>OZ004353.1:5464400-15464400 GCA_963924445.1 Philereme transversata
ATTTGTATCGTATTTGTATCTTGTAATCTGCAATTTGTATCGTATTTTGTATCCAATTTGTATCGTATTTGTATCCAATTTGTATCGTATTTGTATCCAATTTGTATCGTATTTGTATCCAATTTGTATCGTATTTGTATCCAATTTGTATCGTATTTGTGGTCCCAATTTGTTATCGTATTTGTATCCAATTTGTATCGTATTTGTATCCAATTTGTATCGTATTTGTATCGTATTTGTATCGTATTTGTATCGTATTTGTATCCAATTTGTATCGTATTTGTATCCAATTTGTATCGTATTTGTATCGTATTTGTATCCAATTTGTATCGTATTTGTATCCAATTTGTATCGTATTTGTATCGTATTTGTATCCAATTTGTATCGTATTTGTATCCAATTTGTATCGTATTTGTATCGTATTTGTATCGTATTTGTATCGTATTTGTATCCAATTTGTATCGTATTTGTATCGTATTTGTATCGTATTTGTATCCAATGTATCGGTATTGTATCGTATTTGTATCTATTTGGTACCAATTTGTATCGTATTTGTATCCAATTTGTATCGTATTTGTGTCCAATTTGTATCGTATTTGTATCCAATTTGTATCGTATTTGTATCCAATTTGTATCGTATTTGTATCCAATTTGTATCGTATTTGTATCGTATTTGTATCGTATTTGTATCCAATTTGTATCGTATTTGTATCCAATTTGTATCGTATTTGTATCCAATTTGTATCGTATTTGTATCCAATTTGTATCGTATTTGTATCCAATTTGTATCGTATTTGTGTCCAATTTGTATCGTATTTGTATCCAATTTGTATCGTATTTGTATCCAATTTGTATCGTATTTGTATCCAATTTGTATCGTATTTGTATCCAATTTGTATCGTATTTGTATCCAATTTGTATCGTATTTGTATCGTATTTGTATCGTATTTGCATCGTATTTGTATCGTATTTGTATCCAATTTGTATCGTATTTGTATCCAATTTGTATCGTATTTGTATCCAATTTGTATCGTATTTGTATCGTATTTGTATCGTATTTGTATCGTATTTGTATCGTATTTGTATCGTATTTGTATCCAATTTGTATCGTATTTGTATCCAATTTGTATCGTATTTGTATCCAATTTGTATTGTATTTGTGTCCAATTTGTATCGTATTTGTATCCAATTTGTATCGTATTTGTATCCAATTTGTATCGTATTTGTATCCAATTTGTATCGTATTTGTATCCAATTTGTATCGTATTTGTATCGTATTTGTATCGTATTTGCATCGTATTTGTATCGTATTTGTATCGTATTTGTATCGTATTTGTTTCGTATTTGTATCGTATTTGTATCGTATTTGTATCGTATTTGTATCGTATTTGTATCGTATTTGTATCGTATTTGTATCCAATTTGTATCGTATTTGTATCCAATTTGTATCGTATTTGTATCCAATTTGTATCGTATTTGTATCCAATTTGTATCGTATTTGTATCCAATTTGTATCGTATTTGTATCGTATTTGTATCGTATTTGTATCGTATTTGTATCCAATTGGTATCGTATTTGTATCCAATTTGTATCGTATTTGTATCCAATTTGTATCTTATTTGTATCCAATTTGTATCGTATTTGTATCCAATTTGTATCGTATTTGTGTCCAATTTGTATCGTATTTGTATCGTATTTGTATCCAATTTGTATCGTATTTGTATCGTATTTGTATCCAATTTGTATCGTATTTGTATCCAATTTGTATCGTATTTGTATCGTATTTGTATCCAATTTGTATCGTATTTGTATCCAATTTGTATCGTATTTGTATCGTATTTGTATCCAATTTGTATCGTATTTGTATCCAATTTGTATCGTATTTGTATCGTATTTGTATCGTATTTGTATCGTTTTTGTATCCAATTTGTATCGTATTTGTATCGTATTTGTATCGTATTTGCATCGTATTTGTATCGTATTTGTATCCAATTTGTATCGTATTTGTAGCCAATTTGTATCGTATTTGTGTCCAATTTGTATCGTATTTGTATCGTATTTGTATCCAATTTGTATCGTATTTGTATCGTATTTGTATCGTATTTGTATCCAATTTGTATCGTATTTGTATCCAATTTGTATCGTATCTGTATCGTATTTGTATCCAATTTGTATCGTATTTGTATCCAATTTGTATCGTATTTGTATCGTATTTGTATCGTATTTGTATCGTATTTGTATCGTATTTGTATCGTATTTGTATCGTATTTGTATCCAATTTGTATCGTATTTGTATCCAATTTGTATCGTATTTGTATCCAATTTGTATCGTATTTGTATCGTATTTGTATAGTATTTGTATCGTATTTGTATCGTATTTGCATCGTATTTGTATCGTATTTGTATCGTATTTGTATCGTATTTGTATCGTATTTGTATCGTATTTGTATCGTTTTTGTATCGTATTTGTATCGTATTTGTATCGTATTTGTATCGTATTTGTATCGTAATTGTATCCAATTTGTATCGTATTTGTATCCAATTTGTATCGTATTTGTATCGTATTTGTATCGTATTTGTACCGTATTTGTATCGTATCGTATTTGTATCGTATTTGTATCGTATTTGTATCGTATTTGTATCCATATTGTATCGTATTTGTATCGTATTTGTATCGTATTTGTATCGTATTTGTATCCAATTTGTATCGTATTTGTATCGTATTTGTATCGTATTTGTATCGTATTTGTATCGTATTTGTGTCATATTTGTATCGTATTTGTATCGTATTTGTATCCAATTTGTATCGTATTTGTATCCAATTTGTATCGTATTTGTATCGTATTTGTATCGTATTTGTATCGTATTTGTATCCAATTTGTATCGTATTTGTATCCAATTTGTATCGTATTTGTATCGTATTTGTATCGTATTTGTATCGTATTTGTATTGTATTTGTATCGTATTTGTATCGTATTTGTATCGTATTTGTATCCAATTTGTATCGTATTTGTATCCAATTTGTATCGTATTTGTATCCAATTTGTATCGTATTTGTATCGTATTTGTATCGTATTTGTAGCGTATTTGTATCGTATTTGTATCGTATTTGTATCGTATTTGTATCGTATTTGTATCCAATTTGTATCGTATTTGTATCCAATTTGTATCGTATTTGTATCGTATTTGCATCGTATTTGCATCGTATTTGCATTGTATTTGCATTGTATTTGTACTATCAAACGGGTTCGATTTCCGGGACAAATGTTTGCATGGTCTACAGATATTTGTTCCGGGTATGCCACAGACAATGATCTGACAGTAGAAAAGAATATGGGTAATTAAATTCCTTGATAGAAGTAAAATGATTGATGAATGATTGTCCAATTGTCCATGTGTGGGCTCAGTTAACCAATTAGTTACTTCAATAACGAATTGCTAATTACAGCTTTTTTAACAACTGTTTTTAACATTAAGTTTAAATATTTAAAAAAAATATATAATGTACTACAAGTAAAACAAATCAATCAATCATCATCTATACAAATAATGGTATTAAATACGAATGACTACAACTTACAAAAAAGTTTTTTTTTTTTTTTAATAAATAATTAGATACAGGTTACAGTGGTTTTTATAAATCTTTTTTTATGTTAGTAACGGGGTGAGTTTGTAATGGGTAATCTATGGAACTACTTAACCGATTTTGAAAATTCTTTCACTGATAGTAAGCTAAACTATTCCTGAGGTCTATAGGCTATACATATTTTGACAACCTGGCTAGGTCAGCTAGTGTAATTTGAACGAAACTGTAGGTCAAGTTAGTTGGATTAGCATTTCGTGACACTATTTTATTAGTCAAAGATTACAAATATTATTTTTAGTTTTTATGTGAGATTCGCGAGATCTCTGTTTGGGGCGAACCACTAATGTTTAAATTAATGAAACTTTAGTTTTCAATTGAACCAGCCTTATTTGTTGACTTTCTTTCCGTACAAGATCGAGATAAGTGGAGAGATGAGGGGAAGGCCTTTGCCCGGCAGTGGGACAGCATAGGCTTGATAAAAAAATCTATTATTTATTTAACCATCATTTTCCGAGCATAATAAATTATGCGCATCCTGGGTACTCACAGTAGCGAAAAACTTATGAATTTTACAAAAATGCATGATGATCTTTGATAAGTATTTGGCATTTTTGTAAATTCTGAGTAAAAAGAATTGAAATATAATAGTTATTAGCCTTAAGTTTTTTTTTTTTTGTATATTTTAGAATATGTCCACGACTCAGGTTCATGATCCGCTGTCAAGTGTTAAAACGGCTTAACAATAGTTTGAACACTATTAGATGAGAGATTAGACAAGGTTAGAGACCCTCTCACACAGGTGTTTTATACTTAAAAGAGGGTCCCAAACCCATGAAATGTAAATATATTAGATTAAGTTTACTGAAACAAATATATTTGTATTTGTATTATATTTGTATTGTATTTGTATCGTATTTGTATCGTATTTGTATCCAATTTGTATCGTATTTGTATCCAATTTGTATCGTATTTGTATCGTATTTGTATCGTATTTGTATCGTATTTGTATCGTATTTGTATCGTATTTGTATCGTATTTGTGTCGTATTTGTATCGTTTTTGTATCGTATTTGTATCCAATTTGTATCGTATTTGTATCCAATTTGTATCGTATTTGTATCGTATTTGTATCGTATTTGTATCGTATTTGTATCGTATTTGTATCGTATTTGTATCCAATTTGTATCGTATTTGTATCCAATTTGTATCGTATTTGTATCCAATTTGTATCGTATTTGTATGCAATTTGTATCGTAATTGTATCGTATTTGTATCGTATTTGTATCGTATTTGTATCGTATTTGTATCGTATTTGTATCCAATTTGTATCGTATTTGAATCCAATTTGTATCGTATTTGTATCCAATTTGTATCGTATTTGTATCGTATTTGTATCGTATTTGCATCGTATTTGTATCGGATTTGCATCGTATTTGTATCGGATTTGTATCAGATTTGTATCGTATTTGTATCGTATTTGTATCGTATTTGTATTGTATTTGTATTGTATTTGTATTGTATTTGTATTGTATTTGTAGCGTATTTGTATCGTATTTGTATCGTATTTGTATCGTATTTGTATCGTATTTGTATCGTATTTGTATCGTATTTGTATCGTATTTGTATCGTATTTGCATCGTATTTGTATCGTATTTGTATCGTATTTGTATCGTATTTGTATCGTATTTGTATCGTATTTGTATCGTGTTTGTATCGTATTTGCATCGTATTTGTATCCAATTTGTATCGTATTTGTATCAAATTTGTATCGTGTTTGTATCGTATTTGTATCGTATTTGTATCCAATTTGTATCGTATTTGTATCAAATTTGTATCGTATTTGTATCGTATTTGTATCGTATTTGTATCCAATTTGTATCGTATTTGTATCCAATTTGTATCGTATTTGTATCGTATTTGTATCGTATTTGTATCGTATTTGTATCGTATTTGTATCGTATTTGTATCCAATTTGTATCGTATTTGTATCGTATTTGTATCGTATTTGCATCGTATTTGTATTGTATTTGTATCGTATTTGTATCGTATTTGTATCGTATTTGTATCGTATTTGTATCGTATTTGTATCGTATTTGTATCCAATTTGTATCGTATTTGTATCCAATTTGTATCGTATTTGTATCGTATTTGTATCGTATTTGTATCGTATTTGTATCGTATTTGTATCGTATTTGTATCGTATTTGTATCGTATTTGCATCGTATTTGTATCGTATTTGTATCGTATTTGTATCGTATTTGTATCGTATTTGTATCCAATTTGTATCGTATTTGTATCCAATTTGTATCGTATTTGTATCGAATTTGTATCGTATTTGCATCGTATTTGTATCATATTTGTATCGTATTTGTATCGTATTTGTATCGTATTTGTATCGTATTTGTATCGTATTTGTATCCAATTTGTATCGTATTTGAATCGTATTTGTATCGTATTTGCATCGTATTTGTATCGTATTTGTATCGTATTTGTATCGTATTTGTATCGTATTTGTATCGTATTTGTATCCAATTTGTATCGTATTTGTATCCAATTTTTATCGTATTTGTATCATATTTGTATCGTATTTGTATCCAATTTGTATCGTATTTGTATCCAATTTGTATCGTATTTGTATCGTATTTGTATCGTATTTGTATCGTTTTTGTATCCAATTTGTATCGTATTTGTATCGTATTTGTATCGTATTTGCATCGTATTTGTATCGTATTTGTATCCAATTTGTATCGTATTTGTATCCAATTTGTATCGTATTTGTGTCCAATTTGTATCGTATTTGTATCGTATTTGTATCCAATTTGTATCGTATTTGTATCGTATTTGTATCGTATTTGTATCGTATTTGTATCGTATTTGTATCGTATTTGTATCCAATTTGTATCGTATTTGTATCCAATTTGTATCGTATTTGTATCGTATTTGTATCGTATTTGTATCGTATTTGTATCGTATTTGCATCGTATTTGTATCGTATTTGTATCGTATTTGTATCGTATTGGTATCGTATTTGTATCGTATTTGTATCGTATTTGTATCGTATTTGTATCGTATTTGTATCGTATTTGTATCCAATTTGTATCGTATTTGTATCCAATTTGTATCGTATTTGTATCCAATTTGTATCGTATTTGTATCGTATTTGTATCGTATTTGTATCGTATTTGTATCCAATTTGTATCGTATTTGTATCCAATTTGTATCGTATTTGTATCGTATTTGTATCGTATTTGTATCGTATTTGTATCCAATTTGTATCGTATTTGTATCCAATTTGTATCGTATTTGTATCGTATTTGTTTCGTATTTGCATCGTATTTGTATCGTATTTGTATCGTATTTGTATCGTATTTGTATCGTATTTGTATCGTATTTGTATCGTATTTGTATCGTATTTGTATCGTATTTGTATCGTATTTGTATCGTATTTGTATCGTATTTGCATCGTATTTGTATCGTATTTGTATCGTATTTGTATCGTATTTGTATCGTATTTGTATCCAATTTGTATCGTATTTGTATCCAACTTGTATCGTATTTGTATCGTATTTGTATCGTATTTGCATCGTATTTGTATCATATTTGTATCGTATTTGTATCGTATTTGTATCGTATTTGTATCGTATTTGTATCCAATTTGTATCGTATTTGAATCGTATTTGTATCGTATTTGCATCGTATTTGTATCGTATTTGTATCGTATTTGTATCGTATTTGTATCGTATTTGTATCGTATTTGTATCGTATTTGTATCCAATTTGTATCGTATTTGTATCCAATTTTTATCGTATTTGTATCATATTTGTATCGTATTTGTATCCAATTTGTATCGTATTTGTATCCAATTTGTATCGTATTTGTATCGTATTTGTATCGTATTTGTATCGTTTTTGTATCCAATTTGTATCGTATTTGTATCGTATTTGTATCGTATTTGTATCGTATTTGTATCCAATTTGTATCGTATTTGTATCCAATTTGTATCGTATTTGTATCGTATTTGTATCGTATTTGCATCGTATTTGTATCATATTTGTATCGTATTTGTATCGTATTTGTATCGTATTTGTATCGTATTTGTATCCAATTTGTATCGTATTTGAATCGTATTTGTATCGTATTTGCATCGTATTTGTATCGTATTTGTATCGTATTTGTATCGTATTTGTATCGTATTTGTATCGTATTTGTATCCAATTTGTATCGTATTTGTATCCAATTTTTATCGTATTTGTATCATATTTGTATCGTATTTGTATCCAATTTGTATCGTATTTGTATCCAATTTGTATCGTATTTGTATCGTATTTGTATCGTATTTGTATCGTTTTTGTATCCAATTTGTATCGTATTTGTATCGTATTTGTATCGTATTTGCATCGTATTTGTATCGTATTTGTATCCAATTTGTATCGTATTTGTATCCAATTTGTATCGTATTTGTGTCCAATTTGTATCGTATTTGTATCGTATTTGTATCCAATTTGTATCGTATTTGTATCGTATTTGTATCGTATTTGTATCGTATTTGTATCGTATTTGTATCGTATTTGTATCGTATTTGTATCCAATTTGTATCGTATTTGTATCCAATTTGTATCGTATTTGTATCGTATTTGTATCGTATTTGTATCGTATTTGTATCGTATTTGCATCGTATTTGTATCGTATTTGTATCGTATTTGTATCGTATTGGTATCGTATTTGTATCGTATTTGTATCGTATTTGTATCGTATTTGTATCGTATTTGTATCGTATTTGTATCCAATTTGTATCGTATTTGTATCCAATTTGTATCGTATTTGTATCCAATTTGTATCGTATTTGTATCGTATTTGTATCGTATTTGTATCGTATTTGTATCCAATTTGTATCGTATTTGTATCCAATTTGTATCGTATTTGTATCGTATTTGTATCGTATTTGTATCCAATTTGTATCGTATTTGTATCCAATTTGTATCGTATTTGTATCGTATTTGTTTCGTATTTGCATCGTATTTGTATCGTATTTGTATCGTATTTGTATCGTATTTGTATCGTATTTGTATCGTATTTGTATCGTATTTGTATCGTATTTGTATCGTATTTGTATCGTATTTGTATCGTATTTGTATCGTATTTGCATCGTATTTGTATCGTATTTGTATCGTATTTGTATCGTATTTGTATCGTATTTGTATCCAATTTGTATCGTATTTGTATCCAATTTGTATCGTATTTGTATCGTATTTGTATCGTATTTGCATCGTATTTGTATCATATTTGTATCGTATTTGTATCGTATTTGTATCGTATTTGTATCGTATTTGTATCCAATTTGTATCGTATTTGAATCGTATTTGTATCGTATTTGCATCGTATTTGTATCGTATTTGTATCGTATTTGTATCGTATTTGTATCGTATTTGTATCGTATTTGTATCCAATTTGTATCGTATTTGTATCCAATTTTTATCGTATTTGTATCATATTTGTATCGTATTTGTATCCAATTTGTATCGTATTTGTATCCAATTTGTATCGTATTTGTATCGTATTTGTATCGTATTTGTATCGTTTTTGTATCCAATTTGTATCGTATTTGTATCGTATTTGTATCGTATTTGCATCGTATTTGTATCGTATTTGTATCCAATTTGTATCGTATTTGTATCGTATTTGTATCGTATTTGTATCGTATTTGTATCGTATTTGTATCCAATTTGTATCGTATTTGTATCCAATTTGTATCGTATTTGTATCGTATTTGTATCGTATTTGTATCGTATTTGTATCGTATTTGCATCGTATTTGTATCGTATTTGTATCGTATTTGTATCGTATTGGTATCGTATTTGTATCGTATTTGTATCGTATTTGTATCGTATTTGTATCGTATTTGTATCGTATTTGTATCCAATTTGTATCGTATTTGTATCCAATTTGTATCGTATTTGTATCCAATTTGTATCGTATTTGTATCGTATTTGTATCGTATTTGTATCGTATTTGTATCTAATTTGTATCGTATTTGTATCCAATTTGTATCGTATTTGTATCGTATTTGTATCGTATTTGTATCGTATTTGTATCGTATTTGTATCCAATTTGTATCGTATTTGTATCCAATTTGTATCGTATTTGTATCGTATTTGTTTCGTATTTGCATCGTATTTGTATCGTATTTGTATCGTATTTGTATCGTATTTGTATCGTATTTGTATCGTATTTGTATCGTATTTGTATCGTATTTGTATCGTATTTGTATCGTATTTGTATCGTATTTGTATCGTATTTGTATCCAATTTGTATCGTATTTGTATCCAATTTGTATCGTATTTGTATCGTATTTGCATCGTATTTGCATCGTATTTGCATTGTATTTGCATTGTATTTGTACTATCAAACGGGTTCGATTTCCGGGACAAATGTTTGCATGGTCTACAGATATTTGTTCCGGGTATGCCACAGACAATGATCTGACAGTAGAAAAGAATATGGGTAATTAAATTCCTTGATAGAAGTAAAATGATTGATGAATGATTGTCCAATTGTCCATGTGTGGGCTCAGTTAACCAATTAGTTACTTCAATAACGAATTGCTAATTACAGCTTTTTTAACAACTGTTTTTAACATTAAGTTTAAATATTTAAAAAAAATATATAATGTACTACAAGTAAAACAAATCAATCAATCATCATCTATACAAATAATGGTATTAAATACGAATGACTACAACTTACAAAAAAGTTTTTTTTTTTTTTTAATAAATAATTAGATACAGGTTACAGTGGTTTTTATAAATCTTTTTTTATGTTAGTAACGGGGTGAGTTTGTAATGGGTAATCTATGGAACTACTTAACCGATTTTGAAAATTCTTTCACTGATAGTAAGCTAAACTATTCCTGAGGTCTATAGGCTATACATATTTTGACAACCTGGCTAGGTCAGCTAGTGTAATTTGAACGAAACTGTAGGTCAAGTTAGTTGGATTAGCATTTCGTGACACTATTTTATTAGTCAAAGATTACAAATATTATTTTTAGTTTTTATGTGAGATTCGCGAGATCTCTGTTTGGGGCGAACCACTAATGTTTAAATTAATGAAACTTTAGTTTTCAATTGAACCAGCCTTATTTGTTGACTTTCTTTCCGTACAAGATCGAGATAAGTGGAGAGATGAGGGGAAGGCCTTTGCCCGGCAGTGGGACAGCATAGGCTTGATAAAAAAATCTATTATTTATTTAACCATCATTTTCCGAGCATAATAAATTATGCGCATCCTGGGTACTCACAGTAGCGAAAAACTTATGAATTTTACAAAAATGCATGATGATAAGTATTTGGCATTTTTGTAAATTCTGAGTAAAAAGAATTGAAATATAATAGTTATTAGCCTTTAGTTTTTTTTTTTTTGTATATTTTAGAATATGTCCACGACTCAGGTTCATGATCCGCTGTCAAGTGTTAAAACGGCTTAACAATAGTTTGAACACTATTAGATGAGAGATTAGACAAGGTTAGAGACCCTCTCACACAGGTGTTTTATACTTAAAAGAGGGTCCCAAACCCATGAAATGTAAATATATTAGATTAAGTTTACTGAAACAAATATATTTGTATTTGTATTATATTTGTATTGTATTTGTATCGTATTTGTATCGTATTTGTATCGTATTTGTATCGTATTTGTATCGTATTTGTATCGTATTTGTATCGTATTTGTATCGTATTTCTAGCGTATTTGTATCGTATTTGTATCGTATTTGTAGCGTATTTGTATCGTATTTGTATCGTATTTGTATCGTATTTGTATCGTATTTGTATCGTATTTGTATCGTATTTATATCGTATTTGTATCGTATTTGTATCGTATTTGTATCGTATTTGTATCGTATTTGTATCGTATTTGTATCGGATTTGCATCGTATTTGTATCGTATTTGTATCGTATTTGTATGGTATTTGCATCGTATTTGTATCGTATTTGAATCGTATTTGTATCGTATTTGTATCGTATTTGTATCGTATTTGTATCGTATTTGTAACGTATTTGTATCGTATTTGTATCGTATTTGTATCGTATTTGTATCGTATTTGTATCGTATTTGTATCGTATTTGCATCGTATTTGTACCGTATTTGTATCGTATTTGTATCGTATTTGTATCGTATTTGTATCGTATTTGCATCGTACTTGCATCGTATTTGCATCGTATTTGCATCGTATTTGCATCGTATTTGCATCGTATTTGCATCGTATTTGCATCGTATTTGCATTGTATTTGCATTGTATTTGTACTATCAAACGGGTTCGATTTCCGGGACAAATGTTTGCATGGTCTACAGATATTTGTTCCGGGTATGCCACAGACAATGATCTGACAGTAGAGAAGAATATGGGTAATTAAATTCCTTGATAGAAGTAAAATGATTGATGAATGATTGTCCAATTGTCCATGTGTGGGCTCAGTTAACCAATTAGTTACTTCAATAACGAATTGCTAATTACAGCTTTTTTAACAACTGTTTTTAACATTAAGTTTAAATATTTAAAAAAAATATATAATGTAATACAAGTAAAACAAATCAATCAATCATCATCTATACAAATAATGGTATTAAATACGAATGACTACAACTTACAAAAAAGTTTTTTTTTTTTTTTAATAAATAATTAGATACAGGTTACAGTGGTTTTTATAAATCTTTTTTTATGTTAGTAACGGGGTGAGTTTGTAATGGGTAATCTATGGAACTACTTAACCGATTTTGAAAATTCTTTCACTGATAGTAAGCTAAACTATTCCTGAGGTCTATAGGCTATACATATTTTGACAACCCGGCTAGGTCAGCTAGTGTAATTTGAATGAAACTGTAGGTCAAGTAAGTTGGATTAGCATTTCGTGACACTATTTTATTAGTCAAAGATTACAAATATTATTTTTATTATCGTATTTGTATCGTATTTGTATTGTATTTGTAGCGTATTTGTATCGTATTTGTAGCGTATATGTATCGTATTTGTATCGTATTTGTATCGTATTTGCATTGTATTTGTAGCGTATTTGTATCGTATTTGTATCGTATTTGTATCGTATTTGTATCGTATTTGCATCATACTTGCATCGTATTTGCATCGTATTTGCATCGTATTTGCATCGTATTTGTAGCGTATTTTTATCGTATTTGTATCGTATTTGTATCGTATTTGCTTCGTACTTGCATCGTATTTGCATCGTATTTGCATCGTATTTGCATCGTATTTGCATTGTATTTGTACTATCAAACGGGTTCGATTTCCGGGACAAATGTTTGCATGGTCTACAGATATTTGTTCCGGGTATGCCACAGACAATGATCTGACAGTAGAAAGGAATATGTGTAATTAAATTCCTTGATAGAAGTAAAATGATTGATGAATGATTGTCCAATTGTCCATGTGTGGGCTCAGTTAACCAATTAGTTACTTCAATAACGAATTGCTAATTACAGCTTTTTTAACAACTGTTTTTAACATTAAGTTTAAATATTTAAAAAAAATATATAATGTAATACAAGTAAAACAAATCAATCAATCATCATCTATACAAATAATGGTATTAAATACGAATGACTACAACTTACAAAAAAGTTTTTTTTTTTTTTTAATAAATAATTAGATACAGGTTACAGTGGTTTTTATAAATCTTTTTTTATGTTAGTAACGGGGTGAGTTTGTAATGGGTAATCTATGGAACTACCTAACCGATTTTGAAAATTCTTTCACTGATAGTAAGCTAAACTATTCCTGAGGTCTATAGGCTATACATATTTTGACAACCCGGCTAGGTCAGCTAGTGTAATTTGAATGAAACTGTAGGTCAAGTAAGTTGGATTAGCATTTCGTGACACTATTTTATTAGTCAAAGATTACAAATATTATTTTTATTATCGTATTTGTATCGTATTTGTATTGTATTTGTAGCGTATTTGTATCGTATTTGTAGCGTATTTGTATCGTATTTGTATCGTATTTGTATCGTATTTGTATCGTATTTGCATTGTATTTGTAGCGTATTTGTATCGTATTTGTATCGTATTTGTATCGTATTTGTATCGTATTTGCATCATACTTGCATCGTATTTGCATCGTATTTGCATCGTATTTGCATCGTATTTGTAGCGTATTTGTATCGTATTTGTATCGTATTTGTATCGTATTTGCATCGTACTTGCATCGTATTTGCATCGTATTTGCATCGTATTTGCATCGTATTTGCATCGTATTTGCATCGTATTTGCATCGTATTTGCATTGTATTTGCATTGTATTTGTACTATCAAACGGGTTCGATTTCCGGGACAAATGTTTGCATGGTATAAAGATATTTGTTCCGGGTATGCCACAGACAATGATCTGACAGTAGAAAAGAATATGGGTAATTAAATTCCTTGATAGAAGTAAAATGATTGATGAATGATTGTCCAATTGTCCATGTGTGGGCTCAGTTAACCAATTAGTTACTTCAATAACGAATTGCTAATTACAGCTTTTTTAACAACTGTTTTGAACATTAAGTTTAAATATTTAAAAAAAATATATAATGTTCTACAAGTAAAACAAATCAATCAATCATCATCTATACAAATAATGGTATTAAACACGAATGACAACTTACAAAAAAGTTTTTTTTTTTTTTTAATAAATAATTAGATACGGGTTACAGTGGTTTTTATAAATCTTTTTTTATGTTAGTAACGGGGTAAGTTTGTAATGGGTAATCTATGGAACTACTTAACCGATTTTGAAAATTCTTTCACTGATAGTAAGCTAAACTATTCCTGAGGTCTATAGGCTATGCATACTTTGACAACCCGGCTAGATCAGCTAGTGTAATTTGAATGAAACTGTAGGTCAAGTTAGTTGGATTAGCATTTCGTGACACTATTTTATTAGTCAAAGATTACAAATATTATTTTTATTATCGTATTTGTATCGTATTTGTATTGTATTTGTAGCGTATTTGTATCGTATTTGTAGCGTATTTGTATCGTATTTGTATCGTATTTGTATCGTATTTGTATCGTATTTGCATCGTATTTGTAGCGTATTTGTATCGTATTTCTAACGTATTTGTATCGTATTTGTATCGTATTTGTATCGTATTTGTATCGTATTTGTATCGTATTTGTATCGTATTTGTATCGTATTTGTATCGTGTTTGTATCTTATTTGTATCGTATTTGTACCGTATTTGTATCGTATTTGTAACGTATTTGTATCGTATTTGTAGCGTATTTGTATCGTATTTGTATCGTATTTGTATCGTATTTGTATCGTATTTGTATCGTATTTGCATCGTATTTGTAGCGTATTTGTATCGTATTTATATCGTATTTGTATCGTATTTGTATCGTATTTGTATCGTATTTGTATCGTATTTGTATCGTATTTGTATCGTATTTGTATCGTATTTGCATCGTATTTGTAGCGTATTTGTATCGTATTTGTATCGTATTTGTATCGTATTTGTATCGGATTTGCATCGTATTTGTATCGGATTTGTATCGTATTTGTATCGTATTTGTATCGGATTTGCATCGTATTTGTATCGGATTTGCATCGTATTTGTATCGTATTTGTATCGTATTTGTATCGGATTTGTATCGTATCTGTATCGTATTTGTATCGTATTTGTATCGGATTTGCATCGTATTTGTATCGGATATGTATCGTATTTGTATCGTATTTGTATCGTATTTGTATCGTATTTGCATCGTATTTGTATCGTATTTGTATCGTATTTGTATCGGATTTGTATCGTATTTGTATCGTATTTGCATCGTATTTGTATCGTATTTGTATCGTATTTGTATCGTATTTGTATCGTATTTGTATCGTATTTGTATCGTATTTGTATCGTATTTGTATCGGATTTGCATCGTATTTGTATCGTATTTGTATCGTATTTGTATCGTATTTGTATCGTATTTGTATCGTATTTGTATCGTATTTGCATCGTATTTGTATCGTATTTGTATCGTATTTGTATCGTATTTGTATCGTATTTGTAGCGTATTTGTATCGTATTTGTAGCGTATTTGTATCGTATTTGTATCGTATTTGTATCGTATTTGTATCGTATTTGTATTGTATTTGTAGCGTATTTGTATCGTATTTGTATCGTATTTGTATCGTATTTGCATCGTATTTGTAGCGTAATTGTATCGTATTTGTATCGTATTTGTATCGTATTTGTATCGGATTTGCATCGTATTTGTATCGTATTTGTATCGTATTTGTATCGTATTCGTAGCGTATTTGCATTGTATTTGTAGCGTATTTGTATCGTATTTGTATCGTATTTGTATCGTATTTGCATCATACTTGCATCGTATTTGCATCGTATTTGCATCGTATTTGCATCGTATTTGTAGCGTATTTGTATCGTATTTGTATCGTATTTGTATCGTATTTGCATCGTACTTGCATCGTATTTGCATCGTATTTGCATCGTATTTGCATCGTATTTGCATCGTATTTGCATTGTATTTGTACTATCAAACGGGTTCGATTTCCAGGACAAATGTTTGCATGGTATAAAGATATTTGTTCCGGGTATGCCACAGACAATGATCTGACAGTAGAAAAGAATATGGGTAATTAAATTCCTTGATAGAAGTAAAATGATTGATGAATGATTGTCCAATTGTCCATGTGTGGGCTCAGTTAACCAATTAGTTACTTCAATAACGAATTGCTAATTACAGCTTTTTTAACAACTGTTTTTAACATTAAGTTTAAATATTTAAAAAATATATATAATGTTCTACAAGTAAAACAAATCAATCAATCATCATCTATACAAATAATGGTATTAAACACGAATGACAACTTACAAAAAAGTTTTTTGTTTTTTTTTAATAAATAATTAGATACGGGTTACAGTGGTTTTTATAAATCTTTTTTTATGTTAGTAACGGGGTGAGTTTGTAATGGGTAATCTATGGAACTACTTAACCGATTTTGAAAATTCTTTCACTGATAGTAAGCTAAACTATTCCTGAGGTCTATAGGCTATACATATTTTGACAACCCGGCTAGGTCAGCTAGTGTAATTTGAATGAAACTGTAGGTCAAGTTAGTTGGATTAGCATTTCGTGACACTATTTTATTAGTCAAAGATTACAAATATTATTTTTATTATCGTATTTGTATCGTATTTGTATTGTATTTGTAGCGTATTTGTATCGTATTTGTAGCGTATTTGTATCGTATTTGTATCGTATTTGTATCGTATTTGTATCGTATTTGCATCGTATTTGTAGCGTATTTGTATCGTATTTCTAACGTATTTGTATCGTATTTGTATCGTATTTGTATCGTATTTGCATCGTATTTGTAGCGTATTTGTATCGTATTTCTAACGTATTTGTATCGTATTTGTATCGTATTTGTATCGTATTTGTATCGTATTTGTATCGTATTTGTATCGTATTTGTAACGTATTTGTATCGTATTTGTATCGTATTTGTATCGTATTTGTATCGTATTTGTATCGTATTTGTATCGTATTTGCATCGTATTTGTACCGTATTTGTATCGTATTTGTATCGTATTTGTATCGTATTTGTATCGTATTTGTATCGTATTTGTATCGTATTTGTATCGTATTTGTATCGTATTTGCATCGTACTTGCATCGTATTTGCATCGTATTTGCATCGTATTTGCATCGTATTTGCATCGTATTTGCATCGTATTTGCATTGTATTTGCATTGTATTTGTACTATCAAACGGGTTCGATTTCCGGGACAAATGTTTGCATGGTCTACAGATATTTGTTCCGGGTATGCCACAGACAATGATCTGACAGTAGAGAAGAATATGGGTAATTAATTCCTTGATAGAAGTAAAATGATTGATGAATGATTGTCCAATTGTCCATGTGTGGGCTCAGTTAACCAATTAGTTACTTCAATAACGAATTGCTAATTACAGCTTTTTTAACAACTGTTTTTAACATTAAGTTTAAATATTTTAAAAATATATATAATCTACTACAAGTAAAACAAATCAATCAATCATCATCTATACAAATAATGGTATTAAATACGAATGACTACAACTTACAAAAAGTTTTTTTTTTTTTTTTTATAAATAATTAGATACGGGTTACAGTGATTTTTATAAATCTTTTTTTATGTTAGTAACGGGGTGAGTTTGTAATGGGTAATCTATGGAACTACTTAACCGATTTTGAAAATTCTTTCACTGATAGTAAGCTAAACTATTCCTGAGGTCTATAGGCTATACATATTTTGACAACCCGGCTAGGTCAGCTAGTGTAATTTGAATGAAACTGTAGGTCAAGTTAGTTGGATTAGCATTTCGTGACACTATTTTATTAGTCAAAGATTACAAATATTATTTTTAGTTTTTATGTGAGATTCGCGAGATCTCTGTTTGGGGCGAACCACTTATGTTTAAATTAATGAAACTTTAGTTTTCAATTGAACCAGCCTTATTTGTTGACTTTCTTTCCGTACAAGATCGAGATAAGTGGAGAGATGAGGGGAAGGCCTTTGCCCGGCAGTGGGACAGCATAGGCTTGATAAAAAAACCTATTATTTATTTAACCATCATTTTCCGAGCATAATAAATTATGCGCATCCTGGGTACTCACAGTAGCGAAAAACTTATGAATTTTACAAAAATGCATGATGATCTTTGATGATGATTTTTAAAAGCTGTGTGTATGATTTTATGGCACCCACCGTGGGTCACTACTAGCCCCAAACTAAGCAACTACTAGCCCCAAACTAAGCAAATCTATGTGAACCAGTTAAATAATAGAATACTGTACTTTTATTTGTAAATATATACTTATAATATATAGAAAAACAACCACACCCTAAACAAATATCTGTAAATCATAGAAACATTTATGACTTCGAATTTTGTCGAGAGTTTAAAAAAAAATAAAACACTTGAGTCGAGTTTTAAAATCAATGCTGAAAAGATAAAACTAATATAGTATATGACCCTTCAAAGGGGCATGCCCACTCTCCCTTGTAAAAAACGCTGTCACTGCACACACTTGAAACTAATTGCTAATGATTCTAGGCTTAGTTAGTAATAAAAGAGTTAAGAAGTTAGTTATAAAAAAGTTTACTATAAAGAGAAAAATCAGTTTTTATTTTTCACAAACAACCAGTTTTACATCACTGTATTCAACTACAACTTAAATAGTTTATTATTGTAATTATAACGATTCCTAGATAAATTATGATATTGATAATTACTATCAATTTAATCGTTTAAGCTTTAAGTCAGCAAACAAACAAAAATACGCGACAAAACAAACGAAACGGCCACAGACACAGATCACAGGAAACGGCTAGTCTAACTTTTTATTAGCTGCAGTAAAATGACGTTTCTAAATGTCATTCCGTAAAATAATGTTGACAGCCTAATCTCAATAGGGATGTGATTCAGTTCACAAAAGTTTACAGAATATCTAATCGTTCCATAGCTGACTCATAATGATCATACTAAATTCTATTTAATATTAATGTAAATAAAAGGCTATATAAACGTTGATCCTTTTAGACATATACAAGGTAACACTCAAGAAAACGCTCTCTCAAGCTGGTAGTACTGGTTTTTGGTTACGGTGCTACGATGACGCTTGACCGCCATTTTGTTTCGGTGGTCATTCGCTCATTCGGCTTCATACTTCTGTTTTGAGTGCTTGAATAACTTTGATTTGCCCACTGCGCGTTGTTTTTGTTATCATTATTGTTAAACTTATGTTACGTTGTGTTTGTTTTTCATTACCTGTTTTCGTTACTCGTGTTAGTTTTTTTTTGTTTGATACATTGAAGACATGGATGCTCTGCCGAGCACATCGCAAGATGGAGACACATTTTTATCTCCTAAGAAAAAAAGGCCACGTGTAGCTCTAAGTGCAACTGAAAAACTTTGGGTCCAAAACGTTTACAAATATGTGTTTGAAGTGAAATCTTTAGAATCAAACATTGAAGTTCCAAAAACAAGTGAATGCGTTAACAAGGTGGCTGAAGTCTTGGGAATATCCGTCCGCACAGTTTATTCCGTTTTAAAGGAGCACAAGGAGAACGACAGCGAATCACCAAAACCTCCCGAAAAAACGGGCCCAAAACTTACATTTAAAGATAAACTTGATGATTTCACATTCACTGCTCTTAGACGAATTGTACATCAGTTCTTTCATAGAAATGAAATACCCACCATCGCAAAAGTTAGTTTACACATGTCGTCACTCATCTTTTTATTATACGTTATGTATGTTTCCTCCCATCCCAATCTATCTATGTATGATGATGATGATGTATGTAATCTTAACCAATTAGGTAATAACTTTAATCATTTTTAGGTGCTGCAAGTTGTAAATGATGACCCAGGATTGCCCAACTTCTCGAAAGAAACATTGAGAAAAATTATGAAGCATCTTAATTTCGAATTCGCTACTCGATCACGCAAGAGTGTGCTTATTGATAGACAAGATATCATATCATGGCGCCAGCGCTACCTGCGTTTAATTAAACAATATCGTAGGGAGGGAAAATACATATATTAAGACGAGACCTGGGTCAACGCTGGTACGTGTCAACTCTTAGTTTCTTCTATTTGTTCCCTTTTTGTTTTGAAGTCGAAACTTATGATTCTTTTTTGTTCGACAGCAATTTCGAAAAAGATTAATTAAATAACATTATTATGACGTTTTTGTTTCATTTTGAATGTACCTCCCTATACTTCCACTAAAAAAGATCAATCCTTTAGTATAGTAATAATAATAGGTAAAAAAAATACATTACAACTTAATATTAAATCTCAAAAAAAAAACAAACTGATTATTCATATATGATTCACTCATTTAGCTACATCCCTATTTATTTTTCTTCAAAAACCGGCAACCCACAAAACGTCATTTTACTGCAGCTAATAAAAAGTTAGACCAGTCATAGGGATTGGCATATCGACCATCGACTATTATCCGAAATATCGATTTATCGGCGCAAAATAATCGGTCAAATCGAGCAATCGATTATATTTAATCTCAAGGCGCGCGCGCACAGAAGTGCCATTTTTGACATCGCGCTCCTGTACAATCAACAGACGAGGGCAATTATTCCAGTAAATCAAAATTCAATATTTTAATGCAAAGAAATAATAATCATCTGATTCTGTTGAGTAAATGTTGAATCGAAGTAAAATTGAGTTTATTTTGATTCAACACGAGCGCCACAGATAAATACAAAAGTATACCTACCTATTTACTTCTGAAAATCAGATATTTAGTGTGTCAGGGGTAGTAATAAGGTAATAAAATGTACGAAAAATATAAGTACCAATTGTACCCAAGCGAAAAAAAAATGTACTTATTTGTCTTTGGAGATGTTTAATAGAATTCATTATGTATTTCTGTGTTGATTTTGTAAACTTGGATTGAATAGGTAGTCGATATCGATCGATATCGACTATCGTTTGAGTTAGTTCTTAATTCGATGATTTGGGAGGAATAACGAGTGATAGGTGCCTAACTAAAAAATATCTCATGTCTGTGTCATTAACTCGTCTCTGCATGGCCTTATGCAAAAATCGTGCGAAGCTTTAACCTCTCATCTGTTGATCGAATTAAAATCGAGATAATGCTACAGATAAGCCGAGTTATTTTTTTTCCGCTTTTTTTCTCTCCACTGGTTAATCCTAAAGCCATCTAGAAGGTGGCGCTGAGATCAACGGCCCGCCGATTATGATCAAGGTTAGCTGAGAGCGAGAGGATTTAGATCAATTGCGGTGCGTCAACAGCTGAGCGCAAATTCAGCGCGCACTGCGATTGGCTGAGATTATCTCGCTCGGGCGCTCGCTACCAGCGTGAGTCAAGCATAATACCACCCCCGGGTTAATTAAAGATAAAAAAAAAGATTTACAAAACGCTCATTGGGAAACAAATATCGTTTTGGTTTCGTACTTCTGAAATCGGTGACCGATTTTTCGTGTCAGTGAAAATACAGTCAAATAAATCGATTGTTTTATTTATGGTCTTTTATCAACAATCGATTATTGTCTCAGAACAACTCTGGCTCAACACTAATGTTTGCAACTGGAGGCAATTTGCTACCATTTCATTTCCTGTCGTTTTCATATTCATTATTATTTTAAAATATTGTAGGATACTTTTCGTGTTAATCGATTGATACGTAGAATAACGAAAAAATGTAACATATTTTTTGGATGAACGCAATTTTTTGTGCAGTTGACAGCATTATATGGGCATTTGGGCATGCCCCTTTGCTGATATTACGAAATTGGATATTTTAAAACAAGTGTTAGAGCTTACATGTGAAACCCATAAAAATAAGGATTTATGACCAATAAATTGTCCATGGGTTTGACAGTTGAAGCATTCACTTTTACTCTTAAATCCATTTGTCTCAAGTATGTAGATTTTGTTAGATAAACATGGGACCTTTAATTTTTTTATACAGTTGGGGAATGCTACTATCAAAGAGGGCGTGGTTTCAGAAAATTAACCAATAGTAAGAGATTACGCATTGAGGTGGGTGTCAAATTCACTCCGTGAAAAAATATGATTGGTTTGGCAGATTCTATTAAGGGACGTGGGAGAATTTCAGTTCTCTAAAATAACGCGCGCGCAGCAGTCCACAGATACTTGGGCCTTGAATTAAATTAAGTTATAATATATATGTAGAATCAGTGTTTGTCTTTGTCTGTTCATAAAGAAAAAAAAAGAAAAGTGTTAAATATAAAATTAAGTTCAGTGCTTCGTCCGAGGGGTCAGCATTTCTGAAAGCTAAGTACCTTAAAGCGAGAATTCCGAATATCTAGTATATTAGGGCATAGTTTTGATACTAAGTATTTTAGTGCATAGTTGTGAGCCTAATTATTATTTAGGGCAAGAATTCCAAATAACTAAGTACTTTGGAGCAATGAGTCCTTTACTTAAGTAATTCTTAGGTAAAAGATTACGGATAATTATGTTCCACAACTTTACATCGCAGATTAGCGTTTCTGGTTTGAATCCAGACATATTTGACTTCTACAAGTTACAGGCAAAGCCTTTAATTCATCTCAATTATTAATTTATTCCACCTTGTTATTTTGTGGACTTAGTATAAATGATTCGATTTAATACATTTACAGTGCTCTTTGAATATAATAATTTTGAATACGTATTAAGAGATTAATTGATCTATTGATTAATAATCATACTTTCAACTTTCACCGTTGGGATTAAAATATAATAATGAATATATCTGTATTTAATGCATTAGTAAATACTAAAATACCACCATAATTTAGGCTTCAACTCTAAGAACACTTTAGTTTGATTTCTTTAATTGGTTACAATTATTAAACAATGTACTACGAGAATCTACCGACCCTGATGGTTATTTAAAATGACTGCAAATACAAAATGACGTAATTAAAATGACTGGACTTGACCATTATGTACTTGAATTACAAATATCCACTATTCAATGGAATAGAAATAATTAAATTCCAATTGGCAATAATGACAAAGTTTCATTTTGAAAATGGGAAATGAGGATTTTATTTGCCTATATTGAACTGAAATCTGCGTAACTTATGTTAAAACCATTTATTATCATATTTGAAAGGCAAGAAGATTCACAAACCATACACACTCATCATTAACTTGATGAAACATAAAAACACAACTACAGAGATGAATAAATGAATCCTGAGGGATTACATAATACACTGTAAATTATATATGTTATCTATGTATTCTCGTTAAGTGCGTAGAGCGGTTTTGCGACTTGGTCTTAGGGTTCCCGTTAATTGTCTGAAATTTTCGGGTGAAATGCAGGTCCAAGCAGCGCGTATTCACCTGACGAATCATATCTATATATGTACAAATGAAATATCAAGCAGATCCCATAATAACAATGGTTGGCTCTGACGAACTGAATAAACATCTCTGCACATCTATTGGTAAAACCAACTATAAAAAAATGTATCATAAATTACACACACTTGCCGAATTATATTGTCAGGGATACACATGTCAACGGCGTGATATTCCTATCATACACGACACCCCATTTATCTTCAAAATGCTAAATGCATTCGCAAAAATTGCGCAACGTGGGAGAAGTCCAAAGCGACTGAAAAATCATGGGTCATGTTGTTGTTAATGGATGAAAAAGGTCACTAGCCTGCGATAACTGAGAATTTACAAACATCTATTCACACATTACACACCTTACAATTGCACGCATGCATGTTGAGTTATGTTAGCTATAAGACGTGAAACTTCTTGACTGCCAAGCGTAATAATTTATCATATGCAAATGCGTAATTTTAGGGATAGAAAACGAACAATTGATCTAGCATAATTACAATGCTAAAGAACTGCGTAATTACCACAGGACTACATAAGCTTATGAACTCCGTATACATTGGGCCTTTGAAATCAACATTTCCTGAAGCATAAATATACACTCCACATACTAAAAGTACATGACTTTGACAATTGTCTTAGTGTAAAGAAAAACTACCAAACAGATTGATTAATAACTCGAGATATTTATTTAAAGATGAAATGAAAATAGCATCCTTTTTAGTTAGAGTTACTACATGTTTAAGCTTAGTTAGACGGAATTTTTGCATTGTTTTTTTAACCCAACAGGATTTGCAACAGTATCGTGGAATTCGAGAAATGCATCCAATAATCTGCGTGTATGGGGTAAGTTGTAGATATATAGATCAGTACCTTTATGACGTCAGCACGATGTCCATTGTTGTTTTTTTTTGGGGTATTTACAGGAATTTTCTTCGAGGAAATTACGTTAACTTTTCCAAATTATATCTAGACGGTCACATGCCATTATTCAATCACGAGCCAAAACATCGTTCTATCTACTATAAATTATAAAATACTTTATTTTATTCATCGCTATATTATTACCAAACACGGCCATTAATTACACAATTACCATTATACATTACTACTATTAATCTTCAATCAACACAAGAACAAACAAAAACAAACTAAGCACCACAGAGGGGGGGGGGGGGGTCGTTTCAAATGTCACGGAACTAGTATTGCAAGCCTAAATTATAGAGTTTTTCTATGAAAAGTTGTTTATTTTCATGGTCGGGGTCGGGGAGAAAAATTATATAATTTACTAATTTTTTTTTCAAGATACATTTCTTGAAACGTTTTGGGTTGACTGTGTGAGCTGTTTTTTTAGATTTTGCGCCTTCCCTAGAGCGTATACACAAACGTTATATTTGACTAAGGTCTTTGACTTATAACAGCTGATAAACAAAATTTAACTGAAATCAGTTGTTTCCAAGCGTCAACAAAGTCGTAGAATATTTATATTTATTCACGTAAGTCTCTAAAATTACGTTCACAAATCGCCTCGTTGAGAACACGCTCGCAAATCACCAGTATGATAAGGTCCTTACACTCGCTAGTAAATGAACTCGTGAGCCATATCCTAGAATAGAATACCTAGTGGATCGTATCGTTCAGGTCAGCCTGACTAAGGTCTGCCGGTTTAATTTACATTTATTTTACTTGAATTAAAATCCACCAATTCTAATGTTATAATCAAGACAAGATAGTTATTAATCCGTGCTCCATCTGTAAGATCACATTACTTATTTACTTTATTACATTGACAGAGCTGAGAATTTTGTGAGAGCGATGGGCTAAGAGCATTTGTTTAGTTGATTTTGGTTCGTTATAGTCCAACTTTCAAAATCTTTAAAAATTGAGCATTCACGTACGATTTCAGTGTTATGATCGTACATTAGCAAAAGTGTCAAAAAATCGTATGAATACGATTTAAATCGTACATCTGGCAGCACTGTCCTGTGCAGTTTCCCGCTAGTTCTCTGTAGCTCTCGCAGGTCCGACATGTTTCCAGCGCGGTACCGAAGGCGTCCAACCAACGGTTCGTCGGTCGGCCAGTTGGAAGGTTAGATAATCACAATTGTATCTACTAAAAACGTTTTTAGTACAAATAGTGTTCATAACCATGATAAATAGTTTCAAAAGTTATATAATAGGTTGGGGAAAAAGTCTTTTCGCATTATAGTATGTATGAACTTGTAATAAAATCTCTTGGGCTATACTATTTGTATCTGGCTGGTTTTGGTATCATTCAAAGTTTAAATTTTAAAGAAGATAATTCCAAATTCAAGTAAGGAAAATGTGTGATTTTTATTTGTTTTTCGTACTGTAAAAATGAGTGAATCTAATGAAGAAATTCGATACATTTTAAAATTTTACTACAAAAAACCCGGGTCAACTCGCAACAAGGTGATGCTGTGTGTGTGGTGGGATTGGAAGGGCATTATTCATTATGAGCTGTTACCACCAGGCAGGACCATCGAACTCTACTGCGAACAACTGATGAGATTAAAGCAAGAAGTTGAGAGAAAGCGGCCGGAATTAATCAACAGAAGGGATGTGGTTTTTCATCATGATAACGCTAGACCTCACATATCTTTAGCCACTCAGCAAAAATTAAGAGAGTTTGGCTGGGAGGTGTTAATGCATCTGCCGTATAGTCCTGACCTTGCACCTTCACATTTCCACCAGAGATTCGGTCTCTTCAAAATTATTTAGGCAGTGTCAGGTTAACATCACGAAAGGACTGACAACACCACTTGTCGCGGTATTTTGATCAGAAGCCCCAAAATTTCTATAGCAATGGGATCATGTCCCTACCTACAAGATGGCAAAAAGTTATCGAACAAAATGGTACCTACATACTTTAGTTAAATGTAAATAAACTATATTAAAAAATTGATTTGAATTTTAAAAAATGCTAAGAAACTTTTTCCCCAACCTAATATATCGGAGACGGCTGGACAGAAGGCACGCCAGCACCATCAGTCATGATAGTCTATTTCCTTGTGGGTGGGCGTGTAGTGGGTAATATCAGTTCAAATGAAACGCAGACAAATTACAGAAACATCGTCTAATCGAAACTTTACAGAATTAACACTTCACTAATCACACGGTATAACTAAGTACGCATAGCTGGAGCTACAAGTAGGTAAGACACGGGACGCGGGCAGTTCCTATAACTGTAGTGTGCGGCTGACAAACAACGACTGTGCTTTGCTCGGTAAAACCGCCGTTAATGCTGCCTGTCCATTGACGCGGAGAGAGGCAGCGGAGCGGAGAAACGAGGAAATATTAACCAATAGGATTGCATGAATAGAATTTCATGCAATCCTATTATCCAGCCTTAGTAATAGACTCTGCGAGCGTCGTACGATCGCTTGCGTTCCGTTCCAACCAATCACAGCCGACTGCTGTTATTTCGTTTTGTGTCGCTATTCACGATCGGATGGGACATTATATAACAATTGATTCTATACTAGCCGCGTGTAACGAATTTTATCCGTCCTATATCCCCAGCCCTTTAGTGAACTATTGACGAAGTTGCGGAGTAAGCATAAATTGTGTCTCCCGCCAATAGTTGGCGAACTAATGTCCGCTTTTGTGAGCTATCTTGCACTGAAGCGCAGTTGGTTTCGTGTTTACTGAGCAAATTGGAGCCGTCTTTAGTTCTTGCTGTTTAGTTCGGAATTAATAGGTGCGCAAACTGGTGCCATTGTGTATGGATAATAGCTAGGGTACTCTATCCACAGACTGATGGAAAGAATCTTACAAAAAGTTTTATGCAATCTTATAAAGAAAGAATAGAAATCCTAACAACTGCAAAGCAGTGATTATATTAAAATTTACTTTCCATATTTTGTAGGGTCCTGTAACCAAACCCTGGAACCTTATAATTTCGCAAAGTGCGTCTGTCCATCCGACCAGTTACAGCCGTTTTATTCGTAGATTACTAGTGACTAGCTTCCGCACGCGGAGTTTGTCAACAAAAAGTAGCATATGTGTTAATCCAAGTTATAATCTACGTACATACCAAATTTAATCGAAATCGATTCAGCCGTTACGACGTGATTGAGTAACAAACAAATAAATAAACAAACATGCAGACTTTTGCATTTATATTAGTGTGATGTGAAGCTTAAATTTGGCATAGTGGTACGTTTAAGTGACGCCTAGTAAGTTGTAAAATAAAGTCTAAAGAAACCTTTTTAGGGGTTTTTAGGTGATACTTACTTAAGGGATATTTGACGGTGTTCTTTTTCCTCTTGCACACGATATATAGTTAAATAGGTATTTCAAAAACATTGTACGGTTTCCTCCTCCTTGATACAAGACCCCTTTTAGGAAATATAAAGCTTCAAAGTTGCCACCATAAACAGTATTCACAATATTAGCACATAAATATCTGTAGTTAAGTTGTAAGAAGAATTATCAAAGCTGTAGACTTTACTAATTTACGAGCAGTACTGTGGTTGACAAACTTAGCCTGTAATTGGGTTTATAAATAGTTCATAAAATGTTTATACACTAGTGGTTCGCCCCGAACTGAGATCTCGCGAGTCTACCATAAAAACAAAAAAAATGTTATTCGTAATCTTTGACTATCAAAATAGTGCCACGAAAAAAAATCCAACTAACTTGACCTACAGTTTCATTCAAATTACAGGTAACGGGAGTTCATGTTAATTGGTTTCCCTATTTTGGGGTACAAATTGCAGTTATTCTAGATTTCAGACTTTTGCCTATATTTGTGATACTTAAGCTACACGCATACCAAATTACAGCACTGTGGGGTCACTGGTGTACCCTGTGAATTTTATTAAAATTTAGTTTTTATTATGGATAATA
Organism: Philereme transversata; assembly: GCA_963924445.1. Classification (NCBI taxonomy): domain Eukaryota; kingdom Metazoa; phylum Arthropoda; class Insecta; order Lepidoptera; family Geometridae; genus Philereme; species Philereme transversata. Next base: position 5,492,773 of record OZ004353.1, read on the forward strand.
ACTCAAAAACTACAGAAACTTTAACAAAAATAAAAACGGGGACGAAATGTACTAATAAAGACCTTTCATTTGACGTCTCAGTTGACCTAATAGTCTCATTTTAATTTTTTTTTACCCCTCTTGAACCCCAATATCTCAACAACCCCTCAAAATTTTTAGCTCATTGTTCCAGACCAAAATTGTGCCTACCTATATACCAAATTTCACGATGATCGGATAAACGCTTCGAAAGTTATCCTCGGTCAAACAAACATACCTACATACATACAACGCCGATTTGCCCAAGTTGATTTGGAGATCTCGCGTCGCTCGATCAAAAATGTTATAGCTAAACTAAATTCTTTAATATGACTAGTGTTAGTTAATTCCAAACAAAGTGTTAAAGTTATTTATGTCTATAAAATGAGAATTTGTTATTGGCATTAAGCATTATCTATTAGAATTATTAGTATTAGAGTATTAGAGTTTACTTTTATATCAAGTGCTTTTTTATTTATTTTAATATAATTATTTGAGACAAAAAACAATTAAGCCTAAATATTACTAAACTTAATAATTATTACAAGATGTCTTACTACAGGCATAACCAACACCGTTGTCCACAGATTACAATAGACAAATGGGGGGCACGAGTGTATACAATATTAAATACTTATAAAGAACATAAGTATATACATGAACCTATATTATGCAGGCAAGCAAGTCCCTAGGTACCTACCTACACAATACAGGTTCATATTTAATAATGAGTAACTTAGTCGCTATTAATTTATATTGAAATTAGACAATCAAACAGGATTGTCTGATTGATTGCTTTCTTAAACAAGGCGGGTGAGTTTGCAAAGAATTCAATTTCCAAGAAATTATCGTTATATAACTTAGGAATTCTATTGAGTGGCGCTCGCTCACCCGCGTTGATTGTTGATTCTGCAATAAAAAAAACCGGCCAAGTGCAAGTCGAAAAGCGCACGAAGGGTTCCGTATCATTATCTATAATAAATTGTTTGAACGCCCTTACAACTCAGAGAACTATCTCAATTTTCGTCAACTATGTATGTATGTGGACACCCTTTAATTTTCAACCTTTTTTATTTTTTGGAATTTTTTTTTATATGTAGTTAAGTCCTTTATTTTTTATTGTGTTTAACTTATAGGTTTTTACGTAAGATAACTGTATTTATATATACATGTATATGTATATATACATTATAATTGTTATGTTGGGCATTTTTATTATGTTCTTATTTAGTAATTTAGGGTCTGTATTAATTAGTCATATAGCTTTGAAATACTTTTTTTCCTGTGTCACGCCTTACCTTCTTTCAGCACGACCAGGATAACTGGTAGATAATGCTATTAGCATTAAGTCCTCCTAGCACTACTCGGTTGTGTGTGAAAATATTAAATAAATAAATAAGACCTTGCTTTTTGCCAAATTTCGTTATTCTAGGTCAACGTGAACTACCATATAGGTTTTTGACCCAAAACCTATAGGGTACTTCCGGTTGGCCTAGAATTGTCAATCTTGGTTAAAAGCAAGATCTTACAGCACAAGTAAAGGAAAAATTCCAAAAAATAAAAAAGTTGAATAGTAAGGTAAATGATACTTACAAGTTTTCTTCAATCTAAATTTGCCCATATCTTTTTATCGTGTTGACTTAGGACCTTCATTTTTATAGACCTAATAGGGACTATAGACCTCAGTATCTGGTATAAATTTCAACTTGCTAAGTTCACCCGTTCGTGAGAAAATCGGTGGTGACACACGGACAGACGGACAGGAGAGTGATCTTATAAGGGTTCCTTTTTTACCTTTTGAGATACGGAACCCTAAAAAGCAATAAAGAATTATAAATTTTAATTTAACCCTTCATTGTACGTGGCGATTGACCAATTATTATTAATTTATTGTTTATGTCTGCAATATTAGCAGAGTGGCTCAGTCTTTAATGAAATGCGCTAATTCCAATTTAGATCAACAACCAACAATTAGCGCAAATATTATTCAGCGGACCACTCTGTAATAAAGCATTCAAACTCAAGCTGCGTATGAAATAGTGGAGTGTTGCGATTCAGTCCTCTACGTCTGACTAAATCTTGTCTCAAAAGGCAGAGTTGAATACACTGAGAGAGTGAACCTTTTACCCTTTCGCTTAGCTGTTGCCATCCTTTAGAGAATCTTTAATGAGTAGGAGGCATGCTGGTAGCAATTGCATCTGGGTAAGACTTATTGGAAGACTTTACGAGTTTCGAATAAGCGCTGAATTGTGTTGCTGAAATGAGTTTAGGTCCTCGAGTGTTAAACAAAATTATTGCTCGTTTTCGGAAAGATAGAATTGCTTTACAGATTTCACTACAAACTGAACTCTATTAGCGAACAACATAATTTTCTTGTTTTACGTAACATACTTTTGAGAAAGCGATGCAAAAAAGTCCACTGTCCCCATTTTTTACATTCGTCAATAGATATCTACTGCTTAAAAGAGAATGTCAAAGAAATACCATCCAGTCTAATATTCGTTCATGCTGAACTTCCGACTGCCGAACACCGAAATGCGAACTGCAAATCTACAACGGAATGCCATTGAAGATTCCAGCGCCCATTGTCACCATACAAAAGTTACCAGTCATTGCAGTCTGCAATCTCTCCTAGGTTCATATTGCACGTACCTACACAATAGGGCAAGTTTCACAATTTGCGGTCCCGACGGAAGAAAATCGATGGGTAAGTCCGAACTATTGGCCGGGGAGAGAATTTATTGGAGGCACAACTTGGACAATGGGTTAGTTATTCGGTGTCGATCTTGATTCCTGTGTCGCGATTCCAACTTGAACTTCGATTCGTTATTGGTGTCTTCAAATGCTGAGATTGTGAGCTTTGATCTTTTGATTAAGAAACCGCCGGATCGAGACCGACCATTGATTGAAGGAGCTACTTTAAAAGTTTTCCACTTTTCATATTATTGACTGCGAAGTCTTATATTTAGAATTAGCCAATACTGTATTATAAATCAGACTTATCATAGATATAAAATTATTATTTATTATTTTAGAAATTTTCTTTTAATAATTTTATTTAGTCTCACAGAATCGCTACCAATATTAAAACAAAACGCCATTAATTATTGTAGCCCTAAACACTATAAACCATTCCATCGTTTATTACAATACAACCCCTTATGTAAGCATGAGTAGATATTCATAGGCCTTTAACATTACCTACCTACCAGCCAATTTCATTCCGATCTGCTGAACACGTTGCCTACGATGTATAAAAATCATATACCTTCGGTTCGCTGGCTTTAAACCTAGGTACACATATATGTAATCTTTTTATGGGCTGCACTAGTAAAATTGTTAACATGGCTTGTTTATTATTATTGAGGGCGATGTAACGTTTGCATAGAATTTTGGTTATAGTATCAAGGTTTTACAGATTTTACGTGAACACCTTTTTATAAAGGCTTCCTTACTAAGGTTTCGCAGAAGTTGAAACGATTTTGTTGTACCCAAGAATATTTTTTATATCTCGTGTTTGAAAAAAAAGTTTCGTAATTGAAACTGCACGTCCTAAGAACCAATTATAACTCCGCAATGGTCCGCGGATGGTCGTGTGGATATTGAGGTGTAAAGTTAGTAGAAAAAAAATGTTGTTGAATATTTGTATTTATTTATTCAGCAAAAAGTTACATACTAACAGTATTACCTAAAGCGCCGTTAAACCAAAATTAGCATTGCTACCACAAAAACGTTAAACAACTGTTTAACGCGTGTTTAAAAAATTACTTACTAGTTTTTGTAAGTTTCTTACACGCGCTAATTGAGACATTCGAGCCGCTACAGATTATTTTTATACCTACTTAAAGACCGGCACATTTACATAAACAAAATTACAACCCACCCAAATTACAATCTACAATCTGTTACCAAAAGAATGTGAAAAGTTGTGCCGGGTGACAGACCAGTAGGCCTAGCATAGTAACTGTAGTGGAGGATTTAGTCATAAGTAATTTTTCGGAAAATAGAAGACACTTGTGGACCGTCTCGAGCACGGCGATTGCGAGAGTGAACGGAAAGAAACATTGTTGACACTTCCTCGACAAGTAGTCTACAACGCCGTAAACGATAGCTATCAATTTCTCTATCTTTGACATTTAAAGATAGACAACTGTCTTCTGAAATTGTCTAGGTCTTGCCATGCCTAGACAACACTGTCTTCTCAAGTTATCTCTTTCGCACTCTTCTCAATCGCGCGCTTGCCAACAATTTTTGGTTAGATATATAATTAATTATATATGCAACGCATGCTGACATAGTATCCTTCTCTTGTCTAGGAAGAAAACTTATTGAGCCTGCTCGGGGCAAAGATAATTTCATTAGAATCGACAGAGAATGGAATAGAATAACGATATAATGGACACATCAACACATCACATCAACAGCCCATTAGTGTCCACTGCTGGACAGAGCCTTCTCCAAAGCTATAGGGTTTTGCCATAATCACCACGCTTGGCGGGTGGATTGGTGATCGCATATAATGTACATCACGCTCAAATTTAAAAACGATATAAAAAAACAAATAATAATACACGCAGAAATACAAGTTGTGGTCAGAGCCTTGACGTCTCTTCGAAGAGTAGACAAGGAAATCGCTGTGCTAGCCCCGCAGTAGCGACGTTTTACGTAAAAATAATTACGGTAGTGTAGTGATTCTACCCACCCCGATTTACTCCCAATCTTTGAAATTGGATGAGGCTAGCATGGGAGCGTAGGAAGTGGCACAAGGAAGACCATAATCAGGGTGTAATCGATGACATGACATTGTTTAGGAATTGGTCCATAATGGAGCCAATACAAGTCAACGATTTCTTTGTACAAGCTTAGCACAAGCCTATTTCTGAACAAATTCTGCTAACCTGACAATACCGCTATGAACCCAGGGAGCGGTATGTTGGACTCCTACCGGCTAAACCTTCACGGCGTTCCGCCTCTCGCTTTATACCGGGGACACGGGAACAAAGAACATTCTTCCGCGACCCGGTGGTAATGGTCCGCTCTAGCGGGCCCCATCTCTCAGGGTTTAGCCCAGCTTTCTCATTTGAGAGGCGCACGGATTCGTGCGCTGCCATCATCTCTACTAACTATATACAACAACTCACGCGTACGCAAGCCTTGCACAAGTCTAGATATTTGAACAATTTCTTCTCACAGAGGCTAGGGCAACTCTTGCAAAAAGCTGGGGCAAAGAAATCGTTAACATGTGTTAGTCATTACTTGCTATCAGGGATGTTGCGAATATTCGCATCCACATCCGCAAATGCAGAGCCTTCGCATCGATTTGGGCATCTGCATCTGCATCCGCAATAATCGATGCGGATATTCATGCGGATGCAGATGCAGCGCAGGTCGCGACAAGAAATAAATTGGATGGAGCTTGCGAGTGGCGCGTGCCGTGAGCACGTGCTGATTGACCAATAGGAGCGAAGATTTCGGTGACAAGATAGTTCGTTTGTCATAGTTTATCATTTGTATCTAGTAAATAAATCATAACGTATTTATATGCGCTTATCGTATGAAAATTGCAGTTTTAGTGTGTTATTGCAGTGTTGTGTTAGAGTATACAGTGAGTATTGTATGTAAAGCCAGTTATCTGCAGTTAATCGTTTATATTTTTGTTTTAATGATGCACCAAAAAGAAGTTACTTAAAAGAAATCTTAAGATCCGCATCCGCATCTGCGGATGTATGCCTTCTAAAATTCGCACCCGCATCCGCGTCCGCAGGTGTCTAAAAATCTGAGTCCGCAACATCCCTGTTTGTTATATTTAATGTAGTTTTCCTAGCTGTAAGATCTAAAGCTAGAATCGCATTCATAAAACGTGGAATCCATGATTATAGAGTTCAATAAGTTGCTAAATCGATGACTAATAATATTTTTGACGACCTCTGTGGCGCAGTGAGCGAATAGCCGACTGTGACGCAGGAGGTTGCGGGCGGGATTCCCGCTGCGGAACAAATGTTTGAATGATCTACGGATATCTGTTTCGGGCCAGGATGTTTTTATATATATGTATGTATTTACAAAAAGAAAAGTATATAAGTATTATATCAGTTATCTGGTTCCCATAGTACAAGCTCTGCTTAATTTGGGGCTAGGTAGCGCTGTGTGAAATGTCCAGCATTATTTATTTATTTATTCCATCACTCATGCTCAGAAAGTTGTTTTATAAACGCGATGCCAAACTCGGACCGTTGAAAATAGTATTTGATTCATTACGTAATACGATATGTATTAATAGCCAAAACAAAATACAATCTCCATAGCAAATCCGTACTTCTATTTAAAAATAAATGAGGCCACATTTGTAAATAATAGTGGAGTATTCAATCTCCAGGACAAAATCTTATTTCTATTTATAAATGACAGAGGCCACAGTTTAGAAGTGAAGAATAAAAACTTTTTTTTGGTTTGTTCGCATTTGTGATGAAAAAATGTGTTTTATACTCGGGTGTAAGCGATCAATAACACCCTCTATATTAGTCGAGTTTTTGAGTTATTAGCCATGAAAAAAAAAACATGACAAAATTCACAGGGTACACCAGTGACCCCACACTGCTGAAATTTTGTATTCGTGTAGCTTTAGTGACACAAATATAGGCAAAAATCGGAAATCCAGAATAACTGCAATTTGTACCCCAAAAACAGTAATCAATTAACATGAACTCCCATTACCTGTAATTTGGATGAAACTGTAGGTCAAGTGAGTTGGTTTTTATCTCGTGGCACTATTTTGATCGTCAAAGATTACTAATTTTTGTTTTTATAGGACATTTGCGTGATCTCAGTTCGGGGCGAACCACTAGTTATATGCGGTTAGCTGCTATAATGGTATTGCAAGAAAGAAGTCTTACCATTAAAAGATGATTTATATTTCAACTAGAGAACTCTTAGTTTATAAATAATACTTTTTTACCCAAAAATAAAGTAATTTCTGCAGACTTCAGCAACTTCCTCTATGCTATACGGTTGCGGTTGTAGTAAACAAGTTTTGATTTATGCCCGCATTATGACTAAGTAAAACCGAACTCATTTCTGATTAGCGGTATTGTGTAAGTTCCGTTCTTTCGCTGAGTCGCAATTTACTTGAGTAGTTCCGCAACTCGGAATTACATCGTCGTACTAAACATTTCCATGATTACTCATTGGTTTCGATCGGAATTTGTTTCATAAAAAATATGTATCTATAGCATATTACATATTGCATATTCTATTCATTGCGTCACAATTTTTCGAGTAGGAGAGGTTAGAGTAAACGAGTTCCTTGTGAAAGGGCTTGGGGAAGTACTACCACTGTATCTATTTATGCCGCCTATTGATGTGTTTCGGTTGAAGAACCTTAATTGTTAATGACAACAATTTAAGCAAAGAAGAAGTGATAAGGTTCTTAAGGTTCACGCCACTAAAACAGCTTTCGCTAGCAACCAATATGACAAAAAATCATCACACCTTTACAATCTATTAAATAAAACTTTGAATATATACATGAAACATTATTATGACTGCAAGAAAATGCTCTCTAGTTGGTTACTCACAAAAAGTTATGGTGAGACTGAAGCACCTATGCAAATTGTATCCTGATACTAGATTTATATTATATTGTGATAGTTTACATAATAATAATAATAATATGTGAGTATTTATGTTTAGCTTTACGCCAAAACACGCGTATACACAATTCACACTCATTTGCACCCTATACTCATAAAGTGCACCCTGACACAAAACACACAACACACCCTATTGCATACACACACATAGATGAAAACACACACACAAACATACATACGTACACACACGTACGTACACCCACCGTATGTGCTCGCTACTGTTGGATAACCTATTACATGTAAAGTATGTAACCTAAATAAAAAAAATTGTATGGCTATTGAAGAGCGGGGTCTTCTGACACATGTATATATACTTAAAAGAAGATCCCAACAACCTTGTTAAAGATCTATATTTTACAGAAATAAAATCATTCTGATTTTTTGATTATTTTGAAGGGATTGAATAATTTATTTATTAATTCAGTCAACATAGGCCCAATACATCCACTTACATACTTAAATTAAATCAAATTGGTAGCTACGTATTCAAAATTCAGTCATTAATAATAATTAAAATATAAAAATTGCATAATTATCCATACAAACTAATTAATATAAAAGTTTTGTGGCCGGTGAAATTACAGGTATATGAGGCTTTTCAATGCCTCAAAAAGTTTGTAAGGTGGGTGACATACAAGGCAATATTTTACTTGTTGCATATGCTTGTTACTTCCACCTGCAGGTCGAATAAAAAAATATATTCGATCGCTTCATAAGATAACGCATTATGTAGCTACTTACCCTATAAGGTGCTAATTAAAAGTGATATAATTGGAAAATTAACGTTTCGACAAAGTTTAAAAGCATTTACGTGTTTGTTCTGATTGATTCTGAAAATTGGGGAGTCATTAGAAACAGAGTGGACCTTTCAATTTACCTTTTCAAAGTATTTACAGTAAAAGCTACTGCCTGAATCTATTGCAAATTCTTATTTTTAACCCCACAACGCAAAAAGGGGTGTTATAAGTTTGACACCTATGTCTGTCTGTGGTATCATAGTTCCCATACGGATGGACCGATTCGATTTAATAGAAAGCTAGTTTAACTGGGCTTGTTCTTCGCTTTGCCAGTTTTAACTCCGGACGAAAAAAGAGGGAGATGGTGGGCGGGGAGGGGGGGGGGGTTTACATTCTATTTGTATACATTAATTTGAATAATGTTTATTTCAATTGTTTTGTTGTTTATGGTTTGCAATAAATTCATCTTATGATTATCATCTATCTATGTTTGGTCCGTGATACTACTTTGAAACTAGCTTTTTAATAACACCAAAAAACGCAGTTTCTTATAAATACGACTTTCCTATGAATAATGTACCTTTAGATTAGCGTCAAGAAAAGTAATATTGAAAGAAATATACTCCAACTAGTACAATCAGTGTCGCGTTGGAACAATGCCAGACTGTGTCTATGAACTTGCTGAATTCATTGGACTACAGATCGGTGAGATTGCAAACCGGAGATTTTATGCGTCAATATGAGTCTTCTAAATCAACCTTCATAGTGAATGAATTCTTAGGGCTAGATGCCACAATTTGGTATTTAGTTCATCATCATCATCAGCCCACATTAGTCTACTGCTGAGCATAGGCCTCCCCTAATATGCGCCACCGAGCCCGGTCTTCGGCTCTTCTCATCCAATTTTTGTACGCCGTTTCCACTTAGCCAGGGGGCGTCCCACACTACGTTTGCCAAGACGCGGTTTCCACTCATGAGTTCGTTTATCCTAACGGTTGTCGGTTCTCCTACATATATGGCCAGCCCACTGCCACTTCAGTCTGCTAATCCAGACGTGGTAGACGGGTAGGAAATACACTATCTTATGAGTCCATCTACTTAGACCAGTTAGCTTCCTTTGGCAACAGGCAGGACAAAGAAGTCGACCGTCGTGTCGACAACGCCTGGAAAAGCTACTGGTCCATAAAGGAATTTATGAAGGGTGACTTTCCCTTACGAAACGCCAAATCATTGAAATGTGTATTCTGCCTGTTCTAACCTACGGTGCCCAGTCTTAGTCACTCACCGAGTCTTAGAAGTTCAAGGAGTTTGCCAAAGAGCGATGGAGCGCAGCATTTTGAGTGTCAAGAGGATCGACCGGATTCCAAACTCCTGGATGTGCTCGAAGACCGGCATCACTGACGTGGGCATCAAGGCTGCAAAGCTGAAATGGGACTGGGCGGGTCATGTCTCCCGTATGCAACCCGATAGGTGGGCCAAGGTTACACGCATATGGATTCCTAAAGACTGAAAGCGACGCCGAGGAAGGCCTAGAAAGCGCTGGAGCGATTACTTGGACGTCTTCCAAAGAGACTGGCGGGATCTGGTTCTATACCGTGATAAGTGGAAGGAAGAGGAGGATGCCTTTGCCCAGCAGAGGAACAATGCGGGCTAGTAAAAAAAATCGATAAAATATCGCTCGTCATAGAATCCAACGGACCATCGCACACGGCACATTGAATTGTATGGCGAGAAATATATTACATTTGTGCCGCGCTTTATTGTAAACGGTAATATTCATCGATAATATATGTATGTCTATGGTAATATCTTAAGTGAAGGTTACTTGCCGTGTTGCAGAAGCTGCTACACACTACAGCGTCACTAGAAACCCGCCCTACAGCAACTATGCTTCTGCTCTAAGCTCATAATGTCTTTTTAAGCACTATTACTACATGACTGTATCAAAAAAAATCTACCTACTAGCGGCCCGCCCTGCTGTGATTGAATTGATTGATTGAAAATACTTTATTGCACTTATAAAACTAGTACAAAGGTGAACTTAATGCTAAAGAGCATTCTCTTCTAGATAACCTTTGTGTATTGTAGATAAAGATGTGTAGGTACTTTGCACGGATTTAAAAAAAATAAAATCATACTGGTATTATAAATGTAAGGGTTGTTTATTTATTTAAATAAAATAATTAACTAAGCAGAGCCCCAAACTAAGCAGCTTGTACTTTGTTTGTTTGTTACTCAATCACGTCGTAACGGCTGAACCGACTTCGATTACATTTGGTATGTACGTAGAATATAACCTGGATTAACATATAGGCTACTTGTTATTGACAAACCACGCGCGAGAAGCCGCGGGCGGAAGCAGTAATAATATAAAATATGGCTTAAGTATATCAGGAGTGGCCGACTTGATTAGATCGAAGATCTACTGTTTACTCACGAAACCCTGTGCGATCTACCGATTGCATACTTCTTGAAATCTTAAATGAAACAGCATGTTCAGTACACAATTATGTAGTATTTTTTATTTTATTAAGATGGAAAACATAAAACTATAATTATTCTCCCTCTCTATAGTCCCACCCCCGCGTCCCACACGCTTCCCGTTTATTGTTCATCGCGTGCCGAAAACAAAAGAGCTATACTTACTGCGTAGAAGAGAGGATAGATAACGTGATGGAACGGCGATTGAAAAATGATACAAGATGATGCTTGCAGCAGTTGGTGATTACGTTGCGCAGTTTGTTCTACGTATTTATATTTTTTGCTTTGCCACGATCGACTCGATTAACAGTCGTAATCGATCGGTTGGCAACCCCTGGCCTATCTTGAGTTCATAGAAAAATTCCACTGAAGAAAGCTCTTTCAGTGTTTCCTGACTTTTCTAATTTTTCGGTAACTAGTCAATTTTTTCATTCCGTTTTTAGGGAACAAATAATTGAAGCTTATTCGGATGATAAAAAAACCCCCAAAGCCAAATCGCTCCAGCCGTTCTCAAGTGATTTATTTACTTACATAATTTTATCTATTTTATGGTAAAAAAATCCTGTTTCTCTCATATCTCGATGCCTGTCAATGGAACTGTCAATTCAACGTTTGACTTAAAAAGCTATCTCTAAAGGTACTAAGGCGACTGAAATTTAAAATCACAAGAATTGAGCTACAAAACCACAAACTTTTTCAAAAGTTAGGCAGAAACTACAGGATACATTTTTTTATACCTATGCTTTGATTTAAACTGATTGGATTTTTTCAGAATTTGTTTTATATAACAATAGCCCTTCAAGTAAGTACAATGTCTTATAATAAATTAAGAATTCAAGTTACTTTTTTATTTTAATGCCCTCAACCCAGGCGTCTGAATTTAACTGAAACAAAACGTTCTCTATTCAAATAAAAAGTAAATTAAAATGTATTGTGAGCATTTACTTCTCCTGTTCCATCCAAAATGAAGACAAATCGCATGATTGTATTAAAGTGCGTTGAACTCTGATGTAGTAAGATTGCTGCACATCTTTATCTTCTACACAAAAATAAGGTAGTGTTTTTTTATTTAGAAACAGGGTAGTGGAAATTGCGCCAGTCTTTTGATATGAAACAAGTGAATTTACAAAAAATATCAAACATCCGACACTTAAAAACACGTAAAAAGTAAAAAAAATACATTTTACAGCTGAGATCCCTTCACCAAAAACCAAGTAAATACTGATAGTTTTCGGACCGGCTGACCGGTATTCTATTTAAAAAAAAAACCGCTTCCAAATCGGTTCATCCCTGTAAGGAATTACGATGCCACAGGCTGAGGCGTCAAACCCTTCTTATTTACCCCTCAATAACAAAAGGGTACAAAAATTATTTATGTGATCGATACCGATATAAAAATAAGCGGCCATTACCCAGGGTTTATATTTAATGACTATTATTATTATCAGCCATTCGTGTCCCATTGCTGGGCAAAGGTTTCCCCCCATTCTTTCCAGACTTCGCGGTCTTGAGCTAGGAATTTATCAGCTCGTCTGCCATCTACATTTAGGTTTCCCGCGTCGCCTTCTCGCTGGGTCAGGACGCCACTCAGTGGCTATCCTTACCCACAGCTCACTTGGCATCCCAGCTGAGTGGATTTGGTGACTACGTCAACAATTTGGGTCCTTGAGCGCAGGTCCTTATGTTCAATATTTTTTTTTATTAAGTGAGTGTTAACTATAATGAAGAAAGATTACAAATTATAGCTTTTTCTGTTTATAGTCAGAACAAAATCCGGGCTAAACCTCTGGGCTATGCATTGACTTGGTTTGTTTTCGATTTCTAATTCGATCTCTTAGAGAAATACCATAGTACGTTGAGAGGCGCCTTGAGCTTTATGAGTACAAAGTGAGAGATCACATATATAATGATGATCATATGTCATCACTGATCATAGACTTTCGTCTTTAGACACTGAGATATATTGGACATAAGTAGGTAACATGACATAATACATGACGGCGCATGTCTTCGAGTTCTCGGGTCTAGGGTATGTCGACATGAATATAAAGTAGGTAATTTTATTGCCAAATTGCCCCTTCTTCGTAGTGGTGAAACATTCGTCAAGCTGCCACAGAGCTAGTTCTGTTTTTTATTTTTTTTATTTTACGCCGTGATTGTGGTCTACCTGATGTGGATATTGATGTGAGATTGTAATTTTAGTTTTACTGACTCTAAGTTTAACTTAAACAGTGGTAGGTAAATTGCAACTTAACCAGTGGCTTTTGATTTATTTTCATAAGTAAATCATGATTGGTATACCAGAGCGTATAACATAGATATACTTTTTATTGGAATAAGAATTGATGTCATAAACAATTTTCCTCGACGAGGTCAGGAGATACTGCACACCAGGACAGATTCTTAGTCTTTACAAAGCTCAAGTCCAGTTTGGTATGGAGTACTGCTGCCACCTTTGGGATGGTTCAGCCAAATACCAGCTCGCTTCCTTAGACTCGATAGAACGTAGGGCTTTTAGGCTTGTAGATGAGCAATATATGGAGGAGACTAAGACCCAAAGTCTCGAACACCGCCGTAAAGTTGCAAGCCTATCGGTCTTTTACAGAATACATTTTGGGGAATGTGCCTAGGAACTATACGATCTTCCATCAAAGGACAAGCAGGCGCACGGCTCAGTACCATCCGTACCTAGTTGATATATAGCTGATAGTAGCTGGCTGAGACGCAGGAGGTAGTGGGTTCGATTCCCGCCGCGGAACAAATATTTGCATGATCTACGGATATTTTTTCCGTGTCTGGGTGTTTTTCTATATATTATGAGTATGCATTTACAAAAAAAAAAGTATATAAGTATTTTATCAGTTATATGGTTCCCATAGTACAAGCTCTGCTTAGTTTGGGGCTAGATAGCGTTGTGTGAAATGTCTAGCAATATTTTATTTTATTTATTTATTTATGTATCACCCATTCGCACTCACCGTTTTGGTTCTACGTTCTTGATGCGTACAGCTAAGGTATGAAACATTTTAACCTCGTCTGTTTTTCCTAAAGAATACAATCCGGGCCTCTTTAAGGTAAGAGTAAATAGGTTTCTTCTAGATCTTTGTGCTTCATCTTAGACCACATCATCGCTTACCATCAGGTGAGATTGTGGTCAAACAAAGTTCTACTTATACAATATAAAAAAATTTAAATATAGTTAAATTACAAGATATCAATTTTAGGTTAGGTCCAACACATTTCGCTTAATCATGCAATTTAAAGTATACAATTTGACGTGAAAATTTTGTTTCGGTAGCTGACGTTGACGCAACTGATATCGTATTATTTTTGAACCCAAAACAATCCGAACCTAAGAAATATTAAAACATAAATAACAAAACTAATCCAAACACAGCAAGATTAGACTTGATATTAATACACAAATGCAATATTTGAGTCGGAATCTGTGTCTCGCCGGCGCCGTACAAACCGACGAAAACATTCTTTAATTAAATAAAACAGGTGGGGGCCTGTATATAAACTAGATAGGAATTCCTTTGTTTAAATACAGGACGGATGTTGCCGAAACGTAAATAATCCTGACCTGGAAGAAATGCTGATGCCAATACAGATATTTTTGAGCTTTACTACCACAAGCGATACTAAAAGGTCTCGCCTGGGGAAGTACTACCACCATACCTATTTCTGCCGCCAAGCAGCATTGCTGTGTTTCGGTATGAAGAGTATTGAAATTGAAATTACGGGCACATGAGGGTTTACACCTGTATGGCTCAAGTTGATGGACGCAGGGCAGTGCATCGTAGAGCACATTTCGAAGGTGCATGACCTACGAGGCAATACTCTGTTATACGCGATGGTTACCACTTAATATCAGGTGGACCATGAGCTTGTTTCATCTCCATGTAGCATAAAAAAAAGAAAAACAAAGTGCTTTGCAATTAATTATCAAAGTTGGAGTATACTATCTTCTTCTTCAGGTGCCACCAGAAGGTTGGCAGTCATCTGTTTAAATTTCGCTTTATCCAGGGCTAGCCTGAATAGATTCCGTCTTCTTAATGCCAGTCCACTGCCTAAAATTACGTAGCCAAGATGCTTTACTTCATTCTACACCTCTTTTTCCTCGTATTTTATCCATCATTATAAGCTGTATCCAGATGATATCGCTCGTAAGTCAATTAGTAATTTTAAAACAAAAGTACAGACCCATTATCTCTCCATGCGTTGAAGTTGTAACTGCTTGTTAATTCATCATTACCAGTTTTATAATTGCTTTTATTTTATTTTATTAAATTTGTGTTATTATTAGTATTTTAGGTTTGTTGTTCTAGATATGTTTTTAATTTTATATAGATGCACCGCCGTCATGTGTCAAATTATAATCCTGTCTAGGTAGTATAAGTATAAGGTTGTCTGGAAGAGATCGCTTTTAGTGATAAGACCGCCCATTGTACTAAATCTATTTGTAAAGTATACGTTCTGTATTTTACTTTGGTGTACAATGAAGAGTTATCTTATAAGTAAAATATATCCCAAGTAGGCAGCCTTTCTTTGCTTAATGATGCGCAGTGATCTTAAGCCATAAGTAAACCGTAAGCCCGTTTTTTAACAAGAGTTTTAAAGCTATCAGGTACCTGATGGTAAGTAATGTTGTAGGCGAATATGGTTCAAGCTGCCTAGAAAGAACGTGTTATTTCTGGACTTGAAAGACTCCGAGATTATAAACCTGTGTAAACTTAACTAGTTAGCGCGAAACGGAGTCTAGTTTGAAATGTTAAAAAATAGAACCGTTCTCGCTATTGAAAGCATGTTCAATAATGTTTTATTTAAAAAATAACGCATTATCTATAATAATAATAATAATAAAAAAAAGAGAAAAAAAAAAAGTAAAAAAAAAAACGAGTTTTAAAATAAATATGTGTGAATAATAATAAATATTGCTGGACATTTCACACAGCGCTATCTAGCCCCAAACTAAGCAGAGCTTGTACTATGGGAACCAGATAACTGATAGAATACTTGTATACTTTTTTTTTGTAAATACATACTTATATAGAGAAACAACCAAACCAGAAACAAATATCTGTAGAACATGCAAACATTTGTTCCGCGGCGGGAATCGAACCCGCTATCTCCTGCGTCTCAGCCGGCTATTCGCCCACTGCACCACGAAGGTCGTCAATCTATGATATAACTCAAATATTTTTGGCTACAATCTTGCTCTTAAGGTCTCATAATAAATCTCGAGGCGCTGCTTTGATACTGGAATAATTTATTTCTAAGCACAGTTGGAACTGGGTCGTAAAATAAACTTGTTCAAATAATATTATTATCGACATTTCAGATGACGTAGAAGTTAAATTAAAAGTTTAAACGAATACACCCTGTATATTCCTCATGTCCTAAAAAGGCCTCCATCAAATTGAACGACGGCCAAGGACGAATCAGGAAACTTCAAAGATAATTTGCTTTAGAGAGGAGTTTTGTTTCGGCAATTTTAAGCGGTTCTTTTGTTTCGGAAACTGTCTCGACTCGACTGATTTATTACAATGGATATTTTTTAGGAAGTTTCTTCTTTTTAACCCCGACGCAAAAAGAGGGGTGTTGTTAGTTTGACGCCCATCTCTTTTTCGCTTTGAGCGATAAGGCCGCCTATTCAACCCGTATTATTCTAAGTTTTTTAGTATGAGTTTCTTGATTTTTGTGTATGTCTGTGGTATTTTAGCTCCCAAAGAGATGAACCGATTTAGACGCGTTTTTTGTTTTAAAAAGCTAATTTAACTTGGGTGTTTCTTAGCTATGTCAATTTTTAACCCCGACGCAAAAATTTGGGTCGGATTTTTTTTTAAATTTTGTAAATATAACTTGTATAACATCTCAATAATTTGTTATGTCAGCTTTTTTTTAAATGGTTTTTAATTGAATTTTTTTGTTTATCGCTTAGGAGTTTGTTATATTGATGACTAGACCATTGGCTGACTGACAGATAAATTGCTTATCAAATAGCATATCAATTTGAATCAAGTTTATTTTTGGGAATGACACAGAGGTAATTAGGGGTTGCAAAGATAACAGACATAGTCGCTTTAACTGGTATTAGGTACCTAGGTGGAAGACAAAACCTCCTGGCTCAAATGGGATTGGGCGGAGAACGGCAGCAGAATGCTTAGGGTAAAAGCCGGATAGTTGTCTCAGTGGGATACTTGCCCCGGTTTTGAATACATTATGTTTGAGGCGTTAGTGCCGTTAACGCTTTACTATAATTGTATTGTAAGTGCCCCTCAGACCTCAGTGTCATGTAAATCGTCAGTATAGACGCACACGTTTCGTCCGTGCGAGTGAAAATCTTCCTCGGCGAAATGTCAAATTTCGCGTCGCTATTATATTAGTAAGTAATTTCTATTAAATATTTTTATTACTGATTGTGGTTTCAGGCAACTTTTTGTTTCTATGCATGCATTAGAGTTTAAACATCACTGTTTATTACGTTTTTTAGTTCAATAGATTTTATTTATTTTGCAAATAAAAAGGGCAAGTATTCGTATCAAAACGGATAGTCGCCCTAGTTACTTTTGCGGATAGTCGCTCTAGGGGCTACTATCCGCAACTATAAATTATTTAACGACCAAAGACAGACTTTTTTTAGTGGTGTTTCTTACTCATTGTGACTATAACTTAGCTTAAATAAAATAGACACTTAACTGTTTCATGCATTCATTTTAGGTGAGCAAAATCCGTCGCAAGTATCAGCGTAAATCAGGCGTAGTACCGCGCTACATAAGCTGGACAGAAGATAATTTATTGCTCTACCCTTAAAATAAACAATATTTTATTAATAACTTACCTAACTTAAAGTTTGAAAGCTATTTGTGTTATATTTTTATAGTTTTATGTTTATGTTGATTAGTACTTAATAAAAGATTGCAGTAAATAATAAAGACTGATTACTTCAATTGATATATCTGTTTTTATTTTAAAAAATCATAGTGAGGCGTCTATCCTCGCACAAGGAAAGTATCCTCCAAAGCATTTTTAACGTAACGCTACTACCCGCCAGAGTAGACAATTATCCCTTTTTTAAGAGGTCAAATAAAACAGGATTTACTCAAAACCATTCGTAATGTTCAGAAAAAAGGCTACTATAATATATCAAAGACCTAAATTTTGATATACATCTTGCATTATTTTAATTAAGTACATATTTTTTTGTAATAAAGGTTTTTTGAAAAGTGGGGTAACTATTCGGCTTTTACCCTATCTATAGGTAGGTTAACATCACACCCTGGAGATTTGGAGACGAATGGCGAGTTTGGGATCGTCGCTGGAAAATCTTGTTGCTTTAAAAGTGGAATAGTGGATAAGTTACCGTAAAGAAAGGGGTTATGATTCATCCAACAGACAATAAAAGATTGAGGTTTAAATGTTTATGTCGGTATGTCAATGAATTCGTTTCAAGCAATCCTGTTGAACACTTTGAGAACACTGATATACCACAATGTCTAATGTTTCGTCCATATTCTTTAGACACAAAATGGCAGTTCGTTTCAAAAACTTAATTTACATCAATGACTTGCCATTCCTCACAGCATTGTATTGTAAAGTTATCACATCACACACAACACAAAACACATTTCATTCGGTTTTCCCAAAAAGCCAACAAAACGTCTCCGCCTTGAACAAAATGAAACCGATGGTCCACAATACTGGGTGTCAAATTAATTTAAAATCTTACGATTTAGTTCAAGAGTTCCTGTCCGTTAGTTAGATGTTATTATGGCAGAAGGAAAGTTGGCCGAATAGGCAAGACTGCTAAGTGTTGTAACAGACAACCCGGCTTTGATTATCATCATCATATCAGCCATAGGATATGCGCTACTAAATGTAGGCCTCCCCATAGATTTTCTGAGTGGGTGATTTTGCGTGGCCTGTATTATGAGTATGCATGATAAATAATAATAATAAATATTGCTGGACATTTCACACAGCGCTAACTAGCCCCAAACTAAGCAGAGCTTGTACTATGGGAACCAGATAACTGATAGAATACTTATATACTTTTTTTTGTAAATACATACTTATAATATATAGAAAAACACCCAGACACGGAACAAATATCTGTAGATCATGCAAACATTTGTTCCGTGGCGGGAATCGAACCCGCTACCTCCTGCGTCTCAACCGGCTATACGCCCACTGCGCCACGGTGGTCGTCATTTGACACGACCTTATGAAGGTTGCTCCAATGTCTCCGATAGGGATGCATTCTACGATCTGCTTTACGTACGTGCCTTTTACAAACGGAAAATGTAACCAGTAAACTTACACCCTATATTTTTTCGTTAACATGTGAGGCACGGATGTAATGAATTAAGCTACTTAGCTCACTAAGGACACTTCACAATGCGTAGGTACATAACGTGCTCACATGGCTTACAATTTATTTCCTCCAGCCACCGCTTCTTGTAGGCATTGTACCAAATTTCATCAGCAATTGTACCGTTGAATAATATATTTCCCCGAGTCCAATTGTCGAGTCGAGTGGCTCAAAATTCTTTAATTCATTCCCTCCATTTTCGGAATTGAGGGAACAAAGTCACGCGAGATTCTTTGCGATAAAATATCTGTTCTTAGGATCGAATTTCTTTTTCCGTGCGACTGTTGAAATCTAAACGATTTGAATTGTATTGTTACCAAAATAATGATGAATGTTGGAAACAAGCGTGGGACGTGAATTTATTATGATCTTAATTTTTTATTTGACAAAATCCTCGAAGGCCAAAACTTTTGTGAAGAAGGAAAAGGGACAATTCGTACTTACTAATGTTATAAATTCGATAGTAAATCTGACCTATTGTCTGTCTGTTTGTTACGTTTTTACGATTAACCACTCTGGCTGGCTAGACTGATTTTGAAGAAATTTACTATATAATAAATTATTATGACCTGGATTGAGCCATGGGCTACTTTTTAGCTAGTAAATACATAATAAATTCACTTTTTAATTACAAAATTATATCTTGTTACTTAGTAAATATTGCTTAGATAGTAATAATGAGCGCTTAGATTACTTTGGTGTTGTATTATATTCTGGTGCCTCGCGGAAGGACTAACCTGCTCGATAAAGCTCCACTGACGTGCACCATACAAGCACTCAATCAGGTTGCGGAGAACATTGACGTGTTCCACTGTTCACGGAGCCAGTTCGTAAGGGCTACACTATATTATTTATGGTCTTGTAAATAAATAAATTTGTTATAAATACATAAATATTGCAGGGCATTTCACACAGCGCTATCTAGCCCAAACTAAGCAGAGCTTGTACTATGGGAACCAGGTAACTGATAGAATACTTATATACTTTTTTTTTGTAAATACATACTTATAATATATAGAAAAACATCCAGACCCGAAACAAATATCTGTAGATAACGCAAACATTTGTTCCGCGGTGGGAATCGAACCCGCTACCTCGTGCGTCTCAGCTGGCTATCCGCCCACTGCGCCACGGAGGTCGTCAATTTATTGATTTGATTATGAAGTTTTTGTTATTGTATTGTTATTTTAATTTACTAAATTTATTTTTATTTTGATTCTGTGTTTATTTGTTAAAAGATAAAGGAAAATTTCTTATATAATTTATAATGACTAAGGTAACGATTATAATTAATTACCGTATGTTGCTACTATATTGTATTAGGTGACTGTAATGATAGATGTAATGTGTGAATAAATAAACAAATAACGTTGATTGTGGAGGTTGTTTTAGCGGAACCGAAGTCGGAGTCAGAGATTTTAAGTTTGGTTTGTCGGAGTCGGAAGCGGAGTCGGAGGAGCTGGTGGTTCAATGAATTAGTTCCAAATAACACTTGAATTTGGCTTTATTGTCCAAATAAAAACTAACTTTAATTGAAACGCCGCACAAAACAAAAGAAGTTAAAGAGTAATCGAGGGCAGAAAGTGCGGGGGGAAGGGAGTTCCCCGCGCAACATATATAAACCTATTCGTACATGCTGACCGCCGCCGGCGACGCCGCTATTGGTTATGCTTTTACGTCCGATTTAGAAGTGTCGGAGTCGAAATTGGAACCGGAGGTGGAATATCAATCGAAGGTTCCGATTTATCGGAGTCGGAGTCAAAGCTCCGTAACATCCCGGGTTTAGATACATTCTTACTCCATACTAATATTATAAATTCAAAAATGACTCTGTCCTCTCAGCCTTCGTGAGACGAACCCATAGACACCAGATTTGACCTCCTAGGACCAAGGTTCGCGAGGTCTGCTGTGCTCACAGAACCACTAGTGATAGTGTTGTTATACACCCACACACATCACCTGATACGATGTATTGTGTTTGCTTAAAAGCAATTATTCAAGCTCCCAGGTATCCAGGCAAGGTTTGCGATAATCCTGGGCTTAGGGCTATAATAGGCTATTGATTATCACGAGTGTTTGAATTGAAGATAATGGTTTAGTATCAGAAACTAAGCTTCGGTACTAACTCATTCGATACTGTGGAACGGTAGAAGAAGTTAAGAATTGTGTTTTTCACTGCTGAAGAAATCTTTGTTACCTACCAGCATTTTAGCATGTTAAGGGAGCTTATGTGACATAACACTACAGGCGTTAAATAAATAATCTTAATATTAATTTGAGCTTAATAACAAAGTCAATAATAAAGCCTTTTTATGTGCACTATAATCAGCTATCTTTATCCTCAAAGGTTTCTGTAAGAAAATGTTAGTTAGGGTAAGCTCGCCTCTACACATGTCCTTCCTGTAAGATTTTATGTCTGTTATCAGTGTACAATAAGAATAAAGGAAGTATAGCTTCAAATGCTACGGATACAACGAAATATATTTTTCTAATACAATTCAACTAATTCCGCAAAGTCAAAGTCAAAGTCAAATATTTTTATTCATTAAAACCACAAGGATCACTTTGAAACGTCAATTTTACTGCCTGTTCCTTCGCGACCAAGCCAGGAAAGAAAGGCAAGAAACAAGGCTGGTTATTTTTTTTAATAATCCTTTTATAATACAGAAAATAAATTACGTCCAAAATGTAACATTTTGAACGAGTTGGAACAATTTCAATCCCAAGCTTCTCTATCATCTAAATAATCCGATATTTTATAGTAGGCTCATTTATAAAGATTTTGTTTAATTACGTTTTTAAATTTGTTAATTGTCAATTTTTGTACATCCCTTGGGAGTTTGTTATAAAAGCGTACACCTTGCCCTTTAAACGATTTACCGGAGTCTACAAGTGGCAACCGCGAGTTTATCTTTATTTCTAGTATTCAAATTATGAATATCGCAATTTTTCTTAAACAAATTAATATTCTCCTTCATCTAAATCCAGCTGTTTTCTAGAAGCTAGCTTCTAGCGAATCACATAAATACTAGAAATATAGTAATACAATATGAGTAGTAGAATATACAAACACAGAACACTGTAATCGAAATAAATGGTACAACGAAGACGAACTGCACAAAATGCATTGTCGCAACAAAAATGCTAGCGAAACTCCGAAACACTGAAACCACACTCTAGTGAAGAGCAGCCACTCAAACCGGTAATACCTTGCGAACAAAACCGGTACTCACCAACTCGCGTATCTGCGGTGAAAGGTAAACAGAGATCTAAGTGCTTATGTCCTATTTTACTCGTACCTGCGAGATCTTGGCCAAAAAAGTCGCAGTCACACTGAAGTGTAACATGTTCAACTATAATTATAAAAAAAAACACCCTATAGCTATTTTTATTATTATTATTTATTTAATTCAGATTTAAAATCCATATACAAATTCTTAACCGCTTAAATACAATATTTCATAGTCATAAACACCAAATAATTATACAAAAATTAAAAATTAATAATACAGATTTTTTTTTTCAATAACCTATACTGTCCCACTGCTGGGCAAAGGTCTCCCCCATTTCCTTCCATTCCTTGCGTTCTCCAGAAATCTCCTGCCAGTCAGAGTGGAACCCATCCAGATCGTCGCGCCAACGTTTTCGCGGTCTGCCTCGTTGCCATCGTCCTGTAGGTTGCCAATAATACAGATAATTGAATAATTTAATAGCATGTCAAAAGTTTAATAATTAAATAAATTAAAATAATTACTAATAATATACCAACTTAACTATTACCTAAAAGTATTTGCATCCCAGATGGATGGTAAGGATGGGGCAGTCCAGACGCGAAACAATCATTTTCAGGATGCCGTTGCTACTGCCGCGCGTACGCTTGAGTATAGACGCGACTTTCTTGCGCATGATCGCATGAAAACCGTCCGTATGCGCCTCTGCAAACATACCCGATGCGCTGCAAAAGCGAGGCAGCCGCATCAGGATCCTGAAGATATTGTTATATTGGACTCGTAGAGCGCTGGCCATCCGGCGGGTGTGGTTAAGCCAGAGGCTACTCGAGTAAAAGGACTGGCAGTAAGCCTTAAAAAGAGTGTTTTAATACTGTGTGTAAAAAATTGCTAGATTGTTTTTTATTCTGACAGTTGGACCATAGGTGGACTTACGTCACCGGAATACAAACAGTAGAACATAGCGATTGTACCACGGGTCGGAAGCAAAAGTTTACTCCCGAATACTCCAGGTAGTCATAATACTAACCTGAGCCAGGAACTAATATTGTGCGCGGAGAAATACAGGTATAATATGCAAAAGTTCCATATTTACTCGGCCAAATAAATGGCGTTGGTTATATGGTAAAATTTGTTTAATATTGATGAGTATTTTAACCACCTAAAGTTTTTATTGTGTTGGCCGACAGATGGAGCAGGGTGCTGACTGAGAGGTGTCTCGAGATAAAACCAGAAATTAAGGTCATCCAGAAATGGTCAGCCAGAAAATGAGTCGACGACATAGTAATAACGGCAGGTCATAGGTACGTTAGTCAGATTAGCGCAACACAGAGGCGAATGGCGACAACGAAGACAGGTTTATGTCCTGCAGTGACTGTAAGAGCTGTCAATAATGATTATTATTATTATAAGCCTGTTGTGTCCCTCTGCTCCATCTTAGACCACATCATCGCTTACCAACAGGTGAGATTATGGTCAAACGAAATACTATTGGTATTAAAATAAGTTTTTTGTTGAAAAATTACTTTTTCAAAACAAGCTTTTATAAAATTCATAATCGGAACCGCAGGCAGATTCAAATGAGCCAAATACTAGTAGCCTACTAATCCATTCAGAAGTTCCGTTGTCTAGCACCCGTCTTCATCATGAGACAACCTCCATGGTACCATATCATTGCATTGTCACCGAAGTTACATTTATGTATTACAAATTTCAGCTCAATCAGTTGAAGGGAACGGGTTTAAAATTCAGTTGCAAGATTACACCCGGACAAATATACGTACATTGCAAGTTAATAAAAAGCTTGTAACTTGTAAAAAAGACACATTCCAAAACACCGAAAACAACAGAAACAAACAGAAAGAAAGAAAATGCATTTATTTAACACACAGAACAAACCATTCAGTACATGCATATTCTATACTAAGTATTTCTACCTGTAATACCTATGGACTATGCTAACTTAGACATTCTACGAAGAGGAAGCCGTAATTAATGGAAAGCCACAAATTAATAGATCGGACTTAATTGCTACTCAGATTACAGAACAATCTTACAATAACCGCACCACATCAACAACAACAACAACAACAACACTTAACAACATTAACTTAACATTTAACAAGCACAACACTTGTATCATTTTTCTTAAATTCAAAGCACAAAGGTTCAAAACAGCGCAGCATAGAGCAAAACAAAATGCGGTAATAAGTGCCGAGTTTCACTTTGATTATTTTCAGGATGGTAGTGATGGGAAAGTTTCTAGTTGTGATATCTTAGATAGAAAACGTTTTATTGTAAATCACACTTAAAATAAAAAACAATATAAAAAACAAACAATACACGCAGAAATACAAGTGGCGGTCTTATCGCTAAAAGCGATCTCTTCCAGACAACCTTTGGGTGGACTGGATTTCATGAGGACGTTATAGTACGGTAGCTTTTAATAAAAATAATTGAATACATATTGAATGAGCAAAAAATTAATATATATATATAATTATATATAAATTAATATATATATATATATATATATTAATTTTTTATTATATTTATTATTATTTATTTATTATTTTATTATATTATATTTTATATATATATATATATAAGTAATCATCAATGGATTAGGTATATATATATACATAATGTATATAATATATATATATATATATATCTTATATCTTATAGTATCATAATACTACACATTAATTAATATTAATGTGTACTTATATCATCTATCTAAAGTTCCGTGTACGCACTCAACACGATCGGACGCGCTCGGATGCGCTGAGTTCGTCATCGCGTATTCCACATAGTAAATATGGCGAAATCAACACTGGAGTCCTTGGAGAAGCTGTTGGCTAAACATCTCGCCCCAATTGAGCAAAAAATCTCATCGATTGTGACCCAATTGAAAATACTGGAAGACAAAATCGACAAATTGGAAGCAAAAAATGCAACTATCAACGACAAAGAAGGTAGACGCATTTATATCGTACCCGCAATAAAGCAGAGAATAGACAACGAAACGGCCGCTGCCACTCCTCTACAACAGGCAACTCAGAGCGACAACCGGATCGTCCGTGCACACATAGAGAGGGGACGCACGCACACAACTACACCACCCGTTACTGTTACTGCCACGACCACCACCGCTGCCAAACGCGGCGCGCCCGCGCGACCTCCGACTCCGAGCCTCTGTCCGCGCACGCCCGCGCCGGCGGCAGCCGCGCTTCCAGCACTCGCACACGTATGCCCCCCGCCGCCGTCAACGCAACAGCGCGCTGCGGATTATACGAATGACATAAGCCATGGTCTAACTAACCTGAACGACTGGAAAACTGTAAACCGCAGAACGAAACGGCCGACCAAGTGCCGCATTGTAGTTAGAGGAAACGGAACTATCGACAATGAATTGCAGACCGTTGAGCGCGTTAAAAAAATTCACGCTTGTTTCTTCAAGCCGGAGACGACTACGGAATCGATTATATCGTACATGAATAAACAGGCACCAAGTGACGGCTACAGCGCTGTGAAATTAAAACTAGCGCACAGTCACTATTCATCCTTCGCCATAACACTACCTAGCAGCAAGTTCGAGTTGTTCATGGCAGCAGAGAGCTGGCCACCTAGCACAGAAGTAACGGAGTGGTTTCCACGCGGCGCCGGGCACGCGAAAGGTGCGCCCAACCACCCCAGACATCAACGTCGCGGCCATCCTACCGCCGCCACCGCCCGCCCTACCGGCGACACCGCCTGCCCTAGGAACAGCGTTTGACTCAATCACAATACTCGTATGTCATCTCAACATCCGCGGCCTGAGCAGCAAAACCAGAAGCCTTGAAGTACTATTTACGGATGACTTAGCTTGTGACATTCTCATAATAACAGAACATTTTCTCCGTAGCCACGAAATTGATTCAGTTACATTAAGTAATTATGACCTGTTATCGTCATATTGTAGACCGCGTATTGAGCGCGGTGGGAGCTGCATATTCGTAAGATCTGGAATAAAGGTTAGTAACTGTGTAGAATACTGTAACCTGGCCCGAGAGCAGATCTTCGACATTTGTGCTGTGCACCTAACTATAGAAAATATATTAGTCATAGGTATTTACCACTCGAATAAGACCAGCCACTCCGAGTACCTACTTTTATTCGAAAAGTTATTACATAAAATAAATGAAGAGGGCTTGCATGCGATAATAATGGGTGACACGAATATTAACACATTAGCAAACACCTCTCTTTCAAAACAGCTCGCAGACATGCTCTCAACTCACAACTTTACTCAGCTAGTTGATTTCCCGACTCGTTTCCATGACGGCCAGGGTACACTGCTGGACCATGCCTACACCAACCTCTCCTCGGAGCGCGTGCTCGGTATCACCGGAGTGAACCCGCACCTCAGTGATCACGAGGCCCAACGCCTAACGCTAAAGCGCGTCGCTGTGTCCCCGCCACTGTTTACGTTAAGGCGCAGTTTTAACACGTCAAACCAAATTAACTTCTTGACCGCCTTGGAGTCGGTCGACTGGAATGAAATAGTCGATTCATCGTATCACGACTGCTGCGCCCTAGCCAATGCACTGGTTGCAAAGCTAGTCGGTAAAGTGAATATCTGTTTCCCCGTAAAAAAACTACCAGTACCCAAAAATAGTAATAGATGGATGGATTCAGACATATTAAATTTAAAATATTTCCTCTTTGACACATTAAGCCTAAAAAGCCGCTTTCCCGACAATGAAGAACTGGCGGATTTTGCTAACATACTAAATATAAAATATAACTTATCACTAAAACATAAGCGTACGGAATACTACTCAAATCAAATTAAAAAGGATCCTAATAAGTCAAAACGTATGTGGCAGGTTGTTAATGCAGAGCTAGGTCGCAGCAGGCGTGAGCGTTTGGACTTTACTGACTGTATCCGAGATCAAAACGGAGGTACATTCGGTTCTAAGAAACTCTTGCTGGATGCGCTGAACAAAGAGTTCGTAACTGCCGCAAGTAAGTTCGGGGCCCCCCCTGCGGACGTCCTGCGCGCAGCGGCTACCATGTCCGTCGAGTTAGAAGCCTGTGATGCCTCATTAAGGCTCCGACCCGTCACGCCCGAGGAAGTAATGAAGATAGTTCACTTCTACATTGCTCCTAAAAAAAGCACCGACATCTGTAATCTTTCCCCTAGCATAATCAAACTAGCGACAAAATCGCTAGCCCCCATAATTGCTTTAATGTGCAATTTCTGCTTTAAGCAAGGGAAATATCCCGAGGCACTTAAGAAAGTAAAAATCTGCCCTCTTTACAAGGGCAAAGGTAAGAAGTCGGACGCCAAATCATACCGCCCAATATCTATGGTCCCAGCTTTAGGTAAAATCCTAGAAGTCGGATTGAATCGTAGACTGCTGGAGTTTGTGGCCGACCATACCATTCTTACAGATAGACAGTACGCGTACCGACCGGGCCGAGCCACCACGGATCTGGTACGGGAAGTGGTGTGGCGCGTGTTGAGCGCGCGCGAGGCTGGTCTGCGCGTGGCTGTGCTGTGCTGCGATCTCTCGCGCGCGTTCGACACCGCTGACCACTCCCTTGTCGCTAATAAACTGCAGTTCTATGGCATTCGAGGCCCCGCGGTATCTATAATGGAATCGTTTTTAGCCAAGCGCACCCAAGCCGTAGTCGGCGATGGGGGTCGAGCGATGTCGTCGGAACTAAAGAACACAATGGGAGTTCCGCAGGGGTCGTGCTTGTCGAACACCCTGTTTAGCTTGCTGCTTAACGATCTACCCTCTGCAGTCCGGGGCGCGGAAATCTACATGTATGCAGACGACGTGGCGGCAGTGGTCACCGCGCCCACGGACAGCCAGCTGGAGAGCACGCTAAACTCGGTGGTCGAACAGTTAGAGGTGTGGTTCAAGCTAAACGGCCTCGCTCTGAACAGAGACAAGACGTGTTTTATCAACTTTAAGCTCAACGGCGGTAGACCTGCCGCCCTCAAGGTCCACGCAGGAACAACGGGGCTGGAGCAGGTGCAAACGACAAAGCTGCTTGGTTTCCAGCTCGATAGTTCCCTCACATGGGACGCCCACATAGATGGAGTCTGCTCAAAACTTGGACGGGCTTCTTTTGCATTGCGCAGGCTGGCGAGCACCGCCACCCGAGACGTTGTGCGCTCCTGTTACTTCGCGACAGTCCACAGTACACTTACATATGGCGTGGAACTGTGGGCGCCAGCAAGCGATGCCGAGCGGGCCTTCGTGATGCAGAAGAAGGCTGTCCGAGCCATAGTGGGCATCCCGAACGACGAGTCATGCAGAGAACATTTTAAGGAACTGGGCATCATGACTCTACACTGTGAACATATATACCAAGTGGCTTTGTTCACGCACCTAAATTTGCATCTGTTCCAGCGCCGAGGGGTTAACGCAGTACACGCTCTCCGCAGCAATAAACTCCAGCACAGACTGGTGACGCCAACACACAGGCTGCACAAGTCGAACAGATCGGTGTACATTTCGGGCCCGGCAGTCTACAATAGGCTACCAAATAGTATCCGAAATGCAGCCTCCATCGCGGCGTTTAAGGGCCGGTTAAAAACATGGTTGTTGGAGAGGGTTTTCTACAGCATGGGTGAATTCCTCGAATTACCCGAACTGTAGAAAATCTCCCCTCCCCCACCACTAACTAGTTAATAATATAAAAAATTATCATATATGAGATACATAGGTAATTGTTTCACAAGTTGAATCATTAATATGTATTAATAATTTATTTCATTAATTTATTTTATTCATGAAATTTGACCTATGACGTGTAAATATTATTTTTATTAATAAATTCTTGTATTCTTGTATAGTATTAATATAGTATCTTATTAGTTCTGTTTATGGAACAACAGCTCAGAACTAGTGGGAATAAAATGTTAAAAGGGGTTTCTGTATCGTATATAATCAATCAAAAAGTTTATGGTAAAAGTAGGTTGATGTGTGGTATTCCGTAATAATTTTTTCGGCATTTTACTTACAAAATTTACGTGATTTATTTCAATCATTATTATAAATACGGGATTTATCACGTACCGTCTTATCGGTGTTTTGACCGACAATGTTTCTGTTCAATTCGTGAACCTTCATCAGGGTACGTAGATAAGACGGTACGTGATAAATCCCGTATTTATAATAATGAATTTTGTCGGCAGTAAATTGCGCTTTTAATAGTTTTTTTAAATAGGTACTTTATACGTTATACGTTATATTACGTTTACCTTCATCATTTATTGTGTAAGTATCCGAAATAGGTACGTAAGTTTACATTCATCGTAATATTGTAACGATATAAATAAAAAAAATTGTTATTTTATTAATATTTGATTAGACTTTGTCGTTTATAAAACAACCCTATTTAATTATTTTTTTTACAAACCTATATTGTCCCACTGCTAGGCAAAGGTCTCCCCATCTCCCCTCCATCCATGGAATGCATCCAGGTCGTCTCTCCAATCTCTATTTTAATACTAGGCTGGAAAATTATGTTCAGTTCAAAGTCGATTCATAACAATCGATTCCAACTATTCCGTTTATTCCCCGTGCCACAACAGCTTGGCTCAACCTGTAGTCACATAGGAAATGTTTCTTTCCCGTAACACAATTCGGATACACAAACAATGCACTATTTTCGATAAAAATGTAATTGTACAAAATATTTTTATCGATAAAAGTTAATAATATTTGGCTATAGACAAGTTGCTTTAGGTACGTTGATTAATATTGAAAATCCATTGGAAAAAAAATCGTACGTGATTCACTGGAAATTTTGAGACTGTTAAAATACTTGAGCCTTCTTAGTATCACAGCTCTACAGTTTATTACATCACTCTTCTCTTCGATATAGTCGTGCAAGAAAACACTGCTTGAATGCTTGAACAAGTCGGTGCCAAATCAATACAAACAGTTAACATGGTGATGGCTGATTAAGTAACGCCGCACCAGGCATGCGGATAATTAATTAGAGCCTCGGGACTGGCTCGGCAGTGGACGGTGGCCGCAAATTGCCTAATTTATCGGGCCGGTTGGCTCCCATCCCGGGATCGACTTGAGATCGACTGTTGGGGAAAATTCTATGTACATTTTGGTAGATTTTTTTTTGGAAAAGATAGCCTACGTTTAATGGCCATCGAGCTTAGCAGGGCTAGTTTTTATCTAAAGCAAACGCCCACGTTCTTATAACGTGATTAATATAATGAAATACGATGGTATGCGATGCCTTAAATTGATACGTGCTAAACACAAATACGGAAAAAAAAACAAAAGTAATTGACGCGCTCCAACACGCACAGGCTCTAAAATGGAGGTGGGTGGGCCACTTGGTATGCACACAAGACGACAGGTCGACCCGAACAGCAACCCTATGGAAGCGCCTAGTTGGCAAGAGAAGAAAAGGGAGACCTCAAGAAAGATGGCAGGACGAGATAGCAGAAATAGCAGGCAAGACAGAAACAGAAAACCGAAAAAAAATTTAAACTTTTGGAGGAGGCCTATACCGTCGAAGGGGTTCCTAATTAAAACGTATACCTAAATTATTAATGTGAAAAAAAAGACGTGTGGCACTCGGAGACTGCCGCGGTAAAGCTATTGCATAGCTGTTTTTATCAACTTATGCAATTATAAATACGATACGAGAGGGATTACGCATGCGCAGTAACGCCGATACAACCAGTACCACCTAGAGGCGAGTTGCTGAACTAAAGAGACAAGCGTGATATTTCAAAAAGTCATTAAAAGTTCTGCTATTCATCGATAGATGGCAAAACTAAAAAGTATCACCGCTGTGCCGGTCGGAGTGGTGGGTGTTAGGTTATTTTCGTTACGGAATTTCTGGATTCGGTCTCCACGCTCAAGGCCCGCGATAGAAGCTATGCAATAGCTTAAAAACTATGTAATGAAAATTCAATATAGGCTTTTTATTTATTTTTATTTTTTAAGCACAAATACATTCGAATGTTCTTAAGTGTGTCATATTAACCATGATAGGTTATAATGAAAATAGTCTGCTCAATACTTATACAAAAAAGTGGAAAATAATAATATCAATTCGTTCCCAGATTGTACCGCCAGTTAGTTTCGTTTGATATCAATTAATTAAAAGTTTTACTTGAAAAGGCATTGTCTTCGTGATGAGACTTGCTATTTGGAAACTACAATTAATCAAGATTTTTATTTCTTTTTTAACAATCTGCAAGGCATACTCTCTATGACACAGGCGAGTCAGATATATTCTACATAGTCGCTTTATGCCTAGTTCACCAATATTAACGTTGTTTATACAGAAGAATTTAGGTTCCAGTTTTGAAACTGCGTAATTGCAGCTACGCTATTTCGACAAAACATTTTCTTAACCGTATATACAATAACAATACATTGTTTTCAAATTCCTATCGTATATTACCAAGGAATGGTTGGCCTTACACAAGTGTAATTAATTGTATGTCGTGCCACGTGTGTCGGGTCACCAATTTTCTTATTTATCGGCTCGTATTGCCCTCAATTAGCTGGGCTCTGTTATTAGATCTGTACACGACTGAGACAAATGGGTCGTATTTGAATAGTTCCACTATTTCTTTGATTCTTAGGTGTGAGCCTTAATATTGATGTTATATGGAATAATTTGACGACTTCCGTGGCACAGTGGACGAATAGCCGGCTGAGACGCTCGTTTCCCGCTGTGGAGTAAATGTTTGCATGATTTACAGATATTTGTTCCGGGTCTGGATGTTTTTCTATTTATTATAAGTATAAATTTACAAAAAAAAAGAACTATAAAAGTATTCTATAAGTTATCTGGTTCCCATAGTACAAGCTCTGCTTAGTTTGGGGCTAGATAGCGCTGTGTGAAATGTCCAGCTATATTTAATTATTAATATTAATTGTGGTGCAATAAAATATTTAAGCAGTAAGTTTCTATTCATATATTTTTTTGAGCTTAGTAATTTTTTGAGTGATTGTGTAGTCGAATATGAAGCACACTTGCATAAAAAGCGTGCATAACGTTAGCTCTATTTGTTAAGTTGGTTTGTAATTATCTATTTTTTTTTATCTAGCCCATGCTGTCCATAGGCAAAGGCCCCCCTCATCTCTCCACTTATCTCAATCTTGTACCAATTCCCGCTTGCCCCTATAAAAAGAGTCCAAATCATCGCGCCACCGCTTCTTAGGCCTTCCACGGTGTCGCTTTCCATCTATAGGGATCCATCTAGTTACGATCTTAGCCCACCTATTTGATTGCATGCGGGAAACATGCGTCAGCGAGGCCGGTCCTTGAGCGCAGCGAGGTGTTCCGAATCCTGTCTATTCTCTTGACACCCAAAATGCTGCGCTCCATCGCTCAGATTAAAGTACAAAAATGATGTAAATGCTTGTATTCGTTTTATGAATAAATAATATTGTCATCTCTAGCGATTATTGCTTTTTTCGTATCCAATGCAAAATCTACATAAAAACAACCATAAATGAAATCAAATCAACCCTATATAGGGTATTTGGTAATATTCCTCACAACAACGAAAGGGGTTATTTGGATGAGCATACTAAATAAATTTGTGAAATGTTTACCATAGAAATGTGAAATTTATTTTGGCATGTGAAAACAAACACTTTATTTAACTTATGTTGTGCATAATGCTTCCCATCTAACCACATATACTGTATTGGTGACGTCTCGAGACATATGTTATTGTCCCTTTCTAACCCAAAACCCGCAGCCACTTCCGAAAGAGATATCAAATCCGCCTTTATTTTTGGATGTCGATTGCAAGAGTAGGCAGTAAATTTAATATCGAATTAATCACCTAAACTTAGTCGATTTTCTTTTAAATTTGATAATATAAGTAGTTGTTTTTTTTAGACAAGTATTTTTTTATGTTTTGAGAAACCGTCACTTGAATATCGTCGGTATATTACCAAATACCCTGTATAAGTGCGATTTTAGGTGCCCTTTTGCTATCTTTTTTTATGTTTTGAGAAACCGTTACTTGAATATCGTCAGTATATTACCACATACCCTGTATAAGTGCGATTTTAGTTGCCCGTAGTATGATAATGATATTTTGCCAAAACACCAAAATATCCAACTAACCTTGAATGGTTCCTTATTTTCCTTTACATACTCATACACACTTACCGTTCCTTACAAAGCATACAGTAATCCCGTGATTGATGCGCTCGATTCAAATTAATGAGTCTTCTAAGGTCAGCCCTCGCGTTGATACAAATAGCGGCGATTCATCTTCGGAGCTATTCAGTGGCGTACGTGTAATCAGTCTTTTGGTAAAGTATTTGTTGCTTTATTTTGGATTACTAATCTACTTCTACAGTGTTTCCTTACGTTTAGTTTTATGTGTGTGCGTAGATGTCTTGTGTGCTTGCTAATCTGTCTTTTCTAAAACTCTTCGAGATGATTATATTTTACCGGTATGTTCTCGAAATTGCCACAGCTACGTCCCCATCACCACCAGTGCGTTGAAACCTTGTAACCGGACAATAACTACAAATATATAATACATGCTTTAACATGGACGATTTAATAAATTATTTGTAATTCGTATTCAAATTACAAACCTGGAATACACTTCTACAACAATAGTGATGTGATTATAACAATAGTGATAAAAATTAACATTATAGTAGCTCAAACAGACAGTTATCGGGACTAAATAAGTTATTATATCAAATAATGTCAACTTAAAATAATACAAATAAAACAAAAATCAATAAAACACAGAACAAAACAATGTCAAATAAGTCAATCAATCAGTCAATGTCAATACTAAATCGTTAATAATGTTTTGATATCAAAACATAAATAAAATAAAATAAAAATAAAAAATGATCTTACAAATTGCGGCTGTAAAGGAGCCTTGTTATTATGATAAATTATAATGATTACAAAATATCAAAATACATATATTTAAAAGAAAATAATTGTCAAAATAAAATTAAATAAATCACAGAGTTCACAGAATTACAAGTTACGAAATGCTGCTGTAAAAGGGCCTTGTCAGTATTGTAAAAAGAAAATTAAATTCTGGACAAAAAAAAGATCTTCAACAGCTCACATTAAAATTAACATCATTTTATGCTTCTCCCAATGAGTAATAACTTTTTTGTATTAATAAATTTTACATAATTTTTATTTATTCATTTGTATTCATAAATTTCACATCATTTATTAATGCAAAAAATTAAAGCCTCGTACATCATTCCCTGTTATATGGTTTATAAATAAATAAATTTAAATTGAAAACAATTGTGGGTTGGTAGTTGTAGTTAGTGGGGCTTTCGGGAATATTGCAAGTATTTATCGTTTCAGCATAAGGTCTAAAATATGAAATCTGATTTTGCAGTTTCTATTAATAACCTCCTGTTAATGTAACATCCAATCGTTGAACAAAAGCTAATAAATGATTATTCTCTGTGTGCCTAATGGTTTCGACTTAAACCAGGTATCTCGCTAATGGACTCGCCTGATATCAGGTTGGAGTGTACTGATTTAATTGAAATTTATTACACAATACTATTGTAGTACTCTTTTCATTAAGTATCAACATTTTCATATAATCGATTTTACAAATATTTTTTAATTTTTTTAATTACGTAGGTAGTAAACAAAAATGTGGAGTTACAACGCTCGTAACGACTTTTATCAATCCACAAATCGCACACGAGACAAGAACTAACATTACGTTTGATATTATCTCTGTCTTCGAAGATTTGCTGGAAGAAAACTCTTATTAGGGTTAAGCTCGCCTTTGTACATGCCCGTTTTAGGGGGGTTAATGCACAATACATTCCAATGCGGGACGTCAGTGCAGATCTTATTCCCCCCACCCTAGAATTAGAATTAGATGTCCATTTTGTAAGCGGTTTCTGTCTGTAAATTTATTTGTGTACAATAAAGAGTTTCAATATGAAAAAAATACTTGCCTATTTTGTATAAAATTCCCTACGTTACAAGATCTAGGACATGACGGATTTGTATGATGGTTTTATTCCAAGTCTACCCACATCATTGTTTCAAAAAGAACAATTTATTGATGCACGGCGTTCGAAACTACACCCGGAACGGAAGTCAAGGTACATCCTACCACCCAACGTTGCTCTAGCAACGAGGCACGCAATACTCTGTTTGCAAGAACGAGTCAGCTGATTTCCTTTTCCAAACTTCACAAACACGCCAAGAATATGAATAGTATAGTATTCAGTCCACATCCACGCTCGGCAGCTGATTTCTGATTAGTTACAGCTCCAATCATCCGGTCGTGTCGCTTCGCCCGACGCTGACCAATTTCCGCTGCTCGCTCCAGCCGAACGGGCTAATACTATAGCGGGGAGCTAGTGGAAGTAGAAATAGTTTGTGGTAGAATAGCTAGTGAGTTTAAATATGCTTTTTAAATTGTGATATATAATAAACGACTTCTTAGGACTTCTTATTCTGCCTGCCCTTTTTCCACATTACGTGGGTTCGGCACAACATGTATTTTTCTTCCATACCTCTCTATCAGCCGTCATATCCGTTAACTAATTAATGGGTTTAGCAACGAATAAATGACACAGACAATCCTAATGCAGCTTCAAATAATACTATCATAACGTAACCCTTAAATTTGACTTAAACTTAATTAATAATAGCCCTGCTTAATTTTGTTACACATTTGTTATGGTGTGTTAAAATTAATATTTGTTATTATTTGTGTTATGTATCACTCGTTGATAATAGAGGCCAATAATAAATAATAAAATAAAATAAATTACGTTAGTTTCAGGCAGAACACCCATATTGCACGCACATAATAAAAAATTGATATAAAAAAACAGTAAAAAAAATGATGTAAATAGTAAATAATGATGATCTATTCTCTATTATCTTTTCTGTAAATAAACTTTCACTAATAATTTAGCGAACAGACTCTGAGTGGAGAAATACGTTTTGATGGCAAGATTATTATGGCAACACCAGGTGATCTGTTAGTGGTAGATTATACCAGAACTCCTCCATACATAATACTTCTTAACTACTCCATACCTAATACTATTTAGACTAAAAACTGTATTATATTGTAAAGTTCATGACTTTGGTATACTCACAAACAACAAAACTTTATTTTTTATTGATGACAGTCAAGCGATTGACCACTACCTCACCTGATGGTAAGTGATGGCGTGATCGAAGATGGAGCACGCATGCCTAAAAAGAAACCTCTGGACACTTCTGTTTCACTCTGGACTTGAAGACTCCGAGATTATACTGCTCTGGAAAAACATACTTACCTATGACACAACCATTCTACTTTCCCCTATTCTCCACCTAGATCTCATACTAGGAGCCATTTTTGAAATGGGCCGATCCGGATCATTGTCCGTAGACTTTACGGGTAGAATTTATCTTGTGAATCTGTTCCCCATTGAACGTCAAAGGGCCATTGTGTCTAACTGATTACTGCAGGTAATAGATGTGAGATCGGAGTGTTCATTGTGCTCGGTTAAATGTAGAAAATACCGCTCCAACGTATGAGGAACAACAATATAATTCGATAATTTATTTTGTTTATTCACTTAAGGTGGGTAAAAAGTAAAGCGTGGATGGAAGTAATAATACGCAGGTGCATTCATTAGCCATCGCGTATCGCGATAAAGCTTTGAGTTTTCTTCTTTTTCAATCTCTTTCAATTAAAAAAACTTATATTTATCAATAAAAGCAGTATTAAAATTAAAATCGCGCTCCGTAGACAGCCCACCCCCTCCACCTTCCTCCCTTCCCCCATCTCCTCCGCCCCCCCCCATTAGATGGAAGATGACCTGATAAAAGTTGATGGGAGCCGTTGTGTGCAGGCCGTACAAGATCGGTTACTCTGGATATCTATGGGGTAGTGTAGGTTCAACACTGGTCGTCCTATAGCTGATATGAGGATGAATGTAAATATAGTCTAGAATTTTTTTATACAAACGAAATGTATTTTCCCCAAAGGTTTCGTATTCTATTTTCCCGTATGTAGTCCCCACAGCACCCTTCCGCGGGATCTGAGTGGCCCAAATAGCCGAACGCGCGGTTCGCTCGAAGCCGATTCAATTTTCCTCTAAGATAGTGGATAGCCTACGTTAACCCACATGAAAACTTCAGGAATAGAGAACAGTAACTCAATTTAAAACTTTAATACGTTATCACTACTACAACTAAAAAGACTCTGTAAATCTTCCTTATTCCTTTTATAACAACCATTTGATTTTGCTGGTTAAATCGATCACATATGCACATTTTCTTGCAAACACATTACTTACAGTTGTTACTCTTAAGTTGAGCTACTGTTTTTCTTGCTTACAGTGACAAAGCTGAACGACTTGTAAAATAGGTTATACTCGTATTGTCCCTTTTGAGGATTGAAAGTACTCTTTCTTTAGATACCTACCCGGAATTAAACCTTAGAGCCTATTAAAGAGTGGATTTAGAGTGTATAGGAGATTGTTTAACCCTAGAGTGGTCGCGTGGATTACCTATGTAATCCACACTTACGGAATTGTAAAATTCTCAAAAACCGCTAACGTAAATTACGAGCGCTTCTAGGTACTTTAAGTTAAATAATTGACAAACGCACTCAGTGCTGCGCGCGAGATTTTCTTGTAATTATCCAGAAACCACAGCGACAACGTCAGCACAGACACCAACTCGATCCATAGATCGCTGCCACGACTGCGGAAGAAGCCGCAATAAAAGCACTCGAAAACTATGCAACACGTGCAAAAAGTCTATTTGTGGCGATCATTCGAAGGTTGTTTGTCTGTCTTGTTTAGAAAACATTAATTAGTATTTTTGATTTTTTGTGCCATTTTAGAGATTTTTTGTTTTGTTGATTTTTTTATATTCAGAGGTTGTGATTCGTTTTTATTGATTGCTTTTAATACAACAATACTTAATAACACTATTACAATAAGAATTAAACATAGTTGAAGCTCAAATGTATTTTTATTTGAATTTATAAATGGTATACAATAGTACTCCACGCGACCAATCAGGTCAGGTTTTAGTACGCGACCACTGTAGGGTTAAATAGTTATTGCTCGGGACAAACAATAGAAGAGATTTCATCTATTTTGAAATCGTGTTTATACGTTTTGCTTTAAGGAACGCATTGTTATGAATAAAACGGGTTCACTTTGTTGTTCATTTTTTGAAAAATTTTCCTGTTTGAGCTCTTTGTATTGTAGTAGAGAAATGTCTAGTAAATTTGATACATCCTCCGTTAGGAACATATCAATCATTTTATCAATTAAAACCTAAGAAAAACATCTCTAGCTTATCTGTTTAGCCACTAAAATCTGTCTCTTGACAGCTCAATTACCCTGTAGTGTAGTCATGCAATGATTAAAGATCGACCACAGCTCCAGTTAATTACTAGTCTCAGGGGATGCGGTTTGTAAGGCCTAATACCCGACCACTAATATAGCCTAAAGTGCCTACGGTGGGTGCCATGAAATATCGCTTTGAAGTTACGAATCTCTGGAGTATACACATCATAGCTTACGTACAACATTCAAAATATTGTTTGCATTAAATAAACGGGTTCCATTTAAATGTGACAAATTCTGAAGATAACGCAGGTGAAACATGAAATCTCAATTTCAAGTAGGTACAGTGTAAATAAATCCAAACGGTCTTTATTTGTATAATTCTAAAGGTATAAAGGATGCGTTAATTAAGATCCTTTCTTGCTCTTATTAATTTTGCGTCTGATCCTCTCCGTATAAGCAGCCACTATGTTCGACAGAAGTGGAAGAGAGGATGACTTCTCATCGTCCTTCACGCCGACGTCTGCGCAGAGGTCTGTCCTTTTCTTTTTCTCTTTGGGCATCGCCGCTTCGGAAGACATTACGGAGGCTGTGTAGAGATAGCCATTCCATTCTAAGTATTCTCTGATCTGTGAAAAAAAACACTAAATGGAATAGTGACTGTAAACATGTCAATGACACCAGGATGGTAGGTATAGTACCCTATGTAATATTTTGAGAACAAAGTTGATAGTTCAGAACAGCTGTATAAAATCCCAGTTGTATACGGTCGAGTTAAGGTACAGTTTTGTCCACCTGACCTGTTCAGTTGGTTGCACTCTACCGTTCAGGACTGTCAATATTTGTGCAAGGCCGTTATTGGCATTTACATCTAGGCGTTTCCTCAATTTGGAAGGTTCGTTTAGTCGTTGGTTCTGGCTTAAAGCCCTTGGGGCATCCTTTAACTTCAAACACTAGAGTGGACCATAGTGCAGCTTGTACAAACTGAGGTATTTTGTTTACTATTATATAGTCACTTAAGTTTCCAATCTCGCGGTTGTGAAGCACTTATTAGCTTACTAAGTCATTCATAACAAATCAACTAAGTTAACCAATGTTTCGCGCCGGCTTTATTACTATTTGGATTGGAAAAGCCAAATTTACGAACTTCAAGCGACCTAAAAACAACTATACATATCTATTATTATTAACTTATTATTGGGTAAAGTTAAGGTCTAGTATAGATCGCAGTAGACTAAGCAGTGAGACTGCCGATTTTTTATTATAGATTTACCTATTTTGACTTATGTTTATGGTGTACTATAAAATATTATAAATATAGATCTAGTTGTTTGTTCTAGAAAAGTAATACGTACCAGTTCATTGACCAGCAGTACTTCATCGGCTGGTTGAGGGGGCTCAGACATTCTGTCGCCAGCCGCCGCTTGCCGGTTTCTCAAAAGTTCCGTCACTTGCGCCCGCATCTGAAAGAATTTAGAGTTTTTAGTTACTCAAAAAATTTGAACGCAAGTTTCAGAACACAAATTCAAAAGAACTTCACTAAGGTAAAACATTAAAAATTACCAAAGCCTACAACTTACTAATATCATAGACATAGGTATACTAGTAAAAACTAGCTGGTAAGTTTACTTAGTCATTTAATCTACTAAATTTATGCGATACAATATATGACTCATTAAAATTCATAATAGTCAGACGAGGAACAAGGAAATTAAAGTTTGTTGTAGATCAGAGAAATTATAACCATAATATCTGCTAATTTATTGCAGAAAGTTAGAACAACAGGTTGATTTTTCCCAGTCCCCTCAAAATATAAAAGCTACGGTTATATTTTTAAGCGCAGTTTATTAATCCGTTCCAAGAAAGTTACATATGAAAAAATAAATCTACGAACCTCTGCAGTCAGTTTGTTTATGTACCCATTCTTTTTCAGCAGGTCTTTTATAGCGTTGGCAAGTTCCTTTTCTGTAATGGTTTTTGTGTCAGTCATTTTATTATCGAAGTATTTTTATCACGTAAATAATTTTATTGTATGACAGTAGTGACATTTAGTTGAGTCTGATTGAGTAAAATGATTTCAGTTCGTTGAGTGAATGCAAGATGATTGTCAAAAGGCAAAAGTAAATAAAAAGGTAGGTTTTGACCTTTGTTATAACCTATTTGTATACAGGATTGTGTTTGGATGACACAGACAATATTCAAGTGACAGTTTCTAATAATAAAACGGTTCTATTAATTTAATTCGATATAAAACTCGACATACCTACTCTTGCAATCGACATCCAAATCTAAAGGCGGATTTGTTATCTGTTATCTCTTTCGGAAATGGCTGCGGGTTTTGGGTTAAAAAGGGACAACAAGAGATATCTCGAGACGTCACTAATACAATATCTGTGGTTAAATGGCAAGCATTATGCAATAGCACAACAGAAGTTTAATAAAGTGTTTGTTTCTACATGCCATAATAAATTTCACATTTCTATGGTAAACATTTCACAAATTTATTTATTATGCTCATCTAAATAACCCCTTTCGTTTTTGTGCGTATATTATCAAACATCCCATATGACTGACTGTACTGACTGATGTTATACGATACTAAATGCTATATGCATGAGATTTAGGTAGGTTTACCATAAAGGCATCGACGAGAGTTGTAAACATTGTTTCTCAGGATTTTATGTAATTTAAAAGGAGGTTAGAATATTCGGAACTTCAGGCTTATTTTTCTTCGTTTTGTGCAGATTATTTCTCAGATGTTCTTATCTTCTTCGTGCTTTTCATTGCTGAATGCCGTCCTCTTTCCCCGCTATCTTTTCTACTACCAGTTTATCAGAATGAATCATAAGTTTATTTAGTTTATGTGTTAAGTAACCCAACAAACTGTTAAGTTTTTCGTAGATATGTAATGTAATACAGTAATGGAACTTAATGATTTTAAAATCTTGTTGTTGGTTGTTTAAAAAATATTAGTTTTGCTGGGAATATTGAATGATCAAGATAATAATTATGATCGTAAAAATACTGGAAATAGCAATATAACCCCACTGGTGAACTAGGCCATCCTGACTGATATTCGACAAGTTTATTGAGCTGCCAGCAATAATATTTGCAACTTAGTTCAAGCAAAGGTCACCTACGTTCTTGCGTGTCACCGCAAACGATTTACGCAAATTGCCTCGTAACAGCCAATATTTCAAAATCAAATTGCTCCCGAATGGCGCTGATTTAAAGTAATATATTGCTATAGATTTAACCTAATGGCAGGGACACGGGGTAGGTAAGTGCTTCAGTCATTAAAAGGGTCACATCTGGTTTTTATAACACCGCAGAGTGAACTTTGAAGTATCTTACCAAGTATGTAGCTGTTACAGATACGTCAAAGCTGTGGAATTTTTTTTTATTGATCAGAAAACATCCTTTGTCTTGAGTAAGTACATAATAGTAATTTTTATGTTAGCTGCAGTTTAAATCTCAGATTTGAATTGTGGTTAAAAATGCTTGGCTGGATAGATTATATTTTGCTAAATTAGGTATATTTATTTATTTATTTGGACAAACTAAATGTGGACGTGCGGCGTCACCAGGCTCAATAAAACGCGTAACGAGTACGTGCGAGGAATCCTGGGCGTGCGCGACATCGCTGACAAGATGCAAGAGAGCTTTCCATCCCCGGTCGAAGATCTAGAGGTAGACCGAAGACAAGGTGGAGAGATGTAGTGCCATAAGACATGAGAGAGTGCCAAGTTTCTGATGACGACGTCAAGGAAACAGAGAAGTGGAGAAGAACGACCTGGAAAGCTGATCCCACCACCATGTGGGATACATAGCTGGGAAGAGAGACTTAGACAAACTAAAACATTGTTATAACTTTTGGAGCTATCATTGACGACTTCCGCATTCACCTCATTGACGGTAGCGGGATCGATTCCCGCCGCGGAACAAATGTTTGCATGATCTACAGATATTTGTTCCGGGTCTGGTTGTTTCTCTATATATTATAAGTATATATTTACAACAAAAAAATGCATATAAGTATTCTATCAGTTATCTGGTGGTTCCCATAGTACAAGCTCTGCTTAGTTTGGAGCTAGATTGCGCTGTGTGAAATGTCAAGAAATATTTATTTATTTATCATCATGGTTTTGAACACTATTTTCACTTAAAACGGGA
Organism: Philereme transversata; assembly: GCA_963924445.1. Classification (NCBI taxonomy): domain Eukaryota; kingdom Metazoa; phylum Arthropoda; class Insecta; order Lepidoptera; family Geometridae; genus Philereme; species Philereme transversata. The sequence goes on from OZ004353.1 coordinate 5,535,766, forward strand.
TGTTTTCCATGATTTGTGATGATCAATAACGAACATGATTGGTTATCTGCGACTAACCATCCACTCGCAAAGACTTCAGTTTATCCGTGATAATGACGCATGCAACATCGATACAACATCGGGATACTCAAAAACTCACAAATCATGGTATATATCGGTGTCGGTTTGATTTACCACAATACAACAATTTTAGTATTTAATTCTATCTAAACGAAGCAGTATTGTTCAATTACTCGGTAAGGTTGAATTTTCAGACATTCTTTAAGGGTTCTTTAATGCCTTACTTCTCAAAACTTTATCTTCATTCACGCAGGCAGTTCTCAAAATTTTATAAGTAAATTAATACACCAAATAAAAACACCAGTATACAAATTTTAAATACTGCCTTTTAATCCAGCCATTTACAACCGAAAGAGGATAATATAAGTTAAAATTGGTATCTCAATTAGCAAATTTTATCCATTGCATTAATTGTGAGTTTCTGTGCAGTTCGAATTACAGTAACAAATGATGTGGGAATTAACTGAGCTGGAACAGTTTCGGCGATGCAGACGGGATGGGTTAATAAGGAATGAATCACATTGGATGAGGACTTAATGAGGAAATTGAATTAGGTTTTACCACTACTACTATTAGCCCATATAGTCCCATTGTTGGGCAAAGGCCTCCCCGCATTTACCGCCACTCTAAACGGTCCAGTGCCACCGTATGCCAGCCCCTCTCAAAGGCGTCCAGTTCATCCCGCCACGACGACTGGGTCAGTCACGTCACGAAGTGGAGGTTTTACTAATACTAAAAAAAATGTTCTACCTAATTCGATAGATAGTGCTTGATTGATTGCCAAAATAGGTGACTAAAAAGTTATTTGCACGTTGATGATGGACTTTAAAGCTTAATATTTCATAAACGGGGTCTTGTAACAAAAAAGTGTTATCGAAACCTCATAATGTTTTTGGAAGACCTATTCAACGAAACACCAAATGGTGGAGTGCGTGATTACAAACAAATTACCCCCAAGTTCGATATATGGGACGTAACCTAAAAAAACTAGTTAGTTTAGTTTTTATTTCATATTTCACTAAGCGTTACTAAAACGTATCATCATGCCAAATTTCACATTTACAACATTAACAGTCTATGAATAAAAAGGTTGTAACAGGTCGGACAGACAAACAGACATAGCAAAAATACTAGTTTGACTACGGAACCCTTTAAAAAACAGTTGAGCAAAGCAAATGATTAAAATGATGGTAATTATTTTCCATGGGGTTTTCAGCTTTGATAATAAATGATTGTTATCGAAATGGATAAACCCGATGTGCGACTAACTTTATACCTTCACGAGAATTGGATAAATAGAGGGTTGTGGCCACGGACGATAGCTCAGTGCAGCTCTGTAAATGTAGCTACATCTATTTTGTAGGTATTTATATACTAGATTGCAAGACAAGCGGACTGAGGTAACTTGTTTTACCAACCATACCGTAATACCATTTTCAAAGTTCTATTAATACAGGTTGCTATGAAAAGGGTTCATTGCCTTCTTTTACAAACTCAAAGCTAAGTCTAACACAAAGATCGTAAACGATCTATAGATACATAATTTATTAGATTTAAGCACTTACATAATCCGGCGCAAACACCACAGTAGCTAGCCTTTATGACCCATTTCAAATCAGAAACCATTCTTTACAAACGTTTGATCAAACATTGGCCACCTGCCAAGCCCATTTATATATAACCCAGACATAACCTGAATATCCTATGGTTCCTTACCGGTTACGTGTAGTTATAAGCCCTACCTCATCTTAAACTACGATATAAGATGATTTTCAAACTCCTCTCCATCCAAAGGCTATCTCGAAGAGATCGTATTTTTCAGCAACACGACCGCCTAATACAGTAATCTGTTTCTCATTTTATTTAATTTTGCTTGTAAGGATAAATAATTTTAATTCACTCATTCAAATTAATGAGTTTTACATTAAATTAATCTACAACTAGCAAAGTGTTGGAACGAGTAATTACCCTATTTACACACCACTGTTCGTCACTAGCTGTCACGAACTTACAATTACATATTTGTGTTTACGTATCATTTCAAACATACAATTTCTGTTATTCTGTAGAAAAAAAACACTCAAAATCATAAAAGGTTGTTCAACTTTATGCATTATGTAAACTTGTGCAAACAATAACTGACGGTTCTGGTATGAGACATACATTGGAATGGATTTTACAAAATATTGCAATACAATCTTGAATGCGGTCTGGCGCAAGGGAATTTATCCTTATTTTAAAATAGTTTGTCTTCTTTATGAAGTTTTATTCTGGAACACTTATTACCTCCTATAATGTGTGATAAGATGATATTATAATTAAAAGAGCACCCATTGGTCATGTTTTATGGTGTAGCAGCTAGTTGCCAGAAAAGTACGAGATTTATTTAAAAACTTTTAGCATGATACATATAACTCACCCCTCTCACATAATACACACACATTCCCAACCACACACAAACCAACACACGACCACACTCAACACCCGCACACTATCACACTCACACCTTAACCCCTTCATACATAAACACACACAACCCTTACCCCCAAAAAACACTCAGACACCTTTTTACAGATACCACAGTCCACGATGTCATTTCCCTCTCTATAAATAAATATAATATAAAATAAAATAAAACAACATATTAATACATATCTTTTATTTACAATTAGTTAAAGTAGAGTTTTGAGTTTATTTATAACATACATACATATTTATACATATTTTTAACATACATATTTAATTTAAACAAAAATTAATATATATATATATATACACATCACTATCTAGATGTACCATTGCTGAACGGAAGAGAACTTACCTCCACAACACAGGTATTTACCTAGGGTGGAGGTTAGGACACTACGAAATTTGCACTTGCACATGTACTTTAAGCTTTATGGTACTTTGTATTTCACAATAACTTTGTGTTTTATACCTTATTTTGTACACATGTGTTTATATATATATTTTTTGAATAAATTTGAATGAATTTGAATGATATGTTTATTTAAAGATTGTTTATGTTTGTTTGTTTTATTAATATTTGATGCCACGAGTTTAGAACTTATGTCGTAGAAGAAATAGTTTATTCCACTTTGACCACCTGGATGAACAAAGTGGAATGTTTGGTTTCTTAACCTTGGAATCATTTCACTTATGTGAAATACATACATATTTGGTGTAGTGCGCCTTGCCATGCCAATGTTTGTTTTATAAACTTATTGCCAAAATTAGTTACTAAAAGCCTAATAAATTCAAATCAATCAAATCAAAAACATTTATTTGTGAGAACACCAATACGAACAATACAAACGCACACAGGAGATACACCAAAAGAACATAGCAACAATGGCTTAAAGAATAAAAGAATAAACATTAAAAATAAATAAACAATATTTCAGTGTATCACATTTTACTCACAAAGCATGTGTCACAAAAAGGCTCTAACTCAGTATGTGCTGGGTTGCACTAGCTACTCAGCGCTGGTCTTCCATTAGAGCCTCTTTGATTGGACCACGGATATTCGCCTACTAATTAAACAGGGTGACAAATAAAATGTGATATGTTTTAATCTTGCCCATACTAAGGTTGTCTGGAAGAGATCGCTTTTAGCGATAAGACCGCCCATTGTACTAAATCTATTTATAAAAATTATGTTCTGTATTTTACTTTAGTCTACAATAAAGAGTTATCTTATCTCACCTTGTCTTATCTTATAAACAAAATAACGTGCGGATAAATATACTATTATAAAATGATTTTGGATAATAATCAATTATATATCCCTAAGATTGTGAGGAATAATGAATTAAATATACGAAGGATAAAAATAAATAATATAATAACGCCTACCTTTTCACCAATTGTGTGAAGCCGGAGCGAGTTAACAAGTACTAAAAGCAATCGATTGAAGCATCAACCCACGCAATTTTGACAAAAGATTGATAAATAAATAAAAAAGCTCCCAAATCTGTCAGCAGCACTCTGACTATAAATATGCGCGTGGCCATCAAGCAAACAGTAATTATATTAAATGGTCCATTACTAGATGATGTATGGTCCGCGTGAGTGGACATACCCCGAGATTAATGAATATAGATTCTGTCTGTCCAATCTTGTGTTATAATAGGACAGCGCGGGTAAGCACTTTGGCTTCGGATGGCTGTTTTGTTTTCTCTTGCATCTATCTGTTACCACTTAGCTAATACACTCGGAATATTCTATGGCCTTAACCTAAAGAAAATAAATGAAAGAAAACAACTATTAAATAATGGTAAAATGTAGCATTCAGAATAATATAAGACTTAAAATGTGTTTATTATTATAAAATGTGTTTCTATAACTTGTTTACTTTTAGAAATTACTTGCTTTATTCTTTGTATAGTCAGTGCTTTGTCTATTTTGATTGATCTTGAAACTCAAAAACAACAGATAGGACTATTTTTATAAGATCTCAATATCAATTAAAATATCAGCTAGAATATTGCAGACATTCTAACTGGTCGTAAACTACGACAAACTCATGAAATATCTGCTCAAACTGATCAAATACTGATCACCGAGATTTACCATTATACAATTGATTAAAATTTATATCCGTTGGAAACAAACAACAAAAGCATTTAAAATTAATCTCACACTTTACTCCAGAATAGATATTCTTTGCGCAAAACGGATAAAGGACTTAAGCGAAGGAAACGGCAGTGAATTTGGAACAAAAGTTCAAAAGAAATGAACTTTTTACAAAGAGATCTTTCCTGTGCTCCTGAATGGGCACACTCGGACATAAAGTATGAAAGTAGAGGAAAAGGATAAGTCACTTTTACTAGATTGAGCAAGTTAAGGGAAACTTTTTTCGAAGCTTGGTGTCTCTTTATAATTTCTAAGTAGTATTTTATCGTCCGTCGTGACTCAAGTTCTTTTGTGACCTGTACAGTTAGTAAATATGAAGGCCTGAATTTTAATCTAGTCAGATTCTGGAGTCGATATAATCTCCCTTGTCAATGTAACGATGACATAACTGAAATGTGATACTGCCTCGATATATCGTTACGTACTTAATTGAAAGTTGTCTGCAGTTCTAATAACGAAGATTGGAGTGTTTTTTTTATACTACTTACATTAGAAATGTAACAAGCGTATAACTCGCCTGATTTTAAGTGGTAACCTTCGCCTATAGCAAAGTATTGCCTCGTAGGTTACGCACCTTATGGTAAGCGATGATGCAGTCAACGATGGTACACGCTTTCCTGGAAGAAACCTATTCACTCGCGACTTGAAGACCCCTAGGTTGACATTGACCTATAGTAGCCTATGTTAGCCCATAAAATATCCAAATTTATGTAAAACTTCAGTCGCCTCGCTAAAACGATACAACAACTCATACAAACTGTAAATGTACAATTTTAGTAAGTAAATCTTATTACATCATATCCAATATTGCATCAATACAAACTACTCAAGAATCTAATCTAAGAAAGCACTCAGATTACGTCAACCTTCCATCTCCTATATTGCAACAATAAAGTACAAAGAACTGAAATCGCTAAACATATTGGGAGAGCCGTCTGTCGCCAATCGTGTCGTTCAAACTCCGATGCATACGAAAGGAGAAGCTACACCGAAGCATAAGGCCCTCCAAAATCTTTGAGCTACATAAAATCGTGTTGCATCCGATCCGACGATCTCCGAAGTTTGCCGAGCGAGTATTCAAAGTTAGAATGTTCAGATTGTTCGGTAAAGTAGCGCAGTTTCAGTTTGCCGCTGATCATTGTCGTGGGTGGACGCGTCGCGTTCTGTTAGATCGAGTACGTACGGTGTGTGCAATGAAGTGTCGTTCGATTGGTGTGCTAGCACTGTTTGCTGTATGAGTGTTTATTTTGAGGACTGAGTAGTGAGAAGGTTGGTACTTTAGTAAAGTTAATTATGATTTTTTTGGATCAATTAGTATTTATTTTTTACTTTTAATTTGAAACTGATGGTAAGAAGACTACCACTCAATCTACACTACGCAAAAGTTAGCTGGAAGAAAATGCTAAATAGCACTGAGTTCGCATTTGTTTTATTTTATTAGTGCAATAAAGAGCTTTTTAATTTAATCTAATTATTTTAATTTGCTTGTGGTTTGCATTGTAAATATTCATATAGCACAACATGTATTTCACACTCAGAATTTCGCTCTTATCCTGAATGCATAGAAGTATGTAGCTATAAAAATGTAGTATCATGAAAAGCTATAGGTATTGAAAAATAAGCAGCTTACATAGCAGTAACGAATTTAGCTCGAGTGTCTCTCGTACCGCTCTCGTAGCTCGCTAGGAAGCTACGAGCCTCTACGAGCCTCTACGAGACGCTACGGAACGCTACGGATATTAGAATGCGGCAAATTGTTAAGATGTTTCAGTTTTATGTTTTACATAAAAACAAATCTGTGATACTTTTATCAATATACGTTCTTTTAGTTCGTATCCTATTCTATTTTTTGTGTGATCTGTTATACTTCTAGTGGTTGCAAGTGATTATCTTTTGTAGATTGATTTCTTGTTTTTCACTGAACTACTACTGTATAAGTAGAAAATTGTCTCTTTCGTAAAAAAAACTTATGGTTCATACAAAAATAAGGCATTTTGTCAGTCAACCCTCAGCCAAGCTATTTAAGCTTTTTCATTTTATTATGCTAGTTTTTGATGATATAGAGATGGTTATGACTGGTGCCCGATGTTTGTAAACCCTCTTATCTAATGATCATTGTACGCAGAATTATGAGAGAATGTTTCTAAAGATTTAGAAACATTACTACTAGGATCTATTTAGAAAAACTCTGAATATTTTTTTAAGACAACTTGGGTTAGATAGTCTTAAATCTAGACACACGGTAGATACGTCCGCGAACTTAAAATAAATAAAGTTATTTCAGCTACGCCAGCACATTTAACGATGTTACCGCCGAACTATGTCAATTGAATCGATTTATCCTCGCGAGAAAAAAGTTACGTATGCACTATTTTAGCACACTCAGCAATTTATTCATTCAACAATCTAGGGATATATGTATATATTTATATAAAAATCAATTGCAGCATGGATGAAAGATCATCACTTGAGAACAGCTCGATCGATTTGGTAGATTCTTTGTTGTTTTATTAAACTTAAGACGGGTCAACTAGTATTAACATAAAATACATTGAAATCGTAGTTATGGTCATAGATTATATTTGAATAGAGAATACTTTATTGTGTATAGTAAAAATAACAGCTTGATAGCGTTTAGTAGAATTGGCGGTCATTATAACCCTGGTACTTGTTTTATTATGACTATAGACAGAGTGAATAGGTTCTTTCTAGGCAGGCGGGCTCAAGTCAGGTCAGGCCATCAGGTGAGGTAGTGGTCAAGCGCTTAGCTATCACCAATAAAAAAAATACCTAGTACCTAGGGTGGAGGTTAATGCGCTACCAAATTTGCTCGCATGTTATACATATGGGAGCAAATTTGGTACAGGGAGCATACACGTACCCTTAGTTATACACATGTGTTTACATATTTTATTGGATAAATGATACAAAAATAACAATAATAAAAATAAATAAAATGATTATATTTTTATAAAAATCATAACCATTTCACAATTGCCTTCATCCAATACTGGTTAAGGGCCTTTCCTGCTATATCTGTCCCTGTACAGTCTCGTGCCAGCCTTGTCCCAGGTCGACCCGCAATGTTTGTTACATCATCTACCCATCATGATGTTAGTATTTGTAAAGATTTTGAGCATATGGGCTTCACGGTTTGAAAGAGTTCTTCTTTCGAACCGTGAAGCCCCTTTTTGTTGCCCCGCAAAGTATTATTTCATGGGAATACTTTCAAGGGCAGCAAGGCAAAATGACAACAGTCACTCTCTGACATGATGACGACAACGATGGCAATAATTTTAGTGTTGCCAAACCTAAATTAATTTTTACCACCAAATATCGATATTACGTAAATCCGTTATCTGTCCCTATGTTAACGTTGAAACATTTTAGGTATAAAATATGTACGTATGTTTTTATTGTATATATATATTACTTGTAGATACATCACCGTCATAATATAGAGTTTATCTAATCTAATCTAAGAACAAGATTTCTATGTCAAATCAAATCAGCTTTCCGTATTTTTTAAATGTAGCAAATATTTCATAATAAAAAATACCACCACTGAAACCAAGCCAACGAATTGATAACCCTTTTTTCGAAGGCCGTTAAAACCCGTAACGTATGCAGTTTTTTCGCAAGCTAAGCTTTCCCCTGTTCACCACGTCCCGTGGTTGCGGCCTTATCGTTCAGTTTAATTTGGATTTCAGCCACGGAAATGACTTTATTCCGTTAAATCCCCAGGCACGTAGCCATAATAGTATTTTAATGTTATATCTGTTATGTTCATAGTACATTTAGAGGCTCTAACTTGCATAGTATTCTGAACTGAAATTGTGCGCTCTTCCATTGCGTCTTCTAAGAGGTTTCAAAAGAGTGTGGCTTGGATGTAATGAAAAGGGGATTATAGGACCTAATAAAGGTTGCTGGAGGCCGTTGGATGCAGGCCGCAATTGTAATTTTTATGAAATAAAATCTCAAGAATTAACCAACAAATTTTTATTCATTACAAGCTGACCCCGCGAACTTCGTATCGCCTTAGAATTAATAAATGTTATGTAACCTATTAGCAGAGTTAAATTCAGTTTTTTGTTTAGTTTTTTACTCCAATGTTAATTTCTGTGCACGTTCCTACTATAATCTATCTCTATCTTCAAAGGTTTGCTGGAAGAAAACTCTTATTAGGGTTCAGCTCGCCTTTGTACATGCCATTGTAAGCTGTTTTTGTCTGTAATCTACTTGTGTACAATAAAGAATAAAGTCATTGCATCTTGCGCGTAATCATGCAAATGACGCGGGCTGCCAAATTTGCCAATATACTGTACGTCACCGGTAGAATTGCCAACCAGCCACCATTAGCTGCATTTTATGAACTTATGAGAAAATTAATTTTTGTTTAAATTTTTTTAGCGTTAATTTTTCAAATGTTTTAATAGTTATTCTGGTATTCGGAACGAAGATAAATACAACAAATCAAAAACCATGAAAATCTGTCCCGCCGTTCTTGAGTTATAACTGTTCAAATAAAACCTACTTTGTTTTATATTTAAGATTAATTATTGCACATAAATAATGTATACTTTGTGACTTGATGCCAGAAAAACATTCCCATCCAGATAACCTTTTCGTATTGCTTGATTATAATGTCCTTTATGCAACGTAAATCACAATGCAGATTTTATGACTTTATTTTTATTAGAGCCAGCATTCCTGTACCAAAACTAAAATTGAAAAACAGATACTTAGTATATGATTCAAAACTTTTACTCATAATAATAACTTTACAGATCTAAAGGTAAAGTTATCTCAGTAAAATGGAAGACATTCTCATTACTCGAACTTGCCATCAAGCAGAACTGTCAATAAACTGTCAATCGTACGTTTTAGTACAAAACTAACGAGCAATCACCTGCACGATTGCCTTGGGCCATCAAAAACATGATTCTGTGGGATTAGTTGGGACATAAAGAAACCTAATACATGCTTAATCTTATTAATGGGGTTATATTCGAAGCGGAAATGCTATTACTGTATAAACTCTTTATGGTACTTACGCCAAAGATCTCTTCCTTAATAAAAACCATAAACCGGATTTACCATGATGCACCGGACCGGATTAAATATGATGGGTACGATGATAAACAAACGTATTATGATAATATTTGTGCAGTCAACGACAAAAGTAGGTTTCGAAAAAAGATTTTTATTTTAATTTTTATATTAATTTTTATGTACTAACGTATATTACGAAATATAATAATATACTATTTGTAATTTAGCCTTAAATAGTACCAAGGTTTTTAATGTTTATTAATTTGATTAGAAAAAGTTACAAGGTAAATAAACAAATAAATAAAATAAATATTGGTGGACATTTCACACATCGCTATCTAACCCCAAACTAAGCACAGCTTGTACTATGGGAACCAAATAACTGATAGAATACTTATATACATTTTTTTTGTAAATACATACTTATAATATATAGAAAAACATCAAGACCCGGAACAAATATTTGTAGATCATGCAAACATTTGTCCCGCGGCGGGAATTGCACCACGGAGGTCGTCAACGTTAAGTTTTAACATCGTGTAATTTTCTATTGTTGCCTGAAATAAAAGTTTAATATTGTTATTAACACTATAGAACATCCCTGGAAAGGCAACCTTACACCCTACTTACAGCGAGTGGTCTTACTTTTAACCGACTTCAAAAAAAGCAGAAAGTTCAAAGTTCCAATCAGATTGAGTCTCTTCTAGCAATAACAAATAATCTAACACGGTATTAAACTTCAGTTAAAAATCCTTACTAATATTCGAAAGTAACATTGTATCTCTGTCCGTCTATTTGTTATGTTTTCACGACTAAACGGCTCTACCAATTTCAATGAAATTTGGTAGACAGATTATGACCAGGATCGGGATATAGGCTACATTTTAACGAACTGCGAAGAAAAAGGGTAATGTTAATATTTACATCCCACGCGTTTTAAGCCGTGGGTGGTTCTAGCTGGTATTGTAAAAATCCAGTAGAATCTCCAAAAACTGTTTAGAATAATTTTTTTTTTTTGTTTTAACAATAACTACTGATGAAATAATGAATAAATGAATGAATGGGTTCGATATCCGCTGCGGAACAAATGTTTGCATGATCTACAGATATTTGTTCCGGGTCTGGTTGTTTCTCTATATATTATAAGTATATATTTACAAAAAAATGTATATAAGTATTATATCAGTTATCTGGTTCCCATAAAATTAAATTTATTCATTAAATTTAAGGTCTGTTCTTGATTTCAATTTACTGAAATCTATTTATTACGCATTAGCTCAATCCATTTTGTCATATTGCATTGTGTCCTGGGGTGGTTGTGTTAAAACCTTGATGCTTAGACTCGAGAGGGCTCAGAGAGCTGTCCTTAAGGTCCTTGCAAAAAAGTCCATCTGGTTTCCCACGTCCGAACTTTACTCACTCTGCCAAGTTCCCACTGTCCGACAACATTTTATATTACAAACAACCTCGCGCAAACACTCACAGCTTGTTTATGATCCTAATATAACTGACTCTAAGCGCAGATCGGATCTAGTTTGCAAAACTGAAAAACGGCGTACGGCATTTGCCAGTCGTCATTCTTATTTCCTTAGCCCCACACTATATAACAGAGTCAACAAACACATTAATATATTTCCTTTACCCCGCTATAAATGTCAACAAAAATGTCTTCAGTGGCTCGTAACACTGTCGTATGAAGAAACTGAAGACCTTTTAAAAGTTGCTGTATAGACTGTAGGACATACACACACAACACACACAAGTTCACACACACACACACACACAAGCACACACCCTCTCATACATACACAAACTCATATACACATACGCGCACATAATCACACATGCTTATCTTGTATAATTTAAAAAATAATAGTAATAATGATAATTGGAAATAATAAACTCTGGAGGGGGGCGTTAGTGTTCGCGACACAGTTTATAACTTCTGCAAATACTATCGTGTTCCAGTATTGTTGTACCATGTTTTTGTTCCAAAATAAAGTGTTTTGTTCCATAGTACAATCTCTGCTTAATTTGGAGCTAGAAAGCGCTGTGTGAAATGTCCAGTAATATTTATTTATTTAATAATAACTACTTTGTTAAACTGTGTCGAAGAATCTAATGAGTTCCGCATTTTCAGGATGGTTTGTAAGAATATCGCAAAAAATATTTAACTCGAAAATGTATAATTTGATAATATGTTTGCTGCTCAGTTACATACGCCCTTATTTACCTCTAAACCACAACACACAACAGGCCAGATAAGTTTGTCGTACCCTTACAACAAACTTATCTTGTTCATTGACGTCGATAGTGCCTTTTGAACAGCCATGTGTAGTTCTAGTTTTGTACCTGACTCGCTTAGCTCCATATGATTGTTTAACTTTCTAGACTTGTACAGTGTAGCTCTCCTGGCCAGTCCCAACTGCTCCCAGCAACCTTTATCAGGTCTTTTTTCCATTTAGAAGGGTCTAACGCCCTCCAGTGCGTGGTTTCCGCTCTATAATCTTTCTGCCCCAACGGCCGTCAGTTTGTCGAGCTGTGTTCGGCTTGCTAATCCTCTGGGCTATCTGTGATTTTGGTTTGTTTACGGATCTACTCATTTGTTATTCGATCTCATAGAAAAACACCAAGCATAACTCTCTTTATAGCACGCTGAGCGAACTTGAACTTTCATATGAGGCTCATAGTGAATACCACGCTTCTGGGTTATGGCATATGACATATATGTCATCAATGTCTGATCAACAACCGCAACACTCTCGGAGTCTTCAAGTCCAGAGTGAATAGGTTCTTTCTAGGCAAGCGTGCTCCATCTTCGATCACACCATCACTTACCACCAGGTGAGGTAGTGGTCAAGCGCTTGACTATCATCAATAAAAACAAACACACACACACACAATCATCAATTACAAAGATAACGTAACCAGTCAAAGAAAAAACAACGTTTAACAGATTTACAACCTCCATAAACGTAGTTCACAAGAAAAGCCGTTGGCAGAAACTTGTTTTAACTAATCCATCAGTTCTCATGTCGTGCGGGGTGCTAAAGGACTCGGGTCACATCTACTGGGATTAGTCCACTAATCTGTGTTCAGAGTTCTATTCATACTTACCAATGAAATACGGAAGGTCTCCCGGAAAAATACGGAAAGAAAATAATTATGTTACTACAAATAATTACGACTCGTTGTTTAGACTATCTATATAATTATCGTATAACTAGCTGTTACCCGAGACTTCGTACGCATTATACTACTAAATGTGTAGGTAACCTAGAAATAAAGCTAAACTCGCTGTTGCAACTTGACTTGAACCCCATTTTATCCCATGGGAACTGATTTATGAGATAATAGGTAGCATATGTGTTAATCCAGGTAATAATACTATCCATCCAGGTAATAACGTATATACTAAATTTCATCGAAATTGGTTCAGCCGTTACGACGTAATTAAGTAACATCCAAACTTTCACATTTATAATATTAGTGTGATTATGATTCAGAATAGCTGGTTATATAAAAGGACTTATACAAGATGGCGCTTATTAATCAAAAACCCAGTATTTTCCAAACCTAGACAATAAAAGTGCAGTATTCGGTTAAATATTACAATCCGTGTCTGTAAATCAAGCAAAATATGTTGTCCGAAAATGGCTAGTGACGCTCACATACAGTGGAACCGAGCAGTTACTGGAGATAAATTGCAAACTGTATTATTAATCGTGGTTCGCCCAGAACTAAGATCTCTCGAGTCTACCATAAAAACAAAAAAAAAATATTATTCGTAATCTTTGACCATCAAAATAGTGCCACGAAATTAAACCAACTGACTTGACCCACAGTTTCATTCAAATTATAGGTATCGGTGTTCATGTTAATTGGTTATTCTGTTTTGGGGTACAAATTGAAGTTATTCTGGGTTTCAGACTTTTGTGATACTTAAGCTACACGCATACCAAATTACAGCACTGTGGGGTCACTGGTGTACCCTGTGAATTTGGTCAAAGTTTCGTTTTTATTATGGCTAATAACTCAAAACCTACAAAAACTTTACTAAAAATAAAAACGGAGTCGAAATGTACTAATCATATATAACAAACCTATATATCTAATAAACCTTTCATTTGACGTCTCAGTTGACCTAATAGTCTCATTTTAATTTATTTTACCCCTTGGTGCGTATAAACTCTATAACTTGAATATATTGACTCAAAATTACTAGTAAATTCACACGCGCGTCAACCTAGATTATTAGAGCAATCTAGGCTATAATTGCTGATTCAGCGGTGCTAACTTTAAGGCTAAAGAAACAAAAGATGCGAGTAGGCAACGATTAAAGTCCAATTCATTAGCGATATGCCACATACCTTTGACCCAGCAACCCCACGCAGATATAGGGCAATGCCGCGTTCTAGCTTAAAAGCTCAGTCTAGGTGCACTCTGCTGGCCAGCGGTAAACACAACACAGTCCAGAACACAGATAACACTTGATGCAGGTTCAGTTCAGGGTTTTTAAGACGATGTGCGTCCGAGCGAAAGTATGGATCAACGCAGTGCGAAAGCGCGTGCGCACGATCCAACGACATAGATGAGACTCACGCCGGCAATTATCAACGGTTCTAAAACGCTGACAGCGGCGAAAACTCGCAGAACATCACTCAACCAACGATATGATAGCATTTATGTAATAAATTAAGACTATTAAATCAATGCCTCTCAATATATAATAAAATATAATAATTATAAATTATGAAGCGCAACCATTTTCCCCGGCTTGAAAGTTCCTACTTTCGAAACATAAAGGAAAAGTAAATAAAATTGCATATCATCACAACTCTACCAAAAGTTATAAGAACTCTAAAGTTACGACTCTATATTACAATTAAGAATACTTAATTAATTATTCTACGCGGTAACTAAATCTAATACTGCACATTGGTGCACGATACAACTTAGTCTAATGAAACGAAAACTTATTGAGTTGGTAAAGGGCACAACTTTACCACCGGGCGACTCTGATAGATCCCGCCTTTAGTCTTTACGGATGCGACTCTACAAACTCCGTTTTTATCTGGAAATATTTCGGTGATTACTCCTAACGGCCAATGCAGAGGCATCACATTGTCCTGCATGGAGACGACAACCATACCGACCCGTACTGGATTGGCAGGGGTGTTCCATTTCTGTTTGGATTGTAGGGTATGCAAGTACTCTTGGCGCCACCGCTTCCAGAAAGATTGGACCAGTTTATCAGTCAATTCATATCGCGAAATAAGATGTAACCGCGTTTCATTGACTTCGCGAGCGGGAAGAAATAAAAGAGGTTTCGTATGCAAGAAATGCGCCGGCGATAACGAAGCAGGCTCTGACGGATCCGAGCTGATCGCATACAGAGGCCTCGAGTTTAATAAAGCTTCTACTTGAGTGAGGATAGTGTTAAGCTCATCAAAACTAAGAATTTGCTGACCGATGACCTTGAAGAGATGCGTTTTGACACTTTTAACTTCACTTTCCCAACAACCACCAAAATGTGGAGCTCTACAGGGGATGTTTTTAAGTGTGATTCGATGCTCTGCAAGTTCTCTTTCCCATAAGGGGTGATACTCTATAGCCAAGAATTGGTAGAGGTCTCTGAGATAGGACTTGGCCCCAATAAAATTGGTAGCGTTATCTGTGTAAAGACACTGAACCGGACCTCGACGCGCCAGGAAGCGTTTAAAAGCTGACAGAAAGCTTGCAGTGCTAAGATCTGAAGCAATTTCAAGATGCAGAGCACGAGTTGTCAGGCATGTAAAAAGACAGATGTACGCTTTCCTAGTTTTTTGGCCTCGAGCACGTACCGACGTGATCAAGAGAGGTCCCGCATAGTCGCAACCTGTTTCAGAGAAAGCCTTAGGAGCAGACTCAACGCGAGAACGTGGCAAATCCGCCATTATAGGAAATGTAGGTCGCGGTTTTGCTCGAAAGCAAATGTTACAATTAAAGGTAATGTGACGTGCAATACGTCGCGCAGACAGGATCCAAAACTTCTGTCGTAAGAGAGATACGAGCAAGTTTGGTCCTGTGTGGAAATTTTTCTCATGATAATGGGAAACTAAAAGTTCCACTATATGATCTTGACGCGGAAGGAGGATCGGATGACGCGAGTCAAAATCTAGCTCAGAGTTTGCTAGACGACCTCCAACGTGGAGAAGTCCTTTGTGAAGAAAGGGACTTAGCCGCTGTACTGGCTTAGAGCACAATTCATTGCGGGCTAAGCGATCGAGATCAGCTTCAAAATGAATCCTCTGCACCGATCGTAGCACAATGAATTCAGCAAACTCTAGGTCGGACGCGGTAACGGGCCCTCTAGGGAGCCGTTTGATGAACTTATAAACGAAGCAAATCGTTTTTAAGTATTTCAGCCAGGACGAGAACCTGGTAGAACGAGCGTATAAAATGTCGTCGGAAGGAGGACTTCCGTCCGAGCATTCGTGCGAGATCACAGGAAGAGCCACGGGCTTCATTTCCGGAAGCTCTTGCGACTCGCCTGAAACGAATGGTTTTATTGGCCATTCAGAGCGGGGAAGCTTAAGCCATGGCGGTCCATTTAGCCATAGTGGATGATGAACTAATTGGGCAGGCGTTAAGCCGCGAGAGAGACAATCACTAGGATTTTCAGACCCTTTCACGTGGAAGAAGTGATCTGCCGAAAGATTCTCTTGAATCTTCGCAATACGATTGGCTACGAAGGTGTGCCAGCGATGCGGTGCGGAGTGAATCCAACTCAAAGTTACAGTTGAATCCGAAAAAGCTACTACTACCTCAATGGCGTGACGAGCTGCAAAAAGATTATATACTCGCTTTATCACAGTTGATAATAGGAGTGCCGCGCATAGCTCGAGACGAGCTAGAGAAACGACTTTCAGTGGTGCGACTTTAGATTTCGCACACACCAGCGAAACGACGATACTACCGTCGAGTTTGACAACGTGGGCGTAGACCGAACCACCGTAAGCCTTCTCACTAGCGTCGGCGAAACCGACGAGTGAGAGCTTACAGCGTTCCACGACGCCAACATGTCGCAAAAATCTCAATTCAGAGATAAGTGGCAGTTCAGCTTGAAATTGATCCCACAGACGCACAATGCGAGGTGGGGGGACGTCATCCCATCCAAGTTTGACCAGCCAAAGCTCTTTGATAAGAAGCTTGGCGTATAAAATCATCGGTGCCACGAGGCCTAGAACGTCGAACAGACGTGCGATGGAGGAAAGAATATTCCGTTTCGTGCAAGGGCGATCATTAGGATTAACCTGGAAAGCAAAACAATCCTCATCAGGAAACCAACGAAGTCCTAGTATTTTCTGTGTTGGATCTTTACTTAAGTCCACGCTCTGTGAAAGTCGTAATGACTCTGGGATAGTCTGAAGAACATCCACACTGTTGCTAGACCACTTCGTCAGCTGAAAATCACCGAGAGAGAATATTTTTATCAGTTCACGAGCCGAGTCGATAGCTAGCGCAGTGCTAGGTATAGAACTCACTATGTCGTCCATGTAAATATCTCGTTGTAAAATGTCCCTGGCGAGAGGTAACTGTGTTCCTTCATCCTGACATAGCTGTTGGATAGTGCGAATAGCTATAAAAGGACTACACTTTAATCCAAATGGAAGCACTGAAAACTGATAGATTTTAAGTTCTTCTTCTTCATTAACCCGATATAAGATTCGTTGAAGCGAACGATCTTGTGGGCGTATACCTATACGTAGGTACATAGATTTAACATCGGCGGAAATAGCGACACTGAAAAGCCTAAAATTTACCAAGATGTTAAAAAGGTCAGCCTGAAGGACTGGACCTGCGTACAGGATATCATTGAGTGAGGTACCATTGTCTGTACATGCACTGGCATCTAGGACCACGCGCAACTTAGTGGTCACTTTATCCTCTCGAATAACAGCATGGTGAGGAATATAGTATTCCATTTCTCGCTCTTTACAATTTCGTTTGGGCAACACACATTCAGGTACGATATTCTGCACCAAAGAAATGTAATTATTCTGTAGATAATCCCGTATGACGTCATCATAAAGAAGCTTGACGTTAGGAAGCGATTTAAGTTTACGTTCGAGGCTAAAAAATCTCTTGCGAGCTATATCAAAAGAATTTCCTAACGCTGACGCGTCTGTTTTCAGTGGTAAAGCTGCCACATACTTGCCATTTTGAGCGCGGGTAATTGTGGTGCAATAAAACTGTTCACAGTGTTTATCATCGACACTATCATTGGACGGAGCAGTAACATCTTCAATCTCCCAAAACTTACGAAGATCGAAGTTATCGAACGAACTCGCAAAGAAAGACAGAGTGTCAGTTGGAGGTTCGACAATAGGTGCTTCTCCTAGAAGTATGTAGCCGAGCACAGTCTCCAATGTATCGGGGCAGCCGGGTACGCTGGTCACGTGACCTGATCGCAATAACTTAGCGAACAACTTGACCCCAAGTAACATGCCAATATTACCTGGCACACCCCAGGTGTCATCCGCGAGTAGTTGAGGATCAATATGATTCAATTCGGCAATATTTATAGCACACAGAGGAAGCTGGCCGGTTATTTGATCCAAAACTAAAGCGTCAATTTCATACCTAGGCTGCGGGCGAAGCCGTGAGCCGAACGTAAGGTTCACCGAGCCGCGAACAGGCTGCGACGTGCCACCAATACCACGAACGGTATTTATCGAGTCCGCCTGTATAGTAAGACCGAGCATACGGCAGCAACGCGTTGTAATATAATTCTTTTGTGACCCAGGGTCCAAGAGACATCTAATCACCACGTCCTTACCCTTCCTACCTGCCACTAAAACCTTGGCCGTCGCCAGCACTTCGGTACTGCGTGTGGCCTGAACTTGGGCAGAAGAATGCGTACACAAAGCCACACGATCAGGAGTAGCCGGGTCAGCCGCCGAAGTTGAGGGGGGGGCGAACGTGGGGGCATGCGCCGTGGCTTGCGTCGATTGCTCAAAATGCAATAAAGAATGATGTTTGCCGTTGCATTTCCTACATGTGGACTTAGATAGACACTTAGATACGGTATGTTGGCTGCTTAGGCAGTTACCACATCTTTTATTGTCTTTTACGAACTTAAATCTATCATTTACGCTCAACTTTTGAAACGCATTGCACGTAAACAAGTTTTTATGCGTGGAATGACAAAGTGAGCATTCAGATTCAGTAGCTACAAACACCTGCGATACCTTAGATGAGGTGCTGGAGCCACCTGCGGGGGAGGGCTTAGTTGCAGCAGGAGAGGTGCGAAACAAGATTTTGACTTGTTCACGAACAAACTTTACGAAATAATCATAATCTAACTCTTGTTGATTACGAAGCGACATTTCAAACTGTTTTGCGATATCTGAGTCTATTAACTTAAGACCCAAATGAATAAATATAAAATCAGCCAAGTTATCTATTTTCAATTGTTTGAGTCCCGCAACCGTAGCAGTTAACTTATCGAAACCCTTTTCAATGTTAGCGGGCGTTGACCCGAACGATTTCATAGAGAACAGCTGATTTAGATAATTAGTGGCGAGCGCGCGAGTATCCAGGTACTTTGCGATAAGCGCATCCCAGACCACGCGGTAATTATCGCCAGACGGTACAATACCTACTGCCACATTCCCAGCCTTTCCCTTTAAACAACTCAGCAAATAATGAATGCGATCAGAATCTGATAAATCTGAGTTAGTATGTATAACACGTTTGAAAGTTTCATAAAAGAACGGAAAGTTCTGGATATCACCGTCAAAGGTGGGCAACTCGATTTTAGGTACCTTAATATGATAGGCATTAGGGCTCGATTTCGTGCTAGTCGAAGCCGCAGGAGCGGGTTCCTTGGATGTATTGGATTCAGTCAATGAAGCCAAAATATTTTTTATCTCGCAGACCAATTCATCAAAGGAAGTTAAAGCACTATAGCTTACTTCGCACGTAGGATCTAAAGTCAAATTTAACATATTTATCTCGTCCATAATCTCATTGAATTCGCTACGTAATGGATCAATTTGTTTAGCCTGAGCAATAAAGGTCTTACGTAATCTTTCGGTTGTTAAAGATTTTGTTGAATCAAAAATACTTTGAACCCGTGCGAAATACGAGTCGCGTTTACTTTCGAACAATCTAAGTTTAACCTTGTCACTCATTGTGAACAGAAGTTAAAACCGACAAAAAATAATCAGCCGAATTCTAAATTATTTCTACGGAACCCTAAAATGCGTAAGTGCGAACACTACAAATAAGTATAGACACTTATTACGTAAGCGATGCGATTATATTTATAACGAAATCCTTTCGTACAAAATAATAAAATACCCAACAAGTATGTAATGCGTAGACGACCATTCGAAATAACTTATCTAGTAAGTGCTACGTTTACCAAGTTAGGTGCGGAGGTGATATGTATAATTATACGGCTATTTCCTATCAGGCGAACAAACACCTAAAGCTTTTACACATCTGTTATTTTACGTGAAGAAAAGATCCAAAGATCCAGCTTCTTTTCAAATAAAATAACAAGCGACGCGGTATAAGATGTTTAATTGCAATAATTAAACAAATGCGATGTAAGATGATTAATTGCAATAATTAAACAAATGGAGTCTCAATATTAAAAAAAAATACCTACTCGTGCAATACGAATATTGTAGGCATATACCTAAGGAACCCACAGTACAAAGTGTATCATACAATAACAATCGATATCATTTAGTCAGCAAATCTCGATTAGGAACAAAAACTACAAAAGCTTCTAATGCGTAAATAAAAATTTGCCGTACGAGAACAATGACCTGGAATATTCCACACGTCACGAAGGCCAACTCAAAGTCATACAACTACCCACAATTTTCATATACGAACAAAAAAAAAATGAAATTACGCCGAAAATCAATTGATTTATTAAATTAACTTATTTAGCGATATGAATCAACGTTGATATTCAATTATATGTATATTACAGATGTTTAATTAGCGAAACTTAAGATTTAAATTAACAATTAATTTGCCGGTAACAATTGAATGCAAGGTAGTCTGACCCTTATTTCTAATGCAATAGAGGTGAGAGTTGTGTGATGATATGCAACTGATATGGAAAATACTCGAACTTTTTGCTTAAAGTTAGGCTTTTAGAACTCAAAAACAGGACCATGAATAGGCCCAAAATTAATTTATCCGGCTCGAAGGACCAAAATGGTGCGTATAAACTCTATAATTTGAACATATTGACTCGAAAATTACTAGTAAATTCACACGCGCGTCAACCTAGATTATTAGAGCAATCGAAAATTATTAGATATTAGATAAATTATTAGAGCGAGCGAAAGCGCGTGCGCACGATCCAACGACATAGATGAGACTCACGCCGGCAATTATCAACGGTTCTAAAACGCTGACAGCGGCGAAAACTCGCAGAACATCACTCAACCAACGATATGATAGCATTTATGTAATAAATTAAGACTATTAAATCAATGCCTCTCAATATATAATAAAATATAATAATTATAAATTATGAAGCGCAACCACCCCTCTTGAACCCCAATATCTCAACAACCCCCCAAAATTTTTAGCTCATTGAGTTACACCTAAATTGTGCCATCATTAACTACCTATGTACTAAATTTCATGACGATCGGATAAACGCTTCGAAAGTTATCCTCGGACAAACAAACATACATACATACATACGACGCCGATTTGCCCAAGTTGATTAGGAGTTCTCGGTTCGCTCGATAAATTTGTTATATTATTTTTTCTAGTTTTTATCATTTTATATTTATATAATTTTTTAAATGTTATTTAGTCGTCGACTGAGGTTATAAATACATTATAATTTGTTAATCGTATTCAGGTCCCCGCGATACAGGCTTTGCCTAGTGCAGGGTTTTCGTAATGCTTAAAGATTAAGTAACTAGGTAGTAAGATTAAGTTGTTTATGTAGCAATAAATATTATTTTTTGTTTCATTGAACTAAATCCACGTGCCAAATACTTGGCCTCCAAATTGGAAAACGGGTACGTAACTGGTGTGTACAACATCGTTGTTGAAAAACATAAAATAACGAGCATCAGACAACCCTAACGAGTATACGGAATGTACTTCTCAAACATATTACCCAGTATCAATTTCATACAAAGTTATATTATGGATCGCCCAATTATTTCACGTATTATTACTGAAATTCGATCAAACTTCCTTCTATAGGATATCGGCTGTTAAGGTCTCTTCGTATAACAATGGACGTAACTTGAACGTAATGAGTTAAGTTTGTTATTAAAACTTATTGTGTTATTGTTTTAGATGTATGTAACAATTTAAAGTTCCAAGGGGTTTGTGAATTACAATTTGTTCAAAAGAGATACATAAGTTGGTATAGCACACAGAAACGAATTCTTCAACAGATGTCTTCGATTTCATAAACAAATTAATTGTTTTACGACGGAAGCAACTTTGGTTTTATTAATTTATGATTAATTAACATTAATACATAATACGCAATATATAGATCGATAGATTACTCATTATTGTTACCCCAAATTACAATTATTTAATCTAGAAAACTTAAGGCTAATACGCGATGGTACCTACAATGTGCGGTCTCTTCCAATCAACCTTTTACTAATTGCGACAACCGACGACCTCCGTGGCGCAGTGGGCGTATAGTCGGCTGAAACGCAGGAGGTAGCGGGTTCAAGTCCCGCCACGGAACAAATGTTTGCATGATTTACAGATATTTGTTGCAAGTCTGGTTGTTTTTCTATATATTATGAGTATGTTTTTACAAAAAATGTATACAAGTATTCTATCAGTTGTCTGGTTCCCATAGTACAAGCTCTGCTTAGTTTGGGGCTATATAGCGCTGTGTGAAATGTCCAGCAATGTTTATTTATTTATTATTAATAATTATTTCGTCTGAAGACCTGCCTCTACAACCAATGTGTCCTGCCAACATTAACCTACGGTGCTGAGACATGTACGCTCACGAAGGAGACTGTGCACAGGATTAGAGTCGCACAAAGAGCCATGGAGCGTGCCATGCTCGGCATCACACTGCTAGACCGAGTCCCCAATACCGAAATTCGCAAGCGGACTAAAGTTCAAGACGTTAGCAAGCGTATATTGGGACTCAAATGGAGTAGGGCAGGACATGTGGCCAGGCGCGGTGATGACAGGTGGAGCAGGGTGCTGACTGAGTGGTGGCCCCGAGATGGAACCAGGAACGCAGGTCGTCCACCGGCAAGATGGGCCGACGACATTATAAAAATTGTAGGTCTTATGTGGGTTAGAACAGCGCAGGACAGAGGCGAATGGCGACAACGAAGAGAGGCCTATGCCCAGCAGTGGGTTGAGAAGGGCTGACGATGATGATGAATTATTTCGCAATATGTAGGTAGATCGATAGATTACTCACTATCACTATCCCATATTACAATTACTTAACCTAGAAAACTTAAAGACTAATACGCGGTGGTACTTATAGTGTACGATCTCTTCCAAGTAACCTTTTAGTAATTAAAGAAAGAAAGAAAGAAATAAAACATTTTATTCATAAATCCACACAGTCATAAAGAAAAAAAAAATAAACACAACAACAATAAAACCGAAACTAAGCACTAACAAACTAACAAATTAAAGAATTAAAAATTAAACAAATTAATTACTGGAATGACCAAGATTTACTAGTTTATTCGAAGTAAATTATATGACTTTGACACTGCTGGGGTTCTTTTATTTCTTTTGAAATGTCCTTTATTGATAAAACCTATCTTTTGTTAATTCGCGCCCTTGCGACAAGAACGTGTTATCTCCGAAAACCACTTTTTTCAGAAATCGACTTTGAAGGAATTCGTTCAAAGTCTATTTCTGAAAAAAGTGGTTTTCGGAGATAACACGTTCTTGTCGCAAGGGCGCGAATTGTCTCTGCTCATATTGACATTCGTCATCGTCCATTATAAAAAATTTTAAGTAAATGTTTTGTCGAATTATGTTCCCATATTTTGTCAAGGCGTGGTGATGATAGGTGGAGCAGGGTAGTGACTGAATGCTGGTCGAGGAATGGCTGTAAAAGGGTGGGACGACCGGCAGCGAGATGGTTGGATGACATTGTTAGTCGCGGGCCGTCAATGGGTGAGACTAGTGCAGGATCGTGGAGGATGGCACAAACTTGGGGAGGCATATATCTATTAGTAGGGGAAGTGGGGTTGTGGATGATGATGATGAAGAATATTTACCCAAATCTTTAAATCAAACTAGAAATAAATTACTATACTACTTAATATAGTAATTTATTTCTGTGTTGATTTAAAGATTCGAGAAAATATTCATAAGTAGTACTTATCGTCATATATGAATATACTTCTTCCTCATAGTTTTGTACCCGTGAATAGAAAATATATTCTGTAAAATATCACAGATCATTTCCTAAAGCTTCGTGGACGATCGATTTCTAATTAAACATCGCAAGCGTTTAATTTATTTGTGGGCTCAAGGATTCACGGAATCAGGTGTTAAAAGTTGGATATAGACTTTTTGATTCGTTTTGTTTTATCATGTTTTTATGGATATTTTATGAGAAATCCAATTTATGAGTTGTAGCTTTTCTGGATTGTTAATATCAAGAGCCGGTTGGAGCCACTAATTACCGGTTAATAAAATAAAATTTTAGTTACTTACCTACTGTATTTTAAAATGAAACCATAACATGATATGGTCCGTGCGGAATAAAATGGCAATAGAGGTAATTCACCTCGCCAACTAGTGACGAGAAAATAAGCTTCCACAACTTAAAATTTTGCATTATTTGGGAGCTTCACAATTCTGCAGCTTATTTCGCATTTAATTATAGATCCATATTATTTTGTATTTAAATTTTTTTTCTATACCTAAATTCTAATAATAATTCACAAATCATAATTATAATTTTATCGGACCTGTGCATGTAATTTGGTACTCGGAACTGTAATAATAGTCATAAATGCAATATAAAATGACTGGCTTAAATACCATAGTACCTACTAATATAGGTAGTCTTTAAGTAATCAAACTAACAATATATGGATTTATATTATCTGAAATAAAATATCTTTGTTTTATTTATTTATTTTTAAAATGTATTTCGTATTTTAAAACAATAAAATACGTGAATACAACATTGAAAACATCAAATTTTATGCAGTGATTTTCCCCGATTTTGTATATTTTCAAGTTGTACAGTTTGCCCAGTTGACTTCTTGTAAGCCTTGTACTAAGAGATTCTAGCGATACCAGTTTTGCGACACGTTTGAATGGTGAGCGACAGAAATAGCGATACATCTTTACCATTTTGGGATATCGTGGTGTGTTTGGGCAGGAACGTCGACGATGCGAAAATAAATCGTTTTATTCTTCAATATTAATGTTTTAATCAGGAATTTACAAATCTTTCGTATTTCTTTCGTAAAATGCAATTCATACAAGTGAACAGTAATGGAGGGAATGTGGCGTCTACGCAGTTTGCGTGTTATGTCAATGTGACATCTTGTCATTCTTCAAAGTGACGTTGACAGTTCGGAACATACCGCCGGCCTTGGAAGCGCAGGGTTCCAATACAGTAGTCGTAGCAGCAATAGTCAGGTCGACCGGGGGATCTTCTAATTCCAGCGGCAGCGGACAGATCTTCGCGAATGACCGCCGAATGATTCCAGTGGCTGTTCGAATGTCTGCCACTCGGGAAACGCCGTCCTTGCCCGGGAAGACTTGTGAAATCCTACCCAGCTTCCATTTAAGGGGAGGCAAGTTGTCATCTTTGATCAGGACTAGTGTGTCCGTTGCAATGTCGCTTTTGTTTGTCTTCCACTTAGTTCTCATTTGTAGTTCCGCCAAATACTCCTTGGACCAGCGCTGCCAGAAATGCTGCCGCAGTTGTTCAACTCGGTGGTACCGTGTCAGTGTCGTCGTTTTCTTAGGTGTCAGGTCTTCGCATGCAGGAGCCACCAGCGGTCGTCCGATCAGAAAATGTGCAGGGGTAAGTGGAGACAGGTCGTTCGGGTCTGTGGACATAGGTGATAAGGGACGGGAATTCAGGACGGATTCGATTTGTGCAAGAACCGTGCTGAACTCCTCGTACGTCAACCTAGCGTTACCAATTATGCGTCGGAGATGAAACTTACAGGAGCGTACCCCCCGTTCCATCATACCACCAATATGTGGAGAATAAGGAGGAGAAAATAATAATTTGATTCCGTCATTAGCGAGGGAATCTGTGACTTGATGAGTATTTTGAATTAAAAATGATGAAAGCTCTTTTTTAGAACCAACGAAATTTGTTCCATTATCTGATATGATAACTTCAGGTTTTCCCCTTCGACTTATAAAACGTTTCAATGCGAGAAGATAATCGTTTGTTGTGAGACTAGTAACTAGTTCCAAATGCATTGCACGCGTTAATAAACAAACGAATAAAGAAATATAGCCTTTGGAAAGTTGAGCACCTCTGCCTTTTCGATTTAAGATGTATACTGGCCCTGCATAATCTACACCGGTACGTATGAATGGAAAACCGGGGTCTAAGCGCTCACTAGGTAAATTACCCATTATAGGTGATAAGGTTTTACCTTTATATCGGTTGCAGGTGATACACTGATAAACTACTTTCTTTGCTAAGTTTCTTGCACCCAACGGCCACCAACTCTCATGAATGTTAGATAGAAGAAGTAACGGACCAGCATGAAACAACCTTTTGTGTTCGTGTCTAAATATCAAAAGCGTTAAATGATGTTTCCCGCACAATAAAATCGGGTGTTTCTTATCGTAATTGAAACTAGATGAATTACTTAGACGACCACCAACTCGAATCAAACGATTATCATCCAAGAAAACATTCAGTCCCAAAATACGTTTAGTTTGTTTACCCTTTATAGGTATATTGTTCTGTAAACAAGAATGCACGTCCGGAAAAGATTGTATTTGTGCGAATCTAAGTAACATGCGCTGTGAATCGATGAGTTCCTCTACGGATAGCAAACCGGTTTTCATATTTGGTAAGCGCTCGCGCTTCGTTCGTAAGTTGTGAATGAAACGAAGTACATATGCACCTATACGTTTTAACCTATCGAATGTCGAATATCGTTCGAAAATAAACAATTCATCGCTCACAGTTGAAGTATGAATAACATGGTTTAGCGTTACATTTCGTAAGTCGGGTAAATTTGAACTTATGTCATTCGAGTAATTCTCAATTTTAGCAGGAAAATCGTGTTGTTTTAGGAAACCAGGTCCGGTCCACCACAGTTCAGACTTTATTAATGAATCAAGGTTTAGCCCTCTTGACAACAAGTCCGCGGGGTTATCCTTGCCATTTACGTGCAACCATACAGAATCGCCGGTCAATTCGTTTATTTCAGTAACCCGATTCTGAACAAAAGTTTTTAATAAATGAGGTGACATACGTATCCACCCCATAACTATAGTGGAATCCGTCCAAAAGTAAGTTTTAGTAAAAGTGAGCCGTAATGAATTGGTTATTTTGCTATACAGCTTAGCTCCTACTAGGGCACCACATAACTCGAGTCGTGGAATGCTTATCGTTTTTATAGGAGCTACCTTACTCTTAGCGCATATAAGTCTAACGGTAATTTCCGATTCATTGTTATATGAACGTGCGTACGCGCACGCCCCGTAAGCGTGTTGACTAGAATCAGAAAAAATATGTAACTCTAAATGGTCGTCATAAGGACCCCTAATTTGACGAGGTACTCGTAATTCGTTTAAACTGCTTAAAGTTTTAATTAATTGATTCCATGTCAAAGCGACATCTTTTGACACGGAAGTGTCCCAATCGATTTTACAAAGCCATAATTTTTGTAACAGAATTTTTGCGATTATTACAGCTGGCGCAAGAATACCTAACGGATCATATATTTGTGAGATTACCGATAACATTTCACGTTTAGTTAACGTTGGCGAATCACAGCTCGTATCTATTTTTGATGTGAAATGTAGTTGGTCACTGTCGTTATACCAACCTAATCCGAGTGTTTTACTCTGTTCAAGTCCATCATCAAAAAGTACCTTTGAGACTTGTTTTGAATCAAAGTTAAAGGTCCATTTACGGAGCGGAAAACATCCGGACTTCAAAACATTAGATGTCTTTTCGCAAATGTCCAACAGTGTTTCGTGATTGTCATGACCTGTCAGTAAATCATCAACAAAAACATCATTCATAATTATACGTTTTATATTTTCATCGTTACATTCCAGCGCTAATTGTCTAATACAGCGCATACTGAGATAAGGAGCCGAAGCTGTCCCGTAGGTAACCGTGTTCAGCTGGTAAATGCCTATCGCTTCGTTAGGATTGGAACGCCAGAGTACGTTTTGCAGTGATCTTTGGTCTGGCTGTATAAGCACTTGCCTAAAAAGTTTCTCAACGTCCGCGCACGCTACATACTTATATTGCCTAAATCGTAATAATATAGAAAATATATCATTTTGCAGTGCGGGCCCTGGCAATTGAATGTCGTTTAGGGACTTCTGTGAAGTCGTTTTAGCACTACCGTCGAATACCACGCGTAGTTTTGTAGTACTACTACTTTCCCTATAAACTCCATGATGAGGCAAGAAAAAGCTAGAATCGCTGTAGGTATCTATACGAGTCATGTGACCCAACGCTTCATACTCGTGCATGAAATCACAATACATTTTTTTATACAAAGGTAAACGTTCGAGTTTCCGTTCCAGAGCTAAAAATCGTTTATAAGCTATCGTATAAGAATCACCAAGCGCATCAGCTGATTCGTTTAGCGGGATACGAACCGAAAATCTACCATTTTCCTCTCGCTTTGTCGTATTGATAAATAGTTCCTCACACTTTCGTTCATCTTGTGTGAGAACACTATTCACCATTTTATCATTAGGTAAATTCTCGATTTCCCAAAATTTACGAAGCTGTCCGTCTAATGCTTCAGTAAAATGGCACTGAACTTCGCTTGGGATAGAGTTTTTTGTGTTGATGGGACCAGAAATCAACCAACCTAACTTCGAATTTTGCAAGAATGGTCCCTTAGGTAATCGAATCCTAGCTTCGTCTAAAAGTTCCCAAAATTTGTCCGCGCCGATTAATAAATCGATTTCGGCTGGCACGGCAAAGTCAGGGTCTGCGAGTTGTATATTATTAGGTATACATAAATGTTCGAATGCAATGCTTGTCGTTGGCAAGCAAGGCGTTATCAGTGGCAACACTAAACAAGTCAATCGCGTATTATAGTTACTTGTTTTAGAGCGCATGAATATATCGCATGAATTATTCGACTGGGTAAGACTACGGCCTACACCCGATATACGTATTGTGGACTGTAAAAAAGGCGCATTTAATCGTTTAGCAAATTTCTCCGTGATAAAACTATGCTGACTACCGTTATCCAGAAGAGCCCGCGCCGTATGAAACTTATTGTTTTGATCGGCTATCTCTATGGTAGCAGTCGAAAGCAAAACCTGTTTTAATGATAAGTTCGGACTGCCGCCGCCCGTGTTTATAATCGTGTCCGTCGCGTAGTCTGTCGCGGATGCATGTAAAGCGGTCGATGTACTACTAGTGCATGTAGGAACAATGTCCACACACACATTCGCTTCAGTAGTAGTGATTTGCTCGTCTACATGTAGTAAACTATTATGTTTTGCCCTGCATTGCATGCAGGGACCAAACGAACAGTTAGCTATTTCGTGTCCCGACCGTAAACAATTCGGACATAACTTATTTTTGTCAACAAACCGAATCCTATCACTAACAGATGAGTTCAAAAACTTAACGCATGTATAAAGTTTATGATTACCATCGCACTTAATACAACTTAATTTCGAATTATTATCCCTTCTGTACGATGGTTTGCCCTTAGGGGCAACCTTTGAAGTGTTATTATTTGTTAACACATAACTATGAACTTGATGTGCATTCTTATTATCGCTTGTACTTATAGACTTAGTTGAAGAAGACGGCTTGGAATGATTCGCATGAATCATTTCCAGCATATCGGCTCTGTTTCGAAGAAATTCAAGCAGCTGTTCTAACTTTAAACCTTGTGAGTTTAAATCAAGAGACCCTTTGTGATTCTCCCACTCACGTTCAGTAGAAGAATCCAATTTGGAAACCACTAAGTAAATTATTAACGTGTCCCATGATTCTGTCGGTTCTTTTAAAGTTTTGAGCGCTCGCAAATTTCTCAAAACTGTGTCTATTATCTTTCTAAGTTGACTTGCAGATCCCTGTTTCACTATCGTTATATTGAAAAGAGATTTAATGTGGTTATGTATGAGCAATCTAACATTATGATATCGGTTCTCCAGTAATTCCCACGCATGTACATAGTTGGACGCATTAAACTCTAACGCACTTATCACCTGTAATGCACTTCCACTGAGCGAAGCTCTCAAATAATGAAACTTATGTGTAGCATCCAGATCCGTGCGGTTGTGTATCATCGTTATGTAAGAATTTCTATACTCCAACCACTCATCAAACAATCCACTGAATGTGGCCAACTTTATAATGGGTAATTTAACATGCGCTGGTGTTAAACTTTCCTTGGCTGAGTGACTACATTTTTCGATTTTTGTACCATTACTAATCTCAGAACTATCGATTAAACAGTTAGCCGAGGCCATTGTGCTGAAATATAATGATTCTACTGTTTCAATGTACTCATAATGACTGGGGATATCTTCACTGTCAGAATACAATTCTATATCACTTCCTATGCTATTAAATTTACTGAAATAGTCACTAGCAGACTGCAATCGCAATTTCATTTCCGTAACTTGTAAGTTAGTCAAACTAGCGCCGACAAATGCATCAACATATTTCTTAAATTGAGTTAACCGACCTTTTACATGACCTCTTTGTTTCTTTAATTCAGTTAAATAAGCATCGTTTGAACCTTTCCTAGAAGGAGAATGAGATGGCGAAGGGACAGTGAGTTTAGGCTTTTCCTGAGACATATTGGTGGCTATGAAAGAACAGAAAGTTTACTCACGCAGCACGTGTAAGCATCACCACGGCCTGGCACGTTCACTCGGTTCCCGCTAGGTCACGTCACTGGAAATACAACAAAACACAACGTTCAAGCACAGCTCGAGGACAGGATGGGTAAAAGATAGGATTTTCTGACCGTTCGGATGTGATGGCACGCAACTCCCAACCACGCGGTTTTCTTGTCGGTAGAGGTTCTTCTTATATCCGGCTCCGAAGGATCTTATGTTTGGGCAGGAACGTCGACGATGCGAAAATAAATCGTTTTATTCTTCAATATTAATGTTTTAATCAGGAATTTACAAATCTTTCGTATTTCTTTCGTAAAATGCAATTCATACAAGTGAACAGTAATGGAGGGAATGTGGCGTCTACGCAGTTTGCGTGTTATGTCAATGTGACATCTTGTCATTCTTCAAAGTGACGTTGACAGTTCGGAACATGGTGAAGGAAGGTTAATGACCTCTATTGCCAAGCTACCGCGCATCAACCACCTAATGTTAAGTGGTAACCATTGCCTATAACAAAGTATTGCCTCCTAGGTCATGCACCGTAGAAATATGCTCAACGATGCACTGTGCAGTCCATTAACTTGAGGCATACAGTTATAAATCCTCATGTGCTTGTAATTTCACCGGAAACCATACCCTTCATAGAGATAGACACAGAAAATCATTTATTTGCTAAATAACACACATAATTGATCGAGCGAAGCAAGATCTCCTAATCAACTTGGCCAAATCGGCGTCGTATGTATGTATGTATGTTTGTTTGTCCGAGAATAACTTTCGAAGCGTTGATCCGATAATCATGAAATTTGATACATAGGTAGGTAGTGATGGCACAATTTTGGTGTGACTAAATGAACTAAAAATGTTGGGGGTTGTTGAGATATTGGGGTGCAAGGGGGGTAAAAAAAATGAAAATGAGACTATTAGGTCAAGTAGGACGTCAAATGAAAGGTCTTTATTAGTACATTTAAACCCCGTTTTTATTTTTAGTTTATTTTTGTACTTTTTGAGTTATTAGCCATAATAAAAACAAAACTTTGACAAAATTCACAGGGTACACCAGTGACCCGACAATGCAAAAATTTGGTATTCGTGTAGCTTTAGTAACACAAATATAGGCAAAAGTCTGAAATCCAGAATAACTGCAATTTGTACCCCAAAAAACAATAACCAATTGTCAAGAACCCCCGTTACCTCTAATTTGAATGAAACTGTAGGCCAAGTAGATTGGTTATGTATTTTGTGGCATTAATTTATTAGTTAAAGATTAAGGCCGGTATGCACATAGATCATTAAACGTATTTAACGACTAAACATGTCTAAATTTGACGTATTTGTATGATTTGGCAACGCCTTAAATCATATTTAGCCACTAAATACGTTTAGGCATCGTTGTGCAAATCGCCCTGTGAATAATACTTATTTTGTGAGATTCGCGGGATCTCAGTTCGGGCCGAACAACTAGTATACATATTTACAAAAGATGATTTAAAATAAGAACCGTAAAAATAACAATATTAAACAGTACCTACATGGAAAACAGAAACAAACAATCCAATATAATGATTAGTTTTAAACATGAGGTAGGTATGTTGTATGTTGTTGTGTTGTGTGCAGCAAAAGGACCTTGACTCAGCTGTCAACTGGGTTAGCAGTTGACGCTGTTATTCTGCCGAGACCGCTTCATACCGAAACACAACAATGCTACGTGACGGCAGAAATAAGTATAGTGGTAGAACTTCCCCGAGCAATCCCTTTCAGAAGTAACTACTACTCTTAAAGTATTTTTGCTCTTAAAAGTCAAACGATTTGATTTACATTGTAAATACAACTACTTGTAATTTCAAAGTTGTGAGAAGTTGAAATAAGCATCAACATAAATACATAACAACAATCATTGTGATCAAGTACAACATTTTGTAACATTTACGAGTGTACAATGTTACCAACGACACTCCATCAATCAATCACAAATATTGTTTGAAAGTTACAAAGTTTCCCCACATTTTGGTAATTGAGAACACAGGCAAAATTGTAAAAGAAAAGTTTTCAATTGGAAAGTTTGTTGGCATGGAAAATCAAATATTGATGGCTGAGCACCACGAAACATATAAAGAAACTTGATACATACTTATTTGTTTCCAGGCTAAAGTAAACAATATTTACATATTTAATGGAGTGCTACAAAATTTAAATAGGGCAGATTTTATCCACGATCTTACCAGCTTACTGTGTGTATGTACAAACTCGCATGACTTGTCTGACCTAAAGTTATATGAGACAGTAACCATTAAACTTTGAATTGCTGTAATATATATCCATCATCTCAACTAAACCCTTTGTAACCCTTATACTCTCGAACTTGGAAGTTCGGCAGCGCTTTGCAATTTTAATACCCTAAGGAACCATAAAACAATCTACCATCGTATTGATTGATGCGAATTGATATGATCAAAACTTTGTTATTGGAGTTGGGGCCAAAACCCAGCTGTTGGGAATCGAATCTCAAACTTGGTCGATGTTTTTTATAGATAAAAACTTTCCAACCACGGAAATACTAAAGTTAAGAAAGTTATGACAGAATGTCAAGTGAGGAGCTAAAGGGTTCTTATTTTTGGAGAGTTGATTAAGTATACTCGCAAGTGTAGCTATAATACTGGGCGGGACGACTGTTCTGTACTGTGGAGACAAAAACAACACAAAAACACAAGGGGCTTAGGATGCGCTGCCTTTGTACGCTGCACAAAGAATCACTATGATAAATATTTCAAAAAGTTTATTTGCAGTAAAGCTTAGTTAACGAATGGTTTAAAAAAATACTGATTGCTTTAGGTTCGTTACCTAGCATCGAGTGTTTCCCTCGTCAACATAAAAAAACTACTAAAAAAGGGTGAACTATCGCTGTTGCTTACAAAAAGTTGATGTAATCAATAGAAAATCCAATTATGCCTACCCAGTAAATCCGAAAATCTCGAACACGCGTTCAATTTATAAAATTGGGTGCTCCGATATAAAAACCTGGCTTCACAGTACACCCACATGATATAGGTTAGTAGAGATATCGGATCGTAAAAATTTTATATGTCGGTAATGCACAGGCATTTATCAAGCTGGCACTGAGTATTACTTTATGCTACGTTTCATGTATTCGTAATGAGTGCTTGTAACCCCAAATGATGGGTATCGATGTTTGATCGAATCGTTTCGTCCGCACGGTGAATTTAAATTTGTACGATGAATGAATGAAAATACTTTATTGTACACCACCTTTACTGTACACAAGAAACAAACAAAAAATATAAAAAATCACAAATCAACAAGTACAATGGGCGGTCTTATCGCTTAGAAGCGATTTCTTCCAGACAACCTTTGGATGGAGAGGATTTTTGTAACATTACAATAATGGAGGGGGGGTATATATTAACAGAACGCTGATCATTTAACAATAAAATAAAACAATATACTTAAATAAATATTGACAATATATACCTACGATAAATAATATTAAATAAAAATATACATAAACACACATACATATATATATAGCGATACTACGACGTTTCTGAGAGCAAAAATATTTTCACTCCTGTTCTAAATGTGGCTAATGATGGAGCTTGCCGTATTGAGGCCGGTAATGTGTTCCAAAGACGTGTTGCTTGAACTGTAAAGGAATCATCATAGAATATAATTCTATGCACTGGGGTTTTCAGCATCAAATTTTCAGATGATCGGAGTGAGTGAGGATTAGAGCAGTGAAGGAACTCAAATCGTTCCTTCAAGTAGGAAGGGGTTTAGGGATTTTGGAGGATGTTGTACAAAAGAGAAAGGATATGAGCATTCCGGCGAAGACGAATAGGTAACCACTTGAGTTTGAGACGAAATTCGGAGATGTGATCAAATTTACGGAGTCCAAAAATAAAACGAATGCAGAAATTTTGCAGATGCTCAAGCTTGTTTAGTTAGTCCTCCGTAAGGTCGAGATAGCTGGCGTCAGCATAATCAAGAACGGGGAGAGGAAGTGACTGTGCAAGCACAATTTTTGTAGCGCTAGGTAGAAAGTTACGCAGCCTCCTAAGCGAGCCAGCAGATGCAAACATCTTTTGACGCACAGACTTAAGCTGCGATAATGTAGAGCAGATTAAACTTTCCCAAGACACCACGTCTTAGACTACCGTTCTAGTCAGGGGAGCAGGGCACCTGGCTAGACGTGGTGATGGCCGGCGAAAAAAAAACAGACCAAATGGTGTCCGAGGAACGGCAGAAGATATCCGGGTCGCGGTAGGTCGATGATATGTAAAAAGTCAGGGACAAGAGACCAGATATGTACCTAGCACTATTTGACTTTGCGCTGATATGATGATGATGAATGTAGAGCGGCTGCGGTGGCAGTACATTAAAAATGATTATACCTGACGAATCTCAAAATGAAAACTGGAAGTCATTACATATATTATCAAAGTAATGGCTGACTCAAAGTCATCGCTTACCATCAGGCGAGAAGGTGGTCAAACGCAAGCCTATAAATATATAAAAAACTTTGTTGGTAACGCAAAAAGAAATCTATTATTTCATCGATTCTTAGTATTGTTCCAAGCGCTTGCCTTATGTAAAACGCTTGGTCAATATGTTAGCTATTCGATTTGGTCCCTGTTCGGGTAATAATACTCGGGCTCGTATCCTGAAGGATTTTATACAGGAAATTGAATTTTACCGTTCTGCACGTTCACAGCATATGGAAGATGGTTAGTACAATCCATTGTAATATACTGACTACGCTTGGATTAATTTTGATATTTCTGTGAATAACCAGTCGACAGAAGGATACTATTCGTTCACAATACCTACTACTATATATTTCTCTGTAACAATAAATTTATGTACATCATCTTGGACATCGATGTCTTTCAGTTTTAAATTTTCCATCCCTCCATCCCATCTTCTTGAAGTTTACTTACAATAAAACTTAAATAAATTCAATGTAAACTTATATATGACTAAATATATTTGTATATATATTTAGTTTATTAATAAGTATAGGTAGTTTATGTAGGTTTGTTAACATAATATAGATACATCGCCGTCTTTTTGATTTTGTTTTGTCCTTTCCATCTAAAGGTACTCTGGGAGAGATTGCTTTTAGCGATAAGACCGGCCATTGTGCTTACTTTTATTTTTTGTTGGTGTGCAATAAAGAGTATTTCTATTCTTTTCTAAACTATGCTCTAGAAAACGCAGCGTTGGACGATGCCCCCAATAGACCGCACAAGATCGGTCGCTCTGAAAAGCTATGCGGAAGTATTTGTTCAGCAGTAAACATCCTACGGCTAATGGTCGACATTTCCCTCAGCGCCATCTAGCCCCAAACTAAGCAAAACTTTTTACATATTTTTTTTGTTACACGCTTATCATATATGAAGAAACAATCAACTCAGTACAAATATCTGTAGATCATACAAACATTTGTTCCGCGGTGGAAATCGAGCCCCTTCTGCGTCTCAGACGGCTATTTGCCCACTGCACCACAGAGGTCGTCAGATATGTTAATGAGGTACGAAAGTTATTAGTCTTTGGTGTAAACTGGAAGATTTCGATATAATCCTGTTTTTCATTTAATCATGCTTAAAATACTGGAAAGTTTTAAAATGAAGGACATGTAACAAAGCTAAACACAGCTTTACATGTTTATTATATTTTAAGTCAATGTAATGTTCTAGCTGTTCTTATATCTCCAAAGAATGTATTTGTTTGTTTATGAGATCTGCTGGCATTATTCTCCCGATCTTTTATTTCCCCCGCTTTATAAAATCGAGATAACTTTGGCGCTGCGCAAACAAATCGGTATTGGGAAAATGATTTAGATTACTTGATTCCTCTCTTGATAAGATCAAATGCGTAAACGTGGTTTATGTTATGCTTGAATATTATTTACATTTTACTGCGATACATATTTAATATCGATTTACAAGACATTCGTAACCAATCCGTAAAAATGTATGTTCCATGATGACGTTCAATTTTAATCGTTCTTTGTTATGATCATTCAATTGAAAACAAAGGCCTTAAAAATTATAAAAAGTTCATTAACAGGATGTTTCTGGGGCACTGGTTAAGCCTCCATGCAACCCCCTTATAAGGGCCGTTGCCCCAGTCACTAATAGTCTCTCGTGTCCGCGTACATAGAAATAGAAATGTATTTATTGTGACCATAAAAGTTACATGGATGAGTTGTGTCCCTGTTTCCCAGAAAAGCGTAAGCTGTGGCCTAGGAAACAGTTCACTCCTGAATGACATGCTATAAATATTACAGTCTAGTACATGAAAAACGAAATAACAAAACAAAGAACAACAATCAAAGAAATGTGATGTCGGAGCGCACATGTTTACATGTATGCGAATGCATCAGTGTATAAGTGAGTATATGCGTGGGTCATGTGCGTGTGTATGTGGGTATTTTGTTTGCGTACGTGTTTTTTGTAAGGGTGGGTTTGTGTGTGTGTGTGTGTGTGTGTGTGTGTGTGTGTGTGTGTGTGTGTGTGTGTGTGTGAGAGTGTGTGTGTGAGTGTGTGTGTGTCTGAGCGAATATGTGTGCGTATGCTCAAGTTTATTTGAGTAAGTCTTCTATACCGGCGTAATCAAATGTATCTAACCATTGTTTTAATATGCCTTTTAATTGGTGATTACTATATTTAAATATATTAAGTTTAGAATCAAGCTTAGAATATAATCGAGATGCGTTATAGTTATATTGTCTACGAGCCAGAGAACTAAACAAATTGGGTATAGGGTAACGTTTAATTCTTCTTTCGGGTAAATTTAAAGTTGGAACCGTGAAGCGGTGATATCTACGAATGCACTGAAATAAGTATAATTTACGAACACTAAGGACTCTAAGTTTTTTATACAAGAGATTTGTAGGATATCTGTATGGCAACATGTACGTATATGTCTCTCTGTGTGTTTTAATTATAGTTAAATTTTAATGTATAATTTTATTTTTATTTAATTTGATTTGATTTTGTTTAGGTTAATTGATTTTAGTTGATTTTGGTAATTTCATTTTATGAGTCAATGGCTTGAAATAAACAATTTTTATTTATTTATTTATCAAACAAAAGTCTGGCCCGGGGAAATACTAGACGGGCCAGTGCATCGTAGGGCATGTGTCTACGATGCGTGACCTAACAGGAAATAGTGACCATTTAACATCCGGGGACCATATGCTTGATCTATCGTTATGTTAACACATTCATAGGAGCTAGTGGTCAAACCCGCTACCGCAGTTTATAGGCCCTCAAAACGCCATAAACATAAAAAGAAAATAAAATTGTATCAAACAATAACAATAAGTATGTAATAAATAAATAAGACTGACGGCTGACAGGCAGAAAGGTTCTAGAAAGGAGACGGCGCACTGGAATGCGCAGCGTAGGAACTCCCCCCCCCCCCTAAGATTGAGAGACTAGCTGATAAAGGTTGCTGAAATATTATGTAGAGGAAAGCCTATATTCAGCATTAGACTCACGCACCTTAGAAACGTGCCCTACGATGAACTGCCCTGCGTCAATCAACTTGAGGCATACAGGTGTAAAGCGTCATGTGCCTGTAATTTCACCTGCAACCATACCTTTCAAACTGAAACGCAGCAAAGCTGCTTGGTGGCAGAAATAGGTATGGTGGTAGTACTTCCCTGGGTGAGACCTGTCACAAGGATTTCTACTACAAGTAAGTAACAAGTGCATAATAGTATTATTATAGTGCCTCAGCAGGGCTCATGTTTTAGACCAACAATTTTGCATCTATTGTAAAAACAAATGTGAAACAATAAATATATATGGCTATGCCTGATGAAAGATTAAGTGAGCTTCACTACGACCGTTTCTAGTTCATTGAACTAAAGTAAACTTTTGTGTAGGTACTGTCGGGCCAAACCCCACTATGCACACCCTTCTCCGTTGAAACGCTAATTGCAAGATATTGCATTTCAATTAACGCTATGTTGCAAGAGAATACGTGTATGATATAGTATATTAAGTATTTTTTCTGTAGCCATAATGTGGAAACCCAATATTAAGTAAAGACATTTATTTGGAACCACAATACAGCACACACAAACCAAAGTAAAAGCATACATTGAGAAAAGACCTTACTGAATATAAAATGATAGGTACCTATAAAAACACAGGACAGACAAAAAACAACAAATTAGAAACCAACACTATTAGTACCAGTTTTGAGTACATGAATAAAAAATCCGCTCCGCACTGCATCTCGCCTCGCACCGCAGCCCTCAGCGCGAATAGCGAATTGCACTCAACCTGATGATGATTCACGAATTGAACTGAAACATTGTCGGTCAAAACGCCGATAAAACGGTACGTGATTTATATGTATTTTTTAACCTATACCTATTTGCCCACTGTTGGGCAATGGTCTCCCTCATGTTCCTCCACGTGAATTAAAACAATGATTGAAATAAACCCCGAATGTTTTCTAAGTAAAAAATAGGCTGGTACCTGACAAGAGTATGTGGGTACACTGACGCTGAAAGGTTCTGTGCTGCGTGGGTATATGTCGACAATAGAGACAACCGGTTCTACTGCCGAAATATACCACTGAAACAGAAAGACAGGCAGATTAGTCTTATTTATAGTGCAATGTGTACCCTTTTTGTACAAAATCCTCAAATTATATTGAGCTTGTGTACCCAATAGTATCAAATGCAAACTTTTATTATATCGAAACAGCATTTAACACTAAGGTTATAAAAAGATAGGTTTTGATGGTAAACTTTTTAACCCATCCAATCATGCATTTTAACGGTCTCTGTGGTGCAGTGGGCGAATAGCCAGCTTTGACGCAGAAGGTTGCGGGTTCGATTCCCGCTGTGGTATAAATGTTTCCATAGTCTACAGATATTTGTTCCGGGTTTGGGTGTTTTTCAATATATTACTAGCTAACCCACCGAACTTCGTACCGCCTTGACATGCATATGACGCGGGCTGCCAATGTACGTCTATGTGTATACTATATGTATATATATGTATATTTAATATATATAAAAAAAATAAGTAATGAAGTATTTCATCCGTTGTCTGGCCCCATAGTACAAGCTTTGTTTAGTTTGAGGCTAGATAGCGTTGTGTGAAATGTACAGCATCAAAAATTAAAATACATTGTCATACATAGATGGTTAAAGCAAGATGCATACAAAATAATCAGTCTTTTATAGTAGTCACAACATAACATGAGATGGATCGTAAAAGAAGTTACGGTTATGTGAAGTATACGACGTCGTGAATTCTTGTTAATTACTCCTACAGGTGATGAAAATAAAACTCCCAAGTATGTTATCTTAAAGTAACGGAAGGAATTATTTTAAAAGCTAATAATAATACAGAAAAATAATATTTACGTGTTTTGTTATGTACGACATTAAATGAAAACACGGGTAGGGCTAATGGCTAGTGTTGCCGTAAATCAGGTTTTTATCAATATAATTACCATAGAAAATTTAAATGTTCAACCAAAATCAATATCAAGTCCTAAACTATCAATTTAACAGCATGTAGGTAAACAAATCATATTCCTTCATTAAGTAGGTACCTTTTAAACTGACTAAGCAGTGGCATCGTCGCAAAGGCGCCGCCGATTTACGTTGTAAATTGTTTAATGGAAATGTATCGAACACTGGATAAATATTCAAGCTACCGTTATTAAACCCTTTTTTTAAATTAGTTGATATAAATCCGAATGTGTGTTTTAAATTAATGTCGTATATAACAAAACAGGTTGTATATTATTAAATCGATACTCGTGACTATGCTTACTCGCTAAGAAGAAGGACGCTTTAACAGGAATCGTTTGACACATGCAGCTCAGTTACTTCGCATGCATTGTTTGTCAACAAAAAGTAGTCTATGTTTGAATCCAGCTCTTAATCTATCAACACACCAAATTTCATTCAAATCGGTTCAGCGCGGTTACGACGTGATTCAGTAACAAATAAACAAACATCCAGCTTTGACATTTATATGTAATATTAGTGTGAGTTTTTCTTACATTGTTTCGACTCTAATATATTTCGTGCAGTGTGTTTGTCTAATAAACGTGTTTTCTTTCTTACTTAATTAAATATTTAATGTAACATGTCTTGGCTTGACCTCATATGATAAGACCGCTTTAAGTAAACGGTCCGTTTGAACTTTTAGAGGTAAGTTTTTCACCTATCATGTCGAATATCTTTCGATGCCGGTCTAACTACCCGGTCTAGCAGTTGCTCGAAACCAGTTAAACACGCCGCGCGCTAACAATGTATACGGCGAGAGGTCAGCTAACTACTTAATTCCCCGGTTAATTAATGAACCAACAGACTTAACTGTTACAATTACGTTAAAAAACATAAAATTTAAACTTAAACCGTATTTAATAATTATTTTAGAGTTAACTGGTATTTAACTGGTTTCAATCAGATCGATGTTACATTATTTATCTACCTACCTAAATACTTAGTAGCGACATTATTTGTGTTGGACTGAGCTCTTCCGAGCGTCAGTTCTTTATGATGTAGACTCTTATTATGATAGCATTATCCACACAAACCTTAGTGGTTTTAAAGTTCGATTTTTATGCATTACTGTTTGTAAACAAATTAAGTAAAAAATAAATAAAAATAAAAAAACTAAATCCGTATTAATATTATAAATTCGAAAGAAACTCTGTACCTCTATCTGTCTGTCTCTCTGTCTATCGGTTTGTTAAGTTTGTACGACTAAACGGCTGAACCTATTACAAAGAAATTTGGTATACAGTTAGATTAGGACCTGGATTGGAACATAGGCTTTTAACCGACTGCGAATAATAAGGTTCATGTTTTTATTGGCAACCCATGCGTGCCGAGCCACAGGCGGCCGCTGGTTTGAAATATTTTGATAGGGATTTTAAAATATTTTGATCTATCAATTTCAGAAAGTCAACATGTCTATAACTAGTGGTTCTGTGAGAACAGTTGAACATGCGAGCCCAATTAGCGCGCAAGTCCAAAAAGTAATTTGCGCAACAAAATGAACGAAGAAAGTCCAATGTTAAATCGAATTTCAGGTGCTTGTAATTTCCAATTTAACCTGTGCAGACTTTTGAGTCAAAATATTGGTATAAGTTTAAGCGATTACTCACGTTCCCTTGGTTCTAGGTCGAATTTGATGTTTACGGGTTTGTCTCGTGAAGGCGAAGAGGACTGCGTAGTCTGATTAGTATAGGTAGATATAAATTTGCCGAATAAGTTACAAAAACTGATTTTCGTCCATATATAACGCTAGATAAATCTTGTGTGCCAAATTTAATTAAAATCGGTTCAAAAATGTGACCTGTAGGCGAGACCAGAGGCTGACAGACAGACAAAAGCATTTTTTGGCCAATCTCGGAACTAAGACGCTTCGCTCGCTCGATCAATAAAAACTAATCATAAAATTGTAATCTAATCTCGATGCCTATCAACATAATATTTGTGGTTGTATTGATTCAAAAATTTACATAAACAGAAATATAAATAGAAATACATTTGTATTTGTATGTGTATAATTTGTTTATTATTGGATTGATTTGATTTTTTCTTTTTGCTCTACATTTGATGACTGCTCTATTGTATTAGGTCTAACCTATAATAATAGATGTATTGTTTTAAATAAATAAAATAAAAATAAATAGCGACAATTGTAAAAACGCTGATAAAATAAAATGATGTTTATTTATGAATATAACCGTTGGAAATAACCACGTGTTATCGTGTCTCAATGCTGTGACACCTTGACATTTCGCTTTAGTGTGGTGCCCTGGGCGAAATAAGAATTCCAGCATTTGTGTCCGCGGAATACTTGTGCCTAGATTATAATATTGTTTACGTAATAAAACTAAGGAATGTGGCAGCTATGATAAAATTGTTTTAGTTACAAAGAAAGCTACATTATCTTTGTAAATTATACTGTTCCATAGATAATGTCGTGAAAAAGCTACTTCTGTTTACAATTTGTACGTGGACTAAAGGTCTGGTATTTCCAGGATGAGCGCTTTTCCTGTATTTCTATTATGTTTTAGGAAACTATCTTATCCCATCTCACTAATATTCACACTTCCCACTATCATAAATGCGAAAGTTTGGATGACTGTTTGTTCCTCCTTCACGCCAAATTTACAGAATTAATTTGACTGAAAGGTTGACGATGACCTGACATGATGAGACATAGCCTACTTGTCATCCCATAGATCAGTTACTGTGTGATGGAAATTCGTGCAAAGCCGCGGGCGGCAGCTAGTTGATTAAAAAATCAACCTGTTTTGTTATGGACGACATTAATTTAAAACACACATCCGGAATCGTATTACCCGATTTTAGAGGTAGGGTTAGTATCAGTAGCTTGAATATGTAGGTACATTTCCAATAAACAATTTTTAATGTAAATCGGTGGCGCCTTTGCGACGATGCCGCTTAGTCAATTTAACAGGTACCTACCTACATGATGAATGAATACGAATTGTTTACCTAATATTGTAATATTTTATACAGCCTGTTTCATTACTATTTTAGGACTTGATAGACGACGTTGTTTGAAAATTTAAAACTTTCTATGGCATAAATATTAAAATAAATATAGTTTTTCAACAATATTAACCGTTAGCCCCACCTGTGTTTTCATTTAATGTCGTACATTACAAAACACATAGTATACTTGTCATCATCGTTTCCCCCACAATACATCTACCGCTAAACATAGGTATCTCCTATAAATATTTAGAGTGACTGGCCTTGTGTGACCTGCACCGAACAGCTCCCAGCAACCGTTATCAGGTTGTCTTTCTATTTATGTCCGTCCTACGCTGTGCTTTCTGGTGAGAGGTCTCAATTAGTGAATCTTTCAGTCCTAACGGCAGACAGTTATCTGAACTATGTACCCGCCTTCTGCCAAACCAACTTGTCAGTCCTATGGGTTACGTCGATTAAATATATATTATATTAATATGGTTTAGGTATTCAGACGTTTTAAGAGTCTCAACACTATAAAAATAGATGATAAAAAAAAATCATTTGTCACTCACAGTTGATCTAGCATCTTCTAAATATTCAGTGTTATAGTAATTAATTTTACTTTAGTCAGACGGATTAATAAGATTGAGTGTTCAGACGACTGAGATTGAAAGTCATGATCTACGAAAGTTATCTATTTTTGGTGTAATTACACCCTAAACTTGGTATTGTTTAAGCTAATCGTAATAGAATAATGAATATTTAATAATACCTAAAGACTCAGATCAAAAAATATCATCATCATCATCGTATCAGTCATAGACGTCCACTGCCGAACATAGGCCTCTTCCATATACATATTTCCAGAGTGACACACGATCAGTGTGCAGCCTGCACCCAACGGCCCTTAACAAATTAAATTATAACACCTTTCCATCTAGGGGACCGTCCTTTGCTGCGCTTTCCAGATTTAGTAACAGTTTTTTTTTGCGTTTTCAAAATTCTTTCTGGGCGTCTGGTCGAAGCGACGTGTGATCCGAGAGCTG
This sequence comes from Philereme transversata, assembly GCA_963924445.1. NCBI lineage: Eukaryota > Metazoa > Arthropoda > Insecta > Lepidoptera > Geometridae > Philereme > Philereme transversata. The sequence continues at coordinate 5,580,121 of OZ004353.1, forward strand.
GCGCTTATCTGGGTCAATGCATAAGCATTGAAATTCAGAGTGGCAATGCAGCCAGTGTCTTGGGGACACTTCCGCCTGGTAGTGATCTGGAGCAGTTAAACTACCTATACATCGTTTGCAACGGTCTTTAGATGATTCAACTGTTTTTTCTGTATTTTATTGTAAATAATTGTACATTCTGTCTGTTTTTAAAAGCATTTTGTCCTTAGAAAAATTAAATATAATCAATTTTTATTTGTAAGAAACGATAGATATGTGCACGTCTTTTTGTTAACCTCAGTCACAAAAAAGGAGTTTTATAAGTTTACGCCTTTTCTGACGATCTCCGTGGCGCAGTGGCATAGCCGACTGAGACGCAGGAGGTAGCGGGTTCGAATCCTGCCGCGGAATAAATGTTTGCATGATCTACATATATTTGTTCTGAGTCTGGATGTTTTCTCGTATAAGTATTATATCAGTTATCTGGTTTCCATAGTACAAGCTCAGATAGTTTAGGGCTAGATAGCGCTGTGTGAAATGTCCATCAAAATGTATTTATTGGTCTTTCTGTGTGTCTGTCTGAGGTTATCATAGCTCCCACACATTATACAATTTTCCTTATTTTGGTGGAAATTAAAGCAGACGGTATCCAAAAGATCCAAAGATGAATTTAGTATAAGTTCTTGTGCTTAATAACAGTTATTCACACCCTGTATTATTATTACATTAATCATAGTAAGAGATGAGGGATAACAATAAAACCAGTTTGCGTAAAAACGTCTATTTCTTGAACATTCTCCGGCTGTCAGTGGCTGGCATGTCATTTCCCCATGTCGTGTTGAGTCAGTGAACTGGGTCTTACGTCACTTACGCTTCTTCCGGTGTGTCTATTACTTTAACATGACATCATGACATTATTAAAGATGGTAGGGCCAGTCACAATATCACAACGGTCCGGCATCGCGCAACGTCGCACCCTGATATGTCCGAATGTTGGTATGAATCGTAAACAGATTGATAATTTATAATCGTATACTTTGTAATTTCTGAAACTATTATGGATATGAACACTATTTGAACTAAAAACGGGATATTTCAAAACTCACAAATCATGTTAATCCCGTTTTTAGTGCTAATCGTATATATTAGTTTCTGTTTACCAATTTTATAATAGGACTATCTTCTGCCAGCGGCTTTGCACGCGTTGTTTGTCAATAAAAAGTAGACTATGTTTGAATCTAGGTCATAATCTATTAACAAACCAAATTTCATCAAAATTAGTTAAGCCGTCACGCCGTTTTTTATGTTATTTGTGGGGAAACAGGCTTACGGCCCACCTGGGATATTGTCGATGCGTTACCTACTCTGTGGAAACCTTTTAAATAAAATAAATAAATAAAAGGGCATTTATTTACACACACACCTCTTATGCTAACAAAAGTTGGTAGGTACAATAAGTACTAAATAAAGCTAGGTAAGTTTAATCATAGGCCTAATTCTTCTTCTTTAATATTGGATACAAAGTATGGAGTAGAAAATATCGCGAGAAGCGTGTGGTGCGTGATACCCAATTGTCGATGATATGTGGAGAGTGGGAAAATCTCGACGACGGGATCAGATCGAATAGCTCCTCACAACATTCCCCATTATACAGGCGGTAGAAGATACTGAAGATCCGATGCCACGGGGTTGACTCAGTGGTTCCAGCCTGTTGGCGAGTTTGGGATCGCCGATGATTCTAATGGCTGTTCTCTGAAGGGAGTCAAAACGAAGCAATTGGTACTTTGGAGCTCCATGTCAAAGATAGGAACAGTATTCTACGTGCGGTCGAACTTGCGCTTTGTACAGCAATAGCCATTGTTGTGCCGTAAAATACTGTTTGGCACGGTTAAGGACTCCCAAGTTTTTTGGAGGTGAGCACAGCTTTTGCTTCTAAGTGACTCTCATACTGGACCTCATTAGAAATTTCGTGATTGAGTAACAAACAAATATACAAACATCCGAACTTTCACATTTATAATAATAAATAAATAAAATAAATATTGCTGGACATTTCACACAGCGCTATCTAGCCCCAAAGTAAGCAAAGCTTGTACTATGGGAACCAGATAACTGATACATTACTTATATACTTTTTTCTTTTGTAAATACATACTTATAATATATAGAAAAACAACCAGACCCGGAACAAATATCTGTAGATCATGTAAACATTTGTTCCGCGGCGAGAATCGAACCCACTACCTCCTGAGTCTCAGCCGGCTATTCGCCCACTGCACCACGGAGGTCGTCATATAAGTAATATAAGTGTGATATGATAATCTGATGTATGAGCTTATTATAGGTAAAGTGTCATTAAAATCCATTAGTTTTTGCGTGAATGAGTAACAAACATCCACACATACATCCATACAAACTTTCGCCTTTATAATATTAGTGGGAGTGGGATATGATAGTAAATAAACTATGTATGTAATTATCAAAATTTACTAATACATTATAAAACAGGATTAACAATGTTGTAATTTTGCCTTTCAGTGTAACAAATTACTACCATGCCGAGAACGACGAGTAATTTTGCGTATTACCGAATGGCATAGATAGGTTCTCATAGGTGCTTACTTTAAATGATTAAAACATACAACATTGCATTTAATTTTGTATGGTATTCAAACAGGTTTAAACTCGTTATTTGATCGAGCGAAGCGAGATCTCCAAATCGACTTGGGCAAATCGGCGTTGTATGTATGTATGTATGTCTGTATGTTTGTTTGTCCGAGGATAACTTTCGTAGCGTTTATCCGATCATTACGAAATTTGGTATGTAGGTAGGTAGTGATGGCACAATTTTGGTGTGACTCAATGAGCTAAAAATATTGGAGTTCAAGAGGGTTAAACAAAATAAAAATGAGACTATTAGGTCAAGTGTAACGTCAAATGAAAGGTCTTTATTAGTACATTTGTACCCCGTTTTTATTTTTAGTTTAATTTTTGTAGTTTTTGAGTTATTAGCCATACTAAAAACTAAACATTGACAAAATTCACAGGGTACACCAGTGACCCCACAATGCTAAAATTTGGTATTCGTATAGCTTTAGTGACACAAATATAGGCAAAAGTCTGAAATCCAGAATATCTGCTATTTGTACCCCAAAAAAGTATAACCAATTTACAAGACCCCCCGTTACATCTAATTTGAATGAAACTGTAGGTCAAGTAGGTGGGTTATTCATTTCGTGGCACCAATTTATTAGTCAAATATTAAAGCCGGCATGCACAAAGATCACTAAACGTATTTAGCGACTAAACATGTTTAAATTTGAAGTATTTGTATGATTTGACAACTCTTTATATCATATTTAGCCACTAAATACGTTTAGGCATCGTTGTGCAAGTCGCCCTAAGAATAATATTTATTTTGGGAGATTCGCGAGATCTCAGTTCGGGCGAACTACTTTTTTTATTATATTTACCTAAGAAAGCTTTTACCTTCCTAATGTATTCTCACTGTTAGAACACTGCCAACTCATCTAATGTCAGAATTCAATTTGTATTGGGCGTAACAATAACTTATAGCACAACATTACTAAAAATATGTTTTGGGTGTTACAATATCGCAACATTAGTGGAAATATGGGGTTGCCAATAATGCACGCTCATTTGGAAGGGAATGGGCAGGAATAGCTAAATCAGTGGCTAGTGTTGTGACACGGCACCCGATTTTCCTACAAATATTTGTAGGAATATTGGTTGACCTCTGACCGTAACATTAATAATCTATTATTTTTGAGGTTGATCCTGTTAAAATACCATTTGTACTAAAAACTGGATATTTACCATGATTCGTGAGTTTTGATGTGTGCCTATATTTCGACGCAGTTGCATGCACCATGATATCCCATTTTTAGTACAAATAGTGTTAATAACCATGATAGTTTCAAAAGTTATACCTGTTAAAATAGGTGCAAATTAAAAAATAAATAATTCAATTCATTTATTTACTTCAGATGTCAAAGATCCATATTTGTTAGTAAAAATAAAAAACTTAATTAAACATGTGAAATGGGTTAATACAAGTTTGCTTAGTTAATTCAATTTATAATTTAGTTATACATTACATTATTATACATAAATAATTAAAATAAAATACAAAGAAAACAAAATAATCATAAGTCAAATAATAATTATAGTCAGGTACTTTCAGTTGCAAATACTCGGCACATGGAGCTTACAGCAGTGGATACGGACAGTCGAGCCGGTCTGCAATCACGCTGAGGAGGACGTTGGTACTCGCCCGCACCCGCCGCACCAGGGATGCACAGCGCAGGCGCATTGCCACATATAAACAATTGATGCGCGCCTCCGCGAACATTCCCGACGCGCTGCAGAAGCGGGGAAGCCCCAACATCATTCTCAGCGCGTTATTGTACTGAACTCTGAGGGCTGTGTACGATTTCTGAGTATAGTTTCTCCACAGGCTGCACGAGTAGAATGAAGTACAAAATGCTCTAAGGAGAGTTATTTTTTTTATTTATTTAGTTTATAATGAACGATCCCAAACATAAAGACAAACACCTACAATTTTACCAAAACAACTAATTTAGGGCCAGTACCCACCGAAGCCAAGCGGAGAGATTTATAAAATTAGCCAAAACTGGTAGTTCACCCCGAATTGAGATCACGAGTCCCCCATAAACACTAAAAAAAATATTTGGTAATGACTATTAAAATTATTATTAAACCCTCTGTATCCTGTCTGAATTTCTTTCTATTTCATGGCAAAGGCCTCCTACAGCATTTTCCATTGGGATCTGTCTCGGGCAACCCTTCTCCAGTTGGGGCCCGCTGTGAGTTTGATCTCATCTTTCCATCTTCGGTATTGTCCACCTCGGCTTCTCTTGCCATCTCGTGGATACCAATTTTTTACTATTATACACTATTAAAAAATAAACGTCTTCTCTCTTTTTTTTTTATTAAAATAGTGCCATGTAAACCTTACAGTGTTAATTATCGACGAAATGACCGACCAAATAACTTCAACAATAACTTAATTCAAACTGCAAGTAACGGAAGTTCATGTCGAGTCGTTTTTTAGGAGTATAAATTGAAGTATAATTGAATTCTGGATTTCAGACTTATCTCTATATTTGTGTCACTAAAGCTTCACGCATAATAAATTTCAGCATTGTGTGGTTATTAGTATGCCCTGCGAATTTCACGATAATTGGATCAACGCTTCTTATGTTATCCTCGGACAAACAAACATACATACAACGCCGATTCGCCCAAGTTGATTTAAAGATCTCGCTTCGCTCGATTAATTATTAATTCAAAATGTACCAACGTTATTACGTGCGTTAATATTGGTAGATTTTAAACATCCGCTTTGTTTCGGAGGATACCAATCCTTACCTTTTTATTTATGTATTTTGATACTAAGATTGGTAAAAAACGAAATATTAATTATTTACGCGCAAAAAGTAAATTTGCAAGTCGCGTCGCGTATCTACTTTATTTGACCGTTCTCAACTTTGCTTTGAGTGTGATTGAGTAGGGAATTAATCCCCACACACCAAGAAAAAACTCATTAAAATCTGGCCAGTTATCTCGGAGTAATCAGTATTCGTACTCATGTTTCAAATTATAAACGCATATTTCTTGTTTAGTGATGGATTTTTCTAAAGTTTCAGTTAAAGCCAGACTTTCTAATTATAATCGTCAACCAAAATATATATTTAACATTTTACAGTAATATAAATTCACATCTTACATTAATTTCTGTACAATTGGTCCTTTGCTTACTACGACGTTATCTATCTATTCATTATGGTAAATATCATCACCATCATCCACAGTTCGACTTCACCCACTGTTGGCTAAAGGCTTCCCCAAGTTTATGCCAATATACAACAAAAATGTACTGTTTTTTTTTCAAGCATTATACACATTAAACCGAATTTTCCCAACACTAGTCAAGCAAACAAAGGCGTTGTAGGCCACATCCGATAAAAAGATAAAAATGTACCGAGTGACAAACTGACAAAGGCTTTGTGGCCGAGCCAAGTACTATTTATTCTGTGGGCGAGGCAATGCGTGAGCAACACGTAATAACGTGTTTCCACTTGCTTTGCTCTTTATTTATTATCTGTGGAAGGCTCGAAGGCTTTGTTTGAAGCTCGGACCGGCTGACGTTTGGGATATAAATTGTATCCTTTTTGTAAAAACGTAGAAGCTTGGAACAGTTTTCTGTTTTCTGATAATAACGTAGGGTTCTCAATCTTGTTCTAGATTAAAATTGGTATCTTTTATTTGAATGCAAGCCTTTTTATATCCTTCTAAGTACAAGAACGTAGATAATAAACCTGAAATATTTAACAATTTAACAAACATCATATTATTATTTAATTTTTAACACATATAATTTTTTGGAACCTTTCGCTATCACACTTTTTCATCATCATCATCCACAGCCTGACTTCTCCCATTGTTAGGTATAGGCCTCCCCAAGTTTGTGCCATCGACCACGATCCTGCGCTAGTCTCACCCACTAACGGCCCGCGACCTTTAACATGTCGTCCACCCATCTCGCTGCTGCACGTCCTACCCTTCTATACCCGCTCCTCGGCCTTCATTCAGACACTGCCCTGCTCCATCTGTCATCACCACGCCTAGCCAAGTGTCCCGCCCAAGACCATCACACTTAACTAGGTATAATTTTAGTAAATAATTAAGTTTTAGTAGAAAGAGTATTCATAACCAAGATAGTTTCAAAAGAGTAGATAGTTGATAGTTTTAGCTTTCTAGTATAGCAAAATCTCTACAATTTTAAAGACGAACGCAGGCGCGATCTGGATAAAAGACGTGAACAACTTATGTTATGTTGCTTGCATTCTATATGCACGCACATTTAAAACTAAGATTGGCTACTCAAGTCATCTTAGAGAACATTAGGCACCAACGGAACATAACATAGCAGAAACATTGTCGCCGTAGCCGATCGGCCTAAATGTCATCATCATCATCAGTTCCAAAAGTTAAATAAGTAAGTGTTTTTTTTGTGTAATTTGTTTCTTGTGGTGGTATGAACACATTTTTATTATTTTTTCTTAAACAGGTTCTTTAAACAGGTGCATACATTTAATTACTCGCTTCCGGTCAATTGTGTCGATAAAAAGTAGTGTTTTAATACAGGTCATAAGTTATCTATAAACCAAATTTTAACGAAATCGTTTCAGCCGTTATGACGAGATTGAGTAACAAACGAACATCTAAACTATCGCATGTACAAATATATTGTTATTACACCTGATAAATGCGTGTACATTAATGGTACCTTTGTGTTTTGTTGCAGGTACAAATATATTTGAAGGTGAAGTGAAAATGCAAGTGACTTAGTGACGGTGTTGTCAAAATGAAGACTGCGAACTCAGTGTTGACACTCATTTGTGTCATTTCTTTCACTTGCACGCATGCTAAAACAGGTAAGGATAATCATAAGTAGGTATTCTTTATAAGAAATATTCCCGCGTAGGTCGAGTCTCCTGTTCTTCTAGGTCACCTAATGACTAAAAGGTAGGCAATGTGTAAATTTGCAATTGGCCCTAAGCATACATGTTTGTTTTGCATGTATTTTAATATAATTAGTTTTTCTGTGTACCTAGCTGTAAGTTTCCTGAAAATAATAAAAATAAAAAATAAGTAATGAATTCTCGTTATAAAATCAATTTGCTACCTCTACAGTAAATGTAATAACAATAATTTAAGGTTAATAATTATTAAGGATTCAATGCGCAACATGTTAAATACCAAATTTTTTTGGAACGAAGTTCCTTATCGCGCGTTGTGAAAGGGGGCTAGACGGAAAAAATTCTTACGAAAAGTTGTCACGACACTTTTTGCTATTGCTATTGTAAGCTGTGCGGCGTCACATGTTTCTCTGTCTGTCTCTCTCTCTTATAGAAAGCAAGCCAGATATTTCGGCGTCGCATGTTTCTCTGTCTGTCTCTCTCTCTCTCTTATAGAAAGCAAGCCAGATATTTTCATTTCTATTTCGCATTGAACAGTGTGGTGTCGCGACGATTATTTTTGTTGAGTGTATACAGGTTTTTTGTAAATAATAAATAATATTTTTTATTAACGGAAGGAATTATGAAAAGAACTTCGTTCCATCCGGGTGTCCCTTGACACCTCTCAAGTTTTTTGTCCTGGGTTTTATTTTCATGAGTTAAATTGTTCAAAATCCCAAGGACGGATGTAAAAAGGAGAACAGAAACCCGTATAGGATCACTTAGTTGTCCGTCTGTTTGTCTATCAATCTGTCAAGACCCTTAAAGCGGGCTGCACACGATGAAGGTGCTATAATATTTTATGTTAATACTAGTGGTTCGCCCCGAATTGAGATCTCGCGAGTCTCCCATAAAAACAAAAAAATATTATTTGTAATCTTTGACTATCAAAATAGTGCAACGAAATAGATAACCAAATTACTTGACCTACAGTTTCATTCAAATTACAGGTAACGGGAGTTCATGTAAAATGGTTATCCTTTTTTGGGGTAGGAATTGCAGTTATTCTGGAATTCAGACTTTTGCCTATATTTGTGTCACTAAAGCTACACACACGCCATATTTCAGCACTATGGGGTCACTAGTGTACCCTGTGAATTTTATCAAAGTTCACTTTTTATTATGGGTATAACTTAAAAACTACAAGCTTTATACTAAAATTAAAAAACGGGGTCAAAATGTACTCAGAAAAACCTTTTATTAGATGTGCCACCGGATAGTCCCATTTTTTTTTTACCCCTCTTGAACCCCAATACCTCAGCAACCCCCACACAATATCATTCCCACTCATTTAGTCACACCAAAATTGTGTCGTCACTACCTACTTATATACCAAATCCCACGATGATCGGATAAACGCTTCGAAAGTTATCCTCGGACAAACAAACATACATACATACATACAATTTCAACACGCCGATTTGCCCAAGATGATTTGGAGATCTCGCTTCGCTCGATCAATAAATATATCTCGCCATACAATTCAATGTAAGATGAAAATATATATTATTATCTTCACCGTGGGTGAAGCTCCATTGGTTTGCATGGCGAGCGATTTTTTATCTTATCATGAAATATTGTAGTATCTTCACCTTTTATGGCCCGCTTTAAGGGTCTTGACATATTGACAGACAGCCAGATGGTCAACGAAGTGATACGGATTTCTGTTTTCCTTTTTAGTAAAACTAAGATGTGGCCTAAAGGTTTGTCTTACATCCGTCCTTGGGATACCGATTAGCCAATTTTGATTTTGAGCAAATTTGGAGCTGTCACAGAACCCTTCACTGTGCGTGGTTTGACATGCGCTTGACCAATTTATTTACTACTAGCTTTCGCTCGCGGTTTCGCACGCGTGGTTTGTCAATAAAAAGTAACCTATTAGTCGATCCAGGTCATAATCTAGCGACATACCAAATTTCATAAAAGCCATTATGACGAGATTGAGTAACAAACAAACAAACATCCAAACTATCGCCATAATAATTTAGTGTGATATCCGTACGTACTATAAAACATACATGGTTTAACACAAACTACGCAAATCAAATACTCTGTGTTTGATTATCAACAGGTTAACGAATTACGTGACTCTCGAGTCACATTAAAGTACTAAGCACTAAGTAAATACCTATTTGAATTAGTATTAAATATTCTGTTTGGTGGCAGGATGTTACATGTTATTTTGAGGTACTAGAATAGGTTTACATTTTAGGCACAACAGTAGGCTTATTACTGTAATTAGGATTTAAATTTATATCTCATCGATACCTGTCGATGCAATATTTAACTGAAATGTGTAGTTGCCTCTATAAATCGTAATGGAACTGCTGAATAAGTATTTAAACAATAAAATTGGGGTACGTAACAGTTAGATATAAAATCTTAAGGAGTATTATGTTATAAGGAATGTTAATACAATGCCTTTAACGTACGTACATTATAAGTGCGGTAAGTTGAAAATTACAGCAGAGGTAATATTGCTAGCCCGAGCCGTAGGCGAGGGCTACAAGAAAGCAGAGGCTGTAATTATCAAAGCGCACGTATGTCATACGACGTTTTATAACATATTTGCGAGGAAATAAATAAAACCCAGACTTTCTTAAGCGAATAAATCTTTAATTACTTGTTAAAGCAGTTAGAAAAATTTTAACAATTTGTAAAATTGTTTATCACGTTGCCACTTGGAATTTTTAATGTTGTCAAGTTATTATTATTATCTCCAAAAGTTAATTTTATTCATAAAATGTTGACCACTTTTCTGACATTCAAAGTCATTGCTAAGATTTAAAAAAGTACCGTTCGTTTTAGACGGAGCATCTTGATAAACCGTAAGTTTTACTTTATTAAAAAGAAACTCATGCGTTTTACATTACAATAACGCACAAGTACGTAATGACAAACATTACGATATTGAAATTGGTAAAATAAGAGACCCTTTGAGATGAAAGAGCAAATGTGTTATAAAACTTTTTATTATCCCATAAGGTACATATGTCCAGCATTATTGTTATATCACATAGATTAGATTAGACAATTCTTTATTGCACATCTTAAAACAATACAACTAACAAGAACACCGTAAAACTATGTGATACAATTGGCGGATTTATCGCTGAAAAGCGATCTCTACCAGACAATCTTCGGATGGAATGGACTGTGTGGACATTACCTGGGGTGAAATGGTGTACCTAACATACTACATGTACATACTTATACTTTTTTTTCAATAACCTTTACTGTCCCACTGCTGGGCAAAGGTCTCCCCATTTCCTTCCATTCCTTGCGTTCTCCAGAAATCTCCTGCCAGTCAGAGTGGAACCCATCCAGTTCGTCGCGCTAACGTTTTCGTGGTCTGCCTCGTTGCCGTCGTCCTGTAGGTTGCCAGTCGGTGGAGATCTTAGTCCACCTTTCAGGGTGCATTCGAGTGACATGACCCGCCCAGTCCCATTTGAGTCTTGCGTTATGACCAATAGCAAGAAACTTAGGGTCAAGGTAGATGGGCAAGAGATACACTATGTCGATGAGTATATTTATCTGGGCCAGATAGTTTCTCTCAAGAACAGACAAGATCGAGAAGTAGACCGTCGTGTCTAAAACGCTTGGAAGAGCTACTGGTCCATGAAAGAGCTAATGAAGGGCAACCTTCCACTGTCATATATGTATCTTACCTATCCTAACCTACGGTGCTCAGACTTGGTCATTGACGGACTCAAAAAAGTTCAAACGCGGGGTATGCCAACGAGCGATGGAGCGTAGCATTTTAGGTGTTAAGCGAACCGATAGAATCTGCAACACTACTCTACGCTCTATGACCGGAATCGTCGATGTGGGGTACAAGGCTGCAAGACATACTTTTTATATAAAAAATAAAAATAACATAGATGAATGAACCTAAATAATAATTAGGTATTTATATAAAAGAAACATATTAATTAATTATAAATACATAGATATTTAGCTGAAATAATACTCAAATAGTGTTATCTGACCCTACGTTTACAAATGGCAAATGACTTGGCACATCTGATAGCTACCGACAGCGCGTTCCATAATCGGGCAGCCAATGCATATAGTACAGTGGGTCACTTTGTCTACTTTGGTTTTAATTTTATAGTGATTCTACTAGATAGTGATACTGATCAGATATGAGATTTGTAGACGAACCAAAGCCACTCACATAGCACAAAGGATTAGCAAGCTACGGCAACGGGCAGGGCACATAGCTCGAGGAACTGACGGTCGTTGGGGCAGAAGGGTTCTCAAGTGGAGACCACGTACTAGAAAGTGTAGCAAGGATGGCCGCCCACTAGGTAGGTCGTCTTTCCATCTAGTGGGGAGCTGTCCTACGCTCCCAGAAACCTTTATAAGGATAAAGGTTTTTAAAAGCCGTTGGGTGGAGGTCGCACAAAGTCGGTCGCTCTGAAAATCTATCGGGACTTAGTATTATAATAGACTTTGTATTATAATTCGTTTCATAAATAAGTGTGCTATTAATTGCAAGTTAAACAGCGTTTCTCGATGAAAGTTGAACGTGAATATAATACCGATTGTTGCTCCGTCTCGAAGCATTATGCTCTTTAGTTATTCATGCATTCGCTGCGCGAAGTTCTCCATTCGCTTGCTTTGTGTACTTTTGTACACTAACTGAGTTTTCGAGTCTAGAGTATTTTTCTAACTCTTGCGATCACCATACATGATAACTGATTTAAATGAGTGTTTATCACGTATGTACCTTTATTATTTACTATCCCGACATTTCTACCGTGTTGTTTTCCGTGACCACGGCTGTTGCGACACAGTCGAAACGTCGGGATAACAAATAAACAGGGTACATACGCGAGAAATACCCGTTTAATGAGTAATTTATAAGTCTATATATCTAGTATTGTATGTCTATTTATATTTCTATGAAAATGTCATTATCAATCTAAAATCTAGCTAGACAGAAAAAGGAAGACAGTAAATCAAAATAAAATACTTAAAACCCAGGTGATCCGACACAAAAACTTAAAAAAACCGAGTGCATGGAATATTTCCAGTTATCTTTGGGTGTGAGGCATTTAATTTTGTTTTCTAGATATTACTCTCTGTGTCTAACAGACCCGCCCGAGTCAATGGACTGAAAGTGGAATCGATCTTTAGGATGGCTTTCCACGAGAGCTGTGCGAGGCAGCTAGTGTGCGGTGAGTGAGGAAAAAGTCCACCAATACGATAGCTAGGTTATATAATATATAGAAGGCAAGCAAAATGAAGCAATGCTATTTGTGGGTTCGACATACATCCGTAGCTTAACCACAATGATTTCAAATCTTTTATTTTGCGTGTTCCAATTCTTGTTCAATCTTTCGACCTTTACAAGGAAGAGTTTTGGCCAAAAAGTGTGTTGTTTCGTCGTTTTCGAGTGCGACTAGACACAACGCAAGTACGTCACATGTTGCAGGCTATATATTTATGTCAGTAAATAGTTTTAAGTATTATAATACATATGTATGTTAATCTCTAAGGTATATATTATATGGAACGTAGAATTAAGTTTTAACATCGTGTACTTTTCTATTGTTGCCTGTAATAAACATTTAATATTATTATTAGCACTATAGAACATCCCTGTAAAGGCAACCTTACGCTCTACTTACAGCGTCTTACCTTTAACCGACTTCAAAAAAGGAGATAGTTCTCAATTCAAGTAGTTTACCTGTAATTTGAATGAAACTGTAGGTCAAGTTAGATGGTTATTTATATCGTGGCACTATTTTGATAGTCAAAGATTACGAATTATATTTTTATTGTTATTATGGTAGACTCGCGAGATCTCAGTTCGGGGCGAACCACTAGTTCAGTACGAGTGGACAGTTTTTCTTATCACTTTACATGAGTTTTGTACGCGGCATAGGTTTTATTGTTGTCCTTTTTCTTTCTTCAGTTATTTTTTGTATGTATGTTCCCTCCTCCCTCCTAGCTTCTTTGTTTATGAGCAGATTTTAATGATCCATTTTTCGTTGGGTTCAGTAGTACTCCGAGGTGGCCCCATTTGATGAATTTTTTTTTGCATGCTTTCAGTTTGTGTGGTATTATCGAAAACGTCTTTAAAAATAATGTTCCATATTTGATTTTTTGTAGTTAAAACTTCTTTAGGCGCGTTGGACATTTTTTGAGATGGGAAAAAACTATTGAACTCGCGATATTGTTACCGTTACCGACACCTCTGTATATAAGTATTTCGTAATTGTACAAGTATTCACTTCTGTCGGCACTCCCGAACTGCCACTTTTTTCCATTTTCTGTGTTCTGAAGTCGATTATATTTTTATTAAATAGTAACTTGTGTGTGTTTCTATATTTACGATTGTATTTGTAAAAGACAGTCTTTTGTCATCTATAAGACCCAGTTTAGATTCCATGAACTCAAATCTTCTCTATTTATGTATTCCGCAGCCGTACTTATATAAAGCTCTCTTTGTTTTTGTACTGAGCCAAATGCACTGAAGTTGGGAACTAGTTTCAGTCAAAGGAACGCTGCTTGACTTGCAGGCCTCGCCCTGTTGGCAAATGTAATCCTGAATTTTTCGTACGCTGCTTTTTGGTATTCCTTATGAAATAATAGAGCTTTACAAAAGGCGCCCGTGTTTCATAAATAACGGAGCTCGGCATATTTTTCATATTCTTTAGGTACTAGCCAAACTAAACTGGTTGACTATTACTTCCTATTCTTAGATCGTGGGTCCAAATTGAATAGTACACTAAGGGATTTATCTGTGAACAAATAATTTAAGCAAAAACTTTAATAATAATATATAAATTTAAAATTACGTTTATTTTAAGCAACAATGTGCAAATATTTTATTTGGGGGATTTTGCTTTGTAGCTTCCCTGTAGCGCCTGTAAACGATGCCGGCTGGTCAGAATTTAAACTTATGTTAGACGCAAAATGGCCGCACTAAGGACCAATAAACTAATCAAAAATTATAATCATCGTCATCATCATCCATCCCACATCTTGACAAAGCCCTATCTTCCTTGTCACCATTCGCCTCTGTCCTGCGATATTCAAGTAAAAAAAAATGCATTTAAAACGAATATTTAAAAATCTCATGTCACAGTGTTTGTGGTCGCACTCCTCCGAAACGGGTAGACTTATATTAGGACTTTACCTATGAAATTGCCATTTTGTATGGAATAAGTGAAAGTACTTATTTTTTTAAACTGTTTTATTTCTGTTATTCAAAGTAATCACCGATGCAATCGACGCATCTTTGCCAACGCATTGGCAGTTTATTGATGCCCTTCTTGTAAAAATCAGCTGGACGGGAGGCAACAAACTCTTCAAAGGCATTTTGTACTGCCTCTCGGGAATTGAATTTTTTACCCACTAAAAAGTTGTCTAAATTTTGGAAAAAGTAATAGTCGGTAGGTGGAAGGTCTGGTGAGTATGGCGGATGAGGGAGAGCTTCCAACCCCAGCTCTTGCAGCTTGGAGACTGTCTGTTGTGCAGTATGGGGTCGCGCGTTGTCGTGAAGGAGCAGTGGGGACGACCGATTGACCAAAGCTGGTTGCCGATTTGCAAGCTTTTCCATCATTGTCTCCAGTTCTTCACAGTACACATCTGCAGTAATGCTCATGCCGTTTTGTAAAAAGCTGTGGTGAATCACACCCGCACTAGACCACCAAACAGTGCCCATCACCTTTTGAGGGGTTATTTTTGGTTTAGGGCATTGCTTTGGTGCTGACCCAGGATCTAACCAACTTGCTGAGCGCTTTCGATTGTCGAACAGAATCCATTTTTCATCGCACGTAACAATTCGGTTCAAAATTCCTTCATTTCTTTGCCTATTGAGCAACGTGAGGCAGGTCGACGCGTACGTTGTGCTGGCGATCGTTAAGTTCGTGGGGCACCCATCTATCAAGTTTTTTTACCTTGCCTATTTGTCGCAAATGGATCAAAATTGTTTTGATGCTAACATCAAAAGCTGCCTTAAATCAACTTGGGCAAACCGGCGTTGTATGTATCTTTGTTTGTCCGAGGTTAACTTTCGAAGCGTAGATCCGATCATCATGAAATTTGATACATAGGTAGGTCGAGATGGCACAATTTTGGTGTGACTAAATGAGCTAAAAATGTGGAGGGGTTGAGATATTGGGGTTGAAAAGTGGTAAAAAAATGAATATTAGACTATTAGTTCTAATAGGAAGTCAAATGAAAGGTCTTCATGAGTACATTTTTACCACATATTTAGTTTTAGTTCAGTCCTTGCAGTTTTTGAGTTATTAGCCATAATAAAAACTGAACTTTGACAAAATTCACAGGGTACGCCATTGGCCCCACAGTGCTGAAATTTGGTATGCGTGTAGCTTTAGCGACACAAATATAGGCGCTAGTCTGAAATCCAGAATACCTGCAGTTTGTACCCCAAAAAAGTATAAATAACCAATTTACATGAACTCCCGTTACCTGTAATTAGAAGGAAACTGTAGGTCAAGTTAATTGGTTATTTATTTCGTGGCACTATTTTGATAGTTTCATTTTGTCAACAATATTTTGATGGTTTTGATAGTTTCATTACGCGAGATCTCAACAGTTTAATAATAATAAATATAAATAAACATTGCTGGACATTTCACACAGCGCTATCTAGCCCCAAACTAAGCAGAGCTTGTACTATGGGAACCAGATAACTGATAGAATACTTATATACATTTTTTTTGTAAATACATACTTATAATATATAGAGAAACAACCAGACCCGGAACAAATATCTGTAGATCATGCAAACATTTGATCCACGGCGGGAACCGAACCCGCCACCTCCTGCGTCTCAGCCGGCTATTCGCCCACTGTACCACGGAGGTAGTTGAAAATATTTACATCTGAGTTGAAGTCAAATTAAAGATCTGTCAATCATGGTGTTTGACGTTACTAAAAGAAGCTCTATTTATTTTTATGCGACATATGGATAAGTTAAAACAACGGAATCCGGCGTTCTGAAGATATAAACCATTACGTAGTGATTTTCTGTTCTATCGCTGTTCACTGGCTTTACGTACGGTTATTATGAAAACAATGGGGCAACGAAATAATCAAGAATCCAGTTTCACAAAACACATTACCTAAAGGCCAGTATATCTTGCGCTGCGATCAACACACAAACCCAAAGCAGTGAACTTCACAGCGCCATAAAATGTGAAGGCCGTACTTTACCGCACATATTTTCACGCACTTGTGTCACAGAATAAATAATAGGTACTGCCTACAACGAACGCTAAAATGAAGTTGGTTTACCCCAGAGTGTGTTTGGTTTGAGTATGTTAGGTAATTAATTTATTTTGTTTATCATCGTTTATAGGGTTCCGTACCTCAAAAGGAAAACAGGAACCCTTATTGGTTCACTTCGTTGTCGTCAATAAGTAGGTCTACAGTCCTTTGATTTTCTTCTTACTGCCCTTTTCCCACATTACGCGAGGTCGCCACAACATGTATTCCTCCTCCACATCTCTCTATCGGCCGTTATCTCCTTTGTCACTTCCTTCCTACCCATATTATCATTCTTCACACAGTCCGTCCATCCCTTTTTCGACCTTCCTTTACTTCTATATCTATCCACACTCATATCTAACACTCCTTTTGTCAGATCATTTTCTTCCCTGCGCATGGCATGCCAATACCATGCTAGCCTCTTAACTCTACATTTTTCTCACTGGCGTAATTTCTCTAATATACTCATTCCTTATCTTATCCATTCTCGTTACCCCACACATCAATCTAAACATTCGCATTTCCACATTTTCGTGCACTCTTCTTGCCGTCTTGTTCGTGGCCCAACACTCAGAACCATACATTACGACAGGTCTTATGATCGTCTTATAAATTTTCCCCTTAAGTTTAAGGGACATTCGAGGATCGCACGTTGTTCCATTAACCTGCCGCCATTTCATCCATCCCGCATTTATTCTATTTTTAACGTCCCGGTCTATGTCGCTCTCTAGTTTTGGATCAATGGCCCAAAGTACCAAAATCAAAATCAAATCAAAATCTTTTTAAAATCACAAGGATCACTTTGACACATCAATTTTACTGCCTGTTCCTTCGCGACCAAGCCAGAAAAGAAAGACATAAAACAAGGCTGGTAGTTTTTTTAATGATCCTTTTAGAATACATAACAATAAAGAAAATAAATTACGTCTAAATTGTAACATTTTTGAATGAGTTGGAGCAATTTCAATCCAAAGCATCTCTATCGTCTAAATAATCCGATATTTAATAGTAGGCTCTTTTATAAATATGTTGTTTAATTACGTTTTTAAATTTGTTAATTGTCAATTTTTGTACATCACTTTAGTTTGTTATAAATGCCTTGACCTTTAAACGATTTACTAACTTAATGCAGTCTACAAGGGGTAACAGCGAGTTTATCTTTATTTCTAGTACTAAAATTATGATTATCGCTATTTTTCTTAAACAAATTATCAGTTTAGTGAACAAACAAAAATTTTTCATAGATGTATTGTCAAGGGATTGTCATAATATTTATTTATTCATATATTTATTAAACTTCTGACGAAATGATTCTCTAGGGCCCATATTATAAATTGCACGAACAGCTCTCTTCTGCAGAACAAAAAGGGGATTTATATCTGCAGCATTTTCCCACAGCAGTATACCATATGACATTCATAATGCTCTGGAGCCTACGGAGCCGAGCTGTGGGCACGCGCCGCTGACACCCAGCGCGCCTTCGTCATGCAGAAGCGGGCTGTGCGCGCTATCGTGGGTGTCCTAGGCGATGTCTCATGTGAAAAAAATTGTCACATTTGAAAAAAATTAAAAATCCTACCTCTGCCATGTGAGCTTCTATATCAGGTGGCCTTGTTTACCTTTACAAATTTGGACTGGGTTCAGCGTCGGGGCGTTAACAAATCCCGTGCCCTACGCAGTAACAAATTTCAGCATCATCTTGTAACTCCGCCGCACAAATTGACCAAATCCGAGAGGTCCGCATACATCATGGGCCCATCAGTGTTCAATAGATTGCCAGAATCGATAAGGATAGCAGCGTCCGTGCCTATATTCAAGAGTAGGCTTAAAAAGTGGTACAGTCCGCGAGGTATAAGCTGAGCTTTGCATTAGTGTGAGTGATCACCAATCACAAGAGACAGAATGGCGCCGCGCCTCAGGCCGGTTACCCAAAATCAGTTTAAACCGGTTTTTACCGGGCGAAAATGGCGCCGCGCCTAAGGCCGGTTGTCACACCTACACTATCCATGTACACTCACACAAATGCAAAGCTCAGCTTATACCTCGCGGACTGTAGTTGAGTGAGATATTCTATAGTGTAGATGAGTTTTATGAACTACCTACACTGTAGAATATCGCACCAGGACTAATTCAAATTATTAATGAATTCGAATTTTATTATAATTAAAATAATAATTTATAGTTGAAAATTACTTGTAACTATGGAGTTATTAATAAGTATTCTATTGTATTGTGTTGTATTGTGGAAGTAGCTGAAATAAACTAGTCTAGCTGTGTCTACTTCTGTAAAAAGACGGATCTTTTAGACTGCGTATGCCGCAGAACTAAGTCTCTTCGACGACTTATCAATATGAGGGCCCCACTGAAGCTTATTATCTAGGGTATACATCTTTGATTCTTATATTTTCTTTAACTTGTGTAACATTAGGTAGTACAAATCTAATACACTTTGTTTTCTATTCATTTAGAAGAAGATTGTTTACATTAAACCATTTTACGACCTTAGAGATTGCATTGTTTACATCGTTAAAGTCGGTCTGTCGTCGCTTTAATTTAAATAAAAGTGATGTGTCATCTACAAACAATACAACTTCATGATCGTCCCTTATAAGATGGGGAAGATCATTAATATATACTAGAAAGAACAAAGAACAAAATCTAAAGCAAAAAAAAAGGATAGAGAAAAAAATCACTAGTCTAGAGACCGAAAGTGGTACCTACAGTCCCTTCAACTGTAAAAAATGAAGCTACTAAGTCAACGAAATCAAAATAGAATACCGCATCATAAATAAATCAAAACCTATATAGCGTACCTCCCGTTGACCTAGAATCATGAAATTTGGTAAGAGTAAGGTTAGCAAAGGTCTCACAGCACAAGTAAAGTAGAAAATTAACTTTGTATTTTGTTATGACTGTGATCCATCCGTACCTACTGGCTACGGAACCCTTCAAAGTGCGTGGTTCGACACGCACTTGACCAATTTACTCTGATTAAACATTTGAGAATTTGACTCGCTTCTATACGAAATTATGCAAAAATAAAATTAATGGGGTTTCTTTGCATAATTTAGGGCCTTATACGTAGTGATTTTATTAACCTATTTGAGTTATGGGATGGTTTATCACTTTCTAAATGGTCAAATCTGTTGAAGCAGTTCCGCTCATAATCATTTTGATTAAATGGGTTAGTGTGTGTATCAGTAATACATTCTGCTACGAACGTCAAATACTTACAAGTAACTTTAAACAAAAATAAAAATGACTTAACCAAACTACTGAATTTATTTTGAAGAAATTTCTATAGGACCAATCTGAAAGTAGGTGAAAATATTTTTCAAATCGGTTGATAAATGACAGAGTTATTAGGTAAAAAACATAAAAACATCTTGGAATTTTCCGTATGTGTTAAGATAACACTATAAAAATAAAAATACTATAAAAATAAAACTGAATTAAAAACCTCCTCCTTTTTTGAAGTCGGTTAAAAGTAAGTTGAAACTTAAACTACCAAGGCACGAAACTCTTAATTTCGCAGTCTAACTCACACTTTCCGGCGTTTCACTTCATGCTGCCCTATCTCACGAAAAGTTTTCTCGCATGCATTCGTAATACTCGCAAAATCCAACATTATTACACGAAACTCAAAATAAACCAGCACAGTTCAAACAAAACTGTACCCAAAATGTCCCAGGCGTCAGAATGTAAGCAAAAAATCTAATAGTGTGATCCCTAGTGACCTGACTTTGCCCGAGCCCCCGACTTGCTTCGTGTTATGGTGGAGTGATGGTTTAATTTCGCGGTAGGATGAACAGACGTATGCAACAACCGGGATTTTATTAGCTAGTTCCACAATACCACCCTCGATTTCACGCTTATAAATTTCAGATTACTTCCTGTATCTCCAAAGATTTTTTTAAGGTTCGTGAAATTGGGGTCTAGGCGTAAAGCCTGGCTGCGTCAACCGAAACATATGAAAACCGTTCCGAGTTCGATTTTTATTTATTTTGGAGGTGTTCCAATAAATGTCGTGTTATTTTTATCCGGCTAAGGGTGACTTGCGCAAAGATGCCTAGACATATTTAGTGGCTAAAATGATTTAAAGAGTTGTCAAATTATATAAATACGTTAAATTTAAATATGTTTATTCGCTAAATACGTTTAAGGATCGTTGTACAAGCCGACCTTAGTTTCTATTATTAGTGGTAAAATTTAAATTCATAAGATTGTTATTTTAAAATGTATGAAACGTAAACATTTGAGTTTATTATAATTATTTATTATTTGACGACCTCCGTGGTGTAGTGGGCGCATAGCCGGCTGAGACGCAGCAGGTAGTGGGTTCGATTTCCACCGCGGAACAAATGTTTGTATGATCTACAGATATTTGTTCCGGGTCTGGTTGTTTCTCTATATATTATAAGTATGTATTTACAAAAAAATGTATTCTATCAGTTATCTGGTTCCCATAGTACAAGCTCCGCTTAGTTTGGGGCTAGATAGCGCTGTGTGAAATGTCCAGCAATATTTATTTATTTTTGATACACATCAAATTAGCTATATAACATCCAGCGCTGGATCCATAATACCTCACCCATAGATTTATTATAACTATGGATTTCGCACCAATTGCCCGGCCGTTCTTACCTAAAACTTTCCAAAACACGTTGGTGCATCCGTCACTCAATAGCTGCCGAGGAATCAAAATGAAAAGAGTGCACTGAAAAATTAACCTTAACGTTTTAGTATAGAGTTGCTATTTGTTTGAATAGCCATAAGCGAAATCAGTATTTATTATGCAATCTAGCATTAGTACGGCGGCGTGCCATTTAATGGATTCATAGATTTCCTCAGTGACAGATCTTATGCGGCCTGCACCGAACAATTCACACCAACATTCATCAAGTCATCTTTCCATGTAATGGAGCCACTGCACTCTCTGATTACCAGTTCCATAGTGGCCGTCAGTTCATCAAAATAAACAAATTTTTATATACAAACTAGCTGTTTCCCGCGACTTCGTACGCGTTACACTACTACATGTGTAGCCAGGTAATCTAGAAACAAAGCTAAAGTCACTGTTGCAACTTGACTTGACACCCCATTTTTATCCCATGGGGACCAGATTTATGGGATAAAAAGTAGCCTATGTATTAATCCAGATTATAATATACGTGCATACCTACTAAATTTCATCAAAATCGGTTCAGCCGTTACGACGTGATTGAGTAACAAACAAACATCCAAACTTTCGCATTTATAATATTAGTGTGATTATGATAATTAAAAAAGTAGAAATAATTGAATTTCACGGTATTTCGTTTACTACAAAATAAATTTAATTTATACTTTAGCCTCAATAACACGTGGTAATCATGTTATTGAATTGTAGCTTAAATGACACGTTTATCGGTTTACCATAGCAGTGCCATCTAAAGATTACTTACTCAATCCGGTCAACAGATACCGCCATCTGTTAGAATCGTTTGGAGCTAACAGATAATTGTAACTGTCAAAACAAATAATTTGTAATAAAATAATATTGCGAGTGTAAATTGTGATGTAAGCTATCCTATGTCTCGAGTTGGAGCAGACTGGTCACGGTGTGCCAATTTAATTTAAAATCAGTTAAGTAGTTTAGGAATCCATCGCGGACAAACATCGTGACAGGAGATTTATATATATTAAGATATTACACTTTCCATACCAGAAAGCAAATTTGAAAAAGAAAACAATCCAATAAATCATACTACTCACTCCGACTATTGTTATAGGTTTTCGATTTCTGAATTACTACTGGGTATTCCCCTTTTGTGAATTCATCACTACGTTAATTTAATATTCGAACCCTTCAGAAAGTAGGCCGCTACAGTCACGACCAACTTCGCGGCGCAGATATATCACTTCTGAGAATGTTCTGCGAAGATATGATCATAGCAGCTTGATGTGATTTTGAAAATTAATTAAATAATATAATCTTAGTTTAGATTAGTCTAGGGCTTAGGTCATCACATTCATCATATCAGTCATGTGATGCATCAAGTCACCCCAAGTCCAAGGTCTTGTGCAGCTAACAACCAACGGCTCCCAGCAACTGTATGTACTCGTATGGAAAAGCACTATACAATTCTCAACTACTCTTCTATATTAAAAATCACAAAGTTAGACCGACTTGCGCAACGATGTCTAAACGTATTTAATGGCTAAATATGATTTAAGGAGTTGTCAAATCATACAAATATGTCAAATTTAAACATGTTTAGTCGCTAAATAAGTTTAGGGATCGTTGTGCAAGCCAGCCTGAAAGTTGGTTACGAGTAATTTGGCATTTATTTAACTCTTATTTACATTGGGCAGTTGGTCAGGAGTTTTTTTTTTTTGTGTCAAACATTGATCATCGCGTATTTTTTTATACAAAATAGGAGTTTTCAACCTGCTACAATTTGAAGAACATCACACTCATATTATAAATGCGAAAGTTTGTTTATTTGTTTGTTACTCAATCACGTCGTAACGGCTGAACCGATTTCGATATATATTATAGGCTAGCGTTTGACCACGACCTCGCCTGATGGTAAGCGATGGTATATGCTTGCCTAGAAGAAACCTATTCACTCGCGACTGGAAGACCCTTAGGTTGTAGTTATCAGGAAACACAGACTCAGACAAGGCGTTCCACTCAGTGCGCATAATAAAGATGGAAGAGTACCGCTTTATGCGTATGGGAGGTATGTCTACCATGTAGCGGTGGCGCATCGCGGAGCGTCTGGTTGTCCGATGACAAAATGGGGATGGTGGAATCAGGTTGATAAGCTCCGCAGCACACTCTCTGAAATGTATCCGATAAAAAACCGAGAGGCTTGCCACCTTTCGACGATGCTCGAGGATGTGGAGCCTTGTATCTGCTAACTCGTCATTGCAAATGAGCTTCTTGGCTCTTCTCTCAATTGAATCTAGAGCCTCTAGCTGGTACTTCGCTGATCCGTCCCAGAGGTGAGAACAGTACTCCAGACATGATCGGACTTGTGCTTGGTATAAGTTGAGCAACTGTCCCGGTGTGAAGTATTGCCTCACCCTTGCAAGTATATTTAGTATGTACGTAGATATAACCTTGATTAGCACATAGGCTATTTTTTGTTGACAAACAAGGCGGGCGAAGCCGCTGGCGGAAGCTAGTACTTTATAAGAATCAACCATTGAACATAAATAAAACAGCAATATAAAACAAACAAACCTATCCACATTGAACCAATTTTCAGCATCATTTAGGCTTTTCAACGTTCATTCGCAAATGCCATTAATCTACAGTGGGTGAAACCATTATTCTCCAAAACAATGGTTTTAATAACCTTTTTCTCGTACCTGTATATTGTTCCACACGTCGGTAGATAATTTAGGGCGCTAATCACGACCTGTCCGCTCGTCTGAAGGGTAGCGCTTGATTGATGACGTTGCCCTACTAGGGGTAATCTTGGCTGTGTGCCTTACGTGTTAAACTTGTGATATACATATCACAAGTTTAACACGTAAGGCGTAAGGATAAAGAAATAAGCTTGGCTAGCACTACAATCATAATCATCTGCCTGCCTTTTTCTCACATTAGGTAGGGTCTACACAACATATCTTGTTCTGATTCTATCAGCCGTCATCTCCGTTGTCACTTCTTTCTTACCAATATAATTCTTGACACAGTCTATTGATCTCTTCAGCCTTCCTCTACTTATGGTTATAAAGTAAGGCCTAATGGATATAGATCCATCCACACTCATATCTAACACTCTTTTAGTCACATGATTTTCTTCCCTCCGCATGACATGCCCATACCACGCTAGCCTCTCACTCCTCAACTTTTCTATCACGGGTGCTACTTTCAAACTTACTATAATATAGTCACTCCTTAACTTATCTAATTTCATTACCCCACACATCCATCTCATCATTCGCATTTCTGCCACGTGTAAATTTCTTTCATCCTTCCATTTCGTTGTCTGACACTCAGAACCATGCAACACAACATCGGTCTTACGATGTTCTTGTAAATTTTCCCCTTAAGTTTAAGGGGCATTTGAGGATATCACGTTGTTCCTGTAACTTGACGCAATTTCATCAATGTGGCAAAAATCTATTTCTCACGTCTGGGTCTATGTCACTATCGTTCTAGATCAATGACCCAAGGCACCGGAAGTCAGAGCAGACTGGATACACCATCTGAAGCAATATTGACAAAACTGGAGGGACCACCAAAGTCACAGAATAGCAGGCTAGCACAACGATCCATATACATAATTAGCGACTAAACCTGTTCAACTATCTATCTTATAGTTCCCTGAGATAGATAAAACTAGGAAATAAGACCCTCAAAGAACCGAATAGTTACGTATACGTGCAGTAAGTCCGTAAGTACCAGAATAAAAGAGTTCCTACATAGTTAAAAACCTCCAATCATTATAGTGGCTGCACTAATGGGCAAAAAACAAAACTAAAAAAACAAAAAACAAAATCACATCGAATTAGGTCAATGCGGTTTTATTGTTTCTTTCCTTACTTGTTTGTGATTTTAATGAATAAAAACTTCGATTTGATTTGATTTGTTGAGGCTAGATAGCGCTGTGTAAAGAATTTATGTCACTTATGAATGAAGTGCTGTAAAAAAAAAATAATTTTAAAATTTTTAAATATAAATATATAATATCGGCCCGCGACCTTTACAATGTCATCCACCCATCACGCTTGATTCTTGATTAACTGTTTACTAGTTATATGGCCGCGACTTCGTCTCCGATTTTCTGGATCTTGACAAAAGCGCCACCTACCGGGTCCAATTGTGAATCTAAACCATCCAGGGTCATGTGTTTGAGTGGGTACTCCAACACACACAAAAATTATATATATCAATACTAATTGACTCGGTGAACTTCGTACCGCCTTGACATGCATATGACGCGAGCTGCCAATGTACGTCACCGGTAGAATTGACAATCGGCCACCATCAGCTACATATGTATGAGAAAATTAATTTCCTTCGTAATTTCTTTCGTCGTGAATTTCCCGATATTTTAATAGTTATTCTGCTATTCGGGGAGAAAACAACTCCAATAAAA
Organism: Philereme transversata; assembly: GCA_963924445.1. Taxonomy (NCBI): domain Eukaryota; kingdom Metazoa; phylum Arthropoda; class Insecta; order Lepidoptera; family Geometridae; genus Philereme; species Philereme transversata. Next base: position 5,606,012 of record OZ004353.1, read on the forward strand.
CAAAGACCATCAAAATCGGCCCATCCCTTCTTGAGCTAGAAATGGTGTAACTAACCCGACTTGGTTTTATATATTTATCTACTAGCTGTCCCGCCGAACTTCGTACCGCCTTGACATGCGTATGACACGGGCTGCTAATGAACGTCACCCGCTGCATCTATGTATGAGCAAATAAATTTTCTTCATTAGATTATTTTACGTGATTTTTTCTGATATTTTAATATTTATTCTGCTATTCGGGACAGAGACAAATACAACAAATCAAAAACTATGAAAATCGGTCCTGCCGTTCTCGAATTATAAGTGTTCGAACAAACTTGACTTTCTTTCATATTTTAAGAATACATAGATATTGAGTTTATATTCAGAATTAGGGTCTAAAACTAAGCAAAATCACTTTAAATGCTCATAATATGTACTAAAAGTGAATTACTAATTTATGAAATGCTCGCGCTAGGAAGAAGGATTCCTGATTATTGATCGTAAAAAAACTTTTCTTAACGCGATATTGTCTAAGTTCGCGCAATAATAACGACTCATTTTATAAAACCAGTCTCTTCAGACTCAAAGGGCTGAAGGCTAAAACGTTTGTGTAAAAGCATTTCCAGCATTACAAGTATCTGTTTCGAGGACCTATTACGACCCCACGAGTAGCCTTTTGATCTCGTGGAGAGCCATCGTCTTAATAGACTCAGCAATTTATAATGAACCTTAGACGGCATTTAATTTGAAGAACTATTAGTTATCTGTGTCACGACTGCATTTTGTGATTTAGTGACAAAAACTATTTGAAAATATAAAGAAATATGTTACACCTAACAATCAATCAGGAAATTTAAATATGGAGACTCTGTAATATCACATTTAAATTAAACGTACGAGCACCATGGTATCATAACAGCCAGACCTTCATGCTTTTATTGCACAATCAAACCCCTTTGCATCTCAGACAATTTATCCACCGCACCACCTTTATTGTCGTCATCAAGAAAATGACTAATCTAGAAGTTGAATCCCAGTGAGACCCAGCAGGTTCGTTAGATTAGAGTTATACTAGTGGTTCTGTGTGAACAGTAGACCTCGCGTCCCAAGTCCAGAGTAATTTGAGCAACATTATTAACGATTAAAGACCAATTTTAAACCAAATTTCAGGTTCTTGAATTTTCCAAAAGGCTTAACTATGTATAATTTTGAGCACAATATTGGTATAAGTTTTAGCGATTACTCGCATTCCCTTGGTCCTAGGAAATCTAATCTAGTGTCTACGGGTTTGTCTACATTTTCTACAAAAAACAAAATCAAAAATTGGAATCCGTCTATATATAACGTTACAGCAAATCCCCCTCCCCCCACCTCCCCTCACCCCTCCACTCCCCCCTTAAGGTTTTTTTTGCAATCTTGTGTGGAATAAATTCCTTAGTGTGCTTCACGAATTTGATTGAAATCAGTCGATAAACTTTACTCATACATCGAGTCTAAGGCTAAAACAGCTGCCATGAAGCTGGGCATCCTCAAAAAGGTCAGGAGATACTTCACACCAGGACAGCTTCTTAGTCTTTACAAAGCTCAAGTCCGGTCTGGTATGGAGTACTGCTGCCACCTTTGGGATGGTTCGGCCAAATACCAGCTCGCTACCTTAGACTCGATAGAACGCAGGGCTTTTAGGCTTATAGGTGAGCAATATATGGCGGAGACTAAGACTCTAAGTCTCGAACACCGCCGTAAAGTTGCAAGCCTATCGATCTTTTACAGAATACATTTTGGGGAATGTGCCCAGGACAAGCAGGCGCACGGCTCAGTACCATCCGTACCCAGTCGATATACCACCCATTCGCACACACCGTTTTGGTTCTACGTTCTTGATGCGTACAGCTAAGGTATGGAACACATTTCCGTCGTCTGTTTTTCCTAAAGAATACATACCGGTCTTCTTTAAGGAAAGAGTAAATAGGTTTCTTCTAGATCTTCGTGCTCCATCTTAGACCACATCATCACTTACCATCAGGTGAGATTGTGGTCAAACGTAGTTATATCCTATAAAAAAAAATAACGCTACGGCAAACTTCCCCCTTTTTTCCCCTATTTTCACCCCAATTAAAAATCGTCATCGACTTATCATCATCCACAGCCTGATTTCACCCATTGTTGGGTATAGGCCACAAGTGTGTGCCATCCACCACGATCCTGCGCTAGTCCACGATCCCAATGACGGCCCGCGACCTTTACGATGTCGTCCACACATCTCGCTACCGGACGTCCTACCGTTCTATACTCGTTCCTTGGCCATCATTCAGTCGCTGCTCTGCTCCATCTGTTATCACCACGTAGCCAAGTGTCCCGCTTAAGACCATTTAAGTTCCATAACTCGAATCCCAACGTCATGAATCTGCGTTCGTCTACGGATCTCGATATTTGGAACTCGATCTAAGTGTCTGATGCCGAGCATGGTAGGTACGCTCCATGGTTCTCTGTAGAACTCTTAACCAGTACACAGCCTCCTGCGTGAGCGTCGACTAAAAAATATAATTAAATTAAAGTGCCAATTTTCGTTAAAACCGTGAAAAATTAGACCTGTAGGCGAAAACAGACAGAAAGACACCCGGACAAAAGCATTTTTGGCCAATATTGAATCTGAGACTTTTCGCTCGTTTTGCTCGCTCGGTCAATAAGTGCTATTTACCTTGTACATAACAACAATTTGCCTTTTCCATCATAATTTCACCAGTAGCTCATGAACAAACATAAACTTGCCAATTAAGGCTTCGTTAAAAATACAATATCGCGTTATACTTGCACAGTCACGGAACGAGTACTTAAAATGAACAGTTTCTGACTCAATTTACGATTGTAATTAGAGTGGTATTTTGCGATAATTATTGATAATAAAGTCTGGTTATATAGTTTTATATATTTATAGATACAATCGTCAAGTACCCTCTAAATAATTCATAAAAAGTCGACGGTCTAATAATGGGTTGTGCATATTATAGCAACGGAAATTTAAGAAGTTTAGTGTGCTTTTAAATTTCTAAATTCACAAGTTAATTTACTCACCAAGTTTTTTCAAAAACTGGTGTAATGTCACTTTTGTACTCGCTTTTAATCAGGGTTATAGAAGAACGGCTAATCTCAATTATTAAATATTTAACCCCATTAAAAAATAAAGCAAAATATGACTATATGTCTTGATGTAAAAATTAGATTAGATTAGATAATTCTTTATTGCACACCATAAAACAATAGAGCTAAAAATAACACCGTAAAACTATGTGATTCAATAATCTAGAGATTGTCAGTTAAATCCCCTAACCACTGGAAACCAGTAAATAAGTCACGCATAGAATTGAGTTAGAAAGAGCTTATAGCCAACAGTGAAAGAAGACGAACTGATAACAAATTTCAAAAAACTAAATTTTATCATAGATAGATAATTTTGGATATCTAGATGTGTAGATAAGTAACACGTCAAATAATTACAATCTTTGATTTATTTCCTAAAATATTATTTATCCAATTCCAACAACCTCAAACAACGTAACATGTACCGAGCGTCGCAAAACACGTACACACTGTCGCCTGCCTTCGATACATGACAGTGACAAGGCTGACGGCATATTTAGGAGAATAAGATTATGGCGAATTTTCTTTTTTCTTACGAACGCTGAATAAAATAAAAACAGAAGAGATCCTTCTTCGTTACATATGGCTTTGAAAATAAACTTATGTGTCATCTGATAAATTAAATAAGGTATATGTTGTGCCATTATCTTTAAAGTGAAACTTTTATTACATCATCTCAAACTTTTTCGTCTGTGTGTTGCATGTCGCGTGACGGTCGGCCGCGGAGTAGGGAAGTGAAAGGCGCTCGTCAGAACAGCTGAGGCCAATATGGCGGCGCCTATAGTTCGCATCAGTATAGTGTAGTGTATAGACTATTACTCATTTGTGCCCACGAAAATTTTTAGTTAAATGTCTATAATGTGAAACAAAGTTTCACTTTTACCGTGGTTTCATAAAACCACACAATCATTTTTCACTAATTTTGCTATTCAAATTCAAAACTATTTATTTCAGATGCTACATCCATAATAACTCAGTAAAAAAAATGAAAATTTATTTTAGTTCAATTGGTAATAAATTAAACTTGTATCTTTATTCACTGAATTGTATACGTTTCAGTTATCGCTAAAGTCTAAATATAGCCCCCCTAATTAGATGGAATATCAAATTTTTGAAACTCCATTCGTTATAATGTTTTTGTATGATCTACAGTAAACGACATATATTTTGAACAATAAATGATTGACTATTGACTATTTGTTATTTCAGTCCTCTATTTGTTTAATTTGATATTTATTTATCATTTGTCATTACATTGATAAAATAGCTTAGTTATTCTGTTTTACTGTATACAGTTTTTTTAGCAATGTAATAGATAAAATCAGCATTGTAGCGACTGCCTGTTGGAATAACATCAATAAAGACTCTTTTAATAATGAGAAAATATTGTAAGCCTTCATTTTATTTTTCAAAGACTGAACCATTGAGCCATATGGGTGTCGATTTAATATTTTTTCTTGATTCAGTCTTGATGACCTCGTAAATAGTAAAAATGTTACATGCTATAAACGATTTCCTGAATTTTGTAAGTATCAATTATTTTTTACTCAAGCGTTAAGAAAACTCTTGAAAAGCATAAAAGTTGATTAATCATCAAATCAGATGCAAACTCATTAAGTTATTGCGGGTGAGCTGTGATATTTTTATTTGTTATTCGCACCAAGGCTGACTAAAAGCTGCTGAAAGAGATCGTTAGTTTCACAAAGCTTTGAGAATTTTTTAGTGTCTACGAGTGGATTCGTAGCTTCGTAGCAAGTGTAGTGATTTTGCGCTACGCCGTAGCGCCGTAGGCAATCTCGTAGCAACACCTCATTTTCACCTCCAGCTCCGTTACTGTTCAAAATATCAGAATCGGCCCCTACATTTTTTTTATTACGCCTACCTATATTATTATGTTCAATAAGATGTCTATTACGGGCCTTCTTTATTGCCGAAAGTGGCTAAATATGCAAATTTCTTATTTACTGATTTCAAAGAGAAGTGCGACATATAAATCAGCCTGTATTTTGATAGCGCAAATAGAGCAATAATGAAACGTCATGCACAATAGAAGACAACTTGATAGCTCCACGCTCATTACCTCAAGGAATAGCAGAAAGCCAGAATAGTCAATACAAATCCCACTTAACAAGCACGCTAAGCTCAAGGTGTCTAGTAAACCCGTACTGTGCCGTGTTCATCAATCACAGGGGTTATTGTAGTACTACACACCTATTATACAACACACAATGCCATCCGAATGTCAACCTTACGACTAGGAAGGAAAACACAAATTCTGAAGCAATACAAAAGCACGCATAATACCGCTCTCTGATTACACAAACTGTGCCTTGCAGTGCGGTGACAAAGTCGAAAGCTGATTGAAGGCAATTGGATCACGTGACGCGCGACGCACGTATTAAATCTCTATTCAAAATGTCGAAAAAAATATTTTATCGTAAAATTATTTTTATGTGATATCTAACGTTTTGAAACTTTTCGATAGCAATGAAGAAATTACTTGATGAATAAATCAAATTGACATTTTCGGCGCTGTTATTGAAGGATAAAAAGATTACCACATTTTTTATTTATTTATCAAGCTTTGCTTTGGGTTATGAGTTGAGTTCTAAAAATAAAACGAGACTATTGAAGTAAGCTAAAACTTTGACAACTTAACTTTTATTTCAGAAGTAAGTTCTTAGCATAGCGTTAAGGCTCAAGTTATATAAATTACTTACTCGTTAACCTGTTCGTATACTTACCGTTATTCCTAAGTTACCAATAAAAGAGCACTGTCGGTCGGTATTTATGACCTTAAATTTAATGTCGCGTTTGAATAAGTTCAAACCGTAAACTTGTTAAAATTTGTTTAAAATTATTAAATGCGCTTCAGAAAAGTCACAGGCGTATCACATATAGTTTTTTTATACAAACAGGAGATGGCCCTCCTGATAATAAGTGATAACCATCTCCTTTATCAAAGACCCGTGCCATAGATACGTGCCATACGATGCACTGCTCTGCGTTCATCAACTTGAGGCGTACAACGGGAGAGTTTCACAAGGAATTCTATTACTCTTCAATAGTTTTACACTGATGGTCAATTATTTGCATGAATACGCTCTATCAGCCTTTCCCTTTAACCAAATGACGTCACTCTGCGTCAAATTGTTGTATGCAAAGTGTCGTTCTTGCGATATGACATCATAACCATGATGTGACGCCGTCACGTCGTGTCAATATATTGCGATTTTTGCGATGCCTTGCCGCAGTAATATGTCGCCCATCAGACTATGTATACGTGCATAATCGAGTGCGACAGGCTTCCACATTAGACTGGTCTAACTGATCCAACTCAAAACGAATGTATTGCTCTTTTACGAGACTACGGCAAAGCCAAAAGTAAGTGATTAATTTTTAGCAGTCTGTATTTATCTATGTTTGTATTTACCCATGTTTCACCTTAACGCCTAAACTACTCATCTAATTTTGAAGAATGAGGTGTTAATCGATTTATTATTATGCTGCGGGTGACATAGGCTACAGTTTTTCCCGACTACATTAAATGAAAAGGGAAGGGTACGTTATTAACAGTCTATAGAAGTATAGCTACACCGTAGCGCCTAAACCATTATTCCGATTATGATGAATTAAGTATAAATAGATTCGTTATTATGGTGCGGGTGACATACACTGCCATCGACATAGGTATTACGTAGTCATAGAATAGAATAGAATAATCCTTTATTGTACACCAGGAATACTTAAAAAAACTAATTTAAGCTAAATAAAGTACAATGTGCGGCCTGAAAGCGATTTCTTCCAGGCAACCTTTGGATGGAAAGTAAATAACGGATCAGTAATGGGCCGCGGTGCACAGAGTATATTTACAAATGAATGAAATAATCTATATAATAATTATAATAATTATAGCACATAAAAACTGTAGGTACTTATAATCCTAATACATAAATAAATACCTAAAGATAGACTAATATATACCCAAATAATAACCCAAATCTTACAGAAATTCTAAAATGAGGACAATAAAATAAAATAAAATAATAAATAAATAGGTAACTCAAAAGACAAGAAAGCTAGGCATTAAGGTAATGCTGCTTTAATTATATTCATATATTTAGTCATATTTCAGTTTTTAAACTTATAAAGCTTCTAGTAGCACGATTTTAAACGTGGCTGATTTAAAAGAGGTCAACAGCGTCATGAAAGAAACCTTCAAGAGAGGTGTAAATAAGGCATTTAAGTGTTAGGCAACGTGTCTGCAGTACTACAACTGTTACACGCGTTTATGGGTGACGGAGACCACTTAACAACAGGAGGCCCGTGAGCTTGTGTGTTTACAGATAAACAAAAGTTTTCTATAAAATGCTCTTCTAAATGATCTTTAATAACGGTGTTTTAAATTGATGTCCTCAAGTTTATTCTAAAGTAGTAAAGCTAAAGGCAACATTAGTTTTTAAAATTTAGCTACCAGAATAGTTCCTTTACATTTTGTTACATATGATTGGATTCTGTTGAATACTCGTACTAGTCTATTATAACAACTAAAATAACTCTGAAAATATCTTTGAAAGGGAAATCACAATAATAGAAACATAATTACACAAATCAAATCAGTGTTCCCTTAGAACATTCATTCGTTCTTGTCAGGAGAATTCAAGGATCGTAACATTAATAATATAAGATTTATAATGCGAAAGATTCCGCCAGCCACCATTATTTAAAGCCCTGAGATATACAATATTTCACTGGAATTTATTATAATGAATGCCGGTTGCCTTTTATCGCCACTATAACAGTGAATCATATCTAGACCTTTGTGAATCTGACTTATTTAAGGTTGAAATCATATATTTACTTACTGATCAAAGAAATAAGATCTTCTGGATTTTAAATTGGAATAAGATTTAGGAGTAAGCTGTACAATTATCTCAATATAAACATAGCGATTTTTTTTCTAATAAAGTTTTCATAAATATTTATATATAAATAACAATGACAACCTCCGTGGTGCAGTGGGCGAATAGCCGGCTGAGACGCAGGAGGTGGCAGGTTCGATCCCCGCCGCGGAACAAATGTTTGGATGATCTACAGATATTTGTTCCGGGTCTGGTTGTTTCTCTATATATTATAATATGTATTTACAAAATAAAATGTATGTAAGTATTCTATTAGTTATCTGGTTCCCATAGTACAAGCTCTGCTTAGTTTGGGGCTAGATAACGCTATGTGAAATGTCCAGAAATATTTATTATATATATATACATATATTATATTGTATTTCATGTTGTTTCCAGATAACATTATTTACATAAGCATAGTGCTTCTATAACTGTGTGAGTGAATCTACAAATACATAATGTTAACCTAAAACTTTACAGGAACAATAACCTCTTATTGTTCCAGTAGATTTAGTTCTACGACTTTTCGAAATATGAGAGGGTACCCCCAAGAGCGGCCGCTATTGAATATATCACAGCATTGATAACGGTTAGTTATAATTAGTGCATTGTTTGCGCTTATTTACTAACTATTTAATTAACATGACAGACGTCATACCATTTTATTATTATCTGTATATCAATTTTTCCACTTCATCACGCACATAATATTTGAATAATATCAAATTACATGTAGAGAGTATAAAATTAATATTATTTACATGCAGAGATGCAAGCCGCATAGATGATTTAGTTTAGAGGGTGTTTGATAATATACGAACAGAAATGAAAGGGGTTATTTTGATGAGCATAATAAATAAATTTGTGAAATAATTACCACAGAAATGTGAAATTTATTTTGGCATGTAAAAACAAACACTTCATTAAACTTATGTTGTGTTATTGCATAATGCTTGCCATCTGACTACAGATACCGTATTGGTGGCGTCTCGAGATATCTCTTGTTGTTCCTTTCTAACCCAAAACCCACAGCCATTTCATATCAAAAATACATGCCTGCCTAGATCTACGGTAGTAGGTAGGTACTAGCAGAAAATCTACGCTTTTGTGGATTACGGCCTTTATTTTCGGATGTCGATTGCAAGAGTAGGGAGTAAGTTTTATATCGAATTAATCACCTAAACTTTGTCGATTTTCTTTAAAATTTGATAATATAACTAGTTGTTTTTGTTTTTCAAGAAGTATTTTGTTATGTTTTAAAAAACCGTCACATGAGTATCGTCGGTATTACCAAACACCCTATATAAATAGTTTCTGTGGTGCTTATAAATCATCATTTGTATATTAGATGTCTTTATGATAAAGGAACAGGCAGAAAATTGACGTTACAAAGTGATCCTTGTGATTTTAATGAATAAAGTGATTTAGATTTTTGAAAGTTTCTATGACTGATAAATTTTATTAATCGTACGAAAGCATGAAATTATGATGTTTTTAATATCTATATTTATTTTAATATTACCAATATTGTACGTGAATGTAAGTTTGGTTCCATTGATAACATAGTCGTTTAAGAAATCAGAAGTTATAAAGTGGTATATTTTGGTGCCTGCCCGTAACTTGCCCGTAAATAAAAGTAAATCCAAAACTTTTGTATGCACATTCAGTTCAGTCGCAGGGTAAAGTATTAGCCGTCACGCGCCTAAATACGACACCCATGTTCAACGATGTTACTAGCAAGTAATAAATGAAGACAATTTAATCCGCCGGAAATACAAATCGCCTGTCTAATTTATTTAGCAAGTTTAATTTAGCTAAATTTGCTAACTTTCCCCCGTGGGGAACGTGGATGTATGTTTTAAATGAAGGCTGTATTGTACAAGGCGCCGACATCGTTGCTTTGACCGCTTAACTCGGGCCTTCAAATAGATGTGCATTGTTTATTTATATCAAGCTTTTGAGTACTTCATTGAAACTTCGTCTTTATATTTGACAATACAAAAAACAAACACTTATTAATTGACTGCCCAAACTTAGTCATTGGTAGGATCTCAAAAGTCCAAACTCAAAGTTTGCCAAAGAGCCATGGAACGCAGCGTAAAGAGAATCGACAGGATCTGCAATACCACAGTGTGCGCGAAGACCTGCATCGCAGATGTTGGTGACAAGACGGCCAGACTGAAGTGGGACTGGGCGGGTCACGTCAGTCGTATGGTTACAGACAAATGGGCAAAACCATCACACAATGGGTGCCTGCAGATGGGCGTCGAAGCCATGGCAGGCCGAGGAAGCGTTGGCGTGACGACCTCGATGCATTCCAAGATGCCTGGTAAGATGTGGCGAGTGGTTGTGAGATATGTAATGTCTCAGAATATGTAGGTTAATAAAAAATATTGATTTTATACAACTATTTATACGTAACAGCAAACAAAAAAAAAATCAAATTTTAATTAAGCAAAATAAAAGAAAATTGACACGTTTAGTCAGCAGCAATGCTTACTTTTTGAAACAAGACGTTAGTAACGGTCTAGAACAATTTCTCAAACTAAAGTAAGATAAATGATTTCTAAAACTAAAAAATATTTACTTTTTATACTGATTAACAAATACCGCGCGGCCTAATGAGTCCTCCTCAGTCGGTCTCTCATTGTTGAGAACCGAGACTCCTTCCTATCGTCTTGTGGTTAATTGATCTCCATTTGAAGCGGTTGGTGGTTTGATGTAGAGCTTTGTTCACCGAATTTCCAGTTGCTCCGAGATCTAGTCACATCGACGCTTTAGTCTGCGTTTTCTTGTTATTTTGCCTGTCACAATGAGTTTCTCGATATTACCGGTATTTGTGCGTGCTTGTGGCCAAAGTATTTAAAAATGTTGTGAAGGCAAATTGAAGTGAGTCGCTGTTGATGTTAGAGTTTGAATTGTTAAAGTATAGATACGTTAGTCCTGTAGACTGTCTATTGGATTCTCACTAAGCGTCGCCAGCACCACATTTCAAAAGCATATATTCTTTATCTGTCGGTGGCTAAACGAATAAATGTATTTTCGTTATTTGCTTGATGTTACTGTCCTTCCATATTTTTTGGAGCTACTAATGTGTAAATATCATTTGAAATTTACTGTATACCCAGTTTTTACCACACTTACATTTGATAGTCCCTTCTAGTTCGCCCTTAATTTCAGTTTATCTTAAATACGCAGTGTTCATCAGAGCCGGCGCTATTAATCAGAGTTTTTGCTGCGATGTGGGGCACACGTCTCACGGAGATATTAGAGAGCTTAAGAAGTCGCTTTCAGACGGATTTTCTTTGAAAACTCACCGTTTTTTGCAAACGTAACTTATACTTGTATTACTTAATACTTGATTTATTTTATTATAGACGAGCAGCATTATTGCTGATATATCTACATCACAGTCTCTTAGGGCGACTTGCACAACGATGCCTAAACATATTTAGTGCCTAAATACGATTTAAGGAGTTGTCAAATCATACAAATATGGTAAACACTAGCTGTTGCCCCCGACTTCGTACCAAATACTGATTTTAGTGAAATTTGTTATAAATATTATGATCTGAATTGAAACATGGGCTACTATTTGTTAACGGACGTTAGTTTGTCATAAATTTAGGGTTAGACAACTTTCGATCATGTTTAAATCTAAGGCAGCATTTCGCTATTCATCAACGTTAAAATTACACCATAAGCAGCGAGATTAGAGCGAGATTTGATTTTGATTTCTATTGGCGCTAATTGGTTCAGGGTTGTATGACGAATTGTATTTATTTCACGCACATGTATTTCATGCTCGTGGAATATAGACTTTAATAAGTACATAATAACAAATTTTAACAAGTACCTACACAAAGTATCATTTTCATTAAATTCGACGAAGAAGCTAGTCTTTTGTCTTTTGTTCATGGCAAATTATTCGTACTGATTGCCAAAATGTAATATTGTTTGAATTCATCAAAAATTACTAATAAGAATGAACATAATTAATCCATAAATATCACGTTACTGCTCAATTATTCAATTTATAAAGTTGTTCATCATTTGCGAAATAATGATTAGCTATTAATTGAATATAATGTTTGAATTTCGCTAAATTAAAATTAAGCCTTTCAATATCTCATAATGAAAGCTGAAGAGAAAAAATGTATATTCTCATTTAATATGCATTTGTGCTGGATATTATTAATAATATTTTTTGAAATTAGGTACTATTTATGTATTGCAGATACGATTTCCCGGTACACCTCGGAATAATTCCCATATTTGATCAACGAAATAACGAAACCTCATATAACTTACAACAACCATGACAAAATGGCCATAGAAACAAAAATAATTTCCAAATTGATACACCTATTTGAAGATGGTTAAAAAATATCTGGTTATGTAAAATAAGATAAAATTCCCGGGAAAATGTGAACTAAGTTCTAAGCTTCGTTTATTTTATCGCTATTCGCTTCACCTATAAAGTAATCTGATAACATAAGTCGGGTTTTAGCTCCGACCATTACTAGACCTTTACCGGAGTTCTCAGTTCGCTTTTTCTATGTTGGATTTATCAGGGTGGAAAACTATTGGATGGTTAGGTTTTTACCGAGAAGCTTTATAGCGAGAGCGAAGTTTATTAGTTTTTACTTTATATTACGAAATTAAAAAGGTAATAAATAAATAAAAAAAAAATCCGGAACATTTCACACAGCGCCATTTAGCCCAAAACTAAAGATATTATTATTGTTACGCCGAGGCTGTTAAACAATGAGTAATAATCGAAACTTCTCGAGCGCTTTTGTATTGCTGTGTTATTGTTGTTATTGTCTGCTGTTACGCACAATGGGGATTGGTCGTTCTGTCGAAACACCGACCCTTTCCTGGAAGGATCGAGATCGTTCTCGAACAATCGAAATGTGTGCGATATAAATAGGCCGGAGAGATGGCCGGACAGTCTCAGTCAGTCAGTGAGTTAGTCTCAGCGAGGCCCTGGAGGACTGACGTGGGAAGGGTCTCGCGTGAACAGTAGTTGCTCGCGAGTCAGTCTGGATTTAGCTATACGTGCGAACAATTTGGTGACTTTAAGTGGTGCAACAGTTGTGTGAATTAGTGTGTTGTGATTACGTGTGACCAAGTTCGTGTATTCATCGTTTAGTGCTGAATAAAAGTGTTATTTTGGTTAGATCGATTCCCATTATTTTATCCCGAACCCTCAGCTCGTAACATTATCATTTTGCAATACACACATTTTTTGCATTGCTGCTGCACTACCTCTGCTTCTGATTTCAGCTGGAAATCAGCATTAGGTGCATAACATTCAATATTATGCTGAGCTGAACGTCATTTTGGTACGCAGGCATGAGTCGAACTGTCTTGATAAATTCACTTGTGCCTACTGTTCTTCACAAAAGTCAAAGTCAAAGTATATTATTTTCATTCATTAAAATCACAAGGATCACTTTGAAACGTCAATTTTACTGCATGTTTCTTCGCAACCAAGCCAGGAAAGAAAGGCAAGAAACAAGGCTGGTAGTTTTTTTTAATAATCCTTTTAGAATACATAATAATACAGAAAATAAATTACGTCTAAATAGTAACATTTTGAACGAGTTGGAGCAATTTCAATCCCAAGCTTCTCTATCATCTAAATAATCCGATATTTTATAGTATGCTCTTTTATAAAGATTTTGTTTAATTATGTTTTCAAATTTGTTATTTGTCAATTTTTGTACATCCCTTGGGAGTTTGTTATAAAAGTGTACACCTTGCCCTTTAAATGATTTACTAACTTTATAGAGTCTACAAGTGGCAACAGCGAGTTAATCTTTATTTCTAGTATTAAAATTATGATTATCGCTATTTTTTTTAAACAAATTAATATTCTTGTGAACATACATCAGATTTTCATAGATGTATTGACAAGAGAATGTCATAACATTTATTTCTTAAAACTTATTGCGTAATGATTCTCTGGGGCCCATATTATAAATTGCACGAACAAAAACTTCTGCAGCACAAAAACGGTGTTTATATCTGCAGCACTCCCCCACAGAAGTATAATACCGTATGACATAATGCTGTGGAAGTAGCTGAAGTAAACTATTATTAATAACACATACTTTACTTCCTCAAAATTTACTTACAAATATCAAAATCCGTTGTAAAACGTTATTATATTTCCTCAGTTTGAATTTCTATCATTCGTTCTCTCTAGATAATGAATTAGAAAGTCAACAGCTTCAGGACCTCGGGCAAGGTCGCGATAAAGCGGATTGTTATTATCGATTTTTAGTCTCTAATTTTGTTGTTTGCAACACCTTCTCGTCTTTTTAGGGTTCCATACCCAAAGGGTAAAACGCGACCCTATTACTAAGACTCCGCTGTCTGTCTGTCCATCTGTCTGTCTGTCTGTCCGTCTGTCACCAGGCTGTATCTCATGAACCGTGATAGTTAGACAGTTGAAATTTTCACAGATGATGTATTTATGTTGCCACTATAAAAACAAATACTAAAAACTGAATAAAATAAATATTGAAGGAGGCTCCCATACAACAAACGTGATTTTTTGCTCGTTTTTATAGATACGGAACCCTTCGTGCGCGGGTCTGACTCGCACTTGGCCGGTTTTTTTGCTTGTTTCTCGATGTAAAGGCGAAATAGTGACATTGGTAATGATATTTTTTTCTTTTGTTCCAGGATATTTCTGGCACATAACGGATTTCCACTATGACCCGCTCTACACCTCACAAGGCGACACTAGAAGACGTAGGTATAAAATTACCAGTACTTTTCAGACTGAATAATCACCTATCTATTTCAGTTTGCAGATGTATTACAAATATGAAATTGCAAACAAATCAATTGACAAATGTCATTTGCAAATTGTGTTTATTGAAAACAAATTGAGTATTAAATCATATTTGCATCAATCAATTCCATTCAATTCACTACATTTCAAAACACTTTAACGGAGTGAAATATGCACATTTCCGTTTATGATTCATAGATTCATCTACTCATATTCCATACATTAGGTTTATTGTCCCAATGCAATAATTTGCAATGCTATTGTGAATAAGTGCTATTAATTTTCAAATCGTGAATAGAAGCTTTGAAAATGATATTCTGGCAAATGAAAGCGGTCATAATTTATTAGAATCCCATGAACCATTTTACGAATCTCACTTCGTACTCTATAATTGTAGTTTAGTTTCGTTTAATTTCTGGCTTATCTATCAATTGAGAAAGGGACAGTTAACTGAATATTATTTTAACTAAGGTTAAATACGTATGAAATGAACTGGCCACAGGTGGCAATTTATTCTTTCTAAGTTTCGCAGGCTTATAAAACCATGCCACAATTATTAAAGTCGTACGTGTAAGACCTCCTTCTTCGCAAGCCTGGCCGCACAGATTCATTGACGGTTAACCATTAGCCTAAAGCTGGGTCTCAATGCAGCTACATGCTCGATAAGCATGTTTCATCTGAGCATGGCTATCCACAAACATGCTCGACCTTGCGTCTACATGTAAAAAGCTTGCTCGAAGAATATGTTTAGTGTGCGTTGAAGCCCTTTGAGCAATGGACGATTCGTTGTTGTATTTGGTGGGCATTGCCTGCTACATTTACAGTCGGGGAAAACTTATTTTAACGTACTTTTCCTCGAGCATATTACCAATACATATTTATAAATTGTTCCAAAAAATCCCGAGAAAATCACATAAATATAAATCTCGACTAACATGCTCGACGTCGCGGCTACACTTACAAACATGTTTGCTTTGAACATCGAGCAAGAATTATGGACGTTTGAATCTTGTTTGAATCGAACATTTTGGTTGGCTTCGAGCATTTGTCTTGAGACTTGCATTGTGCACATGTTCGTGCTTGCTCAAGATCGAGAATGTACGTATGTACGTGTGTATTCACCATAAACAACATTTAGTGTCAACCTTGGAGTTTTTTACAGTCCCCTTAGGCAAAAAAGTATTGAGCAAGATTGATATTACGTATATTCCAAAAAAAATAAGTTAAAGTTTTTACATATTGCAAAACAGTTTAGCGTTTAGATATATTATTTTGTCTAGATTGTAGAAGAGCAGACGAGAGAGGCAGTTCTGGCCACCACAGAGCCCTCGGCAGATATGGAGACTATTCCTGTGACAGCTCGCTGGAGCTGATAGAATCAGCGGCGCGGTATATGCGCACCAGACATTCAGAGAATGTCGAATTTGTATTATGGACTGGGTAAGTTGCATGGACAAACCTTATTTCCTTCAAAAATGCTGCTATTCTAAGATCAAACATAAGTTATTCCGGATTTTTTACAATTTTATTTTACAATTTTCAAAAGCGGATGTCTAAAATGTAGCTTTTAGTGTGTACAAAGTTAAATTTCAAAGTGTCTATAGTGATAATTTGGTACAGCTACGCTTGGTGCTAAATAAACCCTGTAAATTCATTTAAGCCAGTAGCCACTTCTAGTGTTAGAGATTTTAGGCATATTGGATTGACGTCAGGCTGGAACCACTATTGCCGGGTTCCTATATCCTATATATATAATATATATAGCTACGACTCGTTTCTCCTTGAAAACGTGTCCAAAGTTTGACATTTTTTCAAGGGAATACGAGTCGTAGTCGGTTACTGACGGATATAGGAACCCGCTATGAGTCAACGCCGTGACATCGGATCGCTGAGTATATTCTACCGCCTGTATAATGGGGAATAATCTGAGGAACTATTCGATCTCATCCCGTTGTCGAGATATTACTACTGCACTTCTCGACAACGGAATAAAGCTCATCTATATATCGTCGACAAGTAGGTAACGCGCACCACACGCTTCACGTGATCTTTTCTACCCCATACTTGCAAGTTATGGAATGAGCTACCAACTGAGGGTTCTCTGGTCCCGGGTGTTGCAATGTCAATAGGCGACGGTGGCTGTTTACCGTCAGGTGGGTTGTAAGTCTGTTTACCCAATAATAAAATACAAAAAATAAAAAACGAAGTCTACTTCTTAGTTCTTACTTATTTCTGGAGACCAAGATTTTATTTATTTATTTATTTATTAATACTTAGATTCACAGTTACATTACTGTATATTATAAACTAATTAACATAGTGCTGGACTTAAACCAAATTGAATCTACATTATGTAATACTAAACTTATAAAGACGCGGCAAAGTAGCTCGCCTGTTAACTTTAACATACTTACTTACCTATATATATATTTAAATTAAATATTTACATGAAAAAATACTAACAAGAAATAGTTTGCAAGAAAAAGTGAATATTAACATTTTTTAGAATATAAATTAATGAAAAAAGTGCCTCTTGAGCTACAATGTTTGCTTGATCGCATTTGAAGTGTGTGTGTGTGTTTATGTGTGTATAGTGTACCTAGTGTGTGTGGTGTAGGATGTATTTTACAGTGTTATGTTATGTTTTACTTTTTAAGATTTACTTAAATTTTTTTGTAGGGACATCCTCACAGCCCGGTACACGGGCAGTGAAGAGGACAAGTACCTAGCCATCAGGAATATGACAGACCTGCTGAGCAGAACTTTTAGCTCACACTTCGTGTTCCCAGTACTCGGCCACCTTGACCCTGCACCTTCCGAGACCCTCACTAACCTGTGGATGCACTGGCTGCCGCTAGAAGCACTTCAGACGTTTAAATATGGTAAGTGTGCGACTGGGATGCTCAACGGGTGATGAGTCGCTGCTAATTCATACAACTTTATAATGTATTTTGTAGTGTATTATGTTAAAATTTGCATAGCAGGATTGAGTACTATGTTGCTTTGTATATGGCAGAGTTAGTACTGTCTCGTGTAATATATACAATTTACGTATAATATCGACGAATGTGAGTACCCAGAGAAACCTTGCACGGTTTTAAGGCTAATAAAGTTATATGTACTCACATTGTACCGCAAAAATGAAATAAAAAAGAATTATATTCACAGTGCAAGAAACAAGAGACGATCTAAATAAGGCTACTCTCTCGTGTAATATATACAATTTACGACGTAAATAAGTATTCTATCTGTTATCTGGTTCCCATAGTTCAAGCTCTGCTTAGTTTGGGGCTAGATAGCGCTGTGTGAAATGTCCAGCGATATTTATTTATTTTATTTATTTATGAAAGGTCACTGACCTCAAATTATCCTAAGTAGAGGGGACGAGGCGAGCTGAACGCCTTTGAGAGGGACTGGCATACGGTGGCACTGGACCGTTGTGAGTGGCTGAAAAAGCGGGAAGATTTATTAACCAATGCTAAAATGATTAGCTTCTTTCTTGATTAGTACTTTTAAATTGCATGCACGGTGAAATTTAAATTACTGTTTTCCAGAACAAACGTTATTCAGATCATGATCTACTACCGTTCTTTAGCATCGAATACGTTATTTAAGAACGCGTCAACGCGCAACTGAACCATGATAAACTTCACTCACCACGGTAGCGCTAATAAAAAAATACCACAAAATGTATTACCTACTATTATTTTATCTGCGAGTGCTATTTCGTGTGTGTTGTAGAGAGTAAAGTTCATTCAGACGTTTTAAATTCGGAACTTTTTATGTTTTCCAAAGAATATGATATTTTTATTTGGTGATATTAACCGCTGCTGGTGGGCCATGGTTTAGACCATAACAGAACGTTTGTTCTGGAAAACTGTTATTTATAGTTAACCGTGTTTATGAACCATTCTGTATAAATAAATGACTATCGGACTATGTTGGACTACTGCAAGCTTTGGTGAGTACAAGAATATACTAGTCACAGTAATGGCGCAGTGGCTGAGACGCAGGAGGTAGTGGGTTCGATTCCCGCCGCGGAACAAATGTTTGCATGATCTACAGATATTTGTTCCGGGTCTGGTTGTTTTTCTATATAATATAAGTATGTATTTACAAAAAAAGTATATAAGTATTCTATCAGTTATTTGGTTCCCATAGTGCAAGCTCTGCTTAGTTTGGGGCTAGATATGTGAAATGTCCAGCAATATTTATTTATTATTTACTAGCAAGCAGCCAGAACAACGTATCTACGATGTAGAACAAATAATAAGGTTGTAAGAAAAGGATATTAGTCTTGGCTGTTGATATGTTTATGAATAAGAAATAATGTACGAGTTTTATTTTTTTATTAACATTTTCCTTTGAAAGAAAGAAAGCTGTAAAGAAAAAATATCGCCAATTACTATAAATACGTTTCCTTTGTTCCATTTTAAATCATATTCTGGCCCTTTGCACATAGACTACCAACTATCTAGCAGTATCGAGACATGTATAAAATTTAAGAGATATTTTAGGCTGAAATTGAAAATTTATGAAGGTTCACGGATTGATTAATATCGAAACACCGATAAAACGGTATATGATAAATCCCGTTTTTATAATAATGATCGATAACATGAATTATATAGAAAGAAAGAAAGAAAGAAAGAAAGAAAGAAAGAAAGAAAGAAAGAAAGAAAGAAAGAAAGAAAAATATTTATTTTGTGTCCATTTTTACACTCTACGAATACAACAATTATACTTATACCTAATACAAGACTACAAAATAGGTCGTCACTCAGCGGTGTGCCACTGTAACATATAGCTACTGTAGCGCTGGTATTATGCGACGCCTTTAGTGCGTGTGAGCACCAGAAAATAGAAACACGCGTTTACAATATTAATTAACATATGAAAGTATACAAGATTCACAAAAAACAAAAATTTAACATTTAAATAAATATTTTTACACAATAACTACTAAACATTGCACATACCTAACTTATAAAACAAGACTATTTATGAGATCAAAACTAAACAATAAATATAACAGTAAAATAAACAACAAATTTCTGCAAATAATAAAATAAATAAAATATTAAATATTTTGTGGAATTATTAATAAGATTGTTCCATCATTATCATTACCATATCGGCCATAAGACGCCTTGTAACACTGGTGAGCAAAGGCCTCTGCCATATATATCCTTACCATTATCAGGTCGTCTTTTTTTTGGGGGGTCTTTGCGCTTTCCAGTGCGTGGTACTAGATACCATTTCTACCCCACCGGCCGTCAGTTCTTTAAGATTTGTGCCCTGCCTACTACCACTTCAGTTTGTTAATCCTCTGGGCTATGTCCTCATTTTTTATTTAAACTCGTAGATAAATACCAATCATTGCTCTCTCTAGTACGAATACACTAAGCGATCTCGAGCCTTTTTATGAGTTAACACGTTTATCTGCATAAATCATCACTGATTAAAGACTGCTCATAGATTATTTGGCTTTAACGCAATAAAATTGGTACTGTAGCAGGAGCCTTATTTTGTTTTTATGAACGCACGCCGATGACGTAGCGACCGGGGAATAGGGAACGCATCTTTTTGCCTCTGCCGAGCGAGAACGCAACACGTGCGAGCGAGAAGAGGGATTCGCCCACGCCACCGCGAAGGACGCGTCGGCTCCTTTGACTTTAATTATTTTATTTCGTGTTTACCATCATATTTGTGTACAATCACTGTTGCTACTTGTTTATCGTGTCTCAATATACAGTTTTACCAATTGATCGTGTGCCGAACTCATTTATTCACGCCCTGAGAGAACCGCCTTACAGTGACGCCCAACTCGCGGGCACGATCAAATCAGTGAAACCCACGAAATAACGAAAGAAACTAACAGTGCAGTGTACTTATCGCGAGTGCAGTTATCATAGGACATCCTCCGATAGTGGCATTCACGGGCACTTTGAGAAAAGTGCATAAAGCAATAGGATCCGGCACACACGCGGGCGAGTCCACTTCCGCCCGCCGCCGCTCCCGACGCGACGCTTTGCTACACGTAAAACGGACGAATTCAACGTTCCCGCCAACGGTTATACCGGCCTGGAAAAGTGACGAACGGAAGATAGAGCGCTGCCGGTTGCGTGAGAAACGGATCATCACCGAGCTGTGCGCCTTACACGTTCTACCGGCCAAGGATATTACCAACGTGCGAAGATTTACCGCCTTCATCACCCAAGCGACCGAGCGAGGTTATGCCGCCGAAGAAACGCATTGGCAGAGATGACGCGCAGGAGTCTTATACCGATAGTGAACCGAATTGCACGGAAAAGGTGACAAACGTGACTATGTCTGAAAGCATGTTGCAGGCATTGGTCGCTAATATTTCGAGGAACCAGATCGAAGCGAACCAAGTCCTAATCGAGAATATGTTAGCGAGTAACAAAGAATTGTTATCAAACGCTTCGTCGCCGAGACCCGAGGGGCAGTTTCACCCGTCGCCGCCGCCGCAAAGCGGTAACTTTGTGAAGTGTACGGCGCGTTTCAACGGCGAGTCGAAGGACGCGGATGAGCTCGAGGCGTTTATAGACGCGATCGAGGTATTCCGCGATTGCACCAACGTCAGCGACGAGAACGCCCTACGCGGTTTGCCTATGCTGCTGGTTGGCGAGGCAGCCGTCTGGTGGCAGGGTGTAAAGGCGTCCGTGTCGGCGTGGACCGACGCCCTGCAGCGACTTCGCGGGATGTACGGAGTGCCGCGACCCGCCTACAAAATCTTCCGCGATATATTCGCGACGGAACAAACAAGTGAACGTGCCGATGTGTTTGTTTGTAAAGTGCGAGCTTTGTTGGCTAAATTACCGTACTCTGTTTCAGAAGTGATGAAACTCGACATCGTGTACGGGTTGTTAGACCGTAGAATAAGAAAGCGCATATCTCGCGATGGCGTGGACGACTTAGAACAACTCGTAACCAAGGTCAGGTTAGTGGAGGAATCCTTGGCGGAGGTAAGCTCAAATCGTATTGCTAGTAACAGTAGCAGTGCATGCCCCGTTAACCCGTTCGCTACCGCGCGGGGTATTGTCAACCCGGCGATTGCCGCAGGCTCCTGCTCGACCCTAGAAAAACCTAGTTCTAAGTCGTTACCTGAATTACGCGTAGTAGGTTCTTCAGATAACCGGTCCGCACTTAACACGAAGCGTAGCTTCAATGAGGTACATAAGCGTGTGCGACCGAAGTGTGGGTTTTGTAGAAGATATGGCCACACAAGTGATGAGTGTCGTAATAAAGAAGACAAATCTAACGATAGTGCAGGCAGGTCTTATATCAGCCCAGCTAAGTCTAGTAATAGTGCCCAGGTGCGTTGCTACGGATGCGGTCAGTTGGGAGTGATTCGGTCTAAATGTGAAACATGTAAAAACACTCCCAGCGATAGTAAATCTAACTTTTGCAGTGCTTATGTGAATGATAATGACGACCCACGCCCCCTAGTGGAAATAAAAGTAGTAGGTCATGTAGGTGTAGCCATTCTAGATACAGGGGCAACCCATTCAATCGCAGGGCCTTTATTATACAGCTTGTTAGTTGATGCCGGAGTTGAATTTAAGGAAACATCCCGTACCATAGCCTTCGCTAATGGTACACAACATTTATATAAAGCACTTGAGTGCGAGGTTAGTGTCAACTTAGGAGGCCGAGCTATACCTACCTCGTTCATGGTACTTCCGGATGCACAGACCCGGACTCTTTTGGGTAGAGATTTTATTATGAAAGCCTGCATAATGCTAGACCTACCACAAAGTAGCTGGTGTTTTAACGATGACCCCCAGAAATGGTACCCGTTTATTACCAGCTTTGACTTATCTACAGCTAGCGGAACGGAGCTGATGAAGATGGAGGCAGCCAACCTGATGCTGAGGGACGGCGAGGGCACCAAGCTGACGTCAGACCAGCGGGGCCAGCTAAACGCCCTACTTGTGAGGAGAGCCGACCGCTTTGCGAAGGAAGGGCCTCCGACCGAGTATGCAACACATCGGTTGAAGATTAATGCTAGCCAGGAACCCATCGCAGCACCCCCGTACCGGATGTCCCCTGGTAAAAGGGCCATCCTGGAGAAAGAATTACGGAAGCTCCTAGATGATGATGTCATAGAGGAACGTGATTCACCATGGGAAGCCTGCTATGCCGAGATAGATCTTCTTTCGAGGAGCCCGAAAGATGTTCGGGAGAATCAATTAAAGGATCCCGAAGTACGGAAAATTATTGAAGACCTAGAGGACACTGACGATCCGTTTAGGGGGAGAGGTTGGTCAGACCGAGGGTTCATAATTTCCGACGGCATCCTATACCGGTACGGACCGGACGAATGTGAAGAAGAGACCGCATGCCTAGTAATACCAGAGCATGAACGTGAGAAGCTCCTTGCAGAATACCACAACGCACCCACGGCTGGACATTTTGGAGTCGAGCGAACGCTGGACCGACTGAAGGGAAAATACTACTGGCCTGGGATGCGACAGACTATAACAAAGTACCTCAAGACCTGTATTGATTGCCAGAGATACAAGGCAGATAACCGGAAACCGGCTGGCCTGTTGCAGACACCCGCAGTGAACCGCCGCTTTGAAGTCGTTGCCATCGATCTCTTCGGACCCTTACCTGAGACCGCTGACGGCAACAAGTGGATTCTGATAGTGGAAGACACATGTTCCCGCTGGGTGGAGGTATTCGCCCTACAGAAGGCCACAAGTGCCGAATGCGCCAAGATCCTTATTTCAGAGGTGTTCCTGAGATACGGAATCCCGCGTCGAGTTCTGAGTGACAACGGAGTCCAATTCATTAGTGAGGTCATGCAGCAGGTATGCCATACATTTGGTATTTCTCAGTCACTCTCGCCGGTGTACCACCCGCAAGCGAACCCTGTGGAAAGGAAGAACAGAGATCTGAAGCCGCAACTCGCCATTCTTGTGGGGAAGGACCACAAGAGTTGGGACGCCCATCTAGCTGCGGTACGATTCGCGATGAATTCCGCAACCACGAGCAGCACGGGGCACTCTCCTGCGTTTCTTACTTTTGGTCGTGAGATACGAGCGCCAGTCGACGTAACGACAGACATGCGCGCCGTCATAGAGAGCGACAACGCCGTGACGAGCCTTACCCCTTACCTTCGACGGATGTCGAACGCGCTATTTGAAGCCAGGGAAGTGCATGAGAGAATACAGGCAACGCAGAAGCGTTTCGCAGATGAAAGTCGACGCCCAGCGCCTGATTACTTTCCAGGAGACCTCGTCCTCTTGAAAACGCAAGGAAGCAACGACGCAACCCGAGGTCAGACGCCCAAGTTCCTGCCTCGACGAGACGGTCCATATCGCGTCAAGGAAGTTGTGAGTCCATCCACGTATATCTTGGAAACGGTAAGTACTGGGCTTATTTTAGGCAGATACCACGTCTCCCAATTGACCCCGTTTGTAGGCGACATACCACCGCTACCCGTTCACGAGAAACGTAGGCGCGGTCGACCCAAACGTTACCTGAACTAACCCAGACGCGAGGGCGCATAGTCTAGGTTAGAGGGGGAGGTTGTAGCAGGAGCCTTATTTTGTTTTTATGAACGCACGCCGATGACGTAGCGACCGGGGAATAGGGAACGCATCTTTTTGCCTCTGCCGAGCGAGAACGCAACACGTGCGAGCGAGAAGAGGGATTCGCCCACGCCACCGCGAAGGACGCGTCGGCTCCTTTGACTTTAATTATTTTATTTCGTGTTTACCATCATATTTGTGTACAATCACTGTTGCTACTTGTTTATCGTGTCTCAATATACAGTTTTACCAATTGATCGTGTGCCGAACTCATTTATTCACGCCCTGAGAGAACCGCCTTACAGTACTTATTTTACTAATAGCTCTGTATGTACACTGAGAAGGTGGACCTGGGCCCGTAGCCAAATTACATTCGCTACGAATCTATTCGAGTTCTGCATACATTTGTTGTTGCTGTATCACGTGGTATTTCTATAGCATGTGTCAAATCCCATACATTTTCGGACTTATTGACTAGCGTCATCGCTAATCGACTGTAACTTGGCTAAGGCCTTTGAGTATCAATCGACATTCTCCGCAGTGATCATCGCGCATAGATCATGCCGTGCTAATATAAACTAAATAAGAAAAAAAAACAATAAAAAAGCGTGTGTAGGTGTGTGTGTGTGTATATGCACCTCAGAAGTTACACTTATTTGGCATGAATAAATATGTCATTTTCGCACAAATTGGATAGTTTCAGACTGAAAAAGTGTGTCAAAAACTTCATGGTGTGCTACATCGGCGCGCGCAACTTCCGTCACATGCTGAAAATTCTGCTAACTGAAGTATAACTTCAAAGTATAAATAAATAAATATTGCAGGACATTTCACACAGTGCTATCTAGCCCCAAACTAAGCAGAGCTTGTACTATGGGAACCAGATAACTGATAGAATACTTATATACTTTTTTTTGTAAATACATACTTATAGTATATAGAAAAACATCCAGACCCGGAACAAATATCTGTAGATCATGTAAACCTTTGTTCTGCGGCGGAAATCGAACCCGCTACCTCCTGCGTCTCAGCTGGCTATTCGCGCACTGCGCCACGGAGGTCGTCAATTCTGCTAACTAATGAAGTATAACTTCAAAAAATGTTCAGCTATACTCCTTTTTTGTGACATAGGACTCGTAGAGACTTTAATTATTGTTCGGATTTAGATAGTGTGTCTCGATGTTCTTCTTTATTGTGTTTCGTTTCCGTTTGTTTTTTACTTATGCCGAAATAAATGTTTTGTTATCTTTGTATAATGTAACAAAGGAATTGTATTTATAGTAATTAATATCTTTGTCTATTTTCTGCTTTGTAAATGTGTGCTAATAAAATAGTAGAGGTTTTCCGCAGTGTTTGAGCTAAGAAGATATCAGTAATGAGCGTAAAAGTCCATTGTTTCCTATTCTTTCTTCGTTTATTTTCCGTTATCTACTTAACCTAACGACTTTCTGTGAAGATGAAACCTTTAATCTAAATGAGAGCATTTACGATTATTTCAATGTGTTTTTAACACGCTTTTATTGTTAGTTTTGTGCTCTAGAACAATTCTTCTGTAAGCAAAGAAAATGACGTATCAAGATTATAACTTCTATATATTAGGTCTATGAAATTGCCGAATGCATGAATTTTAAACTTTTTTATTTCTGTTATTCAAAGTAATCACCCATGCAATCGAAGCATCTTTGCCAACGTATTGGCAGTTTATTGATGCCCTTCTTGTAAAAATCAGATGGACGGGAGGCAACAAACTCTTCAAAGGCATTTTGTACTGCCTGTCGGGAATTGAATTTTTTACCCACTAAAAAGTTGTCTAAATTTTGGAAAAGTAACAGCCGGTAAGTGCAAGGTCTGGTGAGTATGGCGGATGAGGGAGAGCTTCCAACTCCAGCTCTTGCAGCTTGGAGACTGTCTGTTGTGCAGTATGGTGTCACAACGTTATTGATGTTACGTGCCGTTTGTGTCGCATTGGTGCCACGACGGAACTCATATTCCATAATTACACGAATTTTTAAAGTATCCATTATGACGAAAAATGTTCAAATGTAATGAAAATACAACGCTAATCAATAAACAAAAGACTGAGTTCGTAAAAAGAATGTCATGTTTTTAAAACAAAATTAATTTGAATTTAGAATACAAAGCCATTCCAAACTTTTTTTCTATTTAAAATGACCAGTACTGAAGAATGGCCATTTCATAGGTAAAGACCTATTTTTACATACAGGGTGACAAATGGGAAGTTGCCTAAAGTAATCATTTATAATTTTGAGATAGGTTCAGGAAAAAAAATAATAAAAACATACATTGAATCACTGAAGTAGTCATTTTTATTTGGATAGGTTTCAGTTTAATTGAACATCTTCAATAGGCACAATTAAGTTTAAAAAAAAAATGACAAAATCTGGCTAGGGAATGACTATTAATGGTAAATATTTTCGAAATTATCCCCATCTGAACTTGCACAATAATCAAGTCGTTTTTGAAAGCTATAAAAACTTTGTTCAATTGTAGATGAAGAAATATTAGAAATTCCTTTTCTAATAGCTTCTCTCAAATCATTTTTGGTCTTGGGTTTATCTTCAGTTAAATGTGGATTTTCAGTACCCCAAAAACGGTATTTTTGTTTATTGACATATCCGTTGAAATAAAAGTGAGCCTCGTCTGAGAAAATTATGTGATTAATATTGATTTCGTTGTTTTCCAATTTATTTGTCATAACTTTACTAAACTCAATTCTTTTTTCTTTAGAATGTACGGAGCAATTGATGAGTTGTCATTTTGTAAGGATGTAACTTGATGAACTTTTTCATTATTAATCTTAGTGTCTCTCGATTCAGTTTTAAAGCTACTGCAGCTTTTCTTATTGAATCCGTTGGGTTATTCTTGAAATGTTCTTCTACCTCGGCAATCTTATCTTCTGTGGCAACTGTGTATGAAGGACCAGGAAGATCATGACGACGATCGTCAAGAGTATAATAATTGATGAAGTTATCAATTACTCTAAGAAAGAAGTAAAAAAAAAATTAAGACTTCATTAAAGAATACGGTCATACTATAAAGTCAAATATATTTTTTTTTATTCTTACCTTCTAAGAGTATTTTTACTGGCTACTCTTTTACTTCCAAACTTGGTACGAAAATCTCTATATGCTTCAGTATAGTTTTTACCTCTAGAATAAAAGCACTCAATGAGATACACCTTTTCTTCGTTCGTAAGGTCACTCATTTTAACCGATTCCTTGCGGCTCCCGATTTCGCAAACTTTTAGCCGTGGCGGCGAACAAATATTTCATGGCACGCCTGTTGTGTCAGCCGCCACAGAAGATAATGACACACCTAGTGTGCCATCAGCCATGTGTAAGGAAATATATACTTTTAATGCTTTTTACGCATGTTTAGACCTGATTTGGTTTAGTTGTCATCGCAAGTTGATAGTGAACGGTCTTATAAGTGGTATAAAGTGGCTAAATACGTGTTCTTCTACGTGATTTCCTTGAAATGTCGGGTAAGTGACTTTTTTATGTAGATGTTACAAACCTTTTGTCGTATTATTTTTGTATTTTCTAGTCTAATTATGTTGGTACATTTAAATCACCCTGAAAATCTTTCTTTATTGAATTAACTTTTCAGTGTATAATCACGTTAGTAAATATACAATATGTAACAAAAACCCTGTCGGATTTTTAATGGTGTGATATAGTATCGATATTTGGTCACAATCATGTAATTCTATTACAGAAAAAACAAAAAAAAAATACCCGACTAAATTTCATTATTTGGCGCTCAAAAATTAAAACTTACATCTGGCAACACCGGCGGCCTACGCGGCGCGCCGGAGACGGTGACCGCCCTTTATGACTTGACGACGAAGACACGTGCCTGTGCACGTGTCTTTTGTTTTTTTTGTTGACGATTGTAATCAAGAAACAATAAGTTTATTGCAGCTCTAAAAGAGCTTAGGTGTAGATCTGAAAAAAACTTTGGTTTAGCTCTGAAAAGAACTTGGAGTTATAGTAGAGGAGACCGTGGAGATCGACCTTCACCGATCTGATAACCAGATGAGAAATATTTTTTATCAAATATAATTTATAAAGAAATATGCCTATAATTACTTGCCTATCTAAAGTGCTTATGGCTATTTTTAATTAAATTAACTTTAATCGATTTTTTTCATCACTTTCATTCTTTTGATAACCAAATGAATTTTATTTCACTGTTAGTTTTTAACACACAGAATATGCCTCAGTAGGCTTGCCAGTACAGTAGTACAGTAGGCAGTACTTATTTCTGTGTATAGATACCTGGCAAGCCGATGTGAACAGGTAAGTCAATATAGGTGACTCCATCGTTCTGCTAACTTATCGAAAGTTATATCAAATTTTAGATTATTTTATTACAAAATCAATCATATTTCAAAATCATTGCCTGCAAAAAATCATACTTATAGTACTGTTGCCTAGCTAAAAACTTTTAGAGAGCACTTTTAGATAGGCAAGTAATTATAGGCATATTTGTTTATAAATTATATTTGATAAAAAAATATGTCTCATCTGGTTATCAGATCGGTGAAGGTCGATCTTCACCGGCTCTTAGACCATTAGCTCTAACAAGAGCTTAGGTAGGTATTGCTAGGTATGTAGAAGCACGTCAACTTAATCAAGACTTCGGCGGTCGTGTTCCACGTGTCGACCTCCAACTTCAATGCACCTTCGACACCGTTGGCACGCACTTTTCGCAGCACACTTGTGTCAGATTTTATTGACTCAAAAACTGCGACGATTGGAGCTCGCATTTCCGCTTCCGAGTCACACAGCTTATTAAACACAACTAGTTTGACGTGCCAAATAAAAGTCTAATGGCGTGAGGTCGGGAGATCGTGGAGGCCATGTAACAGGTCCCCCCCTGCCTATCCATTGCTGTGGAAACTGTTCATTTAAGTAATCGCGAACTGCTCGCAAAAAATTAGGCGGGTCGCCATCGTGCTGGAACCACATTGAATGATGAAAATCCACGTTTAACTGGCACTGGAGACCTTGAGGCAGAGCAAAGCGCTCCTCATAGTCTCTGCGCGCAGCTGCGTAATTATTTGAACTCCTTCCTAAGCACATTAACATTGTAATATTACGCATTCGAATATGACATTTCGCGAAGAAATAATGTCGGGACGTACGAACTACGGACGGTACAGCGCAAAACTGAAGCGAGGTCGGCGCGTGCGAGCGATAGAACGAGAGGCAAAACTTTTGGCGGCTTTCAACAAAGGTGCCAGTGGCGGCGCGCCGCCTTTGTTGTTTGTTGCCGCAGTGCGACCCGAAGGGGGATTTTCGTTTTACGGCATTTACAAAGCGTGCCGCCAAATCCACAGCTGAAGGTCGAGTGTTGACAACTCGGTAAAATTTGCCTATTTTTGGGGTAAAATTCAGATAATTCTTGAAATTAAAAATGAAATAACTTTCAAGTTATTTGATACATATGTTTTTTATACATCTGCCTGACTTTCATTTCTATGACGGAATACGCTCTTCATTTTTGTTACATATTGTATAATAATCAAGAACCTTAACATGGGAAAAATAGGGCATAGGTATGACTTTTACAAATATAGGTATTATTCGGCGAAACTGTTAGGCACATTTTTTTAAATAACGAAGTTATCGCAAAGACTTCACAACGCGATTTAACTGTGTTCTTACCACAAGTTAACACTGCTTCACGAAATTAATAAAATATGTGTGTAATTTATATAGTGCGAACCCTTTTTTCACGTAGCGTTCGATCTGTTTCAAACAAAAATAAACCTTATACCATACCTTAAAAGTGCATGGTACTCTGTAGGCTCTTTCGGCCACATACTAATAGTATGACAACAATTTAACCAAAATTAAACCATAAATAATGGATTTTACGTTCTTTTTATCAGGAAGCTATCCAGAAACTTGTTTAAGTTCGTAAGTGATGAATGGTACATAAGTTACACAGTATTTTTCCACAAAATTATTTAAAATTATGACCCATTCAGTACACACAGTAGGTACTAACTACTACCTATATTTCAATAGCGGACATCCTATAAAATATTTTTAAATACCTAGTATTCCATTAAGATGTATTACGTATGTCCATTCAATTTAACGATAAAAGACGCATATCCGCTTTTAATAATAATTAATAATACTATGTCAAAATCTCTTGTCAAAAAAGGTTTTCCACCCCTGAAAATTTGTAATTCACAAAATATCTAGAAACGAAGGCTGTGGGCATGTACTAAGTGCAAAATAATGCATATTTTGTCTTGGATAAATCGTCCAAAAACGTAATTTGAGCAAGTTACAGGAATTTTATAAATGGCACGACTAGCGTGCCATCCGCACGCAAAGAAAAGAAATCAATGGCACGCGTGTCGTGTCATCCGCAACGAATCGGTTAAAGTACACGTACTGCTCTTTATGGCGTCTCAATAGAAACTGACAACGTTCTAAAATATACCTACGTGGGCCCAGCCTTATACTGTAGAATAAAGGAGGAAAGAGATGCATATACTTTAGGCAACTTCCCATTTGTCACCCTGTATATGATACGTTTAGTTCTGTCCATGCAGATCGCTTTTAGCGATAAGGTGGTCCATTGTACCTACGATTTAAACATATTTTTTTTTCTGTGTTTTATTTGGTTAGTGGTGTGTGATAAAAACATGATCTATCAGTATCAGTAGGTATCAGTTATCTACCTGAGATGCACTGGAAACATATAAATTACTTCCAGCGAGATGCAGATAAGATGTAGACAAAAGTAGGTGGGTGATCCCACACTAGGATTCTTCTGTATCATGGGTATCAGGAACTACGAGTACAATGGTACCACAACACACAAACTAGGAACAAATGTTATTAGATAATGTAAACATATGTTGTTCCATAATTTTTGTGACGGTTTTCGGTGACGACCTCCGTGGCGCAAGGGGCGTATAGCCGGCTGAGACGCAGAAGGTAGCGGGCTCGATTCCCGACACGGAACAAATGTTTGCATGAGCTTCAGATATTTGTTCCGTGTCTGGGTGTTTTCTATTAATTATAAGTGTGTATTTACACAAAAAATGTATATAAGTATTCTATCAGTTATCTGGTTAGGCGCTGTGTGAAAGGTCAAGCAATATTTATTATTTATTTATTAAATTATTTGATCGAAGGTCTCACAGTGAGAATTGAAGCCGTAACCTCTTATGTATCAGTCGGCTGTTTGGGCACTGCGTAAACCGAGTTGTCATCAGAATAAACTTTTTACCAAAAACCTACTTTTGTCTTGATTTTTGGTTATCGTATTAGAAAC
This sequence comes from Philereme transversata, assembly GCA_963924445.1. Taxonomy (NCBI): domain Eukaryota; kingdom Metazoa; phylum Arthropoda; class Insecta; order Lepidoptera; family Geometridae; genus Philereme; species Philereme transversata. The sequence goes on from OZ004353.1 coordinate 5,637,733, forward strand.
TCAACACTGCGCTCCAAAACACAAATAGCTGACATGAAAATGGGATTGGGCTGGACATGTTTGTCTTATGGACAGACACTGGAAGAGTGGCTCCAATTAGCCAGTGACAGAGAAGTGTGGAAAGAGGGAAAGGAAGTCTTTAGCCAGCAGTGGGACTTTAGAGGTTGAAGATCTTCTTTCGTATTAATGGCTAATAATTGTATCTAAATTTTTTTTACCAAGAGGGAGCAACATACATATTGTTCTCTGTTGCCTGGTTTAGGTCCTCCTATGTGCAGGTAGTCGAGAGAGGACATGAGAGCAGGTTAGGTTAAGGTTGAAGATAAAAATAAAATAAATAGAGTTTCAGAGGAATCAAAAATTTTGCCACCGTTCGATACGAGTAAATGTAATTCCCTAAGCTACACATCCACAGAAAAAATTGTATAAATAAGCTTTCAGAATCTCACAGACTTGAATTGGTTAAAACATTCCGTATTTCACAGGCGGTTACTACACGATAGAGCAGAAACAGAGCAAACTACGCATCGTGGCTCTGAACACAAACTTATTCAGCATGCGACAATCAAACTCGGCGCCAGCAAGTAGGCAGTGGGAATGGCTGGATGCAGTACTCGACAAGGCAACAGCTAATAAGGAAATGGTAAGTATATACTTAAAAAATTATGCATAATGGTATTTGTTAAGGGTAGGACTTCCCAAATAAGCCTTTAGTTTTTTAAAGACGGAACAAGCGAATGGATCACCAGATTTGAAGTTGTACCGTCGCCTATAACAAAGTATTGCCACGGTCACGCACCTTTAAAACGTGCCAAAAGACGCATTGCTCTGCGTTCATCAACTTTAAGCATTCAGGTACATGTAATTTCACCCTTCAAATCTATTGGATAGTGAACTATGCTAATGATTACTTTGATAGAACCTAGAAGTATTGACGCTATGAGTCCATAACATTCTTCTGAAATTCAGTTCACCTAAGGTAGTCTGGAAGAGATCGCTATCCCCTACTTGTGGCCCAGTAACAATTAATTTATTTTTAATTTAATCTCCGTACCTCCGTAGTGCAGTGGGCGAATAGCCGGCTGAGACGCAGGGGGTAGCGGGTTCGATTCCCGCCGCGGAACAAATGTTTGCATGATCTACATATATTTGTTCCGGGTCTAGTTGTTTCTCTATATATTATAAGTATGTATTTACAAAAAAAAGTATATAAGTATTCTATCAGTTATCTGGTTCCCATAGTACAAGCTCTGCTTAGTTTGGGGCTAGATAGCGCTGTGTGAACTATCCAGCAATATTTTTGTTTATTATTTATTTATCTTTTAATCAAATGAGTTGTAAGATTATTTGGTAATAATGATGTATTTATCTATAGAATGATATACAAGCTCTGCTTAGTTTGGGGCTAGATAGCGCTGTGTGAACTATCCAGCAATATTTTTGTTTATTATTTATTTATCTTTTAATCTAATGAGTTGTAAGATTATTTGGTAATAATGATGTATTTATCTATAGAATGATATACCATCCAGTTTGGCTAATCAAACTGTTATCATACAAATACATCGTGAATTTACGTTTTAAAGCAAAAGTCAGGCTTTAGTTGTTCTAAGTTTGTTTTGTAACATCACAAAACGATCACCAATCTTGCGATCTTTATGACCACTTTGCTACTGTTATTCAGACGTAATAACTAAAATACGGCCTAGTTTACATAGGTTTGCCAAACCAGCATAATGCCGTGTTTGCTGCAGCATTGTCGTGAGAAACTTCAGAAAATGTTTAACAAATTCCCTCTTCCCAAACGAGATTCTTATTTTATTTTAGAATTTGTAGGAAAACTTACAGCTAATTTATAAAAAGTACTTGGCATGTATCCTGTAAGTATCATAAAATGATCAATTACTTACAACTTTCCAGTGATAGTTAAAAATAATGTATTTGTAAAGAATACGGAACGGATTGTAGATATCAAAAAAAATTGTTAGGTGAGAGTACATATTACTTGAAAACTTTTGTGATTTAAATAAATTATTAAAAATACCTATATAGGACGTCCGGCCGCCATAGCAACTGACTTTCCCAACCAGTTGCGATTGAGGATTTCATACTCTTTTTTGGCAATTAGTTGCCATAGTTAAGTAATTATTAACACTAAGCAACCCAGTTGCCAAAACGGAAGTTCTAAAAATATTGCGAAACACTGTCGGTTGTAACACCGATGAAAAGGTACCTGAGAAATCCCGTATTTAGTTTATTGAAAGAGATCAATATCAACATCTCTATGCTATCCTTTACGCGACATGTATTGTACAGTTGATAGAGGCTCAGTAGTAAATAAATTAAAAATGTATGTACCAGACGAAGGTCGAATATAAACTGGATGGCACATTTGATTAGATGTATAAAGAGGATTACGAAATTGAAAAAGCATTCAAAAAGGATAGCGAAGAGAAAAAAGAATTTCTTATAAGAAAATTTTCCCAAATAAACCCGAAAATAAAGTATCACAATATATCCGTTCTATTGAAAAATGATACTGCAATTTATCTAAGTCAAGTTTTTTCACAAAGGTATTCTGCACTAGGTATTTCAAGTTTCAGTTTCAGAGAATATAACTGGCAAGTTTTGCATCGTTTTGCATAGGAATACGATAGTGTTGTGCTCTGAAATATCGCGCACGAAAATAGACGCGATATCGCAGGTATCTATTCAAACAATTCTTGTTTTGAATAACGCACAGGGCTGACATCGGCGATTCGGTTTGTTGGCTTGCACTTTTATTTTTACACTTTAGCTGATGGAAAAATGCTTTTTTTTTTATGTGGAATTCAATTCTGTTGTTTTTTAGCTGGCTAAGAGTTATGTTCACGTATCTATGCATACTTGCTTTTAGTATTATTTTAATACATCGTAGCACCCACTCTAACTAACGAATGTGGTGTAATTTCACTCCTTATCATCCTAAAAATAACATAATACCTATAGCAAATAGGTATATAAAACATAGAGTATGTGAATCCAACCAATGATAACAATAAATACAACCATATTTCACATAAAAAAAAACATTTTATTTTATTGATGCCAAAAAAAATCAATCATTTAAATGGTCGTCACTTCTTGAATTTTAATTTGCGTATATTTAAGTTCTAGATAGGTACGGAATATACAAGAAGAACTTTATCTAACATGAATTACTGGAAGAGGGTACAGAATATCAAGATGGCATATTTATTGGTTATTACGCGGTGACTACAAAAAGCAAACAGCCTGCAAAACTATGCATAGCATTACAGCAACCCTAGGTAAGGCCGGCGCTACACCGAGTCATAACTACAGTGCCGGAACTAGGAAGTCCGGCATCCGGAACAGGCCCGGTACACCCCCGCCCTAATAAATTGCAGATTAGAAACTCGTTAATCTAATCGCCGGCCGCTCCAAAGTAATTTTTAAAAGTCAGCTATTTTTGACAAATTATTTTTAACAAATGAAAAATTAAATGCTAGCGGCATTTGCGTTTAATTTTCTGTTAAACCGAATCTCGTTGGCGGTGTTAATTACGTATTAATTGGATTTTCCCGTAACAGGAAGTATTTCTGTATTTCTGATAATACTCTAAGCTCAGTTCAGAGAGTCAGCCTACATTCGTATAGGTCCCTATTTAGACAAGATACAATAACTCAACATGCAAATATGCACTTGAAATACTTTCTTTTTTGTTCTTCTGTTTTCTTTGTGTTTAACCTCTATAATCTCGAAGTCTTCAAGTCAAGACTGAACAGGTTCTCTCGAAGAAAACGACTGTGATTATGATCAATCTTTGACCACAGCATTCCTTACCATCACCTGCAGTGGTCAAGGTTTTATCTATTAACAATAAAAATAATATAGTGTAGGTTACTCCTCCGCTCAATGACATTGATCGATTACTTCTACTCAAGTGTTTAGTATGTGTGCTTGAGTGGAGACCACATCTAGGCAGGAAAGTGTAGGACATCTTCCCGCTGTAGCTGGCAGAGACTAGATGAGAAGAGCTGAAAATCGATCTCGATTATATCGAAAATAAGATTGTAACGTTTTTTTATCATCATATTATCCTGATTGATAATAAAAAAGCAAAAATTATTAACAATATAAAGTATATCCAAATGGGCAAATAATAAACTTCAGATATTTAAGGTTATCTTGTAATAAAAGCTCGTATATTTTTATGTGCAGTGAAATTAAAACGTAGTTTAAAATTAAACTCTAGTTCCTTGTATTATAGAGTCTAAAATAAAGGCACTAAAAGTTAGTAGGTACTAATGATTTGATACTCTGAGTTGAACCATAACATTTACACTTCATAAAGAAAATATGCTTTACTTTATGAAGTGTGAATGAACTGTATTTCTTTATTACTTTGGTAATTTCATAGAGTTTATTCATTTTGATATTTTCACAGACATTTTAACCACTTTTGGGAGTTATTTTGTAATGTTTTCGTAAAACTTCAAAACATTCATAGCTTGTTATGGAAATAACTCAGAATTTTCTGTCTTATATATCCTAGGCCATGGTTTTACTTTTTCTCATTAAAAACTTTTGAAACGGAGTACCTTAACGCACGGTGAGGACTTGGCGGAGGAAGGGGGGGGGGGGGTAGGCGAAAAAAAGTGTAAGAGTTTTCCGTCACGAGTTTCCGTCACGACCCTTTGTTTAGTGTAGACGGTTATCCATAGCGCGTATGCTATAAAATAATTATATTAAATTAGTATCAAATAAAATAATATTACATTATATATATTATCATTAATAATTATATCATTATTAATAATTATATTATTAATTTATCATTAACATACTACGAAAGGAACTTCGTTCCAACCGAGTGTTCCACGACGCTCACGCATTTTTTGTAACATACACAAAAAATTTAAGTAATTAAACAGAAGTACAAGTAATAAGAGTAGATGACTCGCTCGTGGAAGTACTACCACCATACACATTTCTGCCGCCAAGCAACACTGCTGTGTTTTGATTTATATGGTTATTGCTGGTGAAATTACAGGCACAGGGTCTTTACACCTTTAGCCTGAAGTTGATAAATAAATAAAATAATAATAATAAATGTTGCTGGGCATTTCACACAGCGCTATCTAGCCCCAAATTAAGCAGAGCTTGTACTATGGGAACCAGATAACTGATAGAATACTTATATACATTTTATTTTGTAAATACATACTTATAATTATATAGAGAAACAACCAGACCCGGAATAAATATCTGTAGATCATGCAAACATTTTTTCCGCAGCGGGGATCGAACCCGCTACCTCCTGCGTCTCAGGCGGCTATTCGCCCACTGCACCACGGACATCACATCACATGATGGACGCAGGGCAGTACATGTTAGGGCACGTTTCTGAGGTTTCTAAAAAAATGAAGGTCTAAACTACCACCATCATAATTATCCGCAATATATATGTCATATTTATATCTAGTCGGCAGCAGTCCTACACTGCGCTTCCCACTGCGTAGTCTACACATAAGAATCTATCTGCCCCAAAAGCTACGTGCCCGCCCACTGTTACTTTAGCTTTTTATTAACTGTCTGAATAAAAATGCATTGTATAAAACAAGGCAGAGATGTTCTAAATAAGTAAGTCGTTCTAAAAAGTACTTCAACTTACCAAGTTTTCGCATAATTTATTCGTTCGTAGAATAGCTTTCTACTAATAGCCAACCATTGAATTTGAATAGCTAATACTGATCATTTATTAGATAAATCTTGTTCAGTTATTATGAGCTTGACAAGGGTTTATGATTTAGGTATTGCTTGAGATGGTATCTATAAAGTGCTCCGGTATTTATTGTGTTTCAGAATTGTTTTGAATTAAGGAAATGAAGGTGAATTTTGGTAGAATAATTTAAGATGTTGCGATTATTTTATACCGCTTTATCAACAGCTTGATAGTTTTAAATGAATGAAGTATCGTTTTTGTACTGGAATTACTTATAAATACCTACTTAACATCACACTAATTGATCGAGCGAAGCGAAATCTCCAAATCAACTTGGGCAAATCGGCGTTGTATGTATGTTTGTTTATCCGAGGATAACTTTCGAAGCGTAGGTAATGATGGCACAATTTTGGTGTGACTCAATGAGCTAAAAGTTTTTGGAGGTTGTTGAGATATTAGGGTTCAAGAGGGGGAAAAAAATGAAAATGAGACTATTAGGTCAACTGAGACGTCAAATGAAAGGTCTTTATTAGTACATTTCGTCCCCGTTTTTATTTTTGTTAAAGTTTTTGTAGTTTTTGAGTTATTATCCATAATAAAAACTAAACCTTGACAAAATTCACTGGGTATACCAGTGATCCCACAGTGCTGTAATTTGGTATGCGTGTAGCATACGTATCACAAATATAGGCAAAAGTCTGAAATCTAGAATAACTGCAATTTGCACCCCAAAAAAGGATATCCAATTTACATGAACTCCCGTTACCTGTAATTTGAATGAAACTGTAGATCAAGTTATTTGGTTATTTATTTCGTGGCACTATTCTGATAGTCAGAGATTAAGAATAATATTTTTTTTGTTTTTATGGTAGACTCGCGAGATCTCAGTTCGGGGCGAACCACTAGTATTATAAATGTGAAAGTTTGGATGTTTGTTTTTTTATTTGTTTGTTTGTTACTCGATCATGTTTTAACGGCTTATCCGATTTCGATGAAATTTGGTGTATAATATGTAGATTACCACATAAGCTACTTTATATCCCATATATCAGTTCCCATGGGATATAAATGGGGTGTCAAGTCAAGTTGCAACAGCGAGTTTATCTTAATTTCTAGGTTACCTATGCATTTAGTAGTCTAACGCGTACGAAGTCGCGGGCAACAGCCAGTGCTATTATAAGTAATTCCAGGACGTAGACCAGTATTTTAGAACTAAACTCAATATTAAATGGAGATCTTAACAGAGATTGTTAATGGTGCCTCTACACGAACATTCATGCTTGATGAGCAAGTATAATCAGACATCGGTGTGCTCGACGTTTTGACGTTTTGTGAGCATTTCGGTTCAACTTCAAACATAAGCCCGACTTGCAAAACGATCCCTAAATATGTTTAAATTTGACGTATTTGTATGATTTAGGCATAGACATAGACATACATTTATTTGCTACCATAGCAATGATGATAGAGAGAGCGCAGGGCGTTGGCCTTCCGATGTAATATGGTGGCTCGCAGGTTTGCTCGCAGTTCCAGGGAGGTAAAGGTGACGCTTTTTAAAGCCTACTGTCAGTCACTATACACCGGCAGCCTGTGGGTAGCCTATACGCAGAGGGCGTACAACGCGCTGCGCGTACAGTATAACAACGGGTTCAGAGTGCTGATGGGGCTGCGAGGTATGTTCAGTGAGGCGCACACGGATGGCTTCCACGCCATTATAAGAAAGCAGTGTACTTCGCTCTTGAAACGCCTGCGTGGTCCCAACAACATTCTGAGCACATTGGCGAACAGGTGGGATTCTCCGTTTCTGGGGCACTGGTTAAGCCTCCACGCAACCCCCTTACAAGGGACGTTGCGCCAGTCACTGATAGTCCCTCGTGTCCGCGTATGTGTATATATGTATGTATGTAGGTGTATGTCTCTCTGTGTGTTGTTATTTTCATTATAATTTATATGTATAAATGTATTTTTGATTTATTTTAATTTGATTCAATTTGACTTTAGTTATTTTATTTAATATAATTTATATATATTTTGTAAAATGTATGAGCCCATGGCTTGAAATAAACAATTTTTGTTTTATTTATTTATTTATTTCACATACAAATTCACACAGGACATTAAAAAGGTAGGATTAAAGAAAAGCACAAATAATAGTAAGAGAAAATAGAACATTATACGCAACAAACATAAGAACAATAGAACAAAATAATAATTATACAGTGTAACCAGACTCTGAGATTTATCATCTCTCTCAATCATATTTAGCCACCAAATACGTTTAGACATCGTTGCGCAAGTCACCCTTAGTCACATGGTGATATTAATTATGCTTGCGCTATTCTAAAGCATTTGAACGCGCCGGTGCGTTACCATCTAACGTACATTATTATAACGGTGAATACTGGAGGATTGATTCATAATTGTTGAACCGGAAATCATATCATACTAAACATACATTAACGTACATTTAGGTTATTCCGTTATAATAGAGTTTGATTTCACATTTACATTTTGTGGGTTCGTGTTTCAGAAGTAGTAAATTAGAAAATATTTCTGTAATAATGATGTTTGAGGTTTCTGAATTATTCATGAAACCATAAAAGTCATGCGAAACTTGTCAACACCGATCAGTTCCGCACGCATACAAATAACTCGATTTAAAAGAAAGTTGTTAGAAGTTTTATTTTTATAAACAAACAAAACTCATTACCATTTTTGAACCCTAACGTAAAAGAGGCATGACTGAGTATTATGTTAGCATGCTAGGTACTCCATTTTCTAATTTCTGATACTTACCTAGTGACCGCTAGCTATCCGCTTGTGGAACTCTCTTGCAGTGGAAATCCGCAGGGGGATCTCTATCTTCAAATCTAAACTCTTTCGGCCTTATTCCAAAACGCAGACTAAAAATAGTACTAGGTTTAAACCAGGTATAGACCAGAGACTAAAATAAACTTTATTACAAAACGAAGTTTAGCAATAAAACCATGGATCATCTACGGTCTAAAGATAAACTCCCGAGACCCCTAGTTTATCCTCTAGAGTGCTTTCACGCTCCCGGGAGGCAAGCCGTTTTTTTCCCTTGGTTGCTCAACGACCACCCAGGAGCATGCGCAATGCGCGGTAATATTATGATTTTTCATTTCAAACTGACTGAACCGATTCCTTTCATTCTTTCTGTGTGTCATTCTCCATAGAGCAGGCTTGATAATGGCGGCGATGACAAAATGTCATACGTCTGAAAATTTGGCAGCAATCAAAATATAAAATATATTTACGTTTGGCGCCATTTTTACCGGCCATCTTGTGTTTACATCAAATTGATTGTTTGATACTGTTTTCATGTGACGTAATTTTACTGTAGTATTTGTATTTGCCGTGTAGCTACACGGATATAGTTTATGGAATAAGTATTTCCGACAGAAAGAAAGTTAATAGTTTTGGTATGTTATTACTTTTTTTTTCGTGTATTTTTTTAACGTGTTTTTCGCCGCTGCTGCATTGTTTTGATTTTAATTAGTTCAAATTATGAATCCTTATCTTATTTTGTATTTTATTAGGCTTAATAAAACCATAATAAAAATAAATAAAAAATAAAAAAATCTCTACGATAAACCATACACCTACAATAATTATTTAAAAAGGTCATGCGTTTTTACCGTGAATTGGGACTGGATGCAGATAAAAGTTATTTATTTTCTATTTATTACAATTTTTATTTATTTATTTCTTATTAAATCTTATAAATAATGTATTAGGCTATAATAATAAATAACTTTAAACCATATAAGTATATAAAACTTCTCCATTTAATGAGATACTTTCCCAACCCAACAAAAGACGTGACGTCATTGCTTTGTAAAATAATTACTCTCATATTTACGAACAAAACCGTCCTGAATGAGTTGTTATAAAAAGCTACAATGTTTAAGCTATTTAAAAACAGAAGTATTAATCGATTTCGATCCATCAACACTCGACGATTTATCAACAAGTGCTCCTGGGCGGTCTGTTTTTTGTTGACATTTTACGATGCGCAGATTTAGGGTTCAATATTTATAAGTAAGGAGTATTTCTGTCTAATTTTTTAATTAAACCTTGTAAATAATGTATTAAGCTATAAAAACAAATAACATTTACATAGATAACTGTTATATTTTTGAAATCATAAGCATTTTAATCTGAGATTCGGGAACAAATGCGTAAAATTTTAGTTTTGAACCTGTGATTTTGATTACAATTTACTAATAAAATGGCATAAAAGTTATACCTTTAGAAAGCCTATTTCACCTAGATTCTAGTACAATAAGATTTTAATACATTGTTTATTGAAAATAATTGAGAAAACTTAGTCCAAACGCAGCGCGGTAATTTTTTGGCGCGAAAATTTTTTTAATTGCTAATCTCAAAGCAACTGTTATAAAAAAATGTTTCGCGATTAAAGCCAGTGAGAGCACTCCTCTGGTTATCTTTGGTTTTTCTTGCTTTGAGGTTAACTTTGATGTTTAGGTACTTTGATTTTTGTGTTACATTTTGATAAATAATTTACCGAAATGGGTATTCACATGATCGGCTTGATTGATTTAGAAGATATAGACATGCTGGAGACGTTCCGGTGATCTGATAGACATCGTCTCCGAGTGAATCCTTTCTAATTACTTACCTATGTGATGAAGATTTTAGTGGATTTATTGCGTGAAGATTTGTCTCACGATCTTGAGCCCCGAAATCAAAGTGATTTGCGCGCTTCACAATTGGGTTCGCCATGAAGTAAGTGCTTATAACCTTGTAATACAAAGTTTTATAAAAACGAATTTAATTAATTTACCTACTAATACATTATTATTTTTCATCCTAGATTCAAGACGATACTGCTGATTTACATGGTGTATCTCAACCAGCTGTCAGCAAAACATGGTTTATAAAAATGCCTGCAGCTTTAGGCCATCAAGAGGAGAGCATAAGAAAATTCCCCACAATAGTGAATTGTGATGTTCTTCAATTAATGTACAGGTAATTTTGATTTTAGTTTGTTACTGTCTAATAAAACATACATACAATCACACCTATTTCATGAAGGGGGATTAAACTAATCTAGACAAATTTATAGAATATAGGGGACTAGATAAATCTTAAAAATTTTACAACTATGGTATAAAACAAACATTATGGAAAGATTATAAGTAGGTAAGTACTAAAAAGTGTTAACTTTTCAGGTAGTTTGTGATGCTGATCCGAAAACTATGAAAATGGTGACCAGGTAGCGTGGCAGTGTGCATGACTCAAGAATATTCCGGGAATGCAGATTAAATCAAGAGGCTGGTGCATTCTTTGAAATATTACAGAGATACAGTGGTTATCCATGTACTTATTTACCATTGTGTGTATTTATTTACCATTGCTGAATCCCGGAAGTCCCAAAGATGAAAACTACAATAGGTGGCATATCCGTACACGGAACACAGTGGAAAGTTTTGGTCTATCGAAGCAACAGTTCCATTGTCCTTCACAATATTGCCACTGACATGAAAGAAGACCTGTTTCCTGGTGAGGATAGCAGTGAGCTGACTTTCAAGGGAACCCATACCGATACCAAGGTATATTCATAACACAGTACAGGGGAATACTAGGAGAATCCAGTTTATTGAAACTCATTTTTAATATAATGCCTTAAATAAATATGTATTTTATTTTTATTCTATGTATGGTAAATTTTTTAATGATGGTGTCATAATAATAGTAATTTATTCATAATAATAAATATTATAACGTGTTTTTCTTACATTCTAATAAAGCTATTTCTAGTTCAATTGTTTTTCATTTCCAGCAATTCTGTTTTTTTTAAGTCCCTTTGTACTGGCGCATTTCTTCAGTTCTGTAAAACAATAAAAAACATTGTAGAAAATTGCATTATCTAGTTAAAAACGTATGAAGGGAAACAAAGTAATATAGGTACTTATTAGTTATATAATGGTGCTCACAAGACTTACTTTCTCTTCAAAACTCCAGTTTTCACCCCTTTTTCTTCTTCATTTGTTCCATTTTTTTACCCCAACACGATCTCAACTTAGGTCAATTATGTACAAAATGTACAAATGGATATATTGGTGTATTTGTTCAAGCTCAAGGTGAATCGCCTAGGATTCCCCCGAGTGTTAAAAAAGTCTTCAAAACTTTCAAGTGGTTTCTCAACAAAGCTCCATCACAAATATTGTTTTGATTGACATGGCCTGACTGATGGTCTCGAATTTTGCGTGCATGATGAAACTTCACTCCATTACACGCATGAGTTATTCAAGAAATGATAACAACTCTTTTAAAAAAAACTTTCAAACAATAAATCGCCCATGTTTGAGAGATTAAAACATATTTTAGTAACAAATAGATTAATAATCTATCATTAAACATATTTCTGATCCTTTTATATCTTAAAGAAAATATCACATTTATCGAAACGGAACGTTGCATCGAATGGTTGCAGAATGAATGAATGATGCATTATCAATATTTATAATATAATCTATGGATTTAGTTAAACCATGGACTATTTCTGGTACTAAGTGATCTTTGGTTGATCTACGTTTTGTAATAAGGACGCATTTTAATCCTGGTACCAACTTTAATACCGAAACAAACCTAGACTTCTTAGTTCTGGTTTAAACCTAGACTAATGTACTTTTTTGGAATAAGGCCGTTTAAGTTTAAAGAATTATCCACTTACTCCTAATAGTGAAGGAGTTATATTTTCCATCATCAGCTCAGCAACATGAGATAATCAGACCCAAATACTTGAGTAGTTTTTTTATAGACAGTAACTATAAAAACAATAACAAACATAAAACCGAATCGTGTCCCTATAAAATTTGAGGATTACCTTTGATTTTTTTGGGATTCCATCATCAGATCCTGACTTGGTGCCAATGGGATCACCTGAAAAGCCATTTAAATAAAAAAACAATTTCTCGAATCAGTCCAGGCTCTCGCTAGGAAGTTGGATCAAGGGTCAGATACAGAAGGCGGTACTCCTGGACTCGGCACGCATAGTCAGGAGGTTCCTGTCTCTGCAGCCCTAGCCTCCGATTGCTTGGGCCTTGCTTCGCGATCGGTGGTTTACCGTTTTTATAAATATATTTTTTACTATAATGTTTGTTTTTTGTAAGAGACTTTGTAGTGAAAAATGTATTTTTTATAAATGAGTTTCAAAACAAATATGTGAAAATAATAATAATAATATATCTTTATTTCAGGCACCAATAGAAGAGTGCTAGATGTTAAAACTTATTTCTACGGCCCATATAAATATATACCTACTTATAACTATTTGCTATTTGTATTTATAGTGGCTTTGTGGTTGATAAGTCTATAAATATTATCCAATATGTAAATAAAAAGATGTAAAGATGTACCTATATAAAAGCGTATATAATAACGCCGTCAAAGTCGTTATCATTATCGTATGTCTGTATCGTATTTTTCTAAGCATATACGTTATGAATATGCCTAAGCAAATACATAAATTGCCTTTAAAGCCCGGCTTTGAGTGGAATAGACATTCGAGGGAACAAGCAAATTGAATTTCCCATACGTATTGGTATAACGAACCGCTCCCAATGCGGGACTGAAGCCGTCAGGGGGTGCTTTTTTCTGTGTATTGAGCAGTTTTTGTAAACGGGTGCTGTTACCAACCTTTTTATTCAGGAGAATAAGTACATTAAAGTAGATCAATGAACTGTACTGTTTGCCTCATCAAAACAACAATTCAAATTGTTGAATTAAGTTTCTCATTAAGTTTCTTTTGAGAAATACAGAATCATACCATTAAAAATAAATAATGTACCTAAGTAAATATAAATATTTAGGTTTTTATTTGGTTATACTACGTGGTTTGTTATGTATGATATTAAATGAAAACACGGGTAGGGCTATTGTTGTTTAATAGGGTTTTTTTTCAAAGAAAATATTAAATTTTCAATTTTTGAACTTTTTTCATTACAACTCCTAAAATATCAATAAGACAGCCTGTATCAAATAGGTAAACAAGTCATATTCATTCATCGTGTAAGTACCTTTTAAACTGACTAAGCAATATTCTCACAAAGGCGCCGCCGATTTACGTTAAAAATTGTTTGTTGGAAATTTATCGATTTCAAGGTAAATATTTAAGCTACCGGTATTAAACCCACCTCTAAAATCAGTTAATACGATTCCGGATGTGTGTTTTAAATTAATGTCGTACATAATATAACAGGTTGTATAATGGCGTCCGTTTTTCGTCGCCGACGTCAGCCTGTTATCTGGGAAGTGTCCTACTTAAAGTTATTTCAGTTTCATGATTATAAAAAATATAATGTAAGAAACTTTAAAACCTAGTTCTAACTATATTTCAGAAAAACAATGTAGGTACAAGTGCTTAAAAATATACAAAAGAATTGGAATGTAATCCTCCAGAGAAATCATTTACGAAAAGTTTATAAGAAATAAATATTTGTCGTTGTAAACCTATTTCTTGAACGACTTACCTATTCGCAGATTCATTTATTTTACTGGCAGTGGTGTATTATTTATGATTTGTTGCCAGACCAAAACTAAGTACCACGTCACGTAAAACATCTTTAGATATTAGATATCTTTAGTTAGATATCTAATATCTAAAGATGTTTTACGAATGTTTCTAGCTGTGATGGCAATGTGTTATTATAATAATGTTAAAACTGTGTTTTCTGAACCCAACGCGGTTGTCACTTTTCTCTCACAAAACAAATTTAAGAACGTTAACAACAAATCGGTATAAATTATTTAACAATTAAAGATTTATTACGCGAAAAAAAAATATCTCGATTTCCTGATTTTCTTAAAATAATACCTAAACACCAAAATCAACACTTTTTATGTTAAAAGTAAGGGAAAATCGCCTTTAGAGACAGTGAAAATCGATTGCAAAGAGGTGTGAAAAGTTTTCTTACCATAGTCCTTATTAGAAGGAAGAAGAAGAGGCCTTTGACCAGTTGTAGAACTGTATAGAATAGTAAAAAAAAACCTACACTTGCTACATATAATAACATATTTTTTTTTCAACCTGGAGGTGGAACAGTTTGTGGCCCACCTGATGTTAAGTGATAACCATGCCCCGTAGGGCACGTGTCTAAGGTAGACAGTAGAGGTAGGCCGTAGGGCAACTTGATCCATTACAAGTGCCATTAAAGCTCCATTAAACCATTAAAGCCTGTAATTTTACCGGTAATTATACCCTTCAAACCGAAACCCAGCAAAGCAGGTTGGCGGCACAAATAGGTTAAAAAAAACTCCAACAACAAATAACAAGGTTAGATTTGTTACCACCAAAAAAGATAAACAACTTACTTATTTAAACGCGTGTTTAAAAAATGAGTTATCAATCGTGTATAATTTTTTTTAAGGTAAGACCCTAAGTGTATTTAAAAAAATAACATTATTTTCTGTCTACCAGGTATACATCGTAGGGCATGCCGCCCCCGGCTCAGACTCCCGACACCCGTACGACACGTCGCCCGACGCGAACGCCAAGTTTCTACGCACCGTGCGGCGTCACGCGCGGATCATCGCCGGCCAGTTCTTCGGACACCTCCACGCGGATACATTCCGCGTTATTTATAATAATGGTAACATTTTTAACCGATTTAAAAAATAGGTGGTTCTCAATTCGTAGTTTTAGGGTTCCGTATCTCAAAAGGAAAAAAGAAACCCTTATTGGATCCCTTCGTTGTTCTTTGCTCTAGAAATTTATAGGAGAGACATATGTTCAGCAGTAAAGTCCTATCATAACACTTCCAACTCTTACTACATTAAAAATGTTTTACGGATGTTATCATAATTTTTTATGTTATTTTATATGAAAATCAGATACGTGTATCAGATTCAGTTATCAGTGTACATTCACAGTATTTTTGTACAGTTCCCTGGCGGAACAAAAAGACAAATTAAAAACAAAAAATATATATAATAAAATTGTGTAAAAAGAAATTCAATTAAATAAATATATAAACTTAGTGCATCCATATTTATACTAAAAAGGGGATATTTACCATGATTTGGGAGTTTTTGAGTATCCCGATCAAGTCTCCGTAATGAGATTAGCAAACACAAGAATTACAATCGTGAAGATTGTTTTCAACTATCTGGAGCCTGGAATCCTGTAGTGAGAATGTGTAAGAACCGAAAAAGTGAAGTGTCAATTACGGCGTCCTAATACCGTGAGTGTTGTATGTCGTAATCGAGTTATGATCGAGAATGAAACCGGTGGTAGAAATAGTGTTAGTGAATTCATTCCTAGCAAGAGACTGATAAAGAGGGTTTCTTTCTCATACTTCTTTATATCTACCAATAACTACCCACTCGCAAAGACTTCAGTTTACCCGTGATCATGGCGCATGCAACTGCGTCGAAATATTGGGACACTCAAAAACTCACAAATCATGGTAAATATCCCGTTTTTAGTACAAATAGAGTTCATAACCATGATAGTTTCAAAATTTATACAATAAGCGATAATTTGACGACGTCCGTGGCGCAGTGGGCGTATAATCGGCTGAGACGCAGGAAGTAGCGGGTTCGATTCCCGCCACGGAACAAATGTTTGCATCATCTACAGATATTTGTTCCATGTCTGGGTGTTTTTCTATACATTATAAGTATGTATTTACAAAACAAAAAGTACATAAGTATTCTATCAGTTATCTGGTTCCCATAGTACAAGCTCTGCTTAGTGTGGGGCTAGATAGTGCTGTGTGAAATGTCCAGCAATATTTATTTATTTATTTTAATCCATTTTCATTAAAATAGATGTTCGCAGTTGTTCCATACCACCACCCATGGAACTAAAGCGCATTCGTTCCATTGCAAGTGTACGTAGTAATTGACGTGTTTTTTGCAGATCTTCCTGTATCCTGGTCATTCCTGGCTCCATCAGTAAGTCCGCATCGCGATCCCGCCGGCTCGTCTAACCCCGGCCTAAGGCTTTACAAGTTTGACACCAATACCGGGAAGGTAAACTTTATTTTATTACTAGCTGACCCGCCGAACTTCGTACCGCCTTGACATTCATATGACGCGGGCTGCCAATGTACGTCGCCCCGGTAGAATTGTCAATCGGCCATCATTAGCTGCATCCATGTATGAGAAAATTAATTTGATTCATAATTTTTTTTCGCTTTTTCCGATTTTTTTATAGTTATTCTGCAATTCGGAGCGGAGACAAATCTAACAAATCAAAGATCATCAAATTCGGTCCAGTACTTGAGTTATAAATGGTGTATCTATCCCGACTTTGTTTTATAGATATTTTTGTTAAGGAAACTTCAGTTGAAAACTAATTTATGTCTATCGTATGATCCTTCTTGGTACGACTTTATTGGAAATTCTAAACTTTCTAAATTAAAAACAAAAAAAAAACTAAATTTAATTTTAGTCTGTTTTAGGATTTGTTGTATGTACACATTGTAACTAGAGCTCTGAGTAGAATTCAATTTTATTAACATAGTTTATAGGGCGTATTTTATAGTTTATGCTTGGTGTTTCTCTACGAGATCGACTTAGAAATTAGGAGATTCGTAGATGCACCAGTCACCGACATAGCGCAAAGGATTAGCAAGCTGTAGTGGCGGTAGGCGGGGCACATAGCTCGAAGAACTGACGGCCGTTGGGGCAGAAAGATTTTCGAGTGGAGATCACGCACTGGAAAGCGCAATGTAGGACGGCTCCCACTAGTTGGACGACCTTGCTGGGAGCCGTTGGGTGCAGGCCGCACAAGATCGGTCACTCTGGAAATCTATGGGAGAGGTCTATGTTCAGAAGACATCTTGTGGGTGATATGATGATAATGATGGAGAAGGCACTAAACGCATACTCGTATTAAATAATGTTAAAAACCGCTGCACATACATTTTCTCACCTTTGACTTTTGACGACCTCCGTGGTGCAGTGGGCGAATAGCCGACTGAGGCAGAGGAGGTAGCGGGTTCGATTTCTGCCGCGGAACAAATGTTTGCATGATCTACCTACATATATTTGTTTCGGGTCTGGTTGTTTCTCTATATAAGTATGTATTTAAAAAAAAATGTATGTAAGTATCCTAACAATTATCTGGTTCACATAGTATACGCTCTGCTTAGTTTGGGGCTAGATAGCGCTGTGTGAAATGTTCAGAAAAATTTATATATTTTCTCATTTTTTTGCACACTGCGCGGCACCAATAGCAAAGACGATTAACTATTACTACGCCCGTAGCAAAGAGTTACAATTCCTACGTATTGTTCTTCCCGCTATGTAGCAGCCTAGCAGTATTGCGGTGGCGACGTCATTCGGTTGCCACCGCTACTTGCTGAATGTATATAACTTTCACTATTTTTAATCAATTTAGTTTTCTGAAATATCTTCTAAAATCAAAGAGAAATAAAAACATGAAAACTGGTAGTAGGTACAGTAAATTTCCACACATAGAAACCGCTTCCAGACAGGTCACTGGGTCTGTAGAAGTAATAGATATTAAATCAGTTCGTTTATATGGAGTTTCATGGGCTTGCCTGCTACGTTCACGTCTTCTCGTTGTCTCGTCGTCATCACGCCGTCCCGCAGGCTGATGTATTATCACCATATTCATTTCATTTTCGAAGTCTTTGACTAAAACCTATGTAACTTTACTATACTATACAAGTAACTACATTCTATAAAGTGAGAGTTGCTTTAAAAACTCAAAAATATAATTCCTATCATTTTATAAGTAAATAATTGAAGTCGTAAAAGGCAAATCCGGTTAAAGTTATCATAAAAATATAATTATTTTCTTTCTACGCCCGTTTCTTCTTAAACCCTTTTAACTCATCCGATCGAAGCTTCCTAAATAATATATGTATTTTTAAAAACGATTTCGTACATTTTCGTTCATTTTTTCCAACAATCTCAATTATCATTGAGAGAAAAAAGTTTAGAGCACAATTTCGTTTGATTTTTATTATTCACCGTCGCTTCGAATTGCAAAAACATTTTTATTTTATTTGATGTAAGGCTATAATTTGGTGTTTAAGTGAGGGCGGAAATAATAATGAATCATTATTGTCTTGAATTTCTTAGTCACTAGTTTGTTATGCTTGGGTCAGAATGGTGCAAGAGATAGGAGGTAAATAGTGTCAACAAATATAATGCTGATAGCCAGTCCTGGATTAGCCTATAAGTTATTTAAGCAATTGCTTAGGGCATCCCGTCTAGGGGGGCACCAGAGACGACCGAGAAAAAAAACCGAGCACACGAAAGTTAAAGCAATTTCGAAATCCGCGCGTTTTAAAATATCGTTGACGTTCGGTTCGGTCGCAGTCGACCAATCGACGCAAGTCGACCTTATCAAGTCGCGGCCGGTCGTAAAATATATCCGAATCTTAGGACAATATGTGAAATCTAGTAGTGCCGACCCCACCTAGCATGAAATAAGGGCGGTATGAGGAACACATGCATATTCTACATACGATACGTATTAACATTTTTTTTTTAAATTAATTCTTTGTAGTTAACTTAAGGATAGGGGGGCCCACAGGGGAAGATCGCTTAGGGCGTTAGTTACCTTAATCCGGCACTGCTGAGAGCTGACGATAATAATGATCAGATTTTTTTAACTAATATTTTGTTAAAATCTCAGCCTGATATATGATATTTATTCTCATTAGATTCTACTACTTTTATACCAATCTACTTCTTTAGATACAAAACGATTGTCAAAATAATTATTCCTAATGTTGAATGAGTCCTCAGAATGAGTCTGAGCGATAAGACCGCTCTTTGTACTCTTTCTACCATTTTCTTTTTGATTTCAGATGTACGGTATAGTGTTTTAAGTAAATCTTCTTTTTAACGACAGGTGCTGGACTACACTCAATACTATCTAGACCTGGCCAGTGCTAACCGAAACGTTGGCGCCGCGGAATGGTCGGCCGAATACAACCTGACCCAGTACTATAGTCTTCATGAAGTATCAGCTAACTCACTGCACAATCTTGCAGATAAGCTTCGGATAGGCTCGCCGCATGAGACTACTATATTCAACAAGTAAGTTTATATATTAGCAAAAGTTTATTAAACTAGATGAAAACACTCCTGGCATACGGGGTCATAAACGTGGGACAAGTGACGATGATATTGCTATTTTGCTCGCTTTTATAGCAGTTATGAGAGCCGTTAGTGATACGCTCACTTTCTTTTAGTTTTAAGGGTCCCGTACCCAAAGGGTAAAACGGGAACCTATTACTAAGACTCCGCTGTCTGTCTGTCCGTCTGTCACCAGGCTGTATCTCAGGAACCGTGATAGTCAGACAGTTGAAATTTTCACAGATGATGTATTCTGTTGCCGCTATAACAATAAATACTAAAAACAGAATAAAATTAATATTTAAGGGGGCTCCCATAAAACAAACGTGATTTTTTTGCTCGTTTTTACTCGATATTGATAGCGGTAACAGGTATACGCTTGAAATATTCACAGAACATCTAAATGTTCTAACATATAGCTAATAATATATAGCTAACTATATATTCACTTTAAAAACAAATAATATCATTAAAATAAAACAAATATTTAAGGGGGGCTCCCATACAACAAACGAGATTTTTTTGCCGTTTTGGTATCGTCCATTATGGTCCGACTCGCACTTGGCCGGTTTTTATTTGATCCTTTTTTTCCGTTATTTGAACAATTTTAAGAACACGTTCTTACTTGTAGTCTACCAAATATATTTTTTTGAAGTGAAAACTTCATCAGAGAAAAAATCATTGAACTCGCGATACTGTTACCGTAACTGACACCTCTATATATAATTTGAGATGGAAAACAACCATTGAATCACGACACTGTTACCGTTACCGACACTTCTGTGTCTGTAGTGTAGTTTGTGTATCTTTAGTATATGTAGTGTAGTGTGCTTTTATTCAACTTTTCACTTCTGTCGGCACTCCCGTATTGCCACATTTTTTGTATTCCAGGATGTTTTCAAAATGCTGTTGCATACATTCAATGTGTCACCTTCGTTTTATTTTTTACCCAGATACTTACGAGCATACAGCGTCAAACACGACAACACAGACTCTTGCGACGGAGCATGCGCCCACCAACACTTCTGCGCGATCACATGCGTCGAGCACGTCGCCTACCGGCAATGCGTGGAAGCAGCCGCTAGCGCACTCGCAGCCGCTGGCAAATCCTCTCCGCTTATCGCTCCGCTCATGACCACGCTAACCTTAATCGTATTCGTCCTTGTTTTTATTTAGGCAATTTTATAAATCCCCAATCGGTAGTCGCGTGCAGAACAAAACAACATTTTAAAGAGGTTCGACACGCAATAGGTTATTAAATTTAAACCTAATTTGTTATAATAGTTGGTTGTTTAAACAGATGCACGACTTGGTTTTAGTCACTCCTTGTCGGTAATATGCTGTGTAAATTTTGTAAATCTAATGTATTCAAGATGAAATAAAATGATAAGATAAATGATTCAATTCAAGTTTGAACTTTATGGACTTTAAATAACTATGAACATTTTGGTGACATTTGGATTTAAGAGATTTTTTTGGCGCAGCCGTATGGTTCTGTCACGGAGAAATGCATTGACATTTTTATAGATTAAAAGTGTGTCCATTTTTATTCTGAAACTGTTGATGCATAATAAATGCTTTGTTTATTGAATAAATTGTAATGTTAGTCATAAGAGGCGTAAATTAGGGCTCTGGCGGCATTATGTGATATTGCTTGGTAATGTAAAGTTGGAGTAAAATTAGAAAAAGTTAATTATTTTTGTGTCATAAATTATATTACCTAATAGTTTTAAATTAACACGAAATCTCTGAAAATTAAATTATGTTTAAGTGTCAATAATTTAATACTAGAAAACAGTAACTAATTGTTATATAGGCAATACAATATAGGAACCTAATTATAAAATACTGTCATTATTGTTACAGTATTATAAGTTAAACAGTTTTTTTATTTAGCATTTTTAGAATTTATTGTTTTTTTTACAAACTATAATTTTGTTTTTTTGATCTTAACTTGTTCTAATTGAAGAATATTTACTTGATGTATTGAAATTAAAGGTAATGTTATTCAATTTTAAAGATAAATTATTTAGGTAAATATATGTAGGTAATAGTATAAGATGTTATAGGAAAATTGTAAATATAATCAAAACTAGGATTTCGATTGCATTTTATAAAAGTGCAATTCCATGATATTTATTGAAGCCACTTTAGACAGTGTGTTTCAATTATTTTTATCGGTCTACAGTCGGAAGCTGCTATCAAATTTTTTTTTGATGTGTAACATCTTTCCCCTCGGTTTTGAAAATAATAAATTTGGAAATAATAAACTCGGAGGGGGGCGTTCTATCGTGTTCCAGTATTGTTGTACCATGTTTTGGTTCCAAAATAAAGTCTTTTTTTTCCTCGGTTTGTAGACTGATTTTGACAAAAGGGACGGAAATGTGTAATAGGAAAATGGGGAAGCGCGCGCTATTTGATTTAACCAATGAGCGCGCGAGGTGGTCAGATGTTACACATAATATGCGACTACCGTAAGGTGCGTAGTTTTTTTTTAATTTCTCACTGTATTGTCCAGAACTTGTATCCATTATAATATGTACATTTATTTTGTAACGGAATCGTAGGATATATGCCGTTTTTGCTTTTATTGTTTTTGTTATTTTTCCGAAAATATTATTTAAGAACTTCGTGTAACTAATTACGTATAATAACGTGTATCTTTATTTCAGGCTTTGTAAATTATTGTAATTGAAAATTAAATTGTAAATGAGGAACAACTAGTATGTAAGGTCCTTTATTTTACTTTCTCGTATTTAGCCATTTATACGACATTCATTTTTTGTAATAATTTCTCAAATAGTTGTTTTATAAAAAAAATGTATAAAACATTGCTCTTCTTCATATTGATTTTATAAAACTATTTTAGAGATAGATTTGTCACCTTCTAACAAAGTATTTAAACTAATAGACAGAACTAAAATAAATGTTTTATGAAAAAAGTATATAAAATATGTATTCAATATATTATAAGCAAATAGTATCTTGAATTTCGTTTCATTTCAACAAAATTGAAATTCTGTTTCAGGCAGTTTCATTATCAGACTAACGATTCAATAATTAAATGTATTTATTATGTACTTACCTGTAATGTAGTTAATTGGTTTCCCTTTAAAATAATGTTCCCGTATCTGTAATTTCCAAATAATTTTTAATAAAGAACTGTACTCAATTTGATTTTTATTTTACTATAAATTACCTTTATTGATAGTGCTTTATTAATAACTCATATTGGCTTTTTACTACAAATGAGTCAAGTCATTTATAATTATGGTGTTACTATGTAGTCAATTAATCGTTTAATACGTTCTGTTTATGTCAGAATCGGTGCTCGTAACAATACACTTACTTTGAAAAAAACTTCAAAGTAATCGTAGATCGTTATAATATAAACATACTTTAAACTATCATCATTATAAAATATATAAATAATGCTGGACATTTCACACAGAGCTGTCAACCCCAAACTAATACAATGCGGACCAGATAACTGATAGCATACTTGAGGACTTAATTATAGACGTTTTTTGTTTGTTTGTATATATATATTTAAAATGAACAACCATGCCTGGAAATCTGTAGATCATGGAAACATTTGTTTCGCGGCGGGAATTGAACCCGCAGGCTCCTGCGTCTCAGCTAGCATTTCATCCGCTGCGCCACGGAGATCATTACCTATTTCTGATATAGGGCGTCCAGTGCTAAATCGAATCACTTCGGATCGTTTACTAAAGTCCCAACGGCCGTCAGATCTACAATAATGCCTCATTCATTTGTTTCTAATTCGGTTGGTAGATTTGAAGGTATAAAGTAACTGTATACTAGTAATAACTGGTTCAAAAAGTGTTATTGCATGGGTAATTAAAACTGCTACATTGAAGACACTGTTGATGTCATGATAACAAGCAATTTTATTATTTTTGACGACCTCGGTGGCGCAGTATGCGAATACCCAGCTGAGACGCAGGAGGTAGCGGGCTGATTCCTGCTGCGGAACAAATGTTTGCATGACCTACACATATTATGTTGGGGAAAAAGTTCCCAGTTCTTCAGCTACGTCGTAACTACTGATATGCGGATCTTGCTCCACTTTTTCAAAAATGGCATCAATTTTATCCGTAATAGGGCGACCAGAGCGACGTGCATCTTTGACATCAAAATTTCCGGATTGAAAACGCTTAAACTAAATTTGTGCTACTCTCACAGACACTGCACTAGGTCCATAAACATCCCAAATTTTTTTTGCGGCTTTCTTTGCATTTTTACATTTTTTGTCGTAAAATTTTAAAATGTATAGAATTTCTTCATTACATTCACTCATCTTTATAGTACAAAAAACAAATAAAAATCACACATTTTTCTAATTTGAATTTGGAATTATCTTCTTTAAAATTTAAACTTTGAATGATACCAAAACCAGCCAGATACAAATAGTATAGCCAAAGATATTTTATTACAGGTTCATACATACTATAATGCGAAAAGACTTTTTCCCCAACTTATTATTTGTTCCGGGTCTGGATGTTTTGCTATATATATGTAAGTACGTATTTACAAAAACATAAGATAAGATAACTCTTTATTGTACACCAAAGTAAAATACACAACATAATTTTTACAAATAGATTTAGTACAATGGGCGGTCTCATCGCTAAAAGCGATCCTGGATTATAATTTATCATATGACGGCGGTGCATCTATATAAAATTAAAAATATACCCACATACTATAAACTTAAAGTACCACTAATAACACAAATTTAATTATAATAAAATCTCTCTCTTGGAGTCGTTATCTTCAATGCTGAGAGTCGTGACCTCCTCCATGGGTGATTTTTTTCCTTGACTATGTTTCGCCATCGGTGTCGGTCGGATGTCGGACGGGTCTGGATGTTTTTCTATATAGTACATATTTAAACGTATGTATGTATTTACAAAAAAAAAAGTATATAAGTATTCTATCACTTATCTGGTTCCCATAGTACAAGCTCTGCTTAGTTTGGGGCTAGATAGCGCTGTGGGAAATGTCCAGCTATATTTATTTATTTATTATTGTTTATTATCGGTGTCTGTTGGCGGTGATATGTATGGCATCACGAAGCCCAGAGTCAAGAGTTGTGCGGATCTGGTCAGACCAACGTATCGGCTACGAACCCGTGGTCTTTTCCCCTCAACTTTGCCCGTGATGATCAGTTTCTCCAAGTAGTCACTATGTTTCCTCGCTATGTGACCAAAGTACTCAAGAACTCGATGGAGGCAGACTGTTGAAAGCCTTGTATTTATCTTGAGATCCTTGAGTATTGAAAGGTTAGTTCTTCGGGCCATCCAGGGAATCTGCAGCATTCGTCTCCAGCACCACATCTCAAAAGCGTCTACACGTACGCGATCCTTCGCTTTGAGAGTCCACGTTTCTGCATCGAATAGGAATATGGAAAAGACTAGGCTTCGGATGAGCCTTATCTTAGTCCTGTTGGATATTTTCTTGTCTTTCCATAGTCCTCCAAACTGGCTCATCGCGCTTTTAGCCATCCTTATCCTTCTACTCACTTCGGGTTCACAGGAGCCGTTGTTAGAGATGCTGGAGCCCAGGTATATGAAGTTGTCTACAATTTCTAGATTTAGTGCCTGAGTCAGCTCCAGTTTTTTAGTACGGTCTATCACCATAACCTTCATTTTAGGTCTATTTATGGAGAGTCCCAGCTCTTTACTAACACGTTCCATTTTGGTGAGAAGGTTCAGTATTTCGGCTTCTGAGGCAGCAAGTAGGGTTGTGTCATCGGCATAACGTAGATTAGTGACTTTAACGCCGCCGACGCTCACGCCGCCCTTCCAATACGTATAATAAAATAAGCAACTGTAAAAATAGTTATGATGAATTAACAAGCAGTTACAACTTCAACAGAGGGACAGATAACGGGTGTGTACTTTTGTTAGACTTGGATGTTCTTATATAGAAGGGCAAAGCGTTTCACAATCGTTCATAGTATACTTATTAGTATTTTATCAGTTATCTGGTTCCCATAGTACAAGCTCTGCTTAGATACCGCTGTGCGAAATGTCCAGCAATATTTATTTCTTTCTTTATTAATGAACATGCATCTAATCCAAATCTATCAGGTAATTGAAGATGCTATTTTTGGAGATTTAATTGACGTGTGTACGCAACTAAAACACTAAATTTTACCACAAAACTATCAAATTACCTTACATCTATACAGAATCCCCGAATGATGGTGAAAACGTGACGTCATTGAATTTCCGAAGCTTTGGCCCTCAGTTTGCGGCATCAATGGGTACCTAGCATGGTAAGTACCTAAATCCTGCTCGGCGGAAACTGACACGTTCCTTTATTTAGTGCGAGTGTGCCAGTCACGGGTAATGCAGCCGACTAGGTCATGGACGTATTTTACCCTCCAGCCACGTTGTCGGACTACGCCGAATATTCGTGTTGTATGACTCTGTCAATCTGTATATTCGTAACATGAGACACACAACACTAGCACTCGTCGAATCCCGTTATTGTGGCCGAGATATTAGAGATTTTGGTTACTCTAAGAGGAGATGGGCTTGCTACCTGTCGCTAATAAAATAAACAAGATACGCAAATAAAGATGGTCCAGACCTGAATTGTGGAATTCTGCTTAATTTTATCAAGATCGAAAAATCTTTACTCATTGTTTAAGGATCATTTAAAACTTCAAGTAGATAAACATGGTGGAATGGGCGCTGAATTTATGCTTTAAATATATTTTTACTGACTTCAAAAATAGGAGATGGTTCTCAATTAATCGGATTTTTTTTATGTATGTTCCCCGAATCCCTTCATCAAATTTTATAAGGACGCAATTCGGTTTTACTTTTGTTATGACCTCAGAACTCCGTCATTTATCAACCGATTTGAAAAAATATTTTTTTTTGAAGGATATATTTTCA
The DNA here is from genome assembly GCA_963924445.1 of Philereme transversata. Taxonomy (NCBI): domain Eukaryota; kingdom Metazoa; phylum Arthropoda; class Insecta; order Lepidoptera; family Geometridae; genus Philereme; species Philereme transversata. The sequence continues at coordinate 5,664,499 of OZ004353.1, forward strand.
TATTGGTCTCATGGAAATTTCATCAAAATCAGTTAAGTCGTTCGGTTAAGTCTATGATATTTTTGTTAAAAAGTTGCTTGTTATTATAATAATTGTATCACGAAATAATGAAAAAAGATGAACGAAACGTCACACCCTAACTGCCAGCATACTTTGGGTGTGGCGTTCTGTTCATCTTTGAATCTGGTAGTCAAATATTTTATAATCTTGATACCAGTCAGTGCAACGTCAACGGTGAAGCTATACTCGTTTATGTAGGTAGAGTAATGCAACGAAACGTTGTGCCAAAAATCTCTAAAGTGGTCATAAATTGAAATTACTCAAATTGGAGTACGTACCTACCGGTAAAAGCAAGTAGTAATTTTTCAAAATGTTTGCTTTAAAAATTGTACGTCTCGAAATAGCTTGATAACTCACTTTATTGTTAATTCAAGTCATAAGTTGAGGTAGAAATAATATGCTATTTAAACATATGCAAAATCACCACTAAAGAGACCGACCGAAGTTTACTGCCACTAAAGGCCCATAAATAAACAATATACCACAGCGAATTCAGTACCATGTTTCTATTCACGCTACTTCACCTGACCTTAGATCGTATCTTTTATAACTACCCGCATAATTACAATGAAATACTGTTATAACTAACCCGAGTACTTTGCTTTCAGTGCCATAGTTTTTTTTATATACACGTTTTTAAATTTTGTAAAATACCTAACTAAATAATAGTTGTTATTTAGTAATTTTTTTAAGAACGTAGTTGCATAATCTTCTTCATAGCAAAGACAAAGTCAAAGTCAAAAGTCAAATATTTTTATTCATTAAAATCACAAGGATCACTTTGAAACGTCAATTTTACTGTCTGTTCCTTCGCGACAAAGCTAGAGGGCTTAGCCAAATATGTCCCATACATTTTTGAACTTATCATCATTTGACACATGTTATGGAAATATCACGTGGTATATCAACAATAAACCTATGTAGAAATCGAATCGATTCAAAGCGAATGTAATTTGGCTACGGGCCCAGGAAAGAAAGGCAAGAAACAAGGCTGGTTGAATTTTTAATGATCCTTTTAGAATACATAACACTACAGAAAATAAATTACGTCTAAATAGTAACATTTTGAACGAGTCGGAGCAATTTCAATCCCAAGCTTCTCTATCATCTAAATAATCCGATATTTTATAGTAGTCTTTTTTATAAAGATTTTGTTTAATTACGTTTTTAAATTTGTTAATAGTCAATTTTTGAGCGTGCCAGTTCTACGTTTTAATTTATGATATGTTGGACAGGTGTTTGACCACAACAATAGCATTAGGTGAGGCGGTTATTAGGTCCTCCATCGTGCAGGTGTTCGGGCACAAAGGGCATAGTAGCAAGTGCTGCATTGACTGCGTAGGATCACCGCAGACGCATTGTGTTATGTTAGGGTCCTTGAATTCCCATTTGCACGTATTAAGTCTGCAGCGGCCAACCTGGGTGCGGAGCCTGCAGGACTGGAGAGATGAAGAAGTGCGACGAAATTTGGCTTGCTCCATTGAATTTTGCCGATCCGATAAGTGTGGGAGAGGGACGGGTTGCGCCCTCTCGCTTGCACACTGTAAATATACAAAACGGCGGTGCCCGGCTGCCGCACCCAGTTCGGCGGCAGCGACCCTATCGTTCGCCTCTAATCTCTATACTATACAAGGCAATTAAACATAACAATTTTCCTAACTTAATCTATAGCTCGGCGTCCGCTACAGTTCCTCCCACCGGCACAGCTCGCGTAGCTTCTTTTTTCTCCAGGACGATGAGCTTTCTCACGGGCCGCTTGAAGACGCCAGTCTTCGTTCGGACGTCTGCCACTCGTACTCCGCCGTCTGGACCCGTGTAGGCGCGCTCGACGATCCCCATGGGCTACACATTCCTTAGGAGGTCGACTACGATGACGATGTCCCCGACTTATAGTCGCCTCTTGTTGTCCGATGATTCTCCCCGTGGCACCAATGTGGGCAGGTACTCTCGGACACAGCGCTGCCAGAAAGCGCTAGGCTGGCTTTCCAGGTGCGTCGATCGGTTTCGCTGTGCTGTCTGGCGGTGGGCAGGCCGGCGGATGACCCCAAGAGGAAATGGTTTGGAGTCAAAGCTTCTGGATCTTCATGACTCACGCTGACATGAGTCAAAGGTCTCGCGTTCACAGAGAACTCGGCTTCTGTCTTTGTCAGCAGGGTGAGCAGGATTTTCTCGGTCGGTTCCTTTTCGTTCAGTGTGGCGGACAATGCGACTTTGATGGATCGCACCAGTCGTTCCTAGGCTCCTCCCTGGTTGGGAGCCCCCGGCGCGATGAAATGCTATTCCAGTCAATGTAGTAGGGCTTCGTCTTGCAGCGCTGGTGCCCACTCGGCATAGGCTGCTCGCAGCTCATTGTTGGCCCCTCGAAAGTTGGTCGCGTTGTCCGAGTACATGGTGCACGGCCAACCTCTTCGCGCCGCCATTCTTCGCAGTGCCATGATCGCAGAGCTCGTGGATAATGACGACACGAGCTCCAGGTGTACCGCACGTGTGGTGAGGCACGTAAACGGTGCGCCCCATCTTTTCTCTCGGCGGCGTCCAATCTTCACTATCATCGGCCCGAAATAGTCCACCCCGCAGTGGGTTGAATGGGCGGTGGTAGGGCTCGAGGCGTGCCCGTGGCAGGTCCCCCGTCGCCGGAATCAGAGGTCTCGATCGCCTCCTTCGGCAGAGGGCGCAGTCCTTCTCAATGGTGCGCACGGTGGGTCGTAGATGAATGATCCAATATTTCTGACGGAGGTCATTCGTCACGCGCTCGCGGTTCGCGTGCGCCGCTGCGCAATGCTCTCGCAGCACGATGAGTTTGGTGATCCGGTGACGGCCGTCGAGGATGATGGGCTTTTTCACCTCGAGAGGTGCATCAGCCGCCCCGATGCGGCCTCTGACGCGCAGGATGCCGTCTTCCAGGACTGGGTCCAGCCGAAACAGTCGGCTCGTCCTGGTGATCGGACGAGACTGTTGGGCTTGACGTAGGAGAGCGCGTTCCGCTTCCTCGATGTGTCGATGTTCTAGTCCCGAGGCTCGGCGCCGACATAAGTCGATGAATGCCATCACGCGGGCTGACGCTCTGACTAGCGTCTCGTATTTGGAGAAGCGTGCGGGATCTGGCAGCCACTCCCCTGCTTTGTTTTCTTCCGTAACATGCAGGATCACTTCTTCCTCGCCGTCTTCGCTCGACGTCGTTTCTGTCGGCCACTGATCCTCGGGGCGGAGCAAGAATTCTGGTCCCTGGAACCAGCGGTCTTCTATGAAGATTGGTGTGCTCGCGAATCTCGTCGCATCGTCGGCTATGTTCTCCCTGGTGGGCACCCATCGCCATTCTTCCTTGTGAGTGAGCTCTGCTAGCTCACCCAAGCGATGGGCGACGAACGGAATGTACCGTCTCGCGTCGTGCCGCACCCAGTGAATCACCGTCATTGAATCGGTCCAGTACACTGTTTTCTTGACTTGGACTCGATGTTCTTTCTTGATGGTGTCAGCCAGTCTGGCACCGATGACAGCCGCCTGCAGTTCCAGGCGGGGAATGGTCTGCGCGCGTTTTGGAGCCATTTTTGACTTGGCGGCCACGAGACTCAGTCTGACGCTTACGTCGGGTCGTGTGTCGTGCCAGTATGCCACAGTAGAGTAGGCCTGTTCGCTGGCGTCACACAGAACGTGCAGCTCCAAGTTCTGGTCGTCTTCCATTGCGTAGCGTCGTTCCAGTCGCAGACCCGAAAGATCGGCGAGGTGTCCCAGCCAGGTGGCGAAAAGGTAGTTCTCCTCATCAGGGATAGGCTCGTCCCAGGAGATGTTCAAACGCCACAGGCTCTGCAGAATGATCTTTGCTCGTATGGTGCAGTGGCTCAGCAGTCCAAGAGGGTCATATATGGACATGACCGCGCTGAGTGCCTATCTCTTGGTAGGCGCGCGACTTCGTGCACGCACTTCGGCGGGGACTCTGTTCATTGAAGTGTTGAATCCCAGTTCATCTCGTTCGGCGTTCCAGTACAGCCCGAGTATCTTGTTCTCTGGTCCGTTTCGTCCAAGTTGAGTCGGTGTGGTCGCTCGCAGTTCTTCGGGTACGTCTCGCAGTACGCTATTGTTGCTAGTGCTCTATCCTCGCAGTGTGAACCCTGCCGCCGCGTGAACTGTTTGTAATTCAGAAATCACGCGGTGGGCTTCCTGTTCATCCTCGTAGCTCGCTACCAAGTCATCCATGTAGTGATCTCGAGTGATGGCTTCGTAGGCGACAGGGTGGGTTTGAGCGTGTTCTCTCGCATTGTAGTTGCGTACGTAATGCGCCATGAAGGGAGAGCTCGCGGCGCCGAATATCATGCTCGTCATCTTGAAGTGATGAGGTGGTTTCTCTCTGTCGGCGTCTCTCCATAAGAACTGTTGTGCCGGTTGATCTTCCCGACGAATCTTCACTTGGAGAAACATCTCCTGTACATCTGCCGTGACTGCGATGCGTTTCTCCCGGAATCGAAACAAGATGCCTGGTAGTGACATCAGTAGGTCCGGCCCTTCCAGGAGATGGTCGTTCAGGCTGACTCCGCGACTTTTCGCTGCCGCGTCGAAGACAAGCCTCTGTTTCCCCGGTTTGTTGACGTTCTGTACCGCGAAGTGTGGCAGGTACCAACAGACCGGGCTTGTCTTTTCAGCGCCGTCGCATGGTTCAGCGTATCCTTTCTGCAGTAGGTTCTCTATCTGCTCGGTGTATTTTCTAGCGAAGTCTGAGTCAGCGTCCATCTTCACTTCAATTTTGTAGAGGCGACGGAGCGCTCTACTTTAGCTCGGAGGCAATGTCATGCCGTCCGCCTTCCAGGGCAGTCCGATCTCGTAGCCCTTGTCCGTCTTCTTTATAGTTCGCTCGATTATTCTAGCGGCTCGCTGATCCGCGTCACTCACATGTGGCTTATGAGTGATGCCGAGCGCTTCAATGCTGAAGTGGTGCTCCACCAAGTCGTGGAGATGATTGTCCTGCTGCTCTCTCGCCTCCACTCTTCGTTCCGGAGTGTAGACGTGCAGGACGCTGTTTCGATCTTCGATGATGGTGCGTGGTACAGTCCCGTGCACCACCCATCCTAGTCGAGTTCGGGATGCGGCTGGCTGGTTCCGTTTACCGACGCGCAGTTCTTGTGTTACGATGTATTCCCAGTGGTCTGCTACCACCAGTATTCCAGGCCGTACGGTATCGTAGCACACTTTCTCTTGCGATAGATCTCGGAGATGTTCGTACTCCAGAAGCGTGCTCGGTATGGATTGCCGAATCAACTTCATGCCTTTAATTTTTCTTGCTTGAAAATTGTGCAGCTCTCTGTCTGTTCCCCTCAAATGTATGGTGACCAGCTTGCTATTATTTTCTTCCTGTGTCACGTTGACTCCTTGCATCCGTAGCGGTAGCAGCGATCCCTTTGCACCGATGTTCTGCGCCAACTCCTCATCGATCAGCGAGATTGTAGCCTCTTCATCCAGGAGGGCGTGTGTGCGGATCTCCCCCCGTGGTCCCACGACAGTGATTGGACACATTTTCAGCAGCACTGTCCTCTTGCTGGTGGCGGTCGGTGTTGCCATCGTCAGGACAGATTCTGCGGTGCCTGCTTCGGACCTCGGGTTTTCGGGATGTTTCTCCTTATCTTGCTGATGCAGACTCGTGTGATGAGGTCGTAGGCATTGTCCTATGCTGCACCACTTGGCCTTGCAGTGGAGGCGCATGTGTCTCTTGGCGATACTTTTGAAGCAAAGCCTGTTCTTGCGCACAAGCTCCCACCGTTCATCTACGGATAGCGCTGCGTATTTCAGGCAGTCCGGTAACTTGTGTGGCTTCTCGCACATCGGGCATTTGTCTAGTTGTTCGTCTTCAGCCACATTGTATATGGCGTTCGGTTTCCTTTTCGGCCTGGCATCGGTGATGGTCGGCCTGAGTTCTCTCTTGGCAGCGGTTGCTATTGCAGATGGAGCGTAACTATATCGGAGCGCTCGGTCTGCCTCTCGCATGAGGAAGCGAGATAGCACGACGATTTCTGGTTCCGCTGTTCCTTCTTGCTCGTTTGCGTAGTCGCACCACCGGGCCTTGATGTGAGGGCTCAGCTTTTCTAATACTTCTCGGGCCAGCATGGGGTTAAAAAGGTACCCCTGGCGGTTGATGCCCTTGATTACGCAGACCACGTTCTGAAGCTTAACAGCGAACACATTCAGTTTTACCGCTGATGATCCTGGCTTCGGCAACCTCTTGAGGTCATCTAAGGCTCGGTCGATGATGGCCTCAAGTCGCCCGAAGCATTGTTCGAGCGTCTTCAGGATGATGTCCGGGTTGCTTGCAGTGCACAGCACCAGTTCCCTGGCTTCTCCTCTCAGGCAGCTTCTTAGCCGCTGCAGATTTTCTGCCGGTGTCAGCCGGTATATTGTTGTTGAATCTTGAAAGGCGGCCTTAAATGCCAACCACTCATTTGAAGCTCCGGAGAATGGTTGCAAGTCAGGACACTTGATCCTGGGTCTGGCCAGCTTTTCCATCGGTCAAGGCGTCAACATTACTTCTTGATCTGACGGGAGTGGTTGATCTGTCCCTCACGTTGAACCTTAGGTGTCGGTCGTCCTTGGTTCCGGACTTCGGAATGTCCCGTCGTTCCCTTCGCGCATCAAGGGTGTTCGATTAAAGCCAGGCGTCAACCTTCTGATGATGATCGGTTCCGTTATCACCGTGAAGGCTTTCCTGGTCATCCTGAATGACTGCTAGGCTCACAGCCAACCGCCTAATAAGGTTTGCCTCGATCTGAAGCTCCTTTCTTCGCAGGGCGGCTAACTTTTCTTCAGCCTCAGCTCCACCATCCGTGTCCTCGTGGCAGTGCTTGCGGTCGATCGTACCGATTGTGCGGGGGAGCGGGGTCTGGCACCCCCAGCACCATCATCGGTGGCCACGTTCGTAGGCCTTGTTTCGATCGCGACACCGCCTCGTGGGTTTGGTGACGCAGGTGGATCCAGCGATAGCCTTCGCCTTCGTTCTTGTTCGATGGCTTGAAGATCGGCTTCGGCTTCTCCCTGCAGCTCGCGTTCCAGTTCGCGACGTTCCGTGTCGCGACGCTCCTGGTCTGCGGCGTCCGCTTGGCTCCGGGTTACCACCATGGTAACGTCGTCGATTTTTCAATTCTTCAATCCGTCGAAATATTCCTGTTATGATCCAGGTTCTGATCCGGGTTCTGAGCCAGGTTCTGATCCGGGTTCGTAGGACCAAACTGTTCTGATCCGGGTTCGAAGGACTAAACTGTTGTGGACTGTATGTTGTTGAAAGTAAACCTTCCATCACTGTTAATTAATATTTATTTCTTAGAACTGTTCTAGACGAAGTCTTAATGCTGAATAATTTTGAGGGCGGGCGCCGCTGCCTTTATAGGCCGGTATCTGCAATATAATATTGCTGATCCCATACTGTGGGAGAGGGACGGGTCGCGCCCTCTCGCTCGCACACTATAAATATTATACTGCCGATCCGATAAGTGTGGGAGAGGGACGGGTTGCGCCCTCTCGCTTGCACACTATAAATATACAAAACGGCGGTGCCCGGCTGCCGCAAAGCCTTCAGTCGCCGCCTATACGAAGTACAAACATGTACCCCCGGGCGTTTCTCTCCTATCCCCATCCCGGCAACAGCCCAAGCCGAGATTCGTACCTAAGTGGTGCCCTTGCGCTATTTGCCTAAAAAACTTACTGGGCCGAGCGCCATCTGCACTCGCCAAAAGTTCGGTTAAGCTGTCACGGCCTCAGAGGCCAACAGCGAGTTTAGTCCATTCGAAAAAAAAAAAAAAACTGGTTGCCACGCCCAGTTCGGCGGCAGCAACCCTATCGTTCGCCTCTAATCTCTATACTATACAAGGCAATCAAACATAACAATTTTCCTAACTTAATCTATAGCTCGGCGTCCGCTACAGTGTGCATTAAAGATTATATATATCACGTGACAGGTAAGTAACTGATGTTTTCATATTGTCAAATATCACTTGTAAGTTTAGCATTAGACATAATTATAACAACTAGACGCAGGAGGTTGCGGGTTCGGTTCCCGTTGTGAGACAAATGTTTGCATGGTTAAGAGATATTTGTTCCGGGTTTGTGTATCACAATAATATTATAAATGCGATAGTTTGGATGTTTATTTGTTTGTCACTTAATTACTGCTCTTGTCAAGATTACTGACGACATCCGATTAGGCATGGAAAAGAGCCAACTTACAGTGCTAACCTTGCTTGACTTCAGTAATGCCTTCAATACCGTTAATTTCGACATACTCCTTGCAACACTCCGCTCGCTTAACATTTCGTTGGAGGTGACTGATTGGTTTTCCAGTTACTTATACGGACGCCGGTAGCGGGTTCGTCTTGAGGGGTCTCTCTCCTCATGGTGCAACACGTCAGCCGGTGTACCTCAGGGCGGCGTGCTATCTCCTCTCCTTTTCACTGTTTTTATAAATTCAATTTCTCAAAATCTTACTTCATCCTATCACCTATATGCAGACGATCTTCAGATTTACACTCAGGCTCCTCTTAATCATATAGCTGATACTGTGGAAGAGACAAACGCTAACTTACGTCGAATTACTGATTGGAGCAAGGCAAACGGGCTGACAATCAATCCTATCAAAACCCAAACTATTATCGTTGGCAGCTCAAGAATAATGTGCCATTTGGATTGGTCTGTCATTCCTCAAGTTATTTTTGACGGGATGCACATTCCATACAGTGAGTCTGTTAAAAATCTGGGGTTAACGATAGATCGTAACTTGTCTTGGGGAAATCAACTTAAAGTCACCTCTCAAAAACTTTTTGCCTCAGCAGGCTCACTGAGACGACTGCGGAACTTTCTCCCAACTACCACCAAAATTGCACTTGCACAATCCCTTCTTCTACCTGTGTTGGATTACGCGGATGCTTGCTACCTAGATCTGACAGAAGAGCAGCTAGATAAGCTTGAGCGTCTCCAGAACTTCTGCATCAGGTTTATATTTGGGTTGCGCAAATATGACCATGTTTCCCCGTATCGCATCATTCTCAAGTGGCTCCCTATTCGTCTTCGCCGTAATTCTCATATTCTGTCTCTTCTCTATTCTATTCTATTCAATCTCTTCTCCCCTTGCTATCTTAAAGAGAGGTTTGCTTATCTCCATTCTTCCAATACTTTTACTCTCAGGTCATCGGAAAACTTATCCCTCAAAACACCCGTACACTAGTTCCTTCTACGGGAAATCATTCACTGTCGAAGCAGTGCGCTTGTGGAATGCTTTGCCTGTGGAAATTAGACGGGCTCCTTCACAGCACTCTTTTAAGCTGAGATTAAAGCAGCATTACCTTAATGCCTAGCTTTCTTGTCATTTGAAATACCTATTTATTTATTATTTTATTTTATTTTCCTCATTTTGGAATATCTGTAGGATTTGGGTCGTTATTTGGGTATATATTAGTCTATCTTTAGGTATTTATTTATGTATTAGGATTATAAGTACCTACAGTTTTTATTTGATATAATTTTTATATAGATTATTTCATTCATTTGTAAATATACTCTGTGCACCGCTGCCCATTACTGCTCCGTTATTTACTTTCCATCCAAAGGTTGCCTGGAAGAAATCGCTTTCAGCGATAAGGCCGCCCATTGTACTTTATTTAGCTTAAATTAGTTTTTTTTAAGTATTCCGGGTGTACAATAAAGGATTATTCTATTCTATTCTATTCTATTCTATTCTATTCTATTCTACGTCGTACCGACTGATTCAATTTAGATGAAATTTGGTATATAGATTATAATGATCATGATTGAAACATAGGTTACTTTTTGTTGACAAATTACGCGTGCGAAGCCTCAGGCGGAAGCTAGTTTTCTCTAGGATGTATTTAAAAAAATATTTATAATTATTTTATCATTAGTTATTTGGTTCCCATAGTACAAGTTTTGCTTAGTTTGGACCTAGATATCGCTGTGTGAAATCTCCAGCGTTATATATATTTTTTATATAACGCCCGTAATAAACAAGCAGAATCGGTAGAAATATCAAAGTTTGCATCTACAACTCGCAAACGAGTCTCGACAGCTACAAGATGCCTCGGCATGTTTTCCCGAAGAACCAGTATCGACTTTTGTGCTTTGCATAAATTTCCATGGCAAGATATTAAACCTACGTATACAGCTCTTGTTTATGCGAAAACCTATACTCCTTCAGGAACTATAAACAAGAGTTTACGGGAAATAAAATTAGTAAAGCCTGAGCTAAGCAGGGTCTTTCACGGTTTTTTGAGTTGAAAGACTTTATTTGTTCTCTTAAAAGACAATAATAGTACGAACATAAAAACCCTAAATTAGAAAAATATCAAGTTATGTTGTCTAATTGTTTAGCGTTGCATAAAACACTGCATCATAAATTCTCATAATTCAAGTTATGATTTATTATCAACGGTTAAAGTGGAAATAGAAAAAAATTAGACATTTATGAAGTCTTGTAAAGTAAATTTTAATTAATTACTTATTAGTTAAGTTTGGTTCGGTTACAAATAGAAATAAGGATCTGTCATAGAGATTGCATAATATTTCATTATAGCTTATAATGAATGTACTTAGCCTTGTATATACTTATAATAATATTATAAAGAGATAAGATTTGTATTTTTGTATGTTTGTAACGAATAAACTCAAAAACTACGGATCTAATTTCATAAACTATTTCACCATTAGAATGCTTTATTACCCTTGAGTAACATAGGCTATATTTAATACTAGAAAAACTAGGGATCCCTACTATAACTTGGTTAATGTAACCCAAGGTGTAAAAAATTAGCCGGGACGGGCCGCTGGTTATATATAAATTTACTTTCAGCCATATGGCTGAAATATGAATTTTCGAAACAGTTTTCGAGTTTGCAATGATGAAAAGATGGTTTACGATTAATAACTTTGTAAGAACAATAATCAGTAATGCGGTACACGTCAAGTTTACCAGCGCCGTGTAGCTAAGCCTTGTAATATGTCTACGTCGAGATAGTTTACCGAGTAAAAACATTAAAATTTTTGTATAATTTTAATAAACTACGTAGTCTGAGAGTAATTTTATGTGTCGTTTAACTCGTGCTATGCTCCCTCGGGTAGTCAAGTATTCCGCCTCGTAATTTTAGTTTTGTGGAAAGAACAGAATATTAAACCAGAAATAGAGCCTTTTATTTTTGTCGTGAGAACTATAGCGAGGATTCATGCATTATTTTACGCATACCCGTATAAAATAGTCTTTGAAAACACTATTAAGCAACGTTTAAACACATTTGAATATTGTGCTTTCAAAGGCTCCTTGCCTTTGAAAGCCGTTCAGTCTTTTGATACACTGGTTCTTTTAATCAGACACATGGTTTCTATTAATTTTTGTTATACTTAATTTGAATGGATGAAATAATAAATGAACATCATCATCATCATAATAGCAATATAACGTCCACTGCTGAACATAGATGAATTTCCAGAGCAACGGATCCTGTGCGGCCTGCACCCAATGACTCTCAGCCTCTATTAAGACCTCTATTAGGTCGTCTTTTCATCTAGTGGGGGGCCGTCCTACGCTACGCATTCCAGTACGTGGTTTTCAGTCTAGAAGCTTTCTGCCCCAACGACCGTCAGTTCTGCGGGCTATGCTCCCTAAAATTATATAGAGCATGAAATTAAAAATCTTACCATGCTCTTAAGTTATCTTAAGTAATAGTTATATTTTCAATACGAGTTTAACTAGTGGTTCGCCTCGAACTGAGATCTCGCGAATCTTCCAAAATAAATATTATTCTTAGGGCGACTTGCACGACGATGCTTAAACGTATTTAGTGGCTAAATCATACAAATACTTCAAATTTAAACATGTTTAGTCCTAAATACGTTTAGTGATCTTTGTGCATGCTGGCTTGAATCTTTGACGGACAAATTGGTGCCACGAAATGCATAACCAACCTACTTGACCTACAGTTTCATTCAAATTAGATGTAACGGGGGTTCTTGTAAATTGGTTATATTCTTTGGGGTACAAATGGCAGTTATTCTGGATTTCAGACTTTTGCCTATATTTGAGTCACAAAAACTACACGAATACCAAATTTTAGCATTGTGGCATCAGTAGTGTATCCTGTGAATTTTATCAAAGTTTTGTTTTTATTATGGCTAATAACTCAAAAACTACAAAAACTTTACTAAAAGTTTTTGTAAAAGTTTCATTTGACGTCCCATTTGACCTAATAGTCTCATTTTTTTTTACCCCTCTTGAACCCCAATATCTCAACAACCCTCATTTTAGCTCATTGAGTCACACCAAAATTGTGCCATCACTACCTACCTATATACCAAATTTCACGATGATCGGATAAACGCTTCGAAAGTTATCCTCGGACAAACAAACATACATACATATTAGGTTGGGGAAAAAGTTTCTTCGCATTTTTTAAGAAAATTCAAAACATATTTTAATATAGTTTATTTACATTTAACTAAAGTATGTAGGTACCATTTTGTTCGATAACTTCTTGCCATCTTGTAGGTAGGGGCATGATCCCATTGCTATAAAAATTTTGGGGCTTTGATCAAAATACCGCGACAAGTGGTTTTGGCAGTCCTCTCGTGATGTTAACCTGACACTGCCTAAAGAATTCTGAAGAGACCGAAACAGGTGGAAATCTGAAGGTGCAAGGTCAGGACTATACGGCGGATGCATTAACACCTCCCAGCCAAACTCTCTTAATTTTTGCTGAGTGGCTAGAGATGTGTGAGGTCTAACTTTATCATGATGGATAACCACACCCCTTCTGTTGATTAATTCCGGCCGCTTTCTCTCAACTTCTTGCTTTAATCTCATCAGTTGTTCGCAGTAGAGTTCAGAATCGATGGTCCTGCCTGGTGGTAACAGCTTATAATGAATAATGCCCTTCCAATCCCACCACACACACAGCATCACCTTGTTGCGAGTTAACCCGGGTTTCGCCACAGTCTGTGAAGCCTGGCCGTTTGACCACGACCTTTTTCGCACGTTCTTGTCGTACGTGATACACTTTTCATCACCAGTTATCAGCTTCTTCAAAAATGGTTCGGTTTCATTACTTCGTAATAAAGAATCACAAATGAGTACACGGTTCATTAGGTTTCTTTCAGTGAGCTCGTGGGGTACCCAAATATCGAGCTTTTTTGTGTATCCAGTTTTTTTCAAATGCGCCAAAACTGTTTTGTGGTCCCAGTTCTTTAGCTACGTCGTAACTACTGACATGCCGATCTTGCTCCTTTTTTCAAAAATGGCATCAATTTTATCCGTAATAGAGCGACCAGTGCGACGTGCATCTTTGACATCAAAATTTCCGGATTGAAAACGCTTAAACCAAATTTGTGCTACTCTCACAGACACTGCACTAGGTCCATAAACATCGCAAATTTTTTTCGCGGCTTGCGTTGCATTTTTACCTTTTTTGTAGTAAAATTTTAAAATGTATCGAATTTCTTCATTAGATTCACTCATCTTTACAGTACGAAAAACAAATGAAAATCACACAATTAAAAATTACCTAATTTGAATTTGGAATTATCTTCTTTAAAATGTAAACTTTGAATGATACCAAAACCAGCCAGATACAAATAGTATCTCCAAAGAGATTTTATTACAAGTTCATACATACTATAATGCGAAAAGACTTTTCTCCAACCTATTACAATGCCGATTTGCCCAAGTGAACTTAGAGATCTCGCTTCGCTCGATCAATAAGAGAAAGAATGTGCAATTATTTACAATAACCTATGGAAGAAACAGTTGAATCATCTAAAGACCGTTGCAAACGATCTATAGATAGCTCAGTTGTATTTTCTGATAAACAACCAAATGTATGTCTAGTCCACTAGCTGAAACTTAGTGTGCTTTAGCTACGCTGGGCGTTTTTCTTGATTGGAATTGCAGCTTGAGTGGAATAGAATGGAAGCGATTTTATAAACGCAATTGTATTTGCTTAATTCACTTTATGTCAAAATTGTGTATCGTACAAATTAGATACGAACTAAAAAACAGACTAACAAAAAATATTTGACCAGAAGACGCGCGACCTGTTTGATGGCCGATGTCAAGTTTGTTTGTTACACAATTGACATAAAGTTAATTATGTATGTACAATTAATTCGCTTCCGTTCTGTTCCGCGGTAATGTAAAAATTGAGCCTTAAAGATAAATAAATAAATAAGTAAATAAATAATAAATAAATATTGGTGGACATTTCAAACAGCGCTATCTAGCCCCAAACTAAGCTGATCTTGTACTATGGGAACCAGGTAACTGATAGAATACTTATATACTTTTTTTTTGTAAATACATACTTATAATATATAGAAAAACATCCAGACCCGGAACAAATATTTGTAGATCATGCAAACATTTGTTCCGCGGCGGGAATCGAACCCGCTACCTCCTACGTCTCAGCCGGCTATACGCCCACTGCACCACGGTGGCCGTCAATTGTCCATAATATGCCGATGAACCGACAAATTGCAAAATAGAGGAACACCTTTACCAACTTCAATTTAGAATTTAATATCGGTCATCATTGAGTGGCAAAACTGAAACTATTGCAATATCGAGAGGCTCCAAACTCTTACGTCATAGTTTAGTAAATAAACGTCAATATAAACTGTTTAAATTGGCATATAGTGCCTTCGGTGCTTACTGAGTGGATAGTGGATGAATTTTAGACGGACTAACGTTTGCTTTTGGAATAACTTGCTTGAATTACTCTCATTAATTCAGTGAAATCGACGTCACAAGCGAGCGAGCAGTTGCTCTGTGCATTCGCTCGACTTTGGACGTGCTGAGTTGATGTCCGATCTTTATTTGGCGAGAGTGGCATCAAGAAAAACCTCTGCAACTAATTGAAAATGATAGAGCCGACTGCTCAGCTCATTTAATATAGAGGCTTCTTTTTAACTGATTAAAAAAAATTAAACTTTATACTGCCTTTCTCGTTTCAGTTTTTTTAGTAAATTTCAAATATTTACAAACGCAGCACTAGCTAAATTCAAATCAGCGTTCATGATGATCGTCCGTAGCTACCGAGTGATACGCAGCTGTGCCAGTGAACTGTTTAGTACAAGCTTTTGTTTAGAAACTAGTGTTCGTCTTCAAACTTGTTGTAGTGAAAACAAATGTTTTCTGTTTTGAGCGAAGATCGGCAGAAAGGCAAACATTTGCTCAAAACAAAATCGCTCGGCAGGGTAGTGAAAACGTAGCTTTACGGACTTGCAACGTGCAGGCGGCATTTTTCCTACAATGCGACTGACCGAAGACAGGTGGGGCGCGCAAACACAGCGTCCGCGATGCTGTGTCGCAGTGAACTCGCGGCAAACACGTTCACAAATCGCCTCGCAAGAAACACGCTCGCAAATCACCAGTGTAGTAAAGCCCTTATATCTAATACTGAACTGAATTGAGGCCTTTACTATCAGATAGTTGAAGATGACTACGGGTAAGTTACAGAATTAGCTGAATTAAGAACACTGTTTATATTAAGAAAAACGTAGCATTAGACCTGATATTAACGTTACATTAAGTTTCAATAACTTCTTCGTCTTATTAAAAAATTATCAGTGGTAAGTGACATAAAATATAATGAATTATAAGGAGTTCGATTAAATACATAAAGAAACGTAGGGCGACGAATTAGAAACACTTCCTGTGTTACATTCTTTGCCTATACGTGCTTGAAAACCTTTATTCGTGAAACTTGTCCCATTGCCCAACAACCCTAGAGAACATACTCGTAAATATAATTGAATAGCCCACCCTTTACCACGGAATAGATTATGTATTTTAAAGCAGTTAGGGTACTAAAAAAAAGGATTGTGTGGATTTATGAAACCACGGTAAAAGTGAAACTTTGTTTCACATTATAGATATTTTTCCTCGTTGGCACAAATGAGTAATAGTCTATACACTACACGGTCAGCTGATGCGAACTATAGGCGCCGCCATATTGGCCTCGGCTGCTCTGACGAGTGCCTTTCACTTTATCCCTACTCCGCGGCCGACCGTCACGCGACATGCAACACACAGACGAAAAAGTTTGAGACGATGTAATAAAAGTTTCACTTTAAAACTTCTGCACCGTGAATGTTTGGTTTTGATATACCAGTATTCATAATTATTCTTTTTTTAAATGTTTTTAGTGGGGAAACAGGCTTACGGCCCACCTGATGGTAAGCGGTCACCGTCGCCTATTAACACCAGCAACACCCGGGGTATGTCGATGCGTTCCCTACCCTGTAGAAACCTTTTAACATTTCTCTTGAAGCGTGCAATGTCGTAGCCTAACGAGGAAAACCTCAGATAGTCGATGATATGTGGATGAGCTTTATTACGTTGTCGAGAAGTGCGGTGGTAGCATCTCGACGACGGGATCAGATCGAATAGCTCCTCAGAACATTCCCCATTATACAGGCGGTAGAAGACACTGAGGATTCGATGACTCAGTGGTTCCAGTCTGTTGGCGAGTTTGGGATCGCCGATGATTCTAATGGCTCTTCTCTGAAGGGAGTCAAAACGAAGCAATTGATACTTTGGAGCTCCATGCCAAAAATGGGAGCAGTCTGTTCCCATATAACTGTTATTAAGCTGCTACTATCATGTTCTGATTCATCATCATCATTCATCAATCAGAAAATGCACATAGACGTTCTCTATAGATTTCCAGAGCGATCAATTTTCTGATTATTTTATTAATAATAAGATCTATGTCTATAAAACTAATGTTTTATCAAAGGCCAATAAATTCACATTTTGACCATATCTCCATGCATAACAATGCAATGACGTTATTGAAAGGTACTTATTGATAGTGCCTCTATATATTTTATAGATCAAAAGTTAACAAATTAGGAAGAATTTGGATAAGTACTGATAAAAATATAAAATTTCTTGCAAATATACATTGATTTGTTATTTATCAAAACTTAATGAAAGTATTCCATACCATATCCTTTAGGAACTTTCCTGAGCGTTGAGAGTGCGTGCAAAGTCTGGAACTTACAAGATTAAAGGTTCCTACTTACTGTTTTAAGCTTTATTTCTACTGTGCTGTTATCCATGCAATCAAAAGAAATACAAGTATCATAAATTATTACTCATTTTATCCTCGTATAAATCACGTCCGTATTTGATCATATATTTTTTTTGGTAAAAATTTGAGAGCATGTTGACGATATCCTTTGGCTTTTCCGTATTGACATATGGATGAGCTTTTCGAATATTTGAGTGCTCGGTTTTCATATTGCAAAAAACAACCAAATAGATCTCAAAAGACCAAATTTCTTCATTTTTAGGGTTCCGTATCTCAAAAGGTAAAAAAGGAACCCTTATAAGATCACTTTCTTATCCGTCTGTCCGTGTGTCACCACCAATTTTGTCAGCAACGGGTGGACCTAGCAAGTTGAAGTTTATATCAGATACTGAAGTCTATAGTCCCTATTAGGTGTATAAAAATCAACACGATAATAAGATCTGGGCAAATTTAGATTTTCACGAAAACTTGTAAGTACCCAAATTTACCTTAATTTACAATGTTTTTTTTTTAATTTTCCCCTTCTTGTGCGGTAAAACCTTGATTTTAATCAAAATTGACAATTCTAGACCAACCGGAAGTACTCTATAGGTTTTGGGTCGAAGACCTATATGGAGTTCTCGTTGACCTAGAATCACGAAATTTGGCAAAAAACAAGGTTAAAACAACATAAATAAAGCAAAAATTTGAAAAAATTTCAAAAAATTAAATTAAAGGGTGACCCTATACATACATAGTTGACGCCAATTGAGATAGTCCTCTAAGTTGCATGGGCGCTCCAACAATTTAGAGGACAATGGGTAGGTACTCACGTATAATGGACCACATACAGAGTTTGAATGCGGAAAAGGGAGTCCACCAACATGGGTAGGTACGGAACCCTCGGCGCACGAGTTCGACTTGCACTTGACCGGTTTTATTTTATGATATTTGTGGGGAAATAGGCTTACGGCCTATTTCCCGATTGTAAGCGGTCACCGTCGCTTATTGACACCGGCAACATCCGGGGTATGTTCAATGCATTGCCTACCCTGTAGAAACCTCTTACATTTTTCTTGAAGCCTACCATGTCGTAGCCTAACGGGAAAATCTAAGATGGTACCTCATTCCACATCTTGCTAGTATGGGGCAGAAAAAATAATTCAATGATATCTAAAAATCATTTTGAATCGTCATAATATAGGTATATCATTTTTGAAATTAAATTACGTATATTTTTTGTTCGAGTTGAAGCAATTTTAGTCCTAAGCTGTTTTATCTTCTAAATCAGGGATTCTCAAACTATTTTGCACTAAAACTTTCCAAAATTAACTGATACCTCACACCCCCTGTAGCCAAATTACTTTAAAAATCCTATAACTAGTTTTTTTCCTATTGACACAAAATACTTACCTATTTAAAAACTTTGCGGTTGGCATGTGAGTAAACTTGACATTATTTTCTTAACCCCAGTTTCGACCCCAAGAGGTCAATATCGACCAATTTGGGAATCCCTGTTCTAAATAATCCGTAATATAAAGGCTTTTTATAAAGTCTTTGTATAATTAGTGTTATAAATTTGTTAAGTGGCTATATTTTGTATAGTGCTTGTGAGTATGTTATAAATGCGCAATCTTTGCCCTTTAAACGATTTACTAACTTTATAGAGCCTACATGTGGCAACAGCGTGTTTATCTTTATTTTTAGTAATAAAATTATGAAATATGAGAGGTCAATAACACATGTGATAGTGACATAGTAACAATATTAATTATACTGTAAAAGTTAAACTAACAAGTACCTAAGTATATTATTAAATTTGTTTAAGCTACATGGCGATGAAATAAGCTTATGGCCCACCTGATATTAAGTGGTAACCTAGAATTGCCTCGTAGGTCACGTACCTTAGAAATATGCCCTACGATGCACTGCCCTGCGTCCTTCAATTTATGGTACACAGGTGTAAAGCCTCACGTGCCTGTAATTTCACCAGCCACCATATCTTTCGAAGCAAAACATAGCAATAGCTTGACAGCAGAAATATGTATGGTTGTAGTACTTCCCCGGGCGAGCCCTTCTCATAATTATATGTTAATATTCTTAATATTAAGGGGCCGTTTTATGCTGCGCTCTGCCAGATTTTTGACCAAAAGGCAGTTCTTCAAGCTATGTGCATGACTTCAACTAGTTATGCCTTTTAAAATATGTCAGTGGCTTGATCGTAGAGAAACGCTTAGCATAGCCCTTCCCATAGCTTGTTGAGCGACCTTGAGCTTTCTTATGAGTCTAAGAATTTAGAACAAGCCGGACAGGAATTAAAGTAAAAAAAAAAAAAGTATAAAGTAAAAATTTATTTATTGACATAATTAAGTATGACATAGTCAAATTTGAATCCATAGGCTCCCGAACTAGTTAAAAAACTGTATTTCAGGTGCCAGTGGCTTCTCCCATCATGTGTATAACCATAATTGAACCCATAACCCTCCTTTTGATATGAGCATGCATCACCAATTATGCTGCAGGCTTTTGTCACGTCGAAATTAGTGAGATGATTCAGTTTACGACTCAAAGGGCCGTTATGACATGTGGTTTGCGTTTCTCCTTTCTCCTCTCCTCTCTTTGAGTAATATTTAGAGGCCTCAGTGAGGCCTCATACTTCTAAGATCAAGAGTTATAAACTTAATTTACAGTATTATTAAGTAACTTCTACGAAATGCAATTTATGTCGATAAATTCTGCTCCATAACATTATATCAGTCTTCTGGGAACAAGATCACAATCTGCTTAGAATTACAAATAGTCGTATTCCATGACTCCCCTGGGACGTTGGTTATTCTGACATTTCTGTATTAGTTTAATTATCTGTTAAATTTCTAAACCAAATACTTTAATATATATACGTAATTTAATAAAAGTGTGTATAAGTGTGTGTGACGCAGGATTCAATTCCCGCCGCGGAACAAATTTTTGCATGATCTACAGATACATGTTCCGGGTTTGGTTGTTTTTATTTATATAGGGTGTCTCAATAAGAATGCACTTTTTAAATTTTGTGTAATTTTTTTTAGTTTATGTGGCGACTCTGAAATTTTACAGCTGTCACCTATGATTATTCCGTTTAATAAAAATGCAGCGTTACACAAAAGAAGAACTAAAAGTCATCAAAAAATGGTGAAAGTTACTGCTCGCAAACTTCTAGGAATTTTTGGTCGAGAAAGTGCACCTAATGTGTCCACAATTCGAAAAATCGGCCTTGGCTTCACTTTGCTCTATTGCCCATTGAACGAATTGCCGACGCTTTGCCTAGTTTACTGGTTTAAGCTCCTGACTAAGCTGAACCTAGTAAGGGTAAAGGTGGAGGTTTCTCGTCAAAATTTGCTGCGTAGTGCTTCGTCAAATTTGAATTTGTTGAGCACGATGCCGAATTGATTTTTTCGGGTTTTCGACCACACTCTCATATGTTTTCGGGTTTACAGCAGCAATATTTTCAAGATATCTACCGGTACGTCGACGCAGAGGAGACTTACTGTCCACGACCAACCCAGTTTCTTTAAATCTTTTAACTACTCTTCGAATTGTCTCAGCGTAACTTTCTCTATTTTAATAATGAGTTTTCACATGAATAATACGTGATTCTTTTGTGTAATGCTACATTTTTATTAATCGGAATAATCACAGGTGACAGCTGTCAAATTTCAGAGTTGCCACATACACAGAAAAAAAATACACAATTTTTAAAAAGTGCACTCTTATTGAGACACCCTATATTATATGTATGTATTCAAAAAAAGTATGAAAGTATTTTATCAGTTACCTGGTCCTTATAGCTTGGCTTAGTTTGGGGCTAGATAGCACTGTGTGAAATGTCCAGCCATATATATTATTTATTCATAATAAACTAGCTGCCGCCCGCAGCTTAGCCCGCGTGGTTTGTCAATTAAACATTACCCTCCTTCTGCACAGTCGAGTAAAAAGTAGCATTTGTCCCAATCCTGGCCTTATTTTATCTGCACATGAAATTTTATCTAAGTCGTGAAAACGTAACAAACAGATAGGCAGAGTTACTTTCAAATATATAACATAAGTATAAATATAAGATGCCGCAATTCATATTTCCATACCAATCTTTTCCATGAATCACTGATGCCTTTACAACATTCATTGCTTTAGAGATGAAAAGAAAAATCTTAAAAGATAAAGGTATTTATTAGTTCTTCGTATCTAAGAGAACGGCTGCGAGTTTAAAACAGAGGTTTGTATACGAGTATTTAGGGGATTATTTTAAAAACGTTAATCATTTACGTCCATTTCGAGTGATTGTTTTGCCTTGTCCTTTTCGGTATCGTGGCTCATCGGCACGTGTAAGAAGCCTTCAGAAACTTAATTAAAATAACAGAAGACATTTTGGAGAATAACAAAAATTGTATTTCAATATAAAAAATGTTTCCGTAAAAAATAATTTAGGTATTTGAAGCTGCGTGGGATATCTTCATCAACATTCTTCGGCGGGTTCGATTCCCGCCGCGGAACAAATGTTTGCATGATCTACAGATAATTGTTCCGTTTCTGGGTGTTTTTCTATATATTTTAATTATGTATTTACAAAAAAAAAAGTATATACCTACTAGTAAGTATTCTATCAGTTATCTGGTTCCCATAGTACAAGCTCTGCTTAGTTTGGGGCTAGATAGCGCTGTGTGAAATGTCCAACGATATTTATTTATTTATTTATTCTTTTAGGATTGTGAAAATAATTATAATAACTGTATTTTAGGCAACTTTATAAAACAAACCTAATCGAGCCTCTATCGATTCTATTCAATAAAGAATTTTTCATTACACATTCTCTAAAAGTTGCATCGCATTTTTAATATACTATAATGAAATACAAACTCCATGACGTATCCTGGGATTTTCTATTATATTCTAAATGAATCTTTGGATCACTTCTGCATATACAGATTTTGTAAAACCAATTTTACTAGTGGTTCGCCTCCAACTGGGACCTCGCGAGTCTCCCATAACAACAAAAAATATTATTTGTAATCTTTGACTATCAAACTCACGAAAAGTAAAACCGTAACACATGACCTACAGTTTCATTCAAATTACAGGTAACGGGAGTTCATGTTATTTGGTTATAATTTTTTGGGTTAGAAATTGCAGATATGCTGGATTTCTGACTTTTCCCTATATTTGTGTCACTAAAGGTATACGCATACCAAATTACATATTTTTTTTATAAATTATAGGCCTGCGTTTGACCACTATCTCGCCTGATGGTAAGCGATGATGCAGTCTACGATGGTACACGCTTGCCTAGAAGAAACCTATTCACTCGTGACTTGAAGATCCCTAGATTGTAGTTATCAGGAAACACAGACTCAGGCAAGGCGTTCCACTCCTTGGCGGTGCGCATAATAAAGGTGGAAGAGTACCGCTTTGTGCGTATGGGAGGTATGTCTACCATGTAGCGGTGGCGCATTGCGGAGCGTCTGGTTGTCCGATCATAGAATGGGGATGGTGGGATCAGGTTGAAAAGTCATCACTGTGGGGTCACTGGTGTACCCTGTAAATTTTGTCAAAGTTCAGTTTTTATAATGGCTAATAACTTAAAACTACAAGGTTTAAACTAAAATTAAAAACAGGGTCGATATGTACTCATAAAGACCTTTTATCAGACGTGCTATTTGACTAAATAATCACAATTATGTTTTTTTACCCCTCTGGAACCCCAACATCTCAGCAACCCCCTCATATTTTTAGCTTATTTAGTTACACCAAAATTGTGCCATTACTATATACCAAATTTCTCGATGATTGGATAAACGCTTCGAAAGTTATCATTGAACAAACAAACTTACATACTTACAACGCCAATTTGCCCAACTTGATTTAGAGATCTCGCTTCGCTCGATCAATTAAAGCCGCGGGAAAAGAGATGCCAATTTCGGCCACAGACAATACAATACAATTCTTTATTTATAACGCCAAGTTACAAGTCAAATACAAATAATATAATGGTAAGTAATAAATGCAATATTGAGCATTAATGTAATTAATAATAATAATTAATATCTAATGTGAATATAATTAATTAATTGTACTTATAATAAACTCATTGATAACAAAATTAAATAATAGGCAATGTGTAGAACTCGTCTACGGAGTAAAAATAACTCGCTATGAACCACTTATTTAATCTATTTTTAAATATTATGGTAGAAGTTACATCCTTTTTAATTATCTCCGGCAGCCTGTTGTAGACCGAGGGACCCATTATATATGTATGCGGTCCTTTCCGACTTGCACAGCTTGTGTGCGGGCGTGACGAGGACGTCCTCGTGAGCGAGCTCTCCTCTGGAACTCATCGATGTTGATATGAGTGAAAAGGGCTACTTGATATATAAGTTCATAGGGAAGAGGCATGATATTTAGCTCTTTAAACAAGTCTCTACACGACACACCGTCATCCACGCCGACGATCGCGCGCACGGCCCGCTTTTGCATGACGAAAACCCGCTCGACATCCACGGCTCGCGCCCACAGCTCTACACCGTAGGTGAGAATGCTGTGGACGGTCGCAAAGTAACACGACAGTACTACGCTACGATACGCGGTGTTAGCGAGCCGTCTCAGTGCAAAACAGGTACGACCTAATTTGGAGCAGAGGTCCTCTATATGTGACCCCCAAGTGAGTCCGCTGTCAATGTAAAACCCTAAAAGTTGTAGCCGGCGCGGTCACAATGGCCGCCACGTCTTCGGCGTATATGTAGATTTGCGCGTCGCTCACGGACTCGGGTAGGTCGTTGAGCAGTAGGCTGAACAATGTGTTCGAGAGGCAGGAACCCTGCGGTACCCCCATAGTGTTCTCCAGCTCCACTGACCGTAAACACCCTTGATCGCCAACCACTGTTTGCGTACGGTGCGACGTAAAGGAAGTCAGCAAGGATAGCGCCGGGCCGCATATGCCATAGAAATGAAGTTTTTTGGCGATCAGGTGGTGGTCGGCAGTGTCGAACGCGCGCGAGAAGTCACAGCACAGCAAAATAACGTGCTGGGCCAGCACGTTATTTTGCTGCATCGCGCGCGATCAGCACGCGCTACAACACTTCTCGCACCAGGTCTGTTGTTGCACGCCCGGCCCTGTATGCGTACTGCCTGTCAGACATTAAGTTGCCGTTTCCTATGGAGGATAAGAGTATTTTATTATTTAAATCATTCGAATACTAGTCATTTTACAATTGTCTATGCGTCCATAATTTTATTAAGTAACTAAAATTGTATTAGTCCAATCTCTCTCTCGTCATCTGATGGTGGGGTCTGCTTTTCTAGTCCTCTCTTTCCACATCGCTCTATCAAACGCAAAGTCTTGGAATACACTGCAGTCTAGAAAGTCTTGATTGATCACGTCTTCCTCTGCGCCTGGACACGGTAATGTTCAGCGTAATAATTTTCTGTGTCATGTGTTCTGGCGGTCTTCTTTTTATGTATCAAACCAATATATGTATATTAGTCCAATATTTTGTTAATAAACACAGAACTTGTAGCGTAGCTACATAACCCCGAAGTTTCGAAAACAGTGTGACAAAACACAAACACTCACGTCCTTGATTTGAGAGTAAAGTTTGTCCAATATGTTTGTTTGGACGTATTTACTTGCAAAACAGGTTTTTGATACCTGGACACCATTTTTTATAAGCACGATGAGGTATGGTTGTACCAAATTGTCTTTCATTAATAGATTCGGATAGCTTCTCATGTCTTATGTTACATACATATAAGTTAAGCACGAAACCTTTGTAGGTTTTTTGTAAAATTTGTTGCCTATGTGGCTCTCTTGATGGTCTGCCTTCCTGTTGCAATACCCTGCCAATGTTCATATGTGAAGCAATCTACCTACTATTGAGTATTGTTCGCACACCAAATGTTATTGAATGCATACTAGTAGCATGCATACATTAGCGTGACATAAGGGCGCCGTCAGTTATCTCACCCTTGACATAGTATTAGAAATTACATAAACGGAGAATTTTAATATTTTTGTTAATTATTGCACAGAAAATATTTTACAACTATTACTTTATATTTTTTATATTATATTAACTATTAATATACGTTTCGTTTGAAGACAATTCAGACGTTTCGATTGTATGCAATCGATCGAATTTAATGTTATTATGTCCCTTTTAAAAACTTTTTTAGGATGTTGGTTGGGCTGCCTCGCTTCTGTAGCGCTTCGAGCATGTTTGCAGAGGCTCTGGTCGATGGGTTCCACGCCATCATCAGCAAAAAGACACTGTCTCACTGCTCAGTAGAGTGCGAGGCAGCACCACACCATCCTACTGGTCATAGCTGACAAATACGACTCACCGATTATGAAGTCCTTCAATCGGGTTCTGCTCGAATATTCTTTGTGAGAGACTATTGGCTCAGGACTTGAGTGAGGGACTTAAACTTAAACGTTTATTATTATTATTTGAATCTTGTTTGTTTAATTGTGCCTATACTTTGTACTAACCCATGTGACATGTTTGAATTAAGTTTTTTATTAACAAATATGGATGTTTGACATCTGAAAATTGAACAAATTAATTGAATTAAAAACACCATATTTTGAATAAAAAAATCGTTACGTCTAAAGATTTATTTACATGTATAATAACAGTTTTTTACATAACTTGGGTCCAGTCTCTATAATAATTTTAGGCGGAATTGAAAATTTTATAAAGCAGGACCCGGCGGCAACCTGATTACGTTGTAACTAGAGCCTTAGGTAACTAGTCTGGCCTGCAATGTATAACTTACTACTGCTCTGTATAACTTGTTAAGGTCTTGTTATGAGTAACGATCGGACTTAGTACTTCGTGTTAGTTAAGTAAACAGGAGAATGTTTGGTTGAAGCTGTAGCACGCGGTATTGAAACTTATTAGAGAAATTGCTGGATATAAAATGTTTATGTAGGCTTTCAGCATATTTCTTATAAGACAAACTGATAAATAACTATACAGCGGTAATTTCACATAATTTAAATAGAGTACGAGTATTATTTATTTCTCTGCAAAAAGTCTGTTTTTTTTTTGTGTCCATCTCCCATTCTCATCTTGCAGCTGAATTTTAAGCCTGTTCCACTCAACCGATTAAGCTGAAATTTGGAATACACACTTATTTTGGAGAACAATGGATATTTATTGTAAACATGACCTGTTTCTACTCTCTGGATTGGCACCAGACGAAGGAAACAGCACAAATACGAAATTAAGTGTACGCATTTAATTATGATAGCCCGTTCTAAGTTCCACCATGAGGACTGCTGCACTCAGGGTTGGCTTCCAAGAAGGAACTCCTCAACGGTCAACAGCACAGACACGACAGACAGTGTGTACGCATTTAAATTTGGAATACATATTTAACTTTGGTGACAATGTAACAATATGGTACCATGGAGGTGATCTCATGATGGAGGTGGATGCTAGACAATGGAACTTCTAAATAGATTGTAGTGGGCTACTAGTGTTTGGGCTTATTTGAATCTGCTTGCGGTTCTAATTAAGAATTTTATAAAAGCTTGTTTTGAAAAAGTAATTTTTCAACAAAACACTTATTTAAAAACGATATGAAAATATGAATTCTGTGAGTTTAATAAATGATTGATTTAAATTGAATAAAAAGTTTGTTCTTTTCTCCTTGCACATTTCCACGATCCACAATTCACACTTTTTATGTAGGTACTATTTAAACACGATAAAAATAATTAACCTAAAAAATATATGTTCTGTGTAAAAAATATAGTCTTGTAAAGTTCCCAAAAACCTACCCTTTTGTGAAAATCTGTTACAAAATAGAAAACAAACGACCACAGAATCGCAATTAGCTGGGTGGTCATGTCAAGTAGACATGGTACTGTTTCGGGGCCTGTGTACAAGGGGCCGTCTTCTTGTAGGGATTTACGTACAAAAAATTACAAAATAACGGGCCATGTTGCTTTTATTAAAATAAATATTATTTGTATACGTCAGAAGCGTCTCTGGTCCTGTTCCTAATTAATTGCACGGCCACTGTCCTCATCTGTAACTATGTCCATGTATATACAAAGCACAAAAAACATGGCAAGCATTCTGCAACAAGCAACTGCAGGTATTAAATGCTAAGAGAGGTCGGGGGACTTATTTCTGTTACGATATATACGTGGTCATATATCTTAAATGAAATTGAGTATTTTCGTAATCATAACCGTATGTATGGACATAACTGCATGGAGGTACAGAAATGTGGTCTTTCACTATAGGCCTCATAAGAAGGCTCAAGGTTGC
Organism: Philereme transversata; assembly: GCA_963924445.1. Classification (NCBI taxonomy): domain Eukaryota; kingdom Metazoa; phylum Arthropoda; class Insecta; order Lepidoptera; family Geometridae; genus Philereme; species Philereme transversata. Next base: position 5,691,914 of record OZ004353.1, read on the forward strand.
TCAGCGTGGTATGGAAAAGGCTATGCTTAGGATTTCTCTACGAGATTGAATCAGAAATGAGGAGATTCATAGATGAACCAAAGTCACCATAGCACAAAGGATTTGCAAGCTAAAGTGGCATTGGGCGGGGAACATAGCTCGAATAACTGGCGCTCGTTCAGACAGAAAGGTTCTCGAGTGGAGACCACGCACTGGAAAGTGTAGCGTAGGATGGCCTACCAGGACATGGAAAGAAGACCTGATAAAGGTTGCTACGAACACCAATGGGTCACAACACCCAGATTCGAAACAAATATCTGATATTTATTATCACACTAATATTAAAAACGTAAAAGTTTAGATGTTTGTTTATTTATCTGTTTGTTTGTTTGTTACTCAACCACGTCGCAACGGCTGAACCGATTTCGATGAATATTGGTATATACGTATAATATACCTGGATTATCAAATCTATCCCATAAATCAGGTCCCATGGGATAAAAATGGGGTGTCAAGTCAAGTTGCAACAGCGAGTTTAGCTTTATTTCTATGTTACCTACACATTTAGTAGTGTAACGCGTACGAAGTCACGGGCAACAGCTAGTATTATATAAATGACAACCTTTGTGGTGCAGTGGGCGAATAGCCGGGTGTGACGCAGGAGATTACGGGTTCGATTCCCGCTGCGGAACAAATGTTTGAATCTACAGATATTTGTTTCGGGTCTGGATGATTTTTTATATATCATAAGTATGTATTTACATAAAAAAAGAATATAGGTATAAGTATTCTATCAGTTATCTGGTTCTCTTAGTACAAGCTCTGCTTAATTTGGGGCTAGATAGCTCTGTGTGATATGCCCAGCAATATTTATTATTATTATTTAAATATTCACAGTTAATGCAAATTGTTTTCCTGCACTAGGATTTAAACTGTTCAGGCTATTTGTACCGTGTGACATAGCCCGCTAATGAATTCAAAGGAGATGTCAATATTGAGCCTGCCCCTTTTCAATCATGTTTGGACAGGTTTGGATACTAGATACGAGACAGAGGAAAAGAAATACATTTCTTCCGTCTCGTGTGTCTAAGGCTTTAGGTGGTCATTTGTAACGGTTGAACGCATTACATGTGTTTCCTTGTTTTTTAATGTTATCCTTTTATGATTACACATCCGTAATTGCAGTCTCACTCAGGTTAAGGATTCCAAATTATTTTTTAATTATTAATGTTTTCATTTTTAACCGACTTCAAGAAAGGTGGAGGTTTTCAATTCGTCGGGATCTTTTTATTTTATGTATGTTTCCCGATTAAGACACCTTGACCGTATAGAGATTTTTTTTAAAGAGTACTTTACAGGTGGTTCCTTTAGTATTTAGTCAGGATCTGATGATGGATCCCAGAAAACTGAGGGCAACCCTCAAATCAAAAACTTTTCAAAATGATCCTTGGGATTTTGATTTGAAATTTGGACGCATAACGTGTTTTATATATTTTCTATAAAAACTATTATAAGAATTTATTTTATGTTTATGAATGTTCTCCGCAAATAGATTGAGCGTGTGCGTTGTGCGCGTCTGAGGCGTTTTGCCCAGTAAGTTTTATTATATTAATTTATTTATGATAGTCAAGGGCTTGACCACTACCTCACCTGGTGGTAAGTGATGGTGTGATCGAAGATGGAGCACGCTTGCCCAGAAATAACCTATTCACTCTGGACTTGAAGACTTTGAGATTGCACTGGTTTGTAAAAACATACGCCGGAAGTTAGTTCCACTTTTTACTTGTGCTAACAAGAAAAGTTGTAGCAAAGCGTTTGGTACAGCATGGTGGTATGCCGACCAGGTATGTGTGGTACTTCTCGGTACGTGTGCTTGTCTGGTAATGGAAGGGGGAAGGAGGGATAAGGTCATGAAGATCTTGCGCACATTCACCAAAATGAATCTTTTAAAAAACTGAAAGTCTGGCTACTCGGCGTCTTGTTGCTGTTGTGGTACGTTGGTCGCCTCGAGGCACCTCGAATACTCGTAGACGTGGTTGCCTGTAATTGGGCAGAAACATACTAACTCTCTCTTATATGTCAATATGTTGGATTAAATCATTAGGACATATTATTCTTGTATTTGTAAGCAACCTACTGTTACAATTTTAAATTTAATTAACACTCACCCTGGTGATAAATAAAATAAAATAAATAAATTATAAATGTTTCAGGACATTTCACACAACACTATCTAGCCCCAAACTAAGCAGAGCTTGTACTATTGGAACCAGATGACTGATAGAATACTTATATACTTTTTTTTGTAAATACATACTAATAATATATATAAAAGCATCCAGACCCGAAACAAATATCTGTATATCATGCAAACATTTTTGTTCCGCGGCGAGAATTAAACCCACTACCTCCTGCGTCTCAGTTGGCTACTCGCCCACTGCGCCACGTCGTCGCTACGGTGGTCGTTACTCAGTGGTTACTCTTGGGAACATGAGTAACCTGGCTCCCTATTTCTATACAAAATAGAATAGAATAGAATACTCTTTATTGCACACCAACAAAATTAAAAATACAATAAAAATACACAAAAATTAAGGTAAGTACACTGGGAGGTCTTATCGCTAAAAGCGATCTCTTCCAGACAACCTTTGGATGTCATTACATGTCATTTTAAAATATATCATTACGTTACAATAAGTTGTTGGTTCTCTTACAAATAAAATAAATGAATAAAGATACATTTAACTAACGAGATGACCTCCGTGGTGCAGTGGGCGAATAGCCGGCTGAGACGCCTCCTGCGGTGGCTAAGGGTGACTTGCGCAACGATGCCTAGACGTATTTAGTAGCTAAATATGATTTAAAGAGTTGTCAAGTTACATTAATACGTCAAATTTAAATATGTTTATTCGCTTAATACGTTTAAGGATCGTTGTACAAGCCGACCTTAGTTTCTATTATTAGTGGTAAAATTTAAATTCATAAGATTGTTATTTTTAAATGTTTGAAACGTAAACATTTGAGTTTATTATAATTATTTATTAGTTGACGACCTCCGTGGTGTAGTGTGCGCATAGCCGGCTGAGACGCAGGAGGTAGCGGGTTCGATTCCCGCCGCGGAACAAATGTTTGCATGATCTACAGATATTTGTTCCGGGTCTGGTTGTTTCTCTATATAATATAAGTATGTATTTACCAAAGAAAATGTATATAAGTATTCTATCAATTATCTGGTTCCCATGCTCGGCTTAGTTTGGGGCTAAATAGCGCTGTGTGAAATGTCCAGCAATATTTATTTATTTACCAGCAACTTCGTTAACCAAATTAAAATGTTTTTATTTTTCGAAATCGGGTCAAAATTTTCGCATTCTCTTTTTTTATCTCTTTGGTTGACCTTTTTAAAACTAAATTTGATATAAACACAGTAATTATTATTACAACAGAGTTACCAACGAGTAATTATTTCAACAATGTCATGGATCAAAAATAACACAAAAGGTTTTTTTCTGAACTGCCTATTCTAAGCGCTCACATTTCCACGAAATGCCAAGAAAAAAGGTCCTTGAAATTATAATTTCCAGTGAAAAATAGAATAAAATTTAATGGCGGACTAAAAACGAAAGTGAGGCGTAGTAATTCATCAATCCTTTATTCTCGTGGACAGTCGGCTCAAAAGAATAATTTTTACGGCTTCTTGTAAGGACATTTCATTATATTTTTTCCGCACGGTGATAAAATGGTAAAGAAAATTTAACGGGAACTCGTCAAGGAGAATATTTTCGATCATTGTTTGTTTGCAAGGAGCCCATTTTTCAATCTTCGTTCAAAAGATGGAATTTGATTTGCTCGAACTAATTTCGAGGAAAAAATGTGAAACATTAGTCAATGAAAAGAATCGTCAATAAATTGAAATACATACCTAAGTAAATCCACCACCGAGTGGATCCCAAAAGACAGAAAACGACCACGTGGCAGACCGCGACGCCGATGGAAAGACGAACTCGACTCGTATATGGAAGACTGGACTACACAAGCGTATGATAGAGTGGAGTGGAAGGAAGAAAGGGAGGCCTTTGCCCTGCAGTGGGACAGTACAGGTTCTAAATAATAATATAATACCTAAGTACACACTTAAGAATCATACAGCCCTACTTTTAAAAACCTGTATAAGTTCATAAGTTACTTACAAACAGAATAATCACACAAATATTATAAATGCGAAAGTTTGGGTGTTTGTTTATTTATTTATTTGTTTGTTACTCAATCACGTCGTAACGGCTGAACCGGTTTCGATGTAATTTAGTATGTACGTAGATTATAACCTGGATTTTTATACATATGTAGGTAGTGATGGCACAATTTTAGTGTGACTAAATAAGTTAAAAATGTCCGGGGGTTGTTGAGATATTGGGGTTCCAGAGGGGTAAAAAAAACAAAATGGGACTCAATGGGGGGGTCAAGTGGCACGCCTAATTAAAGGTCTTCGTAAGTACATTTCGACCCCTTGCCTCAAACTCGACCATGAACGTCGGAGGAGCCGTATCACCTACCATTCCCTGGTGCGGTATCAACATAGGCTACTTTTGATTCCAAAATTCAGGTCCCATGGGATAAAAATAGGATGTCAATTCAAGTTATCTACACATTTAATGTAAGTAACATTTAGTGTAACGAGTACGAAGTTGCGGGCAACAGCTAGTGACGTGATGTAATTTAAAAAAGGTTGTCAATTTTTTTTAATAAAATAAATCTACATGTAAATATGTGAAGAGAAAACGTTGTACCTCTTTTAAGCTTCTTGCGCGCACGGAGTAGTGTGAGATTTGTCATAGTTAAAGTTTATAATGAAGAAGGAGGGACAAAAGATAAAAAAATATGGTTTAATTTTGACCACTGTGCAACTAGTAATTATAGTATTCATATATTAAGATTATTTAGCTCTGCACGTTTTGCCTGTCTCTTTTCACGTCAATAATATCCCATCAAATATCAATATAGATAGATTATATAATTATTTATTGTATTTTATTGTATTTATTTATCCAAAGAAATATTCACATGTTCTTAGATTAGTCATATCAACAGAAATATAAAATATCAAAATTAACAAATTATTTCATAACAATATTAAGTATATATCAAATTAATTGGTTACAGCAAAAGCGATTGTATATATTAAAATAATTAAAATTAATATAGTAATAAATCAAATGTCCAATTTTATGGCACCAGTGGTTGTAATGTACGTAGAATTGCACATCATAAAACAATTCAAATAAAAGGAGCAACATAAATCTATGTTATTCAATTGCCTGCATGTATAGTATATTGCTGGATATCAGCTATCTATAGCTGTTCCAGAACAGCTTCACTCTCAATTAAAGTCCCCATACTCCTCAATATCCATTCACTCCCAATCTATGTCAAGTCCCAACAATATAAGCCTCGTTTGCACCTATAGCTATCTTTAAGCTACACAAGGTGCTGAGATATGGGTGCAGACAGCGTCGCTAACTAGAAACCCTCTGCGTGTTTAAAGATTGAAATAAAACATGTATAACGATGATTTCCAAAAAGATTGTTTAATAAAATATAGGTTGTTTGATAATATACGCACAAAAATGAAAGGGGTTATTTTGATGAGCATAATAAATAAATTTGTGAAATGTTTACCATAGAAATCTGATATTTATTTTGGCATGTAACAACAAACACTTTATTAAACTTATATTGTGCTATTGCATAATGCTTGCCATCTAACCACAGATGCTGTATTGGTGACATCTCGAGATATCTCTTGTTGTCCCTTTCTAACCCAACCCACAGCCATGTCCGAAAGAGATATCAAAAATACATGCCTGCCTAGATCTACGGTAGTAGGTAGGTACTAGTAGCAAATCTACGCTTTTGTGGATTACGGCCTTTAATTTTGGATGTCGATTGCAAGAGTAGGCAGTAAGTTTAATATCAAATTAATCACCTAAATTTGAAGATTGATATATTCTGACTAGATGTTAAGGTAGCTTGAAAATTTAAAATTTTCAACGGTAACGAATTTGAAAAAAAACCTATGCTACAACAATTCTAGCCATTAGCCCTACCCTTGTTTTCATTTAATGTCGTACATAACATAACACGTAATATCGCCACAAAGCGTAATAAAAACTTTTTAACTGTTAACGATGACAATTCGGTTATCGGCTGTTTTAGGTACCTTGGTTGTTTTAGGTGTATGCACAAAGTTTAAGAAAAATAGTTTTTCGTTGCATGTTTATTTTTCCGCGAAAAAATATTTGGATTAATATATTAATTTTCATGGGTAGTTGCTTCCATTTTCGGGTAACATAACGTACCTACATGTTCTAAACCACCTTGTACGACTCGCATCCCTTAACGGCCTTCAGTCACGTTTCACCCCGGGCTCTCAATATTTGCCCATTAAACATCGCAAACAACCACTTGTACTCGTGTTTCTTCTGTGAATTATCGCATAAAGCCTGAGAGCTGATAACACATTTTAGGGAAGGTGTTAGACGCAATTTGAAATCTTAGAAAATAGTACTTTACCTAACAACGTAGTTTGTGTTCATTTTATGTGTAATTTGTGCAATAAACTATTAAATAAACAAAAAATAATAATAATATTGCTGGACATTTCACACACCGCCATCCCCGAACAGGGCAAAGCTTGTAGGTACTATGGGGACCAGATAACTGATTTAAAATAACTAGTGGTTCGCTCCGAATTCAGATCTCGCGAGTCCCCCACACAAAAAAAAAATATTCTTAGGGTGACTCGTGCAATGATGCCTAAACGTATTTAGTGGCTGAATATGATTTAAGGAGTTGTCAAAATCATACAAATACGTAAAAATTTTAACATATTTAGCCGCCAAATACGTTTAGGGATCGTTGTTCAAGCAGGCCTTAATCTTTGACTAATAAAAAATAGTGCCACGAAATGACCTCCTAAATAACTTGACCTACAGTTTCATTCAAATTACAGGTAACGGGAATTCATGTTAATTGGTTTTCTTTTTTGGGGTAGAATTGCAGTTATTCTGGATTTCAGACTTTTCCCTATATTTGTGTTACTAAAGCTACACGCATACCAAATGTCAGTACTGTGGGGTCACTGGTGTACTCTGTGAATTTTGTCAAAGTTCAGTTTTTATGATGGCTAAAAATTTAAAAACTATAAGGTTTAAACAAAAAAGAAAAACGGGGTCGAAATGTAGTTACAAAGTTATTTTATTAAACGTGTCATTTGATAGTCTAATTTTGTTTTTTTTTACCCCTCTTTAACCCCAATATCTCAACAATCCCCAGACTTTTTTAGCTCATTTAGTCACACCAAAATTGTGCCATCACTACCTACCTATATACCAAATTTCGAGATGATAAGGTAAACGCTTCGGACGTTATTCTCGGACAAACAAACATACATACAACAACGCCGATTTGCCGGAGTTGATTTAGAGTTCTCGCTTTGCTCGATTAAATATAACTATGCTAGTAATAATTATTTAAAATCATTTATCAGTCACATAGCTATGTACTTACTCTGAAATCAAGAGTTAGGTAGGGCGTTTCTGGTTATCTCGCTCTTACACAATACATTTGCAAAACGAAAATCCAAAAATGTGTGGGGGTTGGCTACTTGGAAATGATTTTATTTTTATGCTTAGTATTTATAGAATCCAGAAATAATTATCACCAACTTTTTCAACGGCTATGAAATATTTGTTACATAGTATTTGTCAGCTTGGTGGATGACATATTAGGTTGGGAATATGCAATGGCTAGGTTTTCTATGCGTTAAAAGCTGTGATGGCGTTGTGGGATGAACGCCTGCACACAATCCGGAGATAATGGGAGTACTCTTCTGCACAATGCGTTTTGCACATTTACGTACCTATATACTCAACACGTTGATGGAAAAATCTCACGCACACAAATTGAAGCTGTAGCTTCGAAAGCCGTTAAATCTAAAGTCGGATTCACGCTTGTCAGATATCAAGTGAGCTGTGGGCAAAAGTAGCTACCGAGTGGGATGCACCAGCGGAGAGGCGACGCGGCATTCAAGTTGGGGATGACGGGACAAATTGGGCAAGTTTCTGATAGGCTGGGCTGTTATGGAACAATATCGTGACATTTAGAAGGCAGGCCTTAGCCCAGTAGTGAGACTCAAATAGCTGAAAATAGAAACAAATTACTTGTTCGTTCAGTCTTGTATGAGTCTAGTTATGTAACTTGTATTGTTAGTCGAAGCTTTTATGCTTCCAACAATGAGAAAGTCTTTCATAAAGCTATTACTATAAGTAGTCTGGAGTTCTGATCACGCGAGTGTTTGCGTAAGTAGATTGATATTTCATAACTTTTGAATGAGTTTGCTGAACGAAAACAAGTAAGTGATATCCTTTTGTGTATCGTGAAGGATTGTATAGAAATAAATCTAGATATTCTATATTTTAAAATAAGAAAGATAGAAATAACATTGATAGATAATTCTTTAATCTTACACCAAATTCCAATAACTTAACCTAGAAAACTTAAAGACTAATTCATGGTGGTACAATGGGCGGCCTTATCGCTTAATGCGAAGGAACCTTTGGATAGATTGTATTTATTTTTATCACTGGAGATGGAAGAAGCATATAAACCTGATTTTAAGTGGTAACCATCGCCTATAACATAGTATTGTCTCGCAGGCCACGCACCTTAAGAACGTGCCCTACGATGCACTACCCTGCGTCCATCAACATGAGGCATACAGGTGTAAAGCCTCATGTTCCTGTAATTTCACCGAAAACCATACCCTTCAAGCCGAAACACGGCAATGTTGCTTAGCGGCAGAACAATATCTTTATAAAAGAGCCTACTATAAAATATCGGATTATTTAGATGATAGAGAAGCTCGGGATTGAAATTGCTACAACTCGTTCAAAATGTTACAATTTAGACGTAATTTATTTTATGTATTATTGTAAAAGGATCATTAAAAAAACAACCAGCCTTGTTTCTTGCCTTTCTTTCCTGGCTTGGTTGCGAAGGAACGGGCAGTAAAATTGACGTTTTAAAGTGATCCTTGTGATTTTAGTGAATAAAAATATTTGACTTTTTGACTTTTGACTTTTTATAAGCACTGAATTGACTAGTAACCTTTTCTTTGTTAGCAGCATACAAAGTTAGATCGGGCACTGTTGAGATGGCAGCTTGTTTTGATACATCTTTAAACTGTACCGTGAATTACTTCATACTTATATCTAATAATAAAGTCACCTTTCATGCATTATTTTAATAGGGACGAACAAAGTGATTCAAATTCCACTATTAATAAACTAGTAAAATATGATCAATGATAACTAAACATACTCATAAACACCTGGATATTTTTAAAACTTTGACTACGAAAAATGGCAATATTTCCACGAAACTTATAAATAAAATGCTGTGATTCAATATTCAGAAACACAATGTACACAAAGGCTTCAGACCTAAAACAATCCTCTTTGCGTCAATGTGCATTAATTAAAAACTTTAACGAGGTTCCTATGAAAATGGAACTGTTATCCATATTTCGCTTTGTTTGGTATTTTCGTAATATTTTTTGTAATCTCTTTGGTTAAGCTAGAGTTGTATTTGCGTTATTCAAAAGCTATACAGAAATGGAATTTGTCAAGTAATCGCGTCAGGTCTTACGTGACTATGGAAGACGTTATTAGACACAGCCTTCGCACAGCCTTCGCCGCGTGATCGAGATTGATGGTGCTGCCTGAATAAAGTGCTTTCTCTCGTAATACATACAGCTCAATACTAAACTCCCTCGTTTCATATTTATTTGACTTTGAAACTTTCGTAAAACACATTTTAATTGCAGTAGAGTATTATGCACACGTATGTTTTTGATTCTTAAATATATAATAAACAAGCTGACCCGCCGAACTTCGTAACGCCTTGAAATGCATACCTATGACGCGGGCTGTCAATGTAGATTGTCAATCGGCCATCATTAGCTGCATCTAAAATGAAGAAAATGAATTTTCTTCATATTTTTTTTGCGTGAGTCTTTGGATGTTTTAATAGTTATCCTGGTATTCGGGGCGGAGACAAATCCAATAAATCAAAGATTATCATAATCGTTCCAGCCGTTGTTGAGTTATAAATGGTGCAACTAACCCGACTTTGTTTTATGTACATTATTATTATATATAAGATAATAAGATATAAGATATAAGGCTTCCATTTTTGATGACTTCTTTTTGTATTCCTAAGTTCCCATCACTACACTATCCACATACGCGAATATCTTAAACACTAAATTCATACATACATATTATATTCATAGATGCTGTTAATTATAAGCAATATATATATTATAATCTAATTACTATGCAAAACATGCACCTAAGAATAGTACCTACTATGTAACAGACTTGAATTTGAGATAGCTTATGTATTTCTTTTAAATACTTACTTTTTGAATTTTATGATTTATTCTATGATTATTGCTTAACTATCCTATCTTTGCTACACATAATTTAAAATATTCACATGATAGGAGAAGCCACTAGCACCTGAAATACAGTTTTTTAACTAGTTTGGGAGCCTATGGATTCAAATTTGACAATTGGATAGCCAGCTGAGACGCAGGAGGTAACGGGTTCGATTACCGCCGCGGAACAAATGTTTGCATGATCTACAGATATTTGTTTCGGGTCTGGATGTTTTTCTATATATTATAAGTATGTATTTACAAAAAAAGTATATAAGTATTCTATCAGTTATCTGGTTCCCATAGTACAAGCTCTGCTTAGTTTGGGGCTAGATAGCGCTGTGTGAAATGTCCTGCAATATTTATTTATTTTTTTATGTACAAAAAAAAAAAAATGTTCTAAGTAATAAAAACTTAATAAAGTAATTGTTAAAATCTTTGTATGGATTTTAAGCACCAACCCTTGAGAAATCTTGACAAGTCCTCAAACGGTCTAGAGTCTCTAACAAGGGACAATCAAATGGAGGGTAAACTCCAGTATTTTTAAGTGCTTGTTTACTGTATTTAGAAGAAACTTTTGAGTCATTACTAATGTTTTTGAAATCGTTTTCGAAACGATTAATTATGACGGCGCGTCATCATAGTTCGTTTTTGTGCAACACGTGCAACGCGCTAAACAAACGGAACTCGTTTTTATTATTATCGTTAGGCGCTTGTATATAAAAGTAAGTGACTGTGGAGGAGCGCCATAGCGCCATCTGCGTATACCAAAAGTTCGGTTACGCTGCATTGGCCTCAAAGGCCAACGCTGTTACAGCGCGTTAGTTCTTCATAAAAAGGGGCATTCTTTTGCTTTGGCTTCAGCCTGGTGCACATTAATGTTGCACTTTCGGAATACATATTGTTATTCTGTCCTAATTGAATTCGAGCGATTGCACTAATTGCTGTAAATTATTTGACTATTTAAATCATAAAACTTTCAAGCAAATTAGTCGAGTCGTTATGAAATATTGAGCTATTTGAGCAAACGATTCATATACATGGCTGTTTAAACTGTCCACGGTCGTGAAATGCTACTGACTTTATGTACACAACTTAAACTTAACATTAACCCAGTTAGGTGCCTCTCGGATCACACGTCACCCAGAAATAATTTTGAAAATGCGATTAGCTTCGTTTTCCCGTGGACTCAGGTTCTCGACTCCGAGTGACTCAAATACTTAAGCTCTGTTGAAACTTCCATATTTGCGCCGCTTAGTTCTTCGACTGAATTTGCTGCTGCATCGGCACCAACAGCTGTCCCGGACAGATGAGACGGCACAAGGGTATCAACGCACGTGAGTATTGCTTAGTTCTTCGACTGAATTTGCTGCTGCATCGGCACCAACAGCTGTCCCGGACAGATGAGACGGCGCAAGGGTATCAACGCACGTGAGTATTGCAATTCAGCGAGCCAATACAACCAGTATTTTGGGGACACTTAGTTAATTAGTGATCTGGAGCAGATGAGCTATCTATAGATCGTTTGCAACGTTCTTAAGAATATTCAACTTTTTTTTTGTAATTAATTTTTAAATCATGTAAATAATAATTTAATATAAATAAATATTGCTGGAAATGTCACACAGCGCCAAACTAAGCCGAGCTTATACTATGGGAACCAGATAACTGATAGAATACTAATATACTTTTTTTTGTATATACATACATAAAATATATAGAGAAAACTAGACCCGGAACAAATATCAGTAGATCATGAAAATATTTGTTCCGCGGCGGGAATCGAACCCGCAACCTCCTGCGTCTCAGACGGCTATTTATCCACTGCGCCACGGAGGTCAAATAATAGAATTATGTATTAATTATTTATAAATGCTATCTTACACAATTTTGATTATGGTAGGTATGCAAAAATTTATCCTAATTTTATGCAGTCCCGACAAAGTACAAACTTTTTCCGATTAGAAAACTTTTACGGTTAAGGGGTAGGTAAGTTTAGGGTGTATTCGAAATTAGTCCCGGAATCGGGTGAGGGTTGAACTGTCGAAACTTGGATAAAATTTCGGTCTATACAATTAAGAACGAATCACCTACTTATTCTTGATTGATTTGAGTTATAGGCTGTGGACTCACTACGCAATTCTTTAAAGTTCAATAGTATCTGTGACAAGGTGCTTGTAAAGCGGGGTTAATCATAAAATTAATATTTTTTGTAAGATTAGGTACTTTTATTATTTTAAGCTTGCATCATCCCACTGCTGGTAAAATACTACGTTCAGTACGTCTCGCCATCTCAATCTGGGTCTACCGCGATGCCACTGTCTCTATCGTTGGAATAACCGGCATGGGGAAGATGTGACCAGCCCAGTTCCATTTTAGTCCGGCAGTTTTTTGCGTGAGCCTAAATGTTAAAAAAAGTTCAATAAGTTAATATTAATATTAAGACACTTTCCCTAGCCAGTCTGTATAGCGAATCGAATATGCGATGTTAAATCCTATTCCATAACTTGTATTAGTTATTAAAAGTAAACCGAGGTTTTCCCTAGGGACTACAGTATGGAGTTCTTAAAAAAGGGCGTTTTGAAAATTTTAAAGGGTCGGCAACGCGCGAGTAATACTTTTGGTGTTAAACGTCCATTGGCTACGGTAACCGCTTACCATCAGGTGGGCCGTATGCTTGTTTGCCACCTTAGTGGTATAAAAAAAACCGAGCCATTTAGTTCCAGGTGTATCCAATAAAAGTGCCTACAAGCTATCAAGTAATTTCGCATTTTCTACATCCTCCTCATGGATGCCATGCAATGCCATGGTGTCATTTTCGTGATCCAATCTTAGATATATACCTCTTCCTTTCTTCTCCATTCCTAGCAATCTTGTGCCTATCTCATGCAGTCATGTCCTGCGAGTCGTCTAATGTCATCCACCCAGCGGTTCGGCGGTCAGCCTCATCGCCGGGTGTCTACTCTTCTAGATCTCTTCTCTTCCAGGATTTTTCTGGTCCAGCGAATCGCTTCCATTCTAGCGACGTGCCCTGCCCATGCCCACTTTTTCTTTGCCATGGTAGCCATTATGTCACTCACTTTTGTTTCGCTTCGAATCCAGTATTGAATTCTCTGCATATCAAACTATTTTAACTATATTATTTGCACATACATAAGGTTGGATTAGGTACTTATATAAGCTATAAAATAAGATGAGCTTCGAGTTTATCGATAATATATCGTAACCGCTTATTGAACCATACAATATCTTATTTTATAAATGAGTTCGGAATAAAAATGTGTGGGTTGGAAAAAGTAGTACTTTTAAGAAGCAGTTTATACTTAAAATCTCTACTGTATCTCAAACTTTATATCAGAATTTTAGCTCAAAACGTTGTTATCCTTTTATGAGTAGATGAGTAGAATAAATTCAAATGAAGACGTTTTTACGAACATTTCTACGATGATCTACCCTAAAGTTAGTATATGAAAATTGGAACCTATAAAAATTTAAATCTAGCGGGCCTTAAAAACCAAGTCCGCGCGTACAAAAAGGGACGTTCTCGATTGTTTTATTTGTGGGTTGATGATAATTTTCAATCACTACTACTACTACTAATGATTGGAATTTTACGCAGTGCAAATCCGATCATGATACGAAAGAGTCGTGGATTGGAATTGTCAACCTTTGAATGAATGAATGAACCAAAATTGTATATCATGCCTTACAATATATATACTACAAAATGAAAAACAACCCTTAACACGACTTTTTAAAGGAAATTTACTTCTTAACTATAATACATTTAAACTTTGTGCGATCAGTGGTTTAGCTAGGCACTCAATATTGTTATATGAATTAATAGTTAGTGAAAATAAAACACAATTCATAGATTTATTCCTTTAACACACAAAATATTGTAGTGCTAGGAGAACCTTACGCTAATAGCATTATCTTCCAGTCATCTCGGATGTGCAAAAAATGTATAGTTCTGGGGAACCAAGGTTTTTTCGTGTTTATCACACCTGTTAAACACCATCATTATCATCGTCAGCCCTTTTCATCCCACTGCTGGGCATAGGCCTCTCTTCGTTGTCAGCATTCGCCTCTGTCCCGCGCTGTTCAAACACACATACGACCTACGATTTTTATAATGACCTGCGCTCCTGGTTCCAAATCGGGGCCATCACTCAGTCAGCACCCTGCTCCACCTGTTATCACCACGCCTGGCCACATGTCCTGCCCAACAATATACGCTTGCTAACGTCTTGAACCGTTCGCTTGCGAATTTCGGTATTGGGGACTCGGTCTAGTAGCGTGATGCCGAGCATGGCGCGCTTCAAAGCTCTCTGTACGACTGTAATCCTGTGCACAGTCTCTTTCGTGAGCGTCCATATCTCGGCATCATAGGTCAATGTTGGCAGGACTCATTGGTTATAGAGGCGGGTCTTCAGACACTGTGGAATGGTGGAAAAAAAACTTGTAAATAAATTACGTAAGTCTGAAGTTCGGCTGCACAATAGTTTTCGTCATATTGCACGCAAAAATTAAAATATCGGAAATATTGAATAGATTTAAGAAAATAATGTTCTAAAGCAAAATTAACAATAATTACCATAAAATAAGATGCACCCCTTTATAGCTAGGGGGTGAATGCAATTAGCTAGGATACGCGATATTGCAGCTAATGAGGTGTACATTAATCCTATCGGGAGATAAAATGTAGGACATGTTTAGCAAACACAAATTGAGATGAAAAGTTAATCCTAAATTGCAGAATAACATTAGCTCACGTTATTTTAACGTACATTTTCGTTCACTTTACGATCTCTAAAGACAATGTGACG
Organism: Philereme transversata; assembly: GCA_963924445.1. NCBI lineage: Eukaryota > Metazoa > Arthropoda > Insecta > Lepidoptera > Geometridae > Philereme > Philereme transversata. Next base: position 5,707,217 of record OZ004353.1, read on the forward strand.
TCTAACACGTGACGTTACTATCTACCAGCATTGAATTATTTCCTGTTAGTGATTGATAGGTATCGAGATTAGAACGAATCATTAATCTGACTACTTGACTTAAACAGCGTTTTCTTGTGTTTACTTGCATTCTTGCGTTTACTGCGTTTTGACTGCCTCCGTGGCGCAGTGGACCTGTAGCCGGCTGAGACGCAGGAAGTAGCGGGTTCGATTCCCGCCGCGGAACAAATGTTTGCATGATCTACACATATTTGTTCCGTGTTTGGGTGTTTTTCTATTATTATAAGTATGTACATATTTACAAAAAAAAAGTATATAAGTATTCTATCAGTTATCTGGTTCCCATAGTACAAGCTCTGCTTAGTTTGGGGCTAGATAGCAATATGTGAAATGTCCAGCGATTTTTTTTTATTTTTTTTTTATTTATTTAACTTTCATTGCAAACTGCATCATCGCTTACCATCAGGCGAGATCGGGGTCAAACGCTAGCCTATCACACTAATATTATAAATGTTAATTTTTGGATGTGTGTTTATTTATTTGTTTGTTTGTTACTCAATCACGTCGTAACCGATTTCGATGAAGTTTGGTACATACGTAGATTATGAATAGGATTACCACATAGGCTACCTTTTATCCCATAAATTAGTTCCCATGGGATAAAAATGGTGTGTCAAGTCAAGTTGGAACAGTGAGTTTAGCTTTATTTATAGGTTAACTACACATTTAGTAGTGTAACGCATACGAAGTCACGGGCAATAGCTAGTAATTTATAAAAAATAAATAAAAAATGTTCTTTTTGATAGGGGTTTGCTGAAGTTTTTATTTATATTTTAACTGACGACCTCCGTGGTGCAGTGGGCGAATAGCCGGCTGAGACACAGGAGGTAGCGGGTTCGATTCTCGCCGCGGAACAAATGTTTGTATGATCTACAGATATTTGTTTCGGGTCTGGATATTTTTCTATATATTATAAGTATGTATTTAAAAAAAAATGTATATAATTATTCTATCAGTTATCTGGTTCTCATATTACAAGCTCTGCTTAGTTTGGGGCTAGATATCGCTGTGTGAAATGTCCAGCAATATTTATTTATTTATTTAACTTAGTTAATTTTAGACACCGGAACTTTATTTTATTTTAGGTACCTACCGTAAGTTTCTGACTTTATCTCGTTCGTTTCTGTGATATTTTCAGAGGTCAGTTCAAACATTCAGCCCTTAGCGTATGATTCACACGAAAACATTTTACAATCCTAAAATAATTTATGCCACAGAAAATATTATTTATAAAATTCAAAATCCAATCTCTAATGGACAGAAAACTTTGTTGCTCGTATTTCTCAAATAAATAAGAGACGTCCTTAGATGTCTTGGGTCACATTTATTCTCTAATTCGACTGGCAACACCACTGGAGTAGTATTAAATTGCTTTGGTACGGGACGCAGGAAAAATGTATGAGGAGTTAAAGAAGAGGCGAGAGGAAAAGGATGAGCAATTAGTGGCAAAGGATAATTCCGAGCTCGTGTTACAGGTACCTTCATTTAGGAAAACCTGTTTTGTTTGTAGTTGTTGGCTTATTGTGTCAATATTAAAAAATAAAATAAATAAAAATTGTTTATTTCAAGCCATTAACTCATACATTTTACAAATATAATTTATATTAAATAAAATTATCAAAATCAAATTAAATTAAGTCAAAATAAAATTCTACAATTAAATTAAATTATAATAATAGGCCCCTCACACGTCAACGATTTCTTTGCGCAAGCCTTGTGGAAGCCTTACTAGTGTGAGGCTTGCGCAGGTCTCTGTGGGAAAAATTTGTTCAAATTTCTAGGCTTGCGCAAGGCTTCAGAAGAGAAATCGTTGACCTGTGTGGGCTCCATTAGTATAGTCTGTACAAGGTTGCAGGTTTGATTCCCGGGCGTACTTGTATTCCAGAAATAGTAAAACATATTTTAAATAAATGCTACAACCAATATTTATGGTTCATTGTGGATTTGAATCCCGGTCGTGTCCTTCTAGTACTTTTCTCTTAAACGTTAAATCATTAAAAAAACGATTAGTCCCATTTCAGGTTATAAACTTCTTCTTCCGTGTCAATGCTGTTTGATTTCTATATTGTATTAGCCTAATAGAGAGCTCCTTCCACACCCCTCTCTGATGCCTGGTACAAGTCTTCTCGTATGCAGGTGGTTGGGCAGAGAGGACATGAGATCAGTTGCCCAATTCTGCTAATTTATAAGAAAAAAACGATGATTATTTGACTGCCTCCGTGGCGGAATGGGCGTATAGCCGGCTGAGACGAAGGAGGTAGCGGGTTCGATTCCCGACGCGTAACAAATGATTGCATGATCTACAGATATTTGTTCCGTGTCTGGGTGTTTTTCTATGTATTATAAGTATGTATTTACAAAAAAAAGGTATATAAGTATTCTATCAGTTATCTGGTTCCCATAGTACAAGCTCTGCTTAGTTTGAGGCTAGATAGCGCTGTGTGAAATGTCCAGCAATATTTATTTATTTATTTATGATTGTTGTTCCTGTCATAAGCTGCCAAATTGTGTTAATAGAATACCGAAAAGTATCTATGGTGGCCATTTTGCAACGGTACCATTGTCATAGTGAAGCGATTGGTTTAGTAGAATTGGGCCCCAGGTCTGCCATTGTTTGTAAGGCGACCCCGCAGTGTCACTGACTCCGGAATAGGTCGATGTAGCCCGACTTGTATGTAGTTACGAGCTTACAACGTATTAATAAAGCTAAATATCGTGTAAAAATCAGTCCCTCTAACTCTCAATAGAATAAGCCAATAGCCATACTGTTAAATCTACTTAGCCTTACAACGTCCCAACCCTCGCACGAGACAACGCGCTTCAAAAATCGTAAATTGCCAACAGTTTTATTTGGGTCCCAGCTTAATTACTTTTATGTAGTTTTAGTGCTGTTTGTATGTGATAATGGTTATGGGTCGTTAGAGTTATTTCACTGTTTCAGAATATGGCCGGACCGAGTCAATTGACCGAGAACTTTGGTCCGTTTACAACTCTGTTGGATAAGAGATAGTACTTTGTTATACAGGGTACAGCGATCTGTTTTACATCCGAGATATTTTGGCGTACAAGCGAGCGAATGCGAGCGAGGGCGCTATTCGAGGGTGTTATTGATCACTTACATATTCATATACATATTATAAATTAAAAAAGTAATATGAATGAAAAAATGTCATACGTAGGTGGTTGTTTTGGGCCTGGTTTCTAGCAATATAGCTTTCAAATCTCTTTTAATATATTATGCCTGTGAACTGTATATTTTTAATTTTTAATTTTCAAAACTATTTTAATTATGTCTGTTATCTGTTTATTATTATGTATTTTCATGTTTTATTATTGTGTTCTAATAGTTCGTAAGTAGTTACATAAACGAGTTCGAAAGTTTATATCTACTAGTAATATGTATCGATAGGTAATTGTAAACACAGTTGCTGCCCTGCACACAACACACACAAAAATGGCACCACGGAAAACCAGCAGAAGTATAAATATGCTACACTAATATAGCACAATGCTGAGTAGTGACCGTTTTTGTTCACAAAATTTGCTCCTTAATTTATACTCATTTGTTTAAGCTATATCTAAGCTGTATAATAGCATGTATCAAACGTAATGTTAGAGCTTGCTTCTGACTGCCCCCTGGATTATATCATAAAAGTTGGTGCAAGCGGTCCCGTGCGTCGAACGGTTTCGCTTTGTTTTTGTGCTTTTCATATCACTCTATATTTTACCCACAGTAAAATTTCAGTTCGATGATTCAATTTATATATAATAGTTGATTTTTTATAGTAAATATTATGTTTTTAGCAGATAATAAATGTACATACAGTATTCATGTGTTGCTAGGTCAGCTCATTGTATTATTAAATGTGTACCTACTTATGTAAGTAGATTAGAATTGCATGTTTATTCAGTAAACGCTTTAGTATGTAAATTTATGAATAAATAATCTTAAACCGTTAAACCGTATGATGATGTTGTCAAGGCCGATTTCGGTTGGTGCGCTCTAAGATGACTTGAGTAGCCAATCTTTAAATGTTATGATATATGGGATATGGGGTATCATAACGGGTTTGCCTACTGGTTAATATAATTATCTGATAAGTAGATCGTGATCCTACTATTGTTTTTTAACTCAAATAAGCTACAAGCACCATCAAGACTGTTAGTGTTTTTTTAGGATATTTTTGAAATGCTTAAGGAAAAAAAGAAAAACGTGACACACTGACAAACTCATACGTTTAACAAGATATAAAGCTTTCAAGGGCTCTGTGTGGGAACGCAATAGTGGCGATTATTTGCTATTTTTAACCGACTTCAAAAAAGGAGAAGGTTCACAATTCAACTGTATTTTTTTAATGTTTGTTACCTCAGAACTTTCGACTGGGTAAACAGATTTTGATGATTATTTTTTTATTTGAAAGCTGGTGTATAATAGAACCACACGGGAAGCGTGTGGTTCTATTTCAATTTGGTATAGTTCTGACAATTGCATCCATGAGAAAACCATATACCTAAGTCTTAAATTTGTTGAATTTTTATGTTATGTCATGTTTGTCAGCTCAGAACTCCGTTACATATCTACCGATTTAGAATATTAGTTTTTTATTTGCAAGGATATACTTTTAGATTGATTCCATGGAAATTTCATCAAAATTGGTAAAGGGTAAAGTAGTTTGGTTTTTACTGTTATCTGAATTCGGTTAAATTTTTGTTAAATAGTTACTTGTGTGTTATAAATTGTCCGTGAATTACGCCTAATGAACCTTCTCTGAGTTTATCAAAGCAAGTTAGTACATGTCGAGTTGTATATTTACTCTCTAACTCTCTAAAACTTATTTAAAACATTTTTTAACAAGGTTCTTCTGAAACTAAAGCAAATTTCTAATGCAAAACTGAGGAAACTCCATTACAGTACAGCTGCCAACACAATATGCATTTATCTTTCGTTCCAACAGCCATCTCGTAGTCAAATTTCCATAAGCTGAGTGGGTAAGTGTATCTTTGCCTCTGGGATAGTTTAAAAATAAAAACAGAGTGTCAGGAGGACCATAATATCCTTGCTCGTTTTTGAGTATTAATGGATACTGCACATCTGCTGCATGATAATCAGTGCGAATAATATTCTAATAGAAAATTAAGAGTTGAAACTATCGCTCTGAAATTTCTCAGTTATCAACTCCAAATAGTATTTTTATTTTTATTGTGTTGTCCGAACACTTACGGAAAATTCCAAGATTTTAAAACCATCTCAAAAATTATCAAGCCAAAATGGGATTTGAACCTACAACCTTACTCTTGATACGAGGATGCACTAACCCATTATGCTGCTTAATGCCAATCGTTGCAGTTAAGTACATTGACATGAGATGTTGCGTTGCTTATTTCAAATAGTATTTTTATTTTTATAGTGCAATTGTGTTAGCGGTTAGTGTATCATCGTATCATGAGGAAGGTTGCGGGTTCAAGTCCCGTCTTGGCTTGAAATTCTAAGAGATGGTTTTAAAATCTTATTAACTCCAGACATTGAGGATATTTTTTTGATTATATAAGTGAAGTGGCGGTAGGCGCGGCAAATAGCTCAAAGAACTAATGGCTGTTAGGCCAGTATATTATCAAACGAGAAAGGAAAGTGCAGCATAAGACCTTTAAGAGATCGTCTTTTTATCTAGTAGATAGATGAAAAGTATATCTAATGAAATTTTCTTTTTACCTTGTTTTTTATCAACTCAATATCGGTCGCTCGGAAACCCTATGGGTAGAGGCCTGTGTTCATCGATTAACGTATGGCTGATATGATGATGACTAACCCAAATTATGCAAAAGTTTTAAGTAACTGTTGCAATGATAGGTTAACCTATTGGTGTGTCTCTATCCAGCGGAAACACCTGTCTAGGGAGAATGTCTTTATTCAAGGAATGTAGCTTAAAATTGAATCTATCAAGTAGTAATATTTTATGATTATATTATAATTATACATTTTATTTTATATTATCTATATTTTTTATAAATATACTTGTTCTAATAGTATCGGATTTACGCCGCCGTTCTTATTTGTTCACATAGATCCTGTCCATCCAAAGGTTGCCTGGAAGAGATCGCTTTTAGCGATAAGACCGCCCTTTGTAGTTATGTTTTAAAAGTGTTTTTTCTTTTATATGTTTGTATTTGATGGTGTGCAATAAAGGAATTATTTAATCTAATATAACTAAAATTGGATCCGTCCTAATTACGGAGTTACAGGTAATTAAGTAGAACCTATAACCAGCGGTACACTTTTTATATATTAAACTGATCGAGTCAAATCATAACTCTATAATTAGAGCTGTATTGGATCCGTCGATTAGTACTAAAACTGAAATTGGATCCGATCTAATTACGGAGTTATAAGCCATTAAGTATATAATTTATAATTTATTAAGTATTATAATTTATTTGAACCTATGTTACCATTAATTAACATAGGTTCTACTGACCCGCTGGCTATAGAGCCAGTGGGTCACGTCTTTTTTATTAAACTGATCGAGATAAAACATAACAAATAATTAGCTACATTAGATCCGTCGAGTAGTATTGAAACTGAAATTGGATCCGACCTAATTGCGGAGTTATAGGACTTTAAGTAGAACTTATAACCTATAAACCTTAAAACTATGGGTTCTACTTAATGACTTATAACTTCGTAATTAGGAAGGATCCAATTCCAGTTAAATTACTAATCGATATATTCAATTTTAAGCTACATTCCTTGAATTAAGATATTCTTCCTAGACAGGTGTTCCCGCTGGATTGACACAGAGTAGACACACAACCTATTGTTCTAAAAAATGCTGTAATAACCTATGAAGGTTGCCGGGAAAAAATCTCATTAGGGTTAACTTCACCTTTGTAGATGTATTTTTGTATGTTTTTTGTTTTTAATTTAAGTGTATACAATAAATAATAAAGAATGATAAAATCAAACTAACTCGAATATACACAACCTACAAACCAACGCAAAGGCTTTTATTAAATACTTTTCGCATAATAAAAACTTTAAAAGTGAGCCCCCATTCATTCTTATCTCACCAATAAAGTCGACCCACAAACGTGTCCAACTAACCCTTAAAAGCACAGTCGGTCTGGCACTGGGCCCAATGGAGCGACGAATATCAAACCTCTGCGAAATGGCCCTTAGTGAGACCAGCTACCGACATCCGGTATACTAGGTGTATTGAATCTACAGCTTGTAAACCGAACATGTTGTATTAAGATTCATGTTATTTATTATCACAATAAATTAAGTTTTCTTTATCTACAAGTAAGTTTCTCCAACCTTTGTAGTTTTTAGGTCAACCAAATTTGACTGTTTTTTTATAGCTGAAACTAAAATCTCAACGCTGATTAGATCAACATGCTCAGAAAATAGTTTGCAAAGCAAAAAATAAATATTACAGTCTAGTACATGAAAACGTAATGATAAAACAATCAAAGAAATGTGATCTCGGAGCGCACATGCTTACATGTATGTAGGTCATGTAGGTGGTTTTTTCATGTCACTATTTTAATAGTCATAAATTACGAATTACATATTTTTGTTTTTATGGGAGACTCGCGAGATCTCAGTTCGGGACGAACCACTAGTTATTATTGGTCAAATTAATGTATTTATTTAAAATGGTTGTAAAATTTTCCAAAGCCCTTTTTTACTGATGTAACAAGGCCAGAAAGACTTAATTATCACCTCGTCTAGAAGTAACAATGGCTCATACAATACTGCAACATTAACTTAAAATCTATGATTATAGTCAAAATAGGGTAAAGTCATTAGGCTGAAGGTATCTACTGATTTCGTACACGGAGGCTATCTTACACAGTAGTTACCTACTCGTATCGTCGCTCCATTGGGCACGAAGCCAGACGCTGCCCATTACCATGAGACTCTGTGTCACACAGTCAGATAGCGAGCATATTCTGAAACCGAGCTTCAACCTTCAATTTATACATTTCACTACTAGAATCTATTACTTGTTGGATTTGAAATAATGCCTGCTGTTTTAGTGGATGGCTTTATGCATCACTCACCGAGTCAGTCACTCACTTAAATAGCAGAGTCACTTTATTGAAGGATGCGTCAAGTTATTGCACTGCAAAATTATGCTATCTTAATTTAGCGCCTCAAAAAAAACATCACGTTCAAAATTCAATGTATAGTTTAGGTACAATCATCGTGTTGGATGTGATGTGTTTTATTTCGAGATTAGGTACCATTAAAAATGTATATGTATGTACTTTATTCTTTCTTTATTCTTTACTAGCTTCCGCCCGCGGCTTCGCACGCGTAGTTTGTCAATAATAATGAACCATGAGAACTGATTTATGTGAAAAAAGTGACCTATATGTTATTCTAGATCTAGAACTCAACTTTTGCAAAGTTTGGGCCAAATCCCTTCAGTGGTTTTGACGTGAAGGGATAACAAAGAACAAAATATATTTTCTATAGAAACTTTAACGATTCAGTCTTACCTCATGGGAATTGATTTTTTGTAATGTTTGAGCTCAATCCGTTATGTAGTTTTGGCGTAAAGTGGTAACGAAGACCCAATTCATTTTTCTATAGAAACTTTGACACCCCATTTTTATCTCATCGAAACTGATTTATGAGATAAAAGGTAGTTTCTATATTATTCTAGGAACTAAAGTTTTGCAAAGTTTGAGCCCAATTCGTTGAGTAGTGTGAAGGGTAACAAAGACCAAAGACATTTTTGTATAGAAACTTTGATACCCCATTTTTATCCAATTGAAACTGATTTATGGAATAAATGGTAGCCTATGTGGTGATCCAGGTTATAATCTACGTATACACCAAGTTTGATCGAAATCGGTTCAGCCGTTACGGCGTGATTGAGTAACAAACAAACAAACATCCAAAACCAGTGTGATTGTACACAAATAGATTTACAGACAAGAATAGCTCACAAAATGGACATGCACAAAGGCGATGTATGTACGTATGTGTATATATATAAGTATGTAAATATTAATATGTAAATATAAAACTTTGTACCCCTTTAAGCTTATTGCGCGTGAAGGAGTGTGAGATTTTCCATAGTTAAAGTTTAAATGGAGAAGGAGGGGTGACTGCTTTAACTGAGGTATAAAAATAAACTACGATCGAATTCAAATAACGTTGCCATAGCCATTTATATTGGACCAAAAAAACGACAAACGACTAAATTTCACTACTTAAATCTATCAAAACATAACTTTTTGCAGTTTCCAACATTTTCATTTATCTAATGATACTTTACTATGATATGTACCTACTGTTTCTTAGTTTGTTATTTTTACTTTTTTTATACCGAAATAAAAGTACTCATTATTTATACATAATAAATTGTGAGTATTTATACCTAGGCCAAATAGTATCTTTCCATTGCAGGCAAGATGCTGAAGTTACAAGACGCACAGAAAACGCCTGGAAGGGCTATTGGGCCATGAAAAATATGATGAAGGGTAACCTTCCACTCACACTTAAACGCAAGCTCATGGACGCGTGCATTTTCCCTATCCTTACCTATGGCGCTCAAACCTGGTCTTTGACAGATCAACAAAAGTCCAAACTCGGGGTTTGTCAGCGAGCCATGGAGCGCAGTATCCTAGGAGTCAAACTAACAGACCGCATTAGAAACAGTGAACTGCGCTCCCAAAAACAAATCGCGGACGTTGGGCACCAAGTAGGCAAGTTAAAGTGGGATTGGGCGGGACACGTCTGCCGCATGTCGGAGGAGTTATGGGCAAAATCCACCACCGAGTGGATCCCAAAAGACAGAAAACGACCACGTGGCAGAACGCGACGCCGATGGAAAGATGAACTCGACTCGTATATGGAAGACTGGACTACACAAGCGTATGATAGAGTGGAGTGGAAGGAAGAAAGGGAGGCCTTTACCCTGCAGTGGGACAGTACAGGCTCCAAATAATAATAATTTATTATGAGTGAGAATAATAGAGATATTAAACGAGTATAAAACTAAACCTTGAATGATTGTTTTTTACCCAACATTATATTACTAAATAAAATCAAAAATATTACGTTGATGTAATTAACACTATGGTATTGCCCAGAAATTTGTTTTATGACTGAAAAAGGGATTCAATGCACTGTCAGTTTCCATACACAATTACTTCAGTTGAAAATTTCAATTATTCAAACGCAAAATTGCAGAAAAAGTTGTCAACATCAAGCTAAATTTTCACTGTAAATTCCAACTGTTCACACCATCCAACGCGTCCACTGCAGGGGTCGTCCATTAAACAGCTGGAACGGTGTAAATGCGCCAGATAATTTATCTTTACGAGGACAGCGGGTGTAATTCTAACGCTTACACTCCGATATGAGCTGAGATTTCAGTGTTTAATGATTATACGATAATGGTCTCTAAAAACATAAGAAACACATTGTTGACTTTTGGGAATATGAATCTAGTGAAAAGGAGAATTCAGTTTTATTTTGGGACTTTCGTTTGAGACTGTTTTCACACAGAGCCAAAAAATAAAATCAACTGCGCAAAACTAGTTTTTCAATTATTTATCGAATGTTCGTGGTGCATTTCTGTATCGTCACAGAAGCACAACGTAAGCATTCGCCGAAAATTATATACCGAAAACTTAATACTCCTTTAGTCGCATAAAGGTGCTTTTCCACCAGCGAGGCGAGGAAAGGATTGTATTGGAGTGAAAAATTTAAATTTATATAGAAAAAAATCAAATCTCTTCTAGCGTATCTTCGGTGGAAATTATCTGTATTGGCGATATGGGAGACGAGAAATAAATATTTGTTGGTGTAATATTTAAACCGTATTGCTGCATACATAGGGTGATGACCTCCGTGGCGCAGTGGGTGAATAGCCGACTGAGACTGAGGAGGTAGTGGGTTCGATTCCCGCCGCGGAACAAATGTTTGCATGATCTACAGATATTTGTTCCGGGTCTGGTTGTTTTTCTATATATTATAAGTATGTATTTACAAAAAAAAAGTATATATGTATTCTGTCAGTTATCTGGTTCCCATAGTACAAGCTCTGCTTAGTTTGGGGCTAGATAGCGCTGTGTGAAATGTCCAGCAATATTTATTTATTTATTAACTGCAACGGAAACAGGATTCTCGCGATGGCGATAATTTTATTAATCGATATTAATCGCGAGATTGTGGGGTACTTATAGATCAATATACAAAATTGTAATTGATTTCTTTCTTTTTAGCCCATAATCTACGTTTGATATCGCAAGCCTCGCGATAATTGTTAATGACACTTTTTGGTGGAAATGGGCTTTCGTGATATCAAATCTCATCTCACCTCGAAGGTGCAAATACACTTTCACTTTTCAGTTGCATAAAATATGCACCTAAGGTTATATAATATAATATTGACAAGCATCGAGATAATATCATAACTAGACTAAACTCGGCTAGCATAACTATCACTAAACATAATTAGTGACTAAATATGTTTAAATTAGACGTATTTATTTGATTTGACAACTCTCTTAATAATATTTAGGCAGTAAATACTCTTTTATGGTAGCAAATAAATGTCTGTATATGTCCTTATTACGAGAATCGGCCTTCTGATCAACTGTATAGTGTTCCTTATTAAGGACTATCGTCATAGTCAATTCTTTTTATTTAGAAAAGGAGGCTTTTATAGGTTTATTAGCAAGAGAAAAGTCGATCTACGCCGCCACCAGATGGCATCGTTCCCAGAAAACCAAAGGATTTTCCCACACTAAATTGGAAAAATACCGTCACATATTCCCAGTTGGCAGTGCACCGCATCTAAATAATAAAGGAGCGGTTTTCTTGAAGAGCGCTCTAATAGAATAAACTTGCTCCATCAGCCGCCGCATGTTTTCCTGTCCTCTCTCTGGGGACGGAACCACGGAAACACCGAAGAAATTGGTTCTTTTTATCAAGAAACTGGTATTTTTGACACAGGTTTATAGCTTGTGTTTGAGAGTTGGTTATACAGGGCATCTTAAAATTAGTATGTTATCACGAGGGAGGGCGATTCTCGACTATTACGGGAACAACAAATATTCTACGATTCTTGTGAGTTTGATGATTTTCACTTGGTAAAAATTAGCTGTTTTCTCTTAAAATTATGTTTATCAGTTGTTTTAGGTCAAACAATTGAGTTGAGTCAAACATTACGATTGTATAAGATAAGTTTTAGGGAAAGCGCAAAGTCTAAAAAAACAGCTATTTTAAAGTCAAACTAAAAATTCGAATTTTATCCTGATAAATAAAATGTTTAAATTAATATTTTCACGGTTGGAATAAGGTTTAAAATACTAGTTCCGGGACACCCTTTATGTTGCTTCAAAAATATATTTTGAAACGTTATTTTCTTCTTCTTTGCATACCTGTGTCCTAGAACATCACTAGTAAACAATCTAATTGCTATCGCTGCCGTACACGCTAGACGCTTCGTTCAAAATTGTAATGTGGCCGGATGTTATGAGAAGCTTACGAGAACTTGGCTTCTTGAGTTTAAGATGGCTAAATATACTTAGCGACGAAAAATAAAAAAGGATTTTATAGAAAATATGAATGGATCCCGTCTGTTCAAAGGCACCTTTGAAATACAGCAACAATACTGTTGAGTTGTAATGTGAATAAATTAGTTCCATCTCTGCTATACGCTGCATTGAACCAATAAAAGAGATTTTTAAAGTAGAATTTTCTTGGAAAATGCATTCATCTGTGATTTAGTTTTGTCAGTTCTGTGCAGCATTGTCTGATATATATTGCATTATAGCTACATTTTACGTAAATAAACTAAAAAGTATGTGCATAAGGACGTGCCGAAAGAAACGGTTTAAAAATCCTAATTTATTATATTATATTGATCGATAAACGACACAAAAACACGATACGAAAGGCGGTACGTGATAAATCCCGTATGACGTCAATATACCACCCATTCGCACACACCGTTTTGGCTCTACGTTCTTGATGCGTACAGCTAAGGTGTGGAACACTTTGCCGTCGTCTGTTTTTCCTAAAGAATACAATCCGGGCCATTTTAAGGTAAGAGTAAATAGGTTTCTTCTAGATCTTCGTGCTTCATCTTAGACCACATCATCACTTACCATCAGGTGAGATTGTGGTAAAACGAAGTTCTATCCAATTAAAAAACAATAATAATAATAATTCATATATGGCACATAAAACTGAAAACAATCAAACAAATACAAAATACAATTATCAAATTTGAGACCTAGATTTTATCCCAACGTACATATGTGTACACAGCATGGCAATTCTAGAGCCGTGCGCCTGCTTGTCCTTTGATGGAAGGGAGATGGTGGGATCAAAATAATATTAAAATAATTCAAAATAACGAAATAAAACTAAACAGAATGATTAGTGATACTATCGATTCTGAATATTACAACAAAGGTAAACAAAAGCCCTATTGTTTCAACTAAAAATCGATGCATGTAAAGCACCCAGAAACATAGCATATTGATAAACGTCAAGGCATTATAAAAGCCAATTTGATCGTAACATTCGGAGGCAAATGGCGTCGCCTGACGAGGGTTGACGCGGGCTCGGGAGTACCAATTATACCAGCATTGCGTCACACCTGCTGGATTTTGTTATCTGTGGATAAACGTACTGTGTTTGTGTGGGTATTTTAGTACTCTACAACAGAGTTGGAGATCGAAATATATTAATGAGTTATTGACTCTGTTATAAAGTTAACTACTGGGTCTCGGTCTAAAATGTAACAATTTAGACGTAATTTATTTTCTTTTTTGTTAGGTATGTATTGTAAAAGGCAGATCAAAAAAACAACAAGCCCTGTTTATTGTTTTTCTTTCCTGGCTTGGTCGCGGAAGAATAGCCAGTAAAATTTACGTTTCAAAGTTCATTGTGATTTTAATGTTATTTTTTTTTATCTGGATAGATCTTCGTTTGACCACAATCCCACTTATTGGTAAGCGATGATGTGGTCTAAAATGAAGGAAGAAGATCTAGAAGAAACCTAATTGCTCTTACCATAAAGAGGTCCGGATTGTAGGTATTCTTTAAGAAAAACAGACGACGGTAAAGTGGTTCATACCTACGTACGCACAAAACGGTGTGTGCAGATGGGTGGTATATCAACTAGGTACGGATGGTACTGAGCCGTGCGCCTACTTGTCATTTGATGGAAAGAAGATGACGGGGTCAGATCGTATAGTTACTGGGCACATTCCCTATTTACAGCGGTGTTCGAGACTTTGGTTCTTATCTCCGCCATATACTCGTATTGCTCACCTATAAGGCTAAAGTTCTACGTTCTATCCAGTCTAAGGCAGCGGGCTGGTATTTGGCCGATCCATCCCAAAGGTGGCAGCAGTACTCCATACCAGACCGGACTTGTGCTTTATAAAGACTGAGACATTTTTTTTATCTATTTCAATAAAGTTATTTGACTGTGATACGTCTTTTGTGATACGTTTTGACATCAAGACTGGATTGATATTTATTTCGACCAACTGGGAAAAAAATGTACAGATAAGTATTTTTATTTATGCAACCTATGTGGTGCAGTGGACAAATGGCCGGCTGAGATGCAGGAGGTTGCAGGTTCGATTCTCGCTGTGGGTCAAATGATTGCATGGTCTACTGATATTTCTATCGGGTTTTGGTATTTTTCTATGGTTGATATAGTAAGTAATTATTTCTTCCTTGTTTTTTAACTTTTCTGATCTCGAACTCAAACGCTGAATTCAGGAATGTTTATCTTAACATACCTAAGTAAGCAGGTTTGTAAGTAGATATGTCGAGTTGCTAAAGTTTATCCTGTTTATTTGAAGTTAAGTTTGAAATTAACTTCAGACAACTCAATTTAAAACATACAACGTGTATAGTAGAAGTAAATACTGAGCTAACTAATAATAAACCTTAAAATAACTTGATATTCTTATTTTATTTGTAACAAAAACACCAAGGTTTACAAACATAAGACTTTATATAATTTTATGTACCCACATAGTGATTCGACAGTAATATGCTTTTCACACCACCTGCTCGGCAATGTCAAATTTTATGTCATGTAAAACCTTACCCAAAGCAGATGATTAAATCCCTACGGCTGAGCTGGGAATAAAGTTGTACTGAGTTGGAACTGTGATTTGAATTTGAAACCTCATCTGTATTTAAATTTGAACCAAAGAGAACGACTCATTAAGAACTTATTCGTAAATCGAATAAAGGTTGGAAGCCTCTCGGTTTTTATCGGATACATTTCGGAGAGTGTGCTGCGGAGCTTTTCAACCTGATCCCACCATCCCCATTCTATGATCGAACAACCAGACGCTCCGCGATGCGCCACCGCTACATGGTAGACATACCTCCCATACGCACAAAGCGGTACTCTTCCACCTTTATTATGCGCACCGCCAAGGAGTGGAACGCCTTGCCTGAGTCTGTGTTTCCTGATAACTACAACCTAGGGATTTTCAAGTCACGAGTGAATAGGTTTCTTCTAGGCAACCGTGTACCATCGTAGACTGCATCATCGCTTACCATCAGGCGAGATACTGGTCAAATGCTAGCCTTTAATTTATAAAAAAAAAAAAAAAACTCTAACCTCTGCACAGACTGCACCAACCTAGATTTGGTTTTTATTGTATCATTATTAGTTGTAGAACCAATCTTGTTCTCATAAGTGAGGGCAATAGCCTATATCCGGTTTGACAGAGATATACGTTCCAAAAAAAGACCTTGTTTTTTTAAATTAATAATTTACCAAAATCAAGATAGTCAAGATTGGATTGAAGTTTTTAAACAGCCGACCGATATTTGATTTTCTAAAGAGCCAGCGCATTTATATTAAAATCCTTTAAAACGTCCAGTAACAGTTTCAATATAAAGCTACAAAGTTGTTTTGTTCGTATTTTACTTTTCAGGAACGGAAAATAAACATTAATTAACACAAGTTTATAGGTTCTTTGTAGCAGTGTATCATTTTCAACCACACCATCACTTACCATCAGATTAGGTAGTAATCAAATTATTGTCTATAAAACGTGTTTTGTTATGAACGACATTAAATGAAAACACGGCTAGGGCTAATGGGTCCTTTAGTTATAAAATTGATTTTTTCAAATTCATTACCGTAGAAGATTATAAATTTTCAAACAAGTTTAATATCAAGTCCTAAAAATCAATGAAAAAGTCTGTATAAAATAGGTTAACGGATCATATTCATTCATCACATAAGTAGGTACCTGTTAAAATGACTAAGCGGCATCGCCGATTTACATTAGAATGGAAATGTATCGATTACTGGATAAATATTAAAGATAACCCACCTCTAAAATCAGTTAATACGATTCCGGATGTTTTAAATTAATGTCGTACATAACAAAACAGGTATTAAAAAATATATAAGAACGTGCAAAATTATGCATATTATGTAACAACCTTTCTAATGACAGTAAACTCGTTGACAATATTAAATATAGACTATGTACAAATTATAATCAGAATACGCTATAGGACGCTTTGCTCCCACAGATAATTTCAGAGCAATCAATCTTATGCGGCCCGCAATTAACAGCTCCCAGTAACGTTTCTTTGTTTACCTCTATTTGTTTATATTGTGTCCCGTGTAAATATTCTAAAAATAAACGTAATTTGTGTTTTTATAATACGTTATAAGTCAATAAATTTTACCGACGTAGACAAAACAAGTTCTGACTGATTTTAGCAGTCAAAATCGGTTTTGACCGGTTATGAGTTTTGACTGTGACATGCATTGATTTGTAAATTTTTATAATGTTATATTTATGACAGAAAGATTAATTAATTTAAATTTGAACTTATTGAACACAAAAAGGGTTAAACAGTGTTTCAAAAATTCCTTAACAATTTTGGTTTAGTAATTTTTATAAGCAGTATTTAGCGAGTGTTTAACTTGTTTGTGGTAAAACCCTTAAATGTTTGAATAAAATTCTATTATTTTGAATGCCATTTTTATTATGACTGGATTAGAATAATTCCATCTAGCTCCATCATCTATTCTATCGGCGTGCTGCATAAAGGAGTGTATGTGCTGCTATCTCCATAAAACTAGAACGCAAGACGTTATGTCAATGTGATGTCATATGGAACAGGGACCGTTAGCACTTCAGTGTATTCCCAATGAGAGTAGTGAGGGGATGATGTAAATATTCGCAGCGACGGTTGCCAAACAGTTACTGTCTTAGAAACAGTTTTAGTTGTAAGATACAGAGTATACATACTTTATGAGTGTATTTTAAGAGTACCATAGTTTCTTGTGAAAGGGCTCGCCCGAGGAAGTACTTTTATCATACCTATTTCTGCCGCCAAGCAGCATTACTGTATTTCGGTTTCATTTACATGAGGCTTTACACCTGTATATCTCAAGTTGGTGGACGCCGGGCAGTGAGGCAGTTGACTGCGATGGTTACCTCTTAACCATAGGTGGGCCATAAGCTTGTTCCATCTCCATGTAGCATAAAAAAGTGGCACTCTAAGAGTGCCGATAGAAGTGAAAACTTGAACAATTACGAAGTACTTATATATAGAGGTGTCGGTAACGGTAACGGTAACAGTGTCACGAGTTCAATGTTATTTTCCTTATCTCAAAACATGCCCAACGCGCCTATAAAAGTCTTCACTTCATATACAGAGGTGTCGGCAACGGTAACAGTATCGCGAGTTCAATGGTTTTTCCCCATCTCAAAAAATGGCCACCGCGCCTAAAAAAGTTTACACTTTAAAAAAAAATATTTCAGACAGTGGATAAGACAACGGCGTAGATATTTCTAGTATACTAACACTGTAGAAGTACTCATTGGTTGTTATGATTAATGAGCACCTGAATGCTTCAAAAAAGCTATAGTAAAGTAAAAAGTTTATTTATGTTCACAAAAAATATATACTTACAATCAACTCAAGCTATGTATTAGAGATGATAGAGCAGATATAGTGGTCGCAGGAAGCATCATTTATCTGTCAGCAAACAGAATAATCTATCTGTCGAATGTTTTAAATAGGAGTCAAACTCCATTTGATATATATGCTATAGTCAAACATCGAAGCTCCGGCGCTCCTAGGTTTGGCTAGTCAAACCTCAGGTCTGACATAAAGGCTTAGTCAAAGTCCAAACCAACCTACCTTTGACTATCGAATTTTTGTTTAATCCTAGGAGAAAGTAATATGTACAGTCAAACTCCGAAACTCAATCTGATGAAATCGGGGTTTGACCAGTCAGACATATATTAATAAGTGTTAATTTGTTTTTTGAATCTAACGTATTCAAGTCAGGGTGGGCCGTTTCGATTCTGTCACTATACTTTCTGAGTTGGGCCCTCGCCAGAACTCTCGGGTGTCTGCACTGAGTCAGTTCTGTCACTCATACTGAACCTAACCTAATCTAGTCGAGGTGCCCCGTCTTGAATTATATCTAATGTAACAAACTAATACTTATTAATTTGGGTCTGACTGGTCAAACCCTGATTTCATCAAATTGAGTTTCGGCGTTTGACTGTACATATTAGTCTCTCCTAGGATTAGACAAAATTTGATAGTCAAAGGTAGGTTGGACAAAAATTCGCCCGTCAAAGGTAAAAACATGCTATTGGTTTGGACTTTGACTAAGCCTTTATGTCAGACTTGAGGTTTGACTAGCAAAAACCGAGAAGCGCCGGAGCTTCGATGTTTGACTATAACATATAGATGAAACACTCAACAACACTGTCAATAATTTTACATTGAGTAATAATGAATGAAGCTTATATTAGTTTGCTAAATACATTATAAATCTCACAAGATTGGTATCTCTGGAAATCTATGGGGGAGGCCTATGCTCAGTAGTGGACGTCTTGTGACTGATATAATGATGATACATCTGATGGCCACTCTTAGTCGCGTTGGTCTCTATATAGGGTTTTCTTCGATTCTACGTTTTACGAGATTTATAATCATTATTTTCTATGGAGCAAAACTTACACAGAAAAATTATTGAATTTAAATATTTAAAAAAAAATACGAGTCTTACAGTAGTCGCATAAGATGTGTAACAGTGTAACATCTGACCACCGCGCGCGCTCATTGGTCAAATTAAATAGTGCGCGCTTCCCCGGTTCCCTGTTACTACACATTTCCGTCCATTTTGCCAAAATCACTCCCACAAACTGAGAGGAAAAATGTTACACATCAAAAGTGGCAGGATTCAGGTACAATTTTGTCTCACGTGTGATTATGCGATATGATTAATTAAATCATGATCTTGATTGTAACAAAGCGTTACAAAATTGATCCAATACAACTTCAGTTATTATATTTTTGAATATGTACCTACTTATTTTGGCGGGTAAATAAAATCTGATCAGTGTATTCACAGCATGTTACATAGTTGCACTCGCTGATTTAAGCCACTATGAAGTTAGTTTTCCGGTCTGAAGTTATCCAAGAGGGACGCAAGCTCTTTGCGCAAATGGCAGAATACTATTCACCAAAGAAATATAACTTCTTAGGTGCGTATACATACAGGTTTTTTTAGTTTAACTGAAATCTTGTTACAATCAAACTAGCAACCGGTTTCATGATACAGCATATCCCCCTCATCTCAAACAACACAGCGACTTCGAGCGTGGCTCCCCGGCCGCATCATATCGTAAATTCAATTTAACACTTCGGACGTATACTCCTTACATCCATTTACTTTTAGTTTGGACTTGCGATTAGATATGATATTGATAAAGTGACAATGATGTTTACATTTGATTGCATCATCATCAATCATCATATAAAGAAAGAAAGAAAGAAAGAAAATATTTTATTCAAAAAACCACACAGTAATAAAGAAAAATAAACAACAACAATAAAATCGAAACTAAGCACTAACAAACAAACAAATTAAAAAGCTCTGTGTGGGGATGAGTTGGTACTCAGCTCAGTATGATGCTACGGCATGTAAATATGCCGCAGCGCTGCTCTTCCGCTGAGTCCAGTTTAGATTAGCTCACGTTCCCCGCTACATGGTAGACATACCTCCCATACGCACAAAGCGGTACTCTTCCACCTTTATTATGCGCACCGTCAAGGAGTGGAACGCCTTGCCTGAATCTGTTTCCTGATATCTACAACCTAGGGATCTTCAAGTCACGAGTGAATAGGTTTCTTCTAGGCAAGCGTGTACCATCAGTTGAGATAGTGGTCAAACGCTAGCCTATAAATTATATAAAAAACAATAGTTCATCTTGATCAAGGGTAGTTTTTATAAGAAAACACAACTATTGTTATTACATACTTACATTAAATACCACAAATCCTATTAAATACATACATAACACAATTAAATACCTACTATTTTAATCCAATAATTATATCACTACTAACAATCACACTCAAGAAAATTTCACTGGTGTATTTTAGACTAGACATGGAGACCAGTAAAAGAGATATAAGCCATATGACGACCACTGCTTAACTTGCCCTATAGATTTCCAGAGCAACCAATCTTGTGCGGCGCATGCAACGTCTCCCAGCAACCTTTATCAAGTCGGCTTTTCAGCTAGTGGAAGCCATCCTACGCTGCGCTTTCCAGTGCAGCACAAACTTGGGGAGGCCTATACTCAACAATGGGTAGTCAGGCTGTGCATGTTGATAATGAATGAAAACATTTACATTTGCTTATTACGTTACAGTGAATTAATACTTTTGGTAAAGCTTAGCGATTAGCGACGACCTCCGTGGCGCATTGGGCGTATAGCTGGCTGAGACGCAGGAGGTAGCAGGTTCGATTCCCGCCGCGGAACAAATGTTTGATGATCTACAGATATTTGTGCCGTGTCTGGGTGTTTTTATATGTATATATGATAAGTATGTATTTACTAAAATAAAAAAAAGTATATAATGTTAGGGTTCATATATTTGTAACGTTAAATAGATGCTACTTCGATTAAATAATTTGTTCATTCGATATTATTTTAAAAGCTGGCAACTATTTTTAATAGGTTGGCATAAATGCTTTCCAGTTGGAGCTCTGCGATTGGTCAACGCAAAATGGCGTGAGCCAATCGTTGAGCTCTCCTCGTCGGGCGATTTTAGACAAAAACCTTTGGTCAGTTACGTTACCCATTCGGTTGGGGGCTCTCGAACAAGTAACATTGTAAGCTTGTACCGTACCATTGTTTAAAATAAAAAGTAATTACGTATTCGGCGTTCTTCATTCCTACGGTTCCTGATATTGAGCCAAGCCTACAATAAGTATTTTATCAGTTATCTGGTTCCCATAGTACAAACTCTGCTTAGTTTGGGGCTAAATAACGATGTGGAAAATGTCCAGCAATATTTATTTTATTATTATTACTTATAAAATATTACAGAATCAAGTAAATTCAGAAAAATCAGAGTAAGAATCAGAAGATACTAAATAAGAAGAACCTATCCACCAAAAGTAAGTCATAATTTTGGGAATATATGACTGTTTGTGCACAATCTGCTCTACAGATTTCAAATTGTGCTCATTTCGTTACTGATACAATCGATCATACTACTTATTAAGCTTTTGCATAACTGTGCTGAAAAGGTTAGAGCTAATCGAACGGGGCATTTTAGAACTTAAAATAATTGTAATATGTATAAATGGGGCTACATCAAAGTTGTTTCAATTGTTTATTTGCCAACGAGCAGGTGGACTAATGTTTGTTGTTCATTTATATGTTTTTATAAGGAGTCTAAACTTGGTAATGGTCGAGCATTTAGTTTTAAGTACCGAGATCTCCAAATCAACTTGGACAAATCGGCGTTGTATGTATGTATGTTTGTTTGTCCGAGAATAACTTTCGAAGTGTTTATCCGGTTATCATAAAATTTCATATATAGATAGGAGGTGATGGCACAATTCTGGTGTAACTAAATGAGCTAAAAATGTCGAGGGGTTGTTGAGATATTGGCGTTCAAGAAGGGTAAGAAAAACGAAAATGAGACTATCTGATCAAATGGCACGTCTAATAAAAGGTCTTTGTGAGTACATTTGACCCTGTTTTTATTTTTAGTGTAAACCTGGTAGTTTTTAAGTTATTAGCTATAATAAAAACTGGACTTTGACGAAATTCACAGGGTACATCAGTGACCCCACAGTACTGAAATTTGGTATGCTTGTAGCTTTAGTGATACAAATATAGGGAAAAGTATGAAATCCAGAATAACTTCTCTTCCTACCCCAAAAAAGTGTAAACAATTAACATGAACTCCCTGTAATTTGAATGGGACTGTATGTCAAGTAATTTGGTGGTGCATTTCATTGCATTATTTTGATAGTCAAGTATTACAAATAATTGTGTTTTTTTGTTTATATGGCAGACTCGCGAGATCTCAGTTCAGGGTGAACCACTAGTATAATTTGTAACAGCTAAGGCACCGCTTCTTTGCCTATTTTTATTTAATTTATATAGATAGTTTAAAATTGCTTTTAGTAGGTAACTTTGTATTTCTTAGTCAGTTCTACCAAAGAAAAGCATTACATTGCTCCTGATAGAAAGCAAACCTAATAAATAATGCAATGCTGGAGAACAGAATGGATCCTTTGTAGATCCATTCTAAAACCAGTGTCAACAACATATTTATCTCAATTTTTCTGATAGTAAGACGATCCACAGAGGCGCCTCTCGCCGCCATATCCGTATAAAGATCCTGCCTTTGACAAACACATTGTGCAATTGCAATTTCTGTCGGATTTGAGAGAAAATATACTAGGAGACCATAAGTCGCCAAGAGGTAACAGAATTGTTTCATGTATACAATTTCGTGTACGCGTAAAAAGTCGAGAATAAAGTAAACACCCCCCCCCCCCCTATGAAAAAAAAAAATTTGCAATTTCGTCGGGAATAAAGTAATGGAAAACTACTAAATCGCGGGCATCACCGCGATTTAGTACGCGTTACGCTACTAAATGTGTAGGTAACCTAGAAATAAAGCTAAGCTCGCTGTTGCAACTTGGCACCCCATTTTTATCCCATATAAACTGATTTATGAAATTAAAAGGTAGCCTATGTGGTAAACCAGGTTTTATTCTACGTATATACTAAATTTCATCGGAATAGGTTCAGTTGTTACGACGTGATTGAGTAACAAACAAACAAATAAATAAACAAAGATCCAAACTTTCACATTTATAATATTAGTGTGATACAGGATTTATCACGTATCGTTTTATCGGTGGTTTGACCGACAATGTTTCGGTTCAATTCGTGAACCTTCATCAGGGTGAGTGCGATCCGCTCCGCCCTCCGTCTCGCCTGGCACTACGTGCCGCAGCCCTCTGCGCGCGAGTAGACGGGCGCGAATTGATTTATTTAATGAGATTTATAATAGAACATCGTGAATCGTGAAACTTAAGTATACAGCAAGAACAAAGTACATTTGCAACTATATCCAACATGCCTTATGTGACCGAGCACTAAGGAAGTAAGGTCTTCAATAAATTCTTTGAAGCGAAATTCGATAGGGATTTTATTGTATGCTGCATCTTCGTGCGACGCGGTGACACATGAAAACAAATGTCGCTGTTCGACACGAAGAAAACAATATGTTGCAATCGAAGGAATCGTAATTTATCATACAGGTTTGCCGCGGTTTCAGAGCCAACGACTGACGCATTTTTAAATTTTACAATTTGTACATTTTTAAAAATAAGATTTGTCTCGCAATGATACGCACCTCTCTCATGTCAGATGGTCACTGAGCCATGGGGGGTTTCAACCGACAGAATTGGAAAAGGGATACTTCTCAAAAAATCCTTATAATATAGGAGTCCGTATGTCTGACCAGTTACACATGTTTTATTCGTAGACTTATTAGTGCTGTAAACCTGATTTGGCATGATGATACGTTTTAGAGACCGCCAGTTAGTTATAAAATAAAAACAAAACATACCTTTTTTATATTACCTCCCCTTTAAGGAAGTTGTAAGTGTTTTTTTAACTCCCGCACCTCCTCATGTAGGGTGTCGTCAAATTGGTATTTCAAAAACACTATCAGTACAGAACACTTTTTGAATAAAATAGGCTATTTACGAAATATAGATTAGATTAGATAATTCCTTATTTCACACCATGAAACAAATACAAATAAAAATAACAACGTAAATCTATGGATACAAGAACGGCTGGACCAATTTTGATGATCTTTGATTTGTTTCACGCAAAAAAATATTATAAAGAAAGATCATTTTATTATACATAGATGCAGCTAATGATGGCTGATTGACAATTCTACCGGCGATGTCATATGCATGTCAAGGCGGTACGAAGTTCAGCGGGTCAGCTAGTTTAATATAAAGCTTCAAAGTTGACATCATCGTAGTTGACATAATATGTATCTATTAATTTTTTTTACCCCTCTTGAACCTCAATATATCAACAAGATCACACCAGGATTTAGTCATAATTAATTTCCTAGTTATATACCAAATTTTAAGAAGATCCGATCAACGAATCGTAAGTTATCCTCGAAAGTTATCCTCGGACAAACAAACATATATACAACGTCAATTCATAAAAGTCTAAGTACTTACCCTACTTAAAAGAAAATGGCATTTACAAAATTCATGAAAAACATTCAATGTCGAAACATCAAAATGTTTTAATCAATTCTGTAATAATCACGACTCGAGCAGTGAGCGATATAATTAAAAACGGACGTGATTCTCCGAAATAAGGATCAGCTTGTATTACATTATTTATTGTATTATGGATCAAATTTATCATGTTAAATACATTTTCAAACTGAGCCGATATTCCGAGTTTCTGTTATAACGGAATGGTTCCGATGCGCAGAGTAATTTTTATAAGTAAAATTACCAATTATTGCATCGTAACTTGAAAGGGGCGTGGCTAAATTATTATCTTTTTTGTACCATTTTTGATAGATTCAGTATGATAAATGCATACATATGCCGGGCTTAACATTCCAGACGCTTTCCAACCGAACGGTCTGATGCGTGACGATGGTAAGCGACCCGATGGTATGTCTCTTGTGCTTTAAAAGAAGGCTTGGCCTTTGATGTGGGACGCCTCGTGCGATACCTTTTGGTCATCTCATCTATCTGGTACAGCAGTTAGGGCCCATGTGGCGGCAGATTCAGCCAAAGATCACAAGCGGCGCAAATAGCGGAAGTCTCAATAGAGTTACGTATTTGAGTCATTTGTGGTCGAGCCCCGGCTCCAAGTGGTACCGGGGCCCATCACGTTTTAAAAAATATTTTTGGATGTCTGGTCGAAGTGACGTGTGATCCGAGAGCTGGCGCATCACTGGATTAACGCATAACTATTGAAATTCAGCGGGGTAATGCAGTCAGTGTCTTGGGGACACTTCTGCCAGGTAGTTCTAGTATTATAACTATAAGTTAACTATTTTTGTTTTTGTTTTCTTTATTTGTCAACGGGAAGTACCCTATTTTTGATAGTTTTGATTTATTTGCGAGCAAAATATACGGCATAAATGGGCATTTTATTAATTGCATTTACTTGGAAGCTTGTTTTTTTACATCTCTGCGGGACTTACGTAGTTGATATTAATTTCCACTTATTACCTCAAACAGGACAGATATACAGACAGACGACCAATGACGTGATCCTATAAGGGTTTCTTTTTTTCTTTTTGAGGTGCGGAACCCTGTCAGGAACATAAACGCGATAAATACCTATTTATCATATATATATAAGTCAACATAACATAAGGCAAGCTATATTTACCTTTCGATACGTGATGTGATCAAACATATTGACAACGACTGAACGATGAGCCAGGAACACCGGAAACGCATTAGTACCATCACGTGTGCCTACTGTAATAATACCTCTACGGTCAGTGACTTATTCTCTTTATTCATATAAAACGGCATCTGCCTGTCTGTATTTCTATTGCCAGATCTTTTATTAATTATGCCTGTTATGTTAGGTGTTTATATTAATATAATACTTTTATAATGTACGAGTATGTGCACATGTTGTTTACAGTTTAATTTTTGCATTCACCCCCACTTCTCCATATAAATTTTAACCATACCAAATTTTACACTTCTCTATGTGTACAATAAGCTTTAAAAGTGTAGAAAGATTTCTCTTTACGTATTAATTTTAGGTTTAAAATGATTTATACATCGCCTGGAGAAAATTTATGCGACACAGCTTTATACTTCGGCATTTTTCAGTGTCCACTATGTATCTTACACTATGTAAGTAGGTCACAGGTCACATACATAGCAAAAAGGATTAGCAAGCTGAAGTGACAGTGGGCGGGGCACATAGCTCGAAGAACTGACGGCGGTTGTGGTGAAAAGGTTCTAGAGAGGAGACCATGCACTGAAAAGCGAAGCGGCAGGCAGCCCACTGGATGGAAAGTTGACCTGATCAAGATGCAGGCCGCACAATATCGGTTGCTCTGGAAATTTATGGCGGAGGTATATATTCAAAGGTCAACGATCTCTGGCTGGTATCAAGATGATGTGTACTTGTGTGTATTTTGTCAAAAAAAAATCTAATTTGTAGCACTAGCTGGGCTAAGAACGCCGAACGCAGCGCTAGAGACAGTGTTGATTGATGGATAGGTACCATTATTTTAGCTGAATCAGTAAATACGAGTACATAGTCAATATGTTACATTTTTACCATAAAGTTACATATACATTTTTTTATAAAAAAAACATTTTTATATTATTTACCGTTAATTATTTACACAAAAATTATTATTATTCACACATTTATTTTAAAACTCGTTTATAAACAATACATTTTTTACTACAAAGTATCTTACAAAAAACAAACATTATAGTAAAAAAAATGTGAGCCGTCACAGGACGCCTGGCAGATGTGAAACATCGACATTATTTTGTAAAAGTAATATGCAGAAAAGAACATATTGTGATAGGAACTAAATATGTCATAATGATAAAATAAAATATTACGATTTTTTTTTCCAGATAACGATGACTATTTATTGAATAAACATTTATTTTCATTAAATACAAAAATTTACGAATTTATTTCAAATCGTGACTACTTAGTTCGTTTAATCAGTGACTTCGTTCATGCCCGTCGCCACGGCATGCGTCGCCATGCCAGAAATCGGTTTTACGTGCGGCTATAGATGTTTCACATCAAAAATATATTTATAAAAACGGTAAACCACCGACCGCGAAGCAAGGCCCAAGCAATCGGTGGCTAGGGCTGCAGAGACAGGAACCTCCTGACTATGCGTGCCGAGTCCAAGAGTACCGCCTTCTGTATCTGACCCTTGATCCTTAATATTAGCTCCTTACATATAAAATACGGTTTGTATAGAAAAATCATAAAGATTTCTTTTAAATGAAATTATTTTAATTATCAATCAAAGAATGAACCATTGTTATCTATGCACTTTTGCCATTTTATCGGTAGTTCATTGATTCCTTTGGTAAAAAAATTGTGGGAGCGAAAATCAATAAAATCTTTGAAAGCGGTTTTGACAGCCTCATCGGAATTGAATTTTTTTCCTTGAAAGAAGTTGTCCAAATTCCGGAAAAAGTAATAATCTATTGGAGCAAGGTCCGGGGAGTACGGTGGGTGTCGGAGACATTCCAACCGCAGCTCCTCTAATTCAGCGACCGTCTGTTATGCAGTGTGTGGTCTAGCGTTGTCCTGAAGCAGCAGTGAGCTAGAGCAATTGACCAGTCTTGGTTGTTTAACGGCTAGCTTTTCCATCATGGTTTGCAATTGTTGACAATATAGATCTGCCGTAATCATCTGGCCAGATCTTAGGAAGCTGTAGTGGACGACACCAGGACTGATCTACCAGACACTTACCAGTACCTTTTTCTGAGTCAACTTTCGCTTGGGGCAGGATTTGGCCGGTTCTCTTGGGTTCAACCATTGTGATGAGCGTTTCCAATTATCGTATAGGATCCATTTTTCAACACAAGTAACGATACGATTCAAAATCCCTCGTTATTGTGACGGTTGAGTAATGTAACGCATGACTCGACTCGTGTTTGTTGGTTTGCTTTACTCAATTCATTCGGTACCTATTTTTCGTGCTTTTTCACTTTTACAATTAAATTTCAAGAGAGTTAAAATTGTTTTAGCACTTACACCGAAGCCTGCCGCTAACTCTGACGTAGTTTGCGATGGATCCGCTTCCACGATCAATTTTAATTCTTCATTATCAACTAGGGTCTCCGGCCGTCCACATGGTTTGTTCTGTAGGTCAAAATTTCCAGAACGAAAACGTTGGAACCAAAAACGTACCGAGTTTTCTTTTACGGTAGCTTCCCCATACACATCATTAATCCTTCAAGCTGTTTCTGCAGCGCTGGTGCCACGGTGGAACTCCTATTCGTAATTAACCCAATATTGTAAGTTTTCCATATTGTGAACAGAACGATGTAAGAGAAAAATCAAATGGCGCGAAAAGAAATGAATCGCTAAATTGAAAACACAAATATACAAGCCTAAATTGGAAATGAATTTGAATTTAACCAAAGGAACCAAACTTAACCAGATATTTGAGATCAAAGGGGTCAGTTTGACAAAACACCAATTTCATATGTAAGGACCTAATATTTGCAGCCTGTACTGTCCCACCGCAGGGCAAAGGCCCAAGTAGGCAATTTAAAGTAGGACTGGGCGGGCTATGTCTGCCGCATGTCGGAGGAGTTGTGGGCAAAATCCACCACCGAATGGATCCCAAAATACAGAAAACGACCAAGTGGCAGACCGTGACGCCAATGGAAAGACGAATTCGACTCGTATAGGGAAGACTAGAGCACACACGCGCATGATAGAGTGGAGTGGAAGGAAGGAAGGGAGGATACACAAATTACATGTCATAAATAGTAATTGCCTGGGTTTCTTTTGTACGTATTATAATTTATAACACTTTCAGCAAACAGGAGTTATTTAACCAGTTTTTTTAATGTTATTCAATTAATTTTTATCTGCGAAAAGTCACAGGGAAACGCAAGTGCAGTGCTATAATCCTGTTTGTAGATATACTGCGATATACGAACGTGATTTTGTCGAAACACGCCTGCATTTGCACGCGTAATAAGTAATAGCTGCTCGATGTCAAAGTTGCTAGTTTGATTTGAAATGTGATATATTTATACGTAAAGGAATATCACGATGCGCATTTCAGTTCTGCATCTCTCAATACGATTTACTAGAAAGCGTATTCCTTCTAGTAAATATTTACGGAAAAGCTAGCGAACTACTAGACACGATTATAGAGGAATGCACAATTTTAGCTTGGATTATTACTACCCGTTCAAAAGATTGTATATCATCAATATACCTATATAAAACAAAGTCGGGTTAGTTACACCATATATACTTCAAGAACGGCTGGACCGATTATGGTGATATTTGATTTGATGGATTTGTCTCAGTCCCGAATAGCAGAATAACTATCATTCACTTCCGGCGTATGTTTTTCCAAACCAATCTTGGAGTCTTCAAGTCCAGAGTGAATAGGTTATTTTTAGGCAAGCGTGCTCCATCTATATATGATGGATCTAATAATGATGGCCGATTGACAATACCGG
This sequence comes from Philereme transversata, assembly GCA_963924445.1. Classification (NCBI taxonomy): domain Eukaryota; kingdom Metazoa; phylum Arthropoda; class Insecta; order Lepidoptera; family Geometridae; genus Philereme; species Philereme transversata. The sequence continues at coordinate 5,736,865 of OZ004353.1, forward strand.
GGCGATATTGGCAGCCCGCGTCATATGCATGTTAAGGCGGTACAGAGTTCGGCGGGTCAGCTAGTAATAATATAAAACAAAGTCAGGTTAGTTCGAACACTTACTCGAGAACGGCTGGACCGATTTTGATGATTTTTTATTTGTTGTATTGTCTCCATCCCGAATAGCAGAATAACTAATATATCGGAAAAAATCACGCAAAAAGATTTTATGAAGAAAAATCATTTTCTCATACATTAATGCAGACAATGAGGGCTGACGTATATTGACAGCCCGCGTCATATGCATGTCAAGGCGGTACGAAGTTCGCCGAGTCAACTAGTTTAGATTACAAATTTACATAACATTATACAGAAATATCGAAATATAATAATAACAGAGGTGTAAAATTAAGTTAAGATAACACTTTTCTCCTTTTCTCTACTTACTCTCTTATCTTTTTACTCGACTGCTCGAGTCGGAGCTGTGGAGTCGGTACACGCGACGAGCCTAGAACGTCCTGCGTGTACAGTATAATAACGCCTTCAGAATGCTGTTGGGATTGCCGCGACATTGCAACGCTTCGGGAATCCTCGCTAACGCACACGTCAACGGTTTTCACGCGATCATTCGGAAAAGAAACGCGTCTCTTTTTCACAGATTGCGCGGTAGTCCCAACAGTATACTGAAGATGATTGCTGCGCGTTTTGATTGCTCTATTCAAAAGCACTAGGTGGGGAAAATTACGTGCAATTCAAAGCACGTTGGTAATTGATAGGTACTTGTTGTTAATACCTTTAATTTTATATATTTTTTTAAATTTTTTATTTTATGTTCCTATTCTGTTTTATATAATTTTAATGTGACATTTGACTTTTGATTTAATTTACTATATTATTATTAATTTGTATGTTTTTGTTTTAATTATTATTATTTTGTATAGATGGAAATAAATGATTATTCTATTCTATTCTATTCTAAAATATATTTGATGAAAGGAACTCATAAAATGCAACGTGATCTCACCTTCCAGGTGCATTATTTTTTATCCCGAAAAACGAAAGAGTTCAGGGGTAAAAGGGAATTGAAGTTCGGATAAAAAAGTAATAAATGGGTTTTAAACATTAAAATATATTTTAAAATTATCTACTAATTAAATAATTAGATACGTGTCACAGCGATTTTATTTAAATCATTGTTGATGGGGACTTTAGTAGGGTAAGTTTGTATGTAATGGATAATCTCCGAAACAACTGAACCGATATTCGAAATTATTTCAATGATATAAAGGTGTACTATCCCTGAGTGCTATAAGCTATATTATATTTTGATAACAATCAGTGCAAAGCCGGGGCGGGTCAGCATACATACACAAAATATCATTTAATAATGAGGCATTAATATTATAACATTTGTTTATGTTTGTATATTAGGGAGAAAACTCGCTAAATTCTAGAATGTTTGGTAAATGATCTTGTGCTGGTAAGCTCAACTGTTTCATTTGTATTTTATTAACTATTTATTGTTTGAGTTATTTTTTTCTCAGTTGCTTTTTTGCGAAACGGCTATTTGTAATTAATTAAAATTAAAATAAAGAAATTAACTTACTAAACTTTCTGCTAATGAAATCCCTAAACCAGTGTTTGGATTGACGCCACCATTTGTGTTTTATCGGCAAACCTTTTCGAGGCATCCATTTTAATCAACATTGCCTACACGGTGTGAATCTTAAAACAGGGTATTTAAATAAATAGGCGGGTTTTATTTTTGTTTGCAATCGTTTTTCGTATGTTTTTGTTTTTTGTAAGTATTTAATTCATCTTTGTTAAGGTTTTAATTATGAGTATTTTACCAGAAAAAATTTAAGCACAACATAATTTTATTATGAATTGTTTGTAAAGTTATATGATGTTATAAGTCTGGACTTTTAGTATAAAAATTACAAAGTAAATGTGAGAGTGTGTGTGGATGTTTGTTATTCAATCACACAATCATTATACTGATTTGGATGTGAACCCCTTAGCTCAACATCCTGAAGTATCGCAGACTTATACATAACACGTAACATTTTTAAGTAACACGTACCATCGCCAGAACTTAGTTTAATATACCATCCAAACAAGCAAACTTTTTCAAGATAAACTTTCCGCCAAAATGCGCTTGAAATTTTCACATAAATCAGAAGTTAGTTTAAATTTCAATTCATGATTTGCTCCAAAGTTTTGCTGAATAGGTTCTGTGCATAACATAGGAACCTATATTTGAACTTCTGTATGTGCTCTGTTTAAGCCGTGACTAGCTCTTAGTACTGTGAAGAGCTTTGTGTAGTTTCAGGTAGTCTATGCATAAATCGGGTGATTAGATATTTCAACTTTAGTTCTGTAGAATTAGCGTTCTATATTCAGAGCGTAATTAGCATTGACTGATGAGGGTTTTTGAAGATAAAGCCTGATTTCGAAGTTTTTCAGATATAACGTTGATAGTTAAGCAATAATTGATCTATTATGAACGGCAGCAAAATAACAACGAACGCAGGTAGGCATTTCTTTTTTGAACACTTCTTAAATTTTAGGTAAAATTCAAAATCTAGTGGGGTACATTTATCTTTAACCATTTCCGTAACTAGTTCGGCCGTCAGCTCTTATACGATATATTAAAAGTCCTGGGCACCACCTGGATCAAAGAGACAGAAGCTAAAGCAGGCCTGTTCTACGCAGTATTAAGACGATTATTTCCTTAGGCTGATTTTCTCACGGGTTTTAAGCCCAATTGCCGTAATAACATCTATTAAAATTAAGTTTGGAACAAATCTCGATACCTGTCAATGTAAATGCCTCTTTAGAGCGCTATCCGACGGAAAAATAACTAAAAATACATAATGAGATTTGGGGAAAAGAATAGTTTTGATAAAATTAAAGTTTTTCGTTCAGAGAATATACCTTCATATTATTTTATCCGTTGTTATTATAAGTTTTGCTAGGTCAGGGGATAATTTACATTTCGTGCCCACAAAAGAACGAAATAACCGAACGATTTTCCGAGTAAAAATTCTGACACAGAATTGTTTGTGAGAATGCTTTTCCGGTGCTGGTTACATTTTTGAAGGGAAGTTGTGATTATACGAGTATGCGTATAGAATATCGAAGGAGGCGTGGCTAAAATCATGCAAAATTGTAATTAGTTACATTGTAAGTTGTATCCAAATTTAACCTAACGACAATAAGGATCGCTAGGAACTGTTGGTACAGGCTACACAAGATCGGTCGCTTTAGAAATTTCTTAATCATACACCTTTTTGTTTCTCCAAATTAACTTGGGCAAATCAGCGTTGTACGAGTATGTGTGTATGTATGTTTATTTGTCCGAGGATAACATTCGAAGCGTTTATCAGATCATTGTGAAATTTAGTATATAGGTAGATAATAATAGCACAATTTTGGTGTGACTAAATGAGCTAAAAATGTTGGGGGTTGTTAATATATTGGGGTTCAAGAGGGGTAAAAAAATAAGGCTATCCGGTCAAATGGTACGTCTAATAAAAGGTCTTTGTTAGCACATTTTGACCCCGTTTTTATTTTTAGTTTAAACCTTGTAGTTTTTAAGTTATTAGCCATTATACAAACTAAACTTTGACAACATTCATAGGGTACACCAGTGACAGTCAAATTTAGTATGCGTGTAGCTTTAGTGACACAAATATAGGAAAAAGTCTGAAATCCAGAATAACTGCAATTTCTACCCAAAAAAAAATAACCACAATACATGAACTCCCGTTACCTGTAATTTGAATCAAACTGTAGGTCAAGTAGTTGGTTATTTATTTCATGGCACTGTTTTGATAGTCAAAGATTAGAAATAATATCTTTTTGTTTTTATGGGAGGCTCGCGAGATCTCAGTTTGGGGCGAACCACTAGTACGTAGGTTAATCTAACTATCTAGCGCACCTACGCTAGATAACGTAATAAACGCTAGCGTTACTCGTAGCTCTGAAGATTGGGCTCCAACTTACTAGTGTTATAAGGTTGTAGCCCAATCTACAACTTTTTTTTGACGACCTCTGTGGTGCAGTGGGCGAATAGCCGGCTGTGACGCAGGAGGTTCAGGGTTCAATTCCCGCCGCGGAACAAATGTTTGCATGATCTACAAATATTTGTTTCGGGTCTGGATATTTTTCTATATAATATAAGTATGTATTTACAAAAAAAAGAAGTATATAGTAAGTATTCTATCAGTTATCTGGTTCTCATAGTACAAGCTCTGCTTAATTTGAGGCTAGATAGCGCTGTGTAAAATGTTCAGCAATATTTATTTATATTTATTATTATTTTATCACATCTTGTAAAAGTTTACAGTTTAAGATAACCTCTAAAAATCTCGATGTTGAGCAAATTCGCCGATTACGATTGTCCAGAGTGGGAAACGTGACGGTTTGGGGCGGCGATGTATTATTTTAAAAGATTGGACAGGTCCTTTGGCTTTCCCAGTTATTTTTTGGGTACTGATTCAACTGTGTGCTATGAGAAAAATATGTTACTTACGAATATTCTCCCGTTTTGAGATTCATCTGGTTTATAACTCGGCTTGCACAACGATCCCTAAACGTAATTAGCGACTAAACATGTTATTTGTAAGTTTTTACAACTCTCTTATATATATTTTGGCACTAAATACGATTAGGCATCGTTGCAGAAGTCACCCTTAGGCTAAGTTCATATGAACGCGCGGTACCGCGCGGCACAAGATAGTTTGATCTTGTGCCGCGAACACATTCATAGTTCATATGAATATGAACTTATGAACTATGAATGTGTTCATATGCACTATGAGTAGCGGTCATATGAACTTAGCCTTAATCTAGTCTCGATACCTGTTAATAGCAACGTTTTAACCGAGCGGTCACACACACCACACACCCTCTCTCACACACTCTCACCCACACCCTTTCACACACATATACTCACCACATAACCTCGCATGCTTATTGATACACACTCACGTATACACACACTCAAATGACACAACCACATACTCCCACACTCACATATACATTCACTGAATATTCCATGATGAACCATAGTTCAGAGGGAGGTATGGATATTCCATCACACTGGTAAATCCTAGTATGGGTACCTATGTTGTCCATCCTGAACTGTATTATACCTAGTAAACCATTACAAATGTTTTGTTTGTTAAATTTTGAAGTTGTTGAATAAATAAATTATTATTATTAAAAAATGAAAAATGTACCTAGCCTTAATCTGGTCTCGATGCAACTAGCTCTATAGCAACGTTTGACATTATTATTAGGTGCTGCATCCATAAATCGTAAAGTTTCGAAATTTTATCGATAATTTTATTTTATTTTGGAAACAAATGGTAAAATGAATAGTATTGTAAATATTACACAAACCAGCAGTTTCCTCCTGAAAACAGTCCTGACTGAAGTTTACTCGACGAGAGTTAGAGTGCAGCTCGACATTTTCGACCCCACTCTTACTCTAGGCATTCGTCTCAGTCATCATTACGACTGCTCTGTTAACTTGAGCGGTGCCATTTGTTTATTTTGAATGTTAGCTGAGGTTGTAGGGGAGTATTTTTTGCTAGTGTGAGAAACTACAATACTATTGCTGATATTAGCATAGGTTGATTTTCAAATTAAGATCACAATTTGTAGGGAAGTAGCCGATCTTTCATGAAACATCAACGGTGCGGAGTGGATTGGTCTTTGTTTTCGAATGAACGTGAATTTCATGGCAGGAAAACGTGAGCGGACTTAAGTTTTGTGACGTGCATCTGAGGTGCAATATCACGGCCTTAGTCCGGGAAATCTTTATAGTACGTTACGGCAATAACGAAATTTTACGTCTTGAAGGCGTTTGTAGTAAAAGTATGTATTCTTTGGAGTTATGGTTATATATGGTTAGACAATATTTTAATTTTAACATTACTGTTTTAGCTGCTGAGTTTTGTAAGTATAATACTAAAAAAAATTGTTTATATGATCAATATTTTGAAAATATACCTACACAAAAAATATATTTAGTCATCCAGCCTTTTACAGCTTCTTCGTGGTTTAAATTTGATCAGATATGCAAGTAATTTGAACATTTACAATCTCACCATCAACATTAACATATGTTGTGTCTAGCTTGTAAGGTATAATAAATAATTTTCATTCATTCATTCATTAACATATCGGTTACTGATGAATTGGCATTGGCTCCTCATATATTTCCAGAGCAACTGGTCTTGTGCGATATGTACCTATCGGTTTGCAACCTTTCTGTCTATTGGGCGGTCATTCTGTGCTGCGGTTTCTTTTTGTCCCAATGCCAATTTGAAATCTCTGTTCATCGATTAAAGTAAAGTTAGAAAAAAATAGTTTAAGAAATATTAAGTAAAGTTTTATTTTTGTTTTCACAGAAAATATACAATTGCAATCAACACGAGCTATAAATATGATGCAAGCGACAGAGGAAAGAGTGAACCTGGTAGGGACATAGTAAGTGGCGTCTGTGTACCTGTCCCGAGAACTACCGAAGAGAGCAGCATTGATGATAATGATGATGACGTAGCCTGTCAACACGTTGGGTCATCGTTGACGCAATCCCTACCACCGCAGCCGTCTACTCGCGTGCACAGGGCTGTGTATAGTGCGAGGCGAGACGTTACTCGGAGCGGATCGCACGCACCCTTATGAAAGTTCACAAATTGAACCGAAACATTGTTGGTCGAAACACTGATAAAACGGTACGTGATAAATCCCGTATTTATAATAACGAGCTATATATATACCAGGATAAGTAGCTATTAGGTTATGAGCAGACATAGTGGTCGCAGGAAGCATCATTCATCATCATGACACTACAGTATGATGTAGGTGTCGAATGTTTTACCTCATTCAACCAAATAAAGAACGATTTGATATCTCTTTCGGAAATGGCTGCGCGTTTTTGGTTAGAAAGGGACAACTAGAGATATCTCGAGACGTCACCAATACAGTATTTGTGGTTAGCTGGCAAGCATTATGCAATATCAAAACATACGTTTAATAAAGTGTTTGTTTTTACATGCCTAAATAAATTTCACATTTATATAGTAAACATTTCACAAATTTATTTATGCTCATCAAAATAACCCCTTTCATTTTTGTGCGTATATTATCAAATACCTATAGACAAAAAACACTCAACAACACTGTCAATAATTTTACATTGAGTATGCAAGTATAATAATGAATGAAGCTAACACAATCAGGTAAGTATTATTATGCCATATCTAAAGATAGTTTAATAAATTGAAAATGACAAAACGAACCTGAAATACTTACACAGCCGGCAGCTAATAGCGACTTACTGCATATTGGTTCTAAGCCAATTCCAGTAGAAGTGATAACTAAAAAATTGGAATCGACGCCCACCAGCAAGCTAGTTTATGATTTGAAGCAAGTCCAAAAGTCGAGAGGCTTCTTAAAATGGCATCGGTGCTCGCCGGTTAAAATCTATTGGATTCAGTATTTTTGTTACTGGATAATAACTAAAGTTATTTTGTTACTGACTGGGCTAGATATATATTAAATTATAATAATAGGTTATCTCCATACAACTCAAGCGTACGTGGCTGCTTGAGAATAGGACCTCATTATATAATTATAAAAAAGGATTGTGTGGTTTTATGAAACCACGGTAAAAGTGAAACTTTGTTTCACATTATAGACATTTAACTAAAAAATTCCGTTGGCACAAATGAGTAATAGTCTATACGCTACACGGTCAGCTGATGCGAACTATAGGCGCCGCCATATTGGCCTCGGCTGCTCTGACGAGCGCCTTTCACTTTATCCCTACTCCGCGGCCGACCGTCACGCGACATGCAACACACAGACGAAAAAGTTTGAGACGATGTAATAAAAGTTTCACTTTAATAAATACATAATATTAGTAGCGCAGACGTTTTGTATTATCATCATAAAACACTAGCTGTTGTCCGCGACTTCGTACGCGTTACATTACTAAATGTTTAGGTAACCTAGAAATAAAGATAAACTCGTGTAAAGTGTAAACTATGTGTAACGTGGTAAAGAAGGCCTAAATAATTTTTCTGTACAAACTTGAAACCGCATTGTTATGCTATAGGATATAATTTATGAGATAAAAGTAACCTATGTAATAATCCAAGTTATAATCTACGTATATACTAAATTTAATCGAAATCGGTTAAGCCGTTACGACTGGATTTAGTAACAAACAAATAAAATAAATAAACAAACATCCAAACTTTCGCATTGATAATATTAGTGTAATGACGTTTGTTTGCAATAAAAAACAGGAAATTTATTACTGGAGCCCCGCCCATTATGGTTACAATTTTGAGCTGTTTTCTCTCCCTTATAAGGTTTAATAAAGAATGTTCATTCATTAATTTTCCGGAATAGTCGCTTTCTGACGTATTTTTTAGAATCTAATCAAAATTTATTTTTTTATTCCTTGAAATACGTGTTACAAAGATGTAAAATATAATTAATACAATCAATATATTTCTACCATGCAAGCCATGCGATAATGAAATCTACAAATTCATAATCTATATATTACTAGTGGTTCGCCCCGAACTGAGATCTCGCGAGTCTAAAAACAAAATATATTATTTTGTATAATAACTTTATTATATATGATATAAATATATGGTATGGAATACTTTGCCATCGTCTGTTTTTCCTAAAGAATACAATCCGGGCCTCTTCAAGGTAAGAGTGAATAGGTTTCTTCTAGATCTTCGTGCTTTATCTTAGACCACATCATCACTTACCATCTGGTGAGATTGTGATCAAACGAAGGTATATAAATTCTAATGTAAAAAAGAATAATAATACATGTTATAATCTACGTACATATCAAATTTCATCGAAATCATTCCAGCCGTTGCGATGTGATTGAGTAACAAACAAATAAATAAACAAATATCCTAACTTTCGAATTTATAATATTAGTGTTAACGTCAAATGACTTGGACACTTTATTAACAAGATAGAGAAAAGAGAGCCTTGCCTTTAAGTAAACACATATATTTTTTATGGGTAAACCATCCCCACATTTTACGCATAGAAATTATTAATGAAAGTGGTTTACGTAATTTAAGCACACTACAAAGTAAGGTCTGGTATCTTCGTGGTTTTTTGTACTACAACCTTAAATTTAACTTAAGTTTGTTTTTGCAAGGCAAATCTTAAATGTAAAACCTTAAGCATTTTAGGAGTCGCTGAATTTCAAATGAGTAACGACTTTTTAGGCGTTTGAGGTTTTTATGAAATGCTAGATTGTTTTTCATTTTCATTAGTCTGTTACAGGGTTTATATACTGCTATATAATACAAATTGCATCTTTAAAGCGTCTTTAAATTGGATTGCAACATGATATACTCTCATGACTGCATGACTACATGACTGCCTCCGTGGCGCAGTGGGCGTATAGCCGGCTGAGACGCAGGAGGTAGCGGGTTCGATTCCCGCCGCGGAACAAATGTTTGCATGATCTACAGATATTTGTTCCGTATCTGGGTGTTTTTCTATATATTATAAGTATGTATTTACAAAAAAAAAGTATGTAAGTATTCTATCAGTTATCTGGTTCCCATAGTACAAGCTCTGCTAAGTTTGGGGCTAGATAGCGCTGTGTGAAATGTCCAGCGATATTTATTTATTATTATTATATACTTAGGTTTTTTATGTACTTATTGTATATATACAGGGTGTTTGGTAATATACTGACGATATTCAAGTGACGGTTTCTCAAAACACAAAAAATGACTTCACGAAAAAAACTAATAGATAAATTATCAAATTTCATAAAAAATCGACTAAGTTTAGATGATTAATTCGATATAACACTAACTGCCTACTCTTGCAATAGATATCCAAAAATACAGGCCGATTTGATATCTCTTTCGGAAATGGCTGCGGGTTTTGGGTTAGAAAGGGACAACAAGAGATATCTCGAGACGTCACCAATACAGTATCTGTGGTTAGATGGCAAGCATTATTCAATGGCAGAACATACGTTTAATAAAGTGTTTGATTTTACATGCCAAAATAAATTTCACATTTCTATGTTAAACATTTTACAAATTTATTTAGTATGCCCATCAATATAACCTCTTTCATTTTTGTGCGTATATTATCAAACACCCTATATACTCGTTCACCAGTGTTCGTGTCTTGTGTGTGACTTAGACCCTGTCAGAAAACGAACGCTGCATCGTCCGCTGCAACCCAATAAGGTTCAAAACAGCCTATGCTGAGACTGGGACCATTTGGTTCCCACGCAACACCATCGTCTGTGCGGGTGGGTTGCCTGCTTCCCCTTAACTGCTTGGGTTGGCGGGTAATCTACCGACATACCTACTCATTAGTTTATAATACTGTTTTCACACCACCTGCTCGACAATGTCAAATTACATGTCATGTAAACCTGATTGAGCGTGATTTGAATTTGAAACTTCATCTGTATTAAGATTTGAACCAAACAGACCCACACAAGAAGAACTTATTCGTAAATCTAACTAACTTCTGCACAGAATGCATTTACCTAGATTTGGTTTTTATTGTCCCGCAGAAAGTGTGAAAAGTAGAGTAATTATTCTCCTCGTGTATAAAGCTGTCTGCATCTTGGGCGTGCTTATATCCCTCTCTGCACTCATTATTCTTGTTACTCACTCACTCCGCTCGTGAGTTAACTCTAGAATCTTTCATTACGTTACGATTCAATTTAACACCCGTGCCGCAAGACACTGCTTCCCCTTATCCCCGGTTTAATAATCTACTATTACTACTTTACCTTATCATTGGAAACTTTCTGTGGGGGGATATAAATGATTTTCTTTCTTTTTTTCAAAGCAATGCAATAGTTGCTGATGTTGCGCAATTAAATCGGTGCTAAAAGTTGATAAGGAAAAGAGATACATATATATTTTTATTTATACACTAGGATTCCTAATGCCGTCAGCAAACGTTTTCTGAGACTAAAGTTATAAGTCTCAGACAGAGTTTTATCACAAAGTAATGTATTGTTATATACTGCATAATTTTACATTTTGTTTTACAATACTGGAGACGTGCATAATGTAATTTTATATTCTTGCCAAGAAAAAGACAATATGTTAAATAAAAATCAATCACATGTTTCTATGTTCATTGTGTCTGATAATAACGGTTATATGTATATATACCGCTCAGTATCTAGTAAATATGCTGCTGCCAATTTTTTTTTATCATCCTATTCCGTTTCACTACTCGGTCTCCCATAATTGTTCCACATGTTCCTGTACTTTGCGATCTCCCACAAGTATTTTTCGTAGGCCACTAGATCGTGCAACCAACGCTTCCTTAGCTAACCCACCATTCCCTTCTCTTAACTTTCACACCTGACTTTGAAAAAGACCATTATTTTTAAATTTGCCATGCGGCTTTCATATCACTGTTTTTGTGTATAGGTCGCCCCTTGTTTATGGGGGCATTCAAAGTTCACCACTAAGCTCTACAGCTGTTAAAGTCTGCACGAGATTCTTAGGGGTTATATCTTGACATGTTGGATATATTAGATTAGATTCGATTAGATAGATTAGATTAGATATATTAGGGATATATTAGATTCTTAGGGTACTGTTAGCTCCTTGCATTATGCATACAAGAATGTGCATTATGCATTAGTAGACCGCACTTGCCTAACATAATGTAGGGGCAATTACAACCATCTAACAATTTATGGATGTAACATCTAAAATAAATAATTTTGATTTTTTTTTTAATTACAGAATCTGAAGGTTTGTATATCACATAACCCCAGCTTGAACATGTGCTTGTTAAGTAGACAATGTCCAGTCAGGGCTCTGAATATAATGCGATGATTGTTTCTGTGTAGTTCTAAGATTCGGTGTTATACCGTTTATCAAATGCTTTAATCAGTGATTAGGAATAGACCCTACTCTGAATGATATGAACACAAATTAAGTAGAGTTATTGTGACATACTCATTTAAAATTCAAATTTAAAATCATTTAAAAAAAAAAAAAATTGTGAAGGCTTTATACTTTCGCTGGTACTGTAAAGGGGCATGCAAGAAGGGCCATTGTACTCTCTAAAACTAAAAATTATTTTAAGCATTTACTAGCACCTTCATATACCAAACAATATTACATCATCAAAGAAATACTTAACGTTAGATCGATATCTATCTATCTTATATCATTTATATAATTGGCGATAAGATTTTATAGTACTTAATAATTTTTAATATTTTCTTAACTTTCGAAATTCTTGACCAAGTCTACAGAATTAGAAATATTATTGATTGAAGGATTGAATAAAAACACTTTATTATACACCTTACAAGCTTGCAATGCAATGATATCATTACTATCTCCAATCATAATCTACGAAATTATAATCTAAAAACAGCATCAGTTTTAATAATTAACGGAACCCTTAAAGCTATTACTCGTAGAAAGTAAATCTCTCGTCACATGAGCTCTCACAAGTTGAGGAAGCGAGCAACACGAACTTAAACTAATTGGCGAGAAATATCACAGAATATCCTACCGTACGCCGAAGCAATAAGTTCTACTTTATCTTATAGGAATTTGCATATTGTGCGGGATAACTTTCGCTGACTGTATAAAACATCTGCCTACTAATCCAGCTTTCATCTGAATTTACTTGAGAGGATTAAATTGCTTGAGAGGGTTTGTAGTGGAGCCTAGAGCTGAAAATAGATATCGATAAGTGCTTGCTTGTTAGCCTTTAAGCAGGTGCTTTATCACAATTATTTGTATCTATGTTGTTATGGTTTAACACCTTAGCCGATAATTGCTTTAGATTAACCGAGGAATACTGATATATAAATTGATTGAAGCGAACATTGTTGTCTAAAGCAACAGATTTGTCGGACCCTTGTGTATGTATCTATATTATTATTATTCACATATTTATCTTAAAACTCGTTTTTAGCAAAAACATTTTTCAATACCGAGTATCTTTAAAAACAAACATATTCATATATTTAAAAGATATATAATTAATATTATTATTAATTATAAAATTGAAGTGTATGTCTGTAATTTCAAAACAAATACCAAAATTTAGGTGAAAACGACTATTTGCTATGCTATGATGCCTAATCCTAATGCATTTTCTAAGCTCGTCTAAGACTTATTTTGTCTAATTCTATATTAAATCAAACATGTCAAGATAACTCTTGCTTAGAATAGTAATCTCTCGTTTCTGCTAAACCATAATTCAAAATCAATGCAATATTAGTAAACCGGAACAAATAAATCACATCTCAACGGGTGTTTTCATTAATAATAGAGGGACTCTCCCTTTCGTAGCTGCTCACAAATAGCTAGTTAATTTCAATCGAATTTCATGTGAAAATACAGCCAGAAATAACTTTCCTTTGATTCAAGTAGTAATATTTCAATATACTAATGCCTCATAAGAAGGCTAAGACTATCTTGGCGTTTTTCTACGACATTGAACTGCCACAGTCCAAATGTTTAACAAGATGAAGTGGTAGTAGGTGGTGGTCATATATCGATAATTAACGACAGAAAGGCTCTTGAGCAGACAACACGCAATGTAAAGTGCAAGCATATGACGACTTTCCGCTAGATGGAAAGACGAGCGTATCGCAAAAGGTTAATATAAAATCTTTTTATACTTTACCGCGTATGTTAGAAGATATTATGCAGAATTGTCAAATTAAAAACTCAACATAGGCCTTCCCCATAGATTTCCTGAGCAACTGATTATGCGTCGTCTATACCTAACCAATATTATTGACCGTCTGTAGATTGCCTTGGTGTTCAATAACTTCGATTCAAGTTTTTGCGAAGACGTACCTATCTATTTTATAAGTATTTTAAGTATTAGGATTGGAACATTATCATATTTTTTTTTTATTATACCTAAGAATATTTGTGTAAATATATCCTACAAATTACACCGCACTCCATATTGTAAATTTCGCTCCATCCAAAGGTTGCCTGGAAGAGATCGCTTTCAGCGATAAGGCCGCCCATTGTATTGCCTTATTTATTCTAGCCTTATATTTATTTTTGTATTATTTCTGTTTGTGTGGTAATTCAATAAAGAGTTATCTATCTATCTATCTATATATCTATCTATCTATCTATAGAACACTAACGCAATCTATAACTAAAACTAATTATTTTGCTAAAATATCAAAGCACAAATATCAAAGTTCAAATAGTTCAAATTGTTGCAAATTTATTTTTGTTTGAACACCAAGGCAATCTATATATATTCAACAATAACTAGGTGAAATACATATCTTAAGCTATCTTCAGGTCTCCAGCTACCCCCTTTGTGCGCTACATCATAGTACCCATGTCACAAAGTTCCACCTAATTTGGCTCCCGTTTTAATATCGCGTGATATAACAGTATTAAAACCGTATTAAAAGCTTGTAAATATACCAAAGTTAGCTTTAATAAAGCGCGTTATTTGGAGGGAACTATATTGAACGAAATTACAATTAATTGATGGCCTTTTATAAAAGGTCCATTAATTTGAAGGGGTTTTAATTATATTTGTAATATCTGCTATAGACGGGTGGTTAGCTTGAAATAGGGCAAGATACTTGTGTTTTGCTGAGACGAGATGTGTAGGTACGATTTTTAACGCGAGACAAATGTTTGCGTGAGCTGCAAATAATTGTTCTGGGTATGGATTTTGTGGTACAGTGGTACTCCTCGTAACTAGTACTTGTGGTGTTTATATAAATATTATATTATATAAGAAATTAAAACGTGACCGGATTGATGAAAAGGCGACAGGTTACAGGAACAACGTGTAATCCTCGAATACCCCTTAAACATAAGGGAAAAATTTGCAAGACGATCATAAGACCTGTCGTAATGTATGATTCTGAATATTGGGCCATGAAAGGTACGGATGAAAGAAGTGCACTCAGCGGAAATGCGAATGTTGTGGTAGATGTGTGGGGTAACGAGAATAGATAAGATAAGAATTGAGTATAATAGAGAAAGTTTAAAAGTAGCGCCAGTGATATAAAAATTGAGGAGTAAGAGGCTAGCGTGGTATGGGCATGTCATGCGTAGGGAAGAAAATCATGTAAAAAAGAGTGTTAGATATGAGTGTGGATGGATATAGAAGTAGAGGCAGGCAGAAGAAGAGATGTATGGACTGTGTGAAGAATGATATGGGTAGGAGGGAAGGGACAACGGAGATGACGGCTGATAGAGAGATGTGGAGGAGGAATACATGTTGTGCAGACCCCGCGAAATGGGCAAAGGGCACGAAGAAGAAGATTAAAACGTGACCGGGTCGCTCGCTCGTGGCAACTTGACTCTAGATGGCGTTGGCGTCGGTGTTGCGAGCGGGCGTCTCGTCATGCACCAACTAATACCAATGTCTTTTAGTCATTTCCCGAGGGCAGAATACCATAGTACTAACTACCTAGTTATCAATACTCAGTCAGGTCAGGACTATTTAAAACAAGTGCGAGTGAGACTCGCGTACCGAGGGGTCCGTATCGACCTAAATATATAAAACGTGAGCGGTAAACAAAGAAAACTTTCTAAAACTTCTACAGATAGAGACTACGTTTAATTTTTACTAGACTATGGCAAAGCCATCTGGCTTATATTTTTAGCAGTCTCTAAATGTATTTTTTACCTATGTTTCACGTAGCACCTAACTTACTCATCCGATTTTGATAAATCAGGGTGTCTATTGATTCGTTATTATGGTCCGGGTGACATAGGCTAATAGCAATACATATTACGCAGTCGGGTTTCAGTTTTTAAACTTATTTTGTTCGTAAGTTTCGTAAATATTTCAATCAATTGCATTAATTTTAGATCTTTTAATTTGCATTCTTAGGAGATAAAGAGGTTTGGTATTTTTATTGTTCATCAGAAATCCTGTAGTATTGAAACTATAATACTACAAAATGGAAAAATAAAAAACGTGAGCCTCACTCGCACTTGATCGGTCTTGTATATGTGTATTGGTATTGCAGGAAATACATCTTTATTGTTTTGCTCGTAATGGTAAATGGGTAGATTGTGATTGCAGGTATGTCCATCGTGATCGGTCGTCTCAGTGCGTAGATCCGGTTAGTGTGTCGTAATATGAACGAGGACATTTCTAATTCTGAAGGCCAAGTGAGGGTAGTTGATGCAGCTTCCCACACTTTTTGACGATAGCTCCAAGTACTCCAGTCAACCCATGACCACGCCTGTTGCAACACAACCGAAACGTCGGGATGACAAATAAAAAAGGTACATACGCGATAAATATCCGTTTTAATCAATAATTATGTACAGTGATCGCGAAAGTTTGAAAAATACTATACAATCTACCCAAGATTGTATTCTGATATTTATAAATAATTTAAAATTTTAATTAAATAATAATGTGATAGTTGAAACTCCTTTGACAACTTTGACAGAAAGCCAGACTGAAAACGGGACTACATGATGTCTTTTTGAATGAACTGATCGAGTCATCTTCGACGTCAGCAACGACCTCAGGGATTGACTGCGGCCATCAACCCAAAGTCATAACTTAATCTCCGCTATTTCAAGGAGTTAGGATGGCTGGGGTTAGTTTAGAATATAATGCACATATTGCACAATATACCCCTATGCGGGAAGTCAGTGCAAATCTTATTCCCCTTAAAATTAGAATTAGAAAGCTCCTTTGAGATAAATTGAACTTTTTATTGTAAGGTTCGTTTCCTGTTGCTTTTTTCTACCCTATTAAATATTTGCATTATATATTTTACAATAACACCCGTACACAAATTCATGGGTCCACTAATCCGACCTCGAACACGAAGGACGAATACAAAGGACGAATTGCATAAAACATGTTCGGAAAATATGTAAATCCGTCCCATTAGAAGTTATTTTGGCCACTAGCCGGGACGTGGGCCTTCAGGTACAACCCTAATTCAATGTTCAAAAGCATTTTGGATACCTATCTGGATATATTTTTATTGATCCTACTTTTGAAAATTCTCTTTGTAACGGTACCAGGTCGGTTATCGATATGTTCTATGCAGCGTTTTCCAGTTTGTGGTCTCCACTTGTTGTGGATGAATATAGGGCGCTGGTAATTGAGATTTAGTAATTTCGAAGGACCTTTAAATTGAAATAATAAGTATGGATTAATATAGAATTTTTGCTCAATCATATAAAGTAGACGAAAAAAGCATGCCACCTACCTTAATTACTTCAAACCGCACGTTTCTAGACGTGGGCTTGTTCAGCACGAGTGTCTTGATGATGTAATGTCTTCTGAGGCACAACACTTCTCGAGTGAGAGAAAAACGTCTCGAGCACAGAAGTTACAAAATAGAGTTAAAATTGTCTATTCACGGAAAAGTTTCTTCAGGGGGTAAGACCGTGACCAGCAAGGTGCGGTCGTGCAAGTCAACAGAACGGCGCCCGCGCTGCCAGGGAGCGGCGCGGAGGGGTGCGCGGGGCGAGGCATGGCAGTTAGCCGACCCGCCTATCCAACGTTTTCAAACGACAGTAGTCGCAGAAAAAGCGAATGACAAACAAATTCATCTACCTTATATTTTTAATGAGCAAAGATCCAACACCACTCGAGAACTAGAATAGTATTAGTGTAATTGTCATTTACTTTTTGTAATCTGACCTAACTAAAGAGTTAATTGTGATCCCAAAACTGGATATAGACCTCCTCTATAGACATAATTTTAATTGAATATAATATCGTAATATAATATCGGGAAGGCATATGTTGTGGATGTCCTATGGCTAATATGAAGGTGATGAATGTCTTACTTCACAATATACAAAACTAAGTACCCTTTAAGAAGAAAAACATAAATAAAATAAATAGAAAAATATTGCTGGACATTTCACACAGCGCTATCTAGCCCCAAACTAAGCAGAGCTAGTACTATGGGAACCAGATAACTGATAGAATATTTAAATACTTTTTTTTTTGTAAATGCATACTTATAATATATAGAAAAACACCCAGATACGTAAGAAATATCTGTAGATCATGCAAACATTTGTTCCGTGGCAGGAATTGAACCTGCATCTCAGCCGGCTATTCGCCCACTACGCCACGGAGTTCATCAACATGTATTGACATCTAAAATGAAACCAAGAACTAAATGAAAACTAACACAGGAACAAGTGTATTCTTATTTGGCTCTATGTAATATTAATTGTACACGTGAAAACAATTTGTATTTTATAAATAATTTTATCGGATAATTAGTGTTAACTGATATATAAGTAATTCACTGAGTTAATAAAGTGAACAGAAAAACCTTAATTAACGAATTTATTCTGCTGTAATTAACCCAAAATTATGATTGTTATTAATATGCCTGCCCAACGAAGCATTTTGTTAGTCTAGCATGCCGATTAAGTATAGCAAATGATTATCTACAACTAGTAAATAAAAATAAAAACACGATTAAGTAACAATCATACCGTACATCAAGCTGTCCGATTAATAAAACACCTTGCCAGTCTCCATTAGACAATCCCCCTCACCACCCGTATTTTTTTTTGGCGTCAATCCTCGTGTTCCTGTAATTTCAACGGCACCTATAACCTTTAACCTAGGCATAAACCTAGCATTGGTTGAAGTCAGGCTTAAGATAGTGATGATGATTATAGTACTAGGGACTCTAGGATAAGGAGTTAAAAATTTAAAGCCCTAAACATTGACACTTGATATAAAAAATAATTTTACTCCTCGATAGAGTTTGTAAATTATAAAGTAACTAGCTTCCGCCAGCGGCTTCGCACGCGTGTTTTGTCAGTAGGTATTAAGTGGCCTATGTGTCAATCCAGGTCATAATCTATCGTCATTAACGACCTCCGTGGTGCAGTGGGCGAATAGCCGACTGAGACTCAGGAGCTAGTGGGTTCGATTCCCGCCGCGGAACAAATGTTTGCATGATCTGCAAATATTTGTTCCGGGTCTGGATGTTTTTCTATATATTATTAGTATGTATTTACAAAAAAAAAATAGTATGTAGTAAGTATCCTATCAGTTATCTGGTTCCCATAGTACAAGCTCTGCTTATTTTAGGGCTAGATAGCGCTGTGTAAAATGTCCAGCAATATTATTTATTTATTTATTACAAATTTTATCAAAACGGTTTCAGCCGTTACACTTGATTGAGTAACATCAAAACTTACGCATTTATAATATTGGTGTGTTTAAATTTTCGGCTACAAAATTCATTTAACTAAGAAGCACTTTATACGAATATCGATACTGCGAAACAAAACCTGCAATATTGAAGCAATTCCACTGAAGAGGCTGCGAGGTCAAGATTGGAGCCACAATGTACCTCCATTTAGTAGATGTTCATCTTTATAAAAGTGAAGACCGCTTTCGATTGCGATTTCTTCCGATTCACGCACACTAACTAAAGTTAATAACAAGTACAAGGAACCTTTTTAATGATCTACAGATCTTCATAAATTTTGATCCATCCGAAGGATGTAAGAAATTACTCTCAGTGATATGACTGACCATTGTATTGGGTTTTTTTTAATTCAATTCATTTATTCAATGCGAAAAAGGGTTAAACATAGCAGCAGATGATAAAATAAACATAAAGTACAGATCCTCCATAATCGGCTAATAAGCATGCATTATTAACAATGTCAATTATACATTACATGATTATTAAATTGAATTGATTATTAAAAATTTTACCACCTCCGTGGTAGAGTGGGCGAATAGCCGACTGAGACGCAGGAGGTAGTGGGTTCGATTCCCACCGCGGAACAAATGTTGTATAATCAGATAGATATTTGTTCCGGGTCTGGATATTTTTCTATATATTACAAGTATGTATATAATGACAATGTGCGTTCGTGAAATAAAGACGTAATTGAGTTTTCTGAAATAACAAATTTACTTTTATTCACAACACAATTAAATACAAAGTTAAACATAATTTACTCTAAACAGAGTAACTTACCTGAAATAACAAAAAACAACATTTAAAGCCTTTACTTCTAGTTTAGTTTATATACTTCCTTTTATTAATACAGGAAACTATCTACTGTTCCAAGTTTTACTAAATTATCAGCCTAACCGCATCTTGTTAAAAATTACCTCAATACTGACAGACGGTGACACTGACATTAATCAAAGATCTGTAGATAATTATTCCATAAAGAAAAGGTACGACACCAAACGTAGTGATACTCTTTACATGTATTTGCAAAAAAAAGTATATATGTATTCTATCAGTTATCTGGTTCCCATAGTTCAAGCTATTGTTTGGGGCTAGAGAGCGCTGTGTGAAATGCAATACAATACAATACAATTCTTTATTTATAACGCCAAGTTACAAGTCAAATACAAAAGTAATAAATTCAATATTGAGCATTAAAAAAATATATCTAATGGAAACATAATTAATTAATTGTACTTATAATAAATTCATTAATAACAAAATTAAATAATAGCCAATTTGTGGAACTCGTCTACGGAGTAAAAAGAACTCTCTATGAGCCATTTTTTTAATCTATTTTTAAATATTATGGTGGAAGTTGCATCCTTTCTAATCGTGTCCGGCAGCCTGTTGTAGACCGATGGATACGGACCTCTCCGACTTGCACAGCTTGTGCGCGGGCATGACGAGGACGTGAGCGAGCTTGTTACTGCGCAGAGCGCGACCAGTGTTCATACCTCCCCTCTGGAACTCAATATCTAGCCAATATTTATATTTATTTATTTAATTATTAAAAATGTTAATGGATTAAACATTTTAACGAATACAAATAAAATGTCAATGGATACAATAAAGTATAGTAGTAGGAATATTATTGCATTGTCACCAAAGTTACTTATGTGTTCCAAAATTCAGCTCAATCGGTTCAGGGAAACGGATTTAAAATTCAGTTGTAAGATTCCACCACATCATACATTGCAAGTTAATAAAAAGCTTGAAAAACAAATACTCTTAGCAAGAAAATATAGATAATATTTTACTAAGACAACATTTTGATAGATTGCATAATAATCCTTTACTAAATAAATGTTGTAATTCAATGTGAACTATCAACTCCGATTCCAGGGTTTGCCTCTAGCTCGTAGAGACCGTCTGCTCTAAAAATGTATGCCCCTCCACTTCATTACTTCAAAGCGAAATGTACTTTATCCAGTGTAATCACAAGGCTCATTTTGAATTGTCTTGCTGTGGTGTTGACGCACATTAATGAAGTGGAGGAGCGTTCGTTTATAGAGTAGACGATATCTATCTATTTAGATAGGTACCCTATAAGTCAAAAAGCTTGTTAAACAAATACAAAATTTCTGACTTTATAGATGTACTAACTAAAACAAATATTAATATTATTTCAGCCATCTTAATTTCATTCAAATTGTCTAGAAACTAGCATGTGCAAAACTTCAGGTAAAAAGCAAAAATATGGTTGAAATACTAGATTTTTGTACTATGTGCTAGTCGGGGAAGTTAATTAACGAAACTCAGAGGTTGTCGACAACAAAAGGCTTAGTTTATGCTATAAGGACTTCCAGGCTTTTATTAAAACTTAATTGAATCAGAGTTGTAAGTTTTCTTGCTAAAGTTAATACAAATTAATTATAAAATGAACTTGTCAATGCGCAGCCAATGCTTCATAGTAGATATTTTTTAGCAAAAAGGTTGTTATAATAAAAAAATAATATTAACACGTGACATAAACAACGAGACGCCAATAGGTGATGATGGCGCTAAAAACTTGAGCTAAAAATGATGATGATGAATTTAATTATTATTTCATTCGAACTTACATAAACACACGCTAATGCTAGTCGAAATGCTGCAGACCGCTTTGATTCAATTAGGAACTTTATCTGTACATAGTGGAGTTATAATTTAACCGGAAACTATTATCAAACAAAGTACCGATAAATAAGGAAAATAGGTTGTATTTATGACTTTATCCTGTTTTCTTATCACGTCTGGCTTTCGCAAGTTTACTGGAATTCCGATGATTTAACCCAATAGTTGTGAATCCGCGATTCAGTACAACACTTATTCTTCATGATCAGTCACGATTATTGTTTAATGTTTTAGGGTACCTCTACACGTTCATGGTCGATGAGCAAGTATAATCGATCATTATTGACAATAATTATAATCAAGCATTCCGGTTCAACTTCAAACATTATAAGAGCGGCATAATGGGTATAAAGGGGAAGTTTCAAGAAAGACCGACAAAGTCGGAAACCCACGTAATGGGAATGATTATTTTCCACCTGGTGCTAGTTAGACGTGAGACAACGTCGCGCGATTTATGGAAAGGCACTTGGTACAGGACCGGAAAGAGTGGAGTGATCACGAGGAGGCCTATATACGCAGCAGTGGGTAGATGTGGGCTGAGTAGATAATCATCATCATCATATCAGCCATTAGACGTCCACTTAATATGAGCCTACCCCATAGATTTCTTGAACCTATCTACCTAGTGGTGGATAGAGGACCACCACTAGGTGGATAGACGACCTGATACAGATTGCGGGGCCGTTCTACGCTACGCTTTCCAGTACGCAAGGCCCTTTCTCCACTTCAAAAAGCTATGTGCCTCGCCCATTACCACTTTAGTTTGCTAATCATCATTTTCAATTAGCCCAAACGGTTATCAGTTATCAGGTAATACTAACAGAGAGATAATTCTTGATTATGCTCAAGTATTAGATCAACTCAAGTTAGCTCCCGGTATGTGCTAAACTAATTTAATCAAATAACATGTAAACATCACAGTGTATATTAATTTACTAAAGTAAACATGCCAGGTGGTTTCTGACAATCACTTTATCATATTGAAACTACTTGCTTTTGATTTCAAAGATTTTGTAAACGTAATTTGACGGTCGTAATATAGAATTGACTTGAATTGAATTCAACGAAGAGTACAGAAAAATTGCATAATTATATGTACCTAACTATAATGCAAAAACACTATCAACAGAAGAACGATTATTGAAATTTGCAATACAAAATGTAAATTACGACATAATAGGGGGCTGAAGGAGTCCTGTACCCGAGAGGGGTCCTAACTGATAAATAATAATAAAAAAAATTACAAGCAATCACTACATAATATTATAATAATAATAATTGTATTTAACTGAATTTTATTTCTTAATATTAATTTAATAAAATTAACAATAAAACAGATATTAATTATAAAAATCTAGATTTGAAATTGCATGTGTTAAAATTAGTAAGTTATGGAATAAACAGGCTTTTTTAATATTTTAATACCGAATTGTTGAGAAATATTAAGTCGTAACTGCATTTGCGTAAGGCTTTGTAACGTGACATGTACAACATTAAATGAAAACACAGTAGGGCTTATGTCTAGCATTGTTGTAAACTTGTTTATTTTAAATTCATTAGAATATAAAAATTTTAATTATCAATCAAACTTAATATCAAGTCGATAAAAAACAGCCTGTATAAAATAGGTAAACAATTCATATTCATACATTATGCAAGTAGGTACCTGTTAAACTGACTAAGCGGTATCGTAGCAAGGACACCGCCGATTTAATTTTTAAAAATGTATAAAATTGTTTATAGGAAATGTACTGGATAAATATTCAAGCTACCGGTATTAAACCCATCTCTAAAATCTGTTTATACAATTCTGGATATGTGTTATAAATTAATTTCGTAGTTATCATAACAGGTTGTGTATGATAGACTGACCACCATTACATAAATGTCAAGGGTATTTGGTTTACAGATGAGTAATATCTGTTTTCTTGTCTCTATTTACTAGAATCTTAATATCTTAATAGAAGAATAAAATCTTATGAAATGAATGAATGAAAACATTTTATTGTACACATTAAACAATAAAAAGTACAGACAAAATAGAAGACACAAAGCAAATAGTACTATGGGCATAATTAAAATATACATATATATATATATTTTTTTTTAAGATGGACATTTTACACAGCGGTATCTAGCCCCAAATTAAGCAAAGCTTGTACTATGGGAACCAGATAACTGATAGAATACTTATATACGGTTTTTTTTTGTAAATACATACTTATAATACATATAGAAACAAACAGACCCGGAACAAATATATGTAGATCGTGCAAACATTTGTTCCGCAGTGGGAATCGAACCCGCAACCTCCTGCGTCTCAGCCGGCTATTCGCCCACTTTACCACGGAGGTCGTCAAAATACAATACAATAATAATATACAAAAAATACAATTAAAATATAATACATAATAAATTATGAGCCAAAAAACATAAGTATTTTCATAAAACCCTTATTATGTAAAAATTGGACTTATGTGGCATAAACAGTAGAAAAGTTACGTAAGTAAGAACCTGCAATACTATTTGTTATGTAAACTTGAGGTCAATCTATACAAGCTTATATTAAATTGCCCTTTCTATTAAATTGCATCATTATAAGAACAATTTTAAGATAACAAGCGTTTTGTTCAACTGAAGTTATTTTGTAGTGTAGAAAATAGTTCTTATATCTACTTTACGATCGTCTTTTAACGACCACTGCTACTTTAGAAACCAGAGTTTATGTATGCATATTAATATGTAGATAAGACATAAATGTTGAATCTTCTGCCAATAATGAAAGACATTAATTTGCATAAGACACATTCTAGTTGGACGTACACAGTGTAATTGTTATAGATGAAGGCAATTTCGATACTTAAATTAACGACTTAGACTACGGAATCTTCTATAGACTGATGAAGACCTGATTTTTATGCATAAAATATAATTTACATTATAACAGATATACATGTTGCTTCGAAATATGAGTATGTTACCTGTAAGTGGGTTAATGTTCATAAATAAAAAATCTTATTTCTAGGACAAAATGTAATGTATTATACAAAATCTAAGTCTTACACTTTGTACTTTGAGGTTAAATCGTTTTCTGTTTTTGTTTTTAAGTGGAAGAATCCTCATGGGTACTGCTCTAAACCTAGGGAGCGGTATGTCGGACTCCTACCAGCTAAACCTCCATGGTGTTCCTCCTCTGACTTTATACTGGGGACACGGGAACAGAGATAATTCTTCCGCGACCCCGGTGGCGTTGGACCGCTTTTGCGGGCCCCATCTTTCAGGGTTTAGCCGAGTTTTCTCATTTGAGATGCGCACGGATCTTCGTCCACCGCTATCATCTCTACTTATAAACAACAGTATAGTTAGGCCACTGCTAAGGGGGATGGGGGTCGGCATACGTTCTTGCATACGCCCTCCACCTTCGGTCCGGTCTCCTGCGTTAGGTCAGGAGACTGTTCTTAAATTTTCTGTCTCTCCCTGCTGCCTTCTGTTGCACTATTTTTTCGCAAAAGTCCTAAACAGCTTTCCACGACCTACCGCTCTCAACCATTGCGCAAACTACGGTCGAGAAAGAGACGTGTCACCGTGACCTGTTAATGTCACCGAGAGTTTTGCGCTCTTCAACCCAGGCAGGGCAAAACTCGAGGGTGTGATGAGCCATGTCCTCGAGACAATCATCAAGTGGTGGCACATTGGTAGCTATTCCCGATTTGGCACAGGTATTTCCCGAATCAGCTATGTGTTGAAAGTACCTGCACCAGCCGGAAGGTAATGGTAATATGCACCCTGTCCATCCACTGCTGAAGCACTGGACGGATTGCCTCGATGGTCCGGATACCGGCGTTTGGCCTTGCTAGCCTCTCCTGGCACTCCTCTAAGAGAATCTCACGGAGTTCAAACCATTGCCCCTCCACTTCTCTAGGTGCCGGTCGCTTGCCCTGAGCCAGAGCATTCTCGCGCCAAAAATACATTGACGCAAGGACCGTCGTGTCCATGTCCCAAGGCAGTGACCCCCCAGCACAAATGCTGCCTCAAAGGAGATGTGCGGTATCACCTTATCACCCTGATTGCCGTCGCTCTTTGAGGTTAAGGAGTGACGTTCCGGCTATTCAGGGTGTCAGCCCAGAGCAGAGCTCCATACAGGGTTGAGGTTAGTTCTAAGACTAGTTTGAGATAAAGGCATAAAGTTTTTAATTTCGTTGATTTCAACCCCTACAATTTGTAGAGTTAAAAATTGTCGGTATTGAGTATACTGACCCCTAAATACTGTTTATCCTTTCTTCTCGAGGAACGTGAAATGAAGCAATTATTCAAAATGGTGCCTGCAGCTTCCTTCTATCATCGAACCACTCGCCATCGACAGGGAATCCATTCTCACTCCTTGGAGACTATGAGATCGCGCATAAATAGGTCCCCGAGGAGTTTTCTCCATTTAACACTTTGCTTGTAGAATGGCTTCCGTGCCAACTTTTCCCCAGCGTCTACAGTATTGAGTATCTCAAAAAGGGCATTTTAAAAATTTTAAAGCTTTGACAACGCGAGAGTTATAACATAAAAGTCTATTGCTATAACTTTAACTTTGGTTTTACATTTTCAAAAGCTTACGGTAACACATAACATCAGGTGACCCGTACGCTATTTGCCATATTAGAGGTATATTAAAAAATATTGTATTGCTTATTCGGTCTAACTTAATATTTATATTTTTTTACTCTAATTTAATAAATAGTTACCTACCTATCTATCTCATGTAAACGAAATAGTGGGAAATGCTAATATATAATACACGGAAGCCACACTTGTTACCTTTAAATCAGGACAGAAATCCGCCTCTGTTATTAATAATTGATATAGTAAGGACAATGCGGGGATTAAGTTAGCAAAATATATTATTATTTATAAACAGCCAGTAATAAACCTTAAGTTTAGAGCATATGGTCGAGTTTTGATCGGAAACTTGTTTAATTAATCTAATAAAGGACAGTGTCTTCGGAGAGTGACAAGCAGATGTACTTCTGATTAGTGATGGGAATATTTGAGCATGTTTTGAAATCCTAAATGTAAGTAAACTCCAGTTTTTGAAAATAATATAACCAGCCGCCTGGCTGGTTATATTACATACCCATATAGCACAGCGATTTCCTTGTCTACTCTTCGAAGAGACGAAAAGGCTCTAACGATTCTACTGAAATTATCTTTTCCCCGAGCACGCTCATTATGATTTCCTCCTAGACAATAAAAGGATACTCTGTCCAAAGCAACGGGTGAGTCACGTTAAAAACCATAGAGTAAAAATATACTCTACAAATAATTCATTCATAACGTTTTGTTATGAATAAACAGTGTATAAGCCAAAAGATCCAAACAATTTTTTAGGGTGTTTGTGTGAATTTTAATGAACTATTTTATGGTTTTATGGTAAATATGATGAATTGTATTTATTATGTAATCCAACTCTCATAAATCATACGTAATTTTGTTTCGAATGTTGGTTGTTTTTTGTCGAACTAAACGTAACGAAACGTATTTTTTTTACGTAATACACAAGCCGATTGTTTGTCAGCAATTTACGAACTGAATACTTCTTTCGCGCCCTTGAGTTTTCCAAAAATGTCTTTAAACCTAAGTAAAAATAAAATGTAAGCATTATTCTTATATTACAACTTTGTTAAGCCTATCTTGATTGCGTGCCTTGATTCATGATCCAGAGGCAGAATCGTTTTAGCGGAATGTAAATTTATCCACGGATTCAGGATACCACATTTATCATCATAGCACAGTCTAACTAGATCAAAATATGATGACAATATCGTAAATAAAATACTTATTTATGTGCTTTAAATTTATTCTAGCGTATTTTATAATGACGGAGAATCTTTGAATCGTGCCGGGGGGTAGATTCTCTTCCAGCTACGAATTAAATATTACACACAAATATACCACCATTTCTATTACCATTACATTATATTTACCATTTCTTTGCTGACTTTGAAAAATTGTAGAAACTTGCTTTCGGGGAGGCTTAAAGCATCAGCGAGTTCACGCACATCATTTCTTTGCTTCTTTCCTAGCTTTTCATCATGAAACGTCGCCCGATAGTGATGATAACCATTCATTTTAATATGTTATCCTATTATTTATCATATATACAAAAATTGTGGACAAGTGCGCAATGAGAACAAACAGAGAAACTTTTGTATAGGTCTTGCAAGGCCTAGATAATATCGGAAGAAAGTTCTAATCTTTAGATGTCAAAGATGGATAAAATGTGAACTATCAATCTCGGCATTGTAGACTACGGTCGACAACGTTTCTTCCCTTTAACTCACGCTATCGCCGTGCTTGAGATGGTCGACAAGTGTCTTCAGTCTTCCAAAAAATAACATTTGACTCATGACAAAACCCTTGTCTACGGCTACTGTGCTAGTCCCGCAAAAAATCATTAAAAAGACGTTTTTTTTAAATAAATTCTTTTCTCCATTTAACGTATTATCAGCCCGTGCACACTTGTTTGTTTCTAAACTCTGAAAGAGAAGAAACTTTCTAAGCTATCGAAGAAAATTCAATACGCTATGTAACTTCACTGTAGTCCAACCACTGTATCACCCTATAGTCAATCTAAAGTGAACAATGATAGATACAATAAATCTCATGAATTTTCCTATGAAGGAATTATTGACCCTGATTCTCAGATATGAAAGATCGATAAAAATATAAAACGTCGTGCCCCTCACTAGTTGATTGACTATGAATAATAAGACACAGCAGACTTCACATCTAACGTCCCGTGAAGGAACTCCCAACACAAATGTTTATATCTTATTTATCGATAAAACTGTAAAACGTCGTGTCCCCACACTAGTTGATTGACTGTGGACAATGACGGACAGCATACATCCCGTCCAACGTCCCGTGAAGGAACTATTGACCCCGATTCTCGGGCTTTTACTGGCTCATACGGGACTCTTAATTTACCAAGTTTCGGTACGAATTTTAGATTATTTTCTTTACTTTTTTGTTCTCTAGTCCATTGTTGACTAGAAACTCCTTTTTAGCTGACTTCAAAAAATGAAGGTGGATCTCAATTCGTCGGAATCTTTTATATATGATCTCCGAAGGCGAAGATGCCTAAACCGATTCGAGAAATACCTTTTTGAAGTTATACTTCTTTTGGCGCGATGGAGAAAAATGATGAGAGTGAATTTTTATGATGCGCGCGCACACCGACACCTAAATTTAACAGCATGAAGTTAGTTCTAGGTGGTATGAAAATTGATAACTATGTTCAAGTTGTATATTCTAGTATTTTTATATGTAGAACACGTGTTTCGTAAGGGTACAATTAAACAGTGGGAATAAATAAATATTATTTTGGTGTTTTTATTAAATCAATTTCATATACGACGGTGATACTAATAATTTATTATTTATTTTTCCATACGCCAAAGAAGTATAACTTCTAACGCGTGTACATAAGTACACACACTCTTTTTTTTTGTTTAAAAGGGTATATTTCCCTGGTGGTTCCATTGGTACCAAGTCAGAATCTGATGAAAGGATCC
Organism: Philereme transversata; assembly: GCA_963924445.1. Classification (NCBI taxonomy): domain Eukaryota; kingdom Metazoa; phylum Arthropoda; class Insecta; order Lepidoptera; family Geometridae; genus Philereme; species Philereme transversata. Next base: position 5,766,312 of record OZ004353.1, read on the forward strand.
CAAAAAATTGAGGGCGGGTTGCCCAAAATTTTATAAGGACGCAATTCGGTTTTACGTTTGTTATTACCTCAAAACAGCGTCATTTATCGATACAATTTAGATTTTAATTATTGTTATTTCATCGAATATTTAATATTCGTCAATTCAAAATTGCATAAAAATAGAAGTCCTTTATATTTTTGTTGACAAGTTACAAGTACCTACTTGGTCTAATCTGACCGTCTGTATTGGGTTCTCAGCCTTACACTATATTAATATATTTTTGTTAGTTACTTAATACAAATATGGATCTGTGGTCTGAAATAAACATTTTATTATTAATAGTTATAAATCAGAGATCATCTTTGGTAAAAGATGAAGACAATAGTAATCAAATAAAAATTAAATTACTTTATGGCCGTCTCCATTATTCTACAGTAGTTTTAAAGTTAACGTGAATCACAAATATACGTTGTTTATAAGTCAGAATATTTTTCTCAAACAACTTCCTCAATATGCGATCACGTAAATGCAATCCACGCGTCAGTTCCTGAAAAACCTTCTATAAAGTCAATATTAGAAACACATTTCATATCGCACTATGACGCGGGTTGTGTAGCGGTTCGTAGCATTGCTACGCCATAGCAGCGCTACGTCGTTGTGCTCGTAGCATCTGAGTTACGGCATTGTTGTACGTAATTTATGTTCTGATATGATTTGTAGAGATAACATAACAGACGCTTGCAGGTAATTTAAGCTTAGGGCTAGGATGCACTATAGTTTAGAACGATGATTCACGTTACATCAACGCCAAACTTAAATGCGTCTCAACAAAAACTGATATACATTTTTTAACTAATCACGCTTTAATAAGGTTTGGAGCCTATGTCGGTAATGTGTATGTTATACGATAAATCATAGCTGCGAAAAAGATAATTTCTGTATCAAGCCAGTATTTGCATGTTTATTCATAATTAGCTATTTCAAGCGTTTTCGTCTGTTTACAAAATAGCAAGAAAATTACAATTGTAGAAATAGCATTTCTATCGCGTATCTACGTATAATAAAACAGAGCATGTTAACTCATCATCATCATCACATAAATTTTAAAGCAACAGAACCTGTGCGGCCTGCGCTGGCCTGATAAAGACACCGACCGTAAAGACCGTGGCGCAGTGGGCGAATAGCCGGCGGAGACGCAAGAAAGTAGCGGGTTCGATTCCCACCGCGGAACAAATGTTTGAATGATCTACAGATATTTGTTCCGGGTCTGCATGTTTATATGTACTATAAGTATGTCTTTACAAAAAAGTCTAAAAGTATTCTATCAGTTATCTGGTTCCCATAGTATAAACTCTGCTTAGTTTGGGGCACTGTGTGAAATGTCAGCAATATTTATTAATTATTTATGTTTCTCTAAAACTGTTCTGCCTTCGGAGTAAAATAGGAAAAAATATTTAATATTAACAACGTCACCTTCATAAACAAAACTAAGCCTAGTGCAAAAACGATACTGCCTTGAAAGCACCAAATCTTTGAAAACGTAGAAATGCAATAAAATAACGCTAAATGCCCCCACGTGCGTGTTCGCGCGTTATCTCCTAATGTGCCGGATTGCTATTTACACGTTTCGGTAACGACGTGTGAGGGCAATGGTTTACGCTAACGGCGGGTTTTTCCTAAGGCTCACCGATTGCGATTGTTTGTTTTAGGAAATGATTTTGGTGTTATCATTACCAGGAGAAAAATAATGAAGCAAGTTTAATTAATATGAAAAAACTGAAAAAACACAAAGAAATAAGTATTGTTGAACTGAAGGCAGATTAGACGGAAAAGCCGAAATAACCAATTCACTTTTTAGTCCGATTGTTTAATTACCGATCGCAATCAGATTAAAGTTAATTTATAATAAGATACGAAAAATTTCTTCTGATTTGAGAACGATGAGAACGGAAACGCGGTAAGTTCCACACTGAAGCTTTGGGACCACCTACCAGTTTGCGAGTCAAAAGAAAAATGAGCCCATCTAGAATGAATGAATGCTCAAACCTTCGAACGAATGAACAAAATGAACGAATGATCGAATGGACTGGGAGGTGTGGCCCGGTGGCACCTTCTAGCTCCGTGTCGACCTTACCCAAGAGACAAATGATGTCTACCTGACGTTTCCAAACAACGTTCGTTGACTATCCGTTTTATAGACCAGAATACTTGGAGTCAATCTACGCTCTGACAAATATAACTTTTTTTACAAGCTACTTTTTTAACTTTTTTTAACTTGCAATGTATATATTGTTACGCCGAGGCTGTTAAACAATGAGTAATAATCGACACTTCTCGAACGCTTTTGTCTTGCTGTGTTATTGTTGTTATTGTCTGCTGTTACGCACAATGGGGATTGGTCGTTCTATCGAAACACCGACCCTTTCCTGGAAGGATTGAGATCGTTCTCGAACAATCGAAATGTGTGCGATATAAATAGGCCGGAGAGATGGCCGGACAGTCAGTCAGTGAGTGAGTCTCAGCGAGACCCTGGAGGACTGACGTGGAGAAGGGTCTCGCGTGAACAGTAGTTGCTCGCGAGTCAGTCTGGATTTTGCTATACGTGCGAACATATCGGTGACTTTAAGTGGTGCAACAGTTGTGTGAATTAGTGTGTTGTGATTACGTGTGACCAAGTTCGTGTATACATCGTTTAGTGTTGAATAAAAGTGTTATTTTGGTTAGATCGATTCCCATTATTTTATCCCGAACCCTCAGCTCGTAACAATATGTTTGTCCGGGTGGAATCTTGCAACTGGATTTTAAACCCGTTCCCCTCAACTGATTGAGCTGAAATTTGAAATACATATGTAACTTCGGTGACAATGCAATAATATGGTACCATGGAGGTGGTCTCATGATGGAGACGGATGCTAGACAACGGAACTTCTGAATGGATTATAGTAGGCTACTAGTGTTTGGGCTCATTTGAATCTGCTTACGGTTCCGATTATGAACTTTATAAAAACTTCTTTTGAAAAAGTAATACCATTGCACAAGATTAACGACTGTTCAATCGCTTCAATACAGCGGATGGAAGACACTGCCTGCATTGCCTCGCTGAATTGCAATGCTTATGAATTGACTCACTACTAAAGGCAAAATCCCGTAATTAAATTACTCATGGAGCAAAAGGGATAGTTAAGATAGCAAGTGCCGTGATGTCATTTAAATCTCTTGGATACAGGCTTCACAATCAGTCATCACCATAGGATTTCGTCATTTTTTTATTATTAAGCCTTCTTTACTTCCTTATCTTTTTTTTCTTAAGTTGTGAATATTATGTATGATTAGGAATCCCTCTTTGTGTATAAGCCTCCTCCTGTTTACTTCATATCTCTCTATCTTCTGCGGTTATCATCCACTGATTCCCAGCGAATTCAGTGATGTCGTCAGCCCATCTTTTTCTAGGTCGACCTGGGTTTCTTTTGCCGCTGGGTCCAACCCATATCGTCGCTCTTGTGGTCCACCTATCATCCGTATATCATAATCACTGCTAAACATAGGCCTCCTCATAGAACCAACAACTACCAAATTGGATAAGGTATTTCTATCTAGTGGAAACGCATTCTACGGTGCGCTTTCCAGTAGTTTCCACTCGATAGCCGTTCTGCCCCCCAACGTAACTAAGTTGTTCAGATAGGGTAAACAATAATGTATGCTGCAACACTTGTTTTGTTATGCTTACATAGGGTTCAATCTACTTCTAAGCTATGATAGTACTTATGTTTTAGTATTGTAATCTCCTTTGTACAGACAGTTATTGGCCATAACAGTATGTCTGTACATCTAGTCAAGTTCTGGTTGAAATCAAATTTCTTCCTGCCATTAAATCCGTTATTATTTCCTTTACACATTAATAAATATAAATACATAAATTGCCAGTTGGCATTTTTAATGTTGTCAAGTTATTATTATTATCTCCCAAAGATAATTTTATTCATAAAATGTTGACCACTTTTCTGACATAAAAACTCTTTGCTAAGATTTAAAAAAGTGCCGTTCGTTTTAGACGGAGCATCTTGATAAATTGTACGTTTTACCTTATTAAAAAGAAACTCGTGCGTTTTACATTACAATAACGCACAAGTATGTAATGACATACATTACGATATTGAAATTGGTGAAATAAGAGACCCTTTACGAGCAAATGTGTTATAAAATACATAACAAAATATAGAATAAAAGACATGTGCAGTTTATATTATCCTTTACGGTAAGTGATTCGATTGAGCAACGTGCTGCTGGACTCATTGGTGATGACGCCTTGGTGGAAGCCAATTTACAAAGTCTAGAGCACAGACGCCGAGTAGCTAGAATTTCAGTTTTTTACAAAATTCATTTTGGTGAATGTGCGCAACATCTTCATGACCTTATCCCTCCTTCTCCCTTGCACCACCGGACAAACAGATGTAGCGAGAAATACCACCCATACCTGGTCGGCATACCACCTTGCCGTACCAAACGATTTGCTTCAACTTTTATTGTTAGCACAAGTAATGAGTGGAACTCACTTCCGGCGTATGTTTTTCCGAACCAGTATAATCTTGGAGTCTTCAAGTCCAGAGTAAATAGATTATTTCTAGGTAAGCGTGCTTCATCTTCGATCACACCATCACTTACCTCCAGGTGAGGTAGTGGTCAAGCGCTTGGCTATCATCAATAAAAAAACAGTGAAAACATCTAACGTAAGGATGTTATTTTATACTGCGGAGATCCTCTCCACATTATTATAAAGAATTTATTTATATAAAAATTATTCTTTAACCTACACATAAATTATATACCTACATATTTATTAATTTAATATTTATATGAGTACCATAACACGAAGAACGGTATTGGATCCAATTACTGGTTTACCGGTCCGCGTCGAGGTCACGCGCTTCTCTTCTTGGCTCGCGTTGGCTGTTTATTCCACGCACCCACCACTCGGATGGAATCGCTAGTGCAACGGTCATGCTATACCGCTATGTACCGCCGGCTTGCGCAATCCGTAATTACGTGCTTCGCTTCAGAACTTTCTTTAATTATTTTATCTTCGCTTGCTAGTTATCTTGTGTACCTACCTGTCTCCTTCTATTATAAATTGTACTGAGTGCTGTATGTCGAATAATTGTTGTGGATCTATGAAGGAACAATATACCTACTTGTGAACTTTACTTGGACTATATTCTTCATAGTACTGAACACGTGGAACACACACAACCTCCTACATATACTATGAATGAGTTAATTCTATTCAAACCTATAAATAGATAATTGAATACCTTCATCGTCGACACTTTATAACCATAATATTATACCAAACGCCATAGATATGTGGATATGTGTGGATATATACCCCTCTTTATTAAACTATTGGAGTGTAAATAACGTTATGTATGCAACGCAACGTAACTGAGATATCTTGTGGCAAAAGGATATTAATAGTATTCCCTATTAGACTTGGATTATGTTCCTTGTCTTTAGACGATCTTTTGGCGTAGTGGACGAGAAGCAGGCTGAGTCGCAACACGGGTTCAATTGTTGAGGTTTTTTTATTATACTACTAAGGTAGCAAGCAAGCATACGGCCCACCTGATGGTAAGCGGTTACCGTAGCCTATGGACGTTTGTAACACCAAAAACTCGCGCATTGCCAACCCTGTATAATTTTAAAAACGCCCTTTTTGAAGAACCCCATACTGTAGTCCCTGGGGAAAACCTCGGCATGGAGAACATTCCACAAGCGAAGTGTTCGCGGGACCAGTATAATCTTGGAGTCTTCAAGTCCAGGGTGAATAGGTTCTTTCTAGGCAAGCGTGTTCCATCTTCTATCACACCTTCACTTACCATCAGGTGAGGTAATGGTGAAGCGCTTGGCTATCATCGATAAAAAAAAAAAAGTGTTCGCGGGATCAAATTTCTCTGGAACATCACGGTACGCGTCTTCAAGATTTGCGTGATCTGCAAATATTTCGAGCTAAATGTTCTTGTACAATGGAACTAGTAATTATTGACCATGTGTGTTAACAACATGCGCAGTGAAGGATAGTTCGAAGCAGTAGTAAGTGTGTCTATATCAGGTTGCAAGCCTTATTGGAAAGTAATACACACTTCTTAGTTGATATTCTAGGGGTCTTCTTTAGCACGATACTTTCCTTCACCGTTTTATGCATTTATTATTAAATGACAACTAGATTATTATAAATACGAAAGTTTGGATGTTTGTGTATTTGTTTGTTACTCAATTACGTAGTAAAGGCTGAGCCGATTTCAATTAAATTTGGTGTGTACGTAGATTATAACCTAGATTACTACATAGGATACTTTTTAGCCCATAAAACAGGTCCCTTAAGATAAAAATGGGGTGTCAAATCAAGTTGCAACAGCGAGTTTAGCTTTATTTGTAGGTTACCTACACATTTAGTAGCGTAACGCGTACGAAAGTCAAAGTCAAATATTTTATTCATTAAAATCACAAGGATCACTTTGAAACGTCAATTTTACTGCCTGTTAAAGTAAGAGTAAGTATAATACAGAAAATAAATTACGTCTAAATTGTAACATTTTGAACGAGTTGGAGCAATTTCAATCCCAAGCTTCTCTATCATCTAAATAATCCGATATTTTATAGTAGGCTCTTGTATAAAGATTTTGTTTAATTACGTTTTAAATTTGTTAATTGTCAATTTTTGTAAATCCCTTGGAAGTTTGTTATAAAAGCGTACACCTTGCCCTTTGAACGATTTACTAACTTTATGGAGTCTACAAGTGGCAACAGCGAGTTTATCTTTATTTCTAGTATTAAAATTATGATTATCATAAGCAAATTAAGTCACGGGCAACAGCTAGTAATTTTATAAATGCGAAAGTTTGGATGTTTGTTTATTTGTTTGTTACTCAATCGTCGTAACGGCTGAACCGATTTCGATGAAATTTGGTATGTACGTAGATTATAACATGGATTAACACGTAGGCTAGTTTTTGTTGACAAACGATGCATGCGAAGCCGCTGGCGGAAGAAAGTCACTCATAAATCTTAAAGTATATCTTAGAGTTTCAGTACTGGATCAAATCACACTCATTTTATTGTTTACATCTACTTAACAAATATTTGATACGGAACATTTAATTGATACTAATTTGTCATGCATTAACGATTTGACATACGGATTTTGTAAGCCACAATCCATTACGACCACATTAGTTTTGATAAAATTAAATTTAGGCAGCCGTTGTTTGATTCCGAATTTGCAATGTTAACATGGATGCTTTACACTACAATACCATATAATACTATATTTATAGATGTTTTACTCTTGCTTATATGTTGGCTTATAATTTTATTAGTTTGCTTATGAGTTAACCATAATAGGAGACTTAAGTTGCGATTTATATCTAAGATCCGATGATTCTAATGCCATGTATGATAGAAATTGTGTTGTAATTTCCGAGTATCAGTGTGGCGGTAACCCTAAGATATTGAATATTTTCTAACCTATTGAGGCACCAAATGTTTTACTACAAATGGGTACTAAATTTTGGTGAACTGAATTTTCCAATACAGAAGATGGCGCCGCCATCTTGAAGCACACGATGTTTTGAATAACCTATTGGTTTATTATCATCACGCTTATATTGGAAATGTGAAAGTGCGGATGTTTGTTTATTTGTTTATTACTCAATCACGTCGTAACGGCTGAACTGATTTCTATTAAATTTAGTGTATTGATAGATTGACCTATCGATACTGCAATCGACCTACGATTGTTGATAGTGTTGACCTGGATTTAAACATAGGCTACTTTTTTGACAAACAACACGTGCGAAGCCGCTGGCGGAAGTTAGTTACCAATTGAAGTAAAAACGCCAATATTTCCACCGTAAGTTGATTTATTACTTCTTGATTACACGCATACAGAAATAGTCAGTATATTTAGTCCAGGCGAGAATTAGTCAAGGAATCTTAGACCAGGATAAGGCGGAGCCTACGGTTCCATGGACAACATTCGCAGCTGAGGATCGAAGTCAAATGCTAAGAATTTTGAAAATCGTTCGTCCATCATTCTTTCCACGAAAACGTACGAACCGCCATTCCATTTTTGACAACTACCAAACCACCGGAAATACAAGTCAGAACGACAACACAAAAACAGATTCAAATTCTAATTACAAAAATATGAATACGAAATATATTCATTTTATATTTAATAAATTATGTTTATTAATTTTCAATAAATTTAAATGCAATAATTACTATAATTTAAATAAAGCTAACACGGAAACGCACGATGCACCATCACATTTTGTTAGATATCCACTACAGGAAATAACAAGTCAGTACGACCACCCAAAAATAGATCCAAATTCTAATTTAAAAAATAGGAGTACGAAAGATATTTATTTTACATTCATTTATTTATTTATATGAATTTTCAAATATTTTATATGCAAGAATTATTATAATATAAATAAAGCTAGCACAATAATTCAAATAATAAGCAATGTAAATGTTACCAGATTTAAATGAAGCAAAAACATTCGTAAACCGCTAAAATATATTATCCTTTAGCCACATACGAGTACATTTTATTTATTTATGGCATTTATGCAGACATTTTAGATAAGAACAATATTTAAACTTCTCGATTATCTTTCCAACAATCTCCTGTATCTTTTCATTCTCCTTCACCAATACATATCGTAAAGTTGTCAGATTCCTAAACCTTGTTATACAAGATTCAATAATGCTATAAACCGGTCCCGTATAAGGAGATCAATTCACTGTTTATACGACCAATATAACAGAAAGTGTATTTTATTCTGGGCTTAAATGACAGCAATATGGATGGCGCAGACGTTATTGTGGAGCTGAGATTGCTGGATGAGGTTGTATTGCGTTTTCTTCACACTTCAACTAATATCACCTAGGGTAAGCTATGTTTTTATACATAAAAGTATAATAATAAATAAAATCAACATGGCTGGTCATTTCACACAGCGCTATCCAGCCCCAAACTAAGCAGAGCTTGTACTATGGGAACCAGATAACTGATAGAATACTTATATACTTTTTTTTGTAAATACATACTTATTATATACAGAAAAACATCCAGACCCGGAACAAATATCTGTAGATCATGCAAACATTTATTCCGCGGCGGGAATCGAACCCGCTACCTCTTGCGCCTCAGCCGGCTATTAGCCACGGAGGTCATCATGTATGTATACGTTTATTGTTTTTTTTTAGAATTGTGGCCAAATGTATGAATGACTTTTAGTGTAAATATATTTCAATAATAGTTTGCGCGTCTCTCGTTCACTTGAAAGTTATTTAAAAAACGATCTTTGCAATATATTATATATACGATTTTTAAATCGGACGTCATGGAGTTGTATTATTACAAATCCTTGTAATTTTATTTAATACATAGTGAAAAAAAAATTAATGTTTGCTTTTATGTGTGGTCTGATAACAAAATAACTGTATAAACCTGCCTTTTCCAGTCAAAGCTACGACACTGCATGCTAAGTTCTGCGGTCATAAATTCCATCCGGCACTGGATCGATGGCCCACTTATGATACATAGTTTCCTACACCGGACTCGCGATAAACCTGATTTGTGATCTATGGATATGTCTGCTGTTGGCAGGAAGGCAGGATTTCCTACCTATATGTCGAAGCCATTCACAAATTTTAATTGAGTGTGAGAAATTAGGTGAATATACTAGCAACATGTCAATTTTGTGCGTTATTTTATCAATCTAGCTTGAGGGATCTAATAGTGAATGAATGAACGAAAATTCGTTATTGTAATTATTATTGTTTTTATCGCCAATCAATAAAAAAAGAATTAGTAAATATAAAAGTAAATCCTTTTTTTTTTTTTTTTTTTATAAATTATAGGCTAGCGTTTGACCACTATCTCGCCTGATGGTAAGCGATGATGCAGTCTACGATGGTACACGCTTGCCTAGAAGAAACCTATTCACTCGTGACTTGAAGATCCCTAGGTTGTAGTTATCAGGAAACACAGACTCAGAAATCCAAAATGGTTGGTTTCATCTTTTTTTTACAATGGACTAAACTCGCTGTTGGCCTCTGAGGCCGTTACAGCTTAACCGAACTTTTGGCGAGCGCAGATGGCGCTCAGCCCAGTAAGTTGTTTGAAGAGGCAACTAGCGCAAGGGCACCATTAAGGTACGAGCCTCGGCTTGGGCAGTTGCTGGGGTGGGGATAGGAGAGAAACGCCCGGGTACATGTCTGTACCTCGTATAGGCAGCGACTGAAGGGACTCGTCGACCTCGCCGGCGAGGTCGGTGTGTCTCTGAAGTGTTTGCTCTGTCTGATGTAGATGACTCAGATATCGCTTCCGCGTTAGCGGAGGTGATTTCGTCATCTGGGTCTCCGAGAACGTGTCTCGGACGACGGAGGATTTTGTTGGCGGATGGTTTCATCGCTTAAAATCGATCTCTTATATATCTTATCCGCCGGAACAAGATAATGGAGCGTTGTCTCTGTCACACAATCCCATATAAAAACAAGGACACAAAATGGTCAGTGAGCGTTAACTAAACTTATAAAAAGTAAAGGTGTGTTCATATGCAACATTTACATTTATTTTACACCTAACATTATTTACATTTGACATCATTACATTCAGTTGAAAAAAAGTCTCGTTTGCGCCTTTTTTCCACAGAATTACTGTCGGCCATTTTATAGATGCAAATCGATAGAAAAATCGAACAGTCCATTAAACAAGTGCCAAGTCTTCAGGAATAGAAACAATAACAAAGTCCAAAATACCAGCTGGGTCACGCGTTACAAAATCTGTAAGAGTCCAATTAACAAGCTGGGTCAAACAATTAAATAACAGATTGCACTAACACAGTGAGCACCTCTGAACAGTGTGAGTCGCACGTACAAACTAAAAAAACTAGCGCTGTGTACGCAGCCTTAGCGTATTTTTTTACCAATAACACGCCAGTCCATTTTTTCCTTATTATCTTGTTTTCGTGGATGGACTATAGATAAAACCGAGTTATATACCGAGTCTATGGTATGTTTCTGCGAAAATCAATGTCAAATACTTTTACTCTTAGCAAAAGACATTAGTGGCTGACCAATTCCATATTTTCAATATCGTACAATAAAGACAATGTGGACAGGATAAAAACCAAGCATTGATTGTCCGTTGCCTTGTTCGGGTAATAAAGCCTCACTTTCCATACAAATCTTACAAAACACTCTCAATATTACAACCACAAGTTCTTAAAAAACGCTTAACCCGTCTTTAGTATTCAAGGAAGAATGAAAAATTCATTTTCTTGTAATCAAGAATGGATCGCAAAGTCTTTGTACTGAGCTCGTTGTCATCCAGAGATTGCTCGAAGGTTGCAAAGCACTTCCTTTGAATATTATATTCTCTGTATTCGAAAAGAAACTTAACTTTTATATTCTTGTAGTTTTAAAGATGTTTTGTTGAATTGAAACGTGTACACTAAAAGTTACCTTCATCATCTACTACAGATGATTATGTGACGGTTAGTTGAATAAATGGGCACTTACTTGCATGGCTTATAAGACCTTTACGGGAGTGACAGCTACGACCGCGTTTTCTGCATGTAATTATCCCTATAGTTGGCAAGAGAATAGTAGCAAATTGATGTTTAAGACATCAATTTGATCAGTGCGCTTCTGAGACAAAACATAGGACCAGATTTGGTCATGGATAAAAACAAAATGGTAACTATCTTGATTCTCTTACTTCTACCACTTTTACAGATTGAATAGAATAGAATAATCATTTATTTGGTACACACAAAATGACACATGAAACAATTATAAATAACAGTAGGTACAAATTAAGACAGTTTGACTCATGTGTCTGTGTACGCAAATGGCATTCAGCTCGGTATAATGTTGGATTGATTCTTGATTTAAATATTTTTAAGTCTTATATTCCATGAGAAACAATCTTACAGATACAAAGTTTCTGAAACACCACGTAGATTATTAAAGAAACAATGTTTCGGAGCTCCATCCAAATCATCAGTACACGTAGTGTTTACCGCAACATCTTTGCCCATGTCAAAAACATATTCATTTGTTTTAGAAACACGTAGATCTTATTTAGGAAATATTGATAATAAACAAATGTTTTCGGAGAATAACATCGCAGCGCTGGTAGGCCAATGTGTCTAAAAAATACTCTACTAAAAATTGCATCAATGATAAGTAGTGATCGGATAATCGGATACATTTTTACCTAATTTTTGGCTAACAAATTATGGAAGCAGCTTCTTAGAATATTTTTATTAAAAATAAATTCCCGGGATCCCGAAATTGGATGCATATTAATTTAACGTTAAATATTAAGCAGTTAGAATTTGCCATCTCACAACTCATCTCTGAACACTTACAAAATGCTTATATTATAATATATATATATTATACCTGAGGTCTAATGAGCCCGATCTAACACTTGTTACAAGGTGATATTTGCTTCGTCAAATATGACTGACAGTAAAAGTAGGGAAAAGCATCCATATTACGTTGTAACAAGGCATTATGTGTACCTAATATACCTATGTGCCAAAGTGTGAGTTTTTTCATAGAATGTGAACTATAAAAGGCTATATAACGGATGAATGACATACTATAAAAACGTATGCAGCTTTAAGGAATGTCTAGGTTAAGTAGATAAATAAATAAAAAAATTAACATATCATAAATTTGTTGATCCCGGAATCGCGGATTTTTTTCGATTATAAAGTGCTATCCATATTAGCTAACTTATAACTTTAGGTAAATATGCATCCGTTTAGCCGATCTCTTATAATAAGACACGTAAACTTTTCTACTTGTTTATCGGAGAATGTGGATCTTGCTAGATGTAAGATTTTATAAAGCTTTTTGAATGTCCCAGGATATGTAAAATATCCCATTCTACACAATTAATATTGAACAACTTTTGTGCTATTCTTTGGTAACAATTATATTTTTAAAGTCTAGAGCCATGCACAAAAATCAAAATGCACCTTCTTTCGGCATTTTCTTTCTATGCCAAATATTGCATGTTGCAATCGCAGACACAAGAAAAAGAATACAAGTCTTTAGAGAGAAGAATTGAAAATACTTGTAGCCTTTTGTTTGTTTCTGTTGAAGTCAGGCTTATTATTTTTTGCGCACGTTTTCGATTGTGTTTTACTTTTGTGGGTTTGATATTTTGGTTATTTTTAAAAAATAGTTAAAATAATGGTTTTGATAAAAATGATCCAATTGCATAAAATTTAAAATGGTAGTGTATGTTTCAATTACAAAAAACGTTTTTAACGTGTAAAAACACGAAACGAACCCTAACGTTTAGAAAATAATACACATACACATATACACACATGTACAACAATACACATGTTCATTAATAAAGAAAGAAATAAATATTGCTGGACATTTCACACGCTATCTAGCCCCAAATTAAGCAGAGCTTATGCTATGTGAACCAGATAAACAGATACTTACATACTTTTTTTTTGTAAATACATTCTTATATAATATAGAAAAACATCCAGACCCGAAACAAATATCTGTAGATCATTCAAACATTTGTTCTGCGGTAAGAATCGAACACGCAACCTCCTGCGTCACAGCCGGCTATTCGCACACTGTGCCATAGAGGTCGTTCAAGAAAATAATCACTTCAGTATTCGTAGATTAGGGTTTAAAAAGTTCGAGTGATTAAACATTATTATATACAGAAACAGGACATACGATTATTTTACTAAGTTCCAGAGATCAATTAACTTTAGATCAGAAGTTTCATAAGTTCAAACACAATTTTAACTCCCACTTATTTTTCCCCAGTCTCCGTTGTGGCCAACCTAAACATTTTCATTCCGTACACTCAGGTCAATGACTTAAAAACTCTTATTGATCGAGCGAAGCGAGATCTTAGAGATCTCCCTGGACAAATCGGCATTGTATGTATGTTTGTTTGTTTGTCCGAGAATATCTTTCGAACCGTTGATCAGATCATCCTGAAATTTCATATATATGTAGATAGTGATGATACAATCATGGTGTGACTAACCAAGCTAAAAATGTTGGGGAGTTGTTGAGATATTTGGGTTCAAAAGGGGTAAAAAAAATATCAATGAGACTATTCGGTTAGTAGGATACTTAATGAAAGGTATTAGTACATTTTGATTCCGTTTTTATTGTTAGTTTAATCCTTGTAGATTTTTAACGAAATTCATAGGGACCACAGTGCTGAAATTTGGTATGCGTGTAGCTTAAGTGACACAAATACAGGGAAAAGTTTGAAATCTAGAATAACTGAAATTTCTACCCCCAAAAAGCGACACCAACTTACATGATCTTCCGTTCCGTTCAAGACATTTGTTTATGCATTTCGTGGCACTATTTTGATCGTCAAAGATTACAAATAATATTTTTGTTTGTTTTTATGGGAGACTCGCAAGATCGTGGTCAAAGATGAAACAGGTTTGTCTAAAAATAAGCTATTTGCGCTAGACTTGAAGATTTCTGTAACTTGCATATAATTATAGCCAGGCCAGTAACCTCTTGCTTTTCAAGGAATATTGCAGTTATAAACTTCTTTTTCTTAACAGCCAGCATTCTGAAATTTTGGGCCCTCGCCAAATGAGTAAATGGTTGATAAGCTAAGGTTAATTTAGCTTTGTTTCCGAGTCTACTCGAGAGTAAATTTATCCTAATTGCTTCACTGACTCGATTGTAAGCAATTCTTGTACAATTGAATCGAATGTTTAACAAAGTAAAGTGCTTGTCCCATCTACTTAGCATTTACAATTCACTATCTAATAAATAATGCAAAAGAAAATTGCGAAAGGTTTTGTGTTTATTGCCATATATTTTGTATTTTCTTTGGACTATTATTTAATTGTAAGTGCATAATCTGAGGAAGATTATTTAAGGAAATCCTCCATATTAGATATATAAAAGAAATTTATCAACGTTTGTTAGTAATAAAATGTTGCTTTAGTTCAAACATGCGTTTACTTCAAGTAATGTGTAAAGCTTAGACCATTTTTTGGTTCTATTTTTAAGTTTGTTCTAATTTAGTATCCTAATACATCCTAATCCTAATAAATATAAACTTATGACGAGAACGGGGCGAATATTTTACGCGACGCAAAACTTACAGAGAAGACGGAGTCGCGACGTTTCTATACATTTTGTATGAAAGTACAATAAGGGATCGTTATTAGTTTGCCTCATTCTTCTGATTATTTCTTCTACCTGTCCCACACCTTATCCTTTACAAAGTTGTAAGACTAACTTTATAAAACATTTTATTTAGATTATAAAATAATATTGAACATAGGTAGTGTATTAAAGCTTTACCAGAATACAAAACAGTATTCCTGACTATGTATTACGATAAAACAGCAATAAATATGCAGTTATCGTGAACGTCGTAAAAAGGATTTATAAAGATAGGCTTTAGTTAGATGCAAAAGATATTATGTAGAGAGTATGGAAGATACGCCGTTCTTTGTTTCGTACTCGTACTAACAAAATAGCTATCATAGTCCACAGCTGACTATTATTTATTTATAATTAAAAAGGTACAATAACCAATTACACTATTACACAATCATTCACAAAAATAAAAACAAAAACTAAACAAATTCATATATAATCAAATAATATTAATAAATTGTCATCATATAAATACCAATGTCATTGAGAAAATCATTATTAGCAAATAAGTCAAAGTATTTTGTAACTTTTTGGTTATTAAAACCTATCTCGTCCCACTACTGGGAAAAGGTCTCCTCTAAGTCCCTCCTAGCATCCCCATCCGTCGATATCTCCCACCGCCTATATCCTCTTTCGAATGTGTCGAGATCGTCCAGCCAACGCTTTCTCGGCCAACCCCGACGTCACCTTCCATCTTCAGACGTCCATGGTGTTACAATATAGGCCCATTTCTTGGAGTGCATTCATCCAGTCCCACTTAAATACAGCCGATCTCTTCCCTACATCTCTAATGCCGGTAAATGATCGCAGCATGGTGTTACGCACTCGGTCGATACTTTTAAAGCCGAGAATGCTTCGTTCCATTGCCCTTTGACAAATCTTGAGCTTTGACTTCTGGACTTCATTCAGAGACCACGTCTGTGCACCGTAAGTTCAGATGGGCAGAATACAGATGTCGATGAGTTGGCGCTTAATAATCAGAGGAAGGTCACCCTTTATGTGCTCCTTCATGAACCAGTAGCTCTTCCAGGCATTCTCGATACGGTGATCGATTTCCTTATCTTGCCTGTTTCCGAAGCTAGCTAACTGACCCAAGTTAATATAATCATCGACATACTGTATTACCTGCCCATCTACCTCAACCTTACGTTTTATGCTGTTTGACATGATCTTCGAAGATCATGTCAAACAGCACATCATGGTTCATTCTAAGCCCAACTTCAAGGCTGGCCGCGCTCAGATCTTGAAGCATTTGTTGCACTTCTAGAACGCAAATTTGTCAGGCGTTTGCCTCCGATGACCATTCCCTTTATGTTCCATGAGTCTGTTAGGGTTTTGAAGATCTTTTCCAAGGTGCTAGTAAAAAGTTTGAGAGAAAGGGGGTTTCCATTCATCATTCCTTTCTTAACAAAAACAGTAAGCCGAAGGAGTTCAAAGTATATAAATATAAATTAAATTAAAACAATAGAGTACATAGTTATGTCAATTAAATTAATAAATAACATTATTATTCATCCATGTCCCATGACCTGTTTTAATGAAAAGGATACCTACTAAAAACAGGCATTATTTGCAACCCTATTCATGTAATTGGACTACTTTATAGTAACAGGGCTTTATTATGCTACTTTGAGGACATTTTGGTGAATTTAATGGGTTTGTTTATTATTTTATCAAGTAAATCTTGATCCTGTTCATAAAATGGAGAGTACTTTATTTCTAAAACTGAAGTTTGTCTGTACACAAATTGCGTACATTCAATAGCTATCAATTAAATTTCAGAGTACCAATATCAGTTAGAATTATTATTTCTCGTGCTACTTATTGCACACTACTATAGTTTTATTCGGTACCAGTATCCAGAGCAGTATATTCAAAATACAATTTATAAAGTGTTAAATTAAATTTATGTTTTAGGAGCCAACTGAGTTTTACGACCCAACTGAGTTTCAAGAGCCAACTGTGTTTCAGGAGTCAACTGTATCTCAGGAACAAACTGTTGCAGTAGCAAACTGTGTTTTAACAGCCAAAAAATACTTAATTACTTATATCACGAAGTAGCTGTCTTATCGCTATGATCGATCTCTTCCAGATAAGCTTGAAATAGACTAGACTTACAATAAAATCATATAGAAAGATATAAATGAATGAGCAAAGCGAGATCTCTAGATCAACTTGGGCAAATAGGCGTTGTATATATGTATGTATGTATGTTTGTTTGTCTGAGGATAACTTTGGAAACGTTGATCCGATCATCGTAAAATGTAATACATGTAGTGATGTTGTACATGTAGTGATGACACAATTTTAGTGTGACTAAATGAGCTAAAATGTTTGGGGGATTGTTGAGATATTGGGGTTCAAGAAGGGTAAAAAAAAATGAGACTATTAGATCAAATGGGACGTCAAATAAAACTTCTTCTTTAGCACATTTAGACTGCGTTTTTATTTTTAGTAAAGTTTTTATAGTTTTTGAGTTATTAGCCATAACAAAAGGTGAACTTTGACAAAATTCACAGGGTACACCAGTGATACCACAGTGCTGTAATTTGGTATGTGTGTAGCTTATATAACACAAATATAGGCAAAAGTCTGAAATCCAGGATAAGTGCAATTTGCACCCACAAAAAAAGGGTAACCAAATTACATGAACTGCGGTTACCTGTAATTTGAATGAAACTGCAGGCCCAGTTAGGTGGTTATGCATTTCGTGGCACTATTTCGAGAGTCAAAGATTACAAATAATATTTTTTTGTTTTAATCGGAGACTCGCGAGATCTCAGTTCGGGGTGAACCACTAGTTAAGAACATTTATTTATGACCGTACAAAATGCACACAGCACAATAAGTAGGGTACACAGAAAAAAACATATCGGGTGTAACCTTAAGTTGAACCATTAACTTCATACGAAGTCTGAAAAATTCATCATCTCGTCTCAGCATTAAACGCGTTAGCTGGAAATAAGATAAAGATGCTTTCTCAGTGAAGAAAGATTTTGAAAGAAAATGTATTACTTCGAGAAATTTTAGAATATATTTGGTGAAACCGTAAAAGAAGATAATTAGACCCAAATAAGTGATTTGTTATGACTAAAATTAATCGTTGTCAATTTTAAAGTTGCGGTCAGCATAAAATTCTTTATTTGATTATATTAATTTTAAATGTAATCATAAAATATAAGTTTCAGGCTTTGCAGAGAATTAAATAATAAATTTATATTATGTATAAATTAATAATATTATGTAATGTTATTATAAATACGGGATATAACACGTACCGTTTTATCGGTGTTTCAACCGACAATGAAGATGAAGGTTCACGGATTGCACCGAAAAATTGTCGGTCAAAACACCGATAAAACGGTACGTAATAAATTCCGTATTTATAATAATGATTAAAACAAATCAAGATAGTTTTCTAAGTAAAAAAATGATATCAGTTTACAAAAAATATTGTCTAGGTACAAATGAAGAGATACTTAAAAAAATAAAACAACGAAATCAGAGGTTGCCAAAACGATTAGCTTTATTATTTTTGCAGCAAAACCGTTAAGCTTGATTTAAAACTTAATTCCTATGAAATTTAATTTATTTCTACATACATAGAATCGTAGACTATTATTTATTCACTACATTAGCACACTACATAACACACAATATAATTACATTTTAAATCAGAAAAAACAGAAAAAGATAGAATAAAATAGGAGAGACAAAAAAACTGAAACAAAAACAAAAGACAACTACATAAATTCTGTGTGTTGTGCAGTCTCAACTCAGCATTATACATTTTTCATCATCATCCCCCCCCATTCAATCATCCCATCCCCCAATCATCCCATTAGTCCACTGGTGGGCATAGGGCTCCTCTCTCCCGTCTCCAGTTTTCTAATCCGCTGGGCTATGTCAGACCTTGGTTCTCTGTCGGATAATCTCGTTACAAATTGTATCCTTCAGAGAAACCCCAAGCATAGTCCGTTACATACATCGCTGCGCAACCTTAAACTGGTGGACTAGTCCTACCATGAGCGTCACATCTCAGCACTGTATATCATTACGGGTAGGACACACTGAAGACTTTAGTTTTCAAGCATTGTGGTGACGAGAAGATTCGACCAATTTCTCTTCACCACCTTCTCAAAGTTGTGTCTACCCAATTGCACTATCTGGCCGAGGTAAGTTTTCATCATCAACAAGTAATTAAGAATTATTGATCTCCAAATCCACTTGGGCAAATCGACGTTGCATGTTTTTTTATCTGAGGATAACTTTCGAAGCGTTGATCCGAACATCGTTAATTTGATACATAGGTAGGCAGTGATAGACAATTTTGGTGTGACTCAATGAGCTAAAAATGTTGAGGGGTTGTTGAGATATTGGGGTAAAAGAGGGGTCAAAAATTAGACTGTTCGGTCAAGTTGGACGTCAAAATATGAAAGATAAGATGAGATAAGATGATGATAAGATAAGTGCATTTTGATTCCGTTTTTATTTTTAGTAAAATCCTTATAGTTTTTGAGTTATTAGCCATAGTAAAAACTGAAGTTTGACAAAACTCTCTGGGTACACCAGCGACCCCACAGTGCTGCAATTTGGTATGCGTGTAGCGTAAGTGACACAAATGTAAGCAAAAGTCTGAAATCTAAAATAACTGTAATTTGACCCCAAAAAATATTACCAAATTACACGAACTCTTGTTACCTGAAATTTGAATGAAACTGTATGTCAAGTAATTTGGTTATTTATTTCGTGGCACTATTTTGATGGTCAAAGATTACGAATACTATATTTTTGTTCTTATGGGAGGTTCACGAGATCTCAGTTTGGGGTGAACCACTAGTATATTTTTTTTTCTCTAACCTATCTCGTCCCACTGCTGGGCAAAGGTCTCCCCCAAGTCCCTCCAAGTATCCCTATCCGTCGCTATCTCCCACCATCTTCTTTGGAAGGTGACCAAATCGTCCCGCCAACGCTTTCTCGGCCGACCCCGACGTCGCCCTCCGTCTTCAGGCGTCCATGGTGTCACAATATGGGCCCATTTCTCGGAGTGCATTCGGGCAACGTGGCCCGCCCAGTCCCACTTAAGTTCAGCCGATCTCCTCCCTACATCTGAAATGCCGGTAAGTGAGCGCAGAATGGTGTTACGAACTCGGTCGACACGTTTAAAGCCGAGAATGCTGCGCTCCATTGCCCTTTGACAAATCTTGAGCTTTGACTTCTGGGCTTCAGTCAGAGACCATGTCTGCGCACCGTAAGTTAGGATGGGCAGGATACACATGTCGATGAGTTGGCGCTTAAGTGTCAGAGGAAGGTCACCCTTCATGTGCTCCTTCATGGACCAGTAGCTCTTCCAGGCATTCTCGATACGGCGATCAATTTCCTTATCTTGCCTGTTTCCGAAGCTAGCTAACTGGCCCAAGTAAATATACTCATCGACATACTGTATTACCTGTCCATCTACCTCGACCTTACGTTTCGTGCTGTTTGACATGATCTTCGTCTTCGACTGGTTCATTCGAAGCCCAACCTCAAGACTTGCCGCGCTCAGATCTTGGAGCATTTGTTGCAGTTCTGAAGGAGTAGGTGCAAAAAGTACTATGTCATCCGCAAACCGCAAATTTGTCAAGCGTTTGCCTCCGATGACAATTCCCTTTGTGGTCCATGAGTCTGCTAGGGTTTTGAAGATCTCTTCCAAGGTACTAGTAAAATTTTTGGGAGAAAGCGGATCTCCTTCTTCACTCCCTTCTTAATATGAAACAGTGGGCCGATGGAGTTGAGCTTTATGTTGGCGGTTGTTGAGTATATTATATCATTTAAAACATATTTATTGTATATGTAATGTACACACCCTAAACTCTTTATTAAAACAAAACCAGCAGGAGGTTGACTTAAATCTTCAAAATGAAAAATGCTTGCGCGTCTGGTCTGCAGAATAATAATTGATAACTGGAAAGGTGCCTGTTTTTTACAGAGGTTTACTGTTAATAATTATTAGTATATATATTATAATTAATTTAATTATCTAGTTTCATAAATTATAAATTGAAACAACCATTTATTTAAACTAATAAGATGGTAAATGTACGTGCACTTCGATAAAAAGTTTTTTGGACTAACATTAGATAGGAGTAAAGAAAGTGTTGTCCATTAAAGAAGGCTTAGAAGCTTACTTCTAAGCCCTATTTCATTGACAATTTTCATTTTCGCCTAACCCCTTAGGCTAGACAAGTGTTTGAAGTAATAAAACTAGGACAAACCGGTTTCGATCTAGAATAGGACTAGCGAGTATGAATTATAATTGGAAACGATTTTCTGTGTTTCTCACAACTAAAGTCCAATGAAAACCTTGAAAAAAGGCCAGCAGTTATATTGTTTAGATTTATTTGAATAATAGTCCTTTTAAAATTCAAGATCTTTTGACGCAAAATAAATTTAAACGATCGATTTGATGACCTCCGTGGCACAATGGGCGAATAGCTGACTGAGACGTAGGAGGTAGCGGATTTAATTCCCGTTGTGGAACAAATATTTGCATGGTCTACAGATATTCGTTCTGGGTCTGGATGTTTCCTATATATTATAAGTATGTATTTACAAAAAAAAAGTATATGAGTATTATATCAGCTATCTGGTTCCCATAATACAAGCTCTACTTAGTTTGGGGCTAGATAGCGCTATGTGAAATGACCAGAAGAAAACTACAAGCAGTAGTCAGTAGTCGCATATGATGTGTAACATCACATCGCGCACTTTTGGTCAAATCAAATAGCGCGCGCTTCCCCGTTTTCCTGTTACACATTTCCGTCACTTTTGCCAAAATCACTCCCACATATTGAGAGGAATATTAGGTACACATCAAAAAATGTTTTATGGCAAGATTTTAGAAGGCCTTCCTAGCCGTAAAACATTATTATTTAAATAAATATAACGTATTTATTTAGAAAGGTCATTACATAGTGATTGTAAAAGTAGAACATAGGTTAAATGTATTTTATAAAGAGATTTATATTACTATACCATGATTACAAAGTCATAGTTTTGACTTCTCGCTCTAAGTTTAAAACTTGTGATGTAGACGTGAGGGATAGACTTCGAGTAGGTTTCACGGATCTTCTCTAGATCTAATTAGAGACAAAAAAAAGATATACAATGACATAAAAATAAAAACTAAAATGGGCTCATAATAATATAAAAGAAACATGTCATAAATATTGGATACAAAAAAAAATTAATCGACTCTACTGACATCAACAACACCGATCAAAATACACATAGAAGTACACCAATGCGTCTAAATCAGCTGAACCCAGTATTTCCAAACGCTTTTTATTCCAAGGACTATTCAAATACTCTTACCTAATCAAATCGCAAACACGGAATTTGCGATAGGTTGGCCCACGTACGCATCGAACCAAAAAAGGCTATCTCGTTAAACCTTAATAACATTTTTACCTTTCCATGAAGATTATTTTTCCATGCGACCGTTTTTTTCCGCTTAACCTCCGAAATGCCTAGAGTCAGCTTTTGCAGAAATTACGTGTGCTTTAAATTGTATTTTGCTTGGTTTGAAATTACTATTCACCGGTTTTCAGTTTCATACCCACTTTGTTTGTGCGTGACAACTTGAATAAGAGATTTCCTTTGTCAATTCACAAATCCATTTTTATTTTAATAATAGTCTTACAGTGTCTGTTGTCTGTTTTGTTTGTCAAATGTTGTGAATCGGTTTGCACATGCTTTAAATGTCATCAAAGTCACTGTCTCTTTAATATGCATATTAAGTCACAAAAAGTATTTTTATGGAGTTAGTCTCTTAATGCACCTTGAAGATTTCCTCATTTTCCACCTTGAAGCTGAAAATCAAGATATAAGGCGTTTTTGAAATGAAAAATGCTCATAATCTCCCTTAAAGAGAAAATCGTTTTTATATATAAGTATTATTTTTCGATATTTTAAAATATGTCGGGCATATTTAAATAAAAAAAAGCATCAAATATGTATTATATTAGATAAGATATTATATAGTATTCTTCCTCGGTGAATAAAATATGTTATGTTATCTCAAAAGCACCCCAAGACCCAGATAATGCCACCATACGAAAAGTTCCATCAAAGCCTGTACTTGATGTATTTCCATAAAGACGTTACATTTACATGTGCAAAGTTAACGTTTCACGTTTCTTCCGCGATAAATCTCTAACTTGACATCGTAAAGGCGATCATAAAATGAGACGAGCTTAGAATTGAAAGGCGTAGAAAGCATGTTGCGGTTACAATGTTTACACATTGTTAACTTTTGAATAGCTTGTAGAAACTGCTGCAATCACGCACTGTGGTATTATGGTGCCTCTACAGGTACGTTTATGCTCGATGAGCAACTACTATCAAACATCACGTGCGCGACGTTTTACGTTTTGTGGGCATTACGGTTCGACTTCCAAAATTAATAGTGACTTACGCAACGATGTCTAAACATATTTAGCGGATAAATATGATTTAAGGGGTTGTCAGTCATACAAATACGTCAAATTGATAACTCTTAAAATCATGTTTAGGCACTAAATATGATTAGGCATCGTTGCGCAAGTCGCCCTATGTGCCGTATACCGTCGTTAATTTATTACGTTTGATCATGTTCGATTGAACGCAAAATCATCAAGCATGTACGCACGTGGGGACTTACTATCAATTATTATCTATTTATCGAAAATTATGTTTGGGATTACAAGGAGAACCTATCTCAGGCAATACAGCGACAATCAAATAGCTAAGAAAATGTGCATACGTTTTATCAATATTGTATGTAGGTATATATTTCGATTATACATACAATAAACCCCATTCCGACGAGGGTTTTTTTTTAAAAAAAGCTTAGGATAACGGAGTGGTTCTTAGCTATGTGTGATGAAGATAATGCCAGCCGATCCGAAGATAATCAGTACTTTTCTTTGTTGATGAAGGGCACTCAGCTGTAAAATGGAAATTTATTTATTACGGGTCTCGCTCGATCTCCGAATCAACTAGGGCTGATCGGCGTTGTATGTATGTATGTTTGTCCGATGATAACTTTCGAAACGTTTATCCAATCATCGTGAAATTTGGTATATAGGTAGGTAATGATGGCACAATTTTGGTGTGACTAAATAGGTTAAAAACCTTTAGGGGTTGTTGAGGTATTGGAGTTCAAGAGTAATAAAAAAACAAACTGGGATTATCCGGTCAAAAGGCACGTTTAATAAAAGGTCTTTGTGAGTGCATTTCGAACCCGTTTTTATGTTTAGTTCAAACTTTGTAGTTTTTAAGTTATTAGCCAAAATAAAAACTAAACTTTGACAAAATTCGCAGATTACACCAATGACCTCATAGTGCTAAAATTTGGTACACGTGTAGCTTTAGTGAATCTAGCTATCTGAATCTGGATACATATATAGGGAAAAGTCTGAAATCCAGAATACCAGCAATTTGTACCCCAAAAAAGAGTAATCAATATACATGAACTCCCGTTACCTATAAGTTTGAATGAACTGTAGATCAAGTCTGTGGTTAAGCATTTCGTGGCACTATTTTGATTTTCAAAGATTACAAATATATATTTTTTGTTTTTATGGAACACTAGCGAGATCTCAGTTCGGGGTGAACCACTAGTTTATATTGTTTTACTTTATGCACTTCACAATGTGTACACTATGTATGTATACACACTTAGTGCATGTGTCTCATGGTACCCAATAAAAGTGTTACAAAAAAACCTAACCTCCATCTATACCTTACAGCACAACAGAGTCAAGTTCCCACATCGCAAGCAACCGCGCGAATAATAACGGCGAATGTGAGACTTTATAACACACGAATGGTCACCAAATTACAGTCTTCTACCGGATATGATGTCAACTGTAGTCTTAGTACAAAGCACACGTGACAAAGCTATCTATAGATAATAAGTGAAGTGAAAAACTTGTACCCCTTTTTAAGCTTATTGTGCGCACGGAGGAGTGTAAAATTTGGCATAGTTAAAGTTTATATGGAGGATCCAGGATATGTATTTGCATAAAGAAGTTTACAATAAGGTCTTAACACTAGGTAATGGCACTTTACAAACACCGCAAATTACTAGCTCACACAAATCTACAGCGGGCGGGGCGTGGCATGAAAATACTTTGATTTGTATCATTACCCAATTTATATTCATATTGTTACAAGCTGGGGGTTGGGGATAAAATAATGAAAATCAATCTAACCAAAATAACACTTTTCTTCAACACTAAAACGATAAATAGACGAACTTAATCACAAATAATCACAACACACTAATTCACACCACAGTTGCACAATAATACACTAAAAGTTACCGAAATATTCGCACGTATCGCCAAAACCAGACTGACCGACCGGTTTTTTTTTCGAATGGACTAAACTCGCTGTGGGCCTCTGAGGGCGTTACAGCTTAACCGAACTTTTGGCGAGCGCAGATAGCGCTCAGCCCATTAAGTTATTTGAAGAGGCAACTAGCGCAAGGGCACTACTTAGGTACGAGCCACGGCTTGGGCAGTTGCCGGGATGGGGATAGGAGAGAAACGCCCGGGTACATGTCTGTACCTCGTATAGGCGGCGACTGAAGGGACTCGTCGACCTCGCCGGCGAGGTCGGTGTTTCTGTGAAGTGTTTGCTCTATCTGATGTAGATGACTCAGATATCGCTTCCGCATTAGCGGAGGTGATTTCGTCATCCGGGTCTCCGAGAACGTGTCTCGGACGACGGAGGATTAACTGACCGACCGGGCGTCTCTACGTTCTATTTATACCGCGCACAGTACATATCTCTCGAACGCTCTCGATGGTTCCACTGGCAACTATAAAAGTGTAGGTATTTCGACCGGACTACTATTTCTTATTCTTTGCAACTGTAGGTAAACACGTAGTATGTAGGTATATTCCTATCAAGTATTAGGTATTCTGAGACACAGTAGGTATAATTTCGAGATGCCGACTATTACATATTCTGTAACGGCCTCGGCGTAACAATATTATTCGCTTAGGACCGGCAAAATTAATTCGAAAGGTCTATTATTGATAGACTTACATAATTTACGTATTTAACATATGAAATAGTCATACATAGTACATACCCCTCATCCCCTTAAAGTATTCGACTGACGACGGCACGTATAAAAAGAGAAATGGTCCAATATTTGCTGGTAAATGAACATCGTGGTGTAATTGACGGTCGATCATTTGGGTACAGTTTTCGACACATCTGTAATACTACACTCTAGTTTTCACCAGACCAAAATGTATCGAAAATACGTAAAAATTCGTAACGTAATTCGTACGAAATTCGTAAAATGAGCGCACATTATCTGTTATACTATATGAAGCCATCACACACGAAATGGTATTGTTTGCAATTAATATACGTGCGCGCTAATTTTGCTAAATTTTTTTTAGGATAATCTTTAAGTTAAGATATTTCAAGTTTTAACTAAGATGTCATCATTAAGATACATATAAATACAATATGGTGGTGTATATCGAGGATATTAAGCACCTCCTTTGAAAAATCTTCATTAATAAACGGCCTTTGTGTTTTGGTTACAAAACACTTAAAAGAGCTCTCGTGATTCTGTTGTTGAGCCGTGAATTTTAATTTGAGTGCGATCCAATTGAAACTTCAAAGAACTTGTAAGAGTTTTAACGTAAGTTTCAACATTTTATAGTACCTATCCGAAAATCAACTGTTGTTAATTATTGATCGAGCGATGCGAGATCTCTAAATCGGCTTGGGCAAATCGGCGTTGTATGTATAATAATAAATATAATAATAAATATTGCTGGACATTTCACACAGCGCTATTTAGCCCCAAACTAAGCAGAGCTTGTGCTATGGGAACCAGATAACTGATAGAATACTTATATACTTTTTTTTGTAAATACATACACATAATATATAGAAAAACAACCAGACCCGGAACAAATATCTGCAGATCATGCAAATATTTGTTCCACGTCGGGAATCGAACCCACTACCTCCTGCGTCTCAGCCAGCTGTTCGCCCACTGCGCCACAGAGGTCATCAATGTATGTATGTATGTTTCTTTGTCCGAGGATAACTTTCGAAGCGTTGATGCGGTCATCGTGAAATTTGATACATAGGTAGTGATGGCACAATTTTGGTGTAACTAAATAAGCTAAAAATGTGGGGGGGTTGTTGTGATATTGGGATTCAAGATGGGTAAAAAAAATGAAAATGAGACTCAGAGGTTAAGTGGGATGTCAAATAAAAGATATTTATTAGTACATTTAGACTCCGTTTTTATTTTTAGTAAAGTCTTTATAGTGTTCGAATTATTAGCCATAATAAAAAGGATTGTGTAGTTTTATGAAACCACGGTAAAAGTGAAACTTTGTTTCACATTATAGACATTTAACTAAAAATTTTCGTTGGCACAAATGAGTAATAGTCTATACACTACACGGTCAGCTGATGCGAACTGTAGGCGCCGCCATATTGGCCTCGGCTGCTCTGACGAGCGCCTTTCACTTTATCCCTACTCCGCGGCCGACCGTCACGCGACATGCAACACACAGACGAAAAAGTTTAAGACGATGTAATAAAAGTTCACTTTGAAAACTGAACTTTGACAAAATTCACAGGGTACACCAGTGACCCCACAGGGCTGCAATTTGGTAAGCGTCAAGTTTAAGTGACACAAATATAGGCAAGAGTCTGAAATCCAGAATAACTACAATTTGTACACCAAAAAAGTGTAACCACATTCATGAACTCCCGTTACCTGTAATTTGAATGAAACTGTAGGTCTAGTTAGGTTATTTATTTCAGGGCACTAGTTTGATGGTCAAAGATTACAAATAATATTTTTTGTTTTAATCGGAGACTCGCGAGATCTCAGTTCGGGGCGAACCACTAGTTACAATACTAAATCAAGGTTTGGTTGGTGCTCAACATTAGCACTTATAAGAATCGGTTTATAAATTAAACTATATTGGTTGTATCTCACATCTTGCATGTCGAACCACACAAAGTAAAGAGTAACGTAGGCAATAAGGCTAACCTACTAGGCGCGATTATGACGAAGCAACATGCCAAACTTATACGAATAAAGGTCACAGCTCACTACATAAACCCGGCACCCGAGCCGCACTGCCTCGCCTCGAGTGGTTAGTATTCTTTATATGAAATTGTATGGACGTGCGCTCACTACATCACCTCCGGATCGCCTCGGGCGTATGCCGTTCACGCGCGGACGACGAGTTGACCACTCGGTGACCCCGCGCAGCCCGCAAGTGATTCACGCAAGCAAAATGCAGTGGCGATGCTTTGCTCCCCGCCTACCCGTCATTTCCAGCCTTTCTTTCTAACGTGTCGGTGTCCACCCGTTCACCACGCGAGGTCCACTGGTTGACCGCACGGCGTCCACCCGTGGCCCACCCGCTGTCAACGTGTGAACGCCGAATGGCGAGGCGGTGCGGGTCGGGTGCCGGGTTGAAGTAGTGAGCTGTGACGTTGAAATAGCTGTAACTGGTCGAACAGATAAGCAGACAGACATGGCCAAACTACAATGGTTCCTAAAACGAGCAGTTCTAACAGATACGTTATTTACCATTTTGATATCGTTTTTATTAAGATTTTTAATTTGGGGACCCTTAGATAATAATCCAAATAAGTAATTGAAAGTAAAAAGTTGGAATACAAGACAACAGTATCTAGTGTCTGATCACTATTTTCGACACTTCTTGTGACCTTATAGACTATTTAAAGCTACGCTACCGACTGCAATGGCAGAAACTCATACAAAGTTGCCAACGCTCTCTCATAGATTGATTAGTTTGTAGACTTTTTGTAGTTGAAGTCAGCAGCGTTGCTTGAAAGACTAACTTAATGGTACTCTTACAATGGAACTTTTGTTTTTTTCTCTAATTATTTCCTAACTAGATCCTCCAAGTTTATAATAGCATCATCATCATCAAGGGTCCATATATAAAACATGATTTATGCTAGCTGGATAAATAGGCAGTTTACCTTGTAACTAAAAATGTTAATCTCAGATACGACCGCACTTTTTGATCGAGCGAAGCGATATCCCCAAATCAACTTGGGAAAATCGGCGTTGTATGTATGTATATTTGTTTGTCCATGGATAACTTTAGAAGTGTAATCCGATCATCTTGAAATTTTGTATATAGGTAGGTAGTGATAGCAGAATCCTGGTCTGACTCAATAAGCTTATAATGTGGGGGGGGGGGGGGGTTGCTGAGGTATTAGGATTCCACAGGGGTAAAAAAATGGGACTATTAGTACATTTCGTCCCCATTATTATTTTTAATTTAAACCTTGTAGGTTTTTTAAGTTATCAGCCATAATAAAAACAGAACATTGAAAAAATTTACAGGGTACACCAGTGACCCCTCAGTGCTAAAATTTAATATGCGTATAGCTTTAATGACACAAATATAGGGAAAAGTCTGAAATCCAGAATAACTGCAATTTCTACCCCAAAAAATTATAGCGCAATAACATGAACTCCCGTTACCCTTAATTTGAATGAACATGTAGGTCAAATTATTTGGTTGTTCATTTCATGGCACTATTTTGATAGTCAAAGATTACAAGTAATTTTTGTTATTGTTTTAATGGAAGACTCGTGAGATCTCAGTTCTGGGCGAACCACTAGTTACAATGAGGTTTACACATAATACTAAATAATGCTGGATATTTCACAGCGCCATCTAGCCAAAAACTAAGCAAAGCTTGTACTATGGGAACCAGATAACTGTTAGAATACTTATATACTTTTTTTGTAAAACATGCTGAAAATGAAACAACATGAATAAATATGTATAGATCAACATTTGTTCTGCAGTGGGAATTGAACCCGCAACCTCCTCCGTCTCAGCCGGCTATTCGCCCAATCCGCCACGGAGTTTGCCTATCGTAGATACGACCGCATTTGTTACAATGAGTTATACATAACATAAACTTCCTTCTGCAGTTTTACAAAAGAGGCACCCTCCCTTAATTAGTACATGGTTCTTTGAACCAATCGCTTACATTTAATTGTATAAAAGGTAAAGAGAAGACGAACAACAAATTAGCCAAATAATTTCATTAAAGACCAGCTCATAGTACCTCGGCTTTTTAGTTTAATTAAAGAACAAGACTTTTTGAAGCAAAGAGTGTCTGGTTTGTGGTACATTACGCTTGCAAAAGCGGGATATTTTCACATTGAATATTTCGGTGACCTAACTTGATTAAGTTCGGGTTACAAGGAAAATTTTCAGCTACAGTGTCAGGCAGGATGTCTAAGAAAACCATTGCTACTATCATTATTTTCTCTTTATGATGTCAAATACTGAGCATAGATACATAAATAGATAGATAACGCTTTGTTGTACATCACACTTAAATTATAAAACTAGTGGTTCTCCCCGAACTGAGATCTCGCGAGTCTAACATAAAAACAAAAAAAATATTAAATATACGTAATCTTTGACTATCATAATAGTGCCACGAAATAAAAAACACATTCTTGACCTACAGTTTCATTCGAATAACAGGTAACGGGAGTTCATGTAAATTGGTTATTCTTTTTTGAGGTACAAATTGCAGTTATTTTGGATTTCAGACTAATGCCTATATTTGTGATACTTAATCTACACGCATACCAAATTACAGCACTGTGGGATCACTGGTGTACCCTGTGAATTTTGTTAAAGATAGTTTTTATTATGGCTAATGACTCAAAAACTACAAAAACTTTACTAAAAATAAAAACGGGGTCAAAATGTACTAATGAAAACCTTTCATTTCACGTCTCACTTTACCTAATAGTCTTATTTTTTTTTACCTCTTTAAACCTCAATAGCTCAACAACTCAACAACCCTTAACATTTTTAGTTCATTTAGTCACACCAAAATTGTGCCATCAGTACCTACCTATGTATCAAATTTCACGATGCTCGAATCAACGCTTCGACAGTTATCCTCGGACAAACAAACATACATACAACACCGATTTGCCCAAGTTGAAATGGAGATATCGCTTCGCCTTATCAAAAAACAAATAACAATACACGCAGAAATACAAGTGGCGATCTTATCACTATAAGCGATCTATTTTAGACAACCTTTGGATGGACTGGATTTCACGAGAACGGTGTAGATTGTAATAAAAAATAGTTAAATATTTAATAAACAGTGTATTTAATAAGCAAAATATATAATATAAATATATATAAATATAAGTATCCATCAATGGATTAGGTACACAATATTATAGCGTAGTACATAAATAAATATATCCTATTTTTCTCATCTATTGTTACGTTTTCGCTAATCTTGGTTTTATTTCACACTGCTGTTGTATGTACCTACTTATTGTATTTTATATCATGTACCTATTTATTACTTGTATAGAATATTTATTTATCTGTCAACCTCCGTACAACATACAAGCTCTGCTTAATTTGGGGCTAGATAGTGCTGTGTGAAATGTCCAGCAATATTTATTATTTATTTCTACAGAGATCGATCTAATAAAGCGTACACACAACGATGACGGGGACTCCTAGAGTCCGCGTCACGAGTAGTCTTACGGCAAAATCGGGAACTAAATCTCGAATAACTTCTCGATTTCTGCGATAGCAGCGCCGCGTCTATCGGATTTCATTGGTGGTGCGGACTCTAGTACTTTTTTCTATCTAGTGAGTAGCCGTCCTACGCTGCGCTTTTCAGTGCGTCGACTCAAGAACTGCCTCAATGGTCGTTAGTTCTCCGGGCTATGTGCCCCGCCCACTGCCACTTCAACTTGCTAATTGTCTCTGCTATTTAGGTAATCTTAGTTTATATCCTCAGAAACATCTTTGTAAATGAAGCTAAATAAACTTAATCTTTAACTTACAAATATATATTATAACAGGCAAATATGGAAGCTATCATTCAGTCGTCTAGTATTATATCGATTTTACATCCATTTTCTAGAAAAATTATATAAAAAAGATTTATAAAAATAATGTATATGTAATGGCTGTAAAAATATTTAATAATTTACCAAAGGACATTTAAGAACTGCCACATTTCAAATTTAGGCACAAATTAAAATTATGGCTTTTAGATAAGACCTTTTAGATACATTAGAAGAATAATTAAATAAATAATGACATGATTAATTTGACAGAGATTAATGAAAATTAAATACTAAATGTTTGATATAGTGTAATGTTACTAACATTATCTTTATAAAAAAACAAATATGAAAGCTTTACAAGCTTATTGCACGCCCCTGAGTGCGCTAGAGTATAGTGAAACTAATTTAAATTAAATGTGACATATTTCTGTATAACCTTGGTATATTCTGGCAATAAATGATTATGATTATAAAAAAAACAAGTACCTAGCTTTTTAACAAAAATATCAAACCGATTTTGATGAAATTTCTATGAAACCAAAGTATATCCTTTCAAATAAAAAAACAGTAATTTAACTCGGTTTATAAATGACGGAGTTCTGAAAACCGAATTGCGTCCCTATAAAATTCGAGGGTTGCTCTCGATTTTTTTGGGATCCCATCATCAGATCCTGACTTGGTGCCAATGGGACCACATGTGAAGAACCCTTTCAAACAAAAAAATAATTTCTCGAATCGGTCAAGCCGTCTTCGAGAAATCGGAAAACATACATACAAAAAAAAAAGATTCCGACGAATTGATAACCTCCTCCTTTTTTGAAGTCGGTTAAAAGGGAATGAAGTAGGGAAGAGACAGAGAGAAGGAATGACGTGTTTTACTGAGAATTAAAGTAGCGAATTGTGTATTGCCAAATAAATTCGTAACCTGATTTTTTCCATTTCTCTTTCCATCCTTACTTATGCCCTGAATAAAATGCAAATAATAAACTGCCTGTCAATCAAACTCGCATTGCAATGCAGTATAATTTATCTAAGGCCCACTTAACCATGGCCTGTTAGATTCCCGCCCGTGCATTTTACATCATAATTTATTTACTGTTCCGAGTTGGAAGAAAGCCAAAATGGATCCAGTAAAACGAATCTACCATATCAGCAACTCTCTCGTGGTTTCAAATAAAAAGCTAGAATACACATGGGAATTTGTTTGCGCAATTTTGAATATGGAAATAAACTATGAAAACAATGTTTGTAAGTTGCTTGAGTGCTGAAAATAATTAAAGTAATTTTTTGGTTTCACTCAACCGAGTAGAAAGATGCAACCAGATGTTTTAAAAAGTTCATACCAAACATCGTAATTGTAAAATAAATAGATCGATAATTTCTTTATTGCACACCATCAAATATAAACATATAAAAGGAAATACTCTTATAAATCATAGGTACAATGGACGGCCTTATCGCTAAAAGCGATCTCTTCCAGGCAACCTTTGGATAGACAAAATCTATGTGAATATATCTATGTGAAAATAGTATATTCAGACTGTAAAAGGAGCTCCAAACTCTACAGGCAGCATTGAATGATTCAACGATGATCAGTCACAAGGTAATTTTAAGGGCACAAAAAAAATTAAGCATTCCTAGCACTTCAAAAATGACTTAGCAAAATGGTCGGTCTTTGAATCATAATCAAACTAACTTCATATACCATCAGGTGAGGTGATCAAGCGGTTGGCTGTCATCAATAAAAAAAAATAAGAAAACAGGTTTATTATTACATTATATTATTACTTGAACGAGAGTTTTCTCGGAGTCTTCAAGTCCAGAGAGAATAGGTTATTTTTAAGTAAACTTGCTCCATCTTCGACCATCTCCATCACTTACCACCAGATGAGGTCAAGCGCATGATAACGACAAAAAAAACATGACTTTTACGAAAATTGCCTCTTTGTATATGCTTTGACGACCTCAGTGGTGCAGTGGGTGAATAGCCCACGAAACCGGAGGTTGCGGGTTCGATTCCCGCAGTGGAACAAATGTTTGCATGATGTACAGATATTTGTTTTTGGTTTAGGTAATTTTCTACAAGTAGGTATTTTAAAAAACAGTATATAAGTATTATATCAGTTATCTGGTTCCCATAGTACAAACTTTGCTTAGTTTGGGACTAGATAGCGCTGTGTGAAATGTCCAGCAGTATTGATTTATTTATTTATCTAACCACAGATACACAGCTATCTGTGACGTCTCGAGATATCTATTTAGTCCCTTTCTAACCTAAAACCCGCAGTTATTTCCGAAAGAGATATCAAATCGGCCTTTATTTTTGGATGTTGATTGCAAGAGTAGGCTGTAAGTTTTATATCGAATTAATCACCTAAAATTAGTCGATTTTCTTTAAAATTTTATACGTTAACTAGTAGTTTTTTTTTCATTTTTTTTTATATATTGAGAAACCGTCACATGAACATCGTCAGTATATTACCAAACACCCTGTATAAAGCTTATTTTGTAAACGGACTCTTGTATCGACTGAGACTGATCGGATAGACAGACTAAACACAAGGCTTCCTACTTAGATTAAAAAACCCTAAAACGGGAGTCAATAATGTAGGAATGGCATTTTATTCTTTGTCGTGTGATGTAATCATGTAATCATGTACATGTAAGTTTTCAATAAAGTTAACCAGAACAAAAATTTTTAAATTCAGTATTGATGTACTTAAAATTAAAAATACAGTTATAAAAATATAAATAAGTACAGGATGCTAAAAATTGTCCAACGTTTATAATTAGAGGTTTAATTAAATTTTGTGAGGTAACGAACTTTAATTAAAACAAACATTTCGTCGTCGATTGTCTTACAAACGTTATTTAAATACAGTCCTAAAATTGGAAAATCCTTTATTATTTCTTGGTTCTCTTTGCTCTTAATAAATTTCCTGTCTTTTGTTTCTTTGCTCTAATCAAACTTGCGACAAGGCCATAAGAAAGGCGATTAAACTTTTCAGTAGCTACCCGGGTTTTCCGGTGTAGTCAGGTGTGGCCAGTTGCAACTTCTTTCAACATGGTGACAACCACAAATCTCTACACGTTGATTGGTCAGACGCTCGACATCACGCTGATCGTATACTACGTGTTTTGTTATACAAAACATTAAATAAAAACAGGTGTAAGGCTAACGGTTAGTATTGTTGTAAAATAGGATTATATCGAATTCATTACCATGAAAAAAATTACAATTTTCAAACAACGATTATTTGAAGTCCTAAAATGTCAAATGAAACAGCCTATATAAAATAGGTAAATAAATCATATTCATTCATCATGTAAGTAGTTACACACGGCAACACATCAAGCTATAATTTCCAGTATATGCTGACCTCTCATTGTACGGAAAACCTACATGCGAGTTCAGCTAATACTGGAAATGTATAGCTGAGGTGTAGCCGTGTGTACCTGTTAAACTGACTAAGTGACATCGTCTCAAAAGCGCCACCGATTTACTTAAAAAATTGTTTATTGGAAATGTATCGATTGCTGGATAAATATTCAAGCTACCGGTATTAAACCCACCTCTAAAATCAGTTAATATGATTCTGGATGTGTGTTTTAAATAAATGTCGTACATAACAAAACAGGTTGTATAAGCCACCGCATTGGCGCTGGCCATGAAGATTAAAGAGAATTAGAAGAGTAGGAGATCCTTGTGAAAGGGCTCGCCCGGGAAAGTACAACACCTATTTTTGTCTTTTTTTTTAATTAGATAGAACTTCGTTTGTCCACAATCTCACCTGATGGATGTGGTCTACGATGAAGCACGAAGATCTAGAAGAAACTTATTTACTCTTACCTTAAAGAGGCAATAAATTGTATTCTTTAGGAAAAACAGACGACGGCAAAGTGTTCCATACCTTAGCTGTACGCATCAAGAACGTAGAACCAAAACAGTGTGTGCGAATGGGTGGTTTATATATATATATATATATATATGCATTCAAGCAGCATTGCTGCGTTTTGGTTTGAAGGGTATGGTGGCTGGTGAAGTACAGGTACATGAGCCTTTATAGTATACCTCAAGTTGATGGACATAGGACAGTGTATCGTAGGGCGTGACTTACGAGGCAATGCCTTGTTATAGGTGATGGTTGCCACTTAACATCAGGTGGGCCATAAGCTTGTTCCATCTCCATGTCGTATAATAAATAGTAAGATAAAATAGTAATAGTAAAGAAAGGACATGATATACAGCAATGTCAAATTTAAATACCCATACAATTACCAAAAAATAACATTCCAAGAAGAATTTTTTTTTGTAGATACCTAACTATATACGCTTTAATGTACTTTCGTCACAACTATTTTATGCTAATTAATATTGTAAAATAGATGGTCTTATCGCCAAAGGTAATTTATGTGAGGAAATCTATGGTTGAAGTCATTCAGCAGTGGATGTCTTATGGCTGATTGAAGATTTCTCAGTATATAAACGCTTGTCGACTCTTTAGTGGCTGTACCAACAAGACGAGGTAGTATTTCGACTTTAATTATTGCTAACACAACTTGAGGCTGTTCAGAGTTTGTCCGTTTTCGTGTTAAGCCCGGAATAATGAACTAATTGAACTGTTCGATACAATCTCGGTCAGATGTTCAATCCTCTAAACTTCCTAGGAATTATAATTTTATGGAACTTTTAAGAGTGCTGCCTACTTATTAACGTGGTCTTATTACGTAGGCCAGTTCCTGTCGTCCGCCTGTCGTCATGTCAGGTCGTCCCTTACAATACATGTGATACGCACTATTGGTGTGAAAGAGATGGACTGACCTGACGACAGGCAGGCGGCAGTGACTGGCTTACGTAATAAGGTTACTGGTAGATATTTTAGAACATTAAGATTAGATTATTAGATGTCATCTTCCCATTATTTAGTTACTATTTAAGTATTTTATCTGTTAGTATAGTTTGCTATATGTATATAATTATATATTTGTCTATTTTGTAAGTATTTTAAGTATAAGGGTTAAAACTTTATCTTATTTTTGATTACATCTAAGAATATACGTGTAAATGTATTCTCCAAAGTACACCGCAATCCGTATCTACGTAATTTTCACTCCATCCAAAAGTTGCCTAGAAGAGTTCGCTTTGAGCGATAAGACCGCCCATTGTATTGCCTTATTTATTGATCGAGCGAAGTGAGATCTCTAAATCAACTTGGGCAAATCAGCGTTGTATGTATGTATGTTTGTTGGTTTGTCCGAGGATAATTTTCGATGTGTTTATCCGATCATCGTGAAATTTGGTGTATAGGTAGGTAGTGATGGCACAATTTTGGTGTGAATCAATGAGCTACAAATGTGGAGGGGTTGTTGAGATATGGGGGTTCAAGAGGGGTAAAAAAATGGGACTATTCAGCCAAGTGGAATGTATAATAAATGGTCTTAGTGAGTAGATTTCGAACCCGTTTTTATTTTTAGTTTAAACCTTGTAGTTTTTAAGTAGTTAGCCATAATAAAAATTGAACTTTGACAAAATTCACAGGCTACACCAGTGATCCCACAATGCTGAAATTTGGTAAGTAATTTGGCTGTAGCTTAAGTGATACAAATATAGGCAAAAGTCTGAAATCCTGAATATCTGAAATTTCCAGGAGTAACCAATTTACATGCACTCCCGCTACCTGTAATTCGAATGAAACTGTAGGTCAAGTATTTTGGTTATGAATTTCGTGGCACTATTTTGATAGTCAAAGATTACAAATATATTTTTTTTGTTTTTAAACTACTAGATCTAGCCTAGTACTTATTTTTGTATTATTTTATTTGTGTGGTAATTTAATAACGAGTTATCTATCTATCTATCTAACAAATGGACCCGACACACGTCAATCGTCTTGGTAGCCTTGGTGGGAAGAATATGTTCGATAATCTAGGCTTGTGTAGTTTCAAATTAATAGAACGCTTACAGCCTTTTTATAACAATATACTATATCAACAAAATCAACTTATGACTTGCACAACAAACGCATAAATCTCATTGATAGAAGTTGCCGAGATTTACCCGCTCGACTTGACTGATTTGCTCATTCGTTGCAGCTCCACGAACCATTTCCGGTTGAAGAAGTCAAATTGTTCGCTAGTTGGGCTGTCTTTAACTTTCACAGCTCATTTCGACCGAGCATTTGAAAGTTCAGTGGAGAGGAAAGTCTTGGTAATATAAGTTAGGGTTATATTTAGACCTAAGTTGTAATAAGTATTTTTAAAAATACATACTTATGTCATCAGAAAAATAAAAAACACGACAGATTTTCAACTGACATACCTACCTACTTCTTTTGCTTCATTCGCACTCATAACATTACTCGTTAGTGTACAAAACTTTTGCCCTGACCTTTGTTCAGATGTTTTAAACATAGATAGTTTAAATACGTTAACCCTTCAAAGATCTTTCCCTTACGTTAAGTCATTTCGAAAAAAACACTCTTTATCAATTTTATCCTCATAATCCGATTTGTTAACACAAGAAATGGTATTGTCATTGGCAATACAGTTACGTTTTAAAACAGAGAATATACAAAAAAAGAAACAAAAAGAGAATTTGGTAAAGATATATTTTTTTATACTTACGTCAGTTATAAATTTGTCTATTTTCGAGATCACTGATATATCAAATGTCTGCACCTAGTCCAATATTCGTCACAAATGCCGACCATTTATTAGGCTGGCAGCATCTGCTACTCCCATATTGCAATTGATAACGCCACTATTAATTCTGCAGGTGGCTTGTATTTGGAGCTTGCTTGTTCAAGTAGAAATTTCATTGTTACTACATTCAATTTCGATTATGTGAATAAAATTGATAGAAGGTGAATACGGGCTGGAGAGAGCCATGGTGGTCTATGTGGGATGTATGTAGGTACCCTGACTTGCGACTCCTAATGCAAAAAGTGGGCAAGTGCCGCTAAGTTCAATTAAAAATCATCATTGAGACGCAAATAACCATCTCCATAACTCCCAGTAAGTAATCTTACCTATATGGTTCAACATCAACGTCTACATTATCATTATTAGAAATACGAGATTTATCACGTACCGTTTTATCGGTGTTTCGACCGACAATGTTCAAATGTTCAGTGCGAGGTGAGACGTGGTTCAGAGCGGATCGTACTCACCCTGATGAAGGTTCACGAACCGAAACATCGTCGGTCAAAACACCTATAAAACGGTACGTGATAAATCACGTATTTATAATAATGATTGCAATAAGCCACGAAAGTTTTCTAAGTAAAATCTACATTATGTTGTTTATTATAAACTAGCTGACCCGGCGAACTTCGTGCCGCCTTGACATGCATATGACGCGGGCTGCCAATGCATGTCGCCGATAGAATTGTCAATTGACCATCATTAGCTGCATCTATGTATGAGAAAATAAACTTTCTTCTATTTTTTTTTCGCATGAATTATTCCGATATTTAAATATTTCGTTATTCTGCTATTTGGAGCGGATACAAATCCCGTATTTATCATTTTATAATACTGATTGAAATAAATCAAGAGTTGTCTCAGTAAAATTACGTTATTTGCTTGCATGTTTGTTGTAAATCCTTGCATAACGCACCTTAGAAGCCTCTTGGAATGCAAAAAACATAGTAATTTACATATACCCCCGTTTACCCCATGACATCTGCAAATTAAATAGGACACGGAAGACAAACCCCATCTGAGAATCAATTTAAACTCCAGATAAGAGGGGATGGTTAAATTAAAAACGCCAATAGAGTAAATTGCAACGTCAATCAGCTACGTCACGTTACTGGTAATCTATCTTCATGAGGCAGCTCGCTGTTTAAGAAAAATAAATGACTGCGGACAGAGATGTATTGCAAAGCTGAAGTGCCAGTGGGCGGGGCATATGCTCGGAGACCTCACGGCTGTAATGTTCGGGCAGAAAGTTTTACGAATGGAGATCGCGCACTGAATAGCGTGGCGTAGGACGCTGTTATACTTTTCCACGAAGGTAGAGGACATGGTGGAATATGTGAAGAGAAAGACTAAGCTACAGATAAGGGTCATACAGTTGTAATCGCGGCACAATTTTCATTTGTGTTGCTTGTTACGATTCTAGATCTTTCGACCTTACAAAGGAAGAGTATCGGCCGAAAAGTGTGTTTTTGCAGGGTACTACCCGAAACAGTATAAGTATATCACACGTCACAGTTTTTGATACGTAATATCTGCAATTTTTATACAAGAGAATTTGTATCCAAAGTGTACAAGCATTAACTCAATCTCATGAGCGAAGCCTTATAAATGAGCGGTATCCTGTAATACTCTGTTATATCTTTTATATCTATATGGTTTCAACGTTAATATAATATTATAACAATATTTATTACTTTATGAATTGTATTACTAGGGTTTATTTATATTTAAGTGTTAGAAAGTAGGTTTATTGAAATACCATGTATTTGTCTAGGATTAGTTAAATTTATTTGTTTATATCTATGTGTCTTGGAATTTAAATTAAGCCTCTCCCTCTACAAAATATGCACTACCTATAATAACTGTTTGTCCGCATTACAAAGGTTAACTGGAAGAGAATGCTACCTAGCATTACGCTCGCCTATTCACAGATTATTTTTATTTTGTGCAATAAATAATTTTTCATTCATTCAGTATATGGAAAACCCTGATAAGGGTTACTGGCAGCTTTTGGGTGTGTAGGCCGCACCAGATTATTTTGGAATTTTGTGGAGGAGGCCTATGTTTAGCAATAGACGTCTACTATATGTAGCGAGCTGTTTACTTTTCTATTTAATGGGAATACTCTTTTATCATAAATAAATATTGTTGTGCCTGAGTTTGTATACATTGGTTATTACCACCAAACAGGTTAAAAGTCTGCGATTTATCTACCCCCTCTCAACACTTCTAAGTACGTCCCCAGCAGAACGACATCAGCTCACAAACTTGAGATAAAGTTGCATTATAAACGTGAGCTTGCTCACTGAATGGCATGTCACGTATCTAATAAATATAGACGTGAATGTCTTGCTTTATACCCGCTCGTTGACATGCTTGAGTTATACGATGCAAGAAGATACAGTTTATAACTTTTGTATTCGTATGATCAGTAAAATTCAACAAGGAAAGATGTACGTTCTTATCTTATTTACTGCCACTAAACAGAGCTTCGGAATTCTCGATTATATCCCTGTTTTCCAAAGGTATTTTAGTCGCTGGTTTAAAAAGATTTTGCTAAAAATTAATTATTTTTCTTCTCTCAATTATAGCAAAAACATGTTGATATGTTACGTATGTTATCATTCAATACGTAACTTTATTCAACCTAGAATATTGCGCTAAATGGCTAATGAACGCCGCAAGCGAATAGGTCAAACGTCAGAATAAAAAGAAGAGCTTAAAGATACAAAAATACCAACCATCATTTTTGTATAAAATTTTCACTGCAATTAATGAAACGTTATAAACTGAGTGATGATTGTCCAAAATAAGAAAACGTGTAGAAACTTAACTGTCGTAATAAAGCGTTCAACTTTGTAAATAAAAGTAATTATGAATGTACCCGAATAATTCTATAATAGTCTTTTTAGGGTTCCGTATCCAAAGGGTAAAACTGCACCCTATTACTAAAGCTCCGCTGTCCGTCCGTCTGTCTGTTCGTCTGTCACCAAGCTGTATCTCATGAACCGTGATAGTTAGACAGTTGAAATTTCACAGATGATGTATT
Organism: Philereme transversata; assembly: GCA_963924445.1. Taxonomy (NCBI): domain Eukaryota; kingdom Metazoa; phylum Arthropoda; class Insecta; order Lepidoptera; family Geometridae; genus Philereme; species Philereme transversata. The sequence continues at coordinate 5,808,233 of OZ004353.1, forward strand.
TCTGTTGCCGCTATAACAGCAAATACTAAAAACAGAATAAAATTAATATTTAAGGGGGGCTCCCATACAACAAACGTGATTTTTTTGCTCGTTTTAGCTTTATATTGTTAACGGCAACAGATATACGCTTGAAACATTCACAGAATATTTAGTTATATATTCACTTTAAAAATAAATAATTAAATGAAAAGAAACAAATATTTAAGGGGAGCCTCCCTTTCAACAAACGTGATTTTTTGACATTTTTATAAATAATGGTACGGAACATTTCGTGCGCGAGTTCGACTTGCACATGGCCGGTTTTATTAATCTTTTACGTTCTAAATAACAATCTCGTAATGTTCATTTCAAATCCATTACCATGAGAACAGCAGTAATCTCATCTCATCCTATATTGCAATTACCTCCACTCTTACTGGCAAATAATAAAATAAAAAATGCCCTCATTTGCACAATAAGCCTAAGCTCGTAAACATGTTTACTACATGTTCTCTTCAAAGAAAAAGTTACCATATTTTGTACCTAATAAACATCGTTTTTGTCTGAAGTAATTCTGAAATATTGTACGAAGTCTACGTAAGATCGGTGTTTTTCCCATAGCCTTTTGTTGGAAACACCTAGAGGCGATTTGCCAGCGATAATGCGAATCTCTAAAGAGGTCATAGTTTATTTGATGTGCTGTAATAAATATTAATAAAGGTTTCATGGAAACGTAGGATGACTTTAAGCAAGTCTTTCGATTAGGATAATTTTGGATTTATAATTTTACACGTTGTGAGGATTTATGTTTATATTTTCTAATAATTCACTATTTAATCTTTTTATGTTTTTTATGCTCTTGTAAATACTGAACGATGGATGGAGTGGCGAGCTGGATCCATTCTAAATAGATTAGTCAAAGTTGTTTATTATTTAAGTACGGGATATAACACGTATCGTTTAACCGGTGTTTCGGTTAAAGTTGATCGTCAAAAATGGAGAAACTTTTGTCTAGCAGTAGATGAGGTATAAATATAAATAAAATTTGTGAAAGAGTTCGTCTGAAGCAGTACTACCACCGTACCTATTTCTTTTGCCAAGCAATGCTCGATTTGTTAAAACATTTTTAAGGGTCTGGGTACCGGTGAAATAACAGGCATATGAGACAACACCTGAATATCTCAGTGTATGGGCGTAATGCAATGTCATTATTAGTTTAATTTAATTTCTGATGCAACTGTAATAGTGGAAACCACTTATATTAGCATCAAATCAGCAAAAAAAAATACTTTACGATAATTATTATGTATAGTGACTCTTACTGACAATCCCATAGGCCACCCCCATTTCGACCTCACTTTTCCTGTAACAATGAGTGCCTTGATACTATCGATATTTTTTTTATTTCATACTTTATTGCACATAAATACAAATAACATGCCCAAATGGTGGGCTAAATGCTAATAGCGCAGATATTTCTGTGTGAAATGTGGTTCAGGCAAATAGAAAGAGACACTGTTGATGTTGGAGCTTTAATTAGTCTTCACTAATTTATACATACTTCAACAATAAAAGCTCCAAGATCAGCAGCTTCCGTTTTCTATTTACCTACACCACATTATTAAATACTTTGGCCACATTTTATGCAGAAATATCGAGACCGAGATAATATCGATCGCAAGCCCAGACCTCGGAGCAACAGGAAATACCAGAATCCTAAAAAGTAGGTTTGGTTTTAGATCTAAGCTAAAACGCTTTATTCTCGATGAACAGAGAAGGCGTGAAGGCACAAATAATGACGCTTCAATTATATAAAGGTCTATCTAGTCATATTTTTTAAGTTTTTCTAATTTATTTTTTTATTTTTATAACAGATCTAATTATAATCTCATATGTGTTAATATATATCTTAATTATACTACACGTCTCAGGCATTCGCTTTATTTCATATGAACGGCATGACCTCCTCACTGATAATTTTTTCCTCCGATTAGGTTATAGTACCAATATGTTTTTTTTGTTTATTTGTTATTTAGAATCTCAGTTAGGATTATAAATTAGTGTTTGTGTATATACGTAAAATACTAGGCTATGTAAGTATGTAATTATTTAAGTATTTTTAGTTTTATAATATTTTATGTAGATATATTTTTGTAATTTTTATCTCACCCACACGACTAACAAACAATAAAAATTATTTATGTGGGTAGGTAGGTAGGTGCTATACATACCTACCTTCACTCAATCCCCGAGAGCAGTGCAGGCTTCTGACGTCCGTGACGACACTATTTGGGGTCAGCAGAATACCAGCGTTAAGTAGCTAGGTTCTAGCCTTCCTACTTAGCACATGCTAAGCTGACGCCATTTTGGCATGACTAGAATTTGCAATTATGATGGAAGTTGCGTGAGATATTCCTGTATTTTTTGATTAACCTGTAATCTTTGACTTCGGGCATTCTTGTTACATAATCCTTCTATTTACACCCACTCTTAGAGCCAGAAGTCAAGATTCGACATTACTTGAATGTCACCATCTTCTTTTGTGTTATATTTTGTAGTGTGTCGTGTCAAATAAATGTTTTCATTTTCATTTCATTTTTCATTTTCATTTTCATACAGGTGCTTTACATCAAGCTATGGATTGCTCAAAAAAGAGATCAAAAAACGATGGAAAGGAGTCACATAATCGTCATCATATCAGCCATAAAATGTCCATAGGCCTCCCATTTCCAGAGCTACCGATCTTGTTCAGCCAGCACCTAACGGCTCCCAGCAACATTTATCAGGTCGTCTTTACATCTAGTGGAGGGCCAGTCTTCACTGGGCTTTCTAATGCGTGGTCTCCACTAGAGACCTTTCTGCCCCAACGGCCGTCAGTTCTTCGAGCAAAGGATTTATTAGCCAGCTGGAGGGCCACTGACACTTCGGCTTGATAATCCTTTGAGCTATGCCAGTGAGTTTGGTTCGTCTATAAATCTCCTCATTTCTGAAGGAGTCACAATCTTTAATAATGAGGGACTGATTGAGGAGGAGGAGATTGAAAGATTGATTGATTGATTTTAATTACATAAAAAACAAACAGTATGGATAAATACTAACATTGAGTTGAAATATCGAAATGGAAACCTCACAATCATTATCGTAGGACCGACTTTTCCATGGTAAATGGAAACATTGAAGTAAAACGCGATTTTTTCTTTTTAAAAAGCATTGCTTAGCAAATATCGCGTGCTCACACCCAGTAAAAACCACTGTTATTTAGCTGATATGGCGGTTCAGATCGTTTAAAACTTACTTCCAAATGAGCAGGGTTTTACCGGAAAACTCTGTAATTAACCTGTTATTTTATACTTTTTGACTGACGTTTTTAGTAAAGTCGATAGTTGTACAATTAACACTGAATTTAGTTATTTCGTTGTTTCGGGGAATTACATTTAATGTATTTAAAGTACAAAAGACCAGGGGGGGGGGATATAAAGGCCGTAGAAGGTAAGACCAGGATAGGAATTTAAACCCTCCATCGACCAAGACACGTTCTTGTCCTGAGTCATTTACATTAGACAGAGCAATCACTTCACAGATACACCAACCTCGCCGGCGAGGTTGATGAATCCCTTTAGTTGCCTACACATGGTATAAACATGGACCTGGACGTTTCTCTCCTATCCCCATCCTGGCAACGGCCCAAGCCGAGGTTCGTACCTGAATGGTGCCTTTGCGCTAGTTACCTCTAGTTGCCGCTAGGGCTGAGTGCCACCTGCAGTCGCCAAAAATTCGGTTAAGCTGCAACAGCCTCAAAGGACAACCGCGAGTTAGTCCGTCAGAAAAAAGAAAATAAAAACCGGGATGAAAATAGCACAGGATCGAGTAGAGTAGCGTTTGAAGAAGGAGGCCTACCCTCAGTTGTGTGCTATTATTAAATCTCTCAATGATTATAACATAAGTTGCAGAATAAACTAAATTTTATTCAAGCGACATCCTATTTCCACCATTATGTACTTTAAAAATTATTCATTCATATTTGCGTGATCGTTATTGTGAACAAATTTGTTACTTACGAATTAAATATTTTCACTATTTATAGTTTATTTAGGTATTTAAAGAAAAAAAGAAGGAAATGAAGGTCGCACTATTTTTACCTAACATAGGTCACCGTCACGCAAACACAAAAAGTACGTAATTGATCAGCGATATTATATTGTGGTAAAAATTGCAAGTAGGTACCTATGTGTATTAAAATAATATAGCCCAGGACTATATAAATATCCCCATCATGGACATTCTCGGATTTCTTACTCAGTACACAGACCCGTAAAGATATTCCACAAGGGGGTGGTCAGAGGTATGTTCAAATATTACGTTTAAAACACTTTTGCATAAATAATAATAATACACTTAAAATCATACAAAAATACGCAAACCATTTTAAAATGTTTTACAGACATCTTACTTTGTATAAACAATCTCTAACTAGTGTACGTAAGAGCTTAATTACTGGGTTCCTTTGAGACGAGACTGTTTATTTTAGTGCAGTTTCTTATGGAAAAAGAGTAATTATGCAGAGGAAACATTAATTCTGTGACCTCAGTCATCAAACGAATCTAAATTATATACAAACTGCACAAGATAATGTTGAAACATGTTATGCTTAAAGTTGCTAACAGGAGGTGCAAATTTTACCTTTTCTTATGGCGACTTGCGCAACGATGCCTAAATTTGTTTAAGAGAGTTGTCAAATCATAAAAATACGTGAAATGTAAACATATTTAGTCGCTAATTATGTTCAGGGATCGTTATCCAAGCCGAGCTTAAGGTCTTAGGTCGCAACGCACTTTCTTTTAATTGTCACAAAATTCAATACGGTAACGGTTTACCGTGGTGGGTCGATGCAGCACCATTTAGGCCGTATCGCTATAGAAAAAACCAAAATTGCTAAACCTAGATTCCATCCCTTTTTCCATTTTTCAGCAGCAACATGTTTAAAATCAACGTCAGCATCTATTAATTAAGATGTAACCAATAGCCAACACAAACAACAAAATATCAAAAAAATACTTGGGACATTTTTTATACGGAACCCGCTGGAAGACAGTGTCAGGTAGCAAAGACTGGCAATTACGTTTTTCAGGGTTTGTAATTTCAAGCTTCTTGTCTTGTAGGTTGTTTTTAGCAGGTTTAGCTTAGACACTTTTCTGTTGAGTAAAAGCTCTTTGAAATGGTAGACAAAATTAAATTGTTACAGGGACGAAAATCATTCCGTTGGGTAAAATATTTGATACTTACTAGTGTTTCGCCCCGAACTGATATTTCGCGAATCTCCCAAAATAAATATTATTCTTAGGGCGACTTGCACAACGATGCCTCAACGTATTTAGTGGCTAAATACGATTTAAAGAGTTGTCAAATCATACAAATACTTCAAATTTAAACATGTTTAGTCGCTAAATACGTTAAGTGATTTTTGCATGCCGGCTTTAATCTTTGACTAATAAATTGGTGACACGAAATCCATAACAAGCCTACTTGACCTACAGTTTCATTCATATTAGATGTAACGGGGGTTCTTGTTATTTGGTTATTTTTTGGGTACAAAGGGCAGTTAATCTTGATTTCAGACTTTTGCTTATATTTGTGTCACTAAAGCTACACGAATACCAAATTTCAGCATTGAGGGGTCACTAGTGTGCCCTGTGAATTTTGTCAAAGTTTTGTTTTTATTATGGCTAATAACTCAAAAACTACAAAAATGAAACTAAAAATAAAAACGAGGTAAAAATGTACTAATGAAGACCTTTCATTTGACGTCCCACTTGACCTAATAGTCTCATTTTCATTTTTTTTGCTCCTCTTGAACCCAGTATCTCAACAACCCCCCAATATTTTTAGGACATTGAGTCACACCAAAATTGTGCCATCACTACCTACCTATATACCAAATTTCATGATGATCGGATAAACGCTACGAAAGTTATCCTCGAACAAACAAACATACATACATACATACACACAAACATATATGTATACAACGCCGATTTGCCCAAGTTGGTTTGAAGATCTCGCTTCGCTCGATCAATTACATATAAGTATCGCACAAGATCGGTCATTTTGGAAATTTATACAGTGGGTCCTATGTTCAGCAGTTGACATCAAATGGCTGATATACGAGTGATTATGGTGATGAATAATAACTTTAAAATTAGTATAGATGCATCCGATTTTGCCATATTTGAATAGTTTGCATATACCTACATCTCACCTATATAGTACCTACTGATAATGTGAAAATACAGTCATAATTATGAGTTATATTATTTTATTGTTTACCAGCTGTTACCCGCGACTTTGTACCTGTTACACTACTAAATGTGTAGGTAACCTAGAAATAAAGCTAAACTCGCTGTTGCAACTTGAAATGACACCCCATTTTTATCCCATGAGAACTGATTTATGGGATAAAAGGTAGCTTATGTGGTAATCCAGGTTATAATCTACGTATATCCCAATTTTCATTGGATTCGGTTCAGCCGTTACGACGTGATTGAGTAACAAACAAACAAATAAATAAACAAAGATCCAAACTTTCACATATATAATATTAGTGTGATTTTTAACTATGCTTTACTACCTACAACATAAATGAGAAAATGTTAATAATTATAATGAGAAACATGGAATCTATAGCTTCTCTTCCAAACAACCTTTGATTGTTTATGTGGCATTAAAATAAGCGGCTTTATGCCAAATAAAAAAAATATGCCAGACATTTCACACACTAGGTTGGCCTCGCGGTAGATCCACTGATTAGAAAATTATGTAATCTTTTGAAGATACATCCTTTAATTCATAAAACAACACCCAGATCCGGAACAAATATCTGAATTACCTTTTAACACTTCCAGCATTCGCTGGCGGTACTAAACAGCTTATTCTATTCCAGAACTTTTTACCCAAGTACCAGATCTCGAAAGTAAAATGAAACTTTTTCTTTTACAAGTTGGAAGTTTTGGGGAAAGTTTATAATACGTTAAACGAAGGATGACGGTAGCGTTTAGACGCTGATCAAGTTCTGCCAGCAATAAATTTGAAGTTTTCTCGTAACGGTCAAGAGATTTTCATAATCTGGAGGGATGAATAAATTTTGAATTAATTTTCTTAAAGTTTGATTTCTAGTTTGGAATTGAAGTTGGGTATAGTTTTGTGTAATTTAGTGTGAGGTTCATTTTAAAGGTCAAAAAACTTGTTAGTAATAAGAATTCGAGACGCAGACCGTAAAGGGGTACTCTTAAGGGGGTAGTCAGAGGCAAATCCAAATACGTTTGATACATGCCCACGTTTTGCTTGAAATATGTCCTAACACTCACATGCCTCGAACTTTTGGTTAGGGCGTGTCAGTTTCCTTACGATGTTTGTTTATTGATCGAGCGAAGCGAGATCTCCAAATCAATTTAGGCAAATCGGCATTGTATGTATGTATGCATGTATGTTTGTTTGTCCGAGGGTAACTTTCGTAGCGTTTATCCGATCATCATGAAATTTGGTATATAGGTAGGTAGTGATGGCAGAATTTTGGTGTGACTCAATGAGCTAAAAATATGGGGGGGTTAATGAGAAATTGGGTTCAAGAGGGGTAAAAAAAATAAAAATGAGACTATTAGGTCAAGTAGGACGTCAGATGAAAGGTCTTTGTTAGTACATTTCGACCTCGTTTTTATTTTTAGTTTCATTTTTGTAGTTTTTGAGTTATTAGCCATAATAAAAGTAAAACTTTGACAAAATTCACAGGGTACACGAGTGACCCCACAATGCTGAAATTTGGTATTCGTTTAGCTTTAGTGACACAAATATAGGCAAAAGTCTGAAATCCAGAATAACTGCAAGTTGTATCCCAAAAAATATAACCAATTACAAGAACCCCCGTTACATCTAATTTGAATGAAACTGTAGTTTGGTTATGCATTTAGTGGCACCAATTTATTAGTCAAAGATTAAAGCCGGCATGAACAAAGATCACTAAACGTATTTAGCGACTAAACATGTTTAAACTTGAAGTATTTTTATGAGTTGACAACTCCTTAAATCATATTTAGCCACTAAATACGTTTAGGTATTGTTGTGCAAGTCGCCCTAAGAATAATATTTATTTTGGGAGATTCGCGAGATCTCAGTTCGGGGCGAACCACTAGAGTTATACAGAGTTTTTTGTACTATCGAGTATCTATAATTGTCATGTAGGAGTATTTCTGTCTTGTATGTTATTGTCTAGTAAAATAATTGCTTTCTTTTATTCCGATTGTGTAGAGTTATAATAGTTAAGTCAGCAAAGAAAGGTATATTATCGACAATACTCGTACGACAATACGTGTATGGATTGAGGTTTGTTTTGTTCAGAATCCATTGTTCAATATCTTTATCGAAAATCTTACTACACGTACTAAAATACTTGAGGCAAATGTTTACATTAGTAAAGCTTGGTATTCACGGAGTCAACTTCTGACCAATCGGTTAGTAGGTAAGCCGCTGTGCTCTCTCTACACAGATGTTACATTTTTTAAAAGTCTTTTAGGTATTTTTTGGAATCGTTGTTTAACTTAGGATTTTAACCAGACAATGGTTAACTAATAATTATCTACTATTTAAGTAACTATTCCCTTGCAACGAAGAGTGGTATGTTTTATGCAGTCTCTCGGCCTCATCAGATGATGATGAAGCCAAGAAGCTGTTACACATCCCTACGCTGTTATCGGTAAACAAAACATATAACTGTGGCGTTCAGCCGCGTACCGGACTTTTAAGTCTGATCGGTAAATAATATGACAGTAACTAATTGGCCCGTTAAGGATCACGCCAGTACATTTTTATATGATTATGGTGCCTGATTCAATCATTATAAATACAGGATGTATGACGTGCCGTTTTATCGGTGTTTCGACGACATTGTTCAGGTTTAATTCGTCAATCTTCATCAGGGTGAGTGCGATCTGCTCCGAATAACAGTGCAAGGCGAGACATTATTTGTGATAAATCCCGTATTTATAATAATGATTGAAATCAATCACAAACGTTTTCTAAGTAAAATCTGTGCTTCAGTATTATTAATGTTGATCAAAATGTGAAAGCTTGGTTAACTCTTTTCAGTTGGGTTTGCAGTCGAACTTTTTGTTATTTTATATACTACTAGCTTCCGCCAGCGCCTTCGCACGCGTTATTAATCGAGGTCCAAAAGTAGCATATGAGTTCATTCAGGTAATAATCTACGTACCTTCATACCGATTTGAATGTAACTCTGTCTCTCTGTCTCTCTGTCTGTACGTCCCTATGAAGCCGTGTCCTAAAAGTGCATAACCTCGTTAAGTTTAGAAACTTTCAAATGAGAAACTCATATAGTACGGTGACTTACGAGACATTCCAATTTTAAAGAGTATTTGCTTATGTTTTTAAATGAGTTCAACTTGTTTTGAATAAAATCGAAATGAGTTTTCAAATGTGTGTCAAAATAAAATGTTATTTAAATCAAAAGCACTAAGGAGTATTGACATCAACTTTAAAGCAAATCACCGCCAAAATAACTTTCTACCCCTTTTAAACCCCGTTAGGGGATGAATTTCAATAAAATACGAAACACATCTTCCATCAATTCTGTTAAAAAAGGTTTATGCAAAATTTTAAGTAGATTGGACCAAGAAATCACGTTGTCCCATACAAACTTTGCCCCCCTTTTTCACCCCCTTAGGGTACAATTTCGAAAAATCCTTTCTTATCGGATGCCTACGTCATACAAAGAACCACACCCTCAAAGTTTCGGGTCTCTACGATCAGCGGTTTAGGCTGTACGTTGATCCGTCAGTCATTCAGGACAAAGCATTTTATATTTTTTTTTTCTAAAATCTGTTTAAACATAAATGTTGCTATCATCGAACATCTCTCGTTATTGTGACCTCCTTTAACCTTCTAGTTAAAGTAACATTCTCTAAGATTGTTACTAAAAGATATCACAGTTGTTGACTATTTTTAAAAAATTAGCATAATGGCAACATACATATCCATTATTACTCGCTAACATTTTGTAAACATTGTGGTTGCGCTTCATAATTTATAATTCTTATATTTTATTACATGTTGAAAGGCATTGATTTATATGCCTTTCAATATGTATTGATAATAGTCTTAATTTATTACATAAGTGCTACCATATTGTTGGTTTAGTGATGTTCTGTGAGTGTTCGCCGCTGTCAGCATTTTAGAGCTGTTGACAATTGCCGGTGAGTCTCACCTATTTCATTGGATCGTGCGCACGCGCTTTTCGCTTTTTTTTGATCCATACTTTCGCTCGGACGCACATCGTCTTCAAAACCCTGAACTGAACCTGCATCAAGTGTTATCTGTATTCTGGACTGTGTTGTGTTTACCGCTGGCCAGCAGAGTGTACCTAGACTGAGCTTTTAAGCTAGAACGCGGCATTGCCTATATCTGCGTGGAGATTGCTGGGTCAAAGGTATGTGGCATATCGCTAATGAATTGGACTTTAATTCGTTGCCTTCTCGCATCTTGTGTTTCTTTCGCCTTAAAGTTAGCACCGCTGAATCAGCAATTATAGCCTAGATTGCTCTAATAATCTAGGTTGACGCGCGTGTGAATTTACTAGTAATTTTCAAGTCAATATTCAAATTATAGAGTTTATACGCACCACATTGCTTCATAAAATGTTACTTCAGTATGAATCCATGTTTGTATTTTTCTTAGAAGCCGAAATGAAACGTTGTTTCAACATTTATTTTTGGGTACGGTAACTGCGCTTCATTAATAACACCCTGCTCATTCTCACGGTTTTCACTACTCATTAGTATTACAGTAGCACTTGTTACGTGCCAAACATTGTTATGGTTATCTAAACCTGATAAAATTTTATTGTACTGCCTTTACACGTCCAACTCTAGAGCTGCTTGTCAAACCTTTGAAAAGCAGCTGTTGTCGTACGTTGGACGACCTTCGCCTAAAGTCGCAATAAGTTTAAAGAAATAAATTTATGACATTCCCTTGTCAATACATCTATGAAACTCTAATGTATGTTCACAAAAATATTAATTTGTTTAAGAAAATAGCGATACTCATAATTTTAACACTAGAAATAAAGATAAACTCGCTGTTGACACTTGTGGACTCCATAAAGTTAGTAAATCGTTTAAAGGGCAATGTGTACGCTTTTATAACAAACCCCTAAGGGATATACAAAAGTTGGCAATTAACAAATTTAAAAACGTAATTAAACAAAATCTTTATAAAAGAGCCTACTATAAAATATCGGATTATTTAGATGATAGAGAAGCTTGGGATTGAAATTGCTCCAACTCGTTCAAAATGTTACAATTTAGACGTAATTTATTTTCTGCCTTGTTTCTTGCCTTTCTTTCCTGGCTTGGTCGCGAAGGAACAGGTAGTAAAATTGACGTTTCAAAGTGATCCTTGTGATTTTAATGAATAAAATATTTGACTTTGACTTTGAGCTTTGACTTTGACTTTGAGTCGTATTATATTTTCAAAGATTCAGTACAAACCGGCTGATTAGTTGATGTTTGATTTTCAATGCTTACGTGAAGCATAATACTGACCAACTGACCGGTCAGTTATTGATTGTTTGTAGATAAATTTATTATACCTAAATACGAGTATGTTATACGTGAAAGTCTATATTTGCCTTTAGTTTTACTAGTTTACTTAAACCCATCAAGGATAACGCCAATACATTTTTGTATGGTTGTAATGCCTGACCGATTCATAATAAAATATACAACCTGTTTTATTATGTACCTACGACATTAATTTAAAACACACATCTGGCATCGTATTGTTACGCCGAGGCTGTTAAACAATGAGTAATAATCGAACCTTCTCGAACGCTTTTGTCTTGCTGTGTTATTGTTGCTATTGTTTGTGGTTTCGCAGAATGGGGAGTGGCCATTGTGTCGAGGGACCGACCCTTTCCTGGAAGGATTGACATCGTTCTCGAACAATCGAAATGTGTGCGATATAAATAGGCCGGAGAGATGGCCGGACAGTCAGTCTCGAGTCTGAGTCAGTCTCAGTCAGTGAGTTAGTCTCAGCGAGGCCCTGGAGGACTGACGTGGGAAGGGTCTCGCGTGAACAGTAGTTGCTCCTGAGTCAGTCTGGATTTAGCTATACGTGCGAACATTTCGGTGACTTTAAGTGGTGCAACAGTGCTGTGAATTAGTGTTGTGATTACGTGTGACCAAGTTCGTGTATTATCTGATCTTAGAGGTGGAATTAATACTTTTCGCTTGAATATTTGTTCAGAAATCGATACATTTCCAATAAAAAAAATAACTTAAATGCGATGCCTTTTCGACGATTCCAATTAGTCAGTTTAACAGATACCTACTTACGTGATGTAGAATATGATTTGTTTACCGATTTTATACAGTCTGTTTCATTGATATTTTAGGACTTGATAGTTTGTTACTATAGATGGCTGATACTTGGTTATAAAAAACCTATTTTACAACAATTGCCTTTAGCCCTACCTATGATTTCATTTAATGTCGCACATATCAAAACACGTAGTATTAACATTATCTAGGGGGTTCAATAAAATTGTTAAGTGTGGATCATGAGCATGATATAATAATATTTTAATTTTTAAAAGGGGTATAACTCGATTGAGCTCACTTAGACTAAACGCTTGTAGAAGTTGGAAGTTGGAGGGTTAGACAATCATGTAGAGGCAGCATTATCCCGATTATCTGAACCTGATAACACTTCATTAGATAAGCCTTGAGGAGCGAAATAAACGACTGTTATGTTTGAAATAGCAGGCAGCCCTGCTAATAGTGAGGAGGTTTGCCTAAAATATTCTGTTACTAATTGGCATTAAGGAACTTGTGGGGTAAAATCGTTTCGGGGAAACCTTTATCCTTAGGCGTTTCTGAATTCAGACTGGATTGAAGAATTTTTGGAGAATATCATTGATGGAAAGAGTCTTCGTGTAGAAAATACCAATGACATTTTTTAAGCAAGGTTTTATGCTGAGTCCTACCTTTAGCTATAGTAGTTCACAGAAACGCGTCATACATAGTTTTTTTTAACTTTTGTTAGCTTTGTAGTAAATATGTTATATCTGTACCGTTTATTTGTATTTGGGCGAATCCGTATTCAGTATTTTTTTCGAAGGGTTCAATTACACCCTCGAACTCTTTAGCGTCGTCGCTCGCGTTCACTTGCTCGTACGGCAAATATCTCGGGTTAATTGATCGCTTACGGCCCTTGCATAATAATATACTATATCTGCAGAGAAGGCGTAATTATGTTAGTAGGACAACGAACCCGTTGTAAGTAGATCTATTGCCCTTCTTTCCCTTTCAACCGATTCGACCGGCTCAGGTGTTTACAAAGTGTTTCTATACGCAGCAGTATGATGGAACAGTTAGCGACTATTGTCCGTCCAATCCACTAAATTGAAATGCCCAAGTGCTCTTGTGTTGTTGTTGGTAGATTTGATATTAAAAATAACAAAGTTGAAAATCCCTTCTTAATAAAGGGATCTCAGCTGCAAAGGAAAAGTGGAAAAACACAAATAATAATAACAAGTTTAAGCAGTTAGGTATAAAATAAGATTTACATCAATTCGGTACCTTTAGGAAATTATTGACCATACAACCTATTTCGCTATGAACAACATTAATTCAAAACACACATCTGGAATCGTATTAACTGGTTTTAGAAGTGGATTTAATACCGGTAGCTTGAATATTTATACAGTATTCGATACATTTTCAATAAACAATTTTTATCATAAATCGGCGGCGCCTTTGTACGATGCCGTTTAGTCAGTTTAATTAACAGGTACCTACCGATGAATGAATGTTGATTTGTTAACCTATTCTATACAGGCTGTTTTCTTGATAGTTTAGGACTTGTATATTCGAATATTATGGAATTGGATATATTAAGGTTGTGAATTAAAAACGGTGATGAATTTGAAAAATCCTATTTTTCAACAATACTAAATAAATTAGCCCTACCCGTGTTTTCATTAAATGTCGTACATTACAAAACACATAGTATATACTATACTAATTAAATATAATCTTCGAATTAAACATAGTCATTTAAATTATAAAAATATAAATATAACAAATTTAAAATTTTATGGAAGTATGGATAAATAAAGCCCGCTCTAGAACTGAAACTTCTAAGCGCGCTTTTCCAAACACGAAGCATTCAATTTCAATTAAAACATGCGATAAAATGCAGGTTCAAATTCAATCACCTTTTCAAGAGTGTTTAGATGCCTGCGAGCTTCACTAGCGGCCAATCAACAATGTCCGTTGGTATCGGAAGGTTACACTGAACAGAACTGTAGACAGATGTTTCTATCACAACTGAGACACAATGGGATGGCTTGGATCAGACACTATTTTAAATAACAAATTTTAGTTTTTTTTTATTAGTACGGTAAGGTGTTGGAAAGTATTTAAAGAGTTCGTTTTTTTATTTTTGAATAGGTATTTATTTTTCCTGTACGGAAAATGGGTAAGTCAAAACACTATCTATATTCAACTTTTTCAATACCTATACTGTCCCACTGCTGGGCAAAGGTCTCCCCATTTCCATCCATTCCTTGCATTCTTCAGAAATCTCTGGCCAGTCAGAGTGGAACCCATCCAGATCGTCGCGCCAACGTTTTCGTGGTCTGCCTCGTTGTCGTCGTCCTGTAGGTTGCCAGTCGGTGGAGATCTTAGTCCACCTTTCAGGATGCATTCGAGTGACATGACCCGCCCAGTCCCATTTGAGTCTTGCAGCCTTGAACTCCACATCGATGATTCCGGTCATAGAGCGTAGAGTAGTGTTGCGGATTCTATCGGTTCGCTTATTAACACCTAAAATGCTACGCTCCATCGCTCGTTGGCATACCCCGAGTTTGAACTTTTGTGAGTCCGTCAATGACCAAGTCTGAGCACCGTAGATTCAACTAATGAGTGTTTATTCCATAGCTGTCAGCTGTATTAACTATGTATATTAGGAGAAAAAGAACGGATATCGCTTATTTGATTTGAGATTTTGTACAAAGATTACAAATTGGATGCGAAACCGTGCGTGGAAGCTAGTTATATTATAAATTGTTTAACATAGGTGTACGTTTTTCTAATTTATTTTTTTATTTTACGGTGCGAAATATAGGTCAAGTATTTTTTATCTATCTATCTATTAGTTACATCGAATTCTTCAGCTATTGTTAACACCAAAGATAGCTAGTCAAAAATCCTTTCGCTAACACTAGCATTTTCTAACAAAATTTCATTAAAATCTATGCATCCGTTATGGTAACTACTACGCCCCAATCTGGAGTGTATCCTGGTGTTGAGACCACATCTAGGCAAGCGAAGTGGGGCGAAGTGGCCCTCCGGCTAGATGGAGTGACGATTTGCGTGCTGTGGCTGTCAAAGATTGGATGAGAAGAGCTGAGGATCTGGCTCAATTGTGCACCCTGGGAGAGACCTACGTCCAGCAGTGGACTGCTATAGGTTGATGATGATGATGGTACCCCGATTAGACACACAAACAGACATAGGTGTCAAACTTATAATACCATCTGTGTGTCGGGGACAAAAATATTCATGAAAAGGCCTACGTTACAATTCTACTGAAAACATCTTCAGAAAGCCTTTTCGAGATGAAACTCGCCGGCGCAAGCGATGCTTATGATTTATCAATCAAAATACAAATTTCAAATAAAAGTTTGATCAAAATAGTAATAAATAATTCATACCAAAAGGAAACTCAATTACATGAAAAATAACTTTTAAATTTTATGTATTTTTTCTGGATTCCAGATACATACAATATTCAAATACAATATTTGAATTACAAACAGCCATGTTTTATAAATAACAGATTTGATAAATAATAGTTAGTGTTTGTTGCATGTTTGTATATTTTTAAAGCAATATTTTGTATAAGTTATTGTTGGTGATAAGTTATTGATGGTATTAAAAAGCTAAAATAATTTATTTGAGACACAAATACACAACTAATAACAACAAGAACACGAGAAGACCTAGTATATTATTGAGTGATCTAATTCTACCAAGATGTACAAATAGGTATATCTATTGTATTATGTTATTGAGTTACCTGTTTAGGTAAGAGTGCTCATCAAGTCTGTAATTACGATTACAAGTGCTGTTCAGTCCAACGAGGTAAGTTAGAAGAATAGCCTGTATACCGGTTTTTTAAATTCCAGTAACAATGAAGACGGCAGTTAAACTGTTCAGGGGAAAAAGTGGGCTCCAGCGAACTGTTGCGAATTCGGAAATAAAGAGCCATTATCTCAACGAATGAAAGGGCTATTTCTAGGACGCAGCGGATTGCTTTTGTGTTTTATATGGACTGTCTGAATAAGGATAAATCTTTTGCGCAAGCAGATTTTTACATTGATACTCAGACGACATACAGGAAATTGCAAACATTGGTTTGCAAGCAAAATGTTATATGAATCTACGGAATGAAAATAAATGTTATTGCAATACAAACATTTACAGTTAAACTTGGACTATTAATAGTGAATCCTATTCATAGAAAACTGTACGATGTATGTATTTTTTAATGTGTAACATCTTTCCTCTCGGTTTGTGGGAGTGATTTTGGGAAAAGAGACAAATGTGTAACAGGAAACCGAGGAAGCGCGCGCTATTTGATTTGACCAATGAGCGCGCGCGGTGGTCAGATGTTTACACATCATAATGCGACTACTGTAAGGCTCGTAGTTTTTATACAGGGTGTTTGGTAATATACCGACGATATTCAAGTGACGGTTTCTCAAAACATAAATAAAGACTTCTCGAAAAAAACTACTAGTTATATCATTAAATTTTAAAGAAAATCGACTAAACGACGAAAATCTTTGTAATTAAATTTTAAATTTTTGTTAGTTCTAATTGAGAACAGAGTATTTAAAAATTGTTTCTATTTTTAGCATCACCGAGTTTTGAACTTAACACGTTAAATGTTTGAAATCAATAGGGAAATTAAATCATATTGATGTAATCGGTAAATAAAGTAATCCTGTATAAGTTTCGGGTACAGGAAAAAAATGTCATAAAAGTTTCATCGGATATAAGAGTTATTTATCAAACCAAATAACATCTCAGAATCAAAGGAGGCCCTCCAGAGGTTAACACCATAAATAGTTGTCTCAATACAAAGTTCGGTGGCCATCTTGTCGACTGCTGGGGCCAATAACTCAGTTACTGGCCCCTTGAGTGCCGTACCTCGGTAGAACTTTACATGCTCCAATTAAAAGTAATACGGTTCATAAAAACTTAGATTTGTATGCAGGTCTTGAGTACCTGAATATAAATGAAATACTCTTTATTGCACACCAAACAAAAATAAAGTAACAAAGGGAATAAACAATAAATAACGGTACAATGGGCGGTCTTATCGCTAAAAACGATCTCTTCTAGACAACCTTTGGATGGACAGGATAAACAAAAACCAAAAGACAGCGGTGTAAGAGTAGGTACCTTTAACATACATAAACAGAACCCATAAAACAAAATATACCTATTGAATAAACTAATGAACATAAACTTAAATACATACAAATCACACTAATATTATAAAAATCAAAGTTTGGATGTTAGTTTGTTTGTTTGTTCGTCACACGTCACGTCACGTCGTAACGGCTGAACCAATTTCGATGAAATTTGGTATATATGTAGATTATAACCTGATTTACCACATAGGCTACCTTTTATCCCATAAATCAGTTTCCATGGGATAAAAATGGGATGTCAAGTCAAGTTGCAACAGCGAGTTTAGCTTTATTTCTATGTTACACATTTAGTAGTGTAACGCGTACGAAGTCGCGGGTAATGGCTAGTAATATATAAATAAACTATATGGACGATAAATAACATAAACACTAACTAGCAGTTCCGAGACAACGAAAGGAAATGGTTGTATACCTTGACTATGAAAATAGGAAAAGATTTGGACGACCTTATGGACAAAGGTAATGTATTATGGTATATGTTAGTACTTATACCTGTAGTTTTTTACTCCAATGTCCTTTTATGTGCACGTACCCACCACTATAATCAACTATCTCTATCTTCAAATGTTTGCTGGAAGAAAACTCCGCCTTTGTACATGTCCATTTTGTAAACTGTTTCTGTCTGTAATCTTTTTGTGTACAAAAGAATAAAGACTCAGTTTGTGGTGTATAATCGAAGTATAAATAACAAGCTTCTGTCCCCGACTTCTTACGCGTGGTTTGTCAATAAAAGTATTCTATGTCTCGATCTAGATCATAATCTATAGGTATACGAAATTTTATCGAAATGGATCGAGCTGTTAAGTTGTGAAAACGTAGCAAACAGACAGACAGAGCAGAGTCAGAGTAATTTTCGAATTTATGTTTTATTATATCTGTGGTAGAGTTCCTTATGAAAGGGCTCCCCCCTAGTACTACCCCCATATATATTTCGGCTGCCAAGCAGCATTGCTGTGTTTTGGTTTGAAGGGTATGGTTGCCGGTGGAATTACGGGCTTTACAACTGTATGCCTCAAGTTGTTGGACGCAGAGCAGTGCATCGTAACTAAGGTATACTTTGTTAAAGGTGGATGGTTACCACTTAACATAAGGTGATACAAAAAAAGTTGGACCATAAGCTTGTATAAATCCAAGTCGTATAAAAAAAATAAACAAGCGTCAAACGAGCTAGTCATGTTTTCTTTTAAACAAGAAGTTAAACTAGCACAGAAAAGGCGGTAAAATTATGATTTTAAAATAAGCCATTTGATTTTAATGCATCATTTACAAATGTCGATTTTACCGCATTTTCTGTGTTGGTGGATTGCTTTTAGTTTAAAAACCAAACATCTCGGTTGACGAGTAATAAATAATATAATATCATATAATATTTATACTTTGGTCATAAACCGAAGACTTGTTAGCCGTTGGGGCAGAAAGATTCTCGAGTGGAAACCACGTACTGGAAAGCGCAGCGTAGGACGGCCTCCTACTAGCCGGATAGGTTACAAGTTGCTGGGAGCCATTGGGTGCCATTGGGTGCCACACAAGATCGGTCGCTTAGGAAATCTATGGAGAGGCCTATGTGCAGCTGGACGTCATGAGGCTGATACGATGATGATGATGACTTTGATAATACAAAATTGAGTCTAAGGAAGTCTAGTGCACACAAGTCTTTAAGAATTTTGAATTGTTTTGATTTTGAATTTTAAAACTGAGACCTCGAAAAGTTCTACGGGTGACTACCGATTTTACTTGTAATACATCATCGTCGTCATCAACCTGTAGAAGTCCTCTGCTATGCATAGGTCTCTTCCAATGTGCATCTCTGAGCCTGGTCTTGGGAATCTGTCCTATTTTATTTTGGGGGTCTTTTAATTTTAATTACAAACAAAATTAACAATTCTTCGAAGGCAATCGACTAATATCATTTAAAAACCTCACCACTAGAAGACACTTCTTCGAAGGTGCTGAAATAGGAATAGTTTTTAATATAAAAAACAATGACCAATTTAGCACAAAAGCAAAATATCGTTTGTTGCTGAATGTGGGAATAAATTTGATGCTTAAAAGATTGATGCTTAAAAGATTGACGCTAAAAAAAAAAGATTGCTGCTGAATTGGAAACACATCATAGGTATCATAAGGTCTGAAAAACTAGGTAATGACACTTTAAACTTTTAGGTAACTGATTACTGAGGACACTTTTTTGCAAAAACACATTAAGCAGGTACACAATCAACTAAACGTTTACATGTTTACACTAATATTATAAATGTGCAAGTTTGGATGTGTGTTTGTTACTCAACCACATCGTAATGGCTTAACCGATGCGACGAAATTTGGTGTGTTGATAGACCTGGATTCAAACTTAAGCTACTTTTTGCTGACAAACAACGCGTGCGAAGGCACTGGCGGAAGATAGTGTGTTATAAAACAAAGTAATTGTTAATATTATAATTCATTAAATAATTATTTAATTTAAAATGCTCTGCAGTGCATACATTTTATCTTACACAGTTTATGTTGGTACAGATTTTTTTGCACATGGCAAAAAAGCCCTAGCAAAAAAACTTGACGACATTTCTTGGGTAACTACTTGGACTTCCCCCCGCGCCTCTGAGGAGTTAAGACGTGTGTCAAAATATTGTCTGTGTTGGTTAAATCTAATTTAAATTGTGAAAATTAAACACAAGTGTTAGGAGTGCATAAAGAATCAGAGGATGACCTACACTGCTACACACACATAAATCTTGTGCAGCGATCTTGAAGTGTTTTTGTGAAGGTGGCTGTGAATGAGTTTACGGCTTTGCACCTACCTACTTGCTGTGGCGATTGCGCGCACGCTCATTGATGGGTTTGTGCATTGAGTGATAAATAGACTGGTTTATTGGTGAATTCGTACCGGTTGTGTTGTGTCCTGCCGCTTTAGAAAGATAACCCTAACTACAAAGAAGATTATCTGCTACATTAGTTTCAAGTGCCCTAGTACTATTCAACGATCGGACAGCGACTTGAACAATGCAGCGCACCCCACCTTCTTCCACTGCGTACGACTCGGAACCCGAGCTGTCGTTAAGCGGTAAGAGTAGTAATATTACATCTAGATTGAAAAGGAAGCGTGCAGATGAACTGTTAAGTGTTGATTCTATGAAAGTCTATATGGACGAAATGAAAGACCTATTATCATCTAATATGCTTCAGCAAGAAACAAAATACAATTCAATTGAAAAGTCCATTAAAGAAATAATTTCAACAAACCAAATAAAACAAAATAAACTGACTTCCTTGGAATCGACTCTGAAAGAAATCAAGGAACAAAATGCTGACATTTGCAAATCGTTGGAATTTATGTCCAATAAGTACGAAGAAATGAGAATAAAAGTAGATAGCCTGGAAGCTGACCGGATATCCAGCTTAAGTTGCATCAAAGTTTTGGAGGACAGAATTGATGGCCTTGAACGCAAATCTCGATCTGGCAGCATTGAGATAAGGAATATTACACACAATCAGACGGAGAAGAAAAAAGATCTTCAAAATATTGTAACAAAAGTCTGCACGGCGCTGAATGTGACAATTACTGACGTCGAAATACGAGACGTTTTTAGACTAAAATCCAGGTCTAAAAACTCTACGCCTAGTCCTATCATTGTGGAGTTCTCAACAGCTTACAAAAAGGAAGAGGTACTTGACTCGTTGAAGAAGCAAAGGAAAGAAAGAAAAACGCTCACGACGGAGAACCTCAACATAGCAGGCTGCTCTGTTCCTGTGTACATCTCGGAGAACCTTACTCCCAAAATGAAACGGATCTACTACCTAGCTCGGGAATTTGCCCGCAGTAATGATTACAGATATAGCTGGACCAGCTATGGTAATGTATACCTACGTAAGGCCGAATCCAGCCCAGCCATCCGGATTAATGGCGAAGAGGATTTAGATAAGCTCAAAAGCGTGAAGTGACTATGTAATATAACATTGTTCTGTAGTCGATCGCTTTGTTTACTTGGCGTATCCCTCAACATGTTACTCTGTTTTATTTACCTCTGTAGTTTATGTCGTGCAACAACTTTTACAAAAATGTTTACTAATTGTGTAATTTATACCGCACATTACACAAACAAACACAATGACTCACAACAACAAAAGATGTACTTTCAAGTTTACGTCTCATTTAAAAAAAGAATAACATTCAAGAACCCATGTTTCATATTAATGTCTATTTCATTTAAACAAAACATTAATGCTCATGAAAACTATAACATTTGTAACTATGTAAATATTTTTTTTGAAAAGTTTGTGACCTATAAAAAACATACAAGTATATTATTATATAATATAACATATTTAACTAACAAATACTTTACTGTGCATCTAGGCATTTTTATGTGGGACATAACTGTCAGCTGTTTCACATTATTCGTGATTGTATTGACACGATCGATATCAAGCTACCCTATATTTTTATTTATTGTGTCAGTTAACTTCAATGAGTGGTTTTGTGGTTATTTGCTAGTGAGGCGTTTTTTGACGATATGTTCCTTTTATAGTTCTTCGATAACTCAACATGGTTATTATGGACCAAGCCCTAGAATAAGTAAGAAACAAAATTTAATTCGATAAATGCAGTTGTTATGGACGCGATTGACGGGTCAGGAGATATTTTATGTAGTAGGGTGGGTGACCCAACGGACTTACATTTCCAAAGTGTTTTTAACCCTGGAAGAAAGTCAATAACCATACTAACTGTTAATATTCGCAGCATTAATGCAAATTTAGATTACTTTTTGGTATTTTTATCCAAGTTTAGTTTTTTGGTTGATGTTCTTGTATTAACAGAATGTTGGTCAAATGAATTTTATACGCCACCAGATATTACCAATTACAGAATGTACCAATCACTAATTAATTTAAACCAGAACGATGGCGTTGTTGCTTATGTCCAGGACACTCTCGAGTCAACTTCATATGAACCAAACTGCACTGAAGGTAATTGTATAGTCATTGACATAAAAGACTGTATATCTATTGTCTGTACCTATCGCCCACCTAGCTTTAAAAATCCTTTAAACTATATTTATTCATTAGATGATATTCTAAACAAATGTTGTTATAAAAATAATATTATTCTGACTGGTGACATAAACCTTGACACTATGCCCGTAAACCTAAATAGTAATACAACTACCTATCTTAATCTCATGGCTACCCACGGGCTCAGACAAGGTATAAACTGTCCCACCAGACTAAAAACTTGTATAGATCACTTCATGGTAAAATCCCAGTATGAAAGTAAGACATTTGTCTTTGACGAACTAACAGACCACTCCCCTATTCTTCTTCAACTTAATTTTACTAGACAAGAAAAGAAAAAGATAACTTATAGTAAACTAAAAGTTAATCTTGACGCTATTCACAAAAGTCTGATTAGAGAATGTTGGAGTGACTTATACTCCACGAAGGATGTGAATACAGTAGCACAAATACTTACGACCAAATTAGAAACAGCTATAAAGGAAAACACAATAATAAGCCAAATATCCAAACGGAAAGCACCACTTAAGCCGTGGATTACAGTAGGGGTTGTTAGGTCAATCAAACGGCGTGACAAAATGCATAAACTATTAAAAAAAGATATCAATAATGAAATACTTAAAATGAAATATCTTAACTACAGAAATACATTAAATAAAGTTATAAAAAGATTAAAAAAGAATTTCTATAAACAATTACTAGCAAAACATAAAGGAAATCTAAAGGAAACCTGGAATACAATAAAGGAAATATGTAATATGACTAAAAAGAAGGAACCGTCTTCAAAGTTACTGAACCGACAATCTAATATTGTTGATTCACTAGATGAGGTCAATAGGTTTTTCACAACAATAGGCTCTAACCTTGCCAATCACACACTAATGCAACTGAATACCACGGAGGATTCGTTATCCCTAAAGGCTAAATCCTCTGATTCTCCAGCGAATTCGATGTCCCTTTATCTAACTGAACCAGGTGAAGTCGCAAGTATTATTTGTGACCTTAAAACTAGCAATTCATCAGGCTATGATAGGATCACATCTCAAATACTTAAAAATAACCGAATGGTTCTTTCAGAACCTTTAGCTTACCTGATAAATTTGTCATTCGAATTTGGAATTTTTCCTAAAATATATAAAAAGGCAATCATTTGTCCAGTATTTAAATCAGGTGATAAATCTTTACCCACCAACTATCGTCCCATATCTCTTTTAAGTACATTATCAAAAGTCCTGGAAAAAATTACCAACAAAAGGTTGATCAATTATTTAGAAAAATACCAACTGCTACATTCTAACCAATACGGGTTTCGCGCCAGTAGGTCTACGGATGACGCTGTTTTGCAACTTACCACCAATATTACAAATTATCTTGATAACAATGAAAAGATCATTGGAATATTCCTAGACCTACAGAAAGCGTTTGATACCGTTTCAGTCCCGATCCTTTTAAGGCGCCTTGAGAACATGGGAATAAGGGGTAATGCACTTCTGTGGTTTCAGGACTACCTGTCTGGTAGGAGCCAACGTGTTAAAGTCGATGGCAGTCTAAGTAATGAAAGTTTCACCACATATGGGGTGCCACAAGGCAGCACGTTAGGGCCAACTCTTTTTTTAACATACATCAATAGCCTGTGTAAAACTATGCCTGGAGGTGCTGATATTCAAATGTTTGCTGATGATACTGTTATTCTTTTCCATGCAAAAACCTGGGAAGTTGTACATAATCAAGCTGAAATAGGCCTTAGTATGGTTACGTCATGGTTAAAAGATAGCTTGTTAACACTTAACGCTAGCAAAACTAAATATTTATGTTTCTCTAAGACTAGTGTTACTTCACCTAAAACATTTAAATTGCGTATCCATTCGTACCCATGTAATCGGCTAACTAATACCTCTATAGTACCGTGTAATTGTACAATACTTGAAAGGGTTTCATCTATAAAATACTTAGGAATAAATATTGACGACAAACTTAGTTGGAAACCGCAAATCACATCGATAGCTAAAAGATTAAGGAAATTAATGTATGTTTTTAAGGAATTGCGAACCGTCTGCGATAAAATCATTTTAATACAAACATACAAGGCTTTGGCTGAATGTGTGATCACATATTGTATATGCTCGTGGGGTGCAGCCGGTAAAACATATTTATTAGAACTTGAGCGAGCACAAAGAGCCCTACTTAAAGTCATGTTATACTTACCATTTAGAACCTCAACAACTACTGTATACGAAATAGCTAATGTTCTTTCAGTGCGTCAATTGTATATCTACCAGTGCATAAAAAGGTATCATAAAACTGTGGTGCCCTACCTTCCCTCCGCAGATAACAGACGGGAACGATTTCCTGTTGCCAGAGTTAAATCACGGATTGCCCAACAGCACTTTAACTTTCAAGCACCAAGATTTTATAAATATTTTCATTCTAAATATAAGGTAAAAGACCTATCTAACTATCAGTTAAAACCTAAACTTAAAGATTGGTTAAGTACATTAACATACATTGAAACAGAAAATTTATTAACAATCTTACAATAGATTTATCTATACTTCATATTTTTTTTTTTAGTTTTATCCTTACACACAACACACACAACACATTTGATATTATATAATTTAATAGTTTAAAAAGAAATAAATAGATAAACACTTAACTATACACCAGGATTAGTAATACATCTACCTAAATTATATTGACTATTTATGTATCATTGTAACTACTATAGCTATTGACTGTTTATCTATCATTGTAACTTTTGTACCACTTATGTATTTTATTTTGTTATTTTGTCATTTAACGTGGGAAGAAACTGACTCCTGACATACAGCTCACGCTAGTTCAGGAGCCAGGGCTTCAACCAGAATTGTAAAATTTGATATAAAACAAATAAAGTATTTTTGATTTTTTTTTTATTTGAACTATCTAATTGATTATACCCTAACGGGGTTAAAAAGGGGTAGAAGTTATTTTTGCGGTGATTTGCTTCGAGGTTGATATCAATACTCCTTAGTGCTTTTGATTTAAATTTTATTTATTTTGACACATGTTTGAAAACTCAATCCGATTTTATTCAAAAAAGGTTGAACTCACTTAAAAACATAAGCAAATACTCTTTAAATAGGAATGTCTCGATAGTCACCGTACTATATTAGAACCTTTATTTTGAAGGTTTCTAAGCCTAAAAAGGTTATGCACTTTTAGGACACGGCCTCATAGGGACGTAGAGTTCAAAATTCGAAATGGTAAGGATAAGGTAAGTAAGTAAGGCTTTTTTGTTTGTTTGTTACTCAATCACTTCGTAACGGCTGAACCGATTTAAGTGAAATTTAGTATGTACATAGATTATAACCTGGACTAATACACTTTTTATTACTATGTTACTTTTTATCCCTTAAATCAGTACGCATTGGATAAAAATGGGGTGTTAAGTCAAGTTGCAACAGCAAGTTTAGCTTTATTTCTAGGTTACCCACCTACACATTTAGTAGTGTAACGCGTACGAAGTCGCGGGCGTTCAGCTAGTTACATATAAACAAATAACTAGTTATCGGGTAAACGTTCTTCAAACTTCGTGCTTTGTAACTATTATAATAAACAGCAATTTTATTTATATCGTACACGAGAAACATTAGTCGCCATAAAAGCTGAGATATAAAAAACGCCCGTTAGAAGAGAATAGAATAAAACAAAGGGTTGGTTACAATGGGGTGCGCATTTGACCAACTTTTAATATCAGTGAGCAGAATAAAAGAGCCCCGAGAGCTCATTTAGGCAAATTATGCACGTGCACTAGAAAAGGAAAAATAGGGACACAGTGTAGCAAAAACAGACTTATTTATACATTATATTACATATGATGTATGTGAGAATGATAACTTTTATGGTGGTTGGATTCGTATACAAACAATCAGAACACATTCACTAGATAACTGGACAGTACAACGTAAAGTAATATGCATAGTAAGTCAAAAAGATTACATGTAATTAAATTTTAAATAAGTGAAAATAATGAATTTTTCGATATTTATAAATGTGCAATTTTATTAATTTGTCTACATTTTTTTGAAGTGAAAACTTCTTTAGAATCGTTGTGATTTGAAAGTCGATGAAACGAAAAAGCTACAGTAAAAAGAGACAGACACACAAATTCATAAGATTTAACGTGGGAGAAAATGAGATAGGAAGCATTATACAGTGTTTCTTATGTTCGTGGCTCTCTTTGTGCTTTGCTTCGTACAAAGAGCTTCGTACTTACAATATGTACTAAAACCTACAATTATCATCTTCCCGAAATTTTACATTCGTCTCATTATCTTGAAACCAAAATTTTGAAGGTTTACTTCTACCACGTGTGAATTGCACACATGCTTTTTTATTTTTATTTGTATCTTTAACTTTTTTTTCTTTGTCTTTTCTTTGTTCGTTGTTTTTTTTTCTAAAGTTGTGAATATTAAGTATGATTAGGTATCCCTCTTTGGGTATAGGCCTCTTCCTGTTTACTCCATGTCGCTCTATCATTTTGCTGTTAACATACACTGATTCCCAGCGATTTCAGTGATGTCGTCAGTCCATCTTTTTCTTGGTCGACCTGGTTTTCTTTTGCCGCTGAGTCCAACCAGTCTTGTCGCTCTTATGGTCCACCTATCATCCGTATATCAGACTATATGTCCTGCCCACCGCCATTTTAACTTAAATGCGTAGTGGAGTGCATCTGTAACGTTTGTTTTTTGTCTTATGAATTCACTTCTGAGCCATTTGCCCACAATAATAAGACGTAACTAATTCGATACGCATATGTTTAGACATTTGTACTGTTCAGTTATTAGTGAATATGCACTGATTGTTATATAGGAATCGAACCACCTTGACTGTACAAAACAAAGTTGTTGGGTCTCAAAAAATTCAATTTAATTATTATTAAGATTTAACCAATTTTTTTTTGTATTTGTTAACATTATGTTACGAGCTGAGGGTTCGGGATAAAATCATGGGAATCGGTTTAACCAAAATAACACGTTTATTCAACACGATAACGATGAATACACGAACTTGGTCACACGTATCACAACACACTAATTCACATCACTGTTACACCACTTAAAGTCACCGAAATGATCGCACGTATAGCTTAATCCAGACTGACTCGGGAGCAACTACTGTTCACGCGAGACCCTTCCCACGTCAGTCCTCCAGGGCCTCGCTGAGACTAACTCACTCAGACTGACTGAGACTCGAGACTGACTGACCGGCCATCTCTCCGGCCTATTTATATCGCACACATTTCGATTGTTCGAGAACGATGTCGATCCTCCCAGGAAAGGGTCGGTCCCTCGACACAATGGCCACTCCCCATTCTGCGAAACCACAAACAATAGCAACAATAACACGGCAAGACAAAAGCGTTCGAGAAGGTTCGATTATTACTCATTGTTTAACAGCCTTGGCGTAACACTGCCCCCTCCTAAAACATGCTCGTCCCGAGCATTCTTAGCCCCATATCGCGGCAGCCGATCAACACGAACAATTTTAGGCGCACCTCGCGCTGAAGATGTAGCAACTAGAAGAGCCACATTGCCGTCTCGAATACTTCAGGACACCTAGAGTCCCTTTCTCATCAGCGATCCCAATTCCAGCCTCCAAAACACGGCTCTCATGATTTCTATCTGTTCTTTCACTTCCTGGAATTCCTTTCCAGATGAACCGAACGATTCCCTCATCAGTCGAGCACGCTCTTATGGCCAACGTCGCTGATCTTCCTGTTGACGACGCTGCTCTTCTTTATCCTGACGTCGCTGTTCCTCTTGCAACCGAGTCTGCTCCACCTGTTCACGTCGCTGTTCCTTCTGCAACCGAGCCTGCTCTTCCTGCTGACGACGCTTCTCTTCTTAATGCTGACGGCGTTGTTCCTCCTGCAACCGAGCCTGCTCTTACTGGTGACAACGCTGCTCTTCTTTATGCTGACGGCGTTCTTCCTCCTGCAACCGAGCCTGCTTTTCTTGCTGACGACGCTGCTCTTCCTTATCCTGACGTCACTGTTCTGCCTGCAACCGAGCCTGCTCTTCTTGCTGACGACGCTGCTCTTCCTTATCCTGACGTCGCTGTTCTTCCTGCAACCGAGCCTGCTCTTCTTCCTGACGTCGCTGTTCTTCCTGCCAACGTCGCTGCTCTTCTTGTTGACGACAAAGCATGGCCATAATAGCAGCAAGATCGCCTGTCCCAGGAGCTTGCCCCACGGATGATGATGATGGTGCTCCAAATGATTCGGCGGCGGCAGACTCCATCTCCATTGGCTGACGACTCTGCCGAGCTTCTTGAACCGGAGAATCTCCAAACCGCCTTTCATCCATTTCCTGTTGTCGTTGACCTCTCGTCCTTACACCGTCCACGTTATCCTTTGGCAGAACCGGCATTATTTTATCCCACTTCTGACACCAAATTGTTACGAGCTGAGGGTTCGGGATAAAATAATGGGAATCGGTTTAACCAAAATAACACGTTTATTCAACACGATAACGATGAATACACGAACTTGGTCACACGTATCACAACACACTAATTCACATCACTGTTACACCACTTAAAGTCACCGAAATGATCGCACGTATAGCTTAATCCAGACTGACTCGGGAGCAACTACTGTTCACGCGAGACCCTTCCCACATCAGTCCTCCAGGGCCTCGCTGAGACTAACTCACTCAGACTGACTGAGACTCGAGACTGACTGACCGGCCATCTCTCCGGCCTATTTATATCGCACACATTTCGATTGATCGAGAACGATTTCGATCCTCCCAGGAAAGGGTCGGTGTTTCGACACAATGGCCACTCCCCATTCTGCGAAACCACACACAATAGCAACAATAACACAGCAAGACAAAAGCGTTCGAGAAGGTTCGATTATTACTCATTGTTTAACAGCCTCGGCGTAACAATTATATACACCCTCACCCAATAATTGCCATTCTATTCTAAATTTTGTACTGGTCTAGTCTATTTTAGCTTATGTTATTCAAACTAAATTATGTTAGTCAAACATCTTAGGCAAGCTTCTGCTAATATTTGAACTGTGACGGCCAACGCCGTGGCTAAAATAAAGG
Organism: Philereme transversata; assembly: GCA_963924445.1. Taxonomy (NCBI): domain Eukaryota; kingdom Metazoa; phylum Arthropoda; class Insecta; order Lepidoptera; family Geometridae; genus Philereme; species Philereme transversata. The sequence continues at coordinate 5,837,891 of OZ004353.1, forward strand.
TAGCATTTTTTCAGCAATGCATTAGCATTTTGCGAAGGAGTTCACTTGAAGCAAATGAATAATTACCTTCAAAATAATTATTGAATAAAGGTAACTAAGAAATACGTAGTAAAATAATAATTATAAAAAGGCAATAAGTGAACTGTGCTTGTAATGTTGTTTTTTAACAACTGATCTTGACTTTGGACTTACATCTAGCATGCTACAGAGAGGGCTATAATGAGAGGGTGATAATGCGGACTATTGACTAGTCAATGCTGAATACTATATTTCTTAGATTTATAAAACCATCTCAAATACTTTCCCGCCTAGACGTGATCCGCAGCCTTCCTCTTGATACGACGATGCACTGCCAATTGTACTACAGGCTCTTGTCAGGTCAGGATCGAAATTAGAGAGATGATTCAGATTACGACTCAAAGCGCCGTTAGCTCCATCTACAGGAGAACTTATACAGTTTTTGAACTGGTCAATGGCAAACGTTGCAGGTTAGTTATACGCATTGCTTATTTATAATAGTATATTTTATTTTATAGTGTTATCCGAACACTTACGGAAAATTCTAAGATTTTTAAAACAATCTCAAAAATGTTATTGCCTAGACTAGACTGGGTTTGAAAAATTTTGAGATAGTTATTTCTTCTATAGTCTATAGACAAAAAGGTTATCAAGAGGAGATCACGCACTGGAGTGCAGCGTAGGACTAGATGAAAATGTGACCTGAAGGAGGTTGCTTGGACTGAACAAGATCTGTCATTCTGGAAATCTATGGAGGAGGCATATGTTTAGCAGTGGCTTGTATGCCTAGTGCCATACTTTGTAAGAGGGTTTGACGATATTCACTATGAGGATAAAATATGCTGTACTTCAATCTCTTTCTTGCAAGTTTTCAAATAATTTGTGAATGCCAAAGACGAGCACATTTTAATCCCCGACACAGAAAAGAAGAGTAATATAAGCTTAACGCCTTTGTATGTCCGTGACAACGTAGATTCCAAAAGGTGGACTTATTTCAAAGTATTTTTTCCGATCTTTTGCAAAACTTAGCTTAGTTTGAAAGAAAAATAGTTCTACTATTTTTGGCTGCAAGTTTAAAATTTACCAATTTGTATATTTCGCGTGAGTTATTATTTTCACAAGGGTTAGTTCCCCTCGCGTTATCAGATGAACTGTCTCACAGACGTCACATAACGTAATGCAGAGTTTAGGTACTAGCCGCTATATATACCAGCACAGAACTGCGTCAAGCGCTGACTCACTACTGGATTCATTTAAACACTGGTTTAATTCTAGTAGTCACAAAAATGCTCGTAAATCTCGTTATGGTAGGTTCAAGCATACAGAAGCGACATAAAGTGGACGATGCGAATATGAAAGGAAGTTACGCAACTTCGCCCCGTTCTCGCCTCAATTATCTTCTGTCTGACCTGTGACTTTTTAAGCTAGAAGTATACCTTCAGACGTGACTTACAGTCTCGACTGACGGACGTGGCTAACTTATCTGCATTTCATCATTCAAGGAGCCAGATTCTCATTGGACGTCCGAGCGCTTATAGTTACATCCTAATAGAAAGAGTCTATCTATCTGTGACCTTGGTTTATATACAGATGGAAAAGCGACCTGATAAAGGGTGCTGGGAGCCGTTGAGTGCAGGCTGCACAATATCGGTCACTCTGGAAACCTATGGGGGAGACCTATGTTCAGCAGGGGACATCCTGTAGCTGATATGATGATGACGAATCTTAATTATTCCATTAATTATACCACCATGCTTAGATTGTCCTTCAAAAATTTCAAAAAGATTTATTAAAAGAAAATACTTTTTAATTTATCTCAATGAGGAAATTTAAAAAACTCTTTCCATTTGCCGCAAATTATGAGTTTGTTTGTCACTTAAACTTCTACAAAGAGCTATAAACAAAAACAAAAAGCAGCACCATTATTTTTCGAAGCATCATCAGAGCATTATTTTCTTTTCTATAGCGTGCGGCAACAAAGCGAGGCACTTTTTACAGATCGACAATCCATGAAGTTCTGTAATTACTGATTTGCAAGTCACGAAACAATGCAATAAGTATAAATGCACTGACGATGGATTTGTTTATCTGTTGTGTTCTAACACTATATTAAATAATAGAGTTTTTTTTATTTATAGGCACTTGTTTCAATCATTATTATAAATACGGGATTTATCACGTACTGTTTTATCAGTGTTTTGACCGACAATATTGCGGTTCAATCCGGGAACCTTCATCAGGGTGTGTGCGATCCGCTGCAAACAACGTCTTTCCTCGCACTGGAAACCTCTCCTTTTTGTGACCCATGCAATGAGTACAATGAGACACACACACTGCAATATTTTGTATTTGTATTTATTATTTTAGCTATTGTTTCTTTGTTCTTTTTGTTATGTGTTTGTTCTGTTGTACTATTGGTGTTATCCCAAATAAATGTGTTTGATTGATTGATTGAAACGAAAACTGAAAACGGTACGTCATAGGTAAATCCCGTATTTTTAATAATGATTGAAATAAATCACGAATGTTTTCTAAGTAAAAACGTACTTGTTTATTCGAACATCTGAGACTAGAGAAGTAGTAATCAAGATGTGAAGTTTAACGGACATGAGGTTTCATTTAAATAATTCGGTGCCGATACCCTAAAAATTAACGAGTTATCTGTTAATAAACAGTGGCAAGCTTCGCATGTTGACGATTTCTGAATTCCTGGACGTAGTTGATGAAATAATATTTTAATTTTATGTTGTTTTTTATAGCAGTATGAATCGCAAATGACAAAGTGACAGGTAGATTAAAAACACATGAAATTTCTGTGTTTTTAATATTTTGAAAATCAAAAAAAAAATCAAAAATACTTTATTTGTTTTATATCAAATTTTACAATTCTGGTTGAAGCCCTGGCTCCTGAACTAGCGTGAGCTGTATGTCAGGAGTCAGTTTCTTCCCACGTTAAATGACAAAATAACAAAATAAAATACATAAGTGGTACAAAAGTTACAATGATAGATAAACAGTCAATAGCTATAGTAGTTACAATGATACATAAATAGTCAATATAATTTAGGTAGATGTATTACTAATCCTGGTGTATAGTTAAGTGTTTATCTATTTATTTCTTTTTAAACTATTAAATTATATAATATCAAATGTGTTGTGTGTGTTGTGTGTAAGGATAAAACTAAAAAAAAAAATATGAAGTATAGATAAATCTATTGTAAGATTGTTAATAAATTTTCTGTTTCAATGTATGTTAATGTACTTAACCAATCTTTAAGTTTAGGTTTTAACTGATAGTTAGATAGGTCTTTTACCTTATATTTAGAATGAAAATATTTATAAAATCTTGGTGCTTGAAAGTTAAAGTGCTGTTGGGCAATCCGTGATTTAACTCTGGCAACAGGAAATCGTTCCCGTCTGTTATCTGCGGAGGGAAGGTAGGGCACCACAGTTTTATGATACCTTTTTATGCACTGGTAGATATACAATTGACGCACTGAAAGAACATTAGCTATTTCGTATACAGTAGTTGTTGAGGTTCTAAATGGTAAGTATAACATGACTTTAAGTAGGGCTCTTTGTGCTCGCTCAAGTTCTAATAAATATGTTTTACCGGCTGCACCCCACGAGCATATACAATATGTGATCACACATTCAGCCAAAGCCTTGTATGTTTGTATTAAAATGATTTTATCGCAGACGGTTCGCAATTCCTTAAAAACATACATTAATTTCCTTAATCTTTTAGCTATCGATGTGATTTGCGGTTTCCAACTAAGTTTGTCGTCAATATTTATTCCTAAGTATTTTATAGATGAAACCCTTTCAAGTATTGTACAATTACACGGTACTATAGAGGTATTAGTTAGCCGATTACATGGGTACGAATGGATACGCAATTTAAATGTTTTAGGTGAAGTAACACTAGTCTTAGAGAAACATAAATATTTAGTTTTGCTAGCGTTAAGTGTTAACAAGCTATCTTCCAACCATGACGTAACCATACTAAGGCCTATTTCAGCTTGATTATGTACAACTTCCCAGGTTTTTGCATGGAAAAGAATAACAGTATCATCAGCAAACATTTGAATATCAGCACCTCCAGGCATAGTTTTACACAGGCTATTGATGTATGTTAAAAAAAGAGTTGGCCCTAACGTGCTGCCTTGTGGCACCCCATATGTGGTGAAACTTTCATTACTTAGACTGCCATCGACTTTAACACGTTGGCTCCTACCAGACAGGTAGTCCTGAAACCACAGAAGTGCATTACCCCTTATTCCCATGTTCTCAAGGCGCCTTAAAAGGATCGGGACTGAAACGGTATCAAACGCTTTCTGTAGGTCTAGGAATATTCCAATGATCTTTTCATTGTTATCAAGATAATTTGTAATATTGGTGGTAAGTTGCAAAACAGCGTCATCCGTAGACCTACTGGCGCGAAACCCGTATTGGTTAGAATGTAGCAGTTGGTATTTTTCTAAATAATTGATCAACCTTTTGTTGGTAATTTTTTCCAGGACTTTTGATAATGTACTTAAAAGAGATATGGGACGATAGTTGGTGGGTAAAGATTTATCACCTGATTTAAATACTGGACAAATGATTGCCTTTTTATATATTTTAGGAAAAATTCCAAATTCGAATGACAAATTTATCAGGTAAGCTAAAGGTTCTGAAAGAACCATTCGGTTATTTTTAAGTATTTGAGATGTGATCCTATCATAGCCTGATGAATTGCTAGTTTTAAGGTCACAAATAATACTTGCGACTTCACCTGGTTCAGTTAGATAAAGGGACATCGAATTCGCTGGAGAATCAGAGGATTTAGCCTTTAGGGATAACGAATCCTCCGTGGTATTCAGTTGCATTAGTGTGTGATTGGCAAGGTTAGAGCCTATTGTTGTGAAAAACCTATTGACCTCATCTAGTGAATCAACAATATTAGATTGTCGGTTCAGTAACTTTGAAGACGGTTCCTTCTTTTTAGTCATATTACATATTTCCTTTATTGTATTCCAGGTTTCCTTTAGATTTCCTTTATGTTTTGCTAGTAATTGTTTATAGAAATTCTTTTTTAATCTTTTTATAACTTTATTTAATGTATTTCTGTAGTTAAGATATTTCATTTTAAGTATTTCATTATTGATATCTTTTTTTAATAGTTTATGCATTTTGTCACGCCGTTTGATTGACCTAACAACCCCTACTGTAATCCACGGCTTAAGTGGTGCTTTCCGTTTGGATATTTGGCTTATTATTGTGTTTTCCTTTATAGCTGTTTCTAATTTGGTCGTAAGTATTTGTGCTACTGTATTCACATCCTTCGTGGAGTATAAGTCACTCCAACATTCTCTAATCAGACTTTTGTGAATAGCGTCAAGATTAACTTTTAGTTTACTATAAGTTATCTTTTTCTTTTCTTGTCTAGTAAAATTAAGTTGAAGAAGAATAGGGGAGTGGTCTGTTAGTTCGTCAAAGACAAATGTCTTACTTTCATACTGGGATTTTACCATGAAGTGATCTATACAAGTTTTTAGTCTGGTGGGACAGTTTATACCTTGTCTGAGCCCGTGGGTAGCCATGAGATTAAGATAGGTAGTTGTATTACTATTTAGGTTTACGGGCATAGTGTCAAGGTTTATGTCACCAGTCAGAATAATATTATTTTTATAACAACATTTGTTTAGAATATCATCTAATGAATAAATATAGTTTAAAGGATTTTTAAAGCTAAAAAATAACAAAATTAGCATCACTAAAACCTCTGGTTGGAACAAACATGGTTGGAACGTCACGGAATTATGACACATTGTTTGAAGCAGTCGCACTGAACAGCCGCGATTGTATCTAGATTTAGAAGAACAACCTTTAAGAGCCACCTGATGTTAAGTGGTAACCATTGCCTATAACAGAGAGTTGCCTCGTAGGTCACGCACCTTAGAAATGTGACCTACGATGCACTTCCTTGCGTCCATCAACTTGAAGCATTTTAAATGTGTCTAAAGTTGAAACTCATGTTGTTTTGACTGATGTCACGCGTGTCAGCGCAATACAAAATATGAATAATCGTAACATTTTTCTTTTGGTTTTCATTTCGTATTATCGTTAAAAATTAGCGCCATTGCCCCCCTATTGTAAAGCCTCATATGCCTACAATTTCCTCTTTAAACCTTCAAATTTTTCAAGATTAGTTCAAATTATGTCCACCTGAACAAGACAAGTTGGTGGCACTGTACTATCCAAAAATCGTTATGGATTTGTCAATAGTGGTGCCATGTAGGTCGTCTTTTAGACTTATTGAGTGATGTAACATACATGCCAGAAAAAGTTAAATTCACACATATTTAAGAATAAACTTCCCCATGTTCCTCCACATCTCACGATAACTCGCCACGTCCCACCAGCCATCTTGGAATGCATCGAGGTCGTCACGCCAACGCTTTCTCGGCCTGCTCCGGCTTCGACGCTCATCTGCAGGCACCCATTGTGTGACGACTGTTGCCAATTTGTCTGTGACCATACGACTAACGTGACCCGCCTAGTCCCACTTCAGCCTAGCAGTCTTATTGCCAACATCTACGATGCCGGTCTTCGCGCGCAGTGTGGTATTGCGGATCCTGTCGATTCTCTGATTTTCTGAATTTAAGTAATTACGTAATTTTAATGTTTTGTGTTTGCATGTTATTTTTATATTTAACTAGCTGACCCGCCGAACTTCGTACCGCCTTGACATGGATATGATGCGGGCTGCCAAATTACATCGTCCCGGTAGAATTGTTATCATGTTAGCTGCGTGAATTTTTCCGATATTTTAATAGTTATTCTGCTATTCGGGGCGGAGACAAATACAATAAATCAAGTATCATCAAAATCGGTCCCGCCGTTCTTGAGTTATAAGTAGTGAAACTAACCCGACTTTGTTTTATATATATAAGATATAGATTAGATAAAATACTTATACGCCGCAAGGAAAAATCTATCGCTTATATAAAATCCCTATTACGTAACATTGTACCTATATTTACAAAGAATAAATGAATTGAATTGAATTGAGAATTGGCCTTTAGTTCAACTGTAGGTAAAATCATTATATCTCTACAGTTCGGTGTCATGTTTTCGGGCAACCATCCAAAAAACAGGAAGATTCATGTTACGCAAAGACCAAGATACTTTCAACTTTAAGGCTTAATGTTGCGTAACAAAATATCTATTGAACTTCGATACTTTCAAAAATAAGGCTCTTGTAACAACTTTGGTTTGTTATAAACGATTACTAGCTCATCATCATCATATCAGTCATAAGACATCCATTGCTGAATGTCCCTCCACCCTCCTCATAGACTTCCTGGGTGTGGTTAATATTTCTCTACGAGATCAAATCAGAAATGAGCTGATTGTTAGTCAAACAAAGGTCACTGATATACCAAGTTGAAGCGGCTGTGGGCGAGGCACATAGCTCGAAGGACTGACGGCCATTTGAGCAGAAAGATTCTCGAGTGGAGACCTCGCAACTGAAAAGCACAGCGTAGTACGGCCCTCCACTAGATGGAAAGACAATGTGTAAAGGTTGTTGGGAGCCATTGGGCATATACCGCACAAAACGTTCACTCTGGAAATCAATGGGAAAAGTCTAGGTAAGTACCAAACTCTCGGTACACGAGTCTTACTCGCATTTGTCCGGCCATTGTTACCATTTTGCTCCGACACCCATGACGTCATATCCTTATCAAATACACCAAATAGACAAGATAGGTATAGAAAAATCGTAGTAAATAAGTGTAAAAGGGATTAACGCCCAACACGATATGTCCATTAAGCATTATCTACTTTGAGGTTGCATGCCTGTTCCAACTTTAATTCTCCGAGCTTGATAAGCAGAAATGTAGAGTTAAGAATAATTCAGCTATTTCATTCTGTGTTCTATTTATGTGGTAAAATTGTAATACAGGTACTGTAAATGATGTTCTGACGTAACTAAAGCCAGCTTGCACAGCAATTCCTAAGCGTATTTAGCGACTAAGCATGTTTAATTTTAGTAGTTTTCAAACTATCGCGATCACTGTATATAAGTTCAATACTTAACGAACTTAACAATACTTACTTAAAACGAGTATTTATCGCGTTTCGGCTGTGTTGGAATAGTTGTCTTGTAATGGGTGGATTCTGTCCACCCGTGACCACGACTGTTGCAATACCCGTTTAAATTATGAATTATGTTTAAATTTGACGTATTTATATGATTTGACAACTCCTTAAATCATACTTAGCCACTACACGTTACGTAATACGTTTAGGCATCGCCCTTAGGCACTTGTCTCACCACTTGGCGAGTAAGCGATTAGCTATCAACTATTTTCTCGCTCAAGCTTCTAGTTTCTAGCTCTACTCGCTTCTCGCTCATCGCCGGCGGTGAGACAAGTGTCTTAGTGTTTTATAATGTACCTACGTCTTTAAAAAAATATTAAAATTAAATCTACACTCCGACAAATAAATCAATTTAAATGTTTGACGTTTACAAAATGTCAAATTGCGTAATAATATTGCCAATCCCCAACCGTTACTGTTGGTATAGCACAGATTTTATTGAATGAGTGATTCAATTTAGCTATATCACAGTTCAAATTTTCTTTATATAATATGATCTTTCACATTTGTAATATTTATTTTAAAGCAACTATCACGTTTGAAGGTCTCGTTTTAAAACTCTCAACTCAATGAACTAATGAGTTATCAGATCATGTAGTTTAACTACATTGAGAAACCGGGAAACTCACATTACCAACTATTCATTTTTTTAACCTTATTATTTTTTTTTTCCGAGGAGGAAATCTGCATCCAGATACCCGTATTGCATACAGGATACAATACGGGTTATGTGAGGTTGTCGGACTCAACGACCCACTAAAACCTCCCCGGTGGCCGGCCTCAATGCATGTCAAAGGGTTCGGGGATCTCGCAAGAAACGCACCAGAGCCCCCCTCATGCATATCGCCCATAAAGAGCACGTCCCAGGAGCTGTCGCCCCCAGCACCCTCGCGGTGCGTGCACAGCAGCACATGCCACATTGTGCGGCTGCCTTCCCTGAGTCCGCTATCCGGGTTGGCCAGAGCCCTCCCTCTGACTAGCCACGGACCCGAAAGGGGAAACATGTTTGGCAGGGGAAACCATTACTCTGCCCTTTCACGGGGCGGGCGGCGCGGGCTGGCCGTTGCCTGCACCCCGCCGCCGCCTTCTCCGAGCGGGATCGGCCCTCTCCCGATCTCGCTCAACGGCCTCTTTCCGAACCAATACGGTCTCACAGAAAGAGGCCACGGCCTTCCAGCCGTCCTCGTCTGCCAACATAGCCGCTACTACGTTTGGCAGACGGAGGTCCTGCCCGATCTGTTACGAGCTAACCTAACCTAACCAAACTAACACTTTTAATCAACACTAACATGACAAATACACGATCTTAATCACAAATAATCACAACACACTAATTCACACCACAGTTGCACAATAACCACTAAAAGTAACCGAAATATTCGCACGTATCGCCAAATCCAGACTGACTCCTTCGGGCGTCTCTACGCCCTATTTATACCTCATACAGTTACTACACATTTCTCGAACGTTCTCAATGGTTCAACAAAGAAGTGTATGTATTTCAACAGGACTGCTATTTCTTATTCTGTGCAACTGCAGGTACTAAAAACGTAGTAGGTATATACCACACGTAGTGTTACCTATTCTGTGACACAGAAGGTATAACTTCGAGATGCCGACTATTACTTATTCTGTAACAGCCTCGGGTGTAACAATGTTATTTATCTAAAAGTACTAACCCTCTAATGACCGGTTCATGTATATGTTTTATTTAATTTTATGTTTATTGATACACAGTACAATAAGTATACAAACTTACATTTTTTTTTTATAAATTATAGGCTAGCGTTTGACCACTATCTCGCCTGATGGTAAGCGATGATGCAGTCTACGATAGTACACGCTTGCCTAGAAGAAACCTATTCACTCATGACTTGAAGATTGAAGGTTGTAGTTCATCAGGAAACACAGACTCAAGTAAGGCGTTCCACTCCTTGGCGGTGCGCATAATAAATAATACTAATAATACATATAATACGCATAATACTTTTTAAACATAAGGAGCATCATTGTAATGTGGCTAGTGTATTCAATAGAGATAAACAAGAACCTACAATAAATCGTTTAGGGCATAAACGTAGTTAACTGACCACGACACGTTACTCTTCGAAAAGTGTCAAAAGTTTGACAACTTTTCAAGGAGAAACGCGTCGTTATCGGTTACCGATGTTGTTAAGAACCGACCATAAATGTATAAAATATGAATTACTTTATTTGTCAGACTATAGTTAGAAGATTGTTGATGAAAGCGGGTATAAGAATCCCAAGGCGAACGAACGACTACCCGAATCTAAACAAAAACTCAGAAAATATGTGAAAACACTAGCGCTAGCTGAGACTGACACAGATCTAGATACAGTCTAGGATCTATCATTTCGAAATACTTCGGCCTTTATAGTCAACGATAAGTCTGCATAACGACTAGAATAGAAGATTTAAACGTTGCCTTGAACGAGTAAGCACAGAAAACGCAATTAATTATGTTGAACCATTTTGTAAGAACGGAAGATCGAGATAATTAAAAAAAAAGTAACAGCGTCTGATGTCACTAAGATGTCACAGAAAAGCAATACTACAAAAGCATTAACGATACTGTTGCACATCGCTGAGTATCATCAACCTGGAGTCTTACCACGATGCGATGCAGTTTAAAATTTATTGATTGCATTTTATTTTAATATATTTAGTTGCTATTTACTTGAATTTAAAATATTGTTATTAATATTTTATCTATAATCTAATGATTTCATGTGAAATTGAAATAATGTAAAAACCATATACCTATATCTAACATTCTTATTGCTATGCAACTTTTGCGTGCCTGAACTTCACTTCAGCAGAACAAAGGGGCGTCGGGAACCATCGGGGGATTACGTCATTTTTGAAACCAATATTTGAGAGCTCGCGCAAGAAATGTCTGAAATGTAATCCCAAATGACTTATTCGCGTTACTGATGCTGTATTAGATTATCTGATTTTTTTTGTTTCTACGCCAGTTGGGACTCTGTTAACTTACTCAAATATTTCGAATAATTTACGGAATTTGAGAAAGTCGTTCAATTGCTGATCGAAAATAGGTTACCATCTCTACTTTACATTTAGACCAGGGCTGAAGCCTTTGAAAATGGTAAAAAGTGAAAAAAAATATTGTAGGAAAACCTTTGGAAAAGAAAGAGAATATAACAAAAATTAAAGGAAACATTATTTACGGGCGATCTGAGGTCGGGAAGTGGAAGGGGGTGAATTTTTAGGGGTTAAAAACGGTTTATCTCGATTTCCGGCAAAACTACAAGTCCTATGGATACGGATATTTGTTTCGGGTATGGTTGTTTCTCTATATATTATAAGTATGCATTTACAAAAAAAAAGTATATACGTTTTCTATCAGTTATCTGGTTCCCATAGTACAAGCTCTGCTTAGTTTGGGGCTAGATAGCGCTTTGTGAAATGTCCAGCAATATTTATTATTATTTATTTATTATGGAAAAAAGTTATATGACAAAGTTGTAGGTAATAAAAAATTCTACAACTTATGCTAATACATTTTTTTCACACAATCTTAAAACTTATGTGAAAAATTCAAATAACCAAGTTTTTGATTTTTTATTTTTATCTTTTACAAAATTTGGTGAAAATTTGCCTTTTTATGTCCCAAACACACTGTAATTTTTTTGATTTAAAATTTTTATAATTTCATCTTATTTTGACTTAATATCGAAAAAGCACCCATTTTTGTTATTTCTTTTTCCAATGGGTTTCATCCTACTATTTTTTTTTTGTTTCAAAAATTATCGACCCTGGTCTAAATAGTAAGTCTATATCTAATATTAGTGCTCTCTTAGCTATTGTTTATTCATTTGTTTGCTAGCTTGCTCGTTTATTTGTGTGTTGTTTTGTTGGATGGTTGGTTGATTGGTCGGTTGGTTGGTTCGATGTTCAGGGCAACGCAGGTGTACGTTTTCGAATATACATATCATGAAATCTAAATTTCCAAATTTAATCGGTAGTATTAAGATATTAGTTGATAAAGTTAAAAAAAAAATCGTGTTCGCATTACGTTATGTAAGGTTTTTTTTTTCATTAATTTATCATCATACTAGTAGTCAGAATATCTGCCTAGTTAGAAAATTTCAGTTGCAATACTGCAATGTGCTGTTACATTTCGGAGTAGCTGCTTTAAAGCAACTTCTTACATACATTAGGATGGAGTAATCGTTATTAAGTTCTAGCTGATAATCTCTTCAGTTTCAAAAGAAGATAAGACTTACAAAAATCCTTGAGTATCTAAACTACAGTACTTATTGTGAATAGCACCAACCGAGAATATATTGCAACATGGCGGCAATGCAGTCGGTCCACGTCAGACGTAAATAGAGCAAAGCAAGTCAATGCACAAACCGTCATTTAAAAATACGATTCAGCTTGGCTCTCCAATCTTCATAACCAATCCTGAGAGTTTTACCTCAAATGTTATTCCATATCAACAATAAAAAACAGTTTTTATACAAGACTACAAAAAAAAATCGTAAAAACTATTTTCTTATTTATTGACAGATCATTCCGCGACAGTTCCGCGGCAGGAATCAAACCCATACTCGTATCTCAGAGGGTACATAAGAAAGGTGGCGGACAGAAACTGTATGAGAAGAGCCGAAGACCGGGCTCAGTGGCGCGTACTGAGAGAGGCCTATGCCCAGCTGTGGACTAATGTGGGCTGATGATGATGATAACGTAACACAAAATGTTATTTTATTTATTTATTTTATTTTATTTTTTGATTTTTTGAAAAACTTACAGCTAGGTTACATAAAAGGTATTTGAGTAGGAAATAAACAACAGTAAATGCTACTTATTACAAGAAGGCCAATTAAAAGTTTCCGCAAGTAAGGTAGAAGATGTATAGGCAATATATAAAGACGACACTTAAATTGAGAGAAAAAAAATTAGATATAGGAAATATAGATACACACACACACACACATACACGACATCGGATAAGTGCTTAATCTATATATTAAAGTAAATGTCACTAAGTAAGCGTTTAAGCTTACTAGTTTTTGTGTTAAACAGAAAAAAATTAAATATTATGGCATCTTCATCGTACTGTTATGAGCCTCGACGGATTTAGGTTTTTAAAAAAAGAATGTTTATTTGTTGAATGAGACAACCGCCTAAGTTGGATATTGGAATGAGACTGATGGTTGAATGGAAGGGATTATGGGCTGTGAGTGGAGAGTGCTGAGTCTGCAAAAGGAGGGTGTCTATTAAGTAGTAAAGGGTGCATTAGTTATCTATAACACCTCCCGGGGGTAGACTAAACATCGGGGTGAAATGAGCGATGTTTGGGAAAAATGGGAAAAGGTAGGTATTACACATTTCGGCGAATACTAGGAGATGGGAGTTCTTCTGCATTAGGATGACGTTTAAGGACCTTCAAAGGAATAGCTGGTTCGGAAGCTGGAGTTTGTTCTACGGGTAAGTTTACAGGTAAATTTACAGGATTGGCACGAGAGGATCTCGGGAAAGGGTAAATCAGACGGTTGTGCGATTTAATGTATAAAACTATCTTTAAAATACAAAATATTAAAACTAAACATATTATAATTATGAATGTAACTGAGTAATGAGTCTCGTATTTAATTATCGGATGTTGATTTAAAATTTTATCAGTTTGATCAGATATAGATCTTAATTTTGATTTTGATTCTAAAGTAAAAACATCTAAATCAATATTTTGTAGTTTCATGGGAGCCTCATTACTGATTACCTTATTAAACTTATCTAAAGTACAACAAGATTGATTTACAATATTAAAATCGGGGTGGATTACAGTAGCGTTGATTCTTATATTATTAAATTTCGGTATTAACTTTGTACTTTTACAATAAGCGATACAGTTATTTGGTACTGTAAGTATTCCTGTGCCAATAATACTTAGTTCTAGGATTTTTTGATTTGGGCATTCGATATACAGTTTATTATTTTGGGATTGTACATAGATCCAATTATTATCATAGAGTGGTGTCCATAAATCGATATTTCCGTGAACAAAATCGGTTTGACACTGCACTGGCATAGCCTTTATCACATTGGTCATTAACACACTTTCACAATTTGGATTTGCACTGACGGGAAACACGGTCATGACGTCACAGATGTATTCGCGCGGGCTTATCGCAATGCATTCCTTCAGTGAGTCAAGGTTACAGTATTCCGATCTGTCTTTGGTCATTGCTATATATCTATTGCTAGGTATAATATAGGTAAAAGAATTTGGTTTCATTTTATTGTGAGGTGTAGGTAACGCTATACTATGATACAAACTGAACTCTCTTGGAGAAACCAAAGGTATTCTTAATACGAAGACAATCTTGTTGCTTAAACTATAACATACTATACTAGAGACATTTAATAATACGTGAATATTTTTTAATGCTAAATCTACAGGTAATTTAAAATCTACAGGTAAGTATCGATAGTTAGCGACAATTTCATCGTAAAGCTGCGTGGGAGGTAATACGGCCGGGTGCAGAATGTTTTGATTGCTAATCATGATAGCGTTTGTTATGTCTTCCAGCCGGAACGATAATGTTAACAATGAAGCTTCTAAACTGTTTAGGATTGAATTTATATTTGCTTTGATAGTTAATTCATTAGAAATTAATGTAATATTTTTTAGTTTTAAAAAGAAATTGTCGATAGCTTGGTTAAGGTTGGCCTCGTTAAGGTTTATGGTATGTAATGTTTTATTAAATTGAGATAAAACTGAAGAGGTGACTAAGACATTCTCTTTAATTAACGATGCCAATCTTTTCTCATTATTGTGTACATTCTGGATGGCATTATCATATTTAATACCATCCTCTTCGTTCAAGGTCCCGAATATAGTTTTGGCGAGAGAGCCAATACCACCTATCCATGCCCCTCTCTTAAACCTTTTATCCACCAGGTGAGAAATAGCGGAGTATTCAGAAACTAAATCATGATACCGAACTGTTAATGGTTCCAAAATATTATGGCATTCTAAATTGTAACTGCTTTTTAATTGAATTTGAGTACATATGAGACGCAGTGTACCCAAAATAGAGTTTAAGTTTTTGATATGAGGTTCAATATACGATATATCGATAGGCGTTATTACGTCTAAATGGCTTACGCGAATTTTGAGTTCACCAATTGGGTCAAAGTATATGCCAGAACTGGAGTTGATTTCTTGGACGAGCTCCGGATGACCTTGGGCCAATATGCTGTAATGAAAGGAGACATTCTGTTTGGAAAGTTTTTTTTTTCCTCAGGTTATTATCTATTGTTTAATTATGTATTTTATGTATATGTAGGTTCCTACTCTTACCTGTAAAATAAACTAACCTAAGTATTATAAAAAAAGGTAAATTAGAATTAATGTTAACCTATAATAATAAAAATTAATTGTCTTGGCTTTCTACATGTTTGACCTCGTCGAAATGGTGTTTTACATATCGCCTGTTTATTAATAATGACAATGTATGGTTCCCATGTACTTTGACAATTTTGTATGGGCCTTTCCATACAGGGGACAAAGCTTTGCGCATTCTTAGATGATTTTTTAACATGACATACTGGCCTACTTTGTACTGTACAGGGCGAGTACGGGAATCATAGTACGTTTTTGAGGTATTTTTAGATTTTTGGATGAATTCTATGGCTTTATCTCTAGTATGCTTCAACCGATGTTGAAGCATTTTAACGTATTCTGGATACGTCGTGTTAGAACTGTCATTATACACTGAGTCTGGTATGCGAGATTTATATCCAAATAATAATTCAAATGGTGAGTAATGTGTTGTCGAATGTACAGCGGTATTATATGCGAGCATCGCTGTATAAACATACCGGGGCCAATTATCCTGATTATCGTTGACATATGATTTTAAATATTCTTTTAAGGTCGAATGGGATCTTTCTAAGGCACCTTGCGTTTGCGGGTGGTAAGGAGCGGACCACAACTGTTTTGTTTTCAAGAAATCGCATGTCTTCTTGAATACTTCGGCGGTGAAGTTGGTGCCTTGGTCAGTAAGTATATACTTTGGAATTCCAAATATCGAAATAAAATGAAGGAGGCACTCGCACGATTCCTCAGCAGTATAGCTGCGAATTGGGTATGCTATCGAGAATTTGGTGAGGTCATCTTGCATGGTCAAGATGTACTTAAGTTTAGCTGCGCCGGATTCGGGTAAAGGTCCGACTATGTCAATGGATAATCTCTCTAATGGAGTTGTTGAAGTGGATGTTATTATCATGGGCGCTCTGTTAACTTTACGTAGGGCTTTATTTGTTTGACAGGATGTGCATTTTTTAATGTAATTTTCTATATCGCCTCGCATGTTTTTCCAATAAAACCTTTCTTTTATACGATTTAACATTCTGATAGCTCCTAAATGTCCGGCGATAGGGATGTCGTGATTTTCTCTAAGGATCTTGGGAATTTCACTCAGTGATGGATATATAATAGAATCATGGTAGATATGGATGTGTATATTTGTTCCATCAAATAGATAACTGAACATATTATATATTTTTACAAAGGAATGCCTATCAAACGGATTTTTAAAGTCAGACGTACTAATTTCGTTTATTGTGGGGTATGACATCATTATTTGATCACGTGCATATTTTAGGGATTTGAAAATGTCGGAGTAAGAGTAATCATCAAAGTGGTGCACTTTCGTAAATAAGAACAGGTAAGTTTTGTTCTCGATTGTAAGAGGTAAAAAGGTGTTTAATGTTCTATCTGACTTCAGGAATTCGTCGCGTTCAGATTCTGGACAATTATTAATAATTTCTTGGACATAAGGCATGGAGTCGTCCATGTCTATTGAGGTAGGTACAATGATCAACTTCTGAGTTCCCTTTAGGAGGGTTTCGTTATGTTCTATGATTTGAGTATCATGTGATTTCGTGGGTGACTTTAAGAATTTAGTATAGGTTTCGTCGGACACGGGTAAGGTTTCAGCTGATGGAGAAGGAGCATCGTAACGAGGTGAACTAGAAGAAGGTAAGTTTGGTTGCGTTTCAGGATTAGGACTTGAAGCAGAGGGCAATAATGGAGGTAAGTTGTTGTTAGGATGTGGAATTAGGGCAGATGCCTCTGGATTTTTATATTCAGTAGGGCTATATTGAAGATCGATTTCATCGTCGCCTTCCAATAGGTCGATGCAGGGTATGCTGTCATCCTCTTCGGATGGAGCAGGAAGTTGTACACCCAGGTCTTCGAGAGTTAAGGGGCTGAAAGGGAGTTCATCACCTACAGCAAGAGAAGAGTTCGGATTTTGTACTGGCGACGGATCAGGAGAGTTAGGATTGTTCATTTGGTCTGAAGGGTTAGTAGGAATTACAGGGTTTACCGGATATCTAGATAGTGCGTCTGCGACGGAATTTAATTTGCCTTTACGATAGGTTATCTCGTAATCATACTCTTCCAATTTTAATCTCCATCTTTGGAGCTTGCTACTGGGATCTTTGTGGTTAAATAACCATTTCAAGGGACGATGGTCGGTAATGATGAGGAATTTACGCCCATACAGATAAGGACGGAAGGTTTGGCAACCGTATAGGATAGACAGCAATTCTTTTTCAGTTGTGCTGTAATTGGATTCGCTTCTGTTGAGGGTTCGTGAAGCAAAAGCGACTGGTTGATCTTTGCCAGCAGGACCCTGGGAAAGGACGGCACCAACAGCGTGGTTTGAGGCGTCACAGGTGAGGATGAATGGCTTTGAGAAGTCTGGATATATAAGGAGCGGAGCAGTTGTCAGCTTATGCTTTAACGTGTCGAAAGCTAGTTGTTGTTGATTCTGCCATATGAAAGGTGTATCCTGTTTCAGCAGGCTAGTAAGGGATTTAGCAACTTTAGAAAAATCGGATATGAAACGGCGATAGTATGATACAAGGCCAAGGAATGATTTTATATCCTTTGGAGTTTTAGGAATCGGGAATGCAGTTACGGCCTTGATCTTTTCAGGATTTGGCTTGACACCTTGTTCGGTGATTACGTGCCCTAAATAACAGACTTCACGTCTTAAGAACTCGCATTTGTCGGGCTGAAGTTTTAAATTGAAATCTCGGATTCTCTGGAAGATGGCTCTTAAATTGTTGATACAGGAATTCAGATCGTATCCATATGAAACGACATCGTCCAAGTAGACAAAGCATCGGATGCCCTGGAGACCTGACAAGGCAGAATTCATAAGTCTCTGAAACGTTGACGGGGCGTTTTTAAGGCCAAAAGGCATGCGGGTGAACTGGTAGTGCCCCTCAGGAACTGTGAAAGCTGTTTTGGGTTTGTCGGCTTCATTCAGCTTAATTTGATGAAATCCAGATGCTAGGTCTATGGTGGAGAAGTAGGAGCTGCTACCGAGTTGGTCTAATATCTCGGTAATCTGTGGGATAGGATAGGTATCGCCGATAGTGACGTCGTTCAACTTTCGGTAGTCGATCACTACGCGCCACTTTTGTATGTTAGAAGCGTCCAGCTTCTTAGGGACAACCCAAATAGGTGACGACCAAGGAGAATCAGAGGGCTCTATGATATTTTGTTCCAACATTTTGTCAATTTGTTTGCGTACTTCGGCTTTGTGGACTTCAGGAAATCTATAGGATTTGGTATGTATTGGGACATCTGTGGTGGTTTTGATTTCGTGTTTCAGGGCGTTGGTATAGGTTAAGTTTTCTCCGGGAAGATGGAAAATATCGGAAAACTCGGAACATAATTGAAGGAGTGACTCTCTCTCTTCGTGATTGAGATGTGAAACACGTAGTTGTTTTAATACTTCTTTGGTTCTTTTGTGGCAATCTGTTGAAACGTTTATGTGATTTATTGAGACGGAAGGTTGTTCTGTGAAATTGGAAGAATGAAAAGGACTAAGTTTGAGATTTAAATCGGATTTCAGGGTGATAGGAATTTCGGATGTATTAATTACGGATAAGTTTATTCGGTTATTTTGTTTTACAACTACTAGGCAATTTGCAATCAATAGATTTTCGGAAAGTTTTTGATCGAGGATTAATCCTTCTTTCATTTCAGGATTTGATACTGAACACTCAATAATGGTCTCGGTTCTAGGAGGGATAATGTAAGCAGGATCATGGAAATGTAGTTTTACGGATGTTTTACCGATGTGAAGAAGGTTATTGTTATAATTAATGCTGCAATTATGAGCATTGAGCATGTCTGAACCGATTATTCCATCATATGGTAAATGTACTGCGTCTATTACGTGGAATGGATGTGACACATTTAATTTGGGAAATTGTAATTTCAATTGGAAGTGACCTCTGGTGCGGATTGTTTCTTCAGCAGGGTCAATGCCTTTTAATTGGATGATTTCTTTGATGAGTTTAGGATGGGTTTCGATGCACGAATGTTGTAACAGACACACAGAGGATCCTGAGTCGACTAGCAATGATAGTGGGATATTGGATACAGAGGATTTTACTACGACTTGAGGTAGCAATGTCTTTGCAGGATTATTAATTATCTCCAATATATTGGATTTAGCAGGTTTTGACAGGTCAACCTTACTAGGTTGCTGAATGGATACAGTGGATTTCGTAGGATATGGTAGATCAACCTTGCTAGGTTGCTGTATGGATACAGTGGATTTCGTAGGGTTTGGTAGATCAACCTTGCTAGGTCGCTTCACGGATACAGTGGATTTCGTATGATTTGGCAGATCAACCTTGCTAGGTCGCTGCACGGATACAGTGGATTTTGTAGGATTTGGCAGATCAACCTTGCTAGGTCGCTGCACGGATACAGTGAATTTTGTAGGATTTGGCAGGTCAACCTTGTTAGGTCGCTGCACGGATACAGTGGATTTTGTAGGTTTTGGCAGGTCAACCTTGTTAGGTCGCTGCACGGATACAGTGGATTTTGTATGTTTTGGCAGGTCAACCTTGTTAGGTTGCTGCACGGATACAGTGGATTTTGTAGGTTTTGGCAGGTCAACCTTGCTAGGTCGCTGCACGGATACAGTGGATTTTGTAGGTTTTGGCAGGTCAACCTTGTTAGGTTGCTGCACGGATACAGTGGATTTTGTAGGTTTTGGCAGGTCAACCTTGTTAGGTCGCTGCACGGATACAGTGGATTTTGTAGGTTTTGGATTTCGAAATGATGTTTGTGATAACTCAGGTTTGTACATGGATTTCTTTGCTTTGGATTCCCTGAGTGAATTGGCGGTGTCGATTTTTATGTCGTAAGGTCCCGCACGACACTGGGACGAGACGATTATTCGTTTTTTGGATTAGTATCGACGGTATCGTATCCGTCTACTGGATCGGCTGGATATTCATCATCGATGGGTTCCGATGACTCATCAGATAGAAAATGAACCCGTTGAGACGTTCCGGGTTGGTTTCGATCGAAATTTTTGAAACGATTGTTATTGAATTCCCTTTTGCGACATTGCTCGAGGGTATGTCCTGGGTTTTTACAATACCTACAGAACGAAGTAGAAGGATTGCTGTTGGGAATGTTATTATTAGATCGGTTGGAGACGAAATTCGGTCTTGGATTCGATTCGTTAGAGTAGCCTTGGTTACGACGGTTAAATTGGTTATTTGCCCTTGGCGTGTTGGACCTATCTTGACGTGAATATTGATTGCTTGACTGACTTGGATTTGATTTGAATAACGCTTGTTGGATTTTCTCCTCTGAGATTGCAATATTAATAGCGTCATTTAAGGATTTTGCTGATTTACACCTAACGAAATTTGAAAGACGGGGCAACAGACCCATCTGGAAATGATGGAGGGCAAGTTCCTCCATAGCCGCAGTTCTCCCTATGGTTTCCTTGCTTTTGTAGCTGTGAGATATAGAAATTTCTGTTAGCAACTGAGACAGACACGTTTCGATTCTTAGAGCAAACTGGCTTACTGGCTCCGTCGGTCGTTGTTTACAGTCCTGCAGTTCTGTGAGGAGGTGCGCGTAATGCTTCCTCTCGCTGAACTGAGTCTTTAAGAACTCTTTTAGTTGTTGCCAGTTGGTGAACTCTTTGATGGAGCAGGCTGTCTCAGCCTTGCCCTGCAGTTGGCAAAGAATATATTTGAAAAGGATATCTTTCTGGGATTCTGATGCTAAATCATATGCATTGGTGCAATTTACTAAAAATGAATTTAATTTCTCACGACAGCCGTCGTATGGCTTAATGAATTTCAATAATGTTGATAATTCGACTTCAATTGATTTTACTACTGCCGCTTTCCTCTTTGTTTGGGACCTGGTAGAAAGTCCAGGAGGGGGTAAACACTGATCTTGGCCTTCCTCCTCTACGTCAGTCAAAACTATTTCGGGCTTAGGGCTGTTTGGTCTTTCAGCCATTTTGTATAATTAAATTAACAAACACGAAAACGAGATTCACGAATTATTATACTACGTAATAGGACCCTGGCTTGAACTCTAACTAACTTATAGGATAATCTAATAAAACACACGATAAGAATAATTACAATGTTACAATCGGACGATAGCAATGACCAAGTTACTCACTGGAATGCGGATAGCGCGATAAGGACGATCATTCTTGGAATTTGCGCTGCTCTCGGCGAAATGTCTGCGTGAAGATAAGCCTCGCTCCGTTGCGTTGCTAGGTAGCTCGTTTACCGGTCGCAGCACGAAATCGTGCGCGACAGTGGGCAAACAGCTGTTCTCGATAAAGACCGGCTGCAGTACGGATGATACGCAGCAGTGGGCCTTTCAGGAACTTGTCACAAACGCTGGAATATCTTGGGCCGGGCCAGACTCGGTGTGGTAATGAAGGTTCACACAATGGAGTTGGCACTTACACTCGAACACACACACACACGCGTCGAGATTTGATTTTGGAACCTTTGAGATGTACCGGGGACTCTTTACTGAATCCCACCGCTGCCACCAAATGTTATGAGCCTCGACGGATTTAGGTTTTTAAAAAAAGAATGTTTATTTGTTGAATGAGACAACCGCCTAAGTTGGATATTGGAATGAGACTGATGGTTGAATGGAAGGGATTATGGGCTGTGAGTGGAGAGTGCTGAGTCTGCAAAAGGAGGGTGTCTATTAAGTAGTAAAGGGTGCATTAGTTATCTATAACAGTACGTGTCTCGCATAACAATGTTAGATATAAAGTAGCTTGAAAGAAGACCACATGCTGTTAGCTGTTAGATGTTAGTACCACATGACTTTCCACCAGAAATGTGCTCCGTTGCTACGCTACGGATGTATTAAACCCACCAATAGGGTTGCTTGATTTTCATAGCTTAGCTTAGCCCTGGTGATAAAGGGTCCCACGAGGCAAAGCTTGAAGCTCGTTGATAAACATTCTGAAGCGAGGGATGCTAGCTAAGAATGCGAGTTAGGGATCGCGTCGCACATTTTCCTCGAGCAGCTTCATCCAACTTCATCGCGACACTACTTAGCTTTGGTGCAGATAGACACATAGCTTCGTAGAAGCTTTAACCACTAAAATTACTAGAGGAGTCATCAATACGTTTTTGATACTTATCCATTATAGTCGTATGCGTTACCTACTCGTAATTTAACAATATTTTATTATTACATCCCTAGACGTAAATTATTTTGGTTTGTACAATAATTACCTAACATACGTCAAAATATTTTTTATTCTAATTTATAGAATCAAGTCATTGTACTATCATAGATACAGTATACTTAAAGGTATATTAAAGATAACCTCCGTGGCGCAGTGGGCGAATAGCCGGCTGAGACTCAGGAGGTAGTGGGTTCGATTCCCGCCGCGGAACAAATGTTTGCATGATCTACAGATATTTGTTCCGGGTCTGGTTGTTTTTCTATATATTATAAGTATGTATGTATTTACAAAAAAAAAGTATATAAGTATTCTATCAATTATCTGGTTCCCATAGTACAAGCTCTGCTTAGTTTGGGGCTAGATAGCGCTGTGTCAAATGTCCAGCAATATTTATTTATTTAGTATTTATTTATATGTGAATCGTTTTTTTTTGCTAATTTTATGCAAATTTAGCGCGTACGAATTACAATCGCCCTGTGAAAACTTTATCTTGGCCAACAAGGTCATCCATAGTAATTACCTCCGAGGTTACTCCGTGACATTAGTCTAGTAATTATGATCTGTTTGCACGAAGCCAGTAACCGAAGCACGGTAGTTTAGATCTAACTAGTAGGTCTAGGCAGTAATTCACATTCAGAAGATAAGGTGACGGGGCGAGCCTATGATCCCCTACCTGTTAATCAAGACTGAAACCAAACTAAAAATCACAATAATAGGTATTATTAATGAGAAAGTTTGAATGTTTATTGATGTTTTATTTTTAAAGTTTTTTTTATGTTAATCAATCACGTCAACAGTTGAACCTATTTCGATGAAATTTGGTATACTTATAGGTAGACCTAGATTGAAACATTAAGTACTTTTATTGACATTCGGGTATATAACATAAACCCGAATTTACCACCGCTACCTACGTCCGGATGGGTCATGTTTTCAAAATATTGTTCTCGAAATTCCCACTAATTATTCTACGACGATTACGGGCATATTGTTAGAAAATATAACCCATCCCCACGCTACGTAACAGTGGAGAACGTCTCCACTAATGGAGCCCTGACACGTCAACGATTTCTAAAAATTTAAATAAAAAATCACACTGAAGCTTGCGCAAGCCTAGCACAAGTCTAGAACTTCACAAATTCTTCCCACAGAGGCTTGCGCAAAGAAATCGTTGACGTGTGTGGAGCCCATAAGTTATTAGGTAACTTCTTTTCTAAGACAACGTATATTACTAACCGAGTATTATGTCACACAAAACATGATTTGCGTCTCGCCAAAGCGCGGCACTCGCGGCTGGCGTTTGACCGACTTCATTCGAGATCCTCGTACGCGTGCGTTTATGTGTGCGTGCGTGAGCGCCTGTTATCGCTCGTTGTACTAAGCTTAACTTACCTGGGCCCGTAGCCAAATTACATTCGCCACGAATCTATTCGATTTCTACATACATTTGTTGTCGCTGAATCACGTGGTATTTCTATAGCATGTGTCAAATCCCATACATTTTCGGACGTATCGACTAGCGTCATCGCTTATCGACTGTAACTTGGCTAAGCCCTCTGGTAAGAGACTAAGATACATTAAATAAAAGCATTTCACCCCACTATCTCCATATGAACGATGCATTAGTACTAACTAAATATTTTATACCAAAACACCAATGTTCTCACGAATTCATGATGAGTATTTTTGTGCTGAAATATAATGGTCACGTAGTCTGTGTCTTATTAGAGGTGAACAATTTCAGAGTCTTTTTGTAGATTACTTTGTATTTTAGTTTTAGGTACATACGCTTTATGCTGAACGTGTTTTGAAGATATATTTTTACACGAAAGAATATTACTTGGTTTTATTTCTTATTAACTTTTTCGTACAATCATGGAATATCTATGTATGAAACAAATAAGTAATAAATAAGGAGAATCATAGACTAAGAAAATCCAGATGATAAGAAAGCTGATGTGGCAGTGGGTTGGGCACATAGCTCGAAGAACTGACTGTCGTTGGGGCAGAAAGATTCTCGAGTGGAGAACACGCACTGGGAAGCGTAGTAGAGGGTGCCCCCCCCCCCTCTACTCAAGTAAAAAGTTGCTAAGATCAGTCGCTCTGAAAATTAATTGATCGAGCGAAGCGAGATCTCCAAATCAACTTGGGCAAATCGGCGCTGTATGTATGTATGTATGTTAGTTTGTCCGAGGATAACTTTCGAAGCGTTTATCGGATCATCATGAAATTTGGTATATAGGTAGTGATGACAAAATTTTAGTGTGACTCAATGAGTTGAAAATGTTGGAGGGTTGTTGAGATATTGAGGTTCAATAGGGTTAAAAAAATGTAAAATGAGACTATAAGGTCAAGTTGGAAATCAAATAAAAGGCCTTCATTAGTACATTTCAACCCTGTTTTTATTATTAGTTTAATCCTTGTAGTTTTTGAGTTATTAGCCATAATAAAAACAAAACTTTGACAAAATTTACAGGGTACACCAGTGACCCCACAATTGTGAAATTAGTTATTCGTGTAGCTTTAGTGACACAAATATAGGCAAATGTCTGAAATCCAGAATAACTGCATTTTGTACCCCAAAAAAGAGTACCTAACCACTCTATATGAACTCCCGTTACCTGTAATTTGAATTAAACTGTAAGTCAAGTTAGATGGTTATTTATTACGTGGCACTATTTTGATAGTCCAAGATTATAATTTTTTTTTGTTTTTATGGTAGACTTGCGAGTACTCAGTTCGGGGCGAACCACTAGTGTTACATAAATTTATTTCTTCAGCAGTAGACTTCCTATAGCTGATATGATGATAATGATTATTAAAGATATATGACGATTAGTATCTGATTGCGCGCGGGCTCGTATGATATTATCGGATACCTAGGTGCTAATATTTCTAATGAAGACACAGTGACGAAGGATACAGGATTAGGATAAAATAAGAACCAACCATTCCGATGCCTTCGTTCCAAGAAACTTTCGGCAATATCACCAATCTTCGTTCTTCGAGTAGGTAGTTCAGTTTCTTCTCCTCGTGAGGGACACAGAACTACACTTTCCAACACTTTTCAAATCATATTTAACAGCAATTCGTTTTATTAGTTATTTTTGGTACAGAGCACATCACAGCACAGGCATTGTTTTAACCATCTTTCTTCGACTGATGATGGTAGTTAGGGTAGAAAGAGATAGGATGTTTTACATGGAGGAAAGATAAGGACAGAAAGTCACTGTGCTTCCTACCTACATATAATATTTAATTATGGCCTAAACAGTATCTCTGACTGTACAAGTGAAATTGAGATAATTACGTAAGTGCCAATCCAAAGATAGACAGACTGAGTGCTTTTACAAAATTAATTCAAAGTGACTCGTGGTTCGCAATTGTTCCGGCTACATACATCTAAAATTATCCCTCTTATTAGATAAACTGGAAAATGGGTCTTAAACAGCTGGTAATAAGGATGTCTTTTGTCCTGAACTGATACACGCAAGTACAGCTAAAAATCTAATCAATTATCAGTCCATTTATGATAATTAATTTATACTTAATAATTGGATAGCGTACATATTCTATAGTTAAGAGTTCAGAAAGAAGTACATTCATCTTGTAGAGATACTGCAACTGGGTTCGAACTCTACTATCTTTGATATTTAAATTCATACTTCGGAAACCTAGAAAATGGAGACCGGAATTAATGTTTTTGCACTATTTTGATCGAGTGTCCAAAAAGTTGGAACTGTAATTACTTTCATAAAAACTTAAAGGTACTATCCTCAATCTTTATCTTTAACTATTTAAACAGTGCCTTGTAAACTTTACAGTACAAAGTCTCCATTTGACGATTACATTTCCTCCATCAAGCCAATCGTCGATCCCTGCGTTTATCTGACACACTCCAACTCAGGACACCTGTACACTCCTCCTCATACTTTGATAAGTCTTTTACAGTACAGGCTATCTGATTATGGAACGTGCTGCCGGTAGCTATCAGATGTGCCAAGTCACTTGCCATTATTAAACGTGTATGGTCAGAGAACACTATTTGAGTATTTTTCGCTAAATGTCTATGCAGTTATTATTTAGGTTCATTCATTAAGTTATTTTTATTTTTTATATTATAAGTATAAGTATGTTTAAGTAATATGTTAGGTACATCATTAGGTACACCCCAGGTAATTCACACACAGTCCATTCCATCCAAAGGTTGTCCAAGAGATCGCTATTCAGCGATAAGACCGCCAATTGTATCACATAGTTTGACGGTGTTCTTTTTAGCTGTATTGTTTTCTTGGTGTGCCATAAACAATTATCTAATCTGTCCACGAAATACGAGTACGTGATCAATATCTTGACGTATAGTTTTATTCTGCAAAGCATCAGGGATGTATCAGCCCAGTATCACACAGATGGGCTTCACGCAATCAGATCTGATGAGCAAAGTACGGGACAGTTGCAACAGCATCCAGAGGGCAGAGACTGATTGGACATCTCTGCTCTGGAAGTGCGTTGTGTGAAGGGTAAGGAGTAAGGGTTCCAAAAATAGAAAGCGTAAAAATTATGTAACGAAAAAAATGTGATTGTTTACCTGTTAGATTTTAATAAACAACCTGTTTTTTATGTACGGCATTAATTTAAAACACACATCCGGAATTGTATTAATTGATTTTAGAGGTAAGTTTAATACCGATAGCTTGAATATATATCCAGTAATCGATACATTTCCGATAAGCAATTTTAACCTAAATTTGCAGCGGCTTTTATACAATGCCGCTTAGTCAGTTAATCAGGTACCTAATTACATGAATGAATATGATTTGTTTACCTATTTTATACTTGATTAGGACTTGATATTAAGGTTGCTTGAAAATTTTAAATTTACTATTTTATTGAATTTGAAAAAAACCTATTTTATAACAATACTAGCCATTAGCTACACATGTTTTCATTTAATGTCGTGACATACGACGTACTACATTGACTGGCTGCGACTGTGGGGAACCCATTCAAAGGATGGTCCACAGTGGCAAATTTTTATTTATCCATACATAAACGTGATTGGGAAGTAAACTGTTTTTTTGAAAGAAAATTTAATGTCGAACGTAACAAAATAAGTAGTATACTTTTGATAACATATATATGTATGTGTTTTTGAAGTGAAAGCTTCTTTAGGCGCGTTGAGAATTTTTTGAGATGGAAAAAAACCATTAAACTTGCGATACTGTTACCATTACTGTTAACGGCACCCCTGTATATAAGTATCTCGTAATTGTTCAAGTTTTCACTTCTGTCGGCACTCCCGGAGTGCCTCTTTTTTGTATTTGTGTTTATTCTAGAAAGCTTTATTACAAGCTTGTTCACAAATTTCTAACCAAGTGCATTACGATTATAACGGCTCCAGATTGTTTAGTCCGGCTCGATACTCACGTTGCACTGCTTACATTGTGTATTCGTGGGTAGCTAGTAGCTACGCATACTAGGGGTGATCTAAAAGTAGTGATAATCAGTTATTTCTAGTGCACACAAAAAAATAAAAAAATATCAGTCACTTTCTCAGTTACCCACTAGTTCAGGAAAAAAAAATCATATAAATAGTCCACGATTCCCGGGAGCTACATTCATTTGAATACGAACTGTCAAGGAGTGAACATAAAAATGGAAAAACACGAAATCAGAGCTGTCATTAAATACCTCTGCTTGAAAAAAATGTGTACGAAAGATATACACAGCGACTTGGTGGAAACATTAAGGGGCTCTTCTCCTCCATATTCCACAGTTGCACGCTGGGCTAAGGAGTTTAAGCTGGGAAGAACATCGACAGAAGACGAACACCGCGAAGGACGCCCATCGACGTCTCTGACTGAAGAAAATGTGAAAAAAGTTGAAGAAGTTGTATTGAAAGATCGAAGAGTGACTATCAGGCATATAGCTGAGGTCACAGGGATCTCATATGGCAGCATTCAAAGAATCCTTGCGAACGAATTGCATATGAGAAAGGTCTCCGCGCGTTGGGTACCGAAAATGTTAAACGACGAGCAAAAGAAGAAACGAGTCGACATGTCAAGAGCAAATCTCGAAAAGTTTCAGGCAGACACAGATAATTTTTTGTCACGTTTTGTGACCATGGACGAGACCTGGATCCTCCATTTTGATCCTGAAACAAAACAACAATCGATGACATGGAAACGATCCGATGAACCGACGCCGAAGAAATTCAAAGTGTCAAGCTCAGCAGGGAAGGTTATGGCGTCTGTTTTTTGGGACGCTAAAGGAATAATCATGGTGGACTACTTGGAAAAGGGGGCCACTATTACAGGCTCCTACTATGCAGAACAAATAAGAAGATTGCGGGAGGCTATTAAGGAGAACAGGCGAGGCAAACTGCGGGCTGGAGTGCTGTTCCATCAAGACAACGCACCGGTTCACAAAGCTGCAATTGCCATGGCTGCCATTCAGGAAGCGGGCTTCGAGCTAGTGGAACACCGCCCCTATTCCCCAGTGACTTCTATCTCTTTCCACGACTCAAGGAACACCTCCGAGGCAAGAAATTTGACGATGATAGCGACGTGATGGCCGCGGTTGAGGACTTTTTTGAGAGTCAAGATAACGATTTTTTTTCTAAGGGAATTTTAGGTTTAGAAAAGAGATGGACTAAATGTATAGACTTGCTAGGAGACTATGTTGAGAAATAAATTTATTTTTTTATTTTATTCATTGTTTTTATTATTGATTATCATTACTTTTGGATCACCTCTCGCATACACAATGCTGCCGTCTTTTACCTAAGCTCGAGGGTTCAAATTTCGTGAAATGGCTCTTAATTGAGGAAATTATATCTTCAACTAGCTTATAGAATGGAACGTCTTGCCTGAGTCTGGGTGTTATTCGCAAACCGCAAGTGAATAGGTTGATCCTAGGTAAGCTTGGCGCATTGTAGACTGCATCAACGCATACCATCAGGTGAGATCGTGATCAAAGGCGAACATACAATTTCATTAAATAAAGTCGGCCAAAAAAGTTGTTTCTAAAAAAACGCAATTTTAGCCCATAAAATATTGTTACGCCGAGGCTGTCACAGAATAAGTGATAGGTGATAGGATAGAATAAGTGGTGGTCGGCATTTCTCGATGGCTCTCGGCTTGCCTGCTGTGTCGCAGAATAGGTAAAACTTGGTAGGGAATATACCTACATGCTACGTTTTTACTTGCAGTTGCACAGAATAAGGAATGGTTGTTCTGTCGAAATACCTGCCCTTTCCTGGAACGATCGAGTGCGTTCGAGTGTTGTGAACTGTGCGTGGGATAAATAGGCCGGAGAGACGGCCGGAGGAGTCAGTCTGGATTTGGTTATACGTGCGAACATTTCGGTGACCTTTAGTGCAACAGTGGTGTTAATCAGTGTGTTTTGATTACTTGTGACTAAGTTCGTGTATTTATCGCTTTAGTGTTGAATAAAAGTGTTATTTTGGTTAGACTGATTTTCATTATTTTATCCCGAATCCTCAGCTCGTAACAGTATATAGGTTGGGGCAAAATTTTGCCTCATTGAAGGCAGCTACCTTTTTTTTGTAATTAGAAGACTTGATCTTACAATACAAATGTAATTATCTAGGCTGACTTTTTTTTTAAATCTCGAAATGCAGTTCTTTTTTTCTTCAAAATAAACTTATAGTTCCCAAAGAACAAAACCTTGTAATACAAAAGAAAAAGTAGCTGCCCTCAATGAGATAAAATTTTGCGCCACCCTATATATAAAGATTATGGATGTCACAAAAAAATCAGCACAGCTCAAGTGGGATTGGACCGGCCACGTCTGCCGCATGCCCGAAGATGTATGGGCAAAGATTACAACTGATTGGGTCCCTAACGCAACACGCCCACGCGGCACGGAGATGGCGTGACGACTTAGATGTGCATTTAGGACAGAAGGGACAGAAAAAACTGGAAAGAGGGAAGGGAGGCCTTTGCCCTGCAGTGGGACAACATAGGTTAAAAATGAATAAATAAATAATATATTTATATAAACCTATTATAGTAAAATGGGGTTTTAACGCCATTTCGGTTCTGTTAGTTCACTAAAGCGACAATATTTCGCGAGCGAATCAAGTAATCCCACTGTCGAATATTTAACCTATTCTGCCCTCATCGTACATTCCGTTTGACAGACAGATTAGATGTAACGTAATCCAATGACAGGTGTATCTGATCATAGATAGCATATAGCATACCTATGCTATATGCTATCAGGCTACCCTAAGTCTACATAACAGTATGGTAAAGGTCTATAATATTCCTGACATATAAAGCTTTCTAATATCCATAATATAGATTGATAGAATGATACATAACTTTTATTGAGTACTATAAAACAATACAATTGAAAAGAGCAACTTATTTTCATGTGACACAATTGGCGGTCTTATAGCTAAATAGCGAACTCTACCAGACAGTATTTGGATGACATGGATTATGTGAATAAGATTCCATTCGAGTACATCGAGTCATCTTCGACGCCAGTAACGACATCTGGGACTATGTAAAACTGCTGCCACCAACCCAAAATCCTACTCCGCTATTTTAAGGCCATCCTAACAGCTGGGGTTAGGTTAGAAATGGTAATGCATAATACACCCCTATGTGGGACGTCAGTTCAGATCTTATTTCGATCAACGACTCCGTGGCGCAGTTGGCGTTTAGACGGCTGAGACCCAGGAGGTAGCGGGTTCGATTCCCGCCACGGAACAAATGTTTGCATGATCTACAGATATTTGTTCTGGGTCTGGTTGTTTCTCTATATAATATAAGTATGTATTTACAAAAAAAAAGTATGTAAGTATTCTATCAGTTATCTGGTTCACGTTTTCACGATTAAAAGACTAGACCGATTTCGATTAAATTCGATATAAAGATATTTTGCAGACTTAACGTAACTTAGACCGACTGTAATTGCTAAGTGCTGGCAGACAAGCGATGGTCTAACTTTGTTACCAATGCCGTTCGAGAAACTCAGTTATGACACGTCTATCATGGCTCTATGACCGTTAGAGGTCCAGATAGATACATTTTCTCTATGTTGTTGTACACTAGCTAACCCCATCTGTGCATGGATTTTTAACAATATCGCCCTTTCTATCAATTTTCAGAATCGGTAAGTTGTTTCTGAAATTACCCCTACAAACATACACACCATTTAATTTTCCTCTGTATAAGTATATAAGTATAGATGACATATATTACTAAGTAGCAGAACGCAGTACAAAGAAATACCAACACAAATAAAAACATCAGAAATACGATCTCTTGAAGCGATTTCTTACAGACAATCTTAGGATGGAGAGGACTTCATGAAAGTACATAATTGGTTCAATTTTAACTATCTACGCTACCGTATAATAATTTAGCTTTTTGAACTGACTGAACTAAAAAGAGAAGAAAGTTCATCAAGAGATCGCTTTTAGCGATAAGACCGCCCATTGTAACGTTATTTATTGTTTTTTTCTTTAGCTACTGTATTTTTGTTTGGTGTGCAATAAAGCGTATTTCATTCATTCATTCATTCAAACCTAAATAATATGATATCAAACATAATTTTGGATATAAAAAAATAATATCAAGTAGCATGCTCCTTTCCGCACTATAAAACTAAAACATCTTCCGGCTCCCTGGCTTACCGCTGAAATTAAGGGACTTATGCACAAAAAATCGGTAGCAAAGACCAAGTACAAGATTAAGCCTAGTGATAATAATAAGACCAAATATGATGAATTACGAATTCGCTGCAATAGAGTGTGCAGGGACGCTCAACGTCGCCACATTCATGAATCCGTTTCTGAGGAGGATCCAGCTAAAGTCTGGAAGTTTCTTAGATCTTTAGGAGTTGGTAAATCCAAACAAGATTCTATCCCTAACAATTTAGATATTGACTCCCTCAATCAGCATTTCTCATCTGCTTCTTCTATCAGTGACTCCGATAAATATAATACTATCAACTACCTCTCTTCTCTACCAACTCCTGATCATTCTCAGTTTACTTTTAGTCAGGTCACCCCATGGGATGTTAAGAAGAGTGTCCTGTCCATAACTTCCAATGCTGTTGGACTTGACGGTATCAGCCGCAACATGCTCGTCCCCATTCTAGATCTTATCCTTCCGATCCTTTGTCATCTCCTGAATCATTCCCTATTAAATGGAGAGTTTCCGTCAATTTGGAAGAAAGCCCAAATTATTCCTCTGCCAAAGAAACCTAACCCTAAATCCTTCTCCGAATATCGGCCAATATCCATTATTCCATTCCTTTCTAAAGTCCTTGAACGTCTCGTCCATAACCAGTTAAACTCCTTTCTCTCATCTAATAATCTCCTTAATCCTATGCAGTCTGGCTTTCGTAAAGGCCATAGTACAGTCACTGCTCTTGTCAAGATTACTGACGACATCCGATTAGGCATGGAAAAGAGGCAACTTACAGTGCTAACCTTGCTTGACTTCAGTAATGCCTTCAATACCGTTAATTTCGACATACTCCTTGCAACACTCCGCTCGCTTAACATTTCGTTGGAGGTGACTGATTGGTTTTCCAGTTACTTATACGGACGCCGGCAGCGGGTTCATCTTGAGGGGTCTCTCTCCTCATGGTGCAACACATCAGCCGGTGTACCTCAGGGCGGCGTGCTATTTCCTCTCCTATTCGCTGTTTTTATAAATTCAATTTCTCAAAATCTTACTTCATCCTATCACCTCTATGCAGACGATCTTCAGATTTACACTCAGGCTCCTCTTAATCATATAGCTGATGCTGTGGAAGAGACAAACGCTAACTTACGTCGAATTACTGATTGGAGCAAGGCATACGGGCTGACAATCAATCCTATCAAAACCCAAACTATTATCGTTGGCAGCTCAAGAATAATGTGCCATTTGGATTGGTCTGTCATTCCTCAAGTTATTTTTGACGGGATGCACATTCCATACAGTGAGTCTGTTAAAAATCTGGGGTTAACGATAGATCGTAAATTGTCTTGGGGAAATCAACTTAAAGTCACCTCTCAAAAACTTTTTGCCTCAGCAGGCTCATTGAGACGACTGCGGAACTTTCTCCCAACTACCACCAAAATTGCACTTGCACAATCCCTTCTTCTACCTGTGTTGGATTACGCGGATGCTTGCTACCTAGATCTGATAGAAGAGCAGCTAGATAAGTTTGACCGTCTCCAGAACTTCTGCTTCAGGTTTATATTTGGGTTGCGCAAATATGACCATGTTTCCCCTTATCGCATCATTCTCAAGTGGCTCCCTATTCGCCTTCGCCGTGATTCTCATATTCTGTCTCTTCTCTATTCTATTCTATTCAATCCCTTCTCCCCTTGCTATCTTAAAGAGAGGTTTGCTTATCTCCATTCTTCCAATACTTTTACTCTCAGGTCATCGGAAAACTTATCCCTCAAAACACCCGTACACTCTAGTTCCTTCTACGGGAAATCATTCACTGTCAAAGCAGTGCGCTTGTGGAATGCTTTGCCTGTGGAAATTAGACGGGCTCCTTCACAGCACTCTTTTAAGCTGAGATTAAAGCAGCATTACCTTAATGCCTAGCTTTCTTGTCATTTGAGTTACCTATTTATTTATTATTTTATTTTATTTTATTGTCCTCATTTAAGAATATCTGTAAGATTTGGGTTATTATTTGGGTATATATTAGTCTATCTTTAGGTATTTATTTATGTATTAGGATTATAAGTACCTACAGTTTTTATTTAATATAATTTTCATATAGATTATTTCATTCGTTTGTAAATATACTCTGTGCACCGCTGCCCCTTACTGCTCCGTTATTTACTTTCCATACAAAGGTTGCCTGGAAGAAATCGCTTTCAGCGATAAGGCCGCCCATTGTACTTTATTTAGCTTAAATTAGTTTTTTTTAAGTATTCCTGGTGTACAATAAAGGATTATTCTATTCTATTCTATTCTATTTTTATTTCGTCATTTAATTTCATATTAGCTGATATAATTCGCTCGTTACATAAGTCTAGAGATGGGTAACCACCCGGGTTAAAATACATGAGTGGGTTAAAACCCATTATCACCCAAGTCATTCCACCCACTGGGATTTTAGAGCGGGTGAAAATGAATTAAGTAGTAAATATTAACAATGACGACTAATAAAGTACCTAGGTACCTTTATTTATTTATTTTATTTATTAATCCACAAAACAGATCAACTTAGCACTTTAAACCCGACTGTTTCCAGTTAGTTTTATGATCGAAGGTACCTACATAAAGTAGCTATTATTGTTTATGTACATAAATCAATTATCACCTAATTTCCGTATCAACGTATAACTAAGAACTTGTAGTTCCCGAAAATTATATTCCCTGAATTTGTAGTTAACAGTTCAGAAGTTATGAGCGTTATCTAGGTCCGTACAGCCAGAAATCAGGCTGTATCGCCCGTCTAGATCCCAGCATCTGGAGACCTTGGAGAATCCGTCAATTGCTAAAGATTTTGTGGTTAATTTGTAGTTAACTCCTTTTTTTGTTATGGCTCGTATTCCGAAATATATGGGTTTGAATCAAAGTAACATCAGGCTGTACCGCCCGTATATACCCCAGCATCTGGACACCTTGGAGAATTCACCAATAGCTCAGCCTTTTGCAGTTGTTTGGTTACGAATTTGTAGTGGATTTTATTTTTATGTAATAGCTTCCATTCAGAAATAAATGGACTTTAGTCAAAATGGAAGTTTCACTGGAAGTACACCCAGCGCTCACTATCCACCTTTTTTAAAGTTATGATGAATTTTAACTTTTGAAACTATCAAGGTTATGATATATTTTTTTTTATAGATAAATTGTTATATTTGTTGAAAAATGCATAACTTAACTATGCCTTGATTCACATAATCCTTTCAGACTAAAAGGTCTCAACGGGAAAATCAAATCAACTGATTTTAGAATGAGACGAGCCACTCGCCCGTCCAAGGGTTTATTTACAAATCAAATTTTTGCGAAACGAACTCTGTTGGACCTTTGTAATGTTATTTGGCTCAATTTACGTACAACTTTTGTGATGCCCATGACCTTTGTTCGTGGATTGAGGGTTGTTTTTCGAGAAAAGTAGTAATTTTATTCCGATTTCAAATAAATTGAAACTGAAAATGCCTTTTACCGTCATTTATTTGTTTGTTTGCGAAATTAAAATTACGCAAATAGGCAGAGAAGTTTATTAGAAAGTGTGCGAATACACTT
This sequence comes from Philereme transversata, assembly GCA_963924445.1. NCBI lineage: Eukaryota > Metazoa > Arthropoda > Insecta > Lepidoptera > Geometridae > Philereme > Philereme transversata. Next base: position 5,873,865 of record OZ004353.1, read on the forward strand.
TTACAAACATCACACTTGGAATATTATGAATACGGAAGTTTGAATGTTAGTTACTTTGTTTATTACTCAATCACGTCATGACGGCTAAACCAATTGTGATGAAATTTTGTATATGGATTGATCATTACCACAGGCAAAAAAGGCTTTATTTTATGGCGGAAGCCCCATAAGACTTTGATAACTGCAGATGAAGTAAGTAGCCGACTTTCGTAGGCTGTTATAAACCCTAAAATAGCTTAGCGTACCTTCCAAAGCACCGCAATATTCACGTAAAAGTGTACGTGCTTATAGCGACCCTGCAGGAAAGCAACGCAATGCTTTTCCTCATTCTTTATTGCTTTTTATTAATTTTTTTTAATTTTGCTTATGCAGGAGCTGAAATACAATGAAACTGGGCCATAGATTCGGTTTCATCATTGTCATACAATAGAATAGAATAATATTTTTAGAATCATACATCTAGTAGAATAAATAAAATAAAACAATGTGTTAACATAATCGTTAACACATTAGTAGAAATATATGGAAGAAATACCTCCCATTCTCATAAAGCGGTTCTCTTCGACCTTTATTATGCGCACCGCCAAAGAGTGGAACGCCTTGCCAGAGTCTGTGTTTCCTGATAGCTACAATCTGGGATTTTTCAAGTCGAGTGAATAGGTTTCTTCTAGGCAAGCGTGTACCATCGTAGACTGCATCATCGCTTACCATCAGGCGAGATCGTGGTCAAACGCAAGCCTATAATATATAAAAAAAATAGACCATTTTAATTGATTAAAATGGTCTGTTTTTACATAACTAAATTAATCACTTAAAAACATAATTAAAACCACACACATTGAAAATGATCTGATTACACATAAAACGATAACAAAACACAAAATAACGGGACCTTTATACGAAAACAACCTAATTTGACTGTCCTTAGTTGTTACACTGTCGAGCGACACGAATAAACTACACGCGTGCCTTCTTCTCACACACCGGCGAAGCCGGTGTGGGGGATGCAGTGCCGGGCTTTTTGGCCCTTTCCTGCGGAGTTCTTACTGCCCCCCGTTTCAACGGGGGGGGTCATCGGGTCGGCTCGCCGAGCCTCAGGTTTGCTACTCACGCGTTACTGGCCGCCCGATGCTCACTCCGCAGGGAGGATCGTCGGACGGTCGCCGCGCAGGTACCTTTGTTGGGAGGAAGGTAGGGGGAAGGGATGAGGGAGGGATGTCCCCGTCTGACGACGCCTGGTCTGCATCGTCAGGTTCTGTGACCAGCTCCCGCGGGTACGGCTTACTCTTAGGGGGCCTTTCTGTGAGAGGAGCTAATTCTCTTAAATGTTTGTAAGAGGAGGTGTCGAGGCGGGCAAACATCCTGGTTGCTAGGCTGCCTATAAATTGATCTAAGCTCTCAATTTCTAGGTCTCGCTGAATGGTGGCATTCCGTACGTACCGTGGTGCGTCTATGACCGTCCGGAGGCATTGGCTTTGCTGACTTCGCAGTGTCTTTCTGTGGCCTTCGGCTAACAAAGCATACCACGCGGGGGCCACGTATGTGAGACGCGGGCGGACGTAAGTCTTGTACAGTCCAACCTTCATTCGGAGTGGAATGTTGGACTGCAGGACGGGCTTAAGTAGCGCTCGAGTAGTACTCGCTAGGCCACGGACGTTCCTGGCGTGTTTACTCATCGTGAGGTTCCGGTCTAAAGTAACCCCCAGGTACTTAGCCGTGTGCGACCAGGCCACCGGTTGTTCCTCCAGGGTGAGTTTTGGCGGTAGGGTGAGCCTCTTCGAGAATGCCACCGCCTGTGTTTTACCCACGTTGACACTCAGTCTCCATTTTGTCAGCCAGGCGGGGAGCTCTGTTAGGACCCTTTGCATTTTGGTGGCGGCGTGGTTGAGGATCATAGATTTTGTGATGTACGCTGCGTCGTCCGCGTAAAGGGCTAACAGAGCATCTTCTAAGTTGTGTATGTCATCGGTGAATCATGAGTAACACACAGGGGAGAAGCAGCTGCCTTGTGGTACTTCCGCCTCTATGGGTCGTCTGAAGGAGAGCGCTTGCTCCACACGTACTGAGAAGCTGCGGCCTTGAAGAAACGACGCTATTACCTTCACCACCTTCTGCGGTATTGGTGAGGTAGCCATCTTATAGAGGAGTCCCGCGTGCCAGACTCGGTCAAACGCTTTTTCCATGTCCAGGAATACTGCGACTGAGTGTTCTCGCCTGTTGTGCGCGGTAGTGAGGTAATGCAGTACCCTACATAGTTGGAGCGTTGTGCTGTGTTCCGACCTGAATCCGTACTGTTCTGGACGCGGGGGGATGTGGGGATTAATGTGGGTGAGGAGGAGCTTTTCAAACAATTTTGATAGGCTGGGGAGCAGGGTGATCGGGCGGTAGGTCTCTGGGAGCAGGATGTTTTTGCCGGGTTTCGGTATCATGATAACCCGGCCGGATTTCCAGGGAGAGGGGAAGTGACCGCTTCGTATGATCCCGTTGAAGCGCCGGGTCACGGAGGCGATCGTTTTGTAGGGGAAGTGGCGGATGGCAGCGTTCGTTATATTACCTTCGCCGGGTGCCCCGTATGGGTGCCCGGTATGGCCCGTTGGACTTGTCCGGGAGAGAAGAATATACCTTCTGCGGTGTCTGCCCCCTGGGTATCGGCCTTGAGGTAGTTTTCGACAAAGGTTTCCACTTCTGTTGTGTGTACCGGATCTTTGTCTGGGTTGTTCTTGAACTGAGCCTCAAGGCTGTCTGCGAAGATCTCCGCTCTGTCTTCAGCTCGGTATCTGGGGTTACCATCTTGGTGTTTGAGAGGTCGAATAGGAGTTGGGGTGTTCCTCAGCTGTCGACAGAGCTTGTGGAGCGATGCCCAGTCTTCTGTGGCGTCTTCTTTCCTGCTCTCCCATTTCTTGGCGTTGTCCTCCTGTATCTCTGCTTTCACCTCGTCGCAGAGGGCGTTCAACTTGTTCTTTAGACGTGGATCTCTTGTTCTTTGCCATTGTTTCCCCGCGTGCAACTGTTTTGCACGGTATTTATAGGTTGTTTGCTTGAGCAAAAGTCACTGGGTGGGGAAGTTGCTAACAATATGTTATTTGCTACATACGGAGATAACACATAAACACAAATAAAAAAAAACGAGTAAAGTTAAAAAACACATAAAAACAAATCTAAAAAAACAAAGTATAGTTGCAAAATGGTCCTAACCTCAGCATCATTCTAACAGCCATAATACCTAATACATTCACCGCTGCCTCCCCCAAAAATCTCCGAAGCGAACTATTTTGTGCGTCTTCCAGCAACCTATATCAGGTCGCCTTTCTATCTAGTGGGGGAGGGCCGTCCGTCAGTTCTTCGAGCAACGTGCCCTGCCCATTACCACTTCAGCTTGCTAAGCTAGCTTGCCTCTGGGCTAAGTCAGAGAATCAGTTTGATATTAAAATATGAAAAAAATAAACCAACTGAACCAAACCAACACAGGGAGTTAATAGACTAAGCGAGAAATTAAGGGGCTAGTACACTTTTTTATTACTTTCGACAGAGCAAACACTTCACAGATACACCAACCTCGCTGGCGAGGACAACGAGTCCCTGCAGTTGCCGTCTACACAAGGTACAGACATGTACCTGGGCGTTTATCTCCTATCCTCACTCTGGCAACGGCCCAAGCCGAGGTTCGTACCTAAGGTGCCCTTGCGCTAGTTGCCACATATAAAAACTTGTGGCGCGATTTTCATCACTAGCAACTAGCGACGCACGCGCACACCACTAGCTCAAACCGGTTCCAGACAGCGGTGCGCAGACCAGGGGCGCGGAGCGAGAGGCACCGCAGGAACGCAGTCGACAGCCGGCCCGCGACCGCTTACCGCTTTCCGCGCTGAACCTATACCGCTCTGTTTATCACGGCTCCCTCGCGAACGCTTATTTCATACGCATTATCTTTATCACTACCGTTTCATATTGTTTTCCATTGCATTGTATTCCTGTTTCCATACTTTTGTTTGGCCTTCCGCTCCTTTCGTTTGCGAATAAACGAGAGGTATTCAAGTGAAGTCTGCCATATCATTTACTACACATATTACCTACAACTACCTCGCTATAAGAGTATAGGCATACCCACGTAACTTCCACAAACTTACTGGGCTGAGCGCCCTCTTAACTCGCCAAAAGTTCGGTTAGGCTGCATTGGCCTCTAAAGGTCAAAAGCGATTTATTCCATCAGAAAAAAAAATTAATGCGCTTGAATAAAATCTTTGAAATGAGTTACGGTCTCAGGCAGCTTAATGCCGCGCGATTCATTACAGATCGTCACACAGAACTGAAGGAGTTGTTCACTGAAGTAAACGTTTATTTGATGGCAGCTTAACTTGTATTTTATTTTACGATATACTATAGGTATATACAGTTTGTTCAGGAAACTAAAAGGATAGAGAAACATGTGTTATATTCTTATACATAATCAAATTGATGTTTAGATAAAAAATACCACTAATACTAAATTAATACTAAAGGCGACTTGCGCAACGATGCCTGAACTATATTAAATATGATTTAGAGAGTTGTCAAATCATACAAATACGTCAATATATGCAGCAAATATGGCCGTATTTTTTGATTGCTTTATTTTTTTTACAGCTTCAAGGGACTGTAGACCTTCGTATTTGATATTAATTTTAACATGATATACCCCCACGTTCTTGAGAAAAAGGGTCTTGATACACACATACAGGCAGGAATACAGACAAACGGACAACGAAGGGTTCCTTATTTCCTTTTGAAGAACGGGAGACTGAATATGGTTTGAAAATGTTTAAATGTGTAAATTAAGTTATTTTACCCCACTTAACCTAGTAGATATTAGTATTTAGATTTTTTTTACTCCCCCCATATTGGTCCCTTTGGAAATAAAACTGAAACAATAATTTCATGCTGGAACTCGATAAGGTAGCGTGACATATGCGCCTCCAAATCTACGAGTACAGCAGAATGCGGTTGTCTCTGTTGTCCATCCATCCGTGTAAATGGTTTAACTACCGCCGCCGTAAACTGCAGCCATCAACTGGCCACGAATGCGCACTGAGAATTGTACGCTCATTGAAACTTCCCATGTCAACGGCTCTTTTATCTGACCGTATGTATAATGCTGTTGTTTTAATGACGCTTCTGTAGTTGACTTTACCCAGCTATTAAAAAAAAAAGACGTGTGGCACTCGGAGACTGCCGCGGTAAAGCTATTGCATAGTTGTTTTTATCAACTTATGCAATTATAATTATTTATTTATGCAGTATTTTTTTCCTTTGTTTTTTTTTTCTTACGTATTCGTCCGATTTCGGAGCAGCTCGTCTCGATTCGTGCGAGCTTCGTAGACTCGTACTATGAAGTAAATACAAAGAGGAGGTGCCCTAACGCCGAAACTCTAAGCAGGTATGAGTCACCAAATTGCGGGGCGAAGAGGGGGATTACGCATGCGCAGTAACGCCGATACAACCAATGCCACCTAGAGGCGAGTTGCTGAACTAAAGAGACAAGCGTGATATTTCAAAAAGTCATTAAAATTTCTGCTATTCATCGATAGATGGCAAAACTAAAAAGTATCACCGCTGTGCCAGTCGGAGTGGGGGGGTGTTAGGTTATTTTTGTTACGGAATTTCTGGATTCGGTCTCCACGCTCAAGGCCCGCGATAGAAGCTATGCAATAGCTTAAAATATTCAACAAATTTATCCCCCATATAGAAAATAACTCCTTATTTTACCGTAGATTTAAAGAATACCTCATTGCAAACTCTTTTTTATAACATACATGACCATTTTGATTGCAGAAAAGAAGAAATGTTAGGATTAGGAAATACTAGTGGTTTGCCTCTCAACGAATTGGTTTACGGATGAACTTGGACAAAACCAAGGTTATCTTTAATATTCATATACATCCGGAACCAGTCGTCGTACAAGGTCATCCACTCGAAGTCGTTCAATACTACGTATACCTCGGCCAGATAGTGCAATTGGGTAGACACAACTTCGAGAAGGAGGCCAAGAGAAGGATTCAGTTGGGCTGGGGAGCATTTGGGAAATTAGGTCGAATCTTCTCGTCACCTATACTGCCTGAAAAATAAAGTCTTCAATCTGTACGTCCTACCCGTAATGACCTACGGTGCTGAGACGTGGACGCTCACGGTAGGACTAGTCCACCAATTTAAGGTTGCGCAGCGAGCAATGGAACGAGCTATGCTTGGAGTTTCTCTGAACGATAAAATCCGTAACGAGGTTATCCGACAGAGAACCAAGATCACCGACATAGCTCAGTGGATTAGCAAACTGAAGTGGCAGTGGACTAGCCATATATATATGCTGGAGAACGGACAACCGTTGGGGTAAACAAGTTCTTGAATGGAGACCGCGTCTCGGAAAACGTAGTGTGGGCGCCTCCCGGCTAGGTGAAGCGATGACAAGAAAGGTAGCGGACAGAAACTGGATGAGAGGAGCCGAAGACCGGGCTCAGTGGCGCGTATTGGGAGAGGCCTATGTCCAGCAGTGGACTAATGTGGGCTGATGATGATGATGATGAGTAGTTTGCCCCGAACTGAGATCTCGCGAATCTCCCAAAACAACCAACAATATATTACTTTGACTATCTTTGACTAATAAAATAGTGCCACGAAATAAAACCAAATTACTTGACCTACAGTTTCATTCAAATTACAAGTAACAGGGGGTTCATATTAATTGGTTACTCTTTATAGAAGTAGAAATTGCAGTAATTCTGGATTTCAGACTGTTCCATATATTACTTGTGCCACTAAACCTACACGATTACCAAATTTCAGCACTGTGAGGTACATAATTGGTGTACCGAAACTTGGTATATAAAAAATTATAAACTGGATTGAGTGATAGAGTTATTTTTATTGACAAACCGCAAGTGAAGCCGCAGGTGGCAGCTAGTAATATTATAAATTCCAAATTAACTCTGCTCTTCTGTCTGTTTGTTTTGGTTTTACGAATAAACGGCTAAACAATTTCGCAATTTCGTAAAATTAATTTAAAATTTGTGATAATCAGCGCCATCATTTGAGTTAGTTAGAACTTTTTTTCCGACGACCTCCGTGGCGCAGTGGGCAAACAGCCGGCTGAGACGCAGGAGGTAGTGGGTTCGATTCCCGCCGCGGAACAAATGTTAGCATGATCTACATATATTTGTTCCGGGTCTGGTTGTTTTACTATATATTATAAGTAAGTATTTACAAAAAAAAAGTATATAAGTATTCTATCAGTTATCTGGTTCCCATAGTACAAGCTCTGCTTAGTTTGTGGCTAGATAGCGCTGTGTGAAATGTCCAGCAATATTTATTTTTATTTATTTATTTTAATTTGTATAAAAAACTCTCATTGCGTTTTAAGTTGATAAGCCAAATCAACCAATCAGTATTTGAGTAGTTCGCATTGTTAGCACCTAGAGATGAATTATCATTGTACTTTATGTACTAATTTATTTTGTTTAAATTTGTTTATAATTAGTTTTTTTAGTATTTTTGAAGGTAAAAAAATAAATAAAACAGTAATGATCAAAGTGATCCGGAAATCAAAGCGCCCGGAGTGATCGTCAAACTTAATAGCCAATTGCGAACGTAAATTTTGTTTCGGTTTTACGATGACGGAGTGTTAAATTGTAATTCCGCGGAGTACCGTAGTCTTTTTGGCTTTTATTTGGTGGAAATGAAACATCAGTGTCTTAAATAATAAACTCAGTAGGTCCGTTATTGTTTGCAAATTAACTTCGTATATTACTGCATGAATATTTCACGTTATTACGCTGAATCCAACTATAATTAAAAAACTCATTAATAGAACTTGGTAGGTTTTTATCGTGGTATCATCATCTACAGCCCATAAGTACCCACTGCTGGGTGTAGGCCTCCCTTTGTAAACGCCACCCTTCCCGGTCCTGTGCTGCGCGCATCCAGGAGTTGCCCGCGTCTTTCTTTATATCGTCGACCCACCGCGCCGTCGGACGTCCTGGACTTCTTATGTCTGTTCTTATCGTATGTATCGTGACATACCTTCATAAAAAAGTTTTTATTCGATCAATTAATGACAGGGCAGAAATCGAACCTGCAACATATTATTTGATACTAACGGGGCTAAGATTACCGTTAATTTCGGGATTTCGGGGTCATAATATATAATATATATAGGTATATATATATATGGTTTATGAACATACTCGTAGATACACCGCCGTCTTTTTGATTTTGTTTTGTCCTGTCCATCCAAAGGTTGTCTCGAAGAGATCGCTTTTAGCGATAAGACCGCCCATTGTACTTACCTTAATTTTTGTGTATTTTTATTGTATTTTTAATTTTGTTGGTGTCCAATAAAGAGTATTCTATTCTATTCTATAATATAGGTATTATATTGTATTTATTTATTCGACAAAATGTTTCATACTAACAGTAATACGAGTACATACCTAAGTTTTACACTGTAAACCCCCAGAGGTTTGTCTCGATGCTTGGAGACACACGAACCACGTTATTTAGTTAGACAGGGTGTTTAGTAATATACTGACGATATTCCAGTTATGGTTTCTCAACACAATAAAAAAAGACTACCCAAGAAAAAAGTAGGCACAAGTTATATTATCAAAATTTAAAGAAAATCGAATAAGTTTTGACGATTAGTTCGATATACAACTTACTGCCTACTCTTGCAATCGACATCCAAAAACAAAGGCCGATTTGATATCTCTTTAGTAAATGGCTGTGGGTTTTGGGTTAGAAAGGGACAACAAGAGATATCTTGAGACGTCACCAATACAGTATCTGTGGTTAGATGGCAAGCATTATGCAATAGTACAACATAAGTTTAATAAAATATATGTTAAAATATGCCAAAATAAATTTCACATTTCTATGGTTAACATTTCACAAATTTATTTATTATGCTCATCAAAATAACCCCTTTCATTTTTATGCGTATATTATCAAACACTCTATATACTAAATAAATCAAAATATTTTATTTCAGACGACAATACAGCCCATATCTAAAATTAAAACACACAGAAAATAAAATAAAAACAAGAAAAATTATAAATACAAGAATAAAATAGGGACGGGGTGAAAAATAGAAACTGCCATTTTGTGCCAAGGGTGAACTAACGAAATTATTCCCTTCATTAATCACCCTTCGCACGCGGCATTTCCAGAGCTGAGATATGCAGCACTCAGCCAGCGTCCTCAGGATGTTGTTGCGACTGTCCCGAACTCTGTTCATCAGCGATGCCGTTTTTTTGCGCATGGTGGCGTGAAAGATATCTGTGTGATATCGGGCAAACATCCCCATATATTGAAAGCGTAGGACATCTCGTGTAAAAGCTGTAACAGTATACTTTAAAAAGCGTAACTTTAACTTGTTTCGTACAACGGGAAAATCTGAAATAATTATAGACCCGTCACCTTTACCTAAACATAATTATACTTAACACAATTACAACCAACCTACCCACCGAAATTACCCTCTCCTAAGTTAATTATTATGTTTCATAAAATATATTATTTGCCTTTTGTCCGACAGAAGCCTTTGGGCGGCTTGTTAACTACGTCTATGTTACCATATTATATTACCAATCGAAATGAGAACTCCAACGAATCTATCGCACGAGATGAGAAGTCTCGTTGTTTTTCGAACGCTGCCTCTGCGCTGATCAGCCGAGTTGGATTCGTTGAGTGACCTCTTTCTCGAAATTGAAAGAAACTGTTTGTCAAATAAACAGTTTCTTATACCTACAGGAATATTCAGTATACAGGAAAGACCACAAAGTGCATAGATAACAGAAAAACACAGGTAACACACATGAAGAGAAAGAAAGTGTACATATGTAGGCGAGGAGTAAGATTAGTCTTCCGTACTGTGTAGGCCAAACAGGCCCCGTCTCAGCGTATCCAACCAACCAGCCAACCATGGGTCCCATCTGAAAACTAGCGCCGCTTACCATCCTTGGATGATTGGCAGCAATATGCTGAGGCGGGGCCTGTTTGGCCCATACAACACGGAAGACCATATTATCTAGGTTCTCTCCTACCTATGTATATGTACTAAATTTTTATCTTGTGATTTTCCTGTGTTTCTTTATATAACTTTTCTTTTTCATCATCATATATCATCTTTAAGTAATTAGGTATGTTTGTTCTGTTCTGAATGGTATGTCCGGTGCGTGTGTGTCAAATAAATGTATTTTCTTTCTTTCTTTCTAACCATCCAAAGATGGACCTACATATCAGCGGGCTTAGCCAAGTTACAGTCGATTAGCGATGACGCTAGTCGATACGTCCGAAAATGTATGGGATTTGACAGATGCTATAGAAATATTACGTCATTCAGCGACAACAAATGTATGTAGAAGTCGAATAGATTCGTGGCGAATGACATTTGGCTACGGGCCCAGGACTGTTTATCCTAGGTAGGTAGGACATACTCGTCAACAACTTCGAGATTAAAGTTCCTAACTGATTTGGTATCAGAATATACCTTTGTTACAAGCATATAAAACAAATGAGATAAAATAGAGAACTGATGTACCTATTTTGGACATCCAACGGACAATAAATAATAGAGACTACATGAAAATAAAACTAACTTATTATTGATCGAGCGAAGCGAGATTTCTAAATCAACTTGGGCGTTTGATAAAATCAGCGTTGTATGTATGTATGTTTGTTTGTCCGAGGATAACTTTCGAAGCGTTGATCCTATCATCGTGAAATTTGGTAGGTAGGTAGTGGTGACACAATTTTGGTGTGACTAAATGAGCTAAAAATGTTGGGGGGTTGTTGAGATATTGGGGTTCAAGAGGGGTAAAAAAATGAAAATGAGACTATTAGGTCAAGTGGGATGAAAGTCTTTATAGTTTTTGAATTATTAGCAATAATAAAAACTGAACTTTGACAAAATTCACAGGGTGAGTAATTGCTGTAATTTGGTATGCGTGTAGCTTAAATTACACAAATATAGACAAAAGTCTGAAATCCAGAATAACTGCAATTTATACCCCAAAACATGGTAACCAAATTACATGAACTCCCGTTACTTGTAATTTGAATAAAACTATAGGTCAAGTTATAATATGTTTTTGGTTTAATCGGAGACTCGCGAGATATCAGTTCGGGGCGAACCACTAGTTATATAACTTTTGAAAATATCATGGTTATGAATAGGTAGGTACTATTTTAATAACCTACGAGTAACTCGCAGACTTCAGTTTACCTGTGATCATTATAGGGATACTCAAAAACTCACAAATCATTGTAAATATACCCTTTTTAGTGAAATTACCTATTATTCCTCTTAAGATGTCTGAAATCCAGGTAATCCCAACCTCATCATGAGTATAATGTATAAAACTCTTTCAATTTAGCGAGCATGATGACTGCCTCAAAACATTTCAAATAAGCGCGGGTTGAGGCAGGGACGTATATAGTTTTGGAAATACATAGTTGCTAGGACGCAAAAACGCGAAAAAAGAGGCTACTAAAACATTGATATATTGAGTTGTATTCTAAACAATTGTAGAAGCCATCTCGTAGGTCGATCAAAACGGATTGCACAACATAGCTCGCCGGCCGAGCACTGCAGACGATCCATCACCGCGCAGACAACGAGTAATGGAGGTGGTCCGCGGCGCACCGCTAAGGGATGCCACGTCAACTTGCATTGTCTGCGCCACTTCGCCACTGGATAAATGCATATTTTCTGCAATTTTATTTTCACGCTTCTATTCTTGAGATTGTTTAAAGTAAAATTGGATGTAAAAATTTATTTTTGTCTGTACTGTACTTATTTCTATCACGTTAGACCATTTTATTATAAAATGAAAGGTATTGTAAACAGGTAAAACTTGAATGTAAGTTTGTATGTAATGAGTAATCTCCAGAACTACTAAACTAATTTTGCAAATTATTCAAATTCAAAATGTATTTATTCATTTAGGTACATTTTACATTATCGATTGGTTCAATAATGTGTCTACAACTTTGAAGATGAGCGCAGGTGTGATCTAGATAACAAACGTGATCACCTTAAAAATAAACCACCTGCCAACATTCACTATAATTACATAAATGGCGCTTTGACATGCACATTATGTGCACGCACATCCAGTGCTCAAAGATTACTCAGCATTACTTAGCAAGTGGTCAATGTATCCATAAGAACACGCTCAAGAAGTCAACCATAAACTTACTAACCCCGGTCATCAGAGTTATAAGGAAGCAAGCTTTAGGAATAGTAACCAGATAAAACTTCGAATCTAAAGTTGTTAGCTTGTAAAGTTGTTAACACAAAAGCTGTTAGTTCTTGACCTGTCATAAAGTCGGATGTGGTCGTCCAACCAAAGTTTGTTCTCTTTCTGTCAAGCTGACAACTGTATTTATATTTAGGCTAAGTTCATATGAACGCGCGGTACCGCGCGGAACTACTTACCAATCGCGCGGTACAAGATCAAACTAAATAGTATTTATCGTCTACATTACGAACGAGTAGTTGGATTTAGTTTGATCTTGTACCGCGCGGTTAGTAGTTCCGCGCGGTACCGCGCGGTCATATGAACTTAGCCTTATTTTCACTGTTAATATACGAAGTAGCATAATGTCGGTTATGAAGATTCTGAAAATTCTGGGAAACATAACTCTCTTTAGGGTTCCGTACCCAAAGGGTAAAACGGCACCCTATTACTAAGGCTTCGCTGTCTGTCCGTCTGTATGTCACCAGGCTGTATCTCATGAACCGTGATAGTTAGACAGTTGAAATTTTCACAGATGATGTATTTCTGTTGCTGCTGTAACAACAAATACTAAAAACAGAATAAAATAAACTTAAGGGGGATCCGATACAACAAACGTGATTTTTTTGCTCGTTTTTGCTCGATATTGATAACGACAACAGGTAGACGCTTGTAATATTCACAGAATATTTAGTTATATATTCACTTAATAAATAATTAAATTAAAATAAAACAAACATTTAAGGGGGGGCTCCCAAATAACAAATGCGTGTTTTTTGCAGTTTTTATAGATAATGCGTATAAGCCTAAATAATAACAAATAATGCTATATGCATAATAGATAATACATAGCGATAAGGCTACCCATTGTACTTATTTAGAATTAATTAGTTTTTTTAAGTATTCCTGGCGTACAATAAAGCATTATTCTATGGAACCCTTCGTGCGCGAGTCCGATTCGCACATGGCCGGTTTTTTTATAACTTTTATAATAAATCACTTCTCAAAAGTGTCAGTGTAGCATATTCTAACGCTCTCTTAAGTGATATATAGTTAACGTGACATTTGACAATCATATCAGGTCACTACCAGTGATCAGAAGAGACAGGAGACATTACGCCCGCCGCTGGCAGTATATTGACTGACATCATCGTTTTACTTGAATGACATTTCGGCTTCAATAACAAGTTGTAGCAAGCAAATATCCGGAGTTTTATTTAGGAGGAACTCAGACCGGGGTCCCCTCCAAATTGGTAACCCCGACGTGATATGAACCACGAAACCTTTGTCTTTAAATTATAAAACATAAAACTATTTATTTGGTACTAAACAATGGTACAAATGATATAAAAAACGATGATATCTGTAGATGTATTAAACTGTGTCGCCTTTGGCAGACTAATATATATCTATTCATAAACAGGAAAGATTTGTATTTTTGTAAGTTTGTAAAGAATAAACTCAAAAAATACTATTCGAACTAAAAATGGGATATTTACCAAGATTTTTGAGTGTTTTAATGTTGACAGACAAGAGTCTGCCATAGCGGAACATCTGCTGGACTCTGGCTCAAACCACTGGATTGAGCTACACAACCCACAAGTAATCTCAACTGAGCGACATTACATCCCAAGACTGGTTGGCAATTGAGATTACCAAACACAATAATTTCAATATGAAGATGGTATCTGGAGCCTGGAATCCTGTGGTGAGAATGTGTAAGAACCAAAGAAGTGTAGTGTCGATTACGCGTTCTGATACCGTGAGTGGTGTGTGTCGGAATCGAGTAATGATCGAGAATGAAACCGGTAGTAGTGATAGTATTAGTGAATTCATTCCTAGCAAGCGACTAAGAAAGAGGGTAGATCGTTATATCTGCCAATAACTATCCATTCGCAAAGACTTCAGTTTACCCGTGATCATGGCGCATGAACTGCGTCGAAATATTGGGATACTCAAAAACTCACAAATGATGGTAAATATCCCGGTTTTAGTACAAATAGTGTTCATAACCATGATAGTTTCAAAAGTTATATAAAAAAATACTGGTCCGATTTCAAAAAATCTTTCACCAATAGAATGCTACATTATCCCTGAGTAACAAAGGCTATTTTTAACCTAACTGCGCAGAAAGAGGAGAGGCAGAAGGCAGAGAACTACGCGTGCGTAGCTGCGGATTGGACAACTAGTATGATTGATATTTATATAGCGTATTTACCATCGTTATACAAAGTTAGTACAAAGTGTGAACAAAATATTGAGTTACATGACTGCAAAACATGGTCTAGAGATCGAGCAATGATTTGAATTCCGTTTGGTAATTTCCACAGTTAGGATCTCTATTTTAATATGACTCTGTGCCCGGGCACTAGGCTATCACTCAAGCATTACCTAATTCATTTATCAGACTTTGTCCGTGTATACAGAACACGGGTATCGAACCGGTTATATGCAGTTTGTTTAAGATAACGGTTTCTAGACATTGTATGTAAATAAATAATACGAAATTATTACTTCAATGGTCTAATTCTGTTTGGAATATTTTATATTCAGAGGTATCATTGAAATCAAATTCTGATGAAATGTCCTAAGGTATGTAAAATGGCAACCTCAGTATTTTTTTAAGGCGTGAACGTAAGTTTATGATTTTATCTTTCTGACAAAAAAACCGTTTAACGACGATTTAGACGTTATTTTATTTTCTTTTAGAAAAATATAAGTAACTAACACGGAAAATAATATAATCCTTTGTGGAAAAACATTACTAAAAACGACTAATTACTAAGTCCTAGAAAATGTTTGTGTCTCAGTGAGTTCGAGTCTTGGTCCAAAGTTCTTAGACGCTTGCCAATCTCCTTTCAATTGAAAACCATAACTTTGATTAGCATTTTCATTTATAAATCACCGAGCAGGTAACTTATACGTTGTGGATCTACGTTTTTGATGCGTACAGCTTAGGTATGGAACACTTTACCGTAGCCTGTTTTTCCTACAAAGTACAATCCGGAATAGGTTACTTCTAGATCTTCGTGCTTCATCTTAGACCACATCATCGCTTACCATCAGGTAATTTATGGTAAAGGAAGATATATCCAGAAAAAAAAATCTACTCGGTGTTGAAATAACACTATCTATCTCAGTAAATCTGATCATTAAGTAGACTTATTCGCATTTGAGACTTACATAGACAATTACGTCTGGACCTTGAACATCTGTTTACAAAAATGATTAGGTATCTCACTCGTTTCATATCGTTTCTTTTATAATTATACGAATTATTTATAAACATTCGTACCAATTAAGAAGATAAATAAAGACACCTTGGAATATATCCAGGAATATCTTTGAATGTCTTAGGAAAAGTTTCAAATATATTATTAGCTTGAGAGATAACCCGAGCCACGAGTAACTGGTTTATTAGGCCTAGCTTGTTCTTCTTTCGTGGTAAGCCAACCTTCAGTTCCTGATGTGCAGGATGGGTGGCCATTTGTAGCTTTAGAAGTACTTTGAAAATCTCGCTAAGTTGTAGATAGATAACGCTTTATCATCACACGTAAATTATAAAATCAAAATACAAGAGGTGGTCTTTTCGCTGTAAGCGATCTCTTCCACCTTTGGGTGGACTGGATTTCACGAGAACGTTATAGCTTTTAATTCAAATAATTGAAGAAACAGTGTACTTACTTCAGCAAAATAAATAAATATATATTTATATTATTTTTGACTGCCTCCGTGGCGCAATAGGCGTATAGCCGGCTGGGACGCAGGAGGTAGCGGGTTCGATTCCCGCCGCGGAACAAATGTTTGCGTGATCTATAGATATTTGTTCCGTGTCTGTGTGTTTTTCTATATAAGCATGTATTTACAAAAAAAGTATATAAGTATCCTATCAGTTATCTGGTTACCATAGTACAAGCTCTGCTTAATTTGGGGCTAGATAGCGCTGTGTGAAATGTCCAGCAATATTTATTTATTTTATTTTTACCTACTCATCTATGGATTATGTACCTAATAATATAGCATAGTACATAAATACTCCGCACTAATAGTAAAAGTTACCATTAATCTTATTATCTTGGCCTATAATTGGCAAAAGTATCAGAACAAAACCTTACCAATCATGTAATAACCAGTGGTTCGCCCTGAACTGAGATCTCGCGAATCACCTAAAATAAATATTATTCTTAGGGCGACTTGCACAACGATGCCTAAACGTATTTAGTGGCTAAATATGATTTAAGGAGTTGTCAAATCATACAAATACTTCAAATTCAAACATGTTTAGTCGCTAAATACGTTTAGTGATCTTTATGCAGGCCGGCTTTAAACTTTGACTAATGAATTGGTGCCGCGAAATGCATAACCAACCTACTTGACCTACAGTTTCATTCAAATTATATGTAACGGGGGTTCTTGTTCATTGATTATATTTTTTTGTGTACAAATGGCAGTTATTCTGGATTTCAGACTTTTGCCTATATTTGTGTTACTAAAGCTACATGAATACCAAATTTCAGCATTGTGGGGTCACTGGTGTAGCCTGTGAATTTTGTCAAAGTTTTGCTTTTATTATGGCTAATAACTCAAAAACTACAAAAATGAAACTAAAAATAAAAACGAGGTCGAAATTTACTAACAAAACCTTTCATTTGACGTCCCACTTAATCTAATAGGCTCATTTTCATTTGTTTTTACCCCTCCTGAACCTCAATATCTCAACAACACCCCAATATTTTTAGCTCATTGAGTCACACCAAAATGGTGCCATCACTACCTACCTATATACCAAATTTCATGATGATCGGATAAACTCCACGAAAGTTATCCTTACATACATACATACCTACAACGCCGATTTGCCCAAGTTGTTTTGGAGATCTCGCTTCGCTTGATCAATAATGTAGGTAATACTTATACTGTTGGCATCCCTATTTTAATAGTAGATTATTAAACGAGAGGATAAAGCTGTGTTTTGTGTCACGGGCGCTATATTGAATCCCGAACGTAACGAAGGATTCTAAGAGTTAACTCACGAGCGGAGGAAGGGAGTTACTAGAATCCAGAGTGCAGAGAGGGATATGAGCACGCCCAAGATGCAAACAGCTTTATCCACGAGAAGAATACTCTACTTTTCACACTTTCTGCGAGACAATAAAACCCAAATCTAGGTTGGTGCATTCTGTGCAGAGGTTAGTTCGATTTACGAATAAGTTCTTATTCTGTGTGTCTCTTTGGTTAGAATTATAATACAGATAAGGTTACAAATTAATATTTAGTACAACTTTACTCCCTGCTCAGCCGTAAGGATTTAATCACCTGCTTTCGGTGAGGTTTACATGACATATAATTTAACATTGTCGAGCCGGGTGGTATGAAAGTAAATATTACTAGGTATTTAAGTTACTATTTCAGCGTAGCGAGCATTTTTTCTTGCTAAATGTATTTGTATTAACATACAATTTTAAATTTATTTGAATTAGTCTAGTTTCCCCTTCAACTAGGAAAGCTACCCTACCACCATGTGGGATACATAGCTGGGAAGAGAGAGAGAGTCTAGTTTCCACTTAATTTCAGTTTACTTGTTTTTATTAATTAATTTGAAAGGTAGGTGATTTTTTAATGACATAAAGTATAACTACACGCAGCGACCAGTGGCAACAATCAAGTGACGTCTGCACAGTTATGCTAGCAGATCTACTGCTACGTTGCAGGGGCAATGAATAAGGTAAGTGTGTGACTTCTTTACAAAGTAATTATCATCATCATCTGTGATTACCCGACTTTACCCCCCGTTCGATATAGGCCTTTTCAAGTTTGTACCATCCACCACGACCCTGCGCAGGTCTCACCTACTGATGGACCCATCTCGCTGCCGGACGTCCTTCCCTTCCCTCCCTGCCCTTCCTTCCTTCCATTATAGCCAGTAATACCGTAAACGCCAAAATCACAAACATGAATAGCCAATCAAAAATAACTGTAATAACTAGGTCACCCATTTGTTGACCATTTTACCTGATTGAATGAATGAATGAATGAAATACTCTTTATTGCACACCAAACAAAAATACAGTAACAAAGAAAATAAACAATAAATAACGGTACAATGGTCGGTCATATCGCTAAAAGCGATCTCTTTCAGACAACCTTTGTATGGACAGGATAAACAAAAATCAAAAGACTGCGGTGTAAGAGTGTCTACTTTTAAGCATACATAAAACATAAATAAACAAAACCCATAAAACTACCATACCTATTGATTATGTATACCCAATAATAAACATAAGCTTAAATACATACAAATAATATATAAATATTAAAAATTAAATATTTCTGGACATTTCACACAGCGCTATCTAGCCCCAAACTAAGCAGGGCTTGTACTATGGAACCAGATAACTGATAAAATACTTATATACTTTTTTTTGTAAATACATACTTGTAATATATAGAAAAACAACCAGACCCGGAACAAATATCTGTAGATCATGCAAATATTTGTTCCGCGGCGGGAATCGAACCCACTACCTCCTGCGTCTTAGCCGGCTGTTCGCTCACTGCGCCACGGAGGTCGTCAAAATAAAGTACACTACATTATGTATGTAGGATACACTCAACGACAACGAAAGAAAATGGTTGCATTCCTTGACTTTGAAAATAGGAAGAGATTGGGACGACCTTATGGACAAAGGTAAGGCGTTCCACAGACGCACAGCTTATACTGTGAAGGAGTCACCATAAAATTGTGAACTATGGACGGGAGTTTGAAGCTGTATAGCTTCGGAAGAACGAAGGTTTCGAGAATGTGCCTGATACAGAAACTCGAAACGCTCCTTTAGAAAGTGGACTCCTTAGAAGGTGAAGTGTGATTAAAGAGAATGTTATAAAGAAGTGTTAGAATATGTGCATTCCGGCGAAGACTTACCGTGTATTCTCGTTTGTTTGTTTTATTTTTAATGGTGTGCCATAAATAAATAATCTATCTATCTATCTATCTCTAGTATTAACATTGTCAACTCGTTACCACAACAACAATGAAAGCTAAACCCGAACCCTAAATTGGATAGTATCCAACCTCAGGTGGCAATCCACATTATCCCACCAGGGATATTAACGTATGACGCATTCACACATAAAACCGACCCAGAATTTTAAGTTCTGTAAACATTTCTAGGTTTCTGCAAGTCTTGTGCAAGGCTAGCGTAAGGTTTGCTTAAGATTCTGTAAAAACTGTTTTTTATTTAACCTTAAAACATACAACATTAAACATGATACAGACATGTAAATTTTTACATATCTCCTGATCTGACTCGAACGGGCCACAGAGACTGGCATACAAATCAAATCATTCATCAATCTATCTAAATTTATTTATTCATTAAGATCACAAGAATCTTTTTGATACGTCAATTTTACTGCTTGTTCCTTCGCGACCAAGCCAAAAAAGAAAGGCAAGAAACAAGGCTGGTTGTTTTTTAATGAGCTTTTTAGAATACATAACAATTGATTACGTCTAACTTGTAACATTTTTGAACGAGATGGAGCAATTACATCTGATTTTCATAGGTGTATTGACAAGGGAATGTCATAATATTTATTTCTTTAAACTTATGGCGTAATGATTATCTGGGGCTTTTATTATAAATTGCACGAACAGCCCTCGTCAGCAGACAAAAACGGTGTTTATATTTGCAAAACTCCCCCCCACAGCAGTATACTTTATGACATAATGCTGTGGCTTATATTAGGGCTACAGCTGGTTTACAAGTAAGCAATCTGCTTTTAATGTAAATGCGGCCATAACGTATGTTACTCACGTTCCCTATTATCGCCGTAGGTATTGTTTGGAAAACGATACCGGTACTTAGTATTGTTATGTTCATTGCCTAGATTACCTGAAGCGTAACACGGGAATTCGTAATATGAACTTATAACATACGTGTGAGAATGGAATAACATTTACAAATATGATAAGAAAGTGCTTCCATCTCTATCTGTTCAGCCTGTTGGCACCTACTGTTTAGATTTTATTTTTTTATTTTATTCAGGCCACCTGACGTTAATTGATAACCATAGCCTATAATAAAGTATTGCCTCGCAGGTCACGCACCTTAGAAACGTGCCCTACGTTGCACTGCCCTGTTTCTATCAACTTGTGGGCACACAAGTGTAAGGTCTCATGTGCCTGTAATTTCACCGACAAGCAAAAATGCTTGTCAATGCAACGATTAACGCAGCCGAAAACTGAAGCCGCCTATGCGTTTTTACCTTTGTTTATAATTTTTGCCTATGTTGCAACAGCCGTGGTAGCGGGCAGACTGGAGCACTTGGCGCTACATACCGTCAAGAACTACGCATGATCGTTTATCTCAGTGAATTCCTGTTAATGTAGTCACAATATGAAAGTGGACTTTTTTAATTCTGAAGACCAAGTGATGGTCGTTTCTATAGGTGCCATCACTTCTCGTAGCTCCAAGTACTCCAGTCTGCCCGCAACCACGGCTATTGCAACACAGTCGAAACGTCGAGATAATAAATAAAATGAATACAGATCAGAGGGCTTAGCCAAGTTACAGTCGATTAGCGATGACGCTAGTCGGTAAGTCCGAAAATGTATGGGATTTGACACATGCTATAGAAATACCACGTGATACAGCGAAATGTATGTAGAAATCGAATAGATTCGCAGCGAATGTAATTTGGCTATTTAATATTCAATTTCATGTGTTCTGTTCCGAATGGGTATATTCGATTTCTACATACATTTGTTGTTGCTGTATCACGTGGTATTTCTATAGCATGTGTCAAATCCCATACATTTTCGGACTTACCGACTAGCGTCATCGCTAATCGACTGTAACTTGGCTAAGCCCTCAGTATAGAAGGTAAAATTACGAGAATATGTGTATAGATTGGAAGTTGCCAACTAGGTCAGTCTAGGTCTATACGGCTCAAGGTTTCATACGAAGGTTCTAAAACCTTGGCCATGGCTGAGGAATTGGATCTTAGTTCTGAAGCGTCCATGACCAAGTGACCAGCCGAAATCAGAGGTAAAGCGATTAGGAGTTTATTCTTACCAATCGTAAGGATCATTTTGAGTTGTTTATAAACTAGGTGAATCTACGCTTATCAGTCTGGAAGTTGAATTATCGCGTGATTCTAAACCGGTTATATGACCCCAACTATGAACTATAACACAAATATCAATATCATTCGTTTTGCAAATGATTTTGTATATTTCCGAGCATATAACTATACATAAAAATATTGGGTATTTACCTATGAAATTGACGTTTTACTACTACCTCTCTGCACTGCCTCTCGGGAATTGAATTTTTTACCCACTAAAAAGTTGTCTAAATTTTGGAAAAGTAATAGTCGGTAGGTGCAAGGTCTGGTGAGTATGGCGGATGAGGGAGAGCTTCCAACCCCAGCTATTGCAGCTTGGAGACTATCTGTTGTGCAGTATGGGGTCGCGCTTTGTCGTGAAGGAGCAGTGGGGACGACCGATTGACCAAAGCTGGTTGCCGATGTGTAAGCTTCTCCATCATTGTCTCCAGTTCTTCACAGTACACATCTACAGTAATGTTCATGCCGTTTTGTAAAAAGCTGTGGTGAATCACACCCGCACAAGACCACCAAACAGTGACCATTTTAGAGGTCATTTTTGGTTTAGGGCATTGCTTTGGTGCTGAACCAAAATCTAACCAACTTGCTGAGCGCTTTCGATTGTCGAACAGAATCCATTTTTCATCGCACGTAACAATTCGGTTCAAAATTCCTTCATTTCTTTGCCTATTGAGCAGCGCGAGGCAGGTCTCGAAGCGTACGTTGCGCTGGCGATCGTTAAGTTCGTGGAGCACCCATCTATCAAGTTTTTTTACCTTGCCTATTTGTCGCAAATGGATCAAAATTGTTTTGATGCTAACATCAAAAGCTGCTGCTAGCTCAGCTGTAGATTGAGTTTCGTCAGCTTCCACAATCGCCTTTAATTCATCATTGTTGACCAAAGTCTCCGAACGACCACGAGCTTCATTTTTCAAGTCAAAATTTCCAGAACGGAACCGGGAAAACCAATAACGGGTTGTGAGTTCGTTTGTACAGTTCTCTCCGTAAACGTTTTTGATTTTACGTGCCGTTTGTGTCGCGTTGGTGCCACAACGGAACTCATATTCCATAATTACACGAATTTTTAAAGTATCCATTATGACGAAAAATGTTTAGATGTAATGAAAATACAACGCTAATCAATAAACAAAAGACAGAGTTTGTATGTATAACAAATGTCATGTTTTTAAAACAAAATTAATTTGAATTTAGAATACAAAGCCCTTGTAAACTTTTTTTCTATTTGAAATGACAAGTACTGAAGAACGGCAATTTCATAGGTAAAGACCTATTATATTGTTTCTTAGAAGTTTTATTGTTATGTAACATTATATTCGTTTTGCTAAATATATTTTCGTTTGACATTGTTATTGCCACGACACAATATTTTTGTCTCACTGATACTCATTTTGTATGGATATATTTTAGATTCACCTCCCAAAGTAGAAATTATTGTTGTTTTTTAAATTGGTATAGATTTGATTTGCTCATTGATTGACTCAGTTTTTTTTTTAAAGGTCTTAAACATTTTTGTATGTCATTATTTATTGGTCAATAATATTAGAGAGAAATTTGTTCCGGAGCTTGGTCTTTATCTAATGTAAAAAGTATGTATGTATTCCGTCAGGCTTTCATTGTACAAGCTTTGCTTAGATTAGGGCTAGATAGCGCTGTCTGAAATGCCTAGTTTTTATCAGTAATAAAGCTTGTGCTTCCAAAAATTACAAAATTAATATAGATAAAAGTTTTGATACTTTTGTCTAAAAAATAAGTTTGTAAGTTGATTTTAATCCGTTTATCAGGTTATTATAATTCTGGTTTATCTTAATATATCTTGTAAGAACAATCACTATTAAAAGTTTTTGTTTACATGCAATTTAATAATTTGTGTAGTTAATTAGTTAATTTATTTTGTAGTATGTTCCTATCGGTAAAGTTACCGGTCACTTTAGTTTAATGACAAGCTTCTTATCAGCTGAACGGAGCATATAAATACAAAAACAATTCAAGTCAGAACATTCTGAGTTCGCTTGGTTTACTATACAGTTGTTTTATTTACAAACAAATAAAAAAATTATTAAGTTTATCGAAATGATCGAGATTAAGCCCCCCGCTTTTACAGAGATGAGCGAATTCGCTAGCGTTAGTGTAAGTATTTTTAATACATAACCATTGTAATATATAAAAAACACATATTATCCCATAATATTATTGAATCTCGATGATTTTTAGTACCCACCTAATTATGTAATGAGCGCGAGAAAAAAGATCGCAAGTTTTTATTATTCCAAACACTGTACATTGACAGGTTAATTTGGGGTGTTTTTTTAAACATTAAAAGCATATACTTTTTACCGTTTTAATAACGATAAAAGTCATCAAGATCATAATATTTAAGCTTAAAGGTTTCATTTTGTATTTAATATTGCAGGTAGAGTATAAAATATTGCTCCAAAATTTTATAGACATGGACTTGTTAAAGTCGAGCATGAAATCGAAGTTCAATTTACCGTTAATTTTATATTTTTAATTTTTATTGGCGTTCATTTCAAATTTTACTTCTGCATCATCGCAACAAGCTTCCTTTACGGGTTGAATAAATTCGTTTCGAAAAGGCATTCACCTCCAACTGCCACAGAATAAGCATGCTTATATTTACCGGCATGATCATTGGGTGAAATAAATACATTTCGAAATATTTCAGTTGGGTATTCCATAAAATATACACACAAGATTTTTAAAGTGTTCGGATAACACTAAAAATATATAAATACTCTTAGACATACATTTATGAAGTTATTGTAAGAAATTGATTTGTATATAAATAAATTGTGTTGAAGTTAAAGTTTTGAGACAAAGATTATGAAGATCACTTTACGAATAACTTACCTAATTGGCAAAATATGTACCTATCTCAAGTTTTAGCTTTAATTAACCGAGCGAGCGAAGCGTCTCAGTTTCGAGATTGGCCATTAAACGCTTTACGTCCGTCTGTCTGTCTGTTCTCGGCTAAAGGCCGAATTTTTCAACCGATTTTAACGAAAATTCGCACACAAGTTCCTTGAGTTATTTAAATTTTTGATCACCTGCGATTTTCGACGGGGGGGAAAATAGGGGGGAAAGGGGGGAAGTTCGCTGTAGTGTTATTTATCGACGGATTTCAATCAAACTTTAGAGGCACACTAAGGACTTCATTGTACACATGATGTTCGCAAAAAATTCCAAAAGGGGAGTGGAGGCGTGAAAAGTGGGGGAAGTTTGCTGAAGCGTTAAATATGGACGGATTTCAATTTCTGAATTTTTTTCGTAAAATTGATGCCTTCTTATACCAATCAGACTACGCAGTCCTCTCCGCCTTCACGAGACAAACCCGTAGGCACGAAATTCGACCTCCTTGGACCAAGGGAACGCGAGGAGGTCTACTGTTCTCACAGAACCACTAGTTTACCTGACCGATTATTGCTTTCCTCAGGCCGGCGGTCAAGTGGTATTCGCCACAGATGACTTCTTCGCACCCTGCGAGGGTATGATAGCAGATACTGATCCCATCTTCATCACGGAAAAGTACACTGAATTTGGCAAGTGGATGGACGGATGGGAGACCAGGAGGAAAAGAATCACTGGACATGATTGGTGCATTCTGAAACTAGCTACAAAGTGTGTAGTACAAGGTAAGTTTATTATTATTTTTTGTTTATTATCTGATACAAAAAGCTGGTTAAACATCGATGATGTTTTAAAACCTATACTAGGTTTGTCCAGACACCAGGTTCTCAATAACGTGTGTTCTACTCTAGAGTACCATATAATCATTACGCAATAAGTTTAAAGAAATAAATATTATGACATTCCCTTGTCAGTACATCTATGAAAATCTAATGTATGTTCACAAAAATATTAATGTGTTTAAGAAAAATAGCGATAATCATATAATACTAGAAATAAAGATAAACTCGCTGTTGCCACTTGTAGACTCCATAAAGTTAGTAAATCGTTTAAAGGGCAAGGTGTGCGCTTTTATTACAAACTCCCAAGGGATGTACAAAAATTGACAATTAACAAATTTAAAAACGTAATTAAATAAATCTTTATAAAAGAGCCTACTATAAAATATCGAATTATTTAGATGATAGAGAAGCTTGGGATTGAAATTGCTCCAACTCGTTCAAAATGTTACAATTTAGACATAATTTATTTTCTGTATTATGTATTGTAAAAGGATTATTAAAAAAAACAACCAGCCTTGTTTCTTGCCTTTCTTTCCTGGCTTGGTCGCGAAGGAACAGGCAGTAAAATTGACGTTTCAAAGTGATCCTTGTGATTTTAATGAATACAAATATTTGACTTTGACTTTGAGTATGTTAATCTTAAAAATAGGCATTCATTACAATATTTGATCGTATTATCTAATGTCCTCATACAAATGCAACTACATATACTTTAGCTTAGGTAATGTAATTTGATTAATACTTATAATAAAATTATTGATTGCAACAATTTACAATAATTTTGTTATAGAAGTACGCACTCAAACTTAATTTTAAGGGTTGGTTTGCCATTTAAAATACCTATATAGAAATTTCTAGTACAAAAAACAAACCTACATACAAATCGCATTTATCTTTAGGTTAAATTAATCTTCATATTTATCCTCTCCAGGATTACTGGTAGACACAGCGTTCTTCACAGGAAACAATGCCCCGAAATACTCGATCCAAGCGGCTTGCCTTACGCCCGAAGGTGAGTTCATTTTCTTTAATTAACGTTTCCTTCGGCATCTGTTTACTGATAATGATATAGATAAAGATTGTATTTGTTTGAACATAATGTTAGTATAATTAAGTTTCAATTTTCGTTGTCTCATTCAGTTTTCTAAATCCCGATAAGGTCAAAAATTAACAACTAGTTGACCCGGCGAACTTCGTACCACTTTGACATAAGTAGGTACGTCACCGGTGCAATTGTCAATCGGCCATCATTAGTTGCATCTATGTACAAGAAAATAATTTTTCTTCAAAATTTCTTGTTACGTGAATTTTTCCAATATTTTAATAGTTATTCTGCTATTCGGAGCGGGTACAAATCCAACAAATTACATATTATCAAAATCGGTTCAGCCGTTCTCGAGTTATAAGTGTTCGAACAAACGCAACTTCGTTGTATATGTTATGATTCGATAGGTGTAAATTTTATTCCCGACGTAAAAAGGGGGAGGGACAGGGATGTTATAAGTTTGACGTCTATCTATATATATATATGTCTGTCTCGTATCGTAGTTCCCAAACGGATGGACCGATTTGGAGGCGATTTTTTTAATAGAAAGCTAGTTTAACTGGCTCGGTTCTTGGCTATGTGTGATGAAGATCAAGTCAGCCGATCCGAAGATTAGCAGCACTTTTCGTTTTTAGTGAAGGAATGTCAGGTATAAAATGGAAATTTATGAAATCCCGTTACATTGAACCTTAAACTTCTACAGCCACCAACCTACAGCTGAGAGAATTGATCGATTTATTTAACTTTTGCGACGAAACCCAAACAAAGCTTTTACATCTTCATTATTATTATTAACTGTACGAGCAGGCCATTACTCACATTTCCAAAATGATATATAAGATATGTTCTATATGAATAAAGATGGTTTGGCACTGAAGTGATAAGCTATTGTACGCGCAATTTTTAACCGACTTCAAAAAAAAGGAGGAAGTTCGCTTTAAGTATGATTTGTTAACTTAAGAGTGGAAAAGCGTTTTCTATTCCATCTATATTTTTTATATGTTCCAAGATTACTCGAAGACGCCTAAACGGATCCGAGAAATTCTTTTTTTGTTTAAAAGTGTATATTTCTCAGATGGTCCCATTGGCACCAAAAGAGGATCTGATGATGGGATCCCAAAAAAATCGCATTCCTCAAATTGTATAGGGACGCATAATTGTTGTATGTTTTTACTCAAAACTCCGACATTTATCGACCGATTTTGAAAATTATTTTTTTACTTGAAAGGATATACTTTTATACTGCTCTCATAGAAGTTTCATCAAAATCAGTACGGTAGTTTGGTTAAATCGGTTATACTTTTGTTAAAAAGTTACTTGTAGATAACATACCTCTACTTGTATGCTGTTGCACTGTATTGTGACTCTATTTACAATAAAACGACGTTCACAGACGAAGAATCAATACCGCCAAGAGACGGGAGCATGGGCAGGGCGTGTACGGAATGTGAGCTGGAACGGATCAGTGGGATCAACTCGGACAAATGGGATGAGATAGTGCCCATTACCGCGCTCAGACCAGGCTATGAAGACACTAGACTAAACTATCAGAAGGTATGTTGACTAGCTTTTATTTAAGTTAAGTGTGTCTAAATAAAATGTAAAAAAACGTTTGTTTGGTACCACAATAGCTACAGAATATACGAGTAATGGTAATGTTGTGAAAGCATAAACGGCCGTCACTCAGCATTTTGCTGTAGTAGCATAAAATTTACACCACTACAGCCCTGAGGGCTTAGCCAAGTTACAGTCGATTAGCGATGACGCTAGTTGATATGTCCGAAAATGTATGGGATTTGACACATGCTATAGAAATACCACGTCACTCAGCGACAACAAATGTATGTAGAAATCGAATAGATTCGTGGCGAATGTAATTTGGCTACGGGCCCTGAGGGCTTAGTCAAGTTACAGTCGATTAGCGATGACGCTAGTCGATACGTCCGAAAATGTATGGGATTTGACACATGCTATAGAAATACCACGTCACTCAGCGACAACAAATGTATGTAGAAATCGAATAGATTCGTGGCGAATGTAATTTGGCTACGGGCCCTGAGGGCTTAGCCAAGTTACAGTCGATTAGCGATGACGCTAGTCGATACGTCCGAAAATGTATGGGATTTGACACATGCTATAGAAATACCACGTCACTCAGCGACAACAAATGTATGTAGAAATCGAATAGATTCGTGGCGAATGTAATTTGACTACGGGCCCTGAGGGCTTAGCCAAGTTACAGTCGATTAGCGATGACGCTAGTCGATACGTCCGAAAATGTATGGGATTTGACACATGCTATATAAATACCACGTCACTCAGCGACAACAAATGTATGTAGAAATCGAATAGATTCGTGGCGAATGTAATTTGGCTACGGGCCCTAAGGGCTTAGCCAAGTTACAGTCGATTAGCGATGACGCTAGTCGATACGTCCGAAAATGTATGGGATTTGACACATGCTATAGAAATACCACGTCACTCAGCGACAACAAATGTATGTAGAAATCGAATAGATTCGTGGCGAATGTAATTTGGCTACGGGCCCTGAGGGCTTAGCCAAGTTACAGTCGATTAGCGATGACGCTAGTCGATACGTTCGAAAATGTATGGGATTTGACACATGCTATAGAAATACCACGTGATTCAGCGATAACAAATGTATGTAGAAATCGAATAAATTTGTGGCAAATGTAATTTGGCTACGGGCCCTGGTCTTCCGTAGTGCCATATTTGTACGTGCAGGGCAGCATCTGTGTCAAACATCAGTTGTGCGTATTAGTAGGTACTTATGAACTAGTAAATAATAACAAACAAATATAACTCATAAACAAAATAAAATACATATAGGATGTTTGACAATATACGCACAAAAATGAAAAGGGTTATTTTGATGAGCATAATAAATCAATTTGTGAAATTTTTACTATAGAGATGTGAAATTTATTTAAGCATGTAATAAAAAACACTTTATTAAACTTATGTTGTGCTAATGCATAATGCTTGCCATCTAACTACAGGTACTGTATTGGTGACGTCTCGAGATATCTCTTGTTGCCCCTTTCTAACCCAAAACCTGCAGCCATTTCCGAAAGAGATATCAAATCGGCCTTTATTTTTGGATGTCGATTGCAAGAGTAGGCAGTAAGTTTTATATCGAATTAATCACCTAAACTTAGTTGATTTTTTTTATTTTGATAATATTACTAGTAATTTTTATTTTTGAGAAGTATTTTTTTATGTTTTGAGAAACCGTCACTTGAATATCGTCGGTATATTACCAAACATTCTGTATATAAAACAACAGTTAATATGCACATCTTAAAGACCTTTGAAAATAAAGTAGAAAATTCAAATGTACAATTGTACATTACAATTGTATATTTCCTGAAAAATAGTGTAAAGTTTCCTGGAATAAAACTTTATAGATAAGGGTGGTTTTTGTATAGTATAATTAAGTTCTAAAACCCTGGTGTCCCAATAAAACGTATATCAATCGATCTGTCTAAAAATCTCACATACCTAAGTAAATTCCCGTTGAATCAATATAACGCCAATATTATTATGCTAGTATATGTAGGCATATACTAACCAATTGCCATGTCAACGGGCATAATATAAAAACGTACACACAATTTGAATTCTATAATTATAGTAGCTTAAAGTATGGTTAAATGGCTGAACAAAGTTTTCTTAAGATTTACAAATTACGCCCATAACTTGTTTTATTTTGCGTCTAAAAATCAGTTATTATCTCACCAGTAGGTAGTCACTCAGTGGAACACAAGCATATACCAACGAAAAGTTACTGCGGGACTGCAAAAACTTTTTTTTTAAATATCTTACTTGCCACTTACCACTTTAATGTTGTCCAAATTAAGTCGATTTTGACCCAGTTTTCAGAATTGAATAAAAATATTTAATAAGGGTCAAAGATCGTCCATAAAATATTTGCTCCAAATCTACAGTCCTCTAATTTTAATATTCATAATGCTGATTTCAATTATTCATGCACTGCAATTCAGCAGCGAGATTTCATTGGGGACTGCTAAAAATAAATAATGTTTCGCTAAAATCTAAAACATTTTGGCTTTCTATCTAAATATCGTTGATCGACCTAGACGGATTGCAATTTTCTCAAATCCCTAATAAATATAGCAATGTTTCCAAATTGCATCTTTTCTAAACCTCTTTTCGAACGCGATCACTCAGACATCACTCTTGAACGGGTGAAATAAAGCACCAACTTCTAGATCTGATTTGGTCTTGTCCATTTGGTCGAGATATCTCTCAAACACAATCTCTATCGAACACTGGCGAGATAAAATTGCCCTGCAATTTTACTTTTATTAGAAAATAAATTGTAAAATAAATAGATAATCTCGTATATCATCTTATAAACTACATATATGTATATATAGTTTATAACTATATATTTTAAACTTATCTAATATATAAGATTATCGTGTCATAGTGTTTGTTGAAATTGAAATGAAATTTTTTGTGTTTATTCGGTAGGTCTGAGGCGGTCGTAAACTATTTTTCATACCCCTATATGATAAGGGTGGTCCACCCCAAATTTGTTATGATTCGCAATAAAAATACATACAAGCATACATTTTCACCTTTCTACCACCAAACCCCTAGTTTTCAAGAGGGATATTAGTACTTTAATAATTTTCTACTTTGAATATAGATATAGTTGACTATACGTGCGTATATGTATACGTATATATACGTGCACAGAAAAGGACATTAAAAAAAATGAATTTAACTCAGCTTAGCAACACACAATTTATTGATTCTAAGGCGGTACGAAGTTCGCGGGGTCAGCTAGTATCTTATATAATCTTCGATCAACAATACAACTAGATTACGGGTCATAGACAAAATCAAAGCTAAATGCTGTCCGCGTAAACATATAAATATACAGTTACATTCGTTTACCAATAGAATGAGACAAAAGATTTAAATTCAACTTAATCACAACCACAGCATCTTGTAATAAAGTAACAAATCCTTTAAATTTTACGATCATTCGTCTCAAAACAGAAACAAAGTAATAAATTACACCTGTCACTTAAAAATAAAAAAAAGACCTAGGTTATATAACATTTATTGTGAAATCAACCTTATGTTGCAAGAAATAAAGTACTTTTTGCTATTATTGTCTTGCGAGCTACATCGTTTTATTTCGTTTCTGTTTGCTATTGGCGTCTATTGTCCCAACGCTATATCACACGTTTGACGTTGGCCAAACATTCTTAGCGGTGGTTTAAAATCGGCAATATTAAAAAATTGATATTAATCGTCAGTTTAAAGCTAAAAATATAACTTATTCTACATGTAGTTACCGAAAGTAAGGCACTCCGACTGATAAATTGCTTTTCCGGGCATTATATTTGCAACTTATAAATGCGCATTGAGGCATTGTGGTACGTGTTGACGTTGGCTGTGTTTCAACCTGACTAAACAAAATAGGAGCTCACGCCGCAAGTGAGCTGTTATTTACCGGGACGGATTTTTTGCGCCGACCCTTTATCTAGGTGTATTGTTGATCAAAGTATATAGTGTAAAAAATATAAATTTTTATACTCGTACGCCGTGATGTATTTATCATGATTTCACCTTTATATCGGGTTGGGTCAGTGTTCTGCTTGAGTCTGGTAACAGTCTGTATCTTGTTTGTCGTAATTATAACAGTAAAATTAAAGTGGCATTACGATATACATTATTGACGCAGAAGAGGGCTGTTCGTGCAATTTATAATATGGGCCCCAGAGAATCATTACGCAACAAGTTTAAAGAAATAAATATTATGACACTCCCTTGTCAATACATCTATGAAAATCTAATGTATGTTCACAAAAATATTAATTTGTTTAAGAAAAATAGCGATACATAATCATAATTTTAATACTAGAAATAAAGATAAACTCGCTGTTGCCACTTGTAGACTCCATAAAGTTAGTAAATCGTTTAAAAGGCAAGGTGTATGCTTTTATAACAAACTCCCAAGGGATGTACAAAAATTAACAATTAACAAATTTAAAAACATAATTAAACAAAATCTTTATAAAAGAGCCTACTATAAAATATCGGATTATTTAGATGATAGAGAAGCTTGGGATTGAAATTGCTCCAAGTCGTTCAAAATGTTACAATTTAGACGTAATTTATTTTCTGTATTATGTATTGTAAAAAGATCATTAAAAAACAACCAGCCTTGTTTCTTGCCTTTCTTTCCTGGCTTGGTCGCGAAGGAACAGGCAGTAAAATTGACGTTTCAAAGTGATCCTTGTGATTTTAATGAATAAAAATATTTGACTTTGACTTTTTGACTTTGACGACTCAGTTGTTTCAGACGAACGTTGTTGTCTGATCGCAAATACACCCGTTTAATTATAATGTCAAATTTTAGAAATGACACGTTAAATTGTGGCAACTTGGACTTACAGATTATATTATCGAAACTTAAATTAAACTAGGATTTTAATTTTAATATTTATATTAATAATTAAGTTTAAAGGTTGTATTAATATCAGTACCTCTCAATGCAATGTTTGTAATTAATTGAATGGTAAAATAAATGTAAAAATTGAAATTACATCACAATAACACGAAAGCTTGAATGTTTGTTTACCTGTTACTTCATCGCGTCATAATTGCTGAACTGACCTCGATTCGATTCGATTTGGATTAAGATATCGGATATTTTTAATTGACAACCCACTCGTTATAAGCCTCGGGTGGATGTTAGTTACTTATTTAATATACTAGCTAACCCGCCCGCAGCTTCATGTCAATAAAAGCATTACCCTCCTTCTGCACAGTCAAATAAAAAGTAGCCTCTATTCAATCCTTATGATAATCTATGTATATACCAAATTTTATAGAAATCGGTCCAGCCGTTCATGAGTTATAAATGGTGTAACTAACCCGACTTTGTTTTATATATGATGTATCCGCTATACAAAACATAAAGTCTCATTATGCTTATAATTCCATATTTAAATCTTTCCCAGGTGCTAAGCGATGAAGCCTACACACACATTAGACTAAACATATATCCAGACGGAGGTATCGCCAGGTTTAGAGTATACGGTGAGGCGAAACCTGAAGCACCCCCAAAACACCAAATCGTTGACTTGGTTTCTCTACTGAACGGAGCGACTTGTCAAGGTATGTACTATTATTAACAGGCTTCAAAAAAGGAGGTTTTAAATTTGGTTATTTGTTATTGTTATCTCAGACCTCCATCATTTATCAAATGATGAGGATTTTTTTTTAAGTTTTAAGAATTTTTTTAAATTAGTTATTAAAGTAAAGTTTACCTCGATTGAATTCTTGTAACCTTATATACATACTCCAACTGTGATAGTTCATCTAACACTATGTTAGCCGTGGGACATCCTCTACTAAACTTACTAATCCAGTCATTCTTAGAATTTAAATAGCAATGTATATATATCATGTTTCAAGTCCACTTCTAATTTTGACTATAAGTTTCAGAGCACTGATCATTAATAATTTATTTTCAACTTATTATACACAGAATACCTTTATACATAGATGAATCACTGAAAAATGCAGTAGTAAAAACTGTGTCGCTTTATCCAGTAAATATTATGAATAAATAAATATTGCAGGACTTTCACACAGCGCTATCTAGCTCCTAACTAAGCGGAGCTTGTACTATGGAAACCAGATAACTGATAGAATACATAAATACGTTTTTTTTTTGTAAAAACATACTTATAATATATAGAAAAACATCCACACCCGGAATAAATATCTCTAGATCATGCAGACATTTGTTCCGCAGCGGGAATCGAACCCGCCACCTCCTAGATCTATAGGTCGTCTAAACCTCCTCCATCCATTAAACCTAAGACAGTAATAAATACTAAGATTTTATTTATTTATTTATTTATAAAAACAATACAGTTACATACATCTTTTTTTTATATAAAGTATTAAAAACCATCTCAAAAACTTTCAAAGTTTGAACGTGAAAGGGTTGAAAGTTTTTGAGATGGTTTTAAAAATCTTATAATTTTCTTATATTTTAAGTTTTAAAAAGTGTTCGGGTGACACTTTAAAAATAAAATACTAATAGTAACAAATGGTCTATTGCGTTCAAAAGCCTATAAGGGTTCACCGCTTGAGTAAATTAAAAAATGCGTCTTACTTAATTTTCCCTTTTCTAGGTTACTCCAATGCCCACTATGGCCATCCCAGGAACATGATAAAACCGTGTAAGAGCAACACCATGGCTGATGGATGGGAAACAGCCAGAAGACTCGATAGACCTGAGATAATTGAAACCAAAGACGATGGGACATTAAAAGTTCCAGGTACGATGTGTTTATAAATGTTAATCAGGATCGACTTTCTGGGTACCTTTTTGTATTTTTTGATGGCGAAATTTTCAGTGATAATTTTTTAAACCCAATTCTTATAACTTTAAATTCCGCTAACGACGCTTTTGAGGTTAAACAGTTATAATTAGTGAATTATTAATATTATTAAATAGTGATCAAAAATTGAATTTAACTAACCTTATTAAACGTGAATTGGTCTTAAAAACATACAACCAAATTGCAATTAGTACAGTCAGCAACATAAGTTGATTAACAATTTGAGATTTGAAAATATTTGTTTCACTTGTAATCAGAAAAAAAATGTTTTTGACTCGACATTAGTAAAGGGTAAAATTAACACAGTATTATTTGTTTGTTGAAAAAGTGCCTTGTACCAGATTTATTTAGATTTTAAAACTAAAACTATTAACCTATTTGCGGTGATCGTACCCCAAATATGTCAAACCATGATGTTATCATTTTTGTTCCAATAGAAACTTCATGGTTAGGACTACCACTATATTATACTAAAGCTAAAAAAATATACGGAAGCTAAAATATCTTTTGTATTGTAGGTTATGAATGGGCGGTCTTCAAATTAGGATTTCCGGGAAAGATCTCCCAGATGTGCGTAGATACAGCACACTTCAAAGGGAACTACCCAGACTCAGTGAAGATTGAGGGCGTCTATTTAGGCTCTGCTGATTGGACCGAGGAAACAGGACACGTTGCCTGGAGGAGTATTCTGAGACCGAGCAAGGTGAGTTTTTAAACGGGAAATTAGACTTTATCGCCTACAGATTGGTTGTTATTTTCGATTGTTTCATAATCCCCCACAGGTTAGAATAGTCACACAATAGAATCTCTATTTTTCTAGTCTAGCAGATAATTGGATATTAAAGGCACATACTTGGAAAATTACTCGAAAATGTACTGCCTATACTGATTGAAATAAATCAAAATATTTTCTTATTTTTTTTATATATAATAGTGAAAGCCACATTTAAAAAAACAACCGAAAATTGATCCAGCAATGATTCTAACTAGCATCTTAGTCTATAATCAGCGATACATAGACCAACTCAGTTAAAGTTCTAACTGAGGTTGGCTTCGAAATATATTGGTCTTGCAATTTAAACTAATTATATCGAAGATATGGTTTTTCAATAACTCCGCCCAGTCAATGACCCGCCCAGTCAATGACCCGCCCGGTCAATATACCCAACAATCAACAGGATGCCTACAGCGCGTATGGCTGGGCGGTAAGTACCCACGTTAAGTACAAAAATACAAAAATAAAGTTGTTTGGATTAAAAAACCTGAGACGCAGGAGGTAGCGGGTTCGATTCCCGCCGCGGAACAAATGTTTGCATGATATTTGTTTCTGGTCTGGATGTTTTTCTATATATTATAAGTATGTATTTACAAAAAAAAAGTACATAAGTAGGTATACTATCAGTTATCTGGTTCCCCTCTGCTTAGTTTGGGGCTAGATAGCGCTGTGTGATATGTCCAGCATTATTTATTTATTTATTATTATTTATTTATTAGTGTCGAAAAAATATATTCCGTTATTATTTGTATTTTAAATTGCAAGACCATAAATACGATTTTGATATATACAGGCACACTATAAGATAGACTTATATTGTATTTTTTTAACAGTTGTCAGCACACTACGAGCACTGGTTTGACTGCAGTTCAGACGTTGTGACACACATCAGAGTGACAATGGCGCCTGACGGTGGCATTTCCAGAATACGGGCTTTCGGATTTGTGGATTCGTGATCCATAATATTAAATACTGGAGTATGTAATACTATAACATTACCTGGTTTTGCCGAAGATCAAGTATTGATTTTGTGGCTTTATACCTGTAAATACTGAAGTTCGAGGAAGTTTCTTAATAATACTGTATAAACGAGTAGGATTTAAAATACGTATAAGAAAAAGATTAGACATAGACAGATATGTACTTGCTACCATAGCACAAACAAAAAACTGAGAAGGTTTTAACATTAATAAAATCAAGCCGAATCAGAGATCCCTTGCATCTAAACACAAGTTTTTAAACATGCAAGGTATCAAAGTATTTGATGTATTAATCAACGTTGTAGTGCAGAATCACAAAATGAAACACCCTAGGTATCCTAGAAATATAACTATTTATATAAGTGCACTACATAAACCTTTTTTTTTCAAATAAAAATACATATTCATATTCAATTAAATAAAGTATTAGTAGTCACTTCTTATTATTGTGGAATTTATATGAAGTTTTGTAATTCTTTGATATGATTTTAATACATACTAGTACATGGTACATACACATAATTCCATATATTATGATTTTGGTAGTACCGCAAAATGCATATTTAAATAAACAATTATCGAGGCTAAATATAAGCATTTTGTGACTGAAAAAAGTTAAGCAGATGATACCTAAAGTTATTGTGAAAATAAACTTCATATATTATATCCATCTATATTTTATATACTAGTTGATCTGGCGAACTTCGTACCGCCTTGACATGCATATGACGCGGGCTGTCAATTTACGTCACCCCGGTGGAATTGAAAATCTACCATCATTATGTTTGATGATGAGGAAAAGAATTTTCTTCGTGATTTATTTTTGATTGAATTTTTCCAAAATTTCAATAGTTATTCTGCTATTAGGGGCGGAGACAAATTCAACAAATCAAAGATCATCAAAATCGGTCCAACCGTTCTCGAGTTATAAGTGTTCGAACAAACCCGACTTTGTTTTAAATATTAAGATAAAGTCATTTATTTAAAGTCAGCCTCAAAGTCAGAGGCTGGACCTATGACTGCTAAAGTACGTACTATTTACTCTATTTAAAAGCTGTCTGGAAAGATTGCCCTCAGCGATAAAACCGCCTTGTTATTGCCTATTCTAGCTCAGTACTTATGAGAAAAAAGAACTTAAGTAAATTATAACTAAAATTGTTCCTATTAGAGTAAAAAATGTTGTAATTACTATGTACATAAAGAAAATAAATGTTATATTCAAAAACTACCTACCGGCTTTACTTACCTTTCTCTTTTCAAGGTAGATTTTCGACGGAGGATTGAAATACAACTTTAAACCCGCTCAAATCCTACAAAAGACATGTACAAAACTCGAGTACTCAAATTTTCCGTATAATATCCGTCTTAGAGTCCAATGCTAAGTCTCTATAGCGTTGGGAATGGAAGATATAAATATAAATTTAAAATTTCTGGTATTTTCAACTGCCAGTCTGTAATAGAAAACCTGATTTTTTTAAATTTATACTATACTAGTTGTTCGCCCAGAACTAAGATCTCGCGAGTCTACCATAAAAAAAAATATATTCGTATTCTTTGACTATCAAAATAGTGCCACGAAATAAAACCATTTAACTTGACCTACAGTTTCATTCAAATTACAGGTAACGGGAGTTTATGTTAATTGGTTTCTCTTTTTTGGGGTACAAATTGCAGTTATTCTAGATTTCAGACTTTTGCCTATATTTGTGATATATAAGCTACACGCGTACCAAATTACAGCACTGTGGGTTCACTGGTGTACCCTGTGAATTTTGTCAAAGTTTAGTTTTTATTATGGCTAATAACTCAAAAACTTTACTAAAAGTAAAAACGGGGTCGAAATGCACTAATGAAGACCTTCCATTTGACGTCCCACTTGACCTAATAGTCTCATTTTCATTTTTTTTACTCCTCTGAACCCCAATATCTCAACAACCTCCCCAAATTTTTGCTCAATGAGTCACACCAAAATTGTGCCATCATTACCTATCTACCTATATACCAAATTTCACGATGATTGGATAAACGCTTCGAAAGTTATCCTCGGACAAACAAACATACATACATACATACATACAACGCCGATTTGCCCAAATTAACTTAGAGATCTCACTTCGCTCGATCGGTAAAGTGGTAATCATCGCATTATAAAAATATATACGCGTTATGTGTATGTTATTTGACTACATTACTACCACTGAGGCAACGTTAACATTGCCTCATACGGCAATTAGCATATTAGACTTTTCATCTATAAGCCTCAAAGTGACGGGCCCACCTGTGAGGTAATAAATATTTTACCTTTGGCAATTGCTACGATAGGAGTGTTACCTAGATCAAATCATAGATCTAATTCTATGGTTCGGGGAATAAGATCTTCATTGACGTTCCGCATTGGGTTGTATTATGCATAACCCCTCTTCTTACCTAACCCTAGCTATCCTAGCTCCTTGAAGTAACGGAGCAGGACATTGGGTTGATGGATGCAGTTTTCCAAGATCCCCGTGGATGTTGTTGTGGTGTTAGCGGACGAGGATTCCATGAGCTCCTGCAGATCTGTCTTCAGTCGTCTGTGTGCGCAACAAAGCCCACTTTTCGTGGCCCCGGTCTTTAAGAGGTGATGGTTAAGTTCGCAGTGTCATGTGACGATTCCCATCATCATCTTTAGATCCTCGCGTTTCATTTTTAACAAGGTTTTTGTTGTTTTTTGATTCCTTGCAAATCATAGATATAAAGATCCGGTTTTTCTAACACCAATCTTTTTGCATCTGATGATAAAAAAAAAGTCTGAACACGGCTACTACTGCCGCCATATCAATGTCAAAGGGCGACTTGCACAACGATCCCAATACGTATTTAGCGACTAAACTTATTTAAATTTGACGTATTTGTATGATTTGACAACTCTCTAAATCATATTTAGCCACTAAATACGTTTAGGCATCGTTGCACAAGTCGCCCTAAGAAAAAACACATCTCTATTTTAATTACTAATTTATCTTCACGTGTCTGTGTGTGTACTGAGTAAGCGATCCGAGTATGATCAACATGGGGATTAATATCATCGTAAGTTATTTTTTTAAGCTATTATGAATCTAGTAACCATTCCTTACCGCAGACGTAGCATTGCCTGGAGCTAAAGGTCTCAGATCAGAACTTAAGTAATATCATCTGTAGGCTTTGTTTAAGCCGTCAGAGGTCTGATTGGAAACATGGATAGGATAGTTTCAGAAACTTTGCCTCGCAGACTGTAGATAGACGTCACTAAGGCGTCAGAAATGACTTTCAAAAGATGGTTTACGAAACTATGGAGGAGGTAAGATATGAATGGAAATTGTGTAGCTAGAAGCTATCACGCAAATATCCATTGTTGCTTAGTTTGGGGCTAAATAGCGCTGTGTGTAATGTCTGGCAATATTTATTTTATTAATTGTCCGTATGAAACAAAAAAGCATGGCAACACTAATACAGTGCTGTCAAACCTAAAGGAAGCGGCCATTTTATATTTCTGTATTGTATGTTTTTACGTGCCTTATCTTCAGATTCATTTCAGATGATATTCATTTAAGTAGATACATCATTTTAAATTTAAATTCACTTGCCGAACACTGCACTACCTTGATTAACCTTTTTTTTTGTATTTGATCTCCACAATACAGGGAATCCTAGTGTGGAGGTCAAAGTTAATGCATAACATTGTTAAATAATTATTACTTAAGCTGATTTATATAATTTCCTAATGATTAAGCATACATCAAAATTATAATTATAATATGTAAACTAGCACCTATATTTAAAATTGTTTATGACATTTTTTGTGGTTCCAATAAAAGTTTATTATTATTATTATTATGGTGTTCAGAGATTTTCTCTACTCGATTTTCTAAGAATCGGTGATAACTGGGGGTCACGGGCCTAAGCCAAGTGCACCTCAGTGGGCCGAACTTCACTAGGAAGCTCAGTTTGTAGGAACTTTCTCACGATCCTACACGTATTCAAAATAGCCGCTTTTTGTAGCAGAATGTAAGTGTGCTTCGGCAGGTCTAAATACTCTAAAGATTGGAATAGCTGTTTAGGAATAACACCAGTTGTTGACAAGACTATTGGAACAATGGAAACCCTTTGAAGATGCCACATGCGAGTTATTTCGTTTTTGAGATCAATATATTTGGATAGTTTCTCCGCGATGGTGCTCTGAAGATTGTGAGTGTTGGGGATGGCGATGTCAATGAGGAGTGATGTTTTGTTGGTTTTGTCTACAAGGGTCAAATCTGGTCTATTGAAGTGTGTGGTTTTATTATTATTATTCACACATATTTATTTTAAAACTCGTTTATAAAAAATACATTTTTCACTACAAAGTATCTTACAAAAAACAAACATTATAGTAAAAAATATATTTATAAAAACGGTAAACCACCGACCGCGAAGCAAGGCCCAAGCGATCGGTGGCTAGGGCTGCAGAGAGAGGAACCTCCTGACTATGCGTGCCGAGTCCAGGAGTACCGCCTTCTGTATCTGACCCTTGATCCAATTTCCTAGCGAGAGCCTCTTAAGGTATTGGTCGAGGCTCTTCGCTATCAGTCCGTTGACCGACACAACTATCGGAACGATAATTGTTGATTCCACATCCCACATGGCGGTAATCTCATGAGCCAAGTCAAGGTACTTGCTTAGCTTGTCCTTCTCGGCCTTCACGAGATTAGCATCATGTGGGATAGTAATATCAACAAGTATCGCTCGGCGCTCTGACCGGTCTACCAGCACGATATCTGGCTTATTGGCAACAATAGTCCTGTCCGTGATGATAGACCGGTCCCAATAGAGCGTGGCACGGCCATTTTCCAGAACTGGCTCTGGCACATATTTATAATATGGCACCTCAGGTCCAACAAGGCCATACTGAAGAGCAAGCTGCTGATGGATAATTCTGGCAACTTGATTATGTCTATGCAAATACTCAGAGTTAGCAAGGTGCGAACAACCCGAAAGCACATGTCTAAGGGACTCTCCGGGCTGGTGACAAGCTCTGCAGATGTCGACCGTCCCATCCTTCATAATATACTTTCGGTAATTGTTCGTCTTGATAACCTCATCCATAATTGCACAGACAAAACCTTCAGTTTCTCCGAAGAGATCACCGAAGCGTAACCAGATTACCGAGTCGAGCGGGTCTACATCTGGTCCTGTTAGGGCTTTGTAGAACCGCCCATGAAGCTCCTTACTCTTCCATATGGCCTCGCGATCCTGAGTGGTCAGCACCGATGGTTTATGCCAGTTCTCGTTTGCCAAAGAGAGCGGGGTAAAGTTTTTGTCAACTGCAACAACATCCCGATGCATCCCACACACATTATTAAGGAAATACTCCCTGAGATTGTACACCTCGCGGTTATGAAGGGTTTTGGCATTTAAAAAGCCCCGACCACCACATTTCCGCGGGATGTACATTCTCATTACCGAAGAGCGTGGGTGCCGCATACGATGGGTCGTGAGCTGTTTGCGAACTCTACAATCCAGGGCTTCTAATTCTGTCTGAGTCCATCTCAGTATGCCAAAGGTGTATATGAGTAGGGGCATAACCCAGCCGTTGAAGGCACGGACCTTGTTGCCACCTGACAAAAGACTGTTAAGAACTTTTGTCAAGCGGCAAAAGAAACGTTCCCGCACCGACTGTTTTATCTCCCTATCTATAATACCCAACGACTCCGACATACCGAGATATTTGTATGTCTCGACTTCAGAGAGAGATCTGAGAGATATCGTCTCGGAAAGCTGCACATTTGAAGAATTTACAACTCTCCCACGCCGTACTTGCATGACCGCGCACTTCTCAACACCGAATTCCATGCTGATGGCGTTGCTAAATACCTGTGTGATATTAAGCAATGTCTCCAACTCCGAACTCTTAGATGCAAAAAGCTTGAGGTCATCCATGTACAGCAGATGAGAAATGATTTCCCCCTCTCTCCGAAGTCGATGGCCTAGACCTGAATCCTTTAGCAAAGTGCTAAGAGGATTCAGTGCCAGGCAAAACCACAAAGGACTCAGACTATCTCCCTGGAATATACCCCGCTCAATCCTTATGAGATCATGCGGAATAGAGGAATCCCATCTGCTACCTGGATGATGAAGAATTGTATTCCACTGTCTCATACACGATCCTAAAAAGAGTCTCAAAGTTGCATTTACTTTATACAACTCTAAGACCCTCTCTAGCCATGTATGAGGCACCGAATCATATGCCTTCTTATAGTCAATCCAAGCAACTGAGAGGTTTCCTCTGCTGCGCCTGATCTGCTGGCTAATGGCCATGTCAATGAGGAGAAGCTCCTTAGTACCACGGGACCCAACCCTACATCCATTCTGTGCAGGTGCCAAAATATTGTTATTATTATTATTATTATTATGGTGTTCAGAGATTTTCTCTACTCGATTTTCTAAAAATCGGTGATAACTGGGGGTCACGGGCCTAAGCCAAGTGCACCTCAGTGGGCCGAACTTCACTAGGAAGCTCAGTCTGTAGGAACTTTCTCACGATCCTACACGTATTCAAAATAGCCGCTTTTTGTAGCAGAATGTAAGTGTGCTTCGGCAGGTCTAAATACTCTAAAGATTGGAATAGTTGTTTAGGAATAACACCGGTTGTTGACAAGACTATTGGAACAATGGAAACCCTTTGAAGATGCCACATGCGAGTTATTTCGTTTTTGAGATCAATATATTTGGATAGTTTCTCCGCGATGGTGCTCTGAAGATTGTGAGTGTTGGGGATGGCGATGTCAATGAGGAGTGCTGTTTTGTTGGTTTTGTCTACAAGGGTCAAATCTGGTCTATTGAAGTGTGTGGTTTTATCAGTTAGGATGGCCCGATCAAAATACAGTTTGTAAGCAGCATTCTCCAGCACGGTTTCAGGAGTATATTTGTAATAGGGTGTTGGTTTTACGGTTGTGCCTACAAGTTTATATTTGATTGCTAAGCTTTGGTGAATTATGTTGGCCACTTGATCATGCCTAAACTTGTAGTCAGTTTGTGCGATAGCCTTGCAGGCCCCCGTTATGTGCTGGATTGTTTCCGAGCTGCTGTTACACCTTCTGCACATTTCTGTTGGTATATTCTGTATTTTCATGATATGCTTTTGATAATTGCGAGTTTCAACGACTTGGTCTTGTATTGCAATCATGAATCCTTCAGTCTCGGGGAAGAGTTCACCTCGGCGGAGCCATTCGTTCGATGCTTGTTTGTCGACGGTGGGTTGACTCAAGTCGTGGTAGTGCCTT
Organism: Philereme transversata; assembly: GCA_963924445.1. Taxonomy (NCBI): domain Eukaryota; kingdom Metazoa; phylum Arthropoda; class Insecta; order Lepidoptera; family Geometridae; genus Philereme; species Philereme transversata. Next base: position 5,917,461 of record OZ004353.1, read on the forward strand.
CCGTGGAGTGACTTTCGGGCCCATTCAGTTAATAAGGTATTTTTGTCTGTAATGTTTTCGTTGCTCTGGTTACTGTGGTCCTGTAAGTTAAGCGGTGTAAGTTTTCGGTCTAACTGGGCTATTGACTTATGCAACGTAGATGTTTCAGATTTAGAGTAAAAATATGATCTTAAAGTTGTTATTTGTCTGTTATGTAAGTTTTGGATGTCGATAATTCCTCTCCCTCCCTCTGAACGTGGCAAAATTTGTCTTTGGATGCAAGCCCGCGGATGATGCTTTCTGTGTTTAGTCATGGAGACATTAATAAGGCGTTGTATTTTTTTTAATTCCGTTTTTGTCCAATTTATTATTCCAAATGAGTATGTAAGAACAGGAATGGCGTAAGAATTTAAGGCAATCGTTATATTTTTTGAGTTCAATTGTGATCTTAATATTGAGTTTAGCCTGTGTTTAAAATTTTGAGTAAGTTTGGTTTTAATTTCCTTATAATGAATTTGTTTTGACTGGTGGTAACCTAAGTATTTATACGATTCGTTTTCGCAAAGAGGACTTATAGGTTCTCCAGTTTCCATCTGGTATACGAGTACATGTTGGTATGTTTTCCCTTCTCTAATAGAGTTGATCTTGCATTTATCAATACCAAAATTCATTGCGATATCTTGTGAAAATTGTTCTGTGATTTGTATGAGATATTCTAAATCAGTCTGCGTAGAGGAATATATTTTAATATCGTCCATATATAGAAGGTGGTTCAATGTACATTCTATGTTGTCAGTCCGTCCGTCGTTTACTTTGTTTAGTGAATAGCCTATCTTAGTTGAATTAAGATTGTTAGATAGAAGGTTTAATGCCAGGCAGAACCATAAGGGGCTGAGGGAATCGCCTTGGAATATACCTCGCTTTATTTTTATTAAATCAGTTGCTATAGTTCTATGGGATGTTTGTGCGTGTAGTCTTGTTGTCCATTTAGTCATAGTGTTTTGCAAGAACTTTACGAGTTCCGGGTGTATTTTATAGATCTCTAGGATTTTTATGAGCCAACTATGTGGAATGGAATCAAAGGCTTTCTTATAATCTATATAAATGGTAAAAAGATCTTCTTTACATTTTTGTACCCTGTTTAAGACAACTGCATCTATGGTAAGCTGCTCTTTGCAACCCTGACTGAATTTTCTACAACCTTTTTGTTGCTCTGCTAGTATATTATTCTCTTCAATGTGTTTATAAATTAGTTGGGACAAACAGGCTGTCATAATTTTGTAAATTGTTTGCAGGCAAGTGATCGGCCTATACTTAGCAGGATTTGCAGTGTCGTTTGTGTCTTTCGGAATCATGTATGTAATCCCGCTTGTGATGTAGGTGGGCATGATTTCAGGGTGCTTGATGAATTGGTTAATATGGTTGTAAATATAGGGGTGAATAGATGTGAGCTTTTTGTACCAATAGCTGTGTATATGATCAGATCCTGGTGTTTTCCAGTTGTGGGTAGCTTTCAGCACTTGGTGATATGTCTCTATGGGTATACTATCGTAGTGCATGGAAGTTACGGCTTCAGAATTTGCATACTCTTTCTGGATCCATTCAGCTCCACTGTTTAGTTCGGTAGGGATTTCCCATATGTTAGCCCAGAATTGATGTAGCAAAACGGGATCTAAGCTACTGGTTTGGTTTTCGTTACCATCGGTCTCAGGCTGCGCAGGTCGGTTGGTTGTAGTTTTAGCTAAGAATTGGTAAAATTTCCTTTCATTGTTGTTAAACTGGTTGTTCTGCGTTTTACGAAAGGAACAAGCTTTGTAGCGTCTGAGACGACTACTCACTACAGAGAGTTTTTGTTTCAAGGTGTCCAGGTAATGAGCTGGTTCTGTATTTGGTTGCTCATGTGTTGTGTGCGTCTTATAATTTTCTAATATTAGATTGACTTGTTTATTAAGAGTCCTACTTCTATTTCCATTAATAAATTGTGTCAGTCTTCCGATCTTTTTCCTTAAGTCCTCTAACTTTCTTTCGAGGCGTTTTTGCCAATTGGGTGTAAAATATCGCTGTCCTTGGTTCGATACTTTTTCTGGTGGTATTTTCAGTTTGGATCCATTAAGTTTGGCTGCTGTCCATGCCACACAATAAACAATGGTTTGAAGGGTTTTAAAATCAGTGTCGATATTTACCTTCTCAGGTAAAATTGTGTCATTTATGTAGCTGACAATCTTTCCCAGCTTTTTTGACGTCCTTTGTTTCGGAATAAAAGGTCTTTCTTCAGGGTTCACATCGTTAAAGTATTTTAAGGCTTGATTAAATACTAAGTCAACCTCTTGATTTCTATTCTGGTTATCTAAATTAATTCGTGTAGTGTCATATGGCGCATGTGGTTGTAGTGTTCGTCCATCATCATCGTTATTATCATTCATATGTGCAAGTTCATCATAAACGGTTGTGTTAAGGTCCTCCTCCGTCGCATTAGCTGTTTGTGTGCCTAATTCATCGGCGATTTCCTGTTTTATGACGTTGAGCCTATCATCATCAATCAACTTGTTTGCTATGATGACCCTTCTCTGGTCTGCCACTCTTTGCTCAGTGATATGAGCAAGGTGTGGAAATGTGCTAATGAAACATTGATGCAATGGTTGTCTATAAGCTGTTTTATTGGTTTCTAAATATGTGATTCTGTAGTATTCTCTGATTATTGTTTCGTTATGTTCGGCTGTCCAGCGCATTCGCTGGGTGGGTTGCATTTGAGTCAGTGGCGGTTGTGCATTTTGTTGATTAGTTAACAGATAAGTCTCTGCCTCCTCTCTTATCTCATTCACACTAGTTGTTGATAGTAGCTTACTACGGATGATTGCTCTACGCTGGTCTCCCACTCTCTGTCTACTAACATCCATGTCAGGAAATCGTTGAATGAAATTATTGTGGAGCTCTGTTAGGTAGGCTCTAGTCTCCGTTTCAAGTTTTGTTACAATGAAATATGTGCGCAGGATGAATTTGTTCATTTCTTCAGTCCATTTTTTGCGCGCACGTGATTTGGCTTTGGCGGGTACAGTTCTACTGACGATTGTCGCCTGTACAACGTCCTCGGCCATTGAAGATATCGATCTTCGTGAAGAAGGAGAAATAGAAGAACGTTTAGTAATAGAGTCAAGATAAGAGGGCGGAGAGGAAGAAATTGAAGAGAAAAGGGATTTTGGTGAAGATGTAATGGATTGGGCTTCCTGGTCCTTTTCAGCCCAATCTGTTCGGCTTGGGCCCCTCTCCACAATAGGGCCTAGCCGTGTTGCTCCCACGTCAGCTGCACTCGTGCTGCTGAGACACTCGGCGCCGGCTCGTGATGTGCTCCGGCTTAATCTTCTCAGTGGTCGTAGGTTGTACCTTCTGTTGGGCTCACTTTTTTCGGGTTCCCCGGCAAAGGGCCGCCCATTACCCTCGCCACCGATGGCTTGCATGCTGTAACGTCCAGCATCGGCTCCAGACGTGCCCCGGCGATCACCCCCGGGAAGCGGCCATATACGTTTACTCTTACTATTACTCTCCATCATGATGGGTTCGCCATCGCCCTTTTAGTCACCTGCTAAGTTACTTCGTTGCAGGCGTCCGCCCCTCACGTGGCATAGATGTTCAGCACGGACGTGGGGATGGGCTTTGAGGGGCTTATTATTATTATTATTATTATTCTACTAAGTTTTTGCTCTTAAACTAACATAAACTAACAGTAGTACGATCCTCAACTAGATGGAAAGACGACCTGATAAAAGTTGCTTGGAGCCGTTGGGTGTAGGCAGCACAAGATAGGTCACTCTTGAAATCTATGGGAGAGGCCTATGTTCAGCAGTGGACATCCTTTGGCTATTATAATGATGATGATGAAACTAACATCAACCGAGCATGTTTTACAAACCAATAAACAACGACCAATACGCTATCTGATCATATATCCGAAAATATCTTAGATGATTTGGTAAAAAAATCACTCGGTTTCCGGAAAGTTATCGTACAATTTGAAATTCAAGTTAATTCTAGAATTGGTCGCTTGATTTTTATTTTGGACCAATCTCCGTACATTGTGACCATTCTCCTTTAGTCAGTGCCATCAGCATTGACCCCATTGTAAGTAGAATAATTTATGAAAAAATACGGAAAAACATATTGCTGGCAACGCACAGCCTAAACCACTGGTCCTAGAAGTTTTTAACTTGGAGGGGGTCTTCCTTAAGGGTGTAGAAACTCTCCTACAGAGGACTACTTTTATCATAATAACCTTGTATCTACTAACTTTATTAAAAGGTAATTGTGCGTTTTACAATAACTTTCCGAACCCTGAAACTCATAGAGTTGGCTACCCAGCCGGGCAAACGTTTAAACGATGAAACGGTGTAATTTTCATCGCCAGTATAACATTGAAAGCAATAAAGTTTGACGTGCTCACATTAAAACGTCTTTAAATGTAGTTTTCTCACTCCACGACACTAGGTGAGACATTTCAATCGCAATATCGTGCTTTTGAATAAAAAAATGTTAAACTGTGGACCAGAAGCCATTTGTTCTTTTCTTACGAATGTTTGGTAAGAGTGATTGTTCACTGAAGAAAAAGGCATAAATAAACTAGGTTGACATAAGACAAGTGTGTAGGCAGTTCAAGATCCAATTCGACTATAACACTTAAATATTGTATAAAATTAAGCGAATATGTTATATCCAAAACTTCTATAGTTATTATCCATACTAATGCATACATACATAAAGTACGGGGTTAAAATTATGAGGTATTCATTAGATGCACTCCCTATGTACCGTTAGTATATAGATATATTGTGACAATATATATATAGACAGTATATTTATATATATTTTAACAATCTATATTATATATATAGATTGTTAAAATATAAGGGTATTCTAGAGGTCGGGCTCCAATTCAAGGTATTTACTGTCTGTTGAGTAAACTCACAAATAAAGTATGTTATTTGTATTCGTAATTTACGATAAAAATTGTTTAGTGGAAAGCTATCTATTACTGAATAAATATTTATGGTTTTAAATCTACCTCTAAAAAAAGTTGATACCATTCCGGATGTGTGTTTTAAAATTGATGTCCTACACAACAAAACAGGTTGTATAAGTGACAGGTTACAATAACAGGTACCGACGAAACTACGTTATTTGTCATAATTTTGTTATCCAACAATTTTCATAGCTGTGGAGTTATTGATTTGACATTTTCAAATAAAACAGAAGCTTTGGAAGGTAATTAAGCAAATAAGGTCCTGTTATTCATTAATTATCCACTTTGTTTAATGTTATATTTTAAATGCAGTTAATTTTTGTACATATAGTTGAAGTATATATAATTTAAATATAAACAAAAGTTTATTACAAGCACTTAATTTCTATTGTAACTTTATGCGAAAATACAGAGGACCAGGCCCCACCATAGTGGAAACCAAATTAAATTGTTTAAAATAATGATTCATAGCAAAACTATAATCTATACACGCAGTACATACGAAACCAGCTGTGTTAGGTGACCTCATAGAATAAAGTAGCGAAATTACAGTGGCCTCTGACACTAGTGGAACGAATCGTTTCCATCGGCATTCGTGCCTAGAATCTAAGGGTGTGTAATATAACGAGTCAAAGCTCAGACAGTGATACATACGTGAATGTTCTTATTTGTTAAATCATCATCATTCTACTGATGTAGGTATGTAAGGTAGCAGAAGAGTTCTCCGTCAAAGAGCTCTCCCGGGCAAGAACCTTCATTTTTACTTTAAAAACTTTCGTGTCTGATTTCAAGCATTATTATAAATACGGGATTTATCACTTATCGTTTTATCGGTGTTTCGACCGACAATGTTTCGGTTCAAAATATCAGTGCGAGGCGAGACGTTATTCGCAGCGCATGACACTCACCCTGATGAAGGTTCACGAATTGAACCGAAACATTGTCGGTCGAAACACCGATAAAACGGTACGTGATAAATCCCGTATTTATAATAATGGTTACTACCTTCATACCAATTTATGCAGTCAAACCAGCATAGCTGCGTCCTGGTTTGAACGGTATGGGTGCTGGTAAAATTACGGGGTACTGAGACTTTACACCTGTTTATCTAAAGTTGATGGATGCAGTGAATCGTAGGGTACGTTCTTAATTTGTATGGCAACTAGTTGCCGATAAATAGTATAATATTCTCATAAGTAACTGGTTGTCAAACTCAGTTGCCACGGCGAAAGAAAAGATCTGACAGAGTTACAGGCGATGCACAATGTTTTTGAAATGGGAAATTGAGTGAGAAAAAAATATATTTCAAGTAAATTATTTGAAATATCATTTAGGTAATTAACATCTTCCAATAATTTTCCAATAGTCAATCACAGTATTAATAGTTCGTGCAACTTCTGATAACCCCCGATACAGATTGCACCTACAAGGCACGTGTTAATAAATCGGCTGTGTCGCAAAGGTCGACTTGAACCGATAAAAGTCGCTTCATAACCGGTTATTACCGCGTATTGAGGTCGGGAAACTACCCTAGAACGTCTGCTTTATCGAAGGACTGTTTGCTTGTCACGTCACTGAACCTTTCTAGGACACCCTGCGCAGGTCAGTGACTAGATTGGGGTCGGTATCCTGCGATTGGAATCACAAAACATGAACCTACAAATACTTCGTTATTTTTATTTTATGTATAATTATGCCATATTATGCAGGTTCGATTCCCGCCGTGGAACAAATGTTTGCATGATCTTCAGATATTTGTTCCGGGTCTGGTTGTTTCTCTATATATTGTAAGTATGTATGTAACGTTATTTTTTTACAAAAAAAATGTATATATGTAAGTATTCTATCAGTTATCTGCTTCCCATAGTACTAGTTCTGCTTAGTTTGGGGCTAGATAGAGCTGTGTGAAATGTGCGTGGCCACGATGCACTTGTGAGGCGACTCAAATACCTAAATTCGAACTAGTCAAAAATGTGATAACATCCTCATGAAACGCTAAAACGCCTTGTCGCTGCGTCAGGTACGCTTTCTATTTGACGTAACCTTAAAGCTTGAATTTATCGCTATTGAGCTATCTAATTAAATCACAAGCAAGCAATAACGTTAGACAGGTAAATAGGGTAATGTAATCCTTCACGGCATATTCATTATGTTTACCTAATCCAACTAACTAGAGCATTAGTCAATAATTGGAAACGAACATTGCTAATGTGGGTTTGCGTATCGAATTACTACACTGGGTATGAATTGAAATAAAAGTAATTATTATTATGATGTCTCTGATGGATAGAGTTATATTTAATTACATTAATTACTAAATTTATCTTTTTATTGATAATATTTTTGTTTCTATGTGGTGTACAATAAAGTGTACTTTTATTGGATGGTTAGAGTGGTGCTAGAAAAAAAAGAATAGAATAGAATAGAAAACACTTTATTGTAAATCACACTTAAAATAAAAAAAAAACAATATAAAAAACAAACAATACACGCAGAAATACAAGTGGCGGTCTTATCGCTAAAAGCGATCTCTTCCAGACAACCTTTGGATGGACTGGATGTCACGAGAACGTTATAAGGACACGAAAAAAGGCATACGATTTTTTAAAATTGTTTGTAGATGTATTGATAACTGAAGGTGTATTTATTAAAACTAGCTGTTCCGGCAACCTTCGTACCGCCTTGACATGCATATGACTCGGGCTGTCAATGTATGTACGTCCCCGGTAGAATTGTCAATCGGCCATTATTGGCTGCATCTATGTATGAGAAAATGAATTTTATCATAATATTTTTTTGTCTGAATTTTTCCAATATTTTAATAACTATTCTGCTATTCGGGGCAAAGACAAATCCAACAAATCAAAGATCACCAAAATCGGTCCAGCCGTTCTTGAGTTAACCCGATTTTATATATATAGATTTTAATTTTGGTATCCTTTACCTTCTCAGAAACATAACGCTTTAGGATATCATATTTATATAGGATTGGATTTTTTTTTTACCAATTTATTATTTTGATTTATATGTATGTATATGTTCTGACTTTATTTATTTTTATTACATAATATACTAGTTTGACATTTTAAACTATATATTATTACTAGAGGTTGCGTTGTGCGCGAGCTGCTCGCAGCTCGCGTGTTTTTCTTTTAGTCGAAGAAGTAATTAAAGAGGATATCGAGCTGTTAAAAGCCATCAAAGAGGATATCCATGTGTAAGAAGCAGTCAAAGACGATATCGAAATGGAAGAAGCAATCAAATCAAAGAGGATTTCCAAGTGGAAGCAGCAATCAAAGATGATATCGAAGTGGAAAAAGCAATCAAAGAGGATATTGAAGTGAAAGAAGCAATCAAATAGGATATCGAAGTAGCAGAAACAATCAAAGAGGAAATTAAAGTTGAGGAAGAAATCAAAGAGGATACCAAGGTGGTAGAAGCATTCTAAGAGGATGACGAAGTAAAAAAAGCAATCAAAGACGATATCGAAGTGGAAGAAGCAATCCAATGGATATTGAAGATGAAGAAGGAATAAAAGAGGATATCGAAGCGGAACAAGCAATCGTAGAGGATATTAAAGTTAAAGAAGCAATCAAAGAGGACACCAATGTGGAAGAAGCAATCAAAGAGGATATCGAAGTGGAACAAGCAATCAAAGAGAAAAAAATTGGATGTTCCAAAATGATCATGATAATGATTGTATAAAAAAAAATTGAACGTTGCAAAAAAGATCATGATGAACGTTGCATAAAAAAAAATCTGGACGTTCCAAAATGATCATGATTGACGTTGCATAATATAAATGTATGTTGCAAAATGATAATGATCAAAAATTTGTATTAATATTTTGTCAAAGTTTGCTAGTGCTATCTCTTCCCGTTTAGAAGATACGAGCGATTAAAGTTTTGTAAGAAAAATCATAAATTTGTTGATTGGATATCGAAGTGGAAGAAACTATCAAAGAGAATGTTGAAGTGGAAGAAGCAATCAAATAGGATATCGAAGTGGCAGAAACAATCAAAGCGGAAATTGAAGTTGAGTAAGCAATCCAAGAGGATACCAAGGTGGTAGAAGCATTCAAAGAAGATGACGAAGTGAAAAAGCAATCAAAGACGATATCGAAATGGAAGAAGCAGTCAAAGACGATATCGAAGTGGGAGCAGCAATCAAAGAGGATATCGAAGTTAAAGAAGCAGTCAAAGATGATGTCGAAGTGGAAAAAACATTCAAAGAAGATGACGAAGTGAGAGAAGCATTCAAAAAGGATGTCAAGGAAGACAATAAAAAAACAGTTGCACCAAAAATTTATACCAATATTTTGTACAAGTTTGCTAGGGCTATCTCTTCCCGTTTAGAAGATACGAGCGATTGAAGTTTTGTATGAAAGACCACAATTTTGTAGAGAGCATAATGAAGTAACTGAAGCAACTAAAGAGGATATGAAAGTAGAAGAAGCATTTTAAAGGGATAACGAAGTGGAACATGCAAAAATAGAAGATGTCGAGGCGGAAGAAACAATCAAAGAGGATATCGAAGTGGAAGAAGCCATCACAGAGGATATCGAAGTGAAAATGCTATCAAAGACGATATCGAAGATGAAGACGCAATCAAAGAGAATAATGCAGTGCAAGAAGCAATCAAAAGGAAATCGAAGATGATATCGAAGTGGAAGGAGTAAACAAAGAGGATATTGAAGTAGCAAAAACAATCAAAGAGGAAATTGAAGTTGACTAAGGAATCAAAGAGGATACCGAGTTGGTAGAAGTACTCAAAGAGGATGACGAAGTGAAAAAAGCAACCAAAGACGATATCGAAGTGAAAGAAATAGTCAAAGACGATATCAAAATGGAACAAGCAATCAAAGCGGATATCAAAGTGGAAGAAGCAATCAAAGAGGATATCAAAGTGGAAGAAGCCATCACAGGATATCGAAGTAAAAATGCAATCAAAAACGATATCGAATATGAAGACGCAATCAAAGAAAATATTGCAGTGCAAGAAGCAATCAAACGGAAATCAAAGAGGAAGGAGCCCTTACAGAGGATACCGAAGTGAAAATGCCATCAAAGAGGATATCAAAGATGAAGAAGCAATCCAATGGATATTGAAGATGAAGAAGGAATAAAAGAGGATATCGAAGTGGAACAAGCAATCGTAGAGGATATCAAAGTTAAAGAAGCAATCAAATAGGATATCAATGTGGAAGAAGCAATCAAAGAGGATATCGAAGTGGAACAAGCAATCAAAGAGAAAAAAATTGGATGTTCCAAAATGATCATGATAATAGTTGTATAAAAAAAATTGAGCGTTGCAAAAAAGATCATGATGAACGTTGCATAAAAAAAATCTGGACGTTCCAAAATGATCAGGATTGACGTTGCATAATATAAATGTATGTTGTAAAATGATAATGATCAAAAATTTGTACTAATATTTTGTCAAAGTTTGCTAGTGCTATCTCTTCCCGTTTAGAAGATACGAGCGATTAAAGTTTTGTAAGAAAAATCATAAATTTGTTGATTGGATATCGAAGTGGAAGAAACTATCAAAGAGAATGTTGAAGTGGAAGTGGAAGAAGCAATCAAATAGGATATCGAAGTGGCAGAAACAATCAAAGCGGAAATTGAAGTTGAGTAAGCAATCAAAGAGGATACCAAGGTGGTAGAAGCATTCAAAGAAGATGACGAAGTGAAAAAGCAATCAAAGACGATATCGAAATGGAAGAAGCAATCAAAGACGATATCGAAGTGGGAGAAGCAATCAAAGAGGATATCGAAGTTAAAGAAGCAGTCAAAGATGATGTCGAAGTGGAAAAAACATTCAAAGAAGATGACGAAGTGAGAGAAGCATTCAAAAAGGATGTCAAGGATGACAATAAAAAAACAGTTCCACCAAAAGTTTATACCAATATTTTGTACAAGTTTGCTAGGGCTATCTCTTCCCGTTTAGAAGATATGAGCGATTGAAGTTTTGTATGAACACCACAATTTTGTAGAGCGCATAATGAAGTAACTGAAGCAATTAAAGAGGATATGAAGTAGAAGAAGCATATTAAAAGGATAACGAAGTGGAACATGCAAAAATAGAAGATGTGGAGGCGGAAGAAACAATAAAAGAGGATGACGAAGTGTAACAAGCAATCAAAGAGAATATTCGATTAGTGGATGTCGCATAATAAAAAAAAAATTGACGTTCCAAAATGATCATTGTGGATGAGGCATAATTTAAAAAAAATGATTTTCCAAAATGATCACAAAGGATTTTGCATAATAAAAAAAAATGACGTTCCAAAAGTGATCATTGTGGATGAGGCATAATTTAAAACAAAATGATGTTCCAAATGATCACAAAGGATTTTGCATAGTAAAAAAAAAAATGACGTTCCAAAAGTGATCATTGTGGATGAGGCATAATTAAAAAAAATTGATTTTCCAAAATGATCACAAAGGATTTTGCATAATAAAAAAAAAATTGACGTTCCAAAAGTGATCATTGTGGATGAGGCATAATTAAAAAAAATTGATGTTCCAAAATGATCACAGTGGATTTTGCATAATAAAAAAAAAAAAAATTGACGTTCCAAAATGATCATTGTGGATGAGGCATAATTTAAAAAAAATTGATTTTCCAAAATGATCACAAAATATTTTGCATAATAAAAAAAAAATTGACGTTCCAAAAGTGATCATAGTGGATGAGGCATAATTGAAAAAAAAATGATGTTCCAAAATGATCACAGTGGATGATGCATAATAAAAAAAAAATAATTGACGTTCCAAAGTGATCATTGTGGATGAGGCATAATTAAAAAAAATTATGTACCAAAATGATCACAGTGGCTGTTGCATAATAAAAAAAAATAATTGACGTTCCAAAGTGATCATTGTGGATGAGGCATAATTAAAAAAATGTGGATGTTCCAAAATAAACATGATGAACGTTGCATACTAAAAAAAAAAAAAATTGGATGTTCCAAAATGATGATGATGACCTTTGCAAAAACTATGAAAGTTGTCTCATGCCCCTCCACCAACATTATATAGAATCAAGCAAATTTACAGTAATTTTATAGTACACACAAGCCATGGGCTCCCTACAAAAACAGTATGAAAATTACGGCAAACGAAATATACGGTTTACGGTATTCATACAGAAATATTTTGTATGGGACAATTTTTTTTTTGTATGAAAGACAATTTTTTTTTCATGGAACCGGATATAAAAAAATGTCCTCTGCAACATTAGTTTTTGGACCAGCGCTGTAAGACCTATACTTTCCGAGATACGAGGTGGATGGGAGCGAATGGGGGACAAAAGGGGTACTTTAGGATTTATTCCCAACTCATCGGAACTCCCTCTATACGATCCCACCAAACATTTTCACCCTACGAGGGGGCATCTGGGAGAACAAACATGTCAATGAGTCAATCAGTCAGTCAGTCAGTCAGTGGTAATCGAGCTTTATATAATATAACTAGAGGTTGCGTTGTGCGCGAGCTGCTCGCAGCTCGCGTGTTTTTCTTTTAGTCGAAGAAGTAATTAAAGAGGATATCGAGCTGTTAAAAGCCATCAAAGAGGATATCCATGTGTAAGAAGCAGTCAAAGACGATATCGAAATGGAAGAAGCAATCAAATCAAAGAGGATTTCCAAGTGGAAGCAGCAATCAAAGATGATATCGAAGTGGAAGAAGCAATCAAAGAGGATATTGAAGTGAAAGAAGCAATCAAATAGGATATCGAAGTAGCAGAAACAATCAAAGAGGAAATTATAGTTGAGGAAGAAATCAAAGAGGATACCAAGGTGGTAGAAGCATTCTAAGAGGATGACGAAGTAAAAAAAGCAATCAAAGACGATATCGAAGTGGAAGAAGCAATCCAATGGATATTGAAGATGAAGAAGGAATAAAAGAGGATATCGAAGCGGAACAAGCAATCGTAGAGGATATCAAAGTTAAAGAAGCAATCAAAGAGGATACCAATGTGGAAGAAGCAATCAAAGAGGATATCGAAGTGGAACAAGCAATCAAAGAGAAAAAAATTGGATGTTCCAAAATTATCATGATAATGGTTGTATAAAAAAAAATTGAACGTTGCAAAAAAGATCATGATGAACGTTGCATAAAAAAAATCTGGACGTTCCAAAATGATCATGATTGACGTTGCATAATATAAATGTATGTTGCAAAATGATAATGATCAAAAATTTGTACTAATATTTTGTCAAAGTTTGCTAGTGCTATCTCTTCCCGTTTAGAAGATACGAGCGATTAAAGTTTTGTAAGAAAAATCATAAATTTGTTGATTGGAATTTATCGAAGTGGAAGAAACTATCAAAGAGAATGTTGAAGTGGAAGAAGCAATCAAATAGGATATCGAAGTGGCAGAAACAATCAAAGCGGAAATTGAAGTTGAGTAAGCAATCAAAGAGGATACCAAGGTGGTAGAAGCATTCAAAGAAGATGACGAAGTGAAACAGCAATCAAAGACGATATCGAAATGGAAGAAGCAGTCAAAGACGATATCGAAGTGGAAGAAGCAATCAAAGAGGATATCGAAGTTAAAGAAGCAGTCAAAGATGATGTCGAAGTGGAAAAAACATTCAAAGAAGATGACGAAGTGAGAGAAGCATTCAAAAAGGATGTCAAGGATGACAATTAAAAAACAGTTCCACCAAAAATTTATACCAATATTTTGTACAAGTCTGCTAGGGCTATCTCTTCCCGTTTAGAAGATACGAGCGATTGAAGTTTTGTATGAAAGACCACAATTTTGTAGAGAGCATAATGAAGTAACTGAAGCAATTAAAGAGGATATGAAAGTAGAAGAAGCATTTTAAAGGGATAACGAAGTGGAACATGCAAAAATAGAAGATGTCGAGGCGGAAGAAACAATCAAAGAGGATATCGAAGTGGAAGAAGCAATCAAAGAGGGTATCGAAGTGGAAGAAGCCATCACAGAGGATATCGAAGTGAAAATGCTATCAAAGACGATATCGAAGATGAAGACGCAATCAAAGAGAATAATGCAGTGCAAGAAGCAATCAAAAGGAAATCGAAGATGATATCGAAGTGGAAGGAGTAAACAAAGAGGATATTGAAGTGGGAGAAGCAATCAAATAGGATATCGAAGTAGCAAAAACAATCAAAGAGAAAATTGAAGTTGACTAAGGAATCAAAGAGGATACCGAGTTGGTAGAAGTATTCAAAGAGGATGACGAAGTGAAAAAAGCAATCAAAGACGATATCGAAGTGAAAGAAATAGTCAAAGACGATATCAAAATGGAACAAGCAATCAAAGCGGATATCGAAGTGGAAGAAGCAATCAAAGAGGATATCAAAGTGGAAGAAGCCATCACAGGATATCGAAGTAAAAATGCAATCTAAAACGATATCGAATATGAAGACGCAATCAAAGAAAATATTGCAGTGCAAGAAGCAATCAAACGGAAATCAAAGAGGAAGGAGCCCTTACAGAGGATACCGAAGTGAAAATGCCATCAAAGAGGATATCAAAGATGAAGAAGCAATCCAATGGATATTGAAGATGAAGAAGGAATAAAAGAGGATATCGAAGTGGAACAAGCAATCCTAGAGGATATCAAAGTTAAAGAAGCAATCAAATAGGATATCAATGTGGAAGAAGCAATCAAAGAGGATATCGAAGTGGAACAAGCAATCAAAGAGAAAAAAATTGGATGTTCCAAAATTATCATGATAATAGTTGTATAAAAAAAATTGAACGTTGCAAAAAAGATCATGATGAACGTTGCATAAAAAAAATCTGGACGTTCCAAAATGATCAGGATTGACGTTGCATAATATAAATGTATGTTGTAAAATGATAATGATCAAAAATTTGTACTAATATTTTGTCAAAGTTTGCTAGTGCTATCTCTTCCCGTTTAGAAGATACGAGCGATTAAAGTTTTGTAAGAAAAATCATAAATTTGTTAATTGGATATCGAAGTGGAAGAAACTATCAAAGAGAATGTTGAAGTGGAAGAAGCAATCAAATAGGATATCGAAGTGGCAGAAACAATCAAAGCGGAAATTGAAGTTGAGTAAGCAATCAAAGAGGATACCAAGGTGGTAGAAGCATTCAAAGAAGATGACGAAGTGAAAAAGCAATCAAAGACGATATCGAAATGGAAGAAGCAGTCAAAGACGATATCGAAGTGGGAGAAGCAATCAAAGAGGATATCGAAGTTAAAGAAGCAGTCAAAGATGATGTCGAAGTGGAAAAAACATTCAAAGAAGATGACGAAGTGAGAGAAGCATTCAAAAAGGATGTCAAGGATGACAATAAAAAAACAGTTCCACCATAAGTTTATACCAATATTTTGTACAAGTTTGCTAGGGCTATCTCTTCCCGTTTAGAAGATATGAGCGATTGAAGTTTTGTATGAAACACCACAATTTTGTAGAGCGCATAATGAAGTAACTGAAGCAATTAAAGAGGATATGAAGTAGAAGAAGCATTTTAAAAGGATAACGAAGTGGAACATGCAAAAATAGAAGATGTGGAGGCGGAAGAAACAATAAAAGAGGATGACGAAGTGTAACAAGCAATCAAAGAGAATATTCGAATAGTGGATGTCGCATAATAAAAAAAAAATTGACGTTCCAAAGTGATCATTGTGGATGAGGCATAATTAAAAAAAATGATGTACCAAAATGATCACAGTGGATGTTGCATAATAAAAAAAAAAAATTGACGTTCCAAAGTGATCATTGTGGATGAGGCATAATTAAAAAAAATGATGTACCAAAATGATCACAGTGGATGTTGCATAATAAAAAAAAAATAATTGACGTTCCAAAGTGATCATTGTGGATGAGGCATAATTAAAAAAAATGATGTACCAAAATGATCACAGTGGATGTTGCATAATACAAAAAAATAATAATAATTGACGTTCCAAAGTGATCATTGTGGATGAGGCATAATTTAAAACAAAATGATGTTCCAAAATGATCACAGTGGATTTTGCATAATAAAAAAAAAAAAAATGACGTTCCAAAATGATCATTGTGGATGAGGCATAATTAAAAAAAAATTGATTTTCCAAAATGATCACAAAGTATTTTGCATAATAAAAAAAAAAAATTGACGTTCCAAAGTGATCATTGTGGATGAGGCATAATTAAAAAAATGATGTACCAAAATATCACAGTGGATGTTGCATAATAAAAAAAAAAATTGACGTTCCAAAGTGATCATAGTGGATGAGACATAATTGAAAAAAAAATGATGTTCAAAAATGATCACAGTGGATGATGCATAATAAAAAAAAAAAATTGACGTTCCAAAGTGATCATTGTGGATGAGGCATAATTAAAAAAATGTGGATGTTCCAAAATAAACATGATGAACGTTGCATTCTAAAAAAAAAAAAAAATTGGATGTTCCAAAATGATGATGATGACCATTGCAAAAACTATGAAAGTTATCTCATGTCCCTCCACCACCATTAAATAGAATCAAGCAAATTTACAGTAATTTTATAGTACACACAAGCCATGGGCTCCCTACAAAAACAGTATGAAAATTACGGCAAACGAAATATACGGTTTACGGTATTCATACAGAAATATTTTGTATGGGACAATTTTTTTTTTGTATGAAAGACAATTTTTTTTTCATGGAACTGGATATAAAAAAATGTCCTCTGCAACATTAGTTTTTGCACCAATGCTGTAAGACCTATACTTTCCGAGATACGAGGTGGATGGGAGCGAATGGGGGACAAAAGGGGTACTTTAGGATTTATTCCCAACTCACCGGAACTCCCTCTATACGATCCCACCAAACATTTTCACCCTACGAGGTGGCATCTGGGAGAACAAACATGTCAATGAGTCAATCAGTCAGTCAGTCAGTCAGTGGTAATCGAGCTTTATATAATATAATATTTTGACACAACATGACATAATTACCTACCATGACACATAATATTTTCATTTGACAACACAATACTCTCAAGGTGTAGTGGCTAAATGGAGCGGTGTCGACAGAATATCAGCGCTTTCCTTTACGGCGGGCATAATGTTGAGTCGAGTCCCATTTACTGCTGTAGCACACAGTATCTACCAGGTTCTCCCTTGTGTTTTTGTTTATGTTTTACGTTTATAAGTACTATTTAATTGTTTCATTTTTTGTATTTTCTCTATTTTAAAATGTAACTGTTTTTTATATTGTGTGCTAATGTGGTGAATAAATGATTGTCTATGTCTATGTCCATCATTGTAGATTAACATTTTTTGTTCCTCTCTGTGTCCTCTTATACAATTTATACAGGTTATTGTAAAATGCACCAAATCATTCAGGGGCAAGCGTATAACTCCCATACAAAATTCTTACAATCCCTTTCATGTCAATATCCCAGTAATTGGTGAGATATAGAAATCATATATTTTAGAGATTTAGATAATGCTGCCTACACTTTTTAATCCTTTCCTATTCCAGCCTCAAAATGTTCAACCTAGTAGCCATCAAAATGCCTTACTTATTTTTTTAAATATATTTTTGTAGTGAGATTCCGGTGAAGCTATAATTATTAAATAAATAAATAAAATATGCTGGGCATTCCACACAGCGCCATCTAGCCCCAAACTACACAAAGCTTGAACTATGGGATCTTACTGGGAAACGGTTATCTGATACTTTTTTTGTAAATACATACTTATAATATACAGAGAAACAATTGGACCCGGTACAAATATCTGTAGATCATGCAAACTTTTGTTCCGCGGCGAGAGTCGAACCCACAACCTGCGTCTCAGCTGGTTCACGCATTGCACCACGGAGGTCGTCAAAATTAAGTTTATCAGGGAAATACTCTAAACTTGTACATAAGCGTCTTCAGTGCGAAAGCGTTTTGTTACAGCTAGTGTTTAGAACTTGTGTACCTATTAACTGGGATTGCGTTTAGTTTCTGAAATGTTGAGAATCTGTGGGAACTAGCACAGAGATTGCTGTTTAAGCAATAATTAGGGAATTATATAAGAACAAGCTTCTACGCGTTTGTAAGTGAAAACATCACCCTTCTTCTGCACAGTCGGGTAAAAACTAGCCTATGTTTCAATCCTGGTCAGAGGGCTGCGGCGCGTAGTGCGAGGCGAGACAAAGGGCGGAGCGGATCGCACTCACCCTGATGAAGGTTCACGAATTGAACCGAAACATTGTCGTTCAAAACATCGATAAAACGGGACGTGATAAATCCCGTATTTATAATAATGATTGTATTATTGAAGTGAAAACATCTTTAGGCTCGTTGAGCATTTTTTGAGATGGGGATAAAACCATTGAACTCGTGACACTGTTACCGTTCCCGACAATTCTGTTTATAAGCAGTGAAAACTTATTTAGGCACGCTGAGCATTTTTTGAGGTGGAAAAAGAACCATTGAACTCGCGACACTGTTACCGTTACCGAAACCTCTGTTTATAAGTAGTGAAAACTTTTCTAGGCGCGTTGGACATTTTTTGAGATGGGAAAAAACCATTGAACTCGTGACACTGTTACCGTTACCGTTACTTCGTAATTGTCCAAGTTTTCACTTCTGTTGGCACTCCCGGAGTGCCACTGTTTTTTTAGTGTGGTGTATATGTGTGTTTCAGATTAATACAATTTAAATATATATGTAGGAACTGGGAAACAAACACCATACAACTGAGGTCTTAAATTTCTACCTATCTATCGAAAGACGAAGTTTTAGCTGGAAAGACGCGACCGCTGTAACCCCTGTTCCTGGCAGGTACAGGAATTTAAACCAGGTAGGCTTGATCCATCACCCATTCCATCCTAGTTGTATACAAAGCAGCTTCCATTGATATACAACCTGCTAGAAAATTATACATTTTTTATAAACAAACTTATATACACCCCCCCCTCCCCCCCCCCCACTTGCATAAACCTAAAAATATTAACGAAACAGTCTAAACTGCTAACAGAATAAAATAGATAAACAAAACATATTAATTCATCATGTAAGTAGGTGGGTACCCATTAAACTGACTAAGCGGCATCGTCGCATAGGTGCCGCCGATTGGTCATTATATGTTATAAAAATTGTTTATTGAAAATGAATCGATTACTGGATAAATATTCAAACAAACGGTATTAAGCCCACCACTAAAACCCTCTACGATTCCGGATCTGTGTTTTAAATTAATGTCGTACCATAACAGGTTGTATATAAATAGCAACGAAACAGGCATGTATTAAAAACAACTTTATTTGTAGGAAGCTAAAGTTTTTATTTAATTTTTACTGTTAGATGTATGTCGCATATTTCAAAGCCTCGTAAAGCCTTCATTTGCGTTGTATAATTACAAAGTTACTTAAACATACGCTTATCGGCGGCCATAACTTATGTTGTGGTTTATTGTCTGTCGTCCCTTTTTTATGTTAACTCGTTGAAAGCTACCATTACTAGGCGACGGTAACCTAAAGAGGGTTATGATTTTAGCAATATATGTAAGTAGGTACGAATATGATCAGTTGTTGTTTCGTTAGTTAGCAACAAAGTGTAAACCAAGGTCACAGACATATGGAAAATTTCAGCACAAAAAGTTCAACTGGTTCAACCAAATGGATAATAATCAAAAATATTGGTCAAAAAATCATTTTAACAATTAGATTATTTAGGCACTAACGCAATTTATCAATATAACGTTTTAAAACTTGGACCTTAGGACAATTTAGCATACTTAAACACGACTTAAAATTTTTGACATTTTGGTCACTGGACATTTTGTTTTTTGGATGTATGTTAACCTGAGCCTCCAAGAGAATTAGCTAACAGGGCGCAGACAACAATCTTTTAGAAAACCATCATGTTTCAGAAGCGTTTTGTTTCAAGCTTATAGCAACATTACCTCGATTTGAACCACAAAACTTTTAAACATACTGTTGTGGTCATAATATAATAATAAGTGCTTTCTGGTTATTACACCACGTTGAGTATAAAACGTTGCGAAAATAAACACAATTTACTCCTTTTTATGATAATTCTACTCTTTATTTAAGCTCTAATGTGAAACGTTTTGAATGTACGATTTATGGTGACGTCATCATAACTGCTTCGCCTTTACAATAATAAAGTAAGCTTACCAATTGATGGTTATGGTACGAAATGTCAGTGTGATATTTGATCGAGCGAAGTGAGATCTCTAAATCAACTTGGGCAAATTGGCGTTGTATGTATGTTTGTTTGTTTGTCCGAGGATAACTTTCGAAGCACTGATCCGATCATCGTGAAATTTGATGCATAGGTAGGACAATTTTGGTAAGACTAAATGAGCTAAAAACATTGGGTGGTTGTTGAAATTTTGTGGTTCAAAAAAAATGAGACTATTAGGTCAAGTAGGACGTCAAATGAAAGGTCTTCATTAATATATTTAGACTTCGTTTTTAGTTTTAGTAAAGTCTTTATAGTTTTTGAGTATAGTATATATTTTATAGTTTAGCCATGATAATAACTGAACTTTGACAAAATTCACAGGGTACACCAGTGAACCCACAGTGCTGTAATTTGGTATGCGTGTAGCTTAAGTGACACAAATATAGGCAAAAGTCTGAAATCCAGAGTAACTGCAATTTATACCCCTAAAAAGAGTAACCACAATCATGAACTCCCTTTACCTGTAATTTGAATGAAACGGTATTTTCAGACTATTTTGATAGTCAAAGATTACAAATAATATTTTTTTGTTTTAATCGGTGACTCGCGAGATCTCAGTTCGGGCTGAACCATTACTATTTCAATATTGCTATTAGAGATTGAGATTGGCGTCCTGAAGTGGTAGTGGATAGGGCACATAGCTCGAAGAACTGACGACCGTCAGTGGTGAAAGTGTATTGCATCATGGTAGCTATAGTAGAGCCAGAACTCACTCTCCACTCACATTCCTCTGTCGTCACTCTATTACTATTTACTAGCTGATCCGCCCCGGCTTGGCACGGATTATTAATAAATGTATGGAGTCAGTCATAGTTTGTATTACTTTTGAATTTGCGATCTAGAAGGTGCTAGAGGTATAATGTAAATGCTGTTATGAATGTAATGTAATGTCAGGGTGTCCGTGAGGTCAACACTGGCCTCAGCAAAATACCAGCGCTGGAGTATGGCAACATGCTGTGGTTAATGCTGAGCTGAGGACTATTTAACCACACTTTTAATTTTTAGTTAGTTTATAATTTTAGTAAGTTTATTAATAGTGTTTTCTTTTTTATTATTTGTTTCTGTGTCCATATGTGGTGGTCTGAATAAATATTGTTCTTTCTTTCTTTGTTTCTCTCTTTATCATATGTATTTTATTTTTTATTTTCATTTCATTTATTCTTTATCGTATATATATGATATATAACTATGATTACTGTGTTTTCCACTTGTCATTACAAGAAGTAACTAGTGGTTACCATTTAATGACAAGAACAGATTTAACATTTTAAATAACATAACAATAAGTCATTGTACTTACAAAGTTCTAAGATTTTATTTTTTACTAACAAATTATGAATCTGAAATCTGAAATCTGAATCTGAAATTATGGATGGAATTTATCTGAAAATAAATAAATAGAATTTCATTTAAAATACATCGGCACGGAAGGGTTCTTGAATGAGGACCACGTACTGGAAAGTGCAGCGTAGGTCCACCCCACTAGACGAACTAATAAAAGTAGTGGTCAAAAACGTGAGCTGAAACCGAACTAAGCCAAGTTGCTGGGAGCCGTTCGGCGCAAACTGCACTAGATTGGTTGCTCTGGAAATCTATTCCTATTTTCAGCAATTAAATAATAAACAAATGATGCTCGAATTATACTTTGTACACTATATATTGTAAATATAATATTGTTTGATATTATACGCACAAAAATGAACGGGGTTATTTTGACGAACTTAACAAACACATTTGTAAAATGTTTAATAAAGGAATATGAAATTTATTTCGGTATGTAAAAACAAATATTTTATTAAACTTATGTTGTGCTATTGCATAATACTTGCCATCTAACCACAGATACTGTATTGGTGACGTCTCGAAATATCTCTTGTTGTCCCTTTCTAACCCAAAACCGGCAGCCATTTCCGAAAGAGATATTAAATCGGATTTTATTTTTGGATGTCGATTGCAAGAGTATGCAGTATGTTTTATATCAAATTAATCACCTAAACTTAGTATTTTTTTTTAATTTGATAATATAACTAGCTGTTTTTTTTTTCGAGAAGTCTTTTTATGTTTTGCGAAACCGTCACTTGAATATCGTCAGTATATTATCAAACACCCTGTATACTTACACATCTTTATACATCAAATTCCGGTGTGTGTAGTTCTTCTTCTTATGCTTGCCTGATTTTGAATATTTTTTTTGTATTCATATTGTAACCTGGATGGTTCTTAGCTATAGTTGGACCCGGTAGGTGGCGTTGTTGATGAGATCCAGAAAATTGCGGACGAAATGGCGGGCATTCAACTAGTAATATTAAAAAAAACACCAAGACTCGGAACAGATATCTGTAGGTAGATCATACAAACATTTTTTCAGTGACGAAAATCGAACCCGTAATCTCCTGCGTCTCTCCCACTCGAAATTAATTTATTTTAGCTAATAATTATGATGACAATGAATAACATTTCCACTAAAGAAACCCGACCCAACTAAAACCAACAAAGATTTAAACGAATCTCCTCGTCTAATTCAAAGGAAACACCAAACCAATGAAAACTCGAATTGAGAAAATGTTCAATACACTTTATTGAACATTTCTCAATTCCAATTTTCATTCCCTGACACAACAATAGCGAAGTTTTGGCAACGGAAGCTAATTGTTCTTTGCACAGCGCGATATCTGCCAAGAGCTTATTAAGTCTGTAACCTCAAAATTTGTAATGGATAGAAGAAACCAATTCCATTTGCGTAGATACTTTGCCAGATAGCGAAAAAACTCAATACGATGTGTAATAGATGTAGTGTGCTCTGCAGAACCTTTTTGCCATTGTCACATGTTTTCATACCTTTTAATGGTAGATCTTCGTTTGACCACAATCTGACCTGATGGTAAGCGATGATATGGTCTAAGATGAAGCACGAAGATCTAGAAGAAATCTATTTACTCTTATCTCTAAATACCTTACAGAGGCCCGGATTGTGTTCCAATCAAGAACGCAGAACCAAAACGGTGTGTGCGAATGGGTGGTATATCAACTAGATACGTATGGTACTGAGCCGTACGCCTGCTTGTCCTTTGATGGAAGGAAAATGACGGGATAGGTCGTATAGTTCCTGGGCACGTTCCTCAAATGAACTCGTTTCTGTAAATACTCATAACTGCCGCTCAATTCCATAACGATCTTCTTTTTACTATTAATCATCTCCACCCAAATGTTGTCTGGAAGAGGTCGCTTTCTTTAGGAATACGACTGCCTAGTATAATTAAATTGTTTACTAGTTTATATCTAGCTCGTAAAGAGTTTTAACGCATTCATTCATTCACAATTTGAACCACTAACTATGCTAACATAAGCTAAGGAGTAGAAGCTACAAGTTAAGAAGTGAAAAGGCGACTTCTAGACCCAGAATACAGCCACTAGCTCATACGATCATGCAGATATAAGTGGCACAGATGTGGCGCGAGAATCTGTCACTAGTTAAGTTATGAGGCGTAAAGATGGTCTTTCAACTTCGATATCAGGATATGTCACTGCATCATACGCACACACCTAATTGACCTTAAGCGCAAGCGCAAAACAGATCAAAGTGGTACAGATGCGGTGCAGGCATTACACTGAAGTGACGCAGTGGCGGAGAGACGAGAATAGAGTGACAGGCGACTGCGTCACAGCCGTGGAATTTCTATCTGTTTCACTCCACATGTAATGATCCATCTACACCCTCTACTTTATGGATAGCCTGAAACCATTCTTTAGTATTCCTGTTTATCGCATTAAATCCACGCCAGGACTTGGCCTACATCCAATCGTACAACATGCACGCTGCACACGTTATTAGTTAATAATTGTTCCGCCGGCGTTCCGGGGCTTAACTGATATATTTTTTGTTTTTGTCGTTGGTCGTCGAAATGCTCACATAGCTGTCAAACTAAAATTCAGTTTAGTTCGAGCCAAAATATCTAATTGGCTCCATTGACAAATTGATTAACACCTTATCAAGAATCTACATTTATTGAGCGGAAATAATTTAAAAGTGTTTACATACATACTCTTTTTAGAACACAAAAAAAAAACAATTGAATCATCTAAGTACCGCTGAAAACGATAAGCACTTTCGTGGGATTCACTGTCACTTTGTTCCCTGGAGGCTTCACTCTCGCTTTATCGTCAAAATAGGGGAATTTGAATCGCTGGAAAAAATAATAGCAGCTGGGCATTTTTGGCCCCATTACTCAGGGTTTTGGGCGTAATCACTTCCGTATAGCTAACATGCGTAACGCGACCAAAAAAATTCTCGTGCAATATAGAGATACATATTTTTTTTTTATTTTATGTTATTTGTGTGGAAACAGGCTTACGGCCCACCTGATGGTAAGCGGTCACCGTCGCCTATTGACACCGGCAACACCCCAGGTATTGTAGATGCGTTCCCTACCCTGTAGAAACCTTTTAAAATTTCTCTTGAAGCGTGCCATGTCGTAGCCTAACGGGAAAACCTCAGATGGTAGCTCATTCCACATCTTGCAAGTATGGGGTAGATCAAAAAGAAAAAGATCGCGTATATCGCGAATATCTTTATGTCTACCTGTGTTTTATGTCTAACATGAACAGCATAATTTAAACGAATTTTGATATTGCTGCGCGAGTATTTTGTCGTCATACTTTTTAAGGACGAGATACCATACCAGGAAGAGTGAAGTTTTATGACAAACTTCTCTATATTGGGAGTAAAGCAGAAATTAGTCGACATCGACCAAATTTCTCGTGTCATGACAGTGTCATTCATGACATTGACGACCTCCGTGATGCAGTGGGCGAATAGCCGGCTGAGACGCAGGAGGTAGCGGGTTCGATTCCCGCCGCCGAACAAATGCTTACATAATCTACAGATATTTGTTCCCGGTGTGGTTGTTTCTCTATATATTATAAGTATGTATTTACTACAAAAAAATGTATATAAGTATTCTATTAGTTATCTGGTTCCCATAGCACAAGCTCTGCTTAGTTTGGGGCTAGATAGCGCTGTGTGAGTTGTCGCGCAATATTTATTTATATTTATTATTGTGCATGTTAGCCCAGCTGGCATATGAACCAAAACAACCCATTTATTCAATAACAATAACAAATTCTCTGTGTCAATAACAAATTTCGAACTGCTAGTTACCGATACCGATAATGTTGTATGTTACTCTTACTAAGAGTACTTTAAAGAAACACTTTATTCCTCTGTACCTACAAAGGACTAGTCTAACAATATCTAGAAAGCACTAAATTCAGTTAGAACTAATACTCATCTAGAAACCTCGAAGTCATCCAAAGGGAACATTCTAGAAGGTACATTCCACAGAGCATGTACGTCATAAAAATACTAATAAAAATAAAAGATAGCAAAAGCACGGAAAAACTAACAGTAAAAACGTATATAATTTTCACTTAGAGACCACAATACAGACTTACTGTTTGAAACTGTAGCACACAGGCGAGTGATATTGAACTAGAAATTCAGTCACACAGAGCTCAAATTCATATGAAAACACTATATTTCCAAAACACATTGTTATTTGAACAACTTTGAATCTAAATACAAAGGGATAAAAGTCCTTTTATGTTTGCAATTAATACAATGAGATACAAACTTAGCGAAGGTTTGGACATTTTCCAAGCGGAACATACGTTCTACTTGCAATGCTCATTCAGATTGCTTTTTTGAACAGCAATTACTGATACCATTGTTGATAAAAACACTATTGGGTAAAATATGGATTTACTTATCCCTGGTTAAATGCATGCAGCCAATATTTTCGTGATTCCATCTGGCAGGGATTCGGTGTAGTTTAAAAATGGAACGGGTACTTGGAACATTTAAAAATAGAATTACTTACCAAGTATAAGACATAGCCGTCATATAATCGATATTCTATAATAATAAATAATAAATAAATATTGCTGGACATTTCACACAGCACTATCTAGCCCCAAACTAAGCAGAGCTTGTACTATGGGAACCAGATAACTGATAGAATACTTATATACTTTTTCTTTTTAAATACATACTTATAATATATAGAAAAACACCCAGACACGGAACAAATATCTGTAGATCATACAAACATTTGTTCCGTGGCGAGAATCAAACCCGCTACCTCCTTCGTCTCAGCCGGGTATACGCCCACTGCGCCACGGAGGTCGTTTGATTTGTAAGCACTCACGGCCCCGGTATTAAATGACCAAAGGTTTGCAACATTTGACACACAACAGGTACACACAAAGAAAAATATTTTAAACTAAAGTAAGTCACAATTAAATGTATGTGGCTGAGACCCAGGAGGTTGCAGGTTCGATTCCCGTTGCAGAACATGTGTTTTGGATCTGGGTGTTTCTCTATATTTTTATAAGTACGAGTGGGTATAATAAACTAATTTAATAAACCTTTGTACCTTGCTTTCGTGGATTACACGAAGGCTTTTGACAGCATTTACCATTCCGCCATCTTCACTGCACTTAAGAACCAAGAAATAGATCAAACTTATATCAACCTCATCGAAACCATCTACAACAACAGCACATCCAATATCAAACTAACAACAGCTGGACCATATTTTACAATCGACAAAGGCGTTAAGCAAGGTGACCCGTTCTCCCCCAAACTCTTCACGAGTACTTTAGAAGAAATTTTCAGAAAACTAGCAGTCTCTTGGAAACAAAAAGGGTATATATTTACAAAAAAAAAATTGTGTTCTATTAGTTGTCTAATTCCCACAATACAAACCTTGCTTAGTTTGGTGCTAGACAAAGCTGTGTGAAATGTCCAGCATTATATAATTATTTCTAGTTATTTAATTTATTGTGTGTATACAAAGTGCAGATGAAATTTTGAGTTCCTTTATAAAGGTATTTTATAACCGAAACACCAACTCTAAACTCGATTCTCAGTAAACTACGTCTCACATACAGCGAAGTATAGGTTGCATTGAACGTGTTAATATTTGCTTAGAATGCAAATAGTGCTACCTATCTCTAAATCTGAACGCCACAAACGCGTTAGCCGTAGTGCATAGTGCACAATGCGCAATGTGTCGCGTAAAATTTGCGGTGAATGTGTGAATTGAGATAGTTTTGCTAAGAATATTAAGGCTGAGCTTAATTTTGAGAAAATTATTTAGCCGAAGTAACATTTTAACCATACATTTAGTACCATACCAATCACACTTATATTATAAATGCGAAAGTTTGGATGTTTGTTTGTTTGTTACTCAATCACGGCGTAACGGCTGAACCAATTTCGATGGATTTTGCTATGTTCGTAGATTATGACCTGGATTAACACATAAGTTACTCTTTGTAAACAAACAACGCGTGCGAAGCCGCTGGCAGAAGCTAGTAAACTTTAAATTCATAGAAAAAATACATCTTTTGTCATTTGATATAATTAAAAAGCTTTTTTTTTTTTTATAAATTATAGGCTAGCGTTTGACCACTATCTCGCCTGATGGTAAGCGATGATGCAGTCTACGATGGTATACGCAAAGCAATAGACAAACCACTATATAAATTACATGGATATAAATATACGGATGAAAATGGATCCTTTATCCACGGAGAGACTTATGAGCCCCATCAGATGGCAGAAGTTCTATCGGCCGATAGTTTAGTCAAGTTCTTAATCAGTATGAAAATGTATGCAAGTGCGCACATTATAACGATTCGGTATTGGCCGATAAATAAGTTTTCACACCACCTGCTCGACAATGTCAAATTATAAGTCATTTAAACCTCACCAAAAGCATATGATTAAACCCTTACGACTGAGCCGGAAGTAAAGTTGTACTGAATTGCATTATGTATGCCCTATTTATTTATTTATTAAGGAATAACAAACAACTACAATATATATGTAAGGTACAGTCTGTGTTAGTACATAGTATACCATGTGTGAACTATTGATACTGTAGTCCACGGCGTTATCCACAGGTTAGTTATTTACGTTTCATAAAAAGAAATGTTTCAGCTACAGGGTCTGTTAGAGGTGAATTTGAAACTAAAGAGATTTGAACACAATAAGCAATTATTCGTAAATCCAACTAACCCCTACACAGAATGCATCAACCTAGATTTGGGTTTTATATATATATATTATTATATAATAGATACAAACGGCTAGATAAAATAATTTGAATTTTTTCAGACGCTTCTGTGCTATAAGCACAGTTACTTAGTCATGTCAGAGGCATTTGTGCGGCTTACAACTTGGCCAGTCAGTTTGTAAGTAATGCTCCTCCACCTGCCCAGTGAAAGTAACTAGAAGCCAGTTCCAACCGGTTAGTTATGTATAAAGAAAAGCTATTTGGTTTTCAAAACTGTCAGTCTGTCATTGCTCATAAACAGATTCACCAATTACTACCCCTTTGAAAATCAGGCCCAAAGTTAGCTGTTAGCATAATAGTAGATTATTATACGAGAGGATAAAGCAGTGTCTTGCATCACGGGCGCTATACTCGTATTGAATCCCGAACGTAACGAAGGATTCTAAAGTTAACTCACGAGTGGAGCGAGGGAGTTACTAGAATCCTGAGTGCAGAGAGGGATATAAGCACGCCCAAGATGCAGACAGCTTTATCCACGAGGAGAATACTCTACTTTTCACACTTTTTGCGAGACAGTACAAACCAAATCTAGGTTGGTGCATTCTGTATAGAGGTTAGTTCAATTTACGGATAAGTTCTTATTTTGTTCAAATCTCTTTAGTACAAAATTTAATACAGATGTGGTTCCAAATACAAATCGCATTATGCCTGCGAGGGCTTAATGAAATTCAGTACAACTTTTCAGCCATAGGGATTTAATCTCCTGCTTTCGGTGAGGTTTACATGACATATAATTTGACATTGTCGAGCAAGTGGTGTGAAAAAAAACTTTCTTACTAACGAAATAAGTTAATAATCTACTTTTACTAAGAAAATCGTCCATCAAGCCGTTTCAACAAATGAATTACGTCCGACAATACGATTGCCCAATGCTCCAAGCTTTTTCCCTAAATTAAACACGCACGAATAACCTATTAAATAAAACTTTTACACTCCACAATAAAGAGAAAATAAAAAGACCATTCCAGATTAGGGCCCTAAACCCACAACTATAAACTCGCACGCGCAGAGTCAAAATACAATACCTACAGTAAACGTTGTATTCGTAAGCTCTTTATTACAATCCGTTTATGCTGAATGGAATTCTTCGAGACAAGCATGAGTAAACTATCAAAATTATTTAAGCGATAAGACCAACAATAGATTTAATAACTTAGATTTCCTTATCGACCGATCTTGTCCAGGAACCCAACAGCTCTTAGCTACCTTTATCATTCTACTTTTAGAGTGGGGGAAATAAGATACCTATTGGCGCATTAGAATGTATTGACTATAACCCCCTTTCTTACTTTACCGCTTGAACTCCTTGTAGCGAAGATGGATTTCGAGTTCATTGCAGCAGTTTTCTCAGATCTCTGAGGGATAAACGCAGTTGATGATGATTCGATGAGCTCATGAAGTTCCGTTTTTGTCTGGCGTTGGTTGTACCTGGACGGTGCTCTACTGTCTTCTCCAGCCCTGCTTTTCTTTATCTTAAAAAAATCACTCAATGACCTATTTGACGTTTTGATAGTAGCGTTGCACTTGTCAAACATTGGCCACTGGTAGCCTTATTTCGTAAGTCGGTCTCTTTTGCTGGGTTATGTCATTATTTACACACGTGAGATACGCACTGTATGTGTGAATGAATGAGTGAATGAAAAATTCTTTATTGCACAAAATAAAAATAATCTGTACATAGGTGAACTTAATGCTATTTCTATCTTCTCAATAATTATAGGTAGTGAATGTTTGGTAGCGGGAGAGGCTTAATTTAATCATTATAATATTATATACTACACAGACTTAAACATTGAAACCATATAGATATATAACGTATAAAAGATATAACAGAGTATTACAGGATACCGCTCATTTTGTAGGCTTCGTTCATGAGAGTGAGGTAGTACTTGTACACTTTGGATCTGAAGACCTCAAAGGAAAGAACGTGTGAAAGGGACTGCCTGGCTGAATGACAGACAGGCGACAGCAATTGGTTAACGTAATAAGGATACGTAACATTTTCAACTAGTCTATTTATGTACGCTGCGAATAAATATTTAAAAGTTTTCGTGTATTGGTTTTTTAGCGACGTATTTTACAATCCCTCTACGATTACACGCGCCAGTGTGACTATGCCTCAGCTTGAATTGTATTTAACTAATGCACGGAAATTATACGGTAGACCTGCATAAACATTGGCAGATATCCTTTGTGCCAATATGGAGAAATTCTATTAGAGAGAGCCATTATGGGGTAGAATGATTCATTTGAAATTATGTAGTTTTATACACTGAAAGAAATAGTAAGTTGTTTTAACCTTTTTTCAACCTATATTTTAGGTTGATTTTTGCACCTACCGACATGATTTGTTGAATTAACAAAATAAAAATAGTTGAACTATAAAGGTAAATTTGACCTGATTATAAATTTAACTTAGTTATTTTGTTGACTCAACTTCGTTAACATGTTGACTTTTACTACATTATCAGCTAGACTTACTTAGATTCAAATATACCAAAAATGTTGTGTTGTAATAACCTCTTTTAGTGGTTGGTTTAACCTATTAATTTTTAGCAATTTAATTTTTGTAGTAATAAATGTACTATAATAGTTGATTAAACATAATATTAAGTTAACGCACTTAAATGGAATCAACATTATGGAATTAAACCTATTCGTTTTTTAAGTGTAACCTTAACGATATGCTACTAATATTATATTATACTTGTAAATAGTTTTATATTCTCTCTGTTAATAAAGTCATTATATTATATTATAACCATAGTTATACTAACCTGAACTAAACAGAAAATTAAACTTTATACAGATTTCATTTTCTTTTGGTTTATCAAGCGCTCGTACCGTAGTTTCAAATTATGCTTGGTAGAAATTGCTTTCAGCAATAATGACGCCCACTGTACGGTATTATGCATGAACTAGTTCTTTAATTGTTCCTGGTGTAGGTACAATAAAGCATTTATTATGCTATTATTTTTGACGACCTCCGTGGCGCAGTGGGTGAATAGCCGGTTGAGACGCAGGAGGTAGCGGTTCGATTTCCACCGCAGAACAAATATTTGCATGATCTACAGATATTTTTTCCGGGTTGTTTCTCTATATATTATAAGCATGTATGTACAAAGAAAAACCTATATAAGTATTGTATCAGTTATCTGGCTCCCATTGTACAAGCTTTCCTTAGTTTGGGGCTAGATGGCGCTCTGTGAAATGTCCACAGCATTATTATAATATTATTATAATTATAAAGCAATACTAGTTCCGGGATTTGTATATAATTTAACCAAGTGTCTAATCGTGTATTTTTTTATACTACTTAGGTAGCAAATAAGCATACGGCCCACGTTATGGTAAGCGGTGACCGTATCCTATGGATGTTTGTAACACCATAGATATCACTCGCGCTTTGCCGACTCTTGAAATTTTTAAATCACCCTTTTTGAAGAATCCCATACTGAAGTCCGTACAACCACTTATCTCCACTTAGCACCATAGATTAATTATTGCTTGCTAATCAATGTCAGCGCGGAATTCGTTAATTACCTTCAATCGTGATTAACAACTATAAGAGAATGTCTCATTAGGTATATACATATCTCAAAGCAACTGGAGCTTATCAGAATCTATCGACTGTTTGTGCAATGTAGAAGGACCTATATATCCTTCTATATCTCGAATCAGAATATATATGTATTCTGATTCGGTCTTCGTAACATTAATTAAATAAATAAATATGGCGGGAAATTTCACACAGCGCTATCTAGCCCTAAACTAGGCAGAGCTTGTACTATGGGAACTAGATAACTGATAGAATACTTATACAGGGTGTTTGATAATATACTGACGATATTCAAGTGACGGTTTCTCAAAATATAAAAAAGACATCTCGAAAAAAAACTACTAGTTATATTACCAAATTAAAAAAAAATCAACTAAGTTTAGGTGATTAATTCGATGTAAAACGTACTGCCTACTATTGAAATCGACATTCAAAAATAAAGGCCGATTTGATACCTCTTTCAGAAATGGCTGCGGGTTTTGGGTTAGAAAGGGGCAACAAGAGATATCTCGAGACGTCACCAATACAGTATCTGTGGTTAGATGGCAAGCATTATGCAATAGCTCAATATAAGTTTAATAAAGTGTTGGTTTTTACATGCCAAAATAAAATCCACGTTTCAAAAATGTATTTATTATGCTCATCAAAATAACCCCGTTAATTTTTGTGCGTATATTATCAAAGACCCTATATACATTTTATTTTGTAAATACATACCAATAATATATAGAGAAACAACCAGACCCGGAAAAAATATCTGTAGATCATGCAAACATTTGTTCTGCAGTGGAAATCGAACCCGCTATATACCCACCTAACTTTGTAACTGTATTTTGAAATTTTTATCGCTTATTTTAATCCTTTTCGCAATCATAATTAAAGTATTTTCCATTATTTTTCTTTTTTATAGAGTTGAGTTAGTATTATTTACTAGCTGTTGCCCGCGACTTCGTTCGCGTTATACTACTAAATGTGTATAGGTAAACTAGAAATAAGGCTATAATCGCTGTTGCAACTTGATTTCATACCCCATTTTTATCCCATGTGTATTGATTTTTGGGATAAAAGGTAGTATATGCAGTAATCCAGGATATAATCTACGTATATATCAAATTTCATCAAAATGATCCGTTATTACGTGATTGAGTAACAAACAAACAAACATCTAAACTTTCGCATTTAAAATATTAGTGTTAAAGTGTGATAACTGTTCGAAATTTCAAGTCGATTTAGTTGTAGCTAAGTTAATCACCTGTGATAGACAAACAAAGTCGCATTATAAGGGTTCCAGTTCTACAATTTTGTTCCCGAACCATAAATGAAAGAAGCGAAAATACATTTATAGTATATCACACACACAGGACAGACTACTTAGCCCGACTTGCACAACGATCCCTAAACGTATTTAGCGACTAAACATGTCTCTAAATCATATTTAGTGCCTAAATACATTTAGATGTCGTTGCGCATGTTGCCCTTAGCCTTATAAGAGAAAAAAAACTCAATCCTGAGTGCATTGTGTTTCCGTTTAACTCCTACTCAAACGAAAAATACGAAATTTTGTATGCTGTTCAATCACGCAACAGCTGAACCAGTGATAGTAAAATAGTTGGGTACCACACCGAAAAGTCAAATTTTCCGCGTACTATTTAATTTAATTTAATTTATTTAGAAATAGTAAGTCACAAGTCATTTATTCTTTGCTGAAATATGTTTTAAAACAAGGTCTTAAATTAAATATGATAATGTGCATAAAGATTATCTGCCAGTTTGGGTTTGCAAAGTTATACAAATTATTGTCAGGTTTACGATTCACCAACAATTAATTTCAAAATAATATTAGAACAATAAGTAGTACTAACAAATTACATATATAACGATGAAAATGCAAAAAATATGAAAATTGTGAAGCAGCTTCAGCGCCCACCTTCTTAGATAATAAAGCAAGAAAAACAAGAAAAATAATTTGTGCATAAACTAAGTAATATAATCAGGTTATCCACAATTACAAATTATTGGCAACTCGATGCAATCAAATAAAGCCATGGATGAAAACTTAATATCTATAGAGCAATTATTTTTAAGGCGGTATTTCTGCTCAAGCTGATTTTTGAGAGAGCAGCTTCAGAAATTGTAGGTTCATTAGACTTACCATGAATTTATTATGGTACTGGACGTAATGCCGCGTAGGTCATGACCTCAAAACATTTTCACATGTCGTCTCTGTTTAAACGGTAAAGTGATTCAATCGTGATTCGCTCTAAATAGTGTACATACGTCACTAAAAACTATCTGACCTACAGATATTTGTTCCAGGTCTGGATGTTTTTCTATATATTATAAGTATGTATTCACAAAAATAAAGTATATAATCATTCTATCAGTTATCTGGTTCCCCTTTGCTTAGATTGGGGCTAGATAATGCTGTTTGAAATGTCCAGTAATATTTATTTATTTATCTGCAACAGTCTTAGGTATGCCATCGCAGTAGATACAGACAGCAGCGCTAATTGGCAATGCCCTCGTAGGTAAAAATTTTACAGAATGATAAATTAATTGATCGAGCGAAGCGAGATCTCCAAATCAACTTGGGCAAATCGGCGTTGTATGTATGTTTGTTTATTTGTCCGAGGATATCTTTCGAAGCGTTGATCCGATCATCGTGAAATTTGATACATAGGTAGGTAGTGATAGCACAATTTTGGTGTGACTAAATAAGCTAAAAATGTTGCGGGGTTGTTGAGATATTGGGGTTCAAGAGGGGTAAAAACATATGAAAATGAGGCAATTAGATCAAATAGAACGTCAAATGAAAGGTATTTGTTTGTGCATTTCAACCCCGTTTTTGTTTTTAGTTTGATTCTTTTAGTTTTTGAGTTAATAGCCATAATAAAAAAAAACTTTGACAAAACTCACAGGGTACACTAGTGACCCCACAATGCTGATATTTGGTATTCGTGTAGCTTTAGTAACATAAATATAGGGAGAAGTCTGAAACCCAGAATAACTGCAATTTCTACCCCTAAAATGAATAACCAATTTAAATGAACCCCCGTTACCTCTAATTTGAATGAAACTGTAGGTCAAGTAAGTTGGTTTTGCATTTCGTGGCACTAATTTATTAGTCAAAGATTAAAGCCGGCATGCACAAAGATCACTATTTAGCGATTAAACATGTTTAAATTTGACGTATTTGTATGATTTGATAACTCCTATAATCATATCATTCACTATGTTTATGAGTTTATAATATACGGTACAGATGTAACTACATTTAAGGGATGTTGGGGATGAATATACTGGTAAATGAGGCTTAGAGTAATTTCGAAGGACCCTTTAATTGAAAATAATTACTTTAGAATCTACGTAGGTATGCTTTCAGAAGAAAGATTGTGGAATTTTCTAATTTATTTTCTCCAAAAACCAACCCCCTTGTCCGCCGAAAAAAAAAGCAACTCCCTCCATCCTCTGACTTTGACAGCCAGTACTACTTGACATTCATTTATTTGGCTTGGCTATAGGCCGATTGGCGACAAGGATTCTTGATCAATTATATATAAGATAAGTAGACGAACAAAACTTGCCACCTACCTTAGTCAATCCAATCCGCATGTTTCTAGACGTGAACTTGTTCAGCACAGGTGTCCTGATCATGGAATCGATCGAAGAGTATTCTAAGTCACAATAAACACTGCACAGCACTTCACGAGAACGTCTTGTTCGACAGTTTCAAAATAGGGTTAAACTTATGTATTCAAGGAATAGTTTCTCCAAGTAGTATAAAAAATATATTATGCTTTCGGAGAAATGGGCCGATATCGTAACACTTTGGGTACCGGAGGATGGACAGCGACGTCGTCAGGGCCGGCCGCGAAAACGTTGGCGTGACGACATCAGTGGATTCAAGAAGGTATAATATCACTCACTTTTTTATTTCGATTATGATAGTGATATTCTCGTTATCTAATGTAAATACTTACATGAGGAGATAGATTCTCTGTTTCCTTCTACCATACTCTAACATTTTCATCATTATTTTGCCCAGAAAACTCTAAATTATCTCTCGAAACTTTAAAATGCCCATTATTACATTTTTATACGGGTGGAAAGATCAGAATTTTCTCGTCACAGGAGTATAAATGATGCTATATTTATTTTAACTTTTTAGGACCAGAAACGCAAAAATAAACAGACCTGACAAGGCAACTGACATGACGTTTTAGACATACATATGTTTACTTTTAATTCTTAATAAAACCGTAAGGTTTTACTTAGAATTTACATAGGACCTTTGAATTTGATGTATGGCTGTACTGGCCGCCAACTACATAGAATATACTAAATATTTAACTTTGTATCAGGTCCGGATGGCATTAGGATCCTTGGAAAAAGACACTCTGCACTTGGGAACAGCCGAAGAAAGATCTCAGAGAGAAACGCTTTAAACAGTCTCATTTTATCAATCAGTCAGCACAACCCGGTAACAGTTTGTTCTTGACGGCGAAGCCCTACCGGCTTGAACCTGGGAGCCTGACCCCACTCGAGGTTGGAGTCTTCACGTCTCCTTTTTGGGCCCTCGAGGCCAAAGACCTTTACTCAATACAGACCTGGAGGTCTAGCCTGCTACATCGACCGAGATCTGGTGGCCAAACCTTGGAATCGCCCACCGCATTTACTACTATACTAATAAGAACACGGTGGAGCTACTTCGTCCTCTCGGCCTCTAGTTGACGTTGGCTAGAGGCTTCACTAGCCCTCAACCAGCGCGCATTCTACCGGTCCTGAAGACTCCGGGACTTACCAATTGTGCACACCATAGTGGGACATTAAGTGTTTTTGATAAGTAACGTATTGATAGTCATTGTATAAATCATTGTAATAAATCATAAGTCGTTGTAAAATCCCTCTTTCTTTTCAAACTGTTAGGTAGGTCTAAATTCAACTTGGCTTACAGCTCTCTTTCTATAAAGGGGTGAGTTGTAACGCTACAAAGGAATGGTGGGAATCTGCCAAGGATCGCGATAGGTGGAAGGAGTTGGAGGAGGCCTTTGCCCAGCAGTAGAAAAATGTAAGCTAGTTAAAAAAAACAGGTTGCAGACGTACCAGCTAACTCATCTGCGCCCGCGCTGCGAGGGAGCGGCACGAAGAGGCGCGCGTGGTGGGACACGGCAGTTATAACCAAGCCTCTCGTCCAACATTTTAAAACTGTGATGTTTGAATAAATGTTTTGGTTTATATACGCAAACAACGCTTGCCGCAAGTCAGTCGCCCCATTATGACATACTCATCTGTAGTATTTGCCCACTCTCCTAAAGTTGGTGCCATTCAGGTTATTCAAAATCGCTTCTTGCGAAAAGCCTCAGGCTCGCCCTGGTACTTTCGCAATAACGACCTACATCGCGATTTGAAATTAGAATCAATAGCCAGGTTCATGAAGCTCGCTTCCAAGCGGTTTTATGAACTTGCCTCTAATCATCCGAACCCTTTGGTACACACCATTCCGGTTTACCCGTTGGATCCGCCCGCCAACAAAATCCTCCGTCGTCCGAGACACGTTCTCGGAGACCCGGATGACGAAATCACCTCTGCTAATGCGGAAGGTGAGTCATCTATATCAGACAGAGCAAACACTTCACAGAAACACCGACCTCGCCGGCGAGGTCGACGAGTCCCTTCAGTCGCCGCTTATACGAGGTACAGACATGTACCCGGGCGTTTCTCTCCTATCCCCATCCCGGCAACAGCCCAAGCTGAGGTTCGTACCTAAGTGGTGCCCTTGCGCTAGTTGCCTAAAAAACTTACAGGGCTGAGCGCCATCTGCGCTCGCCAAAAGTTCGGTTAAGCTGTCACGGCCTCAGAGGCCAACAGCGAGATTAGTCCATTCGAAAAAAAAAAAAAAAAAAAAAAAAACCGCAAGTCAGTCGACTGCGGTCCGCAAAGCGGGACAGACGTGCGCGCACCTAACCAGTGTAGTGGTATAACTGTGTTTTATTTCATGAACTACCCAACCACCTACCCCAAGATACGTAAAAAACGTACAACATAACACAAACCGACATGCAGAAAAGGCATATGACAAACAAAATTCATCTACCCTATACTCATAACTAGCTGACTTGGCGAACTTCATACTACCTTGACATGCTTATGACGTGGGCTGCCAATATAGGTCGCTGAATTGTCAAACAGTGCATCTAAGTATGAGAAAATAAATTTTCTTCATAATTATTTTTAAAGTGAAACTTTTATTAAATCGTCTCAAACTTTTTCGTCTGTGTGTTGCATGTCGCGTGATGGTCGGCCGCAGAGTAGGGATAAAGTGAAAGGCGCTCGTCAGAGCAGCCGAGGCCAATATGGCGGCGCCTATAGTTCGCATTAGCTGACCGTGTAGTGTATAGACTATTACTCATTTGTGCCCACGAAAATTTTTAGTTAAATGTCTATAATGTGAAACAAAGTTTCACTTTTACCGTGGTTTCATAAAACTACACAATCCTTTTTTTTATGTGTGATTTTTCTGATATATTAATATTTATTCTGCTATTTGGGGCGGAGACAAATCCAA
This sequence comes from Philereme transversata, assembly GCA_963924445.1. Lineage (NCBI taxonomy): Eukaryota > Metazoa > Arthropoda > Insecta > Lepidoptera > Geometridae > Philereme > Philereme transversata. Next base: position 5,955,897 of record OZ004353.1, read on the forward strand.
CAAATCAAGGATCATCAAAATCAGTCACGCCGTTCTTAAGTTATAAATGGTGTAACTAACCCGACTTTGTTTTAAATATTTAGATAGATGAGCAAAGATCTAACAAAGGATTTGCACATGATTTGCAGCTCAATTGGTATGTTTTGATGATCTGCATGTTTCGTTACTTGAAGAACAAAAATAACACAGCAAGTTCTCTAACGAGATAATCCCAGCGTTTTATAGTAGCTAGACAAATTTTATTACTTTATCAAAACTTTCATATTGTACAGTCATCCACAAAGTTGATTAACATTATTTAGTTAAATATGTTTTAAATAAATCATGTGTTTCAAATTTTTTTTTTCATTTGTTTTAATGGTCGCAGCGTGTAGCTGTATTATTTCTTAGTTCTTCTATTTACAACAAAATTCCAAAGTCTGTTCGCTTGCTCTCCAATAATGAATTCAAGAGGATGTTGAATGTTAATCTAGTTAGAAAAGCACACTACACTGTAAAATAATTTCTTAATGACCAAAATATTATTAAACATTAATTCACCTAACGACCTCCGTGGTGCAGTGGGCTAATAGCCGGCTGAGACACAGGAGGTAGCGGGTTCGATTACCGCCGCGGAACAAATGTGTGCATGATCTACATGTATTTGTTTCGGGTCTGGTTGTTTTTCTATATATATATAAGTATGTATTTACTATTTACAAAAAAAAAAAGTATATAAGTATTCTATCAGTTATCTGGTTCCCATAGTACAAGCTCTGCTTAGTTTGGGGCTAGATAGCGCTGTGTGAAATGTCCAGCAATATTTATTTTATTTTTTATTTATTTATATAAGTCTATTAGTATTGCAATTACTTTTAATTTATTGACATCTCCATTTGACATAATTATTATTATTCTATATGATTGTAATTATTATTGTTCTAAATTAAGCAAATCTTTTGACATTTTTTTTTAAATTTTGAATAACTGTTTGTTCTACTTATTTGTTGTGAATCTGAATTGTATTAATTTTATGAAGGAAAAAAATATATAATAATATGATAAATATTGTGTAATTGTTATATAAATGTTTGTACGCCTAAATGGCAGAACCTAGAATAGTTATATTTATAAGTTCAACTATCAATTATGTACCTAGGTTTACGAACAATAAAGAATTAAAAATTATGAATGGCATCATTAGTATGTTTTGTTGAGGATTAAAATAAAATTTTCATAAAAGTACCTAGCTAGACTAAACGGGACTTTCAAAAATTAACAAATTATATCGCTGGTTAAAATAAGCTTTTAAATTTTTACGTCTCAGCGTCCTGGAATCCGCCGATTACTAACTGTGCGCGTCGTGATCGATCATCTCAGTGCGTAGATACAGTTAGTGTAGTGTGTCGTAATATGAACGAGGACGTTTCTAATTCTGAAGACCAAGTGAGGGTAGTTGCTGCAGTTGCTATCACTTCTCGACAGTAGTTCCAAGTACTCCAGTCTGCCCGCAACCACGGCTGTTGCAACACAGTTCAAACGCCGGGATAAAAAATAAAAAAGGTACATACGCGATAAATACCCGTTTAAATCAGTAGTTAAGTCATCAGAAGCTTGTATCGTAAATTTAATGGCACTTAGTACCACATTAAAATTTGTGATCTGCAAAACGCGATAAGAAAAACCTCACCGACTGTACCATTCTTGTTCTAATCCCTTGCAGCTGTACAATGTACAGTTCTTCACAAAACACATTAATCAAAGAGATTACTCGTAATAATATTCCGAGCAGTATTTGCTAATGAAACTAGAAATGCAAGCAGCGTTGAGATAAATACAGTGTGTTTGCACTAAGCGTAATAGAAGTTTGATGTTGGAAGCTAATATGGACTGGCTTTATACTGAGTTTGGTAACGAGATTGCTATGATAATTTGTCTACGTATTTAAGGTACGAATTTTAAGTAAGATATTATTATTATTTATTTTGACATTTTATTTATTTATTTTGACAATTATTTTCTTTTAAATATATAGTTTTGACATTTTGCAATTATTATAATTTATCGTGATGACAAGGCTCCTTTACAGCCGCAATTTGTAAGATTTTTCCTTCTTTTTTTTGACATCAAAACATTAATTATCGATTTAGTATTGATATTGATTGATTGATTGACTTATTTGACATTTTTTTGCTTTGTGTTTTATTGATTTTTGTTTTGTTTTTATTATTTTAAGTTGACATTATTTGATATATTAACTTAATTAGTCCCGATACCTGTCTGTTTGAGCTACAATAATGTTGATTCTATCACAATTGTTATTGTTATATTCTAAATTTGACGTAACTTAGTGTTGTACAATTGTAACAATGTACGTATAGTGTAAAATAAATGAAATTAAATTAAATTACTTGTAACATTAGACAAAATTTAATAAAAAAAAATGCAATTATGTTTCCACTGATTTTTGTTGCCTAAGAAATAGTGGAAAACTAAATCATAATATAATAAAATAATGAAAAATAAAATTACTACACTTAAAATATATAATTATTGATTAAAACGGGTGTTTATCGCGTATGTACCTTTCTTATTTGTTATCTAGAAGTTTCGGCTGTGTTGCAACAGTCAACCCGTGACCACGCCTGTTGTAACACAGCCGAAACATCGGGATAACAAATAAAAATGATACATATGCGACAAATACCTGTTTTAATCAGTAATTATTTACAGTGATCGCGAAAGTTATTTACTTAAATAAACTTTTTTTTCCAATATTTGTTTCGTAATTCAGTGCCGTCTTGGTCGGGTTTAGTCTATATTAGCTAAGCGATCTGTGATAGATAATGCATCAATGCAGCAATTTATATTACTCACGTTCATTGTACAACACGGTCCAGTAGACGTCAAGTCTCGAATTTGCATTCCAAATTCGAGCAATTGACGGGATACGACCGTCGAACTGGATGGACTTACACAGGATTGTAACGATGAAACATCTTTGATGGATAAGGACTGGTAATCTAAAACTGAACGCCCGTCTACTTAATTACGTCAAAGTGAAATGTTATTTATGCACAGTAATCACAAGAGTCATTTTGAAATGATTTGCTGTGAGTTAGCTTCAAGTAAACGCAGAGCGTTCAATTTGAGATTACACGATATCTACGGTTAGAAACTTAACGTATTTGTAAAGCTAAATTGCTGTTATAAATTAGTGAATTTAAGCTGTTAAGCTTTAGTAAATATATCAAGTAAAGCGAGATCCTTTATACTTCTATCTATCTATCCAGCCTCTAGCACCCACTGTTGGGTACAGGGTCTCTATGTCTAATCTAATCTAAGTCTAATCGGTCTTGAGCAAGTCTCATCCCTTGCTGTCTATCTTCTTTTACGAGATCGTCCACCTTTTATCATTCCGCCTAGCCAAGTGTCCTGCCCATCTCCACTTAAGCCTCGCGATTCGTATACCTACATCTTCAACTTTAGATCAACGTCGAATCTCGACGTTTGGTATACAATCGACGAGGTGGATTCCTAGCATGGCCCGCTCCATCTTTTGATTTTTGAGCAACTCTGATGGTGTATATGAGCGTAGTTATAAGGGGTCATGTTTTGAATCCGTAAGCCAGTATGGGCAGCACATATTAGTTAAATACCTTGATATTTAGGCATTGCGAGATATTAGATTTAAAGACATTTTCCAGTTTCCAAAGGCAGCCCAACTCAGCTAGATTCTCCTAGCTATTTCGTTGGCCGAAGGATAAGGTTTGTCCCAGATATGAGTACTCATCAACTGTATCCAAGCGGTGATTATCCACAGTGATATTGAGTGCACTTGACGGATGGTTTGTCATATTTTTTGTCTAAGAAACATTCCGTTTCACTAAGAAACATTGACGACCTCCGTGGCGCAGTGGGCGTATACCCGGCTGAGACGCAGGAGGTAGAGGGTTCGATTCCCGCCACGACACAAATGTTTGTATGATCTACAGATATTTGTTTCGTGTCTGGGTGTTTTTGTATATATTATACGTAAGTATTAAAAAAAATAGTATGTAAGTATTCTATCAGTTATCTGGTTCCCATAGTACAAGCTCTGCTTAGTTTGGGGCTAGATAGCGTTGTGTAAAATATCCAGCAATATTTATTTTTTATATATTTATTCTTTAAACTTACTGAGTAGTGCATATATACTTACTGCATAAAAAGTAATATTTATATGAATAAGCTTCTATCCTCATTATTTCATTTTGTTGTAACCTTTTTCGTTTTAAAATGTTTAATTACAAGATTACATTACATTAATTACATTATTGCATATCTTAATCTATTAATTATTAATTATGTTGATCTGTAAATACCTAGTTAAAAAATCGTAGTGACCTGTTAGACCACGCATAGTTCTAAAGTTTTTACTAAGTTTACTTACCATACAAAGTTTTCATCACGAAATATTCGTGGTAATTAAAATAATAAATCTTTTTTTGACTTACCCACAAATTAAAAATGAAAATATTATTTGTCATGCATTGTACATACATAATGAAACACAGTAGAAGATTATGAAAAACAGATAACCAACTCATTAACTTCTGGCTCAATTAAGAAGGATTGATGAACCGACCACAATACGGTGTGACACCCACCCTTACTTACAAACGCCGGTCTATAAATTTCTATTCCTTACAATAGTTACAGGATTGCACCTGGGAGCTCCCGCCTTAGTCTAACTTGGACGCTGTATAAATCCCCTTGAAGTTGCACCCACGGGCGGACAAATTGAGTTAACAACTCAAGGAAATACCTTAGCATCATTTCTCAGCTGTCGGGTAAAACGCGAGATATGATTACCATTAAACTTTGGTTTATAAGAATTTTGTAGGCGTCATGGCGTTTGAAATCGGTGCGTTTGTTGAAAAACAAAATGTAAACAAAAATAAGTTTAATTCTTTATGTCTCAGGCTCACCTAGAACCTATGAGCAATGCTGAATGTAGCGTTGTATTTTCTTATTAGGTAATTAACTTGTTCCATAAATTTAGTATCACAATAAGTTTTATTATTTCGTACCCTTTTACAAAATCAGTCTTAATTGTAACTTATCTATATAAAGTAACAATAAAAAATATTGCCATTTATCCCAAGACACCGCTAGCCTAGAACGTGTAGTTCCCAAGATACAACTGATTGAAGTTTGACAGCTGTCATCAGAAATGCAGATCTAATTGATACCCACCGTTTGTCTTAAGACACCGCTACCCAAACTGATTGTGATACTAACAATAATATAACATATTATTTTTTTAATCAACATTATCTTTTAATTGATACAATCCATCATAATTATTGATACATAAAAATATAAAATACCCCATCACTAGAAGCTATTACATTGTAGGTGTCCTTCGTGGAAACATTTGAAATAATTTTTAGTATTTCACAGAAAGCACCGAGCCAAAATATTAATCGCTGATCTCAGTGTAATACAATTGGTGCTCATAAAATAAGTGCTCTTAAATCGTTGCTTTTCGTGGAATGCCTCGTGTAAAGAGTGTAAACGAATGAATAGCGAAGTGATTGTTGTAAAATTTGCATGCTACGGCGTAGCACGCGTAGGCTTCGTAGCTGCTACGACAACAATTTTAGTTCATGGGAAAAATAACTATATTTATTTTTAGTAAGCTGAACTATTGCGGACGAGTAGAGAACTGATGAAAGATAGAACATTATAAATTCGGTTTTTACAACTTTCATGACGTCTGGACCGCGGTAGATCAGTTTGGAGGGCCGAGTGATACGCCAGAGGTTTTGATTTCTCCTACAAGACAAATTAGTACAATTTCTGCAAATATTTTTCCAGGTCGGGATATAAGTAGTATATGTAGTTTTTATTATCTCATCATCATCGTCATCATATCAGCCATAGGACTTCCACTGCTGAACATACTCGTAGGCCTCCCCATAGTTTTGCAGAGCGACTGATCATGTGCGGCTTGTACCAAACGGCTCCCAGCGATCTTTTAGCATCTATGAAACAAGGAACCCGAGTACAGGGCTATGAATGAGATTATTACCAACAGTGCCACCAAGGGCGGATCCAGGGGGGTCATGGGGGTCATGACCCCCACCTGGGCTGGGTCGAGGACCTAGGTGGACCACTAATTAAAATTGTTAAACATAGCACATGACATTGACCACGACTATGTGACCCCCCCTTGCACCAAAGCTGGATCCGCTCTTGAGTACCGCGTTTTGTGACCACCATAGTCACAGCAATTTTTGGTATAGTTTAGTATTTCGATCATAAAACAACGTTTCAGAAGATCGCTTTGTTTCAACAAAACAAATTAAATTAACTGCATACTTTCCAAACTCACCCTCAGGTTCCTTCTCCGTATTGTAATTAATATTTCGACTAAACAAACTCAAATCCTTTTATGTAATTTTAACATGAAACCCAAAAGTTTGGAGGTTACAGAAACATAATAAAGTTAACGTAAGGCTTTTTGATAGACCGCTCAAACCTACCTTCGCAAAATTCACTTAATTTATTTCAATTTTCTCCTTTCATGTCGTTCTCAATTATCTACAAAACCCAACATCAACAAAACGTACTTTGATTATAAATGTTATTTACCGACTTTATCCTTTATCATATTTCATCACCATCGAAATAAGTCTTAATCGTTTTGAAGAGCGTAATTTAATTCATGCTGAAAAAGTTCAACTTTAAAATAAAATTTTGTTCGCGGTTCAAATGTATTGTCATATTCTACAACTTTTGGCATCTATTATGCTGATGACCTGAGTAACTCCTGCTTATAACATTTGCATTATGAATACCTTAACGACTTCAAACTAAGACTTGGGCTATTCACATCATGCATGTCACCCTAAGATGTACAGAACTAGATTCGCATGTGACTGTTATTTTACCGACACCCGACCCTTCAAACATCCATTCAAACAATCTTTTAATTGTTTTTACAAGAGCGCATTAACAAAGGTTGGGTGGGAGCTCTTCTTACCTGTGTTATAAGAGTCCTCTCTTAACAGTGTTTCTTTAACAGTGATTTAAATAAACCTACCATAATTCGAACGAATTACAATAATTTTTTGATGTCTACTGGTTCTCATGTAAATAATAATTATTATCTTTTGAGAATAAACGATTATTAAACCTAACTAAGTTTGTATTAATTATTAATAATAATTATAAGTGAAGATAAGCTATAAATAATAAAAAATAAATAAATATTACTGGACATTTCACACAGCGCTATCTAGCCCCAAACTAAGCAGAACTTGTACTATGGGAACCAGATAACTGATAGAATACTTATATTATATACTTTTTTTTTGTAAATGCAAACTTATAGTATATAGAAAAACATCCAGACCCGAAACAAATATAGTGGATCATGCAAACATTTGTTCCGCACCGGGAATCGAACCCGCTACCTCCTACGTCTCAGGCGCCTGTTTGCCCCTGCGCCACGGAGGTCGTCTCTAAAGTAAGCTGTTTTAATTGTGTATATTTTGTAAGTCTAAGTATTAATATCACTGTCCATAATTACTGATTAAAACGGATATTCATCGCGTATTTGTCAGCCCGTGTCCATGGCTGTTGCAACACAGCCGATACATCGATATAAAAAATAAAAAAGGTACATACGCGATAAATACCGATATTTAATCAGTAATTATTAGTTCAATTTCAGTGTGTCGTACACACCAAACAGTCATGATGAAAACAATACCTGTAATACATATATATAATAAAAGTACAATCGGAATTCAAATCACGATTTCATTTCGTAACCGCGAGGCGTCAGCCCGCGTAAATAAAGGGTCATAAATACCTTCCCTTGAGGGTAGACGTCAAAAAAAACATGGTTGAGTTTCTCGTAATTCAATAAGAACGGCTCGCTATGCTCCCTTAGGGTAGTCTTATATCGCTGTGTTCTGGCGTATCACTTGTTCTTTTCTTTACACTTTTAATAAGAGCTTTCCACTTTTAATAAGAGCTACGTAGTTATCGATTGTAACGTTTTCGGTCAATAAGTACAAAGGCGGTATTTGCATTATAAGTTACGTCAAATATTGCATTCACACATAACGAAATTACATTGTTTTATGGCGGTTCCACATTATTGGTGTGAATTCACGCGCGAATTCACGAATGCCCTCCACATTCACGGGACGCTCACAGTCGTTCGTGATACCCACCGCGAAACGGACTTAGAAGCTGCTGCTGCAATAGCATTGTATGCTGTGACAACATACCACTATTAGACGAACAGGTGTAAACGCACGAGAACCCCGCGAAAATTCACCATATTCTCGTTCACGCCTATTTACGGAGCTTCACGGCACTAATGTGGAACCGCCATTATAACTATGAGGCAAATGTTCTTGATATAATGTTTCGTCTATTTCTGTTATTCGCCACATGAAGGACCAAGACACAACACGAAAATTTGCCGTAGACCAACAATAAACCGACCCCAAATAAACAATTTTGATTAATTATGGGATTGACATTTTAAAATAAAAACAATTTGATCTAATGGGTTTAGCTTGAGAAGACTGTGTGTGTATATTTCGATATGTTTATTTCTCAGAAGTTGCATTTATATTTGTTGTTAGTTTATCCCTAAGGCCAAGTTGTCTAAATACGGCGAATTTGTATCATTCGTAACATAAAATACAGATAATTATAATCCTGGTGGTGATTACCTAAAATCAGCGATAGCAACACGACAGCAATCGGTCGCGAAACGTCAATTTGGACATAGAAACTAGTGCTAAGAGCAAATGGACGGCAACATATTCCCTTATTTTTCCGTAGTAAATTTAACGTTTCACGATCGATTACTGCCTTGTTGCTCTCGCTGATTTTACATAATTAGGTAGCTCGTCACTCATCTTTGGCATATCTACTAATCAAATAGAAAAGAGTTTTTCATCAGATCAGTGAGCAAAAACCAATCACTCATTTCTTACATTAGCTCAACTCTAGCAAAGGACCGATAGCCCGCGAGTCATACCCAGTAAATTGATAAGATTTGCAGTTAGATTCCCAGAAGTTAGCTGAAGGGAAATTATGTTGGCAAACTTTTGACTTGTTTAGACCAAGCCCTTATCGTTTGGCAGTTAACGAAGACTCGTTTCTTTAGATTTTTGCAGAAGGTTAGAAGTATTCTTATAACATTGACATTTATTAATTATTTGTGAAAATTACTCCATTTATCCAAATTTTATCAATAAGACATGTGTTGTAAATACATATTAAACATTTGTAATCAGTATAATTGGTCAAGGCCGTTCTTATTACATAAACAAAAAATAAATAAATAATGTTTTTAGATCTCTCATCATCATATATGCAAACTCCTTTTCCGTCCAAGTAGTCCGATTATGGAATGCCTTGCCGGTCTCCATTAGGAAATCCCCCTCACCTTCCGTATTTAAAGCTAGACTCAAAAACTTTTATCTCCATGAAGAGTCGTGATTATTCATCTGATCTATAATATTATTAATATATGTATATATTAATATATGTATGTATGTACATAAGTACATATTTATTTATTTTATATATGATATTTACTTATATAAAATTATTTATGTACCTATTATTTATGTAGAGCAACTTTTCTAGTGCGGCCTGTACCCAATGGCCCCAGTAACCCTTGATAAGACGTCTTTCCATACTCGCGTATATGTCGTCCTGTACTGCGCTTTTCAGTGCATGGACTCGAGGACCTTTTTGCCCCAAAGCCCGTCAGTTCTATGCCCCAGCCTAATGCTACTTCACCTTGCTAATCCTCTGCTATGTCAGTGACTTTGGTTTGTCTACGAAGATCGTCGTTACTTGTTGAATATAATTTACCGTCTGGTGATTGTGATTATGTTGGTAGCTCTAACTGGGTGAATAGAATAAACGCATTTGCTGAACATATTTATCAGCATACATTTAGATGGAGAAAGCTTACGCAACTATCGATTCTTAATCAACTCTAAAATAAACACGGCCAGTACAACGTGCAGAACTTAGCCGAATGTTACCGATGAAGGTAGAAGTTTTGAAGTTTTTAGCTCGTATTGTAGATGGAAGAAGTTTTGTCTCATTGCTCGATGATGATTATGAATATTTATCACTAGATCCATAATGACTACATAAATAGCGAACTACATAATACGAAAATGCGTGATTGTATTGGACATCAGCTCTGAAAAGGGTCTAGAGTGCTTCCCATAGAGAGGCTCCTTTGCAGGTTTCCTCACAATTACGTATTCTGGATTTTATATAGAAACTTGCTTGTCATAAGCATAACAACGTGACCAAATTATGTAACTGACAGTAAATTCACCCTCTTGTAAAGATACTAAATCTGTTTAAAACAAGCTTTACAATTACTCGTAGGAATTCATAGCAATATCGACGCTGTCTCAGACCGGAAATATCTCATTTATTTCGCTTATCATTGCCTCGGAAACTGGTATCGTCAACACGACAGCCATTTCTTTTGGAGGGGCCACGAGACGAGCTTTTAATCAATTACCAACATACTATAAGTACACCAAGGACCGTGGCAGTTGTGGCCAACCATGTTTTTTATTTTCAATACAAATACTGGTTAGTTAATAATGTAATATATTTAATAAAATAAATAATATAAAAATAAAATAATATAATAACTAGTTATTTACTGCACGGGGATCTTGGAAAACTGCACGGGAATCTTGGAAAGCTGTATCCATCAACCCAAAGACCTGCCCCGTTACTTCAAGGGGCTAGCATGGCTGGGGTCAGGTTAGAAGGGGGGGGGGTAATGCACAATACACCCCAATGCGGGACGTCAATGCAGATCTTATCCCCCCACCTTAGAACTAGAATTATATAGGTCCTTAGAATTAAACTGTATTTACACGCAAGTTTCGTAGCCCACAACCCGCTGCCCGCTTCCCGTCGCTCCGGCATTGGCGAGATGCAATGAAAAATAAAAGGTGCACTACAAAATGAACAAGACTCGCCGTTGACATTGCCATTTGTATCGCTGCTCTAGTCTGGAACAGTTTTATCTGTAAAGACCCCAGATATTTTACCGTGAAGGCTTTTTCGTTTTTACAATGAATGGCATATTTTTTTCTGCAATGTACATTTTTAGTTAGTCTTTTTATTGGATGTTTCTTTACAAGCCATGGTAAGTTTGGCTGAGGTATGGTGAATGAACTAATGAATGAATACACATTATTGTCACATAAAAATAAAAACAGAAGGTTTTTTTTATCCTACTGGAGATGAGTTCAACTCACGGATCGAATCAGGAACTCGGTTATGCGCTCCCGAACACAGGTGGCCGACGTCGCTCAAAAAGCTGGAAGACTCAAGTGGTACTGGGCCGGACACGTTTGCCGTATGCCAGACACAATGTGGGCGAAGACCACCACTAAATGGCTCCCAAACTACGGACGACGCCCGCGTGGAAGGCCCAGGCGAAGGTGGCGAGATGAGCTAAACTCCTACCTCAAGGATTGGCCCCTACTTGCAATCAACAGAGACGAGTGGAAAGAGGAAAGGGAGGCTTTTGCCCTGCAGTGGGACACAACAGGCTTATAATAATAATAATAATAAGCCCCTCCAAGCCCAACCCCACGTCCGTGCTGACCATCTATGCCACGTGAGGGGCGGACAACCGAAATAAAATAACTTATCGGATGACTAAAAGGGCCATGGCAAACCCACCATGATGGAGAAAAGTAATAGTACACGTATATGGTTGCTTCCCGGGGGTGATCGCCGGGGCACGTCTGGAGCCGATGCTGGACGTTACAGCATGCAAGCCATCAATACTGGAGATGGAACAAGCATATGGCCCACCTGATATTAAGTGGTAATCATCGCCTATAACAAAGTTTGCCTCGTAAGTCACGCTCCTTAGGAATGTGCCCTACGATGCACTTCCCTGCGTACATCAACTTGAAGTGAAAACGATTAGAACAATGGCTGGTAATATCGCTTTGAAGCGATTTCTTCCAATCAACATTTGGATCAATTATGTCTTTGGAGGATAAAAATAAAAAAACCCTTGTTTTACGCAGGCTTTATTTGAGACAACTAGGTTTATATATATATATATATATATTTGTTAATATAAATTTTATAGTTTTTACTCAAATAGCACACATGAAAACACCTTTCGCCAATATTAAAATCGCTGCACATCATGTGACTTCTACGAATTTATATTACTTCTTAATCACAATGCTATGAATCAAAGTATTAAAATGAAAAAAAAGACCGGCCAAGTAAGAGTAACACTCGCACACCGAGGATTCCGTATCTATATTTATGTTAGAGACCAATTAAACTTTTAAGGAAGCTATCTAAAAAGTGTTCTAGATAGAGACTTAAATTTATTTTTTCTGTAATCTTTGCATATATTTATATCTATCTTATTCATTTCAGGGTGTTCGCTTTGCGAACTTCGGAGATAAAGAGGGTGGGAAGGTATTTTATTCAAAATTTTCATCATGAAAACAAAATAAAAAATATCTTTCAAATGTGTAAGTTAAGCCGTTTTATATGATACCCCATTTGAGTTCATTTGAGGTGACTAAGACCCAAAGTCTCGAACACCGCCGTAAAGTTGCAAGCCTATCGATCTTTTACAGAATACATTTTGGGGAATGTGCTCAGGAACTATACGATCTGATCCCGCCATCTCCGTACCTAGTCAATATACCACCCATTCGCACACACCGTTTTAGTTCTACTAAATACTAAATAGTAATTACTAAATGGGTTTCTTCTAGATCTTCGTGCTTCATCCTAGACCACATCATCACTTACCATCAGGTGAGATTGTGGTCAAACGAAGTTCTATCCAATTTGAAACAAAAAAAAAAGCTTTTTTGCAATTTTGACACCACCAAAAAAAGAGCCGTACAAAGGATATTTATTTCCAATAACATACTCGTATAAAAAGCTATTCATATTTTAATCCTAAATCTAATTATTAATGGAAAACTTATACATATAACTTTAACTTAATATAAATTCGTAAGACAATAATCATATTGAACTTCTAAATATATTTCAAGCGATTACAAAGAAACGAGATTAAAATATTTAATTTAAATCCAACCCTTAGATCTAGACAGGTGAACGACTTGCAAATTTAAGATCATTTTGCTAAGTCAAACCTTATTAGGTTAGAGAAAAAAATACATTATTTTTGCAGATAACATTTTACAACGTGTTCGATAGAAATAAAATTGAATTTTTTTTGGTAATCATTTTTTTATCCGCCTGCTAAATTACCGTCAGTGTTCGATATTGAACAATAGACAATACTTGAACAATAGAGATATATTCTGCGACTAAAAAAAATATCTTATTCACTACAAACTCCATATAAAATTAAAACTTGCACAATATCTAATTCATTCACAATTCAGTGGACACATTCTAACAATAAAATTAAGGTTAGAAATGATAATAATTTATCAACAAATAATGCTAGATATTTCACACAGCGCTATCTAGCCCCAAACAAAGCAAAACTATGGGATCTAAAAGAATACTTACATATTTTATTTGTAAATATTTAATATAATAAAATGGATTTTCATCCAGATATGGAAGATAGATAAATTAATAGTTATTTTTTTCAAACTCCTACATTTAATTCATATAATTTTTTCCATCTCTCGTTATAAAATGTAATCGAATTCAAGTATCGATATTAACTTTATGCTTGTCAATCCTTCGTTTGATATTCAAACGTGCCTTTGCAAAAATTGGATCTTGTTTTGGTAGGTATATATTATACTGGCTGACCCGCCCGTGACTCGGACTCGTGATTTGTTAGTAAAACCATTACCCTCCTTCTGTGCAGTCGGGTAAAAAGTAGCTTACGTCTCAATCCTGGTTATAATCTATCTAAATACGAAATTTCATCGAAATTAGTTTAGCCGTTTTGTTGTGAAACTCAACAAACAGACAGACAGAGAGACAGTGTTTAATATAGTATGGTTGTTTCTACCTAATGTTTTAAACAGTGTCTAATTGTCTGTGTCAAACCCGACAGACAGATACTTTTAAATTTATACTATTACTATGGATTTTATAATAAATGTTAAATAAATGTTTTTTTAAGTAAATGTATGTGTTTTTTAACACATATAAACTTTCCTCTTGAAATCTCTCTGAAAACTGCATTAAAATCCGTTGAGTAGTTTAAATGATCTAAGCGAACAGACAGCGTAAACGACTTAATTTAATACTATGTAAAAAAAAATTAGGAGGTAGTCTGCTTTTTAAATTGCAGTGCCCTTTCAGGGTTCATGTTTGAAACAAAAATACTTAACTAACCTATGTAACACCACATGTATGCAATAAATGTTTAACTTAAAATAAATAAATATATATATTTTTTTTATTAACTTTGACTTTAGCTAGTCCCGCGCGCCTTCGATCTTCCTCATAATCCTACTGGTGGAAGGTACCTTTAGCAGAACGTCTGGTCTTTTTAGTAATACTAACTGTTCAAGTAGATGTATTTACATAGCTTGACAAGAAAAACAGATATACAAAGTGTACACTGCAATCCCACAACATAATCTCCAAAGTACACTGTCGCACCTAGTCTCATAATCTCACAAAATAAGATGCAAATTCAATTAACACCTAGTGTAAAACAAAGAGAAATACATTTTAGGAGCGGATTGTCTTGTTCCAAGCAGAAATGGAATTATTAATTCAGCTGAGTATTACTGTTTCTATTCTAAGTTTATTTTTCTGAACTTGTTACTTTCACTTTTCTGCGTTTATTTTAAAATAGAGTTCATTCAAGATTTTGTTTTCAGCTAGAAGTGAAATTGCTATAAGGTTTTTTTTGCATGGGTACTGTGCCTTGCTATACAATACCTTTGCAAACCAAATTCAAACAAACGCATCTGCCAATGTCGATAAGATTTACGTACAAAATATTTTTTATTCGTTTTTTATATAAGTGTATTTTAATTAACGAAGGAAAATAAATAAAATTTTAATATTCTTTGTTATTATTGTATTTTCTCTTATATTCGACGACCTCCGTGGCGCAGTGGGCGTATAGCCGGCTGTAGGCATGAGGTAGTGGGTTCGATTCCCACCGTGAGACAAATGTTTGCATGATTTATAAATATTTGTTCCGGGTCTAGATGTTTTTCTACGCATTTTATGTATGTATTTACAAAAAAAAAAGTATATAAGTATTCTATCAGTTATCTGGTTTCCATAGTATGTACAAGCTCTACATATTTTGGGGGCTAGATAGCGCTGTGTGAAATGTCCACCAATATTTATTTATTTATATATTCAACATTTCTATAGAAAACTTCACCTCAATTATGAGGTTGTTGAAATAATAAAAAAACATATCTCTTTAAATTCACCAAGTAACACTATTTTGCAGTTTAACCCACTATTTCGGTGCCTTTGACAATTAAAATGAAACCTTTTTTGCCTGCTACAAAGTTAGGTAAGTATTATTTGTTCCATATTTCAGCTATTGCAGACTGACAAACGGATAGACAGTCAAAGTCGCAACATAAGGGTTCCATTTTTACCAGGTCAGAAACCCTTAAACTATAAAAAACATTCTACTGAAACTAGCATGGAATGTTTCGCTAAAACCACCTCCAGTTACCAAAGTGTTAGCAAACTTCTGAATACCTGAAAATTTTACATTTCAAATTCACGCCCCCAAGAATAGGTATTGTTGAATGTGTTAACGTAAAAGTTGAAGATATGTGCGAATGCAGTTTCAAATACGAATTGTAAAAAAGTTTCCGCTACGAGATATTCCGGGAAAAAAGGAGTGTGAATAAAGTTTCAGTTATTGGATCTCGAATTTTGGTTTTATTTTGCCGTTTACAAAAACTCGGCCGTAGCCAGATTTTAGTATCATTTCAAGTATATTGTATTTTATTTATTTCGTTGTTGCATAGCTATTACACGAATGTGCCATTGAAAAACTTTAATATCCCGTACTTATTAATTATTATGGTAATTTTTTTACACCTTGGGTTACATTATTGAAGTTTTAGTAGGGATCTCAATTTTTTTTCGTGCAGTAAATATATCCTATATTACTCACAGATAATGTATAATTCTAATGGGGAAAGAATTTTTGAAATTGGACCATTTGTTTTTGAGTTTATCTTTACAAACATAAAAATCTTTCCTCTTTATAGATTGAGAGTAAACTGAGCCCGTAGCCAAATTACATTCGCTGCGAATCTATTCGATTTCTACATACATTTGCTGTCGCTGTATCACGTGGTATTTCTATAGCATGTGTCAAATCCCATACATTTTCGGACTTATCGACTAGCGTCATCGCTAATAGATTGTAACTTGGCTAAGCCCTCTGGTGTTTGGGACGATTCGATGGTTCGGCTGGCTTACAGTTATACTATATATAAGTACTAGGATCAGTAAACACTAGAACTAACTTGACCTTTTTTATTTTATACTTTTTAAGGAAATAGACGTGAGATTAAATAGAAAATATTAATTAGAGAAGCATTTATTATTGATTAGCTTCTTTACATTTCACGTTAATCTTATAATCAGAAAAACTAATTATTTAAAGTCTGTATAGAACAGACAACCAATTAATTGACTTTTTCTTAAAATTACGCCCTTAACTCTGTAATAGTATGTACTTAGCTATATCTTAGCTAACTCTCTTGAGAGATTTTCAATAAATAAATGAGTTGATTGGGTAGAGTTGGCCAAGGATCGAGAGGGGTGGAAAGAATTGGGGAAGACCTTTGCCCAGCAGTGGGACAGGACAGGTTAGGAAAAAAAATGAGTTGATCTAAAAAGGTACATGCTTTAGATTTCAAAAAATAAATGAAGATTATGATATTGTCCTAAAACTAAATTACCGATGGAGTAATATAGAACGAAATCCTTTGCTCCCTTGTGAGCAAACATATAAATATTATACAACTTATATATTATATATTATATATAATGTACACATTATACATTTATTACAAAAGGGAGCAAAGGATTTCGTTCTATATTACTCCATCGGTAATTTAGTTTTAGGACAATATCATAATCTTCATTTATTTTTTGAAATCTAAAGCATGTACCTTTTTAGATCAACTCATTTTTTTTCCTAACCTGTCCTGTCCCACTGCTGGGCAAAGGTCTTCCCCAATTCTTTCCACCCCTCTCGATCCTTGGCCAACTCTACCCAATCAACTCATTTATTTATTGAAAATCTCTCAAGAGAGTTAGCTAAGATATAGCTAAGTACATACTATTACAGAGTTAAGGGCGTAATTTTAAGAAAAAGTCAATTAATTGGTTGTCTGTTCTATACAGACTTTAAATAATTAGTTTTTCTGATTATAAGATTAACGTGAAATGTAAAGAAGCTAATCAATAATAAATGCTTCTCTAATTAATATTTTCTATTTAATCTCACGTCTATTTCCTTAAAAAGTATAAAATAAAAAAGGTCAAGTTAGTTCTAGTGTTTACTGATCCTAGTACTTATATATAGTATAACTGTAAGCCAGCCGAACCATCGAATCGTCCCAAACACCAGAGGGCTTAGCCAAGTTACAATCTATTAGCGATGACGCTAGTCGATAAGTCCGAAAATGTATGGGATTTGACACATGCTATAGAAATACCACGTGATACAGCGACAGCAAATGTATGTAGAAATCGAATAGATTCGCAGCGAATGTAATTTGGCTACGGGCTCAGTTTACTCTCAATCTATAAAGAGGAAAGATTTTTATGTTTGTAAAGATAAACTCAAAAACAAATGGTCCGATTTCAAAAATTCTTTCCCCATTAGAATTATACATTATCTGTGAGTAATATAGGATATATTTACTGCACGAAAAAAAATTGAGATCCCTACTAAAACTTCAATAATGTAACCCAAGGTGTAAAAAAATTACCATAATAATTAATAAGTACGGGATATTAAAGTTTTTCAATGGCACATTCGTGTAATAGCTATGCAACAACGAAATAAATAAAATACAATATACTTGAAATGATACTAAAATCTGGCTACGGCCGAGTTTTTGTTGACAAACCACGTGTGCGAAGCCGCGCGCGATCCAGCTAGTTAGCAATATATTAAGGACCTTATCAATGTCGAACCCGACCAGATTTCGACAGCGCCTAATAACACTTGTACGCTTAAGGTCCATTTTCACTAGAACTGAGGAAAAATACACCAATAGTTTCACTTCATTTTCGTAGCCTCGCTCAGCGCATCTCTGATGGAATAGGACTAGCAGAGCGAGGTGTTTGTACATACAAAAATAGTGCCACTCCGGGAGTGCCGACAGAAGTGAAAACTTGAACAATTACGTGTATTTATTGAATCGTCAGGAAATATTTTTTGAATCATCAGGAACGGTGTCGGTAATGGTAATGGTAAAAGAAACAGTGCGGGAGTTCAATTGTTTTTTCCCATCTCAAGAAATGTCCAACGCGCCTAAAAAAGTTTTCACTTAAAATTTTTTTTTGATGAATTTCGCATAAACATGAAAATTTACAGAGAAAGATGTCTTATAAATAAAATCTCCACAAATAAAAAAAAATAGGATTTTACAAAATTATTATGATGGATGTCGCATACATATGAAAATTTACTAAGAAAGCTGTCGTATGCCTCTCCACAAACTAAAAAAAATTAAATTAAATACAGGGGTCGGTAACAATGTCGCGAGTTCAATGGGTAAAGAATTTTTAACTTCAAAAATGAGCGATCTGTGCAAGTACCGTGAGTGAAGTAGGTATCTATGTGAGGAGTTGTAGCAAGCTAGAGCTACTGGACTACCCGTCAACAAACGGTGTCAGCTGAAGAGTCCACGACGCATCCTGGCACATATCTGGTGGAAAGTCCCCATTAAACTGGGATAGGACTAGAATAGAAAATACTATCCCAGCAACTATACCTGCGTCAGCTTAGTCAGTCTTGATCTGCAAGAAATAATATTATCAATACGAACTAACCAATCACACTCATTGACACACTACCACAAACTCACACACCTACACATACACACTACTACACATATTTACACCCTCATAGACACAAACCCACTCTCCTAACACTCTGAAACACACTCATACACACATACTAACACACATTATTTACCATGGCATAACATATTTATTTATTTGAATTTTCTTTATATACTTTACTTTTTTATTTAAATCAATTTTATAATTAGGTTAATTGGTATACTTACGTAATCAGGAAGGAACGTCAAACTCATTTAGTTGTATGCACGGGCACTGGAAACTGCGACACAGTATTTTACTAATGAAGTTTCCAGTGTTCACTTTGTTTTAGTTACATGCAGAAAGTTCACAATAAATAAATAAAATAAAAATAAAAAATAATATTCACAATATTTATCTTCATAGATTAACCTTTTTCAAAAACAAAAATCTATTGGTGTGCCCACTATCCGGATCATAAGTCAAAATATCTGTGTCCTAGTAGCCACATGACTTCGAACAAGAAGTAAGTTTACTAATCCACTACGTCTATAAAAGATACTTAAGTCACTATAAAATAACTTGTAAAACCACACAAGGTAAGATCCCCTTAATTGAAAACCTCGCTGTTTCTACAAGTAGCTACTAATGTTTCCTCTAAGTTTCCTCAAGCATGTTACAACAGATAGATGATGGTATACTAGTTTCTTGAACAAAGGTATCTAATTCGATCCAAACAATACGCTCAGCCGTTCGTGAACTAATGTTTCCGAGCCGACTGCTAAGCTGGCCGCAGTGAAATGGGAACAGCGGGCGTATTTCAAACACGTTCACACAATTAGCGAGTTAGTTTTTAGTTTACATGTATTGGTATTCACTTTGTTGATTCATTGAAGCAACTGAATAAAACAAATGGGGTGTGGCTGTGTCATGGTCATGGTTGTGTCTTGTAGGTACGTGAATACGTGTACATATCATTTTATGGATGTTATTATCAAGTCATTCGAGTCATACTAAATGTAAATCTCGAAAAGCAGCAAAATTACCTCAAAATGGCGGAGCTTCCTTCTCCACCGCACTCGACGCATCACAGTCCTCACTTGGTGTAATAACATTTTGGATAGAGATGATAACTATGTAGCTGGAACACCAAATGTATCCCCTGATTTTGTAATCATTCGTTTTTTGAATTGCCTCCCACTATGGAAGCAATTTTAAAAAGTATTAACGTCAAAAAGTAAACAATAAAATGTTGGCCATTATTACCGTGACTTCTATGATTCTGAAGTTACGACGATTGATGTAATATATCGAACTTACATTCCATCTCCTATTAGCCTCCCACCCACTAACATGCATTCCTTCTGGCTTGCGCTGTCGTTCAATCTGTACAGAAAGACAACAGAATAAAACTCAGAATTAATTGTTCTAAATAATACCGTCGTTCTTTCTCTCTTTGTATATCCACTGGCGTTTTTTCTATAGATATTGTACATTTCAGCAGGAATTATCGTTTGTGGATGCGCCGCTATGTTTCAGTTTTGTAAATCGTGTCTAATTAATATTTTCGTAAATGTTTTTAAGTACTGAAGACCAATTTATGTTGGTATGATCTGCTGTTAGTCCAAGTCGGGAGGCTTTAGGACTCCAACTTATATGGCCACTAACATAAACGAACTTACTTATTATTACTTAAAAATTATATTATAAGTTAAGATCAAATGATGTAAGATGTGAAATAAGCTTTTTTCGAAGGTATGGAGGGTTTCAACATGAAAGCCTTCAAGAAAGGTGTATAAAGGCTTTAAAGTGCTTGGTAATCAATGGACCATCGCACACGGCGAAGATAATATGTAATTTCATCTTTGCAGGATTGTATGGCCTGTGATATTTTATCTTAACATAAAATATTATACGCTTTAAGTGACAGGCAACGTGTATTTATTTGTCACGAGTAATGGGCCCCACACACGCCAACGATTTCTTCACGCAAGCCTCTGTGGGAAGAATTTGGTCAACTTTCTTTACTTGTGCAAGGCTTGCGCAAGCTTCAGACAGAAGAATTTATTCAAATTTCTAGGTTAGCGCAAGGCTTGCACAAATACATATTTGTCGTGTATGAGCTCCATAATACAAGCGTTTATTGGCAACAGGGACCTCACACCTTACACTAGGAGTTCCTGTAAAATATTTAATAATAAAAAACATCTTAAATCTAAATGAAATACTAGTGGTCCGCCCCGAACAGAGATCTCGCGAGACTCCCATAAAAACCAAAAAATATTATTTGTTATCTTTTACTACCAAAACAGTGCTACGAAATGCAAAACCAAAAACTTGACCTACAGTTTCATTCAAACTACAGGTAACGGGAGTTCATGTTAATTGGTTACTGGTTTTTGGGGTACAAATTGCAGTTATTCTGAATTTCAGACTTTTACCTTTATTTAAGCTACATGCATACCAAATTACAGCACTGTGGGGTCACTGATGTAACCTGTGAATTTTATCAAAGTTCAGTTTTTATTATGGCTAATAACTTAAAAATTACAAGGTTAAAACTAAAAATAAAAACGGGGTCGAAATGAACTCAGAACGACCTTTTATTAGTCGTGCTATTTGATAGTCCTATTTTGTTTTTTTACCCCTCTTGAACCCCAATATCTCAACAACCCCTCCACATTTTTAGCTCATTGAGTCACACCAAAATTGTGTCATCACTACCTATCGTTTAAGAGTAAATTCTCGTGGTGTGGCTTACCCTGGTGTGATCTTTGTCATCAGATTCTGGTATACCACATAATTCATGAATTCCCAATAACCTTAATCTTCAACAGATTCTTATGTAGGTAAACTACATAACTTTTCAACAATTATTCTCTACTACAATTCTCAGAAAGTAGATTAGCTTTTTACTATGGTCTATGGTGGGGTTTGTATTCATGTCAGTGCTTTCTTTAAAGCTCACTGAGAGCTGTTTTAGAATTCTATCAAGTGCAAACTGCGAGTAGACGTTAGTGCATTGATGTGGCTATGATTCTGTGATGTGATCGTTTTCTTAAACTTTAAAGCCTTACCTTAAAGTTCAAGTTTAATTCAAGTAGATTGTTGCAACTTTTTATGGATCGAGAGAATACCTTACGTACTTTTTATATGTTAGCTTTTGTACATATCGAAACATAAAGTAAAAGTATTCAGTATTTTATTGCGTTCAATAAAATTTGTTTTATTGTATTTTACTGGATTAAAACACATGTTACTTGTTAGATCTTATTGGCTAGTCAAGAGTCCAGCTCTTCATATGTACCCTGCAGGTAAGAATGTAGCAATATTATAGCTAACTAGACAGGTCTAGTGGAATCTAAGTTAGGCAATTTTACGTTTTATTAACAAAGTAATTAGAACCTCACAGCATTATATGTTAAAGTTATTAAAATTTTAAAGGCTCGGCCACGCGCCATTGATATCTTTGGTGTTACAAACGTCCATAGGCTACGGTAACCGTTGTAATTAAAATAAGTATTCGAATAATTTAGTAGCGGTAAATAATTTTTGTAACTATCAAAGCCCAGAGGATTAGAAAGTTGAAGTGGCAGCGGGCGGGATATATTAGCTCAAAGAACTGACGGTCGTTGGGGCAGAAAAGCTTGAGTGTAGACAACGCACTGAAAGTGAAGCGTGGTACGGCCTCCTACTATGGAAAAACGACCTGATATAGGTGTCTGGGAGCCATTAAGTGTACGTTTCATAATATCGATTGTTTTGGAGATCTATGAGGAACGCCATATGGCTGATAAGAAGATTATGTTGCATTTTATAAATTAACCGACTATTAAAGTACTGCATAACTGAACTATTGAAGCACAACACTACTCTAACAATTTGATGCAAAAACTACACAATTAAATTCAGTTATCCCACTAAATTCACAGTATTTTTATCCAAATAAATTCACATTCAATTCCGACTACCGTGGGGCAAAAAAAGAGCAAAAAGTTGAAAAATATACAAAGTTGCGACGCACACAATAAATCGACGAACTATTCTTGAACAAAACCGGTAAATATTTTAATGTATTAACCGCATTCGCATTTCCCCGGGGCACTCCGACCGAAGTGTGAATTGGAGGAAAAAAGTAGCCAAGTGGCGCCGTACACAAAACAAATCCTATATACTGATCACAATTACTCTTAAGATCCTGTTATCTTTAACTGTTCTAGGTTTGGGTGCTGAAGTACAATTAATAGGTAGGTAGGCTAGCCATTTTGGACAGCGCTATCTAGCCCCAAACTAAGCAAAGCTTGTACTATGGGCACCACTAATAGAATACTATTACGTCCAAGGCTGTTACAGAATAGGTAATAATAGGTACGATATATACCTATTACGTTTTTACCTACAGTTGCACAGAATAAGGAAGAGTAGTTCTGTCGAAATACTTATACGATTCTAGTTGCTAGTGGAACCTTCTAGAGCGTTCGCGAAGGCATGTAGTGGCTGCTTGCGGTATAAATAGAGCATAGAGACGCCCGGGGAGTCAGTCCTTATCCGACCAAATCACCCTCCAGCATTCGAAGACGAGGAAAAAGCCGATTTCCTGGCTGAAACCCTCGAATCTCAATGCTCGCCCAGTCTCGAACCCGTCGACCCTGTTCACCTCCATACGGTGAACAGCGAGGTTGACCGCTTAGCCTCCCGACCCCCTACTTCCCCACTTGATCCGATTGAGCCCTCTGAAGTCTTTGACACTATCAAGGCCCTACACCCAAAGAAAGCCTCCGGCCCCGACGGCATTTCTAATAGAGTACTCAAACAGTTCTCTGTTCCCCTTATCCATATCCTAGTCTGCATCTTCAATGCGGCTATGGAAACTTGCACCTTCCCTGATGCTTGGAAGGAAGCCAACGTCATTGGCATCCGAAAACCCAGCAAACAGGCAAACGATCCAACTAGTTATCGTCCCATTAGTCTACTTAATAGTCTAGGCAAGATATATGAGCGTCTTCTAATGAAGCGCCTCTGGGCTCATGTCAATGAGTTCAAACTCCTTCCCGACGAGCAGTTTGGCTTTCGAGCCCAACATTCATGCCCACAACAAGTGCTCCGCATAACGGAGCATGTCCTCTCCAACTGGCAAAGTACCTGGCCTTCAGATACTGGTGCCGTCTTCCTCGACGTAGCGAAAGCTTTCGACAAAGTCTGGCACAACGGCTTGATCTACAAGCTATTCAAACTCGGAGTCCCAGACAGACTCGTGCTCATCATACAAGACTACCTACAAGGTCGCAGCTTTCGCTACACCGTGGAAGGCACTCTCTCTAGTCCTAGACCAGTCAGAGCAGGAGTCCCTCAAGGCTCCGTTCTCGGCCCCCTCCTGTTCACGCTGTACACCAGCGATATCCCCCGCACTCCTCAAGTGGAAATAGCCCTATACGCAGACGACACAGCCTTGTACACATCCAATCGGAATACCGATCGGGTGGGTATAAGGCTGCAGGCTGCCCTTCACTCATTAGCCACTTGGTTCCGCAAGTGGCGGATCGAGGTAAACCCGTCGAAAAGTACAGCAGTGTACTTCTCACGGAGAAACCTCACTCCAAACCGATCTCTCTATTTGGCCAGCCCATTCGCTGGGCCCCATCAGCCAAATATCTGGGTGTCATCCTCGATAGGCGTCTTTCCTTTAGGTTGCACATCACTAAGAGGTGCAACCAAGCAAAGTTCACCCTAGGACGATTGTCCTCACTTCTAGGCGCGAAAAGTAAAATGTCCCTTAAAAATAAGGTGACTCTTTACAAAGCGTGCATTCGCCCCATTATGACATACTCATCTGTAGTATTTGCCCACTCTCCTAAAGTTGGTGCCATTCAGGTTATTCAAAATCGCTTCTTGCGAAAAGCCTCAGGCTCGCCCTGGTACTTTCGCAATAACGACCTACATCGCGATTTGAAATTAGAATCAATAGCCAGGTTCATGAAGCTCGCTTCCAAGCGGTTTTATGAACTTGCCTCTAATCATCCGAACCCTTTGGTACACACCATTCCGGTTTACCCGTTGGATCCGCCCGCCAACAAAATCCTCCGTCGTCCGAGACACGTTCTCGGAGACCCGGATGACGAAATCACCTCTGCTAATGCGGAAGGTGAGTCATCTATATCAGACAGAGCAAACACTTCACAGAAACACCGACCTCGCCGGCGAGGTCGACGAGTCCCTTCAGTCGCCGCTTATACGAGGTACAGACATGTACCCGGGCGTTTCTCTCCTATCCCCATCCCGGCAACAGCCCAAGCCGAGGTTCGTACCTAAGTGGTGCCCTTGCCCTAGTTGCCTAAAAAACTTACAGGGCTGAGCGCCATCTGCGCTCGCCAAAAGTTCGGTTAAGCTGTCACGGCCTCAGAGGCCAACAGCGAGATTAGTCCATTCGAAAAAAAAAAAAAACTGGGGAGTCAGTTTAATCCTCCGTCGTCCGAGACACGTTCTCGGAGACCCGGATGACGAAATCACCTCCGCTAATGCGGAAGCGATATCTGAGTCATCTATATCAGACAGAGCAAACACTTCACAGAAACACCGACCTCGCCGGCGAGGTCGACGAGTCCCTTCAGTCGCCGCCTATACGAGGTACAGACATGTACCCGGGCGTTTCTCTCCTATCCCCACCCCGGCAACTGCCCAAGCCGAGGCTCGTACCTAAGTGGTGCCCTTGCGCTAGTTGCCAGCAGCGAGTTTAGTCAATCAGAAAAAAAAAACAACAGTGGTGTGAATTAGTTTGTTGCGGTTACTTGTGATTAAGATCGTGTATTTAACGTTTTTGTGTTTAATAAAAGTATTATTTTTGTTAGATTGATTTTCATTATTTTATCCCAAACCCTCAGCTCGTGACAATACCTAAACACGTTATTTTTTAAATACATACAATAATGAAAATGTATTAGCAGTAGTTTATAATTTGCATTTATAACCAAAAGACCGTGTTTATTCGTGGACTTAACTTGTTATAATAGAAAAAACTTTTCAAAGACAAGTGGGCTCTAAGCTGAAGTTGCAATGTTGTTTTCGTAAGTCATTAGTCACAGAATGTTGAGACACACGGGCTCTTAATTTGATTAGAATGTCTAATAATAATTTATTTTAGAAGTAATATCGGAAATTTCGCATTCACAGTACATAATTATTGATTATAACGGGTATATAACGCGTATGTATCTTTTTTATTTGTTATCCCGACGTGTCGGCTGTGTTGCAACAGTCGTGATCACGGGTTGACTGGAGTACTTGGAGCTACCGTCATACATCGGGCAAACCAAACGTACTATAGCCAAGAGTGTTAAAGAGCATATCGCAGCCACGAGTATGACGTGTGCGCTTGCACACGTCATACTCGTGGCCTACTCTTTTCTCCCTCTCTTCAAAGCACAAACTACGCTAAAAATGCCCCTATTAATAGAATTTGTTCGACTTACAATAAACGTTTTTCGAACGTGGATATTATGAGTATTGGCAAATCTTTATTTCGTACCAAAATAATTGGTCAACTGCTTAATGTTGACCAATAATTCTTATGGCAATTAAACGTTACTTACACAGGTTTTTTTAGTTTATCTTGATGCACTGAATGCATGCATGCTTGTATTGTAATATGTATTTACTTAGATATAATAAACGATAGGTATTTGGTGTATCAATGGTAAAATGTATGAGTTGATTTATTCCGTTTGCTAATCTTATAATAGATATGTTTATTATAATTTATAATTTTTATACACATAGACACATTCCATACTAATAAATACTAATATTATATATACTAAATACATAATATTTATTTAATGTACACAAATATATAACATAATATAATATGTAGGTATATATAGTACTTAGTTATTTTTTGCTTAATTAAAATATATTTTTATGTACTCATTGACTTTACTTAATTCACAATCACTATATTATAAATTATCACTGTCATACGTTAATTGTAGGAACTATCGCTGTGTTACTTAGAGAGACCTTTAATTTGGCTGAATTATCGTAAATATATAATTTTAAAACTGTTATATTTTTGTAGCTGTTGGTCTTTTGAATAAAATAAAATAAAAATAAAAAATTAGAGTTCACGTTATTCCATGTACATTATATATTAGCCCATGTACTGACCAAAGTATACATATAAGGCTTGGCTGCCGCAACCAGGTTGCCGGAGCCTGGCCGCTTTATACGCGGTCTGTTATATAGTTGTGACATAAAAACGCCTGAACCGTATGTCTCAAAAATGCCAGCAGCTCTTGTCAGAAGACAGGAGGAATTTTCTCACATCTCAAGTCACACTCATCCGTTTCTCCGTCCTCTCGGCACCTTCACATTATTAACGGCTACATTCACTTACTGATGTCTTGTATTTTCATAAAACTTGCCTGCTCACATATGCATGAAGATATTTTGAAGGGAACTCTTGGGGTGGAAATTGTGACGGGGAAAAAATTTGCACCTTTTATTTGCGACGCGAAGTTATATTGTGAACTTGTTTAGCTACCCGTGTGATGCGTTTATATATTACTCGACTGCTTAGTTATTTATTAAATAAGCTTCTTATTCTCAGCCAGTTATTGTGTCAAATTGCGTAGTGAAAAGTGTTCCATAGAGTTTGACAAAGGATGTCGTATTGACGGGGCAAAGAATAAACCAATACTGATAAAATAATATAACTTTTGACAAAACTTGTATCAGGTGTGTCAATTTTATTTTATAAGCAGTCAGTATTTTGGAGAATTCCTCTTGAGCTATTGATGTTTTAGACCATTTGCAATGATTTGCTCGAACTTTTTCTTTAGTATTTTGTATTAAGATTACGTAAATAGTTCTATATTCTTTCTCTTAATTATGTAAAAATGTGTTTTCTTTGTTAGTGATCTACTAGTCATTTAGAATCTATGTCAAGTCTACAGGCTATACGGCATGTAAGACAACAGCTATTAAGAGCGTTCACAACGTTCGGATAACGGCGATTATGGCCGCCGAACGATCCGTTAAAGTCCAAGTTAACGAACACGTGGCGTGTACGTCGTAAAACGTACCTTGTATTCACCAATGCCGTTGTGGATTCAAGAAACAAGGTGTAGTTTTAAATTTATAATGGTTTGATGAAATATTTCTGATGGGCATTCATGATTGAACTCTTTCGTCCCAGCGAGAGGTCCCTATCAAGCCCAAAACAAAACGGGTGTACAAGTGTGAGAAATGGATCACACGGCCAGTAGTTGTCTCTTTCTCGAGACAATGATTGCATGTTGTTTTTCTTCTGTGAGCGGATTTCCAGTCAAGAGAACACAATACAGAAAAGAGACAGGTATATTATTTTTGTGTCTTCCTAGAGAATAGCCAATTTTAAATGTCTATCTCGAGGTGACAACGTGCGAGGGATACCTTTGGTATTACAAATATTCTTAGGCTACGGTAGTCGCTAGCAATCAGGTGGGCCGTGTGACTGATGCGACCTTTGTACGTATAATTTTCTCGTAAAGTATATGCTTGCCCAGTCCATTTCTTTGGTTGGTGTAGGCTGTAATTGTTATAAAATATTGGAGGGCTTTCATCAGCGTATGAATTGTGGCATTAGTTATAATAATTAATGCACAAAATGTAGTTTACATATTAATTATCCGATTGTAATAAAATAAATAGACGAATATTCACTATTGAATTTTAAGCTTTAGATAAATTATTGCATGTTCAAAAATAATTGGACTTTACAATAAATTTAAATTAGATTTAATGCATATTGTAAACCACAACTTAATTACTTACGGTTTTAATCGGAATAATACCGCATCCACAAACCACAGCTTCATGATACAAACGTTGATGCTCCATTACCGGATGAGTTACAGTCGAACCAAGAAGCTAAAATGACAAACATTACAAATTACTAGCTTTTACATCGAACTCCGTTGAAAAGCCACTTAAATGAAGTCAACGTTCAAATAGTTATAGATTATAATGATATATGATATAATGATATAATCTAGCGTTAGTCAGAGATATTAAAAAAAACACGGCAAAATGCTAATTATAATTACACAACCAATAAAATGTTTAAAAATAAAGGTTTATATTGTATTAGATTTTATCTAACTTTACTCATAAATAACTAGTGGTTCGCCCCAAACTGAGATCTCGCGAGACTCCGATTAAAACAAAAAAATATTATTTGTAATCTTTGACTATCAAAATAGTGCCACGAAATATATAACCATATACTTGACCTACAGTTTTATCCAAATTACAGGTAATGGGAGTTCATGTAAATTGGTTATTCTTTTTTGGGGTAAAAATTGCAGTTATTCTTAGTTTCAGACTTTTGCCTATATTTGTGACACTAAAGCTACACGCATACCAAATTCCAGCACTGTGGGGTCACTAGTGTACCCTGTGAATTTTGTCTAAATTTTGTTTTTATTAAGGCTAACAACTCAAAAACCACAAAGATTAAACTAAAAATAAAAACGGGATCAAAATGTACTCACAGAGACCTTTTATTAAACGTGCCATTTGACCAGATAGTCCCATTTTGTTTTTTTTTACCACTCTTGAACCCTAATATCTCAACAACCCCCTTAGATTTATAGTTCATTGAGTCACACCAAAATTTTGCCATCCCTACCTACCTAGATACCAAATTTCATCATGATCGGCTAAACGCTTCGAAAGTTATCCTCGGACAAACAAACATACATACATACATCACCGATTTGCCCAAGTTGATTTGGAGATCTCGCTTTGCTTGATCAATTAAATAGGCCATTAGCACAAGAGAAAGCGAAAATTCAATACAGGCACAGATATAATCTAATATATAAAAATTTCGTGTCACGGTTTTCGTGGTCACACTCCTCCGAAACGGGTTGACCGATTTTAATATTTTTGTTTGTTTATTTGGTAGAAAATAATAATTTTCACTCCCACTTTCACTCTTTCATCGCCAATTTATTGTTTTTGTGTGAACAATATCCATATAGTTTAATCGTCGTTCATTGACGTAAATTCATTTACATGAAGTGACGCTTCACTTTGACAAGAGTATTCGATATAGTTTTTATCCCAAAATTCCCACGGGAACGGGAAATTTCAAGCGTATAAAGCCGCGGGCAGGTCAGCTAGTATTTATTAAGAAAGGCATGAAGCTTTCTAGTCCGTACAAAATGTCTGAATCACCCTTTTAATAGTACAAAAAGAATCAAATTGCATTCGATTGATGAATTCCTTTTCCACGGAACAAATGATAGCATGATGTACAGATATTTGTTCCGTGTCTGGGTGTTTTTCTATATATTATAAGTATGTATTTACAAAATAAAAAGTATCTAAGTATTCTATCAGTTATCTGGTTCCCATAGTAGGTACAAGCTCTGCTTAGTTTAGGCGCTGTGTGAAATGTTCAGCAATATTTATTTATTTTAATTACACAAATTACAGACAGAGCAAAAAGCGTTGGGTAGCGGTAATACACAATAAAATCTGTTGACATCTCTATCGCATACAATGTGCTTGAACCATTGTCAATTGTCATTTGACTTTTAGTCAATACAAAACGTACCTAAATCAACATTTTTTCCACAACATGATTCGGAATACAGATACTGTTGTTCGATGCGTTTTGAAGTTTTTATGTGCCCTTTACGATCCTCCCTGTATGGGGTGTTTATTGACTCGCTACTGATACGAGGACGTAAACATTTGTGATTACATTATCAGGTGATTTAGAAGCTTTGTGAAAAACCTACCGACGTATACACGTAGAATGAAAAATAAGGCACTCATTTGGTTGTTACAAACAGAAAATTTTACAGGATTCATCACGTCTTATCGGTGTTTCGACCGTTTCGGTTCAATTCGTGAACCTTCATCAGGGTTAGTGTGAACCGCTCCGAATAACGTCTGCCCTCGCACTGCGCGCCGCAGCCCTCTGCGCGTAGAATTTTATAACGTATTTATAATAATGATTGAAATTAATCACGAAAGTTTTCAAACTAGAAAACTCTACCTATTAGTCTTAAAAACGTTAACTTGAAAACTGCTCCGTAAATGCGATTTACGGATCTAGTCTATATTTACGAACGTAAGTAAATTAGGAAATAGAACGAGGGGCATTACTTTCATATATGTTACAGTGAAATACAATTTCTATGACAAATCTTAATTTCCATATTTAATCATTATTCCTTATTTTTGTTCTAAAATCACTGAAACTAGACAATAAACCGGGATCGATAACTTTTATAACTACAAACTGTTTTAGAATCGTATTTAAAAGACCTTTTAAATTTTCTCACATTTGTGATGAAAAGTTATGTTTTATACGGTGTAAGCGATCAATTACACCCGAGATATTTTGGCTTACAAAATTAAATGCAAGGGACGCTAAATTTTTATTTAAATTTTCTATGTAATAATTCTGTAAACATTTATATTTAATTATTAGTATTTGATATATACCTTTTTTATCCATTTTATTTTTGTTCTTACTTGTAAGAACATTGGCAACGCCATCTATTAACAATATAAAGTAACTCTTTCCTTGATCTATCCACAAAACCGTTTCCCTTTATTTGTGCGGTTGTTCCTGCTGGGGGCGCTGTTGAGAAGACGACACTTAATCACTCATCGCCGAGCGAGCTGGTCAGAATTATTGACTTCCGTTTGCGATCACTGAAACCCGCTGAAAACCCCGCTAAACCACCGTTATACCCGCGCAGTTCCGCTGTTTTTATGTTAATAATTGTTTTTATCAAAGGCGTTGATATAGCCTCAAACTTTATGTGGTGACGTTCTGTAAAATACCGCGATCCTGGCGATTTCCACGGATTGTGCACGAAAAGAACCATCATCAAGGCTGTTCGAGGATTCAAGAAGTCAGTGCGCACCTTCCTTTATCCACAAAATTCTCCAGGATTACCTTATGAGCTTCCACGAGCTATCGAAAGCGTAAGTTTCTGGCAAAAGGGCGCCATCATACATATTTCCCTTTAGCTAGTCTACACAGAGCTCTAGAATTGTCATGCATGCTTTGGGATACAATCTAGGTCTAAAAGGTGATAATTATATTGTGTATCTGTTTAATTGTAATCTGTTTTGTGTGTTAAATAAATAAATTTAAATTAAGGAGTTCGAGGGTGTAATTGATCACTTACGGCCCTTGTATAACATTATACTATTGTCTTGTTCTATTTAACGTAAAATAATGTATCGTAACGATTATAAATTGACTTTAACGTGCTCTACTTGAGTTACTCCACCGTCACATTTAAGATTGACTACTATGTACTAACCCGTTAATAGCTATTGTTACTGAGCAATAACACTTAAACTGAACAAAGCGAACGACTGTGATAGGGTTGCGAGCTCGTAAACCTATGCCGGTAAAACTCTTGTTTCCTGAATAGCGGCAACCGAATAAATCGGTTAGAAATAGTATAAAGACGAAGCTGACTGATGATGACCTTCGTTGCGCAGTGGGTAAATTGCCGGCTAAGACGCAGAACGTAACGGGTTCGATTCCTGCCCCGGAATAAATGGTTGCATGATCTACGTACATACATGTATATTCGCTCCGGGTCTGGTTGTTTTTCTATATATTATAAGTATGTGTATAAGTATGTGTATATATTATAAGCAGCGTTCTAGGATTCCGGAGAGCCGATCGGGTGAGGAATGCCACGCTTCGTTCATTGACTGGCATTGCCGATGTGGGAGCCAAAACCGCGAAGCTCAAGTGGGATTGGGCCGGGCACGTGAGTCGAATGCTTCCGGAGAAATGGGCCCACATTGTAACAGATTGGGTACCGGAAGATGGACAGCGACGTCGGGGTCGGCCGCGAAAGCGTTGGCGTGACGACATCAATGGATTCGAGAAGGAATGGTGGCCAAGGATCGTGATAGGTGGAAGGAGTTGAGGGAGGCCTTTGCCGAGCAGTGGGAAAATGTAGGCTAGTTAAAAAAAAATAAGTATGTATTTACAAAAATATATTATATAAGAATCAAAGTCCTGACTAACTGACAGACACCGCACAGCCTAAATCACTGGTCGTAGATTCTTCAAATTGTGACGGTATGTTTGTCTTGATGCGTAGGGGTGTACTAAGAAACGATTTTTGGAAATTCAACCCCTAAGGAGGTTAAAAGAAGGTTTTACGTTAATATGAAAAACAGTGGTTCCTGGATGTATAAACTTGAAACTTGGCAAATATTTTTTTTAACAAAAATAAGAGAAATGGTATTTTTTGTTTTTCAATAATCATCCCCTGGGTAGGTGAAAAAGGGTGTTGAACTTTGTATGGTAAAATATTTTTCCTGAGGTTAATAAACGTAAAACTTTGCATAAATACTTATCAAGGTACATAATGAAACATGGCATAGTTACTTTTTTTTAAAATCACCCCCTAGTGTTGAAAAGGGATGTTGTAGTTTGTTCTAAAACAATCTTAATTGCAATTACGAACGTATAACTTTGCATAAAGGCTTTTTATAGGTAAATAATGAAACATTTTATCATGGTAAGACCACCAGGGACTGATGATGGAGCCTGGAGGGAATCTACAGAACTCATTAATGGATATTACTAGATGTATCGTGTTTGGGTTCTATTAAATTGTTTTTGCGAGATGTTTCACGATACACCAGCGTCTGAAGATGGGAAAATCGACCGTTCTTAATCGACAATATCATCATCAATATATTAAATAATGGTTACGGGTTCTGACAGACTGACTGAAAATCAACGCCAAGCGTAAACCGCTGACCTTAGAGACTTGAATTAAGGAGTAGTAGTATTGTACGAGGCATGCCTTTTAAGTTCTGTCGTTTCCATATTTTCCGGCAATTTTGAATTTGGAACTGTTCTATATTCGAATGTGTTTACATTTTGAATCTCAAAACAGTTGAAAGTATTAGGATTAATGCTATTGTTTAGTCACAGTTTCGATTTGAATCTGTCAGGTCACGTACGAAAATGAATCTTTCTAAGGAAAATGTTCGTGCAATAATTTTCTACAACTTTAGAAGAGGCCTGACACGGCTTCAGTGTTTAGAAGAGCTAACATCTGTGTTCAGTGATGTAGCCCCATGTCTGCGGACTGTCGAACGCTGGTATTTAGAATTCCAGCGTGGACATACTAGTGTTAGTGACAGATTTCGCGAAGGACGCCCAAAATCCGCCTTCACTGAAGATAACATCATTGCTGTGAGACAACTAATTCTCGAAGATCGTCATGTGACGTATCGAGAGATAGAGGCTCTATTAGGCATCTCAGGGACAACCATTCAGAAGATCTTGCATGAAGCGCTTGGTGTGAGAAAGCTAGTTTGCCGTTGGATACCGCATCTGCTTTCCGACGATCACAAGGCGGCCCGCGTCAGATGGTGTAAGAAAACTCTGCAAAGGTTCAACCGAGGGGAGTCAAATCACGTCTACGACATCATAAGTGGTGACGAATCTTGGATCTATGCCTATAATCCTGATTCCAAACAACAATCTACAATCTGGGTCTTTCAAGACGAGCCAAAGCCGACTAAAGTTGTTCGTTCTCGAAGCACTTCAAAGAAGATGGTGGCCACGTTCGTTGGAAAAACCGGCCATGTTGCGACTATTGCACTTGAAGATCGTAGAACGGTTAACGCAGAGTGGTATACTACAGTTTGTTTACCACAAGTCATCGCCGAACTTCGAAAATCTAACTCAAAGCGACGCATCATCC
The DNA here is from genome assembly GCA_963924445.1 of Philereme transversata. Lineage (NCBI taxonomy): Eukaryota > Metazoa > Arthropoda > Insecta > Lepidoptera > Geometridae > Philereme > Philereme transversata. The sequence continues at coordinate 5,990,675 of OZ004353.1, forward strand.
TGCACCACGACAACGCAAGCTCACACAGCGCTCGTCAAACGATTGAGTATTTGAAGCAGGAAAAAGTAGAAATTCTTGACCATCCTCCATACAGTCCTGACCTAAGCCCTAACGATTTCTTTACATTTCCTAAAATTAAGAAAAGTCTTCGTGGTCAAAGGTTCCAGTCCGGTGAAGAAGCAGTCGACGCTTTCAAGACAGCCATTTTGAACACCCCACTTTAGACTGGAATAAATGTTATAATAACTGGTTTGAGCGAATGGAAAAGTGTTTTAAGCTACGTTGTGAATACTTTGAAAAACAATAAAAAGTACTATAAGGTTCTAGTTGTGTTTTTTTCTTCAAACGACAAAACTTAAAAGGCATGCCTCGTAACGCGTACGAAATCACGGGCAACAGCTAGTATATATATATATATAAGTATTCTATCACTTATCTGGTTCCTATAGTACAAGCTCTGTTTAGTTTGGGGCTAGATAGCGCTGCGTTAAATGTCCAGCAATATTGATTATTATTATTATTTAGTTAAAAAATATTACAGATAATTCATGCAGTGAAAGTTGGTCATTGTAAACTCGATATCGGCTCCGTAAGTTTGATTTACGGCTCTAGGGCCTTAAGTAAATTTGAAAATAGAATGAGGGTCATTGCATTCGTAATAAGCTTAAATGGAATACAATATCCTTATTTTTGTTTAAAAATCAAAGAGGTTACATTCATAAATGCTAATATTAAATACAAACTCCAGGACAAATTTTTATTTCTATTAAATGAAAGAGGCCATAGTCCTACTAGTGAAAAAAAAACAATGAAACGAAAATATTATAGTAAACCGTTACAAAAATACTTTTTTAACTCCCTCGAATTCGTGGTGAAATATTATGTGTTATACTCGGGTGTAAGCGATCAATAATAGCCTCGAATAGCATTTCAGAGGGATTAGCCAAGTTACAGTCGATTGGCGATGACGCTAGTCGATACGTCCGAATATGTATGGGATTTGACACCTGCTATAGAAATATGACGTCATTCAGCGACAACAAATGTATGTAGAAGTCGAATAGATTCGTGGCGAATGACATTTGGCTACGGGCCCAGGTGTAAAATAGATCAAAAAAATAAAATATTTTACGGTACTATTTCAGAAAAAACCATTAGACTCTGAGGTTTAAATTTTCAAACATGGGTAAGTACAGTGAAGATATGGGAGCCGTATTTCCTGACTCCTCTATTTTACGACTGGTTTATTATAACGGCAACAACTACAAAAGCCAAGGATTAACGGTTGGTTAAATTAGAAATAACCGGCGTTTACGTGGCAGTTAAAGAGTTAGGCAAGATTCAATACGGCGAAGTAAAAACGAAGTGTTGAACGATATCTTGAAGATAAGATATCCTTGAGAAGTTGAAGATAATTAAGCCACCGATACCATCATGCGTTTGACTTATGTAGGTTTGCAATGTAATTTCTATTTAATATATAAATATATATATGTTTTTTAACAAAGGTTTTTACGTAAGATAACTGTATTTATATATACATGTATATATATATATATTATAATTATTATGTTAGGCATTTTTTGTTCCTATTTTTTCAGTCATTTAGGATTTGTATTTATAATTAGCAGTGAAATACCTTTTTTCCTGTGTCACGCCTTACCTTCTTTTAGCACGACCAGGATGACTGGTAGATAATGCTATTAGCATTAAGTCCTCCTAGCACTATTATGTTTTGTGTGAAAGTATTAAATAAATAAGATAATTTCTTCGCCTTTATTGATCGAGCAAAACGAGATCTCCAAACCAACTTGGGCAAATCGGCGTTGTATGTTTGTAAGTATGTATGTTTGTTTGTCCAAGGATAACTTTCGAAGCGTTGATTCGATCATCGTGAAATTTGATAGATAGGTAGGTAGTAATAGCACAATTTTGGTGTAACTAAATGAGCTAAAAAATGTTGGGGGGTTGTTAAGATATTGGGGTTTAGGAGGGGTAAAAAAAACTAAAATGAGACTATTAAATTAAATGGGAACTCAAAGTAAAGGTTTTTTTTAGTACATTTTGATTCCGTTTTTATTTTTAGTAAAATCTTTTAGTTTTTGAGTTATTAGCCATAATAAAAACTGAACTTTGACGAAATTCACAGGGTTGGTACACCAGTGATCCCACAGTGCTGTAATTTGGTTATTCCAAAAATTATAACCAATTTACATGAACTCCCGTTATCTGTAATTTGAATGAATCTGTGGGTCAAGTTAGTTAGTTATTTATTTCGGGGCACTATTTTGATAGACAAAGATTACGAATAATATATTCTTGTTTTTATCGGAGACTCGTGAGATTTGAGTTCGGAGCGAACCACTAGTAATATTTTATTATGAGCAATATTTGAATTATAACATCAGTTCTTATTTCCATCTAGTGAAGAGCAATCCTACTCTAAAGCTTTCCAGAGCACAATAAATAAAATACAATATAGATTCATCACTTTTTTGTAATTATGGCTCAGAAATGTGGTCTCTCATAATGGGCCTCATAAGAAGGTTCTAGGCCACTTAGCGTGCTACGGAGAGGGCTATGCTTGGTGTTTTTCTACGAGATTGAACCAGAAAAGAAGATACGTAGACAAACCAAGGTCACTGACATAGCCCGGATTAGCAAGAACTTAAGGTCGTTGGGGCAGAGAGGTTCTTGAATGGAGACCATGCACTGCAAAGCGCAGCGTAAAACGTATGGAAAGACGAGCTGATAAAGGTGCAGGCCGCACAAGATGTATCTATAACAAGACTAGAATTTTTTCGGACCCGTATAATCTTGGAGTCTTCAAGTCTAGAGTGATTAGGTTATTTTTAGTCAAACACTTCAGGTGAGGTAGTGGTCAAGCGCTTGACTACCACACTAATTTTATAAATATGAAAATTTGGATATTTGTTTATTTATTTGTTTATTACTCAATCACGTCGTAACGGCTGAACTAATTTCGATGAAATATGGTATGGATGATTATAACTTGGATTAACACATATGCTACTTTTTATTAACAAACCACGCATGCGAAGATGCAGGCAGAAACTAGTCATCAATAAAAAAAGATCAGTCTCTGGAAATCTACGGGAGTGGGCGTCGTACATCGTTTACAATGCGTCAATCAACAATCAGAAATTAATAATTCAACGAAACAATTCCAAATTGAGTACTAATACATCGTTATAATGATATAGAAGAGCCGATCTAGGGATCTCTATTTATGTCTAATCGCGGCGTACCGTTATCGGTGACATGTCGTTTAGGACACGATCAAGTCATATTATATTAATGTGGATTGACTTGTTGTGTTTGGTAAAATAATACTTTTTTTGGAACAGAAATAAAGTAGCGAGTTGTATAAAAATACCCCCGACTATGATTTCAATATTATCTAAAGTAAAATTGACCAGGATGACTATTAGCATTAAGTCCTTCTAGCACTATTCTGGTTTGTATTAAAGTATTAAATAAAACTTTATAACCTTTTAATATTGTTAATCTTAAACCTAAGGGAAACCTGTGCCGAGCAGTGGAACAACACAGGTTGAAAAAAAAATCATAAACAACATTTATGTTATTATTATAAATACGGGATTTATCACGTACCGTCTTATCGGTGTTTCGACCGACAATGTTTCGGTTCAATTCGTGAACCTTCATCAGGGTGATTGCGATCCACTCCAAATAACGTCTCGCCCCGCACTGCGTGCCGCAGCCATCTGCGCGCGAGCAGACGGGCGCAGTGGTGGGGATTGCGTCAACAATGGCCCAGCGTATTGACAGGCTGCGTCATCATCATTATCATCACTGCTGTTCTTCTCGGTAGTTCTCGGTACAGGCAAATACACAACACTAACTATGTATCTACCAGGTTTACTCACTCCTCTATCGCTTGCATCATGAAGACATGGCCTCCAAGCTGGCGGTAGAACCCATCCTTTATCTCTGTTAAAGTTCGGCAGAAGACTTATTTCTATCACCTCTCGGATCTTGCGAGGAACGAAGAACTTCTCTCTCGCTAAGACCCGGGCCTTGTCGAAACTTATGCAGTGCTTCGAATCAGAATCTAGGGCATGTTCCGCCACTGCAGAACTGTTGGAGTCGGCATTCTTCATTGCACGTATGTGTTCAGTCAACCTGATGAAGGTTCACGAATTGTACCGAAACATTTTTGAAAACGTTGAAACGTTGAAACACCGATAAGACGGTACGTGATAAATCCCGTATTTATAATAATGATTGAAATCAATCGCGAAAGTTTTCTAGATAAAACATATAAGTTGTATATTTACGGCGCCGTTTGTCTTTTAAAAGTTTCGCTAGTTTTCGGCTCTTCTCATCAAATTTCTGCCCACCGCCTTTCTTAAATCATGTATGTCTCAAGGTGACGGTGCAATTTAATGCTGTAAAAACCAAGTCTTAGTTGTACGTGATTCCTAAGGTACTGCAATTAAATAGGCAGTGGTAGGGCTCGTGAGCCGTGAGCTGCGCAATCCTTGGGCAAAGATCACCACTGAGTAGGCCCAACAGATACCGCGGCAATATGGCAAGCCTAGTTCCACTTCAATTTTGCGGATGTCAGAACCACGTCAGCTATTTATATTTTGGAGCGTAGTGTTAAGTTTCTTATACGGTCTGTGAGCCTGACCCGAGGATGCTGCGCTCCATAGCTCATTGACAAACACCGAGTAAGGTTAATAACAAATATACACTAACCCTACCAACCCAGACAGTGATGGTGTTGCGTGGGGACAAAATGGTCCCTGTCTCAAAATAGAATCTTGTTTGGTTAACTGAAAACAAAAATACACATAATACCAACAAAAAAACAAATGTTAACTGAAGTCTAAATTTCGATGATTGGAGTGATATCTGGCACTTATCCTAACATAATATATACTCTTAATACTTGTAGAAGCTCAAAAGTCATAAAAGAGAGCGTAGATAATAATTCTCAATTTAATTTCCAAACGCAGGTCTTAAATTAAATTCTGTGACAAATGGGTACTTTGCACAAGCTGTTTCTTAATTCAAAAGAAGTGAATAACGGAGCGTGTGTTGACTGTAGGTGTCTAGATAACTAATAATTATTTTACAGTTGGTCATTTTGGTACTATTTTTATTTTAAAGTAAAGTCTAAGAAAAGTAAAATGATTTTTATTTCTCACCAGCTGACCCGCCGAACTTCGTACCGCTGAGGAAGGACCGAAGGACGATGCATATGACGCGGGCTGCCAGTGTCATTCGGCCATCATTATCTGCATCTATGTATGAGAAAATGATTTTCTTCATGATTTCTTTTTGCGTGCATTTTTCCGATATTTTAATAGTTATTTTGCTATTCGGGGCAGAGATAAATCCAACAAATAAAAGATCATTAAAATCAGTCCAGCCGTTCTTGAGTCATAAATGGTGTAACTAACCTGACTTTTTTTATATATAAGAGAAGAAAGAATAAGAAAGAAAATGCAACACCGTCATGCGCGAGCGAGCCGCGTCCCTGGTGCGCAGGCTGCGGGCCAGCTCCAAACCGTCTTGGCAATGAGAGCCGGCAGAGTAAACTGCCCGTACACCAGACATTACTGTCACAGGCATGTTCTCAAAAACCCCGTTTATTATAAAAATAATAATTATAAGTAGGTACGTTTTGTTGTGTGTATTTGTGGTACCTATTTAATTTTATTTTTTAAAGTATCATAACAAAATTTGTGATCACTTTTTTTTGTTATTAAATGCTATGCAAATTCTTAGTTAATTAATAACCATATTTGGCTCTTAGTATAAAATAAACGAGAGGGAATATTACAAAATTAAACTTATTATAATGTTTGTTAACAGGTATTTACGAAGCTCGTGTGTGGGGATAGCTAAATTCAATTAAGCCAAGGTCCAAGTTATTGAACAAAGACGTTTAATTGTAAGACTCATCTTCATCGTTTCAGCTATAGACGTCCACTGATGAACATAGGCCTTCCTCATCGATTTTTAGAGCAAAAGGTTGCAATAGGTCACTAGCATTTCAGCTTGTGTTATCCTGTCCTATGGGTTATATCAGCAATGTTAATTATCATCCTCATCCACAGTCCGACATTACCCAGTGCTGGGTATAGGCCTCCTCAAGTTTCTGCCATCCGCCACGATCCTGCAATAGTCTCACCCCTTGACGGCTTATGACTTTAATGACGTCGTCCACCCATCTCGCTGCCAAACGTCCTACCCTACTACAGCCATTCCTAAAAATAACCCTATAACGTTGAATCGCTTGAGTACTTTAAAATTTTCCTTGCATTCGAAAATAAGAAACAATTTGAAGTAGTACTGTTTTACAGTATTTTCATTGAGTCTAGGCAGTATGGGCCACAATTTATTTCCACTAGTTCAGTTGCAATCGCATCATAAATTCAACCGTTCCTACCATTGGTGGAACCTTACGAAACTCTGTGTGTAAAATGTCCGTATCGCAAAAGTGTCAAACTGACCAGCAGTTTATGACTTGCGTCGAAAGAGAGCGCCACTCGCGTGCCCTGCTAACATAAATCGAACTCTAAATCAGACCTTGCGAATTCTCACGGGAATTCAGACGTTTAAATTTACGTACTTTCGAAAATAAAAGGCCCTCTTGAATGGGTTGGGTACAGTTATCGCTCGTCGGGATAGCGCGTTGATATTTTTTTTTTTACTGAGCAAAATGCCTTTAATATCAGAAATAATATGCAATTATTTACAATAAAATAAGAACAAACAGTTGAATCATCTAAATACCGTTGCAAACGATCTCAACTGCTCCAGATCACCCCGGTACGGGTCGCGACCTCAAATGGCTCAAATACGTAAGCTCTGTCGAGAATTCCATATTTGCACCACTTGAAATCTTCGGCTGAATTTGCCACCGCACCAGCCTCAGCTGCTGTACCAGACAGATGAGAGGGCGCAAGGGTATTGACGCACGTAGCGTCCCACACCAAAAACCTACCCTTCTTCCAAGGTACAAGAGCCATACCGTCAGGTCATACCATCGTCACGTATCAGACCGTTCGGTTCGAGAACGGCTGGAACGTTGACGCTGCAAAAAGCCCGGCGTATGATACCATTAAGGCTAGCGTGAGGGGAAATCCTACCAGCGGCCATGGAACACGATAATCCATGGTGACCAAGCTGTTCTGCCGAACCGCACTGGCACTGATGAGGGGCTCAGCACCGCGCACCCAATAAACACCCGTTGGTAACTGGCTAGATGGTATTCTAATTAACTTCATTTAGTGAAGTAAAACCACCACTATTATCAACATAATTAACAAAATAAAATTCTGTATTCATTTATGGCACAGCTTGAAAAACTGGCGGCGGTTGGAGCAGAAAGGTTCTAGAGTGGAAACCGCGCGTTGGAAAGCGCAGCGTAGGTCAGCCTTCCACAAGGATGTTGGGAGTCGTTGAGTGGAGTCCGCACAAATTGGTAGCTCTGGAAATCTATGAAGGAGGCCTATGTTCAGCAGTGTCGACATTGCAGTCTACATTTTTCATTATACATTTTTATTGGTCTTTTGGCAATTTACTATAATTATTTCGTTCTATTTTAGTGTTATATTGTTTTTGTGTGGTAATTACAATAAACAGTCAGTAAATAATCTTATTTACTAATTTTTGTATAGAATTTTTTCAAACACGCGCTAATAAGTGTTTATTTATTTTTTTGTAAATTCCTTATTAGGTATTTCATGTGCCACAGAAATACCAATTAACTGCTAAGTATGACCTAACTCCAATAAAGATTTATTATGCCTAAGTCTAAAAGGATGAGTATCTAGATTTGTAAGATCCCTAGATGAGACTTGAATATCAAATGGGATTCTCAAGTTCTGATTGAAGATTATCCTTCATTATCTGGTCCCGCTTTTGTTCTTAAAAGTCGTATAAGAGAAAACAATTCTGAAATTCAAATAGGCTGAAATTTCGGTATTATACTCGTGGAAATGTAATAGGTTGGATTTGATAGGTGTTAAAACCAGCGAACAACGAAACCAAATGATACAACATTGGAATATCGTCATGTGGAAATATTGAATCAGGTTTAGCTATTTGTTCCTGAGTGTCAGCACACTAATCACACTAATATTATAAATGTGAAAGTTTAGATGTTTGTTTATTTATTTATTTGTTTGTTTGTTTGCTTGTTACTCTATCACGTCGTAACGGCTGAACCGATTTCGATGAAATTTGGTATATACGTAGAATATAGCCTGCATTACCACATAGGCTACCTTTTATCCCTTAAATCAGTTCCCAGGGGATAAAAATTGGGTGTCAAGTCAAGTTGCAACAGCGAGTTTAGCTTTATTTTTAGGTTACCTATATATTTATTAGTGTAACACATACGAAGTCAGTGGCTCAATATGATTTTGAGAGTGTCCAATCATACAAATACGTCAATTTTAAACATGTTTGTCGCTAAATACGTTTGAGATCGTCGATGAGATTGTAATAAAACTGTTGTTAGGGTTAAGCTCGCCTTTTTTCATTTTTTTATGGGGTTAAATCATGGCATAGACTCATGGATCACCTGCCTGAAGATAGACAAAACAAAAACAATTATCAATTAATACATTTAAATCATAAGAATAACTTTGAAACGTTATACCGCCTATTTCGCGGAGACCAAGCCAGGTAAGAATCAGGAAAGAAACATGGCCGGCTATTATTTTTTGCGATTAGCACTGCCACAACTGTCTTTTTGATTTTTTTTATCCAAAGTCTTAACTATAGTTACGTAATCATGATTCTAATTATGTAATCTAGAATCGTACTAAAATTAAAATGCGAAAATGAGTTTTTTTATTAATTTGTTTGTTTATACCGCTTTCACATCTTAACGGCTTTGCTGAAATTTGGTACATACATAGGCACCTTGATAGGTAAATTTTTTAAACGACTTCAAAAAATGGACGACTCCTTTTATTTTGAATTCGGTTGTAATTGTTTTTATGTTTGTTACCTCAGTCATTTATCAACCGATTTAGAAAATTCATTGTTTTTTATTAGAAAGGATATTTTCAGATTAGTCCCATGGTTTCTGTAGTTTCTTTTTTTCTGTTATCTGAAATTGGTTATATTTCTGTTAAAAAGTTACCTTGACAAACGTACGAGCTGCAGGCGGCAGCTATTAAAAGAATAAATGAAAACAACTTTTAAACAATTTAACGTAAACAAACATATTTCAAAATAAACAATAAACCTTCATTTGACCGAGTCAAAATCCTATTAAATTTAAGTAGAAAAATTCCTGCATAAACGAGTATGAAACGCAAGTTTGCGTGCGGTTGCGGAATTGCCGGTTTGAAATGCCTTAGAAACAACTTATTTATCATGGAAACATGTTTTATCGTGTGAATTACGTGAAGGCATGGGAAATAAATCAATCATTAAGGATGATTTATGAAAATAATATCATATTATTATTATTTAATATCGAGACATTCGAAAACGCATAAAATACAATAATATCCTCGCGATGTCAACAATAACCGTCAAAATAATTCACTTCTAATTACTACCTAATCAATAGCCTCCATGTGGTTGACAGATACACACGAACACAGAACACAGTTCGTACACAGAATTTAATTTTTTCATAGTTACACGCAGAAACGTATTAACTGATTTTAGTTATTGGTTGAATACCGGTAACTTGAATATTTATCGAGTGATCGATACATTTCCAATAAACAATTTTTAACGTTAATCGGTGGCACCTTTACGACGATGCCGCTTAGTCAATTTAACAGCTGCCTACTTACATGATGAATTAATATGATTCTTTTACCTATTCATGCAGGCTGTTTCACTGATATTTTAAGACTTGATTTTAAAGTAGATTGAAGATAAAAAATCCATGGTAATGAATTTGAAAAAAAATATCCCATCGTATCCATAATAGCCATCGGCCCTGCCCGTGATTTAAATTAATGTCGTAAATGCGATGACAAGCAGTAAAGTAATATGGATATTACTATCATAAACAAAATACAACAGAACATGCGAAAAATTCAGTGTATAATGTTAAACTACATGGGTAAAATCAACTGTTTCCGTTGATTATTTCCAGAACATTAGCAGGGTTAAGTGGCAGTGGCCGCGGCACATACGTCGCTCAAAGAACGGTTATACTGAAAAGCGCAGCATAGGACGGCCCTCTATAGTAGAGGAGACGTGGAAGATCGACCTTCACCGATCTGATAACCAGATGAGACATATTTTTTATCAAATATAATGTATAAACAAATATGCCTATAATTACTTGCTTATCTAAAAGTGCTTATGGCTATTTTTAATTAAATTAACTTTAATCGATTTTTTTTTCATCACTTTCATTTTTTTCATAACCAAATGAATTTTATTTCACTGTTAGTTTTTAACACAGAATATGCCTCAGTAGGCTTGCCTAATCATTTATGTGTATAGCTACCTGGCAAGCCGATGTGAACAGGTAAGTTAATATATGTAGGTGACTCCATCGTTCTGCTAACTTATCGAAAGTTATATCAAATTTTAGATTACTTTATTACAAAATCAGTCATATTTCAAAATCATTGCCTGCAAAAAAATCATACTTATAGTACTGTTGCCTAGCTAAAAACTTTTAGATAGCGCTTTTAGATAGGCAAGTAATTATAGGCATACTTGTTTATAAATTATATTTGATAAAAAATATGTCTCATCTGGTTATCAGATCGGTCAAGGTCGATCTTCACCGGCTCTTAGACCACTAGTAGATGTAAAAAACGACCGTATAAAGGTTGCTGGGAGCCGTTGGGTGCAGGCCGCACTCAGTCGCTCTGGAAATCTATAATAGAAGCCTATGTAGTGGTAGGCGCCTTACGGCTAATACGATTAAGATTATGCATCTCAGTGTGGCCTTTCGTATTTTGTAAAATGTTATATATTAGGTTGGGGAAAAAATTTCTTCGCATTTTTTAAGAAAATTCAAAACATTTTTTAATATAGTTTATTTACATTTAACCAAAGTATGTAGATACCATTTTGTTCGATAACTTTTGGTCATCTTGAAGGTAGGGGCATGATCCCATCTATAATATAAAAATGAATCGCAAAATGTGTTGGTAAGCGCATAACTCAACAACGCCTGGACCAATTTGGCCAAATCTTTTTTTAAAATGTTCGTTGAAGTTCAAGGATGGTTTTTACGGCGAGAAAAATTAGAATTATTGCTGGAAAAACCCTAAAAATAGCCCTTTTCTTTTTCCCATACAAATGATTTCTAACTAAAACGTAGTCAATTTGAGCTTTATTGCTATGGTATAAAGTTCATATTAAATTACAAGCACTCACTGTTGTCTAAGCAATGTAGGTGTGTTCCTAACGTCAAAGATCATATCTATCAAAACAATGTGCGTGTGTGCGTTGGAGCACAGAATACATAGTTGGAGGAGTTTAATGTCGCGTTCCGAAACTCGCGTTTCTTTTGTATTAGTTTCGGCACGCGAGATAAAATGCATCAGTTTCCACGTCATTACATCAGTCAAACAAAAATCGCGTTACCAACAGTGTTTTATTATTTTTAATATACAAATTTTAAATAAATAAAACAATTCGTACGGCTTAAAAGGATTTGACTTCAAGTCATATCAAATTAAAAAAAAAAAAAGTTGTCTGTTACCTAATCTACTGAGTTTGCTTTTGTCAACTGATACACGAAACAAATTCGTATATCGTGTTTTGTGCAGTGTTTAGTTAGTTAGTGTTTGTTTAGTTCGTGATTAGTGAAAAAATAATTTATATTTGATATGCCTCCTATAAGACGAAGCAATTTAGGTAGAAGAACCAGAAATGCTACAAACCAAGCTAATTACCGATCTAATCGTACTGCACAAGAACGTGACGACGGAAATGAACGTGAAAGAATTCGGATATCACAAACGCGTGAAGCGCGAGCGCGACATTCAACTAATAATCGCGCAAGTTTGAATCGAGCTGCTTTCAGTTACGATGTGTCAATTGACTACAGTAACTACCAATGTGTTGTTATTGGTTCTATGAACTCGGTTTGCTCACACTGTAAGGCATTAAAATACAAAAACGAAGCCAATGGATTGTGTTGCGCAAATGGTAAAGTGAAATTGATACCATTGGATCCACCACCAGAAACATTGTACTCATTGGTTTCAGGAATAGGAACAGATTCTATACACTTTTTGACACATATCCAACAATATAACAATTGCTTTCAAATGACTTCATTTGGGGCAACAAATGTAGTTCGGGAAAATTTTATGCCAACTTTCAAGGTATGTATTATAGCAGTTACTCATAATTATTTTAGCGAACAAAATTTTCTGTCACCAAAGTTAAGATGTGTCACTAATCTTCAATTTCTTAATCATTACGAAATATATCACTTAGTCATCATATTATATGGTGATTCAGTTTCAGTGACACTTTTATTATATTTTATTATATTTGATAGATATTAGTTAAAACTAAATATATACTTTTTAAGATCAAATATTATATAAGTTTGATCACTGACAATCCATTAATTTATACCACACCATAATATTTTTTTTTTATTTACAGATACAAGGGCAAATATATCACAGAGCAGGTTCACTGTTACCAGTGTCAGATAGCGACAACAAATTCCTGCAAATTTATTTTATGGGCAATTCACCACAAGAAATTGATCTGCGTTGTGCACATAACAATTTAGTAAAGAGGTCTATTGTAGAACAATTACAAACTTTATTTCATCAACACAATCAATTGATTATATTGTTTAAAACTGCCCTGGATCTGATGCCATCCGATAATCACAAAATTGTAATCAGAGCTGATAAAACACCTGCAGGTCAACATACAAGACGTTTTAATGCACCAACTATTGATGAAGTTGCTATCGTTGTAGTTGGAGAAAACTTGGAATCCCGTGATATTGTTTTACATCGTCGGAATGATCAATTACAACGTATAAAGGAAACACACCGCTCATATGATGCACTGCAATATCCCATTATATTTTGGCAAGGTGAAGATGGCTACGATTTCTCAATAAAAATGATAAATCCCATTACAGGTAACTAAAATATTAGTTTAGCTATGGCGATAATATCTCAGTCATTATATTATGTATTTTAATTTTATATTTGAATGTTATTAAAACAAAATCTATTTACAGGTTCTGAAACCAACAAAAAAGTAAGTTCAATGAACTATTATTCATACCGCCTAATGATTCGGGAAAATGAAGATAATCACATATTGAAATGTCGGCGATTATATCACAAATATGTTGTTGACATGTATGTTAAAATTGAAACGGAGAGATTAACATTCATCAGGTTGAATCAAACCAAACTCCGATCTGAAGAGTATATTCACCTTCGAGATGCGATTAATACTGATGGAAATGCACAGAATGTCGGTCGGATGACTATTCTTCCAGCAACATACATCGGAAGCCCTCGGCATATGCACGAATATGCTCAAGATGCCATGTCGTATGTTCGTCATTATGGTACAGCAGATTTGTTCATCACATTTACATGCAATCCGCAATGGATAGAAATCAAGCAGGAGTTATTCTCTGGGCAATCACCCATTGATCGTCATGATATTACAGCCAGAGTCTTTAGACAAAAGTTGAAATCTTTAATGGATTTCATCGTAAAACATAATGTGTTTGGTGAGACACGCTGCTGGATGTATTCTGTGGAGTGGCAGAAACGAGGATTGCCACATGCACACATTTTGATTTGGTTGGTTGAAAAGATAAGGCCAAATGAAGTTGATGCAGTGATATCAGCTGAAATCCCTAATGTACAAGTAGATCCTGGATTGCATGAGGTAGTTATCAAAAACATGATACATGGTCCCTGTGGAACTCTTAATCAAAATTCACCGTGTATGATGGATGGTAAATGTTCAAAACGATATCCACGGACATTAATATCGGAAACAATTACTGGTAATGACGGTTATCCATTGTATCGTCGCAGATCGACAGCAGACAATGGAAAATCAACAATTGTCAAATTAAATCAACAAGATATTGAAATAGATAATCGTTGGATTGTTCCATATTCACCCATTTTATCAAAGACATTCAAAGCACACATCAACGTTGAATCTTGCCATTCAGTGAAATCTATAAAATACATTTGCAAATATGTAACCAAAGGGAGTGATATGGCTGTGATTGGAATTGGTGCAGAGAATTCCAATGATGAAGTTACCCAATACCAAATGGGCCGCTATGTCAGTAGTAATGAAGCAGTTTGGCGAATATTTTCTTTTCCTATTCATGAGAGACACCCTTCTGTTGTTCACTTAGCTGTGCATTTAGAAAATGGACAAAGAGTGTATTTTACAGCACAGAACGCAGTACAAAGAGCTGCTCAGCCACCATCTACTACATTAACCAGTTTTTTTGAGACATGCCAAAACGATGATTTCGCACAAACATTGCTATATTCTGAAATGCCAAAATATTATACCTGGAATCAATCCTCAAGGAGATTTATACGACGGAAACAAGGAAAACCAGTTCCAGGATATACAGATGTATATTCCACCGATGCGATTGGCCGGATTTATTCAGTACATCCAAGCAATGATGAATGTTTTTATTTACGACTGCTATTTGTCAATGTACGTGGCCCAACATCATTCCAACAGTTACGAACTGTTGATGGTGAATTGTGTGGATCCTACAGAGAAGCCTGTCAACGTTTGCAATTGCTTGAAAATGACGCTCATTGGGATCAAACTCTCAATGATGCTGTAATATCATCACACGCTCATCAAATACGAACATTGTTTTCTATAATCATATCTACATGCTTCCCATCAAACCCAATTGATTTGTGGATCAAGTACAAAGATTATATGTGTGATGATATTTTGTATCAAATACGGAATAGAATGGGAAATCCAAATATACAAATCAGTGAAGAAATTTACAATGAAGCATTGATTTCAATTGAGGACATGTGCTTGATAATGTCAAACAAACTATTAATTCAATTAGGCCTGACCGCGCCCAATCGTCCAATGCATGACGCTTTTAACCAAGAGTTGCATCGAGAAAGACTGTATGATCTCAACGCTTTGAAAGAATTAATTCAAACAAATCTTCCACTGTTAAATGAACAACAGAAGTATGTATTTGAAACTCTTATGAAAGTAACAAATGATGAAACTGGAGGGATTTACTTCTTAGATGCACCTGGTGGTACAGGAAAAACTTTTTTGATTTCATTAATATTAGCAACAATTCGCTCACAAAATAAAATTGCACTTGCACTCGCTTCGTCGGGAATCGCAGCAACTTTGCTTGAAGGTGGTCGAACAGCCCATTCAGCACTAAAATTGCCATTAAATATGCAAAGCAATGAAACTCCAACCTGCAACGTTTCGAAGAACTCTGCAATGGCAAAGGTTTTGCAGCAATGTAAATTGATTGTTTGGGATGAATGCACGATGGCACATAAAAAATCTTTGGAGGCTTTAGACAGAACCTTAAAAGATCTACGGAGCAATAATAACCGATTTGGTGGTGCAATGATTTTATTAGCAGGAGATTTTCGTCAAACATTGCCAGTGATTCCACGATCAACGCCAGCTGATGAACTCAATGCATGTCTAAAGTCCTCCAATTTGTGGAAACATGTCAAAGTACTTCATTTAAGCAAGAATATGCGTGTCGAGTTGCAAAATGACCAATCTGGAAACATATTCTCTAAACAACTGATTGACATTGGTAATGGCAAATTTCCTATAGACATGTTGACTGGCTGCATTAACTTTCCTCAAAGTTTTTGTCAGTTAACTCGATCAAAAGATGAACTTATTCAGAAGGTGTTTCCAGATGTTTCTCAAAATTACAGAAACCATGATTGGTTGAGCGAACGAGCTATACTGGCTGCAAAAAACATAGATGTAAATGAATTAAATTTCAAAATTCAAGAACAAATTACAGGCGAATTGAGGATATATAAATCAGTTGATTCGGCTACTAATCAAGATGATGTAGTCAACTATCCACCGGAATTTTTAAACTCGCTGGATTTGCCAGGATTGCCACCTCACAATCTTCAATTAAAGGTTGGATCGGTGGTTATAATGTTGCGAAATATCAACCAACCGCGTCTTTGCAACGGTACACGGTTAGCGATAAAAAAATTACTAAACAATGTGATAGAAGCAACTATACTCAAAGGAAAGTATAAAGGAGAAGATGTTCTCATACCGCGCATCCCAATGATTCCGACTGATGTGCCATTTGAGTTTAAACGACTACAGTTTCCAGTGCGGCTTGCTTTTGCTATGACTATAAACAAGTCCCAGGGGCAATCATTAAGTGTTTGTGGTATTAATCTAGAAAACCCATGTTTCTCACATGGTCAATTGTATGTTGCCTGTTCCCGTGTTGGAAAACCATCAGATTTGTTTATCTATGCGCCAGGTAATCAAACAAAAAACGTCGTATACCACAAAGCACTACAATGATAATAATAATAATTATGATTCACATGATTAACAATAAAGCGATTACTTACTTTTAAATCCTTATATATGTTTTATTCAGGAGAATTTTTTAAAATACGTAGGCACAAAAACTGCCACATTACAAATCTTTTTGACAGGACGAAGTCTGTCGGGTCAGCTAGTTGCTATATAAATTTTGGGGCTTCTGATCAAAATACCGCGACAAGTGGTTTTGGCAGTCCTCTCGTGATGTTAACCTGACACTGCCTAAAGAATTCTGAAGAGACCGAAACAGGTGGAAATCAGAAGGTGCAATGTCAGGACTATACGGCGGATGCATTTTTTTTTTATTTTTTTTTATTTTATTTACTAGCTGACCCGACAGACTTCGTCCTGTCAAAAAGATTTGTAATGTGGCAGTTTTTGTGCCTACGTATTTTAAAAAATTCTCCTGAATAAAACATATATAAGGATTTAAAAGTAAGTAATCGCTTTATTGTTAACCATGTGAATCATAATTATTATTATTATCATTGTAGTGCTTTGTGGTATACGACGTTTTTTGTTTGATTACCTGGCGCATAGATAAACAAATCTGATGGTTTTCCAACACGGGAACAGGCAACATACAATTGACCATGTGAGAAACATGGGTTTTCTAGATTAATACCACAAACACTTAATGATTGCCCCTGGGACTTGTTTATAGTCATAGCAAAAGCAAGCCGCACTGGAAACTGTAGTCGTTTAAACTCAAATGGCACATCAGTCGGAATCATTGGGATGCGCGGTATGAGAACATCTTCTCCTTTATACTTTCCTTTGAGTATAGTTGCTTCTATCACATTGTTTAGTAATTTTTTTATCGCTAACCGTGTACCGTTGCAAAGACGCGGTTGGTTGATATTTCGCAACATTATAACCACCGATCCAACCTTTAATTGAAGATTGTGAGGTGGCAATCCTGGCAAATCCAGCGAGTTTAAAAATTCCGGTGGATAGTTGACTACATCATCTTGATTAGTAGCCGAATCAACTGATTTATATATCCTCAATTCGCCTGTAATTTGTTCTTGAATTTTGAAATTTAATTCATTTACATCTATGTTTTTTGCAGCCAGTATAGCTCGTTCGCTCAACCAATCATGGTTTCTGTAATTTTGAGAAACATCTGGAAACACCTTCTGAATAAGTTCATCTTTTGATCGAGTTAACTGACAAAAACTTTGAGGAAAGTTAATGCAGCCAGTCAACATGTCTATAGGAAATTTGCCATTACCAATGTCAATCAGTTGTTTAGAGAATATGTTTCCAGATTGGTCATTTTGCAACTCGACACGCATATTCTTGCTTAAATGAAGTACTTTGACATGTTTCCACAAATTGGAGGACTTTAGACATGCATTGAGTTCATCAGCTGGCGTTGATCGTGGAATCACTGGCAATGTTTGACGAAAATCTCCTGCTAATAAAATCATTGCACCACCAAATCGGTTATTATTGCTCCGTAGATCTTTTAAGGTTCTGTCTAAAGCCTCCAAAGATTTTTTATGTGCCATCGTGCATTCATCCCAAACAATCAATTTACATTGCTGCAAAACCTTTGCCATTGCAGAGTTCTTCGAAACGTTGCAGGTTGGAGTTTCATTGCTTTGCATATTTAATGGCAATTTTAGTGCTGAATGGGCTGTTCGACCACCTTCAAGCAAAGTTGCTGCGATTCCCGACGAAGCGAGTGCAAGTGCAATTTTATTTTGTGAGCGAATTGTTGCTAATATTAATGAAATCAAAAAAGTTTTTCCTGTACCACCAGGTGCATCTAAGAAGTAAATCCCTCCAGTTTCATCATTTGTTACTTTCATAAGAGTTTCAAATACATACTTCTGTTGTTCATTTAACAGTGGAAGATTTGTTTGAATTAATTCTTTCAAAGCGTTGAGATCATACAGTCTTTCTCGATGCAACTCTTGGTTAAAAGCGTCATGCATTGGACGATTGGGCGCGGTCAGGCCTAATTGAATTAATAGTTTGTTTGACATTATCAAGCACATGTCCTCAATTGAAATCAATGCTTCATTGTAAATTTCTTCACTGATTTGTATATTTGGATTTCCCATTCTATTCCGTATTTGATACAAAATATCATCACACATATAATCTTTGTACTTGATCCACAAATCAATTGGGTTTGATGGGAAGCATGTAGATATGATTATAGAAAACAATGTTCGTATTTGATGAGCGTGTGATGATATTACAGCATCATTGAGAGTTTGATCCCAATGAGCGTCATTTTCAAGCAATTGCAAACGTTGACAGGCTTCTCTGTAGGATCCACACAATTCACCATCAACAGTTCGTAACTGTTGGAATGATGTTGGGCCACGTACATTGACAAATAGCAGTCGTAAATAAAAACATTCATCATTGCTTGGATGTACTGAATAAATCCGGCCAATCGCATCGGTGGAATATACATCTGTATATCCTGGAACTGGTTTTCCTTGTTTCCGTCGTATAAATCTCCTTGAGGATTGATTCCAGGTATAATATTTTGGCATTTCAGAATATAGCAATGTTTGTGCGAAATCATCGTTTTGGCATGTCTCAAAAAAACTGGTTAATGTAGTAGATGGTGGCTGAGCAGCTCTTTGTACTGCGTTCTGTGCTGTAAAATACACTCTTTGTCCATTTTCTAAATGCACAGCTAAGTGAACAACAGAAGGGTGTCTCTCATGAATAGGAAAAGAAAATATTCGCCAAACTGCTTCATTACTACTGACATAGCGGCCCATTTGGTATTGGGTAACTTCATCATTGGAATTCTCTGCACCAATTCCAATCACAGCCATATCACTCCCTTTGGTTACATATTTGCAAATGTATTTTATAGATTTCACTGAATGGCAAGATTCAACGTTGATGTGTGCTTTGAATGTCTTTGATAAAATGGGTGAATATGGAACAATCCAACGATTATCTATTTCAATATCTTGTTGATTTAATTTGACAATTGTTGATTTTCCATTGTCTGCTGTCGATCTGCGACGATACAATGGATAACCGTCATTACCAGTAATTGTTTCCGATATTAATGTCCGTGGATATCGTTTTGAACATTTACCATCCATCATACACGGTGAATTTTGATTAAGAGTTCCACAGGGACCATGTATCATGTTTTTGATAACTACCTCATGCAATCCAGGATCTACTTGTACATTAGGGATTTCAGCTGATATCACTGCATCAACTTCATTTGGCCTTATCTTTTCAACCAACCAAATCAAAATGTGTGCATGTGGCAATCCTCGTTTCTGCCACTCCACAGAATACATCCAGCAGCGTGTCTCACCAAACACATTATGTTTTACGATGAAATCCATTAAAGATTTCAACTTTTGTCTAAAGACTCTGGCTGTAATATCATGACGATCAATGGGTGATTGCCCAGAGAATAACTCCTGCTTGATTTCTATCCATTGCGGATTGCATGTAAATGTGATGAACAAATCTGCTGTACCATAATGACGAACATACGACATGGCATCTTGAGCATATTCGTGCATATGCCGAGGGCTTCCGATGTATGTTGCTGGAAGAATAGTCATCCGACCGACATTCTGTGCATTTCCATCAGTATTAATCGCATCTCGAAGGTGAATATACTCTTCAGATCGGAGTTTGGTTTGATTCAACCTGATGAATGTTAATCTCTCCGTTTCAATTTTAACATACATGTCAACAACATATTTGTGATATAATCGCCGACATTTCAATATGTGATTATCTTCATTTTCCCGAATCATTAGGCGGTATGAATAATAGTTCATTGAACTTACTTTTTTGTTGGTTTCAGAACCTGTAAATAGATTTTGTTTTAATAACATTCAAATATAAAATTAAAATACATAATATAATGACTGAGATATTATCGCCATAGCTAAACTAATATTTTAGTTACCTGTAATGGGATTTATCATTTTTATTGAGAAATCGTAGCCATCTTCACCTTGCCAAAATATAATGGGATATTGCAGTGCATCATATGAGCGGTGTGTTTCCTTTATACGTTGTAATTGATCATTCCGACGATGTAAAACAATATCACGGGATTCCAAGTTTTCTCCAACTACAACGATAGCAACTTCATCAATAGTTGGTGCATTAAAACGTCTTGTATGTTGACCTGCAGGTGTTTTATCAGCTCTGATTACAATTTTGTGATTATCGGATGGCATCAGATCCAGGGCAGTTTTAAACAATATAATCAATTGATTGTGTTGATGAAATAAAGTTTGTAATTGTTCTACAATAGACCTCTTTACTAAATTGTTATGTGCACAACGCAGATCAATTTCTTGTGGTGAATTGCCCATAAAATAAATTTGCAGGAATTTGTTGTCGCTATCTGACACTGGTAACAGTGAACCTGCTCTGTGATATATTTGCCCTTGTATCTGTAAATAAAAAAAAAATATTATGGTGTGGTATAAATTAATGGATTGTCAGTGATCAAACTTATATAATATTTGATCTTAAAAAGTATATATTTAGTTTTAACTAATATCTATCAAATATAATAAAATATAATAAAAGTGTCACTGAAACTGAATCACCATATAATATGATGACTAAGTGATATATTTCGTAATGATTAAGAAATTGAAGATTAGTGACACATCTTAACTTTGGTGACAGAAAATTTTGTTCGCTAAAATAATTATGAGTAACTGCTATAATACATACCTTGAAAGTTGGCATAAAATTTTCCCGAACTACATTTGTTGCCCCAAATGAAGTCATTTGAAAGCAATTGTTATATTGTTGGATATGTGTCAAAAAGTGTATAGAATCTGTTCCTATTCCTGAAACCAATGAGTACAATGTTTCTGGTGGTGGATCCAATGGTATCAATTTCACTTTACCATTTGCGCAACACAATCCATTGGCTTCGTTTTTGTATTTTAATGCCTTACAGTGTGAGCAAACCGAGTTCATAGAACCAATAACAACACATTGGTAGTTACTGTAGTCAATTGACACATCGTAACTGAAAGCAGCTCGATTCAAACTTGCGCGATTATTAGTTGAATGTCGCGCTCGCGCTTCACGCGTTTGTGATATCCGAATTCTTTCACGTTCATTTCCGTCGTCACGTTCTTGTGCAGTACGATTAGATCGGTAATTAGCTTGGTTTGTAGCATTTCTGGTTCTTCTACCTAAATTGCTTCGTCTTATAGGAGGCATATCAAATATAAATTATTTTTTCACTAATCACGAACTAAACAAACACTAACTAACTAAACACTGCACAAAACACGATATACGAATTTGTTTCGTGTATCAGTTGACAAAAGCAAACTCAGTAGATTAGGTAACAGACAACTTTTTTTTTTTTTAATTTGATATGACTTGAAGTCAAATCCTTTTAAGCCGTACGAATTGTTTTATTTATTTAAAATTTGTATATTAAAAATAATAAAACACTGTTGGTAACGCGATTTTTGTTTGACTGATGTAATGACGTGGAAACTGATGCATTTTATCTCGCGTGCCGAAACTAATACAAAAGAAACGCGAGTTTCGGAACGCGACATTAAACTCCTCCAACTATGTATTCTGTGCTCCAACGCACACACGCACATTGTTTTGATAGATATGATCTTTGACGTTAGGAACACACCTACATTGCTTAGACAACAGTGAGTGCTTGTAATTTAATATGAACTTTATACCATAGCAATAAAGCTCAAATTGACTACGTTTTAGTTAGAAATCATTTGTATGGGAAAAAGAAAAGGGCTATTTTTAGGGTTTTTCCAGCAATAATTCTAATTTTTCTCGCCGTAAAAACCATCCTTGAACTTCAACGAACATTTTAAAAAAAGATTTGGCCAAATTGGTCCAGGCGTTGTTGAGTTATGCGCTTACCAACACATTTTGCGATTCATTTTTATATTATAGACTAGAGGTTGCGTTGTGCGCGAGCTGCTCGCAGCTCGCGTGTTTTTCTTTTAGTCGAAGAAGTAACTAAAGAGGATATCGAGCTGTTAAAAGCCATCAAAGAGGATATCCATGTGTAAGAAGCAGTCAAAGACGATATCGAAATGGAAGAAGCAATCAAATCAAAGAGGATTTCCAAGTGGAAGCAGCAATTAAAGAGGATATTGAAGTGAAAGAAGCAATCAAAGATGATATCGAAGTGGAAGAAGCAATCAAAGAGGATATTGAAGTGAAAGAAGCAATCAAATAGGATATCGAAGTAGCAGAAACAATCAAAGAGGAAATTAAAGTTGAGGAAGAAATCAAAGAGGATACCAAGGTGGTAGAAGCATTCTAAGAGGATGACGAAGTAAAAAAAGCAATCAAAGACGATATCGAAGTGGAAGAAGCAATCCAATGGATATTGAAGATGAAGAAGGAATAAAAGAGGATATCGAAGCGGAACAAGCAATCAAAGAGGATACCAATGTGGAAGAAGCAATCAAAGAGGATATCGAAGTGGAACAAGCAATCAAAGAGAAAAAAATTGGATGTTCCAAAATGATCATGATAATGGTTGTATAAAAAAAAATTGAACGTTGCAAAAAAGATCATGAGGAACGTTGCATAAAAAAAAATCTGGACGTTCCAAAATGATCAGGATTGACGTTGCATAATATAAATGTATGTTGCAAAATGATAATGATCAAAAATTTGTACTAATATTTTGTCAAAGTTTGCTAGTGCTATCTCTTCCCGTTTAGAAGATACGAGCGATTAAAGTTTTGTAAGAAAAATCATAAATTTGTTGATTGGATATCGAAGTGGAAGAAACTATCAAAGAGAATGTTGAAGTGGAAGAAGCAATCAAATAGGATATCGAAGTGGCAGAAACAATCAAAGAGGAAATTGAAGTTGACAAAGGAATCAAAGAGGATACCGAGTTGGTAGAAGTATTCAAAGAGGATGACGAAGTGAAAAAAGCAATCAAAGACGATATCGAAGTGAAAGAAATAGTCAAAGACGATATCAAAATGGAACAAGCAATCAAAGCGGATATCGAAGTGGAAGAAGCAATCAAAGAGGATATCAAAGTGGAAGAAGCCATCACAGGATATCGAAGTAAAAATGCAATCAAAAACGATATCGAATATGAAGACGCAATCAAAGAAAATATTGCAGTGCAAGAAGCAATCAAACGGAAATCAAAGAGGAAGGAGCCCTTACAGAGGATACCGAAGTGAAAATGCCATCAAAGAGGATATCAAAGATGAAGAAGCAATCCAATGGATATTGAAGATGAAGAAGGAATAAAAGAGGATATCGAATTGGAACAAGCAATCGTAGAGGATATCAAAGTTAAAGAAGCAATCAAATAGGATATCAATGTGGAAGAAGCAATCAAAGAGGATATCGAAGTGGAACAAGCAATCAAAGAGAAAAAAATTGGATGTTCCAAAATGATCATGATAATAGTTGTATAAAAAAAATTGAACGTTGCAAAAAAGATCATGATGAACGTTGCAAAAAAAAAATCTGGACGTTCCAAAATGATCAGGATTGACGTTGCATAATATAAATGTATGTTGTAAAATGATAATGATCAAAAATTTGTACTAATATTTTGTCAAAGTTTGCTAGTGCTATCTCTTCCCGTTTAGAAGATACGAGCGATTAAAGTTTTGTAAGAAAAATCATAAATTTGTTGATTGGATATCGAAGTGGAAGAAACTATCAAAGAGAATGTTGAAGTGGAAGAAGCAATCAAATAGGATATCGAAGTGGCAGAAACAATCAAAGAGGAAATTGAAGTTGAGTAAGCAATCAAAGAGGATACCAAGGTGGTAGAAGCATTCAAAGAAGATGACGAAGTGAAAAAGCAATCAAAGACGATATCGAAATGGAAGAAGCAGTCAAAGACGATATCGAAGTGGGAGAAGCAATCAAAGAGGATATCGAAGTTAAAGAAGCAGTCAAAGATGATGTCGAAGTGGAAAAAACATTCAAAGAAGATGACGAAGTGAGAGAAGCATTCAAAAAGGATATCAAGGATGACAATAAAAAAATAGTTCCACCAAAAATTTATACCAATATGTTGTACAAGTTTGCTAGGGCTATCTCTTCCCGTTTAGAAGATATGAGCGATTGAAGTTTTGTATGAAACACCACAATTTTGTAGAGCGCATAATGAAGTAACTGAAGCAATTAAAGAGGATATGAAGTAGAAGAAGCATTTTAAAAGGATACCGAAGTGGAACATGCAAAAATAGAAGATGTGGAGGCGGAAGAAACAATAAAAGAGGATGACGAAGTGTAACAAGCAATCAAAGAGAATATTCGAATAATGGATGTCGCATAATAAAAAAAAAATTGACGTTCCAAAATGATCATAGAAGAAGGAATAAAAGAGGATATCGAAGTGGAACAAGCAATCGTAGAGGATATCAAAGTTAAAGAAGCAATCAAATAGGATATCAATGTGGAAGAAGCAATCAAAGAGGATATCGAAGTGGAACAAGCAATCAAAGAGAAAAAAATTGGATGTTCGAAAATGATCATGATAATAGTTGTATAAAAAAAATTGAACGTTGCAAAAAAGATCATGATGAACGTTGCATAAAAAAATTTGGACGTTCCAAAATGATCAGGATTGACGTTGCATAATATAAATGTATGTTGTAAAATGATAATGATCAAAAATTTGTACTAATATTTTGTCAAAGTTTGCTAGTGCTATCTCTTCCCGTTTAGAAGATACGAGCGATTAAAGTTTTGTAAGAAAAATCATAAATTTGTTGATTGGATATCGAAGTGGAAGAAACTATCAAAGAGAATGTTGAAGTGGAAGAAGCAATCAAATAGGATATCGAAGTGGCAGAAACAATCAAAGCGGAAATTGAAGTTGAGTAAGCAATCAAAGAGGATACCAAGGTGGTAGAAGCATTCAAAGAAGATGACGAAGTGAAAAAGCAATCAAAGACGATATCGAAATGGAAGAAGCAGTCAAAGAGGATATCGAAGTGGGAGAAGCCATCAAAGAGGATATCGAAGATAAAGAAGCAGTCAAAGATGATGTCGAAGTGGAAAAAACATTCAAAGAAGATGACGAAGTGAGAGAAGCATTCAAAAAGGATGTCAAGGATGACAATAAAAAAACAGTTGCACCAAAAATTTATACCAATATTTTGTACAAGTTTGCTAGGGCTATCTCTTCCCGTTTAGAAGATACGAGCGGTTGAAGTTTTGTATGAAAGACCACAATTTTGTAGAGAGCATAATGAAGTAACTGAAGCAATTAAAGAGGATATGAAAGTAGAAGAAGCATTTTAAAGGGATAACGAAGTGGAACATGCAAAAATAGAAGATGTCGAGGCGGAAGAAACAATCAAAGAGGATATGGAAGTGGAAGAAGCAATCAAAGAGGGTATCGAAGTGGAAGAAGCCATCACAGTGGATATCGAAGTGAAAATGCTATCAAAGACGATATCGAAGATGAAGACGCAATCAAAGAGAATAATGCAGTGCAAGAAGCAATCAAAAGGAAATCGAAGATGATATCGAAGTGGAAGGAGTAAACAAAGAGGATATTGAAGTGGGAGAAGCAATCAAATAGGATATCGAAGTAGCAAAAACAATCAAAGAGGAAATTGAAGTTGACTAAGGAATCAAAGAGGATACCGAGTTGGTAGAAGTATTCAAAGAGGATGACGAAGTGAAAAAAGCAATCAAAGACGATATCGAAGTGAAAGAAATAGTCAAAGACGATATCAAAATGGAACAAGCAATCAAAGCGGATATCGAAGTGGAAGAAGCAATCAAAGAGGATATCAAAGTGGAAGAAGCCATCACAGGATATCGAAGTACAAATGCAATCAAAAACGATATTGAATATGAAGACGCAATCAAAGAAAATATTGCAGTGCAAGAAGCAATCAAACGGAAATTAAAGAGGAAGGAGCCCTTACAGAGGATACCGAAGTGAAAATGCCATCAAAGAGGATATCAAAGATGAAGAAGCAATCCAATGGATATTGAAGATGAAGAAGGAATAAAAGAGGATATCGAAGTGGAACAAGCAATCGTAGAGGATATCAAAGTTAAAGAAGCAATCAAATAGGATATCAATGTGGAAGAAGTAATCAAAGAGGATATCGAAGTGGAACAAGCAATCAAAGAGAAAAAAATTGGATGTTCCAAAATGATCATGATAATAGTTGTATAAAAAAATTGAACGTTGCAAAAAAGATCATGATGAACGTTGCATAAAAAAAATCTGGACGTTCCAAAATGATCAGGATTGACGTTGCATAATATAAATGTATGTTGTAAAATGATAATGATCAAAAATTTGTACTAATATTTTGTCAAAGTTTGCTAGTGCTATCTCTTCCCGTTTAGAAGATACGAGCGATTAAAGTTTTGTAAGAAAAATCATAAATTTGTTGATTGGATATCGAAGTGGAAGAAACTATCAAAGAGAATGTTGAAGTGGAAGAAGCAATCAAATAGGATATCGAAGTGGCAGAAACAATCAAAGCGGAAATTGAAGTTGAGTAAGCAATCAAAGAGGATACCAAGGTGGTAGAAGCCTTCAAAGAAGATGACGAAGTGAAAAAGCAATCAAAGACGATATCGAAATGGAAGAAGCAGTCAAAGACGATATCGAAGTGGGAGAAGCAATCAAAGAGGATATCGAAGTTAAAGAAGCAGTCAAAGATGATGTCGAAGTGGAAAAAACATTCAAAGAAGATGACGAAGTGAGAGAAGCATTCAAAAAGGATGTCAAGGATGACAATAAAAAAACAGTTCCACCAAAAGTTTATACCAATATTTTGTACAAGTTTGCTAGGGCTATCTCTTCCCGTTTAGAAGATATGAGCGATTGAAGTTTTGTATGAAACACCACAATTTTGTAGAGCGCATAATGAAGTAACTGAAGCAATTAAAGAGCATATGAAGTAGAAGAAGCATTTTAAAAGGATAACGAAGTGGAACATGCAAAAATAGAAGATGTGGAGGCGGAAGAAACAATAAAAGAGGATGACGAAGTGTAACAAGCAATCAAAGAGAATATTCGAATAGTGGATGTCGCATAATAAAAAAAAATTGACGTTCCAAAATGATCATTGTGGATGAGGCATAATTA
The DNA here is from genome assembly GCA_963924445.1 of Philereme transversata. NCBI lineage: Eukaryota > Metazoa > Arthropoda > Insecta > Lepidoptera > Geometridae > Philereme > Philereme transversata. The sequence goes on from OZ004353.1 coordinate 6,018,333, forward strand.
AAAAAAATGATGTACCAAAATGATTACAGTGGATGTTGCATAATAAAAAAAAAATAATTGACGTTCCAAAGTGATCATTGTGGATGAGGCATAATTAAAAAAAATGATGTACCAAAATGATCACAGTGGATGTTGCATAATACAAAAAAAATAATAATAATTGACGTTCCAAAGTGATCATTGTGGATGAGGCATAATTAAAAAAAATGATGTACCAAAATGATCACAGTGGATGTTGCATAATAAAAAAAAAATTGACGTTCCAAAGTGATCATTGTGGAGGAGGCATAATTAAAAAAAATGATGTACCAAAATGATCACAGTGGATGTTGCATAATACAAAAAAAATAATAATAATTGACGTTCCAAAGTGATCATTGTGGATGAGGCATAATTAAAAAAAATGATGTGGTACCAGTGGATGTTGCATAATAAAAAAAAAATTGACGTTCCAAAGTGATCATTGTGGATGAGGCATAATTAAAAAAAATGATGTACCAAAATGATCACAGTGGATGTTGCATAATAAAAAAAAAATTGACGTTCCAAAGTGATCATTGTGGATGAGACATAATTAAAAAAAATGATGTACCAAAATATTACAGTGGATGTTGCATAATAAAAAAAAATTGACGTTCCAAAGTGATCATTGTGGATGAGGCTAATTAAAAAAAATTATGTGTTGCATAATAAAAAAAATAATAATCGACGTTCCAAAGTGATCATTGTGGATGAGGCTTGATTAAAAAAATGATGTACCAAAATGATCACAGTGGATGTTGCATAATAAAAAAAAATAATTGACGTTCCAAAGTGATCATTGTGGATGAGGCGTAATTAAAAAAATTATGTACCAAAATGATCACAGTGGATGTTGCATAATAAAAAAAAAATTGACGTTCCAAAGTGATCATTGTGGATGAGGCATAAAAAAAATGATGTACCAAAATGATCACAGTGGATGTTGCATAATAAAAAAAAAAAAAAAAATGACGTTCCAAAGTGATCATTGTGGATGAGGCATAATTAAAAAAAATGATGTACCAAAATGATCACAGTGGATGTTGCAGAATAAAAAAAAAAAATTGACGTTCCAAAGTGATCATTGTGGATGAGGCATAATTAAAAAAATGTGGATGTTCCAAAATAAACATGATGAACGTTGCATACTAAAAAAAAAAAAAAATTGGATGTTCCAAAATGATGATGATGAACTTTGCAAATTTAACTATGAAAGTTGTCTCATGCCCTTCCACCACTAATAAATAGAATCAAGCAAATTTACAGTAATTTTATAGTACACACAAGCCATGGGCTCCCTACAAAAACAGTATGAAAATTACGGCAAACGAAATATACGGTTTACGGTATTCATACAGAAATATTTTGTATGGGACAATTTTTTTTTTGTATGAAAGACAATTTTTTTTTCATGAAACCGGATATAAAAAAATGTCCTCTGCAACATTAGTTTTTGCACCAACGCTGTAAGACCTATACTTTCCGAGATACGAGGTGGATGGGAGCGAATGGGGGACAAAAGGGGGACTTTAGGATTTATTCCCAACTCATCGAAACTCCCTCTATACGATCCCACCAAACATTTTCACCCTACGAGGTGGCATCTGGGAGAACAAACATGTCAATGAGTCAGTCAGTCAGTCAGTGGTAATCGAGCTTTATATAATATAACTAGAGGTTGCGTAGTGCGCGAGTTGCACGCAACTCGCGTGTTATTGTTTTTGTCGAAGAAGCAATCAAAGAGGATTTCGAGCTGTTAAAAGCGATCAAAAAGGATATCCATGTGTAAGAAGCAGTCAAAGACGATATCGAAATGGAAGAAGCAATCAAATCAAAGAAGATATCCAAATGGAAGCAGCAATCAAATATGATTTCGAAGTGCAAGAAGCAATCAAACAGGATATTGAAGTGAAAGCAGCAATCAAATAGGATATCGAATTAGCAGAAACTATTAAAGAGGAAATTGAAGTTGAGTAAGCAATCAAAGAGGATACCGAGGTGGTAGAAGCATTCTAAGATGACGAAGTGAAAAAAGCAATCAAAGACGATATCGAAGTGGAAGAAGCAATCAAAGAAGGTATCGAAGTGGAAGAAGCAATCTTAGAGGATATCGAAATGGAAGAAGCAATCAAAGAAGATATCGAAGTGTAAGAAGCCATCACAGAGGATATTGAAGTGAAAATGCTATCAAAAACCATATCGAAGATAAAGACGCAATCAAAGAGAATATTGCAGTGCAAGAAGCAATCAAAAGGAAATCGAAGATGATATCGAATTGGTAGAAGCAATAAAAGAGGATATCAAAGTGGAAGAAGCAATCAAAGAGGATATCGAGCTGTTAAAAGCTATCGAAGAGGATATCCATGTGTAAGAAGCAGTCAAAGACGATATCTAAATGGAAGAAGCAATGAAATCATAGAGGATTTCCAAGTGGACGCAGCATTCAAAGATGATATCGAAGTGGAAGAAGCAATCAAATAGGATATCGAAGTAGCAGAAACAATCAAAGAGTAAATTGAAATTGAGTAAAAGACGTCGAGGACAATGATAAAAATAAAAAAACGGTTCCACCAAAAACTTATACCAATATTTTGTAAAAGTCTCCTCGAGCTATCTCTTCCCGTTTAAAAGATACGAGCGATTTAAGTTTTGTATGAAACCCCATAATTTTGTAGAGTGGAAATTGAAGTAAAAGAAGCAATTGAAGAAAACATATAAGTAGAAAAAGCAATTAAAAAGGATATCAAAGTGGAAGAAGCAAAAATAGAGGATATCGAGGTGAAAGAAGCATTCAAGGAGGAAGACCAAGTGAGAGAAGTATTTAAAAAGGATGTCAAGGGCAATGATGGTATTAAAAAAACTATTCCATCAAAAATTTGTACCAATATTTTGTAAAAGTTTGGTAGGCGTAACTCTTCCCGTTTAGAAGATACGAGCGATTTAAGATTTGTATTAAAACCCATAATTTTGTAGAGTGGAAATTGAAGTAAAAGAAGCAATTGAAGAAAATATATAAGTAGAAAAAGCAATTAAAAAGGATATCAAAGCGGAAGAAGCAAAAATAGAGGATATCGTGGTGAAATAAGCATTTAAAGAGGAAGACGAAGTAAGAGAAGCATTCAGAAAGGATGTCAAGGGCAATGATGGTATTAAAAAAACTATTCCAACAAAAATTTGTACCAATATTTTGTAAAAGTTTGCTACACGTAACTCTTCCCGTTTAGAAGATACGAGCGATTTAAGATTTGTATTTTGTAGAGTGGAAATTGAAGTAACAGAAGCAATTGAAGAAAATATATAAGTAGAAAAAGCAATTAAAAAGGATATCAAAGTGGAAGAAGCAAAAATAGAGGATATCGAGTTGAAAGAATCATTCAAAGTGGAAGACGAAGTGAAAGAAGCATTTAAAAAGGATGTCAAGGGCAATGTGGTATTAAAAAAACTACTCCACCAAAAATTAGTACCAATATTTTGTAAAAGTTTGGTAGGCGTAACTCTTCCCGTTTAGAAGATACGAGCGATTTAAGATTTGTATTAAAACCCATAATTTTGTAGAGTGGAAATTGAAGTAAAAGAAGCAATTGAAGAAAATATATAAGTAGAAAAAGCAATTAAAAAGGATATCAAAGCGGAAGAAGCAAAAATAGAGGATATCGTGGTGAAATAAGCATTTAAAGAGGAAGACGAAGTAAGAGAAGCATTCAGAAAGGATGTCAAGGGCAATGATGGTATTAAAAAAACTATTCCATCAAAAATTTGTACCAATATTTTGTAAAAGTTTGGTAGGCGTAACTCTTCCCGTTTAGAAGATACGAGCGATTTAAGATTTGTATTAAAACCCATAATTTTGTAGAGTGGAAATTGAAGTAAAAGAAGCAATTGAAGAAAATATATAAGTAGAAAAAGCAATTAAAAAGGATATCAAAGCGGAAGAAGCAAAAATAGAGGATATCGTGGTGAAATAAGCATTTAAAGAGGAAGACGAAGTAAGAGAAGCATTCAGAAAGGATGTCAAGGGCAATGATGGTATTAAAAAAACTATTCCAACAAAAATTTGTACCAATATTTTGTAAAAGTTTGCTACACGTAACTCTTCCCGTTTAGAAGATACGAGCGATTTAAGATTTGTATTTTGTAGAGTGGAAATTGAAGTAACAGAAGCAATTGAAGAAAATATATAAGTAGAAAAAGCAATTAAAAAGGATATCAAAGTGGAAGAAGCAAAAATAGAGGATATCGAGTTGAAAGAATCATTCAAAGTGGAAGACGAAGTGAAAGAAGCATTTAAAAAGGATGTCAAGGGCAATGTGGTATTAAAAAAACTACTCCACCAAAAATTAGTACCAATATTTTGTAAAAGTTTGCTACGCGTAACTCTTCCCGTTTAGAAGATACGAGCGATTTAAGATTTGTATTAAAACCCATAATTTTGTAGAGTGGGAATTGAAGTAAAAGAAGCAATTGAAGAAAATATATAAGTAGAAAAAGCAATTAAAAAGGATATCAATGTGAAAGAAGCAAAAATAGAGGATATCGAGGTTAAAGAAGCATTCAAGGAGGAAGACCAAGTGAGAGAAGCATTCAAAAAGGATGTCAAGCGCAATGATGGTATTAAAAAAACCATTCCACCAAAAATTTGTACCAATATTTTGTAAAAGTTTGCTACGCGTAACTCTTCCCGTTTAGAAGATACGAGCGATTTAAGATTTGTATTAAAACCCATAATTTTGAAGAGTCGATATTGAAGTAAGAGAAGTAATTGAAGAAAATATAAAAATAGAAAAAACAATTCAAAAGTATATTGAAGTAAAAATGCCATCAAAGAGGATTTCGAAGTTATAGAAACAATTAAAGAGGATATCAATGTGGAAGAAACATTCGAAAACGAAAAGGAAGTGAGAGAAGAATTCAAAATAATGGCAAGGGCGATGATGACCGTAAAATAACGATTCCACCAAAAATTTGTGATACAAAAAAAATTAATTTTCCAAAATGATCACAGTGGATGTTGCATAATAAAAAAAAAATTGACGTTCCAAAATGATCATGCGGATGAGGCAAAATTAAAAAAAAATTATGTTCCAAAATGATCACAGTGGATGATGCATAATAAAAAAAATTGACGTTCCAAAGTGATCATTGTGGATGAGGCGTAATTAAAAAAATGATGTACCAAAATGATCACAGTGGATGTTGCATAATACAAAAAAATAATAATAATTGACGTTCCAAAGTGATCATTGTGGATGAGGCATAATTAAAAAAAATGATGTTCCAAAATGATCACAGTGGATGATGCATAATAAAAAAAAAAAATTATGTTCCAAAGTGATCATTGTGGATGAGGCATAATTAAAAAAATGATGTACCAAAATGATTACAGTGGATGTTGCATAATAAAAAAAATAATTGACGTTCCAAAGTGATCATTGTGGATGAGGCATAATAAAAAAAATTATGTACCAAAATGATCACAGTGGATGTTGTATAATACAAAAAAAAAATAATTGACGTTCCAAAGTGATCATTGTGGATGAGGCATAATTCCAAAATGATCATGTGGATGAGGCAAAATTAAAAAAAAATTATGTTCCAAAATGATCACAGTGGATGATGCATAATAAAAAAAAATTGACGTTCCAAAGTGATCATTGTGGATGAGGCGTAATTAAAAAAATGATGTACCAAAATGATCACAGTGGATGTTGCATAATACAAAAAAATAATAATAATTGACGTTCCAAAGTGATCATTGTGGATGAGGCATAATTAAAAAAAATGATGTTCCAAAATGATCACAGTGGATGATGCATAATAAAAAAAAAAAATTGACGTTCCAAAGTGATCATTGTGGATGAGGCATAATTAAAAAAAATTATGTGTTGCATAATAAAAAAAAATAATTGACGTTCCAAAGTGATCATTGTGGATGAGGCGTAATTAAAAAAATGATGTACCAAAATGATTACAGTGGATGTTGCATGATAAAAAAAATAATTGACGTTCCAAAGTGATCATTGTGGATGAGGCATAATAAAAAAAATTATGTACCATAATGATCACAGTGGATGTTGCATAATACAAAAAAAATAATAATAATTGACGTTCCAAAGTGATCATTGTGGATGAGGCATAATTAAAAAAAATGATGTACCAAAATGATCACAGTGGATGTTGCATAATAAAAAAAAAATAATTGACGTTCCAAAGTGATCATTGTGGATGAGGCATAATAAAAAAAATTATGTACCAAAATGATCATAGTGGATGTTGCATAATACAAAAAAAATAATAATAATTGACGTTCCAAAGTGATCATTGTGGATGAGGCATAATTAAAAAAAATGATGTACCAAAATGATCACAGTGGATGTTGCATAATAAAAAAATAATAATAATTGACGTTCCAAAGTGATCATTGTGGATGAGGCATAATTAAAAAAATGTGGATGTTCCAAAATAAACATGATGAACGTTGCATACTAAAAAAAAAAAAAAATTGGATGTTCCAAAATGATGATGATGACCTTTGCAAAAAACTATGAAAGTTATCTCATGTCCCTCCACCACCATTATATAGAATCAAGCAAATTTACAGTAATTTTATAGTACACACAAGCCGTGGGCTCCCTACAAAAACAGTATGAAAATTACGGCAAACGAAATATACGGTTTACGGTATTCATACAGAAATATTTTGTATGGGACAATTTTTTTTTTGTATGAAAGACAATTTTTTTTTCATGGAACCGGATATAAAAAAATGTCCTCTGCAACATTAGTTTTTGCACCAACTCTCTAAGACCTATACTTTCCGAGATACGAGGTCGATGTGAGCGAATGGGGGACAAAAGGGGTACTTTAGGATTTATTCCCAACTCATCGGAACTCCCTCTATACGATGGCACCAAACATTTTCACCCTACGAGGGGGCATCTGGGAGAACAAACATGTCAATGAGTCAGTCAGTCAGTCAGTGGTAATCGAGCTTTATATAATATAACTAGAGGTTGCGTTGTGCGCGAGCTGCTCGCAGCTCGCGTGTTTTTCTTTTAGTCGAAGAAGTAATTAAAGAGGATATCGAGCTGTTAAAAGCCATCAAAGAGGATATCCATGTGTAAGAAGCAGTCAAAGACGATATCGAAATGGAAGAAGCAATCAAATCAAAGAGGATTTCCAAGTGGAAGCAGCAATCAAAGATTATATCGAAGTGGAAGAAGCAATCAAAGAGGATATTGAAGTGAAAGAAGCAATCAAATAGGATATCGAAGTAGCAGAAACAATTAAAGAGGAAATTAAAGTTATTAAAGTTGAGGAAGAAATCAAAGAGGATACCAAGGTGGTAGAAGCATTCTAAGAGGATGACGAAGTAAAAAAAGCAATCAAAGACGATATCGAAGTGGAAGAAGCAATCCAATGGATATTGAAGATGAAGAAGGAATAAAAGAGGATATCGAAGCGGAACAAGCAATCGTAGAGGATATCAAAGTTAAAAAAGCAATCAAAGAGGATACCAATGTGGAAGAAGCAATCAAAGAGGATATCGAAGTGGAACAAGCAATCAAAGAGAAAAAAATTGGATGTTCCAAAATGATCATGATAATAGTTGTATAAAAAAAATTGAACATTGCAAAAAAGATCATGATGAACGTTGCATAAAAAAAATCTGGACGTTCCAAAATGATCAGGATTGACGTTGCATAATATAAATGTATGTTGTAAAATGATAATGATCAAAAATTTGTACTAATATTTTGTCAAAGTTTGCTAGTGCTATCTCTTCCCGTTTAGAAGATACGAGCGATTAAAGTTTTGTAAGAAAAATCATAAATTTGTTAATTGGATATCGAAGTGGAAGAAACTATCAAAGAGAATGTTGAAGTGGAAGAAACAATCAAATAGGATATCGAAGTGGCAGAAACAATCAAAGAGGAAATTGAAGTTGAGTAAGCAATCAAAGAGGATACCAAGGTGGTAGAAGCATTCAAAGAAGATGACGAAGTGAAAAAGCAATCAAAGACGATATCGAAATGGAAGAAGCAGTCAAAGACGATATCGAAGTGGGAGAAGCAATTAAAGAGGATATCGAAGTTAAAGAAGCAGTCAAAGATGATGTCGAAGTGGAAAAAACATTCAAAGAAGATGACGAAGTGAGAGAAGCATTCAAAAAGGATGTCAAGGATGACAATAAAAAAACAGTTCCACCAAAAATTTATACCAATATTTTGTACAAGTTTGCTAGGGCTATCTCTTCCCGTTTAGAAGATACGAGCGATTGAAGTTTTGTATGAAAGACCACAATTTTGTAGAGAGCATAATGAAGTAACTGAAGCAATTAAAGAGGATATGAAAGTAGAAGAAGCATTTTAAAGGGATAACGAAGTGGAACATGCAAAAATAGAAGATGTCGAGGCGGAAGAAACAATCAAAGAGGATATCGAAGTGGAAGAAGCAATCAAAGAGGGTATCGAAGTGGAAAAAGCAATCAAAGAGGGTATCGAAGGGGAAGAAGCCATCACAGAGGATATCGAAGTGAAAATGCTATCAAAGACGATATCGAAGATGAAGACGCAATCAAAGAGAATAATGCAGTGCAAGAAGCAATCAAAAGGAAATCGAAGATGATATCGAAGTGGAAGGAGTAAACAAAGAGGATATTGAAGTGGGAGAAGCAATCAAATAGGATATCGAAGTAGCAAAAACAATCAAAGAGGAAATTGAAGTTGACTAAGGAATCAAAGAGGATACCGAGTTGGTAGAAGTATTCAAAGAGGATGACGAAGTGAAAAAAGCAATCAAAGACGATATCGAAGTGAAAGAAATAGTCAAAGACGATATCAAAATGGAACAAGCAATCAAAGCGGATATCGAAGTGGAAGAAGCAATCAAAGAGGATGTCAAAGTGGAAGAAGCCATCACAGGATATCGAAGTAAAAATGAAATCAAAAACGATATCGAATATGAAGACGCAATCAAAGAAAATATTGCAGTGCAAGAAGCAATCAAACGGAAATCAAAGAGGAAGGAGCCCTTACAGAGGATACCGAAGTGAAAATGCCATCAAAGAGGATATCAAAGATGAAGAAGCAATCCAATGGATATTGAAGATGAAGAAGGAACAAAAGAGGATATCGAAGTGGAACAAGCAATCGTAGAGGATATCAAAGTTAAAGAAGCAATCAAATAGGATATCAATGTGGAAGAAGCAATCAAAGAGGATATCGAAGTGGAACAAGCAATCAAAGAGAAAAAAATTGGATGTTCGAAAATGATCATGATAATAGTTGTATAAAAAAAATTGAACGTTGCAAAAAAGATCATGATGAACGTTGCATAAAAAAAATCTGGACGTTCCAAAATGATCAGGATTGACGTTGCATAATATAAATGTATGTTGTAAAATGATAATGATCAAAAATTTGTACTAATATTTTGTCAAAGTTTGCTAGTGCTATCTCTTCCCGTTTAGAAGATACGAGCGATTAAAGTTTTGTAAGAAAAATCATAAATTTGTTGATTGGATATCGAAGTGGAAGAAACTATCAAAGAGAATGTTGAAGTGGAAGAAGCAATCAAATAGGATATCGAAGTGGCAGAAACAATCAAAGCGGAAATTGAAGTTGAGTAAGCAATCAAAGAGGATACCAAGGTGGTAGAAGCATTCAAAGAAGATGACGAAGTGAAAAAGCAATCAAAGACGATATCGAAATGGAAGAAGCAGTCAAAGAGGATATCGAAGTGGGAGAAGCAATCAAAGAGGATATCGAAGATAAAGAAGCAGTCAAAGATGATGTCGAAGTGGAAAAAACATTCAAAGAAGATGATGAAGTGAGAGAAGCATTCAAAAAGGATGTCAAGGATGACAATAAAAAAACAGTTGCACCAAAAATTTATACCAATATTTTGTACAAGTTTGCTAGGGCTATCTCTTCCCGTTTAGAAGATACGAGCGGTTGAAGTTTTGTATGAAAGACCACAATTTTGTAGAGAGCATAATGAAGTAACTGAAGCAATTAAAGAGGATATGAAAGTAGAAGAAGCATTTTAAAGGGATAACGAAGTGGAACATGCAAAAATAGAAGATGTCGAGGCGGAAGAAACAATCAAAGAGGATATCGAAGTGGAAGAAGCAATCAAAGAGGGTATCGAAGTGGAAGAAGCCATCACAGAGGATATCGAAGTGAAAATGCTATCAAAGACGATATCGAAGATGAAGACGCAATCAAAGAGAATAATGCAGTGCAAGAAGCAATCAAAAGGAAATCGAAGATGATATCGAAGTGGAAGGAGTAAACAAAGAGGATATTGAAGTGGGAGAAGCAATCAAATAGGATATCGAAGTAGCAAAAACAATCAAAGAGAAAATTGAAGTTGACTAAGGAATCAAAGAGGATACCGAGTTGGTAGAAGTATTCAAAGAGGATGACGAAGTGAAAAAAGCAATCAAAGACGATATCGAAGTGAAAGAAATAGTCAACGACGATATCAAAATGGAACAAGCAATCAAAGCGGATATCGAAGTGGAAGAAGCAATCAAAGAGGATATCAAAGTGGAAGAAGCCATCACAGGATATCGAAGTAAAAATGCAATCAAAAACGATATCGAATATGAAGACGCAATCAAAGAAAATATTGCAGTGCAAGAAGCAATCAAACGGAAATCAAAGAGGAAGGAGCCCTTACAGAGGATACCGAAGTGAAAATGCCATCAAAGAGGATATCGCAGATGAAGAAGCAATCCAATGGATATTGAAGATGAAGAAGGAATAAAAGAGGATATCGAAGTGGAACAAGCAATCGTAGAGGATACCAAAGTTAAAGAAGCAATCAAATAGGATATCAATGTGGAAGAAGCAATCAAAGAGGATATCGAAGTGGAACAAGCAATCAAAGAGAAAAAAATTGGATGTTCCAAAATGATCATGATAATAGTTGTATAAAAAAAATTTAACGTTGCAAAAAAGATCATGATGAACGTTGCATAAAAAAAATCTGGACGTTCCAAAATGATCAGGATTGACGTTGCATAATATAAATGTATGTTGTAAAATGATAATGATCAAAAATTTGTACTAATATTTTGTCAAAGTTTGCTAGTGCTATCTCTTCCCGTTTAGAAGATACGAGCGATTAAAGTTTTGTAAGAAAAATCATAAATTTGTTGATTGGATATCGAAGTGGAAGAAACTATCAAAGAGAATGTTGAAGTGGAAGAAGCAATCAAATAGGATATCGAAGTGGCAGAAACAATCAAAGAGGAAATTGAAGTTGAGTAAGCAATCAAAGAGGATACCAAGGTGGTAGAAGCATTCAAAGAAGATGACGAAGTGAAAAAGCAATCAAAGACGATATCGAAATGGAAGAAGCAGTCAAAGACGATATCGAAGTGGGAGAAGCAATCAAAGAGGATATCGAAGTTAAAGAAGCAGTCAAAGATGATGTCGAAGTGGAAAAAACATTCAAAGAAGATGACGAAGTGAGAGAAGCATTCAAAAAGGATGTCAAGGATGACAATAAAAAAACAGTTCCACCAAAAGTTTATACCAATATTTTGTACAAGTTTGCTAGGGCTATCTCTTCCCGCTTAGAAGATATGAGCGATTGAAGTTTTGTATGAAACACCACAATTTTGTAGAGCGCATAATGAATTAACTGAAGCAATTAAAGAGGATATGAAGTAGAAGAAGCATTTTAAAAGGATAACGAAGTGGAACATGCAAAAATAGAAGATGTGGAGGCGGAAGAAACAATAAAAGAGGATGACGAAGTGTAACAAGCAATCAAAGAGAATATTCGAATAGTGGATGTCGCATAATAAAAAAAAATTGACGTTCCAAAATGATCATAGTGGATGAGGCATAAATAAAAAAAAATTGATGTTCCAAAATGATCACAGTGGATGTTGCATAATAAAAAAAAAATTGACGTTCCAAAAGTGATCATTGTGGATGTTGCATAATAAAAAAAAAATGACGTTCCAAAATGATCATGTGGATGAGGCATAATTTAAAAAAAATGATGTTCCAAAATGATCACAGTGGATGATGCATAATACAAAAAAAATAACAATAATTGACGTTCCAAAGTGATCATTGTGGATGAGGCATAATTAAAAAAAATGATGTTCCAAAATGATCACAGTGGATGTTGCATAATAAAAAATAATTGACGTTCCAAAGTGATCATTGTGGATGAGGCGTAATTAAAAAAATGATGTACCAAAATGATCACAGTGGATGTTGCATAATAAAAAAAAAAATAATTGACGTTCCAAAGTGATCATTGTGGATGAGGCATAATTGAAAAAAAAATGATGTTACAAAATGATCACAGTGGATGATGCATAATAAAAAAAAATAATAATTGACGTTCCAAAGTGATCATTGTGGATGAGGCATGATTAAAAAAATGATGTACCAAAATGATCACAGTGGATGTTGCATAATAAAAAATAATTGACGTTCCAAAGTGATCATTGTGGATGAGGCGTAATTAAAAAAATGATGTACCAAAATGATCACAGTGGATGTTGCATAATAAAAAAAATAATAATTGACGTTCCAAAGTGATCATTGTGGATGAGGCATAATTGAAAAAAAAATGATGTTACAAAATGATCACAGTGGATGATGCATAATAAAAAAAAATAATAATTGACGTTCCAAAGTGATCATTGTGGATGAGGCATAATTAAAAAAATGATGTACCAAAATGATCACAGTGGATGTTGCATAATAAAAAAAAAATGACGTTTCAAAGTGATCATTGTGGATGAGGCATAATTGAAAAAAAATGATGTTACAAAATGATCACAGTGGATGATGCATAATAAAAAGTGATCATTGTGGATGAGGCATAATTAAAAAAATGATGTACCAAAATGATCACAGTGGATGTAGCATAATAAAAAAAAAAATGACGTTTCAAAGTGATCATTGTGGATGAGGCATAATTAAAAAAATGTGGATGTTCCAAAATAAACATGATGAACGTTGCATACTAAAAAAAAAAAAAATTGGATGTTCCAAAATGATGATGATGACCTTTGCAAAAACTATGAAAGTTGTCTCATGCCCCTCCACCACCATTATATAGAAAGAATCAAGCAAATTTACAGTAATTTTATAGTACACACAAGCCATGGGCTCCCTACAAAACCAGTATGAAAATTACGGCAAACGAAATATACGGTTTACGGTATTCATACAGAAATATTTTGTATGGGACAATTTTTTTTTTGTATGAAAGACAATTTTTTTTTCATGGATCCGGATATAAAAAAATGTCCTCAGCAACATTAGTTTTTGCACCAACGCTGTAAGACCTATACTTTCCGAGATACGATGTCGATGGGAGCGAATGGGGGACAAAAGGGGTACTTTAGGATTTATTCCCAACTCACCGGAACTCCCTCTATACGATCCCACCAAACATTTCCCCCCTACGAGGTGGCATCTGGGAGAACAATGATGTCAATCAGTCAGTGAGTCAGTGGTAATCGAGCTTTATATAATATAACTAGAGGTTGCGTTGTGCGCGAGCTGCTCGCAGCTCGCGTGTTTTTCTTTTAGTCGAAGAAGTAATTAAAGAGGATATCGAGCTGTTAAAAGCCATCAAAGAGGATATCCATGTGTAAGAAGCAGTCAAAGACGATATCGAAATGGAAGAAGCAATTAAATCAAAGAGGATTTCCAAGTGGAAGCAGCAATCAAAGATGATATCGAAGTGGAAGAAGCAATCAAAGAGGATATTGAAGTGAAAGAATCAATCAAATAGGATATCGAAGTAGCAGAAACAATCAAAGAGGAAATTAAAGTTGAGGAAGAAATCAAAGAGGATACCAAGGTGGTAGAAGCATTCTAAGAGGATGACGAAGTAAAAAAAGCAATCAAAGACGATATCGAAGTGGAAGAAGCAATCCAATGGATATTGAAGATGAAGAAGGAATAAAAGAGGATATCGAAGCGGAACAAGCAATCGTAGAGGATATCAAAGTTAAAGAAGCAATCAAAGAGGATACCAATGTGGAAGAAGCAATCAAAGAGGATATCGAAGTGGAACAAGCAATCAAAGAGAAAAAAATTGGACGTTCCAAAATGATCATGATTGACGTTGCATAATATAAATGTATGTTGCAAAATGATAATGATCAAAAATTTGTACTAATATTTTGTCAAAGTTTGCTAGTGCTATCTCTTCCCGTTTAGAAGATACGAGCGATTAAAGTTTTGTAAGAAAAATCATAAATTTGTTGATTGTATATCGAAGTGGAAGAAACTATCAAAGAGAATGTTGAAGTGGAAGAAGCAATCAAATAGGATATCGAAGTGGCAGAAACAATCAAAGAGGAAATTGAAGTTGAGTAAGCAATCAAAGAGGATACCGAGGCGGTAGAAGCATTCAAAGAAGATGACGAAGTGAAAAAAGCAATCAAAGACGATATCGAAATGGAAGAAGCAGTCAAAGACGATATCGAAGTGGGAGAAGCAATCAAAGAGTATATCGAAGTTAAAGAAGCAGTCAAAGATGATGTCGAAGTGGAAAAAACATTCAAAGAAGATGACGAAGTGAGAGAAGCATTCAAAAAGGATGTCAAGGATGACAATAAAAAAACAGTTCCACCAAAAATTTATACCAATATTTTGTACAAGTTTGCTAGGGCTATCTCTTCGCGTTTAGAAGATATGAGCGATTGAAGTTTTGTATGAAACACCACAATTTTGTAGAGCGCATAATGAAGTAACTGAAGCAATTAAAGAGGATATGAAGTAGAAGAAGCATTTTAAAAGGATAACGAAGTGGAACATGCAAAAATAGAAGATGTGGAGGCGGAAGAAACAATAAAAGAGGATGACGAAGTGTAACAAGCAATCAAAGATAATATTCGAATAGTGGATGTCGCATAATAAAAAAAAAATTGACGTTCCAACATGATCATAGTGGATGAGGCATAAATAAAAAAAAATTGACGTTCCAAAATGATCATTGTGGATGTTGCATAATAAAAAAAAATTGACGTTCCAAAAGTGATCATTGTGGATGAGGCATAATTAAAAAAAAAATTGACGTTCCAAAATGATCATTGCGGATGAGGCATAATTAAAAAAATTGATGTTCCAAAATTATCACAGTGGATGTTGCATAATAAAAAAAAAGAAATTGACGTTCCAAAATGATCATTGTGGATGAGGCATAATAAAAAAAAATGATTTTTTAAAATGATCACAAAGGATTTTGCATAATAAAAAAAATGACGTTCCAAAAGTGATCATTGTGGATGAGGCATAATTTAAAACAAAATGATGTTCCAAAATGATCACAAAGGATTTTGCATAGTAAAAAAAAAAAATTTACGTTCCAAAAGTGATAATTGTGGATGAGGCATAATTTAAAAAAATTGATTTTCCAAAATGATCACAGTGGATGATGCATTATAAAAAAATAAAAAATAATTGACGTTCCAAAGTGATCATTGTGGATGAGGCGTAATTAAAAAAATTATGTACCAAAATAATCACAGTGGATGTTGCATAATAAAAAAAATAAAAAATAATTGACGTTCCAAAGTGATCATTGTGGATGAGGCATAATTAAAAAAAATGATGTACCAAAATGATCACAG
The DNA here is from genome assembly GCA_963924445.1 of Philereme transversata. Classification (NCBI taxonomy): domain Eukaryota; kingdom Metazoa; phylum Arthropoda; class Insecta; order Lepidoptera; family Geometridae; genus Philereme; species Philereme transversata. The sequence continues at coordinate 6,033,976 of OZ004353.1, forward strand.
TGGATGATGCATAATAAAAAAATAAAAAATAATTGACGTTTCAAAGTGATCATTGTGGATGAGGCGTAATTAAAAAAATGATGTACCAAAATGATCACAGTGGATGTTGCATAATAAAAAAAAAAATGACGTTTCAAAGTGATCATTGTGGATGAGGCATAATTTAAAAAAAATTGATTTTCCAAAATGATCACAAAGTATTTTGCATAATAAAAAAAAAAAATTGACGTTCCAAAGTGATCATTGTGGATGAGGCATAATTAAAAAAATGATGTACCAAAATATCACAGTGGATGTTGCATAATAAAAAAAAAAAAAATTGACGTTCCAAAGTGATCATTGTGGATGAGGCATAATTAAAAAAAATGATGTACCAAAATGATCACAGTGGATGTTGCATAATAAAAAAAAAATAATTGACGTTCCAAAGTGATCATTGTGGATGAGGCATAATTAAAAAAATGTGGATGTTCCAAAATAAACATGATGAACGTTGCATACTAAAAAAAAAAAAAATTGGATGTTCCAAAATGATGATGATGACCTTTGCATAAACTATGAAAGTTGTCTCATGCCCCTCCACCACCATTATATAGAATCAAGCAAATTTACAGTAATTTTATAGTACACACAAGCCGTGGGCTCCCTACAAAAACAGTATGAAAATTACGGCAAACGAAATATACGGTTTACGGTATTCATACAGAAATATTTTGTATGGGACAATTTTTTTTTGTATGAAAGACAATTTTTTTTTCATGGAACCGGATATAAAAAAATGTCCTCTGCAACATTAGTTTTTGCACCAACGCTCTAAGACCTATACTTTCCGAGATACGATGTTAATGGGAGCGAATGGGGGACAAAAGGGGTACTTTAGGATTTATTCCCAACTCACCGGAACTCCCTCTATACGATCCCACCAAACATTTCCCCCCTACGAGGTGGCATCTGGGAGAACAATGATGTCAATCAGTCAGTGAGTCAGTGGTAATCGAGCTTTATATAATATAATTTATTGTGAACTTTCTACATGTAACTAAAACAAAGTGAACACTGGAAACTGCATTAGTAAAATACTGTGTCGCAGTTTCCAGTGCCCGTACATACAACTAAATGAGTTTGACGTTCCTTCCTGATTACGTAAGTATACCAATTAACCTAATTACAAAATTGATTTAAATAAAATAAAAAAGTAAAGTATATAAAGTAAAATGAAATAAATAAACATGCTATGCCATGGTAAGTAAGTTGTGTGTAAGTATGTGTGTGTGAGTGTGTTTCAGAGTGTTAGGGGAGTGGGTCCATGCGGGTGTAAAAGGGTGTAGTAGTGTGTATGCAGGGGTCTGCGTGTGTGAGGGTTGGAAGGTGTGTGAGTTTATGGTAGTGTGTGTGATGTGTGTGGTGGTGTGTGTATGTGTAAGGGTGGGTGGTAGTATGCGTATATGTAAGGGTGAGTGTTTATGCATTACCACCTCCCAGCCAAACTCTCTTAATTTTTGCTGAGTGGCTAAAGATGTGTGAGGTCTAGCGTTATCATGATGAAAAACCACGCCCCTTCTGTTGATTTATTCCGGCCGTTTTCTCTCAACTTCTTGCTTTAATCTCATCAGTTGTTCGCAGTAGTGTTCAGAATCGATGGTCCTGCCTGGTGGTAACAGCTCATAATGAATAATGCCCTTCCAATCCCACCACACACACAGCATCACTTTGTTGCAAGTTTTGCCACAGTCTGTGAAGCCTGACCGGCCCTTGACCACGACCTTTTTCGCACGTTCTTGTCGTACGTGATCCACTTTTCATCACCAGTTATCAGCTTCTTCAAAAATGGTTCGGTTTCATTACGTCGTAATAAAGAATCACAAATGAGTACACGGTTCATTTGGTTTCTTTCTGGGAGCTCGTTGGTTACCCAAATATCGAGCTTTTTTGTGTACCTACCAGATTTTTTCCAAATGCACCAAAACTGTTTTGTGGTCAATTCCCAGTTCTTCAGCTACGTCGTAACTACTGGTATACCGATCTTGCTACACTTTTTCAAAAATCGCCACGCACTAGTAAATACAAGTACGCAGCGCGCTGGTCTTCCGCCGGTCCCTAAATTCAGTACCAGATAATCTGACTTTATTAAAAAAAACTAAATTATATAAACTAAAGAATTTGAAATATAGGGACATTGAATTTATAAGTATGTATGTTGGTAAGTCGTAGTCATTATAAACTGAGGCAATGTGGGTATTTATATGTAGGTATAGTGTAATAGTTGTTAGTGAAGGTATGTGAAGTGGGGTTTCCGCTAGCAGGCCATTTGCATAGACAGGAGATGTATTTTAAGTTTGCGTTTAAACGTATGTTTAGAAATATTATATGTTTGATTGTATATGTTTGATTGATACGAAACCCAGCCAGATACAAATAGTATAGCCAAAGAGATTTTATTAGAAGTTCATACATACTATAATGCGAAAAGACTTTTTCCCCAACCTATTAAATACATATTTGTATTGTTTCTGTTAATAAATTCATTTACTTTTAATCTAGTAACACATTACAAGTATACAGTACTATGTAAATATAGTGTGCCGTCTGAACGGCGTGTGCACCTGAATGTCCATCAACAGAATCCAATAAATAAATATTGCTGGACTTTCACACAGCGCTATTTAGCCCCAAACTAAGCAGAGCTTGTACTATGGGAACCACATAACTGATAAAATACTTATATACTTTTTTTTGAAATACATACTTATTGTAAATAGAAAAACATCCTGACCCGGAACAAATATCTGTAGATCATGTATACATTTCTTCCGCAGCGGGAATCGACTCCGTAACCTCCTGCGTCTCAGCTGGCTTCGCCCACTGCGACACGGAGCTCGTAAATGGTGAGATATCGTGAAGCGTGTAACATCAGATCCAAAAAATAATTATGCAGCATAACGACCACACCCGCTGGGCCTAATTCTATTAAACCAATCAATTCACTATGACAATGGTATCGTATCAAAATCGTCACTATAAGTACTTTTTGGTATTCCTAAAACAATCTTGACCGCCGTTGCTATTGACAACCCCATTGAGGTAGCCTAAGAAAGGAACAACAATCATAATCGTGAAATAATGGTATGGCTCCTTAATTGTTTTTCTTATTAATTAACAGAATTGGGGCCGAGTGTTACAATTGAGAAGATGAAAAAGTGTGTCGGTAAGTATATATATAAGGCCGTAGAGAAGACATTCTTATTCGCCTTCGATAGCAACAATTATTATGAAAATACTCTTTCCTCCTTCGCCTACAATGTTTAGTCGAATCATATTGAATTTCACATACATTTTACGTCGGGAAAATGGCTATATTAAACGAAGGATATGCTCCTTTCAAATACATTAGTATGCAGTTGTACACAATCGAGAGACTATATTGAACAACGAGATCTCATGACCAAAATTGCATGTTTATATAGTAAGTAAATATAAGTTTTATTATAAATATAATAACGTATTTTAAGCTAAGGTATATATATCTTTATGGACCGTAAAATAAGTTATATAGCATCCTGTTATATTAGGGTATATAATAGTCTATCTTTACGTATTTATTTATGTATTAGGATTATAAGTACAGTTTTTATTAGATATAATTTTATATGTTTTATTTTATTCGTTTGTAAATATACTATGTGCACCGCTGTCCATTACTGCTTCGTTATTTACTTTCCATCCAAAGGTTGCCTGGAAGAAATCGCTTTCAGCGATAAGGCCGCCCATCGTACTTAATTTAGCTTAAATTAGTTTTTTTAAGTATGTCTGGTGTACAATAAATAATTAAATAGTCAAACAAACTTACCCCGGTAAGTGATGTTCGACTGGAATTATGCCAAGTGTTGTCCGGTCCGAAGATGATGAGCCTGGATTTACTCTGTAGTACGATTTATTGTTCTCAATATCACTACAGGCGTTTAAAACCAGCAAACAAAACGGAACGTATAGTCCCAGTGCTGCTAGTTGCCACTCTCTGGAACTAAACCTCATTAAGTTTACAGAATTAATAAGCTTTTTTGATTTTACTTTAAGGGTACATCTAAGTATTAGATTAAGGGTTGGGTGGGACTCATCATCTTCGGACCGGACAACACTTGGCATAATTCCAGTCGAACATCACTTACCGGGGTAAGTTTGTTTGACTATTTAATTATGCTCATGTTGTCCGGTCCGAAGATGATGAGCCTGGATTTACTCTGTAGATGTTAAAAGTCTCATGTAAAATCAAGAAACTTTATTCTCCTTTAAATTGTTTACATAATACAACAAAAAATACAAATTTAACATGCAACTCTAATTGGTTGATTTAACAATAGTCAACATTAAGTATCATGTAGAAACTCTCTATAGAACTCTCTTCTTTATAATTAACTAAATTATCACAATTATTTGACCCTTATCAATCAATCTTATTTATTAAGTACTGCACTAGCAAAGTGCACATTATTTATGATAGGTCGGTTGTAAAACCTTGCAAAAGATGAAGACTCACCAGTCCAACCAGCCGTTCTTCGGATATTATCAATATTTACACCTCTTGCATAAGCTGCAGAGGTAGCAGCATGTCGTGTACTATGTGCTGAAAATACTTTAATGTCTATACCGCTATCTTCCATGATTTTCTTGATCCAACGGCTGATAGTACTGGTTGAGACACTTTTGTGAGGTTTCCTTAAGGATACAAATAAGTTATTAGTAGACCTAATATTTTTGGTTATTTCCATATAGTTAATCACAGCTTTAGCTGGGCAAATGCCAATTCTTTCTTTAAAAAATGGTAGAGTTAGGTAAGGTTGGCACCTATTAGGTGCTGAAGTTTTAATCAACTTATTTATTTTAATACTAACACAGGTATCTTTAATTTCTATATTGTTAATTTCAATTAAGGAAAGTGTTTGTGCTCTTTGGCCTGTAGCCAATGCCAGTAGCATTACAGTCTTTTTAGTATTTATTTCTAAACTATTCTTGTCACTATAATTATTTTCTATAAAATTTAATACAATAGACACATCCCAAGTATTATTATATTTAGGCGCCGTGGGTCTTAATCTAAAGAATCCTTTAAATAATCTTTTTATCTTATCATTATTTCCCAAATCAGGAATGATTAGGGACAACGCTGAACGTAATGAATTTAAACTACCATATGATAGACCCTCATGAAACTTACTTGTTAAATACATAACTATTTCAGAGATGCTGGGATTCGTTATTATTAACCCCTTAGAATAACAATGTTTGGCCCAACTAACTATGCTTGGCAAATATTGTTTAAGAGTATTACTTGAAATTGATGATAACATTATTTCTGTTGCTTCATCATTAATTCCGGAACTTAGAAAGGCTTGCCTGATAATATTCCTGCCATTAATGACAGGTTTCGGTGAAGAGGATGTAATAGTCTGGAATTGTAAAAGGTTAACAAATCTTTATTGGGTTCAAATATCATAGGATTGGAAATTAAGAGCTTTTTAAAAATTGGAAACCATGGTTGTGTTGTCCAGAAAGGAACAATCACTATTCCTTCTGATCTTTCTGAAATAATTTTTTCCAGGGTTTTTAGAATCATTGAAAAAGGAGGAAAAGCATAAAAGAAAAAAGTTGACCAATTTATAGTAAAAGCGTCAACTGCCCAGGCTAAAGGGTCTGGATGCCACGATACATATGACTGACATTTAGAATTTGTTCTAGAAGCAAAGAGATCTATTGAAGGTTGACCAAAAACGGAAACAATCTTTTCAAAATAACTATTTCCTAATTCCCATTCTGTGTGACCTAACTCTTTTCTAGATTCAAAATCTGCTATTACATTTTCTTTGGTATTAATATATGTAGCAAAGATCCAAATATTCCTAGTTTCGCACCATTGCCATATCTTTTTGGCAATATTATGTAGATGAGGATATTGAACCCCACCTAATCTATTTATGTATGAAATAGCTGTAGTATTATCTATGTGCAGCAATATGTTACAGTCTTTCAGATCTTTAGCAAAACATTTTAAGCCAAAATATGCTGCCAACAACTCTAATGAATTTATATGAAGTTTAACTTCATCTTCTGTCCACAGACCATTAGCTGTTTCGGCCCCACATGACACCCCCCAGCCTTTTGATGAGGCATCTGTAAAAATTTCTATTTTGTAATTGTTTTTCCTAATGGGGCAACCGTATGTCTTGATATTATTGGCCCACCATTGCAGATCTCCTTTGCATTGGTTATTTATTGAAGTATGACCATCATAATTATCGTTATTATGTTTCAATGCCAAGTATTTTGTTCTTTCAAGATTTTTTGTATAAAGAATCCCATACTTAATAGCAGGACAAACTGATACTAATGTTCCCACTGTCTGAGCCAATATCCTTATTTGAACCTTCTCCTTGTATAATAATTCCTTAACTAATTTGTAACATTTTAACCTCTTTTCTTCAGAAATGTTGATGGTCATATTAGCAGAATTAAAAATAAAACCTAAAAATGTACATGTTTTTGATGGTATCAGGTTGCATTTATCCTTATTAATTACAAACCCTAACTTGGACAGCAATTCAATTGTGGCATTCATATTTTGTTTACAACCAGACAAAGAACTATCTATGCAAAGAAAATCATCCAGGTACAACACTGATACAAAACCCTGTTTTCTCAAGTGAGCAACCACAGGTTTCATGATTTTTGTAAATGTCAAAGGTGCTGTGCATAATCCAAAAGCAAGGACTCTAAATTGATAATATTTTCCTTCAAAATAGAATTTTAAGAATCTTTTACTGTCTTTATGTATATTTATCATATAATATGCATCTCTGAGATCTAAAGATACTAAGAAATCATTCTGTTGTATAAGCTTGCATGCTGTCCTATAATCTTCTAATTTGAAATGCTCTGTGTCAATGAATTTATTTAATTTTTTCAAATTCAATATGAACCTGAAAGTACCATTAGGTTTCTTCACCAAAAAAATAGGTGAACAAAACTGATTATTTTCAGTTTGACATAATTCAATAGCCTGCTTATTTAACAAATTATTAATCTCCAATCTAATTTGGCAGAGTTCTGAATCAGTAAAGTTATTATTAATTGGGATTGATGATTGGTACGGTACCCTGTGTATAGGTATTTTATACCCTTTCACCCATTCAAGAATGGTATCATCCTTTGTGATAAGCTCCCAATTATCATAAAAAAACTTTAATCTGCCTACCTCACTTATCTCCTTGCATTGCGATATGGTAGCCGCTCCTGTTGTCTCTCGTTCTTTTTCTGCCCTCGCCCGCTGTGTGTTATTCCCCCTGCAGCCACTGGTTTTTGTGCTCTGGGGTATGCACCCTGACGAGGGCCCCGCCAGTTTAAAGCTCTTGTATTATTGTTTTTACCTGCATTCTCTGCATTACGGTTTCCCATATTGTTTTTCTTCTGCGGTACTTTTAAATCTTGAACTGACTTTTGTACATTCTTTGCAGTTTTGATCTGTTCTGAGAGATCATTTCCGAACAAATATTCTTGAGGTTTGGTTTGCAATAATGATTCTTTCATATCCTTATTGATACAGCCAAGAATCAATGACCTTCGGCCCTTGGAATCGTGATAGAAGGTCTCACAAAGGAGCCGAGATGCCTGGCTAATCTTTTTTAAAATTTCTTTATGATCTGTACTGTTGATACATCCTTGCAAGGCAGAACCAAGGCATGACAGGGCAGTTGAAATCAGTCTCTGCCTGTTTTCAATAATCTGGTCTCTTTTCTTGGAAGATTCTGGTAATGCCGCTTTCACCTCCGGGTTCAATTTTGGTGCAATTAATTCTTTGCAATTTTCAAAAGGAAGGTTGTTTATCCTTATTTCCTCTTTCTCCTCTTTTTTCAGGCCATTAGTAATAATCTCAATCCACCTGTTTGCTATTTCTTTGTGCAACATTGCACCTTTTTGTTCTGTCTGAACTTCTCCTAATATTTCTAATATGCTTTCATCTAGCATTGGATCATCATCAGATTTCTCATTGATTAATTCAATTTGCTCTGTAGGAGATTCCAATGGAAACATTTCATTCTCATGATCCAGCCTCTCAGGTGAGAGAAGGAGATCTTGATCAACCTCATCATCTTCTGTAAGAGCAGAATATTTTCAGTAGGTATTGTCATGAGAAAAGAATATCACAGCACAGTTAGTCACAACAAAAAATAAAATGTAAGGTTAGATCATGTACTGTGTGACAGGATTGGATATGTTCGCCCCAGCAAAGGCGACAAAGAACTTTTGGTGCAAAATCCCACAGATAAGCCAGTAAAAGTCTTTGTTTGGTCGTGTTCGCCCCTTCCGGACAGCCCTTGACCAATACTTGTAAAAAAGGTATAAATACAGACAAAAAACAAACGCAAGAACTTTTGGCGCAAAACCCCACAGGTATGCCATTAAAAGTCTTGATTGATCACGTTCGTCCCTGCAGGACGCCCCCAGATCGTTTGTAGTATACCGGTAGATGCCTGGAAAGGGATCTATAGACAAATACAAACGCAAGAACTTTTGGCGCAAAACCCCACAGGAATGCCATTAAAAGTCTTGATCGATCACGTTCGTCCCTACAGGACGCCCCCAGATCGTTTGTAGTATACCGGTAGATGCCTGGAAAGGGATCCTTACTCCCAAGAACACACACAAACTAGAAAAAACACTTTTTGAAACTTTAAATTATGGCGTCGTTTGTAACGATTTACCTTCATCCGAAACTGGAAGCTTTCGTATCTTTTTTTCCAATTTTCTGATCTTTCTGAGTAGATGCTCCTTATCTACTCCGTTTGATCTTTTCATTTTCACAATTTTTCACTATGAAACCGAAAAATATAACAATTTAAAAATTTTGTACGAAGTGACGTCGCGAGTACAAAAAATCGAATGAGGTTTAGTTCCAGAGAGTGGCAACTAGCAGCACTGGGACTATACGTTCCGTTTTGTTTGCTGGTTTTAAACGCCTGTAGTGATATTGAGAACAATAAATCGTACTACAGAGTAAATCCAGGCTCATCATCTTCGGACCGGACAACATGAGCATAATTATACTATTTTATTACATTCCTGTTACTATTTTGTTGTTGACTGATAATTTACTTTTAATATTCCACACATTTAAAACTTAACTCAGGTTTTAGGCCTGGCCCTTGACATGGGCATTACAGTGGTCAAAACCATCGAAGGAATGTATAATAAAAAAATACGATGAATATTGCAAAATGGAAATGAAAATGAAAGAAAGAGCTCAGGCTATGTTACGAGTAATTCATATGAATTGGGTTAATTCTTATGACTATGGAAGAAATAAGATACGGCATCTGCCGATTCTGTTAAATTAATAATCATAATTTATTATTATCGTAAAGTTAAAAAAAAATACAAGTATTTCCATGTCACGCGCCACCACTAGGCAAGCGTTTGATAGTATTGCATCCTATATAGGTTAGATGGATATCTGACAGCGCATAGCTGTCAGACTGGGTGAAAACAGCTGGTGCTTGGAGTCAGTGGCACACCTTGGGAGAACCCACTTTTTTTTCTTTTTTTTTATACTAGCGGAGATGGAACAAGCCTATGGCCCGCCTGATGTTAAGTGGTAACCATCGCCTATAACAAGTTTGCCTCGTAGGTCATGCTCCTTAGAAATGTGCCCTACGATGCACATCCCTGCGTCCATCAACTTGAGGCATACAGGTATAAAGCCTCATGTGCCTGTAATTTCACCGGCGACCATACCCTTCAAACCGAAACACAGCAATGCTGGTTGGCAGTAGAAATAGGTATGGTGTCCAGCAATGGACTGCTAAAGGGTAGGTATTCATTCAATGATTGATAAATGTACGAAATATTTTGACGAGATTTTAAACCTTGTTTTAGGAATATTAAAAAAAAAAAAAAAATAAATAAAAGGGCATTTATTTACACACACACCTCTTATGCTAACATAAGTTGGTAGGTACAATAAGTACTAAATAAAGCTAGGTAAGTTTAATAGTAGGCCTAATTCTAAGTAACATTAGTACATTATCGTAGGTAGCACTAAGGTAGAGGGTGGTATTAAGTATTTCTACACGTGTAATTAATTATTCAGTTAACTAAGTCCGTTAGAAAAGTAAAATTCATAAATGCCGTTGTTTCGTGCATTCTTTGTGACATCAACGCTGTTGTCTTTGGGTAATATTTGACTTCCATTTAAAGGTAGGCATTTGATGTTAGCTAGCAACCGTCATTCGACACATTATTAATCCAAATCAACTTAAGCAAATCGACGTTGTATGTATGTATGTATGTTTGTTTGTTTGTCCGAAGATAACTTTCGTAGCGTTTATCCGATCATCATGAAATTTGGTACATAGGTAGCTAGTGATGGCGCAATTTTGGTGTGACTCAATGAGCTAAAAATATTAGGGGATTGTTGATATATTGGGGTTCAAGAGGGGTAAAAAAAAATGAAAATGAGGCTATTAGGTCAAGTGGGACGTCAAATGAAAGGTTTTTATTATTGCATTTGAACCCCGTTTTTATTTTAAGTTTAATTTTTGTAGTTTTTGAGTTATTAGCCATAATAAAAACAAAACTTTGACAAAATTCACAGGGTACACCAGTGACCCCACAATGTTGAAATATGGTATTCGTGTAGCTTTAGTGACATAAATATAGGCAAAAGTCTGAAATCCAGAATAACTACCATGTGTACCCCAAAAACAATTTATTGGTCAAAGATTAAAGCCGGATAAATCACTAAACGTATTTAGCGACTAAACATGTTTAAATTTGAAGTATTTGTATGATTTGACAACGCCTTAAATCATATTTAGCCACTAAATACGTTTAGGCTTCGTTGTGCAAGTCGCCCTAAGAATAATATTTATTTTGGGGGATTTGAGAGATCTCAGTTCGGGGCGAACCACTAGTTTAGTATGAAACAAGCCAGGCGACGCGGTCGCTTGCGTCGGTCAGCCTTCCATATAAATGCACACCTAACAGTGGGTCGCCTGTATTGTGTAATACTCCATACATCCATTTCATGTATGGAGTAATTGTTTTGAAATTCGATACGGATAATGTCTAAAATAATGTTCTAATGGATCAACAATTTCTGTATCCTGAGTTATGGAGACAGATGACGTGATCAAACTTTCGTGATAAATATCCTTTGTTTCTCATTTTTTAATCGTTTAAGCCAGGGCTAGAATGCATCTTCTTAGGTTTGACTACCCTAGGCAAAGGTTTTATTTATTTATTTTAATACTTTATTGCAAAAAATACACATTTAGCACGACCAGGATGACTGCTAGATAATGCTATTAACATTAAGTCCTCCTCCTGTTTGGGTCAAAGAAGTGAAAAAAATTAAGACACGCAGAAAACTGAATGCGCTGCAAAGAGGGTTTGCACAAAAGAGCTGCAAGGCCTACAGAACGGTCTCGCTAAACGCAGCCTTAGCTCTGACGGGTTTACTGTCACTGGATATGCGAGTGGAGGAGGCAGCTCGAATATATGAAGCCAAGAGAGGTAGGCCCCTGGACGAATATGTTGCCGGCCAGATACTTGAGACGCGAGTGAGCTTCTTGCAAGCCTGCCACCCAGCCAACAGTCCAGAAATAAGCTTTGGTGTCATTGAGAAGTGGGACGAAGAAACAGTCAGTGAAAATAAAATAGATGGACTTTTAGCTTTCACAGATGGAAGCAAAATCGAAGGTAAGGTGGGGGCTGCGATATCGTATTGAAGAAACGGAAAAGAGACGGCACACAAAAAATTGGCCCTAGAGAGGTACTGTACCGTATTTCAAGCCGAAATGTACGCGCTCTACATTGCATCTGAAAGAGCCCAGGACATGGCCGACCACAAGCTGACGATTTTCAGTGACTCACGTTCGTCGCTGGAACTCATCAGCTCCAACAATCTCCACCCACTCGTATTCGCCGTTAGACAGAACATTGCCAGGATCAGATCTATGGGAAAAGAGCTGGAGCTGTTCTGGGTGAGGGCTCACGTGGGAACTGAAGGGAACGAACGGGCGGACGAGTTGGCAAAAGAGGCAGCCCTTGAAGGTAAAAGAGCGGCTAGCTACGATAGATGTCCTATCTCTTACATAAAGCGTTGTGTAAGGGAGCGAACGTTGGAAGCATGGCAGGAGAGGTACTCCACCGCCTCAACCGCAAGCACCACCAAAATATTCTTTCCTGTCTTAAAAACAGCACATAAAATCATTGGAAGGGTAAAACTGACACCACTTATAGTACAAGCCTTCACGGGGCACGGGGGTTTCCTCCAGTACCTTCACCGATTCCACTTAAGACCTTCCCCTTTCTGCCGGTGCGACCCAGACAAGGAAGAAACCAGTGTTCACTTAATAACAGAATGTCCTTACTACGCGCGTAAAAGATATGATCTTGAAATAGAGTTTGGTAAGGACATACGGTCAGACACGTTGTCGGAATGGGTGAACAATGTAGAAGGTATAAATAAATTTATGAAATTTGTCAGCCTCGTAACAAAGGAGGCAAATATTAGAAATAAATAGACTACACTACATACCTAGATAATTACACTGCTCAAACTTGCTCAATAGGTACCTACTTACAGATGTATAAAATAAACTAGAGGTTGCGTTGTGCGCGAGCTGCTCGCAGCTCGCGTGTTTTTCTTTTAGTCGAAGAAGTAATTAAAGAGGATATCGAGCTGTTAAAAGCCATCAAAGAGGATATCCATGTGTAAGAAGCAGTCAAAGACGATATCGAAATGGAAGAAGCAATCAAATCAAAGAGGATTTCCAAGTGGAAGCAGCAATTGAAGAGGATATTGAAGTGAAAGAATCAATCAAATAGGATATCGAAGAAGCAGAAACAATCAAAGAGGAAATTAAAGTTGAGTAAGCAATCAAAGAGGATACCGCGGTGGTAAGAGCATTCTAAGAGGATGACGTAGTAAAAAAAGCAATCAAAGACGATATCGAAGTGGAAGAAACAGTCAAAAACGATATCGAAGTGGAAGAAGCAATCAAAGAGGACATTGAAGTGAAAGAAGCAATCAAATAGGATATCGAAGTAGCAGAAACAATCAAAGAGGAAATTAAAGTTGAGTAAGCAATCAAAGAGGATACCGAGGTGGTAGAAGCGTTCTAAGAGGATGACGAAGTGAAAAAAGCAATCAGACGATATCGAAGTGGAAGAAACAGTCAAAAACGATATCGAAGTGGAAGATGCAATCAAAGAGGATATTGACGTGAAAGAAGTAATCAAATAGGATATCGAAGTAGCAAAAACAATCAAAGAGGAAATTAAAGTTGAGTAAGCAATCAAAGAGGATACCGAGGTGGTAGAAGCGTTCTAAGAGGATGACGAAGTGAAAAAAGCAATCAAAGACGATATCGAAGTGGAAGAAACAGTCAATGACGATATCGAAGTGGAAGAAGCAATCAAAGAGGATATCGAAGTGGAAGAACCAATCAAAGAGGATATCGAAGTGGAAGAAGCAATCAAAGAGGGTTTCGAAGTGGAAGAAGCCATCACAGAGGATATCAAAGTGAAAATGCCATCAAAAACGATATCGAAGATGAAGACGCAATCAAAGAGAATATTGCAGTGCAAGAAGCAATCAAAAGGAAATCGAAGATGATATCGAATTGGTAGAAGCAATAAAAGAGGATATCAAAGTGGAAGAAGCAATCAAAGAGGATATCGAGCTGTTTAAAGTTATCGAAGAGGATATCCATGTGTAAGAAGCAGTCAAAGACGATCGAAATGGAAGAAGCCATCAAATCAAAGCGCATATCCAAGTGGAAGCAGCAATCAAAGATGATATCGAAGTGGAAGAAGCAATCAAAGAGGATATTGAAGTGAAAGAAGCAATCAAATAGGATATCGAAGTAGCAGAAACAATTAAAGAGGAAATTGAAATTGAGTAAAAGACGTCGAGGACAATGATAAAAATAAAAAACGGTTTCACCAAAAACTTATACTAATATTTTGTAAAAGTTTCCTCGAGCTATCTCTTCCCGTTTAAAAGATACGAGCGATTTAAGTTTTGTATGAAAACACATAATTTTGTGGAGTGGAAATTGAAGTAAAAGAAGCAATTGAAGAAGACATATAAGTAGAAAAAGACATTAAAAAGGATATCAAAGTGGAAGAAGCAAAAATAGAGGATATCGAGGTGAAAGAAGCATTCAAAAAGGATGTCAAGAGCAACGATGGTAATAAAAAAACTATTCGACCAAAAATTTGAACCAATATTTTGTAAAAGTTTGCTAGGCGTAACTGTTCCCGTTTAGAAGATACGAGCGATTTAAGTTTTGTATGAAAACCCATAATTTTGTGGAGTGGAAATTGAAGTAAAAGAAGGAATTGAAGAAGACATATAAGTAGAAAAAGACATTAAAAAGGATATCAAAGTGGAAGAAGCAAAAATAGAGGATATCGAGGTGAAAGAAGCATTCCAAAAGGATGTCAAGAGCAATGATGGTAATAAAAAAACTATTCGACCAAAAATTTGAACCAATATTTTGTAAAAGTTTGCTAGGCGTAACTGTTCCCGTTTAGAAGATACGAGCGATTTAAGATTTGTATTAAAACCCATAATTTTGTAGAGTGGAAATTGTAGTAAAAGAAGCAATTAAGAAAATATATAAGTAGATAAAGCAATTAAAAAGGATATCAAAGTGGAAGAAGCAAAAATAGAGGATATCGAAGTGAAAGAAGCATTCAAAAAGGATGTCAAGATCAATGATGGTAATAAAAAAAATATTCGACCAAAAATTTGTACCAATATTTTGTAAAAGTTTGCTAGGCGTAACTGTTCCCGTTTAGAAGATACGAGCGATTTAAGATTTGTATTAAAACCCATAATTTTGTAGAGTGGAAATTGTAGTAAAAGAAGCAATTAAGAAAATATATAAGTAGATAAAGCAATTAAAAAGGATATCAAAGTGGAAGAAGCAAAAATAGAGGATATCGAAGTGAAAGAAGCATTCAAAAAGGATGTCAAGATCAATGATGGTAATAAAAAAAATATTCGACCAAAAATTTGTACCAATATTTTGTAAAAGTTTGGTAGGCGTAACTGTTCCCGTTTAGAAGATACGAGCGATTTAAGATTTGTATTAAAACCCATAATTTTGTAGAGTGGGAATTGAAGTAAAAGAAGCAATTGAGAAAATATATAAGTAGATAAAGCAATTAAAAAGGATATCAAAGTGGAAGAAGCAAAAATAGAGGATATCGAGGTGAAAGAAGCATTCAAAGAGGAAGACAAAGTAAGAGAAGCATTCGAAAAGGATGTCAAGGGCAATGATGGTATTAAAAAAACTATTCCACCAAAAATTAGTACCAATATTTTGTAAAAGTTTGCTGGGGGTAACTCTTCCCGTTTAGAAGATACGAGCGATTTAAGATTTGTATTAAAACCCATAATTTTGTAGAGTCGATATTGAAGTAAGAGAAGTAGTTGAAGAAAATAGAAAAAAACAATTCATAAGTATATTGAAGTAAAAATGCCATCAAAGAGGATTTCGAAGTTATAGAAACAATTAAAGAGGATATCAATGTGAAAGAAACATTCGAAAACGAAAAGGAAGTGAGAGAAGAATTCAAAATGATGGCAAGGGCGATGATGACCGTAAAATAACGATTCCACCCAAAATTAGTGCTACAAAAAAAAAAATTTTCCAAAATGATCACAGTGGATGTTGCATAATAAAAAAAAATTGACGTTCCAAAATGATCATGTGGATGAGGCATAATTTAAAAAAAATGATGTTCCAAAATGATCACAGTGGATGATGTATAATAAAAAAAAAAATTGACGTTCCAAAGTGATCATTGTGGATGAGGCGTAATTAAAAAAATGATGTACCAAAATGATCACAGTGGATGTTGCATAATACAAAAAAATAATAATAATTGACGTTCCAAAGTGATCATTGTGGATGAGGCATAATTAAAAAAAATTATGTTCCAAAATGATCACAGTGGATGATGCATAATAAAAAAAAATATGTACCAAAATGATCACAGTGGATGTTGCATAATAAAAAAATAAATAATTGACGTTCCAAAGTGATCATTGTGGATGAGGCATAATTAAAAAAAATGATGTACCAAAATGATTACAGTGGATGTTGCATAATAAAAAAAAAATAATTGACGTTCCAAAGTGATCATTGTGGATGAGGCATAATAAAAAAAATGATGTACCAAAATGATCACAGTGGATGTTGCATAATAAAAAAAAATTGACGTTCCAAAGTGATCATTGTGGATAAGGCATAATTAAAAAAAATGATGTACCAAAATGATCACAGTGGATGTTGCATAATAAAAAAAAATAATTGACGTTCCAATGTGATCATTGTGGATGAGGCATAATTAAAAAAAAATGATGTTCCAAAATGATCACAGTGGATGATGCATAATAAAAAAATAAAAAATAATTGACGTTCCAAAGTGATCATTGTGGATGAGGCATAATTAAAAAAAATGATGTACCAAAATGATTACAGTGGATGTTGCATAATAAAAAAAAAATAATTGACGTTCCAAAGTGATCATTGTGGATGAGGCGTAATTAAAAAAATGATGTACCAAAATGATCACAGTGGATGTTGCATAATAAAAAAAAAATTGAGGTTCCAAAGTGATCATTGTGGATAAGGCATAATTAAAAAAAATGATGTACCAAAATGATCACAGTGGATGTTGCATAATAAAAAAAAAATAATTGACGTTCCAATGTGATCATTGTGGATGAGGCATAATTAAAAAAAAATGATGTTCCAAAATGATCACAGTGGATGATGCATAATAAAAAAATAAAAAATAATTGACGTTCCAAAGTGATCATTGTGGATGAGGCGTAATTAAAAAAATGATGTACCAAAATGATCATAGTGGATGTTGCATAATAAAAAAAATAAAAAATTGACGTTCCAAAGTGATCATTGTGGATGAGGCATAATTAAAAAAAATGATGTACCAAAATATCACAGTGGATGATGCATAATAAAAAAAAAATTGACGTTCCAAAGTGATCATTGTGGATGAGGCATAATTAAAAAAAATGATGTACCAAAATGATCACAGTGGATGTTGCATAATAAAAAAAAAATAATTGACGTTCCAAAGTGATCATTGTGGATGAGTCATAATTAAAAAAATGTGGATGTTCCAAAATAAACATGATGAACGTTGCATACTAAAAAAAAAAAAAAAATTGGATGTTCCAAAATGATGATGATGACCTTTGCAAAAACTATGAAAGTTGTCTCATGCCCCTCCACCACCATTATATAGAATCAAGCAAATTTACAGTAATTTTATAGTACACACAAGCCATGGGCTCCCTACAAAAACAGTATGAAAATTACGGCAAACGAAATATACGGTTTACGGTATTCATACAGAAATATTTTGTATGGGACAATTTTATTTTTGTATGAAAGACAATTTTTTTTTCATGGAACCGGATATAAAAAAATGTCCTCTGCAACATTAGTTTTTGCACCAACTCTCTAAGACCTATACTTTCCGAGATACGAGGTCGATGTGAGCGAATGGGGGACAAAAGGGGTACTTTAGGATTTATTCCCAACTCATCGGAACTCCCTCTATACGATCCCACCAAACATTTTCACCCTACGAGGTGGCATCTGGGAGAACAAACATGTCAATGAGTCAGTCAGTCAGTCAGTCAGTGAGTGGTAATCGAGCTTTATATAATATAACTAGAGGTTGCGTAGTGCGCGAGTTGCACGCAACTCGCGTGTTATTGTTTTTGTCGAAGAAGCAATCAAAGAGGATTTCGAGCTGTTAAAAGCGATCAAAAAGGATATCCATGTGTAAGAAGCAGTCAAAGACGATATCGAAATGGAAGAAGCAATCAAATCAAAGAAGATATCCAAATGGAAGCAGCAATCAAATATGATTTCGAAGTGCAAGAAGCAATCAAACAGGATATTGAAGTGAAAGCAGCAATCAAATAGGATATCGAATTAGCAGAAACTATTAAAGAGGAAATTGAAGTTGAGTAAGCAATCAAAGAGGATACCGAGGTGGTAGAAGCATTCTAAGATGACGAAGTGAAAAAAGCAATCAAAGACGATATCGAAGTGGAAGAAGCAATCAAAGAAGGTATCGAAGTGGAAGAAGCAATCTTAGAGGATATCGAAGTGAAAAAAGCAATCAAAGACGATATCGAAGTGGAAGAAGCAATCAAAGAAGGTATCGAAGTGTAAGAAGCAATCTTAGAGGATATCGAAGTGGAAGAAGCAATCAAAGATGATATCGAAATGGAAGAAGCAATCAAATCAAAGAAGATATCCAAATGGAAGCAGCAATCAAATATGATTTCGAAGTGCAAGAAGCAATCAAACAGGATATTGAAGTGAAAGCAGCAATCAAATAGGATATCGAATTAGCAGAAACTATTAAAGAGGAAATTGAAGTTGAGTAAGCAATCAAAGAGGATACCGAGGTGGTAGAAGCATTCTAAGATGACGAAGTGAAAAAAGCAATCAAAGACGATATCGAAGTGGAAGAAGCAATCAAAGAAGGTATCGAAGTGGAAGAAGCAATCTTAGAGGATATCGAAGTGGAAGAAGCAGTCAAAGACGATATCGAAATGGAAGAAGCAATCAAATCAAAGAAGATATCCAAATGGAAGCAGCAATCAAATATGATTTCGAAGTGCAAGAAGCAATCAAACAGGATATTGAAGTGAAAGCAGCAATCAAATAGGATATCGAATTAGCAGAAACTATTAAAGAGGAAATTGAAGTTGAGTAAGCAATCAAAGAGGATACCGAGGTGGTAGAAGCATTCTAAGATGACGAAGTGAAAAAAGCAATCAAAGACGATATCGAAGTGGAAGAAGCAATCAAAGAAGGTATCGAAGTGGAAGAAGCAATCTTAGAGGATATCGAAGTGGAAGAAGCAATCAAAGATGATATCGAAGTGGAAGAAGCAATCAAAGAGGATATTGAAGTGAAAGAAGCAATCAAATAGGATATCGAAGTAGCAGAAACAATCAAAGAGGAAATTAAAGTTAAGGAAGAAATCAAAGAGGATACCAAGGTGGTAGAAGCATTCTAAGAGGATGACGAAGTAAAAAAAGCAATCAAAGACGATATCGAAGTGGAAGAAGCAATCCAATGGATATTGAAGATGAAGAAGGAATAAAAGAGGATATCGAAGCGGAACAAGCATTCGTAGAGGATATCAAAGTTAAAGAAGCAATCAAAGATAAACAAGCAATCAAAGAGAAAAAATTTGGATGTTCCAAAATGATCATGATAATGGTTGTATAAAAAAAAATTGAACGTTGCAAAAAAGATCATGATGAACGTTGCATAAAAAAAAATCTGGACGTTCCAAAATGATCATGATTGACGTTGCATAATATAAATGTATGTTGCAAAATGATAATGATCAAAAATTTGTACTAATATTTTGTCAAAGTTTGCTAGTGCTATCTCTTCCCGTTTAGAAGATACGAGCGATTAAAGTTTTGTAAGAAAAATCATAAATTTGTTGATTGGATATCGAAGTGGAAGAAACTATCAAAGAGAATGTTGAAGTGGAAGAAGCAATCAAATAGGATATCGAAGTGGCAGAAACAATCAAAGAGGAAATTGAAGTTGAGTAAGCAATCAAAGAGGATACCGAGGCGGTAGAAGCATTCAAAGAAGATGACGAAGTGAAAAAAGCAATCAAAGACGATATCGAAATGGAAGAAGCAGTCAAAGACGATATCGAAGAGGGAGAAACAATCAAAGAGGAAATTGAAGTTGAGTAAGCAATCAAAGAGGATACCGAGGTGGTAGAAGCATTCAAAGAAGATGACGAAGTGAAAAAAGCAATCAAAGACGATATCGAAATGGAAGAAGCAGTCAAAGACGATATCGAAGTGGGAGAAGCAATCAAAGAGGATATCGAAGTTAAAGAAGCAGTCAAAGATGATGTCGAAGTGGAAAAAACATTCAAAGAAGATGACGAAGTGAGAGAAGCATTCAAAAAGGATGTCAAGGATGACAATAAAAAAACAGTTGCACCAAAAATTTATACCAATATTTTGTACAAGTTTGCTAGGGCTATCTCTTCCCGTTTAGAAGATACGAGCGATTGAAGTTTTGTATGAAAGACCACAATTTTGTAGAGAGCATAATGAAGTAACTGAAGAAATTAAAGAGGATATGAAAGTAGAAGAAGCATTTTAAAGGGATAACGAAGTGGAACATGCAAAAATAGAAGATGTCGAGGCGGAAGAAACAATCAAAGAGGATATCGAAGTGGAAGAAGCAATCAAAGAGGGTATCGAAGTGGAAGAAGCCATCACAGAGGATATCGAAGTGAAAATGCTATCAAAGACGATATCGAAGATGAAGACGCAATCAAAGAGAATAATGCTGTGCAAGAAGCAATCAAAAGGAAATCGAAGATGATATCGAAGTGGAAGGAGTAAACAAAGAGGATATTGAAGTGGGAGAAGCAATCAAATAGGATATCGAAGTAGCAAAAACAATCAAAGAGGAAATTGAAGTTGACTAAGGAATCAAAGAGGATACCGAGTTGGTAGAAGTATTCAAAGAGGATGACGAAGTGAAAAAAGCAATCAAAGACGATATCGAAGTGAAAGAAATAGTCAAAGACGATATCAAAATGGAACAAGCAATCAAAGCGGATATCGAAGTGGAAGAAGCAATCAAAGAGGATATCAAAGTGGAAGAAGCCATCACAGGATACCGAAGTAAAAATGCAATCAAAAACGATATCGAATATGAAGACGCAATCAAAGAAAATATTGCAGTGCAAGAAGCAATCAAACGGAAATCAAAGAGGAAGGAGCCCTTACAGAGGATACCGAAGTGAAAATGCCATCAAAGAGGATATCAAAGATGAAGAAGCAATCCAATGGATATTGAAGATGAAGAAGGAATAAAAGAGGATATCGAAGTGGAACAATCAATCGTAGAGGATATCAAAGTTAAAGAAGCAATCAAATAGGATATCAATGTGGAAGAAGCAATCAAAGAGGATATCGAAGTGGAACAAGCAATCAAAGAGAAAAAAATTGGATGTTCCAAAATGATCATGATAATAGTTGTATAAAAAAAATTGAACGTTGCAAAAGTGATCATTGTGGATGAGGCATAATTAAAAAAAATTGATGTTCCAAAATGATCACAGTGGATTTTGCATTATAAAAAAAAAAAAAAAATTGACGTTCCAAAATGATCATTGTGGATGAGGGATAATTAAAAAAAAATGATGTACCCAAAATATCACAGTGGATGTTGCACAATAAAAAAAAAAAAATTGACGTTCCAAAGTGATCATAGTGGATGAGGCATAATTGAAAAAAAATTATGTTCCAAAATGATCACAGTGGATGATGCATAATAAAAAAAAAAAATTGACGTTCCAAAGTGATCATTGTGGATGAGGCATAATTTAAAAAAATTATGTACCAAAATGAACACAGTGGATGTTGCATAATAAAAAAAAAATTGACGTTCCAAAGTGATCATTGTGGATGAGGCATAATTAAAAAAATGTGGATGTTCCAAAATAAACATGATGAACGTTGCATACTAAAAAAAAAAAAAAAAATTGGATGTTCCAAAATGATGATGATGACCTTTGCAAAAACTATGAAAGTTATCTCATGTCCCTCCACCACCATTATATAGAATCAAGCAAATTTACCGTAATTTTATAGTACACACAAGCCGTGGGCTCCCTACAAAAACAGTATGAAAATTACGGCAAACGAAATATACGGTTTACGGTATTCATACAGAAATATTTTGTATGGGACAATTTTTTTTTTGTATGAAAGACAATTTTTTTTTCATGGAACCGGATATAAAAAAATGTCCTCTGCAACATTAGTTTTTGCACCAACGCTCTAAGACCTATACTTTCCGAGATACGATGTCGATGGGAGCGAATGGGGGAGAAAAGGGGTACTTTAGGATTTATTCCCAACTCATCGGAACTCCCTCTATACGATGGCACCAAACATTTTCACCCTACGAGGTGGCATCTGGGAGAACAAACATGTCAATGAGTCAGTCAGTCAGTCAGTGGTAATCGAGCTTTATATAATATAATAATAAGTTAAATAGAGACTAAGCACAATATTAAATACGACTAACCAGGTTCTTGTACATAAAAAAATACAAAACTTAAATTTAAGACACAAACGCAATAAACAAAAAAAAAACAAACAACACACCACATGAATAAAAAACATGTATTAAATATAAGTATTTATTGGACCCACCCACAGATGTACAAATTACTCTGTCATTACCAAATAAAGTAAACCGCCTGTGCAAAATGTTATGCCTAAAAACGTCTCTGACCTGTGTCAGAGGGAAACAGGCGGAACAAACAAAAAAAAAAAAAAAAACATTAAGTCCTCCAAGGACTTTTCATGTTTTATATTAATTGAACACACAATTTATACCGTTGAAATTAAAATAGAAAAAATTGAATTCCTTTTCAATATATATACTCTTACAAACTAGCCTCAAGTTATCTTTTTAAAAAGGAACACAAATCAATCCTAACTCAGATTTATTCTAACACAGGTCATAACTATAACGACAACTTCCTAATAATACTTAGTCACGCTTCTTTATGGAAGAACACTACACTATCACCAAACAAACGTCCTCCGATCCCGAAAGTCAAGCATCGCCTGCCATGAGCCCGACGCGATCCTGCCCCGCTATTTACACGGACGCTTGGTCCGGCCATAGGGTAGGGAAATTCTCTAATACGGCCTCTCCTGACAGCAAGGCGTCCTCGCCTGCAGTATCTACTGTAGGAGGTTCAGCCCTTACAAGCTGAGCATCATCAGATTGATCACTCTCTGCAACACACAACAAAAACAGATTTGAAGTAACTTAAAAATAGGCGCAAAGTCTGAAGCTAGACAAACGTTTAAAGTCAATTTCTTTTAACAAAGTACCATTCATTTAAAAGTAGTAGATGTATGTACAAAGCTGAACTGAATAAGAAAACTCCTTATGTTGTGGGCGCAAGCGTGCACTCAAGCGTCCACAAGAAAAGGAACTGTAAGTGATTTACTAGTACAAAACAACCTTTGGATAGCTTCAGGATTCACAAACAATGATACAATGCATCTCGAATGAAAGATTCCGGACTCCATCACTCGCTATACACTGCTTCGGTAGGTCACAGGCACAAACCATAGGGTCTGTCACCCTGACACGCTAGAGGCGCAAAGTTAGCATAGCGCAGGAAAGTCACAGACAGAGACCAAAAGTGATCTGCTGCCCTGACACGCTAGAGGCGCCAAGTTAGCATAGCGCAGGAAAGTCACAGACAGAGACCAAAAGTGATCTGCTGCCCTGACACGCTAGAGGCGCCAAGTTAGCATAGCGCAGGAAAGTCACAGACAGAGACCAAAAGTGATCTGCTGCCCTGACACGACAGAGGCCCCAAGTTAGCGTGACGTCACTCCCCCCCATCGAAGAAGGCTGAGCATGTATCCGGTGTCCACTCGCCATGCCACTGTATCATGTGCTCGGCTGCTGCTTGCGTCTTCTTGCCGCGCGACCCTGCGAGCAGTTCCAGTTCGTAGCGATGATGTGGTAGCGCACGAACGACCTTGTAGGGTCCGCGCATGCCGGAGTCCAATTTCCCGGTCATCTGGGCAGCCTTGCTGACGAACACGAAATCACCAATGGCAAAAGTGCGTGGCTGCCGCCGACCCTCATTGACGTATGCATCCTGACGCTGCTGATTGGATACTAGTAGCTCG
The DNA here is from genome assembly GCA_963924445.1 of Philereme transversata. Classification (NCBI taxonomy): domain Eukaryota; kingdom Metazoa; phylum Arthropoda; class Insecta; order Lepidoptera; family Geometridae; genus Philereme; species Philereme transversata. Next base: position 6,057,815 of record OZ004353.1, read on the forward strand.
GATACCCGTTGCCTTCCAAGAGTCAAAAGAGCCTCTCGATTTGGGTGAGAGTTCTCTAAGGCGACATCTCGCACTAAAGACCTGATGACTGGAGTCGCCGCATCTACGAGTATACCCACCAGCAGCTGCAGTGGTGAAGTCTGTGTAGTAGCCTGCTTGGTAATATTGAGAGTAAGCTGTACCTCCCACAATACATCAGACCATTGAGAGCCTTTGGTACCTACTTCGACGCGCAGCATGTTAAGGACAGTCCGACAGTACCTTTCAACTTGTCCGTTTTCACGGTGCATACCAGGTGTGATAAAATGTATTGAGCTACCCAACTCACTGACCCAATTTCGGAAAACTGCGCTCTCGAACATTCTGCCACGGTCACAAACTATAGTTGATGGGGTGCCAAATAAGGATACCGCATTGGTAAAAACTCGTTTGAGTTCATCAGTGTCTTGCCTGTGTAGGGAGTATAGGAGACATAATTTAGAAAAGGCGTCAATGACTATCAAAACATACTTGAACCCGTTTGACTCTGGAAGTGGTCCAAGAACATCGGTGTGGACCACTGAAAAGGGGTTTTCTGGTTTTGTCCAGGACTCGATTGGCTGGTGAGGAGCTCTTGGTACCTTCTTATGTGCTAAACATGTAATACAATGGCCTATATATTTCTTAACAAATTGTCGTAAACCAGGAAACCAAAAGTGACGCAATATCAAGTAAGTCGTTCTGTCAGTACCAATATGATCATGATCGTCGTGGAACACCCTCAACAAACTAAGCCTGTGGCCCCTCGGAATAAAACACAAAAGCCGTTGATCTTCCCCAATTGGTGTAAACCTATAAAACAATAAATCATTTTTGATCGTGTACCTACTTGTGTCTAACTGCCCATCCCTTAATTTAGCCATCAACTCTTGAGTCTCTACATCAGCAGTCTGAGCCATCCTTGCCCAGTTGTTCGGGTTTCGGATATGAGACACATCAACAGGAGGGTTTCGACTAAGAAAGTCAGCGTGCTGCATTAGACAGCCTTTTCTATAGTCAAGAGTGAATCTAAAGTCTTGCAAGTAAACCCACCAGCGTGCGACTCTCGGTAACAAATCCTTTTTACGTTCCGTTAGTTTCAATGAGTTGCAATCTGTCACTATTTTAAAGTCTATTCCAATTAAATAATGGCGGAAATGCTGTAGCGCACGCACGACAGCTAGGGTCTCCAGCTCATAGCTGTGGTACCGAGATTCAGCGCCCTGAGTGGATTTACTATAATACCCAACAACCCACTTTCTTTTATTCGCATGCTCTTGGAGTAAAATCGCACCAAACCCGATAGCGCTGGCATCGGTGTGAAGTTCTGTAGGCAGCTTGGGATCAAAGATAGCCAAGACAGGCTCGTTGGTTAAACAGTGAAGGATATAGTCGCGTGCAGTATCCTGCTCGGTGCCCCACAAGAAGGGTTCGCCTTTTCTAAGTAACTTAGCTATAGATGCAGTTTTAGAGGCATAACTCCCATTATAGCGCTGGAAATATCCTGCCAACCCCAAAAACTGACGAACCTCTCTTGTGTTAGTAGGTTTTGGCGATTTGACCAAAGCATCAATTTTACCTGGGCTCGGCCGTACCTGACCATGTCCAATCAGTCTTCCTAGGTACTCCACTTCGGTATTCAGAAAAGTACATTTTTTTAAATTGATAGAAAACCCGGCGGTCTTTAATATTTGTAAAACTTCCCGCAATGTTTCAAGACCTTCTTCTACTGAGTTGGACAAGACCAGAACGTCGTCAATATATGTAAGTACTTTACCAGAGTCTATAAGTGGCTTTAGAGTTTTAGTTATGACCCTCTGGTACACAATTGGAGCATTAGCCAGGCCGTAGGGCATCTTAAGGTACTCGTACTGAGCCTCCGGAGTCACAAAGGCGGTTTTGCTGATAGAGTCATCGTCCTTCATAGGCAGCTGGTGGAACCCAGTGGCCATATCAAGGCTGGTGAAGATTTTGTAACTACCGAGTTTGTCAATATGGTCGTCGATTAGCGGCAGAGGGAACCTCTCTTTAACAGTAATAGCATTAAGTGCGCGATAGTCTACGCACATCCTATCACTCCCGTCCTTTTTTTTGACAAGAATGACGGGACTAGCGTAGTCAGATTGAGACTCACGGATAATTTCCTTGCTGAGCAAATCGTCGACAATACCACGGACCCGGTTCTTTTCATCTACTGAAAGCTTATAAGGACGATGACTTATCGGTGTGGTCGAAGTTAATTTTATCTCCATACTGCCTGTATTCACTGTGGATGATGCAGTACCAGAAACAAATGAATGGGAGAAGTCCCGAATGATTCTCAGTAATCGGTCCTTATAGGCACCGGTTAGAGGGGTCTTAATGTTTTCAGCATCCACAGTGGACACGTGCTGCACAGTTGGTGGAATTTGGGATCTGGTAAGCCGCTGTTCACTACTAGATCGAATGTAGGTCAAGCCCTTTCTGTTCAGTATGTCGGTTCCAATCAAAATTGGCGCACTAATACACTCGGGTGGAACAACATACAGATCTGTCTCTAAAGAAACCTCTGGAAACTCAACGATGGTCGTCACAAAAGAGGTTGATTCAATTTCTTGGCTTCCTATTCCGCGCATCAAACGATAAGTTGGCTTTCTATTAAAATTAAAATGCTTAAGTACTGATTCCGAAATCAATGAAATATCAGATCCACTGTCAATTAGAACATCGACGGGTACCTTTTGAACCACAACTGACATTACGTTACGTCGTTTTGGTTCGATTCTGAGCAAAAAATTACCTCATTGGGATTTTTATTCTTTGCCCCAGATCTCTGCTTTTGAAAGCATGAGTCGATCAGGTGTCCAGTTCGTTTACAAAAAGTGCAATATTTACTAGATCTATTATCGCTTGAGGTCGGCTTAGAAGAAAAGGAAGCCTCATTGGAAGCAGTGGTTTCAAGCTTAGGCCTTTTTTTGCAAGCCCATTTCTTATGACCCAGCTTACCACAAATAAGACACGTGATTTTACTGTCATCCGACCTAAACACCCGTCGTTTTTGTGAGTACGATATACTCACATTAGTAGAGGCACGAGTAGCGCTGTTAGAGGGGCGACTATCATTTTCAGACTTTACATAATTAGACAAGAATTCGACTAGCTCCTTTGATGGTAGTTTAGCGTTGGTTACCGCGGCCTTGATCTGGGGATCAGTGATACCTCGCACTACTATAGCAACCTTTAACTCATCTGATAAACCCTTAACGATGTTAAGGCGCAACAGCGATTTGCGCGCGTACTCCGCATAAGTTAAGTATTTATTAGAGTTAGTGCTCATGACCTCATAGAGCACAGTGGCGACATCGATACTACGCGGACACAATGATCGAAATTCTACCTTAAAGTTACTCCAAGATCTGTCATTAGTCACCCAATCATTTAACCAAGATTTCGCATCACCACGTAAACAACTACCTATGCGCCCTAGACACTCGCGATCCTCCCAATTATTCACTAGCTGTCCGCGGTCAACCTCTGCGCACCACACATCAAAGTCATGTACACTTGAATCAAAAGGTGACATGTAAAAGTTATGAGCCTTTGTCTTAAGAAGTGCAGTCAACGCTCCAACAATGCTATTCGCAGCCTCGTTTGCCCCACCAATGGTGGCTTCTGGCATCCGCGAACTGCCCTCAGTCACTTCCTCGGTCATGCCTGAACCTCGCTCGCTTGTGGGGGTCGGCACCACCAGGGGCAGTGAAGGTAATGTTTGGCTTTCGGTTATCGGACGCGATAGACTATCGTTAGATGGTGTCATTGCTGAATGAAGCTTACCTTCAATTGCTTCTAACCTTGACAAAATTCGATCGAAATTTGCATCACGTGACGTATCGTGACGACTATAAGGGCTGTCGCGTTGTCTGCGAGAGCTATCATGAGGACTACGCGAAGCGTCCCGGTGCCCAGACAACCTATCTTGACTAATCACTAAATGGTTTTTTTGGCAACTTGTTGGCGGCAGTAGCGTGCAGTGGCTATTAAAATGACCACGTGACTCACGCGTCCTGCTCCTATTACGTTCCCGCCTATGAGAATGCTCACGTTGTCAGTTTGTTGGCGGCGGTGGCGTGCAGTGGTTAATAAAATGACCACGTGATTCGCGCGTCTTACTCCTAGTACGTTCCCGCCCACGAGAATGCTCACGTTGTCTAGGCCTCGACGAGCGGCCTGACATTTTGCAGAATTCACAACAAAGCAAACTAAAATAAAGCGTACTTACAGTGTCGGAACAGGCGTAAACAACACAAACCACTGAAAACTAAATTTGGATGGCAAACGGCCCAAAACACGTGAATAATCCCACCTTTCTGATCTTACAAACTAGCCTCAAGTTATCTTTTTAAAAAGGAACACAAATCAATCCTAACTCAGATTTATTCTAACACAGGTCATAACTATAACGACAACTTCCTAATAATACTTAGTCACGCTTCTTTATGGAAGAACACTACACTATCACCAAACAAACGTCCTCCGATCCCGAAAGCCAAGCATCGCCTGCCATGAGCCCGACGCGATCCTGCCCCGCTATTTACACGGACGCTTGGTCCGGCCATAGGGTAGGGAAATTCTCTAATAATACATATATACATATTCAAAAGGCTTGGTAAACTCAGAAGAGGAAACAAAGATAAAATACTTTATTGCATACCATAAACAACAAAACAATTAAAATTAGCACAACTTCAATTGTTAATATTTGTTGTAAAATCAATCGCAATGACAGTCATATCGCTACGTAGCAGTCTCTACCAAACAACTTTTGGATGTGATAGATTATGCTAGTTTGGTTTCATACGTTAGTTCATACGTTAATTCATCCGTCAGTTCACCTTATGTTAATGTCTACGGTAAATTAAACTGATTTCTTTACAAAAACTAATAAAATGTTCTACATTTAAAAAAACATATTCACTTTATAACGTTGTATAAACATAGATTGTAAGGACTCTTCTAGATTTGATCCTACACAAACGATACCTTATGGATATCCTTTTTCCCTTTTATAAAAGTCGCTAATAAATATGCGACGGTTCGAGTCCATTATTATAACCAGATGGGGACAGTACTTGAGCTCAGAATCGTATATCGAAAAATTTTTCATCGAAAAAGTATTTTGCCGATAGAACGATTCGTCGAAATCATAAACTCAAACTTAACTCTCGTACAGTCTCTTCTACGAAATAATCTCTCGTGAAACCACGTACTTAGAAGCACTTATATTTTTTTGATTAAACGAAGAAAGACTCAAATCTCCCTGTTAATTTTTTTAACAAATTGTTGTTTGTCGATAAAACAAAAGCCATGAATCGTTTTTTGAATCGAATGATTTCGGTGAATTGTTTTATTGCGAGCATAGTATTTTGGTGTACAGTTCCAAGCTCACAGTACTGAATGTAAATTATGAACCTTATGAATGAATGAAATGAATGAATTAACAAAATTTTTTTAAAAGATTCAAAGGGAGATGTATGTATTCGATTAATCGATTAGTTGGCAAATGATTAATTTATTACCTCCGATTATTGACGACCTCCGTGGCGCAGTGGGTGATAATCCAGCTAGGCGTAGGAGATAGCGGGTTCGATTCCCGCTGTAGAACAAATGTTTTCATGACATACAGATATTTGTTCTGGGTTTCTTCTATATATCATAAGTACGAATTTACAAAAAAAAGTATATGAGTGTTCTATCAGTTATCTGGTTCCCATAGTACAAGCTCTGCTTAGTTTAGGGCTAGATACTGCTGTGTAAAATGTCCAGCAATATTTATTTATGAATTAAGCAGTAAATGGAGATTTCGGAGTACCGTTTATTCGGTTCACAATTCTTTCGGTGAATAGTATTTCGGTGTTCGATTACAAGCACACAGTACTTAATGCAAATGATGACCCGGATCCCATGCTTCGCGATTCACAACGATGATGTATTCAGCTGTTATGACAGCGGTCCGTACCCCCTTTCATCGGGCAGGTATAAAATACGTATTAACTTCCATTATGGAAAAATGGTAAGGGTGTTTTTAGGCTGGTTGTTAGATTATCATACCTCATATACATACTAATAAGAAAGATTTTTTTCTAATTTTAGTGCGCTTCAACATATATTGATAACTAGCTGTTGCCCGCGACTTCGTACGCGTTACACTACTAAATGTGTAGGTAACCTAGAAAAAAAGCTGTACTCGCTGTTGCAACTTGACTTGACATCCAATATTTATCCCATAGGACCTGATTTATGAGATAAAAAGTAGCTTACCTATATGTTAATCCAGGTTACAATCTACGTACATACTAAATTTCATCGAAATCGGTTCCGCCGTTATAACGTGCGTGATTGAGTAACAAACAAACGAATACATATAGAAACAAACATCCAAACTTTCGCATTTATAATATTAGTGTGATTAAAGGGAAGGTACTTACTACCAAATTAGTAAAAACTTAGTTTGGTAAATAGGGTTATAATTAAGTGTATAGTATATATCGTATGTTTACACAATAAATATTTTTTAATTTTTTTTTTGTTTTGTTTTGTTACTTGTCGTTTCTTGGTTATTTAGTTAGCATATGAGAAGGTTCAATGAGGTAAAGGTTGAGATATCTCAGAAAATATTCATTATTTTCTGTAATAACTATTAAGATAAGAGCTACCATGTGTTTTTGTTTCATTCGTAAACCATGAGAGAGAGTTGAGTTAGTTTTCCGTTGATTGAGATCCGTTTTGCGTCATCTGTGACACATCGGGTTTAGACCTCATATTATATCATAATAGCTCATATTAATTTCAAGTAATTATATATTTTTGTAAAAATTAAAAACTTTATACTAATTTAAACAGTAATCCCAGAAATGTCCAAACAATTGTCAATCGTAGCACTAGTAAAATGGTACACGATAGCACCAGTATGATCTTTCACTTTGATGTGTAAAGTAAGATTTGTTTTTAATTGATGACCTTCGCGGTGCACACAACAACAAATGTTTGCATGATCTACAAATATTTGTACCGGGTCTGGTTGTTTCTCTATATATATTTTAAGAACATATTTACAAAAAAATATATATATAAGTATTTTATCAGTTATCTGGTTCCCATAGTACAAGCTCTGCGTAGTTTGGGGCTAGATAGCGCTGTGTGAAATGTCCAGCAATATTTATTTATATTTTTTCCTGGTTTGGGTATTTTTCGACATAATATAAGTTTTCTTCTTCTTTCTGCCCTTTTCCCACATTACTTGGGGTCGGCACAACAAGTATTCCTCCTCCACATCTCTCTATCAGCCGTCATCTCCGTTGTCACTTCCTTCCTACCCATATCATTCTTCACACAGTCCATCCATCTCTTCTTCGGCCTTCCCATACTTCTACGAGTATATCCCTTCACACTCATATCTAACACTCTTTTAGTTACATGATTTTCCTCCCTCCGCCTGACATGCTCATACCACGCTAACCTCTTACTCCTTAATTTTTCTATCACTGGCGCTACTTTTACATATTATAAGTATGTACAAAAAACATATATATATAAGTATTCTATCAGTTATCTCATTCCCAAAATATAAGTTCTGCTTAGTTTGGGGTTAGATAGTGCTGTGAGAAATTTCCAGCATTCTTTATTCTTTATTGCACACAAGAAAATACATTTGAAAATACAGAAAAAGAGGTCATGTACAAAGGCAAACTTAACCCTAAGAAGAGTTTTCTTCCAGCAAACCTTTGAGCCTAGAGAGAGAAATGATTTTAAAGGTAGGTGAGTGTACAAAAACATAATTAAATATATATATACCCAAAACGAATATGAACTATACTCAAAGTATATGTTATAATATTATAATTATAATAAATAAATTATATGGAATAATAATATATACCTACGTAATATAAATATATACCTATATATAATAATATAAAATTACAGAGAAAGGTAGTGCTCTTTAACTTTCCGTTTAAAAATGTTGAGTGATGGGCTAGCACGAACTTCATGAGGAAGGGCATTCCAAATTTTTACCGTATAAACGGTGAAGGAGCCTCCATAGCGGCTAGAAGTGTGTTGAGGTGTTTTGAGGAGAAGAGACTTAGGTACCGGCATGACACACTGCGAGGGACAAGAAATTCAAAACGCTCACGGAGGTAAGAGGGAGAGAGTGGACAATATAATACTTTGAAGAGGAGTGATAAGACGTGAAGATCACGGCGAAGACGAATAGGGAGCCATTTAAGTTGGGATCTAATATTGGATACGTGATCAAACTTGCGGAGACCGAATATAAAACGAATGCACAAGTTCTGTAGACGTTCCAGTTTATTGAGAAGTTCCTCCGTAGCATCAAGAAAGCAGACATCTGAATAGTCGAGAAGGGGCAACATTAAGGCTTGGGCGAGAGTAATTTTGGTTTCAAAGGGAAGAAATTTCTGAAGGCGTTTTAGTGATTGGAACGAGAAATGCACCCTTTTACTGATTTCGTTTATGTGGCTGGCCCAGGATAGCTGGTTATCAAAAATGACACCAAGGTTCTTAGCTTTGCTCGAGTAAGGTATAGGTACCTGATCAAACACGACTTGAGGTAACATTGACTGGTCGACGACCCTCAGCATATATGAACTTCCCAAAAGTATAACCTGGGACTTAGAAGGGTTAACCAATAGACCAAAAGTATTAGCCCATGTGTTGATGCGGTCAAGATCTGCGTTAACTTGGTTAACACCTTCTAATATGTTCTCGGCTTTAAAGTGCCGATAAAGTTGTAAATCGTCATTGCATTATACAAATTTCATATTTAATGCCCCTTTAGATCACGCTTCTAAAAGAACAAGTTAATAATAATATGAAACACTTACTTACAGATTCTACTTAGAAATACAAGTTAATAAGTAACTCTTATAACACCCTTTGGGCGAGTAAAACAGTACGCATTTAACCAGAGTACAATAAAACATATTCAGTAGAAGTATCACAGATACAAGCCAAATATTGGAGAGACATACGAGCCAGTGATGCTAAGCACGTATTCAGTTTATATTATACTGAAGAACCGGCGCACACTTGACCAAAAACTACTCGGAATAAAATGTTTATAATTGCTGAAATTCCCACTACGTCCCAACTGGTGACAATAGCGATTATTTTTTCCAGAAGTTCTCAGATGCAATTCCTCGATAAATAACTATAATCCGGTTATTTTAAGGTATATTTCAAACTTATTTTTCGAACAACAAATTTGACTGAAGTATTCATCCATACTAATATTATAAATGCTATGAAACTCTGTTTGTTTGTTGTTTTCACGAATAAACGGCTGATTATTCCCTCCAGAAAGACATAGGCCATATTTTGTCTAGATTATGATGTAGAGATTTAGATGCACTCCCTATGTACCGTTGGTATTTAGAAAGATTGTGACCGGGCTACTTTTTACCCGTCTGCGCACAAGGAGGATAATGTTTTTATTGATAAACCATGCGTGCAAAGCCGCGGGCGGATCAGATAGTAAATTATAACGCGAATAGCTTTAAACGCCACCATACAAAACTAAAGTTAAACACAAATACGATTCTAGGTAAACTTGGTTTTAGTAAACCCGATCAAAACGGAGCTGGGGAATTCGGTTGCATGAAACCCGAGATTAAGTAAAACATGTGAACTCAGTTAAACAAAACGTGGTTTTATTAAACTTAGTTTCCGAAGAAAATGGTGAAATCGGCCCTTAATAAGAATACTAAAACGTCAAAAAGATGACGAAAACGGGCCTATAATTAAAAAACCTTTCATCGAATAGTAACAATAAACATTTATGGTTTTACCACAAAACAAATTAAACACGCGTAACACAGATGTTTATCTTTTTCTGGTAACAAGGTGGCAATCCTATAACACTCGTTTGGCAGGATGATCTCTTCAAATCATGAAGTGTGCGCTCCTCTTTGAGTTGAAGCACGAATACGTAATAAGAATACGACCGGAAGTGTCACATTGATGGGAAAATTGGAATAGAATTTGTGCAAAATGATAAAACGACTCGCAAAGTCATGTCACAGATAATGAAATTCATTTCACGAGCGGTTGGCTTGATACTTTGACGCTTCTGAACTGGGTAAACCCAAGACTGCAGATTGGAAAGCGCAGCTGTTAAGATAACAGTTCCAATCAAAAGTTGACCATCCTTTCCCGTTGGTTGTTTTACTTGTCTAATGGTTTTTTCATGGACACTTAACAAAGGTTTTATTTCTGAATAGAATAGAATAGAATAATAAACTAGAAGAATGACTAATGATTGGCGCAAAAAGCTTTTTGATGGCAGAAAAAAAAATCTATTTTTATTATAATAATGCGCCGTCAGTAATCAGTAATTTGCGATGTTCGTAAAGAGTAAACAAGTATAAAGCGTCATTACCTAGTTTTTTAAGACCTTGTGCCAAATGTGCATTGTTTATAAATGCAAATAAATACGTTGTTATCCATATATCCGTATATCCATATAGTTTCTATCCGATATTATTTTTGACTAAACTTTTAATATATTCGGTGTCTTAATAGTTTTGAGATACGCTAGGTGTGATTCGAGTGCACTTTATCGATTTCTAACTGCGTGTACATTTTGAGGCACTGTGTACTTCACAAACTTTGGATGGAAAGGATTATATGCATTTATATGACGTATTTATATAATACTAACTGACCCGCCAGCGGCTTCGCACGCGTGGTTAGTCAGCAATACCATAATACATTACCTCCTTTTGCGCAGTTAAACAAAAAGTAGCATATTTTCAATCTCAGTTAAAATCTATCAATATACCAAATTTAATCGATTTGGGTTCAGCCGTTACGACGTATTGAGTAACAAACAAAGGCATAAATAAACAAACATCCAAGCTTTCGCATTTATAATATTTAATAAGTGTGATTCTTTATTCAGCTTTTTTGTAAATATTTTCATTTTGTAAGAGATGAAAATGAAAAATGAAAAAAAAAATATTTACTTCAAAATGCACGTAGGTACATAGCTTAACTTAGGTTACAGTTTTAGTAAGTACAATTCGTAGAGCAGGGTAAACATTTAGAGGTACCTGTCGTCTCCTCACTAGGCTAAGCCTGTATCGAGGAAACATATAAACAACCTTTCATAAACGAATTCTCGCACAGTAGACAGTAGTAATAGTTGTAAAAGCTAATGATGCACCGATTGACTTGATAGATAGGGGAGTTCAAGATAATTAAATATTGTATAATAATTATGTATGTATACTTATAACAAAAATATATGTTGTAAAACTTAAAAATTCCGATGAAGTTAACTTTAGAATATTATAATGTCCTCGGTTTCTTGGTAAGTTATTGTAGCTAGCGAAATATTAATCATACGTTTTGCTTCACTAACTAATTTATTTTTTATGTCACATGTCATGTCATGATGTGATGAGATTTCTAATAATCTAATAATAATCAATCCTGCTTTACGGCAGAAATAGTTATGGTGCTAGTAATTGATTTAAACGGGTATTTATCGCGTGTAATTATATGTATATATACCAACTAGATGACCCGCCCGCGGCTTCACACGCTTGAAATTTCCCGTTCCCGTGGGAACTTCGGGATAAAACTATATAAATACTCTTGTCAAAGTGACGCGACACTTCATGAAAATGACTTCACGTCAATGAACGGCGGTTAAATTATATTGATATTGTTCATAAAAATACTAAAATTGCGATAAAAAAAATGGGGGGTAGGGGTAGGAAGGTGAAAAATACTTTACGACATATTCTCATACCTCTCAACTATACAATAAAAATCATTAAAATCGGTTGACCCGTTTCGGAGGAGTACGACCGCAAACAACGTAACACGAGATTTTTATATATTAGAAAGATATTTATCGAACCTTTTTATTTGTTATCCCGTCAAACAAATAATAAGGTACATATGCGATAAATACCCGTTTAAATCAGTAATTGTGTAGAGTGATCGCGAAAGTTTAAAAAATACGATGGTGATAGTATTTTTTAGATTGTAATTAAATTAAATTAAATAGGCCAAATATTTACTTCATAAATTTCAAAAATCTGTCCACTAGATCCGGCCCCTTCAATCGCTTTGAAGATTTTTGCAAATATCTTTGGCAGTTATTAGTTGGAACTTGGAACCCTCCGGTATTTCTAAGCGTAAAATAATTTCACTCTCCTCCCGTCTAAATTGAGAATTATTAACTCCCTAATAAAAATGCTTTACACAGTAAAATATTACGGAAAAACCGCTTTGCATCTTCATAATAAATAGCCTCGCTAAATCCTTCCTACTTCCTGTTACACATTATAAATGTAAAAGTTTGTATGTTTAGAATTTAATTTTTTGTTTTAACCTAGCTAATAACCGAGATTCGTGGAAAGAGGGAAGGGAGGCCTTTGCCCTGCAGTAGGACTCTATGAGCTGAAAATTAAAAAAAACCTAGTCCAAAAGTTTTATTCAAATTCGATGCTCGTCAAATCAACATTTGACATGTTTCGTGATGTTCTTATTTCGTGTCAATGGCTATATTCATTCTTTTTACAAGCTTTTTATTAACTTTCAATGTATGTATGTTTGTCTGGGTGTTTTCTATTTTGCCTTGTTCAGCTCCTCTCGCGTGCAGACAGAGAGGTCATGAGAGCAGGTGGGTTATTGTTTGTGAAGAGGCCCCACAGTGCCACTGTCTCCGGGTGGGGTTGATGTAGCCCCAATTGACTAAATTATCTCTGCAGCTTTTCATTATGTCTTTGTAGATCGTTAAGCGACGAAAAGTTGAGTTAAGTTATAGAGACGAGAATAAAAGCAGGCTCTCACACATACCAAGAAAGAACTAGAACGGGCGAAAGCTAATAAGATAAATATTTACTAGTTTTCGCCCGCAGCTTCGAACATGTAGTTTGTCAAAAAAAAATTGTCTCAATCCAGGTCATAATTTATACATACTTATATGCCTTTCGGTTTAGTAGTGAAATCGTAACAAACAGAAAGCTATAGGGACAAAAAGACAGAGTTACACACACACACACACACTGATGCATTCGCATACATACGAGCATGTGTACTCTCCGACAACACATTTCTTTGATTGTTTGTTATTTCGTTTCCATACTACGCTGTAATTTTTGTACCATGTCATTCAGGAGAGAACTGTTTCCTAGGCCACAGCTTACGCTTTTCTGGAATCAAGGACATGACTTATCTGTGTAAATTTTATGGATTTATTAAATATATTTATATTTCTAATTTATAATATGTATGCAGATAGAACGAAGAAAGTCGTGGGCTAAAGCTATTCAACAAAACTCCCTAAGCATTTGGTGAACAATAAACACGTAGATTCCTCACTAACTCGGAGTAATGGTATACTACGCCAACAATGATTTATATGAGAACTCCCCCTTGCTAAAAACCTGGCAGAGTAACAAATTGTGTAATTGCTAACGTTTCTGCATAATATTTTGGAGTTGGTGGTGTAGTGAGCTTGGAAAAATGAGTTAGTTTATTAATATTTTTTAAAAGCTTTACTCTTATTAATGTAAGATGATTTATAAAAGATCTGGTATTCATTTGCAACAATACAGACGCCAAATAGATTATAAATAATATTATTAAAGACTTCAGTGCATGAAATGGCACATCGTTACATGAGAGTACATTCTCTGAGAAGTTTCAGAGAGCATGTCAAACAGAAGATTGTACCTGCCCTTTGCCCTTCACCAATGTAGTGCTTAGGACAGGACTCCAGATTGTGTACACTTCCCAGAACCGATAAGTTATATAGTCTGACCAATAATTCAATTAATATCTTTGAAGTTTAGAAGGTTGGTTAAGGGCCTCTTTCACGACCTCTGAATAACTTTAATTGAGGGGTAAATATCATTCTCTCTTTATTTTTTCACGTAACAGCAAAAGACATATATATTTTTATCCGTTAGATAGCGTAACTTAGAGGTGGTGAAATAGGCCCTTAGAAGAAAAATAAATAGTGACGTGAAAAAATTTAGAGTTGATCTGAAGACTCATTGGCTCATTGACTTGGACATTGATTTAACTTCAATCGCGATAGTTTTTTCAATATAAAATACTTTACTTAATATGGCCTGACCTAAAGTTTCATAGATTTTGTTTGTAAATGACGCGTATTACTTATAATGTAAAAGTTAAGCGGCGAATAAATCCACTGTGACCCACGATAAAACGGCACGTGATAAATCCCGTATTTGTAATTGCATCCAGGTGTCTTATGTTTAGAACCACAAATATTAGGAAGCACCTGCACTGAAAGAAATAATAAGTTATTTTAACCTTTTTTCAATCTATATTTTAGGTTGATTTTTGCACCTACCGACATGATTTGTTGAATTAACAAAATAAAAATAGTTGAACTATAAAGGTAAATTTGACCTGATTAAATATTTAACTTAGTTATTTTGTTGACTCAACTTCGTTAACATGTTGACTTTTACTAAATTATCAGTTAGACTTACTTAGATTCGAATATACCAAAAATGTTGTGTTGTAACAACCTCTTTTAGTGGTTGGTTTAACCTATTAATTTTTAACAATTTAATTTTTGTAGAAATAAATGTACTATGTATAATAGTTGATTAAACATAATATTAAGTTAACGCAACTTAAATGGAATCAACATTATGGAATTCAACCTATTCGTTTTTTCAGTGTGGGCGCTCAATAGATAAACGCATAATATCTAGTAACACCAAATAGAGCAATAAAGTTTCAACAATCGAACCACTACTCGAATTTTTGGTATTCAAAAATACCAGAAAATGCTAAGCGGCAAACTCTGTAAACGCATTTTTCATTATCATAAGTTCACAGACTTTTCTAAAGCGTAAAGTTGTGTGCTTTCAAATACCTAAAATATGATAATTCAATGTTCATCGAACGGTCCTTCCTACGTAAATTGAATAGGGTTGCTTAGGATATTCGCATTTTGCTTTGTATTTTCGATTTTAATTCGACAATAGGTTTTTACTTTGAGATTCTGATGTTTTCTTACGAGCAAGCCAATTGTACCTTTGAAAGAAAGAAAAGAAAGAAAGAAAATACATTTCTTTGAACCCACATGACATCACACACAATAACAACAAAGGCAAAGACATAAAAACACAATAAAAACAAGCTTCACACAGACAGAAAATGATGGTGTTGCGTGGGGACAAAATGGTCCCTGTCTCAGCATAAGCTGTTTCGTACCACGTAGGTTATTGCAAGCATACATAAATCGTTACAATACCTTAAGGATACTAACTAGTTGTCAGTTCCATAGAAAAAAGCCCTTTTTTCCAGAATTTTGAAATTTCCTGGGTTACTTTTCAAAACTTTCTTCCATAAAAACCTAGTCTTATAAATAAAGAACACAACAAAAAAAAATATGTAAATCCGTCGAGCCGTTATCAAGTTTTTGCGAGAATAATGTATGGCGATTGATTTATACATATATATATAAATCATAGTTAGATCTATAGTTGGTTATTTAAAGGTATATTTGAAACATCAAACATACAATTTCCTTGATAATTTTAAACTTTTCAAAATCTCAAAAAGATAATCAATAAATCGCTGAATGATTTTTGAGATTTTTGTTTAAACTACGCGACAACCCTAATGCCAACGCTTGGATAACAGATAACATTTCTCATGAAGGCACCCAAAAGAAAACCGGAAGAATGAAAAAGAGAAAAAATGAACGGACCCACTTCGCAACGGCCTATTAATCTACTTATATGAAGTTAAGTGCCGCGTGCCGACCGATTCAGCAAAATTCCGTGTCACAAAAATCTTGGATCTCACACCGTGAATTTCCATACAAAATGTAACAAATAGTAGGTAAACCTATGGAGTTTTTTTTATGATTTGATAAAATATGTTGTGTATTTCTAAAGGGAATTAAAAGGATAATTACTGATTTCAACATGTATTTATCAAGTATTTTCCTTTTTTATTATGTAGTTATCAACACAGTATAAACGTCGGGATCACTAATGCAAAAGGTACATACGCGATAAATACCCGTTTAAATCAGTAATTACGTACAGTGATTGAGAAAGTTTGAAAAATGTAATTATATCAAATAATCAATTCAATATTTTTTTAATACGTTTTTTATCTTACTATTCATTTCATCATATCAACAATAGGTAGTACTGCTGAACATAGACCTCCCCATATAGGTTTCCAGTGCGACCGATCTTGTTCGGCCTGCACGCAACGGCTCCCAGCAAACTTTATCAGGTGGGGGGGGGGAGGGGGGGCAATCTTACGCTGCGCTTTCCAGTCCATGATCACTTATCGACCACCTTTCTGCTCCAACGGCCAGTTATGGCCGTCGGTTACTCGACCTGTGCCTCGCCCACTGCCACGATATTACCTCTGGGATATGTCAGATAATTTGGTTGATTGACAAAGGTCACTGGGAGCCGTTGGGCTGGCCGCTAAAGAAGGGTCGCTCTGGAAATGTACGGGTGAGGCCTGTTATGCAGTGGACATCCTACGGCAGATATGATGATGATGTTATGAAAAGTAGGATAAAATACCCCTATCTTTAGCTAGAATATATAAAACCTTTAGCTAGAAATAGCTCGGCAACACAGCTTGTCTGCTCAAAGGTTTGCTTCTGTATTTAGGTTAGAAATAGCTATTTGAAAAGTTTAAAACGAAGGCTGTATCGCAAACATTGGAGGCGTCGGGGTGTAATATCCGGTCCGATCCCGCTTAAACAAAACAGCCTCTAGCGTCCAAACATACGATCTTCGGTGTATTGAATAAATACCGACACGAGAGTTTCACTTTGCGGTTTTGATACTGGTATTTCTTGTCCTCTCATTCAGAATTAATACATTTTTGTACTCGTAGCATAGCACAAAGGATTAGGAAGCTAGTGGCAGTAGGCAAGGCACATAGCTCGAAGAACTGACGACCGTTGGGCAGAAACGTTCTCGAGTGGAGATCACGCACTGGAGAGCTTAGAACGGACACTAGATAAGACGGCCTGATAAAGGTCGCTCTGGTATGCTATGTTCACCTGTAGTTAATATGGTGATGGTGATGACTTATTTCTTACTAAAAGTATATTTTATGTACATTAAAATATGAGATATTTATTATTACTAGTTGCACAGTCAAAATTCGAGCGTAATTGTTTATTTTTGCTTTCACAGATCCTTCTTTCTATAAACTTTAACTATGCCAAATTTTACACTCCTTCGTATTATGCTCAAAAGGGGTACATAGTTATAATTTTTCAATTAAAGAATTTAAACGCCTCAGAACAGCTGATTGTTGTCTTGAAAAGTCGATACCAGCGTTATAAGAACTGAAGAAACAGCAGGATAGTTTATAAAACTCTCACAAACTTGATATACTCCACTAAGGTCCAAGACTTTGATAAATATAAGTTTTATAAAGGAGACATAGAACTTTGACTTTGTCAGTGCCAGCGACTATAATCCTTAGTGGATACGAAATCCTAGTTCATTTAGAGATACTTTTCGTGTGAGGAGAAGTTGATGAAAAAGCTTCATTTTGCATTTAGTTTATACTGTTTATATTTCGTTTTCATAAGATCTAGTTGGCCGGAATGTTTAGGACAAAGCCCTAAATACTTTTGATAAACCTTTTAAAGGCAAATGATAAAATGACCCTAAAATAATTTTTTGACTGCCAACTTTAGGTACTAATTAAAATTATAGTTGTTTTGATATAAAAGTTATAGTTGTAAGTTTCATAAGTTATGGTTTTAATAACTAAACCCAATTCGCGTAATCTTGACAAGTGTCGATGGAAAAAAATAGATCTAATCTTGATGTTTGTTAATCGAGCTAACGAGCCTTTATTCGGTGACGTAGATGGATCGATAGATGGATAAATTCTTTATTGCACACTATTAAAAATAAGCAGAAAAAAGAGAATACATAATTAAATCAAAGCAATTGAGCCAATGTAATTAAAACGCACACAAACATTTTCTCTTTCCACTTACCAAGATGTATTTGAGTGTACAAGAGTGTATTTTATGTATTGTTTTTTATTGGGTATTTTCTCCTTTATTTTGTCTAAGTAAGTACATGTTGTTTTTATTTTAAATTATCTATTAGTATTATCTTTTCAAATGATCGTGTCGTCACCTAGGCCCTGTCAGAAAACCAATGCTGCATCGTATCTACCGTGGTACGAAACCGCTTATGCTGAGACAGGGACCATTTTGTCCCCACGCAACACCATCATTTTCTGTCTGTGTGAAGCTTGTTTTAATTGTGTTTTTATGTCTTTGCCTTTGTTGTTATTGTGTGTGATGTCATGTGGGTTCAAAGAAATGTATTTTCTTTCCTTCAAAGGTACAATTGGCCGCCTTATCGTTAAAAGCGATCTCTTCCAGGCAACTTTTGGATGGACAGGATCTATGTAAAAATCAGGACGGCGACGGCGGTGTAAATCAAATGATTACTAACAAAACAAGTACCTATAAAACTAAAATAATATATATTATTATGTATATATATATATATATAAATATTTATATAATAATAAATTATTAATAAGCAAATACCGCACGCACACATTTTTTTATTACTTTTGTTCTTAAAATATATAATATTTTCTCTGTTTTGTGCTCTTTTTGTTATTATTAAGTATGTGTGTGTTCGATAATACAAATAAATGGTATATCTACAGGGTTAAAGGCTAAGTCGACCTAGATCCTTAAGGGGGTTGTAGTTTCCATAGTTACTGACTGATTTGAATATGAAATACCATACCCCCAAAGTTAACCGTTTTAAAGATATTGGAATTTTAAATTTTTTTATGAATTCGCCGATTTCTTGCCTATTGTACTACTTTTTTGTAATTTGTGCATCAGTTTTATGTTTTTCACGATCTTGTGTAAAACCAAAATTTCAGGTAAATAAACAAACTGGGTTGTAGTAGACGATTCATAGTTGAAATAAGAAATAAATTTGTACAAAGTAATTTTTTTATTTGAGGAATGTTTAAAAAAATATATGGTTATATACAGCAGTTGTATTAAAAAAATCTACGTTTTTTCAGCTATCCGACAAGGTATAACAATCTAGGGTTTTATTAGAATTCGTAGGAAAAACTTAGAAAAAAGACTCACAGGTAGATAAAAAATAACGGTGCTTAGTGTCTAAATGTAGTTTTAAATGTTCGTGCGATCTTCAACCCCCATTTACCCCATCCGTTTTTCGGGATAAAAAACATCTTAAATGTTAATCCATGTTAACATTACTGGTACCAAGTTTTATTCAAATCCATCCAGTAGTTTCAGCGTGAAACGCGTGCAAAGGACGGACAGACATACTTAACTCACCTGTTAGCCACTTGCACATCTGATGGAAACGCAGCCTTATTTCCAATGTGGGTTAAACAAAAATTAGCGTGTATAATTCCCATGTGAGGATCCTGTGACTCGACGTTCACATTTCCTGACATCAAAAAATGACACATAAATAAAAACCTTTTACTTGCGTAAAGGTTACTAATACACGTAACAAATTTTTCTATAGAAGTCTCAAAGGGCGTGGTACACAGTATACTGATAGAGAATCAGTAGCAAAGAAAGGAAGAAAGAAAGAAAGAGAAAGAAAGAAAATTCAGACCACCACAAATGGACACAGAAACAAATGACACAAAAAACACGGTATTATTAAACACTATTATTAAACTTAATAAAATTATAAACAAATTAAAAATTTTACTTAAAAAACTTTCGTGATTTATTTCAATCATTATTATAAACACGGGATTTATCACGTTCGTCGATTTATCGTTATTCGTGAAGGTTCACGAATTGAACTGAAACATTGTCGGTCGAAGCACCGATAAGACGGTACGTGATAAATCCCGTATTTATAATAATAATTAAAAATTATAAGTGTGGTGGGGAACGGGTCCTCAGCTCAGTATTAACTACAGCATGTTGCCATACTGCAGCGCTGGTCTTCTGCTGAGGCCAGTGTTGACCTCACGGACATCCTGACGTATATAATTGACTATAAGATTAGGAGCATTTACGTTATACCTAGCAACTTCTAGATCGCAAATTCAAAAGTCATACAAACCATGACTGACTCCATACATTTATTAATAATACGTGCCAAGCCGGGGCGGATCAGCTAGTAAATAATAACAGAGTGACGACAGAAGAGTGTGAGTGGAGAGTGAGAGATAGAGATTTGCCTCTACTATAGCTACCATGATTGGCTGATTTGAAGGGTAAACACATGGATTTTTAACTTTAACCTAAACACGTTAACATGATTTATATTTCTTAGAGGTGGTAGGATAGTATTCCAACACCTGGTAGCGGCATAGCGGAAGCTGCCATGGAAGGCTGCAGAACCATGTAAGGTGTTGCCAGTGGAAGTTGAGAAGCAGCTCTTGTGTTATACCTGTTTCCATCTCGGAGCCAACCCAGTTTGTTGAAAAGGTACTCAGGCTTTCGACTTTTAATAACACCAAAAAGAAGAATAGCAAAATGAAGATATCTTCTCCATGTCATTTTATCAGTTTGGCTTTATTAATAAAAGGTGTGACATGGTAGCACAGCTGTAAGCACAAGCCACAAGTTAAACTGTAAAGCCACAGTTTATCTTAAAAAACTGAATTTTAACGGGTTTCGTTTTAAATGGGTAATAATTATGCATACTTGGGTTTATTTATTTTGGACTTCCTAATTGAAAAAAAATATTAATTTTATTGAGCTTTGAATCTAATATACTCCTACATTACAGTTTTAATATAGTACCTATGTAATATTAACACAAAATCTCTGTGTAAAGTAGGCTGAATGCCTGTACAAAAGTGTACACTTTTGTATGGTCGTGGTGCCTGGCCGATTAATTTGTATTTTTTTTTGTTACATTATTTCGTTTGCTTTTCTTCTAGATTTCTTTCCAGGATGTTCTATTATACTGTGAACTGTTGTATTATAATAAAGCTGCATTACTGATTTTCTTACAATCTGTGAAGTCAGAAAGTGATAGGGGACCGCCCCGGATGGAATCCATTAATCTAAGACGGACATGACTGTCAGTGGAGACGACAACTTATCTCCTGTGACCACTCTGGAACGCCTTTTTTCGTTACATTTGTTTAATATTTTTACTGTCCTTTTTCGGGATTAGGGCTATGAAACTCTGCTTCCAGATTTACCGGAAAATCTTTTATTGGATTTTCATCGTCTTCTTTGTTGACAATAGTTTGATAGAAAAGATTGTTGACATAATAACTCCGTTGCTAACTGTATTCCGATTCAACGTATGATGTGTGGCTGATATGATGATAATGATGATGATGCCACATCATTATCATCATATCAGTCACAGGACGTCTACTGCTGAACATAGCCCTACTGCCAGTGCAAGCGTTCAAAGTGACGATCAAAACCTGTCACATCTGCTAATACTCGTAGATGCAGGTAGTAAAAATAAAAAGTGTTGAACACCAGTGGCGCGAACACCTTCAGTTAAAAAGTAATTTAAACTAGTGGTTTGCCCTGAACTGAGATCTCACGAGACTTTCATAAAAACAAAAAAAAATTGTAATCTTTGACAATCAAAACAGTGCCACGAAATAAATAACCAACTTACTTGACCTACAATTTCATTGAAATTACAGTTAACGGGAGTTCACATAAAGTGGTTAATTTTTTTTGGGGTACAAAATGCAGTTATTCTGGATGTCAGAGTTTTAACTATATTTATGTTACTCAAGCTACACGCATACTAAATTACAGCCATGTGGGGTCACTGGTGTACCCTGTGAATTTTGTCAAAGTTTAGTTTTTATTATGACTATTAACTCAAAAACTATAAAGACTTTACTCTAAATAAAAACGGAGTCTAAATATACTAATGAACACCTTTCGTTTGACGTCCCATTTGACCTAATAGTCTCATTGTCATTTTTTTTTACCCCACTTGAACCCCAATATCTCAACAACCCCCCCACATTTTTAGCTTATTTAGTCACACCAAAATTGTGGTATCACTACCTACCTATACACCAACTTTCACGTTTATCAGATAAACGCTTCGAAAGTTATTCTCGGACAAACAAACATACATACATACATACAACGCCGATTTGCCCAAGTTGATGGTTTTAAAAGATAAAAACTAATTTTTAAGTTCGACTTTCGTAAAATGGGTTGTAAGTAAGATACAATATTATTAAATGATTAGATTAGATTCTTCTTAATATAAAACCCTTAAGGGATTACCAAACTTATTTATTATTTGTACAAGTACTTAATATAGAACAAAATCTACTTACCTAACTCAAATACGCCTTAGGAAATCTATTATCACGGCCTTGCTTGAAATTCATACTTAAAATAATACCTTACAGGGTTTGTTATTGGAGCAGAGGCCAGCTCCATATGGTTTCTCTAGAAAATTAACTTTCGTTGTTTATTGAAGCAAGAGCGGCGTAGTGGTGGGGAAAATATTTCGTTTAAAATGAATAATATTTTATTGTAAAACTATTACTTTTGAAAAACTGATGCACGTTGGGGCTGCAAAGTTATCGACCGGAGACCATGCATAGTAAAGCGCAGCGTAGGATCATGTAGCCCGACGATTTCGTCCAATTGCTATATTATCATAAGGTTAAAATGACCTTTGGTCAAAAGATATTCGTTCCAAAATGTACGAAAATGTTAAAGTTACACGCATCGAGGAGGAAAAGATGCAAGGAGCCGTTGGGTGCAGGCCGCGCAAAAACTGTTTCTTGTGGGGGGGGGGGGGGGGAGGAGGCATCCTAAGTTCCCTTTTCCAGTGCGCGTTTCCCACTTTTTTGGAAATAAAATGGTGGAAAAAATTACTTGTTCCCCACACTATCCGCAAGACGCAAGAGGCTCCTTATAAAGTCGTATAATAAATGTTTAACCCAAAAACGATAAGGCCTCGTTTGCATACAAAGTTCGTTAACTTTAATTACGACCCCCACGGACATACTTATAATATCTTGAACTCGCTTTACACTTTCTTAGGGGTTACTGTAAGGGTGTAAAAGACATAGTTTATGAACAGGTCTATTAGAAATCTTAATTAAATTGGTGTAATGAATACTGTGGAGTAATATTCAGTTTGGGTGGAAGACAAAATGTCTTAGAAATTTACAAAATATTTAAAGTTACTTGTGAGAAAAAATAATACATGCACAGTCAAATATTATAAACTAGCTGACCCATCCACAGCTTTGCACGCGTAGTTTTGCAATAAAAACATAAACCTCCTTCTGCGCAGTTGGGTAAAAAGTAGCCTATGTTACTTCGGGATAATGTTGCATTCTAATAAATAAGAATAAGAATAATTTTATTTGCCAGAACTTAAAAAAAACAGTTGTACCTACATAAGTGCTAAGTTTTTAAATAATTACGATTTTTGAATTGTGAAAGAACTTCTGAAATCGGACTATTCGTTTTTGAGTTTATTCATTACAAACATACAAAAATACACATACTCTAAACTCTGTCTCTCGCTCTGTCTATTAGTTACATTCACGGCTGGACCGATTCCGATGAAATTTAGTAGATAGATTATGACCGGAATTGAGACATAAGCTACTTTTTACTCGACTGCCCAGAAGGAGGGTAATATTTTTTAGTTGAAATATAAATAGTTACTTCATAATAACTCGTGAAGAGAGAACTTTGTACCCCTTTTTAAGCTTATTACAAGCACGCGAGTATGAGATGTGGTCTAATAAAGGTTGCTGGGAGCCGTTGGGTGTCCGTTGGGAGGTCTATGTGGAAGTCTTTTGGCTGATATGATGATCTTCATCATATCAGCCAAAAATGTTTGTATCTTACAAACATTTTTTACATGCAACAACGTTTTTCTATTCTATTCTATTCTTCTATTTGTTTTGTAGTGGGAATTGAAACCGCAACCTCCTGCGTCTCAGGCGGCTGTTCGCCCACTGCGCCACGGAGGTCACCATAATCCATCTGACATTAGTGACGTCACGTTTAATATAACCTGTTACAACCGTTATTCTCTTTGTCATTTGTGCGAGAAACTATAACAAAGCTCCAAAGAATAATTAGTGCTGGACCGAAACTTCATAATTATTTGGCTGCATTTAAACTCAGCATTCCAACCTCTAAATGAATATTCATATACAACTTTTCTCATCATCATCAGCATTAACAAGCTTTCATTGATTGTTAGTGTGTCCAGAAGACTTAGCCAAGTTACATTCGATGAGCGATGACGCTATTCGATAACTCCGAAAATGTATGGGATTTGACAAATTATATGGAAATATTTATTTATTTATTTTGGTTATTCACACATTACATCTATCATTACAGTCACCTAATACAATAGAGTAGCAACCTATATCAATTAATAATAATCACAAAACACAAAACATTGCGAAAATAAATGATTTAGTAACTTTTTAGGATAATTTTACGCTTTAATTGAGCTCTAATGTGCAACGTTTTGAGTGAACGATTTATGGTGACGTCATCAAAACTGCTTCGCCATTGCAATAATAAAATAAACTTACTAATTGAGGGCCATGGTACTAAATGCCAGTGTGATATTATTTTAATATTGCTATAAGAGATTGAGGTTGGCCCCCCGGACGGTGACGGCTCCCAGCAACCTTTATCAGGTCATCTTTCCATCACTTTCCAGTGCATGTTCTCCATTCGAGAACCATTCGGCCCCAACGGCCTTCAGTTCTTCGAGCTATGTGTCCCGCCCACTGCACTTTAGCTTGCTAATCCTGTTTATTTATTTTTGTAGGTATTTTCTGAATTATGTGATTCGCAAGGAGCTAAGTACTATTATTTTTTAGAATTAGTGCGATGTATCTTGTTGTAGTACTGTTGCTTGTGTGTGTAAAGAGTTTGACCAGAGAAGTACTACCATCTTATCTAATTCTGCCACAAAACAATAATAATGTAGAATAGATTAATTTATTTTAAATACTGTCCATAGATTATAAATAATGTAAAATGGCTGAAAATACAAATTACAGTAGATAATTTTGAATTTGTGTTTGTACTTGTAATTTATAATCTATACTTATATTATGGGGATGCAGATAGCCACGATTATTTGGTATGTCGCTAATTGGGTACTAATTAGGGGTATATTTTCAGCACTTGGACATCATTCGTTTACGAAATATTATCACACAAATTAGTTAATCCGGAAAAAAACTGCAACAGTTGAACAAACCGATAAAGTTTCTTACCAAACAAGGAAATCCTCCTCAAACCATAATGATGATGAGAGCCCTTTATGGCAATCAGTGTCCTGGTAAAATCATGATTTGTGGCATGGTCTTTTCAAACATGGCAGGAGTCAATTGAAGACGCGGCCCTGTCGGCTCACTGAGTCACGACACCGGATATCATTGAAAAAAAGATATGGCTCAAGTCATCATCATCATCCACAGAGCGACTCCACCCACTGCCACATATGGTATTGCTCCCTGTGCCATTCTCCGCGGTCCCGTTCTCATCCAATTTCAACCCGCGATGAATTATCTGCCCATCTTGCTGCTGGTCGATCGACGTTTCTGTACTCTGTTCGAGGACGCCATTTGTTACCGCCTTACTCCACCTGTCGTCACTTCGCCTTGCCAGGTGTCCAGCCCAACTCTCTTTTAATTCCATAAGACGATCCCCAATATCTTTGACCTTCGTTTTACTTCGGATTTCGATGTTGAGAACACGGTCTATCAGCTTGACGCAGAGCTTGATGCTCAAGGGTAATTATATTGAAAAGGAAAAACATTTTAATTGTTTTAATTTCATAAGAAATCTTCCATTACTCATTATGGACCTCCCCCTCGTAGGATTTCTATCGAATATTTTAATTGTGCTACTTTTGAACCTAATTTTAAACTCAACATGGATAATTATTTTACATTCTAAACCAACAGCTCCAACACAAAAAAACAACTTTATTCATGTTCCTTGCATGCTAATCCGTATGTGTTATTGAATTTATGGACCCTATTAAGGACATTGCATCGAGTGTATTCATCTACAGTCGTAGCACGTAGACAACTCGTGTCGGTGGAACGTAGAATATTAACAATCTGAACAGTTGGCGTCTGCTGTAAGGAGGCAAATGTTCTTTGTAAGGTCTGAATTTTTGTTTACCTACCTTATTTACTCTTGCTTGCCAGGCGTAGAGACTAGAAACATATGTACAGTCGTGTTGCATGCGTAAGCATAGTCCAGCACGTTTTTTTTTCTTTTTCTAATAATAAATCTAATAAATGATACTACTTACCAACATACAACATACCATATACAGGTTCACTTTCATTTATATTTTGAAATTATTTAGTATATATAACTTTAGTTTTTATCAAATCGGGTTATCCACTAAATGTAGGAGCCGGCGGAAGATCACTGTGCTGTGTACTCGTACTATTGCGTGGCGCATAATGCTGAGCCGGATCCTAATTTGTAGAAGCTTCTAACCTAAACCTACTACGCAGCCACTATTTTATATTTTCTATTATATTATTATTTTTGTATCTTATATAACCGTGCTATCTTTGTTACCTAAATGTATTTTCTTACTTTCTTTCTTTTTCTTTGTTTGACCACAGTATCATCTGATGATAACGATATGTGGTATGTAGCACGAAAAAGTTATTAATCTTATTTGAAGTAGAAAACTACTTATGTTAATCATCTTACGCAAATTATTTAAGTAAGGCCCTCAGGTCATCCAGCATGAAATTAGAATTTAATAATAATAATTTAGCGTCGGTAAAAATAAAGCAGTTTTAGTAAATTGCCTTTAAGCTGCAGCAGACAGTGAAATGTAAATCTAGTTCAGTATGCGCACCGCAGCCGAGAAATGAAAAGAGTTCACCGATAGTTTTGCATGGTAAAGAGTTTTGTACTTTTCAAAATGTAGTTTGGTCGGAGTAAAAATTCCAATTAAGTATTGTAGGCTGGGAGTCAAAGTAGGCAAGCCTTCCTTATGCAGTACCCACATAAATATACAGACTTAAAATAAAATAGGACAAAATATTTCAAGTCAAGCAAGCTCCACCTTCGACCACACCACATTTCTAAGGTATTTATTTTGAACCGAATAAGGAGGCAAAAAAAGAAAGCTCTCAATTCGGTTGTATTTTTTTTTATTTATACTATGGAGATGGAACAAGCCTATGGCCCACCTGATGTTAAGTGGCAACCATAGCCCATAACAAAGTTTGCCTCGTAGGTCACGCTCCTTAGAAATGTGGCCTACGATGCACTTCCCTGCGTCCATCAACATGAGGTATACAGGTGTAAAGCCTCATCTGCCTGTAATTTCACCAGCAACCATTCCCTTCAAGCCAAAACACAGCAATGCTGTTTGGCGGTACAAATAGGTATGGTGGTAGTATTTTTGTTGTTTGTTTTATATTGTTGTTATACCTTATGTTGAAAATTATTTTATAATTCAACGGATACACTATCAGATTGGTTCCATAGAAATTTCATCAAAATCGTTTCTGTAGTTTGGTTTTTTCTGTTATCTGTTAGATTTATATTAAAAAGTTACTTATTATTTATTTTCCGTGTACAATATTATAGAATACTCTAGTAACCTGATTAACATTTAGCCATAAACTTCGGTATTTGACATGACTATTAACGCTTGACTATTCACAATATAAATAATTATAGATACTTAATTGAAACCAGAGACGGTAGTTTTAGCAAAGAAAGCTTTGTTTTCAGGAGTAATTGAGCGTTTAGTGAAGGATAGTAACTGTCTGACAGGTAACATTAAGAAGCCAGCACCTCACAGTGAAGGACGTTGTTGACCAGCAGTTTTTGAGCCTTGAAGCTAGACTTGAGCTGATTGTACTGGATGCGATGGGGTTACGTACCAGTGCTCCCGGTCTACCGTGGTTTATTCGATGGTCAGCGCAGCGCGTAGTTCCGTGGAATTTGTGCGAATCGCTGGAGGATTTGGCAGCTTTGTATTTTGATTTTTTGAGGCAGAAAATTTCAGTCTTTATAAGGCTCTTTTTCATAAATTATTATTTCGTGAATTTCATTCATCTTTCATTTCATCGTCATCATATCAGCCACAGGACATTCAATGCTGAACATAGGCTTTCCACACAGATTTTCAGAGCATCCAATCTTAACAAATCTTCATATAGGTTGCTGGGAGCCGTTGGATGCAGGCCTCACAAGATTGTTTGCTCTAAAAATCTATAGCAGGAGGCCTATGCTCAGCAAGTACGGAAGCGCTCAATGCACAGATAACGTACTCATGCTTCTGTAAATACCATGTTTTGTAACTGAGGAAAGTTTGCCGTATCAGTTTGATTTATTCAAACTGTGGCCGGCACAGCCGCTTGTAAACTACACAATACACGACACACTAGCCCAATATCTACAATAGACCTAGCTTATGTAGAGAGCAGGTTTCTCATTCCAGGGAATGCTTGTAAGCAGAATTTGCTGGTAAAATCAATTGAACAGCTTTGTCTGAATCTGCCCGGTACATTAACAAAACCATTATTTTGACTTTGTAATTTTAAATATTTTCAGATTACTATTAACCATTATAATTATGTTTTGACACTCATAACATTAAACCCTTTGGACGTTTTAATATGTTGTACTTACCCAGTTCCTAAACGATTCATTACGAGCATTAGGTTTCTGTTCTGTTTTAATTAGTCTCTAGTATCCAGTAACCTGCTTTTTATCTAAAACGGCCCTTCCAACTTTCCGGGTTCATAATTCTACTTGCATACCTAGGATCGGGCCATCCGCATCGTTTCACGTGGGACGAACCTTTACGTTTTGTTTGCACGCCACATAAGACTCCTTAATAAATACATAGGTCTTGGGAATTGTTCCTTCTTATTGTTTCACATTCTTTCAATGTGTTGTATTTTGTTATGAAGTTACTTGGTTAACTTCATTTTAGTCAAAACTGGTGCATGTTATGGCTCCCACTGTTTACAATGGACTACCTTCCTCTCAACTATCAAACTACGCCCGAGCTCAGACGGGTTTTTCCGCATTATGTCAGCCTGGGCGCAGGCACTGCGCAGCGTGGAATGTTTCTTGTTATTTCAAAACTACTGAATCGATCTCTTTCATTCTTTCGGACTTCCATCATCCATCGGCAAGACTAGATAATAAATTTAATCCCAAAAGGCTGGGTCCAGAAAATTTTACAGGAAACGAAACATAAAAATTGTTTACGTTTCGCGCCTTTTTGATAGTTTTTTTTTGTTTACGTCAAATTAATTGTTTTTGTTTTCATCTTACGTAATTTTATTATTTGCTTTTTTTATATAGGTATATGTGTGTAGTTTGTAAAATAAGTATTTACTACGGCAATAACATTAGTAGTTTTTGTATTATAACCATTTTTTTATGTACCTTCGTGCTGTTATCGGCGCCGACAGGTACCTGTTTATTTAGCTTTACTATAAGATAGATATATTAAATGTATTTGTATGTTAAGTTAGGTCACTAAACTGTTAAATAATCTATAAATCAACTCTCGAGTGATAATAACACAACTACAGTATCAAAAAGTTCACGCGGGGTCATGCGTTTACGCGCGAAGTCACAGTTTCTTTATATCTGTAGTTTACGATTTTCACTTAGAGGAGTACATTTTTTTTTATTTAACCATTTAAGTAATATATTAGGCTATACAAACAAACAAAGTTTATATATGTAGATAACTGTTATATTTTCCAATCCATCGCAGCGTTCTAGGATTCCGGAGAGCCGATCGGGTAAGGAATACCACGCTTCATTCATTGACTGGCATTGCCGTTGGCGTTGCGTTGCGTTGGCGTTGCGTTGCGTTGGCGTTGCGTTGCGTTGGCGTTGCGGTTTTGGCTCCCACATGGGAGCCAAAACCGCGAAGCTCAAGTGGGATTGGGCCGGGCACGTGAGTCGAATGCTTCCGGAGAAATGGGCCCACATTGTAACAGATAGGGTACCGGAAAATGGACAGCGACGTCGGGGTCGGCCGCGAAAGCGTTGGCGTGACGACATCAATGGATTCGAGAAGGAATGGAGGGAATCTGCCAAGGATCGTGATAGGTGGAAGGAGTTGAGGGAGGCCTTTGCCCAGCAGTGGGAAAATGTAGGCTAGTTAAAAAAAAAAAAGTATCTTAATTTATGCACGGGAATTCAATAAAAGGCCGATGCGAGAATGGCTAACCTTGGTTTCCTCAGTCTTGCTTTCCGCAAGCCCTTCTGAACTCCGCAATTCCTCATCCATAGGCTGCTGTGGTTGATTATAAATGATGTCGTCTTCTTGAGGGATGTAATGTAACACGCGCGAAACTACCAATTGGCTACCGGACGGCGCTGTACACTATTTGATTTGGTAGGTGCTTGCTCTGTGAGAGGCGGCCGAGACTGTTCGGGCCGTTTGACGCATCGACAGTTACCTTGGTATGTCACTTCGCTCGGCCAATGAGGGTAGGTATACCAAAAAAAATGAGGGTTGACGTGTTCTCCAAATTGTGTGATATATTACTAATCAATTTTGATACGGAACAATCTAAAATTCTGGAAGATTTTCGTCTTCTACCTGTGATTATGATAAGAATTTTATAACAAAATGTAAACAATACGCACAAAAGTTATATTTTCCGAAAGCCTATTTTATTTAAATTTTAGTAAAATAAGATTTTAGTGCATTGTTCATAGAAAAATTCTGATAAATCTTTGTTCAAACGCAGCGCGGTACTTTTCGCACATTTTTCGAAAAGCTTAGATTTTTTGTTTTTAGATCCTGACTCGCGAGAGGGAACTACCTTCAAAAATCCTTCTAAACACTATCCTTCAAAAATAAGCTCAAACGGAGGTTAGTCGAACTGACACCATATGAGGTTGACTGAACTTGATATTTTATTTTATTCGTATTTTTTTTATGTATAACTGACGTGCTGTATGAAATTGTATCAACTTCTGAAGGTACCAATTTTATTTTATGTTAAGGAAAATTACTATTAATTAATTGTTTACCAGTAAATATATATTTTTAATATATCTATATAAGTTATGAAGTAAAGGCACCTTGTGAGCTAATTTGTGAATCGACTTTACCGAAGGACTAAGATTTTAATATCGAAAATCTCATTTGAATTAATTTCGTGGTTTAGAAAGAGACTGCTGATAAAGAGTAAAGCGATTCTCGAAAAGAGTTTTAACTTATTAACACATTGTTAACTGGTATTACAGAATACCAGCTCTTCATTACAGTATAAATTTCTATAGCATCCATTTTCTCAAATTAGATAATCCAAGGATATAACAAGCATGATGACCAGATTATTAGCAAGTTAAAATGGCTATGTGCGTGGCATATACCTCAAAAAACTGGCAGCCGTCTAGGCAGAAATGATGGACGGCTCCTCACGGCCGCTTAAGACCGATTTCTCTGGAAATCTATGGAGTAGACGTTCTATTTGTTATGTTTATCATGAATTATCTTTAATAAAATTTATATTCGTATTTTGGGATCAATCCAAAAACATATCAAGTACAACATGCCTAGGTACAGCAAGATAAACATTATACAGGTATTTATGAGGTTGAAATAATGTTAACAATAAGGCCCCTTACCTTTAGGCTAACTATAATTGTTTGAGCATGCTATACGTACAAACAACGAAGCCATTCATACCGTTGTGTCACAGCTGTGGGTAACCACATTTTGTTTGCGAAGTGGCCACAGAAGTGTCGTCGAGGTACAACAATTGGCCGGCCTAGCGTGCTCCCAATTGTACTGTTTGTGTACGAACTACCTAGCCAGACTTTCTAAGACAATACTAAATATAATGTAGCGGAAACGGAACGTAGCGATTTTCAACCTTAAGCCAAAGAGATCACGTCTATTTTACTTTAGCTATGACTAAGACTTTACTAGAAATTGTAAGTAAGGCTCTGACGTAACTGACGTGCTCAAAATAAATTACTGATAATTGTCTTGTAATCTTCAATATTATTATTCAATGATCTGTAATATTAATTTGTATGTAATTATTCTATGCTTTTGATTTAGATTTTATATATATGAATATTGTGTGTGCTAATAACTTATAAAACTACGGGAATTTAATTAAAAATAAAAACGGGGTCTTAATGTACTCATAAAGACCTTTTATTAAACGTGACACTTAACCGGATCAGCTCATTTAGTTTTTTTTACCTCTCTTGAACCCCAATATCTCAACAACCCCCCCAACATTTTAAGCTCATTTAGTCACTGCTATCACTATCTACCTATATACCAAATTTCACGATGATCGGATCAACGCTTCGAAGCTTCGCTTCTTATCCTCGGACAAACAAACAACTACAACGCCGGTTTGCCCAAGTTAATATGGAGATCTCGCTTCTCTCGATCAATAATATGCTTGAGTCTCGCTTCAGTTCTGAATTTTTTTCTAGCATATGGGCCTTAGAGTGCGCTTCTGATCCAAAATATCGAGCCAAGATCTGTCATGGGCATACACAAGTGCCATAACACACTGGCGAGTTGCGTTTCTAGCAAGACGATTTTTGAACGTGTTCACCGTGAATGCGTCGTGCATGCCGTGTTCGCTCAAAAGGTAAACACGCGTTTCCCGCCACATTTCAGCCAAACATATTGTAGAAACGTATAATTTACTTGTTGTAAATACGCATTGTGCACGTTCACAAATCCGCCCGCTGGAAATCATCTCGAAATTCGCCAGTGTGTTAAGGCACTAAAGGTTCATAAATCAAAGGTCCTTTCCGTAGCTTTTTGAGAGTCTATTAACCCATCTTTCTTTGTACAGATTTATCACCGTTCAAGAAGTCGAGACTTTTCTTACTACTGAGATTAGTATTCACTGTACGACCGGCCACCGCAGAAACCTCATTTATTTAAATAGCAAAAACTTTTGGACGTAAGAATCATGCCTTGACTTAATATTTCTGCGAAGTTTATCTGCTAGTTAAGTTGGTGAGTTACTGGCCGTTTTTTAACCTAGAAACAATGAAATGGAGAAAAAATGTACAGTTAAGACGTTTTATTTTATTCATTGCAGAATCAACAATACCTACTTGATTTCAATGCAATTAAAGTATGCTTATGCGTTTATGGACAATAACATATTCTCATCATGCAGACATAGAGTTCTTATCACACTGGCATTTTGCGAGCATGTTTTCATCTAGGTGATTTGTGAACGTGCACGCCGCGTTTGCTGAATAGATAAACACGCGCGGCCTGCAACAATTCAGTTCATTCCGCTGCTAATATTACCGCCTTAAAAACACAAAAATAAAATAAACCCTAATTGCTGACTATTCAAATAGTGCCACGATATCCACGCCCAACATAACTTGACCAGTTAATGGAACCTAAGGGAAAAGAAAAACCCTAGTAGTCTCGTGACGGGAAAACTACTGGAACCTGTGGGATGAAAATTATCAGTAGTCTTCTCCGGTCACGGTCATCATAGATAACTTTTTTATTTATGTACTAGCTGTTACCAGTGGCTTCGCACGCGTTGTTCTGGGCTGCAAAAATACATACAGAAACTTTGACATCCTATTTTTGTCCCATGGGAATTGATTTATGGGACAAAAAGAAACGTATGTGTTAATCAAGGTTATATCTACGTACACACCAAATCTTATTGAAATCAGTTCAGTCATTTCGACGTGATTGAGTAACAAACTAATAAATAAACAAAAATCCAAACTTTCGCATTTATATTATTAGTGTGATATTTTTACTCCCGAACTTCAGTGTTTTCCATCGGAGCATTAAGTGTTCGGTTGTAGTTACATTTGATTTTCTCTTATTTTAAATAAAACCCAATTTAGACGATGGTTATTAAATTTCGTTTATTTGATTGAATTATAACGGGAATAGGTGGTGTATTTCCACTACACAGGTACTTCAGCCAGTCATATAAACTATTGTACCCTATAATTTACGTGCACGCCGTGTGTTTACAATACGCCTTTCAAAATCAAATAACCCCTTTCATTTTAATGCGTATATTATCAAACACAGAACATATTTTTTACAAATAGATAAAGCAATAGTTATAGCTTCTTCTCTCTATGAATTCTGTAAAAACTTATTAGTTTACAATATTTAACTTTGATCTCTGAGAAATATTAATACTATTAAAAATTAAACTAAAAGTCAACGTCTGCAAATTCACAAAAAGATAAAGTTAGGTAAGGCCGGAACTACACCACAGAGCACGCACGAAATTCACTGAACAATTACGTGCCCACTTTTGTTTGTAAGTGTTCGTGTTCAGTGTCTACAGCAGTTTTTACATTTCACTGATTCCCTTGTGGACAGTTTTAAGTGATTTCGTGAGAGTATTACCCTTTTCTTAAATTTTATTTTATTTATTTATTTATTTAGGCAAGGCCAAAAGCACACATAGTATTATAAAGCATTTTTAAAATAGTTCTATAAAATGTGTGCCAATAACAGACATGCACAGGATTTACAATAAAATATTGAAAAGACAAAAGTTAGGTAGATAAGTAATTTATAAAACTCAAATGAAAATAAAACAAAATATAATAGGTACCTACTTCAATACAAATTAAAATAAAACACAGTTCTAAAACTTACAACCAATAAAAAATATACAAAGAGAGAATACTGATCGGTTTTCTGTCAGGCCAGGTCTATGAAAACGATATGTAAAAAAATTTGAGCCGCTAAGTAACTGTCGCATTCAATAACGAAAAATGGTACTGATTTCATATTTAAGCAATGTTTACTTGAGGATTTAAACTACGTAAATGAAAGTCAGAAATGCAATTGGTGAAACTTTTCTCGATACAATTACATGTTAAAATAGGCTCTTCTAAAATACTAATATCGTTCATTCTCCGACTCTAGAAAAGATTTAAAGTATTTTTTTAGATAGTTATGTAGGTAATTATGGTACCTAAATTAATAAAACAGCATTTTGTTTTCATTTGTTGGTTCTAATGAGATTCGAGGTTTTATCTTTTGTCGCTTGCGTCATTTACTCCTGCGACAATGCGTCGCGGCTAGGATACCTGTTTGTCTCGTTCTTCACCTAAGCAAGTAAATAGCACTGTCACTTTTTTGCATGTCCGGATGGTACGCCCAATCGTCACCGAAATTAAATTTGTATATCGTCTTAAGGAGTCAGGTGGTATTGGTGACCACCAAGATAGTGGTGCAGTACTTTGTTTCTAAAAAATTGTAATGAGTCACTGAACGGAACTGAAATTAAACTGTACCCATTACACATTCTAGTAAATGGAGAATTAAGACTAAGATTATTTCACTAAAAAGGGATATGAAAAATTTTACTAATTGGTTTTCTAGGGTAATTAAATGGAACCGAGAGAGAGATTTAACCTATTAAACTTTTATATCTTGTTAAATTTAGGGACTAATTTAGAATTTTGACAATTCAATGATAAAGAAATGAAGTAAAGTTATAGAAATGCAGGACGTCCGATGTTTTTTATGGTGTATATTTGAAAGAAAGAACAAAAGAATGGACAAAAAGAAAGAAAAATATATAAATTAATTTTTGAATGTTTTTTCTTATTACTAATTAATTATTTAATTAATTTGCATCTCGGATAGTGAATATATTGTATTATTGTTTCATTAGATCTTTGTGCATATACCAATTGAAGCAATAGTACATTGTCATACAAGGGCTGTAAGTGATCTATTGTACATCCGAGATATTAATCGAGGATGTTATTGATCGCTTACACCCGAGTAGAGCACATAACGTTTCATCGCGAATGCGACGAAATTGAAAAAAGGATTTTTATAACAGTTGGTAGGTAAAAAAATTGCGTTCCGGTATCCACTGCATTTTTCTCACTATGGCTTCTTTCATTTATTAGAAAGAAGGATTTTTCATGGTGGTTGTATTTAGTTTTAGCGTCTATGAATGTAACCTTTATTATTTTAAACTAATTGACCCAGCGAATTTCGTACCGCCTGACATGCATATGACGCGGCATGTCACGTCGGTCATCATTATCTGTAACAATGTATGAGGAAATGATTTTTCTTTTTATTATCTTTTTGCGTGATTTTTCCGATATTTTAATAGTTATTCTGATATTCAGGACGGTTACAAATATGACAAATAAAATATCATCAAAATCGGTCCCGCCGTTCTCGAGTTATGTGTTCGAACAAACCAGACTTTGATTTATATAATAGGATGGAAATAAGGATTTGTCATGGAGAGTGTATTTCATTTAAGCTTATTAAGAATGCAATGAGTCTCATTGCCACTGGCAAATGCAAAAAACCTTACGACGCCAAAAAAAAATTAATTTCATTCTATTTATACTTAGCAGCTCCTTTAGGGTAAAGACTGTATTTCTTTGCGATGTATATTGTTAAAGTATATGTATATATGACAACCTCCGTGGTGCAGTGCAGCTAATAGCCGGCTGAGACGCAGGAGGTAGTGGGTTCGATTCTCGCCGCGGAACAAATGGTTGTATGATCTACATATATTTGTTTCGGGTCTGGTTGTTTATCAATATATTATAAGTATGTATTTACAAAAAAAAAGTATATAAGTACTATATCAGTTATCTGGTTCCCATAGTACAAGCTCTGCTTAGTTTGGGGCTAGATAGCGCTGTGTGAAATGTCCAGCAATATTTATTTTATTTATATGTATTTATTTTCAAATTTATTGACGGCCCTAGGACCGTAAACCGCATTTACAGAGCCAATACTACGACGACCGAACACTCGAGAACCTGTTTAACATTGTATAAATTACGAAGACTTACGAACAGATATTCTTATAAAGTTTGCATTAATAATAAACTTCGACAACCTTACAACAATAAAACGAAGAAATGTTTTGAACTATGTATGAAATTAGTCGTAGAATTTTTAACACAGAAATTCGATTTTCGTATTTGATTTGCAAAATAACACTTCCTAGAACAAATACCGGAATAAAAATACGAACTAATTACGAGCGGAGTGAGAGGCGAGATGAGTGCGGGAAACCGAAAGAATTGGATTAAATCATAGATTCAGTCCCACATTGTAAAAGTAGATTCAGTAGCGCAAGTTTAAGTCCTTGTACGATAATAGGTATATCTTTGTACCTTTCACTTGATACTTGTGTTCACTTATTTTTGGTGTATGTATCAGTCCTAAATCTATCTATACTTTATTATTTAATGTGTAAATATGTATTCTGTTATACATTAAAAAATAAAGATTATTAATAAAGTCATTTTCACTAATCGCTACACACAATAATTCTACAATCACCGTGTTCTACGTTCCTGATACACAAAGGGTTGTTTAATGCAAGACAGCTGGTAGTTAAAAAAGCTAATTCTCAATGTAACGTTTGACATAACAGAGAGATGATGCTGCCTGTATAGATAGATGGATAGATAATTCTTTATTGTTACACCAAATTACAATAAACTTAGCCTAAAAAACTTAAAGACTAATACATGGTGGTACAATGGGCGGCCTTATCGATCCATTACAATTCAGATTAGAATCCATACAGATTCCAGACCATATACAATACATACATAAATAAATAATTAATAAATATTTCTGGACATTTCACACAGCGCTATCTAGTCCCAAACTAAACAGAGCTTGTACTATGGGAACCAGATAACTGATAGAATACTTATATACTTATTTTTCTTAAATACATACTTACATATAATATATAGAGAAACAACCAGACCCGGAACAAATATCTGTAGATCACGCAAACATTTGTTCCGCGGCGGGAATTGAACCCACTACCTCCTGCGTCTCAGCCGGCTGTTCGCCCACTGCGCAACGAAGGTCGTCATATATATACTTTAACAATATACATCGCAAAGAAATACAGTCTTTACCCTAAAGAAGCTGCTAAGTACAGTTTGTAGACCTCACTTTTAAAAATAGGTAAAGATTTAGCATGTCTGATGTCCGTAAACGAGTTACTAAAGAAGTTGGAATTATGCGCTGGAGTTTTCAACTATAGAGTAGTGGAAGAACGCAGATTGCGGGGATTGGATAGATTTAGGAATTCAAAGCATTGTATAGATCTTCATAGAGCTGAAATTTGACTGAATTTCAAAGTACATGGTATTAGGGAAAATAATACAATGTTTTATGCTTTGGGCTACTATAAAATGAAATGTTTGGGCCTAGATGACTCTAAGGTGATTTTCATTATTTATTGCATCTTTTATTAATAGTAGATACAAATCATCTTCATCATCATCCACAGCCTGACCTCGCCCGCTGTTGGGTATAGGCCTCCCCAAGTTTGTGCCATCCACCACGATCCTGCGCTAGTCTCACCCACTGACGGCCTGACCCTGGGCCCTCAGTAGATGCAAATAGTTGCAACCAATAATTACCGTGCTGTATGTCAATTACTATTTTGCATTAAATCACAAGAAGGTGTTGTTACCATTGCCTATGTCGATCGTGAGTTGACCCTTACAGCTCCCTTACAACGAAATATACATTGGTATTCCATGCGAGCGATGAGCGAGCGCCACTGAATAGAATTCCTAAGTTCTTCATTTCTTGGAAACTGAATGTTTTGCAAACTCACCCACCTTGTTTAAGAAAGCAATCAATCAGACAATCCTGTCTGATTGTCTAATTTCAATTAATAGCGACTAAGTTACTCATTAGGTACTAAATATGAACCTGTATTGTGTAGGTAGGTAGGTACCTAGGGACTTGCTTGCCTGCATAATATAGGTTCATTGATCGAGCGAAGCGAAATATCCAAATTAACTTGGGGAAATCGGCGTTGTATGTATGTATGTATGTTTGTTTGTCCGAGAATAACTTTCGAATCGTTTATCCAATCATCGTGAAATTTGGTATATAGGTAGGTAATGATGGCATAATTTTGGTGTACTCAATGAGCTAAAAACTTGGGGGGGGGGGGTTGAGATATTGGGGTTACAGAGGGGTAAAAAAATATGAAAATGAGACTATTAGGTCAAATGAGACGTCAAATGAAAAGTCTTCATTTCGACCCCATTTTTACTTTTAGTTTTTGTAGTTTTTGAGTTATTAGCCATAATAAAAACTAAACTTTGACAAAATTCACAGGATACACCAGTGACCCCACAATGCTGTAATTTAGTATGCGTGTAGCTTATGTATCACAAATATAGGCAAAAGTCTGAAATCTAGAATAACTTCAATTTGTACCCCAAAAAAGAGTAACCAATTAACATGAACTCCCGTTACCTGTAATTTGAATGAAACTGTAGGTCAACTTGGTTGGTTTTATTTTGTGGCACTGTTTTGATGGTCATAGATTACGAATAATATTTTTTTTGTTTTTATGGTAGACTCGCGAGATATCAGTTCGGGGCGAACCACTAGTTTATATACTTATATTTTTTTACATGTATTTAATATTGTATACACTCCTGCCCACCATTTGTCTAATGTGATCTGTGGACAACGGTGCTGGTTATGCCTGTAGTAAGACATCGTGTAGTAATTATTAAGTGTAGTAATATTTAGACATAATTGTTTGTGGTCACAAATAAATAATAAAAAAAAACTTACATACAAAACAATGCATAGACCCTAATGTGCGTGAGTACAGTTGTGGATTTGAGTAGAGGTAAAGCGTATGGAGTTAGAGCACTGTCTTGATATTAACATTGTTGTTCCACATTTCTCTCTGCGCAAATCTCGTAAATTGAATATCGACATTAGTATGCGCGACGTCTGCTTCATCGGAATTAACTGCATTGTTACTGTATGATTTTTGTTTCTTTAATTAAAAGTTTAATTTATGCAAGGACGCTCTGTTATTCTGCTTTATGCATTTGCTTTGGTTTGGTTTCTGAGAAAATACGAAAGGGGTTTAAATTAATTTCAGAATATTTTTTTTAAATATAATTTTCATCATTTATTAGAAAATTAAAAACAAAAGTAAGTATGTGTTACAAAAGTAGGCCATATGTTACACATCAAATTTATAAAGCTGCCAAAACTTTAGAAGAGTTTATTACGGCCAAAATGTAAACAAAAACAAAAAAAAAACAGTATATTATTAAAATACTGTTAGCAATCAGCTTTTCAATATACTGAACTGCAACGTTTGCCATTAATCAGATCAAAAACTGTAAAAAGTTTACCTGTAGACGGAGATAACGGCACTTTGAGTCGTAATCTTAATCACCTTTCTAATTTCGACCTCCGTGGTACAGTGGGCAAATAACCGGCTGAGACGCAGGAGGTAGCGGGTTCGATTCCCGCCGCGGAACCAATATTTGTATGATCTACAGATATTTGTTCCGGGTCTGGATGTTTGTCTATATATTATAAACATGTATTTACAAAAACAAGTACATAAGTATTCTATCAGTTATCTGGTTCCCATAGTACAAACTCTGCTTAGTTTGGGGCTAGATAGCGCTGTGTGAAATGTCCAGCCATATTTATTATTTGTTTATTTATTTCGACCCTAACGTGACAAGAGCCTGTTGCACAATTAGCAGTGCATTCGTATCAAAAGAAAGGATGCGGGTTTAAGTTCCGTCCGGCTTAAAAGTTTTTGAGATGGTTTTAAAAATCATTCAAATCTTATCAACGAAAAATAGAATACATTAGCATACCAGTCTGTTATATAAGAGAAGACTGGCGTAGACTGGAGAAGGTCGTATTGCCAGTCTATTCCCATACGAGTCCGTATCCTTCCTCAAAACTGTCACACGAATGCGTTTCATCCTCAATTATCTTCATAAATCTAGTTATTATTGCTTGTGTTGGTAGCGTATCAATTTTATTAATAAAATCAATTTCTTCTTCAACTGTTATTGATTCTATATTCACATATACTGCATCCTGTAACAAAGTATTTACAATATGACCCAGGAAAATGCCTGCGACTTGGTTCGGAACACCATCCTGTGTATTGTTCCATTAGTCTTCTACCATTTTTCAAAAGTATTTCAAAAGTGATGGTCACATCAGAACTATAAGAAGCAGTAATTTTTTATATAAGTATATAGCTGTTTCTGTCTCACTGCTGGGAAAGGCCTATCTTTCCTTTGCAAACACCATGACCATGCATGCTGCCCAGTCTACTTTTTACTTCATGATTCGGCATCTGACATAATGTGACTAGCCCAAACCCACTTCAGCTTAGCAGGTTTTCGAAGCTGAAGTTTCGTGCATTAACGCAGCTTGATGCTAGTGTTACGCCGAGGCTGTTAAACAATGAGTAATAATCGAAACTTCTCGAACACTTTTGTCTTGCGGTGTTATTGTTGTTATTGTCTGCGGTTGCGCACAATGGGGATTGGTCGTTCTGTCGAAACACCGACCCCTTTCCTGGAACGATCGAGATCGTTCTCGAACAATCGAAATGTGCGCGATATAAATAGGCCAGACAGTGAGTCTCAGCGAGGCCCTGAAGGACTGACGTGGAAGAAGGGTCTCGCGTGAACAGTAGTTGCTCGGACAGTCAGTCTGGATTTTGCTATACGTGCGAACATTTCGGTGACTTTACGTGGTGCAACAGTGGTGTGAATTAGTGTGTTGTGATTACGTGTGACCAAGTTCGTGTATTCATCGTTCTAGTGTTGAATAAAAGTGTTATTTGATGAGATCGATTCCCATTATTTTATCCCGAACCCTCAGCTCGTAACACTATTTAGCCTTTTATAGTAAACATAGAAGTTTTGCATTACGTCATCGTCATTTATTCTAAGTTTTTATATTTTGGTTTTTTGCTCAAATGACAAAGGAAGTTAAAAAAAGACTTAATTGTATCAATACACAACCCATATTTCATCATTGACATCATATTTCACCATTAACATCACATATTTTATCATTGACATCACACAATTATCATGTTTTCATCTTTTACATTTTACTTACATCTTTTGTAAATGTATTATGTGTGCTATTTAGCAAATAAATGATTGTCTATGTGTATGTCTAACATAAGACCTTGGAACTGTGAGCTGTTTTAAGTATTGGAGTTAAATAAGTCTAAATGGCTCAAACGGCTTTCCACCACCACAATTCCCACTACAAAACAGTATAACTTTTAATTCAATAGTTACCATAGGGAATCTTTTTCCCTCAGCCACCACACTGTAATTGTTTGCTTGATAAAGTAGTGTAAATTGGCGACTAACATTCTTCACAGGTGTATTTTGTGTATACTGTACTACAGCAGTTTTATTATTGGTCTCTTTTTCTCTGGAAGCTATGAAAGTTGCGCCGAACAACTTTAATGTCAGTTACTCGAACCAATTTTTGGTTCTTGAGAATGTCATTAGAATGATTCCAATTGACATAGCCTCGGCGACGGTAACGAACTATTTTATCACTGGTTTCACCACCAGTGTCATCTTTAGTGTCCGTAGAATCATTAATATCAGATCTCGATTTGTCTAATGACTGGCTTAGTTTTTTAGTAGCATCTACTAAAGTTTCTAGATTTTAGTTCAGGATCTTGATTTGTGTCATCAGTTGCATGACGATTTCATTATTCGGGATATCCATTGCTCAAATTCTACTGACCAGTTAAGTGGTAAAATAGTAGGGAAATTGTTTATAGAGGCAACTTGATTCGAATAGGTGGACTGAATATGTAATATCGGTATCCGAACAACGGGGGGGTTAGCATAGTTAGAGTGGCGTAGTCGAACTGAAAATAGGATTCATTTCGGCACTAGATGACGTATCAGTATCAGTAGCAATAGTTTTATAACAGGCTTGTTTATCTTACGATCATTATTAGTCAAAGGTCAACTTTTTGTATCGAAAAGTATAATATAAATAGTACAGGATAATTATTGAAGTGATAACTTCTTTAGGCGCGTTGGGCATTTTTTGAGATGGGAAAAAATCATTTAACTTGCGTCAATATTACCGTTACCGACACTTCTGTAATAGATAAGTAGTGAAAACTTTTTAGGCGCGTTTGGCATTTTTTGAGACGGGAAAAACTATTGAACTCGCGACACTGTTACCGTTACCGACACCTCTGTATATAAGTATCTCGTAATTTTTCAAATTTTCACTTCTGTCAGCACTCTCAGAGTGCAACTTTTTTTATTAATACTACATCAGTTCCACCAACTTATCATTTCAGTTGACCTTGTCGCTAGTGTCTTCTGAACCTATTGTTCCCATTTTGACCACCTGAACAGATATGTTTGTGGCACTCTACAGAAGTGAGGAAGAACCACAAAGTCCGCTTAATTTCAAATTGGTTCGCTCGCTGCGAAAGTGTTGGCTAGATCTACCAATTCCACATCCGAGCAAACCTCCGCCCAATACCCCGTGCAACTATAGAGTTGCTCGCAAAATCCACATACTCGAATTAGAAAATCTATACATATAAAAGGCTTTGTCCTGAATGACTGATTGACGGATCAACGCACAGCCTAAACCGCTGATCGTAGAGACCTGAAACTTGGAGGGCGTATTCTTTGTATGACGTAGGCATCCGATAAGAGAGGATTTTCCGAAATTCTACCCGTAAGAAGGTGAAAAAGAGGGGCAAAGTTTGTATTGGA
Source organism: Philereme transversata (assembly GCA_963924445.1). Taxonomy (NCBI): domain Eukaryota; kingdom Metazoa; phylum Arthropoda; class Insecta; order Lepidoptera; family Geometridae; genus Philereme; species Philereme transversata. The sequence goes on from OZ004353.1 coordinate 6,101,478, forward strand.
CAACGTGATTCCTTGGTCCAGTCTACTTCAAATTTTGCATAAACCTTTTTAACACAATTGATGGAAGACGTATTTCGTATTTTATTGAAATTCATCACCTAACGGGGTTACAAAGGAGTAGAACGTTATTTTGGCGGTGATTTGCTTCGAGGTTGATTGATATCAACCTCGAAGCAAATCACCTTCTACTCCTTAGTGCTTTTGATTTAAATTACTATTTATTTTGACACATGTTTGAAAACTCACTCCGATTTTATTTAAAAAAGGTTGAACTCCCTTAAAATCTTATGGAAATACTCTTTAAAATTGGAATGTCTCGAAAGTCACCGTAATATATGAGTACCTCATTTGAAGGTTTCTAAGCTTAAAGAGGTTATGCACTCATAGGGACGTAGAGTTCGAAATTTGAAATGGTAAGGACTACAAGTAGAACATTTTGGTCAGAAGAAAATAGTTTTCTTTTAGTTTGTCTTAGAACTTTAATTTAGTATGTATTGTTTTGTGCAATTTTTTTACATTACACTATATGATAAATATGAAATTTTGGATGTTTGTTTATTTGTTTGTTTGTTACTCAATCACGTCGTAACGGCGGAAACGGTTTTGATGAAATTTGGTATATTCGTAGGTTATTACCTGGATTACCACATAAGCTACTTTTTATCCCATAAATCAGTTCCCATGGGATTAAAATGGGGTGTCAAATTGCAAAAGCGGGTTTAGCTATATATCTAGGTGACCTACACATTTAGAAGTGTAACGCGTACGAAGTCGCGGGCAACAGCTAGTAAATATATAAAATTGTCATAATTAGTCTAGAAGCCAATACATATCACTAAGCAAGATTGAGTTAATAGATCATCTATTGAGGCTAAATATACAAATAATTAGCGATTTGGATAAATAAATTATAATGTATTCAGCTTAATAATTATGTTTTTATATAATAGTAAAAATGGTATACATGCGTATTATAACCGCCGGCTTAATTATTTATTTATAGTTTACCCCGGAACTCACTAATCATGGTAAATATCTCGTTTTTTATCAAAAAATATCGAAGCCTCTTACATTAAATATGCTTTTTATCATGCTTAAGAACGTTGATATTTTTATCCCGTAATATATAATTGAATTAATTTTAATGAAGTAGGTAATAATCATTTTACATCACAGTTAAAATAAAGTTGGAAATAAACATACCAGTACACAACAGGAACAAACTCTATGATTAACCAGCAGATGCTAAGTAAATAAAAACATAAAAGTTAATCTGATTAACGTGTCTTATAGTAGTTATCGGCATAGTTAATAAACTTATCAATAAAACAACGTGAAAGATAACATTTAATGCTAGTACGTAGATCTTTAAAATAGCGTTTATCCTAATTATGAAATATAACCCTAAAAACAGATGGCTCACACGGATGGTTTTCATGGCATTCTACGCAAGAGAGCCGCTCGATGCTGTGCCGTGCCCGCGGTAGCGGTAACACTATCCTACGCGTTTTGTCTGATAAAGCTGACTGCCCAACATTGTGGCACCTAGTTCAGCTGCATGTTAGAAAATAAGTATTTCAGTTTTTTTTAATATTTTTTATTTATTCATATATTTTTATCATTATTTCACATGTCTTTTTATTTTTATTTATTTTGATTTTAAATTTGATTTGTTATTTATTTTGATTTAGTTATTATTTTTTGTCCTTTATCCTCATATATTTTATATTTGTATTACTAACATAGTTGTAAACAAATGTAGTACTAACAATATATCAGCCTCAGCCAATCTTCCATTAAGCAATGATCCTCTCCATCCAAAGGTTGTCTGGAAAAGATCGCTTTGTTAAGCGATAAGACCACCCATTATGCTTACATTTATTCGTTTTATTTTTATTTTTATATCTGTTGTATTTAGCTTGTAAGGTATAAAAAAAAGAGTGTGTATGTACACGCGTTAGAAGTTATACTTCTTTGGCGTATGGAAAAAAAATAACTAAAATGCAGTAGTGATTAACGATAAATATTAAAATTTTTATTTTTTTATTTAAATAAAATAAAAACACCAAAATAATATTTATTTATTCACACTGTTTAATTGTACCCTTACGAAACACGTGTTCTACATATAAAAATACTAGAATATACAACTTGAACATAGTTATCAATTTTCATACCACCTAGAACTAACTTCATGCTGTTAAATTTAGGTGTCGGTGTGCGCGCGCAGCGTAAAAATTCACTCTCATCATTTTTCTCCATCGCGCCAAAAGAAGTATAACTTCAATAAAGAATTTTCATTGATTCAGTATATGGACATTATACTTACGTCTGAAATAAATGTTATTGAATTGAAAAAATTATCATGCAAGGGCGCTCTATTCTTCTGCCTTGTGCATTTGATAAATTTTGGTTTCTGGGATAATACGAAATAGGTAAAAGATTTTAAAGTTTTTAGAATGTCATAGTTATTTTATTACTGAAATCAAATATCCATTCCATATGCAATCGATATTTCAATCTAGCGAGATAAAATCGCAACATCGCCTCTAATCGAGTTCGGAGGCGATTCAGTCAACATTTTGTAGAAAAACAAACGCATACTAACATTACAAATTCAACTTTGCCTCTCTATCTGTCTGTTTGTTACGTTTACTTCACCAAACGGCTCGACTGATTTTGATGAAATTTCAGATTCTGAAATACAGATAGATACGCTTCAAGATATTTATTTCTCTTAAGAATTAGAAATTCACTTACACTTACAGCGTTAATTTATATTATTTTATTGTGTATGTAAAAAGGTAATTGTATGTAATTTTATTGTATGTATCGTAAAATAACGGAATAACAATCACATAAAACAAACAAAAAAATAGCTATACAGTGGGTAGATGCCTAATTTGTGCCTCTGAATAGCAGCGAGCAAACGTTGAGCTTGCTTTTTTTAAATTATTTTTAGTCTTAAAATAACGGTAAAAAAACGCAACGGTTTATTAGAAATGCATACACAGCTTACATACATAGGCATACGGTTTGTAAAGAATCATCAAACCATCACAAATCCTGGTAACAAAAAGCTGCTGTCGGAAAGCCCCGTCAATACGTACCATTTGTTTACCGGCGATAGATACCCAATTTCAAACGGATCAATCTAAAACCGCTCCTGTATTCACACATTATCTGTACAGCTAGTTCATTTCGTGCCATGCAGTTTTTTATGTTTATGTAAAATAAAGTATTTTATATTATATTCAACCTTAACCTATGCTATTCAATTCTATTAAGAACGACCAAGAAAAATATCATGAAAAAGTCGACAAGCCGTATACAAAAAAATCGAAAACGTTCCATTGGTATTCTTATAAACAGCAATGAGCTTGGTAACGTAATGTATTACCAAAAGTGCTTGCCCTATCTTTGAGCGCACGACCCATCACTTACCATCAGGTGGTTAACCTAATCAAGTGCGTAACACTATTCTCAATAAAAAGGTGGTCATGAGGCATGCTTATAAAAGGTATTAGTACCTATTGAAAACAGTCGCCCTGGTCGTATTTAATTATTTCGTGTGCCATTCAATTGTATTCTAAGCCGATAAAAACCATCTACCCTTACTATGAGTGACACAGCCCAGATGTTTAACTTAACCAGCTTTTCAAGCGTTTCTAGTCTAAGCTGTGATTTGGTAGAGAATCCTGATGCAATCATTCATGCTGTTCTGATTTTTATTTTCATCGTATTGAATAGCGAACATATTTTGTCAGCTTCAGTGAATGAATGATTATTTAGGCTCTACTGATACGGAAATCAAAACATTCATCGATATATTTTTAACACATGTTACTTTTTATTCTACAGTTTGTAGAACTCCTCTAGTGTCATTAATCCGGTTGTTAGTTCGGTTGACAGAACTACTGGTTATTTGGTTTCAATAGTTCGGTCCGTACAAAGATTGTCTGAAATGTCAAAAGTAACTGAAAATGTCAAAGAAGTTACCCTACTTTATTAAACAAACTATCACTATACATATAATACAGAATTAAGTAAAATTTAAAAATAGTTTAAATAAATCTAAGATTTGTAAAATTCATCCGTTGTTTTTAATTATTTTATGGTAATTATTCCTTTTCTTTTTATTATTTGTATTTTTTACATTCGGTTGTACTATAACCGGAGATATACCTGAGCTGCACGGGCCTAAGCCAAGTGCATATCAGTACCTAACGTATGATTGATTGGACTTTCACTTGGAAGGTCCGTTTGCAAGAATTTGCGCACAATTCCGCAGGTGTTCAGTATAGCCGCTTGAGAATATGTGTGTTTTGGGAGGTCTAATACAGCAAGTGATTGAAACAGTTGCTTTAAAATTACACCTGTACTGGAAATTACTATTGGTACGATGGATACCTTCTGCAGGCGCCACATACGCGCGATTTAATTTTTAGATCTATGTACCTACTTGGAGAGCTTTTCTGATACAGTGTTCTGTAGATTATGAGTGTTTGGGATGGCTATGCCGATAAGAAGTGCTGTTTTGTTTTGCTGTTTTTTGTATTATTATTATTACATCCTGAATGTATGCTTTTTTGTTTGAATTATATATTTAATCATAAGGATAATCTTATTTTATTAGGATGATAAAAACATGATACTTATTATATAAGACCTAAATTAGATATTAATTAACAAATTAATTAAAACACACTTAAAGAAAGGATTATATAACGTACTAGCTGACCCCGCGAACATCGTACCGCCAATAAATTTTGTAATAAACCACTATAATCAACTATCCAAATTATTAGACATTAGACATTCATTTATTGAAACTTTAGGATCCCTAGGCACGCTTAGTTACGTCATCTTACAAATAAATGCAAACATAAAAACAAAAGTGAAAGATGCTGCTGTATAGGGGCTTTGTCAACTATTATAAATATAAAAAAAAACCTTAAAAAATAATTAAAATTAGAGCGGCTGTAAAAAGGCCTTTTTTAGTATTAAACTACTAATATCACTATTGAAATATAGTGGTTGGTTGTAGAAGAGTGTAAATTTATGGTTGTATGTATTTTATATTGCCGAACCATAAAAATAATAATCAAAGATTATGTACAAAAAATAACAATAAAAAATTTGGGGTGGACTACACTTATCACATAGGGGTATGAAAAATAGTTTACGTCCTATTCTCAAACCTACCAAATATACAACACAAAAAATTCATAAGAGTCGATCAAGCTGTTCCGGAGGAGTATTGTTACAAACATTGTGACACGAAAATTTTATAGGTATATTAAAGATGTAAGCTATCCTATCTCTCAAGTTGGAGCAGACTGGTCACGGTGTGACAATTTAATTTAAAATCGGTTAAGTAGTTTAGGAATCCATCGCGGACAAACATCGTGACAGGAGATTTATATATATTAAGATATAACCAACAAAAGCATTACAAAGCGCTGAGTAATATCAAAAAGTCTAAAGATAGAGGATATAACTCCAATTTGGCAAAATTCCAGAAATGTCAGTTCCTAGAAAATAACTATTATTTTACTCGCAGTTTCAACGCTTCTGAGAAATTACATGCAGAGAGAATTTCGAAGCGCAAAATTAAAGTTATCTTCATCATAAACGTCGTTTGCTATTTTTTATTATAAACAAGGAACTTGTTAACTGTAAGTGAAACTGTAAATATGCAAAGTACATTTTCTTGGAAAATTTATGGAAAAAACGATAGAAAAACGTCAACAATCTGGAGTCAAAGTTGTGTAACAACTTAACACCTACGTCTGGGAGAATGTCGCACCTGGCTTGGAAAGTTCTGCTTGCCTATCTTTAGTGGCTTTTGCATGCGGTTTTACTCAAAATATTTTTGGTTTATTCTCGAAATCCCCACCACTACGTCCCCACCGGTGCGTAGAGGCCTTGTTACTGGACAATTACCACAAACATACATATTTTAACACGGGCAATTTATTTTCAAATAATTAAATAAGAAATTGCCCATGTTGTAGTACGTATGTTTTACGTATGTTTGTAGTAATTGTCCAGTAAAAAAGCTACGCATGGGTGGGACGTAGCAGTGGAGACGTAGCAGTGGGGATTTAGAGAATAAACCATATTTTTGAATGTACACAACATGCAAATATTTTGGTTGCCAAGGGGGCCAAAATCGTGGGGGCCAAAAGAAAAATAATGCTGGACATTTCAAACAGCGCCATCTAGCCCCAAACTAAGCAAACCTAAGTTTGGTTAGCAAAGTCCCCCCAAATTAGGATTACTATGTCAAATAGGGTGTCATATCGCTTACTTTTTTTTTGAGTGCAGTTTTTGCGTTCTGAAGTAACACTACAAAAAAAATACCATCCACACACGTACTCACATTATTTATTACTCAATACAATCAGTCATTTTCGTTGTTCGAGTAATCAGTTATATATTTGTATATATATTTTTGTTATATAAGCGCTAGGTTTTGCCTTACAGCGTAAAGTAAAACAAGTTTACCTTTGATATCCGTCATTTATCAACGGATTTGGAAAGTTGTTTTTTTGTTTGAAATGATATACTAATTATATACATTTGTTTTAAATTAAGCATTCATCTAAATTCTTGTTACCATTAGACTGCTAAAACAGTATCAACAGACAAACATTATTAGTAGAGAGTTTGAATTATAGGCAAAATACCGTACTCGCAAATGCAAAGATTGCAACAGCCCTTACTTATTACGAACTACATATTTGTTACAAAGGAACTTTACACAGAGTTTTTGTTATGTGATAATATTGTCTTACTTTTTGTTCTATTAACAATAGTTAAATAATGACACTTGAGTTTAACAAAATAAAATGTATTGCGAAAGGATATGTTGTAATATTTTATAACTGACATAAAAAAGGAGGACATTCTCAATTCGTCGAAATCTTTTATTTGTATGTATGTTCCAAGATTACTCGAAAACGCCTGGACCGATTCGAGAAATTCTTTTTTTATTTAAAAAGGTATACTTCCCAGGTGGTCTCATTGGCACTAAGTCAAAGGGGTAATCGCGCTAATTTTGAACGATAGTACCTTAGTAAAAACGTTACGATTATGCACATTTCGTATCGCGCTGACACTCGTGACATCAATCAAACCAACGTGAGTCCAACGTTCAAAATTAGTGCGATTGCCCCCCAGGATCTGATGATGGGATCCCAAAAAATAATCGGGGGCAACCCTCAAGTCGTATGGTTACGCATAATGTGTTTTATATATTTTCTATAAAATAACCAATTCTGAAGTCGGTTATATATTTGTTATAAAGTTACTTGTATAACCACTAGATTTTGCCTTACAGCATTACAAGTTGTTACAAAATAAGTTGTTACCTTTGATATCCATCATTTATCAACGGATTTGGAAAGTTGTTTTTTTAATTAATATACTTTAAAACTGGTCTCATAGAAATTTCATCAAATTCGGTTCAGTATTTTTTTATCTGTATTCGGTTCGTATACCTATGTTTGATGTATGTTTTTATTTCTAAAATAATTCTATCAATGTTGTAATTTGAATCTGACGAGATACTGATGTAACACTTACTTTTGTTATCTGAATGAATAAAATAAATAAATATAATAAATATTGGTGGACATTTCACACAGCGCTATCTAGCCCCAAACTAAGCAAAGCTATGGGATCCAGATAAATGATGTAATACATAGGTATATACTTTTTTTTGTAAATGCATACTTATAGTAATATATAGAAAAACATCCAGACCCAGAACAAATATTTGTAAATCTTGCAACCATTTGTTCTGCAGCGGGAATCGAACCCGCTACCTTCTGTTTCTCAGCCAGCTCAGTCCAGCAATATTTATTATTATTATTATTTATTATTATTATTCTATACTATTCTATTCGTTAAAAAGTTACTTATTTAAAGATTTTTTTTAAACAACTAAGGTGGTAGACAAGCCGACGGTCCACCAGATTATAAGCAGTAACCGTAGCTTATTGATGTTTGTGACACCTAAGGTACCTACAGTGTACATATAACGTGTGTAAGGGAGGGCCTGTCTAGCAACAGCAACATCAATTGGCTTACGTAATAAGGGTACCGGATTATAGAGATCCTCTCGTCATAAATTTCGCGTCCCACTATCTAATAATCTTTATTCATTATTTTAATACGACAAACTTCAGATCTCTGGTATATAAATTAGCCATCAAAATAATCTTTAACCGCGGCCACACTGTACTTTTCGTGGTAGGTCAATCGTCAAGTCGACTACTTATAACTCGCCTCATAAGGCGAGACAGTGATTTAAAAAAAATATGTAGTTTTGATCGTCAACTCGCACAGTGTCGTAATCAGGATGTGATTCAGTACAGTAAAGTACAAAATTGTTAACTAAAATTGAGAAATAAATGAAAGACTAGGATTTGATATAAAACTACACATAAACTTATTTTAATAAAGTACTGACATCTGCTACTCGTACTGCGCGAGTGTTGACGTAGGCAGCCACACACTGCTCTACTCCCGCATTTATTCGCCATGCTTCGCATTCCAACTTAAAGCACATCGCCTTCGGCAATGGGTGTAATCATTGTGGCAGCGTGCACACTATGCTTTTATACCATAGCAAATTAACATATGAATGTTTTAAAAATGATTAAATTTTTTTTTCAGCCTGTAGAGTCCTACTGCAAGGCAAAGGCATTGGGACTACGCATTATGGTATGCATCCCGTTTAACTCTCTATCTCCGCCTGGGCCTACCATTTTTCTATCTGACGGAGATGGCGCTCAGTCCTGTAAGTTTTAATGAGGCAACTAGTGCAAGGGCTCCATTTAGGTACGAGCCTCGGCTTGTACCGTTGCCAGCAGGGATAGGAGATAAATGCCATGTACATGTTTATTCTTTATGTAGGCGGCAACTAGAGGGACTCGTTGACCTTGTCAGCGAGGTATGTATATTTATGTGTACCTGTGAAGTATTTGCTTTGTCGAGGGTAGATAATTCTGAAAGATTTTGACATCACGATCACCGAGAACGTGTCTCGGTCTACCTGAGCCTACCACATGGCCACCGCCCGTTTTATAACTACGCGCGAGTGTGTGGCCGGCTACTCGTGTTCATATTGTTAGTTCGTTGACTCGCGCATAAAAACCGACAAAATAGGAAGCAGTGGGCATGATAAATTAAGCAGCCACACTACTTTTTTGTCTCCTTTCTCCGCCTCTTCCCTTACTCTTCAACGAGTATGTGGTATATATTGCAAATTAGGGCAATCTTCCCCACACTTAAACTTTTATTATCTCTCAATGAACGTGAATTCAAGTACATACAAAATCGAAGTCAGATAGAAATGAAGTCATAAAAACACTGTGAAATTCCGTCACGATACCTACATTGTACAAAAGTTCCGCAGTTCGAATAAATAATATTTTATTGGAGGAATTTATTGCCTTTCACCTTCTTTTTATAACTTTATTGAGCTGTGTGTGTCACATTGTAGCTTCATCGGAATTCTTTCGTTGTTTCAAGTAGTATGTGCCTACGTACAATATAGTTAGGTGTTCTTTTTTCTTACAACGAATATTTTCATGGTAGTCGTCATCATCATCATCATATCAGCCATATAACGTTCACTGTTAAAAATGAGATCCTGCATAGATTTCCAAAGCGATCGATCTTGTGCCGTTATACGCTGCACTTTCCAGTGCGTGGTTTCGAAACCTTTCAACCTCAACAGCCATCAGTTCTTCGAGCTATATGCACCGCCCGCGGCCAGCTTGTAAATCCTCTGGGATATAAATAACTAGTGGTTCGCCCCGAACTAAGATCTCGCGTCGGAGACACGTGAAAAATATTATTTGTAAACTTTGACTATCAAAATAGTGCAACGAAATAAATAACCAACTAACTTGACCTACAGTTTCATTCAAATAACAGGTAACGGGAGTTCATGTGGTTACCCTTTTTTGGGGCACAAATTGCAGTTATTCTGAATTTCAGACTTTTGCCTATATTTGGGTCACTTAAGCTACACGCATACCAAATTACAGCCATGTGGGGTCACTGGTGTACGCTGTGAATTTTGTCAAAGTTTAGTTTTTATTGTGACTATTAACTCAAAAACTATAAAAACTTTACTATAAATAAAAACGGACTCTAAATACACTAATGAAGACCTTTTATTTGACGTCCCACTTGACCTAATAGTCTCATATTCATTTGTTTTACCCCACTTGAACCACAATATCTCAACAACCCTCCAACATTTTTAGCTTATTTAGTCACCCCAAAATTGTACCATCATTACCTACCTATGTATTAAATTTCACGATTATAGGATCAACGCTTCGAAAGTTATCCTCGGACAAACAAACATACATACATATATACTTACATACATACATACATACAACGCCGATTTGCCCAAGTTGATTTAGAGATCTCGCTTCGCTCGATCAATAAATAAAAAATGCTGGACTTTACACTACGCTATCGAATCCCAAACTAAGTCAAGCTTGTACTATGGGAGGGAACCAGACAAATACTTATAGTATAGGTACTTATAGTAAACAAAAAAACACCCAGACTTGGAACAAATATGTGTAGATCATGCAAATATTACTTCCGCGGCGGGAATTGAACCCGCAACCACCAATGACAGGACTTTAGTCTACGAAACTCCTTACTTCTAATCTCGTAGATAAACCAAGCATATCCCTGACCAAGCACGCTGAGTGACCTCGAGCCTTCAAAAAGGTAGCTAAACAAACACTCACGTGTTACAAGTGAACTTTAATGAATGAATTAATTAATGAAAACACTTTATTGTACACCTTAAAAATGAAAATTACAGACAAAATAGAAGCCACAAAGCAAATAGTACAATGGGCGGTCTTATCGCTTTGAAGCGATTTCTTCCAGACAACCTTTGGATGGAGAGGATGTAGTTATGTCAAAGATATGTATGCTCGGGGGTGCACATTTAAGACTAAGATATGGATGAAGGGAGTGCAACTAATACCTTTAATTGATAGTTTCGTATTTCATTTATATATATGCACAAATTTCTCAGTGTATAGTCGGTTTTAGAAAAGTATAAAAAGCACTAATTAAACTTTGCGCTGCAAAAAAATATAAAAATCAACTGTTAATTTTTAAACGTTGAAATAAATTGTTGTGCTTATCTCCAGTTCGTAATTAAATAAAACAAGGCGGTAACCTAAGAGTAATAAGGAATCAATATGCCTTCTCGCGGTATGAACAATGGAACATGCGTGCGAACATTTGATATAAGCTAAGGCAATTTACATCTGTAATAAACAAAGGGGTGTAGTTAGTACTCGTATTTAAAAGATTGATAAACTCCAACACTATTTGACCAAACACCATGAAAGCTGGCACATGTTTTTTCATGGCGAAGGTTTGTATGCATTTTTTATTGACAAACCACACTTGCAAAGGAAAACTAGGTGTAGATAGAAACTATGTTTTACAAAACGGGCCTATTTTGCGTTAGGTAAATTTCAGCCATAATAGCAGCATTTTTTTTTTAAATAGCAGCATTGATGTGCTGTAGTTGGCTAAAATACTAATGTCATAGGCACTTGAGAAAAGACGTTATTAGCTAAAGTGTTTAGTACTAACGTAAACATTCGTGCTACTATACATATCTGAGCCTGGTGACCAGTTGCACGCTGTGCGAAGAAAGCAGTCATAGAAGCGCCTGAGATAGAACAGGTTTCTTAAACTAATGGGGGGAAGGAGGGGGGGAGGCTTATCCAGCATATACCATTTTCTAAGTTTAGTCAAATGCCTCTTAGCTCTGCACGTTGATTAAATAAAAGTATTAGTTTTAAGTTTTTTGTTTTATTGTCTTTAAGGTATTTATAGATATGGGCCTTGTTATCATATTTCATATGTGCACATTGTTGCCTGAAATAAACGTTATATTATTATTATAAAAATAACAGTCTAAAGAACGTCTCAAGTGTAAAAAGGGCTGCCTAAAATCTCGGACACTACAGCTGTTGACGACTAGCTTAATGCCATCAGCATTTCATTTTGTGGCACAAACGCTGATGTTCGTTTGCTTCTAATGCCGCAGTCTCATTAAAAATAAAATAAAATTGAACAGTATTTATTATGTTAGATTATATTAGATAATAACATTATCGGTATTTGGCGAATGATGTTGTATTTTTTTTTATTCGACCAATTAAACAGATTGACAGAGATACAACTCTCACATTCGCTGAATGTGTACGTAATATGACTACTTGAGTGATACCAATCACTCAAAAAGTCTAGCAAGGCACGCACCCATTTTATTGTTGTCAAGTACCGTGGCTAATGAAAGTAGATACTGAAAAAAAGCGGCCATTCTTAAAAATATCGTAGTTATAATATCATACCTTAAATAATCTAATTTAATACTGTATAATTATTGTTTGCATCACATTGGGTTATTCTAGGCATTCTATTTTTGGAATATTTTTTATTGATCGAGCAAAGCGAGATCTCCATATCAACTTGGGCAGATCGGCGTTGTATGTATGTATGTTTGTTTGTCCAAGGATAACTTTTGAAGCATTTATCCGATCATCGTGAAATTTGGTATCTAGGTAGGTAGTGATACCACAATTTTGGTGTGACTATATGAGCTAAACTGTGGGGGATTTTTGAGATATTAGGGTTCAAGAGGGGTAAAGTAAATGAAAATAAGACTATTAGATCAACTCAAATGAAAGGTCACCAAGAATACATTTCAACCTCGTTTTTTTTTAGTTGTATCTTTGTAGTTTTTGAGTTATTAGCCTTAATAAAAACAAAACTTTGACAAAACTCACAGGCTACACCAGTGACCCCACAGTGCTGAAATTTGGTATGCGTGTAGCTTTAGTGACACAAATATATGCAAAAGTCTGAAATCCAGAATAACTGCAATTTCTACCCCAAAAAAGAGTAACCAATTAATGGTGGCACTATTTTGATAGTCAAAGATGACAAATAATATTTTTTTGTTTTTATGGGAGATTCGCGAGATCTCAGTTCGGGACGAACCACTAGTCTATAATTTTTTAATTTTATTTATCAAGCTGATATTTTTTTAATTTAACGCGCTTTTTCAGTCTTTACTTTCACTAGCTAGACTACCATAGAAAACTGTTCAACTCTACAGGCTGGTTATATTACTCTGAGGCGGTGACCGATTTATAGCCCTCGACGGTGCTGTAGTGAGCTCTCACGTGAAAAGGTAGATATTTGCTTTTGCACATTTCATTTTCAACGTTTTGTTTTGTTTAATTAAATTAAAATAATTCAATTTACATTGAATCTTGAGTGTTGTCATTAATGGTGGCCACATGTGTACTTCTCCAATAATAAAATAATTAACAGAAAATGAATTATCCACACCACTAGAAATACGACCTAATAAAGGTTGCCGGGAGCCATTGGATGCACAAGATCAGTCACTCTGGAAATTTATGGGGAGGTCTATGTTCAGATATAAACAGGTTATGTAATTGATAAACATTTTATTAGTAAATTGTCAAATTATACGTCACATTATCTTACAATATTCATTTTAAAAAATACTTCATTGTGAAATTTATTGTAAAATAAAATAAATTAAACAAAAAATAAGTTCAGCAGTGGCCGTCCTATAGCTATACAACCTGTTTTGTTATGTACGACATTAATTTAAAACACACATCCGTAATGATATAACTGAATCTAGAGGTAAATTTAAAACCGGTAGCTTGAATATTTATCCAGTAATTGATACATTTACAATAAACAATTTTTATCTTACATCGGCGACTCCTTTGCGACGATGCCACTAAGCTAGTTTAAGAGGTACCTACCTACATGATGAATGAATATATTTTGTTTACCTATTTTATATAGGCTATTTTATTGGTATTTTATCACCCCACAGAAACCACCCGGGCACGATCTGCCGTGGCCAGTCTGGAAGTCCTTAAACAGACTCCGCCACCAGGTTGGCCGCTGCAGACTTAATGTGTGCAAATGGGGATTCAGGGACTTAACGCAGTGCGACTGCGGTGATTCTGCACAGTCAATGCAGCACTCGCTAATGTGCCTTTTGTGCCCAAATACCTGCATGATGGAGGATCTAAAAAACCTCCTCACCTAATGCTATTGTTGAGGCCAAACACCTGTCCAACATACTATAAATTAAAACGTAGAACTCTTGACACGCTATCAAGAAGATTGATATTTTGGGACCAAGGGTTGTTTGAAAATTTAAAATATTCTTAGGTAATGAATTTGAAAAAAAAACTATTTAACAACAATACTAGCCATTAGCCCTACCCGTGTTTTAATTTAATGTCGTATATAACAAAACACGTAGTATAATATTATATTAAATAGAGCGAGACTCTACTGATACAAAAATAAATTAAAAATATTCCAAATTAATACTGCCAGTCTCTCTATCGCATCTACTAATCAATATTATTTAGCATTTTCTGTTTACTTTCATTATCCACTTCCCCGTTATCTAGCGTAATGCAAAGTTGAATATAACTTGTGAGTTGTGACGCTGTCGTTACTCAAAATTCCATTATAATAAACAACCTTAACGACCCTGAAATCATATTGCAAAACATGCTTTTCATAATATCCTGAAAAATTGCGCATAAACTCTGACAGTGTAATAAATACGACTGGTTATGGTCATGTCCTTGCGACTTTTTATTAAGTCCCCAATACATGTTGGCCCAACGTTGCCGAGTGAAAGCCAACACCAACGTGTAGACGGCATGTTTGACTTGCCTTGCCATCGCTCGGCGTCGCTCGCCTAGCTGGCCGATTGTCTAAAAGCGCCGACGTGTATGGAGTACATTTGCAGTGACTTGTCACCGCTCGCAGTCGCTCGCAGCCACTCGCCTCACTTCAGAGACGTGTTGGTTTTTCTGCACAAATCAAAGGCGCTTTCCTGCGTTGCCTGACAGCACCCAACGTGTGGGCAGCTTCACACAAAATTCGTCTACATTGGCCGCATGCAATAGTATGCGTAGACTTGCCAAACGTCTAGACGGTAGCACTTTAGCTTGCACTGTTTAAGCAAAAACGATGTCTTACACCCTGTAAACACTACGTGTTTTGTTATGTACGACATACATCCGGAATCGTATTATCTGATTTTAGAGGTGGTTTTAATACCAGTAGCTTTCCCATTTATCTAGTAATCGATACATTTCCAATAAATATATTTTTTAACATAGACTTCCTCCTCAAGTAAATATAGTAGATAAATAGTAGAGATCGCAGTTATCTCAGAGAGCGGTTTATTTCCGTATCTACCATGGATCGTCCTGTAAGATCATCTCATCGTTTTCAGCTGATGCCTCCCTATGGCACGGCATGTTACTCTGACTCTTTCATGATACCGATTCAATTGTGAAATAATAATTTTTGCGAAGCAACTTCAGTGGAAGTGGTCTGGTCAAGAATCTTTAAGCATCTTCTCGGTCAATACACAAGAAGAATGCTTTTAAAATTAAGATCACTTTTGTACTAGTTGTTAAGTGCAATGAAGTATTTTCAAACAATCAATTGATCAGTTGGGATCAATCCTTTTCTCAAATCTGTTTAAAACTATTTCTTGAAATTTTTATTTTCGTATTTCCCGTGCCTCTTATCACTTTATTTACACCCGCAAACTTAATTAGCGTGGTACAAACAATATAATCTGAACCCTACAAGACATAATTAACTGGCACGTCACACAAGAGGCCGCTGCCTCGGTAAGTCAGCCGAGTCATTCAAGAGACTCATTTATCAGAGGTCAGGCCTCGAGGGCTTAATGCGGAGTGACATGTGACGCGTATGCCACACGCATTGCGGAGATACCAAAGGGAATAATGTAAGACGCGACTTGCGGATGAAGCTGCGACTTTGAAAGGTTTTTTTTTTTGGGTCCATACCTCAAAAGTTAAAAAAGGAACCCTTATAAGATCACTCTCTTGTCCGTCTGTCCGTCTGTCTGTCCGTGTGTCACTACCGATTTTCTCAGGAATGGGTGGACCTAGCAAGTTGAAATGTATACCAGATACTGAGGTCTATAGTCCCTATTAGGTGTATAAAAATCAAGGGTTTGAGTAAATACTATAAAAAGATATGGGCAAATTTATATTTTTGCGAAAACTTGTAAGTACTAAAATTTACCTTAATTTTCACCTATTTTTATTTTTCGGAATTTTCCCTTTACCCAAAATTGACAATTCTAGGTCAACCGAAAGTTCCCTATAGGTTTTGGGTAGAAAACCTATATGGTAGTTCCCGTGGACCTAGAATCACGAAATTTGCCAAAAAGCAATTACAGCACAAATAAAGGAAAATTCCAAAAAATAAAAAAATATAAAAATTTAAGGGTGTCCCCATGCATACATAGTTGACGCCAATTAAAATAGTCATCTGAGTTGTATGGGCGCTCATACAATTTATTATAGATAATGGTACGGAACCCTTCGTGCGCGAGTCCGACTCGCACTTGGCCGGTTTTTATTTTATCAGGCGTAACCATGTACAGCCCGATGACATTATCTCGAGACCTCACTGGAATGCGAACCTGCCGCCCCGTTCTCCTTTCCTACATACCTATATTACCTACATTAAATTAATTAACACAATATTTGTTTTGTTGGAAATCTTATTGTTTACTAGCTGACCCCGCGAACTTTGTACCGCCTTAGAATCTCTATATTCAAAGTAGAAAATTATTAAAGTACTAATATCGCGATGGAAAAATAGGGGTTGATCGTAGAAAGGTGAAAATTTAGGGTCGTATGTATTTATGAATGCTGTATCATAAAAAAATAAAAACAAAAATTTTGCCTAAAAATATAAATAAAAATTAAGGGGTGGAACACCCTTAACATTTAGTGGTATGCAAAATAGATGTTGATTCTCATACCTTCTCAGACCTACCCGATATGCACACAAAATTTCATGAAAATCGGTCAAGCCGTTTCGGAAGAGTACGGTAACTAACATTGTGACATGGAAATTGTATGTATATCTTAGAAGAAGAAAGAAGATAATAATATCCTACTAGAGGATGCTTGTTTTGCGCACCATATCAGAGCGCCGACGCGACGTGACGTCATCGACGCCAGGTCTCGAGATAATGTGACCGGGTAGTACATGTGACGCGTATGCCTCAACATTGGCTACTATTGCTTGAGCCATTAGTACATTGCACGATTAAGTAGTGGTAAACGTGGTTCTTGAGTGTAGACCACGCACTAGAAAGTGATGATTAAATGAGCTAAATATGTGGGACGGTTGTTGAGATACTGGGGTTCAAGAGGGGTAAAAAACAACCAAAATTTAACGATCTGGTCAAATAGCACGTCTAATAAAAGGTCTTTGTGAGTACATTTCGACCCCGTTTTTAAGTTATTAGCCTTAATAAAAACTGAACTTTTACCAAATTCACAGGGTACACCAGCACTGAATTTTGGTATGCGCGTAGTTTTAGTGGCACAAATATAGGGAAAAGTCTGAAATCCAGAATATCTGCAATTTCTACGCCAAAAAAGTATAACCAGTTAACATTAACCCCCATTACCTGTAATTTGAATGAAACTGTAGATAAAGTACGAGTATATTGGTTATGCATTTCGTGGCACTATTGTGATAGTCAAAGATTAAAAATAATATTTTTTTTGTTTTTATGGGAGAATCGCGAGATCTCAGTTCGGGGCGGACCAGTAGTTTTATAGGTTCAATAAATAGCATAAAGTCGCAAAAGTCGCGTCAGATACTTTAATCAGCTTTACATCAGTGGTAAGCTTTATTAAGTATGGGTATGCCTACAATTTTTTCCTGAAATTGAAGAATCATGTTACATTATTTTACTCGGATGTTATTTTTTTAACCGCACTATGACGACACGCCGTCACATTTATTTACTCTGATAGTTATAATAATTTCAATAATTCCTGATAAGCATTTATATAGGGCCAGCTTGACCACCGTAGAAAAGTGTATTTCTGAGAAAGTTTATTTTTTATACAACCTGGACGTGGAACAACCATATGGCCTGACCTGACAAAACATTGACTATGCAGTGCCCTGCGTCTATCAGTTTGAGGCATACGGGTATTAAACCTCTCTAAATAAGAATCGAGTAAAATGAAATTTTAGCGTACACTGTAGAAACATTTCTACGAAGTTTTAAATAAATACAATAAAAAACTTTAGTGCGAAAATGCAATAAAAACTAAAATAACTTGAGCTTAAAATTATCATTCACTCAAAATCCAGTAATTAATAACTTCATCCATCGTTCATAATAAAGGAAAAATAGAGGTCCCAAGTCCCAACGAATGAATGGAGCTCGATGGTAGCGAGTTAATGAGTCCAGGCTGACTTTATCTGAAAGCTCTTTGCTGCTACCATTACATAGAGTTAAATTATAGAAGTGGCATGCATGCACTCGATACGACATTTCATTTACATTCCAAATAAGCTGTCAGACGGTAAAGTAAATTGTATTTTTGGACTAAACATTTGAATAATAAATAATACAAGTTGCCCATACTGTTGTTGAAATTCGGACGACTTTTGTTTTTTTTATTTAATTTAAACTTACACTCGTTTTTAAACATTTAAAGACATACGTTTTGTATCGCGAGGCGCACTAAATTCGTTACTCAAATTTTTTGTCTGAGACATGAATAAAATGAATATCTAAGTTAAATCAAACAGAGTTAAACATAACCTGTACACTAAGACTTCCTGTATTATATAAATATTAATGTATTTTGCATTTTCTTTGCTTGCAGCTTTGATACAATACGTAATGTATATGTTACAATAGTTTCTACAAGACTGGATTGTGGCGGGGCGCGCGTATTTACTTTGTGAGCGATCGTGGCGTGCAAGTCTCGAACACGTTCACAAATCGCCCGGTTCGAAACACGATCGCAACTCGCGAGTGTGATAAGGCCGTAACGGTCATTGACGCCTTTAATCATGGCTATTATAACGTTTGACGTAATACTGCCTTTAAAAATGAATAAGCGACTATAGTTAACTAAACTTGACTATAGTTGGCTAAAGTTTAATTACATGGGGGTAGCAAGCAGTGTCAGCAAGCTGAAGTGGGCCGATCATATCTGCCGCAGAACCGATAACCGTTGGGGTAAACATGTTCGGGAGTGGAGACCACGTCTAGGCAAGTGTAGGACGCCCTCCGGCTAGATGGAGTGACGATTTGCGCGCTGTGGCTGGCAAGGATTGGATGAGAAGAACTGAGGATTGGGCTCAATGGCGCACCCTGGGAGAGACCTACGTCCAGCAGTGGACTGTTATAGGTAGATGATGATGATGTTAAAATTACATTTGTACAGTTGTCACCTCCATTATCTAGAATTCATTGTTTTAGTTCCCAATAGATTTCTTCGGGATCTGTCGGCTTAAAGTTTAATTAAAGATGCAACCCAGAGTGAGCGTTCGGCTTAATTCAGTAATAGTTTTAACTGAGACTGATAAAATAAATTGAAGTTTTTAATCTGTACAGGAGGTACATTCTTTTATGTCCGTCCACGGACAGTTTGTAGGAATGTAGTTGGAAACATTTATAGGTGTATGAAACTACTCTTTGAATTGAATTTGTTTGTGTGAAATTGTACTAATGTTATCACGTCACTGTCACTGTCAGCTAACAGTCATCAGAACAGAAGATAGCGGACTCCGATCAGCCGGAACTCTTCTCTCAATTATTTCAAAATGTCTTTAGTTCGGACTCGCACCATAAATGATGAGAAATTTGCGTTATGGCAAACAACAGTATCTCAACCCAGTTTTCTTCCTTAGGTACGCTATGACCTTGGTTGAGGAGGTATCATGTTTGGGCCCATTGGATATGGTCTCAATTAATGGTTCTAGAAAGATATCAGGGTCTGATGATGGAGCAGGAAGAGAAAATGAGGATTATTGTGTCAGTTTTTAACCCCTGATGCAAAGAGCGAGGGTCAGGGGTTATTAATTTATTTTTTATTTACTTGTTACGCTGCATACGTAAAGCTGAGTGGTATCTCTGCGAATAGTAGAGGACTTGACTCAGTCATTGCGGCGCCGCACTGATTTTTTGCCGCAGCTTCTTGTTAAAGAGTTTTTTTGTAAAAGGTCATCAAAATACTTCCATTGTGGTTATACGAGCTCGTAAAGCAGCCCCTGGATGATCAGGCGGCATGTCAATCATAGCTTACATGATGATTATTAAATGAATTTATCAATCAAGTGCCAACACGTTGCTTGCATGTCATTTGCATCAGTCGATACAATTAAATGATAATGCATGCTTGACAGAACGTAAGGCATGGTATTTCGCATTAACGTCTAGGGACCGCTTTATAGTGTGCTCGTAACTTACGTCGAGAATAACCTTAACAACCACTTCATCATTGAATGAACGAATGAATTAATGAATGAAAATTCTTTATTATACCTTATAAGCTAGACACAACAGATATAAAAATAAAAAATAAAACAAATAAATGTAAGCATAATGAGCGGTCTGATCGTTTAACAAAGCGATCTATTCCAGACAAACTTTGGATGGAGAGGATCGTCGCTTAATTAGAAGCTAATTAGAAGATTGGCCGAGGTGTAATAAGAATAAACTTAATAATAGAAAAAGAAAGATTACTTAACCTTAAATACATACATATTAGGTACATAAATAATTGAAAATAAATAAATATCATGTATAAAATAAATAAATATGTACTTACATACATATAGATACATTAATAATATTATAGATCGGATGAATGAATCACGACTCTTCATTATCATCATTATTATCCATAGGACGTCCACTGGGAAACATAGGCCTCCCCCATAGATTTTCAGAGCAACCGACCTTGTGTAGCCTGCACTTAAGGGTTCCCAACTACCTTTTACAGGTCGTCTTTCAATTTAGTGGGGAACCATCCTATGCTGCGCTTTCCAGTGCGTGGTCTCCACTCAAGAACCTTTTCGTTCCAATAGCTGTCAGTTCTTCGAGTTAAGTGCCCCGCTCACTGCCACTGGAACCTACGAATCCTCTGGACTATGTCAGTGTCATAATAAATCTACAAATCTCTTCCTTTCTGATTCGATCTCGTAGAGAAGACACCAAGCAAGTCTTCTTATGAGGTCCTAGTGAGAGATCATGTGTCTGTACCATATGTCATAACTTGTAACACATCATTATTATAAATAAGGGATTTATCACGTACCGGTTATCGGTGTTTCGGTTCAATTCGTGAACCTTCATCAGGGTGAGCGCAATCCGCTCCAAACCACGTCTTACCTCGCACTACGTATCGCAGCCCTCTGCACGCGAGTAGACGAGATTGGTGGTGGGGGTTGCGTTAACGGTGGCTCATCGCGTTGACAGGCTGTATCATCATCATTATCATCACTTCTGTTGTTTTCGGTAGTAGGCGGTACAGGCAATCACACAACACTAATTATGTCTCTACCAGGTTCACTCACTCCTCTGTCGCTTACATCATGAATACATGGCCTCCAGGCTGGCGGTAGAACCCATCCTCTATCTTTGTTAAAGTTCGGCACACGGCTTATTTCTATCGCCTCTCGGACCTTGCGAGAAATGAAGAACTTCTCTCTCGCACAGACCCTGGCCTTGTCGCAACGTATGTAGTGCGTCAAATCTGAATCTAGGGCATGCTCCGCCACTGCAGTACTATTGGAGTCGACATTCTTCATTGCACGTATGTATTCAGTCAACCTGGTAGATACGTTTCACCAAAGAAGCATTTACCGCAGCCACACGGAATCATATATACGCCAAGGACGCCCAGAGGGTCTCTGTCCTTTGGCGATTTGTAACTTGTACCACACACTGATCAATGACTCATCATCAGACGCTATTTGGAAATTCCCTGATGCCAAACATTGTAAACATATTATAACATTATAAACATTTGTAGATAAATTCCGATGTAGTACAAAAAATCCACTGCAGATAAATTCCGTGGTACAACTTTAAAATCAGACTATCAAAAACAGTTTACAAGGAAAGTGGGGAACTAAACAAAGATATACAAGCTACTAAGATCTAGTAGCCAACTACTAACTACTTGAACTGTTTACGAATCTCATTACGTAAAGTTCAAGGCGTCATCAAACAAACGTTTGAGGGGAAATTCAATTTGAATAATTAGTTCGAATTGTTTTCTGAATGTGTTGAGTTTGTATGAGGAATCTCACCCCGTGTTCGTCAAATGAATTAGTTTTGTACTGATTTTGCATAATTTATACATAATACTTGTATAAATAACTTTTCAACTATTATTTTAGCATGCTTAGAAATGCAGACGGCGTTTGGTAAAGTGGAAATGCTTGATTGCTGAAGCCATAACAATTGGACGAGAGCGCTTTCTGCATAACGTTCTTGTAACTCGTAGGAGTACAAATTGGCATCGAAAACGGTTCATTCGTTTGCATGATAGCACACTCAGATAGATTTCAAACCTATAGCTATGTAAATACAACGTGCATCTACCCAAGTCAAACTAATCCGAAGCGGTGTTGGATGTTCGATATAAACTTAATAATAAAAAATAAAAAAAAAAATTCTGCTATTTTATTCCTGAAAAGTGGATTTTAAAATTGCATTCTGGTTAACGTGTTTGAAAGCACTTTCTGGTTCTTATGAAAGGAAATAAAGAGTTTTCCAGCATTTATACCGTTCAAGCAACCTCAAAATACCTTCAAAGCTAATCTTAAGATCTCCAAAGCTAGTCTGGAGAAGTTCTCGAGTAAATCCTGGATCATTAATCTCGTGACCAAGACGCGTCGCCCTGAGCTCGTGTGACGAATTGACGCAACAATGCCGACAATAGCGGAACGAATTGGTGTCTTAATATTATCGCACTATAAATGAATTAATTAATGAAAATTCTTTATTACCTTGCAAGCTAGATAACACAAAATGAGGAACAAGAAAATGTATGTCTTATCGGTATAAAAGCGATCTCTTACTTAAACTTTGTTTAGTTACACTATTTTAGTTTGTCTAGTTTGTAGGACGCTCATTACTACCATGTACATGGAAAACCATAGGACATTCACTGCTCAATGGAATCAATGGTGGCTTATGCCACCATTGATTCCCAGAGCTACTGATCTTCAACAGTCTGCACATAACGTCACCCAGTTATCTTTATTAGGTATTTTACGTGAGAGGCTGTCCTATGCTGAGCTTTCTAGTGCGTAGTCTCCACTTCAGACGGTTTTAGTCAGTTCCATAGAGATGTAAAGTTATCTAGTTCCACTTTTCTTCATCTTTCGTGTTAATGTCTCGAGGCTATTTTGACTAGTATGACGCTACCTCTATGGTAGCGTTGCAGCAGAAGGGCAATTCGTGTAACTTGAAATAGTAAAATTCATGCTTCGATCTACTCTCGTTATGTTTTGACGACTTCCGTGGCGTAGAGGGAGAATAGCCAGCTGAGACGCAGGAGGTAGCTGGTTCGATTCCCGCCGCGGAACAAATGTTTGCATGATCTACAGATATTTATTCCGGGTCTGGATGTTTTCTATGTATATACGTATGTATTTACAAAAAAAGTATATAAGTATTCTATCAGTTATCTGGTTCCCATAGTACAAGCTCTGCTTAGTTTGTTGCTAAATAGCGCTGTGTGAAATACCCAGCAAAATTTATGTTAAATGTCATAAACGGTATTCCCTTAATGACAATACAATGGTATGAGATGACTGGCATGCGATTATACTCGTAGACTTGCTCATATTGCAATGTAGAGGAGCAGAATGCCAAAATATATTCAATTCATAATCCAATCTCGTTTGGGTCAACTAGCGAAAAGTTTTTCAAATTTTATTACGTAAATTGACACCCTGGCCAATAATTCACCCATCGTGCAAGTGGAGGGCACGATAGGCATGCAATGACATGTGGCGTCGTTTGTTGCTGGGCACCACATTCATATTGCGACGCGAATTCTTCTATCATACCACATTTATACAGGGTGTTTGGTAATATACTGACTATATTCAAGGGACGGTTTCTCAAAACATAAAAAAGACTTCTCGGAAAAAACTACTAGTTATATTGTCAAATTTTAAAGAAAACCGACTAAGTTTAGGTGATTAATTCGATATAATAATAATATAATAATATTGCTGGACATTTGACACAGCGCTATCTAGCCCCAAACTAAGCTGAGCTTGTACTATGGGAACCAGATAACTGATAAAATACTTATATACTTTTTTTTTTGTAAATACATACGTATACCTAATATATAGAAAAACACCCAGACCCGGAACAAATACCTATATGTAAATCATGCAAACATTTGTTCCGCGGCGGGGATCGAACCCGCTACCTCCTGCATCTCAGCCGGCTATTCGCCCACTGCACCACGGAGGTCGTAAAAAAAAGTAAAAATAAAATAGAAAAATACAAGAAAAAAAAATATATAAATAAATATAATATAAAAGTTACTGCCTCCTCTTGCAATCGACATTCAAAAATAAATACCGTAATCCACAAAAGAGTAGATTTTCTACTAGTACCTACCTACTACCGTAGATCTAGGCAGGCATGTATTTTTTATATCTCTTTCGGAAATGGCTGCGGGTTTTGGGTTAGAAAGCACCAACAAGAGATATCTTGAGCCGACACCAATACAGTATCTGTGGTTAGATGGCAAACATTATGCAATAGCATAACATAAGTTTAATAAAGTGTTTGTTTTTACATGCCAAAATAAATTTCACATTTCTATGGTAATTATTTCATAAATGTATTTATCATGCTCATCAAAATAACCCCTTTCATTTTTGTGCGTATATTATCAAACACCCTATACTGAAAATAAATTATCACTACGGAAAGTAAATACAATACCTATAGAAAAAAGGTTTTGTTTCCTTATTCATCTGCCTATACAATTTTACCATCATCCGTATACAATGCTCGTAAAGTGTAATCTTTATCGTCACGTCACATGGGTGAGTGAGCGTGTGTGAATGGGGCATAAGCAGCGTTTAATCGGTCAGTTCGCGTCGCGTTTGATAGCGTGCGTGATGGCTCCTACACTTGGTAGTGAAGAATGAAAAATAAAAGTAGTTTAATTAAAAATGTGGTAAATACGGCTACGATCATAGTTCATAGAAAAAATACTTTTCACACCACCTGCTCGACAATGTCAAATTATATGTCATGTAAACCTCACCAAAAACAGGTGATTAAATCCCTGCGTCTGAGCCGGGAGTAAAGTTGTACTGAATTTCTGTGGTTTGAATTTGGCATCTGTATTAAAATTTGAACCAAAGAGACCCACACAATAAGAACTTATTCGTAAATCTAACTAACCTCTGCATATAATGCATCAACCTAGATTTGGTTTTTATTGTCTTGCGGAAAATGTTAAAAGTAAAGTATTCACCTCGTGGATAAAGCAATCTGCATCTTAGGCGTGCCTCTCTACACATGAATCTAGTAACTCCCTCGTTTCGCTCGTGAGTTAACTCTAGAATCCTTCGCTACGTTCGGGATTCAATATAACGCCCGTGACGCAAGAAACTGCTTTATTTGAATTAATTAATATTTGAACTGATTACCCTCGTTTAATATTCTATTATTACTATGCATTTTATACGAGCTGGGTGGAATATAACTTTTGCAACTATTATGGTTATAAACACTATTTCCACTAAAAACGGAATCATCATCATCAAATTAGTGAACCCATATCTATGGCCTCCCCCCTATAGATTGCCAGAGTAACCGATCTTGTTCAGCCTGCACCCAACGGCTCCCAGCAACCTTTATCAGGTCGTCTTTCCATCTAGTAGGGGGTCGTCCCACGCTGCGCTTTCCAGTGCATGGTCTCGACTGCGGCCGTCAGTTCTTGTAGCTATGTACCCTGCCAACTGCCACTTTAGCTAACTAATCCTTTATGCTATGGCAGTGACTTTGGTTCGTCCACGAATCTCCTTATTTCTGATTCGTCCTCGAGTCCTGATAGCACGCTGAGTGACCCGGAGTCTTCTTATGAGGCCCATAGAAAGATCACGTTTCGGTAAAATATGCCATCACTGGTAACACACACTGATCAAAGACGTTCGTCTTAAGACACTGAGGTATTTTATCATAACGTATAACAGCGCAAATTATCGAAAATCGCATACCTCTAAAAATGTCGTCTGCCCGGTCGGGTAAGCATGGCCATAGTCACGATAATGATAATTATACAGTATTGTGACTCGGTCCTGTCCTTGAATTATTTACCTACACCCGCGTGGTACGTAAACACGCGATAGGGCTGCCCGCCTGCAGTATTTTAATTTCATCTACCTACCTACTTGAATTTCTTTATAGTTTTGAGATTGTATATTTTATATATAAAAAAATTAAATTCGTTTCGAGTGAAATAGGAAGTGTTCAATAAAAATACATCTGTGTTTTTTTAATTAGTAGATATTATAAAAAAAAATCACCCTATAAATTTGATACAGAAAAATATTTGCGCCTCGACTGAGACATACGAAAAGATTTATTGTTAAATTTAATAGCATAAAAAATTCACAAAACAAACACAGCACAATATAGTATATTCGCGATCTTTGCCATATTAAGTTAGTACTTGTACTTAGTTCAATAAAATATTCACAAATCGCACGCTTACTACTTACAAAAAAAATCACACCGTTCGTCACTGCGGCAACGACATTACCGTGCTGCGGCGCATTCGCGACTGGTTGGGTACCGAGTGGGTATCGAACACGAGACGCGTAGGTATGACTCACGTTCCGGCCGTTTGTATGAAGACAGAATACTATATAGATAACATTACCGTGCCATAGTTTAACCAAAAATATTTAATTTTCGGGCTCTTTTCTTAAGTCTGAGACCATGAAGTTGTGTAGTTACGTTGTGAAAGCGGAACAAACAGACAGAGGGACAAACAGACAGAGATACAGGCAAAGTTACTTTCAAATTTATAAATTAGTATGGATTTGGATTACATCCATGTTGGTAAGATACAAATCCATTTTGTATGATTATAGTGACCTAATCGTATAAATTACATACGAAAATATATTTTTCGTTGAATTATGATCATGTTCGTGACCGCACATAGCTACAATTTTGGTAAGACATTTTTTGTTTTTCATTCTTTACAACAGTGAGTCACAAAGCATATTGCAATAACTGGCTTAATGTGCTTTGATATTAAAGCTTTCCTTTTTAATAGCACTGACAGATGCTACGCCATTTTTGATTAAATCCTTTACCTTGGTAGTGGCTATTAAGTTCACCTTTATTGTTTCTTGCTTATACAATGTTACTAAAAATAAACTTAACCAGCCAAGTGATTTTTTTTACATGATCATCATATAGGTAGTATTTTTATTTGTATAGCGTTATCCGAACACTTGCGGAAAATTCCAATAAAATTAATTATCTTGGAATTTTCTGTTAGTGTTCGCATAACACTATAAAAAACTATTTGATATAAGCAACGCGACATCTCTTGTCAATGTTCTAAACTGCATCGTTTGACATTGAGTAGGTCAAAAAACTGACTCAATTTTCCTGTAGCTAACGGGGCTTTAGTTGTAATCTGAATCATCTCTCTAATTTCGACCCTAACGTGACAAGAGCCTGTAGCACAATTGGTAGTGCTCGTATCAAGAGGAAGGTTGCGGGTTCAACTCCCGTCAAGGCTTGAACATTTTTGAGATGGTTGTAAAAATATTAGAATTATCATCACAACTTTTGGTACAATGCTGTTTTTAACCGATTTATAATTAATAATATAAACTAAATAGAGGAGTTCTTTTTTTCTTTTATTCATGTTTGTAACCTCAGAACTCAGACATTTATCAACCGATTTGGAAAATTATTTTTATTTGAAAGAACGTTCAAATTGCCCCCATATATGTATATTTCACCAAAATCGATTAAGCAGTTTGCTTATATCGGTTATATTTTTGTTAAAAAGTTATTATAAATAATTATTATAACGAAGATATAGTCCGTCCACTTTTAGTTTGCATAGCAGCGCTAAGAAACATCTTATTAGTGAGATCAACTATAAAAAAGATATGCATAATTATTAACGATACTGTGACGCTGAAATGTAACGCAATGCTTGATCTATTTCGTTGGCGTACTTACTCGAATAAAGTTAATTTGTATGTATTTGTCTTTTTGATTTCGTTTTGTCCTGTCCATCCAAAGGTTGTCTGGAAGAGATCGCTTTTAGCGATAAGACCGCCCATTGTACTTACCTTAATTTTTGTGTATTTTTTTTATTGTATTTTAATTATGTTGGTGTGCAATAAAGAGTATTCTATTCTATTCTATTCTATTCTATTCTATTTTCTTATTAACCTGTGTTTTTTAACCTGGATGATTGGTAGAAATGTTTAGCATTAAGTTATTCCTTTGTATATATTTTTTCAGTGCCCTAAGATGATTGATCTACGAGGAATAACAAACCGAACTAATTCAAACCATCGCCGTATATTATCATTCGTAGACAAACCAAAGGTACATATTGTTACGAGTTGAGGGTTCGGGATAAAATAATGGGAATCGATCTAACCAAAATAACACTTTTATTCAGCACTAAACGATGAATACACGAACTTGGTCACACGTATCACAACACACTAATTCACACCACTGTTGCACCACTTAAAGTCACCGAAATGTTCCCACGTATAGCAAAATCCAGACTGACTCGCGAGCAACTGTTCACGCGAGACCCTTCTCCACGTCAGTTCTCCAGGGCCTCGCTGAGACTCACTCACTAACTGACTGACCGGCCATCTCTCCGGCCTATTTATATCGCGCACATTTCGATTGTTCGAGAACGATCTCGATCGTTCCAGGAAAGGGGTCGGTATTTCGACAGAACGACCAATCCCCATTGTGCGCAACCGCAGACAATAACAACAATAACACAGCAAGACAAAAGTGTTCGAGAAGTTTCGATTATTACTCATTGTTTAACAGCCTCGGCGTAACAATATCTCGAAGAAATGACGGCCGTTGAGGCAAAAAGGTTCTCGAGTGAAGACCACTCACTGAAAAGCGCAGCGTAGGCCGGCCCCTCGTTAAATGGAAAGACGACCTGATAAAGGTTGTTGGGCGCCGTTGGGTGCTGGTCGCACAAGATCAGTCGCTCTTGAAATCTATCGGGGAGGCCTATGTTCAGCAGTGGACGTCATGTTGCTGATATAATGACAATTGTTACCACTTAAAATCAGGTAGGCCATATTTAACTTGTTCCATCTCTATGTAGAATAAAAAATAAAAATAAAGTTTAATTTGAAATAAATAATGTATCATTTGCGGCTCAAAGCGTTAATCTTATGATAAGTATCGCACAACACTTTCAATTAAAAATAACTATTATATCCGTCTCTCTGTATGTCTGTTTGTTACAATTTCACGACCAAACGGCTCAACCGATTTTAATGAAGTTTAGTATACAGATAGACTATGATTAGGATTAGGACATAGGCTACTTTTTATCCCACTGCGCTGATGGAAGGTTATGTTTTTATTGAAAAGCCACGCGTGCGAAGCCGTGGGCGGTCAGCTAGTATAAAATAAAGCGATGTCACTGTAGATTACATAATTATTAATGCTTAGGTACCTACATAATTGTTATTCTACTTCGAAAGACGTTCTGGCTGAATCATCTCAATCAATCAAGCCATGCACAGAGGGGAAGGTAGGGTGACCATTACCTTATTTAAATTTAGACTCTAGATTTTTTAAACACTAATACATCTTTGTTTGATGGTAAACGGTGATGTGGTCTAAGATGAAGCATGAATATCTAGAAGACTTATGCACTATTACCATAAAGAGACACGGATTGTAATATATAGGAAAAACGGAAGACTAAATCGTTCAGTGCGAACGAGTGGTATATCTACTAGGTAGTACTGAGCCGTACGTCTGCTTGTCTATCAATGGATTTCTTATCACTCTTTTTTCATTTAGGTTTTTTATCGTGATATTCAAATTCTCTAATGTGTAAGGTTCTGTGATTTTTTCTACGTTACTTTAACATTTATGTGCTTATTTTCCACTTGAAAACTTTAAATTGATTCTCAAAAAATTCAATTACCCATAATAACATTTTTGTACGGGTGAAAAGAGTAGCATCTAAACAATACTTACGTACTTAGAAAATATGAATAGAAAGACAATATTGTGAGGAAAAACGGTGTGTTAGGCAAAGCTAGACTTATGCGACTCTACTAATTTGAGCCCTACATCTTACAAAGTCTAAAAGCTTAGCTTACACGTACTACATTTAAAATAATCAGCCCATCCTTCAAACTCATAGTCACAATATTCAAGTCGCGTGCCTCTAGGCTTGCCTTACACACCCCTATTCCTTAGCCCTCCGTCTTACAAAGCCTACCGTAGTCACGCTCCACAAGTAACCCATTTACAATCATCTTTATCGTTCCCACAATTATTTTTATCAGAAAAACCTAAGATCCTAAAAAATCGGAGTGTGAGTCAGACTCGCGCACTGAGGGTTCCGTGATTTTCTGTATGTGTTTTAACTACAAATTAAAGGTTGTCGGATTTTTTCCTTTACTCGTGCTGTGAGATCTTGCTTCTTGACAAATTTCATGATTTTGGGTCAACGAAAAAAAGTATACGTATTTTACTTAGAAAACATTAATGATTATCATTAATCATTATTATAAATACGGGGTTTATCACGTACCGTTTTATCGGTGTTTCGACCGACAATGTATCGGTTCAATTCATGAACCTTTGTCAGGGTGAGTGCGATCCGCTCTGAACTGCGTCTTGCCTCGCACTACGCGTCGCAGCTCTCTGCATGCGGACAGGCGCGGTGGTGAGAGTTGCGTCAGCAGTGGCCAATCGTATTGATAGGCTGTATCATCATAGCATAGGGTACTTTCTGTTGACCTAGAATTATGGTTTTGATTTATTTGTTGTTGAGGATGCCCGGCTTCATAGCAGCTGTTTTAGCCTTAGACTCGATGTATGAGCTAAAGTTGAGAGTAGGCGTGAGCGAGACTCCTAGGAGCTCGAGGTGATACATTTACCAAAATGAATCTTGTAAAAAAAGTGGCACTCCGGGAGTGCCGACAGAAGTGAAAACCATTACGTGTGTATTTTTGAATCATCAGGAAATATTTTTTGTATCGTCAGGAACGGTACGGTAACGATAACAGTGTCGCGAGTTAAATGGTTTTTTCCCATCTCAAAAATGCCCAACGCACCTAAAGTAGTTTTCACTTCAAAATAAAATCTGGCTATTCAATAATATAAAGCACAAACATATAAACTAACGAAAGATACTTAGATCTTTACAGACTTAGATATTTTAAAGTACGGTTGGAAACCCTAGTTACACACAAAGTCACAGACCAAAACTAGCACAAGCTATAAAGTGCAGTGGTATATATTCTGGGGTTCAGGTGAGCTGGTAATGGATCTGTCGTGAACAACACGTAATACATTAATATCGCTTGTCATGACAATGCAATTGAAATACCAGATAGATGTGAAACTGGCACCATGAGTCACATGACTACCTTAAACTATAGTTACACGGTTATATACGGGAATGACGTAGAGATGTCAGTTAGTAAGCCGGACCAAGTAGTGTTAAAACATCCAATTGAGCTTTTCCATTGTTCTTAACAACTTTCTATTCGTTTTGTCAGTTTAACAGATTTTCCGTATTTTTTTTTTGTATAAACTACCTAAATAAAATTTGAAAAGACAAATGTAGAGTCTGACTTTATATTATGAGTGAAACCCGTTTGCATTTACACAGGACTTTTTTGCATTTATGTCGAGATTATTAATAAGTGAGTTGATGGCTATATAAATCTACTTAAATTAAATGTACACATGTGTATGTGGATTTAAGTAGCATTACTGCAATGGTCAGGTTACAGTAATGCTACTTAAATCCGCTCTATCCAAAGGTGATCTGGAAGAAATTAATATTTGAATATCTAAAGACCATGGTATTAATCTATAGATAGCTCAACTTTTTGTTTTTGTGGTGGAAATACAATACAGTATTCAGTAGTTCAATTATTCAAAGCGTTGATTCTTTGTACGAGTTGATCCTACGATCAAATAATAATAATCAAATTTTAAAGAGACTTGGATAATAGAAATTTTTATAATTTTTTTATTATATTGAATGTACCGATTTTTATGTTATTTTAGTTTATACTTAATTGCAATTACCTGTCTAATAACACAACTCTAAGATTTTATTATTATTTACAGATATTTGTTTCGGGTCTGGTTGTTTCTCTATATATTACAAGTATGTATTTACAAAAACAAAAGTATTTAAGTATTCTATCAGGTATCTGGTTCCCATAGTACAAGCTTTGCTTAATTTGGGGCTAGATAGCGCTGTGTGAAATGTCCAGCATTATTTTTTATAATTTATTATTTACTAATAAAATGGATGACATGTCTGAGAAATAAATGAATTGTATAAACTATTTCGCTATATCTGCGATGTGTGACGCACTTGCACTCTGTCGTATAGTCGCCATCAAAAACGACGAAACAACACTTTTCACTATGACCCTACTCGCGTAATTTCGAAAAGAGTAGCGCTTCTATACAACTCATATATAATTTTACGCCTCTGCCTTGGGCTTTCTTCTAAGCTATTATATAGCGTGAATACTGCGAATAGTTCAGTGTTGAGCGCTGGATTATTACTGGAGCTTAAAAGCTCTGCGGTAAATAGTTTTCCTTAGTAAAGCCTCTTCACACGTGCTATGTAGCGTCTGATAGCGGCTTAAGGATCAGACACACAAATCATGCTCTTATTCATCATCATAATTGTGTATTCTTTTATTATGGAACAGGCGTATAGCCCACCTGAGGGCTTAGCCAAGTTACATTAGATTAGCGATGACGATAAGTCCAAAAATGTATGGGATTTGAGACATGCTATGGAAATATCACGTGATATATCGACAACAAACCTAAGTAGAAATCGAATCGATTCGAAGCGAATGTAACTTGGCTACATGCCCTGATGTTAACCCTAGAGTGGTCGCGTGGATTACCTATGTAATCCACACTTACGGAATTGTAAAATTCTCAAAAACCGCTAACGTAAATTACGAGCGCTTCTAGGTACTTTAAGTTAAATAATTGACAAACGCACTCAGTGCTGCGCGCGAGATTTTCTTATAATTATCCAGAAACCACAGCGACAACGTCAGCACAGACACCAACTCGATCCATAGATCGCTGCCACGACTGCGGAAGAAGCCGCAATAAAAGCACTCGAAAACTATGCAACACGTGCAAAAAGTTTATTTGTGGCGATCATTCGAAGGTTGTTTGTCTGTCTTGTTTAGAAAACATTAATTAGTATTTTTGATTTTTTGTGCCATTTTAGAGGTATTTTTTGTTTTGTTGATTTTTTTTTATATTCAGAGGTTGTGATTAGTTTTTATTGATTGCTTTCAATACAGCAATACTTAATAACACTATTACAATAAGAATTAAACATAGTTGAAGCTTAAATATATTTTTATTTGAATTTATAAATGGTATACAATAGTACTCCACGCGACCAATCAGGTCAGGTTTTAGTACGCGACCACTGTAGGGTTAAGTGGTAACCATCTCCCATAACAAAGTATTGCCTGTAGGTTACGCACCTTAGATACAGGCCCTACGATGCACTGCCCTACGTCCATCAACTTGAGACATACTGGTGTTAAGCCTCATGTGCCTGTAATTTCACTGGAAACTCTCTTCAAACCATATTTAAAAAACTTAAAAACAAGGTATGAGTGAATACTAGTATTATGCAATTCTATGGTTTTTAGCTTTTAATATATTTTTCTTTATCAACTTGGGCAAATCGGCGTTGTATGTACGCGTATGTATGTTTGTCCGAGGATAAATTTCAAACCGTTGATCTGATCATCGTGAAATTTGGTATTTAGACGTAGAGGTAGTAATGGCACAATCCTGGTGTGGCTTAATGAGCTAAAAATGTGGGGGGGTTGTTGAGATATTTGGGTTCAAAAGGGTTAAAAAAAACAATATGACTATCTAGTGAAGTGGCGTCTAATTAAAGGTATTTAGTTAGTCATAATAAAAACTGAACTTGACGAAATTTACAAGGTACACCAGTGACCCCACAATGCTGAAATTTGGTATACGTGTAGCTTTAGTGACACATATATAGAAAAAAGTCTGAAATCCAAAATAACTGCAATTTCTATACCAAAAACGAGTAAACATAGAACATGAACTACCGTTATCTGTAATTTGAATGAAACTGTAGATCAAGTATGTTGGTTATGCATTTCGTGGCACAATTTTGGTAGTCAAAGATAACAAATAATATATATTATGGGAGACTCGCGAGATCTCAGTTCGTTGCAAACCACTAGTGTATATAGATTTTAAAGAGCTAAAATTTGAGATTATGTTTGTTTGGATGCAATAGGTAATATCAGCAAATACTGATCTTATTTTGAAAATTATTTCACTGATATCCTTCAATTCCATTTATTATTTTGATAACAATCCGAGCGAAGAGTGGGACCGCTAGTGTACAATAAAGTGTTATAATCTATCTATCTCAATCGTTACTTCTAAGTTTGGTTTTTCGCTTCTCTGTTCCATGCCGTTATAGCAATTAGTGAAAGCGTATGTAACCTTAGCCCTTCGATCATCGGGTATTAAGAGATAAGAGCACCCGCTGTGTTCTGCGATAATCCATTCGACATCCCTATTGTGTAGCCAAGGCTCTGACGGGTGAGCCGATGGGTGCCTCTTCAATTGTACGTGGAAAGACTCGGATAGACGTAAACATAACATGCCAGCTTGCGATACTGGATTTTCGACGTATTGTCGGATAAAATGCTGGTTTATCAATCGGAAGTGGTATTTTTACATAGGCTACATTTCTTGTGATGTTTTCTGTCTCTTTGTTACTCTTGTGTTGCTGTATTTTGCTCTGTGTATTTTATTGTTTTGTTTTGTTGTGGTTGTGGTACTGACTTAGCTGTAAAAAAAGATTTTTACTAACAACGAAAAAAAAAATAAAGCGGTGTCTTGCGTCACGAGCGCTATATTGAATCCTAAACGTAACGAAGGATTCTAGAGTTAACTCACTGCCGTAGCGATGTAGTTACTAGAACCCTGAGTGCAGAGAGGGAGAGAACGCCCAAAACGCAGATAGCTTTATCCACGAGGAGAATACTCACTTTTCACACTTTCTGCGAGACAATAAAAAAAAAATCTAGGTTGGTGCATTCTGTGCAGAGGTTAGTTCGATTTACGAATAAGTTCTTATTGTCTCTTTAATTGAAATTTTAATACAGAACAGGTTCAAAATTCAAATCACAATATTCCCGCTTGAGCATATTGAAATTCAGTACAAGTTTACTTCCGGCTCAGCCATAGGGATTTAATCATCTGCTTTCGGTGAGGTTTACATGACATATTATTACTATAATTTGATATTGTCGAGCAGGTGGTGTGAAAATGTATTTTATTTTATTATTATTTTCAACCATGACGCAAATAAGGTCGTTATACGTTTGACGTCTGTCTGCGTCTGTCACTTGAACCCTAATATCTCAACAACCCCTTAACACTTTTAGCTCATTTAGCCATACCAGGCTTATGCCATCATTACCTATCTATGTATCAAATTTCACGATGATCAGATCAACGCTTCGGAAGTTATCCTCGGACAAACAAACATACATACACACATACAACACCGATTTGCCCAAGTTGATTTGTACTTACCTAAGTTCAATAACAGATCTGATCTGTTTTATAATTAGTGTTGGCAGTTGCCTGACCGCGTGCAAGTACCGCTTATCAAAGCAATAAACAAAGAGGTATTGTTTTTGAAAGTTATAAATTAACGTGTTACTGTACGCTTTTAGCGGCAATATATCATGTTCTAATGGCGGCACGTCGCGCCAGTTCTAACAATAACTGCGGTGGACTTAAACTCCTGTTTAATTTATTGCGTAATGCACAAATAACATCGGAAATGCATTTAGTTGAAATCGTAGTGGTTTTAACTTATGCCAATGACGTGAGGTCAGCGCAAATGTATATCCCAGAACATTTGTACCGGCCTATACTTAGTTCTTATTTCATTTATTTTCTTCAATGTAATATGATTCAACTGTTTCATCTGTATTTTATTGTAAACTAGCTGTCCCGCCAAACTTCGTACCGCCTTGGCATGCAAGTGACGCGGGCTGTCAAAGCCCCGGTAGAATTGTCAATCTACCATCATTATGTGCATATACATATATGAGAAAATGAATTATCGTCATAATTTATTAATGCGTCTACATTTCCGATATTTTAATAGTTATTCTGCTATTCGGGGTGGAGACAAATACAACAAATCAAAATCCATGAAAATAGGTCAAGCCGTTCTCGAGTTATAAGTATTCGAATAAACCCGACTTTGTTTCGTATAATAAGAAGACTAGCTGACCCGGCAAACTTTGTTCTGCTATGTAAATTATCAATGAAATCAAATGTAGAATGAAATGTCAAAGTGACGTGATACCTTATGTAAATGACTTCACGTCCATGAACGACGGTTAAATTATATGGAACTTTCAAACCCCTATATCACTCCCTTCAAGATTATTTTTTGAAACAAAAGATAGGCTATGTCATTCCACAGGATATAATCTTCTTGCCAAATTTCATTACGATCCATTCAGCCCTTTAGTCGTGAAAAGGTAACAAACCAACAAAGTAACAAACCAACAAAGTAACAAACAAACAAACAGAGTTACTTTCGCATTTATAATAGTAGTATGGATAGTTGTATATTCTTTCTGTTAGCAAGGATTGAAACTTGAAGATGTTATAATATATATATATTCAGAAACAATATAGTGACTCACATTTTTAATGTACCTGCAATACACATTTAAACGCATTTAATTGTATATTTGTATTTTATTTGTTTAATTTTACGGTCTACAAAAGTGTTTCATTTATTCATTTTTCATATATCAAATTTAAATGATTACGTTAAACTAGTGGTTCGCCCCGAACTGAGATCTCGCGAATCTCCCAAAATATATATTGTTACGAGCTGAGGGTTCAGGATAAAATAATGGGAATCGTTCTAAACAAAATAACACTTTTATTCAGCACTAAACGATGAATACACGAACTTGGTCACACGTAATCACAACACACTAATTCACACCACTTAAAGTCACCGAAATGATCGCACGTATAGCTTAATCCAGACTGACTCGGGAGCAACTACTGTTCACGCGAGACCCTGCTCCACGTCAGTCCTCCAGGGCCTCGCTGAGACTCACTGACTAACTCAGACTGACTCAGACTCGAGACTGACTGTCCGGCCGTCTCTCCGGCCTATTTATATCGCACACATTTCGATTGTTCGAGAACGATGTCGATCCTTCCAGGAAAAGGTCGGTCCCTCGACAAAATGGCCACTCCCCATTCTGCGAAACCACAAACAATAGCAACAATAACACAGCAAGACAAAAGCGTTCGAGAAGTTTCGATTATTACTCATTGTTTAACAGCCTCGGCGTAACACTATTATTCTTAGGGCTACTTGCACAACGATGCCTAAACATATTTAGTGGCTAAATATGATTTAAGCAGTTGTCAAATCATACAAATACTTGAAATTTAAACATGTTTAGTCGCTAAATACGTTTAGTAATCTTTGTGCATGCCGGCGTAAATCTTTGACTAATAAATAGGTGCCACGAAATGCATAACCATCTTACTTGACCTACAGTTTCATTCAAATTAGATGTAACGGGGGTTCTTGTAATTGGTTATATTTTTTGGGGTACAACTTGCAGTTATTCTGGATTTCAGACTTTTGCCTATATTTGTGTAACTAAAGCTACACCAATACCAAATTTCAGCATTATGGGGTCACCATCACAAAAAAAAACCGAGGTTGAAATGTATTAATGGAGACCTTTCATTTGAGTTGATCTAATAGTCTCATTTTCATTTTTTTTACCCCTCTTGAACCCCAATATCTCAACAACCCCCCCATATATTTAGCTCATTCAGTCACACCAAAATTGTGCCATCACTACCTACCTATATATCAAATTTCATGATGATCGGATAAACGCTACGAAAGTTATCCTCGGATAAACATACATACATACAAACATACAACGCCGATTTGCCCAAGTTGATTTGGAGATCTCGCTTCGCTCGATCAATTAATATATCAGAAAATAGCAATTATGTCAGGAGTTTGTAAGATGATGATGACCTAGTAGCACCCAAACTAAAGGATAATTTAAGATATTTTTACACTAAAAATCGTTTAATTTTTATGGTAGGTTTAAGTTGCGTTTGTTATTAAGCTGATTACTCTTTGTAAATTTTTATAGAATTTAATTGTCATTAATAAATCATAATGTTTAAATTTTGTAAACAAATCATTCGTTAGTTTTTACGCTAGACCCCACATATACCATGCCTTTGAATTATTGATGATACACCACCACTTCATTAATTAGAAATGTATCATACGCATTGGTTTGTGTACAGTGCCGTGTTCGCCGGCTGAATGTCTATAACCAGACTGTGTGTATTGTATTCGCACTATGTGATCAATGGTCACGGTGAGAATACCATGTAACTCTGTTTAAGTGTTTACAATATACTTGTCTAGTATTAGCTGTTACCCGCGACTTCGTACGCGTTACACTACTAAATGTGTAGGTAACCTGGAAATCAAGCTAAACTCGCTGTTGCAACTTGACTTGACCCCCCCATTTTTATCTCATAAAAAGTAGCATATGTGTTAATCCAGCTTATAATCTACGTACATACTAAATTTCACCAAAATCCGTTCAGGCGTTACGATGTGATTGAGTAACAATCAAACAAACAAATAAATTAATAAACAAGCATCCAAACTTTCGCATTTATAACACGAGTGTGAGTGTGATTAGGTGCAGGAATAATTTAGTACGCATGTTATAAAGAGAATTTGAATTTTTTTAAGGAACGTCTGAGTAATTTTGTATACTAATTTGTAAAAGTTCACCTTTTCATATGGTAGGTAGATAGACAACGTCAGACACACACACACACACACACTGACAGACAATTGTTAACCCGTGTACATTGAAAGATTTAAATAAAAGCTTGTAGAAGGATGAAAAGTTTTTTTTTAATAAATATAGATTTTATCTAATCAAACCCCGTGTAATTAATCACTTTTAGAAATCATTCTTCTAAAATATAACTTTTGAAACTATCATGGTTAAGAACACATGGTCATAGTAATATTGTATTAATGAATTCATTCCTAGCAAGAAATTCGTGATCATGGTACATGCAACTGCTTCGAAATATCACTCAAAAACTCACAAATACAAATACATTTATTTACTAAAAGTTTACAACAGGTATAAGTGTAGACTTGAGTTGCAATTGGTCCCCGCACTAGCTCTAGCCTGTATAGCGGGAAACTGGATTACAATGAAAACGCTTACCATCTAAAATAGAATATATGACTTTAACAAATAACAAAACAAGAATCTAAACTACTCCTAGTGGTTTGCCCCGAACTGAGATCTCGCTAGTCTCCAATATTATTCGTAATCTTCGACTATCAAAATAGTGCCCCGAAATACAAACCACTTTACTTGACCCACAGTTTCATTTAAATTACAGGTAAAGGGAGTTCATGTTTTTGGTTACACTTTTTTGGTGTAGAAATTGCAGTTATTCTGGATTTCAGACTTTTGCCTATATTTGTGTCACTAAAGCTATACACATACCAAATTTCAGGACACTGGTACCCTGTGAATTTTGTCAAAGTTCAGTTTTTATTATGGCTAACAATTTAAAAACTACAAAGTGGGGTCGAAATATACTCCTAAAGAACTTTTATTAGACGTGCCTTTTGTCCGCATATACCCATTTTGGTTTTTTTACCCCTCTTGAACCCCAATATCTCAATAACCCCCCCCCCCCACATTTTTAGCTCATTTAAGCAAATGCCCTTTTATTCCAACTCTTCCTGGTTACGATTCCTTTCAAACAGATTTTAAAAATCAAAACGATGGGGTGGTTGCAGATCACATAAGAAGTGGACTCCAATGCAACGTTCATATACCTAACTTTAGTGATGCAAATTGTTTAACAATCAAGTTTGGCACAAATCTTGCAATAATAGCACTCTATCGCTCCCCTTCTTGTAAAAACCTAAGCCCTTTCTTTAGTAGCCTAGACCCAACACTAAAAAGCCTTAAGACGTTTAAAACTGCTAATATTCTTGGAGATATTAATATAAATCTACTTCCTGAAAACTCTGACCCCCATACGGATGAATATTTGAATTTAGTCGCAGCACACGCTATGTTACCCGCACATGTCCTTCCCACTAGAGAGAAAAATTGTCTTGACCACGTTATACTTCGCACACCAAACTATGCTACTACTCTCATTCTTGATTCTTTGATTACTGATCATTCTCCTCTTCTTTTCTGCTGTAAGACTAAAGTCAGTGTAATTACCCCAAACCGTCTTGCTCATCGCCTTGATATTCACGCTACTGTTAGTGACTTAGAAAAAGCTGACTTCACTGACATCTTTGACTCTGGCAATCCCGAAGTGTCTTCTGATACCTTGATTAACAGAGTTTCCTCTATCATTAAGAAAAAATCCCATAATGTGTCTATTTCTAGTCGTAAACGTATTATCAAACCTTGGATTATCCCTGGAATTCTTAAATGTATCCAACACAGAGATAAATTATTTCGTAAATTTAAAAGAAACCCTAATAATGAAACTCATAAACTTATATTTTACCGTTATCGAGCATTTTGTAATAATCTCTTAAAAAGCCTTAAACGAGAATTTAATCAAAAGGAAATCGAGAAAGCCAAGAGAAATTCAAAAGAGACATGGAATATCATAAAACAAATAGCCAACCTAAACAAAAAAGATTCTAGTTCATCTCACTTGCTAAAACTGTGTGACTCTCCTTCGCAATCCGTTGATTTGGTAAATTTATTTTTTGCAAACGTAGGAAAAACTCTTGCCTCCGAAATTCAATCCCAAACTTACTCCTCTCTGCCCACAACTTACCAAAATCATTTTGTCCTTCCTCAATTGAAATCTTCCATCCATTGAAACCAGTCAATCATCACCATCCTCTATGGCTTTTTACAGTGTCGACAACACCGAAATCGAAACGCTCATTATCAATCTTAAAGACAAATGCACATTGGGCTGGAATGGCATATCTACCAAAGTTGTAAAATCTGCCAGACACGTACTTATTCCTATTTTAAACCATATCTTCAATCTGTCCATATCGCCGGATACCTTTCCACACGCCTTCAAAAAAGCAGTTGTACTTCCTATTTTTAAAAGCGGTGATAGAAATTGTGGCTCAAACTACAGACCCATTTCCGTTCTGACAGTTTTATCAAAGATTTTTGAAAATGAACAACAGGCTTGTGAAATATCTGCGCGACAAATCAGTCCTATCTCCAAACAAATTCGGTTTTAGGTGTGGATGGTCCACTGAGGACGCTGTTCTAGAGCTCACTGACACTGTTGTTCAAAATATTGACATAAGAAAAAAAAACACTTGGCATCTTCTTGGACCTATCAAAGGCCTTTGACACCGTCTCAATTCCCATCTTACTAAACAAACTGGAGTACATTGGTGTCAGAGGAATTGTCCTTGATATGTTTCGGAGCTATCTTAGTAACCGTTCACAGTACGTATCTATTGACAGTTTTCAGAGTAAGGAGGAACCCATTTGTTTTGGAGTCCCTCAAGGTAGCGTTCTTGGACTTACCTTATTCCTAATTTATATAAATGAACTTTGTAATATGTCATTCCCGAACTCCAAAATATTACATACGCTGATGACACTGCCGTTCTTATTCACGGACAGACTTGGCAAGATGCTCGTAGGAACGCTGAAAATGTTCTCACGTTTATTATGTACTGGCTACGGACAAACCTCCTCACACTTAACATTTCAAAAAGTAAATTTATTCCCTTCTCCACAGACATAGCTACCCAACCTCATTTAGTATCCGTGCACACGTTTGCTCCGGAGTTTCTCCTTCAGCCTATTGCAACTGCTTATCTATTGAACGTACTACAAGCTCTCAAATATCTTGGGGTCATGGTAGATAGTATCCTTTCCTGGAAGCAACAAATTGAATCCACGGTTTCGCGAGTCAGAAGACTCATATTCGTTTTTAAAAATTTAAGGTCTGTTCTGGATTTCAATTTACTGAAATCTATTTATTACGCATTAGCTCAATCCATTTTGTCATATTGCATTGTGTCCTGGGGTGGCTGTGTTAAAACCTTGATGCTTAGACTCGAGAGGGCTCAGAGAGCTGTCCTTAAGGTCCTTGCAAAAAAGTCCATTTGGTTTCCCACGTCCGAACTTTACTCACTCTGCCAAGTTCCCACTGTCCGACAACTTTTTATATTACAAACAACCTCGCGCAGACACTCACAGCTTGTTTATGATCCTAATATAACTGACTCTAAGCGCAGATCTGATCTAGTTTGCAAAACTGAAAAACGGCGTACGGCATTTGCCAGTCGTCATTTTTATTTCCTTAGCCCCACACTATATAACAGAGTCAACAAACAAATTAATATATTTCCTTTACCCCGCTATAAATGTCAACAAAAATGTCTTCAGTGGCTCGTAACACTGTCGTATGAAGAAACTGAAGACCTTTTAAAAGTTGCTGTATAGACTGTAGGTCATACACACACAAGCACACACAAGTTCATACACACACACACATACACACACACAAGCATACACCCTCTCATACATACACACAAACTCACACACACACAAACTCATATACACATACGCGCACATAATCACACATGCTTATCTTGTACAATTTAAAAAATAATAGTAATAATGATAATTGGAAATAATAAACTCTAGAGGGGGGCGTTAGTGTTCGCGACACAGTTTATAACTTCTGCGAATACTATCGTGTTCCAGTATTGTTGTGCCATGTTTTTGTTCCAAAATAAAGTTATTTTTATTTTTTTTTATTTTGATTAATCACACCAAAATTGTGTCATCACTACCTACCTATTTATATACCAAATTTCACGATGATCGGGTAAACACTTCGATAATTATCCTCGGACTAACAAACATACATACATACAACGCCGATTTGTCCAAGTTCATTTGGAGATCTACCTTCGCTCGATCAACAAGAAAATCATGGTAAATATCCCATTTTTAGTACAAATAGCATCCTTCTACAAGTTCTCAATTTAATCTTTAAACATGCAGGAGGGTACCAGTTAGCTACACTGATTTAGAAAATGTTTATTAACTTCTAAACTACTATTTATAATTTAATTCTATTAAGTTAGCTAGTTGTTTTGTAATTATATCCAAACATTCGAAAAATTTCGGAAAGAATATAATTGCAGGTTTTAGTAATGATCATAGTGATGCAAAGTTAGATAATTACTAACACGAGTGGAGGGAGTACGAAGCAAAGCACAAAGAGAACCACGAACATAAGAAACACTGTATAAGCTTCCTATCTCATTTTCTCCCACGTTAAATCTTATGAATTTATGTGTCTGTCTCTTTTTACGGTCGCTTTTTCGTTTCATCGACTTCCAAATCACAACGATGCTAAAGAAGTTTTCATTTCAAAAGATAATAACCTAGGTACTTTCGTATATATCGTGAAGTTACACATAAGTGTCACTAGCACATTCCAGTGGTACACAGATACATAGGTAGTAACAATGATTTCATTTGAGTCACTATCAACAACACTTTTTCTTATGCAATTAAACTTTATACACATCAACTACTATATTTCATTTTGATAAAATCCTTGTATATCCATGGTATTTCAGCCAGTATTTTCTAAGCTAAGTGTAAATGATAAACGAAAAAGTATACAAAATACACGTATGCACTTTAAAGTACTACAAAATTGCTACAATGTAGGTGGAGTTGAATGATTGAATGAAAAAACTTTCTTCTGCACCACAGAAGAAACAAACATAAAA
The DNA here is from genome assembly GCA_963924445.1 of Philereme transversata. Lineage (NCBI taxonomy): Eukaryota > Metazoa > Arthropoda > Insecta > Lepidoptera > Geometridae > Philereme > Philereme transversata. The sequence goes on from OZ004353.1 coordinate 6,145,658, forward strand.
ATAAAAATTCACAAAGAAATTAGTACACTGCGTGGTCATATTGCTTAGAAGTGAAATGGAGTTATTAGAACAGTTCATCAAAATTGGTCTATTGTTTACAAATTCACCATGTACAGCAGACAGCAGCGCTAATTGATAAACAACTCCTCGACAACCTTCAAATTTAAAGATTATATTTTAACAAATATAGGTAATCATATTCCTAGTGCATGTTGTGTGAGTGCGTGCGTTTTCACGAGAACACGCACGCACTCACACAAACAAACTCCCGCACACACTCGCTTCTACACACACACACACACACTCCACATAAACACATCACACACACACTCACACACACGTAGTATTAACTTAAAATTATAATCATTATTAGAGGAAAAAAAAATTACATATATCGACTGCTGGAACATTGTTCTGTTCGGTTTTGGAAGAGGGCGCTGACACTGCTACTCAGTTTTTCTTAACTTTTGCAGTTGTCAACGTTTTCATTTGTATATTGTACTTTATTTATGTTCCAAATAAATAAATTTGAATTTGAATTTGAGTGCAGTGGGTAATGTCAGTCAAATGATTCGCAGACAAATTACATAAACAACGTCTAATCGAAGCTTTACAGAATTAACACTTCACTAGTCACACGGTATGACTAAGTACGCATAGCCAGAGCTACAAGTAGGTAAGACACGGAACGCGGGCAGTTCCTACAACTGTAGTGTACAGCTGACAAACAACGACTGAGCTTCGCTTTTTTTTTTTCGAATGGACAATACTCGCTGTTGGCCTCTGAGGCCGTGACAGCTTAACTGAACTTTTGGCGAGCGCAAATGGCGCTCAGCCCAGCAAGTTATTTAGGAAACTAGCGCAAGGTCACCACTTAGGTACGAAATTCGGCTTGGGCAGTTGCCGGGGTGGGGATAGGAGAGAAACGCCCGGGTACATGTCTGTACCTCGTATAGGCGGTGACTGAAGGGACTCGTCGACCTTGCCGGCGAGGTCGCTGTTTCTGTGAAGTATTTGCTCTGTCTGATGTAGATGACTCAGATATTGCTTCCGCGTTAGCGGAGGTGATTTCGTCATCCGGGTCTCCGAGAACGTTCTCGGACACACTCCTCGAGACACGTGTCTCGGACGTCGGAGGATTTTGTTGGCGGGCGGATCCAACGGGTAGACCGGAATGGTGTGTACCAAAGGATTCGGATTATGGGAGGCAAGTTCATAATACCGCTTGGAAGCGAGCTTCATGAACTTGGCTATTGAATCTAATTTCATATCGCGATGTAGATCGTTATTGCGAAAATACCAGGGCGAGCCTGAGGCTTTTCGCAAGAAGCGATTTTGGATGATATGAATGGCACCAACTTTAGGAGAGTGGGCAAATACTACAGAGGGGTATGTCATGATGGGACGAATGCACGCTTTGTAAAGGGTCACCTTATTTCTAAGGGACATTTTACTTTTCGCGCCTAGAAGTGAGGACAATCGTCCTAGGGTGAACTTTGCTTGGTTGCACCTCTTAGTGATGTGCAACCTAAAGGAAAGACGTCTATCGAGGATGACACTTAAGTATTTGGCTGAAGAGGCCCAGCGAATGGGCTTGCCAAATAAAGAGATCGGTTTGGGACTGAGCTTTGCTTCGGTAAAACCGCCGTTTAAATAGTAGACTGCGTAGCATCGCATGATTGCTTGCGTTCCGTTCCAACCAATCACAGCCGACTGCAGTTATTTCGTTTTGTGTCGCTATTCATGATCGGATGCGACATATTTTTTATGTTGTGAAAGTGAATGAGGTAAATGAATTATGTCAGGATCATAGCAAGTGAAGATCTGTAGTATCTGCCTACCCCTCCGGGATGTAAAGGCGTGACAGTATGTATACCTATTTTTGTAAACAAAGTTTTTGGAAATGATCCGTCGACAAGTATTTTTTCAATCTTCAAACATACAAATTATGGTACCAATCAGCGCTGCTGACTGTACTTTAGATATATGTTAGTTCTTGACGCGATCAAAATAACGTATATTTTCCGACAACTCGATTGAAATATCTCTTAAAATCATCTCATTTCCTTGTTTACTTCATAAATCGTGTTCCACTGCGACACTTTTATAAAAATCCTACGATAACAATGATTTATAAAAATATTGTGTTATCTTCGAAAATATCATGAATTTACAAGCAAACAAAGTAACATAATAAATCAAAAAGGGAAAAGCAAGCATTCGACACGACGCAAAATTTATCCCACTCAAGAAATCGGACACTGAAAAAGTTGATTCTGAAAATTTCAGCCGTGCCAATTTGTTTGGGAGCAGTTAACTTGGTACGTAATGTCACAGCTCTTTATGTTAACAGTTGGGTAACTCAACAGTTTTCACTAGGCCAGTATTGTTTTGATTTTGTTGCGATCAGTATTTCTGAGGTGGGTTTAGGAGGGTAAATACCACATAAATTACATTTTTCTTTTTGTTATTATCTTTCAGAATTAGAATAGAAGTTAGATCACTGCATATTTTCAACGATTAAAATCTACCGTTTGATTTAAACTTGATTATCGAATATTCTTAGATTATTTAGTATTTAATCTGTGCAAACTAATACATGTGTGAACTGGCGTAAATGCTACGTAGGACATGTCGTAGAACTGTTACAATGCGATACAAAGAAAAACTTTATTCATGTCATATGGTAACAAAACGAAATTAATACGTAAAAAAAACTATGTGTCTCATAGTCACAGATTCGGTGACTCAACAGGAAGAAAACCAGTATGTAAACAAACACAAATCAGGTGTTCTATACAGGGTGTTTGGTAATATACTGATGATATTCAAGTGACGGTATCTCAACACATAAAAAAAGACTGGTTGACAAAAAAACTACTAGTTATTTAAACAAATTTTAAATAAAATCGACTAAGTTTAGATGATTATTATAAAACTTACTGCGTACTCTTGCAATCATCATCCAAAAATAAAGGCCGATTTGATATCTCTTTCGGAAATGGCTGCGGGTTCTGGGTTAAAAAGGGACAACAAGAGATATCTTGAGACCTCACCAATACATTATTTGTGGCATTATAGATGGCAAGTATTATGCAATAGCACAACATAAGTTAAATAAAGTGTTTATTTTTACATTCCAAAATAAATTTCACATTTCTGTGGTAAACATCTCACAAATTGATTTATTATGCTCATCAAAATAACCCCATTCATTTTCGTGCGTATATTATCAAACACCCTATATAGATAACCAGTTGCTATCTTTATGAGCTTTGTTGAAACACTAGATTTATAGCCTGGCTGGCTTAAAACAAGGTGGGAGTTCCCGTTTTGCCTTTATCTTGCTTGTAATACATTATTTACAAGGGAAAAATTATAGGCATTCGTCTTCAGCCGACTTGGAGTTGTCACGGCGGATTGCAGCTAATATCAGGTTTTCATGTTTGAAAAAACAATGTTTTCAACAATATTTTTTTTGTTGATGATTTATTTCTGATGTTATCATTAACTTTTTTATTATATTATTTATAACGCCTGAACATCAGTAAATTCTTATTTTTAACAACAACATGTTTGTAAAATTCAATACTGTCTGTGAAATTTGAATATTAAAAGAATTTATAATATACACAAGTAACTCGTTAATAAAAATATAATTGACTTAGCCAAACCACTGAACTGATTTTGATAAAATTTCTAATAGATCAGTATGAAAGTATATTCTGTCAAATAAAAAAGGTTTTTCGAATTCGAACATAAATGATCGAGTCCTGAGGTAAAAACATAAAACCGAATTGCGTCCCTATAAAATTTGAGGGTAACCTTCAAGTTTTTTGGGATTCCATCATCAGATCCTGACTTGGTGCCAATGGACTTATGAACCCTGTTTAACAAAAAAATAATTACTTTAATCGGTCAAGGCGTTTTCGAGTAATAAAATAGGGGAACATACATAAAATAAAAAAAATATTCTGACGAATTGAGAGCCTCCTCTTTTTTTTTAAGTTGGTTAAAAATTAATTTTACCACATTACACGAAAGTTAACTTGAAAGAGAATACTTACTAGCATTAAGTTTGCCTTGAATATTTTTTATGCATCGATGAATCTTCAATATATCTAAACATTATTTACGATATTGCATTGAAATTTATTGACTGATTTACATATTTGACATTGGTTTGTTGGTTCTGTTTAATCTCTGTGTTGAGTTTTGATGTGTAATTGTAATTTTTTTTTATTGTTAGTTGACATTCATTGTGAAAACTAATAACTTATTTAGACACTTGTCTCAACGCCGGTGATGAGCGAGAAGCGAGTAGAGCTAGAAACTAGAAACGAGTTGTCGAGCAGCGAGAGAGCAACGTGTTTGTGAAATTCAATACTATCTGTGAAATTTGAATATGCCACGAATTTATATTATACAAAATATATTTTTCCTGATTACACAAAGGATAACTTAGAAGAGAATGCTTACTGCATTAGGTTCACCTTTACTCTTTTTTTATGCATCGATGAATCTTCAATATATCTAAATATTATTTACGACATTGCATTGAAATTTATTGACTGATTGACATATTTGACATTGGTTTGTTGGTTCTGTTTAATCTCTGTGTTGAATTTTGATGTGTAATTGTATTTTTTTGTTATTTGTTTTATTTTTAGATGACATTCTTTGTGAAAACTAATAACTTATTTAGTCCCACCGATACCTGTCTGTTTGAGCTTCTTAATTATTGTTAATTTTGTTACTTAATTAATGTTATTGTTATTTTGTTTCTGACGCAACTTAGTGTTCTTTAAGTACCTTCAGTGGAAAATAAATGAAATGAAATCTATGAATCTTCCTTTACGGGACTATAGAAGTAATTAAAGCTAAAATATTATGGCAAGTTTCACCATTCGTTCGCAAAGCTCGTTGCGTTACTTGTTCTGTTTACGTACCTTCTGTAATTATATTAAATCAATAACAATTTGACGGCAGACACGCGATTGCGTGCGATGTGAATTGTCCCGGGAACCTTGTTTTGGAGATTATTGTTGTACGAATAATTACTGGTAAATAATTTATTAGACTTAAATACGAGTCCCTCAATCCGGAAATAGATGTCTAGAGGTTTATCGAATAACGTTAACTATCTCTAAACTATTTTGAAACTTTGATCCCCACTGTGTTGGCCCCTTTTGATTTTTTGCGCTTGTAATAAAGGTAAGACCGTAGTATGAGTTATTTATACCTAACTGTTCTAAATGGGCTCTGATATCAGCGTCTTTAATTTTCCCGGCCTGGTAACCAAAAATTGAATTATAACTTTTGGGCAATGCAAAAAACTATCTATGGACACAAAAGTGTTCATGTACACATGGGATACAAAAGAAAAGTACCTCACACAAATAAACTCCCACACACACACGCTTCTACACACACCACACACACACTCACGTACACGTAGTATTCAACTTAAAATCATAATCATAATTCGAATAAAAATTTACTTATATCGACTCGTTATAAGCTGGAACGTTGTTCTGTTTGGTTTTAGGAAGAGGACGCTGACACTGCTACTCAGTTTTTCTTAACTTTTGCTGTTGTCAACGTTTTCATTTATCTATTGTATTTTGTTTATATTCCAAATAAATAATTTTGAATTTTTTTTTGAACCTACAAGAAAAAGTTCGTAGGAGACCAACTTGGCTCAGATTTAGTGTAGAAAGGCCCAATTCTGCTATTTTATATGAAACATTATTATGAAGCCATACCGTTCTTTAACGATTATTTGTTTCGGTCATAAGCTGTCAAATTTTCAATGGTGTCATAACAACGGCAGTCATTGAAAAAAGATTGTGATAGTAGAATCCCAAAAGATATCTTAGGGGCGATTTTGCGACGATATCATTGTCATAGTGAAATTATTGGTTTAGTATAAATGGGAACCATGTATACTGCCGTACCAAATATTCTTGGTGATAATGACATTTTAGCGTAGAGACTAGAAACATTTCTATGCGAGACTGTACAAATGACTCTTTACGTCCCTCTATTCTTCCGTGGAGAGAATTTGTGATTGGTTTCATGGCGTCAGAGCGATGCCATAAGATAATCTATCAATTAAATATCAATAAATATAAAAGTTTGAGGGGCGCCACTCACCACTCGCCCCGCACACGTTTTTTAATTATAAATTCTTTCATTCATCAATTTAGATGTTTCACATCTCCCGGGCGTCCCGTGACGGCCACATTTTTTTTATTTATACGATTTGGAGATAGAACTAGCATTATGGTCCACTTATGATGCACAGCTAACGACCATCATGCCATGTGCCTGTAATCTCACCGGTAACCATACCCTTTAAACTGACACACAACAATTCTGCTTGGTGCAGAAATTAGTATGGTGGTGATACTTCCCCGGACGAGCCTTTTCACAAGGAACTGTACTGCTATTGCGGTCATGCTAGCTTTTTTAGGGTTCTGTACCTCAAAAGGTAAAAAAGGAACCCTTATAAGATCACTCTCTTGTCCGTCTGTCCGTGTGTCACCACCTTTTTTCTCAGGAATGGGTAAATCTTACTAGATTTACCCGTTCCTCAGTATCTTAGTAGTAGTATCTTAGACTTCAGTATCTGGTATAAATCTCAAGTTACTACTTGATATTTATACCAGATACTGAGGTCTATAGTGCCTATTAGGTGTATAAAAATCAAAGTCCTGAGTCAACACGATAAAGAGATATGGGCAAATTTAGAGTTTCGTGAAAACTTGTAAGTATCATAATTTACCTTAATATTCAACTTTTATTATTATTCGGAATTTTCCCTTTACTTCTGCTTTAAGACCTTGCTTTTAACCAAAATGGATAATTCTAGGTCAACCGGAAGTACCCTATAGATTTGGGGTCGAAAACCTATATGATAGTTCCCGTTGACCTAGAATCACGAAATTTGGCAAAAAGCAAAGTACAGCACAAATAAAGGAAAAATTCCAAAAAATAAAACAAGTTGAAAATTAAAGGGTGCCCCCATACATACCTAGTTGACGCTAATTAAGATAGCCCTCTGAGTTGTATGGGCGCTCATACAATTTACTATAGATAATTGTACAGAACCCTTCGTGCGCGAGTCTGACTCGCACTTGGTCAGTTATTTTTTTTTATACGACTTTGATATGTACTAAGCATATGGCCCACCTGATGTTAAGTAATAACCATCGCCTTAGATAGTCACGTACCTTAGAAACGTGCTCTACGATGCACTGCCTGTATTTAATATAGCCTGTTTCGATAGATCGTAATGAGACCTAAAGTTCGCTGATGCCATGATAAGAGAGATGGAATTGGGGTTTACAAGTAACCTGCTAAGTTAACATTTTCAAATCAAAATGCAAACATGTCTATCACGTGCTCATCCATTTGTATAGTTTATTAAAGTTGGCTGACTCATCACAGACGCTCCTGAATAAATTAACACAGAGTATTTAATAATGAGAATCATTTATAATTAGGATGGATGGCATATATCAACTCAGACTTTTAGGAAAGTATCATCATCAACATGACAGCTATAGGACGTCTACTGCTGAACATAGGCCGTGACGGCATGCGGCCAATATAATTAGGGTAAGATGTCTTGTATCAATAAATGTCACGAGTCAAAACTAGAAAATCGAAAATCAAAAATACAAAGTTAAAATTCTAAAATCAGAACAATAAAACAGTGAATAAATTTTCTGTTAAGTGTTATTTGATTTGATTTTATTTTTTTACAAGCTGACCTGCCAGCGGCTTAGACCAAAATCATTTTTTTATAGAAACTTTGACACCCCACTTTTATCTCATGGAACCTTATTTAGGGGATAAAAAGTAGCTTATGTATTATGTTAGGTTATATTCTACGTAAACACTAAATTTTATTGAAATCGGTTAAGCCGTTTCGACGTGATTTAGCAACAAAAAAAATAAATTAACTAGTATCCAAAGTTTTGCATTTATAATATTCGTGTGAGTGTGATTCCTCCCTAGTAATATTATTATAACCTAGCCATGTATAATCTAATCAGTAATTTCATTTTGACCTAGTTTTTTAATTATAAACTAAGATCGAGTCCTCGATGATATGCTTAAGTTAGTCCAGCGGAGTTGATGGACTCTTCAACTCCGCTGGGCCAACTTTAGCATATTGCATCATATCGTATCGAGAGCGATGTTACAAATAGATCGCGTCTTAGTTACAAAGTTCCGGCACTGGAAAGCTATTCTCCATTTTGTGTTTAATTTATTCTGATTGAATAGTTAATTTCCATTAAGGGCCTTTTTACATGGCATATTGTACACGCGCAGAGGACGTGCGTCTCTTAATATATTTCATATTCATATTTATTTATTTTGCTTACATGTACATAAATACGTATTTACATATATACATAGTAGCAACTCAAGGAAGTACATGTACTCGTAGGTACCCTGTAAGAGCACTGCAGTTTGAGTTTGGGAGAAAAAAGTACAATCAAATAAACAATTTAACAAATAGATATAAAAGAAATAAGACATGTTAAATCAAACAAATTAAAATTAATTCATAATACCAATGATTTTTTTGGAAACTACGGCGCATTAAACGCGCGTTGCTTGCTCGTTTAAAATACGCCGTGTGCATATGCCCTAAGATCTGCTTCATTAGAACGTAAGTTATTTTAGAAGCTGTGCGGTGAATGACATCAGGCTCCGCGCAAACGAGCCACCGGCCACAGCCACCACTGGCCTGCGACAAACAATTCACACGCATTGTCATATCTATGTACATGTTTTATGTATTTGCCACATTGTTGTGGCCGGTGGCGCGTGAAGATAACCTATAGGTAACACATATGAAGACTTGTACGGGGAAACCGTGGAAGCGTTTTTAATAAGACATGAAAATTGTAAGTTGAAATTATTTTATTTAATTTTGAATTTAAATGTCTTAAACATGTGACAACTTAATCGCGACACAATCAGGAATGCGCTGATTGGGCATTGATTAGGCGTTGGCAACATAACTATGTACCTGTTCATCCGTCTGAAGGTTGCCTGGAAGATATCGATTTTACCGATAAGTAAATATTTTGTAAACTTTTGATACTGAACTTATAATTGATGTGCAGTAAATAGTATAACTAACAGTTATTTATCAAGCAATAACATACATATGACGACCTCCATGGCACAGTGGGCGGATAGGAGGAAGCGTTGAGTTTGATTCCCGTCACGGAACAAATGTTTGTTTGATCTACAGATATTTGTTCAGGATCTGGGTCTCTTTACACTATTGTAAGGAGACCGCGTTTTGTCTATACAAAACGCTAATCAAAGTTTGGATGCGCAATCGTGGTCACTCTTACAATAGACAAAACGGTAATCATAATTTGGATGCGCAATCGTGGCCACTCTTACTATAGACAAAACGCTAATCAAAGTTTGGATGCGCAATCGTGGCCACTCTTACAATAGACAAAAGGCTAATCAAAGTTTGGATGCGCAATCATGGCCACTCTTTACAATAGACAAAACGCTAATCAAAGTTTGGATGCGCAATCGTGGCCACTCTTTACAATAGAAAAAATGATAATCAAAGTTTGGATGCGCAATCGTGGTCACTCTTACAATAGACAAAACACTAATCAAAGTTTGGATGCGCAATCGTGGTCACTCTTATAATAGACAAAACGCTAATCAAAATTTGGATGCGCAATCGTGGCCACTCTTTACATAAGACAAAACGCTAATCAAAGTTTGGATGCGCAATCGTGGCCACTCTTTACAATAGACAAAACGATAATCAAAGTTTAGATGTGATCATTTGTGGCCACTTTCTAGAATACACAAAATCCAGTAACTTTTATAAAGAGTGCCAAAACCGCGAAGTAAACAGTAAAATAACAGCTTTGAAGCCAAGCCAAGTATTCCTGCTTGCGTGTTCACTGTTCAAACCGCGGTAGATTGTAATCGCAAAATAAGATGTTATTTATTCGCTAGTTTTGATAAAAACAATCTGATGGAAATTGTATTTAAAAGCGAAATATATTTTTTTCGTGTTTAGAAATCTTTCTTTAATACTTTATCCGATTTAAATGTTTAAGCCAAAGCAACAAAAAAAATACGCCAATTTTTGTTCGCAAATAAATCAAAACGTATAGAGTACTTCAAGGTGGCCTTGAATCATAAAATTTTCCAAGAAGGTCTCACATCACAAACAACAAAAATAACACCTTTTTTAAACCATTTTTTCCTTTTGAGGTACGGAACCCTAAAAACTGAAGGTTTTGTAACGACAAGCACCAACATTTCCATTTTGTTTTTCAATACTTTTGCTTTAATAGTAATAATAATTATTCTTTATTCCAGGCATCAATAGAACAAGATAGTACAAGATGTTGAAACTTTATACTATGACATATAAATATATATACCTTAGTGGCTAACATACATATTAAAATACTTAGAACTATTTACTTTGTCAGCTCTATCTTCGTCAAGATACCTATAAATAAAGATAACACCCTAACTCCGTGGTTTTTGTTGGTCCCAGACTACCAAGCATGTTTTACTCGCATAGTTGCAGTATGCACATTTATTTCACCAAGCCAGGCTTGTGACACTCTGAACCAAGTTTCAATGTAACATGCTCTTTATTATGCATGATGTAAGATTGATTATTCAAAAGGTCTGCCGACGTTGATCCTTTACCCTGAAAATGGTTTTATGACTATGGGTTTCATATTATCCTCGTAACAGGCAATGGTTTGATGCTTTATTAATAGGCGTGATTACAATGTACTATTTATTTAAATGTTAAAAAACTCTGTATGGTTTTAATAATAACGTAAAAATGTATATACCGTCATATTTGTCTAGATTTTTTTAGAAACTCACGCACATAAAAATAAACATAAACCCTGAAAAAAAACATTAATTTTTTGGGCAGGCGTCTAAAATGACGCTGAAGCCTTTTCAAAGTTTAGAGCTTAAGTTGAAGTCGCCATTTTTCATTTGAATGATAGACTTGCGTACATAAAATCATACATGATCTAAAAGGCAAATCTCGGAGAAATTACCACTGTCTGAGAAGACCAATTGAATGTGCCCGATCTAAACATACTAGCTAACAAAACACGCGGTTTGTTTGGTTTGACAATAAAAACATAAACAGAAGGTAATGTTTTAAATGACAAACCATTCAAACCCGGTCATAACTAATAGAACCATATATGAATACAAAAATATGATCATTTATGTAAAAAAAGACACGTGAGACTAATATTTTGGTATATTCTGCATAATGTATGTATGATGTTATTGGCAATATATAAGTATGTTCGATTGATTACTGGAAATTGCATCAATGTACCTACCTCACAACGTAAGGAAATAAAATCCCAGATAACTTAGATATATTTCATTCCAATACAAATATACAAAAAATACTTTGCAATAATTTATTCACATTATAATCTACCGAGTTCACTACAATTTAATAATAGCTACTTATACTAGAATACAACATATTTAGACATTAATTTAAAACACAAATCCGGAATCGTATTAACTGATTTTAGAGGTGGGCTTAATACCAGTAGCTTGAGTAATTTTTAACGTAAATCGGCGGCGCCTTTGTGACAATGCCGCTTAGTTGGTTTATGAGGTTACGTACATAATTAATGAACATGATTTGTTAACCTATTGATATTTTATTGCTGCTGCATTGATATTTTAGGACTTGATATTAAGTTGTTAAAAATTAAAAATTTTCTATGGTAATAAATTTGATAAAAACCTATATTACAACAATAATAGCCATTAGCCCTATCCGTGTTTTAATTTAATGTCGTACATAACAAAAGGGTTGTATATCAAATTTCATCGAAATTGGACCCGCCGTTTAGTCTTGAAAACATAACAAACAGACAGACAGAGAGACATACAGAGGGGCAGAGTTACTTTCGAATATGGATACAATGTTTGGTAATATTGTCTTCAGAGTGCAATTTCTGTAGTTTACAACTATAATTTCTTCTGTGGGTTCGTGATGGAGCTCCCGAGTTTCGTGACAGACCGTCCCGATAGCGCGCGACAAATTGAGGACATTGTTATGCATTTAAATTATATTTTGGGCACAGATCAGTGACAAATAGCTGTTTACATTGTATAAAATTATTGGCGAAGAACTTAAGAAGAAATCTGAGCTGCGTTTCGCCCATACAAACGTAGTCCCCTGTTTCCTCTCTGGATAGTGATACTAGAGCAAATATTTTTTTACCATACAATCTACGAGTACGACGGTCATGTCTCTACGTTTAGTTTTTCTCAATAAATTAATTATTGTAAGAACTAGGAACCTTCTAAAGTCACAGAAATTGCTAATTTTTACTTCTCCTTTTCAGACATCCAGCAAACAAATTTGACGAATATAAATTAAAAAAAAAAACGAAACGTACAAACACAGCCTTTTTACTACATGTTGGAAAGAAAAATTAAAATCGGTCCAGTTTTGGAGGAGGAAACAGAGGACTACAAAACAGTGATTTCGTCTATTTTAAATAGGTATAATCAGTCCGACCTGCAGTTGTCTCTATCGCACGCACATAGGGCATATAGGGCACAGCGCGATAGCAATAGATTTTTTAAATACCTATTTTCCAAATGTCTTGCTTCCCGGATTTCCTCTTAATGTTCTACTTTTATTACGACGACCGTGGTGCAGAGGATATAGCCGGATGAGACGGAGGAGGTTGCGGATTCGATTCCCGTTGTGGAACATGTTTGTATGATCTATTTGTTATTTATTTATTTCAGTGAACTTTTTACATGTAAATAAAACAATATGAACACTGGAAAATGCATTAGTAAAATACTGTGTCGCAGAGTTTCCAGTGCCCGTACATACAACTAAATGAGTTTAACATTCCTGATTATACATAGGTATACAATTCACCCGTTTACTAAATTGATTTAACTAGTGGTTCGCCTTGAACTGAGATCTCGCGAATCTCCCATAATAACAAAAAAATGTTATTTGTAATCTTTGACTATCAAAATAGTGCCACAAAATCCAAACGAATACAACGAAAAAAGAGAAATATTTTTACCCGTCAACTAAAGTTACTTGGGGTCGTGAAAGAGGCCCTTATATTTTGGCCAATTTACTGAATAGTTTTATAAATTATAGCATTTAAGTTATTCTGATGTATGAGCTATATTATTGTAAATTTTAATTGAAATCCATTCAGTAGTTTTTGCGTGAAAGAGTAACTTACATCCACACATACATCCATACAAACTTTCGCGTTTATAATATTAATAGGATGTGCTTTAGACCCAACTGTTCTATCTGAGCTACATCCAGAGAAAAGCTAGATTTATGAGCACAATTAAGATGTAAAAAGATAGTGTTGCAGCGCTGTGTCTTTGTATGCACGGGTTTAAGAGAAAGACAACTAAAATGTAGGTAAACGAGGATTCCACTTTGATTTATTTAAAAACAAGTTCTTATAAATGCACCTTTTTTATTTGTATAAAGTATTGTTTAGTCTCTTTAATTTTCTGATAATCATAATTTCAGCCATATGAGATCCACCGCTAAACACCTTCCCATAGTTTTCCAGAAAGATTTTGCAGTTTAACAATGAAGGTGGATAAAAAAAACATGGATGATTGGATTTTTTATTATAGGAAACAAGCTTGCGCCAACGGCTTCGCACGCAAGGTTTGTTAATAAGTCAAAAATATAACAAAATTCATTTGTTCTATGAAATATATTTTAATTTCAATTAATTGCTTAGGTAATGCTAAATTGCCACATTTATTTATATTTTACTAGCTGTCGCCCGTGACTTCGTACGCGTTACACTACTAAATGTGTAGGTAACCTAAAAATAAAGCTAAACTCGGTGTTTCAACTTGACTTGACACTCCATTTTTATCCCATGGGACCTGATTTATGGGATAAAAAGTAGCCTATATGGTAATCCAGGTTATAATCTACGTATATACTTAATGTCATCGAAATCGGTTCAGCCGTTACGACGTGATTGAGCCCCGAGCTATTTTATCTTCTAATAATCTGATATTAGTATAGTATGTTTTTTTATTGAGTCTGTTTAATTAGGGTCTTAAATTTGTTAATTGTCAATTTTTGTATAGTGTTTGGGAGTTTGTTATAAAAGCGTACACTTTGCCCAAAAAACAAACGTCACCACGTTCATGGCGGCGTCGGTGGGAGCAGGTCATTAATTCCCCCACCGTGCAGGTGGCAGGACAGGATGGGCAATTGAGCATGCAAGGACGTATGCAATTGTTTGAAGTCGGGCACATTCTGCTGGATTGCTGGGAGTGATCAACCAGTGCCCCCAATTAGTTTACTCAATACAAGCAAGCAAGGGGCAACTCCTGGATGTGCAAAGCACAGGACCGGGAAGGGTGGCGTTTACAAAGGGAGGCCTACACCCAGCAGTGGGTACTTATGGGCTGTAGATGATGATAAAGCAAGCAATCAAGATATAGCTTAGCAATTCAGTGGAGCAATGCAGCCAGTGTCTTGGGTTCTTTCGCATTGTAGTGATCTGGAGCATTTAAGCTATCTATAGATCGGTATTTAGTTGATTCAACTGTTTCTTCTGTTTTTCGGTCATGTTTTTTTCCTCTCAATCTCTCTATACAGAGCGGTCGTGGTCGTCATGTTGTATCATTATTCTTGGGGGCAGATGTTACATACCTCACGATATCTCGCCATTTGTCTCTGTTGACAGACGTTCTCGTGCATTCATGCAGTTTGCCACCCACTGCAGCTTTTATTTGATCGGTCCACCGCATGGGTGACCTTCCGCGCGGTCTGACGCCTTCCACTCGTCCTTGTACGAAAATACACTCAATAGAGTCAGTGTCCCGCCTCGAGACGTGGCCGAAGAACTTTAGAATGCAAGTTTGTACTAAAGCCGACAGACGCTGTTTTATATCGAGCATTTGGTCATGTAAGTAGTTCTATAATCTTTTTGTTAATAAAGGCATTACGCCCCTTTTAAAAAAACTAGTCAAGTGCGAGTCGAACTCGTGCGCCGAGGGTTCTGTACCTACCCATTACACCGCTATAATAAAATTGGTATCTAGGTCAACGAGACCTACCATATAGTTTTTCGACCCATAACCTATAGGGTACTTCCGGTTGACCCAGAATTGTCAATTTTGGTTAAAAGCAAGGTCTTATAGCACAAGTAAAAGGAAAATTCCGAAAAATAAAAAAGTTGAAAATTAAGGTAAATTTTGGTACTCACAAGTTTTTGCGAAAGTCTAAATTTGCCCATATATTTTCAAGGTGTTGACTCAGAATCTTGATTTTTATACACTTAATAGGGACTATAGACCTCAGTATCTGGTATAAATTTCAATTTGCTGGGTCTACCGGTTCCTGAGAAAATTGGTGGTGACACACGAACAGACAGACGGACAAGAGTGTGATCTTATAAGGGTTCCTTTTTTTACCTTTTGAGGTACGGAACGAACGATAAAAATATGATCAATAAAGAAAAATTCATCTTATTACAGATTAAGTACCTATCATTATTTATGTAATTCGTTTCACCGTGTTTCGTTCTTTGCATCGACAGTAGTATCAAATACAACGGAAAAATTAAAAACACAATCTACTAAACTATTTTTGTATGTAATTAGTAGGCCTTTTAAAAAATAATTTAATATACATTTTTTATTTACAAGATCAAACGCCAGTGGGTTAGGTAGGTAAAGTAATTTAATTGTCTACCTGTCTGCCTCCCGCTCAAGTTTTTCCCCGTACGCTCCTAATAAACTGTCCAACTCAAAACAGCCTAGTTGACTAAAGTTACCAACAATATGGCGGTAAGTTGCCCCGAACTTACAGTTTACCTACAACGTCTAAATTAAACGCTCAACTCTCACATACAGAGAAGATTTCACATTAGGGTAATATAACGCCGCGCCGGTTCAAGAAAGCAGTATAAAATACTAAAACGGAAAGTGAATTTAGAAGAAATGCAGTGACTAAAATATAGTGTTTTTTATTGATGATAGTCAAGCGCTTGACCACCTCACCTGATGGTAAGTGATGGTGTAATCAAAGATGGAGCACGCTTGCCTAATAAGATTTTGTTCACTCTGGACTTGAAGACACTGGGGATGATACAGGTCCGGAAAAATATACGCCGGAAGTGAGTTCCACTCTTTACTCGTGCTAACTAGAAAAGTTGAAGTTAATCGTTTGGTACGGCAACGAAGTTTGGTTTGGTAGTGTCTTGCAAACATACAACTGAGTCTGTGAGGAATGAACAGTAGTTAATAGTGGTAAATAAAAGTTTAGAAAAAATCCAAAAGGTCTGGATTTTTCTGGTCATTGTATAACAGACTCCCAGTCCGAAAGCGAATTAGTTCACACACTTTAAACTTATATCTCGTGCAATGTTTCAAACGTTTTATGGGTGTTTACCTAGATTCCACCAACATATCCATTCAGGTGAATGAAATAGAATCTAGGGGCTCATGTTTTGGACAAAACGTGAGTATTAAGAAGACACTAGCGACATGGCTAGTGCCACCATGATACGTGGCGTAGTGGGCGAATATCCGGCTGAGACACAGGGGGCAGCGGGTTCTATTCCAGCCGCGGAGCATGTTTGCATGATCTACAGATATTTGTTCCGGGTCTGGATGTTTTTTTATATATGATAAGTATGTATTTACAAAAAAAAGCATATAATAAGTATTCTATCAGTTATATGGTTCCCATAGTATAAGCTCTGTTTTGCACTAGATAGCGCTGTGTGAAATGTTCAGCAATATTTATTAATTTATTTCAACTTTGAACAGACAATCATAAGACCTGTCGTAATGTATGGTTTTAAGTGTTGGACCACGAAAGGGACGGATGAGAGAAGAGTGCACGCGGCGGAAATGCGAATGTTGAGATGGATGTGTGCGGTAACGAGAATGGATGAGATATGGAATGAGTATATTAGAGGAAATTTAAAAGTAGCGCCAGTGACAGAACAATTGAGAAGTAAGAGGCTTGCATGGTATGGGCATGTCATGCGGAGGGAAGAAAATCATGTGACCAAAAGAGTGTTAGATATGAGTGTGGATGGATATAGAAGTAGAGGAAGGCCGAAGAAGAGATGGATGGACTGTGTGAAAAATGATATGGGTAGGAAGGAAGTGACAACGTAGATGACGGCTGATAGTGCGATGTGGAAGAGGAACACACGTTGTGCCAATCCCGCTTAATGTGGAAAAAGGGCAGGAAGGAGAAGAACCCTGGACAGACAAGTCAATTGCTCCGTACCTCACAGATTTAAAATTTTAATCTCTGTATTAACCTGCCAAAAGAGTCAATTAAGGGCTCACGTTTGTTTGTAAGTGCGTGAGTTTCTATCAAAGTTCAGGCGTTAGACACGGTGTTTTTCTTTCCGTGCGTGAAATAACAACAGTGTACAAGCATAATAAGCACGGAAAAGTTAGAAGCGTAGAATTGTGCGCACACAGAGCTTCACAAATTACAATTTAATATTTCACGGTGGCCTCTCTTAGTTCACTGCATGAAATCTTTATGTAATTCCTTGTGTTATTTTCTAAAAGCCTAAACAATGCTACTACATTCCGGATACAGAGATTCTGTGGAAAAATAAATGAAAGTAAAAATATTTGAAATAAAATTAACGCATAAAAAACTTGCTACATAAATTCAATTATTATTATCACGTACCGTTTTATCGCTGTTTCGACTGACAATGTTTCGGTTCAATTCGTGAACTTTCATCAGGGTATGTCCAACTAAATGCGGATTCAGTTGGAAGTAATGTTTAAAAAATATAAAAATAAATATTTTATTATTCAGGAAAAATAATCATGAATTTAATGATTTAGTTTCTCTTTGATTTAGCTGTTTTTTTGACTTTAACTGACTTATGTGAACGAAATATTTGACTCAGGGCTACTTGCGCAACGATGCCTATATGTATTTAATGGCTAAATATAACTTAAGGAGTTGTAAAATCATACAAATACATGAAACTTAAACATGTTTAGTCGCTAAAAACGTTTCTGGATCGTTGTGCAAACCATTAAGGTCATTCATCTAAAACAGATAAGATAAATTTATTTATTTAGAGACAAACACACAAGTTAACTACATAGGTACTCAGCATAGCAGCTGGTTTGTGGAGTGGATAACGGTATCCAACGTGAATAACCCACTGTTTGCGGAGCGGATACTATAGTATCCGCAAGATCACTTACAAAATATGCGACGTCGAAAAATCGTAGAACAAACATTGTTCTTCAGAGGGATAACATATATATTTCGAAACACCTTGTTTAAGACCAATAGATGGATATCGGTAATGCAAATATCTATGGGGGAATTCACGACCTGCTCCGACGCCGCCATGAGCGTGGCGACATGCTGGTCAAAACGGCTAGTCATGACTAGTGATCGGATATTCGGATGCATATTTACCTAAACTTCAAAGTTGGCTAGTATGGATAGCACTTTTTTATCGAAAAAATCCCGTGATTCCGGGATTAACTAATTTATCACGTGTCATTTTTTTCATTTATTTATCTACTAAACCTAAACATCCATTAAAGCTGCATGGGTTTTTATTGTATGTCATTCATCCCTCATATAGTACAAAGAAATTCACATTCTATGAAAAAACGCACACTTTAGCACATAGGTATACATAATAATAGGTAAATTACAACGTAATATGGTTGCTTTTCCCTATTTTTACTGTCAGTAATTTTTGACGAAGCAAAAAACAACCTTGTAACAAGTGTCAGATCGGGCCTATTAGACCTCTGGGAATATAAGCATTTTGTAAGTGTGCGAGTAAGATGGCAAATTATACCTGCTTAATATTTAACGTTAAATTACTATGCATCCAAACGATCCCGGAATTTTATTTTTAATAATAATATTCTAAGAAGCCGCTTCCATAATTTGTTACCCAAAAATAAACTTTAGGTAAATATGCATCCGAATATCCGATCACTAGGCATGAGGCATCTTTACGAAAGAAGTAAAAATCGATCCCCATCGCAAACTTTGAGCTAAAATCTACTGACAATAAAATTTTAAAGAATGTCAATCACGCTTAACTTTACCGAAAAACATCGAAATTAATATTAGTCATAGGACGTCCACTGCTGAACTTAGACCTCCCCCATAGATTTCCGGAGCGACCGATCTTGTGCGACCTGCACCTAACGGTTCCCTTTATCAGGCCGTCCTACGCTTTCCAGTGCCTGATCTCCTTTTTTCTTTCTGCCCCAACGGCCGTCAGTTCTTCGAGCCATGTGCACTGCTGTCACTTCAGCTTGCTAATCCTCTGGGCTCTTGCTAATCCTTTGTTTGAATCTCTGCATTTATTCTGATTAGTAAAAAAACGAACGCGAACAAATGATTACGTTTAAAAAATCTTCATACAAATAAACACATATTTTATTATAACAGTATTTTGATAGCTGAAAACGAGCATTCATTATTTTGAAACCGTTAAAGTACGGCTCTCAGCCAGTTAATAGTCGGAATTAAAAGGTTTAATTACTTGATTAAAAACCGCCCTCGTCATTAAGTTGATAGGTTTGGACATAAAGCTGACAATCGCAGTAAAATAAAGCTATAAATAATTTTGTGTGGAAGAGATATATAGTTTTAATTTTTTATGCAAACATTGGGCATAAATCGATCATATTTTATGCAATCGTGTGCACCAGTGATAACAGATGCCATCGAACGATGATAGTTTTATCTTCTAATATATAAAAATCTTGTGCCATGGTTTTAATGGACGCACTGCTCCAAAACGGGTCAACCGATTTTAATGATTTTTTTTTATTTGGTGAGTATGAGAATAGATCGTAAAGTATTTTTCACCACCCTACCACCACCCCCATTTTTTAATAGTGATTTTAGTATTTTTGTATGAACAATTCTTAATATATAAAACAAAGTCGGGTTTGTTTGAACACATAACTCGAGAACAGCTGGATCGATTTTTGATGATTTTTTATTTGTAGTGTTTGTATCCGTCCCGAAAAGCAGAATAACTATTAAAATATTGGATAAAAACACGCAAAAAAAAAAAAAAATCTCATACTAATGATGGCCGAGGTATATTGACAGTCCGCGTCATATGCATGCCAAGGTGGTACAAAGTTCGCTGGGTCAACTAGTATCCATATATTTAACCGTCGTTCATTGACGTGAAGTCATTTACATGAAGTGTCACGTCACTTTACGTGTTGACGGCCGTTGGGGCAGAAAAATTCTCAAGTGAAGACCCCCACTAGATGAAAAGGCAACCTGATAAAACATCTACGTGATACGATCTATCGTTACAAAAGTTAAATTAGTATAGCTAATTAGCTAGCTAGGAATTAATAATTAATTAATTAATAATTAATTAGTTAGGTAGCTGCTGTTATTCAGCGCGGTTGTATTACAATAATCGCCATTTGAATGAAATTCTGACAAACATAAGACATTGTTATAACACACTTTTTATTGAATCATTCGCAAGACATCGTTCTTTCCAATAAAATTGATGTGTTGGCAAATTCGCATCACGATCATATTGGGTTTTAAAAAACCGACCACTTTGCGGAAAATGCCAGAAATTTACTACCATTGCCACTTATTTAATGCGCCTGTAAAACGGCGAATAATATCTACGGAAATAAAAGGGTGAATTATACCCTCAGACCGATAATAACCAAACTATAGCAGGGATTTATTTCACTGGCTATGCTTGCATGTATGCAGATTCTGTAACTACAGCACGGACCTTGAAATAGAAGATTAAAGGCAGAATACGGCTTTTCTTAAAGGCAGAATATCACAGAGCCGATAGTTTTAAGTAGCCTAAAGGAATTTGTTAATTTTCAATTAATTTATTTTCAGATGTCAAAGATCCATATTTGTTAGTAAAAACTTAATTAACTAGTGGTTCGCCCCGCACTGAGATCTCGCGAGTCTACCATAAAAACAATAAACAAAATATTCGTAATCTTTGACTATCAAAATAGTGCCACGAAAAATAAACCAAATAACTTGACCTACAGTTTCATTCAAATTACAGGTAACGGGAGTTCATGTCTATTGGTTAATCTTTTTTGGGGTAAAAATTGCAGTTATTCTAGATTTCAGACTTTTGCCTATATTTGTGATACATAAGCTACACGCATACCAAAGGATAGCACTGTGGGGTTACTGGTGTACCCTGTGAATTTTGCCAAAGTTTAGTTTTTATTATGGCTAATAACTCAAAAACTACAAAAACTTTACTAAAAGTAAAAACAGGGTCGAAATATACTAATGAAGACCTTTCATTTGACGTCTCACTTGACCTAATAGACTCATTTTCAATTTTATTACCCCTCTTGAACCCCAATATCTCAACAACCCCCAAAAAATTTTATATCATTGAGTTACACCAAAATTGTGCCATCTTTACCTACCTATATACCAAATTTCACGATGATCGGATAACCGCTTCGAAAGTTATCCTCGGACAAACAAACATACATACAACGCCGATTTGCCCAAGTTGACTTAGAGATCTCGCTTCGCTCGATCAAACATGTCAAATACAAGTGTCACATAACAAAATTTAAATAAGTATTTATGTCAGAAAAATATGTGGTAAGTATGTGAGTATCTAGTGTAGGTACTGCGCATGTACCATATAACAATGGTTTAGATACTCACAGTCGAACTTGTTTGAGAACGCATTCAGTATACCGTTGGAGCTGGCCCGAATTCTGCGCCCCAGGGATGTGCACCGCTTGCGCATGGTGCTGTAGGAACAGTCCACTCGCGCCTTGGCGAACATCCCCGCCGCGCTGCAGAACCGGTGCAGCCCCCCCCAGCACCCTGAACACGTTGTTGTACTGTACGCGTAGGGCGCTGTACTGTTTTTGCGTATAATTATTAACCTATAGGCTGCTCGTGTAGAAGCTAGTACAGCAGGTTCGAAATAGGCAGATTTTTACATCAGTGGAGCAACGAGCACAATCATCATCAATAATGGTTGCTCTCACAGACAACGCCCTCCGCTCCCTCTCAATGTCTACATTGTCTTTCAGGTCATAGGTCATCCAATGTCCAAGGTATTTAAATTGATAAACTCGCTTCAGCGGCATGCCATACAATTTGATGGTAGGTATTGGCGATGGACATTGGCGACCCCTGGCCTGAAAGACCATGCATTCACTCTTTTTTACATTGTATTGTAGGCCATAAGCTTGCGCATATTTTACATTTAAGTTAAGTTCAATAGATTGCTTCTTATTATTCTCTGGGTAAAAAATACTGGCCATAACGTTTATTTGTTTGTTTACGAAACCCAAAGGCTTTTTGATTGCTCTATTTAATCGAGGCCAATGTCCATGCTTTAAAAGTTTTTCGCAAAAGAACCGAGAATGAATTACGCTACATAATTAATATTGTTATTTAACATCACGGAAAAACCAATGTAAATATTTTAAACATCGTTATAAAGCTTAGGTTCGTCGTTTGCATTGGATCCTTTTTGATAGACACCATGAAGTACGATGTCCGCTAATTGAAAGAGAAGATAAAGAAGAAGACATTTGGCTCGGGGTCTTATATCGATCCGGTTTTGTTAATTACTTATGTTGTACTGCATATCTTCCATATCTATTTCTGTCGCCAAGCAGCAATGTTGTGTTTCAGTTTGAGAGCTATGGTTGCCGGTGTAATTATAAGCACATGAAGCTTTACACCTGTATCCCTCAAGTTGATGGACACAGGGCAGTGCATCGTTGGACACGTTTCTAAGGTGCGTGGCTGAAGGCAACACTTTGTTATAGGCGATGGTTAAAACTTAACATCAGGTGGCCATATTCTTGTTCCATCTCCAAAAAATGTATTACTTAATTATGTTCGCATTTCTAACTTTCCCCATAATTGCCCTTCATTTGCGCTTTGTTTTAGCTAAAAGTATATGCAGGTTTCTTCCGCTATCTGTTACCTTAGATCCTTTAAACTACTCAACGGATTTTAATGCAGTTTTCAGCAATAGATAGAGTGATTCAAGAGGAAGGTTAAAATGTATAACTAGCTTCTGCCGGCAGCTTCGCACGCGTTGTTTGTCAACAAAAAGTAGCCTATGTGTTAATCCAGGTTATAATATACGTACATACCGATTTGAAAGTAACTTTGTCTCTCTGTCTGTTTATTTTTCACGACTTAATGGCTCGACCGATTTCGATGGCATTTGATACCTATATACCTAGATAGATTATGAATGGACTTGAGATATAGTATACACTTTACGCGACTGTACAGAAGGAGGGTAATGTTTTATTGACAAACCACGCGTACGAAGCCGCTGGCGGGTCAGCTAGTTAAAAATAAATTATAAACATCATTATCTTCATATCAGTCTACTGCTGAACATAGGCCTTCTCCATAAATTTCCTGATGTCCTCTTATGCGGCATGCATCCTACGACTCCCAGCAACCTGCATTAAACCAATACAAAATATTATTTATTGTTTATACTATCTAGGTACAGCGGTGTCCTGGGACAAATGGTAGATATCAATGAGCTCTGCATATCTGATGACAGCTGTCAAACTTCAAACACAGTATCTCGTAAACTAGAAGTTGGTCTTGGGTCAAATGGTAGATATCAATGAGCTTTGCATATATTGCAATACTGATGACAGCTGTCTAACTTCAAACAGCGGTATTTTGGTAACAAGCTTATTAATTTTGGAAATTTATATACATAGGGCCTTATCACAAAAAAGTTAAACAAGTGTTCAAAAAAGCCTTTGCTATCATTGGTAAGGAGTTTCATAAACGGGTGTTTAACTTGTTTGTGGTAAGGCCCTGGTGGTAGGATCAACTGGTTGGCCCTTTTTAACTTTTGAGTAGTCTTCCAAAATGAGAATTGCTAAAATTAAGCCCTGTTTCCCTTAGTCACGCCCTTAGTAGTTGAGAATGACTTTACCGATTTTGATGATTTTTTCTGTGTCTATTTGAGTGGGTTTCTGGATGGTTTAGATTCACAATTTTACCTGGTAGGTGGCGCCGTTGTCGAGACCCAGACAATCGCAGACGAAATCGCGGGCATACAACTAGTTGGAAATAAATTGCACCGATGCAGACGATATTACCGTAGAGCCCCCGGGAGAACTGTAATCTGATTCCTTGGGATATTTAATGAAGTTCGTATATATAAGTCTGCGTAATATAGTCTACAGCTTCACATCATCACAGTTTGTTCTAATTCACTTTTTAATAGATTAACTGATCAAATCACTTCTTGAACCAACTGGATTTGGAATTTGAACTTTGGACTAATCGCGTAGGACCAAACGCACATAGCCTTATCAACAACTTGAATATCGCTCACCTAAAGAATATTGCAATTTTATTTTAACTATGAATGTAGTACCTAGATACATATTCCTTAAACTGCGTTTCTCTATTATCTATTCTAAAACTCTGATCTACATACCGTAGGTACAATATCCAGTGACCATCTCCGTGGTGCAGTGGGCGAGACGCAGGAGGTAGCGAGTTTAATTACCGCCGCGGAACAAATGTTTGCATGATCTACAGATATTTGTTCCGGGTCTGGATGTTTTTCTATATATGGTAAGTATGTATTTACAAAAAAAAAAGTATATAAGTATCTATCAGTTACCATAGTACAAGCTCTGCTTAGTTTGGGGCTAGATAGCGCTGTGTGACATGTCCAGTATAATTTTTTTATATATTTTATTTTAACTTCAATTTATTACCCTTGGACTTCAACTTGCATTTTACTCTGACGCGCAGCAATGTTTTTTATTATTTTATTTCATTCATTACAGAATCAACAGCACATGATATCAATGTAAACAAACTCGTATAGCTAATGCTTAATGCCAATAGCAGACTTTCTTTATAAAGAAATAACTTTTAAAAAATGAGTCACCTAAAGACAATTATTAAAAACACAATATAATTTTTAATTTTTTAAAGAATTTAGTAGGTACGCATTTGAAGAACGTAAAGGCGGTAGGATTGTTGTGTAAGTGTGTATACTTGAGGTTTGAGGGAGGGTTGGGAGTGTGTGTTGAGTGAGTTTTTAAAAATAAAATAGTATAGCATGAAAATTATGTAGTTAAAAGACGACGCATAGCTAGCTTTATTTCATACAATCATCGGCTCGTCCCGGTTTCGCACATGTGGATATTTATTTTTTAAACATTTTTTATGGATTTTTTTTTTATCCCTGTGGTTACATTATTGAAGTTTTAGTAGGGGTCATTAATTTTGTATAGTTATAAATATAGCCTATGTTACTGAGAGATAATAAAGCATTCTAATGGTGAATTAATTATTGAAATCGGACTTGTAGTTCATTTGTCACAAACATACGAAAATACAAATCTTTTCTCTTTATTATATTAGTACTAGCTGACCCCGCAAACGTTGTTCTGCCATATAATGATTAAAGAAATCAAATGTAGAATGAAATGTCAAAGTGACGCGACACTTCATGTAAATGACTTCACGTCAGTGAAGAACGGTTAAAATAAATGGATATTGGTGGCAAATCTGTTGTTTATGCTAACTAACTAAAATTGTGTAAAATACGAACGTCTTATTTTTTTCACACAATGACCAAATTAGAATGACATTTAAAGTGACATTTCTATATTTAGTATTTTTATATAAAAAGGCGTGTTTGTGGGCTAGTTTTGGTCAACACCAATTTGATTGATCACTGAAACTAGCCCGCAAACATGCCACCATAATAAAAATTACTTAATTTTAGAAATGTCACTTCATTCTTATTTAATCTTTAGTGTGAACAACATAAGACCGTTCGTATTTTACACAATTTTAGTTAGCCAGCGTAAACAACAGAATCGCCACCATTGTTCATACAAAAATACTAAAATCGCGATTAAAAAATGGGAGGTGGGGGTAGGAGGGTGAAAATAGTTTACGTCCTATTCTTAGACCTACCGAATATACACAAAAAAATTAAAAAGAATCGGTCAAGCCGTGTCTTACGAGTTTTGTTACAAACACTGTGACACGAGAATTTTATATAATAGATGGCTTAAGGTAGAGAGAGATGCAATATCAAGAATCAAAAGCTAAATACGAAAGTGTACTAGCATATTCCACCCTGTTTCATTTTTAATAAGCTTGATTAAGCCTGATTTTCTGGTCAATCTTGTTACTTTACTGCTGAGCGCGACTTAAGAAATGCAATAAATGTCCACAGCAAACTAGAAATTTCATCCGTTAATATTGTTTGTGCTCAATCTTGGTTGCAATACCCTGCAAGACCTCACGGACACAAACTCACAAACTGGGTTAACTCAGCTCGGTCATACAGTGTAGTTGAGGACTTAACCTTACCACTTAAAACTAGTCTTTACCTACTAAGAGTTGGGGTTGAATATCCAGTGGCGGTATTCGCGAGCTATCTAAGTTCTTGTTGAGAATAACACTAGAGAAAAGGATAGTTGGATACACATTAGAAACTTCGTTCCTTTGTTGGGATATAATTTTGCTGCGGTGTTGTACAACATCCAAACTAATGTAAACTCAAGTTTTTGAAAGAAGTACTTACTTTCTTGGCGCCAACTAAAAACGTAACGCAATACTGAAATACCTATATTTGTAATCAATTAAGAGTTTTGTTTTCTCTTCACTATAAATATAATTTTTTGACGACCTCCGTGGTGCAGTGGGCGAATAGCCGGCTGAGACGCAGGAGGTAGCGGGTTCGATTCTCGCCGCGGAACAAATGTTTGCATGATCTACAGATATTTGTTTCGGGTCTGGATGTTTTTCTATATATTTTAAGTATGTATTTACAAAAAAAATGTATATAAGTATTCTATCAGTTATCTGGTTCCCATAGTACAAGCTCTGCTTAGTTTGGGGCTAGATAGCGCTGTGTGAAATGCCAAGCAATATTTTTTTTTTATATAAAAAAAATTAGATTACAATTAACTTTACTTTAAATTAACACATGATATTTATTTTAGTAGATCCATAATTATAAATTTAAATTCATTTGCCTAACACTGCACTACCTTGATTAACCTTTCTTGTATTTGATCTCCACAATACTCCCCCTATTACACTCAATACATCCTAGTGTGAAGTTCAAAGTTAATGCATAACATTGTTAAATAATTATTACTTAAGCTGATTTCTAATTTCCAACTGATTAAGCATACATATAAATTCTAATTAGTACCTATATGTAAAATTAGCACCTATGTTTAAAATTGTTTATGACATCTTTTCTGGTTCCAATAAAAAGTTTATTTATTTATTTTCTATGTTTTTTGCGATCGCTTTTTTGTCATCGTCATCATCATCATCATATCAGCCACATGACGTCCATTACTTAACATATGCCTCCCCTATAGGTTTCCAGAGCGACCGACCTGGTGTATCCTGCACCCAACTGGTCCCAGCAACCTTTATAAGGTCATCTTTTTATCTAGTGGGAGGCCGTCCTACGTTGCGTTTTCCAGTGTGTGGTCTCCACTCGAGAACATTTTCACCCCAACGGCCATCGATTCCTCGAGCTATGTGCCCTGCCCACTGCTTCAGCTTGCCACTCTTTTGTCTTCATCCTCATTTCTGTTTCGATTTCAAAAAACATAAACTAACCCTTTCTATGGCACGCTGAGAGGCCTTAATGTTTCCATACCATATGTCATCCATCACTGATCACGTTTTCTAAATCTTAAATTACCTTCAAATATAACAGTCGCCGTTTCTTAGTAAACGAGGTTTAAACATCAACCGCTCAACAGATCCTTTCAAAACTTTGTCCTAAGGCTAGATTGAAATCAATTTTAAGTTTACTGGGTCAAAACTTTTATCAGGGTTTAGCTCACCACTATAATGGTGTCTTGTCGTTTAAGATGACCAACAATCTTTCTCCTTCTATTCTGTGTAGTTCTCATACTATGCTATTACACTAAAATCACCCGTTGAACACCTGTTTAAAAAATTCAGTACCAATGATAAAGATTAATAAGAAATTTTTTAAACAGGCTGTTTTACTTTTTTGGGGTTACGTAAATGTTTAATTATAATTATATTTTTTTATAAACATTGAAATTTGGAAGTAAATAATGTATATTTGCTATGAATATGTTTGAATTAATGAATGAAAACATTTTTTTATTCACAAAAGAAACAAGCATAAAATACACAAAGCAAAATGTACAATGGGAGGTATTGTCGCTTAGAAGCGGTTTCTTTTATGACTATGGCTACAACTCCTGATCCTTATTCTCCTCTGAAACCCTTAAGTTGAAAACTCCTGCGCATTCCTCTGTATTTTATAATCACTCTTTTACTCTGCAGGCTACCAGACTATGGAATGTTCTACCTGTCTCAATTCGACATGCTGAATCTCTCCCTACTTTAAAAATATGCTTCATTTACATTATTTGTCAACACTCAATTTATATGTATAATAATATGAATATGTAGGTATGTAATTTATTATTTATGAAGGGTCAGGTGAATCAGACAATCCTGTATGATTGTCTCATTTAAATTTAAATTAATAGTGACTAAGTCACTCATTACTAAATATGAACCTGTATTGTTTAGGTAGGTAGGTACCTAGGGACTTGCTTGCCTGCATAATATAGGTTCATATAAATACTTATATTTTTTATATGTATTTAATATTGTATACACTCATGCCCACCATTTGTCTAATGTAATCTGTGGACAACGGTGTTGGTTATGCCTGTAATAATTATTAAGTCTAGTAATATTTAGGCATAATTGTTTGTTGTATCTAATAAATAAAAAAAAGAATCAGGATCAAACATATCTGCAAGCGTTAGGTTACGGGCAAAAGAAAATGAAAAGTCAGAATATTAAATTAAATCACTGTCTAATCAAATACTTATAAGTACAAATAGTCAAACAGGCACGAAATGCGGTACAGTTCCTAATAGACAAGCTCTCGCAAAGACGGTCGGACATAGACTGGCCGCCTCGCCGTGCGCACGCCGCTCGTAGACTCTGTATAGCGCCGACCAATGGCGCTGGCGTTCCGATGATGTCCAATCACAGCCGAGAGCTGTTATTTTGTTATATTATATTTTGTAGCGCGACGTGCTCATTGTTTACATACTCGTAGATAATGTCCACCCAAATGTTGCATGGAGGAGATAACTTTTAGCGATTAGGTCACCCATTGCACCTATGATTTAAAGATAATTTTAGTTGTTGTTTGTTGATTTATATTTTAATGGTGTGCAAAAAAGATATTATCTATCTATCTATTCCTGTTCTAGATTTTTATATTCCAGTGAAAAAACCATTACTATATCCCAAAATTCAAAATACAAGCTTCCTGACTTCACAAAGGATGTGTTTCCAAAGTTCCATTAGCGATATTACCCAAGTCAGCATTACATCTTCGTCTTAAACTTACATCGCTTATATTCAACGCCATCGGAAATGAAGCACCAACTTTTAAAAGACACTGTTGGATGAGATAACTGCTAAATTTACTTTGAGTTTTTCATAAAAGCTTTGAGCAAAAATTACAAAAATATGAATCCAGTTTTATAAATATTTTCAGCTCAAAGCGAAAAATTAGCAATAAAATAAAATGTTCAAATGAAAATAAATGGAACGTTTATTTTCTCTTCGTTTCGTTTAAAGTTAGAAAAATAACTTCGTGCTTCGTTTTAGAAAGAAAGAAAGAAAGAAAGAAAAATATTTATTTTGTGTCCATTTTTACAGTCTACGAATACAACAATGATACTTATACCTAATACAAGACTACAACATCATCGCACATAGACACATAGACCACATCATCGCTTACTTAGGGTACTTATTTATATGAGATGGTAGTCAAACGCAGATCTATCGGTCATACAAAAACTCCGTTATTTGCTGCTCGTATGTATGTATGATGTATGTACTCGTATGAAATTCAGGAAGATGTCAGACCACCTGCGTGGCGTGCTTGTCATACAGCGCAGGCGCAATGCGGCGATCACCCTTCAATGGATAAATCAAATCAAAATATTTTTATTACATAAAGATATATTGTTTGTACATTTGGAAAGGTTATAGAGAATATGCACTTAATAAATGCAGTTACCTACAAAAATTTACATAAAAATATTTACGGATATACTTAAGTTGGTAAGTAGTTACTTAAGTATAATAAGAAACGCATTTTAAAATAAAATAATATAGGTTTGATAAATACAGTTATAATTAAACAGTACTACTCTAAAATAGTTTAGCTTGCCAGTGACATGATAGAAGAAGAAATACTAAAGTCATCAGCAAGAGCTTTGAACTGATATAAAAGACTACGGAGTCTTTTTTAACAGTTCAAAGCTCTTGTACTAGTACATATATATCTCTTGTCTATGTCTTGTAATAGTATGTTAACTGTAACGTACTATTCCGAGCAACGCTGCCAACTGTCATTGTTAACTGCAAGTGCCGCGGCTGCACGCAGACGATCGCAGTGGCACCACTGGTTTATATGTATTTCTATGACAGACACTGCCCACTGCAACTGCTAACGGCAAATGCCGCGACTGCATATATCTCTTGTCTATATCTTGTAATAGTGTGTTAACTGTAACGTACTATTCTGAGCAACGCTGCCAACTGCCATTGCTAACTGCAAGTGCCGCGGCTGCACGCAGACGATCGCAGTGGCACCACTGGTTTGTATGTATTTCTATGACAGACACTGCCCACTGCAACTGCTAACGGCAAGTGCCGCGACTGCACACAGTTGGTTACAGTGGCACTACTGGTTTGTATGTATTTCTGTGATAGACGTTCTGTGCACCGTGGCAGCTACACGTGTAATCGGCAGTTGCAGTCGGCAGCGGCTCTCGGAATAGTACTTTTATTGATAGTTATTATTCCCAAGCTGTTTACGAACAAAACAAATTCGTCTCTTGTATTTTTTATGAACAGAATAAGCAATTTTCGTGCCTCTTCGTTTTGGGCCCATTTGTCTACCTCAGTCACGTATATGCAGTAATCGGTTATTACTGTGGCACACCTTAGATACAGAAGATGATTACCCACGTCGTTTAAATTGTGTAGACTAAAATCTCTAACGCATTCCATATGCCCCTAACTAACTATTCAGCCCACATCCACCTCTATAATGACATACACAACCTACATAACAGAGTAAAAAAAATGGGTTGATCTACCCTTATTATGTAATCCAATTGCTGTTGCGTCGCTATCGCTGGTCACGCCGTCCTTTACGCACATGAAACACGCAATATACCTATGAAAGGTGTGAAAAGCGAATGGCGTAAGAAGGACGGCCTGACATGTAACAGCGACGCAACAGCAATCGGGTTACGTAATAAGACTATAGGTCGTTTTATTATACGTAACCACCGTCATGAGAAAACAAAAACAGGGGTAAATACAGCTTCTGAGTATCGACGGTTTCTAGAATTAAAGCACTATAATGTTACATTATAGTTTCATTATATGCATATAATTTAAAGTGGAGATCACGCAGTGGAAAGCGCAGCAAAGGACGGCACCCAACGGAAAGACCTGATAAAGGTAGATGGGAGCTATTGGGTGCAGGTTGCACATGATCGGTCGCTCTGGAAATCTATGAGGGAGGCCTTTGTTCATCAGTGGACGTCCTGAAGCTGATCTGATGATGATAATAAGTGTTTCTTAATTAAACTTGAAAATAACTTTTTTTTATACGACTTCGATATGCAACAAGCTTCTAGCCCACCTGATGTGGAGTGGTAACCATTGCCTATAACAAAGTATTGCCTCGTAGGTCACGCATCTTAGATACGTGCCCTAAGATGCATTGATCTGCGTCCATCAACATTAGGCATACAGGTATAAAGTCTCATGTGCCTGTAATTTCACAGGCAACAATACCCTTCAAACGGCAACACAGCAATGCAGATTTCTTTTTTAAGGGCAGTACTTTCCCAGCCGAGCCCTTTCACAAGAAACTCTATTACTCTTATAGCTGTATGTGCCGCTTAAAAGCCGAAAACTATACTGTTAGGCTGGAATACAAGTACATAACACCTAGTCGGTACACAATAATTTAGACACTCTATTTTGGCGGAGTGAGTCCTCACCTAATTTAGTGAATACATTTTTATCTACGTGTTTTGATTTTTAAAGGTGATGAGTGAGATATACTTTGAAAATAGGAGAATAAAAAGAAAATATACGCTCCTTTTTCTATAAGTACCAGATAATGTACCGTTGTCATAATACAAGCCATATCACCCTTGACACTTCGACATTCAAAAGAACTGATTTAATTACCATTACATCTACAGGCGCAGCAGCCTGTCCGCGCATCGTTTGTATGTGTTTTAACTTTATAAGGGAACAATGCTATAAAACGTCAGCAACTATGGTGATATCTTTGTAATTTTTTAGGAATATTCGGCTAATGTTCAGTCTTTAATATAGGTATTAAAATAAAAGTTTAAATGTAATTTCAATACATTTGGTTCGTCTGGTTTTCGCAATTAATTAGTATACGAGTATATAGGTATACAATTTTTTTTCACTAGATTTTGGAATATTAGTTTATTTTTTTACGTCCTTTTTATTTGCATAAATAAGATAAATTTAATGTTACGTAAGTTATATGTTAAGTACAAACACACTGTGTCGGCACGTTAATACTGTTGCATGTAGTGATTTTTGGAAAAAGATAATGCCTACATTTACTTACAGCGCCTACTCTAAGGAGAGACTGTTACGAGCTGAGGGTTCGGGATAAATATAATAATAATTTTATATTATTATATTTATATTTATAAATGATAATAATGAGATTCGATCGAACCAAAATAACACTTTTATTTAACACTAGATCGATGAATACACGAACTTGGTCACACGTAATCACAACACACTAATTTGCAGCACTTAAAGTCACCGAAATGTTCGCACGTATAGCAAAATCCAGACTGACTGTCCGAGCAACTACTGTTCACGCGAGACCCTTCTGCACGTCAGTCCTCCAGGGCCTCGCTGAGACTAACTGTCCGGCCTATTTATATCGTGCACAATTCGATTGTTCGAGAACGATCTCGATCGTTCCAGGAAAGGGTCGGTGTTTCGACAGAACGACCAATCCCCATTGTGCGTAACAGCAAACAATAACAAAAATAACACAGCAAGACAAAAGCGTTCGAGAAGTTTCGATTATTACTCATTGTTTAACAGCCTCGGCGTAACAAGACTTTGTTCCTTGCTAAGGGACTCGTAGCAAAAAATATAAAATAAATTGTATGATCCACTGCTACGAAAATCTTAGCGCGTAGCGGTGTTCGTACACGTCAACTTTGCACTTGCGTAGCAACATTGCTACGAACGTCTACGCGCGTTATGCTCTTTGCACAAACAGGTACAAAGAACTATTATTGCAACCTTGCGTTTAAATTCAAATATTTTTTTACCATCTATTATACATTTTAGGCTGATAATTTATGTATCCACATCATAAACTTATCAAAAATTTACACAAAAAACAAGCTAGTGAGAAATAAAGGCTGAAATTTGCAAAATCTCGACGATTGCTCGACACTCTCTGGCAATATTTTAGGCAGATTTATCGCAGGCCGGGATTTGTAGGCCCTTCAAGATGATAAACCGACGGCCCGAGCGCCCTAAACAAAAGTTAATAGTTTACCGGAACTTTTGTTAGTTGACCCTTGACTTGGTATTTGAGTTTGGAAGGATAAAAATCTTGGAAAAGTGTAAATATGTGGTATTGCTTTTACTAGCGGCTGTTGCTTCTGAAAGTTACTGAGAGTTAGTTCACAATGACTTTATGTTATAATTATAAGTTGCGCGCTGTACTTTTGCACTTTTGAGACAAAAAATATTATTTTTGAAAATTTTGTATAGATACATTTAGTGAGGGACAATACAGAGAACATGTTAACAGAAAGAGTATATAATTATTTACAATAGTATTAAATACATAAGAATTATTAGGCGTACAATCGATGCTGTTCGTACTGCACGCCTTTCTATAGCATGGCGTATTATCTATCTGTCAATCTCGACAGACGTCAGTTGTCAAAGTGAAGCGCGTTGCGGACTCGCCAATGGAATCGTCGCGCTTAGGTCGACAGTTACCATTATCATTAATATTTTCAATGAAGGAAGTATTAGTGTTTCTTACGAAGTCTCTATGGATATTGTGGTTGGATGGTGAGAGGTGTGTTAGTCGATAACTTGCGCAGGAGTCGTTTCGTCTGATGACAGTTCTTGTGGTGCCTCTGTAACTGTCGATGGGAGGGAAAGTGCTGTTCTGCTTGGTTGTGGGAGTGAGACAGCAACAGAAGCATTTGAAGTAGGAGCGTTGGAACTCACGCCGGAATTTACCTGGAACAATTGAGAAGATTAATAAAAGTCACTGAGATTGACAATACAAAGGATTAGAAAGCAAAAGTGGCAGTGGGCGGGCCGTATACAGAGTGTTTAATAAGAACGTGGACGGGATAAAAAAATGTATACATCAGTTTTTTGCAAAACAAAAAATACGAGCTGGTATCCCAACATTTTGTCCACGATACATCATTAAAAAAAATTGTCATCTACGAGTATTACGTATCGTTTTGACACTGACTTGGGTTAATGGTTTCTCAGATTTTTCTAGACCCTTTAAGAATCACGCTAATACATTTTAATATAGTTGTGGTGCCTGATCGATAGTTAATTCGGTTCTACCAAGCATTTCAGCATAATTCTGGCTATCAGCACATATGCATGTCAAGAACTATATCACCTAGAAAGCATTAACACTTCGGTTTACATGCACAATATTCATGTAAATCGCTTGTGGTATGCAGTGATTTGTATTGTCTACCATACATCAGCTTTGGGACTTGCTGGGAGATAGAGCACTGTTTGAGACGGTTTCAGATAAAGGCACACTGAACTGAAACTGTTTAACTAATCTGAAAACCATATCAAGACCTATATTTGAACATCAAAACCGGTACAGTAACACATATTCAACAATCTTATTATATAGAACAAAACTGTTTACTTGCAAAAAGGTCCCAACTCATAGAATGCAATTATTCTTGATAGACAATTGCGATCGAAAACATGGATATTAAAATTGTCGCTAACAGTTAGTCATCTTGCCAGCAATCATTATCTTAGCCATTAAATAATTAGTAGTAAAAATAACCAATTAACGTAGGTTTCTTAGGTTAGAACTATATTAGCCTAGGTTGCAAGTACTTACAGCTATTTAGGTAACAGGGTGTTTGGTAATATACGGACGATATTCAAGTGACGTTTTCTCAAAACATAAAAAAGACTTCTCGAAAAAAAACTACTACTTATATTATCAAATTTTAAAGAAAAACGACTAAGGTGACGAAATCAGTAATTAATTCGATATAAAACTTACTGCCTACTCTTGCGTCCAAAAATAAAGGCCGATTTGAAATCTCTTTCGGAAATGGCTGCGGGTTTTGGGTTAGAAAGGACAGAGATATCTCGAGACGTCACCTATACAGTATATGTGGTTAGATGGTAAGCATTATTCAATAGCACAACATGAGTTAAATAAAGTGTTAGTTTTTACATGCCAAAATAAATTTCACATTTCTATGGTAAACATTTCATAACTTTTTTTATTATGTTCATCAAAATAACCTTTTTAATTTTTGAGCGTATATTATCAAACACCCTTTATACCATCTGTTATTTTTTGCATATTGCAAATGCATATCAGTACACTTTTATAATTTAAACATCTGAAAACCTGGCTGTCTGAATCAATATTTTTATAATTTTTTTGGCTTAACAACCAAAAAAACAAAAAGGTATTTTACCAAACATAGTTTCCCAAAATTTAACAAAACATGAAAATTCAGGAGCCGGGTGTGCAGCTGGCCTAATTTAAACCACTCTAGAATATGCCCCGAATTAATAGTCCGTTGAAATTATATGAAGCGTATTATGGTAACGCTGAGACATCCTCGGACAAAGGACATAAGGGTATGCACAGACGAAGAAATTCTAACGCGCGTCTCGACAACTCACTTATTGCTGTGGGTCGTACCCAAAGTTGATCTTGGCCGACGACACCAGAGGCCTCCATGTTTTTCTGTCCATTGCCGCTTGTTTGTTTATTACCTATTTAAATCAGAGTAGTGGGCATAGACTAAGGCCGGCTTGCCAACGATTCCTAAGCCTATGTAGTGACTAAACATGTTTAAATTTGACTTATTTGTAAGATTTGACAACTCTTTAAATTATATTTAGCCACTAAATACGTTTAAGCGTGGAGGTCGTTGCGTAAGTCGACCCTTATGTGAATAGAAAAGGTGAAGCGTGACATTAAATAAGGTATTTTAGCGCTTATAACAAAATTATAAAAAACTGAAAACACTAAATTTAGTTCAATCATTCCGTTTCATTCGCCTGATTGGCCTCCGACCCTTCGGACAACCAGCGTATGCTCATATTTTTCCACGATCAAGAGAGAAATCCATTTATGCACGGCGATTAAAAATAATTGCAACGCACGCCAAAATTACAGTGCCAACAGTTGGTTTAACCCGTGTCAATAAAGAAACAAATCTACAATGGCGCTGCTAATCATTACCTCTCACTCGCACACTAGACTGTAATAGTGTGGGAGTGAGAGACCAACTTGTTATTTAATCGTCAGTCATCCATCACTCAACTGCAATACAGACAACAGAGCCAACATTCGATTTCAGAAAAAGGAGAAGAAACACTCAAGAAATTTGT
The DNA here is from genome assembly GCA_963924445.1 of Philereme transversata. Lineage (NCBI taxonomy): Eukaryota > Metazoa > Arthropoda > Insecta > Lepidoptera > Geometridae > Philereme > Philereme transversata. The sequence goes on from OZ004353.1 coordinate 6,182,538, forward strand.
AGAAACAATGTTGTAAGTGTGTGAACCCAACTGACTAGATTTGCGACACCACCCACGACCATTTGTGTCGTAATCTACGTCGTATATCGCACGTGAACTGAATTTCTGTTAACTTCTCACGTGCGTCTGTCTGAACGTAGCTTAAGGGTAATTTCAAGTGTAAATAAGGAGCGTAGTGGCCATAGTTTCAACTTGAGCACCTATTACAGGACAAAGTCTGTGGAAACATAATTGTCTGGGATTAAATTATTTGAAGATCTTATTTAGTCTTACATAAAGTAGAATCTTCGGGAAACTTCGTGACGTCTTCTCGCCCAAAACACATCAGTGTTTTAAGACGAACATCTTGATCAGTGTGTGTTACTAGCGATAACGTATGGTATAATAATATGGTATCTCAATAGGGGCCTCATAGGAAGGCTCAAGGTCGCTCAGCGTGCTATGGAGAGGGCTATGCTTGGCGTTTCTCTACGAGATCGAATCAGAAATAAGGAGATTTTACTAAAGTTGGCTAAACGGTTTGGCCGATTTCGATGAAATGTAGTATATAGATAGATTATAAAAAAAAATTATGAAAGTATTCTATCAGTTATCTGGATCCCATAGTACAAGCTCTGCTTAGTTTGGGGCCAGATATATAGATAGATAATTCTTTATTGTTACACCAAATTTTAATAACTTAACCTCGAAAACTTAGACTAATACATGGTAGTACAATGGGCGGCCTTATCGCTCAAAGCGATCTCTTCCAGGCAACCTTTGGATGGACTGGATTGAAAAAACGTGTGAGGAGGCGGTGTTACAATAAATACCTATTTATGGATTATGGGCTAAAAATAAATAAATACCTAAACCTAAAAATCCTACATATACTTACATAAATAAATATAAAATACATACATATATATCGAAAGGAAATACAATGTTTACTGTAAAGAAGCTGCTAAGAACAGTGTGAAGACCTCACTTTTAAAAATAGCTAATGATTTAGCATGTCTGATGGAAACAGGCAAGTCATTTCATAATCGACAGACACACAGCGCTGTGTGAAATGTCCAGCAATATTTATTTATTTATTATGACCGGGATTAGGAGACATAGGCTACTTTTTACTCGACTGCGCAAAATAAGGGTATTTTTACCGACAAAATGCGCGTGCGAAGCCGCAGGCGGTCAGGTGTCAGCTATAGTATATACATAGAGCAACATCCAGGGCTAGAACAGATATCTGTAGATCATCCAAACATTTGTACCACGGCGTATTTCGAATCAGCAACCTCTAGCATCTCTGCCGGCTATTCGCCCACTGCGCCACGAAGGCCGTCACATAACAGGACGTAGACACGTAGTTTTACTGAATCAATTATTGGTTTCTTAACACCTAAAACGAGCCTAGAAATTTGAATAAACGATTACTCCTTTAACTGGTGGCTCTATAAATAAGCCACTAAGCAAGCAACTGGCTCGTAAGTACACAAATAAGGCTGCGTACACTTCAGTAGAGTGGTCTTAAACTTTGAATCAGTTTGCTTTGAGTTTGTCTATTCTGGATTAGCGTTGAGTACACTCGAGTGCATGCTAAAGTATCTTGTTCTTTGTATATTTATCCGACAGCAAAGAAGGAAGCTAATGTTTATTGTCTTAACTATCAATCTATTCTAAGTATGCAGATAAGATAAAATAACTCTTTATTGTACTTTATCGAAAGTTATTCTCGGACAAACAAACATACATACATAAATACAAAGCCGATTTGCCCAAGTGGATTTGGAGATCTCGCTTTGCTCAATCAAAAATATTTACTTTATTGTATTCCATACTAACATTATTAATTCATATTAAAGTAAGTCTATGTCTCTATCTCTGTCTCTTTATCTCTCTGTGTATCTGTTTGATACACACACCACGCAAATAAGTACCTATATTCTTGCAAATTAATATTCGTTCATTAATTTATGTTTAACCTCTATCCCACGCCGAGTCCGAAATTAATTTTTTTGCGAGAAAACAAAGTTTGTTGAACCAGCCTAATCCACTATTGTGAGGCTTAGGCTTCCTATCAGCAAGAAAGATCAAATAGAAATTTAGCTGTCAAAAGTGGCTTTCTAGCCTGCGGGGGCTATACGTATAGTGAGAGTTAGAGCATCGAAAAGGGAATTAAATGCCCACCAGCCTTTGACGAGCTGAATCCAGCTAGCGCCACAGAATATACGCCTACTATGCACTATTCCCACTCACTGACTCGCACAAATCAGTGACAAGCAATCAAAGTTCTACTTTAAAACCAAGGCAGGACGGCTGAATTTTTAATTGGCAAATTATAACTTCTTTTTTTGTACGATCTGGAGGTGGAATATGCATATGGCGGTCATCTGAAGATAATTGGTAACCATCGCCTGCAACAAAGTATTGCCTCGTAGGTCACGCACTTTAGCCTTGCCTCACGATGCACTGCCTTGCGTCAACTTGACGTATAGGTAGAGGTGTAAAGCCTCATGTGCCTGTAATTTCACCGGCAACCATACCCTTAAAACCAAAACATAGCGTATTGCTTGGTGGCAGCAATAGATGTGGTGGTGCTTCCTTGGGTGAGCCCTTTCACAAGGAACTCCTCTTACTTACTAGCCTACCCGGCTGAATTGCCTACAACGAATCATCATATTGAGTTTAAAGACAGAGTAAATAAAGCTCACTTTACAATGCAAGCTCGCACAAAGTAACACACGAGGGTTGAAACAGCTCTAACGACGAATCTAGCTAGATTTGTATTCTGATTGGCTCGCCTATGTTTCAGAACGCAGTTATTCGTTCGCATTTTCATTTTTCTATTTTGCAGTTAGCAATATTTTAATGGATAGAATAGGTTACCTTTTCGCTTCTCCACCGATGACCTGTACAGTGAATTTGAGGTTCTTCGAGTTCGGCAACTCTTTGTCATAAATGCATGCATAAAGACTCACAGAAGCATTAGGCTCAGCCCGGATTACGAGGATCTAATGGCCAGGCATTCATGCAGAATCCCTTTTCCATGCACACAATCTCTCATGGGCAGGCGCAGCCTTGCATTCTCTCTTCCTCACACACAACTCAAATGTATGTGACTTACAAAACTGTTCCATTTACGCATGTAAAAAAATGGTTCACAAATGGCTTCAAAACCTAACTTATTGCGATACAGAAGAACTGATCTAATTACATACACTGCTACATCCTTTCATACATTCTTGACACCCACATGCACCACACTCCATCACACTCTACACACCAGAACACTCTATACACCAACACCCTTAAACACATCTCCATAATTACACACACACGCACTCACAATCCCCCCCTTCCCTCCTCCTACCCTTCGTCCCTCGTTCAGTGTCTTAAAAGTCCTTACCAAATTTTTATGTTTTAATTTGTAATGTATAACGTAATAGCATTATCTTTTAAACTTACCTACTTTGCTAACTGCACTCTAGAAGCCCAAGACACAAGCTCCATGCTTAGTTTGGGTCTCGCTGTCAAACTCTTAAACAATTTTTGTATCTGGTTTAAAAAAACGTGGAAAATTATGTATTTTTCTATTGGCAATAAACATTTTTATCTTATCTTATCCTAAAAAAATACAGACCTTTCTGACCTTAATCAACGATTTGATTGTAAGTATCAGTTACTACAAGTGAAGTGTAATAATAGGTAATAATTTTTGTAGTGTCCCAGCGGGGCTTATGTTTCGGACATTTTTTTTCTGAACATCTATTGTAAAAGCAAACATGAAACAATAAATAACTAGTGGTTCGCCCCGAACTGAGATCTCGCGAGTCTCCCATAAAAACGAAAAAAAAATTGTAATCAAAAATAGTGCCAAGAAATGAACAACCAACAAACTTCACCTACAGTTCCATTTAAATTACAGATAACGGTAGTTCATGTAATAGGTTGGGGAAAAAGTCTTTTCGCATTATAGTATGTATGAACTTGTAATAAAATCTCTTTGGACATCTATCTATATAAATCTATTTGTATCTGGCTGGTTTTGGTATCATTCAAAGTTTAAATTTTAAAGAAGATAATTCCAAATTCAAATTAGGAAAATGTGTGATTTTTATTTGTTTTTCGTACTGTAAAGATGAGTGAATCTAATGAAGAAATTCGATACATTTTAAAATTTTACTACATAAAAGGTAAAAATGCAACGCATGCCGCAAAAAAAAATTGCGATGTTTATGGACCTAGTGCAGTGTCTGTGAGAGTAGCACAAATTTGGTTTAAGCGTTTTCAATCCGGAAATTTTGATGTCAAAGATGCACGTCGCTCTGGTCGCCCTATTACGGATAAAATTGATGCCATTTTTGAAAAAGTGGAGCAAGATCGGCATATCAGTAGTTACGACGTAGCTGAAGAACTGGAAATTGACCACAAAACAGTTTTGGCGCATTTGAAAATAACTGGGTACACAAAAAAGCTCGATATTTGGGTACCCCACGAACTCACCGAAAGAAACCTAATGAACCGTGTACTCATTTGTGATTCTTTATTACGACGTAATGAAACCGAACCATTTTTGAAAAAGCTAATAACTGGTGATGAAAAGTGGATCACGTACGACAAGAACGTGCGAAAAAGGTCGTGGTCAAAGGCCGGTCAGGCTTCACAGACTGTGGCGAAACCCGGGTTAACTCGCAACAAGGTGATCCTGTGTGTGTGGTGGGATTGGAAGGGCATTATTCATTACGAGCTGTTACCACCAGGCAGGACCATCGATTCTTAACTCTACTGCGAAGAACTGATGAGATTAAAGTAAGAAGTTGAGAGAAAGCGGCCGGAATTTATCAACAGAAGGGGTGTGGTTTTTCATCATGATAACGCTAGACCTCACATATCTTTAGCCACTCAGCAAAAATTAAGAGAGTTTGGCTGGGAGGTGTTAATGCATCCACCGTATAGTCCTGATCTTGCACCTTCAGATTTCCACCTGTTTCGGTCTCTTCAGAATTCTTTAGGCAGTGTCAGGTTAGCATCACGAGAGGACTGCCAAAACCACTTGTCGCGGTATTTTGATCAGAAGCCCCAAAATTTCTATAGCAATGGGATCATGTCCCTACCTACAAGATGGCAAAAAGTTATTGAATAAAATGGTACCTACATACTTTAGTTCAATGTAAATAAACTACATATATTAAAAAAATGTTTTGAATATTCTTAAAAAATGCGAAGAAACTTTTTCCCCAACCTAATATATTGGTTACATTTGTTTCAGGTAGAAACTGCAGTTATTCTTGAGTAGTTTTATGTCAATAAAACTACACGCATACCTAATTTCAGCACTGTGGCATCACTGGTGGACCCTGTGAATTTCGTCAAAGTTGAGTTTTTAGTATAGCTAATAACCTAAAAACTTATTTGAGTTAAAAATAAAAACGGGGTCGAAATATACTCATGAAGACTACATTCATTAAACGTCCAACTTGTCCGAATAGTCTCATTTTGGTTTTTGTATCCCTCTTGAACCTCAATATCGCAACAACCCCCCTCCCACCCATTTTTAGTTTGTTTAGTCATACCAGAATTATGCCATCACTACCTACTTACATACCAAATTTCACGATGATCGGATCAACGCTTCGAAAGTTATCCTCGGACAAACAAACATACACACATACAATGCCGATTTGCCCAAGTTGATTTGAAGATCACGCTTCGCTCGATCTAATATGAATATAATTTGTTCCCTGACCGCATACCGTCTGTCAGTACGCTCTTCTTTACTATTCTAAACAGTAACTGTAAGGTATTGGTGGAAATTCTGTTATTTACTGACACAGTCAAATTCAATAAAATACGAACTTCTTATTTCGTTCATGCTAAAGACCAAATTAGCAAGTAGCACCGTAGCCTATGTACGTTTGTAACAGCAAAGGTATTACTTGCACGTTGCCGACCCTTTAAAATTTTCAAAACGTCCTTTTGAAGAACCCCATACTATTGTCCCTGGGGAAAACCTCGGCAGGGAGACCATTCCACAAGCAAAGTGTTCGCGGGAGGAAATTCCTCTGGAACCTCACGGTACGCGACCACATCGTCTCCAAGGTATGTGGATGTATTTCCTGCCGATGGCGAGCGGTGCGATGATAAAAGGAACCTGCAAGCATCATATCAAACAACTCCTCAGAATACAACCTCTTATACAAGCGGTAGAACACACAAAGGGAGGCAAAATCTCTCCTGAGACCTAAGGGCTCAATACCGCTTGTGAGAATGGGATCATCAACAATTCTCGCAGCTCGTCTTTGAACAGAGTCAAACGGGTCTTGTTGATATCCAGGTGCGCCTGCCCATAAATGACAGCAGTACTCCATGTGGGGCCGGACTTGCGCCTTATAGAGAAAAAGCCTTTGCCTCGCACCGAAGTACTGCTTTACCCTGTTGAGCACACCGAGCGTTTTAGATGCCAACTTTGCCTCGTCTTCTAAACTGCTCCAAAACTGCACGTTACTGGAGATGTTGACACCCAGGATCCCAATGCTCTTATAGAAAGTTAATTAAGTTTTTTAACACTTCGCATTTACTAATTTCGATAATAATACTGTTACGCCGAGGCTGTTAAACAATGAGTAATAATCGAAGTTTCTCGAGCGCTTTTGTCTTGCTGTGTTATTGTTGTTATTGTCTGCGATTGCGCACAATGGGGATGGGTCGTTCTGTCGAAACACCGACCCTTTCCTGGAAGGATCGACATCGTTCTCGAACAATCGAAATGTGTGCGATATATAGGTAAATAGGCCGGAGAGATGGCCGGACAGTTAGTCATTGAGTCTCAGCGAGGCCCTGGAGGACTGACGTGGAGAAGTGTCTCGCGTGAACAGTAGTTGCTCGCGAGTTAGTCTGGATTAAGCTATACGTGCGATCATTTCGGTGACTTTAAGTGGTGCAACAGTGGTGTGAATTAGTGTGTTGTGATACGTGTGACCAAGTTCGTGTATTCATCTTCTAGTGTTAATTAAAAGTGTTATTTTGGTTGGACTGATTCCCATTATTTTATCCCGAACCCTCAGCTCGTAACAATTTGGTGTCAGAAGTGGGATAAAATAATGCCGGTTCTGCCAAAGGATAACGTGGACGGTGTCAGGACGAGAGATCAACGACAACAGGAAATGGATGAAAGGCGGTTTGGAGATTTTCCGGTTCAAGAAGTTCGGCAGAGTCGTCAGCCGATGGAGATGGAATCAGCCGCCGCCGAATCATTTGGAGCACCATCATCATCATCCGTGGGCCAAGCTCCTGTGACAGGCGATCTTGCTGCTATTATGGCCATGCTTTGTCGTCAACAAGAAGAGCAGCAACGTTGGCAGGAAGAACAGCGACGTCAGGATAAGGAAGAGCAGCGTCGTCAGCAAGAAGAGCAGGCTCGGTCGCAGGCAGAACAACGACATTAGGATAAGGAAGAGCAGCGTCGTCAGCAAGAAGAGCAGGCTCGGTTGCAGGAGGAACAACGCCGTCAGCATTAAGAAGAGAAGCGTCGTCAGCAGGAAGAGCAGGCTCGGTTGCAGAAGGAACAGCGACATGAACAGGTGGAGCAGACTCGGTTGCAAGAGGAACAGCGACGTCAGGATAAAGAAGAGCAGCGTCGTCAACAGGAAGATCAGTAACGTTGGCAGGAAGAACAGCGACGTCAGGATAAGGAAGAGCAGCGTCGTCAGCAAGAAGAGCAGGCTCGGTTGCAGGCAGAACAGCGACGTCAGGATAAGGAAGAGCAGCGTCGTCAGCAAGAAGAGCAGGCTCGGTTGCAGGAGGAACAACGCCGTCAGCATTAAGAAGAGAAGCGTCGTCAGCAGGAAGAGCAGGCTCGGTTGCAGAAGGAACAGCGACATGAACAGGTGGAGCAAACTCGGTTGCAAGAGGTACAGCGACGTCAGGATAAAGAAGAGCAGCGTCGTCAACAGGAAGATCAGCGACGTTGGCCATAAGAGCGTGCTCGACTGATGAGGGAATTGTTCGGTTCCTCTGGAAAGGAATTCCAGGAAGTGAAAGAACAGATAGAAATCATGAGAGCCGTGTTTTGGAGGCTGGAATTGGGATTGCTGATGAGAAAGGGACTCTGGGTGTCCTGAAGTACTGGAGACGGCAATGTGGCTCCTCTAGTTGCTACATCTTCAGCGCGAGGTGCGCCTAAAATTGTTCGTGTTGACGGCTGCCGCGATATAGGGCTAAGAATGCTCGGGACGAGCATGTTTTAGGAGGGGGCAGTGTTACGCCGAGGCTGTTAAACAATGAGTAATATTTGAAGTTTCTCGAGCGCTTTTGTCTTGCTGTGTTATTGTTGTTATTGTCTGCGATTGCGCACAACGGGGATGGGTCGTTCTGTCGAAACACCGACCCTTTCCTGGAAGGATCGACATCGTTCTCGAACAATCGAAATGTGTGCGATATAAATAGGCCGGAGAGATGGCCGGACAGTTAGTCAGTGAGTCTCAGCGAGGCCCTGGAGGACTGACGTGGAGAAGTGTCTCGCGTGAACAGTAGTTGCTCGCGAGTTAGTCTGGATTAAGCTATACGTGCGATCATTTCGGTGACTTTAAGTGGTGCAACAGTGGTGTGAATTAGTGTGTTGTGATACGTGTGACCAAGTTCGTGTATTCATCTTCTAGTGTTAAATAAAAGTGTTATTTTGGTTGGACTGATTCCAATTATTTTATCCCGAACCCTCAGCTCGTAACAATACATTTATTAACAGAAAGAATATACCATAATTTGCAAAACTAAAATACAGAAGAAACAGTTAAATCATCTAAAGACCGTTGCAAACGATCTATAGATAGCAGAACTGCTCCAGATCACTACCAGGCAGAAGTGTCCCCAAGACACTGGCTGCATTGCCCCGCTGCCCCGCAAAGCTTATTCGTTGACACAGATAAGCGCCAGCTCTCGGATCACACATCGCCGGAAGAAGAATTTTGGAATTGAAATTCTTCATTTAGATTACGAAGAATTAGTTTACGAAATTGTACCGTAAGCGTAGTTGCTACCATTATCTGCTATTTCGTTCAATAAAGGAGTAATAACCTGTAAGCAATATAATATTAAGGTACAATATAATAAAAGGAAAGGCGCTGTTATGGGAAATCAGCCGTCTTGACCGCGTATTTCCCGCAGGACTCCATTTAATTACGATTGCAGACCACGATTGTTTAAAGAGGAGTTTAAGTTTTCTTTCTTTCCTATCGGAATTTTTTTTAAAGTTTATAGTAATAACGATTTTGTTTATATGAATCGTTCGGATCATATTATTATTATATACTTTTATATATTTAACTAGTTTATATATATTCCTTTTTCTGTAAAATTTTGTTTTGTGTCTTTAATATTGTGAAACTTTATCTGTGTGAAACTTCTCTGTCAGTTTTTAAGAATCACGTCCGCTATGTATTTATTTAGACTTAATCAGTCCTAAAGGTCTCAACGGAACACCAGCGCAGGTTCTAACGTTCTGCAGACGCTGAGTTGGGACCTTTTTGCTTTAAGTTGTATGTTGTTTTATATGTAGTGTTGCTACTGTATTATTGTTACTGTTTGTATTATTCTTTGTTGTGTACTGTGGAAAAAAACGGAATCTAAATGTAATAATGATGACCTTTGATTTGACCTCCCACTTGACATAAAAGTCTCATTTTCATACTTTTTTACCCCTCTTGAACCCTATCTCAACAGCCCCACCATATTTATAGCTCATTTAGTCACACCAAAATTGTGCCATCACTCAAAATTTGTGCCACCTATGTATCAAATTTCACGATGATCGGATCAACGCTTTGAAAGTTATCCTCGGACAAACAAACTTATTACATACATACATACAACGCCGATTTGCCCAAGTTGATTTAGAGATCTCGCTTCGCTCGATCAATAACTATCAATACATGGGCTTATCTCTTAAAAGTTGGAAGCCTCACTTTACCCCATTGAATTCCATATTTAGCGCGCAAATTATTGTAACTCCTACTTGCAAAACTATTTAATTAAACCAGGAAAATTTTGCGGGTAATATTTCCGCTAAAAAAGGAAGCGTGGGCAAAGTTCAGCATTCACTTTTTCGCCATTTTGCCCCGACATCCGTGCACACAAGTCCTCGCATGTCATTTAATTTATACATTTTGCTTCACGCAGCATTTTGCAAATGTGATAAAGCTGGCCATTCAATACCCGACGAGTTCGTAACGAAAACTTGTAAATTGCGTGTATTCAAAACTTTTTCCAGTTCCTGTAGAATTTGTAAATTATTAATCAAACCTTTAGAAACTCGTGGTAAATAATAAACTTACATGTTTATTATTTACCGTAAAAATAATAAATATTGGTGTCCCTTATTGTTTAAAAATAAAGAAATAATTAAATAATGCTGGACATTTCACACAGTGCCAGTTTACGTAGAGTAAAATCTAAATACATTTATTAATAGAAATTAAAAACCATTCCAATTAAACCAATTAAACATCTCTATATGAAAAATACAAAATAAACTGTTGAGTTACCCGTTGCAAACGATCTATACGGGGTGTTTGATAATATACTAACGATATTCAAGTGACGGTTTTTTAAAACATAAATAAAGACTTCTCGAATAATAAACTCCTAGTTAGGTATATTAACAAATTTTAAAGAAAATCGACTAAGTTTAGGTGATTAATTCGATATAAAACTTACTGCCTACTCTTGCAATCGACATCCAAAAATAAAAGCCGATTTGATATCTCTTTCGGAAATGGCTGCGGGTTTTGGGTTAGAAAGGGACAACAAGAGATATCTCGAGAGATCACCAATACAGTATCAGTGGTTAAATGGCAAGCATTATGCAATAGCACTAAAGTGTTTGTTTTTACATGCCAAAATAAATTTTACATTTCTTAGGAAAACATTTCTAAAAATTATTTATTATGCTCATCAAAATAACTTCTTTTACTTTTGTGCATATATTACCAAACCACCTATATATTAGTACCTATATAATATTCACCGCGCCATCGGTCAATTGGTTGGATGAAAACCTCAATAGCGCAGCGGGGCAGCTGGCGGAACGGTTTTAAAGTGAACGGACTCGCTCTAAATCTAACTAAGACGCATTTTATACACTTCCGCCTGGCGGGCCACACGATGCGGTCGTTGTCGGTGACAGTCCATGGAAAGGCTGTCGACCAAGTCGAGAGCACGATACCAGCTGGAGGTGTCCTAAATGAAAACATATATCCTCTGTAATAAAAAGTGTGTTATTATGAAACTTTGCATGTTTAGTTTTATAACATTATTTACCTTACCTAATAGTATATAACCTATAAGCTCTTTTGGATTGAAGCGGGGCCTATCACCAAAAGTACTTTCCTACATAAAAGAAGGTACCTTAAAATTTGTGAGTAACTAACTAGTGGTTCGCCCCGAACTGAGATCTCGCGAATCTCCCAAAATAAATATTATTCTTAGGGTGACTTGCACAACGATGCTTAAACGTATTTAGTGGCTAAATATGATTTGAAGAGTTATCAAATCATACAAATACTTCAAATTTAACCATGTTTAATCGCTAAATACGTTTAGTGATCTTTATTCATGCCGGCTTTAATCTTTGACCAATGACTTGGTGCCGCGAAATGTTTAACCAACAGACTTGACCTACAGTTTCATTCAAATTAGATGTAACGGGGGTTCTTGTCAGTAGGTTATATTTTTTTGGGGTACAAATGGGAGTTATTCTTGATTTCAGACTTTTGCCTATATTTGTGTTACTAAAGCTACACGAATGCCAAATTTCAGTATTGTGGGGTCACTGGTGTGCCCTGTGAATTTTGTCAAAGTTTTGTTTTTATTATGCTAATAACTCAAAAACTACAAAAAATAAACTAAAAATAAAAACGGGGTTCAAATTTACTAATGAAGACATTTGACGTCCCACTTGACCTAATAGTGTCATTTTCAATTTTTTGTTTACCCCTCTTGAACCCCAATATCTCATCAACCCCTCAATATTTTTAACTCATTGAGTCACACCAAAATTGTGCCATCACTACCTACGTATAAACCAAATTTCATGATGATCGGATAAAAGCTACGAAAGTTATCCTCGGACAAACAAACATACATACTACATACATACAACGCCCAGGTTGATTTGGAGATCTCGCTTCGCTCGATCAATAATGTAACTGTAATTTGTGACTTACTTGTTTCAGAAATAGACATTTTGATTGATTTTGGATTTTATGATGAAGTTTCTGTTATCGACGGTATTTTACTCATAAAACCTTCGTGATTAATTTCAATCATTATTATAAATACGGATTTACGTGAACTGAAACACCGATAAAACGTTACGTGATAAATCCTGTATATATAATAATGATCTCCTGTATTGCAACACCATTATGGTAATATTTCTAAACACATCGTTACTTATGGCTGTCAAGTTGTAAAGAGTGATATTTGTTGGTCAGTGAATAAGCAAACACTCTTTTCTTGCTAGGTAAATAAGAACTTCGCTTGAAGACGCATGTTGACGCATGTATGTTATTAAGCTGAATATTATAACTTGTTTGAAAAAGTACGTATCCTTGTTTATGATATTTCAAGACTTATTAAAAAGGATTTATTGTCGCATATACTTGCACTATTACTCTATAAATGATATATTACTATATACTCTGTGGCAATACAATAGGACCTGTTTTTTTTCTGTGAGAATAGGAAAAACAAAAAAAAATACGAGCCGTGCAGTAGTTGCATATGACGTGTAACATCATTTTTATTGTTCACCATATAAACAAAAAATAACAAACATAATAGAAAACACAAATCAAATCCTAATCTTATCTACCGAATTCATCACTCTGAAAGTTGGTCATTGAAAACTCGATAACGGCTCCGTAAATTCGATTAACCGTAAGTAAATTTAAAAATAGAATGAGGCTCATTGTATTCTTATTATGCTATGATGAAATACAACCTCCATGACAAATCCTTATTTCTATTAAATGAATGAGGCCTTAATATATGCTCGTAATGAAAAACATCTGATCATTGGTCAAATCAAATAGCGCGCGCTCATTGGTCAAAGCACTTCCCCGGTTTCCTGATACACATTTCCGTCCCTTTTGCCAAAATCACTCCCACAAACCAAGAGGACAGATGTTACACAAAAAAAAACTTTTGCCTTATTATAGATTTATATGACTCGACTTACTTCGAGACTGTTAGATCGAGATCCGTAGACTAACGAAGGTTCATGACGTTGGGTATCGATTTATGGAAATCAAACGGCAATACCATTTGATAGGACACTTGGCTATACGTGGTAATGACAGATGGAGCAGGCCACTATTCCAAGGGTAAGATGTTCGACGTCAAGATGGGTGGACGACATCATAAAGGTTGCGGGCCGTAAGTAGTAGGTGAGACTAGCGCAGGATCGTGGTGGATGGCACAACCTTGGAAAGGCCTACACCCAATAATGGTTGAAGTAAGACTGTTGATGATGATGACGACTTACTTCGTAAAATAAAACCTGTTTTTTTTTCTAAAAATAACCGTGTGGAAAGATCCTCTTTTGGGATAGCATACATTTATGGCACCCATATAACGCATTTTTCTTGTTGAATGCAAAGTAGATACTCAACATTTCGGGCGTATTTACATAGTTTTTGAAACTAATATCGGTATGAAAGCTTTTTGAAGCTATTTTTACTTGGATTTCAGCTTAAGTTAGTATTTGGCGAGTGTCCGTCTGTTATTGCCTTCGTGTTTTCTTAGGACGTGTTTGTAAAAGATTTTATTTGAAAGTCTAACGGAGCTTGGACCTAGCTTTTTTGACTTTTGTGTCCTAAGATACATATAGACAGATACGCTACTGTTTGTTTTTGTTTTTAAAAGGTTTTTATTCATCATAATTGTTTAAAACGTATTTATAGCTAAACACAGTTTTGTATAACAATATCCTATTTTACATTAAAATAACTCAGAAGGCCTTTATACGTTTTTTCTATTATTTGATTATTATTCTATTATTACCTTTGTAATTTTTTTTTATAAAATTTCTATTTATATTTTAGTTAGACTTTGTATATCTGTATTTGAATAATTTATGTAGCAACTGTAGGTACTTAGTTAAAAGTTGAATTGAGCACTTTGTATGGCGCGTTAAAATGCATGCTCAATTGTAGCAAGCTCATGAAGATTTCACGTTTGCTTGGTATTAGCAATGCTTTCGTGCTACTTTGTAGCATGTGTATATGTTACCTTTATAATTAAAATAATTATTTGCCTCCAAATCCAATTGGGCAAATCGGCGTTGTATGTTGTATGTTTGTTTGTCCGAGGATAACTTTCGAACCGTTTATCCGATCATCGTGAAAATCGGTATATACGAGGCATGCCTTTTAAGTTCTGTCGTTTCCATATTTTCCGGCAATTTTGAATTTGGAACTGTTCTATATTCGAATGTGTTTACATTTTGAATCTCAAAACAGTTGAAAGTATTAGGATTAATGCTATTGTTTAGTCACAGTTTCGATTTCAATCTGTCAGGTCACGTACGAAAATGAATCTTTCTAAGGAAAATGTTCGTGCAATAATTTTCTACAACTTTAGAAGAGGCCTGACACGGCTTCAGTGTTTAGAGGAGCTAACATCTGTGTTCAGTGATGTAGCCCCATGTCTGCGGACTGTCGAACGCTGGTATTTAGAATTCCAGCGTGGACATACTAGTGTTAGTGACAGATTTCGCGAAGGACGCTCAAAATCCGCCTTCACTGAAGATAACATCATTGCTGTGAGACAACTAATTCTCGAAGATCGTCATGTGACATATCGAGAGATAGAGGCTCTATTAGGCATCTCAGGGACAACCATTCAGAAGATCTTGCATGAAGCGCTTGGTGTGAGAAAGCTAGTTTGCCGTTGGATACCGCATCTGCTTTCCGACGATCACAAGGCGGCCCGCGTCAGATGGTGTAAGAAAACTCTGCAAAGGTTCAACCGAGGGGAGTCAAATCACGTCTACGACATCATAAGTGGTGACGAATCTTGGATCTATGCCTACGATCCTGATTCCAAACAACAATCTACAATCTGGGTCTTTCAAGACGAGCCAAAGCCGACTAAAGTTGTTCGTTCTCGAAGCACTTCAAAGAAGACGGTGGCCACGTTCGTTGGAAAAACCGGCCATGTTGCGACTATTGCACTTGAAGATCGTAGAACGGTTAACGCAGAGTGGTATACTACAGTTTGTTTACCACAAGTCATCGCCGAACTTCGAAAATCTAACTCAAAGCGACGCATCATCCTGCACCACGACAACGCAAGCTCACACAGCGCTCGTCAAACGATTGAGTATTTGAAGCAGGAAAAAGTAGAAATTCTTGACCATCCTCCATACAGTCCTGACCTAAGCCCTAACGATTTCTTTACATTTCCTAAAATTAAGAAAAGTCTTCGTGGTCAAAGGTTCCAGTCCGGTGAAGAAGCAGTCGACGCTTTCAAGTCAGCCATTTTGAACACCCAACTTTAGAGTGGAATAAATGTTATACTAATTGGTTTGAGCGAATGGAAAAGTGCATTAAGCTACGTGGTGAATACTTTGAAAAACAATAAAAAGTACTATAAGGTTCTAGTTGTGTTTTTTTCTTCAAACGACAAAACTTAAAAGGCATGCCTCGTAGTTAAGAAGGGACGGCGCAATTTTGGGGTGCTGCTATGATGCTTATGAGCTAAAAATATGGAGGGGAGGGGGGTTTGTTGAGATATTGGGGCTTAAGAGGGGTAAATAAAACCAAATGGGACTATCTAGGATATATATGGTCAAATGACACGTCCAATAAAAGGTCTTTATGATTACAGTTCGACCCCGTATTTTGTAGTTTTTAAGTTACTAGCCATAATATAAACTAAACTTTAACAAAATTAATAGGGTACACTAGTGACCTTATAGTGCTTAAATTTGGTATTCTTGTAGCTTTATTAACACAAATATAGGGAAAAGTCTGAAATCCAGAATAACTGCAATTTCTACCCCAAAATGATAACTAATTAACATGAACTCCTGTAATTTGAATGAAACCGAATGGTTATGCATTTCGTGGCACTATTTTGATAGTCAAAGTTTGAAAATAATATTTTTTTTTGTTTTTATGGGAGACTCGCGAGATATCAGTTGGGGGCGTACCACTAGTATTAGATTGATGATTCGGATATGACCAGAACTGACATCGTAACGTTAATGAGGCTTCGATCGGGACACATTCCTCTAAATAGTTTTGGATACCTAATGGGAAAGACCAATTCTCCAAACTGTGCTGAGTGTGATGTGATAGAAAATGCTTATCATATTATGGTGGAATGTGTCCGGAACGAAGCAGAAAGAATAATATTTTGTAACCTCCTCGATGTTGATTTGTTTTTTGTTGGTTTATGTAATAACATCTTGGATTACCCTTATCGTAGCAAGCGAAGATGTTAATTAAGGTTGTTAAAATAGGTATAAGAAGAAGATGATTCGGTTTGAGTGTATTTTCGAGGGTGTCATAATCATGCTGATTAAACCCTCATTAAATATAATAAAGATTAAAAAAAAACTAGTATTAGATTGCAAAATCTGTAAAGTCCGTTTAAATAACAGGATCAACCATTAGTGTATAATAAATAGACTGCCTGCCTCTACGTGGTCTTCCCACCTGTTCCTTTGAAACCCGTCTGAACAAGTAGTAGTTCACGTTTTTGATGACATAAAGGAACTCTTAATTTTACCAGCATTTTAATGTATTGTAATTGTATACTAATCAAATAACTAGTTGACTTGTAACAGGGGTGTTACACTATTTGTACTAAAAACGGGATATTTACCATGATTTGTGAGCTTTCGTGTATCCCGATATTTCGACGCAGTTGCATGCGCCATGATCACGGGTAAACAGAAGTCTTGGCGAGTGGGTAGTCATTGGCAGATATAACGATCTACCCTCTTTCTTAGTCTCTTGCTAGAAATGAATTCAATAATACTATTACTACCACCGGTTTCATTCTCGATCATAGCTCGATTCCGACACACAACACTCACGGTATCAGGACGCGTGATTTACACTTCACTTCTTCGGTTTTTACACATTCTCACCATAGGATTCTAGGCTCCAGATAGTTGAAAACCATCTTCACGATTGAAATTCTTATGGTAATCTCAATTGCCTTTTGAACCAGTCTTGGCATGTAATGTCACTCAGATGAGATTACTTGTGAGTTGTGTAGCTCGATCCAGTGGTTTCAGCCTGAGCCCAGCAGTTGTTCCGCTATGGTAGACTTTTGTCTGTCAACATTCTTCACCGCCCTGATATGTTTTTTAACCCGACAAGCTATTGTGCGTTTGGTTTAAAATAGTGTTCATAACCATTATAGCTTCAAAAGTTATCAGGGTTTAATTGGCTTATAAGCCTATTCTATCCTCTAATAAGGCTCTACGACCTAAGAAAGCGGCAAGTTAGTTAGAGATTAGATTGAATCTGAAATTTTAATAGATATTATCAAAGGATTTTACCTTAAATTTTCCGTAAAATAAAAATACATGATTTGGCATGTAGGATGCCAAAGTTTTAGAAAGATACATGTGAGTATGAAAAATGTATTTCATAGGTTTCAAATGAAAAATGTCGGAAGCTCTGTGAACCAGACTTTTAACGAACTTTTTATTTGCTCGTTTTATCAGAAGCCCTAACAGTTCACAAGGTATATAGAGGACGATTGGAAAGTACGTGTATTTTAAATCTACAATTCCTGGCGTTACGTAGAGTAAGCGTCGCCGCACACGAGCCACGCGCCATAGCTATAAAACGCCATCGACATGCGGACTACATTTTGCGTAAATTTTATATGAACTTGCCTCGCAGCATGCAGTTGACGCCAATGGTCACTACACGCCACGAGACGTCTTTATCGTGTGGTCGCCCCTATGAAGAAAAAATGTAAAAAGTGGTTGTTGCATGCTTCCGCTACTACGTGACCGCCTTTGTAGCTGTGCCGCGTGGCTAGTGTGCGGGGAGGCTAAAATCTTATCTAAAACTATATGCGAGCATCAATCGAGCATCAATTTGTATCGGGGTTTACAAACTGGCATACCTATGAACCAATCCAATTAAACTAGCTTTCTATTAAAAAAGACATGTCCAAATTGATCCATACGTTTGGAGACTACGATACCACTGACTAATATTAAAAAAATTATAGATTTAAAAATTACTTTGTATCTGGACTGAGAGTTTCACAACATTGTGTTCGGCACCAGGGTGTAAAGCTTTTTAATAACTTGCATATCGTCTTTAAAACCATCTATAGCACATTAAAATTCATAACTAAACTTAGAGAGTTATAGTTGGATTTAAATATAACAATTTAACTTTTACTACCTGACGCAAAACATTTATTTATTATTATTATTTGTAATGTATTATTCTGAAATTTTGACATGTTATAATTGTATTTTATAATTTTTATTTCTTAATTATTGTATTTCGTTTAATAACATAAATAATATATTATTAATATTTATTATTATGTTACTCCAATACCCTATTCTGTGCACGTACCCCACCACTACAATCAACTATCTCTATCTTCAAAGGTTTGCTGGAAGAACACTCTTATCCATTTTGCAATGGTTATGCGTTGACCCAGATAAGCACCAGCTCTCCGATCGCACGTCGCTTCGACGAGACGCCCAGAAATAATTTTGAAAACGAAGTATTAAGTAAGTAGAGAAACAGAGTAATAAGTAAGTAGTCTCTCTCTCTCTCTCTCTCAATAAGTAGTCTCTTTAAGTATAACTAGTGGTTCGCCCCGAACTAAGATCTCGCGAATCTCCCAAAATAAATATTATTCTTAGGGCGACTTGCACAAGGATGCCTAAACGTATTTAGTGGCTAAATATGATTTAAGGAGTTGTCAAGTCATACAAATACTTAAAATTTAAACACGTTTAGTCGCAAACTACGTTTAGTGATCTTTGTGCATGCCGGCTTTAATCTTTAAAATAATCTTTGAATTTTAAATTGGTGCCACGTCAAAGTCAAATATTTTTATTCATTAAAATCACAAGGATCACTTTGAAACGTCAATTTTACTGCCTGTTCCTTCGCGACCAAGCCAGGAAAGAAAGGCAAGAAAACCAGGCTGGTTGTTTTTTTTTAATGATCCTTTTACAATAGGTACATAATACAGAAAAGAAATTACGTCTAAATTGTAACATTTTGAACGAGTTGGGGCAGTTTCAATCCCAAGCTTCTCTATCATCTAAATAATCCGATATTTTATAGTAGGCTCTTTTATAAAGATTTTGTTTAATTACGTTTTTAAATTTGTTAATTGTCAATTTTTGTACATCCCTTGGGAGTTTGTTATAAAAGCGCACACCTTGCCCTTTAAACGATTTACTAACTTTATGGAGTCTACATGTGGCAACAGCGAGTTTATCTTTATTTCTAGTATTAAAATTATGATTATCGCTATTTTTCTTAAACAAATTAATATTTTTGTGAACATACATTAGATTTTCATAGATGTATTGACAAGGGAATGTCATAATATCTATTTCTTTAAACTTATTGCGTAATGATTCTCTGGGGCCCATATTATAAATTGCACGAACAGCCCTCTTCTGCAGCACAAAAACGGTGTTTATATCTGCAGCACTCCCCCACAGCAGTATACCGTATGACATAATGCTGTGGAAGTAGCTGAAGTAAACTAGTCTAGCTGTGTCTACGTCTGTAAAAAGACGGATCTTTTTGACTGCGTATGCCGCGGAACTAAGTCTCTTCGACAACCCATCAATGTGAGGGCCCCATTGAAGCTTATTATCTAGGGTTATACCTAAGAATACGGTGGTGTCCACAAGAGCCAACTCCTCGTCTTTGATTTTTATGTCTGCTTTAACTTGTGTAACATTAGGTAGTATAAATCTAATACATTTTGTTTTCTTTTCATTTAGAAGTAGATTGTTTACATTGAACCATTTTACCACCTTAGAGATTGCATTGTTTACATCGTCAAAATCGGTTTGTCGTCGCTTTAATTTAAATAAAAGTGACGTGTCATCTGCAAACAATACAACCTCATGATCGTCCCGTACTAGATGGGGAAGATCATTAATATATACTAAAAACAAAAATGGTCCCAGAATTGATCCCTGTGGTACACCCATTTTAACCAGAGACCCCGGAGAACGCTTCCCATTCACGTCAACTCTTTGCACTCTGCCACTTAAATAAGAAGTGAGAAAGTCTAGAGCAACGCTCCTAATGCCATAATGGCGTAGTTTCCTGATTAATGTGTCATGGTCTACGCAATCAAATGCCTTGGACAAATCACAAAAAACACCTAAAGCGTCATGAGACTCCTCCCAGGCATCAAATATGTGCGATATTAACTCAATACCAGCATCAGTGGTTGAGCGACCCCTGGTAAATCCGAATTGTTTATGATGCAGTAAATTATGTGAATTGAAATATCTAAGCAGTTGATTTAAAATTAGTTTTTCAAATATTTTACTAAATGTCGGAAGTACTGAGATTGGTCTAAAATTACCAGGATCAGAACTAGTGCCTGATTTGAAAAGTGGAGTTATTTTACTGTGTTTCATTAAATCAGGGAATACACCACAGTCAATACACTCATTGAATATTAAAGCTAGTTCAGGAGCAATTATGTCAATCAATGTTTTTATGATGCTAACAGAGATGCCCCAGAGGTCCGTGGTTTTCTTAACATTTATCAGTTTGAAAGCTTTTATAATGTCATCACTATTTACATAATCAAATTTGAATTGTGATTTGCATTCCGTTAAGTTTGCTTTTAACAAAGACTCTGCGACTATGGGAGAGGAGTTTAAAGATTTTGTGGTAGAGACTGGAATATCGGTAAAAAAGTCTTCGAACGCATTAGCTACATCACCATCCTGATTGATCGTGGCATTGCCAATTTTCAAATTAAACTTATTGTTCTTAGTTGCGACTCTTCCAGTCTCGCTGTTGATTATTTTCCAAGTGGCTTTTACTTTGTTTTGACTAATTTTTATTTTTGAACTCAAATGACGCGCTTTTGCTTCACGACAAACATTTTTAAAAATCTTTGAATATTTTTTGACTTTTTCTTTAAACTCCTCATTAAAATTATATTGTTTTTCAGCATAAAGATCATACAATGTTTTTCTGCTTTTATGTATTCCCACTGTTGCCCAATCACAGAACTTTTGACCATCAGAGACCATGATCGATTTAGGTGTAAAAATTGAATTAAACACATCACAAAATTTCTTAAAAAACGTGTTGTATAAATTATTTGGATTATTATTATTATGTACACATGGAAGTACAGAAGTTAAGTTTAATTTAAGTTTGTCCAATCGATTAATGGTCATAGGTACACAAGTAATTTTACTTTTAACAAGATTTTTTGTTTGAATTTCTATTTTAATTATTTGACCAAGATGATCCGATTTAATATTACTAATTAAACTTCTATTTAAAATTTTTACATTGGCATAAATGTTGTCTATACATGTGGCTGAAGTGTCCGTTATTCGAGTAGGCTCCATAAATTGAGGCTTCTGATCAAATGATTGAAATAAACTAGTTATTCTAGTGTTTAATGAGTTATGTTCTAGCAAATTTATATTGAAGTCTCCGCATGCAATAATGTATTTATTTGATTTTGATAATTTAAACAAAATTTCTTCCATATTTTTTTCAAAAATGTCAAATGTGGCAGATGGTGGTCTGTAAACGCTTATAACTATGAACTGCTCCAACTCTACGCAGGCTATTTCAATATGTCTTTCTACAGAGAGGTGAACTATATCTAATCGATCTTTAAATTTGATCTGTTTATTAAGTAGTATTAACGAGCCACCACGTATAGCATGTACTCTGCAGAAAGAACTACCAACTCGGTGTTTACTGAAACTGAACATGACCTCATGGCTTTTCAGCCAATGTTCTGTAATGCAAATAATGTCAATGTTATTTGAGTTCATGTACAATTCCAGTTCTAATTCTTTACAACTAATTCCTTCAATATTTTGGTGCATCAAGTTGGTAGGGTTTAAATTTTTATTATTTATTGACTTTCTGTTAACTCTATTTTTAATAAATTTATTATTTGATTTTTGAATGCTAGAGATTTCCTCTATTGTCTCGTTATGCAATTTAAATGACTTGGAATAATTTCCAAAGTCTTTTTTTTAATTGAATGACACTGTTCAATAGAAGCAGTTTGTTTAGCCAAGTTTTTGGCTGTTATACTAAAATAATAAGATAGCGACACAGCTACCTGTCGTTTGTAGAAACTAGAAAGGTAGTATGTACCTTTGGTCAAGTAATAAGCTTTACTAACAACCTTGTTAGAATCAATTAAATGAATTAATTTATTATTGCATGATATTGTAAATTCGAAATGGATAACCAACCTACTTGACCTACAGTTTCATTCAAATTACATGTAACGGGGGTTCTTGTCATATGGTTATATTTTTTGGGGTACAAATGGCAGTTATTCTGGATTTCAGACTTTTGCATTTGTGTCACTAAAGCTACACGAATACCAAATTTCTGCATTGTGGGGTCACTGGTGTATCCTGTGAATTTTGTCAAAGTTTTGTTTTTATTATGACTAATAACTCAAAAACTACAAAAATTAAACTAAAATTAAAAACGGCGTTTAAATCTACTAATGAAGACCTTTCATTTGACGTCCCATTTGACCTAATAGCCTCATTTTCATTTTTTTACCCCACTTGAACCCCAATATCTCAAAAACCCCCCAAATATTTTTAGCTCATTGAGGCACCCCAAAATTGTGTCATCGCTACCTACCTATATACCAAATTTCATGATGATCGGATAAACGCTACGAAAGTTATCCTCGGACGAACATACATACATACATACATACAGCGCCGATTTGCCCAAGTTTATTTGAAGATCTCGCTTCGATCGATCAATTAAGTATCAAAATATGATCTGACATTTATATAATTAGCATTTAAATAATAACGTTATATTGTAATTTGATTGTTATACTTTGATTGTTATAATTGTTATACTTAATCATTATTATTATTATGTAGAAAAAATTTACTATATTTGTTGATGTGCCTAAGGTTCAGTTTAGTTTGCGGGACTTTGTTTAAGGAAAACACTTATACGTGTGCTCTCGATGGTTTTTATTTGCGACTGACTTCACCTACCATTGCGTATCTACTTATAAGTGTTATACAATAACAGAATTCAAAATATGTGAAATTACTCACAACATTCCGCCCACCAAAAGGACTATCTGGTCCTTTTCTAATCTTTAAACTTAATGGTAACAACATAAAATACCTACTACGATATAACACACTTAATTACTGCTTTAATTTGAAATAGGTATAACTGGTGAGTATCTTATACAAAAACATAATTTGATAAAACATTACATGCAATGGTAAGTTAGGTAGTATACACTTGTGTACTAATCATTTAACAATCCTGACAAAAA
Source organism: Philereme transversata (assembly GCA_963924445.1). Classification (NCBI taxonomy): domain Eukaryota; kingdom Metazoa; phylum Arthropoda; class Insecta; order Lepidoptera; family Geometridae; genus Philereme; species Philereme transversata. Next base: position 6,206,085 of record OZ004353.1, read on the forward strand.
AAACAATTAAGTACTTAGATTAATTTCTACATTTCATTCGGTATCGATAGGAAGGGGACACAGTTTTGAAATTGATCATTTTACTATTCTATTGCTACTCTTTACTTTAGACAGATCTCCCATAATCTGTATTCTGTGGTCTCTATGTATTTTGTAAACTAAGCATTGTGTGTGCATGGTTTTACTAAGCCCTTAGCTCATATGATCCAGTATTCGGTACGTAAGTAGCATAACATTAGCTGAATGCTTCCGTGTAGTATATAAGCATGAGCATCTGCGACTATCTTTGTTACTAATTTGTTCATATTTCCCAGAATTATAGGAGGTTTTATGTGTTCATCGAGATTTGCATGTCGCAGACGACAGCCCACCAAAGTCAAAGTCAAAGTCAAATATTTTTATTCATTAAAATCACAAGGATCACTTTGAAACGTCAATTTTACTGCCTGTTCCTTCGCGACCAAGCCAGGAAAGAAAGGCAAGAAAACCAGGCTGGTTGTTTTTTTTAATGATCCTTTTACAATAGGTACATAATACAGAAAAGAAATTACGTCTAAATTGTAACATTTTGAACGAGTTGGGGCAGTTTCAATCCCAAGCTTCTCTATCATCTAAATAATCCGATATTTTATAGTAGGCTCTTTTATAAAGATTTTGTTTAATTACGTTTTTAAATTTGTTAATTGTCAATTTTTGTACATCCCTTGGGAGTTTGTTATAAAAGCGCACACCTTGCCCTTTAAACGATTTACTAACTTTATGGAGTCTACATGTGGCAACAGCGAGTTTATCTTTATTTCTAGTATTAAAATTATGATTATCGCTATATTTCTTAAACAAATTAATATTTTTGTGAACATACATTAGATTTTCATAGATGTATTGACAAGGGAATGTCATAATATCTATTTCTTTAAACTTATTGCGTAATGATTCTCTGGGGCCCATATTATAAATTGCACGAACAGCCCTCTTCTGCAGCACAAAAACGGTGTTTATATCTGCAGCACTCCCCCACAGCAGTATACCGTATGACATAATGCTGTGGAAGTAGCTGAAGTAAACTAGTCTAGCTGTGTCTACGTCTGTAAAAAGACGGATCTTTTTGACTGCGTATGCCGCAGAACTAAGTCTCTTCGACAACCCATCAATGTGAGGGCCCCATTGAAGCTTATTATCTAGGGTTATACCTAAGAATACGGTGGTGTCCACAAGAGCCAACTCCTCGTCTTTGATTTTTATGTCTGCTTTAACTTGTGTAACATTAGGTAGTATAAATCTAATACATTTTGTTTTCTTTTCATTTAGAAGTAGATTGTTTACATTGAACCATTTTACCACCTTAGAGATTGCATTGTTCACATCGTCAAAATCGGTTTGTCGTCGCTTTAATTTAAATAAAAGTGACGTGTCATCTGCAAACAATATAACCTCATGATCGTCCCGTACTAGATGGGGAAGGTCATTAATATATACTAAAAACAAAAATGGTCCCAGAATTGATCCCTGTGGTACACCCATTTTAACCAGAGACCCCGGAGAACGCTTCCCATTCACGTCAACTCTTTGCACTCTGCCACTTAAATAAGAAGTGAGAAAGTCTAGAGCAACGCTCCTAATGCCATAATGGCGTAGTTTCCTGATTAATGTGTCATGGTCTACGCAATCAAATGCCTTGGACAAATCACAAAAAACACCTAAAGCGTCATGAGACTCCTCCCAGGCATCAAATATGTGCGATATTAACTCAATACCAGCATCAGTGGTTGAGCGACCCCTGGTAAATCCGAATTGTTTATGATGCAGTAAATTATGTGAATTGAAATATCTAAGCAGTTGATTTAAAATTAGTTTTTCAAATATTTTACTAAATGTCGGAAGTACTGAGATTGGTCTAAAATTACCAGGATCAGAACTAGTGCCTGATTTGAAAAGTGGAGTTATTTTACTGTGTTTCATTAAATCAGGGAATACACCACAGTCAATACACTCATTGAATATTAAAGCTAGTTCAGGAGCAATTATGTCAATCAATGTTTTTATGATGCTAACAGAGATGCCCCAGAGGTCCGTGGTTTTCTTAACATTTATCAGTTTGAAAGCTTTTATAATGTCATCACTATTTACATAATCAAATTTGAATTGTGATTTGCATTCCGTTAAGTTTGCTTTTAACAAAGACTCTGCGACTATGGGAGAGGAGTTTAAAGATTTTGTGGTAGAGACTGGAATATCGGTAAAAAAGTCTTCGAACGCATTAGCTACATCACCATCCTGATTGATCGTGGCATTGCCAATTTTCAAATTAAACTTATTGTTCTTAGTTGCGACTCTTCCAGTCTCGCTGTTGATTATTTTCCAAGTGGCTTTTACTTTGTTTTGACTAATTTTTATTTTTGAACTCAAATGACGTGCTTTTGCTTCACGACAAACATTTTTAAAAATCTTTGAATATTTTTTGACTTTTTCTTTAAACTCCTCATTAAAATTATATTGTTTTTCAGCATAAAGATCATACAATGTTTTTCTGCTTTTATGTATTCCCACTGTTGCCCAATCACAGAACTTTTGACCATCAGAGACCATGATCGATTTAGGTGTAAAAATTGAATTAAACACATCACAAAATTTCTTAAAAAACGTGTTGTATAAATTATTTGGATTATTATTATTATGTACACATGGAAGTACAGAAGTTAAGTTTAATTTAAGTTTGTCCAATCGATTAATGGTCATAGGTACACAAGTAATTTTACTTTTAACAAGATTTTTTGTTTGAATTTCTATTTTAATTATTTGACCAAGATGATCCGATTTAATATTACTAATTAAACTTCTATTTAAAATTTTTACATTGGCATAAATGTTGTCTATACATGTGGCTGAAGTGTCCGTTATTCGAGTAGGCTCCATAAATTGAGGCTTCAGATCAAATGATTGAAATAAACTAGTTATTCTAGTGTTTAATGAGTTATGTTCTAGCAAATTTATATTGAAGTCTCCGCATGCAATAATGTATTTATTTGATTTTGATAATTTAAACAAAATTTCTTCCATATTTTTTTCAAAAATGTCAAATGTGGCAGATGGTGGTCTGTAAACGCTTATAACTATGAACTGCTCCAACTCTACGCAGGCTATTTCAATATGTCTTTCTACAGAGAGGTGAACTATATCTAATCGATCTTTAAATTTGATCTGTTTATTAAGTAGTATTAACGAGCCACCACGTATAGCATGTACTCTGCAGAAAGAACTACCAACTCGGTGTTTACTGAAACTGAACATGACCTCATGGCTTTTCAGCCAATGTTCTGTAATGCAAATAATGTCAATGTTATTTGAGTTCATGTACAATTCCAGTTCTAATTCTTTACAACTAATTCCTTCAATATTTTGGTGCATCAAGTTGGTAGGGTTTAAATTTTTATTATTTATTGACTTTCTGTTAACTCTATTTTTAATAAATTTATTATTTGATTTTTGAATGCTAGAGATTTCCTCTATTGTCTTGTTATGCAATTTAAATGACTTGGAATAATTTCCAAAGTCTTTTTTTTAATTGAATGACACTGTTCAATAGAAGCAGTTTGTTTAGCCAAGTTTTTGGCTGTTATACTAAAATAATAAGATAGCGACACAGCTACCTGTCGTTTGTAGAAACTAGAAAGGTAGTATGTACCTTTGGTCAAATAATAAGCTTTACTAACAACCTTGTTAGAATCAATTAAATGAATTAATTTATTATTGCATGATATTGTATGCAAAGTCATATTCAACTTATATCTTAAGTCATTTTCTGCCTGTGGCAAGCTGTTGCTATAAGGGAAGGTGAACATTACAATTTTATTAATTTGTAGTGAACACAGAGTATCAAAGTATTTAATAAGTTCTGATTTGTTCACATTACCCCTATTTCCAAGCCAAATAATCAGATTAGATTGATTGTCAAATTTGTACTTTGCTATTATTTGCATAATTTCATGCAGGCTAGAATAAGGTAGACAATTATTTATGACTGAATGTCCCAACTTCATAGTCAATATTTGGCCCATATTTTTTCCAATTTCATCGCTGAACATAATAGTTTTATAAACATTTCTATTAACATTTTTATTTAAATTTAAAGTTATGGAACTGACACACCGCTTGGAAGCGGGTGAGGCAGGGCACACTGGCTCTGGATTCTCAGAGCGCTGACAATCACATATTTGATTGGCCACCAATGAATCATAACGCGCCTTGTTGCTATATGATAATTTAAGTAATTCATCCATAGCCAGCGAGTACTCTCTTATTGCTTCCTGAGACTTTTCATAGCGACTAGTAATGGAGCCCAAAGACTCCTCAACGCTGGCAAGTTCTGACTGGAGCTGCTGTATGTCAGTTTCATACTTAATTTTATTATGTTCTAATTTAATTGTACACATTTGTAACTCATCTAGTATTTCTACTTTTTGTCTCTTATTTTTAATCTTACTTACTAACATTTTTTGATTTTTTAGCATTTTTTTAGTTTTATTAATATATTTATTGATTTTAACATATTTTTTAAGTTTGTTTTTGCTTGTGTTATTCTTGTTACATGCGGTAATACCCACCAAGTCATCATTTGTTAAGTCAATTGTTACAGTAGGAATATGACAGCCTGCATCAAGAATTTGGCCGGGTGCCCTATCAGCTGTAATTAATTCGTTGAACCCTGAGGATATCGTCCGTATCAAGGTAAGGGTTGAGTGTTTTTATATTACTAACTCCTTTCATAGATTTGTTTCTCTTGATTCTACTTATTTCATCGCTATATTCGTCCTTTTGTACTAGTTTAATGCATGCCGTCAGTGCTATTTCTAACTCCTTTGTAGTAAAACTTCTTACTGTATCTTCTGTTCTTCTTTTTAAATTCAAATTCAAATTCGTTTATTTACACTTAAATATAACTTTACAGAATTAATCTAATACGCTATATCTAAAACTTCTACAAGAAAAAAAAATACAAATTATAATATACTTACCTACATTCATTATTAACTTATTTTAACAAGATACACAAAAAAAACAGAACAGATATACAAATACAATAGGCACATAAAATAACTAACATAACATATTTAGGTATACATAATTAAATACTCTCACAATAACTGAGACACACTCGCTCGATCGTCTTCCAGTCATCCGCAAACACATCAAACTGAGGATGGATGGAAATAAGCTCATTAAGGCTGCGCTGCGCACGGGAGATGGGTGACTGTTGGCAGTGCAACGTACGTGCTCGCAGTGGTTCCAACAAGCGCACTCGGCCTGACCGAAATCTGGCACGTTGTTCGGGCACGCAAAGCCGGCTGGCTTCAGTAAGAAGAGTGGGACAATCAATTATACCTTTCAACAAACTGCAGAGAGTTATGATTTGAACATAGAGCCGCCTTGTTTCTAGGGAGTTATAACCTAAGGTACCTTGCAAAAACTTTGTAGGGTACATAAACGGATAGTATCCGTAAAGCTTTTTATATAAAAAACGCAAAAATCTTTTTTGAACTTTTTCTAACATAAGTGAGTATTTGACTTCATATGGGTTCCAAACGCATGCACTAGATTCAACTTTGGACCGGATTAAAGAAGTGTATAGAAGTTTAATAGCATTAACATTGGTAAAGTTTTTACAATTACGGGATACGAAACCTAGTTTTTTAAAACAAGAGACAGTAAGTGTACGGATATGGTCGTGAAAATTTAGTTCAGTGTCGAATACTACGCCAAGATCCTTAACCGAATAGCACCGTTTGATCGTCTCACCGCTAAGCTCATACTGTGCAACCGTATAATGTGATGACCGAGTAAAGGTTACTACTTCGCATTTGGACATGTTAAAGTGGAGTCGATTTGCGTCACTCCATGCTTGAATTGCATTTATATCACTCTGCAGATCATCACAGTCTTTAGGCGTTTTAATGCTAGTGAAGACCTTGACATCGTCTGCGTAAATTAAGCAATTCGCTTTACTTATACACTTAGTCAGATCATCAATCATGATAGTGAACAGTAATGGACCTAGCGACGAACCTTGACTAACGCCTGAACGGGTATGGTAAGAAGGGGAGTCATAACATCCGAGTCGCACAAACTGTTTTCGGTCACCCAGATAGCTGGCAAACAGCCATAAAAGTTTCGGAGCCAGCCCGTAAGAGCTCAGCTTTTTAAGTAAAACGTCGTTATCCACTTGATCAAACGCCTTCTTAAAATCCAAATAAATTACATCTACCTGGGTATTGTTATCCAGTCCTTTTGATATGTAATTAACCAAACTGAGCAAATTTGTGTTAACTGATCGACCTTTTCTGTAAGCATGATGTGAATCACTGAGATATGGCGTTATTTGTTTGTAAATATTAATGTGCAAAATGCTTTCAAAGAGTTTGGCGAACGCTGATAATATCGCTATGGGACGGTAGTTTTCAACAAGCGTCTTGTCACCTGACTTATGGATGGGTGTCACCCGGGATTGTTTCCATATTGTAGGATAAGTGCTGGTGTTAATAGACAGGTTAAAAATATGAGCCAACGGAACAGATAATTGGGTTTTAAAGGCTTTGATTATGTAAGGTGGCACGTTATCAGGACCTATAGCGCTTTTTGACTTCATTCTTACTATATGGTATTCCACTTCACTAACGGAGATGTTTAGTATGGTAATAAGACTATTGTTACCGACATCCACAGCCTGGTCTGCACTTAAGGTAGGCGTATGCGGTAGGAATACACTACTGAAATAATCTGCATAGGCTTTGGCAGCATATGGGCCTCTGTGACTACTTCCATTATGAGTGACGGATGGTTCAAACCCTCCCTTGGTTTTTAAATTAGATATATGCTTCCAGAAAGCCTGCGGATTTGAGATAAGTTCGTCTTGTATGCGTGCTATATAGTGATCATAGGCCAAGGAAGTGCTTGATTTTACATGAGATCTAATAGCTCTAAAAAAACTATAGATAGTTTTATCCCTACCTGACTTCCATATCTTATGCAATTTAGATTTTAATCTAAGGTTGGCAATTATTTCTTCAGTGAACCAGGTGGGGTACCTTCTAGATGCACTTGGTCTACGCCCTTTCTTTGGGATGCAGTCATTAAAACTATCATAGAGTGATCTGTACAAGGATTCTACTGCAATATTCACGTCTGTTTGAATAAGAACGTCATCCCAAGAAATACTTTCAACCACATCATAAAGTGAAACAAAATCTGCCTTACGAAAATTCCAGTCTGTGGAGCCTTCAAAGTTGCTAGCCTCCATTTTCTTATCTTCGTTGATCCTGTTACAACACATCGTAATATCAAGCGGTGGATGGTGTTTATCAGCACGCTCCACTAAGCCATACTCAGACACACACACGCTAACATCTCTCATACTTGCGCTAACCAATACAACATCTAATTTGCTACCTCGAACATTAAAAATATGATTATATTCTATGAGATCACAGTAATTTAAAAAATAAGACATATAGTTATTTACATTTAAACATGCACTATTCAGATTCAAGTCACCAAGAACAATAACGGGCGATTCACGTATTATGTCAATATTGTTTTCCACTTGAGAGAACCAGGACATATATTCATCTTCTTTTGCACTGGGTCTTATATAAATAACACAAACAAAGTATATACGGCCTAGGTATTTTACTGTCGCCCACATATCTTCACCGTCTTTCGTCTCAAGATCACTTCGTCTAGTGAGCTCCAGACCCGGTCTAACAGCTAGAAGCACTCCTCCTCCTTTAGAAGGTCTATCTCGTCGCAGTAGGCTCCAACTACATGGAACGACCTCGGGATCGTTTATTGAAGCGTCCAATTTAGTTTCCGTAACTGCTATAAAATCTGCTTCTGATAGCATCACGCTTTGCCTCCAGTATATGAGCTTTGTTTTGAGTCCATTGACGTTCTGATAGACAGCGCAAAAATTATGTTTACTATTACTATTATTGCTGGTTGTCTGATTCTGCATGACCCTTCTCTTTTGTATTTCTGCCGGGAGAGTGGGGTCTACTGTAGTTATGGTATGTGGCACGCCCGGCTCCTCTATGAAACCATTCCCGCACTTCCGTTCCTTTGGGCCAGGATTCAGGATCCAAGAACAGCTGCACCATACTCTCTGGGATAGTTAATAAAAATGAGGCGTACCTATCATGTTTCAGTTTCAACTTTTGAACTTCAAAACCTGTTTTCATACTCGTGTGCTCCATATGAGCTATTACTGCTTCTGGAGTGGTATTCGACTTGAAGAAACATGCGTGTAACTTTTTTGTCCTCTCCACCGTCTGCAGGTGCTCTAGCTGCTGTCCACATCCTTTTATAGCTTCTTGTCTAACTCGTTTAGTTTTACGGTTTCGGTATACTTGCCAATCACCGGCGTTATCCTCAACATTATGATCCGAATTCCTGTTAAGCTGAGATACTAGCTTAGTAGCTAGTTGTGGTGTAGAATTCGAGCTATGTCCAAGATCACTCTGATGTTTGGGCTTAGTCTTTTGCCGTAATGGTCCAATAGCGATTGATGGCATAGTTCCATGGTCCTTATTCCAAACCTGCCTTTGACTAGATTTGCTTGTGTTCGGTGTGCTTGAATTCACTGTACAATCAGCAGGGCTGGGTTTCGGATGCTGCTTCAATTGCTCTTCCACTATGTCCAGTCTTTGATTGGTGGTAGATATTTCATGCTGCAATCTTACTTTTGTCATTAGTATTTCACTTACTTGCTCATTGTTGGATTGTATCGTTGCCTTCAATAAACTGTATTCATCTGCAATGCTTTCCGCGGAATTGAAATGACCATCAACATCTGTTCTAAGGCAGTCAAACTTGTTGCTTAAATCGGTGACATCTGTTTGTATGTTTGTGAACAGTTTCAGTAAGTTATCTATTTTTGTTTCATGGGTTGTTAATTGTTTGGTGATGGTGACACGAAGATCTCTAATTTCCGTTATAAGGGTGTTGACCTTGTGACTTTCATCAGACGGGGAGGGCAAACTTTCATTAACTACAGAGCTTACTCTAGTCTGCGGTGTTATTGGGTCACTGACAGCTTTCCCTTTCCTCCTCAGTGTAACATTGAGGTGCCTGGGGGAGACGTTACTGACACAGGGCGTTGTCTGTATTCTTTGTTGCTGAGGAGTCTTACGGGGGTAGTCATATTCAATTTGGCATTTTTCCTGATGCAAGGAGCACATTTCCATTTAGCTTTACTTTCAGCAGACAATCGACAGTAATGGCTGTCGGTTACAATAGAGCAGGTATCTAGGTGGAGCTTTATCTTGCACGATGAGCACGTCATAAAATGTTTCGTCATTAAAGGCTGACAACATTTATTGCAAATGTTGCGCGTAGGCGTGCGAATTGGCGCCATCTCCGTACATTTAAAAAAGACAATGTTTGGTTGCTATAGTACAGTTTTGTTCCAACTCCAATACTGCATGCAATTTCCATTCACAATCACAAGATGGCGTTACTGGTCCCAAAAAGCGTCAAAGTTAATTCTTGTGATTATTTAGTAAACCTAATCCAATTATGTGGCATATCAATAACATAGGTAATTTGTACTACTCTTTAATCACACACTAATACAGTTAGAAAACATCCATAGGTTGAGTCAAACAACACTACTAAGAAAATAAAGTTAGTTGTCACTGCGCGAGTTTCAAATATTTTAGCGGTTAATTTGAAACATATTGATTTATTATAATATCGCCGTACACATTCACGAGAAAACGTTCACAAAGCCAAATTGTCACTTGTTCACTAATATTACATCAATATATTGGGAAAAACAGCACTTTTACTAATATTTTGAATTTAAAGAAACATTTATCAACATGAGAGCTTGTTTACTCAAACAGCGCCACCTGGCGAACAAAAACCCTTTGCAATAAGCTATAACCTTTATCAACTCTTTCAGATTTTCAAATTGGTCAAATTGTGAGATTATAAATCCTGTTACTCGTACTTCTTCTTTATTTTGTATTTTTAGATTAGATTGTATTTTATTTTTCTTCGTTTCTAAGTCTGTAGATATTACTTCTGTGTTTTTTAATTTTATATCTGTTTCAGATAGCCACGCTGGGCCTTTCCACCATAACTCCACATCTTTCAGATCAGCAAGTAGCATGCCCCTTGATGCTATGTCTGCTGGATTCTCCTCTGACGGGACATGATACCACCGGCTGGTATAGATATTCTTGATTATTTCTACGGCCTGATTCACTACGAATGGTTTCCATCTATGTGCCTTGCCAGACAACCATGATATTATATTTACAGCGTCTGGATGATTATGACCTTTGTTGTCAGCAGCTCGATGAAGAGGTCTTACCACTAGATAAGGAGCTGACGCAGTGCCGTACGTGACTCGAAGCAAACGGTACTCTTTCATTGTTTCAGATTCTTCTCCTCGCCACAAAATGTGTTAGTAGCTGTCAGCGTCTTCTTTGGTAACAAGGCATCGTCTGTACATCATTTTGATATCACTTGCATAGTAAGTACGTTTCAACCGCCATCGCATGATAAGGTTCCTGAGGTCGTCTTGAAGCTGAGGACCAACAAGCAGTTCTTCATTAAGGGAAACGTGGTTCAAGCCCTTTGCCGAAGCATCAAATACGACACGTGTCTTCGAGGTTTCTTTGTCTTCACGGACTACGCCATTGTGAGGTAAGTACACTGCCCTTTCTTTTTTTGTTTCGTTTTCACGTATTTCTTCCATGTGTCCTAGTGTTAAATATTCTTTCATAACTTTCTTGTATTCTTCCTTTAGCTGTGGTGTTCTTCTAAATCTTCTTTCTAGCTGAAGAAGTCTGATTCTTGCTATTTCTTTCGTATTTCCTTCTGGTGACTTTGGATTTTCTGTTTTAAAATGTAACTTAACTACGTATCTTCCTTCTTCTGTTCTTGTGGGTGTTTCTTCATAAATTGGTTCGCATAGTTTTTCTTCTGTAGTTAGTTTCCTTTTATAATCTGTTTCTATTTCCCACAGCGATTTTAGCATGTCATCCATGTTTACTTGATGATGAAGGACCAGAAATGATTTATCTTGCGAGTTCGTCGAATTGGTTTCTCCGAACAAGATCCATCCAAGGTTTGTTTTTTGAGCACATGGTGAACCCGGAGGACCCTTGATAAGTGGTTGTTGCACAATTTGTGCGTACTCTTTGACACCTAGAAGTAAGTCAATCGGTCCTGGTGTGTGGTAGCTTGCATCTGCCAGATTAAGTCCTTCTAGATGTGTCCAATGGTTGACAGTAACAGCTTTGGAGGGGAGGTGCGTGGTAAGTTGTTTGCTCATTGCATAAGCCTTTAGATCCATCTTGAAGCTGGAATCCCATCGGGAACCAACCTGTAGCTGTACCACGTGATCGACGTTCGTCCTTGTAGACCCCACTCCAATGATACTTCCTCTCGCTGAGTGTTTGGTAAGATTGAGCATTTGAGTCGCTTTTTCGCTTATAAAACTTGCCTGCGAACCTTGATCTACCAGCGCGCGGAGAACAACGATGTGATTTTGCTCGTTTCTTACGGTCACCGTTGCCGTCGCTAGTAGTGCGATGCCTGTGCCTTGTTTAGTACTGTAGTGTGACGCGATCATTGTATTGACCTGTTCCTCTGGCTCCTCTACACTGTGGTTTGATGCCTTCGGTTGAGTAGATCCTGATGCTTCCGAAGTATCTAAATTCTTGTTACGGTGTAGGAGAGTATGATGGCGCCTTTTGCATATACGACAGGACATTTGTAACTTACATTGATGGGCTGAATGTCCTGGTACTAAACAGTTAAAACATAGGTTGTTCCTTTTTACATATTCTTCCCGTTCAATAGGTTGCAGTGTGGTAAATTCTTTGCAATGACATAAGGTGTGGTTCTCCTTGCATATAGCGCATGTTCTTCTTGTTGGTGATGATGACGTAGTTGACGTACGTGTAGGTGACGTGGTAGCAGTAGCGATGTGGAATGATCATTCCTTCACAGGTTTTTCACGCGATGATAACGATGATGAGACAATTTCCAGCGTTCGATATTTTGACTGTAGAAATTTGTTCAAGTCACTCCAGGTAGCTAGTGTGTCAGATTCGTCTTGGTAGGCATTCTCTTCCCAGTCTTTGTGTGTGTCAGGGTCTAATTTTTGCACGACCAGAAAAATTATAACAGGATCCCATGAATCCGTAGATATGTTTAGATTTTGCAAGTTGTTCATGCAATCCGTTGTGATGTCAAGCAAATTCTTGATCTGAGAAGAAGATTGTAAAGAAATCTTCTTTTGGTTAAACAACTTTTTCAAGACTGAGTTGATAATTAATCTTTTATTTCCATACCTCGCTTTGAGAATACCCCATGCCTGTTCATAATTTTGATGTGTTACCTGGATGTGTTTCAATAATATCTGGGCTTCTCCACTTACACTAGTCTTCAAATAGTGTAACTTTTGCACGTCACTAATTGTTATGTTTTCATGCACTAATGAAGTAAACAAGTCCTGGAATGTAGACCATTCTTCATAAATTCCACTAAACTTTGGTAATTCTATCCTCGGCAGCCTCACGAGTTGATTTTTATTGGTAGGTATTTGTACTTGAGTTCATGCTGCTATTCTGCGATGAGACAGCGGCGGCGGTAGGTTCGGGCGATTTGGTCAAAGTAGCCATTAGGTCACGTAAATCCGCCAGTAAACAAAGGTATAAGTCCTCGACAATATGAAAGTCTTCATTCACAAAGTACGGTAATAAGGCCTTTTGTTCTTTCGGTGTACTTTTGACTAAATCTTGATGTGATCTTGTAAAAATCTGACAATAATCCTCTATAACCTTCATTCTTGTTTCGATGTAACCTTTTGTCAATCTTGATTTCGGGCATTTCTTTAGATTAACTTGAGTTTTTTGTAGTAAAGAAGCCGTATCTTCCAAAATATTAATTAATTCCGCCGTAGTAGTCATCGCGTAAGTTCTTATCTTCGCTCAGGAATGCAGCCGCTTTGTTCTTTGTTCTCGTTCTCGTCAGCCAACCGATGCTCCGTAGCTCGTAAAAATCCGGTTCGAATTCGACCATATGTTGATGTGCCTAAGGTTCAGTTTAGTTTGCGGGACTTTGTTTAAGGAAAACACTTATACGTGTGCTCTCGATGGTTTTTATTTGCGACTGACTTCACCTACCATTGCGTATCTACTTATAAGTGTTTTACAATAACAGAATTCAAAATATGTGAAATTACTCACAACAATATTTTTTTTTACCTACTGTTCCGAGACATGTATTGTTTGTGAATAAATTAAACTGAAACTGACAGACACACCCAGACACATAAACAGGTATAACACTCTTCTTTTTTAAATCAGGTGTTAAAAACAAACACACACATATAAAGGATATACACAGATATATATTCAGATATAGAGTCAAGAGATAGTGTCCGTTTATTTTGATTTAGTGTCGAGTTATTGGGCGTAAATCGGACTGTACAGTGTTTTTTTTCTAATTTCCTTAAATGGTTCTATACTTATTCAAACAAGATATCCCTTGCGGGCCGTTATCTCTGGTTCCGAGCTCGAAGCTCTCGCAATTAATTCTTTAAAAAGTGACATCCGTAAGAAACCCGCAGATACCATCGGACAGTTATAAAATTACAAGATAATCCCACAGTGGGGACCGTAGAGCTCCTAGTGAGAGGAGAGGACCAAAGTAATGAAAATAAGAAATGTTGTCATTGTCATAGAATACTGTCGTCATTTATTTAAACCAAAATATGGGACTCATTACTCGGTTCAATTCGTGAACATTCATTAGGGTGAGTTCGATCCGTTCCGAGCCAGGGTTCACGAATTGAACCAAAACATACGGTACGTGATAAATCCAGTATTTATAATAATGGTTGTCATTGTCATTATTAGGGAAGTTTGATCTAAGCTGCTTGATGTTTTTTATTAACTTCTTAGTGGTGTCTTTCTTTCTGTCTGTTTGTTATATTTTCATGATAAAACGGTTGGACCGATTACGATGCAATTTGGAGTACAAATAGACTATGACCGGGATTGGGACGTAGGTTACTTTTTACCCGACTGCACAGAGTCAAAGTCAAAGTCAAAGTTAAAATCTTTTATTCATTAAAATCACAAGGAACACTTTAAAACGTAAATTTTACTGCCTGTTCCTTCGCGACCAAGCCAGGAAAGAAAGGCAAGAAACTAGGCTGTTTGTGTTTTTTCAAGATCCTTTTAAAATACATAAAAATAGAGAACATAAATTATGTCTAAATTGTAACATTTAAGAACGCGTTGGAGCAATTTCAATCCCAAGCTTCTCATCTAAATAATCCGATATTTTATTGTAAGCTTTTTTTATACAGATTTCGTTTAATTACTGTTTTAAATTTGATAATTGTCAATTTCTGTACATCACTTGGGAGTTTGTTATAAAAGCGTACACCTTGCTCTTTAAAGTAGGTCAGCCAGTAATCTATAAAACTAATTATAATATCTAGGAGTCTTCAAATCCAGAGTGAACAGATTTTTTTAGGCAATCGTGCTCCATCTTCGATCACACCATTACACATCAGGTGAGGTAGTGGTCAAGCGCTTGGCTTTCATCAATAAGAAAAAAAACTGCGATTAATGCCATCTCCATTCATTACTCGTATTAGTAGCTGCAAGTAACGCACCCCGGAGTGTGCTAAGATAATTACTATTTGTCCCGGACTTTTTGAAATAATATCCTAGCCTGTTTGCGGCGGAAAATTGAATTGGGAATCTTTTCTGGGAATGAGAAGGGTGCTCTTGTTGTTCGATAAATCACTTGTATGTTTACTTTTGCTTCAATGACGGAGTTGTTTCTTGGAAATCTTATTGTTAGTAGCTACATTTTTTTCTTGTTTCTAGCCTCACTTTGGTGACTTGCCTTCCTCTATCCTAAATTGTTTCTATGAGTCGACTAGTTTCAAAGACGATAATCTCGACTTCATTAGTAAAAATTTGTAATGAATGTGGCATCACTGGAAATTTAAAATGACGCCTTATTAATTTTATAAATATTATCTTATGACTCCATGTTGTTTTCGATTTGCTTACCTATATTTTTGAAAAATTCAGTTTGCCGCCTTTGATACGTACTAGTCAAATTATATTAACTAGTGGTTCGCCCCGAACTGAGATCTCACGAGTCTCCGATTAAAACAAAAAAATATTATTTGTGATCTTTGACTATGAAAATAGTGCCACGAAATAAATAACCAAATAACTTGACCTACAGTTTCATTCAAATTACAGGTAACGGGAGTAATGTGGTTACACTTTTTTGGGGTACAAATTGCAGTTATTCTGGATTTCAGACTTTTGCCTATATGTGTGTCACTTAAGCTACATGTATACCAAATTACAGCACTGTGGGGTCACTGGTGTACCCTGTGAATTTTGTCAAATTCAGTTTTTATTATACCTAATAACTCAAAAACTATAAAGACTTTACTAAAAATAAAAACGGAATTTACATTTACTAATAAATACCTTTCATTTGACGTCACATTTGACCTAATAGTCTCATTTTTTTTTTTACCTCTCTTGAACCCCAATATCTCAACAAGCCCCCAACCTTTTTAGCTTATTTAGTCACAACAAAATTATGCCATCACTACCTACCTATGCTTAAAATTTCACGACGATCGGATCAACACTTCGAAAGTTATCCTCGGACAAACTAACATACATACACACAACGCCGATTTGCCCAAGTTGATTTAGAGATCTCGCTTCGCTCGATCAAATACTGCTGACTGTGATAATAAGTTTCTTTAATAAACAATGTTTAATAACAATCTGTTAAAGCATATATAATGTAAGTACTGGTTTTTTCACTGGCAGTAATGCTTTCTGTGTCAAAGTCTTAGAGCAGTAAACCAACCGGAGTCGCCATTGACAGGCGTTCCCCTCTGCCAAAGGTACAAGACCGCCGGTCATACCGGTTATATAAAACTAGTTGCCGCGCGCCCCGCGCCATTCAGCGGATCACAATGAGTGCGGAACGACGTGAGCTGAAAATGCCGAATTGTAACGTGTTTTCGTGTAATAAAAGATCAAAAACATCTAGTGTACAAAAGGATAACATTACTTTTCGTCTGTAAGTATTATTACGTTTAAATATTATCAAATAGTACATTAAATTTGCAAAAAACTAAAAAATATTGTCAATCTAAAAGTGTTGCCACTTAATGGTAGTAGGTCTACTTTAGGCCAATTTTTAAAGTTGTCTGTATAAATATTTAATTAAAAGTTCTTTTTCACATTCGTTAATATTAACATAATTTATTCAATAAAGAAATGGTACTAACCATAAATAACGTGAAATATAATTGTAGATGCTGATTGAATTAACGATGAATTAGAATAGAATAGAAAAACGTTTATTTTGTTTCACGAATGTACATTACAGCTTAGATAAATGAGTTTACGAGTATATTAAAGAGCAAATTTGTGAGCAAAAACGGTCCCCACTCAGCATTGTGCTATAGTAGCATATTTATACTACTATAGCGCTGGTCTTCCGTGGTGTCATTTTTGTGTGTGTTAGCAAATTCATTTGTTCTTTCATTTTTAACATATATTTTTATTTAATGCTATAAATATAGTATGTTTAAGTTTGTACTTTATTAATTATTAGCATTTTATGATCTTCACTTGTTCCGTAAACAGGCCACTTTTAATTTGCTACTCTGGCAACACAGTACTAGGAAAGCTAGTGATGGGACAGCACAAAAACAATTTTGTCGATGTAAACATTATAACGTACGTTATTTTTATCATTTATTTTTCAGACATAAGGAAACAGCAACGTCCCTCGCTCTCAATACCTCGGAAGAAAGTGATATAATTTCAGAAATAGAGATCGAAACATACTTATCCCCTTTTGGAGAAAAGGTTGTGGAATACATAGCGGGATACGTAGTATTTTCCACTTTTTTTTTTTTCCTAACCTGTACTGTCCCACTGCTGGGCAAAGGTCTCCCCCAATTCTTTCCACCCCTCTCGATCCCTGGCCAACTCTACCCAATCACTGTTGAAGACATCTAGGTCATCGCGCCAGCGTTTTCTCGGGCGACCGCGTCGTCTTTTGCCGTCTACGGGTATCCATCCTGTGATTTC
Source organism: Philereme transversata (assembly GCA_963924445.1). Taxonomy (NCBI): domain Eukaryota; kingdom Metazoa; phylum Arthropoda; class Insecta; order Lepidoptera; family Geometridae; genus Philereme; species Philereme transversata. The sequence continues at coordinate 6,223,250 of OZ004353.1, forward strand.
CTTTGCCCATCTATCTTGTTCCATGCGGGTCACGTGGCCCGCCCACTCCCATTTAAGCTTGGCTGCCTTGCGACCTACATCAGCGATACCAGTCTTCGAGCGCAGCGTGGTATTTCTAACTTGGTCTGTTCTCTTAATACCCAAAATGCTGCGCTCCATCGCTCTCTGGCAAACCCCGAGCTTGGTCTTTTGTGATTCCGTCAGATTCATTCCGTCAGATTCATCAGATTTTCCACTATTAAAAGAATTAAATGCTGTACATGCGTAAAGGGCTTATGTGGAGAGCCTAATAAAAAAAGTATAACGTACCAAAAAGTAGAGGTAGTCTAATGTACGCATCGAAGAAAGTTATTGATTTATGTCGTCTTAGCGAAGTGGAAATCTGGAAGCACTTGTCTCATGACAAAAAAGTTAGCCGCTCTTGTACGCCCCAATGGGTTACAAATAAAGTGTTACAACATTATGTTGGTAGACAACTGTTCAGAAACATCGAAAGTCACTACTTTGATAATGATTTTGTTATGCATAATATTGATCTTGCGAAAACGGCCATACAAAAGTATACACAAAAATCATATATTTAGTTACTTGTCTAAAAAGACTGACCCTAAGAAATGTATTAGGTACATATACACAAAACTTATTCATTTTAAGAATCAATAGTGTTTCTAAAAATAATTAATAAACATTTTGCTAATGCGCGCGATAAAACTGCAATAACTGTAACGCTTACATAATTTTTACAAATAAACTATTTTATAAAAGTTGTTTTTTTATTCTCTGTTTCACCACAAAATATCGATAAGTTTATTATTTATTATCGATGTGTTCCTCGCACTATCAATGTTTACTTCGAGCTGACGTCATCTCATTCACGGACAGGTTATCTGTGTGTGTGTTTATACTTGTGTGAGTATAGTTTATGCTGGTGTTTGATAATTTTGTAGTGTGTGTGTGTGTAGTGATGTATTGAAAAAATGCATTTGTGTTAACAGTATTTGTGTGCGTTGCCTCGTCCCCCGCGCCGAAAACGGTAGACTTTTTTGTATAGAAATTAGCGCGCGTGGCGTCTCCGGTTGGTTTACTGCTCTAAGGTCAAAGTTGATGAAAGAACTTTAAATAAATAAATAAACAAATATTGCTGGACATTTCATACAGCGCTATCTAGCTACAAACTAAGCAGAGTTATGGGAACAATTTAACTGATAGAATACTTATATGCTTTTTTTCTATATACATACTTATAATATATAGAAAAATAACTGATCATGATCATGCAAACATTTGTTCCGCGGCGGCAATCAAACTCACTACCTCCTGCGTATCAGCCGGCTGTTCGCCACTGCGCCACGGAGGTCGCCTTCTTTCGGCCGAACGTTTTGTGGGTTAGTCTTCTAACTTAAGTATACTATTTTTTTTTATAATACTTATTGTGATAGGTTAACAACCTCTCAGATATCCTAGATCACAGATCAAAAGTTTACAAAAGATCTTCAAAATACCCAGATTCACAATAGCAATCAATAAAACCAATCCAATTACAAGGCAATAGCGTACCCTCGATATCTTGAGAGTTCTTGACCTGACAAAATAGAGGACGAATGAAGATGGATTACTTTGCAAAAACAATTAAAGGAAGAAAATGTTTGAACGCGGAAAACGCGAAAAAACGCTCAGTTGTTCAGGTGGAAAACCGTAAAGACAATAATAAACTTCGTCCGGAAAACTGTCGTGGAAAACGACCCTACTTAAATCTAATAATAAGTAGAATACAAAAATAAGTTACAACGACTGGTACAACACCTCTATCGCTTTGTGTAAAACTAGCTTTCACCCGCAGCTTTGCACACGTGGTTTGTCAATAAAAAGTAGCCTATGTTTTATTCCAGGTCATCTATAATAGTACATTATGATATAAGTGCGGTAAGTTGAAAATTACAGCCGAGGCGATATTGCTAGCCCGAGCCGTAGGCGAGGGCTACAAGAGAGCAGAGGCTGTAATTATCAAAGCGCACGTATGTCATACGACGTTTTATAACATATTTGCGAGGAAATAAATAAAACTTGGACTTTCTTAAACGAATAAATCTTTAAACTTTTCGCTGCCTCTGAATAAATTCATCATTGCTTGACGACATTTTCAAATAAAAACAAGACAGCGAAAAGAAAAAGCGCGCGGAATAAATTTTACTTGTTCACAAATTAGCGATGCGCGCGCATCAGCGCTTTTTTTTTAAGGCAAAGGCTCAAAAACAGCCCGTATTACTAATAAAGTAAATTAATGTTTTTTGTATTTGTTGCAGATAATTGGTTGTAATTTACAGTCAAAATTAATTAAATTAAAGAATTAAATGTTTATTTTTTATATTTTATCTCCCAAAGTTAATTTTATTCATAAAATGTTGACCACTTTTCTGACATAAAAACTCTTTGCTAAGATTTTAAAAAGTACCGTTCGTTTTAGACGGAGCATCTTGATAAACCGTACGTTTTACTTTATTAAAAAGAAACTCGTGCGTTTTACATTACAATAACGCACAAGTACGTAATGACATATATTACGATATTGAAATTGGTGAAATAAGAGACCCTTTACGAGTAAATATGTTATAAACCAACTTTGTGATTGAGTAACAAATAAATAAACAAACATCCAAACTTTCGCATTTATAAATTAGTGTTGCCCAAATGCAAGAACAAGACGAGACTTAGCCAGTCTTGGTCTTGGTCTTGCGCCAATACACCTGGTCTTGGTCTTGGTCTTGGTCTTGCGCTCCCAGTCTTGGTCTTGGTCTTGGTCTTGCAGCAAGAGTCTTGCAAGTCTTGCAATTACCTATTAGTCTATTACTATTTATTAAAGTTTACTTTAAATCTTAGAAAAACGTATTAGAATTGGAACATTGTGAGCTTAAATTAACATAGCCATAGTAAAGATCAAGCAGATTAATAAATAACTGAAGATTTGATAAGAAATTCGAAAAATCAACTGACCTATATGTCGTTTTCCATGGAAGTAACTGTTTCTTAATAAACATTTATGATTTATAAGCTTACATTTGCTAAAACATGTAAAAAAACAAATTAATTACAATAACTTGACTGTATTTTAAAGAACAACACTTATCTGTCTAGAAAGAGATTGAACCCTCAACTTATAAGAAATTTAATAAAAGAGTTTTACGATTTATCATTTATTTGAATAAAAAATAAAATACAACACAAATCAACAGCTTTATCATTAGGTTATGATACTTTATATAATTTTTTTTGACCAAGAATTAATACAAAGTAACCATCTGGCTGACTCATCACTTAACCTATTTCTATGTTTTCTAATTACTAATGATGCTTTAGAAAATAACCTCTCAGCAGGTACTGAAGTTGCAGGTATTGAGAGAAAATCACGGGCCATTTTCGATAAAATCGGATACTCTGTCTCATGCGTCCTCCACCAATCTAAAATGTCTTCCGAGCTGGCAGTTCTTGGTTTTCTTAGGTACTCCTCCAACTCGTCTATCACCAAGCCTTGAAGACAAGATCCAGATGACGTCGAGGGACATTCATAGAGTTTATCAAAGTCTATTACGTCTTCATCTTCATCACATACTTTATTTTCTTTTTCTGGTAATTCCAGAGATTTGTTCAGTGAGTGTAGACTTTTATATTCTTCATAAAGTTCATTGAACTTGCGCAGACTTTCTGTTTTAAGTTGCTTCCCCCACATTGTCAGGTCAAAAGTCTGAGCCTTATGCCTTGGGTCTAAAATTAAAGAAGTACAATAAATCCAGTTGCTCTTCTTGTAATGTTTAAGCATTTTGTCTCGAGCTGCTTGGAAAGCTAGAATGAGCCTTTCATCCACTTCAGATCGATTAGGTTTCTCATCTAACTGTTTTACCATGGATTCAATTTTATCTAGCAAGAGATTGAATGATACAATGACTAGCGGTAATGTAACATATTTGTCTCCACCAAGTTTTGTACTTAAAAGTTTAAAGTTTATTAGAAATTTATGTAATTTTTCGAGTACCTGCCATTCATTAGCTGTGATTTGAAAATCATTTAATTCGGTGACAGAACTGCACAATATGTCAATGCCCGCTCTCACTTTTAAACCAAATTCAATCATATTATGTGTGGAATTCCATCTCGTTGGACAGTCAAGAATGGCATTTAGATTTGATGGCACGCCAGCTGCTTCACAAGCAGACTGAAACTTCTTCTTCACTATCTCACTTCTTTTTATTTTACTGGAAATACTGCGTAACTTTGTTACAGATGTACGCGAGTCAGCAATATTTGGTGCAGATTCTTCATCTTCCTCATCCTCAGTTTTGTCTGCATAGTCTTCGTACTGCTGATCTTGCGCGTTAGTGTCAGACTCACAGTGTAATGCTAAGGTCTTTAATAAATCTTGTACACCAAGGTTTAAAATGTGAGCAAAGCACCGGAAATGTTGATTGTCTGAATCAAAGTGTGGCGGCAGCTGTTTGCCCAGTTCATACATAAATTTGGTATTTGCAGTTGCGTTGTCGACCGTGATACCTTGTATTTTATCAATTATGCCATATTCCAATAAACATTCATGGAAAATCGTTGCAATATCTTCCCCAGTATGTCGACCGCGTGATGGTATAAAATCAAGAACTACAGATTGATACTTCCATTCGTTGTCTATATAATGAATAGTAACCCCGTAGTAACTCCTACCAGCAATTGACGTCCACCCATCAATGGTAAAAGACATTTTAGATGATAATTGTTGAAGTCGTTCCTTGAGATTCAATTGGAGCTCTTCAAATCGCTCTTTGACTTTCCTTCTAAGTGTAGACCTTTTAGGAAACACCATATTAGGGCAAATACGTCGAAAATATACTTGTGTAGCTTCGTCATCGAAAAATGAGAAGGGAAGATATTTTTTCACCACCCAATCAACTGTAGCTGTCGTGATGTTGTCACTGCTGTTTTCCGACTGAAACAAAACAATAAATCTTGTGTTATTATTTAAAACATACTAGGTTTGTTTGAGCGTATAAGAGGAGGAGGTTTGTTGTTGTTAAATCGAGAAAATCGTTAAATTGATATTTGTTATATTAAGGTTGCACTGTACTGTAATTTACCAAAATAAAGTACTTAGTTGTTACTGGCCGATTAAATGAAAATATGGGTGTTTATAAAAAATATTTAAGACGATAATTACATACTTAATATGTCGCACCCCTAGATGAAAACTGTGAAAACACCACTAACTCAAAAATACTTACGTAAGTTAATGGCGTTTTTGAAAGTATCGCATGAATAGCTACGCGGAGTTAAAATTCTTTTAACTGTTAAAAAAATATTCTTACCTGTCCACTTCTTCCAGCGGTTACTAAAAAGCTTGTGATATCTCCACTTAATTTTGGTTTAACAGGAAGAAATATTTCTGATTCCTTTTTGTGGAAAGATATTAGATGTTTCCTTAAGCCTGAAGTGTTTCTGTTTTTCATTTTTATTTCAATCTTTTTATGTTGGCACAATTTACAGAAGGCAGTTTGGGATGCATGAATTATTTCGAAAAACTCCTCAAATTTGCTTTTGGGTCTTTTAGATCTGTGACTCAAACTCTCGTTACTCGGACTAGAATAATTTGAATCTTCGTCACTCATATTAAATTGTACACGTGATACGTTTTTAGAAAACAACGAGAATTAGTAAAAACAATTATTAAGTTAGACTCGAAGCACAGCTCAATTGGAAATGACTGGAATTAAAATAATTCCTTTATTTATAGTACGTTTCCTTGCTTTCTACCGCGCCGCCTCGCTACGTGCCGGCTCTATGAAAAGGATGCCGCCGCAAGTCAAACAATGCCGCGTGCGGCGTACAAATACACACTAAATATAACCTACTTGTACAGACGCGACGCGTGAATAAAATAGAATTAGTGCCAATCACTATTCTTTACATATAAGTGAATGTTTTGGCGTACATCTATACTAATATTATAAAGCTGAAGAGTTCGTTTGTATGTTTGATGACAGAAGTTTTAAAATAAATAAATAAGTCCTGAACGTCACTATACCTCCAAAGTTACTATTCCTCGTGGACGAAGTCGCGGGCACAGCTAGTAAATACTTACTCTCATCATCTCTCTCAGAGATATTCGGGCTGGTAAGTAATACAAAACTCTTATCGCAGGCTTTTTATTTTATTAGTAGGTAAGTACCTACGCTTTTTATATTATTTTATTAGTTTCGTAGAATTTTTTTACACGTTTCAAGGATATTTAAAAGTGGCTACAATATTTATTAAACGGGTGATATTTGAACACTTTTTTGCTATTTTTTCTTGTAAAAACTTAAGAAATATAATGACTAAATGTACAACAATAGTACCTAAGTAATTAGTTTAAAACCATATAAGTAATCAATATTATAATATATACTTACTATAATGAATTAATATGACATCTACTACCTATCCTTACAATTTTATCCTAATCATAATACTACTTGCGTGATCAGTATAATGTATTCATTTTCATTCTAAGCACTCTGAAACTTATTTATTCTTTGGAACACCTGTAGGTACTCTACTAGGAAATTATTTTGCATGAGTATACCTACGCCCTATGGCGGCAATCAAATAGTGTCAAATGTTATGATTTCGGCGTGGCGGCAACGATTGTTTTAGATTTCAAAAGAAGCCGCCGGCGCGTGTATCATAACCATGTACTTCCGAAAAGCGGCAAATTTCTTTGAGAAGTAAGTACAAAACCTTTGACGCCGCATTATCAAAGTGCCGATGGTTAAAACATAACTATGCATGCACTCAGTTTGATTTTAATAGATATTTTTTTATTCGCTATGTTTATGGTATTAGTCGTAATGCGCATAGGTCCAGTTTTTCATATTCTTTGATACAGTTTTTTGCGTCTCATAGAATTCCTAAGCGTACCTACCTATACACCGAACTGTTACACCTAACTACTCAGTGAAATAGCGCTAAGTCCTAGCTGCAAGACGCAAGAGTCTTGCAGGCTATGTCTTGTTCTTGCTCAAGTCTTGCACGGTCAGTCTTGGTCTTGGTCTTGCTAAAAATACGCGGTCTTGTTCTTGGTCTTGGTCTTGCAAAAACGCAAGAACAAGACCAAGACTGCAAGACCAAGACTGAATTTGGGCAACACTATTTATAATATTAGTGTGATGTCATGATAGTGCGACTAGCTGACCCGCTTCAGCTTCGCACGGTTTAATCACAACAAAATATAGCCTATCTATAGGCTAATTATATTATTGAAAATTAAAATTTCTGTTAAATTATTTTATTAATAGAAAGCTAACTTTCCCTGAGTTCTAAGTTAAGGATAGTTTAACTTTCTATCAACAAAATAATTTTCCAAATTGGTTTCGTAGTGCCGGAGATAACACGTTACATACAAAGTTACCCCCCCCCCCCCTTACATTTACATTGTATCTCATCATATTGCTTATCAAATAAAAAGCGGCCAAGTGACCACGAAGAGCTCTTTACCATTAACTATAATAAAAACCGGACAAGTGCGAGTCGAACTCGCGCACGAAGGGTTCTGTACCATTTGATTGATTGAAAATACTTTATTGCACTTATAAAACTAGTACAAAGGCGAACTTAATGCTAAAGAGCATTCTTTTCCAGATAACCTTTGAGTATTGTATACAAAGATGTGTAGGTAGTGCACAGAAAAGGTAAATAAAGAAAATTTGCACAGGACTAATAAATATAGCATAATATAGGTACATACTACATGAATAAACCTACTTAAATAATATATATAATAATAATAATACCATTATCTATAAAAACGGCAAAAAATCATGTCTGTTGTATGGGAGCCCCGCTTAAATATTAATTTTATTCTGTTTTTATATTTTTTGATAGCGGCAATAGAAATACATCATCTGTGAAAATTTCAACTGTCTAACTATCACAATTCATGAGATACAGCCTGGTGACAGACGGACAGACAGACATACAGACAGAAGGACAGATAGACAGCGGAGTCTTAGTAATAGAGTCCCGTTTTACCCTTTGGGTACGGAACCTTAAAATATTTAAAATAATCGCTGCGACCCTTAACTAATTCTTATTGATCGAGCGAAGCGAGATGTATGTATGTATGTGTGTTTGTCCAAGGATAACTTTCGAAACATTTATCCGATCACCGTGAAATTTTATATATAAGTAAGTAATGTTAGCACAATCCCGGTGTTACTAAATGAGCTAAAAAAGTGTGGGTTATTGAGATATTGGGGTGTAGAGGAGGAAAAATATCAAAATCTCATTTTTCTCATTTCTATTACTTCAAATGGACCGTTTAATGAAAGATCTTCAAAATTCTTTTTATTTTTAGTTTAATCCTTGTAGTTTTTGAGTTATTAGCCTGAACTTTGATGAAATTCACATGGTGTGTTATGTGACCCCACAGTGCTGAAGTTTAGTATTTGTATAGGAAAAGTCTGAAATCCAAAATAACTGCAATTACTACCCCTAAAACGAGGTACCTTCATGAACTGCCGTTACTTGTAATTTGAATAAAACTGTAGGTCAAGTATTGTGGTTATTTATTTCGGGACAATGTTTTATTAGTCAAAGATTATGAATAATTTCTTTTTGATTTTTGGGAGACTGTTCGGGGCGAACCACTAGTAATAATAGATATGACAACTCCATTAATTAAAAATTTGGCAGCATAAGACAGAAACAACAATCGTCAAATTTTAATAATGATATGGCTCCATAAACGTTATTCCTATAAATTAGCAGATTTGGGCACCAGGTTTATTACAATGTTCTATACATTGTAATAAACCTGGGTCCTAATTCTACTAAACCAATCGCTTCACTATGACTATGGTATCGTCGAAAAATCGCCACTATAGATACCTTTTGGTATTCTACTAACACAATCTTTTTTCAATGACTGCCGTTGCTATGACAACCCCATTGAACGTTTGGCAGCTTATGACAGGAATAACAATCATAATCGTTTAACAATGGTATGGCTCCATAATAGTTTTTCTTATAAATTAGCAGAATTGGGCCCCTGGTGCCATTTTACCGAAGAGAGCAACAGTGATGATAATGATGATGATGCAGCCTGTCAACGCGCTGGGCCATCGTTGACTCAATCCCCACCACTGCGCCCGTCTACTCGTGCGCAAAGGGCTGCGGCGCGCAGTGCGAGGCGAGACGTTATACGGAGTGGATCGCACTCACCCTGATGAAGTTTCACGAATTGAACCGAAACACCTATAAGACGGTACGTGATAAATCCCGTATTAATAATAATGAATGTATAGATTGCTAACAATTTTGAAAGCCTTGATCAAAACATGATCCAACTATCTTAATAACAACTTTATTCCTCAGAAGGTGTCTACGACAATGAAAAATGGCACAAATTAATCTCAAGTAATCTGAGATCTCTTTGATCGAGAGCCTCTTCTAGCCAATCACTGAGAGGTTTATTATCGACGTCTGCTTGGAACGATTTCTGCGGGAAAGTTGATTTAAATGAAGTTTGTACCTAATACCAATTACTTACTTTGTACCTAGCTAGATGCAACCCTCAAATATAATATTGGTTCGAATAATATAAGCGAATTAGTAATAATATAAGCAAGTAGTTTATGATGTAGAATTTTTTAAACTTTGGCGATCACTAGACATTATTATGAATTAAAACGGTATTTATCGCGTAGGTATGTACCTTACGTACTTTTTTTATATGTTATCCTGACGTCTCGAATAATGATTCATTAACCACGGCGATAAATACCCGATTTAATCAGTAATTAGGATCTAATCTAGTTAAGTACACTCAGTTAGTACTAATGCCAGCTTGCACAACGATCCCTAAATGTATTTGGCGACCTTTTTTTAGGATTTGTAAAATTCCTTAAATAATATTTAGCCTCTGAACACGTTTAGGCATTGTTGCGTAAGTCACCGTATGTATTAGTGGTTGTAAAATTAAGATAAGTAAACGATTTTGAATGTGAATTTTGAATTTTAATTTAAAGGTTTTTGTGGCTTGTAGACTGTTATATTGGATTTTCCATCAAAACAATCCTTACAAGCTATGCACAGTGACGGAATGAAAAGGTTAGTCAATTTTTAAATACTACAACGTATCGCCAAGGTATTACATATTACCTTTTCAAACTCTGTTGTAGAATAGACTGTGTTAGAGAAAATAATGTTTAACTGCTCGTTAATAAAGTTCAAAATTATTCAGATCAAAGTTGTATGACTATTTATCTTGTTAAAAAGAATTAATTGATTATTGCATTACTGGTGCAAGTGAAAACCGACTCTAAGGTCCGTCACTGTACAACAAAGTAACAGACAAATACATGTTTAAAAAATATTAATTAGATTATTACATTAGCGATCTAAAAAAGCGATATCTTCCTTATCCTAATCTATACAGGTTGTTTGGTAATATACTGACAATATTCAAGTGACGGTTCCACAAAACATTAAAAAAAGACTTCTAGAAAAAAAACTATTAGTTATATTATCAAATTATAAAGAAAAACGACTATGTTTAGGTGATTAATAATTCGATATAAAACTTAATGCCTACTCTTACAATCGACATCCAAAAATAAAGACCGATTTAATATCTCTTTCGGATGGCTGCGGGGTTTGGGTAAGAAAGGGACAACAAGAGATATCTCGAGACGTCACCAATACAGTATCTATAGTTGGATGGCAATCATAATGCAATAGCACAACATAAGTTTAATAAAGTGTTTGTTTTTACATGTCAAAATAAATTTCACATTTTTATGGTCAACATTTTACAAATTTATTTATTATGCTCATCAAAATAACCCTGTTCATTTTTGTGCGTATAATTACCAAACACCCTAGATATACTTTGTACACCTTTTTTAGCTTATGCACGCACGGAGGAGTATGAGATTTGGCATAGTTAAAGTTATATGGAGTAGTGGAAGAGGAACTAGTGCTAAGATAAAAGAAAATAAAATTTGATTTCGGCCTTTGTGAACTTGCAACTAGTACTCACCACTTGGGCATTTTGCTTTATCCCCACTTTAGGCAAACAGCTTCTTAGTCAATTGTGCATTTCAGCATACGTTTTATTTGCATCTCTTGTTTAAGGCAAACAGCATCCTAGTCAACCATCGACATCTTTCGTTCAAAACAGTTAGATTCCTAGTCAACTTGTTGTTCGGGAATACGATCAATAGGAATATGCACAATTACTTAATTTTGCTGAACATATTAAATAATAGATACTGCGATTTAGTTCAATCAAACCACAAAATTGAATCTCCAGAAAAGACAAAAAGACTTTGTCGTTGACGAAAATATATTTTCCACAAAGCCATGTGGTCTACAGCAGAACCACCGCGAAATTAAGCTTTGAGTTTCTAAAGAAATGGCGAACATTTTGTGTCGGTCATAATTTAGTGAAGACTAGTAACACTTGAGTAATTTTTTGTGCATCGATTGCTGTCACGATAGGAATTTCAGCCTTATGGTCCCCTGAGATTATGTATCTAGGGGGGTTTGCAACAGACATACATTGCGCAAGCATTGCTATCAAACGTATTTTGCTAAATTTTTCGTGATCTGCAAAACCTCAGAGAACCTGGCAACAGCAAGTCAAATTGGATCACTCAAAATTAGTTGTATTTATAAAAAACCTAGACACCCAGGTCGATCCACTGTCGAGAGTTCATTATGCTTTATTTTTATAATTGACGCTTACTTACATAACTAAAACCTTAATACTCACCTTATGTTCAAGCTAATTTTATCTTTATCACACTTATATTATAAATACGAAAGTTTGAATGTTTGTTTGTTTGTTACTCAATCACGTCCGCGGCTTAAACCGATTTCGATGAAATTTGGTATGAACGTAGATTATAATCTGGATTATCACATAGGCTACTTTTTATCCCATAAATAAGGTTCCATGGGATAAAAATAGGGTGTCAAGTGAAGTTGGAACAACGAGTTTAGCTTTTTTCTAGGTTACCTACGTTTAACATTTTACATTTAGGAGTGTAACGCAAACGAAGTCGCGGGTAACAGCTAGTCGATGATAATTCGTTAAAAATCGATTATATTTTTTAATATAGGCGGGCGTTTAACCACTATCTCACCTGATGGCAAACGATGATGCACACAACGATGGAATACGCTTGCATAGAAGAAACTTGTTCACTCGCGACTTGAAGACATGTTGTATTATAGAAACACAGACTCAGGCAAAGCGTTTTTAGGTATTTAGGCGGGGTACTTTTAAGTCGTCACCCTTCAAACTACCCCGCCTTAAGTAAGTACTTACTAACCTAGCTCATATAACGTTTTGGCTTAGACTATACGTTTTATGAGCATCTGAATGTAAAGAAAGAATAAAGAAGCAAAATAACGGTAACCGCAACCTAGAAAACAGAACTTAAGCTTGTGGGACACAGTCTGTATCGCGCCGAAACTTTTCAAAGGGATTTGCAAAGATCCCACATTTATCCTTTTTTCACGGATGCCGCCTCCGACGCGATAAACCGGCCAAGGTAAGCTTTAATATTTATCGTTTGCTCTTAGCAATTGCTATTTTATGGCTGTGGATGAAAACATCTTGGAAATTGTAGAAACAAAAGGTTCAGCACATTTTGCGGGTACCATTTCAAATTCAAATTCAAATATTTTTATTCATTAAAATCACAAGGATCACTTTGAAACGTCAATTTTACTGCCTGTTCCTTCGCGACCAAGCCAGGAAAGATAGGCAAGAAACAAGGCTGGATGTTTTTTGTAATGATCCTTTTACAATACATAATACAGACCATAAATTACGTCTAAATTGTAACATTTTGAACGAGTTGGAGCAATTTCAATCCCAAGCTTCTCTATCATCTAAATAATCCGATATTTTATAGTAGGCTCTTTTATAAAGAATTTGTTAATTTGTAATTGTAAATTTGTTAATTGTCAATTTTTGTACATCCCTTGGGAGTTTGTTATAAAAGCTTACACCTTGCCCTTTATTAGTACATGTAGAGTAGTAACTAGCTGATCCAGCGAACTTCGTACCGCCATGCAAGCATATGACGCGGGCTGCTAATGTATGTTACCGGTAGAATTGTCAATCAACCATTATAAGTCGCATCTATACGAGAAAATGAATTATTCGAAGTTTTTATCGTGAATTTTTCCGATATGTTATTAGTTATTATGCTATTCGGAGTGGAGACAAATCTAACTAATCAAAGATTATCAAAATTGTTCCAGCCGTTTTTGAGTTATAAGCGGTGTAACTAACTCGACTTTATTTTATACTCGTATATAAGAATAAAGAATAAACCACACAAAATCGGTCGCGAGAATTTTTGGAATAAGCCTATCTCCAGTAGTCCTCCAATGACAGTATCTCTCTCCAATGAAGATCATCCTCATCGTCGTCATCCTCATCGTCGTCATCATCATATCAGCCATAGGATGTCCACTGCTGAACATAGGTTTTACGATAGGTATTTTGTTTTTATTGTTAAATTAAGTACGATGTTGTTGACTGTTCTTGTTTGACATCGCATTTTTTTTAATTGTTATTAATTTATTTCAGTGAACTTTCTACATGTATTTCGATACCCAAATACTTCAAAAATTAATTCTAAATAAGTCTCGTGTCACGGTGTTTGTGATCGCACTCCTCCGAAACGGGTCGACCGACTTTAATATTTTTTTTTTGTATATTTGGTAGGTATGAAATCTCATACCTACCATACATACCTACATATAAAAATACTTTACGACCTAATCAGGTCGTAAAGTATTTTTCGCGATTTGAGTATTTTTTTATGAACAATATCCATATAATTTAACCGTCGTCCATTGACGTGAAGTCATTTACATGAAGTGTCGCGTCACTTTGACAAGAGTATTTTATATCGTTTTTATCCCAAGGTACCGACTGGAACGGAAAATTTCAAGCGTGCGAAGCCGCGGGCGGGTCATCTAGTATGCTATGTAAAGATCAATAGATATTCAAACAAAGTGAATAAATAAATATCAGTGAACATGCTTTAATGACAACCTCCGTGGTGCAGTGGGCGACTAGTCTCAGCTGAGACGCAGAAGGTAGCAGGTTCGATTCCAGCCGCGGAACAAATGTTTGCATGATCTACAGATATTTGTTCCGAGATGTTTTTTATATATATTTAATGTAGATATGTATTTACAAAAAAAAATGTGTGTAAGTATTCTATCAGTTAACTGGTTCCCATAGTACAAGTTCTACTTAGTTTGGGGCTAGATAGCGTTGTGTGAAATGTCCAGCAATACTTACTTACTTATACTAAATTGTCATATCATAGTCATATCACTAGTAATAAGGTTTATTATGTCTCCAAGATTCTCTACATCCCCTTTTCTTAACTAAGTAACATTCCGGGACACATGTTTCTAATATTGCCGCCGTAACAAGACAAAATCGCCGGGCGACTTCTCGATTTGTTGCCGTCCGGGTAACAAATGGATGGAAATTGGGCCAATAAACTAAGTTCCCTGCTCCCCAAATGGCTATTACCCGCTGACCGCCGGGTCACCACGATTATAGCCGAAACATAAACAGCTGGTTATTCAGCAATGAATGTAACTTATCATAACATCACAGAGGCAAACTCCTGCAATGTTCGAACACCCTAATCCTCGGTATTTGGTTAACTCGCTGTTTCGTACAAGCTAAGGGCCAAGCACGAATGATCGTTATCATATCATCCATAGGAAGGCCACTGCAGAATTTAGGCTTCCCCCATAAATTCCCAGACCGACCGATCTTGAGCGGTCTGCATTTATCAGGTCGCCTTTCCGTTTTTGACGACTTCCGTGGTGCAGTGGGAGAATAGGCTGAGACGCAGGAGGTAGCGGGTTCGATTCCCGCCACGGAACAAATGTTTGCACGATCTACAGATATTTGTGCCTGGTCTGGTTGTTTCTTTATATTTCATAAGTACGTATTTACAAACAAAAATGTATGTATAATAAAATAAGTATTCTATCAGATATCTGGTTCCCATAGTACAAGCCTTGCTTAGTTTGGGGCTAGATAGCGCTGTGTGAAATGTCCAGCAATATTTATTATTATTATTATTTAGTGGAAGGCTACGCTGCCCTTTCCAGTGCGTGGTCTTGAATTTTGTTTCTGCCCAAACAGCCAAATGTTATTGAAATTTAAAAAAAGATAAGTATTAAGTTTCTTGGTTATTGGTTCAGGCAGTAAAATTGACGTTTCAAAGTGATCCTTTGATTTTCATTTTGATGATAAAAAAAGATTATGATTTTGGTTTCATACCGGTTAAATAAGTTTGTTTATTAAAAAAGTAATTGCCGACTCGCGTTTGAGTATAAGCTCGCCTGATGGTAATCGATGATGCAGTCTTCGGAGAAACACGCGCCTACAATAAACTTACACTCACGACTTGAACCTTCAGGTTGTAATTATCGGAAAACACCGACGTTCATCATTGTATTCTTCATAACGGATAATAGATATCATCTTTTTAAATCTTTATAAATCCTCAAAACCAAACAGACTGTCTTTCGGAAGCTGTAAGACGACCCTGGCTTCCCACATTAATTATTTAAATGGACACACCACAATCCCTTTGAGGCATTGTTGTTAATTTCGTTGCGCTGATGTCTTGGTTGAAGGATCACAAACAGTGATGGTGTCTTGTCTTCGTATAAATCTTTGATGAACTTTGCTAGTTTTGTTTACATAAATAACATTCATTAAGATTGCCATGAATTTAGCAATTTATTCTATAATTTTTTATTTTTTCGTCATTAACCAGATAATGATGAACTATGGCCTACGGCTGATATGCAGATGTTAATTAACAAGAAGAAAAAACATTTATCATGTGATGTAAGCTCTTGGGGTAAAAATTACGATGATAAAGTATCCCAGTTTTCTTAATTAAAACGTCAGTGAATTTTCAGATGAATTAAAGCAATATTACTAATTAGGTGTTGAGATTCGATAGTAAATAAAATAGGAATAGATTTAGCTAGGGAAATTATAATTGGTTTTCAAATATTGTGACAAGAATAGAAAACGCTTTATTGTATATTATACCACACTTAAATAAACCAAATAATAGGTAAATAATAAACTGTTTTTAAACAATCGTACAGTTCCAACAAACATGTCCGTTCCTTTGCTCTTAGCCACACAATTATATGTATTGCCGGACTATCCTGTTCAGAGGCGCGTTAATACCGAGATTGGATTTAGAATAGCTTGGCTGTAAAGGATTAAATTTCGAGATCCTGGGCAACCTAGAAGGAGCACTGAAATTTAGGGTAGCAAGATAGGAAGAAATTTGGCAGATCTAATGAAAGAAGGAAGAGAGTTCCATAAACGGGTAGCTTGTACAGTAAATTAGTTGTCATAGAAGTTAGAAGAGTGGATAGAAGTTTTAAGTTTCAAAGACAAGCAAGTCAGACAACAGAAAAAACAGCACTAGAAGTAAAGTAAAGATCCATAAGATACAGTTCCTCAGGGAAGTACTACCATCTTACCTATTTCGGCTGCTAAGCAGTAATGATCGCATTGCTGTTTCAGTTTGAAGGATACAAGTACCGTGCAAATTACAGGTATTCTATCAGTTACCTGGCTCCCAAAGTACAAACTTTGCTTAGTTTGGGGCTAGATAGCGCTGTGAGAAATGTCCAGCATTATTGATTATTGATATTGATTGTAAATCTAATACTTGCTTTTTGAGCTTCACTTTAGAACAATACGGGTAATATACCTACTCCAAATTTATTTTACCAACCATCAAAATATCTATGTAGGATTTTTTAAGTGTAAAACCTTAGTTAATTCTCACACCGTAAACTTAGCTCGCCGGGTACTTATCTGCTAATGAACTGGGGAGATTAATTGTTGGTGGACTATCTTTTATTGTCCACATGAATTACATCTCTGTTGAGCCAACGAATAGTGGTGGGAAAAGTTTTGTTTTAATGTTGTCGATATATTTTTATCGGAAAAGTGTAACTTTTAATTTTTTATAGTGATTCTGTTCTCATAATTTTACGTAAATGTCAACACTCTTTAAAGTTAAAATACTAAAACTGTTAAACCTAGTCCAAACTTTTACTTTAAAACTACCCTCATCTAAATTACAAGCGAATAAGTCGTTATGAAAATAAATGCTAATGGGCACACACATTAGTCATCTCCTTCCTTCAAAAGCATTACGTTCCTGCACAAACAACTTAAGCTCTACGTTAAATTGAATGTTCCTAAAATTAAATTCATAAATCTTTTACTGTAATAAAAATATTGCGTAAGAATATAACTGAAAACAACTAAAAATTTACAGTCACCGCTAAACTTTCCCCATAAAACTGCTAGCAGAAATAGCTAAGTTCGTAAAAGTAGAATTTATAAACTTTAAAACGTGGTTGTAAACTGGTACGGTCTGTTTATCGATGAACTACGTACGAACTATCGACGTTCGGGGGCACATCACTAGAACTAAAACGGAGTTCAAAGTGCTCGATGCTAGTAGTTGGTGGATATTCGCAGACAATGAAGAGACAATAATGTCGATCCACAATGATGATGCTTTAATGCCTCGAGCAGATTCAAAAGATTTCCAGCTAAATAATGGTTCGAGTGTCTTATTTGCGAAATCATTCAAAGATTATAAAGAACTACCCTAATTAATAAAATACTACTTCTTTACATAAAGAACTGCGCATTTACTGAGCTGTTCTCTGCCATGTAAATTCTCAGAACCACTAGAAAACAGACAACACAATTAGCTAACTGCTTGAAATGCTAAACTAAGAAATTAAATAGCAATTAAGCTGAGTCAGTCTGATTTTCTTATGAAAATTATATATTGTATGACATAAGATCGTACGTAAAAGCGACGTTAGATACACTTGGGAGATAGATACAATTACGAACTCCCCCATTAAATTCTACACGTACGTGTCACAGATAAGTCACACAACAAGAATTTATCATTTCTCGTGCGGTGACACTCGCCTGGGTGTCTGATTGTGACAGGGCGACACCGGCGACACCTAGCGACTAATACACGGATCGTAAGATTGTGGCTACATACAAACAGAGCGTCGAGCAGAGCGTTAAATGAAAATAAATAAATGTATTGCAGGATATGCTGCTAAATTACATGATATCAATTTTAGTTACGGTCCAACACATTATGCATTAATTTGGGCACCATTATAAATATTATTTATGGGCTGACCTGACTATTCATATTCATTTAATCTGCTTACATGTACATATACATTTTTTAGCTTAGATGGTAGGCAGCTTAGGAGCAAGTACATATACCCTGTAAGGGCACTGCAAGTTGGGTGCCTTTTCAAAAAGTACAGCAATTAAACATAGAATTAAAAACATCTCAAATCAATTAAATTCAAATAGTTTATGCGGCATATGTCAAATAATAAAGTAGAAGAACAAAGGTATGTCAAGCTATCGGGTAATAATAATAATGTCAAGTGGAAAAATAATAATAATCATAATGTCAAGTAATTTCAAGGTATAAACTATAAATATCTATACTACCTAGGTACTCGTACCTGTTAATTTTCGCTAGGGTCGTCACTTTGTTTGTTAATTATGTTGTCCGATAGGTATTCTTCAACTGAAGAGTATGATTTTTTTATTAAAAATGATTTCAAATTCCTATAAAATATTTTATTTACTTCCTCGTTTTTTAAAAGTACGGATAATTTACGACGCAAAACGAAGATTACCTGGAAGTTTTCCACGTATTATTTTATTTATTTTATTAAGTGCTATAAAAAACATATCTGTGAAAAAATTTAAGTAATAAATCTATTAATTTAATAATATTAGATTTGTAAGGTTACTTATTTGTGCGGTAATAATAAGTACTCCAAAATTATGTAATTTTAAGATGACCTAAATTTAATGACCCGATTAAGTTTTTGTCTGTTTTCTTAGCCGTGTATTTTTTTATTGCACACAAGAAAATACATTTAAAAATACAGAAATAGAAGTCATGTACAAAGGCGAGCTTAACCCTAAGAAGAGTTTTTTTCCAGCAAACCTTTGAGGCTAGAGAGACTTCTCATTCATAGTCTCTGAATAACGATTATGTATTATTTAAGTATTATGGATGTAACCAAGTGTTATATTGTGTCCCTATGGTATGAATAAATGAGTATGAGTATCAGTATTCGTTATCGATGGCATAATGCTCGCTTAATTTTCCCTTCTATGTTAAAACAATCCTAATGTGGGTTAAGTAATAGTGAATCTAATTTATGTTTATCTCTCATTAATTCTAGGATAGGGGAAATAAGATCTGCACTGAACTGATGACGTCCCGCATTAGGGTATTTCGTGCATTACCCCCTTCTAACCTGACCCAGCCATCCCAACTCCTTGAAATAACGGAGTATGACTTTGGGTTGATGGCAGCAGCAGTGGCAGCAGCTAGCCATCCAGGACACCTGCGGATGTTTTTTGTGACTGAGGTAGTTTCTATACTTTTAAGTTTGACTTTTTGATATTTATTTATTGACCTTTCCCCAGCAGTGGGACAGTACGGCTAGTAAAAAAAATGTGTTGAACAAAAATATTTACATAGGTTTAAAATACAATATAAAACGATGTCAACTGACCTCATGACTAAATGAGTACATCATTAACAATGGTAGTTTTAAAACATGATAAAATATATTATGCTCATAGTAGACACAAAAAAAATGTTTTTTGACATCCGTCTGGATTTATGATTGTGACAGCGGATTGTGTTAATGTGACTGGGGACACCTTCTAACGAAGAACACGGCTTAGAAATAATCTTTTATGAGCACCAACTAACCTTTAATTGGGTCCCGGTTATGTGTGCTTTTAATTTAAATCCCAATAGAGACATTTGTGCCCTCTGATAACTTACGTTACAGATTATGATAAATTTAGTAGTCTTACGCTCCGCTAATCGCTTCGTTTATCACTGCGCTTATGCCATGTCGTTGCCTAAAAGTGACAGGACGATGCCACGTCTATGTAGGCCCTATGTGTGGGGGGGGGGGGGGGTATACGGAGATGCTATTACAAGAATTGGCTTGTCGGAGCTCTGATTCCATTTTATTTTTTGAAGGATTTAACTTGATATATTTCTTTTTGTTTCTTTCTTACTTTCGAAGTAATAAATATAGGATGGTCTTAAAAACATTTCGTTTATAGAAATGGAAATAACAATGTAGAAAATAAGTTTCTTACATTACATCTAAAGCTTTGTTGCATTACAATGAGGGTATTTCACAGCCATGTTTTTATTACTGCTAATAGCGCCTCTACACGATGGGCCATGATGGGCGATCATAGACTATCACCATCGTATAAAGGGGAAAATTGCCTGTAATCGCACATGATTGGTGACGATCGAGCGTAATTGCCGCTATGTTGGTTTTTCGGACAAACATCAAAGGAGTTTGCGGCCATGATTGTAAGCATGTCCATACGATCGCCGATCACTCAGTTCGTATTTGTTTACGGTACGGTGTGGACGCGTACGTTATATATTATGTGTTATATCATGGTTATATACACTAAATAAATAGCGGCAGCTGCTACTGTTTCGATGTCAATAATTAACAAATGTAGCAACGCAATCATGGTGGCAATCATTGCACATTCTGTGATTGTCCAACACGGCCCATAGTGTAGACAACTGCGCAATCATGGTGGCAGTCATTGCGCATTCTGTGATTGTAAATCATGGCTTATAGTGTAGAGGCTACATAACAGATGGCGTTGCTCTGATTATCAAAGGAAAGTGAATTGGCAATGTTAGTTGCCGTGTCAACATTATTTTCCAAAGAACTTGAAATAAAAAAAAATTTGTGTTTGTCTATCTGATGAAGTGAGATTGTTTTAGACAAATTTTGATATTGTGTGTTTGAGATTTTGGAATATAAACCATATTTTCTGGTGGTGCATCTCCAGAGAGCGCCATCTATTACGCTTGGAATTAGTTTTTTTCTTTTTAAATAGAAAATTAAAGCTTTTTCTGAGGAAGGAAGATTTTCTATGCAAAACTTTAACTATATAATAAAACAGCTTTAAAAATCACTTTTAACTTGAAATATATTTTCTATGCAAAACTTTAACTATATAATAAAACAGCTTTAAAAATCACTTTTAACTTGAAATATATTTTCTATGCAAAACTTTAACTATATAATAAAACAGCTTTAAAAATCACTTTTAACTTGAAATATATTTTCTATGCAAAACTTTAACTATATAATAAAACAGCTTTAAAAATCACTTTTAACTTGAAATATAGGCTTACTAAGACTTCAGTAACATTCCTCGCAATTTCTTGTCATGAGACCATTTGCCCATTCACAAAATGTATTTCCACCAAGATAATCCAACGAATAAACAGCAGCATCGTCTAAATAGCGAGCATTAAAATAATATATTAATTAAAGGGGAATACTGAATTAATAATTGTTGGTGGAGGCGAGTGGGTGCGAGCGGCCGGAAGGTACCGCTGTGGCGAAGATTTATACCTTGCCGCCCTGTTTTGAGACTGGAACTCTAAGTCATGAACTGAACCCCGATAACGAGTTCAGAAGAAAAAAATGGATTGTGTGATTTTATGAAACCATGGTAAAAGTGAAACTTTGTTTCACTTTATAGACATTTAACTAAAAATTTTCGTCGGCACAAATGAGTACTTAATAGTCTATACACTGCACGGTCAGCTGATGCGAACTATAGGCGCCGCCATATTGGCCTCGGCTGCTCTGACGAGCGCCTTTCACTTTATCCCTACTCCACGGCCGACCGTCACGCGACATGCAACACACAGACGAAAAAGTTTGAGACGATGTGTGAGTAAGTAGAACTATTTATTAAAGTGAAACTTTTATAAATAGTTCTACTTACTTACAAATACTTTGTTATAGGCGATTGTTCAATTCGTTAAAGTCGCGGGCCGTCAATGGGTGGACTAGCGCAGGATCGTGGCGGATAGCACAAACTTGGGGAGGCCTATACCCGGGAGTGGTTGAAGTCGGGCTGCGGATGATGATGATGATGAGGCGATGGTTACCACCTAACATCAGGTGGACCATACGCTTGTTGTTTAAATAAAAAACAATAAAAAATCCTGTACGAAGACACTGTTAACGCTGTACAAAACGATGATATGTCAACGATGATGGACAAGACATCCCCTTTTCACACTTACAGAGCGTATCTCGTGTAAGGGACAGCCTGAACAGCGACAACGATGCGACAGCAATCGGCTTAAGTAATAAGGACCGATGTGAGTATAATACTGTTTTATCGTGAAATTTAAAAGTACATGCTAAACATAATAATAATCTGCACACAATCGGGAAGCCTATGTTTAGCAGTGGACGTCTGCTGAACATTTTTAGCGATAAGACTTTCCATTATACATTTTGGTTTCTCATTTAGTTGTATCAATTTATATTAAAGAATATTCATTCATTCAATTATTTAATAAAAAGTTATCTATCTATAAAACGCTACAAATACAGGCATTGAGAACTACACACTTTTAGGCTAACTTGGGCAACGATGCCTAAACGTATTTAACGATTAAACATTTGAGGAATTTATATAATTGAAAACTCTCTAAATCATAATATTTAGCCACTAAATGCGTTGAGGCATCGTAGCGCAAGTCTCCCCTAGTGTTTATCTTATGACTTACATCCTCCTAAATTCATGAATTAATACCAACATTATAAACACACGCGTAGAAGCTGTTCCGCAAATATAAACAGCGGCGACAACCTGCTGAATGATAGAGATGATACTGTAAAACAAGGCTTATTGGATCATTTCACCACACTGAGAGTTTTGATAAATACAGAGTGCATAATAAAATGGCATAATTATAAAAAGGGGGTGGGGGGGGGTACAGGGTCTTGCAATTTCAAGTAATTATAGTTAAGGATCAATTTATCTTGTTTTATTTATCAAAATTACGAAAAAATTGATAAAATGCTGCGTGCTAGTGTTAGAGCGTCTTGTGCGATGCCACAGATTACCATAACTTTACTGTGAGCCGTTCAATGTTGGGTACAAAAACTCAAAAATAAAGTTATTTGGATTGAAATAATCAATATTTATGGTCTCATAAATATATTATGTGGTTATTTGTAGTTTACATTACAAAGTCCTTGTACTAGGGTTTCGTTCCCGGGTCCCGGGAATTGGGAAATCCCGGGAAAAAAGTCATTCCCGGAACCGGGAAAAAATTCTGATTTCCCGGGAATTCTCGGGAATTTCCAAAAGTATGTGATAGATCTAAAACTTTTTTCTCAAGTATTACTTTATGAAATAATTTAAGACTTAAACTGAAATAGTGCTTAAGCTTACATGACTGTTACATAATAAGGGCATAAGTAAAATTTTGCCCACGATGTGTGGCCGCTGCAAGAGAGTAAATAAAATATTATACGAACTGCTGCACAGAGTTAGGGTATTTAAACAATCAAATCATTTTATGGTCAAATTAAACTCGGATTCGCTGCGTTTGATAAACTACTCTCGTGTTTACATACTTTAATGATGTGCAGTTACGTATAATACTTTATCTACTCTTATACCTTCGCCACACATTGATGGCAAAGTTTATTTGTTATCATAAGAGCAATACTTAATTACTCCGTTTATATTATGTTTATACCATTGTGTGTGTTCAGAAGTTTTATATTATAAGGGTAATTTTGCATGCCTGAAACCAATCATTAAGTTTCCTTTCATTAAGTATACTGCTGTTGAGGAGTGCTGCAGATATAAACACTGTTTTTGTGCTGCAGAAGAGGGCTGTTCGTTCAATTTATAATATGGACCCGAGAGAATCATTAAGCAATAAGTTTAAAAAAATAAATATTGTGACATTCCCTTGTCAATACATCTATGAAAATCTAATGTATGTTCACAAAAATATTAATTTGTTTAAGAAAAATAGCGATAATCATAATTTTAATACTACTAAAATAAAGATAAACTCGCTGTTGCCACTTGTAGACTCCATAAAGTTAGTAACTCGTTTAAAGGGCAAGGTTTACGCTTTTATATCAAACTCCCAAGGGATGTACAAAAATTGACAATTAACAAATTTAAAAACGTAATTAAACAAAATCTTTATAAAAGAGCCTGCTATAAAATATCGGATTATTTAGATTATAGAGAAGCTTGGGATTGAAATTGCTCCAACTCGTTTAAAATGTTACAATTTAGACGTAATTTATTTTCTGTATTATGTTTTGTAAAAGGATCATTAAAAAAAACAACCAGCCTTGTTTCTTACCTGTTTTCCTGGCTTGGTCGCGAAGGAATAGGCAGTAAAATTGACGTTTCAAAGTGATCCTTGTGATTTTAATGAATAAAAATATTTGACTTTGACTTTCTATTATACTACCTCTGTTTATGATCGATCGAGAATGTTTAATTATTTCTGAGTCAAATAAATAGCTTATCTAATATATTATGTGTTTTCTTGACTTCTTGTAGTTAAAAAAAACTAAATTACGGGCTTTAAAAAAATTCCCGGTTTCCCAGGAATCCCGGGAAATTGAAAATATTATTCCCGGTTCCCGGGAACGCAAAAAACCCGGGAAATCCGAACCCTACCTTGTACAGGACTGTGGCGAGTCCAAATATTATTACGTTTGATAGGTACATGCCCACTTTTTGCATTATAAGTTAAGCATTCACGTGACAGGTTGCAAGCCTATCGACATTTATTGGAATACTAGCTGCACGCGTATTTCCATCCTACGGGAACTGATTCGATGATGGGATGAAAAGTAGCCTACGTCATTTTTCAGGTCATCATTAACCTAAGTTCCAAATTTCGGCCAAATCGGATCCTACTGAACCGATTTGGCTGAAATTTGGAAAGACAACCAGATTACGGTTGCTGGGAGCCGTTGGGTGCAGGCCGCACAAGATCAGTTGCTCTGGAAATCCAATGGGGAAGGTTTATGTTCAGCAGTGGATGTTAAATGGCTGCTATGATGATAATGATAATTTTCAAGTAATTAATCAAGAATCTACGATATTTTTTCATAGATAAAGTTTTTGAAGCCCTGCAGTATGCCTTGCCGCTTATATCGAATATTTTTTTACGATTTTTTAGCGATGCACCAATGCAGTAGCGGTGTGTATCTCTTTAAACGAATATGGCTCTGGGAGTAGTTTTTTAAAATTGACATAAATGATTCGTATCTTCTAAGTAATTTAAATGTCTCATTTGTATCTAGATCTCGACAATTGACTCTTACGCTTCACGGATATAAAACACAAGATAGAAAGATAAGATAGGTAGATAATTTGTTTGTTCGAGAAGCGAAAGAATCAAAACTAGACTTTGGTTATAATTGGATAACTCTGTGTCGAAGTAAGTAAGGAAAGTAGGAACCTACTTGGCATCATTTTAGTGAACGAAACAACCGGTAGGAGTTGCGTAAGGATAAAAGAGATGCAAATAGATCGGATACAAACGATTATAATGTGTCACATCCAGTTAATACATAAATAAATAATAATAAATATTGCTGGAAATTTAACACAGCGCTCTCTAGCCCCAAATTAAGCAGTGCTTGTACTATGGGAACCAGATAACTGATAGTATATTTATATACATTTTTTTTTTGTAAATACATACTTAAAATATATAGAGAAACGACCAGACATAGGATACATATGTACTATCGAGATCGGGTTCTGCAATTGCTTCATATGCACGTCAAAGCCGGTGATCCGAATGATATAAATGAAACGTTTCAGTGATTCAGATCTTAGGCCGGATCCAGATACAGATGATCCAATCTCAATCAAGAGTCATTTTTACTGCCTCTACAATGCAGGAATAAACCGACTAACATGGTGTATTTTTTGCGTTCGTCGATACATGCAATCCAGGCAACGTTTGTTAACGTATTCAATGAAAGCTATGCAATGTCCTATGTTGTTTAAAGATAATGCAATAATACATGGATGGTGAAGTTCTAAACACTTATGTTTTTGTGGTTTTTAATTTCATTTATAGGCGTAGATACGCATCTTTGATTCGCTAAACCAAGACGGAAGAAAATAAACATCGTAGTTTTTCAGATGATAGAAAAACGGCAACGAAGAGTATAATAGGGAACCTTTTTGTAACGAGCGATCTCTTTCAAGCAACCGTCACATAATAACGAACATTATTAAAAAATGTTTGAAATACTATTATGTGACTTAAAAAAGAACAAAAATTTAGTATGTTAGTAACTTCTACAATTAACCAATAACATCCTTCCCGAAAAATAAAAACCGAAAAGGCATGCGGTTTGTTTCAAAAACCAAAAGATATACATGGACTTCCTGAAGGTATACCTATTTGTAATATTTGAACTTAAATAGCGACTCGCAGACCAGTTGTTGAACTTACAAATGAACTTGGGCAAACCGGCGTTGTAAGTATGCATGTATGTATGTTTGTTTGTCCGAGGATAACTTTCGAAACGTTTATCTGATCATCGTGAAATTTGTTATATACATAGGTAGATAATGATAGCACAATTTTGGTGTGACTAAATGAGCTAAAAATGGGGGGGAGGGGGTGTTGAGATATTGGGGTTCAAGAGGGGTAAAAAAATATGAGACTATCTAGTCAAATAGTACGACTAATTATAGGTATCTGAGAGTCATTTCGATCCCGTTTTTATTTTTAGTTTAAACCTTGTAGTTTTTATAGTTATTAGCCATAATAAAATCTGATCTTTAACAAAATGCACAGGGTACACCAGTGACCCCACAGTGCTGAAATTTGGTATGCATTGCAATTGGTTATTAATTACGTGGCACTATTTTGATAGTCAAAGATAATAAATAATATTTTTTTGTTTTTATGGGAAACTCGCTAGTTCGGGGCGAACTACTAGTATTATAAATTCGAAGCTCTGTCTCTCTGTCCCTCTGTCTTATGTTTTCATGGCTAAACGGCTCCACCGATTTCGGTTAAAGGTATATATAATAGGTTATGACCGGGACTGGGATATAGACTCCTTTTTATCCGACTGCGCAGAAGGGGAGTAATGCTTTTATTGACAAACCACGCTTGCGAAGACGCGGACGGGTTAGCTATATAATGTTTGAAATGTTAATAAGTGACGGATACGAGTAACTTATTAATAAAAATATAACTAACTTAACCAAACTAGGGCACCTATTTTGATAAAATTTATATGGGACCAATCTGAAAGTATACAAGGAGTTGTACTTTTCATCATCAACTCACCTAAATAACTCAAAGGAACATAAGGAGCGGTCTATACGAGTCTATAAAATTTAAAGAATTATCTACTATCTCCTAATAGTTAATGAATTAATTTTCCATCATCAGCCCAGCAACATGAGATGATGAGTATCAGACGCAAATACTTGAATAGTTTTAGAAAATATATAAATCACATTATTCGTTCAAACACACGGTTTTTTTTTGGGACTCCATCATCAGATCCTGACTTGGTGCCAATGGGACCACCTGGGAAGTATACCCTATTAAACAAAAAAATAATTTTCTGAATCGGTGCAGGCGTTTTCGAGTAATCGGGGAACATACATAAAAAAAAAAGATTGCGACAAATTGGAAACCTCTTCCTTTTTTAAAGTCGGCTAAAAAGTATTTTCGTTTTCGGACACGATTCCTTAAAATTGTACATGAAATCATGTAAAATGTATTCATAAATAATTTAATTTAATAAAATTAATTACATTAATGTATTTATTGAATACAATTTACACGATTCCATTATAACGAAATTTTAAAGAATCGTGTTTCGCTTCACATAGAAAGAAAAGAAAGAAAGGAGACATTTATTAACATAAACTGTACACAAGAAGCAGGCACAACACAAAAACGTACATAATTATACACAATAAAAATACATACATACAGGAGGAAAAATAATTCATATTACGGCAATTAAAGTGTATGTGTATGTCCTCTTCTGCTGGGAACTGCTCTGATGATAGTTTCAGGAGCATTCCGACTCTCCATGATACCCTGGAATCGACCTTTACCGATGTCCCAAAGAACTTCAATGTGGTGCATATAAATGCACAGAGCATTCCGGCTCACTTTTCTGAAATGCTGGCGTCATTCAGTTTAAAAACAATTCACGCTATTCTTGTGTCAGAGTCCTGGTTGAAACCTTGTTTGCCCTCTGCTCCCTATTCACTGCCAGGATTCCAACTCATTCGCAACGACCGCACTGGAGCGAGGGGCGGCGGTGTAGCTATATACCTCCGCTCTCATATTCCTTATACAATCATTAATATGTCCGCACAGCCGCCTCTATCTAGTGCCGGTGAGCATCTGTTTCTCCAAGTTTCACTATCTCATCGCAAAATACTACTTGGTGTTTACTACTCCCCATCAATGCGTATCGATTACTTCTCCTCTTTTGAGAAGCTTCTTGAAGAGCTTGTTCCCCTCCACGACCATGCCATTATTATGGGAGATTTTAATACCTGTCTTAATAAAAATGACCACCGTTCCGCATCTCTTGAAAATATCGTTCAGGCTAACAACTTGTCCATTCTTCCTTTGAATGTGACTCATAATTTTCCAAATTGTCATCCATCCCTTCTGGATTTAATCTTAGTGTCATCTTCAGTTCATGTCGCCAAGCACGGTCAATGTGCGGCGGATGATTTCTCTTATCATGATCTAGTATTCCTTTCATATAAAATCTGCCCTCCCAAAGCCAAGCCAAAAATTCTTTTTCAGCGCAATTTTGGTGGAATGGATATGGAGTCTTTGCGCAATGATGCCGAAAATGTAGATTGGTCTGAGGTTTTTAACGCTGATACTATCGACGAGAAAGTAGATTGTTTTAACAGCATCATAACGAAATTGTACGATGTTCATGTGCCAGTTCGAGCGGTCAAGATAAAACATCTCCCTGCACCTTGGTTAACTGACCAGATACGAGCTGAAATGCGTAAGAAACTCGCTGCCAAGGTTAGATGTAAACGCAAGCCGTCTGACCAAAACAAGGAAAAATATGCTGAAGTTAGAAATCACTGCAATAGAGTGTGTAGGGATGCTCAACGCCGATACATCCATGAATCTGTAGAAAATAATGATCCATCCAAAGTATGGAAGTTCTTACGGTCATTGGGAGTTGGGAAGTCACGTCAAGATAGTGTTCCCAAAGACTTGGATGTACATTCTTTAAATGTGCACTTCTCCGCTTCGTCCAATTTTGATGGGCTTAGTAAAACTCAAACGTTAAATTATCTTTCCTCTCTACCAACTCCCGACTTTTCACCATTTTTGTTTCGTCAATTTACTGATTGTGATGTTAAGAGGAGCATATCATCCATCTCATCTAACGCCGTTGGCAGTGATTGCGTTAGTAAAAGGATGATTACACCTATCCTTGATGAAATTGTCCACATCATTACCCACTTACTTAATTTCTCCATCAACACGGGAACCTATCCAAGTGCATGGAAGGAGGCTCAAATAACGCCTCTTCCCAAAAAACCTAACCCTGCGTCCTTTTCTGAATACTGTCCCATATCCATCCTCCCGTTCCTATGTAAAGTCCTAGAACGTCTTGTACACAAGCAACTTAGCCGTTTCCTTAACACAAACAGCCTCCTTAACCCTTTTCAATCCGGTTTTCGTCCAGGCCATAGCACCGTGTCTGCTCTCATCAAAATCACTGATGACATCAGGCATGGTATGGAAAACGGACTGGTCACTGTCCTTTCCCTCCTGGATTTCAGCAATGCGTTCAATAACGTTGATTTTGATATTCTCTTAGCTTTTCTTCGCTCTCTTAACATATCTCCAACAGTAATTGAATGGTTTCGTAGTTACCTGTTTGGACGCCGGCAACGTATCCGTATTGACGATACATATTCTTCTTGGTGTTAATTGAGTTCCGGTGTACCTCAGGGCGGCGTGTTATCTCCTCTTCTTTTTGCTATTTTTATAAATTCTATCTCCGAACAACTCACTTCGTCCTACCACCTCTATGCAGATGATTTGCAAATTTATACCCAAGCTCCTGTTGGGTGGTTAGGTGAAGCAATTAATGGCATAAACAATGATTTGCAGAATATACTACAATGGAGCAACTCATACGGGCTTAAAGTCAATCCATCAAAAACCCAAGTAATAGTAATAGGAAGCTCGCGGATGATTACTCAAATCGATTGGCTTGATCTCCCAAAGGTAAAATTTGACGGTACTTCAATAGAAATCAGCAAGGTAGTCAAAAATCTGGGGGTACTCATGGATAGTCACCTATCTTGGGGACCTCAACTAGCAGCGGTAAGCCGAAAAACCTTTGCTGCAGCTGCCTCTCTTAAACGGCTGCGAAACTTCCTTCCGACTTCCACCAAAATTGCACTTGCACAATCATTGTTGCATCCTATTCTCGACTATGCTGACGCCAGCTATCTTGATTTAACTGAAGATCAACTCAACAAGCTTGAGCGTCTCCAGAATTTCTCTATTAGATTCATATTTGGCTTGTGCAAGTACGATCACATTTCAGAGTATCGCCACAGACTTAAGTGGTTACCTATCCGTCTTCGCCGGAATGCGCACATCCTTTCCCTCCTTTACAGCATCCTTTTCATCCCTTCTACTCCGTCCTACCTCAAAGAACGCTTTGACTTTCTTCACCTTTCCAACTCTCGACCCTTACGTTCCTCTGAAACCCTTCAATTAAAAACTCCTCATCATACCTCAGTATTTTATAGTTCCTCTTTTACTTTGCAGGCTACCAGGCTCTGGAATGCCCTACCTGTCTCAATTCGTCACGCTAAATCTCTCCCTATCTTTAAAAACTTGGTCAGACAACACTATATGTCATCCATCGCTCACTAGACCACTTATTAATTTTACATTTTTATAATTTATATATGTAGGTATGACAATATATATTTTTATGTATTATAATATTAATATTTATGTAATTGTATGATTATATTATACATTATAATTATGCATTTTATTTTATATTATCTATATTTTTTATAAATATACGTGTACTATTAATATCGGATTTACGCCGCCGTCCTTATTTTGTTCACATAGATCCTGTCCATCCAAAGGTTGCCTGGAAGAGATCGCTTTTAGCGATAAGGCCGCCCATTGTACCTATTGTTTAAGAGTGTATTTTCTTATAAATGATTGTATTTAAATGGTGTGCAATAAATAAATTATCTATCTATCTATCTATGTATAGAGCAATGAATGTACAGAATTATGCGAAAAACACATAATCCTTAACTTTTGGCATACATGTTGTATTACTGATAAAAATACGGGACCCTATGAAGCTATTCGAGGTCGTGCCCTTGTGGATTTTCATTCCACCACCTCAGTAGCATACACTGTGTAAATAATGCTACCAACATACATTTCCCAGAGCATACATTTTTCCATTCATCGCTTTCCCTCGTAGGACACCCGCGGCCATTTGTACTCGTTAATCCTACTCCAAACGCTGCATCGCGATCCCGTGACGAGTGTACCTAGTATACTCAGCATCATTAGTAGATGACTTTTTCGGAATTGAGACACGAAAATGTCCAGTTAGAAGCTATAATATAACTTTTATTGCAGGCAACAATGTGCCTTAATAAATACCTTAAATCTTCTTTGCATGTTCCGAACTTAAAAAATATTCCCACTTTGATTTACTTGGGGATTCTGTTTCGTATACGCTTTCTTGTAGCGCCAAACGATGCCGGCTTATTATTTATAAACGAACGTATCGGAAAAAAGTTTATGAAATTTCAGTGTTTATGAAAGACTTATTCAACAATATACCGCAGGATGGGGTGCGTGTGTAAAAAATATCACCCCCATCTAACATGACGAGAGGGAGGTACCTACCCTAAAACACATTTTTATTATTTCATAACTTAATAGGTGTCACCGAAATGTATCTTCATGCCTAAGCTTGCAGCTCTGATAGTCTACGAGTCAAACGGTTCTATCTCTGGTCGGACAGACAGATTGGAGAAACTGTACCTAATGATCCTAGATCGATTACAAACTCAATTTTACGTTTTCACTAAGAAACGCTATTTAAAAACTCCAAATCTTAATCAACTTAATGATGTTACTGACTGTACTTACTCTTACGTAGATTGTTTGTTCATGTGTGAGTATGTGTGTATTTTTGCTGTTCGAGAATTAGCAAACTTTTTACGAACGTGTGGTTCGATATTCTGAAAAGCCTAATCGCATCAACTGAAGATTGTACACAGCGTCTGGCTACAAGCAGCATTATCTGGGTAAGGAACGCAGCCACACTAGTGCCTAGAATAAGATTTTCTTATTGAGTATGCTTGCTCAGCCATACCCTCAGCTTCATCATATCAGTTATAAGACGTCCACTGCTGAACATAGGCCTCCCCAATAGATTTCCAGCAAACTTTATCAGGTCGTCTTTCCATCTGGTGGGGGGCCGTCTAAAGCTTTGGTCTGGTGATCATGACGCACAACGCTGCGGTATGCGGTATGCGTTGCCGGACACTCAATCATATGAAAAACGTCGAGAATGTTCTCTTGTTCCGTCGCAGTATGCGTCAGCGGCGAGGGGCAAGCGCGGTGAAGTGGGGAAGTGTACTCCCGCACAGCGCGGCGTCATTCTCGGTTCAACGCTGCGGTGTGCGGTGTGCGTCACGGGTGTGCGTCACGGGTCAATATGGAATTTTTCGAAGACAATTTAATAGAATTAGTTCGCAACTACATATCCTTCTTTATGTAAAAATAAAGACAAAAAACATAAAAGTTTGATAGTTAAAGAAAATTGCTGTAAGAAAAATTGTTCATGTTCACGTCTACCTTGGTAGCTGCGGCAAAATCAACTGACCACCTCTCCGCAGGGACGCATGCTGCGTCGTGAACATCGCTGCGTTGTGGCGCATACCGCAGCGTTGTGCGTCATGATTACCAGACCAAAGCTTAACGCTGCGCTTTTCAGTGCGTGGTCCCCAGCGGTCATCAGTTATTAGAGCTATATGCTCCGCCCACTGCCACTTCAATATACTTTGGTTTGTATACGGACCTCCTCATTTTTGATTCAATCTCGTAGATAAATTCCAAGCATAGCCCTTTTCATAGCACGCTGAGCGACCTTGAGCCTTCTTATGAGGCCCATAGAGAAAGACCACGTTTCTGTGTGTGTACTGGTAAAACACACTGATCAAAGGCTTTTGTCTTCAGTCACTGAGGTATTTTGGACGAGAAGACGTCACGTAGTTTCCCAAACGTTGCCCAGACGAGTTAGACCCTCAGCTTAATCAGTCTTAATCCGCAGGAAAAACATGATCAACACGCGTAGAGCTTACTAAGCCTCGGATTTTCTCATGATGTTTTCATTCACGGCTTTGCACGTGCTATGCGCACGTATTTTTCTATCAATCTTACTTTCAGATTTAAAACAGCGAATATCTTTCAAAATTATTTTTACTATGTAAAATCTTATTGTGGTAAAATGGCGCGATAATAATAGTACCTCCGAAAGATGGCAGTACTCACCAAAAGATTAAAGGATTTAAGAGTTTCTAGAAGCCGTTTGATCAAAACACTAACTCACACAATGAGACTATTAAACAAGATAAACAATCTTGAAACAACATCTTCATTATTAAGTTTCTTTCTGAGGCAGATCAATACCACTCTAGTTACTATAATAACGAAAACAATATCATCTCATGGACGTCAAGAACCGCCATTGTGAGGGAACAGCGGAGCAATTTTACGATTATCCGACGAGTCAAGCTAGGAACAAGTTGGAAGCCGCGACTTACATTGCGACTTTTTGTCGCTATAGATTCGGTCCTAGTTTTTGACCGGCATACACTACAATACTGAATTGGTTGACTGGCATAGATCATTTTAATCGATAAGGCTGCCCATCGTACTACTACGTCTTTAAGTTTTCTAGGTTAAGTTATTGTAATTTGGTTTAAAAAAATAAAGAATTATCTATCTATCTACTTAGAAACGTAACTAGATACCTTTATAAGAAACAATTGCTTGTATACCTGAAAATAAAATGCGAACCAAATGCGTGTGCGTGGCGTGTGCATGCACGCAGTGGATGTAATGTAATAAATTCTAAGGAAGATGTCAGACCACCCGCCTGTGTCGCGTTTTAACGCGCACGCAACGCCAGTCTTTATATACAAGTGAAGGTTAGTAAGGTTTTGTATGAATGATTGTAAGGCTTGAGGGTAGTTAGGCTTGAGGGGGTGCGTTAGGCGGTCACAATTTATATACTACCTTTGTGGGGATGGAACAGAAGTTACTGTCCTAGCGCTGATACACTTTATTATGATAAGGATTTTTTTTTATTATTCTTTATTGTACACAAAAAAATACATTAAAAAGTACAGAAATAGAGGGCATGTAAAAACGCGAGCTTAACTCTAAGAAGAATTTTCTCCCAGAAAAGCTTTGAGGCTAGAGAGAGAGAAATGATTTTAAAGGTATAATCTCTATATTGAGCAGTTTTTACTAGTAAAATATAAAAAAACCCTATTTCCTAGAAGAAAATGTGTAAACGCATCGTTTGTTACTTAATTTATATGAAATTAAGAATTCAATAAATAAATATAATACTGGTGGTAGTCGCGTCTGAAATAATCAGCCGAGCTAAAGCCCCATTGAATTTAGAAAATCAAGGAACATCTCAACCCTCGCGACAAAGAAAGTCATTGAAAAAATGAAGACTCGAGTAGAAAGTGCCCCTCATTATGCAAATCCTGTATCCATTCCCATTAGACGTTTTGTACAATATTATTTGTAATTTGCAAACAAGATCTTTTCCAATTTGTCTGGAGGTCCTCCACTATGGTTCCTTACTAATGGTTGGATATATTTTCGCATTAAACTCCCTCTGTTGTTCTGAGGTCGTTTGAGAAATAGCCAGCAATTTTGTAAGTTTGCTTTTTTACAAATAAAAACGGGGATTGTAATTGTCGGTGTGGGAAGTTGGATAATTTTTCACACTCGTGTAGTCTCAGCGGAGGCGTTGGATTTCTGAAAGAGAATTTAATTAGAAAAGTTACTGATATGACTAGATTAGGTGCTGTTGACAATTTTATTTTGAATTAAATAATAAATATAGCTGTACATTTCACACAGCGCTATCTAGCCACAAACTAAGCAAAGCTTATATATGGGAACCAGATAACTGATAGAATACTTATATACTTTTTTTTGTAAATACATATTTTTATTTATTCCAAAAATGTAAATGGATTTTGAGCGGCATAAAACCTCTTTGTTGTAACAAAACTGTATTACCCGGTTAATTTGAAAATGCTCTGTTTACTCGCATATAATTTTCAGTTAGTTACTAATTTAACTTTGTAGGGAATAAAAATTAGACTGCTCGATAGCAACTAAACCTAACCTAACCTAAATGCATACTTATATAATAATCAAATATCCAGACCCGGAACAAATATCTGTATAACATGCAAACATTTGTTCCGCGGAGGGAATCAAACCCGCTACCTACTGCGTTTCATTCATCCACTGCACCATGGAGGTCGTCAAATGATGGTATTTGACCAAAAAAAATTAATATTTTTAATGCAAAGTATTATCCTACTAAATATAACTAAAATCATTTCAAGGATTTCGAGCTGGGCGGGATTTGAACCTACAACATTGCTTGTAAAACGAGGATGCGACATTAAAAGTAAGGTTGCGGGTTCACTGAGATAGGTACCACGACTAAAAAAATTACTGAAAGATCCCAAGCACTCTATTTTTTTTATACTCGTACTTCTAAGGTAGCAAACAAGCATACGGCCCACCTGATGGTAAGCGGTTACCGTAGCCTATGGACGGTTGTAACACCAAAAATATTACTCGCGCGTTGCCGACCATTTAAAATGTTCAAAACGCCCTTTTTGAAGAACCCCATAATGTAGTCCCTGGGGATAACCTCCCTATAAAATACCCTATATTTTGAGTGATAAAACTAATAATAATATTAATATTAGCGCCTTTATATTCATTCTAGCTGAGCTGAGATCAACTGTATTTAATATTTTGGTTTTTTCTTTGTGTGGGTTGATTTAAAATTTTATTATTTTCTTGTAGTAGTTTAGATTCTTGTTTTTGTTATTTGTTAAAGTCATATATTCGATTTTAGATGGTAAACGTTTTCATTGTAATCCGGTTTCCCGCGATACAGGGTAGAGCTAGTGCGGGGACCACTAGCAACTTAAGTCTACACTTAAACCTTTTGTAAACTTTTAGAAATTAAATGTAATTGTATAATAATCAATCTTTATTTCAAGCAACAATAGAAAAGTACAAGATGTTAAAACTTGATTCTACGGCCCATATATACTTAGTGACTGACATACATATAGGTACTTGAAGTCGCCCGCTAATACAAAAAAAATGACACTTCCAAGTAAGTAAATGATGTCATCATAAAATTTGTCAATACATCTATGAAAATCTGATGTATGTTCACAATAATATTAATTGGTTTAAGAAAAATAGCGATAATCATAATTTTAATACTAGAAATATACATAAACTCGCTGTTGCCACTTATAGACTCTATACAGTTAGTAAATGGTTTAAAGGGCAAGGTGTACGCTTTTATAACAAACTCCCAAGG
Source organism: Philereme transversata (assembly GCA_963924445.1). Lineage (NCBI taxonomy): Eukaryota > Metazoa > Arthropoda > Insecta > Lepidoptera > Geometridae > Philereme > Philereme transversata. The sequence goes on from OZ004353.1 coordinate 6,260,003, forward strand.
GATGTAAAAAATTGACAATTAACAAATTTATAAACGTAATTAAACAAAATCTTTATAAAAAAGCCAACTATAAAATACCGGATTATTTAGATGATAGAGAAGCTTGGGATTGAAATTGCTCCAACTTGTTCAAAATGTTACAATTTAGACGTAATATATTTTCTGCATTGTTATGTATTCTAAAAGGATCATTAAAAAAACAACCAGACTTGTTTCTTGCCTTTGTTTCCTGGCTTGGTCGCGAAGGAACAGGCAGTAAAATTGACGTTTCAAAGTGATCCCTGTGATTTTAATGAATATAAATATTTGACTTTGACATCCCACTCAATAACAGATTAGACGAATTCCTGAGCAAAGTATCGAAATCTTTTTTAATTTCGCAACTATCATCGAGTTTTTATCGGTTTAATATCAGCATTCCGTCGTTATCGGTAAAATTGATAAAAATGGTGATTTTTATCAAGTCAGTAGGGCGATGTTGCGCGTTGAAAATAATCGTCCAGTGTGTTTGATGGTGGGTCTAGGACCGTTCGCGTGCCTTATGTTTAATTCACATATTGTATACGACTTCTCGAAGAACGATCTCTTGAAATGGCTGGTGGAGATTACACTATGAACAAGGTAGGTACCTTTTACTATACTCGCTAGGTTGATAAAAATATTTTGTGATACTGAATTCGATTTTCAAATGTTATATTTTTTATGCCACCTGGAGATGAAACAATCTGGTTCACCTGATGTTATGTGGTAACCATCGCCTAAAACAAAGTATTGCTTAGGTCACGCACCTTAGAAACGTGCCCTATGATACATTGCCTTACGCCCATTAACTTGACATACCTACAGGTGTAAAGTCGCAAATGCCTGATACTTCACTGTTAACCATATCCTTTAAACCGAAACACAGCAATGCTACTACGGTGGGAGTACTTCCCTGGGTGAGCCCTTTCACAAGTACAAGTATTACTCTTTTATTCAGCCAACTTTGGTGACTTTGGCGAATGAGCAGTATATTTTTAACTGACGCGAAGACGTGTAACTTAAATATACTTGGGTATATGAATAAGTAAAGTTTCACGTTTGTGCTGGGGTAGGCCCAATTTAAGTTTTGTTTTTTTCGTTCTGTTATTTAAATTAAATAACTAGTAAGATTAATTGCTCAGGCCTCACAACTATAAAAAAATGTATTAATGATCCTTGACGGGTTAAAAGATTCCACAAGCTAAGCAAATCTTGTACAGTGGGATTTTGTAAATAAATTCTAATATAATAATATACCGAGAAACACCCAGATCTGAAACAAATATCTGTAAATCATGCAAACATTTGCTCTTAACTAAACTAAACCTTCTATTGCTTTACCTACATCATGTCAAAAACTTCTTGAAAATTCAATTTTAATTACCAATAATTATAGATTTTTTATCTCAAATTATTAATGCCAGTGACTTTTTGGTGCACTCCAGAATTAAAAAACATGTAGTACGCAACTTATTTTTTAATATATTAGACACAATCTTTTCATTCAGTACCCAATCTTTAATTAAGTAATACTCTTTGCTATCCAAAAGTTGTCTGGAAGAGATCACAATAACGATATACCCACTCATATTATTTGTTACTCAATTGTTGTAAGGCAAGTTTTAAATTATTTTATTAATTCTTACTTGATAAAAACCATACAAATCTATTACTACAATCAGAAATAGAATCATTAATTATGTACTTACTGTAATTAGTAGGTATAAAGGATAATCGGTGCTAGATTATTATTTTGTGACAGATAAATGACGTACGCTAAATTACGTTTTGTATGATTATGAAGCCATTTTAACAACTGTTCAGAGTTATATTAATTTACTAGCTGACCCGCCGAACTTCGTACCACCTTGACATGCATATGACGCGGGCTGCCAATTTTATGTCGCCCCGCTAGAGTTGTCAATCGGCCATCATTAGTTGCTATGTATGAGAAATTAAATTTTCTTCATAATTTATTTTTGCTTGCATTTTCCGATATTTTAATTGTTATTCTGCTATTCGGGCGGAGACAAATCCAACAAATCAACGATCATCAAGATCGGTCCACCCGTTCTTGAGTGTGTAACTGACTCAACTTTGTTTTATTTTATATACATAGATGACGTAATTAACTTATTGTTGGAATGCCGGCACATTTTTTTAACATTAGTTGACAATATCAAATTCACTGTGTGAATTGTTTTTCATCAAAAATAATTCTGTGTTTGTATGTTCTTCACTTGATACTAGCAAGTTTATTTATTCAAAAGCCCGTTTGCGGTTTTTTTAGATCATTTTTTTTCGTTAATTAATCACTATTTTCGTCATAGGGCTCATAGCCTTTAAATATTATTATTTTAAAGGTTGATTCTAGAATAATTTGATTTTATTTAAATAATATAATAAAAATATTGATAGTGACGTATCATTAGTATTATTTTTTGTTTAAGTATTTCATTGTCTTTATTTAATTGTCTGTCTCTACTTATCCGCCGTATGTAGTTTCTGTGTGTTTGTTACTTGTGTCGAAATAAATGTCTATATCTATCTATCTATCTATTATGCAAACATATCATGGATTCAATAAATCATTTATTGTGTACAAGAAAAGTAATTTTTTACTTTTAAAATAAAGTTAATTTATTTATCTATTAATTATGGTCTCCTATTATTATTATTAATTATTAAATATGCCTCGTGATTTTTTTGTGAGTAAGTCATAATTGTAAGATCCTATTATAATTATTTTTAGACCTTTATTGTTTCTCAAGTCCTTTTTTTAATAGTTCTAGCGTTGTATTTTGAAGAAAATATCATGAATACGAGATCATAAAGAATGAGGTCCGTAGACATACCAACCAAGCTTACAGATATAGGCAAGAGGATTAGAAAGCTGCTGCAGCAAGCGTGGCACGTAGCTCGAAGAACTGGCGGCCGATGAAGCAGAAAGGTTCTAGAGTGGAGGCCATTCACAAAATGTGCAGCGTAGGGTAGCCCCTACTGTATGGAAAAACGTCTTGATAAAGGTTGCTGGGAGCCATTGGGTGCAGGCCGTACAGGATACACTCTGGAAATCTATGGGGGGGGGGGGGGGCTCTGTTCAGCAGTAGATGTGCTGCGGCTGCTATAATCATGATCAAGAGTACGAAATTTTTAGTGATCTCAATGAATGACGATTCGATAAATGAATTAATTTAGCAAATATGCATCTAACTGACAATGGATATTTTAAAAATGAGTCCCGGTGATGATACACTTTGAGACAAATGCATTTTCAACATTTTTTGTTAACACGCGCGGAAATTTTACAAGTTTACTACCAAACTTCTGCACTCGTAATCACTCCATACTAATCTGCATTTCAGATTAGGCCATAATAAAGGTGATTATGACTCGCATTCATTTTACAACCGAAATCATGCGATACACGATAATAGTCATATACAAAAATCAGTTTCTATTCCCTGATAGGCCGATAAACCTGATGATAGGCAATGGAGACACGTGATCATCGGAAAATTTAGATCCACTCCTTTATTTTTATTACCAAAGCATTTATAAATAAATATTGCTAGACATTTCACACAGCGCTATCTAGCCCCATACTAAACAGAGCTTGTACTACGGGAACCAGATAACTGATAGAATACTTATATACTTTTTTTTATATATAATATACTTAACTGTATTAGAAATAATGAAAACTGTTTTAGTACATCGTTACAAAACTTGGTAAGAAAACAGCTAAGGGAAACTGAGTCGCTTCTGTATGTCCATCAGTCACACTTCAGCACCGGTATATTCAGTTTAGAAGGTACAGATGCTTATGAAAGCTCACAATTAAGTAGTTCAGGTTTTTGCGCATCGATTCGCGACAATGACTAAAACCTCAAAAAATTTTGATTGGCATTTTTATAGATATCTTATTACTTAAGCCTTAGTGCTTTTTAACACGTTCCGGTTGCCGGGTACCCGATGCCGACTATCCGGTAACACATTTAGCTTTCACACAACCCGATTTTGTATTCAGTAGCGTATAAACCGTCGACGCGAGTACAGTCGCGTAGTGACTGCATAAATAATTCAGTTTTCTCTCTTCTCTAAAAATGGAACGTGAACAATTAATTGCAATGTAGATTTTGTACCGAAGATACCACCACCAGAAAAGGAAGTCAAGACATTGTTGGGTTCATCCGATTAACATGAAACGAGAACAGTGTGAAGCGTTCTATACTTTATTTCTAGATCTACTATAAAATGCAAAATACAACAATTTAATAGGTATCTATCTCCATTTTGCAACGAATTAAGTAGGTACTATTTACGACACGAGTGTGTCAGACAAAATGGGTCGCGCTCTCCGTGGTTGTACCTGTGCGACTGGCCGCCCGGTGCGTATAAATAAATAAATAAATATGGTTGGGCATTTCACACAGCGCTATCCAGCTCCAAACTCAGCAGAGCTTGTACTATGGGAACCAGATAACTGATAGAATACTTATATACTTTTTTTCTTGTAAATACATACTTATTATATATAGAAAAACATCCAGACCCGGAACAAATATCTGTAGATCATGCAAACATTTGTTCCGCGGCGAGAATCGAACCCACCACCTCCTGCGCCTCAGCCGGCTAATCGCCCACTACGCCACGGAGGTCGTCGGTTATGAAAGCTTGTGCGTGTTCCATAAACCACTGTGAGTCCGGCCACCGGCTAACCAGTAGACAGCAACCAGACGCGCAGTGGTGGATACAGCGTGCGTACGTGTGAAAGCGCAGGGTAGGACGGCACCCACTAGATGGAAAGTCGACCTGATAAAGGTTGCCGGGTAGCCAGCGCTGGCTACCCGGCAACCAGGACGTGTGAAAAGACAGTAACAGCCTTTGGGGCAAAAAGGTTCTCAAGTGGAGACCACGCACTGAAAAGTGCAGGGTAGGATGGCTTCCACTAGATGGAAAGTCGACCTGATAAAGGTTGCCGGGTAGCCAGCGCCGGCTACCCGGCAACCAGGACGTGTGAAAAGACAGTAACAGCCTTTGGGGCAAAAAGGTTCTCAAGTGGAGACCACGCACTGAAAAGTGCAGGGTAGGATGGCTTCCACTAGATGGAAAGTCGACCTGATAAAGGTTACCGGGTAGCCAGCGCCGGCTACCCGGCAACCAGGACGTGTGAAAAGACACTAACAGCCTTTGGGGCAGAAAGGTTCTCAAGTGGAGACCACGCACTGGAGAGTGCAGGGTAGGATGGCTTCCACTAGATGGAAAGTCGACCTGATAAAGGTTGTTGGGAGCCATTGGGTGCATTGGGTAAGCTTGAAAAATGTGATTTGTTTACGAAGAATCTTTCTCAATGCAATGTTAGTTGAATGAAATATATTTTTTTTAATGTAAATTTTTTTAAACATGTAAGACACGAAAAGTATTATTTTATTTTTTCTTGTGAATGATATTACTTTTCTATCAAATTATTCCCGTAGTTTTCGTCGAAGTCTACGTGACTGGGAATTGGTGCCCTTGGAAATGTCAGGAAAAGAAACAATATTTTTCAAAGCTTACGCCCAGTACGTTCTTCGTCTTTTCATCTCTAGAATATATATTATTCGTAAAAGTAGGGTACGTTCAGTTTGTACAAAAACGCAATAAATATTGTTATTATTTCTGCAGGTATTTTCATAAATATTAAGTATCTGTGAGTCCATTCTCAATCATATTTCTTCGATCATTCTTTCTTTTCCAAAAACGGTCAACAAATTTGCACTCACAGTATTTTAATTTCCTCAACCCAAGGACCCTTGGACTCTCATTTTACTTACCAAGTATTACTTGTTATAATCTGATCATTTTGACATCTTTTATAACTATTACTCAATGATATTATTCAACAGTATAACTACACAAGTATTTTTAGATCAGAAACAACAACTCATAGAAACAACAATGGGTTGTTTTTGCAAAAAAGTAACTATTTCACAAGTTGCAGTATGTTTTTTTATGATATCACTTTCTATATGATTTTACTTTAGTGTCTATTAAAAGAGGATCTAATAAAAGTTGCTGGGTGCCGCTGGGCGCAGGACGCAATAGACCAATCAATCTTGGTATCAGAGAGGCCTATGTTCAGCAGTGGACTGTCTTGTCAGTGGATTGTCCTGGGCCATCAAATCAGATCTAATCAAAATATTTTAATTTAATTATGAAAACCTTGGAGGAGGGGCGGCCTTTGCCCAGCAGTGGGAGATAGCATAGGCTAGATAAAAAAAAACCTTTTTGTCAGTAAATTTAAAAACTTACAACTAATTATTGTTAGTAGCTATATACGAAAACTCAATAAATATAACTATTTATATTCGATACGATGATATTTTACTTTAAAATTGCAGTGATAGAGAAAACCATCTTTTAAATTCAACTTTTCACATATTCAACAGAGCTCGCGATTCTCGCGGACTGCTAATTGCGGTTCAACCTTCCAGTCTGGTAGAGTTCACAGTTCGTCAAAACCCTAACTATCAAAGTTTGGTATAACACCGGCGGTATTCACAGATAGCGGTGTTTCGAAGCAATTTAAAAGTTAAACCAGGCAGAGTCAGGAGTTTGGACACAGGTGCATCGTGTGTTCATAGAAATCAGGGCAAAGTTTTGCACAACTCAGTCTGCTGGCGATGCCTACGAAGATTCTGGGACAGAGGAACGGTTGAGACACTGTAAACCATCACAGCTTTTAAACTATTTACAAAACTCATTAATTTAATTTAATCTAGTAAAATTTAAGCTTTGATATAACGATGCCAATGTACTGAAAGGCGATGTTGAGGGGAATCAGTATATAAATGAAATCGTATTTTTCAAACTTTCGCAATAACTGTACATAATTATTAATTAAAACGGGTATTTATCACGTATATACCTTTTCTATTTTTTATCCCGACGTTTCGCCTGTGTTGCAACAGTCATGGTCACGGGTTGACTCAAACCACTGATGTTAACCCGTGACCACGACTGTTGCAACACCGCCGAAACTTCGGGATAACAAATAGAAAAGGTACATACGCGATAAATACCCGTTTTAATCAATTTTTGCAAGGCATCGCGGTTACAATCCGACTAGCATTACAAATATGAAAGCTTGTATGGTGGACATTTCAAACAGCGCTATCTAGTCCCAAACTAAGCAGAGCTTGTACTATGAGCACCAGATAACTGATAGAATACTTATAAATTTTGTTTTTGTAAACTCTTAGTTATACTAGTGGTTCGCCCCGAACTGAGATTTCGCGAGTCTCCCAAAACACAAAAACAAATATTCTTAAGGCGGCACGCGCTTATATGATTTAAAGAGTTATCAAATCATACAAATACGTAAAATTTAAACATGTTTAGTCGCTAAATACGTTTAGGGATTGTTGTGCAAGCCGGCCTTAATCTTTGACTAATAAAATAGTGCCACAAAATTTAAACCACATTACTTGACCTACAGTTTCATTCAAATCACAGGTAACGGGAGGTCATGTTATAGGGTTACTTTTATGGGGTAGAAATTGCAGTAATACTAGATTTCAGACTTTTGCCTATATTTTTGATACATAAGCTACACGCATACCAAATTACAGCACTGTGGGGTCACTGGTGTACCCTGTGAATTTTGTCAAAGTTTAGTTTTTTTATGGCTAACTCAAAAACTACAAAAACTTTACTTAAAGTAAAAACGGAGTCGAAATGTACTAATGAAGAGCTTTTATTTGACGTCTCATTTGACCTATGGGTCTCATTTTCATTTTTTTTACCCCCGTAAACCCCAATATTATCTCAACAACCCCCCAAATATTTAGCTCATTGAGTCACACCAAAATTATGCCATCATTACCTACCTATATACCAAATTTCACGATGATCGGACAAACGCTTCGAAAGTTATCCTCGGACAAACAAACATACATACATACATACATACAACGCCGATTTGCCTAAGTTGATTTTGGAGATCTCGCTTCGCTCGATCAACAAGTTGTAGATGCCAATCAGAAATAAAGTAATTCAACTAGAGTTGGAAGTTGATTAGTCATTTCTATTCAACACTACTGCACGGTTTTTCCTATGCGAACTCATAAACATAAAGTATGTGGGTAAGAAGTTGGCCTGCGGTGTAAGGCGAACTTCTGCATAATATTATTCGAATCGCGAGAATCGAACGAGTGCCCGACTCTATTCATCTCGTCACAATTCCGAATTAACATTTAAATAAGAACGATTATTCCCTTGTTTTAAGGGATTAATTCCCGAACAGACCGCACAAACTTTCTCTAATTACCTTATTGGTACAAAACTGAGACCTCAAAGCTGTCCGGAAGTTCAGAAAATCTATTCCTCTCTTACGGAATACATTATTAGATTACTGCCGGCACGGAAAGTTATATCTAATAATGTAGGCAAATGGTTCTTAAATGCTGTCCCTTTTGTATAGATCCAATGTTTTATCAAGATATTTTCCTATCTAATTAGGAAAACGCTTTGAGACATTACGTAATTATTGGAAAAGTTAGTTGGTTTTCAACTGGCAAGGAAAATTTTCTAACGAGATCTTAGAGTAGACATTACTTGTATGCCTTCTTTGTAATATGGGATCAAAGCTTCGTATTTATTTATTCTGTTGGAGATATTTTACTTCGAATATATATACCTATTTAGGTTGACTAGCTCAACGATTCCTAAAAGTATTATGGGCGACTTGCGCAACGATGTCTAAGTATTTAATGGCTAAACATGATTTAAAGAGTGGTAAAATCATACAAATACGTCAAATTTAAACATGTTTAATCGCTAAATATGTTTAGGGACGGTTTCAGTTACGTTTTATAAAAAAGGTCATTATTGGTAATACAATCAGGATATATAGGGTGTTTGATAATATACGCACAAAAATGAAAGGGGTTATTTTGATGAGCATAATAAATACATTTGTGAAATGTTTACCATAGCAATGTGAAATTTATTTTTGTATGTAAAAATAAACACTTTATTTAACTTATGTTGTGCTATTGCATAATTCTTGCCATCTAACCACAGATATCGCTTGTTGTCCCTTTCTAACCCAAAACCCGCAGGCATGTCCGAAAGAGATATCAAATCGGCCTTTATTTTTGGATGTCAATTGCAAGAGTAGGCAGTAAGTTTTAAACCGAATTAATCACCTAAACTTAGTCGTTTTTCTTTAAAGTTTGATAATATAACTAGTAGTTTTATTTTCGAGAAGTCTTTTTTATGTTTTGAGAAACCGTCACTCGAATAACGTCAGTATCCAAACTTCCTGTATAATTACTTCTCTACATATTCAAAGTATACTCTGTGTCCCCATTTTAATTGTTTTGTATTTACCATAAAATAATTCTGTATAACAAAGAATAGCTGATATAAGAGATTGTCTTGTTACAGCCGGATACAAATGCAAAGCCGCCAGCAACAGCTGAATCAATAAGTTCAGAGACTCCTAATCGAGCATCATGGGGAAGTCCTCTGGAGTTCATCCTGGCCTGCCTCGGATACGCTGTGGGGCTGGGGAACGTATGGAGGTTTCCCTATCTCTGTTATAGGAATGGAGGAGGTATTTTTGTTAATTAATCTATGATCTCAAGGCGCTATAACTTTTAATTTGCGTCTTAACTTTTCCAACTCATCTTGCGACCGACGTATGTTTGTATACATGATATTATTTTGAATTGCATGTATAATATTGAATTAATCTATGTCCTAACTTGCTCATAGTGCAAATAGTTCATAAATATGTTTAAGAAGCTTTCGCTCGCGGCTTCGCAAGCGTAGTTTGTCAATAAAAGTAACATATTGTTACGCCGAGGCTGTTAAACAATGAGTAATAATCGAAAGTTCTCGAACGCTTTTGTCTTGCTGTTTTATTGTTGTTATTGTCTGCGGTTGCGCACAATGGGGATTGGTCGTTCTGTCGAAACACCGACCCCTTTCCTGGAACGATTGAGATCGTTCTCGAACAATCGAAATGTGTGCGATATAAATAGGCCGGAGAGATGGCCGGACAGTGAGTGAGTCTCAGTGAGGCCCTGGAGGACTGACGTGGAGAAGGGTCTCGCGTGAACAGTAGTTGCTCGCGAGTCAGTCTGGATTTTGCTATACGTGCGAACATTTCGGTGACTTTAAGTTGTGCAACCGTGGTGTGAATTAGTGTGTTGTGATTACGTGTGACCAAGTTCGTGTATTCATCGTTCTAGTCTACATCTACATCTACATCTATCTACATCTACATCTACATATATTATAAAGAGGAAAGATTTGTACCTATTTTTGTATGTTTGTATGTTTGTAATGAATAGGCTCAAAAAGTACTGGGCTGATTTAAAAAATTCTTTCACCAATAGAATGCTACATTCTTCCAATTTGACATAGGCTACATTTCATTTTGAAAAACATTAGGGATCCTTGGTAAAATTTGAACAATGTAACCGAAGGTGTAGAAAAATGAGTCTTAAAATGTCTTTCGTCGAATGCTCTGCCGAAACTATTAGCGATAGAACAAAATAATGTACAACAATATTTAAGAACATCATAATGTCTACAAAAAACTCCGCGGTAGCATATGTCCAACTATTGTAGTTATGTCACTACAACAACTTTTTTCATTTTAAACATTAATGAAAATGCTAACCAAATTCAAACCATGCTATTTATGTGTTTATATTAATACTTATCCAAATAAATTATTTTATGGTCAAGACCATTTAACTACCTATAAAATAGTTTTTAAATTATTTAAATTGGACTTTCCATTCAAAAGATATTACGAATTAAAAAATTCAAATAGTAAACAAAACCGCCATAGCGCCGTGGCCGTTGTTTGCGATGCAGTCTGAAAAGCGCGCCGGGCATCGCGGCGGGCGGGGTGGAGGCTATTATCGTTAATATATAATTAATACATAATAAATAATTATTATTTAATAAATAAAAATATTTGTGAAAACAAGTGTTTTATGTCCAAATTTCCAAAAAAATAAATAATTGTCTACCCCGTGCGAAGCCGGGACGGGCTGCTAGTGTTAAATAAAAGTGTTATTTTGGTTCGATCGATTCCCATTGTTTTATCCCGAACCCTCAGCCTGTAACAATATGTCTCAATCCAGGACATAATCTATCTATAATATATTAAAGGATAATGGGCAAAAATGTATGGACCTTGGGACCACCCTCCAATAGTAACGAGATATATGTCGTTGGATAGGTCTTTTCAATAGAAACTACTTTCTCAAAGATACCTATAGCGTTACTGCTGTCCGTTCAGAGTTATATCACTTGGAATTCTCGGTGGAGTGGTAAATATATTTGTTTTTGAGGGTAAAATAATAACATCGATAGTTATTTTTAATTATTTATTTACTGCATAATACAGACTTTGGTACAATTATAAAATGGTTCTGAACACCACAAAGGTAACATACTTAGACAAACAACATTTCTATAGTCAACATCGATAATTATTTATTTACTGCAAAATACAGACTTTGATACATTATAAAATGATTCTAGTAGTAGATAAACTATGCATAAATATAAAATATACATTTATAATATTAACTATACATTTTTATGACAGGATAATTCGTCGTTTGCATCACAAGAGCGATTTTTTCAAATGAGGCATCAGATAAGTTATTGTATGTACGATCAGATTTTTTCTGACGAATTATCTCGACATCAGTACTAGAACGCAGATTTTGTTTCTATGAGCCAGCATGAGGCAACCACATTGAATTTGTGCTTCACATGGAGAGTTAAGGGTTATCTATTATTACTTCGTTTAAAAATATTGCTGGCGCATTAAACCCTTCATGAATTGCATATCCTAAATACCATATTATAGAAATGATGTGTGCACATGTACCCATTGTTCAACGTCCAGATAAACAAGTACAGTAGTGTTCTTCTATACTATTTTCACTGTTGTTAATTAAAATATAACAATTATATGTTCTTTGCCTAACATGTCGTGATTGAATGCGTCCACGCAAAAGCCATACATTTTCTTGGATACCATAATCAGACAGATCTTCCAACTGATTTTGCCTGTATATTTCTATATTGTACATGCCATTTTGAAGATGCTCGCTACAGTAACTTCTAGCTAGTTTTAACTGGTATGTACCCAAGGCTAGAACAATTATATGGTCTTCAGTGAGCCTTGGGAAGTTTTGAATAATGTTAGCTTCCAGACGTTGAAAATCTGCACGTCTGTTATTCAAACGCTTTCTATCTACATAAATATATAGACGATTTGGTGAATCTACTTTGTTTGTTATACGTTTTAGGAATTCCTCTGCGTGGACATTATCTCCGATGGGTACGTGGAAGTGGTTTATTATAGCTGCAGCAATTTTGAATTCCACAAACATGTGAGGCAGTGCTCTATTAAAATATTTATACCGAAGCAACTTAAAATCTCGCTTGAATCGTCCGTTTACCACTTCCACTACCCATCTGCACATTGTTACAGCTCGAGCTTCATTAGCCTGTTCTGTAGTTAGCTGTGTCTCTCGACGGTGTTTAGTTGGAGGGACGTAATATTCATATCCACATGCTTCTACAGATTCTAATCCATCCCTAAACCCACGGTCCAAAATGAATGCATCATTTTCGTGAAGTAAAATATGTAAAGGGTTTTCTTCATCATTCATAATATCTTGTATGATTTGCGCGTCAGTTTTTGTGGCAGCGAAGGGACCTAACACATCAATTATAAACCCATCTGAAGCAACAATTAAAAACGGTTTTAATAAGTTTTGATACTTATGTAAACTGTAGGAGCGGCGTTGGAATAAAAAGTTGCTGCTTTTATTAATATAGATATAGGTTCCATCACAAATAAGAATGACTTTGCTGTTTACTTCATTTCCAAATAAGTTTTTAGGGATCATTATGTTTCTCGCCAGTATACTTTCCCTTTCTACATGATCTACTCCTAAGTGTTGTGGAATATATTCATTAGTTAGGCATTCACGAGTAAAAGCTAAATATCTTTCTAGTTGTCTTCTTGACATATTAAATAATGTCGAAAGCCTTTCGTCGGAATCTCCTGTGCGAAGTTTAACCAATAATATGCCCAATGCAAATCTTGATTTGATGTTCTCGCTTAGTGATGGAGTTTGTCTTAAAATAGCATTGAACTGGTCGCTATTCATACCGACCCAAAAATGCATTTCTTCATTAGTCAAAGATCCGTCAAGTTCAAAATTAAACCTTGAACCATCAGATAGAATGGTTGTTCTTAGCATGTTGCAAACATCACTAAACTGATCTGCAGTAAAATCATGGGTAGTGTTACAAAAAACAGGCAGCTCATCCCAGTTATTCATTTCAAGGTGTTCTCGACATACTCTGGCACAATCGGGTATGTATAACTTATATTCACAAAAGATTTTGATTTTTATGGTTACTGGTATTCTGAGTCGAGTATTATTTTCACAATTATTAAATATACAGTGCCTGTGGGTGTTTGGCGCTCTCACGTAATCAGAAACATGAAGGACATGAACATTTTGCTCATTTACTGGTTCTGGGACTTCTTCCATAACAGGTGGCGGTGGCGGTAGTCGGTTGGCATTTATAGCTCTCTGCCAGCATCGATGACACACACTTCTTATGTTATCGAAAAACACCTGAAAAGTGTAAAGTAGAACTGTTTTATTATCTATCTTTTTATTCAAAATGTATATTTTACCGGTATTTTATTTTATAAGAAATAACAAAAAATATTAACTATATACTATTATATTATTAAAACGTGTCTTTATTTATATGTAAAACATATGCATACAGTTCAAAAGACGCATGTCTTCTTATAAAATACCACGTGTAATATAGAAAATGTTTACTTTATTCTATATATTCGTACCATTTTATAAAAAACAACGAAGGAACCCACAGTATACCATCAATAAAATACTAAATATGACTCTTAAATTGTGTCAAACGTTACTTTATTTTCATGAGTAATAGTGTTTTTTAAGTTAAAATAATGTAATAATAATAGAAAGTAGGCACACTTACCTCCAATACTGCATGTTGTTGTATGTATGCAGCAACCTCTGGTTGCGCTCTTTGGAGATTATCAGAAAGAACGTGTCGTTGATATCTTCCACGATAGAAGCCTCTTCGACACATAACACAGTTGCTATGAGCTTCCATCACAATTAACCACTCGATATGCAGTTCTAAATTCCAGTATGATAGCCAATAATAAAAGGAGCAGTTTTTGAGGAGATATCAGTGTCCGTTAAAAATGCCAGGTCAAGTCGTTAAAAAGATGTAAGTGAAAAGAAACGGAGAAAAGGATAACACACTCACGGATACACAAACAACAAACGACTGATTCATTGTTTTGTTATCTGCGCCTGCGGCTCCGCCACCCCGCCATGTCACCCCCGCGCTGTTTTAGTAACCGGTTTTTGCGGGGGAGGGGGCGCGGGCTATTCCCTCGTCAGTTTGAACACCTCTTGAGGAATTAATGAAATCAGGCGTTACTTTGCGGAAATACATATTATTATGACAATAAAATGCAATGAAAATATATAGTTTTAATTCCGCTAATGCTGAGATGCATATGCACCGCCCTCCCGCCCGCTAATTATGCACATGCAGGGGGAACCAGGCTGTTAGTGCAACATGCATACCCAAACCCACACGACGACACCTCTTGAGGATACATTTCTCAAGTGAGACGAAGGTACATGTATAAAAAGTTAAAACACATCAAAAAAATGATTTTTTTAATCAGCACTACGAAGTGTAATTACTCCAAACGGACAACTGTAAGAGCAAATCTGTCATATAATTTATTGTTCCAAATGAAAAACCCTATCCAACGAGATACATTTTGTTGCTATTGGAGGGTGGTCCCAATTTGCCCATTGTCTTTTCATCTAAATCGTAAAAACGTAACAAGATATAGTTACTTTCAAATTTATTGATTTATGATATGATAACAAAAAAAAATTACCAAGCGGATATTGACTTATCAAGCTCTCACAGTAATAAGACAATCAATAAATCGTATCGTACAAACAAAAAATAATTTGACTTTTGAAGTAGGCGTACATAATAATCAAGACAACTTATTTTATATTGATTTCGTGATATCTACACAAAGCGACCTTTGAATTTATAAATTTATTCAATGCTACAATACATGCTAAAAAGATATTAAAAGTATGTGACACGGTGGCTATCGAAGTCTATAAATCTTATTAACATACGACAGATAGTAAAGATTGTATAAAATCAAAAGTTCTTAGTTGATGACCAAGCAATTTTGATAGATAAATTGGTGGGTTGGGTCGATCTAAATACTTAGCAAGATAACAATTTCTACATAATCTATCTGGAATTGATAAAAAAATATTATTACATATTGTAGGCACTGTTCGATATTCGATTGACATTTATGTGGATGATGTCATTGAGAGATCAATTTATGTTTTACTTGCGTTGTTTGTAATAAATCATTTTGTGATCACGTAATAAAACTCATCCACATATCATCGACAAATTGGGTGTCGCGCACCACACGCTTCACGCGATCTTTTCTACCCCATACTTGCAAGATGTGGAATGAGCTACCATCTGAGGTTTTCCCGTTAGGCTACGACATGGCACGCTTCAAGAGAAATGTTAAAAGGTTTCTACAGGGTAGGGAACGCATCGACAATACCCCGGGTGTTGCCGATGTCAATAGGCGACGGTGACCGCTTACCATCAGGTGGGCCGTAAGCCTGCTTCCCCACAAATAACATTAAAAAAAATGTCTTGTTTTTTAATGCCGCAAATGATATTTTTGTTACAGGTGCTTTCCTGATTCCTTTCTTCTTGATGTTGATTTTCATCGGATTGCCACTTTTCTACCTGGAGCTCTACATCGGCCAGTACACAGGAGTAGGCCCTTTGAAAGCCTTCAGTTCCATAGCTCCGTTCTTCACCGGCCTTGGATACTGTACCCTCGTGGTCATATCCATTATCTCGATTTATTATATGGTCATCGTTGCCTGGACTCTCTTCTACACCATTGTGTCTTTGTCTGGCAACCTCGGATGGGGATCTTGTGATAACGCATACAACACAGACGGTAAGTTCCTTCTTAGAACATTCTTCATCAGTGGTAAATTAATTAGAACCACAACTAATTTAAAAACTTACACAGGGTGTTTGGTAATATACTGACGATATTCAAGTGACGGTTTACCAAAACATAAAAAAAGACTTCTCGAAAAAAAAATCTACTAGTTATATTATCAAACTTTAAAGAAAATCGACTACTCTTGCAATCGACATCCAAAAATAAAGGCCAATTTGATATCTCTTTCGGAAAAGTCTGCGGGTTTTGGATTAGAAAGAGACAACAAAAAATATCTCGAGACGTCACAAATACAGTATCTGTGGTTAGATGGCAAGCATTATGCAATAGCACAACACAAGTTTAATTAAGTTTAATTAGTTTAAGTTACTTACCAAAATAAATTTCAGATTTCTATGGTAAACATTTCACAAATGTATTTATTATGCTCATCAAAATAACCTCTATTATTTTTGTGCGTATATTATCAAACGCCCCATATATCTTATGTTTACGCGGTACCAGCCACTTATTTTGTCAACTGTAAGAGTCCCAGCAGACTGCAGATTTTCTATCGGCAGATATTTTAGTCAGGTTCTCAATCAGTATGAAAATGTATTCAAGTATGCACATTAGAAGAAATTGGTATTGGCCGATAAATTCGTTTGATGGGCTACACGAGTGCCTTCATACTGAACTGTCGGTAAACTAGTGGCTTTTTAGTAGGCATAGCAACCCAACCTGACTAAACTATCAGCCGATAGAAAGTCGGTGATCTGCAGAGGCTCGACAGACTCATTTATATTACGTACTTGCAGTAAAGTAATGATATCTTCACCAGCTTGCTACAGCGGAGAGTACGATTCCTTCTGTCGCGTAAACAATACAGGGGAAGCGTCAGACCTCACGTATTACCTCAGGACTTGCACCAGCATCGCTGATATCTGCACAGCGACAGGATACCAACCTTTGGATGCAGTGCATTGCTTGAATGGCACCGAACAGATACCTTGGTACACCGATATTAAAAGGACCTTGGCTGCTGAAGAGTATTATAAGTGAGTATCATCAGCAGTTGCGCTGCTTTAATTTCTGGAATCGGAATAATGTCCACAACAACGTCCACGCTAGCTACTAATACAGAATTACTACCTTTTTTTATTTGTTACCCCGACGTTTCGGCTGTGTTGCAACAGCCGTAGTCGCGGGCAGACTGGAGTGCTTGTGGCTCCAAATACTCCAGTCTGCTGTTATGCAACAAATAAAAAAGAACATACGCGATAAACACCTGTTTAAATCAGTAACTATGTACGTGATCGTGAAAGTTGGAAAAATACTACCAATATAGAATATATTCACACTAATATTATAAATGTGAAAGTTTGGATATTTGTTTATTTATTTGTTTGTTTATTTGTTTGTATTTTACTCAATCACGTCGTAACGGTTGAACGGATTTCTATGAAATTTGGTATATACGTAGATTATAACTTGGATTGCCACATAGACTACCTTTTATCCCATAAATCAGTTCCCATGGGACAAAAATGGGGTGTCAAGTCATATTGCAACAGCGAGTTTAGCTTTATTTCTAGGTTACCGACTCATTTTGGTGTAACGCGTACGGAGTCGTGGGTAACAGCTAGTAGAATATAAAATACTTTATTGCACACCATAAAACTTCTTAAACTTTTCCTGCTACTTGTCGTGCATTACCTACAAAATATATGTTCCACATTACGCAAAGGTTGACTGGAAGAGGATGCTTGCTAGCATTAAGTTCGCCTATGCACAGATATATTAATGTTTGCACAATAAAGGATTTTCAATCAATCAATCAGTCAATAATAAAACAGAACAATTACATATGAACAACGTAAATCTATGTTATACAATTAGCGGCCTTATCGCTAAATAGCGATCTCTACCTGACAACTTTGGATGGAATCGACAATAGCCCGCTCTATACTGATACATGTAGTAATATCTACATTACTACATGTATCAGTATAGAGCGGGCCATTGTCTAACGTTCATTTATTTTAACTTGTCCTGCACTATAAACTGTACAGAAACGCGACGTGATAAAATAAAACCAATGATGTCACTATTAAAACCACAATCCTGCAATTTTGCCAACGCTCCATCACGCCGGACAGGCACTTACTTGTTCAGTTGTCATTTCGTGCCCTTCGCGAAGGGATGCAACGCGGGATTTTAATACCGCAATTGTTTTTCACTATTGCAAATCGATTGACGTTCATTCCGTAGCGATTGAAGAGTCCCGCAGGAATGAACGTTAGTGGATGGGTCGCTCATCATCCAGATAAAAGGGGTAATGGACATACCATAACGTCATTTGTTGAGATGTGTCGTTATGCTTGCAATTTGACGTCATTTCAGTGTAAGTGCTGACTTTGTTATTATTATTAATAGCCGTCTCACAATCAACATTTTCTAAACTTAAATTATAAAGAGGAAAGATTTGATTGTTTATTTGTTTGTATTGAATATGCTCTGAAACTACTTGACCGATTTAAAAAGTTCTTTCACCGTTGGGAAGCTACACTATCCCCGAGTGACATAGGCTACTTTTTACTCAATTGCGCATGTTTTTATTGAGAAACTACGCGTGCGAAGCTGCGGATTGGTCAGCTTCTTCTTCTCAGTAGTTAGATCTTGGCAGATCTTGGCAGGTCGTGGTCGTCACTTCGGGGGTAGTGGCGCACTTGACAATCCTTCGCCACTCCTCTCGTATTGCTGCTTTTCTGGTGCACTCGTGTAGGGGACCGTCAAGAGCTACTTTGATTTGGTTGATTGGTTGGATAATATTAATATTACTTGCTTAAAATATTGTCAGTACAAGAACACTTCACCTTTTTGTCAAGCAAGACACTTGTAATTCTATTTGGCATTACACTATCGCGATATCTAGAAATATTTACGGTATCTTATCATTCCTTTGACCCTTACTATCAGGCAACTACCAAGCCACTTGAAACCAAGGCGCAGGGTCAAGTAGATTGGTAACTAATAGGCTATCAACCATTCAACGTTAGTCCACTATTTGGCTTATGCCTGTTAGGTATATTATATCCCATCAAAACATATATGTGAAATGAGAGCCAAGTTCAATTTTTGACTTCAACGACAAAAGAAGTGAGATCTAAATGGGTGTCAAGTTCAATGGTCAGTCCTGAAGTTTATTTAAAACAACATAATTTTTTTTTTTAACTGCTCGCCAGTTCTGTTAGATTAAACTTGACACGCTACCCCGCGTGTCCTAGATAGGCTTTGTGTCGCTTCTATACATTTTGTATGATAGAATGAATGTACAAACTATCTCTAACTATGTGTATTCTATCAGTTATCTGGATCTCATAGTACAAGCTTTGCTATGTTTCGGACTAAACAGCTCTGTCTAGCATTATTTATTTATCTCCTGCACACGGCCACCTTAACTGAGATGGACTCCATCTATGGACTAGTCGATGGACTAATCCATCTCCATCATCTTTTTACTTTTATTTTTATTTTGTATCGCGTCAATAAAAGGTTTCTATTTCTATATTTCTATTTCCTAAAAACTGCACACAACTGAAATGTGCATGTTACGCTGTAGTTTTCTAGCAGTACAAATAAATTATTGCGTGGTTTTTATGTATCGGGGGTTTGTAAATGCGTAATTTAACTTGTTATAGCGAAAGGGTATTGGGCCGTGGAGACGCCACGTGGGAGAACTGGGGTTCTATCCAATGGCACCTGGTCGCGTGTCTATTTGCGTCGTGGGTCATCGCATTCCTCTGCGTGATCAAGGTAAGATTTTTCATTGTGCTTTGTTTTTCAAAAAACGTTCTGTATTTGTATATACCTACGTACTTACTTATCTTTTTATGTACCTAACTTCCTATTTTATTTTTTATCTATGTGGTTGTTAGTTTCCTACTTATAATATTTTCATATCTTCTATATGCTTCCTTGTCTGTGCTGTATTAATTACTTTATCGTTAGTAGATCTGTACCGAAATTCTCTTAATTTTAACTTTAGGCACTTTTCAATCACTTAACATCATTATAATCAGCTACCAGATAGGACGTCCACTGCTGAACATCTGAGCAACCTTTATCAGATCACTTAACGATATAACTGAAAGGTGTCTGAAAGTTGATTCTGCCTCCATTCTTTTTTTAGCATCATCTGGATTGCATTGACTTGCATCAATATTAGATCGAACTTCAACTACAATACTAGGACTTTTAATTTCAAGAAAAAATATTATAAATCTACTAGCTGACCCCGCGAACTTCGTACCGCCTTAGAATCAATAAATTTTGTGTTACTAAGCTGAGATAAATTAAATTATATATAATCAACTATTTCTATATTCAAAGTAGAAAATTATTAAAGTAATAATAACGCTATTAAAAAATTACGTTTTTAAAAAAATTAAAATACGTTAAATTAACGGTTGGGTATTTCTTATTGCCGAATCATAAAAAAGTAAAAATAAAATGTTGTTAAAAAACATAAAAATAAAAATTTGGGAGGGGGGCCACCCTTATCACATAGGGGTAATGAAAATAGTTTGCGTCCTATTCTCAGACCTCCCGAATATACGCAAAAAATTTCATAAGAATCGGTCAAGCCGTTTCGGAGGAGTTTTTATATATATATTAGATGTATACGAATATTTAATAGAGGCAAAAGTGAGTTGGATGTAATACTGAACTTATTTTGAACATAATTTCACTAATAGAAACCTACACTACCGTTGAGTAGCTGTAGGCTATATTTTATTTGGATAAAAATGTTGCGAAGCAATGATGTGTCAGCTATTTCATAATAATATATTAGTTTATATTAATAAAAATCTATTGCCTGCACGTCTGAAAGATCATCATTTGAGAACGGCTTAACCGATTTTGCTGTTTATTTTATGTCTTCGTAATTTTCAGGACAAGATTTCATAGGCAAGAAAATATTGAAAAAATTCCCGGATAATTTGATAATTCTGGTAAATCGAAAATGCTTGGGATGGAATTTTTGTATGAACTCAAGACCATGATAGGCCATTATATATTATTATTATTATGAGCCACTTCTGTCTCACTGCTGAAAAATTAATAGACATAAAAAAAAATTTTGTTAATATAATATTTTGAAATGCGTGCAAGGCCAGGGAGAGTCACTAGTAAAAAATATAATTGAAACATTTAGATTTCGCAAACATGACAACGCAATGCAACTTAAAAATGATAGTAGGTAGCACATGAGATATAACTAGAAAAAGGGGGACAAACACCCTAAGTTTAAACATGTCTAACGTTGGAACTCACGTTGGTTTGACTGATGTCACGCGTGTCAGAGCGATACGAAATGTACATAATCGTATCTTTTTTTTAGTATTATCGTTCAAAATTAGCGATTCCCCCCCCCCCCCCCCCGGTAGACTATTAATACTGACAGCCAGTAGTTTATTTGGCCAGACTGTGGAGGTAGCTAATAAATCGTACCTATAACAACCAAAAGTTGACTGTAGCTAGAACTACAAGATTTTTTTTTTATACTATGGAGACGCTCCTTAGAAATGTGCCCTACGATGCACTTCCCTGCGTCCATCAACGAGGCATACAGGTGTAAAGCCTCATGTGCCTGTAATTTCACCGGCAACCATTCCCTTCAAACCGAAACACAGCAATGCTGTTTGGCGGTAGAAATAGGTATGGTGGTAGCACTTCCCCGGGCGAGCCCTTTCACAAGAAAGTCTACTACTCTCAAAAAAGAATTGAGGTAATATAGCTTTATTACCAACTAACATAGCCAAGAAGATAACAAAGCTGAAGTGGCACATAGCTCGAAGCACTGACGGCCGTTGGGGCACAAAAGTTCTCGAGTTGATACCACACATTGGAAAATGTAGCGTAGGACGACTCCACACTAGATGAAAAAACGAACTGATAAAGGTTCCTGGGAGCCGTTGGGTGCAGGATCGGTCACTCTGGAAATCTACGTAGGAGGCCTGTCGTCAGCAGTGGACGATGTATGGCTGATATGATGATGGTAGCGTTTTTGCTGACCTTGCTGATCTCTTCATTTATTCCAGGGGGTCCAATCAGCTGGTAAAGTAGTGTACTTCACCGCTCTCTTCCCATACGTGATGCTAACGGCGCTGCTTATCAGAGGAGTGACCCTGGAAGGGGCTGCGGACGGCATCATGTTCTACCTGTCTCCGAACTGGGCAACGCTACTGGAACCCAGTGTTTGGGGTGATGCTGCTTCTCAGGTGAGTAACCTAAACCTTATAACAAACACACAACACCCAACACAACAACAGTCACGTCAGCAATAAACTTATGAAAATATGATATAAAACTTTTCTAATTTCCTCGCTTTTATCATGAAAAGCTTGGAGAAACTGATCATCACGGGCAAAGTTGAGGGGAAAAGACCACGGGGTCGTAGCCCGATACGTTGGTCTGACCAGATCCGCACAACTCTTGACTCTGGGCTTCGTGATGCCATACATGTCGCCGCCAACAGACACCGATGGCGAAACATAGTCAAGGAAAAAATCACCCATGGAGGAGGTCACGACCCTCAGCATTGTGGATAACGACTCGAAGAGAGAGAGAGAGATCATGAAAAGCTATGTGTTATTCTTGGGTATAAGTGAAAGAGTTCGAGGATGTAATGACCGCGCTAATACCCGAGTATAATATCATACTATTTAGCATTTCTGTATAAAATAATTGATTTTCCATTATTAATTTTCCCTCGACGAGACATTAACTAAAAATTACGAAGAAACTTTCAAAGCTTTGTTCTAAAATACCTATCTAATGACAGTCTTTACTCGCTAATTAGCAATTACGAGTTTAGCAACAAACATCAATCTAATAAATCGATTTCAGAAACACAGTCGAGGCCAACAGTGACTTTGGTATATTTCCGACCTTATATTTATGAAGCTTAGCTTCAATAGCTGAGGGCTTAGCCAAGTTACATTCGCTTCGAATCGATTCATTTTCGACATAGGTTTGTTGTTGATATTTCCATAGCATGTGTCAATCCCATACATTTTCGAACTTATCGACTAGCGTCATCGCTAATCGAATGTAACTTGGCTAAGCCCTCTGACCTCTCTTAATCAGTCTTACCAGTTTGAGAAAAAATAATGAAAGTGAATGCTAAATGAAAAAGGAAGACATATTCAGCTGATTTAAAAGTATAATTTTGTTAATCGTAAATTAACCTCTGAAGCTTATACGCGATTTTAATTTCTTTTGACTGACTAAAATCAAAATTCAAAATATTTTTATTGATTACAATCACAAGGACCACTTTGAAACGTCAATTTTACTGCCTTACTAACTTGCCAACAGAGGCCGATGTAGCATAACAGAAATTTTACGACTTGCTACTAATTTTTCCCCCTTTCAAGCAGGCTAAACAGGCTAAAGTCTAGCGTAGGATATTATTTTTTCTGTTTATGTTTTTATAACTTTACGTATAAGTTAAAGTAGTCTTTAAGCGTCCCATGACACGTTATTTGTTGTCTCCTAAATCCATACTTCCATACTCTATCCATCCATACTAATGTTATAAATTCGAAAGTAACTCTGTTCTCTGTCTATTTGTAACGTTTTCTGGACTAAACGACTGGACCGCGATTAAATTTGGTGTACAGATAGATAAGATAAGATAACTCTTTAGTGTACACCAAAATAAAATACAGAACATAATTTTTACAAATAGATGGATGCAATGGGTGGTCTTATCGCTAAAAGTGATCTCTTCCTGATAGCCTTTATAAGGACAGGATAATAATTGATCACATGACGGCGGTGTATTTACATAATAATAAAAACATACCTACATACTATAAACCTAATTAATAATAATCACACAAATTTAATATTTGCAAACATAAGAATGATAGATTACCTGGATTGAGACATAGGCTACTTTTTATTGATAATGCGTGCGAAGCCGCGACCGAAAGCTTGTTGTATACAACACTCAGCAGCCGTTGCTAGTGCGATGCTCTGCACAGCCCCCACAAAATAAATAAGTCCAGAAAAGAGGTGAACGCACACATAGACGTGCGTACAAGGATCTCGGATCAATTTCGCTTGTTTTCGCTCGTAAACATAACTTCTTTACTTATTTTGTGCAGACCCGCACCACGTTCTGAGTGTGGAGCTTCTGAATTTTAGTAATGATAAGTCAAAAATACAACTCGTGCAACACGTCAGACAGATGGTTTTAAACCAATATTGTTACGCCTGCGCCACTGTATGTTGCTAAATGTACAAAATCTTTGAATAACGAACACCCTCTATCAGTTATAAAGCCTCGCTGAAATCAAAAGTGGGTCCCGCATGAATTGAGATTTGATTGTGTTGTCCCTGTCAGTAATATTGTATGAATAGAGATGGAATACCCGAATCCCGGTCCATGCGGAATTCTCGTCAGTTTAAACGAAGTTCGAACTCTGGGGTATCCATTGGGAGTCGAGAGTTGAGCGCAATCCTAAATTTAACGTTCAGCACTTTAAGATTTTATGAGAAGTTATTTATTGTTATAATTCCTGTCTATCCAAAGGTTCTCTGAATCTTTCTAGTCTTATACCTAAATAAACGTTTTTAAGTAGTTTTTTAAGATATTGTGTTGAATAAAGACAATGGTGGCGATTTTGTTGTTTACGCTAACTAAAATTTCGTAAAATACGAACTATCAAATCAGAATGTTAATTATGATGACATTTCTAAAATTAATTAAAACAAGTGGTTCGCTCCAAACCGAGATTTCGCAAGTCTCCGATTAAAACAAAAAAATATTAATTGTAATCTTTGACTATCAAAATAGTGCCCCCTCAACTTATTTAACCTACTGTTTTATTCAAATTACAGGTAACGGGAGTTCGTGTAATGTGGTTAATCTTTTTTGGGGTTCAAATTGCGGTTATTCTAGATGTCAGACTTTTGCCTATATTTGTGTCACTATTGCTGGACGCATACCAAATTTCAGCACTGTGGGGTCACTGGAGTACCCAATGAATTTTGTCAAAGTTCAGTTCTTATTATGGCTAACAACTCAAAAACTATAAGAACTTTACTAAAAATAAAAACGGAGTCTAAATTTACTTATCTATTTGACCTGCCCTTATACCTCTCATTTGACATCCCACTTGACCTCATAGTCTCATTTAAATTTTTTTAACCCTTTTGAACCCCAATATCTCAACAACCCCCCCCCCCCCCCCCCCCACATTTTTAGCTCATTTAGTTTACACTAAAATTGTGCTATCACTATTACCTATGTACCTATGTATCAAATTTCACGATGATCGGATCAACGCTTTGAAAGTTATCCTCGGACAAACAAACATACGTACATACATAAAACGCCGATTTCCCCAAGTTGATTTAGAGATCTCGCTTCTTTCGATCAAATAAGTTCGCAGCGTCAGTGCGATAAGACCCAGAGTCACACTTTTCAATGACAAGTGGCAAGTCATTTCAGAGTCGGGCTGCCAACAAATAAAGAGAAATAGGGTCCTTTGCAATGAAACAAAAAATTGTTTGTTTGTATTCAAAGTGTTTCAAACTATCGATACTATTATAATAGTACCTACATTATGATGTAAGTGCGGTAAGTTGAAAATTACAGCCGATGCAATATTGCTTTAAAGAGAGCTAAAAGAAAGCAGAGGCTGTAATTATCAAAGCGCACGTATGTCATACGACGTTTTATAACATATTTGCGAGGAAATAAATAAAACTCGGACTTTCCCGGAAAGAAAAAGCGATGCGCGCGCATCAGCGCTTTTTTTTAAGGCAAAGGCACAAAAACAGTCAGTATTACTTACTAATAAAGTAAATTAATATTTTGGTGTTTTTGTTACAGATGTAATTTACAGGTTGTAATTTATCGTCAAAATTAATTAAATTAAAGAATTAAATGTTTATTTTTTATATTTTATCTCCCAAAGTTAATTTTATTCATAAAATGTTGACCACTTTTCTGACATAAAAACTCTTTGTTAAGATTTAAAAAAAGTACTGTTCGTTTTAGACGGAGCATCTTGATAAACCGTACGTTTTACCTTATTAAAAAGAAACTCGTGCGTTTTACATTACTTTAACGCACAAGTACGTAATGACATACATTACGATATTGAAATTGGTGAAATAAGAGACCATTTACGAGCCCTTTTATAAAAAAACATTACAACAGTTCTCCATTCAAAATCCCTCAATAGTAAGAGTAGTAAAGCTTAAACCGGTTCTTAGGTTGTTCGTTGAAATGGCCTCACTCGGACTATAGTTAAAACTAATCCTATTACCTACAGTTTGCCCAGTTAAAGTTAAAATACCTTAGGTGCTTTTGTTACGCGCTTGCAACTAAGAGGTTGGTAGTTTGCAGTGAATAACGGGAGCTTGAGATTTCTTTGCACTGGCTTTTAAAGGTGGAGTAAACAAATGGCTTTCAAAGTAGAAAAATATAACTAGGGCCTTATCACACTGGCGATTCGCGAACGTGTTTCCTACAAGGCGATTTGTGAACGTGCTCGCCGCACAATGTACGGTTCCCAACTAATTCACCCCCCCCCCCCAAACTTAGGGGGTAAATAAGTAGGATGGTAATTTTAATGACATTTTATTTACAAGTTTTTTTTATTTTATTAAGCCCTGGGATAACTCAATCCAGCCAATCATATTTATTTGTTGACCTAGTGGCACGTAATGACATCATGTCACTAGTGTTAACCATAAACAAAGGATTTTTATTTTATCTTCGGATTTTTTAGATAAATTACTTAGACTATGTGATTTAAACAAGTCAGAACAAGAAACGAACGAAATAATACATATTTAAAATATTAGGTAGCTTATAAAACGAATATTTATAAAACATATGTAAATTGTATTCAAATTTTAAGGAGATTTTCCAACTAATTGTTTCGATTTTAGGTGTTTTTGTCATTAGCTTTAGAGGTAAATATTTTTTTGAGTTGGTTACACTGACACATTGAACTCGACGTGAACGCCACGTTCGGTGTAGGTAAATACGCGCGTTCCATCACACTTCAGTCCGAAATTTTGTAGGCACTATTGTAACGTATAATTTACGTATTGTAACAACGCCGCGTGCTATTCGATGCCACTGCGCAGTGAGCACGTTTACTAATTTCCTCGCTCGCAAATCGCCAGTGTAAAAACGCCGAGTATATAATCATCATCATCCCATAAACAACTTTGTCACCAGATCTTCTATTCATATGGAGTGGCGTGCGGATCTCTCATCACTCTGGCTTCATACAACAATTTCTACAACAACTGTCACTTTGATGCCGTCTTCGTGAGTTTTGCCAACTTCGGCACGTCAATATACGCCGGGTTCGCCATCTTCTCCGTGCTCGGTTTCCAGGCGCAGCAGATGGGTGTCAGTGTTGATGGTAAGAATCTATAAATTGTATGTTGGATATGAATGTATGTACAAATTATTTAAAAAGTAGTTACTGCAGACTGACTGGGGAGTTACGACGCTGATAATGAAATTGGCAGATTGGCATTGACTAAAGTGTTTTCATAAATACATTTTTCATCAAGGACGATGCAAAACGAGCGGTTTTATAATTTTGACGTATATGCCTGCCAATGTGTCTCTCTGTGGCATCGTATTCCCAAACGGATGGACCGGTTTGGCTGTTTTAATAGAAAACTATTTTAACAGGGGTGGTTTTTAACAATTTTAGCAATGTCAGTTTTATCACCCAAGGCAAAAAGACAAGGTGTGGATTTTTAAAAATTTGTAATATTACATACTAGCATCTAATATATATTATATCTAGCTAACGTCTTTGGTGATTTGGTCATATAAGATAATTATCATCTAAAAGATTTAAGCCTGATGCTGTTTTTCACTACAGGTTACCTCTTTCTGATGTACCTTTGTCCTCAAAACTCCGGCAACGTACGCATACAGATATACTTTACTCTTGTGGGAACTTGACTCATTTCTGCATACATCAAAAAGTTGTGAGAGGTCGAACGCGGTCTGAATCCAAAACACGAAGTTATTTCTGCATATACCTAACAAATGTTAAACATTTCTCGCTAAAAAATTACTTTACGTGACCAAAACGATGTATTTTTCACCTAAAACCACAGCCTAAAACAATCAATTACAAACAGAATCGATCGAACCCCAACCACATCGCAATGAAATATTTACTGTTTAATCAATCCATTATCTTGGCTCGGAATACAAACAAGCGCTTGCATTCGTAACATGGAATCAACAGGGGATCGAGTGTTCTCGAACGAATCAGTGAATGTACACTGAACATTGGTTGTATGTACTGTTAGTACTCGTATGTTGTACAGAGTGTTTGATTTTGTTAGGATTATTAAAGAACTATTTCGGTGGCCAGTTCTCGGCCTGCACTCTATTAGTGACTTAGTCCACCTGTCGTCACTACGTCTGGCCAAGTATCCACCAGTGAGATGGGTCGACGACGTCATAAAGCCCGTAGGTCGTACGTGGTTCAAACAAATTACGCCAACGATGCGCTGGCGCAAGTACCGC
Organism: Philereme transversata; assembly: GCA_963924445.1. Taxonomy (NCBI): domain Eukaryota; kingdom Metazoa; phylum Arthropoda; class Insecta; order Lepidoptera; family Geometridae; genus Philereme; species Philereme transversata. The sequence continues at coordinate 6,288,745 of OZ004353.1, forward strand.
GGTTCATCGAACCGCTCGCGCCATTCTACGAGCGCACGTTCTCGCTCCTCATGCCTCACCTCCGCCAGCGCTGCTCTGCCCCCGTCATCCTGTCGAAGACGAACATACACACGTGCGTCCATCGCTGCCAAGATGTCAAAGGGCGGAAACCGCGCCAAGAGAGTTGCCGCCTCAAACGATATCGTCCGGTAACCTCGCGCGATACGAATAGCTATAGTTCGCTGCAGACTATCATACATAGTCCTGCAGCGCGTAACACCCGTCAGTCTACTGGACCACACAGGTGCTCCGTAGAGAGCCATCGATCGCACGACCCCCGCGTAGAGTCGGCGAATCCCCTCCCTTGGCCCCCCAAGATTGGGCAGCAGTCTGTGCAGAGCACCCACCACCTTCTGGATCCGAAGAACCGCACAGCTGAAGTGCTCCTCAATACCCCAGCGACTGTCCAAGGTGAGGCCCAGGTACTTGAGGTACCGCCCCACCTGGACATCAACGTCGCCCACGCGAACGGACATGCTGGGTAGTTCCTTTCCCTTCGGGAACTTGTGGAACCACAGCGCTTCGGTCTTCTGAGGCGCTATCCGCAGACCCAGCTCGTGGATCTTGTTGACGACGCAAGCCACCCCAAGCTCGGCGTGCTCTCTGGTCCTGTCGAAGGAGTCCCCGTCAGCTAACACTAAAGTGTCATCTGCGTAGCAGACAACGTGTATGCCGACGGGGAGATCGACGCGCAAGACCACATCGTATGCAAGGTTCCACAAGAGCGGGCCCAAAACGGACCCTTGCGGAACCCCACAAAACACCTCCCTCTGGTGCAATGCACCGTCCCGGCCCACATACTGCACACATCTGTCGCGCAGATAGGCGCCAACTATGCGCTGCAGGTAAAGGGGCACTCCATGAAAAACGAGCGCCTCCCGGATCGCCCTCCAGGGCAAGGAATTAAACGCGTTGACGATATCCAAAGACACCGCCAACATCTTCCCGCCCCGGGACACAGCCTGCTTCGACAGTGACTGGACGCGAAGAACCGCGTCAACTGTCGACCGCGCCCGTCGGAAACCAAACTGGTTATCTGACAGGTCGGGACCTTCCTGCTGCAGATGAGTGCATAGACGAGCGGCAATTATTCTTTCGAACAATTTGCCAGCCTCGTTCAGCAGGCATATGGGACGATATGCAGACGGAGAATCCATGGCCCTGCCGTCCTTCTTCAAGAGGACCACCCTTGCCTCCTTCCAATCCTTGGGAAAAGTTCCAGAGCAGAAGCAACTATCAAATAGTCACCTCAGCCTGTCCCCCAATCCGGCGGAAAGAGCCAGCACCCACGCCCGACCAGGAATCCCATCCGGGCCTGACGCGGTGTTACGTGCCCCGAGGCACTTCACAGCTTGGTGCAGCTCCTCTTCAGTCACCCCCAGTTCATCAGACCAGATGTTCGGGTCCAAAGGTAACCCGGGGGATGAGGGACTGTCCTGAACCCTGGGGAAGAGGGTGTCTACCACTCTCCTGATAAAAGCAGGGTCCAGGGTTCCCGTCAGTGGTGGAACCCAGGGCCGGAGTTTACCCAGTACAATTTTGTACGGGCGCCCCCACGGATCCCTGTCCAGCCCCTCAAGGAGTTCACTCCGAGACTCAACACCGAGACTTGGCATCGGCAATAGCGCCTTGGAGTGCCTTGGTAGCGCATCGGTAAACTACGTAAACTCTCTCCGTCTCTTTGGCAAGGGCTCGCCGTCTCGTCCGGGCTCTGGTGTACTGGCGTCGAGCACGCAGGCACGCCTCGCGCAGCCTCGCAATCTCATTCGACCACCAGTATACTGCCCTACGCTTGGTTAGCCTGGTTCGGGGCATCGATGCATCACAAATGGACGTCATCGTTGTCCGGAACCAGGCTGCCTCCCTCTCAGGATCAGGCAGTTCCTCCTCGACCTCCGGCCAAGCCGCGACGATGGCTGCGGCTTTCAACAGATCGTTGTCTAGCCGTTTGAGGGCCCATCGTCACGGCAGGTCGCTACTGCGGCGGGACACATGGTCGGGAGGGCGAAGAGCTACATCGAAAACGATGTGGCGATGGTCGCTTAGTGTGACCATCTCCTCCGCTACCCTCCATCCCGACACCATGTGTGTGGCAGAAGAAGTCGCCCTGGATAAATCCACGATTGACTCTCCCTGCCACCGCACACACGTGCTTACGGACCCCCGGTTTAAAAGCCGGAGGTCAAATCAATTAAACCTATGTTAGCCAAATTCATGTGTCAATCAAATCTTAATGCCAAGCAACTACTATAGTATTTTTTTATAGAAAAATAAAAAAATATAGATTACTATTAAGCACCTGAAATGCTCTGTCTCTTCTCTATAACGCCAGTTTCATTATTGATCCAATCATAGCCATTACTTTTATTATTTCAATATATTTCATGGCTCATTATTTTTTACTTCTCCGTTATATTTTATGCTGTCGTATTATTTATCGTTCTCTTATAAAGAAGGACACATTTCTAAGAGGTTTTTTTATGTTGTCACCTTACCAAGGCTATAGATTTATTTGTATTCGTATTTTATGTAAGTTTTTGACCCTTCTTCTTTTTCTTCTATAATATTCTTTATCCGTGAATACAATTGGGTCTGTGGTTCTGAAGCCTGCGCAAGCTGTATGGGAAGAATGAATTAAAATTTCTAAGCTTGCTTATAGAAATCGATGACGTGTGTAGACTCCATAATGTTGTTCCTCAAACGAATTAGCTTCCGCTCGAGAATTTGCGCGTGGATTTTTAATAAAAATAAAATAAAAATTAACACAAGATGAGCATGAACATACATGCAACCCTTTTTTTTTAAATTGGATAGAACTTCGTTTGACCACAATCTCACCTGATGGTAAGTGATGATGTGGTCTAAGATAAAGCACGAAGATCTAGAAGAAACCTATTTACTCTTACCTTAAAGAGGCCCGGATTGTATTCTTTAGGAAAAACAGACGACGGCAAAGTGTTCCATACCTTAGCTGTACGCATCAATAACGTAGAACCAAAACGGTGTGTGCGAATGGGTGGTATTGTTACGAGCTGAGGGTTCGGGATAAAATAATGGGAATCGATCTAACCAAAACAACACTTTTATTCAGCACTAGAACGATGAATACACGAACTTGGTCACACGTAATCACAACACACTAATTCACACCACTGTTGCACCACTTAAAGTCACCGAAATGATCGCACGTATAGCTTAATCCAGACTGACTCGCGAGCAACTACTGTTCACGCGAGACCCTGCTCCACGTCAGTCCTCCAAGGCCTCGCTGAGACTCACTCACTAACTGAGACTGACTGTCCGGCCATCTCTCCGGCCTATTTATATCGCACACATTTCGATTGTTCGAGAACGATGTCGATCCTTCCAGGAAAGGGTCGGTCCCTCGACACAATGGCCACTCCCCATTCTGAGAAACCACAAACAATAGCAACAATAACACAGCAAGACAAAAGCGTTCGAGAAGGTTCGATTATTACTCATTGTTTAACAGCCTCGGCGTAACAGTATATTGACTAGGTACGGTTGGTACTGAGCCGTGCGCCTGCTTGTCCTTTGATGTAAGGAAGATGGGGGGATCAGATCGTATAGTTCCTGAGCACATTCCCCAAAATGTATTCTGTAAAAGATCGATAGGCTTGCAACTTTACGGCGGTGTTCGAGACTTTGGGTCTTAGTGACCGCCATATATTGCTCACCTGTAAGCCTAAAAGCCCTACGTTCTAACTGGCTCTTCTTTGGGATGGCTGAACCATCCCAAAGGTGGCAGCAGTACTCCATACCAGACCGGACTTGAGCTTTGTAAAGACTAAGAAGCTGTCCTGGTGTGAAGTATCTCCTGACCTTGTAACACTATTCGCCCGAGTCCTGGACATCGCAACGATGTTAGAAAAACGCAGTATTAGAAAGGTCTTGAGATTGATATTTCGCAACGATTTTAGAAAAAAGCGGTCAATATTATGAACTCTATCTATGGTGGTACTATTTATAGGCTTATGCGTGCGTCGATAACCAGCCATGTTTTGCTGCAATATCAATTAATTACTTTTCGTCAGTCGATAACGATGGTTTTATTAGCCGGAGTAACGAACGCCATAACATAACTTATCTGCGATATCGGACAATATTGACAATGCTCTCGTGAAACCGAAATTATTAGCACTCATCTAGATAATGGTCAATTCTGGCGAAGGCAATACATAAACATCGATCAAATCACAAATTATGTTCATGATCATAATATTTAGGTAGTGATTTGTAGAGCTAAGCCCACTCGCAAAATTAACAATACCCCAGGCGTTAACCGTCATGTGTTATTTCAATCCAACAATGTTGATAATAATTCACCTTTTCGTACATTACAGCGCCTTTATGCAGTGCAATTTGTAGCGAACGCTTTTTAACTTCTACAGGGTACTTTGGAATGTTTGCATGTTAGTTAACCCGAGCGAGAGTAAATTCTTCATGATATAAAACTTTACATCTGGTAAAAAAGTAAGCCTAAATTAAACGAAAACCAAACATTTATAAAAATAGTTTGTGTGTCAGCTCTGACGCACGACTGGAGTTTACTCCTTACGAACGATTATAAAATATATAGATTAGTAAATGAACGAGTAGATGTATTATACCGGTTCTGGACCACTACATTTCCAGTGTAACAAGACCCGTGTTTTGTATGTATTTGGTAGTGTTTGAGGGGTCATGTTATGTTGGTTTGGTCTCAAAAATCGATATTTGACCTTTGTGCGCATACTATTACGTATGAAACTGGAGGTCTTGGTGGTCTGGTTTCTGGTCGCTTGTTATCGGGTCTTGGAAATGATAGTTACATAGTAATAAAATGTTAATAGAACTAGTGTTTGTCTATGTCCTGCGGGTCTTGGAGCTTTGGTTTTGGTCGTAGATACCTGTGACGTCATACATGTTTTAATAGAACTAGTGCTTGTCTATGGCTTCGTATGTCCTGCGGGTCTAGGAGCTTTGGTTTTGGTCGTAGATACCTGTGACGTCATCGTTATCGGGTCATAGTTACATTGTAATAAAATGTTAATAGAACTAGTGTTTGCCTATGGCTTCGTATGAAACTGGAGGTCTTGGTGGTCTGGTTTCTGGTCGCTTGTTATCGGGTCTTGGAAATGATAGTTACATAGTAATAAAATGTTAATAGAACTAGTGTTTGTCTATGTCCTGCGGGTCTTGGAGCTTTGGTTTTGGTCGTAGATACCTGTGACGTCATACATGTGTTAATAGAACTAGTGCTTGTCCATGGCTTCGTATGTCCTGCAGGTCTAGGAGCTTTGGTTTTGGTCGTATATACCTGTGACGTCATCGTTATCGGGTCATAGTTACATTGTAATAAAATGTTAATAGAACTAGTGCTTGTCTATGGCTTCGTATGTCCTGCGGGTCTAGGAGCTTTGGTTTTGGTCGTAGATACCTGTGACGTCATCGTTATCGGGTCATAGTTACATTGTAATAAAATGTTAATAGAACTAGTGCTTGTCCATGGCTTTGTATGTCCTGCGGGTCTAGGAGCTTTGGTTTTGGTCGTATATACCTGTGACGTCATACATGTTTTAATAGAACTATTGCTTGTCTATGGCTTCGTATGTCCTGCGGGTCTTGGAGCTTTGGTTTTGGTCGTAGATACCTGTGACGTATACATACATATACTTATATATATATATATAGTAGTATAGTTACATTGTAATCTGGCTCTGGTTGTAGCTGGTCGTACTTCTATTTACTATATAAGCGAAGCCGCAGGCGGAAGCTAGTTATTGTATACATTGTAATGTAATCACTACAACTCTTCCCACTGTGGTTTTCCAATCGGTACAGGATATGATAGTTACACTGTAATCTGAATACTTGCACATGTTTTTTATAGAACTAGTTTTAACCTATGACTTCACACGCGATTTATCAATAAAAACATAACCCTCCTTCTTTAAACTCGGGTAGAAAGTAGCCGTCATCTCAATCCTAGTTATCTCTGGTCACAGCTGGTCGTACTTCTATTTACTAGATAAGCGAAGCTGCAGGCGGAAGCTAGTTATTGTATACATTGTAATGTAATCACTACAACTCTTCCCACTGTGGTTTTCAAATCGGTACAGGATATGATAGTTACACTGTAATCTGGATACTTATACGTGTTTTTTATAGAACAAGCATTTACTTGTGACGTAGATAGTAGTTACATTGTAATCTGTCGAGGGTCTTATTTTGATCGTAGTACCTCTATTTACTGGATAATCAAAGCCAATAATTCTATGCTAATAAGGGAAGGAATATATATTAAGAAATAAAAAATACAGTTATACAAAACGATTGTTTTTATTTAATTTTATAGTGTCCCCAAGCCAAAGTGGTTATACAATCCTCTGGAGAAATATACCTTTTATCATCATTACCAGAAATCACTTTTTTTAATACTTTTTGTATATACATTATGCTTATCACTAGTAAATGTATTCATGTTATCATACAGTACATAATCAAGATCAAGGGCTTTTCGATAATTTTCAAAGTGTAGTTTTCTAACAACCGCAGCAGATGTACCTTTGTTTTTCTTAATAGTTGGCCCACCTTGTACAATGTAACTATACATTTTTGATCGAAGACCTATAAACTCTTTGATGATGCAACCATTGCTTTCATCTTTCATTAAACCAACCACTTTTTTATTGACTAATGGGAGATTGTATACATTATCCACTGGAAAATCAGAGGTGTCAAATCTGGTTTGTAAATCACATCTAATGTTGGTAATAAATCAGTCGGTATCAGTGTATAGTAATTGTACGTTATGTTTATATTTAGGTAGCATATAGGAATAGTGAAAATCATACATGACACATTTTGAAAGTTCAAGTACTGTAAATCCAACGTAGATAGGTTTATCGTATAATATTTTGTTTTATTCATTTGCACTAACTTTTTTCAAATGAGTTTGTGGCTGCTTGCCTATTAACAGTGTTCAACCCTAAGTTTCAGGTCTTCTTTGATTCTGATTATTTTTGCTCAATAGATATAACATAGCCTGTGTAACATTATCAGCTGATTTGGTCTTAATCGGTTGAGCCCATGCATATTTTGAAAAGGTATCAATACATGTTAATATATACTTAAATCCGCTATTGTACTTGGAATATTTTTGCATGTCAATCAAATCTATTTGCCAGGTATCGTCCAGTCCTTTTTGTTTAAAGCGTCTTCGTGGAATTTTTTTACGAACATTTTTATGAAGTTCTTGAACGACTTGCCATTTACTCATACTATAGTCTTTATAGTCTTCGTATCTCTCTGAGACTTTTTGGTTTCCGGTGGACCTTGAATCTTTTGTGAGATTTCTTCTATAGTTTGAGAGATTTTCTTAATCTTAAGCATGCACAAGTTTAAAACATCATCAAGTTGTGCCTTTATAACCGCATCATTTTTCAAGATACCTTTACTGACGCTTCTTAAAAGTCGATTTTCAAAGTTAACCTGATGTCTCATAACATTTAAGAGTGGTTGCTTCGATGTTTTCATATCACTTTTACTAATGCTACTGCTACCTGCTAGATAACGTCCAAACTTATTCACGGTCATTGTTTTACTGAAGGTATGTTTTAATTATAAACATGTTTATACCTGAGAAGAGAGTTGCGGTGGTTCAATTATATTGGCTTCTTGTAATTCTTCAATTATTGCAATGATTTCATTATCATGAGCATTGTTACCGGCATTTTGCGAGGCAATGAGAAGACGTAATCAATCAACAAGTTCATTAGGATCATCCCAATATTTAAAATCTGTATTTGGGGTATATTTTTTCATTAGTAATTTGTTAGCTGAAGATGAAGAGGTAAGACATCCACCTGTTTTCGTGGAAGCCGAAGGTAGGCTTAACTGTTTTATATATTTAGAATACTTGATACTCCTATCACCCTGTATCTGACCATCAAACAAAAAATTTCGTCTATGTGCATTCGTCATTGTAATGATTTTGCGATAGTTATCACTGTCTGCTGGTTGAATGAGCGATATTTGAGGATCTCTTTTAAATAAAAGCTCCATCAATCCGGGGGTGCACTTGAATTTTACATTCTTGATTGTTAAATAGTTTTCATTAAAATTAATGATACTGTCACCTACATAATATCCATCTGGTTGTAGGTGTATACCGTAGGGTACTTTTTCCACTTTATTAATAACAGCACTATCCAAATACGTTTTAATTATAGGAGTGATAGCATTAGAAGTTATTGATTCAGGTATAATTGTTGAATTGTTAGAATCAGATTCCCCATCAGCATCTTCATAGCTGTCATCATCTACACTATCATCAAGCTCATTGTTACTTGAGATTTGCTCAGTTTTCTTTTTCCCCCCTTTTATCGCTTTATTTTTAGAATTCATTTGTTTCAGAAGAGAATTCAAAGGTGTTGTGATTGGTTGAAATGTATCCTGTAAGATTGATGTTAATTCAACTTTACCCTCATTCAAAGATTTAAGTTTCTTTTTCACACTTTTCACAGATTGAATTAGTTTCCGTTTGAGTTTTTTATCCCCAAAGATCTGTTGCTGCTGCTGCTGCTGCTGCATCGTTGAAGAGTCCATGGTGTAATGTAAAAACTTTTATTATGTCATCAGTTATATGTTTCTTCTGTGTAATAGATATTTTATTGTAGAATTATAAAGTTATCGAATCCTTTTCGATATCGACCTTTGTTTATGTCTACCTCCTCTTTATTGATCACTATAAATCCATACTTTTCTCTCCAACATTCTCTGCAAAGTTTCAAAAATGTATCCCACAACATGTCTGTATTCACATGATCATCGTACGCATGTCTAAGATTCATCTCATCCTGCTTGAAGAGAACAATAAAGTTTGCATTATCACGCACCAACTGTTTAGGTATTTTACTATAGGTTTGACACAAATAAAAACAATCAAGTCCCTTATGTCTTCCCATTGAGAAATGCATACGAATAGGTTCCTGATCCTCCATTGATACATCATCAAATATAACAATGCTGTTGTTGTGAACGTCTTCCGGTGAAGCTACCTCACTTTTATCAGAGAAAGTGTAAAAATTGATTTCAGGTATATGACTGAATACTTTGTTTAAGAATACATACTTTGGTTGGTTTAACGATTTTGAATACAAGTAAATATTTTCAAAAATTAAACCTGTAGACTCTAGTAATAGGGTGAGTAATAGATTAGTTTTTCCGCATCCAGATGGTCCGCAAACTAAACATCTTATACTGTTAGGTAGCAGTACTCCGTGTCTACGATTAGAACAGTCACCACTACCGCCATCCTTTGGGATCACATCCCAACCTTTGACTGATAAGCTTGTGGTTTGTTTCTTGAACTGCATTTTTTATTTAAGTGATAATAAAATTGCTTACACATGCTTTAAGTAGCTTAGATTAGTGACAGCAGTGTAGGAGATACCATTAAAAATGATTATGCAACATATAAAGTGTTTCAGTCATCGGAGAGCTTCTGTCAAGACTAGAGGTGGCGGTGGTTTGGTTAATACACTAATTAATCGTTTACCCTTTGAATTGCATCTGCCTGGCTATAACTACTGTAGACCTGGAACGAAATTGGAAAAACGTCTAAATAAAGGAGACGTTGGTATTAATCCTTTGGATGAAGCGTGCAAATCACATGACATTGCATACGCTCAAAACTCATCACTAGAGAATCGACATAGAGCAGATTTAGAGTTAGCATCAGCTGTAGAGAGACGTTGGCGTGAGTCGAAAAGTTTACCTGAAAGATTATTAGCGTTTGGAGTCAACAAAATAATGAAGTATAAAGTGAAACGTGGTATGGGGATGAGTTTCAAGAATGTAATAACAGCCGCCCGTAGAGCTGTAAAAAAACGTATTTCAGATAAAAATAATATACCCACGAACAAACAATTGATAAGTGTAGCTATAAAAGCGGCTAGAAAGACTATGAAACATAAAGGTGTAAAGTATCACCAAAAAAAACCGAGGGTTATACCTCTACCGAAAAAGGGTGGGTTTTTACCATTGATACCAACATTCACGTAATAATGAGGCAGGTAAAGATAAAAGTTTGTTTGATCACAGCAATTTTTACAACGCTCGCCTATATCTTAATTCTCAGTACTATCCTTATGACTCATTCGCCAATGATTTTGAAAAAGGTGTTTACTCACTTCTCTATCAAGCATTTATTAACTTTAAAAGAGAATACTACGGCATAAAGAGTGCGAATATTCAAGTAGATCCACCGCACTTTAAAACAAAATCACCTTTAGTCATAATTGACTGTTCCAGACAAACTGATTCTCTTAGCTCAGGTGGTGGTGGTGCTATTGATATTAAACTGGAGATGGAGTTTAAAAAGCCTTTACCGAATGATAGCACTGCTTACTGTTTAATCTTGAATGACTCACTATTTGAGTATAGTATTCTAACTAAATCAGTTCGAAAAATAACAAACTAGGAATCTATTCCAATCTGGTTTACTAACTGACCTGTTCTGATCTGTTCTAACCTGTTAACTGACCTGTTATAACCTGTTCTAACCTGTCTACTAACCTGTTCTAACCTGTTCTGATCTGTTAACTGACCTGTTCTAACCTGTTTACTGACCTGTTCTAACCTGTTCTGATCTGTTAACTGACCTGTTCTAACCTGTTCTAACCTGTTAACTGACCTGTTATAACCTGTTCTGATCTGTTAACTAACCTGTTCTAACCTGTTAACTGACCTGTTCTAACCTGTTAACTGACCTGTTATAACCTGTTCTGATCTGTTAACTGACCTGTTCTAACCTGTTCTAACCTGTTTACTGACCTGTTCTAACCTGTTCTGATCTGTTAACTGACCTGTTCTAACCTGTTAACTGACCTGTTATAACCTGTTCTAACCTGTTTACTGACCTGTTCTGATCTGTTAACTGACCTGTTCTAACCTGTTCTAACCTGTTAACTGACCTGTTATAACCTGTTCTGATCTGTTAACTAACCTGTTCTGATCTGTTAACTGACCTGTTCTAACCTGTTAACTGACCTGTTATAACCTGTTCTGATCTGTTAACTGACCTGTTCTAACCTGTTCTGTTCTAACCTGTTCTGATCTTTTATTCAATGTGTTCAACTGGAGTATTAAGTTTAGTTGTACTTTGTCAGCCCCACTGAAAAGATGTTTAGTTTGTCTTCTTACGCTCCATCAAGCCCTCAATTTTACTATGAACTTTGTAAAAATGTATACTACATTGCTTCAAGCTCAATACCATACATTACAACATATTTGATACCGTCATTAGATCAAATCAATGCAGTATTGGATGTGTGCATTAATATTGATAATCGATTAATATTAACTAAACAACAATGGAACGCAATATTCAAGGAGGACAATGTAAGAGATATTACAGTATTTTTCAAGAATGGTTCAACTCCACCTGCACCATCACCATCTAAGTCACATCAACAAGCGATAACTTTTATAAATTTACAAGGAGAAGGAAAACCGAATTTCATCATGATTTACGCAGGAGCTCAATCGATGAGATTATGTAGTGGAGAATGGTGGCACTTGTGTCAGATAATGAATTGCCTCAACCTACGTCTTCAACAATTGTATAGAACTAAATTTTATTATGAAAACCGTATGAATTTTTTTAGAAAAAGGTTTAAGCTTAGTCAAGTGAAAACATTGTATGAAGCCTCTGTTCTTATGGATAGTATTTATGATGAAACATCTCTTGTAGACGTTGAAATTAAGTGTTTTACATTAGAGTGTTTATTTTATTCATGTTTAATTTAGGTTAAAATTATGTTATGAAATAAACTTGCTATTCCTATTATAATTACATTGTTTGTTATACCTACATCACCCCAACCACATCCTGTTTGTATGAGATAAGAACTTATAAAAAGGAATCTTTAACGAATAAATCATCAGTATATACTACCTCTCCCTACACAGTTTAACTTGTTTTTTTAAAATGTACGACTGTCCTTTTTGTAATGTTGAAGTAGATAAAAATCAGTTGATTGCTCACTCGAGAACAAAACGTCATAAGTTGTTGTGTAAACAAGATTCTGAGGATTATTTTACATACATTATTGATTCAGCGTTCAAGTGTAGGATTGTATCTTATAGAATCAATGGATCCTCAATCATTCTAGATCCTAAGCTATACTTGGCGGGAGCATCATCAAAGGTACACCAGTTGCTCACTCTCGAGTTGCAAACGTATAAACATATTAAAGTAAATTTGGAACTGTTCTGTACCTTTATAATAATTGAAAAAGGTGGAGATAACGAAGAAGACGTCGTAATCAGAGATCTAAAGTCATTCAACACAAAGAATGTAAATTTAGACATGTCATCAAATCTATCTTCTTTCTATGAAGATATTTGTTCTAACATATTGCGGAAATGTGAAGAGTTTCAAGAAAAAGACAGCGGGTGGGCGTTGGAAAAAATTGAATTCTTAGAAGTGAATATTAATAAGTACATTCCAATAAGAGGGAGCTCTTATACACCACTTCCTATTTGGATACAACGTAAATTTGCTTGTATAAATGTGAAAAACACCGATGACGCTTGTTTTTTCTGGGCTGTAGTGAGTGTTCTTTATCCAGTCAACTCACATTCAGATCGTCCATCGTCTTACCCCCCTTATGAGAGTGTATTGAAAACGGAAGGAATTTCTCTACCAGTGTCAGCAAAGGACATTAAACGTTTTGAAGTGCTAAATCAAATTAAAGTGAATGTGTACGGTGTTGAACATAGGAAACAATGTATTGTACCCATGTTTATATCGTCGAAAACCTATAATCAAAGTGTCAATCTATTGTTCTATGAAGACGATAAAAACAAAAAATCACACTATTGTTCAATAAAAAACTTGCCCCGTTTGATAGGCTCTCAAATGAGTAAACATGAGCACCGTCTACATTTTTGTGACGGATGTTTACAATGCTTTAAAATTAAGAGTAAACTTGATCTTCATAGGAGAATAGGTTGTCATAAGGCTTTGATAGAACTTCCTTCTCCCAAAGATAAATACTTACATTTCAAAAACATAAGTCATCAACTTTCCGTTCCATTTGTAATATATGCTGATTCAGAATCAATATTAAGTCCTATCAAAGCCTCAAGTGAAATGAAAAGTACCTATTACACTCACAAACATATACCATATAGCTTTGGGTACTATATACATTGTAACTATGATAAGTCACTATCTAAATATGTTATGTACCGCGGTGAGGACTGTGTTGAAAAGTTTGTTGATAACATTTACTCTGATCTCAGTCGTATTGCAGAAATTTTTTCAAAGATTATTCCATGTGAAATTCCTACTCTAGATCATCAAGCATTATTATCATCTACTTTTTGTCATATTTGTCAAAAAGATTTCTTATCAGCAACAGAGGAAAGGGTTATTGATCATTGTCATTTTACAGGAAAAATCAGAGGTGTGGCTCATAATCAATGTAACTTGAAATTTACAAAACCCAACTATGTCCCTATATTTTTCCATAATCTAAGTGGATACGATAGTCACTTATTTATCAAAGAACTGGCTGCTAGGGGTGGGGATGACATTCATTGCATACCTCAGCATAAGGAAAAGTATATTTCATTCAGTAAAAAAATAAAGTTTAATAATGACGTTGATGAAATTACCGTACGCTTTGTAGATTCGTTTAAATTCATGTCAACAAGTTTAGACAAGTTAGTTAAATACCTATCAACTGATCAATTCAAAATACTCCCTGATTACTTTCCATACCCTGAACAAATGAACCTCTTAACACGAAAAGGAGTCTTTCCATATGAATACATTGATTGTTGGTCTAAACTTGAAGACAATTCTTTGCCTGATAAAGAGTTATTCTACAGTGAATTAACACAAACACACATTTCCAATCAAGATTATATACACGCACAAAAGGTATGGGAACAATTTGAATGTAACTCGTTGGGGGAGTACTCTGATTTGTATCTCAAGACAGATGTCTTACTATTGGTTGAAGTTTTTGAAAACTTTCGTAGTATATGTTTAGCTACATATAAACTAGATCCATGCAGATACCTCACAGCACCTAGCCTCTCGTGGGATGCTATGTTGAAAGAGACAGGTGTAAATCTCGAACTTCTTACCGATTATGAAATGGTTCAATTCATACAATCTGGTATCCGGGGTGGGATTAGTCAAGTTTCCAAAAGATATGCTAAATCCAATAATAAATTTATAAATCCCACCACCTGCAACAGTAATCATACGCAGGAAAGCAATTTTATAATGTACTTGGATGTTAATAATTTGTATGGTCATGCTATGAGTCAATACCTACCACATTCTAACTTTGTTTGGTTGAGTGATAGTGAAATCAGAACATTTAACATTCTCACTCAGCAACCCGATTCAGATACAGGCTATATTTTGGAAGTGGATTTGGAGTATCCCTATTCTCTTCACGACTTACACAATGACTATCCCTTTTGTGCTGAAACAAAAGCTCCACCTAATGGTAAAACTAAGAAACTATTACTCACACTTGATAATAAACAAAATTACACAATTCACTACATGTATTTAAAACAGTGCATAGAAAACGGTTTAGTCTGCAAAAAAATTCATAGAATCTTGTCTTTTCAACAATCTCCATGGCTCAAATCTTACATAGATTTGAACACTGTTAAAAGGCAAGCAGCCACAAACTCATTTGAAAAAAGTTTTTTTAAACTTATGAACAATTCCGTGTTTGGTAAAACCATTGAAAATGTAGCCAAAAGGGTTAATGTACGACTATGTAGTAGATGGGATGATCAGAAAACAAAAACCAAATGTATGTATGGAGCTCAAAGATACATTTCTCTACCAAATTTTCATAGTTGTAAAATTTTCTCTGAGAATTTAGTTGCAGTGCAAATGAATAAAACAAAAATATTATACGATAAACCTATCTACGTTGGATTTACAGTACTCGAACTTTCAAAATGTGTCATGTATGATTTTCACTATTCCTATATGCTACCTAAATATAAACATAACGTACAATTACTATACACTGATACCGACTCCTTTATCTATAACATTTTAACTGAAAACTTTTATGAAGACATTAGATGTGATTTACAAACCAGATTTGACACCTCTGATTTTCCAGTGGATAATGTATACAATCTCCCTTTAGTCAATAAAAAAGTGGTTGGTTTAATGAAGGATGAAAGCAATGGTTGTATCATTAAAGAGTTTATAGGTCTTCGATCAAAAATGTATAGTTACATTTTACAAGATGGGCCAACTATTAAGAAAAACAAAGGTACATCTGCTGCGGTTGTTAGAAAACTACACTTTGAAAATTATCGAAAAGCTCTTGATCTTGATTATGTACTGTATGATAGCATGAATACATTTACTAGTGATAAGCATAATGTATATACAAAAAGTATTAAAAAAAAAGTGATTTCTGGTAATGATGATAAAAGGTATATTTCTCCAGAGGATTGTATAACCACTTTGGCTTGGGGACACTATAAAATTAAATAAAACAATCGTTTTGTATAACTGTATTTTTTTTATTTCTTAATATATATTCCTTCCCTTATTAGCATAGAATGAACACTTTTTATTAAACTTTGCATACACTAAAGGACACCGACTGAACCATCGAAGATGTTCTTGCCAAGGATCATCATCTGCTTCCCAATTCCTCAGACCACCACCACAATAAAAACACATAATTTTATCTTCGTAACCAGTGTAGAAGAAACCGGCATCTGCTAGCTCCTCTGGTTTTTTACACATATTCAAAGGCCAATCACTGAAACTCTTCAATCGCACAATTTTTGAACTGTACCACGGAAACAAGGGACCATTAATTTCCACCATTATCCTCCTCTTTACTGATGCTGTGTTCTAGATAGTACGTGAGTGCTCCCTCCAACGATTCGTTTCAAACAATAATTATTTTTATTACACTCAATATAATATATATATATATATATATATATATATACAATTAGCTTTTGCACATGGTTTCATTTATCCAATAATTAGAAATATGATTCGCAACTGATTACAATGTAACTATCATATCCTGTATTGATTATAAAACCATATCCAGATTACAGTGTAACTATCATATCCTGTACCGATTGGAAAACCACAGTGGGAAGAGTTGTAGTGATTACATTACAATGTATACAATAACTAGCTTCCGCCTGCGGCTTTACTTATCTAGTAAATAGAAGTACGACCAGCTACAACCAGAGCCAGATTACAATGTAACTACTATATACGTCACAGGTATCTACGACCAAAACCAAAGCTCCTAGACCCGCAGGACATACGAAGCCATAGACAAGCACTAGTTCTATTAAAACATGTATGACGTCACAGGTATCTACGACCAAAACCAAAGCTCCTAGACCCGCAGGACATACGAAGCCATGGATAAGCACTAGTTCTATTAACATTTTATTACAATGTAACTATGACCCGATAACGATGACGTCACAGGTATCTACGACCAAAACCAAAGCTCCAAGACCCGCAGGACATACGAAGCCATAGACAAACACTAGTTCTATTAACATTTTATTACAATGTAACTATGACCCGATAACGATGACGTCACAGGTATCTACAACCAAAACTAAAGCTCCAAGACCCGCAGGACATACGAAGCCATAGACAAGCACTAGTTCTATTAAAACATGTATGACGTCACAGGTATCTACGACCAAAACCAAAGCTCCAAGACCCGCAGGACATAGACAAACACTAGTTCTATTAACATTTTATTACTATGTAACTATCATTTCCAAGACCCGATAACAAGCGACCAGAAACCAGACCACCAAGACCTCCAGTTTCATACGAAGCCATAGGCAAACACTAGTTCTATTAACATTTTATTACAATGTAACTATGACCCGATAACGATGACGTCACAGGTATCTACGACCAAAACCAAAGCTCCTAGACCCGCAGGACATACGAAGCCATAGACAAGCACTAGTTCTAGTAACATTTTATTACAATGTAACTATGACCCGATAACGATGACGTCACAGGTATCTACGACCAAAACCAAAGCTCCTAGACCCGCAGGACATACGAAGCCATAGACAAGCACTAGTTCTATTAACATTTTATTACAATGTAACTATGACCCGATAACGATGACGTCACAGGTATCTACGACCAAAACCAAAGCTCCTAGACCCGCAGGACATACGAAGCCATAGACAAGCACTAGTTCTATTAAAACATGTATGACGTCACAGGTATCTACGACCAAAACCAAAGCTCCAAGACCCGCAGGACATAGACAAACACTAGTTCTATTAACATTTTATTACTATGTAACTATCATTTCCAAGACCCGATAACAAGCGACCAGAAACCAGACCACCAAGACCTCCAGTTTCATACGTAATAGTATGCGCACAAAGGTCAAATATCGATTTTTGAGACCAAACCAACATAACATGACCCCTCAAACACTACCAAATACATACAAAACACGGGTCTTGTTACACTGGAAATGTAGTGGTCCAGAACCGGTATAATACATCTACTTGAACGTATTTTTATATTACTGAAAGCATGCATAATAAATTTATTTATATTAATTATATAATTTATATATTCATCTTATTCTTGAAAACATAAAAAACAATAAGATGTTTCACAATGATCATGATGGATGTTGCATGAACATGAAAATTTACTAAGAGAGTTGTCTAATGGCCCTCTAAAACTAAAATATTATATATATATTATATACAATAAGTAAGTAATACTAACGCATAACGTAACGGAGAAAGTTTGATTTTATATGACTAATTATATGACTGCCTCCGTGGCGCAATGGGCGTATAGCCGGCTGAGACGCAGGAGGTAGCGGGTTCGATTCCCGCCACGGAACAAATGTTTGCATGATCTACAGATATTTGTTCCGGGTCTGGTTGTTTTTCTATATATTATAAGTATTTAATTACAAAAAAAAAGTATATAAGTATTCTATCAGTTACCTGGTTCCCATAGTACAAGCTCTGCTTAGTTTGGGGCTAGATAGCGCTGTGTGAAATGTTCAGCAATATTATATTATTATTATACCCCATACATTTTCATACTTATTTAAATAGACTATTAAATAGTCTGTCATCTCTAATTATATCAGCACTAAGTTCTATCATTTGAAATGTAACCGCTAAGTATTGTCAGTGTACATATGTTATGTTGATGATTCAAAAAAATAATTAAAAAAATAAAAATATGAATTGGCTTATATATGAAAATCGATTCTTATGGACTAAACTCCAAAAAACTCCAAAATCCATTTCCCAGCTGAGATCCCTTCACCAATATGAAAAAGTGCTGCTAATCTTCGGATTAGGTGACCTGATCATTTCACTTAGCTACCGCAGTTAAACTAGCTCTAACAAAGTCGCATCTAAATCGATCCGTCTGGGAACTACGATAACACAACAGATAGACAGACAAAAATATTACAATTTAGACGTAATTTATATTATTTTCTTTATTGATATACTGTATTGTAAAAGGATCATTAAAAAGAACACCAGTATTATTTCTTGCCTTTCTTTCCTGGCTTGGTCGCGGTGGACCAGGCAGTAGAATCGACGTTTTACAGTGATCCTTGTGATTTTATTGAAATAATATATTTAAAAAAAGACAAAGGCACCACACCCTTTGCTCAGGGTCAAAAATATCGTATTACCATTCTAGACTGCGGAAAGAGCTGGCCCTGTTTTTCAAGTATTTTTTACGTATTAATTATTAACAGATGTAGCTGAACAAGGTCCAGGATTGGCATTCGTCGCATACCCTGAAGCTCTTCTCCAGATGCCAATCCCACAGCTCTGGTCGATCCTGTTCTTCCTTATGCTGTTCATCCTTGGACTTGGAAGCCAGTTCGCTGGCATTGAAGCTATCAACACTTCGATAGTTGACCGGTGGCCACATCTAAGAAAAAACTATTGGAGGGTGAGTTTTTTTAGTTTTTAAACGCGTACTTGTACGGGTGTGAGATTGCTTCTACCAAAAATATATAAATAAAATAAAATAATGTTGGACATTTCACACACCACCATCTAGCCCCAAACTAAGCAAAGCTTGTACTATGGGAACCAGATAACTGATAGAATAGAATATATACAAGTATGTTTATAATAATATGAATATGTATTTTTTGTAAATACATCCTCATAGTATATATGTCTGTAAAAATACCTATTTAAACTAATCATGAATCTATGATCTATATAAATAATCTATGAAGAGAAAAGGTTTGTATTTTTGTATGTTTGTAACGAATAAACTCAAAAACTACGGGTCCGATTTCAAAAACTCTTTCACCGTTAGAATGCTAAGTTATTCTTAAGTAACATAGGCTACTTTTTACTCAACTGCGCAGAAGATGTATGTTTTTATTGAAAAACTACGCGTGCAAAGCTGCGGATTGGTCAGCTGGTACCATATAAACAAGTTATAAATGTAACCAATAATGAAAACGAAAAATCTGCCGTCATAATCCTTAAAGTTAATACCTCACGCCTAAAATATTTTTTTACACATTTCCTTCAATAAACTAAGTATTATCAAATTTAAAAAACCAGGTAAAGTCTTCATATATTCTAAATTTCGCTTCAAACAAGAAAAAGAGTGGAACGCCTTGCCTGAGTGTGTTTGAGGCAAGCATGTTCCCGTAGACTGCATCATCGCTTACCATCAGGCGAGATCGTGGTCAAACGCTACATTACTTGGGTGCGACGCTACATCCCATTTACTTGGGGTTAGCCTTCCTTGTCCTTGTCCTTGACACTGCGCACGATTTTGTGCGGTGATGGTGTCGAGTTGGGCTTATTTTAGGTATTTCTCGGCCGTCGTCAACCAGCTAAAGCCAGGTCTTCCGCGTTTACGCTTCGTCGTTGGCAAGCTTAGGGCAAATTTGACCACGTGAACCGTGCGACTCTGAACGTACCCATACCATCGCAGGCGTTTTTCTTTAAGTTTTATGACTATGGGTGCGACCTTGAAACTTCCCCTTACGCATTCGTTGATTTTATTAGTTTCTGATAAATTCCGTGGTCAAACGCAATCCTATAATATATAAACAAAAAAAAATTGCGGTCGAACGCTAATCCGAAGGCAATTTGACCTCAGGCACATAGGGAACTGACCACCCGTCAAAACTACGATTCTAAAGGCACAGATACACAACATCATTACAATATTTTTACAACAGTTGGGATCCATAAAGTAGGCTTAGGTTCGTACCTATTCCTTCGCGGAAATCTACTCTTAAATAACAATAAAATATTCATAATAATATTATAAATTCGAAAGTAACTTTGACTCACTGACTGTTTATTACGTATTCGCGACAAACAGCTGTTTATTACAAATTTAGATAACATTTGGTGTACAGATTAGGACCTGAATTGAGACAGGCTACTTTTAACTGATAAACCACGCATGCGAAGCCGCTGGCGGCAGCTAAACTTTAAATAATTAATATTTATCTAGGCTGCAGCTCAGTAGTCAACTACAGCATCACTAAAAACATATAGTCTTTATAACTAGTTTTTTTGTAAGCTAGTACAGTTCTCGTCAGGACGAGGCTTTACTAGGGGATAGGGTTACACAAGAGGATAACAATCACAACAAATTGCGGTACGTTTCCAAATTCGCCGCCGGCTCTTTTCAAAAGCTATCAAAACTCAAACGGGGAAGTGACAAAACAGAGGCATAAAGTTACCGACAAAAGTTATCTATTCCTCTGTGTTTTTATTTAGAACTTGCCGAGGCATAAATTCAAGTCAAGTCAATACTCATTTTTTCATTAAAATCACAAGGATCACTTTGAAATGTCAAATTTACAGTCTCCGCGACCAAACCAAGAAGGTTAGTTATTCATTTTAATGATTCTTTTACAAAACAATTGGCACAAATGTTTGCATGATCTACAGATATTTCTTCTGGGTCTGGTTGTTTCTTTATATTGTTACGCCGAGGCTGTTAAACAATGAGTAATAATCGAACCTTCTCGAACGCTTTTGTCTTGCTGTGTTCTTGTTGCTATTGTTTCTGGTTTCGCAGAATGGGGAGTGGCAATTGTGTCGAGGGACCGACCCTTTCCTGGAAGGATCGACATCGTTCTCGAACAATCGAAATGTGTGCGATATAAATAGGCCGGAGAGATGGCCGGACAGTCAGTCTGAGTTAGTGAGTTAGTGAGTCTCAGCGAGGCCCTGGAGTACTGACGTGGAGCAGGGTCTCGCGTGAACAGTAGTTGCTCGCGAGTGAGTCTGGATTAAGCTATACGTGCGATAATTTCGGTGACTTTAAGTGGTGCAACAGTGGTGTGAATTAGTGTGTTGTGATTACGTGTGACCAAGTTAGTGTATTCATCGTCATAGTGTTGAATAAAAGTGTTATTTTGGTCAGACCGATTCCCATTATTTTATCCCGAACCCTCAGCTCGTAACAATTTGGTGTCAGAAGTGGGATAAAATAATGCCGGTTCTACCAAAGGATAACGTGGACGGTGTCAGGACGAGAGGTCAACGACAACAGGAAATGGATGAAAGGCGGTTTGGGGAGTCTCCGGTTCAAGAAGCTCGGCAGAGTCGTCAGCCGATGGAGATGGAATCAGCCGCCGCTGAATCATTTGGAGCACCATCATCATCATCCGCGGGCCAAGCTCCTGTGACAGGCGATCTTGCTGCTATTATGGCAATGCTTTGTCGTCAAGAAGAACAGCGTCGTCAGTATAAGGAAGAACAGCGTCGTCAGCAAGAAGAGCAGGCTCGGTTGCAGGCAGAACAGTAACGTCAGGATAAAGAAGAGCAGCGTCGTCAGCAAGAAGAGCAGGCTTGGTTGCAGGAGGAAGAACGCCGTCAGCATAAAGAAGAGAAGCGTTGTCAGCTGGAAGAGCAGGCTCGGTTGCAGAAGGAACAGCGACGTGAACAGGTGGAGCAGACTCGGTTGCAAGAGGAACAGCGACGTCAGGATAAAGAAGAGCAGCGTCGTCACCAGGAAGATCAGCGGCGTTGGCCATAAGAGCGTGCTCGACTGATGAGGGAATCGTTCGGTTCATCTGGAAAGGAATTCCAGGAAGTGAAAGAACAGATAGAAATCATGAGAGCCGTGTTTTGGAGGCTGGAATTGGGATCGCTGATGAGAAAGGGACTCTGGGTGTCCTGAAGTACTGGAGACGGCAATGTGGCTCCTCTAGTTGCTACATCTTCAGCGCGAGGTGCGCCTAAAATTGTTCGTGTTGATCGGCTGCCGCGATATGGGGCTAAGAATGCTCGGGACGAGCATGTTTTAGGAGGGGGCAGTGTTACGCCGAGGCTGTTAAACAATGAGTAATAATCGAACCTTCTCGAACGCTTTTGTCTTGCTGTGTTCTTGTTGCTATTGTTTGTGGTTTCGCAGAATGGGGAGTGGCCATTGTGTCGAAGGACCGACCCTTTCCTGGAAGGATCGACATCGTTCTCGAACAATCGAAATGTGTGCGATATAAATAGGCCGGAGAGATGGCCGGACAGTCAGTCTGAGTTAGTGAGTTAGTGAGTCTCAGCGAGGCCCTGGAGTACTGACGTGGAGCAGGGTCTCGCGTGAACAGTAGTTGCTCGCGAGTGAGTCTGGATTAAGCTATACGTGCGATAATTTCGGTGACTTTAAGTGGTGCAACAGTGGTGTGAATTAGTGTGTTGTGATTACGTGTGACCAAGTTAGTGTATTCATCGTCATAGTGTTGAATAAAAGTGTTATTTTGGTCAGACCGATTCCCATTATTTTATCCCGAACCCTCAGCTCGTAACAATTTGGTGTCAGAAGTGGGATAAAATAATGCCGGTTCTACCAAAGGATAACGTGGACGGTGTCAGGACGAGAGGTCAACGACAACAGGAAATGGATGAAAGGCGGTTTGGGGAGTCTCCGGTTCAAGAAGCTCGGCAGAGTCGTCAGCCGATGGAGATGGAATCAGCCGCCGCTGAATCATTTGGAGCACCATCATCATCATCCGCGGGCCAAGCTCCTGTGACAGGCGATCTTGCTGCTATTATGGCAATGCTTTGTCGTCAAGAAGAACAGCGTCGTCAGTATAAGGAAGAACAGCGTCGTCAGCAAGAAGAGCAGGCTCGGTTGCAGGCAGAACAGTAACGTCAGGATAAAGAAGAGCAGCGTCGTCAGCAAGAAGAGCAGGCTTGGTTGCAGGAGGAAGAACGCCGTCAGCATAAAGAAGAGAAGCGTTGTCAGCTGGAAGAGCAGGCTCGGTTGCAGAAGGAACAGCGACGTGAACAGGTGGAGCAGACTCGGTTGCAAGAGGAACAGCGACGTCAGGATAAAGAAGAGCAGCGTCGTCACCAGGAAGATCAGCGGCGTTGGCCATAAGAGCGTGCTCGACTGATGAGGGAATCGTTCGGTTCATCTGGAAAGGAATTCCAGGAAGTGAAAGAACAGATAGAAATCATGAGAGCCGTGTTTTGGAGGCTGGAATTGGGATCGCTGATGAGAAAGGGACTCTGGGTGTCCTGAAGTACTGGAGACGGCAATGTGGCTCCTCTAGTTGCTACATCTTCAGCGCGAGGTGCGCCTAAAATTGTTCGTGTTGATCGGCTGCCGCGATATGGGGCTAAGAATGCTCGGGACGAGCATGTTTTAGGAGGGGGCAGTGTTACGCCGAGGCTGTTAAACAATGAGTAATAATCGAACCTTCTCGAACGCTTTTGTCTTGCTGTGTTCTTGTTGCTATTGTTTGTGGTTTCGCAGAATGGGGAGTGGCCATTGTGTCGAAGGACCGACCCTTTCCTGGAAGGATCGACATCGTTCTCGAACAATCGAAATGTGTGCGATATAAATAGGCCGGAGAGATGGCCGGACAGTCAGTCTGAGTTAGTGAGTTAGTGAGTCTCAGCGAGGCCCTGGAGGACTGACGTGGAGCAGGGTCTCGCGTGAACAGTAGTTGCTCGCGAGTGAGTCTGGATTAAGCTATACGTGCGAACATTTCGGTGACTTTAAGTGGTGCAACAGTGGTGTGAATTAGTGTGTTGTGATTACGTGTGACCAAGTTCGTGTATTCATCGTCATAGTGTTGAATAAAAGTGTTATTTTGGTCAGACCGGTTCCCATTATTTTATCCCGAACCCTCAGCTCGTAACAATATTTAAGGATTTATTAAAAAAAACTATTCAGTTATCTAGTTAACACAGTACAAGCTTTGCTTAGTTTGGGGCTAGAGGATGCTGTGTAAAATATCCAGCATTACTTATTACTATTTTAAAAGATAAATAAAAAAATAAGTTACGTCTAACTTGTAACATTTTTCATCGAGTTGGAGCAACTTTAATTCCAAGCTCGTTTATCAACTTAGTCATTTGATACGTTGTAGTAGCTTTTTTTACAAATACTGTTTAATTATGTTTTTAAATATTTTAATTGTAAATTTTTGTGTATCACTTGGGAGTTCGTTGTAAAAGCGTTCACCTTGCCCTTTAAGCGATTTGATAACTTTATGGAGTTTACAAAAGGCAACAGCGAGTTTATATTTCTTTCTAGCATTAAAATTAAGATTATCGCTTTTATTCTGTGATTACAGTAACGTAAAACTGATTCAAGCCTTACATTCTTCAGTTTTAACAGCTGAAGTGAAAAGCGGGAGCGCTTTTTAGCAGCAGCCAGTGTCTTGGAGTCACTTCTGCGGGAATCACTTCTAAGCGATAAGACCGCCCATTGTACTTGTTGCTTTGTGAATTTGTATTTTGTGTTTGTTTTTTTATGGTGTACAAGCGTTTTCATTCATTCTTTCATTCTGCCTGGTAGTGAGTTGGAGCATTTGAGCTATCTATAGACCGTTTGCAACGGTATATGAACCGTTTCTTTTGCGTTTTTTAAAGTTATGTAACATATAGGTAAGTTATGTATATTATTTGTGTGTCTATCATATTAACTGTAGTAAATGCTTTGTTT
This sequence comes from Philereme transversata, assembly GCA_963924445.1. Taxonomy (NCBI): domain Eukaryota; kingdom Metazoa; phylum Arthropoda; class Insecta; order Lepidoptera; family Geometridae; genus Philereme; species Philereme transversata. The sequence goes on from OZ004353.1 coordinate 6,313,805, forward strand.
CAGGTAACAGCCTTCACTTGTTTCGCGTGTTTCCTCCTCGGCATCCCAATGTGCTTCAGCGGAGGCGTCTACCTCTTCACGTTACTGGACTGGAATACAGCATCATGGGCTATCCTACTCATCGGGATGGGAGAGGTAAATATCACCTTTTTTATAACAGTTCTTAATGGTAAAGGTAGGGTAAGGTTTCTTTCTTAGGTTCTCTACGAGATCGAATCAGAAATGAGGAGATCCGTATACAAACCAAGGTAATTGATATAGTCAGGATTAGCAAGCTGGAATGGCAGTAGAGCTATGTACCCCAGCTCGAAGAACTGACTGCCATTGGGGCAGAAAGGTTTTAGAGTGGAGACCACGCACTGGAAAGCGCGGCGTTGGACCGCCCCTCACTAAATGGAAACCCTGATAAAAGTTGGAGTTGTTGGGTATAGGCCGCACAAGATTTGTTGATGACATGTTATGTTAAGTATTTGACCATATATGGCTAATTGTAAAGCGAGCATTATCTGCAGCACGCACGATGTAGAATTTCAATTAAACTATAATATTTATCTTCTGGAGCCCAGACAACTTGCCCTCCACATCATAGAGGAATTCGATTGAATAAAATAATAATTTATATTTCAGAGCGTAGCAGTCGCCTGGTGTTACGGCGTCAACCGAGCTTTAAAGGACATTGCGAGTATGAATATGAAACTGCCAAAGGTTGTGCAGTTGTATTGGAAGGCTGTGTGGGCCATAATAGTTCCATTTGCTAGTTTAGTAAGTATTTCATTAAAATAATTTATCATTACCTAAAGCAATCGAAAGTATTTTCAAAACTTTCGATTAGATGATTCAGAATTTATTCCCATGCGGTCAAGTAGACGCAGTGAAAATGCTAATCTGGACTCATTAGTTTCATAATTTGATAATCAAAAATAAGTTTGTTACAAAAGAAATTAAAAAATGATGGTATTGACCTCAGAAGACTGACAAACATGTGATGTTGCATCACACTAATATTATAAATGTGAAAGTTTTGATGCTTGTTTATTTGTTTGTTACTCAATCACGTCGTAATGGCTGAACCAATTTCGATGAAATTGTGATAAAATTATGACCTGGATTCAAACATAGGCTACCTTTTATTGACAAACAACGCGTGCGAAGCCACTAGCGGAAGCTAGTAATATTTATTATATTACTAGCTTCCGCCAGTTTTAGAATATTTCAGCATAATTTTGATAACATGAAAATTGTGATTACAAATTGAGATTGCCTACGTATTCGGCCACCCGTCAGCAAGAATAATTTAGATTTATCAGCAATTAATTTACGACTGACTATTAATCAGTGATTGAATATTAATTATAGATAATTGTCCTGTCGTCAAGCTATTATCTTGTAATATTGTCAGTGGCATTGACTTATTACAAAGACAACATTTGTATTCAATGATAAGGACAAAGCTGACCTCTGAAGTTTATATAGAGGACATAATTACAGAATATCTAAGAGCTGCTCAGAAATATACTTGGTGATGGTATCCGCGGCCGTTCGCGATAAGAATCTTCCTTTTTGTAACAATTAACGTTTCATTACGACGTCCTCCGTGGCGCAATGGGCGAATAGCCGGCGGAGACGCAGGAGGTAGCGGGTTCGATTCCCACTGCGGAATAAATGTTTGCATGATCTACAGATATTTGTTCCGGGTCTGGATGTTTTTATATATATTATAAGTATGTATTTACAAAAAAAAGTATTTAAGTATTCTATCAGATAACTGGTTCACATAGTACAAGCTCTGCTTAGTTTGGAGCTAGATATGTATGTGAAATGTCCAATATATTTATTTATTTGTTACTGACAGCGTCTGTACCGTCAATATCGGAACAGATCGAGAGGTATTTTTTTAAAACATTATCATTGATATCACGCTTCAAGCGCTTGACTATCTCCAAAAAATAAGGAAAAAAACTACCTACTGCGTAGTATCCCTGCACTCTTTCTCTACACAGGGTGTTTGGTAATATACTGACGATAATTCAAGTGTCGGTTTCTCAAAATATAAAAAAAGACTTTTCGAAAAATAAACTACTAGTTATATTATCAAATTTTAAAGAAAATCGACTTTTAGGTGATTAGTTCGATAAAAACTTTCTGCCAACTTTTGCAATCGAGATCCAAAAATAAAGGCCGATTTGATATCTCTTTCGGAAATGGCTGCGGGTTTTGGGTTAGAAAGGGACAACAAAAGATATCTCAAAATGTCACCAATACAGTATCTGTTGTTAGATGGCAAGCATTATGCAATAGCACAACAACAAAATAAGTTTAATAAAGTGTTTGATTTTACATGCCAAAATTAATTTCACATTTCAATGATAAACATTTCACAAAATTAGTTCATAAGCTCATCAAAATAACACCTTTCATTTTTGTGCGTATATTATCAAACCCCCTGTATAGATCGGGCAATTGACGATGGTTACTGGTGAAAGTGTTGAGCAACGCGGACGCCGGCGCCGATTGCTGTGTTGCTCTATGAGCAATAGTAACCCAATATTATCAAATACAAGCATGAGATGTACATCGAATCGCATTTGAATAATATAGACAGAACGCAAAAAATAACCAGACAGGCTTTGCACGGATAAATAAATAAGTGTTTAAAAAAGTAGGACATGTGTCATAAAAAAATTATAACGTTACTTTGACCGAATTTTACCTATTATCTAGAAAAAAAATCTAGAAAAATAGATAATGTAATGTAGATAACACAGTATGTTGTCAAGTCTTTGTGACGTAGTTTTTGTAAAAACTGATATCATGAACCGTGCAAAACGGGCAGGTTTGGTTATCATATCTAGGCCTGCTCAACATACGAAATAAAATCAAAAATGTTCTGTTTTTTTCCAGGGAGTCCTAGCGTTTATCTTCTCAGACTGGTCTCCGCCTGCATATGAAGACTATACTTTCCCACTGTTTGCTGATCTGCTGGGCTGGGCAGTGGGCCTGTCCACGCTCATACTGTTCCCAGTTGGCGTAGCGTGGGCCCTTTACCATGGTTATGTAAGTACGCTTATCCATAACCTACCCTAATCCTTCTGACTTAAAAGTTATAATAATATAATATTTATTTATAGTTAGAATATACAATAATAACTAGGGTTCATTCCCAAAATCTCGAGCCGAGAATTCTCATGAAATCGTTCGGCTTTGTTCCCGGGAAATTAAGCTCGAGAAAATCATATGTGGAACTAGTTTTGTTTCTCGATGTCAGAACTAGATGAAATTCAATGCTGACGATGATTGAACGTTTCTTGAAATTAAAAAATGCCATCAAAAAGGCATTGATAGATTTAAATAGCTCATACAAATGGAATGAAGATAATAATACTGTGCTTCAAAAACTGCAGATGATATTAACACCAACGAAACTTGCAGGAAAGGCGTTGAGTAGGCAAAATGCCAATTTATTGACTGCAGATGCTTTAATAGAGGTGTTGCTTATAAAATTAGAAAGTATCAATGATGCTTTGGCCCTTAAATTAGTAGATTCATTTAAATTTAAAATATCAGAGCGCCGTAATACGCCTCTAATATCGCTGCTAAAATACTTGAAGAGACCCATAAGATTATTTTGATACTTTTATTTTAGAGGAAACCACCTAACTTATTGGTTTAATATAAGAATTTTTTTTTGATACACATTCTTATTTATGGGATGACTTTTTATACGAAAATATATGCAAAAACTTACGTAAATGAAAAATTCTCGACAACCCGAGAAGACCCAAGAAATTAGCCTCGAGAATTCATGAACCCTAATAATAACACATAATTACAATATAGAATACCTACCTAATATGAAACAGATTATGAACTATTCAAATATAACTGCAGACGACTTATACTTGTCCTAATTGATATAATATATATACGTACGTTTATTTATGCGTTATAATTAATAGATATCTTAAAATTCCTACACGTATACCCACAACTTTTAAATTATTTTGAATCAAAAGCGTACCTAAGCTAATTTATTTATGTAAAACGATAACTACACTTATATGTATATAGAACCCCTTCACAAAATTATCTTTGCATACTAGTACAACGTATCTTCACTTATAATAATAGGTCTTTACCTATGAAATGGCCATTCTTCAGTACTGGTCATTTCAAATAGAAAAAAAGTGTGGAATGGCTATGTATTCCAAATTCAAATTAATTTTGTTTTAAAAACATGACATTCTTTTTACAAACTCAGTCATTTGTTTATTGATTAGCGTTATATTTTCATTACATTTGAACATTTTTCGTCTTAATGGATACTTTACTTTTAAAAATTCGTGTAATTATGGAATTTGTGTTCCGACGTGGCACCAACGCGACACAAACGGCACGTAACATCAAAAACGTTTACAGAGAGAACTGTACAAACGAACGCACAACCCGTTATTGGTTTTCCCGGTTCCGTTCTGGAAATTTTGTCTTGAAAAATGAAGCTCGTGGTCGTCCGGAGACTTTGGTCAACAATGATGAATTAAAGGCGATTGTGGAAGCTGACTGAGTTTGTTGCCTCCCGTCCAGCTGACTTTTACAAGAAGGGCATCAATAAACTGCCAATGCGTTGGCAAAGATGCGTCGATTGCATGGGTGATTACTTTTAATAACAGAAATAAAAAAGTTTAAAAAAATAAGTACTTTCACTTATTCCATACAAAACGGCAATTTCATGGGTAAAGACCTAATATTATCTATGTATTTATTTTTAAATTATTTATTTATATACACTTATTGTTAGGCAAGATGATCCTAAACGACCACAGTCAAGAGGGGACTCTTTTAACACAGGTTAATGCAACTTAAAAGAAGAGTTTCCAACCCTAGTTTTAAATGTACTCTTGTAGTAGACAATAAAAGATTAATGATTTGATTTTGATTTAAGTAGAATGACAAGCACTGGGTGTGTCTTTATAAAATTTTATGAATATATGAATTTTATAAAGACACTATAAATTTTAACTTAATTTTAACTGATACAAATTTTAGTCGCATTTTAATCTATAAATCCAACTCTAATTCAATTAATTATTATTTTGTGTTTGTGTCTCGAGTTAAGCGACGAAGTTTGTAAAATCACCAATTCAACCAATCTTATCGTATATCAACACCTTTACCATCATCACCATCATCAACCTATAGCAGTCTACTGCTGGACATAGGTCTCTCCCAGGGTGCGCCATTGAGCCCGACCCTCAGCTTTTCTCATCCAATCCTTGCCAGCCACAGCGCGCAAATCATCACTCCATCTAGCCGGAGGGCGTCCTACACTTCGCTTGCCTAGACGTGGACTCCACTTCAGAACACGTTTACCCCAACGGTTATCGGTTCTGCGGCAGATATGACCGGCCCACTACCACTTCAGCTTGCTGACCCTCTGAGCTATGTTGATCACCTTGGTTCTCTGTCGGATAACCTCGTTTCTGATTCTATCCTTCAGAGAAATTCAGAGCATAGGCCATTCCATAGCTCGCTGAGCGACTTTCAGTTTGTGGACCAGTCCCACCGTAAGTGTCCACGTTTCGGCTGCGTAGGTCATCACACGTAGGATGCACTGGTTAAATACTTTTATTTTTAGGAATTGTGGGATGGGTGACGAGAAGACCTAACGAAGTTTCCCAAACGCTGCCGAGCCCAGCTGAATTTGCCGGTTTACCATACTTCACCTTTACCATACTTCCAGCAAAATAAACCATTTCGATTTATTTGTACATTTCTTTATTTCAGCGTGGAAAAGAGCTCTTTAGTGTAACACCGGCTTGGAAACCAGCGATCAGAACCATGGATGAAGGGTCTGACTCCATCATGTCTGTAGACTCCGCCAGAACTGGACCCTACGACAATGTTGGCTACATCATGGAGTAGAGACCTTAGCTCTCCTAGCTAAACGATTTATGTATCTAGTCAATTTACACGTACGATTTAAGTGAAAATTGGTGCTGTTAGCTGATTTGCACTTATACCTATATTTATTTCAAGGATAGCAATATCACAAATAAGCTGTTAAGATAGAATCTGTTTAGTACCATGTCGCATTACAATTGACATGTTTGACGAACTCGTACCGTCTGAACTAGCAAGCACTCTTTATTGTAAATTAATAAATATTGCTGAACATTTCACAAAGCGCTATCTAGCCCCAAACTAAGCAGAGCTTGTACTATGGGAACCAGATAACTGATAGAATACTTATATACGTTTTTAAAGTGAAACTTTTATTACATCGTCTCAAACTTTTTCGTCTGTGTGTTGTATGTCGCGAGACGGTCGGCCGCGGAGTAGGGATAAAGCGAAAGGCGCTCGTCAGAGCAGCCGAGGCCAATATGGCGGCGCCTAAAGTTCGCATCAGCTGACCGTGTAGTGTATAGACTATTACTCATTTGTGCCAACGAAAATTTTTAGTTAAATGTCTATAATGTGAAACAAAGTTTCACTTTTACCGTGGTTTCATAAAACCACACAATCCTTTTATGTTTTGTAAACACAAACATAAAATATATAGAGAAATAACCAGACCCGAAACAAATAAATATATTGTGACATGATACTAACTAGTTAAGATCGTATTTTGTAAATGTGGATTATTGTAATGATCTAGAGGAGTTGAGTTATCTACAGATCTTTTTCAACCATCTACAAATAGCTCAATTGATTAGTTTTTTGTATTATTTACAATATTAAGTAAATATTTTATTATATCTGTTAATAAATGTTTACACTATTACCATTTTTTTACCAAGCTCGGGGTTTGCCAGAGAGCGATGGAGCGCAGCATTTTGGGTATTAAGAGAACAGACCGAGTTAGAAATACCACGCTGCGCTCGAAGACTGCTATCGCTGATGTAGGTCGCAACGCAGCCAAGCTGAAATGGGAGTGGGCGGGCCACGTGACCCGCATGGAACAGGATAGATGGGCAAAAGAAATCACAGGATGGATACCCGTAGACGGCAAAAGACGACGCGGTCACCCGAGAAAACGATGGCGCTATGACCTAGATGTATTCAACAGTGATTGGGTAGAGTTGGCCAGGGATCGAGAAGGGTGGAATGAATTTGAGAGACCTTTGCCCAGCAGTGGGACAGTACAGGTTAGGAAAAAAAACTATTACCATTAAAAGTCAAGCCATATTAAACTGAGGACTTTTTACCGTCATAAAACCACGGTAAAATTGTAGCATTTTTTCTTCTTAACTTCGTTTAACCTAACCTAAGCAATGTGTAACTAGTGGTTGGCCCTGAACTGAGATCTCGCGAGTTTCCCATAAAAAATATTATATGTAACCCTTGACTATCAAATTAGTGCCACGATATAAATAACCAACTAAATTGACCTATAGATGCATTTAAATTACAGGTAACGGGAGTTTATGTTATTTGGTTACTCTTTTTTGGGGTAAAAATTGCAGTTATTCGGGGTGTCAGACTTTTGCCTATATTTGTATCACTTATGCTACACGCATACCAAATTACAGCACTGTGGTGTCACTGGTGTAGCCTGTGAATTTTGTCAAAGTTCAGTTTTTATTTTGGCTGAACTCAAAAACTATAAAAACGTTACTAAAAATAAAAACGGAGTCTAAATTTACTTATACCTTTCATTTGACATCCCACTTGACCTCATAGTGTCATCACTAAACAGTTACAAAACACCGCCACCGAGCTACATTTTTCGAATATTTTATATGAACTCGCTGCACACGGTTGACGCCAGTGACGTGTAGCCACGTGACACCGCTTCTCGCTTCTTGTGATCGTGTGGGCGCCACCAACAGAAAGTTTAGGAAAAAAGTTAAAAAAGAAGCAATCCAACTTCAAGTGCGTGACCCGTGTTTGGCAAGTTCTGTTTTTCTAAGAGGAGGGTATAGTCATATTAATGCCATGACACAGCGATGGAATCATTTACAGAATGAGGAAATAATGGTTTTTTTGTAATCTCCTTCCAACGTCTGGCAATAAATTATTACAGTTAAAAATGCTACATAGGAAACAAGGCATTCAAACTTTTGTTAGAAGTAAGTTGCAAATTGTAACTGAAACAGAAACTTTGCTGCAATAAGTTTTAAATGTTACATAAGTGTGGAGTGGAACTCACTTCCGGCGTATGTTTTTCCAAACCAGTATAGTCTCGGAGTCTTCAAGTCCAGAGTGAATAGGTTCTTTCTAGGCAAGCGTGCTATCTTCGATCACACCATCACTTACCATCAGGTGAGGTAGTGGTCAAGCACTTGGATATCATCAATAAAAAAAAGTGTATATTTTATGCAACAATTTTGTTGTAAACTTTACAAAGACGTAAACATATTTTTGAATGAATAATAGATGTGTATTTACAAATTAAACTTATTAATTTTACAAGCTTTTATTTAACTTGCAATGTATGTATGTACCTATGTTTGTCCGGGTGGAATGAAACCGATTGAGCTAAAATTTGGTATACACGCTTATTTTGGATGGCAATGCATGCTTAGCTATGTGACATCATTCTAATTCTAATATGGCGGATCATCTAAGATGGCGGACTATTATTATTTCTGCACTACCACAGTATGGGTATCAAATGAAAGGGCTTGCTGAGGAGAACACGAAAACGAATACAACGTCACATAAGATCCAAAATATGGGAGACCATTCAAACCTCATGTGGTTAAAGGACGGCCCCTTAGATAGGAACATAGGTATGTAAAGTTTTGTACAACGATTGAAAACAGCCACACGCACAAATATTAGACGCGCGCGTACGAGGATCTCAGGTTAAGTCAATCGAAGCTTCCAACAAATCAATCTGTCTAGACAATGGAACCTCTAAATGCATTGAGTGGGCTACCAGTGTTTGGGCGCATTTGAATCTGCTTGCGGTTCTGATTATGATTATGCTTGTTTTGGAAAAGTAATTTTTATTAGTAAACTTATTAGGTTTGATGTTGATTCAAATATTCTGTATAAAATTTAATATGTTATGGATAAATATTTTAGTTGGATAGATTGGTGTAGAATATAATTTACTATGCTGTAAGTACTAAGTAGCTTCTGAATATATATATATATATGTATATAGAAGAAATTAGTTCATTGTCTTGCTCTTGTCAGTTCTTTTCAACACTGAGACTACTGTGGACTTAATTTCATATAGATTCTTAAGATGCTATATCAATCAAGAAATCAATAAATAAAATATATATTTTTAACTTTTTTTTTTCGTTTTTTTTCCAACTCAAAAAGTTGAGTTTTAGAATGTGTAAAGATCACAAAAAGTGACTTGTTTTATAGAAAAATCAATCTAAATATCTGCTTCCGGAACAAATAGTAGCATTTTCATTTAAAAACATTAGTGGTTAGTTATTTATTTTCTTAAGAGTAATTTACTGAAAAAAAAAAATGTGTAAATATCACCTTTTGTTCCTAACCTGCAGTGTTTCCATTAACATTGGTACTGATGTTCCTATTATATTATCATGGAATACAGTTTGCCGTTTACGAGCGAGCTCATACAAATTACGAAATTCTTGTATATCAATTTCTGAGTTTACACATTGTAATCGTTCAGTATATTGAAGAATTACTGCTTCAGGTTTTATATTAACCTTAATTTCACTTGTCATGAAATCAGAATTAGCTTTGCCTTTCAAGGATTATAGTGTTTTATCTGATGTTTTCGGCACAATCACACCTGACGTGATTCGGAAAAACGTCGTCGGAAATGCACACGGAAATACATTTAAACGGAAATATCCGTAATCCCAAACTAAATTATTCATGCGCAGTAATAATCCGGATCGTGTGCATATTATTATTATAGAGCTCTGCATTTTCCAGAGATTAAGCAGTAGCATGGGCCTACATTATTTGTTTAAACAAGTTTATAATACAACTCGCACAAATATAGTTCCTCTTTTACTTTGCAGGCTACCAGGCTCTGGAATGCCCTGCCTGTCTTAATTCGTCACGCTAAATCTCTCCCTATCTTTAAAAACTTGGACAGACAAATTTGCTGTGTCATCCATCACCCACTAGGCCACTGATTAATTTTTAAAGTGAAACTTTTATTACATCGTCTCAAACTTTTTCGTCTGTATATTGCATGTCGCGTGACGGTCCGTCGCGGAGTAGGGATAAAGTGAAAGGTGCTCGTCAGAGCAGCCGAGGCCAATATGGCGGCGCCTATAGTTTAAATCAGCTGACCGTGTAGTGTATAGACTATTACTCATTTGTGCCAACGAAAATTTTTAATTAAATGTCTATAATGTGAAACACAGTTTCACTTTTTCCGTGGTTTCATAAAACCGCACAATCCTTTTTACATTTTTATAATTTATATATGTAGGTATGACAATCTATATTTTATGTATTATAATATTAATATTTCTGTAATTTTATGATTATATTATACATTATAATTATGCATTTTATTTTATATTATCTATATTTTTTATAAATATACGTGTACTAATAATATCGGATTTACACCGCCGTCTTTATTTGTTCACATATATCCTGTCCATCCAAAGGTTGCCTGGAAGAGATCGCTTTTAGCGATAAGGCCGCCCATTGTACCTATTATTTAAGAGTATAAAAACATTTATAAGAAAATACTTTCTTATAAATGTTTTTATTTAATGGTGTGCAATAAAGGAATTATCTATTCTAATCTAGCTTCTGCTCGTGGCTTCGTACGCGTGTTTTTTCAATAAAAAGTAGCCTATGTGTTAATCCAGGTCATAACCTACCGACATACCAAATTTCATTGAAATGGTTCAGCCGTTATGACGTGATTGAGTAACAAACAAACAAATAAACAGCCAAACTTTCGCATTTATAATATTAGGTGATAACACCCAATAGTCTCATACTTACAGAATACTAGGATTACCTGTATCCTGGGTATATACAAAAGATAGAAACTGCATACGACAACACCTCGACTCCGAACAAATATTTGCAGAGCGTGCAAACATTGTCTCGCAATGGAAATCAGAAAACTTTTTTTGATCTTTTGTTAAAATCTTAGAAAGTAATATAATAATTATTATGACGTGCCTTAAAAGCTTTTTTTATCATACTACTAGTTGACCCGGCAAATTTCGTACCGCCTTGATATGCATATGGTGCGAGCTGACAATATACGTCACCGGTAGAATTGTCAATCGGCCATCATTAGTTGCACTCGTGTATGAGAAAATGGATTTTTATCATAATTTTTTTTGCGTGAATTTTTCCGATATTTTAATAGTTATTCTGTTATTCGGGGCGGAGACAAATCCAACAATTCAAAGATCATCAAAATCGGTCCAGCCGTTCTTGAGTTATAAATGGTGTAACTAACCTGACTTTGTTTATACATAATTATATATAGATTATATCACTATCAAATGCGTGAAAGTGAGTTTGTTTATTTACTTGTTTGTTACGTTTTTACGTTGCAAAAGCTGAACCACACCAAACAACGCGTGCGAAGTCATCCGCGGGAGCTGGTACACACATAAAACCATTAACTTCACCCAAAACGCATAGTATCTGATCTCAGTTCCCCCTCTCAAGATAGTGCCGTTCAATTGAAAAATAAACTAATTGAAAAAAAAACACTTCTAAGGCAAAATAACTAATTTAAACCTTCAATAGCGAACAAGAAAAATCACTCAAATGTTAGTCAGCCGACTCGAACAAAAGCAGGATATAAATAAATAAAAGAAACTATGGAACACAGAGGGTGGACTGGCGACAACCAAACGCACTCGTGAGGATCAAGTTACAGCCTTAAATAAAGTTGAGAAAAACTAGTGTACTGGATAACACTTTTTCCGCTGCAGGTACTAGACGTCCATTAAGGTATATTTTCGAAGCGTAAAAATAACCGGGCGAGTTGACGATTATAAATAATATTTTTTCTGGAAATCGCTAACTCGCCTGACCATGCGAGTTTAAGCGGGCGAGTTGACGGTTGACTCGAAATAGTCTATCACACTAATGTTACTAAAGCAAAAGTTTGGACGTTTGTCTATTTATTTATTTTTGTTATTCAATGACGTCGTAACGGCGGAACCGATTTCGATGAAATTTAGTATTTCCTTAGATTAAACCCAGGATTAACACATATGCTACTTTTTATCCCATAAATCAGGTCCCGTGAGATAAAAACGGAGTGTCAAGTCAAGTTGCAACAGCGAGTTTAGCTTTATTTCTAGGTTACCTACATATTTAGTAGTGTAACGCGTACGAAGTCGCGGGCAACAGTAGTAGAAAATATTTTTTTCATATCTAGCGGTGATTGTAATAGAAAATACTTTCGTGATCGGTCATCTCAGTGCGTAGATACTGTTAGTGTAGTGATGAACGAGGGTACTTCTACTTCTGAAGGTCAAGTGAGGGTAATTGCTGCAGCTGCCATCACTTCTCGACGGTACCTACAAATACTCCAGTCTGCCCGTGACCACGGCTATTGCAACACAGTCAAAACATCAGAATAACAATTAAAAAAAAGATACATACGCGATAAATGCCCGTTCAAAACAGTAATTATGAAAATACTATATATTAAAAAGCATTTACTAATGATAAAATCAAATTACTCATTAGCCTACATGGCTAGATTGTTAGTATATGACTAGAGTATTTCATAATATTGTAATCTTCTAAAATTGTTTTTATTCCTAAAAACAACTCTTGAAATAGTTTTATTCTACTACTTAACTGTTCTAAAGATGTTTTATCACAACTGCTGCGAAAGCTACGAGGTTCTACGAACGTCGACGAAGCTACGCGACGTAGCATCGATGCTACTATTTTTTTATTATTGTTTCTAGACTAGGGTTTGTCCACTTTCTCACCTGATGATCGATTATGGTGATGAAGCACGGTTGCCAAAAAAACCCTTTAACTTCAAACTTGAAGACTCCGAGATTTTTAAATTTATATTTTTAAAGTAAGTACATGAGATTACTTTTAAACACTACATTAATGTTAAAAAGAATGTGTATACTAGCAATTCTTCTCAACTTTTAAGTTAAAAATGTGAGCACAAAATCGCTCCTTGATAAAGAATACTTTTTTCTACCGTGAAAGTTTATCTAAATTGCTCATGACTTGAATTCTAGCTTCAGCCCCCGTTCTCTCTCGGCCCAATAACTCTGTCTCGGGAACTTACTACTGAACTTGCTACGTTAAAATCTACTTTACGATTGCAATAAATGCACCCTGAACTCCTTGTAGTAGTCGGAACACTACCAATTACCATTTTAGGAATTCCGTTGTTGGTTTCTCGTCGGACATTTTCATAAGACATTTATACAATACTTATGATTGCTGTAGGGTCTCTTTAAAGAAGGATATTGTCATTGGCTTACTATTCATTAACTAATAGTGTATTTTATGGTTATTTTGGTCATTATAATTACTAAATAAAGGTACAAACTGCCTTCTATTCATCACTTAACAGACTCGGTACCCAGGTAGGCCGCTGTAGAAGTAACTTGGCAAAATGTGGCATAGTTAATCCCAATCATGTCCTGTGGTGTACACAGAATATGCCGCACTTACTTTTTCTCCCTAGTGCCCCACCACCTACACTCAGGAGCAGCTAAATTAGAACGAAAGAAATAAAATACATTTATTTGATTCACAGGACAGATCATTCAGAATAGTACTGACCAAAGCTGGGCAAAATACATGATTTGCTTTTATTAAAATACAAATTACAAAATACTATTTCGCACGTATTTAAAATACGAAATACAACAAATATTTTTAAGTCGTGTATTTTAAATATAAATTACAATATACAGTATTTTAATTGTTTTTATTTAAAATACAAATTACAAAATACAGTCAAGTTTTAGCTACTTGACAATTTGACGTGGAGGTGTAGTGTTACCAACTTTAAATGTTGACATATTTAGCGGTCACCATTTTACTTACGAATAGTTACAAAAACTGTCGAGTGCTATTTCCTGTTACATTAATAACGCAACATTAATGGATTTATGTTCAGATGTATTTTGAAGCCACAAGTATTTGAAATACTAACTACAAAATACCTCAGCGTCAGGTATTTGAAATACCCATCACAAATTAAATTTTTATCGAAGTAATTGAATTACAAAAATAAAATATGTATTTGTATTTCAATTACGTATTGTAATTACAAGTAATTCAAATACTGCCAAACTCTGGTGCCTACGGTGTGTAGGCACCAGAGTTTGGCAGTATTTGAATTTACAGTACTTAAATAAAAATATAAATTATTTAAAAAAAAATTTGAGACCATAGATTGAGTACATAGATGTCTAGAATGCCTAGATAATATGGTATTCCGTGCTGTGTGGGCCAAACAGGCTGTAAGGCAACCGATGTCACCGTAGAGGAAGCTAACTACTAGTTCAAATCAATTTAATCTAGATTATAGAATCATTATCACGAGAAGACGAAGAAGAAACTAAATAAATAATCAAGTACACTTTATGAGCTTCTGCTTAAAACAATTCGAAAAACTTTGTCAATTATCAAGCCTATTTAAGGTACAAATAAATTACAAAACAAATATTCGATGTCAAAGTGTCAAGGCTATTTTTTCAGGCTGAATTTTGATGAATTTTATCTCCAATCAAATACAAAATATAAACAAAACAAAGAGAAATACGAAATCCACACAAATCAAAATTGATAACATCTAATATTAATTAATTTTTCTTCGTCCAACGTTATATCTCAAACAACTGAAATCCATGGGGACTCTCGTTAAAGTCAGACGTATTTATCAGGCGCGACTTTTAGACAAAAAGTCATAAAAAATCGGGGACTGTGTGGACTGTGTGGATTTAATATTGTTATACACAAAAACCTAGTCAACGTGTTTGTTTTTCGTATATACCCACTGGTCATATTGTACTACTAAGAAGTGTTTAATAATCAAAAAAAAACCGGCCAAGTGCTTGTCGGACTCGCGCACGAAGGGTTCCGTACATTATCTATAATAAATTGTATGAGCGCCCATACAACTCAGAGGACTATCTTAATTGGCGTCAATTATGTATGTATGGTGGCACCCTTTAATATTCAACTTTTTTTATTTTTTTAGAATTTTTTCCTTTAGTTGTGCTGCTTTTTTCCTAATTTCGTGATTCTAGGTCAACGGAAACTACCATATAGGTTTTAGACCCAAAATGTATAGAGTACTTCCGGTTGACCTAGAATTGTCAATTTTGGTTAAAACCTGAAAATCCTGAAAAATAAAACAAATTGAAAATTAAGGTAAATTTTGGTACCTACTTACAGGTTTTCGCGAAAATCTAAATTTGCCAATATATTTCTATCGTGTTGACTTAGGACCTTGATTTTCAAACACCTAATAGGGACTATAGACTTCAGTATCTGGTATAAATTTCAACTTGCTAGGCCCACCCGTTTTTGAGAAACTTGATGGTGACACACGTACAGACGGACAAGAGATTGATCTTATCCCTACTAATATTATAAATGCGAAAGTAACTCTGTCTGTCTGTCTGTCTGTCTGTTACCTTTTCACGCCTAAACCGCTGAACCGATTTTGATGAATTTTGGTATAGAGATAGATGGAACCTTGGGAAAGGACATAGGGTACTTTTTATCCAGATCCCGATCCCGATCCCGGAATTATACGGGTGGAAACGCAGAGTGCAGTTGTGTATCGTATATCCCTACTAAATGAATTTTGGTATAGAGATAGATGGAACCTTGGAAAAGGACAAAGGCAACCTTTTATCCCGATCCCGATCCCGATCCCGTAATTATGCGAGTGATAGATAACGCAGGGTGCAGTTATGTATCGTATATGCCTACTAAATGAATTTTGGTATAGAGATAGATGGAACCTTGGGGAAAGACATAGACAGTCTGTCTGTTTCGTTTTCACGCCTAAACCGCTGAACCGATTTTGATGAATTTTGGTATAGAGATAGATGGAACCTTGGGAAAGGACATCTTTACTTTTTATCCCGATCCCGATCCCGGAATTATGCGGGTGAAAACGCGGGGTGCAGTTATGTATCGCATAATTCAAATACTCCTAGCCAGCTTTTAGAATACTTTCTGCCTGACATGTCCATCAGGCCCATCGGCCTATACACTATGAATGTGTGAGTGTGACGATGCATGGTGTGGTGTGGCGGGGCTGGCGGGCGCGGGCGCGCTGCGCGGCGCGGCGGCAAAGACGTGCGGGGGACGCGTATGGCTCGGTGGGAGGAGTGTAGATCACAAAGTATGCTTACCCGAACGGGCAGACACGTGAGGGCAGACGTCGTTGGCGGACGCATGCGATATCTACAATTTTGAGCTGCAACGTATTCGCTTTCTTTACGTTTTCATTGGTGTTTAGGGTTTCTTGGATAAGCATTTTGTGTTATTTACTTAGTTGTTTTGGTTGTTATTATTAGTTTAGCATAAGTTAGTAGTAGGTAGAATTATAGTTAATAGGTAAAATAAATACTTTAATTCATTTTTTAGGATAGGTATAAAATTGTAGTAGATTAGTAGGCAGGTTTTTTTAAGTTTTTTCACATTTAGTAAGTAGTTACGGTACCTAAGAAGGTCAGCATAGTTTTTATTGAGTATTAATAGGTAAGTAATGTTGTTTTGTGAATAAAATAGTTCCAGTAGTTTCGCATATAATTTTATCGATTCATTTTGTTTTTATTCCATGTGGATAAAATAGTTCCAGTAGTTTCGCATATAATTTTATCGATTCATTTTGTTTTTATTCCATGTGGATAGTATATTTTTTTTAACATTTAGTTTTAGTTTAGCAATTCGTTTTGTTTTTGTTTTATTTCATGCAATGTGTATAAGTACCTACCTTAAGTATAGTTTCGTACTCAGTACCTTTAACTAAATTTTTTTGTCAGCTAAAGAATTTTTTTTTGCATAAGTACTTACCTGTTTTTATTACTTTAGGTAGGTAACTGGTTAAGTAATATGCCTCGCAAGCGTAAATCTAATTTAGCGCGTAGCTCTAAAAGAGCTCGAACTGCGCAAGTAGCTAGATCCCAAGAATCTGAGGAGCAGACTCAGGCCCGGCAGATTTTAGATGCTGAGCGACACGCAACGCAAAGAGCTGCCGAGACCTATGAACAAACTCAGGCCCGGCAGATTTTAGATGCTGAGCGACACGCAACGCAAAGAGCTGCCGAGACCTATGAACAGACTCAGGCCCGGCAGATTTTAGATGCTGAGCGACACGCAACGCAAAGAGCTGCCGAAACCTATGAACAGACTCAGGCCCGGCAGATTATAGATGCTGAGCGACACGCAACGCAAAGAGCTGCCGAGACCTATGAACAGACTCAGGCCCGGCAGATTTTAGATGCTGAGCGACACGCATCATTGATAGCTGCAGAGATGCCAGAAGAATCCCAAAGACGACGTGTGTTAAATGCTGAACGGCAGTCAGAAAGGAGAAATGCGTTTACAATGTATACATGGGGAGCATTCCACAATGCTGCTTTTGATTATGACCCATCGATTGAGTATAATAACCATCGATTACTTCTCATAGGTGGAATGGATAAAAAATGTATACATTGTGAAGCACTCAAGTGGAAAGAAGAAACTCCGGGTATGTGTTGTTCTGGTGGCAAGGTTTCAATTCCAATACTTGGAGAACCAGAGGAACCATTGAAGTCTTTACTTTTAGGTGATAACAACGAATCGCGGCGTTTTTTAATCAAAATAAGGAAATATAATTCATGCTTTCAAATGACGTCATTTGGTGTAGAAAATGAGGTGGTTATGCCTGGGTTTTCATCTACTTTTACAATCCAAGGTCAAATCTATCATAGGATTGGTTCTTTGCTTCCTACAAATAATGAGCAACCAAAATTTTTACAGATTTATTTTATGGGAAATGAAAACGACGAGGTTGACCGCAGGTGTCAAAACATTCAATTAGTAGAAAAGGATATTGTCTTAAAGATTCAGAGAATGTTGCATGAACATAACCGCCTAATAAACACTTTCACAACAGCCTTAGAAAGAATGCCGGGAGATGATTATAAGTTGGTGATTCACCCAGATCGTACACCAAGTGGGGAACACGAAAGACGATATAATACACCTTTAATAAATGAAGTCGCAGCCATGGTTTGTGGTGAACAGTTTGCTTCCCGTGATATAGTTTTACATGCCCGTGATAACACACTAACTAGGGTGCCGGATACACATAAATTTTACGATGCGTTACAATATCCGCTAATATTTAGCAAAGGGCAAGAAGGGTATCACTTTCAAATTCCACAAGTCGATCCTGTAACTGGCCTGCCCTTGCCTAACAAAAAGGTATCATGTATGGACTTTTATGCCTTTCATATCATGATTAGAGAAAATGATTTTAATATTATATCACGATGCAGGCAACTGGCCAATCAGTTTTATGTTGATATGTACGTTAAGGTAGAAAGTGAACGATTACGATACATAACATTAAATCAAACTAAATTAAGAGCAGAAAATTATATCCACCTTCAAGACGCAGTAGCGAATGACGCTAATCTAAATCCAAATGATATTGGTAGAATGATAATTTTACCGTCTTCATTTGTAAATAGTCCGAGGTACTTACACGAATATACTCAGGATGCGTTTGCTTATGTACGTACATATGGTCGCCCTGACTTATTCGTTACGTTTACTTGCAACCCAGCATGGCCGGAAATAGTAAATGAATTAATGCCGGGTCAAAGCGCGATTGATAGGCATGATGTAGTCGCAAGAGTTTTTAGGTTGAAAGTTAAAAAACTTATGTCTGTTATATCCAAAGGCAGAATATTTGGAGAAGTGATCTGCTTTATGTATTCCATAGAGTGGCAGAAGCGTGGCCTACCACATGTCCACATATTATTGTGGTTAAAAGACAAGTTGAGACCCGATCAAATTGATAATATTATCAGCGCAGAAATACCCGATCCAAGCACTGACAAGACACTTCATGATATTATAGTTAAAAACATGATTCATGGTCCATGTGGACCTGAAAATCCTCAGTGCCCTTGCATGAAAGATGGAAAATGCACAAAGAAATTTCCTCGCAAATTACACAAAGACACTGTCCACAGTGAAAACGGATACCCACTCTATCGTAGAAGAGCACCAGCAGACGGAGGTCGAACGGCATCTGTGAAACTACGAAATGGGAGTTACGTCACTATTGATAATAGTTGGGTGGTCCCTTATTCCGCTATTCTATTAAAAATATTTAACGCCCATATAAATGTTGAGGCTTGCAGTTCAGTGCGCGCTATCAAATATATCTGCAAATATATTAACAAAGGCAGTGACCAAGCTATTTTCAATTTTAGGAGCACAGAGCTTGCAAATCGCGTAAATGAAGTACATACATATCAATCTGGTCGTTATGTTAGCAGCAACGAAGCCGTGTGGCGGTTATTAGGGTTCCCGTTGCACGAAAGGCACCCCACCGTTACACATCTAAGTGTACACTTAGAGAACGGTGAACGAGTTTATTTTACAGAAGATAATTTCCACGAGCGACTATCTACTCGACCAAAAACCACCCTTACAGCTTTTTTTGAACTTTGCATAAGAGATGAGTTTGCAAGAACTCTTATGTATGCTGAGGTACCGAGATATTACACATGGGACGCAACCAGAAAAACTTGGAAACGCCGAATTCAAGGAACTTCGGTTCAGAACTGGCCTGGTGTCAAATCTGGAGATGCCTTAGGACGGGTTTACACAGTCCATGTTACTAACATGGAATGTTTTTGTTTAAGGATGCTTCTACACCATGTGCGTGGGCCAACCTCTTTCAATGATCTCAAAAAATACAACAATCAAGAATTTTCAACATTTCGAGAGGCATGTGAGTCAAGAGGATTATTGGAGGATGACAATCATTGGAATATAACACTGGAAGAGGCTGCACAATGTAGATCAGCGGCCAAGGTGAGAATGCTTTTTGCTATACTAATAGCGACATGTGGGCTTTCAAACCCTCAACAACTGTGGGAAAGGTACAAAATTCAAATGGCCGACGATATTTTACACAGAGTACAACATCATAATCCAAACGTTACATACAATGATTTCATTTTTAATGAAGCCCTAACAAAGATAGAAGACCAAGTCATAACTATAACTGGGAAAGATTTGTCAGATTTTGGGTTGAGCAGGCCGCAAAGAACTGGGGAAGTTTGCAGTGATATAATAAGAGAATTGAGTTACGATGCTGCTTCTTTACAACAACAAATAACTGAGTCTGTTCCGCGTCTAAACCCAGAACAAAGATTAGTTTTTGAGAATGTTGTGCAAAAAATCGAAAGTGGCGAAGGTGGTTTATTCTTTTTGGATGCGCCAGGAGGCACGGGTAAAACATTTCTTTTAAATTTACTTTTAGCCCAAATTCGTAAAGATAAAGGAGTTGCTGTTGCTGTAGCTTCTTCTGGAATAGCAGCTACGTTACTTAATGGTGGCCGAACGGCACATTCAGTACTTAAACTGCCATTGAACTTAGCTCATGAGGAAATGCCAGTTTGTAACATTACTAAAAATAGTGACCGTGGACGAATGTTACAGCAATGTAAGCTGTTGGTTTGGGATGAATGTACCATGTCCCACAAAAGAGCGATAGAAGCACTAGATCGGACCATAAAAGATATTAAGAGTAACCAAAGTATCATGGGTGGTATGGTGGTACTTTTAGCTGGCGATTTTAGACAGACTCTGCCGGTAATTACTAGAGGCACGCCGGCAGATGAAATAAATGCATGTTTAAAAGCGTCTCCATTATGGGTGCATGTAAAAATTTTTTGTCTGACTACAAATATGCGAGTACAACTGCACAGTGATACACAATTGGTGCAATATGCGGATGCTCTTCTGAAAATCGGAGAAGACCGTATGGAAACAAATAGTGACGGAATGATTACATTGAATCGTGAATTTTGCAATGTTGTCTGTAACATGGATGACTTAAAGAACAACGTCTATCCCGATCTTGCAACCAATATGAAGAACAGACAATGGCTGTGCGAAAGGGCAATTTTAGCACCGACAAACGAAGTAGTGGGGCAGATCAACGAACAAATCATGTCAGATGTGGAAGGTGATTTTGTTGAGTATCTGTCCGTAGACAATGTCATGGACACTGAGCAAGTGACATCGTTCCCTGTAGAATTTCTTAACTCCTTAGAATTATCGGGGGTGCCTTCCCATAAGTTGAGGCTAAAAGTAGGTGTCCCGGTCCTGTTGATGCGAAATCTTGACGCACCAAGAATGTGTAATGGCACACGTCTACAAATTACACACCTGGGACGCAATATTGTGAGAGCAATAATTATGACAGGAACAGCAAAGGGAGAAGAAGTGTTAATTCCCCGTATTCCAATAATCCCTACCGATTTGCCATTCCAATTCAAAAGAGTACAATTTCCCCTGAAAGCAGCATTCGCTATGACGATAAACAAAGCTCAAGGACAGACACTCAAAGTAGCTGGTGTTCATTTAGAAAAAAACTGTTTCTCCCATGGGCAACTGTATGTGGCGTGCTCACGAGTATCGAGTCCACAAAACCTACATGTTTTGACCAAAGAAGGAAAAACAAAAAATGTCGTATACAAAAACGTATTAAACTAAGTTAAGTCATGGATCAGGGTCAGGAAAAGTCTACCTATGTTAATCTCAATAATTCAATGTGCCGGCTTCATTAGAATCGTTTCATTATAGTTTCAGAGCCTATTCAGTCCAAACAAATTTACACGAAGTAGTAGTTCTACGCAGACGAAGTCGCGGGTAACAGCTAGTAATCTTATAAGGGTTCCTTTTTCTGGTACGGAACACTAAAAATTTAAAGTTTAAATCGTGAAGATGGCTATAGACTCTCAGCTTTCTGGAACCCGGTTATTACCAGGTGTGCGCGTCATGATCGATCATTTCAGTGCGTAGATACGGTTATTGTAGTGTGTCGTAATATGAACGAGGACATTTCCAACTTTGAAGACCAAGTGAGGGTAGTTGCTGCAGCTGCCATCACTTCTCGACGGTAGCTCCAAGTACTCCAGTCCACCCGTGACTACGGCTATTGCAACACAGACGAAACGTCGGGATAACAAATAAAAAAAGTGCATACGCGATAAATACCCGTTTAAATCATTAATTATGAACAGTGATTGCGAAAGTTTAAGAAGTGCTTGTCGCGTCCGATAAACTTTTTTAGCTAAACCCTACAAAATCTCTTTCAAATTGGATGAAAATTATTGTAAATTATCATAACAGACATCTTAAATCTACTGGTTAATCTATCCACTGGTTATCGAGTTTATCTCGGGTTACTTGATGACGTCGCATTTGCTATCTGTCTGTTAGTCCTCTGATTGCTTTCAACTTTTTAATTAAATGCGGGAAGTTGGAGCTTTTGAAAAATATTTGGTTTGGGACCGGTACTTATTAGCTTTTTATTTGTGAGCAAGAGTGGTAGCCACAAGTCGTTATTGGTTTTTGAAACCTTTTTTTATGATTGTGAAGATTACATTTTTAGCGAAAGAAAGAGATACATCCAATTTATAGATTAAAAATGTTTGCATAATTTCTAATAAAGTATAATTATACAGGGTATTTGGTAATATACTGACGATATTCAAGTTATGGTTTCTCAAAACATAACAAAATACGTATCGAAAAAAAACTTATAGTTATATTATCAAATTTTAAAGAAACTTAGCTAAGTGTAGGTGATTAATTCGATATATGACTTACTGCCTACTCTTGCAATTGACATCCAAAAATAAAGGCCGATTTGATATCTCTTTCGGAAATGGCTGCGGGTTTTGGGTTAGAAAGGTTGGAACACAACAAGAGATATCTCGTCATTAATACAGTATCTGTGGTTAGATGACAAGCATTAGGCAATAGCATAACCGAAGTTTATTAAAGTGTTTGTTTTTACATGTCATAATAAATTTCACATTTCTATGGTAAACATTTCAAAAATTATTGTTATTAACTCATCAAAATAACCCCTGTCATTTTTGTGCGTATATTATCAAACACCCTATATAATCTATTATGTAATTATCTATTAAATATATTCTATATATTAAATAATTATTCTAAATGTCTTTGATAAGTGTGTATTAGTGATGATACCTATATGGCACAGAAACGTGGTATCTCACTATGGGTTTCATAAAAAGGCTCAAGGTCACTCAGCATACTATGGAGAGGGCTATGCTTGGTGATTCTCTACGAGATCGAATCAACACAAACTAAGGTCACAGACATACCCAAGAGGATTAGCAATCTGAAGTGGTAATGTCGAGGCAAATAGTTGAAAAACTGACGGCCGTTGAGGCAGAAAGATTCTAGAGTGCAAACCATGCACTGGAAAGCGCATCGTTGGTTGGTCCTACATTCATTATTAGATATAATTCTTTAATCAATTTAATTTTTGATATTTTTACAGTAAAGTTTTATTATTTTTAAGTGTGTGTTATTTTATTTTTGCATAACTTTATATTTATTGCATTTAATCTAATGTACTTATGGACTTGTTCCGAAATAAATGAATAATAATTAGAAGACACCTTGATAAATAAATAAATAAATAAATACAAATATCGCTGTACATTTCACACAGAGCTATCTAGCCGCAAACTAAGCAGTACTTGTGCTATGGGAACCAGATAACTGATAGAATACTTATATACTTCTTTTTTTTTTGTAAATACATACTTATAATAAATTTAAAAACACCCAGACACTGAACAAATATCTGTAGATCATGCAAACATTTGTTCCGCGGCGGGAATCGAACCCGCTACCTCCTGCGTCTCAGCCGGCTATACACCCACTGCGCCACGGAGGCAGTCATAAAGATTAAGACACCTTGTTAAAGGTTGCTAGGAGCCGTTGGGGGCCGCAAAAGATCGGTCACTCATGGTTAATAATCATATCAAACTGCTGAATAAATGCCTCTTCCATGGATTTCTAGAGTCACTGATCTTGTGCAGCCTGGATATAGCTCCTAGCAACCTCAATGTTATATGCTGCACTTTACAGTGTGTCTTTGCTACGTAGAAAATAAGGCGCAGTTTTCGATAAAAACATATTAAATATATTGGCAGAAAAGGCAAGTTTATTTATTTACAAAAACAAGAAAGCAATATAACGAAATAATAAAGTATTGGTACAGTAATCATGCGTTATTCCCAACACGGCGCTACCAATTCCACGGTAAATACATTTCAATTCTGTATTGAATCCTATAAATCCCACGGGTTTAGATCAGCTTTAGACAACTTCCAATCTAAGCGCTAGCTATAAACGAAACGATAGCTTCCTACAGGGTCTTGGAAATATTCTATGTTATCACTAAATGCGGTCAATGTCAGTCACGCGAACAATGTTGAATTTTATACTGAATTTTCAAAATTCATCGTAAAAATTTGGGAAAGTACAAAGTCAAACATCTTGTAAGTGTTAATTAAATTCAAGGGTAGGCTCACGATTCAAGAAATAGCATATTTGTTTTTTTTATATTGAAATTTTCTGTCCTTTGCTGTGGTACCATTACCATCATTAATGTTAATTCCATTACCATGTTAATTCTAAGTAGAAAGCAATTACTGTGTAAACATTAACTGTTTACAAAATTTAATTAGGCATACAACCTACCTTTTGAACCAGCTGCAATAATTGCCCTCGGACACAATTAAGGACTTTCACACCAGTTCATCCAAGAATCGGTTCATCAATTTGAAGCGGTAATGATTGATTGATAGATAGATATAGAAAACTAGATGACCCCGCAAAAGTTGTTCTGCCATATTAGTTATCAAAGAAATCAAATTCAGAATTAAATGTCAAAGTGACGCGACACTTCATATAAATGACTTAACATCATTGAACGCGGTTAAATTATACGGATATTGTTCGTACAAAAATACTAAAATCGCGATTAAAAAATGGGGGGTAGGGGTAGGAGGACGAAAAAGACTTTACGACCTATTCTCATACCTACCAAATATACACAAAAAAAATTCATAAGAATCGGTTAAACCGTCTTTGAGGAGTTTTGCTACAAACACTGTGACACGAGATTTTTATATATTAGAAGACCAGTTGACCCGGCGAACTTGGTACCGCCTTGACATACATAATGACGCGGGCTGTTAATATAAGTCGGCCATCATTATCTGCATCAATGTATGAGAAAATGATTTTGCTTCATAATATCTTTTTTCGTGATTGTTTCCGATATTTTAATAGTTATTCTGCTATTCGGGACGAAGACAAATACGACAAATAAAAAATCATCTAAATCTGCCTAGCCGTTCTCGAGTTATAAGTGTTCGAACAAACCCGACTGTTTAATATATTAAGATAAGACACAGACAGACAGACAAACATAAAAAAGACAATAGACAGACAATTGTCTGTGCCTAATAAACATTTATTTACACCAGAAACCAACACACAAAAACTATACGATGGATAATTACAACACAATAATTCTAATAAGACTCCTTTGATTATAGGTGCAGTGTACTACTACTGATACTATTTGGTTGTAACTCTAAAATAGGCTTACAACTGTGGCTGTTTTTGTTTTGGTCCCGTCTTTCTTTACAATGTTCAAACGTAGAAACCTGTTATTAGCCTTACGCTAAGTTCTAAGGTACCAGTCCATACAAATTGAATCGCTGTTGGTTTCGGTGAAATAACTAGTGGTTCGCTCCGAACTGAGATCTCGCGAGTCTCCAATAAAAACAAAAAAATGTATTCGTAATCTTGGACTATCAAAATAATGCCACGAAATAATTAACCACTAAAAACGGGGTCAAAATATACTCAAAAAGACCTTTTATTAGACGTGCCATTTGACCGGATAGTCCAATTTTGGTATTTTTTTTACCCCTCTTGAATCCCAATATCTCTACAACCCCCCAACACTTTTAGCTCATTTAGTCAAATCAAAATTGCATCAAATTTCACGATGATCGGATCAACGCTTCGAAAGTTATCCTCGGACATACTAACATACATACATTAATATATACAACGCCGTTTTGCCCAAGTTGATTTGGAGATCTCGCTTCGCTAGATCGAATAAACATAATCTGAAAAAAAAAATATTGGTTTTCAGTTTAGAAATCGATTTTTTTTTACTTACCCCTATTTTGGCACAGTAAGTAACGTAAAGTAAAAATATAAAAACAAAAGATTTGGAACTATCTTTATAGGCAGGTACCTAACAAAAGCTACGTACGTACGCGCGTACGTGGGCGCTAAAAGGCTATGTGCTGTGTGCTCAAAATGGATCAGTCTTAGCTTTGTGTTGGTCCACGCTTAGGCGCTAAGCGCAGACCAACGCTGGTTTTCAGACTCAGCCTGTTAATAGTGACCTCACGGCCAGAGAGAGGGACCGAAAAAACATGAAAAAAAGGCATTACTAAAATAATATGAATACTTTTAAATGTTAAAATAATTTGAATAAATTAAATAATTTGAACAAAGTTTAAATAATTACAATAATTTGAATAAAATAAATAAAGGGCGGGCTTATGGAAGGAACGATTAAGAAAAGAACAGAGAGAGAGTCCAATCAAAAACAAGTTGACGACCATCTATGAAGAGTATGGGGTATGGGGTGATGCTAGGCAGAAAGACAGACAAATGCGTCAAACTTGCCTGTGTCTTTCATTGTATCAGCTATAGGAGGCCCCCCACCTCCTAAATAATTCCAGAGAGAACAATCTTATGTAGCTAACGGCTTCTAGCAACCTTTATTAGGTCGTCTTTTTATCTAGAGAAGAGACCGTTCTTCGCTGCGGTTTCCAATGCGTGGTCTTCACTCAAGAAACTCTACATTTGTTTCGAACTTAAAATCAAATGATATAATTTATCTTTCTAACTAGATTACAAAATTGGAGGTATAAAACTAATAAATTCCAAAGAATCGGCACCAGTTTTTCCGCGTTCTTTTCCTCGCAGAAATAGAGGAACTGAAATCCAGGCATTTTTACCCCGTTTAATCCTCTTTCAAGTAAAATCGTTCCAAGGCTCTAATTCCGATTTTCAAAGCGAAAAACCAACGTACATTGAAAGTTTGAAAGTTTATTGAAACATTAACAATCAATACAATAGAATGTCATCATACATAGTCACTCACTTTGAATGTTTGTTGCAATAGGTAAGTATATTATGCGATAAAACCTTACTACTTCCAGGTTTTGTTACGGTTAGCGAACGCGTGACGTCTAGGGGGTAGGGAAATCATCACCAACAACTTATAGCAGTCGTCTGCTGGTCGTAGATCTCTCAGGGTTTGCCGTTTAGGCCGATCTTCAGCTCTTCTCACCCAGTCTCAGCCAGCTGCAGTGCGCAAATCATCATTCCACTTAGCCGAGGGGTATCCTACACTACGCTATCCTAGACGTGGTATCCATTCTAAAACACGTTTCATCATCATCATCATATCATCCAAAAGACGCCCCATAGATTTCCAGAGTGACCGTCCTTGTCACTTTACTAGAGAGAAAGAAGAAGATGATAGATGAAGATGCAGGCCGCTCAAACACGTTTACCTCATCAGTTATCGGTTCTGCGGCAGACATAACCGGACCCCTTCCAATTTAGCTTGCTGCTCCTCACCTTGGTTCTCTGTTGGATAACATCGTTTCGTAATCTATCCTTCCCTACTAGGGAACACACGCCAGTCCAAAAAAAAATTAAGACAGATAATCTTTTTTTTTTATAAATCTTCTAGACTCTTAACGTGCGAATACTTATACTACCCTCACGTATGAAAATGGGGGCACAGTGTTCAGCACCACGGTGCGGTGCAGCGGTGGCAGACGGTAATAATTGTATTGTAGGTGAAAGAGTAATTTCTCGTATTCAGAATAATATGTGTGTTTTTCATTCGTTTTTTTTTCAATAGATTATTATTGTTATTGGCCGCCTAGTGCGCGTGCTACAATAGTTACATTGCCTGTCGCACCTATAGGTAATATAATAGTTAGGACTAAAAGAGAGTAAATTAACTAAAAACACAGTTTTTTACCAATATACTCGTAACAGCTACCCAAAAACCCCCATAGTCATAACAGCCCGTAAATAATATGGTAAGCAAAATTATCATTTTGACAGTACGTATTTTAAATTTGTGTCAGCTTAACTAGCTACGCAAAAAACCACCGAAAGGCATTACAATAAAGTTGAAGTTTTATTATGAATTTCTGACTACCGTGACGCGCATTTTTATTCACTTATCACTCTAAAATGGTCATTGTTTTGTGTGAATAAGGTTATATTTAGGTTGTTGCAGAATGGTTACAGGTCCAAACGATGCTCAATTGGGACACGAAGGCAAACAAGCGAGTTTTCGCTGATTGCAAATGTTTGACCGTCGGCACGGTCAGCAGATTAAATTAAAAATGACATTCTGAAATACGCATTATGCAAACAGGCCTGCGTTTTGATGACGATGTAATTGATTTAATTTTTGACTAGCTGATCCGGCCTGTTACGCACGGATTTCTATCAGCACTTATCTTGTACACATATATGGAACAAAGTCGGGTTAGTTACACCATTTATTATTCAAGAACGGCTGAACTGATTTTGATGATCTTTGATTTGTTGGATTTGTCTCCGTCCCTAATAGCAGAATAACTATTAAAATATAGGAAAAATTCACACAAAAGAAATAATGAAGAACATTCATTTTCTCATACGTAGATGCAGCTAATGATGGCTGATTGACAATTATTCTTATAGTATATAACACTCAGGGATATTGTAACGTCCAGCCGTTCAGTCGTGAAAATGTAACAAACAGACAGAGAGACTGAGTTACTTTCGAAGTTATAATATTAGTATGGATAATGTTCATTATTTCATTCGTTCACACTTTGCACTGAACATCTTGCCTCGTTTTGTAAGTGACACATATTTACGCAAACTTTTCTTGCTGACGGTGCGCACTAACGAACCGATTGCCAAACGACAAATGTGAGAATTCATTAATGCACAAAAAGTATATAACGGGCTCTATGTGTTTACAGCACAAAACGTGGAATCGGCTTTATACGTTTACGTTGCTTTTTAAGCAGGATCATGTTTTCTCGAACGTTCCGTTTACGCTAATTCTGCATAACTCAAGAAAGGTAGATTTAATTAAAATACACTTGGAAAGACCGATAGTTTTACCAACCACATTTTTTTTTATTCACTTAGGGGCTATGGAAGTCTTAAACGTTAATGTAGCACACTACTGAATGGCCACCTCTTTTAACTGTCAGAGGAATATTTTTTGTGCATTCGTATTAATTTTATATTGCATAGTAACGCAAACCAGTTTTTTAAAATCGAATTTAGGCATGTTAGATTTCAAAACACAATCTTGTAGTTATTATTGTTAATGTTTATTATCTGTTACAAAAAGCTATAAACATCTTTTTGTAACAATATATAAATAAATATTGCTGGACATTTCACACAGCGCTATCTGGGTGTATTTCTATTTACGTACATAAGTATATACATATTTACAAAAAAAAGTATTTAAGTATTCTATCAGTTATCTGGTTCCCATAGTACAAGCTCAACTTAGTTTGGGCTAGATAGCGCTGTGTGAAATGTCCAGCAATATTTATTTATTTAATTATTTCTACAACTATGCAGATTTAGTAAGGGTGGTATAAACAATGAAGGAATTAGATAGGTAAGCGGATTTGACGAACAGAAACCAATTTTGGATACATCGTGTGGAGAGGCTAAAACAAAATGTTATATAATATATAGAAAAATCACCAGACTTGGAACAAATAGTCATAGTAATAGTCATAAAATAAATAAATAAATAAATATTGCTGGACATTTCACACAGCGCTATCTAGTCCTAAACTAAGCAGAGCATGTACTATGGGAACCAGATAACTGATAGAATACTTATTTACCTTTTTTTGTAAATACATACTTATAATATATAGAAAAACACCCAGACACGGAACAAATATCTGTAGATCATGCAAACATTTGTTCCGCGGCGGGAATCGAACCCGCTACCTCGTGCGTTTCAGCCGGCTATACGCCCACTGCGCCACGGAGGCAGTCAATAATAGTTATTTATTGATAATCAACATTATTATTATTATACAAATATAATATAGATCATGCAAATATTTGTTCCGCGGTACAAGGAATTATAATCTGGAGACAGGACTATATGTGAAATTAAATGAAAAATATTTATTGAACATGACATACAAAAGGTAACACAATCAGAGTTGGTGGGATACAGTCATCCTGAGTTCTGGCTAGATTTGTAAATTGGTACACAAAATAAAAGAAAAATGACAAAATTTGACTTCAAATATCTATGTAATATAAAACAAAGTCGGGTTAGTTACACCGTTAATAACTCAAGAATGGCGAGACCGATTTTAATGATCTTTGATTTGTTGGATTTATCTCCGCTCCAAATAGCAGAATAACTATTAAAATATCGGAAAAATTCACACAAAAGAAATTATGAAGAAAATTCATTTAATCCACAATCAGCTCAGCTCCTTTCTCAATGATCATAATCTGCTTAATCCTCTCCAGTCCGGTTTCCGACCCGGTCATAGTACTGTTACTGCTCTTGTAAAAATCACTGATGACATTAGACTTGGTATGGAAAACGGACAACTCACCATCCTTACATTGTTAGATTTCAGCAATGCTTTTAACACTGTTGATTTCGACATCCTCCTTGCCTTATTACGCTCTATTAACATATCTCCATCGGTGACTGACTGGTTTCGCAGTTATCTGCATGGGCGCTGGCAGCGAATTCGCATCGACGATTCTTTTTCGTCCTGGTGTAGTACTTCAGCCGGTGTACCTCAAGGTGGCGTGTTATCTCCTCTTCTATTTGCACTTTTTATTAATTCAATATCGCACCAAATTACTTCTTCCTACCATCTCTATGCAGACGATCTCCAAATTTATACTTCAGCGTTACTTCATGATATGCCTGCTGCAATCAACCGTACCAACAACGAACTTAACCGTATTCGGGACTGGAGCAAGGCATACGGTCTTACAGTGAACCCTCAAAAAACTCAAGTCGTTGTAGTAGAAAGCTCTCGCACGTTATCAAAAATAGACTGGACAGCTATTCCTAGTGTAGAATTTAATGGTGTGACAGTTCCTTTCAGCAAACACGTTAAAAACTTAGGTTTACTAATAGACAGTTCCATGTCGTGGGTTCCGCAGCTTGAGTCTGTGAGTAAAAAGATGTTTGCATCTGCTGGCTCGCTTAGGAGGCTGCGTAACTTTCTACCTACCGCTACAAAAATTGCGCTTGCACAGTCACTTCTTCTCCCCGTTCTTGATTATGCTGACGCCAGCTATCTTGACCTTACGGAGGACCAACTAAACAAGCTTGAGCGTCTGCAAAATTTCTGCATTCGATTTATTTTTGGACTCCGTAAATTTGATCACATCTCCGAATTTCGTCTCAAACTCAAGTGGTTACCTATTCGTCTTCGCCGGAATGCTCATATCCTTTCTCTTTTGTACAACATCCTCCAAAATCCCTTAACCCCTTCCTACTTGAAGGAACGATTTGAGTTCCTTCACTGTTCTAATCCTCACTCGCTCCGATCATCTGAAAATTTGATGCTGAAAACCCCAGTGCATAGAACTAGATTCTATGATGATTCCTTTACAGTTCAAGCAACACGTCTTTGGAACACATTACCGGTCTCAATACGGCAAGCTCCATCATTAGCCACATTTAAAACAAGAGTGAAAATATTTTATCTCTCAGAAACGTCGTAGTGTCGCTATATATATATATATATATATATGTATGTGTGTTTATGTATATTTTTATTTAATTTTATTTATCGTAGGTATATATTGTCAATATTTATTTAAGTATATTGTTTTATTTTATTGTTAATGATCAGCGTTCTGTTAGTATATACCCCCCTCCATTATTGTAATGTTACAAAAAATCCTCTCCATCCAAAGGTTGTCTGGAAGAAATCGCTTCTAAGCGATAAGACCGCCCATTGAACTTGTTGCTTTGTGAATTTTTATATTTTTTGTTTGTTTCTTGTGTGGTGTACAATAAA
The DNA here is from genome assembly GCA_963924445.1 of Philereme transversata. Taxonomy (NCBI): domain Eukaryota; kingdom Metazoa; phylum Arthropoda; class Insecta; order Lepidoptera; family Geometridae; genus Philereme; species Philereme transversata. The sequence goes on from OZ004353.1 coordinate 6,345,964, forward strand.
GTATTTTCATTCATTCATTCATTTTCTCAAACATGTGACGCATGTGACAGATGTAGCTAATGATGGCCGATTGACAATACATTGGCAGCCCGCGGCATATGCATGTCAAGGCGGTACGAAGTTCGACGGGTCAGCTAGTTTAATACAAATAGATAATAGGAATATCCCACGCAACTTTCTAACTACAGCACAAATTAAATGGCGCCGGCTCAGCATGTTCTTAGCAGGTATGTTAAATACGTACCAACACGGAAAGCTACGGAGATCCTGGAAAGCTGCTGCCATCAAAGTTCTACTCTATTACTTTAAGGAGTTAGGATGGCTATGGTTCGGTTAGAAGGAGAGTAATGCACAATACACCTCAATGCCGGTAATCAGTGCAAATCTCTTATTCCCCCATACTAGAATTAGAATTCTCGCTTATATTCTGCTGACCTCAAACGATGATGGTGTCCAAAATGTGATTCTTGAGTGTTATTTTTTCATTAAGCTGAGGTCTTGTCTATTTACTTGTTGGTCCGGTAGAATAATAATTACAAAATTGTATGCACGCGTAGTGGCCTGCGTAGACATTTGCTACGCACGTAGCACACCGTCACACAGAGTCTTCGGTACAAATCGAATATAATGAAAAATAAGACCGGTCCTTGGATTTTAGATGACGATTTTAAAATTTAACTCCCTATTAAATAGTATTACTACATATTTGCCTACTTTGTAGTTTGTTAGTAGCGTAAAAATAATTATTGGTATATTTTTTCCAACATTTTATTAGGATAAGTAGAAGAGAATGCTTTCTAGCATTAAGTTCGCCTATATACAGATTTTTCAAACATTCGCGATTACTATACAATAACTGATTAAAACGGGTATTTATCGCCTATGTACCTTTTTTATTTGTTATCCCGACGTTTTGGCTGTGTTACAACAGCCATGGTCACGGTGGACTGGAGTACTTGGAGCTACCGTCGAGAAGAGATGGCAGCTGCAGAAACTACCCTAACTTGGTTATCAGAATTAAAAATGGCATCGTTCATATTACGTCACACTACACTAACCGTATCTACGCACTGAGACGACCGATCACGACGTCACGTGAGATGCCTTGTAGGTCATCAAAGTCTCTCCTCAAAACCCCTCCTCATTCTTCCAGTCGCTATGGCGGTTCCTTCACTGTCCATGATGTCAAACTGTGGAATTATTTACCATACTCTATCCGCGCTAGTCCATCACTAAGCACTTTTAAGCTTAGAGTCAAAGAGCCACTACCTGTCCTTGTAAACTTTTAGATTATTATGTATAAGTAGGTATATTTTGTATAATGTATTATGTTTATCTATGATGTAGGTATAGTTTATAGGTATTATTTTTAATATGTTTATGTATATTGTTTGTAATGGCATATATTATTTATAATTATATGTATTTATTAGTATTTTACTCCAATGTCCTTTTCTATGCACGTACCCACCACTATAATCAACTGTCTCTATCTTCAAAGGTTTGCTGGAAGAAAACTCCTATTAGGGTTAAGCTCGCCTTTGTACATAACCATTTTGTAAGCTGTTTATGTCTGTAAATTTATTTGTGTATAATAAAGAATACAGATTTAGTTATTTTGTGCAAAAAAAAGAATATTTATTCATTCATGCAAAACTTTCACGATTTACTTCAATCATCTATTGTACAACTAGTTATTTTAAATATATTACATACAATATTTTTAACGATATACGAGGCATGCCTTTTAAGTTCTGTCGTTTCCATATTTTCCGGCAATTTTGAATTTGGAACTGTTCTATATTCGAATGTGTTTACATTTTGAATCTCAAAACAGTTGAAAGTATTAGGATTAATGCTATTGTTTAGTCACAGTTTCGATTTTAATCTGTCAGGTCACGTACGAAAATGAATCTTTCTAAGGAAAATGTTCGTGCAATAATTTTCTACAACTTTAGAAGAGGCCTGACACGGCTTCAGTGTTTAGAAGAGCTAACATCTGTGTTCAGTGATGTAGCCCCATGTCTGCGGACTGTCGAACGCTGGTATTTAGAATTCCAGCGTGGACATACTAGTGTTAGTGACAGATTTCGCGAAGGACGCCCAAAATCCGCCTTCACTGAAGATAACATCATTGCTGTGAGACAACTAATTCTCGAAGATCGTCATGTGACGTATCGAGAGATAGAGGCTCTATTAGGCATCTCAGGGACAACCATTCAGAAGATGTTGCATGAAGCGCTTGGTGTGAGAAAGCTAGTTTGCCGTTGGATACCGCATCTGCTTTCCGACGATCACAAGGCGGCCCGCGTCAGATGGTGTAAGAAAACTCTGCAAAGGTTCAACCGAGGGGAGTCAAATCACGTCTACGACATCATAAGTGGTGACGAATCTTGGATCTATGCCTACGATCCTGATTCCAAACGACAATCTACAATCTGGGTCTTTCAAGACGAGCCAAAGCCGACTAAAGTTGTTCGTTCTCGAAGCACTTCAAAGAAGATGGTGGCCACGTTCGTTGGAAAAACCGGCCATGTTGCGACTATTGCACTTGAAGATCGTAGAACGGTTAACGCAGAGTGGTATACTACAGTTTGTTTACCACAAGTCATCGCCGAACTTCGAAAATCTAACTCAAAGCGACGCATCATCCTGCACCACGACAACGCAAGCTCACACAGCGCTCGTCAAACGATTGAGTATTTGAAGCAGGAAAAAGTAGAAATTCTTGACCATCCTCCATACAGTCCTGACCTAAGCCCTAACGATTTCTTTACATTTCCTAAAATTAAGAAAAGTCTTCGTGGTCAAAGGTTCCAGTCCGGTGAAGAAGCAGTCGACGCTTTCAAGTCAGCCATTTTGAACACCCCCACTTTAGAGTGGAATAAATGTTATAATAACTGGTTTGAGCGAATGGAAAAGTGTATTAAGCTACGCGGTGAATACTTTGAAAAACAATAAAAAGTACTATAAGGTTCTAGTTGTGTTTTTTTCTTCAAACGACAAAACTTAAAAGGCATGTAGCATTGTAACAAGTAAAAATGTATCGCAAAATAATCCTGTAATTATACCGTCATTAAGAGATAAATTGGCACCTTGCCAGTGTTGCCAGTTTCCGTCCAATGAATTCGCACTTTGCTCAATATATCATGAATATTGATTCGTTTGGGAGTTTTAAATAATTACTGGCAGAATCGCTCCTACCGCTTATTTGTTTTAATTAAGGGTAAAACTTCAAAATGGAAGCAAAAATTAAATGGTGAATATATTTGCATACTTCATGTTGTGGGGTATTCGAAACACATTTGTGTTACATAAATAAAAATAACGTTTTACTGGCTCATGTGGATAAATTAAAGAGCATCATTGAAGCACTCATAGTTTAGACTCTCAAAGGCTTACGATCGCCTTTCGAGATTATCTGGGTTGCATATTGTGATGTGCACAAATGCCTAGAGCTATGTTAACTATGAGTGCTTCAATGATGCTCTTAAAGTTATCCACATGAGCCAGTAAAGCGTTAATTTGGGAAGATTGAAGGGCTGAAACCCAGAGATCGTAGCTACTATAACGGCCTAGAAAAACTACATTATACACCAACACGCGATACGAACACATTTTTCGTTGGAGAGTTTTATAGTTCTGACTTCGAAGATACATACTAACAAGGCACCTTTGAATAAAATAATCATTCAAATCGGACCATAAACGGTTTAAAGATTAGCGAAGATATCAATTACAAAGCCTAGCAGTACAAATAAATACTTTAATAAACTAAAAACGGCAGATGTTCTAATGGGCGATCTTATCGCTTGAAGCAATTTCTTCCAGAGAATCTTATAATGGAAAGGACTTCGCTTAAGAAAAAATTACGCAGTTATCTTTTTAGAATAAAATGGATCATGCATATTTAATTCATATAATTCATTTATTTATTCAACCGTTTTATTTTTATGTTGGTCAAAACTCATGGAAAATGTATACTCTTGTAGAACAAATAAGTAAAAAGCTAAAGTAATCAGTAAAACATTAAATTACATTTGAATTTCAAATGTCTGAGCAGACTTTGAAAGTACCGCGGATTACCTAAGTTTGGAATGGCAATACCATGTAGGTCTGGTGCTGTATGAAAGGTTGGCTCCCAACTTAGCTTCGGTTTATCAACTAGTAACAAACTCCATCTAATATTGTTGGGAATTCATCCCTTCGATCTAAATTGAAAAGTTACTCTGAACTAAACAATGCTTTGAATGTTCTAGCCACTTAGACTCTTAGGAATATAAAACATTAAAAAAAAATTCACACCACCCGCTCGACAGTTAAGTCAAAGTCAAATATTTTTATTAATTAAAATCACAAGGATCACTTTGAAATGTCAATTTTACTGCCTGTTCCTTCGCGACCAAGCCAGGAAAGAAAGGCAAGAAACAAGGCTGGTTGTTTTTTTTAATGATCCTTTTACATTTTCGATTTCTACATACATTTGTTGTCACTGTATCACGTGGTATTTCTATGGCATGTGTCAAATCCCATACATTTTCGGACTTATCGACTAGCGTCATCGCTAATCGACTGTAACTTGGCTAAGCCCTCTGATCTTCATACCATCTAAGAACTACCCTAGTTAAACTAGCTTACTACAAAAAAAACCGCGTTCGAATCCGTCCATCTGTTTGAGAACTACGATGCCATATAATCAAAAACTAAATTTTTTTATTTATTTAAATCACAAGGATTTATTGAACGTCAATTTTATTGCCTGTTCCTCCGCCACAGATAGACAGACACACAAACACACACACACACACACACACACACAGACTTTGAATAGATTCGCAGCGAATGTAATTTGGCTACGGACCCAGGTCTGAAGACTATGAGCTCTGTGAAAGCTGTAAGCTTCTCGGTTATTAAAATGATTTTTTTTTTTTGGATTTAGGATTTTTTAATTTCGGCGGCTTTTTAAATTTTGTAAAAATGTACCTACTTATTACCTTTGTTATTAGAATGAACAGAGTAGTATCATGGATTAATAACTGGATTGTCTGACATTGTAATTTGTTTGCAACGCAGAAGGGATTTTCTGAACAAGACCATAAAGTGGCCAGGTGTTTGGATTAAAATAAAACAAATTATCTACGGTACAGAGAAGATTGTATGTAGATAATTGGCAGTTGTTTAGAAATGTATATAAGTAATTTCAAATAACAATAACAGCTAGCACAGCACGGTTAGTAGATATAAATCTCTAAATCAACTTGGGCTAATCAGTGTTGTATGTATGTATGTTTGTTTGTCCGAGGATAACTTTCGAAGCGTTAATCCCATAGTCGTGAAATTTGATACATAGGTGGGTAGTGATGGCATAATTTTTATGTGACTAAATGAGTTTAAAATGTTCCGGGGTTATTGGGGTTCAAACGAGGTAAAAAAAATAGAAATGAGACTATTAAGTCAAATGGGACGTTAAATAATAGGTTTTTATTAGCACATTTAGACTCCGTTTTTATTTTTAGTAAAATTTTTATAGTTTTTGAGTTATTAGCCATAACACAAACTGAAATTTGACAAAATTCACAGGGTACAGTGACCCCACAATACTGTAATTTGGTATGCGTCTGGCTTAAGTGACACAAACATAGGCAAAAGTCTGAAATCCAGAGTAACTTCAATTTGTACCCCAAAAAAGAGCAACCACATTACTTGAACTCCCGTTACCTATAATTTGAATGAAACTGTAGGTCAAGTCGGTTGGTCATTTACATCGTGGCACTAGTTTGATAATATTTCGTATATAGATAGATTATAATCAGTATTGGGACATAGGCTATTTTTTACTCGACTGGAAAAGGAAGGTAATGTTTTTATTGAAAAACCACGCGTGTTAAGCCGCGGGCGGGTCAGCTAGTCTATTATATTTTTAAAACAATACATTTCTAGCTACCTCTAGTTACTGGTCTATTCAAGCTCTGCGCGGTCTGTAAATTTCAAAACGCGTCACGTCTCCACCCTTCATCAAAGATGGTCGCCCCACAAATAAATAATTTAGAGCACAAAGAACGGAAATAACGTAGAAATTAACTCTTTGTTACCACACGCATTTGCAAAACAAAGCCTTTTCCTTAGAAAAGTAAAATAATATAGACCGTGCATCATCATCATCCACAGACAACTCAGACACTGCTGAGTAATAGACATCGATAAGATGGTTCGATTCCTGTACAAAAAATCAGTACACATTCACTAGATAACTGAACAGTACGAATGTCTAAATATAAGGTGTTTGATAACGTACTCACAAAAATGAAAGTGGTTATTTTGATGAGCATAATAAATAAATTTGTGAAATGTTTACCATAGAAATGTGAAATTTAGTTTGGCATGTAAAAACAAACACTTTATTAAACTTATGTTGTGCTATTGCATAATGCTTGCAATCTAACCACAGATACAAACCCGCAGCCTTTTCCGAAAGAGATATCAAATCAGCTTGGATGTCGATTGCAAGAGTAGGGAGTAAGTTTTATATCAAATTAATCACCAACTTAGTTGATTTTCTTTAAAATTTGATGATAAAACTACTAGTTTTTTTTCGAAAACACTTTTTTTATCTTTTGAAACACTGTCACTTGAACATCGTCAGTATATTACCAAACACCGTGCGTATCAAAGTAGTTACGTCTTACTGCTGTCGGTAAATAAATAAAATTGCACGCTTCCATTCATAAATATCAAAGTAACATTTTCACTTATTTGACATTACATTAATAAGTGTTTTTTTTTCGAGTTATTAAGCTCGCCTTTGTCCATTTCTTAAACTGTTTCTGTCTGTAATCTATTTGTGTACATGTACAATAAAGAACATAGAAATAATGTTTATACTATGTTAACGACATATTCACAAACTAGCTGACCCGCTCGCGGCTTTGCACGCGTAGTTTGTAAATAAAAACATTACCCTCCTTCTGCGCAGTCGGGTAAAAAGTAGCCTATGGCCCAATCCCGAGAATACCTCATAAAATTTAAACCCTTTACTTTATCGCCCCCCCCCCCCTCCCCTAGGTATGATTTTGCAAATACGTATTTCTTTACTTAGATAAAAGATAGCCTATGTCCTTCTCGATGATATAATATATCTCCTTGCCAAATTTCATTACGATCCGTTCAGCCGTTTAGTCGTGAAAATTTAACAAACAAACGCTTTCGCATTTATAATATTAGTATGGATGCTGTATGAACGTTCATACTTACGTCCTATAGCTTCTTAACCATGGCTCTTGGCCACACATACGAAAACAAAGCCGTGGTTATTAAATAAACAGCTTCCTTCTGACACAAAGTAAATTTATTATTCTCATTACGTTTCTGTGACAATGAGTGGCTTACATTTTTAAATGCAAGTTATTAACTTTGTTATACAACGGCCTATAACTGTGTTATCTCCATGGCTTTTCTTTTGAATACAGGTCCTATGAGTTAAAAGATAAAACAGAAGTACATAATAAACAAATATTTACATTTTTAATGGTAAAAGTACAAAAGTAACAGTTGACAGTTATGAAAATGTATCATCGTCCTCATCCACAGCCCGACCTCACCCACTGCTGGGTATAGGCCTCCCCAAGTTTCTGCCATCCGCCACGATCCTGCGCTAGTCTCACCCATTGACGGCCCGCGACTCTAACGATGTCGTCCACCCATCTCACTGGCAGACGTCCTATCCTTCTAAGCTATTCCTCGACCACCATTCAGTCGCTACCCTGCTCCACCTATCATCACTACGTCTTGCCAAGTATCCCGCCTAGCATTTGAATCCCATAACTCGATTCCCAACGTCATGAACCCTCGTTCGTCTACGGATCTCGACGTTTGAAACTCAATTTAAGAATTTGATGATTTATGGCTCTCTGTAGCCTCCTGCGTGAACGTCCATGTCTCAGCACCGTAAGCTGTAGTGGGCAAAACACATTGGCTAAATAAGCTGGTCTAGACTCTGTGGAGTTTTAGGCAACTCAAGGATGTAGTCCAGCTTGCCGAACGCGGCCCATCCCAATTGGATCCTTTTAGATATCTCTTTTTGTTGATGCTCTTTACCAAACGATATAAAATTGATCAGTAAAAGATAATTCATTATTATTATTTAACCCATGATCATCAAAATGTGCAAGCTTTTTTCAGTTTCGCGTTTTTTGATGCGTAACATAATTTGTTCATCAAGGAGTTTGGATCTTGGAAGCGGATTAGCTAAAATTAAACATATTTTACCCTCCTTCTTCACTGTCGGGTAAATATGGAAAAATTGATGAAACTGACTGAAACAAGACCGGTGAAGTACAAGTACGACTCGAGCACCGAGTGTTTCGAAGCTAGATAGGTTTATTTATGTGAATTAAGCAGCGCCATCTAGTTATGTAAACCAAGAAAACTTAAGACAGATATCTAAAAAACTATTCTAGATATAGACTTCGTTATAGTTTTCCTGCAATCTTTGTATATCTATCAATCATATAAATTTCAGATATATCACTTCGCAAACTTCGGAGAAAAGAGGAGAGGGTATTTTTTTCGTCATTTTTCATTATAACTCAAAAACTGTACAAAATATCAAAAATGGTTTTTGAATGTGTAAATCAATCTTTTTGATATCACAATCGATCTAGTAACCCTAGTACCTATTAAGTAGTAATTTTGAAATTTTGATCACAACTATTTTGGCTCTTTTGGCCATCAAAATGAGAACATTTTTGTAATTTTTCACTTGCAATAGAGGAAGGTTAGTATTATTTATAACTATATATTATATATATATATATATTTTATAAATTATAGGCTAGCGTTTGACCACTATCTCACCTGATGGTAAGCGATGGTGCAGTCTACAGTGGTACACGCTTGCCTAGAAGAAACCTATTCACTCGTGACTTGAAGATCCCTAGGTTGTAGTTAACAGGAAACACAGACTCAGGCAAGGCGTTCCACTGCTTGGCGTTTCACTCACTCTTTACTATTCAAAATATCAAGCTGATAGGTTCAGCTTTTGCTGTGATCATCATCAGCTGTGATGAACGGACGGACAGATGGACCATAAGGGGTCAGTTTTTTTCCATTTTGGTCCGGAATCCTAAAAAGAAAATCGATCATGGAAACCACTGTCGCACTTTTCTGAGGTCAAAATAGTTATACAGGGTTACACGGAGAAAATAAACATTTACTTTGCGACAAAGATAACACGAGGTGAGATGGTGATTCGACCGCTATTGTTTCTGAATCCTGCTTCGCGCATGACTTTAATAGTTTAAGCACAAGAATAGCCTCGGGTCTGGCCCTACAGACCCTCTCATCCTGCGATTCGGCAAGGCACCGGTCCCCGCAATGTACCTTCATATTCTCTCAGATCTTATACCTTCATTGCGTCCGGGTTGTCGCCTCTTGGGGATGCCAGAGTGGCGCACGCTATATTAGTACTAGAACCCTGACATCCCTTCTTAAGCACCCGGGCCGGACTTGGAGCATCTCGAGGTGTTACCATCGGTGCCCCAAGTGCTGACACCACCATCCCCATTCAGCTGCTCCAACTTCCCAACACTTGCCGATCGTTCCATGCATGCAAGTGGACAAACCATGCATGGGTCCTGTGGCGCAGTCCGCATTACGTACTATACGTATGTGTTGGGTATAGGTGTGTAGGTACACATATAGCACGCACCACGTCTTGCTTGCGAATGCTACGCTTTTCGGCATCGAGGCCAGGAGACCCGGGGCTCGCCAACCCCGGACCCCCCACTCTCGGGAGATTAGTCCCTCTAGTCCACGTCTTGAAGTTACCTACATGGTGTCATATCGACCGAACTAAGTCCTGTACTCTTAACGCTCAAATTGGACTATTGCTTATTAGCTGAGACACCGAAAGTAATTCTATTATCGACTGCGGATGGTCTCATCTCTATCTCACCTCGTGGTAATATAGAAATCTTGGATATTACACGCTAGCACTCACCAGTTCGCTGATAAACTTACTACCATTCCTGCGTTTCACAATGCGCCGGAGCTGCGTCGTGTTCTCGTCCATCTCGTGTCGCTCCGACCGACTGAATCCTCTTTTACCCACCGTCATCCTTTTTCGTAACAACCGTCCGTTTTTTCTTCCCCCTCCAAAGTCGGTAAGTAACCCACCGAAAAACCACAGAGTCTTTCCACGAATTGTCAGCTGTCAAAACGATTGTCAATGTCGACTGTCAATTTCGGTTGGCCTCGCGCATTTGCGCGACAACCACTAACACCAAAAATATCCATCTTAGAACTTTTTGGCTAGATGTTGGCCGCTCGGTTTGCTCACGCCAGCGCTCGGTAATGATGTAGCCCTGAGTATCGCGATATCTTATACCGACGGAAATAGTGTGGGGAGAGAAGTTATCGATGTCTATATGACAAAATGCCATAAGTCAAAATATACAAATATACGTGTGTAATATAAACATAGGCAACAGGAACATCCCAGATCACACTAATATTATAAATGTGAAAGTTTGGATGTTTGTTTATTTATTTGTTTGTTTGTTACTCAGTCACGTCGTAACTGACGTGATGAAATTTGGTATATACGTAGATTATAACCTGGATTACCACATAAGCTACCTTTTATCCCATAAATCAGTTCCCATGGGATAAAAATGTGGTGTTAAGTCAATTTGCAAAAGCGAGTTTAGCTTTATTTCTAGGTTACCTACACATTTAGTAGTGTAACGCGTACGAAATCGCGGGCAACAGCTAGTGTCTCATAAATAAGTAAATGAAATTTTTGGCCTTTGCTAAAGTATATTTTTAGCCCTCGACGCAAAAAGAAGGGTGTTATGAGTTTGACGCTTATGTCTGCCTCTGTATTGTGTCTGTGGTATCGTAGTTTCCAAACGGATGGACAGATTCGGACGTGGTTTTTTTTAATAGAAAACTGGTTTAACTAGAGTGGTACTAAGCTATGTGTTTTAAAGATTAGGTTACCCGATCTGAATATTATAAGCTCTTTTCTTAGATGAAGGGATCTCAGCTGTAAAATGGAAATTTATTGGGGTGTGTCGCGCTTTCAAATATTATGTTATATATACTTGTTATATTGATTTTAGTCTCACCTATCTTTTTATTCCGCCTAAAAAGTTACTCAAATCTAACTAACAATGACGATACTTTTTACTAACTGATCCCATCTCTACAGCAAGTTAGGTACTTACATGCTTTGAGCACTATCAAGTCTGTTGGCAAGTTCATTAAGTTTGAAATTTTGCAAGTTTTTCCGCCCTCTTACGTGCTCATCTCATTAGCTTAAACCGAATTACCATATGAGCTCTCTGCATCTTTTAGTCGCAGTTAGGTGTAAAGAGGAAAGGCGGGCAGCAAGAAATTTTGAAAACAGGTTTTTAACAAATCTATTGCTGTCGCGCTGTGCCCTAACGACTGAACTATGAATGCGTGAGTGATCAGACTCCGCATTGTGCATGTTTGCGTGCCATAGTTCGCCTCGCTCACCGCCACCCACCCGCCCGCCCCCCTTACCTCACTTCGCAGTCGGCAATTTGATATCGGCCGGCTTTTGCATTTGTTTGGAGTGTTTCAGTGGTGTTTAGTTAACTCAGTTATTATTCGGTTGAAATTTGGTTGATTTTATTTATGATCTCATGCGCTTACCGGTATCAACAAAGATCAATCCATTTTTCTATTGAAATTTTGACACCCCAAGGGCACTGATTTAGAGGCTAAAAAGTAGCCTATGTTGCAATCCAAGTCTTAATCGATACCAATAATGTGATCAGCCCCGGATCTATAATATTCCCCTACCGGGGTGGTGAGAAACTTGATGTGACGCCCTCTAGCCTTCTCCAGCATTTGAGGGGAGGCGATAGACGGGGGGGGGAATATTAATATAAGACACGCACTTTTTACTCTCTGTCAAAGTTTAATTTTCTTGTACATGAATTTGGTGCCCCCTGAAATTACCACCCGGGGTGTGTACCCAGGTCTCGAACATCGAAACTTTCGCATTTATATTATTAAATTAGATTAGATAATTCTTTATTGCAAACTACGGGTAAGAAAACAATACAGCTGAAAAGAACACCATAAAACTATGTGATACAATTGCGATCACTACCAGGCAACCTTTGGATGGAATGGACTGTGTGGACATTACCTGGGGTGTAATGGTGTACCTAAAATACTACATATACATACTTATACTTATAATATAAAAATAAAAATAACATAAATGAATGAACCTAAACAATAACTACTTTTAAGAAACATATTAATTGATAATAAATACATAGATATTTAGCGGCAAATACTCAAATAGTGTTTTCGTTCGTTGTACTAAGCTTAATTTCTATACTACTTCGTGCCGACAGCCATCCTTTCATGTTCCGCTTAGAATTGGTGTAGGTTGGTTTATTTCTCACGGGTCTTACGTTATAATCCCGGCGTTAATTGAAAGTTGCTGCATGAGGTCTGAACAAAATGATAATGATACGCCCGCCCCTTTCCAAAATGACAGTAATTACATTTCGTTGTAAATTTTCTGCTCGACAAAACGTAACGTATTGTTGCTTTTACTTCGAAGATTTGAGGACTTTTGTGTAATAAAGGGACGAGATGAGTACGGGAGGGTTAAAGACGACATCTGGTGTGGTGGAATATAGCGATGGTGATGGATTCATATCCCTGGATAAGTTATATGATCTTGCAATGATTTGTCTTTGTCCGTAGCTGAAGTGGCAGTAGGCGGCACATAGTTCGAAGACGGCCGTTGAGGTAGAAAGATTCTAGAATGGAGACCACGCACTGGAAAGCGCAGCGTAGGACGGCCTCCCACTAGATGGAAGACTTTTGTTCATTTCTTGAGCGAGAAAACAGTTGATAGCTAATCGCTAACTCGCTCGCGGTGAGACAAGTGCCTTAAACTTTTCGTCTTTCAAGTTTAGCCACGCCAATAAATTTTAAAGTTTTGAACACTGATGTGACTGTCAAAATTATCACCAACTAACTTCCGCCCGCGGCTTTGCACGCGTGTTTTGTCAATAAAAAGTAGCCTACGTGTCAAATCAGATCATAATCTATCGATTTCATGAAATTGGTTCCGCCGTTATGACGCGATTGAGTAACAAACAAACAAACAAACAAACAAACATCCAAACTTTCACATTTAAATTATTAGTGTGATATTTCTATCCTTTGCCATTTTGCTGCTACTGAAGTCAGAATGGATATTAGCTTTTCACATTTGCGCGAATGACGAGGCAAATAACGAGCGCGAAAGTGTAAACGGAACGATCATTACTCTTCTGGCAATTGTGTAAACGCAATATAATTAACCACAACATCTAGACGACATGCCGTCAAGCGACGGCGCGAGTATACGTAAGGTATCTGTATAATTTAAACGTAAGTGTAATCATTCACATAGTCAAGACAGATCGGCTGATCTGAATCTCGCAGATTTAATACTCGGTAGTTTTTATATACCACAAGTCCCGTTTAAATATAAAAAGATCTTTCAAGCGCGCTTTTTGGTTGAGTTCGCGCCGCTTTGCAAATAGGATCGGTATCAAACTCTTTGTTTATTCGGTCGGGTGGACAATGAAGATGATCACGTTTTTACAAGCTTAGCTGCTTACTCAATAGAATGCCTTTAGTAAATACAATACAAATGTTTTTATTTCATTAACTTGTGTTTACAATAGCTTAACTGATGAGATGTGATCCTTAACGACCACAGTCAAGAGGGGACTCTTCTAACACAGGTTAATGCAACTTAAAAGAAAAATTCCCAACCCTAGTAATAATGTAGGTACTCTTGTAAGAACAATCAAATATTTTTGAATTACTTTTATTAACTAGTAGTTGAAACCTCTTTTTAAGTATATAATACCTATATTAGAAGATTTCCACTGCTGGATTTGTACAGAATTGGGTCATATTAAACTATTATTATTATTATTATTATCAGCCCACTGTGTCCCACTGCTGAGCAAAGACCTCCGCCCATTATTTCCAGACACTTCTTTCAGGCGCTAAGATAGTCCAATCCGCTCGGAAATTAGTGAGCTCGTCTCTCCATCTCTTCTTTGGTCTGCCGCGACGTCTTCGGGTTGTGTCGGGATTTCACTCGTGGTGAGCTTAGCCCACTGATCACCCGACATACGGCATTAATAACCAGCCCAGTCCCACTTGAGTTTGACGGCTTTCGTAGCTACATCTACGATTTGTGTTCGAGAGCGCAGCTCGGTGTTGCGTATGCGGTCAATACGCTTGAATCCGAGAATGCTGCGCTCCATCGCACGTTGGCAAACCGTGAGTAGGTATATACATACTTTTGGATGTTGGTCAAAGACCAGATCTGCGCACCATAAGGGTTACCCTTCATCAAATCTCCCATGGACCAAATAATATTAACAACTTATAAAGAACATTTAAGTTTACAAAACTTCCAATAAGTAAGAATGCCTTTTTATTGAAATTATTACCGATGGAAATGACACAGAATGTGCATATGTGATATTGCAGACGAAAGCGTCAAGCCTGCACTGACTCACCGTGGTAAGGGTCAGAGACACGTCTAGTGGAGGATTCAACTCAGTGGTCAGTGGCGAGTCAGTAACATCAAAGGTGCGGGGATAAGCTCGTACGACGCACTTTCTACTGTTATTTTAATATTCCAAAATGGCTTGGAATCTCTAATTCGCACAGACAAACACGCATCGTGGGAAGAGCCTCGGTGCGTGGCTGTCTTTGGCTTTCGGCTTGCGTGGTATCATTCGTGAAAATCATACTCGTAATAATAAATAAAATAATGGAAATAAAATGAAATAATTGTGGAATCAACGATTATTGTTCCGATAGTTGTGTCGGTCAACGGACTGACAGTGAAGAGCCTCAACCAATACCTTATAACCAATAAATAACCAATAACCAATAACCTTAAGAGGCTCTCGCTAAAAAGTTGGATCAAGGGTCAGATACAGAAGGCAGTACTCCTGGACTCGCCACGCATAGTCAGGAGGTTCCTCTCTCTGCAGCCCTAGCCACCGATCGCTTGGGCCTTGCTTCGCGGTCGGTGGTTTACCGTTTTTATACATATATTTTTTACTATAATGTATGTTTATTGTAAGATACTTTGTAGTAAAAAATGTATTTTTACAAACGAGTTATAAAATAAATATGTGTGAATAAAATAATAAATATTGCTGGACATTTCACACAGCACTCTCTAGCCCCAAACTAAGCAGAGCTTGTATTATGGGAACCAGTAAATAAATACTTATAAAATATAGAGTAACAACCAGACCCGGAACAAATATCTGTAGATCATGTAAACATTTCCCGCCATTCCATCGAACCCGCTATCTCCTGCGTCTCAGCCGGCTATTAGCCCACTGCACCACAGAGGTCATAGACCATGGGAAGCCACTATTAGCGGTATAAAACTGAAGGATTAGGTTCAAACGGCGCCTTGTGGCTAGTTTCAACACTAGCTAGTGAACGCAGCCGCCTTAGTGCCTGGTGAGGCTTATAAATATAGGAGTTGGCTTGCGTTCAGCTAAGAGCGTTTTAATTGGCCGACACGATACTGATAGTACCACCGACTCACTGCCGATATCGATATTATTTTGAAGCTATTTCATTCAATGACACGGTACCGATATCGGTATTGATAAACAGACATACGTCACACAGTGGGGTGGCGGGTGGGTGAGGAAAGGGACGCAATCATGCATATCACTGTGTAATTACAGATATTTGTCCCGGGTCTGTGTGTTTTTCTATATATTATAAGAATGTATTTCCAAAAAAATGTATATACTTATTCTATCAGTTATCTGGTTTTCATATTTCAAGCTCTGCTTAGTTTAGGGCTAGATAGCTGTGTGAAAAGTCAAACAATTTTTTTTTATGCAATTATGTAGTACGTCATCCTTGATTTTATCGGTCCGATTCTATGGGGATTAATTGTGGTACCGATTCTGACATTTCCGATAGGTTATCGGTGACTATATTATCGGTATCGTGTCGGCCTATAAAAAAGGCTCTAAGTCAGCTTAATCTACAGGTATTCTCATAAAACATGTATAGAATCAAGGTAACTTGATAAATTATTATAAATAAATTACTATAACACACTCTCAACTTGCAATAGTCTAAAGCGATCCTCCAGCATGAAAATTTATTTTCAAAAATTTCAATGTCCATGAATTATTCCACAAGCAGAACCTGAACCTTTGCTTAAAAATGGAGTTCGCGGTAATGTTTATTTTGTTCTCAATGCAAAATACATGACAGTTACTTGCCTATTTGATTACGAGTAACTGACTCATTGGGGCTATGGTTTGATAACGATTTTTCCGTGTCCTGAGTGCGCAATTTTACCTACACAAAGCCGCGTATTTTTTACCATAAGAAAGAAATGGACATCCTCGGATCTCTTACTCAGTACTCAGACCCGTGAAGATATCACACAAGGTAGTCAGAGCCACTGACTCGCAGGTGATGTCAGACCGTGCCGACGCGCAGACGGTCTGTCATCTTCCTTAGAATTTCAAACATTACTACCGCTGCGTGGATGCGCACACGCCACGCAAATGAACCTTATGGGTCGACCTTTAATCACGTGAGGTTTTTATAGCAACTTGTTTACCCCTTCATCCCCAATGCATCGTGATGTTTTAGACTACCAAAGCCCCCACACACAACATCACGTGTATTTTTTATTTATCAATATCGGAGAATCTGTTTGAGAGGACAATTATCATTAAATTCAGAGTCTTAAAACAGCACAAGGTCGCGCAAGGAAGGACAGTCTGCTGAACGCTAAATATTGTATTCATGTTGCTTTTTAGACATAAATTCGCCCGCTCAGGATTTCACGTGGTCACAATAAAAATAAATAAATAAATAAAATAAATATTGCTGGACATTTCACACAGCGCTATCTAGCCCCAAACTAAGCAGAGCTTGTACTATGGGAACCAGATAACTGATAGAATACTTATATACTTTTTTCTTTGTAAATACATACTTATAATACATAGAAAAACACCCAGACACGGAACAAATATCTGTAGATCATGCAAACATTTGTTCCGCCGCGGGAATTGAACCCGCTACCTCCTGCATCTCAGCCGACTATACGCCCACTGCGCCACGGAGGCAGTCAAAAATATACACGTGATTGTCATAACGCTGACGACCCCTTACCAGTGACGTCAGCTACTCTACTAGCATGGTTTAAAGAGACTTTATTCTAAAACCCGAGACAGTCCAGCGACATGGCGAATACCACAACTGCAAGTCTCCCATCCAAATTGCTTTATACTTAAAATTGAAATGTTTTATTCATACACACACTGAAAATGTTTCCTTATGTTATAGATACAAGGTTTGAAATACAGAATGTGTTTGTAAATGAAAACGTTGGGAGATATTATTTGATGAGTGGGGAATGAGCGTCCTGAATAAATTTGCAAGTGGTTTACACGATATGGAAGGTATGCTTTTAATGGCGGTTTCTTGTTTTAAATTAGCTGCGATGCAAATATGTAATGGAAACTTAAGTAGGAAATTTATTAACAGATTTCAGAAACATAAAGTGTTTTCTTATTATGAAAAGGTTTGAAGTGCTTGCTTCCCAGAAGCAAGCACTTCAAACCTTTTCTACTAATTAAATAATTATACATTTAATTAATAACTAGTGGTTCGCCCCGAACTGAGATCTTGCGAGTCCCCTATAAAAACAAAATTATATTATTCGTAATTTTTGACTATTAAAATAGTGCCACGAAATAATAAACACCCCTACATGACCTACAGTTTCATTCAAATTATATGTAACGGGAGTTCATGTGCATTGGTGGATCTTTTTTGGGGTACAAAATACTAACTGCATTTTGTACCCCTGTTGTTGTCTGGATTTCAGACTTTTGACTATATTTGTGTAACTAAAGCTACACGCATACCAAATTTCAGCATTGTGGGGTCACTGGTGTACCCTGTGAATTTTGTCAAAGTTTTTTTTTGTGACGGTTTTGTTGTTACTCAACTAGAAATAAAAACAGTACTATGTGAAAACTATGAAATATACTAATTTTTTTACCCACTTGAACCCCGATATCTCAACAAACCCTCCACATTTTAAGATCATTGAGTCACACCAAAATTGTGCCATCACTACCTACCTATATATCAAATTTCACGATGATCGGATCAACGCTTCGAAAGTTATCCTCGGACAAACAAACATGCATACATACAACGCCGATTTGCCCAAGTTGATTTAGAGATCTCGCTTTGCTCGATCAATTATCTATATATCTAGTCTAGGCTAGAAATATTTTTACAGAATGCTTCGGAATTGTAAGTAAAATGAATAACTCTTCGTAAAAAAAAGTCATAATTCAACAAAACTAATATTTACAACAGACATAAAATCTGATTATTATTCAAAGCTCTTGTGTCTTTATTACTACTACTTAGAACGGCTGGTCGTCAACACAAGATACTTAATTCACTTTGCATAATCAAGGCACTGAAATAAACCTCTTATAATTTATTGGTAACAACATTAAAAGCTATTCTCATCTAGGACTTTTAAAGATGAAATGATTACTGTTAAAATTACTATATAAAAAACCTCGTCCACAATTCAGACTGAAAAGAGATAAACAAGTTTGCACATTTTCGTAAATGTGTGCGTAGTTACATAATTACAATCGTATCAGTCCAATTAGAGTATCTTCAACTTAGTTGTAGACTCAATATTTTACATTTATATTAATTACTAGCTGACCCGCTGAACTTTGTACCGCCTTGACATGCAAGTGACGCGGGCTGCTAAGCATCTTTGTATGAGAAAATGAATTTTCTTCATTATTTCTTTGGGCGTGAATTTTTCCGATGCTTAAATAGTTATTTATTCTACTATTCGGAGTGATAACAAATCCAACAAAAAAACAACGAGTTATAAATGTAGATGTAAACTAACCCGACTTTGTTATGTTTACATATAATTTATAAATAAATAAATATTGCTGGACATTTCACACAGCGCTATCTAGCCCCAAACAACAAAAGAACCTCTTCCTTTTTTGGAGTCGTTTAATAACTAAAGATCAATTTCGTCGCAGTTTGTTTAATCTCTAATAGTAGGTTAACTAACGATTAATAATTCAGCAAAGAGCATAGAGCAATATTCAAAGCTTTCATCATGATAAAAAATTTTTGCAGTCTGTTTGTCTGTTCAATTAAAATTGCAGGTTGTTTGTTATAAGCGCTGCATTGTGTGCCCGGCAAACGACCATCGTATGAATAGAATGTATGGCTATATTGACATCGTAGACTGAGAGGTATTGTAAGAAACCTTACATATATCGAATTCCAGCATGATATAGAGACATAATACTATCGACAAATATTTAAATCAGAAACATTCATAACTCACACGATTATGATGTAAATTGCCACGTTGATACTCTACTTCGTAAACGGGCTCTTGTATCAAAAAAGTGTTGAAAAAATCTTATAAATAGTGTAAAAAGACCTGTTTAGTGATATCAAAAGCAATGGGGTGCATGAGAAAAAAAAACATCCCAATTTCCATACAGGGAGGTACCCAAGAAAGGTGAAAAAACTATCACAATCTTTCTTGTTAAAATCTTTGAACTTATTATACCAAAGAGGGTTCCCGATCAGGGATGGTGAGAATATCCGCAGCCTCCGCATCACTTTGGACATCCGCATCTGCATTCGAATCCGCAATAATCGAGTGACTCGATCAGGTAGGGTTTGATATCCGCGGTGCCTATCCTATCTATCAGGTTTGATAACTGCATTCTGAGTGAGGTGACTTTTTTCGAGCTGTCCGGAAATTTGAAAGTTACGGATCTACGAGAGCTGAATGGATGACAAAAATGTACCTCACGCAAAATTGGATATCAGGTTTGCCAACTGTTCCGTATTTCCAGGGACGTTCCGTATTTTTACCATAAATTCAAATGTACAGAAGTTCTCCTGTATTTTTCATACAGTTTACCAACCAGGAGAGGTTTCAATTTACAGTTCCAGCGTCGGGTACTACGCTGAATTTTCGTCTAAGTAGCTACTGCTACTTACTGTTAGGCTAAATATAATAATAAATATTTATTATGAATATTCTATGTTATTCGGTGTTAAAAATAAGCATTTAACGTTATTCAATTGGTGTCATGACTTCCAACCCGATAAGATTCGATATTGTTTACCGCGAGTTATTTAATATTAATAAATTTATATATTGTTTTGAGGAGCTTAAAATTATTTTTAGAATAATAATGATATTTGTGAAGGTGAAGGTTTTTTATGTTCAAGTTTGTTTTTTATGGGCCTTCGGTTCCGGTCGTGCTACGCACGCGGCGGAAATATTTTGGGTCTGTGGCGCGCGGGTCGCATTGGTGGGTTGATTTTAAAAAAAGAACAGGAGAAGAAAGATAAATGAGTGAGCACGACCCGAATGGAAGTCCTGAATAGATTAAGATGGAAAAAAGGGTTTTTCATGTGTAAATAAGTCGATGTGAAACGTAAAACTTACAAATAAATTGGTGAAAGGCTCAAATGTGTTTGGATTTTGGCATGTGCCAACATTACTTACACAAAATTCTTCGTAGCACGTAAGAAAACTAAAGTTATAAAAATAATTAGAGACATAAATTGCTTGCATTTGCCGGACAAGTTCGGCAAATGCTGCTGAAGCATTTGCCAAGTCAGCTGCTGAAGCGTCAGCAGCTGACGTCTTATAGCTAATATGATGGTAATGATTACGCCAAACTTCGTACTGCCTTGACATGCACACCTATGACGCGGACTGCCAATGTGAATTGTCAATCGGCCATCATTAGCTGCATCTATGTATGACCAAATGAATTTTCTTCATAATTTCTTTTTGCGTGAATTTTTCTGATATTTTAATAGTTATTCTGCTATTCGGGGCGGAGACAAATCCAACAAATCATTGATCATAGAAATCGATCCCGCCGTTCTCGAGTTATAAACGGTGTAACTAACCCGACTTTGTTTTTTATATTTAGACTAGAAGACCCGCCCACGGCTTCGTACGCGTGGTTTGTCAACAAAACATTACCCTCCTTCTGTGCAGTCGCGTAAAGTAGGTATATCCTGTGACTCAAGTCCATTCATAATCTATCTAGGAGCCGTTAAGTCGTGAAAAAGTAACAAACAGACAGAGAGACAGAGTTACTTTCAAATCGGTATGTAACGTAGATTATAACCTGGGTTAACACATAGGCTACTTTTCGTTTACAAACAACGCGTGCGAAGCCGCTGGCGGAAGCTAGTTTCCTCTTGAATCACTCTATCTATTGCTCTCTATCTAAAATTGCATTAAAATCCGTTGAGTAGTTTAAAAGATCTAAGGTAACAGACAGCTGAAGCGACTTCATTTTATACTACATATGTAAAGATGATGACATAGTCCATTTTAAATGACTAATCGGCTATGTACTTATGTAGGTACCTGCTACCGTTGTATATTACCTATATATCTGTGCTACCTAAGTACCTAACCTACCTATTATAATATATTATTTCGCTGTGCCTATTACTGAATAGGTATTAAATTTACCTTATGTAAAAACACAGGTTTGTCCAAACAATGAGGTCTAAAATAATTTCATTTTTCACACCTATATCTGAAATTACTCCATGTACCTACTACGTTCCCTGATTTTTGTACTTTTCGAGTTACTAATTTTTATGTATTTATAATTGACAGGAAGATACAAAATTTTTTTTTGCGTAAATTTAAACGTGAATGTTAAACGTTTTGTCTCTGCAATCAAATCTATTTCAATATCCTTTAGTTTTTTAAAAAATATAGCTTTGAGTTGGAACGTGCTACCTACCTAGGTAGGTACGTATCTATAAAATATTATGTTCCTAGCGGTATCTAATATGAATGAATATGATCCACAACGGTTGACCACATTTATCATGGACGTGTCAGTTTGCTACTGACAATAGCTAGGTATATTTAATAATGGAAAGGTTGGATTGGATTCATAATTACTTGTCTGAATATATGGAAATTGAGCGGTCTTCAAATACATTATGGTATGGGGGTTATGTCTAATGTTCAGCAGTGGACGTCCTGACTGAATTGATAATGATTACAGTTTTTTTCCAAAAATAAGTCATGTCATGTGATCAAGATCAAGAATTTTGGATGTGTTTATAAAAAAAATGTTTTATGTACAAGGAAGTTTCCGTAAAATACGCATAAACAAAAAACAACTTTTCCTCGATATCTATAGGTATATCTACCCCACCTAGCATGGGATAAGGGCAGGAGGAACAACACATACATAGGTATTCTACCTACGATAGGTACGTATTAACATTTTTTTTTAATTAAACTGCGCTCAAAGACCAAAACTGTTGACGTAGCCACCAAAGCCGCTCAGCTGAAGTGGAACTGGGCTGGGCATGTCTGTCGCATGCCAAGTGAGCTGTGGGCAAGGATAGCCACCGAGTGGCGTCCTGATCCAGCGAGAAGGCGACGCGGCAGACCGAAACGTAGCTGGTGGGACGAGCTGGATAAATTCCTAACGGATTGGCCACAATCAGCTCAGGACCGCGAAGTCTGGAAAGAATGGGGGGAGGCCTTTGCCCAGCAGTGGGACACGAATGCTGATAATAATAATTCTTTGTAATTTCTTGCAGCCCCTACTAAGAACTTCACGGCAATCAACATGATGTAAGGAATTACAATGCCTTACAAATAACAATTGGCAACAACCGTCAGGAAGTAGGTAATATTTTTTTTTTATGTTTTTTGTTTGGAAACAGGCTTACGGCCCACCTGATGGTAAGCGGTCACCGTCGCCTATTGACACCGGCAACACCCGGGGTATGGTCGATCCGTACCCTGTACAAACCTCTTGACATTTTTCTTGAAGCGTACCATTTTGTAACGGAGGCAACTCGTAGACTATTTGCCTTTAAATGAAAAAATTAATTAACAACGTCTAAAGCTACATAAAAGTTTGTATTTCCATCTTTAAATATGAAGGGGGTTACCAGTTAGCGACGCTGTCTGTAACATTTTTTATCGCTTGCCGATAAGGTTTACGACCGACAATCAACCAACCTGCTCTTATTTTTTCTGATTTTTTTTCATATTTTGTGTTCTTTTCTAAACCCCTGCCCCTCCCCCCCCCCCTTCCGATACGAATACCTGGCTACGTCCGTTGTCTATACATTAGAGTTTTGATGAAAACTAACCAATATCACTAACAAACAAGGTCCAAATAAATAAGCATTGGTGGCAATTCTGTTGTTTACGCTAACTAAAATTGTGTGAAATACGAACGGTCTTATTTTGTTCATACTAAAGATCAAATTAGAATGAAATTTAATGTGACATTTCTAAAATTAAGTAATTTTTGTTATGATGGCATGTTTGCGGGCCAGTTTTAGTGATCAATCAAATTGGTGTTGACCAAAACTAGCCCGCAAACACGTCTTCTTATTTAAAAATACTTAAATTTAGAAATGTCACTTTAAATGTCATTCTAATTTGAGCTTTAGTGTGAACAAAATAAGATTGTTCGTATTTTACACAATTTTAGTTAGTCAGCGCAAACAACAGAATCGCCAACATTGTGTAACAAATGTAACATTCACTGAAAACCATATAAGGAACCTATTTAACCTGAATCCATAACTATTAAATAGAAATAGTAGACAAAATAATGATCACGCTGCATATTTATACTATGATCTAAAACAACATAACTCTTATGACCTAGTCACAGAGTCCAATAAACACGATAGATTCTAAGTTAAAGCAATATATTTTTTGCAGTTGTATTGAACCCTATGTCAGAAAGAATAGAGTTGATAGTAAGAATGGATGTGTTGGTAATTTTTAAGCATTGATGAGCGCAAGGTCGCGCGAGGCTGCGCGGGCGCGGGCAATGCTGCCAACATGCCGGCAGGATCACGAGATAGTACATAGTACTCTTCATCTTATCATCAGCTGATGTGAGAATAACCGGCGCACGATTCTATTCGATCGTGTGTGTGGATTTTTTAGGATTGCCTTCGTATTTCAAAATGTAAGTTTTTATATTTTATATTTGCTTTTTTTTATTCTTTCTTGCTTGACCGTTAATAGTTTAATTATAATTTACAAGGTAGTAGGTAAAATAGATTTAATGTCTATTGTAAGCAATGAGTTCTAAGAATATTATTATGATAATAATTTAAATCAGGCACAGTAAAATAGTTACAGGATGGTAAATAACTTATAGCTTATAATAAATAGCGATATTCATAATTTGAATACTAGAAATAAAGATAAACTCGCTGTTGCCACTTGTAGACTCCATAAAGTTAGTAGATCGTTTAAAGGGCAAGGTGTGCGCTGTTATAACAAACTCCCAAGTGGTGTACAAAAATTGACAAATAACAAATTTAAAAACGTAATTAAACAAAATCTTTATAAAAAAGCCTACTATAAAATATCGGATTATTTAGATGATAGAGAAGCTTGGGATTGAAATTGCTCCAACTCGTTCAAAATGTAGGTAATTTATTTTCTGTATTGTTATGTATTCTAAAAGCATCATTAAAAAAACAACCAGACTCTTTTTGCCTTTCTTTCCTGGCTTGGTCGCGAAGAAACATGCAGTAAAATTGAAGTTTCAAAGTGATCCTTGTGGTTTTAATGAATAAAAAAAAATACTTTGAGTTTATCACTGCGATGCGGGACGCTCTCGGTGTTCGGTATCTATCCTCGGAAACGTCGGAAAAATACCTATGAAAATCTTCTTTCATGAAGATCGCTAGATCTTCGGTCGTCACTCTTTAAGATAGAAATAATTATAGTTAATAATTTATTATAATATTAGGTAATAAACGTATATTTCAGGCAACAATGTGCACATACACAAGCAGCACATATAAAAAATGTGATTACATGGCTAATAATACCATAAAGCCTAACTTACAAATAATAATGTACCTAACTAAATTGAAAATATAAATGAACAAAGGCAAAACTCCGTCCACATTAGCCATTCCAAACGGCTAATAATTACATCACATGCGCCGGCGCATACCAGCGGGCTACCCTACCGGTCCCAAATCCCAAGTTAATGATCACATCACGAAGTTGGTCTCGCTCGACTCTCGTCACATGGTAGCACCAACATGGCAATATAATAAAACTACGTCAGTCTGTAACCGCGCGTCTACCGCGCCGCACGTTCGATCCTTCCATACATTACGAGAAATACCGGGTGCGTTAATATTATCTTACTAACTAAACCTAATTGATAAGAAAATAAGGTTTAATTTGAACTAACATGTGTGGTAATTGCATGCCTGTCGAGCCTACTAGTTAAATACTTGATGAGTTATCGTATAAATGCCTATGTGTGTTGAAAACTTGGAACTGATAAAGCTTGATGCCACCGTTTTGTTCTGCTTATTTTAAATAATTTAAGATAGGTACATATTGGGTATTGTATAAGTGCGTTGTACTATATTATGTAGTGGTTTAAAATTATGTTATTATTGTGTAGTATAACAACATACATATATCTCATTTTTTTTAATTTAACTATAACTTGATTGACGACCTCTGTGACGCCAGAGGTTGCGGGTTCGATTTCCGCTGTGGGACATTATGCTTGAATCATCTGCAATTATTTGTTCTGTCAAAAATCATTCAAAAATTATTTATTTTTATTTCCTACTAGCTGACCTGCCCCGGCTTTGCACGGAATTCAAAATAAAATATAGCCTATAAGGTCTTGAGTTCATACAAAAATTCCATAGAAAAAAGCAGTTGCAGTTTTTTTCAGAATTTTTAAATTTCCGTGTAATTTTTCCATATTTTTCTCCTAAAATCTGTCCAGCCGTTCTCAAACAACCACCATTTCATTTTTATACCGAGGTTTTATCATTTCAACGGATACCTAAGCTGCTGCATCTAAACATTTATTTCATTAACACAAGTTAACATTACCACACAAACAACTTAGATAAAATCATTATTTTTATGCTAATACATTATAATTATTATAGGTGCATAGGTACATTAGTTACCCACAGTTCTTTACCATACACCTTTATGCCACATACAATTTTTATATGTGATTTTAACGACATTACGTATTACTGTACATACCCACTTAGTTGCCTACAGTCCTATACCATTGATAGGTACATAACCTACAGCTTTATGCCACATACAATTTATACCTATGTGTGATTTCAATGATTTTACGAATTACCTACTTACAGTCCTATAGGTACCATAGGTTATATTCTTACAGCTTTATGCCACATACAATTTATATGTGTGATTTCAATGGTATTACGTATACATACACCGTTTTACCTAGAGGCTACAGTCCTATACCATAGCCTATTCTTACAGCTTTATGCCACATACAATTTATATGTGTAATTTCAATGGTATTACGTATACATACACCGTTTTACCTAGAGGCTACAGTCCTATACCATAGCCTATTCTTACAGCTTTATGCCACATACAATTTATATGTGTGATTTCAATGGTATTACGTATACATACACCGTTTTACCTAGAGGCTACAGTCCTATACCATAGCCTATTCTTATAGCTTTATGCCACATACAATTTATATGTGTAATTTCAATGGTATTACGTATACATACACCGTTTTACCTAGAGGCTACAGTCCTATACCATAGCCTATTCTTACAGCTTTATGCCACATACAATTTATATGTGTGATTTCAATGGTATTACGTATACATACACCGTTTTACCTAGAGGCTACAGTCCTATATCATAGCCTATTCTTACAGCTTTATGCCACATACAATTTATATGTGTGATTTCAATGATATTACGTATACATACACCGTTTTACCTAGAGGCTACAGTCCTATACCATAGCCTATTCTTACAGCTTTATGCCACATACAATTTATGTATGTGATTTCAATTTAATTACGTCGTATTTCGTTTCACCAATGCTACCTGCTGTTATCTCACAGTTGTGAGCAATGTTTTACAGTGTCTTTGTAATGAATACGTACAATGCTAATAGCTTGAAACCTTTGCATGTTGGTTTGTCCGTAGCTCCCAAACTAAACGGTTATTGGACCGATGCCGATGTCAATGCGTCTTTGTGTCTGAAAGAGAGATGCTTATTGTGTATAAAATATATATAAATAGATTTATAATATCTATAGGTATTCAAAAATTGTCTGGTAGAGAACGCTATTTAGCGATCAGACCGCCGATTTTATCACATAGATGCCAATTCATTTTTGTATGGTTGTGCCTGACCGATTTATAAGACATATCGGAATAATACAATTGATAACAATAGTACAATGAACGACCTTGCCGCTAAAAGCGATCTACTCTAATACGAAGTAAAGGCTTATGTAAAAAATAATTTGTTGTCGGCTGTTATCAATTTCACGCTGTAATATTTTCTGATAAGATTTATCTCAATGTGTTTGCCTCAACAAGTTAGTTATGAGCTAATGGCGGAAGATATTATCTCCTTAATAATGCAGGGTTTATTATCTCGAGTTGTATGTAGTTTAGTGAGATTTTGAACAAAATAGAATATAGTCTATAATACTCAGGTATAGTACAGATAGTAGCTATCAGCCAGTGAGAGAATATTCAAAATAGGTTCAGTAGTTCTGGAGATTACCCGTTATTACATACATCTTTTAATAATATTTCCTCTCATTAGTTTCTCCAATGATGTTTCTTACGTTAGTATAATACAGCATTTTCCTCAATTCGATCTAATTAAGAAGCGGTTAGGATTGACTAAATGGCATTTCCTCTTATTTCATCGTTATATGGCGAAACACATTGAATATTCTGTATAAAGTCCATCTCAACTTGAGTATATTATATACATACCTTCCTAGTTTATTAATTATATATGAAGTTGACATCTAAACTAAGTTATGGCGTTTATAGCCTGTATCTCTGAACTATAATCTGAATCAAATAAAGCACAAGTTTAAAAAGAAAAAATGAAAATCAAAGTAATCATCCCGTAAACTAATTATTATTTAGTTCTAATTGGAAGTCACAGGAAAGGACAAATCACAGCATTCATAATGAATCACCTTCATTCAATTCAATATAGCGCAAGCCAACTCAAATTACCTACTTGCCGTTAAAAAGGTAAATAGTCACGTGTTTCGATAAAGACTTGAGAGTTTCAACACTTTAAACGTTAAGATAACGAGCAACATCTCATGGAAAGCCTCTTAGACCAGAATAAATAGGCTGCTATTGTGTACTCTGTTCTTTAAACTAGGTAGGTACCTAATCTATGACAAACTTTAAATTGATCACTAAGATAGCTCTATTTTTGGGGAAGTTTGGTTAGATAATGAGAATAGAAGGATTTTTTGATACAACGTTGAGATGCTGCAGTGACTGTCTGATAACAAAAAAACAAGATTAATAGCCACTGGAGATATACAATATCAGCTATACTCACCTTGATAAAGCAATATCTGTGTTTGATACTTGCTTCAGTTTAATGTAATTTCATTCCTATCCAGTGATTTTCTTCGCGGCCTTGAAGCCAATGTCATGGCATAAGTCATATTACTGGTTTTGTGCGTCCTCTTTAAGTTAGGTTTTGCTAATAACCCGTCATTTCTTTCACTGCCACAATGTCGTCTACAAATCTGGGAAAGTTTAATTATTATCAGTAGGTACTGATCTTTGTAGTCCAGAAAAATTGTCTCTGTATCCAATCCCTTTAAATTCAAAATTCACCTTCCCGTACATTGCGTTGACTTTTGATATTTCGGTTGGTCACATACAGACCGCATGGTAATATAATATAAGTTCAATATTTGATTGAAATACACACAAACCTGTTCTAGATTAGACCATGCCTAGGCATGCATAGGGTCGCTCACTCGCCTACCAGCTAGATGGAACGAAGATCATCTGTGAGCTGTAGCTGGCAAAGACTGGATGAGAAAGGCCGAAAGTCGGTCTCTGTGGCGCACTTGTTGACTTGGGAGAAGTCTATGCCTACGTCCGGTAGAGAACTGCTATATAAAAAACGAATTGCTTTTTCGAATCACTAGCTGTTTCTCCAAATGTTTGTATATATAGCAAATTAATAGTGATTAAGTGCCTATAAAGGTGCATATTTTATGTTTAACAATGCATGATCTCACGCACGACAGACTTTTTCTACTATCAGATAATCAAACAAGTCATGGTCAATATTGATTATAACCATTGATGCTGGTTGATAATGGAACACTTGCGGAATATTTGCAATTGCTTTATGTTACTTTTTGTTGTATTGTGTTGGAACTGCCAGGTTTTATACTTAAACAATTAACGGTTGAATGCTTTGTGTATGATTCAAATTGACTAATGATTCGTAAACAAATGTTTGTTTTAGAATTTTACGGTGACAAATAAAAAAAACAGATTCGGGCAGACTGTTATTTAGACCATTCATCTATCGATTGAAGATGATTTATTTAAACATGGCGGCGGCAAATTGCTGGGTGAAGGACGAAGCCATTATAGCGCTTCGGACTGGTTTACAGATCATCATAGTATCCACTATTTTAAAATACTCTTGAGTTTTCGTCAACCACTTTTTTTTCTCTGATTTTTTGGAAAGTTTCATAAAAAAAATCCTCAGTATAGTATGGAGACTGCAGATAGCAAGCCCCATTTATCAAGGTAGGTTAAATGGCATAGGTATTTAAAGCGTTTGTTTGTGCACTTAGGTATTGTAAATATTGAAAGTGTATCGATGAGTAACGATGAGTTTACGTTCAGTGACTAATAATTTTAAACAAATATTTAATTTGTTGGCTCGACTTTCTTGCATATGTATGATTGCGATTAAGTTAGGTATATCCTTATCTTCATACTTTTTATTCAGTCTCTAATCTGAAAAAGAAAGTACTCTGGCTTGCGTGACTTCGGCCTCTCCCAATTCCCACACAGTTATTCCACTTTACTCATTCAGTTTTTGTCGACTGGTATAAGTTGTCGCTTCATTATCATGTTATTCCATCGTATCAATAAGAGACCTTTATTACCGACTTCAAAAAAAGATTCTCAATCCGTCGGAATCTTTTTTTTTTTATTTTTATTTATGTTCCCCGATTACACGACTTCCTGAACCAATTCGAGAAATTCTTTTTTTATTTTAAAAGGGTGATCCCATTGGCACCAAGTCAGGATCTGATAATGGGATCCCCAAAAAAATCGAGAGCAACCCTCAAATTTTTTCTAATACCTATCTGAATTCGGTTATATTTTGTTAAAAAATTACTTGTCTAAGGGAATGTTAGATTTAAAAGAACTCTACTTCCATCAATTGTACATTGATTTATTATAATAATAAATATAGTAAATATTGCTGGACATTTCACACAGTGCTATCTAGCCCCAAACTAAGCACAGCTTGTACTATGGGAACCAAATAACTGATATAATACTTATGTAAATTTTTTTTGTAGATACATACTTATAATATACAGAGAAACGACCAGACCCGGAACAAATATCTGCAAATCATGCAAACATTTTGTTCCGCGGCGGGAATCGAACCCGCTACCTCCTGCGTCTCAGCTGGCTATTCGCCCACTGCACCACGGAGGTTGTCAAACTTATATGTAAACGTCGTATTATAAACATACATATTTATAAAAAAAACTATATACGTATTCTACTGGCCATAGCTTTTCTTAACTGGAGCTAAAAAGCGCTATGTGAAATGTCTAGCATTATTTTCCAAAATTTGAAAGATATAAACAAGCTCAAACTTATACCTATGTAAATTACATACAAGTTTTTCTATACTTTTTGTGCATTCTCACTTGCTAAAAACTAAAAAAGTTAAACAGCAGCCTATTGAAATACAGGTATTGTAATTTCTTCTGATTCTGACAAAGAAGTTCCTTAAAGAATAAAAAATTCTTGTTTTAGCAGAAATCTAATTTAAAATCCCTGTAATCCTCATTTAGCTCAACTTTGAAAGTTTGATGTTTCATACACACACGTGTGTTTGAGGTGTTTGTGCCTTTGTTTTCGAGTGGGTATGTATGTTCTCCCATAATTATATCGAGTCTGGTTTACTTCAAATTCTATTTTAGTTGTTTATCTCAGGGCGGGTTTTGTTAACCGCAACTCAATTACTTTGAAGTATTATTCTATGGCTGCGCAACTTCTCACAATACAAAGTTTATTAGTTCTCCAAATATTTAACGAAAATTATGATCGATTATGAACGGGTTCTCTCATCTTAACTCATAAAGTGTATTTTGTTGTGTGATTTACTTGGTGTTTTACTTCATAAATAGATTCTTGAGGCATAAAAGCGTTCATTGTTGCCAATATTTTATTCCTTTCAACATACTCATTGCAGAATAATGAGTCCTTTCATCCCGAAAGATAATGAACTTCTATTCATGGACACATACACTTGTTTACTGGCGGAAGCTTTCCCACTGCTGGACAAAAGGCACTTCATCTCACATCAATACTGGGCCTGGAATAGGTATAAAAAATATAAACCAATAGATAACCAAGGCGAGTGTTGTAACTTTGCCAGTCATAGGGGTATTTGCCTTCTAAAGAACTAGTAAAACCTAATAACACTAATATTGTAAATGCGAACGTTTGGATGTTTGTTTGATACTCAATCACACGTCATAACAGCTGAAATTATTCGATGAAATTAGGAACAAGATAGATTATAACATGAGAAAATAAAAATATTTTATTTCAGGCAACATAAATAAAGCCCATACCTAAAAATTAAATAAACAGAAAATAAAATAAAGAACTAAATAAATAAACAAGAATAAAATAGGGACTATGAAAAATAGAAGCTACCATTTTTTACCAAGGATGACTAATTGAGGAAATTATTTTCTTCATTAATCACCCGTCGCACGCGGCACTTCCAGAGCGGAGATGTCCAACACTGATTATGACCTGGATTAAAACATAGATTACTTTTTATTGACAAACCAAACTAACAAAGCCGGGGCGGAAGCTAGTAGTGGCATACATTTTAGGCTGAGCGCAGACTTGAGTCAG
This sequence comes from Philereme transversata, assembly GCA_963924445.1. Classification (NCBI taxonomy): domain Eukaryota; kingdom Metazoa; phylum Arthropoda; class Insecta; order Lepidoptera; family Geometridae; genus Philereme; species Philereme transversata. The sequence goes on from OZ004353.1 coordinate 6,378,125, forward strand.
GATAGTTTTAAGACAGACTACTGCTTTACAAAAATTATGAAGACGCGCAAACTTCAAACAAAACGTCTCATAGACAAAATTGTCTAATACCTACAAGAACTGCACAGCGACAAGTCTACTATTTTTTTTTTCGAATGGACTAATCTCGCTGTTGGCCTCTGAGGCCGTGACAGCTTAACCGAACTTTTGGCGAGCGCAGATGGCGCTCAGCCCAACAAGTCTGACTAATGATTTTCGGCTTCCCTTTTATATGTATGCGGGCGCGCACATCAAAGACAAAACAGTCTAGTGACGTATATAAAATTTTCATTATATCAGTCTTTCACTATAAATGAGATGCACCCAATATTTACGTCTGCGCCGTTTTGCAAGTGAACGCGTAACTAGGAAGCTTAATACAACAGTATCGATGAAGTCCATTTTGATACTGAAAAACAATTATCGCAGACGGTGCGCGTCGTCGTAGTAGACAACAGTTTCGTTTTAGTTTTAAGGCAGACTTGTCTATGTGAGGAAAGTCTGTCTTAAAACTGTCGTGACTCCAATATGCGCTCAGCCTTACGAATTCAATTGATAAACAAAACACCTATTCGGTACTTTACTACTTGTGCAATCTTCAGCACTCAACTGGCTCTGTACTGATAAGAGTCGCTTAATTATTTTGCACGTATTTAAAACTACATTTCAATTACAACAATAATGTTCGTGTAACAAATGAGTGGCTTTATGTGGATATTATCTTCAGTTATTCGTCGTTTTCGTCCCACATTCTAACTAAGATATAGAACACATTATCGGCGTCTGATTTTCCTGATAGAAAACTATAAATTGGGACTCTGAATAGGTGTCTTCGAGGTCCAGCTTAGACAACATCATCGGTTACCATTTGATCAGAATAAATGTGCCTTTCAGAGACCAACTAAGTTTATAGTTTGGTCATGCTCATCCGTCTGACTACATAAAGGGTGTGTTTTGTTTGTCCGTAGTTAAGTAACTGCTCTTTTACTTGTGCTCTCTCGCTCTAAAGCTAAAATTTGGCATGATGGTAATATAAGTGAAGCATATGACGCTATTGGAAAAAAAACATTTCCTATAAATTGTTAAGTTGACCATCAGATGAGATCCACAATCTCAATCACAAACGAAGATCTATTCGTAATAGAAAAATCACTCCAGGAGTGCCGATAGAAGTGAAAACTTGGATCATGTACAGAGGTGTCGGTAACGGTAACAGTGTCGCGAGTTCAATGGTTTTTCCCCCATTTCAAAAAATGCCCAACGCGCCTAATAAAGTTTTCACTTCAAAAAACCTTGACAAATAGTTGAATGAACTGCAAAGATTTATTCCTGTTGTTGTGCACACACTACACACCGATGGTACCTAAATCCTAGTGTGGGGTCAGGCAGGACTGTTGTTAGATATTATCATTTGCAAACATTTAATATGTTATCTAGATCTTTCCGTGTAAGTCGGAAATGTATGGACGGGAAACAGAGTGTGACCTTAATGCGACTCTTATAAGTCCTAGTGTGTTTAACCTTCAAACGGAGTGATTGAGCCTGAATAGTAAAACTGTGCGTTGAAATCAACAGGATAATATGGTTTAAATAGTCAGCTATTCAAACCATATTATCCTGTTGATTTCAACGTACAGTTTTACTATTTAATTGACAGACAAATGAAGTATCTGATCAGAATAAATGTATCTGCTTTTCAGACTCCAACTAAGTTTATAGTTTCGCCATATTCATCCGTCTGTAGGTACCTATAGGTCTATTTTGTTTGTCCGTAGTTAAGTAACAGCTGTTATACTCGTGCTCGCTCACTTTAAAGCTAAAATTTGTCATGATGATAAATGATAATGATGATGAGAAGCCTAGGACAATATTGGAAAAAAAATAAACATTTCCTATAATATGTTAAATTGTGGGTGTTTTTTGATTCGCGTGGGGTATTTTTGAATAGGACTTCAAGAACATCTTTCATCACAACAAACTTTACTTCATAAAACAATTTCTGTGGAGGGAATTTTAAGCTGCCGATCAGTGTAGGTTATCTCATACGAACTTACTTCTTCTAACTTACAAATATATTTTACAACAGGTTAAAAAGATATTTCAAAATATGCACACGAATGTAGAAAAGACGACTTAAAATATTTGTCGCGTACAATTTGCTAGAACTCGCTCATTCTTGTAATTTTACATGATTATTTAAATTGGATACGCTCGTTTTGTTTCTGCCAATTTGGTTATAATTGTAGTTGGGTATATATTTACATTTTTGAAGCAGTTACAATAGATATTGTATGACAAAGATATCGTGGGCTAGACAGACGTTGCTAATTCTAAGCTCTCAAGTCATTATTTATAGTTTACTAGTAGGTATGAACAGTGTTTCCATAAAATAATATCCAAGATATACATCGTCATAATAATGTATACAGCCCGCTGTATATGCCAATTTTCTCTACTCTGAGCGAAAGGCATCTAGGTTTTTCCTATTCTCTTTTTTTGTCTCTGGCCCATCTATCTCAAAAACAATTAAAATTTTGATGTATATCTAAAATACCTACTGGAAAGTAGGACGGTCCCCAACTCGATGAAATACGATCTGATAAATGTTACTGGGAGCCATTGGGTGCAGGCCGCACCAGATCGGTCGCTCTTATAATCTATGGGGGAGGCCTAAGTTCAGAAGTAGACGTTCTATGGCTCATCATGATGATCTAAAGCAGGGTTTCTCAAAGTGGGGTACGCGAACCCCTAGGTGTTCGCCATTCGACGGCAAGGGGTTCGCTACAAGATTTACGAAAAGTTGGCTTGATGACTCGCAGGCACGTGTGGCACACATGGTGGTGCGCTGAATTCGTCGCTTGCTCTCTCTCGACTCCCTCTCGACTTGATACCGAGTAAGAATTAAGGTTAAAATTGTCGAAAATTACTCCTAAAATTGACTCCATTTGCGACAAGAAACAAGCACACCCATCACATTAATATTAAAAAGATATTTCTTTTGGCACTTTATTTGTTACCTTTTTTTGAAATAAAAACCTTATTTTTTCAACAGTTAATTTTATTATTTTCTTTGGGGGGGAGGGGGGATTTAATTAGTTAGTTAAGAGGTTCGCTGTCTCTTGGAAACTTTAACAGGGGTTCGTGGAGCCGAAAGTTTGAGAAACCCTGATCGTACTTATGTACCTCTTTAACTTTAATTGATTCGGTTCATAACTGTAAAGTTATATCGACACTGCACGGAAAGTACGATCTTTTTAAGTTTTCTTGAACTGCTGAACCCTTAAACCGTCGAATCTTCGCGTTTTTATCACTGTCTTGTTTAGGAAGTATTTACTTCCTATTACATAATTCTCATTCTTACAAAACAATTGTCACAGATAAAGATTAGTTGGCAGCGTAAAAAGTGTAGCATTGTCTTGTGGTCGACAAAAACTAGCAAAAACAGCGGCCTTGTGGTTGACCAAGAAAACTTCAATTCCTGCTTCATTGGATAGGAACAGTAACAGTTGAATAAAAACAGAGTATAATTATTGTAAGACAAGTGTTACGTTCTGGCTTTATTTATTTCCTGTGCAATTCCTACGCAATGGATCTTTGAAACGATTTAAAAGTTATCATCATATCAATCAACTGGTGAAATAGGCTTTCCCCGTAAATCTCCAGAGCGACCAAACTTGTGCGGCTTGCACCCAGCAATCTTTATCAGGCCACCTTTCCATCTAAAAGTGCGTGGTCTCCACTTAAGAATATTTCTGCTGTAACAACCGTCTTCAGCTGGCTGATCCTCTGCCGGGCTATATCAGGGACTTTGATTTGTTTACCAATCTCCTCATTTCTGGTTCGGTCTTGTAGAGAAATACATACCAAGCATAGCTCTCCACGTACGCGTAGCACGAAAATCATGGCCTTAGGTATCTATATGGCCTGGCTTCCAGTACAGAAACAATAAGACGATACGACGTACAACCTAATTTATTTGTACCAATATCTTCTTAAACTGAACATGTTTATGACATTCGTGTCACATTCAATCATACCATTTTCCACTAGAGATGATTAGAGGACCGTGCACATTGAAACAATAATTTAGCCGTATCTGCACGCATGAGCACGCGTGTCGAATGGGCATTCGTCACGGCTGGTGGTCGCCAATGGACAACTGGTGCTTACAACTTCAATCGTTTACGGCTGGATCTGGCCACCTTGCGTTGCTTCTAATCGGGTCATGTTTTAAAAATGTTCGAATGTTGCTTACTTTACGGAATACGTGCGTGACAATACGCATAAAGTAAGCGACTCCATAGAAACACCATCAGAGGAGAATAAAACCATTTTTAAGCCATTTTTATAAAGACTCTACCTTCGTTACTACATTTAAAAATGCATCAGATTATTCAAATAATTTATGATATTTATGGGAACTTTGGAATCAAACTGGTTGTTGTTTGTGAATTTACCTAGAATAGTGGAGCTTTTGGTGCTCTTTGGCAATTACAGGAAAATTGAACTAGCCACAAATATTATATATCATTCCAGCTGGCAAGATTGGTCTCGTTAAAAAATATAGCTCACAATGAAGTATTTTAAGCAGAAGGTACCTACTTAATTATTGAAATGAATGCGGTTAGTTCAAATTAGCTCGTTAGAGATTTTAAACTTTTTAAAGGACATTATCAAATTTGAAAATGAGGGCTTATTTAAATGTTAATTAACTCTTCCTTATTTCAGCCATTTCTAGATTTGCATGCACGAAGTTCTTTATTAACAACGCATTTTACTTGGTGTTAGGTTTATAATTTTTCTTTTGATCTCATAATTTTAGCTAGGTTGAGTATGTAGTACATAATATCGGGAGAAAGTAGTTTCGCATTTTGTATATATGAAGTTGTAATTAAGACGATATACAAATATATAATTTCGGTGACGATTGGGCGGAGCATCCGGAAATGCAAAAAAGAGACAGTGCTATTTACTTGCTTAGGTGAAGAACGAGACAAACATGTACCATAGCCGCGCCGCATTGTCGCAGGAGTAAATAACGTAAGCGACAAAAAATAAATTCTCGAATTGCATAGAACCAACAAATGAAAAAAAAATGCTTTTCATTTATTGAGGTACCATAATTACCTACATAACTATGTAAAAAAATACTTTAAATCTTTTCTGGAGTCTGAGAATGAACGATATTAGTGTTTTAGAAAAGCCAATTTTGACAAACAATTGTATCGAGAAAAGATTCACCAATTGCGTTTCTAACTTTCATTTACGTAGTTTAAAACCTCAAGTAAATATTGCTTAAATATGAAATCAGTACCATTTTTCGTTATTGAATACGACAGTTGCTTTGCGGCTCAAATTTTTTTACATTTCGTCTTAAATCTCTTTAGTTGTACTGTTTGTACCTGGCTGGTTTTTCCATACCATTAAAAAGGTGATTTAGAAACGTTATTACAAAAAAAGGAAAAAGACAAGTCGCGAAAAAAATTGTACCGTATATGGATCTAATGCGATGCAGCGGCGTAAGTAAGAGTAGCACAAATTCGATGCCATTTACGAAAAGTTGGACCAAGACAGGCATATTAGGAGTTTCGACATTCTGAAAAACCGGGTCACAGAACAGTTTTGACGCATTTAAAAAACTCTGGGCCCGTAGCCAAATTAAATTCGCCACGAATCTATTCGATTTCTACATACATTTGTTGTCGCTGAATCACGTGGTATTTCTATAGCATGTGTCAAATCCCATACATTTTTGGACGTATCGACTAGCGTCATCGCTTATCGACTGTAACTTGGCTAAGCCCTCTGGTATTAAAAAAGCTTGATTTGGGTGCCACATGAACTTAGATTACAACTTAATACATACAAAATATGACAAGACTTTCTCCACGATCTATTATTTAGAGTCACTAAATAATGTCTATGTTGTGTTCGCCTATAATTGGCAAAAGTATAAGAACCAAACCAAACCATAAAATGTAAGTAATTACGTATGCTGTTGGCATTATCTATAGGTATATATAAAACAAAGTCGGGTTAGTTACACTATTTATAACTCAAGAACGGATGGACCAATTTTGATGATCTTTGGTTTGTTGGATTTGTCTCCGCTCCGAATAGCAGAACTAAAAAGTATCGGAAAAATTCAAACAAAAAAATTTTTTGAAGTAAATTCTATTTCTCATACTTAATGCAGGTAATGATGGCCGATTGATAATTCCACCGGCGACTACATTGGCAGCCTGCGTCATATGCATGTCAAGGCGGTACGAAGTTCGGTAGGTCAGATAGTTTTATACTATAAAATAAAAATACACCGTCTAAAATTTAGAGGAACTGCTCGGTTTAAATCCTGTGGTTATTTTAATCCAATAATGGTTTTATCAATGCCTTAAAATTTGTTGAGAGCATATAAATAGGAGGCTTGTAAGTTACAAACCACTAATACCATATTGCTACTTGTACAAGTTGTAACTAAGTACTCATTAGCGCATGCAATTATCGAAAATTTTTGATAAATCGATAATTATCGGATTTTTTTCATAAATACCCAGAATTACCGGTTTTTAAGTAGAAAAAAGATTTTTTTTGTTATTTTTACCGACTTGTAAAATTCATTTCTTAGTTCATTTAACATTCATTACACTTTAGGTATGACAATCTTTTATTTTATAAAAATCCATAAAACATCAATGATGTAAGCAATATTATTAGATAATGTTATACTACCTATCAACGCAATTAATCTACAAATACTTACACATTTCATCAAACAATAATACTTATGTACGAACTTATAATACAGTAAAGTGCTTAGAGCGGATTGAGCTATCTAGCTAAGCACCACTTAAACGTATTGTAACCATACTAGTCACATGAGTGTCAATTGACACTTAGGTACGTTTGCGACCAAAAGTACCTTAACAACTTACTTCCAAATCCTGTAGGTACACATACTTTTATTACATAATAAATACTTCAAGTAAAATAATAAACAAGAAACCACATCTTTGTATTAGAAGATTTGATACCAGTTAAAAAAAATTTTCTTTTGCAAACATCGGTAAATAAATTTCTAATTCTACCGTTAAAAACAGGTGTTATTATTTATTATAGTTTCAGTATTGTTTTACCATATTTTGACTTGCAAATATTATTTATGGTTAAGATTTGTTATAGGTTTAATACTTGGTATAGCATATAGGTATACTTTTTAAAGCGTAATGTACATCGCTGTACTCTGCGAGTCTGTGGTTTTAGTATACGCAAAGGGCTTACAATGCTCTGCGAGTCTAATTTAATAATGCGTTCAGGGCGCTGTTGCTGCTTCCGCGCTTCTGTAGTTCCTCAGGCATGTTCGCCGAAGCACGCGCAGACAACTTTGATGACATCTGGCGTAAAAAAACAGCCTCACTACTGTGAGCGAGAGCAGGAACACCATCCTGAACGTCATTGCCAATAAATTTGACTGTCCTCTGATGTGGGAGCTCACGCAGATGACTAAATCGCAATTAGTAATAAAACTAAGTACCCTAGACTAACTAGCTTTTTACGAACAAAATAAATCCATTGTTATCTGATTAAATAAATAATAATAATAATAATAGCTGACTCTAAATGCTTATTTGAATTCAAGCTACTTCTGATATTATAATATGTACCTACGTATACTTACATGGTAAGATTCCGCAATAAGCAATCACAGCTGCTTCAACCTTGCGCTAGAACTACTTAAGTCTTGATAAAAATGCTCTCATTCAATCATGTGACAACGAAAGAGGCCATGTATCACTTTTATACTGTTACGTACAAAATAAATTACTTGTACAATCATTATTCCTTCTGTTTCGATGGCAATATCAATACCGGTTCGTGAATTAATAACACTGTTTCGTGAAAACTACCGTTCCCTTACTGTTATCGAATGTTTTAAAAACGTTTTAATTTAACAAGATAATTGAACCATTTTTTTAACCTATTTGTACAATAATAGGTGCCAAAACTGCATAGCTTTATAGGTTAAGTAAATCAGCATCATTCATCGCGTAATTTAAGGAAATATAAAGAAAATAAAACGTTACGCCGAAAGTATGGCGATGATATTAGTAAATCGGCTTTTAGAATGAGGTAATTCAGGAAAAATGCAGTAATGACTATAATTAGAACAATAGCGAGGTTATTGTTGACTTCTCAACTGGCCATGAAACTGTATGATCGATCGAGTTGAGTCACAAAACTAGTAGTGGAAGCCTGAATGGTCGAAATGTATCGGTAAAGCCAGTGTAACATTAAGTATGCCTTAGGTACATTCAAGGTTTTAAATTCTAAGTCAATAACCTAACTTCAACTTTACGTAACATGAAATACTCACCGATTCAAATTCTTCAAAGTTCACAAGCCTTTAAATCAAACAAGCTGTGTACTTACCTACTGTTTGTAGAAATGCTGACATCTGCACAGGTGTCAAATAAGGAGAAGTCGACACACACAATATAGGCGTGTCTCGACCGTAAAATAAATGCAATGTCTATTGTATTATAATACTGAAAATTAAACCTTAATATACAATCTTGATTTATTAGTGTTTTATTGACAAATTAATGGGTTTTTGATATGGTCTTGGCGATTAACTTCACTATTGTTATGATTTAATGTTGTGTTACGTCTCACGTGCTTGCATGTCATAATTTCTAGTCGGTAGATTGCCAATTAAATAGTTGTGCTTGATTAAATCATTGAACAATTGGTGGGCACGTGTGTCGTGGGCACTTTGTTATCTAAGGATGGGACTTATTCTTATATTTTGCGTTGTCTAATCACCCCTTTTCTCTCTTTGCTGTCGGTAACTATATGACTAAGATCACGATCATTTGGTTGTCTTTGGGATGAAGTTAACTGCTTCTCTCCAGCGACTTGTTGGTGGTCATCCGCGGCACCTTATACAACATTACTTTTCCCTTTCGAAACTAGTCAATCCACCAATTGGGAACCTACCGAGTGATCTACTATATCTTACGTTTCCAGCCATAACATAGCCCGTTGTTCATAATCATTTCAAATATATTTTATCGTTCTTCATTTTAAACGCAAATTATTTGACACCATTAAACATAAGTTGATAATTAATTAATTGTTCTCTGTTACAAAACTCCCTAGTAATAGAAATGTTATTTACAGAAGCAGAGGAACATAGAAAACCACCACAATGGGGGCGATGTTCCGAAGCGAGGAGATGGCGCTGTGCCAGCTCTTCATCCAGCCTGAGGCGGCCTATACCTCCGTCTCGGAGCTTGGCGAAGCCGGCACTGTGCAGTTCAGAGATGTAAGTGCATATTTTAGCGTAGACGTAATAAAGAGAAGGCCTATACTTAACACTGGGTGCAGACGGACTGAAATGCTGATGATGAAATTCGTTTAAGCTAACACAGCAACACTGCTAATATTGGCGTATATGCTTCCCAAAGGTCACCTGCACAAAAGACGACTTAAATCTAACCACTGACAATGCAATAGAAATGGCAAATTTTTGTTCATCCATAATGTGATTTGAAGTGAATCGTTGACTCGAAAGAAGAACAAAGGTCTTCGATTTTAAACTTTACCTACTGTCCGAAACGTCTGCGACTTGTAAAGCTATCCAACCAATGTTGTAATATATCTTATTATTAATTTAAAAATTATTAATTTGGCGTCCCTGTGAATTATTAATCGGTTTAAAATCACCACTGGAAAGAAAACTGCAAGTTTAAAAGCTTTATCAAGATCGTGAATTCAAGTTTATTTCATGGAACACAAAATGAAATGATACAACGGGATAAACCATTGAATTATGATTGTAGAAATTAACTAATAACAGGTGTTACTCTTCAAATTATTAAAAATATTTACGTATACCGATCGACCATTATTCATTGAGTTTAAAAATAACTATCTATTTACATAGGCAATGGAGTAAACAACTTCTCGAATCATGATTTGAAGATTTGAAAATCGGTACAGCTAAACCACTGCTTTGGCATAGTGCGGCTGCATCTAGTTTTTACGTTTTCAGTTTAAAATAGAGAATTTTCTCTGTTGCACTTCATTCTTATTACATGAGTGACTATAATAGTAGTGAAAACGGAATAGAACCAAGCACGATATGTCACAGTCGATAACTGTACCCAGTTGCGCTAAACATGATTGATCAGTCACGCCAAGTGTAAGGCTAGCGAGTCGGCAATTCGGAGTAAGTAAATGAAGGTAGAACTCAAGGCCACCCTTTGAATCATATGACTGCATAAACTATGGACGGTATTATGCAATCTCGGAACCAACCACAAAAATTCAATGGGCATAAAGTATGTAACATCTCATAATGACATTCTGTCTACATAGCATAGAGCTCCACATGAATTGGATTTAGACAACAATTCGGAATAAATGATGAACAACTCAAGGTCAGCCATATAACTGCATAAAGTACAATTACTATTGACTGGATATTATTTTATTTAAGAGCCATAAGTAGCTGAGCAGTTTATGTCCAATCATACCAAAAACGCACCAGACGGGAATCGAATCCGCGACCCTTTTTTTACGCACGGAAATGCGAAGACCATTTTGCCACCGATCCATTTAATGTAATCCATGACATAGATGTACGAGTATGTCAATGTAATGCATACAAAATTATGGGAATGGTGAACGAAATTGTTGGTCGAAACTTATAAGAAATAATATCCCTAGGTGTAATTGTGTTCAATATACACTACACTACCCATGTGAACTTGATTGATCAGTTACGCCAAGTGTAAGGTAAGGTTAGCGAGTATAATTTCGGGTTTCAATGAAGGTGGAACGCAAGGCCGGCATATGACTGCATAAATTACAATTAGCATGTAAATTGTCATAGTAGCAGTAAAATTTACACTTTAGGTAGTTACTGACAACGCTAAGAGGATATTTTTGTGTAGTTCATTGCAGTTCTGTCGCGATTTGGTCATCAAAAACTTCCATCACCGCCGACTGTAGTTGGTGGTTGACCTCAATTAAAAAGTTGATTGTATAGCAGTTGTGATGTTTACATAGTTGTGACAATGACTTGGATATCATTGTCACAACTAAGTAAACGTCTTACTTACTGAGTGTTAAGAACGCATTGGATCTTTGATTGTAAATCAAAGAAAACCTTAAAAGACAAATAATAATTATAACTCAAATAAAATCTATTATTTTAGGTTCTATATCGTGTCAACCGGGAGTCCTAAGGATAAAGTGCGTAGGAGTAAAATAATCATAAATACAAGGACACCTGGGTTGTTCAGCTATTTATAACATAAGGCTCTTTGTTTTGTTGTTTTGACTGTTGAACTTTGGTTAGACTTTGCCACTATGACTTCATCAAACATTTGCCATGAATATACTTAAATTCATATTTGAACCGAATACCTTAGAGACTGCAGAAACAAATACTGAGATATTTATAAACAGTGATTCCAAAAGTAACTTTTAAACATGACCGTCAAGTGCGAGTGAGCTCACGCTCCGAATCCGTACCTACCTAGATTTATACTAATTTAGCTAGTTATGTGAACGGTATATTCAGATTTTTTTTATGGTTGTATTCTTTAACTATTTTAAGTACCTATATAGAGACGACTTCTTATTTTTCATGTAGTCTTGGATATATTTTCTATCGATCATATTTATTTTAGATGTATCTAGATCATATTTCAGATTCAGATAGAAGATTCAAATTCTTGTTCGTGACACAATTTGCCTCGATATTTTTGGTCGTGCTCGGTCTTGTTTTGCTTGAAGTACTTGAGTCTTCGTTAACAAGCAAATTAAAGTAAAAGTCGGTGTTATTAGTTTAAAAGTTTCATAAAAATACTTCAAATATAAAACCTCGAACCTACTTTATGTATTTTTCTCCCAACCAGTCAGTCAGCGTTCCTTTAAGACCGGTTGAGTCTTCGACTGATTCTACGCAGGAAAAATATAACATACCAATGCTGATTAAAATTCTGCATGCCTTTGCACCTTGTACGAAACCGAAGGTTTCACTCGTCATGGCTAAAGTTGTCTCAAGCTGTGAATGTGATACTTTTTGTCCTTTTTAACCACGACGCAAAATTAGGGGTATTATTCGTTTAGAACCTTAGTCTGTATGTCCATGTCATCGTAGCTCTAAGACGGATAGGCCGATATTAGTGCGGATTTTTTTTTGTGTGAGCGTGGTGGTTCTTGAGTTAGCCATAGAATGGGATAAATAAACTTTGTAAAAACACAACAGTATTTGTTCGCTTATCAAAAAATCTGAGAGATTCATCAATTTAAAATTACTAAAAGTCAGTAAAATTAATTTCCCTTTTTGTCACCCTACATATTGCCTATAAATTAATAATTATTACCTATAGGTAATTTAACCATGCATGCAAAATTTCAACTCAAGCAACGATAACTTCGTCAAAACAATCTCACTATATTAGAATCGAAAGAGCAAACGTTCGTACAGACTTATAAAAAATCTTATAAAACCAGTTAGCCTAGGTATCTGGATCTGCAAGATCCCACAGTGCGTGTTGATGCCGACTTCGATTCAAGTAATTTATGCTAACAACTCTGTAGGGTGGCCATCTGACAGGTTAAAAGACGTAATTTTTTTACTCAACTCTGCCTTATGCCGCCAACGCCGTTAAATTTGACTACATGGGTGATGTTTTTATTTTTGACAAATATTTGGCAGTCGCTACAAATCTTAAAAAAATATGAAACTAGCTGTCTTAAAAAAAACATGTAAGCATCAAAATAAGTGAGTAGGTAAGTATCCATACTGAGCGCAGCGAGCCGTTTTTATCAAAAATGGTGTAATGTCAAAATGTTCAAAAATGTAAAAATATTTAAGGATTGCCCGGTCGATTGTTCTGGTGAAGCCTCTTCAAAATCAATACCTATTCCATTATTATGTAAAATTAAAGATGTGACCTTACTGCCACAGACACCTACATATTATACCAGTCCAGTAAAACCGTGATAATGATAAATGGTAAATTTATTTATTCACTTAAACAGAGTAAACTACAAGATCTTAAATTAATGTTTGTTTTATCTATTCGTGTGTAGGCTATTTTAAGTCGTACGTCACCGTACACCTAATACCAACTTAGGTAGGTGCCCACTCTAAGCCCGGCTTGATATGATCGCTAAACGTATTTAGCGACTGAATATAATTAAATTTGTATTTGTATGATTTCACAACTCTCTTAAACATATTTAGGCACTAAATACAATTAGGCATTGTTACGCAAGTTTCTACCTCTTAGTTTAACCAACACAATTAATGTAAATCATGGTTAACCTAGTTTCCTACCTTTGCCAGTGGTTGACCCTGGACTCGGGATATGCGCCGGATATGGACAAAGAAATACGGCCTTACGCCTCACATAACACACTTCAACGCCTTTCTTATGTTAATTGGATGGCCGTTAACATACTCGTTATTAATTATAAAGTGGTAGAAGTGCTTAGACGCTCATTACAGATCGGATTAGTTATGAAACGTTCTGCTAGGTTTTAATTTAGATGGGCGACTGCTAGTGATATTTTCAGTCGTTAAGCCTTTTTGCGTTGAGACACTATGATTAGCTACTAGATCATACCAACTTACTAATTGTAAAGTATATTTATTGTCTTAGTGACATGAAATAATTGTAAAACCTTGATATATCAGTAGTTATATACCGCATTAAATATATTTTGAAACTTTGTATACAACCTGTTTTGTTATGTACGATATTAATTTACAACACACATCCGGAATCTTATGAAGTGGTTTTAAAGGTGGGCTTATTACCGGTCGCTTGAATATTTATCCCGTAAGTAACGTACGTAACGTTAAAAATTGTTTATTGGAAATGTATCGAACATTTCCAATAAACAATTTTTAACGTTTTCCGGCGCCTTTGCGACGATGCCACTTAGTCAGTTTAACATGTACACACGGCTACTAAAGCTATACATTTCCAGTCTATGCTGACCTCTCATTGTACGGAAAACCTACACAATTCGAGGTCAGTTTATACTGGAAAAGTATAGCTTGAGGTGTAGCCGTGTGTACCTACCTGTTCATGATGAATGAATATGATTTGTTTACCTATTTTTAAAAAACAATTTTTTCAACAATATCCTACCCGTGTTTTGATTTAATGTCATATATAACAAAACACGTAGTAGGCAAGTTTTTTTATGTAAAATAAAAGTTATTTTAGGAAACCTAACGTAGGTTTTTCAATGTATTTATTACAAGCGAAAAATGCAAAAAATATTCCTCAATACCAACAATATCATGGAAACTGATCAGATCAAAGATTATGCAAATAACGCTTACAAAATGCTTTATATTTTCAGTTGAACCCAGACGTGAACGCGTTCCAACGCAAATTCGTGAACGAAGTACGCCGCTGCGATGAAATGGAACGCAAGCTGCGGTACATCGAAGCGGAGGTACACAAGGACGGAGTTCACATACCGCAGGTCAAGGAGGCACCTCGTGCCCCCAATCCGAGGGAAATCATCGATCTTGAGGTAAGAAAGAAAGAAAATTCGCATCACAAAAGAACCAGAAAATATAATCTTAAACAATTTAAACACTTCATCATCACAAAGGCACTTTTTTAACAATATACAATCCAGTGTGATAGCGAAAGGGCCTTCAGCTCAGCATTATACTACTGCAAATTACCATGCTTTAGGCGCTGGTCTTCTGCTAAAGCCAGTAGTGTTGACTTGTAACACTTGTTATACAAATGGATAAATAACAAATATATCTTGATGTTTCTCACAGTGCTATCTAGCCCCAAGCTTAACAGAAATCGATAGAAACCAGATAACTGATAGAATACATAATATACTTTTTTTTGTGAATATATACTTATAATATATAGAAAAACATCCAGACCCAGAACAAATATCATGCAAACATTTGATGAAGCAAAAATTTGTTCCGCGGCGGGAATCGAACCCGCTGCCTCCTGTGTTTCAGTCGGCTATTCGACCACTGCGTCACTGAGGTTAATCTTCTATTCTATTGCCAAAATATAACTCGTCAAGTGAGATAGATGAGACTTGAATTAAGAGAACAGTCCAGTGGGGCTATTTTAAAACGTCAGAAAGCTGTCGGATCGGAAACTTCAGTTTTGGCCAAATTCTATTTCCGAATGCAAAACGCTATTTTTAACCTTTTTCGGATTGACAATAAAGCTCGGATACCTTTCCGATATGTATTCAAAGGTTTACAAAATAGCGTATAAGACAAAAACGGAGGTTTCCAATCCAACAGTTTGAGCAGCCGACGGCCCTACCCCAGGGAAATCATCGATTTTAAAGTTAGATTTAAAAAATCAATCTCATTTCAAAATTTAAACACATTTTCTAGCTGACGTTGAGAAGAAGATATTTAACGGTTATTTTTATAAAGACGCCTACTTACGTTCTGCAAATTAATGTTCTGTGTTTTTAACAAGGGGTCATGTAAAAGTCCTGTTGAAATAATCTTCTTAGCGTGTCAAGAGTTCTACATTTTAATTTATACTATTGAATTATTTATCTATTTATGTTGTCTGGTTAAGATTTTTAAAAACATCTCAAAAAAATTCGTGCCAGGCGGGAATTAAACCCGCAACATTCCTCTTGAAGTGAGATTGTGTGAACCAATTTCACCACAGGCTCATTTTTCATCATGATCGAAATTAGCGAGACAATAAATTCTAAAACTCAACGCGCAGTTAGTCATATCACAAAAAATTAAAGAGTATTACGGTGTAATATTAATATTTTAATCAGGCTCACTTGGAAAAGACGGAGAATGAGATCCTCGAACTGTCGCACAACGCGGTGAATCTGAAGCAGAACTTCCTCGAGCTGACCGAGTTGAAACACGTCCTCGAAAAGACGGAGGCGTTCTTCACCGCTCAGGAGGAAATCGGCATGGACTCACTCACCAAGTAAGTTCACTCGAATCCTACTCCAGAACTGGTTTCCATTTCTAATGAGATAATTTGAGACAAATTAGTGAGAGATTGGGCTTCGCCAGTCAGGTTAATGACTAAAACCTCACGGGTTTCCTTCTAAATGCCATTTATTGTGTGGGCTCTAGGTGCATTTTCTTTCGTATTCGTTCGCGATTCTGACGGCTTTTGCTCTTTGCGAGCCGGTGGCTCAATTTTTTCTGATGTGAGAGACTCGTCACCTGACGGTTTTGAATCTTTACTACTCCTGTGCCAACGTTCACGCACGTTGGTACATAAGATATCTGTTATTTCAGCTAAATAACAATGTATTTTTTTTGTATGCTACTAAGGTAGCAAACAGGCATACGGCAGTAGCCGGTAAACGGTTACCGTAGCCTATCGACGTTTGTAACACTAAGGTTGTTCAACTCGCGCGTTGCCGACCCTTTAAAAATTTGAAAACGCCCTTTTTTAAGAACCCCATACTTTAGCCACTGGGGAAAACCTCGGCAAGGAGACCATTCCGCAAGCAAAGTGTTCGCGGGAGAAATTCCTCTGGAATCTCACGGTCGGCGACCTCATTGTTTCCAAGGCATGTGAATGGATTGTTTGTCTCTGCCGATGGTGAACGTTGCGATGATAAACAGAACCTGCGGGTACTACATATGTCAAACAACATGTATTTTGGCAGGTCGTTAATAGCCGACGAGACGGGCCAGCAGGCGGCGACTAGAGGCCGCCTCGGGTTCGTAGCTGGCGTCGTGAACCGCGAGCGCGTGCCCGCCTTCGAGCGCATGCTGTGGCGCATCTCGCGCGGAAACGTGTTCCTGCGCCGCGCCGAGCTCGACAAGCCGCTAGAAGACCCCGCCACTGTAAGCTATATTATCATCATCCAACCATAAGAGATCCGCTGCTGAACCTTCCCCATAGATTTATCGCCATAGATCCTCATAGATCTACAGCCTGCATCCAACGGCTCCCAGCAACCTTTATCAGGTCGTCTTTCCATTTAGTCAGGGGCCCGTCCAACGCTGCGCTTTTAAGTGCGTGGTCTCCACTCAAAGATCTTTTTGCCCTAACATATGTCAGTCCAGGAACGGTAGGCATTCATCTTTTTCCTGCTCTACCGTGGAGGATCTCTTAGGATGTTCACAGTTTAGATAGGTAAGTAAGGTTAGTAGGTGACCGCCCGAAGGCTGTAGGAAAAGGCTTCAGTAAGTATAATGGGCTTTTATAGCACGGTCAAAATATATTCCGCGATCCCACTACACAAGCCTCATGACAAATAAGTACTACGTGTTTTGTTATGTACGACATTAATTTAAAACACACATCCGTAATCGTATTAACTGATTTTAAAAGTGGATTTAACATCAGTAGCTGGAATATTTATCCAGTAATCGTAACATTTCCAATAATCAATTCTTTACGTAAATCGGCGGCGCCTTTGTGACGATGCCATTTAGTCAGTTTAATAGGTACATACTTACATGATGAATGAATATGATTTGTTTACCTATTTTATACATTTTATATTTTATACCTATTTTATTGTATTGATATTTTAGGACTTGATAGTCTAGGTTGCTTAAAAATTAAAAACATTCCATAGCAATGAATTTGAAAAAAAACCTATTTTACAACAATACTAACCATTAGCCCTTAGCATTAGCAGCATAAAAAAACACGTAACATACTTACACTTCTAAGCGCAATTGCAAGGCATTTACAGAAATTGAATTGTGTCAATATTATCAATATATTTGGTCCATTTTCAGGGCAACGAGATCTACAAAACAGTGTTCGTAGCGTTCTTCCAAGGCGAGCAGCTGAAGTCTCGCATCAAGAAGGTGTGCACCGGCTTCCACGCCTCGCTGTACCCCTGCCCCCCCTCCAACACTGAGCGACAGGACATGGTGAAGGGAGTTCGCACCAGGCTTGAAGATCTTAACATGGTATATAATAAGAATAATTTACTGAGTTCTTAAAGTTGTTGGGTACAAGAAATGTTAGCCTAAATTAGCAGATTACAATGACCTGTTGACAATTTTATGTAGCATGTCTATTTGAGCAGAGTACCTACCTGTTTCTAATACCAGGTCTCTGGTGAGTCTGTGTTGTTAGGATTACCTACAGTATAGTATATGTAACGGAACTCAAATTTGGTATTCTAATTTAGTCTCAAATATCAGGGGCCCAATTCTGTAAATTTATAAGAAAAAAGGGTTATGGAGTCATACAATTATTTAACTACATATTATGATTGTGGTTCCTGTTATAAGCTGCCAAATTTTCAATGTTGTCGTAGCATTGGCGGGCATTGAAAAATAGATTGTATTAATAAAATACTAAAAGGTAAGATACATACCAAAACGTCCACTTGACATTATAGTAGCTATCAGCTAGTTAGTAATAAATATAAAATGTGGTCCTCAGGTACTGAACCAAACCCGCGAGCACAGACAGCGCGTGCTCGCGAGCGTCGCCAAGGAGCTTGCAAGCTGGTCAGTGATGGTGCGCAAGATGAAGGCCATCTACCACACGCTGAACCTCTTCAACATGGACGTCACCAAGAAGTGCCTGATCGGCGAGTGCTGGGTGCCCACTGCGGACCTGCCCAACGTGCAGAAAGCGCTGGCTGATGGATCGGTGAGTTGTATCAGCCATATGCCGTCCACTGCTGAACATAGGCCTCCCCCATACAATTCCAGAGCGACCGATCTTGTGCAGCATCAAACCATCAGGTGGCCATAAGCTTATGCCATCTCCAGTTAGAATAAAAAAACAGCTCCCTGCAACCAACAGGTCGTCTTTCCATCTTGTAGGGGCCGTTCTACGCTGCGCTTTCCAGTGCGTGATCTCTACTCTAGAACCTTTCTGCCCCAATGGACGACATTTGTTTTCTGTAAATACATATAGTACTCGTATAAGGTGTTGCAATTTAAATCCAAACAATGACGGACTATATTTTGAGACCATATTAACTAAATAATGTTTTTTTTTTAATCCAAAGATCTTTATTTTTGAGTTTTTTTGCCTAACATGTAGATACTTACCGCCCTGCCGTACATGTTCTGTTGACTGGGCGGGGTCATTGAACGAGCAGGGTCGTTGAACACCTCGTTGTAACTTCTTAGTAATCCGTGGTGTCGTACAATACGCTAGTTCTCTTACATTTCATCGAACAGTATTTTCTCGATTTTCTCAAGATTTTGCTAATAAAACAAGAAAATTTTATAGATACCTTTATTTTTTATTTTTTGTGTAGTAACAGTGGCTTCAATATAATTAGTTTAAATTGCAACACATTGTATAATAGACAAAAAAATGTGTAAGGTCATGCAAACATTGATTCCGTTGCGAGTATCGTACCCGCAGCCTCCTGCGTCACAGCCGTCTCTACTGTGTGTAGTCAGTGGTCTAACACAAGCACTTAACATATTTAAGTTTTAATCGTCTAACTGTACTGTATGTACAGTACTAGTAAGGTAATATTTATTTGACACACGCTAATAGCACAGATAACATATAACAAAAGACATAATTATCAGGGTAAAATTAAACACACAAGCATATATGAATTACAAAAAAAAAATTGCGATTCTAAATGATGTATTTACTGACAGAACGCGTGTGGAAGCTCAATCCCGTCATTCCTGAACTGCATCGAATCTGACGAGGAGCCTCCGACGTTCAACCGCACCAACCGCTTCACGCGTGGATTCCAAGCACTCATCGACTCGTACGGAGTCGCCTCCTACAGGGAATGCAACCCGGGTGAGTGAAACTATCATACGTTAATCAAATAAAATAATTTATGATGATATATCAAAGCCGATTTCAACCACGGCGACTGCATTCATCCTGGACATATTTTAATGAGGACCTCGCTGGTTCGCCCCTCGATACGCTCTATCGTGGCTTATATAACCGATTTTGTTGGTAAAGGTCCATCCGCATCTTCGGCATGTCAGGACCCCTCCGACGTAGTTAGGTATATGAGATGGCCACTGGTGGTCTGGTCTTAAGATCGTTTGGCTTTTTATCGAGATCGAGACGACACTCTTCTTCATATTCATTCACCAGTAGTGGATTCATCGTCTCCACTCATTACGCTGTGCTACATTCTCCTCCCAATGAAAGGGCTCAATTCTGCATCGCTTCATGTGTCTTTTCAGATCATCCTTATACCTAAAGTACTGGCCACCACTTTACGCTTAAACGCTAAAATAGTTTTTATGCTAAAATAATTTATGTATAGATATCGTCTCTGTAAATGCGATTTACGGCCCTAGGACCGAAAGTAAATTTGACAATAGGACGAGGCTATTTATGTACATTCATTATTATTTAAAAAGAAATACAATTTCCATGACAAATCCTTATTTCTATTTAAAATTTAAATGGCCATAGTTTAGAATTAAAAGAAAACAATGGATAGGTACCGGGAATGCAAGTTTTATTTTAAAAAAATTATAACAAACTGTTCTATGCGGACTTATTTAATTTCCTGTAATCGTGATCGTGTGTGTAATCGTGTGTATGTGATTCATTTGTTATACTCGCGATCGATACTAGCGATCAATTATTTTTATTATTATAAGCCATTCGTGTGCCACTGCTGGGCAAAGGCCTCCCCCCATTCTTTCGAGACTTCGCAGTCCTGAGCTGATTGTGGCCAATCCGTTAGGAATTTATCCAGCTCGTCCCGCCATCTACGTTACGGTCTGCCGCGTCACCTTCTCACTGGGTCAGGACGCCACTCGGTGGCTATCCTTGCCCACAGCTCACTTGGCATGCGACAGACATGCCCAGCCCAATTCCACTTCAGCTGAGCGGCTTTGGTGGCTACGTCAACAATTTTGGTCCTTGAGCGCAGTTCAGTGTTCCGGACTCTGTCCGTTCGCTTGAGACCCAAGATGCTGCGTTCCATCGCACGCTGACAAACTTTGAGCTTGGACTTTAAAATGTTAGTCAGTGACCAGTTCTGCGCACCATATCAATTATTATTATTATTATTAGCCCGTAGCGTAGAGTCCCACTACAGGGCAAAGGCCTCCCTTCCCTCCTTCCACGATTCCCAGTTATTGGCTATTTGAGGCCACTCTTTCTGGTATGCATCCAGTTCATCCCTTCATCTCCGCCTGGGTCTACCACGAGGCCGCCGCCTGTTTGGAACCCATTCTGCAGTGGCTTTTGGCCATAGTTCCTCTGGCATAAGACAAACATGTCCTGTCCAGTCCCACTTCAATTTTGCGGCTGTCAGAGCCACGTCAGCTATCTGTGTTTTGGAGCGCAGTATCGAGTATACGGTCTGTGAGCCTGACTCCGAGGATGCTGCGCTCCATAGCTCGTTGACAAACAACGAGGCGGGACTTTTGAATATTGGTGAGGGTCCAAGTTTGTGCACCGTATGTGAGAATGGGGAGAATGCACATGTCCATTAGTTTCCATTTTAAAGATAGTCGCAGATTTCCTTTTATGAGGTCTTTCATTAACCAATAGCTTTTCCAGGCGTTTTCTGTGCGGCGAGTAATCTCTTCTATCAACAACACCCTAAAATATCTCGGGTGTACAATAGATAGCTTACAGCGTATAATGTATAATAATGTACTATTTCCCTTCCAGCACTGTACACCATAATAACATTCCCGTTCCTATTCGCGGTGATGTTCGGCGACCTCGGGCACGGCTTCATCATGGCCTCGTTCGGTTTCTGGATGGTCTGGAAGGAGGTCTCCCTCGCCCAGAAGAAGTCCACCAACGAGATCTGGAACATTTTCTTCGCGGGACGCTACATTATACTGCTCATGGGATGTTTCTCAATGTACACTGGATTGGTTTATAACGATATTTTCTCGAAGTCAATGAATATCTTCGGTTCGTCGTGGACTATTCCGTATGATAATGCGACATTGGCCCGCAGCAGTGCTTTGACTTTGGACCCGAAAGACGCGTATATGGACAAGCCTTATTTCATTGGAATTGATCCTATTTGGCAGGTGAGATATTATAATTATCAACTTACAATTTTTATTAATCATTACAGAATCAACAGCACTTATATCATTGTAAACAAACTCAATAACTAATGCTTAATGTCAGTAACAGATTCTCATTTTAAAAACACATAACTTTTAAGAAATTATTAGTCACCTAGAGAAAATTATTAAAAACACAATTTTTTTAAGGAATTTATTAGGTACGCATTTGAAGAAAGTAAGGGTGGGAGGGATGTTGTGTAAATGAGTATACTTGAGAGAATGAGGGTTTTTAACTTGAATAGGTCTTCGTTTGGCCACAATCTCACCTGATGGTAAACGGTAAGGTCTAAAATTTAGGTTCGTTAGGTATGAACACGTTGTAAATTGCACAAAAAAAGTTTTTTTAGTGAAATTAGAGACCATAGTCACTCAATTTCTCAAATTCAGTAGCAAAATAAAACAATAAAAAAATCTGATTAAAAGATCATACCGAAAAATATGTTTGTATACGATAACGTCCTTGTTAAAACGCAATGTTTGGACTTACCTCTGACGACCCCTTTGTGTGATAGCTTCACGGGTTACTGGGATAATATAGTCGTGAGATATTTAATTCAAAATTATTTATTTGGAACATAAACAAAGTAGGTACAATAGACAAATGAAAACGTTGACAACTGCAAAAGTTAAAAAACTGAACAGCAGTGTCAGCGCCCTCTTCCAAAACCAAACAGAACACCGTTCCAGCTTTTAACAAGTCGATACATGTAAATGTTTATTCTAATTATGATAATGATTTTAAGTTGAATACTGCGTTTGTGTGTGTGGGTGTGTGTTGTATGTGTGTGTGTAGTGTTTGTAAGAATTAGATTTGAGAATTGTAGTCGTGAGATATATTATTAGGTACATGTAGTTGTGAGCTATATTATTTTAATATTATTACAAATAGTTATAAAACCCCATTTACCTTACAGACTGCTGACAACAAAATCATCTTCTTGAACTCCTACAAAATGAAGCTGTCCATCATTTTCGGTGTCGTGCACATGATATTCGGTGTCTGCATGAGCGTCGTCAACTACAAGTAAGTTAATTAGGTATTAATTTAATCATTGATAAATTAATACTTGAAGAGAAAACTATGTACCCCTTTTTAACCATATTGCATGCACGGAGGAATGTGAGATTTGGGATCATTAAAGTGAATACGGAGAAGGAACGAAAGCTAAAATTAAGCTAAAAAATGGTTGAATTTTGACCGTACAAACGGGACTTATCCCGTTTTATTCCATCACCGCGCCCTTCATCAAAAGTCCACTATATACCTCAGATAGCTTCATATAATCCTATATTTTTACCAGTAATACCGAATCATTTACTTTGTAATTAATATATGTAAAAGTTGAAGATATATGCTAAAGACTACGTGTTGCGGAAACACGATTCCTTTCAATTTTTTCTATAGAATATATTTTTAAAAGTCACGTCCAATACTTACAATAAGCGCGTACTAGTATTCAATAAATAAATGAGATTGTGAAACTATATATGTATACTTATCGATATATATATAACGCATAGCACCGGTGTTTCGATTTTTTATTCGATCAACAATACACCTAGATAAAGGGTCGGCGCAAAAAATCTGTCTCGGTAAATAACAGCTCACTTGTGGCGTGAGCTCTTATTTTGTTTAGTCAGGTTGAAACACAACCAACGTCAACACATACCACAATGTCTCAATGCGCATTTAAAAGTTGCAAAAATAATGCCCGGAAAAGCAATTTATCAGCCGGAGTGCCTTACTTTCGGTAAGTACATGTGGAATAAGTTATATTTTAAGCTTTAAACTGACGATTAATATAATTTTTTTAACAGTATTGCCGATTTTAAACCACCGCTAAGAATGTTTGACCAACGTCAAACGTGTGACAAAGCGTTGGGCCAATAGACGCCAATAGCAAACAGAAACTAAATAAAGCGATGTAGCTCGCAAGACAATAACAGGAAAATGTACTTTATTTATTGCTACATAAGGTTGATTTCACAATAAATGTTATATAACCTACGTCTTTTAATTTTTAAGTGACAGGTGTAATTTATTACTTTGTTTGTTTTTTGAGACGAATGATCGTAACATTTAAAGGATTTGTGACTTTATTACAAGGTGATTTGGTTGTGATTAGGTTGAATTTAAATCTTTTGTCTCATTCTATTGGTAAACGAATGTAGCTGTATATTTATATGTTTACGAGGACAGCATTTAGCTTTGATTTTGTTTATGATCCGTAATCTAGTTGTATTGTTGATCGAAGGATTTTTATATTAACCAGTAGTTTTGTTATAAATCATTATTTAATTTTATTTGGTTTTCGGTCTCATAGTTGTTTACTCATGTAATTTGTTATGTTCAGCTTCTTCAAGCGGCGCTACTCCATCTTCCTGGAGTTCCTGCCCCAGGTGGTATTCCTGTGTCTTCTGTTCTTGTACATGGTGTTCATGATGTTCTTCAAATGGGTCGCCTACAGTACTACTAACGAAGGTATGTACATATATTGTTTTAGCCACGGGCTTACTGCGCGTCCAGTGCGAGTTAATAAATAAATATTGTTAGACATTTTACTCAGCGCTATCTAGCTACAAACTAAGCAGAGCTTGTACTCTGGGAACCGGATAACTGATAGATATTTATATACATTTCTTTATAAATATTATCCCACTAATATTATAAACGCGAAAGTTTGAATGGATGTATGTGTGGATGTTTGTTACTCTTTCACTCAAAAACTACTGACTGGATTTTTATGAAATTTGGTATGTACCTACGTAGATTATAACCTGGATTAACACATATGCTACTTTTTGTTGACAAACAACGCGTGCGAAGCCGCTGACGGAAGCTAATTTATAATATATAGATATACAATATGTAACAAAAACCCCGTCGGATCCATGAAGAGCGTATTCCGTCATAGAAATGAAAGTCAGGCAGATTTATAAAAAACATATGTATCAAATAACTTGAAAGTTATTTCATTTTTAATTTCAAGAATTATCTGAATTTTACCCCAAAAATAGGCAAATTTTACCGAGTTGTCAACTCTCGACATTCAGCTGTGGATTTGGCGGCACGCTTTGTAAATGCCGTAAAACGAAAATCCCCCTTCGGGTCGCACTGTGGCAACAAACAACAAAGGCACCTTGCACCTTTGATGAAAGCCGCCAAAAGCCGCCGCGGCGGCTTTTGCCTTCTATCGCTCGCACGCGCCGACCTCGCTTCAGTTTTGCGCTGTACCGTCCGTAGTTCGTACGTCCCGACATTATTTCTTCGCGAAATGTCATATTCGAATGCGGAATATTACAATATGTTAATGTGCTTAGGAAGGAGTTCAAATAATTACGCAGCTGCGCGCAGAAACTATGAGGAGCGCTTTGCTCTGCCTCAAGGTCTCCAGTGCCAGTTAAACGTGGATTTTCATCGTTCAATGTGGTTCCAGCACGATGGCGCCCCGCCTAATTTTTTGCGTGCAGTTCGCGATTACTTAAATGAACAGTTTCCACAGCAATGGATAGGCAGGGGGGGACCTGTTACATGGCCTCCACGATCTCCCGACCTCACGCCATTAGACTTTTATTTGGCACGTCAAACTAGTTGTGTTTAATAAGCTGTGTGACTCGGAAGCGGAAATGCGAGCTCCAATCGTCGCAGTTTTTGAGTCAATAAAATCTGACACAAGTGTGCTGCGAAAAGTGCGTGCCAACGTTATAAAACGGTGTCGAAGGTGCATTGAAGTTGGAGGTCGACACGTGGAACACGACCGCCGAAGTCTTGATCAAGTTGACGTGCTTCTGCATACCTAGCAATACCTACCTAAGCTCTTGTTAGAGCTAACTCCAAGTTCTTTTCAGAGCTAAACCAAAGCTTTTTTCAGATCTACACCTAAGCTCTTTTAGAGCTGCAATAAACTTATTGTTTCTTGACTACAATCGTCAACAAAAAAAAACAAAAGACACGTGCACAGGCACGTGTCTTCGTCGTCTAAAGGGCGGTCACCATCTCCGGCGCGCCGCGTAGGCCGCCGGTGTTGCCAGATGTAAGTTTTAATTTTTGAGCGCCAAATAATGAAATTTAGTCGGGTATTTTTTTTTGTTTTTTCTGTAATAGAATTACATGATTGTGACCAAATATCGATACTATATCACACCCTTAAAAATCCGACAGGGTTTTTGTTACATATTGTAGATGGCATGTCAAGACGTACTCGTATGTCAATGACATTGACGCCTACGAATATTAAAAGCTGGACCCACTTTTTAGATAAAGTTCAAAATTCATTAAAACTACAAGGATCTCTTTTAAACGTCAATTTTACCGCTTATCGCATCGGCAATTAGCCAGGAAGTGTTCAAGAATCTTAACACAGAAAAATAGAAGCTCTCTCTGAAGTTGGGCTATTTATTTAGCCTGTCGAAAAGAAGTTCATTTATCATACATAAATAGGAAATTCACTTTGAATTTCGAAATAATGATAATAATCATCATAAAATGAATCTAAGGAAACCCAATAAAGTTCAAATTACATTGTTTGCCTATTTGATATGTCACGAAAAATCACTTTTCTTACAGAATGTAGTAATTTTATTAAAGTCACTACAATGTACTAGGTAGTCACAAGTTTAGTAAATTAGTAGTTAAAATGCGATTCTCTCAAAAAGGACTGCACGGTCGTAATGATCCTTTTACAAAAACAAATGTAAATGTCCAGCTATACTAGGTACTATATTAATTGTTTATGTTTTATCTTCCAGAGCAAGCCTACACGCAAGGCTGCGCGCCGTCAGTACTGATCCTCTTCATCAACATGATGCTGTTCTCGAGCCAGGAGCCCGAGGCGGGCTGCAAGGAGTTCATGTTCGAGGCGCAGGGCACCGTGCAGCGCGTGTTCGTGCTCGTCGGCCTCTGCTGCATCCCCGTGATGCTGCTCGGCAAGCCGCTCTACCTGCTGGCCGCCAGCAAGAAGAAGAACAACGCTAAGGTAACCTTTTCTTTTTTGGCGTGAATACGTCGTTAAAATTGCTTCCATAGTGGGAAGCAATTCAAAAAACGAATGATAACAAAATCGGGGAATACAGTTTAGTGTTGCAGCTACATATCTAACATCTCCATCCAAAATATAATTACACCATTGGATAGCTGAAGTATCAAAGAATTCGTTACGCTAAGTGAGGACTGTGACCCACCGCGCGCGCTGGAGGGGGAAACGTCGCCATTTTGAGGTCATTTTGCTGCGTATCGAGATTTTCATTTAGTATAACTTTTGACTCGGAGAAGGTACAACGTTCATTTAAGTTGCAATCGTCAAAATCTATCGATTGTATATATAGAAAATATGACCTGTACGCACACTTACAACACACGGCCGTGTTCATGACACAGCCACACCTCATTTTTTTTATTAAATGTAGATGGAACAAGCTTACGGCCCACCTGATGTTAAGTAGTAACTATCGCCTATAACAGAGAATTGCCTCGTGCCATGCACGTTAACAATATGCCCTACGATGCACTGCCCTACGTCCATCAACTTGAGGCATACAGATGTAAAGCATCATGTGCCTGCGTTAATATTTAGGGCTCGAACATTAGGAGCTACTGTAGGGCGGTTTTAAATCCACGAGAGTAAAACTTAAGAGTGGGTTCCAACGGTTATTGGTTTTCCACATTACGTGAGGTCGGCATAACATGTATTTTTCTTCCATACCTTTCTATAAGCCGTCATCTCCGTTTTCACTTCTTTCTTACCCATATCATTTCTCACACAGTCAATCCATCTCTTCTTCGGCCTTCTTCTACTTCTTTATCCATCCACATTCATATCTAACACTCTTCTACAACCAATACCTAACTTTTTTGTTCTAGCCCGAACATTCGAACGGCAACATCAACCAAGGCATCGAGATGCAGGAACAGACTGAAATCGAAAACCAGCCGAAGCCAGAGGCTAAAGCCAGCGAGCACGAGCTCGAGGACGAGCCGTTTAGCGAGATCATGATCCACCAAGCTATCCACACTATCGAATACGTGCTCAGTACCATCTCGCATACTGCCTCGTATCTCCGGCTGTGGGCCTTGTCGCTCGCGCACGCAGGTAAACAGCCCTTTTTGTCTCTAAAAGCATTTAAGAGCAGTGACACTGAGTACACGTTTACGGAGATGTTGCGCATTGCACGTCACGTGGTGCATCTCGTGGCACTGTCAACTTAAACATATTGCCATGTATGAGAGCGTTCATGTACAAGCATCTGCTTGATATGTAGCGTTGCTCGCAGCGGTATTCGCGGCGGCGCATGCGTATTCGCAAGGAAAGGTTGCGTGGGTTGCGGCGGGCACCGGGTAACGCTCCGAGTACCCAATTACACTACTCTTAAGAGTGTATTATACCTCAGACAGCCTTCATATATGATCCCATATTTTTATCAGTAATACTGCATAATTTGCTTTGTAATTAATATATGTAAAAGTTGAAGATATAAGCCAAAGATAGTAGCGAAAACATGATTTCATAAAAATTTCTCTATAGAAAATAATTCCAAAGTCACGTCCAAAACTTACAATAAGCGCGTAGTATTCAATAAATACCTACTATGAGTTCGTGAAACCTGTGTTTTAAGTTTTCACATTAACCGATAGTTTTGTTTTAAAACATTATTTAACTAATACATTTGGTATTCGCTTTCGCGCCTCGAATTAGTCCTTCTCGCACTGCGGGTATTTTAGCATGGAGTGACTGAGACAGTTGCATAAGGTATAGTCCACTCTTAACTGCTTTTTAGCGGATAACAATCTGAGGTCTATTTTTATCTATAAAAACGCTATCTGTAAAACGGATAGTCTGATATGCGGGCCTATTTTAAAAAATTTAAAAATTATCGGATCGGTCCGACATTTTAATTCGGATTCGATTTCTAATCTAAAACGCTATTTTAAAACTATCAACCTTTGAATCCGTGTCGATTAGAAATCAGAATTCAAAATAAACGACATCTTTCTGACTTTTTAAAATAGCCCCGCTGAAACCGTATTTAAATAAACCCAAATTGGGTGCAACTAAAAGCATACTTATATATAGCGTACTTATGTTTGTTGACAGAACTGTCTGAAGTCCTGTGGAGCATGGTGCTGACCTTCGGGCTGCGAGACCACAGCTACATCGGCGCCATCAAACTGTACGTCGCGTTCTGCTTCTGGGCGCTCTTCACGCTCGCCATCCTCGTCATGATGGAGGGCCTTTCTGCTTTCCTCCACACGCTGCGTCTGCACTGGTATGTACTACCTATACAGCCCACCACCCATCTTTGGGAATAAAATGGTCTCATCATTTGACGACCTCCGTTGCGGGTTCGATTCCCGTTGCGGGACAAATGTTTGCATGGTCTACAGATATTTTTTCCTGGTTTGGGTATTTTTCTAGTATAAGTATGTATTTAGAAAAAATATATATAAGTAGGTATCCTATTAATGATCTGGTTCCCATAGCTTTGCTTATTTTGGAGCTAGATAGCGCTGTGTGAAATGTCCAGCATTATTTATTTATAGTATAATATCGGACAGAGTTACCTCTCCGATATGGAAGTGCTTCGTGTTGAGAGTGATCAAACCGACCCAGATTGGTCACTCTCAGCGCGTATTGTATTTTAATTTTTTTCTATTATGTACCTACTAATCTAGTCTTTAAGTAAGTACCTAATTAACAAACAATGTATGGATTTAACTAATCTGAAATAAAATGTTTTTATTTTATTTAGCCGTAACATTTTCAACTCTCTTTTCCAGGGTGGAGTTCATGAGCAAGTTCTACACGGGACTCGGTTATATCTTCCAGCCATTCTGTTTCAAGACAATTATGGAGCAGGAAGATAAAGAAGAATAGACACGAGAACGCAGCCACGTGACACCCGACGTAGACGTAACCACGTCAAACGTTACTCAAATGTAGTTTAGATACATCAGTATTTTCAGACTTGTTCTAAAGGTCACCAATGTTAGACAAAATAATTGAAATATATTTTATGCATGTTTAAATTGTATTTATTTGTGCTAATTTGCAGTTGTAGTTAAAAATATCAATATTTTGGACGGGTTAGATAACTCAAAGCATATGATGCTATTTTGTGAGACTACATAATCAGATCAACTTATAAATGTTGGGGAAAATATCATAAATTGTTTGTTTTTAATTTAGGATAAATCTCTTATAAGATGAGGCCACATCCTCAATAAGATCCATACTTAAATTTAACATCACCTTTTGCATTAAGCGCGTCTCACACGATAAGGAGGCTATAGTTGAACGAGCGAAGCGAAATCTCCAAATCAACTTGGGTAAATCAGCGTTGTATGTATGTATGTTTGTTTGTCCGAAGATAACTTTTGATGCGTTGATCCGATTATCGTAAAATTTGGTGTACAACTATGTAGTGATGGCACAGTTCTGGTGAATTCTAAATAAGCTAGAAATGTGTGGGGGTTGTGGGTGGGAGATATTGAGGTTCAAGAGAGGTAAAAAAAATCAAAATAGGACTTTCATGTCAAATCGTTTTTATTTTGTTAGTTTAACTATGAAACTTAGTTTAACCCTGGTAGTTTTAAGTTATTAGCCATCATAAAAATTAAACTTTGACGTAATTCACAGGGTACACCAGTGACCCCACAATACTGAAAGGGACATGCCCTGCTGTCAACTGCACAAAAAATTGCGTTCATCCAAAAAATATGTTACATTTTTTCGTTAATCTACGTATCAATCGATTAACACGAAAAGTATCCTACAATATTTTAAAATAATAATGAATATGAAAACGACAGCAAATGAAATGGTAGCAAATTGCCTCCAGTTGCAAACATTAGTGTTGAGCCAGAGTTGTTCTGAGACAATAATCGATTGTTGATAAAAGACCATAAATAAAACAATCGATTTATTTGACTGTATTTTCACTGACACGAAAAATCGGTCACCGATTTCAGAAGTACGAAACTAAAACGATATTTGTTTCCCAATGAGCGTTTTGTAAATCGTTTTTTTTTTCTCTTTAATTAACCCGGGGTGGTATTATGCTTGACTCGCGCTGGTAGCGAGCGCCCGAGCGAGATAACCTCAGCCAATCGCAGTGCGCGCTGAATTTGCCCTCAGCTGTTGACGCACCGCAATTGATCTAAATCCTCTCGCTCTCAGATAACCTTGATCATAATCGGCGGGCCGTTGATCTCAGCGCCACCTTCTAGATGGCTTTAGGATTAACCAGTGGAGAAAAAAAGCGGAAAAAAAATAACTCGGCTTATCTGTAGCATTATCTCGATTTTAATTCGATCAACAGATGAGAGGTTAAAGCTTCGCACGATATTTGCATAAGGCCATGCAGAGACGAGTTAATGACACAGACATGAGATATTTTTTAGTTAGGCACCTATCACTCGTTATTCCTCCCAAATCATCGAATTAAGAACTAACTCAAACGATAGTCGATATCGATCGATATCGACTACCTATTCAATCCAAGTTTACAAAATCAACACAGAAATACATAATGAATTCTATTAAACATCTCCAAAGGCAAATAAGTACATTTTTTTTTCGCTTGGGTACAATTGGTACTTACATTTTTCGTACATTTTATTACCTTATTACTACCCCTGACACACTAAATATCTGATTTTCAGAAGTAAATAGGTAAGTATATTTTTATATTTATCTGTGGCGCTCGTGTTGAATCGAAATAAACTCGATTTTACTTCGATTCAACATTTGCTCAACAGAATCAGATAACTATTATTTCTTTGCATTAAAATATTGAATTTTGATTTACTGGAATAATTGCCCTCGTCTGTTGATTGTATAGGAGCGCGATGTCACTTCTCAATGGCACTTCTGTGCGCGCGCGCCTTGAGATTAAATATAATCGATTGCTCGATTTGACCGATTATTTTGCGCCGATAAATCGATATTTCGGATAATAGTCGATGGTCGATATGCCAATCCCTATGACTGTGCGCGTACGTCATTCACAAACAAAGCCGTTTCCTGTGATCTGTGTCTGTGGCCGTTTCGTTTGTTTTCTCGCGTATTTTTGTTTGTTTGCTGACTTAAAGCTTTTAAAATGGACTCCGATACTTCTTCTAAAATTGATAGTAATTATCAATATCATAATTTATCTAGGAATCGTTATAATTACAATAATAAACTATTTAAGTTGTAGTTGAATACAGTGATGTAAAACTGGTTGTTTGTGAAAAATAAAAACTGATTTTTCTCATTATAGTAAACTTTTTTATAACTAACTCCTTAGCTCTTTTATTACTAACTAGGCCTAGAATCATTAGCAATTAGTTTCAAGTGTGTGCAGTGACAGCATTTTTTACAAGGGAGAGTGGGCATGCCCCTTTGATATTCGTGTAGCTTTAGTGTTACAAATATAGGCAAAAGTATGAAATTCAGAATAACTGCAATTTCTATCCCAAAAAAGTATAACCAATTAACATGAACTGTAATTTGAATGAAACTGTAGGTCAACTTAGTTGGTTATCCATTTCGTAGCATTATTTTGATAGTCAAAGATTACAAATACTTTTTGTTTTATGGAAAACTCGCGAGAACCACTAGTATTTTATATCACAATATCTTATGTTATAATATATGTTAAAATAATAATATAATGTTGTTAATATATGAAATATCCATTTTGCTCGGTATCTTCAGATACTATTTTCAATAACCTATACTGTCCCACTTCTGGGCAAAGGTCTCCCCCATTTCTTTCCATTCCTTGCGTTCTCCAGAAATCTCCTGCCAGTCAGAGCGGAACCCATCCAGATCGTCGCGCCAACGTTTTCGCTGTCTGCCTCGTTGCTGTCGTCCTGTAGGTTGCCAGTCGGATCTCCAGATCTTAGTCCACCTTTCAGGGTGCATTCGAGTGACATGACCCGCCCAGTCCCATTTGAGTCTTGCAGCCTTGTACTCCACATCGATGATTCCGGTCATAGAGCGTAGAGTAGTGTTGCGGATTCTATCGGTTCGCTTAACACCTAAAATGCTACGCTCCATCGCTCGTTGGCATACCCCGAGTTTGAACTTTTGTGAGTCCGTCAATGACCAAGTCTGAGCACCGTAGGTTAGGATAGGTAGGATACACATGTCGATGAGTTTTCGCTTAAGTGAATCGACACGACGGTCTACTATCGATCTTGTCTGTTCTTGAAAGAGACTATCTGGCCCAGATAAATATACTCATCGACATAGTGTACCTCTTGCCCATATACCTTGACCCTACGTTTTTTGCTATAAGATGAAAATATATATTATTTCGCTGTGTGACCATTACATGGCGAGCGATATTTTATCGTTACATAAAATACTAGTGGTTTGCCCCGAACTGAGATCTCGCGAGTCTCCCATAAAAACAACTATTTTGATTTGATTTGTTGATGTGTAAGTACTATCAAAATAGTGCCACAAAATAAATAACTTTTTCTTTGTTACATTCAAATTACAGGTAACGGGAGGTCATGTAAAATGGTTACATTTTTTGGGGTACAAAATGCAGTTATTCTGGATTTTTGCCTATATTTGTGTCACTATGTGCAATGTGGGGTCACTGGTGTACCCTGTGAATATTGTCAAAGTTTTGTTTCTATTATGGCTAATAACTCAAAAATTACAAGGATTAAAGTAAAAATAAAAACGTGTTGAACTGTAGTAATGAATTGCTTTCATTTGACGTCCCATTTGACCTAATAGTCTCATTATCTCAACAACCCCACATTTTTAGCTCATTTAGTCATACCAGAATTGTGCCATCACTACCTACCTAACAACAACAAACATACATACATACAACGCCGATTTGCCCAAGTTAAGTTGGAGACCTCGCTTCGCTCGATCAATTATTAGCATCTTCATCGTGTGAGACACGCTTTAGATTTTTTCGAAACTCACCTCTAATAAAACAATGACTTACAGACGACAATTAAAATATGGAATTTTTTAGACACAGCTCTGCCAAACGATGGTCTCAATTTTCATCTTCTTTACATAGTATAAAATGAAGTCACTTCCGCTGTCAGTTTCCTTAGATCTTTAAAACTACTCAACGGATTTTAATGCAGTTTTCAGCAATAGATAGAGAAGGTTCAAGATGAAGGTTTATATGTATAATACATACCTAGCTCTGTTTGTTTGTTACCTTTACACGACTAAACGGCTGAACGGATCGTAATGAAAGGGGCATGCCCACTCTCCCTTGTAAAAAATGCTGTCACTGCACACACTTGAAACTAATTGCAAATGATTCTAGGCTTAGTTAGTAATAAAAGAGCTAAGAAGTTAGTTATAAAAAAGTTTACTATAATGAGAAAAATCAGTTTTTATTTTTCACAAACAACCAGTTTTACATCACTGTATTCAACTACAACTTAAATAGTTTATTATTGTAATTATAACGATTCCTAGATAAATTATGATATTGATAATTACTATCAATTTAATCGTTTAAGCTTTAAGTCAGCAAACAAACAAAAATACGCGAGAAAACCAAAGAAACGGCCACAGACACAGATCACAGGAAACGGCTTGTGTAGGTACTTGTTTGTGAATGACGTACGCGCACAGGGATACACGCATAGGGATTGGTATATCGACCATCGACTATTGTTCGATATATCGATTTATCGGTGCAAAATAATCGGTCAAATGGAGCAATCGATTATATTTAATCTCAAGGCGCGCGCGCACAGAAGTGCCATTTTTGCCATCGCGCTCCTATACAATCAACAGACGGGGGCAATTATTCCAGTAAATCAAAATTCAATATTTTAATGCAAAGAAATAATAATCATCTGATTCTGTTGAGCAAATGTTGAATCGAAGTAAAATCGAGTTTATTTCGATTCAACACGAGCGCCACAGATAAATACAAAAATATACTTACCTATTTACTTCTGAAAATCAGATATTTAGTGTGTCAGGGGTAGTAATAAGGTAATAAAATGTACGAAAAATGTAAGTACCAATTGTACCCAAGCGAAAAAAAAATGTACTTATTTACCTTTGGAGATGTTTAATAGAATTTGAAAAATGAGAATGAGAAATTGAAGTCTAAAAGCTAATACTGTGTATAAGAACATTTCTTAATTTGTTTATTCCTTTGGGTATTCATATATGTATATTTTGAAGAGTAAATTAACAATTATCAATAGCCAATAGCATATAAAGGTACACGAATATATACTGAGCGAAGAGTAAATACATGATGGAACGTGGGAAAGCTATAGTTAGCTCATCAATTAAGATGGAGGATCTACTCCCTGGACATCTAAAGACAGAACTAAGATCAACGAATATGGAGCTCATATCGAGGGCATCTTTAAGAGATTCGCAGGAAATAGGAGCGGACAAAAAAATAACCGTCACATTAGACAAAATCGACCAGGAGGAAATTGTTGTTCGTTGCTTCTCTACCGCAAACTACTCAGCATATAATCACACGTTGTTGATGTGTAATACGATTCACGAAATATTCGTAGGAGAGAGTACTTCCGATACGGATTCTGTTAGAGTATTTTTACAAGCTCTAGTTCTTATTTTTGGGAAAGGGGTCCTGAATGCTATAAGAGCAGACCTAATCTTAGAAAAAGCAGGACTCAGTTTAAGGCTGGATGAGATCAATCCGGATGACGCGCAAGCAATTGATGAACTGCTTAATGACATCGAAACCCAGAATTGTATGACCAAATTACAAGTAGGGGATATGCCCAACCCTAGAGTTGTGACTATGGCATACTGTGGCGCAATTCTATTACTTGCCGGCAAACAGTTAACAGAAGCTTCAGTGGCCGCGTGGACAGCTAGGAGAGTTCGCGGATTGTCTGCAAGCATGGGTACTTCCATTGAGCTAACCAGTGTCACTCCCTTTAACTTACAATCAGCTGTCCGGGTCTACCAAAAGTTGAGTATGCTTATCCCATTGCGAGCGGCGATGGTCCGTTTATTGTTCGGAACTACTGGCACAGGAAATCAAGTGGCTGCTGTGTCAGCAGCAATGCTAAATTTATTAGCTTGGTCAGAAATGAACCATATCAGAATGATACAGGACTATATCTTCGGCAGGTTCCCAGAGTTGTTAGCGATCAAGCAGTTACAAGGATCTTCCATAGGAGTTCTAAAAACAGCATGGGAATACCTAAATGATTTAGATGAGAGAGAGAGCGCCCTTATGCAAAACTTCTATACAGCCCACAGCACACAAAAGCTCTGCAAAGAGACCAATTTGTACTTCTAACAGATGCTGCACATGCAGTAGGTACATACCTATACAGCTGGTTAGCTCATTATCAAGGAGACACTCAGGGGACAGCTGGGGCAGGAATCAAAAAGATAGTAAGAGAGTACTTGATGAGTCTGGAGAGGGCAGGGCAGTTGATTGTCCAAGCTGCCCAATATACCACAATGGACCAGAGAATAGTCGAGAACATTCCAAAAGCAGATTTGTTGTTTAGACAGCAATTGGACGAATTAGACATAGAGGTAAAGGCATTAGTTAGGGAATAACGAAACTCATGTACAATCGTCATATTAAGGATATTATGGATTTCTTAACTGAATTCATTATGTATTTCTGTGTTGATTTTGTAAACTTGGATTGAATAGGTAGTCGATATCGACTATCGTTTGAGTTAGTTCTTAATTCGATGATTTGGGAGGAATAACGAGTGATAGGTGCCTAACTAAAAAATATCTCATGTCTGTGACATTAACTCGTCTCTGCATGGCCTTATGCAAAAATCGTGCGAAGCTTTAACCTCTCATTTGTTGATCGAATTAAAATCGAGATAATGCTACAGATAAGCCGAGTTATTTTTTTCCGCTTTTTTTCTCTCCACTGGTTAATCCTAAAGCCATCTAGAAGGTGGCGCTGAGATCAACGGCCCGCCGATTATGATCAAGGTTATCTGAGAGCGAGAGGATTTAGATCAATTGCGGTGCGTCAACAGCTGAGCGCAAATTCAGCGCGCACTGCGATTGGCTGAGATTATCTCGCTCGGGCGCTCGCTACCAGCGCGAGTCAAGCATAATACCACCCCCAGGTTAATTAAAGAGAAAAAAAAACGATTTACAAAACGCTCATTGGGAAACAAATATCGTTTTGGTTTCGTACTTCTGAAATCGGTGACCGATTTTTCGTGTCAGTGAAAATACAGTCAAATAAATCGATTGTTTTATTTATGGTCTTTTATCAACAATCGATGATTGTCTCAGAACAACTCTGGCTCAACACTAATGTTTGCAACTGGAGGCAATTTGCTACCATTTCATTTCCTGTCGTTTTCATATTCATTATTATTTTAAAATATTGTAGGATACTTTTCGTGTTAATCGATTGATACGTAGATTAACGAAAAAATGTAACATATTTTTTGGATGAACGCAATTTTTTGTGCAGTTGACAGCATTATATGGGCATGTCCCTTTGCATGTAGATAGATTATACCCTGGGAAAGGACATAGGCTACTTTTTAGCCAATTGCACAAAATGAAGGTAATGTTTTATTGAAAAACCACCAGTGCGAAGCCGCGGGCGCGTTAGCTAGTAAAGTATAAATCTTATTGTTTGTGGATCTGGGTTACAATACAGGTACAAGATATTCGTGTTTATATTTTTAGGACAACGCTAGATCCTGCCTTACTGCAAACAAACAGAGCAGAAAAACATGATTAGGCTCTAAAAATCAATTCCAATTCAACTTTTTGAACTCGGAACTAAATTTCAATTTAAGGGGGCGTCCATTAATTAAGTGAGGCGTATTTGAATATTTTTGACCCCCCCCCCCCCCCCTGGTGAATTGTCGCGAGCTTTGGTTCGACCCTCTCCCCCTCTCCTTATCTCACGAGATTTGTCATAATTTGTATTCATAGGGTAAATTCGTTAGACTTATTTTAAATAAATACAATTGGCTTTATTATTTTTATTTAAGACTAGTATTCAATATTGCTTCATTCATTATCTAGAATCACAGCGATAAAAATAAAAAAATTACGCGATATTTGTCGAAACTCCCTCGATACGAGACCACGTGAGATAGGGCAAGATTCGGCTCGACACCCTCCCCCCCCCCTGAATACCTCACGTAATTAATGGACGCCCCCTAACACAAGTACACATACACAACAGTTTCAAGTCCTCAAATTAGTTTTAGCTTTCTCCATAATCTCCTTCCTTATCTTAGGATAGTCCGGCTGCGTGTTCAGGATATGTCTGCACACGACGATGCATTCCGGGTAGTTCTTGAGCTTGAGGTGCGAGTGCGCGAGCTTGTATCCCACAGACAGATCATTCTTGCCTCCGTAGAGCCACGCGTTGTCGAAGTTATGCGCCGCGCTTTTGTAATTCTGATCCTTTTCCGCTAGGTATCCTGAAATGGATGAAATATATATGTTGCATATACGAAATAAAACGCGCGAGAAACTTTAGTATTTGGGGTTTATTTTTAACACAGCCCCAGATCTAGAATTTTCCTAACCACGGCGGAAACTTGATGTGGCACCCCCTCTCGTTTTCGTTTGAGAAGGAGGATGGGGGAGGGGTGTTAAAGTTTGAAGCGTTCCAAATCAAATGAACAGCCAGATGAACTAACTAAGTAGGTGGACCACGGACGTGGAATAATCGATAGTACGACGTGAAACAAGAACGTTTTTTTTCAAACATATTTTTTATTGAAGAATTTGGCACCCCCTGAAATTGGCACCCGCCCCCTTCCCTAGATCCGGAACAGATTTACAGAATACGAAACGTTGCCACTTTAGTAATCTCTAATGATAGAGGCACGATTGTTGCCAGAACGCAAAATAACTTGACAGGCACAAAGTGTTGCAAGCGTAAAGACTTAACCTTATTATGTGGGTTCACACTACATCTACAAACAATCTGTATGTGTAGACTTTATTTGTATAAACATTGCATCTCTGTTTTAGGGAACTATCAGAAACAAATAAAATACGTTTTATGAAATAGATGCGGTTTTGGACTATCGTACATCGAAATATATATTATTAAAATAATTCCATAAATTTACGAGCTGGATGGGGATTTGAATTCGAACCTTTCCCTTTGATACGAGGACGCAATACCAATGCCGCGGGCTCACTGCCCGTCAGGCGTGAAATTATTGAGATGTTTCTTTAACGGCTTAAAGCGCTGTTAGTTTCTACAGAGAAACTATGCAGGTTCAAATCCCGTCCAGCATATTAAAATGTAAGGTACTTTGAAACGGCCATGTTTTACGGCTGAAATTGAGAAGACAATTGATGTGGCCGTACATTATTAACATAAAATATAGCTCGTGTAGACCTTAAGAGGTTTTAATGGGTCGAAAATAGCCATTGAATTGCCAATTATTTGAATTACAATATATGTCGGTTTGTAAATCTGTAAATATGTGGCTAAAATGTAATGAGAAATATGAATCAACATAAAGGTAACCATTTCAAGTTTCGTTAACCGATCTCACGAAGGAGGCTGTGCACAAAATAAGTGTAGCACAGAGCCATGGAGCGCGCCATTCTCGCCATCACACTCTTAGATCGCGTTCCCAATACCGACATTCGCAAGCATACTAAAGTAGAAGACGTCAGCAAGCGAATATTGGGGCTCAAGTCGAGTTGGGCAGGACACTTGGCCAGACGTAGTGACGGCAGATGGACTAAGGCACTAACAGAGTGGAGGCCGAGAACTAGCCATCGAAATAGGGGACGCCCACCAGCGAGATGGGTCGACGACATCCATAAGACCGTGGGTCGTACGTGGTTCAGACTGGCACAGGATCGGGAAGAATGGCAGAAACAATGAGAAGCCTATGCCCAGCAGTGGGGTCGACTCGGGCTGAAAATGATGATGATGATGATGAAACCGATCTAATAATGAAATACTCAAAGTAATAAATAAAGTAGCCACTTTATTTATTGATAAACCAACAGAGCTATTACGAATACAATGTACAACCAGTTAATCATAGGAGTAGGAGTATAATTTGAATTTTAGATACTAACCTAAGTATTGGTAGGCAGCTGCGCACGAGTTATTATGATTCAGGACTTTAGTTAGGAGTTCCTTTGCTGCATCACTTCTGCCGGAACTGACCTGATTATCAGCTACTTCTAGCCAGCATCTAGTGGAAAATATAAACATATAGGATTATAATTCAGCATTCTGAGTTGCATATCAATTGATAGAGCGAAGCGAGATCTCCAAATAAACTTGGGCAAATCGGCGTTGTATATTTATTTGTTTGTTTGTCTGAGGGTAACTTTCAAAGCATTGATCCGATCATCGTGAAATTTGGTACATAGGTAGGTAGTGATGACACAATCCTGTGTCTTAAACGAGCTAAAAATGTGAAGGAGTTTTTCAGATATTGAGGTTCAAGAGGGGTATAAACAAAATGGGACTATACGGTCAAGTGGCACTTTTAATGAAAGGTCTTCATCAGTACATTTCGACTCCGTTTTTATTTTAGTTGAACTCAACATTGACGAAATAACCCCAGTGCTGAAATTTGGCGTGAAATACGCACTGTAGGTGTGAAAGAGACGGCTTGGGCGAACGATTGGCGGCCAACTGCAACGGTCTTACGTATTAAGGGTAAGCCAGCCATATCTAAACCTATGTTAACACCGGCCATAAAGTTTTGCGTGAACTAATAATCAATGAATTTACCTTTCTAATCCATCTGCCTTTTCTGGCGTCCAAGCAATGGACGATATCGTTCTCTTCAATATATTCTTCGCTCGAGTTGGCTGCTTTATTATGTTGTATCTGAAACCAACAATAGCAGCTACATTGAGCAGGTCAAAAACTGCAAACGTTTTCCTGTAGATGTAGCTAACGGCGCTTTAGTCGTAATATGAATCATCTCACTAATTTCGACCCTGACGTGATAGAGCCCGGTAGCACAAATGGTAGTGCATCCTCGTATTAGGAGGAAGGTTGCGGGTTCAAGTTCCGTCAGTTACTAGAATCCTGAGTGCAGAGAAGGATATAAGCAAGCCCAAGATGTAGATAGCTTTATCCACGAGGAGAATACTCTACTTTTCACACTTTCTGCGAGATAATAAAAACGAAATCCAGGTTGGTGCATTCTTTGCAGGAGTTAGTTCGATTTAGGAATAAGTTCTTATTGCGTGGGTCTCTTTGGTTCAAATTTTAATACAGATGAGGTTCCAAATATAAATCACTTTAATTTTATCACTACATATTCAATACAACATTACTCCCAGCTCAGCCTTAGGGATTTAATAACCTGCTTTCGGTGAGGTTTACATGACATATAATTTGAAATTGTCGAGCAGGTGGTGTGAAAAATAACTTACGCTTCAGCTATAGCCAGTATCAGATACGGATCGTCCTGTACGCCGTCCTCGGTCGCAGACGGCAGTAGTTCTTGCAGCACGCGTTCCGCCTGAGCCTTCTGTTTGGCGGCGAGCTGCAGTAACGCTTGCAGCGGCTTGCGTTCACACGCCGCTACTTCCACTAGCAGTTTCTCAGCGGTGCGCAGCGCTA
Organism: Philereme transversata; assembly: GCA_963924445.1. Taxonomy (NCBI): domain Eukaryota; kingdom Metazoa; phylum Arthropoda; class Insecta; order Lepidoptera; family Geometridae; genus Philereme; species Philereme transversata. Next base: position 6,419,724 of record OZ004353.1, read on the forward strand.
GCAGGCGAGTGTCCCTGAAATGAACATACATAGATAATATCTTTATTGCACATTATCATCATCATCCACAGCCTGACCTCGCCCGCTGTTGGTTATAGGCCTCCCCAAGTTTGTGGCATCAACCACGACCCTGCGCTAGTCTCACCCATTGACGGCCTGCGATTTTAACGACATGGTCCACCCATCTGGCCAGTTGTATCTGTCCTGCAGTGAGTTATTGTGCTAAATACATATTTGTGCACATCATTTCGGTCGATTATTGTCTGTCATCTCGGATGTCCTGTAGCACTAATAAGCAGGTAGTTACTCACGACTGGTCTGTCCGCGGCGTGTCGTGCTGCGACAGACAGAGCAGCACCATGCGACGCGCCGCACTCGCGCCCCACGCCGCGTGTCGCCGCGCCTGATTCAGCTGACGCAAGGCTTGCGTCGCTCGTCCTTGGTACATCGAACATATGCCCGCGCAGTAGCTGTAACCTGGAAACAGGAAATTTGTGTACTCTCTTTCAATCATTTATGACGACGATGATGACCTCGGCGGCGCAGTGGGCGAATAGCCGGCTGAGACGCAGGAAGTAGCAGGTTCGATTCCCGCCGCGGAACAAATAGAAAGAAAGAAAGAAGACATTTATTCACATAAACTGTACACAAGAAGCAGACACAACACATAAACTTACATAATTATACACAATAAAAATACATACACACAGGAGGAAAAATAATACTTAATACGGAAATTAAAGTGTATGTATGAAGAAATGCTGTCATGTACAGAATTATGCGAAAAGCCCTGAGCTCAGAGTGTGCTGTAAACTAATTTACAACGCTGATTTTCAGCACAAGGCTTTGATGACTCACGAACGTACAAAATAGTAAAATGTTTGCGTGATCTACAGATATTCGTTCCGGGTCTGAATGTTTTCCTATCTATACTTAATATTTAAAAGAGGAAAGGTTTGTATTTTTGTATGTTTGTTACGTTTTCACGACTAAACGGCTGGACCGATTTCGATGAAATTTGGTATATAGATAGGTTATAACCGGGATTGAGATTTTTTTTAGAAGTTTATTTAACAACTTTAGTTAATTAGCTCAGCTTATTACGGTCATAGTGCCTTGTTTAGTTGTAATTAAGAAGTTGAACTTAATGTATTTGTTTATTTGTAATTAGATTACGAGTGGACTGCCACTGGATATGATTTTTGTCTTGCCCGTGTTTATCTTAAGGCCCGGTTGGAAAAATATGAAGATCATCGAATATTTTGCCCAGGCCTATTAGCAATTCTGCCATAACTACTATGTCATCGGCAAGTCAAAGGGAATTGAAAACAGTCGACTAAAACTAAGAAATGGTTCCTTAATTCAGAACAAAATCTAAGTTTATTTCAACACAAATTTTGAGTTAAAAAATATACCAAACCATATAAACAGTGTTTTTGTGCTGTTTTTTATCTTCATCATCAACCTATAGCAGTCCACGGCTGGACGTAGGTCTATCTCATTGAGCCCAAGTCTCAGGTTCTCTCATCCAATCTTTGCCAGCCACAGCGCGCAAATCGTTCCATCTAGCCGGAGGGCGTCCTACACTTCACTGGCCTAGACGCGTTCTCCACTTAAGAACACGTTTACCCCAGCGGTTATCGGTTCTGCGGCAGATATGACCGCGTAATACTGGGCATTTCACACAGCGCTGTCTAGCCCCAAACTAAGCAAAGCTTGGATGCCGCAATGTATGAGAAGGTGGATTTTAAACTCGACGATGATAACAACGCACAAATACATTACTGGAAAACAATTGTTTATTTGTATTCTGTTGTAGATATGTGTCACCAAATTATGCAGTAACTATCATTTTATGTGAACAACGATGTTCTTGTAATCAAACGGATGTATCCGAACCAGATAGCGCACATAATACCATTTAATAATCATTCTGTGATAATACGTTCGTTTAACTAATACGGGGAATTACCACAACTTTAAAAACTAGTGTTGCCCCAATAAACGAACTTAACTCTCTCTCTTCCCAGCTATGTATCCCACATGGTGGTATACGAACTTAACGTTAAGGCTTAAAATGGTAACACTAATAATTACCAAAAACGTGAAGACAGAATGTAAATTAACTGTTTTTATAAATTCAATTAAATAAATAAATAAATATTGCTGGACATTTCACACAGCGCTATCTAGCCCCAAACTAAGCAGGGCTATACTTTTATATTTTATTTATATACTTTTTTTTGTAAATACATACTTATAATATATAGAAAAACATCCAGACACGGAACAAATATCTGTAGATCATGCAAACATTTGTTCCGCGGCGGGAATCGAACCCGCTACCTCCTGCGTCTCAGTCGGCTATACGCCCACTGCCCCACGGAGGCAGTCAAATTCATTTGAATACTGTTACTTTTAATTGTTTTGTTGTTTATGGTGCGCAATAAAGTATTATTTATCTATCTATCTATATCTGTCTGTTTATTACGTTTTCCAACTAAACGGCTGGACCGATTAATAAAATTTGGTATATAGATAGATAATTTGGAATTTGGTATAACAAAGTCTCTATCTAAAACAGATTTTTTTATATATCTGTCTTAAAAGTTTTCTTACTTTACCAGTCACATAAATAGATGGCGTTGCTTAATTAACATAAATAAACTTATCTAAGTTCGGGACCCTAGTCTCGGTGCGCGAGTCCTACTAGATTATTTTAGTTTTATTGAGACTTTCCAGTGTCCTAAACCTCACATTAGTGGTGGCACTAGTTCATGTTACTTTTTTTTATTTGTTTGTGTTGCCACAAGTCGAACAGATATTTTATATTGTATGTAGTGCCTAACTGTCCTTACTCGAAAATTAAGTAAATTCACTTTTGCGACTGACTGTACTTGTCCTTATCAACTGTTGTTTTAAAATAAGGAATCGGCCACCATATTTTATTTTATGTACCATTTTGTAGTGCGTAGACGGCCAGAGACATCATTACAACTTTTAATTCAAAACAAATTAAATGAAAATTAAGTGGCATCATCATGTGTTTTGGACACAATAAAATCTGTAAGTACGAACCACCCTTTTTATAACAAAGATATTCTTTAAGTTTTTTTATCAACTTATTTAGTCCCACAACAGGGCAAAGGGTGAAATCAAATTAGACATTTTGTGATTTGACATTTTGTGTCTGTGTATATTATGAACCTATGTTTATTTTTCCGATGTTAACTTTCTAAGGGTTAATCGTGAAATTTAGTATATTGGTAATTAGTAATGGCACAATATTGGTGACTAAATAAACTAAAAATGTATGGGTTGTTGAGATATTGGGGTTCGATAGAAGGGATAAAAATCTAAACGAGACAATCCAGGCAAGTGGGGTGTCTTAAGAAAGGGTTTCGTTAGTACATTTCAACCCTATTTTTGGGGTTTCGAAATCCGACCTGATTGACGGCGTCACTGAAATGTATCATTTGCCAAATTTCAACTTACAAGGGTTTTTTCGTGAGATTCAGACTTAAAATTCTAGTTTCATTTTAGTTTGGGTTCCGAATTTGTTTGGTTTTAACAAAAATATGCTTTTAAAAAGTTTCATGCTACAAATACTGTTAATATTTTCAGTTCTGTTGCTGGCAATATTGCTGTATTTATCAAAATACACAAAAGGATCTTGCGAGATTACCGATCTGCCCCAACCAAATGGCGTGTGTGTTGGATGGCTCCAATGTGACCAGGTGATATCTGTTGACATTACTTCGTGGGATTGTATCAAGAGTTTTGAAACTGAGTATGTACATAACTACGACTATGGCTACCACCGAAGACAACCTCAGCAAAGAATCACATACGCCACAAATTACAAACTTCACGTCAGCGTGCGAAATGTCGACGACGAACATGATATTTTCGGTAATGTGAATATGGTGAACATCCAAAATTTTCAGGTGGATGATGGGCGCATGTTAGCTTTGCCACAGAAAGTGTATCAGTTATCCGGAGCAACTAAAATAGAGATTTCAAATAACCAACTTTCAGCAGTAGATTTAAATCGTTTTACTGTTTTGCCACAATTAACAACAATCAATCTAAGAAATAACTTAATATCTACTTTAGAAATGGAAGCTCAGGCGGAGGCTATACAATCCAGATCTATTGAAACTATAGATCTTAGCCAAAATCTCTTAAAATCTGTTCCAAACACTTGTTTTTCTCGTTTTACAGACTTGCAACATTTAAATTTGTCGCACAATCTGATCGGTAATTTTGATATCCTAACATTTGAAGGAGTTATGGAACTTAAAACAATAGATGTTTCACACAACATTCTTTTAGAAATCGGAAACTCGTTTACTAGATTTATTAATCTCGAGGAACTGTACCTACAAAACAACAATCTCACAAATCTAGCAGCTTATAATCTGAATACATTATTAAAACTAGAAAAAATAAATTTGTCTTCAAATGTTATTGATCAATTTGAAAATTATACTTTTAAAAACCTATTAAAGCTTGAATATTTAGATTTGAGTAACAACTTATTACAAACGATACCAAAGACGCTGTTGGAAAAAAATAATGATTTACATTCACTTACCCTTTCAAAAAACCGTATCAATCACATTGAAGATGGTGCTTTCGATGGAAAGAATATAACTGACTTCAATATACAGGACAATATTATAACAGGAAGTATTGAGCAAGATACTTTTAAAGGAATTCATGTCGACGACCTTGACATCAGTAAAGGAAAAATAACATCACTCGGCAATGACACTTTCAAATATATGTGTGAAGATTTAAATTCTTTAAATGTGAGTTTTAATAAAATAAATACCATTGCACATTCAGCGTTTAGCTGTTTAGATTTATTAACAAACCTAGACTTGTCACATAACAACATAGAAAATTTCGATTTTGTAACCAGTAGTCTTTCGAATCTATTGATGCTAAATGTTAGCTATAACAAAGTAAAAAAAATCACCAAAAACACATTAAATAATCTCATTGCTTTAAAAAAAATTGATTTAAGCCATAATGAAATACGTGAAATTGAATTGCAGTCATTTCTGGCATTCAAAAATATAAATGATTTGACGGTGGCACACAATCCTTTCGTCAATATATTGGAAAATAATACGTTTGATGGATTGATTGCTTTAGAAACCATTGACTTGTCATTTACTAGAACTACATCCTACCAAAATGGCTCCTTTTCTGGACTACCAGCACTGAAACATGTTAACTCGTCATTCGGACAATTATCCAACATAGCTTATAATGCGTTTATACAAACAGGCTCAATAGTAAAGCTTGATTTTTCACACAATTTACTTGACAAATTTTGTATCAACACTTCAGCTATTTCAAAAATTGAAGAAATATATTTGAATGATAATACAATAAGGCATATTGCGAATAATACATTTTCTGGACTTCACCTCTTGCGAATCTTGAACTTGATTAATAACAACGTGCAAAAAATTGAGGCCTATGCATTCAAAACTACGGAAAAATTAAGTTATTTGTATCTTTCCTCTAACACGCAAATGAAAGTTATTGGTAATCTATTCGATAATCTGACTAACTTATATCAGCTGAATATGGATGGTATAAAGACGGGATTTACTTTTCAAAATGCGACAAGTGTTGAAGTTGAGAATCTAGATTTACATTCGTGTAGCATCAGGGACTTAAACAAACTTTTTGTGTTCATGATTGGCAACCTTCGTGAATTAGATCTTAGCGCCAACGAGATTTTGACGATAGATAAATTTTCATTTCAAAATATGCCTAATCTTATCAAACTAGATTTGAGTTCGAACAGAATTAATTTTATACAGCCGGGGTCTTTTTTGCATCTAAATGGTCTTCGAAAATTAACTTTGTCCGGTAATAATTTACAAACATTACAATTTGGCGTTTTCGATGGCATCAAAGCTTTATCGTATGTTAATATATCTAGTAACGCATTGCAAAGTTTCGACGCGAAAATATTACCAGACGCATTATTTATAGCCTTGGATAACAACGATATTAGTATTTTGAATTTTGAGGACTTCTTTGAAAGCCAAACCAATAAACTTAGCATAGGTGGCAATCAGATATCTTGCAAGGTGCTGGTTGAACTAAAAAGCTCAAGGTATGCTGAAAAATTCAAAGAGATAGTAACAACTGCTTTTCTGGATTTTCATTCTGAAAACGTCGATGGAATTTCATGTCAGAGTAGTCCTAAAGACAATGGAATGGGTTTACCTGTTCCTAATAATAGCAGTTACGATATCAGACCAGTGTTCATTCAATTTACAAATGCGGTAAATAATTTACGCTCTTCAATTGACATTGTAGGAAATAACACTTCTCCGGAAAATGATCACCTAATAAAAACAGCCATACCGAAAATCGTCGAATCCATCACAGCAATAAAATCGGACATACCAAAAATGGTCGAATCCATCCAAGCTTTAATTGATATATCAAATCAGACTCAGATACAAACTAAAGATTACCAAAAAAGATTGAAAAATAATACCAACACTACTCAAATTTTGGAAGATATAAAAGAAAACTTAATCAACTTTACAGATAAGATCAAAGATTCGAGAAAGTATTATGATGCAAACGATGGTACAAAAAGTGACATTAATGACGGAATTCGCTTGGAAATCAAAATAATGCATGAGGAAATTGTTGCTATCAGAGATGAATTCGAAAAAACATTTCAGAACATTCAAAAACGTGATCCTACGAAATTTTTACAAGTAAGCGAAAAAGAAAGTAAAAATGATAAAGTATTGTATTTTATAGCTGGAAGTTTAGGGTTAATTATAGTGTTATACGTATTTAATGTTGCGTATAGCTATTTTAAGAGTTATAGAAGCTCAACAAACTTGCACAATAGTAGAAGACCAATTGCAAGTGATATGGAAATGGAATAAAACATTTTCAGTGTTCAGACGCAAATATCATTTTCTGAGGGATCGAACTCCTGGTTTTTTACGAAATGGTCGTTGTTAACAGTATCGACCTAAAATCATAGTTTATTCAAAACTCATACATTATGTCTAAATATATGTCTCGACAACAACGCGTCGACCGAGTGCGTAATACCATGCTGCGCTTACTTACCGGCATTGCATATGTATGGAAGAGATCGGCTGGACTTAAGTGGGACTGGGCGGGCAACGTTGGCCGAATGCACACGAGAAATGGGCCGATATTATAACACCATTGATGCCTGATGACGGAAGGCGACGTCAAGGTCGGCCGAGAAAGCGTTGGCGGGACGATTTCGACACCTTCCAAAGAGGATAGTGGGAGATATCGACGGATGGGGATGCTTGGAGGGACTTGGGGGTAGGCCTTTGCCCAGCAGTGAGACGAGATAAGTTAGAGAAAAAAAATATGTCTCACAGCGATCGACATAATTATCTGCTTTGAACCCCGACATTTAGATCAACTTCGTAGCTATTACTAAGGTATTGTACTAGTATTCAGTAATAAAGTAACCCCTCAGTAATTTGCGATGCTCGTAAAGGGCAAACAAGTATAAAGTGCCATTAGTTATTGTACACTTGTTTATGCAAATAAATATTTTGTATCTTTTGTAAATAGCCTTCTTAAGATTGGTCGATACGTTACGAACATAAGTGTGTGTATATCAGTTCGCCTCGCTTCGCGTAATCTCATCTACGTATCAGAGACTTGCCAAATGTATGACCAAAGAGCCCAGATTTGGTAAATGAGCTATACTCGTAGTTACCTATGTAATATTATTGTGTATTGTATTGAATAAGTTTAATTTCTATTATGTTACTCTTCCTGAATAAACGGTCAATTTTATTTCCCAATTCTGGTGAAGAGAAAGGGCTCAGAAAATGTTTTTTTTTTATTGTATATTATTCAGAAAAAAATACCTTTTTTCACACAGGTCAAATAAATTTATTATTTCTGAGAGTGTTCAAGACAAATTATGCAAATTACAAATTATTATATTAAGTATTTATTAACATAGAAAATAAAGTAATAAATAAATCAGATGTTTTAATGTAAACCGCACGAAAATTATTGTATAATTATCTATTATCACTACCAATATATTGTATCAATTATTGTAGTCTTGGGGCACTGGAACCTGCACCATCATTTCTCAATAACAATATAATGACATAATTAGTTTAAGCACAATTTGTATGCCGCTTTTTCATATATAATTTAATATTCTTTATAGTACGAGGCATGCCTTTTAAGTTTTGTCGTTTGAAGAAAAAAACACATCTAGAACCTTATAGTACTTTTTATTGTTTTTCAAAGTATTCACAACGTAGCTTAAAACACTTTTCCATTCGCTCAAACCAGTTATTATAACATTTATTCCACTCTAAAGTGGGGTGTTCAAAATGGCTGTCTTGAAAGCGTCGACTGCTTCTTCACCGGACTGGAACCTTTGACCACGAAGACTTTTCTTAATTTTAGGAAATGTAAAGAAATCGTTAGGGCTTAGGTCAGGACTGTATGGAGGATGGTCAAGAATTTCTACTTTTTCCTGCTTCAAATACTCAATCGTTTGACGAGCGCTGTGTGAGCTTGCGTTGTCGTGGTGCAGGATGATGCGTCGCTTTGAGTTAGATTTTCGAAGTTCGGCGATGACTTGTGGTAAACAAACTGTAGTATACCACTCTGCGTTAACCGTTCTACGATCTTCAAGTGCAATAGTCGCAACATGGCCGGTTTTTCCAACGAACGTGGCCACCATCTTCTTTGAAGTGCTTCGAGAACGAACAACTTTAGTCGGCTTTGGCTCGTCTTGAAAGACCCAGATTGTAGATTGTTGTTTGGTATCAGGATCGTAGGCATAGATCCAAGATTCGTCACCACTTATGATGTCGTAGACGTGATTTGACTCCCCTCGGTTGAACCTTTGCAGAGTTTTCTTACACCATCTGACGCGGGCCGCCTTGTGATCGTCGGAAAGCAGATGCGGTATCCAACGGCAAACTAGCTTTCTCACACCAAGCGCTTCATGCAAGATCTTCTGAATGGTTGTCCCTGAGATGCCTAATAGAGCCTCTATCTCTCGATACGTCACATGACGATCTTCGAGAATTAGTTGTCTTACAGCAATGATGTTATCTTCAGTGAAGGCGGATTTTGGGCGTCCTTCGCGAAATCTGTCACTAACACTAGTATGTCCACGCTGGAATTCTAAATACCAGCGTTCGACAGTCCGCAGACATGGGGCTACATCACTGAACACAGATGTTAGCTCTTCTAAACACTGAAGCCGTGTCAGGCCTCTTCTAAAGTTGTAGAAAATTATTGCACGAACATTTTCCTTAGAAAGATTCATTTTCGTACGTGACCTGACAGATTCAAATCGAAACTGTGACTAAACAATAGCATTAATCCTAATACTTTCAACTGTTTTGAGATTCAAAATGTAAACACATTCGAATATAGAACAGTTCCAAATTCAAAATTGCCGGAAAATATGGAAACGACAGAACTTAAAAGGCATGCCTCGTATACTATACACAATCTAGTATACAACCAAAAAGTTCATACATCAAACAATACAATATATTACATTTTAATAATAATCAAAATATCACATCTTTGATCCATGATACTATGCAGTTCCATATAATGTAGCTTCCCCTTTACCACATCGTCATGACTGGTGCAAATACATTGTTCTTAAAATTTTAGTTTGACGTGACGGTAAACACTCTTCAGACGAATGGACCAGACACGTAGTGACGGTCGTGGCACTGCTACAAATAACTTGCTCTACATTAGAATGTGCCACGCCGCGGGAGCCAAAGCACAGGTACTCTCAGGCTTGGCTCTCATTGGTAGTAGTCTCGATGATGGTGCCGGTCGGCTTGGTGGTAGCCTTGGCCTTAATCTCAACCTCGGCGGCGGGGATCTCGCCCTCCCCGTTCTGGCGCGGCGTCTCCGAATCAGCGGCCCCGGCGGCCTGGCTGGGCGGCATGTTGCGCGGCCGAATGCGCCGGAAACCTCCGCGGTTCAATCCTCCAGCACCACCTCGGCCTCTTCCTCCACGGAAGTTGCGCCGGAAGTAACTACGCTGCGGTGGCGCCGCCCCACCCTCCGCGCCCTCGTCTCCCTGTGCACCCCCTGGATTGATTGGGGGTCCACGTCTTCCCATTCCACCCCTGCGTGGAGCGCCTTCACCGCCTCGTCCACCTTGACGAGGATAGTACTGGCGGTGGTAGCCGCGGCGTTTGTCGGCTGCGTATGGCGAGCCCTTTACTGGCTCGCCGCCGGGACCAGTCACGCCAGCTGCTTCAAAGCCTTTTTCCCCGGCGACCACGGCGAACTCCACCGCCTCTCCGTCGCCGACCGAACGCACAGCTTTGCGAGGGTTGTTCCGGGCGATAGCAGTCTGATGCACAAACACATCCTCCTTGGTGTCATTCCTGTTGATAAATCCATATCCGCTCTTGACATTAAACCATTTGACAGTGCCCGAAACTTTTTCAGCAATAACCTGCTTTTGTTTCGCCGCTGGCTTGGTTGCTTGCGGCTGGGTTGGTTGTTGTGAATCTTGCAGCTGCGGCTGCTGTTGGGGCTGCGGCTGCGGCGCCTTTTCGGTATCAGCCATGGTGTAATTGGCGAACGGCGATGGTGGCTAGATGGTAAAATCCTCCACGACCTCTCCTTGATGTTCACTGCTTGCTCTCCGTCAGTGCAATTCCTGTTTGGTCGAGAGGTCTAGGGCCAATGTGTTTGGTTTTCTGGCTTCTGTTCCCAAACCAAAATATTATAATTTTTTTTAGAATTGCACCAAATGTAATAGTCAAATATCATATTAATCATATATAATTAAATGTTGATATTAAAGTTGATTTGATAAATATAACATTTTGTTTCGTCTTTATAGTCTTCGACGACCTCTCTGGCGCAATAGGCGAATAGCCAGCTTAGACGCAGGAGGTTGCGGGTTCGATTCCCGCTGCGGAACAAATATTTGCATGGTCTACAGATATTTGTTCCGGGTTTGGGCATTTTTATACGTTTTATAAGAATGTATTTAAAAACCATATTAATATTACATAAATTAATTGAACTAATGCGATTTTTAAGCACATTTTTTTTTTAAATACGCGTAATTTGTTGCCTTACTTGATAGGTTTTTATCACTTTTATTTCACTGGAATTTTTTTAAACTTCATAATAATCCATTTCAATGATACCTCATTTGTCAAAATTCGCAAAACCGTTTAGATTATGCTAAATTGGATGCGACAAATTAACAGACATACATACACCCTAAACACATTACCCTCCTACGCAGTCGGGTAAAAAATAGATGCTCTATCGAAGCTGATATACAATAAATTATGTTCCTACCTTAAATAACAAAGTGGTAATTTTAGGCCGAAAGTAGCGGTAATATAAGCGGTAGACGACCTCCTTTGCGCAGTGGGTGAATAGCCAGTCGAGACGCATGAGGTAGCGGGTTCAATTCCCACTGCGGAACAAATGCGCATGATCTCCAGATATTTGTTCCAGGTCCAAGAAAAGTATATAAGTATTCTATCAGTTATCTGTTTCCCATAGTACAAGGCTCTGCTTAGTTTGGTGCTAGATAGCGCTGTGTGAAATGTCCAGAAGTATTAAAAAAAAGCGGTACCTTGGTCTTCCTTATCGCCCAAGCTCTGCTTAGCTACTTCCAAAGCTTGTTCCGCCTCGGCTAGCTTGCCGCGACGCCATTGTACCTCGATGAGCTGGGCTAGAGCTTCCCAGCTAGTCGGCTTGACTGAGAGGATCTGAGTTAGGTGACGCTGAGCCGTTTCCAAATCAACCTGGAAATAATTTCACCATCATTATTATAAATTCGGTATATCACAAAGGTTGTGGACGTGGGTATGAGGATCGCAGGGCTGAAGCGGAGATGGGCTGGACACTTGGCTAGGAGGGATGACGGGCGTTGGACGAAAGCGAGTATAGATGGTACTGTGCAGTGGTATATCGACTAGGTATGGATGGTACTGTGCCGTGGTATATCGACTAGGTATAGATGGTACTGTGCCGTGGTATATCGACTAGGTATAGATGGTACTGTGCCGTGGTATATCGACTAGGTATAGATGGTACTGTGCCGTGGTATGTATATCGACTAGGTATGGATGGTACTGTGCCGTGGTATATCGACTAGGTATGGATGGTACTGTGCCGTGGTATATCGACTAGGTATAGATGGTACTGTGCCGTGGTATATCGACTAGGTATAGATGGTACTGTGCCGTGGTATATCAACTAGGTATAGATGGTACTGTGCCGTGGTATATCGACTAGGTATGGATGGTACTGTGCCGTGGTATATCGACTAGGTATGGATGGGACTGTGCCGTGGTATATCGACTAGGTATGGATGGTACTGTGCCGTGGTATATCGACTAGGTATGGATGGTACTGTGCCATGGTATATCGACTAGGTTAGATGGTACTGTGCCGTAGTATATCGACTATGTATAGATGGTACTGTGCCGTGGTACATCGACTAGGTATAGATGGTATTGTGCCGTGGTATATCGACTAGGTATGAATGGTACTGTGCCATGGCATATCGACTAGGTATGAATAGTACTGAGCCGTCTTTGATGTAAAGAAGATGGGTTTGTTATGCCATTTTAATAATATCGACTAGAGCTGAAGAACACCACACCTTTCTAAATGCAAGATCTGCCATCATAACAGCAGCGGATTCGTTGTTCGGGTCGGCGCTGAGAAGCACTGCACATGTTTGCTCGCATTTCTCAGCGTTATTCATCTGAAAATAAAACATCAAACGATCAATAACACCCTCGATTAACGTCCTCGCTCCCATTCGCTCGCTCGTACGCCAAAACATCTAATATGCTATTAGCTTGTCTCTCATACAGACCTGTGCAAACAACTTGGCTAATGCCAGCAGAGTAGTGGGGTCCCTGGGGCAATAGATGAGTGCTTCCGCGTACAAGTTGGCAGCCGCAGCCGGCTCTTTGCTCGCCTTCACTCGCGCTAGGGAGCAGAGAATAGACGAGAGCTGCTGTTTCTCCTCTTTCAGATCACCGCGCGAATCTGTAATTTAAAGAGGAACTGACGGCCGTTGAAACAAAGGTTCTCGAGTGGAGACCACGCACTAGAAAACGCAGCGTAGGACGCCCTAGTATTAATATCTATTGAAATAATAAAAACAAAAACAACCTGATAAATTAAAGAAACTACTCTAAAATGGCGCCGAAACTCATTACCTCTTACTCGTTTTATTATCACTAAACATCCATAAAATACAATCAAAAATTCCGACGAATTGAGAAAGGAAGGCATTTTTTAAAGTTAGTTAATAAAGACGCGACATACGGAGCGAGACCAAGATGTATGACGTGATAACTAAAACGAAAACAAAAAATAAGATGGGCAGTATACACACAGAGGCGTTGACAAGTGGGGCAAGAGAGTTACAGTTTGATACCCAAAAAATGGGGAAAGAAGTAGAGGAAGACAACACATACTTTGGAAAGACGATATCGAAAATACGGGGGGTAAACTGTAGACAAGAACAACAAAATTCAGAGAGAATTGGAGGAGTTCTATGCCAAAGTTCACACAAATGACAAGAATTTATACTCTAACCTATGTAGTACCTAAGTTTAAAAATGTAAATCTGAATAAAAGACTTATTTATTTATTGTATTCATAAAAAAGCAATTTAGACTTACCGATTTCAATTCTCTTAACAACAGCGGTCTGCAAGTCCCTAGCCTCAGCCAGTATCAAATGTACGTTCCCAGCTGTTGGATTCTTGAGCTGTCGACTCTTGCTCTGGATGAGCAGCATGCGCACGCGCCGCTTCAGCGTGCTCACGCCTTTATCTTTATTGTACAGCTGGTTCAGCTCTGACGATATTATAGAGTCCACTTTATCGTATTGCTTTAGCTGTGGGTGAGTGTACGTTATTAAAATTATTATTTGGAAATTAAAATTTTAATCTTTAACTGGGACCTACATTTTTCGGAGGAGTGCGTTGATATCTGCGACAGTTTAATACTTCTGCAGATATTATCGTTTATCACATCGTTTGTACCATGTGTTGTGTTTAAGTTCCAAATAAAGAATTTTATGATATATCCAAATCAACTTGGGCAAATCGGCGTTGTATGTATGTATGTTTGTTTGTTTGTCCGAGGATAACTTTCGAAGCGTTGATCCGATCATTGTGAAATTTGGTACATAGGTAGGTAGTAGTAGATAGCACAATTCTGGTGTACAATAAAGAGTTATCTTATCGTTGATAGTGTTAAAGTCACGGTTAGTGTTGGTTTTTGGAGAGAACTTGGAATTCATCATCATTATTATATCGTTTATAGGACGTCCACTGCTGCAATTTTAGTGATTCTGCGACAGTAATAAGACGTAACTAATTCGATACGCATACGTTTAGACATTTCTGGTGTTCAGTTATCTAGTGAACCGCCACTGAACGTGTATATAGGAATCGAACCACGATAAGCCTGAAATATAATGTGTTGCAATTTGAACTAATTATATTGGAGTTAAGGTTTCTACACAAAAACAAGTGTATCTATTCTATTATAGGACGACCTCCGTGGTAAAGTGGGCGAATAGCCGGCTGAGACGCAGGAGGTTGCGGGTTGGATTCCCATTGCGGGACAAATGTTTGCACGATCTACAGATATTTGTTCCGGGTCTGGTTGTTTGTATATGTATTATAAGTATGTATTTACAAAAAAACGTATATAAGTATTCTATCAGTTATCTGGTTCCCATAGCTTTGCTTAGTTTGGGGCTAGATGGCGCTGTGTGAAATGTCCAGCATTATTTATTTATGTATAAAATATTATTGTTTTATTATAAAAATCTCGAGAAAATCGACGAAATGTTGGAGAACTAGCGTAATGTACGATGCCACAGATTACTAAAAAGTTACAACGAGCCGTTCAACTACCCCGCTAGTTCAAGTTCATTGAACTATCGGGGTAGTTGAACGGCTCGTCAATGACCCAACCAGTCAACACAGCGCGTAAAGTGCATACGGCAGGGCGTTAAGTAAGTACCTACCCAAAAATACAGATTTTGGGTTACAAAAATACATTATTTATTTATTATTTTTGGTCTCAAAAATATACTCCATCATTATTAGTAGTTTAAATTGCAATTTATATAGTAACACCTCGATTGGCGAAAATAGAAATTACCTTCACAAGTAGTTCAAGAAACTCGAATCGCAAATCATCATCATTCAGCATGCGTATAGCATTTTCGTAGTGCTGGGACGCTTTATCGTATTCGTGCATTTGTACTAGTGATGTGCCTAGCTTCTTGATCAGTTGAATGTCTTTAGGGTTACCTTTGATGGCTGTTTCGTACGATTCCGCCGCTTGGATTGGTTCTGGAATTTAAAAAAAAATGATAAATAAAAACATAATCAATCACATTATCGTTATGACTCTTTTAGGACCCTAAACTCGAAACTGTACTGAAAATAGGTTTATGGCAGATTTTTCATTGAAGGCTGAAATATATTTATTTATTAGGCAGGGCCAACAGCACACATAGTAAATACCATATTGCAAAGCATTTTTAAAACCATTCTATAAAATGTCTGCCAATAACAGGCATGCACAGAATTTACAATATAATTTTAAACAGACAACATCTATTTATGTAAATAACAAAACACAGGCAAGAAAACAAAATAATAGGTACCTACTTCAGTACAAATTAAAATAAAACACAATTCTAAAACTTAACAACTAACAATAAAAAAATATAAAAATTTATTGAATAACTTTAAGAATAAACAAGCGAAGAATGCACGTTCAAATCATAGGTATGCATCATAGGCATGCATCATAGGCATGCATCATAGGCATGCATCATAGGCATGCAATGCAATACTAAGCGAATATCCAAAAACTCCAGGATTAGTATAAGTATTTGTGTTTCGGTCTGAAGGGTGAAATTACAAGCACATAAGGCTTTACAAATTGCCTCAAATTGATAGATGCAGGGCGGTGGGCAGTGCATCGTAGGGCACGTTCCTAAGGTCCGTGACCTGGAAAGACGATCTGATAAAGGTTGCTGGGAGCCGTTAAGTGCACGCCCCACAAGATTGGTCACTCTGGCAATCTATGGGGGAGGCCTATGTTCAGCAGTCCTGTGGCTGATATGATGATGATGATATACTACGTGTTTTGTTATGTACGACATTAAATGAAAACGCGGGTAGGGCTATTTATATTTATATATTACCATAGAAAATTTTAAGTTTTCAAACAACCTTAATATCAAGTCCTAAAATATCAATGAAACAGTCTGTATAAAATAGGTAAACAAATCATATTCATTCATCATGTAAGTAGGTATCTGTTAAACTGACTTAGCGGCATCGTCGCAAAGGCGCCGCCAATACCTTAAAAATTCTTTATTGGAAATATATCGATTACTGGATATATTCAAGCTACCGGTATTAAACCCACCTCTAAAATCAGTTAATACGATTCCGGATGTGTGTTTTAAAATAATGTCGTACATTACAAAACAGATTGTAATATACTATTGACTCACCATGAATAGACATAAAAGCATCCCCCATCATAGTGTGCGCATCAGCCATAGGATGATTACTGACAATCTCCTTAAAACAAGACGTGAACATTGCTCTATCTGCCTTCTCTCTCAGGTAGATGTGAGCCATCTTGCTGTGAGCTTGGAAGTAGTACGGCTGGGCCGGCTTGATCTCACCGAGCAGGTCAACAGCTCGGTCGACGTCGCCCTTCTCGAGCGCTAAGTCGGCACGGGCGATCACCAGACGACCTTCCTCTGAGGTGTATGATAGCTCTTGGATTGCCTCCTGGAAATTTTATTTTAATAATACGCTTTTATAACAAACTCCCAAGTGATATACAAAACTTGACAAATAACATATTTAAACAAAATCTTTATAAAAAAGCCTACCATTAAGATATCGGATTATTAAGATGACAGAGAAGCTTGGAATTGAAATTGCTCCAACTCGGTCAGAAATGTTACAATTTAGACGTAATTTATTTTTCACACCACCTTCTCGACAATTTCAAATTATGTCATGTAAACTTCACTAAAAGCAAAGTCAAAGTCAAATATTTTTATTCATTAAAATCACAAGGATCACTTTGAAACGTCAATTTTACTGCCTGTTCCTTCGCGACCAAGCCAGGAAAGAAAGGCAAGAAAACCAGGCTGGTTGTTTTTTTTTTAATGATCCTTTTACAATAGGTACATAATACAGAAAAGAAATTACGTCTAAATTGTAACATTTTGAACGAGTTGGGGCAGTTTCAATCCCAAGCTTCTCTATCATCTAAATAGTCCGATATTTTATAGTAGGCTCTTTTATAAAGATTTTGTTTAATTACGTTTTTAAATTTGTTAATTGTCAATTTTTGTACATCCCTTGGGAGTTTGTTATAAAAGCGCACACCTTGCCCTTTAAACGATTTACTAACTTTATGGAGTCTACATGTGGCAACAGCGAGTTTATCTTTATTTCTAGTATTAAAATTATGATTATCGCTATTTTTCTTAAACAAATTAATATTTTTGTGAACATACATTAGATTTTCATAGATGTATTGACAAGGGAATGTCATAATATCTATTTCTTTAAACTTATTGCGTAATGATTCTCTGGGGCCCATATTATAAATTGCACGAACAGCCCTCTTCTGCAGCACAAAAACGGTGTTTATATCTGCAGCACTCCCCCACAGCAGTATACCGTATGACATAATGCTGTGGAAGTAGCTGAAGTAAACTAGTCTAGCTGTGTCTACGTCTGTAAAAAGACGGATCTTTTTGACTGCGTATGCCGCAGAACTAAGTCTCTTCGACAACCCATCAATGTGAGGGCCCCATTGAAGCTTATTATCTAGGGTTATACCTAAGAATACGGTGGTGTCCACAAGAGCCAACTCCTCGTCTTTGATTTTTATGTCTGCTTTAACTTGTGTAACATTAGGTAGTATAAATCTAATACATTTTGTTTTCTTTTCATTTAGAAGTAGATTGTTTACATTGAACCATTTTACCACCTTAGAGATTGCATTGTTTACATCGTCAAAATCGGTTTGTCGTCGCTTTAATTTAAATAAAAGTGACGTGTCATCTGCAAACAATACAACCTCATGATCGTCCCGTACTAGATGGGGAAGATCATTAATATATACTAAAAACAAAAATGGTCCCAGAATTGATCCCTGTGGTACACCCATTTTAACCAGAGACCCCGGAGAACGCTTCCCATTCACGTCAACTCTTTGCACTCTGCCACTTAAATAAGAAGTGAGAAAGTCTAGAGCAACGCTCCTAATGCCATAATGGCGTAGTTTCCTGATTAATGTGTCATGGTCTACGCAATCAAATGCCTTGGACAAATCACAAAAAACACCTAAAGCGTCATGAGACTCCTCCCAGGCATCAAATATGTGCGATATTAACTCAATACCAGCATCAGTGGTTGAGCGACCCCTGGTAAATCCGAATTGTTTATGATGCAGTAAATTATGTGAATTGAAATATCTAAGCAGTTGATTTAAAATTAGTTTTTCAAATATTTTACTAAATGTCGGAAGTACTGAGATTTGTCTAAAATTACCAGGATCAGAACTAGTGCCTGATTTGAAAAGTGGAGTTATTTTACTGTGTTTCATTAAATCAGGGAATACACCACAGTCAATACACTCATTGAATATTAAAGCTAGTTCAGGAGCAATTATGTCAATCAATGTTTTTATGATGCTAACAGAGATGCCCCAGAGGTCCGTGGTTTTCTTAACATTTATCAGTTTGAAAGCTTTTATAATGTCATCACTATTTACATAATCAAATTTGAATTGTGATTTGCATTCCGTTAAGTTTGCTTTTAACAAAGACTCTGCGACTATGGGAGAGGAGTTTAAAGATTTTGTGGTAGAGACTGGAATATCGGTAAAAAAGTCTTCGAACGCATTAGCTACATCACCATCCTGATTGATCGTGGCATTGCCAATTTTCAAATTAAACTTATTTTTCTTAGTTGCGACTCTTCCAGTCTCGCTGTTGATTATTTTCCAAGTGGCTTTTACTTTGTTTTGACTAATTTTTATTTTTGAACTCAAATGACGCGCTTTTGCTTCACGACAAACATTTTTAAAAATCTTTGAATATTTTTTGACTTTTTCTTTAAACTCCTCATTAAAATTATATTGTTTTTCAGCATAAAGATCATACAATGTTTTTCTGCTTTTATGTATTCCCACTGTTGATAGCAGGTGATAAGATCCCTACAGCTGAGCCGGAAATAAACTTGTACTGAATTGAATTATTATTAATTAATTTGCCCTCGCGCATAATGAAAGTGATATGAATTTGGAACCTCATCTTATTAAAATTTGACCCAAAGAGACAGAGACAATGAGAACTTATTCATAAATCGAACTATGCACAGAGTGCACCAACCTAGACTTGGTTGTTACTGTCTCGCAGAAAGTGTGAAAAGTAGAATATTCTCCTCGTGGATAAAGCATACGACTGACAATGTTACGGTTCAATTCATGAACCTTCATCAGGGTGAGTGCGATCTGCTCCGCACTGCGTCTCGCCTCGCAATCCGACTAGAAACACTGCCGGTCGTAAACCTGGTATAACGGTACGTGATAAATCCCGTATTTATAATAATGATTGCAGGACTAGGTGAGTGAAGAACATCAAATCATAAAGACCGTAAACGGCAAAAATAATATCCCAAAAATTTTTCCCTTGGCGCAAAATTGAGCTGGTGACAAGTTGGTCATAATCCCCGTTTGAAAGGAAAGGTTTTAATCCCATTGGGTCCCTAATTTTTAGAGTGATTTTAAATCTAGAGTAACCAGTAAATCCCTCATCAGTAAAAATGTATAGGCAGTTAAACAGTCTCACCTGCATAGTTTTTCCAGCCTCTGCCAACTGTCCTAATGCAGTCTGTATCTCAATCATTTGTAGATACAATGTCGCCTTATCAATAATATTCAAATCCGATTCATACATTCTATTAAGGCTGACTGTACTCTTACTCGTAGCTATTTGAAGACTCGTACTGAAGCTTGAGAGGGCCTCGTTGAGCTGACTCTTGTTTTTCAATATAACTCCATTCAGGAAATGATACATTGAAGTATCCCGGACTTTGAAGTTGTAGCTTAGACACATTTCTAAACTCTGGGCCGCTTTACCGAACATTTGCTGCTGTATGTATATTTGTGATAGCAAAACCTGACTCCCGGCGTGAGTACTGTCGAGCTCGTTCACTTGTAAAGCTAGTTTTTGAGCTTCAGTCGCGAATCCGAATAGGAACTTAAGTCTTGCCAACTCGTATAATGCTGAGACCAATCCAGGACAAGCTTCAACAATAGTATTGAGAATATTGAAGCAGTTTTCTACTGAAGCATCATTACCGTCTTGAGAGTAAAGTAAGTATCCAACTATTACTGACGGCTTTTTCGGCAGATGTTTCTTGTATTCCTTGAAAACTTCCAGCAAGAAATCTGGGTCTAGATCCTTGATGTAATTCAAGCTGAATGGATTCCGATTTGCAATGGCGATCTTAGCATCAAAAGCTGTGTTTAGAAATGTTACAGCGTTTGACGAATTCTTCGAATTTAATTTAGCTGACAGATGATACAATACAGGCATTTTATTTGCCCCCTGCATTTCAAAGAGTAGTTCAATTTGTTGGGCGATTTGTTCTGTTGGTCCATTCTCATGCAACTGACAGAGAGTCAGACCACAAAGGGTAGTGATAGAGTTGCTATCCAATTTACTAGCTGCCTTGAAGAAACTGAGAGCCTCTTTGTATTTTCCCTGTAGAATGCATTGGTAGCCAACTTCACTCAAGTAATCTACACTGTTGGGATACATTTCTGAGGCATACTGAGCAAACCTGTAGACCTGTGACAAAACCGCACTTGATCTGCTGCAGACCTTAGAAAATATCTGAGTAGTGTTGTAGAACTGATACCCATTGTGAGCTTCATCACTCTCTAATACTCCAAAGAATCTATTGAGTTGGTCAGCCGCTTCAATGTAATCAGAATCCTTACACAAAGCTAAAAAAATCTTTACTTTAAGAGCTTCAATATTGTCTGGCTCTAAATGGAATATCCTCTCCATAGTATCAATTACCGCATCCCATTTTAGCATAGCAAATTCATTCTTCATTTTCTCCACTAGGGGAACTACTTGGCCCGGATTGTTAACTATCAATCTGTCTAGAGTCAGGTTTGAAGCCTCATAGTCCTTTGCAAAGTACTTGAACTTTGCAAGGCCAAGTAATGCTTCTATGTTCTTGTCACTTTTATTAAGAGCTAGTTCTAAGCAGTCCAATATTGACATGTGCATTTCACCATAGCTCATGTACATATCATTCAAACCCTTTAAGATAATAGCATCTAAGTTATTTGAATCCTTTCTTAGGGACTTGTTTATGTATTCTGAAGCTTTTTCATACTTATCTGCAAGTGATAAAAATAGACCAGCATAGTAGAAGGACATTGAGTTAGCCAATTTCTTTTCCTCTTTCTGTTTTGACTCCAAGCTGTACAAGGATTCTCTGTCAATAGAACTGGCCCGTTTGTGCCCAAATATAAGTGCAACCACAACAGCTAGTTCTACTTCTCTTTCATTCTGCAATGGTGTTAGTTCATTGATTCCTTCTTGGATCTGACCTTCTAAGAGACAAGCTAATCCATGGTAGAGTGAGAATTCAGCATTCTCCCCAAATCGAGACGATGCTATCTTTGATATCTGTTTGGCATTTCCATAGCACTTTTCCCGTAAATAATAATGAATATTACATCTAAGCCATGCTACCTCCATCTTAATTAATCTGTTCCAATTTTAACCTTCAGATTTCTGTACTTATGCTGGTTGTCCTTGTAATATTTTTCAAGAAAGTGGCATTTGACTATTACATCCAGTTTATTTTCTTGTGCATGATTGAATGCATACTGGAATAATAACATTAATTTAAAACAGATTTTATAAAACCTAACAGTCAGATACATAGTCCCTCTTTATTATCCATCTTAAAAACACCTCATTGTCCAACTTAATTGACACTCAATATCCATCCATACTAATATATTAATTTGCAATACTCTGTTTGTCTGGTTATTAAGTTTTCATAACAGCTAGTGCGATTTTGATGAAATTTGGTAAATATCATGATCTGGATATAGACATAAGCTACTTTTTACTGTAAACTTTGTGTCACTTATAAATTATTACCAAATACTAGGTATCTTTTGATACTTGGTATCTTTTCATATCTTTTGATTTTTTTGAACAGTTTTAATCAATTTTATTCAGAGGAGCATAGGCTCCTCAAAGTTGTATATGTAAAAAATTAACTTTGCTGAGACTTACTGTGGCAAGTAGTTTTCCAACACCCTTTCCTTGAAACGCTGGTGGTACATCAGTGCTGTGAAATATTATCTTCTTTCCACTCGCTTTATAACTTATAGTAGCTTCCGCTGAAAATAATTTACTAATAAAGTATTGAAGACTTACTCATCAGCCCCATCATCACATCAAATATAGTTTGTCCACTGTTTAACATGTTTAACAACCTAAGAACCTCCCAACAACTTTTGTGAAGTCAACATTTCAGGAGTTAGATTTACTACTAAAGTAGGTCACCTACCTACAACAAAAATGTGTTTGTATGTTTGTTGTCAAATCAGGCTTTTGAACTGATTTCTTTTTTAATAAGAATACATCATATAATCTAACCTGGATAAGTGGACCTGGAACCTACAGGATAGATAAGTTATTAAATAAACTTATCTGGGTATCTACATAGTAGCAAAAAAATTGTAGACGATATTGACCTGAAATTCGTTAATTGCTTGGTTAAATATTTCTGAAAGACAACGTAGAGGACGTCCGGTAGACTATGCAAACCAGAGAGAGAAAATGCAGAGTTAATCCTTGATTTTTTGGAATGAATCTGTGATGTATCTTACCGCCTTGCAATGTTGTGAAAAACTGTTGCTTAGCAACATTATTATACACTTTTAACACTTCCGTGGCAAAAGCTCTTAGGCCTGATCGCGTTAACATTCCAGGATAATTATGTTTTATTCCAAAGTTGTAATTACAACAGGCCAAGAAATCTCAGACTACGCAAGTAAGCAGCTACGCCGCAAAATTGTTTTGTTTTGTCAGCCACAGACCAATTAGATTGTTTTTGTTTTCAGCTGTTTTCAGCATTTTGTTGACATTTTCGGTCGGCTTGATTTCAGATTAAAAATTGATTGATTTTACACTGACATGACACTATTGACAGCGACAGACCAAATGGTAACTGACTGACATTGACAATAATCTACATCGACAAAAGGAAGACTCCTTGGTCGAATGAACACATTTTTTAACGTAAGTAACATAGTTTATTTTTATTGTAGGCGGCAAGTTTAAATACTGCGAATGAAGGATAGAAATAATTAAAACTAGGTAAGAAATTAATCCAATGTTTATTCCCACGCTTCAAACACTGTAAACTTCTGCATTATATTCTAATTTCGGGGAGTAAGTAGGTAGGTATGTAGTAGCACTGTAGCAATGTTAATTATATTTTATTTATATATACTTATGCAGCTGAGTAGGTAATAAGACAAGTTGATTCATACCTACAGTACTACTGATTTAATATTTCGTTATAATATAACGAAATGTAAAGTTATGTATGGCATATTATTTAGGTATTATATTATAATACCAAAATAATATGCCATACATAACACTTAACTAGGTAGGTACCTACTTACTTCTTTGCCACAAAGCCGCATTTGTATATTATTTCCACAATCCTGGAAATAAAATACAAACCAATACCGTACGTAATCATAATGTGCTCTTGCTTTTATAAAAATGTATCTACGAGCATAGATGATGTATGATTGTTGACCGACCGACTAGTTGGCCTTGACTATAGTCGTGTTTGATGGATTAACGACTGTCATAGAATTAAAAGGTAATATAAATTGATATTTGAACATTGCAGCTAGACTTGCTACTACTAATACCTACCTACATATTTTTCCCCCCTTTAAGATTTGGTGTTGGTTGAATTGAGTACCTACCTAATATAGGGAGGATTCTCTTGCATTTTTATTAGATAGGTATGTAGGTATGCGAGAGGACAAAGCTATGGCAACCAACGATCGATGAGAAGTTCACCGCTTGACTCATCAAGTCATCAAGTTAAGGTCAAGCCAAACTTGCGCAGGCGCATGCTCAGTCGCACACCGGGCGCAGCGCGCGCTACGCGCCTTCATAATGCGGTGTTTGTACGATCGTTGATCTTCGTAAACAAACAATAAAAAAATAGTGTTCTGTGTGTGAATAAAACACTTTGGTTTTAATGAAAAAAGCAAATATGAATGATGCGGTCTTGAAGGCTTGATTCTTATTGATTGAGCTGCAAGTTAGTCGTATGTGTACCTATCTAATGTTTATTACTAACTATATAATGTTTATGTGCTTAATAAATGAATTCATGATCTACCTACCTAGTCTAGCCACCTGCTGAATACATTTTTGTATGGTTGTAAACGTGTGAGGCCTGAGCGATTAAGTTTACAGTTAAACATTTTATAATCTATTTTATGACAGCAATAAATTCACAGGATTCAAGGTTATTTAATGTCCATTATAAACCGTTGTTTGGTATTCTAAACATTTAATTATAAAAACTATCTATTCTTGCCACTCCTTTACCAGAATTTGTATCGAGGCTTGATCATGATCGGAATGCAATGCGTGGGAGTCAAACACTGGCTACAAGCACCGATTAATATACTCATCTAATTCGTTGGCAGAATAACTTAAGCTACATTCCCTTCCCAGATTTTTGTAGTTTGAAAAAAAAGTATACCTACCTAGTGATGTACCTGTGTCATAGATAAGTAGATCTAAAAGTATCGATACGACAAAGTGACGTCAAATTGTCAAGTGATCGTTGACAGGACAAAGTGATATAACGTTCGTCAGGCGGGCTTATGGGGCAATGCGTGTCCCGGGGTCATCAGGACCCTTATTCCCGACACTACGACGCTGAGAGCATCGCTAGCAGTGTTGGAGGCATCAGAAAGGTAAGTTCACATAACACTCGCCCTGGTATTACCTACACAATCTTCCAGCCATCAACACTCACCTCTTCTCGTAGCTTCACTTAGGTACCTGAAATGATAAGAAGTTGAACGTAATGAATAACGAACATTATGGCAGGTGAAGTAATGGTAAGTAATGGTGTAGATACCTACTTCTTAAGTAGGTATTTCACCTTCAAACAGCTGCATGAGTACCTAGATACTTTATACAAAGCTTAAAGCTGAACTCAATAAATAAGAACTTCCATGTAATCAATTCGTATTAGATAATATCAGTTGATTAATACAATCATTTAAAAACCTACAACGTGCCTTGAGAAGAATGGAGATATGAAACGCAGAGATGTAGCCAGTAAAATCGACTACAATATTTTATATCGATAGTATAGTTTCTTCACTAGATATCATGTATTCCTTTTGAAAGTTATTTTAATTTCTTTCTTATTTTTAGTAATTAAGGTACCTATGCACATATTGAACATAAACACGCTTTCAAAAATCAATAAACTTGCAGCAATGACGTTTTGTTTAAGTTGAGCATGAGATTAGTTTTATAGAAACAAATATCGTTTGGTAAGTTAATTTTGGCAGATGACTTATAGAAAGGTGCCCACAAAGGAATAGGGGGAGATCTCCCACCGAACGACTTTTGGCTCGAGGTCTGTGCTTCGGAAGTCGATAAGTCCCTAAGACTTTCTGGCAGCCAATAAACCATCGACTCCCAATATCAACTACTGGGACCGTTTTAATTACATAACACTTGCTTAAGCAACACACTTGATCAACCCTTATATATATTACTGTGCCATTGACTCTAAATTCGCACCTGCCTGCAAACTTCCCGCTTAAGTAAAGATAGCTACCGCTGATATAGGCCGCCGCTGGGGCACTATTACCGACGTATCACACAACTGCCAGTGTTGCTCAACTGACAGACTGACACAATGGGGGGGGCACTGACCTGATCTAGTCTTTGTGAAGGGCTCATCACTATTAAAATTTGATGTAATCAATTTTGACATACTTAGGCCATAGGTCTTGCTTGGCCTTGAGCCGAGAGCTTCATAATTATAAGAGTACTTATCTACCTCTGATAATCAAACCCGTTCGCTAGAGACGCTAAGTGTCCATCCGACTATTAAATAGCCACTTCTATAGGTTCATTTGTATCAGCCTCGCTTAGTTCCAACAAAAAAACGAATATGCTAAATATTAAGTATTGACAAAAGATTTCGATTTTATAGAAAAACCGATTATTAAAATATGTAAACATTTCTTCAGTCCTTATGAAAAAGCTCTGCGCAGCCTTAGTTGTCTTCATGTTATCTTATTTTCTAATGCCAATAGCTTTTATAGTTAGATTAGAAACTGTATATTCCGTATCGTAATTGCATCTCCACTGCAATTCCGGATAGACACAATCAAGTTAGACCCAAGTGAATCGGGGTACCATCACCGGGGAGCATTATAGGCCCCGTGTTATTTGTTATTTATATTTTCAGTCACTACACTTTTTTCCGAAACAAAAATTTTGTAAATAAGTAGGCCGGTCCTTGCTTAATCATATTGCGTTCTTACATTCCGATGAGAATTAAAATGATTGGGTTTAACATGAGTAAGTATATATGCAAGAATATAAACAGAAGCAATTTGTTACATTAAAGCTAAGATACTGGGGTAAAATAATTATCTAAAAATCTATAACAAATCAGGTGGGTTGTTTCTGAACTTTTAACGAGATTGAGTAACAAAGAAACAAACATCCAAACTTTTAAATTTATAAAGTTCATCTGTACATCACACTAAAATTATAATATTAGTGTGATGAACCCAGACAATGCCAGTTTAATTAAGGGTATCCATTGCTACCTTCCGTTTTTATCAGTAATAATCTCAAGATATTTACGAGTATAACCATTGCCATTATATACTTGGGAATTACAAATACCTACGAACTTTACGAAGAGTGTAAAAGTTTTCGTTCAGATTTCTAATATATACATTCTTAAGCTTGACCAAGGTAAACTGAGGTTATAACCTTACATTATAACAATGCCGGGTTTAAACGGCAGATGCTAGAAGACATTCTGTTACCAATGCTCTTCAGTAATACAGAGGCACTGATTGCCCAGTATTACTTGTTGCAAAGGTAATTGTCGTTTTCACCATCGCTTCGGATTCGCAGCGAGAGTTTCCGACTCGGTGCACAGTGTAAGAGTGT
Organism: Philereme transversata; assembly: GCA_963924445.1. Classification (NCBI taxonomy): domain Eukaryota; kingdom Metazoa; phylum Arthropoda; class Insecta; order Lepidoptera; family Geometridae; genus Philereme; species Philereme transversata. The sequence goes on from OZ004353.1 coordinate 6,447,141, forward strand.
GGACTAATTAACTATGTAATACATAGGTAGATCATCTAACCATGTAGCTTTCATATTGGTATATAATTACAGGCTTCTTGAGCTGAAACAGTTTTGTAAAATAACTTTCTGACACTATATATGTTACCAACGGCTATGTAGCTCGCTGTCGCGTACCGACTCGAAGAACGAATAACGAAACGTAAAAACGTAATTCAAACAAAATTTCTGACGCATGTCATTACAACAGACCAATACCTACCAGCACATACACAAGCAAAATCTGTACATAATTATTTAATAAGTTGAATATACGAAGTAGCCATAAAAATCGGAGGACTTCGTTATTTCAAACACCACGTGAGGAACCCCTGTGTCCGCGCAGACACTCGCGTTTCACAATTAAATTCAACATAATACATCCTAAATAATGAAGTAGTGGTACTGTATTGATGGTCAATCTGACCATCACTGAAAATTTGGAATCGCAAGAAAGCCTTCGTTTTCACTAGTCCTGCTAATTAGTTCTACAACTTCTACATGAGAACAATTTAATCACAGAAACCTCAAAAATTATGCAAGTGGCACATTAAATCCTATCAAACTATGAAGGAGAACATCGAAAGTAAAACAACGTAACCTATATAGAACCAAAAATTCGATCACTACATCAAACTAGACTAGAATAAATTATGTGGACAGCTAAAGCAAAAGTCCACTCAATCCACTTCTGTAATATATTTTTTACTTCAAATCTACGTCATTAAGATTTATATTGCCCGCAGGCTGTTAAGTAATTTTCGAGTCACAAAATTTCATTTCACGCACGAGTTACTTCAGCGGTTATAAAGAAAGGTGCATAATGTATATGCGAGACTTCAGTTAAATTACATAAAGGAGCAGGTTCGTAAAAGGGCACCTGATAGCTTTCGATTTCAACACAGTCGTAATCGGCGATTGGATCTGATAATTAACTTGCTGAAAGTTGTTTTTAATTTTCACTATGCTTTAATTACTTGATTGTTATTTACACAAAATGTACACAAAAATATTAATTAATTTGTTTAAGAAAAATAGCGATAATCATAATTTTAATACTAGAAATAAAGATAAACTTTCTGTTGCCACTTGTAGACTCCATAAAGTTAGTAAATCGTTTAGGGCAAGGTGTGCGCTTTTATAACAAACTCCCAAGGCATGTACAAAAATTGACAATTAACAAATTTAAAAACGTAATTAAACAAAATCTTTATAAAAGAGCCTACTATAAAATATCGGATTATTTAGATGATAGATAAGCTTGGGATTGAAACTACTCCAACTCGTTCAAAATGTTACAATTTAGACGTAATTTCTTTTTTGTATTATGTATTGTAAAAGGATCATTAAAAAAACAACCAGCCTTGTTTTCTTGCCTTTCTTTCCTGGCTTGGTCGCGAAGGAACAGGCAGTAAAATTGACGTTTCAAAGTGATCCTTGTGATTTTAATGAATAAAAATATTTGACTTTGACTTTGACACAATATTGTTAATATTTTATTGTTATATCAACAAATAGGCAAACTAATATCGAAGCATTATTTGAAGAGATGTATAGTTATTCGACGAATAGTACGGATGATAAATCTGCTCCACCAATGCCTTGTGTTTCTTATAGTTTGTCGAGCATCGCTCTTACTTTTATTTTATCATGGGACGCTACTTTGTAGTTTTAACCTTCCTAAACTTGGACTTTACCATACACCAAGAAGGTACCTACCTCACTAGTAGATAGTGGTACACTATGCTTCATCCCGATACGTTATATTTTTATAGGTCGTACTGAGACCTTTGAATATCTCGGGAACATGTTTACTGAAGACATTCCATACAATATATGCTTCTATACGGACATTGTCAGCTAGATCCTGCTTGACCTTATCGCCAATTATATCACATATATTGTTGACATAGACAGAATCTCTTTAATTAATAAAACGCGTAATCAATTATTTTCTCTATCTACAACTTCTACAAGTAACTATCTAACAACGTTTATCTATCTGCAGCGATTATATTGAGAAATGTGACCAACACCAATAATAAATTAAAACAACACGGAAATAAAGACTTGTTTGAAAACGCGAAAGTTTCCATAGGTATATTAATTTACATTTTGTGGGTGCGATCTCCATGTATCAAATAAAACGAATTCTCAGACTATTGTTAGCTCGTACTATCTGGTAGATACAGAAATATACTTTCACGCCGCGAAACTGATATCTATGGGACTGTTAATTGTGGTTAGGTAATTTGATATGGATCAGTGAAAACTTGACATTGCTTCTCTGGTCAGCTTTTACATTCAATCTGGTTTAATTCAGCTTACGTGATAGACTTTCAATTGATGACTTGAATGAATGGGTGATACATAAACCAACCAGATACATTTCCATTACACTTATTACTTCCTATGACTCTGAGACCAAAAGTTGGTATTGGCCTCCGACACAAGACTGCTCCAAGCGTCTCTATCCAGGGCGGCCTCATGCCAGCTGGTCACATCGAGTTCTCGCAAGTCGGCTTCAACTTCGTAGTCTATCCAGCGGTGTTTAGACCAGCCAATTGGTCTTCAACCAGAAACCTCCCCTGCAATACCTTCACTGCATTGCATCAACATGCCTTTATAAATCAAGACTATGCTACATTTTTATCAGGCACATGTTTCCTACGTAGGTGGCGACAATTCATCGAAAAAAAAGAAAGAATATACTACTAAAAATATATGTGCCTACTTAGTACAATATAAAAAATAAATTGTTTATTATAATATTATTTATATTATTAGTAAAAACGACCAGACGCAGATTGCACTGATCAACAAGAACAGATGTTACAAAAATGTACAAAATAATGTCCTTCCGATGTCGGAATATACCTAATCAGGCGGAACAAAAAAGGAAAAAAAGCTATACCTGTTACATAAATTATTAGATGACATTTCAAATGCTGAGTCATACAATAAATTTTCGTATAACTAGCCAAATTCAGGTTTTGGTCTAATTTTTATTGCAACGTATCATAACAAGGATGTAAAAAAAATATGGAGTACAACTGACTTGAAAATGACACAATCCAAGCAGGTTTGCTCGTAAATACGCGAATACGGACACATTTGCAACACTTGCGCTGATCGGCGCTATTGTGCGGTGTGATCGTGGTGAGCTTCAGTAAAGAATATGGTGTGAGGCCCCACGGCTATATATTATTTACTTTCATGTAGGTAGGAAATAAATCTATTTTTTTCCTACTACGTCACTAAGGCTCGGACTATATGGCATCCGGGCTTGTCAGGGATTGTTTTTTGTCTGACCTGACCAATCCGTCGCACAACCAAACATTTGAATTTTTCCTGCATCGACTACACACCATCCGAGGCCATCCGACTCCGATTTTTACCAGGAAGCAACCGGGACATGGTCCGGATCTGCAGGATCGGGGAGACCCGGATGCCATATAGTCCGAGCCTAAGATAGACGAACACATAACTCGTATCGTACGTCTGTGTGTTGGAAATACTGGACAGACCACGCCTATCCGAACGGGGCATTAGTTTTCGAGGCAAAAACACGAAACTCCCGACCGTCCTGAGAAGCACAAGACAGTTGGCAACCCTAGTTCTAAGTGTTACATAACTATGAGCTTTTGTATCCGTCTCAAAACTAACGGAAAACTCGATTGCCTGTGAATTGCTTTATCAGGGTGTCTGATCTGTTTGGAAGTACTTTTCCGTCCGTTAAATTATTGTGATTGTTCTCAGTCACGAAGTAGGCGCAATCGCGGACAGCTCCGAAAGATCATGATCATCTAACTTTTGGTCAGAATTTGTCACAGACCTAAGTAAACATTACAAGATCGGAAATGTTCTAAGCCCAATTTTAAATCTGTTTTAGTTAGAGGTGATCAAGCTTCCGTAAACACGATAGGATATACTTACCTAGAAAGTTATCTTAAATTAGCCTAACTTTAATTACTTACTTACCTTGTCCAACAATGCTATAGAAAACTGGCATAACTAAACTTAATAAGTAATAAAAAACTAAACAAGTAACATAAATAAGTAATATTATGTAAACAGTGCATGAAAATATTTTTTTTCTTTAAGATTCAAGACGATCTCTGTGGCGCAGTGGATGAATAGCCGGCTGAGACGCAGGGGGTTGCGGGTTCGATTCCCGCCGCGGAACAAATGTTTGCATGATCTACAGATATTTGTTCCGGCTCTGAATGTTTTTTTATATATTATAACATGTATTTACAAAAAAAATATATATACCTAAGTATTCTATCAGTTATCTGGTTCCCATAGTATCTTTATCACATTTTCACCAAGCCCATTATCAGGCCGATTATCCAAGATATCTTATAAGATCTATATATACAGGATCTATAGAATATTAGAGTTCCTTGTAAAAGGGCTCACCCGGGAAAGAATACCGCCATACCTATTTGTGCCGCCAAGCACCATTGCTGTTTGGGTTTGAAGGATATGGTTTTCGGTGAAATTACAGGCACATGAGGCTTTACACCTTTATGCCTCAAGTTGATGGACAGCTTTGTTACTTTCTTATAGATGTTTGTTCCATCTCGAAGTCGTATAAAAAAAAAACTTCTTTAGAAAACTTCAGGGGTGAATAATCCACAACTTTATCAACAACAACAGTGTTAGAGAAAACATCATAACACCCTGTATTTTCAAGGGAACACCCTGTATTATAGGTACTCAAGGAGTAGGTACTTAACATTTAAATTCGACAGCTTTCCACCCGTTGTCCAACACGACTGTCCCAGCTCGTGACTGAAGCTGCTCCATTATTGTCAGTAATCGTCGCTTTAGGAAACGATTGAAGCGTCATAAGCAGTCGCAAAAGTAACAAACAATGTGTTTGTGCCACTTTGATAAATGGACATCGATTTGGCGAAAGTAACAAAGATATAATTAATCTAAAAGTCAAAATCAATTAAAAAACTAATTATGTAAAAGTGTTACGAGTATTATAAAGCTTTCTGACAAAATGATTAGAGGTGCGTACCTACCTAGCATTGATTGACCACCATACATACTAGGTTCCGCCCATGGATTTACTCGCGTATTGCAGTACCTTCCTACCAGCATTTCAATAATAATAATGAATAAATAATAATAAATATTGCTGAACATTTCACACAGCGCTATCTAGCCCCAAACTAAGCAGAGTTTGTACTATGGGAACCAGATAACTGATAGAATACATATATACTATTTTTTGTAAATACATACTTATAACATATAGAAAAACATCCAGACCCGGAACACATATCTGTAGATCATGGAAACATTTGTTTCGCGGCGGGAATCGAACCCGCAACCTCCTGCGTCACAGTCGGCTATTCGCCCACTGCACCACAGAGGTTGACGTTTAGTGTGACGTTACTAGTAATTTTCGCTTCGCACGGTTATTTATAATATACGATTATTTTTTTAAGTTTTCCTTCTTATTTCTTTCTTTTTCTTCTTAACCTAGTCATAGTTAGGTACATTAACCCTATCGGGGGCCCCAGGCAATGTAATTCTCGGGCCCCCTTTCCCTTTTCTTACTTTTTATAATATATTTTTTCTAAGTAGTGTGGATCAAATCGACTCTTCCTTTTTGCTTTCATTGAAATTATCTGTTTGGAGAATGTCACGAATGAAACGGTTTTTTTCTTGGTGCGTGGCCCGCATCGACTAGGCCCCCGTGGGCCTCTAGTCGGTGCGGGGCCCCTAGGTATCTTATGGATAATCCAGCACTGGTTAGGTAGTATTTGATTACTATTAGTGTGAAGATTAGGTTGTATTCATTTCTAAACCCCAATTCAAATTCATTCTGTGGTCATTATGTCGGATTACCCCGCTATGAAAGTAAAGTTATTCTAATTTCCCAGATCTCTCTAGCCGTATTCACTTCGACCTTAGACCTCTAATTTACTGTGAAATACAAGTTATCACAACGTAATGCTATGCGTAATTTCTAGTTACTATCATTAGGTACACTTCGTCTTAGAGTAATAGAACAAACTATAGTTCGAAAACGAAACTTGTTTGAAGTTTTTTGAACTTCTTTAGGCGCGTTGAGCATTTTTTGAGATGGGAAAAAATCATTGAACTCGCGACACTGTTACCGTTACCATTACTAACACCTCTGTATATAAGTATCTCGTAATTTTTTGTTCAAGTTTTTACTTCTGTCGGTACTTCCGGAATGCCATTTTCTTTTAACTTCGTGATTTTTATAAAGGAGTGATATAGTTATTCGGCGAGGGGTTTTCACGGCTCCGTTTTTATAACTGCTATCAGATGGGGTTGCTCTGTCATAAGAGAAATTTAAAACTTTGTGTACAATGTTGAGTCAAAGGTGCTCTTAGATTTGAGGATCCCTAAATCAGGCAGCATGAGTTTTGTCTGAGTTATCTATCATTTTAATAATATTTATTTAGGTCGTCCATAGTCTACGGTAGTAAGTGCTTACCATCAAATCAAGTAAGCCGTATGCTTGTTGGCTACCTTAGTATAAAAAAAACATAGAGGTAGACAGGCTATTTTTAGAGCTGAGAGCTTGCCACCAAGCGCGCTTCATAAGGTGTATATAAATTCTACAGCCCATATTATAGGTTATAGAATTAAGTTTTAACATCTTATACATTTCTATTGTTTCCTAAAATAAAGATTTATTATTGACGCGATAACGTCTTATAAATCGATGAACGCCGGCTGCACGCACGAAAAAGCATGACTCATTGCCACGTTCCGCCTAAGCCGAGCGTGCAAGCGAGAGCGCGGAACAAGCGATAGAGAGCCCGAAATAAGCGATAGAGAGGCACGATCGGTCTAAGCGTTCGGCTTGTGACGCATCTATCTCTCTCGTTATCACGTAAAATTATCGACGGTAAACAGACTTTAATTTTTTGGTTTTTATTATAAGCATTACACGAAATGCAAAGTCATTTTTCTAGCTATAACGTTTGAAACTATCATGGTTATGAACACTATTTGTACTACCCACTCGCAAAGACTTCAGTTTACCCGTGATCATGGCGCATGCAACTGTGTCGAAATATCGGAATACTCAAAAACTCACAAATAATTTCTCTAGCTATAATTTTTGAAATTATACTTCTTTTGGCGCATTATTAGAAACAGATCAGAGTGTATTTTCGGCATGTGGCGGAAGTTGCGCCGATGTAACACACCATGAAGTTGGTTTTTCCAATCTGAAGTTATCCAAGTGGTACGCACTACTTATTAATTCACGAAAAAAGAAGACATACTTCTTTATCGTGAATTGAATGACACAAGATACGCACGTAAGTACCTACACACAGTTTTTCAATAATATTTCTTAGCTAAGAACAAAATGACAACGGATAAGTTTTTTGTTGAAACATTACTTTTTCAAAACAAGCTTTTATAAATTTCATAATCGGAACCGCAAGCAGATTCAAATGAGCCCAAACACTAGTAGCCTACTATAATCCATTCAAAAGTTCCGTTGTCTAGCATCCGTCTCCATCGTGAGAGCACCTCCATGGTACCATATTATTGCATTGTCACCGAAGTTATATATGTACTCCAAATTTCAGCTCAATCGGTTGAAGGAAACGGGCTTAAAATTCAGTTGCAAGATTCCACCTGGACAAACATAGATAGATAGATAGAAAACGCTTTATTGTAAATCACACTTAAATAGAAAACAATATAAAAAACAAACAACAATACACGCAGAAATACAAGCGGCGGTATTATTGCTAAAAGCGATAAAAGCAACATACATACACTGCAAGTTAATAAAAATCTTGTAAAAAAAAAGTATTATGTTTTGGTAGCATTGTACTTTTTCTATCCTATAATGTTGTTAATTCCGTAACCTGGATGTTCATAATGTACGCACCAACATTGATATCATTACTCTAAGCTTTATAGGAGAGAAAATAAAGCTATATTAATTGCATTTTAAGACTCTGTATATTTTTAGAGTTGTATGTTCATAATCGTTGTATCCGTATCCGTATTATAAACACTTACTTGTGGCTTTGCAGTACGTGGTCAGAACACCAATGCAGCAGGAAGTAAGTGTTAGTCACAGTCGGTTGTAAGAAAGTTAAGAAGTTTGGAATATCAAAGCATAAACTATGTACTAACAAGCATTTTGAAAACTAATAAACCTCACTGAAGTTAAATCATGTTAAGCATACCATTTTGGAATCGTCCCATCAAGGTTTCAAAATCAAAAACATTTATTGTGTTATATGTTATATATGTATTTATATAGTTATATGTATATATATTTGACGACCTCCGTAGTGCAGTGAGCGTATAGCCGGCTGAGACGCAGGAGGTAGTGGGTTCGATTCCCGCCGCGGAACAAATGTTTGCATGATCTACAAATATTTGTTCCGGGTCTGGATGTTTTTCTATATATGTATATTATAAGTATGTATTTACAAAAAAAAAGTATATACGTATTACATCACTTATCTGGTTCCTAGAGTACAAGCCCTGCTTAGTTTGGGGCTAGATAGCGCTATGTGAAATGTCCATCAATATTTATTTATTTATTTATATACTAGCTAACCCGCTCGCGGCTTCGCACGCTTGTAATTTCCTGTTCCCGTGGGAACTTCGAAAAAAACTATATGAAACACTCTTGTCAAAGTGACACGACACTTCATGTAAATGACTACACGTCAATGAACGACGATTAAGTATTTGGAGGTGGGCCCAATCACGTCGGGGTCACCAATTTGGACTCAGATCGAGTACACTACAAAAGTATATCGATATTGTTCATACAAAAATACTAAAATCGCGATCAAAAAATGGGAGGTAGGGGTAGGAGAGTGAAAAATACTTTACGACCTAGTCACCTAGAAGTAGTCACTCAAAGCTCAAAGTGGCCAAGGTTCGCGGGGTCAGCTAGTAATATATATAAATATATTTTTATAATAATTAATTAACCTACTTCTAAATACATACGTAAAAAAATAAATATATACAAATTTAAAGTCGCGAAGTCCTAGTGAGCGATGGATGACAGATAATGTTTAAACATGTTTTTTTTAAACAGGAAGAGATTTGGCATTACGAATTGAAACAGGTAGTGCATTAGAGTCTGGTATGAAGGAGTTAGTATAAAATACTGAGGTATGATAGGAGTTTTCAATTTTAAGGTTTTCAGCGGAGCGGAGCGTGAGTTGGAGATATGAAGAACCTCAAAGCGTTCTTTGAGGTAGGACGAAGTAGAAGGAATGAAAAGAACTCTATAAAGGAGGGAAAGGATGTGAGCATTCCGGCGAAGGCGGATGGGTAACCACTTGAGCCTGTGGCGATACTCAGAAATGTGATCGTATTTACGCAAGCCAATTATGAATATAATAGAGCAATTCTGGAGACGCTCAAGCTCAAGTATTATTTGACAAAGCCTCTATACAGCTGCACTTGTGCTTTTTTGTTTGCTTTTTGTGTTGTGCTTTTCTGTAACCTGACGTAATTAAAAGTTCGTTATGATCCTAAAGTTTAAATAAATGTATGTCTAACACTTAGGGTCTAGACAGACGGACTGCATCGAAACTGCCAACCGTATGTAAGAACTGCTGCAAACGGACTGCGCAGATTGTTGGCTGCGTGCAATTATGATGCAGTCCGTTTGGCTAGACCCTTACATGAAGAACACCGCCCTAGATCGAGTTTACACTATTCAGGGCATAGCAGTCTCTTCATAGCTCAGCTATTTAAATTCCTAAGCTTTAGAATCTGGTTTATAGAGTAAACAACGATGTTTTTGTGTAGCTTTTCAAAGTGGGTAGGTTGCAATATTATATCCATGGCATTTATAAAAAAGTCTTGTTAAAAAAAATCTTCAGTTATTTTCCAACGACGAACACAGAGAAATACGTTTTGATAAGATTTTTTAAACAACAATTCGATGTTGTTGATAACAGTTTTGGTGGGTATAATTCCTTCGAAGCTGTAGACTCGCTGACAAAGACATCTTTTTCTCGTACCTACTTTAAGCTGTTAGCTAGAAAACTTTCACTATAATCATGGCAGGTGTGCCTACAATGTTGCATTGTTCTCGATAAATCGTAGGATTGTTAGGACAAAAAGTGGAATAGCATCGCAATCTTGAGACTTCCTGGTGCGCAGCGATTTGCGATTGTTCCTGGGAAGTGGAAAGTAATGATGCGGGTAAATAGCAAACTGCCCTCATTAAGTGCCTGAAACAACAAAATAGATGGGCACAGAAGTAAAGTTCGGGCTGATTTTGATTTGAATTGCCTTCGCTCGAGGGTAGTGCCAGGGCATCTACAATATTCTACATCTGAGCCCTATGGATTATCTAATCTCTAATCATCATCACAACAGCCATAAGATCACTGCTGAACATAACTGAGGAGTGATTTTTCTAGGCATTCCACGAAGAACAACGATTTAAGAGAGCACCTATTTTAAGAGCACCCACTCCATTCCACGGAGAGCAACGCTTTATATTTTGGCTTGGTGCTCTTTGTGGAATACTAAAAATTATTTAAAATGTTGCCATGAAGGGCACCTACAATGTATTCACTACAACATACTCTTCTAATGATGGGGTATTTTATATGTTTTGTATCATTATTTATGATGGATTGTATCAATGAAAAGATCGTTTTGATAAAAAAAAATATGTTATTATTATTCGTATCACAATCAGTTTGGGTTATTCAAACTTAAAACAGCCGTATATTGTATCGGTATCCTACAATGTAGTAGCTTCTAGTGAATTGAAAACTTGCTGTGGCAAACCAAAAGAAACCAACCTGTGCAAAAACACTGCAACTAGCCCATGTTGATTGGAACAGGATTTTTTTAGTGCAATTTCCGGACGATTTATCCCTTTCTGCGTCATAATAAATCATGGAAACTTATGTATAGCGTGTAGAACAAAACCTCATACTCAATAAAAAAAGGTAAAATATCCCATTTTGAATAATCACCCCTCAACTAATCTCTATTATTAACTCTTACTAAAGACAGCACTAAATTATAAATAAGCAAGGTTTATTCTTACTGTGATTATAGCATTAACTTTCTAGTCTTCACTGTAATCTAAAATCAAAGCAAAACGTTTACAGCAAAAGATATTTTTTACAAGTGTCGGGTATCTGAGTAATTTGCATTGGGTTTATCAGATCATTTGAGGAGAAAGCAGGGTCTGGTGTTCAAATGTGTATAAAACTTAGGATCGGTCATTTATATCAAGGACAAGAATTTGTGCGAATTTTAAACTTTCCGAAATGTCCGGTCACCGGTCAGTGATTTTATTACCTACAGCAGTTTTTTTGGTGATATCACAAATTTTTTTAAGTAATAAACATTCAAAATATTTTTATTCGGTGATTCTCACGAGAGAAAATATAAAGAGATGGGGGTATGATATGACCCAAAACATGACGAAGCGGATATTTTTATAGCAACTTAAACAAATGAACCAAATACCATCTATCAGTAATTTCACATGCGAAGAGAGGTCATAAAGTCGTGTCGGAGACTTTGGCTTAGCGATAACAGAGACAGTTAGTTTCATACACACCACCACTCTGCCCCACTTAGGGTTTGTGAAACAAATCAAAAAGTGCTATCGTAGTTTTTACCGCGCGATCAATGTTGAAGCGGTGGGGTTTATGAGCATAATCAAACTTTGTAATATTGCATGCCTCTTTAGTTAGAAATATAGTTATTCAAACATGATTACTTCTGACATCCCTAAAACGTTTATTTCAAACAATATATTAATTAGAGAGATTGGTTTATGCAAAAAAACAAAAAACGTTCATCTCTACTACCCGTAGTGTTTTTCAAACTTTCGCGATCACTATACATAATTACTGATTAAAACGGGTATTTATCGCGTGTGTACCTTTTTTATTTGTTATCCCGACGTTTCGGCTGTGTTGCAACAGCCGTGGTCACGGGTGGACTCTACTACGCGATCTTGTTTTTAAAAGAGCCAGCAAGAGCAAGAGCGCGCAGCTTTTAGCGCTTTTAAACTTGTAATTATAGGTATGCACGCACTCTTGGCGTCACGCTCACGCGGCAAGCGCCGTATTATTATGTAAGACAAATATGAGCTTAATATTATGAAATACTACGTGAAAATCAGAGGGGGGGGAGGGGGGTCTTGGCATATACTACAGGAGGTCACCGAGGTGGGGAGGGGGGTAAAAAATTAACGGGTCACGTAGTATGGGTACGTTCCCTTAGGAACTACATATTTTATTTATGTGCCTACAAATTATTATTATTTATTTGTCTATCTATTTTGATTTGCTATTTTATTATACGTAGGATATGAACTTACTTACTCGGACACCTAACTTTATGTTAATTTATTACCTAACTAGCGGACCCGCCGAACTTTGTACCGCCTTGACATGCATATGACATGCAATTAACAATCGGCCATCATTAGCTGAATCTATGTATGAGAAAATGAAATTTCTTATTAATTTCTTTTTGCGTAATTTTTTCCGATATTTTAATAGTTATTCTGCTATTCTGGGCGAAGACAAATAACAACAAATCAAAAACCATGAAAATCGGTACAGCTGTTCTCGAACTATAAGTGTTCAAACAAACCCGACTTTGTTTTATATATTAAAAGATGTAAATCTGTATTTAACCTATCTACTGACCTAACGTTGACTTTAACGACAAAAATGTTACCTAGTTTATAAACTCTCATTGTAAGTGCCTAAGTGTTCGATAAATGAAAAATAAAGGTCCTTTAAAAACTAAGAACCTGTAATTTCATCGACTATAGCAATAAACTCTTTAGTACAGACGATCTGCTTCGGATAGGACGGTGAAAGGGTTCGAAAGTGCTGCGTTAAACCTGAACTGCGCCCCATCTCGAGATAAATTAATTGAAATGTCACTCCGAACAGCGCGCCATTTTTGTACCGAATGTTTGTAATGATTCACAGATAACATGATACTCTCTTGCGAGCCGGACTGGATTTAGTAATATAGACACTTTTATTTTTATTTATCTTTTATATGACTTGGAGATGAAGTAACATATAGCTCACCTGATGATAAGTGTTAACCATTGCCTATAACAAAGTACTGCTTTGTAGGTCACACAAAACTCACTGCGTCCATCAACTTGAGGCATAAAGCCTCATGTGTCTGTAATTTCACCGGCAACCATACCTTTCAAACAGAAATACAGCAATGCTACTTGTAGCAGAAATGGGTATGGTGGTAGTACTTCCCTGGGCGAACCCTTTTACAAGGAACTCTACTACACTGTATGCAAGTAGGCAAGTCTAAATTCAGCTTTACAGCTCCATTAGTCTACGAGTAAAGTGGCTGTAGGAAGCTCCAGACAAATAGACAGATAGACGGACATAACGAAAGTATAAGGGCTCCTAAGCCGACTAAGCCGACACAACCATAAAAATATAGAGAATTAAAAAAAGTAGTAACTTTTAACCTCAAATATGGGAAAGTATCAACTTTTTGACGACCTCCGTGGCGCAGTGGGCGTATAGCCGGCTGTGACGCAAAAGGTAGCGGGTTCGATTCCCGCCGCGGGACAAATGTTTGCATGATATATAAATATTTGTTCCGGGTCTGGATGTTTTTCTATATATTATAAGTATGAATTTACAAAAAAAAATGTATATAAGTGTTATATCAGTTATCTGGTTCCCATAGTACAAGCTTGCTTAGTTTGGGGCTAGATAGCGCTGTGTAAAATGTCCACCAATATTTTTTTTATTTTATGAATTTTTTGAGGTAAAGCTATTTTAGTGAGAGCCCAGTTAGCAGCACTGGCCAAACTAGTTTCCGTATATTTTCCTTATCAGAAGATTACATGATCCCACATGTGGCCAAGCCCATCACTCGTTCAACGGATGTCGTAATGATAGTGTCACTTTCAATTACGACCGGTTATCGATGGGAAAGAATTGAAATGAACTTCTTTAATACAGTGTGAGCATGCTTATGATTAGATTAATGGCAATAACCGGGCGATTTGCCGAAAAGAGTCAGTTTACCCAAGTTCTAATTTTCCTAAATGTACCGTTATCTGTAAAAGGTCACCTCGAGCTCCTAGGGGTCTCGCTCACGCCTACTCTCAACTTTAGCTCATACATCGAGTCTAAGGCTAAAACAGCTGCCATGAAGCTGGGCATCCTCAACAAGGTCAGGAGATACTTCACACCAGGACAGCTTCTTAGTCTTTACAAAGCTCAAGTCCGGTCTGGTATGGAGTACTGCTGCCACCTTTGGGATGGTTTGGCCAAATACCAGCTCGCTACCTTAGACTCGATAGAACGTAGGGCTTTTAGGCTCATAGGTGAGTAATATATGGCGGAGACTAAGACCCAAAGTCTCGAACACCGTCGTAAAGTTGCAAGCCTATCGATCTTTTACAGAATACATTTTGGGGAATGTGCCCAGGAACTATACGATCTGATCCCACGAAAACTAGGCGCACGGCTCAGTACCATCCGTACCTAGTCAATATACCACCCATTCGTACACACCGTTTTGGTTCTACGTTCTTGATGCGTACAGCTAAGGTATGGAACACTTTGCCGTCGTCTGTTTTTCTTAAAGAATACAATCCGGGCCTCTTTAAGGTAAGAGTAAATAGGTTTCTTCTAGATATTCGTGCTTCATCTTAGACCACATCATCACTTACCATCAGGTGAGATTGTGGTGAAACGAAGTTCTATCCAATTAAAAAAAATAAAATAAATAAAAATCAAACAGGGGCAAGTTGACGATTACATCAATGTATTTTTGTCTATATTTTACGGGATTTTAGATCCATTTAAAATATTGACCCAAGCAAGGTTCTATTCGTTCATCATGCCCCAATTGTGTTCAGGTTACTGAGCGTCAATGAGAGTAGTATTTTGTTTTCTTGTGAAATGGTAGGGGGAAGTGCTACCACCATACCTAGTTCTGCCGCCAAGCAGCATTGCTCTATTTCGGTTTGAAGGGTATGGTTGCCGATGAAATTACAGGCACATGAGGCTTTACAACTGTATGCCTCAAGTTAATGGACGCAGGCCAGTGAATCGTAGGACACAATGCTAACTTATGAGGCCATTCTTTGTTATAGGCGATTGATTACCACTTAACATCAGGTGTGCCATAAGCTTGTAACATCTACATGCAGTATAAAAAAATTAACATAAGGTATAATAAAAATACAGGCTTCCGCTCGCGGCTTCTTACGCGTGATTTGTCAATAAAAGTTACCCTAAAAGTACTCAATGCTAGTCATAATCTATCTATATACCAAATTTCATCGAAATCGTTCCAGCTTCATCGAACAGTTGTGAAAACGTTACAGAGAAAAAGAGACAAGAGTTACTTTCGAATATATTAAATTAGTATTTAAAGATAGAAAGTAATATTCTAACACAACTTGAGTGCTTATAGTATTATTTAAAGGTTGCTTGGAAAAGATTGCTCTCAGCATTAAGGCCGCCTACTATTGTTCCTGTGTTGCCAAATTTATAACAAAGAGTTATCTTTAAAAATTAAATTACGTTATTTGTGTATGCGAAATTGATTGGAAAATGTTTGATTCAATTAGGTATGCGCGTGCGCGTTGATGTCTTTTGTTTGCGTTATTCATACCAATTATTGACAAATGTATTATTAAATATTGCCAATGTTTATAGATCTTGAAGCATTTTACATAAGTAAAAAGCTACATTCTTCTTAATCATCATCATAATCCATGACGTCCTTTGCTGTTGGTAGACAGGCATACAGCGACCGATCTTGTGAGCCTTGTTCCGTCTTTCCATCTAGTGGCGTTTTCAAATACGTAGCAGCGTGGTCTCCATTCTAGAAGCATTCTTCGGTTCTCAACAAATGTTTTCATGATCTACAGATATGTGTTCCGGGTCAGGATGTTTTTCTATTACATATAAGTAGTATTATATAAGTATGTATTTACAAAAAAAAGTATAAAAGTATTCTATCAGTTCTTGGGTTCCCATAGTACAAGCTCTGCTTAGTTTGGGGCTCACTAGATAGCTCTGTCTGAAATGTTTCGCAATATTTATTTATTTTATCCCAATGGTCGTCCATTCTTTAAGCTGCGTATCATCTTAGTTTTTCTCAAATCAAAATATTCAACACTGTGTAAGTAAAATGAAGACATTCTAAGAATTTCTCAATCCAACCAACCGGAATCTTCCAACGCTAGCGTGACTAATGAACATGTCCTTCAAGATTCTGGCAATATTTAACAGTAATAGCTCTCCTCTGGTTGTGTAACGACAATGTTTTGATGCGCAGACGCAGCCGGCACACTCATTAATTAATTATTCTAGGCAAGAACTCGCATGCGATTTACGTAACCGGTCTACGGCCGTTGCCATCTAAGACTTGTTCACACTGAACGAAATAGAGAAAATCTCAAGATACGGATGGAAAATTAGTGAACGCTTAAAATGAGACCTTATATAATACATATACCTACTATAACACTAATTTTATAAATCCGAAAGTTTGTTTATTTATTTGTTTAATATATTATATTATAATTTGTATAACCTGGATTGATACATCTAATCGCTACATTTTATTCCTAAATCAGTTCCTATGTAATAAAAATGGGGTGTCAAAGTTTCTTAGAAAACTTTCGTAATTTATTTCAATCATTATTATAAATACGGGATTTATTACATACCGTCTTATTGGTGTTTCAACCGACAATATTTCGGTTCAATTCCTGGTCAATCCCCACCACCGCGCCCGTCTACTCGCACGCAGAGGGCTGCGGCGCGCAATGCGAGGCGAGACGTTATTTAGAGCGGATCGCACTCACCCTGATGGAGGTTCACGAATTGAACCGAAAAATTTCGATCGAAACACCGATAAGACGGTACGCGATAAATCTCGTATTTATAATAATGGTCAAAGTTTCTATATGTATTTTGTACCCTTGAACAACGCGGGCGAAGACGCAACAGCTAGTCTCAAATAAAGTCTGATGTGCACTATTTATGTTCTTATGCTAAAGATAGAAATCAAGAGAATAGTCGTAGGTAATACTTGAACACCTGTCATTGCCCGTTCCAGGAAATCGAAAAGTGTCAAAAGTTTAGTTAAAGTTAAAACACTTTTAGGAGAGAAACGAGTCGTTATCGGTTATCGAAGTTTATAGGAACCGGCCATTAAAGAACAATAAGAACGTCAATCTTATAATAAATAAAAATCTCGTGTCACAGTGTATGTAGCAAAACTCCTCCGAAACGGCTAGACCGATTTTTATGATTTTTTTTGCGTATATTCGGTAGGTATGAGAATAGGTTGTAAAGTATTTTTCGCCCTCCTACCCCAACTCCTCATTCATTAATCGCGATTTTAGTATGTTTGTATAGATAATATCCATTTAATTTCACCGTCGTTCATTGACGTGAAGTCATTTACATGAAGTGTCGCGTCACTTTGATATTTCATTCTGCATTTGATTTCTTTCATAATTTATATGGCAGATCAACATTTGCGGGGTCAGCTAGTAGAAGTTTATGACTGAAAGTTTTGGCTAGCTCACTTTTTTCCAGTCAGTCAGTCCAAGAAGGTAAGGTGAGTCATTTCGTGATGTAGTCATTAAAATTGTATATTACTAAGGTTAACTAGTTGAACATAACATATTCTGGTTATATTATGCCACAGCCCCACGTTAATAATAACCCGTGATCAGATAGACCTTCTACAAGATTATATCCGAGCTAACTATAAATTAGCCCAGAAACGTAACAAGTCACAATTATCACGACAAGAATTCTAGCATAAATATAACTGGGTATTGCCTCAACACTTTGAATTACGTCTAATTGCTTGGACACTCTACCACTCTACAAAACTAACTAAAGGGTAAAGCGTTGATCTCGTAAAAATCGGTCGTAGCGATTTTTCAAGTTTTACTTCAAAGTAGTGATACATTAATTGATATCAAAGCAGCATTACCTTAATGCCTAGCTTTCGTGTTGTCATTTAAATTACCTATTTTAATTGTCCCCGTTTTAGAAGATTTGTAAGAATAATGATTTAGGTTATTAGTTGGATATATAGGGTGTTTTATAATATACGCAAAAAATTTAAAGTGGTTATTTTGATGAGCATATTATTATATAAATTTGTGAAATGTTTATCATAAAAATCTGAAATTTATTTATCATGTAAAAACAAACACTTTATTAAACTTATGTTGTGCTATTGCATAATGCTTGCCATCTAACCACAGATACTGTATTGGTGACGTCTCAAGATATCTCTTGTTGTACCTTACTAACCCAAAACCCGCTGCCATTTCTGAAAGAGATATCAAATCGGCCTTTCTTTTTAGATATCGATTGCAATAGTAGGCAGTAAGTTTTATATCGAATTAATCACCTAAACTTAGTCGATTTTCTTTAAAATTTGATATGTAATATAACTAGTAGTTTTTTCGAGAAGTCTTTTTTATGTTTTGAGAAACCGTCACTTGAATATCGTCCGTATATTACACACACCCCGTATATTAGTCTATCTTAAGGTATTTATTTATGTATTAGGATTATAAGTACAGTTTTTATTAGATATATATATATATTTCTTTCATTTGTAAATATACTCTGTGCACCGCTGACAATTACCGCTTCGCTCATTACTTTCCATCCAATTATACTATGTTTAGCATAAATTAGGTTTTTAAATATTCCTGGTGTACAATAAAGAATAATTCTATTCTTCTATTCTATTAATTACTCTGTCTTGTATGAAACTGGCCTATGTATACGTAACTAAATATTGATAGTTTAGTTCAATGCGCTTTTATAATTATAACTAGTAAGTTTCATATTTATTAATTTTAATGTTTGATAAACCTTTCTATAGATGGCGTCTCTAAACAATTCTTCTTTTGTTATTATTTTGCTCCCTTTGCGTCCTTTTGCGTTGACTTAATGGATAATTTTGTACATTTATGTACACGTATCGTATCTCTTGGTTTGTTTTAATTGATTCGCAACTTTTACAAATCATTAAGAAAATATATTCAATAAAGAAAAAATAAATAAAATAAAATAAATATTGCTGGACATTTCACACAGCGCTATCTAGCCCCAAACTAAGCAGAGCTTGTACTATGGGAACCAGATAACTGATAGATTACTTATATGTATACATTTTTTTTGTAAATACATACTTATAATATATAGAGAAACAACCATACCCGAAACAAATATCTGTAGAACATACAAACATTTGTTCCGCGGCGGGAATCGAACCCGCTATCTCCTGCGTCTCAGCCGGCTATTCGCCCACTGCACCACGGAGGTCGTCAAAGAAATAAATATTATGACATTCCCTTGTTGTTGGCAATACATCTATGAAAATATGATGTATGTACACAAAAATATTAATTTGTTTAAGAAAAATAGCGATAATCGTAACTTTAATAATAGAAATAAAGATTGTACACTTGTAGACTCCCATAAAGTTAGTAAATCGTTCAAAGGGCAAGGTGTACGCTTTTATAACAAACTCCAACAGCAACAAAAGTTGACCATTAACAAATTTAAAAACGTAATAGCCCTATAACATATCGGATTATTTAGATGTTAGAGAAGCTTGGGATTGAAGTTGCTCCAACTCGTTCAAAAATGTTACAATTTAGACGTAATTTATTTCCTTTATTGTATGTATTCTAAAAGGATCATTAAAAAATAACAATCAGTCTTGTTTCTTGCCTTTATTTTGTGGCTTTGTCGCGAAGGAACAGGCAGTAAAATTGATGTTTCAAAGTGATCGTTGTGATTTTAATAAGTAAATAAATAATATTGTTCGCGATTACGCTAAACTCAATTGTTCTTCATTACGATGTCGTTCTACCAATCCACGCAAGTCACGTGACTATTTCAAACTTTTTCTATTTGATGTTATCAAGTGTTCCTACCACCCGCTCCTCGAATTTTGTAAAATGAATATACGCCATTACATGCACGTAAGACAAAATCATTCTGTTTTAATTGAAATATCCCGAAATCCATAACGAAAGTATCCTGTAATAAGCCAATCGTCATAAATAAAGATAAAGATTCATTTATTTGCGATACATGGGTTACATCAGTTGGTAATACAATAGTCTAAGTACAGCCATGACCAGCATACAAGCATGCAAAGTTATTTAACCACTATTATGCATTAATTATCAGTTTAATATAAATAAATTAAAAATATGTCAAGTCATTGCAATTTGTCCATTAAATATTCATCTATAGTGTAGTAAGCTTTTTGTAAGAGTACTTTTTTAAGTTTTAATTTAAAGTAATGAATTTGGTCAATTTCTAATATATGTTTGGGTAGGTGATTGAATATCCTAGGTGCCATACAGAACACACTGTTATTATATAATGCTGTACTACTTTTAGGACAACAGATTTTGGAGCCATGACGTTGGCTTTTAAAGTTATTAAATAATGACATGTTCTTCTTTACAAATAAAGTTATTTCATATATATACAGTGAGGGTAATGTCAAGATATTTAGGTCAACGAAAAAAGGCTTACAGCTGTCAGTTTGTTTTAACTTACATATTGCCCTCACGCATTTCTTCTGCGCTTTGAAAACAGATTCCTTTCCAGTTGAATTACCCCAAAATATAATAGCATACCTGAGTATTGATGCAGCATAACCATGATAGGCAGTGATAACTGTTGATGAGTTTGAAACTTTAGAGAGCATGTACAGGGCATAGGACTGTTGACTTAGTCTATAACACAAACTCTCGACATGTGAGTGCCAGTCAAAATTTGAGTCAATAAATAAGCCTAAAAATTTTGTAGAGTCAATGCGTTTAACTTTTTGTCCTAAATAATTTATGTCAATGTCTTTAATTCTAACAGTTCTATTCCTAAAAATCATTACATTTGTTTTGCTTATATTAATCTTCAAATTTATTGAAGTCAACCATTTTATTATGTCACTAAGAGTATTGTTGATATCACTTTCAAGTACTGATTTGTTATTTCCTGTAAACACAATCGTACTATCATCTGCAAACATAATAGTTTGATGTTTAGATATTTTAGGTAGATTGTTTATATACATATATTATAAAAAGTAGAGGTCCAAGAATGCTACCCTGAGGCACTCCGACACTCACTCTCCGCAATGATGACACATATTTGGACTCTATTTTGGACTTTGGGCATATTCTAGTGATTTGCGTCATTTGCTTCCTATTACTAAGATATGATTCGATAAGGTTGGATACATTACCCCTTATACCATACGAATTGAGTATTCTTATAAGTATTCTATGATCAACAAAGTCAAACGCTTTCGATAAATCCATGTACAAAGCATATGAAATGGAATTATTGTCAATTGTGCTCATTGCCGCCTCAAGAAAGTTGTATATAGCCTGGTTAATTGATTTATTTTTTCTAAATCCTACTTGTTCTGTAGCGAAGAGCTTATGGGTTTCAAAATATTCATATACCCTATCAAATATTACCTTTTCAAATATTTTAGATAAGACTGGGATAAGTGCAATAGGTCTATAACAGGCCATGTCATTTTTATTATCTTTTTTAAAAATGGGTTTTACGATAGTGGTTTTCAGTTTGCTCGGAAATACTCTATTTACAATACACAAGTTAATAATGTAATAAAGTAATGTAATAGTTGTAATGTAATAAAAGTTAATAATAAGTACCTGGCATCGCAAAGTAGGTACAAATATATTTTTTAATAATTAAGAAAATTTGACGTGGGCCTCGAAAGTCAGTCTACACTCCGCTATAGTATAGCGGCCACCGCTTTTCAGGGAACCAAAGCTTATGATGCAATGTTGCAACGTTGCCAAACTTTAGCCTCGCACACGTAAAAGATTGAATTCAGATAAGCTAAGCAAATATTGCACCGTGATCTCACGGGAAACGTAACAAAATAGGTGAATGGAAAATTACAGTGACACGCTCAGCAAATAAATATTTAGACCGCATAGAAAAGCAGAGCTTTTTAACTTAGAGCGTAATAGAAATGTTTATCATACCTATTCATATTAATAATGTCTTTACTTGCATCCTAAATATGATTACACTTTTTTCTAACTTCATTTGCTCTGCAACTTTTGTCTCTACATTTCTCTACATTTATAAGTTCATCTAGCAAACTGACAATTTGGATTGAATTCAAATGAACTTTTTCAATCATACTCTCATATTCGTATTCACAGCTCTTGTCCGCGGCACTTCATAAACCTTACACACTATTGCCCCATCTGTGGTTGATAGTCCCATACTAACTGCCAGGTAATCTGCGAGTTCAGGTCACTTACTAACTGTTATTATAATCTGGTGCATGTCCCTCAGGAATGCTGCTACACAGGAAACGGGCAACGACCGCCGCCAACCCGCGCCGTATGTAGATTGGCTAGGCATAATGAATGAGGCTGGCGGAGAGAAAAATCAGAATAGGAAAACATCTCGTACTTCTTTTAATATCTCTGGATTGGACTGACGGACTGTTTACCGATACAATGTAGCAGTGGATAACTTTTAATAATTACACCAAATTACAAATACTTAAACTAGAAAACTTACTAATGTAATGTAATAAAGACTAATGGGCAGTTGTACAATGGGCGGCCTTATCGCTAATGAGTCGAACTGTCTTAATAAATTAATGTGTACCTACTGTTCTTTATAATTATATCATGTGTCATTTTGTGTGTACCAAATAAATGATTATTCTATTCTAATGTAATCTTTAACTTTCTAAAAGATACTTCACTAACTACTTTAGAATAGAATAGAATAGACTTTATTGTACACCAGAAATACTAAAAAAACTAATTAATGCTAAATAAAGTACAATAGGCGGCGTTATCGCTGAAAGCAATTTCTTCCAAGCAACCTTTGGATGGAAAGTAATGAGCGAAGCCGTAATGGACAATGGTCCATTACTTTATGTTCGCCAGTCTTACAAAAATTAAACGGTTCATATAATATTTATACTAAATGACCAAAATCAAATGCTAAAGTAACTTTGTATTTTAATGAATAAACGAATATGGTACATACAACCTTACTGACTGCGACAACCTTTACTGGGCGTGGTTTTAACTACTTTGTAAGTACGTACGTTGTTTATAGAATGTTTTTAACTGCGTTAGTGGAAATCTGAAACCATAGCAGATACCTACAGATAAATTGTTTATAAGGTATTTTTATAGGAATAGTTTTGGTATATTTGAATCACGTTGAACGTTTGAACAATGTGTTCAAACGTGAGTTTTCCATAAAATTGAATATAGTTATAAAACAAATTAAATGGTATGTATGATTATGTGTTCATTTCTTCAGTTGAGCTATCTATAGATTGTTCATAAATATAAATAAATATGGCTGAACATTTCACACAGCGCTATCTAGCCCCAAACTAAGCAGAGCTTGCACTATGGGAACCAGATAACTGATAGAATTAAGTATTCATCAGTTATCTGGTTTACTATTTTGGTTATACATTTCTTTTTGTAAATACATACTTATAATATATAGAAAAACATCCAGACCCGGAACAAATAGGATCATACAAACATTGTTCCGTGGCGGGAATCGAACCCGCTACCTCCTGCGTCTCAGGCGGCTATTGGCCCACTGTACCACGAAGTTCGTCAACTGTACCACGTTTCCAACGGTCTTTAGATGATTCAACCGTTTTTTCTGTATTTTATTTTAAATAATTGTATATTCTTTTTGTTGATTTCTTCACTATGTAACAACATAGCGCAAATACTTGCATGTTTTATGATAATTACTTTAATCACTAGTAAAAATGAAACTAGGCGTTAAAGTTTATAAAACTTTCGTAATCTAGGAGAGAATTTTAATGCAATGAATACCTCATTACAGCAGTGTTTACACGCTTGAAATAATTTAGGCTGAATACAGAGCTGTAACTAGGAAGTTAATAGGGCTATATGTGAAAAAATCTTAGATATACTTATGTACATATTTACAATGAAATTGTTGAATTTTAAGGTTCTAAAGTTGCCGTAGAAGCATAAAAAACCGACGAGTCTGGCTCGCGCATCGAGTGTTCCGTAAAAATATTTTATCTAAGTGATATTTACGAGTAATATATTATTACTCTACTACTACTACTGATACAAATATTTTATACAAATTAACAATTCCGAAAATTGTTGTTGTAAACATTTTTGAAGTGAAAACTTCTTTGGGCATTCAATTGTGCATTTTTGAGATGGGGAAAACCATTGAACTGGTGACACTGCTACCGTTACCGACACCGTTCCTTACGATTAAAAAAATATTTCCTGACGGTTCAAAAAATAGACACGTAATTGTTCAAGTTTTCACTTCTGTTGGCAATCCTGGAGTGCCACTTATTTCCATTAGATATTTATGCTGTGAGACATTATTTCTTAACAATTTCATGATTTTGTAATTCTAGGTCAACGGGAAGTACCCTATAGGTTTTGATTTATTTGCGAGCAAAATATGCGGCAAAATCAGCCGTATTTTTTGATTGTTTTGACGTAAAAACTTGATTTTTTTACAGCTTCAAGGGTATTGTATTTGTATGAGTACATACCTATGTATTTGATATTAATTTCAACTTGATACCTCCCCGCGTTCTTAAGTAAAAGGGCCTTGACAGATGGACGGATAACGAAGTGATAGGGTAGGGATTGCTACACATACTGTAGCTTTCCATTTCATTATTTTTTTCGTATATTGTGATCTGATTATTGTGTACATAATGTCTTATCTAAAAAACCCTATGTCTGTCTAAAAAATCAATTATAGATATTTATGAGATTTCGATTATTAATCGAAATAGAATTTACGAATAATTAATAGCGCTTTATTCATTTAGGGGTATTCGAGTTAACTTTGATTGGCCTCATAAGTTGCCCTACCCACATCTCTGGCTCGTCTCTTTGTAACTCAGCATTGTTCGTGGACAATGACATGACACACAGGAAATTGTGCTGGGGATTACGCGATAATTAAGAATTGTGCCGTAATGGTGTCACTATGCACCTACGAGTATTATGCGTGACATTAAAACATAAAACCGGCCAAGTGCGAGTTGGACTCGCGCACGAAGGGTTCCGTATCATTATCTATAAAAATGGCAAAAAAATCACGTTTATTGTATGGAAACCCCCCTTAAATATTTGTTTCATTTTAATTTAATTACTTATTTTTAAAATGAATACATAACTAAATATTCTGCAAATATTTCAAGCGTCTACCTGTTGCCGTTATCAATATCGAACTAAACGAGCAAAAAAACCACGTTTGTTGTATGGGAGCCCCCCCCCCTAAATATTTATTTTATTTTATTTTTATTATTTGTTGTTATAGCGGCAACAGAAATACATCAACTGTGAAAATTTCAACTGTCTAACTATCACGGTTCATGAGATACATCCTGGTGACAGACGGACAGACAAACAGCGGAGCCTTAGTAATAGGGTGCCGTTTTACCCTTGAGTACGGAACCCTAAATATTGTTTAACTGCGCGACTGAATGGGCCATAAACATAAACAGGATGATGTGAAAATGTATATAAAGGTGTCATGTCCTTGCTAGTAAAATCAATGTTTGAACTACGTCTAAGGGCTTTTTAAAATTATTTAGGATTTACCTCAAAAGGAAAAAAGGACAACTTAATTGTCCGTCCGTCTGTCTGTCGAGACCGTTTTTCTCATGAATGAGTGGAAGTATCTAGTTGAAATTAATACATAGGCTGTAAAAAAATCTAGCATCCAATCAAAAAATACGGCCATTTGTGTTGCATATTTTAACACTCACAAATAAGTCAACCATAGGGTACTTCCCGTTGACCAAGAATCAGACTTTGGCAAGAAGCAAGGTATCTAAAGTAAAGAAAAAAAAACACTAAAATCGTTAATTTATGGTTATGTATATCACTTTAAAACTTTCTTGATTTATGTTATTTTGTATAATCACACAAAAAAAAATGTTCTTACTGAACCCTCGGGCCCTCGTTGCGTGAGTGAGACTCGCACTTGTCCGGTTTCTTTTTTTGAACCTTACATACCTTCTGCGGAACATTACGACATCCGATTCGCTCAGACTACATTTTTAATTGTTACATTTCCCATGCATTTTCCATTTCCGTAACATCAGCATCGCTTACATAACATGTTAACATGAATGTTATTAATGAATTGCTTTGTATCATAAAAATATTATAATTTAATGAGTTGCATGATTTTACAACTAGATTAGACGCTATAAAGCGCTGTGTAATTTAATTTATAGTTAACTATCTATTTTGTCTAATAAATAATAAATAAATAAATATTGCTGTACATTTCACACAGAGCTATCTAGCCCCAAATTAAGCAGAGCTTGTACTATGGGAACCAGATAACTGATAGAATACTTACATACTTTTTTTTTTGTAAATACATACTTATAATATATAGAGAAACAACCAGACCCGGAACAAATATCTGTAGATCATGCAAGCATTTGTTCCGCGGCGGGAATCGAACCCGCTACCTCCTGCGTCTCAGCCGGCTATTCGCCCACTGCACCACGGAGGTCGTCAAAACACAAAAGACTCGTAGATAGATAAAATAGACGAGATTTTCGGATCAAATTGCTCGAACTTCGTCGGCGATCCTCGTCCTGTTATCTCTCGTACTAAACATGACTTGTGTAGCTATCAATTTTGTGATAATAATTTCTAACGTAGATACAAAAGTTAAGCTGGCATCTAGATAACTAAAGAGCTTTTTCTTCTACCTTTATCAAAGAGTGGAACGCCTGAGTGCATCATTGCTTACCATCAGAGATCGTGGTATATATAACAATCATGGCTAAATTCATGTTTAGCCATGTTAGTTTTTCAAAGTTTATGAAATTTGGTATATACTTAGGTAGTGATGGCACAATTTTGGTGTGACTCAATGAGCTAAAAATGTGAGGGAGGGGAGTTGTTGAGATATTGGGGTTCAAGAGGGGTAAAAAAACCAGGACATTTCGACCCCGTTTTTATTTTATTTTAAATCATGTAGTGTTTAAGTTATTAGCCATAATAAAACTGTACTTTGACAAAATTCACAGGGTACACCAGTGACCCCACTGTGCTGAAATTTGGTATGCGTGTAGCTTTAGTGACACAAATATAGGCAAAAGTCTGAAATCAAGAATAACTGCAATTTGTACCCTAAAAAAGAGAAACCAATTAACATGAACTCCCGTTACCTGTAATTTGAATGAAACTGTAAGTCTACTTGACCTACAGTTAGTTATGGATTTCGTGGCACTATTTTGATAGTCAAAGATTACGCGAGATCTCAGTTCGGGGCGAACCACTAGTGTAGTGAATTTCAAAGCTATAATGACTATGAATTCCACACTCAGAATCAACCTAGGAAGTTACTTAATTTTATAAATAGTTCTAATTTACAGTAATTCGTATCCAATAACAGTTGATACTGCGTTCGCACGATCTTGTAAATCTATTGATCAGTGTTGTAAGATTGTTTCCTTGACATTTTCATATTTCACGAATTCACGACCTCTCCACAATATCCTCCATTATTTGTATGATTGCCATCTTGAAATATTCTATTGCAGGTAAAATATGACTGATGTTTGTAAACAAGCGGAGATCTACGAGAAGTCGGAGGCAGCCTATCTCATCAAGTAGGTACCAAAAACTATATATTACTAGCTTCCGCCCGTGGCTTTGCACACGTGGTTTGTCAATAAAAAGTAGCCTATGTGCCAATCCAGGTCATAATCTATTCACACACCAAATTTTATCGAACTTGGTTCAACCATTGTGACGTGATTGAATAACAAACTTCCGCATCACAATAATATCATAACTGCGAAAGTTTGGATGTTTATTTATTTATTTGTTTGTTTGTTACTCAATCATGTCGTAACGGCGGAACTGATTTCGATAAAATTTAGTACGTATGATTAATATGAATTTAGTACGTTTTATCCCATAAATCAGGTTCCATGGTATAAAAATGGGGCGTCAAGTCAAGTTTCAACAGCGGGTTTAGCTTTATTTCTAGGTTACTTACACATTTAGTAGTGTAACGCGTACGAAGTCGCGGGCAACAGCTAGTTTATAATATTAGTTTGACTAGTGTGATGTGTTTTATAAGTAGATACCTAACCTAATTTGTTAGTCGGTAGGTATTTTATAACTTATAAGGCGTCTCCTAAATGAATTACATGCTGAATGAATGTCAGCTTAACTTCTTGGAGTCTAAGATTACGGCTGTAATTACGGAGGGACACATGAGGGTTCTTAGTTGAACTAAGGAACCTTAAAAAGGATATAAAACGTGTAATAACTTACCAGGCGTCACCAAAATGCAAAATTTTCGCTTCTTACCACTAATAGTCTACGAGTTTTACGACCTCCATGGCGCAGTGGGCAAATAGCCGGCTGAGACGCAGGAGGTAGCGGGTTCGATTCCCGCCGCGGAACAAATGTTTGCATGATCTATAGTTCAGGGTCTGGATGTTTTTCTATATATTATAAGTATGTATTTACACAAAAAGTATTTTTTTTTATAAATTGTAGGCTAGCGTTTGACCACTATCTTGCCTGATGGTAAGCCATGATGCAGTCTACGATGGTACACGCTTGCCTAGAAGAAACCTATTCACTTGTGACTTGAAGATCCCTAGGTTGTAGTTATCAGGAAACACAGACTCAGGCAAGGCGTTCCACTCCTTGGCGGTGCATAATAAAGGTGGAAGAGTATCGCTTTGTGCGTATGGGAGGTATATCTACCATGTAGCGATGGCTCATCACGGAGCGTCTGGTTGTCCGATCATAGAATGGGGATGGTGGGATCAGGTTGAAAAGCTCCGCAGCACACTCTCCGAAATGTATCCGATAAAAAACCGACAGGCTTGCAACCTTTCGACGATGCTCGAGGCTGTAGTAGTACTTAGTATATAAGTATTCTATCAATTATCTGGTTTCCATAGTACAAGCTCAGCTTAGTTTGGGGCTAGATAACGCTGTGTGAATTGTCCAGCAATATATATATATATAGTAAAACGGCTATGAAAGTTCAGATAGGAACAGATGGACATGGCGAAACTATAAGAGTTCTTGGGGACACCTTGTATGATCTGGAGCAGTTGAGCTATCATTTGCAACGGCGTTTTTAATCAACCTGTTTCTTACCTTTTTGATGCCTAGTCATGTAAATAATTGTATCCTCGTACTATTTCTGTTAAGAAATGTAGAGTTCTTAATAACGTAAATTGTGTAATTTTGGGAAAGGGAGATTTTGTATCAGAAAGTTACTTTTTTATGTTATTATTTATTTTCATATACATAATATACTTAATTATTAAAACGTATATTATTGGAAAATATATTGGGAAGGGAACAGCAAGGTATTAAAAAACAAATGAAAACGTTGGCATTGCAAAAGTTTTAAAACTGTGTAGCAATGCGAGCACCCTCTTTTTAAACATGTAGGTTAGCCACCTTCCTGAGACTAAAACATTTTTACTAATTATACAACTTAAAGAAACGAAAACATAAAAAAATAATACCAGTAATACCTACTATAAAATAAGAATGGCTCTACTCAAAATGGGTACAGTAACCGTGTCAAGGCACTCGGGACGCATTCACTATGAACTGGCTTGCCTATCTACTCGTAAGTGGTACAACAACTTGAGTCCTTTGAGCAGGTGTAGGAATTGGAGCTGCAAGTGTGGGGTCGGTGAACTATTTTAGGATATTCTTTGTACAGTCCCAGCTAGTTAAACTCCAAGTGTTTAGTCACCCAGCCCCCCTCTTCTCTTAAAAGTCAGCCAGTGACTTGGTCACTGAGTGATTTGACAATTCTTAAGCACTTGTCACACCGCCGCGCCGGCGAGAAAGCGATTAGCTATCAACTATTTTCTCGCTCAAGAAACGAACAAAAGATACAGATTCCGTGTCAGTAAAAGATACACGTATATTAATAGTTAATCGCTGGCCGTTCACACTGCCGGCGAGATCTCGCTCTATACTATTTTGTCGCAGCGATCACAACACTCGCTCAGCGATGCTCGCTTGAAGAACACACGCCGTGAGAAGATGAGTATCACCCGCCACACTCGCTCACTCGCTTTATAACCCAGCGAGACAACTATAGGAACTACACACTCGCTTCTCGCTGCTCGCCGACTCGTTTTCAGTTTTAGCGCTACTCGCTTCTCGCTCATCGCCGGCGGTTAGACAAGTGCCTTAAGGACTAACTTTAATCAGTTGATAGGCGTTTACTTGTCAAACCGGTGACTAACACCAGTTTCTTGAAAACCATTTCAGACTCAATTTTTACACAGTCTTGTCAAAATATCCTAATCGACTTAAAATGTTCTATATAAAAGTTCAATCTACCTACTCGGCCAAACTGAATGGAATAGTAATTTTCATTGGCACCTTAGTGTTGGTTGTGTTTAAAAGTTGTTCATAAATGACTATTTTCGTAGTCAGTATGAATATTGTCACCCAGTAATTTTTTTAGGAGTAGTAGTTTTTACACCATGTATGCAGTAAAAAGGTTATTATAGGTTTTTTATTATGGGAGTGATGAAGAGCATTTTGTATTCTTTTGAGCAGGACCAACGGTCCATTGATAACCGTTCATTCGAGCGTAAAAATTAAGTAAGTACTGAAATGCTAAGATTATACTGGAGTAGTGCTAGCCTTGACGATGTTTCTTACTAACGCCTAAGTTATCTTTGCTACGATAAATTAGTGTTGTATTACACTATCATATTTAAATTAATCATCTGAGATTGTTGTCGGAAAACCAAAATCCAGTAACAGTTTTGTTTGAAGAATAAATAAATAAATAAATACTGCTGGACATTTAACAGAGCGCTATCTAGCCCTAAACAAAGCAGAGCTTGTATTATGGGAACCAGATATCTGATAGAATACTTATATACATTTTTTTGTAAATACATACTTATAATATATAGAAAAACATCCAGACCCTGAACAAATATCTGTAGATCATGCAAAAATTTGTTCCACGGCGGGAATCGAACCCGCTACCTCCTGCGTCTCAGCCGGCTATTCGCCCACTACGCCACGGAGGTCGAAGAAGGAAGGGGAATCTAGAAGACAATAACATATACCACGTGTAGATTATACTACCGAGACGTACGAACTGCTCTACCGCAGACAAATATATAGGTGGCTCCAAGCAAATATCAAAACAGTTGAGAAAATCCTCAAGAGAGGCACATGCGCACTGGAGCCCCGATCAATGCAACGAGGGTGCGCGCGCCACCCTCGCCCCAGCCTAACGGGCATCTACGCAGTTCGCCACAAAAACACCATCCGTGAAAATCTAGCTCGAATTTCCTTATACGTTACAAAGACTAAATCGTACTAACAAAGTGATTTGTCGCGAACGAACAGTAAAGAGACAAGGATAGTAGTGAGTCTTTGATTCGCTTCATTAAAACACCCACCTTCCGATTCCGTGAGCTGCTCAGTCAGTCTTGCACCTTCCATCGCGTGACTCATCGGATTACCCGAACATTTCGATCATATAATTCGTTGAAATTCGTTAGGATAGTGAGATTGTGGTGTTATTGGTGGTCCTCATGCTGGTCCGGTCGATTACATGAGGGGCCCAGGAGGTGCTGTTGAGGTGTAGGAGGACACGGCAGCATGGACGAGTGCGACACTCTCTTTTATGACGACGAGGTCGAACAGTGCGATATGGTACGTACCCGTAATAAAAACCGTAATTTTTTCCGTAACCTTGACAGAGATCTTCTGAAGAATGCGATTAGGGATTTATATCGTTGACTTTGCTGTTCAAGAACACTTCAAGATTATATAATTTTATATGTACTTATATATCATTTTACATTGTATTTTTGAGTTTTCGCCAGTTATATAATGCGGAAATGAAGTTATACAAAATGGACGATGAGAGTTTTGCAATGATGCAATAGGGAGCAATCAATGTCGATTGTTAGCGTGGCCTTTGTCACGAGTGAAATGCACATTCAGCTGATTGCAATCAGTAATGCCGCTTTGTAACCTTGCAGAAACCCACACAAAACTTCATAAGAAAATAAAAACCTTACTGACACCTACTAGAATATTAAGTACTATTGCATAAAGAAGGAAGATCCAAATGAGACTTTAAAAAAGTTTTGTTTTGATACTACGTATGCGTGATCAGACATGCTACAGTTTATCCCCGATACTTATTGAGTTGAAAACTTCTTTAAGCGCGTTGGACATTTTTTGAGATGGGAAAAAACCATTGAACTCGTGACACTGTTACCGTTACCGACACCTTTGTATATGAAGTGAAAACTTCTTTAGGCGCGTTAGGCATTTTTTGAGATGGGGAAAACTATTGAACTCGTGACACTGTTACCGTTACCGACACCTCTGTATATAAAGTGAAAACTTCTTTAGGCGCGTTGGGCATTTTTTTAGATGGGGAAACTATTGAACTCGTGACACTGTTACCGTTACCGACACCTCTGTATATTAAGTGAAAACTTCTTTAGGCGCGTTGGGCATTTTTTGAAATGGGAAAAAACCATTGTACTCGTGACACTGTTACCGTTACCGACACCTCTGTATATAATTATCTCGTAATTGTTCATGTTTTCACTTTGTCGGCACTCCCGGAGTGTCATTTTTTTATTTATTATTGTTAACGGTATGTGTTTGATAATTTGTTGCAGTCTTTTGTCTAACATGACTGAAAGATCCTGATCGATTGCAGATAAATTTGTATGCCACTCATGTATGGAAGCCATAATGACTTGATGCCACATTGTTGTCTAAAAATAATTCCGCATGCATATTCTATCAGGGGCCATAAGTAGATACGTTAGGGAAAACATCATTATGTATCATCGCAGCAGCTTTGTAAGCATATACCATTTCTTATTAGTTCTTATTATAGTGATTTTAAGACATCGTGGATGTCACAATGTCTTAAAACACGTCTCTATAACCAATGTGTCCTACCAACTATGACTTATGGTGCCGAGACATGGAGGCTCACGAAGGAGGCTGTGGATAAAATAAGTGTAGCACAGAGAGCCATGGAGCGAGCCATGCTCGGCATCACACTCTTAGATCGAGTTCCCAATACCGAAATTCTTTTTTTTTATACTATGGAGATAGAACAAGCCTATGGCCCATCTGATGTTAAGTGGTAATCATCGCCTATAACAAAGTTTACCTCGTAGGGCACGCTCCTTAGAAATGTGCCCTACGATGTACTTCCCCTCGTCCATCAATTTGAGGCATACAGGTGTAAAGCCTCATGTGCCTGTAATTTCACCGGCAACCATTCCCTTGAAACTGAAACACAGCAATGCTGAAATAGGTATGGTGGTAGCTCTTCCCCGGGCGAGCCCTTTCACAAGAAACTCTACTACTCTTATTACTTTTTCGCAAGCAGACTAAAGTACAAGACGTCAGCAAGCGAATCTTGGGGCTCAAGTGGGGTTGGGCAGGACACTTGGCCAGACGTAGTGACGACAGGTGAACTAAGACACTAACAGAGTAGAGGCCAAGAACTGGCCATCGAAATAGGGGACGTCCACCAGCGAGATGGATAGACGACATCCATAAGATCGTGGGACGTATTAGGTTCAGACTGGCACAGGATCGGGAAGAATGGCAGAAACAAAGAGAGGCCTATGCCCAGCAGTGGGTTGACACGGGCTGAGGATAATGATGATTATTATAGTCGATATACATTTTGAATGAATTGGAAATAAGACCATTAATAATGTGATTCATTTAAGAACTTTTTTGCTAGGATCAACAAGACTGGTCAAGGGCAAGTAAGTCTCGCATGCTGGGAGTTCCGTAACCTACCAGATTCATGTTTATTTAGCAGCGCCATCTAGTTATATGAGCGGTAAATTAAGAAAACTTTTGGGGCAGATTTCTAAAAAACTATTCTAGGTCAATCGAGAATAGGTTTAAAGAAAAAATAAAAGGAAATATCGATTCAGTTTTTTTTGTCCAATTTTTTTCGTAATTTTATCATAACTCTAAATTATGCAATATAAAAAATAAAACTGTTTAGAAACGTGCAAATTAACTCTTATTCAGCTCAATTAAACAATAAAGAAAAAAATACCTAGAAACCCTTTATTGGAATATATTATTTGATATACTAAAACCACTTGAGTCCCTCTGATGCCGCTCATATACCTACCGGTGAGTATGAGAAAGCTCCACATTCGGAAATTGCCAGCAACACCATTTGAAAAACGGTAACGGGCTGTGAAATACCAAACGCATTTTTGAGCACAAACAAAACAATTCACTTGTATTCGGTTTGTTACCGTTAAGGTATTGTGTACCTACCGTAAAAGCGAAATCATGTAGTATCTAAAACGCTAACAGACAAGACACCTGAAATTATTGTGAGAATGAGTACAAAAAATTTGTAGAGCATTTTTTGTCTTTTTTCGTGCACAAAGAGTACATAATTGGGCATTGCC
Source organism: Philereme transversata (assembly GCA_963924445.1). Lineage (NCBI taxonomy): Eukaryota > Metazoa > Arthropoda > Insecta > Lepidoptera > Geometridae > Philereme > Philereme transversata. The sequence continues at coordinate 6,481,740 of OZ004353.1, forward strand.
TTTATTAGCTCGCTAATTAGCAGCTGTATGGTCTTGGGTCTCGTGTCAGTAATTACGAAGTCATTAATGTTATTACGATCTCGTAAAGATATACTTTTTTACAAAATTACTTTCATAATATTTTATATCTGTATTCGATTGAGCAAGCAAGATCGATCGCTCTCGAAATCTATGGACGAGGCCTAAGTTAAGCAGTGGACCTCCGGCGATTAGATTAGATTAGAAAATTTCTGCATTGCACACCATTAAATATAAACTATATGTTTATATATAACCTCCGTGGTGCAGTGGGCGAATAGCCGGCTGAGACGTAGGAGGTTGCGGATTCGATTCCCACCACGGAACAAATGTTTGCATGATCTACAGATACATATTTGTTCCTGGTCTGTATGTTTTTCTATATATTATAAGTATGTATTTACAAAAAAGTATATGAGTATTCTATCAGCTATCTGGTTCCCATAGTACAAGCTCTGCTTAGTTTGGGGATAGATAGCGCTGTGTCAAATGTCCAGCAATATTTATTTATTTAATATATAAATAAACTACACTACATAATATGGAGGATAAATAACATAAACACTAACTATGATGAACATAAACAAACAGTAACTTTCTATTGTTTTTGATATCCGTTATCTATCAATCAGCTTAGTTGAGTAAACAAATATTTTTAAATTGCATGCCGTGGTTACTTTTTATTTAAGGAGCACTAGATTTAAGCCACTCTCTCATTCCAAAAAAAAATCTTGCTAAGAATAAATCTAGATAAGTCTAATAAGTCTCTAAATAAGTCCCAACTCAAGATTTGCCAGAGAGCGATGGAGAGAAGCATCCTTGGAGTGAAGCGAATCGATCGAATCAGAAATACCGACCTACGAGCCAAAACCGGCATAGCCGATGTAGACATTAAGACCACCCGCTTAAAATGGGATTGGGCAGGCCATGTGGTTCGAATGCATCCTGAACGATGGGCGACGACGCAGCCGTGGTAGGCCCAGAAAAAGATGGAGAGACGACCTGGATGCATTCAAACCAGATTGGTCAGATTTAGCTGTGGACCGTGATGGATGGAGGGGAGATGGGGAGACCTTTGCCCAGCAGCGGGACAATATAGGTTCGTAAAAAAAAAGAATAAAGCTAAGCGAATAAATATCGGAAGATTTGGCCTGCTAGTAAAAAATAATAAAACTAAATACATTTATTTCAAGCAATTGTGTAGCTCATATAGGGAAGGGCACAACACAAAAGGTATGCTAAGGTTTATTTATACTGAACAGGGTTTTTGAGAGCATGCCTGTGACACCAATGTCTGGTGTACGGGCAGTATGTGTAAACTCATATCTTAAAGAGATAACATTTTGTAAGTTTGTATATTCTAGAAAGATTCTTTCACTGATAGAAAGCTACACTATAAGTGCTAAAAGCTACATATTATTTTGAAAAAAATCCATCAGCTAGTAAACAAATTTTGAAATCAAAAAATCCAAGACTCATTATTACTTACTTTTTACACTAAAAGTGAGAGATTTTGTTATTTAATTTTATTTATATTCTACAGTAAGTACATAAAGAACACTAAATTACGTCAGATTCATAATAACAATAACACTCATATTATAAATGCAAAAGTTTGGATGTTTGTTTATTTGTTTATTACTCAATCACGTCGTAACAGTTGAACCGATTTCGATGAAATTTAGTGTGTAGGTACGTAGATTATTACCTGGATTAACACATATGCCACTTTTTAACCCATAATGTCCCATCCCATGGGATAAAAATGGGGTGTCAAGTGAAGTTGCAACAGCGAGTTTAGCTTTATTTCTAGGTTACCTACACATTTAGTAGTGTAACGCGTACGAAATCGCGGGCAACAGCTAGTTAACAACAGAGTATGTCAAACAGACAGGTATTGGGATTAATTATTATTATTGGGTCACAAAGAATGTCAACTAAAAAAAAGAAAATCAAAACAAAAAACTTTCGTAACAGAGAGATTAAACAAAACAGAACAAAACAATATCAAATATTTAAATAAATCGATTTCAATACAAAATCGTAAGTAATGTTGCCATTATGCGAGATAAGAACATTAATTAATAAAAATACAAAATACACAGGATGTTAGTGCGGCTGCAAATAGGCCTTGTAAAAAATTATATTATTATTATTATTATTTGGAGCCTGTACTGTTCCACTGCAGGGCAAAGGCCTCCCTTCCTTCCTTCCACTCCACTCTATCATACGCTTGTGTAGCCCAGTCTTCCATATACGAGTCGAGTTCGCCTTTCCATCGGCGTCGCGGTCTGCCAAGTGGTCGTTTTCTGTCTTTTGGGATCCACTCGGTGGTGGATTTTGCCCCATAACTCCTCCGACATGCGGCAGACGTGTCCCGCCCAGTCCCACTTTAACTTGCCTACTTGGTGCCCAACGTCCGCGATGTTTCAAAAAGATTATATTTAAAGAAAATTATGTAGATTTTGAATAAATTACAAATTGCGGCTGTAAAGGAACTTTATTATTAAGATAAATAATAATGCCAATAATTACATTAACATTTTAAATACGAAAGTTTGGATGTTTGTTTGTTACGCTATCACGTCGTAACGGCTGAACCGATTTCGATGAAATTTAGTATGTACGTAGATTATAACCTGGATTTACTTTTTGTTGACAAACAATACGTGCGAAGCCGCTGGCGGAAGCTAGCATTACATAATTTAAACAAAATAAGGGTCGATGTCTAAATAAAATAATTTAAATTAAAGCTATGATATTGTCGTAAACGCTATCAGCCTAATAGACACGGAAGAAACACCTGGTTTTTGAACCGCATCGCACTATAGGTCGTAGTAAGACATCAGGAACCTAAGCGACTGAAAATTCCACAATCAATTCTGCACCCACGCCCTACCATCGCTTTTTGGGATTATTTCTCATACCGATGCCGCCGCCCGCCGCCGCGCCGCCCGCCGCCCGCCTGACGTGGGAGGAGAGTTGTGGTAAGACCATCCTGTTTTACGAGATGTACTTACTTACACTGCTTCAGTTCCCGGCTTTTGCATTAGCAGACTAAGTACATAGGATTCCATGCATTTTTTTTTAATTGGATATATCTTCGTTTGACCACAATTGATGTGATATAAGATGAAGCACGAAGATCTAGAAGAAACCTATTCACTCTTACCATAAAGATGCCCAGATTGTATTCTTTAGGAAAAACAGACGACGGCAAAGTGTTCCATACCTTAGCTGTACGCATCAAGAACGTAGAACCAAAACGGTGTGTACGAATGGGTGGTATATTGACTAGGTACGGATGGTACTGAGCCGTGCGCCTGCTTGGCCTTTGATGGAAGGGAGATGGTGGGATCAGGTCGTATAGTTCCTGGGCATATTCCCCAAAATGTATTCTGTAAAAGATTGATAGGCTTGCAACTTTACGGCGGTGTTCGAGACTTTGGGTCTTAGTCTCCGCCATATATTGCTCACCTATAAGCCTAAAAGCCCTACGTTCTATTGAGTCTAAGGTAGCGAGCTAGTATTTGGCCGAACCATCACAAAGGTGGCAGCTGTACTCCATACCAGACCGGACTTGAGCTTTGTAAAGACTAAGAAGCTGTCCTGGTGTGAAGTATCTCCTGACCTTGTTGAGGATGCCCAGCTTCATGGCAGCTATTTTAGCCTTAGACTAGAGCGAGACCCCTAGGAGCTCGAGGTGACCTTTTACAGATAACGGTACATTTCAAAATTAGTTTCAAACATCGTGTTTTGTGTGGATGGTTTAATTTAGCACTGTATGTGCCTTTATAAATATTTTTTTTATTATACCTATAAGTGCCAGCCATTCTGAATAACTCTGATTTACGTTAAAAAAAATAGAAGTGCACAGTGGTCAATAGTCGCGTACAGTTCTTTCTTACAGACAACCTTAGGATGGCGAGGACTTCCTGGAAGAAGGAGACGGAGTTGTAATTTTTTTTATTTTTTTTTTGGCGGCAGTCAAGCTCTTGACCACCTCACCTGATGGTAAGTGATGGTGCGGAAACCGGTGAATGGAACGAAAAAGCATACGTCAGAAGTGATTTATCAATTAGACCTCAAAGAACATACATTTACAGATTTCGAGTTTTTCACTATTCTTTTCCTCGATATGCCATATCTACAGCCAGAAACTGTATGTATATTAATAGGTTGCTATAGTTTATCTTGTTTTAATGTTTATAGTGAAAGTCCATAGTAAATGCCAACAGGAAATTAATCTTCATTACTCGTAACGTCAAGAATAAAACATCGTTAGAACAATTTACTGTAGACCGTCGCAGTAGGTACTGCTATAGGTACTTTTTAAGAGCTTACAGTTGAGAACTACGCCCCATTAGGTTCATTTTTTAATAATTTTTATGTTTTCTACGAGAAATTAAAGGAGAAAGCATTTGCCTTCCACTCAGAGATTACGACTATTTACGACTTACTGATGAGCCAAAGTTATAACTTAGATGAATGAATGAATGAAAACACATTATTGTACACAATATAAACAAAAAAAATACAAATAAAATAGAAAACACAAAGCAAATAGTACAATGGGTGGTCTTATCGCTTAGAAGCGATCTCTTCCAGATAACCTTTTGATCTCCGAGATCTCCAAATCAACTTGGGCAAATCGGCGTTGTATGTATGTAAGTATGTATATAAGTATGTATGTATGTATGTTTGTTGTCCGAGGATAACTTTCGAAGCGTTGATCCGATCATCGTGAGATACATAGGTAGGTAGTGATGGCACAATTTTGGTGTGACTAAATTAGCTAAAAATGTTAAGAGGGTTGTTGAGATATTGGAGTATAAGAGGGGTAACAAAAAAATGAAAATGAGACTATAAGGTCAAGTAGGACGTCAAATTAAAGGTTTAGTACATTTCAACCCTTTTTTTATTTTTAGTTTATTCCTTATAGTTTTTGAGTTATTAGCCATAATAAAAACAAAACTTTGTCAAAATTCACAGGGTACACCAGTGACCCCACAATGCTGAAATTTGGTATTCGGGTTGCTTTAGTAACACAAATATAGGCAGAAGTCTGAAATCCAGAATAACTGCATTTTGTAACCCTAAAAAAAAACACTTAATATGAACTCTCGTTACCTGTAATTTGAATGAAACTGTAGGTCAAGTAAGGTGGTTTATTATAAAAATAGTGCCACGAAATCGTAGCACGATTACACGATATATTTTTGTTTTTATGGGAGACACGCGAGATCTCAGTTCGGGGCGAACCAATACTTATTCAGATGGAATGCATTGTGTTTGTAAACTTTGTACATGAATACTTGTTAGCACAGATGTTTTCTCAAATGTAACCATGTAACTGCAGAAGCCGCGACTCTATAACGGCGTACTCTATCATCTTCTTTTAGTAACCACGCACGATGGACGAATGACATTGAAAGCGTAGTTGGGTGTCAATGGATAAGACTCGCAAGGGACTGGAAAGAAAGAGCGTATATATATATATATATGTTTTATCTTTATCTTTATCATCATCTCAGCCCGTCTGCACCCACTGTTGGGTATACCCAACAGTAGGTGCAGACAGCACAGCGTCCATCGTCCATAGCAATAACATAGGTCCTCTAGGTTACATGCTTTTGAACGATGAAAAAATATGCCAAACACCAAATTGAAACTGCTAAAAACGCCCCACTCTGAAAAGTTAGGCATGATGGAATTATTTACAATAACTAAAACTATAAAAAAACAAGCCTCTTCAAATTATTATTTCCTAGGTAACTTATGACATACTTTTAGGAAAAATCTATTTTTAATGATTTTGGAACGTAGAGCGTACGATTACAGCAGCTTTATCGGCGCAAGTTGCAACGGAACTCTCTCAAATTATTTATACGGCCAGACAGCTGTCTAATGAAATTAGTTATTTCCTCTTAACATTTCTTTAAAAAAATGTATTTATTTCAAGCAATTATGTAGCTCATATAGGGAAGGACACAACACAAAAGGTATGCTACGGTTTATTTATACTAAACAGGGTTTTTGAGAGCATGCCTGTGACAGCAATGTCTGGTGTACGGGCAGTCTACTCTGCCGGCTATCATTGCGAAGACAATGTTGGCGCTGGCCCACAGCCTGCGCACCAGGGACGCGGCTCGCTTGCGCATGACGGTATGGAAGCAGTCGACCAAAAAAGCATTGCATTGTTATCAGAAAAATCTGACAAAAGAACAAAACATTGTATCAGATTAAAACTATGAGGGTGACTAGTGAAAGATAGGATTTGGAGTCGAGTAGAACTTATACAATTACAATCTAATTTTATATTCGTAACTTCGTGAGACTTGTTTTATGGTAGTGTGGTATTATGGTGGCCAGATGTTTAGCATAGTGACGTAAGAGATGGTGAGTGGATCACGGGGTAGACGACCCCATTTATGCTGCAATTGCACATGCAGCGGCATTTGACGACCTCTATATAGACAATTGTCTGAGATTACTAACGCAATTTTCTATCATTTGAGTAGTTATTGCGGGAAGTACATAAACAAGCAAAAGAAACCATTATATTCTGCAGAATATGAAAGGATTTCTTCGTAATTAACATTAAAAGTAACAGATAACTAGTGGTTCGCCCCGAACTGAGATCTCGCGAGTCTCCCAAAACACAAAAAAAATACTCTTAGGACGACTCGCACAGCGATAAATAAACGTACATATTTAGTTGCAAAATATGATTTAAGGAGTTGTTAAAGCATACGGTTACGTAAAATTTAAACATAAATACGATTAAGAATCGTTGTGCTAGCCGGCCTTAATCTTTGACTAATAAAATAGTGCCACGAAATATGTAGCCATATAACTTGACCTACAATTTCATTCAATTTACAGGTAACGGGAGTTCATGTAAATTGGTTACTCTTTTTTGGGGTAGAAATTGCAGTTATTCTGAATTTCAGACTTTTTCCTATATGTATGTCACTAAAGCTACACGCATACCAAATTTCAGCACTGTGGGGTCACTGGTGTACCCTGTGAATTTTGTCAAAGTACAGTTTTTATTATGGCTAATAACTTAAAAACTACAAAGTGTAAACTAAAAATAAAAACGGGGTCGAAATGTAATCACAAAGACCTTATATTAAACGTGCCTTTTGACCGTATAGTCAGATTTTGTTTTTTGTTTTTAGCCCACTTGAACCCCAATATCGGTTCACTTTTTTAAAATTTCACTCAAGAAAATTCTACTGCTTTCACAAATTACTCCATCAACAGGTAGTCGTTCTGGGCCTACAATTAGGTTGATATTGCATAGGTTACTTTTGTTCTGTATGTTAAATTAATAATTCCACAAAATATTTAATATTTTATTTATTTTATAAATTTGTTGTTTATTTTACTGTTATATTTATTGTTTAGTTTTGATCTCATAAATAGTCTTGTTTTATAAGTTAGGTATGTGCAATGTTTAGTAGTTATTGTGTAAAAATATTTATTTAAATTTTAAATTTTTGTTTTTTGTGATTCTGGCATACTTTCATATGTTAATTAATATTGTAAACGCGTGTTTCTATTTTCTGCTGCTGTGAGTGTAAAAATGGACACAAAATAAATATTTTTCTTTCTTTCTTTCAATATCTCAACAACCCCCCCCCCCCCCCCCCATCAGTTTTAGCTCATTTACACACACACACTAAAATTGTGCCATCACTAACTACCTATAAACCAAATTTCACGATGATCGGATAAACTCTTCGAAAGTTATCCTCGGACAAACAAACGTATGTACATACATACATACAACGCCGATTTGCCCAAGTTGATTTAGAGATGCCATACCAAAGTAATGTAAATCATATCTACTGTATTGTCTTTAGTGCGGGTACAATAATAAGTTTACCTGTCTAATAGATTTATAATAGAAATCAAGAAATCTTAAGAGCAATGTGCTAGTGTATATGAATGAAAAGTCATAAAATTCAGGGATATACTGCAATACCCTTAGGCACCCACGAGTGGGTCGGACCCACCCCTACGGCACCCGGAAACATTTTGAACTTTTGGATTTCAAACTGTTCCAAACTGTGTACACTGCTAGAAAAGTTGAGGAGTAATAGGCTAGCGTAGTATGGGTGAGCATGTCATGCGGAGGGAAGAAAACCATGTGACTAAAAGAGTGTTAGATATGAATGTGGGTGGATGGATATAGAAGTAGACGAAGGCTGAAGAAGAGATGGATGGAAGTTGTGAAGAATGATATGAGTAAGAATAAAGTGACTACGGAGATGACGGCTGATAGAGAGTAATGAAAGAAAAATACATGTTGTGCCGACCCCGCGTAATGTGGGAAAAGGTCAGGAAGAAGAAGAGAGGATTTCAACCTGTTGAATAAGTGTGGAATCATAATGCACCACAGTTTTATTTTTACGTAGAAAGCCTGTAAAGTTCTATAATAGAATTTTTATTGCATCTTTTTCTGCAATGATTTACGTTAACTCCTCTTAGCATAGAATTGCAAAATGCAATTAACAAGTGATTCACAGTTGACTTGGTTGTAAAAAGACACTTAAATAACTTTTGCCAATCGGTTCCCATTTTATGACCTACCCGTTATATTGTATAGTAATGGACAGCACGCAACGGGAACTGATCTCACTGTGCCATGCTGTTAATCATTTTACTCTTGAAGCTCCAATAGCCATAAGTACGTAATGGCTAACAATTTGTACCGCGAGTTGATTACAGCTAAGAATGAAGGTCTACCGTTATGCAGGGTTTGATAAAGGGTCAGAAAGATTAGTTGCAGTCAGAATGGAGCCAGCTAGCAAGCTAATACGTATAACGTGGAAGCTTGAATTTATTTATTTATTGACGACCTCCGTGGTGCAGTGTGCGAATAGCCGGCTGAGATGCAGGAGGTAGCGGGTTTGATCCCCGCCGCGGAACAAATGTTTGCATGATCTACAGATATTTGTTCCGGGTCTGGTTGTTTCTCTATATATTATAAGTATGTAATAACAAAAAAAATGTATATAAATATTCTATCAGTTATCTGGTTCCCATAGTACAAGCTCTGCTTAGTTTGGGGCTAGATAGCGTTGTGTGAAATGTCCAGCAATATTTATTATTATTGTTTATTTATTTATATTAATATAATTTTTTAAACATAATAACAGTTGACCCAAACGAGATTAAATTATGAATCCATACTAATGTTAAGAATCCGAAAGTTAATCTGTTCCTCTGTCTCTCTGTCTATTGTTTAAGTTATCACGACTAACCGTCGGGACCGATTTCGATTAAATTTTGTATATAAATAGATCATTACCGAGATCGGAACATAGGCTACTTTTTACCCGATTGCGCAGAAGAAGAGTAATGTTTTTTATTGACAAACCACGCGAGAGAAGCCGTGTGCGGCAGCTAGTATAGCATAACTATTGGTTCGCCCCGAACTGAGATCTTGCGAGGATTCCATAAAAACAAAAAAAAATATTGGTTATCATTGACTTTCAAAATAGTGTCATGAAATGCAAATCCAACTAACTTGACCTACAGTTTCATTCAAATTACAGGTAACGGGAGTATATGTGAATTGGTTCCATTTTTTTGGTGTAGAAATTGCATTTATTGTGGATTTCAGACTTTTCCCTATATTTGTGTAATTTAAATGAAACTGTAGGTCAAGTAAGTTCTTTATGCATTTCGTGCCACTATTTTGATAGTCAAAAATTACAAATAATATTATTTTATTTTTATAGGAGACTCGCGAGATCTCAGTTTGGGGCGAACCACTAGTAACTTAAATACTAAAAGGTTTAAACTAAAAACAAAAACGAGGTCGAAATGTACTGACGACTTTTCATTAAACTTGCCACTTGTCTGGATAGTGGCATTTTATTTTAGCATTCTTAAACCTCAATATGTCAAGATTCCGCACATTTTTAGGTCATTTAGTCACACCATGATTCACTACCCACCACCATCACTACCTACCTATACACCAAATTTCACGATGATCGGATCAACGGTTCGAAGGTTATCCTCGGACAAACAAACATACATACATACATACAACGCCGATTTACCCAAGTTGATTTGTAGATCTCGCTTCGCGGGATCAATTATCTATCTAATGTTAATCCTTTTAATTATATTTTCGTGTTCGTCCTTTTTTTATGTTGTTTGTGGGGTTGGAAACAGGCTTACGGCCCACCGGATGGTAAGCGGTCACCGTCGCCTATTGGCACCGGCAACACTCGGGGTATTGTCAAAACGTTCCCTACCCTGTAGAAACCTCTACATTTCTCTTAAAGCTTATCATGTCGTAGCCTAACGGGGAAACCTCAGATGGTACCTCATTTCACATCTTGCAAGATCTTACACAATCTTTATAAAAATAAAATAACGAATATTTAATATTTTGATCAGCGAGCCGACGTTGTCAGCAAAGTTTGTTTTTGGAAAAGTTAAGCACGGTTTGATACCGCGCTGAACGCGATAATAATTTTGACGACACTCTCTGGCAAAGCTTCATATACCGTTCGGCGGCAGGCTCTTGAGTGGCTAAGAAAGCCTGAAAAGCTTTTCGATACATTTCCGAGGAGCTACATAACATAAGTGGACCTGTATAGTGGTTTCCGCGCCCTGTATTTCAAAAAGTTTCACGTACATGATGGCATTGTGCCAAATATTCAAAGCTGCATTCTTACGTACCTACCGATGATGCAGTATTTTTGCCATTTTATAACCCTGTGAAAATTAAGTTAAGTTTAAACACTGTTTCACAACGGCTACAATATTCTGACAAACCAAAGTGGAAAAAGTGGCACTCCGGGAGTGCCGACAGAAGTGAAAACTTGAATAAAAGCAGACTACACTACAGATAGGTACTTATATACAGAGGTATCGGTAACAGTGTCGCGAGTTCAATGGTTTTTTCCCATCTCAAAAAATGCCCAACGTCTCTAAAGAAGTTTTCACTTCAAAAATGTTCTCATGAAAGTGGAATCGAATAGATATTGTTTAAAACTAATGAGCTCCAAAGTTATTTATAAGTCGACTAGCTGTTGCCCGCGACTTCGTACGCGTTACACTTCTAAATGTGTAGGTAACCTAGAAATAAAGCTAAACCCGCTGTTGCAATTTGACTGGACACCCCATTTTTATCCTATAGAAACTTTATGGGATAAAAAGTATTTTATGTTGTAATCCAGGTTAAAATCTACGTGTATACCAAATATCATAAAAATCGGTTCCGCCGTTACGACGTGATTGAGTAACAAACAAACAAATAAACAAACATCATACTTTTACATTTATCATATTAGTATAATGTAAAAAAATTGCACAAAACAATACACACTAAATTATACTTCTAAGACAAACTAAAAGAAAACTATTTTCTTCTGACCAAAATGTTGTACTCGTAGTCCTTACCATTTCAAATTTCGAACTCTACGTCCCTACGAAGCCGTGTCCTAAAAGTGCATAACCTCTTTAAGCTTAGAAATCTTCAAAATTCAAACTCTTTGACCCACGGTGACTTTCGAGAGATTCCAATTTTAAAGTGCTTATGTTTTTAAGTGAGTTCAACCTTTTTTAATAAAATCGGATTGAGTTTTGAAACATGTGTCAAAATAAAATATAATTTAAATAAAAAGCACTAAGGAGTATCGATATCAACTTCGAAGTAAATCACCGCCAAAATAAGTTTCTACCCCTTTTTAACCCCGTTAGGGGATGAATTTCAATAAAATACGAAACACGTCTTCCATCAATTCTGTTAAAAAAGGTTTATGCAAAATTTGAAGTAGATTGGACCATGGAATCACGTTGTCCCATACAAACTTTGCCCTCCTTTTTCACCCCCTTAGGGGTAGAATTTCTGAAAATCCTTTCTTATCGGATGCTTACGTCATACAAAGAACACACCCTCCAAGTTTTAGGTCTCTACGATCAGCGGTTTAGGCTGTGCGTTGATCCGTCAATCAGTCATTTAGGACAAAGCATTTTATATGTATAGATTTCTATACGAAACGGTCAAAATGAATAAAAGATCGATATTAGCTAACGATTGTCAAGCCCCAAACTGTAGTCGCAGTAATGGAAACAGTTTTGATTGGGGCCGAGCCAGACAGTTTATCCCACAAAATACAGTGAACCTTGGCACGGTGTAATGCACTATCGATCGTCCAGCTATCCTCAAGCTAGTTCAAGTTTAGGTTATTACGAGTACATACGAGTCTGGATCCGTTTTTATTGAAGCTTTAAAAGCTACTGTGACTAAATAACGACTTGTAGTTATAATAACGATTCGCCTCTACGCCCCCTTTCGACTTTTCACCCTTTATAGCTAGAGCTTTTGCTAAAACTAAAACGGGACGTTTAAACTATCGTCGTTTGACAGATTTTTTGTATAAATTACCCTTTTTGGTTGGAATGGTTTTATTAGTAGGTATTCTTGTTTAATTTTGTTGTACACCCTGTATTTTCATTCAAAGTAAGTTTATCAGGGTCTTAACTTAGACCATGATTTCCTTGTGTATTATATAGACTTTAGACTCTTAAAGTCTATAATTATAATACATTAGGTACTTACGGGTAAACTGTTTGTCTAGGTTTTTATTTTACACAATAAAATAAATTGATAGAGAAGCTTGGGATTGAAATTGCTCCAACTCGTTCAAAATGTTACAATTTAGACGTAATTTATGTTCTGTATTATGTATTGTAAAAGGATCATTAAAAAAAACAACCAGCCTTGTTTCTTGCCTTTCTTTCCTGGCTTGGTCGCGAAGGAACAGGCAGTAAAATTGACGTTTCAAAGTGATCCTTGTGATTTTAATGAATAAAAATATTTGAATTTGAATTTGAAAAAATAAGCAAATAAAAGAAAGTAGACTTTTAAATCATACATACAATGGGCAGCATTATCGCTAAAACGATTTCTTCCAGGCATTCTTTTGATGGACAGGATCTATATGAACAAGCAATGTCTAGAGTCTAGATTAAAAGGTAGGTATGTAAGAAAACTCATTCTTCGCTTAATTTAATTCTACTAACACAGTTCACAAGCCCCTGAAACTATATCTCATACGCAAACTTCGAAAGATCAAAGTTCTATGAACATGTTAGAGGTTTGATAACGCTATTCCGTAGTGCCTGGTAGGCAACCTTAATATTATTAGTAGGCTGTAAATTGAACTTAGTTTAAAACGATATAGGTAGAACTTCAAGACTTTCCAAACCTTTAAAATACTCGTACTTATCCTTACTGATCTGTTTAAATATAATCTCTCTGAATTATTATCTCTGACTGAAAATCAGAAAGACATTTCATACATTTTATTCATTATTTTGTTTAGTTTAGCGCTAATTTATAATTATGATTATTTACAAAAATACATTATTATCTATTAATAGATATGTACTACTTTCTATCGTATCTAGTAGTGTCTTTGTGCTAAATTGAATAACAAGTGTCGCAAGCAGTTTGATTTCCTTGTGTTTCTTATTAGGACGGAGTTATTAGTCTTGTTCAAATGTTTAGTAAATGTGTTATTATTACGAAAAGTGTACGAATGTCTACTGCTGAATGTAAGTACCCAGTAGGGTTGCCAGATTTTTTTGATCCTGTATGTAAGGGACAAATGCCCATTATGGCAAAAAAATGAAAAACATTTATTTTACGTTGTTTTTATTACTAGTTAATAGTTAGGTATATTTTAAAGAAGATCGTGTAAGGTTTAACATATCTTTGTTGGATTTTACATATTTGTGAAATTCAATGCAGTTGTAATCATAGTTGAAAACGGTAATTAATTCGCTCTTTATCAAATCCGGAGTACATTTGTTGCGCACATCAGTCCATCAGAATACGGGACAGAGTCTGTCCCGGCGGGACGTTTAAAATTATGCCTGGAATACGGGAGGTCCCGGGCAATACGCGACGTCTGGCAACCCTAGTACCCAGACAAACCTTGTACGTTTTTAAATGACAACTGAATAACTTGAAGGGAAGAAAAATTCCCTTCTAGTTACACTGTTACCAGTTGCTACTTTTTTTAAATAAATCTCAACGAGTCACACCCTGTGTGAGGTTTTTTGTACACGCTAAGGAAAGTCGCCGGGTCTACGCAAATATTCGTGTCGTTTCTACACACGAAAAGTGTACATAGCTCCGGCGCTGACCAAGAAAAAAATCCTGTCTGGACGACCGACGCGCTCTGTGTTGTTGCGGCGAAGGGAGGGGCGGAGTAGGTGAGGTGTAGTATGTGTTGTGTTGTCAAACTTGACTAGTGCACCCTACCATACACCACGCACGACTGCCCGTAAAAAATCTCATCGTTTACACGTTCCTATCTATCTTGTCTGTAGCAGACACGACAAATTTTCGTGAGATCCGACTAATTTATAATCGTGTACGTACATGATGAGTTCGTATATCTGCCGCAGACACGGTGACATTTCTTAGCGTGTACAAGGGCCCTAACACGTTGGGAAAAAACACGACTGTTATGACAATGACAATTTTCAGGATCTATATTTCGTAAATGGACTATATCAACAAAAAAAACAAGCATATATTTTGATTGCATTGACTTAGAAGCTAGATTTTTTTATCCTACACCTAGTAGTGGACCTACGTAATTCATATTAATTATAACTTGATATGTCCACGCGTTTCTGAGAAACAGGTTCTTGACAGACGAACAACGAAGTGGTCTTATAAGGGTTCCTTTTTTCCTTTTGAGGTACGGAACCCTAAAAACATAGAAGGCTCTACGTTCTATAACTAACTTTATAGGTAATTTAGTTGCCATGTTGCTTCTTTATAGTAGGTATACTTATGTATTCGATGCATCATATTTATAATGACAGGGTAACGCAACAACCGGTGTCTGTAACGGTGCGTACGCGCAGTCTGCGGTCGAGGCTTGCGGTCGCAGCTGATAATACCTAGCTAACAAGTTCCTATCATAACCTGTGCGATAACTAACTCATTTGGCACCTGTATCTCAAAATTGCTGTAAAGTTTTTATTGCCTTCACAAAGTATATGTCCAAAAAAATGTTTAATTATACGATCTTAAGTCACGCGTGGTTTGTTAATAAAAATATTACCCTCCTTCTGCGCAGTTGGGTAAAAAGTAGCCTATGTCCCAATCCCAGGCATTTTCTATCTTTATACCAAATTTCATAGAAATCGGTCCAGTCGTTTAGTCGTGAAAACATTTCCGCCCGCGGCTTTGCATGCATGGTTTGCTAAAAAAAATAGCCTATTTGTTAATCCAGGTTTTGATCTACGTACATACCAAATTTCATCGAAATAGGTTCAGCCGTTCCGACGTAAAAGAGTAACAGACATTCATACATACATGCAAACTTTCGCGTTTATAATATTAGTGGGAAGTATAGATACTTTATCCAATTACGTACGAAAAACCTTTGTTAAATGTTGAGACATTCTGAGGCAAAATTGTATCATATTCTGTGTACCTGTAGTCTGTTTTATTTACATAAAAGTTTGAAAAATGCTTTATTTATTACCCCCTATCAATCTCGATCCAGCGTTCTTTATGTAATTTGGCGCTGAGAGAATCAATTTATGCATGTCTCGGTACAATAGCTCTACAATCGATCTTTAAGCAACTTTTACTGAACCAATTCACAAAATGCGCCTATTGTATGATATTAGGTAGGTAATAGATTCAAAAGAGTGTAGCAATATCTACAGTTAGATAACGATTACAATCTCTAAGGCACGGCGGGCGTGTAGTGTAGTATGGTTGTATCGTTGAATAGGTTTTTCAATAACATTAGGATGTTAAAAAAATTCATTACAGGAATTGGTAAAAAACTCTGGTTCCTGAAATACTAAATATTTTTCTAACTGGCAAATTTAATATTGTATTTGACCAATCGCAGCAAGTATATTATTACTTTACTTTGTAGTATCACTAATAATAGATTTAAAAGATGAAATCACTCGAATGTGGCGGCTGCAAAAAGTATAAATAAAAATAAATAAAAGTCCCAATAGTTTTATCCTCTACAGGTGTCATCCCAAATCAACTGTTTCAGTCCCTCTCACTTCTGGATCTCCCAAAATATACCTTTGCCTTATTGCAGAAGGAAGTAATTTTGAATACATGCAGGATTGTAAGAAAGTTCTTGCAGACTGCCCTATCCACCGAATTATCATCTACACTACCATGTACAACGGTTCAAAATGATACCACCCGAACCACTGAGGGGTACTTGGCTTAGGCCCGTGCAAATCAGTTATTCTCCGGCTTTTCTGAGCCGAGTTGATAAAAATCATAAATAAAGTAATAATAATAAAGCCTTTTTATTTCCCACAAAACAAAATACAAATAACATTTTGAAATCTATAAAAATAATCAATGAAATAATTTAAATCATACAGGTACAATTTATTATTCATAATTCAGATAAATATTGTGTCAAATCGAAGAATTATAAACCGTATTCTATCAGATCATGTCATTATTTATTATGAGATGTTCCATTTTGGACAAAGGCCTCCTCCATCTTTATCCACTCGTCCCTGTCCTGGACTAGGCGCGTCCACGTGGCCCCAGCGGTGGCTATACAGGGTGTTTGGTAATATAGTGACGATATTCAAGTGACGGTTTCTCAAAATATAAAAAAATACTTCACGAAATAAAAAACTACTAGTTATATTATCAAATATTAAAGAAAATCTAGTAATTTTAGGTGATTAATTCGATATAAAACTTACTGCCTACTCTATCAATCGACATCCAAAAATAAAGGCCGATTTGATATCTTTTTCGGAAATGGCTGCGGGTTTTGGGTTAGAAAGGGACAAGAGATATCTCGAGACGTCACCAATACAGTATCTGTGGTTAGATGGCAAGCATTATGCAATAGCACAACATAAGTAAAGTGTTTGTTTTACATGCCAAAATAAATTTCACATTTCTATGGTAAACATTTCACAAATGTATTTATTATGCTCATCAAAATAACCCCTTTCATTTTTGTGCATATATTATAAAACACCCTATATGGTCGTCTGCCCAGTACTACTTTTGGCTACTTTGTGGTATTACTACACTTTGTAAACCAACCTACCTAGTCGTTTATAATAGAATGGTGGCTCATACAACTTCATTGGATGAATCAAGTTCTCACAGTTACTGCATTTAAATCAAAAGCTGAGAAAGTACCTTCTATTGTTATTACGCCTGATAAAACTCATACGTTTCTCAGAATATGAGCAACTCCACGACCCGACCAGCATTCACACAATGCAATCTGGGTAACACGTGTGATGTTACAACGGATGGTTGGATCCAGGCAAACTGGATCGTCTGTTAATGCTTAAAAAAAATAACTTATGTGATGTAAATAGGAACGTAATTAAACATTAATGAAGCGTAATCAGACTGTAATAAAATGTTGCTGAGAGCCGTGGGTGTAGAGATAGTCCGCGGAAATCGTGAGGGACCGTCCACTGCCGAACATGGCCTATGTTCGGCAGTGGACGGTCCCTGTTCGGAGTGGCTGGCTGTTATGATGACGAGATATCGATTGTTCTTATTATATAATATACCATATCAGTATAAATATAGGTATACCTAGCTAGATGAGTCAAAGCAAAGCAACTTATCAATTTTACTTTTCACCCTTGTTTGTGATAATAAGCTTATTTGAAGCCTTTTCCATCCTATCAATTGAAGATGAATTACTAAGCAACGGCTAGGCAGCACTAGAACGCTAGCTAGAACGGTCCCTAAGGAGAAGAATTTAATTATTTTGTTTACATACCTCTCTTGCTATATACGTAGCGAAGTAAGCTCGCCTCGTTTTTAATACGCAAGATTCCGTGAATGGCACAGATTAAGAGAAGTTGGGTGAAGTCAGACTGTGAATGATGATGATGTATATATCCAACGAAAATATAAATAAATACCGCTGCTCTACACTAGAGCTACACGTTTTTGTGCGTCTGCAATGCAAAGCATCTTTTCATCAACTTCAGGTTCTTCTAGTTTGTAACGAATAAGGTGTGTGGGAGTTGAGTTGACAACACTTATTAGCATTGAATCGATAGTAAACAGTCAGATACGTGAGAACCTGAATGAAGATATAAAAAACGACGAACAATATAAAAAAGCCACTTGCTAAGTGCCTAAAAAATCGAAATATCTCCTAAACCACGCAAGTTAGATTCATGAAGTATACAACATCTTGAAAACAGTTTTATATTGGATTAAAAAACCAAAAAATAAACAAACAAAAAAAAATTAACTATATTTGAATATTTTTGTTTTCACATGATTTAATTATTGTTTTGGTGTATCGAATCGGATTTTTAACTAAAAGTGCTTACGGCAGACGTTGGCTTGTCAATAAACGAATCATTTTGCCGATTAATGTGTAATGATAATAAATAAAAATAAATAAATATTGCTGGACATTTCACACAGCGCTAACTAGCCCCAAACTAAGCAGACCTTGTACTATGGGAACCAGATAACTGATAGAATTCTTATATACTTTTTTTTAAATACATATTTATAATATATAGAGAAACAACTAGACCCGGAACAAATATCTGTAGATCATGCAAACATTTATGCTCTCTTCGCCGTGATCTTCACGTCTTATCACTAAGTATTATATTGTCCACTCTCTCCCTCTTACCTCCGTGAGCGTTTTGAATTTCTTGTCCCTCGCAGTGTGCCATGCCGGTCCTCTAAGTCTCTTCTCCTCAAAACACCTCAACACACTTCTAGCCGCTATGGAGGCTCCTTCACCGTTTATGCGGTAAAAATTTGGAATGCCCTTCCTCATGAAGTTCGCGCTAGCCCATCACTCAACATTTTTAAACGGAAAGTTAAAGAGCACTACCTTTCTCTGTAATTTTATATTATTATATATAGGTATATATTTATATTACGTGGGTATATATTATTATTCCATATAATTTATTTATTATAATTATAATATTATAACATACTTTGAGTATAGTTCATATTCGTTTTGGGTATATATATATTTATTTATGTTTTTGTACACTCACCTACCTTTAAAATCATTTCTCTCTCTAGCCTCAAAGATTTGCTGGAAGAAAACTCTTCTTAGGGTTAAGCTCGCCTTTGTACATGACCTCTTTTTCTGTATTTACAAATGTATTTTCTTGTGTGCAATAAAGAATAAAGAATAAATTAATAATTTATTTCGCGGCGGGAATCGAACCCACTACCTCCTGCGTTTCAGTCGGCTGTTCGGCCACCGCGCCATGGAGGTCGTCAATAAATCAAATAATAATCAATCGTAATGTATAATCTATACATTACGATTTATACAAGCTCACTTTGTGCATGGTAGCAATAGAATTCACGCGGTAGGTGATTAGAAGTGGCAGCAAAATCCTTTCCTTCTAGCTAAGTGGAACGACCTAATAAAGGTTGCTGGGAGCTGGTGGCCGCAGGCTGCATAAGAAAGGTCGCTCTGATAAATCTTTGGGAGGGTCCTATGTTCAGCAATGACAGTAAAGACTCATCATTTCCTGTATGGGATAAGATCTAGCATTGCAAGTTGCAATCATAATGTTAACGACTGAATTCTTGGAAAGCTCTTCCTACACTTCTACGAAAGCATTTACCTACTTGCATGCAGCGCGTAATCATAACATCTCGTAATTTCGACGTTGATAGCTTTCTAGACTTTTTTGTCTACGTCTATTTAATGATATATGAAGGATATAATATTCTTTGTAGCATAGTTTTCTTACTAATGGTTCGCCCTGAACTGAGATCTCGCGAGTCTACCATATAAACCAAAAAAATATTATTCGTAATCTTTGACGATCAAAATAGTGCCACGGAATAAACAACCAAATTACTTGACCTACAGTTTCATTCAAATTACAGGTAATGGGAATTCATGTAAATTGGTTAACTTTTTTGGGCTACAAATTGCAGTTATTCTGGATTTCAGACTTTTGCCTATATTTGTGATACCTAAGCTACACGCATACCAAATTACAGGATTGTGGGGTCACTGGTGTACCCTGTAAATTTTGTCAAAGTTTAGTTTTTACTATGGCTAATAACTCAAAAACTACAAAAACTTTACTAAAAATAAAAACGGGGTCGAAATGTACTAATAAAGACCTTTCATTTGACGTCTAACTTGACCTGATAGTCTCATTTTCATTTATTTACCCCATTTGAACCCCAATATCTCAACAACCCCCCGACAGTTTTAGCTCATTTAGTCACACCATAATTGTGCCATCACTACCTATCTATGAATCAAATTTCACGATGATCGGATCAATGCTTTGAAAGTTATCCTCGGACAAACAAACATACATACAACGCCGATTTGCCCAAGTTGATTTAGAGATCTCGCTTCGCTCGATCAATTATCTCTAACAGAAAAGGCTATGTTAAAACTTTTAAAGTTTGTGGTGCATAAAGGAGGTAATGTTTTCTTCGATATATATACTCCTAAATTACTATTACACCATAATCAATAGGAACAAGTCCTATCAAAATTGTAGGATTTATGTTATACTCCTTTAGTTTTTTTTAATTTCTTGAAAGTTTTTTTTTTATAATTTTTGATTTATATCCATCTATATCTCCTTGGCATCCTAAGTAGGATAGTATATAAATCAAGAAGCGTTTGTATCGGCTGTTGGTAAAACTGTTTGTTTTAGAATGTCTATTAAAATCTCTGAAAGTCCTACATTAGATATGTCTACGAAGCAGTATCTCATTTCACATTGATTGCTATCTTTCAATAGAAAGTTTGGTTTTGCATACTCGTGCTTCGGATTTATGATTTAGTTTTCTCAAGCATTTTTTGTCTACAATACAATGTGGATATTCAAGTTTGAGCTCAAAGATGAAATCGGAACTTCGTTCTTTTTAGGAGTGGCAGCGAACATGTGCCAAATAAGTCTACCTATGTCATGATGTCGTCACTCAAGAGGCTATTGTTTAGAGCCTTCGCTGTATCCGCTCCACTACGTACGGGCTACACAAACCCAGTTACTGGATCGAGTAACTTAATTTTCGAATTCTGTCGCTGGTTTCGTGTGATTGCATGATCTTTTTGGCCAGTCACTAGCGCGTTATTTGCTGCTGCAATCTAAAGAAAGAAAAATACATTTATTTGTGACGAATACAGCAGAAAATGGTAGATACACGCAAATATAAAAAAGTTAAATACCGGGGTTTGATATGAGAGAGCGAGAGGACGGCGACTAGACTGATGCCGTTGTTTAAAAGAACACACGACTAGTTCGGTGTACTGGCATCTTACTGGACCCGTTTAAACCCTACACAGTGCCATGTACGCATGGCCATGTACAAACAGCTTGGTTATTGTTCTTCATCTGACTATAGATTTTATCTGCCCCGTCATGTAATCAAATTGATAATAGGATAATAAGTGGAACCACGATAGTATTACTTACCTTTCTTTAAAGTGATCTAGATATTCAGAAATTAGAGTTTTATTGGTTTGGCAGAAAACTAAATAAGCTTCGTGCTTTAATAACTAAACATAAGCCTAAACCTTAGTCCTCGGTATAAATTGGCAATCCGAACGTGTAATGATTGGGAGCAATAAATAAATAAATTTGGCTGGACATTTCACACAGCGCTATCTAGCCCCAAACTAAGCAGAGCTTGTACTATGGGATCCAGATAACTGATAGAATACATATATAATCTTTTTTTTGTTAAATACATACTTAAAATATATAGAAAAACATCCAGAACCGGATCTGTAGATCATACAAACATTGGTTTTGCGGCGGGAATCGAACCCGCTACCTCCTGCGTCTCAGCCGGCTATTTACCCACTGCGCCACGGAGGTCGTCAACAATACATTATGTTTTTGTTCTAGTTCCATTAAAAACTTGTTCTAGGCTTTTAGAATTATAGTAAGATGCTTAGGTAAGCTGTTTTTCATCGTTAGTCGCGCAATCATGATTACGAGACCGCAAAGTTTCTACGAATTCAGTTTTTCGGTAATCATGGCACGAGCAACTGTGCCAACATATCTTGAAGAAAATCATGGTAACTAAAAGTAATCAAGATTTAATTATTTACATAAGTTATCTTCTGTTTAATCAACATTAATACATTAATTAACCTTGCGCTCACTAATTATACTGCGTCAGGATTTCCTTGAGTTGAGTGGGTTTCATTGCTTAAATTCCCTATTTTTATTAGCACTAAAACTGTAATTTTGTCGTGTTTATCAAAATAACTTGAGGAAAATTTGCATTTACCAAATTATACTATTGGTAGGTGTTTTTCTACCAACCCAATGTAATCGTATTTCATGATGTTTTTCTCGGGACTAAGATTATTCCATCTTGGGGTAAGTTCCTTCGAGATTATTAGGATCACTGGTGACTAGAGAAGATCATTCGCTTTTGGATTGAATATCTCACTCTCGCCACACACATCTTAGGCATGTAGAAGGATGTAATTAGAGTCACAGTCACGGGAGACCGGTGTAAAGAATTCAATGCAATGCAAATATCTCAATTATACAACGCTGCAACGTATTGACCAATCCTCCTTGTTCCAGGGTCATTCTTCGTCAAAGGGTGCGAAAAAGCGAGACAAAAGTGCGAGTGGAAACGGCAACAAGCCAAGCCGTGGCGTGGCCACTTCTTTCGGCTTCCGCCGTCGGCCGGCTAGCACCTCGCGCGCGGATGACAACGCGCGTCGTAAGCAAAAGCAAGCTCAGCACGATAAGAATGGAAATGGAGGTGCTTACTTTATACATTATTTTAGAATATTCTAGATCTTTACCGGCCACGAACCGAGCCGTTGGAATATGGCGTTCGGTCGGCTAGTACCAAGTACCAACCAGCAGGCGTGTCGCAATCAGAAGCAAGTTCAGCATTATTAGATAGATAGATAGATAACTGTTTATTGAATTATGTACCGCACAAACAGAAATAATACAAAAATAAATACTAGGCTAAAATAAATAAGGCAATACCATTTTCGGTCTTATCGCTGAAAGCGATTTCTTCCAGGCAACCTCCGGATGGAGCGAAATTTACGAAGATAGGAGTGCGGTGTACTTTGGAGGATACCTTTATATATGTATTCTTAGGTATTAATATACAATAGATGAGGGACCCACAGACATGATTATTGATTATTATTTTAAATTCTAAGGGATTTCCAGGCCAAAAGCAGAAGCAACAAGCTAAATGTAGGCAAATGCAGCATTATGTACGACGAACAATTTCCATATTAACATCAACGGATCCAATCAATAAAACAAATGCAGTCCGTTGTTTTGTTACATTCGATTGGAGCCTTAGCGAGACCCGCACCCTCTTACAACCAGTCTTTTCAGATTTTTCAACGCAATGATATATTCTTATTAGATTTTACATGTCTGTCTGTGTACTGTCTTAACTCAAGGTCTCCAAGAAAATTCTTCTTCCTGCCCTCTTCCCACATTGCATGGGGTCGGAACAATATGTATTTTTCTTTAATGTCTCTATCAGCCGTCATCTCCTTCTTTCTTACCCATATCATTCTTCACACAGTCCATCCATCTCTTCTTTGGCCTTCCTCTACTTCTATATCCATCATCTCTAACACTCTTTTAGTCACATGATTTTCTTCCCTCCGCCAATATCTCCTAGAAAGTTCTCGTTCGAATTACTTATTGTATATTAATTTCTCAGCATCCACTGAGGATCTTCGGACGGAGGAGGTGTTGTCGGGTCGATCGACGCCACTCGCCAGACCCCGGAAGGAGACTGCCGGGCAGCCACTTCGATCTAATAGGTGAGTTTCAGCTTTAAAAAACACTATTTTATTCCTCTATGCTTACAGGCAAAGAAGAAAATTATAGCGCACTGACATACCTTCTACCTACTTTGCAATTTAATTTCACGTCGCAATTTTCATATAACAAACTGAGTTATCCGAATATGAAATAAGTAAATAGGTTCCATCGCGAGGGGTATGTATATTTTCTTTGATATTACATGATCGGAGTGCCTATCTGTAAGGCGTAACCTTATAAAGCTCTCACCTTCAAGTTTCTTCATGAATACATTCTTGGAAATTGCTCACAAAATATTA
This sequence comes from Philereme transversata, assembly GCA_963924445.1. Taxonomy (NCBI): domain Eukaryota; kingdom Metazoa; phylum Arthropoda; class Insecta; order Lepidoptera; family Geometridae; genus Philereme; species Philereme transversata. The sequence continues at coordinate 6,505,892 of OZ004353.1, forward strand.
CGACGAAAGTTTGCTGAGAAAATTGAGACAGGGAATATCGATAGTCTGCTGCTAATAGATGCTTGTAAAGGACAAACAAGTATAAAGTGTCATTACCTAGTTTTTTAAGACTTTTTTTGTTCACTTGTTTATGCAAATAAATACCTTACATCTTACTAATATGTCCACGTCCATGTAACAATAAGAATGGAACTTTTGCTTTATTATTTAAATCAGGCGCATGTTTTTTGTGGCAGAGTGAATCTGAAACCGGGATCCATGCCGCGCATTAGAGAAGCCTTTGTCTAAAGAGCGACTGATCCAGTTTATATTTCATAGCTGAAAGGAAGCGCTGATCAATCTGATCATATCTGGCCACCTGAGGGCTTAGCCAAGTTACATTCGATCAGCGATGACGCTAATCGATAAGTCCGAAAATGTATGGGATTCTACACTTGCTATAGTAATATCACGTGATATATCGACAACAAACCTATGTAGAAATCGATTCGAAGCGAATGTAACTTGGTTAAGTCCTCTGAACCGCCACTGTATCTAACAGCGTAGACTTTTACCTTGTTACCACCACTAAAAGTTAAACAACCGTTTAACGCTTGATTAAAAAATTCCTTATCAATTTATGTATCGGATTTTTTTAAAGACGCCCTTATTGGGCAGGTGACTATAGGCAGGCTGTTCGTTATTTTTCGCTCATAAAACAGAGATTTCTGATTGCTCAGGTTCGGTTTCAGGCAGACGCACAGCAAGGCGCGAGTGGGTGACGTCGGAGTGGCTGCTGAGCATGCTTTCGGAGCTGGCAAGGACAAGGAGACGGCCATCAACAATAATGCACTAGGTCAGTAGTACTTTGTTAATTGTCAATTTTTGTACATCGCTTGGGAGTTTGTTATAAAAGCGCACACCTTGCCCTTTAAACGATCTACTAACTTTATGGAGTCTACAAGTGGCGATAGCGAGCTTATCTTTATTTCTAGTATTAAAATTATGATTATCGCTATTTTTCTTACATAAATATTTCCTAAAATAGTATACACACAATTTTATTTATTTTTATTTTATTTTAATTTTGGAAATTAAGTGTCTTTATCATTATTTAGTTTGGTAACTCAGGGTGCCTAGGAATAAACTGATACGACGAACGAAGTATTAAATTTCATTCTGATTGATCGATACCAAGTGAGTTTCTGGAAGGCGCGTGATTAAGGTGCTAAATGCTAATTAATGTTTATGTGAGAAATATGCAAATGGATGATTGAAAGAAGTCCTTCAATACCAAAGTAGGCAGTGTAAAACCAACAATGGTTTGGCATAAATACCAGTTTGCCCTTGAGCTTTATTTGAAGGCGACTAAGTACGTTTAACTTATGATAAGCTATCTTAGTGGCATTGAATTTAAATCAAGATTTATTCCAAAGGAGTATTATAACATAAAGTTCTTGTAATCACGTACTGTAGGATTGGTTCCGTTAATTTCACGACATAAACAAGGATCTTATATATTGGTTCATTCATTTCTCTCTAGAAATCATCCCTGAAACTTCAACCCTCAGTCTCCCAAACTGTTTCATTCTTTTTCCAGATAAGAAAAGTACAAATGCACCATACAACAGGGAGCTGGGGCTAATGGCCACCCAGGTGTCTTCCACTGGGGTCACCACCATCGTTGGGGCAGCTGGAGTCCCCAAGCCAGTCACCAAGCAAACTGTTATCCTAACTTACCAGCCGCAACAGTTTCAGGTAGAATATAAGGAATTTAAAAAATTAAGTTAAATTATATTAAATATATAAATAATTAAATTAAATTTTACGAGGTCTATATCGTTTTTGCGGGCGACTACACGACACAGCGCAAATGCGTCACACTTCGCAGAATTTGCGTGACGTGTCTGAATTTATGTATTATATAGGTACTCGTACGTATGTACTAAGGTATATATTTATATGGGCCGTAGAATTAAATTTTAACATCTCGTACTTTTATATTGTTTCCTAAAATAAAGAGTTATAATTATTGATCGAGCGAAACGAGATCTCTAAATCAACTTGGGCAAATCGGTGTTGTATGTATGTATGTATGTTTGTCCAAGTATAACTTTCGAAGCGTTGATCCGATCATCGTGAAATTATGATACATAGATACATGATGATTATGATACATTATGATACATAGGTAGGTAGTTATGACACAATTTTGGTATGACTAAATGAGCTAAAAATGTTGTTGAGGGGTTGTTGAGATATTGAGGTTCAAGAGGGGTAAAAAAAATGAAAATGAAAATGATTAATCAAATAGGACGTTAAATGTAAGGTCTTGAGGTCTTGGTCATATAGACTCCATTTTTATTTTTAGTAAAGTCCTTAAAGATTTTGAGTTATTAGCCATAATAAAAACTAAACTTAAACAAAATTCACAGGGTACACCACAGTGCTGTAATATGGTATGCGTGTAGCTTAAGTGGTACAAATATAGGCAAAAGTCTGAAATCCAGAATAACTGCAATTTGTACCTCCCAAAAAAGGTTAACCAATTAACATGAACTGCTGTTACCTGTAATTTGAAGGAAACTGTAGGTCATGATAGTTGGGTCCGTATTTCGTGGCACTATTTTGATAGTCAAAGATTACAAATAATATTTTTTTGTTTTAATCGGAGACTCGCGAGATCTCAGTTCGGAGCGAACCACTAGTTATATCTAGCAGTGGCTGAACAGTTAAAGATCATTAAGCTGAATGAGGTGAATTTCACCTTCATGTAGTGTTTGTTTTCTGGTTTACCCTGGATTTAGCTCACGGGGTTCCCGAAAAAAGTAGGCGAATGTAATATTTGACCTTGTCTTCTAATTTATCCTTAGTGGGATTTCATCATGAGTCTTCCTACACACTGAGATCTGAGGATATCTCAGTATCTTTAACGAACTTAAAGTCCTGAACGGTTTTTTCGAGTTCTATTCTAATATGATATAATTTTGTATCAGGATGGGCGTAAAGTCGCTCAGCGTTCAGAGCCGAACAGCGCCAGAAGTTCTTCCCGTATCGGCGAGAGGCCTCCTCCGGGCAAATACACCTTCCAAACCAACCAGCTTCCCAGACCTCAGTACCCAGCCGTCAAGAATATCGACTCTACCAAGAGTAACAAACAGGTATGAACTACAGTTACCTACTGTCCGCCACAGGCTATATACTAGACCATTCTACGCTTGTCAGACGTACGAGTATTGGATGTTTTACTCTTTAAACATGATAAGCATCTCTACTTCAGGTACAGTCAGCAAAACTGATTACAAAAAATTTTAAACCTTAATTAATCTGTCTCGAAGACTGGCATCGCTGACGTGGGCATCAAGGCTGCAAAGCTGAAATGGGACTAGACGGGTCAAGTCTCCCGTATGCAACCCGATAGGTGGGCCAAGAAGACAAGCATATGGACTCCTAAAGACGGGAAAAGACGCCGAGGAAGGCCTAAAAAGCGCTGGAACGATGACTTAGACGTCTTCCAAAGAGACTGGCGGGATCTGGCTCTAGACCGTGATAAGTGAACGGAAGAGGGGGAGGCCTTTGCCCAGCAGTGGGACAGTACAGGCTAGTAAAGAAAATAAAAATAAATAATCTGTTAATAGGTAAGTAGCAGTTATTTTTATGAAGCTTTAAATATTCACCTTGCTTTTTTAGTAATCTCAAAATGTTCAAATCTACATACGGGCCCAGGTGAAAGAAGACGCATACGGAATGAGCAGTTTAACTCGTATTGCATTTCACAAGTAGAGCTATTAAAATCCATGACAATATGAGAGGCTTCAGTTTTACTATTCTTTAGAACTTGCACAATTCATCAGTTATCTCACTCAAAACTAAACTCTAAGTTAAGTATGTTATAAGTTTAGTTTTCTGTGATGACGGATCTAGGCCACACTAGATTTATTTTAGTATTGCCGCTTTGAAAGCCGGTCGGCGTGTGCTTTAAATACCCATAGTGCAGAATGCATCTTTTTACTCCCTCGTGTCTGGAACACACGAGAATAGTATCGCGGGATAGGTCATCTATAGATCGTTGTTTGGGCTACTTTTTTTCGTGGACATTTGAGATGAAGACCAGGGGTCATAAGTGATCACTTTGGGATTTTCATATAGAACATCTCCATTTTTGTCCAAGCAGTAGTTCTAATAATGATTCATTTATGCAATGTTTTGCTTCCAATTTATCTTAAATCTCCACTGTACACGAATAAAAGATTAATACTTTGTGATCTGCTTACAAAGCTGTTGTGAAATATTACGATGATTAAGCTGATGAGACTATAAACCCCCGGATAGAGATATCGTGGTCTTGAAAATGACCTTGTGATGTGACTGATCTTCAAACTGAGGACTGAGACTGAGATCTAACCTCAAGACTGAGGTACTGCATCTAAACATCTTAGCTGATTGTAAAATATAACATCCAAATAACATACACTTTCTTACATCTACAGAGAGAGGAAAAGGTTTTTTGGTAGAGCAAGCCGTTTTGAAAGTTAATTTATGCATATACTCGTCTAGAGTATATTGCATTGCATTCAAATAACTAAAGTAGGTAATTTATACAAGCATTTTCACAGTGTTTAAGACCGTACAATGACGTGTTTTTGAGTTTTTTTACACAAAATGTATGCAATCTATATACTACGATTTGACTAGCTTCTGGTGCAAATGTGAGTTACCTATCTTTTCCCACGGGATACAGCACCAGACATTATGTTATGACGTTTATCCCGTGTGTAGCAATGTTTGTTTATTTTTAAATCAGTTAACTAACATCTGAACTACGAGACATTGCGACATCGGCGAGCGTACCGTAGGGTTCCGTAGCTTCCATTCAGTCATGCACTTTGGATTGGCGAGATGGTTAAAATGGTCAATAGATTTTTATAAAGTGTTTTATTGGCGTGTGTGATGTGCGGTGATATAATCAGTGTTTTTAATTACAGGTGGTGAATAGTACAAGGAAGGCGAGTGGTTCAGATGGTTGGAGAGAGGGTATGTGAACTTATTTGTAGGTACTTTACTTTCGAACCGTTCTCGTGCGTGCCTGCCTTCTAAACGGTAGCCGCTCTATGTTAAAATTAAAATGTTTAGTCTTGACTAAGAATTATTACAATCTTACAGCTCTACTATTATTTCTTTTCTGTCAATATTAAACTATATTTATACTTTTACTAACAGTTCGTAGAGATTATGTATTATATATATCATAGATTACTTTTAAACCATTCCCAAACGGGGAGTCACGCACTAGATAATATCAACTACTTAGGTGATGAACCCTAATAGGGACAATTACATTCGTTTTCTAATTATTAAAATAAGGAAGTTAGAGTTTTTGTACCAAATTTATTATGAAATTCTTTCAAAATTGAGTATCTGGCGTTATTTGTCCAAGGTCTTGTGCATTCAAGGTGAACCGTTGAACGGAAATATTTTATTTTTATTTTATAATTATTTGCGTGCTACATGAAAGTTTCGTTGGAAATCACGAAATCGTTTAGGTAACTGTAAATTAATTTATTTATGAGTTTGGAAGGGCTCCGAGTAATTTAAAGTAGAATAATTGTAATAAATTATCGTCGAAACCACTTAGTTACATAAGTACTAGAAAAAAAAACTTGAAAAAATGTGATTGCAATTCGTCAACAATTTTTAAATCTGTTGGTGCGTTTGGAAAGTTTCTTGTAGATAAAAATATATTTTAAATAAATCATATTACTCAAAGAATTCATAGTTTTTTCAAAACATGCAAAATAAACTACTGCTAGATCGTCATGAGATGCACATGGCCTTAAAATTAGCGTTAAAATCGCCAATAATGGGAATATTTTACCCTACAGTGCGTCACTAAATAATAAATTAAAAATAAAATAGATCAATGTGTTCGTGGAATAATTTTCATCATCCAGACAACGCAACACAATAAAAATATGTTTGATTTTAAATAGTTTTCTACATACATTTAAATGTTCCCAGGTGCAGGATCAGCAGTATCCTCTGACTCCGGCGTGTGGACGGGCGGCGAGGGCGCGGCAGGAAGCGACCTGTCTCCAAACTCGCGCCACCGCCCCAGGAACCTGGAGATGGTGATGAAGGGTTCCCACAGCTTCCATCTCAGGGAGCTGCAAGATGCTGATTTCGATATTATGGGTATGCACATTTGGATTTACGAACATCAGTAGCATACTGAAATTTTCAACACACTTGCTCGTAAAGTGAGCCTACATCGTTCTTATGGTCATAAACCGAACTATAACACACACGTGCATAATAATATTACACACTAGTGCGTAATAGAATTATCCCTACAAAGTTAAGTTGGTACCTAACTGCAAATTATATGCGAGTAAACAGAGCATTTTCAATTTTAACCGGGTAATACAGTTTTGTAACAACAAAGAGGTTTTATGCCGCTGAAAATCCATTTACATTTTTGCAATAAATAAATGTATCCCTAATTAAGACGAAAAAACATTTATTATTATCAAATTATTTATAATTCACAATAATTTGTTATAAAATATTTGCATTTTATCACTAAAATTAAGTATAATTTTGAAGTAGGCTGTATGGCTATATGTAATCAATCACCTTACATTTAGCGCATGCAAGATAATCATTTTGAAAATTGTACATGCACCAATTATTTTAATAATTTTATGCTTAACGATTTATGCAATACATGTTTGTTTTTTCCTCGCTAGTGTCGAAAAAGTGCGCATGAAACTCGTGAGCAAGTTGCTCACTAGACACTGGGTTGAATTACGCCCTCGGCTACGGCTCGGGCTGCAACCCACAGCCTCCTGTATAATGAGCAACTTAGCTCACTTGTATCATAATATACTATTATGAAACAGTCGAATAGATCTGCCTCTATTTCAATAGTTCCTATTTCACCTCTATCCAAGACGTGCTCTTCGTGGCAAGACAGCGTCTGCGTCTGTGACCTTGAGGGAAACTAGATGGGCCTGTGATTACACAGGATTTCTATTTCCTTTTTTTGTAACCTGTATGAGTCAATGGCTTGAAATAAACAATTTTTACTTTATTTATTTATCCCCACTTCCATGTCCTTTAGTGCGAGTTTTACTAAGGCGGGTTTTCTTCTCATGCTGACCGTCTGCGCTTATAGGATCATTCCATGTATAATATTGGTCCAATATAACGACATCCGTGGCGCATTGGGCGAATAGCCGTCTGAGACGCAGGAAGTTTGATTCCCATCGCGGAACAAATATTTGCATGATCTGCAGTTATTTGCTCCGGGTCAAACAACTAGTTGTTTCTCTATATATTACAAGTACCTAAGTATGTACTTACAAACAAAAAGTATATTAAAATTCTATCAGTTATATGGTTCCCATAGTACAAGCTTTGCTTATTTTGGGGCTAGATGGCGCTGTGTGAAATGTCCAGCATTATTTATCCATACTAATATTACTAGTGGTTCGCCCCGAACTGAGATCTCGCGAGTCTCCCATAAAAACAAAAAAATATTATTTGTACCTAATCTTTGACTATCAAAATAGTGCCACAAAATGTATATCTATGCTACTTGACCTACAGTTTCATTCAAATTATAGGTAACGGGAGTTCATGTTAAATGGTTACAATTTTTTGGGGTACAAGTTGCAGTTATTCTGGATTTCAGACTTTTCCCTATATTTGTGTCACTAAAGCTACACGCATATCAAATTTCAGCACTGGGGTTACTAGTATACCCTGTGAATTTTGTCAAAGTTCAGTTTTTATTATGGCGAATAGCTTAAAAACTACAAAGATTGACTAAAAATTAAAACGAGGTCGAAATGTACTCACAAATATATAGATACACTGTGTGACTAAATGAGCTAAAAATGTGGGGGCCCCCATATTTTTAGCTCACCAAAATTGTGCCATCACAACCGAGTAGGTATATACCAAATTTCACGATGATCGGTAAACGTTTTGAAAGTTATCCTCGGACAAACAAACATACATACATACAACGCCGATTTGCCCAAGTTGATTCAGAGATCACGCTTCGCTCGATAATAAATGTGAAAGTAACTCTGTTTGTTTGTTACCTTTTCACGACTAAACGGCTGAACGGATCGTAATAACATTTGGCAAGGAGATAGATTATATCCTGGAGAAGGACATAAGCAATTTTTACCCGACTGCGCGGAGGGTAATATTTTTATTGATAAACCACACGTGCGAAGCCGCCGGCGGCGGCACTACCGCCGTCAGCTAGTTTATAATATGTATGTATTGCTATGAAGCGTTCCTGAATAACGCTGACCGTCCGCCCTGATATGCGTCAGCGGTAGCTCTCTTTCAACAACTAGCTACGCGCCAACGGCAACGGTCAGCACCGAACGATAGTCAGCGTAAGAAGAAAAGCCGCCTAAGACGTTCTTATGTCTGTTGAGCGGCAGATTTATTATGCATAGGAGTTCAGAATGAGTTCTTTTTGTCTTGCTAAGAAGGCATATTATTAAAATATTCAACTTCTTTCCAGATGACGCAGTTGTAACCGGCCACACTGTGATCCCCCTGCCAAAGCTACCCAGCTCATTTGACGAGCTGTCTCCTATATCTCCCGAGTACGAAGTGACCCCCACCTACCGCGCGCCATCTCCTATTGCCAAGCCAGTCGAGGTCTCCAGGTCTCCCATGTCAACCCTGGACCGCTACAGGAATAGGAGTCGTCCGACCAGGATCCAGACTAGCACAGAGGAAGAGAAGTTTGTGTTGGATCGGGCTCAGCCGGAGAAGTTGAATAAACAGGTAACATCATCCTTACTCTCTAGTTAGCCATGGGCTTTAGGCTGGTCGACCAAAATGATATTCAAAAATAAAGATAAAGATCATTTATTCGCAGAATGCAAGTATAAAGCTAGAAATAATCCAATGCAGCAATCTTATTGGTGATATTTTCTTAGCGAAGAAGCTCAGAGTTGGTGGACAAATAGCTTTTAACTTGTGTCACAGAGGGTAATAAGGAGATACCTTTTGACATTTCTTTTAAACCTAATATGGCTTCTTATAGCAAAAGTGACAAACAAGCGTACAGGCTACTGATGTAGATGCAATGCGCTATCACCTTCTTAAAACACAATCATTTTTACACCCCTATTACCATATTTGACTCATCTAAAGTTTTTTCTAAAGTTTAAAGCCATTCTGAAGTTTCCAAAAACAATAGCATTCCTTTTTATTTTCCAGAACTCATTCATAAAATCATCCAGTGGAGTACCGTCACCAACAGCGGTGGATTCGAGCAAGGAGTCCAGTCCCTCGTGCAAGAGCGAGGAGAGTCATTTCGGCAACATCAGCGCTTGGCAGAGCCACGCGGCCGGAGAGGCTATGGCCAACAGGTACTTTTTCCACTATTGCTGTAGGGACACTCTACATACAGAATAGCTGACTCGTGCAAGTAGACGAGCCAACTTCTCTCATCAAGACTTTCTGACAGCCATCTTGGTGTTTATAAGCACCTGCTTGCCTTGTTGAGGAAATATATTTTGGTAATTTGAAGATGTATCCCTTCATTCCATCATCCTCAGGACTCTTTACTCAGTTATAAAAATATATGTTTTTAGTCCATCTGAATTGATAAAAAATTAACATACATGTTTGATTTGCAGATCTCAAGACGATGTATCTATCGCTCTTAGTGTGTCAAGCTGTGAGGACGACAAGTCCAAGTTTGAGAAGCTGCAAGAAGTACAAAAAGCAGAGATAGAAGTTCCTCGGAAGACGATCGTGATAATGGACGAGCCGCCGGTACCGCATCCGCTGTTGATGAAGTCGCTGACCTTGAGTCAGCATGACAGTCTGCGGGGACCTATGATGGGTAAGAAAATATTTTGCGTACTAAAGACATGATCACCTCAAAGCTTGGTTGAAGACCATGCATGAGCATTTAATGAGACGTGATGTGATTATTTAAGATTCACCAGCGGGTCTGTAGACTTTTAGCATACAAATCATTGTAGTAAGCACGCAGGTAAAATGCAAGTTATATTTCTTCTGCCTGATTTTCAAGACAAAAGATGCACGACAATATTTGAGCAAATAAATTCTTGGGTCGAGAAGGAACGCCTTGCGTATTAACACCATTAATTCAGGTGTTATATTAGTTAGTGTACTCAATGAGAGTTCCTTTATTTGAATTATGTTACGTTTCATCACCCGCACATGAAATAGCATAACTACCTAACGCACTGCCTATTATAACAAATGCAACGAGCCAGAACAATGTGTACAAGGTGTGTTCGAAAGCCAGTTACCAACCAACCGTGTCTGTTACAGGTTCAATGACAAGTTCCAACTACAGTACCACGAGTACTTGCACCAATCAAAGCATTGATGTTCACAACCTCACTTTGACTTTAGAAGAGTCCAAATTCGATATGTCTGCTCTAGAGACGTCCACGCAGAGCCTTCTAGATGATGAAACCTCGCCAGCTGATAGTCTGATTTCGTCGACGAGTACAAGTGATAGTAATACGGATTTGCACGTGGAAAGGGATGTGCCTTCGATCTCGTCGGCGTATCAGACGGCCAATACTAAGACTAGGACCCCGGAACCGGAGGCAGATGGGGTTGATGGTGAGGCACTGCAGCCGGTCAAGGAAATCATGTAAGTCGAAAAACATTTGATCACACTAATATTATAAATGCGAAAGTTTGGATGTTTGTTTGTTACTCAATCACGTCGTACAGGCTGAACCAATTTTGATGAAATTTGGTATGTACGTAGATTATAACCTGGATTAACGCATAGGTTACTTTTTGTTGACAAACAACGCCTGCGAAGCCGCTGGCGGAAGCTAGTAAATGTATAGATTAATAATATTCCAGCGTGAATCTGGTCGTTAGTGATGCAAATATTAGCTTATTTATTTAATCTTTTATCCAAAAGCAGCATGACATATCTGTATTTTAATTATTGACTATTATATCACAATTCCCTTAGTGAATCAGCTACCGGCTCCAGTGCAGAAGTCAGCAAGAATGCCACCCCAGAGTCCCCCGGCACGCCGACGCACGCGTCCGGCTCTCTCTCGCTGTCAGATGGACGGGACTTCTTCGACGACGAGATCGCTGACCAGCCAGCATTGCTCTTTAGAAGTAAGAACACCTAAAGCGCGTCACACACTATGAAAATATAATATTATCGCCGTGTGTGATGGTCCATTGGATTATATGGCGAGCGATATTATACTAACTTCATCGTTTCTGACGCGCTTAATGCTCTATGATTATTAATAGTTTTTCCTTCTATAAAATGTGCTTACTACTTTCTTGGTACTTTTCCTGAAAGTACCTTTCGAATCTTTGTTTAAATATGATTATCCTACAAATTTTTTTGTAACCAAATAAATATTATGACATTCCCTTGTCAATACATCTATAAAAATCTGATATATGTTCACAAAAATATTAATATGTTTAAGAAAAATAGCGATAATCATAAATACTAGACATAAAGATAAACTCGCTGTTGCCACTTGTAGACTACATAAAGTTAGTAAATCGTTTAAAGGGCAAGGTGTACGCTTTTATAATAAACTCCCAAGGGATGTACAAAAATTGGTAATTAACAAATTTTTAAACGTATTTAAACAAAACCTTCATAAAAAAGCCTACTATAAAATATCGGATTATTTAAATGATAGAAAAGCTTGGGATTGAAATTGCTCCAACTCATTCAAAAATGTTACAATTTAGACGTAATTTATTTTCTTTATTGTTATCTATGTATTCTCAAAGGATCATTAAAAAAAACAACCAGCCCTATTTCTTGCCTTTCTTTCCTGGCTTGGTCGCGAGTTCCTTCAGTACAGGCCTTCAGGCAGTAAAATTGACGTTTTCAAGTAATCCTTGTGATTTTAATTAATAAAAAAAAATTGATTTTTGAGGAACCAAAGAGTTAGATGTTATATCTTCTTGTTAAAATTTTTGAGATAGAGAAAGCACATAAGTGTGTGTATATAATTTTTAAAAAATCAGAGGGTGTCTACACATCTGTCAAGTAGAGTTTCGAATTATGTTATGATTGTAATCAGAACTCTTTCTTTGTTATTTCTATGAGGTAGAATAGAACCGGTAAAATTTACTCTCATAATTTTTAAACACTGGCTGAAAACAAATAATCGCTGCTTTACTTTAAACAAACATTAATATTATCTTTTTAACGCCAAGAAGTTTAGCTCCATCAGCTTTATTATGTTATTTTGTTCTAGAAAATACTGACGGCAGCCCATCTATAAAAGCCGAGTCGGAGGCGAGTAGGCATCTAAGGAGGTCAAGAGAAAGAATCAACTCAAGTCCACTCGTTCAGAGAAATCGCAAAAGTAAGTTAAACTAAAATATGTTCCTATACATAATTTCGTTTATCGCCACCTGATGTTGATGGCAGACTTTTTGGAACCTAATGGAAAATAGTTGATTGAAACACAATTTTGCGAAAGAAGTGACCCCTAAGATGATCCAATCAGCTGCTTTTTCATTGCGTAGAATAATAAACTAATTTTTCAAAGTCTCTGAGAATAAAAGCGTAATATGGTAGAAGAATAACTTTTTTATTTAGATAAGATAACAGCCACACAGAAATAATATAACACTAGACAAAAATAAAAAGGCAATACAATGGGCGGCCTTATCGCTGAGAGACATCTCTTCTGGGCACCCTTTGGATGGAACAAAATCAGTGAAGCTATTAAGTTGGTTCTTAGTTTCCACGAAAGCAACCAATTAAGAGATAATTAATGTTATCATATGTTGCTAATATTTTATGAATCGTTTTGATCTTATTAATACTATCTACTTTTATATATTTAACTAGTTTATATATTTAATATTTATGGCTTTATTACTTTTTCTTCTGTTAATTTTTTTTGTTTATATTTTTGTAAAACTTTTTTTGTTTGAAACTTCTTTTTATGTTTTTAAGTGTTATTTTTTTATGTCCTTAAAAATCGCGTCCGCTATGTATTTATTATATATTTATTTGTCTCTCTCGGTCCTAAAGGCCTCAACGGAAGACCAGCGCAGGTTCTAACGTCCTGCAGTAGCTGAGTTGAGACCTTTTTGCAACCGATTTGAATGAATGAATGAAACCAATTTGTGTACCTACCTAGCTTTAAGTTTTTATGTTGTTTTTTTCTTGATATACTGTATTATTTTAGCAATATTTATTATTATTTATTTATTTATGACCACTCGTGTTTTCTTCTTTAGTGATGGGACGAAACGGCGGCGAGCGGACCCCATCCCTCGACACGCTGTCGAGTCTCGCTTCCGATGACCTCATGATGGACAACGATCTGGCGCACTCCATCACCAGTCTGCAAAGCGTCGATGATTACATCGAGAGGTAAGCACCAAGCCCTCTTGAAAATGGGAACTTTCATTAAAAATGGCTGACCAGACCAGACACAAATGGTGAATTTGTAAACAATCGACATATTTTGAGTAACAGCTCTGCTCGTTATACAGAATGTCTGTGTTTATTTTAATCAAATATAATAGTTAAAAAAACTGGACAAGTGCGAGTCGGATTCGCCCACCGAGGGTTCCGTACAAATTTGTACCGACAGTTTCCATGATAGAATACGTATTTAAATAAAGAATGTATTTTTATGATTTAAATACAAATGTATAATTTTCAGATTTTTCCCTGTACTTGTAGTATAAGACGATATTACTTGCCAAGTTACATAGTTCTAGGTCAACGAAAAGTACCCTATAAATTTCGATTCCCTTGAGAGAGTTGAAATATACGTTTTTTGCGGCATAAACGGCCTATTATTTCTTATTAACTCTTAGCAGACAGATATACATATAACATATTAATCTAGTTGGATTTCTATAGTCCTGCAGTTTATTGAAAATATTCGTTCTATTTATGTATGTAAGTATAACTCATACCTAAGTACTCGGTAACAATACAAAGTCGTATTGCATTGCATGTACCTAGATGTAACCAATATCATTGTTCTACTACTTACCTATATGTACCTAAGTATAGATACACATATATATGAATATACTGAATATCATACCTTTTAACGTCACACGCCACTTCATAACTCAATATCTGTTAAACTTACACTTACCCAGTGCTCGAAATCGACCAGAACGCACCGAGACGCCGTTCCATTTCGTAAAAGTTCTCCTCATATACTTCTGGTTTGGAGAAAAGCCTACCTTCGGTGGGACACAGTTTAAAATGCGTGCGTAAAAATTTACGATGCTCACTCTCATGAGTTTTCAGGCAGCAAAATATTGTAATAAGAGAAAAGTCGCGGTTCAATTTTATTACATTTTTATTTACGTAATAAAAATATCTGAAATTCATTCGGTTTCGTGAGTAAGTCCTTTTCGAACACATTATCTTCCTCAATCATACATAACACACATTATCATAAAGCTTCCAATAACACAATCATTTCACGTAGGTTGGACAGCTCGCTTCGCAGCGGCCTCAATTCCCTAGACGAGAGGCAACTGCATCAAGAGCTGTCATCCTCGAAGGCCGCGATCAGGCAATGGAGCCAACTGCTCGAGCAGAATAACTTACTGGATCGACAGCTCGCGGCGATTGCGCAAGGCAAGGGCCCGGAGTCTCTCACAGCCAGTAATAACAGTCTGGCTAGCCTTGGGTGAGTGATATTTTACTAGGAAATCATATACGTTTCAGATATAAAAGTCTACTACACATACGTATACGTACCAAGACGAATTATTCCCAATTTTTTTGAGTCTATTTTTCCAAAGCACTACAATCTTGTGTCATTAAGTCTAGAGTGAATAGCTGTTAAACTCATCTTCTGTTTCTATTCTGTGCTAGTGGTCAAACGATTGTCTATAAACAAATAAAAAAACATCGAGGCAGCAAACCAGCAGTAGCGCTAATGGTTATGACTTACATGAAGATTCGGCAGTTTCCTATAGTTAACAAACTTGGGTTGAATGTTTATTGTATTGTTATATAATTGGGTCATATAATTATAGCTCTTTTGTTGTCTCATAGCAAAGGTAGCCTACTCTAGTCGCTAAATACTCTGTAGATATAGATCTACAACCTACGCAACGAAGTAGAAGAGGTATACGAAGTATGAAGAGATTGTGTGGATGACATCTTCGTAGAAGCAAAATATACCTATTTTTACGTTACCTACTTACTACTCAGTAGAAGTAAAGCTATAAACCTCAGATTATACAAACAAACAGATAGAGCGCGCCGAACGTGCGAGTGAAGCCACACAAGCGAATACAAATTTAAAAGCGAATACAATCTCGCGGCAGTGCTAAAGATAGCGTCGTACTGCTTGAACGTCTCGAGTGATTCATTATTTTCTGTCAAAAATGACGTCTTGTGTTATTAAACAGTGTAAAAGTTGTTCCCAAAAACAAAAAAAAGTGGATGGAATATCATTTCACAAGTAACTATAAATTATTTAATTGATTTTATTATTTATTCACCCAATAATTAAACGGTTGTCTCGAAACACAAAACCTCGACATTAGTTCGACTGTGTTGCCAGTTTTCGGCAAAATGTTTTCCCTTCAATTGGGGAAACTACCTGTTGATCTAGGCGTTAGCTAGCCTGACTGTTAAATGTACGGACGTGGGTTTGATTCCCACGCGTAATCTCACGCCTAAATTGTTATTCCGAATTTGGATGTATTTCTATAATTATGTTATTGCCGTTTACTGTGATTCGGTGATTAATATCTTATGCGGGATTTTAAATATAATTGTATATGTATAACAATTTACTTCCGTATGTATATATGTAATGTATATACATTACATATACATATACACATATATAATAAATGGTGTATATAGAGAAGTAATAGCGATCCGCCCTCGCTTCGCTTCGGGATAAATATCCTACCAGAACATTTTACCGGGATAAAAATATCCTATATGTTAATCCAGATCATATTCAATATGTGCAAAATTTCACAGAGTGAATCTGATGAAGTTGTTGATAGAAAAGTATTTAATGGTGCGATTGCACTATATAGCAAAATTAGAAACTAATTCTCGAAATGTAGAAGCCAAACGGCAATATTACAAGAAATTAGTGCAAAATAAAGGTGGTTAATTTTTTTGGAAATATAATTATTTATGATTTTAATAAATATTTTGGATTCATATGTATGTTGTTTTATCAGTCTAAAGAAATGAATATGATACTACAGAAAAAACTAAAGTATTATTATAAAGTCCATTTTTCCAAAAAGTGTTATTGTAATTTTTCAAATTCTAATAACAGTCCGGAGTCAGGAATATATCCTGCGTTGTTGGCTAGTCTCTTGCGAGATGGCCGCCGTAGCCGTAATTCGGCCAGGAGGACATTAAAGTCCATGTAAACCTCAATAAACACCGGACGGACGGCTAGTTATAAAAATCTTCACATTATTATTTCTTCTGTAATTTTACAATGCGTTTACAATGGTACATGAAATATTTAAGTGTTTAATAAACTAGTTAATTAAACAATTGTTCAATCCTAATACTGACACAAAGGGGGTAGCGGGTTAAGACGGGTCTGGCGGCCCCCACCGAATCTGGTAAAATCGTTCCAAAAATCTTGAAGAGGGTCGAAAAACAAGAAGTATAAGCTTTTTACCGACATTACAACCCCAAACGAAAACACAGTAATGGCGAAAAATATGATTTTATGTGATTTTTTTTTCAAGCAGTTTAATTTATTTTTAAATGGTTTAAACGCAATTAAAAATTTGTTTTGGATGTATGGAAGTCCCCTGAATTTTTTCAGATTTTTTGGTCAAGTAAAAACATGTGAATTTTAGGTTTAAATGCGAAAAAATCGTGAAAACGCGTCATTTTCAAGATTCAACCCTCTAATTTTTAGGGTGGTTTTCATTTTCCCGAGGGGTGCTGTATAGAAATTTTTTTTTACAACAAATAAACCCATAAATATTTATTAACACAGGTTTGATAATGTTATTTTTATTATGTTAATGATAATTTCTTTGACATCAAATTCGTGATCAGCGACCTCAAAAACCGCTTTAGAGATGTATTTTTTATAGCAAAGACGCATTATACCAAGTACGCGCCGTAATTTACCGAAAGTTGAAAATTCGAGTTTTTTTTCAAAAAATCGCCTCGCTCACCAGAATTGACCAAATTGAGTCCAGTTGCCTGCATTCAAAAGAGGACGATTGCCGCTATCTATACTATACAGCACCCCTCGGGAAAATGAAAACAACCCTAAAAATTTGAGGGTTGAATCTTGAAAATGACGCGTTTTGACGATTTTTTCGCATTTAAACCTAAAATTCACATGTTTTTACTTGACCAAAAAATCTGAAAAAATTCAGGGGACTTCCATACATCCAAAACAAAATTTTAATTGCGTTTAAACCATTTAAAAATAAATTAAACTGCTTGAAAAAAAAATCACAAAAAATCATATTTTTCGCCATTACTGTGTTTTCGTTTGGGGTTGTAATGTCGGTAAAAAGCTTATACTGCTTGTTTTTCGACCCTCTTCAAGATTTTTGGAACGATTTTACCAGATTCGGTGGGGGCCGCCAGACCCGCTTTAACCCGCTACCCCCTTTGTATTCAATTAGTAACAAATTCATGTATCCAAATATAATTTTAGAACCTGTTGTCGTAAAAGGACATTAAAAAAAATACAGGGAGTTTTTTTTCTTTTTCTGGTATCATTACACGCACACTGATGCACGTGTCCCTACAGAGCTATTTCTAATCGCCACGCACACATGAATGATAAGTAGCGTCATACTGTTTGTTGCGTACACTCCATCTGTTTGTTTGTATAATCTGAGCTATAAACGTACTATTCGAAGCAACTTATGCTGCATCTGTCCAAAAACATTACGAAGACATGTGCAAACTATCAGCAATAAGTCGCGGACGTGACTATATGCGCTCGGACGACCGACGAGAATCTCCGACATGGTGTGCAGATTAGTAAGTCGCGTCCGTTAGTCGCGACTATAAGTCGTCTGAGACAGTATGTTTCCAGTTTTAGCCAATCTTTAGTCGAAGCCTACTCCTACAAAAACTACCTTAATTGAATCTGAATCTTTTATACAATGTATTGTGCTTTTTATTGCTTTCATTTATATGTGTCACTCATGATTTCTCATTTCATTTAAAACACAATTCACCGCTGCATCTAATATCTACTCTACTTTTGCTATCCATACCTATAACACTTAAATTTTCATTTTCTTTACTTCAAGTACTTTCTTAGAGTAACTACTTATTCTATAAAATCTACATTGATTTAACGTATTGTTCGTTCGTAGCATCATCGCGAGACAATCGCACAAAAGGTGCTGTTGACAATAACAGTACCTAAACAAAGGGAATGCTAGGAATTGAATAACAGAACAAACGACATTCTAAACTAGGTGGATGCTTTGATAGGCTTCAATTCAGCTCAAGGAGACGCTAGTAATGGCAACTCGTTCGTTTGTTATTGACCATTATTCTTTGTCGATTATGTTTGATGAGAAGTTATTTTGACCTGATTGTGTATCGTGTACGTTGACTAAGAATTTTAAAACATTTTTGTAGTTTTAATCAAATAACCAAAATGTGTTAACGACGACGACTAAAATTAACTGGGCATTGAGGCCACTAGGCTAAACAAAAGTAAATGAGATATCATATTCTTCGTGAATTGTGTACCTATACTTTTTTTTAACAGTTAACAAAAGGGCTTTGTCGCTCATGCGATTATGACACCCTGGTAATGTAAACAAAACAAATTTACTAATTATATAGGTAAATACTAATTGAGCTACCTCCTATCTACTAACTTAAATAGTTTTTTGGCAGTATCTGATAACGGATCTGCCAAAATAATATTACAATCACCAATATTAAAGTTAGAAGAATCTCTCGCACTAGCATTCTGAACACATTCCATCAATATTTGATATACATCATACTTTTTGTTGATAAAATGTGTTTTGTTTTCACCAAAAATAAAAACATTCGCTGTTATCTGTTGATCCTTATAGTAGAGGATACGATTAAGAACGACCTTCACCCATCTGTTTAATTGATGTAAAATATTTTATATCAAATTTAATATGTTAAAAAATATATCGCGAATGGGTTGGCTAAAAAATTCCTGGCCAAACTATGATTATTTAAAAAACAACATTAACATGAACTCCCATTACTTGTAATTTGAATGAAAATATAGGTCAAGTTAGTTGGTTTAGCATTTAGTGGCACTATTTTATTTTGTTAGTATTAGTTATTAAGATTATGAATAATATTTTTTTTTTGTTTTTTGGGATGCTCGCGACTCCGATTATAAAATAGTGCCACAAAATGCACAACCAACTAACTTGACCTATATTTTCATTCAAATTACAAGTACCGGGAGTTCATGTTAATGTTGTTTTTTAAATAATCATAGTTTGGCCAGGAATTTTTTAGCCAACTATTAAATTTGATATAAAATATTTTTCATCAATTAAACAGATGGGCGAAGGTCGTTCTTAATCGGATCTTAGACTATTATAGATTTTACCGAACGTTATATTAATGGCTTACAGAATCATCTGCAGCGCACTATCACCATTTTAAAATTGTTTCTATATTAACATTGCCTTTGATCGTTTTATCTGTTCCACAAGTTGGCACCGGTTTAAGCGAATGTGCGGTAACCATTACTTTGGTTAAATACCTTCTAAGAAGGTACTTAAATTTGTACTGAGCTAAATGTACCGTTCACATATTTTTAAGTGTAAGGTCAGGTCAATAATTAAGGCCTTTACCGTTTCCCTATAATTAAATTTCAATATGAAGGTTCACTCTTGCCCTAAATTGAATTTTTACGACTTTGGTTAATACGTCTGCTAGTATTCTTTCTATTTAGTGTAGCTACCAATATTCACATAGGATTATGATATCTGATGAAACCTCATTTGAGGAACGAATAATCCAAAATTCCGCAGCACGTTATAAAGTATCATTATATCGTGGTTTGTCCCAGTAAGTTAGTGACACATTAGCCACATTTCCGTTAAAAAGTCAAACAAAGTCAAAGCACCGTTCCAGCTCCAATTTTATCAGATGGTGTGGGTACCGACCTCCATGCGCACGACACGACAATAGCTATTTACTAACAATGGGAACTACCTATTCCTAGCATAGTGTCTCGGTCTCGCACTGAGCGATTGCGAATTTGAATGCAAGCTTTCGGCCCCTTTGTATATTTTTTGTCTATTCATACCATGTGAAGGCAATTTACGTGACGTGATTCAATACTGAGTTCTGCTAACTTCATGTCTTCAAAAGCTTATATAGTCTCTAAGTTGCTATTATTTACAAATTTTCTGATTTTTTTGTGTCTGTGCTCATCAGAGCGCTTCTAAACCGCATAAAAACCAACTGTTTCTAAATAAATTACCATCGAAAAACTAATCAACAAAGTTACTGAACTGTCAAAGTTAACGAGATTATTTCGCAAAGAGAAATTCGTATACAATTTCAAGGTAGATTTAACGGTGGTGAGCTTTATGTCGAAAGGTCCTTGCTCCGTGAGGTAATCAGATAGTGCAAGCGGGGCTTCGGTTCATCTCGTGTGCCTGAGTGCCTGTGCCTGCCACGATCCGGCGCAGCAGAGCGATGTTAGTCTGTGAAGCGTCGCGCAACGGGACGTACGTAGCCCGCTAACCACAAAGCACGTGCTGTGGTCCGGTCGGTCTAACCTCGCATCTACAGAACATTCGAACATCCTATTCAAAAGTACTTTAACAGTTTCATAAATCACACAGTTCATTGAGTCTATTCGACCCTACGCAAGTTAAGCTTCGATAACTTTTACAGCTGTTTGCATTTTGAATTTGTGCTTATTGTGAATCAAAGTCATGGATGTTTGTTTACCCGCTGCACAATCTTCAGTCGCGGAAATCGATAAATGTGCTTGATATATCAGTAATTTGATATGTTGTGTGCAACGTAATACCGTTAATTGAGTTAGTGACGGTAACTGACTCAACGTTAGATTAAATGATTTTATGGGATTCGCTAATGTAGGAGATAGTAAAATCGAATCTAAAGAGAAACCAATCCCTTTAGATTCGTTTTACTATCTCCGTTTGAAAATATAATAAATCTTATTTAGATAATATCATTGTTGCAATAAATAAATAAATATCGCTGGACATTTCACACAGCGCTATCTAGCCCCATGGGAACCAGATAACTGATAGAATACTTATATATTTTTTTTGTTAATACATACTTATAATATATAGTAAAAAACCCAGACACGGAACAAATACCTGTAGATCATGCAAACGTTTGTTCCGCGGCGGGAATTGAACCCCGCTACCTCCTGCGTCTCAGCCGGCTATACACCCACTGCACCACGGAGGCAGTCAAAATATAAGTCAAAATACTGATTGTTATTGACATGACAATTAAAGCAGTCAACGATTCAGTCATAATGCTATTTCATTGGACATGATTTGATTTTAACTTCCGCCCGCTGATAAAACTACAATACAGTGTCCAAATGGGAAGGAACATTCTACTATAATTTATAAATAAAATTGGTACCCATCATGGGTCAAGTCTCATCCAGGCCGGTACCTAAGTAGCAAATATTAAAAAGTAGGTAGTTACTATGATTTCTATTGACTTAAAAATGACGAAATTTCTTATGGACGATACATATTTTTGTTTGATTTATTATAATAACCTTTTTTTAAATATTCATGTTCTCTTTGGACGTTACTCTCAACTGGGGTCAAATGTACTGTATTATGTATTGTAAAAGGACCATTAAAAAAACCAACCAGCCTTGTTTCTTGCCTTTCTTTCCTGGCTTGGTCGCGAAGGAACAGGCAGTAAAATTGACGTTTCAAAGTGATCTTTGTGATTTTAATGAATAAAAATATTTGACTTTGACAGCCTGAGATCCTTATGCGCGATCATTTGGGTAACTATGATAATGTAAATGATAGTTGATATGTGTTACAAAAACAAAGTTATCTATTTGATTGGCTGATGAGTAAGCTATTCCTGATACAACATAATCAGTAATAATAGTTTGAAACAACATGATAAATAACATAAATATAGCTATCACTGATAAGATTAGAGGAGTCCTTAACACAAGCAGACATGGCTTGCTACAAAATGGGTTCAGTTCAAATGGTGTCAAATAATATAATAGATATTATTATTATAATTAATGTAATCTACTCTAGTTTATATTTTTGTTCGGTTTTTTAACGACCATAATTAAAACTATAAATTAAGCGATAACACAAAACATACTTCAAATCATTATGACGACTTACGTGGCGCCGTGGGCCAATAGCCGGCTGAGACGAAGGAGGTAGCGGGTTCGATTCCCGCCGCGGAACAAATGTTTGCATGATCTACAGATATTTGTTCCGGGTCTGGTTGTTTTTCTATATATTATAAGTATGTATTTACAAAAAAAAAGTATATAAGTATTCTATCAGTTATCTGGTTCCCATAGTACAAGCTCTGCAAAAACCTAAACTACTTAATTGTGAGCTTTCATAAGCATCTTTACTGTAAATAGTACCTTCTAAACTGAGTATACCGGTGCTGAAGTGTGACTGATGGACATACAGAAGCGACTCAGTTTCCCTTAGTTGTTTTCTTACCAAGTTTTGTAACGACCTACTAAAAACAGTTTTCATTATTTCTAATACAGTTAAGTATATTCTATCTTTAAAAAAAAGTTTATAAGTATTCTATGAGATATCTGGTTCCCGTAATACAAGCTCTGCTTAGTTTGGGGCTAGATAGCGCTGTGTGAAATGTCCAGCAATATTTATTTATTTATTTATTCAACAATCAGCTGATTATCGTTATTAGAAACACGGGATTTATCACGTACCGTTTTATAGGTATTTCAACCGAGAATGTTTCGGTTTCAGCTCATTATCGTCCTGCTTGAAAAATTTACTTACCTTAACTTAGTCTGGCAACTGAGAACGAACCAGGGGACCAATTCTACTAAACCAATCGCTTCACTATGACAATGGTATCGTCGCAAAATGGCCACCATTAGATACTTTTTGATATTCTATTAACACAATTTGGCAGGTTATGACAGGAACAACAATCATAATCGTTTTTTTCTTATAAATTAGCAGAATTGGGCACCAGGTTATGTGTCTACTATATACATTGTCATCCAGATATAATAAAAGGGTTGAATCGTAAGTCATTGATCAGGCGAAACCTATATTAATGTTGTCCAAAACAGTTACCATAGCAACATTGAATAACTAAGCTAACACAGTCTTTTATTTCTCCGGTACCGCCCACAGAATGGACGTAACTTTTGAAAACACTTCTAATACCTTAAATCGTTGCTGAAACCAGAAATATTTGAAAATAATTAGACGATATGTGGAACAGTGAAAATGAATGTGAAAATAACACAGACTTGTGAGTTAAATTCAGTGAAAACTACGCATTTTTATAGATACTCACGCTAGCGAATAAAATGTTGCTTATTTTGTTAGTTTTCATGCGGTAATTAGTAGTAGATTCATTATAAAACTACATCTGCAACAGATTATAATTTTGCTGCATTATTGCCAAGAATAGTTTAAATTGTGACATAGCACCTAAGCTATTGAGATTGATTAACTTATCTGTATATAGGTTTCGTTCGAAATTGATTGGACAAAGCCTAGAATGCAGTAATAGTGTAGATTTGTTAATGCTTTTTAACTTTTATAGTTTTTATTGTAAAAGTTTTGGTATGATATTGTTCATAAAATGTATCTTTAAAAAATATATAACTGATATCAGAAAACAGAAAATTCAAAAAATGTTCGGATGCCTTTGCAAATTGAAGAAGTTGATGATTTTTCTCAAGGTTCCCATCACCAGATCTGATCAAATTTATATGGGACCCCTCCTAAGGTATCCCATTTCTAACAAAAATTATATTGAAATTGGACAACGTGGTAAAGCATTATCGCAGAAATTCTATGAATAAAAATAAATGATAAAAACCCTATTTTGCAAGCTTTTTATTAACGTGCAATGTGTGTATGTTTGTCCGGGTGGAATCTTGCAACTCAAATTCAAATTCGTTTATTTACACTTAAATATAACTTTACAGAATTAATCTAATACGCTATATCTAAAACTTCTACAAGAAAAAAAAAGACAAATTATAATATACTTACCTGCATTCATTATTAACTTATTTTAGGTTAACACGATACACAAAAAAAACACAACAGATATACAAATACAATTACAAATACAAATTTATTGAATTTTAATTTTAAGCAACTGAATTTTAAAGCCGTTCCCCTCAACCGATTGAGCTGAAACTTAGAATACATATGTAAATTCGATGACAATGCAATAATATGGTACCATGGAGGTGGTCTCATGATGGAGACGGATGCGGACACCGGATCTTCTGAATGGATCATAGTAGGCCACTCGTGTTTGGGCTCATTTGAATCTGCTTGCGGTTATATAAATGGTGTAACTAACCGATTTTGTTTTATATATATAGAAGATATCATATCAGTCTAGTGTCAGCCTTTTAGTTCACATCAGCTAAATAGCCTTTAACTCCAAAGTTCATAGTGTTGGTTCCCAAGAGACTGTCATTACTATGTTCTCGTCGTAGCTCCAACCGCAGTTCAGTCCATTAGTTTTGTATAAAGACTTTCTACTTAATGCTCAAATAAGTGACGAAAAATCGTAATTGCCGTCTAAATTACTTTTATACAGTCTTTACCTAAATCTTAATGTCCTGTGAAAGCTTTGAAGATTAATGTGTGAAACAGCGGCGCATTTAAAGACGGAACATTATCTCAATGGAATATTATATTTTATTTAAACCATACCTTTTTGGTCAAAATACTAACGAGGTATCGGTAAATATTAAATAAGGTTATGTACCATCTTATTTAAGACGTATGTAGGTATGTTCAGATTTTCATAATAATTAATTTTACTAAATTTGTACCCGCAATATTTCGCAACATTCTGAAACATCTAACCAGAAATGAAACAAAGTAGAAGGAACACATTGTTTGGTAGACTTAGCACATAAAATTATTTATCGTGTGAATGTCACTGTATAACAATCATTAATCTTTAAATAGCAAATGTAGGACAGTAGTGAGTTCTTATGCAAACACTAATGTCCTATTTTGATGTATTGTGTTTAGATAACTGTTTAAACATGTCGTAACTAAAAAAACCAGAGATGTTTAGCTTTAAAACAGCTAAATCTTAAATTATTATATAAATTATAATCTTAAATTCTGCTGTCGATTGCCCGCCACTCCTTAATAAGATACAATTTTATGCGCCTACCAGAACGTTTAGGAGAAACAACCTATTTTATCTACCCGTAGTTTCTACGAATTACCGCCAAAATGCGTTTGATCGTGCATGTAAAATATTCAATCTATTGAGCAATGAGCATGACCTTGACCTGTTCAACTGCAGTATTTCATCTCTTAAAAACAGAATTAATAATATCTTCTTTGATCGATTTAGAACATGTGTGACTGAGTGAGGATGAGTTTTTGATAACTAATTTTGTAATATATCTACTTGTAAATTGAGTGAATGGCACCTGATTTGGTATCGTGAACGTGAGTGACCCGTACAGTGTTCGGTTAGATTTTGTCTTTTGTATTTTGTTGTTGCTTGTTAGTATAATCTGATTCTATCAGTGGACACCTTTAAATGGCCTGCTTATTACTATTTACTGTAACTATTGTGTTTAATATGTGCTGATGGTTTTCCTAAAATAAATAGATAAAAAAAATAAAAAAAAAATATAAACACATGTATCCTCAGAATGCTAGTTACCTACAAGAAAATTTCTGATGTTCCAATATGGCATCCATTAGGGAGCCATGGAACTGGGACCATATAAACATTTTCTTCAGTAAACTGCAAAAAAACAAGACCGTTACTTTTATAACTCGTTGCATTTTGACCTGATATTAGATAGCTGTATAAAAAGTAAGTGGGCTGCCTGTCCAATTCTAATGATAACCATACATAAGTAAAGATATGTAGTGTTTAGTAATAGCAGTATTATTAAAGACCCGCCATAAAAAGATGCCCACAGTAATTATAGCTGGGCACATTTTTCTATAGGAGATATTGTCTAAAGAAGGCTGCAAGCTCATGTTTCCTTTATAAAACTTTCATCAAAAAGTTTTCTAAATTGAAGTTGAACGCAATAATCATTAAATATTTTTAAATTGGTAGGTAGGTACTCTTCTAACAGTAGGAACCGGAAATCCTTTAGTATTTTCGTAATACTTGCAACTGTCACTGAAGCTTACGTAATTAACGATAAAATAATGTGGGTTGTCAGAACAAAATGTGATTCATGATTTTGATTCGTAATTACTTTATTTAAATTGTAAACCTTAAAGTAATTGATTGACTAGACTTCACAATTTTTGAAATTTTTGACGGTTGTTCGTAAGGTCATAAAAGAAACTTTGCGTAAACGATGACGAGAAGAAATTTGATAACTGAGAACAGCACAGTGCATAAAAACAATTATATAACTAAGTTGTGGTAGAGTGAATGTTAAAACTGCTGTGATGACCATGGAAAAGCCCGGTGTGATGTTGGACAAGGAGGCGCCAGTCAAAGGCATCGTGGCCCAGGTTGTCACGATGCTGAACACCCAAGCCACGAGGTATGTACACTATTTTGAAAACAATATTCTTGTATTTTGTATATTGACATAGATACCTACTAGCGAAGTATTAAGCATAGTTATAGCGCCAGGGTTGGCAATCTAGGTTACAGATATTTAAACAGATATAAACCGTTCAAGTGCGAGTGGAACTCGTGCGCCTTCGGTTTCGTACCCACCCATTTTACCGCCATAATAAAATTGGTATCATTTTTACACACAATAGCACATATTTATTTATTTACCTTATTTGAGGTTGGTGCCGACTAAACTAGTCCTCTAAACTGTATGAGCGCCCATACAACTCAGAGGACTAACTTAATTGGCGTCAACTATGTATGTATGTATCGAGACACCCTTTAATTTTCAACTTTTTTTATTTTTTGGAATTTTTCTATTATTTGTACCTTGCTTTTTGCCACATTTCGTGATTCTAGGTCAACGGGAACTACCATATAGGTTTTCAACCCAAAACTTATAGGGTACTTCCGGTTGACCTAGAAATGTCAATTTTAGTTAAAAGCAAGCACAAGTAAAGGGAAAATTTCGAAAAAGAAAAAAATTGAAAATTAAGGTAAATATTGGTACTTACAATTTTTCGCGAAAATCTAAATTTGCCCATATCTTTATAAGGTGTTGATTCATGACCTGGATTTTTATAAACCTAATAGAGACTATAGACCTCAGTATCTGGTATAAATTTCAGCTTGCTAGGTCCACCCGTTCCTGAGAAAATCGGTGGTGACACACGGACAGACAGACGGACAAGAGAGTGATCTTATAAGGGTTCCTTACCTTTTTAGGTACGGAACCCTAAAAATATGTAGTAATAGCGAATTACTAGGTCCTCATTTTGTAACCGACAAATTAGATTTACTCACAAGTAATTAAGTAATTAATATTTGGTAACAAAATAAGCCGTTTCTGCTTGATTAATTTAACGTTTTATATTAATTTGGCGCAATAATATAAGACGTTTGATTCTATAGAATCAGTTGAGTAGGAAATCAATCATCTAAAATTAAACATAGTTGAAACATACACCCTGCTTTACTTAGTTCACTGTTCTCATCATACAACTACCTATGCTACGAGTATATAAACAGATCAGTATATAACGTATGAGTTGCATAACTTCAATTAAGTAGCTGTTTGCCAAAATACCTTCGATCCACAGAAATTATGTAAACTTATTTAATTGCTTACCTGCTTTTCTTAAATAATGTACCTCTTATTAAAAGTATTGAATGATAGATGACTTCAAAAACTTGGCTAATTACATCGGATATAAGTAGCGGCAACTATTTGATGTTAACTTTTTTATTTTTTATCCTGACACCATAAGTGTTTATTGACCAAGATAAACCTACTTTCCAATCGAAAATGACACCACACAAAATCGAAGCAATAAGAGAGTTAACAAGGCAATTTCATACTAATAATATCTTCCTATGCTACTAAATGTACCAGTCATTGGTGAATCTGGTAAGTAGGTATTAAAACAGATATTTATGTACATTGATTGATAAAGTGGTCAATGGCACGGCGATTGGAATTCAAAATGGAGTCAGGGTTTTTTGTGGGCTGTAATTTTGGCTCCACATCGACTCGCCCACTTTGTTTGAGACTTTTTAAGACTCGAGATAAAGATGGGCATTTGTACAATGTTCACGTTGAATCAAACCACTCAGACTTATCTCACAGACCATCGATACGTAATGATTTAAATTGCATAATCATTAAAGCTAGTCATATCTCACGTCACGATGCGAAGAGCTTTCAGATTAAAATACAGATAGAAATAGGAAACAAAAAGACTTGTGTAAATGTAAATAGACACATAACATAACACACAGAAATTTTAAACCGTAACGCGAACAATACAGAACAGATTATTTTGTCTGTCTTCCGAATTCTTATAATTTTATTTTTTGTGTCTCAAATAAATGTATTTTCTTTCTTTCTTTTAGACCAGCAGGTCTTAATAACAGAAATAATATAAAATTAATAAATTAATATTGCTGGACATTTCACACAGCGCTATCTAGCCCCAAACTAAGCGGAGCTACTACTGGAGCGGAGTACTATGGGAACCAGATAACTGATAGAATACTTATATACTTTTTTTTTGTAAATACATACTTATACTATATAGAAAAACACCCAGACATGGAACAAATATCTGTAGATCATGCAAACATTAGTTCCGTGGCGGGAATCGAACCCGCTACCTCCTGCGTCTCAGCCGGCTATACGCCCACTGCGCCACGGAGGTCGTCATTATGTCAAATTATTTACATGACTAAAATACAGAAGAAACAGTTGAATCATCTAAAGACCGTTGCAAATGATTTATAGATAGCTCAACTGCTCCAGATGACTAGATATTAAATTATTTATTTGACACACTTATCAGCGCAGATAACATACTCGTAGAACAAGAGACATTAAAATTACATCAAATTTAAGTATGACGTAGCTGATAAGGTAACAATAATGAATCACACTAAAATTATAAATGTGAAAGTTTGGATGTTTGCTTGTTTGTTTGCTACTCAATCACGTCGTAACGGTTGAACCGATTTCGATGAAATTTGGTGTGTTGATAGATTATGACCTGGATTCAAACATAGGCTACTTTATATTAACAAACAACGTATGCGAAGCCGCGGGCGGAAGCTAGTATAAAATAAACGAAGACAAAAGTAGGAAATCAGACTTGTAGCACAATGATAACGATAAACTTTTTAAAAGAATAAAACAATTTGTAAGTAGATAACTTCATAAGAGACATTGATTGATTTATGCGATTGACGAAAAAAATTACTGAGATGCAAACATTAACCTTATTACCACAAAAAAAAAATAAACAACTGTTTAACGCGTGTTTAAAAAATTCCTTACCAATTTTAGTATAATATTTTTATAAACACAAACTACGCTAAACAGTGTTTAATTTTTTTTGTGCTAAGACCCTATGTATCTACGCAAATAATAATGATCTAAACAAAACATCAGTTAGTGACTTGTTTCTGTGTTTCTGATGCAGCCGAAATTTACAAAAGTGTTTCTTTCTAGTGTTCAATAGATCATTAACCACAAACGAGTGTTGTTTAAAATCATTATGCAAGTTTGATTCTGCACTACACACTACAAAAACTTTTCAAAGGAATTAAGTTTCATTAAATTTTTGTTTTAGGAAATATGATCTACTTTTTATTTTGCCTTCAATACAGCTGTTTTCAGACTTTGCTCCTTCTGTAGAATTTACATTAAACATACAAAATGTTTGAGATTCACAGACCACTTTAAGTCCGTAAAGACGGATGAGCGGCATATAGGGTGGTACAATATGGAAGTAATAATTAGCAAAGCATGTCTTGTTCTGTATGCGGGCATTCCCCTATCCACTTAGCAAGCACTCCCTTGCAAGCACTAGCGTGTGTGGTCCCTTTTTACGAGACAAACATTCACTTGAGTCCAAGCTTCTCGGAATTTTTAGTCACTTTGGGATGAGTGTTGAAGAAAAAGTTTAACCCTGCAGTGGTCGCGTACTAAAACCTGACCTGATTGGTCGCGTGGAGTACTATTGTATACCATTTATAAATTCAAATAAAAATACATTTGAGCTTCAACTATGTTTAATTCTTATTGTAATAGTGTTATTAAGTATTGTTATATTAAAAGCAATCAATAAAAACGAATCACAAAGTCTGAATATAAAAAAAATCAACAAAACAAAAAAACCTCTAAAATGGCACAAAAAAATCAAAAATACTAATTAGTGTTTTTTAAACAAGACAGACATACAACCTTCGAATGATCGCCACAAATAGGCTTTTTGCACGTCTTGCATAGTTTTCGAGTGCTTTTATTGCGGCTTCTTCCGCAGTTGTGGCAGCGACCTATGGATCGAGTTGGTGTTTGCTGATGTTGTCGCTGTGGTTCTGTCTGGATAATGCCAAGAAATTCTCGTGCGCAGCACTTAGTGCGTTTGTCAATTATTTAACTTAAAGTACCTACGTTTACTACTTTTACGTTAGCGATTTTTGAGAATTTTACAATTCCGTAAGTGTGGATTACATAGGTAATCCACGCGACCACTCTAGGGTTAAAAACTTTGTTGATAGTAACAGTTTATGCGATCCCGTTTTCCTGCCGAGTGACCTAGCCATTTAACTAAGGTCTATGTAAATTAATTAAAGTAACATGGATAACAGACTGATATTATAGATGCGAAAGTTTGTATGTTTGTTTGTTACTCAATCACGTCCAATTTCAATGAAATTTGGTATGTCGATCGATTATGATCTGGATTAACACATAGGCTACTTTTCATTGACAAAAAGTTTTATACTATAAATTATTACATTATTATATGTATGGCAAACATTCGACTAGTATGGTCTACTATCTATACTTCACCCAGCATATCCTAGAAGGTTATATTCCTACCATTTTCCGCATCCAACAATAGAAACACAGAACAGTGCAGTAGCTCACCTTCTGAATTTTAAGCCCAGTCCCCAGTGTCATAAAACACTGACTTTCAGGGACGTAGTGTCCCGTTACACCGTTACGATCGCGTACATAACTGAGTTTATAAAAAGGGTCACTAAAATATTCGTGTCTTTATGAATACGTGACCATTTCGCAGACTCCACTACCACACATTGCAACCGCACGGTCACTGGTCACAAACGGAAGAAAGAGTCGTATGCGAGTACAATTTGAGCTAGGAAGTGCCGCAATTTGAGTGTTCGTTACAATTATTTACCAGTCTATGGAATGGTGACTTACCGACTACCGTAGTTGGATGGTAATGCGTCTCGGTTGGCCGCAGTACTAGCCATGCACCGTGACCGATGTGCTGACAACCTCTGCTCGTGTCTTATTCATTTTAATCAAGCTTACT
This sequence comes from Philereme transversata, assembly GCA_963924445.1. Classification (NCBI taxonomy): domain Eukaryota; kingdom Metazoa; phylum Arthropoda; class Insecta; order Lepidoptera; family Geometridae; genus Philereme; species Philereme transversata. Next base: position 6,537,557 of record OZ004353.1, read on the forward strand.
GAAGTGAACATGTACTTTTTTATTGAAATGCTTTTGTGCATAAAGACCACTGGATAATATCACTACGTAAACGTTTACGATACGTTAACTGTACATAATGACAAATAGGAGAAATATTCAAAAGATATTTTTAAGAAGAATAATATTATAAAAAAATTAAACTGAATACTTCTTTCATTTATTATAAAAGTAAAGGGCGTTATTTATGGCCAGGTGCTTGCCGTTTTTGCAAGCTATAAAAAGAGCGAGGATGAAATACATTGGTTTATTTAGTCGTGCTCTTGAAATAAATCAGCTGGGGTGTACGAGGGGTAGTTATTGAACGCCCGCACGCATGCGCGTTGTGCGTTCGCAGATGCCATGCTCTGTCTGCGACCCTGTACAAAACAAACAAACGTCGCGAACGGTTGACACTGACCTGTAGCTCCTCTTACTAATCCCTCCAACCCACTCGTCCTTGAAATGTAAATTGAATTGTAATCGGATTGAGCAGTTTCGTAAATCGTGCCTTTTTTGCTAAATTGAACCGGACAATATTAGCCAAAACAAACAAAACCACGCGAAAGAAAGTGGTTAAGGTGTGTAATCAACGCGCGTAACGTCCGCTATGATGACGTAGACATTAGAATCGTACAGCTTCTGAATTTGCGATTCACCTCGCTGCGCCATTCACCATGCCCCTGTTGCCGAACGAGATGTCAGTGGCCTGCGACGTGTGCTACCACACCGCGAATAGCGCGTCAATCACCTGATCGGATCGAATCCGTGTCATCATCACGGTCCGTAAGCAGGCTCAGTCTGGTTTTAATAAGTAGAGTGGAGAGAGAAAACTGCGTGATGGTGATTCGTTCGGCTTGAATGGATAGGGTCAACGGCGCGAGATCTGATTTTTCCGGGCGAGCTGGTGTGCGAGCGACGTCGACGGTGGAGGCGCCGATAGCGGCCGCGCGCGAAATTCAGTTGTACGCGTGCGTGCGCGCCGTGCTAGTGTCTGTGTCGGCATGCGCTCCGTCTCAGCGTCGTCTAGCAGCGCCAGCGGCCCGGCTACGCTGGCCCTGGGCCTGCAGCTCCTGGGCGCGCGTCGCCAGAAGACGGACCTCCACGTCGCAGAACCTGCCACCGCGCGCTCCGCTAGCCCGGCCCCCAGCCTTCGCAGCCAGAGAGCCAAACAATACAGGTCCTATCATAAACAATAACATCTCACAATTCTCAGGCTGTTGCGTGACACTTGGCGAGATATTTCAGTGCTCACTTTCTAAATGAATTCAAACTATAGTACTTCTACGTAATCGAACTGTAATAGACTTTCAATATTTTTAGGAATACGTGAAATCTATATTGTTGAGTGCTGATAGCGTATCTTTTTAACAGCTATAACAGTTTTAGTTGATTGTATTGAGCATGCTGTAAACTACTTTCACTGAATAATTTAAAACATCTTCCTTTTTTAACATAATGATAACAAATCATTTTCTTTTAGTACTTACTACTTAATGTTTAATTTGTGAGTCATCTATTGATACCTAGATTCAACTGACCCATGACCAGTAAATTTCTTATTGTTTTGGTCGAAGAAAGGTCGAAGTCAGGTAACAACGCAAGGTCGTTCTATCGTCGTTATCTAGGCTAGCTTGAAGCCATTCTTACGCGAAGTAAGCTGCCAACAGATCAAGGCTGCCTGCATGCGTTTCCGTACATAGATAATTACCTACCGACCGCATAAAAATCTCAAAACGATATTCAAAGCAAGACTAATGGTTAAGCCTTCCTTTTAACTTTTAATTCGATCGCACTTTGTTTCGTTTGTGCCTTTCTTACACGCTCTATTGGTCGATGATTTCGTAACCGGATATTATAGATTTCCAATGGTTCTACGTTATCATACTCTAAGTATTTTGCAAAATAGCTTACATTGTTGTTTATTTGCATTAACACTAATTGTATTTTTACAACAATCTGGAATTATATCTGCAACAAAAAATAAAACTCAAAATGTATTACAACCAAAACTACACCTTTGACATTAAATCTTGTTGTTGCTTTCATAAAACAGAATATTTAATATGCAACTTTTTCTATGACCTTCATTGAAAAGTGATATTGTTAGACCAATGAGCAAGCTGTAATTTGAGATCATTGGTAAGTAAATTATTAATTCTGTCTGCGGTGAGTTCATAATGATATCAAGGATACGTGTGTGATCCATTCACTTTTAATGCCAGTAGCATTGAATTTGCATATAAGATATCTTTTGTTTTTTAGGCTAAATTAAACATACCTATACCATTTATAATACTAACATCATATTTCTTACCAAATAAAATCTTATCAAATTGAATTGAAATAAATTAGGCGTACAAATTTCTAAAAAGATGCCGGTAGAACCTGGACACGATAGGCACAGGATTTGAGAGAATGGCAAAACAGAATTAGTGATTATTTCGGTCTAGGATGATAATGACAGTGGTTAGGAAAGCATCCCATCACTATAGGTAACTATAGCTATGTAGGTAGGTTCACTAGTAGAATATACAGTTTTACAGGTTTATGTATTCCGGTTTTAATAAACCTTATTCCATAGTGCAAAGTACCGTCGGTGTCCTATTTCAGCTAATTAATTTGCGGGTGGTGACTCACACCCACACCCACCTAGAAACAGCCTAAATTGAATCAGCAACCATTACGAAGCAAGATACTATTATGATTTGTTTAACCTAAAAACGAAAAGCAAACTCCTGTTTGTCATTCGGACGACGTGAATCAATAATTAATTTATCCCGAGGGAAGACTGCCGAGAGACTTCTTTGAATTTTTCAGACGTTTTATTTTACTCAATTCTATCTAGTCACGTTTTAACATTTTGTTTGATAGGACTCTAGTCGCTTATATGTTTGATATAGACCATGGTCTTTGCATTCATTGATAGCATGACTTAATCACCTACTCGTTTAATTATAAATGTACTTATTCAGTCTAATTGAAGACCTAAGTGTCAAGTAAACCTCATTCACCGAGATAAACTACTTTAGCTGACATCTATCATTATCGTGTTTATAACTCCTTGTATTAGATGATCTAATTCGTCGAGGACGTTAACCCTCTCATCGAATAACTTTACCGAATATATCTGTCAGCATATCTATCCATTCATCGGTTATGTTATGTGATGTATCATTTTTTTTTAATCATGTAAAAGGGTTTTGTCGCACATGCGATTATGCCGCCCTGGTAGGTAATCTAAATTAATGTAACCTTATGTAACTAGTTTGTAAAGTGCTCTAGCTGAGTCCGAAACAGGTTCAGCTAGAACACTGTTGCAGAAACCTATTTCTCTAAATCTTAAAGATAGGGTATTTCTGATAGGTTCGTTGCGGACACACTCCATTAATATGTGATATACATCGTCTATTGTGTTACAAAGCAGACAATTCGCTGTAGGTGATTTTTTCATCAGATGTAAAAACTTATTGCATCATTATATGATGTATCATACCAACCAATATCAACTGATCAATCTGAAACTTATCTGAAATTATCAAACTGAATTGGGCCAATCAAACATTGCGATCCTCCCAATTGAGGGCGTCTGCCAATCATCTTCATAAATCTTCAAACTTGAACTACCCAACACCAACAATTTTAGATAACATCCAACTAAATTTTAGAAGGTTGAAGTGATTTATTTGAAATTTCTATCTTTGATCTTGTTAGTGAAAAAAAAATTTTTGATGTAAGGACCCAAGTTCTTTTTATTAGCGAAAAGTTCATGCATGAAATAGTTAAGTAGTAAATTTTGTAAAATGTTTAATACGAATTGATTTTGCTATGAATCTCAGCTCAAAATCTGTCTCCGTCGTACACATAGCAACAAGAAATAGCGTGAATAAATTTTTAAAATTGTATCTCTTTGACCCCACAGGGCCAGCCTACCAGTACGTACAGCCCGGCTACTCCAACGATCAAGGACCCAGACGCCGTCTGACGTGGAGAGCAATGGCACCGCGTCTCCGGCACCAACTGCCACACTGTTACAAGACGTTGTGGACATCAAGACACTGCTGCTGCAGCTCAAACGAGTTTTACAGGAGGTCAGTCTACTTGATCGCTCATAATATTGTCTTTCCAGCCAGTTCTAATTTATAAAAGAGCTTACGAAGTGCTTCGAATTTCACGCTCAGGAAATTTCAAGCAGCATCTTAGCTTCTACAGCAATCAATTAAGTATTTTCCGATCATATTATTGGGGTTTGCATTTCACGCTCAAGAAATTTCCAGCTGGGTCTTACAGTAGATCATCAGTAGTAACAAGCTGTAGCTGGATGCAGCTAGCAGCTTCTCCAGCCATCAATTTAGTATTTTATGGAAATATTATTTCAGCAGCAAGTCTTCAATCTGAGTATCATTCATCAGCGGGTAAGGTTCTTGTGTAACCAAATTTTGCTAATACGAGTACGAATAAATTTACTTAAAAGCATGTATTTACTTCCATTGATGTTCTCATTAAAATCATAAGTATAAATGGCACCTATCTGTGTGGCAAATCAATTGAATCATGCATAATGTTAAAATTATTGTACTTCTTTACTTATTTCATTAGTTTTTTCCCCTTTCTGATGTAGTTGTAAATAAACCAACTTAGTTCATCATAAATTCTGCATCAATAACGTTTTGTGTGCTGTGGCATAACGCAATAGCATGAATTACTACGATCGCCGTATATAAATAGACATAATTAATTAAAGAAGACCGCGATGCAGTTTTCTTTTGCAATTTCCCCTTTGTTTAATGGCAATAGATAGCATGTTCATGTCTTCACGCATTTGTAATCGAGTAGAGTAGATACTAGAGATAGATATTACCGTTGTAAGTATCGAAATTTCCCATGACATAGTTTATAGATAAATCACAGAAAATAATCTTCTATGACGTATGATTTCTGTTGGGTATCTTTGACTTTTTTACTGGCAACTTTTACTAGAGATTCATTTTTATCTTCTTTACGATCGTTTATTGTTAAGTCTAGTTTTAGTATTAACAATCTTTAGCCGTACCAATCTATAATATTGAGGTCATAACAATTTAGATCTCGTCACGTACTGTACCTAAGTAGTTTCTTACTTGTTATACAAAATATACACAATTTTACCAAATATAAAGTGTCTCTTAATATACGCACAAAAATGGATGGAGTTATTTTGATGAGCATAATAAATAAAGTGAAATGTTTACTATAGAAATGTGAAATTTATTTTGGCATGTAAAAACAAACACTTTGAATATATGTTGTGCTATTGCATAATGCTTGCCATCTAACCACAGATAGTGTATTACATCTCGAGATATCTCTTATTGTCCCTTTCTAACCCAAACCCCGCAGCCATTTCCGAAAAAGATATCAAATCGGCTTTTATTTTTGGATGTCGATTGCAAGAGTAGGCAGTAAGTTTTATATCGAATTAATCACCTTAGTCGATTATCTGTAAAATTTGTTAATGCAACTAGTAGTATTTTTTTTAAGAAGTATTTTTTTATGTTTTGAGAAACCGTCACTTGAATATCGACTAGATAGAAAAGCACATTTTGTATATTTTAATACTTACACTCTGTACCTAACCATAGTTTTGCATTGTATTGTTGCTTGTAGCGCCAGAGAAAGAAAATTATTAACCACCCATTTTCCGTAGATTCGTCCCCAAGTATGTGAAAATGTATAAGATTGTATAATACGGGTCGATAATTATTTCTCTGGTGGCCAGCACAAGTTTTGTTCGCGTGTGTAATGTATGTTTTGTTGCATCGCCTTGTTTGCCGCACGCAGCCCGGGGAGGAGCGTCAATCGTTGAGTGTAAGTAACGCCTGAGCAAGGAGCATGTGTGTTTCATACGCCTCTTTTACGCTTATTTGCACTTAGGACGCATTTACATAATAAACAAAACCGCAAACCTTAGCGCTTATCTTACCTACCTAATAAACTGGAAACTATTTTCAGAAATGTTAAGGCTTCGTCGTAAATCTGCTCTCTATGTAAATGCGCCCAATACACTTATTTTACGCTTATTTGCACTTTTGGGAACTCGCATCAATAACTTACCTATTATTATTTCATTTACCTATACTAATAACTACCTACCTGTATGTAAGACAGGAACATAACCAATTTAGGAGCATAACAGTCGTTTACAAACACACTTCTTAATATTATGACTTTACTCGTTTGGAACAGCTTCATAAAGGCAAACAAACACCCACTTGGTAATTAAGTCTAGTCGTTATGTACCTTTCTATTCTTTTCCTTACGGTACGGACTAATAATTAACTAGTTTAAAAGACTTTCATCAACTTAATGCAAAAAGATGAAACTAGAAACTTAGAAAATCATAAATCTATATGATCGTAACTTATATTTAAGCGCCAATCAAACTTAATACCTATCAAGTTGTATACAAACAGTCCTTGCCAATATTTAATGCTAAATAGGTTTAATTAATCCAGCGAAGTGAGATCTCCAAATCAACTTGGGCAAATCGGCGTTGTATGTATGTATGTATGTTTGTTTGTCCGAGGATAACTTTCGAAGCGTTTATGCGATCATCGTGAAATTTGGTATAGGTATATAGGTAGGTAATGATGGCACATTTTTGGTGTGACTCAATGAGCTAAAAGTTTTGGGGGGTTGTTGAAATATTGGGGTTCAAGAAGGGGTAAAAAAAAATGAAAATGAGACTATTCGGTCAAGTGAGACGTCAAATGAAAGGTCTTCATTAGTTATTTTTAGTAAAGTTTTTGTCCTTTTTGAGTTATTAGCCATAATAAAAACTAAACTTTGGCAAAATTCCAGGGTACACCAGTGACCGCACAATGCTGAAATTTGGTATTCGTGTAGCTTTAGTGCCACAAATATAGGCAAAAGTCTGAAATCTAGAATAACTGCAATTTGTACCCCAAAAAAGGGTAACCAATTAGCATGAACTCCCATTACCTGTAATTTGAATTAAACTGTAGGTCAAATTAGTTGGTTATTTATTTCGTGGCACTATTTTGATAGTCAAAGATTACGACTAATATTTTTTTTGTTTTTATGGTAGACTCGCGAGATCTCAGTTAGGGGCGAACCACTAGTTTAAACCGTATTCTAAAGAAAAGCTTTTCGAAAGCTCATTTAAATTGTCAATTGATTGAAAAAACAGGACAACACTTTCCATAATTGGTAAGGCTAGTATTAAAGCGTTGGCTAGCCCTAGGGATTTCCTTATGAGGTATCGAATGCATTTTACTGCACATGTCCATCTGGTATTCGCTGTATACGTGCAATAGGAACACATTTGCATAATTAGAAACTTAGTTAACCACTGGTTTACATTGGCTCATTACAAAACTCTTGTTGCTAACTGTTTTTTTAAATATTAATCTGAGAATATTTTGCTTCCGGCCTTGCTTTAGAAAAAAATTTGGGAAACGAATTACTAAAGTCTTAGATACGTAATAGTTATTACAATTAGTAATTAAATTAAGATTAGTTTCATGAACAAGAAAATGAAATTGTCATACCTTGATAAAATATTCACGGAAAACTGTAAGATCGGTTATTAGGTAGAATGGAAGAAAACAAGTTGCCTTCTTACCGCAGCCTCTAGAATACCGAGATTATTTATATTTTTAAGACTAAAGGTTGCTATCGATTTATTATAATGCGGATAAAAGAGATAAGTAACATACACAAATAGAGAATCAACAACAAACAATTCTCACTTGCATTTTGGAGGATAAGAGATAAGTATAGAAAGCACCCTGGGAGTCTACGTCCAGTAGTGAACTGTTATAGGTTGATGATGATGATGATGATGATAGAAACCAGCATTTAATTGTACGCGCTGTATGTTTCAACTTTTAAATAAAAAATCAAATCAAATCAAAAAATCAAAATGTTTTTATTTCTGTAAAATATAGAACTATAACAAGGTTGTTGGGATCTTCTTTTAAGTATATATACTTGTGTCAAAAGACCCCGCTTTTCAATAGCCATATAATTTTTTTTTTATGTTTAGAGGAATCATTTAAAAAAAATGATTTACGAAAATATCATTATCATTGATAATTTTCAACCCTTGTTAACCCACTGCTTGGCGTAGCCTCTTTTTGTTTATACCGATCTAGTGCCCTTTTGAACCATGTTCGACCCACGGTCTTATAAAATATAGATCTCCGGCGCTCTAGACGACCTCCGTGTCGCAGTGGGCAAAGTCTTTGTTCCGGGTAGGGTCATAGGGTGTTTTTCTATACATATGTAGTAAGTATGCATTTACGTAAAAAAAATAAGAATTTAAGTGAAATCCTTACATGGTTCCAAACTTTGCTTAGTTTGGGGCTAGATAGCGCTTTGTGAATTTTCGTGTTTTTTTTATCTATTAAAACTAAATCTTTGAACTTAGAGAGGATTCCCAAATAGCGCGACTTTCTGTACCTATGATAAATATGTGAGGGCCTTTAAATATCTCGAAAGTTTTAACTCTCTGCTAAACTATACACGAACGTTTCTTAATTTTTACACATTTTGCCATTTAAAAGTTGTGAGTCCACATTATAGCCGATATGGAGAAAACTGTTCGTTTGCGTGCATGACTGCGATACTACCATTTCATATATTATGTGATATGCGTAGGTACATTTTAATAATACTAAGGTCGGTTAAAATATTTGTAAAGGGTGTTTCCACACCAATCGATCGATCGCCGATCGATGCCATCGATTGATGTAAAATAAGATCAGTCGACGTCGATCGACAGTTCCTACTATGCCGCATCGTCGATTGATTTCAGTTTAATATCGATCGATTAGTGTAGTAACACCCTAAGAGAGGCTAAATAATTCCCATTGGGTTAAGATACAACTGACAACCTTGCACGTGTCTAGACAATATAACTTTTTAGTTATCTGTGGTTGTGGTTTTGGTATGAATAACCTGCGCCTCTTATATATTGGTCAAACAAATGATTTAGGTTTGGTTTTGTAAGCGGAATTAATATTGGATGAAATAAATGAATAATAAAATAAATAAAATTCGTTTATTGCAGGCACAAAACATACGACCCAAATATATCACAAAAAAAAATACAATCGAATTGAGAACGTCCTCCTTTTTTTGAAGTCGGTTAAAAATACAGAATATTACACGAAGAGAATGCTCCAGTGTAGTCGTTTTTTATTTCCTTCCAAGTGGACGTGTGACGAATTGTGCGAGCGTAGAATCGACTACATTACCTTATTTACCATATTTTGTGTTGTTGAGGACACCAGGGGTAAAGGTTTAAACATTAACCTTGTTACCACAAAAATTTAATGCGTGTGTAAAAAACCTAATCAATTTTGTATAAGAATTTGTTAAACATACGCTAAACAGTGTTTTTTTGTAATAAGATCCTTTGGTGTCAGGATTGATAAAATACTAGAAATAGCAAATAGTCACAAAGGTATTTTTGTTGTGGAGGTATTTTTGAATCATCCAACTTGATTGGCAAATACCATCTTCTGAAAAGTAAACTGGTTTAGTTGCAAAGCTCAAGTTCATTGAATAAAACATTATTCGAATTTGATGACTCAGCCAGCACCTATACCAGAAACCATTAAACAAAATAATATAATATTCACATTTTTCACCTTACCTACATTGATTTCTTGCAAAAAGTAGGCCATTACTAATACTCGATGGTGGTAGTACTTGTGGCGTAATTTGCCAATTCCTTCATCAATGAAACTGGTTTACCACCCTGGATTGAGAAAATTTTGTTCATCGTTCAGAACCTGCCAAGTTTATCAAATGTTAACCCTGTTGCAATATTTTTAGAAAACAACACAAAACAAAATAAAAGTAGTAAACCGATTTCATTGTCCAGTGTATCTCGTGGTAGTGAGAAATTAATAGTGTTTGTTTGGTACTTACAGAGCGAAACTCTCGACCCGTTGCTGGCGGCGTGCGCGGAGAGCCCCGCGCGCGGCAACGGGCGCCGCCCTCCCGCCTCGCCGCTCCATCCCGACGCCTGCGCCGAGATGCGTCGACAGATCATCTACCTGCAGGTAGCTCTCGCTTCATCCCCGCCGACTGCGCCAACTTATTATCTATCTGTGGATTATGTAGCCATCAGGATGTTCGCTTCATGCAGCGACATTTTATCTATTTGCAGCTAACAATCACTTATGGTGATATATCACGATTCATTCACCATTATCTTTTTCTCGTAACTATGATGTAGGTATTCTTATCTCCATTATCTCATCAAACTCATCATGTATATTTGACACCTTTATCAACCCATGACAGTCTTGGCATTTATATCACTGTATTGTAAATTAGGGTATCGCTAGTGCTCCATTTCTTGAATCAGATACGACCATTCGCTAATTAAATTCCCGTCTTGTTATCTTTGTTTGACTTGCGTTCTTTTGCACAGTTGCACACGCATGACTGGCGGTTAGCTGTTTTACCACACACTCGATTCGTTACCGATTTATAGGTGTAGTACCTACGAGATCCAACTGCGAGATTAATACGTCCATCTGTTATTTAATCAAAATTATGTTTTAGATAATTATGAATAGAGGATAATTAGACATGTTTCGCCAAGTTGCCAATCAAAACATGTAAGTATTTTTAATTAAAATGAGATTATAAATTAGATAATATTTAATCATGTATAAAAATAATAGATGGACGTAGTAATCTCGCAATCGGATCTTAGGCTAAGTAAGTTTATATTTATTGGTAACGAATCTTATTTGTCAAGCAGTTTGCAATTCTAATTAAATCTTGTAAATCGATCATTATAAAGTTGTTATAGTTAAACACATTATTTATAATGATCGAATGCCAGTAGTGTGTGTGCGTTGGAGTTTATAGAACTCCCAAAGACCCCACCATGGCTTGAGAACTTTTATAGCCAGGGCCAGAATAGATCCTTATGATTTCCATGATTGGAACTATTGACTTTGCAATGTTTTCATGCTGGAAACCCATTTACTATTAGGGTTCACTCAAGAATTTAAATAATAACAATAATTGAGGTTAATCGAATTAAGTTTAGAATTTATTTTAGATTAATAAATTGGGTCGCCGCCGTCGACGAAACCGTTGAGGACTATATACATTTCCAGTGCTACATTAATTTGCTTTTCTTTAATATTGTAATCTATTAATTGCAAAAGCTGAAATGGCAATGGATAGGACCTATTCTGAAAGACAGAAAAGATAAATGGACCAAATTAATAACAGAATGGTACCCAAGAGACGGTAAAAGAAACAAAGGAAGACAAACAAGACGTTGGGAAGATGACCTGAAGTAAATAGCTGGTCCAGAATGGACGAGAACAGCCAGGGAGATGATGAAGTGGAAATCCTTAGAGGAGGCCTTTCTCGAAGAACAAGCTGTTACAATATAGTAAACCCGTTGCCGATAACAAAGTTGTAAATTTTATAAGAACAAAAAAAGGCTTATTATATATTTTATTTATTTTTTATTTCCAGGGTCAGCTCGAGGAGCGCGACCGGCTGGTGCGCGTGCTGCAGCAACAGATGCTGCGTATGTCGGAGAGCCACGAGCCACGCAGTGACGACACTTGCAACGTCGCCACGCAGACGGATAGGGTGGGTATCTAGCAGTTCAACTACACCAGTGATAACAGCGGTAACATGCACGCCGCAATACAGTGTTCTCATTTGAAATTGGGTGAACTTAATTAAAATAATAAAAAAATCTTATTTGAATTAAGTAGTAAATTCTTATTATTTTTATGAGTTGGCATCATGTTGGGGTAAATTGTATTCCATCGTCATTCTCTGTTATTTACAATCTTTACATATTTTAGTTTTAACAAAATATATTACCACTTGGTACAAAAAACAACGATTTTTTAACAAGATGCTAATATCAAAATTAAAGTCTATATATCGAATTAATCACCTAAACTTAGTAAATTTTATTTTCAATTTGATAATATAACTAGTCGTTTTTTTTCGAGAAGTCTTTTCTTTGTTTTGAGAAACCGTCACTTGAATATCGTCAGTATTACCAAACACCCTGTATACGAGCATCAAGTTAGTGTATGTCTTGATACAACGAACTAGAACTAATTGATTTGAATGTGCCATTCTTGTCCATGTGAACTTTTCGGAAGCACCTATTCAAAAACTGAAAACAATAGTTATGTAACAAAACTAAAATTTAATATTTATTTAGAAGTCCTGAATATAACATGCTCTGTTCAGTCCTTGACACTATTTGATGAAATTTACCAAATACTCGTAATAATATATTCTAGTAATAAGTAACTTTTAAAACGATCATGTTATGAACATAATTTCCATTCAAAATGGGATACTTATTCTGATAGCGATCCGTTTCTCCAAGATCATTGCGCATGCAGTACCAAAATATGGAGTACTAGCTGAGTCAACCTGACGTTGAACGGTATTTTATATGATCTAATATATAAAAATCTCGTGTCACGGTGTTTGTGGTCGCACTCCTCTAAAACGGGTCAACCGATTTTAATGATTTTTTTTGTATATTTGGTAGGTATGGTCGTAAAGTATTCCCCCCCCCCCCCATTTTTTAATCACGATTTTAGTATTTTAGTATGAACAATATTCATACAATTGTTGTTCATTGGCGTGAAGTCATTTACATGAAGTATAGTGTCACTTTGACAAGAGTGTATTATATAGTTTTTATCCCGAAGTTCCCACGGGAATACCAAGCCGCGGGCGGATCAGCTAGTATAATTGATCAAGCGAAGCGATATCTCCAAATCAGCTTGGGCAAATCGGCGTTGTATGTATGTATGTTTGTTTGTCCGAGGATAACTTTCGAAGCGTTTATCCGATCATCGTGAAATTTGGTATATAGGTACGTAATGATGGCACAATTTTTTGTGTGAGTCAATGAGCTAAAAATTTTGGGGGATTGTTGAGATATTGGGGTTCAAGAGGGGTAAAAAAAAATTAAAATGAGACTATTAGGTCAAGTGAGACGTCAAATGAAAGGTCTTCGTTAGTACATTTCGACCTTGCTAGATTTTAGTAAAGTTTTTGAGTTATTAGCCATCATAAAAACTAAACTTTGATAAAATTTACAGAGTACACCAGTGATCCCACAGTGTTGTAATTTGGTATGCGTGTAGCTTATGTATCACAAATATAGGTAAAAGTCTGAAATCTAGAATAGCTGCAATTTGTACCCCAAAAAAGAGTAACCAAATAACATGAACTCCCGTTACCTGTAATTTGAATGAAACTGTAGGTCAAGTAAGTTGGTTTTTATTTCGTGGCACTATTTTGATAGTCAAAGATTACGAATAATATTTTTTTTGTCTTTATGGTAGACTCGCGAGATCTCAGTTCGGGGCGAACCACTAGTATAGTCTAAAGCACTCAGGGATAGTGTAGCTTTCTATCAGTGAAAGAATGCTTAGAATCGGTTCAGTAGTTTCTGAGATTACCCCCCAACAACAACAAACTTTTCCTCATTATAATAGTATCAAGAATGAATAAAATTCGAAAAAAAAAACATTTAATCTCGATTACACTGAAAATAAAAATTTTTGGTAAAAGCTTTGTTAAAATTCAATGTTTTTTATTTCAGTTGCGGCCACCTATGAGCACGTCGCTAACGAGCTCTGACAATTCAGGATTAGTGAGGTAACATCCTCAGCGTTTACTGTTTCTTACAATACCGATAATGGCTTAATTACACCAATACACACAATTTAATTGCCTTTTGTAACTGAAACAACTTTCTTAACTTTTATTTACTATTAATTTCTTTCGTAACATATGTATATTTTATGTTATATTTATTTATTGTTTTAGGTTTATCAGCGCATCTCTCACAACAATTCTAAGATCACTGCACTCATCTATCACTGTGTTGTATATCACACCGCTATACCCCTCGTATTATTTCTCACAATGCAAAGAACACTGCAGTTCCATCATAAATAACACCATCAATGCAACGCAGTGTTTAGTGTCTAATTTCACCACTTCCCAATGGATCGTCGTCTTTAGAGAATACATGAACAAAAAGATGACATTCGCTCCCACATCTATGTGTCGAATCACTCTATCCGTTTCTCCTTACTTCATCGGCATCTTCATTTAGTCGTACGTTTCGTTGTAAATATTTAGTGACCTGATACATACAGCATTTATCATTATTTAATCGCCCAATCTGTTAAAATTTTCATTTTGTTCTTAATTCCTCACATGCTGCTTTAAATTGGGATCTGTCTATCGAAATGTTGTCGTTACATTGGATTTGGGGCGCGGCAGTTTCCACTTGGGCTCTCGAGTTCGTCCGTCGGAACAGGTAGAGTGGCTGGACTGCTTGTTCGCTGTTTGCCTCTTGTGTTCCATCAATGTGTTGTGCTTACTGCATCTCTTGTACCAGACGCCGGGAGACAACGTCTTTCTCGTCTCCGATAGAGACCTCGACGATTACTGCTACAAATTCTTCAAGTGATCGGAATCTTGCATGAGGTTCTCAGTTCTCACTCTGCGTGAACTTTCCTCACTCAATTCACTAACGTGCCTGTAGATATTTCTATATAAAATTTCGAAATTGGTGCTAGTTTTCGGCCAAAGGCATGGTTTTATAGTTTTAACACAGCACTGCCACGTTGCGCGATAATCGATTGGCTTGTTTGTTTGACGTCATGAGAGTAGTTGTAGGTAGTCGTGTGTCTTTTCTACTGGTTTTATTTGAAACTGCCTTATCTAATATACTTTGATTATGAAACTTTTGTCTGTGTTACACGCTGCCTCGTCAGAACGTAAAGGTGAGGGTGTAGATAGCATATTATTATTACCTACTCACACTGTACAGTTAGTTCACTCTTAGCTTTTAGACGATACACTATGTGGACTATCTTATTAGTCATTTTAAAGATTAAAATTTAATGTTTCAGTTGGAATGAGCAAACGAGCGCGAGGAAGCTGCCGTCATACAGTGATGCACAAAAGACTAAAAGACCTGTTACCAACGGGAATGTGATCAAAACATGTCAGTGCGGTGCGAGGAAAGCGAACGGACTAAACGGAGACGACATACAGACAGGCAAACGGGACCCCGTACATCTGAAGACAAACAGTCGCGTTGGATCCAAGTATCTACAAGCTTTAGCAACCAATACAGACAATCGGAGATATATAAAACGGGATTCGTCAGTAGGTGAGAAGACTGATAGGAAGGTGGTGTACTCGGCGCGATCGCGATCCATCGAGAACTTCCATCATAACCAGAACTACTTGACCGAGCGCGTCAAGAACATTGTAATAGAAGAAGCGCCTATCATCAAACACCACACGTCGTACGGGGATCTCTATAACGGTAGAATCAGCAGCAAGGAAAGCGTCAACGGGAACAGACACAGTCCAAGTCTGAACGGACAATCTACAGACACGGACTACAGCTCCGACGGAGGGTACAAATCTTTACCTTCATCTATAAACTGTAACACTAACTCATCTAAAAAGGTGAGTGGCATCCCGAGAAGGTCCATCGAACAAAAATTCATTTCCACTAAGCACGTCAAGGCGAGTGCTATTTGATTATCAACAGTGAGTGAAACAGTTTGTGATAATTTCGGATGTGCTTTGCGTGCGAATATCGCGTGGCATTTGCGTACAAAGATCACTGGCAACCGTATTCTCATCGGCATCTGCATTTACGGATAATTTTCGTGGAACGCAAGGTATCTGTATATGCTAGTATATTTTTTAAACATCTCGATTCATTCGTTCTGAAACTTTACACTAATTGTAATGAAATCTGTTATTTCAGTGGCATCTAAGAATACGGATGTCAGAGATTCCGGGTCGTGTGAGGTCCCCAGTCGAGTGCAGCGTGTTTGAGTAATTGTGCCATCATATGTGCTGTCACAATTAGGCCCAGTATCCACGAGAGCGGAGAAAATAAATCAATGTTAACGCTCGTGGATGACTAATATGCTATTTCTTTTTGTTCACTACAAAACTTCTGTTATTTAGTGGATACTGAGTTTTATGCGAGTCGATAAAGCAACGCTTGTTCGCATTTACTACTACTTGACGCCCGACGAGGCCTATCTATTAATTAAGCTACGTTTAGTTAATCGATGCCAAATTAATTCGATGTAACTATTTGATTCGATGATACTTCCATCATGGATGATTGATACACTTCTATATTCATTTGACATGAAATTGTTCCGTTTCGATTGGCTTGATGCATTGTATTTTATTTAATTTTGACCTCAATATTGACGCTGACAAACCTGATAGCAACTGATTTTGTAAGTAGATTTAATTTACAAACTTGTATACAGGCGATAAATATCTTAGATTTTCTATTGTAGACACTAGTAGATAAAGCTGTAATATGTGATAAGAGTGGCTGTAAGACCTTACCTATTTAATTTAACCTTGTATCTTCCCTATTGTTAATCATAATCACCTATTATAATGACGCATTACTTATAATAATAGTTACTGTTTAAAATTTATAATAATATCAAAATTAACTTTTAACATTGTTTGTGTCATTATTTGCTGTGTATGTATTTGAATTTTGAATGTTATTAAGTAACAGATTGGTTACGAGTAGGTATCAAATAGGTACAAAGATCACTCGCTTGTAAGGCATTTTCAGATAATCCAAATGTCATTTTGAAACATTTTCGTCAATCGATATGTAGATCTATTATAAGATTAACGTTTTGTGTACTTACTGTGAACCTAACGTTTCATGTATCCTATATTGATACCTAGAATGATAATGTATTATTAAAACATTTAAATTATTGTGTACTTATGGCTACTTCTTTATCATTAGTCCGGGTGTCTAGCAGAACTGAGTGGTGCGGAGTTTTAATCTATCTATTGGTTTATTTCATACATCCGTTCCGCTCTAGTGGACACCTTCCTTTATTCATTATATTGCGCTTTCCTATGTTAGTTAATAAGAAAGCCCGTTAGCTTTAGTCAAATATATTTAATTTAAACAAATTGAAGTTGTTTCAATAAATAATTTTAATTTTGATTTGTCTTGTTTTATTTGTCGCGCCCACCCTTATATATATATGTATATACTAATATTACAAATGGGAAAGTAACTCTGTTTGTTAACTTTTCATGACTAAACGCTATCTTTTGTCTTTAAAAATAATTTTGAAGGGGTTGAAATAGGGGTTCAAAGTTTGTGTGGGCAATTCATAATTCCTCAAGTTAGGGATCTGAAAATTCATATTTAGACTTTTGATAAGAAATAAATTATTTACGCGTGGTGTACGCGTGCGAAGCCGCGGGCGGGTCAGCTAGTTCACCTGTGGAAGTGTATGTAAACATTGATAATGTCATTTATGAGCAATGAGTCAGTCGTAGTATCTACACGCACGAAGTTTCTTTTTATTAACCCCCCCCCCTCATGCAAAAAGAGGGGAGTTATAATTTTTACGCCTGTGCCTGTACGTCTGTGGCATCATAGTACTAAACGGATAGACCAATCCGGACGCGGTTTTGTTAACACACTGGGATGATTAGCTATGTCAGTTTAAGTGGGTTCTTTACCCTACGCTAAGCCGAAAGGAAGGCGATTTTAAATCAAATCAAATCACTTTCCATAACAGGCATCCCATAATTGTGACTTGCCATAATGCTAGGGTTTTATAAACTTTGTTTTACATATAACTCTCTCCCTAATGAATAACAGTAATAATATAAGTATCAATACTAATAGACACATCTCCGAATTTAAATCTTACTAAACACCTAGATCCTAACGATGATAGCACCAATGTAACATAAAGTCTACATCTAATAGTTTACATTACGAATTACAGGTACCTATATCAAAGTTTTTTTTTATGATAGCCAAGCGCTTGACCACTACATCACCTAATGGTAAGTGAAGGTGTGATCGGAGATGGAGCACGCTTGCCTATTCACTCTAGACTTGAAAACTCCAAGCTCAGATTATACAAACAAACAGATGGAGTGTACGCAACAAACAGTATGACGCCACTTATCATTCATGTGTGCGTGGCGATTAGAAATAGCTCTGTAGGGACACGTGCATCAGTGTGCGTGTAATGATACCAGAAAAAGAAAAAACTCCCTGTATTTTTTTAATGTCCTTTTACGACAACAGGTTCTAAAATTTTATTTGGATACATAAATTTGTTACTAATTAAATACAAATTTGTGTGAGTATTAGGATTGAACAATTGTTTAATTAACTAGTTTATTAAACACTTAAATATTTCATGTACCATTGTAAACGCATTGTAAAATTACAGAAGAAATAATATGTGAAGATTTTTTATAACTAGCGGTCCGTCCGGTCTTTATTGAGGTTTACATGGACTTTAATATCCTCCTGGCCGAATTACGGCTACGGCGGCCATCTCGCAAGAGACTAGCCAACAACGCAGGATATATTCCTGACTCCGGACTGTTATTAGAATTTGAAAAATTACAATAACACTTTTTGGAAAATGGACTTTATAATAATACTTTAGTTTTTTCTGTAGTATCATATTCATTTCTTTAGACTGATAAAACAACATACATATGAATCCAAAATATTTATTAAAATCATAAATAATTATATTTCCAAAAAAATTAACCACCTTTATTTTGCACTAATTTCTTGTAATATTGCCGTTTGGCTTCTACATTTCGAGAATTAGTTTCTAATTGTGCTATATAGTGCAATCGCACCATTAAATACTTTTCTATCAACAACTTCATCAGATTCACTCTGTGAAATTTTGCACATATTGAATATGATCTGGATTAACATATAGGATATTTTTATCCCGGTAAAATGTTCTGGTAGGATATTTATCCCGAAGCGAAGCGAGGGCGGATCGCTATTACTTCTCTATATACACCATTTATTATATATGTGTATATGTATATGTAATGTATATACATTACATACATATATACATTACATATATACATACGGAACTAAATTGTTATACATATACAATTATATTTAAAATCCCGCATAAGATATTAATCACCGAATCACAGTAAACGGCAATAACATAATTATAGAAATACATCCAAATTCGGAATAACAATTTAGGCGTGAGATTACGCGTGGGAATCAAACCCACGTCCGTACATTTAACAGTCAGGCTAGCTAACGCCTAGATCAACAGGTAGTTTCCCCAATTGAAGGGAAAACATTTTATCGAAAACTGGCAAAACAGTCAAACTAATGTTGAGGTTTTGTGTTTCGAGACAATCGTTTAATTATTGAGTGAATAAATAATAAAATCAATTAAATAATTTATAGTTACTTGTGAAATGATATTCCATCCACTTTTTTTTTGTTTTTGGGAACAACTTTTACACTGTTTAATAACACAAGACGGCATTTTTGACAGAAAATAATGAATCACTCGAGACGTTCAAGCAGTACGACGCTATCTTTAGCACTGCCGCGAGATTGTATTCGCTTTTAAATTTGTATTCGCTTGTGTGGCTTCACTCGCACGTTCGGCGCGCTCTATCTGTTTGTTTGTATAATCTGAGACTCCAAGATTATACTGGTTCAGTTGTTAGCTCTATGAACTTTTCCTGGTAGCTCTATTACTAACGGACTTTGAAAACAAGGATATAGACTCACAGGCCGTGGGTCGCATTAAAATAGTGTTACGCCGAGGCTGTTAAACAATGAGTAATAATCGAACCTTCTCAAACGCTTTTGTCTTGCTGTGCTATTGTTGCTATTGTTTGTGGTTTCGCAGAATGGGGAGTGGCCATTGTGTCGAGGGACCGACCCTTTCCTGGAAGGATCGACATCGTTCTCGAACAATTGAAATGTGTGCGATATAAATAGGCCGGAGCGATGGCCGGACAGTCAGTCTGAGTCAGTCTGAGTGAGTTAGTCTCAGCGAGGCCCTGGAGGACTGACGTGGGAAGGGTCTCGCGTGAACAGTAGTTGCTCCCGAGTCAGTCTGGATTAAGCTATACGTGCGAACATTTCGGTGACTTTAAGTGGTGCACCAGTGGTGTGAACTATTGTGTTGTGGTACGTGTGACCAAGTTCGTGTATTCATCGTTTTAGTGTTGAATAAAAGTGTTATTTTGGTTAGATCGATTCCCATTATTTTATCCCGAACCCTCAGCTCGTAACAATACTGTTACGCCAAGGCTGCTACAGAATAGGTAATAGTAGGTTTCCCAAAGTTATACCTACTGTGTCACAGAATAGGTAATACTTGGTATGGAATATACCTAGATACTACGTTTTTACCTACAGTTGCACAGAATAAGAAATAGTAGTCCGGTCGAAATACCTACACATTTCTAGTTGCCAGTGGAACCATGGAGAACGTTCGTGAGATCTGCCTGGCCGCGGTATAAATAGTGCGTAGAGACGTCCGGTCAGTCTGGTTTTGGCGATACGTGCGAATATTTCGGTGTGTTTTAGGGGTTTATTGTGCAACAGTGGTGTGAATTAGTGTGTTGTGATTACTTGTGATTAAGATCGTGTATTTATCATTTTAGTGTTGATTAAAAGTGTTATTTTGGCTAGATTGTTTTTCATTATTTTATCCCGAACCCTCAGCTCGTAACAATACAAACAGAGTACTTCAGAATATGTAACCCGAAAGAGCGCCATTGTGGTTACGTGATTAATGTTTGTTTACAACTATTCAAAATGGTATAGTTTTTCATTGATGACACCCGCGGTTTTTTTTTAAAATAATTATCCACCTTTAGATATACTAATATTGTTTAGATATAAAACCTGTTTTGTTATGTACAACATCAATTTAAAACAGACATCCGGCATCGTATTAACTGATTTTAAAGGTGGGTTTAATACCAATACTTTAAATATTTATCCAGTAATCGATACATTTCCAAATAACAATTTTTAACGTAAATCGGCGGCGCCTTTGCGACGATGCCGCTTAGTCAGTTTAACAGGTACTTACATGAATGAATATGACTTGTTTACCTATTTTGTATTGGTTATTTCATCATTTTAGGACTTGATATTAAGGTTGTTTAA
Source organism: Philereme transversata (assembly GCA_963924445.1). Lineage (NCBI taxonomy): Eukaryota > Metazoa > Arthropoda > Insecta > Lepidoptera > Geometridae > Philereme > Philereme transversata. Next base: position 6,558,615 of record OZ004353.1, read on the forward strand.
AAATTAAAATTTTCTATGGTAATGATTTTGTAAAAAGATTTTTTTCAACAATACTACCCATTAGCCCTACCCGTGTTTTCATTTAATATCGTACATAACAAAACACATCGTAGATAAATCACTGAATGTTTAGAAAAATTAGATATTAGATTTAGATAGTTATTAGATTTATTTTTAGTTGTAATGCCTAACGTATTTAAAGTTTTCAGCCAAGATGTAGGCATAGCTATAGTTATTGGTTCAGAATTATTGGCCCGTACAATTGGACCTTGGTCGTTCGATAAGCGGATCCGTGGTTAGGCCATGCCACTCGCTGGGCGTCCGCGATCAAGAGCGGAGTTTCTGAAGTGCAATGTGTGGGGACACTTGAAGGTTGGTGCATGTCAGTGATTGTGAATGAAGTTACAAAATATTGGAAAATAGGGATCGACTGTGACTGGAAAAGTGTAGTTTATCTTGAATCAAATGTTTTAGCTCGGTTTTGTAAGTGTTTTGGTGCAGCTAAATATGTATATTGTTTTGTGATATTTACAATTTATTCCTGGTTGCTTCATTGATTGTTGAAGTGTTAGGGTAAAAGACGCCAACTAATTGGGTTTAAGGAAATCTTGTTTTATTTTCTTTAGTAACTTGAATTGTGCGCCAACAGTTTTCTAGAGTAGGAACAGGTTATCGTCTTCTTCCTTTATGCTTTTGATACGAAGGTCTCTTTAATACAATCTTAAATTATTTATACACACTATAATAACAGAAAGTTATAAATTTTCGCTTCTAAACAGAAAACAATCAATTTAAAGTGTTATTATTATAGTATCAGCTGCCGCCCGCGGCTGCACAAATCACTCTCCTTCTGCGAAGTTGGGTCAAAAGTAGCCTACGTCCCAATCCCGGTCATCTATCGGTAATCTATCTGTATACCAAATTTCATCAAAATCAGTCAAGCCGATTAGTCGTGAAAATGAAACAAAGATACAGAGTTACTTTCGAAGTTATAATATTATTACGTATGGATTTTGTATATTTGATAACGGCTCGTTTTGGTAATTTAGATACCAATTAGCTGTAATAAAAGTCTGTGTTCTTTTGCATTGGTTCTAACAAACAATATTGCAATTAGATTGCGTGTACGCATACTATGTAAAAAGCAGACGTCCATTCTTGACTCCCCTTATCTGCCGTGACCCTGCCATAGAGTACACAATAGTGTACTCACGTCATTATCACATCACCCTCTGTCCCGCCCTTGTAACACAGATTAATTAATAGTTTCTACGAATGCAAGTAACAAATGTGAAAGTTGAGTTTTCTTATCATTTGTTATTTTTGTGTTAAACTTGGTTAGATATCGTGTAATTTATTTTTAATTACCTAATGAGTAACGCGTCTGAGAATTTGTGTTAGATTTAATATATCTCATCATTATCATCATATCAGCCATAGGATGTCCACTACTTCACATCAAATCACCCCCTGAATGGGTGTAAAGGGATGTTTTATATTATTCCTTAGGATAATAAACGTAAAACATAAATACTAAGCAATGTACGTTATGAAACATGGGATGGTAATGCTTTTAGAAAATCATCTCCCCTTTATTAGGTTGTATTTCTATCTAGTGGGGGACGTCCTATGCTGCGTTTTTCAGTGCGTGGTTCACTCAGAAATCTTTGAGCCCCAAGGGTCGTCAGTTCTTCGGGATATGGGCGGAGTCCGAAGAACTGCTATAGGGTGTTTGATAAAATGAGAGGAGTTATTTTGATGAGTATAATAAATAAATTTGTGAAATATTTACCATAGAAATGTGAAATTTATTTTGGCATGTAGGTACAACAAACACTTTATAACTATGTTGTGCTATAGCATAATGCTTGCCATCTAACCACAGATACTGTATTGGTGACGTCTCCAGATATCTCTTGTTGACCCTTTCTTACCCAAAACCCACAGCCATTTCCGAAAGAGATTTCAAAAATACATACCTACCTGCCTAAATCTACGGTAGTAGGTAGGTAGGTAGGTAGTAGCTAGTAGCAAATCTACGCGTTTGTGGATTACGGCCGTTATTTTTGGATGTCGATTGCAAGAGTAGGCAGTAAGTTTTATAGCCAATTAATCACCTAAACTTAGTCGATTTTCTTTAAAATTTGATAATATAACTAGTAGTTTTTGTTTTCGAGAAGTCTTTTTTTATGTTTTGAGAAACCGTCACTTAAATATCGTCAGTATATTACCAAACCAGTATTTGCATGATTCTGAATTGCTATATTTGTATGCTCACGCACCCCTTACGGTACTTACGATTTTACATCCTCGCTAGGCGATAGTGGTAAAGCTATGCACTTCATATCATGTTGATTACTTCAATTAAAGAATATAAAAAAATACTTCACAAGGACGGAGGTTGCCTGGAAGAGATCGCTTTTAGCGATAAAGCCGCCCATTGTACCATTGATTTAACTGTGTATTCTCTTTTGACTGTGTGCAATAAAGAAATTATCTATCTGAGTGCCTAAAAGCCATAACTTTTAGTGATCCTTGTTTAGGACAGACCTTGTACCAACTACTCAGTTAAAATTCGAAAACTAGTCTCAAAGCTGAATGATTTGCGCAGTGACGCGCACTTCCAGTGAAAGTAGGCATAGGCATTTCCATTCAATGAAACCTCTGTAGCCGTGGCCACTTGTCACACGAACCACAATATTAGAACAAATGACTAAGTGAAAATTTTGTATTATAAACTGCGTGTAAAATCTACTTCATGACTAGTGATTATTAATATTAGATATTGTGAAATAGAAAATATTATTATCGTAAGTCTAATGTCATAGAACGATTGATAATTTACTAATCCTTGACACACAGCCGTTATACTGGCATCTCTAGATACTATGAAATTAATATATATATATTTATATATATATATATATATATATTATATATATATTTGACGACCTCCGTGGTGCAGTGGGCGAATAGCCGGCTGAGACGCAGGAGGTAGCGGGTTCGATCCCCGCCGCGGAACAAATGTTTACAAGATCTACAGATATTTGTTCCGGGTCTGGTTGTTTCTCTATGTATTATAAGTATGTATTTACAAAAAAAAAATGTATATAAGTATTCTATCAGTTATCTGGTTCCCATAGTACAAGCTTTGCTTAGTTTGGGGCTAGATAGCGCTGTGTGAAATGTACAGCAATATTAAAAAAAATATATATATATATATATAGTCGCTATCCGCGTCTGTCTGTTTATGCGCTTTTTTTTTTAATTGGATAGAACTTCGTTTTACCACAATCTCACCTGATGGTAAGTGATGTGTGGTCTAAGATGAAGCACGAAGATCTAGAAGAAACCTATTTAATTAATTTAATTAACTTCATTTTTTAAACGGTTTTCATTATCATTTAAGAGATTTTTTTTCCAAAAGATTGATTGATACTCTTCAAAGGTTTGCTGGAAAAAAGCACTCCGGGAGTGCCGACTGAAGTAAAAAATTTAGCGCTCAATATTTGGGTATTCAAAATTTAAAAGCATACTACAGATACATACGTATAGACAGCTAGACTAATTTATTTCAGGTACTGCCACAGCATTAATGTAATTTATAATATGGGACCCAGAGAATCATTACGCAATAAGTTTAAAGAAATAAATATTATGAGATTTCCTTTTCAATACATCTATGAAAATCTAATGTATGTTCACAAAAGTATTAATTTGTTTAAGAAAAATTGCGATAATCATAATTTTATTACTAGAAATAAATATAAACTCGCTCTTGCCACTTGTAGACTCCATAAAGTTAGTAAATCGTTTAAAGGGCAAGGTGTACGCTTTTATAACTAACTCCCAAGGGATGTACAAAAATTGACAATTAACAAATTTAAAAACGTAATTAAACAAAATCTTTATAAAAAAGCCTACTACAAAATATCGGATTATTTAGATGATAGAGAAGCTTGGGATTGAAATGCAAAAAAATATTTATAACAGTTTGTTGCTAAAAAGAAAATAGTGCGTTCTATTTTTTGTTTTTTTCCATTGTTTTTTTTTACTACTAAACTATGGCCTCTTTTATTTAATAGAAATAAGGATTTGTCAAGTAGGTTGTCTTTCATTTTAGTATAATTAAGAATGCAATGAGCCTCATTTTTTTTCAATTTTACTTACGGCCATAGGGGCGTAAATCGCATTTACGAATCAGGTATCGAGCTAACAATGACCAACTTTTAGAGCATGAGTGATGAAAATTCTTTTATTTGTTTGATTCTGGCATTTCGTACTTAAAAACAATTTTGTTATTATAACTCAATAAATTAATTTTATCTTAAGATGCATACCTAGTTACTTTTTGTAAATAACTATTGTCTTATCAATGTTCCGGGTACCAACAAAACAAATGAGCATATTATCAGTTCGATTAAACCAACAAAATCCAGCCAATTGTTTACAAACGAGCAATGACTTCTACATTTCAGTTCACATGTTGCAAAGGGACTGTGTAACTATTGGATGCAAAAGGACGTAAGTGCAAACGGATTGAATGCAAAAGACTGTAAGCACAAACGCGATGTTGACAGCGCAAAGGAAGGGTGTGCGCTCGCGCTTATTAGAGGAGATTTATACGTGTTGTGCGTTTTGGATCGCTTTATCTGCGTTACCGGCATTGGCTATATCTTATGCAGGTGAGTTTCAATTATTACCACAATAAATATTACTTTAAACAATGTGGTCACATAAAACCTACTCTACAAGTAAAATAATGAGGCCCATTTATTTTCGATCAAAAAGAAAAAACTAGTTCCAACTAGCGCAATAGATGGCGCTGTCTGGAGATGCGCCGCCAGAAAATATAGTTTATATGCCAAAATCTCAATGACGAAATTTCAAAATTTGTCTCAAACTATCTCACTTCGTCAGATAGACAACACAAATTTATCTCAAGTTCCTCGGAAAAGAATGTTGACACGGCATTTGACATTGACAATTCACTTTCCTTTACTAATCAGAGTATGACAGAGCAACGCCATCTGAGTTATAAAAATATGGCCGTGAAAACCCCTCATTACTTATACATTAGTTTTTTAACTGAAGCTTGAAATAATATTATCTAAATAAAATTCCTTCTACATAAAAATGTTGTCGAAAAGAGAATATAAGTTCTTTTCGTTTTTATGCAAGCAAATAAAATTATCAATTTAATTCAATCACTATTACAGCAATATTATATGTTGGCTAACTTCTATTATTTCAAGTAATTTCACAAGTCCTTCAAGCCTGACCGAATCCGGAGTAGGCACATCAGCTGCCCACACTGTCCTACTAACAGCGAATTAAATGAAAACATTTTTTATAGCCGTTTATATGTATTATAGTTCATGTTAACGAATAAACGGTTAGTCTCTTAGAATAATGTAGACATCTATTAAAATACATATATGTATTATCTCCGTGGCGCAGTAGGCGAATAGCCGGCTGAAACGCAGGAGGTAGCAGGTTCGACTCCCGCCGTAAAACAAATGTTTGCATGATCTACAAATATTTGGTATCCATATCTGGTTCCCATAGTACAAGCTCTGCTTAGTTTGGGACTAAAGAGCGCTGTGTGAAATATTCAGCAATGTTTATGTATTAAAGCAAGCGAGATGATACACATGAAATTACAATAAATTTATTAACATAGTCAGGTTAATATAAAACATACGTCTATAATTTTCCAGTGGTAAGAGTGAGCAAACACCTATGGCTGAAGATTTTATCAAGTAGATACCCAGACTTGGAGTTCATCAGAACTGATACGGTGCGATCCCTCCTTGACACGCACAGAAACCAGGGGATCATCAATGTCCTGCTTTCTGTCAAAGGTAACTTATAACCACCCATTTGTTAAAAAAACTTATAGTTTAAAATGCAACCTCACGCTTTGCCTCAAATGCAGACTCATAGTTATGTGCATTCTTCCTCACACACGGTGCCCAGCCTACAGGGCTGTGATACTTCAGGAGAGGTCCAAACTCGAGGTTTGCCAGCAAGCTATGGGGCGAAGTCCCTTAGAAGTAGGATAGGAGAATCGTATCAGAAACTCCAAACTGCGTTTAAAAGCCAGAAAGCCGCCGAACTTACATGGAATTGGGCAGGACATGTCTGTCGCATGCCGGACGAACTGTGAGCTAAAACGACCACCAACTGGACCCTTTTGTGGGGTTCAGTTGGTGGTCGTTTTACGTCACTCGCTAGACGGCGTCGCGGCAGATCCCGGCATCGGTGGCGGGACGAGCTCGATTCTTATTGCAGTGACTGGCAAACAATAGCCTTGGACCACGAGTGTAAAAGAGGAAGTGAGGCCTTTGCCCTGCAAGGGGGTTCCAATGGCTTATAATAAAAATAAAATAGGCTACTTAGTTGACAGTATTTGTGTAGCTAGGCTAGGAAGTGAATTTTTACCTCTCAGTAATATAACTCAGGCAATGGATACAACTTGCACGAAAATGGCCACAGCCAATTCCACCAGTGTAGCTGGGACTGAAAAAAACCTACGATTACACGAATAGTACCTACTTTATAACTGCGAAAACCAAGGGGCAAGGCTTCACAAACTTAGCGTGTAATTTATTTTTCCAGGACCATTAGACACAGAGCGAATTAAGAACCAATTGACTCAGCACGTACTAGACAGACGAAATAAGAATGGCGACCTCATGTTCCCTCGCCTCCGTCACCTGCTGGTGTCTTACTGGGGGAATTATGCGTGGGATGTCAACGTGGCCTTCCGCCCTGAGAACCACTTCCTGGTGTCCAATGTCGGTTATAGGGGACGACCAGTTCGAGACAATAACATTCAGGTATACCCCAAAGCAAGACTTAATAACTGAGACCCACAAAGCTAGACAGATTGCCAAAGGTACGAAAGTCTTGGCGAACTAAGCTTCATCTATCATATTATGATGATGATGACGATTTCCTAGCCAATTTTGTCCTCGGCGACTGTATTCACCCTGGACAGGCATATTTAACTTTACATAATTGTCGTACAAGACATGATGCAAAAAAGCCAAAAAAAAATAAAGCTGCATTTCAAAGAGAACGTTTTATGCCCAGTTTAAGTGCCCAATGATGATGTTACTCATGTTTATTTTGTTCCGGTGGCAAAATAATGATATCTATGCAAAAAAGATCATACATGTAAATTCACGCACACGTTTGTATACTTAATCTGGACATCTTGCTTACCAAACATGAATTTGCGCAGGTAATGAAAATATACTTATCTTGTCAGAAATCCAGAACATACCATCCTGTTTCAGGAATTTGTCAGCGACATAGTATCGAAGTACTTCCCCAACGACCAGCCTCCATGGCAGTACATCATCATACCCTGCGTGTCAGCCGAACCGAAATACTACGTGTTAGTCAGGGTCCACCACTTACTCCTCAGTGGCAAAGATTCGATAAACATTGGCGATATGCTACTCTTAGAACAGATCAGCTCAACTGAAAGGATTGAACCACAAGAATTCAGACAGCAAAGTCCTTTGACTAAGCTGTTTCCCACACCATCCGCTATACCAGAGTTATGGGGAAAGTTAAACGAGAACCTGTCGAACACTTGGAACGAGTTTGTCTCAGAGTACGATCCAGTAGAAAGTCCTCGAGCGTCAAAAACTCTGCCCGGTGCGTTCCACGTTGCTGGTATGGTGTTGATATCTGGAGTTAGCGCGCTGAGAGAACTGACTAAACGCTCAAACGGAAGAGAATCAAACCCACCAATCACAGCGACTGCCCTAATCGCAGCCGTTCGAAGGGAATGCAAGAGAAGGAATCTGACAATCCCAAAGGTACTTCTCTACTGCAAATTGCAAGCTTACACTATTCGAAATCTGATAGAGTTTTATTGTTGCAGATAATTATGTCACCCATAGTGACCGTAGATCCGAGAAAATGGCCGAAGCGAGTACTGAGGATAGTGTTGAGTTCGACTACTTCGTTTGTGAAGATGCCGATTTGGATTCGAGATGAATTAAGGGCACTTTTAGAGTTGAAGAGGAGAGGTCACGTAAGATTATCGCACACGCTAACGTGGAAGCATGCAGAGTTGGGCCAGTTGTGTGTGCGAGCGACGGGCGAGGCGTGGAGCGGAGTGGTGAAGATGTACCGAGCTCCGGCGCAGCTATGGAACGATACTGTGAGAGCTGATGATGGGAAAAGGCATTTGCTGCAGACTGTGTCTTTGTGTGGAAGAAAGGTAAGTAATACAAAAATGTCGTTATTCATTCTGAAAAAACATGTCACAATTTCGAATGTATATATAAACTACCGAAATAATTTGAATGAATTAATGAAATACTCTTTATTGCACACCAAACAAAACTACAATAACAGAGAAAATAAACAATAAATAACGGTACAATGGGCGGTCTTATCGCTAAAAGCGATAAGACTTTTAATTTAATCCACTTTACATTACAAGGAGTCAAAGACCATCATTGGGCCCTAACCAAAGCAGTTTCTTTCTACAGGCTTTATCCAGATCCAAGATTGTATTTCTCATGCAAACTGGTTAGTTACAATTCGTAAAAGAAGGCACTTCTTCAACTAACCTTTACAGTTACAATAAGTGTTAATAAGTAAATATTTACCGAATGTTGTTTTTAGGTAGTATCATGGTCCCGCCCAATCCCGCGAGCCGGATTAGAACGAGCGGCCCGAGCACTGGGTGTCTCAAGCACCGACATAGCTCTCTACGCAGCCACAGAGTCGCTCCGAGCCTTCCTGCAGAACGCTAATACACAAACACCCGACACTATACTGACGACTGCAAGAGCGGCCACGCAGGACTTTCTCTTCGCTTTTGCAGAAGGAAATGGGAGGACTTATAAGAAGTCGCAATCAGGTGGTAAGTATTTACTTAGCAATAAATTTTTAGAAAAAAGCCGTTTTTGTTGGTCCTAGATGTAGCAACAACCGGCTTTTTGCAGTAAGAGAAAATGAATTAGCCAAAGATCGAACTAAGTGAAGCTTCCTTGAGAGATATTATCTTTCACTTCAAAAATACTCACAGATTTTTCAACATCAATATTTTTTTAACCTTTCAAAAACTGACAGAGCTTATGCAAGTTTTAAATTGTGTAGCAATGGTAGAATATATTCCCATTCAAGAGTACTTTTGAGACTAGGAGTAACTAAGTGCCTTTTTTTTACAATTTACCAAATGTAACACTTTCCAGGAATGATCTGCCTCTCCTTACCAGTGGGCGCCACCCCCAGACGAATAGCCGCAGTAGTAGACTACGCCTGTAACCGGCAAGGCGCCTTAGCAGGAGCTTGGGCGGCCCAGGCTCGCTGTGGAGCTCTAACCAGGGCTGTGCCTTCGTTGTTCGCAAGAGTGACTCTCAATGTATTATCTAGGCGATACGCTGTTTCGTATGCAGAGATAAACGCACCGAGTGGTGCGAGACAAAGGAACACTCTGTGGGGACAGCCGGTGGATAGTGTGATTTATTGGAGACCACCTCAAGCTAATATAAGTAAGTTGATTTGTCTCTATAGGTCTGTATTTGAAAAACAACAGGCAATTTTCAGAATGTCCTTGGTATTGCTACGTAAATATTTAACATTAATTTAAAGCGTTTGATTTCGTTGGACGGGAAAAACTTAGGGCGGCCTATATCCAGCTGAAATTGATGATGATGAAGCGTTTAATAGGAATTTTAAAATGCAAGAAAAAACATGGCGTCCGCTGTTGCATACGACACGCAAGAAAACGCTAAAGAACCGCTGAAAAATATTAAAACTCCCTTTTTTTACCCAATTTGCCGTTTACGAGGTTTTGTAAAAATTACTTAAATCAACAACAGTGGAAAAATTATTGGTACCAACACAATTAACTCTTATTCCAGGTATGTCACTAACAGTGATACAATACGCAGACACAGTCTGTCTCACAGTAATGACAGACGCGCGACTATCTCCCTCACACACCATCCCTGCCACGCGATGGCCAATGGCAATCGAACAGCTTATCGCCAAAGTCGACCAAGAGATCGCCAGAATAGCCGCCCAATCTAGCAACATACCCACGATCATAACAACACAAGTGACTACGGAAGACACGGAAGCGAGAAGACGAGAAGGGGAAGAAGCGACCGATTCTGGGTCGTTGCGACCGCCTACAACGGCTATTGTTAGTCCACCTCCAATGAGAAGACGTATACCGAATTAGTTATAAGCTAAGGTTCTTTAATACATTTATATTGCAACATATTCAATGAATGTATGTGTTTCTGTCGGAGTATAAGAAAAGCATAAACGCAATATAAGAAAAATAGATTGAATAATGTGTAGCTAGAAATAAATAGAGGACTGGATGGATACTGTAGTGCTAGTGAAATTGTTGCAGAGATGTTCGAATGGATATGCAAAAGTAGTCGATAATTATGATGCCTGAGAAGAGAACAATGTAATAAGTTTTTTTATTAAGCGATTTCGGGATACCAACTTAATGAGGGTTTCTCAGACCAAATAAGTTATGTCGACAGGCACTTTACCGTTCATCAAACAATGTGAATAATTAAATATATCTATATAATTTTTTTAATTAAATGGTGTTAGTTGGTAAGCGCATCACTTGAGAACGGCTGGATGTTCGTAATAGTCTCAAGAAAGTACTAGAAAAAAAATTAAGTTTTCCGAAATATTTTAAAATTCTGAAAAACAGAGCTTTTTTCTAAGGGATTTTTAGATGAACTCAAGATTATTAGCACATATTTTATTTTAAAATACGTGCGAAGCCAGTGCGGGTCAGCTAGTCACACTAATATTATAAATGTGAAAGTTTGGATGTTGACCAATTTCGATGAAATTTGGTATATACGTAGATTATAACATGGATTACTACATAGCCTACCTTTTATCTCATAAATCAATTCCCATGGGATAAAAATGGGGTATCAAGTCAAATTGCAACAGCGAATTTAGCTTTATTTCTAGGTTACCTACACATTTCAAATCAAATCAAATCAAAAATTGTCACACATTTAGTAGTGTAACGCGTACGAAGTCGCGGGCAACAGCTATGTAATAAAGTTTGAACGAATTAAAATAACAGTGAGATTGTGATGATAATTTTACTATATTGACTATGTTCGAATGGGTATTATAATGTTTTATTTTTGTAAAGTCTAGTTGTTTCGTGTTTTCTGATATAAGTACGGTACGCCTATTTTAATGCATGAAACCTAGTTTAAACCTAGGATTTAACTTACTCGAAATAAAACGAAAACTGCGTAATAAAATATTTATTAATACATACTTTATTTCTTCTTACTTTTCTTCTTACTGCCTTTAGTTTCCGGATCTTTCCGTTTCTTTCCCTCTTTTTCCGATACCTTTTCCGCTATATCAACCTCCATAGTTTGGTTTTCAGGCACATAGCTGAAGTCAGGTATGTGTGGAGTAATGAGTTGGAAGGCTAGCTTGCGATGTTGTGGGTTCGATTCGTCCAAGCTGAGTCTTACCGTGAGCTCGTCGAATGTTTTTAGGGTAATGTCGCCGCATTTTTGAATGTTCTCCTGTTGACAAATGTTACATCTTTAAACCCACCTCATACCAAGCGAGGCAGCGCCAACCTGACAGTTATAGCTGACAGGATGGACAGCGGTTGTGCACTATTGACCCATTTCGTATCCTTATTGTTTTTGTGTTTACTTTTTATATATATTATAACTTAAGCATTTTTGTTCAATTTTCGCTACAGAACAAATGTTTGTAATGTCTACAGATATTTGTTCCGGGTTTGGTATTTTTCTATATACAGATGATTATATGTATTATATTATATATCTACTAGCTGACCCCGCGAACTTCGTACCGCCTTAGATGTTCTGTTGCTAAGTTGAGATAGGGGTTGGTGGTAGAAGGGTAAAAATTTAGGGTTGCATGTATTTTTGAATGCTGTATCATAAAAAAATAAAAACAAAAAATTTCGTCAAAAAATTAAAAAAAAAAATTTAAGGAGGGACAACCCTCATCACTAAGGGGTATGAAAAATAGATGTTGGCCGATTCTCAGACCTACTCAATATGCTCACAAAATTTCATGAGAATCGATCAAACCGTTTCGGAGGAGTACGGGAACGAACATTGTGCCACGAGAATTTTATATATAAGATGTATTTTCTATTTTCTGATGATGATGAAATATTTACAAACAAAATGCATACAAGTAGTCTGTATTAGTTATCTGGTTTCCATAGTACAAGTTATGCTTAGTTTGGGGGTAGATAGCGCTGTGTGAAATGCCCAGCATTATTTATTCACATGACAGGTTGCAAGCCCATGGCCTACTAACTAATGTGAAAAAATAATTTCTAGCCTGAGTGTGTGAATCAACTTACCTCCTCATTATACGTGAATTTGTCAGATGGTAGATAGATAGGTCCTTCGAGTCCGTACTTCGGGATGAGAACCTGTATTGCGTTTCGTTTGACTGCCAGAACAACCGCCGAGTCCACTTCCACGCGACTCTTGAACAGTATCTGTAAGCATATATATCATTATTAATCTTCTGCGCGGTACAAATAAACAGATAAGGTCATAATCATAGATATTTATAGTTTCATGTTTATTTTACAATACATGTTTTTCAAAAATGTTTGGTCCAAAACATGAGCCCGCCCCAGCACTACATTACAATAATATTATTAAGTACTTATTAGTTATTACTATGTAGGTACATATACCAAGATCAAGTAAAAATAGTAGATTATTAAACAAGGGGTTAAATCTTGCGTCACGGACGCTATATTGAATCCCGAACATACCGAAGGATTCTAGAGTTAACTCACGAGCGGAGCGAGGGAGTTTCTAGAATCCTGAGTGCAGAGAGGGATATAAGCACGCCCAAGATGAAGACAGCTTTATCCACGAGGAGAATACTCTACTTTTCATACTTTCTGCGAGATAATAAAAACCAAATCTAGATTCTTGCATTCTGCGCTGAGTTTAGTTCGATTTACGAATAAGTTCTTATTGAAATTCAGTACAACTTTACTCCCGGCTCAGCCGTAGAGATTTAATCACCTGCTTTCGGTGAGGTTTCCTTACATATAAGTTAACATTGTCGAGCTGGTGGTGTGAAAAGTAATATAACCATTTAAGGGTAGATTCTATTTAATACATTCGAAATCATTGTTTAATCATTCTTAGAACTTCATAATTAAAAAGTGTCAACAATTTATAAAAATCAATGTATTATAGTGTAGGCAATTTAATTTTTATTCATTCAATCTATACTATAGATCTGTTTTTTAGATTCTATAATTGATAAGACCATGACGTTGTAATGCACTGCGCAGACGTAGCAACTTTGGTTGAAGCAATTGTCAACTTTTTGCTATTTAATATCATCGCAACTCGCATCTAGAGTTGCCATGGCTGTGCAGTTGCTTACAATTATATTGAAGCCCGCGGCTCCACCCGCGGCTTCGCACGCGTGTTTTGTCAATGAAAAGTAGCCTATGTGTCAATCCAAGTATATTAGAGGAAGTTTAAAAGTTGTGCCTGTGATAGAAAAATTGAGGAGTAAGAGGCTAGCGTGGTATGGGCATGTCATGCGGAGGGAAGAAAATCGTGTGACTAAAAGAGTGTTAGATATGAGTAAGGATGGATATAGAAGACTGTGTGAAGAATGATATGGGTAGGAAGGATGACGGCTGATAGAGAGATGTGGAGGAGGGATACATGTTGTGCCGACCCCGCGTAATGTGGGAAAAGGGCAGGAAGAAGAGTACTCACGTGCGTGTTGAGGGCCACGGAGGCGCGTCCCGCGTACTGCGCTTGCCGGTGTCGGTAGTTCATGTTGTCGCAGATGGAGTCCGCGGCTCTGGTGTCAAGCAGCGCCGCGTGCGTCACGTCGCAGCCGATACCCGCCGCTAGCAGCCGGTGCACTATCACATCGGCATATCTGTGCGGACAATTACTATTTTGATAACTCATTTTTAGGGCTCTGTTGGGTAGTGAGACGCGGTGGAGGAGTGGAGAACGGGGAAGAGCGTTAAGATTATATTCTAATAGTAAAAGTAACCGACCTCCTTATAGGTGAAGTGAAGTGCGTGTATATGGGGCACGCCAGTCCGTAGTGGTAGAAGTCATCCTGCGCGCGCGACCCGCTCGAGAAGTACACCGCCTGCTGCATGCAGCGCGTCGCCATTATACGCAGGAGCGTGTTGAAGTACGGACGCCCCGGCACCACGGCGGCGTCGAGCGACGCTGAGAACGATTTGTTAGTAGATACGTCTAGCTCGAAGCCCTGCAATATAATATAACACTAAAGGTCCAACCAAGACACCGATACCACTACTTAATTGTTTTCGTGGTCTACTATCTCGCTCCCACTCGCGAACTGAACGCACACGATAGTCTAAAGTCAAGTAGCTGTCTCGGTCTCCTGTCTCTGTCTTCTATCCTGGTATCTAAGACAAAGCAAGCTTTCTGGCTTATCTGGCAGTGAAGTTTTTGTTTGTTGGGGATTCAAGCGTTTGAACACCACATTACCCGATGGTAAGTGATGGTGTGGTCGAAGATGAAGCACGCTTATCTAGACTATTTGTTCTATACATCAACCAAATTCGATATATTATGTTTTTAAAAAAACCGCCTTAAAAGGCCCTTGCTTCGTATTAATTCGTGGTTAGAAAAGTCATTTGTTGTTGATTTAAGTCGATTTTAAATTAATATTAATTCTGCAAATAAATGCTAAGCAAGTGAATTTTAGGGTAAAAACTGCAAGATTATAATGGTCGATACAATAGGGTTCAAAAAACCTTAGCTGCCTTAAGGAAAGAACGAATTTTAAGTTTAATATTAGCTAGCATTATGACCTCTTTAGCAAGTAGAAAAAGGTTTAAAATACCTGTAGCTTGGCTGCCTTGAGGAAGGTAACGAAGTTGTTCGGAGGCGGAGCCGGGTGTCGCCTCAGCAGCGCACATTGTGGGAATTCTGCGGCTAACTTCTCTGCAACACTGATGTTTGCGAGCAACATGAATTCCTCCACCATAGAGTTTGTGTCCACAACTTTCTTAGCTTGTACTTCTATGGGGTCGTGGGTTTCTGAATCCACCTGTAGTGATATTTATAGATCATGAGGTAATTACCAGTAGTATATGACATGTGACACAGAAACATACTCTCTCACTATGGGCCTCATAGAAGCCTCAAGGTCGCTTAGCGAGCATTGTAATGATTTTAAATATTTTGTGTTGCATGTTTCAACAGCAGATCTTTCGATAATCGAAGATTTTTGGCCGAAAAGTGTGCTGCTTCGTCGTTTTCACCTGCGACTACACGACACAGCGCAAGTGCGTCACACGTCGCAGACTTTACGTGTCAGGAAATAGTTTGAAGTATTATAATATGTATGTTAGTCATAGGGTATATATTTATATGGGTTGTAGAATTAAGTTTTCACATATTGTACTTACTGTTACCTGAAATTATTATTATGCGTGGTGTTTCTCTACGAGATCAAATAAAAAATGACGAAATTTGTAGACAAACTAAGGTCACACACATAACCAAGAGGATTAGCAAGCTGAAGTGGCTGTGGACGGAGCATATAGTTTGAATAACTGATAGCCGTTGAAGCAGAAAGTTTCGGAGTGGATATTTCAATTCACATAATTTACTGCATCATAAACAATTCGGATTTACCAGGGGTCGCTCAACCACTGATGCTGGTATTGAGTTAATATCGCACATATTTGATGCCTGGGAGGAGTCTCATGACGCTTTAGGTGTTTTTTGTGATTTGTCCAAGGCATTTGATTGCGTAGACCATGACACATTAATCAGGAAACTACGCCATTATGGCATTAGGAGCGTTGCTCTAGACTTTCTCACTTCTTATTTAAGTGGCAGAGTGCAAAGAGTTGACGTGAATGGGAAGCGTTCTCCGGGGTCTCTGGTTAAAATGGGTGTACCACAGGGATCAATTCTGGGACCATTTTTGTTTTTAGTATATATTAATGATCTTCCCCATCTAGTACGGGACGATCATGAGGTTGTATTGTTTGCAGATGACACGTCACTTTTATTTAAATTAAAGCGACGACAAACCGATTTTGACGATGTAAACAATGCAATCTCTAAGGTGGTAAAATGGTTCAATGTAAACAATCCACTTCTAAATGAAAAGAAAACAAAATGTATTAGATTTATACTACCTAATGTTACACAAGTTAAAGCAGACATAAAAATCAAAGACGAGGAGTTGGCTCTTGTGGACACCACCGTATTCTTAGGTATAACCCTAGATAATAAGCTTCAATGGGGCCCTCACATTGATGGGTTGTCGAAGAGACTTAGTTCTGCGGCATACGCAGTCAAAAAGATCCGTCTTTTTACAGACGTAGACACAGCTAGACTAGTTTACTTCAGCTACTTCCACAGCATTATGTCATACGGTATACTGCTGTGGGGGAGTGCTGCAGATATAAACACCGTTTTTGTGCTGCAGAAGAGGGCTGTTCGTGCAATTTATAATATGGGCCCCAGAGAATCATTACGCAATAAGTTTAAAGAAATAGATATTATGACATTCCCTTGTCAATACATCTATGAAAATCTAATGTATGTTCACAAAAATATTAATTTGTTTAAGAAAAATAGCGATAATCATAATTTTAATACTAGAAATAAAGATAAACTCGCTGTTGCCACATGTAGACTCCATAAAGTTAGTAAATCGTTTAAAGGGCAAGGTGTGCGCTTTTATAACAAACTCCCAAGGGATGTACAAAAATTGACAATTAACAAATTTAAAAACGTAATTAAACAAAATCTTTATAAAAGAGCCTACTATAAAATATCGGATTATTTAGATGATAGAGAAGCTTGGGATTGAAACTGCCCCAACTCGTTCAAAATGTTACAATTTAGACGTAATTTCTTTTCTGTATTATGTACCTATTGTAAAAGGATCATTAAAAAAAAACAACCAGCCTGGTTTTCTTGCCTTTCTTTCCTGGCTTGGTCGCGAAGGAACAGGCAGTAAAATTGACGTTTCAAAGTGATCCTTGTGATTTTAATGAATAAAAATATTTGACTTGACTTTGACTTTGGAGACCACGCACTAGAGAGTGCAGCGTAAGACGTCCTAGATGAAAATACGACCTGATAGAGATTGCTGGGAGTCTTTAGGTGCAGGCCGCACAAAATCGGTCACTATTGAAATCTTTGACGTTTATGTTCAGCAGGGTATGATAATTTTTTAGGACAGAGAGATTGGCGTGGATTACTCTATGGTTGAACAGTGGTCATGTCATCACTGCCTCTGGCTGATAGAATGTATTTTTACTATTGTTATGATATTAATTATCATAATAATCTATCTAATATTGTCCCTTCTAACAGTACATACCTGAAACCGTATCTCAGGAGATGCGAGTAACAGAGCGCCGTTGTCCATTCGCCTGCGTTTCAACTTTTTGGCTAGAGCGTTCAGCGTTCGTAGCGACTGTGCGATTGCGTCTTTTCTAGATTTCGTGTCAATGGCTATTTGAGCTTCCTCGTACGTCATTGCTGATGTTGACTGCAAATATACATTTTTATTAATTTACCAAATGGGTTTGTTGGGTCCCTTTTATTATGAAAGCTGAGTATACTTCACTAGTAAACAAGCTGCATTCGACCAACTTATGTCTGTTGTTGGGTTTGTAAGCAGTTCATACAAAATGCTAAATTTACTTCGTACTTTAACATAATTAAGATACAGCCGTACTGACTACTGAACACTTCTGTGAGTGGCCCAACACGTACTTGATCAATTCATTTAGGATTTGCTTCTGAAACTCCCTAATTTTTCAGACTTAACATCACAAGGATATCATAAAATCTTAATTTGTGAAAAAACTATAGTATACGGCAGACGGGATAAACCATGCAAGTTTATTTCCTTTTCAATACAATCTGATAATTAATGTTATCGATAGGCACTCAGCGCATCACTAGTAGCTCCCGCAAGGGCTGTAAGAGCGAGCGAGATAGCAATATCACCCACTCTTGCAGCCCTTATACGACAATATTTATAGGCGGAGTCTGTAAGGAGTTGGCGTCTAGTATAGCACTTACTTTGATAACGCTTTTATGGAACTTAGTAGAGAGCACGTTAGCGTTCTCATCGATCTCCCACACGCAGGAGAAGGCCAGTCTCTCCTCTCCACCTCGCAACGAACACAGATTGGAACTCAGCAAATCTGAAACCATATAGGTATATAGGTCAACTCTCTGATATATATAGATAACTCTATTCTCAACATCTTTTACTCAAGACGTCTGAGCATAAAACTTCTTTGTTCACTAACTCTTTCACTGTGACTGCAATCCGCTTGTGGAACTCTCTTCCTGTGGAAATCCGCAGAGCCATCTGTATGGGAATCTTTAAATCCTTTATCTTCCTTTATCCTTTATCTATACACTTTATATCTCTTCAAATTAGGCGTCATAATTTAACACTTTATGTAGGTATTTTGTTTGTATTTATGTATGTGTTTTATTCTTATTAAGTATTAATTTTTGTAAGTTTATTTTATTATTAATTTATTTATTTTTAACATGTGTTGTCCCGCTGCAGGGCATGCACATTCAAGTTGTCACGCCATCTCTATGGTGGTTTGCCGCCTGGTCGTGTTACGTTAGAGACCCAATCATGTTATCTTTGCCCAAAATCGATAAAATACTGCGCGACGAAATGGTACAGAACTAGCGTATTGTACTATGCCACAGATAAAAAAAACTAAAAAATTACTATGGACCGTTCAACGACGGCGTACGTTTGGTAAGGCGGTAAGTACGTACATGTTAGGCACAAAAACTTGTCAGAACTTTAAATATGAGAAGTGTACAAACCCGGCACCATATCAATCCTCCTATCCACGAGGTAGACAGTAGTAGATCTGGACTGCGCTTCCTTGTCTATCGGCGTGTTAGGTCGGATGAAGTACGTCACGTCCGCTATATGCACGCCCACTTCGTACTTGTTCAGTCCGTCTGCAGTGGCGCCGTCGAGCGGACGTGCGTGCAGCGCGTCGTCGATGTCGGTGCAGCCGGGCGGGTCCACAGAACAGATGCATAGCTCCCGGAGATCGACGCGCTTCTGAAGCTCCTGTGGAATAGTGCATTATACTTTAAGTTAGGTAGGTCCATGGACTGAGCTACCGCTAAATAAAAATAACCTAAAATTTCGGTATGATGTTTTTACGATACTTTCTTGTTTGCAGCGCCAGAAATTTCGGGGTTAAGGTACCGATATAGAATAATTTTGGTGCCGAAATTTTACCTTACTTAATTTTGGTTGTGGCTTGTTGCCTCCACCCGCACGTAACTTAAGGTAGTAAAATTCGAGTATCGATCTAATCTCGTTATATTAAATATCCTATTAAACGGTATTCGGTATTGTATTGTCAGTTACTTAACTGACAATACAATGCTATGAGTTGACTGGCATGCAATTAAACCCTTTATTTATATCAAACTAATATTGTAATATTCATCGAGATGAATGCTAAAATATATTCAATTCATAATCCAAACTCATTTGGGTCAACTTTTGTTAAGTTCTTAAATATTGTTACGAGCTGAGGGTTCGGGATAAAATAATGGGAATCGATCTCACCAAAATAACACTTTTATTCAACACTAGAACGATGAATACACGAACTTGGTCACACGTAATCACAACACACTAATTCACACCACTGTTGCACCACTTAAAGTCACCGAAATGATCGCACGTATAGCTTAATCCAGACTGACTCGGGAGCAACTACTGTTCACGCGAGACCCTTCCCACGTCAGTCCTCCAGGGCCTCGCTGAGACTAACTCACTCACTCAAACTGACTGTCCGGCCATCTCTCCGGCCTATTTATATCGCACACATTTCGATTGTTCGAGAACGATGTCGATCCTTCCAGGAAAGGGTCGGTCCCTCGACACAATGGTCACTCCCCATTCTGCGAAACCACAAACAATAGCAACAATAACACAGCAAGACAAAATCGTTCGAGAAGGTTCGATTATTACTCATTGTTTAACAGCCTCGGCGTAACACTGCCCCCTCCTAAAACATGCTCGTCCCGAGCATTCTTAGCCCCATATCGCAGCAGCCGATCAACACGAACAATTTTAGGCGCACCTCGCGCTGAAGATGTAGCAACTAGAGGAGCCACATTGCCGTCTCCAGTACTTCAGGACACCCAGAGTCCCTTTCTCATCAGCGATCCCAATTCCAGCCTCCAAAACACGGCTCTCATGATTTCTATCTGTTCTTTCATTTCCTGGAATTCCTTTCCAGATGAACCGAACGATTCCCTCATCAGTCGAGCACGCTCTTATGGCCAACGTCGCTGATCTGCCTGTTGACGACGCTGCTCTTCTTTATCCTGACGTCGCTGTTCCTCTTGCAACCGAGTCTGCTCCACCTGTTCACGTCGCTGTTCCTTCTGCAACCGAGTCTGCTCTTCCTGCTGACGACGCTTCTCTTCTTTATGCTGACGGCGTTCTTCCTCCTGCAACCAAGCCTGCTCTTCTTGCTGACGACGCTGCTCTTCCTTATCCTGACGTCACTGTTCTGCCTGCAACCGAGCCTGCTCTTCTTGCTGACGACGCTGCTCTTCCTTATCCTGACGTCGCTGTTCTTCCTGCAACCGAGCCTGCTCTTCTTCCTGACGTCGCTGTTCTTCCTGCCAACGTCGCTGCTCTTTTTGTTGACGACAAAGCATGGCCATAATAGCAGCAAGATCGCCTGTCACAGGAGCCTGGCCCACGGATGATGATGAAGCTCCAAAAGATTCGGCGGCGGCTGATTCCATCTCCATCGGCTGACGACTCTGCCGAGCTTCTTGAACCGGAGAATCTCCAAACCGCCTTTCATCCATTTCCTGTTGTCGTTGACCTCTCGTCCTGACACCGTCCACGTTATCCTTTGGTAGACCGGCATTATTTTATCCCACTTCTGACACCAAATTGTTACGAGCTGAGGGTTCGGGATAAAATAATGGGAATCGGTCTGAACAAAATAACACTTTTATTCAACACTAGAACGATGAATACACGAACTTGGTCACACGTAATCACAACACACTAATTCACACCACTGTTGCACCACTTAAAGTCACCGAAATGATCGCACGTATAGCTTAATCCAGACTGACTCGGGAGCAACTACTGTTCACGCGAGACCCTTCCCACGTCAGTCCTCCAGGGCCTCGCTGAGACTAACTCACTCACTCAAACTGACTGTCCGGCCATCTCTCCGGCCTATTTATATCGCACACATTTCGATTGTTCGAGAACGATGTCGATCCTTCCAGGAAAGGGTCGGTCCCTCGACACAATGGTCACTCCCCATTCTGCGAAACCACAAACAATAGCAACAATAACACAGCAAGACAAAATCGTTCGAGAAGGTTCGATTATTACTCATTGTTTAACAGCCTCGGCGTAACAATATGTATTAAGTGAATTCGTTCCTTGATTTTGGTACCTAAATGGAGAAACGGTTAAATAAATATAGAAAGTATTTGGTTATATTAACCTGTACCGCAGTAATGAAAGGTGATAAACCGTTCGAAGTGTACGGATTAATAGCCCCGCTGATCTAATAACGATTCCACGATGGCTATTGTAACCCTTAGCTCTCACCTCCTTGGGTATAGTCCAGTCTGTGGGCGGCAGACACGCGAGCACCGCTTCACTGAACCGCGCGTGAGGCACGTCGTGCTCCAGTAATATCACTTCATTCTCCGCGTCCTTGTCGCCTGAAACATTCTTGTATATATAACTTATAGCTACTTTTCATAGTATATTTGTCGCCGCAGCGTAGATTCCTCCATACAATTCTGTTTTGTACCGAAAAAACATAGATCCTATACTCATGCCTATATAAATAAAAAAATTATGGTATTCGTTCATCACTTGTACAAGTGGACAGATTTGGCATTTTGTTTTTAAATGTTCGTTTTGTCCGAATCAGGTTTTTGGGAAAAAACATTTTAATAACTTACCCGGAAAATTAAAAAAAAATATGTGTATAAACTGAAGACAAAGCTATATTTTATTTTAAATACCGTGCGAAGCCGGGGCGGGTCAGTTAATTGATGAATAAAATCATCAAAAAAACTAGTAAAATTTAATGTAATTATGTAATTTTTCGGTAAATACATATTTTGTATTGTATTGTATCTATGGCACAATAGCCTGGATGATGCAAGGCCCTACTTTACGTTATCCTTCCAATTAAATAAGATTTATTTCTTATTTTAAGCATTTAGTTCCAAGTATGGCCACTGAAGGCGCTATCTAATAGTATGAATAATTTATTCGCAAAAAAAGATGTATCCACACAGTCCATTCCATCCGAAGTCTGTCTGGTAGAGATCACTATTTAGATATCAATCACTCCATTTTGCCAAGTTATTTTTACAGCGGTCTATGTAGTACCTGGGCTGTGGCCTAATTTAAAATCACTTAACAGGAAAAGATGTGTAGAGCTCAAACGCTTGAACACTTTCACTGATAAAAAAAACAATAATGTATACTAGTGAGATGTAACTTACCAATAGGTCCCAAGGCCCTGACGAAATGCCCTAAGGGGTACCGGCTGTTTCTGGGCCAGGAGTCGAGCGCCACCAGAATCCTCTGCGAGGCCAACTTGTCCGCCTGTCGCGTCTCAATCCGGACGCGAGGGATACGCTTCTCCGCGGGCGTGAAGAGGTGCCGAGTTGCTCCTGTCAAAATAACATTTTATTGTAACGAGAGCTTTTCATTTTCGATAAATAAAAATATATAGTTCCAACTAGCGTAATAGATGGCGCTGTATGGAGATACGCCGCCAAAAAATATGGTTTATATGCAATCTCAAATAAAATATCAACATTTGTCTAAAATAATATCACTTCGTCAGATAAACAAACACAAATTATTACTTTTTTTTATTAAATTTCCTCGAAAATTAATGTTGACACGGCAATTGACATTGACAGTTCAATTTTCTTTGATAATCAGCTTATAACAAAGCAACACCGTCTGTTAGCAGTTTTTAATGCTGCCCGTATGGGCACGCTACGTACAGAATGACCCATGTAATAGGCATGTATAATCATTTAATTACTACATTAGCAAACTATACATAATACAATTATATTGTGACAAACAGCAAACAATAACAAAATATGTAGGTCATATAAGTCACGGACGACTTTCATGCAGTCAAGCGCAAGAAAGTCGCTTCCCTACAGTACTCCAGAGCGTGCGAGGCAGTAGCAACAGCATCCTCCAGATGATTGTATCGCATCTGGACTGCCCAATCCAAGCCAAACAGATGAAAATTGTGATGGACTCTATTTAGCATACACTTTATTTTAAAATTTAAATTTTCATTATATATTGCAATTATTATTTTTGATAATATTGTGTCTATTTATTTTAATTGTTTATTACTAAAAAATTAAGATTTTGTGTTAGCTTTTAAGGATTATGTAATTTATGGGTGTATTATATCTGAATTAAATAAATTAATAATAATTAGTAATAATGAGATGCGGCTTTTCATTCCAACATCCTAAGGACTACATGGTAGTAATCATCTAAGACATTGAAATTCCTTTTACATTTTATAGCTAAAAAAATCTAGTCCACTATAATTATGTCCTTACAAAATAATGGTAATAATTCGAGATTTTCAGAGAATCAGAAAGAGTTATGATTTAAATAAGTACATCCTTACTAATATTATAAATTCGAAAACTCCAACCTAACTCTGTGTTTGTTACGTTTTCACGACTAACTTTCACTGATGGACCGATTTCGATGAAATTTGATATATATAGATTATGAACAGGATTGAGACATAGGCTACTTTTTACCTGACTGCACAGGAGGGCAATTTTTTACTGTCAACCACGCGTGCGAAGCCGCGGGCGGTTCAGCTAGTCCGAAGCAATTTATAGTAGCTTATGATATATTTTTCAACTAAATTTGACTGACTCTGTGGCGCAGTGGGCGTATAGCCGGCTGAGACGCAGGAGGTAGCGGGTTCGATTCCCACTTCGGAACAAATGTTTGCATGATCTACAGATATTTGTTCCGTGTCTGGGTGTTTTTCTATATATTATAAGTATGTATTTACAAAAAAAAAGTATGTAAGTATTCTATCAGTTATCTGGTTCCCATAGTACAAGCTCTGCTTAGTTTGGGGCTAGATAGCGCTGTGTGAAATGTCCAGCAATATTTATTTATTTATTATTTATTTAAACGGGATTTATCACGTACCGTTTTATCGGTGTTACGACCGATTCGGTTCAATTCACTCCGCACTGCGTCTCGCCTCGCACTCACCCTGACGAAGGTTCACGAATTGAACCGAAACATTATCGGCCGTAACGCCGATAAAACGGTACGTGATAAATCCCGTATTTTTAATAAAGATATCCTTTTTTTCAGAACACTTTCATAAACCTTCTTTAGTTATTGAGGCTTTGTCAAGTACAAACTCCTTTTGTATGAATATCACCGATGGTGGTAAAAATTTTCAAAACTTACGCCCTGGGGAGAAGCAACCACCATCAAAGCAATGCAGCATGATAAACAAAAGACTTGTACAATATAATGACACAAAAATAGCCAAGTAGTCAATTAATTATTAGTCAAAAAAGCTCAACATAGATAGCAAAACTATGATTATTCTGTGGCAATAGTATAACCTGGTTTATAAATTAAACGAATGTAAAATGGCGCCGAAAATCATTACTTCTCACTTGCACACTATTGCATGCATTCGTGTGGAAGTGGATAGGTTACGATTTTCGGCACCATTTTAGATTATTTTCATTAATAAACCAGCAAAGCTAGCACAGCGATTTCCTTGTCTACTCTTCAAAGAGACGACAAGGCTCGGACCACCACTTGTATTTCTGCGCGTATTGTTATTTGTTTTTTAATTTAAGTGTGATTAAAGCGTTATTCTATTATATTCTCTTGTCGATTCTTCCGAAATTGTCTTTGCCCCGAGCAGGCTAAATAAGGTTTCATCCTAGACAAGAAAAAGATTCTCTGTCTATAGCAACGTACGTCGTATATAATAATTAATTAATTAAATATCTAACTAAAAATTATTGGCAAGCGCGTGATTCAGAAGAACGCGAAAGAGACAACTTGAGAAGACAGCTTTGTCTAGTCATCGCAAGACCTAGACAATTTCAGAAGAAAGTTGTCTATCCTTAAATGTTAAAGATAGAGAAAATCATGGCTATCATGCTCGGCGTTGTAGACTACTGTCGAGAAAGTGTCGACGGCGTTTCTTCCCGTTCACTTTCGCCGTGCTGGAGACGGTCGACAAGTGTCTTCTTTCTTCCGAAAAATGACTTAAGACAAAATCCTCATCTAAGTTACTGTACTAGGCCTACTGGTTATACACGAGTTTTAGCTCAAAAATACACAGGATGACAGAGATATGATGCTTCCAGAGTTGTTCGTAGATGGCGTGGCGAGTGCTCAAGTGATCGAAATATCAACTCAATGGTTTAAAATCATATATAATACCATTGCTACAATGCAGAATAAAATAAAAGCTTTGAATAAAATTAAAATAATGTTATTTTGATAGCCATCTATTTAGATCAGAACTATGTATTTAAAATGAGTAAGATTTAAAAAACTTCTAATCTTTTCGAACCTGTTTTAAGGATAAAAAACAGCGACTTCAGTTTTATTTCGCGTCTGAATAGTTCTATCCGTTTGGGAACTATGGTGCAATAAACAAACAGACACCCCTCTTTTTAAAAACACAATAATAAAATTCTCACCCTTGAATTTGCTCGGCACCAATATACCGCAGTACTGCCTCCATTTCCTCCTGATGATTCCAACCACTTTGCCAGTTGGAGTGATGTCATCATTTTTTGCATTGGCTGGCTTCAGGGCATTCAGGAGCACGGTCTCTTCTTCTAAATGATCACCTGAATTACAACAAATAGGTACTCATTATCAGTACTGCTAAAACTCCATGTTTGTGGCCTAATATTGTGTCCTTTACAAACAATATTAGGCCACAAACATAGACCAATAGAAAATAGAAAATGAATTGTGTCCTTTAATAGAAGCCGCAAAAACTGTGTTTGAGCCTTTTCAGATGTAAATCTGCATTAATGGATCTGTTTTGACCGACCATACCAATTCTTATTAAATTTCAATTCTTATTTGAATTTTTTCACATCAAACTGTACATTTTTTCACGTCAAAATAATAACAAAAATATTTTTTGAGTGACCACAGCAAAATATCACTCAAAAATAATTTTTAGGTGACATTTTACTGGGTTACTACCACTTTTAGAGGAAAAATTGTGACGTGAAAAAAGTAACAGTTTGATTTGATGAATTTGTTTATTGAGTTGAAGAGTTAAAAGTTGTTTAAGCATTAAATACTAAGTAATATTCCATAACTATCCCTACATGTGGTAGCGACTAAACATGTTTAAATTTGATGTATATGATTTGACAACTTTTTTAAACATACCTATGTATTTAGACACAAAATACGATTAGGCATCGTTGCGCAAGTCGCCCTAAGAAAAGAGATCAAGGGACGTATAAGTAGTACTTGATCTGGCCTGACCTATATTTTGTTTGTAAATGTATTTTTTATTTATTTTAAACTACATGGAGATGGAACCAGCTTATGGCTCGCCTGATGTTAAGTGGTGGTTAAAAAAAGTACATTACCCTCCTGCGCAGTCGGTAAAAAGTAAAAAAGTCTATGTCCCAATCCTAGACATAATCTATCGGTATACATAATTTTATTAAAATCGGTCTAATCGTTTAGTCGTGAAAACGTAACAAACAGACAGACCGAGCGACAGACAGATAAGAATTACTTTCGAATTTATAATATTAGTACGGACAAAAATCAATAAGAGATCATCATCCAGCCTGACTTCACCCATTGTTGGGTATACCTCCCCAAGTTTGTGGTATCCACCACGATCCTGCGCTAGTCTCACCCACTGACGGCCCGCGACCTTTACGATGTCGTCCACCCATCTCGCTGCCGGACGTCCCACCCTTCTATACCCGCTCCTCGGCCACCATTCAGTCGCTGTCCTGCTCCATCTGTCATCAGCACGTCTAGCCAAGTGTCCCGCCCAAGACCATTTGATGGAACTCAAATTCGAATCCCAACGTCATGAACCTTCGTTCGTCTACGGATCTCGACGTTTGGAACTCGAAGAGATCCCACTAATATTATAAACGCGAATATTTGTGTGGATGTATGTATGTGTGGATATTTGTTACTCTTTCACGTCGTAACGGCTAAACCGATTTCGATTGGATTATAAATTGGATTAATACATAGGTTACTTTTTGTTGACAAACCACGCGTGCGAAGCCGCTGGCGGAAGCTAGTAATCAATAATAATAATAATGAAGATGACCTGGGTCTTCAGCCTTGTCTTCGAGAACAATGTCACTGGGACGCCTCCATTCCTCTTCAGGGAGTATTTGCACGGCTACCAGATCGCCGTCCACCGCTCTGTTGATGCCCATGTGGCCTTGCAGTAGGATCTGTGGATAGTGCATTCAAGCGTTATACCGCGTCGATCGACGGCATACCGCTCACACCCGCGCTCGGTGCTAGTCTCGTCCGCAATTTTAGTATCATCAAAAACGTATACAACCTGTTTTGTTATGTACGACATTAATTTAAAACACACATCCGGGATTGTATTAACTTTCCGTTTGAATATTTAAGCAGTAATCGATAGATTTTCAATAAACAAATTAATCGACGATGCCGTTTAGTCAGTTTATACAGGCTGTTTCATTGATGTTTTAGGACTTGAAATTAAGATTGATTGACTTTTTTTCTTGCCTCGTTGCCGTCGTCCTGTAGGTTGCCAGTCGGTGGAGATCTTAGTCCACCTTTCAGGGTGCATTCGAGTGACATGACCCGCCCAGTCCCATTTGAGTCTTGCAGCCTTGTACCCCACGTCGATGATTCCGGTCATAGAGCGTAGAGTAGTGTTGCGGATTCTATCGGTCCGCTTAACACCTAAAATGCTACGCTCCATCGCTCGTTGGCATACCCCGAGTTTGAACTTTTGTGAGTCCGTCAATGACCAAGTCTGAGTTAGAATGGGTAAGATACACATGTCGATGAGTTTTCGCTTAAGTGACAGTGGAAGGTTGCCCTTCATTAGCTCTTTCATGGACCAGTAGCTCTTCCAAGCGTTATCGACACGACGGTCTACTTCTCGATCTTGTCTGTTCTTGAACTTCGTATTTAAGAATTTGAATTGCGAGAGCGGAGTATCTATAATTAAACTTTGTTTTTACCACTAACTGATTATTTTTAGTAGTTGTATAGTTTTGGAATGGTATTTTAAATACCTGCCTTCATTTTGATACCTCACTTAATAGGTTTTGATAAATTTTTGTTTTACTGATATCCAATATGGTGGCATGCAGCCCATGTCATTTCAGATGATTCCAATATAGGTCATATGTCAAAATCCGTCGAACTGTTTAGCCAACACAATGCGCCAAATAAACCAACACACACACAAACAAACTAAAAACATTACTCTTCTTCGCAGTCAGGTAAAATCTAATGTTTAACGGCCGAAACCTATATTCTATCTATCTCTGCTAGACGTAAATCAACCTCACCTGTTTCTCAAAACCGTTAACAGTAGCCGAGCCTTCCAAAAAATTATCCCTTGATGCATAGAAGGTCCCCTGATGGAGCCTCCCAGTCCTAATGCCTTCATGAACCTGGGCTGGTGTCAAGTGAGCAGGGTAAAGGGCATCTTTTGAACAACTCTCGGGCTTGACATTTTTAGATAACTTGTCCACAAGACCAACAAATTCATTTCCCGATACATTTTCTACATAGTCCTTTACTGAAAACAGACAATGTCGTTGTAATGTAAACAGATCATCCTTACCTAACCCAAAAGGTATTTATTTATTTATTTTGTTTAGACTAGCAGCATTAAGGTACTTGCATGGTACTTTATGATTTTAAGACAGAATTTGCACTTTTAATTGATTTGTGATCACTCTATCATTGTAAATTGATATCAAAGTCTAAAAATCCATGGGTGGTTTGTTTACAAATATTTAACATTAAGTTTGGCACTATGTATTTTATAGTGATTGTTTGTTGTCATCTATTACGAGCTTTCAGGCTCAGCTTGGCTTATGTGGCTCACTAAAGTCTCAATCTAGGTTATTGTTTATCTATATTTATTTACTTATAGACTAGCAGCATTATTGCTGAAATGTGTACATCACACAGTGCTCAAATTCTCTTAATGTTCACTTATGTAGCAGTCTTATTAATTATATGCCAAGTTTTATTGAAATCCAACAATATGGTCATGAAAACAGGCTTTAGAATTTATAATATTAGTATGTATGTATTTGAGTGTGTGAAGTTAACTAACCAGAGCAGCATACAATGCCCTGCTCCTGTGCCAGTTTCCTGTTGTTCTCGTCATCAGTGAGTAGCACCACTCTCAGTGAGCTTCCAACAGGGTTGTTAATGCTGAAGTGTGACTCATACCAAGCTGTAGCCTGCCGGATTGCCCTATCGTTTCTGTCATTTTGCTTTTCACCAGGCTTACGCTCAACATAGGTGTCTCTGAAAAAAATAATACTTAAGCTTTTGATGTGTAATGTTTGTAAACAAACCACCATTTAATAACAACCTGAAATTAATTGTCTTCATTGTTTAGTTCCTCTAATATTGAACTGGAAATTATATTTTCATACCAACTAGACACAGTGGAATTATCTAAATCACATAATAAGTTTTAATACAACCTGGTGAAGGATGTCCTTTAGTAACAAGTAGACAATAATGGAACTGATAATATTATTAGAACAATGCAAGTGCCCTAAAAATCGAATTAAATCACTTACTTGTGGTGTTCATTGACAAAGGAAAAGAATCTTCTTTTTTTATTGCCTATAATTTCCAAAAGTCTCTGAAACAAAGCCTGGTTCTGATGCTTGACTTCCTCCAGCACTGTTTGAAGAATAATCACATTAGAAAGGGCATCCTCCTCCAACACATCTATTTGATGAAGCACGACGTTTGAATCGAGCACTAGGTAGTGAGGATAATCGAACAGAGCGCATATTGACTGGGGTTTAGCTTCCAACACAATTTCATCATCTTTGTGGGGGCATACGTTGCAGACGGCTGATCCACAAAGCAGGTCATCGCGTAAATAATGTTCTCTCACAATCTGAAATAATTAATAACAGGAAAGGTTACTAATAACAGGAACTTCATTCAGGAATCAGAAAATACGTAGGTTAACCTTACTTTTAAAATGTTGCCGCGTTTTGTTTTGGCTATAAAGGTTTTCGTGGTCCACATGGCTCATATGTATTCTGCTGATCAATTGTTCTTTTTAATTACGATAACCACAACTTATACCAAAATATGCTCAACGAAGATCAAAAACAGACAAACAAATGCAGATGGGAGATTGGGAGATCGTGAACGAAAACCACAGAACAATAATATCCTAAAGAAAACGAAGCAAGCATAAACAAATGAAACAGACAGACAGAGTGAGTCAGTCTCTCAGGCCACAGATAAAATCGCACATCAAAGGATGATATCGCATGTCTCAGACTGACTAGTGACAAAACAACATAACAATTGAAGGCTTATTATATTCTGTGGTTTGTCATTAGTCATCATAGCATTTGTCACTGTCATGTCATAAAAAAAACAAATCTCAAACAATCAAAAGTCAGTCAGTCAAGTTGTTTTGTTTGTTTGTTTGTTTTGGCTTTTGGAATTAGGTTGGTTGGTTGTGAACTTGTGAGATTTTGGATGTTTAAGAATGCAAATCACTTCAATATTTTAATTAAATTTTTTGCCAAACAGAGGTGAAGTTGAACAGAATACTAGATGTAAGTAGAAATCTTAACTGTTGAACATGCAAGCAATGCGGGCCCTAAACAAATACAAAGTGTGAAGTGAAGTACACAAAGGAACTAGTCAGTCGGACGATCTTGGCATGGCAGTCATGGCATAAGTAGTCTGTGACCGCCCGCATTTACTAGCAACGGACATAATTACCACTTGATTAATGTAAAATAATCTAAAGATAACAAATAGTATGTACCTAGGTACGTACCTAGATAAAGAAATGTTAGGTGCAATCTATTTTGCTAGTGCGTAAGTAGTAGCCGCAGTCAAATGTAAATAATTGGATAATGAGCGTATGCGTCAGTTCACCGGAGAAGTTATCAATTCGCATCGCGCGCGGTTCACATTCGTTCGCCTGCTGGCTCAGAAAGCGGCATCGCGGCGCGGCAAGGACAGTGCTCGGTCCGTACTCACTTGCGCGCTAAATTCTATTTATACGCGTGCCACAAAACAGTGCTCACTTAAGTTTGACCAGTCTCCTATAAAGACAGTTCAATGCTGACTAATTTGATAACACAAACCAATACATTCCTTTTTAAGTTCAATGACACTGTTAGATAAAAATATTTGTATTGACTGTGCATTTTAAGACAAAATGCCTAAAGAAGTGATTAATAGGATGTCACCTCAGAAGCTGTGGGAAGCTGTATCTTCTGTGCTAGTGCATGCTGTGGAGAGTGTGTTCTTCAGAATTGGTGTCTTTGTAGCAAGACATCCGTGGGCAACCATTATCACAACAATAATCTTTGTGCTACTCAGCTGTGTTGGCTTACTGAGATTTCAAATAGAAAAGAACCCATTGAAGCTATGGGTTCCACCAGACTCCGATTTTTACTATGATACAAATTGGTACATAAATACATTTGGAACGGGTATTAGGTTCCAGAGAATAATCTTCACAGCTGATGATGTACTCCAACCAGAAGTTTTAAAGGATATACACAAAGTGACAAATGACATAAACTCTATTCAAGTTACATTCAATGATACGAAAGTATCCCTTCAAGATTTGTGTTTTAAAGTTCCTGTGATAAATTTTTATAATTCTGAATCCAAACCTAGATCTGAGCAAGTAGGTAATACCACTTCACTTGTAAACAGCAGTGAGACCAGTGAGATTGACTTCTATGACCCCACGCTGTGGGCGGGTGATGACTTTTACTGCAGCTTTCTAGAAGAATTTCAATTTGTGTGTCTACAGTACAACATTTTAGATTTATGGAAGAACAGTATTTATGAAATTAATAATGCAACTAAACATGATATAGTTTCAAGGATAAACAATTTGAAAGTGAATCCATCAACTGGCCACCCTTTAGACTATACCAAACTATTAGGTGGTGCTAAATATGATAGCAATGGTGACATAGTATCGGCTAGTTCAGTCATATTCACCTGGTACACTGAAGTCAATATGACTGCAGTAGACCATAATGAAATTGGTAATCTGGTAGGCACTGAAGATTGGGTTTCAGTTCCTCTTGCTTTATGGGAATCTAAATTTTTAGAGTACCTGGGATCTGTTTCTGAAGACTCAACACAAATTAAATATTTTTATGAGGCTGGTAGAAGTTTTGCTGATGTCAGTGGGGAAGCAATGTTCCATGAGATGGATAAACTGTTCATAGGTATTGTTTTAATGTTTTTCTATGTACAGTTTGCTCTGTCGCGATCTAATTGGTTGGAAGTCAGGATGACGTTAGGTGCAGTGGGGTTGATGTGTGTGGGTCTGGCTTATGTGACTGCAATCAGCTGGTGCTCTGTAATGGGTGTTTCGTTTGGTCCAGTGCATTCCTCGCTGCCTTTCCTTTTAATGGGTCTTGGAATAGATGATATGTTTGTAATGAGTGCCTGTTGGAACAATCTGACGCCAATTGAGGCGAAAAAGAGTATGCCTGTAAAGGTAGGCTTGATGCTGAAACACGCTGGTGTGTCCATTGTAATCACTTCATTCACTGATATAATTGCGTTACTGATTGGCGCGATAACGATATTACCTTCGTTGAAATCTTTTTGCATTTATGCGGCGGCTGGAGTCTTTTTTATATTCTGTTTTTCTGTAACATTTTACGTTGCGGTGTTTACATTAGATGTAAGAAGAATGGAGGCGAATAGAAATGGCGTACTCTTTTGTTACAAACATAAAACAGAAATCCGTGTCACTTCAGACAAAACTACATTTCAGAAAATGTTTGAATTCTTTTATAAAAACGTTGTTTTTACGATACCAGGGAGGTGTGTGGTTTTGTTAATCGTTTTAGTCACAACTGGCTTTAGTATTCAAGCGATGTTGCGTTTGGAACAAAGG
The DNA here is from genome assembly GCA_963924445.1 of Philereme transversata. NCBI lineage: Eukaryota > Metazoa > Arthropoda > Insecta > Lepidoptera > Geometridae > Philereme > Philereme transversata. The sequence goes on from OZ004353.1 coordinate 6,591,922, forward strand.
TTTGACCCTAAGTGGTTTATCCCTGACGACACATATTACAAACAGTTTATTGATGCATTCGATCGCTACTATCCTGAGGAGGGCAATGCGGGTATGGTATTTTTAGGAGAGATGAATTACACCCAAGAACTCCCAAAGCTGTATGATATGGTGCAGGAACTCAAAAAAGATAACGACGTTAAAGATGTCGTTGCATGGGTAGACTATTTCTATAGTTACGTATTACGAAACTTTGATCTAGACATATTAAAAAACTCTACAGCGTTGACTGACAGTAAATTCAAACGTTACCTTGCTAAGTTTCTGTTTAGTCCAATTGGAGGCAAGTTTCAAATTAACTTTAAATTCGATGCAAATCTTAAATGCGGCACCGAAAATATGGACATCCAGGCAACAACGATATCATTCCAATATCCAAAGTTCCACGGCCCACAGGAGTATCTTCCAGCCATGAACCGCGTTAAGAACATTGTCAAATCTACAAACATAACTACTGGTGACGGGTATCGCAGTGTTTGGTCTAAAGTGTTCGGTAATTGGGTCACCGACGAAATAATCGCACTCGAAGTCGAGAGGAATATTGAATTAGCTCTTTTGTGTGTTATGATTTGTACTGTTATTCTCCTCACTAATCTCCAAATGTGTGTTTGGGTCTTCTTATGCGTTTTGTTGACGATCGTCAACGTTTTAGGGTTAATGCAAAGATGGGGTATGACTGTAGACATAGTTTGTTGCATTGGGCTTGAGCTCGCTATCGGTCTCTGCGTCGACTACGCCGCACACGTGGGACATACTTTCCTGACCGTAAAGGAAGGAACCCGCACGGAAAGAGCGCTAAAAACAGTGACGTCCATAGGAATTGCTGTGTTGATGGGTGGCGGTGCGACATTGCTCTCGCTGTCGCTTCTCAGCATGTCGAAAGCTTACACCTTCCAATCGTTTTTCAAAATATTCCTTTTGGTAATCATTTTTGGACTGTTCAATGGTTTGATGTTTTTACCAGTTGCATTGTCGCTTGTAGGTCCCGATGCGTATATAACGAAAAAAGATAAAGAACTGACTCCGGAAACAGTAGAGCTTAACGGTAAACAAAACGAGAAATTATCAATTAATGGTGGTTAAGTGGGGGATAGGTACTCTTTACAATAAATCAATGTGATATTACTAGTTATTGGTCTGAAAATACTGTATTTCTAAGATAATTGTGCAATGTTGTAAATGTGCCTTATTTTCTAGTATGCTAAGTTAATCTCTTAAGCTCTAAAGAAATTACCTAATGTGTAATTAATTCTGACCAATTAAGCCCATCACAGACGTAGCTATAATATACAGCAATATGAATCATAGTAAGGCATAGCGCGATATATCTTCTGTACAAAGTTTCGAGACGTCACCAAGCTATACTGTAATTTATATTATTGCATAGCATAGAAACTAGGCCGACCATCGTGAAATTAAGGAAAAGTATATATGATTACATCGTCTCAGCTTGCTATAATATACATTATAGCACGGTATATTGCTATATATTATATCTACGTCTGTGATGGGTTTTAAATGATGTTGAAATGTTAAGTTTTAAGAAACGGTTGTATCGGTAATAATATAATATTGTCTACGCTCAAATTATCTATTAGAATTACCTAGGTACTTTAAAATTTCTTATGTAAGAGCTAAACCACTGGCCAATGCTGCTCATTCACAACGCCAAACCTCCTTTTTTAATTTATAGAATTGTGAATATTTTAGGTGTCTCAATTTTTTTGTTAGAATAGTGCTGTGCTAGTGCGATTAAGTACAACAAAGTGTGACCATTAAAAAAGGAACTTAGGTAGGTGTAGTTTTCCTAGGAAACTTATAATAGAAGAAAAATGTGCTTATTTACGATAATTTTATATGTAAGTGATATCATTGCTGAATAAACAAAGCTAATCTATCATGCAATGAAATAATAAATTAAATAATTATGATTCAATTGTTATTATTAATCGTTGTAAAACAAAAACAGATTGCCTGCAAAATCTTAGAAATACCAAACTACCCCATTCACCAACCAAGTCATCAAATCGATAGTTTTATATCGATAATTGACAAGTTATTGAATGAATGCGTAGTGACACCTAAAGGTATGTAGGTACTCGTAAGCCGCCACCCAAAGAAAGTTGCCAATATTTGTGTTGTCAACACGTGATGGTGACAAAAGTTTCTGTGATTATTATAAGTTGTCAACAATTGTTTCCGTTTTTGGTGGCAAACATCAAAAGAATACGCGTGTTGCCGATATTTAAATGATCTGGGTGTACGCTTGCTTAGTTGTCAACATTTTATGTTCCTCATGGAACACTCCCAATCTGTTTGGTTTAATATCACACCAAAAAGAATAGTGTCGTGTGTTCGTTCGATCCATAATCCTTTCACTCTTGCATCAAATCTTCTTGGTCAAATAGAAGAAGCAATTTCAGTGTCAAATTAACTAATCAAATTGTAATACGAACGTTTTAAATCAATTATTAGCATGCAGTCTTGACCACACATGTGGTGGTGTGTGCGTAGTTTCTGATAACCACGTATCAGAAGCTACGCGAGCCACGCACGAGTACCTAACCTATATACAATGTTATTATTACATGTTATCACTTCGTTTCCTCCCTTTATACAGAAAGTATCTAAATATACCTAAAAAAATATTTAAGTCGACCTCCGTGGCGCAGTGGGCGTATAGCCGGCTGAGACGCAGGAGGTAGTGCGTTCGATTCCCGCCACGGAACAAATATTTGCATGATCTACAGATTTTGTTCCGTGTCTAGCAATATATTTTATTTTATTTATTCTATCAGTTATCTGGTTCCCATAGTACAAGCTCTGCTTAGTTTGGGGCTAGATAGCGCTGTGTGAAATGTCCAGCAATATTTATTTATACATAGGTACATTATAGTTCTTTAATGCTATACAGGGTGGGTTTTTGAGAAGGCCGGTGATGGCCGAGTCCGAAACCACGAGAGCTAGAGAAAAGTTGTGAAAGAAGTCATGTCCTCGATTTATAAGAAAACAATAACTGCATATTTAGTTTTTTTTAATCTTTTACATTTGACGGAAATCGACCCGAAAGATTAAAAAAAAGACACCCTGTATTATTGAATCAATGGATTATGTTGCTGATAAGGATCAATCTTTGCAAATGATTTAGCTTAAGTACAATTTATTTAACTAACTATCAATATTGTTTATCACCCTTATTTGTTTATCATCTTCTACAATCCAACATTATACATGTACAACATGTACGAGGCATGCCTTTTAAGTTTTGTCGTTTGAAGAAAAAAACACATCTAGAACCTTATAGTACTTTTTATTGTTTTTCAAAGTATTCACAACGTAGCTTAAAACACTTTTCCATTCGCTCAAACCAGTTATTATAACATTTATTCCACTCTAAAGTGGGGTGTTCAAAATGGCTGTCTTGAAAGCGTCGACTGCTTCTTCACCGGACTGGAACCTTTGACCACGAAGACTTTTCTTAATTTTAGGAAATGTAAAGAAATCGTTAGGGCTTAGGTCAGGACTGTATGGAGGATGGTCAAGAATTTCTACTTTTTCCTGCTTCAAATACTCAATCGTTTGACGAGCGCTGTGTGAGCTTGCGTTGTCGTGGTGCAGGATGATGCGTCGCTTTGAGTTAGATTTTCGAAGTTCGGCGATGACTTGTGGTAAACAAACTGTAGTATACCACTCTGCGTTAACCGTTCTACGATCTTCAAGTGCAATAGTCGCAACATGGCCGGTTTTTCCAACGAACGTGGCCACCATCTTCTTTGAAGTGCTTCGAGAACGAACAACTTTAGTCGGCTTTGGCTCGTCTTGAAAGACCCAGATTGTAGATTGTTGTTTGGTATCAGGATCGTAGGCATAGATCCAAGATTCGTCACCACTTATGATGTCGTAGACGTGATTTGACTCCCCTCGGTTGAACCTTTGCAGAGTTTTCTTACACCATCTGACGCGGGCCGCCTTGTGATCGTCGGAAAGCAGATGCGGTATCCAACGGCAAACTAGCTTTCTCACACCAAGCGCTTCATGCAAGATCTTCTGAATGGTTGTCCCTGAGATGCCTAATAGAGCCTCTATCTCTCGATACGTCACATGACGATCTTCGAGAATTAGTTGTCTCACAGCAATGATGTTATCTTCAGTGAAGGCGGATTTTGGGCGTCCTTCGCGAAATCTGTCACTAACACTAGTATGTCCACGCTGGAATTCTAAATACCAGCGTTCGACAGTCCGCAGACATGGGGCTACATCACTGAACACAGATGTTAGCTCTTCTAAACACTGAAGCCGTGTCAGGCCTCTTCTAAAGTTGTAGAAAATTATTGCACGAACATTTTCCTTAGAAAGATTCATTTTCGTACGTGACCTGACAGATTCAAATCGAAACTGTGACTAAACAATAGCATTAATCCTAATACTTTCAACTGTTTTGAGATTCAAAATGTAAACACATTCGAATATAGAACAGTTCCAAATTCAAAATTGCCGGAAAATATGGAAACGACAGAACTTAAAAGGCATGCCTCGTAGTATATTTTATATATTTTTCTTATATTAGTTAACAAACATTGACAATATCTCTTGTTCGACTGGCCAGGATGTAAAGTCAAGCAGATCCATCAAGATATACCAAGATACATTTTAAGCACAGTCTGCGCTTTCCATAGCGCTCGCAATTTGTATCATTCTTATTAAATAAATCAGTTTACGATTAGCCCCATTTACTATAGGTCCGCAATTCCAGAGCACACCCTTAACTATCTCTAAGAGCATTGGGATCCTGGGTGTCGACATCTCCAGTGACGTGCAGTTTCGGAGTCACTTAGAAGACAAAGCAAAGTTGGCATCCAAAAAGCTCGGTGTGCGCAACAGGGCAAAGCAGTACTTCAGTGCGGGGCAAAAACTGCTTCTATATAAGGCGCAAATCAAGCCCCACATGGAGTATTGCTGTCATTTATGGGCAGGAGCACCTGGAAATCAACTAGGGCCACTTGACTCTGTTCAAAGACGAGCTGTGAGAATTGTTGACGATCCCATTCTCACAAGCGGTATTGAGCCCTTAAGTCTCAGGAAAGATTTTGCCTCCCTGTGTGTGTTCTACCGCTTGTATAATGGGTTTGTGTTCTGAGGAGTTGTTTGATATGGTGCCTGCAGGTACGTTTTATCATCGCACCGCTCGCCATCGGCAGGGAATCCATCCACACACCTTGGAGATGATCTGGTCGCGTACCGTTCCAGAGGAATTTCCTCCCGCGAACACTTCGCTTGTGGAACGGTCTCCCTGCCGAGGTTTTACCTAGGGACTACGGTATGGGGTTCTTCAAAAAGGGCGTTTTGAAAATTTTAAAGGCTCGGCAACGCGCGAGTAATATCTTTGGTGTTACAAACGTTCATAGGCTACGGTAACCGCTTACCATCAGGTGGCCCGTATGCTTGTTTGCTACCTTAGTAGTATAAAAAAAAGCTTCGAACTCGGGTGGTTATTATTTAACCCATCCTTATCCTTACACTATCAATATCAGTAGTATCAGTGAAATGGTAGGGAATGCACCTTACACAACCGTTAATTCTCTTAATTAATTCTATTAATTTTCTCTTAATTCTTAATCTAATTATTATGTTGAAGTTAACATTATGTAAAGTAAAAGTATAACAGATTGGATAAACTATTACTAAATACCTAACCTAATAAATAATAGTCAGTTTCGCAATACATAGAAGATAAAATAATTATGTATGTAGTTACATACTTAGTTACTAGTCAATCACCTTATTTTCTTCCTGTTTGTTAAGGAGATATTTATTTGTTTATTTAATACTTTCACACAAAACAGAACAGTGCTAGGAGGACTTAATGCTAATACCATTATCTACCAGTCATCCTAGTCGTGCTAAAAGAAGGTAAGGCGTGACACAGGAAAAAGGTATTTCAAAGGTAATTATAAATACAGACCCTAAATGACTAAATTAAAACATAATAAAAATGCTTAAAATAATAATTATAATACATATATATATATATATATATATGTATGTACATATATACTGTATTATATTATATAAAACTGCATTACCACTGACTCACTGATTGACTCATTGACATCATTGTTCTCCCAGATGCCCCCTCGTAGGGTGGAAATGTTTGGTAGGATCGTATAGAGGGAGTTAGGTCGAGTTGGGAATAAATCCTAAAGTCCCCCTTTTGTCCCCCATTCGCTCCCATCCACCTCGTATCTCGGAAAGTATAGGTCTTACAGCGTTGGTGCAAAAACTAATGTTGCAGAGGACATTTTTTTATATCCGGTTCCATGAAAAAAAAATTGTCTTTCATACAAAAAAAAAATTGTCCCATACAAAATATTTCTGTATGAATACCGTAAACCGTATATTTCGTTTGCCGTAATTTTCATACTGTTTTTGTAGGGAGCCCACTGCTTGTGTGTACTATAAAATTACTGTAAAATTTGCTTGATTCTATATAATGGTTGTGGAGGGGCATGAGACAACTTTCATAGTTTTAGCAAAGGTCATCATCATCATTTTGGAACATCCAATTTTTTTTTTTTTTTTTAGTATGCAACGTTCATCATGTTTATTTTGGAACATCCACATTTATTTTTAATTATGCCTCATCCACAATGATCACTTTGGAACGTCATTTTTTTTTATTATGCAACATCCACTGTGATCATTTTGGTACATCATTTTTTTTAATTATGCCTCATCCACAATGATCACTTTGGAACGTCAATTATTATTATTTTTTTTTTATTATGCAACATCCACTATGATCATTTTGGTACATCATTTTTTTAATTACGCCTCATCCACAATGATCACTTTGGAACGTCAATTATTTTTTATTTTTTTATTATGCATCATCCACTGTGATCATTTTGGAACATCTTTTTTTTTCAATTATGCCTCATCCACTATGATCACTTTGGAACGTCATTTTTTTTTATTATGCAATATCCGCTGTGATATTTTGGTACATCATTTTTTTTAATTATGCCTCATCCACAATGATCACTTTGGAACGTCAATTTTTTTTTTATTATGCAACATCCACTGTGATATTTTGGTACATCATTTTTTTTAATTATGCCTCATCCACAATGATCACTTTGGAACGTCAATTATTATTTTTTTTTTATTATGCAACATCCACTATGATCATTTTGGTACATCATTTTTTTAATTACGCCTCATCCACAATGAGCACTTTGGAACGTCAATTATTTTTTATTTTTTTATTATGCATCATCCACTGTCATCATTTTGGAACATCATTTTTTTTTCAATTATGCCTCATCCACTATGATCACTTTGGAACGTCATTTTTTTTTTATAATGCAACATCCACTGTGATATTTTGGTACATCATTTTTTTTTAATTATGCCTCATCCACAATGATCACTTTGGAACGTCATTTTTTTTTTATTATGCAATATCCACTGTGATATTTTGGTACATCATTTTTTTTAATTATGCCTCATCCACAATGATCACTTTGGAACGTCAATTTTTTTTTACTATGCAAAATCCTTTGTGATCACTTTGGAACGTCAATTTTTTTTTTATTATGCAACATCCACTATGATCATTTTGGTACATCATTTTTTAATTACGCCTCATCCACAAGGATCACTTTGGAACGTCAATTATTTTTTATTTTTTTATTATGCATCATCCATTGTGATCATTTTGGAACATCATTTTTTTTCAATTATGCCTCATCCACAATGATCACTTTGGAACGTCAATTTTTTTTTATCATGCAACATCCACTGTGATCATTTTGGTACATCATTTTGTTAATTATGTCTCATCCACAATGATCACTTTGGAACGTCAATTATTTTTTTTTAATATGCAACATCCACTGTGATCATTTTGGTACATAATTTTTTTTAATTATGCCTCATCCACAATGATCACTTTGGAACGTGATTTTTTTTTTATTATGCATCATCCACTGTGATCATTTTGGAACATCATTTTTTTTTCAATTATGCCTCATCCACTATGATCACTTTGGAACGTCAATTTTTTCCCTGTTTCTTTATTATGCAATGTTTATCATGTTCATTTGGGAACATCAATGTTTTTTTAATTATGCATTATCCACTTTGATCATTTTGGAACATCATTTTTTTTTCAATTATGCCTCATCCACTATGATCACTTTGGAACGTCAATTATTTTTTTTTGTATTATGCAACATCCACTGTGATCATTTTGGTACATCATTTTTTTAATTACGCCTCATCCACAATGATCACTTTGGAACGTCAATTATTTTTTTTTTTTTACTATGCATCATCCACTGTGATCATTTTGGAACATCATTTTTTTTAAATTATGCCTCATCCACATGATCATTTTGGAACGTCAATTTTTTTTTATTATGCAACATCCACTGTGATCATTTTGGAAAATCAATTTTTTTTTTGTAGCACAAATTTTTGGTGGAATCGTTATTTTACGGTCATCATCGCCCTTGCCATCATTTTGAATTCTTCTCTCACTTCCTTTTCGTTTTCGAATGTTTCTTCCACATTGATATCCTCTTTAATTGTTTCTATAACTTCGAAATCCTCTTTGATGGCATTTTTACTTCAATATACTTTTGAATTGTTTTTTTCTATTTTTATATTTTCTTCAATTACTTCTCTTACTTCAATATCGACTCTACAAAATTATGGGTTTTAATACAAATCTTAAATCGCTCGTATCTTCTAAACGGGAAGAGTTACGCCTAGCAAACTTTTACAAAATATTGGTACTAATTTTTGGTGGAATAGTTTTTTAATACCATCATTGCCCTTGACATCCGTTTTGAATGCTTCTCTTACTTCGTCTTCCACTTTAAATGCTTCTTTCACCTCGATATCCTCTATTTTTGCTTCTTCCACTTTGATATCCTTTTTAATTGCTTTATCTACTTATATATTTTCTTCAATTGCTTCTTTTACATCAATTCCCACTCTACAAAATTATGGGCTTTAATACAAATCTTAAATCGCTCGTATCTTCTAAACGGGAACAGTTACGCCTAGCAAACTTTTACAAAATATTGGTACAAATTTTTGGTCGAATATTTTTTTTATTACCATCATTGATCTTGAAATCCTTTTTGAATGCTTCTTTCACCTTGATATCCTCTATTTTTGCTTCTTCCACTTTGATATCCTTTTCAATTGCTTTTTCTACTTATATATTTTCTTCAATTGCTTCTCTTACTACAATTTCCACTCTACAAAATTACGGGTTTTAATACAAATCTTAAATCGCTCGTATCTTCTAAACGGGAACAGTTACGCCTAGCAAACTTTTACAAAATATTGGTACAAATTTTGGGACGAATAGTTTTTTTATTACCATCATTGCTATTGACATTCTTTTTGAATGCTTCTCTCACTTGGTCTTCCTCCTTGAATGCTTCTTTCACCTCGATATCCTCTATTTTTGCTTCTTCCACTTTGATATCCTTTTTAATGACTTTTTCTACTTTTATGTCTTCTTCAATTGCTTCTTTTACTTCAATTTACACTCCACAAAATTATGGGTTTTCATACAAAACTTAAATCGCTCGTAGCTTTTAAACGGGAAGAGATAGCTCGAGGAAACTTTTACAAAATATTAGTATAAGTTTTTGGTGAAACCGTTTTTTATTTTTATCATTGTCCTCGACGTCTTTTACTCAATTTCTATTTCCTCTTTAAGTGTTTCTGCTACTTCGATATCCTATTTGATTGCTTCTTTCACTTCAATATCCTCTTTGATTGCTTCTTCCACTTCGATATCATCTTTGATTGCTGCTTCCACTTGGATATCCTCTTTGATTTGATTGCTTCTTCCATTTCGATCGTCTCTGACTGCTTCTTACACATGGATATCCTCTTCGATAACTTTAAACAGCTCGATATCCTCTTTGATTGCTTCTTCCACTTTGATATCCTCTTTTATTGCTTCTACCAATTCGATATCATCTTCGATTTCCTTTTGATTGCTTCTTGCAGTGCAATATTCCCTTTGAATGCGTCTTCATCTTCGATATCGTTTTTGATAGCATTTTCACTTCGATATCCTCTGTGATGGCTTCTTCCACTTCGATACCCTCTTTGATTGCTTCTTCCACTTCGATATCCTCTTTGATTGCTTCTTCCACTTCGATATCCTCTTTGATTGCTTCTTCCACTTCGATATCGTCTTTGACTGTTTCTTCCACTTCGGTATCGTCTTTGATTGCTTTTTTCACTTCAATATCCTATTTAATTGCTGCATGCAATTGACTCAGCAATCAAAGATGATATCGAAGTGGAAGAAGCAATCAAAGAAGATATTGAAGTGAAAGAAGCAATCAAATAGGATATCGAAGTATCAGAATCAAATAAAGAGGAAATTAAGGTTGAGTAAGCAATCAAAGAGAATACCGAGGTGGTAGTAATATTTAAAGAGGATGACGAAATGAAAGAAGCAAACAAAGACGATATAGAAGTGAAAGAAGCACTCTAAAAGGATATTGAAGTGTAAGAATCAATCAACGAGGATATTGAAGTGAAAGAAGCAATCATACAAGATATCGAAGATGAAGAAGCAATCAAAGAAGAAAGAGAATTCCAAAGTGAAAACAGGAATCAAACAGGGTTCAATATACTGTGGAACAGCATTAAAAGAGGATATCAAGGTGTTGGAAGTCAAAGAGGATGTCGAAGTGAGAGAAGTATTTAAAAGGAATATCAAGGTTGTTGATGACAAAAAATACGATTCCACCAAACATTTGTACTACCATTTTGTAAAAGTTTACTATGCCTATGTGTTTCAGTATCGAAGTTGAAGACGCGCCCTAAGAGCATAGTGAGGTCGTAGAAGAATAAAAACAGGATGACGAAGTTACAGAAGCAATCAAATAGGATATCGAAATTAAAGATGCCATCAAAGAGGATATCCCAGCAAAAGAAGCAATCAAAGACGATATCGAAGTAAAAATAGCAATCAAATTGGATATCGAAGTTAAAGAAGCAATCAAAGACGATATCAAAGTGGAAGAAGCAACCAAAGAAGATATCGAGATGGAAGAAGCAAAAGTAGAGGATATCGAGGTGGAAGCAACAATCAAAGAGGATGACGAAGTGATAGAAGCATTCAAAAAGGACGTCGAGGACAATGATAAAAATAAAAAAATGGTTCCACCAAAAACTTATACCAATATTTTATAAAAGTTTCCTAGAGCTATCTCTTCCCGTTTAGAAGATACGAGCGATTTAAGTTTTATATGAAACCCCATAATTTTGTAGAGTGGAAATTAAAGTAAAAGAAACAATTAAAGATAATATCTAAGTAGAATAAGCAATTAAAAAGGATATCAAAGTGGAAAAAGCAAAAATAGAGGATATCGAGGTGAAAGAAGCATTCAAGGAGGAAGACGAAGTGAGAGAAGCATTCAAAAAGGATGTCAAGGGCAATGATGGTATTAAGAAAACTATTCCACCAAAAATTAGTACCAATATTTTGTAAAAGTTTGCTATGGGTAACCCTGCCCGTTTAGAAGATACGAGCGATTTAAGATTTGTATTAAAACCCAAATTTAGTAGAGTGGAAATTGAAGTAAAAGAAGCAATTGAAGAAAATATATAAGTAGCAAAAGCAATTTAAAAGTATATCAGAGTGGAAGAAGCAAAAATAGAGGATATCGAGGTGAAAGAAACAATCAAAGAGGATATCGAGGTGAAAGAAGCATTCAAAGAGGAAGACAAAGTAAGAGAAGCATTCGAAAAGGATGTCAAGGGCAATGATGGTATTAAAAAAACTATTCCACCAAAAATTAGTACTAATATTTTGTAAAAGTTTGCTAGGGGTAACTCTTCCCGTTTAGAAGATACGAGCGATTTAAAATTTGTATTAAAACCCATAATTTTGTAGAGTGGAAATTGAAGTATAAGAAGTAATTGAAGAAAATATAAAATTAGAAAAAGCAATTCAAAAGTATATTGAAGTAAAAATGCCATCAAAGAGGATTTCGAAGTTATAGAAACAATTAAAGAGGATATCAATGTGGAAGAAACATTCGAAAACGAAAAGGAAGTGAGAGAAGAATTCAAAATGATGGCAAGGGCGATGATAACCGTAAAATAACGATTCCACCAAAAATTTGTGCTAACATTTTATAAAAGTTTGTTATGTCTATCTCTTACCGTTTAAAAGATACGAACGATTAAAGTTTTTTAAGAAAAATCATAATTTTGATAAAAAGATATCGAAGTGCAAGAAGCAATCAAAAAGTATAAGTAAAAATGCCATCAAAGAGGATTTCGAAGTTATAGAAACAATTAAAGAGGATATCAATGTGGAAGAAACATTCGAAAACGAAAAGGAAGTGAGAGAAGAATTCAAAATGATGGCAAGGGCGATGATAACCGTAAAATAACGATTCCATCAAAAATTTGTGCTAACATTTTATAAAAGTTTGTTATGTCTATCTCTTACCGTTTAAAAGATACGAACGATTAAAGTTTTTTAAGAAAAATCATAATTTTGATAAAAAGATATCGAAGTGCAAGAAGCAATCAAAAAGTATTTCGAAGTTCCAAAATGATCATTGTGGATGAGGCATAATTAAAAAAAAATTGATGTTCCAAATTGATCACAGTGGATGTTGCATAATAAAAAAAAATTGACGTTCCAAAAGTGATCATTGTGGATGAGGCATAATTAAAAAAAAATTGATTTTCCAAAATGATCACAAAGGATTTTGCATAATAAAAAAAAATTGACGTTCCAAAATGATCATTGTGGATGAGGCATAATTAAAAAAAAATTTAATTTCCAAAATGATCACAAAAGATTTCGCATACTAAAAAAAAAATTGACGTTCCAAAAGTGATCATCGTGGATGAGGCATAATTAAAAAAAATTGATGTTCCAAAATGATCACAGTGAATTTTGCATAGTAAAAAAAAAAATTGACGTTCCAAAATGATCATTGTGGATGAGGCATAATTAAAAAAAATTGATTTTCCAAAATGATCACAAAGGATTTTGCATAATAAAAAAAAATGACGTTATATTGATGTTCCAAAATGATCACAGTGGATGTTGCATATTAAAAAAAAAATGACTTTTCTAAAAGTGATCATCGTGGATGAGGCATAATTAAAAAAAATTGATGTTCCAAAATGATCACAGTGGATTTTGCATAATAAAAAAAAAATTGACGTTCCAAAATGATCATTGTGGATGAGGTATACATAAAAAAAAATGGATTTTCCAAAATGATCACAAAGTATTTTGCATAATAAAAAAAAAAATTGACTTTCCAAAAGTGATCATTGTGGATTAGGCATAATTAAAAAAAAATTGATTTTCCAAAATGATCACGAAGGATTTTGCATAATAAAAAAAAATTGACGTTCCAAAATGATCATTGTGGATGAGGCATAATTTAAAAAAAATTGATTATCCAAAATGATCAGAAAGGACTTTGCATAGTAAAAAAAATGACGTTAAATTGATGTTCCAAAATGATCACAGTGGATGTTGCATATAAAAAAAAATTGACTTTTCTAAAAGTGATCATTGTGGATAAGGCATAATTAAAAAAAATTGGTGTTCCAAAATGATCACAAAGGATTTGGCATAATAAAAAAAAAATTGACGTTCCAAAAGTGATCATTGTGGATGAGGCATAATTAAAAAAAGTTGATGTTCCAAAATAAACATGATGAACGTTGCATACTAAAAAAAAAAAATTGGATGTTCCAAAATGATGATAATGACCTTTGCAAAAACTATGAAAGTTGTCTCATGCCCCTCCACCACCATTATATAGAATCAAGCAAATTTACAGTAATTTTATAGTACACACAAGCCATGGGCTCCCTACAAAAACAGTATGAAAATTACGGCAAACGAAATATACGGTTTACGGTATTCATACAGAAATATTTTGTATGGGACAATTTTTTTTTGTATGAAAGACAATTTTTTTTTCATGAAACCGGATATAAAAAAATGTCCTCTGCAACATTAGTTTTTGCACCAACGCTGTAAGACCTATACTTTCCGAGATACGAGGTGGATGGGAGCGAATGGGGGACAAAAGGGGGACTTTAGGATTTATTCCCAACTCATCGGAACTCCCTCTATACGATCCCACCAAACATTTTCACCCTACGAGGTGGCATCTGGGAGAACAAACATGTCAATGAGTCAGTCAGTCAGTCAGTCAATCAATCAATCAATCAGTGAGTGGTAATCGAGCTATATATAGTATAATACAGTTACGCAAAAACCTATAAGTTAAAAAAATGTTAAATAGAAATTACATTGCAAACCTAAGTCAAACGCAATGATGGTATCGGTGGCTAAAGTATCAGGAGATGCGGATGAAGAAGACTTATTTTATTATGACGATGGTTTATACAGTGCCTGATGGCAAATTGAATTATTAATTGAGAAGGACGCAGCTGCTTTAGTGGCTAAAACAGGATTATAAATGGAGTAGACTTGCCTGCCCAGTACGTAGGTACATGTGTTGATAAGTATTATAAATAGCTAAGTATACTAGTCCTCGTAATGTTACAAAGGGAAAGGAAACGGGCTGGTAGTATTGCCATGGGTTAACTTCCTACTACTTTAACTGGAATAATCTAGCTTCATAAATAAGCTTTTTAAAATTAACTTGCAGGAACATTATTTAAAGGGATTTTTTAAAGAATTGTCCTTATTGATCCTCCAAATCAACAATTGATGAATTGGCAAATTGGCGTTGTATAAATATATTGTGTTTGTTTGTCCGAGGATAACTTTCGAAACTTTGATCCTATCATCGTGAAATTTGATACATATGTAGGTAGTGATTGCACAGTTTTGTCACTAAATGAGCTAAAAATGCTGGGGGTTGTTGAGATATTGGGGTACAAGAGGGGTAAAAAAAAATGAAAATGAGACTATAATGTCAAATGGGACGTCAAATGAAAGGTCTTCATTAGTACATTTGAACCCCGTTTTTATTTTTAGTTTAATTTTTGTAGTTTTTGAGTTATTAGCCATGCTATAAACAAAACTGACAAAATTCACAGGGTACACCAGTGACCCCACAGTGCTGAAATTTGGTATTCGTTTAGCTTTATTGACACAAATATAGGCAAAAGTCTGATCCAGAATAACTGCAATTTGTACCCCAAAAAAAGATTACCAGATAATATGAACTCCCGTTACCTGTAATTTGAATGAAAATGTAGGTCAAGTAATCTGGTTGTTTATTTCGTGGCACTATTTTGATAGTCAAAGATTAAGAACAATATATTTTTGTTTTTATGGGAGACTCGCGAGATCTCAGTTCGGGGCGAACCACTAGTTATGTAATATTACGATTATACGTGACTATCAGAAGTGGCAACAGCAAATCCGATTAACACACTCATTATGATTACCTTCTAAAATTGCTAATACTTTACTAAATGCGTGGATAAAGGCCAGCAGATAATGTAAATAGATTAACCATAGCACTGGACAAGTTAGGTACTTTGTCTTTATACTAAATGTGAATTGTAGGCATGATAATGTACATCGTTATCAAAGTGTTTAAGATAATAAGCCTAAGTACTAACATTGTAAGCCTGCTGAAATAGTGCACTGTTGCAATTATTTAATTAGTATGTGTAATGATACTTCCTTGTTACTTGTATTTATTGGATAGCAGCATATACGCGTAGGTCTGGTAGCAGCGCACTTTTCCTAAAAATATAATTAGATTATTCGAATGTTTCCAAATGTGATCAAAATCTATCTTATTTCGCTCTGGTCGGTGCCATGCCATTGCCAACTGATGTAATTCCATACTATTTCATCGTTATTAGGCGGTCTCTTTTACCGATGTATCATTATACCAAATATCAGCTTTACATAACTAATAGTCTACAAGTAAAACGGCTGTAACTAACTACAAACAGAGAGAAAAGAACAATACAGAATGATAGACGACATGGCGAAACTTTAAGGCTCGGACTATATGACATCCGGGTCTCCCCGATCCAAGAAAAAACCAAATTCAGTATGCTATCGACTACACAAGGTCCGATTGCATCATGAGAAAAATTCCCTCAGTCGACCGCTAGCACTTGCGTTGGACAGACCTCCCGATGATGCCTACTGTTTTAGAATGCATTGCACAATTTACAAGGTAGCTGGTAAAAACTATTTACTCAAAAGCTAAAGGGAGCAGCGAAAAATTTACCCGTATATAAAACGTTTATTTATGTTAGTACTATGTTTTGGAATAATAAAAATGGCACGTTAATAGAACAACAGATATGATCAAAATATTTAAAAGTCTCTGCCAAGGCAATTACTGGAGATACAAGTTTTTCTTATATATTTTTACTGATATATTATTTACCCATAATTCAGAAAACATTAAATTAAGGTTTTTGTGTTCTATTAATTTTTTTGATCTGAGTCAAAGTATCGATAAGATAAGTCGGCGTCTAAAAAAACTCGATTTACTCAAAAACTAAAGAAAGGAGCGAAAAATTGACCCGTATATAAAACGATTATTTATATTAGTAGGTACTACGTATTGGAATAATAAAAATGGCACGTTAATAGAACAACAGACATAATCAAAATATTTTAAAGTCCATGCCCTGCATTTACTAAGCGTCCATGGAAGATAGACTTTTTCTTGAATAAAATTTTACTTAAATATTATTTATTTTTATTACAAAGTACATCAAATTAAGGCTTTTGTATTCTATTATTTTTTTTAATCCGAGTTACAGTTTCGATGGAAATGGAGGTCAAAGATACATCGGGTTATTTTGTGGCTGAAATAACGGGGTGCAGAGCCTGCGAATCCGGAGCATGTCCGGTTGCTTCCAGGTAAAAATCGGGGTTGGCCTCGGATCGTGTGTAATCGATGCAGGAAAAATTCAAATGTTTGGTTGTGCAACGGATTGGCCAGGGGCCGTTAAAAAACGGCCCATGACAAGACCGGACGCCATATAGTCCGAGCCTAAAAGTTCCTAATGGACTATTTTTGGTTTTTTTTTTACAAGCCCGTACTGTCCCACTGCTGGTCAAAGGCCTCCCCCTCTTCCCTCCACTTATCACGGTCCAGAGCCATATCCTGCCAGTCCCTTTGGAAGACGTCCAAGTCGTCGCTCCAGCGCTTTTTAGGCCTCCTACGGCGCTTCCTCTCCCTCCCTAGTGGACTAAGTACGGAAGTCTAATAAAGAAATTTACTAGGTACCTATCTAGTTTTAATCATCGTATCAATCACTTTAATAACATGCTTAGTAGGTAAGGTAGACTGCAATTTGTATGTAGTTACGGAAAAGCGGGTAATAAATAACATACTAAGACAGTCTAAAGCGGCTAGAAGTAAGCCAAATTATGAAAGAGGTTTTGCAAGTTGCAATGTAATGATGGTGGAAACCACACAGTGGAACGTTATGACCACATGTCATGATATCGATCGTCTCTCGGGTTGCAGTGACAATGACCCCTCTACACAAGTTCAATGCTTTTAAACCTTTTAAATTTACGGTGTTTTTCATTAACATTATACAACCAGTTTTAGGTTTTGTTTGTCGTTTTCTACTAAAGTGTTAACTGTCAAGCCATCTATACGTTTAATAAAACTGGTAACTGAGCCTTTGTAGGTGCATTAAACCTGTTTGTAGGTAGGAAGATTTTTGGGGGAAGGGTTTTGTATTTCGTTGTTTCCGAGGATGGATACCGAACAGTGATCGTAAAAAAACACGTTTTTTTTATTCACTGCTTACCAATGGTTAGGAATTTTTTAAACACGTGTTCAATGATAGGTGTTTAACTTTTTTTATTCAAACCCAAATCCTTACCTTGTTACCACAATAAAGTTAAACAACTGATTAACGCGTGTTTAAAAAAATTCTTACCAATTTTTGTATGGGATTTTTTTAAACAATGTTTAATTAATTTTGTAGTAAGACCCAGTGATTGATAATTAATTTATCTTACTAAGGTTCTACGCATTTAAAATACGCCGTGTGCATACTGTGCATAGGCCCACAAACATTGCATTTCAAACCTGCTGGTTGTTTGACACATAATTGAATATTATACCTACACATACTCTACATACCTACATGGAGCCATATATGTAGATCACATAATTAAAAAAGTCCTAATTTTCAAAACACGTGTGGCGCACATGCTTTTTTTGTAGTAAGTAATTATTATTAATTCATTATTAATATTTTGATGTCGCCGGCGCCGCAAAGCTAATGTCAGAGAGCTTTTTATAACTTTTTAGTCCTACTTGATTCCTCGAAAGTGACAGTTGACAACTGTATATCTATCTACCGAGTATGAACTTTTTGTGAAAGTTATCCCGTTAGTATCAGATAGATTAATTTACACCTAACTAACCGTTATAACAACAGAAAAGAACCAAGTAAAAACTGTACAATGCATCTAGATGGCGATCTTATAGCGAATAGCGAAGCTATCTTTTCCAGACAATCTTTGGGTGAACTGGATTTAGATTTGGATGGATCTAGTTTTGATTTATTGAGCATGAATTGAATTGAGCAAATTGATTTGGGATAAAATAAAAAACTTCTGTAGTTTATAATTATCTAGGTACGTATATTAAATTCAATCTAGGCATGGAAGGGTTCAGAAAACACATACACAAGTACCTACCTACATCATACACACTACCTAGGTACATTACACACACAACAATAATTTTAGGTAGACTCCCTACCAACTTAAATTATCATTATAGAAAACATAATCAAAACTAGCCCAGCAGTTTAAGCCCTAGGTATACGCACGGTGCCCCAAAGGTAACCTTAGTTTACCTATTCGAAACGCTGCACTGGAGTAATTTAAAAAAATTTGCCACGATGAGCTTTCTTTTATAATGCAATCAATTTTATTATGACGCAATTTTGACTTTATTTGTGAATTTTGTGTTGATCTCCGATTTTATCCGGTTTGACAGTGCACTAGGGTTGCCAATCGTCCCATATTTTTGCCATAAATTCACGTTTGTTACCAGTAGTTCTGTTGGTCAGTTGTGCCAAGCGGATCTCGCCGGGGTATCTACAGGATATACAGGAAATAGTACCTATGTATTGTATCACATACATCAAGTATCACAGTAGTATCAGACAAATTTTTATGTAGAGACATTTTTTGTTCGAGTTTAATCCTGATTACAGCAGTTGGTAATTGTATTTTTGTAATTGTATTGTTGCCCAACAATGCGCTTGCGTAATTGCCTAAACAGCCCTTCGTAATTTTTGTTTAAAAAGTTTAGTCTTATCTTTGGTAAATAGACGGTTTTTACTTTGTACATAAAGTGCAATAAGTGACAGTGACGCATAGCCGCAATGCGGAATGGTGCGTAACAATAGTCTAAGATACGGCATAAGAAATATTCTCTTGTTGATCGAGCGAAGCGATATCTCTAAATCAACTTGTGCAAATCGACGTTGCATGTATGTATGTATGTTTGTTTGTCCGAGGATAACTTTCGAAGCGTTTATCCGATCATCGTGAAGTTTGGTATCTAGGTAGTGATGGCACAATTCTGTTATGACAAAATAATTAACTATAAATAATAACAGATATTGGGGTTCAAGGGGGATAAAAAAAATTAAAATGAGACTATTAGGTCAAATGGGACGTCAAATGAAAGGTCTTCATTAGTACATTTCGACCCTGTTTTTATTTTAGTTTAGTCCTTGCTGTTTTTGAGTTATTAGCCATAATAAAATCATAACTTTGACAAAATTCACAGGGTACACCAGTGAACCTAAAGTGCTGAAATTTGGTATGCGTGTAGCTTTAGTAACACAAGTATAGGCAAAAGTCTGAAATCCAGAATAACTGCAATTTGTACCCCAAAAAACTGAAACTAATTAACATGAACTCCCGTTACCTGCAATTTAAATGAAACTGTAGGTCAAGTAGGTTGGATATGCATTTCGTGGCACTATTTTGGTAATCAAAGATTACGCGAGATCTCAGTTCGGGGCGAACCACTAGTTTAATAATGACAAAGATTATATTATATGATGTTAGATATATAAAATTCTCGTGTCGCGGTGTTTGTTCCCAAACTCCTCTAGGTCTGAGAATCGGTAAACATCTATTTTTCATACCCCTAAATGTTAAGGGTGGTCCACCCCTTAATTTATTTTTTATTTTTAGACAAATTTTTTGTTTTTATTTTTTTATGATACAGCATTCAAAAATACATACAACCCTAAATTTTCACCCTACTACCACCAATCCCTATCTCAGCTTAGCAACTAAAAATGTATTGATTCAAAGGCGGTACGAAGTTCGTGGGGTCAGCTAGTGTTAGATAATTATGTGGATCGATAAATTGCTCATGGATTGCCTAGCTATATCTAGGACTCAAATTGTTAATAATATTTACTTTAATTTTTTTTTGGTCTACTTCCACCATTTGTTATTTATGAAAAACGAACATTAGTTTAAAAAATATAACATGAGGAATTAGAAAAATTTAGGTTGCCTACTTTCCTTTGGTACAACTATGAAGTTGCCAGGTAAACAGGCGTTAGTAATATACTCTCATTTGTTATTTGATTGAATTATTATTTAATTGAACGCTTATTTTATTCCCTATTCAACAATATTAGGTTGCCTTGTCAAAAACGGTGCCACATATAGATGTGCCTACATTTTAAATGTTAAGTTTTAAGTGAAGTGCAGGCAGGGTGAGTAACAAAGAAGCGTTGCGCGGGTCACTTCATGCGACAGACAAGGATATAGAGAGACAGCTGTGCGTCAAGCAGCGGCTGAGTAAAAGGGAGATACATGTGATAGAGACAAGGACGACTTGATGGGCAGAAAAACGTTAGGTAGACCGATTTGGAGAAAATCTCACATTCTGTTGTGAAGGAAGCGCGCTTCATTGATTAAATGAAGCGGGATTCTTTTACAATTTATTGGAATTAAGGCAAATTAAATATTATCATTGACTAGCTGACCCGCCCGCGGCTTTGCACGCGTCGTTTGTCAATAAAAGTCCTACTCTTAGGACAATAAAAGTCCAAAGAGGCAAATCCCATACAGATTCACCAATTCTGAATTTTTAAAATTGTCAACTCATTGTATGAGTCTTCCCCATTTATTGTTCTTTTAAACCACTCCTGAATTAGAGCAAACAAATGAAAAATCATTTAAATCAGTCAAGCCGTTTTAGAGTTTTAGCGAGACTAAGGAACAGCAATAGATTTTTATACATATGAAAGATATCAAATTTTTTTTCATGCATACATTTATTTATAAAAAGTACAATATAACAAAACATGATGATGAAATAAAAAAATTAAGAATATTTTTCTAATTCTGACTCGCCAGAAGTACCTATTTACAATTAAATTCTTCTTCGTTTTCTTGAGGTTTCAATTTGTTGAGTATATCATAGACTTGCAATGGTGATGCGTCTCCTTCGAACCGTGTTGGCTTCAAATAACCATCATAAAACCAACCGTTTTCCTCAGGATTTAGTTTGACGCAGCATGCATCAGTTACATGAAGCCACATTGCATTAACAAAAATGCTGCGCAAAATTTTCTGTATAAGTAAGATCGAGCATGGTGGGATCAGATTGGCGTCGATGCTTTTAACCCTTTTTGTATATTTCTCTTTGTTTTTGTTGTTTTATTATGTTATTTTTTTTGTGAAAAACGATACTACCTATTACAAACAGTGTACTCAAAAGCACGCTTGTTTACGATGGAATATGAGATTTACTCCAAATCAGACTGATTTAGAGTAAATCTCACATTCCATCAAACGTTTTTCTGCCAGTCAAGTCATCTTTGTCTATCACACTTATTATGGAGCATATCCCTTTCACTCGCATTCACGCCGCTGCCTTACGCACAGCTGTCTCTCTGCATCCTTGTCTGTTGCATGAAGTGACCCGCGCTATGCTTCTCTGTCACTCTCCCCTATTGCACTTAAAACTTAACATTTAAAATATAGGCAACCATGGATGTGGCACCGTTTTTGACAAGGCAACCTAATATTGTTGAAAAGGGAATAAAATAAGCTTTCATTTAAAAAAAGCAATTGTAACAAATGAGAGTATATTACTAACGCCTGTTTACCTGGCAACTTCATAGTTGTACCAGAGACCAGTAATTGGTCTCTGGTTGTACGAAAGGAAAGTAGGCAACCTATATTTTTCTAATTCCTCGTGTTATATTCTTTTGGCTTATGCTCGATTTCAGTTAGGTAATATATTATTTAACAGTCTGGATCCTAGATATAGCTAGGCAATCCATGTGCGATTCATCGATATACATAGGTATTATCACCTGTACACTCCTCCTACTTTGATAAGCTTTTTACAGTGCAGGCTGTCCGATTATGGAACGTGCTGCCGGTAGCTATCAGATGTGCCAAGTTACTTGCCATTTTTAAATGTATGATCAGAGAACACTATTTGAGTATTTGTCGTTAAATATCTATGTATTTATTATTAATTAATATGTTTCTTATATAAATACTTATTATTTAGGTTCATTCATATACCTATATTCTTATTTTTTTTGTATCATAAGTATGTATTTGTGGTAGGTATGTTAGGTACACCATTACACCCCAGGATGTCCATTCAGTCCATTCCATCCAAAGGTTTTCTGGTAGAGATCGCTATGCAGCGATAAGACCGCCAATTGTATCACATAGTTTTACGATGTTCTTTGTAGTTGTATTGTTATTAGTGCAATAAAGAATTATCTAATCTAATCTTTGTCATTATCAGATTAACAGATGAGAGTATACATTATATTTCATAAGCCGTATCTCGTACTACAAGTGAATGCATGGCATTACGTACTCGTATGTGCATTGCTTTCATTATTGCCATGATCGATAGAGCGCGCACAATACATCAACACTCAAACAAGACAAGGAGTTATTTTTCAGGTCAAAGGCTATAAGTTTAATTTAATTGCAATCCAGCCGCATAGTGAACAAAATAAATTACTTATAACCATTTCCTATCATGCTTTTTGATTAATTAGATTAAAAAAACACCGAAAGAAAGGAGATACGAATCTGATTACTCTAATTATCTTGCATATAAACACGAAATAATTAAGCCCTCTTAGCATTCTGTTTTGTGTGAAAGTATTAAATACTAGCTGACCCGCCCCGGCTTCGCACGGATGTTTATCAAAATTAAATATAGCCTAAAGCACCCAGGAATAGTTGAGCTTTCTATCAGTAAAATTATCAGTAAAATAATTATCAGTCAGTTCAGTAGGTACCTACTTCCGGAGATTACACATTACATTAAAAATTTTACTTCTATATAATATTAGTAAAGACAAATATATATATGCGAAAGTTATTTTTGTAATGATGGCATGTTTGCGGGCTAGTTTTAGTGATCAAACAAATTGGCGTTGACTAAAACTAGCTCGCAAACACGCCTTCTTATTTAAAAATACTTAAATTTAGAAATGTCACTTTTAATGTCATTCTAATTTGATCTTTAGTGTGAACAAATTAAGATTGTTCGTATTTTACACAATTTTAGTTAGTCAGCGTAAACAACAGAATTGCCAGCAATATAGAGTTAACTAAGTGCAATATTTTAGCAGTAACCAGCTGTCAGATAATCAGTTAAAAAAACTCTAGTTATAAATGGCGGATGAACTAGAATTGTTCGAGTTTTTGGAGAGCGATTACCAAGAGTCAACTAGAAAACGAAGACGAGAGCGACAATTCCTGCGTGCGCAGGCTGACCCATTCGAGCTGGAAGATGCTGCTTTTATTCGACGTTACCGCCTTTCCAAAGAGTTGGTTAAAAACTTAGTCGACGAACTGAAACCAATGTTACGAGAGCCCACAAGAGCGGGGGATTTAACAGTGGAGACTAAGGTAACATGAAGTTATAACATATTTTATTTACTTTATTCCCTTAAATATCCTTAGGGAAACCTATAATATTGTCTGTAAAAGAAGGTAAATTTTATGGACAGAAGTTCTAGTTTAGTAGACAAATTTGTGTATAATAAATATTAAATAAATATTGCTTGACATTTAAAACAGCGCTATTCTAGCCACAAACTAAGCAGAGCTTGTACTATAATAACTGATAAAATACTTGTAACCTTTTTTTTGTAAATACATACTTATATAATATATATACTAGTGGTTCGCCCAGAACTGAGATCTCGCGAGTCTCCCATAAAAACAATTATTTTTTATTAATAATCTTTGACATCAAAATAGTGACACGAAATGAATTACCATATAACTTAACCTCCAGTTTCATCCAAATTACAGGTATAGGGAGTTCATATTCATTGGTTATTCTTTTTTGAGGTAGAAATTGCAGTTATTCTAGATTTCAGACTTTTGCCTATATTTGTGTCACTAAAGCTACACGCATACCAAATTTCAGCACTGTGGGGTCACTAATGTACCCTGTGAATTTGTCAAAGTTCAGTTTTTATTATTGCTTAATAACTTAAAAACTACAAAGTTTAGACGTGCCATTTGATCGGATAGTCCCACTTTATTCTTTTTTACCCCTCTTGAACCCCAATATCTCAACAACCCCCACACATTTTTAGCTCATTTAGTCACACTAAAATTGTGCCATCACTACCTACCTATATACCAAATTTCACGATGATCGGATGAAGGCTTTGAAAGTTATCCTCGGACAAACAAACATACATAAATACAACGCCGATTTGCCCAAGTCGATTTGGAGATCTCGCTTCGCTCGATCAAAAAAGATCCAATGCTGGAATATCTGTAGATCATGATGACCCACTACCTCCTGCATCTCAGCCGGCTATTCGCCCACTGCGCCACCAAGGTCGTCCGACCGAGGTATAATTTAAATTAACTATCGATTTCTGTATAGGTTTTAACAGCATTGTCGTTTTATGCGACCGGTTCGTACCAGAGACCAACAGGCGATATTGGAACCCATTCACTGGCACAGCAGACAGTGTCAACAGCCATATCGCAGATTACCGCATGCATTGATTCTCCCCAAATGCGGAGGAAAAATATAGTATTTCCTCTCACTGCTGCTGAAAGAAATGCAACCAGAGTGGAGTAAGTATATTATCATTAATCAGCAACATCGATCTTATCAAACGTCTAAAATTTGCCAAAAATTCTAAAATGTCGATTACCTACTAAGTAATGAGTTATAATATTCTATAGATATAAATAAGTATCTAAATCCTTTAATGTTTTAGATTTGACAAGAAATTCAAACTTCCGGGCGTACTGGGATGTATCGATGGGACCCACGTTGCGATAATTAAGCCAACCCAATTCAAGGAGAAATACAACTCAAGGAAACATTATCACTCCCTGAATGTGCAATTGGTAAGTAATTTGACACCAGCGAATGCAATAAACCTACCTTTTCCATATCTGAACAAAACAACCAGAGAAAAACCAGATGTTTTCTACCAAAAATAATATTTTCCAGATTTGTGATGCAAACATGCAAATAACTAGTGTGGTTACCGGCTTTGGTGGGGCAACACCAGATGCGTTTATATGGGACAGGCATCCACTGAAAGCTCATTTAGAAAGCCTAGATGAATCGACATGGCTTCTTGGTAAATACTAAATACCTAAAAATTTAATAGACTAGCGGTTCGCTCCGAACTGAGATCCCACGAGTCGCCCATAATAACAAAAAAATATTATTTGTAATCTTTAACTATCAAAATAGTGCCGCGAAATCCATAACCCCATCCTTATCCTACAGTTTCATTCAAATTACAGGTAACGGGAGTTCATGTTAATTGGTTACACATTTTTTGGGATAGAAATAGCAGTTATTCTGGATTTCAGACTTGTGTGTGAAACAGACTGAATTTTGTCAAAGTTCCGTTTTTATTATGGTTAATAACTTAAAAACTACAAGGTCTAAACTAAAAATAAATACGGGGTCGAAATGTATTCATAAGATCTTTTTATTAGACATGCCACTTAACCAGATACTCCCATTCTGTTGCTCATTTAGTCACACCAAAATTATGTCATCACACCTACCTATACAATACCTATATACTTATACCTATACTGTATACCAAATTTCACGATGATTGGATAAACGCTTCAAAAGTTATCCTCGGACAATCAAACATACATGCATACATACTTATGTACATACATACATACAACGCCGATTTGCCCAGGTTGATTTAGAGATCTCGCTTCGCTCGATCAATAAATTCAATATGTACATTTCTTATATCTTGAAATTTTCGTCAGTACCTACATGGTTCATTCACTGATTTTTGGTAAGATAAAAAAAAATCAGCTAGGTATCTGATTAGCAAAATATTTATCATATTTTTTTTATACCTATTTTGTGCACTGCGAGATGGTTGTACTGATTTGTATGTAGATGTGGGCTGACAAAGACTGAAAACAATTTACAAAGAACTTAAATGAATTTCATATTATAAAAATACTAGCTGACCAATCCGCAGCTTTGCTCGCGTAGTTTTACAATAAAACATTCCCCTCCTGCGCAGTTGAGTTAAAAGTAGCCTATGTTACTCCGAGATAATGTAGCATTCAATGGTGAAAGAATTTTTTCAAAAAGTCAAAAAGTCAAATATTTTTATTCATTAAAATCACAAGGATCACTTTGAAACGTCAATTTTACTGCCTGTTCCTTCGCGACCAAGCCAGGAAAGAAAGGCAAGAAACAAGGCTGGTTGTTTTTTTAATGATCCTTTTACAATACATAATATAGAACATAAATTACGTCCTAAATTGTAACATTTTGAACGAGTTGGAGCAGTTTCAATCCCAAGCTTCTCTATCATCAAAATAATCCGATATTTTATAGTAGGCTCTTTTATAAAGATTTTGTTTAATTACGTTTTTAAATTTGTTAATTGTCAATTTTTGTACATCCCTTGGGAGTTTGTTATAAAAGCCTTGCCCTTTAAACGATTTACTAACTTTATGGAGTCTACAAGTGGCAACAGCGAGTTTATCTTTATTTCTAGTATTAAATTTATGATTATCGCTATTTTTCTTAAACAAATTAATATTTTTGTGAACATACATTAGATTTTCATAGATTATGACAAGGGAATGTCATAATATTTATTTCTTTAAACTTATTGCGTAATGATTCTCTGGGGCCCATATTATAAATTGCACGAACAGCCCTCTTCTGCAGCACTCCCCCACAGCAGTATACCGTATGACATAATGCTGTGGAAGTAGCTGAAGTAAACTAGTCTAGCTGTGTCTACGTCTGTAAAAAGACGGATCTTTTTGACTGCGTATGCCGCAGAACTAAGTCTTTTGAAATCGGACCAGTAGTTTTTGGGTTTATTCATTACAAACATACAAAAATATAAATCTTGCCTCTTTAAGATATTGGTATAGACGAGTGCAGATATAAGTTGAGCAGCAACTGCAATGTATTTTATTAAGTACCTACATAATTTTTATTTCAGGTGACTCTGGCTATCCTTTAAAAAGATATATGATGACACCTATTGTGAATGCTGCACCAAACACTCCCGAAAGGCATTACAACGGAATGCATGTTCTAGCCAGAAAAACTATAGCAAACACTATTGGAGTGCTCAAAGCGCGCTTTCGATGCCTCGGTGTACACAAGGCCATGCATTACACTCCAGAAAAGGCAGCTTCTATAGTAAATGCGTGTACCATATTGCATAATATTTGCAATAAAGAAAACTTGCCAGTAGAAAAACTGAGTTACGAAGAAGCACTGAAGGAAGCCAATATCCAAGATACAATTGGACTTAATCAAATAGACGGTGAGAATGTTATCAGCAACCCTGACTTGCAGCTGGGACAGTCAGCCCGCAGAGACCTTGTTGCTCGCTTGTGGAAAGCAAAACTTAATGGGATAGATATAAAATGATTAAACATAAAAACATTAATTATATGAAGTTTTAATCTTACCAAGTCTATTGGTGTTATGAATTGGGATAGTTTTTGTTTCAACTTGTTCGTAAATTCCATTGGCATAGAAGGAAAGAATGAAAAAACGGAAAACAATGATAAATACACAGTACATACAAAAAACAATCAAAAAATATTACTTACCTACAAAAAAATCAGTACCTACAAAATGAGTCTCATGATTTTGACAAAGGTCACAAAAAGGCGTTTTACTACGAGTAAGCATTTATAGTGCTGTGCTGGTGGCACAACACTGATCTTCCGTTGGAACCATTCAAAAAGAGATCACGGATTTCTGCCTCCCAAGAACTACTTTATAAAAAATATGAATGCATATTACCAATTGAATAAAATTACGATAAAAAATGGTTTGGTAATAGTAAGTTAACACCAAAGGTTAACACGATATAATTCCGGTTTCCTTTAGAGGCAATTTATAGGTATGATGTGACAAAGCGGTCAGCGCGGCAGCGTCAGCGCACTGATCCGTAAAACGGCCGATATTAGTAATTCACTTACAAATACAAATAATAAAATAGATAACTTATATAGGGTCTTTCAAATAGAGCAAGTCGATGTTAATAATCTGTGGCGGCCATTTTGTTTTGGCGGCATCTGTCAAATCTGTTTTTTCTTATTCAGTCACTGATGCCAAATCACCATGGCAAGTTACACGGTTGAGCAGCATGTGCAAATGATAAAACTTTATTATCAAAATGAGTGTTCGTTAGTGCAAACGTTGCGCGCATTGCGCCCATTTTACGGCAGACGCGGTGGCCTTTCAAAGTCCACTCTCCAACGATTGGTGACTAAATTTAAAACGACCGGTTCGGTAAACAACCAACCAACGCCTTTACGTCAAAGGAACGCCAGATCGGCCGAGAACATCGCCGCTGTACGTGAGAGTGTTGTCGATTTCTCGCCGTGCTCAAGAACTCGGCCTTTCGCAGACCTCAACTTGGAGAATTTTGCGTCGGGACTTGGGTCTGCATCCATACAAGATCCAACTGACCCAAGAGCTCAAAGTTAATGACCATAGACAACGCCGTGTGTTCGCTGAATGGGCATCGGAACGCTTGGAAGAGGACCCCGATTTTGGCCGAAAAATAATCTTTAGCGACGAGGCACATTTTTGGATGAATGGTTTTGTTAATAAGCAAAATTGCCGTATATGGGCAGACCACAACCCACATGAGGTTCACCAGGTGGCAATGCATCCACAAAAAGTTACTGTTTGGTGCGGATTTTGGTGTAGCGGCGTCATTGGTCCGTACTTCTTCGAAAACAACGTTGGTGAGGCCATCACCGTCAACGGCGAGCGCTACAGATCAATGATAAACAATTTCTTTTGGCTTGAATTGAACAATATGGACGTGAACGACATGTGGTTCCAGCAAGATGGCGCTACTTGCCACACAGCGAACGACACAATCGACATTCTGCATGAACGGTTTGAGGGTAGAGTTATCTCTCGCAGAGGTGACGTGAATTGGCCACCAAGATCGTGTGATTTGACTCCGCAAGACTTTTTCTTGTGGGGTTTTCTGAAGTCGCAGGTCTATGCCAATAAACCACATTCGACCGTTGCCCTGAAAGCCAACATAACGCAGGCCATCGCTCGGATTCAGCCGGATCTATGCAGCAGAGTCATTAAAAATTGGACCTCTCGGATTCGTGCCACCATACGAAGCCACGGCGGACATTTGAACGATGTCATATTCCATCCATAATGGAATAAATAGGCCTTTTAAATAAAAAATAAATTTCGTTAATATCTCACACACATCTTGTTTTATTCAATTTTAACATCGACCCGTCCTTGTTGAAAGACCCTATATTAATCCGTGATTTCAGCAACAATCTTCTTTCTAGGTCGTGAGTAGAGCGTTATCGCAAAAGATAAAAGCAAGTTCAAAAGAATATAATTATTAAAGTCACCTACTGGCATGAGGTGTATTCAATACTTTTTTTTCGAAGGGGTTAGGCAGAGATCACGAATCTTTACGATGATAGCTGAATCCACGTCCTAATCTAACTGTGTACCTAATTTTATCGAAATCGGTTCAGCCGATTAGGCGTAAAAACGTACAAACAGACAGACAGAGTTACTTTCGAATTTATAATATTAGAATGGATGATCTAGGATCCAGTTTGACCTAATACCCAAACCATATTCACGGCCATCTTCCACTCTCTCTTATGACACTGTTCCTCATTCTAAAAGTCTATATGGCATAGCAATACATTGAATGCATTTATCACTTTTAAAACTGAGTATCTGCAGCGGGTATATGTATTTTGTTATCATTGAAGGACAGGACAGGCCATCTGTCAGCTGCAGTGATTCACCTACAGATGCAAAAAGAACAAAAGATATTTTGCTAATTAACGTATCAAAGTTTACGTACGCAAATACTTAGATATTGTCTCTTATTTGACTTAACCCCAATTATTTTCTTACTTAGGTAATTTTTGGCGATATGACTATTGCGTAACAGCAAACCTTCCCAATTAGGTACAAAGTCGAAGGTTTAGATAATTATTCATTCTAACAAGGACATTTATTTTGGATTGTTGACTTGCCATTATTTACTGATTTATCTAACAATTTTTGTCGTCGGGAATAACTGCTGTAGCAATAGAAGTAACCGACAAGGACCCTATTAATTAATTTATAAGGAAAATCAACAGCTAAATTAGCTTATCAATCAACTAATTAGTAGGCACAAAACAGAAAGCCAATTGTAGGACAAGTTTTCAAGTTGCAAATTATGCAACATACATTACAATAAACAAAATGTGTCTGCTCAGTCGCTGTCTAGCTGAACTGACAGGTTGTTACCCGTGGTCCCAACATCATAAATATCCCATCAGTGGGTACACGGGTAATTTATTACCGCTTTATTTACCCCTAGTGCGATAGAACTACGGGTACCGTAAATTGTGAACCCGCTAGTGGGAAATGATGGTGGGACCACGGGTACAAGGGAGAATTGGCACTGATGCTGAAGAGATCGAGATCATCGCTTGCACGCCGCAACATATATGATTTTTATCTATTATTTTAGAGCTTGAAATCGAATATTCGAATATATTCAACACATTAAAAAAAAATGTTTAAAATGTAAATGTGTTATTCGAATAATTTTAACTATGTCGTATTGTAACTATTAGTCGCATAGGCGTAGTCTACCAATGGTGAAAATAAGTATATTTGCTTGATAATCCTTACAATCAGTGTCTTGATTATAATTGTAACTAGTGGTTCGCCCCGAACTGAGATCTCGCAAGTCTACATTAAAAACAAAAAAAATATTATTCGTAATTTTTGACTATCAAAATAGTGCTACAAAATAAATAATCAACTAACTTGACCTACAGTTTCATTGAAATTACAGGTAATGGGAGTTCATGTTAATTGGTTACCCTTTTATGGGGTACAAATTGCAGTTGTTCTGGATTTCAGTCTTTTCCCTATGTTTGTTTTTTGTGTTATTTTTACCCACCTTGAACCCCAATATCTCAACAACCCCCCAAAATTTTTAGTTTATTGAGTCACACCAAAATTGTGCGATCATTATCTACCTATATACCAAATTTCACGATGATCGGATAAACGCTTCGAAAGTTATCCTTGGACAAACAATCATACATACATACAACGCCGATTTGCCCAAGTTGATTTGGAGATCTCGCTTCGCTCGATCAATTATTAGACACACTGTTTTGTTTGATTTTACTAGCCAAAGTACTATAGTAAACAGTACCTAATACCTAATTATTATTTTTTATTCGTAAACCATTTTTACACATTTTGTGGTTGTGGTAACAAGCCTTTGGAGTATTCCTAAACAGTTTTGTGATGATTTTCTATCATAAAAACTAGTTAAATTTGACATTTTATAAGTTTCGAATACCTCCCAAATTAATCGAATACTACAGTTTCGAATAGTAAGCCCTACCAACTACAGGAGAATAAATGATGGAATTAAATAGTTCCACACACCCCAATTATTGGTCCTACACACGCTTGACCAATTACTTGTTCTAGACGGAGCGCAAGGTTCTTCGTCACTCTCAAACAAAAGGTTAGGTAAGAAAATACGTTCCTCTAGGTCTTTAATTCCTCCGACATTTGAACTGAATGATTGTAAATTGAAACAGGATGGACGCGAGTGTTCCTGTTTAGCTCATAGAGACAAGGCTATTGCAAAATTGCTTCTTGTTCTGCAGAAAAGCACCTTGAATTTTACAATTTGGTGATTAAATTACCTTGGAGATAGGCACCTAATTTTTAGGGTTCCGTACCTCAAAAGGTAAAAAAGAAACCCTATAAGATCACTCTCTTGTCCGTCTGTCCGTGTGTCACCACCGATTTTCTCAGGAGCGGGTGGGCCTAACAAGTTGAAATTTATACCAGATACTGAGGTATATAGTCCCTATTAGGTGTATAAAAATCAAGATCCTGAGTCAACACGATAAAAAGATATGGGCAAATTTAGATTTTCGCGAAAATTTACCTTAATTTTCAACTTGTTTCATTTTTTGGAATTTTTCCTTTACTTGTACTTAGACGTTGCTTTTAACCAAAATTAACAATTCTAGGTCAACCGGAAGTACCCTATAGGTTTTGGGTCGAAAACCTATATGGTAGTTCCCGTTGACCTAGAATCACGAAATTAGGCAAAAAGCTAAGTCTTACAGCACAAATAAAGGAAAACATCCAAAATATATAAAAAAAAATTAAAGGGTGTCCCCATACATACACAGTTGACGCCAATTAAGATAGTCCTCTGAGCTGTATCGGCGCTCATACAATTTAGAGGACTAGCCTAATCGGCACCAACCTCAAATACGGTAAATAAATAAATATGTGCTATTGTGTGAAAGAAAATAAAAGAGAATATTTATTGCAATATTATGCTCGTGTGCGCAAAACATTTTACAGTAAAAACTAAACTGGTCATTAGACTACGCACTTCCTAATTTGTTGAGCCCGATTTTTATAGATAATGGTACCGAACCCTTCGTGCGCGAGTCTAACTCGCACTTGGCCGATTTTTTATTTAATTGGTGTCAGACGCCAATAGATAAAAAGGGATGAGTCCGAACCAACTACTAGTAGGTACCAATACCATATAGTAATACTAAAACTAGAAGTCCCTATACTTAGGTACATCATGTATTTATTCATTTGGTCCACCAATTAGTTGTTACAATGTAATAAATAAAGTTGCAAGCTTCTGCCCGCGGTTTCGCACGCGTAGTTTGTCAATAAAAAGTACCCTGTCTCAATCCAGGTCATAATCTATTTATTACCAAATTTCATCGAAATCGGTCCAGCCGTTTAGTCGCCGTGACGTGACAAACATACCGACAGAGTTACTTTGGATTTTATAATATTAGTAAGTAGATACCTATAGATCTTATAGCAACATGCACAATCTTTACAGGTGAACATATAGGTAGGTCATCATCATCATCATCAACCCACATTAGTCCACCGCTGGACATAGGCCTCTCTCAATACGCACCACTGAGCCCAGTCTTCGGTTGTTCTCATTCAATTTCTTACCGCCACTTTAATTAAGTCATCGCTCCACCAAGCTGGGTGGGCGCCCCGCACTACGTTTGCCAAGACGCGGTCTACACTCAAGAACTTGTTTACCCCAACGGTTGTCGGTACTCCGGCATATATGGCCAGCCCCCTGCCACTCCAGTTTGCTAATCCGCTAGGCTATGTCGGCAACCTTGGTTCTCTATCCAATGTGTAAATTTTATTCTTCAGAGAAATTCCAAACAACTCCTACAATTCGTAGGTACCTATGAATTAATTACTATAAAATTATTTATAATTTTCAGTGTCGACGTCTTCGTATACAGACGTTGAATGTTTTGTAGACTGTACTTATGTCCTTTTTAGGGTTCCGTACCTCAAAAGAAAAAAGGAACTCTTATAGGATCACTTCAAAGAGTTCAAGTCAACGCAATCAAAAATACGAACATTTATACAGCATATTTTGTAAATAAATCAAAACCCGTTGACTTATAAAATAAGAAAAGAAAAAACAATATACTCTTATCTTTTTTAATTTGCTTTGTACATCACTTCAAAAATCCAAAAAACGGGTTCCGTAAAACTATTTTTTAATCCTCAGAACATGAGTCGCACTTTTCCGGTTTTTATATAATTGTGATGCAAGAACAATAAAGTGTCATTGTTTTATTCTAGTTTTTAGCTAACCGATTTATTTTAAAATAGGTAGGTAACCGGTAAAATTATTTTTAATCCTCAGTGCGTGAGTCAGACTCAAACTTTTCCGTGATTTTTTATTTATGATGCATGAACCAACACTATCTGTTAAATTAATTTTTGTAGCTAAGCGATTAATTTTATTTATATATAATTTAAAGATTAAATTAACATAGGTACCTACCTAGTTCTTAAAATATCAATTGCGTAACTTCAGGGCGACCTAGTTACTTATCATATGCACTGATCTGAGGCAATATTAATGGTAATATATGTACAGATATATTAATGTTTGTGCAGTAATGAATTTTTCAATCAATAAATAAATAAATATTGCTGGACATTTCACACCACGATATCTAGCCCCAAACTAAGCAGAGCTTGTACTATGGGAACCAGATAACTGATAGAATAATTATATACATTTTTTTTGTACATACTTATAATATATAGAGAAACAACCAGACCCGGAACAAATATCTGTAGATCATGCAAACATTTGTTGCGCGGCGGGGATCGAACCCGCTACCTCCTATCAATCAATCAATTGACAGGTGAGTCACAGGAAAGGAGAGGCACCTTGACAGTTCCTTTATTTTTTCTTTACAATGCAAATGCGCAATGCTACTATTTTCTGATCAAACGACGTTTCTATCAAGACAGTGACGAAACCTAATAAAAGGCAGTATCAATGAGTGATGTTTTATTGTAGTTTTGACAGTTACAGAAATAGGTGACACAGGTCCTACAATATAAAAGGCGCTATTACATTTTGATATCAAACTAACACAACCATTATTTAGAATTTCTTATTATATACCAAAAGCTTTATATCAGATTAGGTTCTAGGCGTGACTCTGATCCAGAAGTTGGGTATAGTGGTGCTGATGCCTTGGATCCTCTCGACTGGTCCCAGGAGTGGTTTCCCGTCCGCCGTGGACACTTGGAAGGCCTGCATGAAGCCCGCCAGCACTTGGAACATGCTTTGTCGAGCGTACGTCTCGCCAGCGCATAGTCTTCTTCCTAAAATAACAAACGTTTTGAAATATAAATTAAATTTGGATTTAATCGTTTTTGGGAATAAAAGCATTAGGTTCGCCTTGATCTGGACACTACAGGGAAGCGGCTACTAAGCAAAATCACCCCAAATAAATGAAAGTGTTGTTTTTTAAGTTTACCTACTTATTGTTTTATGTACCTACTTATATGTCGCGCCCTTGCGACAAGAACGTGTTATCTCCGAAAACCACTTTTTTCAGAAATCGACTTTGAAGGAATTCCTTCAAAATTGACTTCTGAAAAAAGTGGTTTTCGGAGATAACACGTTCTTGTCGCAAGGGCGATGTGCACATTGTTGCCTGAAATAAACATTATGGGTCTTTAACTTTTTAGTGGTAAGCTAAACTCTACTCTCACTAAACTCGTTTCGAAATAATCCTATACAAAAATCGATAAGGAATTTTTTTAACACGCGTTTGACAGGGTTTAACGTATATTGTGCTAACAAGGTTAATTATTATAATTATTAGGGATATATCTAAAATGATTTTATGTGCACTGTGACCTTCTCTAGGCGTACAAATCTGTTGCGCCGGCGGCGGGCGATTAGCGAGAAGCGAGTTGAACTAAAAACGAATTGGCGAGCAACGACAAGTGAGTGCTAAGCCGGGAGATGGTGACACAAAATGTTAGGTCATTTGTACCAGTATGACGACCCTTCAGGGGTTTAATTACGTAATGACAAAAAGGAAAATGATGACAAAAAAACTGGAAAGAAGGGAGGGAGGCCTTTGCCCTGCAGTGGGACAACACAAGTTAAAAATAAAATAAATTTACGTACTAAATTGCTTTATTTATTTGAATCCGGTAGGTACTTCTTATAACCAGTATAAACATCGGATATGATGGTCACTAATTGTACAGCAAAGCAAGTATAAATATTAGTACTACGACAAACATGCCAATGTTGCATACTTTCGAGAAAAAACGAGCAGTTAAACAATTACGACGGCGACGTTAAGATATGTAGGTACAATGAGCACACAAAGCCATGTGTTAATCTGACATGAGAGTTTAAAAGGCACTGTAGGTAACTGTGTGATTACTGTAAATAAGAAAGATCCAAAATAATGTTTTAAAATGTATGTATAATATGACCTAATGCTTTTTTATGGCGAACACGCAATCTATTGAATAAGTGTTGCAGGCACCCTGATTAAGACCTACATCTATTCTGTGCGAGCGTAAATTAAGCCAGACAGCGACTGGTCAGAAGTTACTTTAATAGTGACGTAGTAGGTACTTAGGTTTACCTATATTATTCCATGTTATCGTCAAGTGAGCTTTTGTGTACTTAAGTTCACATTATTGTTAGTTTTATTGTTACTATACGTGAAAATCTGTAATTAGCTTTACAAATTATTACTGTAATCTATCTAAGATAAAAAATAGCTGTTGATTTTCCAATAAATTAAATAAATAAATAAAGCTTGCGGCCTGCAAATGCAAACCGCGCCGGACGGTTTGCCTGCTTCGCTCTAGAAATCTATGGGCCTTGTCTGAACACGGGCAAATCAATATAAACCAATGATTACGAGGTTTTTACTGCTTACATAGTTAAGTAGATTATGTACACATACACAAAGATCAGTCATAAAATATGTAGGTAAGTAAATGTGAGTGGTTATGTGTAAGTGCCTCCATTGTATTGTATTCTGCCTATTTAATTATATTGACCATGAGCTCGAGAGGTAATAAAAAGAGATTATCTAACCCAAACATATAAATACTACTGTCCGTATATTTGTGTCACTAAAGCTAGCTTTTCAGCACTGAGGGGTCATTGGTATGCCCTGTGAATTTCGTCAATATTCAGTTTATTATGGCTCTTAAACTCAAAAAGTAAAAGGTTTAAACTAAAAATAAAAACGGGGTTGAAATTTACTGATGAAGACCTTTCATTGGACGTTCCATTTGACCTGATAGCCTGAAGACTGACCTGAAGTTGAGTTAAGACCAAAGTCAAAATATTTTATTCATTGAAATCACAAGGATCACTTTGAAACGTCAATTTTACTGCCTGTTCCTTCGCGACCAAGTCAGGAAAGAAAGATTGTTTTTTTAATAACCCTTTTAGAATACATAACAATACAGAAAATAAATTACGTCTAAATTGTAACTTTAGATCTCGCTTCGCTGGATTAATTATTGGTGACCTTGCTCAGCTCCGAAAATCTCTACATTGTTCTACCAAACAGCCTGTAGGTATATCATACATGAGACTAGAAAATACATTAGGTGTAAGCCCACATCTGGGAAACGTGGTGGTTCAGCCACCACGTTTCCCAGATGTGGGACAGGCCAAAGAAGGAAGTAACTCGGGCCATTCGAAAGCTAGAAAAACGAGATTATAAGGGTTGCACGCAGGGAACACCTGGAAAGGAGACGCACAGAGAGAGATAGGCACTAGTAGAGAAAGAGAAGTCGCTGGCAAAATAGAAAGGAGATGGTGGACAGTAGATGGTACCGGACTGAGAAGATGATGATTATGGGAAAAATCACAGACAAAACAAATAAAAAACTTCGTTATAATTGTGCAACCTCACGTAAATAAACTGTGAATAATTACCTCGTTAAACGAGGCGAGCGACTTATATAATAGGCAATTTTATTATTTAAGTGAAGCATTTATAAACTAGTTAGCCTTCGTTTGTTTGACCCGTCGCGTAAGTTAAATCTATCTATTGATACTTATTTTGATACCTTTGTCAAAGGTTGTAAGTATGTAAACATACAGGCAGTGACGGCGCTAGACCAAACGTGGACGTAGGCGACATCAGCTATGCGAGGCCCCGCCCATTTCACACTCAAAAAAAAAACGTTAAATTGAATGAGCTGAATTATACACTAACTAGCTGACCCACCCGCGGCTTCGCAAGGGTGGTTTTTCAATAAAACATTACCCTCATTTTGCGCAGTTGGCTAAAAAGTAGCATGTCCTTTTCCAGGATATAATCTATCTCCTTCCAAAATTTTATTATGATCCGTTCAGCCGTTTAGTCGTGTAAAGGTAACACACAGAATTATGAATGTATTATACATATAAACCTTCCTCTTGAATCACTCTATCTATTGCGAAAAACTGCATTGAAATCCGTTGAGTAGTTTAAAAGATCTAAGCGAACAGACAGCGGAAGCGACTTCATTTTATACCATGTATAAAGATGTACGAGTACATAAATGAGTTTTATTGCTAATCAAATGATGACGCCTAACGCCGCCACTGCACTCACATTAGGTATGTAGGCACCTATCTTAGATAGGCGGGTTCCCCGCGATAACGACGCAACGCCAGCAGATGTTGCTAACTAAATAAAAATAAATTTAATATGTCAATAATAATATTTATCGTTTTATCACGATTAAAAACTTTTCGCCACGTTCACGGCTATGTAATGCGAAAAACCACCGAGGCGCGAGGCCGTAGGCGGTGACCCACGTCGCGCAGGCCTTACGCCGCCTCTGTCCACAGGTTATTTTAAAACATGTACCTACCTATGTTTTAGTTAAGGCTCCATACTCCATACTAACTCAGACCGTTTCATATTATGATCCTATTTTTTATTAGTAATACTGCATTCTTTACTTTGTAATAAATGTAGGTAATGTCAAAATTGAGGATATTGTAAGCCAGTCGTAAGTACTATATGGAGCAAAAACACGAATTCATAAAATATTATTTATACAAAATAGTTTACAAGTTACGTCCAAAACTTCGAGTAAACCCGTAGCATTCTATAATGATTGTCAATTACTTCAATGTAAATCAAGACCATTGTATCAATGCTTAAGTGAGGACAGTGACCCACTTACAAGTTAACTTACATGTACTGAAGCACCCAGTATAAAATAGGAGTATTATTAATCTTACGCAATATACCTACCCATCTTTTTAACATGGGTTCTAATTGATTAATATTGATTTAATTTGAACGAGGACGAATTTTATTAATAATTATATTGGTTTTATTTATGTGACTATTTATTACATAACTATTTTACCCTGTATTCGATTTAGTATAAAAAAGTAGTTATCACTGCCCCAGAAGTTCTTGTCAAAATATAGGATCATAGGCACTGCAATGAATATTGACAGACAGACATACAGACAGCGTAGGCATAGTCATAATAATAAAGCCCCGTATTGAGGTCGTTGGAGGCCTATTTTCAGCAGTGGACGTCCAATGGTTGATATGATCATGATGAGGTATGAAAGCTAAAAAAGCAATATCCCTGTTTGTAGGTATCCCATAAAGATTCGGATGATACCGAAAGGAACAATTCAGGCATGACTAACAAAATTAGGTTATTCGCTTACCTGCTCCAAAAGGCAATGACTTGTCTTTAGCCAAGCAAATCTGGCCGTCCACTATAAACCTTTCCGGACGGAAGTTCTCAGGATCGCCCCAGATGCCCTTGTCCATGTGCAGCATCACAAGGTTGGGGCTTATCATTGTGCCCTAAAAATATAAAGTACTTATGAGTTTTTCGAAACGTCATTCTAAAACCTCGAATGCCTATAATACAGTCTGTCAACGCATTCACGACATTAATTTAAAACAAATTGTGTTTTAAATTTATCCAGTAATCGATACATTTCCAATAAACAATTTGACAGAAACCTACTTACATGATGAATGAATATGATTTGTTTAACCTATTTTACACAGGCTGTTTCATTGATATTTTAAGACTTGAAAACAAGCTAATTTTAAAATTAAATAAATCCATGGTTATAATTTGAAAAAAAAACTATTTTACAACAATACTAGTAATCAGCCCTAAATGCGGTAACACGCTGTACCTATATAGCAATTTTTTTTGGAGTCCGAATTATGGGTACTGTGATTTTCAAAGGACATTAGATGTCTTTTAATGCTTATTGCGCGCGAAGGACGGTGAGATGGGGCATATTTAAAGTTCATATGGAGAAGGAGGGGTGAATGCCAAAATAAAGGTAAATAAGCTTTTATAAAATTCATAATCGAACTGCAAGCAGATTCAAATGAGCCCAAACACTAGTAGCCTACTATAATCCATTCAGAAGTTCCGTTGTCTAGCATCCGTCTCCATCACGAGACCACCTCCATGGTACCATATTACTGTATTGTCACCGAAGTTACATATGTATTCCAAATTTCAGCTCAATCGGTTGAGGGGGAGTTTAAAATTCAGTTGCAAGATTCCACCCGGACAAACATACATACATTGCAAGGTAATAAAAATATTGTAAAAACGATCTCGGTGCACTGGCAACTACAAAAACTATTTGCCAGTGTAAATGTGTAAACGGTGTAATTCCTGGTTTGGTGGAAATTCGACTGTAATTTTTATATTTTGTTTTTAAACGTCGAATGTTTTTACTCGATTACGGCAACACCAAAAGGGTTATGTTTTTAACAGTCTGTACCTATGTATGTATGTTTGTATGTACCTATGTTACACCTAAACTACTCATCCGATTTTGATGAAAGAGGTGTCAATTGATTCGTTGTTATGGTGCGAGTGATATAGGCTACCATCGATATAGGTATTACGTAGTCAGGTTACAGTTTTTAAACTTATATATTATTCTGTAACTTGTTTATTTCTGTAAATTGTAAAGCGTGTTTTGTTAGTTCCACGTACGCTTACATCACATAGCTCATTATCTGACTGTTCCTAACGGTACTTTCAACATAATATTAACGTTGCAAACTTGCAATACGTTATAAAAAAGCCGATTATCTCCAGTAGTTCCTGTAACTGTATATTACGTGCTAGCTGACCCGACCCAACTTCACTCGGATTTTTTATAGAAGAACGCCTTTGAAAACTTCTTTAGCGATTGGACATTTTTTGAGATGGGAAAAACCATTGAACTCGCGACACTGTTACCGTTACCGACACATATGTAATATAAGTATCTGTAATGTAGTCTGCTTTAAAATTTTGAATACCCAAACATTGAGCGCCAAATTTTTCACTTTTATCGACACTCCCGGAGTGCCACTAATTTTTTATAATTTAATTGATCGAGCGAAGCGAGATATCCAAATCAACTTGGGCAAATCAGCGTTATATGTATGTATGTATGTAAGTATGCATGTATGTATGTATGCATGTATGTTTGTTTGTCCGAGGATAAATTTCGAAGAGCTGATCCGATGATCGTGAAATTTGATACATAGGTAGGTAGTGATGGCACAATTTTGATGTGACTAAATGAGCTATGAATGTGGGGTGGGGGAGGTTGTTGAGATATTGGGGTTCAAGAGCGGTAAAAAAAATGAAAATAAGTCTATTAGGTCAAGTGGGACGTCAAATGAAAGGTCTTTATTAGTACATTTCAACGCTACGGTAGAACATAAGTACATCCACAGACTGCTAAAACAAAACCCATCCCTTTGGTTTTGCCGTGGTGGGGTAAAAATATAATCTATATTATGTCACCCGGACCATAGTAACGATGGGTTCCCAACGAATCGATTGACACCTCTTTCCTATTAGTAGGTGTAGGTACCTACGTATGTAACTGTAGGTCGACAACCTTCCTTCAGCAGACGACTGGTTGTTTTTGCTTAGACCCGGCTTACCTCGAGTCACGAAGTCGTGAAGCGTACGTACCCTACGATATTGTTCCTTCTTAGTTTATTTATAAATTCAGTAAGTCGTTAGGTTATTTCTTATAACAAACCGTTTATATTAATTTCTTACTGTGTTTTATTCATTGTTTACAAATTCTACAATATCTATTTATCTCGTAGTGGTGGGATTACGCAGAAAATAAATTACCCGTAAACCAACTAGTGGGACAGTGGGTAATAGGGGTAAATAATAGCCTAGGTAAAAACCATTTTGTCATTTAGCTTCAAGACGGCACCCGGGTAATAAAATACCTAGTCTATCTTATTCATATTCATTCAGCCTAATTAATATTCTAAATATATTTATAATGTCCATTAGTAAGTTTCCGCATATTGATGCTATGTTGAAAAGAGTAAAAAAATAAAAAAAAAGTTTGTGGGGCCTAGCTATGTAATGCAAACGACCCGACGCGCGTTTTCGGCGCTGATTGTTGCATAGAAATATTTAGTAGGAATTAATTTAAATTTAATATTGCTGGACATTTCACACAGCGCTATCTAGCCTCAAATTAAGCAGAGCTTGTACTATGAGAACCAGATAACTGATAGAATACTTATATACTTCTTTTTTTTTGTAAATACATACTTATATTATATAGAAAAACATCCAGACCCGAAACAAATATTTGTAGATCATGCAAACATTTGTTCCGCGGTGGGAATCGAATCCGGAACCTCCTGCGTCACAGCCGGCTATTCGCCCACTGCACCCCAGAGGTCGTCAAACAAGATATATTGTTTTTATAAGTAAGGCGACACTATTAATTAGGTAAGATCTACGGGCACTTAAAATCTCCTTCTATATTATTGATTTGCAACTAATAAACTATGGCCTCTTTTATTTTGGAGGTTGTTTTTCAATAAAGCATAATAAGAATGTTGTCATGAATGGAGGTTGTATTTAATTTCAGCATTTATGAATGCTCTTTTATTTTAAATAGAAATAAAGAGTTGCCATGGAGTATTTAATTTTAGTATATTATGAATTCAATTAGCATCATTCTATTTTCTAATTTAATTACGCCTCTAGGGTCGTAAATCACATTTACTTATCGGGTATCGAGCTAACAATGACTAACTTTCAGAGCATGAGTGATGTAAAATTATTTTTCACACCATCTGCTCGACAATGTCAAATTATCTGTCATGTAAACCTCACCGAAAGCAGGTGATTAAACCCCTACGGCTGAGCTGGGAGTAAAGTTGTACTGAATTTCAATAAGAAACCTTTGCGGGCATAATGTGATTTGAATTTGAACCCTCATTTGTATTAAAATTTGAACCAAAGAGACCCACACAATAAGAACTTATTCATAAATCGAACTAACCACTGCCCAGAATGCACCAACCTACATTTGGTTTTTATTGTCTCGCAGAAATTGTGAAAAGTAGAGTATTCTCCCCGTGGATAAAGCTGTCTGCATCTTGGGC
Organism: Philereme transversata; assembly: GCA_963924445.1. Classification (NCBI taxonomy): domain Eukaryota; kingdom Metazoa; phylum Arthropoda; class Insecta; order Lepidoptera; family Geometridae; genus Philereme; species Philereme transversata. The sequence continues at coordinate 6,635,330 of OZ004353.1, forward strand.
GTTGTTATATCCCTCTCTGCACTCAGGATTCTAGTAACTCCCTCGCTCCGCTCGTGAGCTAACTCTAGAATTCTTCGTTACGTTCGGGGATCAATATAGCGCCCGTGACGCAAGATACTGCTTTACCCCTCGTTTAATAATTTACTATTACTTTGTGGTTTCAGTTGGTACGTGTATACAGGTAGGTAAGTACCGACATAAATCGCGCTAACTAACATTTTACCTACTAAAGACATCAACGCGCACTGTCTGATATTAAAACACTCCAATGCTGTTTGAAGGAAAACCCAATAAATAAACATCAGTCACATACATAGGCTATTTTATATTTTGGCTTGTTTGGTATCCCAATTCAATGTTATGTCTATTTATACTTGGCATGTATCGAGAATATTATCACACAATACACTGCTAAACATTGCACATAGCTTATTAAAGTAAGACTATTTTTGAGATCAACAATAACAGTAAAATAAACCACAAAGAAGAACAATCACTCATAGGAAATTTACTCAGGCCCGACACAAAAGGTCAGTTATTTTGTTATACTCGTATCTTCTTACATAGTATAAAATGAAGTCGCTTCCGCTGTCTGTTCCCTTAGATCTTCTAAATAACTCAACGGATTTTAATGCAGTTTTCAGCAATAGATAGAGTGATTCAAGATGAAGGTTTATAAGTATAATACATACATAACTCTGTTTGATTGTTTGTTACCTTTACACGACTAAACGGCTGAACAGATCATAATGAAATTTTGCAAGGAGATAGATTATATCCTAAGAAACGACATAGGTTACTTTTTAGCCAACTGCGCAAAATGAGGGTAATGTTTTATTGAAAAACCACCCGTGCGAAGCCGCGGGCGGGTCAGCTAGTTATATATAAAAGAAATAACTTAACACTATTTAAATATCATTGCCTAACAGCTATATACATGTATACATATATTGGAATTAGATTTTGTGCAGGAAAAATATTTAAAAATATATATGTTTTAAATTTATAGCTAATGTATTTATTTAAAATGACGCCAGTTAATAACACAATATTAGACAGTCATCAACCTTTTAGTTCCATTAGAGCTAAAATATTCCTAGTTGAACATTATATACGGGAGTCTTATTTAGTGTATTTATTTTAAATTACATTTTGGGTTACATACAGGTTGGTGGTAGAAGGGCAAAAATTTTGGGTTCTATGTATTTTTGAATGCAGAATAAAATGATGAAATAAAAAAAAATTAAGGGATGGACCACCCTTAACATTTAGGGGTAGGAAAAATAGATGTTGACCGATTCTCAGATCTACCCGATATGCACAAAAAATTTCATGAAAATCGGTCGAGCCATTTCGGAGGAGTTTGGCAACAAACACCGTAACACAAGAATTTTATATATTAGAAAAACGGCATTGACTGATATAAAGTTAATATTGATAACCTCCACTATGGCTATATTCAGCTATATTCAGCTCCACTATATTCAGCTTCATAATGATACGATTTTAGTGAACGCTAACCCGAGTGTTAGATTAAAAGTTTAAAAATTGCATAATCCAGATAAATCACCATGTCACCCAGATAATCCCATATTTATTGTATCGTCATTCAGTTATATACAATTACGAATTTTGTAGGTTTATAGGTATTAATCTTTATTATATCGCCTGAACAAAAACATAAGGCAATATTTTAGTGCACAACTGACCGTTCTTCTTTCTGCAAATTTTTAAATAAATATAATATTAAATAAATAATGTAAATGTAGGCCCAGAACTACTGATGGAGTAATTTGTGAAAGCAACAGAAGTTTCATAAGTAAAATAAACCGATTTATATCGAATAGTCTACCAAGGTAGATTATTCCAGCATTTGGTGGCAGCATATCGGAAGCTACCACGAAAAGGAATCACTGATGCTTCTAACTACGAGTATGTAGGTAGATAAGTCAAAAAACATAAAAAACAAACAGATAAAAAATAATTAACAAAACAAGATTTTTATAGCTTTATTTTTGTAAATTGGTTTTTTTTATCTCTAAATAAGATCAATAAAAGCTTGTCGTAAGTATTATATTCACACACTGATGCATATCAGATATTCAGATTTTATTGATGTTACCTATTCAATTTAAAGTTTACAATATATTAAACCAGTTTTTTTTTATATAATGAGCTGCACTAGGTATGTCTACCTTGGACAAACAGTTATACATACAAATGCAAAATTGGCCAAATTGACGATGAGATATTCGCTCGCTTCGCTCGCTCGATCAATTAGGTCATTGCCAAGCATGACGACCAATTTTCTCTACTTATAACAATTTTTACAGCTTGGTTTATTCTAAGTTACAAAGAAATAAAACCATCATGCTAGCCTAGTTGGCCAACATAAGCCCTGGACCGGGACAAATGAAAGCATGGAATGGAAGCCTTTGTTCAGCTGTGGATCCAGTGAGCTCTTTAGAATATATTTTAATACTAGCTGACCCACCCGCGGCTTCACACGCGCGGTTTGTCAATAAAACATTACCCTTCTTTTGCACAGTTGGGTAAAAAATAACCTGTCTCAATCCGGGTCAAAATCTATCTATATACGTACCTACCAAATTTCATCAACGTAATAAACAAACAAACAAACAAACAAACATAGTTTTTAATATTAGTATGGATTCTGATGGATATCTATAGATGGATATATATATATATGATGGATATATACCTCCGGGACATCGTATCCAGCAATGTTGGTATCTGTCATGGCGCGGTGCGGGATGCCCAATGGCACGAGCGTGTCGAACCTCATGCCCTCTCGAATGCACGCCTCTGTGTACGGCATGCTGGAAACAAAATCAACTAAGTGTAAATATTTGCTTTGTTTTGCCATTCATTTTCTCATACATGCAGCTAATGATGGCCGTTTGACAATTACCGGCGACGTACATTGGCAGCCCGCGTCATATGCATGTCAAGGCGGTACGAAGTTCGGTGGGTCAGCTAGTAATATATTGAAAAACACCCAAACCCGGAACAAATATCCGTAGACCATGCAAACATTTGTCCCGCAGCGGGAATCAAATCCGCAACTTCCTAAGTCTCAGTCGGGTATTCGTCCACTGTGCCACGGAAGTCGTCAGTAATATTAGTTATTATTATAATGGTTTTTGTTAAAAGCAGTGCAATTTCAAGAGATTGCGCAGATTTTGGGATTTAAAATCCAAATTGTACTTGCCTACTGTTTTAAATTTAAATTGGTTTTATCTATTAGATTAGTTTTTGTTTAATTTGTGTATGTGCTTTGACATTATCCTGCTGCTGCAAACTGCGGTTCCACTAAAACCAGCGCTAATATGCTTAGTGGTGGCCGATTTATGATGACATAATTTCTATATATGCTTGTGTCTTTTTATTTTGTACGTACTAATGTGTCAAAAATAAATATTTTCTATTTAAACTAAGTACATATTAATGGTTGCAAAAAGGTCCTAAACCCATTCACTGCCTCCCTAACAAGTAACGACTTCATCCCCAGGCCGCCTTACGTTGGTACTCGGCCCGCCCAACGGAGGGCTCGGCATCTCGACAAAGTATTCTATCCCGCCCTTCGGCGATTTCGGCATGAGGCTGTAGATTTCGACATGAGCTGTTGCAGAGATTGACATGATGCTGACATTTTTTTTATTTGTTTTAGAAAAAACTAATAATAATATAAACTTATAATTAAAATATAATTAAATTAATTTATAATTAATATAATATTTTTATTTATTGGTTTTAGAAAATAAAATAATAGAATAAAATTGTATATTTCAAACTCGTAAAAGACACATACACGTATGCTCGGTATTCTCTGAGTTTTTACATACGTCAATTCGAAGATTAATTTCATTTATTCAATGCGAAAATGGGTACCTGCAATTACATAGCAACAGATGATATAATTAACATAAAATTCAGATCGTCCATAATCAGCTAATAAGCATGCAATCTTGATTTATAAAAACAATTTCATGCTTTGAATGCTCTAAAACTATAAATTAAAAATTATCTTAGATATTTCACGATATTAGTTTAGATAACTATGCTAAATTAATTTTATAAAACGTACATATGTAAAATAAGTTCTAAGTTATGCACATAATTTGATAAAATCTTATTTTCAATGAGGAGATAAGATCTTTACCTAGGTACTTATAGTTAAGTATGTACTAATATTATAAATTCTAATGTAAATCTTTTTGTTACGGTTTCACGACTAAACTTTTTGTGACGTCGTTTAGTCATAATTGTGAGACACACATTTGTTAGTTATTGTTTTTTTGTATGTATAAATATGTTTATTGTGTGCACTTGTGTGCTGTGTTTTGTTTTGTCACAAATAAATGTTTTTTCTTTCTTTTTAAGCCTCTGGATCGATTTCGTAGGTAAATGACCTTCATTGAGATACAAGCACATCCATTTTATTGGCAAACCACGCGTGCGAAGCCGCGGGCGAAAGCTTGTTATATAAAAAAACAGCATTTTAGGCCTTATCTAAAACTGGATGGCCCTAAACTAATGGCATAGTATAAAGAGACATATATAGACTGTGGTAATAGTTAACTAGTAGATGAGTGTTTTAGTATCTACGCAGCTTGTATGTGGTGGCTACGCGGTAATATGCGTCATCTCCACGGGTGTATGTAGTATCTAGGCAGTTTTTACGTGGTGGCTATGCGGTGTTACGCGACATCTCCGAGGAGTGTATGTAGTATCTACGCAGCTTTTACGTGGTGGCTACGCGGTGCTACGCGACATCTCCGAGGAGTGTATGTAGTATCTACGCAGCTTTTACGTGGTGGCTACGCGGTGCTACGCGACATCTCCGAGGAGTGTATGTAGTATCTACGCAGCTTTTACGTGGTGGCTACGCGGTGCTACGCGACATCTCCGAGGAGTGTATGTAGTATCTACGCAGCTTTTACGTGGTGGCTACGCGGTGCTACGCGACATCTCCGAGGAGTGTATGTAGTATCTACGCAGCTTTTACGTGGTGGCTACGCGGTGCTACGCGACATCTCCGAGGAGTGTATGTAGTATCTACGCAGCTTTTACGTGGTGGCTACGCGGTGCTACGCGACATCTCCGAGGAGTGTATGTAGTATCTACGCAGCTTTTACGTGGTGGCTACGCGGTGCTACGCGACATCTCCGAGGAGTGTATGTAGTATCTACGCAGCTTTTACGTTGTGGCTACGCGGTGCTACGCGACATCTCCGAGGAGTGTATGTAGTATCTACGCAGCTTTTACGTGGTGGCTACGCGGTGCTACGCGACATCTCCGAGGAGTGTATGTAGTATCTACGCAGCTTTTACGTGGTGGCTACGCGGTGCTACGCGACATCTCCGAGGAGTGTATGTAGTATCTACGCAGCTTTTACGTTGTGGCTACGCGGTGCTACGCGACATCTCCGAGGAGTGTATGTAGTATCTACGTAGCTTTTACGTGGTGGCTACGCGGTGCTACGCGACATCTCCGAGGAGTGTATGTAGTATCTACGCAGCTTTTACGTGGTGGCTACGCGGTGCTACGCGACATCTCCGAGGAGTGTATGTAGTATCTACGCAGCTTTTACGTGGTGGCTACGCGGTGCTACGCGACATCTTCGAGGAGTGTATGTAGTATTTACGCAGCTTTTACGTGGTGGCTACGCGGTGCTACGCGACATCTCCGAGGAGTGTATGTAGTATCTACGCAGCTTTTACGTTGTGGCTACGCGGTGCTACGCGACATCTCCGAGGAGTGTATGTAGTATCTACGCAGCTTTTACGTGGTGGCTACGTGTTGATATGTTGATTTTAATGAATAAAAATATTTGACTTTGACTGACTTGACCATGACTTTAGTGTATGTAGTATCTACGCAGCTTTTACGTGGCGGTTACGCGGAGCTACGCGACATCTCCGAGGAGTGTATGTAGTATCTACGTCGCTTTTACGTGGTGGCTACGTGTTAATATGTTGATTTTAATGAATAAAAATATTTGACTTTGACTGACTTGACCTTGACTTTAGTGTATGTAGTATCTACGCAGCTTTTACGTGGCGGTTACGCGGAGCTACGCGACATCTCCGAGGAGTGTATGTAGTATCTACGTCGCTTTTACGTGGCGTAGACACTACATACAACTACGCGGTGCTCCCGTCATTTACAAGCTGTTAACTATAGATGTAAGGCCGGTTTTAAACCAATTAAACCAATCCGTTTAAAACAAATAAACCGTTTATAACCGAAATAAACCATTTATTTCGATTTAAAACGGCTTGTATTGATGACTATGATACTTTTTCTTAATTATAACTACATCATTTTGATTTTACCAAGGTAGGGATATAACGGAGTACCTAAAAATGTGTGAAGATTTTTTAAATGTGTAATATCTTGATATTGATATACTTAGCGGTATACTTAACAATATAAAAATAATCTATTTGATTCGGTTTAAAACCAAACGCACACTTTAAAGGGTGATGTAGGTAGATACTTTCTAATGATTTTCTATAAACTAATTAAATCGAAACATGACGCCAGGTGACCAAAAATTACCCGCAATCTATACATATAAAATGCTTTGTCCTAAATGACTGATTAACGGATCAACGCACAGCCTAAACCGCTGATCGTAGGGACCTGAAACTTGGAGGGTGTGTTCTTTGTATGACGTAGGCATCCGATAAGAAAGGATTTTCCGAAATTCTACTCCTAAGGGGGTGAAAAAGTGGGGCAAATATTGTATGGGACAACGTGATTCCTTGGTCTAATCTACTTCAAATTTTACATGAAACTTTTTTAACAGAATTGATGGAAGACGTGTCTCGTATTTTATTGAAATTCTTCAGAAACCAGTTCACAGAGCGCTATCTAGCCCCAAACTAACCAGAGCTTGTACTATGGGAACCAGATAACTGATAGAATACTTACATACTTTTTTTGTAAATATATACGTATAATCTATATAGAAAAACACCCAGAATCAACGAAGCTTGGTGTCTTCGTGGCGTATTTACACAGCGTCTATACACACGTTACGTATATAGTACACGTTGCACAAAAGCTAAAAACGTTTTAGTAGGATGGTTAGTCACGTCGGATGTTACAGCTATTTTTTACTTTTAATAATTCTTCGAATACTTCTCCTCATTTGAGCCAGAAGGTCTCTTTATTCCATGGGGGATCCCATTGTGTTTTGTGATGTTTTAAAGCTGAAATACCTACTTTTTCCTATCATCCAAGTTTGGCAGGCGGTCTCTGCCGACGACGCGGTCGATCTCTTCGTGTATCTGCGTTTGGATCTCAGGCTGCACCAGCATCCGCTCCACCAGCATCGTCAGCACGGACTGGATGCTGGACGCGGCCGGTAACATGTAGTCCGTACATGTTAAAACCAGCTGGTCAACTGAAAGTGCAATAATGCATTTAATTCAGATAATAACGATCCATGGAGTGCTAGTAAAGACTTTTAGCAGCTTTTAGCGGGTCAGCTAGTTTTATACGAACTCGCTGCACGCGGATCACCTCGGTGGTCCATACACGCCACAAGACGCGGCCGCTTCTCGCTTCGAGTGGTCGTGTATCTACCACCGACAAAAAAAGAAAAGTAAATAAAGTGGCGTTCGCTTCTGCTACTGAGTAGCCGCTTCCAGCCTTGAGGAGCGGCGTTTTGTTGCTCGTGCCGTGTGCCTTTTAAAATTCGCATCCGCGGATGTCAAAAAATCTGCATCCGCAACATTCCTGTTATGAAGTTTACCAGCGATTTTGATATATTATATTTATATAATACTAGCTGACCCGCCCGCGGCTTCGCACGCGTGGTTTTTCAATAAAAACATTACCCTCCTTTTACGCAGTTGGGTAAAAAGTAGCCTTTGTCCTAACCCTGGTCATAATCTACCTGTGTACCAAATTTGGTCGCACCCAAGTTAGTCGTGAAAAGGTAACAAACAAACAGTTACTTTCGCATTTATAATATTCGTATGGATTTGTATCTATAAATATCATCTATACAGTTTCCTTTATTCTGGTAATTAATTGAACATGAATTAATTAATTAAATAAGATTTGTTAAAATATACGGCCTTTAATTATCGCACTAAGATCTTGCCATATAGCAATTTTTCCAAAATTGTTAATCCGATAGGTTTTCGGGTTAAATGTTTTAGCATTTAAATTGTGTCAGAATACAGATAAGAACAACAGGTTCATCAAGATTAAATGTGATATCTGACTTGAAATTAGATATAAGCACAGGGTGCTCTGAAACATGAACAAAAGCATAATTCTTATTTGTTTCCTACAGGCAAAAGTCACGTTGTAAATGTGTAAATATTTTTTTTATACCACTAAGGTGGCAAACAAGCATACGCCCCACCTGATGGTAAGCGGTTACCGTAGCCTATGGACGTTTGTAACACCAAAGGCATTGCTCGCGCGTTGCCGAGCATTTAAAATTTTCAAAACGCCCTTTTTGAAGAACCCCATACTGTAGTCCCTAGGTAAAACCTCGGCAGGGAGACCGTTCCACAAGCGAAGTGTTCGCGGGAGGAAATTCCTCTGGAACCTCACGGTACGGGACCAGATCATCTCCAAGGTGTGTGGATGGATTCCGTGCCGATGGCGAGCGGTGCGATGATAGAACGAATTCCAAAATCGAAAATGAACGAAATGATAATTCAAAATCACGTCCCAAACTTACAATAAACGCTCAATAAATACTGGAGTGATAGTGATCTGGAGCAGTTAAGCTATCTATAGATCGTTTGCAACGGTCTTTAGATGATTCAACTGTTTTTTCTGTATTTTAGTTTTGTAAATAATTGTAAATTCTTTCTGTTAATAAATGTCTTTTCATATATACTATAATTGTTTTTGTAAAACTTTACATAGTTTACATACGAATCGATATTTGATCGAGTGAAGCGAGATCTCCAAATTCACTTGGGCAAATCGGCGTTGTATGTATGTATTTCCGAGGATAACTTTCAAAGCGTTGATCCGATCATCGTGAAATTTTGTATATAGGTAGGTAGTAATGGCAAAGTTCTAGTGTGACTAAATGACCTAAAAATGTGGGGGGGGTTATTTGTACTAAAAACGGGATATTTACCATGATAACCATAATATGATAAATAGTGTTGATAACCCATGATAGTTTCAAAAGTTATGTGGGGGGGGTTGTTGAGACATTGTGGTTCAAGAGGGGTAATAAGCCCTGAATTTATAGGGAAAAGTCTGAAATCCAGAATAATTGCAATTTCTACCCCAGTAATAAATAAACCCCATTAATATAAAAAATAACCAATTAACATGAACCTCCGTTATTAGTGATTTGAATGAAACTGTAGTTCAAGTAAGATAGTTATGCATTTCGTGGCACCAATTTATTAGTCAAAGATTAAAGCCGGCATGCACAAATATTACTAAACGTATGTATTCAGTTACTAAACATGTTTAAATTTGAAGTATTTGTATGATTTGACAACTCCTTAAATCATATTTAACCACTAAATACGTTTAGCCCTCGTTGTGCAAGTCGCCCTAAGAATAATATTTATTTTGGGAGATTCGCGAGATCTAGTGCGGGGCGAACCAGTAGTAAGTACTGAGCTCGTGTAAACTAGGATTATACATTTCTTATAGGCAGTGGCTGAGAGCTTGTGCCTTTACTTATTATTATAAAAAACATACATGTTTTGAAGCAACATGTTTACTTAAATTGTGCCTATTTCTCTCTCGCCTAACGTTGAAAATAAACTGACGATCACCGTCGCCTATGGTATTTATCCACTATGTGGCCTTTGGGTTCCTCCTATACAGGGATCCAGAAAAACACAGTATCTAGTAAAACCAAATATACATTCGTATTCTATATCGTGTGTATTCCAACCGAGAGACCCGCAAACGTAATCTATTCGCACTTACTGCTTGTAAAACGAACGCGGGTGAGCGAGCGCCACTCAATACAATTCCTAAGTTATATAACGATAATTTCTTGGAAATTGATTTTTTTTGTAAACTCGCCTGCCTTGTTAAAGAACGCAATCAGACAATCCTGTCTGATTGTTTAATTTCATTTTAAATTAATAGCGACTAAGTTACTCATTACTAAATATGAACCTGTATTGTGTAGGTAGGTACCTAGGGACTTGCTTGTTTGCATAATATAGGTTCATTTATAAACTTATATTTTTTTATATGTATTTAATATTGTATACACTCATGCCAATTGTCTAATGTAATCTCTGGACAACGGTGTTGGTTATGCCTCTAGTAAGACAACTTGTAATAAATATTAAGTCTAGTAATAATATATTTAGGCATAATTGTTTGTTGTCTCATATAAATAAAAATAAAACACTTACCGGAGTATGTGGTTTTCTCCTTCTGGCTCTGTTCTGTCTTCATTTTGGTGATGTACACATCCAGGAAGTGGCGGTCGTATGTCTCGTCGTGTGTGCCCATCGGTTCTTCTACTAATTTCTGAAAATTAATATGCAATTATTCTTTAAATTGTTACTTGCATCCCTTGAAGATTTGCTCGATTTGCTCATAGTATAAAAGTTAGCCTCTATGCAAACATTAAATCAAACTCTTCAACCATAATCCGCTAAATGGCAGAATATAATTACCGTCGTACGACCTCTAATTTCATATTATTGCGAAGATCTACGAAGAAAGTTCATTCGAGAAATCGGAGGTTAGTCAAACAATTTAGTTGACATTCTTTAATTATCTCCTGCTTACTAGATTAATTTGTATTATAAATCAAAAAATTAAAAATATAGAATAGAAAAGAATAGAATAATCCTTAATTGTACACCAGGAATACTTAAAATAACTAATTTAAGCTAAACAAAGTACAATGGGCGGCCTTATCGCTGAAAAGGATTCCAGGCAACCTTTGGATGGAAAGTAAATAACGAAGAAGTAATACAGCGGTGCACAAATTATATTTACAAACGAATGATATAAAACATATAAAAATTATATCTAATAAAAACTGTATTTATAATCCTAATACATAAATAAATACATAAAGATAGACTAATATATAACAACTAATTACCTAAATCCTACAAATATTCTAAAATGAGGACAATAAAATTAAAATAAATAAATAAATATATAACTCAAATGACAAGAAAGCTAGGCATTAAGGTAATGCTGCTTTAATCGCAGCTTAAAAGAGTGCTGTGAAGGAGCCCGTCTAATTTCCACAGACAAAGCATTTCACAAGCGCACTGCTTCGACAGTGAATGATTTCCCGTAGAAGGAACTAGATATTTTAAAATATTTTATTGTTCTTACAATAAAATAGAATGTAAAATAATATATTATATATATTAATATATATAGAATGAAATAAAATGTAGGGTTGGGAAATCTTCTTTTAAGTTGCATTAATGACTGTGACTGTGACCCACATGACTGTTATCGTTAAGGATCACATCTTGCTTAACAATAAATATTCATATATTTATTAATAAATGAATAAATATTATTATAATTGTTAATATTATATTATGGCCTTTGCCCTGCAGTGGGTGGGACACAAAGGCGTGTAATAATAATGTTTATAAGTGAAGATACGCTGTAATAATTGAGTGTAAATAGTTTTTAAAGCGGTGCTATGTATATAGTGTCGGTTTCGTTTTACATAAATATAATTTGCATGAAGTACAGTTTTGATTCGAAATTATTTCAAAATTGTTGATACGAGTAGGTGGGAATTTTTGAAGTATAAAATAATTCAATAAACCTTAAAAAAATCCAAAAGGCACTGGTTGCCATTCACCAGGTTATTGTACCCGCTGTAACCCGGCATCACATCCTTCAACCACGGCGTGAGAGACAATGCCCCTCCTAGATCATTGGAGTTTCTCTGGAACATCAGTGCACCATCCGCAAGCTTCCATAGCACGTGGTAGTCCTCTCTCGGCAGCGTCATTCGGGACAGGACATGACAAATGCCGTTGATAAACGGAACTGTTATGAAGTTTGGCATGTGCACCAGCTCACCGTTGACAACATTCTGAAAAACAGAATAAAGCCCGATAAAATAAATAAAATAAAAAAGGTGTCAGAGGCAGGTCGAATGATATGTTGACGTGCGTGGTACCCTTGTACAAGACTCACTAGGGACCGGAGAGAATGGCGTATAGTACTGTGTTTTATGACAGTGGGTAAATTGAGCACTTTACGGGGGTATATTTTATGTACTTCGTTTATGTATGTAAATTATTATTAATATTAATTTTTGTAAGTTTATTTTATGAAACTTAAGCTAAAATTTGTTTACCCTCTATTTTCTGACACTACCACTTTCTCCACAGTTACAAAGGTTAGCTAGAAGAAAATGCTAATCAGCATTAAGTTCGCCTACGTATAATTATTTTAATGCAATAAAATAAATTCTAATCTTATCTAATCTAATCGAGATGAATGATTATGATGATAATAATGCGACGTATATATGATTTTGGAATAATATATCAATTAATCTTTTTAATGATACGCCACATGATATCCCATTTTAAAATTAAAAACCATTTTGTCTCTTTTGGGCAACAAAATGATTATAGATATAGATAGATTTAGAAGCCTGTTAATATTTTTATTGCTTTTCGAAGTAGTCTCCGTTCCTTTCGAAGCACCGTCGTATGCGATGGAACCATTAATTGAAGGGTGGGCCCACTCTCCTTTAGGGATCTCTACCACGCCTTTTTCAAACGCAGCCACGGCACCTTCAGGGTTCATAAAACGAATTCCTATAACTTTATCAACGACCGCAACGAAAGTCGTAATAAATCATTGAGCGAAAATTTTCTCTAGTCAAATCATTTTCAATGCACGACAGCCACTTTTTACATTATTTGTACTAAAAACGGGATATTTACCATGATTTGTGAGTTCTTGAGTGTCCCGATATTTCGACGCAGTTGCATGCGCCATGATCACGGGTAAACTGAAGTCTTTGCGAGTGGATAGTTATTGGCAGATATAACGATCTACCCTCTTTCTTAGTCTCTTGCTAGGAATGAATTCAGTAATACTATCACTGCTACCGGTTTCATTCTCGATCATAACTCTATTCCGACACACAACACTCACGGTATCAGGGCGCGTAATTGACACTACACTTCTTCGGTTCTTACACATTCTCACCACAGGATTCCAGGCTCCAGATAGTTGAAAACCATCTTCACGATTGAAATTCTTGTGTTTCGTAATCTCAATTGCCTCTTGAACCAGTCTTGGGATGTAATGTCGCTCAGTTTAGATTACTTGTGGGTTGTGTAACTCGATCCAGTGGTTTGAGCCTGAGTCCAGCAGATGTTCCGCTATGGCAGACTTTTGTCTGTCAACATTCTTCACCGCCCTGATATGTTCCTTCACCCGACAAGCTATTGTGCGTTTGGTTTGACCAATATAATCAATATAATCATGGCGCATGCAACTGCGTCGAAATATCGGGACACTCAAGAACTCACAAATCATGGTAAATATCCCGTTTTTAGTACAAATAGTGTTAATAACCATGATAATTTCAAAAGTTACTTTTTACATTGCCTCCAATTTGTAAAAACAAATGACATTATATTATATGAACTCATTAAAAGAAAGAAAGAAAACCTTTTATTCAAAAAACCCCACAGTAATAAAGAAAAATAAACACAACAACAAAAAAAACTAATCTAAGCACTGACATTACAGATCTACAGATTTCCAAGGAGTTCCTAATTCGAAATTTATATAATTTTTTTTAGTGGCCTATTCTAAAAACTTATTAAATCAGTATTATTTATGACCAAATTTCAAGCCGATAGGTTTGGTAGTAGCTGAGATATTCAATTGTGACAGACGGACGGACGGACGGACGGGCAAAGCCGCACCTTAATGTTCCGTTTTTACTATTTTGATACGGAACCTTCATAAACAAGAACAAACTATTAATACATCGCATAAAATATATGAATAAAAATAACATTGCAGAGATTCGTCGTACCCTAAACGAGTAACATATAATGTGGTGTAATATAAAATTACCACCAAACTGACAATATTTCAAGACAAGACGACGAAACAAGACAACGATTCAAGAATTGTACCTTTTCAGCCGGAAACTTGTTCCCATTTATCCTCATATCGATCATCTCCTTGATATCGGAGGCGATGACGTCCTCCAAGGTGTCAGACCGTCTGCCGAAGCCGTAGTCCCGCAGGTAGCGGAGAGAGAAGCGTCTCTGCACGTGCCAGAAGTAACCGTCAGTGAAGAAAATACCTACATTGAAAATACATTTGTTACAAATACTTTCTGAGCACGACATATCCCGAAATCTGTGTTATATTTAACCAACTTTTTAAAAACGAGGAGGTTCTCAATTTGGTTGTACCTATTCTTTCTCTCTATTTCCGTCAAAGTACGTGAAAGAATAGACTTTCAGATTGCTCCCATATATATTTTATCAAAATCGGTTCAGTACTTTATATTTTTGTTAAAAAGTTAGGTACTTGTTATTATAAATATATGATAACTCGCCAACATATTGCATTTGGGGCAAAGAAACATTTATTATCATTAATCACTCAGTCACCAACCCATTTTACATTTCGTGAAAGTAGCTTTGGGTAGTTCTTAAGAGTGTTTTGGTCATGGAATAGGAGTGGCTAAGCGCAATTGTAACTTTATAGAAATGTCAACCTTTTCAAAAACTTTATGTCGGAAACCTTCGGCAGCCTATGAAAATAAACCTACAACTTTGACCTTAAAGTCTAAGTTATTGTGATTTCCGAACTTACCCAATTTTTTCCAATAAGACCGAAGTCTGAATAGGATGATGTCCATCCTCCCATCAAACTCATCCCGGTTCAGCATTTCCTTGATGTCATCGGGGTCGTTCAACACTATAGAAGGCACAGGGCCTAGGAACAAGCCGATTGTTTTCGTATTGTACCGCTTGCCTAGCTTCTGGAATGCTGAAGCCAAGTTGCTGAATTCATGGGCCAATACTATCCAAAAGGCACCGTAGACCGGCAAGCTCGGCGGACCTGTGTGAATAATAATACCTGTTTGTGGCGGCTACTAATAACTTATATTTAGTAATCTTTTGTTGTACTGTATTTTTGTGTGGTTAATTGTTGTTATTAGTTGTTGGCATAATAAAAATATTTTCTTTCTTCTTTCTTTCATTTAATACAGATTCATTATTGCCATATTGAAATACTTATCTAAGTATTGTTTTTATGTGTTCATAACTTGTACATGTTTACAATAACAACTGAGTGGAAGAACACACATTATTCAGACCGTATAATTCATAATCAAAAAATTAAAATCTTTTTATTCATTAAAATCACAAGGTCTTTGAAACATCAATTTAACTGTCTATTCCTTCGCGATCAAGCTAAGAAAGAAAGTCAAGAAACTAGGCGCTGGTTGTTCTTTTTAATAATTATTTTAGAATACATAACAATAAATAAAATAGATTACGTCTAAATAATTAATTTATTTGCTTCAATGTGGTTTTGGTACATAGAAGCGAGCGTCTCAGCTTCGAGATTGTCTAAAAAAATGCTTTTGTCCGTCAGTCAGTCTGTCTGTTCTCGCCTACAGGTCACATTTTTCAACCGATTTTGACGAAAATTGGCACACAAGTTCCTTGATTTATTTAATTTTTTTAGTCGCGTTTTTTAATTGGAGGGAAAAGGGGGAAAGTTTGCAGTGGCGTTATTTATCGACGTTAGTTTTCAATCAAATTTGAGAGGCACACTAAAGACTTCACTCTACAGAAGACGTTGCGAAAAAAAATCTAAGTGCGTTTCCAAGAGTGGAGGGGGGAAAGGGGAGGGGGAAGTTTGCTGTAGCATTATATAGGGTGTTTGATAATATACGCACAAAAATGAAAGGGGTTATTTTGATGAGCATAATAAATACATTTGTGAAATGTTTACCATAGAAATGTGAAATTTATTTTGGCATGTAAATACAAACACTTTATTAAACTTATGTTGTGCTATTGCATAATGCTTGCCATCTAACCACAGATACTATTGGTGACGTCTCGAGATAACTCTTGTTGTCCCTTTCTAACCCAAAACCCGCAGCCATTTCCGAAAAAGATATCAAATCGGCCTTTATTTTTGAATGTCGATTGCAAGAGAAGGCAGTAAGTTTTATATCAAATTAATCACCTACACTTAGTCGGTTTTCTTTAAAATTTCATTATATAACATGTAGTTTTTTTTAAATCTTTTTTTATGTTTTGAGAAACCGTCACTTGAATATCATCAGTATGTTACCAAACACCCTGTATATGGACAGATTTTAATTTTTTATTTTTTTTGGAAAATGTATACCTACCTATACCAATCAGACTACACATTCCTCTCCGCCTTCACGAGGCGAACCCATAGACACCAGATTCGACCTCCTAGGACCAAGGGAACGCGAGGAAGTCTACTGTTCACACAAAACCACTTGTAAAATAATGTTGAGTGGCTCACATTCCCCATCCGGGATGCAAATATACAGTGTGTCCCTGGATAAAGTGCAACCCCGAAAGGGGGTGAAACTAGATCAAAAATTATCGACAAAAAAATAGAAAAAAAAAATTAAAAAAATTTAGTATATACTTTATTGATGAATTAAAATTTTTATTGCTCACTAATGACTCTATTTAATAAAAAAATTATTTCTTTCAAAGTAGTAGGTCTATTTTGTTAAAATAAAAACCATAATCATGTCAGATATGTGACGATGACGATAAAATAACAAATAACTCACAAACAAGTGGCTATCGTGACTTAAAGTTTAATTTTTGTATTAAAATTACATTTTTTAGGCTGTTTTTTTCCAATAAACTCCAAAAATCTTAAAATTAAGCCTATAATACTAGAAATTTTTATGACTTTTTATTATTGTCTATCATAATAGCTTTTAAATAAAATAAAAACCTACGTTCTAACATAAAAAATGTGCTGGCTAGGAGCATTTAAAGTTGACCACTGATTACGTCACCACTCAGGTAGAGACCCTTTTTTAACTTATATTGTTGTAGATTATGGTCGCTGGGCCTGTTATATGAAAGATGAAGGGTGGGGATCGAAACAGGACTCACAACAAGGCACGCCAGTCGCTCCGATATTCTCGCCGCTGCTACCGCCTACCGTACCTTACTGCGCCTTCAAGTTTTTGTTACGTTGTTTTGCTTTTGTTTTGTTTTTGACTTTTTGTTACGTTTTTGACTGTACTTTGTTGTGTTGTGGAGATGCCGCGATTGACTGAGTTCTCTCCGCGAGAAATCGCTGACATCCATTATTATTATGGTATGTCACGTGGACACACAACAGTCGCTCGTTCTGCATACATAAATGCGTTTCCGAGCAGACTTATACCGTCAGCACGAAATTTCCAAGAAGTTCACCGAAAGTTATCCAACATCGGACTTGGATTAGCAAGAGATCGCCGTGAGCAACAAGCTACCATTATTGACC
The DNA here is from genome assembly GCA_963924445.1 of Philereme transversata. Lineage (NCBI taxonomy): Eukaryota > Metazoa > Arthropoda > Insecta > Lepidoptera > Geometridae > Philereme > Philereme transversata. Next base: position 6,652,859 of record OZ004353.1, read on the forward strand.
ATTCCATAGAAGAGGCCGTTTTAAACGATTTGTTTGCTGATCCCACAACCAGCATTAGACGCTTAGCTTTGCGTCACGGTATATCAAAAACATCCGTATGGCGAATTTTGAAAAAGAAGGGATTGCATCCATACCATTATCAGCGAGTACAGCATTTGCATGAAAATGTAGACAATCGTGCAAGATGCGTAATGTCTACGTGGATTCAACAAAAAATTAGAAATAATCCACAATTCCTAAAAAAAATTTTATGGATGGATGAAGCGAAATTCACCCGGAATGGAATCACAAATTGCAGAAACTTACATGTATGGTCCGAGGAAAATCCACACCTAAAGAGGGCGTCTACTTTTCAAGTGCAATTTTCAGTTAATGTATGGGCAGCTCTAATAGACGACACGCTGATTGGGCCAGTTATTTTACCCGCAACATTAAATGCCGAAAGTTTTTTAAACTTATTAAGAGACGATCTGTCGGTATCATGTGCGGAAGATGTTCCGCTGGCTACAAGGCAACAGATGTATTTGCAGATGGACGGATGCCCTGCGCACTACGGGCGCAATGTGCGAAGTTTTTTAAACGAAAACTACGCTAATAGGTGGATCGGCCGGGATGGACCAGTCGGGTGGCCGGCACGTTCACCTGACCTGACACCCCTAGACTATTTTCTGTGGGGTGTTATGAAACAAAGAGTCTACAGAACGACCGTAGACACCGAGGCAGAGTTACAAGATCAAATCATGCGATGTGCCGATGAGATAAAAAGTGACCCAGAGATGGTGCTTAGAGCCACACAACAAATCGCTCTTCGTGCGGCAATGTGCCTACAACAACAAGGAAGCCATTTTGAGCATTTAATGCATTAAACAAAACCCTTATTTAATACTTACATGTAATAAGTTAAATAAAAATGTTGTAACTAAAATTTGATTTTTAATACTACCTGAGCAGCAAAAAAAAACGTGTCTCTACCTGAGTGGTGACGTAATCAGTGGTCAACTTTAAAAGCTCCTAGCCAGCACATTTTTTATGTTAGAACGTAGGTTTTTTTTATTTAAAAGCTATTATGATAGACAATAATAAAAAGTCATAAAAATTTCTAATATTATAGGCTTAATTTTAAGATTTTTGGAGTTTATTGGAAAAAAACAGCCTAAAAAATGTAATTTTAATACAAAAATTAAACTTTAAGTCACGATAGCCACTCGTTTGTGAGTTATTTGTTATTTTATCGTCATCGTCACATATCTGACATGATTATGGTTTTTATTTTAACAAAATAGACCTACTACTTTGGAAGAAATAATTTTTTTATTAAATAGAGTAATTAGTGAGTAATAAAAATTTTAATACATCAATAAAGTATATACGAATTTTTTTTTAATTTTTTTTTCTATTTTTTTGTCGATAATTTTTGATCTAGTTTCACCCCCTTTCGTGGTTGCACTTTATCCAGGGACACACTGTATATATAATAAAAACCCTACCTAGCCCTCCTTTACTCCAAGCGGGCCGCATTCAGGTAGGTATTTCAAAAGCATACTTTACCATCTACAAAAACGTATAGGTAGATAATAACGCTGATTAGTAAACAAAATATAAATTCTTGCATCGTATCAAAATATTATCACATGCATAGATAGCCATCTGAACTAAATATACATCTTAATGATGTACTTAGCTATCAGTAAAAGTATTTGCGTAAGCAAGTTGCCGTACCAAACAATTCGCCTCAACTTTTATACCTAATAGTTTATTAGTTAGTATTTGAGTAGAGGAAGACGCGTGCGGAAGCTTGTTTCTATATCCTAGCTATACCTCATTTATGATTATATTTTCACAGTGTGCTAAAAGGCGGGAACAAAATATAAATGGTTTGGGAACAAAAAGTATTACGAACTTAGAATAACTACATACAGGGTGTTTGGTAATATACCTACTGACGATATTTAAGTGACGGTTTCTAAAACATAAAAAAAGTCTTCTTGAAAAAAAAAATACCACTATATACTATATTATCAAATTTTAAAGAAAGTCGGCTAAGTTTAGGTGTTTAATTCGATATAAAACTTACTGCCTACTTTTGCAATCGACATCCAAAAATAAAGGCCGATTTGATATCTCTTTCAGAAATGGCTGCGGGTTTTGGGTTAGAAAGGGACAACAAGAGATATCTCGAGATGTCAACAATAAAACAACTATGGTTAGATGGCAAGCATTAAGTAATAGCACAACTTACGAGTAATTTCAAAAAGTGTTTGTTATCATGCCAAAATAAATTTCACATTGCTATGGTAAAAATTTCATAAATGTATTTATTATGCTCATCAAAATAACCCCTTTTATTTTTGTGCGTATATTATCAAACACCCCAAACACCACAGCAGAAAGTTTCAAGCAAAAAAAAAAAAGCTCTTCCTCCCTACTACTAAAAATAATAATTTCTTAAGATGTTTATTTTTCACGTAATTTATAGATTGGACAATTGATTTAATGTAGGTAGTGTAGGAGGTAAGTAAGTAGGTACTATGTATGAAAAACAAATACCTAACGAATCGGTTGATTACCTCAGATTACCTCTTAAGGGGACTGAATGGCTGCTATTAGCTCCATTCCATTCTCCATATAACACGCAGAAGTTAACTAGGCACCTCGCTGTAATGACGTCATAGTGATGTACCAACTGCATAATAAATTCAAGTACCCCTCGTGATTATGACTTTGCGAATGTGGATGTGCACGATTTCAAGCGAAGTTCACGGGAATTTCTGTAGCAGCCTCGTTTTTTATTCGCATCAAAGTTCTTTTCGAACAACCAGTAGCCAAACAAGTTCGTTTGATAGCTTGATCGACAGGAAACGTTTATTCTTTTTTTCATTTTCAAAAAACTGCATCACTTTCAAGATGATGTTTCTTTCCCTACTATGAATAGTTTTCCCCATAATCACTCAAAAATCTGGCCAACAATAATAACAACGAAAAAAACACAAAGGACGCGCGCGCGTAACGGTAGTATTTAATTTACTGACCGTACTGACGCGTCGAGGGCGAGAGCGGTAGGCGGTGGGGTGTGGTGGGAGGGGAAGCACATTCCACGCAGGTGCCATGTTGATTTCTGCGGGTTGTAACTTCATTACCATCATCATCATTTGAGCCTGTCTGCTATTGCTGGGAATAAACCTCCAATACCTATCGCATCTTTTTTGTGTCTACACTTTATCACGCCATTCCTTCTTACAGATCTGTGTTGCACACAGCGACGCACGCTCACAATGTCATTCGACTGTCAAATAATTATGATAATAACGGTTGCAGCAAAATGATAACGAATTGTTTTTCATAACATCAAAGGAGTATCTAGATTGTACTGTTTTGCAAAATAAAGCTGAGCAGGTATTAATGTATTTCGATGTATTTATATTGTTTGTTTGTAACTGTACTTACAGAAACCGCGGTAGTGCCGTTCATTGTCAACGACACTACTGGTAGTGGGCCTGGTAGGTAGTTGTTGTCTAGAAAAAACTAAACTTTCAACACTTTCGGAGTTTTAGAAAATCCATACCTACAGGTAGGTATATCTGTCTTTTGTTACGTTTTCACGACTAAACGGCTAGATCGATTTTGTTGAAATTTGATATACAGATAGATTATGATCGTGATTGAGACAGGCTACTTTTTACCCGACTGCGCAGAAGGAGCATTGTTTTTATTGACAAATGCGAGGGAATCTTCGGGCTGCAGCTAGTACAGTTATAAAAAAAAGTTTCAGTGTGTGGTGGACAATGATATACCGGAAAGCCTATCACTTACTTTATTTTAAAAGTTATATTATAAATTATTAAATTCATCCTAGATTTCGAACAAAACGGGATGCGCCACGCATTTTTCAATTTGGCCACGGATTTACTGCTTATCAAAAAATGATTTTCGAATGTTCAAATAAATAGTTTTTACTTGCATTATAGGAAGGTCGGTATTATTCGCTCAGGCCGCCACCACCACGGCAACTAAAATTTATAGCCAGTTGACAACAAAGAAATAAAAATTTTTGCTACGCAGCCAGTTGCCGAAGTTATAAGTATGCCTCATTTCAAGCCGACAGGTTCAGTAGCTGCTGAGATAATTAGCTGTGACAGACGGACGGACAAAGTTGCACTATAAAGGTTCCACCATAAAATGTTTACAATTTTGGTCCGGAATCATAAAAAGGTGTTTTTTATGAACACATAAGGAACACATAAATAATGTATTATTTATGTACTCACCGGGAGGAAAATTTGGCGGTCGCTTATATGCATTTTTATAACAACAAACAATTAAATACAGTATGAACAACAGAGCCAACGTCGTCGCTACAATCATTTTGCTAACTGAGTGAGAACTCTGTTACGCTAAAGTACTTAGTAATAATACGTCAACTCGGGTTTATCATTAGGTATTTTAGTCGTTATCATCATCAAAGGACGTCCAATGCTGAGCATAGGCCGCCCCCAACGACCTCAGTGGTGCAGGTTTCGGGTTTGATTTCCACTGAGGGGTAAATATATATGCACGGTCTACAGATATTTTTTCCTGGTTTGGGTATTTTTATATGTATTACCTATAGTTTTAAGTACACAAAAAAACGGCCAAGTGCGAGTCAGACTCGCGCACGAAGAGTTCCGTACCATTATCTATAATCAATTGTATGAGTGCCTATACAACTCAGAGGACTATCTTAATTCGCGTCAACTATGTATATATGCGGACACCCTTTAATTATCAACTTATTTATGTTTTGGAATTTTTCCTTTATTTGTGCTGCTTGCTTTTTGCTTTCTGCCAAATTTCGTGATTCAAGTCAAAGGGAACTACCATATAGGTTTTCGACCCATAACCTATAGGATACCTGCGGTTGACCTAGAATTGTTAATTTTGGTTAAAAACAAGGTCTTATAAGCACAAGTAAAGGGAAAATTCCGTAAAATAAAATATGTTGAAAATTAAGGTAAATTTTCGCGAAAATCTAAATTTGCCCATATCTTTTTATCGTGTTGCCTCAGGACCTTGATTTTTATACACCTAATAGGGAGTATAGACCTCAGTGTCTGAATAAATTTCAACTTGTTAGGTTCACCCGTTCCTGAGAAAATCGGTGGTGACACACGGACAAACGGACAAGAGAGTGATTTTATAATGTTTCATTTTTCACCTTTAAGGTACGGAACAAAAAAAATTTAGTACCTATAAATATTCTATCAGTTATCTGATTCCCATAGTACAAGTTTTGCTTAGTTTGGGGAGTGCTGTGTGAAATGTCCAGCATTATTTATTCTTTATTTATTTTATTTATAGATTTCCACTCCAAAGCGACCGATCTTATGCGGCCTGCACCCAACCAACAACGGCTCCCTCCAACCTTTATCAGGTCGTTTTTCCATCTAGTGGGGGGCCGTTTTACACTGCGCTTTCCAGTGCGTGGTCTCTACTCTAGAAGTCCAAATATAGGTATCTGACTATTCAGTTCACCACAATTTGTTATGGCTTCAGGTCGGCACGGCGCGGCGCGCCAAAAATTGATGATATTCTACTTGCGTCATTGTCACTGTCAAGTCATGTGTCAAAATCAACTAAAGCCAAAAAAAACATTGAGGTTATGTTTACGTAAATAGAAAAATGTTTCCAATCGCAGGAATTCTTGGAAATGTAAGAATAACGACGATTCGAGTAATGCAGTTTTCATCAAAACCAACGTCTTCAGAAGTGCTGACCGCATATTTGATCCAATGTAACGAACCGCCTTGGACTTCGTATTTCGTAAAGGTATTATCCCAACCCAATCCAACGAGAATCATCACATCGGCCTCTGGTGAATACTCATAGGCTCTAACATAAATTGCCAAACCTATGTTTACATAGTTGTCATAGTTCCTTCCTTATTCCTTCCACACATTTTCTACTAAAGATTTCTTGGCTATTTCCAGTACAGTAGTGTGAAAGATGACCAGTTTGGCAAGTCAAACTTTAATTGGAAGGTGGGGGCGTCAAACTACCAGATACTAAGAACTGGCTGCTTCCCGTACATCAAATACCACTGTTCCAGGAAACACGAAGAGGATTTGGACACATCTGACAAGTTTATGAGAGTAATTAAAGTAGCTAATCTAGGTAACTGGGTATAATTATTATTTGGAAATTACAGGCACTTTTAGCTGACCAAGTCCATTCTATCCAAAAGTGTTGGGTGGTAGATTATTACTTAGATTTAGATTGTTCTTATATAATTAGTTTTTTAACTTATGTGATACCTACCAATGTATTAAACTATTTTTATATATCTATCTGCCCTAAAACAAATCAAACCTTCACCTGCTTAGTGGTCAGAATTAGGCAAAAGACAGACAAGAATAGAATAGAAAATGCTTTATTGTATCATCGTCAGCCCCTCTCATCCCACTACTGGGCATAGGCCTCTCTTCCCACATACAACCTGCAATTTTTATAATGTCGTCGACCCATCTTGCCGGTGGAGGACCTGCATTCCTGGTTCCATCTCGGGGCCACCACTCACACACACATTATTTGTACACTTATTGTATACCACACTTCAATTAAATAATCATAGTTAAAACACTTAAAACTAGATACGCGATAGTACAGTTGGCGGTCTTATCACTAAAAGCGATCTCTTCCAGACAACCTTTGGATGAACTGGATTTTACAAGAATGTTAAAAGATGGAAGCCTTATAACTTAAGCTTTTTATATAACTGTGTGCTTACATAAGCAAAACAAAATAAATATATACCAGGGTAGGTAATAATAATATAAATGTAATACATACACATTCTATAATATTAAAATATGAACAATAAATAAAATACAATTATGAAACAGCTGTAATACAAACAATAACAAAGACAAACCGATTTTGACGATGTAAACAATGCAATCTCTAAGGTGGTAAAATGGTTCAATGTAAACAATCTACTTCTAAATGAAAAGAAAACAAAGTGTATTAGATTTATACCACCTAATGTTACACAAGTTAAAGCAGATATAAAAATCAAAGACAAGGAGTTGGCTCTTGTGGACACCACCATATTCTTAGGTATAACCCTAGATAATAAGCTTCAATGGGGCCCTCACATTGATGGGTTGTCCAAGAGACTTAGTTCTGCGGCATACGCAGTCAAAAAGATCCGTCTTTTTACAGACGTAGACACAGCTAGACTAGTTTACTTCAGCTACTTCCACAGATGTCATACGGTATACTGCTGTGGGGGAGTGCTGCAGATATAAACACCGTTTTTGTGCTGCAGAAGAGGGCTGTTCGTGCAATTTATAATATGGGCCCCAGAGAATCATTACGCAATAAGTTTAAAGAAATAAATATTATGACATTCCCTTGTCAATACATCTATGAAAATCTAATGTATGTTCACAAAAATATTAATTTGTTTAAGAAAAATAGCGATAATCATAATTTTAATACTAGAAATAAAGATAAACTCGCTGTTGCCACTTGTAGACTCCATAAAGTTAGTAAATCGTTTAAAGGGCAAGGTGTACGCTTTTATAACAAACTCCCAAGGGATGTACAAAAATTGACAATTAACAAATTTAAAAACGTAATTAAACAAAATCTTTATAAAAGAGCCCACTATAAAATATCGGATTATTTAGATGATAGAGAAGCTTGGGATTGAAATTGCTCCAACTCGTTCAAAATGTTACAATTTAGACGTAATTTATGTTCTGTATTATGTATTGTAAAAGGATCATTAAAAAAAACAACCAGCCTTGTTTCTTGCCTTTCTTTCCTGGCTTGGTCGCGAAGTAACAGGCAGTAAAATTGACGTTTCAAAGTGATCCTTGTGATTTTAATGAATAAAAATATTTGAATTTGAATTTTGACAGATATAATAACAAAATAAGATGACTCAGCTCTCTGATGTAGACAAATAATGCTTAAACTATAGTGTTTTAAAGATAGGAAGTGATTTGGCAGATCTAATTACAAGTAGGGAGACCTGTCACCCAGCAGTGGGAAATTAAACATTCAACTCATAAACTTTACTTAGCACTATAGGCACGGGCAAAAAAAGGCCTATGACCAGCCATGATGTCAGGCTGTGAATGATGATGTGGATAAATTGAATAAGTATTAGTATTTTTTTTAATTGAACCTTCTCTGTTCTCTGCTTTTTTATTAACAGTTTTCAGTTCAGTTTTTTGACAGTTACTCTATCTCTATTTGTTACATTTTCAAGGCTTATCGGCTGGACCGATTTAGATGAAATTTAGTATATAGATAGATTATGACGGGGGTTTAGACATAGGCCACTTTTTACCTTACTGCACAGTAACAACAGTAACAAAATCATAACCCTCCTAGGTTATGATTGTTATGTTTATAATCCGCCAATATTTACAGGAATACCATGTTTGTTGTACGGGCTGGCCGCTACACAGTTGATAAAACATACAGAAATAGTTCATACAACAAAAGGACCTGTTAAAATATACTTCTTACTACCTGAAGATAAAGGATCACGATACTGAATGCAAGTAACAATTTGAATATTATTAAAATAGGCCAACAGATGGCGTTAGAGTATTTAATACACTCCTAACGCCATCTGTTGGGGAATTAAAATAGAGATTAGGAGAACAAAAGGAACATAATCTACTTTTGAATGATCTATGGAGTTCTGTTTTTTTATCATACAGACAATATTGGATCACATTGTTTCTGCACCTCTTAAACATATAAAAAAGGATAAATTCCTTGTTGTTTTGTACTGATATAAAAGGAGATATATACTTTATGTTTCTTATAATCTCAAAAAATTATAAAACTGGATTTGTCCCACTTTGTTTCTATGCTTCTCAGTTGATGTAAGTTTAAATAAAGGTCTAAGTCCACAGAACTCCAAAGCCCAAAATTACCATCAATTCTAGTTAGAATATGGGCTATGAGTTCTTTGTTTGAGACTGATATTTAAAAAAATACAACCAAATAAATAGTTATAAATTATTTATTGATTTGTTAAGGGTTGTGAGATTTATGTATATATGCTAAATGTAAATGCTAATCGTAGGCTACCTATGAAAATAATACATACTTAATGCAAAAATAATGAAACTATCTTCGAAATTTCGAAAATAATCGTTAATATAGTACATTTTTTATTTGTTGACAGTGTGCCTATTTCAGATATGTAAAAGATGGTACTTTACTTACTAAAAAATGTAGTATCTTAGGTATATAGTTCACACAAATCTTTTTAAGCTCTCTGAACTTGGGCACCGCGGGCGAATAAGCGATTAGCTATCAACTATTTCCGTATCAGTAAAAGAGACACGTATATTAATAGTTGATCGCTGGCCGTTCACACTGCCGGCGAGAACTCGCTCTCCACTATTTTGTCGCAGCGATTACAACACTTGCTCAGCGATACTCGTTCAGCGATGCTCGCTTGGCGGTCAGAACACGCCGTGAGATGAACCAGCAGAACCGAACACACGCACCACGCGCTCAGCGAGTGGTGCGAGTATCGCCCGCTGCACTCGCTCACTCGCTGCACTAGCCCAACGAGACGACTATAGGAACTACACACTCGCTTCTTGCTGCTCGCCGACTCGTTTCTAGTTTCTAGCTCTACTCGCTTACCGCTCATCGCCGGCGGTGAAACAAGTGCCAAATTCCAAAGCTATGTTTAAGAGTTTTTCGCTTGTGAGTTGAGGAATATTGTCTTGACGAAGATATGTCCATATAGCACAACAAACTTTTTTTATCGTAACTGCAATTGTAGATCTCCCTCTTTTGAATTTGAAATGTAAATCTTGTATTGAATTTCCACTTGCTAGGTATCTGTAAAAACATAATGTATAAATTTTATGAAATAGGTTATCAATATTATTTTTCAGGAAATAAGATAGTGAAAAAATGGAGGAATGTAAAGGATAACTTCAACAAATATCTTTAAAAACTTAAAGAATCGTCTAAGTCCGGCTCAGCAGCTATTGTGTTGAAAAAATATCATTATTACCATCAACTTCTTTTTCTGACGAAAGTACAACAAAATGCAACCGATAGCAGCTTGGACTTAAACAGAAGTGCTCTGAACGACACACCTGAGTCTGTAAATAACCCTGTTCCTCATTCTTCACGCTATGTTCCTGCTAATCGCAAGAGAATCATGCCAATGGACGATTTCGAAAAAGAGGCGATAAAAGCTCTCGAAGAGCCTGAAAATCGCCACATGTAGTTCTTCAAAAGTATTCTGCCATCATTACAACAATTCACGGACTTACAGACTATCACATTTCAAAGTAGAGTTTTGCAAATGATATCTGAAATGCGATATGGAGAAACAATTCAACCATGGCATAGACAAACTCCTCAACCATATGGATCTGATCAAGGATATGGACACACACACACACCTCAATTTGGATATAATTCAGCGGGCTATACTAGCATTGGCTCAAATTCATTCACATCTCCATCTCAAGCATCTCAGGCATCTCAAGAAAGTGGGGATCAAGAGGACTTTGATTTTGCAAATATTCAAATTTTTTAGCAGTAACAAAAATAAAAATAAATATTAATTATGTTTTTCATTACTCACCTCAAAGTAATGCCTAGCATTTCTCTTGGCTCCACTGGATTTCTCATATTAGTATATTGCTTCCGTAAATGTGGTTCCAATGTATTTAATAAACTGTCGAATGAGGACACACTCATTCGAAAGAAGTTGTAAAAATTTTTTGGATCCAACAATAGCTCATTGTATTCTTTGAGAAAAAAATCTCCGTCACTGTTTCTTAACGCGATTATTGGACTGACCCAATATCGTCTGATTCTACGTTTTCGGCGGTGGCGTAGTAGTAGAAGCAACAAGACACGTCTTTTCCGATCCATTTTGCACTGGGACTGGCGTCCCCTCTCCGCATACTACGGCGCCGCAACGGTGCCGTATTGCGGCGCCGCATACTACATGTGTACAGTGATGCGGCAAAATGTTTGCGGTACGGCGCCGCACCTCACCGTGTGGCTTGTCTCTTAGGGTGCCTGTCCATTGGAGCGGAGCGAGCCGGCGGTGCGGAGCGGAGTTGCGGACTTTGTCTGTCCATTGACGCGGAGCGAGACAGCGGTGCGGAGCCAGCGAGTATTGAGGAGCGGAGTAACGGACTGTGCGAAGTTAGGCCGAGTTCACGCAACGAGTCATTTGAGTGGAGGGCGGCGGGCGGTCAGTTCAGTCGACGCAAAAGTTAAAATGTTACTACCTCACATTGCTCGAGGAAGAAATGTTGGACTCGGAAGAAACCGAATTACTTACAACATACTATCCCAATATCCCATACCCCCGCCCCCGAGACCGGGCCGTTTCCCCGCCGCCGGCTCACTCGGCTGCCCCGCTCCGCCGCCCCGCTCCGCCGCCTCGCACCGCTACCACGTGCCGCTTCCGATAATGTATGAACTTTTAAACTAGCTCGCAAATCCCTTTCCACTAAAGCGGAGCGGAGATTTCATGCAATCCTATTGGTTAATATTTCTTCGTTTCTCCGCTCCGCTGCCTCTCTCCGCGTCAATGGACAGGCAGCCTTAGGCCCGAGTACCAAACCGCGCGTGGTTGAGTGACAGCGCTCAATATGCATACGCGAGAGCTCAAAAAGATTTGAGCGACATATACGTTATATTTATGTTAATCGGCGACGCCTCGGCAAATTTCGCCTATCATCGGAAATACGAAATATATCGGAATATAATATGTATACCAAATCACATGCCGCGGGACGGTCGAACATTGGTTGCATACGAACATTGCCGAGGCGTCTAACCCCGCAGCCACATTACTTCCTTGGCGTGAGGAAAGCGGGCAGGAAATGTGGCCACGTTACTTCTCATGTTCCTCGTCACGCCCTACCGCTCCACATTTTGACGGTTTTTTGTGCACGAGTCAAAGGGCCGGCAACATGAACGCGAGTAGCCTGGCCACACGTCACGCGTGTCTCATTCCGCTTCGACCGCCCAGGGAGAAAGCACTTGCGTTTTGGGATTTGGAAAAATTATGCCACCTTGCTTTGATGGATGAGTGGTCAAATGAAACCACGTTAAAACATAAGTTATGTAGGGTCTGTCTAATTTTGGTTTTGTATTACCAGACATAACTAGATACCTAATTATCAGTCTAATTTTATAAAGTGGATATTGGTTGTTAACAGTTTGTCTCGTAGGTAGGTAGGTATCTAAGTATAGAGAGTTTTATTTTATTTTATTTATTTAGTAAACAAAAGGTACATCTAGGTTTGTTAATTCTAGTCATGAAAGTGACGAGTAGGTAGGAATCTGATACCGTAGTAAGTATATTATTTCAACATTGCAGCAAGGCGAGTAGCATGGGCAAGAGCATAATGGAGCCGAGGGGTAACTTATATCGTAGTAGGTACTGTAGGTACTTTATTACAGGGTGCTACGGTATAACTGTGGGAACCCGAAAGGAGATTATTCTACACATGCACATAAATAACATAACACTAATATTATAAAAGCGAAAGTTTGGATGTTTGTTTCTTTATTTGTTTGTTACTCAATCACGTCGTAACGGCTTAACCGATTTCGATGAAATATGGTATGTACGCAGACTATAATCTGTATCAACACATAGGCTAGTTTCTATTGACAAACCACGCGCGCGAAGCCGCGGGCGGATCCTAGTTTCCTATAAATAAAGTCAAACTTAATTTTTCATTAATATTAAAATACATCAAATTTCGATAGGTCAACTGACATTGTTCTTGTTGGTAAGAACAACCACTTTTAGGGCTAACATACAAATTATTCCGTGTGTGCATAGGTAAGTAGGTACGTAAAAAATATCAAGCTTGCTACAGGCTTGAAGCTTTAAGTATATTAATTATTAGTATAACATGTAAATAATGTGAGTGTTATTTAATATAAATATAAATATTGCTGGACATTTCACACAGCGCTATCTAGCCCCAAACTAAGCATAGCTTGTAATATGGGAACCAGGTAACTGATAGAATACTTAAATGCCTATTTTTGTAAATACATACTTATAATATATAGAGAAACAACCAGACCCGGAACAAATATCTGTAGATCATGCAAACATTTGTTCCGCGGCGGGAATCGAACAGGCTACCTCCTGCGTCTCAGCCGGCTATTCGCCCACTGCACCACGGAGGTCGTATTTATTTACTATATTGCCGTAACATATTGAAGTACGAATAAGATTTGCTTAGTATCTGAAAATGAAAAAACATATTTGTTTTAAAGAATCAATTTATCATAAACAGAAGAGCATTCAAATTTTATCTTAAAAGACAGCCAAGAAGGGTGAGGCTGAATCTCCCACATAACATAACGGTAGGTATCAAAATGTGAAGTCAAATGAAGAGATTATAGGTATATGCCATGGCTGAAATCGGTATCCTAATAACCATAATTAATTATGTTTTTTATATAAACTATTATAGCAAACGTCATTGCCTTATTTTATTGAACACCGTTGGAGCAGAAAGCTTTTCGAGTGGGACACGCACTGGAAAGCGCTGCGTAGGACGCCCCCCCCCCCCCCCCCCTCCTCTCTAGATAGAAAGACGACCTGATAAAGGTTGGGTGCAGGCCGCAGCCTCTGGAGATCTATGGGGAGGCCTATGTTCAGCAGTGGACGCCCTCGGGCTGATATAATTATGATAAAACATTATTGATGGAGCGAAGCGCGATCTCCAAATCAACTTGGGCAAATCGGCGTTGTATGTATGTATGTTTGTTTGTCCGAGGATAACTTTCGAAGCGTTGATCCAATCATTGTGAAATTTGATACATAGGTAGGTAGTGGCATAATTTTGGTGTGACTAAATCAGCTAAAAATGTTGGGGTGTTATTGAGATATTAGGGTTCAAGAGGGGTAAAAATAATGAGACTATTAGGTCAAATGAGATGTCAAATGAAAGGTACCCCTAAATTAATATGAATAAATATAATATAATAATAAATGAAGGAAGGAAGGTACATTTCGACCCCGTTTTTATTTTTAGTAAAATTTTTGTAGTTTTTGTGTTATTAGCTATAATAAAAACTAACTTTGACAAAATTCACAGGGTACACCAGTAACCCCACAGTGCTGTTGTTTAGTATGCATGTAGCTTAAGTATCGCAAATATAGGCAAAAGTCTGAAATACAGAAAAACTGCAATTTGTACCCCAAAAAAGAGTAATCAATTCACATGAACTCCCGTTACCTGTAATTTGAATGAAACTGTAGGTCAAGTTCGTTGGTTATTTATTTTGTGGCGTTATTTTATTAGTCAAAGATTAAGGCCGGCTTGCACAACAATCCCTAAACGTATTTAGCGACTAAACATGTTTAAATTTTACGTATTTGTATGATTTGACAGCTCTTCGCCGGAATACTCACATCCTATCCCTCCTTTTTAACATCCTTCGTAATCCGTCCATACCTTGTTATCTGAAGGAACGCTTCGAGTTCCTTCATTGCAATTCCCGAACACTCCGATCCTCTGAAAACCTCCTTCTCAAAACACCGATGCATAGAACCAGTTTTTATGCAAACTCCTTTTCCGTCCAAGCTGTCCGATTATGGAATGCCTTGCCGGTCTCCATTAGAAAATCCTCCTCACCTTCCGTATTTAAAGCTAGACTCAAAAACTTTTACCTCCATGAAGAGTCGTGATTATTCAACTGATCTATAATATTATTGATATATGTATATATTAATATATGTATGTATGTAATTACATATTTATTTATTTTATATATGATATTTACTTATTTAAAATTATTTATTATGTACCTATTATTTATGTAAGTATTTAAGGTTAAGTAATTTTTCTTTTGCTATTATTAAGTTTATTCTTTTTACACCTCAGCCAATCTTCCATTAAGCAATGATCCTCTCCATCCAAAGGTTGCCTGGAAGAGATCGCTTTGTTAAGCGATAAGACCGCCCATTATGCTTACATTTATTTGATTTATTTTTATATCTGTTGTGTTTAGCTTGTAAGGTATAATAAAGAATTTTCATTCATTCATTCATTCATGTTTAAATTTTACGTATTTGTATGATTTGACAGCTCTTTAAATCATATTGCACCACTAAATACGTTTAGGCATAGTTGCGCGTGTCGCCCTAAGAATATTTGTTTTTGTGTTTTGGGAGACTCGCGAGATCTCAGTTCGGGGCGAACCACTAGTATAAAAAATCTTACCGAAGAGTATGTCTCAAGCTGAATATTAGGCAGTCCAGTGAATTTGATGTAAATAGGAATATGAGAGCGGAATATTATAATAACAATGTGTGCGCGGATCAGTTGCCCGAGTGGAGTCTCGTTCCATCCGCAGTAGAAGCACGAATCACCAATTGCGAAGCCCTGTAACAAATTTAATTATCAACCCCCAACGCAAAAAGAAGGGAATTACTTATACAAACTTAAAAGTGACCTAAGCATATTGCTGGGATGAACTCCTTAGGCCTGTCTGCATTTCTTTATCTCTTAGAATTTCTCACTGTTCCATCTCAAGTACACATTCTGCACAAAACGATCCAGCTACATCCCTTGAGTTCTCCATGGAATCCGTGGATTGATATTGGTCATTGCGGTGCGACTTCGTTCCGGACACATCCGATGCAATAAGTTTTTGTATGTGATGAAAAAATCACCTACTGTCTGCAAAGTGTCTGCTTTGTAACACTATATGTATTTTTATATATATTACACTACATTTTAGAACCTAGATAAATGTATAAGGTGTTTCCTCAGATGATTTGTATAACCTACCAGGGCGGCGGCATAATCGCATCTAAGCCCTTTCCTATAAATAAAAAAAACTACGAGCCTTACAGTAGTCGCATAAGATATGTAGCATCTGACCACCGCGCGCGCTCATTGGTCAAGTCAAGTAGCGCACGCTTCCCCGGTTTCCTTTTACACATTTCCGTCCCTATTGCCAAAATCGCTCTCGCAAACCGTGAGAAAAGATGTTACACATCAAAAAAATATTCTATACCAAGTAAGTAGGTAGGTAGGTATGCAGTATGCACCTTATTTCTTAAAAGTGTGCCGAGGAAGCACGGTATCCAAAGTTGTATGCAGCCTGCGATAGTCAACAAAACGAATAGAAAATCAAACTTCCCTTCGTCCAGCTTCTGAAACATTTACCAAAAAAAATGAAAACAGTGTTTCGTTATGTACGACAAACGAAACTTAAATGAAAACACGGGTAGAGCTGATGGCTAGTACTGTCGTAAATAAGGTTTTTCCAAATTCATTACCACAGAACATTTTAAACTTTCAAACATTCTTATTATTAAGAGGAAATCTGGGCTGCTTTTCGCCCATACAAACGTAGTACCCTGTTTCCTCTCTGGATAGTGATACTAGAGCAAATATTTTTTTACCATACAATCTACAAGTACCACGGTCATGTCCCTACGTTTAGTTTTTCTCCATAAATTAATTATTGTAAGAACTAGGAACCTTCTAAAGTCACAGAAATTGCTAATTTTTACTGCCCCTTTTCAGACATCCAGCAAACAAATTTGACGAATACAAATAAACAAAACGAAACGTACAAACATAGCCAAAGCCAAATTTTAGCCAAATACCAAATTTCAGCACTATGGGGTCACTGGTGTACCCTGTGAATGTTGTCAAAGTTCAATTTTTATTATAGCTAATAGTAATAACTCAAAAATTATAAGGACTTTACTAAAAATAAAGACGGAGTCTAAATGTACTAATAAAGACCTTAAATTTAATGTCCCACTTGACCTAATTGTCTCTTTTTCATATATATTTGACCCCTCTTGAATCCCAATATCTCAACAACCCCGCAACATTTTTAGCTCATTTAGTCACACCAAAATTGTGCTATCACTACCTACATAATATATGTACAAATTTCACGATTATCGAATCAACGCTTCGAAAGTTATCCTCGGACAAACAAACAAACATATATACATACATACATACATACAACGCCGATTTGCCCAAGTTGATTTCGAGATCTCGCTTTGCTCGATCAATTAATAAATATATAAATTACGTAATAAATAACGAGGGCCTTTCATTTTCGATTTAAAAAGAAAAAAACTAGTTCCAACTAGCGTAATAGATGGCGATGTCTGGAGATGCAACGTCAAAAATATGGTTTATATGCCAAAGTCTCAAAGACACAATATAAAAATTTGTCTGAAACAATCTCACTTCGTCACATAAACAAACACAAATGTTTGTTTTTTTATTTCAAGTTCCTTGGAAAATACTGTTGACACGGCAATTGATATTCACAATTCACTTTTCTTTGTTATTCAGAGCATGACAGAGCAACGCCATCTGTTAGCAGTTGTCATGGTTGTTCATGGCCGCGAAAACCCCTCATTGTATTTAGTATTGAGGTAGGTACTTACCCTTGCTATTTGAAATGCCATCAAGCAAATGGCAATGGCGCTGAATACAACTTGGTATACCAGGGCCGGGCCAAACACCGAGGATATTGTTGAAACTGCTCTGTGTAAAATAAAGAGTTTTAAAGTTACATGCTCGATTCATTTTAAATGAGATCGCTTAGCGGCGTATGCTCTCTACTTTATAGTATAGAGTGCTTTAAAATACCTACCTATGTAATAATACGACAGGAAATATTGTCCTAACATAAGCACAAATGTTTGTTTTACGACTTCTCAAAATAAGTGTGTTTTTAATGAAAAGTTGTGTGTCATTCATTAAAAACACACTTTGTATACTTAGGCTGATTTAGGTAAAAATCTATATAAGAGGTATAAAACCTCTGATATAGGTAGATTTTTACGAGTAAGTCAAACATTTTGTATATCTAAGGCCTGTGTAAACCGAATGCGTGTGCATAGGGTAGCCAACTTTATAAAAAGAAATAACGTATTTCCGGCTCGTAGTCCTGGGGCTAGAAAATAAAGTCGCTGAAAAAAATTTTACTTACAAAATGTTACACTTGAACAGAAGCGCAGTTAATTTATCTGAACTTATCGTTTCAATCGTGTTTCAGTTTGTGGCTCTGTATTATGTAGGGATCATAGCATTTTATAAGTATTTTTTACATATTTGATTTATGTTACCTATTACCTACCCACGTTTCGGTCGAAATAAACTACAACTAACAATGTTCTATTCAAAAACATGTAAAATAACGTAAGTTACTATGATATAAAGTAAAGTTGGCAATCCTACGTGTGGTATTTGAATAAATGTTTTGGTATAAATACGCAAGCAACGCTAAATCCTCCGTCGTCCGGGACACGTTCTCGGAGACCCGGATGACGAAATCACCTCCGCTAACGCGGAAGCGATATCTGAGTTATCTACATCAGACAGAGCAAACACTTCACAGAAACACCGACCTCGCCGGCGAGGTCGACGAGTCCCTTCAGTCGCCGCCTATACGAGGTACAGGCATGTACCCGGGCGTTTCTCTCCTATCCCCATCCCTGCAACTGCCCAAGCCGAGGCTCATACCTAAGTGGTGCCCTTGCGCTAGTTGCCTAAATAACTTACTAGGCTGAGCGCCATCTGCGCTCGCCAAAAGTTCGGTTAAGCTGTCACGGCCTCAGAGGCCAACAGCGAGTATACCCCATTAAAAAAAAAAAGCAAGCAACGCTTGCCGCGGGTCAGTCGACTGCGGTCCACCAAGCGGGATAGACGTGCGCGCACCTTAGCAGTGTAATAGTATTATAACTGTGTTTTATTTCATGAACTACCCAACCCCCAAGATAGGTGAACACTATACTACGTATGCGTGACGTGAGCGTGCACGTAGCGGTTGAAATGTATGAAATTGTAAGTAAGTTGCCAGACTGTCCGCCTGCGTGGTGTGCTCGTCATATTGTCACGCAGGCGCATTTGGTTTACAGGCAAATTCTAGGAAAGACGCAAAGTCTAAATAGCAGCTGATTTGAAGACAAATTATAAAGTTCATCAATTTTTTCCTGAAAAAGAATGTTGTTTCTAATCATGTGCAGAATTACCGCGTTTTAGGTTATCATACATATATCGAATGATCCTGTAGATAAGCAAAGCACCTACTTAAAAATAGAGAGATGCCATGTTACAATCCTGCCCACTCGTTTGTTAAGCTCGCGCTGAACTTCGATCCTGGAGGAGTGATGCTTCGGCAGTTTGGCAGCAGCAGGGTCCAGCCCTTCGAAGATCACTTTGAAATCCAGGATGATCATATCCATCATCGTGTTGTAGTGACCCAAGAAGTGGAATAGCAAGTATATATAGCCTAAAACAGTAATAATTATTATAGAAAGTATAACATCTACCTGTACCATGTAAATCTTACGATTCGATTTGGTAAGTTACTTTGTGAAAAGTATTCCTTATGGGAAATACAGTCGACTGAGACCAAGTTTTTTTTTGACTAATTGCATTTTCTATGGTGGTGGTAGGTATACCTATAGTAAAAATCTGAAAATGCCATTGTTTTTTCTTTAAAATAAACATAAGTTCGTAAGAACTAAACATTCCACCTACAATTTGTAGATATAGACGTAGCTACCTTTTCTTTTGAAAAGGTAGCTACGCTGAATGAGTTTTGCCCAACCCTGTATATCAATCACGATAAGAAAAACTTCTTTGGGTATTATGCCTACTCCAATTTATGCCATGTCTCTCTATCTCTCGCTTTTGTCTTCCACTGTTTCCCGGCGATTTCTGTGATGTCGTCAGTCCATCTTTTTCTTGGTCAACCTGGTCTTCTTTTACCGTTCTAAAGATTAGGTAAAGGAAATAACAGTAGTATCAAAAGCCTCGTCATTTTGGAGAACACCAAAAATGAACAATCTTCTAATAAGTTACTACTACTACCACACACCAGCTATGGACACCTTACCGCAAAACGCTTGAAAAAATATGAGAGAGAAACTCATTTCGAGAACCAAGAAGACTTCATAGTTAGGTGTTCGGTAAGGGTCATCATACGGTAGCCACATAGGGTAGGCCAACGGTCTGATCATGTGTTCGTCCTGTGTCGCGAACAGGCTCTGGTAATGCAGGAGTATCACCGGGAACAACATGAACAATACACCGACAATGCCGGTGAACGTAAACCAACAAAGGCCGAGCTGCCATATCAGCAGCTGATTGTCCAAAAACGGTTTTCTGAAATATTTAAAAAGCTGTTATACGATCCTCAGCCAGGCTAGCCACTCTAAAATGTTATCTACGGAAGAACAGTGTAAAATTACATTTAAGCGTAGGTAAGTATAATATGGAAACATTGTATATGCGGTGAATGCAAATATAAATAATATTTTTTAGAGTATTTATATTTTACCTGTGCATAGGCCCTAAACTACAAACGTGGTGAAAATCCCTATTCATATCGTCAAGTAGATTCAATATCTCGTGTTTATTTGTTAGAACGCCGTAGTAGACCCCAGGGATCGAAAACAGCATCACCAGATAGCAGAAACATTCGATAGCCAACGAGATGTCGTCTGCAGTGACGCCGTGGTAAATGAACATCATCTCCATGCCTGTGGCGGTTAGAGTGAGGGAGACACACATAGCTGGCCATATAAACCTGGAAATCACACATCATCCATTATACATTTTCTTGTTTCTCATTATGAGCTTGTAAGTTATAATATTAGTAGATTATTAAACGAGGGGATAAAGCAATGTCTTGCGTCACGGGCGCTATATTGAATCCCGAACGTAACGAAGGATTCTAGAGTTACTAGAATCCTGAGTGCAGAGAGGCATATAACAACGCCCTAGATGCTGACAGCTTTATCCACGAGGAGAATACTCTACTTTTCACACTTTCTGCGAGACAATAAAAACCAGATCAGTCCAGAGGTTAGTTCGATTTACGAATAAGTTCTTACTTTGTGGGTCTCTTTGGTTCAAATTTTAATACTACGAGGGTCCAAATTCAAATCACATTATGCCCGCGAGGGCATAATGAAATTAATTATACAACTTTACTCCTGGCTCAGCCGTAGGGATTTAATCACCTGCTTTCGGTGATGTTTACATGACATATAATTGACATTGCCGAGCAGGTGGTGTGAAAATAATTGTAAATCAAAAGAAAACTTTAGGTGAATATGGTGCTTGGATCTTTAGGACCGTGACACTTTTTACATACATACTAGGTACTGCCATACCTGCTTCCCGAATGAGGATGCAGAGACCACGGATAAACTCATGAATTATGCATTTCTAATTACTTTTTTGTCTAGTAAATTACTGTTTATTTATAATCTATTTCTATACGTAAACAAACGACCTAAGCTAAAGTAGTAAGATAAAATGAAAAACTTTTTGGTCCAACATATTCAGATTCGTGAAATGCACTTTATGTTAAACGCAAAAATCTAGATCACTGAGTAGGTACCTATTATGTTAAAAAATGTTCGTTGCAAATCGATAAGGAATTTAATATATTTGCTCTTATGCCAATTTTATGTGCTCGACAGAAAAGGATGCAAGATTGCTGTGATTTTTTTTGTTTTGCCAATTCCGCCCCATTATTACCTGACCAATGAATCTCTCTGGCCGTAAAATATTCCCTGAACCATCAATATTATCAGAATCTGAGGATGAAAATGAAATAGTTCCACGTCAGCTCTGCTGAAGTCGTAATTCCTTTTGAAAAATATATCCTCTAGCCATTTTAAGGTGGTTTTAAGGCGTCGCATTTTGGAATGCGGCCTAAATTCAAACATATTTTACTTGGATATAAGAAAAGATATTTCGTAGAGTAGTATTTCGGTTAGTTACAAGGATACGACTGAGTCTTGTGTAATGAGGCCGTAATGATCCGTAACCTACTCGCTCCTATTGGTATGATTGGACGATTAGCGAGCTAAATGCAGTTACGAATTGCTGCAATTCTAGTAATAAGGGCCTATCTACTAATTAAGTTATTAAACAATCTTTTACTATAATACTTATATCTATGTCGATATAAAAAATGAATAGAAGATTAATAAATAAGATACAATTAAATTAGGTGGGTATCTACCTAATTAATAGTAGGTACTGTCGTCCTTATTATGTACTCGCATTGACTGGAAAAAATGGCTGGCGTGATAAAGCGGAGCCCTATACACAGCAATGAATGCAGACGAGCTGGATGGAGCTTCCTGTAGAAGGAGCTCAAACAGTATTTTCAGACTGCCTCCGTGGCGCAGTAGGCGTACAGCCGGCTGAGACGCAGAAGGTAGCGGGTTCGATTCCCGCCGCGGAACAAATGTTTGCATGATCTAGAGATATTTGTTCCGTGTCTGGGTGTTTTTCTATATATTATAAGTATGTATTTACAAAAAAAATATAAGTATTTTAACAGTTATCCGGTTCCCATAGTACAAGCTCTGCTTAGTTTGGGGCTAGATAGCGCTGTGTGAAATCTCCAGCAATATTTATTTATTTATTTATATGTAGTGTAGTTTATTTATATATTATTTGTAAGTATTTAAGTTTATAATTATTACATAATTATAATAAATAGATATTTAATTATAATAAATAGTTATTTCCAAGGCTTCTATTTTCCCAAATATTCAGAAACAAGTGGTGGTCGAATAGCCGAACTGAATAGAAGTTGCCGGTTCGATTCCCGCTGCGTGATAAATATTTTCATGATCTGTGAATATTTGTTTCGAATTTGGGTGTTGTATCTTGTAGGTAGGTAAGGTAGCTACTTGTAGTTCACGATTCGCACGATACAGGAAATATTAATGGGAGTATAAATGTAACTGTTGGATGTAACATATATATTTATTTTATATATATTGTAGTAATTATTTCAATAACAAAAACAAAAGATATGACATGTACTTGATTCAGCAAGTTCCGACAAAAAGCATAAAATGTTAGGAGCCTCCCCTTAATTACATTCAAACAATCTTTACTGAGAACCGATAAAAACTTATTTATATATCAGTTATATACTTAGTTGACGTATTACGATTACTTACTACTTAGGCCTCACTCAGTAAACAAAATGATTGTAGCGACGACGTTGGCTCTGTTGTTCATACTTTATTTAATTGTTTATTGTTATAAAAATGCGTATAAGCGACCGCCGAATTTTCCTCCGGGTGAGTATTTATTTATTTATTTATTTAAAGTAATAAATTATTTATGTGTACCTACGATAATAATACACTGTTTTTATTTAGACCAGTCGTGTAAAATAAGTCAGGATTTTAGATTTTTATACTAATCCTAAAAAAGTTGACTTATTACGACCTTATTAGACGTAAATAGGTACCTACCACCATTACCTGTCCACCCAGGTGTTTAGGTACAAAGAAAATAGCGAAGTGCAATTATTTACTAGTTAATATGTTTCAGAAAAAGATACGTACCTACCTACAAATAATAACTTGTAAAATAAAAACATTCTGTCATTTCTGCCACCTTTAAGTCTTGGCACACTGTTTAAAAGATAATTTTAAATGAGGTAGGTATCTAGCTTTTATAATATTTATATGTATGTTTATATACATAATTAGTTTATGTAGAATTATGATCACGTACACCACCGTTTTTTCATATTGTGTTGTCCACTTGATCTATATACCCAATTTTGAAATTTTGGCAATCAAAACTAAAATAGTTTGAAATTTTGTTACTTTCAATGAAGGTATTATTTATAAATATTTCAAATTTCATGTCACTAAAGCAATTTAGTAGTTGCTCCCATAAAGGTTCTGTTTTTACCATTTTATCAGGAACCCTATTAAAAAAGGAGCGACAGGCACTGTGCGTGGCATTATACTATCCATACTCCGACAAGCACTATTTCAACCTTTTTTAGAATTTAAAGTTAAATTGTCTAATACTCGTAGATGTGCTACGGCGTAGCCCAAAAAATATACAAATAACGGGACTACGCCCTGTCCGTCGCCGTCGCTGGCCGCACAGCGCGGCGACGCGCCCGCGCTTGTTTGAAAGTACATATGTGTTATCGAAGTACGGCACGCGACCAAACCCTTGAGGTAATTTATCTGTTTCTGCTTTTTAGCTTTACTGCAGTTACTTATTCAGCGGCAGGGCGTGTTCGCGGAGTGTAGGACACTAAGTTGCTAAAACACACAAAATGTTCCACTTCTTTATAAATTAAACCCATATGTCAAATCATTGTAACTGAATTTTAAACCAGTTCCCCTAACCGATTGAGCTGAAACTTGGAATACATATATTATGTAAATGGCGTGACAATGCAAAAATATGGTACCATGGAGGTGGTCTCATGATGGAGACGGATGCTAGATAATAAAACTTCTGAAGGGATTATAGTAGGCTGCTAGTTTTTGATTTGTTTATACTTTTATATTGTCATAGTCTTTATAAATATGTTGATAACTTGTGTCCATAATTTATGTTATCTTATAAGACCTATATTCAGTTAATAAACAAAGTTTAGTTCATGGATGTGTGTTATAAACAGTATGTATCTAAGTTATTTGCCTTTATAATTGTCTCCGCGACCACGGCTGATGCAACACAATCGAAACGTCGGGATAATAGGTAAATAAAAAGGTAGTACCTACGCGAATAATAAACACCCGTTTAATATTAATAAATTATATATAGTGATCGCGAAAGTTTAAAAAATACTGTTACGCTAGTATTATATTACCTCCATCATACAAGTAGTTAATTAACTACTTACTTACTTTATCTATGTAGATTAAGGTAATAGGTCAATGCTCGATCTTGTCACTTTGAACCTACATCAGAGACTAGACATTAGAAATTAACTAGGTATGTTTAAAACTATTTTATTGGGTTTATAAAGCACCTGACCATTACCTACCTCACCTGATGGTAATAGGTGTGGTCCAAGAGGGAGTGCGCTCGTTTAGAAATAACCTGAGGGCTTAGCCAAGTTACAGTCGATTGGCGATGACGCTAGTCGATACGTCCGAAAATGTATGGGATTTGACACCTGCTATAGAAATATGACGTCATTCAGCGACAACAAATGTATGTAGAAGTCGAATAGATTCGTGGCGACATTTAGCTACGGGCCCTGTTCACTCAAGAATTGATGACTCCGAGATTAATGGTCCGGGAAACAAACTGGGGGCCAATTCCCGTAACCTAAAATAGTAAATTCTAGTATCGATCTAGTCCCGTTATGTTATATGTCCTAAACACCAACACCAAATGCCAAACTATATTCAATTCATAATCCAATCTCATTTGGGTCAACTTGCGTTATGTTTATAAAATTGTATTAGGGAACGTACCCATACTACGTGACCCCTATATTAATTTTTTTATCTCCCTCCCCCCCCCTCTCGGTGATTACCTGTAGTTATATTCTAATACCCCCCCCCCTCTAGTTTTCACGTAGTAATTCATAAATATAGTTTTAAATATTTTTTTGCAAACAAAGTTAAAATAATAATTAGGCTCATATTTGTCTTTATTAGTACGACGCTTGCCGCGTGACGCAAACCGTGCGTGCATACCTAATATATAATTACAAGTTTAAAAAGCGATACACGCTGCGCGTTATATTTGAATATAGCTCGAAAAAGCGCCATATTTCCCTGTAGGATATTGACTACCTACGTGACGATAACCTAAGCAACCTCCCCGGCCCCTAATGACCAAGCGTGGTATTTTAAGGACCCCCCCCCCCCCCACCCCATGAACGGGTCGCGTAGTATAGATACGTGAATTGGCGCTCTGATTGCAAAATGCAGCAGTTGCAATTTCCTCTCTTTACTCGTACCTACTATAAAAGTTAAGGCGAATCGTTTGATACGGCAACTTGTTTATCTACGCAAATACTTTTACTGATAGTTAAGTACATAATTAAGATGATGGCTATCTAGGTGTGTGATTATTACAAGATGGATACGATTAGTAATTATTAGTATTATGTGATAAAATACACGAATTTATATTTGTGTAAACAAATAACGTATGAGTTTTTGTAGATAATAGGTAACGTTGGAAATACCTTGTTGTGGTCCGCTTAGAGTAAATAAGGCCTATGTCCAGCAGTGGGTGAATGCGATCTAAATAATGATGATGTAAAAATGTGTTCTTCCACTTACTTACAGAAAAACAGTATTTCAATATGGTATAGATGATGAATCTGTATTATTCACTCAGGTCCGCCGAGCTTGCCGGTCTACGGTGCGTTTTGGATAGTATTGGCCCATGAATTCAGCAACTTAGCAACAGCGTTCCAGAAGCTAGGCAAGCGGTACAATACGAAAATAATCGGCTTGTTCTTAGGCCCTGTGCCTTCTATAGTGCTGAACGACGCCGACGACATCAAGGAAATGCTGAACCGGGATGAGTTTGATGGGAGGATGGACATCATCCTCTTCAGACTTCGGTCGTATTGGAAGAAATTGGGTAAGTTTGGAAATTACAATAACTTAGACTGGCTTAGGCTGCGGAAGGTTTCCGACATAAATTTAACTACTTACCGAGAGACAGGTAGATTGCCATTTTCTTCAAAGTACAATTGCGTTTAGCCACTTCTATCCCATGACCAAACCAAATGAAGACTTTTGGTACAAAACGCTTACAAACTTCCTAAAGCTACTCTCACGAATCATAAAATGGGTTGGTTATTGAGTGATTATGTTATCTCGCCATATAATATACTTAATCAAAAATATGATAGATTTCGGGATATTTCGTGCTCAGAAAGTGATTTGTAATAAGTAAATGTACTTTCAATGTAGGTATTTTCTTCACCGACGGTTACTTCTGGCACGTGCAGAGACGGTTCTCTCTCCGCTACCTGCGGGACTACGGCTTCGGCAGACGGTCTGACACCTTGGAGGACGTCATCGCCTCCGATATCAAGGAGATGATCGATATGAGGATAAATGGGAACAAGTTTCCGGCTGAAAAGGTACAATTCTCGGTACATTGTTTTGTCTCTAAGTTTGGTGATAATTCTGTTATAAGCCACATAGATTTAAACATATCGCGCACAAAACGTAATAACGTGTTCTGTATGGCACCTATCATTTACAATAAGATACCTATAGCTGTTCGCAGATTGTCAAATTTACACATATTCAAGAATAAACCTAACGACATAATAAATAAGAAAGCTTATTATAATGTTAATGAGTTTTTAGGTGACCAAAATATGATATAATTATCACATTAAATTTACATGAATCTTAATTTAAAACGTAATTACTATTTTTGATATTTTATTATCCTAATTATTATTTCTTAACATTTTGTTTTTATGAATTTAAGTAATTATGTATTATTTAAAGTTTTTGTATTTGCATGCTAAGTTTATTATTAATAATAAAATACTTGTACGCAGCAAGGCAAAATCTAGCGCTCATATAAAACTCCTACCACCTAACATTGTACCTAGATTTACAAGGAATAAATGAATTGAATTGAATTGAAAAAACTACCAGGCTGCGGCACACAAAATGTATACAGGGTGGATTGGAAAGCAATCGTGCTCTGTGTTATCGGTTATAAGAGGTAGTGGTCAAGCGCTTGGATATCATAAATAACAAAAAAAGGGCTCTCCGGGAGAGCCGACGACAGAAGTGAAAACTTGAACAATTACGAGATGTTTATAGTATATACCTACACAGAGATGTCGGTAACGGTAACGGTATCAGTGTCGCGAGTTCAATGGTTTTTTTTCCATCACTAAAAATGCCCAACGCGCCTTAAGAAGTTTTTATTTCAAAAAAAAGTTGGTGTGGCGTAGGTGGGGAAGACTAGAATAGAATAGAATACTCTTTATTGCACACCAACAAAATTAAAAATACACAAAAATTAAGGTAAGTACAATGGGCGGTCTTATCGCTGAAAGCGATCTCTTCCAGACAACCTTTGGATGGACAGGACAAAACAAAATCAAAAAGACGGCGGTGTAAATACGAATACTAGTTATTTTTATTCGCCTATACGTGACATAGTCTCAACATTATCACCCATGGGAAATGATAATGAAATGTAATAATGATAAGATAATGTTGAGACTATGCCTATGCAAAGTTACTAAGTTATCTTTACATTATTACGCCATTCTCTCCGGTCCTTTGCGGGTCTTGTCCAATAGTTACCAACCCAGCCACGTTAACAATATAATTGTTCAACTTTCATTGTTAGTACGAGTAAGGAGTAGAGCTCCGTTCACGACACTTCAAGTCTGTTTTTCTTGACCATTATAATGTCGAAATTTTCAAATCCAGAGTGAACAGGTTCTTTCTAGGCAACCGTACTCCATCTTCGACCACACCATCACTTATCAGGTGAAGTCAAGTGTCAACACCTCAGACATCTATTAAGATTTTATTCTGTTTTTCAGAATGTTGTCAACGGTGAGCTGGTGCACATGCCAAACTTCATAACAGTTCCGTTTATCAACGGCATGTGTCATGTCCTGTCCCGAATGACGCTGCCGAGAGAGGACTACCACGTGATATGGAAGCTTGCGGATGGTGCTTTGATGTTCCAGAGAAACTCCAATGATCTAGGAGGGGCATTGTCTCTCACGCCGTGGTTGAAGGATGTGATGCCGGGTTACAGCGGGTACAATAACCTGGTGAAGGGCAACCAGTGCCTTTTGGATTTTTTTAAGGTCAGTTGTACGGCCTCATGATAGGAACAAGAGAATCTGATAAGCAATAATTTTGTAGACAACATTTTTGAACTAATCTCTGTTTCTTCTTCGAATTTTCTTCACCGATCTTCGCAATGTTTTGTACAATAAGCTTTTTTTTATTTGTTTTTTTATGTACTAGTGGCTTATAATCTTTTATATTATTTATTTCTGTGCTTCGCAAAAAAAGGAGTTAAGATGGCTGAGGTCAGGTTAGAAGAGGGGTAATGCACAATACACCCCTATGTCGGACGTCAGTGCAGATCTTATTCTCCCCACCCTAGAATGAGAATTAACGAATTGAATTTTTAAATCAAAGGCCGCACGACCTTATTCAACCTGCCATTTCCAGGACTCGGATTTTGATGTTTGTATGAACAAGCCTAAATTTGGTTTAATGTTTGCATAAACAAGCCTAAATTTGGTTTGATGAGGATTTGATGTTTGCATAAACAAGGCTAATAATTTTAAGATGTTTGTATGTAACTGATATCTTGTCGCAAATAAATAAAAATGAATATAATAGAATTTTTTACCGATACCAATTGAAAATTTTCAAGGAATGCAAGTAACACTATGAACAATGATTTCATATTAATTTTCAGAATTTAGTAGAAGAAGTGATGACCACACACGACGAGACCTACGACCGCCACTTCCTGGACATGTACATCACAGAAATGAAGAAAGAACAGAGCCAGAAGGAGAAAACCACATACTCCGGTAGGTGTTTTACCAGATACCTGTTCTGGATCCCTCCATAGAAACCCAAAGGCCACATAGTGGCTAAAGGCCAGAGGAGAGAGATAAATATAGTCATTATACAGGTTGCTTCGGAACATGATAAATGAAAAACATGAAAAAAAAGTATATAAGTATACTATCAGTTTTCTGGTTCCCATAGTACAAGCTTAGTTTGGGGCTAGATAGCGCTGTGTGAAATGTCCAGCGATATTTATTTATTATTATTATTATTATTATTATGATTGGTTATTTACTCATCTATTGTAGGTCAGGTTAGGATTTGACATGGATATGGTATTGCTTTGTAGCATATTTTATGAATATAATTACGACCTCTGTGGCTTAGTGGGCGAATAGCCGGCTGAGATGCGGCTGAGAGAGGAGGTTTCGGGTTCGATTCCCGCCGCAGAACAAATAAATTAATGAATGAATGAAATACATACTATTTATTGCACACCAAACAAAAATACAGTAACAAAGGAAATACACAATAAATAACGGTGCAATGGGCAGTCTTATTGCTAAAAGCATGATAATAAATGTTTGCATTATCTACAGATATTAGTTCCGGGTCTGGATGTTTTTCTATATATTATAAGTATGTATTTACAAAAAAATATACATACCAATTTTCTGGTTCCCATAGTACAAGCTCTGCTTAGTTAGCGGCTAGTTAGCGCTGTGTGAAATGTCCAAAATTTACTTACGGCTGTTAATCGCATTTACGGGGCTATTACAAATTAACAATGACCTAATTTCAGAGAATGAGTGACGAAAATATATAATTTATTAGTGTTTATTTTATTACTTTGATTGTTATATTATTTAACGACACTAATTACATTTTTGATTATGCTTATATTTAACCTACATTGAACCGAAGATAAATCATGTTATCATTAAATGCAGACCCATTTACATTTCCTTTGTATATTGTGTATCATAGTTTTCTTGTACTGATAACCTTTTGCCGATGTAGTAGGTAAATAACAAGGACTGGCTAGACTTTGCATTGATCATAGGTCACTGTTCCTGCAGATAATTATTTTAAGGATACCGATTTAAAAGTTATCATCAAATGCATAATTTTGAATGTCATGTGTATATTTCGACTGAAATATAAGCAGTTCCGGACACTTTAGAACGTCTGCAGGGCTAGTACAGCGATTTCCTTGTCTACTCTTCGAAGAGACGACAAGGCTCTGACCGCAACTTGTATTTCGGTGTGTATTGTTATTTGTTTTTTAAATTTGAGTATGATGTCCAATAAAGCGTTATTTTATTCCATTCTCTGTCGATTCTTCCGAAATTGTCTTTGCCACGAGCAGCCTCAATAAGTTTTATTCCTAGACAAGAGAAAGATACTCTTCCTATAACAACGTACTTTGTATATGTACATATATAAATAATTAAATATTTAACCAAAAATTGTTGGCAAGCGCGTGATTGAGAAGAGTGCGAAAGAGACAACTTGAGAAGACAGTGTAGTCTAGGAATCGTAAGACCTAGAAAATTTCAGAAAAAAGTTGTCTATCCATAAATGTCAAAGATAGAGATAAAATGATGGCTATCGTGCTCGGCGTTGTAGACTACTGTCGAGGAAGTGTCGACAACATTTCTTCCCTTTCACTCTCGCAATCGCCGTGCTTGAGACGGTCGACAAGTGTCTTCTTTGTTCCGATAAATGACTCATGACTAAATCTTTCTCTACAGTTACTGTGCTAGGCCTATTGACTATTTGCGAATTGATCTTTAGGACCAATTATTAGACCAAGAATCACCAAAAAATTAGGACTGCCAATATCAAAAACTTTACAACATCCGATTCTAATAAAGCAGATTTTAACGACTTGGCTACAATTTTAGGGAAACTAGAGAAAAAATATCGAAAGCATTCGCAACCTCAACGTTGCTAGTTTAGTTACAAAGTCAGAATATAAAGGTTTAAAAAAAAATGGCACTCCGGGATTGCCGACAGAAGTAAAAACTTAAACAATTACGAGATACTTATACATATACAGAGATGTCGGTAACGGTAACAGTGTCGCGAGTTCAATGGTTTTTATCCATCTCAAAAAATGCCCAACACGCCTAAAGAGGTTTTCATGAGAAAACGAAATTTACTTACAGCAGAATCACACAAACATCTTAAACTCAAATCTTATTGTCTAGCTAGGAAGTGGTATTATGTGCAAAACCATCAGAACTTGTTTAGGCAAAGACTCATGGCAGACGGGGCCAACCAATTATTATAGTATATTTGTTTCCTTTTCAATACAATTGCCTACTGGTAATTAGTGTTATCGATGGGTATTCGGCGCATCATGCGCATATAACTGCTTTCGTAAGGGCTGCAAGAACGAGCGAGATAGCAATACTCGTCACTTGTCCCACGTTTTATGACCCCGTCTGACAGGAGCGTTGGCATCTATTATAGTATTATGTTGAATCAGCGATCCTCACATTACAAACACACATACATATCCTCACACTAGACCAGGACTACGTTATAAAAAAAAATTGCTGGACATTTTACACAGCGCTATCTAGCCCTAAACTAAGCAGAGCTTGTACTGTGGGAACCAGATAACTGATAAAATACTTATATCCTTTTTTTTTTGTAAATGCATACTTATAATGTATAGAAAACACCCAGACACGGAACAAATATCTGTAGATCATGCAAACATTGGTTCCACGGCGGGAATCGAACCCGCTACCTCCTGCGTCTCAGCCGGCTATACACCCACTGCGCCACAAAGGTAGTCAATGACATGTTTACGGGGATTAGATTACTGTCGCATTGTTAATCAAATCATTGATTCCAGTTGACCAGCTGGTACTAACATGTACGGACTACATGTTCCCGGCCGCGTCTGCCGTCCAGTCCGTGCTGACGATGCTGATGGAGCGGATGCTGGTGCAGCCTGAGATCCAGACCAGGATACACGAGGAGATCGACCGCGTCGTCGGCAGAGACCGCCTGCCTAACTTGGATGATAGGAAAAAGTAAGTTTTTCAGGTAAAATAAATAAAAATCAAAACGTTATAAAACACAATACAAAGCGGAGAAGTAGGCATACAGATGTCCGGCAGTTAATGGTTACAAAAGTTAATGAGTAAAATGCCACATGGACCCCGCGTAGGCACGTAGAAGCATTGATATTGCGTTGACGCCTCGTAGATGTCGCGTAGCACCGCGTAGATGCCACGTAGACAGAAACTCCGTAGACACCATCGCCATTAAGAAACTGCGTTGATATTGTGGAAACCCCTCATACATGCTGCGTTCAGACTGCGTAGACGCCGCGTAGCATAGGTACCGCATAGACGTCGTGTGCATAGGCTCTAAGCTGCATTGATACTGCGTAGCCGCTTCGTACATACTCGTACGTAGTCGCCACTTAGACGACGCGCAATCATCCCATAGACGCCACGTTGCGTTGACGCGTCGTAAAAGACGCGTAGGCACTTCGTAGATGCCACGAAGACAGAAACTCCGTATAAGTACACTATTAAGAAGAATATAATAGAATAACGCTTTATTGTACACCAGGAATACATAAAGAACTATTTAATACTAAATGTAAGGTGTTGCAATTTAAACTACAAATAAAGACGGAGTATATTTTTGAGACCATAAATAATAAATAAATATGTAATGTTTTTTTATCCATTATCCATTAAATACTTTATTTTTTAACACGTAGATACTTACCGACGCTCTGCCGTACGCACTATACGCGCTCTGTTGACTGGTTGGGTGTGTTGACCGAGCCAGGTCATTGACTGGGCTAGGTCATTGACTAGTCGAGGTCATTAAACTAACGGGGTCTTTGAACAGCTCGCAATAATTTGTAAGTAATCTGTGGCATCGTACATTACGCTAGTTCTCTAACATTTCGTCAAGCAGCATTTTATCGATTTTTTCGATATTTTTATAATAAAACAAGAACATTTTATAGACACATTTATTTTTTATGTTTTTGTAGAAACCATGCCTTCAATATAATAAGTTTAAATTGCAACACCTTATATACTCGTAGTACAATGAGCGGTCGGTACCTTATCCCTGAAAACGATTTCTTCCAGGCAAACTTTAAATAAATAAATATAAATATGCACTATCTAGCTCCAAACTAAGCAGAGATACTATGGAAATCAAATAACTGATAGAATACTTATATACTTTTTTTTGGAAATACATACTTCACTATAAATACACAAGACAAATTTTGTGTATCAGTGTAAATACACACTATATTTGTTTATTTATTTGTTTGTTTGTTTGTTACTCAATCACGTCGTAACGGCTGAACCGATGTCTATGAAATTTGGTATATACGTAGATTATAACCTGAATTACGTGTTCCCATGAGATAAAAAAAGTGTGTCAAGTCAAGTTGCAACAGCGAGTTTAGCTTAACTTCTAGGTTACCTACACATTTAGTAGTGTAACGAAGTCGCGGGCAACAGATAGTATAATATACGTATAAATAAACAACCAGACCCGGAACAAATATCTGTAGATCATGCAAACATTTATTCCGCGGCGGGAATCGAACCCGCTACCTCCAGCGTCTCAGCCGGCTATTCGCCCACTGCGCCACGGAGGTCGTCGGCGGTCTTTGGATGGATTCGTTAAATTAAAGTGTACAATTTTATCATGACGTAAGTAATTCGATTTGCATATGTTTAGACATATCTACTGTTCGGTTATCTAGTAAATCGCCACTAACATTTGTATAGGAATCAAACCACCTTAAAATACTAATCCTGAAGATGCACTCTTTGACATTGTATAAGATCTTACGACCTAACTTAGGCTTGGACGTTATTAGGTATATATTGTAAGAAATGGGACAGTTACTTTTTTATCCTCTATATCAAATTTCCAAGGAACAGTGCTAAATATTATTGCATTATGCAGTATACGTATTATACTACATAGACTTTTCTCAAACTTTCGCGATTACTACACGTACTAATCCCAACTAACATATATAAATTCTAAAGTAACTCTGTCTGTCTCCAGGTCATTATCCATCTATGTACCAAATTTCATCGAATTAGGTCAGGCCATTTAGTCGTCAAAACGTAAAACATTCAGGGAAAAAGATAGAGTTACTTTCTATACTAGTGACTGTCCCATAAAAATTTATCAAATCATTAGGATTTGATCATGAGAAGCGAGATCTCCAAATCAACTTGGACGAATCGGCGTAATTTATATGTACGTATGTTTATTTGTCCGAGGATAACTTTCGAAGCGTTTATCCGATCATCGTGAAATTTGGTATATAGGTAGGTGGTGGGTAGTGATGGCACAATCCTGGTGTGAGTAAATGAGATAAAAATGTGAGGAGGTTGTTGAGTTGTATGGGTTCAAGAGGGGTAAAAAAATGAGACTTTCAGGTGAAATGGAACGTTAAATGAAAGGTTTTCATCAGTACATTTTGACCCCGTTTTTACTTTAAGTTTAAGCTTTGAAGTTTTTAAATTCTTAGCCATAATAAAAACCAAACTTTGATGAAACTCACAGGGTATACCAGTAACCCCACAGTACTGAAATTTGGTATGCGTGTAGCTTTAGTGACACAAATATAGGAAAAGTCTGAAATCCAGAATAACTGCAATTCCAACCCCAATAAAGTGTAACCAATTACTCAAGTGTAACATGAACTCCCGTTACTTGTAATTTGAATGAAACTGTAGGTCAAGTTAGATGGTTGTGCACCAGGCTTGTTATCCTCGGGCAATCATACATATATCCAACGCTGATTCAATTAATTAGTATAGTTGTATGGAATAATGGTATTGAACTTTTTTGTTTCTAGAAGGATGCAACTTTTTAAAGCTAAAGAATATTAGTTACTACACAAGGCCATCCGGTTTTAGAAAAGGCCTAAAATGCTGGTTTTAATAATTTATCTTGGCTCCATTTAAATTATTTAATTATGATAAGATATATCATAAAACGAATGATATGCTAATTTTCGAACTGGTTTAATCTATGTTTTTAGTTGTATTACATTAAACAGACTCCAGATCGGAATAATTATCCTAAAATAGCTATACATTAACATACAGTATTTTTTTGTGGCATTTTAAGCACAAAAAAATTGTTTTACTAATCAAGGATTTTCGAATAGGCCTTTAAAAAACTGTCAAGCTAAGTCTGGTTTGGAATTTAGAACTTGCTAGCTTCCGCCGGCTGCTACGCACGCGTAATCCACGCGTGCATCACTCAATAAAAAAACCACATTATTACTACACATTATACTTCGTTTCGCCTTAACGAGCATATGACGCGGGCTGCCAATATAACGTCGCCGGTACAATTGTCAATCGGCCATTAGCTGCATCTATGTCTGAGAAAATAAATTTTCCTCATAATTTCTTTTTGCGGGAATTTTTTCGATATTTAATAGTTATTCTGCTATGGCTATGCTGGCTATGGGGCAGAGACAAATCCAACAAATATAAGATCATCAAAATCGGTCCAGCCGTTCTTGAGTTATAAACTGGTGTAACTAGCCCGACTTTGTTTTATATATTTAATTATTTATTGCACAGAAAATACATGTACAAAGTGTCGAAGGAGTTAATGCTAAGCAATATTTTATATCGAAAGGGTAATTAGGTACACCTAATTTAAAATAATCAATTCATTGTTATTTAGTAATATATTTAAAGCTTCCTTCTGTGTATTATCTGCACCTTTACTGCGATCACCAATCCGCCTGCCAAGCGTGGTGATTATGGCAAAACCCTCCAGCTTTGGAGGAGGCTCTGTCCAGCAGTGGACACTAATGGGCTGTTGATGTGATGTGATGATGTGATATTTAAAGAAATGCTGTGACAATTATTCATTAAAACGCTGCAAAAGAGTCTAAATGCTACAAGTTTTACGATCCTACAATTTTTGATGCAAAAAAGTATAGTAAAACTCATAGGCGATCATATATTTGATAATTTTTTTCCATAAATTATCTTAAAAAAAACTTTTTGATTTTATATCTATATTAACAATGAATTAATTAACCTTTCGATAGTATACGCTGATCTTTCATTATACGGAAAGCCTACACTATGCGAGGTCAGCTTATACTGAATATTATAGCTTGATCTGTAGCCACAAAAATAGACAATGTTTTTTTTTCACATTACGCGGGTTCGAGTCTCTGGTCAAGCAAGTGCCCTTAAAAAAACTTCGATTACAGTATTAGCTTACTTTTTAAAATATTATTAAATTACTATTACTTTATTTTTATTTTTTTTAACGGGATAGATCTTCGTTTGACCACAATCTCACCTGATGGTAAGCGATGATGTGGTCTAAGATGAAGCACGAAGATCTAGAAGAAACCTATTTACTCTTACCTTATAGAGGCCCAGATTGTATTCTTTAGGAAAAACAGACGACGGCAAAGTGCAGCTGGTATAAGTATTAGTACATAAGTAGCTAACTATTATTAGAGAACTTAGAGAACTTTCCCTACGTGTGACATTGTCGTAGGACGCAATGTGTACATACATAAATTTCTATATACATACCTGCTACAAACGCCGATTCATCCAAGTTAATTAAGAGCTTAGATCATGCTTCGCTCGCTCAAAAAAACAACGCCATTATCAGCAACTAGGAAAGCTTAAATAACGACGGCTTTAAAACAATAGGTACATCATATCATTGATAAGTTTAGTTCAGCTTAGATTTAAACCGTGTTTTATAGTTATGTGGTAAACTATTACTCGGATGGTGACAGCTCCGAGCACCTAAGGCCATCTAATGTAGAATTAGATCTGTTAAAAGAACAAATGTAAATAGTTGATTTTGTTTCCAGCATGCCATATACGGAGGCATGCATTCGAGAGGGCATGAGGTTCGACACGCTCGTGCCATTGGGCGTCCCGCACCGCGCCATGGCTGACACCAACATTGCTGGCTACGATGTCCCGGAGGTACGATAAATCTTTTTCTTCCTGCCCTTTTCCCACATTAAGTGGGGTCGGCACAACATGTATTTTTCTTCCATACTTCTCTATCAGGCGTCATCACTTCTTTCTTACCCATATCATTCCCACACAGTCCATCAATCTCTTCTTCTTCCTTCCTCTACTTCTATAATATAGAATTTGGAAGGATATTATCCTTCCAAATTCATATCTAACACTCTTTTACTAACATGGTTTTCTTCCCTCCGCATGACATGCCCATACCACGCTAACCTATTACTCCTCAACTTGTTTATCACTGGCGCTACTTTCCAACGTCCTATATATACCTACTCATTCCATATCTTATCCATTCTCATTACCCCACACATCCATCTCAACATTCGCATGTTCGCTGCGTGCACTCTTCTTTCATCCATCCCTTTCGTGACTCCGAACCCATAACGACAGGTCTTATGATCGTCCTGTAAATACTCCCCTTAAGTTTAAGGGATACGAAGTACGATAAATATCGGCAATAAAACATAATACCAATATATATTATATTCTAAAGAGCTCACTGGATCCCACTGCTCGGCAAAGGCTTCCATTCCGTACTCTCATTCGTCCCTGTCCAGTGCTTTTAGCCAGCCAGGCTATCATGACGATTCTATTTCTTTGTTACTTAGGCCCGTAAGATCAATAGCAGTTTAAACTAAAATTCTAAGCTTAAACCATCACTGTCAAAGAAAAGGTTTAGTATAGGCTAAGAATTTTAGTTTAAACTGCTATTGATCTTACGGGCCTTAGAATATACTAATTGATGGTCATCCCTGAAATGTGGACTTAATAATTATGTCTAGGTACTGAATAATTGAAGAAAAATTTATTATTATCTTTTTTTATTAGTATTTACTTATCGAGATTTATAGTTATAGTTAATATTGTCACCTATCGACTTACTCAGGTACTCACCGGGCACGGGTGCTTCGGTGAGTACCTGAATAGGATTGGACGCGAACGGACACCGCAATGTCACCATTGTGGGTGGGACCGAGATTCTGTCCAGCATACGCTCGAGGAATGCTCAGCGTGGTGCATGGAATGGCGGAATCTGATCACCAGGATCGGGCAGGACCTCCGTCTGCCAAACGTAGTAGCGGCTATGTTGGCATTGGTTCAGAAAGAGGCCGCTGAGCGAGATCCGGAGAGGGCCGATCCCGCTCGGAGAAGGCGGGGAGCAGGCAACGGTCACCCCGCGCCGCCCGCCCCGTGTAGGGGCAGAGTAATGGTTTCCCCTGCCAAACAGGGGACCTTTTGGGTCCGTGGGTAGTCAGAGGGAGGGCTCTGGCTAACCCGGATGGCAGACTCAGGGAGGGCAGCCGCCCAATGTGGCATGTGCTGCTGTGCACGCACCGCGAGGGTGCTGGGGGCGACAGCCCCTGGGACGTGCTCTTTATGGACGATATGCATGATGGCTCTGGTGCGTTTCTTGCGAGATCCCAGAACCCTTTGACATGCATTGAGGCTGGCCACCGGGGAGGCTTTAGTGGGTCGTTGAGTCCGACAACCTCACATAACCCGTATTGTACCCTGCATGCAATACGGGTATCTGGACACAGATTTCCTCCTCGGAAAAAAAAGGCCTAAGCCGAGCAGCTGACAAAGCAAGGCAATTTGTAAATAGACAAGGTAACATCAATAAAATCAGCATACCTACCTGATTTGCATCAGCGTATAATTATAATATGACTAAATTTATCGACCGTAATATATATAAAAACTGTGTTTTTAGTAAATTGATTTCCGTATCTGTTTATTATTTATGATTTTCATTCTAGTTATACTTAAAAGCATCAGAGCGCTTGTAGACGTCCGTTTTTTTCACCGGATAACGGACCGTCAATAAACGGCTATCCTTGTATACATATTTTTTTTACCGGATGGATGGACTGCCGTCTATATGCGTTAGTTTTGAACTGGTAGTCAGAGATTACACACGTGTGAAATGTCGAATAATAAGAAAAAAAACTCGTATTGGCCTACTATTTGTACAAGAAGAAACAAAAAGAAATAGAAAAACGTAAAAGGTCATCGTGGATGCATCCTATATTATTGGAAAGGGAAAAATATGGTGCATTTCAAACTCTTTTTACGCAGTTGGAAGAAGATGAAACTAAATTTTACAATTATTTTCGGATGAAGAAAGAAACCTTTCAACTATTATTAACAGCCATATATGATAAAATAAGACACGAGGATACTGACATGCGTAAATCTATTTCCCCGGCAGAGAGATTAGCCGTTACGATAAGGTATGTTAAAGAGATGTTCAATTTCGAATTATAGAA
Source organism: Philereme transversata (assembly GCA_963924445.1). NCBI lineage: Eukaryota > Metazoa > Arthropoda > Insecta > Lepidoptera > Geometridae > Philereme > Philereme transversata. Next base: position 6,692,548 of record OZ004353.1, read on the forward strand.
AAGGGGATTGATTACCTGTATTAATTAAAACAAAATTTAGTAGGTAGTAATTGTTTTATTATACTCAAAAAATAAATTAAGGAGTTTTAGAAAAATCGAAATCGTAATCAGGCGATGTGATTGAACTTAATTCAGTAATAATTGAAGATTGGGAATCATCTTGCTGCATGAGTTCTTGAGGCATCCTGGATGTGTTGGCTGATATTCATAGGGCATCCTGGATGTCGATGGAATGGGTTGTGTTGGTTGATATTCGTGTATCCTGTAGTCGGGTGTAGCCGTAGTGTAGCCTCGATTAATATTGTAATTGTAATTTTGCTGCTGCATGGACGCTTGATTTCTCCGAGTTAAATTTCTCATAACTTTAATGACTTCATATTGGAATTGAACATAATCGTCATCACTATACTTGTCTACAATCGGAGCAATACCTTTGAAAAAACACATACTCTTACTCTTGTCTTCATCTTCAACTGATTTAATTAAAGTAAGCATTTGTCGATCAACTTCGCTACAGTCTGTCTTTCTCTTCTTGCTTGTTTTTGTTAAATCGGTAGTATTGGCTGGTGCGGTAGGGTCATTATTGGTTTGTGAGTCAGTTTCTTTGTTGTGAGATTGTGTGATGTTTTTTTCTGATGTAATACTTGCTTCCGTTGTTCGGCGAGTCACAATTTTACACAAAAAGAGCATTTGATCGTAGAATTTATATTTTCGTAGACTTTTTGCACCAGAGCCGTATTTACATTCCTTAACTTTTTTGTGATATTTCATCCAGTTATCTCTTGCATTGTTCCATTTTTTTATGATATCTTTGCCTAAAAAAGAAAAAATTGTTACAGATATTTAGCTGCAGGGAACACATTTAGTGATCTACATTACAGTTTCAGAAGGGGTATAAAAACTATCAGCTGTATTGTACAAGAAGTATTTGAAGCATTGTGGGAAACCCTTTCTCCAATTTATATGAAACTACCATCGGAAGACGAATGGTTAACAATAGCAAAAAATTTCGAGACGAATGCAAATTTTCCTCATTGCTTGGGAGCCATTGACGGCAAACATATTAGAATCATCAAGCCAGAAGAAAGTGGATCAATGTTTTTCAACTACAAGCACTATTTCTCAATAGTATTAATGGCTGTGGTAGACACAAACTATAATTTTGTTTTTATTGATGTTGGAGCCTACGGCAAAAAATGCGATTCAGCAGTATTTAAAGAAACAGAATTTTGGAAAAGAATAGTAGGCGATAAATTAAATATTCCTCGACCTAAGCAGTTGCCAGGTGCAGGCAGTGAGTTACCTTATGTATTTGTTGCTGATGAAGCTTTCGCTTTACATCAACACGTACTTCGTCCTTACGGTGGGCATCAACTTGACTCAATAAAAAAAAAATCAATTATCGTCTCACAAGAGCGCGACGCTACGTCGAATGCGCATTTGGTATTTTATCCAATAAATGGAGGATTTTGCATAGACCATTAAATGTTTCAACAGATACTGCTGTTAACATTGTAAAAACATGCTGCTTATTACAAAACATAATTCATAAAGTAGAGGGTATTGCTAATAATGCTACTGACAATGCTAGTTCACACATGGTGTCTACTCTATGCCATTTGCCTCGTTCCCATTCAACACGAGGTAATATAACAGCAAATATGATTCGTAACAAATATGCAGAGTATTTCATGTCACCAGTAGGGCGTGTACCATGGCAAAATCAACATGCATAAAAATAATGAAAATAAAATGTTACTTACCAAAATCATTTTTTTCTTTCTCGGACATCGTTTCAAAACCTTCATTTAACGCAAGACAAATTTCTCTCCAAGCGGCAAAACTCGACTGTCTATTTTTATAGCACTCTTGGGTTTTGTCCCACAGTACAGGCCTATTTTCAACCAAACTTATTAACAATTCCATGTCAATATCACCCATTTTTAAAAGAACGCAGGTAGACGGCACTCAATTAACAGAAAACAGGCAATACGTCCGGCAGCGTCAACACGCACCAATACACTGGCGTGGATGACCGCCATTTCTTACACCGGACCGGTGTCCGTCGCGCCGAGGGGAAGGGGTGGTGCGTCCGGCGTAAATTGTTCGCCGGACCGATGTCCGGTGCATGTACACACATTCATTATAATTCATACACCACCGCGAATCCGGCAAAAAACACGGTCCGTTATCCGGTGAAAAAAACGGACGTCTACAAGCGCTCTCAGGGTGATTCCTTGTTTGCAAATATTTCTTCCTGGTTTGGTCGTTAAGGCCGTTTCATTAAAACTTAAAAATACTTTATTTTTAGGACACAATGATCAGCCCCAACTTTGTGATGCTGCACATGGACAAGGGCATCTGGGGTGATCCTGAGAACTTCCGCCCGGAAAGGTTTATAGTGGACGGCCAGATTTGCTTACCTAAAGACAAGTCATTGCCTTTTGGAGCAGGTGAGCGAGATTTAACCATATTTTATTATATTAGTAATTCCTGAACAAATGCCGTGGTGGCCTATTTTTTTTTTATATTTATGTATCTTCGTTTGACCACAACCTCACCTGACGGTAAGCGATGATGTGGTCTAAGATGAAGCATTATACCTACGCCGGCTTCCGATTTTTTCATTCGATATTTCCTTTACTTATTGCGGTAGATAGATGCATTACAGGCTTGGACGTTCTTCGTGGTATTTTATGGAGGCCTTGGAGCACTCTGTAAATCTGTATTACTATACAGAATTTATTTTATTTTTGAGTAGAATCATTCCTCGCGGGTTAACATTAAAATTCCGACGTAACCTCTATTTCAATGTAATGGAGACCAGACACGTCAACGATTTCTTTGCGCAAGACTAAATTTAAACAAATTATTCCCTAGAAATTTGAACCAATTCTTCTTACACAAAGAAATCATTAACGTACCTACGTTGGGCATATAGATGTAAGGCCGGTTTAAAACCAATCCGTTTAAAACGGAAAAACCCGTTTAAAACCGAAATAAACCATTTTTTTCGATTAAAACTGTTGATGGCTATGTTTTTCTTAATTATAACTACATTTTCTTGATTTTACCGCGGTATGGATTTAACGGAGTACCTATAAACTGTGTAAAGTTTTTTAAATGTATGATACCTACTGATATTGATATACTTAGCCTTGAAGACATAACGTTGTCTCTTTCATGCGCAAGTAAAATGGACAGCATTGTGTTAATGAAGTCTTCTAATCATTATAATATGATAAATAAGTATAGGTAGGTATACCTACATCTGGGGGCGACAGCCCCCGCGAAGTGCTCTTTATGTGCGACATGCATGAGGGGGGCTCTGGTGCGTTTCTTGCGAGATCCCAGAACCCTTTGACATGCATTGAGGCCGGCCACCGGGGAGGTTTTAGTTGGTCGAGTCCGACAACCCCACATAACACATATTGTACCCTGCATGCAATACGGGTATCTGGGTGCTGATTTCCTAAAGAGAAAAAAAAAGGTATACCTACATACTTAAGTTTTTTGTCATAGGTAGATAGGTACTTTCTATTGATTTCCTATACCAATTAAAACGAAATATGACGTCAGGTGACCAAAAATTGCCCATAATGAAGTGTAAAACAGTTCTTTTATTTTTGTGGGCGAGGTTTCAACCGTTTAAAACGATTTAGGTATTTGGGGTTTAAAACGGCAGCATTTCATTTAAAACGTTTTAAATCGGTCGTTTTACATCTGTAGTTGGGTACTCCTCTGAATTGACCTAAGTCCAAACCTAACTACCTAAAATGTAGATCGAGACATTTAATTTTCAAAAAATAAAATAAAAACATCAATGTTTTATCAGTTTATTATGATGTTTAGATCTAGATTACAATACAATCGAAGAGGTGGGACTGCATGTGCTCTATTTTGAACTTCCGACGAGGCGAGGTCTAAGTTTGATGCCTATGTGTCTGTTTGTCTGTGGCATCGTATGTTGTTCCCAAACGGACCGGATAAGACCGACTGAGCCGCGGTTTTTTTAATAGAAAGCTAGTTTATATTTTAGCTATGTGTGATTAAGATCAAATCAGCCGATGACTGTAAAGTGAATATTGATTTAGGTATGGGTGTTTTATGTCTCGGAGGATTTTTAATTTATTCTGTTGACATTATAAGCGCGCCTTGCATAACGATCTCCAAATGTACAAATTAGCGACTAAACATGTTTAAATCTGACGTAGGTATTTGTATGATTTGACAAATCTCTTATGACGGGTTCCTATATCCGTCGGTAACCGACTACGACTCGTATCTCCTTGAAAAAGTGTCAAACTAGTGTCAAACTTTTGACACGTTTTCAAGGAGAAACAGATGTAGGAACCCGCCATTATACATATTTAGGCATCGTTGCGAAAGTCGCCCTGCCCTAAATATTTAGTGAAACTCCGTTTAAATACTTAAACCTACATACATAATTTGTACGCCTAGAGCAGATGTACGCCAGGGCACATAAAATTACCGTTAGATCATGCCTGTTTACAAATCTAATTTTGGAATAAAAATTTAATTTAAATTTGAACATTTCTTGTTATTTCAGGAAGAAGACTATGCGCAGGCGAGACGTACGCTCGACAAAGCATGTTCCAAGTGCTGGCGGGCTTCATGCAGACCTTCCAAGTGTCCACGGCGAACGGGAAACCACTCCTGGGACCAGTCGAGAGAATCCAAGGCATCATCACTACTATACCCAACTTCTGGATCAAAATCACGCCTAGATCCTAGTTTTTTTTTATTAATGATACACAAGCGCTTGACCACTACCTCACCTGGTGGTACGTGATAGTAAGATCGAAGATGGAGCACGCTTGCCTTGAAAGAACCTATTCACTCTGGACTTGAAGACTCCGAGATTATACTGATTCGGAAAAACATACGCCGGAAGTGAGTTCCACTCCTTACTTGTGCTAACAAGTAAGGAGTGGAAGCAAATCGTTTGGTACGGCAAGGTGGTAAGCCGACCAGTTATGGGTGGTACTTCTTGGTACGTCTGCTTGTCCGGTGGTGGAAGGGTGAAGGAGGGTTAAGATCATGAAGATCTTGCGTACATTCGCCAAAATGAATCTTGATAAAACTAAAATCTGGATACTACTAGTCTGATAAAGCTTATGATAATAATGAATTAAGAAATAATGGCTAGTATAAAATAAAACATACCAGAACATTCCCATCGCCAGATCTCAATCCGGCGCGTCTTATTAGTTAAATTGTTATAGTATCCTCCCTGGGATAATTCCCTAAAAACCAGTAAAATCGGACTAGCCATTACCATTAGGCACGTGGATATGTGAAGAAGAAGTGTAAGGGACTTGGAATCGCGCTACAATGATTTCAAATCTTTTGTGTTGTTCCAACTGCAGATCTTTCCACTTTTACAAAGGAGTTTTGGCCGAAAAGTGTGTTGTTTCGTCATTTTTGAGGGTGAGTACACGACACAGCGCAAGTGCGTCACACGCCGCAGACTACGTGTCATTAAATAGTTTTTATTATAATATGTATGTTAGTCACTGTAAGGTATGTATTTATATGGGCCGTAGAATTAAGCTTTAACATGTACTTTTCTATTGCCTGAAATAAAGATTTATATAAAGAACAGTGTCTCAGATCAGAGATTATGATCAATAACTCAGCCACTCTAAAGTTACGCTATTGATATTATAAGAACACTTATTAGCTTAGCTTAAAATGGAATATAATTCACGCTCACAACACACCAAAAAAAACTTAAATCGAATAATCCCGTGCGTACAATCGGCGGTATGAGCGATCTCTTCCAGACAACATTAGGAGAACCACATAATAAGACTGCATTTGACTAAACGCTAACTTCAGAGCGATCTAGTTTTGAGTGTGTTTACTGATATTATCTACTTGTATTAGATTCGCTTTAAGACATCTATGACTATTGTGTTTAGGCCATGGATTGGTTTAGGCTCTTGTTGCTTGGCATAGTTGTATTTTATATAATCTTGAGAGCAAAAAAATCGCACATCATGATTTTTTGACATAACTAAAAAAAAACAAAAAATATTATGTTTCTGTAATGCAGATTCATAGTCTATTTTAATACCTATCCAGTGGTATCTGATTTGTCTTTCAATCATTACATAAAAATGATTTTGTGGATCAATAACAAAAATGCATGTTTAGTAAAAAATTCTTTATTCAAGTATTGGTGTCAAAGTTATGAAATTAAAAGATAAAATTAATTTAAAGTTTGTTATTAATACCGAGTGTTCCCTCCCCTAGCCTGAATCACTGACTCCATCCGTGTTTTCATTGATGTTACTAGACTTTTGATAAAGTCTTGAGGAATAGCCTCCCATTCCTCTGCGATCGCCTGTTGCAGCTCCTGTAGAGTCGATGGAGGAGCATCTCGGCCTCGAACTCTTCTTTTCAGCTCGTCCCATAGATGTTCGATGGGATTGAGGTCTGGGCTTCGAGCTGGCCACTCCATAACGGTCACATCCACCTCTTGAAGGTACTCGATCACTATGCCAGCAGTATGCGGTCTTGCATTATCTTGCATAAACAGAAAGTTTTCGCCGATAAACCCAGCAAAAGGTACGACGTGGCTCTCGAGTACTTCCTCAATGTATCGTATGGAAGTCAATCCTCTTGATTGGCGACCAGTATTCGGTCCGGTGATGAAGGCAAGCTCGGTTTTTGCTTCCATAGACATGCCTCCCCAAAACATGATTGATCCACCGCCATAGGCGACACGTTCTGTTATGCAGCATTGGGCAAATCGCTCTCCCGATCTTCTATACACCTTCCCTCGTCCGTCGTTGCCATGCAAGCACATCCTGCACTCATCAGAGAACAGGACTGCACTCCACCGCTCTGTAAAAATGTGCGGATGTGCGATTTTATTGCTCTCAAGTGTAGGTATATTTGAATCTACATAAGTACGTTATAAAATAAACATTTTAATATACTTACTTAATTTAATGTCTATTTAAGTTAATCTATAGTTTTAATTTTAATTAAGCTGTTTTATAAAACTCAAATTTCAACAGAAGCTTTTATAAAATTTATAATCGGAACCGCAAGCAGATTCAAATGCCCAAACACTAGTAGCCTACTATAATCCATTCAGAAGTTCCGTTGTCTAGCATCCGTCTCCATCACGAGACCGCCTCCATGGTACCATATTACGGCATTGTCACCGAAGTTACATATGTTTTCCTACTGGTAGGGTAGGTACGAGGCATGCCTTTTAAGTTTTGTCGTTTGAAGAAAAAAACACAACTAGAACCTTATAGTACTTTTTATTGTTTTTCAAAGTATTCACAACGTAGCTTAAAACACTTTTCCATTCGCTCAAACCAATTATTATAACATTTATTCCACTCTAAAGTGGGGTGTTCAAAATGGCTGTCTTGAAAGCGTCGACTGCTTCTTCACCGGACTGGAACCTTTGACCACGAAGACTTTTCTTAATTTTAGGAAATGTAAAGAAATCGTTAGGGCTTAGGTCAGGACTGTATGGAGGATGGTCAAGAATTTCTACTTTTTCCTGCTTCAAATACTCAATCGTTTGACGAGCGCTGTGTGAGCTTGCGTTGTCGTGGTGCAGGATGATGCGTCGCTTTGAGTTAGATTTTCGAAGTTCGGCGATGACTTGTGGTAAACAAACTGTAGTATACCACTCTGCGTTAACCGTTCTACGATCTTCAAGTGCAATAGTCGCAACATGGCCGGTTTTTCCAACGAACGTGGCCACCATCTTCTTTGAAGTGCTTCGAGAACGAACAACTTTAGTCGGCTTTGGCTCGTCTTGAAAGACCCAGATTGTAGATTGTTGTTTGGTATCAGGATCGTAGGCATAGATCCAAGATTCGTCACCACTTATGATGTCGTAGACGTGATTTGACTCCCCTCGGTTGAACCTTTGCAGAGTTTTCTTACACCATCTGACGCGGGCCGCCTTGTGATCGTCGGAAAGCAGATGCGGTATCCAACGGCAAACTAGCTTTCTCACACCAAGCGCTTCATGCAAGATCTTCTGAATGGTTGTCCCTGAGATGCCTAATAGAGCTTCTATCTCTCGATACGTCACATGACGATCTTCGAGAATTAGTTGTCTCACAGCAATGATGTTATCTTCAGTGAAGGCGGATTTTGGGCGTCCTTCGCGAAATCTGTCACTAACACTAGTATGTCCACGCTGGAATTCTAAATACCAGCGTTCGACAGTCCGCAGACATGGGGCTACATCACTGAACACAGATGTTAGCTCTTCTAAACACTGAAGCCGTGTCAGGCCTCTTCTAAAGTTGTAGAAAATTATTGCACGAACATTTTCCTTAGAAAGATTCATTTTCGTACGTGACCTGACAGATTCAAATCGAAACTGTGACTAAACAATAGCATTAATCCTAATACTTTCAACTGTTTTGAGATTCAAAATGTAAACACATTCGAATATAGAACAGTTCCAAATTCAAAATTGCCGGAAAATATGGAAACGACAGAACTTAAAAGGCATGCCTCGTACCTATGTCTATGTGTTCTAATATAAATATCTTATTTTTTTCTGTATTTTTTCCTGTCTGTCTACTATTTTGTTTGTAATCCGTTGTGTTTCTGTGTGTGTCAAATAAATATATTATATTCTACTCCAAATTTCAGATCAATCGGTTGAGACAAACTGGTTTGAAATACAGTTCCAATATTTGACCTAAACAAACTAACAAAAACTAAACTAAAGTAACTTTCTAACAAAAATATAACCGACTTAACCGAACTACTGAACTGATTTTGATGAAATTTCTATTAGACCAATATGAAAGTATATCCTTTCAAATAAAAAAATTATTTTCCAAATCGGTTGATCTTCTTCTTTCGTGTCGATGTCTCAAGGCTATAGCCATTTTGAGCAGTACGTCGCCACGTTCATGGCAGCGTCGGAGCAGGTCATCAGTTGCTCCATCGTGCAGGTGGTACGGCAGGATGGGCATGTAAGGACGTGTGCCATTGTTTGGAGCTGGGCACCACATTGGCATTGCGTCGCCGATTTGTCTATAATACCCCATTTACTAAGATTACACCTGCAGCGGCTGACTTGGGTACGCAGTCTGTTAAGGGTCCTCCACACTGGCCAAGGTAGGTGTTGAGCAGGAGGTAGTTCCTCTGTAGGTGTAACATAGTCAGATGGGGGGCTTTATTTAGTTTCCACAGGGTAACAGGGGCGTCACTTGCATTATTTGTGGTGGCTTCAGTGGATCGCAAAAAACCCCTGCGACTATGTAGCCGTTTTCTTGGTGGAGTAACGCCATACAAAGTGTCGGACATCATATTCCTGTTTTGCCTTTTCTGTGGCACAGACAATGTCTCGCCGGATGTCAGGTGGTGCTATACCTGCTAAAGGGTATAGCTTGTGTAACGGGGTAGGCTTCAGACATCAAATGAAGGAGTTCTAAAGTAAAAACATAAAACAATTATGCATCCTTATAAAATTTGAGGGTGCCCTCGTTTTTTTTTTGGGATCCCATCATCAGATCCTGACTTTGTTCCAATGGGACCACCTGGGTAATATACCCTTTTAAAGAAAAAACAATTTCTCGAATCGGTCCAGGCGTCCTCGAGTAATCAGGGAATATACATAAAAAAAACATTCCGACGTATCGGCGTATCGGTCGTTTTTTTAGCCCCTCTTACCACCATCTTAATATTTCATAATCAAAAATAGACCAAAATGCCATAGATTTGTAATTATCAAAATTTATTTTATCCATACATTTTAAAATATTAAAAATAAATCTATCATCAGTCCAATATCTCTTGACAGTCAAGACCAAACATAACAATATATCGTGGGCCTTTATAACCTGGATAATTAAAGAACCTGATTAAAATAGCACCGAAATCATTACCTCTCACTCGCGCCATATTGCATGCTAATGTGCGAGTGAGAGGTAACTGTTTTAGGTGACATTTTAGATTCGTTCATTTAAATAACCAGGTCATAGTACAAGTTGTCAAATTACGCAAACGTGAATAGTTTCGTGAGCGTACCTTTCCACCAAAGATGTAGTACAGTGGTAAGCTATGGATGTGTCAAACCCACCGATAGGATAGCGAAGCTAAGTTGTTTACATAGGACAACTGCTTTTAAAGCAGTTTCCACTACGCAGTATCGAAGTGTTGGAATAATATCCCCCCGCCGATCAGAAGCTTGCAAAGTAGTAATGGGTTTAGGAAAAAACTTAAATTATATCTTTTTGACTGGCAAAAAATGCAGGAAAGCCTTTTACATGATACAATAAATAAAAATATAATATGTTTTACCTTTAAAAATACATACTTGTTATTATTGATTTTGTGTCATGTTTTTAATATTTTTTTCATTTAATTTTATTGTTTGTTATAGTCCGCAAATCAGATTCGGTCCTAACGGAAGACTAGCGTGGGTTGTTATACTGGTACTACAACCCGCATTATGCTGAGTTAAAGACTCCCTTTTGCAACTTATATTGCATTGTAGATTGTTTGGTTTTAAGTTATATTTTGAACCTCATCTTTTTTTTCTGCGTGTACTGTAATGTTGCATATAATTTTTTATTCTTTTCTTACATACTTGTTGTAGAATGCGTTCTAACTTAGCTTTGGTGGAAATATATACATAGTTTCAACTCAGCAAGCTCACCGCTTAGCTCGTAGCCTCGCTTAGCATGGAAAGGCATCCATATGTTCCCTTCCATACTTGCAGCGCCTCTTAAATGAACTCACCAAAACTATTGACGTTTGCGTAATTTGTCAACTTGCACTAAAGGCACTGCTCAATTCCAATCTTTATTTATTACAATATCCTAATCTTAGTCCTAATGTCTAGACGAGTTTGCTTTATTTATAGCATTTGTTATATCTAGCTTGTAACATACAAGGTGTGGCGTAATGAGTAGATAAACCTCTACCTGTGGGTAAGGAACATAATGACTGCTCAGAAAGTATAGTTGTGTTCAGTCAGTCTCGTTGTTATTAAGTTTTTGGATATATATATTTTTTAAATGAACACCATTTCTTTTCATTGACAAAAATTACAATACCATGAGACTGAACTTTTTTTTTCTGTACTGTCATTCTGAACGTAGAGCGTTAGCTATTTATTACGCCACAGCTGTATAATCAAATTTGTATTCATTCATTCAATTCAAAAATTAGATTAACTCATCTTATGACAGCTTTCTTGTAACTATAATATGTAGCTGCTTTTTCTGCCATATCTTAACTTTCCACCCTGTATACAACCTGTTTTTTATGTACGACATTAATTTAAAACACACATCCAGAATTGTATTTACAGATTTTAGAGGTGGGGGGTTTTTTTATATTAATAGGAGTCATCGACATAGCACTGACAATATTTAGCGATTACATGTACAAATGGTACATAAATCTAGTGCTACTATAATTAAAAACACGCATGCATTAATATTTTATTTTGTTTAATACCGGTAGCTTGAATATTTATCCAGTAATCGATACATTTTCAATAAACAATTTATAACGTAAATTAACGGCGCCTTTGCGACGGGATCTACTTACATGATGAATAAATATGTTTTGTTTACCTGTTTTATACAGTCTGTTTCATTGATATTTTAGGACTTGATAATAAGTATGTATATTTGAAAATTTAAAATTTTCTATTGTAACGAATTTAAAAAACCTATATATATATATATAGTATATTGTTGTAAACAACAATACTGCCATTAGCCCTTCCCGTGTTTTCATTTTATGTCGTACATCACATAACACGTAGTATAACCTACTTAGAAAACTATTGTAATTATTTATTTCAATCATTATAAAAAAAATTAATAAAATTCAAATTCAATTTGATGGAGTTAATCAAAACATTAATTGTCAAACTTGCAAGTTACTTGCATCAAATATCTATAACATTTGGTTTCTATGGTGAATTTTTCCCAAAGTCCAAAAATAAAAAAATATAAATGAGAACTTAATAAATAAAAGTATTCTTATATGTCGCTACCAATTGATTAGATTAGATTAGAAAAGAATTAAATAATCTGATATTTTAAAATTATTGCAACTAATATAATACGCTAAGCCCAGCTTGCACAACGATTCCTAAACGTATTTAGCGTCTAAACACGTTTAAATTTGATTTGTATGATTTGACGACTCCTTAAATTATGTTTAGCCACTAAATACGTTTAGGCATCCCTGCACAAGTCGCCCTAATACTATGCTTACATCCAACTACAAATGAATAAAAACATTGAAGGCACATTGTAATAAAAAACGTCATAAGACCATCGAAACCTAAATATCTAAAAAGATATATTCGTTTATCATCGTCATCATCGAGGCTCTTTTCCAAGTACTGCTTAAGAAATCAAGCAAATTAAAAATACTGTCTTCTCTGTTTGCATGAAAAAGAAAAAGGCAACACTTTTCATTTACCAAATTGCTTTACCAGTACTTGGTGGGAAAGATCCTCGTAACTAAAACTTAATAACTAAATTGAAAAGGTCCTCATAACTAAAACTTAATAACTAAATTGAAAAGGTCCTCATAACTAAAACTTAATAACTAAATTGAAAAGGTCCTCATAACTAAAACTTAATAACTAAATTGATTTATATCTTTGTATAGCACGAAGCAAACAATGTGCAGAATCACATAGCTTATATCTAATCTCGTGGAAATGGAATATGTCGGATTTGACAGGTACTACCAACGAACAATAGAACTAAATGATTTAACATTGGAATATTGTCCCGTAGAAATATTGATTGAAGATTAACTGGTGTTTCTGAGTGTAGTTTTTTAATATAAAGTGAAACTTGGTGCTTATTAATTGATCGAGCGAAGCGAAATCTCCAAATCAACTTGGGCAAATCGGCGTTGTATATATGTATGTTTGTTTGTCCGAGGATAACTTTCGAAGCGTTTATCCGATAATTGTGAAATTTGGTATGTATCCGTAGGTAGTGATGGCACAATTGCGGTGACTAAATGAGCTAGAAATGTGAGGTGGTTGTTGAGATATTGGGGTTCAAGAGGGGTATAAAAAACAAAATTAGACTATCTGGTCAAGTGGCACGTCTAATAAAAGGTATTTGTGGCTAGATTTTGTGGCTACACCTCGTGTTTGTTTTTAGTTTAAACCTTGTAGTTTTTAAATTATTAGCCAAAAAATGAACTTGTTGTGAGTACACCAGTGACCCCCACAGTGCTGAAATTTAGTATGCGTGTAACTTTAGTAACACAAATATAGGCAAAAGTCTGAAATTCAGAATGAATGCAATTTATATCCCGAAAAAGGTAACCAATTTACATGTACTCCCGTTACCTGTAACTTGAATGAAACTGTGTGTCAAGTTAAATGGTTATGCATTTAGTGGCACTATTTCGATAGGCAACAATCACGAATAATATTTTTTTGTTTTTATGGGAGACTCGCGAGATCTCAGTTCGAGGCGAACCACAAGTTATACTCAGAATTATAGTTTACTAGCTGTTTCCCGCGACTTCGTACGCGACACTACTAAATGTGTACTAATTTATCACAACATATCATATTTCTTTATTACTAGCTGACCCGCCCGCCGCTTCGTGCGCTTTGTTAATAAAATATTACCCTCCTTCTGTGCAGTCGCGTAAAGTGTATCCTATGTCTCAATTCCATTCATAAACGATCTAGGTATATAGATATCAAATTCCATCGAAATCGGTCGAACCGTTAAGTCATGAAAATGTAACAAACAAACAGAGAGACAATTACTTACAAATCGGTATGTATGTAGATTATAACCTGGATTAACACATAGGCTACTTTTTGTTCACAAACAACGCATGCGAAGCCGCTGGCGGAAGTTAGTTATACATATTAACCTTCCTCTTGAATCACTTTATCTATTGCTGAAAACTGCATTAAAATCCGTTGAGTAGTTTTAAAGATCTAAGGTAACAAACAGCGGAAACGACTTCATTTTATTCTATGTAATGATGAATAATGGACAACATAGATTTCTTGTGTAGACGTTCATACAAAGTTATCACGGCATGCAAATAGATAGACGTCAAGTCGGACTTATTCGATTTCCTTTAGTGTAACGTAAGGCTAAATAGATTTTACTGTATGTCAGTTTCTTTAGATATAAGTCTTCGGTTCGTATTCCAAAATTTAATTTAAATTAGATTTATTTTTATTCTATGACAAATCGAGTTTTGGAATATGGACCTCAATTATTTTTTCCAATGACAACCTAGAACATCAAAATAATTATGAATAAAAAGTAAGAACACGCCTACGATAACCTCACTGGAGCAAGTTATTCCTGAACCTTGCCTATTGTTGTCTCTATCTCATAAGCACTTTTCAAATTGGAAAGAAAGAGACTATAGTAAATTTCGTAATCTCATTTGCAATCTAATCTAAATAGCCTCTGATTATGTTGGCTGCTTCAACTTGTCCCATATCTTCGAGCATAAACGCCAACGACTTCGACACCATGTCCTCTCGGCATTCCTGTCAAAATCATAAAACTCTAGTAAGATGTCTAAGAAAATATTAGTAGCATGGAACTTTATATTTATACTAAAAATAAATAAAATTATATTATTTTTAATGGCTCAAGAACACTTTGTAACAGATGTCCTATGAAGTCTCTGACATCTGAGTTAAATACAAAGACTTGTGTTACAGAACGAAAGAAGTCTTGCGTACAGTTTATGTGAATCAATGTCTTATTCACATAAACTGTACACAAAACGCAGACGCAACACTTAAATGAACATAATTATGCACAATAAAAATACATAGATACAGGAGGAGAATAATACATATTACGGCAATTAAAGTATATGCATGGAGAAATGCTGTAAGTACATGATTATAAGAAAAACCCTGAGTTCAGCATGTGCTGTAATAGTACATTATGATATAAGGGCGGTAAGTTGAAAATTACAGCCAAGGCGATACTGCTACAACAAAGCACAGGCTGTAATTATCAAAGCACACGTATGTCATACGACGTTTTATTACATATTTGCGAGGAAATAAATAAAACTCAGACTTTCTTAAATAAATAAATCTTTAATCACTTGTTAAAGCAGTTAGAAAAATTTGAACAATTTATAAAATTGATTATTAAGTTACCAGTTGGCATATGTTTAATTTTTATATTTTATCTCCCAAAGTTAATTTTATTCATAAAATGTTGACCACTTCTCTGACATAAAAACTCTGCTAAGATTTAAAAAAGTACCGTTCGTTTTAGACGGAGCATCTTCATAAATCGTACGTTTTACCTTATTAAAAAGAAACTCGTGCGTTTTACATTACAATAACGCACAAGTACGTAATGACAAACATTGCGATATTGAAATTGCTATAATAAGAGACCTTTTACGAGCAAATGTGTTATAAACTAGTTTACAACGCTGATTTCCAGCACAAGGCTTTGGTGATCCACGAACGTACTCAAAGAGTAATAAAAAATAAATATCCTCACAAAAGTAAAGGTACTGTGAAGTGAATTATTCAAATAATATAAATTATTATATAAGAGATAAATATATAAAGGATCTTACCAAAAAAAGAGCACGATGAAATATAAATAATAGACAAAAAATAACAAGAATTATTCAAATAATATAAATTATTATATAAGAGATAAATATATAAAGAAGCTTACCAAAAAAGAGCACGATGAAATATAAATAATAGACAAAAAATAACAATAATGAAGATAGAAGTATTTGGTTTTAGCTTACGTTATATAGATATCAACACAATGAAAGCATACATAATAAATAAATATATACAATAGACAAGAAGTACTCGTATTAACAGTGGTTAGGAATCAAAAAATAAATAAAAATTAAAAACATTCTGTTAGATACTTGCATAGAAACGAAATGCAAGTGGTGTTACAAGCATGATCTAAAGCTCGGTCTACGCTCGGCGAGCCGAGCACGAGCCGAGCACGAGCCGAGCCGTTCTATTCGCGGCGTCACGTACGGACATACAAATAAGAGTAGCGGACGTACATACCTATTTCTGCCGCCGAGCAGCATTGCTATGTTTCGATTTGAAGGGTATGATTGTCGGTGAAATTACAGGCACATGACGCTCTACACTTGTATGCCTCAAGTTGATGGACGCAGGGCAGTGCATCTTAGGGCAAGTTTACAATGTGCGTGACCTATGAGGCATTACTTTGCATGGTATAGCTAATGGTTATCTTAACATCAGGTGGGCCATATGCTTGCTCAATCAACAGGTAACATAAAAAAAAGCGTACAACAACTAAAGATTATTTCATGAATGAATGAATTCACTCAGAAAGTATTTGCATTGATTGATTCAGAAGCCTGCACGAGTCGTCGAGTATTTCGGTTTGCGAACCAGCAGTAGTATAGCTTACCTTGATTTGATGTAGCAGAGTGTAAGTGGGGCTGTTCTGATTAGCGAACCAGTTGGTCAACGCATCGAGGCGCAGTCGCTTGGCGAGGTCGCGCCACGCGCCCGACGCGTCCATGCGCTCCGACACCTCGCGTGCGAACAGCGACAGCTCCGGCATTCCCGTTCCCGGCATGTCCTGTCAACAAACACAATGCATTCTACCAATACCAGTCGTCACCTGCCCTTTGCCTTTTGTCTTTTCCTGTTTAAACCATTTAGATAATACCTTTTTTGCGAGCGAAGTGGGCGAATAGCAGATTCCGATGCGGAACAAATGTTTGCATGTTCTACAAATATTTGTTCCGGTCTGGATGTTTTTCTATATATTATAATATAAGTATGTATTTACAAAAACAAAGGATGTAACTATTCTATTAGTTATCTGGTTTCCATAGTACAAGCTCTGCTTAGTTTGGGGCTAGATAGCACTGTGTGAAATGTCCAGTAATATTTATTTATTTAACTATTAAATAAATGAGTATTTATGGTTCCGATTATGCAAGTATGTATATGTATATTGTTAGCGGTTGTGTGAAATGGTTTGTCAGATCTGCCACAAGTCGGTAACTTCAGAGGCGCGTTCCATTTTCTCTTTCGCACTTGGCCTTTTGAAATGACGAAACGGTTTCGAACCACGGATTCGCACAGACAGACACGCACCGCCTCCACCCAGCCAATAACCCCACCCAGTCAACGACCTAGCCAGTCAACAGAGCGCGTACGATGTGTACAGCAGAGCGTTAAGTTAGATACAAAAACTCTAAAATAAAGTATTTTGAACTATTGATTTATTTACCTATTTTATGCAGGCCTCATTTATATTTCAGGACTTGATATTAGAGGTTATTTGAAATTTGAAATTTTCTATGTTAATCAATTTGATAAAAAACTTATTTTACAAGAATACTAGTCATTAGCCCTACCCGTGTTTTCATTTAATGTCATACATAACAAAACACGTAGTATATACAAAGCATCATGACAAACGAATGTACAGTACTAACTTCATCAGCCGATTCAAATTCATCCTCCGGTTCAGATTTGACGTCGTCCTCGAGAGCCGATGTATTGATGTAGGGGGACATCGCCTCCCTGATGGCGGGGCTGTGGCGCGCCAGGCGCCATGCTGACTCGTTGTCATCTTCGTGCTTCAGTGGGTCGGCCTGAAATATTCATTCATTCATAATTATGATTAAAAAGGAGGCGCCGTGATGAACCACGCCGGAGGTGGCGGGACGAAGGTGTCGCCGTCCCCCAACCCCCAAAAGGAACTCCCCGCAAGACACGTGTGTGGCGACACCGCGGAGCTCTATTACTCTCTGGGGTCGACAGAGGCCCCTGACCCTTGGCTTACCGTTGCCGATCTAAAGTACAAGTGCAAGGGCAGAAGCTATACTCCAAGGAATGAAATGTTCAAGCCAGGAGGAGTGTTTAGCGAAACTACAGTACACCTTTCAAAACCCTTTAAACGCCCATACTAACGTTCCATCTTACGCTGCTCTATATTAGTGACACTACCCGTTTACTGGAGTCTCCACCCGCCTCAATCATTCTTAACGTTATAGATTTGGTACAGTATCTCCCATAGTTCATAATCATAAATGTTCATTTATTTTGACAACCTCCATGGCGGATAGCCGGCTGAGACACAGGCGGGTTCGATTCGATTCGAACAAATGTTCAACAACAAATGTGGATGTGTTTCTATGTTATAAGTATTATTATTTATTATTATCAGCCTGTAGAGTCCCACTGCAGGGAAAAGGTCTCCCTTCCCTCCTGTCGCGCAAATGCGCGAAGCCAATCGAAACTGACAGTAGAGATTGACAATCGTTTTGACAGCTGACAATTCGTAAAGTGACTCGGTAGTTTTTCGGTTGAAAGAGGGTCGTTCGTTACTTACCGACTTTGGAGACGAATAAAACCGACGGTTGTTACGAAAAGGATGACGGTGGATAAAAGAGGCATTCTTTCGATCGGAGCGACACGAGATGGACTAGAGAACGACGCAGCTCCGGCGCATTGTGAAACGCAGGAATCAGTAAGTTTATCAGCGAACTGGTGAGTGCTTGCGTGTAATATATAAGATTTCTATATTACCACGAGGTGAGATAGAGATGAGACCATTCGCAATCGATAATAGAATTACTTTCGGTGTCTCAGCTAATAAGAGATAGTCCTATTTGGTGAGCATTTTTTTTTTTATATAAATTATAGGCTAGCGTTTGACCACTATCTCGCCTGATGGGAAGCGATGATGCAGTCTACGATGGTACACGCTTGCCTAGAAGAAACCTATTCACTCGTGACTTGAAGATCCCTAGGTTGTAGTTATCAGGAAACACATTAAGAGTACAGGACTTAGTTCGGTCGATTTGACACCATGTAGGTAACTTCAAGACGTGGGCTAGAGGGACTGATCTCCCAAGAGTGGGGGATCCGGGGTTGGCGAGCCACGGGTCTCCTGGCCTCGATGCCGAAAAGCGTGGCATTCGCAAGCAGGACGTGGTGCGTGCTATATATCACGTCCTGCTACACACCTATACCCATATACCAAAACACATACACATATGCGCATAGTACGTAATGCGGACTGCGCCACAGGACCCATGCATGGTTTGTCCACTTGCATGCATGGAACGATCGGCAAGTATTGGGAAGTTGGAGCAGCTGAATGGGGATGGTGGTGTCAGCACTTGGGGCACCGATGGTAACATACCTCGAGATGCTCCAAGTCCGGCCCGGGTGCTTACGAAGGGATGCCAGTGTTCTAGTACTAATATAGCGTGCGCCACTCTGGCATCCCCAAGAGGCCACCACCAGGACGCAATGAAGATATAAGAGATATAAGAGAATATGAATGTACAATGCGGAGACCGGTGCCTTGCCGAATCGCAGGATGAGAGGGTATGTAGAGTCAGACCCCAGGCTATTATTGTGCTTAAACTATTAAAGTCATGCGCGAAGCAGGATTCAGAAACAATAGCGGTCGAATCACCATCTCAACTCGTGTTATCTTTGTCGCAAAGTAAATGCTTATTTTCCTTGCGTGACCCTGTATAACTATTGACCTCGGAAAAGTGCGACACCTTTCACGAATCCCGGTTATTGGCTAATTGGGGCCACTCTTTCTGGTGTGCATCCAGTTCATCCCTCCATCTCCGCCTGGGTCTACCACGAGGCCGCCGCCCGTTTGGAACCCATTCTGTAGTGGCTTTGGCCCATAGTTCCTCTGGCATACGACAAACGTGTCCTTCCCAGTCCCACTTCAATTTAGCAGATGTCTGAGCCACGTCAGCTATCTGTGTTTTGGAGCGCAGTGTTGAGTTTCATAAACGGTCTGCGAGCCTGACTCCGAGAATGTTGCGCCATAGCTCGTTGAGAAACACCAAGGCGCGACTTTCGAATATGTGGTGAGGGACCAAGTTTGTGCGCCGTATGTGAAAATATAAGAATGCACATGTCCATATATAAGTATTGTTACAAGCTGAGGGTTCGGGATAAAATAATGGGAATCGATCTAACCAAAATAACACTTTTATTCAACACTAAAACGATGAATACACGAACTTGGTCACACGTAATCACAACACACTAATTCACACCACTGTTGCACCACTTTAAGTCACCGAAATGTTCGCACGTATAGCAAAATCCAGACTGACTGTCCGGTCATCTCTCCGGCCTATTTATATCGCACACAATTCACTACACTAGAACGTTCCAGGAAAGGATCGGTGTTTCGACAGAATGACCACTCCCCATCCTGCGCAACCGCAGACAATAACACAGCATGCAATTATATTCCATACCAAGTATTACGTATTCCGTGACACAGCAGGTAAGACAAGAGCCTTCGAGAAATTTCGGCTATTTCTTATTGTATAACAGCGTAACAGTATGTATTTACAAAAACAAAGTATGTAAGTATTCTATCAGTTATCTGGTTCCCATAGTAGAGGCTCTGCTTAGTTTAGGGCTAGACAGCGATGTGTGAAATGTCCAACAATATTTTTTTTATTTATTTAATAGCCGGAACTCTAATGCCTATTGTAAAGGGATCTAAAACCTAGCTAACAATTGTAATAAACACAATGAATTAATAAAGAAACGTACCTTTTTCTTCAATAGCAGTTTTACCATTTCTAGAGTGCTTGCAGGGTTGGCTTTAGTTATTCCGCAAACTATTTGCAAGGTTGTGTTTCCGCTGAGGTCGAGCGCGTCGACATCACTCTGAAACAATTGAGTTAGGTAGAATATTCTTTAAAATAAGAATGTAATAGCTAGTGGTTCGCCCTAACTGAAATGAGTTTCCCAAAAAACTAAAAAAAAATTAATCATTATCTTTGACTAATAAAATATTGCCACAAATGCACAACTGACTTGATCTACAGTTTCATTTCAATTGCAAGTAACATGAGTTATTTTTAATTGACTATGTTTTAGGGTGGTGGGTTTTAGTAGTGGTGGGAATCTGCCAAGGATCGTGATAGGAGGAAGGAGTTGGGGGAGACCTTTGTCCAGCAGTGGGAAAACGTAAACTAGTTAAAAAAAGGTTTTAGGGGTAGAAATTTCAGTTATTCTGGATTTCAGACTTTTCCCTATATTTGTATCACTAAAGCCAAACGAATACCAAATTTCAGCACTGTGGGGTCACTAGCGTATCCTGTGAATTAAGTCAAAGTTCAGTTTTACTATATGGCTAATAACTCAAAAACTTCAAGAATTAAACCAAAAATAAAAACGCGGTAGAAATGTACTAATAAAGATCTTTCCGTCCCATCGTTTAGACGTCTCACTTGACCTAATAGTCTAATTTTAATTATTTTTTACCCCTCTTGAACCCCAATATCTCAACAACCCCCCCGACATTTTTAGCTTATTTAGTCACACCAAAATTGTGGCATCACTACCTACCTATGTATTAAATTTCACGATGATTGGATCAATGTTTCAAAAGTTATCCTCGGACAACGACTCGGAGCGTGCGTTACCTCAGATATATGTTCGAGCAGTATCCTGAGCGCGCTGTGCGCGGCGTCGTACGCGGCGAGGTGCAGCGGCGTGCGGCCGGCTGCGTCGCGCACGTTGTAGCTGGCGCCGTGCTGCAGCAGCACGCGCGCACTGCCGCAGCAGTCCGACATCGCCGCTAGGTGGAGCGCCGTCTGCTTCTCTATACAACAACTCAACGGTTAGCAGTCGCGCCTTGTTTTGTTTGTCCCGCAAATAGTCAAACCAAACCCAGTTTTGTATCTCACAATTGTAGCATTTATCCAAAAACACAAAATGGATATTATTGTAATAGGTTGTATAAGAGTAAATCAGTGTAATTTGCCCAATAATGGGACAATATGGGCTAATTAGTAATAAGTATAAAATGAAAATGGTTTTTTTTTACTTTGGCTGAAAAACCGTTATAACCAATACTTGCTAAAATCCAACACTGACTGAAATGACTGAAATGGCTGTTTTTTATTCACGTCTCATGTATTTTATTATGTCTCACGTTATACTCGGCAGCGACTGCTTAAGTGTAAAGTGGTGGTTGGCGCGGAGACATAGAAAGGGAAACAAGACAGATGTCTCCGTCTCCGGTGGTGTGTGGAAAGCTTAAGACGAAAACGCACGACACTGCTTTTTTTATATATATTATAGTGTAGCATCTGACCACGATCTGGCCTGATGGCGCGCGATGATGCAGGCTACGATGGTACACGCTTGCCTAGAAGAAACCTATTCACTCGCGACTTGAAGACACCTAGGTTGTAGTTATCAGGACACAGACTCAGGCAAAGCGTTCCTCTCCTTGGCGGTGCGCATCATAAAGGTGGAAGAGAACTGCTTTTCTCGCTGTATATCTCACTTGCGGACCGAACGCGTACGAAAGCCTTTTAACTAAAGTAGCGCTCTCGGTCTACCTACAGTGTCTGTATCTCCTCTCGGTCTCAATGCAAACAACGCAGTCCTACAATAGACGGCTGATACGCAGGAGATTACGGGTTCGATTCCCGCCGCGGAACAAATGTTTGCATGATCTACATATTTCTCCCAGATCTGGGTGTTGCGATTATAATTAGGTATTTACCGTACATAAATATACGTACATAAGTCATCCATCAGCTATCTGTTTCCCATAGTACAAGATTTGCTTAGTTTGCGGCTAGATGGCGCTGTGTGAAATGTCCAGCATTCCAGCCACAGGACATCCACTGCTAAACAACCCCATAAATTTCTAGTGTGACCGATCTTGTGCGGCCTACACCCAACCACTCCCAGCAACCTTTATCAGATCGTCTTTCCACCTAGTGGGGGGCCGACCTACGCTGCGCTTTCCAGTGCGTGGTCTCCACTCGAGAACCTTTCTGCCCCAACTTGCAACAATTGGTATTTTTATTTTATAGTGAACATACGGACAAATCCAAGATTTTTTTTTTTTGGTTGTGCATCCTCGTATCAAGAGGAAGCTTGCGGGTTTAAGTCCCGTCTAGGCTTAAACATTTTTGAGATATTTTTAAAAAATCTTACAACAATTATTTATTATAAATTACCATTGTTGCATGCGTTCAGGTCGCAAGGCACGTTGTTTTTCTTGATAGCATCTAGTATGGGCTCGAGCGAGGTGTAGTTGTACCTCACGGCGTATTGAATCACATTGTCGTCTTCACAGTTCTTCAGCATTGGGTTGCAACCTGGAATTCATTATTGACCTTGTTACTTGGGATACAGACAAAGGCAAATTTTAAGCTGAAAGCGCTGAAGGGTAATGTTTTTATTTGACGAACCACGCGTATAAAGCCGCGGGCGTAAGATTAGTGGGATTCGTAATTTTTGACTATTAAAATAGTGCCTAACTTTATCACCCAGATGGAAAGATAAGGGCATTGTCGTCGGTGATAAGAGATTGACTAATCTCCGATTTGTAGATAACATTATCCTTTTCTCCACAACAGCAGCCGAACTAGAGACGATGCTCCAAGATCTGAGCAGAGCAAGCCTCGGGGTAGGACTTTCTATGAACATGACGAAAACGAAGGTGACGACGAACGGCACGCAGAGGAAAATAGAGGTTGAGGGTGTGGTGATTGAATATGTCCATGAGTACTTGGGCCAATTAGTTTCTTTCCAGGCAAGACAAGAACAAGAGATTGCAAGACGCACGGAAAACGCCTGGAAAAGCTATTGGTCCATGGAAGACCTAATGAAAGGACCGCTTCCACTTTCTCTAAAGCGGAAACTCATGGACATATGCATTCTCCCCATCCTCACCTATGGTGCGCAAACCTGGTCGCTAACCAATCGTCAAAAGTCCTCCCTTGGGGTATGCCAACGTGCAATGGAGTGCAGTATCCTGGGCGTGAAACTCACGGACCGAATCAGGAACTCGGTTATACGCTCCCGAACACAAGTGGCCGACGTCGCTCAAAAAGCTGGAAGACTCAAGTGGGACTGGGCCGGACACGTTTGCCGTATGCCAGACACAATGTGGGCGAAGACCACCACTAAATGGCTCCCAAACTAATATTGATCTCAAAAACGAAATAACTCGCATGTGGCATCTTCAAAGGGTTTCCATTGTTCCAAAAGTCTTGTCAACAACCGGTGTTATTCCTAAACAGCTATTCCAATCTTTAGAGTATTTAGACCTGCCGAAGCACACTTACATTCTGCTACAAAAAGCGGCTATTTTGAATACGTGTAGGATCGTGAGAAAGTTCCTACAGACTGAGCTTCCTAGTGAAGTTCGGCCCACTGAGGTGCACTTGGCTTAGGCCCGTGACCCCCAGTTATCACTGATTCTTAGAAAATCGAGTAGAGAAAATCTCTGAACACCATAATAATAATAATAAAAAAATAGTGCCAAGAAATGCACAACCACCAAACTTGACCAACAGTTTCGTCCAAATTACAATTAATGGGAGTTCATGTTAATTGGTTACACTTTTTTGGGGTAGAAATTGCAGACTTTTCCCTATTATATGTTTGTCACTACACGCATACCAAATTTCAGCATTGTGGGGTTTCTGGTGTACCGTGTGAATTTCGTTAAAGTTCAGTTTTCGCGATGGCTAATAAATCAAAAACTACAAGGCACTCAATATAAAAAGGGCGAAATGTACTGAAGACCTATAATTAGACGTCTTACTTGACCTGAAAGTTTTTTTTTCAGTTCTCTTGAAACCCAATATCTCAACCCCCCCCCCCCCACATTTTTAGTTAATTTTGGCACTTGTCTTACCGCTGCGATGAGCGAGAAGCGAGTAGAGCTAGAAACGAGTCGGCGAGCAGCGAGAAGCGAGTGTGTAGTTCCTATAGTCGTCTCGTCGGGCTAGTGCAGCGAGTGAGCGAGTGCAGCGGGCGATACTCGCACCACTCGCTGAGCGCGTGGTGCGTGCGTTCCGTTCTGCTGGTTCATCTCACGGCGAGTGTTCTGACCGCCAAGCGAGCATCGCTGAGCGAGTATCGCTGAGCAAGTGTTGTAGTCGCTGCGACAAAATAGTGGAGAGCGAGTTCTCGCTGGCAGTGTGAACGGCCAGCGATCAACTATTCAAAATATATGTTCGTTTCTTGAGCGAGAAAATAGTTGATAGCTAATCGCTTACTCGCCGGCGATGAGACAAGTGCCTTAGTCACAGCAGGATTGTGTCATCACACCTATATACCAAATTTCACGATGATCGGATCAACGCTTCGAAAGTTATAACTTTTGAAACTATCATGGTTATGAACAGTATTTGCACTAAAAGCGGGATATTTACCATGATTTGTAAGTGTTTGAGTACCGCGATATTTCGACGCA
Source organism: Philereme transversata (assembly GCA_963924445.1). NCBI lineage: Eukaryota > Metazoa > Arthropoda > Insecta > Lepidoptera > Geometridae > Philereme > Philereme transversata. The sequence goes on from OZ004353.1 coordinate 6,717,822, forward strand.
GTTGCATGCGCCACGATCACGGGCAAGCTGATAGACGATCTAGCCTCTTTCTCAGTCTCCCGCTAGGAATTAATTTACTATATCTTCGCACGCATTGTTTGTCAATAAAAACTATTAAAAACGTTATCGTCCTTCCTATTTATTTACCAAAGGTACATAGGGACCTCATAATTTTAACCCCTTACATTATCCCCCCCCCCCCTCTTTATAAGAATGATTTGAAAAAAAGTTGAAACACATACTTCTTTATTTCTTACCAAAAGCCTAAATATGAATCTTCAGATCCCTAACCTGAGTAACCTATGTCCTTCTCAAGGATATAATCTATCCCCTTGCCAAATTTCATTACGATTCGTTCAACCGTTTAGTGGTCAAAATGTAACAAACAAACAATAATTATTATTATAATTACGGGATTTATCACGTATCGTCTTATCGGTGTTTCGACCGACAATGTTTCGGTTCAATTCGTTAACCTTCATCAGGGTGAGTGCGAACCACTCCGAATAACGTCTCGCCTCGCACTCAAAAAAAACACCGATAAGACGGTAGGTACGTGATAAATCCCATAATTATAATAATGATTGAAATAAATCACGAAAGTTTTCTAAGTAAAACAATAATTACTTTTGCATTTATAATATTAGTATGAATTATCTTCGTTATATCTGCCAATAACCATCCACTCGCAGACTTCAGTTTACCCGTGATCATGGCGCATGTAACTGCGTCAAAATATCGGAATACTCAAAAACTCAAAAAAATCATGATAAATATCCCGTTTTCAGTGCAAATAGGGATTCGAAAGTTATCCTCGGACAAACAAACATACATACATACAACGCCGATTCTCTCAATCAATTACCTTTAGATATAAGAAACGAGATCATTTTCGGATTTCCCTGGAACACTGCTAAATGAAGTATGGTCTCCCGCTTGTTGTTCGAGTAATTGAGAAGATGGGACATGTTGACGCTACTGATCACTTTCACGATGGATTCGAAGCTCGGCTGGTTACTGCATAGCGTCATGTGGAGGAATCTAAAATATAACAGCGTATATGAACATACTAGAAAAAATAATAAAAAGTTTTGTTTTGTAACGACACATTACAAAGCAAGACGCAGGAAGTTACATAAAGAAAATATAATCAAATATGTAATTTATAAAAACTAAAAAATATCCATACATTCTATGGTGTATTTTTCAAACTTTCGCGATCACTATACGATACATAATTACTGATTTAAACGGGTATTTATCACGTATGCACTTTTGTCCAAGCAGGACACCTTGAACCCTCAGGAGCCTTTAGTAAAACTCTTATACTGTCCAAATGCTTGTATAATCCGCGCAAGTTCATGTTGCGATTGGCGGCCATCTTGGTGACGTAGTCGACGTCGCACCGTCATGTCAGTGCCGTTCGCAAGGTCAGGCCGCGCTTACGTGCTTACGCGCATCGAGTACTTGTTATAGCTTTTTGTTATCCTGTTTTATTGTTATTTTTAAGTTTTGTTGTTTAGTTCTGTTATCTGTTACCCGTTAAAATGAGTAAGAAATTAATTAACAGTCGTGCTCGTGAAATGATAATTAAAGTGGGCAATTATTTTGTAAAAGAGAAAGAAGACTCGAAGTTAGTTATCCAAAATATAAACCGTGCCTTAAAAAGTGCTTCGAACACTACTGAGGACATTTTAATGTCGAAGCAAATAGTAATAGACATTTTGAATATTTTACAAAATTCTACCAAAGTCACGGAACGTGTGGCTTGTGCCACAGGTGTTGCAAAAAATACTGTGACGAAATTACGACGAGAGCATGAGTCAGCAACCGCAAGTGGCAGCAATATGAGAACTCCTACCAAAGCAAAAAGGCAAAGGAAGGATTATTTCGACGGATTTTTACTAACAGCATTAAGAAATATCATTCATTCAATGTATACGGTGAGAAAAGAAATTCCTACAATGCGCAAAATCTTGGCGGCTGCAAAAGTAGACTTAATTATACTGGTAGTGAAACTACATTAAGAAAAATAATTAATAGTGATTTAGGCTACCAATTTAAACGATGTTACCAAAAAAGACTGGTTCTAATTGAAAGACCCCAAATAAAAGCATGGAGGGCTAAATATTTACGCCGTATGAAACAAAATGACTCGCATGGTACTAACAAAAGACCCGTTATTTATCTCAACGAAACGCGCACTACATAGTAAAAAAATGTTGGCAAACAGCAACCGATGTAGGAGTGAGACGGAACGACAGCCCCGGCCGCCGATGGATAATAGTTCACGCGGGAAGCGAGACTGGCTTTGTTGACAATGCCCTTTTAATGTTTAAGGCAAACACCAAAACGGGGGATTATCACGACCAAATGAATGCGGAGAATTTTACAAAGTGGCTTACAGAAAAATTACTACCCAATATACCACGAAACTCCATAATTGAGATGGACAACGCCCCTTATCACAGTAAGGAAGAGAATAAGCCACCAAACATGAATAATAAAAAACTGGTGATGGTTGAGTGGCTACAAGCTCACAACATTGAATTTCCCAGCGAGAGTACAAAACCAGAACTATATCTATTAATTAAACAACACAAACCGACGAAAAATTATAAAATCGACAAGTTATTAGCTGACAATGGCCATGAAGTCGTTAGATTACCACCGTACAACTGCGACCTCAACCCTATTGAGTACATCTGGAACCTAGTCAAAATGAGGGTGTCAGAAAAGAATGTGGAGCAGTTAGAGAGTCGAATTGAATCTCTGACGTTAGAGGCGTTGGCATCAACAGGTTGTATATGTATAGATAGAACGCGGCATCTGCGTCTGCGTTGCGGTGTCGAAGCTGGCTCGGGCCAAACACGTTCACAAATCGCCTCGCTGGAAACACGCTCACAAAACGCCAGTACGATAATACTCGTTATGCGCCCAGCTTCTTCATTACGACAAAGCAAACCAATCCTTACGCATTGTTATCATACGAATCATTTTAGAGTCTTACTGTGAGTAAACTTCAAGTAAACGCAATGCGGGGCGTGCATTTCTGCGTAATAACTTTTTGAAGAGTGTTGCAAACAAACAGCGGATTCAATGCGGTCAAACTATATTAGAGGAACTACGAAATCCAATCAGCTAGAAAAATACGCAAGACATTCCAGATAGTGCAAACGCATTTGATCAAAGCTTTGTGCCTGCCCAGTGACCCCCAACCGCACGGACACAAAAACTAAAAAAAACTCATGCACACTATCCAAAACGAAAGGAATATCTCACCAACTGAATAAGTTCCGCAGTTCAAGCAATCCAAGACCTTAATCTTGACCTTTACAGTTGATAATCAAATACAGTCTAAAAATATATTTTTCATCACTCGCAATCACATCACTCTGAAAGTTAACTCAAAAACTGCTCGCTAACGAGTAAATGCGATTTACGGCCCTAGAGGCTTAAGTTAATTTGAAAATAGAATGAGGGTCATTACATTATAATATGCTAAAATTAAATACAATCTCCTTGACAAATTCTTATTAGAATTTAAACATTCTGGAGCAGTTGAGCTATTTATTGATCGTTTGCAATGGTCTTTAGATGATTCTTCTGTTTCTTATGTATTTTAAAGTCATGTAAACTGCATTACTATAAAACTATAATGAAAAAAAATTTTAGGAACACCTGGAACGCAACCCATCCAAAGGTTGTCTGGAAGATATCGCTTTTAGCGATAAGACCGCCATTTGTATTTCCACGTGTCTTGTTATTTGTTGTTTATATTGTTTTTTAATATGTGTTATGTACAACAAAGGGTTTATAACGCAATTTTTTTTAGCATGAAGCTGTTAAGAAAAAGACTTAATTTCCTTGCATTCGTGATGAAAAGTTATGTATTACTATAAAATAAATAAATATAAATAAATATCGCTGGACATTTCACACAGCGCTATCTAGCCCCAAACTAAGCAGAGCTTGTACTATGGGAACCAGATAACTGATAGAATACTTACATACTTTTTTTGTAAATAAATACTTATAATATATAGAAAAACATTCAGACACGGAACAAATATCTGTAGATCATGCAAACATTTGTTCCGCGGCAGGAATCGAACCCGCTACCTCCTGCGTCTCAGCCGGCTATACGCCCACTGCGCCACGGAGGCAGTCAAAAATTGATACATTTTAAGCTCGTGGAAAAAGAAAGTGATAACCAGAAGTATTCAGCATGCCTTTATACCTACTCAAGATTACAGTATGGTTCATGATGCGCTAATCAGTATTCTTTAATAATAACTTACGTGTCCCCGTTAGAGAGTCGAATTTCGAAAAGCCTCTCCAATTTGCTCTTCACTTCTTGGTTCTTGTAGCCTTTTCTGTTTTTTATTATTTGGCAGAGCTCCTGCACCAGCTGAAGAGAGAAAATGGCATGTTAAGCTAGTAGCAATAGGGTTCAAAATTTACTGTCGCTACCCTGTTCATGATTCACTTCACGATTTTTAGAAGTTTGGGTTTGAACTATGGATTTTCCTTCGAAACTTTTATTCGAATAATTATATTAGGTGTTGCAATTTAAACTACAAATAATGAAAGAGTATATTTTTGAGACCATAAATAATAAATAAAATAAATTGTATTTTTGAGTTTATGTGCCTAACAATTAGTTACTTAACTTACTGCCCTGCCGTACGCACCGTACGCGCTCTGTTGACTGGTGGGGTGCAGTGACCGGGCCAGGCCATTGACTGGGCAGGATCAGTGAACGAGCGAGGTTGTTGAACGGCTAGTAGTAACTTTTCAGTAATCTGTGGCATCGTACAATACGCTAGTTCTCTATCATTTCGTCGAGCAGTATTTTATATTTTTATTTTTCGTGAGTTTGATAATCAAACAAGAAAATTTTATACATTTATTTTTTGTGTAGAAACCCTTCAATATACAATATAGTTTAAATTGCAACACGTTATTTAGAATATTACATTTTTTTTACAATTTACGGTTTTGGTTAGGAGGGTATGGTTGCCGGTGAAATTACAGGCGCATGAGGCTTTACACCTTTATGCCTCAAGATGGTGGACGCAGGGCAGTGCATCGTAGTGCACATTTCTAAGGTGCGATCTACTAGGCAATTCTCTGTTATAGGCGATGGTTACCACTTAACATTAGCTAGGCCATAAGCTTGTTCTACCTCCATGTAGTATGAAAAAAAAACTTGTTCCATCTCCTTCTTCCTTACACGTATTTTTCTTCCTTACCTCTCTATCAGCAATCACATCCGTTGTCACTTTTTCCTACCCATATCATTCCCACACAGTCCATTCATCTCTTCTTCCGCCTTCCTCTACTTTTATATTCATCCACATTCATATCTAACACCCTTTTAGTCACATGATTTTCTTCCCTCCGCATGACATGCCCATACCACGCTTGTTCAATCTCCATGTATTATAAAAAAGGGGTAATAGATTTTATTAAACGAGGGAATAAAGCAGTGTCTTGCATCACGGGCGCTATATTGAATCCCGAGCGTAACGAAGGATTCTAGAGTTAACTTTTTAGCGGAGCAAGGGAGTTACTAGAATCTTGAATGCAGAGAGATATAAGCACAGCCAAGATGCAGACAGCTTTATCCACGAGGAGAATACTCTACTTTTCACACTTTCTGCGAGACAATAAAAACCAAATCTAGGTTGGTGCATTCTGTGCAGAGGTTAATTAGATTTAAGAATAAAGTTCTTATGGTGTAGGTCTCTTTGGTTTAATTTCTAATACAGTCGAGGTTCCAAATTCAAATCACGAATTGGACGAATTTCAGTACAACTTTACTTACCCCCGGCTCAGCCGTAGGGATTTAATCACCTGCTTTCGGTGTGGTTTACATGACATATAATTTGATATTATCGAGCAGGTGGAGTGAAAAGTAGATTTTTATTACGGCTTTTACGGGCTTTTTAAATGTAAAAAGCCTTGTTACCTTCTTGACTTCAAGTCCGTCCTCCGGTTTGTAGTGAGCGTCGTACTCTGGGGCTTCCTTCACGTCTGAGCTACTCTTTTCGGAATGGGTAGGCGATGTTTTCGACGACGATGGTTCAACCTGAAACCGAACTTATTAATTTAGAAGGGTCTTGATAAATTATTTATTTAAATATTTTAATAAAAATTGTATTAAATTGTCAGTTAAAGTAGGTATGTTATACTATAGTAAACAAGCGGCTACGTTGCCACGTCGTATTATAAAAGTTTAGCATTATATAATGTAGATTCAATTTGGTTTAAGTTCAGTGCTATGTTCATAAGTTTATAATATAAAAAATAGCATTAAATTCGGCTTATGTATTATTCTAGTGCGATAGAGAATATTCTATGTATCTATTGACAAAATTCAGAACACTATTATTTTCATCCCATGTCGTCTCCATTCATGTCTCATGTCGTGTGCCATTTTGAACTACGTATCTAAAATTTGTTTTTATTTATTTGAAAATGTATCAAAAATGTAGCTTTTTAGCATTGTTTTATCATAAAAAAAGATTTCGCACCAACTATTCGGTTGCGGCTTGCCATAAACTCTCCAAAAACGCGTCGGAGCAGCAGCTTACAGCGAGTCACTCGTTAGCTGTCAAGGTGTCAGACATGGTGAAGTGTGCGGCGAAAAATTAGCCTCAACGTTTTAGTATTGCATCTACATAAAACGGCTTGCGATATTATCACACTAATATTATAAATGCCAAAGTTTGGATGTTTGTTTGTTACTCATCAGGCCGTAACGGCTGCACCGATTTCGATGAAATTTCGTATATGCGTAGAGCACCCCCTAAGGCTACCATTTATCCCATAAATCAGGTCCCATGGGATAAAGATGGGGTGTCAAGTCGAAACAGCGAGTTTAGCTTTATTTCTAGGTTACCTACACATTTAGTAGTGTAACGCGTACGAAGTCGCGGGCAACAGCTAGTTTGTTATAAATTTATAACAAATCAATACTTTTAAGCATAAGTTAGCGTTTGTGGATAATACTTTATAGAACTTTAAAAGGCAGTAGTACCTTCTTTTTTTTATTTATAAAATTATGGGCCAGCGTTTTGCCACGCTCTGGCCTGATGGTAACGGATGATGCAGTCTACGATGGTACACGCTTGACTAGAAGAAACCATTCACTCGCGACTTGAAGACCCCTAGGTTGTAGTTATCAGGACACAGACTCAGGCAAGGCGTTGCACTCCTTGGCGGTGCGCATATCATCTCTGCCAGGTACAAGTTTACCATCAACCACGGTTCAGTAATTGTGAGTAAGTGGTTTTATCATCATAGGACGTCCACAACCGTATACCATTATACAACCTGTTTTGTTACGTACGACACTCATTTTAAGCACACATCCGGAATCGTATTAACTGATTTTAGAGGTGGGTCTAAGACCGGTAGTTAGATTATTTATACCGTAATCGATACATTTCCAATAAACAATTTATAACGTAAATCGATGTCGTTTAGTCAGTTTAACAGGTACCTACTTACATAATGAAAGAATATGATTTTTTTACCTATTTTATACAGGCTGTTTCATCGATATTTTAGGACTTGATATTAATGTTGTTTGAAAATTCAAAAATTTCTATGGTAATGAATTAAAAAAAACGTATTTTACAACAATACTAATTATTAGCCCTACCCATGTTTTCAAAACATGTATAATCATAAACGAAATAAAAAATATCGTACAATAAATACATTCAAAAATGTCTCACCTTCACACGTCCTGAATCCGATACAAAGGCACTGGTACGGATGAACTCACCAAGGGGATTTTGCTAGAACCATAATAAATTATAAGCCTTCTCATTCAAAAGATAACGATCAAAATCGCTTTTAATTTGTATTGTATTGACATTTCTAATTTTACTTGCTTATTCGTAAACTGATTTTGCATGGCATTAGACATCACTTAGTTTAAATTTGATGTATATGTTAATTTATATTTGCATACCATCTGTATGGTAGAATATATAAGGATCAACAAAATGTAACATCGAAACATATGTACCTATATTCTGGCAAATAAACGCATGTTTTCACACTGAAAATGATTTTACGTCGTCTTGCATGTGTTCTAACTAGTTTGGTTCCAATCCATATATTGTTTTGTTTTCCGCTGGCAGTCCGGCCGTTTCGTAGGATCATTGTTGATTATCCATAATATCTGAATGTTCTAGGTTTCTACATTTTATACAATCTTTCGTTTGGTTTCAGTATATTTTATAATCTCTCTTGGAAATAATACATTTAACTTATAATCTGTTATCACATTCCTTAAATTAATATTTGGCACCAGTTGTTACCCACTAAATGAGATCTTTTGGCTCTCAAGTTGCCTTAATCTATATTTAATGCTAAGTTAATGGAATGATTACTAAAATCTATATGTTGCGTTTATGAGATGATGATTTTTGGTCAGCCTTTCTAATCTTGTTCCTTCTTAATTGTATTACTATTTACCTCTTCGGTTTGTATGTCGCTTAACGAGTTGAAGGAGCTGACATATTCTGCAACAAACAAGTTATAATGTAACATAAATATAATCGACTTCTGAAAACAGACAAGTAACTTTTTATCAAAAATACAGGGTATTTGGTAATATACTGACGATATTCAAGTGACGGTTTCTCAAAACATAAAAAAAGACTTCTCAAAAAAAAACTACTAGTTATATTATCAAATTTTAAAGAAAATCGACTAAGTTTAGGTGACTAATTTAATATAAAACTTACTGCCTACTCTTGCAATCGACATCCAAAACTAAAGGCCGTAATTCACAAAGTAATAGTTAAGGAGTTATATTTTCCATAAACAGCTCAGCAACATGATCAGTGCCAGACGCAAATACTTGAATAGTTTTTTTTGTACAAAATATATAAAACACATTAGGTGTATGTATGTATAAAATTTAAGGGTTTCCCTCAATTGGGGTCCCGTCATCAGATCCTGACTTGGTGCCAATGGGACTACCTGGGAAGCCTTTTACACAAAAAAAGGATTGTGTGGTTTTATGAAACCACGGTAAAAGTGAAACTTTGTTCCACATTATAGACATTTAACTAAAAATTTTCGTTGGCACAAATGAGTAATAGTCAATACACTACACGGTCAGCTGATGCGAACTATAGGCGCCGCCATATTGGCCTCGGCTGCTCTGACGAGCGCCTTTCACTTTATCCCTACTCCGCGGCCGACCGTCACGCGACATGCAACACACAGACGAAAAAGTTTGAGACGATGTAATAAAAGTTTCACTTATAAAATAATTTCTCGAATCGGTCCAGGCAAGTTATCGGGGACCATACATAAAAAAAGGTTCCGACAAATTGAGAACATCTCCCATTTCTTGAAGTCTGTTAAAAATATAAAGTGGTTAGTAAAATGTCTACTTAATGTTTAGAGTTTTCAAACTACACATACCATACACAATGGGATGCAAACTATTTTTTTTTCATCCCTCTTTATCTCGATGGAAAGTACTTCCAAAATTATTTGACCTCAATGAGACCTGAATGGGACGACATTAGCGCAATACTGAACCCAACGCAAAAAGAGCCATTAAAATAAGTTCATAAAAAAGAAATTATGAGGGAAAATACAAACAAAAGAAATTATTGAGAAGCTCCTCCTTTTTTTGAAATTGGTTGAAAATCTACTTTAATAAAACAATTTTCTAAGTTATTCATATATAGTTATTTCAAAATTTGCAGACAAAAACTATTCTTACAATTTTAAAATCCTTTCTATAATTACGTGGTGATTTGAACCCGCAACTTTTCCTCTTGATACGAGTTGCTAATTTCGCCACGAACTGCAATATTGATCATTGAACAAATGGATGGAACTGATTTTACGTATTTTTTCGGAGCACTTTAAACCGTAAATGAAAAATCTCACTAATTCCACGCAGAGTAGTGGGCCCGTGGCGAAATTAGCATCGCATCCTTGTATCAAGAGGAAGGCTACAAGGGAAAAAGGTCTGCTAGTAGATTTATAAAAAACTTGGCAGCCGGAGTAAAATAACAAGTGCGAGATAATTCAAAAATGTACTCACGTGACCAATCCGCTTCAGTTAGCGCCCTCTGCTCGTCTACCGTCATTTGAACATCATTCGTCATTTGGTCTATCTCCGAGGAATGCAATCTGAAGTAGAAAATTCTTTTTTACATCAAAATTTCAATCAAAAAAGAACCTTATATTTATTTTTAAGAGAAGTCTTTGAGAAATGCAACCTGACATAGAAATATTTTTTTACATTAAAATTCCAATCAGAAATGAGTCTAATTTTAAATTTTTAAGAGTATAGAGTTTTTTGTGAAAAGGCTCGCCCGGGATAGTACTACTACACCTAATTCTGCCGCCAAGCAGCATTGCTGTGTTTCGGTTTAAAGGGTATCGTTGCCGGTGAAATTACAAGCACGAGGCTTTACATCTGTACGCCTCATGTTGATGGACGCAGAACAGTGCATCGTAGGGCACGTTTCTAAGATGCGTGCCCTACGAGAGAGTACTTTGTTACAGGCGATGGTTACCACTTAACATCAGATGTGCCATAAGCTGTGTTTCAAATCCAGGTCGCATAAAAAAAAACAAAAAAAAAACATTCAAGAAACGCGTTTTAGTTTTATGCACGGCTATAGAGATACATAGATAATACTGCATTGCAGATCATAAACAACAAAACAATTAAAATTAACACAATTTAAATAAATGTACACAACTGGCGGTCTTATCACTAAGTAGCGATCTCTACCAGTCAACTTTGGATAGAATGGATCGTGTGAGTTTAACCTAGAGTTATAGTCATCAACATTTAGTTTGCTGGCGACATGATTTGCATTGTAAACTGGAAAGCTGACACTAATACATATTAGCATTCATGCACAAATTAGCAAGCTGAAGTGCCAGTGGGCGGGGCACATAGCTCGAAGAACTGACGGCCGTTGGGGCAGAAAGGTTCTCAAGTGGAGACCACGCACTGAAAAGCGCAGCGTAGGACGGCCTCGCCACTAGATGGAAAGACGATCTGATAAAGGCTGCTGGGAGCTGTTGGGTGCCTCAGGAAATCTATGGGGAGGCCTAGACCTTTTCCATATCATCACTGGTAATGACTTTGGTTGAAGACACTGAGGTATTTTGTTCACAACCTGCTAACCTCAAGTTGGGAATGGAAGAAGTAGATGGGCCTTCGAATCCGGCCCCACTCCACATAGGGGCGGTTTGGGGCGGAGATGTCAACAGGTTTATTGGCGAACCCAACGCGTTAGTTGGCGAACCCAACGCGTTGATTGGAGACGTCATAGTGTTGTTGATAGAAGTGCCGAGGGCGCTTCCAAGCCCGCAGTGACCGGGCGAGCCCGCTGGCAGTGGCAGCTGAAACAAGCAGTTTCACAGTAGGGTTAAGATCATTAGGGTGCCCTTTGGCTGTCAATAGGACTAAAATTACCTACAAAATCTAGTATTTTGGTTCTTTTGGTTGGAAAAAAAATAAATTTCAATATGCTTTTTTCAAGAAAATTCATTATCTTTTTAGTTTACCATCATGTGAGCTGTTTTTTAAACTTTGCCTTTCTTACTTTAATCGTACAAAATATTTAATTTCGAAAAGTCGTAAAAGAAGCAATGTTCTCCTTTGCCCGAATAATTACGCCCTTTCGGGTTAACGCACATTTTGGAGCACCCTGTAGAGTTACTTTGACAGAACTAAAACATAGAAAATCTCTTGCTTCTTACCTGTTGTATCGTGAACAAGGGCATCTCGTTATCATCTTTCGTATCATTTGACTGAAATCATGAAAAATAAGATAAAACTTTAAGTTAAACGCCTCGTCAAATTTCATTCATTATCAGAAATACGGAATAATATCGGAATAAGGTGTTGCAATTTAAACTATAAATAACGACGGAGTATATTTATGAGATCATAAATATCTAATATATAAAATTCTCGTGTCACAGTGTTTGTAACAAAACTCCTCCGAAACGGCTTGACAGATTCTTATGGAATTTTTTGTGAATGTTCGGTAGGTCTGAGAATAGGACTCAAACTATTTTTCATACCCGTATGTTAATTTTATTTTTTTATGATTCGGTAATAAAAAATACATACTTACCATAAATTTTCACCCTTCTACCACCAACTCCTATCTCAGCTTATCAACACAAAATTTATTGATTCTAAGGCGGTGCGAAGTTCGCGGGGTCAGCTAGTAGGTAATAATATATATTTTTTTTTAATCCAAGAAACTTTATTTTTGCATATATATTTTCTAACATTTCGTCGAGCAGTATTTTATCGATTTTTTCGAGATTTAAAAACAAGAAAATGTTACAGATACATTTGTTTTTTAATTTTTGTGTAGAAACCGTCCCTTCAATATAATTAGTTTAAATTGCAACACATTATATAATTACAGTAACCAGACGTGCTGTCGACTTTGAAGCTCGCTGGTGACTGACGGTGACGAGCCGTCACGAGCCGCGGGACGGTCGGACATAAGTTGCATAATCGTAATAATTCCGAAACACGAACATGGCCGAGGCGCCTAAATTAAATCGTAGTACTGCAATTTCTTACACGTCCTCCGTGGCACAGTGGTCGAATAGCCGGCTGAGACGCAGGAGGTAGCGGATTCGATACCCACCGCGAAACAAATGTTTGCATGATCTACAGATAATTGTTCCGGGCCTGGATGTATTTCTATTTATTCTAACTAAATATTTACAAAAAAAGCACAGAAGCTAAGCCCGACCCGATAAATTATTTAACAAATATACAACCATTTTGATAACATCATGTATTCATTTTCACGTTAACATTTTAACGTAAATTATCACAAATAAATTCACATCCAGCTAACAAATTATGTACCACTTATTCACGTCTCGCCAAAGCGCGACACTCACGGCTGGCGTTCGACCGACTTGACCCGAGGTCCACGCACGTTTCTAAGTATGTCCCGTTACCGGTCGTTTTACTATGCTTAACTTGTACACACACCACCCAGGTAAAGATGGACGGATGATCTGGGAGTCGATAGGGGCCAGTTCACGCGTATCATCATGTTTTATCGTGAAATGTGGAATAATTTATTCGCTACTTTATAATTTCATCGTTACTTACGTTTTGAAACAAAACCGTTGTAGGGATTTCGTTGGTGATTGATCCACCTAAAACAATAGTACATTGTTAGACAAGGGCTGAAAGCGATCAATTACACCAGAAATATTTAAGCAAGCGAAAGCGAGCGAGGGCGCTAAGGGTTCAAGGGTATTATTGATCGCTCACAACAGAGTATATCACAACTTATTATCATGAATTAGATGTTATTAAAAAAGTATTTTTCATAACAAGTTGTTAAAAAGATAATTTGCGTTTCCGGTGTCCATAGTTCTTTTTTTTTTCACAACAGAACTGAAGCCAATCCCATTTATAAACAGAAATAATAGTCTTACAGCTTGATACCTAAAGCCATGTTTGGCAATATTCAACCTCGGGCATAAAGGTGTCTCGAGATCTTTTCGTCTTATGTCTATTCTGTTTTTCCTTTATTCTAGAGATTCATTATTAAGTGGATTTTTTACTATGTCCATTAGGACTACTAAAATGTATAGAACAAAGTGTGGGAGTTGTCAATGATCTACGTTTAGAGCATGAGTGATGAAAACTATTTATCGGCTACTTTATGGTCTGTCCAATAAATAGGTAGAGAGCGTCGCTAAGTGCTAACCTCCGAATGTTTAAAGATTAACATAAAAACTTGTAGAAGGATAATTTCCAAAAAGTGTTTACTACACGTCGTGTGTTTAGATAAAATCTATATTTTAATAAACTAGTGGTTCGCCCCGAACTGAGATCTCGCGAGTCTCCCATAAAAACAAAATAATATTATACGTAATCTTTAACTATCAAAATAGTGCTACCAAATAAATAACCAAATAACATGACCTACAGTTTCAATCAAATTACAGGTAACGGGAGTTCATGTTATTTGGTTATACTTTTTTGGGGTAGAAATTGCAGTTATTCTGGATTTCAGACTTTTTCCTATATTTGTGTTAATAAAGCTACACGAATACAAAATTTCAGCACTGTGGGATCACTGGTGTACCCTGTGAATTTTGTCAAAGTTCAGTTTATATTATGGCTAATAACTTAAAAACTGCAAAGTTTAAACTAAAAATCTAAACGGGGTCGAAATGTACTCACAAATACCTTTTATTAGACGTATCATTTGACCGGATAGTCCCATTTTTTTTTTACCCCTCTTGAACCCCAATATCTCAACAACCCCCCAACATTTTTAGCCCATTGAGTCACACCGAAATTGTGCCATCACTACCTACCTATATACCAAATTTCACGATGATCGGATAAACGCTTCGAAAGTTATCCTCGGATAAACAAACATACATACATACAACGCCGATTTGCCCAAGTTGATATAAAAACAGATATAAACATTTTATTAATAATTAGTCAAATTATACGTCACATTATTAATTTGGAGATCTCGCTTCGCTCTATCAACAAACTTTTTGGAAATCATCCTTCTACACGTTTTTATCTTAATCTTTAAACATGCAGTACCAATTAGCGACGCTGTCTGTACCTTTTAAAGTAAGTATGTCTTGTAGCTAATGTGCTATATTGACGGAGATATGACTCAAGGTAATACATTGCTTTTACATGGTGACAAAGTTGTTACGGGTAGTAGGTAGATAGTTTCACATATCGTCGGAATTATCAGAATTCGTAAGTCCATATGGGCAAATATTACAAAAGCAACAAAAAAACTGATTTTCTCACAAAGTTTGAGTGATTTTTATTGAGTTACTTTAGGTATAAAATAATTGACTCTATAAAAATCTCTCAAACTTTGTGAGAAAATCAGTTTTTTTGGCCGACGATATGAACCCTGGCATAAAGCAACAGGAAGGCGGAATACATTACCTGAAGAGCTATCCAACGAAGAGTAAGAGGAGGTGGTCTTGCGTTTCTTGAACTGTTTATACACTTGTTCGGCTTTGTACGTGAATTGCTTGCGTTCGCTCGTACGGCCGTCGGTCGGTCGGACCAGTTCTATGTACACCGTCACGTCGACCGGCGTCTGAGGGTCTCTGTAGGGTGGAGTCCTGTAAAATAATACATTTACATCAACATAGGCCTCCCCCATACATTTCTAGAGCGAGCTATCTTGTGCGTATACCTATTATATTACAGTTATTAATTACTAGCTGACTCGCCCGGCGCAATGCCTCGCACGGTTTTTTATTAATAATAAAATATGTTTTATTAATTTAAAACACACATCTGGAATCGTATTAACTGATTTTAGAGGTGGTTTTAATACTGGTAACTTGAATATTTAACTTGTAACTTGAATTTTAACGTGAATCGCCGGCGCCGTTGCGACGATGCCGCTTAGTAATTTTAACAGGTACCTATTTACATGATGAATGAATTTGATTTGTTTACCTATTTTATACAGGCGGTTTCATTGATATTTTAGGACTTGATATTAAGGTAGTTTGAAAATTTAAAACTTTCTATGATAATTAATTTAAAACAAAAACTTTTTCACGACAATACCATAGCCATTAACCCTACCCGTGTTTTCATTTAATGTCGTACATAACAAAACACCTAGTATAGCCTATAGCACTCAGGAATTGTGTAGCTTTCAATCAGTAAAGGACTACCATATCGAAATGGCTCCAGTAGATGCCTATCCCTCTTAAACTAGTCAGAGACTTTATTTTCTTAATTTTAATAAAATACAATTGACGACCTCAGTGGCACAGTGGGCGAATACCCGTCTGAGACGCAGGAGACGCGGGTTCCGTTCCCACCGCGTAGGAAAACATAAAATCATAAATCATAAGACTCTAAAAATGGTACAAATGATGTGAAAAACGATAATATCTGCAGAAGTATTAAACTGTGTCGCAGACATCAACGCCTTCCTCCGGGAAACATTAAATTAGGTCCCAGTCAAGGTACATTAGTTACATAGTGTGTACGTGTGTATGCATATATTTATGAGGCTGTGCCTGTAAGTCTGTGTGTGTGTGTGTGTGTGTGTGTGTGCGCGAGGAATATTTGGGGGTGCGTACGTGTGTGTACCTATGTGTGTATGTATTCCTACGTGTATGTGTTTGTGCTAAGGCTATTTAGAGAACCATGAGTTCTTCTGTTTCATTGCAGGACAATGATTACAGCCATTCCAGGCATTTAATTTTGCATTTAAATAAAGGGAGATGATATATGTATTTAAGATTCTATATAATCTAGTATAAAGTAACGTGCTGGTGTAATAGTAATATAAATGTTTGTAATATCTACAGATATTTGCACCGGGTCTGGTTGTTTCTCTATATATTATAAGTATGTATTTACATAAATAAAGATATAATAAGTATGTTATCATTTATCTGGTACCCATAGTACAAGCTCTGCTTAATTTGGGGTTAGATGGCGCTGCGTGAATGCTCGTAGATTGACTTAAACCGGTTCCACAGCCTAAAGCATATAAGCCTGAAGTACGCATGTGATAATATGTGCGACCGAATTAGATTACCGAGAATTGCTATTATAAACAAAAATAAAAATGATTGACATAACAATGTGAGGAGATAGCCAAACGAAACGAGATTTTGATTAGTCACCAATAACCCAATCCTTTCTAATATTATAAATTCGAAAGTAACTCTTATCTCCCTGTCTGATTGTTTGTTACATTTTCACGTCTGTTAGTCTGTTTGTTACATCTTAATCCCGGTCATAATTTATCTATATACCAATATTCATCGAAATCGGTCAAGCTGTTTAGTCATGAAAACGTAACAAATAGACAGAGTTACATTTGAATTTACAATATCAGTATGGATATTTTTTTTAATAACCTGTACTGTCTCACTGCTGGGCAGAGGTCTTCCCCATTTCCTTCCATTCCTTGCGTTCTCCAGAATCCTCCTTCCAGTCAAAGTGGATCCCATCCAGATCGTTGCGCCTGTAGGTTGCCAGTCGGTGGAGATCTTAGTCCACCATTGAGGGTGCATTCGCGTGATATAACCCGCCCAGTCCCATTTAGAGTCTTGCAGCCTTGTACCCCACATCGATGATTCCGGTCTTAGAGCGTAGAGTAGTGTTGCGGATAGTTTATGGATAGTAATGCTATTATATTTGAAACATACCTGAATACAATCGCGTATTGGTGATGTACATCACTTTGCAGGAAGCTACCGGTGTCAGACCACACCATCTCTCCACTCTCATCCAATTCCAGGAAACGAATCATGATGTTCTCTGGAATAATAAAGATTGTATTGTTAGTAACTCGAGATATCCGCCGCGATTCGTACGTAGAACTACTAAACGTGTACACTAGCCGAAGTTTATCATACAAACTAAACACCTTTTCAACCTCTTAGCCTCGGGCATGTCTAAAGAGACGCAGCGCGTTGCGCGTCGAGTGATGCGTCGTGTCACGCAGTGCGTCGTGTCGCGCAATCTCCGATCACGGAGAGGCAGCATGTGAAACGTAGCGATACCTACAACGGGGCCTGCGTCAGTGCCTGCGGCGTCACACGCGCAAATACAAACATCGATATGTTTGCTCCTTTACTCGACACGAAGCGTTACGCACGCCGCGACTCACGCTGCGTTCGCAGGCCCGCCGCGTCATCCGCAACTAGCAACGCTACGTAATAACAAAACGTTTCCACATTAATGCTCTCATACATGGCCATATGTTCGAGTTTGAGAGTGCGACGCGACGCATCATGCGCCGTATAATCGTGCCCTTAGCGAATAAATTTTTAAAAATCCGTTTTTAGTTTAAGTCTACACTCCACAAAGAAAATACACTCATTTCAAATCCAAAGGAAAATGCGTTCAAGAAATATATAAAAAGTCACCTAACGGAAAAAGCATCAATAACTTTATCTTAGACACAGATTTGGAATGAATTGGAAAGTCAGATTTGTAAAGTTTTAGTTTTGACCCTGTCCCTGTACATCTGCTAACAATTTGTTTTCTATCAAACAATGCCTTTTTACAGCCGCTTTTATTTTAATTATTTTCTAAGACTTTATATCTTTTTAGGATTATTTAACAAAGCGCCTATACAGCTGCATCTTTCATTATTTTATTGTAACCTTTTTTTTTCTCATTTCTGTAACCCATTGATATATCAATGACGTAACAAGAGGTAATTGTTTTCCCAAAGTTTGAATAAAGATATGTATTCAGTTAAGATATGTACTCAGGATTTTGGATCTTATATATTAATTACTAGCTTCCGCCCACGGTTTTGCATGAGTGTCAATAAAAAATATCCTATGTGCCAATCCAGGCCATAATCTATCGACACACCAAATTTCATCGAAATTGGTTCAGCCGTAATGACGTGATTGAGTAACAAACAAACATCCAAACTTTCGCATTTATAATATTAGTGTGGTCATAATAAAGCTTTCTTAGCTTTCGACCACAATATACAGAAACGGCTCAAGAGCATTTTTTTGTAGAGTTAAAAATGTATGCGACAACCACTTATGTTACTCTGAACATCGCAAGTGGATAATGAAGGTTATTATTTTTATCAAAGCTTTAAAATTTTTAAGCGTTTGACGATGGTTTCTCAGAAAATGTGTATTTTAGAGAACTTTAAGAATGGTCTTTATGGAGTTGCATATAAAAAATGCAAGCACTTTGAAAATAAACAAAGGTCGACCCAATTCTAAATTATTACTTTTATATTATGGGTTGAGGACTGTAAGTACTACTTGACTGTTATTTATAAAAAAAACCTGGCCTATCCCACTAATATTATAAATACGAAACTTTGGATGTTTGTTATTTATTTGTTTGTTCGTTTGTTACTCAATCACGTCGTAAGAGCTGAACAGATTTAAATTAAATTTAGTACCTATGTACGTAGATTATAAGCTGGATTAACACATAGGCTACTTTTTATCCCTTAAATCAAGTCCCATGGGATAAAAATGGGATGTCAAGTTGCAACAGCGAGTTCAGCTTTATTCCTAGTTTACCTACACATTTAGTAGTGTAACGTGTACGAAGTCGCGGACAACAGCTAGTAGAATATAATGCACTTGACTTACGCAACCGAGACCAGCGTCAGCGGGTGGCCATTAAGTTATTTTGTATTTTTCATCCTTAAGCTGTGCAAATTGCAATACTCTACTATATAAAATAAAAAAATTATCCATACTATAAATGGGAAACTTTGGATGTTTGTACTCAATCACTTCGTAACGACAGAACCGATATTGATAAAATAGGTTTGTTAATAGATTATGACAAATTCAAACATAGGCTAAAAAGTAGCCTATGTTTGAATTTGACAAAAATTGACAAATAACGCGTGCGAAGCCGCTGGCAGAAGCTAGTAAATTCTAATGTAACTCTGTCTCTGTTTGTTTGTTACCTTTTCACGACTAAACGTCTGGACTGATTTCGATTAAATTTGGTATATGAATAGACTATGACCGGGATTGAGATATAGGCTACTTTTTACCCGACTTCAGAGGAGAAGTAATGTTTTATTGACAAACCACGCGTGCGAAGCCGCGGGCGGGTCGACTAGTAAGGGTTATAATTTTATCAGTCAATGACATAGAAATAGGAAATTTTGTTTCCGAACCCTTTGGTCAATGTTAGAACATCAGGTTTAATCATTCCAATCAAATAGGATATTTATAAAAAAAATACGACTTTGAACAAGTAACGGCTGAACCGATTTCGATAAAAGTAGGTATAAAGATAGATTATGACCTGGATTGTGACAAGCTACTTTTTATTGACAAATCATGGTGCGAAGCCGCATGCGAAAACTAGTATAATTTTTTTTTTTAATAATTTCATTCAATTAAATGGACTCCACCTTCTCATATTATATTGCGGAGTTTGAAGACAATGCGGATTGTATAAGACAACGCTGCATGTTAAACTTTAATAAGTATTTGATTAAAATTAAAATTTTACATAAAAAAGTAGTATTTTATTCATCTGTAAAATTGATTATATTTAACTATTTATAGGTTTTTGAATTTTACTTACTTTTATTGACTTTTTCTACTAATATGAAAACATCTTCGCCTCCCCTTGGCCGGCCCGTGTATTGACTTATTCGGCATATCTTCAAATCATTAGTAGCAGCACTTTCTGAAATACATCACCGGATTACTATTAAATATAATCTTTTGACACAACTTTTTTTTCACACAGAGCTATCTAGCCCCAAACTAAGCAATGCTTGTACTATGGGAACCAGATAACTGATAGAATACTTATATACATTTTTTTTTGTAAATACATACTTATAATATATACAACCAGACCCGGAACAAATATCTGTAGATCATCATCATCATCATATTTGTTCCGCGGCGTATATCGAACCCGCTACCTCCTGTGTCTCAGCCGGCTATTCACCCACTGCACCACGGAGGTCGTCAAACACTTTACTTACTATGTCACTTTAGAAGGATGACAAAATATGATGTGACTTTAAATTGTATTAATTTTATTAACGAAAAATTACTACAATATTTATCATATTATTACATATATTACATTCAACGATCAATTATGTACCTAGGTTCAGGAACAACAAAGAATTATGAAGTATAGTTTTTAACTACACATAAATTGTTAACTAGTAAACTGTAAAACAAACGCCCTTAGTATTACCAGAGACCAGTAATATAATATTATTTTAGTAATATAATTTATATTACTGGTCTCTGGTATTACTACAGATAGAACAGAAGTTTTAAACAAATTTACGTTTAAAACGTAGGCCACAAAGAAACGAATGTGTGCGTAAGTGCAAAGTTTTACATTCGCCGACACGCACACAAGCGCACTAGTAATGCAGCTAACGTATGGTATGGACATTTTCACTGCACAAACCGTCATATCTGTTGTTTTTCTGAGAGCCGCACTCACTGCCATCTGTAAAACACACAACGCGGACGACGGCTCCAATTGAATGGTATATTTATCACGCATTTACTTTGTTTCTGTGTTGTTATTCTAAGACTTAGGCATTTAATTTTTTTTCAACAATTTTTAATAGTCCTTTATTTATGAGTTTAATAAAAATATAAATAAAAAAATATATATGAAAATAAGCAAATGTAATTTTTGGAACTTAATAAAAAATACAATCAAAAATACCTAACTATTTAAAAAAAATATAACGACCTGTAAAATTGGTGAGTTGCCCTTGATTTTTTTGCGATCCCATTATAACATACACCACAGATACATACCTATGCGTCGATACTAAAATAATCTATCTGAATACCTACACTATAGTCACGACCGACCGACGTTACCTAACACTATTTGATAAATGCTTTGTAATTTTGTATTTGCTATGTGTTCTGTTGGCCTTGCCTAATAAATAAATACAAAAAATCTAAATAAAGCTATAACGCAGCCCAAAGATGCCACTTACTCATATTATAATTAGTTCCGTGAAAGCGAACTTTGGTCTTCGTTTTCGTCTTTCTATCGTGAGAGTTCAAACTCAAATGGACTACTGGAACCTACCTATCTAATAATAATAAGGTGCCACTTATAGTGATTATGTAGTAAGGGTAAGGTAAGTATTTAATTTAATTTATTCGTTGTTTTTTATTTTGATATTCTTTTTGTCACACTTTTATTTTGTTTTGATGTTTTTCCGTCCCATTTGGTTAAAATTTCCGCAACAAGAAAAATGGCCTTAACGGAAGACCAGCGATTTGTTTTTATATGTTTTGGTTAACATTTTGGTTAAGTATTGGTGTTATTGCAAATAAATATTATTCCCCTTAATCAGTTTAACAGGTTACCTACCTACTTACATGATCAATTAATATTAAATTAATTTGTTGTTTATTGTATAATTTGTATGTTAACCCTAAAAGGGGTTGATCTTACAAATAAGAACAATGTCAGTGGACTTTTCGAAATTTGATGTTTTTTTAATGTTAATGAAAAATGAACTTTGACTTTATTTATAGCTTCTGCCCGCGGCTTCGCACGCGTGTATTGTAAACGAAAAGTAGCATATAATGTCAATACAGGTCATAATCTATCGACATACCAAATTTCATCAAAATCTATTCAGTAGTTTTTGCGTGAAAGATTACCAAACATTCACACATACATTTATACAAACTTTCGCGTTTATTGATCGAGCGAGGCGATATCTCCAAATCAACTTGGGCAAATCAGCGTTGTATGAATGTATCTATGTATGTTTGTTTGTCCGAGGATAACTTTCGAAGCGTTTATCCAAACATCGTAAAATTTAATATATAGGTAGGTAGTGATGGCACAATTTTTGTGTGTCTAAATCAGCTAAAATGTTGGGGGGTTGTTGAGATATTGGGGTTCAAGAGGGGTAAAAAAAATGGGACTATCCGGTCAAGTAGCACGTCTAATAAAAGTTTTTTATGAGTACATTTTGACTCCGTTTTTATTTTTAGTTTAAACCTTCTAGCTTTTAAGTTATTATATTAGCCATAATAAAAATTGAACTTTGAGAAAATTCACAGGGTACACCAGTGACGCCACAATGCTGAAATTTGGTATGCGTGTAGCTTTAGTGACACAAAAAAAATCTGAAATCCAGAATAACTGCAATTTCTACCCCAAAAAGTATAACCAATTGACATGAACTCCCGTTACCTGAAATTTGAATGAAGCTGTAGGTCAAGTTAATTGCCATGCATTTCGTGGCACTATTTTGATAGTCGATGATGAGTAATAATATTTTTTTGTTTTTATTGGAGACTCGCGAGATCTCAGTTCGTGGCGAACTACTAATAATATTAGTGGGATTTATACCAATAACATTATTTTGTAGTTTTTACCCCCACCGCTTTAAATGATGATCGGCAAGTTTTATTTATGACTGTTCCAAATGTTATATTTCTGTAGTTGCTGAGATAATCGGATGTGTGTGAAAAACAGATTAACGGACAGACTGACAAAGTCACACCATAAGGGGTCCGTTTTTACCATTTTTAGTCCGGAACCCTAAAAATGGTTTTGTTTATTACACGAACCAGGAGCTTTTTGAGTTACTCCCCTCTTTGTAATTGATTAATTGTTTAGCTTATAGTAAAAGGCTAAGAAAGGGAATTTTCCGAACTTTTTTGTTTAACCTTATAGGAAGGCGGATTCTTGCTATTCGTTGAATTCAACCTATGAATACGTCGACTGCCCGTATATTTTGGTATACATAACTTTGTAACAATTCGGGCGCACCACGCTCTTCAAGTGCGTGATGACAGCCATACAGTAGGCTGAGTGCCAACATTGCGCTCGATGTACTTTACAAGTACAAAGTTTTCGTATATATTTTCTATGGAGATGTGAACCCCCTAGCAGAAAGTATAACTAACTTAATTTTATACCCTTCCTGCTAGATGCGATGCATCTCCATAGAAAATAATGTATACGAAAACTTTATACTGTATATCGAACGCAATGTTCGCACTTAGCCTACAGAACAGACAGAAGGGCGCCATGGTCGCCGGGATACGGAACAAGCCGCCGCTCATCATACGGAAAGAATTTCACGGAATGGACCTCAATACACTCCTTTACATAAAGTATACATATTTCATCATCATCACATCAGCCATATGACGTCCACTGCTGAACAAATAAAAATAAATAAAAAACTATAAATTGTTTATTTCAAGCCATTGACTCATTCTACAAATATAAATCACATTAAATAAAATTACCCAAATCAAATAAAATCAAACTAAATTAAATTAATACAAAATAAAATTATACAATTAAATTAAAATACATATAATTAAAATAACAACACACAGAGAGACATACACATACATACATGCACGTACGCGGACACGAGGGACTATCAGTGACTGGGGCAACGTCCCTTGTAAGGGGGTTGCGTGGAGGCATAACCAGTGCCCCAGAAATGGAGAATCCCACCCGTCCTCCAATGCACTCAGAATGATGTTAGGGCCACGCAGGCGTTTCAAGAGCGACGCACACCGCTTTGTTATAATGGCGTGGAAGCCATCCGTGTGCGCCTCACTGAACATACCTGATGCACTACAGAAACGGCATCCCCATCAGCACTCTGAACCCGTTGTTATACTGTACGCCCTCTGCGTATAGTGACTGACAGTAGGCTTTAAAAAACGTCACCTTTACCTCCCTCATTGTCCTCTAGGTCCTCGGTGACCCAGTGGCCCAGATATTTGAATTTAGTAACGCGCTCGAAAGTAGTTCCATCTAGATTGATAGGTGGCACATTTGGATAACCTTTAGGGCTAACCCTCAACACAATAAAAGGATTCCCTAATAGATTTACAGAACGACCGCTCTTGTCGGGCCTACACCTAACGGCTCCCAGGAATCTTTATTAGGACGTATTATAAACATGATTAAACAAACATGTCATTACAATACTTCCGTCGCTGGAAGATTAGCCATTGTTTAAAAACAGTAAACTTACTTACAACTTAGTATTCAAAACTTACTCATGTTATGTATCGGTTCAGAGAAAACAGGCTTGCAGATTTCCTTCCCAGTCTCCAGATTGTGCGCGCTGAACTTTAACCGTACTATGTTAAGGTTCATTTTCTTAGCCAAGTTATCGCACTCCGTACGTAGCTGGAAATATAATATAACTTAACACATTGTTGGCAGTAAAACATCACAATAAAGACTGCGCTGATCTCTACTAACACACTCCTAGACAGAAGTAACGTTACAAGTCAACAGGCCTACTTACAATGCAGGGTCCTGTATACGACCCAATGCCAATTCACGTATTACAATTTTAAAAACATAACACAAAGTTGACCCAAATGAGATTTGATTATGAATCGAGTATATTTTGGCATTCTGCTCCATTGATAAATAAATGGGGCTAGATAGCGCTGTGTAAAATGCCCAGCATTATTATTATTATTTATTTTTTATATACTTATATATATATAGAGAAAACAACCAGACCCGAAACAATTATCTGAGCATCGTGCAAACATTTGTTCCGCGGCGAGAATCGAACCAGGTAACTCCTGCGTCTCAGCCGACTATTCGGCCACTGCGCCACGGAAGTAATCAATTAATATTACAATATTAGCTTGATATAAACAAAGTGTATAATCGCACACCAGTCAACTCATACCATTGTATTGTCAGTTAGGTGAACACCGTTTACTCGAATTTTTCAATTTTAAGTTACGGGAATTGGCCTCCTGTATTGTAACTTCAAAATAGGCCTCTTCGCAGTTAACAAAGGGGTTTAAAAACTCTTGGCATAGACCCCGATACACCATTTTTTATAATGGATCAAAATAATCACTTTGCAATCTTTATGTCCAATTATCTCCATAACAAGACACTTTAGGACACTATGCATTAGTGCCCTATTACAATATTTGAAAGTAAGAAAAAACTAAATAAACAGGTCATTACATTAGTTATTTGCAGATAGTTAATTAATGGTTTTTTTATTCATTATGATAACATTAACTATCATAACAATTAACATCTAGTTTTTTATCGTTCACGAAATATTTGGACATAAATATACCATAACAAAAGAGACACGCAGACGTAATGAAATTTATAACACATTTGCTCGTAAAGGGTCTCTTATTTCACCAATTTCAATATCGTAATGTATGTCGTTACGTACTTGTGCGTTATTGTAATATAAAATGCACGAGTTTCTATTTAATAAGTTAAAACATACGGTTTATCAAGATGCTCCGTCTAAAACGAACGGTACTTTTTTAAATCTTAGCGAAGAGTTTTTATGTCAGAAAAGTGTTCAACATTTTATGAATAAAATTAACTTTGGGAGATAAAAAATAAACATTTAATTCTTTGATTTAATTAATTTTGACAATAAATTACAACCTGTAACAAAAACAAAAAAATATTAATTTACTTTATTAGTAATACTGGCTGTATTTGCGCCTTTGCTTTAAAAAAAAGCGCTGATGCGCGCGCACCGCTAATTTGTGAACAAGTAAAAATTATTCCGCACGCTTTTTTTTCCGAGAAAGTCCGCAAATATGTTATAAAACGTCGTATGACATACGTACGCTTTGATAATTACAGCCTCTGTTTTCTTGTAACCCGAGCCGTAGGCGAGGGCTAGCAATATCGCCTCGGCTGTAATTTTCAACTTACCGCACTTATATCATAATGTACTATTATAGTATCAGTTTGTTTTGTAGCTATATGTGTCAGTACTATTTGAGAACAACGAATTCTTTAGAGCTAAGTATAAACATCCGTTATTTCTAGCCGAGCTGATTACAGGCTTACAGCATTGCGTATAACGTATTACAGTGAAACTTGGTTAAGTGGGACCTGGATAAGTGAGAAACCTCCATAACTGGAACTCATGCTGAGGTCCCAACACTTTGGCACTGAATTACCTGTTAGTGGGACGAGGTAAACCTCTATATCTGGGATTTGTTCTTTCGATTTATCATCATAGATAACATTGTTTTTTTACTCATTCTTATTCTACCCACAAATTCCACACGTAATTCCAAGTACGTAAGTACAAATTTTGAGCTTCAATTACCTTCAGTTTTAGTTTCGCTTTACTATCATACAGATGTTTATTTGAAAAATGTCAAAACGAAAGCTACAATCGTTATCATTACGTGAAAAACTGAAGTTAATATCCGTTTATGAAAGTGGAAAGACACGCGAAGAAGTTTGTGCCGAATTTAATGTGCCAAAATCTACTCTTTGTAGAATAATTCAGAGTAAACATAAAATTGAATCACAATGTTCTGAAGGACAAGGAAAACTAAAACGTGTACGTTTATCAGAATATCCTGAACTTGAACAGTGTTTGCTAACATGGGTTAAGCAACTTCGTAACAAAAACGTTCCGGTATATGGACCGATGATTAAAGAAAAGGCACAAGATTTCACGCGAAGGCTCGATATTCATAATTTTTGAATCATTTTTTTTTTATTAAAACTCATTTACATACATAACACGTTATTTTATTTAATGATCGCACCTGTATAACTGAAATAACCTGTATTCTCACCTCTATTAATGGAACCCTCTGTAAATGAGACAGATATTTATTTATACCTGTATATCTGAGACACTGGGTAAGTGGAATACCTCTATAAGTGAAACGACATTGCAGGTCCCTTGATGTCTCACTTAACCAGGTTTCACTGTATTTATCTGTGGTATAACTAAAGAGAAGTGTATAAACTATGGGACATCAAATTAAACTTATTTTATTCACATCTTAATCCTTCTTTACACAGTATAAAATGAAATCGCTTCCACTGTCTGTTCGCTTAGATCTTTTAAGCTACTCAACGGATTTTAATGTAGTTTTCAGTAATAGATAGAGTGATTCAAGAGGAAAGTTTATATGTTTGTTTGTTAGCTTTACACGACTAAACGACTGAACGGATCGTAATTAAATTTTGCAAGGAGATAGATCATATCCTGGGACAGGGCATGGGCTACTTTTTGGCCAACTGCGCAAAATGAGGGTAATGTTTTATTGAAAAACCACCCGTGCGAAGCCGCGGGCGGGTCAGCTAGTAAGAAATAAATACCATAGACCATAGTCGACAATCGAGGGCATGACTCCTTTCACGACTTTTCTCTAACTCTCGTGTTTTTGGACTTGGCCATGACCCCCCCCCTTCTCAAAAAACCACCTAATAACATAACCACCAAATACATAATTAAGTTTACTGAACTTCTGCAGTGAAATTGTAAATAAATCGCGAAGAGCCGAGAGCCTTGAACATATTATAATATTACATATATTATATATGCATATGGCCTGCGCTAAAGAGGACATTTGGTTTTATAGTAGCTAAAAACAATGTATCTAGATCAGTATCACGTAGGGTAGTTAGAAAGTCCAAACAGAAATTAGATTAGATTAGAAAATTCTTTATAGCACTAATAAAATAATACATAAGCCAACTTAATGCTCATTAGCATTTTCTTCCAGCTAAACTTTGTGTAGTGTGGAGAAGGTGGTAGTGCCAGAAAATAGAAAGGTAAACAAAATTTAGCTCAGGTATCATAAAATAAACCAGAAATTGCTTTAATTTCAAGTACATTTTCAAAAGCGATGAATGAAAACACGTTCTTAATAAAATACCAAAACAACGTTAAACATCAGATTACATCCCAACCTTGTTATCACAAAAAAGTTAAACAACTATTTAACGCGTGTTTAAAAAAATCCTTTATAATTTTTGCACGTGCTTTAAACACGTGGTAAACATGATTTGTTTGTGGTACCTATGTAAAGATATTTAACTATCTGGCTGCACTTACCTCTTTAGGGTCGTATGATTGTCCTTTCAGTTTTTCGGAAAACTTCTTGAATAGCAAGTTTGGTACGTCCTTCTTGGCAGTATGTATTATCCCCATACCAGCAAAACTGTTAAAAAAGTTTTTAAACATTTATAAAACCTGTAATGTTATGTACGACATTAATTTAAATCACACATCCAGAATCCTCTTTACAGATTTTAGAGGTGGATTTAATACCGGTAACTTGAATATTTATCTAGTAATCACGGATCTCGGTGTGGAATAAATTCCGTTTTAGGGTTCCGTACCTCAAAAGGAATAAGTTTTTTCTTGAAAAATAACTTTTTCAAAATATGCTTTTATAAAATTTATAATCGGAACCACAAGCAGATTCAAATGAGCCCAAACACTAGTAGCCTACCATAATCCATTCAGAAGTTCCATTGTCTAGCATCCGTCTCCATCATGAGACCACCTCCATGGTACCATATTATTGGATTGTCACCGAAGTTACATAAAGTATTCCAAATTTTAGCTCAATCGGTTGAGGGGAACGGGTTTAAAATTCAATTGCAAGATTCCACCCGGACAAACATACATACATTGCAAGTTAATAAAAAGCTTGTAAAAAGGAACGCTTATAGGATCGCTTCGTTCTCTGTCAAGACCTTTTTCTCAGGAACGCGTGGAGATATCAAGTTGAAATAAATACCAAATACGTAGGTATATGGTCCCTTGGAGCTGTAAATCACGCTTCTAAGTCAACGCAATCAAAAAATACGTCCATTTAAGCCGTACACACTTTGCTCGCAACTAAATCAAAACGTATATCGTACTTCCCGTCAAGAAGCAAGGTCTCACAGCACAAGTAAAGGAAAAAAAAGTTTATTTCCGAAAAAGGTTAATTTGTAGTCACACTAATATTACAAATGCGAAAGTTAGTACGTTTGTTTATTTTGTTACACAATTACGTCGTAACGGCTGAACCGATTTCGATGAAACTTAGTATGTAAGTAGATTATAACCTGTATTAACACATAGGCTACTTTTTGTTGACAAACAACGCGTGGGAGAAGCCGCTGACAGAACCTATAAAAAAAATGGAACCCTTGAGAGCGCGAGTCATTCTCGCTCTTGTCCGGTTTTTTAAATAAAGGTCTAGAAGTCTAGGTAGTAAGTACGTAGGTAGATTGAGGTACCTACACAGAGTTCGAAAAAAATAATCTTAACTCTTATTTCTTATGTACATTGATAAATCAGGTATAATTTTAACCGATCGATTTGCACACCGAAGCCTTGAAATTCATATAAGGAAAATCCTAACTTCGTCGACCATTGTTGTCTTCTAATATAAGGATAACGTTTCAATTATGACGGCGCTATATGACGCGCTAAGCATCCATATCCATACTATATTATACATGCGAAAGTAACTCTGTTTGTTTGTTACCTTTTCACGACTAAACGGCTGAACGGATCGTAATAGAATAGAATAGAATAATCATTTATTTGGTACACAAAATGACACATGAAATAATATTAAAGAACAGTAGATACAACTGAATCCATTATGACAGTTCGACTATCATGTGTCTGCGTACTAAAATGGCGTTCAGCTCAGCATAATGTTGGATGTTGTGCATCCAACGCTGATTTTCAGCTGAAACCAGGAGTAAAAGGTAGTGCAGTAGCGATGAAGTAAAATAAATAAAGAAGTGAATAAATAAAAGGTGTGCAGTTTTATTAAAATGTAGATATCAATTGTATAAACATACTTTTCTAAAATAATATTAAATATATATATGACTTATGAATCCAAAAGTTATGGAGGTAAATGATTATAAATAAATAAATATGGGTAACTATTTAAAATTATTGATTTAGATATATACAGGCTGTCCCAAAAAATAGTATCAAGCGAAAGTCCAGAGATAGAACACCCCTTGGGGTACCCGAATCACCCCCATGTATGGTCCGCGATTTTTTATAGTTTTCGAGTAATGAATTTTTTTCCGAATTTTTGAAAATTTTCGACTCGAACAACTTAAAAACTTCTTTGAAAAAAGTAGAACACTTTCTTAGGATTTTTTTTTTGCTACTGAATTTTTATGAGTTGTTCTTTTATGCATAACATAATCAGCTACGTGACTTTGATCAAAACTATGAAAATGATGGTGTAAAGTCAAAAAATTACATTCGGTGAATTATGACTTAAATTTTCAACTTTAAATTAAAAATCTTAACAAGTGATTTCATGGTTCTTAAGAATTTTCCAGACTCTCAGCTTTCATAATCATTAAAAAAAAGTAGTACTTAATGGGCTACTTTGGCTAAAATCGGCCTTCAAAGACAGCGAGGTGAAAAATTCTTAAAATTAGCTACCTGATTAGAAATTAGATTTTGGCCATTTTATCATTCCTAAGCTTAATTCGTTTGTTAACCAACCAAAAATAACTGCAGGGAAGCTTTATTGAGCTTTTTTTTTAATGTTTATTTTAGTTTATTTATTTTGCGCGATGTGTTCTCATCCATGATTCGGATTGTAAACGTGGGTGCAAATCTTTTACCTGTAATAACAATAGGCCGATAAGAGACCGAATTATCGCTATGTCTGTAACTCTCCTAGGTGACAACAGAGCAGCGCGCAACCCAAGCTTTCGCTTGACTCTATTTTTTGGGACAGCCTGTATATGTAAGAAGAGTAATTGGATGACAAGATCCAAGAGAGGTCGACATTGATGTTACCATGTTGTATTTGGGCATCCATTAGAAATTTATTTAGTTTTTTTCTAAAGCTGTTGCCACTTTTGGGATTTCTAATTGGTGGTGGCAAATTGTTCCAACACTTGGAAGCCGCATATTTGAAACTACCCCTGAAACTCTCTGATCGGTGACGTTGAGTAGACAGTTGCTTGGAGCACTGCCGACTTGCACAGTCTCTTCGACTAGTCAAATTTAAATAAATAATAAAATTTAATAAATTTAAGTTATTTAGTAATTAAATTTGTCATGGAGATAAATTATATCCTAGAAAAGGACAGGCTATCATTTGTCTCAAAAAATAATCTTGAAGGGGTTGAAATATAAGGATAAAAGTCCACGCGAACGAAGTTGCAGGTAACAGCTAGTTTTTATACAGGTTGTTTGGTATACTGACGATTTCTCAAAACATAAAAAACTTTTCGAAAAAAAAAACTTGTTATATGTATTATCAAATTTTAAAGAAAATCGACTAAGTTTAGGTGATAATTCTAAATAAAACTAACTGCAAACCTCTTGCATTCGGCATCAAAAATAAAGGCCGATTTGATATCTCTTTCGGAAATGGCTGCAGATTTTGGGTTAGAAAGGGACAACAAGAGACATCTCCAGACGTCACCAATACGGTATCTGTGGTTAGATGACAAGCATTATGCAATAGTACAACATAAGTGACAGTATGGGGTTCTTCAAATAGGGCGTTTTGAACATTTTAAAGGGTCGGCACGTTGCGGTTACGTGCGAGTAATACCTTTGGTGTTACAAACGTCCATAGGCTACGGTAACCGCTTACCATCAGGTGGGCCATATGCTTGTTTGCTACCTTAGTGGTATAAAAAATAAAATAAAAATAACTTTAAGAAAGTGTTTGTCTTTACATGGCAAAATAAGTTTCAAATTTCTATGGTAAACATTTCACAAATTTATTTATTATGCTCATCAAAATAACCCCTTTCATTT
The DNA here is from genome assembly GCA_963924445.1 of Philereme transversata. Classification (NCBI taxonomy): domain Eukaryota; kingdom Metazoa; phylum Arthropoda; class Insecta; order Lepidoptera; family Geometridae; genus Philereme; species Philereme transversata. The sequence goes on from OZ004353.1 coordinate 6,749,927, forward strand.
TTGTGCGTATATATTATTATCAAACATCCTATATACGAAATTTAATCATAATCGGTCCAGAAGTTTAGTTGTGACAACGTAACAAACAGACAGACAGAGGGACAGTTACTTTCGAAATCATAATATTAGTATAGATTTTTAAACAGCAAACGGAAAGAAGTTTTGGTAACTTCTTTCCGTTGTTCCTACTTGTTACAGAAATAGAACAGTTTTGGTCTGTATTCGACATGTGCAGGTACCTTACCTGACTTTGTAGCTGTTATGCTCCGGCACGATGGAGCTCACATCTCTGTCCTGGTCGTCCTCCAGCAGTCTATGAGGATGCTCGTCTTCCACGTCACATTGCGCCAGCTGGCATCGAATGAGGGCACGTCCATTGTAGTTCATCAACTAGTAATCAACAAATAAATAAGTTATTTTATTTATTAAATCTAAAAATACTTGACGGTCTTAGGGTTGTGAAGCAACCCTAAGTCCGTCATTACTTTGCAATAAATATCATTATAACAAACTAGCTGACCCGCCCGCGGCTTCGCACGCGTGTTTTTGTTCAATAAAAACATTACCCTTCTTTTGCGCAGTCGGGTAAAAAGTGGTCTATAAATAAAATAAATAAATAAATATGGCTGGACATTTCACACAGCGCTCTCTAGCCCCAAACTAAGCAGAGCATGTACTATGGGAACCAGATAACTAATAGAATACTTATATACTTTTTTTGTAAATAAATTTTTATAATATATAGAAAAACATCCAGACCCGGAACATATATCTATCAGATCATACAAACATTTATTCTATGGTGGAAATCGAACCTGCTACCTCCTGCGTCTCAGTCGGCTATTCGCCCACTGTACCACAGAGGTCGTCAATGTCCCAATACTGAACATAATCGATCTATATACTTTCCAAATTTCATCGAAATCGGTCCAGCCGTTTAGTCGTGCAACGTAACAACAGACAGAGACAGAATTACTTTTGAATTTATAATATTAGTATGGATGTGTTTTCAAGGTCATAGCAATTTTTTGGCTCTATGGATGGAAGGTGCAGGGCAAGCCTACTCCATCTTAAAACCCGAGGTACAGCGTACAGCGAGGGTGTACAGCGGTTGCATCCTTTACCCAGATAATGCTGCTATAAAGTCCTTGAATCTATATATTAATAATAAATATTGCTGGACATTTCACACAGCGCTATCTAGTCCCAAACTAAGCAGAGCTTGTACTATGGGAACCAGATAACTGATAGAATACTTATATACTTTTTTTTGTACATCCATACTTAATATATAAAGAAACATCCAGACCCGGAACAAATATCGTAGATCATGCAAACATTTGTTCTGCGGCGGGAATCGAAAACGCTACCTCCTCTCAGCCGGCTATTCACCCATTGTACCACGGAGGTCATCAAATTAATATATGTGAAGATAAAACCTGGTACCCATTTTTAAGATTGTTGCGCAATGCAGTGTGGAGATTTGGCACAGTAAAGTTTATATGGCACAGGAAGGGTAAAAGCTAAAATAAAGCTAAAACAAAAATTTGTGACAGTAGAATTTCTACTACTGTGTACTGGCAACTAGTTAAAAATGCTTCAGTCCTGTAATTTATTTTTAGATAAGAACTCTCAAGTATTGTCATCAGGGCTTAGTCATAATGAATTAAGATAAAATAATGACTAACCTGAACGGTCGGATGTGTTTTAGTTTTATTTGAGGATGATGACTTTCCCAGTAGACAGCCATGCGTTCCAACCATTTCACTGACATAACGAAACCTGAAGTGGTTCTGTGCTTGTTCTATAATTTTCAATTGTGGTTGGTTGCCTGGAAGAATGTTAATTTTTATTATAACATACAAAATAATAGAAAGGAACCTCATTTATATTAAAGTATTGGCACCCAATATTATATTTATTTCATCAGTTTGATAAATTGAACACTATCACAAGCTTTGGAAATGTAGCCGGTTTCTTATTATTGTTCTTCTAAAAGGACTCTTATTCTGTTTCATCTATGGCCATCTTCAAACAATATGGCAGTGACTGAGGTAATACTGTTTCTAAATTACAATTCTTGCAATAGATCAAGTCTGGTGAATGCTTTTGATAGATAAATAGATAAAAAAACCCTTTATTCAGATTTAATGTTTACAATTTACATATTTTTGTTAATGAGTATAAACAAATAATACATAAACTCAGCCATTATGTACCTTTTATCTTGCTTATATTGTTTAAACCACTTTATCTAAATAAATACAGTAAAATAAATACATAGTTGGAATGTGCATGCCAATGCATGCGTTTTAGGTATTATAATTCTGCGAAATATTGATAAGAACATAACACAGTGTTATGGCTGATTTATCATTTAACATTAAGTAGGCATAACAAATAATCTACCAAGAATGTTATACAGTAAAAAAGTGACACCATAATAGTAAGTATATTAAGTATGTAGGTTCTATTATTAACCAATGAACAATTAATTTAAAATGTAATAGGTGAACATAAGAAACACAGTGAAAACTCATTGTCTTGTTTACATTTTTGATTTCTTACCATTTTTCAGAAAATGGAAACTTTTCTCTGCACATGATAGTTCCGTCAAATTGCTGGTTAGTTGCGGCACTTGTTGCGATGGGGAGCTGTAAGGAGAATCTTTCAATGTGTACGAAATAGGGGAGCTGGAGCCTTCGCTCATATCACGGTCACTTGCACTGGAGGATGACATTCTTGCGATTTATTTCACTGTATTATCCATTAAGCATTATCTAATCTTGTTATGCTTAATTGAGCCCTTTCAGAAGCTAATACCGCAGACGCACGTGTCTTGTAAGAATAAACCCATTGAAATAAAAAGTTTGCAAAAATTCGCACGCACACTCTCGGCCACCAATGGCGGCAGAGTTTTCACAACAAATGTCAAAATCGAATGAAATTGCTGTCAAAACAAAACCAGTAAAGGACCACAACGATTGGTGGAAACGTTTGATGGTGATTGGTGGCGATATGGGTTTGTGCTGCCATGTAGAAGTAATTTTTTTACCAAATCTTTATCTATAAGTCAAGAAAAAGGTTTTACATACTTGAACGTAAAAAAACTGAAAAATCAATTTTAGTATAAAACAGGTACCTGACTTTGTAGCTGTTATGCTCCGGCACGATGGAGCTTACATCTCTATCCTGGTCCTCCAGCAGTCTGTGAGGATGTTCGTCTTCCACGTCACATTGCGCCAGCTGGCATCGAATGAGGGCACATCCATTGCACAACCCGCAGAAATCAACTCGGCACCTGCGTGGAATGTGCTTCCCCTCCCACCACACCCCACTGCCTACCGCTCTCGCCCTCGACGCGTCAGTACGGTCAGTAAATTAAATACTACCGTTACGCGCGCGCGTCCTCTGTGTTTTTTTCGTTGTTATTATTGTTGGCCAGATTTTTGAGTGATTATGGGGAAAACTATTCATAGTAGGGAAAGAAACATTATTTGTTTGTTTAGGTATCTATTGATTATATAAAATATATGTTTAGAGTCGGTCACACATTTGTCATCTGTCAAAGTGAGAATGAGATAAAACATATTTTAAGTAATCAATTTAGTAGGTACGCACGCGAACCGCCCGTGAACTGCGCTTGTAATCGTGCACATCAACATTCGCAAAGTCATAATCACGAGTGTCAAGGGGTACTTGAATTTTTTATGCAGTTAGAACATCACTATGACGTCATTACAGCGAGGTCCCTAGTTCACTTCTGCGTGTTATTGTTTATCAACTAGCAATCAACAAATAAATAAGTTATTTTATTTATTAAATCTAAAAACACTTGATGGACTTAGGGCTGCTTCAAATAGTTTGCAATAAATATCATTATAACAAACTAGCTGTCCCGCCCGCGGCTTCGCACACGTGGTTTTTCAATAAACACACTACCCTCCTTTTATGCAGTTGGGTAAAAAGTGATTTATGTCCCAATCCTGGACATATCTATAAACTTACCAAATTTCATCGAAATCGGTCGTGAAATCGTAATAAATCGTATCGTCGATTTACTAGCAAAACGTCGCGTCGGCGGGCGGCATCGATATGTCTATGTAACGGTTATTTTGTTTTATTTTTTCTTAATGTGAACTAACCATTTACAAATGTATACTAAGAGTAATAGGAAGAATAAAAAGCTGTACAATGTTAGGTAACGCCTTATTATTCTCTGTAAAATTTTGTTACTATGTAGCACAAAACGATGGCTTAGGCTGAAGCAATGTACTACAAGACACATTATTAAGATTTGTAGACTGAACAAAGGAAGTAGATTTTTGGTTTGCTTACCTTATCTTGCAACAATAGTGGGTGAAGTGAGGCTGTGATGATGATGACCCTAACTTATGGGAATTTTCATACAGTGGTAATCTGATTTTTTCACAACACTGACGTCATCAAAACTCGGGAAAGAACTAAATGAATCACAAAAACCCCCTGACACACGCACACAGAGCTAGAGAACAAGCACCATTTCTGCTACGCGCACGCACGCACACACCACACACAGCGTTCACAGAATGTACTACACGTTATTAGCTAGACGGAAAAGTTCACTGATAAGTTAAATTTCTGACCTACTGAAGCTACTGAGCTTCTACTATACACAGCAATACTCAATGCTGAAAATATCAGAAATTAGAAGTATTTATAATATAAGAAATGGTTATTTCTTTTAAATGGGAAATTTTAAATGAGTTCTAAATGCCGGTGAAAAGTAAGTCAACTAAGGGTATGCTGGTATGTTTGAGGTATTGTGAGATTGATGTATGAATGGTCTATATAATTTAACAATTAAATTGCCTAGTGGTTCGCCCCGAACTGAGATCTAGCGAGTCTTCCATAAAAACTAATAAAAATAAACACTTTACAGCGTAAAATATCCACCGTATCACCGACATATTATCCAACATAACTTGATCTAGTTTCATTCAAATTACAAGTATTGGGAGTTCATGTAAATGGACATTTTTCTGGGGTAGAAATTGCTGTTATTCTGGATTTCAGACTTCTTAAATTTGTGTCACTAAAGCTACACGCATACCAAATTTCAGCACAATGAGGTTACTTGTGTACCCTGTGAACTTCGTCAAAATTCCATTTTTATTTTGGCTATTATCGCAAAGACTTAAAAGTTTAAATTACCTATGTAATAAATACCTTTTATAACACATTTGCTCGTAAAGGGTCTCTTATTTCACCAATTTCAATATCGTAATGTATGTCATTACGTACTTGTGCGTTATTGTAATGTAAAACGCACGGGTTTCTTTTTAATAAGGTAAAACGCACGGTTTATCAAGATGCTCCGTTTAAAACGCACGGTACATTTTTATATCTTAGCAGAGTTTTTATGTCAGAAAAGTGGTCAACATTTTATGAATAAAATTAACTTTAGGAGATAATAATAAGAACATGACAACATTAAAAATGCTAACTGGCAACGTAATAATCAATTTTACAAATTGATCTAATTTTTCTAACTGCTTTAACAAGTGATTAAAGATTTATTCGTTTAAGAAAGTCCGAGTTTTAGTTATTTCCTCGCAAATATCTAATAAAACGTCGGATGACATACGTGCGCTTTGATAATTACAGCCTCTGCTTTCTTGTAGCAATATCGCCTCGGCTGTAATTTTCAACTTACCGCACTTATATCATAATGTACTATTATTAGACATCACATTCGAACTGCTTGGTCTCACTTTGTTTATTTTTAGAGTTCATTTGACACACACATATGTACCTATATACCAAATTTCAGACATCAACGCTACGAAAGTAATCCTCGGTCAAACAAACGTATAGGTACATACAACGCCGATTCGTCCAAGTTGATTTGGAGTGCTATTTTATTATTTAATGTAATATTTACAATTATTTCTTTTGTGTGATTTTCATGAGTTTATTTGTATTATTTTAATTGAATTTTATTGTCCAATTTGTATAATAGGTTAGTGAAAAAGTCTTTTCGCATTATAGTATGTATGAACTTGTAATAAAATATCTTTGGCTATACTATTTGTATCTGGCTGGTTTTGGTATCATTCAAAGTTTAAATTTTAAAGAAGATAATTCCAAATTCAAATTAGGAAAATGTGCGAGTTTTATTTGTTTTTCGTACTGTAAAGATGAGTGAATCTAATGAAGAAATTCGATACATTTTAAAATTTTACTACAAAAAAGGTAAAAATGCAACGCAAGCCGCGAAAATTTGCGATGTTTATGGACCTAGTGCAGTGTCTGTGAGAGTAGCACAATTTTGGTTTAAGCGTTTTCAATCCGGAAATTTTGATGTCAAAGATGCACGTGGCTCTGGTCGCCCTATTACGGATAAAATTGATGGCATTTTTAAAAAGTGGAGCAAGATCGGCATATCAGTAGTTACGACGTAGCTGAAGTAGTGTTGCCCAAATTCAGTCTTGGTCTTGCAGTCTTGGTCTTGTTCTTGCGTTTTTGCAAGACCAAGACCAAGAACAAGACCGCGTATTTTTAGCAAGACCAAGACCAAGACTGACCGTGCAAGACTTGAGCAAGAACAAGACATAGCCTGCAAGACTCTTGCGTCTTGCAGCTAGGACTTAGCGCTATTTCACTGAGTAGTTAGGTGTAACAGTTCGGTGTATAGGTAGGTACGCTTAGGAATTCTATGAGACGCAAAAAACTGTATCAAAGAATATGAAAAACTGGACCTATGCGCATTACGACTAATACCATAAACATAGCGAATAAAAAAATATCTATTAAAATCAAACTGAGTGCATGCATAGTTATGTTTTAACCATCGGCACTTTGATAATGCGGCGTCAAAGGTTTTGTACTTACTTCTCAAAGAAATTTGCCGCTTTTCGGAAGTACATGGTTATGATACACGCGCCGGCGGCTTCTTTTGAAATCTAAAACAATCGTTGCCGCCACGCCGAAATCATAACATTTGACACTATTTGATTGCCGCCATAGGGCGTAGGTATACTCATGCAAAATAATTTCCTAGTAGAGTACCTACAGGTGTTCCAAAGAATAAATAAGTTTCAGAGTGCTTAGAATGAAAATGAATACATTATACTGATCACGCAAGTAGTATTATGATTAGGATAAAATTGTAAGGATAGGTAGTAGATGTCATATTAATTCATTATAGTAAGTATATATTATAATATTGATTACTTATATGGTTTTAAACTAATTACTTAGGTACTATTGTTGTACATTTAGTCATTATATTTCTTAAGTTTTTACAAGAAAAAATAGCAAAAAAGTGTTCAAATATCACCCGTTTAATAAATATTGTAGCCACTTTTAAATATCCTTGAAACGTGTAAAAAAATTCTACGAAACTAATAAAATAATATAAAAAGCGTAGGTACTTACCTACTAATAAAATAAAAAGCCTGCGATAAGAGTTTTGTATTACTTACCAGCCCGAATATCTCTGAGAGAGATGATGAGAGTAAGTATTTACTAGCTGTGCCCGCGACTTCGTCCACGAGGAATAGTAACTTTGGAGGTATAGTGACGTTCAGGACTTATTTATTTATTTTAAAACTTCTGTCATCAAACATACAAACGAACTCTTCAGCTTTATAATATTAGTATAGATGTACGCCAAAACATTCACTTATATGTAAAGAATAGTGATTGGCACTAATTCTATTTTATTCACGCGTCGCGTCTGTACAAGTAGGTTATATTTAGTGTGTATTTGTACGCCGCACGCGGCATTGTTTGACTTGCGGCGGCATCCTTTTCATAGAGCCGGCACGTAGCGAGGCGGCGCGGTAGAAAGCAAGGAAACGTACTATAAATAAAGGAATTATTTTAATTCCAGTCATTTCCAATTGAGCTGTGCTTCGAGTCTAACTTAATAATTGTTTTTACTAATTCTCGTTGTTTTCTAAAAACGTATCACGTGTACAATTTAATATGAGTGACGAAGATTCAAATTATTCTAGTCCGAGTAACGAGAGTTTGAGTCACAGATCTAAAAGACCCAAAAGCAAATTTGAGGAGTTTTTCGAAATAATTCATGCATCCCAAACTGCCTTCTGTAAATTGTGCCAACATAAAAAGATTGAAATAAAAATGAAAAACAGAAACACTTCAGGCTTAAGGAAACATCTAATATCTTTCCACAAAAAGGAATCAGAAATATTTCTTCCTGTTAAACCAAAATTAAGTGGAGATATCACAAGCTTTTTAGTAACCGCTGGAAGAAGTGGACAGGTAAGAATATTTTTTTAACAGTTAAAAGAATTTTAACTCCGCGTAGCTATTCATGCGATACTTTCAAAAACGCCATTAACTTACGTAAGTATTTTTGAGTTAGTGGTGTTTTCACAGTTTTCATCTAGGGGTGCGACATATTAAGTATGTAATTATCGTCTTAAATATTTTTTATAAACACCCATATTTTCATTTAATCGGCCAGTAACAACTAAGTACTTTATTTTGGTAAATTACAGTACAGTGCAACCTTAATATAACAAATATCAATTTAACGATTTTCTCGATTTAACAACAACAAACCTCCTCCTCTTATACGCTCAAACAAACCTAGTATGTTTTAAATAATAACACAAGATTTATTGTTTTGTTTCAGTCGGAAAACAGCAGTGACAACATCACGACAGCTACAGTTGATTGGGTGGTGAAAAAATATCTTCCCTTCTCATTTTTCGATGACGAAGCTACACAAGTATATTTTCGACGTATTTGCCCTAATATGGTGTTTCCTAAAAGGTCTACACTTAGAAGGAAAGTCAAAGAGCGATTTGAAGAGCTCCAATTGAATCTCAAGGAACGACTTCAACAATTATCATCTAAAATGTCTTTTACCATTGATGGGTGGACGTCAATTGCTGGTAGGAGTTACTACGGGGTTACTATTCATTATATAGACAACGAATGGAAGTATCAATCTGTAGTTCTTGATTTTATACCATCACGCGGTCGACATACTGGGGAAGATATTGCAACGATTTTCCATGAATGTTTATTGGAATATGGCATAATTGATAAAATACAAGGTATCACGGTCGACAACGCAACTGCAAATACCAAATTTATGTATGAACTGGGCAAACAGCTGCCGCCACACTTTGATTCAGACAATCAACATTTCCGGTGCTTTGCTCACATTTTAAACCTTGGTGTACAAGATTTATTAAAGACCTTAGCATTACACTGTGAGTCTGACACTAACGCGCAAGATCAGCAGTACGAAGACTATGCAGACAAAACTGAGGATGAGGAAGATGAAGAATCTGCACCAAATATTGCTGACTCGCGTACATCTGTAACAAAGTTACGCAGTATTTCCAGTAAAATAAAAAGAAGTGAGATAGTGAAGAAGAAGTTTCAGTCTGCTTGTGAAGCAGCTGGCGTGCCATCAAATCTAAATGCCATTCTTGACTGTCCAACGAGATGGAATTCCACACATAATATGATTGAATTTGGTTTAAAAGTGAGAGCGGGCATTGACATATTGTGCAGTTCTGTCACCGAATTAAATGATTTTCAAATCACAGCTAATGAATGGCAGGTACTCGAAAAATTACATAAATTTCTAATAAACTTTAAACTTTTAAGTACAAAACTTGGTGGAGACAAATATGTTACATTACCGCTAGTCATTGTATCATTCAATCTCTTGCTAGATAAAATTGAATCCATGGTAAAACAGTTAGATGAGAAACCTAATCGATCTGAAGTGGATGAAAGGCTCATTCTAGCTTTCCAAGCAGCTCGAGACAAAATGCTTAAACATTACAAGAAGAGCAACTGGATTTATTGTACTTCTTTAATTTTAGACCCAAGGCATAAGGCTCAGACTTTTGACCTGACAATGTGGGGGAAGCAACTTAAAACAGAAAGTCTGCGCAAGTTCAATGAACTTTATGAAGAATATAAAAGTCTACACTCACTGAACAAATCTCTGGAATTACCAGAAAAAGAAAATAAAGTATGTGATGAAGATGAAGACGTAATAGACTTTGATAAACTCTATGAATGTCCCTCGACGTCATCTGGATCTTGTCTTCAAGGCTTGGTGATAGACGAGTTGGAGGAGTACCTAAGAAAACCAAGAACTGCCAGCTCGGAAGACATTTTAGATTGGTGGAGGACGCATGAGACAGAGTATCCGATTTTATCGAAAATGGCCCGTGATTTTCTCTCAATACCTGCAACTTCAGTACCTGCTGAGAGGTTATTTTCTAAAGCATCATTAGTAATTAGAAAACATAGAAATAGGTTAAGTGATGAGTCAGCCAGATGGTTACTTTGTATTAATTCTTGGTCAAAAAAAATTATATAAAGTATCATAACCTAATGATAAAGCTGTTGATTTGTGTTGTATTTTATTTTTTATTCAAATAAATGATAAATCGTAAAACTCTTTTATTAAATTTCTTATAAGTTGAGGGTTCAATCTCTTTCTAGACAGATAAGTGTTGTTCTTTAAAATACAGTCAAGTTATTGTAATTAATTTGTTTTTTTACATGTTTTAGCAAATGTAAGCTTATAAATCATAAATGTTTATTAAGAAACAGTTACTTCCATGGAAAACGACATATAGGTCAGTTGATTTTTCGAATTTCTTATCAAATCTTCAGTTATTTATTAATCTGCTTGATCTTTACTATGGCTATGTTAATTTAAGCTCACAATGTTCCAATTCTAATACGTTTTTCTAAGATTTAAAGTAAACTTTAATAAATAGTAATAGACTAATAGGTAATTGCAAGACTTGCAAGACTCTTGCTGCAAGACCAAGACCAAGACCAAGACTGGGAGCGCAAGACCAAGACCAAGACCAAGACCAGGTGTATTGGCGCAAGACCAAGACCAAGACTGGCTAAGTCTCGTCTTGTTCTTGCATTTGGGCAACACTAAGCTGAAGAACTGGGAATTAACCACAAAACAGTTTTGGCGCATTTGAAAAAACTGGGTACACAAAAAAGCTCGATATTTGGGTACCCCACGAGCTCACTGAAAGAAACCTAATGAACCGTGTACTCATTTGTGATTCTTTATTACGACGTAATGAAACCGAACCACTGCCAAAACCAGTTGTCGCGGTATTTTGATCAGAAGCCCCAAAATTTCTATAGCAATGGGATCATGTCCCTACCTACAAGATGGCAAAAAGTTATTGAACAAAATTGTACCTACCATCGTATGAGGGGTCCATCTGTGGATAAATCATTTGTTAATACCTACCTACTGCACTAATGCAACTCAAGTAGTAGAGTTCCTTGTGAAAGGGCTCGCCCGGGGAAGCTCTACCACCACACCTATTTCTGCCACCAAGCAGCCTTGCTGAGTTTCTGTGTAAAGGGTATGGTTGCCGGTGAAATTACAGGCTTTACACCTGCATGCCTCAAGTTGATGGACGCAGGACAGTGCATCGTACCTAGAGCACGTTTTTAACGTGCGTGATCTACGATGCAATTCTGTGTTATAGGCGATTGTTACCACTTAACATCAGGTGGACCATAAGATTGTTCCATCTAGAGGTGGTATGCAAAAAGAAAAAAATGCGCACCAAGTCGTAGGAACGAACGAGGGGTTTTAAAAATGCACTCGTACTTAATCGTGGATGCGTGATTGTTGTTGCCCCGCGCTGATACCGATCACCTGCGCATAACACCAATCAAATACAACTTCAATGTTTCGAAAATATGGAATCAGTTCCATCTGCCCCGGCGACCCGGTACCGGGACGGATGGGAAAATAAGCGTTCTTAATCGTACAAACCTGCAAAACACAGTAGTTGCCACCCTTCTTCTTCTTCAGTACTTCCAAGGCCTCTTTCGAGTAGCCCGGTGCGATGATTCCGTCGGACACCTCTCTCGATATGATCTTGGCGGTGATGACGTCACACTCGTCGGATATGGCCACGAAGTCGCCGAACGAGCTCATGCGGTCGGCGCCGCGCGCACGCGCGTACGCGGCCGCGTGCGAACTCAGCTGCGGCAGCAGGTCCGATACCATGGATACTGCGGCCTGCGGATAATAAATACAATTCACTAAATATGCAACCAATTTTGTTATGTACGACATTAATTTAAAACACACATCTGGAATCGTATTATCTGATTTTAGAGGTTCGTATTATCTGATCCAGTAATCGATACATTTCCAATAAACAATTTTTAACGTAAATCGGCGGCACCTTTGCGACGATGCCGCTTAGTTAGTTAAACTGGTACCTAGTTACATAATGAATGAATATGATTTTTTTACCTATTTTATACAGGCTGTTTCATTAATATTTTAGGACTTAATATTCTTTATTTCTAGGTTACCTACATATTTAGTAGTGTAACGCGTACTAAGCCTCAGCTCCTTCACCAGTTGCCACGCGTTCAGCGCGTCGCACAGGTTGATGTAGCCCGGGGACCCGTTCAGAGTCGTTAGTGGCAGCTTGTCGCGGCTGGTGAACACCTGCGCTGGCTTTTGGTGTGGGTTCATGCCTGCTCACAATTAAAACACTACATTAGCACCCCATAACAAATACAACCTGTTTTGTTATGTACCACATTAATTTAAAACACACATCCGGAATCGTATTATCTGATTTTAGATGTGGGTTTAATACCGGTAGCTTGAATATTAATCTAGTAATCAATACATTTCCTATAAACAACTTTTAATATAAATCGGCGGCGCCTTTGCGACGATGCTACTTAGTCAGATTAACAGGTACCTACTTACATGATGAATGAATATGATTTGTTTACCTTTTTATACAGGCTGTTTCATTGATATTTTAGGACTTTGAAAAATTGAATTTGAAAAACACCTATTTTACAACAATACTAGCCATTAGCCCTACCCGTGTTTTCATTTAATGTCGTATATAACAAAACACGTATATAAAAATCAGAATCAGAAATGAGGAGATTCGTAGACAAACCTAAATCACTGACATCATCATTCATCATCATATCAGTCATAGGACTTCCACCGCTCAACATAGGCCTCCCCCAAAGATAGTGTAGCTATATTTTATCCTGATAAAATTCAGGACAGCTATTATTGTAAAAAAGCAATTAAATCTCAGAACAAAATTACACCTATTGTTATAATAAATTAATAGCGTCTTACCATAAAAAAATTAGACTGTTTAGCGCGTGATTAAAAAGATCCTTTAATTTTTGTGGTAACAAGGATAATGTTTACCGTATCTCAAGGTCAGCTGAGCCTGTCCGGCGGAGTATTGCTTGCGGAAGTAGTCAGATATAGCGGTGTCATATATAGATGTGTGTGTAAACGCCTTTAGTGCCAGTTTTTGCCTGAAAGATAATTTTATTTTAAAGGTTTTGTCTTGAATCCTCTATATGGAACTAAGAAATATAGACTACAAGGTTCTTCCTGCGGCTTCGCGTGATTTGTCAAAAAAACATTACCCTCCTTCTGCACACGAGTATAAGGGAATTTGATTTTGATAGTTTGGAGCATAGAGTCTCTCATCCCTAAGAAAATAAAATTATGTATTTCAAAAACAAATCATAGATGGCATTACAAGTCATTAACTTTTTTGTAAAACAATTTAAAAAGAATATTTTTCAAGCACTGGAAAGTCAATACGCTCATAGTTAGTATATATTTTAATAATTTTACGAAATTCAATTTATTTGTCGTTGTGGCGGTTAAAAGTTTGTACGGCGTATTAAATAGATGGCACACACAACCACATAGATCTAGCGATGATTTACGGGAAAAGCGGTAAAAGAGAAAGAGAGCCATCTAGCGCCTTTGCAGGCCAAGCAATAGCCCGCTTGCGATAGTCAGGACGTCTACTCTTTTTCTCCGAAACGAAACTATGCAAACGAACGAAAATTAAACGAAGATTCGTTTGTAACTCTACTCTATTTCTTTTGCGGATACACGCACTAAGTTCGGATCCATCGACAATTTTCGTGAACGAATGGAATGGTAGGTTCTTTTGATGTCAAGTAGCGCAAGGTTACGGTTTTTACTTTATCTTCTATTTATTAAACTGTCTTACTTTATTTTTAAGTTTTACATTTAACATGTAGTATATTAGGTATTTCTTGTAATATTCATGCAGAAACTTTTAAAAAAAATTAAATTGCATTTTTGACAAAATTCACCGCGACACTATAAACAACCTTTTCACAGACATTGTTATCCGACTACTTTAAAGAGTACTATTTCATGCGAACAATTAGGTAGTAGCGTATGACAACTAAAAATGTCCGTATATTCACACTCAACAAGATTTCTTTGAAAAGTTTTCTGGAAGTGTGTTTCTCAAGTGCTTTTTTACATATAAATAAAATAAAGTCGCTTCTGCTGTCTGTTACCTTAGATCTTATAAACTACTCAACGAATTTTAATGCAGTTTTTAGCAACAGATAGAGTGATTCAGGAGGAAGGTTATATGTATAACTAGCTTCCACCAGTGGATTTTTTGGCACGCGTTGTTTGTCAACAAAAAGTAGCCTATGTGTCAATCTACGTACCTACATACTGATTTGAAAGTAACTCTGTCTCTCTGTCTGTTTGTTACCTTTTCACGACTTAACGGCTCGACCGATTTCGATGGAATTTGGTACCTATATACCTAGATAGATTATGAATGGACTTGAGATATAGGATACACTTTACGCGTCTGCACAGGAGGGTATGTTTTATTGACAAACCACGCGTACAAAGTACAAAGCCGCAGGGGAGGGGTCAGATCGAATAAACCACGGGTAACCAAATAAACTACTAATAAAAGATTTATCTAAACATGATGATTTGCGCGACACATGATTTGTGTAATAAAAACGATGCTGTCTTTATTTACTATTTAAAATTAATTAGATAACTCAATCCTCTGTCTAATTGCCTCCTGTATGAGAAATTGCTTTAACAGCTTTGATTTGTTAAAAGTACCTACATGTCACACAATAACAACGTAATAAAAATATGACTACCTCCGTGGTGCATGGGCGATACAGGTACCTATGCCTAGTGTGGAGATCACTAAATATTTTTAGTCTAAATGGATACCTACCCTACCTACTCTGGCTAACACGCTGTTATATCCAACTGAGTTAGTTGTATTCTAATTTCTTGGTTAAATGTGTGTTATACAGCAAATAAATATTTTTTTTATTTTCATGTAGGTATTTACAAAAAAAAGTATATAAGTATTCTATCAGTTATCAGGTTCCCCTGATAAAAGCTTTGCTTAGCTTGGGGCTGGATAACGCTGTGTGAAATGTCCAGCAATATTTATTTATTATTTTAATACAATATTATAATGTAATTATAATATTATAATTAATCTATAAAATTATAACTTTTAAACTAATAATTAATCAATAAATAAGTAATAGTCACAAACACAACCAGCCCTGACATGTTTGAGATTCCGTAATAGGGGTAAGTTTAGTTTAGTGCCTTGCCATAAAAGTGCCTACTTCGAGTACCTACCTACTTGTGTACCATAACACCCAGGTTATAATGCGTATGTAGATATTTATAGAGGAATAACCACGATTGAATAACCGGCTATTACTATAACTTCCTAATTTGTTTTACTTTTTGAGTTAGGTTAAAAAGTTCAGAAAAAATATTAGAAACTCATATTTCTATGGGAGAACTTTTTACAAATTAAATAACCTAAAACCGGTTATGCTGACACGTGAGAAGCAAGCAGGACTATTGGGCATTGAGTTAGTTTTAAAGGCATAGCCAAAGTGATGCTGTATGTAGGACTAAACTCGTTACATTGTCGCAAACATCAGTAGGTACATCATCAGTAATTCTGATTCTACTTACCAACGTGATTTTATGGAATCGATGTGATTTTATTCACTTATTCGAAGCAATGGATGAACACAATGTACACACCCGTTTTACAAATCTTTATAATTTTACTAGCTGTTTCCCGCGACTTCGTACGCGTTACACTACTACATGTGTAGCCAGGTAATCTAGAAACAAAGCTAAAGTCGCTGTTGCAACTTGACTTGACACCCCATTTTTATCCCATGGGGACCAGATTTATGGGATAAAAAGTAGCCTATGTGTTAATCCAGATTATAATATACGTGCATACCTACTAAATTTCATCAAAATCGGTTCAGCCGTTACGACGTGATTGAGTATCAAACAAACATCCAAACTTTCGCATTTATAATATTAGTGTGATTATGATAATTAAAAAAGTAGAAATAATTGAAATTCACGGTATTTCGTTTACTACAAAATAAATTTAATTTATACTTTAGCCTCAATAACACGTGGTAATCATGCTATTGAATTGTAGTTTATATGACACGTTTGTCGGTTTACCATAGCAGTGCCATCTATTGATTACTTACTCAATCCAGTCAACAGATACCGCCATCTGTTAGAATCGTTTGGAGCTAACAGATAATTGTGACTGTCAAAACAAATAATTTGCAATAAAATAATATTGCGACTGTAAATTGTGATGTAAGCTATCCTATCTCTCAAGTTGGAGCAGACTGGTCACGGTGTGACAATTTAATTTAAAATCGGTTAAGTAGTTTAGGAATCCATCGCGGACAAACATCGTGACAGGAGATTTATACAGGGTTACAGGAAAAATCGTGCTAGATCCGTTAAGGGCGTGGCATCATTTCTGACTTATTTCACTATGAAACACCCTACCCTAAACTTAACCCTTTTCGAGATATTCGACTTTTAATTTTTTTATTGAAAATTGCCGATTTTTAGGCTACTAAATTTATTTTTGTTTATTTTGTGTATCTTATTATTATTATTATTGCATTTTTACATGTGTAATAAGATGATTTAGGACGTCTATCATTAAAATAGTGCATAAGTTAATTGAATAGACCGTAGTAGACAAGTGAAAGTTAAGAAATAAAAAAAAATATTAGAAAGTTTATTTTTCTCTAAGGGATATCTAAAAAAAATATTATGGCAATTGTTCGGCAGATGTTTTTTAAAATATCTACGTTTCATCAGCTATCTAACGAGGTATAATAATCTAGGGTTTTATTCAAATGCATTGAAAAAAATTTAGTTTTATAGGCGACAGTGGAGAAGAAAATTTATACTTAGTCCTAAAAAGTAAAATAAAATAATAGGTAAGCATGAAATGTCATTTATTAAAGATTTTCACACAACTTTTTCTTATTCTACAGTTCATGTTCAACATGGCCGCCTCTATTTCTGATACATTGTCGCATCCTTCTACGGAGACCAGTCTTTACTACTCCAGTGGTTAACGTGGTCCTCATTTTATTGGCTGCATCCACAATCCTTTCTCGTAAGTCTTCCACAGACGAAACTGGATTCGGCTCGCTGTACACAAGACTTTTCATGCACCCCCACACGTGAAAATCCATGGGGGTTAGGTCCGAACTTCTTGCTGGCCATGGCAACGGTCCACCTCGTCCTATCCATTTGTTTGGATAATTTGTGTCCAGCCAGTCTCTGACACTTCTCCTGAAATGGGCAGGGCAGCCATCGTGTTGGAACCACATGTCCCTGATCAGGTTGAGTGGCAGATCATCCAGCAAATCACTTAAGTCTGCTCTCAGGAAATTTTCGTAGCTTTCCCCATTTAGATTATCCGGGAGAAAGTAAGGTCCAATCAAATGATTGGAGATAATCCACACATTCACGCTGAATCTTCGTTGGGACCCCTTCACTCTTTTCTTATTGGGATTCCTTAGCTCTTTTGGGGCCCAGTAATGGGCGTTGTGATAGTTAGTTATGCCATCTTTATCAAATTTGGACTCATCCGTCCTAACCTAACCCCCATGGATTTTCACGTGTGGGGGTGCATGAAAAGTCTTGTGTACAGCGAGCCGAATCCAGTTTCGTCTGTGGAAGACTTACGAGAAAGGATTGTGGATGCAGCCAATAAAATAAGGACCACGTTAACCACTGGAGTAGTAAAGACTGGTCTCCGTAGAAGTGTGGGAGTTTTGCGACGTCCCAAGTCGAAGAATTGAAACGACGGTGTTAATGTGAACCACACTATATTACCAATGACTTAAACTAGGTAAGTACATGGGTCATGAGGGAACCAGCGCTAGGGAAGATAATTAATGGATAACCATGTGAACACAATCTTTTTCCAAAAGTCCCAAGTTCCAACCGCGTGTCAACTGACAGTGGCAGATCTACTATCGTAGGGATGCCCCTGCGTACTAGTGATGTAGATATGTAGAACGCCACACCACCCCCCCCCACGGAGAAAGATACATCAAGATGTAACACAAGAACTTAAAAATAAAAAAATAATGAACTTATGAATAACAAACACACAAAAAAAATTAAAAAAATAACACACTTAATCAAAATTCTTAAATTTAACGCGTCTGCCCGAACGTGTGGTATATGGTTGCCTTACTGGCAAATCGATTACAGGTGGTTGCTGTGGAATTGAAAGCTTCGGCGTTAATGGCAAACTATCATCAGTGACTTGCCGCTCAGAATGAGCAGATGGAGCTCGAGCAGGCAATGAAGTAGTTTGAGTCGGCTGCTGATCGGTGTGATCGATGAAAGCAGGTTTAATCCTGTCGATAGAGACAACAATTCTGTTGCCTTTTATCTCTAGAGTTAATGTTTTACCGTCATTCGAACGCTCAAGTACCTTGAAGGGACCCGTATAGGGTGGTTGCAGTGCCCGACGGATTGTATCGTCCCTAAGAAAAACGTGTGACGCTGTTGTTAGATCCTTAAATATGAAGGAAGACTTCTCTCCATGATGGGAAGCTGGTAGTGGCGAAATATGCGACCAGTGGCCGAGGTGGAATCGGCGTGATTGCAGATTCGTCAACAATTTTATCAGGCTGGATGGATGGTAGCGCTGACTCCTGCGCCTTCAGCAGCAAGCAAAACTGTTGCCTAGGAGAGCCGGCGAACGTTTTTCAGTCGGAGGTCACCAATGTGGGAGTTTTGCGACGTCCCAAGTCGAAGAATTGAAACGACGGTGTTAATGTGAACCACACTATATTACCAATGACTTAATATATAGGTAAGTACATGGGTCATGAGGGAACCAGCGCTAGGGAAGATAATTAATGGATAACCATGTGAAACACAATCTTTTTCCAAAAGTCCCAAGTTCCAACCGCGTGTCAACTGACAGTGGCAGAACTACTATCGTAGGGATGCCCCTGCGTACTAGTGATGTAGATATGTAGAACGCCACAGAAGGATGCGACAATGTATCAGAAATAGAGGCGGCCATGTTGAACATGAACTGTAGAATAAGAAAAAGTTGTGTGAAAATCTTTAATAAATGACATTTCATGCTTACCTATTATTTTATTTTACTTTTTAGGACTAAGTATAAATTTTCTTCTCCACTGTCGCCTATAAAACTAAATTTTTTTCAATGCATTTGAATAAAACCCTAGATTATTATACCTCGTTAGATAGCTGATGAAACGTAGATATTTTAAAAAACATCTGCCGAACAATTGCCATAATATTTTTTTTAGATATCCCTTAGAGAAAAATAAACTTTCTAATATTTTTTTTTATTTCTTAACTTTCACTTGTCTACTACGGTCTATTCAATTAACTTATGCACTATTTTAATGATAGACGTCCTAAAGCATCTTATTACACATGTAAAAATGCAATAATAATAATAATAAGATACACAAAATAAACAAAAATAAATTTAGTAGCCTAAAAATCGGCAATTTTCAATAAAAAAATTAAAAGTCGAATATCTCGAAAAGGGTTAAGTTTAGGGTAGGGTGTTTCATAGTGAAATAAGTCAGAAATGATGGGTACTCCACGCCCTTAACGGATCTAGCACGATTTTTCCTGTAACCCTGTATATATTAAGGTTTTATTCGAAAACAAGCAATTCACGAACCCGCAACCACAAAATGTAAACAAAAAAAGATAAAGAAATAGAAGAGAGACAGACAGAGTGAGATAGAATACCAAGAAAATGTCAATGTCAAAAGCAACAAGCTTCAACTTCCTGTTCCGCAAAGAAGTCACTTCCGCTATGTACTTAGAAGAATAATCTGTTTCCCAAATTTTTTTTTGCCACTGGCAAATGCACTAAACCGTGCGACGCTAAAAAAACACTGTGACATAGGAGTGGTAACGACAGGTTTTTGCCGAAACGAAACGGTAGCAACTTCCTATACTCAGTAGCGGCTTCCTGTACTCAGTAGAGACTTCTGAAATTATTTATTCTTAGTAGCGGCTTTTTCCGAAAGCTGTTCTGAAACCGAGTTGGAGAACCTAAGTTATCAAACTCGATCGCACTTATTCGATAGCCGTAGTCGTACGAAACTAGCTATTTTTAGACACTTCTTTTGGTGTACCTACCACTGATTTTTCACTCGTTTCGAACCAATACAATTAATTTTTTAGTCTCAGTAGCGGTTTTTCCAAAAGCTGCTTAGGTTCCCAAACTTGGTTGCACTAATTCGATGGCTGTAACAGCTTATTTTGGGGTACCACAGATTTGACACTCGTTTCGAACCAATCCAATTTGTCTTACCGTCGAATTGGCTAATTATTAAAACATATAGGGAATATTTAAATTAACAAACAAAACGCTGAAGTCGATTGATAAATGTACGTATCTACATACTTATTTGGTATTGTGGTTATGGAATCTAAATCGAATGGTATATATCTAATAGAATATGTACTTATTATATTCAAAATCGATTCAAATAAAAATAAACGAATAGAACAATAATAGAGGTATGTGCTATTAAGGATTGAACAATTCGTTTAGTAGTTAAATTTAATTTATATTTAGTTTCTGCATTATAAGTGCAATAAAATTATTATTGCGTGTTGCCTCAACCTTACAGTGACAGGTCCATTAGATTACGATTTATACTCTAAGAATAGCGTGCAAAGTATATGTGATAAATCCTTTATTATAAGTACTTAACAATTATTTAACCCAAGCTGGCAAGTCTGACCCGGCCACCTAAGTACCTACCTTACATAGATTCTATTGAGATCTACATGTTTACAATCATGCAAAAAATGCACTTATCTACTCGTAACAAGGGTGAAGCTCTTAGATGCAAACATAAAAACGTGTGATTTTGCAAAACTGGTAGTACTTTCTTCTGTTTCGTAAGCGTCAGCCGTTTTCATCTCAGGATCTCATACAGCTCGATCACGATCACGGGTCTGTTATGTTATGTTATGTTATGTTGGTGGACTCCCTTTTCCGCATTCAAACTCTGTATGTGGTCCATTATGCGTGAGAGAGTTGACTATATGGATAGCCAGCCTAACTCCGACCAGAAGCGCAGAAGTTTCCTGGGGTCTTCGCAGGCTTCACGGAGTGACCTTGGATTGTCCAGGATTTCTGCACGTTGTGCTGTTACCCCCACGCATTCCAGGACTACGTGGGCAGCTGATTCTTCTTCGGTAAAACATGCCCTGCAGAGTAGGCTGTCTGTTGCTCCGATGGTGTAGAGGTGTTTGTTCAGGGGGCCATGTCCTGTAAGGGTCCCCACGATGATTCGAAGATCCAGTCTTTGAAGGTTGAGCAGTCGACGAGTCAGTCATGGCGAGACGGCCGGCAGAGCCGTCGTCGACTGTCTGCAGTCCATGGTCTGTGCCCAGCGTTCGTCGTGTAGGTTTAGAGTACGATTCCGTATCCATGCTCGTAGCTGAGTGAAAGGTAGAGGGAGGAATGGAGGTGAGCCTATAGCCGTGGTTTCCGATCCTCTTCTAGCTAGTTCATCTGCAGCATCGTTGTCTAGTGATCCGCTATGCCCCTTGATCCATTGTAAGATCACCTTGTTTTTTGTGGTAATTCTTTCTAGGGCTAAGTGGCATTCGTAAACAAGCTTGGAGTTATAACTGTGACTCTCCAGAGCTTTGAGTGTTGCTGTACTGTCGGAGAGTATTCGTATGGTGTAGTCTTCGATCTCTCTCCTGTTTATTGCGGTAGCTGCTTCGGTAATGGCCATGCATTCACATTGGAAGATGGAACTATGTATACCTAGTGTCATTGATATACTTATATTGAGATCCAATGAATGAATTCCCGCGTCCGTTCCCTGTTTGGTTTTTGAGCCATCGGTGTAAACGCGGACTTCATTGATTCCTGATTGATCTCTCTGTTCTTCGTAGAGTTGTATGTTATAGTGTTTTTGGAATATCTGTTGTCTTGGGATCTTGTCGCACGGGGCGGCTAGTAGTGGTTCGTAGGCTATCGCTCGCTCTAATATAGATGCGTGCAGACTCCTTGTATTACCCCACAGTCCCTGGTGTTTAAGTCTTATAGCGGCCATCATCGTTTCTTGTTGCATATAAAGATCTAGAGGAGCCAACCCTAAAATAATCTCAAGGGCGGCTGTTGGTATTGTTCTCATGCAACCTGATATTGCAGAACATGCGTGTCTTTGGAATCTCTGCAGCTTGGTAATGACAGTACTGAGTTCAGTACGGGTCCACCAAACAATAGAGCCATATGTTAGTGCCGGCCTTATTACAGCTGTGTAAAGCCACAGTGTTATTTTTGGGGAGAGTCCCCAGGTTTTTCCAAGCATTCTGCTGCATTGAAAGAAACTGGTACATGCTCGTTGCAGCTTGTAGTCAAGGTGTTTGTTCCACAGTAATTTACTATCGAGTATTACTCCGAGATACTTGACTTCGTTGGTTAGTTTCATTCAGTGTTGAATAATTTCTGCAGTCTCAGGTTACCTAGGTTCCTTTTCTGCGTGAAAATTATTAGTTCTGTTTTTGTGGGGTTGACCGATAAACCATGGCTTGTGCACCAGTTTTCGATAGTTTTGAAGGCTAATTGAATGAGGTCACATAGGACGTTCTCGAAGCATCCGGTCGCAAGGATAGCCAGGTCGTCTGCATATCCTACTGTGAATAGTCCTCTGCCATTCAGTCTCCTGATGAGATCGTCAACTACTATGTTCCATAGAAGTGGCGAAAGTACGCCGCCTTGTGGGCAGCCTCTGGCCACTGTACCTCTGGTCGTTGTATTGATTGTGAACTGTATTGCTCTGTGTTTAAGCATATTGTTAACCCACTCTGATATAGTCTGAGCTACTCCATATGCTTCAAGAGCTTGGTTCATACTGGCAAAAGTGGTTTTACCAAAGGCCCCTTCTATATCTATGAAGGCGCCCAGGGTTGGTTGTTTGTTTGTGAGTCCATCTCCAATGCGTGATAATTATTACGCTGTAAAGTGCAGATTCAGTGGATTTACCCTGACTGTAGGCGTGTTGGTTTAAGTGTAAGGGCTTGTGAAGGAGGGTGTTTCCTCTTATTTCTCGGTCACATAGCCTTTCTAGTGTTTTGAGGAAGAACGATTTTAGACTTATAGGTCGAAATGATTTCGCCAAAGTATAGTCGCTCCTACCTGGTTTTGGTATGAATACTACCTTCACTTCTCTCCATTTCCGAGGCACATACCGATGGGCGATACATGCTCTAAAAATGTTAACGAGATAGTCAGCTATTAAATCACCACTCCATCTTAAAAGACCTGGGAATATTCCATCTAGCCCTGCCGACTTGAAGGGAAGGAAGCTGTGATCGCCCATAGTATTTTCTCTCGATTGATGAGGTCTAGGGCTACGATCCAATCTTGACTACTGGATATTCGTTCTGTGTACACTTCCCAGTCATAAGTCTCGCTTATCTGGCAACCAGGAAAGTGTGTCTCTAGCAGTAGTTCACTGGTTTCAGCATCTGATTTGGTGTAGGTGTTGTCAGGTTTTTTGAGACAGCCTATTGTACGGTCAGGATCTCTTGATAGGCGGCCTTTTGTCCTGGCTGCCTGACTAGTGTTTTCGATGTTGGTACAAAAGCGTTTCCAGCATTCCAGTTTCCTGAAGCGTAAACGTTTTTATAGGTAGATTTTATAGTTTGGTAGTTTTCCCAATCCTTAGATTGTTTTGTGTTAATTACTCTGTTGAACAATTTCCTTACTTTGCGACGTAGTTTTTGCAGTTCAGAACCCCACCAATGTCGTGTGGGTCCCGCTTTGGGTGTCACCAGTGGTAAATCGGTTAGAATAAGAGTAAGTTTGTTTACATAAATATCAATGTCTTCGACAGCTATGTTGTTTGTCGGCACAGATGCAGCCGTGAGAGCTGACTGGACCGTTTTTACAAATTTGGACCTGTCCGTCTTACGCGGAACGCGCCTAGGCTGTGGTGTGGGTAATGTCGTATTAAGGTTAAAACGTATCCATCTGTGATCCGAGCACGAGGCTTCGTTTGAGACGTGCCAGTCAGTGATGGATCTGGATACATTTTCTGTTGAGAGAGTTAGATCTATGATGGTTTGGGCTCGGGAGTTGACAAATGTCGGTTCCGAGCCCTTGTTTAGTAGTGTTAAGTTAGTAGTGAGAAGATAATTTACCAATTCCTCTCCACGGCCATTAGACTTATCGCTGCTCCATAAGGTGTGGTGCATTGGAGTCGATGCAGATGATGAGGTCCAGCTTTTCTCTTTCACAGTACTCCACCAGTGATGACAGCTCCGGCGATGGTATGTCCTCGTCACTTGGCAGGTAAACAGACGCTAGGACTATATCGTGAGGCTGTTTGTTAGTTTCTGTGGGAAACCTAACAGCTGTTAGGTCTCTGGAACAGAATTCGGTGATTAATAGTGTTTGAACATGTTTTGGAGTAAATATACAGGTTCTAGGATTGCTTACGGTGGTGTCCAGAAGAAGTTTCCCACCGATGTTGTTCAGACCACAGATCCTGCCTTTCCTAATCCACGGCTCCTGGATTAGGGCTATGGTCTCCGTGTTTTCCTCCAGCGTTCTGCGTAGGGAAGCCGTGGCAGTGAGACTATGCTGGAGGTTGGTTTGCAGTATTGGGGTGGAGCTAGCAGTCTCGAATCGGAGAGGAGTTGAGGCAGCTTTCACTGGCCTCACTCCCCTCGACGTCAAGAAAGCACTCCTCGTCTGCTTTTGGAGTCGATGGAGGATCGACCTCTACATCCATCTCATGTTGTGGAGATTGGCGCACTGAGGGATCTGCCCCGGGATTGACCGGCTGAGCAGGTTGGTCGATTTGAGCAGCGCCCTTGGCTTTTCCGGCTTCATCCTCCAGGATCCGGACGTAAATGTTGCCAAAGTGCCAGTACAGGCGTCGCTCCTGCTTTTTTAGCTTTTCAATATCGGGCTCAGGTACTCTGAGGAGCAGATCACGGGTCTGACCAACGAATGCACCGTTTTGGAAAATAAATAATAGTGTAGTTAATAGCGACCTGTTATCATTAATACAACGAACCAATCAAGTCGCTAAAAACATGCTATTGGAAAATAAATCGTTTATTTTGACATTGGAAACAGACTCATCAGCTTATCTCAGCCGTTGTTGATTCACGATACGGATCCAACCGGCGAGCAGAGGAGTCGGATCGAAATTTTAGTAAACCACAATCGAGTCTCATGAAACTAGCTACTAGAAAACAAATAGTTTCATTTGAATTCGAAACGGAGAAGCCGCAATTAGAACAATAGCTGCTATTGAGACTATTTACGGTTACTGTTCGGTTAATGTTTTTTTTTATGGTTATTGTCCAATCCTAATGACGCCAAAAAACGTATGAAAGAAAGACGTAGTATGTAAATTCGTAATTGCCTTGCTTGCTGTGCTGCTGCTGATGCTAAATTACTAATCTTGAGCCCTAATTGTTTATACGTAAAATGTCTACTCAAGTGTGCAGAGTGTGTATGTCCAGCAAAGTCAGAATGCATCGCATTGATTCCAATGGACTTCAAGAAATGTTTGAGAAAGTCACAAATACCAAGGTAAGCCTGCATGTATGTCTTATAAATTAGTAAGAACTGCGCTTTGAATTCCTTCAACACAATAGTCGTATCACCAATCCATCAATTACATATTACTGTAAAATTGTTTTGCTCTAAGCTCGTTACCACAACTATGTAGGTACCTAGATTAGGGTGTCCTAAGACATGGGAGATTTTTTTTGCCCTCTATTTTTATTCTGGTTGATCCTAATTACTCAAATATTATATATTATTGCGATTGGATATAGACAACCTGTGCCGATTTGATGCCAAGCATAAGGCATGAAAAGTACTGAGTTAGTATGAAAGGAGTCCAGATTCTAATATTTGTTTGGTAAATAAAACACCAATGTGCCCAAATAGTATAGATGACTATTTTACATATAAAAGATTATTTGTTATTGTTATTTTATTTTGTTAAATTTATTATTTAAGTACTATAATAATACATTTTCCGATGTTCTTGAACGCAATGTAATACACAACATAACGCTTTTGTTCCTTCTCAACCGTGATCAAACCATGAAAGTCTTGCATCAACTTGACCGCTCTTTCAGTTGTATTGTTCACTATCCCTCGGTTTTGAAACTTTCTTCCTGGCTTCTTGAAATAAAGCATTATTTGACCACTGAGTAGAAAATTCGCGGAGAAATCTGACACCAATTAGTTAGAAGACGATGGAACAAAGACTTGCTATTGACAGTCATAGATGTTTTTCTCTTAATTAAAAAGAAACAGGCAATTCATAAAATAGTGATACTTATTGAAAAACAACTAAAAAACAACTTCTATATTTACTTAACAAACCCACGCCGTACAGTGGTCCACAAAGTTCTTCCTTCGACGGGATTTAACGTTTACCACAGGTTGATACTCCCTTTAGTTAAATTTTCAAAGTTCTTCCTTTGACGGGATTTAACGTTTACCACAGGTTGATACTCTCTTTAGTTAAATTTTCAATCATTTTTATTAGTGTTTCTTGGTCTTCATCAGTCAAATACGATAAAATGCTGACTTAACTACTGTAAAGCTGCTTCTGTGATGGTTTTTGTAAGCCTTCATTGAGTTAAAAAAACACAAATTCTGGTAAGGTGCTTTTACAGCTAAAATGCATTATAGGGATGGTTTGACGTAAGATGTCACGATGAACAGGCGAACGATCTTCAGTGCCCATCCAGTCTCTCGCCATCCATCGAACTTGGTGCATGGCACCGGAGATCGAATGTAAAATTTTCCCTATGTTTCTCCACCTAAAATTATCACAGAAAGCTCTATCAACTCTCAGTAGTCATCTCTGATTATTTCTTTGGTCAGATCAATTTGACCGAATAAAACTCTTGCAATTATTTTATCTCGGATATAGTCAGGAGCAATGTGTGCTTTTCTCTATGGCACTATTTTATCAGGACGGACATCTTTCAGCTATCTTGGAACTTTTTGAAGAGCGAAATGTCAGGGATTTTAGTCTAGTAATAGCAAGGAACAACAAGCAGATCTATATGTTAGCTTGCGTTCACCTTTTTCAGCAAGTACTGAAATTTTTCGATGCAAGTTAGCACGGGTTGCCGTGGTCCTAAGTATCCAAAATTATATAGATAATTGTTTTGACATCATACAAATAAATTAAGAGGGTATGCTTGAAAAAAACCAACTTTGATTTTTTTGGGACACTAACCACCTAGGTTAGAGTGTCCCAAAGTTCTCTGTTAACCTAGCACAGTAACTGCACTTAGTGGTTTCTCTTGGAGTGGGCTTTAGAAACGGGCTGCACGAATTTGTGGTTTCTGAGGGTTGGGTTATATAGGAGTTGCTATTCCCTACCTCTTCGTACCATTTGTTCCGCAAGGAAACGCGAACTTTATTTTTCATTATTATTTTTAGATATGTGTAACGGAACGGCTTTTAATGAAAATGTCTACCCATTAAATTATTATTATTGAGTTATGACATCGACAGAAAAAAGAAACATTTAATGTTTCGTTAATGTTTATTCATCTCCGGTGTTGGCGAAGCTCATGCCTACCTACCTACCTTTATTTATAGATTTTTGTACCATACCTTAGTTTATATTATTCTTCCCTGAATAGAATAGGTTAGGTAAAATACGGTCACAGAACCGAATCAGTCTACTCCGACTCCATGTAGTCTTGTCTAACGCATACTAGAGTGTTTTTATAAATTCGGAGGCGCGGATGGAGAGCAGTTTCCGCCAGCTGTAACAATGCGCAGGCACCGTACGAACTGTAGCGGCTGAGGCTGGTTGTCGTAGGCGACCAGCAAGCTGAAGCTGCGAAGCTGCGAAGGCGAGTGCGGATGCCGTTGAGTAAGCTAAGTTAGCTACCGAAAATTGACTTTTTAGTTACAAGTTTGCCAATAAATGATTGTGAGGTTAGAACCGAAACTTTTAAAGTTGATTTTCTCGAATACTATACATTTTCCCGCCAATCCCTTTGATCTTCTTGTTTTCTTTGGTCATAAATATTGTTACGAGCTGAGGGTTCGGATACACGCAGCTGAGGTACACGTAATCACAACACACTAATTCACACCACTGTTGCACCACTTAAAGTCACCGAAATGTTCGCACGTATAGCAAAATCCAGACTGACTCGCGAGCAACTACTGTTCACGCGAGATCCTTCTCCACGTCAGTCCTCCAGGGCCTCGCTGAGACTGACTGACTGTCCGGCTTTTTTTTTTCGAATGGACTAATCTCGCTGTTGGCCTCTGAGGCCGTGACAGCTTAACCGAACTAAGACTGACTTTTTTTTTTTTTTCGAATGGACTAATCTCGCTGTTGGCCTCTGAGGCTGTGACAGCTTAGCCGAACTTTTGGCGAGCGCAGATGGCGCTCAGCCCAGTAAGTTTTTTAGGCAACTAGCGCAAGGGCACCACTTAGGTACGAACCTCGGCTTGGGCTGTTGCCGGGATGGGGATAGGAGAGAAACGCCCGGGTACATGTCTGTACCTCGTATAAGCGGCGACTGAAGGGACTCGTCGACCTCGCCGGCGAGGTCGGTGTTTCTGTGAAGTGTTTGCTCTGTCTGATATAGATGACTCACCTTCCGCATTAGCAGAGGTGATTTCGTCATCTGGGTCTCCGAGAACGTGTCTCGGACGACGGAGGATTTAACTAAGACTGACTGCCATCTCTCCGGCCTATTTATATTGCGCACATTTCGATCGTTCCAGGAAAGGGGTCGGTGTTTCGACAGAACGACCAATCCCCATTGTGCGCAACCGCAGACAATAACAACAATAACACAGCAAGACAAAAGCGTTCGAGAAGTTTCGATTATTACTCATTGTTTAACAGCCTCGGCGTAACAATATATTAGGTTGGGGAAAAAGTTTCTTCGCATTTTTTAAGAAAATTCAAAACATTTTTTAATATAGTTTATTTACATTTAACTAAAGTATATAGGTACCATTTTGTTCGATAACTTTTTGCCATCTTGTAGGTAGGGACATGATCCCATTGCTATAGAAAGGGGCATGCCCACTCTCCCTTGTAAAAAATGCTGTCACTGCACACACTTGAAACTAATTGCTAATGATTCTAGGCTTAGTTAGTAATAAAAGAGCTAAGAAGTTAGTTATAAAAAAGTTTACTATAAAGAGAAAAATCAGTTTTTATTTTTCACAAACAACCAGTTTTACATCACTGTATTCAACTACAACTTAAATAGTTTATTATTGTAATTATAACGATTCCTAGATAAATTATGATATTGATAATTACTATCAATTTAATCGTTTAAGCTTTAAGTCAGCAAACAAACAAAAATACGCGAGAAAACAAACGAAACGGCCACAGACACAGATCACAGGAAACGGCTTGTGTATAATAACTTTTTAGTAGCTGCAGTAAAATGACGTTTCTAAATGTCATTCCGTAAAATAATGTTGACAGCCTAATCTCAATAGGGATGTGATTCAGTTCACAAAAGTTTATAGAGTATCTAATCGTTCCATAGCTGATGATCATACTAAATTCTATTATTAATGTAAATAAAAGGCTGTATAAACGTTGATCCTTTTAGACATATACAAGGTAACACTCAAGAAAACGCTCTCTCAAGCTGGTAGTACTGGTTTTTGGTTACGGTGCTACGATGACGCTTGACCGCCATTTTGTTTCGGTTGTCATTCGCTCATTCGGCTTCATACTTCTGTTTTGAGTGCATGAATAACTTTGATTTGCCCACTGCGCGTTGTTTTTGTTATCATTATTGTTAAACTTATGTTACGTTGTGTTTGTTTTTCATTACCTGTTTTCGTTACTCGTGTTAGTTTTTTTTTGTTTGATACATTGAAGACATGGATAGCACATCGCAAGATGGAGACACATTTTTATCTCCTAAGAAAAAAAGGCCACGTGTAGCTTTAAGTGCAACTGAAAAACTTTGGGTCCAAAACGTTTACAAATGTGTTTGAAGTGAAATCTTTAGAATCAAACATTGAAGTTCCAAAAATAAGTGAATGCGTTAACAAGGTGGCTGAAGTCTTGGGAATATCCGTCCGCACAGTTTATTCCGTTTTAAAGGAGCACAAGGAGAACGACAGCGAATCACCAAAACCTCCCGAAAAAACGGGCCCAAAACTTACATTTAAAGATAAACTTGATGATTTCACATTCACTGCTCTTAGACGAATTGTACATCAATCAGTTCTTTCATAGAAATGAAATACCCACCATCGCAAAAGTTAGTTTACACAATGTCGTCACTCATCTTTTTATAATACGTTATGTATGTTTTCTCCCATCCCAATCTATCTATGTATGATGATGATGATGTATGTAATCTTAACCAATTAGGTAATAACTTTAATCATTTTTAGGTGCTGCAAGTTGTAAATGATGACCAAGGATTGCCCAACTTCTCGAAAGAGACATTGAGAAAAATTATGAAGCATCTTAATTTCGAATTCGCTACTCGACCACGCAAGAGTGTGCTTATTGATAGACAAGATATCATATCATGGCGCCAGCGCTACCTGCGTTTAATTAAACAATATCGTAGGGAGGGAAAATACATATATTAAGACGAGACCTGGGTCAACGCTGGTACGTGTCAACTCTTAGTTTCTTCTATTTGTTCCCTTTTTCTTTTGATGTCGAAACTTATGATTCTTTTTTGTTCGACAGCGACAGTGATTTCGAAAAAGATTAATTAAATAACATTATTATGACGTTTTTGTTTCATTTTGAATGTACCTCCCTATACTTCCACTAAAAAAGATCAATCCTTTAGTATAGTAGTAATAATAGGTAAAAAAATACATTACAACTTAATATTAAATCTCAAAAAAAAAAACCAAACTGATTATTCATATATGATTCACTCATTTAGCTACATCCCTATTTATTTTTCTTCAAAAACCGGCAACCCACAAAACGTCATTTTACTGCAGCTAATAAAAAGTTAGACAGTCATAGGGATTGGCATATCGACCATCGACTATTATCCGAAATATCGATTTATCGGCGCAAAATAATCGGTCAAATCGAGCAATCGATTATATTTAATCTCAAGGCGCGCGCGCACAGAAGAGCCATTTTTGACATCGCGCTCCTGTACAATCAACAGACGAGGGCAATTATTCCAGTAAATCAAAATTCAATATTTTAATGCAAAGAAATAATCATCTGATTCTGTTGAGTAAATGTTGAATCGAAGTAAAATTCAGTTTATTTCGATTCAACACGAGCGCCACAGATAAATACAAAAATATACCTACCTATTTACTTCTGAAAATCAGATATTTAGTGTGTCAGGGGTAGTAATAAGGTAATAAAACGTACGAAAAATATAAGTACCAATTGTACCCAAGCTAAAAAAAAATGTACTTATTTGTCTTTGGAGATGTTTAATAGAATTCATTATGTATTTCTGTGTTGATTTTGTAAACTTGGATTGAATAGATAGTCGATATCGATCGATATCGACTATCGTTTGAGTTAGTTCTTAATTCGATGATTTGGGAGGAATAACGAGTGATAGGTGCCTAACTAAAAAATATCTCATGTCTGTGTCATTAACTCGTCTCTGCATGGCCTTATGCAAAAATCGTGCGAAGCTTTAACCTCTCATCTGTTGATCGAATTAAAATCGAGATAAAGCTACAGATAAGCCGAGTTATTTTTTTCCGCTTTTTTTCTCTCCACTGGTTAATCCTAAAGCCATCTAGAAGGTGGCGCTGAGATCAACGGCCCGCCGATTATGATCAAGGTTAGCTGAGAGCGAGAGGATTTAGATCAATTGCGGTGCGTCAACAGCTGAGCGCAAATTCAGCGCGTACTGCGATTGGCTGAGATTATCTCGCTCGGGCGCTCGCTACCAGCGCGAGTCAAGCATAATACCACCCCCGGGTTAATTAAAGATAAAAAAAAAAGATTTACAAAACGCTCATTGGGAAACAAATATCGTTTTGGTTTCGTACTTCTGAAATCGGTGACCGATTTTTCGTGTCAGTGAAAATACAGTCAAATAAATCGATTGTTTTATTTATGGTCTTTTATCAACAATCGATTATTGTCTCAGAACAACTCTGGCTCAACACTAATGTTTGCAACTGGAGGCAATTTGCTACCATTTCATTTCCTGTCGTTTTCATATTCATTATTATTTTAAAATATTGTAGGATACTTTTCGTGTTAATCGATTGATACGTAGAATAACGAAAAAATGTAACATATTTTTTGGATGAACGCAATTTTTTGTGCAGTTGACAGCATTATATGGGCATGCCCCTTTGGGGCTTCTGATCAAAATACCGCGACAAGTGGTTTTGGCAGTCCTCTCGTGATGTTAACCTGACACTGCCTAAAGAATTCTGAAGAGACCGAAACAGGTGGAAATCTGAAGGTGCAAGGTCAGGACTATACGGCGGATGCATTAACACCTCCCAACCAAACTCTCTTAATTTTTGCTGAGTGGCTAAAGATGTGTGAGGTCTAGCGTTATCATGATGAAAAACCACACCCCTTCTGTTGATTAATTCCGGCCGCTTTCTCTCAATTTCTTGCTTTAATCTCATCAGTTGTTCGCAGTAGAGTTCAGAATCGATGGTCCTGCCTGGTGGTTACAGCTCATAATGAATAATGCCCTTCCAATCCCACCACACACACAGCATCACCTTGTTGCGAGTTAACCCGGGTTTCGCCACAGTCTGTGAAGCCTGACCGGCCTTTGACGACATTTTTCGCACGTTCTTGTCGTACGTGATCCACTTTTCATCACCAGTTATCAGCTCCTTCAAAAATGGTTCGGTTTCATTACGTCGTAATCAAGAATCACAAATGAGTACACGGTTCATTAGGTTTCTTTCAGTGAGCTCGTGGGGTACCCAAATATCGAGCTTTTTTGTGTACCCAGTTTTTTTCAAATGCGCCAAAACTGTTTTGTGGTCAATTCCCAGTTCTTCAGCTACGTCGTAACTACTGATATGCCGATCTTGCTCCAGTTTTTCTAAAATGGCATCAATTTTATCCGTAATAGGGCGACCAGAGCGACGTGCATCTTTGACATCAAAATTTCCGGATTGAAAACGCTTAAACCAAATTTGTGCTACTCTCACAGACACTGCACTAGGTCCATAAACATCGCAAATTTTTTTCGCGGCTTGCGTTGCATTTTTACCTTTTTTGTAGTAAAATTTTAAAATGTATCGAATTTTTTCATTAGATTCACTCATCTTTACAGTACGAAAAACAAGTAAAAATCACACATTTTCCTAATTTGAATTTAGAATTATCTTCTTTAAAATTTAAACTTTGAATGATACCAAAACCAGCCAGATACAAATAGTATAGCCAAAGAGATTTTATTACAAGTTCATACATACTATAATGCGAAAAGACTTTTTCCCCAACCTATTATTATGTTTTCATACGCCGATTTGTAGATCTTGCTCTGCTTGATGGTTTACAAAATCCATCTAAATAATTATTTTTTGTGGTAAACATTTTCACCTTATTGGGATGTATTGTTTTTGATTTTTACTACAACTAGGTACTTACCCATCTATTTTACATAGTTTTAGTGGAATTTAAGTAATATTCCAATGTACGTGTCCGTTTCAGCTCCATGCCAGTGGAAGGCCTGTATCAATATGCTACATCTGTCTCTCACAAATGCTGAAGAGCCAGAGATTCTTAGAAATGTGTCAAAGTGCTGAGGAGATGTTTGCTGATCTATTATCAAATGGAATAGAGGTAAAGCTGATGTTATTATTTAGCTACTTTGGTGTAGAGACTAGAGATTGGGTTAGGGTAAAAAATTAAAGTTATATACAACAAGTATAAACCGTCACATGCACACATAGACGCGCGCGGGTGGTTAGTTGGTTTCTGGACAACACCCCGACCGTCGGCGATGTTTTGCGTCAGTCATTCGAAAATTTTCACACAACGTGCAGGTATCATAAGCATTTAATTTTATTATTCCAAATAGAAACCCTTATAGTTATGCCATATCCCTCTGTGTGTTTGTTTGTCCGATTAGCTTTATCTGTTTACTCATAGACTGTTAGTGCTGCAGCTAAATCTGCATGATGTTACATTGTTGTGACATTAGATTATGAAATAAAAAGTAAATACAATTTTACGGTGTTGTACATTAAACTGTTTTCTATTCCATTCTCCAGTAAATACATGGTAGTTGGGTGATTTATGATGTAAATCATCTATTGACGCGCCTTGAGGGTATGACGTCACGCTCTAACGATATGCTTACAGTAAGATAAGAGGTGATTTATGATGTAAAGCATATATTGGTGCGCCTTGAGGGTAAGACCGACTCGTATGACGTCACGCTTTGACGACATGCATCCAATAAGATAAGAGGTAGATGGTTTAGATAGGCTAACGTTACGTTATCGAGTTTCGCAACCACCACTCGTTTTTTAGCAGATAATAAACCTTTTAAATTTTTCAATGCCCGACATAGAGCGCAATGTAAAGCAAACCACGCAACGGACCGGGACGTCTAAGAACCGCGAATGAATGAACAAAACTTTCTAGGCTGACTGTGCATTTTTTCATAAACCCGAAAATGTATCAAATCAAATAAAATTATTTATTGCGAATATGGGTTAGTAACAGGTGGTTAGTGATACAGTTTAAGTTCGTCCATAATCAGCGTTTATCGCATGCAATTTTAGTCAGCCTTAAAAGTATCCACATACCACAAAGTATTAACATAGAAAAAAAAAAAATTATGCTTAAAATATTTACAATATTCAACTCTTACCTTAAATAGAAAATTAGTAATAAAATGTCAGATTTACATAATAAAATTATTCAAGGGATTTGTCACTAAGAAACTCATTTTTAAGTTGTAGTATGCTTTTTTTATTAATATTAGTTTTAAGTTTCTCTTGAACATACTCAGACTGGAAGAACCCAATACAGACTCAGGTAGGTGATTATTATATACGTGGAGCCATATAAATCACACTGATTAAACAAGGCTGTCTTATTAGGTGGAAAACAAATTTTATTAATATGCCGTTTACTTTTACGGTTTATAAAGAGGTCCATATTTGTGTTAATGAATGTAGTGATTTCGTAGATATACAAACATGGGAGAGTCAAAATCCTAAGCTCCGTGAAATAGGGCTTACAGCTGTCAGTTTTCTGCAACTTGCATATTGCTCTGTTCATATGTAGCTAGCTGTGCATATGTAGTTATTTTGTTCTTCAAACCCAACCTATAGTTTTGTAAGAACAAAACCTTCTAACTATAAAAGAAAAGGTAGCTGCCCTCAATGAGGCCCCACCCTGTATAGGTATAAGATATGATAAATTTTATTCAGAAAAAGACACAAGTTAACAACATATTCAGCATAAAACAAAAATAAATATTACCTCATTGGGTTTCATTGAATAGATTTCCAGAAACACTCCAAAAACCAAATAAATTTAATTTAAAATAATAAAAAATATGGCTGGACATTTCAGACAGCGCTATCTAGCTCCAAACTAAGCAGAGCTTGTACTATGGGAACCAGATAACTGATAGAATACTTCATACTTTTTTTTGTAAATAATATACTTATAATATAGAAAAACATCCAGACCCGGAACAAATATCTGTAGATCATACAAACATTGGTTCCGCAGCGGGAATGGAACCCTCTACCTGGAGGTCGTCACACACTATGGTTTCCTTAACGCTTGATAGATACAGTGTCGGTTACGTAATACACAGCTTCAAAGTGGCTAATTGGCGAGTTTTTCTGGACTAGACTAACTTTATCACCTTGCTTGAATATAAATGTGATAAGTAAGTTGGTATCCTCGCTCAGTATTTTTTGTAATCTCTATGTATTTTTTCTTTCAGGTCGAGAAACATTCAATCGATTCGCTTAACATAGCCAGTGTGCAACACATATCATTATCAGTCGCGTCTACACAGTTCGTAACTCTAAATGATTACTCAATGAATGAACGTTCTCAAGTAGCTGTTAAAGAAGAACCCAGTGGAGTTGAGGAAAATGCAAATATTGTTAACATTTTATATAATGAAATGGACACGGAGCATTCTCAAATAGAAGAAAGTGTTTCATCAATTAATACTGATAACGTTGAATTACATTATTATTGTGATTTGTGTAATTTTAAATGTAGGACAAAAAGGTGGTTAGTTGTACATTTGAAAAGACACACTAAACAAAAACCACATTCCTGCAACAAATGCAATAAGACTTTCTCTTCCAAAGGTATTTTGAATCAACACCTAAGAACTCACACGGGAGAAAAACCGTATTCCTGCAACGAATGCTGTAAGTCTTTTTCACAAAAAAGAGTTTTGAAACGTCACCTAACAACCCATACGGGAGAAAAACCATATTCCTGCAACAAATGCAATATGGCTTTCTCAAGAAAATATAATTTGAGTCGACACATAAAAACCCACACGGGAGAAAACGCACCTTCTTGCAACAAATGCAATATGACTTTTTCACAAAAACGTGATTTGAATCGTCACCTACATAACAACACACACTGTAGAAAAACCATAAACCTGCAAGAAATGCAATAAGGCTTTCTTAAAAAAATATAATTTGAGTCGACACATAAGAACCCCATACAAGAGAAAAACCATATTCCTGCAACAAATGCTAGGTATATGACTTTTTCACAAAAACATTGTTTGAATCATCACCTAACAACACACACTGGAGAAAAACCATAAACCTGCACCAAATGCAATAAGGCTTTCTCACAAAAAGTTGATTTGAATGGTCACCTATGTACCCAAACTGGAGAAAAACCAGAAAACAACCAACCTGAAACAGTCACACAAGACATAATTTGGATAAATATACATATCCAAAAGTTGATAGTAGGAGAGCCCACGCCACTAAACCTAGTTCGATAAGACTACCAGATGATATGTATAATTAGTCACGTCATTAATGGGGGAACAAAAGTCCGGTTTCTAGTATGAAGTTTTGTTTGTTCCTTGAAATAGGGGAGGGATAGGATTACGATAATATAGTGCTGCAAGCCCCCCTTATTCGCCTAATCAGTGGCAGCAGCATGCAAGCGACGCCTCGTATCTAGGTATCTAGTATGATCGATCTCCTCAAAAAACCCAAGCTCATCCGAAAGATCATCAATTTCTGTGTAAGAAAAACCACTGCTGCATTTTCCAAACAGTGGACAAAGTGGTTGCTGCAGCGATTGAAGGTCGCCCTCCGCGCAGCTGCATTCGGTGTTTCAATTCAGTTTGTAAAATGCAGCAGTGGTTTTTCTTACACAGAAATTGATGTTCTTTTGGATGAGCTTGAGTTTTTTGAGGAGATCGATCATACTAGATACCTAGATACGAGGCGTCGTTTATCATGCTGCTGCCACTGATTAGGCGAATAAGGGGGGCTTGCAGCACTGCATTATCGTATAGTCCTATTCCTCCCCTGTTTCAAGGAACAAACAAAACTTCATACTGAGTCTTATCATACTAGAAACTGGACTTTTTTTATGGCGTTGCCAGGTTTTTTGCATTGCTGCATCGCCATTTCGTGTTCCCCCATTAATGACGTGACTAATTATAACACTCTCACTGCCGTCTA
Source organism: Philereme transversata (assembly GCA_963924445.1). Classification (NCBI taxonomy): domain Eukaryota; kingdom Metazoa; phylum Arthropoda; class Insecta; order Lepidoptera; family Geometridae; genus Philereme; species Philereme transversata. The sequence continues at coordinate 6,787,822 of OZ004353.1, forward strand.
TTGTATTGAATTTTCTAATACAGCAAGCCATGCGGGCGGCCGGCGACCCGCGGGGTTACTTATCTTAGCAAGCCGCTGTCGAAAATCTGTAACGAATATCGCAGGCCATACGGGCGGCCGGCGGGCTCACTGGTTGTCTTTAATAGCAGGCCGTGCGGTCCGCTACGACCTCGCAAATTCATATATTTTTTCTAACGTGTGGCCTGCTGATAGAGGAAAATAAAGTTATCAAATGATGACTTTGTATCTTTTTCTACACAATACAAAAAAAAATCGGTGCTATCGTGAAAATTTACTGATTTATAGGGGATTAATTTATGAAATAAAAAACTGTTTCCAATGAATGAAATGTAATTAAAAAAAACAAATTTATTGCCTATTAGTGTCTTTATGGATGTTGGCAAAGCATTCGGAGCATACACTGGGATGTGAGGGGCAAACTAAGCACACAGTATTTACTTTCTTGGTCACTTTACATGCTTCCACACTTGACAAACCTTCTTCTCTTTTTTTTTCATAGCAGTGAATGCATCTTCTTCTGACTATCCTGTTCCGATTGTCGACCAAGGGAGACTTTCCAAAACGGTGGCTAGTCGAGCAAGCTTGATTATTTCGATTTTGTCTGCTGTTTTTGTTAAGACCCATCAGTTCACGGCAAATGTTTTCTTTGAATGTTGTGATAGTATATTTTTTAGACGACAAGTTCTTGGCCTGTTTATACAAAATGTAGGCATTGATCATAGATGTGCTAAATAAAAGCTCTATAGCCAACTTTTGAAACCAACGTAAGCTCCTCCTTGCAGGATTGGAATAACTTCCCATTTGGTCAGAATAGTCAATGGAACATTTATGACTATTATAGTCTGCAATTAGAGTTGGTTTCATTGTGACTTTATTGCGGTTTCTTTTGCTTCGCACGCTAACAAATCCAGGGGTATGTCGGGTTGACAGAGCCAACACTTCTCGCTTGTCCTTCCATCTAAGAATTAATACTCCATCATTGTTTTCCATAGCACAGACCTCACCTTTCTTCAATTTCTCCTTCAAAACGTCTTGTGGTATTCCTTTCCTGTTTTTTCTGAGCGTGCCTATCAAATGAGTACCTTTTTGTAATAGATTTTGAGCTAAAGGTATACTTGTGTAGAAGTTGTCCGTAACGATACTTCTACCAGCATTCAAATACTTTTCACTAAGTTTCATGACGATTTGACATGACTGGTTTTGTGCCGCAGTTGTCGTATTCTTTCCTTCATAGACAATCTGGTCATGTATATCCGTCATCATCGCAAATTTTGAATAATTTTATGCCATATTTATGGCGCTTTCCGGGTATATACTGCATAAAACAAATCCGGCCTCGAAAAGCCACCATCGTTTCGTCAATAGTAAGAAACTCTCCAGGTATTTTGAATTGGTCAAATTTTTTTGATATAGTCTCCACAAAGCGCCTTATTTTTATCAATCGATCCATTCTTGCTGTGCCCATAAAATAGGTATCCTCAAAATGCCAACACCGCAGTAAAATTTCAAAACGGTTTCTGCTCATCACTGAGCTGGCTACTTTGTTTTCGTACAATATGTCTTTACTCCAATAATCAGATATTTTTGGCAACTTTTTGAGCCCCATCCAAATGAGTAAACCGAGAAATTTCTTCATTTCGGCAGCATCACAGTCTTTCCACTTAGACAACCGACTGTTTCGTGTCACAGGTCGGAGCATTCTTTTCTTGTTTGCATATGAATTAGTCATGCACACCATCAAATCAATAATTTCGTCATCCACATACATAGAAAGAAAATCTAATTCAGTTTGGCAATCTGGATTAATGTTTTTCGTACCTGGAGCAGCAGTAAATGAAAATTGCTTCTTTCTTGATCCGTCTGTAGGTGTACTCCAATTACCTACAGATTCTGGCATGTTTTGTGATCCTGAGGGTTCCGCTGGACGTTGATGCTGGCGCCGTTGGTTTAAATCCGACAATTTGACGGTACTAGCAGACGAATTTTCGTCAGAATCACTGCTTACACTGTTCAGTTGGTCTTCCGATGATGGCTGATAGTCCGGGTCGTCATCGGAGTCCGACATGATGAACAAAACTCAGTGAATGTAATAAAATGCACGAGATAACAAACAAATTCAGCAAAAAGCGCGCGAAAAACCGACCGTTGCAAGCCACGCGAGCGGCCGGCGGGCGAATGATTGGCTACTGGACGTGGCGTGACAGTATCGGTAATTGTTTAAATAATAACGACGAATTTTCATTGATTTAGGCGCGAAAGTTACGGTGCGCCGGCGACCCGTATGGCCTGGCAAGCCCGCTCAGCGCAGCTTAAGGTGGCGCGCAATACTTGAAAACTTACGACCTGCCTGCGGACCGCATGGCGGTGAGAGTGATAATTATACATATCATCTGGTAGTCTTATCGAACTAGGTTTAGTGTCGTGGGCTCTTAGACTATGACTTGTATAAACAAACATTGAATTATTTAGGAATCTTGTTTTTGTTGTAACCCTAATAAATCAGTTTAAATCATGATTTTACCGATTAAGAGCTGTTAGTTTTCCAGCAACTATAATTTATGGTTAGGTAAATAATTTGTTGGTACAAGTTGTAGCAACATTGTAACTAGATAGTTATAGTTACGCCTAACCCCTCTGCCCTAGATTAATTTAGAATTATAGTTTTGCTGCATTTACAAATGCACTTCTTAGAATTTAAGCTTTGTTTCATTTTAGCCAACACAGCAGTCTTTGCATCGACCACCGTGTTGGCTCTCTGTACTTTTGATCATTATTAAATCCACCTCAAATCGGTGCGAACGTAATCATAGTTTTAATTTAGATTTAATTAATTAAAATTACATTTTTTAAAAACTTATCTTCGCGCTCCCGAACTAAGAGTGGCGCAGCCGGAACAGATTTTCAAATTTTCTACGTGTTTTCCGCGATTTCCCGACGTAAAAATCCGTCAGGGAAATTTTCACGAAAATTCGCGAAATTAAAGTCTGTGTCGAACCAAACAAGTTTCTCTTACGGGTATTGAAAAGTGAGCATGGGAGTAGCGGTCGGTTGGTGAGTAAAACTTTTCGCCATTCCTTTCCTATAATCTCCTAACCTCATAAAAATGCGAGTTTTTAAAAAAAAATATAATTTTGATATTTTGTTATTATTGAGATTAGACTTCTCTCATTATAACGTGACTGGTTAACTTGTATGTAGGTAATTCTATCGAGCTAACCTTGTTCTAAAAATAGAACACCATAGAGTTAAGAAAAATTAGATAGTGCATATTTTATAACTCAGATTTGTACTGTAAGTTAAAATAGGTAAAAATTAGTGTTACTTGATCTTGAAATCGATCGTAACATAATTTTAAAATTTAGGTAAAAACATTTTTTTTACAAAATATATTTTTTACACTTTTATAAAAAAATAAGAGGTTTTCCTCATTCTACCCATTACTTTGCTTTAGTTGTATTTCTATTGTATTATTTTTGTGTGTTATTTTATCTGTGTAAAACCAAGTGAAGTTGCCTTCTCCGAATATTTTATTACTCTACGGCAATGGCGAAAGTAGAGCCCATTCCAAAGGAAATTATTCAATTAATACCATTATATAATGGAGACAAAAGACATTTAAGTCTTTATTTGAGAAAATGTCAATATGTGATCGATCGGTTCAGTAAAAAAGATTTCGAGGAACAAAATTTATACGTCTTCAACGTTTTAACGAGTAGGCTTACGGAGAATGCAGCTGCGCTCTTATCGGAACGAGAGGATGTTGTGTCTTGGTCCGCTCTAAAGGAATTGCTCATTCAGCATTTCGGAGATCCGCGTAGTGAAGCTTGTATAAACATCGAATTAGAATCATTAAAAATTAAATCAGGAGAGAGTTGTTTGGATTTTTGTAATCGCATCCAGTGTGCGATCTTTATTGATGTCGAAAGTAAATTTGATTGCGGATAGCGATTTAAAACGTGCGAAATTGATAATTTACAACAATACGGCTCTGAATGTATTTTTGTACAATCTTCCCGAAAGCGCGTAGTGAGACTAAAGACACCCTCTACTTTAGAAGAGGCATTGACCATTGTTCTTGAGGAAGTTAACTTCCTAGAGCAATATAACATGAGGAATAAAATACATGGCAGTAACCAAATTACAGGTTCAAGGCCATTGATAACACAGCCATCTGGGTACAAACCCACATTGCCTAACAATGATACATTGCCGAAATTTAAATTTGGCATTCCTCAAAACTCACAGATTAGGGTACCCCAATTACAAGGGCAAGTTCAGCAACAAAATTTTGGAGGCTTCCGCCCACCAACATTTGGCTATAAGCCACAGTTTGGCCTTCAGCCACAGCGACAATTTGTCCCTCAGCAGTTTGGTTATAGACCACCACAGCCATTTGGCTACATACCACCACAGCCATTTGGTTATAAACCACCACAGTTTGGTAACAAACCATTAGGATATACTCCTCAGGTACAAAGACCTCAATTGCAAACGACTGATGTAACTATGAGGACAGCCGCGCCTCTAAAACCTCAACCACCACAAGGTTTTAAATTAAATGAACTGAGTATGAACGAGTACGAACGTGAACCCTACTATGATGAAAACTATTACTCTGACGATTACAATTATGATGACGTAAATGGACTGAACTATTGTAGCGACTACAATAACATGCAATATACCGACGAACAATACGAATTACCAGAACCTTAGAGCAGTAAACCAACTACTGCTCTAAGACCAGAACAGACTGACGAAACTCAGACGGATTTTCACGAAGGTGCCTCGATAGACAAGAAGTCCTAGAACTAAATTGCGATCCTAATTTAAAACTTCCGTACATTTATTTAGAAGAAATTGATGCAAAAATGATGATTGATACCGGAAGTATGAGATCATTCATTAGTTCTCGAAAAGCTTATCAGTATTTTGGCGAGTTTATTCGAAACGAACATGATCTGTTACAACAATTAGACGCAATTATTGATTTAAAGGAACAACTATTGAAAACAAGTACGACTTGTATTCCAATAATCAATAATAATTTAAATTACACAATCAATATTTCCCCACGATCAGAACAACGAGTTAAATTACCAATAGACCAATATTCAGGTGAAGCCATACTTGACTTCCACAAATTTACAAACGGATTACGAATGCCTAGTGCAATAGTTAACTGTATAAACGGATATGCATCTACGGTTATACAGAATACCTTAGATCAACCAAAGCAACTGATTATTAGACGACCCTTTACAGTGACACGATATGACGGTAATGCATGTGACTTAAACATGACAAAGGACATGAGTGAAATAGAAACAGATTATTTGCTTGAAGAAAATTTAAGTAAACTCAGACTTGATCATACTAACGACGAAGAACGTGAGAAAATATTTAGACTTTGCATGGATTACAAAGACATATTTTACTGCGACCAAATTCCCTTGACGTTTACTAATAAGGTTAAACATAACATACGGACAAAGAACGAGGACCCTATATACGTCAAGCCATATAGGCAAGCCCCGTTTCTACAGAACGAAATTAATAAACAGGTAGATAAATTACTGAAGGACAATGTAGTTCAGGAGTCTCATTCTCCTTGGAACGCGCCTGTACACCTGGTGCCTAAGAAGATGGATGCATCTGGCGAGGTGAAGTATAGGATGGTAGTTGACTATAGACGACTTAACGACATAACCATTGACGACAAATATCCCTTACCAAACATTACAGACCTTTTCGACAAATTAGGAAAAAGTCCTTACTTTAGTACCCTTGATCTAGCAAGTGGTTACCATCAGATCGAAATAGAAAAGAAGGATAGGCAGAAGACGGCCTTCAGCACGCAGAACGGACATTTTGAGTTCCTTAGAATGGCTTTTGGGCTAAAAACTGCTCCTGCGACATTCGAGAGGACGATGGACAACGTTTTACGTGGTCTACAAGGTCTACATTGCATGGTTTACTTAGACATAATTATATTCTCAAATAGCTTAGAAGAACATATTCAAAAACTACGGACTATCTTTGACAGAATTAGAGCGACTAACTTGAAAATACAGCTTGACAAATCGGAGTTCTTACGTAAAGAAGTACTTTACTTGGGGCACACGATAACGAAGGACGGACTTAGACCGAATAATGATAAAATTGACGCAGTGTTGAAATATCCCATTCCGAAAACACCGACTGAAATTAAAAGTTTCTTAGGTCTAGTAGGATATTACAGACGATTTATAAAGTAACAAAGTAAAAAAGTAAAGTATAAGGTAACCCAACCCCTGACAGCTTGTTTGAAAAAACGTAACGGAATTGTAATTGACCAGAAGTACATTGAACGCATTTAATAAATGCAAAGAACTCTTGACGCATGCCCCATTGTTACAGTACCCTAACTTTGACAACCCTTTCGTGCTTACGACTGACGCGTCAAATGTAGCGGTAGGTGCAGTACTATCCCAGGGACCGATTGGTAGTGATAGACCGGTGGCGTATGCTAGTCGAACACTCAGTGACACAGAATCACGTTACAGCACGATCGAACGTGAATTGCTCGCTATTATCTGGGCAGTGAAACATTTTAGGCCTTACTTATACGGTCGTAAATTTTTCATATACACAGATCATCGACCATTAGTATGGCTTCGATCTCTGAAAGACCCGAGTAGTAAACTCACTCGTTGGAGGTTGCGTTTACAGGATTATGATTACGAATTAATTCATAAGAGCGGTAAACAGAACACCAACGCAGACGCCTTGTCTAGGATTAAGATCAATGCTATAGATTCGGATAATGAGGATAAATCGATGGCAGTTAACGTTGATGATAAAGAGCAGATACTAAAAAAGCACCTAGATTAAATAGTCGAGGATATAGGAAAGATAGCTCAACAGAAAACGGCACGTAACGACTCATCAACGATAACAGTATCAGATTCGAGTAGGACAGCGACAGTCAGTCCAATAGCAATCTCCGACACACTGTCAAGACATAGTATTGACAATGACGAATACCCTGTGCGATCAGAATCAAGTAAATCTCAAACAGTTCATTCAGCAGTAGAATTAGAATCCACTGGAATACCGATTTTACATGAGGCAATTGACACCAAGCCTAACCAAATCTTGGTATACTCATGGTTTAAAAATGAGATGCAAGTTAGAAATCTTTCTAGAACTAAACAAAAGGTTTTAGAAGTTTTCCTACCCATAGATAATTCAGAACTAATTAAAGAATTTTTAAAACAGTACATAAAACCAAAAATTAAGTATTTTATTTACTTTGAGGAAAAAGAACATCGTAAATTATTTGGAAATATAATTATTCAACTTTTCAAGAAAGGTATGATTAATTTCTATGTATGTACAGAGCGGGTAATTGCTATTGAAGATGAAAATGAACAAAGGGCAGTAATAGTTAAATATTATGAAGGAAAGACATGCCACCGCGGTATTAAGGAAACGTTGGTTAGGATTCGTAGAAATTATTATTGGGATAGAATGCAAGAAACAGTAACAGCAGTCATAAATGCTTGCGAAGCATGCCAGAAAATGAAATATGATAGGAAACCCATCAAACCTATCTTACAATTAACGCAAACACAAGATGCCCCTTTTCAAGAGATTTTTATAGACCTTTTTATCATTGAGGGAAAAACCTATCTGACACTTATTGATGCTTTCAGTAAGTTAGGACAGGCAATTGAAATTCAAGGAAAATCAACACCTGAAGTAATCAGAGCTTTGATGAAGTACTTTTCATATTACGGCATCCCCCGAAGGATCAGTTCAGACCCCGGTACTGAGTTTAATAATGAATTAATGAAAGAATTTCTAAGTTTATATAAAATTGAACTTCACGTTGGTACGCCCAATAACCCTAATTCAATGGGACTTATTGAACGTTTCCATTCCACAATAATTGAAATTTATAGATTGGTTAAATATGAAAAACGATGTACCGATGCGGCATCAGTTATGACGTATTCAGTTATGGCTTATAATCACACCATTCATTCTGTTACTGAACTAACTCCATTTGAAGTAGTAGGTATTCGGACACACTGATACAAGCAGCCCTTATGGCATCGAATTAGAAAAGCGTTATTTCCAGAAACTGGTTAAAGATCATGCTAAGCGAACTAAAGTATTGCAACCCGAAAATACTTCCGATAAAAGAAGGTCAAGCATACGTGCAAATTAATCATTGGACTATAGTTAAGGTTATTCATTTGGAAAAGATTTATAATGATTTAAATTATCTTGCAACAAATTATGAGCAACTATGTAAACTGATCGATAAGAATGCACCATATTCTCATGAAATGAGAAGTATAAAATCACATACAGAGTTCATACGCGATATAACTAAAGATAAATACCGACCACTTGTTCCACATCAATCTATCGTGAACTCTACAGAACTTACTATGTATCATTTGAAATTAATTGCTAACTCTGAAAGCTTAGTGTATTCGCCTATCGATGAAAATTTGTTAAAATTAGAGGAAACTATTTGTGTAAAATCTTTTATTAAGAAAAACCAGATCACGTTCATTATGGAAATTCCAGTTACTGATAATTGTACTTATAATTATTTTAAATTGTACTCCTTTCCAATTTTCCACCAATCCGAAAATAAAACCTTTGCCATTTTCCCTAAATATCCTTACCTATTGGCGAAAGGGATGAAATACTTATCAATTGCGAAACCGTGCCGCCCGTTATCTACTGGCGACCATTTTCTATGTTCTGCAGACAACCGAGCCTTGTACCATGAGCTCACTTGTATGGAGCAGCTGATGGAATTTGACGATGACCCCACTCGCTGTACGCCGCGTCAGGTCCACATTGAGAAGGTCAAAGTCCAGCAAGTCAACGCTGATAATTGGATTTTATATAGTAGACTGAAGACTACTCTAATTAAATACTGTGACAACGAAGTCAGCACCAAGCAACCTGTATTCGGAACTTACCTCGTGACCATCGACGAGCCATGTGATTTGGAAATCAACGGAATTCGTATGGGTCACCGTATCATCATAGAATCAGATGTTGTGGAGCCGATCCCGATCATCGCCTTACCGCAGCTACCTAAGAACGCGAGTCTATCCAGTGCACGCGCACTCGACATGAAGGGTATCAGCTTAGATGAAGTTAAATTCATGGCGTACTCTTTAAAACATAGTGCAGTGATTGAAAGTGTTTTAAATGAAAAGAAAGACTCTAGCTTCGGTGAAAATTTAGAATACGCAACTTTAGGATTAGTTATCTTTAGTTTTTCATGTTTTTATTGTATGTGTATCGCTTAATATTGTTTAGATTCCTATTTTATAAGAAAAATTATCGGAACAAATCTCAAATCGATCCAACCGATAATTTTCCTCTTAGGGATGGAGGAGTTATAGTTACGCCTAACCCCTCTGCCCTAGATTAATTTTGAATTATAGTTTTGCTGCATTTACAAATGCACTTCTTAGAATTTAAGCTTTGTTTCATCTTAGCCAACACAGCAGTCTTTGCATCGACCACCGTGTTGGCTCTCTGTACTTTTATTCATTATTAAATCCACCTCAAATCGGTGCGAACGTAATCATAGTTTTAATTTAGATTTAATTAATTAAAAGTACATTTTTTTTAAACTTATCTTCGCGCTCCCGAACTAAGAGTATGTAACGGTTATTTTGTTTTATTTTTTCTTAATGTGAACTAACCATTTACAAATGTATACTAAGAGTAATAGGAAGAATAGAAAGCTGTACAATGTTAGGTAACGCCTTATTATTCTCTGTAACATTTTGTTACTATGTAGCACAAAACGATGGCTTAGGCTGAAGCAATGTACTACAAGACACATTATTAAGATTTGTAGACTGAACAAAGGAAGTAGATTTTTGGTTTGCTTACCTTATCTTGCAACAATAGTGGGTGAAGTGAGGCTGTGATGATGATGACCCTAACTTATGGGAATTTTCATACAGTGGTAATCTGATTTTTTCACAACACTGACGTCATCAAAACTCGGGAAAGAACTACATAAATGAATCACAAAAACCCCCGAACACACGCACACAGAGCGAGAGAACAAGCACCATTGCTCCTACGCGCACGCACGCACACACCACACACAGCGTTCACAGAATGTACTACACGTTATTAGCTAGACGGAAAAGTTCACTGATAAGTTAAATTTCTGACCTACTGAAGCTACTGAGCTTCTACTATACACAGCAATACTCAATGCTGAAAATATCAGAAATTAGAAGTATTTATAATATAAGAAATGGTTATTTCTTTTAAATGGGAAATTTTAAATGAGTTCTAAATGCCGGTGAAAAGAAAGTCAACTAAGGGTATGCTGGTATGTTTGAGGTATTGTGACATTGATGTATGAATGGTCTATATAATTTAACAATTAAATTGCCTAGTGGTTCGCCCCGAACTGAGATCTAGCGAGTCTTCCATAAAAACTAATAAAAATAAACACTTTACAGCGTAAAATATCCACCGTATCACCGACATACGAGTATTGTTACGAGCTGAGGGTTCGGGATAAAATAATGGGAATCGATCCAACCAAAATAACACTTTTATTCAACACTAAACGATGAATACACGAACTTGGTCACCCGTAATCACAACACTAATTCACACCACAGTTGCACCACTTAAAGTCACCGAAATGTTCACACGTATAGCTGAATCCAGACTGACTCGGCAGCAACTACTGTTCACGCGAGACCCTTCCCACGTCAGTCCTCCAGGGCCTCGCTGAGACTAACTCACTGAATGAGACTGACTGTCCGGCCATCTCTCCGGCCTATTTATATCGCACACATTTCGATTGTTCGAGAACGATGTCGATCCTTCCAGAAAAGGGTCGGTTCCTCGACACAATGGCCACTCCCCATTCTGCGAAACCACAAACAATAGCCACAATAACACAGCAAGACAAAAGCGTTCGAGAATGTTCGATTATTACTCATTGTTTAACAGCCTCGGCGTAACACTGCCCCCTCCTAAAACATTCTCGTCCCGAGCATTCTTAGCCCCATATCGCGGCAGCCGATCAACACGAACAATTTTAGGCGCACCTCGCGCTGAAGATGTAGCAACTAGAGGAGCGACATTGCCGTCTCCAGTACTTCAGGACACCCAGAGTCCCTTTCTCATCAGCGATCCCAATTCCAGCCTCCAAAACACGGCTCTCATGATTTCTATCTGTTCTTTCACTTCCTGGAATTCCTTTCCAGATGAACCGAATGATTCCCTCATCAGTCGAGCACGCTCTTATAGCCAACGTCGCTGATCTTCCTGTTGACGACGCTGCTCTTCTTTATCCTGACGTCGCTGTTCCTCTTACAACCGAGTCTGCTCCACCTGTTCATGTCGCTGTTCCTTCTGCAACCGAGCCTGCTCTTCCTGCTGACGACGCTTCTCTTCTTAATGCGAACGGCGTTGTTCCTCCTGCAACCGAGCCGGCTCTTCCTGTTGACGACGCTTCTCTTCTTTATGCTGACGGCGTTCTTCCTCCTGCAACCGAGCCTGCTCTTCTTGCTGACGACGCTGCTCTTCCTTATCCTGACGTCGCTGTTCTGCCTGCAACCGAGCCTGCTCTTCTTTCTGACGACGCTGCTCTTCCTTATCCTGACGTCGCTGCTCTTCCTGCCAACGTTGCTGCTCTTCTTGTTGACGACAAAGCATGGCCATAATAACAGCAAGATCGCCTGTCACAGGAGCTTGGCCCACGGGTGATGATGATGAAGCTCCAAATGGTTCGGTGGCGGCTGATTCCATCCCCATCGGCTGACGACTCTGCCGAACTTCTTGAACCGGAGACTCCCCAAACCGCCTTTCATCCATTTCCTGTTGTCGTTGACCTCTCGTCCTTACACCGTCCACGTTATCCTTTGGCAGAACCGGCATTATTTTATCCCACTTCTGACACCAAATTGTTACGAGCTGAGGGTTCGGGATAAAATAATGGGAATCGATCCAACCAAAATAACACTTTTATTCAACACTAAACGATGAATACACGAACTTGGTCACACGTAATCACAACACACTAATTCACACAACAGTTGCACCACTTAAAGTCACCGAAATGTTCACACGTATAGCTGAATCCAGACTGACTCGGGAGCAACTACTGTTCACGCGAGACCCTTCCCACGTCAGTCCTCCAGGGCCTCGCTGAGACTAACTCACTGACTGAGACTGACTGTCCGGCCATCTCTCCGGCCTATTTATATCGCACACATTTCGATTGTTCGAGAACGATGTCGATCCTTCCAGAAAAGGGTCGGTCCCTCGACACAATGGCCACTCCCCATTCTGCGAAACCACAAACAATAGCCACAATAACACAGCAAGACAAAAGCGTTCGAGAAGTTTCGATTATTACTCATTGTTTAACAGCCTCGGCGTAACACTATTATCCAACATAACTTGATCTAGTTTCATTCAAATTACAAGTATTGGGAGTTCATGTAAATGGACATTTTTCTGGGGTAGAAATTGCTGTTATTCTGGATTTCAGACTTCTTAAAATTTGTGTCACTAAAGCTACACGCATACCAAATTTCAGCACAATGAGGTTACTTGTGTACCCTGTGAACTTCGTCAAAGTTCCATTTTTATTTTGGCTATTATCGCAAAGACTTAAAAGTTTAAATTACCTATGTAATAAATACCTTTTATAACACATTTGCTCGTAAAGGGTCTCTTATTTCACCAATTTCAATATCGTAATGTATGTCATTACGTACTTGTGCGTTATTGTAATGTAAAACGCACGGGTTTCTTTTTAATAAGGTAAAACGCACGGTTTATAAAGATGCTCCGTTTAAAACGCACGGTACATTTTCATATCTTAGCAGAGTTTTTATGTCAGAAAAGTGGTCAACATTTTATGAATAAAATTAACTTTAGGAGATAATAATAATAACATGACAACATTAAAAATGCTAACTGGCAACGTAATAATCAATTTTACAAATTGATCTAATTTTTGTAACTGCTTTAACAAGGGATTAAAGATTTATTCGTTTAAGAAAGTCCGAGTTTTAGTTATTTCCTCGCAAATATCTAATAAAACGTCGGATGACATACGTGCGCTTTGATAATTACAGCCTCTGCTTTCTTGTAGCAATATCGCCTCGGCTGTAATTTTCAACTTACCGCACTTATATCATAATGTACTATTATTAGACATCACATTCGAACTGCTTGGTCTCACTTTGTTTATTTTTAGAGTTCATTTGACACACACATACCTATATACCAAATTTCAGACATCAACGCTTCGAAAGTAATCCTCGGTCAAACAAACGTATACTCGTACATACAACGCCGATTCGTCCAAGTTGATTTGGAGTGATTTTATTATTTAATGTAGGTAATATTTACAATTATTTCTTTTGTGTGATTTTCATGAGTTTATTTGTATTATTTTAATTGAATTTTATTGTCCAATTTGTATAATAGGTTGGGGGAAAAGTCTTTTCGCATTATAGTATGTATGAACTTGTAATAAAATATCTTTGGCTATACTATTTGTATCTGGCTGGTTTTGGTATCATTCAAAGTTTAAATTTTAAAGAAGATAATTCCAAATTCAAATTAGGAAAATGAAGAAATTCGATACATTTTAAAATTTTACTACAAAAAAGGTAAAAATGCAACGCAAGCCGCGAAAAAAATTTGCGATGTTTATGGCCCTAGTGCAGTGTCTGTGAGGGTAGCACAAATTTGGTTTAAGCGTTTTCAATCCGGAAATTTTGATGTCAAAGATGCACGTCGCTCTGGTCGCCCTATTACGGATAAAATTGATGGCATTTTTAAAAAGTGGAGCAAGATCGGCATATCAGTAGTTACGACGTAGCTGAAGAACTGGGAATTAACCACAAAACAGTTTTGGCGCATTTGAAAAAACTGGGTACACAAAAAAGCTCGATATTTGGGTACCCCACGAGCTCACTGAAAGAAACCTAATGAACCGTGTACTCATTTGTGATTCTTTATTACGACGTAATGAAACCGAACCATTTTTGAAGGAGCTGATAACTGATGATGAAAAGTGGATCACGTACGACAAGAACGTGCGAAAAAGGTCGTGGTCAAAGGCCGGTCAGGCTTCACAGACTGTGGCGAATCCCGGGTTAACTCGCAACAAGGTGATGCTGTGTGGTGTGTGTGGTGGGATTGGAAGGGATTCATTATGAGCTGTTACCACCAGGCAAGACCAACGATTCTGAACTCTACTGCGAACAACTGATGAGATTAAAGCAAGAAGTTGAGAGAAAGCGGCCGGAATTAATCAACAGAAGGGGTGTGGTTTTTCATCATGATAATGCTAGACCTCACACATCTTTAGCCACTCAGCAAAAATTAAGAGAGTTTGGTTGGGAGGTGTTAATGCATCCGCCGTATAGTCCTGACCTTGCACCTTCAGATTTCCACCTGTTTCGGTCTCTTCAGAATTATTTAGGCAGTGTGAGGTTAACATCACGAGAGGACTGCCAAAAACTTGTCGCGGTATTTTGATCAGAAGCCCCAAAAGGAGGTGGGTAAAGATCGGCCATTTTTCGCCCATCGGCAAATTCATATTATATATATATATTTTTAAATTTGACACAGTCAAATATAAAGGCGAGGTTTTTTCAAAACAATTACTTTATTAAGTAGAGAAAAATGGAAGAAATTAATTACATTAAAGTATTTATAACAAATGTCTTAAATTATATTTCTCCTTATCTTTCACTGGCTAAATCATCACTAGACCATCCAGTAGCAGCGTCTTGAATTGTATCTGCATACGCAAGACTTGGTGTTTTTGTTTGAGTTTGATTATGGCGCCATTACCCCAAATACCAAAGTACAGATGCAGCATGGGCACAGCAACCAACAACTCTGGCACTCTGAATTTTTAGTCTCTAACTTACGACTTGCGTATCTTCGACATGTAGAACACACTTTAGCATTGTTTTGTAAATCGGAATGTTTATGTCGTCTCAGAACAGATGTATTTTTTTATTAGAAGTAACACGATAATCACTTTTAGATTTTAACCACTTTTTACATGAATCGCACTGAATTTTAGGCATTTTTCTTTGATAAAATACAGAAAACGCCTATAGTAGTTACTACGTAAAATGATGGCAAGGAAACAAAAGAAATATTTGTTTTACTATATAACTCGCGCGAGGCCAAGACACGTTCGAACACGAATATGACGCATGAGTTGATTAGCGGACAAGCTATTTTTTTCCTACAACATAGATGCACTCGATGCACCAAAACAAATGAACGCTAGTTTAGAAGCTTATTCATTGTAGTATTTGAAAAACTAAAAAATATAGTGGTGCATGAAGTGCTTCACAGATTTTTTTAAAATGAAAGTTAGAAAGAACGCTTATAATTGCAAAAATTCGACAAATCTGCCAAGTTTGATGACCTTTTTTATAAGACCTGTTACTTTTTTTTCTTACTATTTTAGAATAAATGTAAAGATCAATACCTGAACTTCCTTTTTAAATTGACAATTTATGTAATTAATGTTTGGAATTCTTTTAAATCAATTAGAGTGGGCAATCCGTTCTGATTAAATACAAACTAAATACTAAGGGTTTTGTTTAAGAAAAATATAAAACTTATAATGTTTCTGTTTTATTATCTTAGCAATAACTTAGACACTATTGGAAGACAGCATGTAATGATTAAACTTTCATACAATTTATTATATGTATTACATAATTTTAGTATCATAAAATATGAGATGAGTGTTAACTGTATGTATATATTGAAATATTTATTCGTAAATAACTATTCCAATCAATAAAATAGTTTTTATTCTACTTACATCAACAGTGATATCTTATTTTAGAAAAGATCTTTGAAACATTGCTTCGATCTATTTGTCTCATATAAGCTTTAAGCTACACTTTACAATTTTTTTATTTTTTTTACACATCGCTATCTAGCTCCAAACTAAGCAGAGCTTGTACTATGGGAACCAGATAACTGATAGAATACTTATATACTTTTTTTTGTAAATACATACTTATAATATATAGAAAAACATCCACAAAACTCGGAACAAATATCTGTAGATCATGCAAACATTTGTTCCGTGGCGGGAATCGAACCCGCTACCTACTGCGTCTCAGCCGGCTATTCGCCCACTGCGCCACGGAGGTCGTCCAATTAGTCCTTAATAAGCTATCAATTAATTTGTCTTTTAAATGGTAATGCAGTGCATCATATAACTCTATAAAGAAAGTAAAATTAAGAATATGGAATGGTACATTCAAGTCTAGCTTGCATTATTGAATTGATCTGACGCAGTTAACATGACAACTAAAAAAAATCGATCGCGGCCTTTAAGTACTAGCGACAGATAAGATGATAATAAGATAAGATGGTGAGAACATTATTTCCGTTGTATTAACTCATTTCGTTCGCTGTTTCTTAAGCACTGGATACATTTCAGTGATGGAAAAGTCTGAGATTGGTGTGCGCTAATGTAATCTTGTGTTCATTGCACGCGTCGATGACGTCTTGATCGTTGTTGGATCCAGCTGGACTGCCGATGTATTCAACTCCACACTGTAAACAAATTATAGGTTTAAAAAAATATGGAATACCTGCGGGGCATGGTGAGGCAAAGTGGAATCTCTAAATTTTGCAGTGGAATCTACCCCAATATTTCTTCACTAGTCTGACAAGTCACGGAAAAGCAGTATAAAAAAATACACATTTTTTTACCAAATTAGGGGGGCAGATTTCACTGCAAAATTAAAGTCTTGGTTGGACAAAGTGGAAGAATTCAAAAACATTAGATTGAAGAATAAAATACAAATTTTTTGATTGTTAGTTCTTGGTTACCTTAAATATTTATTTTACAAGGAACACCTATTTTTAATGTTTAACAATTTATATTACATAAGAGCGTAATCTCCTAATACAGGAATTATTTACTTAAAGGAAATTTCAACTACTAGTTTAGCTATTAACACAAGCTAATAAAATAAAAAACATTTGTATTTGGTGCTTTTATGTTTATGAATCACCAAATACAAAAACATAAAAACACCTAATACAAATGCTGTTTTTATTAGTAGGACATTGGCTCTAGGTTCAATAGGTATGTTAGTACCTGCACAGCTCTGTCGATGTTGTCTCTGAAGGGGAAGAATGCGTCTGAAGCAAGCGCCACCTTGTCCATCGTCTGGAGCCAAGACTCCCGCTCAGAGTCCGTCAGCAACGCGGGCGCTTCGCCCTCGAACAGAGAGTTCCATTGCTTCAGCGGCAAATCTGAACCTGGAACAAAAATTATGTTTTACAAAAAAAAGCCGTTAAGATCGTCCATCTTATCAGATACTTATCAGGTTGTCTTTCCATTTACTGGGATATATCTTTGTCATATGTTTGGGAGCCGTGCAAGATCCCGGCGTTTATGACGACACTATTCGGGGCCAGCAGATATAGAATTAAGTAGGTACGTATTTAGCCTGCCTATTTCGCGTGTGTTGAGCTTGCGCCATTTTGGCGCGTCATTTAAATTGTGTTGAAGTTTGATGGAAGTTGCGCAGCATGTACCCGTTACCTACCTCTAATAAGTTTCTTTAACTTCTGTCGCAATATTCTTGTTATTGGCTCTATATTTATAAACAAAATTATTACGCTGTTGGTTCTCCTACAAAAAAAAATATATATTTGCGTACCTGTACGTATCTGAGCCAGAAGTTTCCCTTCGAATACCATTATCCACGACCACGTTCCCTATCGTACGCCGACCGTGTTAAATAAATGTGTTGTTATTATGTTTATGGTAACTCACCGACGGTACCGTTAACGTAGTTGTCGATAGCGTTGGCGGTGACGGCACGCGTGAGCCCCGCGCGGAAGCGCATGCCAGCGACGCGCGGGTGCCGGCGCAGCCACCACAGCGCCGCCTTGCCGCCCGCCAGCCGCGTGCAGTGGATGCGCGACTGTTGCCCCGCGCCGATGCCGATCACCTGTGTATATACCAATTAAATACAAATGTAATGTTTCGGAAATATGGAATCAGTCCCATTTCTCCCGGTTACCCGGTACCGGGGCGGGTGGAAAAATAAGTGCCATCGGCCCGGCTGATACCACTATTTTTGTATCATCGGCCCCAGCAGCAGACGCTCATCTAATTCCGGCCCAGTGCTGGGGAGCTTGGGAAAAAAGTAGCGTCCCCAGTGATATTAAATATATTAATACTAGGGTATCTTCTTCTTGGTTCACCCCTGTTCCCATTATTTGTGGTCGGGTCTCCTCACTTTTTTGCACTAATACAGTCTATATTGGATTGTCGGCTCGGGCAACTGGGCTTTCTTAATGACTCTCATTACATAAACTTAAAAATATCACGTTGATTTATTATAAAGGCGAAGCATATACTAATAAATAATTTAAAAATAAAATAATGTCAACCCGTTACCACGCCTGTTGCAACACAGCCGAAACATCGGGATAACAAATTAAAAAGTACATACGCGATAAATACCCGTTTTAATGAATAATTAAATAAATAATTTAACAAATTAACTTTACACGGGTAGTAGGTACGTGCCTAAATAGGCACTCAGGGATATTTGAGCTTTTTATTAGTGAAATAATTTATAGAATCCATTCAGTATTTTCTAAGATTACCCCCTTAAAAAGACCTAACTAACTTTATTATATTAATAGAGAACTATAGATTATCTATAAGAATATAGTACCTATGTATGTGGTACACAATTGATACCCTAGGTAAATCTCGCATGATCCATTCCATCCAAAGGTTGTATGGTAGAGTTCGCTACTAGCGATAAGACTGCCAATTGTATAAATTCGTTTGAATAATGTTAATTTTAATTGTTTTTTTTTTGTTTACGAGGGGTGATCCAAAAGTAATGATAATCAATAATAAACACAATGAATAAAATAAAAAAATAAATTTATGTCTCATCATAGTCTCCTAGCAAGTCTATACATTTAGTCCATCTCTTTTCTAAACCTAAAATTCCCTTAGAAAAAAAGTCTTTATCTTGACTCTCAAAAAAGTCCTCAACCGCGGCCATCACGTCGGTATCATCGTCAAATTTCTTGCCTCGGAGGTGTTCCTTGAGTCGTGGAAAGAGATAGAAGTCACTGGGGGCTAGATCTGGTGAATAGGGGGGGTGTTCCACCAGCTCGAAGCCCGCTTCCTGAATGGCAGCCATGGCAATTGCAGCTTTGTGAACCGGTGCGTTGTCTTGATGGAACAGCACTCCAGCCCGCAGTTTGCCTCGCCTTTTCTCCTTAATAGCCTCCCGCAATCTTCTTATTTGTTCTGCATAGTAGGAGCCTGTAATAGTGGCCCCCTTTTCCAAGTAGTCCACCATGATTATTCCTTTAGCGTCCCAAAAAACAGACGCCATAACCTTCCCTGCTGAGCTTGACACTTTGAATTTCTTCGGCTTCGGTTCATCGGATCGTTTTGTAACCCCCCCTAAACCCCCCCTGAAGAAACCCCCCCTATATAAATAATCACGACCCCCCCCATCCTCCAAAGAATTTACACACGTTAACCCCCGACAATCTACCTATCTACCATACAATCATGACCTACCTACTTTATAAATTATCAACTCTATTAACATCTGCTATAAGAGTGTATTGTGATTAATTATTTTGGCCTCGTGATTTATCTAGTATTGCGGTAGGAACCCATGCGTTGCAATCCGTAATAACTCAGTTTCTTTTAAGGAATTTGAGTCTAGTACCAAAGATTATGCTACCTACTTTATGAGAGAATTAAACCTATTTAAACACATTGACATACCCATAGAATTCTAGTTAGTGATAATTGTGATCTACCTATTGTAAGCTTGGTGCTAAAGTTATAGCCTACCCACTGGGAACGTATTGATTTACCTACAAACTGATTACCGACATTAATAACTGTGGCTAAGACACTTGTTTAAATATCTTAGGTCTACAGCCCCACCACCGCTGTGAAGACAATGAGATTCGACTACCAGACTGGACATCTCTCTTCCACAATTTAAAAGTATTATTAGGTATACTTAACCTTATATTTGAGACAACATAAAAATTGTATGTGGGTAGTCTGTTGTTCCTACTCGTTATTAAGGGAATTAGAGGTCATAATCTTTTGCAAAGTGTAGATTCTGTTTTGGTTATCTTGCGAATCAGTAAAGTTCTTATTTTTAGAACTAAACCCATTCGATTTAGGTTCTTCGTAGCCTATTCTAGAACCCTACCCTTTTCGATTCCGATCCTAAAAATAGCCGCCCCCTACTATCTATCTGCCAAAACAATCAGCCTAAACATATCTAGGCAACCTATCAATTAACCCATTCTTAAATTCACTACCAGAATGCACTAAAATGTAGAACTTAGTAAACCCCATAATGAAGCTAGACGTATTTAGTACTTTTCCGAACGGCTAGTTTGCATGAAATAGATCCTAAGTGCTTTAATTAGCTATCAAAGTATTTAGTTTACTGTAGTTTGACCATGAATATTACTTCAATTCATGTTTCTAGTACCTTTTCAGTTAACAATGCTGAAGAATCTTAACGGAATTTCATTTCCTTGGCTCCGTAGAATAGAAAACAGACCTTTTTCTCGCATCTGTTTCTAATTAAGCCCAGCGCTTTAGCCTTCAAAGATTCTATCAACATCAGATCAACTTACTTAGATTATTTACTTCCTTGAATCCGAGCTCATTTCATTGTCAAACTTCACAAGTCCATCTTATAATTTCAACATTGTATTCAATCTTACAAAGTGTATTTTTTGAAACCACCGTCCTTAAAAGCACAATTGCCCTCTCATTTAAGTTTAGTTTATTACATGAATTTTGTTTTACATACTGATATATTTTTATACCGTATGCTACATTAAAATATTTCCTTTTCCAACGTAGAATAACAACAGATACTCGTATCAAACTTAGGAATCCAATCTTCCTACCCACATTTTTTTCTTTACTAGATAACTCAATCTAAGAAATATTATACCGTCCATAGGTTACACATTCCTGTGTCTTTGTTATAACATAAGCTATGTTTAACAATAAATCCACCGTTCTTTTATGACCATAGAAATAGAAATAGAATATAGAAGTAGTTAAACAAATCGCTGCCAATACAATCATCAAACGTGAAAGGTTATTTTGTATTTAGTGTAATATAATCCTGAGCCAATCATTTCTTAAAATGCAATACTGATGCCAATCTGTCCGTACATCTTTAGAATAAATAGAACGTAATGGAAGTATTTCCTAACGCCCCCCATCCTATCATATGAACCAATTAATTCGATTATTAAACTATTATTGAATCCACCGTCTCTGATGCGTTTCCTACCCTACCGGTTAACAGGATTCCTACCGACAACATTGTTAAACTAAAAGAAAATGCCACGGTAAGATGTCAATCCCCAACGTTAACTATCTTATTAAATGAGCACCCCGCAATTCAAAACAATTATTCCCGAACCAATATATGGAATCCAAATTCCACATTCTGTACTTCAGGAACAATCACTTTAACCGTCAGTAATTTTTCCTACCCTCAAAATAAAATAAATCTCGGCTCCTAAGATTTTCCATCCAAAATTCACCCCATTTAACCCTCAATGTAAATAACACGGATATCCAATAATTACATTTAAATTCACACAAATAATTTACTCTGTTTGGATCCACTTCAATACATTCCTGCACGAATCTGATTACCAAACATTAACACAAGAACAATAATTGCCAATGGCAATAAGTAAAAATTCCTACCCTCAAAATAAAATAAATCTCGGCTCCTAAGATTTTCCATCCAAAATTCACCCCATTTAACCCTCAATGTAAATAACACGGATATCCAATAATTACATTTAAATTCACACAAATAAATTACTCTGTTTGGATCCAATTCAATACATTCCTGCACGAATCCGGTTACCAAACATTAACACAAGAACAATAATTAAAATGGCAGTAAGTAAAAATTAACAAGCACGTACCTTGGTATTCTCTGGGTGTCTCCGCAGGCTGCTAGCGGGTGAAGAACCACGAGGGAAAGACCACGAGGCAAAAGCCCACGAGCAAAGAGCGCGACCCAAGAGCCCACGAGCAATGTCCCCAACGAAAAGATACCGAGATATCACCACTCCCGAGAAGAGCCCGAGAAAGCGCCCCGAGAAGGTCACGAGAAAACCAGAGCCCCGAGAAGATCACCAGGGAAAAGAGCACGAGACAAGAGCCCCCGCGATAAAACGTCCCGAGAAGTTCACGAGGAACAAGAGCACGAGAAAAGAGATCGAGCATCGCCGCTCCGTCGTATTTAAGGCGTTCAGTCCCTTCCCCCCGTACTTCAGCCCTCGAACCGCCGTCTCCAACCTCTAGCGGCGAGTAGCGAAACCTCTCTTCACAGATGATAAATTATTTTATACAAATACTAAACTTATTCAACAGTAACCAAATGGCTTCACGTAATTCAAAGAAAAAATGCACAATCAATTATTTTCTATTAATAATATTATTATTTTGTAATATCACGAAGTTTCATATTAATTCACCCCCGAATTTATGATAGCATAGACAATATTCCGTTCTATCCAGCTTCGCCTTCTACTTGCATACCCATAATGCCGTGTATTGAAACCTATTTCATAGAGAACTTGATAGTCTGTCGATCCCCTACCGGTGAGCAGTGGAACTCTGCCCATTGACAAATTGCTAGTCAGTCGACCCCCTTCCGGCGAGTAGCACAACTCTTCCCATAGATGATAAATCATTTTGTACAATCTCCACGTCACTTCATCCAACAGCTACTGTCATCTAGCGTCGTGATAGTATGTCAATTTACAATTTATCTAGATCAAACACCGCATACAATAGATGAGTAATCCAAGAGATGGCCCTAGGCGTTATAATATATTGCAGCTTTTTCTAAATCCCAGATTGATTTAAATACGTAATGACTGAATGAACAAGTATGTGCTATTCATAAATATTAATATTTTATAATATTACGAAAACGAATGTTTATTTCTGAATTTGTTACTGTGGAGGAACCATTCCGGTCCGGCCCGTTACAGTCGCCCCAAAAATTTTACATAGGTGTTATTTATACTAAACCGAAGGAAAATTTTTCTCACTCCTTGTAAAATAATAAAACTCTCAATCATAATCTATTTCTCAAATAAATTCATTAAAGTGGAAACATTTCAACAATACTAGTCCAATCACAAACTTCCTGTTTTACTAATTTTTGTTTATATTACTTTTTTTTTTTTGTTTCTCAATATCTTAAATTTGTCGGATTTTGCTTCCATACATATAATGTGTAGTGTGTGTTTAAACCTGATTAAAAATTAATCACCCCTCCGTTCAGTGTCTAAACTTTACAATGTACCAAAACATAACCAACTATCCTCCTCACCAGCTAACTGGTATATATTGTGTCAGGGAACCTTGGTTGTGAGGCAAGATCAACCCTATTAGTATACTGTAGGGGCTGCAAAGGAATAATCATTCTCTCGATTTTCCCGTGGATACCCAACAATACCCCGCGCAACATAGACCTCACCCACAGCAATTTGCATAGCTACCTATTTCCAGTACACCCCGTCTAGTACCAATACGGAACAGTAATCCACCTTCAATCCGGAGCGTGTATAGTGTGCTTAGTTCGAGCCTAATATGTGTTGTGTGAGATTTCATGAAGTCAGCCTCAGCTGCAGTTTAGATCACAAATATCATTATTTCTAATATCTGATAAGATCTCTAACCTAACACCAAACTTTTCCTTCATAAAATCTGTTTGTGGTGCATGTATGAAATAAAAATTAAACAAACCGCCCCAAATTCCGGTAAATGTTGAATAAGCATGACCCTCCATTCTGATTCGAATTTTAATTTCTATACGTTCATTATCCTCTTTTTTCCACTCACACTTATTAATATTATCTACAGTCTGACATTTCCATAAGTCTCAACTTCCGTGACTTTTCATTATGTCATACAAATCAACACTCCCATCAAATTTGTGACTTCAAGATAATGGATTCTTAACAAAGAAATTTCCAATTTGGACCAATATCTTACTTGAATTCTCGATTATATGTATAATTTTGTTCATCAAATTCTATAAATCCCGGCAACATAATAATGTATTTATTGTCATCAAAGTTAATTAGTTAATTATAAATATACTATTTTTTTTTATAAATTCTACTTAAGTTTTCCCAAATATCTAATTTTAACTAATTTAGCCAAACCTAAATGACTCCTCCACCACAACGCTCTATACATCTTTTTGGTATCTGTTAGGTAGAATTCTTGAATACAATACTCCCGCAATTACAACCCCTGAACTGTCTGTCTGTAAGTAAGGACTACTGAAGTTTGGATGATGTCACTGTATTAAGAACTGTATTCATAAGAACAATTTTTAATCCTGTCAAATGCTTTTTGTTCTCTATCGCCCCATAGCCATCCCGTACTTTTCTTTAAAATATCATACAAATATCAGTGTATGAACACTGTATTCAGGTATAAATCTTCTATAGAAGTTACACAACCTCAGAAATGCTCTTACATGTTTTACTTTTTTCGGAACGGGAAATTCCTGTATTGATTTTACCTTATCTGGATCCGTTAGTAATCCCTGTGTTGAAATTATATATTCTAACATTTTGACGTATTTACAAAAGAATTCATACTTTTTCATGTTGTCACTCCTGCCATTTGTAATTTTCTCAAAACTATATCAAATTGTTTGATATGTTGCTCTAGAGAACCAGTATTTATTATAGCTAGGTCATCTAAGTAATTTACACAGAATTCTCTAACCTAGTGCCCCAATATCACATGCATTGTTGTACTAAAACTTCCCACTGATGTTTTTAATTCTTGTGGCAATACATTGTACACATAAGATTTACCATTAACCGAGAACCCCGTATATTTCTTACTAGCCTCTGAAATAGGTATTTGAAACTACTACACTAATATAGTTCGCCCCGTGAAATGAATTCATTACATGTATTTGCAAAGGTGGTTTTTCTGTTTCCGGTATCATGTACTTTTTTTTTTATTTGCTAGAACAATTAACGATTTGTAATTTTTTTATTATTATGAAATCATTTTATTTATATTTTATTTTAAATTTACTAAAACAATTCACAATTTGTGTATTAATTAAATTATTATTATTACTTTTTTATTGCTAAAACAATTCACAATTCATCAAAAGTATTAGTTTGGTTTGTATTTAAAATATTTTAAAATTATTTTATTTTTATTCTATTTCCATTTTTTTTATAACTAGAAAAATGTATAGTTTATTAAAAGCTATTTTTTTACCATATTAAAAATTTTATTTTATTTTATTTTAATTCAATTTGAATTCAATTTGAATCCAATCTGAATTCAATTTCAATTCAATTTCAATTTAATTTCAATTCAATTTCAATTCAATCGCAATTCAATTTCAATTCAATCGC
The DNA here is from genome assembly GCA_963924445.1 of Philereme transversata. Taxonomy (NCBI): domain Eukaryota; kingdom Metazoa; phylum Arthropoda; class Insecta; order Lepidoptera; family Geometridae; genus Philereme; species Philereme transversata. The sequence goes on from OZ004353.1 coordinate 6,813,385, forward strand.
AATTCAATTTCAATTCAATTTCAATTCAATTTCAATTCAATTTCAATTCAATTTCAATTCAATTTCAATTCAATTTCAACTCAATTTCAATTCAATTTCAACTCAATTTCAATTCAATTTCAATTCAATTCAATTTCAATTCAATTCAATTCAATTTCAATTCAATTTCAATTCAATTTCAATTTCAATTCAATTTCAATTCAATTTCAATTCAATTTCAATTCAATTTCAATTTCAATTCAATTTCAATTCAATTTCAATTCAATTTCAATTCAATTTCAATTCAATTTCAATTCAATTTCAATTCAATTTCAATTCAATTTCAATTCAATTCCAATTCAATTCCAATTCAATTCCAATTCAATCCCAATTCAATTCCAATTCAATTCCAATTCAATTACAATTCAATTCCAATTCAATTCCAATTCAATTACAATTCAATTCAATTCAATTCCAATTCAATTCCAATTCAGTTCCAATTCAATTCTAATTCAATTCCAATTCAATTTCAATTCAATTCAATTTCAATTCAATTTCAATTCAATTTCAATTCAATTTCAATTCAATTTCAATTCAATTTCAATTCAATTTCAATTCAATTTCAATTCAATTTCAATTCAATTTCAATTCAATCTCAATTCAATCTCAATTCAATCTCAATTCAATTTCAATTCAATCTCAATTCAATCTCAATTCAATGTCAATTTAATGTCAATTTAATTTTATTTTAATGTCAATTTAATTTTAATTTAATTTTAATTTAATTTTAGTTTAATTTAATTTAATTTTAATTTAATTTAATTTTAATTTAATTTAATTTTAATTTAATTTTAATTTAATTTTAATTTAATTTTAATTTAATTTTAATTTAATTTTAATTTAATTTTAATTTAATTTTAATTTAATTTTAATTTTAATTTAATTTTAATTTAATTTTAATTTAATTTTAATTTAATTTTAATTTAATTTTAATTTAATTTTATTTAATTTTAATTTAATTTTATTTAATTTTAATTTAATTTAAAAGAATCCATCAAAAGAATTTTTTCCCATATTTAAAATAATATATAAAATATTTTAAAATTATTTTTATTTTATTTAAGTTTAATTATTGTTATTATTATTATTTTTTATTTTTTTTAAGTTACTAGAATTATATACAATTAATTTTTTTCCCTGTATTTAAAATATTATAAAATATTTTATTTATATTTCATTGACAATTATTTAAAACCAATTTCCTTTAATTATTAATACGCGTTTTGTTATTATTTTATTTTTATTTGATTTATTTTACGCCGATATTAATTTGAAATCATTATGCACAAAGTTTTAAACTAAATAAATTTGAATCTAATGTTAAACTTCAACTATGTTCAACAATAGTCGTCCAACAGATAGTAATGGTGATAATGATGATACTTTTCTATTTATATTAACGGAAGTTCTATGTATAACTCATAAAATGATGTTATCGATAGTAATTTCCTATGTCCAACAATGGACGTCCTATACCAGTATAATAATGGGCACATTCCCCAAAATGTATTCTGTAAAACATCGATAGGCTTGCAACTTTTCGGCGGTGTTCGAAACTTTGGTAAAACATTCCTACGCCCTATGATATACGTCTCATAGTAGTATAATGATGATGCTAACTATTTACTATGCCCTCCAATGGACGTCCCATGCCGAATATAATAATGATGGTGATGTTACGCTCCACTGTCCGATAATGGACGCCCCAAACTTGTATAATGATGATGTTATGCTTAAACCCACATAGCTATCGTTTAAACAGGTTGAAGGTACATTCAACCTAGCTTCTGTTTCTAAGAGACTGCTTTTTTTTTTCCTACCCGCAATATCCCAATCTGATATTCTAGCATTGAATTTAGTACCTTGACTCAAATCCTCATCCATTTTCTACGGCAACAAATTGTGCGAATGAGAATCGCCACATAAATTATATTTATATTTAATCACAATAACCCTTCTGAAAAAATACATTAACTTCGCCCCTATTTTCCACTATGATCTTTAATAATAAACATAAACATTACCCATAACTACTGAAATTCAGAACTGAAATAACACAGATTCAAATCGTGGTCACGGCATTACCATATTGTAACCCCCCCTAAACCCCCCCTGAAGAAACCCCCCCTATATAAATAATCACGACCCCCCCCATCCTCCAAAGAATTTACACACGTTAACCCCCGACAATCTACCTATCTACCATACAATCATGACCTACCTACTTTATAAATTATCAACTCTATTAACATCTGCTATAAGAGTGTATTGTGATTAATTATTTTGGCCTCGTGATTTATCTAGTATTGCGGTAGGAACCCATGCGTTGCAATCCGTAATAACTCAGTTTCTTTTAAGGAATTTGAGTCTAGTACCAAAGATTATGCTACCTACTTTATGAGAGAATTAAACCTATTTAAACACATTGACATACCCATAGAATTCTAGTTAGTGATAATTGTGATCTACCTATTGTAAGCTTGGTGCTAAAGTTATAGCCTACCCACTGGGAACGTATTGATTTACCTACAAACTGATTACCGACATTAATAACTGTGGCTAAGACACTTGTTTAAATATCTTAGGTCTACAGCCCCACCACCGCTGTGAAGACAATGAGATTCGACTACCAGACTGGACATCTCTCTTCCACAATTTAAAAGTATTATTAGGTATACTTAACCTTATATTTGAGACAACATAAAAATTGTATGTGGGTAGTCTGTTGTTCCTACTCGTTATTAAGGGAATTAGAGGTCATAATCTTTTGCAAAGTGTAGATTCTGTTTTGGTTATCTTGCGAATCAGTAAAGTTCTTATTTTTAGAACTAAACCCATTCGATTTAGGTTCTTCGTAGCCTATTCTAGAACCCTACCCTTTTCGATTCCGATCCTAAAAATAGCCGCCCCCTACTATCTATCTGCCAAAACAATCAGCCTAAACATATCTAGGCAACCTATCAATTAACCCATTCTTAAATTCACTACCAGAATGCACTAAAATGTAGAACTTAGTAAACCCCATAATGAAGCTAGACGTATTTAGTACTTTTCCGAACGGCTAGTTTGCATGAAATAGATCCTAAGTGCTTTAATTAGCTATCAAAGTATTTAGTTTACTGTAGTTTGACCATGAATATTACTTCAATTCATGTTTCTAGTACCTTTTCAGTTAACAATGCTGAAGAATCTTAACGGAATTTCATTTCCTTGGCTCCGTAGAATAGAAAACAGACCTTTTTCTCGCATCTGTTTCTAATTAAGCCCAGCGCTTTAGCCTTCAAAGATTCTATCAACATCAGATCAACTTACTTAGATTATTTACTTCCTTGAATCCGAGCTCATTTCATTGTCAAACTTCACAAGTCCATCTTATAATTTCAACATTGTATTCAATCTTACAAAGTGTATTTTTTGAAACCACCGTCCTTAAAAGCACAATTGCCCTCTCATTTAAGTTTAGTTTATTACATGAATTTTGTTTTACATACTGATATATTTTTATACCGTATGCTACATTAAAATATTTCCTTTTCCAACGTAGAATAACAACAGATACTCGTATCAAACTTAGGAATCCAATCTTCCTACCCACATTTTTTTCTTTACTAGATAACTCAATCTAAGAAATATTATACCGTCCATAGGTTACACATTCCTGTGTCTTTGTTATAACATAAGCTATGTTTAACAATAAATCCACCGTTCTTTTATGACCATAGAAATAGAAATAGAATATAGAAGTAGTTAAACAAATCGCTGCCAATACAAACATCAAACGTGAAAGGTTATTTTGTATTTAGTGTAATATAATCCTGAGCCAATCATTTCTTAAAATGCAATACTGATGCCAATCTGTCCGTACATCTTTAGAATAAATAGAACGTAATGGAAGTATTTCCTAACGCCCCCCATCCTATCATATGAACCAATTAATTCGATTATTAAACTATTATTGAATCCACCGTCTCTGATGCGTTTCCTACCCTACCGGTTAACAGGATTCCTACCGACAACATTGTTAAACTAAAAGAAAATGCCACGGTAAGATGTCAATCCCCAACGTTAACTATCTTATTAAATGAGCACCCCGCAATTCAAAACAATTATTCCCGAACCAATATATGGAATCCAAATTCCACATTCTGTACTTCAGGAACAATCACTTTAACCGTCAGTAATTTTTCCTACCCTCAAAATAAAATAAATCTCGGCTCCTAAGATTTTCCATCCAAAATTCACCCCATTTAACCCTCAATGTAAATAACACGGATATCCAATAATTACATTTAAATTCACACAAATAATTTACTCTGTTTGGATCCACTTCAATACATTCCTGCACGAATCTGATTACCAAACATTAACACAAGAACAATAATTGCCAATGGCAATAAGTAAAAATTCCTACCCTCAAAATAAAATAAATCTCGGCTCCTAAGATTTTCCATCCAAAATTCACCCCATTTAACCCTCAATGTAAATAACACGGATATCCAATAATTACATTTAAATTCACACAAATAAATTACTCTGTTTGGATCCAATTCAATACATTCCTGCACGAATCCGGTTACCAAACATTAACACAAGAACAATAATTAAAATGGCAGTAAGTAAAAATTAACAAGCACGTACCTTGGTATTCTCTGGGTGTCTCCGCAGGCTGCTAGCGGGTGAAGAACCACGAGGGAAAGACCACGAGGCAAAAGCCCACGAGCAAAGAGCGCGACCCAAGAGCCCACGAGCAATGTCCCCAACGAAAAGATACCGAGATATCACCACTCCCGAGAAGAGCCCGAGAAAGCGCCCCGAGAAGGTCACGAGAAAACCAGAGCCCCGAGAAGATCACCAGGGAAAAGAGCACGAGACAAGAGCCCCCGCGATAAAACGTCCCGAGAAGTTCACGAGGAACAAGAGCACGAGAAAAGAGATCGAGCATCGCCGCTCCGTCGTATTTAAGGCGTTCAGTCCCTTCCCCCCGTACTTCAGCCCTCGAACCGCCGTCTCCAACCTCTAGCGGCGAGTAGCGAAACCTCTCTTCACAGATGATAAATTATTTTATACAAATACTAAACTTATTCAACAGTAACCAAATGGCTTCACGTAATTCAAAGAAAAAATGCACAATCAATTATTTTCTATTAATAATATTATTATTTTGTAATATCACGAAGTTTCATATTAATTCACCCCCGAATTTATGATAGCATAGACAATATTCCGTTCTATCCAGCTTCGCCTTCTACTTGCATACCCATAATGCCGTGTATTGAAACCTATTTCATAGAGAACTTGATAGTCTGTCGATCCCCTACCGGTGAGCAGTGGAACTCTGCCCATTGACAAATTGCTAGTCAGTCGACCCCCTTCCGGCGAGTAGCACAACTCTTCCCATAGATGATAAATCATTTTGTACAATCTCCACGTCACTTCATCCAACAGCTACTGTCATCTAGCGTCGTGATAGTATGTCAATTTACAATTTATCTAGATCAAACACCGCATACAATAGATGAGTAATCCAAGAGATGGCCCTAGGCGTTATAATATATTGCAGCTTTTTCTAAATCCCAGATTGATTTAAATACGTAATGACTGAATGAACAAGTATGTGCTATTCATAAATATTAATATTTTATAATATTACGAAAACGAATGTTTATTTCTGAATTTGTTACTGTGGAGGAACCATTCCGGTCCGGCCCGTTACAGTTTCCATGTCATCGATTGTTGTTTTGTTTCAGGATCAAAATGGTGGATCCAGGTCTCGTCCATGGTCACAAAACGTGACAAAAAATTATCTTTGTCTGCCTGAAACTTTTCGAGATTTGCTCTTGACATGTCGACTCGTTTCTTCTTTTGCTCGTCGTTTAACATTTTCGGTACCCAACGCGCGGAGACCTTTCTCATATGAAATTCGTTCGCAAGGATTCTTTGAATGCTGCCATATGAGATCCCTGTGACCTCAGCTACATGCCTGATAGTCACTCTTCGATCTTCCAATACAACTTCTTCAACTTTTTTCACATTTTCTTCAGTGAGGGACGTCGATGGGCGTCCTTCGCGGTGTTCCGTCTTCTGTCGATGTTCTTCCCAGCTTAAACTCCTTAGCCCAGCGTGCAACTGTGGAATATGGAGGAGAAGAGTCCCTTAATGTTTCCACCATGTCGCTGTGTATGTCTTTGGTACACATTTTTTTCAAGCAAAGGTATTTAATGACAGCTCTGATTTCGTGTTTTTCCATTTTTATGTTCACTCCTTGACAGTCCGTATTCAAATGAATGTAGCTCCCGGGAATCGTGGCCTATTTATATGATTTTTTTTTCCTGAACTAGTGGGTGCAGGGTGGAGCAAGTGAATGATATTTTTTTGTATTTTTGTTAGACGTGTCTTCTTCTCACACACACCGGCGAAGCCAGTGTGGGGGATGCAGTGCCGGGCTTTTTGGCCCTTTCCTGCAGAGTTCTTTCCGCCCCCCGTTTCAACGGGGGGGTCATCGGGTCGGCTCGCGGAGCCTCAGGTTTGTTACTCACGCGTTACTGGCCGCCCGATGCTCACTCCGCAGGGAGGATCGTCGGACGGTCGCCGCGCAGGTACCTTTGTTGGGAGGAAGGTAGGGGGAAGGGATGAGGGAGGGATGTCCCCGTCTGACGATGCCTGGTCCTCATCGTCAGTTTCTGTGACCAGCTCCCGCGGATACGGCTTACTCTTAGGGGGCCTTTCTGTGAGAGGAGCTAGTTCTCTTAGATGTTTGTAAGAGGAGGTGTCGAGGCGCGCAAACATCCTGGTTGCTAGGCGGCCTATAAATTGGTCTAAGCTCTCAATTTCTAGGTCTCGCTGAATGGTGGCATTCCGTACGTACCGTGGTGCGTCTACGATCGTCCGGAGGCATTGGCTTTGCTGACTTCGCAGTGTCTTTCTGTGGCCTTCGGCTAACAAAGCATACCACGCGGGGGCCGCGTATGTGAGACGCGGGCGGACGTAAGTCTTGTACAGTCCAACCTTCATTCTGAGTGGAATGTTGGACCGGAGGACGGGCTTCAGTAGCGCTCTAGTAGTACTCGCTAGGCCACGGACGTTCCTGGCGTGTTTACTCATCGTGAGGTTCCGGTCTAAAGTAACCCCCAGGTACTTAGCCGTGTGCGACCAGGCCACCGGTTGTTCCTCCAGGGTGAGTTTTGGCGGTAGTGTGAGCCTCTTCGAGAATGCCACCGCCTGTGTTTTACCCACGTTGACACTCAGTCTCCATTTTGTCAGCCATGCGGGGAGCTCTGCTAGGATCCTTTGCATTTTGGTGGCGGCGTGATTGAGGTTCATGGATTTTGTGATATATGCTGCGTCGTCCGCGTAAAGGGCTAACAGAGCATCTTCTGAGTTGGGTATGTCATCGGTGTATCGTGAGTAACACACAGGGGAGAGGCAGCTGCCTTGCGGTACTCCCGCCTCTATGGGTCGTCTAGAGGAGAGCGCTTGCTCCACACGCACTGAGAAGCTGCGGCCTTGAAGAAACGACGCTATTACCTTCACCACCTTCTGCGGTATTGGTGAGGTAGCCATCTTATAGAGGAGTCCCGCGTGCCAGACTCGGTCGAACGCTTTTTCCATGTCCAGGAATACTGCGACTGAGTGTTCTCGCCTGTTGTGGGCGGTAGTGAGGTGATGCAGTACCCTACACAGTTGTAGCGTTGTGCTGTGTTCCGACCTGAATCCGTACTGTTCTGGACGCGGGGGGATGTGGGGATTAATGTGGGTGAGGAGGAGCTTTTCAAATAATTTTGATAGGCTAGGAAGAAGGGTAATTGGACGGTAGCTCTCTGGGAGCAGGATGTTTTTGCCGGGTTTCGGTATCATGATAACCCGGCCGGACTTCCAGGGAGAGGGGAAGTGACCGCTTCTCATGATCCCGTTGAAGAGTCGGGTCACGGAGGCGATCATTTTGTAGGGGAAGTAGCGGATGGCAGCGTTCGTTATATTATCTTCACCGGGTGCCTTCCTTGGCTTTGTCCGGCGTATGGTCCGTTGGACTTGCCCGGGAGAGAAGAATATACCTTCTGCGGTGTCTGCCTCCTGGGTATCGGCCTTGAGGTAGTTTTCGACAAAGGTTTCCACTTCTGTTGTGTGTACCGGATCTTTGTCTGGGTTGTTCTTGAACTGAGCCTCAAGGCTGTCTGCGAAGATCTCCGCTCTGTCTTCAGCTCGGTATCTTGGGTTACCATCTTGGTGCTTGAGAGGTCGAATAGGAGTTGGGGTGTTCCTCAGCTGTCGACAGAGCTTGTGGAGCGATGCCCAGTCTTCTGTGGCGTCTTCTATCCTGCTCTCCCATTTCTTGGCGTTGTCCTCCTGTATCTCTGCTTTCACCTCGTCGCAGAGGGCGTTCAGCTTGGTCTTTAGACGTGGATCTCTTGTTCTCTGCCATTGTTTCCTCAGCCTACGTTTCTCTGATAGGAGTTTGGTCAGGTGTGCTGGTGCTCTCGCTAGTCTGTTGTTGCGAGGTGGTAGTGAGGCTTCGGAAAGTGCCCCTTGGATTGCGCTCGTAATCTCCGCGGCCAGTTGGTCCACTTCTGCGGGGTTTTCCACTGGTCGCGTGGGGGCTGTGTTCTGTAGGGTCTCCGAGAACAAGGTCCAGTCGATTCCGGGTCTTGGTCTTGGTGGTTTGAGAGCAGCCGGGCTGGTTTCCAGAGTCAACAGGACTGGTTGGTGGTCGGACTGTAGCTCGTCGAGCAGTACCTCCAGCTTCGGGTGGTTTGGTAGGTTGGTGTGGACTGCGAGGTCGATGACGTCAGGTGTTTGGTTCACCTGGGTAGGGTAGTGGGTGGGCGTCTCTGGGCCTGCGACCTCGTAGCCATGGGTTTCCGCGTACTTCTGGAGGATACCGCCGTCCCTGTTCCTCAGGTTTGAGTTCCAGTTCCTGTGTTTGCAGTTCCAGTCCCCGGCCGCTATCATTTGGCCTGTTGGAGGTGTGGGTAGGAGCTTCCGGAGGTCCGCTTGTGCTAACGGCGTACTTCCTGGGGGGTGGTAAATGGCGTGGATTTGAATGGGGTTGCCGTCTATACAGATCTCAACCCCCAGTGCCTTCATGGACATCAAGTCTAGCTCCGGAAGCGGTTGGTGGACCAGCCGTCTCCTGACCAGGACCATCAGACCCCTGATGCACCTTCCCTCCGCGCTTTGGTCGTCCTTTCGATATTCCTGGTAGCCCGGGAACTTAGGCTTATCGGTGCTTTTTAGCATAGTCTCGTTGATGAGAGCCACGTCTATGTTTTGCTCTTTGAGTAGGGGCCTCAGAAGTAGTGTTTTGTTCCCCTTCTTACTTGTGAGGCCCCGAGCGTTCCAGAACATAACTCTCAGTTCCCTACTTTGAAGAGCTTCCCGATCCCGCTGAGCACAATTGGGATCGGGTCTCCCCCCGTTCGCAGGGTTTGGAGGACCTCCTGTAAAATTTGCAGGGCCGTGTCCAGCAACTCCAACCGGTCGCTGTCGTAGCGGTGGGTGGTCTTGGGTGGCGGGGGTGCAGGTCTGTGCAGTTTCCCCCCCTTGCGCTTGGGTTGTTGTGGTGGTGGCTGTGGGTTGGAGTGCTGGCTCAGTTGCTTGGATTCCTGCTCCTGGGGGGCGGGGGTCGGGGGTGCTCCTGTCCTGGGAGCCCTTTTTCCGATCACCGCTGGTTTGCTGATCCGAGGGGGCTGCGGGGGTCGCGAGGGTGGTGCATCCGAATCCGAAGAAGAAGATGGGTCCTCTGTCATTCTTACCCGCTTGGTTCTCCTCTTTTTCTTTTTGGGGGGTTTTGCCCTCACTAGAGGTGGGGCATTTGCGGGGGCCATCAACGAATGTCCAGAGGACTCCTGGACCGTGTTTATGTGAGGGGGCTGTGGGGCGGCCGGGGTTTTGGTACTCCCGACTGCAGCCATGCGGGGGCGCTCGCTACGATGGGGGGCCGCTGAAGCGGCGGTGTAAGCCGAGGTGCCAGCCCTCTTATTCCTGGCCTCCTTCTTGTATACGGGGCATGCTTTGCTGTTTGCGGTATGTGCCCCCTCACAGTTTGCGCATGTAGCAGGCATGTCCCGTGGTCTGGGGCATTCTCCCGCGAAGTGGGGTCCTCCGCACCGTACACAGGCTAGGGGCCGGTGACAATTGTGGCTGCTGTGGCGAAAAGCTTGGCAGCGGTGGCATTGGGCGGGGCCTTTTTTCCCCTTCCAACTCTCTATGACTACCCCGGGCATACACAATAGCTCGGTTACGTTGTATATGTCCGGGGTGAGGTTAGGGGTCCTCTTGAACTTTGCAAAGAATATGCACCCCGGCCGGCCTTTAGATGGGCGGACGACCCGGATGGCCTCCGGTTCAAACCCCAGCCGGCGGAGGTCGCCTTCTATTTCTTCCGTGGGTGTGTCTGCGGGGAGCCCGCGTATAGCCACCTTTAGGCTAAGCTCCTCGGGGAGAGCGTACGAAAACCAAATAACCTTTTCCGTACGCTCTAGCGTCGTCAAGTATGCCTGTACGGTGCGGTATTCTTCTCCGGTCGCTGGTGAGAAGCGGACTCCTTTTCCGTATGGGCGGGCATTCGGTGGATGGCCTAGGCGTTCCCTAAGAGTTTTGAAGTGTGTAGCCCAATTGGGCAGCACTTCCACTATTAGCGGGGGGTATCTCGGCTTAATTACGGCGGTCGGCTTGTCGTTATTTGACAAGCCTTCCGGGTTCGGGGGCTGAGGGGGTGGGGGGGTGGTGGCAGATAATGCGGGTAGTAATGGTGAGGACGGTACCTTTTTAGTTCCTGCCGCCGATGCGTAGGAGACAGCCTTGGACGTGGAAGGCTGCTGCTGGTCCAGGGGCGATGGTTGCGGGCGTTCGGGTCTGGGAGCGCGTTGCGGGAGTGGCGTGAGGTGCGGCTTGGCGCATCTGCGCTTCACCTCCTCCTCCGACGGGCTGTCGTCGGCCCGCTTCCTACGCAGGCCTGGGGTCGGGGTATCCGGGATCTCAATTGTTTTGTGCCTCTCCACTACGGCGGCTTCCTCGGGTGTGGGCGTCGCTGGGGCCGAGAGGTTCCTCTCGTCCTCCTCTAGGGTGCTCCTCAGTACGCCGAGGTATTTGGCGGGGAGGCACTTCGCCTCTATTAGCCTTTCCAGGATTATGTAGCTCCTGTCGATCTCGGATCTGGGCGACAGAGGCTTCACAATCTGTGGCTTGGGTGGGTTTGGCGGAGGCATCTTGTCCGCGGGGGTGGGAAAGTTTCCTACCGGCACTGGGCGCGGCGTTGGGGTGCTGGTTTTCTTCTTCCTTTTCTTCTCTAGGAAGCGTTCGATCACCTGCCCTACGATCTCCGAGCGCGAACGCGAAGCCGAGCTGTCGCGGCCCGAGCTGGACGCGCGACTCGAGGGCAGGGATGTGTCGGAAGTCTCTGGGAGGAGGGAGTCCTTTCGGGAGCTCCGACCATCACGGGCGGGCCCACCGGAAGGGGCGCCAGCGTCCGACATCGCGCGTAATCACACAAACACGAACACTGGACAGAGTTAGTATTTTTGTGTGCACTAAAAATAACTGATTATCACTACTTTTGGATCACCCCTAGTATGTTGTGCAATAAAGTAGTATCTATCTATCTATGGATTGGGCATTGAACTGTTAATGATATAAGTAAGTTAACGAACCTGTCCATCCCTCGCAAAGCATACAGAGTTGCTCTGCGTGTACTTGAGCGCAATGGTCGCCACTATAAGATCCCTCACAGCGGTGGAAGATAGATTCTTATTGGCAGTCACAATGTTACTGAACAATTCCGGTGTGATCTTAGCATCGTTCCGTCTCTGTTCTAGCGTAAGACCGAAGATAGTCTTCTGTTCGATTAGGTCGGGTTCGTATGAGGGGTCCATCTGTGGATAAATCATATGTTAATACCTACTGCAATAATGCAACTCAAGTAGTAGAGTTCCTTGTGAAAGGGCTCGCCCGGGGAAGCTCTACCACCACACCTATTTCTGCCACCAAGCAGGCTGAGTTTCGGTGTAAAGGGTATGGTTGCCGGTGAAATTACAGGCACATGAGGCTTTACACCTGTATGCCACAAGTTAATGGACGCAGGGCAGTGCATCGTAGAGCACGTTTTTAACGTGCGTGATCTACGATGCAATTCTGTGTTATAGGCGATTGTTACCACTTAACCATAAGATTGTTCCATCTAGAGGTGGTATGCAAAAAGAAAAAAATGCGCACCGAGTCGTAGGAACGAACGAGGGGTTTTAAAAATGTACGCGTACTTAATCGTGGATGCGTGATTGTTGTTGCCCCGCGCTGATACCGATCACCTGCGCATAACACCAATCAAATACAACTTCAATGTTTCGGAAATATGGAATCAGTCTCATCTGCCCCGGCGACCCGGTACCGGGACAGATGGGAAAATAAGCGTTCTTAATCGTACAAACCTGCAAAACACAGTAGTTGCCACCCTTCTTCTTCTTCAGTACTTCCAAGGCCTCTTTCGAGTAGCCCGGTGCGATGATTCCGTCGGACACCTCTCTCGATATGATCTTGGCGGTGATGACGTCACACTCGTCGGATATGGCCACGAAGTCGCCGAACGAGCTCATGCGGTCGGCGCCGCGCGCACGCGCGTACGCGGCCGCGAGCGGACTCAGCTGCGGCAGCAGGTCCGATACCATGCATACTGCGGCCTGCGGATAATAAATACAATTCACTAAATATGCAACCAATTTTATTATGTACGACATTAATTTAAAACACACATCTGGAATCGTATTATCTGATTTTAGAGGTTCGTATTATCTGATCCAGTAATCGATACATTTCCAATAAACAATTTTTAACGTAAATCGGCGGCACCTTTGCGACGATGCCGCTTAATTAGTTAAACTGGTACCTAGTTACATAATGAATGAATATGATTTTTTTACCTATTTTATACAGGCTGTTTCATTAATATTTTAGGACTTAATATTCTTTATTTCTAGGTTACCTACATATTTAGTAGTGTAACGCGTACGAAGTCGCAGGCAGTATAATAGTCCAACTATCTAAGCATACCTCAGTGTGATCTAAAGGCAGTCCGACCGCAGCCCCGGCGGGGGAGACGTGCTTGAAGCTCGCCGCGGCCGGAAGCCCCACCGCTTGCCTCAGCTCCTTCACCAGTTGCCACGCGTTCAGCGCGTCGCACAGGTTGATGTAGCCCGGGGACCCGTTCAGAGTCGTTAGTGGCAGCTTGTCGCGGCTGGTGAACACCTGCGCTGGCTTTTGGTGTGGGTTCATGCCTGCTCACAATTAAAACACTACATTAGCACCCCATAACAAATACAACCTGTTTTGTTATGTACCGCATTAATTTAAAACACACATCCGGAATCGTATTATCTGATTTTAGATGTGGGTTTAATACCGGTAGCTTGAATATTAATCTAGTAATCAATACATTTCCTATAAACAACTTTTAACATAAATCGGCGGCGCCTTCGCGACGATGCTACTTAGTCAGATTAACAGGTACCTACTTACATGATGAATGAATATGATTTGTTTACCTTTTTATACAGGCTGTTTCATTGATATTTTAGGACTTTGAAAAATTGAATTTGAAAAACACCTATTTTACAACAATACTAGCCATTAGCCCTACCCGTGTTTTCATTTAATGTCGTATATAACAAAACACGTATATAAAAATCAGAATCAGAAATGAGGAGATTCGTAGACAAACCTAAATCACTGACATCATCATTCATCATCATATCAGTCATAGGACTTCCACCGCTCAACATAGGCCTCCCCCAAAGATAGTGTAGCTATATTTTATCATGATAAAATTCAGGACAGCTATTATTGTAAAAAAGCAATTAAATCTCAGAACAAAATTACACCTATTGTTATAATAAATTAATAGCGTCTTACCATAAAAAAATTAGACACTGTTTAGCGCGTGATTAAAAAGATCCTATAATTTTTGTGGTAACAAGGATAATGTTTACCGTATCTCAAGGTCAGCTGAGCCTGTCCGGCGGAGTATTGCTTGCGGAAGTAGTCAGATATAGCGGTGTCATATATAGATGTGTGTGTAAACGCCTTTAGTGCCAATTTTTGCCTGAAAGATAATTTTATTTTAAAGGTTTTGTCTTGAATCCTTTATATGGAACTAAGAAATATAGACTACAAGGTTCTTCCTGCGGCTTCGCGTGGTTTGTCAAAAAAACATTACCCTCCTTCTGCACACGAGTATAAGGGAATTTGATTTTGATAGTTTGGAGCATGGAGTCTTTCATCCCTAAGAAAATAAAATTATGTATTTCAAAAACAAATCATAGATGACATTACAAGTCATTGACTTTTTTGTAAAACCATTTAAAAAGAATATTTTTCAAGCACTGGAAAGTCAAAACGCTCATACATAGTCATATATTTTAATAATTTTACGAAATTCAATTTATTCGTCGTTGTGACGGTTAAAAGTTTGTACGGCGTATTAAATAGATGGCACACACAACCACATAGATCTAGCGATGATTTACGGGAAAAAGCGGTAAAAGAGAAAGAGCGCCATCTAGCGCCTTTGCAAGCCAAGCAATAGCCCGCTAGCGATAGTCAAGTTTCGATGTACGAGGTATGCATCTTATCTGTGGTTTGGAGACATGAAGAGCAAAGGGGTGAAAAATAAACAGGTTGTGTGAGATTTTTTAATGGCTTACCTTGATGATCAAAAAGCCAGACCTGCTAATAAGATAACATATTGATAAAACTTGAGTGCAAAGGTAAGGGCACTACAGACAACTTGTTATTTCGCATTCCCGATTGAAAGATAGAACACGGTGTAACTCCAATGATAAGGGTGCGTTTCCACAAGAGATGTGAGAGGAAGCTGAGCGGTGAGCGAGGAAAAAACCACCAATAGTATCACTTCATTTTCCTAGCCTCGCTCAGCACAGAACTCTTGTCGGAAAAGAGCTAACGGAGCGAATAAACCATACAAACAAGTAATTTTTAAACACTTCATCATCAGTTAAATACAATGGAATATTTGACATCACATAACAGTAAAACCAAACTTTTTGAAGTAAGTTTTAGGCTCGTTGGGTATTTTTGAGATGGGAAAAAACCACTGAACTCGCGATACTATTACCGTTACCGACACCTCTGTATATAAGTATCTGTAGTGTAGTCTGCTTTTATGCAAGTTTTCACTTCTGTCAGCACACCCAGACTGCCATTGTTTAGTTTTTTATGTTATTTGTGAGGAAACAGGCTTACGGCCCACCTGATGGTAAGCGGTCACCGTCGCCTATTGACACCGGCGACATCCAGGATATTGTCGATGCGTTCTCTACCCTGTAGAAACCTCTTTAAATTTCTCTTGAAGCGTGCCATATCGTAGCCTAACGGGAAAACCTCAGATGGTAGCCCATCAGCACAAACTACTGAACTGATTTTAATTAAATTTCTATGGGACCAATCTGAAAGTATATCTTTTCAAGATAAAATCTAAAAAAAAAATACAACCGAATTAAGATCCTCCCCCTTTTTTTAAAGTCGGTTAAAAAGCGAGGAGTTGCAAGTAAATAGTAGTAAGTGTAGGAGGCACGGTGGTGGTGGAGGAGGTGTAGTGAGCTAGCACTACTGGACCACCAGTCAATAGACAGTGACAGCTGAAAAGAGTCCGCTACCCATCCTCGCACATCTCTGGTGGAGAGTCACACCGTTTCACAGCTTCACTACGCATCATCGCACCGCTCAGCTTTCTCGCACATCACAGGTAGAAATGCACCTAAGACTACCTTTCCATCAGTGATGTACTACGATTGTTTCATTTACCTAGCCTCGTATAACCCAACTACCCTATTGGTTAATTTTTTGCTCGCTCACCACTTCTTACTCTCACGCTCTCTTAGCTTCCTCGCACAGCTCTGGCCATATGCGAGTTTACAGCCACCCAAATGCGAGTTTACCATGATGTCTAATGTTTAATTATCAGTTTATCGTCTAATGGCGGGTTCCTATATCCGTTGGTAACCGACGACTAGTACCTCGTTGAAAAAGTGTCAAACTAGTGTCAAACTTTTGACACGTTTTCAAGTAGAAACGAGTTGTAGTTGGTTACCGACGGATATAGGAACCAGCCATAAGCTAGATAACTAGATTCCTTACCTCATCTCCAAAGAAGTCTGCTGACCCTTATTCAGCTTCAACTCCTTAACCACCTGGTCGTAATCAGTAGGGTCGCAGATGACGGTCACTCTGTCGTGGTTCTTAGCGGCCGCTCTGAGCAGCGTGACTCCTCCGATATCTACGTTCTCGACGGCATCAGCGATGGTAACGTTCGGTTTCGATATAGTTTGCACGAATGGGTAAAGGTTGCAAACCACCACGCTTATCATATCGAAGTTTTGACGGCTCATGTCGGCTTGGTCTGCATCGCTGAGTCTGCAACACAATTACAATTTTAAATGCAAAGAGAGTTTACAAATGCAAATCTTCAAAATTAATTTAATACGTTGGTGAACAATGTCGTCTTTAGATAATACAGCAGTCTATAATACCTAAGGAAACTTTAACCCTCCAGTTCCAGTTAAAACTGTGTTAGGGTAGAATGAATTGAGAGATATCAGTCTTTTAAATTCATTGCCGTCCATGATTAATATTATTTTGTCATGCATACTACTTACTAATATTTTGATATTGTTAAGCTTGTAAACTTACATAGTTTAACTTACATACTTTACATAATATAAAATGAAGTCGCTTTCGCTGTCTGTTCCCTTAGATCTTATGAACTATTCAACGGATTTTAATTCAGTTTTCAGCAATAGGTAGAGTGATTCAAGAGGAAGGTTTAAATGTATAATACATACATAACTCTGTTTGTTTGTTGCCTATACACGACTAAACGGCTGAACAGATCGTATTGAAATTTTGCAGGGAGATAGATTATATCCTGGGAAAGGACATAGGCTACTTTTTAGCCAACTGCGCAAAATGAGGGTAATGTATTATTGAAAAACCACCCGTGCGAAGCCGCGGGCGGGTCAGCTAGTTTTGAAATAAAATTTACTTTACTTTGGTAGTGTTTTGTATGGAATTTGTTTGTCAATCTGAACTTACCTAGCCAAGATCCCAGCATGCACAGCCGGATGCAATGTCTTGACTCTGCCTCCGAGCATCTCAGGGGCCTTTGTGATGTCCGAGACATCAAGTACGTTGAGCCCGGCATTCCTGAGGGCAGTAGCAGTACCTCCACTTGCGATCAGCTGTAGTCCCGTTTCAGACAGGCTTTTAGCCAGTTGGACAAGGCCAGTCTTGTCTGATACACTAAGGAGAGCTGTAAATAATGAGTTTACATTTTTTTTTTTGTATTGTCTTTAAAAGCGCTGGGGCCATGATACAGATAAAAATGCATGCTATAGGTAAATAAATTATAAAGCCTATTATATAAAGTAGGTTTATTTATGTAGTATGCCTATATTATGCTATTTTTATTAGTCCGGTGCAAATTTTCATTTGTTCGCTTTTCTGTGCACTACCTACATCTTTATCTACAATACACAAAGGTTATCTGGAAGAGAAAGCTCTTTTGCATTAAGTTCGCCTTTGTACTAGTTTTATAAGTGCAATAAAGTATTTTCAATAAATCAATCAATCAAATAATAAATAATGCTGGACATTTCACAGCGCAATATAGCCCCAAACTAAGCAGAGCTTGCACTATGGGAACTAGATAACTGACAGAATACTAATATACTTTTTTTTGGAATTTTTTTTTAAACTTATGTTAATAAGTATATAGAAAAACATCCAGACTTGGAACAAATATCTGTAGATCAACATTTTACAAACATTTTTTCCACAGCGGGAATCAAACCCGCTACCTCCTCCATCTTAGCCAGCTATTCGCCCACTGCGCTGCGGAGGTCATCAATAGATATTTATAACGTTTTCTTAACATTTTTATTTGCACATAAGCATTGCAGCTCAGCGGGGCAAGGCAGCCAGTGTTTAAGGGACACTTTCGCCTGGTAGTGTTAAGAGGCAGTTGAGCTATCTATCATTTGCTAAGGTCTTTAATAATGCAACTGTTTCCTTTGTATTTTTATAGTCATGTAAATAATACATATTTCTGTTAATAAATGTGTTTTCCTTCATAATAATCTTATGAACAAAGCTGGGCAAAGGTCTCCCCCATTTCCTTCCATTCCTTGCGTTCTTTAGAAATCTCCTCCTCTCTTTTATAACAATACTTTTTTTTTAAACTAGCATATTAAGAAATTTTATAAGTTCGTCTTTAAAGAAATACCTACAGCATACTTTTGTTTAATACTGAATTCTTTTATTATCATAATTCTCAGCCTGTATTCACGCCCTGCTTTATATAAGCTTCCTCCATTTTGTGCCAAGTACTACCTAAGTAACTATGTCTTGGGAAAAGAATTATAATTATGAAAAATTATTGATTGTAGCAAAAATCAAAATCTTTTTATTCATTAAAATCACAATATAATTTGGAAACGTCAAATTTACTGCCTGTTCCTTGCAAAACACACATTAGGTACACACATTACAATTCTAATATACGAGTACAATTCAAATTAAATGCAATACAATTTTATAGAAATATCAAACTAAAACAATTTCTACATACCTAATTTACCATTGGCGGCCATGTCTGAATCTTCCAGAGTGTGTTATTAAACTGATGATGTAAGGGCAATTACTCTCAAGAGCAGTCACTTGACCTTTTGCTGAGGTTCCTGATAACAAAATGATCTTGTTTACTGGTGGATAGGGCTGGCACATATCTGTTTCTACAGACATTTTATAAATATATTTTAATAATGTTTTATTTATTCTATTTTTTTTTGGCAACCCTATGCTGTCCCACCGCTGGGCAAAGGCCTCCCCCTCATCTCTACATCTACCTCATATTATATTTAAAAAAAAATGTTAAAAATGATGAACCTGATTAAAGAATGACTTATTGGAATGTTTTAAAAAATATACAGGGTTACAGGAAAAATCGTGCTAGATCCGTTAAGGGCGTGGAGTACCCATCATTTCTGACTTATTTCACTATGAAACACCCTACCCTAAACTTAACCCTTTTCGAGATACTCGACTTTTAATTTTTTTATTGAAAATTGCCGATTTTTAGGCTACTAAATTTATTTTTGTTTATTTTGTGTATCTTATTATTATTATTATTGCATTTTTACATGTGTAATAAGATGCTTTAGGACGTCTATCATTAAAATAGTGCATAAGTTAATTGAATAGACCGTAGTAGACAAGTGAAAGTTAAGAAATAAAAAAAAATATTAGAAAGTTTATTTTTCTCTAAGGGATATCTAAAAAAAATATTATGGCAATTGTTCGGCAGATGTTTTTTTAAAATATCTACGTTTCATCAGCTATCTAACGAGGTATAATAATCTAGGGTTTTATTCAAATGCATTGAAAAAAATTTAGTTTTATAGGCGACAGTGGAGAAGAAAATTTATACTTAGCCCTAAAAAGTAAAATAAAATAATAGGTAAGCATGAAATGTCATTTATTAAAGATTTTCACACAACTTTTTCTTATTCTACAGTTCATGTTCAACATGGCCGCCTCTATTTCTGATACATTGTCGCATCCTTCTACGGAGACCAGTCTTTACTACTCCAGTGGTTAACGTGGTCCTCATTTTATTGGCTGCATCCACAATCCTTTCTCGTAAGTCTTCCACAGACGAAACTGGATTCGGCTCGCTGTACACAAGACTTACTTTTCATGCACCCCCACACGTGAAAATCCATGGGGGTTAGGTCCGGACTTCTTGCTGGCCATGGCAACGGTCCACCTCGTCCTATCCATTTGTTTGGATAATTTGTGTCCAGCCAGTCTTTATTGCAGTATTATTGCATTTTTACATGTGTAATACACATGTAAAAATGCAATAATAATAATAATAAGATACACAAAATAAACAAAAATAAATTTAGTAGCCTAAAAATCGGCAATTTTCAATAAAAAAATTAAAAGTCGAGTATCTCGAAAAGGGTTAAGTTTAGGGTAGGGTGTTTCATAAGTCAGAAATGATGGGTACTCCACGCCCTTAACGGATCTAGCACGATTTTTCCTGTAACCCTGTATATATTTTGAACATCCCATCAACATTAAAGGTTTGTTACAAAGTTTTAATGTCAAATTGAGTTACTTCCCTTACAAAATCAATTCATTATTGTAATGAAATTATTTTTGTATGAAATAAATATCTTATGATTAAGATTTTCTGTAATCTGAATTTTGTAAAGATTTCTGTACATAATCGGTCAGGAACCACAACCATACATCAATTTATGGGCGTGATCTGTATCAGATTAAATAAAAAAATTTTACTTATTTATTTTATACAATAATTCAAGAATTTATTATTCTTAAGTGAATCAATGTAAGTTTGCTTCTGATATTTAAAGTGCAATTTGGCATAGCTGGCAAAGTGCTATGTGGCTGCATTGATCTCATGAGTTAATACAGCACCATTCCATTCTGAATAATTCAAAAACTTTGTTGGCAACCCTATAAATAAGTTTACGTCAATATTGTGATGAAAATTCCATATCAGTTGCAGAGATGGAACAACAAAAATGTTCCATAAACAGATTTGTTGTAAAGGAGTAATCAAATGTTTATATTCATATTATTTTCTAATTTTATAAAGATTTTGTTATGTTTGGTAGTGTCATCATCATTTTCCACGATTATTTTTCTAGAGTATAAATATCAGGTTTTAAATTAGTTGCTAGAACTTTTCATCGATCAAATCATGTTTGGAGTCCCATTATTTTCCTCTTAGTGGTTTTCTTCCGCCTGAAACATTAATAATATGTATATATTATTAATGACTTTATATATATGACTTTTTTATATATACTTTTTGTATATATGATTTGACTGCCTCCGTGGCGCAGTGGGCGTATAGCCGGCTGAGACGCAGAAGGTAGCGGGTTCGATTCCCGCCGCGGAACAAATGTTTACATGATCAACAGATATTTGTACCGTGTCTGGGTTTTTTTCTATATAATATTATAAGTATGTATTTACAAAAAAAACAGTATATAAGTATTTTATCAGTTATCTGGTTCCCATAGTACAAGCTCAGCTTAGTTTGGGGCTAGATAGCGCTGTGTCAAATGTCCAGCAATATTTATTTATTTATTTTATTTTATATGATTGATCGAGCGAAGCGAGATCTCCAAATCAACTTGGGCAAATCGGCGTTGTACGTATGTATGTTTGTTTGTCCGAGGATAACTTTCGTAGCGTTTATCTGATCATCATGAAATTTGGTATATAGGTAGGTAGTGATAGCGCAATTTTAATGTGACTCAATGAACTAAAAATATTGGGGTTCAAGAGGGGTAAAAAAAAAAAATTTAAATGAGACCATTAG
Organism: Philereme transversata; assembly: GCA_963924445.1. Lineage (NCBI taxonomy): Eukaryota > Metazoa > Arthropoda > Insecta > Lepidoptera > Geometridae > Philereme > Philereme transversata. The sequence goes on from OZ004353.1 coordinate 6,834,842, forward strand.
GTCAAGTAGCACGTCAAATTAAAGGTCTTCATTAGTAAATTTAAACCCCGTTTTTATTTTTAGTTTAATTTTTGTAGTTTTTGAGTTATTAGCCATAATAAAAACTAAACTTTGACAAAATTCACAGGGTACCCCACAGTGCCAAAATTTGCTATTCGTGTAGCTTTAGTGACACAAATATAGGCAAAAGTCTGAAATCCAGAATAACTGCCATTTGTACTCTACTATCTAATTTGAATGAAACTGTAAGTCAAGTAGGTTGGTTATGTATCATGCCATTAATTTTTTAGTCAAAGATTAAAGCCGGCATGCACAAAGATCACTAAACGTATTTAGCGACTAAACATGTTTAAATTTGATGTATTTGTATGATATGACAACTCCTTAAATCATATTTAGCCACTAAAGTTTAGGATCATTGTGCAAGTCGCCCTAAGAATAATATTTATTTTGTTAGATTCGCGAGATCTCAGTTCGGGGCGAACCACTAGTTATTTTGTGTTCATGTTCAACTTGGCTGCCCATTGAGCCCTAATTCACAGTGGCCACAAACAAGAACTGAACTGAACTGTGCCCTAATTCTTGCACTCTGATGGATGCTTGTACCACCACAGATAACGCAGTGGCCAAGTATTGGAAAAACAACATTTGATATTTAATCTAAGAACCATATTGACATGATACTTTATCATTTGATTGGCTGACTGTGAGCAAACCAATTTTTGCAATTGACTTATATTTATTGGTATACTTGATGACTCCCTCTGGCTTTGCATATATTTTTATCAAAATAAAATATATATAGCCAATAGCAGTCAGGGATAATGTAGCTTCCTATTAGTTGAAGTATTTTTAGAATCCGATCAATTGTTCTGGACTACCCCTACATCCAAGCAAACTCACAAACTATACCTCTTTATAATATTAGTATAGAAGTACATACTTGTCGAGCATTTTCATTTTAATTTTTTTTTTAAAAGCATTTTATTTTATTTTAACTGTGGTACAGACAGCGTCGCTTATTGGTAACCCACTGCATATTAAAGATTGAATTAAAAACTTATAGGATTTAAAAAAGATTTACATCTTTACATACTCCATATAAATAAAATAAAGTCGCTTCTGCTGTCTGTTACCTTAGATCTTATAAACTACTCAACGGATTTTAATGCAGTTTTTAGCAACAGATAGAGTGATTCAGGAGAAAGGTTAAATGTATAACTAGCTTCCACCAGTGGATTTTTTGGTACGCGTTGTTTGTCAACAAAAAGTAGCCTATGTGTCAATCTACGTACCTACATACCGATTTGAAAGTAACTCTGTCTCTCTGTCTGTTTGTTACCTTTTCACGACTTAACGGCTCGACCGATTTCGATGGAATTTGGTACCTATATACCTAGATAGATTATGAATGGACTTGAGTTAAAGGATACACTTTACGCGTCTGCACAGGAGGGTATGTTTTATTGACAAACCACGCGTACAAAGCCGCGGGGGGGGGATGATCGAATAAACCGCGGGTAACCGAATAAACTACTAGTAAAATATTTATCTAAACATTATTTGTGTAATAAAAACGATGGTGTCTTTATTTACTATTTAAAATTAATTAGATAATCCTCTGTCTAATTGCCTCCTGTATGAGAAATTGCTTTAACAGCTTTGATTTGTTAAAAGTACCTACATGTCACACAATAACAACGTAATAAAAATATGACTACCTCCGTGGTGCATGGGCGATACAGGTACCTATGCCTAGTGTGGAGATCACTAAATATTTTTAGTCTAAATGGATACCTACCCTACCTACTCTGGCTAACACGCTGTTATATCCAACTGAGTTAGTTGTATTCTAATTTCTTGGTTAAATGTGTGTTATACAGCAAATAAATATTTTTTTTATTTTCATGTAGGTATTTACAAAAAAAAGTATATAAGTATTCTATCAGTTATCAGGTTCCCCTGATAAAAGCTTTGCTTAGTTTGGGGCTGGATAACGCTGTGTGAAATGTCCAGCAATATTTATTTATTATTTTAATACAGTATTATAATGTAATTATAATATTATAATTAATCTATAAAATTATAACTTTTAAACTAATAATTAATCAATAAATAAGTAATAGTCACAAACACAACCAGCCCTGACATGTTTGAGATTCCGTAATAGGGGTAAGTTTAGTTTAGTGCCTTGCCATAAAAGTGCCTACTTCGAGTACCTACCTACTTGTGTACCATAACACCCAGGTTATAATGCGTATGTAGATATTTATAGAGGAATAACCACGATTGAATAACCGGCTATTACTATAACTTCCTAATTTGTTTTACTTTTTGAGTTAGGTTAAAAAGTTCAGAAAAAATATTAGAAACTCATATTTCTATGGGAGAACTTTTTACAAATTAAATAACCTAAAACCGGTTATGCTGACACGTGAGAAGCAAGCAGGACTATTGGGCATTGAGTTAGTTTTAAAGGCATAGCCAAAGTGATGCTGTATGTAGGACTAAACTCGTTACATTGTCGCAAACATCAGTAGGTACATCATCAGTAATTCTGATTCTACTTACCAACGTGATTTTATGGAATCGATGTGATTTTATTCACTTATTCGAAGCAATGGATTAACAAAATGTACACACCCGTTTTACAAATCTTTATAATTTTATTTTATTCGAAAACAAGCAATTCACGCACCCGCAAGCGCAAAATGTAAACAAAAAAAGATAAAGAAATAGAAGAGAGACAGACAGAGTGAGATAGAATACCAAGAAAATGTCAATGTCAAAAGCAACAAGCTTCAACTTCCGGTTCTGCAAAGAAGTCACTTCCGCTATGTACATAGAAGAATAAGGGTCAGTTCACACCGAGACGCGACGCGGCGCGACGCTGCGCGCACATTTTTCATAGAGCGACTCAGAATATACTTTATTCACTACACGAAAAGATACACATTACATTGTGAGAATTCAGATTACGTTGCACCACGCAGCACTGCGCCTCGAGGTGGCTCGCGGCGTAGCGTGACGTATCGTGACGCAGCGGTGCATCGCCGGTACGCGCGGCGTGCAAGAGCGGTGCTGCGTCTCACGGTGCCGCGCGACGCCGCGAGGCGCAGCCTGAGGCCGCTGTGGCGACTTCTCTACTATTTCCGTTCAGACTTCGTTTAGAATTGATGCAGTTCGGTCGAGTGCTCGATTGAAAATATAATGATAGACTGGGATCTTGTTATAATCGGACTTCTTGCAGAAGATGAAGAGGAAGAAGTTTACAAAAATAAAATTAAAAAGAAGACATCACACAGGAGTATTTGGGTGCATAATTTATGGAGAAATAGAAGAATTCATGGTGAATTTCATACGTTGTCTTTTGACCACATTGCCAACTATCCAGAAAAGTTTTATGATTATTACAAAATGGACTACCAAAAGTTTCAAAACTTATTAAATGTGTTGCGGTCATATATAGAAAAACAAAAAACTAATTACAGGCCCACTATCTCGATTGAAGAGCGGTTATCTCTCTGCCTTAGGTAAGTAATCATCTACTCGACTTACCGACTCGACTCGTTTCTTCGGGTCACTATAATGCACGACAATTTATTGTACGGCACTATAATGCACACCCCAATAATCCGTGTCAAAACGGTTTCAATTATCCGGGTGTACAATATCTCGACGTGCAATATCAGCCTGTGTAAGCTTGTCACGTGTCGATAATGCACAACCATTAATGTACTGCCCGTAATTGTACACTCCTATAATTGAAAGCCCTGACACGGATTATCAAGGTGTACATTATTTGGCCGTGCAATATCGGTTTGCGCATTATTGACACGTGACGAGCTTCCAGAGCCAATTTTCGTAACGACCTTGCTTCCCATTGGCCGACAATCTCTCTCCTCATTGGTCGATATGAAGGCAGTCATTCTTCTTTTGTACTGTTCCAGTTCAAGCATTTTCATACAAAAGTTGCCATTAAAAATATATTTTATGAATGAGACGTTTTCGTAGTGTCAAAAGTAAGTTCGACCAGACTGAAAAGATGGCGCTTTTAGTTTCAAAATGTGTGGCAGAGACCTTACATAAGTTGACATGACACACTACATTCTAAAAAAATATATTGTATACCTAACGAAAAAATAAACCACAAATAAAGTAATCACTTCGCCTTAACTTCCTTTTCCGTAACTTAGTTCACTCTTACTAACTTACCTACGTAGTATTTTACAGGTATAGTACCGTTTAAGCTGATTTATTTTATATTTTCGAATTATTGGTGTGTGCAATAAAAGTTGTACAAAATTGAGTTTGGAAGCTCGTCACGTGTCAATAAAGCACAGTCTGATATTGTACGTCATTATAATGTACACCAAGATAATCAGAAGCAATGTACACGAATTATTAGGCTGTACAAATTTGGTCACCAATTATTGTGCCGTACAATATTTGGTTGTACATTATTGTCTCCCGTTTCTTCCACTTGACTCACCGGATGTTTGTATTGTCTAATGACAAAAAAGCTGTTAACGTTGTATATATACAGTGTGGTCCTGGATAAAGTGCAACCCCGAAAGGGGGTGAAACTAGATCAAAAATTATCGACAAAAAAATAGAAAAAAAAATTTAAAAAAAATTAAAAATTAAAAAGTTGACCACTGACCCAGTGGTCAACTTTAAATGCTCCTAGCCAGCACATTTTTTATGTTAGAACGTAGGTTTTTATTTTATTTAAAAGCTATTATGATAGACAATAATAAAAAGTCATAAAAATTTCTAGTATTATAGGCTTAATTTTAAGATTTTTGGAGTTTATTGGAAATTAATAAGCATTTAAAGTTGACCACTGACCGTCAGTGGTCAACTTTAAATGCTCCTAGCCAGCACATTTTTTATGTTAGAACGTAGGTTTTTATTTTATTTAAAAGCTATTATGATAGACAATAATAAAAAGTCATAAAAATTTCTAGTATTATAGGCTTAATTTTAAGATTTTTGGAGTTTATTGGAAAAAAACAGCCTAAAAAATTTAATTTTAATACAAAAATTAAACTTTAAGTCACGATAGCCACTTGTTTGTCAGTTATTTGTTATTTTATCGTCATTGTCACATATCTGACATGATTATGGTTTTTATTTTAACAAAATAGACCTACTACTTTGGAAGAAATAATTTTTTTATTAAATAGAGTCATTAGTGAGCAATAAAAATTTTAATACATCAATAAAGTATATACGATTTTTTTTTTAATTTTTTTTTCTATTTTTTTGTCGATAATTTTTGATCTAGTTTCACCCCCTTTCGGGGTTGCACTTTATCCAGGGCCACACTGTATAAAGACATCCTGTAGTATATTTAGTATCAGCATTCCACCTGTGCGAAGCCGGGGCGGGTCGCTGGTTTTAGTTATAAAATAACAACATTATTGTAGATAGGCAAGCTCTTTATTATTACACTTAATAATTTTTAGCTAAAGTAACAAAATCAGGAATGTTAAGAAACTTAAAAAAATCACATATTCTGTCGATTTCACAATTATTATTAATTAATTATTGATATATGGTGGCTTATGGCGACGGCGTTAGTTTTTCGTAATCTCGTAATCAGTGAAAGGTGCATCTGTTATTTCAGTTTCATCATTACTGACGGATGATGGCGTGTATGTGTATGGTGCTGATCTTCTGGCGGCCTGAAAGTTGCTCATGTTTGATGGCGTGTACGTGTCGTTTTTTTCGGTTTCGTAATTGGGAAGGGGTGTAGCGGTTATCTCAGTACTATTATTACTAACGGATGATGGCGTGTACGTGTATGGTGCTGATCTTCTGGCGGCCTGAAAGTTGCTTATGTTTGAAGGCATGTAGGTGGCGTTTTTTTTCGGTTTCGTAATTGTGACATTGTGAATATAACAAATTAACTTCTTCTTGTTCTGTCAATTTTAATTCTGCGTCATTAACTATGTGGAAGATCTTGCGTTCAATTTCTGCCTTCATTTTATTAGGCATTCCTTTGACTTTACTTGCCATGCTTTTAAAAAAATAATCCGTAGAGTCCTCTTCCTTTTTAGCCTCAATGTAACGGGATAATATTTCCGATGCTCTAGGCTGTTGTGAAATATTTTGTGTATGTGATGGAGACCGTGATACAGAACCCGGTCGTGATACTGGTGAGTTGGCTTGTAATGGTGACTGTATAGATTGCGAATCATCATTTATAGAGTATGTAGATGAGTCATCTAGATTTGAGACTTGGGCATTTTCTTGCACAACATATTTTTTTAGAAATTCCAATTCTTTCTCAAATTTTATGGGCTTAGCCTTTACTCTGGCAGAACCACTTTTACCATCTTTTCTTAAATTTAATGATCGTCTATAACTGTCACGGATTTTCTTCCAGCGCTTTTGACAGTCTGGTGCTGAAATAAAATATAAAATTATGGCATATGTTTTTTGTAATAATACTAGAAATCAACGTCAACCCGGAAACGACTACGTCGAATTATTATCCATGTATCCATGGAAAATCTCATGAAAAAAATTATTAAAAAATAACTGTAACATAAAGTGAAAATCTTAAAAAAAGGTGTTATAATGTCTCACTGTAGTTTAAACTATAAATTTTTTCAGGTTTTTGACTACAGCAATCAGCTTCAAGTCTGTAGCACAAAGCTATCGCATGGGTTACAGTACCGTTCTAACAATTATTCACGAAACCTGTGCTGCACTTTGGAAAGCATTGCAACCTGTGGCTATGCCAAAACCAACTCGAGAGCTATGGGAGTCGATAGAAAAAGATTTCGATAGCATCTGGCACTTTCCTAACTGCATAGGAGCTATTGACGGAAAGCACGTCAACATAAGAGCACCTTGGAATAGTGGAAGCCTATACTTCAATTACAAAAAACACTTTAGCACAGTTTTGCTGGCAATAGTAGATGCTAAATATAGATTTGTTGTTGTTGACATAGGATCTTATGGCCGAAACAGCGACGGAGGCATTTTATCTAATTCCACATTGGGAGTGAAGCTACAAAGCAATCAATTAGGAATACCTCCTAATAAATGTTTGCCGGATACAACATGTAACGCACCTCATGTTTTTGTTGGAGATGAGGCTTTTCCACTATCTCAAAACATAATGCGACCCTTTCCCAGTGACCAAGTCTCCCATGATCGAGAAAAAAAAATGTATAATTACCGCTTGAGCAGAGGAAGGCGCATTGTGGAAAGTGCTTTTGGAATTATGCAGCAGAAATTTGAAATTTTTCAAAAAAGAATAAGAATACAGCCGAAGTATTTAAACAACATAATTTTAGCATGTACATGTCTACATAATTACATGCTAGACGACATACCCGAAAACATTTCATTACCAAGAGACAGCATTCTACAAAATTTATTAGACACCAGCCAAATTGATAATGAAGAACCTATGACTATTCGAAACCATTTTAAGACCTACTTTAATTCTGCGAATGGTTCGGTCTACTGGCAAAATGATATGATAGAAAGATGTTAAGAGTAGGTAGGTAACAATAATTTCAAAACAGACGATAGCGTCAATGTAGGTGTCGTGGCCATATCCTAGAATTGATCACTTCATGATGTGACCGACCATTTCATGAAATGGTAGAATTTCATGACATGGCCAGCTAAAACTGACTATATCGTTTAAGCATCAACGTTTAAGATATTTCCATCAACGTTTGGCCATATCATTTATGTAGGGTTTCCATGACATGAGTTTTTCATATCGTTAAACGCTGATTATTCATTGATCTGGCCTGACTACATCATGATATGGCCAACGCGTATTTTCCATTTCATGAAATTCTACCATTTCTTGAAATGGTCGGTCACATCATGAAGTGATCAATTCTAGGATATGGCCACGACATAGGTACTGCAAAAACCACACCATGCGATTTTATCAAAGTTTATATTATGATGATGTCCTTTATTCTATTTCTTTGACTAATTGTGTACCTACGTATGTACATTAAATGTATTTTATGATATTGACTGGTTTTATTAAAATCGATTAAGTAATATTTACAAAGTTACTTACCCGATAAACCCAATTGTTCACTAATTTTGTCCCATGCATTATTTTTAGCATTTCTGTCACTATAGTATTTTGACGATACATTATACAAACACTCGTAGCGCTGCACAAAAAAAATTAACTTCTCCTCGATCTCCATAATGCACGCACCCGCCAAATATACGTCGTTCTCGTGCGCTTGCCAGTGGTAGACTGCGGGAGGGCGCGGGCGGGGCCGCGCGGCGCCCGCGGCTAGTAGATACGTTCCGCTGCGCCTCGCGGCATCTCGCTGCGCAGCGAGGCGTCGTCCTGCTACGATTTTAAGATGCGCCTCGCGACGTTGCGATGCGTCTCGCGACGACGCGCGGCGTAGCGCGAAATCATTGGCCTCTTTGAGTATCGTCGCGTCGCGTCGCGTCTCGGTGTGAATTGACCCTAATCTGTTTCCCAAATTTTTTATTTGCCACTGGCAAATGCACTAAACCGTGAAACCGTGCGACGCTAAAAAAACACAGTGACATAGGACTGGTAACGACAGGTTTTTGCCGAAACGAAACGGTATCAACTTCCTATACTCAGTAGCGGCTTCCTGAACTCAGTAGAGACTTCTGAAATTATTTATTCTTAGTAGCGGCTTTTTCCGAAAGCTGTTCTGAAAGCACTTATTCGATAGCCGTAGTCGTACGAAACTAGCTATTTTTAGACACTTCTTTTGGTGTACCTACCACTGATTTTTCACTCGTTTCGAACCAATACAATTAATTTTTTAGTCTCAGTAGCGGTTTTTCCAAAAGCTGCTTAGGTTCCCAAACTTGGTTGCACTAATTCGATGGCTGTAACAGCTTATTTTGGGGTACCACAGATTTGACACTCGTTTCGAACCAATCCAATTTGTTTTACCGTCGAATTGGCTAATCATTAAAACATATAGGGAATATTTAAATTAACAAACAAAACCCTGAAGTCGATTGATAAATGTACGTATCTACATACTTATTTGGTATTGTGATTATGGAATCTAAATCGAATGGTATATATCTAATAGAATATGTACTTATTATATTCAAAATCGATTCAAATAAAAAAAACGAATAGAAAAATAATAGAGGTATGTGCTATTAAAGATTGAACAATTCGTTTGGTAGTTAAATTAATTTAAATTTAGTTTCTGCATTATAAGTGCAATAAAATTATTATTGTGTTATTGCCTCAACCTTACAGTGACAGGTCCATTAGATTACGATTTATACTCTAAGAATAGCGTGTAAAGTATATGTGAGAAATCCTTTATTATAAGTACTTAACAATTATTTAACACAAGCTGGCAAGTCTGACTCGGCCACCTAAGTACCTATCTTACATAGATTATATTGAGATCTACATGATTACAACCATGCAAAAAATGCACTTATCTACTCGTAACAAGGGTGAAGCTCTTAGATGCAAACATAAAAACGTGTGATTTTGCAAAACTGGTAGTACTTTCCTCTCTTTCGTAAGCGTCAGCCGTTTTCATCTCAGGATCTCATACAGCTCGATCACAATCACGGGTCTGACCAACGAACGCACCGTTTTGGAAAATAAATATTAGTGTAGTTAATAGCAAGCTGTTATCATTAGTACAACGAACCAATCAAGTCGCTAAAAACATGCTATTGGAAAATAAATCGTTTATTTTGACATTGGAAACAGACTCATCAGCTTATCTCAGCCGTTGTTGATTCACGATACGGATCCAACCGGCGAGCAGAGGAGTCGGATCGAAATTTTAGTAAACCACAATCGAGTCTCATGAAACTAGCTACTAGAAAACAAATAGTTTCATTTGAATTCGAAACTGATTCACGTTTGGTCGGCGTATTGGTGTTCACGTGTTTTTTGTCGTTTTCCTGACTAAATAATTGTGTTTTGTCTGATATTTGCTTCCTAAACTAATAATTGTTTATATTAATAATAACTAATAATTGTTTAACTGTATATATTTGTTTGTCTTTCGTCGGTGTAGTAAGAATTTTGTGGGTTATTGTAGTTTTGAGATTGGGTTCATTGTTTGTATGTGACCGCCATCATGGAAACGATGGCGGATAGCGATTTATTGGATCCTGGTCAAGAATTTGAACTAGACCTTCCACCAGGATTTAAAGTTCCCTCACCAGAGCTATTCTGTGAAATTCCAGCGACGGATTCTTGTGCGGATGGGGCAATAGCTCCATCCTCCAAGTCCTCTAACAGGTGTGCCGAGTTTCTGAAAGAAAAGAATGATACTCCTAATTGGAAAACAGTTAACAAAAAAAAGATAAGAGAGCTATGAAAGTTGAAAAACTGAAATCAACATTAAAACCAAAACATCCCATCAACAAAGTGTTAGCTAATTCTAAAATATTACATGATATTAGCACTGTTGCCCTGCGTATAAGCAACCGCATTGTCCCAGCAGATAATAAGGCAATTCAGCCAGATAAAAATAAAGTAAAACAGCCAGGTATTCATGCTGTTCCTATGGACCTGACCCAAGCTGATTCCTCAAACCTCCTGACCCAAAACTCTCCTACCCCCATTACTCGAAACTATTATGAGTGTAGTGATCGTGGTCCCTTCTTAATCTATGTAGAATTAGCCATAGAAAATGCTACACCTGGAACTACCCTTCACCCCTTGAAATTCGGCTCATTTCTCTTCAGAAATAAGTTCACTTCCATCTTGAATGATGGTATAAAAAAGATAGGCCGTAATCGCCTAGCGGTTTGTTTCAAATCTGCGGATGAAGCAAATCAATTCTTAAAAAATGATCTGTTGCCCCAAAATAACTTCAAAGCATATATACCGTCACATAACATTTCTCGCATGGGTATAGTCAAAGGTATCCCTTTGGACTGGTCTCATGAGGAAATTATTGATGCAGTTCGCTGCCCTGTGGGTACAGGGAAAATAATTAAAACGCGCCGATTGAATAAAAAAATTATTACTACGTCGGATGGCAGTTCTTGGGTACCTACGCAAACTGTTGTCTTTACATTTGATGGTCAAGTTTTGCCCAAAGAGATAGCTTGTTGCTATACCATGCTGGCGGTGGAGCAGTATATTTTCCCCACTATCCAATGTTACAGTTGCTGTCGATTTGGGCATACTAAAGCTCATTGCCGTTCTAAACCTAAATGCTACAAATGCTCTGACAACCACACAGGAGACTCATGCTTAGTTGATGCAACTGAGGCAATTTGTATGTACTGCTTGGCACATCACTTTGCCACTAGCAAGATATGCCCTGAATATACCGGGCAAGTTAATATAAAACACCATATGGCAAATCACAATGTTTCATACCAAGAGGCAATTAAAGTTATCCCGCTATCTAAGAAGTCCTTTGCAGAAGTTGCATCAAGTCAGCCTGAGTCCTCTCAGCTTATATCTCCATCTTCTAATGTGATACCGTCTTCCCAACCCTCTGAACTTACTCACTCATACCGAAAAACCATAACTCGCCGTCCACGTCCTCGCCCAGCTATAGTTCCTGGCTATGACCAAAAATCCCATGGAGAATTAATACATTCTTATGATATTCCTGCACCATCAAACGGTTGTGCCATCAATAATAATTTAAATAATACAAGCTCAAACGAAAAAGAAATCTTGACTCCTGAAACAATTAATAAATTACTCTCTTCTTTGACTAATATAATCCTTCATTCTGATCTACCGAACAACGTTGCAATACACATGATTAACACTATATCAATCACACTTTTAAATGCGATCAAACATGGATGTAGTCCTCCAATGGAATTGTAGAAGTGTGGTTCAGAACAAATCTGAACTACACTACTTACTTAATCATCATAAGCCATTCATCTCTGCCATCTCGGAGACATGGCTGGATCCTGGTTCTATTTTTAGAACCCCTGGATACGCCGTTCTCCGGGATGACAGAGGAGATGGTTGGGGCGGTGCTGCCCTTTTTATTAGAAATAATTTATCTTTTACCCAAATTCCCATTAATAACTCTAGTAATTTGTTAAATGTTGTGGCCCTTAGGTTTAATAACATTTCTTATGTCTCTGTTTATATTCCAAATATAAATATTGCGGTTATCCCTATTTTGCAATCCTACCTTTCAACAGTTCCTCCTTCCTTGGTTCTATTAGGAGATTTTAACTGTCATCATCAATTATGGGGAGCGCCTAATAGTCATCCTTTTAGCTGTCAATTTTTAGATATTTTGGATAACTTTGATTTATGTATTTTGAATGATGGGTCTCCTACGCGTAGAACCCCCCCAGGTGCTAATTTAAGTTTCGTGGATCTGTCTTGTTGTTCCTCTTCTTTAGCTAGTCTTCTTTCTTGGTCCAGGCATCCTACTACTCATGGTTCAGACCATTATCCTATTATCATCTCTTTCCCTTATCAAAATTCTTCTGTTCTTAATCTTCCTCCTCTACTTCCATACATAATTAGTAAAAATAAATGGGAATCTTACTCAAGTCTTTTAGATGAGAAAATAGAGGCCCTGCCTAGTCCTGACCCTTCCAATATTATTGAATGTTGCAATTTTTTAAAAAAATATGTTATTGATGCTGCAGATGCTGTTTTTAAGAAAAAGAACACCTTCGCTGGCAAAATTCCATCTCCTCCCTGGTGGGATTCTGACTGTACTAAAGCAATTAAACGTCGCAAGGCTGCTGAAATTAACTGTGACACAAAAGTAACCCTAGAGAATTTCCTAGTTTTTAAAAACGTAAATGCTGCTACTAAAAGGCTTTTGAAGAAAAGGAAGTTTCAGGGCTGGCGTAACTTCTGTTCTTCTGTCTCCCCTCAAACTTCCCCGACGATTGTCTGGGATAAAATAAGACGTTTTAGATGTTCTCGCAGACAAAACTATCACACATCATATTCTACATCTTGGACAAATGACTTTATGAGTATGTTAGCCCCCCCATTTGCCCCTAATTATTTTCAGGTACCCAACCCTTACTATTTATCAAATGATGTTCCTGCTCACTCTTCTAATTCTAACTTTTTGCTTGATTCCCCCTTCTCTTTCCATGAATTAAAATTGGTTCTGAATAAGGTTAAAGATTCAGCCCCAGGCCCAGATGGAATCCCATACTCCTTTTTATCTAATGCAAATGAATTATCCCTCAATTACTTCTTAATCATTATCAATACAGTTATTAGTTCCGGCCTTATTCCTCAATATTGGAAACATCAAATAATTATTCCCATTTGTAAACCTGGCAAAGATCCTTCAGATTCTTTATCTTACCGCCCCATTGCTTTATCATCAACAATCCCCAAAATTACTGAACATTTAGTTAAAAATCGCCTAGAGTGGTTCTTAGAGCACCACTCCCTCCTATCAACTTCTCAATATGGATTTACAAAGGGTAAAAGTATCGCTGATAGTCATGCCATATTCACCACAGATATTCATCTAGCATTGACTAGAAACGAGTCAGTAGTTGCTGGCTTTCTTGATATATCTGCAGCATATGATAATGTTGATCTTAGTATTCTTAGGCATAAACTGCATGAGCTAATAATTCCTAATAAGATAACCTCTTTCATATTTAATTTATTATCTGGCAGACTAATCTCACTAAGATTTAATGGAGTAAACGAGACTGATAGAGTCATCTGGAAGGGTCTCCCTCAGGGATCAGTCCTAAGTCCACTATTGTACGGTGTATATACTATAGATATAGAGCGGTCTTTGACATCAGTGTCCAGAATTCTTCAATATGCAGATGACTTACTTGTCTACACAGCTGATTCTTCTATTACGGAAGCAGCGGGTAGGGTGGAAGAAGGCATTGCCATTCTGTCCACCTGGTTACACACTAACTCTCTTTCCCTTTCAGCATCTAAAAGCAGTATCTGTATTTTCTCTAGGAAAAGAAAAATTCCCAATATTAATATTTCCTCTAATGGCTCAATTTTACCAGTAGTTAATAAAGTTAAATTTCTGGGCAAATTTTTTGACTCTAAATTGAATGGTTTGGCTCATGTTAATCATATGTTGGGTAAAAGTGAACTTTTAGAAGTAAAATTTTATATAATGCCATAGTAAGGAGCCACTTAGATTTTGGTTCTTATCTGTTAATCCCTGGAAATAAAGCTTCTATTAAAAAACTTGATGTATGTCACTCTAAAGCGCTTAGAGTAATTATTGGGGCTATGAAATCCACACCGATAAATGCTCTTCAAGTCGAATGCTCAGATCCCCCTCTGAATCTTAGGCGACAATACCTTGCAGATAGGTTTATTTTTAAAATTAGCGTTTTTGCAAATCACCCTTTAATTCCTAAACTTAAATTGTTAGATGTTTACACCCAATCTAAGCCATTCTGGAGACATAAGCTTTTACCCCCCTTAGTCAAGAGCTACAGAAAGCTTGATAGGGTCAGATTTAAAGTGAATAGATTTTCAGTCACCCTCTTTTTTTGTATGATTTCAGATCCAAAATTTTTCAACCTGATGTTAGGCTATCACTAGGTATTAACAAGAAAACTCCTAACCCAAATTTGGAATTTAGTAAAGTAGTAGCAGACCTCTGGGGTAACTCAGATTTATTTTTCACTGATGCATCCAAGACTGACCTTCTTGGGTCCTTGGGAGCCGCTTTCTTACATTCCAACTCTAATATACTCTAATATCTCAACTATTTAAATATCCGCATTATTGTTCAAATTGTTCTGGCGAAAGCCTAGCTATCTTAAAATGCATTCAATTTATCAGAAACAATTATATCCCTGATTCTGTAATTTTTTCAGATTCCAAAAGCAGTTTACAGCAAATAATAGCAAACCCTTTTGGTAAATCAGCCTCCTCCTGTCCTATTTCTTTGTCTATCAAACATTGCCTTAGACTTTACCATGATGATAATTTGAGGGTCACATTGGCATGTATACCTGGCCACAGAGGTATTGTGGGTAATGAGCGGGTGGACAGTTTAGCTAAATTTGCAATTGTTCATGGTAGTAAACGTAATTTTACCACATACCCCCATGACATTATTTCTATTGCTAAGCAAAGTTTAGAATAATCCTGGAACTCCCACTGGGTGAGTACAGGGCGCACAAAAGGTAATCATCTATATCAGATTCAGACGTTCATTTCTTTCAGACCTTGGTTTGCAAAAATTAAAGCTACTAAGCAAATTACTTCCACAATTTGTAGGATGCGAATTGGACATTGCTCCTCACCGGTTCACCTCCGAAAAATAAGAGTGAGAGACTCATCCCTTTGTGAATGTGGTCTTGATGAAGGGTCTATTAATCACATACTGTACAACTGCCCCAGATACTCCTCACCTTCCCTATATGATATTTTAGTTTACTGTAAAGCTCCTCTTCCATCTAACTTAACTTCCCTTTTATCACTACAAAATAAAAACGCTATGTGTGCCCTTACTAAATTTATATCTCATTATGATATTAAATTATAGAGTACTAACATTTATATATATTAATATACTATATTTATTTACTTGATAGTAATAATAACATTTAACTAATGGATGCAGGTATCAGATAAACTCGCGTCGCGTATAACTTTATACCTATTTTAACTTGATTTTCCATTTAACCGTACCGTGAACATACTACGTGAAGTTGGCAGGAATCAGTTGCCATTAAAAAAAAAAAAAAAGAATTCGAAACTGAGAAGCCGCAATTAGAACAATAGCTGCTATTGAGACTATTTACGGTTAATGTTCGGTTAATGTTTTTATGGTTTATGTTTAATGTTTCCAATCCTAATGACGCCAAAAAACATATGAAAGTCGTACCGTATGTAAATTCGTAATTGCCTTGCTGTGCTGCTGCTGATGCTGAATTACTAATCTTGAGCCCTAATTGTTTATACGTAAAATGTCTACTCAAGTGTGCAGAGTGTGTATGTCCAGCAAAGTCAGAATGCATCGCATTGATTCCAATAGACTCCAAGAAATGTTTGAGAAAGTCACAAATACCAAGGTAAGCCTGCATGTATGTCTTATAAATTAGTAAGAACTGCGTTGAATTCCTTCAACACAATAGTCGTATCACCAATCCATCAATTACATATTACTGTAAAATTGTTTTGCTCTAAGCTCGTTACCACAACTATGTACCTAGATTAGGGTGTCCCAAGACATGGGAGATTTTTTTTTACCCTCTATTTTTATTCTGCTTGATCCTAATTACTCAAATATTATAGCGATTGGATATAGACAACCTGTGCCGATTTGATGCCAAGCATAAGACATGAAAAGTACAGAGTTAGTATGAAAGGAGTCCAGATTCTAATATTTGTTTGGTAAATAAAACACCAATGTGCCCAAATAGTATAGATGACTATTTTACATTTAAAAGATTATTTGTTATTGTTATTTTATTTTGTTAAATATATTATTTAATACTATAATAATACATTTTCCAATGTTCTTGAATGCAATGTAATACACAACATAACGCTTTTGTTCCTTCTCAACCGTGATCCAACCATGAAAGTCTTGCATCGACTTGACTGCTCTTTCAGTTGTATTGTTCACTATTATTATTATTATTATTTGTAATACACAGGCAGCTCTTAGAGCTGATGCGTGAATATCTTATTTATTGTCAGTGCGCTTTAAATATTTGTCTAGTATGTTTTTGAAAGCGTTCACTGAGGGGGCACTAATCACTGACTCTGGTAACCGATTCCAAGTGTCCACTACCCGATTGGGCAATATGTGCTCCCTTGGTTTGCTGGTACTTGGCCCGCGTTGCAGCTTCAGTGAGTGTCCTCTCAACCTTTCATTATTGTTCATGGTATATAGTGTTTGTGACAAGTCTGGTATGCTGTAGTGGTCGTTTAGAATCTTGTAAGTCTCTATAAGATCTCCGCGCTCTCTACGTTGCTGAAGGGTAGTTAGTCCAAGTTCCTGAAGTCGTTCCTCATATGTAAGTGCTTTGAGACTAGGTACCATTTTCATTGCTGTTGTACTCGTTCAATAAGGTTAATGTCCTTCTTGAAGTATGGGCTCCAAACCTGAAATGCATACTCCAACAATGGCCTAAGGTATGTCTTATATAGTTTCAGAAACAATTCCCTGTTAATGTAAGTGAAGACCTTTCTTATAATATACATCACAGAATTTGCTCTTTTCACAATCTCTACAATCTGTACATCCCATTTTAGGTTAGTTGTGATTTGAACTCCAAGGTCTCTTTGTCTGTCTACCTTTTCAAGTGAACTTCCATTAATAAAGTAGTTGCATTTCGGGTTTTTGCTTCCAATGTGCAACACTGTGCACTTCTTTTCATTCAGGGTGATAAGCCAGTCCTGGGTCCACTGGTGTATTCTGTCAAGGTCTTTTTGAATGATGTTTTGGGTGAGGAGTGGGTTTCCCATAATTTTAGTGTCATCAGCAAAAAGTGATTGCTGAGATTCAATGTGCTGGTCCAGGTCTGTCAGAAATATTCCAAAAAGGATTGGTCCGAGCACAGACCCTTGTGGCACCCCACTGATTACTTTATGAGGCTCAGACTGAGCTTCGTCAACCCGAACTCTAAATGTTCTCCCTGATAGGAATCCCTCTATCCACTTCAGAAGCCTACCTCGGATACCGAAGTGTTCAAGTTTGGAAATAAGCCGTTTTATTGAGACTCTGTCAAAGGCTTTTTCATAATCAAGGTATATAATGTCTGTCGGCTGACGTTTGTCCCAAGCTTGTGTCCACATGTCCAAACAGCAAAGTAAGTTTGTGACTGTTGAGCGACCTGGTATGAAGCCATGTTGTTTATCAGACAGCACTTTTTCCTTGGCTAAAAAGCTCCTGATCTCTGTGGCTGTCATCTTCTCCATAGTTTTGCAGATAATACAAGCGAGGCTTATAGGATGGTAGTTGGCTGCGATTCGTTTATTCCCTTTCTTATAAATGGGTGTTACAATAGCTTCTTTCCAGTCATGAGGGAGTTTGGCTTGGTCGAAAGAAGAAGTCATTATGGCCACTAACCTTGCACATATAGCTTCACTGCATCTCTTGAGCAAAATAGCAGGGATTTCGTCAGGGCCCATAGCAGTTTCATCTTTAAAGGTCATGATGGCTTTTCTGACTGAGTCCGGTGAGAATTCTACACTTTCTAAAGATTCCACAACTCTCGGTGCCTGGATTTGTGGTATTGGTATATGAGAGGGTTCCCTGACATACGACTTGTCAAATTGTTTGGCGAATAGTTCCGCGACACCTTTATGGTCTCTTGTTACTGTACCGGTTTGGCCATCCAGTAACGAAGGCGGCACTGATACCTTGGATGCTAGTTGTTGGCGGATGTAACCATAGAAAGACTTTGGTCCGTTATCGATAATCCGAGTTTCAAACTTCACTCTTGCCTTTCTTACTTCGGATGTTAGCCTATTGTTTGCTTTTCGGTATTTAGCATAGTTGCTCTGAGTTGAGACAAGTTGGTATGATTTCCAAGCAACAGCTTTTTCGTTGGATAATTTAAGAATTTTGGGTCCTATCCAGGGTTTGTTTTGTCTGTTCTGTCCCTTTTTTCTCTGGAGTGGAATATGCGATTTTATAATACCATGTGTTAATGATTTGAAGGAGTTCCATGCTGTTTGGATTGAAGTTGTGTTGTTTATTTCAAAATCTGAGTTTTCAAGGTCTTGTTTCACTGCAGTGTAGTCAGCATTAAGAAAGTTATATCTTGGGGCTGAGGTATATTTATGACGTTGATTCTGTACAGGTATTTGTAAAGTCGCAAGAAGTACTTGGTGATCACTTTTCCCAATGTTTGGGAGATGTTCAAGCATAGTGCATAGGTTTTCCTCATTACATAAGATAAGGTCTAATAGGGATTTTTGGGCGTTTATTTGCCGAGTTATTTCAGTTACTAGTTGCTCCAGGTCATTCAGGTCATCCAGTTCATCAAGGAACATTTCAACAAATTTTTCATGTAGTTGGTCGTACCCATCCGTGTCTGTAAGGGGCCATTGAATGCTTGGTAAGTTGAAATCTCCCATTATAAGAACCGAGTTATTCCTGTCAGCCTGTAGGATTGTTTCAAAAAGTACTTTATCCGTGTCTTTATATGAATAGTTTGTGGGACGGTACACCCCAGCAATAAGTAATCTGAAAGTTCCATAAGTCATGTTTAACCAGAGTGCTTCGACCTGAGTGTTGTTATTAAAAGTGCTGTGGGGGGCTATATGTACAGGTATACCTCTGTGTTCGTGTGCGGCATAGATTGCAACTCCTCCCCAGCCACCTCCACCGTCTCCATCTTTTCTGAATAGACTATAACCTTTAATATCAATTAGACTATTTAGTATACTCGGTTTGAGATGTGTTTCTGTCAATATTATAAAAGTAGGTTTCATTTTGTTAATTTCAATCATAAGTAAGTCTCGTTTTGCCATTATCGAAGCCAGGTTTGTGTAAAATAATGTGAGATCTGTGAGATCGCTGTCTAGTTTTTTTGGGGATCTCCCTTCTTAACGATCTTTGGAGCATTGTTGACATATTTGATAGTCAGATCGGACTCACCATTTTGGGTTCTTGATTCAAGCTCCTCACGCAAGCCTTTTAGAAACTCCCTTTGATATGGGGTCATATCATTTTTTACCTTAACTCCCACAGGTAGCTTCTTTCCATTCTTCAGGATATTTATGGCAGAACTTCTGCAAGTAAAAATCAATTTCATCGGCCGTGGGCTCTGACTTGGTTTACCAAGACGGATGGCCGCTACAGGTGCTTCCGACTCTGGAATGTTGGTCAAGGCTACATTCACCTTCTCAAGGTCATGACGCTTGCAGATATCCGCATCAGTTCCGTTGCACAGTTCCGGTACTCCAAACATGATGACGTTCCTTTGCCTTTTTTCACGTTCATTAATTTCGCTAATTACAGTTTCTACATTAAAACCATGACTCTGCGACTTTTTCAACGCATCAACTTCATCCTTCAATTGAGAGACTAATTTTCGGAGTGCTGGGAGCTGCCGAATTCCAAGCTTGCAATCATGACACAAGTACTTTAGTGTTGGTGATTGGAGCATCACCACACGTAGCTCTGTGGCGCACAACCCACTGCACTTTACGCAAATTTGACGATCGCAGCCGCCACACACTATTTTAGGGTTTTTGTCATCAATTTTAGGCACTAAAGAACAGCTCATACACGACGACGCCATTTTCACACACGAAATTTTTGTTCACTGATTTTAAGGTTTAAGATATTGTTTTTATAGGTTTTTTATATATTGCACCACTGTATTTTGCCACTTATTTTGCTATTAATATGTCCAATTAGTTAGAAGATCACTGTAAATATTTTATTTCGTAGTAAAACCGAAAGACGCGTGCGCACTGACAAATGCGGGTAGAAGTATACCTTGGTTTTGAAACTTTCTTCCTGGCTTCTTGAAATAAAGCATTATTTGACCACTGAGTAGAAAATTCGCGGAGAAATCTGACACCAATTAGTTATAACAACCTCCGTGGTGCAGTGGGCGAATAGCCGGCTGAGACGCAGGAGGTAGCGGGTTCGATTCCCGCCGCGGAACAAATGTTTGCATGATCTACAGATATTTGTTCCGGGTCTGGTTGTTTCTCTATATATTATAAGTATGTATTTACAAAAAAAAATGTATATAAGTATTCTATCAGTTATCTGGTTCCCATAGTACAAGCTCTGCTTAATTTGGGCTAGATAGCGCTGTGTGAAATGTCCAGCAATATTTATTTTATTTTTATTTTTTATAAGACGATGGAACAAAGACTTGCTATTGACAGTCATAGATGATTTTCTCTTAATTAAAAAGAAACAGGCAATTCGTAAAATAGTGATACTTATTGAAAAACAACTAAAAAACAACTTCTATATTTACTTAACAAACCCACGCCATACAGTGGTCCACAAAGTTCTTCCTTCGACGCGAATTAACGTTTACCACAGGTTGATACTCCCTTTAGTTAAATTTTCAAAGTTCTTCCTTCGACGGGATTTAACGTTTACCACAGGTTGATACTCTCTTTAGTTAAATTTTCAATCATTTTTATTAGTGTTTCTTGGTCTTCATCACATACGATAAAATGCTGACTTAACTACTGTAAAGCTGCTTCTGTGATGGTTTTTGTAAGCCTTCATTGAGTTAAAAAAACACAAATTCTGGTAAGGTGCTTTTACAGCTAAAATGCATTATAGGGATGGTTTGACGTAAGATGTCACGATGAACAGGCGAACGATCTTCAGTGCCCATCCAGTCTCTCGCCATCCATCGAACTTGGTGCATGGCACCGGAGATCGAATGTAAAATTTTCCCTATGTTTCTCCACCTAAAATTATCACAGAAAGCTCTATCAACTCTCAGTAGTCATCTCTGATTATTTCTTTGGTCAGATCAATTTGACCGAATAAAACTCTTGCAATTATTTTATCTCGGATATAGTCAGGAGCAATGTGTGCTTTTCTCTATGGCACTATTTTATCAGGACGGACATCTTTCAGCTAACTTGGAACTTTTTGAAGAGCGAAATGTCAGGGATTTTAGTCTAGTAATAGCAAGGAACAACAAGCAGATCTATATGTTAGCTTGCGTTCACCTTATTCAGCAAGTACTGAAATTTTTCGATGCAAGTTAGCACGGGTTGCCGTGGTCCTAAGTATCCAAAATTATATAGATAATTGTTTTGACATCATACAAATAACTTAAGAGGGTATGCTTGAAAAAAAACAACTTGATTTTTTTGGGACACTCTAACCTAGGTAGTTCTCTGTTAACCTAGCACAGTAACTGCACTTAGTGGTTTCTCTTGGAGTGGGCTTTAGAAACGGGCTGCACGAATTTGTGGTTTTTGAGGGTTGGGCTATATAGGGGTTGCTTTTCCCTACCTCTTCGTACCATTTTTTCCGCAAGGAAACGCGAACTTTATTTTTCATTATTATTTTTAGATATGTGTAACGGAACGGCTTTTAATGAAAATGTCTACCCATTGAATTATTGGTAGAATGGAACGTAAATGCGCCATTTTGTGCGTTATGACATCGACTGACATTTCAGAAAAAAGAAACATTTAATGTTTTGTTAATGTTTATTCATTTCCGGTGTTAGCGAAGCTCATGCCTACCTACCTACCTTTATTTATAGATTTTTGTACCATACCTTAGTTTATATTATTCTTCCCTGAATAGAATAGGTTAGGTAAAATACGGTCACAGAACCGAATCAGTCTACTCCGACTCCATGTAGTCTTGTCTAACGCATACTAGAGTGTTTTTATAAATTCGGAGGCGCGGATGGAGAGCAGTTTCCGCCAGCTGTAACAATGCGCAGGTACCGTACGAACTGTAGCGGCTGAGGCTGGTTGTCGTAGGTGACCAGCAAGCTGAAGCTGCGAAGGCGAGTGCGGATGCCGTTGAGTAAGCTAAGTTAGCTACCGAAAATTGACTTTTTAATTACAAGTTTGCCAATAAATGATAGTATTGTGAGGTTAGAACCGAAACTTTAGAGTTGATTTTCTCGAAAACTATACATCTTCTGGCGGAGGGATTGGTACCAGGAGGTAGCCCTCTACCTCCCCCCCCCAATCTTCTTGTTTTCTTTGGTCTTAAATATTGTTACGAGCTGAGGGTTCGGGATAAAATAATGGGAATCGATATAACCAAAATAACACTTTTATTCAGCACTAAACGATGAACACACGAACTTGGTCACACGTAATCACAACACACTAATTCACACCACTGTTGCACCACTTAAAGTCACCGAAATGTTCGCACGTATAGCAAAATCCAGACTGACTCGCGAGCAACTACTGTTCACGCGAGACCCTTCTCCACGTCAGTCCTCCAGGGCCTCGCTGAGACTAACTGACTGGCCGGCCATCTCTCCGGCCTATTTATATCGCGCACATTTCGATTGTTCGAGAACGATCTTGATCGTTCCAGGAAAGGGGTCGGTGTTTCGACAGAACGACCCATCCCCATTGTGCGCAACCGCAGACAGTAACAACAATAACACAGCAAGACAAAAGCGTTCGAGAAGTTTCGATTATTACTCATTGTTTAACAGCCTCGGCGTAACAATATATTAGGTTGGGGAAAAAGTTTCTTCGCATTTTTTAAGAAAATTCAAAACATTTTTTAATATAGTTTATTTACATTTAACTAAAGTATATAGGTACCATTTTGTTCGATAACTTTTTGCCATCTTGTAGGTAGGGACATGATCCCATTGCTATAGAAATTTTGGGGCTTCTGATCAAAATACCGCGACAAGTGGTTTTGGCAGTCCTCTCGTGATGTGAAAATCTGAAGGTGGATGCATTAACACCTCCCAGCCAAACTCTCTTAATTTTTGTTGAGTGGCTAAAGATGTGTGAGGTCTAGCGTTATCATGATGAAAAACCATACTCCTTCTGTTGATTAATTCCGGCCGCTTTCTCTCAATTTCTTGCTTTAATCTCATCAGTTGTTCGCAGTAGAGTTCAGAATCGATGGTCCTGCCTGGTGGTAACAGCTCATAATGAATAATGCCCTTCCAATCCCACCACACACACAGCATCACCTTGTTACGAGTTAACCCGGGTTTCGCCATAATCTGTGAAGCCTGACCGGCCTTTGACCACGACCTTTTTCGCACGTTCTTGTCGTACGTGATCCACTTTTCATCACCAGTTATCAGCTTTTTCAAAAATGGTTCGGTTTCATTACGTCGTAATAAATAATCACAAATGAGTACACGGTTCATTAGGTTTCTTTCAGTGAGCTCGTGGGGTACCCAAATATTGAGCTTTTTTGTGTACCCAGTTTTTTCAAATGTGCCAAAACTGTTTTGTGGTCAATTCCCAGTTCTTCAGCTACGAGTACGTCGTAACTACTGATATGCCGATCTTGCTCCACTTTTTCAAAAATGGCATCAATTTTATCCGTAATAGGGCGACCAGAGCGACGTGCATCTTTGACATCAAAATTTCCGGATTGAAAACGCTTAAACCAAATTTGTGCTACTCACAGATACTGCACTAGGTCCATAAACATCGCAAATTTTTTTCGCGGCTTGCGTTGCATTTTTACCTTTTTTGTAGTAAAATTTTAAAATGTATCGAATTTTTTCATTAGAGATACTCATCTTTACAGTACGAAAAACAAATAAAAATAACACGTTTTCCTAATTTGAATTTGGAATTATCGTCTTTAAAATGTAAACTTTGAATGATACCAAAACCAGCCAGATACAAATAGTATAGCCAAAGAGATTTTATTACAAGTTCATACATACTATAATGCGAAAAGACTTTTTCCCCAACCTATTATTATGTTTTCATACGCCGATTTGTAGATCTTGCTCTGCTTGATGGTTTACAAAATCCATCTAAATAATTATTTATTGTGGTAAACATTTTCACCTTATTGGGATGTATTGTTTTTGATTTTTACTACAACTAGGTACTTACCCATCTATTTTACATAGTTTTAGTGGAATTTAAGTAATATTCCAATGTACGTGTCCGTTTCAGCTCCATGCCAGTGGAAGGCCTGTATCTCTATGCTACATCTGTCTCTCACAAATGCTGAAGAGCCAGAGATTCTTAGAAATGTGTCAAAGTGCTGAGGATATGTTTGCTGATCTATTATCAAATGGAATAGAGGTAAAGCTGATGTTATTATTTAGCTACTTTGGTGTAGAGACTAGAGATTGGGTTAGGGTAAAAAATTAAAGTTATATACAACAAGTATAAACCGTCACACGCACACATAGACGCGCGCGGGTGGTTAGTTGGTTTCTGGACAACGCCCCGACCGTCGCGTCGGCGATGTTTTGCGTCAGTCATTCGAAAATTTTCACACAACGTGCAGGTATCTTAAGCATTTAATTTTATTATTCCAAATAGAAACCCTTATAGTTTTGCCATATCCCTCTGTGTGTTTGTTTGTCCGATTAGCTTTATCTGTTTACTCATAGACTGTTACTGCTGCAGCTAAATCTGCATGATGTTACATTGTTGTGACATTAGATTATGAAATAAAAAGTAAAAACAATTTTACGGTGTTGTACATTAAACTGTTTTCTATTCCATTCTCCAGTAAATACATGGTAGTTGAGTGATTTATGATGTAAATCATCTGTTGACGCGCCTTGAGGGTAAGACCGACTCGTATGACGTCACGCTTTGACGAGATGCGTCCAATAAGATAAGAGGTAGATGGTTTAGATAGGCTAACGTTACGTTATCGAGTTTCGCAACCATCACTCGTTTTTTAGCAGATAATAAACCTTTTAAATTTCTCAATGCCTGTCATAGAGCGCAATGTAAAGCAAACCACGCAACGGACCGCGACGTCTAAGAACCGCGAATGAATGAACAAAATGTTCTAGGCTGACTGTACATTTTTTCATAAACCCGAAAATGTATCAAATCAAATCAAATTATTTATTGCGAATATGGGTTAGTAACAGGTGGTTAGTGATACAGTTTAAGTTCGTCCATAATCAGCGTTTATCGCATGCAATTTTAGTCAGCCTTAAAAGTATCCACATACCACAAAGTATTAACATAGAAAAAAAAAAAATTTATGCTTAAAATATTTACAATATTCAACTCTTACCTTCAATAGAAAATTAGTAATAAAATGTCAGATTTGCATAATAAATGTATTCAAGGGATTTGTCACTAAGAAACTCATTTATGTTGTAGTATGTATGCTTTTTTTATTAATATTAGTTTTAAGTTTCTCTTGAACATACTCAGACTGGAAGAACCCAATACAGACTCAGGTAGGTGATTATATTAGGTCGGGGAAAAAGTTTCTTCGCATTTTTTAAGAAAATTCAAAACATTTTTAATATAGTTTATTTACATTTAACTAAAGTATGTAGGTACCATTTTGTTCGATAACTTTTTGCCATCTTGTAGATAGGGACATGATCCCATTGCTATAGAAATTTTGGGGCTTTGATCAAAATACCGCGACAAGTGGTTTTGGCAGTCCTCTCGTTATGTTAACCTGACACTGCCTAAAGAATTCTGAAGAGATCGAAACAGTTGGAAATCTGAAGGTGCAAGGTCAGGACTATACGGCGGATGCATTAACACATCCCAGCCAATCTCTCTTAATTTTTGCTGAGTGGCTAAAGATGTGTGAGGTCTAGCGTTATCATGATGAAAAACTACACCCCTTCTGTTGATTAATTCCGGCCGCTTTCTCTCAACTTCTTGCTTTAATCTCATCAGTTGTTCGCAGTAGAGTTCAGAATCGTTGGTCTTGCCTGGTGGTAACAGCTCATAATGAATCCCTTCCAATCCCACCACACACACAGCATCACCTTGTTGCGAGTTAACCCGGGATTCGCCACAGTCTGTGAAGCCTGACCGGCCTTTGACCACGACCTTTTTCGCACGTTCTTGTCGTACGTGATCCACTTTTCATCACGTTATTCAGCAGTTATTCAGTTTCAAACGCGCCAAAACTGTTTTGTGGTCAATTCCCAGTTCTTCAGCTACGTCGTAACTACTGATATGCCGATCTTGCTGCACTTTTTCA
This sequence comes from Philereme transversata, assembly GCA_963924445.1. Lineage (NCBI taxonomy): Eukaryota > Metazoa > Arthropoda > Insecta > Lepidoptera > Geometridae > Philereme > Philereme transversata. The sequence continues at coordinate 6,861,394 of OZ004353.1, forward strand.
AAAATTGGCACCAATTTTATCCGTAATAGGGCGACCAGAGCGACGTGCATCTTTGACATCAAAATTTCCGGATTGAAAACGCTTAAACCAAATTTGTGCTACTCTCACAGACACTGCACTAGGTCCATAAACATCGCAAATTTTTTTCGCGGCTTGCATTGCATTTTTACCTTTTTTGTAGTAAAATTTTAAAATGTATCGAATTTCTTCATAAGATTCAATCATCTTTACAGTATGAAAAACAAATAAAAATCACACATTTTCCTAATTTGAATTTGGAATTATCTTCTTTAAAATTCAAACTTTGAATCATACCAAAACCAGCCAGATACAAATAGTATAGCCAAAGAGATTTTATTACAAGTTCATACATACTATAATGCGAAAAGACTTTTTCACCAACCTATTATATACGCGGAGCCATATAAATCACACTCTGATTAAACAAGGCTGTCTTATGAAGTGGAAAACAAATTTTATTAATATGCCGTTTACTTTTACGGTCTATAAATAGGTCCATATTTGTTTTAATGAATGTAGCGATTTCGTAGATATACAAACATGGGAGAGTCAAAATCCTAAGCTCCGTGAAATAGGGCTTACAGCTGTCAGTTTTCTGCAACTTGCATATTGCTCTATTCATATGTAGCTGTGCATATATAGTTATTTTGTTCTTCAAAACCAACCTATAGTTTTGTAAGAACAAAACCTAACTAGAAAAGAAAAGGTAGCTGCCCTCAATGAGGCCCCACCCTATATAGGTATAAGATATGATAAATTTTATTCAGAAAAAGACACGTTAATAACATATTCAGCATAAACCAAAAATAAAGATTACCTCATTCGAAATCGATTACCTCGGGAATCGAACCCGCTACCTCCTGCGTCTCAGCTGTCATAAAAGAAAAATAAAGATTACCTCATTGGGTTTCATTGAATAGATTTCCAGAAACACTCCAAAAACCAAATAAATTTTTATTTAAAATAATAAATAAATATGGCTGGACATTTCAAACAGCGCTATCTAGCTCCAAACTAAGCAGAGCTTGTACTATGGGAACCAGATAACTGATAGAATACTTAAATACTTTTTTTTTGTAAATATGTACTTATAATATTATATAGAAAAACATCCAGACCCGGAACAAATATCTGTAGATCATACAAACATTGGTTCCGCAGCGGGAATGGAACCCTCTACCTCCTGCGTCTCAGCTGGCTATTTGCCCACTGTACCACACTATCGTCAAACACTATGGTTTCCTTAACGCTTGATAGATACAAGTGTCGGTTACGTAATACACAGCTTCAAAGTGGCTAATTGGCGAGTTTTTCGGGACTAGACTAACTTTATCACCTTGCTTGAATATAAATGTGATAAGTAAGTTGGTATCCTCGCTCAGTATTTTTTGTAATCTCTATGTATTTTTTCTTTCAGGTCGAGAAACATTCAATCGATTCGCTTAACATAGCCAGTGTGCAACACATATCATTATCAGTCGCGTCTACACAGTTCGTAACTCTAAATGATTACTCAATAAATGAACGTTCTCAAGTAGCTGTTAAAGAAGAACCCAGTGGAGTTGAGGAAAATGCAAATATTGTTAACATTGTATATAATGAAATGGACACGGAGCATTCTCTAATAGAAGAAAGTGTTTCTTCAATTAATACTGATAACGTTGAGTCACATTATTATTGTGATTTGTGTAATTATAAATGTAGGACAAAAAGTTGGTTAGTTGTGCATTTGAAAAGACACACTAAACAAAAACCACATTCCTGCAACAAATGCAATAAGACTTTCTCTTACAAAAGTATTTTGAATCAACACCTAAGAACTCACACGGGAGAAAAACCGTATTCCTGCAACGAATGCAGTAAGTCTTTTTCACAAAAAAGTGTTTTGAAACTTCACCTAACAACCCACACGGGAGAAAAACCATATTCCTGCAACAAATGCAATAGGGTTTTCTCACGAAAAAGTGCTTTGAGTCGACACATAAAGACCGACGCTGGTGTTAAACCACATTCCTGCAACAAATGCGATAAGGCTTTCTCACAAAAAAGTGATTTGAATAGTCACCTAAGAACCCACACTGAAGAAAAACCATATTTCTGCAACAAATGCAATAAGGCTTTCTTAAAAAAATATAATTTGAGTCGACACATAAAAACCCACACGGGAGAAAAACCATATTCCTGCAACAAATGCAATATGACTTTTTCACGAAAACGTTGTTTGAATCATCACCTAACAACACACTGGAGAAAAACCATAAACCTGCAACAAATGCAATAAGGCTTTCTTAAAAAAATATAATTTGAGTCGACACATAAGAACCCCACACAAGAGAAACCCCATATTCCTGCAGCAAATTCTATGACTTTTTCACAAAAACATTGTTTGAATCATCACCTAACAACACACACTGGAGAAAAACCATAAACCTGCGCCAAATGCAATAAGGCTTTCTCACAAAAAAGTTGATTTGAATGGTCACCTATGGACCCAAACTGGAGAAAAACCAGAAAACAACCAACCTGAAACAGTCACACAAGACATAATTTGGATAAATATACATATCCAAAAGTTGATAGTAGGAGAGCCCACGCCACTAAACCTAGTTCGGTAAGACTACCAGATGATATGTATAATTAGTCACGTCATTAATGGGGGAACACGAAATGGCGATGCTGCTGAAATGAATGCTGAAAAAACCTGGCAACGCCATAAAAAAAGTCCGGTTTCTAGTATGAAGTTTTGTTTGTTCCTTGAAATAGTGGAGGGATAGGATTACGATAATATAGTGCTGCAAGCCCCCCTTATTCGCCTAATCAGTGGCAGCAGCATGATAAGCGACGCCTCGTATCTAGGTATCTAGTATGATCGATCTCCTCAAAAAACTCAAGCTCATCCAAAAGATCATCAATTTCTGTGTAAGAAAAACCACTGCTGCATTTTCCAAACAGTGGACAAAGTGGTTGCTGCAGCGATTGAAGGTCGCCCTCCGCGCAGCTGCATTCGGTGTTTCAATTCAGTTTGTAAAATGCAGCAGTGGTTTTTCTTACACAGAAATTGATGATCTTTCGGATGAGCTTGGGTTTTTTGAGGAAATCGATCATACTAGATACTTAGATACGAGGCGTCGCTTATCATGCTGCTGCCACTGATTAGGCGAATAAGGGGGGCTTGTAGCACTATATTATCGTAGTCCTATCCCTCCCCTATTTCAAGGAACAAACAAAACTTCATACTGAGTCTTATCATACTAGAAACCGGACTTTTTTTATGGCGTTGCCAGGTTTTTTGCATTGCAGCATCGCCATTTCGTGTGCCCCCATTAATGATGTGACTAATTATACATATCATCTGGTAGTCTTATCGAACTAGGTTTAGTGTCGTGGGCTCTTAGACTATGACTTGTAGGTATAGACAAACATTGAATTATTTAGGAATCTTGTTTTTGTTGTAACCCTAATAAATCAGTCTAATTCATGATTTTACCGATTAAGAGCTGTTAGTTTTCCAGCAACTATAATTTATGGTTAGGTAAATAATTTGTTGGTACAACTTGTAGCAACATTGTAACTAGATATAAAATCTTTATGCAAAATAAAAGATTTGATATAAGTTCTGTTTTCTGATGTTAGTAGATTCTGCTTCCCGTGGAAGATTAATATGCTTTAGCTGCAAATAATCCTTAGTTTAGAAACTGAATATGAAGACTCCGCAGAAATGTTTGTTTTTTGTTTATCTAGTCAAGCGTTGGACCACTTCCTCACCTGAAGGTAAGGGCCTTGCTCGAAGATGAAGTAAGTATTTAACTTTATTTTTCGCGGCCGGTAATTATACCTACGAGTATGGACTGGATTAACTGCTCGAATACTTACATTAAGCAAAATGTTGCTGCCATAGACATATTGTACCAATAGAGGAACATTCTTGAAAAAAGTTTGCTCCTGGTGAGGTAGAACTAAAGCTCGCTGCAGCGCTAATACATTATTTATGTGATCTAACCATGCTATTATAACATGCAGCGCTAGCTCGCTTATAGAATTTAGTTTACTGGCGACAAAAACGTAATCGCCATCAAATTCATGGCGCTTACGCGTTCCGTTCAACATAGTGCAACAACCTGTCGTCCCTATAGATTTTACACCACAGATGTGACACAGCTTTTGTACCTACAAAACTTCATTAGAATGCATACTCTATTTCAAAATGTCTAATAGTAATGTAATAATTACCCGCAACACAGGTTTTCCTAGGGTGGGAGCTAGCGAGCTCGTCTACAAATTATATTGTTATGCTACGATTATGATGTACCTACTTGTACCTAATTAAAAATAATTGTAATTTGTAACTTTATACTATGTACCATAATTTGTTACTACGAATAAAACTTTATACTTCAATTTAAAATATGTTAAAGTAGAAAAGTAAAATAAAATGAATTGTTATGCGTTTATTTAAGCTCAAGTAAGTAAGTACGTTAACAATAGTTTGAAATCAAACTGTCACCTGATGATTCACTGCCACTTCTTGATGTATTTTGCAGTATCGAATTACGCACGTCGTCATATTTTCTGACTTTTGACAGATATTATATACTAAAAAAAGTACATAAAATAAACATTAAAAAATATCAAACTAACTAGAATACATTTACATAAACAAATTAAAACACTTTCTAAAAACACCACGTCAAGTCCTTGTTCAGTCACATATTTTTACCTACAACCGGTTTTGTAATGGAATATCTGCATATTATAATCTATGATTTTAGATGGCGTGGCATTATAATAACATTTTTTTTTTCTATTGTGGTATTACGATATTATTAGGTACCGATTTATTCACTTGAACAGCCAATAATTTTACTTGACTACTAATTTATTTATGTACAGTATGACCTCTTTAATCCGAACTCCGAAAATTTACCCCCCGTTCGGATTCGTGGAGCGTTCGGATTATAGTACACAGAATTTATAGGATATTTTTTATGGAATAAAACGAATAGTATGTACATATGTATTGTGAAATCGATATTTATTAAACTTTTTTAATGAAATCAAATATTTTTGTTTGTCGGGAGTTATTTAATGACATATAAAAAGCTTTGTCTCGTAATTTATGTAAAAGCATTTTGTCTGGTAAAGGAATGTCCACTTGGTCAGCCCATTCAAGACATGTATTTAAGGCAGACATCGCGCTTAGTAACAATAACAAATGCGCGTGACACCTACTCTACACTCAGCAAGCAACTGGCGAGACGGCGCGTGAAAGCGGGCGGTGATAGGGGCGTTCGGATTACAGAGGTGTTCGGATTAGAAGGGGTTCGGATTAAAGAGGTCCTACTGTATTTCATACTTGATTCGAATTCTCGTAATAATAGTGCCGCTCCGTACGCGTCCAAACTGCGTGAATGTCGAAGCCGCACTAAAGTAAAGGTAAGACCGCATTAGAACGGCGCTGCGTGGCGCAGCGCTGCACGTCACAATATTCTTTTGGAGCTACGCCTACTGCAGCGCCGCTCTAGTGCGACATGCGCCATTCAAAATCATTAAAACAATATTTTGACGCTTTGTGGCGCGGCGTGCAGCACCGCGCAGCGCCGCTGTAATGCGGTCTTACCTTAAGGTGTACGGATTGCAGTACAGTTCAGTGGAACAGAGTGAGTGTTCGGATCGCGATATCTAGTGCGTAGTACATTTAAATCGATGATTTAAACAAACTCTTTTCAAGAATGTTCTTGTCTATCGGTAGAATATATGTCTATGCCCTCCTGCAATTCATACCTAGTTGTTCTCCGTAGAGCTCCAAATCCGCATCATTTTTAAGCACGACAATGCCGGACAGAATCACGTTGCAAATAAAGAAAATTACAAATCTCTGATAAATGTGTGCACAGAAACATGGTCTCTTATGGGTCTCTAAAGGCACGGGGTCGCTCACATGCTATGCTTGGTGTTTCTAGTACACTGTGTTCAGTTCAGTTCTAGTTTGTGACTATAATAATACAATCAATTAATATTTAAATGATACACAATGACATTTAAAACTACTTTAAATTTTAATCTAAATATTTGCCTTGTTACCATTAAAAACGTTAAACCCTGTTTAACGCGTATAGGGAGTGTTACAATTCCGCCAATGTCAATCTCACGATATTTTTCTAAACTTACTAGAGTGCCCACAAGATAACTCTGCGCGCGGCCGAAATCGGAACTATTCGTATGCCGCCATCTTGTCGTTTATGTCAGGTGTCAAGAGTGAGTGTGTGTTCCGTGTTTTTATTCGTTTTCAAAGTAAATACTAATCGCCATCGCTATGCCGAAAGTGATTAAGAGTGCTGGCAGGGATATGATTTTGAAGGTCAAACGTGTTGTGAAGAATAACGAGACAATAACGGGCCTATAGTACCGTTTTCCAAAGTTAGAGCCCGCGTTGCATATTTGACAGGTAATTTTAGGGTTGCCTGCCATAATAATAAAACTCCCTGAATTTCCTAGATTCGTTATTCGTTTGTAGTTTGGTCGTGTCATCAACAGTGATCGGAATTAGGCGGGCTGAAATATCTACTCTTCGAAAAATAACAGAGTTGTAGTTGTAGTAAGGAAGTCTCCTCTTCTGTTCTTGAACTGTAGGTATTTTAGACCGCCTAATTACGATCACTGATCATCAATACTAAACATCATGTAATTTTTGTTTTAGGCGTCACCCAAATTACTCAAGAGGGTAATGTAGCATCAACTTCATCTTCAAAAATTGTGACTCCGGGAAAAACCAGGAATGGGAAGAAAAAAATTGATGAATTAGACGATTTTGATATGTGCGCTATAAGGCATACAATTCAATCGTTTTACGTCGTGAAGAAGGAGATTCCTACCATAAATAAACTTTGGTTGGCATTGAAAGCAGATATTGATTTTAAATTTAGCAGAACATCTTTGAGGAGTATTTTAAAGACTATGGGCTACAAATACAAAAAGTGCCAGTCTAAAAGAAAAGTATTAATAGAACGCAGCGATATTGCAGCTTGGAGAGCGAAGTATATTCAGAGGCTGCGCAAGAATCGTCGGGAGGAAAATCGACCCGTAATTTATCTTGACGAAACGTATATACATGCTTCGTACCACCTACAAAAATGTTGGCAATCGGAGGAAGAGCCTGGTATTTTTGCTTCTGATAGCGTCGGTGCAAGATGGATTATAGCCCATGCTGGAGGTAAAAGTGGGTTTGTTGAAAACGGACTGCTACTATTCAAGTCCAAATCCAAGTCGAGTGACTATCATGACGATATGAATTCTGCGAACTTCATGCGGTGGATGAATGAAAAAATTGTGCCGAATCTACCATCAAATAGTATTGTAGTGATGGATAATGCGTCATACCACTGCACACAGATAAACAAAGCGCCTACAATTGGCAATAGAAAAGCAGACCTCCAAGAGTGGCTTACGAAAAATGGCATTGAATTCGACGATTGTTGGACAAAAGCGCAATTATACGTTTTAATCAAACGACACAAAGGGGACCCTCAGTATGAAATAGAAGAGATGCTAAATGAATATGGACATGAGGTTTTGCGATTACCGCCTTACCATTGCGATTTAAATCCAATCGAAAAGATTTGGGCAACTGTGAAGAGGCGCATTGCTGAGAAAAATGTCGCTCAAGCTCCTAGCGAAATATCTACAATTACTGAGGCGGCGTTTAGAACAGTCACGGCAGAAGAATGGCTGAATGTTTGTATTCATGTTGAAAAAATAGAAGACAAATATTTCGAATCAGACAGGCTAATGGATATGGAAATGGAAAAGTTTATAATTAATGTTACAGGCGACACATCAGACTCTTCTGTTGAAGATTCTATAGTTGATTCGGATGAAGATGTTCAAATGGAAGGCATAAACCCTCTGCAGGACCATTCCTATACAAAATTTACTGATACAACTAGGTATTCAATAAAAGACTTGCAAGGTTCCCATGGCCTTTTAATTTCCTTTAACTTTATTTACATAGTTTGCTTTTTGATTTACTTTATAATATTAGATAAAATGCCATCGGGAATAAATTAGTAAGAACATCAATTAAGCCTAAGCTAGAATACATAAATTATGATTATTAATCAAATTTTAGTACGTATCGAAAGATATTTTTTGATTAAATTAAGGAAAACAAAAAATAGTTTAGCTGGCAACATTAAGTACGCCATCAATCGCGCGCAGACTTATCTTGCGGGCACTCTATTCACTATTGGTTGAATGGCCTCTGTGGCTAGTTGTTGCCACAATTATGCCAATGTCAAGTCGACAGGTATAAAATGGTAAAACGATGGAGTTCCGAGTAGAGAAATAGGTATTGAAATCTATTGAAATGGTTGGCCAGTGTTTACAGAGGGAGACTCAACCTGAATTTTGACTACAAGGTGATTTATTATACCTAAAAGCAAACAACACAATTGACATACACAACACAAATACAGCACATAAAAACATAGAATTAGTAGGTCTACATATTTAGAGTTTAATTTTATTTACATTAATATATTTACTTATAAGCGCTATGAAAGGGGAGAACACTAGGGATAATATAGTTTTGGAAGAGAAAGGACGTGGGATTTCAGGAGGAAAGACATCATACAGAGATGGCCGCAGCCTAGAGCATGAGAAAAGTACATGCTCTACATTACATACTTCTAAACTTACACTATCACTATTGGTTGAATGGCCTCTGTGGCTAGTTGATGCCACAATTATGCCAATGTCAAGTCGACAGGTATAAAACGGTAAAACGATGGAGTTCCGAGTAGGTATTGAAATCTATTGAAATGGTTGGCCAGTGTTTACAGAGGGAGACTCAACCTGAATTTTGACTGCAAGGTGATTTATTATACCTAAAAGCAAACAACACAATTGACATACACAACACAAATCAAATATATACACAACACAAATACAGCACATAAAAACATAGAATTAGTAGGTCTACATATTTACAATTTAATTTTATTCACATTAATATATTTACATAGAAGCGCAATGAAAGGGGAGAACACTAGGGATAATATAGTTTTGGAAGAGAGGACGAGGGATTTCAGGAGGAAAGACATCATACAGAGATGGCCGCAGCCTAGAGCATGAGAAAAGTATATGCTCTACATTACCTTCATCCAAACCACATTCACATAGGGAATGGTCCCTAACTCTTATTTTGGCTAAGAAAACCGGCGTACAGACATGTCCTAAACGGAGACGACAGATGGTTGACGTAGTCGTTTTGTTGGCTTTGCGATATTTAAAAAACCATGGTTTAGTTGGAATTTCGGGTTGAATTTCGCCGTAATGTTTTCCTTTCGAAGACCTGGAATCAAGCCACATACGGAACCAGGAAGTAGTTAGGTGGGAACTAGGTACTGAACAAAGGTCGTGCGAGTAGATTTGAAGGTGGTCGTGAGCCCCTGTCTGAATGGCCTGCTTTGCACATGAGTCCACTGATTCATTGCCATGGATACCAGAATGACCAGGGATCCAAGCCAGAACAATATTAATTCCAAGTTTATGACAGTCAAACAGAGCTTCACGAATTTTAAGAATGACAGGAAATCTGGATTTGGAACGAAAAGGGTTGGAGAGAATGGATTGAAGGGAACTTTTAGAGTCAGAAAAAAGTATTGAGTTTTGGAGATTGTGGGCTTTAATGAACATAATAGCTTCTAAAAGAGCTATTGACTCACCAGTAAAAATCGAAGTAACTGATGGGCATTTAAAACTAAGAATAATTTTTCCAGATGGAATCCAGACAGCTGCACCTACAGGGCTAGAGTCATTGAGCTTAAAGGCATCTGTATAAATAGGATGCCAACCACTATAATTGCTAGCCATCTGTTCATTAAATATTTGACAAGCATAATGAGAGCCTTTAACAATACCAAAATCTAAGATGATATTGGGTTTGAATACTAATGCCTCATATGGGGTGGAATATAGCGGGTTAATTTGACTCTGAATGACAGGGTGTGGGAGGCTTGTATATTTTCTAAAGCTACGAATTAAACATGGGATTTTATTTTGATGAAGGTCAACGTGTGGTTCTAAAATTTTAAACAAATCATTTAATTTTGCCAATAGGGGGTGACTAGAATTTTGGATAATTTTAAAGAAAAAGCGATCTGCTAGGTATTGTCTTCGAAGGGAGAGGGGAGGGTCGACACACTCCACCTGCATCGCGTTTATAGGGGAAGACTTCATAGCACCAAGAATTATTCGAAGGCATTTAGACTGGATTTTGTCCAACTTTCCCAGAGCCATTTTAGTACATGGATCCAAAAGAAAAGAAACTTACACTGGTTGTGTTGACTGAGTGACACTGACAGTCGTCGTGCATGACAGACGAATCCGCTGTAATCCGCATGGTTTTTTATTTCCAAAATTTTTAGTCTTCGTGTTGTTTTCCATACATTTTGATTTCACAATTTCCCATTTGTTGCTTTCTAGTGTTCTAAATCATGTCCCAGCCTGTACCTAAGCCAGCAGGTAAAAACTGGCGAGAAATAAATCAGGAAAGAAAAGCGCTCAAGCGTCAACGAAATGAAGAAAAGATGGTCAAACGTGAGAAAAGAGTGGCCCTTGAAATAGAGGGTGAAGAGAAAATAAAACAAGATGAAGAAAGAGAAAAGAAGTATGCGGAGATATCTACAATCAGCATAGCTGTGCCAGGGTCCATATTGGAGAATGCTCAGTCTGCTGAACTTCGCACGTATTTGGCTGGTCAAATAGCGAGAGCAGCTTGTGTCTTCTGTGTAGATGAAGTGATAGTATACGACGATATTGGTGACAAAATAGACACTAAGAAATCTAAATTGGAAGACGCGGATGGTGTCAGAGTAGCGCGTAAGAGCTGTGTCCAGTTGGCGCGAATTTTGCAGTATCTGGAATGCCCACAGTACTTGAGGAAACATTTCTTTCCAATTCACAAAGACCTAGAGTTTGCTGGACTTCTTAATCCTTTGGATGCACCACACCACTTGAGGCAGTCAAATGATTTCAAATTCCGGTTAGTAATAATATAAGTAAAGGTCTAAGATAAACTCAATGAGATATCCCTGATTTCATTCTTTGTTCAGTCTTTTGGTGGTACTTCATAGGCTAAGCATCTATACATACTTTTATATAATATTTTTTAAATTTCTACTGTACATAATTACTGATTAAAATGGGTATGTACTATCAGCAAAAATTCCGCTCTGTCAGTTTTGAAACTGTTTTGCTTGCAAGTAGTTAGCTAGCTGGCACCGCCTTTTTCTTTTGTCCTTTTGTTTTGGCCAATCGGAGAGATGAACAACATTGAACATCTGTTTATTTTTGTGAAAGCCCTTTGTTTTTATGACTTTTAGCCTATATTTGAGAACAGTCAGTTGAAGACGACCGTGCTAGTGAAAGTCCACACTTTCGTTGGGTTTTTTATTATCTGCTCCGGAGCTCTGAGCCGGAGTCTGCTCCAAAACGTGTCGGGGAAGAGCGCCCAAAACAACAATTAAGAATATTGGGCATATTCACTGCCCTTTCATCCTCGTTCCCTAAAGTTGATTGAACAATGAGCTCGCAAAATATTATCTCATTGTTTCATATGTTTAGAAAATAAAGCTCAAGTAGATCCCATAATAATTTGTTGGTAATAAGCAGCTCAATGTTTTGAAAGGGCCAGCACTACTTGCCTTAATGTGTCCCGTGTTTATTTAAAAACATTAGGCATCAAAGAGAACAAATAGAGACATTAGAGACGACCCCCGGGGCGCAGTAGGCGAATAGTCGGCTGAGACGCAGGAGTAGCGGGTTCGATTCCCGCCGCGGAACAAATGTTTGCACGATCTACAGATATTTGTTACGGGTCTGGTTGTTTCTCTATATATTATAAGTATGTATTTACAAGAAAAAAGTATTTAAGTATTCTATCAGTTATCTGGTTCCCATAGTACATGCTTTGCTTAGTTTGGGGCTAGATAGCGCTGTGTGAAATGTGTGTTATATTATATAAAACTGCATTACCACTGACTGACTGACTGACTGACTCATTGACATGTTTGTTCTCCCAGACGCCCCCTCGTAGGGTGAAAATGTTTGGTGGGATCGTATAGAGAGAGTCCCGGTGAATTGGGAATAAATTCTAAAGTACCCCTTTTGTCCCCCATTCGCTCCCATCGACCTCGTATCTCGGAAAGTATAGGTCTTACAGCGTTGGTGCAAATACTAATGTTGCTGAGGACATTTTTTTATATACGGATCCATGAAAAAAAAATTGTCTTTCATACAAAAAAAAAATTGTCCCATACAAAATATTTCTGTATTGATACCGTAAACCTGGGTAAGTGAGAAATGGATAAGTGAGAAACCTCTATAAGTGAGAGTAATAGCCAGGACCCGTTATTTTAAGCTCCCGAAACCTCTATTAGCGAGAAACAGAAATGGAAAAAAGAGAAAAAAAAACTTTATGACACAGCCCCGAAATACTTTGCTGCTATTGGTGGTCAAAAGATAGCAAGGCGGGGGTTACTGCTAGTCGCTTCACAGAAAATTCACCCTTAAGGTGGCAGAGCGGAATTTTTGCTGATGGTACCTTCCTTACTTGTTATCCTGACATTTCGACTGACCACGGCTGTTGCAACACAGTTGAAGCATCAGGATAACAAATATTAAAGCAACTTTTATTGATAGAGCGAAGCGATAAATCAACTTTGGCAAATCGGAGTTGTATGTATGTTTGTTTGTCTGAGGATAACTTTCGAAGCATTGATCCGATCATCGTGAAATTTGATACATATGTAGGTAGTGATGGCTTAATTTTGATGTGACTAAATGAGCTAACAATGTTGAGGTGTTGTGATATTTTTTTTTATTTATTTATTTTATTTGTAATTTATTTATTGTGAACTTTCTACATGTAACAAAAACGAAGTGAACACTGGAAACTGCATTAGTAAAATACTGTGTTGCAGTTTCCAGTGCCCGTACATACAACTAAATGAGTTTGACGTTCCTTCCTGATTACGTAAGTATACCGATTAACCTAATTACAAAATTGATTTAAATAAAAAAAGTAAAATATATAAAGAAAACTTTAATAGATAAATAAGCCTCTACCTCTAATTTGAACTGCATCCAGCGCTACCAGAACGGCCTCTTGAAAAATATTTCAAATTCACCCTGGTTCATCAGAAATACTGAGCTGCATGACATACTACAAATCAACACGGTCTCTGATGAGATCAAAGCTAATGCTCAAATCTACCAGAAAAAGCTGAAAATACACCCAAATAAGCTGGCACAACAACTCACAAATCCTTCATATAAGAAGCGACTGAAAAGAAAAGATGTCATGCTACTTGGTGACTGAAAAGAATGAAGATTGAGATATAGGAGTGCACTCTGCCCGATACAAAACCCAGAAACAATTTGCTCATAGTTATAAAAACTGATCGTAGATCAAAATTAAAAAAATATATATATGCTATGCCATGGTAACTCAGCTTTTGTGTGTAAGTATGTGTGTGTGAGTGTGTTTCAGAGTGTTAGGAGAGTGGGTTTGTGTCCGTGAGGGTGTGGTGTGTGTATGTGTAAGGGTGAGTGTTTGTGTGGTTATGTGTGTCTGGTGGGTGGGTAAGGATGTACTTGCGAGCGTATAACAGTGATCTAATGATATAGAGGGAAGTTTATTATTTTACCTATATGATTTCTTCTTATGTAAGAGTAGATAGCATTTTTTTAACTTTGTCTTTACCTTTTTGGTTTGTTAAAGGATAGATATTAAGGTTTTTATTAATTCTGTTGTATAAAATGGGGCTTAAGAAATGGAAGTGGCGAAAGGCAAGAACAGTACGTTACGGTTGTGCAGTACATACACTGGCAGTTCTTCGAACTATTGTTGTACTGGCTTCATAGGACAGAGTACAATGCTTACGTAGGACTGTATTTAGTATGAAAATCTTTCGCACAGACATAACATCACTCATAGGAATAGAGCTCTTGCGTTGGGAACAGCATAGGTTTGGAATGCATGACTTTGAGGATAGCCCTTTGGGCTCGTTCTAACCTTATGAGTGAAGTCTTTGGCGCTCCTCCCCATGCCGCAATACAATAAGCTAGGACAGACTGTGCTAACGCGAAATATACTGTTTTTAGGGTGTGATAGTCTGCACTAGATCTCAGTTTTTTAAATATGTAAAGTAATTATCTTATTTTGGTTAATGTAACAGATATTTGAGGCTTCCAGGTAAGAGTGCTATCAATCAATACCCCTAGGTACTTAATGCAGTCCGCTCGGTCTATAACACTGCAATCGTTGCATAAAACAAGTGAGTCAGTATTGCTCACGTACACCCTGAGTGCAAAGCTTTCACGAGGCTGCGACGAACTAGTTGGGCCTAGGGTTACATATTTCGTTTTTTTAACGTTAAGGGTAAGCAAGTTATACGAAAGCCAGTGTATAACATTACATAGGGCATTCTCAGCGTGAACCTTTGCCTCATCCCAGGTTTTTCCAGTTACCGTGCAGTGTCGTCTGCATACGCCAGAATCTTAAAGTTTGTCAACGAAAACCGGCAGAGTTCATTTACGTACATGAGAAACAAGGTAGTTCCAAGGACACTACCCTGTGGGACACCGTAAGTTAGTCGCTCATCTGTACTTGTGAAGTTATCTATAAAAATACATTGTGATCTGTCACTGAGATAACTGGAAAATATACTTAAAACTGAGCCTCTTATACCTATAGCTTCCATCTTATTAAGAAGGAGGGGGACAGAGACAGTGTCGAAAGCCTTTGAAAGATCAAGGAAGATACCGATTGTTTTATGTTTGGAGTCGAATGTTTTTAGCTACGCTGTCAGTAAGGTCAAGCACAGCATCTTCTGTTGATCGGCCCCTTCTAAACCCGTACTGATTTGCAGCAAGGATATCATATTTGTTCAAGAATTTAGTGAGTCTAGAATTAAGGCATTTCTCGAAAATCTTGGAGAATGTTGTAAGAACTGATATAGGTCTATAATTATCGACACTGCCTTTGTCCCCAGATTTATGAATAGGGTGTACAAGAGCCTTCTTAAATACACGTGGGACGACACCATGGGAGAAACATAGGTTAATGACGTAGGTTATAACGGGTACAAGGGTGTATTTCGTGGCCTTAATAATAGCGCTGGAAATGCCATCCCAACCCACTGCACAGTTAATATAAAAATAAATCAATAAATATTGCTGGACATTTCACACAGCGCTATCTAGCCCCAAACTAAGCAAAGCTTGTAATATGGGAACCAGATAACTGATAGAATACTTATATACATTTTTTTTTGTAAATACATACTTATACTATATAGAGAAACAACCAGACCCGGAACAAATATCTGTAGATCTTGCAAACATTTGTGCCGCGGCGGGGATCGAACCCGCTACCTCCTGCGTCTCAGCCGGCTATTCGCCCACTGCACCACGGAGGTCGTCCTCCGTGTTAACGGAGGAGTTAGGTTTAAGGCCCACTAATAGTCCTTAGTACTTCATCCTAGTCTACATTTAGTAAAGACATAGAGCTCAGGTTGGTATAGATGGGTTTATCTGATGACCTTCTAGGATGATGTTATTCAGGAGTAAGAATCAGTGAAGCTAAATTTTTGCCTACTTCTGAGAAATATTTATTAACACAGTTTACAGAGTTTAAAGAGCTATCTAGTAAATTTAAAAGTTCCAATGGTTGTGTCTTAGGTTTGTTTGTACAGGTGATTTTTTTAATAACTTCCCAAGTAGCCTTTGGATTACTTCTGGCATTCTCAAATTCATTACGTTCATATTCACGTTTAAGCTTTTTAAGCAAATTGTTACAGTAGTTGCGGTATCTTTTGTAAATAGTATTTTTTAATTCATTATGTGGGTCTTTTATATGTTTTTGTACAATTTATCTCTGTTTCTTATGCATTTGAGAAGGCCAGGAGAAATCCAAGGCTTAGTAACTATTTTATTGGACGGGATCTTAATAATTTTAGTGTGGGCTTTATTTATCTGATATAAAATTAACGAGTAGTGTTGCAGCATGTTCAGGATCTTCAGAATCATGTATTTGTGTAAAATCAGGACGTTTTTTTTCTGATACTACTGCTTCCTTAGTGATATTTTAGTACTTCTGATAGGTTTATAATTATTCGTATGCCAGTCGCAGCAAAAAACAACGGGAAAGTCAGTAAGTGTTGCGTTTAGCACGAGAGTAGTAGGTAGCTTTTCGATTTGTTTTTAACACGACATGATCAAGACAGCTTTCTTTGCGAGTAGAAAACCAGTGAGCAGGTAACATTGCTTGAAACGAACATTTCAACCCCATTTTTATTTTTAGTTTGATCTTTGTAGTTTTTGAGTTAGTATTAGCCGTAATAAAAACAAAACTTTGACAAAATTCACAGGGTACACCAGTGACCCCACAATGCTGAAATTTGGTATGCATGTAGCTTTAGTGACACAAATATAGGGAAAAGTCTGAAACCCAGAATAACTGCAATTTCTACCCATAAAAAGAGTAACCAATTAACATGAACCCCCCTTACCTCTACTTTGAATGAAACTTGACCTTCAAGTAAGTTGGTTATCCATTTCGTGGCACTAATTTATTAGTCAAAGATTAAGGTCAGCGTGCTCAAAATTCACTAAACGTATTTAGCGACTAATCATGTTTAAATTTGATAACTCCTATCATTTTAACATATACGGTTAATTTATAATATACGGTAATGAAACTGTGAATCTAAGTATTAATAAATAAAAGAAAATAAATAAATATTTAGCCCCTAAATACGTTTAGGCTTCATCGTTGTGCAAGTCGCCCTAATAATAATATTTATTTTGTTATTTTGGAGAACCGCGAGATCTCAGTTCGGTGCGAACCACTAGTATAATAGAAGTTTTTATGTAACTAATATACTAATTTCAGGGAAGGAATAACAATGAACAAGAAGGTCAAGCCTGGAAAAGGCTCTCAAGTCAATGTGGGTCTCCTTCAAGACATATCCACTGACAAACTATTGAACCCAGGCATCAGAGTCACTGTACGAATGCTACCAACTTCTGAAGGAGGGAAAAAGATGAAGGGGAAGATTGTCAGTCTCACAACACCGAGGGCAGAGACTGGAGTGTACTGGGGGTACACAGTGAGAGTAGCTAATAACTTGAGTCAGGTTTTCACACAGAGTCCGTACAAAGATGGGTAGGTTACACTTTTTTGACCATCAAGTATCTTTCGAGTAAATACTTTGGTTTAAATTTGATTATATTATGATTATGGGTTTCTGGGACTTATTAGCCTGCCCTATGGATGGGAACAATCTCAAATATTCCCAGCTGGGAAACTGTTCTAAACTTTGTTTATCATCAGTTCTTGTCTTCTCATTATCTTATAAAACATAGAAACTAGAGTCTACACTTCTTTTTATTTTTATAAGCTTTTTATTAACTTCATTGCAAGTTGTCCGGGTAGAACTTTCAACTGAATTTTAAACCCGTTCCCCTCAACCGATTGAGCTGAAATTTGGAATACATATGTAACTTCAGTGACAATGCAAATAATATGGTACCATGGAGGTGGTTTCACGATGGAGATGGATGCTAGACAACGAAACTTCTGAAAGGATTATAGTAGGCTACTACCAGAGTTTGGGCTCATTTGAATCTGCCTGCAGTTCCGATTATGAATTTAATAAAAGCTTGTGTTGAAAAAATAATTTTTCAACAAAATAATTATTACTCATTAAATTGAATATGTTGAACTATTTAGGCTGGTTTTTTTATTGATATTATGTTTATATTATCATCATCCACATCCCAACTTCTGGGAATAGGTTTCCTACATACCCCATATGCTCCCACATCTGGGAATAGTCATTGTGATCCATCACTATCCTGTGCCAGTCTGTCCCCTCAAGATTCTATGGTACAATGATATTAAACAAGTTATTATTGTTTTCAGATATGACCTAACAATAGGCACTTCAGACAGGGGCACAGCCATTGATGAGTTACCAAACAAAGGGTTGAAGTACAACCACACTCTTATTGTATTTGGAGGCTTGCATGGCATAGAGACAGCCCTGGAAAGTGACGAGCAGTTACAAGTAGACGATGCCAGCCTACTTTTCAATCAATATCTAAATGTTCTACCAAATCAAGGTTCTAGAACCATTCGGACAGAAGAAGCTATACTAGTAGCTCTGGCAGGATTGAAACACAAACTGAAAGCTAATAATGAACCTATGCTCTTTAAAGAAACCGGGATTGCTAGTAGTTCCATATTCCCTGTATCAAAGGTGTCTGATGAGCCCATTGAACCTAAATTAGATTTAAGCAGGTTTGATTAAAAGATTTGTTATGAAACTTCTGTTTTTATATAACTCCCAAAATAATGTTTTTAACTGTTTTGGAAGCCCATTATTCCTTATTTATTACTAATGTCTTGGTCACTAGGAATGTACAGATATTTTATAGTTTGTTGATGTTGCTGATAGCATCTTGAACAGTGTTGCGAAGTAGTTTGATAGTGGCTGCTTGGTCTGCTGCTCCTATAACTGCTGTTCCGGAAACAATCATATTGGCTCCAGCCTGAAAAACAAGAGATTATGTTTTAGAGCTAACTGGCAAACCACTAGAGTATTTTTTTGAACAGATACTGGTGGTGGCAAACTTATTAAGATTTACTTATATTAATTTTAGAACTAACAAATGGACTTTCCTCTTTTATTGGTGCTACATCTTAAATTGAATGTGATGACTCTAAAAATAAGTCAGTTATTCAACTTATTTAAATTGTTCTAAAATCCTTATTTCTGGTAAAAAGAGGGCCTTTAGTATTTTTGAAACTTTTGTGATTACTGTACATAATTACTGATTTAAATGGGTATATAAGAGGGCCTTTCCTAACCTGGATTGTTGTTATGCAATGATTTTTGGGTTGAGTGATATATATATATATATAAACATTATGTAAAAAAAGAAAATAACTCACTTTAGCACAGCATTCAATAGTTGCAGGACCAACTCCACCATCCACTTCAATATTCAGTTCAGGGTATTGCTCCCTTAGGTATTTGACCTTCACCATCTGGTCCTCCATGAACTTCTGTCCTCCGAACCCTGGCTCTACCGTCATGATGAGAACCATGTCAGACAAACTGATGTATTTTTCCACTTCTGAAACAGGAGTCCCTGGCTTTATTGCTACTCCTACCTGGAAGGTACATACAACTTATTACAAACTAGCTGACCTGCATCCCAGCTCTTCACAGTATGTTATCAAAATAAAATATAGCACTTTGAGAACTCAAGTGTAGGTAGCTTTTTATCAGTGATCAATATTTATTTAACCATTCCAGGATACATTTTTGTATGGTTGTGGTGCCTGTATATATGTGTAATATACATGCCTACATTTCTAATCTGTAATAACTTTCAGTGTTTATCAATAACTCATGCCACTTTTTTACCTTCATGCCATTTTCTTTTATTTTTCTGCAGACTTCTTCAACATTGGTCACCGGTTCAATATGGAATGTGTATTGATTGACTCCAGCTTCTGCCATCGGAACAATCCACTGAAAATATTGAAATTTATGGTTATATGTAACTTGCAACAGACTGGATGGTTGGAACAGTTTTATCTTGCGGCTTGAACTAGTAGTTAGGAAAAGTACTATATTAGGTGCCTAAAATTACTAGTTATAAAGTAGGTTAAAGACATTAAACATACCTGTTCTGGCTTAGAAACCATCATGTGTGTCTCAAAAAATGCGCTCTTTATTTTCGAACGAAGGCACTTCACCACAGGATGTCCAAAAGTTAAATTTGGAACGAAATGCCCATCCATTACATCTAAATGTAAATAATCAGCACCATTATCAAGTAGTTTTTGAGATTCTTCCTGTAGTTTGGACAAATCAGAGTTAAGAATTGAGGGTCCAATAAGGGCACGTAAGTTACGACTCATGGTTGAATTATGAATGAAATTTTAAGCTAGTGAAGCTAGTAAATTAGCCGGTCGGTGATATTTAGATTCTGTATTATTCTAGTTATAGCACAAAGTCGAAGGCACAGATACGGCTAGTATCAAATACGTTGACCGACATAAAGTATTATGTCAAAGGTTATCGTATCTACAAAACCCTGTCTATGTACAAAACAAACCGAACTTTGAGCAAGAGCTAGCAAATCAGTTTAACAATGAATGAAAGCAATCAGCAAGGCAGTGTTGCCAGATGTTTTTATTGAGCGATCGTACGCGAGTAAGGATTCAAGATTCATATAGGTTCGCCTATGTATTATTTTACTAGTGCAATAGAGAATTTTCTAGTCTAATTTATAACATACAGTTGAAGGTTTCACTAATTGCGTTTGAAGCGACTCATTGTTATTATTAGATTTACTAGTAAGCTGAGAACTTTATGAGAGTGATGTGCAAAGAGCATTTGATTAGCGGTTTTTGGTTCGTTATAGTATGTACTAATTTTAACTAAACATACAATTACGTACGATTTCAGTGTTACGATCGATCGCACATTAGTAAAACGGCCAAAAAATCGTATGAATGCGATTTAAATCGTACATCTGGCAGCACTGCAAGGCAAATCAAATCAATCAATCAATCGGATTCATCGGACAGAACAGACCACAGAATAATATTATATTCCCGACCGACCGACCACCTGACCGGACACGCACCACGACACGATCAACAAACATCAAATATCAGCTGTAACGTGAATGCGAGTGTAGGTACACACGTTCTTGTTTGACAATTACGCAAATTTGTGTACAGCTCCATCTGTTTTTGACAAGTGTAAAAAAAGCTCATCCTATCCCGGTAGTTGGCAATACACACAACTTCCGTAAGTTGATAGGTGACTGATAGGTGGCGCTACTCAAGTATATTATCTTCATTTACGCCTGAGAAATAATTATATTCTTGGAGGTGCTATTTCTTGTTCAAAACCTAGCTGTGTATAACCTTGGGGTTCCTAATAAAATAAATTATATTACGCACACACTTGGAAGCAATGAGGGATTTTCACGGCCATGTTTTTATAACTGCTAGCAGATGGCGTTGCTCTGTCATGCTCTGATTATCAAAGGAAAGTGAATTGTCAATGTCAATTGCCGTGTCAACATTATTTTCTGAAGAACTTGAAAATAAAAAAAGTGGCACTCCGGGCGTGGCGACAGAAGTGAAAACTTGAACAATTACGAGATACTCATATACTGAGCTGTCGGTAACGGTAACAGTGTCGTGAGTTCAATGGTTTTTTCCCATGTCAAAAAATGCCCAACGCGCCTAAAGAAGTTTTCACTTTAAAAAATTTGGATGTTGCCAAATGAGTTGATAAATTTCAAACTGCCATAAGTCCACAACATGTAAAATTTGGGAAATTAACGTTTTTAGTTACACATTAGTGTTATGGAATATTGTACTAACAGTGTTATACAGTGTTGACTATGGACTGTGTCTAAGTATTTTAATGAACAATTTAACAATAACATTCATAGATACTTTTAAAAAATAAAAAATAGTTTGGACTTATTGCCGATTGATATGCCCATACAGGACTTATGATATATTGATAAATATTGATATGAATAATATGGACTTATAGTTGTTTGAAAAATACCAACCTCTGTTGTAGACTATGGCCCGAACTCAGGGAATCGCATAGTTAGCTTATTTAATTTAGCATAGTCGGGGTACATGGATATCTCAATGTTCATAAAATAAATCAAAATAAACATAAAATAGAAAAAATATTTATTCTATACATAATTAAATTATACAAAATCTAACACCTCATCCATCATGTATTCTTCGGTATTATTATTTATAATGTCACTTTCGTCTTCCTGCACTTCGGCAATAACTTCACCTTCTTCATGAATTTTACTTACTTTAACTTCGTTTTGCTTGCTTTCTTCGCTATACTCTTCAATCTGATTCTTTTACGTGCTTTATCTGGCTCAACAATATATATTTGATTTAAATTTCCTTCCATTTTCTAAAAAACACGAGAAGCGCAACCACAATCACAAAACTTTCGGGAGGACTGACGCCATATTGACAAGTTTGACGTTTTGTGATTGGTCGCAATGGACATGTGAGAATTTGAAATAATTTCTTTGTGGAAATTCTAGTAGAATTTGAAAAAAATTGACAAATTTAACCGTTTTATTCAAGTCAATGCCTGTGACTTATGAGCTTTTGAAGTGAGCTGTCAAGCATAAATTTAAAAGGTGAATACAACTAAATCAAAAAGTCAAATTTTGTTGTAGGTGGACTTATGGCAGTTTGATATTTATCAACTCAAATGATCATGATGGATGTCGCATAAACATGAAAATTTACTAAGAAAGTTGTCTCATGCCCCTCCACAAACTAAAAAACCATCAAATTATATACAGAGGTGTCGGTAACAGTGTCACGAGTTCAATGATTTTTCCCATCTCAAAAAATACCCAACGTGCTTAAAGAAGTTTTCACTTTGGTATCGGTAACGGTAACAGTGACGCAAGTTCAATGGTTTTTCCCATCTCAAAAAATGCTCAACGCGCCTAAAGAAGTTTTCACTTCAAAAACAAGCATTTGTGTTTATATATTTGACGAAGTGAGGTGGTTTTTGGCAAATTTTGATATTGTGTCTTTGAGATTTTTGCATTTATACCAAATTTTTTGGTGTTGCAACTTCAGAAAGCGCCATCTATTACGCTAGTTGGAACTAGTTTTTTTATTTTTAAATCGTAACTGAAAAGCCCTCAACTGAAACCATCCAAGGCGCTCTTTATATGTCTAGATGTGTAGTCGTGTGTAGGTACCTAATATAGTAAACCAACCTATCAACCAACTAGATTTTATATAAGTGTGACATGACTAGTAAATTATTTTTTCATTAGCTAGCTCATCAAGATATTACAAAAGTACTGTTACACAAGATGTCAACATCATCAGCAAACGCACATTATTTACTCTTTATTACATTAATCTTGTTATCTGTTCCGGAATGCAGAGCTAAAAACTATTGCAGTTCAAATATTTGCAGAAACACAAAACAGCACACTCTTTGTAAGTTTCAGGTAAGATAACAGGTTTCTTCTTGGTAAGCGTGGTCTTTAATATACCTACTGCATCATCGCTTACCATCAGGCGAGATCGTGGTTAAACGCTAGTATATAATTTATAAAAATAGATAAATACCTACTTACCACTATAGATTTCGTTTATGTGAGAAGGGAGTTCCTGGATATCCAATGGATATTGAAGCCAGCAATGCCAAATTCTAGTGAAGAACGTAGGTAGGTAATCTACCTTTAATAAAGTAAGGTAAGGCATTAGTAAGTACTTAATTAAATAAGTAACCTAAAGTAACCTATTCCCAATTTAAATCTTTGGAGGGAAATAAAGAGATAAGTACTTATCAATAACATATAACGTTCGTCAAAAAGTTTAATTCCAAGTTTATTTACTTACCAGATTTCATATAGTTGTACATACAGTTCATATATTATAGTTTTTTTTTAACTTCTATGGTTTATCAATTAGCACTAGGCACCTACTTTCAGTACCTACCGTTTGTTAAATTTAAACCTCATGTTTGGGAGTTGTCTACGAATAGGTACAATACACACCACGCGCTATAAGCTTTAGTAGGTACGAGTTGTCAAATTGCGCAAACGTCAAGTCACAAACATTGTCGTTTGCGGTACCTACTTACTTACCAAATTCAAATTTAAATGTTTTATTCAATAAAATTACAAGGATCACTTTGAAACGTCAAACCTACCTAGTAAGTATCAAAGAGTTCGGTATTTTTTCTTTATTTAAGAAAAAAAACTATACTTACTCAACTCTTATATATACAAAAACTCGTCTACATGAATATAGGTTTTTACGAAAGTGCTCTGAGCCACTCTACTTTATGGTACTGTTACGAGCTGAGGGTTCGGGATAAAATAATGGGAATCGGCTTAGCCAAAATAACACTTTTATTCAGCACTAAACGATGAATACACGAACTTGGTCACACGTAATCACAACACACTAATTCACACCACTGTTGCACCACTTAAAGTCACCGAAATGATCGCACGTATAGCTTAATCCAGACTGACTCGCGAGCAACTACTGTTCACGCGAGACCCTTCTACACGTCAGTCCTCCAGGGCCTCGCTGAGACTCACACACTCAGACTGACTCAGACTGACTCACAACTGACTGTCCGACCATCTCTCCGGCCTATTTATATCCACACATTTCGATTGTTCGAGAAGGATCTCGATCGTTCCAGGAAAAGGGTCGGTCCCTCGACACAATGGCCACTCCATTGTGCGCAACCGCAGACAATAACAACAATAACGCAGCAAGACAAAAGCGTTCGAGAAGTTACGATTATTACTCATTGTTTAACAGCCTCGGCGTAACACTGCCCCCTCCTAAAACATGCTCGTCCCGAGCATTCTTAGCCTCATATCGCGGCAGCCGATCAACACGAACAATTTTAGGCGCACCTCGCGATGAAGATGTAGCAACTAGAGGAGCCACATTGCCGTCTCCAGTACTTCAGGACACCCAGAGTCCCTTTCTCATCAGCGATCCCAATTCCAGCCTCCAAAACACGGCTCTCAGGATTTCTATCTGTTCTTTCACTTCCTGGAATTACTTTCCAGATAAACCGAACGATTCCCTCATCAGTCGAGCCCAATTCCAGCCTCCAAAACACGGCTCTCTTGATTTCTATCTGTTCTTTCACTTCCTGGAATTCCTTTCCAGATGAACCGAACGATTCCCTCATCAGTCGAGCACGCTCTTATGGCCAACGTCGCTGATCTTCCTGTTGACGACGCTGCTCTTCTTTATCCTGACGTCGCTGTTCCTCTTGCAACCGAGTCTGCTCTACCTGTTCATGTCGCTGTTCCTTCTGCAACCGAGCCTGCTCTTCCTGTTGACGACGCTTCTCTTCTTAATGCTGACGGCGTTGCTCCTCCTGCAACCGAGCCGGCTCTTCCTGTTGACGACGCTTCTCTTCTTTATGCTGACGGCATACCTCCTTCTGCAACCGAGCCTGCTCTTCTTGCTGACGACGCTGCTCTTCTTTATCCCGACGACGCTGTTCTTCTTGACGACAAAGCATTGCCATAATAGCAGCAATATCGCCTGTCACAGGAGCTTGCCCCACGGATGATGATGATGATGCTCCAAATGATTCGGCGGCGGCTAATTCCATCTCCATCGCCTGACGACTCTGCCGAGCTTCTTGAACCGGAGACTCCCCAAACCGCCTTTCATCCATTTCCTGTTGTCGTTGACCTCTCGTCCTGACACCGTCCACGTTATCCTTTGGGAGAACCGGCATTATTTTATCCCACTTCTGACACCAAATTGTTACGAGCTGAGGGTTCGGGATAAAATAATGGGAATCGGTTTAGCCAAAATAACACTTTTATTCAGCACTAAACGATGAATACACGAACTTGGTCACACGTAATCACAACACACTAATTCACACCACTGTTGCACCACTTAAAGTCACCGAAATGATCGCACGTATAGCTTAATCCAGACTGACTCGCGAGCAACTACTGTTCACGCGAGACCCTTCTACACGTCAGTCCTCCAGGGCCTCGCTGAGACTCACACACTCAGACTGACTCAGACTGACTCACAACTGACTGTCCGGCCATCTCTCCGGCCTATTTATATCCACACATTTCGATTGTTCGAGAAGGATCTCGATCGTTCCAGGAAAAGGGTCGGTCCCTCGACACAATGGCCACTCCATTGTGCGCAACCGCAGACAATAACAACAATAACGCAGCAAGACAAAAGCGTTCGAGAAGTTACGATTATTACTCATTGTTTAACAGCCTCGGCGTAACAGTACTATATCCTTTTAAGTACTATAAATTATTAAAAGTTCTTATGAAAAACCAGCCCTCAGGTAGTATAAACTTAATTATTTTTTCCTAAACCTGCTAGCTAAAAACACATTACAATAAATTAATCAAAATAATATCGCAGTATAAAATAAGAATATTTCTATTTACTATTTTTTCCCTATAAAAAGGGAATCATGTTTTCTTAGATACGACTTGTCTCTTCCTTCCGGCTTACGAGTATATCCAACATCACCGAGGCTCGTGACAGGATATTACCAAGTTCTGAGAAAACATTCACTATATTTCGCACACTATATGTACCTATTTATTAAAAAAACTAGTTAGGTACCCACATATGTAAATGTTTTCCTAACATTTTTTATGTAATGAATTTGATGTAACTAAGTGTTCTTTATGTCCCTATGGTTTGAAATAAATATATATGAATATGACATACACATGCATACTATACCATACTATATAGTGTTACAAAATAAAAAAAACTATTTCTACGCGATGAATATTGAAGAAACAAAAAAGGTGAAAAATCTGTCAAGACCTGGTTATGCTTGACATTGTATTGTATGTACATATCGTTTTTACAACCATTTTTGTCTGTAATATATGAGTGTACTCATATTACCAGAATAACTTATATTACCGAAAAATCTTATAATTTTTTTATTGAATTAAGAGATTTTCAGCCTGTGTCTCACTTCCTTAAAATCTTTTTTTTAGTCAGAAGCTCCGGCGAAGCATTGTTTGGACTTTGAGAAAACTATTAAAACTGATGAAGACAGGGAGGCAATATTGGATAAATTAAACAGTAGAAGGAATAAAGTTGCTGCCGGGGAAATTAGATCTTTGCCGGCGTCCGCGGACATGAGAAAGTTGGTAAGAAACAAAGTTTTCACCGCGACAGATCTGTCTACTTCCGATGTGTTCACCGTTTGAGATCACAAGCAAACGTACAAAACAATTAAAACGACTGTATTGTACGTTAACAACAATGTATTATCAATGTTCTAAAGTAGATACATGAGTGGACCAGCGCTATGTAGGGAAAATAAATCTGGGATGAGCAATATCAATAGGTGTGCAAGTAAAATAAAATCTTTTCCCAAAGTCCCAAGGCGCGTCAACTGACAGATCTACTATCTCTCCTGGGGATGCCCCTGTGTGCTAGTGATGTATGTAGATCGCCACAAACATTGGCGGTACAATGTCTTAAAAACAAAAATATGTGTGAAACGAGCCTTGCGTCTACCGATACCTAAATAGGTTGTAAATGAGGTGATCCGTATACAAACTAAAGTCACCGACATGGCCCCGAGGATTAGCAGAGTTTGAATGGCAATGCACGTAGCTGATGTAGCTCGGGAATTGGCCGTTGTAATAGTAAGGTTCTCAAGAGAAGACCACGCTTTGAAAAGCGCAGCGTAGGATGGCCCCAGATCGGTTGCACTAATATCTATCGATCAGCAATGAACGTCATATGGATGATTTGATGATGATCATAATAATGAAAAGAAAATATATCTAGATTTTACTAGTGGTTCGCCCCGAACTGAGATATGCCCAGTCTACGATTAAGGCTGGTCAGTGTCTTCTGACAGAATCGCATTTTGACTACCTACTATTTACTAAACTGGTGTATTCGCGACACAGATTACATTGTAGTGAAATTTATAAAATTAGTACATTCTGCAATAAAAGTGATTTTCCGTGACATACTAAATAGGCAAACAATGTAATTTGAACTTTATTGTGGTTTGCTTAGATTCAATTTCGAAATTCAAAATGGATTATGCATGGTTTGTATGAACATTCAAATTAGGTATTGAACTTCGTTTTCACAGGCTTTTTAAAAAAGAAGGCTGAACTCTAGAGCTTTTGTTTTTTCTGCGTTGAGATTCCAGTGTTTGTTTTATTATCAACTCAATCATCATGGGAAATAAAGCAAATAAAAAAAGTCAATTAGAGAAAAAAGACAAGAAACACGCGAAAATCAATGTAAGCATTTTCCATAAATCCCTTGACTTCTTACTACATCAATACTAGTGAGTGGTTCGCCCCAAACTGAGATCTCGCGAGTCTCCAATAAAAACAAAAAAATGTTATTCGTAATCTTCGACTATCAAAATAGTGCCACGAAATGCATAACCACTTAACTTGACCAACAGTTTCATTCAAATTACAGGTTACGGAAGTTCATGTTAATTGGTTACACTTTTTTGAAGTAGAAATTGCAGTTATTCTAGATTTCAGACTTTTGCCTATATTTGTGTCACTAAAGCTACGCTCATACCAAATTTCAGCATTGTGGAGTCACTCGTGTACCCTGTGAATTTTGCCAAAGTTTTTTATTACTGCTACCTAATAACTTGAAAACTACAAGATTTCAAATAAAATAAAAAAGGGTCGAAATGTAATCATAAATAAGTAACTTTTATTAGACGTGCCACTTGACTGGATAGTCCCAGTTTGGTTATTTTTACCCCTCTTGAACCCCAATATCTCAACAACCCCCATACATTTTTAGCTCAGACCAACATTGTGCCATCACTACCTACCTACGAGTATATAGCAAATTTCAGGATGATCGGATAAACGCTTCGAAAGTTATCCTCGGACAAAAAAACATACATACATACATCCATACAACGCCGATTTGCCCAAGTTGATTTGGAGATCACGCTTCGCTCGATGAATAAAGTTGTATAATATTCCGGCCATTTTACTTTTCTTAGCTATTTTGGGTCAAGTAAATGTTGATTTAACAGAATAAGTACCTGCTCATAAACCATGCATTAAAGGACAATGTGATCTTTTGTATCGGATTAGTGCCAAACTGAAGCTAGAAAGAGCACAAAGCTCAAGACTAGAGTCAAATTTGTTGCTAGGTTGAGAAATTTAATCATGAGAGTTATGTCGCATGAACTTCCTGTACTTCTAGTCCCAAATCTCATTTCGTTCATTAATTGGAGTGATTCATGTGTGGTGCTAGTTGGTGAACATAGTAAATATTCATTAAAGTTGAATGTTTTCGAGATATATTTAGCTACTTACTTCAAAGTGAAATATTTGTCTATGTAATAAGAATGATTCTTTCTGAAACATTTTACTGTGATTAAAAGCGATGGATGGAGAGACGCGCATGTGCAGATGTTTTGGTGGTTGAGAAATGAAAAGCGAGAAAACGTACTATGAACAATATTATCATAACAACCCAGGGACTTTTGCTTAGAAAACTTTCGTGATTGATTTCAATCATTACTATAAATACGGGATTTATCACGTACCGTCTTACCGGGTTATCGGTGTTTCGGTTCAATTCGTAAACCTTTATCAGGGTGAGTGTGATCCGCTCCGAATAACGTCTCGTTTCGCACTCAATTGTCGGTCGAAACACCGATGAGACGGTACGTGATAAATCCCGTATTTATAATAACAACCGAAGGACGTTTACTGCTGAACATAGGTCAGCCCTATAGATTTCCGCATCATCATCTTCGACGTCAGCATTGCTCTCGAGGACACTGTAAACGGCTGCCCCAATTTTAAGTCCTTCGCTCATTTAAAAAGTTGGGATCATTCACCTTAGAAGAAGTTTTATTCATCATCATAATATCAGCTACAACACGTCTTCCGCTGAACATAGGCCTCTCCCATAGATTTCCAGAGCGACTGATCTTGTGCGGCCTGCACACAACGACTCCCAGCAAGCTTTATCAGGACGTCTTTCCATCTAGTTTGGGGCCGTCCTACGCTGCGCTTACCAGTGGTACCATGTTTTATGGTCCTTTATTTATTTATATACTATATTTGTTACTTAATATATATCTTGCTCCAAAGGAATGGAACGCGGAGTTGGAACTATTTGCACAAAGATGGGCGAATCAGTGCATCCAATATAGTGCTGTGGACTTAGAGGATATTTGTAGAGATCTGGGTAAGTTACTCCAGTTGTGTACATGGTTCTTCGGAGTTATGTTTGTGTACTGTGTGTACCCTTATATACCATGTACGATATACCTACATGGCTTGGGAAATATACACGACATATGAATGAATGTACCAAAAAGATATAAAAAGCAATAAGTTTGAAAACTTGACTACGTAATACCTATGTGACCCGGACCATAATAACGAATCAATTGACATATCATTCATCAAAATTGGATGAGTAGTTTAGGCGCTACGGTGGAACATTCACAAATAGATATAACCTATTTCTGTTTCTGTGTGTTTCTGCCGTAGTCGGCTATCAAAGCACGATTAATTTATAGTGATATTTGGGATAAAACAAACCTAATTCTTGAAGATCTGCAAGTTGTAATTATCGTAAGACACAGACTCAGGCGAGGCGTTCCACTTTTTCCTGTTGGCGGTTTAGACTCTCGCCGATCCGATATGAACTTTTTTTCTTTTTCGCATTCATATTGGCCCTGAGCGTGTTTCTACCAAAGAGCTAAAAGCTCGCTCTTTTTTAAGGTACCAATAAGGGAAGTGATTCTACTTTCTTCAATTAAAACGGATATGTGTGGGGATCCACAATATCATTTAATACAGTTGCTGTTGTCAATTTTTTTTCTTAACATTTTGTTTTGAGATACCCTGACGCTATATGAATTTCCTGTAGAAAAGAAAAGAATAGAAAACGCTTTATTGTATACCACACTTAAACCAACAAATCATATTTAAAACATATAGCTAGATACACGATAGTACAATTGGCGGTCTTATTGCTGACAGCGATCTCTTTCAGACAACCTTTGGGAGGGCTGGATTTTACGAGAACGCTAAAGGACGGTAGCCTGTAGTATTTTATATTGTTGCATCCCCATAATAAAGGATCCTGTTAAAAACCAATTTACTTTAATGATTCGTTTACTCTGCCGAGTTTTAGGTCAGGTCAGCTAATAGGTCCAGGAAATACCTTCTAACATCCTTTTTGACCCCACAGAGTATTAATAGCATATTATAACCCTTAGGGGTTGATTAGGGTTGACGAGCGCCTAGGCACCATGATGCCCAAACAAATATACTAACACAGGGTTTTAACCCAATAAGAATGCTAATATTCATCCTCCAAATATGACTGGCTCTGAAAATGCCTTTTAAAAAAAAATAATCTGGAAATGACCAATGACAAATGACACAAAAGAACCCTGATTTAAGACGATGTACAAATTTAATTTCGGTGACGATTGGGCGGAGCATCCGGAAATGCACAAAAGTGACAGTGCTATTTACTTGCTTAGGTGAAGAACGAGACAAAATATATAATAGCCGCGCCGCATTGTCACAGGAGTAACTGGCGTAAGCGACAAAAGATAAAATCTCGAATTGCATGAAATCCAACAATATAAAAAAAAAATGCTGAACCATTAATTTAGGTACCATAATTACCTACATAACTATGTAAGAAATTACTTTAAATCTTTTCTAGAGTCGGAGAATGAACGATATTAGTGTTTTAAAAGAGCCGATTTTGACAAATACTTTTATCGAGAAAAGGTTTACCAATTGCGTTTCTGACTTTCATTTATGTAGTTTAAATCCTCAAGTAAATATTCCTTAAATATGAAATTAGTACCATTTTTCGTTATTGAATACGACGGTTACTTAGCGTACATACTTTTAACGGATCTTTCACTTTCGAAGGTTCAAAACCTCTTTCAGAAAACAAGTTTGGGACTCTTCTCTTTGACAGAATTAATTCCTCTGGGATAGGAGTTATTGATTTTTGCTGTTTATTAGACCTATGCAAAGATCTAAAGATAAATCCGAACCAACTTGCGAATTGCGACACAATGTCTGTTTCGTTCAAACAAAAGGACGCAATTTTGTAACATTTATTTGAATGTCGTCAGTGGGATTCATCATTTCGACATATTTCTCTCGAAAACTTCAGATAAATTTACGCATCGTTATGACAAACGAAAAAAATCAGCTGTTTGATACTTTGGCATAAGTATTAAATTTAGACATGTTTTGGTCATAGCAAAGGCGGATTTAATTGATTAATCAATCCGTGGACCTTTATTTCATTTGAATGCCAGATGATGCAGTCAAAAGCAAACATGGCAAAAATCTCCAGGTATTAATTACTGTACAATTAACTGAAATAACCCAACACCAGATAAACTGAATCTCCTGATTGTTGTGATTTTATCTCGGAAATTTTAACACTGCTGGCTAAAAATACATTCGTAGAATTGACTATTAATGAACGCTGATTAATCGCAGATTTTTACGCCGCCGTATATTTTACGTAGTTCAATTCATTTTTTTCATGTCTTGCACATAAAATATCTTATATTTTGTTATTGGTCACTGACCAGGAGAGGAGAGGAAAGACGGCCTGATAAAAGTTGCTGGACTTGCTGGGAGCCGTTGAGTGCAGGTCGCACAAGATCGCTGTCTCTGGAAATCTATGGAGGAGGCCTAGGGTACAAGACGTTATATGGCTAATGTGATGATAATGATGATTTCTTCTTCATGAAATTAAATTTCTTGTTAACTGAGCTACATACATTCTGAGAATTCCATGTAACCTCTAAGAATCCCCCATATTAAGTAGCCTGTAATTATAGCTGGATTGCACGAGATCCTGCCAGATTATTCCCACTGAATTTTTTTTCCATCTTTCCCTACTAGTATAATTCTACTAGTAGTAGAAAGAATTCAACAATAATTTTGCATTTAGTATTCGAATTATTTAACATATATTATACAACTAGCTTCCGCTAGCGGCTTCGCACGCATTGTTTATTAACAAAAAGTAGCTTATGTGTTAATCCATTATTACTATATAGGCTACTTTTTATCCCATAAATCAGATTCCATGCGACAAAAATGGGGAGTCAAGTCAAGTTGCAACAGCGAGTTTGGCTTTATTTCTAGGTTACCTACACATTTAATAGTGTATCGCGTACGAAGTCGCGGGCAACAGCTAGTTTATAATATTAGTGAGATATGATTAGTGTGATATTGTAGCAGCTTACAGCTTTATTTTTGTAGTACTACTGATAGAAAGTAGAACTAGACGTTCTATTTTAGAAATAGGAATATAGATTTTTTTTCGAACTCTGGTTCAATAATGCATCATAAGCGTGTTACGTTGCGCGATTGGAGCAATCCACGGAAAGATACATTCTACGCAAGTATTTTGAAGATCCGAGTCGTTTTCTTGGTTACTATTTTCCTATTATAAAACATCAACATATTGTTTGACAGATGATGCATATGTCGGGCAAAACATTGCCACGATTTATGGGGACTCCCCTGGACTGACGACGACCTCCCTTGTAGACGTCTGGTACATGGAACTGCTGAGCATCAATAAATCTATTCTGTCCCAATTTCAAGAGTAAGAGTGATTTATGAATCTATATAACAAAAAGTTTAGGAATAATCACGAAGCGTTACTGTCAAATAAATAATTGTTGGTAGTAAATCCTATTGCATGTCAATATTATTATGAGCTTTTTAACCAAGTTACAGTTTGGCAATCTGTAAATAGTATCATGGACATAGTTCTAAAACGCTAGCTTCAGAACCCTAGATAATCGAGCATGGTTTTTTGGTGAACCTTACATCTAAAATAGGTTATTTATGAACCAGTTTTAGTTTAAGATAAAAATGTACTTGGTCCTCATTTGGATATAGCTGTATGTCACTGTAATAGTACATTACTGCAGCGGCCAGCAAAAGAGGCATTGATGGACGAATGTGTAAATGTGGGCCGAGGCACACATACGTAAGTCTATCAATGCCTAGTTGTGGCCAAGGCTTGCTTGTGGCTGTTACGAGCTGAGGGTTCGGGATAAAATAATGAAAATTAATCTAACCAAAGTAACACTTTTATTCAACACTAAAACGATAAATACACGATCTTAATCACAAGTATCACAACACACTAATTCATACCACTGTTGCACAATAAACCACTAAAAGTCACCGAAATGTTCGCACGTATAGCAAAACCAGACTGACTACTTCAGGCGTCTCTCTGGCCTATTTATACCGCGCACAGTTCATAACACTCGAACGTTCTCGATCGTTCCACTAGCAACTAGAAACGTGTAGGTATTTTAAGAGAATAACTATTCATTATTCTGTGCAACTGTAGGTAAAAACGTAGCATGTAGGTATATTCCATACCAAGTATTACCTATTCTGTGACAAAGTAGGTAAGCCGAGAGCCGTCGAGAAAAGCTGACTATTAATTATTCTGTGACAGCCTCGGCGTAACAGTACTTTTCTCAAATAATGCGCGGAAATTATAAAATAAAATAAAAAATACAATCACTTTTCAAAATCAATGACGAACAACAAATAACAGTAATTTTTCCCGCGTTAAAGTGTTAATTACTTTTTTTTTTATTAAAAGCTTTCTATTTGCAAGTCAGATCAAAATATAAATAAAACCTTGGATAAGTTACCTCCTTGGTTGCCATGTTTCGAAATAAAAGATCATTCTATTTTTAAATTACACGACAGATATGAGTTTACTAGGCATGCCATTTATTTGGCCGCTAAACCACGACAGATATGGATTTTCATACAACTTTTGCCGGCTGCTGCTCGCATGTATTTGGCCAGTACAGTAATTTAGATTTATCTCGAAGAATGTTGTCATAATAATGCTCAAATTTTCAAGCATTTTTGAGAAAATTATATTTACAATTTCACTTACATATGTGTATTCACACAAACATACGCTTGTATTTCGGAGAGCATCAGGCAAAAACATCGGATTGAGAATTTTTCCAAAACTAGAATGAATAAACGAACGAAAATTCTTTATTGCACAACATAAAAATAATCTGGACATAGGCGAACTTAATGCTAGATAGCTTTCTCTTCCAGTTAACCTCTGTGTAATGAAGACAATCAGTTATTTTATTGTAATTATTTCCTCGATATGATGTAGGCTTAGCTTTGAATTCTAAGCATAGTTTTGATTTCATACATAAATACATACATATTATACGGTCTCGCCTTTATCCTGGAGGGGTAGGCAGAGACAAAGGATCTCTACTTGCTACGATCCTGAAGTTTTGATTTATTAGTAGTTTAATTATATTGTTTTATTTGTTCGACACTGTCATTTTCTTGGCTATACTATCCATTCCATCCTTCTTCCTCCCCAGTTTAAGCAATAATAAATTTCATCCCGTTTAGTAGTTACTGAGCACGCTTGCTTCACCAAGTGCTTCAACTTTTCACCAAGCGCTGTTTTAAGATGGTGTATTGAAGATATAAACAACCAATTTTGACGACCTCCGTGGCGCAGCTGGCGAATAGCCCGCTGAGACTTATGGGTTCAATTCGCGCCGCGGAACAAATGTTTGCATGATCTACAGATATTTGTTCCAGGTCTAGTTGTTACTCTATATATTATAAGTATGTATTTACAAAAAATAAGTATATAGGTATCCCATCAGTTATCTGGTTCCCACAGTACACACGGCTACACATCTACGAGTAGCTATACATTTCCAGTATATGCTGATCTCTCATTGTACGAAAAATCTACACAATGCGAGTTCAGCTTATTCTGGAAATGTATAGCTTGAGGTGTAGCCGTGTGTGCAAGCTTTGCTTAGTTTGGGGCTAGATAGCGCTGAGTGAAATGTCCAGCATTATTTATAATTTTACCAAGAACTACAAGGAAGAAAGAAGGAATTTAATTTTAATTTTTAACGCCATGGAATAGAATATAATAAATGCTTTATTGTATACCAGGAATACTTACAGAACTAGTTTATACCAAATATCATTGTACTATGCTTGGAGGCTTTATCGCTGAAAACAATTTCTTCCAGGCAACCTTTGAATGGAAAGTAATGAGGGACGCAGTAATGGACTTTTATAATTTTGCGTTCGTGCACCGCCGCACGGAGCAAAATTATAAAAGTAGAGAAATAAAAATAATAATGTATTAAGTACCTACAACTCTATTTACAATCTTAATACATGAATAGATACCTAAAGATACACACCCAACTATAAACCAAAATTATTATGCATATAAATATTCTAAAACGGAGACTATTATTAATTTGAATCGGAGAGATTAAAATAAATAATAAATAAATAGGTAACTCAAATGTCAAGAAAGTAATTTTGCTTTATTCTCAGCTTTAAGAGTGCTGTAAAGGAGCCCGTCTAATTTCCACTGGCAAAGCATTCCACAGGCGCACTGCTTTGACAGTGAATAACATCTTGAAGAAAATGTAGTGCAAGAAAAGTACTAGAGAACTACAAGTGAGAATAACGGACCACAAAGCCATAAAACTTCTAAAACATTACGTTTTAATATGAGGTCGTTTAAAAAGGGACTTTCATCTCGCGAGGTTCGGACGCGTAGTACGCCGTTTTATTTGTTTGTAGAGAAAATCATTAGCAGCCGTCAATAACAGCAAGAACGAGCACGATAATGGTCCTTTGCAAATATGTGGCCCATACGCGGCCTGGAATTTATGTCTATGAAATCAATAATATAATAGAGTCGAAATACTCTTGAACTAGGTGTTCGGAAATTTTAACTCCAACAATTGCCCCCATTCTCTATTTTGAAAATAATTACCCAATTATTCAATTCATGCTCTCCATCCAAAGGTTGTCTAGAAGGCGTCGCTTTTTTTAGTAGTAGGGTCTTTATATAGGTATAGCCTATGTCACATTCGTGATTAAGATGATTGCAATTATACTTCATTTTGACGACCTCCGTGGTGCAGTGGGCGAATAGCCGGCTGAGATGCAGGAGGTAGCGGGTTCGATCCCCGCCGCGGAACAAATGTTTGCATGATCTATAGATATATGTTCCGGGTATGGTTGTTTCTCTATATATTATCAGTATGTATTTACAAAAAAAAAATCTATATATGTAAGTATTCTATCAGTTATCTGGTTCCCATAGTACAAGCTCTGCTTAGTTTGGGGCTAGATAGCGTTGTGTGAAATGTCCAGCAATATTTATTTATATTTATTTATTTATTATTTGTCGAAATTCGTCAAGCCAGCGATTGTTGGGCTACACGATGCGCTGAACGGACATATACCTACATACCTAGTCAGGTCATAAATTCTGTCACATGTTTAATATAAAATAATTGAAACAAGTTTATTCATTATGTAACCATTTATATACCAAAATGAACTTAACAAAACATAGATTCTTATGACACTAAAGTTTATTCAAAATGACCTCCGTGATTTTGAATACAGGCCTTCAATCTGCGCGGCCAGTCGTCTATCGCAGCACGAACGAGGTCCACGTCAATATCGGCGGCTGCCTTAATCAAGGATGTCTTGAGTGACTCCAAATTGGGATGAGGCTTTGAGCACGCCTTTTCCTCTAAGTGTTGCCATATCTTGTAATCTAACGGATTTAAATCTGGACTGGAGGAGGGCTAGTCTTCATGCCGGATGAAGTCGATTTCACGCGCCGCCAGCCAGTCTTGTTTGCTCTTCGCCCTATGAGCTGGCGCCGAATCTTGTTGGAATACCCAGTGCCTGTTATTGAACATGGTATGAGAAACAGGTTCCACAAGGTTCGTTAGGACTGTATTTCGATACACAACTGCATTCGTTTTTACACCTTTCTCACAAAAATGTACCTCTGTTAATCCCCAATAAGAAACTCCCAACCATACCATGAGCGAGGATGGAAAATGACCTCGTTGGACACGCGGAATACGGTTGCTCGCTTCTTCACTACTGTGTGCGTACACCTTATCATTTTGTTTGTTGTTGCTCTCTTCTACGGTAAAAATTATTTCATCTGAAAAAAGAATTTCCCGATATTTTTTCCCGCGTACCGCTTCAACAAAGCGCGGCATCTCTTCAGTCTCAGGTCCATTCGACGAGCATTCAAACGATGTCATGTTTTTCTTCGATATGCCCGAAGCCCTAAGTCTTCATTTAACACCCTTTTCACCGTGGTTCTGCTTAACCCCATCTGAAGGGCCAACAGTTTCTGCTTACGTTTGGGATTTCTTTGAATTCGCGCCTTCACAGCTTTTATCACTGCTGGAGTCCTAACAGACCGAGGGCGACCACTTCTTGACCTGTCATCTACACTAGAGTCTTCATTGTATCGTTTGATGGTGCGACAAACGAATTTTTTGGTTATATTCAAATTTTTCAGTATGTCAAAAATTTGAATTGGCGCGTAACCGCAACGATGCAACGCAATAACTGCAACACGGTCTTCTTTAAGCGTCCACTCCATATTTAAAAATGAGTAAAATTCTAAAAAGTATACATTTTTATTTTCATGAACAATTCGAAATTCGAATTCTATAAACTTTTTTGTGGCCAGCATTCTAAAAGAAAAGTTTTTATTGTGTGACAATACTTATGACCTGACTAGGTACATACATCCTAAAAACATTACCCTCCTTCTTCGCAGTCGGGTAAAAACTAGCTTATTTTTAACTTACAACTTACTAGTTTTAGACAGTTCATTGGAACACATGGGTAGCCCTAAATACTTAAGTTCGTATGTGCTAGTAACCGCGCTTGGTAGTGTCCGACACGTCCTACAGACTTTTAAAGGGTTTCAGTTCCTTCACAATTTCCGTATTTATATTAAATTAGGGTACATAATGTAAGGCACAATGAGGCCAGAAGGGTCCCAGTATTCGGTCAATATGCCACCCTGCCAAACTCGGTAGCTTTGTAGCGTAAAATATTTGAACATTTTCAACCCCAATCCGATTTTTAATTGTAAACGGGAAACAACAGAATTAATTCAATTTTTTTTACGGTCTCTGACATTTCAATCGTGTTTTCTCGCAATTTCTGGTTTATATACTTTATGATTTTATGATTTCTCGGTAATGTACCGATTTATTTTTACGAGTCCTGTAATAGACGTGACATTTGGTTTTTACCTCTATTCGTATTATTTAAAGGCGTACGATTTACAGACGTGTATCGTCTTCAAGCCAGAGTTTGTTTATTTCTAATTTCCGATGCAAAATAAGTTTGACGGCTGTCTGTTTGTGAGTCCGTGTCTGTTTGTCTGTGACATCGTAGTTCCAAAACGGATGAACCGATTTGGACGCTTTTTTTAATAGAAAGCTTGCTTAATTGGGGTGGTTCCTAGCTATGTCAGTTTTAACCCCCGACGCAAAAAACGTAATTGAGTGTTTTTGAAATATTGTAAAAATTAACTTGTTAATAGTGTACAAAACTATCCATTTTCAAATTGAAATGTGGGCGTTGAGTCAAGAGAAATATAATCCGCCCACGCTTGATCTGCTTATTAAAAAAAACGAAACTATTTATTTATATGCCTATTGATACGAGTACAAACATTATACGGTAATTTTTTTTTACTGAAATCACACAAAACATGTATGGAGTAGTGTTTTTTTGTCACGTGTCTCTCTCCGGAAGTTATTTCTAACTTTTTTTTAAACATGCCTTTAACAGACTCTGTGAGAACAGACTTTATGATGAGAGCGTCATCTCTCATCACAAAGATTGAGACAGTTCATCTTCACAAAGTTTTAGCTATTTCAGGTCGAAATGTAACGGGTTCAACCATTACGAGTACTTCTCTCAGCTCGTGTGGGCCGAGTCAAGAGAAGTGGGTTGCGGCAGCGTCAAGTTTAAAGTGAGTCATCTATTTTTAAGTACATTGCGTGTTTGAAATCCTAATTACCGTCCCAAAAATTCCCAGGAGTCGAAAAGCGTAGAGGCCGTAGACCGTTTACGGCGTAGCGACTTCAGTGTGCTACGAGAATGTAGGCTCGTAGCGGGTAGATTTTGTATTTACTCGAGAACATAAACTCTTATAACGCTTTGCGGTATTTTATAATGGTAAATAAAGAGGGCACACTGGGTTATGGCACACTACATATAGAATAGAATAGAATACTCTTTATTGCACAAAATTAACCCACAAAATTAAAAATGCAATAAAAATACACAAAAATTAAGGTAAGTACAATAGGCGGTCTTATCGCTAAAAGCGATCTCTTCCAGACAACCTTTGGATGGACTGGATTTTACGAGAACGTTAAAAGACTGCAGCTTTATAACTAAAAAAACGTACCGATTGACCTATAAAAATGTAGACTTAGCCCGGCTTGCAAAAAGATCCCTAAATATATTTAGCGACTAAATACGCTTCGTATTTGGCTCATCAAGCATGAACGTACGTGTAGAGGCACCATAATAGAACATCGGTTTTAACGTTTTGTGAGCATTTGAG
This sequence comes from Philereme transversata, assembly GCA_963924445.1. Lineage (NCBI taxonomy): Eukaryota > Metazoa > Arthropoda > Insecta > Lepidoptera > Geometridae > Philereme > Philereme transversata. Next base: position 6,901,574 of record OZ004353.1, read on the forward strand.
TGCTACTTCGAGCACTATCGGTCTATACGTTCAATCTTGCTCGATTGGACGCACAAATGTTGAGCCATTATAAAGTATCTGTCTGTCAGTCCACCGGCAAATAAGTTTGTGGCATTGTTCTATATTTAAATCAGGGACGTTGCTTCTTCATTTTTCTCCCGAAAGTATTGGAATTCGTATCCTATATTGAAATCCAAGTTTGAACGGTAAAGTTTATAATAAATTACCATTTTGGAATAAAAAAGGAAAACTTTTAGGTACAGGCTAAAGTAACTGGTGTTACTGGGGGAGTTTATACCACTTGCAGGTTATAGCTGAGAGCTATTAAATAGAGAAAACAAATGATCAAATATGTCTTGCCTAAGCAATCAGGAGAATATTTATATTTAATCGAGCGAAGCGAGATCTCTAAATCAACTTGGGCAAATCGGCGTTGCATGTATGTATGTTTGTTTGTCCGAGAATAACTTTCGAAGCGTTGATGAAGGTAGTGATGGCACAATTTGGGTGTGACTAACTGAGCTAAAAATGGGGGTGGGGGGTTGAGATATTGGGATTCCAAAGGGGTAAAAAAAATGAAAATGGGACTATTAGTTCAAATGGGACGTCAAATGAAAGGTCTTCATTAGTACCTACATTTAGACTCCGTTTTTATTTTTAGTAAAGTTTTTGAGTTATTAACTATAATAAATACTGAACTTTGACAAAGTTCACAGGGTACACCAGTAACCCCACAATGCTGAAATTTGGTATGCGTGTAGCTTAAGTGACACAAATATAGGCAAAAGTCTGAAATCGAGAATAACTGTCGTTTGTACCCCAAAAAAGAGCAACCAAATAACATGAACTGCCGTTACCTGTAATTTGAATGAAACTGTAGGCCAAGTTATCGGGTTATGTATTTCGTGGCACTATTTTGATAGTCAAAGATTACAAATAATATTTTTTTGTGTTAATCTACGTCTACGATTAACGGGGCGAACCACTAGTATATTTATTTGGAAAACCAACAGCTAATTATACATAATACGAAACACAATAAATAAAAGAAAGCCAATAGGTTTCACGTCTAAACAACATATTAAATTAAAATGTGAAGTAAACAATAGAAAAGTCTAAGCAAAGCGGTTTTAAATAAATATAGAAGTTTACGTTTATTATTATAGTGAAATAATAAGTGACGAATTGAGAAGTCATTTGATTTTTTATAATTACTCATTATATTTAAATAAATAAATAAATAAAAGGGCATTTATTTACACACACACCTATTATGCTAACAGAAGTTAGTAGGTACAATAAGTACTAAATAAAGCTAGGTAAGTTTAACAGTAGGCCTAAACTAAGTAACATTTGTACATTATCATAGGTAGCACTAAGGTAGAGGGTGGTGGTAAATAGGTCGAGGGCTCAGCTACGCTGGTTTTCAGCCTCGCCGCTATTTAGGTATAATATGTATTTTATATATATATATGCAGGTATATGTATCATCAACTATTTATCTATCGTTGTAACTATTGAAGCGCCTAAGTATTTTCTTTTGTCGTTTAATGTGGGAAGAAACTGTCTCTTGACATACAGCTCACGCTAGTTCTGGAGCCAAGGCTTCAACCAGAATTGTAAAAATTGGTATAAGACAAATAAAACATTTTTGATTAAGATTTAATTTTGATCATCATCATAAACCTTTAACAGTCCACTGCTGGACGTAGGTCTCTCTCAGGGTGCGCCATTGAGCCCGACCCTCAGCTCTTCTCATCCAATCCTTGCCAGCCACAGTGCGCAAATTGTCACTCCATTTAGCCGGAGGTCGTCCTACACATCGCTTGCCTAGACGTGGTCTCCACTCCAGAACACGTTTACCCCAACGGTTATCGGTTCTGCGGCAGATATGACCGGCCCACTGCCACTTCAGCTTGCTGACCCTCTGAGCTATGTCGATCACCTTGGTTCTCTATCAGATAACCTAGTCGAGCATAGAACTTTCTATAGCTCACTGTACATGTATATTGTACTTAAATACTTATTGTAACACCACCTTCTCTCACGTTCTTTTCAATCCAATCCATCCAATGGTTGTCTGGAAGATCCCGCTTTAAGCAAAAAGGCCGCGCACTGTACCTACGCTTCGTTATGTTTTCCAGATTAAGTTCAATTCAATTCATTTATTCCATGTAAATCTAGGTACAATGTTAGGTGGTAGATGTTTTATATGAGCGCTAGATTTTGCCTTGCGACGTACAAGTATTTTATACTTAAAAATAAACATAACATGCAAATACAAAACAATAAAATTACATAATTACTTAAATTCAGAAAAACAAAATGTCAAAAATAGTAATTATGATTTAAATTAGGATTAATGTCAATTTAATGTGATAATTACATAATACTAGCTGACCCGCCGAACTTCGTACCGCCTGACATTCATACCTATGATGCGGGCTGCCAATGTGAATTGTCAATCGGCCATCATTAGGTGCATCTATGTATGAGAAAATTAATTTCGTTCATATTTTTTTTTGCTTGAGTTTTTCTCATATTTTAATAGTTATTCTGCTATTCGTGGCGGAGACAAATCCAATAAATCAAAGATCATCATAATTGGTCCAGCCGTTCTTGAGTTATAAATGGTGTAACTAACCCGACTTTCTTTTATATATATTGATTTTGGTCACCTAAAAATTAACATTGTAATATGCTTTTTTAACTAATATGTCATTAAGTTTATTCTTTAATATGTTTAAATTTGACAATCTGCAAACTATTGTTCGTATCTTATTATAAATGATAGGTGCCATACAGAACTCGCTTTTACGTAGTAGCTGTGTCCGACCGGACACATTTCGCAAGTTGCCCTGTAGGCAGCTTCCAACTGCAAACACCTCAAAAAGTTCAGGATTAGGTACTTTTAACAAAAACAGCGACCTCACTTTTGTACACCTCACCTCACAAGTAATTGTAATTTGGTGTAACAATCTCGCTAATTTCACTCCACAATTTCGCTACAAACCTACCCTACAGTGGGCCTGTTGTGAAATTGGTATCGCATCCTCGTATCAAGAGGAAGGTTGCGAGTTCATATCTTGTCCGACTCAAAATTTTGAGATGATTTTAAAAATCTCAATAATGAGTTATCAATCATTCAATTATAGTACCGCTTACATTTATGCGCGCTCGCTTTTCGTCTCGTATCTTGTCTCGTCGCTCGTGCGAATGTGTAAACTTGCTATTAGTGAGTAGTTTGACTCTCCCTCTGTACTACAAGGGAATAAATAAAGGAATGCCTTTGTCCTAAGTGCTCCTTAGTCTTTGCTCTTTACTTTGTACTTACTTAACTTTGTACTAACTTTGAAGGCACTTAAAACTATAAAAATGACACGAGAATTTTTATATAAATCTAGACATTTATTTCGACACAAGTAACAAACACACAGAAACTACATACGGTGGATAAGTAAATACAGACAATTCACTATGAGCAAACCCAGTCACTATGAGCTCCGTGCCGACAAAGGGTATGGCTCAGCATTATGCTCAACAAGTTTATTGCTCAGCGATGGTTTTAAGCCATGAAACCTGCATTGACGCCATGGACATCAGTTACAAGTGCCTAAAAGAAATAACAAGAATATTATGTAATAAAAGAATAACACAATATTCTTTGTATTAAACAATAAAATAGATTGTAAAATAGTAAAATAGATTTGTAAATGGAGTTGTAGGGGCCCAATTCTGCTTATTTATAAGAAAAAATGGTTATGAATAGAATAGAATAATTCTTTATTGTACACCAGGAATACTAAAAAAAACAAATTTAAGCTAAATAAAGTACGATGGGTGGCCTTATCGCTGAAAGCGATTTCTTCCAGGCAACCTTAAATAAAAGAAGTAATTATATAATATAATATAATATAATATAATATAATAAAGAAAGTAATTAGCGAAGCAGTAATGGACAGCGGTGCACAGAGTATATTTACAAACGAATGAAATAAAAAATATAAAAATGATGTCTAATAAAAACTGTACTAATACATAAATAAATACTTAAAGATATACACCCAACTAATTACCTACATCTTACAAATATTCTAAAACGAGGACAATAAAATTAAAATAAATAGTAAATAAATGAATAGGTAACTCAAATATCACGGTTGACTGGTAGAAAATGCTTTTAGCATTTAGTCCTCCATTTGTACATTTTTATTTTTGTGCAATAAAGAATTAAAACAAACAAACAAACAAATGACAAGAAAGCTAGGCATTAAGGTAATGCTGCTTTAATATCAGCTTAAGAGAGTGCTGTGAAGGAGCCCGTCTAATTTTCACAAGCAAAGCATTCCATAAGCGCACTGCTTCGACAGTGAATGATTTCCCGTAGAAGGAACTAGAGTGTATGGGATAAGTTTAACAAGCAAACCTCTCTTTAAGATAGCAAGTAGAGAAAGGATTGAATAGAATATAATAGAGAAGAGACAGAATATGAGAATCACGGCGAAGGCGAATAGGGAGCCACTTGAGAATGATGCGACAAGGGGAAACATGGTCATAGTGGCTGTCTCAGATCAGTATAGTATGTTTCGTACCACGGTGGATACGATGCAGCGCTGGTTTTCTGACAGGGCCTAGGTGACGACACGATCATTTGAAAAGATAATACTAATAGAAAATTTAAAATAAAAATAACATGTAGACAAAATAAAGGAGAAAATACCCAATAAAAAAAACAATACATAAAATACACGAGAGATTTTATTACACCGACCATCATAATAATTTTATTATAGACTCATTTTGAGTGATATAATAATACCCCAAAGATGAGTATGGATTATGTGAAAGCTGATATGGGTAAAAAAGGTGGGAGTGAGTTTTGAGATTACGGCTGATAGAGAATGGAAGACTAACACATGTTGTGACGACTCTACATAGTCTGGAATAATTTCACGATGATGATGATGATGCGTTATTTTTTGTTCTACCTGTAGATTGGAAGCATAAGGCCCACATGATGTTAAGTAGTGACCATCGCCTATAGCAAAGTATTGTCTCGTAGGTGACGCACCTTAGAAACGTGCGCTACGATGTAATGACCTCCGTCCTTCAACTTGAGGCATACAGGTGTATAGCCGCATGTGCCCGTAATTTCACCAGAAACCATTCCCTTCATATTGAAACACAGCAATGCTGCTCGGCGGCAGAAATATCTATGAATGAATGAATGAATGAATGAAATACTCTTTATTGCACACCAAACAAAAATACAGTAACAAAGGAAATAAACAATAAATAACGGTACAATGGGCGGTCTTATCGCTAAAAGCGATCTCTTCCTGTCTGGAAGAGACCTTTGGATGGACAGGATAAACAAAAATCAAAAGACGGCGGCGTAAGAGTACTTTTAAGCATAAACATACGTAAACAAAAGCCATATAATAATATATACCTACCTGTATATTGATTATGTATAATAATAAACATAAACTTAAATACATACAAATAATACATAAATAAACTACACTACATAATATGGAGGATAAATAACATAAACACTAGCTAGCAGTTACGAGACAACGAAAGAAAATGGTTGTATACCTTGACTTTGAAAATAGGAAGAGATTGGGACGACCTATGGTGGGAGTACTTCCCAGGGCAAGCCCTATAACAAGGAACTCTACTATTCTAGTATAGTAGCAGAAATATCATATTAGGTAGTATTTGATCATTAACAAAAGTAATTTATCACTGTTCGTATTTACCGATTCTACTCGTATTGGTTAAAATGTAAATATCAAACGCAAATAAACCAAACCAAAAGTGGTAAATTGGGTTAGTGCCTGGCCCAATTCTGATTTCGAACAATTTCCGCATCATTCGTGGAAACGAGCGATACAAAATCTTGGATATTTGAAACATGCCATTCAGTATTATTATTGTTATAGAACAAAATCCATACATACATACCTACGTAATATCATACATTCTCAATGCCACCGCGACTTAAGGTTCCTAGTAGACAACCATTCTTACGTCCTGAAATGTCATCTGCCCATCGGTAGTGTTTACTGCAACCAACCCTATCCTTGACTAGATACTCGATGGTTCAACAACTATCATGGCAACAGCGGGCTTTTGCCACTAAGAATATGGTGATTTTTTTAATGGGGCAAAATGCTTTTAATAACAGAAAGAATATAAAATTATTTACAAGAATACAGGAGAAACAGTTGAATCATCTAAACCCCGTTGCAAACGATCTATATATAGCTCAACTGCTCCAGATCACTACCAGGTGGAAGTGTCCCCAAGACACTGGCTGCATTGCCCCGCTGAATTGCGATGTTTACGTGTGTGCGTTGATCCACATAAGTGCCAGCTTTCGGATCACACGTCGCTTCGATCAAACGCCCTGAAAGAGTTTTGAAAACGCGATGGGTCCCGGTACCCCATGGACCCAGGATCTCGACCCCAAATGACTCAAAAACATAAGCTCTGTCGAGACTTCCATAATTGCGCCACTTGAGACTTCGGCTGAATTTACCGCCGCACCGGCCCCAATTGCTGAACCAGACAGATGAGATGGCGCAAGAGTATCGACACACGCGGCATCTCACACCAAAGGCTTACCCTTCTGCGAAGGTGTAACAGTCATACCGTCAGGCCGCTTACCATAGTCACGTATCAGACCGTTCGGTTCGAGACCAGCTGGAACGTTGACGCTGCAAAAAGCCCGGCGTATGATATCATTAAGGCTAGCGTGATGGGAAATTCTACCGGCGGCCCTGGAACACGGTAATCCATGGTGGCAAAGCTGTTTGACTGAAAAAATAGAAATATAATAAAATACTAAATACATTAGAATATATTGTAATAATGAGAATAATATATCATCTTTCTAAAACTGTCCCTTTTTTATGCTATAATGTAGCAAACAAGCATACGGCCCACCTGATGGTAAGCGGTTACCGTAGCCTATGGACAATAATACTCTATAATATTATATATAGGTACCTACGTATTTAACATATATAGAAAGGAAAACAAATATCTGTAGATAATGCCAAAATTTATCGCGGTGAGAATTGAACCTGAAACCTCCTGCGTCTCAGCCGGCTATTCGCCCACTGCGCAAGAGAGGTCGTAAATCTTACTTCAAAATTCTGTGGACACGACAAACAAAGGCTTGGTCATAGTGACTTAAACAGTGAAGGTTCAAAGGGTCAGATGCAAATCAGTTTAATAGCAGTTGGGCAAGTTCTCACGTAGAAAATCTCTGCCTAATGTCTTGAATAGAGCCTTGGCAAAGCTTTAGATAGAAAATTACAGCTTAGATAAAAATTCTAAACACGTTTCTGTCATTAGGACCGAGACAGCAACCGAACATTGTACAGATTGGTCTGTAACTTCAAGCCCGGAGGCAACCGTGTCAACCAAACCATCTATACTTATGGGGCTCCATGCTCCAGGTGCCCGCAAGACAGTATTTGCGACCCCCTCTACAAAGCCTTGTGCGGTATGTTTTATTCTTGTCAAGAACATGGAGTGAGCCCATTTTAGTGCCCTATCACATTGGTGAAAAGCGAGCGTATTTCCAGCGAGGCGATTTGTGAACGAGTGTAAGAGTGGAGTGTGAGTTGCGCACCGCGTTGCTACAGTAGAAAAGGTACAATAGAGTCTACAATATGACTGGTTTAGTGTGGCGCGCGCGTTACCCATTGAGTACACGTCGTAAGTTCCTTACGCACTCGCAGCGAACACGTTCACAAATCGCCAGTGATTGGGCACTTACGAACAGTATTTTTGTTTACAACTTTTTGCCCAGGTGTATTTAAGAATCAAACAACTACCTACTGCTTTTATTCAAGTTTTCACTTCTGTCGGCACTCCCGGAGTGCCGCTTTTTTCATGTTTGCATTTACAATGTAAATATAATTCCATTTTATGAAAAACAAGAAAGATACATAATAAACGACCGCTTAACAGCAAAATCAGAGATGGTTTTGTTCAGGGAATTCGATAATAACAATTATTTTTATTACCATATCAAAGTATCAGATCAGGTATAAAAGAAAACATTTATTTTCTAAACGTATTTGTTACATTAAAAAGTTAAGAAAATAGATAATGTATGTACCTTAAAGTTCCCAATGCTTAATATCTAAGCTTTTTAAAAACAACAATCTTTCAAGTTTACTGGGATCCAAGCGGTTCCGCTCATCATGTTGCCGGCATTTTATAGTTCTTACCAAAACAGAAATAATCTAATGTCGATTTTCAGGGTGAAATATCGATTCACTGAATCGATTCAGTGCTACTTATCGATTTAAAAAAATGATTTTTTTGACACGAGAAATCGATTCTTCGATTAATCGATCTCAGATCGCCAACCCTGTCTATGCGATCCTGTGGATACATGAAGCTCTCGCAGTGCAGCTTGTTTATGCCGTTTCTAACATATCAGTCATTCCGCGCTGTCATTACTTGGAAGGATGACCGTTTATTTTCAGCTGAGCGCTCCTGTGCATTGGAAAGCTCTTTACGTTCTACTTTGACACCAACTCATACGATCTTACATTAACCGTAGCATAGCATAGTAAATTTCTCTGCGCTTTTACCCTATTTGTAAACTGTCTAGAACTTGCACTTGTAAGATGTGAAATTGTCCATATCGGGACATCAACCTCGACCTTAAAGCAATGTTTAAATAACTAGCTGATTCACCTGTCTTCGCATGATTCATTATCAAAATAAGCTTATCTCGCTTAGGAATAATGTAGATTTCTATCAGAGATAAAAAAATAGATCTGAATAGATATCAGAAATTCAGAAGTTTCTGAGATTATCCCATAAAAACTTGCAAACAACAAGTTTTAATCTGGACGTGTTTATTTTTTATGCTGTACCAATCAAATCTTTTCATTCATTCAATAAAAGTATTGTAGGTTTTGTGTCTAAAACGAATGGATTTTTGTAGAAAACTGTCTACAAGTGGCTGAACTTTGCTCTGCGTGCTCCACTTTATTTTTGCGTTTAAAAGTAGGGCCTTCTGAGTTTCGCTAAAGTGGTTTGTACGAGTTTGTATTGTACTTCTCCTGGAGGAGCTAGAGGAGGCTTTTACCGCTAAAAGTGGTATTTGCATACAAAACAAGTAATTTTAAGTTTCTAAAAATATAAATTCAAGTATATCAAGTAAAGTAGTTCAAGTATCAAGTAAAGAAAATAAAAGCTTTTTACTTATTATTTTATTATTATCCTACTTATCCAACTAATTAAATTAAAACTTTCACTGACACTCGAGTAATGAACAGAAAGTTTCTTACTTTTACTATTTTTCTTCTAATTTTTATTATTTTTACAGGTAAAAGATCCAAACAAACAAGTCAAGACAAATTGCCTGAAGATGAAAGCTTGCTTTTAAAAATCAGGACAACAAAAGTAACTCCTACTTTTGATGAACTTGTGAATGAGACTACAACCGAAGCAGTAACACTTAAAGATTTCTCAGAAACAGACGATGAGATATTTACACCGTTTGATTATTTCTCTCATTTCTACGATTTTACAAAACAACTCATTACTGCATCTGTAACGAAACATGATTGTCATGATAACTTATCGGTTGACAACTTTATCGATGTACTCAGAAGGAAACTGAGCAGTGATCCTGTGTTTAAAGAACTGTTGTTTTCAACGAAACTTCCAATGCTTACGGGATTAATAGACAGTTCGTTTACCGATCCGAGTGTAGCTGCGTTTGTGAGCAAACTGTACAGCAAAAAACAATTGCCTACCACGACGAAAATAACTGAGAACAATTTGTTAAATTCTACATCGCTCGTTGATCTGATTGAGGCTGTTATTTTTAGAAGTAATGGTGGCAATGGTACTATACATTTAATTAATTATTATAATGATGATCTGTATGTTACTTTATTGGCTTCGTTAAACATGCATGCCACAATATATCATGAGCGTGTGAAATTCATAAATGAATAGCGTATCATTGTACTTTGTATCATCATTATATCGCCCATTGTACCTTTGATTTAATTCTGTCTTTTCTTGTTTGTTTTATTTTTCAACTAGCTGTTGCCCGTGACTTCGTACGTGATACACTACTAAATGTGTAGGTACCTAGAAATAAATTTAAACTCGCTGTTGCTACTTGACAGCCCATTTTTATCCCATGGAACCTGATTTATGAGATAAAAAGTTGCCTATATGTTATTCTATGTCTAGAACGAAACTTCTGCAAAGTTTGTACCCAATCCGTTGAGTAGTTTTGGTGTGAAGGGTAACAAAGACCAAAAACATTTAGAAACTTTGATACCCTATTTTTATCCCATTAAACTGATTTATGGTATAAATGGTAACCTATATGGTGATCCAGGTTATAATCTACGTATATACCAAATTTCATCGAAATTGGTTTAGCCGTTACGGCGTGATTGAGTAACAAACAAAGAAACATCCAAACTTTCACATTTATAATTTTAATGTGATTTAAGGCATAAAAGCTTTTATTTCAGATAAAATGCAATTCACAGAAGAAGTAGAACAGACTACACAGTATACAAATGATGTTAGTCCTGTAAAAATACAAGCAGAACTCGCACAAATTCGGCAAAACAGTGATTTTACAGGACATTACTTTTTTCCTGAAGACGATGATGAAGAGGCAAGTGGAGAAACTACAGAGGTCTACTATGACACTTCGAATATACCAATAAAAGACATTATAATGGAAATTGGAGATATTAAAAAAAGCACTGTAACTACTGACTTTTTGGATAAAATTTTTGAAGCTGATCCAGTTACTGAAAGATCAACTTTAGTCAGTCAAATGTCACCCGATGATATGAACGTGTATAAAAGTGGACACAATGTACTGAAGAAGTTTCTTGAAGATATCACTGACAAAACTCCTAAGTCGCTCAACTGATTTGTAATTAAACATTTAAAAAGGTGAACTTTATTTTATTTATAGACACTTCAATCATATACTACAAAAAACAGAAAACAGATCTGATCTGTGATACAAAACTGATCTGTGTACTTCGCATAATTTGTTTCTTTAAAGTTAGATTAATAAATAATATAAGAAACATTAGGATTGCACATTGAATATTTGTTTATATATATATATATTGAATTTGTTTTGGTCAGCCTTCAAAAGTTCTCATATTAATCATGTAACAGAATATACACATAACGCAATTTTTCAACGTAATCGCCCCATAAAGCATATTCTGAAGAGATTTAGTGCCATTACATGAACATAGGTAAGAAGTTTTGCTATTTTTTGTGAGTCCAGCTGAGTAGTCATCATTATACGAAAGACGTTTCGATTTTTTTTTGCTTTTACCATTGCGCCCCAGGCCAAACTGCTGGTAAAAACTGCTTATATCTCCTCTCTTTACTCTTGTTGCATCATCATAGCAAATACAGGGAAACTTATCGGTTTGTGAAGATGGTTCATCTTCTGTGTTATCTGGACTCGAGACGATTTCATCCAGCTTAGTAACAATAGAAAGTGCCGTATGCGTTTCTTGATAGCCACTACCAAAAAATTTTATTCTGTTTTCATCTAAATTTCGTCTGCGTATGTTGAGTGATCGACGTTCGCAGTAATCTTCGTCTTCTAAGGTAGTTGCAGCGGGATTTTCGGATGAGGTCGCCATTATGTTTCGATCCATGTAATCTCGCGTACATGTGGAGGTTCGTGTGCAGCCGTCAACATATCCTGGTGGGGTCCTGGAGCCGACGTTGTATCCCCCTCCGCCGCCTGGGCCACCACTGTCACTTCCATTCATAGCAGCTGTCCAAGTGCATGTTAGTTTGCGAGTGCAATGTTTCTGCCGAAGGAAAGGTGTGTTGGCGGTTACAGTTGTAGTTTTACTAGGATCAACTGTTGTACCTTCTCCTTGGTCAAAATTATCTGCTCTGCGTCTAGCTTCGCTATCTATTGTCGGTATATTATCCGCAGTACTTAGTTTCCTCAGATGCATAAGTTCATCAAACGAAAGATACTTTTCTGTGACACGACCGCGATAATAATGCACGCTCGATTTATCTTTATGTTTGATGGTAATTGTTTCTGTGCTAGTCAATAATTTAGTTGTTGGTGCTGATGTACGTGTCTTTCTGTGTCTCTTGTTAGTCAATGTTGTGTATTTGATAGATTTTAGTTCAGATGGTCGCTTTTGGTTGTATTCGTCCATTTGCCAAAAAGGTTTAAATGTTTGGTCTTCGAGGGTTCGCTTCTTCCTTTTGCTGTAATCAAAGGAACGATATGAGTCTTGAAGCTTTCGTATTTTCGGTTGCGATGCATCAACGATAGCCTTTACCTGTCTGTATGGATCTGACTTGCTTCCCATATATTCAAATTGATCTAGCTTATCTGGATTTGGATTTTCAAAGCGCCAGGGTTGTTTTTGCGATGAATCGTCCTCCCCGCTTTTGACTTCTAGTTTGTGAAAAAGGTCGTAGTTATCGAACTGGTTATATTTATCTGGTTCACTGCCACCAACCTTACGATAAGGGTAGTATGTTTTTGTAAACACAGGGCAGTTTGTAGTGGGTAGGCATTTTCGGTTGCGGTTGCATGGTGCTGGCGGTGCAGGGGTCAGCTCATTGCATGGACATATTGTGGGGAGTTGGTACGGGTTTGCTTTTTGAAGGTTATGGGCTTGTCCTCTCGTGCACTCATTGTTTTTCACTTTACATGGTGGATCAGAAGAGAAATAGTCATGACTGCCACCTAACATCATTTTACGAGTGCACTGGTTGTCCACGAAATATTTTCTAGCGCCCTCAAAAGAGCTTGAATAGAAAGGAATTGGAGTTGTGTAGTCTGATCGTCTATAATCTATTTCCGTGTGCACGTGACTGATTTCCTGGTTATGTAAAGATTCTTTGCTTGATTGATATCCATGGTACATTCGAGAATGACCTCTCTCTTGCATAAACGGACGTTGCGTATAATGGGGTTCATTATAAACGTCCATATTTCTCATCGGATTTTGCATATGAACTGAATCGCGTTTGACAGCACCTAAAACGAATTAACATCAATAAATAAAAGGATTGTGTGGTTTTATGAAACCACGGTAAAAGTGAAACTTTGTTTCACATTATAGACATTTAACTAAAAATTTTCGTTGGCACAAATGAGTAAGTCTATACACTGCACGGTCAGCTGATGCGAACTATAGGTACCGCCATATTGGCCTCGGCTGCTCCGACGAGCGGCTTTCACTTTATCCCTACTTCGCAGCCGACCGTCACGTGACATGCAACACACAGACGAAAAAGTTTGAGATGATTTAATGAAAGTTTCACTTTAAAAATTTAAATTGTATTTGTAAATGTCGGGTCCTAAATTATAATCTCATTTGAATATTGAAATCCTTACCGTTAGCGTGATTTAGATAGACGTGTCTCGATTTCTGATTTCTTTGATCATTAATTTTGCTACTCTTTAGATTTATCTGCTTCAAATTATTTGGGTCTAAATCTTGTTTTAGTGAATTGTTCGATAAATTGAGTATTCTGAGCAAACGGCTCGCTGAAGAGTCTTTGTCGAATTTAGGCGCTGGAAGTAAGCGATAAGATTATTATTACAGTAACCAAATCCAGAAGTAAGGTAAAGGCACCTTTTTCTGAGGGGTTCTAAAACTGGTACCATATTCTCAGGTTTAAAAAAAAACGGCGTTCACAAGCCTTTTACAAGAAAGAAAGAAATAGAAAATACCTTTATTCGCATCACAAAAGAATCATGAGAATATAATCGCAAGCAATTAAAACTACATAATTACAGTAAACATAAGATTAATAATAACAAAAGCACGTTTTTTATTAAAATTATATAATTCAGTGTCATGGCGAAAAGGCCGTCAGCTCAACTTATGCTGCTGCATGTAGGAGCTGGAGCCGAGCATACCATGCTGGAGCGCTGGTCTTCTGCTAAGGCCAGTGTTGATTTCACGGACGACAATAACTAACTAATTACAGAACCTGACTATTAGCAGTAGGTACTATTAACTAAATGTAACATTAATTTTATATACATACCCCTAACCAACTGCACTTAAAAGCTACAAGCTATGTTTACTCAAAGATCGTATTATGTTCTCACGTGGTTTTACCCTCAAAGTGTAGTAGTGCTGTAATATGTATTACGCTATAATCGGCGGCAACATAACCATACAAAAATGTATTGGTGTGATCCTTGACGGGATAAAATAATCTGTCAGCAGCTAATCCGAGCGCACGCTTCAAACGTCTTTTCGAGTTTTGGTAAAAATATCGCGGAAATAGGTTCCTTTACCTCACTATCTCTCAGATGAGTATTAAAGTAATTTACCTGGTCCAGTAATTTGTAGACACAACCCAGGAAAATCAACATCGGGAATCATTTGTGCCGGGCACTGAGTCCCTGGATACCCAATAGTATAAATCGGTTTGCCATTAATATTTCCTTTAGGGGCAAAATTGCAAACAAGTCTTTCTACCTCGGTGTTCAATTCTTTCACCTTAAATGTTATTTTTATGTGAATAATAACGATTTACTCACAAATATATCTATGGTTTGACACACTTACGAAAAATTTAGCTCGCCCACATCCTACAAACATTGTGTCCGCCCAAATTAATTGAGTAAAATAATAATTCATTGAATCTTTTGATCTGAAAAGAAATATAATAAATGTACAGATATATATAATTAAATAAATAAATATTGCTGGACATTTCACACAGCGCTATCTAGCCCCAAACTAAGCAGAGCTTGTACTATGGGAACCAGATAACTGATAGAATACTTATATAAATTTTTTTTTGTAAATACTTACTTATAATATATAGAGAAACAACCAGACCCAGAACAAATATCTGTAGATCATGCAAACATTTGTTCCGTGGCGGGAATCGAACCCGCTACCTCCTGCGTCTCAGCCGGCTACTCGCCCACTACACCACGGAGGTCGTCAAATTAAGCAGCTTTTATTTATAATGCCTTTTGAAGTATTGTTGTAGAGTATAAGATGCTTCGGAATGTATTATATGTTAACCCGAAGGTCATTGTCTTTCACACGAACTATGACTGTTCAACGACTTTTCAAAATTCAATGTTTTTTTGAAGAAGCAATTGGTAAAATCATCTGTTTTTGGGGAAAGTTCTGTAACAGTTGGTTTAGGTATAAAATATCTTGTACGTTTAAGGTAAGTTCTAAAGTAGGCACATGATTCTTTGATGATGGACAACAAAGTGTACAATTACTTTTTTTTTAACAAGAAAACATTTTTGATAATTACTTTCATTTTAAAGGGTTAAAATATTTATTCCAAAGCAACATATTGTATGGCTGGTCTAGTTTAATCCTGTTTTCTTCACCAATGGTCTCATATTTCCCAAGATTATTTTCAAAGTAAATCATAATTATCATTTGCATACTCACTGATTAAAATAAGCGACACTGCCCATAAAATTGAGATTAAACATGAACCAAATGTCGACAAAGCTTTTAACGCTTAGACCTGACGTTGGGCCCATTACTGTTGCGATATTCTGGCCCACTTGCATACTCACTGAAAATAATTTTTAATAAATAAAATATACTAAAATATATTTTTTAAATACAGCCCAGTATATAGGGTAGTTAAACTTAAAGCTAAAAGCCCGGTTCTCAGAAAATTTGTCCGGAAACGAAACATAAAAATTGTCTGAGGCGTGGGCCATTTTTTATGTGTCACGGTTGTCTAATGGCGGGTTCCTATATCCATCGGTAACCAGCTACGACTTGTTTCTCCTTGAAAACGTATCAAAAGTTTGACACTTTTTCAAGGAGATACGAGTCGTAGTCGGTTATCAACGGATATAGGAACCCGTCATAAGTTAAAGGAATTGTTATTTAATGTTTTTGTCTAACGGCATTTTACAGTCTTGTTTTTTTGCAGTAAAATGAAAACGATGTTGTTATTTTTTGAAGTACAAAAATGTTTTTCAGTGGCATCCGGGGAAAAAACCCAATTTCACCCGGGGTTTTTGAAGTTTTTGTCCGTAGTCACGAATTTAGGTGATTTAAGGGTGATTCGTGTAGCCCATGGGCCCTTCCATCGATTTTTCGGTTTTCATTTGGATCACATAAATCCTGATACCCTGTACCTATATGTCGAAGCGTGGAATACTTCTACGAATGAAAATAAACAATTTTCACGCACAAACAAACAATTATGAGCATGTGTATGTACGAAAAATATATGTGTACATACACATATATTTGTACATCAGGCTTTTAGAATTACTTTTGGGTAGTTTAAATAAATAGCGCTGGACATTTCACACAGCGACATCTAGCCCCAAACTAAGCAAAGCTTGTACTACAGGAACGTCCTAAAAGCCATTACAAATAGAAAGTTGCGGGATGATATTTTTGTATAGGGTGAAGAGGGTCTAAATAAATGTGTTTCATACGTGCCATCTACGCGCATAAACGGGCAGGCGCGTAGCAGCTACGTGCGTAGACACGCGTAGCAGCACTGCTACGCCCGTAGCAAAACCGAACCAAAATGATAATGCCATTGTTGGCCATTGTGATCTTGCCAAAAGTTTATTCCGGACTCTCGTTGTTTCAAGATTTTCAGTGGTAGCTTCGAATTTTATTGCAAATCCTAGATTATTTGATAGATTAGGCGTATTTTAAAGCTACCAGATCTAATAATTATTGCCGTTTACATTAAAAAAAGTAGCACAATAATAAAGATTAATAGAAGACCCATCTAAAATCAGCAATTTTTTTATACTTCTAAGGTAGTAAACAAACATACGGCCCACTTGATGGTAAGCCGTTACCGTAGCCTATGGACGCATTCTATAGCAATGCTCAAAATTGGTATTCGTAACAAAACCTTATTACGAATAAAATTAATAACAGAATTGAAGCAGATTTCAAGATATATATGACTACCCCATTATATGTGATGTGGATGTGTGTATGTGTGGATGTTTGTTCCTCTTTCACGTCGTAACGGCTGAACCGATTTCGATGAAGTTTGGCACATACGTAGATTATAACCTGGATTAACACATATGCTACATTTTTTTTGACAAATCACGCGTGCGAAGCAAGTGGCGGAAGCTAGTATATATATATATATATATATATAAAAGTTTCTCGAACTCGATCATAATTTCATCGCTCGTTAGAGAGTAATTTTGCATCCATTTGGAAGGTACGGCGGACGTTCGATATGAGGTAACGAGGTTCGCGTATTAGTTCTGGAACAGTCAGGATTGTGATGGACAAGAACAAGATAGCTGGTGGTGTTATACATGCCTCTCTCATTTACGGCCATTTGGACAGCAGTCACTTGGACGCTTAGATAATTAACTTGTGAATAAGCCTAAAATTGTAAAATGCGCTAGAGCGAACAGATTTGTGCGAGATTTGCGCTAGTAAAGTCTAGCAAATCTCGTACAAAAATTGTGATCATCAAGTGCGCGCTTTTATATTGCAAACCTAGATCATAAGAAGAAAGAAAATACAGTCCACCGCTGAATACCGAGCTTTTCATGTAATGCCTGGGTAGGATCTCTACAATGGTATTGTATCTACGCGGCGGTAAGTATTTTCAGCCATATTTTTCTACAGTGGCGATGTTGATACAAGTTACCCAACGTTGCATGTTGTACCACAACTTATTTTCTAATATATTATCATCATCCACTGCTGAACATAGGCCTCCCATAGATTTCCTGAGTGACCAATTTTGTGCAACCTGCACCCAACGGCTCCCAGCAACCTTTATCAGGCAGGTCGTCTTTCCATCTAGTGAGGGCTATTCTAAGCTACGCTTTGCAATGGTCTCCACTCGAGAACCTTTCTACCCCAACTTCTTATACTTTCAAATCAATAAACATTAATTAAACAATTGTATTAACTAAACTAACATTTGTAATTTAAGTGGATTAAGTCAAGGCCTTGCAGAAATTTTTATCGTAAAAATAAGATAGCAGCGTGGGAATCGTACATTTGTGTAATATATCTGACAGTGGAGATGGACACTGTGCGAAATTGGAAATACACGTTCACGAGTTAATCCTACTTATACCACGTGATTTATTCGATTTAACCTGCGCAAGTGAGATTCGCGCACCGAGGGTTCCGTACCTACCTACATTTTTTGTTAATTAAGAAGAACCATCTATATGTGACTTAGAAAACAAGTAAGCAGATTTAGGCAGATTTCTAAAAACGTGTTTTAGATAGAAATGTTATTCTTTATTCTTTATTGCACACAAGAAAATACATTTAAAAATACAGAAATAGAGTTCATTTACAAACACAAGCTTAACCCTAAGAAGAGTTTTCTTCCAGCAAACCTTTGAGGCTAGAGAGAAATTATTTTAAAGGTGAGTTTACAAAAACATAAATAAATATATATACTCAAAACTAATATGACCTATATACCTAAAGTACGTTAGAATACTTTAATGAGACTTAGTTTGTAATTTTGCATATATTTCCACCAATCGTTAGATAGGGGAACGGTATTTTCGTCTACATTTTTATTATAACTTCAGAACTATACGAAATAAAATAAAATAAAATAAAAAGTGGGTTGGGAATGTTTTAGCCCTTTTATAATATGTCTCACTGGGGTAAAATTTCAAAATAAAACAAAATTAAGTAAGTATTTAAGTTTTGTTAAAACTCAGCTATTGGAAGCCAATAAAAATTAAAAATCTATCGTGTTTAATCAAACACCTTTCCCTTTAAAGCAGGGGTCGGCAACCTTATGCTATAGCCGGGCCACATATGTTGCCAGAGTATCAGTGCGGGCCGCACTTATATTTATATGTTCGGGCATGTATTTTTAATATTTGAAATAAAACGCATATATATTCATACAATTATCTCTTTTTTAATTGAACTACTATACTAACATAAAAGTAAGAACTAGTGAGATTTTTGAGGCTGCATTTGACTTGCAAGTTTTTTAACGTCTGCTTTCATTTTAGTAGTAGACACGCGCAGTATCGCGTCTAAATGTTCATCCGTTAACCGCGAACAATTCTTATTTTTGCGGTAGTTGAGAATTGAAAAAGTCTGCTCACACAAATATGTACTACCAAACATAGTTATTATCTGCTGAGCAAACTTTTTCAATTCTTTGAAGTTTTCAGAACTCAAACCTCCGTAGAACTGTATCAAGTCAGTGCTTTCCTTAAATGCCGTTTTAAGTGTGCTATTACTTTGCAAATCTACTATGTTCATTTGCAAATTGCTTGGTATCTCACTAATATCAATTGCAAAAGGGTTTTGGAATATTTCCATGTTAAGGGAGCTCTTTTTAAAGTCGGTGAATCGATTTACAAACTCAGTTTGTAGTTGTGTTAACACGTTTCTCATTGTAATATTTTGCCACACAAAATTATCTCCAGCTTCTTCCACGGCTTTCTTGCAATTAGGAAAATGGTCAAGCTTTTTTTCATCAATATGCTTGATAAACAGTTTCAGTTTCATTTCAAATGACTTTACATCTGTATACATATCGCAAATCAATTTATTTTTTCCCTGCAAGCGTTTGTTGAGCTGATTCAGGTCCTTAGTCAAATCAGTCAAAAAACCAAGATCGATAATCCACTGTTTGTTAGTAAGCTCTTCTACTGGCTTTCCTTTCATCTCCATGAAGTTGCCAATTTCTTTCCTCAAATCAAAAAACCGTTCCAAAACGGCACCTCGACTGAGCCACCTCACTTCACAGTAGTAAACCACGTCACCATGTTCAGCTTCCAGATCTTCCAAAAACTTTTGGAACTGACGGTGTGTGAGCCCATTTCTTCTTATAAAATTAACAGTGGATGTTACAGTATCCATTATTTCTTTCCAGGATATAACTTTGGAGCACAATGCCTCTTGATGGACAATACAGTGAAAAATCAATGGCACAGTACATCCAGAATCTTTCACTTTGCTGATGATTCTCCCAACAACACCTTTGTTTTGACCGCTCATGTTCTTGCCTCCATCGGTAGTGACACTTGTTAACTTTTCCCAGCTTAATTGCAATGAATCCAGAGCTTGTTCCACATGGTGAAATAAATCTTCTCCCGTAGTTGTACCTTTCAAACTGCACATTTTCACAAGCTCTTCGTAAACAGTAAAGTTTTCGTCAATGCCGCGTACAAATATGAGTAACTGTGCTGTATCCGACACGTCCGTACTTTCATCCATCGCTAAAGAGAAGCAGTCGAAAGACTGCGCCTTATCCCTGAGTTGTTCACACAAATTAGCACCCAAGTCTTCAGTACGTCGGGTGCAAGTTCTTGCAGAGAGACTAAGACTTTCAAACATTTTTTTCTGCTCTGGGCATATTTCTTCTGCGATAGCTAAGACACACTCTTTTACTAATTCACTATCGGTAAACGGACGTCCACTTTTTGCAAGAATCTCTGCTACCCTGTAACTGGCCCGAACATTCGATTCGCTGTTGTCTGCCACAACCTTAAATATGTTTTGTTGATTTTGTAATGACGATTTCAAAGTGGAAATTTTCCTTTTCCGTATTTCTCCTTCAAGACAGTCAAATTTAGCTTTGTGCTCGGTGTCGTAATGTCGCTTCAGGTTATATTCCTTTACTACAGAAATACTCTTTTGACAAATCAAGCATAACGGTTTTCCTTTAAACTCGATAAAAAAGTATAATTCTGTCCATAATTCGTTAAAAACTCTTTTTTCTTCTTCTATCTTCCTTTTTCTTGAAGCCATGTTTATATAATTATTCTGTAACAATAATGAAAAAAATTAAATTCGTTGTAAAATTATATGTTCCAGTTAGCACCTACAAATTCAACTCCACATTCAAATAATAATTAAAACATGACACACTCGTAACTAACTTCATGTCATGTAACTACTATCCCCGTCCTTATAACATTTACCCATCAATCTGAAGGTTCACATTAACAAGCAGTAAATAAAATAAAACAAAATGCTCGCGAGTGCATACAACTTACCTCATACGTCGTGTGTGAGAAGCTATCAGCGAAGGGAAGAAAGGTGAAACGAAACGCGTAGCTAGCAACCAGATGAGACGTGAGTTTCCGGCGAATTTCCACAACCGAATGTGGCGAGAGCTGCGCGCGGCTGTGATTTTAACTAAAACCGGTCGCTTTGAATTTTTTCGCCGCCGCACACCTGCGTCTAATCAAAGACTGCCGCCCCGCCTATTGTCTCAAAGGAGCCGCCCGCCGCCGCACGTGCGGCGGATAAACGCAAAAGAAATTGCCAAGAATTGAATAAGTACAGCAAATATTTATTTTCGGTAGAAACAATACATAACATCACAGTCTTGATAAACAGTTCTTAAGAAATGAAATAGAGGTACATTTTTATCACCCCGCGTGGGAGCGAGCTTTCAAGAATACTCTCATGGCCCAGCAGCATGGCCGTATAAATTCTAGTGAATTTATATGGCCTTTTGCTTCGGTATTTTTTTCTTACGGACCTCAGGGTTGCGGGCCGCACCGAGATAGTCTACGGGCCGCATGCGGCCCGCGGGCCGCCGGTTGCCGACCCCTGCTTTAAAGTATCAATATTTCATCAGTTGCTTCACCTTTGTATATAGGCTGTTTGATAATATACGCACAAAATTGAAAGGGGTTATTTTGATGAGCATACTAAATAAATTTGTGAAATGTTTACCATAGAAATGTAAAATTTATTTTGGCATGTACAAATAAACTCTTTATTAAACTTATGTTGTGCTATTGCATAATGTTTGCCATCTAATCTCAGATACTGTATTTATTGGTGACGTTATCTCTTGTTGTCCTTTTCTAACCCAAAACCCGCAGCCATTTCCGAAAGAGATATCAAATCGGCCTTTATTTTTGGATGTCGATTGCAAGAGTAGGTACGAGTAGTATATTTTATATCGAATTAATGACCTAAACTTAGTCGATTTTCTTTAAAATTTGATAATATAACTAGTAGTTTTTTTTTCGAAGTTTCTTTTTTTATATTTTGAAATTTTTATATATTTTGAGAAACCGTCACTTGAATATCGTCTGTACAATATGTTATAGTCAAAACATAATCGGTCAAAATCTATTTTGATTCTGAAAATTAGTCAAAACTATGTAGTTTTAGATAGAATCCGCGGAAGGGAATTATTTTCAAAGCCATAAAAAACTATTTATTATGGATTTAATAAAGTGATACTTTACCCAAGTCTCGGCATTCATCTTCCCTGTCGGGTTTCACAGAGTAGTTGCACTGGTCGGCCCACCTTTGCGCGAAATTTGCCAATTCTGACGACCACCTCTGAAAAGTTAAGCATTTTGTGATGTTTGCAATTTGTTCAGATTAATTACTTCCGTTTCTCGACGTCTGAAACAAAAGTCAATTATTTTTTATTCGAAAGAGTTTGTTTCAATTATAATTAAAAAAATTATATTATATTTTGGTAGATTCTCTTTGAGAATTTATTTACCAAGGACGCAATTTGTAAAGTTATTTGTAAATCAAAATCCTTTTGATTTGAAAGGGTTCAATCTCTTTGATCCTTATTTAAGAATAACCCGGTCCAAGAGGTGTTGCGGAACCCTGTCTTAGGGTTCCAAAGGTGTATGGTATGTTCAAATCATTACACGTGTCAATTTAAGCAAATTATGATACATTTACTTTCAGTACGAAAGGATTCTCTAATGCAAAATCGAGTTTCTTATAAAGTTTAGAGTCGTCGGTTACACACAGATTTATTATTAGTTTTCACCATTTTGTTCGTGTCGGAAGCCTAAAAATAATTTTTGAAAACGGCGCATTTCACCCGCTCGTTTAAAAACAAAAAGTCAAAGTCAAATATTTTTATTGATTAAAATCGCAAGGATTACTTTGAAACGTCAATTTTATAGCATGTTCCTTCGCGACCAAGCCAGGAAAGAAAGGCAAGAAATAAGGCTAGTTGATTTTTTTAAAGATCCTTTTAGAATACACAATACAGAAAATAAATTACGTCTAAATTGTAACATTTTGAACGAGTTGGAGCAATTTCAATCCCAAGCTTCTTTATCATCTAAATAATCCGATATTTTATAATAGGCTTTTTTATAAAGATTTCGTTTAATTACGTTTTTAAATTTATTAATTCTCAATTTTTGTACATCCCTTGGGAGTTTGTTATAAAAGCGTACACCTTGCCCTTTAAACGATTTACTAACTTTATGGAGTCTAGTCTTTATTTCTAGTATTAAAATTATGATTATCGCTATTTTTCTTAAACAAATTATTATTCTTGTGAACATACATCAGATTTTCAAAGATGTATTGACAAGGGAATGGATGGTTTCTTCCTGGAAAATGTGGAATGACCTTGCCATGGGGGTTTCCCGGTAAACTGCAACATGAATGCCGTACGTGACTGCAGTAACAGAGTTCTGCAGGAGTTTATAGGTGACGGAGACCATATAACATCAGGAGGCAGTTAGAACTTACCACTTTCTTCATGTTTGCTGCTTGTGGGAAGTGATAAAGCTGGCCCATCGCTACATAGTGCCGTCTTTCGTTTATTCTATTCACTATTTCTAGAATGTTTGTGCTCGTCAACAGCGCGGTTTTGTCGTAGCCCACGCATTTAGAACTCGGGCCTTCCACCTTTGAAAGAACATAATATACTCATTACTTTTTCTTAGATATTATGTTGTATAATCTAATTATATTTAAATCAGTAAACTTATACAAATGTTTTGTCTTTAAAGAGTGGAGTCTTTTGACACACGTATATACAGATACTAGCTGTTGCCCGCGACTTCGTACGCGTTACACTTCTAAAGGTGTAGATAACCTAGAAATAAAGCTAAACTCGTTGTTGCAACTTGACTTGACACACCATTTTTATCCCATGGGAACTGATTTATGAGATAAAAAGTAGTTTATGTGCTAATTCAGGTTATAATCTACGTATATACCAATTTTCAACGAAATCGGTTCCGCCGTTACGACGTGATTGAGTAACAAATAAACAAACATCCAAACTTTCACATTTATTATATTAGTGTAATGTAAAAAAAATTGAGAAAACCAATACACACTAAATTAAACTTCTAAGACAAACTAAAAGAAAACTATTATCTTCTGACCAAAATGTTCTAGTTCCTACCGTTTCAAATTTCGAACTCTACGTCTCTATGAGGCCATGTCCTAAAAGTGCATAACCTCTTTAAGCTTAGAAACCTTCAAATGAGGTACTCATATAGTACGGTGACATTCGAGACATTCCAATTTTAAAGAGTATTTGCTTATGTTTTAAGTGAGTTCAACCTTTTTTGAATAAAATCGGATTGAGTTTTCAAACATGTGTCAAAATAAAATGTAATATAAATCAAAAACACTAAGGAGTAATTGTTATCACCTTCGAAGCAAATTTTCGCCAAAATAACTTTCTACCTGTTTTTAACCCCATTAGGGGATGAATTTCAATAAAATACGAAACACGTCTTCCATCAATTCTGTTAAAAGAAGTTTATGCAAAATTTGAAGTAGATTGGGCCAAGGAATCACGTTGTCCCATACAAACTTTGCCCCCCTTTTTCACCCCCATAGGGGTAGAATTTCGGAAAATCCTTTCCTTTCCGGATGCCTACGTCATACAAAAAACACACCCTCCAAGTTTCAGGTCTCTATGATCAGTGGTTTAGGCTGTGCGTTGATCTGTCAATCAGTCATTCAGGACAAAGCATTTTATATGTATACATAGATTATTAGGAAAAGAAGATCCCAACAGCTTTGATAAAATTGTATTTTTTGGGTACAGTTTTTTTATATTAATCATTTAGACACACTAGCTGACGGGCCTCCTGATGTTAAGTGGTCACCGTCGCCAATAAACTCCTGCACGACTCGTGGTACTGCAGTCGCGTTGCCTAAAACTTAATGTCATATTTACGCCTCTCTTGAAGGCGTTCATGCTGAAGCCCACCGGGAAAACCTCCGGAGGAAGGTTATTCCACATCTTGCAGGTGCGTGGAAGAAACGAGCGGGTGAAACGCACCGTGTGAGACTTCCACGCATCAACAGTATGTGTATATAATATTATGTATGTAATATGTTTATGTATGTATTCTTTTTTTAATATATAAAATCTCATGTCACGGTTTTAGTGGTCGCACTCCTCCGAACGGATTGACCGATTTTAATGATTTTTTTTTTGTATATTTGGCAGGTATGAGAGTAGGTCGTAAACTGTTTTTCGCTCTCCTACCCCCACCCCTCATTTTTTAATTGCGGTTTTAGTATTTTTGTATGGACAATATCCATATAATTTAACCGTCGTCGTTCATTGACGTGAAGTCATTTACATGAAGTGTCGCGTCACTTTGACATTTCATTCTGTATTTGAATTCTTTGATAATGTATATGGCAGAACAACGTTTGCGGGCTCAGCTAGTATGTTTATAGAAATATAAACATTTTTATTTTTGATTATTTTGCTGATCTAAG
This sequence comes from Philereme transversata, assembly GCA_963924445.1. NCBI lineage: Eukaryota > Metazoa > Arthropoda > Insecta > Lepidoptera > Geometridae > Philereme > Philereme transversata. The sequence goes on from OZ004353.1 coordinate 6,927,082, forward strand.
CAAATATTTACCTGGTAAGGTACCTATCAGATTTCACTATACTTTCATAGGCCATTGTGTAAAATTGTCACGGATACCTTGATTTTATTAATCCCAGTTTTTGAAGTGAAAACTTCTTTAGGCGTGTTGGGCATTTGAGATGGGAAAAAACCATTGAACTCGCGACACTGTTACTGTTACCGACACCTCTGTATATAAGTATCTCGTAATTGTTCAAGTTTTCACTTCTGTCGGCACTACCGGAGTGCCACTTTTGTTTTTTTCCATAGTCACATTTCAATATGAATTTTTATTGGCTCTGATGTAGTGATTTGAATATATGTATATGGTTTGAACAAACACAATTAATATCGCAATTAAATGCGCCATGAGGATACCAGGAAACAATAGAAATCACAATTTGTAAATAGTTGACTTTTGAGTTTATCAAATACTCGCTGACCCGCCCGCGGCTTCGTACGCGTGGTTGTCAATAAAACATTACCCTCCTTCTGTGCAGTCGAGTAAAGTGTCTATGTCTCAAGTCCATTTATAATCTATCTAGATATATAGGTACCAAATTCCATCGAAATCGATCGAGCCGTTAAGACGTGAAAAGGTAACAAACAGATAGAGAGACAGAGTTACTTTCAAATCGGTATGTACGTAGATTATAACCTGGATTAACACATAGGCTACTTTTTTTGACAAACAACGCGTGCAAAGCCGCTGGCGGAAGCTAGTTATACATATTAACCTTCCTCTTGAATCACTCTATCTATTGCTGAAATCTGCATTCAAATCCGTTGAGTAGTTTAAAAGATCTAAGGTAATAGACGGCGGAACGACGACTTCATTTTATATTTTTTATACTTAGTTTATGAGTTACAAGAAATGCTACAAGAACTAATCACAGCGAGCCTCGAGGTTGGACTAATGATGAATCGATCAAAGACTCAAATTATGACCAATAGCACGAAACGTAGGGTGGTGGTAGACGGGCAAGAAATACACTATGCCGATGAGTACATCTACTTGGGTCAGTTAGCTTCCTTCGAAAACAGGCAGGACAAAGAAATCGATCGTCGTGTCAACAATGCCTTGAAGAGCTACTGGTCCATGAAGATATTCATGAAAGGCAACCTTCCATTATCACTAAAACGTCAACTCATCGACATGTATATTCTGCCTGTCCTAACCTACGGTGCCTAGTCTTGGTCACTGACTGAATCTCAAAAGTCCAGGCTCGGGGTTTGCCAAAGAGCGATGGAGCGCAGCATTTTGGGTGTCAAGAGAATAGACAGGATTCGTAACACCTCGCTGCGCTCAAGGACCGGCATCGCTGACGTCGGTATAAAGGCTGCCAAATTGAAGTGGGATTGGGCGGGTCATGTCTTCCGCATGCCAGCAAATAGGTGGGCTAAGGTCGTAACTGGATGGATGCCTGTGGATGGAAAACGACACCGTGGAAGGCCTAAGAAGCGGTGGCGTTATGATTTGGACGCCTTTTATAGGGACTGGCGGGATTTGGTACAATATATATAAGTGGAGAGATGAGGGGGAGGCCTTTGCCCAGCAGTGGGACAGCATAGGCTAGATAAAAAAAACTTAATTTTGTTCCTATGTAAAGATTTACAAAAAATCACTTCGTTTAAAATCTCTTTGGGGATTAGTCGTTGATATTCCCACGTAAAAGATACGCAGGTAGGTACTTGTTATAAACAAAATTAGGTATGCGAGTACGAGTTCAGAAAAAAAAAATTTTAAGAAACAACATAATCTATTTTGGTTTTTATTTTTTCTTTTCTAAACCACTTTTCTCTGAGTGCGAGTATGTAGACAGACCAGTGAAGATATCACTAAAAGGCAAAAAAAGTAAAAACATACATTACTTTTAATAGTTTGATGCCTAAGTAGGTAGCTTGCATTCCATCCGTGACCGGTTATCCCCATTGGCGTTTATTGAAAACTATATATCAAAAAAATTTGGACCTTTACATCTATTGAAAATGATTTATACGGCGCTCGTAGGTAAGTTGGCATTGGGGTGAATGAACGCAGCGTCAGTATTGCTTGGGCTTTGGGTAACATACATGGACCACAAAAATTATAATAAATAATACTGGTTTTAGTGAAAATTGTAAGCCGTTATATTGGTAAAAGCTATCATAAACCTTGAATCTTTATAGCTTGTGTCTTAAGCAGAATCGTCCTGGTAAATTCTGTGAAACCTCCATTACGGTCAGGCAAGTTGGTTTGAAGTTGACCAGAAGACTTTACCAAAAGATTTCCATCGCGATGCTAAGTAGGAGCTTATTTTTATAATCTGTATCTACGAGTATATTATCAGAGCTCCGCTAGCCTTTATAATTCAGAAACAATCACACAAAATTATCGAAATATAGTTAAATAGTACGTAACAAACAAAAAAAGTGGATAAAAAAGACTTACAGGATATTTACATAGCGTGTGATTATTACATATTGCACAGTACCGTTCTTGAAAGCTATAAGCCCTTGTAACAAAACAGATTAGCACAATTAATTTTACAATTTTCATAATAAAAAATATAAATACTCAATACATGACATATTTTAAAGAACTAAAAGTCTAAATCATGACCTACTAGTTATCTTGACAAGATTTCAGTTAAAATGGATTATTTTATATCTATTGGTTATGTTTTTTATGGTTTATATTTCAGTATTCTCAATTTACTTTTGCGGATTAAGTAGCTCTGCGAGAAGAGCAAATAATCTGGACCCCACAGACTATTTTAAAAGAAATACTGAATGTAAGAATTTCCATATAATATAAATACTTATTTGCAAAAGAAATGTAGAAATACTCAGATTACTTCAGAGTCACGGTTAGCTTTGGAAAGCTAATAAAATATTATTGGTACTTTCAAATGATTTACTTACTGCTTACAGATGAATCGAGAAATATAGAACTTGAAACCTCAACTCAAAGCCCCATATTTCAAATACTAATAAATCGTACGAACACTTCTAACAATGACTTAAAATCCAACATTTTTGATAAAATGTTATCAGACGAAATGTTTTCATTAAAACAGAGATTTTTCGAAAAAGATATCGCTTACTCTTCAGCTGATCAAAGGGTCACAAAAAGTAATGTTTCTACACCTAAAGTACAGGTGAAACGAAAGTGGCCCGTTGTGGATATGTTTGCAGAATCACTCGAAACAAAAGATATATACGATGAGATAAAATCCACTAAAACCTATGAAGTTAAATTAAAAAGTGATTCTAAAATCAAAAATATAGATATCAGAAGTTTATCCGGGCATCACGAACACTCAATGCACAATCCTGAAATTAAATGCAACTGTCATAATTCAAATAGGAACCACAAACGCAAGCACGGAGACGATTGCACAAGAAGATCCCCCCATGCGTTTGTAAACTCTCCATTACCACCAGACTATTTGCCATACCAAACTTATTTTTTAAGTAATAACTATGAAAATCTATATCAAAACACCCATTACCATCCCAAAGTTATTAATGACTTGAAAATACCGAAGACCACTCGACGTCGGAAACCAACCTTTCCTCGCGATGACGATTTATATTACGATGATATTGATAATAAAAAAAGCAAGCAGTACACAAGCGTCAGTGAAATTATAATGAATATTGCATACGACATTGAAGAAAATAAAAATGCCGGATTTACTCCAAATTGCAATCATGGTGATTTCAAGGAAGTGTTTGAAAATGGCGTTCAAAGAAGATGTTATTGTTCATCATCGCAAACAGGTACAAGTCATACAAGTATTATTTTTATTTGTTTGTCAATTTTTTTGGTAGAATAATGCGTTAGATTGGATTTACTTACTTATATCGAAATACATAGTAATGTTTTGAACGTATCACATTTGTTTGCGAGACTTATTTAACTGCACATAATTAAAACTTTATAAAGTTTTCACATTTAAAAACTCAGGTATGATACCTATTTTCTGAACTAAAACTTTGAATACGAAGTTTGCGTTTTTTAAACACGCAATTACCTAGAAAATGAAATATATTTATGTTAGATTTCTAGAATAAACCCAATTTTCGTTACTTATCTCATTATTTATATCAATTGCGATTGAATATCATCAATACTTCTTTACAATAGCTTTGTTAGGTCGATTCTGGAATCTGCTTCAACTGTTTGGAACCCGCAATATGATGTACATATCCAGGAATTAGAAAAAATACAAAATAAGTTCTTGAAACATTATAAATATCGTTTTCCATCAGACTCTACTAAGTATGGAGTGAGAACTATATGTGACTATTGTGTGTTATTATCCATACTAATATTATAAATTCTAAAGTAACTCTGTCCCCCTGTCTGTCTGTTTGTTACGTTTTCAGTATAGCCGACATTAATTTCCGGAATCGTTTAACTGATTTTAGAGGTGGGTTTAATACCGATCGCATGAATATTTATCCAGTAATCGATACATTTCTCATAAACAATTTTTGACGTTAATCGACGGCGTCTTTGCGACGATGCCGCTTAGTTTAACAGGTACCTACTTACATGATTCAAAAATATGATTTGTTTACGTATTTTATACAGGCTGTTTCATAGATATTTTAGGACTTGATATTAAGGTTGTTTGAAAATTAAAAATTTTAAAATAACGAAATCGAAAAAAACCATTTTACTACAAACCCTAATAGAGCTAATGCCCTACCCGTGTTTTCATTTCATGTCGTGCATAACAAAACACGTAGTATAGATAGATTATGACCGGGAATGACGACCCCCGTGTTGCAGTGGGCGAACAGCCGGCTGAGACGCAGGAGGTAGTGGGTTCGATTCCCGCCGCGGAACAAATGTTTGCATGGTCTATAGATATTCGTTCCTGAGGGCTTAGCCAAGTTACAGTCGATTAGCGATGACGCTAGTCGATAAGTCTGAAAATGTATGGGATTTGACACATGCTATAGAAATACCACGTGATACAGCGATAACAAATGTATGTAGAAATCGAATAGATTCGCTGCGAATGTATTTTGGCTACGGGCCCTGGTCTGGTTGTTTTTCTATATATTATAAGGATGTATTTATAATAAAATAAAAGAAAAGTATATCTATCAGTTATCTGGTTCCCATAGCTCTGTTTAGTTTGGGGCTAGATAGCGCTGTGTGAAATGTCCAGGAATATTTATTATATATTTTATTTTATTTATTGAGACATTGGCTACTTTTTACCCGAGTGCGCAGAAGGAGGTAATGTTTTTATTAACAAACCACTCGAGCGAAGCCGCGGGCAGGTCAGCTAGTTTACTAAAATAACGAGAATGAGGACATATTACCAGATAGTTCCAGAATCGACATGTTTGGTGAACAGTAGGGCATCGGTGATGTTGGTGATGATACCAGCGGCGAGACCGAAGTTGGTGCTGTTGCAGCACCAGGAAGTGGTAGACCACCACTTCCTCCAGTGTGTCGAACTTGAAGATGCTTTGAACCGGCCCGAAGATCTGAAAACTCCATATATTCAATACGTGAACTAAAAAAAGAATAAACTTACGTTCTCGTATCGACTGATTCTATCAAAGGCCAAGACATACTTCGGGTCGCTGAGCTATAGGAAAGTAAGTAAGTAAAGTAAGTAACCTAATTTAGAAAGTAGATAAATCTGCTGTAATTTATGAGGTATTTAAATATAATATTTTAAATATATGCATATTTTTTTGTACAACCTATTTTGTCCCACTGCTGGGCAAAGGTCTGCCCCAAGTCTTTCCATCTCTGTCCTGTGCGACACTCCACCATTCCTCCAAAAATTATTTCACTATTAGAATGCTACATTATCCCCATAACATAGGCTATATACTTATTACAAGAAAAATTTGGGATCCCGACTTAAACTTCAATAATGTAACCTAAGGTGTAAAAAAATTGCCATAAAATTTTATAAATTCGAAAGTATCTCGGTCTCTCTGTCTGTTTGTTATGTTTTCACCGATTTCGATAAAATTCAGAAGGTATATAGTAGATAAGTTATGACCGAGATTGAGACATATGCTACTGTTTACCTAACTATGCAGAAGGAGGGTAGTGACCTTGATTGAGATTTAGGTTAATTTTTTTGACATACTACGCGAGTGAAGTTGCGGATGGAAGCTTGTACCTAATAAAAGTTGCTGGGAATTGTTTGACGCAGGATTGGATGGGGGTGCCCTATGTTAAACAGTGGCTGATATGATGATGACGTTGAAGCAAATATTATTATACTAGATTATGTGCCAAACCGTTTCTCAAACTGTGAGTAAAAAAGAACTGTTAAAGGTTACTGGGGGCTGTTGGATGCAGGCCACACAAGATCGATCGCTCTGAAAATCTATGGAGCAGGGCCCCAATTCTACTAAACCAATCGCTTCACTATGACTATGGTATCGTCGAAAAATCGCCACTATATATACTTTTTGGTATTCTACTAACACAATCTTTTTTCAATGACCACCGTTGCTATGACAACCCCATTGAACATTTGGTAGCATATGACAGGAATAACAATCATAATCGTTTAATAATGGTATGGCTCCATAATGGTTTTTCTTATAAATTAACAGAATTGGGCCCCAGGCCTATGTTCAACAGGGAATGTCCTGTGGCTGATATGATGATGATAAACACAAAAATAAAACTAGGACTTGCCTTATCTCCCTGAGCCACTTCAGCGATAACTGATCCATCCTCCGGGGCATAAGTGTCAAAAACCTTTCCACTTTTGGCGTTCACCCACTCGTTATCAATAAACAGCTATAATCAAACAAACGTAATTGAATTCTGAATTGATTCCACAATGTGAATACTACTTAAAAGTTAGGACAATAAGGCCCATTGTTCAGCTATATACCATGCTGAATGCTTGAAAATTTGACGCGCGTAGATGACTTCATGATATTTATATTCGATTCTGTCGGTTTTAAAGCTTTGTGGTGAATTACGATCCCTAGGCATGGTTTTCAAAGGCCTAGAAACTGACCAATCAAATGTTTAGTAATGTCCGGTCTTGCTTTTTTTATTGAAATACATGACCGCTTGGAACTGGCTACTTGTTAGCCAGTAACTGCCACATACTGGTCAGTTACTGGAACTTTCAATACTGACAAAGACTTTTCTTTAGACGTCCCACTTGACCTGATTTTTGCCACTTTTTGACCACTTTGCTTGATTTGACCCCTTTTGAACCCCAATATCTCAATAACCCCACATTTTTCATTCTCTTTCATTGAACAGATACTTAAGTTTTATATGTAACTAGCCATTGCCTGCATCTTCGTACGCGTTACACTCCTAAATGTGTAGGTAACCTAGAAATAAAGCTAAACTCGCTGTTGCAACTTGACTTCACACCCCATTTTTATCCCATGGGAAGTAATTTATGGGATAAAAGGTAGCCTGTATAGTAATCCAGGTTATAATCTACGTATATACCATATTTCATCGAAATCAGTTCAGCAGTTACGACGTGATTAAGTAACAAACAAACAAACATATATAATATTAGTGTGATTTATACGCACTTTGGTGTGTTTTACTTCAGGCTGTGGCATTTTCTTAAACGCCTAAATATCGACTGAATGATATGGGTGAATATTACCACTCTGGTAAATAAACGGATTAGTAAAATGAAGTTAATTAGGCAACAGTAAGCTTGTACGAGTATAATGATAATAATTATAAACATATAGTCGTAAAGTGAAATATTGATAACCCTAACACGTCGAGTACCGATGAAACAATTATAGTGGAGTTTAAAATATAAAAATACTGTGAATTTCAAAGATTATAATATTTTTTTTTTTGTATATTGAGAAACTCGCAAAATCTCATCACTAGTTTATATAATATTGTTACGAGCTGAGTGTTCGGGATAAAATAATGTAAATCAATCGAACCAAAATAACACTTATATGCAACTCTAAAACGATAAATACACGAACTTAATCACAAGTAATCACAAAACACTAATTCACACCACTGTTGCACAATAAACCACTAAAAGTAACCGAAATATTCACACGTATCGCCAAAACCAGACTGACTGACCGACCGGATTTTTTTTTTCGAATGGACTAAACTCGCTGTTGGCCTCTGAGGCCGTGACAGCTTAACCGAACTTTTGGCGAGCGCAGATGGCGCTCAGCCTAGTAAGTTATTTAGGCAACTAGCGCAAGGGCACCACTTAGGTACGAGCCTCGGCTTGGGCAGTTGCCGAGGTGGGGATAGGAGAGAAACGCCCGGGTACATGTCTGTACCTCGTATAGGCGGCGACTGAAGGGGCTCGTCGACCTCGCCGGCGAGATCGGTGTATCTGTGAAGTGTTTGCTCTGTCTGATATAGATGACTCAGATATCGCTTCCGCGTTAGCGGAGGTGATTTCGTCATCCGGGTCTCCGAGAACGTGTCTCGGACGACGGAGGATTTTGTTGGCGGGCGGGTCCAACGGGTAGACCGGAATGGTGTGTACCAAAGGGTTCGGATGATGGGAGGCAAGTTCATAATACCGCTTGGAAGCGAGCTTCATGAACTTGGCTATTGAATCTAATTTCATATCGCGATGTAGATAGTTATTGCGAAAATACCAGGGGGAGCCTGAGGCTTTTCGCAAGAAGCGATTTTGGATGATCTGAATGGCACCAACTTTAGGAGAGTGGGCAAATACTACAGAGGAGTATGCCATGATGGGGACTGACCGACCGGGCGTCTCTACGCTCTATTTATAGCGCACGCTCTAGTCTAGAAGGTTCCACTAGCAACTATAATCGTATAGGTATTTCGTCAGGATTACTCTTTCTTATTCTGTGCAATTGTAGGTAAAAACTTAATAGGTATATACCATACCTAGTATTAGCTATTCTGTGGCACAGTAGGTATAACTTCGAGATGCTGACTATTACCTATCCTGTAACAGCCTTGGCGTAACAATATCATACAATACATTATTGATAGAAATAATACTGCATCCCTGATGCGCCAGGTCAGCGACAGCACCAACAGCATGCTGACAGTAGTTATTCATAACTTTAGCTCCAACATAATGAGACACTGGGTGAAGGTACCTTTTTTTTTTATACGATGGGAAAATGCTTTACGCATGTCCTCCAACCCGGGGAGAGCTGAAGGGGTCTGTCGGACTCTCCGTCGGCTGTCAACCAGCGGCATACCGACTAAAAACCCACCGATATTCCTTCATTCACCTCAGTGCCAGTGCATCATCAAACCACCCATCGGATGAGCGGGTCGATGCTGCACTAGCACCTGACAAGGTCACGGGGTCCCGGTTGGATTTAACCACGGCCCTGTCGGTTAATGCCCGCCTTAAGCGGACCCCTCTGTCCTCCTCCTGGGAAGGAGAGGAATGCCCTGGAATATGGAAGACATTCCTCAGCGTAGGAGGCCTGTGCGATGCTGGGTCGGAGCTCCCCGCACCCGAACCCTGCTGGCCTCCATCGAGCTGAAGAAGGCGAAGAAACTGTCTTCGCTTCCTTCCGGTCCTTCGTCTGCGGAACGGCTCAGCGAGAGGATCATCCTCTCTGATACGCTCCGCAGCCTCCTTTAGAGAGGTACCTACACAAGCCCACCCAACTGGTAGCGCAGTAGTATATTTAAAATTTTATTAGTTTTTATTATTATTTTTAAATTGTTGAATTATTTTTAATCTGCATTTGAATTGTTTGTTTAATTAAATAATATGAATTATTACCAACTGCACTAACATAGTTTTAACATTTAATTTTTTACCAACAATTTATACATGTAACATCTGAAATAAACAATTTGAATTGAATTGAATAAAATGATGAAAATCTTGTTTCCTTTGTAACTGGAGTATCCTAATAATACGCTATAAGCTCGCTTTTATACATTCTTGTTAGCTATTTTGTCTGTTATCTATTTGGTACGTCGGGGTCGGCCGCGAAAGCGTTGGCGCGTCGAATGGTGGGAATCTGCCAAGGATCGTCATAGGTGGAAGGAGTTGGGGGAGGCCTTTGCCCAGCAGTGGGAAAATGTAGGCTAGTCAAAAAAAAATATTTGGTTATAATCTATTTATTAAACAGGGTGTCCAAAAAATAGTGTCATGCGGAAGTCCAGATGGAGAGCACCACTAGGGCTATATACCCGAATCACTTCCATGTATTCCGCAATTTTCATAACTTTCGAATTATATTTTCTTTTCGTATTTTATTTACAAATCTTGACCTAGGAGATAGCTGGTCACAGAGACATCAATTATTGAGATATGTTCATGTTTTTTGTCATGTCATCGCCAAACATTTATAACTAACTACGTGTTTTGTGTAGGCAAGTCTCAGACGATTGATATCCCTGACCGCCCACAACATGCCACCCGATATTAAATACATGAAAGTGCGTAAAATGGTTACTTTTCAAAGGCCGTGTTTTGCATATAAATTGACAGCTGATAGCTGTCATTGTTTGAGCCGATTGTTTTATGACGTAGGTATACGGAAACAGTGCAGGGCCCGTAGCCAAATTACATTTGCTGCGAATCTATTCGATTTCTACATACATTTGTTGTCGCTGAATTACGTGGTATTTCTATAGCATGTGTCAAATCCCATACATTTTCGGACTTATCGACTAGGGTCATCGCTAATCGACTGTAACTTGGCTAAGCCCTCAGGTCACTCAATATCAAAAAATAGACAAGTTTTTTTTGATTAAAAACAAAATATAATTCTCTTCTTTTTCAATATGTGCCTATTTAACCTATGTCAATTGTCAACATTATTAATAAACAGATAGTACAGGATGCTAAGTGTTAGTTACTTAAATACTGTTCTAAATAATAATCAACTGTGCTTAAGTCGATTTAATTAAAAAAACAACACGCCGAATACTAGTCTAGTTCTTCAATTAATCAATTACTAGACTGTCTACAGTCTAAATTGTATTAGTGGTGTAATTTCAAATATCGATTGTTGATCAAGCGAAGCGAGATCTCCAAATCAACTTGGGCAAATCGGCGTTGTATGTATGTATGTATGTAAGTTTGTTTGTCCGAGGATAACTTTCGAAGCGTTTATCGGGTCATCGTGAAATTTGGTATATAGATAGGTAATGATGGCACAATTTTGGTGTACTCAATGAGCTAAAAATTTTGGGGGGTTGTTGAGATATTGGGGTTCAAGAGGGGTAAAAAAAATGAAAATGAGACTATTAGGTCATGTGAGACGTCAAATGAAAGGTCTTCATTAGTACATTTCGACCCCGTTTTTACTTTTAATAAAGTTTTTTTTTTGTTTTTGAGTTATTAGCCATAATTCAATTCAATTCATTTATTTAGTTCAGATGTCAAAGATCCATATTTGTTAGTAAAAATAAAAACTTAATTAAACATGTCAAATGGGTTAGTACAAGTGTGCTTAGTTAAAAAAAAAAAACAAAGAAAACAAAATAATCATGAGTCAAATAATAATTATAGTCAGGTACTCTCACTCGCAAATACTCATAATGCTCTTTGGAAGGCTCTTTCATAATAAAAACAAAACTTTGACAAAATTCACAGGGTACACCAGTGACCCCACAGTGCTGTAATTTGGTATGCGTGTAGCTTATGTATCACAAATATAGGCAAAAGTCTGAAATCTGGAATAACTGCATTTTGTACCCCAAAAAAGGATAACCAATTAACAGGAACTCCCGTTACCTGTAATTTGAATGAAACTGTAGGTCAACTTAGTTGGTTTTGATTTCGTGTCACTATTTTGATAGTCAAAGATTACGAATAATATTTTTTTTTGTTTTTATGGTAGATTCGCAAGATCTCAGTTCGGGGCGAAACACTAGTCTATTTGGTTCTAGCTTTTCATTGGTAACGAGTGAGTGGATGCCCAAAGTGGGAAAGTCTGCGATACTACCCTCACGATGGTTCCGTCATCGCTTTTCAGCATTTATCATTATCACCAATTTCACATTTAGAAATAGACCTCTCGCATTGGAACGCGCCGTCGAGTCGTAGATGAATGAGGTGGAAGGTTTTTATCACATTTTCAGGTATTTGTATAGCAAATATATTTAACCTCTCTGTAGGCAGATTAGATTATTATGTGTTGATATTATTTTGTGAATTCGATCATACATTTTATCCAATTCGTGGAATAAAATTACATGTTTTTTCTTATTTTGTGTTATGTAAAAAAATAAGATGCGATATCAAAAATTGTTTATCGTGTGCCAATAAATAATTCAATTTATCTTCGATAACATTAGATAGGTTATGATTAGTGATCAGATATTCGGATACATATTTACCTAAAGTTGATTTTTGGCTAACAAATTATGGAAGCGGCTTCTTCAAATATATTTATCATAAATAAAATCACAGGATCCCGGGATTGGATGCATAATAATTTAACGTTTAATATTAAGCAGGTAGAATTTGCCATCTCACTTGCAAACTTATAAAATGCTTATGATCCCTGAGGTCTAACAGGCCCGATCTGACACTTGTTACAAGGTTGCTTTCGCTTCGTCAAAAATTACTGACACTAAAAGTATGGAAAAGCAACCATATTACGTTTAACATGGTTTAACATTACCTAAAATACCTTTGTGCCAAAGTGTGCGTTTTTTCATAGAATGTGAATTTCTTTAAACTATATGAGTGATGAATGACATACCATAAAAACGTATGCAGCTTTCTGGGATGTCTAAGTAGATAAATAAATAAATAAAATGAACACATGATAAATTTGTTGATCCCGTAATCACGAAATTTTTTCGATAAAAAAGTGCTATTCATACTAGCCAACTTTTAACTTTACGTAAATACACATCCGTTTATCCGATCTCTAGTTATGATAAATGTATTGAGTTGAAAACAATAATTTGTAAGGTGTATTCTCTGAGTCACTTTAAGTTTGGACAGGAGATTATGATTAGGTATTTAAGAATATCGGAGTTTATGTGACTATTGTACGAATGTGTCAGAATGCACCGTTTACGACCTTGCTTAGTGGTGTGCCTTGCTGTATTGCTTTGCTTAATGTAATCATATGATTTACTTTTATCAAATTGCAAACGCATTACCGTTGGTTTAGCAATTTAATAATAACCCCACGTCATTTAATTTGAAAATTTGTATTTGATATAAATAAACACAAAACAAATTTTTCAAAACAATTACACTAATAAATTATTTAACAAACCTTTTAGAAATATCCGGCGCTGATATAAGAGGGTTTTCGCTCCATGATTCATCAACCTTACAAAAACATTTGATCTTAAGGACTCCAGATGAATATTTTAACGATAATGATGTCGCTTGATTAAATAACTGGCAGACGCCATATATATATAACAAAGTCGAGTTACTTACACCATTTATAACTGACGAACGGCCAGATCGATTTTGATGATTTTTGATTTATTGGATTTGTCTTCGCCCCGAATAGCAGAATAACTATTAAATTATCGGAAAAACTCAAGCAAAAAAAAAATATGAAGGAAATTAATTTTCTCATACATAGATGCACCTAATGATGGCCGATTGACAATTCTACCGTGGTGACGTATATTGGCAGCCCGCGTCATATGCATGTCAAGGCGGTACGAATTTCGGCGAGTCAGCTAGTTGTTAATAATAAATACAGAAGAAACAGTTGAATCATATAATGACCGTTGCAAACGATCTATAGATAGCTCAACTGCTCCAGATCACTACCAGGCGGAAGTGTCCCCAAGATACTGGTTGCATTGCCCCGCTGAATTGCAATGGTTATGCGTTAACTCAGATAAGCCCCAGCTCTCGGATCACACGTTGCTTCCTAAATTAATTAAAATCCAGTTTGTTCAATATTTACATGCATACGATCATAATATCCATAGTGATCATTTTATTGTCACATTATAGATTATTTCTAGTTCACCATATTTCTCGTATGTAACTTCAGACTCTCGGTCACGTTACGAATTTACGTCCTACGAGGCAGCACCTTTCAGTTAAAGTAAAGTAAAGTATAAATTTATTTATTGACATAATTAAGTATGACATAGTCAAATTTGAATCCATAGGCTCCGAACTAGTTAAAAAACTGTATTTCAGGTGCCAGTGGTTTCTCCCATCATGTGTATATTTTAAATTATGTCTAGCAAAGATAGGATAGTTAAGTTTAAGCATTAATTAAAAAGAATAAATCATATGACTAAAAAAGTAAGTATAGTTACCATATTAGTTACCTCACAACTTCACATTGAGATGCATCGACAAGCAAATTAATTCATTAGAGATTACATTAATTACATCTACGGCCTTTTCTATACTACATTTGTTAGTTAGAGGCATAATTACGGCCTTAATCTAGGGTAAAAGTAGGTATTGACCGATGCAGAGATATTAACTTACCTTCAGATACATTGTCAAAGGCAATTTACTACGGATGTTCTACGATTCACAAGATTCATATTTCAAAGACAATAAGAAGCTGTAAGATGCTAGCAGAGTCCGTTCGAAACTAGTTTGCGACACCGTGCCATAACGGACTCCTTTTAACTCGTTCAGTCCACACGAAATAATAAAGAAATGCTTTTTTGAAATTCAGTGTTGCGAGTTCAATGAAGTCCACAGGTCCGAGTCCGTTTGAAATCCGATTACTCTGCGACTTCTTTTGCAACTCATTGTACTCGTTCAGATCGCTCCACTACCTCTTTTTTTAAATTTTTATTCGGAACATAATAAGAGCTTTATCGCAAAGCGACCAAATCGCCCTATAGACTAATAACCCTATAGAACAATAAGAAAAACAACATATTAGTTGAAAAGATATAAAATTTGCAAAAAAAAATGCTCGCAGTGGAGGCGGGCGGGAATTCATTTAAAGTTCACATTATTTGTGGGTTCATTTATATGTCACGGTCTTTCATTGTTTCTCAGATAATTAGATTAGATTAAACTTTTGACAGTTAATAATCTCCCAAAGAGGTAAAAATATGGACACCCACACGCCAAATTGTTCCCTGAAATGCATCTACATACATATCTATCGATGTGGGCGTACGTAATTTGATAATCGGCGCTTCTCTCTTATGATGCTGCTACGCCGCGCAACAGCGCCGAACGGCGCGAGTAATATAATTACAAATAGATGCATGTATACTTATACGAGCGAGTCAGCCCACTCAATACGTCATTTTCTAGTTGACCGCAGTCCATATTTTTATTTTTATAGTTCCTGCAAAGTACCTCGACATTAATCTTTAGAGAGGAATTGAACCAGGGTCGACTCGACTCGGTTAGGCATCGTTGCGCAAGTCGCCCTAAATCAGTAAAAGGGACGTAAAATAATGTGTTATTTTCAAAACAGGATATATATCATGAAAATAGTGTTTACGAGTATAACTACTGGTTCGCCCGAACGAACACAAACGAAGATCTCGCGAGTCTCCTATAAAAACAAAATTATATTATTTTTAATCTTTGACTATCAACCTCATTTAGTCAAACCAAAATTGTGCCATCACTACTTACCTATATACCAAATTTCACGATGATCGGATAAACGCTTCTAAAGTTATCCTCGGACAAACAAACATACGTACATATACATACATACAACGCCGATTTGCCCAAGTTGGTTTAGAGATCTCGCTTCGCTCGATCAATTAGATTAGATAATTCTTTATTGCACACTATAAAACAATACAAATAACAAAGAACAACGTAAATCTATGTATACAATTGGCGGTCTTATCGCTAAATAGCGATCTCTACCAGACAACCTTTGGATGGAATGGACTGTGTGGACATTAGCTGCAGTGTAATGGTGTATTAAATGTACCTACATACTAATACTACGAGTAACAAATACTCATAACAATTTACTTAAACATACTTATACTTATTTAAGAAACATATTAATTAATAATAAATACATAGATATTTAGCGACAAATACTCAGTCAGTATTCTCTGACCATATACCTACGTTTAAAAATGGCAAGTGACTTGGCACATCTGATAGCCACCGGCAGCGCGTTCCATAACCGGACAGCCTGCACTGTAAAAGACTTATCAAAGTAGGAGGAGGAGTGTACAGGTGTCCTGAGTTGAATTATATCAGATAAACGCCGTACCTTAACACATGTTATCTTCAAAGTGCCATCGATATCACGAGAACAATGATTGTTCTTAAATTTTTCGGACGAATAAATCAAACATAAGCTCTAACTCCAAAATAAGATAGATAATGTTACTAATCACCATGTCATTATCAACAGCATGATCATATCAGCCTTAGGAGTCCCCTGCTGCACCCAACGGCTCCCAGCAACCTTTACCAGGTCATCCTTCCTTTATCCTTTATCAGGTCAAGTGGGAGGCCGTCCTACGCTGCAAACAAAGAAATTATAATCTCAGGAATCACTGTCCCTAACAAACTCACCGCCGAAAAGCGGCGAGCGATACCTTGCATTTGTGTGAGTGCCGAAAATGCCTAACATTATTAATACCAAAAGTTAAATAGTCTAAACTCGACTTTATTCCGCAGATTAAAAGTTTCATTTCAAGCATTCGCATTTTGGAGATATGACGTTATGAAATGAAGCAGCTGTTAAGTCGTAAAAATTTATTGCCTTCTTTTGCCCTTTAAAAAACTGTTGACTTTAACGGTATGGCAATAAGGTCGGATTCAAAATGTGCTGTTCGAAGATCGTAAAATTACTCCGTTCGGAACAGAAGTGTGGAGGAGTAGAAACGTACACAATATTTTTTTGTTGAGAAATGAAATTTCGAATCTATTACGTAGGGATAAATCATTTGTTAACCAAATTCAAAAGTCGGATTTTTTAATAATCGGATAGTTTGATAAAATCTTTCATTTTTACAGGCTCCTATTCAGTTTAATGTGCCTCGTTGTCTTGTCTATCGTTTATAGGTAATAAAATATTGCGATATTAGACCTGCCCGGTTTCTGATTTGAGTTGAAATTTTGCATGCATATGCGACATGAAGCTGATCTCATGATGCAGTAAGATGGTGCCTCATCAGATGCTTAAACTAAACTACACAACAACATCGACTTTAGGTTCATTTGATCTGTCTTAACTAGTATTCGGATCCTAAATGATATCCAGGTCAGGGTTTAATGACGGAGCCAGGCTATGGGAACTCTGTAATAAAATGACATAGTTACATCGAGTGTGGGCTCGTTCGATTAGTGTTAAAGAGTATTCTTTACCTAGATGATATCCAGGGTCTGATGATGGATAAAGAAGATGGCTATGGGAACTGTGATTAAACGATGCCACCTCATCGAGTTTTTGGGCTCGATTAATTTGTCTTGCCGACTACTCGGGTCCTAGATGAATTCTCTTCTCTACAATAATAAAATCGTAAATCTCCCTTCAATGTATGAGACCGAGGTCAATGATGCAAAAAGGAGGGTCATAACATTTTCATCCTCGCGTAAGAAGTTCCCGGGCAACCTCTAGTTTTGAATAAAATCGAATTTTGTATTGTATACAATATTGCAGAACCATTTTTAGTACTAGAACTTTAACAGTATAGGCAGAAATCAGCAAAAAGTAAATATTGCAAGAAGTAGGACAAAGATATAGAGTGCTGTAAGCCTAGCTAAGAGTTTCAATTTCTCTTTTGCTGTTAATTGTGTATTTTGTAACAGATAACGAGCAGTTGACATTAGGCTATTGTACTTCAGATAAAGGGGCTTGGTGGCGCTGGTGGTAAAAATGCCTGTATTTTTAGTACCGAAAATTTATCTCGTTGCCCACAATTTAACGGTAGGGTAGGCTACCGCGTGTTTTTTTAATGAATTTGATAAAAATAAAACACGAGAGTTGTTTGTTTCATGAAGGTACTTTTAGAATTGGCCGCATCTGATTAGTATATAATGCTTACTAATAAAATTGTTATTTAAACTTGTTAAAATGTTTTTAGTATGCGACTCCATTCATTCGAAATTTAATGTAGTCCGGTTCATTGGTCTTCGGTCACGTACAGATAAATGAACGATGCAACGCGAGGGAAAGGGACAGTAGCGTAGCGTAGTCGTGTGTCTGTTACAAATATTTCCGTAAAATATTGTTTTAAAGCATATTATAGACTAACTCAAAATCAAATTCATCAAATTATCAAACTTTAAGGTAATACTCACCGGAAATACGAAATTCCATCTTTTTTTAATGTAGTTAAAGTGTTGTTTTTGCAAGTTTTGACGGAGCACTTGGGCATGTTGTCACTTCGACGGCAAGCGCGCGACTAAGAGCCGAGAGTGCTTAAGCGGCGTTTAAGAACTCTCCAGCGTGGACATCCTTGACGGGCCGATCGTATATCTAGTATTTTATTGATCGTTGGCTGCAAATCCCAGTTCGAGGTCTCCACTCTAGAACCTTTCTACCCCCACGGTCATCGGTTCCATGCAGCGTCTAAAGATTTTTATAATACAGGATGTAAAAAAAATACTGCCAAAGCTTTTCAGAGGATGAAAGTGGTTTATAATAATAAGTATTTTCACCTCAATTTTGCCCCCCCCCCCTCGTATAAAGACCCAAAATCATATAAAGAAAGAAAATATGAACTTAATTCTGAGCACGTACCTATATTTTGAGAAGGTAGTTCGGATGGCATCACACGCGCGGCCTGATGGTATAATGGTATATAATATATGGTCTATACAAAATAAGGTTTTAGAGCCACGTCGATGTAGCCATAATGTACCCGTACTTTATATAAATAAGGATTTAGCTTTGCTCTTGAGTTGAGTAAATCCAGGTTTTATCCATGGAATATTTCTAGATTTTGTTAATACTAGTGGTTCGCCCCGAACTGAGATCTCGCGAGTCTACCACAAAAAAAAAATATTCGTAATCTTTGACCATCAAAAAAGTGGCACGAAATAAAAACCAAATAACTTGACCTACAGTTTCATTCAAATTAAAGGTAACGGGAGTTCATGTAAATTGGTTATCTTTTTTGAGGTACAAATTGCACTTATTCTAGATTTAAGACTTTTGCCTATATTTGTGATATATATAAGTTACACGCATACCAAATTACAGCACTGTGGGGTCACTGGTGTACCCTGTGAATTTTGTCAAAGTTTTGTTTTTATTATGGCTAATAACTCAAAAACAACAAAAACTTTACTAAAAGTAAAAAGGGGGTCGAAATGTACTGACCTTTCATTTGACGTCTTACTTGGCCTAATAGTCTCATTTTCATTTTTTTTACCCCTCTTGAACCCCAATATCTCAACAACCTCCCAAAATTTTTAGCTCATTGAGTCACACCAAAATTGTGCCATCATTAACTACCTATATACCAAATTTCACGATGATCGGATAAACGCTTCGAAAGTTATCCTCGGGCAAACAAACATACATACATACAAACATACATACAATGCCGATTTGCCCAAGTTGACTTAGAAATCTCTCTTCGCTCTATCAATAATTTTAGGTGATATCTACAAAATAAATAGTAAAACTGACACTGTAATACGATAAAATTAGATTATATACGGTATTCGTATGATTTTTTTAATGTCTCCCGCGATGTACATCTTTTTATGGAATAAGAATTTGAGCTCTACAAACTACCGTTATGTATATCTAGACCCAATTACCATCCTTGGATATATATCTTGAATATTCTAGTTTTGATAGCGATTAATCAAGATAGATCTTGATAAATAGTGGCAGACAGTGGTAGGCTTTTGATAATATTTCTATTCTGTTTAATATTTAAGCTTGTATTGAAATAGATTTGAGTTAGTTAAATACCTATTTGATTTCATCGGATCAATCTTATTGCTACTTAAAAAGTTGACGAACCGAGATTAACGATGCTTTATTAATCGATTTGCTCGTAATGATAATTGTCCCATTCAATATCACTTCACAACCGCCGAGTAACCGCGCTCTACGTCAACGCGTACTCGGTGCATACCAATTATAAATGCTTATGATTCCAATTAGTGATTTCGTTTGAGCAGATGTCCGAGCTTGTCCAAGGGTCCGGTTATCAGTACCTATCTAGTTTGTGTTATGAGTTTGACTACCGACAATACAATACAAGTTTTGGAACACTTTACTGCTGTCTGTTTTTTCTAAAGAATACAATCCGGGCCTCTTTAAGGTAAGAGTGAATAGGTATCTTCTAGATCTTCGTGCTTCATCTTAGACCACATCATCGCTTAGCATCAGGTGAGATTGTAGTCAAAAGATCAAACCAGTTAAAAAAAATTACCGATGGTCATCAACTTCTCTAAAACATTTGAATCAAAGCACTTCATGAAAGTACTTTTTATTTGTGTGAAAACCAAAAAAAGTGCTGGCGATGAGTCATAAGTATTGGCAAGTTTTGGCATAGGATTATGATAAGTGAAAGGATTGGGCGTAGTAATAGTTAGTCCCTAACTAAGATCTCGCGAGTCTGAATAAAAAACAACATACGAAATGGGCATCTACAAAGGCGAACTTAAAGTTTTAAGAAAATATTTTTTCAGACGATGCTAATATTAATTGTTATTTTATAACACTATAGATTATTACATAATATTAGTATTAGATTTATACTACCTAATGTTACACAAGTTAAAGCAGATATAAAAATCAAAGACGAGGAGTTGGCTCTTGTGGACACCACCGTATTCTTAGGTATAACCCTAGATAATAAGCTTCAATGGGGCCCTCACATTGATGGGTTGTCGAAGAGACTTAGTTCTGCGGCATACGCAGTCAAAAAGATCCGTCTTTTTACAGACGTAGACACAGCTAGACTAGTTTACTTCAGCTACTTCCACAGCATTATGTCATACGGTATAATGCTGTGGGGGAGTGCTGCAGATATAAACACCGTTTTGTGCTGCAGAAGAGGGCTGTTCGTGCAATTTATAATATGCGCCCCAGAGAATCATTACGCAATAAGTTTAAAGAAATAAATAT
Source organism: Philereme transversata (assembly GCA_963924445.1). NCBI lineage: Eukaryota > Metazoa > Arthropoda > Insecta > Lepidoptera > Geometridae > Philereme > Philereme transversata. Next base: position 6,948,030 of record OZ004353.1, read on the forward strand.
TATGACATTCCCTTGTCAATACATCTATGAAAATCTAATGTATGTTCACAAAAATATTAATTGGTTTAGGAAAATAGCGATAATCATATTTTTAATACTAGAAATAAAGATTAACTCGCTGTTGCCACTTGTAGACTCCATAAATTCAGTAAATCGTTCAAAAGGCAAGGTTACGCTTTTATAACTAATTTCCAAGAGATGTTCAAAAATAGAAAATAAACAAATTTAAAAACGTAATTAAACTATATCTTTATAAAACAGCCTACTATAAAATATCGGATTATTTAGATGATAGAGAAGCTTGGGATTGAAATTGCTCCAACTCGTTCAAAATGTCAAAATTTAGACGTAATTTATTTTCTGTATTGTTATGTATTCTAAAAGGATCATTAAAAACAGCCTTGTTTCTTGCCTTTCTTTCCTGGCTTGGTCGCGAAGGAACAGGCAACAAAATTGACGTTTCAAAGTGATCCTTGTGATTTTAATGAATATTTTTTTTTTCTGATTTATGAAGTCTGTTATAATTTTTCTAAACAGAGCATGTTGTTGTTAATTGCGTAGATTAATAAAGAGTACTTCAATACAGATAACAGCTAAGTCGCAAGTTAGCTCTAAGTTAAATCTATTTTGCGATTTAATATACGTCCTTTCATTCCATGTCCTTTTGATATTACGAGTACTACTAACTGAAATGTCAAATTACGTTTATCTCAAAAAGCTTAACCAAGCTTTAAGTGTTAAGTTGCACTATTAACTTGGCTTGCACTAAAGTACTGAAGTACTATGTATTATGAACATTATTCGTCTACGCTACAAAGCTGTGTTTTCATTTTCTCATCTATCGGTACGTTATCGCTACTCTTGGTTTTATTCCACCCTTCTAATATACAGGGTTTCCCAAAAAATTGTGTCAAGCGAAAGTCCAAAGATAGAACACCCCTTGGGGTACCCGAATCACCCCCATGTATGTTCCGCGATTTTTTATAGTTTTCGAGTTATGATTTTTTTCCGAATTTTTGATAATTTTCGACTTGAACAACTTAAAAAATTCTTTAAAAAAAGTAAAAAACTTTCTTGAGATTTTTTTTTGCTATTGAATTTTTATGAGTTGTTCTTTTATGCATAAAATAATCAGCTACGTGACTTTGATGAAAACTATGAAAATGTTGGTGTAAAGTCAAAAAATTACATTCGGTGAATTATGACTTAAATATTCAACCTTAAATTAAAAATCTTAACAAATAATTTCATGGTTCTTAAATAAGTCTTAAGAATTTTCCAGACTCTCAGCTTTTATAATCATTAAAAAAAGTAGTACTTAATAGGCTACTTTACCATTAGGTTTAAACCTATAGGGTACTTCCAGTTGATCTAGAATTGTATATTTTGGTTAACAGCAAGGTCTTACAGCACAAGTAAAGGAAAAATTCCGAAAAATAAAAAAAGTTGAAAATTAAGGTAAATTTTGCTACTTACAAGTTTTCGCGAAAATCTAAATTTGGCCATGTTGACTCAGCAACCTTGATTTTTATACACCTCATAGGTACTATAGACCTCAGTATCTGGTATAAGTTTCAACTTGTTAGGTCCACCCGTTCCTGAGAAAACCGGTGGTGACACACGGACAGACGGACAAGAGAGTGATCTTATAAGGTTTCCTTTTTTTTACCTTTTGAAGTACGGAACCCTAAAAACTAGTATAAACTTACATGTCAGTTAATAATTGTACCATGCTTTATTTATTTATTGGATTTGTGTTAGAAATGAATTCCTATTTAGTGATCAAAACCCACAAAACAATTAAATTGCGCGAGCTCCCCTAGCTAATTTTAAGGTAGGTACCCTATACACTGGAGGAATACAATAACAGTTTTAAAATTAAGTTTGTTTTTGAGCCGGGCTCTACATTGTGCCATTATAAAGGTTTTGTGCGTTTCAGTTCAGGGTAGCATTTGTCTGACAATATCATAATAATGAGCATAACCCCAGGCATGTAATATATTAAATTGTAGCAACGTTTTCAAAAACGACACTATAGCAAGATTGTAATATTGAAGATGTTATGTTAAAGATAAAGAAATATGTATTGTAAAATACTAATAATTTTTTTTGAAGTTAAAACTTCTTTAGGCGCGTTTGGCATTTTTTGAAATGGGAAAAAAACATTTAACTCGCCACACTGTTACCGTTACTGACACCTCTGTATATAAGTAGTGAAAACTTCTTTAGGCGCATTGGGGATTTTTTGAGATGGGAAAAAAACTATTGAACTCGTGACACTGTTACCGTTGCCATTAGCGACACCTCTGTATATAAGTATATCGTATTTGTTTAAGTTTTCTCTTCTATCAGCACTCCCGGAGTGCCACTTTTTTTTAAATATATAGGTGTTTACTGCGTATAAAGGTATTATTTTTGAAGTTATACTTCTTTTGGCGCGATGGAGAAAAATGATGAGAGTGAATTTTTACGATGCGCGCGCACACCGACACCTAAAGGGGCATGCCCACTCTCCCTTGTAAAAAATGCTGTCACTGCACACACTTGAAACTAATTGCTAATGATTCTAGGCTTAGTTAGTAATAAAAGAGCTAAGAAGTTAGTTATAAAAAAGTTTACTATAAAGAGAAAAATCAGTTTTTATTTTTCACAAACAACCAGTTTTACATCACTGTATTCAACTACAACTTAAATAGTTTATTATTGTAATTATAACGATTCCTAGATAGATTATGATATTGATAATTACTATCAATTTAATCGTTTAAGCTTTAAGTCAGCAAACAAACAAAAATACGCGAGAAAACAAACGAAACGGCCACAGACACAGATCACAGGAAACGGCTAGTCTAACTTTTTATTAGCTGCAGTAAAATGACGTTTCTAAATGTCATTCCGTAAAATAATGTTGACAGCCTAATCTCAATAGGGATGTGATTCAGTTCACAAAAGTTTACAGAATATCTAATCGTTCCATAGCTGACTCATAATGATCATACTAAATTCTATTTAATATTAATGTAAATAAAAGGCTATATAAACGTTGATCCTTTTAGACATATACAAGGTAACACTCAAGAAAACGCTCTCTCAAGCTGGTAGTACTGGTTTTTGGTTACGGTGCTACGATGACGCTTGACCGCCATTTTGTTTCGGTTGTCATTCGCTCATTCGGCTTCATACTTCTGTTTTGAGTGCATGAATAACTTTGATTTGCCCACTGCGCGTTGTTTTTGTTATCATTATTGTTAAACTTATGTTACGTTGTGTTTATTTTTCATTACCTGTTTTCGTTACTCGTGTTAGTTTTTTTTGTTTGATACATTGAAGACATGGATGCTCTGCCGAGCACATCGCAAGATGGAGACACATTTTTATCTCCTAAGAAAAAAAGGCCACGTGTAGCTCTAAGTGCAACTGAAAAACTTTGGGTCCAAAACGTTTACAAATATGTGTTTGAAGTGAAATCTTTAGAATCAAACATTGAAGTTCCAAAAACAAGTGAATGCGTTAACAAGGTGGCTGAAGTCTTGGGAATATCCGTCCGCACAGTTTATTCCGTTTTAAAGGAGCACAAGGAGAACGACAGCGAATCACCAAAACCTCCCGAAAAAACGGGCCCAAAACTTACATTTAAAGATAAACTTGATGATTTCACATTCACTGCTCTTAGACGAATTGTACATCAGTTCTTTCATAGAAATGAAATACCCACCATCGCAAAAGTTAGTTTACACATGTCGTCACTCATCTTTTTATTATACGTTATGTATGTTTTCTCCCATCCCAATCTATCTATGTATGATGATGATGATGTATGTAATCTTAACCAATCAGGTAATAACTTTAATCATTTTTAGGTGCTGCAAGTTGTAAATGATGACCCAGGATTGCCCAACTTCTCGAAAGAGACATTGAGAAAAATTATGAAGCATCTTAATTTCGAATTCGCTACTCGATCACGCAAGAGTGTGCTTATTGATAGACAAGATATCATATCATGGCGCCAGCGCTACCTGCGTTTAATTAAACAATATCGTAGGGAGGGAAAATACATATATTAAGACGAGACCTGGGTCAACGCTGGTACGTGTCAACTCTTAGTTTCTTCTATTTGTTCCCTTTTTGTTTTGAAGTCGAAACTTATGATTCTTTTTTGTTCGACAGCGATTTCGAAAAAGATTAATTAAATAACATTATTATGACGTTTTTGTTTCATTTTGAATGTACCTCCCTATACTTCCACTAAAAAAGATCAATCCTTTAGTATAGTAATAATAATAGGTAAAAAAATACATTACAACTTAATATTAAATCTCAAAAAAAGAAACCAAACTGATTATTCATATATGATTCACTCATTTAGCTACATCCCTATTTATTTTTCTTCAAAAACCGGCAACCCACAAAACGTCATTTTACTGCAGCTAATAAAAAGTTAGACCAGTCATAGGGATTGGCATATCGACCATCGACTATTATCCGAAATATCGATTTATCGGCGCAAAATAATCGGTCAAATCGAGCAATCGATTATATTTAATCTCAAGGCGCGCGCGCACAGAAGTGCCATTTTTGACATCGCGCTCCTGTACAATCAACAGACGAGGGCAATTATTCCAGTAAATCAAAATTCAATATTTTAATGCAAAGAAATAATAATCATCTGATTCTGTTGAGTAAATGTTGAATCGAAGTAAAATTGAGTTTATTTCGATTCAACACGAGCGCCACAGATAAATACAAAAATATACCTACCTATTTACTTCTGAAAATCAGATATTTAGTGTGTCAGGGGTAGTAATAAGGTAATAAAATGTACGAAAAATATAAGTACCAATTGTACCCAAGCGAAAAAAAAATGTACTTATTTGTCTTTGGAGATGTTTAATAGAATTCATTATGTATTTCTGTGTTGATTTTGTAAACTTGGATTGAATAGGTAGTCGATATCGATCGATATCGACTATCGTTTGAGTTAGTTCTTAATTCGATGATTTGGGAGGAATAATGAGTGATAGGTGCCTAACTAAAAAATATCTCATGTCTGTGTCATTAACTCGTCTCTGCATGGCCTTATGCAAAAATCGTGCGAAGCTTTAACCTCTCATCTGTTGATCGAATTAAAATCGAGATAATGCTACAGATAAGCCGAGTTATTTTTTTTCCGCTTTTTTTCTCTCCACTGGTTAATCCTAAAGCCATCTAGAAGGTGGCGCTGAGATCAACGGCCCGCCGATTATGATCAAGGTTAGCTGAGTGCGAGAGGATTTAGATCAATTGCGGTGCGTCAACAGCTGAGCGCAAATTCAGCGCGCACTGCGATTGGCTGAGATTATCTCGCTCGGGCGCTCGCTACCAGCGCGAGTCAAGCATAATACCACCCCCGGGTTTATTAAAGATAAAAAAAAAAAGATTTACAAAACGCTCATTGGGAAACAAATATCGTTTTGGTTTCGTACTTCTGAAATCGGTGACCGATTTTTCGTGTCAGTGAAAATACAGTCAAATAAATCGATTGTTTTATTTATGGTCCTTTATCAACAATCGATTATTGTCTCAGAACAACTCTGGCTCAACACTAATGTTTGCAACTGGAGGCAATTTGCTACCATTTCATTTCCTGTCGTTTTCATATTCATTATTATTTTAAAATATTGTAGGATACCTACTTTTCGTGTTAATCGATTGATACGAGTACGTAGAATAACGAAAAAATGTAACATATTTTTTGGATGAACGCAATTTTTTGTGCAGTTGACAGCATTATATGGGCATGCCCCTTTAACAGCATGAAGTTAGTTCTAGGTGGTATGAAAATTGATAACTATGTTCAAGTTGTATATTCTAGTATTTTTATATGTAGAACACGTGTTTCGTAAGGGTACAATTAAACAGTGTGAATAAATAAATATTATTTTGGTCTTTTTATTAAATCAATTTCATATACGACGGTGATACTAATAATTTATTATTTATTTTTCCATACGCCAAAGAAGTATAACTTCTAACGCGTGTACATAAGTACACACACTCTTTTTTTATTAGTATCTACAGATTGGCACTTTTTGGACATACAATAGAAAACATTAGCTATTAAAACAAACTAAGAAATTGGGATAAAACTCAAGCTTTGAAAAAGTTCGTGTCGCGTTTGTGGCCAATTTGGAGTTTTAGGTCTCAAACAGAAAAAAACATTTTTTTAAGACTTTTTATGTAAAATATTTGGTACGCTCAGCAACATAAATTGGTTAACAAATTGAGTTTTTAATATCTAAATAAAACTGTAACGAAGCATTTTTTTTTCAACCAAATGATTACACTGTATTGAAGACACCTAAGCTCGTTACTAATGAGATAACGTCGTATGAAAACAAAAAAAATCGTTAGTTCACTTGGAAAAAAATATTATTAAATCTGAAATTGTGACTTATGTCGCTGACTGTACATACTAGTAGGTAAAGCGAGAAGCTACATGAGCCAGTTAGAGGAAATTGCTGCTCCACCTTGGAAAGAGCGAATTGCATAAGTTGCGACGATAAGAAACTAGATAATCCTCCAGCTTCACGCTTTTTTCAACCCTCATGCTCTGAAAGTAGGTCATTGTTAACTCGAAATCTGCTCCAAAAATGTGAGTTTCGGCCCTATGGCCGAAGGTAAATTTGAAAATAGAACGAGGCTAATTACTATAATATTACGCTATCATAAAATATGATCTCTTATTCTCTTAAGTATCTAAATACATTCTCTTTAAATTGGAACTGGCCACATTTATAATTTTGCGACAATTAAATACAATCTCCATGAAAAATTCTTATTCCTATTTAAAAATGGAACAGGTCAACAGTCCTTATCTAAAAAAAAGACAAAGGGCACCAGGAACGCAAATTTTCATTACATGGGGAGTACATGGTTTCGAAGACTGTAATAATATCGCTAACTAAGAAGTTTTAAGTTAATTTAAGTGTTTTACTACAAAACGACCTCTTAATAATTGTTTGTGTTTTTTATATATTTATATACTAGCTGACAAATCCGCAGCTTCGCACGCGTAGTTTTTTAATAAATACATTACCCTCCTTCTGCGCAGTTGTGTAAAAAGTAGCCTATGTTACTCAGGGATAATGTGGCATTCTAATGATGAAAGAATTTTTGAAATCGGACCTACTGGCTTTTGTTTTTATTCGTTAGATTATGTATTGGAGGGGGAATATTGTTCGAACACTTCGTTGCCAAATACCTGAAACTACCAGTGAATGCACCAGGGTTGCCACAGGTAAGTCCAAACATTACGTTTGATACATGCCCACATTAAGTATTCACGTGACAGGTTGCAAGCCAATCGCCGCTTAATATAATACTAACCCCATATTACATGCTATCTGGTTTTTGGTTGTAGGATTGATTGATTGAAAATACTTTATTGCACTTGTAAAACTAGTATAAAGGCGAACTTAATGCTACATTCTCTTCCAGATAACCTTTGTGTTACCCAGATAACAGTTCAAGCTGTGCGGCTGTGGAACGCTTTACCTTTCTCTATTAGATCATCTAAATCTCTTCCTATCTTTAAAGCTAAGGTATACAACCATTTCCTTTCTTGGTCTACGCACTGCTAATTTATCGTAATGTTTATCTGCTTTGTTGTAGTTTATATATAAGTATAAATTATTATATTTGTATATACATATATTTAGTTTATTAGTAAGTACAGGTAGTTTATGTAGGTTTATGAATATACTCGTAGATACACCGCCGTCTTTTTGATTTTGTTTCGTCCTGTCCATACAAAAGTTGTTTGGAAGAGATCGCTTTTAGCGATAAGACCGCCTTTTATTTTTGTGTATTTATTTGTATTTTAAATTTTATTGGTGTGCAATAAAGAGTATTCTATTCTATTCTACAATGCTGGACATGCCGGATTCCTCACGATGTTTTCCTTTACCGAGTACGTGTAAATGCACACATAATTTTTTCAATAGAAAAATCCATTGTTGCACGTCAGGCATTCGACTCAGAACCTCCTACCGGAAGTATAGGTACATTCCACAAGGCTACCACGGCTCTATTAATTTCTCTTCTAATTAATTTGGTGCGTTAAATAACAGAACCATAATTAAATTAGTTTTCGGATTTCTCTTGAAATGCTATTCAAATATTTTAAATATATTTAACCTCGCACCGCTGAAATTTTCTACTATTCAATCTTTCATTTAAATAATATCCTGCACGTTTTGAAAATGAAGACCATCTTTACATTAAGAACCTGTGTGTTTAAAAGTTCTGTCGAAGGTATATTCCCTATAAGAAGAGCCCGCTGAATCCCACTGATGGGCAAAGGCTTCCTTCTTCCATTCATCCCGGTCTAGGGCTTCTGTCGACCAGTTCGCAGTGTGTGTGTCATGTTTGTCCCACCATCTCCATCTAGGCCGGCCACGCGGTCTAATTTCTCATGGAAGACAATCTGTGGTTATCCTAGCCCACAAGTCATCGCACATTCGACATACGTGTCCAGCCCAGTCCCATTTCAATCTGGCTACTTTTTGTGCTACAGGGGTGATTTTTGTCTCGGAGAGTAGTATGGAGTTTTTTAAGCGGTCTGTGTTTTAACCCTCAATATACTCGCTCCATGACCCTCTAAATTGATGTAGCGTAGTATATCAAAGTGGGACAAACCTTTGGTGTGGGACACTAAAGCCTACGCAAGGGTATCGATGATCCTTTATGGGATGATGGTCATCGATACCCTTGCGTCAACTTAAATCTGTATGGGACAGCAATTAGGCTCGGTGCGGCAGCAAATTCATACGAAGATCTCAAGCGTAGCGAATGTCTCGACAGAGTTTACGTATTTGGACCATTTAGGGTCGAGTCGAAAACCTAAAGGTTCAATAGGGAAGCGATGCCGTTTGCATTTTTTAAATCGTTCCGGCGGCTTAAGCATAGCAATGCAGAGAGGGGCAAAGCAACCAGTGTCTTTCGTAGTTATCAGGAGCAGTTGAGCTGTCTATAGATCACTTGCACCGGTCCTCAGAACACTCCACTGTTTATTTTGTATTTTTATAAGCATATTTTTATATTCCTTCTAATCTTCTTTATTCGCTAAACCCAGGTAAGAAGGATAACAAGTAAACACATTTTTCTGCTTATCAGTGAGTACAAAAGCGATTTCGATATTCCGGCTTCGGCTCGGGCTACGCACGGATTTTGATATAGCACTTAGGGATAGTGTAGAGGAAGTCCGTGTGTAGCTGTCTATCAGTGAAATAATTTTAAAATCAATTCAGTCATTTCTGTGATTACCCCCTTCAAATATACAAACAACCAACTTCACCTCTTTATAATACTTATGTAAAGATTTCAATAAAGAAACTCGTTGTAAATTACGGTACCCATTCCTTTTAATTTCTCGTATATTTTTTCTTATTAGAGTTCGCAAGCGCTATAAGATATATAGATAACTCCTTATTGAGTTAATACACAAAAAAATTACTATACAAAAAGAATTACTACACAAACATAATGACTACAGAAATAAGGACTAAGCTATACCTACAACATTCTTGATCTCGATTTTAATTATTGGTGGATAGTAGTGTTTTAACTTTATATCTATGGAGGGGTCCTATCCAGGCAGTACTTGTTCCTAAAAAAGCAAAAATTAAATTTTATGTACGTTTTTATCAAGTAACTTTCGAACATAATTAATGTCTTTTGAATGGACTGCCGAAAATTGGTGCTTTCAAAAACAATTGATAAAGTAATTAGAGAAGTAGAGCTCCTTGTTAAAGGACTCGTCCGGGGAAGTAGTACCATCATACCTATTTCTGTCGCCGAGCAGCATTGCTGTGTTTCGGTATGAAGGGTATGGTTTCCGGTGAAATAACAGGCACATGGGGCTTTATACCTGTATGCTTTAAGTTGATGGACTCAGAACAATGCATCGCAGGGCACGTTTCTAAGTTGCTTGACCTACGAGGCAATACTTTCCTATAGGCGATGGTTACCACTTAACATCAGGTGGACCATGTTGTTCCATCACCTGGTAGTATAAATTTTTTTTACAGGCAATCCAAAAATATATCCCTACTGAATTCGAGCAGTATTAAAAATTGTTTAACAACCTAAAAGCCAATTCCTCAAAAAACTATTCAGTTTCATGTTTCAATCCAATCTCGATGGTTGTCAAAGGAAGATTTATCGTAATTGAAAGTGATGCTGCCTCTACTCACAAAATAGATAGGTACAGAAGATCAGCTCGAGTTTATCTTGATTATTATTACCTACGCTCTACGGCAGCGCTGAACTAGCAACCACAATATTCTACAACCAAATACACAGCAGTTTTGATAAGAACGTTTATTCATGTCACATAAACATTTTGACGTAAATTATCACAAGTATATTCACAACCAGCTAACAGATTAGTTCACACAAAATATTATTGACGTCTCGCCAAAGCGCGGCACTCGAGACTGCCGTTCGACCGACTTGATCCGAGGTCATCGTACGCACGAGTCTATGTGTGCGTGGGCCTGTTATCGCTCGTTTTATGTTATGTTGGTGGACTCCCTTTTCCGCATTCGAACTCTGTATGTGGTTCATTACGCGTGAGAGAGTTGACTATATGGACAGCCATTCTAACTCCGACAAGAAGCGCAAAAGTTTCGTCAACTGCTCAACCTTCAAAGACCGGATTTTCGAATCATCGTGGGAACCCTTACAGGACATTGCCCCCTTAACACCTCTACATCATGGGAACAACAGACAGGCTACTCTGCAATCCCCTCTGTCCTGTTGTTCCAATGACATAGAGGTGTTTGTTAAGGGGTAATGTCCTGTAAGGGTCTCCACGATGATTCGAAGTCTTTAAAGGTTGGGCTTTCAACGTGACAGTCATGGCGAGACGGCCGGCCTGAGGCGGTAGGGTTGGGCGCCTAAGGAGGGTAGGCGAGCTACCCTCGCATGTCTGCGGTCCATGGTCTGTGCCCAAAGTTCGTTGTGTAGGTTTAGAGTACGATTCCGTATCCACATGGATACGGAATCGTACTGAGACTGACTCGTAGCTGAGTAGGGTAAAGGTAGAGGAAGGAATGGAGGTGGGCCTATAGCCATTGTTTCCGATCCTCTTCTAGCTAGTTCATCTGCAGCATCGTTGCCTAGTGATCCGCTCAATTTACTCTACAACGAGTTCTCCGAAAAACGTGGTTGTTAATATAAATTAACTAAATTTGTAACAGGCAAGAAAATGTTTTGAGTACAACATATAATTACTATAACTATCACAAAATGTCAGGCTAAAGACAAAATTAATTGTTATCATGCCATTAGGTTTGTAATAAGCTAAAACGCGAATATTGTCTCACATTAAGTCTGGGTCGATGGCAAGACGACCTGGTAAAGGTCGCTGGGAGCCGTTGGCTGCAGGCTGCATATGATCGGTCGCTCTGGAAATCTATGGCGCAGGTCTATGTTTAACAACCCTGAAGCTGATTTTATGATGATACTGATGCCTGGTTTCCTGTAGCCTGTAGATATCTACGGCCGCCTAGCCGTTGCACCCACGCGCACTATAGTGCAAGTTTATTTATTTTTATTTATTTTATTTTATTTATTAATACTTAAATTCACAGTTACATTATCGTATATTATAAACATTATAAACATCCGCCTGTTAACTTTAACATACCTATTTTGAACTAAATTTTTACAAGAAAAAATTATAACAAGAAATAGTCTAAAAGAAAAAGTAAGTATTACAAATTTTTTTGAATATTTAAATTAATGAAGCTACAATGTTTGCTTGATCGTATTTTATGTGTGTGTGTGTGTGTTTACGTGTGTTAGTGTACATAGTGTGTGTGGTGTGGGATGTATTTTAAAGTGTTATGTTTTAAAGTGGTAATTATTAAATCATTTGGGAATTGCAACAAAAAAGAAGGTAGTTAACTAAAGTGCAGTTGAACCCGCTCAAAAAAACTAATAATAACTACAAACTGTTTACAGAGTGAGTTTACACGCAAGGGTTACACGGCGGCAGATTTTATAAGAATTTTAAAAGTCTGGTGTTGGAATGTCAAAGTTAATGTTCATAAAAAGTTAAGTTTAACAATAAATAGTTATCTATCCATTCATCCTATTTCTTAGCTATTTATCCTCAGCTCAGCTCAGCAATGACTGGGATTATAAATGGAGTCACTTTCCCAGCACTTATTAATGTATTAGGTTTTACAGATAAGACTATTAAATTGACTCAATATAATAACTGCCTTAATCCGCAGAAAAATCTTAATCAATTATCAGTTTTGTTGTTTCATCATCATTATTTCAGCCACACAACGTCCTCTGCTAAATATAGTCCCCCCCCCATAGATTTCCAGTTTCTTTTGTTTAGATTCACTTATCTAATGTTTTACATTTCTTCGATTTTATTTTGATGCGAAATATAAATTTACGTGTATAAGTAATAATTGTATATAAATTGAGTTCGTACCATATAAGTATCGTAAACGATAAAATTATCTTAAACCTTAGCATAACCTGCTGTACAATTCACGGTCCTCGCTTTTTACAAAACCCAGCTTTAGTTCTCAATGATAATTACCCAAATACAATATTTATAACGAGTTTGCCTGTAATCTTATCTCAGAAACAGGTTTGAAACGAATTGGCTAAATAAAATAAATAAACAAATATCGCTGGACATTTCACACAGCGCTATCTAGCCCCAAACTAAGCAGAGCTTGTACTATGGAAACCAGATAGCTGATAGAATACTTATATATAATTTTTTTTGTAAATACATTCTTATAAAATATAGAAAAACACCCAGACACGGAACAAATATCTGTAGATCATGCAAACTTTGCGAACCTGAAATAAAAAATATGCATAGATTTACTTGATAATAATTCAAATATAATTAAGTTAATCTATGTATTTTTTTATGCTCCATGGAGATGGAACAAGCTATAACAGAGAATTGCCTCGTATACATTATCTGCGCGTAATAGACTTTCACTATTTGTGGGCTTTTTAAAATAATATGCAAATTCCTTCAAATAAATATTCATTTATTCATCAAAATCAAACTACAACTGCACAGAAAATCAAATTATATTCTCGTTAAACCATCATGTATTTGAACTACCCGCAAGGGTAATATTTTAAAAGTACAAGGTACCTCATAGATTACAACAATACTAAAGGAATATAAAATAATAAAAATTACTTATCTCTTAGCTCAGCACCCAACACGTGGTATTTTCCCCACTTGGAGAGTATGTATTATACTTGTACAAAAGCGCAGAGCTCCGCTCTCTCTGGCGGTCGGTCGCAAAATACCACGAGCCTTTTTTTTTTTTTCGAATGGACTAATCTCGCTGTTGGCCTCTGAGGCCGTGACAGCTTAACCGAACTTTTGGCGAGCGCAGATGGTGCTCAGCCCAGTAAGTTTTTTAGGCAACTAGCGCAAGGGCACCACTTAGGTACGAACCTCGGCTTGGGCTGTTGCCGGGATGGGGATAGGAGAGAAACGCCCGGGTACATGTTTGTACCTCGTATAGGCGGCGACTGAAGGGATTCGTCGACCTCGCCGGCGAGATCGGTGTTTCTGTGAAGTGTTTACTCTGTCTGATGTAGATGACTCACCTTCCGCATTAGCGGAGGTGATTTCGTCATCCGGGTCTCCGAGAACGTGTCTCGGACGACGGAGGATAATACCACGAGCCGTCCCGAGCTCTGAGCTTTTATAGCAGCGAGTAAACAAGTCTGAGAAGCCACGTGTTTTTAGTACAAAATTCAAGCATATCGTATATACTTTGAAAATCATACTATAATTAAAATTATTATTTATCTCTATTGAATACATACTAATAAACAAGTAGGTAACAATGTACATACCTAATTAGACAAAGAAATGTGGCATGTTTAACGGAAACTTTACAAGAAATCGTTTGATAACTTTATAATAATTATATAATTCAAAAACGAATTTATTATTTAATTAGTAAGTATATAGTCATATCATATCTTAACTCATTAAATTTCACTGTAAATTACCATTTTAGACCAACATGTATTAAATTGACTTATTTTAACACATATTTTGGAAATAATCTATCACGGCCATACTGATCTTGTACTTTGCTCTCAAAGTACATACATTTTTAATTTTTATTTTTCATTGCCTCTGGCCTTGATATGTTTATCCTTCCACCTGCTGCACATGGAATCTAGATTAACATCAGGGCAGTGACTCAGCAGTATTAGTTATTCAATAGCCTCTGAACTTGACATATCAATCCTATCACCCGCTGCTTAGTGAATTTCAGAATGATATCAGTACAGTGACCGACCAGCGTATTCATTACTATACATTATTAATAACATTTTTTTTGGCCAATAAACAACAAATTAAGTCAAATCAATACATGTAAGCAAACAAATATAACTATGAAATAATAATAACTAAAAGCTTTGAGTCTTAATCTGAATTAATTACAATAAAGCAATATCCTTAATTACAATATTTATACTAAGAAAACTAGGTACATAGATCAATTAACATTAGGTAGGTATTGATAACCTGTTATTGATAACAACCATCATTAATGTATTCTATTAAATACATATTTCCTCTCATAAGTTTAACAATGTTTTAATCTACAAATACTATCAAATCCATGATTCATCTTACATTCTTACATCTTACAATCATTTATTCTTAAATCTTATAAGGAGTTAAATTTAATGTAATGAGAAAGTAATATATTTATAACTAATAATCTATCACGGTACATCCTTTTTTTTTCATATCTTATAATTCTTCAAAAGAAGCGTTTTGTTCAATCCATTCACCAGACCAAACAGGTAATTTTTCGAGAGCAACAATAATATTGCATAATTTTTTTTTTTTTTTTGCCTTCCCTAAGAAAATCTATCATTTGTCCCCAATATTTCAAGTTTTAGTGGTTCGTCTGGTTGTATCAAAACGCTCTTTAATTTTTTTAGCAACGTCTTCGACGTTTTGCGGTGCTATTTGCCGATCAGCTTGAATATTAACAACTGGATGTATTACTTCATCTATTACATCATTTAGTCGAGCTTGTACGGGTGGTATATTTACTTTATCTACATATAAACAATCTAGTCGGAGAGATTCCTGTATTATTTTGAACAGTTGTGTTACAAGATTGCTGTGCTCTCCAAAGAACGTTCGGCCAACCTGATAAGTCAGTAATTACGTGGTCTGCAATGTACAACACTAAATGAAAACGTGGGTAGGACTATTGGCTAGTATTATTTTTAAATAGGTTTTGTTCAAATTCATTACTATTGAAAATTAAATGTTCACACAACTTTCATTGCATATATACTATCAATGGAACGGCCTGTATAAAATAGGTAAACAAGTCGTATCCATTCATCATATAAGTAGGTAGTAGGTACCCGTTAAACTGACTAAGCGGCATCGTCGCAAAGGCGTAGCTGATTTACGTTAAAAATGGTTGATTTGAAATGTATCGATTACTGGATAAATATTCAAGCTACCCATCTAAACCCAAGCACCCCAGCTAAACCTATTTCTGAAACCAGTTAATACAATTCCGGACTTGTGTTTTAAATCAATGTCGTACACAATAAAACAGGTTGTAGGTACATCTTTCTATATGTCCGTTACTACGGGGAGTACCCGTGCCGATCGTGTGATATCAATAATGGTCAATCTTTCACGGATTAGCTTTCATGAAACAATTAAACATTAGTAGTCTTTGAATTCTGAACAGTAACTCTTGACGTTTAGTATCAGTGCCGGTAGTTTGGCTATCTTGTCTGTCGGTTGGTTTGACATTGAAATCAGCAGGGCGTTTTTTTGATTGCTTTACGCAAGTTGTAAACAAGGATATAAGTTCTGCAGTGGTCTTAACACAACTATTATGGGAAGCCATCCTAATATTTATATCAGTTATACCTCCGCAAACAAGCTCAACTAACTGTTCTTCAGTAAATGCTACTTTAGTATTTTTTAACAGTCTCAATTTTTCCCTAGCATACTCACAATAAGAGCTACTAATATCCGAAGAATAAAGCACAGCTTTTGATAGTTTTTCAGACAAATTTCGTTTTTCCGGGTACAAATCTTTAATTGAACTTTTAAACACTTCCCAGGATCTACCTTCTTCGGGGTCCCAGGTCTCATATCATAGTAAAGCAGAGCCTTTCAAGGCCTTACCTGCCTTTGCTACCGTCATGATGCTGCTCCAACCAAGGTCTGAAGCGAGGCTGTCAATAGAATTACACCATCTTTCAACACCATTGTCGTTTTTGTCCGGGTCGAACGGCGGTAGCGCTACGTCGTCGCCTCGGTGCTTGCCAGCCACCGCATCTCCAATGGCCTTTACCAGGCTCTCCAGTAGTACTGTCGGATCCATGGAAATCCGCGCCCACACAACCTAAAACACACATAGTTTTAAATACATGAAGGATAATCGTATCCCACTTCTGATAATAGATTTTCACTATTTGTGGGCTTTTTAAAATAATATGCAAATTCCTTCAAATAAATATTCATTTATTCATCAAAATCAAACTACAACTGCACAGAAAATCAAATTATATTCTCGTTAAACCATCATGTATTTGAACTACCCGCAAGGGTAATATTTTAAAAGTACAAGGTACCTCATAGATTACAACAATACTAAAGGAATATAAAATAATAAAAATTACTTATCTCTTAGCTCAGCACCCAACACGTGGTATTTTCCCCACTTGGAGAGTATGTATTATACTTGTACAAAAGCGCAGAGCTCCGCTCTCTCTGGCGGTCGGTCGCAAAATACCACGAGCCTTTTTTTTTTTTCGAATGGACTAATCTCGCTGTTGGCCTCTGAGGCCGTGACAGCTTAACCGAACTTTTAGCGAGCGCAGATGGTGCTCAGCCCAGTAAGTTTTTTAGGCAACTAGCGCAAGGGCACCACTTAGGTACGAACCTCGGCTTGGGCTGTTGCCGGGATGGGGATAAGAGAGAAACGCCCGGGTACATGTTTGTACCTCGTATAGGCGGCGACTGAAGGGATTCGTCAACCTCGCCGGCGAGATCGGTGTTTCTGTGAAGTGTTTACTCTGTCTGATGTAGATGACTCACCTTCCGCATTAGCGGAGGTGATTTCGTCATCCGGGTCTCCGAGAACGTGTCTCGGACGACGGAGGATTTTGTTGGCGGGCGAATCCAACGGGTAGACCGGAATGGTGTGCACCAAAGGGTTCGGATGATTAGAGGCATGTTCATAAAACCGCTTGGAAGCGAGCTTCATGAACCTGGCTATTGATTCTAATTTCATATCGCGATGTAGATCGTTATTGCGAAAATACCAGGGCGAGCCTGAGGTTTTTCGCAAGAAGCGGTTTTGGATGACCTGAATGGCACCAACTTTAGGAGAGTGGGCAAATACTACAGAGGAGTATGTCATGATGGGGCGAATGCACGCTTTGTAAAGGGTCACCTTATTTTTAAGGGACATTTTACTTTTCGCGCCTAGTAGTGAGGACAGTCGTCCTAGGGTGAACTTTGCCTGATTGCATCTCTTAGTGATGTGCAACCTAAAGGAGAGACGCCTATCGAGGATGACACTCAAGTATTTGGCTGATGGGGCCCAGCGAATGGGCTTGCCAAATAAGGAGATCGGTTTGGGAGTGAGGTTTCTCCGTGAGAAGAACACTGCTGTGCTCTTCGACGGGTTTACCTCAATCCGCCACTTGCGGAACCAAGTGGCTAATGAATGAAGGGCAGCCTGCAGCCTTATACCCACCCGATCAGGATTCCGATTGGATGTGTACAAGGCCGTGTCGTCTGCGTATAGGGCTATTTCCACTTGAGGAGTGCGGGGGATATCGCTGGTGTACAGCGTGAACAGGAGGGGGCCGAGAACGGAGCCTTGAGGGACTCCCGCTCTGACTGGTCTAGGACTAGAGAGAGTGCCTTCCATGGTGTAGCGAAAGTTGCGCCCTTGCAGGTAGTCTCGTAAGATGAGCACGAGTCTATCTGGGACTCCGAATTTGAAAAGCTTGTAGATCAAGCCATTGTGCCAGACTTTGTCGAAAGCTTTCGCTACATCGAGGAAGATGGCACCAGTATCTGCAGGCCAGGTACTTTGCCAATTGGAGAGGACATGCTCCGTTATGCGGAGCACCTGTTGTGGGCATGAGTGTTGGGCACGGAAGCCAAACTGCTCATCGAGAAGGAATTTGAACTCATTGACATGAGCCCAGAGACGCTTCATTAGAAGACGCTCATATATCTTACCTAGACTATTGAGTAGACTAATGGGACGATAGCTAGTTGGGTCGTTTGCCTGTTTACTGGGTTTTCGGATGCCAATAACGTTGGCTTCCTTCCAAGCATCAGGGAAGGTACAAGTTTCCATGGCCGCATTGAAGATGCAGACTAGGATATGGATAAGGGGTACAGAGAACTGCTTGAGTACTCTGTTGGAAATGCCGTCAGGGCCGGAGGCTTTCTTTGGGTGCAGGGAATACCACGAGCCGTCCCGAGCTCCGAGCTTTTATAGCAGCGAGTAAACAAGTCTGAGAAGCCACGTGTTTTTAGTACAAAATTCAAGCATATCGTATATACTTTGAAAATCATACTATAATTAAAATTATTATTTATCTCTATTGAATACATACTAATAAACAAGTAGGTAACAATGTACATACCTAATTAGACAAAGAAATGTGGCATGTTTAACGGAAACTTTACAAGAAATCGTTTGATAACTTTATAATAATTATATAATTCAAAAACGAATTTATTATTTAATTAGTAAGTATATAGTCATATCATATCTTAACTCATTAAATTTCACTGTAAATTACCATTTTAGACCAACATGTATTAAATTGACTTATTTTAACACATATTTTGGAAATAATCTATCACGCGCATCGTTCGGTATTATCATACCAACATTTCATTTCAGATTCAAACTCATTTAGTTGTATGTACGGGCACTGGAAACTGCGACACAGTATTTTACTAATGCAGTTTCCAGTGTTCACTTTGTTTTAGTTACATGTAGAAAGTTCACAATTAAATAAATAAATAAATAAAAATAAAAAATAAAAACATTATAAATTCGAAAGTTGGGATGTTTGTTTATTTGTTTGTTTGTTTGTTACTCAATCATGTCGTAATGGCTTAACCGATTTCGATTAAATTTAGTATGTACTCAGATTAAAACCTGGATTAACACGTAGGCTACTTTTGGTCCCATACGTCAGGGGATAAAAATGGATTGTCAAGTCAAGTTGCAACAGCGAGTTTAGCTTTATTTCTAGGTTACCTACACATATAGTAGTGTAACGTGTACGAAGTCGCGGGCAACAGCTAGTTTATTAAGCTTCCAAAAGTTGTTCTTTATTCACGAATTAGCACTACTCCACTACATCCTCTTTACAGGTAGGAAAGATATGTAGAAAGGGAGTGTGAATATTTTAGACCTAATACCACATAATACTCGATTTTGCGATGCTCCACTACCTCAGTGAATGTATCACGAAAAGAAATCCAATTTTGAGCTAAACACACACATCGACGGTTGGAAAGTTAAAAGGAATAAAACTTCGCGACATTTTGAATTTACGTCACGAAACAAATCTTGTTACGAGCTAATATAATTATGACACGTACCTAGCTCTCTTCTTTATTACATTTTAAAGCACCCAGTATTTTATTATGTCGTAAAATGTTAACATCCTCTTTCCATACTAATTTATGGAATTAACCAGCTTTTGCCCGTGACGTCGTACGCATTAGCGCCCGTTCATACGACACGATTTCAACGCGCGCTGATCGCGCTCGGACAGCTTTTCATAATCGCACGCGTGTGGTCCACTCAGAGTCAGTAGCCGCTCTATCGGTGACCACCCAAAATTCAACTTTATGCCATTCACATAAACCCTAAGCATAAGCAGTGCGGAGGGAGCGGACGCGGCGTGGGCTCTGCGCGTGCGCTCGTACATTAATATCGATAAAATTATGTACTTTATGTAAATGACATAAACTGTACATTCGAAAGTTTCTGAGGAGCAATCGGCGCTTACGCGACTCAAGCGCGGTGGCGTGCCGATAAAACTGGCGTTCATGTGAACGCAGCCACTAGTAAATGTGTAGGTAACCTAGAAATAAAACTAAACTCACTGTTGCCACTTGACTTGACACCCAATTTTTATCCCACGGGAACTGATTTAAAAGGTAACCTATGTGGTGATCCAGGTTACAATGTATGTATATACCAAATTTCATCGAAATCAGTTTAGCCGTTACGACGTGATTAAGTAACAAACAAACAAACATCCAAAATTTCACATGTATAATATTAGTGTGTAATGTACAAACGTTACTTCATTGGGGGGCATCACATTCTGATGAAGGCCGTATCTACGCGACTTGTAGGTTAAATAGCTTCTTCTAAGTACATCCATTTATCTCTGCTCTAAGCATCTGTTTTCTGCAATCATCTATTTTCAGGGCCGGATTTAGGGGAGGGCAACCAGGGCTACAGCCCCGGGGCCTCCACAAAAGAGGGGCCCCTACTAGTAAATAACTTTTCCTTTGATATTTTTTTCGCGTTTTACCTTTATCTACAGTACTTTGTACAAATATAATATTGAATATTAACAGAAATCATCGATCTATATTTGTTCCATTTTATATTTTTGTTTTATATTACATTTTATTTAGAAAATAATTTGGGGCCAGACCAACTCCTTTTTTGCCCCGAGGCCTCTAGGCCTCTAACTCCGGCATTGTCTATTTTGTCTTTGAAGCATTCCTCTTGCTAAGTTTTCACGCGGACGTGTATCTATATGGCAAGCTACCTAATCAGTTATTATTATTTTTTTATCTATCCTATGCTGTCCCACTGCTGGGCAAAGGCCTCCCCCTCATCTCTCCACTTATCTCGATCCTGTGCCAAATCCCGCCAGTTCCTATGAAAGCGTCCGAATAGAGGGGCAAGCAAATAGGTGGGCTAAGGTCGTAACTGGATGTATCCCTGTGGATGGAAAGCGACACCGTGGACGACTTGGCGCAATGACTTGGATGCTTTTTACAGGGACTGTCAGTTATTTATTAAATAAGAAATAAATCTTACTCCTATTTCTATGATATGTATTATTTTCTATAACTTAAAAAAATGTGGCCGACAAGGGACGCCGGCCGATGTGAAACATCTAAATTGATGATTATTGTATGAATTTATAATAAAAAAAAGTTTATAATTATCTTATCTTAACATAACATACGCAATATACTTACCTAAATACGCATGACGGCAACCAATTATTTATCCTTACATTTGACTTATTTTTTTTGACAATTATTGATACTACACGACATCTTACCCCCAAGGCATGTATATTAAAAAATAAATAAAGTGCCTTTAATAACAGAAAGAATATACAATAAATATTTGCAAGACTAAAATACAGAAGAAACAGTTGAATCATCTAAAGACCGTTGCAAACGATCTATAGATAGCTCAACTGCTCCAGATCACTACCAAGCGTCCCAAGACACTGGAAGAATTGCGCAGCTTATGCGTTGACCCAGATAAGCGCCAGGTCTCGGATCACACGTCGCTTCGACCAGACGCATGGAAAAAAATTTAAAAACGCGATGGTACCGCATGGACCCAGGGTCATTGATAGAGCGAAGCGAGATCTCTAAATCAACTTGGGCAAATCGGCGTTGTATGTATGTATTTATGTATGTATATATGTTTATTTGTCTAAGGATAACTCTCGAAGCGTTGATCCGATTATCATGAAATTTGATACATAGATAGGTAGTGATGGCACAATTTTTTTATGACTAAATGAGCTAAAAATGTTGGGGGTTGTTGAGATATTGGGGTTCAAGGGGGGTGAAAAAAAAATGAATATGAGACTATTAGGTCAAATGACACGTCAAATGAAAGGTCTTCATTAGGAAATTTGAACCCCGTTTTTATTTTTAGTTTAGTCCTTGTAGTTTTTGAGTTATTAGCCATAATAAAAACAAAACTTTGACAAAATTCACAGGGTAATACACCAGTGACCCCACAATGCTGAAATTTGGTAGCCGTGTAGCTTTATTAACACAAATATAGGCAAAAGTCTGAAATCCAGAATAACTGCAATTTGTACCCCAAAAAACATTAACCATTTTACAAGAAATCCCGTTACCTCTAATTTGAATGAAACTGTAGGCCAAGTAGATTGGTTATACATTTTGTGGCATTAATTTATTAGTGAAAGATTAAGGCCGGCATGCACATAGATCAGTAAACGTATTTAGCGACTAAACATGTTTAAATTTGACGTATTTGTAGGATTTGACAACGCCTTAAATCATTTAGCCACTAAATACTTTTAGGCATCGTTGTGCAAATCGCTCTAAGAATAATATTTATTTTGTGAGATTCGCGAGATCTCAGTTCGGGGCGAACTAGTTATTTCGGTTGAAGAAAAACAGCTGCAGCTTAACATTTGGCAATATCTTTAGTTATGAAAGCATTTTATGTTTATTATGCGAGAGCTTTTCAGCAAACGAATGTTTTTACGAATAATATTTCAAATGATTCGCCTTTTTATAGCTGTTCATAATTGACCGAGCGAGCGAAGCGTCGTCGAGATTGGCCAAAAAATGCTTTTGCCTGTCTCTCTGTCTGCTCTCGCCTACAGGTCGCATTTTTTAACCGATGTGGACGAAAATTGGTACACAAGTTCCTTTATTAATTTATATTGTTTAATCGTTCGCGATTTTTGACTGGGGGGGAAGTTTGCCGTAGCGTTATTTATTGACGGATTTCTACTTTTGATAATTTATACGTTAGTTTGCTACGCTTAATGGCACACCCTTCTCAATTTGTATTTTTCTCTATATGTAAATTTGTAATTCTTTTGAGAAAATAAATGCTTAAATCATAATGACATAAGGTTTGACGACCTCCGTGGCGCAGTGGGCGAATAGCCAGCTGAGACGCAGGATGTAGCGGGTTCGATTCCCGCCGCAGAACAAATGTTTGCATGATCTACAGATATTTGTTTCGGGTCTGGATATTTTTCTATATATTATAAGTATGTATTTACAAAAAAAACGTATATAAGTATTCTATCAGTTATCTGGTTCCCATAGTACAAGCTCTGCTTAGTTTGGGGCTAGATAGCGCTGTGTGAAATGTCCTGCAATATTTATTTATTTATAACTCTACGTCGTCAAAGCTTTGTATACGTCGTATATGGTTTAATTAATTAACTGTTCTACAAAACCGCTAACTGTTTGACAAAGCAGCGTTAGCAGTTTTTCATAATTACTGAACGCAGAATTGCATAAACATTTTGCATTATCAATGCAATGGATCACCGATTACTTAGAGGTTATGTATGACAGCAAGAAATTAAACGATCCGATCGTAGCGGTGCAGAAAGTTAAAGTACAAGTTATTTTAACTTTTGTATATAGGGTGTTTAATAATACACGCACAAAAATGAAAGGGGTTATTTTAATGAGCATAATAAATACATTTGTGAAATGTTTACCATAGAAATATGAAATTTATTTTGGCATGTCAAAACAAACACTTTATTAAACTAATGTTGTGCTATTGTATTGTATTGTTGCCTATATAAGGCCCTGCCTGAAAACCAGCGCTGCTTTGCACAAAGGAGCTTAAAGCTGAGGCAGGACCTGTTTGGGCATGCGTGGCACGGAGCGGGACCAGTTAGTACACCTACCTACTGGCTGGGTAGGTACTTGTGTTCTACCCATGTTATAATATCTCATTCTACTGTATTTTTCTTGTCTATCTACTATTTTGTTTGTGATCCGTTCTGTGTTTCTTTGTGTGTGTCAAATAAAATTTATTCTATTCTATTCTATTCTATTGCATAATGCTTGCCATGTAACCACAGATACTGTATTGGTGACGTCTCGAGATATCTCTTGTTGTCCCTTTCTAACCCAAAACGCGCAGCCATTTCCGAAAGAGATATTAAATCGGCCTTTCTTTTTGGATGTTGATTGCAAGAGTAGGCAGTAAGTTTTATATCGAATTAATCATCTAAATTTAGTCGATTTTCTTTAAAATTTGATAATATAACTAGTACTTTTTTTTCGAGAATTCTTTTTTTATGTTATGAGAAACGGACACTTGAATATCGTCGGTATATTACCAAACACCCTGCATTGGTTTGTCATCAAAACGACCGAATCTAATTTGATGAAAGGTTTTTTATCCAAGTAGCACGCAAGTGAAATCGTGGATAGACCAGCAGTGGACTGCATACCGCTATAAAACCATCTCTTTGGGTATTGTTGTCTATTGACAAACATTTTTTTTTTTACAAATACAAAATCTTTATTGAACAAATAAAAAGCAACTTAAACTAACATAAAACCAACCTAAAAATTATATATTATATGTATATTTACTATTGGAATCTGGATTATAGTTAATACATAGTTAACTACATTTGTGTACAATTGTTTTCGAACTTTTTTAATAAACGAAAAAACATGGGTCACCAATTAAACCACGCATTTCAATTTGTTTGTACATAGCTTTGCAGAATTCCTATCCTTTGTTGAAAGTGGCGGGCTCAATCCACACCAATCAGAGAACAAAGCAAAAACGCTCTCTCAGAGTTTTCGCTTTGTGATGAACATGAACGATGAAGCGTCTCATATTTTCGTTCCTGTATGTTATTTGCGATAACCGATGTCATTCGAGCACAGAGAATTAATGATAATATATGTAAATATTTAATATGTAATGATAATATTGTTGGAAGTGCTTCGAAGTACCTACCGGCAAACACTATAAATACGGACGACGCCAGGAGAACGGCCTTCTTCCCCCTCCTGTTCACGCTGTACACCAGCGATATCCCCCGCACTCCGCAAGTGGAAATAGCCCTATACGCAGACGACACGGCCTTGTACACATCCAATCGGAATCCTGATCGGGTGGGTATAAGGCTGCAGGCTGCCCTTCATTCATTAGCCACTTGGTTCCGCAAGTGGCGGATTGAGGTAAACCCGTCGAAGAGCACAGCAGTGTACTTCTCACGGAGAAACCTCACTCCCAAACCGATCTCCTTATTTGGCAAGCCCATTCGCTGGGCCCCATCAGCCAAATACTTGGGTGTCATCCTCGATAGGCGTCTCTCCTTTAGGTTGCACATCACTAAGAGGTGCAATCAGGCAAAGTTCACCCTAGGACGATTGTCCTCACTACTAGGCGCGAAAAGTAAAATGTCCCTTAAAAATAAGGTGACCCTTTACAAAGCGTGCATTCGCCCCATCATGACATACTCCTCTGTAGTATTTGCCCACTCTCCTAAAGTTGGTGCCATTCAGGTCATCCAAAACCGCTTCTTGCGAAAAGCCTCAGGCTCGCCCTGGTATTTTCGCAATAACGATCTACATCGCGATATGAAATTAGAATCAATAGCCAGGTTCATGAAGCTCGCTTCCAAGCGGTTTTATGAATATGCCTCTAATCATCCGAACCCTTTGGTGCACACCATTCCGGTCTACCCGAGGGATTCGCCCGCCAACAAAATCCTCCGTCGTCCGAGACACGTTCTCGGAGACCCGGATGACGAAATCACCTCCGCTAATGCGGAAGGTGAGTCATCTACATCAGACAGAGTAAACACTTCACAGAAACACCGATCTCGCCGGCGAGGTCGACGAATCCCTTCAGTCGCCGCCTATACGAGGTACAAACATGTACCCGGGCGTTTCTCTCCTATACCCACCCCGGCAACAGCCCAAGCCGAGGTTCGTACCTAAGTGGTGCCCTTGCGCTAGTTGCCTAAAAAAAACTTACTGGGCTGAGCGCCATCTGCGCTCGCCAAAAGTTCGGTTAAGCTGTCACGGCCTCAGAGGCCAACAGCGAGATTAGTCCATTCGAAAAAAAAAAAAAAAAAAAAGAACGGCCTTCTTTCGCTGCGAACCACCGTGCTGAACGGACGTACTGAGTATCACCTATAGATTTGTTTTGTATAATTCTCATTTTCTTTTTAGGCTAGAGTGTTCTTTTAGTTGTAATTATTTCTGTTTTTAATTACCTTATTTTTAGGTTAACAAAATTGTTTTTTTATATAAAACTGCTTCTGATTCCTAAAATCAGAAGTTGGATAAAGAAAACATTCCCACTCTTTCCCTTATCTTTAAAAAAATAAACGTGGTGTTTATTATTTTTTTTTGTGTTGGTCAGTTGAGGGTAGTTCATTTTATTTCTTCTTGTTGTCATTTACGTATTTATCTAATAAGGGTGCGCTGGTGCACCGCTTTTGTGTCTTGTTAACAGTGCAATCGTAAAGATGAAGAGGTTAAGCCGGTCCCGGTCTCGCCACCAGCGACCGTCTGGATCACGGAGGTCACGGGACCAGAGGTCCCGTAGTCAGCGCTTCCGTGACCACTCGCGTGGTCGATCATCACATCGGCGGCGCTCCCGTGACCAGCGCTCCCGTGACCAGCTCTCCCGTGACCGCTCGCGTGGTCGATCGTCGCATCGGCGGCGCTCCTGTTATCTATCGCGTAGTCGATCGCCATATTGACGCTCCAGTAGTCAGCGGCGTCGCAGTCACGCTCGTGAGCGTTCTCCGCGCCGACACTCGCATGGTCATCGGTCGGACACCCAAGGGCGATGCGCCCATAAGCGTGATCACCACGACAAGCACCCCCGTTCTCGTGACCGAGCATGCCGTGGCCATAGCTGTGCTGAGGAGGTATATGACAATCCGGTGTGTGAAGAGCGTTCGCAAAGCGTGCGCATGCCCTCCATGCCGCCAGCGCCACGGAGTAACTGTGAGTCTTTAGATACTGTTTTATCGCGTCTATAAGAGTTAGAAAGGCGTTCTTTGGCCACATTGTCAGTTAAATCGGCAGCTAAGCAAAGTGGAGAACATATAGTAGAAGCAATACATTCGCTAAAATCAACTAGTACCTACCATTACTATATCTCGAACTTTGATCCAATCATTCATGACGTGGAATCAGGTTCAGCGAGGTTGATAGGGCCAAACTTGCAAACAAATGGGACGATCGTGAATGTCTTCTCGGATAGGAAATTGTTTAAAGGGTGACGCTAAGACATGGCTTAACGAGTGGGTATCTAACGATTGTTAGTGGGCTAACTTCAAAGTAGACTTTAAGTCATTGTTTGTAAGAAATATAGATTCAGCGAGTATTCTTTTTGAGGTGCTGTCTACTAACTCTGATAAATATCAAACCTACGCTAAATTTGCGCGTAGATCGTTGTTACATCTGCGTATTTTTAAGGGCCTTAGTGATGAGTTGGTAACAGAAATCCTCAAGTAAAAGCAACCGCGACTACGCCAACTTGAAGTTAAATGATTTAGTGAATTATTTATCTGTTTTTACTAAACATCCCCAAATTTTCAACCGCGGATACCCGCACAAACCGTCACATGACTTTAAACAAAAGTTATGATAATGACAGATCAAATGACTTCAAGAAGCCATTGCGTACCGCGAGCATTGATACAGGCAAGTACTTTGTGTGTGGTATTGCGGGACACACGCAGGCCACATCTCCTAAACGCACGAAACCTTAGCCAACAAAAGACCATGCAGACTTCTGTGTTGAACTTGTTAGTAGGTCATGAAAAAGCTACACTCGCAATTCGAATATTGGTACGAGATGTTGCTCTGGAACCTAGCTCCGCAAACCGCGAGGCCAGGAGGGAAATTATCAGGCGGAGGGTGGCCGAGTGGCTGTCTGAGAATCAAGCATCAATGAATGCTCGTGTTAAGCGGGACAGACGTCCTCCTCGTGTTTTTCAGGAAGGTGACCTGGTATTCGTGATCAAGTACTCCCAGTCAACGGGCAAGCTTGACCATGACATGCGCGGCCCATATCGGGTGGTCCGGGTCCTGCCTCACGACTGCTATGAACTGAGGTTGATGTCTGGGTCCTATGGGAAATCTACATTTGCTGCCGCCCAATTTATGGTCCCGTGGAAAGTCGAGTGGACTCCCGAGTCATGCTCCGCTTTCTTTGAGGGTATGAGATACCCGTGTGGCCCTTGAGGTATTTCTGTGGCCCTTGAGGTATTTGTGTGGCCCTTGAGGTATTTGTGTGGCCCTTGAGGCATTAGCACCAAGTCCATTGGAATGGTGTCGATGGCCATGGAAGCTGGTCGGCTTTGCAAACCGACCAGTCGCTGTGTAACGTGCGTACACAGTGTTCATTATTTGGCATGTTATGTTTTTACTTTTTTATTTTTTTTTTGGTGTTTGTTGTGCTCTATTTACTAGTAACCTAACTAACCTAACCCTTACTAAATGCATGTAAAGATGATACCGATGAGGTATTGACTATGCCTTTTTATAAAAACCATGTCTCTGTTTAATAGCAGCGAGCGATGATGATGACCCAGATGAGGACCAGTTCGGACCTAACGTGTCTCAACTTAGGTGATCGTTTATCACCACACGATCAAGAACCATGACCTTCACGAGGTTTAGATATGCCTGCACTTGATTAACCTGAGCAACATCCCTGTACCTAATAATCTGTCGGGACGCCAGAGCATCAGGAGAAGCCGTGTTGGAAGTGCTTCGAAGTACCTACCGGCAAACACTATAAATACGGACGACGCCAGGAGAACGGCCTTCTTTCGCTGCGAACCACCGTGCTGAACGGACGTACTGAGTATCACCTATAGATTTGTTTTGTATAATTCTCATTTTCTTTTTAGGCTAGAGTGCTCTTTTAGTTGTAATTATTTCTGTTTTTAATTACCTTATTTTTAGGTTAACAAAATTGTTTTTTTATATAAAACTGCTTCTGATTCCTAAAAATATATATAATGATAATATATATAATGATAGTATATGTAAAAGATGATCTTATTGATCGCTTGCGGGACATAATTTTCAGATGATAATTATTGCTCTTGAATCCGGTCCATAACGCTTTACATCAAATGTCAGTGAAGGCAGATTCATGTCATATATTCTCGAAGATGATGTAAATATTTGATTCTTAGGTCGTTCGTCCACAACGAAGTTACTTTTTGAGGGCAACATTTTGCAACACGAGAACACTAATTAAAATTGTATAACTTTATCTTTTACTATTACTATTAGCCCATATTGTCCCATTTTTGGGCAAAATTCTCCCCGCATTTCCGCCACTCACAACGGTCCAGTGCCACCTTATGCCAGTCGCTCTCAAAGGTGTCCAGCTCATCTCACCACCTCCAGGGTGATTTTCCTTGGCACCATTTTGCTGTCTCAGGGCTCCACTTTATGGTAATTTTGGTCCACAGCTCGTCAGGCATGCGACAGACCTGATTGGCCCAGTCCCACTTCAGCCTGGCGGCCTTCTCCCCTACATCGGCGATTTTGGTTTTGGAGCGCAGTATAATGTTACGGACGCTATCAGTTATTTTAACTCCAAGAATACTGCGCTCCATCTTCCTTTGGCAAACCTTGAGTTTATATTTTTGGATATTAGTCAAAGACCAAGTTTGCGAGCCATATGTTAGAATGGGAGGGATTGACATGTCCATA
The DNA here is from genome assembly GCA_963924445.1 of Philereme transversata. Taxonomy (NCBI): domain Eukaryota; kingdom Metazoa; phylum Arthropoda; class Insecta; order Lepidoptera; family Geometridae; genus Philereme; species Philereme transversata. The sequence goes on from OZ004353.1 coordinate 6,977,626, forward strand.
AGTTTGCGCTTCAGTACTATTGGAAGGTTGCCCTTCATCAGCTCCTTCATCGACTAATGGCTCCTCCAGGGTTCTCAGTGCGTCGTGCGACTTCTTTATCTTGCCTGCCTGTCGTGGACATATTGCATCGCTTCACCGTTCACTGTAATATGATAGGCGATGCTGTTTGTCATAACTTTAGTCATTGACATGTTCATCCTTAATCCAACCTTAAGGCAAACTATCTTTAATAAATTCTATTTGTTATCCATTGTTGCTCGCCAACATTTGTAAACGTTGCTCCAAAAAATGTAATGATGTGGACGCACCTTCTCTCATTAAAACCGCTACTATGTTTGATCAAAAGCTGATGCAAAGTGACAGTTTAAATTACATTCTAAAACGAATATTACAAAAGCTCTTATTCCTGAGGACTTTAAATAATACTTCAGTAGAGTGGAAACTGGTTGCTAATTCCTTCTAGTTAATAAGCGACTGACTTTACACAGTTGCACAGGGTGGGTAGGTCACAAACGAGAATCTAGGCTTACCTACTATTTTTTTAATGAACCAACTGCACATAAGGAGATTTAAGTTTTTTGAAGTACAAAAGGTGGAGTTAAGAAAGCTACCCTGAATATTTGCACTTACAACTCAGAAATTAAAAGCGGGAGTCAATACGCACATATTCTATTTTTTAATAGAAATTTCAGTTTCTGCGCCTTACCTTCGGAATGATTGAAGACGGGTAGGTAGTATATTTTTCTTATTGCGATGTTTCCTGCTAAGCTCATAAAAAGCCTGTGAACTCTCTCCCTAATTTTGATACATACCTGCTGAGCTGTTTATCATTAAGGAGTTCTGTAGGGCATTTCCAAACTCCATGATGTTGACCACTGATAGGCCCCCAAATAAAAATACTTATGCGATTTCCAAATCAATAACTAAATCGCGATGCGGGTGTTGTTATAAGGAGTTTACGGTTGTTATTTTGTACTCCATCCTCAAAAAACTTATATGGGACACAAGTAAATGTAAAAATTAAAAAACCACTGATATTCTGTTTTCACATAGGTGGTTAAAAACAGACATAGCTAAGAACCATCCCAGTTACACCAGCTTTCTATTACTAGTGGTACGCCCAAACTGAGATCTCGCGAGTCTACCAAAAACTACAAGTAACAGGGGTTCATGAATGAAATTGAATGAATGAATGAAATACTCTTTATTGCACACCAAACAAAAATACAGTAACAAAGGAATTAAACAATAAATAACGGTACAATGGGCGGTCTTATCGCTAAAGGCATCATGGTAGTTGGAAATTTTTTTCGTGGAAAAATTTCTGTTACTCGGGATTTCAGACTTTTCCCTATAATTGTGTCAATACATGTACTATAGTTGTGGCTACACGAATACCAAATTTCAGCACTGGTGTTTCCTGTGAATTTCGTTAAAGTTCAGTTTTTTATAATTTTTTTAAACTTAACCTAACAGTCTCATTTTGATTTTTTTTATTCCTTTTGAACCCCAATATCTCAACTATCCCCCAACATTTTTAGCTCATTTAATCACACCAAAATTGCGCCATCACTACCTACCTATATATCAAATTTAACGATGATCGGATAAACGCTTCGAAAGTTGTCTTCGGACAAACAAACATACTACATGCAACGCCGGTTTACCCAAGTTGATTTGGAGATCTCGCTTTGCTCGACCAATTAGATTAGATAATTAAACTGATATTATAAATGTGAAAGTTTGGATGTTTGTTTATTTATTTGTTTGTTTGTTAATCAATCACGTCGTAACAGCTCAACCGGTTACGGTGAAATTTAGTATATACGTACATTGTAACCTGGATTACCACATAGGCTATCTTTTATCCCATAAATCAGTTCCCATGGGATAAAAATTGGGTGTCAAGTCAAGTTGCAACAGCGAGTTTAGCTTTATTTCTAGGTTACCTACACATTTAGGAGTGTAATGCGTACGAAGTCAACAGCTAGTAAATAAATACACAGAGATAGGCATTAAACTTATAGCAGCCCTCTTTTTGCGTTTGGGTTTAAAAACAAAATCATCGAATTTTGTCATAAATTGGCGGAGATATTGAATACAAAATCCGCACCCAATTTTTAAGTAGGTGAAAAATCTAGTTCACTGAAGCCATCCCGATGGCGCGGTATAACTAATTCCGGTGCAATCACGCCATCTCCCAGCCACTCTGAAAACCACTCAGTTTTTTACGAAGTGTCATTTTTCAGGCTTCATCCAGGGTTCATTATTAAAAATGTTGGACAAGAGCGAGCGGCTTATACCCTTCTAGGGTTTCACAATAAAGTTCGTTGGTTTAAAAGCAAATACGTGAGGCACGTAATTTTCCGCATGTTATCCGAAATCAATACTATCAACGGTGCTTGTCTCAGCTTTTGTGAAGCAATAAGCAGCCCCCTGACACTCCATAGAAACGTTCTAAAGACGCAGCAGCCTGTCCGCACTCGGTTATCATGTTATAGCACCTCTACACGATGGGTCATGATTACGATAAAATAAATTTCATCCGAAAAAAGAATTTCCCGATATTTTTTTCCGCGTACCGCTTCAACAAAGCGCGGCATCTCTTCAGTCTCAGGTCCATTAGACGAGCATTCAAACGATGTCCTGTTTTTCTTCGATATGCCCGAAGCCCTAAGTCTTCATTTAACACCCTTTTCACCGTGGTTCTGCTTAACCCCATCTGAAGGGCCAACAGTTTCTGCTTACGTTTGGGATTTCTTTGAATTCGCGCCTTCACAGCTTTTATCACTGCTGGAGTCCTAACAGACCGAGGGCGACCACTTCTTGACCTGTCATCTACACTAGAGTCTTCATTGTATCGTTTGATGGTGCGATAAACGAATCTTTTGGTTATATTCAAATTTTTCAGTATGTCAAAAATTTGAATTGGCGCGTAACCGCAACGATGCAACGCAATAACTGCAACACGGTCTTCTTTAAGCGTCCACTCCTTATTTAAAAATGAGTAAAATTCTAAAAAGTATGCATTTTTATTTTCATGAACAATTCGAAATTCGAATTCTATAAACTTTTTTGTGGCCAGCATTCTAAAAGAAAAGTTTTTACTGTGTGACAATACTTATGACCTGACTAGGTATATAATAACGCACTCGTCCGCACCTTACCGTAAACAAATACAAACTGAGTGATCGGCGATCATATCGACACGCTTACAATCATTGCCGCAAACTCCTTTGATGTTCGTCCGAAAAATTGACATAGCGGCAATTACGCTCGATCGTTACCAATCATGGGCGATTACAGGCAATTATGCCCTCTACACGATGGTGATCGTCTATGATTGTCCATCATGGCCCATCGTGTAGAGGCTACATTATATACACTAAATAAATAAATAGCGGCAGCTGCTACTGTTTCTACGTCCATTATTAACAAATGTAGCTGCGCAATCATGGTGTCAGTCATTGCGGGTTCTGTGATTGTCCATCATGGCCCATGGTGTAGACAGCTGCGCAATCATGGTGGCAATCATTACGCATTCTGTGATTGTCCATCGTGGCCCATAGTGTATAGGATACATTAGGAATTTACTGTAGTGTTGAGCTAAACTAATCGCGCGGGACAGGAATAACACTATAATATTAGCAGCTATGTGATGTCTCTCCGTCACTCTTATAGCAATATTTGATACATAGATAGATAGATAACTCTTTATTGAATTACCACACAAACAGAAATAATACAAAAATAAGTGTAAGGCTAGAATAAATAAGGCAATACAATGGGCGGCCTTATCGCTGAAAGCGATCTCTTCCAGACAACCTTTGGGTGGAGCGAAATTTACAATATAGAGTGCGGTGTACTTTGTAGGAACGTTTACACAAATATTCTTAGGTATACTAAAAATATGAAAAAGTTCTAATCCTAATTCTTAAAATACTTATAAAATAGACTAATATATATATATGCAAATAGCTAACTATACTAACAGATAAAATGTTTAAATAGTAAATAAATAACGCTAGGAAGATGACATCGTCAGGTAATGTTGCTTCACCTTCAGCTTGAATGTGTGTAAGTAGGATGACCGTCTTATTTGGTGCATGTTTAAGAACTTAAGATCGATACAGATTATTAAAATAAAAATTTTAATGTCTGTTCTTAACAATTAATTATTGATTTTAAATTTGTACATATTTTTCCTAGTAAACTGAATTTTAATTTGAGCGTTGTGAAAGCAATCTAATATATAAAATCTCGTGTCACGGTTTTAGTGGTCGCACTCCTCCGAAACGAGTCCATCTATTTTAATGTTTTTTTTTTGTGCATTTGGTAGGTATGAGAAGGTCTGAAAGTATTTTTTACTCTCCTACCCCCACCCTACATTTTGTAATCCAAATCTTAGTATTTTTGTATGAGCAATATCCATATAATTTAACCGTCGTTCATTGACGGGAAGTTTGTTATCCCGACGTTATCCCAATAAGATATGGTTGCACTCTTACACATTTTCGGTACGGAACCCTGAAAGTTATTAGTTTTAAGTTTATTAATATTTATACAAGTTAACATCTTGCCTCCAACGAGCAGTTGTTTTTTAGATAGAAAGTGAAGAAAGTTTTAATGGAGTGCATGAATCTCTTATTATTTATACGATTAGGTAAACTGACGTTGCATGATGTTCTTATTTAAAGGGTTAATCGATATTAAACAAATTATTAAATTATTAAACTTATTAAATCGCGGTGCAATATTTTTTTCTCATGATGTAGCGCGAATTTTGCGATAGATACCAAGCGTTTACGAGTATACCTCAAACGCCAATGACATTAGCGTTTGTAATATGACCGCAATATAGGTACGATATTTTGATCCGAATTTGTATCAAAATACTGTTTAGTTAAGCACTAAAACAATCTGGTTTTGCATGATTATGCGGCTCAACTTCAAATAATCAATGCATTGCGCCGTATTTTTGGGCCTCACTTGAACCTCTTTTGGTATTCACTGGGTTTATGGCTTTAGTATTCAAATTCAGTGGTCGGACAAGTTAATTTTTGTGAGGCTTAGTATAATTATTGCTTTATTATAGCACAATTGCAACATTTAACATTTGCTTACCATTATGGCGTGTATATTGCTGAATCGAGCCCATTTACTGCTGTAAGGGCTTTATCACAGTTGCTTTAATCACATGCGTACGCCGAATAAACACGCGCGTCCCGCTACACTTCAGCCAGTCATATTGTCGAAACGATTGTAACGTAGGTATCATTTATTATAAATAAATATATAATATTACTGGACATTTTACACAGCGCTATCTAGCCCCAAACTCAGCAGAGCTGGTACTATGGGAATACTTATATACTTTTTTTTTGTAAATACATATAATATATAGAGGTACAACCACACCGGAACAAATATCTGTAGACCATGCAAATATTGCCGGCTATTCAGCCACTGCGCCACGAAGGTCGACAATTTATTATTATTGTATATTTCCTTTGTTACTGGATTTTTATTTGGTGTGCAATAAAGAGTATATATTTATCTATCATTTAAGTATCGTAACAACGCGGCGAGTTCTAGACGCACTCGTGGCGAAAATGTTCACAAATCGCTTCGCTGGAAGCTCGCTCGTAACTCGCCAGTGTACTAACGCTCTTATGCACAGTAAGTAGTATTTGTGTAGTTCTCTTTTGTTTTTATAAATTTATGTTTTCACATTTTTTTTCATTGCATTTTCTTTCTGTATTTTCTCTGATTAAAAATACCTACCTTTAAAATTATCTATCTCTCTAGCCTCAAAGGTTTGCTGGAAGAAAACTCTTCTTAGGGTTCAGCTCGCCTTTGTATACAGGTCCTCTATTTATGTACTTTTTAATGTATTTTCTTGTGTACAATAAACAATAAAGAAAAATGTAATTGTTTGAATGTAGTGAATAAAAATGATTGTCTCTGTCATTAATCAACCTTAACTTATAAAAAAGTTAAAAAAAAATTATCCATCACAGAGAAAGCTGTCGCCTAAGTTTCGCAGAGTCAGCGACATAAGTTGGTAAACAATTTTTAATTTACAAGTTGGATTTTCAAAGAGAAAAACAAACGTAGGTATTTTATTTTTACACGAAGTAGAGTGGATTTCTTCTTTCTTTCTTTATATTTTTTGTACATAAAACTGCTTGATTGAGATTTATTCCAGTCTAAAGATCTCATTCACCTATATCTAAGAATTGTTCTGTAACTGTATCTACTTACCTAATATTCTGTAGATACCAATAAATTATACAAACCTCAAGGAACTCTTATAGGATCACTTCGTTGTCCGTCTGTCTGCCAGTCTGACAATAATGATTGATTGGAAATACTTTATTGCACTTATAAAACTATTACAAAGGCGAACTTAATGCTAAAGAGCTCTTCCAGGTAACCTTTGTGTATTGTAGATAAAGATGTGTAGGTACACAGAAAAGGGAACAAATAAAAGTTTGCACAGAACTAATAAAAATTGCATAATATAGGTTCATACTACATAAGTAAACCTACTTAAATACTTTATATGATAGACTAAACTATACCAACATCAAATAAAAATATATACTTAACAATAGAAGAAGTGATAAGGAAAGATTAAGTTGCTCATTTTTGGTCGGTTTTACCGAGAAGGTGCCTATAGATTCTCAATCTGAATGCTTCCACTGAAGTAGCCTCGAAATAGTTTGGTGGCATATTATTCCAGAGACGAGTAGCGGTTATGGTGTAAGAGTCAGAGTAAGTAGCCGTGTTATGCTGTGGAGTAATTAGTTGGAAACGACGAGACGATCGCACAGGTCTGTCCTCAGTTGATACGGATGCAATTCGCTCTCAAGACAGGAGGTATCAAGTTGAAATTAATATCATGGAACCAACCTCAATCTCTTATAACAATATTGAAATAATATTACACTGACATTTCGTACCACGGCCCTCACACCTTACTTTATTATTGTAATGGCGAAGTTTTGGTGACGTCACCATAAATCGTTCACATGAAACGTTTCACATTAGAGCTCAAATAAAGCGTAAAATTATCCTAAAAAGGAGAAAATTGTGTTCATTTTTGCAACGTTTTATAATGAACGTGGTGTAATCACTAGCAAACACTAAATATAATTAGGATTATAACAGTAATGTTTAAAAGTTTTGTGGTTCAAATCGAAGTAATGATACTAAGCTTGTAATAGAACTCTCCTGAAACATGATGGTTTTCTATAAGATTGTGGTCGGCGCCGGTGCCTAGATACGATCCCTAAGAGCTGTAAAAGCAACTTCTAAGTCAAAGCAATCAAAGAATACGCCATTTATGCTGCTTATTTTGACACTCGAATATAAATCAAAACCTATAGGTTACTTTCTAACTATAAGAAGACCAGCGCTGTAGTGATGTAAATTTTATGCTTGTACAGCATAATGCTGAGTGGTGACCCTTTTTGCTTTCACATTACTACTATATTCTGCAGGTACCTATTATGTTAAATGTACCCGCGTGAAGCAAAATAAACGTTTTTTACTTTACTTTACTTTACTCTCCGTTGACCTAGAATCATGAAATTTGGCAAAAAGCAAGGTTAGGCTAGGTTAGGACACTAACTGCTCATACAGGGTGTTTGGTAATTTACTGACGATATTCAAGCGATGGTTTCTCAAAACTTAAAAAACTACTAGTTATCAAATTTTAAAGAAAATTGACTAAGTTTAAAGAAAAGTGATTAATTCGATATAAAACTTACTGCCTACTCTTGCAATCGACATCCAAAAATAAAAGCCGATTTGATATCTCTTTCGGATAAGGCTGCGGATTTTGGGTTAGAACGGGACAACAAGAGATATCTCGAGACGTCACCAATACAGTATCTGTGGTCACATGGCAAGCATTATGCAATAGCACAACATAAGTTTAATAGTGTTTGTTTTTACATTCCAAAATAAATTTCACATTTCTATGGTAAATATTCACAAATTTATTTATTATGCTCATCAAAATAACCCCTTTCATTTTTGTGCGTATATTATCAAACACCCTATAAAGGAATAAAATAGAAACGTGGTAAATTTTTTGTGTCTTATATTAAAAAAAAAACACAGAACCCTCGGTGCGCTAGTCAGACTTGCACTTGTCCGGTGTTTTTATGGTTTTTTTTGCTTTCTAGTTTAACACAACTACCCAGTGCACATTCTGAAAGAAACGATCATGCAAGTTATGCCCATATGTCTCTTCTAGGCCTTAATAACTAATATTACACATACTAATTAAATATAATGACTATATAGAGAAACAACCAGACTCGGAACAAATATCTGTAGATCATGCAAACATTTGTTCCGCGGCGGGAATAGAACCGGCTACCTCCTGCATCTCAGCCGGCTATTCGCCCACTGCACCACGGAAATCGTCAATGAATTTTTTATATATAAAGCAAAGTCAGGTTTGTTCGAACACTTATAACTCGAGAACGGCTGGATCGATTTTCATGGTTTTTGATTTGTTGTATTTGTATCCGTCCTGAATATCAGAATAATTATTAAAATATGGGAAAAATTTACGCAAAAAGATATTATAAAGAAAAATCATTTTCTCATACATTGATGCAGATAACGATGACCGACGTATATTGACAGCCCGCGTCATATACATGCCAAGGCGATACGAAGTTCGGCGGGTCAACTAGTATTCAAATAGATGTAAGAGGAATGCACCTACTTATAACAAACGGTTATCTCTGTCATCATATCAGCCCGAGGACTTCCACTGTTGAACATAGGCCTCCCCTATATATTTCCAGAGTGACATTTGCGCCGATCTTGTGCGGCCACGGCTTGCAGCAACCTTTAACATGTCGTCTTTCCATCCAGTGGGGGGTCCGTCCTACGCTGCGCTTTCCACTCGAGAACCTTTCTGATCCAACGGGCGTCAGTTCTTCGAGCTATGTGCCCTGCCCAGTGCCACTTCAGCTTGCTAATCTTTTGTGCTATGTGACTTGGGTTCATAGAGAGATCTCGAAGAGAAACACCTAGCATAGCCCTCTCCATAGCACTCTGAGCGACCGCGAGCCTTCTTATGAGGCACATGGTGAAAATATAGGTATCTATACAAAAATATATTTTTATTTTTCTTTTTCTGACGTCAATGATTTTTAGTTACTTATATTCCTTTTTTCGAAAAACATCGTTTATGACACACAACTAACTTCTGAGCGCGGTTTTACTAGCACACGTAAACATTTGTCCTGCGGCGGGAATCGAACATCTTACGTCTCAGTTGGCTGCTAGCCAACCGCTCCACACAGGTCGTGAAAATGACGCAGAGGTCGTCAAAAGCTGATTTTAGTTGGATTATTTCATTCAAACTTCCAGACATCTCGCGCACACTTTTGCATTTATAATATTAAAGTGATAAAGTACGCTCCAGTTATTCCAACTTACCAAGGTGCGATTAATATCCGGCTATACTCTGTTAGGTACTCTTTGTGGCAGTCCACGAATCAATTTACGTTTGACCTTCGATCAACAATACACCTAGATAAAGGGTCGGCGCAAAAAATTCGTCTCGGTAAATAACAGCTCACTTGAGTGAGCTCTTATTTTGTTTAGTCAGGTTGAAACAGTCAACGTCAACACGTACCACAATGCCTCAATGCGCATTTAAAAGTTGCAAAAATAATGCCCGGAAAAGCAATTTATCAGCCGAAGTGACTTTCGGTAAGTACATGTGGAATAAGTTATATTTTAAGCTTTAAAATGACGATTAATATCAATTTTTTAACAATATTGCCGATTTTAAACCACCGCTAAGAATGTTTGGCCAACGTCAAACGTGTGATATAGCATTGGGCCAATAGACGCCAATAGCAAACAGAAACGAAATAAAACGATGTAGCTCGCAAGACAATAACAGGAAAATGTACTTTATTTTTTGCTTCATAAGGTTGATTTCACAATAATTGTTATATAACCTGTGTCTTTTCATTTATAAGTGACAGGTGTAATTTATTTCTTTGTTTGTTTTTTGAGACGAATGATCATGAGGTTGTGAATAGGTTGAATTTAAATCTTTTGTCTCATTCTATTGCTAAACTAATGTAGCTGTAAATAATGTAATATGTTTACGCGGACAGCATTTAGCTTTGATTTTGTATAAGACCCGTAATCTAGTTGTATTCTTCATCGAAGCGTTTGACGCCTTGGGAATAGAATTGCAGTTTCGAGATCCACGAACTGGAAACAACATCACGAGAAACTTGTATTAAATGGATTTATATTAGATTAATATTTATTGAATACCATTAAAAATAAACAAAAAAATGTAAATAAGGTCAATGCGGGGAAGTCCGGCATACTTTATTGGGACTTAATAAACCAACCATATTAATACTTTGATATTCATCTTAATTTCATTTTGATTAAAAGTAGTATAGAGAAAATACTGTATTTTATAATATGAATAAAATTTGCTGCGCTTATTTTTGGAAATAAAAGCATATTTTTAAAACGAGGCATATAGACGGACTTCCCCAGGCTTTTGGGGCAAGTCCGTCGACTACCTTTATAATTTTTGGTTTTATAGATTAATGTATATGCGTATTCGAAATCGATTTGAATATAAATGTCAATTAAATGTGTACCTCAACGTCTAAGATACATTCGTAAGATTGCAATTGTGTTTTATATTGCTATAATTGTAAAGTGAGGCAAGTCCGTCATAGTTGTAGGGTCAGGGATTCTCAACCTTTAAATAGACACAAATAAATGTACCGAGTAAAACAATATTTATGATGCTTATAAATATTTATTAAAAAAAAAGACAGTGCAAAAATCTCATAAACCGTTAGGCGTAAATATTTTTATTCAAAAAATAATTCTTTCTCATCTTTAACAGGAAATAACTCTTATAATGTTACTGCCACTTCTGTAGCCACTGACGAAAAGTACGTAATAAATAAAGCTAAAATATTTCTGCACCACAATATGAAATTTTAGTACTCCTTATAGCTGAGTCTAAATGTTTTATCCTATTGTTTCGTTATATTGAGTTCTATTGGAAAAGTGGCCACTTTTAGCATAAAAACTTGATATAGCTAAGCAGCTATAGACAGTGTACAGTTCGATACATTAAAAGGTTTACGACATCTGATCAGGGCCAATACCGGCATATGCCGGACTTTCCCTTACAAACTATACGGGCTTCCCCCAATATTGAATTTAGAGGTAAGAATCTGATCACTAGGAATATATTTCTATAAATTAACGTTATTAATCAAACTAAACTTCACAAATCGAAAGTTAGTAATATTAACTGTACACTTACTAGCTTTTCTTGTAAAAATGACTTGATTTTGAATTATTTTTTTCACTTTGAAGACAAAACGCTTCACTCGTCTTCACCGAACTAAGAAGTCGTTACGATTTTTTTGCTTGGAAACAGCACCTAGCGCCATCTGTGTCGTACAGTTTGAACAAAAATATCGTGCTGTTTAATCATACTAACTGTCACAAACGTATCTGTTCAAAAATGAACCTTACGTAAGGGTAGGTATACGTGGTTACACCACTAACGGATTTGCCCTCATTGACCTTACAGTTTAAAATTATAAAAAAATATAAGTACCTACAATTATGACATCACGTCCTAAAAATATCATTGAATTAGTCCTGTATAAATAGATAAACAAATCATATTAATTCATCATGTAAGTAGGTGTGGAATTGGGCGGGCCACGTCTGCCGCATGAGATGCGTTATGGGCTAAAAGCCACCACAGAGTGGACGCCTCAAAACGGGAAACGACTTCGTGGCAGACCGCGGCGAAGATGGAGGGACGAAATTGATGCCCATTTACAGGATTAGTGTCCACAATAGCCCAAAATAGAGTAGACTGGAGAGAAGGAAGGGAGGACTCTGCCCTACAGAGGGCACTACAGGCTCTTAATCATTAATAATAATAATAATGAAAGTAGGTCTCTGTTAAACTGGCTAAGCGACATCGTCGCATAGGCACCGCCGTTTTGATGTTTATAAATATTAATAATTATTTATTGAAAATGTATCGAAAACTAGATAAATATTCAAGGTACCGATATTAAACCCACCTCTAAAATCTACGATACTGGATGTGTGTTTTAAATTAATGTCGCACATAACATAACATGTTGTATAATAATATAAAAAGATAATAAGAAAACATTCTACCATAAGAAGTCTCCTTTGTACCGTAGCGTCTTTCGTCTCCTTTGTTGTGATAATGCATCTTAATTAATAGGTATTATCAATTACGACGTTGTCTGAAACTAAACTTTAATATGAACCCCTCTATAGTTACTATAACCTGAAAAATAATTCAATTCATTATTTTGACGTTAAGTGGATTACAATTTTAAGAGAAAATATAAATAGTGACGTGAATAAAATAATAGTTTTTTTGGCGTTTCATTGACACACTGTACGGACGTGATAAAATTGAACTGTAATTGAGCTGAATTGAATACCCTTTCGTCATGTGATGTAACAATACTAGCAATTAGGTTGTGGCAACATTATTACGCAATTTGACAGTTCACTTGTTAATATAAACAAGGTTTACGACACAGCTCTGTACTAGCGTCTACCAAATTATATCCTTTATAAATAAATATGCTTTATTTAACACTAGCTGTTGCCTGCGACTTCGTACGCGTTACACTTCTAAATGTGTAGGTAACCTAGAAATAAAGCTAAACCCGCTGTTGCAACTTGATTTGACACCCCATTTTTATCCCATGGAAACTGATTTATGAGATAAAAAGTAGTTTATGTGGTAATCCAGGTTATAATCTACGTATATACCAAATTTCATCGAAATCGGTTCCGCCGTTACGACGTGATTGAGTAACAAACAAACAAATAAACAAGCATCCAAACTTTCTAATTTTTCATATAAGTGTAATGTAAAAAAATGCACAAAACAATACACACTAAATTAAACTTCTAAGACAAACTAAAACAAAACTATTTTCTTCTGACCAAAATGTTGTACTCGTAGTCCTTACCATTTCAAATTTCGAACTCTACGTCCCTATGAGGTCGTGTCTAAAATTGCATAACCTCTTTAAACTTAGAAACCTTCAAATGAGGTACTCATACATAATAGTAGGTGACTTTCGAGACATTCCAATTTTAAAGAGTATTTGCTTATGTTTTTAAGTCAGTTCAACCTTTTTTGAATAAAATCGGATTTAGTTTTCGAACATGTGTCAAAATAAGTAGGTACTAAGGAGTTTCGATATCTGCTTCGAAGCAAATCACCGCAAAATAACTTTCTACCCCTATTTAACTCCGTTACGGGATGAATTTCAATATCATATGAAACCCATCTTCCATCACTTCTGTTAGAAAAGGTTTATGCAAAATTTGAAGTAGATTGGACTAAGGAATCACGTTGTCCCATACAAACTTTGCCCCCCTTTTCACCCCCTTAGGGGTAGAATTTCGGAAAATCCTTTCTTATCGGATGCCTACGTCATACAAAGAACACACCCTCCAAGTTTCAGGTCTCTACGATCAGCGGTTTAGGCTGTGCGTTGATCCGTCAATCAGTAATTCAGGAAAAAGCCTTTTATAATATATGTATAAATTACTACTTTACAAGGTTACTCGTACGTCAATTTGAAAGCAAATTTAGCGTTCGAGCAAAGCGCACATTTTGAAAACAAAAGTGGTAAAACGCTGAATCAAAAATCGATTGATGTATATGTTTAAAATCGCATAAGAATTTACATAGTTCATATTAAAAAAAACCGGCCAAGTGCGAGTCGAACTCGCGCACGAAGGGTTCCATACCATTATTAAATTGTATGAGCGCCCATACAACTTAGAAGTCTATCTTAATTGGCGTCAACTATGTATGTATAGGAACTAAAAACCACCTTTGTAGGACCGATTAAGATACGAATATTGATACAAAGAGCCTACAGCGCTACAATCCTAAATACTTATATATATTTGAAAAGATATCGATAATCATAATTTTACATTGCTGTAGTTACATCTGTCAAAAATAAAATAGCCCAATGGACAGAGTATAGCATGTATCAATCGTACTCGATACCGCTTGTTGAGAGGATTCAGAAAGCTTTTACCTAGAGTTAATTAGCTTAGCATAATTTACTAGCCTTTTACAGACATGTTTGATGTTTACTTTCAGGGTAGCTGCTAAGCGCATTAATTATCCGCACGGGTAAATTGTTCCACAACAAAGAAAATTTAAATAAAATAGATACTCGTACTCTTTGAACCTATTAATTTGGTAGCGTTCGTTCAATAGATAAAGGTCTCTTTTGAACGAATGGTACGAGTATATCTGGTGGGCGGACTCGAACAGTTTGGTACATTAAGTCTCAGGAGAGATTTTGCTTTCCTGTGTGTGTTTTACCGCTTGTATAATGGGCTGAGGAGTTATTTGACATGGTGCCTGCAGGTTCCTTTTACCATCGCACCACTCGCCATCGGCAGGGAATCCATCCACACACTTTGGAGACCACTTTGCGAACCGTGAGGTTCCAGAGAAATTTCTTCCCTCGAACACTTTGCTTGTAGAATGGTCTCTCTGCCAAGGTTATGTTACAAGCGTCCATAGGCTACGGTAACCGCTTACCATCAGGTGGGCCGTATGCTTGTTTGCCATCTTAGTAGTATAAAATAAAATGTGCATTAATAATGAGTTGTTCGATGACCGCTTGCCGTCTGTTCTGTAAGTGCTTTTTAGTGTCACATCAAATCAAATCAAATCATTTATGTCAGAAAGTATAACATACATGCTATTCACAGGAACACAAAATGATCACGATCTCCCACCTTAGGTATAAACCTGTGTTGTGGGAAGGTAGTCTCTTTCGTCCGTTTTTATAGATTAGGTACATAGTATTAAACAAAAAATAATGATTATATTTAAAAAGGACATGCATTAATTAATAAATTTTGAATATTGAGGGCAGCATTACGTTGTATCATTTTTGTGTTTATGTTTTTGAGTGTATGTGAGGGTGTGTTAGTGTGTGTAAGCGCGTGTGTGAATGTGTGCTTGCATGCGTGATTGTGTATGTACTGGGTGTCCCATAGGAATGGGTGAAAACTAATGAGCCACTATTTTTTGAGTAATGAAAGGATTGGGAAAATTTAAATGTTTTTCAATAAAAGAATGTTATCATTTTCATTTCACGTATATTTTATTACATATATACATATAAAATTATCAATTACTCTGCAAAAAAAGAACAATATTGCCGTGAGTATTCGCGGAAATTTTGAGAAAAAGATTATTTATCGAACGTAATAGAAACATCAATATAAAAAAAAACAGATTTTCACCTTCTAAGAGTAGTTTCGCTCGAAACTCTTTTAGTTCCGAACTTAGTACGGAATCCTCTAAATGCTTCACTGTACATTTTTCCTCTTGTGTAGAAGCACTCAATGAGAAAAACCTTTTCTTCGATAGTAAGCTCACTCATTTTCACTAACGCCGTCCGTTTTCTACCGCAGCTAGAATAAAACTTACAAACCTCAGGTATCTACTTGTTAAACGTAGGGTCCCTGAGAGGGTTGAAAGGGTGGGGATCATTCATTTAGTTTTCACACATGCCCATGGGACACCCATGTCTAAGTAGATATAAGGATAATACCTAAGGATACTAACAAAATATGTTACATTGTTGGTTGTTAAGCGTTATATAGGTGTGAGCCATATGTATTTTTATGAAATTATTGTGGAAAGTTGTAAATAAATTGTATAGCATAAGATATTTATTATTATTATTACTACATGGTTCTAAACTGTTTCACACACTTGCCCTTTCGACCTCCGCGACGCTGTGGGAGAATAGTCGGGAATCGAATCCGCAGCCTGTGACAAACGGTGGTTCCCGCCACGGAACAAATGTTTCCACGATCTACAGACATTTGTTCCGGGTCTGGGTATTTCTCTATTATTATCGGCGTTGTATGTATATATGTATGTATGTTTGTTTGTCCAAGAATAACTTTCAAAGCGTTGATTCGATCATCGTGAAATTTGGTATATTGGTAGGTAGTGATGTCACAATTCTGGTGTGACTAAATGAGGTAAAACTGTTGGGGGATAGTTGAGATATTGGGGTTCAAGAGGGGTAAAAAAAAACAAAATGATATGAAACCAATTTACATGAACTCCCGTTACCTGTAATTTGAATGAAACTGAAGGTCTAGTTATTTTGGTTATGTATTTCGGGGCACTATTTTGATTGTCAAAGATTAAAAATTTTTTTTGGAGAGTCGTGCGATCTCAGTTCGGGGCAAACCACTAGTTCGAAAAGTTTCCTAGAAAATATAAACAGGATATTTTGTTAAGTAAACAGCATCCATTTTTTAAATGCATTTATTGAACAACATTTTGTATCAATAAGAATTTCATTTACAATTAAGTACTCCTCAAAAGTTAATTCTAATTTAATATTCAAATATAGATAAAGGAACATTACATTTTGTATGTACATTATTTACAGTAATCATAAGTAACAACCATAGGGGATCCATCACATTAACATTTAGACAATTACGATTTATTTTAAAAGCGTCCTCAGTCCTAGAACGATTTTGTTTGTAGAACTAACTGCATTAGAAGCGCAACTTACCGAACGGTCACCGAACCGCATCCGGTGTGCATTTCGGCGCGCATTCACGCGGTTTGGCGGCCTTATGAAAGCTGTGCGGTTGGCAACCGCACTGCCCTGCGCCCTGTTCGGTATGTTGTCATGTCTTAAATAAACATTCATACAAAACTTGGTAGACACCGTAACCACGCCGCTCTAAACCACTTTCGGTGTATGCACACATATAATTTGACATTAGTGCCTGCATTCTAGCGTGTTCACGGGTAATTTAATCTAGCGTAAACAGCAATATCGTACACTAATTACATACTATGCCCTCATACCACTCTGTAATTTTCACAAATTTCCATCAAAACACCTATTTAAAACAGTATTAATTATCTATCACGAATAATAATAATAACACATATAGAGATAAAATTAGGTGGATGTACATACTATAAACATAAGTTGGTTAACACTTTCATTCGCTCGTTCAACACCTAATAAGTTTCACAATTTATATCACACTCAAACTCAGGAATGACATGTAAAAAGGGACTTTAGCTCTTATTCACAGATCATAAATTCATGGAGTTCAATGAGTCATTAAATAAATAATAAATATTGCTGGACATGCCACACAGCGCTATCTAGCCCCAAACTAAGCAGAGCTTGTACTATGGGAACCAGATAACTGATAGAATACTTATATACCTTTTTTTTTGTAAATACATACTTATCATATATAGAAAAACATCCAAACCCGGAACAAATATCTGTAGATCATGCAAACATTTGTTCCGCGGCGGGAATCGAACCCGCTACCTCCTGCGTCTCAGCCGGCTATTCACCCATTGCGCCACGGAGGTAGTTAACTTTTAAGTAATTAAGTCTTGGCATAATATGATTTACATGCGTTTAGATCGAAATATGTCAAACTGGAATTTTCATAATGGCCGGCTCCACGCACTGGTATCAAGCACCGGTGACCGCGTGGTTAACTTAAGCACAAGATGATTTAGCAGCTGAAATGTACACGAAGAGGACTTGGGCTGGGGCATGGGAATACCCCACATGGTTGGTCGCGCGTTCCCCGATGGGAAGAGCAAGATCAGTTGTTACTTGTCCGTTAAAATGCTGTCGCACGGAGTGGGCCTGAGCTGGAGGGTATGGGCACCCAGAATTCCCAACGAGGCTTGCTGCGCAGTAGCTTGCCCGATGCGCAGTAATGCACTTATCAATTAAAATGCGGACGCACGGACAGTGCCCGAACTGGGGCAACGGGCACCAAGGATACCCCACGCGGTTTTCCCCGCGGGCGGCGATCAGAAGTGCAGGACGAGCAGGTTGGCATGCGATTCAGGCGACTATTGGAGTTGTTACTCGACGTGCCGCGACGCCCGATTCCGTCTGCGCCGATCATTTCTGCACAGAAAAAATATAATAATAATACATATTTGTGTGACGCGTCAAATAGGTAACGTCGTGTTATCTCGTCATTTAATTAGCTTTTGTCTGAATTAGATGAGTTATAGCGAAAAGGCTAACGTAACGACACAAGATATCTGAGGGCTTAGCCAAGTTACAGTCGATTAGCGATGACGCTAGTCGATAAGTCCGAAAATGTATGGGATTTAACACATGCTATAGAAATACCACGTGATACAGCGACAACAAATGTATGTGGAAATCGAATAGGTTCGCAGCGAATGTAATTTGGCTACGGGCCCTGGTGACATCGCATATCGCTGCCGTTCTTATTATCCTTTATAAATACAACAGGATGGGTTCTGATAGTCGCATGAACCTAGTTACCCGACTGCGCAGGAGGGTAATGTTTTTAAAGTGTTTTTGTTTATAGCCATCACTATCTATTTTATGGTTTACTACTGTTTATAAAACAGTATAGTTAACGTGTTTCATAACGTGTATCTTTATAACTAGTGGTTCGCCCCCGAACTGAGATCTCGCGAGTCTCCACAAAAACAAATATTCTAAGGTCGACTTGCGCAATGATGCCTAAACGTATTTAGTAGCTAAATAAGATTTAAAGAATTGTCAAATCATGCAAATACGTAAAATTTTAAAATGTTGAGTCGCTAAATACGTCTAGGAATCATTGTGCAAGCCGACCTTAATCTTTGACTAATAAAATAGTGGCACGAGTTAAATAACCAACCTACTTGACCTACAGTTTCATTCAAAATACAGGTAACGGGAGTTCATGAATGTACATTGCTTTCTCTTTTTTGGGGTACAAATTGCAGTTTTTCTGTATTTTAGACTTTTGCCTATATTTGTGATAATTAAGCTAGACGCATACCAAATTACAGAACTGTGGGGTCACTGGTGTACTTACCCTGTGCATTTTGTCAAAGTTTAGTTTTTATTATGGCTAATAACTCAAAAACTACAAGAACTTTACTAAAAATAAAAATGGGGTCGAAATGTACTAATAAAGACCTTTCATTTGACGTCTCATTTGACCTAATAGTCTGATTTTCTTTTTTTTTTACCCCTCTTGAACCCCAATATCTCAACAACCCCCCCAAATTTTTAGTTGATTTAGTCACAACAAAATTGTACCATCACTACCTACCTATGCATCAAATTTCACGATGATCGGATCAACGCTTCGAAAGTTATCCTTAGACAAACAAACATACATACATACCGATACAATGCCGATTTGCCCAAGTTGATGTAGAGATCTCGCTTCGCTCGATCAATAAAAGCCTTTTAAAATCCAGAAATCCCAGAGGCTCAAGGGGGCAAATGTATATCGATACCATGTCCAGTTTAATTAAGATTTGTCTTTGACCATGATCAGTGACCAATAAGCGAGCCCCGTGCGGCGATCAAAGTGGAATAAACCTTCCTTCTTGGTATTTTGGTAGAGCTACTAAAATTGTCCGCTAGATTATTTAACATTTTGTATAGAATTATATATTTATATAGAAAAACTGACATAGTCCAATATATACCAGGATTTCTTTGAAATGTTTTACTTTGAGTTAACTAACGTGTTTTGTTAAGTACGACATTAATTGAAAACACACATCCGGAATCGTGTTAACCAGTTATTTGAATATTTATCCAGTAATCGATACATTTCCAATAAACTATTTTTGACTTACATCGGCGGCGCCTTTGCGCTTCGTCAGTTTAACAGGTACCTACTTACATGATGAATGAATATGATTTGTTTACCTTTTTATACAGGATGTTGCATTGATGTTTAAGGACTTACTATTAAAGTTGATTTGAGAATTAAAAGAAATCTATGGTAAAGAATTTGAAAAAACCTCTTTTATAACAATACTAGCCATTATCCCTACCCGTGTTTTCATTTAATGCCGTTCATAACAAAACACGTAGTATGTAAACTGTGGAAAAACGCGCAATTTAGCTTTGAATTTTGGCCATTTATATTCAAAGCAGTCGACATTTTAGCTAATATTTGCTTTACACATAAAATTTCGTGCATGAGTTATAACTTATAATCGTTACAAATCCATTAGGAGGGTAAAGGGTTTAAGCTTTTATATGTACAAAGCGTTTAATAAACCAAGTTTTTTCAAGTATAGAAAACCAACATAGCAGAAGTTTTCTCCCCTTCCACTTCAGTAAGCCTAGCACAGTAACTGTAGAGAAGGTTTTAGTCAAGAGGCATTTATCGGAACAAAGAAGACACTTGCCGACCGTCTCGAGAAGGACGATTGCGAGAGTGAACGGGAAGAAATGTTGTCGACACTTCCTCGACAGTAGTCTACAACGCCGAGCACGATAACCATCATTTTATCTATCTTTGACATTTAAGGATAGACAACTTTCTTCTGAAATTGTCTAGGTCTTACGATGCCTAGACTACACTGTCTTCTCAAGTTGTATCTTTCACACTCTCCTCAATCATGCGCTTGCCAACAATTTTTGGTTAAATATTTAATTAGTTTAATATACAACGCACGTTGCTATAGACTGAGTATCTTTCTCTTGTTTAGGAATAAAACTTATTGAGCCTGCTCGTGAAAAAGAAAATTTTGAAAGAATCGACAGAGAATGGAATAGAATAACGCTTTATTGTACACCACACTCAAATTTAAAAACAATATAAAAAAACAAATAACAATACACGCAGAAATACAAGTTGCGGTCAGAGCCTTGTCGGCTCTTCGAAGAGTAGACAAGGAAATCGCTGTGCTAGCCCTGCAGAAACGTTGTAAGTTAAGTCTACAAATATTTGACCTGAGAAGTGATTAAAAGTTTGAGTTGTTAAAATTATTATCGACTCGTTGAGCTAGCTAACAAGAGTAAGTAATAAATTTACTGACTTATTAAAATTAAACTCAAGTACAATTGAGTTTCTACGTTGCGCAATAATTCGCACGTCCATCGGTAAGCAGTTTATTATAAGTCTTCAATGGAGATATACGGTGAAGATAATCGTTTCGAGTCACGAATGAAAGATAACATTGGGCAATATCCCTGGATATTGGTAGTTATGAGTCGGGAGATAAATCAGGATTATCGATAGTGAGGTTGGAATACCAGGTATTTTTGTGTATTCTCTCTTCAGCGGGCCTAGGTATTATGGCGATTCTTTGTCTTCTCATTCGAGAATAGTTAAAGCTTTTTCTACACTACATTACCTAAATTATATATTATACTATGATTTTCTGTGTTGTTATGATTTTCTTAAGTTTTAAATAATAAATAACAATAAATAATAAATATTGCTGGACATTTCACGCAACGCTATCTAGCCACAAACTAAGCAGAGCTTGTACTATGGGAACCAGATAACTGATAGAATACTTATATACTTTTTTTTTGTAAATACATACTTATAATATATAGAGAAACAACCAGACTCGGAACAAATATCTGTAGATCATGCAAACATTTGTTCCGCGGCGGGGATCGAACCCGCTACCTCCTGCACCTCAGCCGGCTATTCACCCACTGCACCACGGAGGTCGTCAAATAAATAAATAAATGATCTACAACCAAATAGTTATTTTTGATTGATACACTCTTTAATGCACACCAAATAAAAATACAGTATGAAAGGAAATCACACTAATATTATAAATGTGAAAGTTTGGATGTTTGTTTATTTATTTGTTTGTTTGTTACTCAATCGTCGTAATGGCTTAACCGATTTTTATGAAATTTTGTATATACGTAGATGATCACCTGGATTGCCACATAGGCTACCTTTTATCTCAAAAATCGGTTTCCATGGGATAAAAATGGGGTGTCAAGTTTCAACAGCGATTTTAGCTTTTATTTCTAGAATAGAATACAATAATTATTTATTGTACACCAGGAATACTTAAAAAACTAATTTATACTAAACAAAGTACAATGGGTGGTCTTATCCCTGGAAGCGATTTCTTCGAGGCAACCTTTGGATGGAAAGTAATTAGCGAAGCAGTAATGGATAGCGGTGCACAGAGTACATTTACAAATGAAAGAAATAAAACATATACAAATTATATCTAATAAAAACTGTATTTATAATACATAAATAAATACCTAAAGATAGACTAATATAATACCCAACTAATAACCTAAATCTTACAAATATTCTAAAACGAGGATAATAAAAAAAAATTAATAAATAGGTAACTCAAATGACAAGAAAGCTAGGCATTAAGGTAATGCTT
Organism: Philereme transversata; assembly: GCA_963924445.1. NCBI lineage: Eukaryota > Metazoa > Arthropoda > Insecta > Lepidoptera > Geometridae > Philereme > Philereme transversata. Next base: position 6,999,938 of record OZ004353.1, read on the forward strand.
CTTTAATCTCCGCTTTAAGAGTGCTGTAAAGGAGCCCGTCTAATTTCCACAGGCAAAGCATTCCGCAGGCGCACTGCTTCGACAGTGAATGAATAGGTTTCTAGGTTACTACCTACACATTAATTAGTAGTGTAAAGCGGACGAAGTCGCGAGCAATAAATAAATAATAAATATCGCTGGACATTTCACACAGCGCTATCTAGCCCCAAACTAAGCAGAGCTTGTACTATGGGAATCAGATAACTGATAGAATACTTGTATACTTTTTTTTTAATACATACTTATAATATATAGAAAAACACCCAGACACGGAACAAATATCTGTAGATCATGCAAACATTTGTTCCGCGGCGGGAATCGAACCCACTACCTCCTGCGTCTCAGCCGGCTATACGCCCACTGCGCCACGGAGGCAGTCAATAGCTAGTATACAATAAATAACGGTACAATGGGCGGTCTTACCGCTAAAAGCGATCTTCCAGACTATCTACGGATGGACAGGATAAACGAAAATCAAAAGACGGCAGTGTAAGAGTACCTTTATGAAACATTAACATAACTATCAAATACAATGTACCTATTTATTATACCTACTTATTATACCTATTTTGTCGACCTCCGTGGCGCAGTGGATGATTAGCCGGCTGAGACGCAGGAGGAGTGGGTTCGATTCCCGCCGCGGAACAAATGTTTGCATAATCTACAGATATTTGTTCCGGGTCTTGATGTTTTTCTATATATCATAAGTATGTATTTACAAAAAAAAGTATATAAGTATTCTATCATTTATCTGGTTCCCATAGTACAAGCTCTGCTTAGTTTGGGGCTATATAGCGCTGTGTGAAATGTCCAGCAATATTTATTTATTTATTTATTGATTATACCTAATAAACATAAACTTAAATACATACAAATAGTACATAAATAAACTACACTACACATGGAGGATAAATAACTTATACACTAATTAGCAGTTACGAGACAATGGAAGGAAACGCTTGTACCTTGACTTCGAAAATAGGGAGAAATTTGAACGACCATATGGACAAAGGTAATTAATAGTTGTATGCTCAGATTATACAAACAAACAGATGGAGTGTACGCAACAAACAGTATGACGGCACTTATCATTCATGTGTGCGTGGCGATTAGAAATAGCTCTGTAGGGACACGTGCATCAGTGTGCGTGTAATGATACCAGAAAAAGAAAAAACTCCCTGTATTTTTTTTAATGTCCTTTTACGACAACAGGTTCTAAAATTTTATTTGGATACATGAATTTGTTACTAATTGAATACAAATTTGTGTGAGTATTAAGATTGAACAATTGTTTAATTAACTAGTTAATAAACACTTAAATATTTCATGTACCATTGTAAACGCATTGTAAAATTACAGAAGAAATAATATGTGAAGATTTTTATAACTAGCAATCAGTCCGGTGTTTATTGAGGTTTACATGGACTTTAATGTCCTCCTGGCCGAATTACGGCTACGGCGGCCATCTCGCAAGAGACTAGCCAACAACGCAGGATATATTCCTGACTCCGAACTGTTATTAGAATTTGAAAAATTACAATAACACTTTTTGAAAAAATTGACTTTATAATAATACTTTAGTGAATAATAGAAACCCATTCCTTGCGTAGATCAACATCTGTCGGCAATCTGCACACATCATAAAATAATAAAACTTGACACTGATTACAGTAAGTACACGTTAAATATAACTAGCATCCTCCATTCATTCCACTAATAATATAAATGCGAAAGTTGGTGAGGATGTTTGGATGTTTGAGATTCAATCACGCGTAAACGGCTGAACGGATTTTAATGAAATTTTGCACATATTTAATATGATCTGGATTAACATATAGGATATTTGTATCCCGGTAAAATGTTCTGGTAGGATATTTTTCCCGAAGCGAAGCGAGGGCGGATCGCTATTACTTCTCTATATATACCATTTACTAAAGATGTGTATATGTAATGTATATTCATTACATATATACATACGGAACTAAATAATAATTGTTATACATATACAATTATATTTAAAATCCCGCATAAGACATTAATCACCGAATCACAGTAAACGGCAATAACATAATTATAGAAATACATCCAAATTCGGAATAACAATTTAGGCGTGAGATTACGCGTGGGAATCGAACCCACGTCCGTACATTTAACAGTCAGGCTAGCTAACGCCTAGATCAACAGGTAGTTTCCCCAATTGAAGGGAAAACATTTTGCCGAAAACTGGCAACACAGTCGAACTAATGTCGAGGTTTTGTGTTTCGAGACAACCGTTTAATTATTGGGTGAATAAATAATAAAATCAATTAAATAATTTATAGTTACTTGTGAAATGATATTCCATCCACTTTTTTTTTGTTTTTGGGAACAACTTTTACACTGTTTAATAACACAAGACGGCATATTTGACGGAAAATAATGAACCACTCGAGACGTTTAAGCAGTACGACGCTATCTTTAGCACTGCCGCGAGATTGTATTCGCTTTTAAATTTGTATTCGCTTTTACTCGCACGTTCGGCGCGCTATACCTGTTTGTTTGTATAATCTGAGGTTGTATGTATGTTTGTTTGTCCGAAGATAACTTGCGAAGCGTTTATCCGATCATCGTGAAATTTGGTACATAAGTAGCTAGTGACGTCACAATTTTGGTGTGACTAAAAGAGCTAAAAATGTGGGAGGGTTGTTGAGATATTGGGGTTCAAAAGGGGTAAAAAACAAAAGGTGACTATCCGGTCTAATGGCATGTCTATTAAAAGGTCTTTATTAGTACATTTGGACCACGTTTTTATTTTTAGTTTAAACTTTGTAGTTTTATTAGCTATAATAAAAACTGAACTTTGATAAATTTCCAGGGTACACCAGTGACCCCACAATTGGTGAAATTTGGTATGCGTGCAGCTTCGCACGCGTTTTTTGTCAACAAAAAGTAGTCTATGTGTTAATCCAGGTTATAATCTACGTACATACCGATTTAAAAGTAACTCTGTCTCTCTGCCTGTTTCGATGGAATTTGGTACCTATATACCTAAATAGATTAATAATAGACTTGAGACTTAAAATACACTTTACGCGACTGCACAGAAGGAGAGTAATGTTGAATTGACAAACCACGCGTACGAAACCGCGGGCGGGTCAGCTAGTTTATTATAAACAGTATGTTGTTGCTGGGTTCGAAAATAGGTCAAGGAATCTGGCGGAACCACTCACTGAAGTAGATACCTCGTTTCTATTAATTTCAAATTGTGGTATCCTTTTGTATTGTTAGCGCAGGTAAGCGGTAAATAAATCAGTTGGTTCGTTGACTCGGTCTTTCATTTGTCGAGCTCCCTAAATTAATACTTAAATCCCACTGGCGACGAGATAAACCGCAAAAAAACACCACCAATCGCTTTATTGATGTGTTGTGATCAAGTGACATTAAAATGCCGATCGGTAAAATCGAACAATTCGATATTTCAAGCAAAAAGTGGTTGGCGTACATTCGACGCGTGGAACAATTCATGGCGCTCAGTGAAATCAAACCAGAGTTAGAAGTGGCCACGTTAGTGACATTAGTTGGCGAAGCTACCTATGATTTAATGTGCGATCTGTGTGCGCCTGATAATCCTGAGGCCAAGACTTTTAAAGAATTGGTGAAGACGGTCGGCGACCATCTCGAACCGAAGCGCTCGGAAATAGCCGAGCGACACATTTTTAGACAAAGACGTCAGAATGGCGGCGAAAGCCTCGGTGATTATTTACAAGTTTTGAAACATTTAGCGAGCACGTGCAGCTTCAAAACCACTCTCGAAGAGAACCTAAGAGACCAGTTCGTTTCGGGTCTTAGGAGCGATGACATGAGATCGCGATTGTTCGCCGAATCAACGCTGACGTACAAGAGGGCGGTGGAGCTGGCCTTCGCACTCGAGGCGGCCGACCGGCACGCGCAGGCGAACGGGACGGGCAGCACGGCGGCGGCGGAGGGCTCTGGCGCGCACGCGCACGTGCACCGGCTGGCCGCGGGACGAAGCGCCGCGCGCGCCGCGACACACGCCAGCGCTGGCGGCGGCGGCAGCGGCGGCGATGTGAGATCCGCATCGAGCGATGCGCAGAGCGCGCAGCAGCCTTGCTGGCGGTGTGGAAAGGGGCACCGGGCCATCGGGTGTCGTTTCCGTAATTATTCGTGCGACGAATGCGGCCAAAAGGGCCATTTAAAAGTGATGTGCAAGCGTTACCCGCGTCAAGGGGAGGCACGCCCGTCGGGGCGAGGGCACAATTATATCGATAGTGATGTTAAATCGGATTTCGATTTGTATAATCTAAACGTGTGCAATAATAGTGATCGTCCTTATAACGTGCAGGCGAAAGTGAACGGTAAGGTGATAATGTTCGAGTTGGACACTGGCAGTAGATTATCAGCGATCAATACCTATTTCTATGATGAACATTTCAAGCACATTCCACTTATCACTAATGACCTTTGTTTACATTCTTACAACGGCACTCGCATCGACGTGGCTGGTTATGTTATTGTGAACGCTGAGATCGGGACGCATATGGCGAGGAATTTAAAACTTTTTGTTGTTAAGAATGGCGGACCGCCTTTGTTGGGCAGGTCTTGGCTAACTCAGATGAACATTGATAAAATAAAAATTAACGAAATGATTTTAAAATTATCTGAGCAAAATTTCGTTGAAAATTTACGAAATGAATTCCCTACTGTGTTTGCCCCGGGTCTAGGAACATGTACTAAACAATTTTCGCTGAGGTTGAGTGATAAGACACCCATATTTATTAAGGCGAGGTCATTACCCTTAGCATTACGTACGCCTGTTGAATTAGAACTGCAGCGACTCGAGGCAGAGGGTACCATTTGTAAGGTTGAGTATTCCGATTACGGTACACCAATTGTATCAGTAATTAAGAAATCGGGTGAGATACGTATTTGCGGGGACTATAAAGTTACCGTGAATCCCAAGCTGATTCGTGATCCATACCCTATGCCGCGAATCGAAGAATTGTTTGCCGCCTTAAGTGGTGGCGAACACTATTCGAAAATCGACCTCACAAACGCATACCAACAATTATATTTGGACGAGAGTTCGCGAGCATGCAGTGCTATCACGACTCATATAGGTACATTTGTTTATAATCGAACTCCGTTTGGTTTAAAATGCATTCCTGAGAAATTTCAAAAGTTTATGGAAGAAACCCTGAGGGGGTTAAAGGGCACGGCAGTATTTTTGGATGATATAGCGGTCACGGGGGCCACTAGGTCGGAACATATTGAAAATGTAATGGCCGTTTTGTCTCGGTTACGTGAGGTCGGTTTGAGAATAAAACTAGAGAAGTGCAGCTTTATGCAAAATAGTATTACCTATTTAGGTTTTATAATTGATAAGCTAGGTTTGCATCCAGACCAAAATAAGATTAAAGCTATTGTAGATGCGCCTCGACCGGAAGATGTCACTCAACTGAGGTCTTTTCTAGGTATGATTAATTATTACTCAAAATTAATTCCTCGGTTGAGTACTATTTTACATCCGCTGCATAGTTTATTGCGCAAAGAAAACACTTGGGTCTGGTCCGCAGATTGTGAGCAAGCTTTTAAAGAAATAAAATCTGTTATATTAAGCAGTAAAGTATTGGTGGATTACAATCCTGACCTTCCTTTAGTACTTGCGGTGGACAGCAGTTCATACGGCATCGGCAGTGTGTTATCGCATCGTTTTCCAAACGGCGACGAGCGCCCTATCTGTTTCGCATCGCGGACACTAAATGCGGCCGAAAGAAACTACAGTCAGCTAGACAAGGAGGCGCTCGCGATTATTGCTGGCGTTATCAAACACCATCAGTACATCTATGGTCGTCATTTTATTATTAAAACAGACCATAAACCATTAACGTTTATTTTTGGACCAAAGTTTGGGTTGCCGATAACGGCAGCTAGTAGGCTGCAAAGATACGCCACTAGGTTGGCATCTTACAACTTTGATATAGAATTTGTAAAATCTAACGATAATTGTAATGTCGATGCCTTATCGCGCCTGCCGTTGCCGCATCAATATAAAAGTTGTAATGAGCTGGATTCGGTGTGGTACGTTAATTATGTCGAAGAATCTTTTCCGATCAGCGCAAAAGAGGTGGCTTCGAAGACACAGAAAGATATTGTTTTAAGCAATATTAAAAAATATCTTATAACTGGCTGGCCATCAAAAATTTCGTCAGAATCAGAAAAACCTTATTTCCATCGCAAAGATAGTTTAGCTATAGATCGCGGTTGTATTCTATATAATCACCGGGTGGTTGTTCCCAAAGTTTTGAGAAAACAGGTGTTAGCTGAATTGCACGAAGGACATTTAGGCGTGGTTAAAATGAAAAATATAGCTCGAAGTTACGTTTACTGGCCTACTTTGGATGTCGAAATCGAGACGATTGCGAAAGAATGCAGCGCTTGTCGGCAGCAGCGCGACGCGCCACCGCGCTCCATGCTGCACCCCTGGGAGTACCCAGCGCGGCCGTGGCAGAGAGTGCATGTTGATTTTGGTGAGTTTCAAGGAAAACACTATTTAGTCTCCGTGGACGCTCATAGTAAATGGATAGAGGTGCAGAAAATGTCGGGAACTAACGCCGCCGCGACAATAGGCAAACTTCGGGAATTATTCGCTCGATTCGGTCTTCCGTCGCAGGTGGTTAGCGACAGTGGCCCGCCTTCGGTTCCAGTGAGTTTGCTAATTTTATGAAGATGAATTTCATCAGTCACACGATCACGAGTCCGTATAGGCCGGCGGGGAACGGAGCGGCGGAAAACGCAGTTAAGTTGGTTAAGCGCGCTATGAAGAAGGCCGTGCACGAGGGGGTCGACGTCGATACGGCGGTCACCAAATTTTTGTTTCAGCATCGAAACTGCGAACACGGTACCACCGGCGTAGCGCCAGCCGAGGCGATGCTCGGCAGGCGGCTGCGCGGCCGGTTAGACGTTCTGCGCCCGAGCGCCGCGCGTGCGGCACGCGCAGCTCCCGGCACCGAGCGCAGCGTGGCGCTCGGCGACCAAGTGCTGGCGCGGGACTACCGCGCACGGCATGATAAGTGGGCACCGGCCATGGTCACCGCGCGGGAGGCTCCGCTCACTTATCGTGTGCGTTGTTCTGACGGCCGCGAGTGGAAGAGGCACATCGATCAGATGCTTCCATTTGGTAAATCTCGATCCAGTCTGCGGCACTCCGCGGTCGCGTCCGTAGGTTCGGATCAGGAGAAAACCGATGATAAGTTTGATGACGCGATCGGAGAGGAAACTGAGGACGTTGCGGAAATTCTGAAGTCCTCTAAAGACACCTCCAGTGCTTACGGGACTCGCGAAATTGAACCGAAGCCGGATCAAAGTCCGGAGTTTGTTCCTAAGTCTAATATACGTCCCAAACGCGCATGTACCAATAAAGAGAAGCCCTACAAAGATTAGTTATTTTCATACCTTGAATATGTAAAAAAAAACCTTTTTTTCTTTACAATTCCTGTGTTTGTCTTTTGCTTAGTTTTTTTACCTATGTAAGTAGTTAAGTAGGTATATTGCATCGCTCAGGTGATATGCGATTCGCAAGTTGTGTAGCGCGAAAATGTCTACAAAGCTTAATACCTACCTAGCGACATAAGCACATTTCTTAGGCTAAACAATATTGTTTGTACTTAAAGTTTGTATTTGGTTTAAAAAGTTTAGTTTTTATAAAGTTCATTTACCTTACCCATGTTGCTGTAAACAATATTGTGCATATCTGTAGTTTTAATTAAATTACTCATTTTTTTAAGGGGGGGACGTGTGGTATCCTTTTGTATTGTTAGCGCAGGTAAGCGGCATAGCGCAGGTAAGCGGTAAATAAATCAGTTGGTTCGTTGACTAGGTCTTTCATTTGTCGAGCTCCCTAAATTAATACTTAAATCCCACTCAAATGAAAAGAATTAAGTTCATATTGAAAATAGCTCTAAGTTCGCTAAGCTTTTTATTTTTCTTGTGTTCCTAGACTTATATTGTTTTTCGCCTCCGCTCTACTTAAGGAAAAGTGTCAGGTGCTGTTTCGACTTTCGATTGGATCCGTTATAACGTACAACCATTCTCTGTTTTATTAACCAACTTCAAAAATGGACCTTATTTATTACCTTAGAACTCCATCATTTATCAACTGATTTAAAAAAACATTTTTTAATTCAAAAGATATTACAACTTTCAGATTGGTGCCATAGATTTCATCAAAATCGTATTAGTAGTTCGGTTTAAAAGTCAACGAAATTGTGTATTTTGCTTTCCTGTGACTTTTTGGCTGAATTCGGTTATATTTTCAGTAAAAAGTTACTTGTTTAATATTAACTTAATATTTTTATTTTTATGGTGTTATCTTAACACTTACGGAAAACTCCAAGATTTTAAAACAATTTCCATGCCTAGACGGGACCTTTTAGGCTTGGAAACTTTTGCGATTGTAGTAGGGTAATACAGTTCCTTGTGAAAGGGCCCGGGGAAGTACGACCATCATACCTATTTCTGCCGCCAAGCAGCATTGCTGTGTTTCGGTTTGAAGGGTATGGTTGCTGGTAAAACTACAGGCACATGAGGCTTTACACCTGTATGCCTCAAGTTATGGACGCAGTACAGTGCATCGTAGGGCACTATCAACTCGTAAAGTGCGTGACCTGCGAGGCAATGCTTTGTTATAGGCAATGGTTACCACTTAACATCAGGTGCGCCATATGCTTGGACGATCTGGAGGTGGATCCTCCAGATCGTATATAAATTTGGTTGATGGGTGGTGTAGAATCCAAACTTCAATTCAATATGACACCATTTAATGAGCCCTTACAACCATTATAAGTACAACAATTACAATCCAATAAATAAAATAAAACGAGAGATGCGCGCACGACGGGCTGGCGTGAGTTGTTTCTGAGTGAGTGAGTGAGGTCACAGAATATACCAGAGGTGTATTGAATGAAAGAGTGAACTCTGTTTCCTCCACTTGTATTGCCAGGTGGTAATATTATCTTGTGGCGCGTTTATTCGCCACATAAATAAACAAAAAATTATTACATTCTAAGTTTACAAACACAGGAACTGTTTTTTAAACAGCTACTAAACTTAATACAGCGGTACACGTTTGTGTTTTTTCACTAGTTTTTGAAGTGCATCGTTGTGATTAGAAAGTCAATGAAACGAAAAAGCGACCGTAAAAAGAGACATACACATAAATTTATAAGATTTAACGTGGGAGAAAATGAGATTGGAAGCATTATACAGTGTTTCTTATGTTCGTGGTTCTCTTTGTGCTTTGCTTCGTACTCCCCCCACTCGTGTTAATAATTATCTAACTTTGCATCACTATGATCATTACTAAAACCTACAATTATCATCTTCCCGAAATTTTACATTCGTCTCATTATCTTGAAAGCAAATTTTTTTAAGGTTTCTCTTCTACCACGTGTGAATTGCACACATGCTTTTTTTAAAATAAATGCTTGAATTATTTGACTAATATTATAAGACGGATAACTAGCTTCTCTCATAAGTCCTAAATATGGAGCATGATTTCATAATGAATCGATTTTTTATTAATTAGATGATAGAGAAGTTTGGGTGCGATCCTCGAATGACGATCGTAAGACCTGTCGTAATGTATGGTTCAGAGTATTGGGCCACGAAAGGGATGGATGAAAGAAGAATGCACGCCGCGGAAATGCGAGTGTTGAGATGAATGTGTGGGGTAAGTAATAATAATTAATAAGATTTGTACTAATAAAATAATACGTAGGCGAACTTAATGCTAATTCCCATTTTCTTCCAGCTAACCGTGTTAACTAACCGTGATGATGATGATGAACCGTGTTAGATATGAGTGTCCTCTACTTCTATATCCAAGTAGAGGAAGGCCGAAGAAGAGATGGACGGACTGTGTGAAGAATGATATGGGTAGGAAGACAGTGACAACGGAGATGATGGCTGATAGAGAGATGTGGAGGAGGAATACATGTTGTGCTGACCCTACGTAATGTGGGAAAAGGGTAGGAAGAAGAAGAGAGATATTTGGGATTGAAATTGCTCCAACACGGTCAAAAATGTTAGAATATAAACGTAATTTAATTTATTTATTGTATGTATTCTAAACAGACCAGATAAGAGAACAGACCGAGTTAGAAATACCACGCTGCGCTCGAAGACTGGTATCGCTGATGTAGGCCGCAAGGCAGCCAAGCTGAAATGAGAGTGGGCGGGCCACGTGACCCGCATGGAACAGGATAGATGGGCAAAGGAAATCACAGGATGGATACCCGTAGACGGCAAAAGACGACGCGGTCGCCCGAAAAAACGCTGGCGCGGATGACCTAGATGTCTTCAACAGTGATTGGGTAGAGTTGGCCAGGGATCGAGAGGGGTGGAAAGAATTGGGGGAGACCTTTGCCCAGTAGTGGGACAGTACAGGTTAGGAAAAAAAATATTCTAAAAGGATCATTCAAAAGAACATCCAGCCTTGTTTCTTGCTTTTCTTTCCTGGCTTGGTCGCGAAGAAGTAGGCAGTAAAATTGACGTTTCAAAGTGATTCTTGTGATTTTATTGAATAAAAACATTTCGATTTAATTTGATTTGATTGTGGGTACTATTCCAATATATCACCAGGCTAGCAATTCGTAGGTGCTTATAACAACATACGTTATCGCCAATATCAAGAATATAAAGATCAGATTTTCAGATTTCTTATAACCAAAATGACTCTTAAGTTCTTACACCGGGATCAGTTTATGTTGGTTTAACGTACAAAATAAATACAGTTTGGAAGTAGTTGGCCCTATAATTATTCTTCTTTAGACGTCGTTGTCGGTACAAAGGTAGAATGATTGATTATGCCTACCTTTACAAATCTGAGTCATGGAAACGATATCAATCTCACGCTATGTTGATATTTCAGTAATTATCTTTGAAAAGGCGTTAATTTTAACGTAGTAATTACCTACTTATTATGTTTTTTTTTGTATTATTTGTGGGGAAACAAACGTACGACCCACCTGATGGTAAGCGGTCACCGTCGCCTATTGACACCGGCAACACCCGGGGTATTGTCGATGCGTTCCCTATCCTGTAGAAACCTCTTCACGTTTCTCTTGAACCATGTCATAGCCTAACGGGATAACCTCAGCTCATTCCACATCTTGCAAGTATTTTTCAATACCAGTACGTTTTATTGTTTCCTACCCCGCCTTAGCAGATTTCATAAGGCTTTTGAATCTTTCTAGAAATCCCCATTGTCCATTCTAGCAGCAGATAGATTTCTCGAGAGTATGTTTGCATACACTGACCATGGTCCATGATCATGATAACAGTCTAAAAGAAACTTTTGGACTGAATGTTAAACTCTGTTATAGAAACAAGCTTTTTATATTCCATTTTATTTTGCGCGATTTTGTACAATGGGCGGCCTTATCTCTCTTCCAGGCAACTGGTAATTAGATTAACAGGTACCTAATTAGATTTTTCTGACCCCTCTTGAACCCTAATATCTCAACAACCTCCCCATATTATTAGCTCACACCAGAATTACCCATGACTGACCTGTATACAAAAAATTCAGGGAGATTGGATTAACGCTTATAATCTTGCGACAAACAAACATACATACATACTACGCCAATTCGTCTTAATTGATTTGGATCTCGCGTCGCTCGATCAATTAATGAAATAACGAAGCAACGTTCTCTTTTGTCCCAAAATCAAGCTACAAATAATCATATCATATAATTTGTAACCTAACATGTAACATTGTGACATACTCGTATTTATTAAATCCACAGAAAATGGCATTTAGTGTAAAACTTACGGAATGTTTTATTATTCATTTTGTCAGAATTGTTTACTCGGAACTTTCAATTTGCCGTAGTGTTACTGAAACAGATCCTATAGTATATTTTTAAAGCAATTTCGTTGAAAAATAATATTGCATTTTTTATTCAACGTAAAGTACCTAAATATTTTAAAAGTCACTAAATAAAAAAAACCGTTAGCCTACTAACAAACGAAACGTTGTAAACGCGCGAAGTATAAACATAAAAAGTATAATAATATTATAGTAAAGTACATACAGAAAGAATATACAATTATATTTAAATATTCTCTTCTACTTTAGTATATAAAATTCTAGTGTGCGTATGTTTGTAATTCTTCTCGGTCAAGACCGATTTTGATGTTTTTTATTTCGTACTTTTGGGGTGACTTAAGGTCATAGCAGACATATCAACTCGGAATGGGATCGTAACCGTATCGCCTTTCGCCTCGTCGTCAACCAGGCGTTAACCTAACGTAAGCACGTAATCAAAGCGGATAAGCTGCTCCTTGGCTACGGCTAAGCGACGGCTCGCCGCCCGCTGGTTGATGACTAGGCGGCACCAGTTTCGCCGCTCGGGTACTGAGAGACGTAAGCGCGGGGACGACGAGCCGTAAACGCACCGCACCGCGATTGCGAGCTTGTTCCGAGGCGAAGTGATTACATTACGAACCCGTTTAGTGTACGTTGTAGTAGGGACTTTCATACAAATACTGAACGGCTCGAGTTGATAAGGTGACAAATTCCTTTCCGAGTTGATATGTGTGCTATGACCTTTAGAAAGCTCTATTGCAACAGTTGAATCATCTAAAGACCGTTGCAAATAATCTATAGATAGCTCGACTGTTTTTTAGGGTTTCGTAATCAAACTAGGAACCCTTATAGATGTTCGTCTGTCTGTCTATCTGTTTGCCCGTCCAACGTTATAGCCGTTTTACTCGTAGACTATTAGTGCTAAGTTTAGGTAAAATTTGACACGATGATACATTTCAGTCGCTTAGTAATGAAATAAAAACTAAAAACCTTTTAACTCGTGCACTCCATCTTGTGAGTTTACAAACACCAGCTTTTAACTACAAAAATCCACACTTAATTGTCCATCTGCTTGTAATGCCATAGACAATCGAGAAAGTTGTCAAATCATACAAATACGTTAAAACTTGCTACTCACGTTTAAGGATCGTTTTGAAAGCCAAGCTAAGTGTATTTCTCACGAAAACAAAAAAAAAATGATATCTTACCCGACATAGGTACTCTTTCGCCTTCACTAGACCTGTGCTGGGAAGGAGTGTCCGAACGCGCTCCTATGATGCAGTTTAGAACCTAAAATTAAAACGCACATTTAAAAACAAATACCTTTCGCTAAAAAGGCATTTCAATGCTTATGCCGCGGCGTAAGCAGGTTAATTTTTTTTCTAAGGAATGAGTATACTTCGTTAGCATTACTTTCAATAAAAACTAGGGGTCACACAAAAAAAAATTAAATTGCGTTCAAAAAATCTTATAAAAGATTGCTAAGGATTTTCTTAAACACACGTTAAACAGTTGTTTAACTTTTTGTTTTTTGTGGTAAGAAGGTAGATATTTACCACGATTAGTGACCACTCGCAAAGACTTAAGATTACCAGAGAACATGTCACATGCATCTGTGCCGAAATATCGGGACACTTAAAAACTCACTTAAGTAAAGTAATGGTAAGTATCGTGTTTTAGTGAAAATTGTGTTCATCTGTACATAGTATAAAAAAATATTTTTTGGAATTTTCTCTTTATTTGTGCTGTAAAGACTTTGCTTTTAACTTAAATTATCAATTCTAGGTCAACCGGAAGTACCCTATAGGTTTTGGGTTGAAAACCTATGTGGTAGTTCCTGTTGACCTAGAATTACGAAATTTGGCAAAAAGCAAGGTTAAAAATTAAGCAGCACAAATAAAGGAAAAATTCCAAAAAAAAATAAAAGTTGAAAATTAAAAGGTGGTAAAAATGTAATACATACATAGTTGACGCCAATTAAGATAGTCCTCTGAGTTGTCTGGGCGCTCATACAATTTAGAGAGAGAGAGAGGTAGGTATGTACCAAATTTCATCGAAATCGGTTCCGACGTTACGATGTGATTGAGTAACAAACAAACAAACATCCAAAATTTCACAAAACAATACACACTAAATTAAACTTCTAAGACAAACTAAAAGAAAACTATTTTCTTCTGACCAAAATGTTCCACTCGTATTCCTTACCATTTCAAATTTCAAACTCTACGTCCCTATGAGGTCGTGTCTAAAAGTACATAACTTCTTTAAGCTTAGAAACCTTCAAATGAGGTACTAATATAGTATGGTGACTTTCGAGACATTCCAATTTTAAAGGTATTTGCTTATGTTTTTAAGTGAGTTCAACCTTTTTTGAATAAAATCGGATTAAGTTTTCAAACATGTGTCAAAATAAAATGCAATTTAAATCAAAAGCACTAAGGAGTACTGATATCAACTTCGAAGCAAATCTCCGCCAAAATGACTATCTACCCCTTTTTAACCCCGTTAGGGGATGAATTTCAATAAAATACGAAACACGTCTTCTATCCATTCTGTTAAAAGAGGTTTATGCAAAATTTGAAGTAGATTGGACCAAAGAATCACGTTGTCCCATACAAACTTTGCCCCCCCTTTTTCACCCACTTAGGGGTAGAATTTCGGAAAATCCTTTCTTATCGGATGCCTACGTCGTACAAATAACACACCTTCCAAGTTTCAGGTCTCTACGATAAGCGGTTTATATTAATTTGCGTAATAAGAAATAGTTGGAGATAACTTGTGAGTGGTATAGAAAAAGAACGAAAGAGAAAAACTCTTCCTCTCTTTAATAATTATAAATGGTCCAACCATTATTACCTATAAAATAAACTAAGTGACCAGCCTCAGCTACTCACGGATTTATATCAAAATAAAAGCCTATAGCACTCAGGGATGGTGTAGATTTTTATCAGTGTAAGAATTTGAGACTCGTTTCTGTAGTTTCTGGTATTACCCCAAACTCCCAAACAATAAGCTTAACAACCACCAGAAACAACTGAAACGATTCTAAAATTAATATTATCTATACTAATATTACAAAAAGGAAAGATTTGTATTTTTGTCCGATTTAAAAAAACTCTTTCACCATTAGAATTCTATTCATTATCCCTGAGTAACATACGCTACTTTTTACCCGACTGCGCAGAAGGAGGGTAATGTTTTTATGAACAAATCATTCGTGCGAAACCGCAGGCAGGTCAGCTAATAAGTAATATTAGAATAAGTCGTACTATAGATCTCACCTGTTGAAACCCTCTTCGATACCGTACGTTCATGTAGCAGTAGATGACAGGGTTGTAGCAGGAGTGGGACATCGCCAGCCAGTGGCTCGCGAACCAGACGTACGGCATGCCCCACCACCGACCCCATGCCTCGTCCTCGGCGTGGATAGTCCATAGCACCTGTGTAACATCATATATTCATAAAAAAATCAAAGTTTAACGAAAAAAATCATAAGTTAAGGTGCTTATAATATTTAAGCTATTCTGAATTTTGGTTAATTTGAAAACCATAATCGTATTTTTCTACTGTGTAAATGACTTCGTTATAAATCATTAAAATTGGCTATTATTTGGGCATGGGAAATCGTTTTGCTTTTTTTGATATTTTTTTAATTTTGTGAATTTTGTGGATCATGGCATGTAGCCTATATGTTAATCCAGGTTATAATCTACGTACGAGTACCTACTATTGAAAGTAACTCTGTCTCTCTGTCTGTTTGTTACCTTTTCACGATTTAACGGCTCGACCGAATTCGATGAAATTTGGTACCACGCGACTGCACAAGGAGGGTAATGTTTTATTGACAAACCAAGCGTACGAAGCCGCGGGCGGGTCAGCTAGTTTTTAATAAAAGCCAATATACCTACATCGAAAAACTTGAATATGTTCGTTATATTCTATAATTATGTCACCGCTTTTACAGAATATAAATGAAAATTTAAAAAATCATATTTGTATTTTATTAAATACAACGTACGCGCGCTGTGTAAATAACGTAGCCCTTTCAATGACCTTGTTAATGAATTGGGGTTCTATTATATTTTCACGGTTTTAATTATTTGCTCTCATTTTACAAAATTAAACACATCTGCTACAATAAAGCAATTGTTATTTATGACAAAGCAATTGTTATTTATACCAAAGCAATTGTGACGACCTCCGTAGTGCAGTGGGCAAATAGCCGGCTGAGACGCAGGAGGTAGCGGGTTCGATCCCCGCTGCGGAACAAATGTTTGCATGATCTATAGATATTTGTTTCAGGTCTGGTTGTTTCTCTATATATTATAAGAATGTATTTACAAAAAAAAATGTATATAAGTATTCTATCAGTTATCTGGTTCCCATAGTACAAGCTCTGCTTAGTTTGGGGCTAGATAGCACTGTGTGAAATGTCCAGCAATATTTATTTATTTATTTAATTATTATTTATAACAAAGCAATTGTTATTTCATGCATATTTGCGTATTAGTATCAATTTTAACTCAAATACTGATTTGTAAGACTAGTTGTAGTGCATAATCTAATATACTCGTTTAAGAATCAAACATACATACATACAACGCCGATTTGCCCAAGTTAATTTAGAGATCTCGCTTCGATCGATCAATTAGGTTTGTGCACGTATAACTTTGCTTAATTTGTCTCAAGGATAAATAATAAATCATTTTATCAATGATTGACCACCACGGTCTGATGATGGAGCCAGGACACTTTAGGACACTTTAATTATTGAATAACAGTAGAAGCATCGTGTTTTGGTTCTTTCAACTGACAGTTGACAGTTTCGGCGATTAATTTTACACTTCTTTTACACACATATTTCACTTTCACTGCTAGAACTCACCTTTCATTGAATTTGTGTGAATCAAATTAAAATTGTCTGTAATATTTTGATAATAGTAATAAAAAAACGATTATGAAGTTGACGCGTATTTTTTATTTATTTCTTTTGATTATACAATGCCGCTTCGGCAGGCGCGCTTATTTTATCACCGGCCAGCACTTTATCGAATTGCGTTCAACCTTTTTAATTAAATAGTGTTCCAAATTCAAAAGTCATTTCGTCACTGTTATTAAGTGCGCTGGAATTACCCATTTTGCGTGCACTTCAAGAGCACTTTCAAGAATAGTAGAGTTTCTTGTGAAAGGGCTCGACCGGGAAGTGCTACCACCATACCTATTTCTACCGCCAAGCAGCATTGCTGTGTTTTGGTTTGAAGGGTATGGTTGCCGGTGAAATTACAGGCGCATGAGGCTTTACACCTGTATGCCTCAAGTTGATGGACGCAGGGATGTGCATCGTAGGGCACATTTCTAAGGAGCGTGACCTACGAGGCAAACTTGTTATAGGCGATGGTTACCACTTAACATCAGGTAGGTCATAGGCTTGTTCCATCTCCATGGTATAAAAAAAGCCTCTTTTTGAATAGATGGAATGAAAAATATGTTTTTATAGTAAAAACCTAGCTCCCGAGAACCAAGAGAATCTAACTACCGAGTCAGAAGTGTTGCAATATAGAAAGCTAAATTGAGTTGAGTTTAGGCAAATAAACACATATGTAGCAAACGTAAATATTTACACATAATTAACCATAGTGCCATTTGAAATGAGCACCAATCATCAGACCTTGGTGTTATGCTATGTCTACATCAGCGCGCTTTAATGTTCATCTTGCGTCTTCCTTTGACGCTTCACGCATACATGAAGCGCCATAACGCATGCAGCATGGGCTAAAACTAGTTCAACTACAGCGCATGCCCCTAGTGCACGCCGATCCAGCATCGATGGGTTGGCGTGCAACATTAACAAAATAAGGTTAAAACATTGGGAATATGCCTTGTTACCACAAAACCGTTAAACTCTATTTAACGGGTGTTTAAAAAAATCATAACTAATATTGTATAGAATTTTTTCTAAACAGTGTTTAGTAGGTGTCTAACTTTTTTGAGCTGTTGGTTTAGTAATTTTTAGCTTCACTATTTTCAAAAGCTCATGCGTTGAAAGTGACCATAGACATGCTTAGCTTCAATACTAAACTTTCTACTTTTAAATGGAAAAAAATGTATTTTCTTTGGTCTTTGATAAATTTGTGTTTTTTTTAATCTTTTCGTGTAACATCCAGTTTTTTTGACCAAATAAATTAAAAAAATATATTGTGTCTCTTTTAATAATCTGTCATCCAGGTTATCCTTTTCTTGCGTTTTTTTCTTGCACATAAGGTCACACTAAATATGTCGCAGTGGCTACAGGTTCACACGCGTCCATCTTGATGACAGATCAAAGCGCATATCGAGATCGCAGGCAATGATTGGCTGCATATACGAGTACGTCGTACGGCAATTAATATTGCATACGCTTCACCTAATACAAATTGTCAGTTTAGACGCAAGATGACCATGATAGCACGCTGATGTAGACAGCGAGCGTGTTACCAGCGTGACGATATGGGAACGTATTTATGTGCTCACCGCGACACTGCAACGCAGACGGCGTATTCGCTCTATAGATACACTCGTGCTCGCGCGCCACGCTTCAGCGAGTCGTATTGTAGGAAAACCACGAAAATACTACCGTCGAATAACAAAACTAAATACAATATTGAAATAACGTCCTATCGAAATATTAATCCAGGATTAACTAGTGTTTCTGAATGTAATTTTTCAATATTAACTGAAACTTGGCATAATAATGTATTGTTATAATGTATGGAAACCATAATAATTATTTGTCACTAACTGTTGCCCGCGACTTCGTATGCGATACACTACTAAATGTGTAGGTAACCTAGAAATAAAGCTAAACTCGCTGTTGCAACTTGACTTTACACCCCATTTTATCCCATGGGACCTGATTTATGGGATAAAAAGTGTGTTAATCCAGGTTACGTATACAATACGTACATACGATAGAAGATAGCGTTGTGTGAAATGTCCAGCAATATTTATATTTATTTATTTATTTTATTATTTATACAAAATTTCATCAAAATCGGTTCAGCCGTTACGACGTGGTTGATTAACAAACAAACAAATAAATAAACAAACAAACAAACAAACATTAACTAATTAACTTTCTCATTTATATTATTAGTGTGATTTTTCGATTTTTTTCTTGAATAGATGTACAAAGTTATCACGGCATGCAGACGTCATATTGCACAAGGGCGTCGCCAAGAGATCAAAAAAATGTAGCCAACTGCAAAGAAATCAAAGTCCTAAGGCCGTGCAATTGTCTTGCTTTGCCGATAAATCCCGCACGTCAAAACTCGAATAAATTCACATAAAGAATGAAATCAAACTTTGGCAGCAATTGTGGCACGATACGCCTAACCCAACAGGTCTAACAGTTGTTCGGAGTCCTGAAAGAAATAAAAACCTTCTTTCGGGAAAAGCGTTGAAAATTTTGATCGCTCTACCGTGCACAGTAGAGCGATCGTTTAGCAGCTTCAGGAGATTATAAACATGCCTAAGAAGCACTATGGGGGAAAATCGTCTTAATGGTCTGGCCATGATGAGTGTACGCAGAAAACTTATAAATGAAAACTTACAAGATGTTCTAAAAAAGTGATCGATAAATTTACAAAAAACTCCCAAAGATTATGTTTTAAATAACTTCAATTGCAATTGTGCCGTAAATTATTTTTGCTCGGTTTTTAATATTAAATAATATTTATTGTGCTGTCAAGAGCTCGTGAGGCTTTATACATTGTAGTTGGAACCAAAGACTCGCGCTACAAGTATTTTCATTAAGTGCATATTTTTCTTATCCTCCGTAATATTAACTTGCCCCCCCCTCCTCCTTGGGCCATGGGCTGGCGATGCCCTTGATTGGACCTATTCTATTTCCGTTAGTCTAACTCTATCTACCGTCGTTATCAGCTTAAGCGGACTTTGTGAAGAATCACATACTTACAATGAAGATATTGAGAGGTAGCCAGCAAATTGTAAACACAGCCACAACGGTGACCATCATCTTCACCATCTGAGGGAAAATATATTTCTATTAGAATCATACCAACATTGGTGCCATCATCATCAACATATCAGCCAATGGACGTCCACTGTTGAACTTAGTCCTCCCGCATAGATTTCCAGAGCGTTTCTTGTGTGGCCGGCACCCAACAGCTCCCAGCAACTTTTATCAGGTCGTCTTGCCATCTAGTGGGGGCCCGTCCTACTCTGCGCATTCCAGGGCGTCGTCTGCACTCTCTACCTTTCTGCTCCAACGACCGTCTTTTTTTAGACTGGATAGATCTTCGTTTGACCACAATCTCACTTGATGCTGTCAAAGATGAAGCACGAAGATCTATAAGAAACCTATGTGTTACCTAATTCTTTTATGGGTGGTATATTTTTAGCTAAATTTAATGTCTTAAGTAAACACAAACACGATTTTATTTCGGCGAAATAACATAAATATTTTTACAAATAGTCCGGTGCTGGAATCACAAAAAGTGGTAAGGTCTATTTTAACAAAAAGACGATTATGCGGTCGGTTATTGCACATTATGTCAAGCACCAAAGATAAAGCCGCCCAGATACACACATAAAATAAAATAAAACCTAGACCTTTTCTTCTTTGAAGTCAGTGTAAATCATTGGGACCTACAATCTAATCAAAAAGACATACAACCATCTTTGGTTGATTGAAAAAAATCAAGGATAACTAAAGTTGACTTGTCTATTTTATATCTATATTTACAAACGATTTTATAATTTTCGATATAATCACCATACTCAAACATGGGGGTATATTTAACCCCAGCCTTAGAATTATACTATATTATTATTATTAATAAGTTCAATAAATAAATAAATAAATATTGCTGGACATTCCACACAGCGCTAACTAGCCCCAAACTAAGCAGAGCTTGTACTATGGAAACCAAATACCTGATAGAATACTTATACACATATTTTTTTTGTAAATACATACTTATAATATATAGACAGCCAGACCCGGAACTAATATCTGTAGATCATGCAAACATTTGTTCCGCGGCGGGAATGGAACCCACTACCTCCTGCGTCTCAGCCGGCTGTTCGCCCACTGCGCCACGGAGGTCGTCAAAAAATATATTAAAATAAATAAAATATATTAAAATTAATTTATATAAATGATTTTAAATTTTTAGCTTAAGGCGTTACACTGAAAACCCGTCTTATTACCGTACTATTTAAAAAAAGAAAATTTCAACTCAAGGGTGTCATAACAAAATAATTTAAACATGTTGTAAAGGCGACCTTTTTGGAAAGTCTAATGAACACTGAGACCCGCAATTGGATTACAGCGGTATCACAAATTTTGTACCTGCCAGGCTGCCACAGTTACGACAAACAAATTAAAAAAACAATTTTCAGGAAATTATTACGGTTAGACTTGCAAAAAGACAAAGATGGGCGGAAGGAACCTTTGCATTTTAAAATATGAGACCAAGTTTTAAAATCAAAGTCATTTC
The DNA here is from genome assembly GCA_963924445.1 of Philereme transversata. Taxonomy (NCBI): domain Eukaryota; kingdom Metazoa; phylum Arthropoda; class Insecta; order Lepidoptera; family Geometridae; genus Philereme; species Philereme transversata. The sequence continues at coordinate 7,021,346 of OZ004353.1, forward strand.
AATAAAGAAGAACGACATTAGCCTATTAAATTAACTATACCAATTAATCTTGACGACCTCTGTGGCGCAGTGGGTGAATAGCCGGCTGAGACGCAGGAGGTAGCGGGTTCGATGCCCACCGCGGAACAAATGTTTGTATGATTTACAGATATTTGTTCTGGGTCTGGATGTTTTTCTATATATTTAAGTATGTATTTACAAAAAAAAGAAGTATATAAGTATTCTATCAGTTATCTGGTTCCCATAGTATAAGCTCTGCTTAGTTTGGGGCTAGATAGCGCTGTGTGAAATGTCCAGCCATATTTATTTATTATTTTTATTTAATCTACTATGATAAATTACTTTTATCATATCTTATTATAAATAATATATAATAGTATAATATAATATATAATAGCATTAATAACTAGATATATTTATAACAGAGGCATTCAAATCAGAGAAGTGGAAATTTCACAAACTATTAATTCATTATTAATTTGTTTACATCTTGTTTTCTTTGCGCTCCAGTTTTAACAGTTTTGTGCTCGGACAGACAGTTCACATTAATTAATGAGACAAGCACAGGAAGTTTGCAATTTTATGGCATAATATAATCTATATCTAGAAAACTAAGATAATTAAGATACTCGGCTTTCGTAACTTTTCATTCGCGTGTGAAATATCGTTAGTGTAACGAGTTAGAGGAACACAAGTTTTCTAACAAGTGAATAATATTCTACGGTTATGTCACCGTCACTTACGTCAGGTCAGCTATCAAGCTGTCAACACGGGGTATCTTGTATTGTCTGGGTCTTTCGAATAAATGCCCATTTTTGTGCGCTTTCATTCATCACACTTTTGCCTTTGGCTTTTCTGCTGATGCATGTCTCAAGTATTAATAACCATAACATGTACCTAGTTCTTAGTTATATAAATAAAAAAAACTGATATTGTAAAAAATTATATGCTTCCAATCTATCAAAACGACAGTGCATGTTCTATTCAGATGCTCATCATTGCATGGGTTATAAAAGCTAAGCCTTATACTATACCTCAAGAAAAGCGCGAAGTGCGAACCCAAAAGATGTGCTTCAAAACAATAATTGAAAGTGGTCACCTTTCGTTTTGATCGCTGCATGCGCGAGTCTCGCGCACAATGCGCCTCGCCGGGCGGTCGACCGCCCCACACCACGTGCGCAATGCGAGCGTACGTGCACACGAGTGCGCTCAGCGGCAGCGCGAACTGCAGCGCGAGCAACGCGCACGTGTAATGCTCGCTCTGCTCCGCGCGCTCCCACTGTTCGAGGCAAACATCTCTGTAAATACCACACATTCTCTAACGTTATCCATCACTACCACTGAAATATTCCTCGATAGCAGCACTTACGCTTCGCAGTACTGATGCCAGTCCGTCGGCCTCTTCAACTGCGACACGACTGCTATCGGTGCTGCCGTCGCCAATGCCCCCGCCCACACCCCCGCCACCACCACCTTAGCCGCTGTCTTCCCGAGACGCGGCTTCAGAGGATGCATGATCGCCATATAGCGGTCTATGGATATCGCGAGCAGCGTGTACGCGCTCACGAGCACCGACACGGCTTGAGAATAGTTCACCACTTTACAGAACATGGCCCCAAAGGGCCAGTACCGCAGCACCAGCATGGACACGAAAGAGAATGGAACGCAGAAGAGCGTCAGAAGTATGTCACCTACAGCTAAATTCACTATGAAGTAGTTGGTCACAGTTTTCATACGCGGCGAGGTTTGCACAATGAAGCATACTAGTCCATTGCCACACAGCGCGAGTAGAAACACTACGCCGTACATGATGTAGATGATGGAGTGGAACATCGGCGAGGACAGGAAGTCCTCTGTGGTCTCGTAGGAGGGGTTGCAGACCGCCTCATAGTCTGCCGTCCATGACGAGTTGGAAGGCTCGCTAAGTTTCTCCTCGATAACGCTGCCGGCGGATGATGAATTGTTGCCGGCACCGCTGGTTCCATTAGTCAGAGACTCATTTATCATAGTGTTTTGAAACTATTCTAATCTAGGTGTTGGTATGTTTGAAATACATATCTTCATGAAGATTTTTCTCCACCTGAAACAATAAAAGCGGTAAGTTTACGCTTCGTATACTTTACCGTATATTTTACGGCTAAATGAGTAAACGTCACGTAAAACAACGCTGCAACTGAAAACTGGCGTGTTTTGGACAAATTTACAATCCTCTTAGCAACACGTCCCTAACCCCCAAGGTATTACCTAAATACTGTGCGAGAAATTTATTCTTATAACAAATAGGTGTGAGTTTGGTAGACACATGCAGACAGTGATATAAATAATTTAGATTAGCGAACAAAACACCACCAGCCGGATATTGTAATAAAAACAACGCTATTTTTACTTGCTATCGAAAAATCATGCGAATCTCAATTGCAGCCGCTCGCGTTGCTGATGTTAATGAGATTTTAAATTAAGATAAATAAACAAAACTTACATGCGAGGATGATAATGTGACAGTGTATTCAAGTTTGAGTGTCTCTAAGCAACGAGACGAACCTCTAGGGTTTCACAGTGTTTTATGTAATACTGTCAGTATTGTAACTTTTTGTCGAATAAATAAATATAATATAAGCTCTATATTATTCGATCTCAGCGTTCTATCTCACAGGAAGTTTAAGGTACAGGGGGTGATAATGGTTTTCTTATAAATTTATAGCCAATCTTAATATAACTAGGTACGTTCTTCTATCGCATCACGCCTCGAGATACAACATTTCCTCAGAATTTTATAGCGGAAGAGAAAAGAGTGTGTTTTATCATGTTTTTAATTAATAAAGGAAATCACTTAGAAAGTAACGTTTTACCAAAGGAAATATAAATTAGATCAAATTGTATTTTCTGTTGGTAAAAATTTAAATAGAAAGATAAACAGGAAAGGATCAATGAGGAACTAATAACCTCAATAATGATGAAAATAATTACACAACGCCTCACAGTTACATAAAAGTACATAAACCTGACCCACAATAATTCCTTGTATCGAGAGTAATATGGAACCACAACACCCAAATTAAAAAATATTCGCCGAGCATGTAAATATTAGTTTAATATTGTTAATATTAGTTTGGGAAGTATAGCGTTGTTTTCTAAGTATCTAAGCAGTACAAGTATAGCATTGTGCGTAGTCTATTTACGTCGATTGATTGATATCTTTTTCGATAGGTCTGGGGCCAATTCATTGATCGAGCGAAACGAGATCTCCAAATCAACTTGGGAAAATAGGCGGTGTATGTATGTTTGTCCGAGGATAACTTTCGAAGCGTTTGTCCGATCATCGTGAAATTTGGTATATAGGTGATGGCACAATTTTGGTGTGACTAAATTAGCTAAAAATATGATGGTGTTGAGATATTTGGGTTCAAGAGGGATAAAAATAACAAAATAAATCTATCCGGTCAAGTGACACGTTTAATAAAAGTCTTTGTGAGTACATTTCGAACCCGTTTATATTTTTAGTTTAAACCTTGTAGTTGTTCAGTTATTAGTCATAATAAAACTGTATTTTGACAAAATTCACAGGGTAGGTGACGCCACAGTGCTGAAATTTGGTATGCGTGTAGCTTTAGTGACAGTAAGGAAAAGTCTGATATCCAGAATAACTGCAATTTCTAACCAAAAAAAGAATATCCACATGAACTGTCGTTACCTCTAATTTGAATGAAACTGTAGGTCAAGTTAGCTGGTTATGCATTTCGTGGTACTATTTTCATAGTCAAAGATTACAAATAATATTTTTTGTTTATATCGGAGACGCGCGAGATCTCAGTTCAGGGCAAACCACTAGCGTAACATAATTTTAAAACACAACGATAGTTGTTCCAAATGAGATTGGATTATGAATTGAATATATTTGGCATTCAATATTAGTTTGATATAAATAAAGTATATAATCGCATGCCAGTCAACTCACACCATTGTATTGTCAGTTACGTGAATACCGTTTAGGATATTTATCATAACAAGACTAGGTCGAGCCTCGACTAATAATTGAACCAAGCGTCAGCTAACGCTCCCGGCGGCTGCGAGTGTGATACGTTTCAGCCGGCGTAATATTACTGTTTTTTTACCACATTCACCGCTAATTGAGCAGCTGACGTTCGGTTCACTGATTAGTTTTACGAGATCAACTAGCGATATGAAAATCCGTCGGCTTACTATGTCTTTTTCAATTGCAACGCTACCTCCCGGACCAAAACATTTGTCCCGCAACGGCATTGAACTCGCCTGCAACAGGAGAAAACGAATCAAGAACTTAATAGTAAATTATTAAACGAAGGGATAAAGCAATGTTTTGCGACATGGGCGCTATATTGAATCCCGAACGTAACGACGGATTCTGTTACTAGAATCCTGAGTGCAGAGAAGCATGCCCAAGTTGCAGACACCTTTATCCACGAGGAGAATACTCTACTTTTCACACTTTCTGCGAGACAATACAAACCAAATCTAGGTTGGTGCATTCCGTACAGAGGTTAGTTCGATTTGCGAATCTTATTGTGTGGGTCTCTTTGGTTCAAATTTTAATGCAGGTGAGGTTCCACCTTCAATTCACATTATGCCCTAGCGGGCATAATGAAATTCAGTACAACTTTGCTCCGGGCTCAGCCGTAGGGATTTAATCACCTGCTTTCGGTGAGGTTTACATGACATATAATTTGACATTGTCGAGCAGGTGGTGTGAAAAATTCATTTTAATTCAGAGCGTAGGTATAATAATTAACTTCAAATGTATTTATACATTCTTAAGGTTCAATTTCCTATTTTGGGGGTAAAAATAATATATTTGGCTAAGGATAGAGGGAGATTAGATTAGAAAAAGCTGCCAAACTACGAGTTCAACCCAACTCCGGGCATCCTATTGTGACATTGGATCGTGGCTAGTGGCATTGTAGTGTTAGAAGTTTACTATCATGTAATTACAGTAGTTACCTACTGTACGAAGGTTATGGTATTTTTAATCTAGTAAAATGTTTTGCTTATTCAGTTTTTTGCTAATACATACAGATTTTATAATTAATAGTTCGTAACTACCTGTCAAGGACCACGCCCATACATTTTTGTATGCTTGTGGTGCCTGACCGATCAAACACTTAACGCGGTCATTACCTAAATAATATACAATTATATATATTTATTGATCGAGCGAAGCGAGATCTCCAAATCAACTTGGGCATATCGGCGTTGTATGTATGTATGTAAGTATGTATGTATGTTTGTTTGTCCGAAGATAACTTTCTAAGCGTTTATCCGATCATCATGAAATTTGGTATATAGGTAGAAAGTGATGGCACAATTTTAATATGACTAAATCAGCTAAACATGTGGGGGGGGGTTGAGATATTGGGGTTCAAGAGGGCTAAAAAAAATTAAAATGAGACTATTAGGTCAAATGGGACGTCAAATGAAAGGTCTTTATTAGTACATTTGAACCTCGTTTTTATTTATAGTTTAATTTTTGTAGTTTTTGAGTTATTAGCCATAAAAACAAAACTTTGACAAAATTCACAGGGTACCCACCAGTGACCCCACAGTGCTGAAATTTGGTATTCGTGTAGATTTAGTGACACAAATATAGGCAAAAGTCTGAAATCCAGAATAACTGACATTTGTACCCCAAAAAAATATAACCAATTAACAAGAACCCCCGTTACATCTAATTTGAATGAAACTGTATGTCAAGTAGGTTGGTTAAGTCATTTCGTGGCACCAATTTATTAGTCAAAAATTAAAGCCGGCATGCACAAAGATCACTAAACGTATTCAGCGATTAAACATGTTTAAATTTGAAGTATTTGTATGATTTGACAACTCCTTAAATCAAATTTAGCTACTAAATAGGTTATATGGGAGATTCGCGAGATCTCAGTTCGAGGCGAACCACTAGTTATATATCTTTAAAAGCATGACAGTAGTTCTGGATTATGTTAACCTCACTTACGACGCTTGTGTTGACGGATAAAAGATAATCGGTTCTCAGCGCTGCTCTCCCGCGCGTCGCCATTTACGTTTCGTTAAACACTGTAATTCTATCTGGCCAATGATGTAACTGCGCACAAAAACTTGTACGTTCGTAAATTTTATTTTATTTATAAATACAGTCATTAGCTTACGGAAATAGCCTTCGTTCACATGTTCCTGCAGTAGTTATGCTTAATTTTTCTTTACATTTTCTTGCAGTGTTGCAGTGTGTAGTTCTTGTTGTGTGTTTTTATCTAATGATTTTTGGAGAGATAGTATTTATGTCGAATCTTCTCGTCACCTATACCACAATGCCTGAAAACTAAAGTCTTCAATCAGTGCGTTCTACCCGTAATGACCTACGGTGCTGAGACGTGGACGCTCACGGTAGGACTAGTCCACCAATTTAAGGTTGCGCAGCGAGCTATGGAACGGGCTATGCTTGGAGTTTCTCTGAAAATCCGTAACGAGTTTATCCGACAGAGAACCAAGGTCACCGACATAGCTCAGCGGATTAGCAAACTGAAGTGGCAGTGGACTGGCCATATATGCCGGAGAACCGACAACCGTTGGGATAAACGAGTTCTTGAGTGGAGACCGCGTCTCGGAAAACGTAGTGTGGGGCGCCCCCGGCTAGGTGGAGCGATGACATAAGAAAGGTGGCGGACAGAAATTGGATGAGAAGAGCCGAAGACCGGGCTCAGTGGCGCGTATTGGGAGAGGCCTATGTCCAGCAGTGGACTAATGTGGGCTGATGTATTTATGTATTCAGAATTAACCTAGAAGTTCTTTACAAATGTACTTCAATAATCTGAATCTGTAGATTCAGATCATTTGAATCTAAGATGTCTGGAAGAGATCGCTCAGTGATAATACCGCTGATTGTACTCGAAATTAATCTAGTTCTCCCGTTTAGTTTTTTTTTTCAGTGTTATCCGAACACTTACGGTAAATTCCAAGATTCAACCTAACAGTGCTTTAGTCGTAATCTGAATCATCCCACTAATTTGACCCTGACGAGAACCCGGTAGCACAAACGGTAGTGCATCCTCGTATCAAGAGGAAGGTTAAGGGTTCAAGTCTCGTCTAGGCTTGAAAATTTTTAAGATGGTTTTAAAATCTTAGTTCTCTCACTGTCGACCTGTTAAGTTTTTTATGTAGCAATTAAAGTGTTTTTTTAATATTTTATACCTACTATTCGAAACGTCACTTGTTTTTACATGTTAATGAGATATTTTTCTTGTTTTTCCTCGATACTAAAGATGTATAATGCTAAGCTGTTTAATATTAATACTACGCCGTGCTAATGGTTCATTATTATTGTAATTAGTAAGACTATTGAAAATTTTGGTGTGACAAGAAGAGATCGAATTTTTGCTACAATTTTAAACATGACTTGTTATAAACAAGTGTTCACTATCATATTGTCAAAAGCTTCCTGTGCTATTCGATGCTGTGAAAAATCCTCTATGATTTCAACGAAATGGAATCAACGATACAATAAATCGAGAACAATATAGTGTTTCAATATTGATTTTCAAAGTTGTGTTATGACCTTTAAATCAAATCAGATTTCTTGTTTATTAGATAAGATGAAACACCAATAGAATTTTTTCATTCACGAAGTTTACGCGCAGTAAATCTTTATATTATTTATATATTTTACCATAGAAAATAGAATTAACATGCATATTCACATTTTATTATGTAAATTACGTATTATTCTAATTAAAGATAAACACTGCATGCACTGAACATTTCAAATAATCTTATTAAGAAGATAAAAAACCTATAAATAAACCATTAAAAAATTAACCTTATTCTTAGAATACGTAACTAATAAAATATGTAGAATAATTACAAAAAACAAAATGCGGCCAATCAAAATGTTTCAAGATTTTAATTCGATACGTCGTGAACACGAACTGAACTCGCTTTGAACTCCTGAACTTGGCTTAGGGTACGGTGGCCGGTATTCAGTGAGTCATATAAAGAGTTTTTGTAAATCTTTTGATATTAATTTGTTTGTGTATTAGAACACACAAGTTAATCGTATAATTTAATGGTGATTTGACAGACGTTTCCGTTCGACAAGGGCCAAACAAATATTTACACTAGAATCGTGCCGGTTCCGCGTTGTTCAATGCGTTATGACAGCAGCTTTCATGTACATTGTACTGTCATTTGCTTTATTGCTGACGTTTTTAGTGATTGAAACAAGAACGATGCAGTCTGAAATAATCAACCCCGTAGGGCACGGTTGGGGCTATACCTTGGAGACTCCATTACTCCCTGGGGTCAACAGTGACCCCTGACCCTTGGTTTGCCTTAGTTCACCGGTTATTGACTAAGAGCAGAACCTATGCTCCATAGATTGAAGTGTTAATGGTCGGGAGTACTGCCATTTTTTTATAAATTACACAGGTCTACAAAAAAACATTTTTTTGTTTGGTGCCGCTAATTCTAGGTTATATTTTGGTTAATTTGCCCACAAGATGTCACGTGAAGCTGTCAAAATTGTGAAGCTACGTTCAGGTTTGTATCGATCGATATAATAACCTAAAAACGTATTTTATCATAATTAATGTCATTATAATCAATATATTTTTTTAAATTAATAATATTGATATGCCGTCGTCAAGAAGGTGTTGTGTAAATAATCCAAATACATTTTGTTACATTTGTGGTGAATATGTAGTGAAAAAGTTTAGAAAACCTATAACAGATTCAGTGAAGAAGACATATATTGATTACTTTAAAATAGAGATGAAGGCTGGTATTTTTGATGGCCCACAGATAAGACTTTTAATGAAAGACAACGATTTCATACATTCAATGAATAATTTAGAAGCAGCGGCTTGGAAATCTTTTGTTACTGTTGTAAAAAATTTCTTAGGAAATCAGAAGGCCGAAAATTACAAAGAGTTAGTTCAAAACCTCTTAATTAGCTTTAAAAATCTTGGATGTAATATGAGCATAAAAGTACACTATCTGGACAATCATTTAGACAAGTTTCCTGAAAATCTTGGAGCGTATAGCGAAGAACAAGGAGAACGTTTTCATCAAGATTTAAAGGTGATGGAAGATAGATACCAAGGTCGCTGGGATGAGCATATGATGGCAGATTACTGTTGGAGTATTACACGGGAATGTCCTGAAGACATCCATCGGAGAAAATCTAAAAAGAGAAGCTTCTAACCTGTGAAAAAAAATGTGTAATTAAATGTATTTAACTGTTTTGAATTAAATGTTCTTTTGTTTTTTAATAAGTAAATGAAATCTCGAAAACTATATATATAGCATTTAAAAAGTAAGTATCACGTTTTTATCAGGGTACCGAAAGTACTTGAAATCAGTTTTACTTTTAGCGGCACCAAAATCATTGTAGACCTGTGTTATAGGCTAGCGTTTGATCACTATCTCGCCTGATCGAAAGCGATGATGTTGTCTACGATGGAACACGCTTGCCTAGAATAAACTTATTCACTCGCGACTTGAAGACCCCTTGGCTAATTATAGGCTAACGTTTAGTGAAACTGCACCACACCTCTCAAAACCTCTTTAACCCCTCACATCAATGTAAGTAATATTGGACCACCTTCTATTGGCAGCACTTATGGCGGCTCGTCACTACCTGCCTAAAACATGAGTTAATAAATAAATGTTGAAATAATACTATAAAGTCTTTATTATCAGACAACTAGGTTATGATTGTAATCGTACGCAATGTGAATTCTAAGATGTAATTGATCTTTATTCTTATGTAAGACAATAAAATGTATCTTCATGGGGAGTGAAGAGCTACCTCGCCGTAACACAGTTTTTAACTAGCACGGGAGGTATGTCCCGAAACCTTAGTGCTTACATTATTGATCGAGCGAAGCGAAATCTCTAAGTCAACTTGGGCAAATCGGCGTTGTATGTATGTATGTTTGTTTGTCCGAGGATAACTTTCGAAGCGTTTATCCAATCATCGTGAAATTCGGTATATAGGTAGGTAGTGATGACACAATTTTGGTGTGACTAAATGAGCTAAAAATGTTGGGGGGTTGTTGAGATATTGAGGTTCATGAGGGATAAAAAAAAATTAAAATGAGACTATCTGGTCAAATCGCACGTTTATTAAAAGGATTCGACCCTGTTTTTATTTTTAGTTTAAACTTTGTAGTTTTTAAGTTATTAGCCATAGTAAAAACTGAACTTTGACAAAATTCACAGGGTACACCAGTGACCCCACAGTGCTGAAATTTGGTATGCGTGAAGCTTTAGTAACACAAATATAGGCAAAAGTCTGAAATCCAGAATAACTGCAATTTCGACCCCAAAAACCTGTAACCAATTTACATGAGCTCCCGTTACCTGTAATTTGAATGAAACTGTAGTTCAAGTTAATTGGTTATGCATTAAGTGGAACTATTTTGATAGTTAAAGATTACGAATATTTTTTTTTTGTTTTTATTGGATACTCGCGACATCTCAGTTCGGGGCGAACCACTAGTTTATATTGTTTTTATATTAATTAGCCATTGATCATTTGTGATACAATGCAATGCGCTATTTATTCCTAAAGTTGTGAAATAACTTATTCTTATTCTTAAAATAACATTATACGAGTATACTACTTTTGCTTATTGAAGCAACACCTTAATTTTCATTCAATGAAGCATAATAAGTGATACGCAATAATACTCTGAGGTAAAACCCTTTCTCAAACTTACTTCTCAGACAACGTTATACAGTATTGTAGTCAAGGGTTCGTGTATTTTTGGTTCTACGTTATTAGACGTCTGCCAATTTCCTTTTTCTATCGTCTCGCTATCGTCGAGCGTCTAAATGTTCTTGTTAGAGTTCCGATTCATTTACGCACACAGTATTGCATTAAGTATTATAAATTCTAATTGGATCCTTAATAAGCCTCCAATAGGCTCTACACTACCTCAACGCTGCTTAGTATATAAAACTGGTTACAATGATCATGATAATAATTTTTCTGAAATAACTTGGATAAATCATGATTAAAGTGGTCGAAATTAGAACGAAACTCATATTTTCTGTTTAATTTTAGAATTCGACCCTCCTTCTCCATGTAAACTTTAACTATTCCAAATCTCATAATGCTCCGGGCGCGTAATAAGCTTAAAAATTGATACAAAGTTTTCTCTTCACGTATATGTATTTTTATAGTGTTATCCGAACACTTACGGAAAATCCCAAGATTTTTAAAACCATCTCAAAAATTATCAAGCCTTGGACAGGACCTGACAAGAGTTTGTTGGCACAATTGGTAGTGCATCCTCGTATCAAGAGGAAGGTTGCGAGATCAAGTCCCATCTCCCAACCATCCCAAAAATTTTCAAGCCGTCTAGGCTTGAAAACTTTTGTTGTTGTTTTTTTGTTTTGTTTTTGTTGTTGTTTCAAAATATTTTTACATAAGTATATAATAGGTTGGGGAAAAAGTCTTTTCGCATTATAGTATGTATGAACTTCTAATAAAATCACTTTGGCTATACCTACTATTTATATCTGGCTGGTTTTGGTATCATTCAAAGTTTAAATTTTAAAGAAGATAATTCCAAATTCAAATTAGGAAAATGTGTGAATTTTATTTGTTTTTCGTACTGTAAAGATGAGTGAATCTAATGAAGAAATTCGATACATTTTAAAATTTTACTACAAAAAAGGTAAAAATGCAACGCAAGCCGCGAAAAAAATTTGCAATGTTTATGGACTTAGTGCAGTATCTGTGAGAGAAGCACAAATTTGGTTTAAGCGTTTTCAATCCGGAAATTTTGATGTCAAAGATGCATGTCGCTCTGGTCGCCCTATTACGGATAAAATTGATGCCATTTTTTAAAAAGTGGAGCAAGATCGGCATATCAGTAGTTACGACGTAGCTGAAGAACTGGGTATTGACCACAAAACAGTTTTGGCGCATTTGAAAAAAACTGGGTACACAAAAAAGCTCGACATATGGGTACCCCACGAGCTCACTGAAAGAAACCTAATGAACCGTGTACTCGTTTGTGATTCTTTATTACGACGTAATGAAACCGAACCATTTTTGAAGAAGCTGATAACTGGTGATGAAAAGTGGATCACGTACGACAAGAACGTGCAAAAAGGTCGTGGTCAAAGGCCGGTCAGGCTTCACAGACTGTGGCGAAACCCGGGTTAACTCGCAACAAGGTGATGCTGTGTATGTGGTGGGTTTGGAAGGGCATTATTCATTATGAGCTGTTACCACCAGGCAGGACCATCGATTCTGAACTCTACTGCGAACAACTGATGAGATTAAAGCAAGAAGTTGAGAGAAAGCGGCCGGAATTAATCAACAGAAGGGGTGTGGTTTTTCATCATGATAACGCTAGACCTCACACATCTTTAGCCACTCAGCAAAAATTAAGAGAGTTTGGCTGGGAGGTGTTAATGCATCCGCCGTATAGCCCTGACCTTGCACCTTTAGATTTCCACCTGTTTCGGTCTCTTCAGAATTCTTTAGGCAGTGTCAGGTTAACATCACGAGAGGACTGCCTAAACCACTTGTCGCGGTATTTTGATCAGAAGCCCCAAAATTTCTATAGAAATGGGATCATGCCCCTACCTACAAGATGGCAAAAAGTTATCGAACAAAATGGTACCTACATACTTTAGTTAAATGTAAATAAACTATATCAAAAAATGTTTTGAATTTTCTTAAAAAATGCGAAGAATAGTGGTTAAATAATTTTGCATGCTTGTATGCTGGTCATGGCTGTACTTAAACTATTGTATTACCAACTGATGTAACCCATGTATCGCAAATAAATGAATCTTTATCTTTAAACTTTTTCCCCAACCTAATATTTCAAGTCATTAGGAGCATCGCTATTGTCGATGCAACTGATGCTACTCCTTCTATTTATTTCTAAAGCTGTCTCGTTTATCTCCTTTTACGAAATGGCAAAGATCTTCGCTCTTGCTCATGTAGCTAATTCGCGGACTTATTATTATTATTTATAAGAAGCTGACGGTGTACCCACACAGTACAAGAAGACCAAACATCTTCCCGCTTCTACTCTATATCGAATATTTCTTAAATAGTTGATCGAGCAAAGCGAGATCTCCAAATCAACTTGGGCAAATCGGCGTTATATGTAAGTATGTATGAATGTATGTAAGTAAGTATGTATGTATGTATGTTTGTTTGTCCGAAGATAACTTTCTAAGCGTTTATCCGATCATCATGAGATTTGGTATATAGGTAGAAAATGATGGCACAATTTTGATGTGACTAAATCAATAAAAATGTGGGGGAGGGGGGGGGGGGGAGTTGTTGAGATATTGGGGTTCAAGAGGGGTAAAAAAACCAAAATAGGACTGTCCGGTCAAGCACGTCTAATAAAAGGTCTTTGTGAGTACATAATCGACTCCGTTTTTATTTTTAGTTTTAACTTTGTAGTTTTGAAGTTATTAGCCATAATCAAAACTGTACTTTGACAAAATTCACAAGGTACACCAGTGACCCCATAGTGCTGAAATTTGGTATGCGTATAGTTTTAGTGACACAAATATAGGCAAAAGTCTGAAATCCAGAATAACTGCAATTTCTACCCCAAAAAAGTATAACCAATTCGCATGAACTCCCGTTCCTTGTAATTTGAATGAAACTGTAGGTCAAGTTATGTGGTTGATATTTCATGCAACTATTTTGATATTCGAAGATTACGAATAATATTTTTTGGTTTTTATTGGAGACTCTCGAGATCTCAGTTCGGGGCGAAGCACTAGTTTATTAGAATTATTTTTTGTTTACTCTAAATTTATAGTAATTGCTTTTGTTATACTCTACGTATTGGTTTGTATTAAAAAAGAAGCATTATTAAAGAACCCAAAACAAATCGCACTCAAACACATTACTTATTTATTATAATGCTTTCGTCTAGCTACTTGGAGTAACAGCTTGAAGTAATTTAATAAACACTTAGGTGCCAACTCGTATAACTAACTTAAGTGCCCCCAGAGGGTTCTTTAAACTTTTCTGTACAATCACGATTTTACTCGTAAATACTTTAACAGTTTTATGCATAATTATCATAACATAGTTTAATTCCCTTTGTAACTGGCAGATTCTGACGCAAGAGAGAAAATAATGGCGCTCTCTCAAGTCACACTTTAAGTTAAAAACTACACAAACTTACTCTTCGGAGTGAGTTTGTGTAGTTTTTTTCCGTGAATTTGATACCTTGTTAGAAAGTAAGGTTTGTTTATAACTTAAATCATCATATTGACCATAGGATTCCCGCATAGATTTCCAGATTTATTATACCAACCTCCATGCCATAAGGATATTTATTATTTATTTTATTATTTTATTATCAGCCATTCGTGTCCCACTGCTGGGCAAAGGCCTCCCCTCATTCTTTCCAGACTTCGCGGTCCTGAGCTGATTGTGGCCAATCCGTTAGGAATTTATCCAGCTCGTCCCACCATCTACGTTTCGGTCTACCGCGTCGCCTTCTCGCTGAGTCAGGACGCCACTCGGTGGATATCCTTACCCACAGCTCACTTGGCATGCGACAGACATGCCCAGCCCAGTTCCACTTCAGCTGAGCGCCTTTGGTGGCTACGTCAACAATTTTGGCCTTTGAGCGCAGTTCAGTGTTCCGGACTCTGTCCGTTCGCTTGACACCCAAGATGCTGCGTTAAGGATATTTATAAAAATAAAATTACAATATGTCCATAAAACTATTCAATAAAATACCTGAAGAACTGAAAGTATTGCATGGCATATTATTAAAAAAAACTGACGCTGTTGCTTTTAGACATTTTTTCTATAGTATTAATGATTTTTAATATAACATATTGACATCTATATATATATATATATAAAAGGCAAAAGTGATTGACTGATGTATCAACGCAGAGGCCAAACCCTTAGGGCTAGAAACTTAAAATTTCGTACAAGTATTTTTCTTGTGATGTAGGCATCCACTAAGGAAGGATTTTTAAAAATTCAACTCCCAAAGGGGTGAAATAGGAGATAAAAGTTTGTGTGACACTTTTTATTCCTTGGACATATTTACATGAATTGAGTTCGGCAAAAATAATGAGTTACGTATTTCAGCGTTTTCCAAAATTCAACCCTTAAAAGGGAAAATAGGGGATGAATGTTTTAAATAAATGCACAGGCCAAACCCTTAGGGCTAGAAACTTAAAATTCCGCACACGTATTCCTCTTAAGACGTAGGCATCCACTAAGAAAATATTCAAGAGTGTTTAATATAGTTTTTATCCGAAGTTCCCACGGGAACGGGTAATTTCAAGCGTGCGAAGCCGGGGAGGGTCAGCTAGTTGTTAAATAAATACCTACTGACAAATATTTGCACGCCTGCATGCAGGTTGAATACATTGACAATAGATTCAAGACGTTTTAATCTAATTTATGTAAGTATTCTATCAAATACACGATTGAATTTGAATATTTGAATTAGAATTAGAATTTAGATTTCCACTATCTTGCGCAGCCTGCACCCAAATGCTCCCAGCAACCTAAAGATAGCTCAACTCCAGATCACTACCAGGCAGAAGTGTCCCCAAAGACACTGGCTAATAATTAACTTTTAAGTAAATTAACTTTTAGGCTAAATGCTAAATGCGTTCGAAATAATTGCAAAATATTGATGCCTACATTGTACCGTAATTGTACTCACTCGTAAGTTAAAATTGCGCGTGTTGGTAGAAGCAAATTGCGCTATGAATACTAAAGTTCTATGATAGTTCTATAGTACCAAAGATCCTAATTAATACTCTATTATTATCCTAATTATACGAACCAAAATTGTATACCTATAAATGTATGACTTAAGTACATTTTCGTAATAATTTCAAGCAATATTACATTCAATTTCAATAATTCGTAACAATTTTGTGATTAAATTACCGTACCATAATATCTCCAAACGGTTCGTAGCCTAGTATAGAGTCTACGAGGGTCTACGAAGTCTCGTAGCTTTACTACAACATTTTAGATGAGTTAATAATTATCTATAAGTCAGGTATAATATTGTTTACCGGCTCAAGTGTCTCTAAGCACCGAGACGAACCTAGAGTTTTACAGTGAAGAAACTTTAGGTTAAAAAAATAAAAAATACATGCGTTGTTGTTAATGACATGCAGAGTTTTTATTTTTTTATGACAGTCTTTTTTGTGTTATTTACTTATGTGGTTGCAAATAGAACTATTCTATTAATTAAACTGACTAAGAGTACGGCAAAGGAATGGGTTCGGGACCATGCACCATTTAGCAGTGGCACACCTCGGCACGACTGGTTCTAATGCTTTATCGGAATTAAAATACCACTGAAGTACCTAAAGTCACTTTACACTTGTAGAATAATTCATTTTCACTAATTAGATGGGCTTCAAACTCCTTAAGTGTACCTTTAAATGTACTAACTTAGAGGTCGTAATCATATAACCGGGATTCTGTGCGGTCGGGTTTCCTTTTTATTTTGTTAAATTGAAAAGGTAATAAGTTGGAATATTGATCCACGCCAAAGGCCAAGATTGACGACCTCCGTGGTGTAGTGGGCTCATAGCCGGCTGAGACGCAGGAGGTAGCGGGTTCGATTCCCACCGCGGAACAAATGTTTGCATTATCTACAGATATTTGTTCCGGGTCTGGTTGTTTCTCTATGTATTATAAGTAGGTATTTAGAAAAAAAATGTATATAAGTATTCTATCAGTAATCTGGTTCCCATAGTACAAGCTCTGCTTAGTTTGGGGCTAGATAGCGCTGTGTGAAATGTCCAGCAATATTTATTATTATTATTGTATACCTACCAAAATATTAAAATGAAAGTGTTATCGCTGTAGATTTGATAATAAGATAAGATAAGATAAGATAACTCTTTATTGTACACCAAAGTAAATTACAGAACATAATTTTTACTAACAAATTTAGTACAATGGGCGGTCTTATCGCTAAAAGCGATCTCTTCCAGACAACCTTAGTATGGACACGATTATCACATATCACATGACGGCGGTGCATCTATATAAAATTAAAAACATACCTACATACTATAAACCTAAAATACTAATAATAACTCAAATTTAATTATAATAAAACAAGCAACTATAAAAATGGTTACGATGAATTAACAAGCAGCGACAAGTTCAACGCAGGGACAGATAATGGGTGTGTACTTTTGTTTTAAAATTACTAATAGACTTGGATGTCCTTATAGAGAAGGGCAAATCGTTCCACAATCGTACGGCTGTTACAGTGAAGGATCGACCATAAAACTCTGTCGTATGGACAGGAGTTTTAAGTTGAAGGGAATCTGAAGAACGTTAGCCTGGTGGAGAAACTCAAAACGCTCCTTAAGATAGAAGGAATATTATAATAATAACTGTTTGCTTAATTACTTCGTTAGGGGTTACTTGTAGTAACTAAGTAGTAGGTACTTGTAGTAATTCGTTAGTAGTAATACTTAGTATTGTAATATTGTGTTAATATTCATCACGAATGTAATACAACTGAAGCAATACATTAATTTGAATGAGATAGGAATCATCAAAGACCACCAAAAGCTAATAACCGTGGAGGCAATTTAGTAGGTAAATGCACCTATAATTTTTGAGGACTCTCGACAGTCGATGTTCCCAGTTTCAAACAGCAAATAAAACGAGAAACGTAATTTGAACCTCGTAAACGATACGGTACCTCGTAGTGTGATATTTTACCCCAGCCGTAAAAAATTATATCAGAAGGGATTGATGACATACCTTTATCATACTCGTACAAAACGAATTTCTTGAATTAAGAAATGAAAATTCTTTATTATATCTTATAAGCTAGGCACAACAAATATAAAAATACAACAAATAAATATAACTACTTAACAAAGCTTACTTTTTACTTAACATATTTGATTACAATCTAGATATAAAATTGTATGTTTGGTTTAATTAGTGCTAAGTGGATTGTAACCTGTTTTGTGGATTAATAAATAAAATAAAATAAAAGCGATCTCTTCCAGATAATCTTGGTTCTCAAGGAAGCTGTACCAGTCATATAAAGTCACGTTGCCAAAGAAAATCTACATCAAGCAGCGTTTAATGACGTTCGCCGTTTTTCTAGAAACCAAAGCAAATAATCGACTCCCGTAACCCTGCTCAGGATAGGATCGATCGCAATTTGAAACTGTGATTAAAACGATTCGAATTAAATACGAACACTGAACTCTACTCAGCAGATAACTAGTTAATATTCTTTGTAAAACTACCGGTGAACCAATACAAAATCAAAAGAATAATTTTTACACTATTTATTGGTATGTAAGTACTCCTATTTTCACGGTTTATTGTTTTAAAATATTCTAGTGCCAACATTTTGCCTAGAAGGTAATACAGGGTGTTTGATAATATACGCACAAACATGAAAGGGGTTGTAAAATGTTTATCATATAAATGTGAAATTTATTTTGCCATGTAAAAACAAACACTTTATTAAACTTATATTATGCTATTGCATAATGCTTGCCATCTTGCACAGATACTGTATTGGTGACGTCTCCAGATATGTCTTGTTGTCCCATTCTAAACCAAAACTGGAGCCATTTCTGAAAGAGATATCCAATCGGCCTTTATTTTTGGATATCGAATGCAAGAGTAGGCAGTTAGTTTTATATCGAATTAATCACCTAAACTTAGTGATTTTCTTTAAAATTTTATAATATAACAACTAGCCGTTTTTTTTCGATAAGTCTTTTTTTATGTTTTAAGAAACCGTCACTTGTCAGTATATTACCAAACACCCTGTATGTGCAAATATCTTTTGCAATTTTAGGCAGCCAGCCTGAGTTATGTTGGATAAATCGACATTGTATGTATGCCATTGTACCTACATAAGGATTAGTTTGTTTGTAGGTAACCTATTTTGTGAGGACCTGGACACGCATCTAATTAATTTAACTAAAGGACGGTAGGTACACAAACAGCTATTACGAAAATGCCCACTTTGAAGCCTTATATCTTGTATCAAAAATATTAAAGTGTCCTTGTACGATTAAATACGAAAAAAAAACACCCTCAACTTCCGTTTTACCGTGTTACCGAACCTTAGTTTTGACTTCGTAACTTACTGGGCGTCACTTTTTGTTTCACTTTTATAAAAAATCGTGAGGATACAATGTTTTCAACAAAAACTCGAGCTGAATACCTTATACATACATAGTTGCGATGAACTATTATTAACGTATGTGAGTATCTAAAAGCATGTTTACTTATTATATTTACCACACCTACCCAGCTGGTAGTACCTATAGAGACAGAGTGGCAATGAACTGAGGATAGCCACAAAGATTGCTGGACCAAATTGCTGTTCAGTTAATGTTCCACATGATTTACATTGTGAAGACCGTACTGGTGTGAAAATGCAGATTTTAATAATGCAAATACATAATTTAGTGAAAATGCTTTTTGCTTAGTAGATAATACAGACCCTTTATAACTAGTGGTTCGCCCCGAACTATTGCGAGTCTCCCAAAAAACAAAAAAAAATATTATTCATAGTTAATAAATTCATAAATTCTGCCACGAAATGCACAACCAAATAACTTAACCTTAAGTTTCATTAAAATTACAAGTTACATGTTAATTAGTTGTCTTTTTAGGGCTAAAAATTGCAGTTCTCCTGGTTTTCAGACTTTTCCATATATTTGTGTCACTAAAGCTACACGAATACCAAATTTCAGCACTGGTGTACCCTGTGAATTTTCGTTTTTTTTTTAACCGAAAAAATTTAAGTTACTTAAATAAGTGGCAACGGTTAGTATAAGCGACAATGAGCATGCAAAAAGTGAGCATATGTCAAATGAAATGATGACTAATCTCTAGAGAGATAGTTTCAGACGTCTATGCGTATGCGTACTGATTAGAGATTCGAATGTCGGCATGGGGATTAATTAAGTCGAGAGCCACTCTGAATGTTTATTCAGTTAAAAGAGACTTCATAAGCCGTTTAATTAAAGAGACTTCCACCTGATGACCTGATTCCATCGCTTAGGGACTGGGCAGTCAACATGTCAAAACGTCTAAAAGGTTTAAAGGCAGGAGTGTCAAAATGGTTATCTATCTTATACATAGAAAATGTTTTGTCCTGAATTACTGAATGACGGATCAACGCACAGCCTAAACAGCTGATCGTAAAGACCTGGAAACTTGGAGGGTATATTTTTTGTATGACTTAGGCATCCGATAAGAAAGGATTTTTCGAAATTCTACCCCTAAGGGGGTGAAAAAAGGGTGCAAAGTTTGTATAGGACAACGTGATTCCTTGGTCCAATCTACACACGTCAAAAAAGTCTAAGCAACACCTACTAATTTTGAATATTTTTAATTTTATAGATTTATTAGAAATTATTTCTTTTTTTTTTAATTAAATGATATTTCTATGTTGTATTTATATATTAAACTCCATAAATTTCTTTAAAAAAATGTTTTTTTACAAATAAAAGTTTACTGTGAATCTGGGTGCAATTTTGTAATAAATAATAATGGTAAAAATAAACAAAAATATGACTTCTGCGTTAAATTACTGCGTTTCCTGGGCGACGATATACCCTCATTCTTCTAGTATCAGGTTTGAACCCGAATCGAGATTCGTCGCAGAACAAAATTGGGTCCCATCGTTCTTGCGGCCATAGCACGCGTGGTATGCGCCATTGAATACAATGAGCTCGATTTCCGTGACGGATCTGTGGGCATCTGATTGGACCACGTGCACGTAGACCATACTCTCGCAGTCTGTTTTGCACAGTTTAGGGACAAACAGCAGGACCATCAGCATTCAGTAGCGATAGTAGATGCGATATCTTGGGTAGTCAGCTTTGGTTCACGTCTACATGTTACCTGAATGTATCGGTCTTGACGACGAGTGGTACTAAGCCCTCGGCCTGGGTGCTGTTCAGACGGATCACCTGTGTCACAATAACGCCTCCAGAGTTGGCAAATTACGCTTCGATGAACACCAAAATGCCGGGCAACATAGGCTTGACTGTTTTCAATTTCTAGCATCCCTACAGCTCTTTGCATCTCTCCCGTGGTAAGATGACGACGCTCCATTACACAGTAAAAACTCGTGGGCTATTATTATTCGCAACACACAACCAATGATTACTGCGGTTACTAATTTTTTTTCGTTGAATAAGAAATAAAACCGCATCTATGAAATGCCGTTGAACTGTTTTTATTGTTTAAAAACATAATTTACTGAAAAAAACTGCCAGTATATATTTGTTTATCAAAGAGGTTGACTATTTAAAGAAGGTTTGATATTCCATGAAAGTTTAAAACGAAGTAAAAAAAAAATACTAAAAAAGCTATGTGTTGATTAGACTTTTTAGATGTGTGTACTTAAAATTTTTCGTAAACCTTTTTTAACAGAATTGATGAAAGACGAGTTTCGTATTTTATTGAAATTCATCCCCTAACGGGGTTAAAAAGAGATAGAAAGTTATTTTGGCGGTGATTGGCTTCGAAGTTGATATCAATACTCCTTAGTGCTTTTAATTTATATTACATTTTATTTTGACACATGTTTGAAAACTCAATCCGTTTTTATTTAAAAAAGGTTGAACTCACTTAAAAACATAAGCAAATACTGTATAAAATAGGAATGTCTTGAAAGTCACCGTACTATATTAGTACCTCATTTAAAGGTTTCTAAGCTTAAAGAGGTTATGCACTTTTAGGACACGGCCTCATAGGGACGTAGACTTCGAAATTCGAAATGGTAAAGATGTTTGTTTATTTGTTTGTTTGTTACTCAATCACGTCGTAACGGCTGCACCGATTTAAATGTATATAGATTATAACGTAGATTAACATACATATATGCTACTTTTTATCCCATAAATCAGTTCCCATGTGATAAAAATGACGTGTCAAGTCAAGTTGCAACAGCGAGTTTAGCTTTATTTCTAGGTTACCTACACATTTAGAAGTGTAACGCGTGCGAAGTCGCGGGCAACAGCTAGTAGTAACTATAAATCTACTATTTATAAATGAAGAAATTAACATAGTTATGAACACTATTGTTACTAAAAACGGGATATATATCATGATATGTGAGTTTTTGATATTTATACGCATATTTATTATATATTATTACGCCGCTTATTTTTTCATTTATATTTCGACGCAGTTGCATGCGTCATGATCACGGGTACACTTATACTTTATATTTTTATATTTAAATAACCCCTTTTTAGTACAAACTACGAGATATGGTTTATTGAAGCGGAATTAATTTATTGCAAATCCGAGTTTTTAATAGAAGCCCGCTTGTAAACTTTTATACTTATTCGACTGAAATAGGGGTTACGATCCGCCAAGTTGAGTAGAATATGGTAGGACCACCCTGTTACCATTTAATCTTTTAGGAAGGATTTTTTACCATATAACTACAAATTAATGATTTTTGGATTCTTTCCTTTACTTGTGCTGTGAGACCATGCTTCTTATCAAATTTCATGATTCTAGGTCAACGAGAAGTACCCTATAGAATTTGATTTATTTGCGAGCAAAATATGCAGCATTAATGGCCGTATCGCAGACAAAACAAATTTTTATCACCAAAAATCAATAAAAAATATTAATTTTTGTACAGCTTCAAGGGACAGTAGACCTACGAATTTGATATTAATTTCAACTTGATACCTCCATGCGTTCCTGAGAAAAAGAGTCTTAACAGACGGACAGACAGACAGATCTGACAGACGAACAACGAAGTGATCCTCTATAGGATCACTTCGAGTTTCATTTGGGACCCTAAAAAAGAAGATCCTGTGATCTAAACGTTTTTGCGATGCGATCTGTCACTAGGTACATAGGTACGCACAGTTTGAGCCCGGATTTGACCGCCCCGTACCCGAACCATTGGTTTTGGCACGGGCAGCGGTCGGCCTGACAGACGAGACAGTTACACATTATGTGCGTTTTGTCACCATATACAAACAGATTTAAGCTCACAGCTCATTAGACCCACCCGGCACCCGACCTGCACCGCCTCGCCTCGTGCGGTTAGTATTCTTTATATGGACTTGTGTGGATATGCGCTCACTACATCTACTCTGTAGTGTCACCGGATCGCCTCAGTCGTAAGTCGTCCACGCGCGGACGGCGAGTGGACCACTCGGTGACAACTCACTGCTCGCATACTTGCCTTGCGTTGCTGCGCATCGCCATTGCACGAACCCCGAGTGGATCGCGCGCGGCCCGCGAGAGAAACACACGTACAGACCTGGTGCCAATCGCTGACAGGCTACTCGAAAATTCGTGGACCACGCAATGACCACTCGTTAACCACGCGGTGTCCACTCGTTGACCACGCGAGGTCCACTGGTTGATCATGCGATGTTTACTGGTGACACCGCGGCGTCCTCCCGTGGATCACCTGTCGACAACGAGTGGACGCCGAGCGACGAGGCGGTGCTGGTCGGGTACCGGTGGCTCTAATGAGGTGTGACCTTTACCCGCCAAGCATCCGTTCCGGCAAATCTGTATGGCTAGCTTATACATACTCAGCATGCTTTATTATTTAAACCTTGTACAACGTGGGATACAACCGCCATGACAAATCCTTATTTCTATTAAATGAACAGGCCATTGTCTAGTAGTAAAAAAAACAATGGATATCGGGAAAGCAAATATAACTGTTATAAATGAATTTTTAATTTCATCGCATTCGTGATTAAAAGTTATATGTTATACTCGTGTGTAAGCGATCAATATCACCCTCAATTAATAAATCGTAAAGCCCTTGTATAAAAATGTACCTACGTACCTATGGCAATGTTATTGCCATTTGCCATAGGTACGTAATAAATCCAGACGAAAGAAGCTGATGGAGATTCCCTGTGTGATGTGACGACGCTAAATAGCGTCTCGCTCCGCTCGCCAATAGTCCTGCTTCCATTTTTTGCTTTCGTTAGCATTCAAAACACTTTATTTATCGCGGCTCGCTCCGTTCCACGATAGTCTAGTCTCATTCACGTTAAAACACTTAATTTTCAACACTTTTAAACGCAACTGTGGTTTTTACTGATTAAAAAGCGCGCTTCAGCATTTGACTTGGTATCCCTCAATTGCTGTCGGGTCTGTCATTTTGGAAAGTTAGTGACCTTTATTACGTAAGCCAATTGCTGTCAGGACACTGGCCTTACTCAACAAATTTAAAATCGATACAGATAATATTATTATGCATAATGAAAGCGGAGCTTATCGCGATTAGCGAAGCTTTTGTAAACGTGACTTCATTATAGCCGCCTTATTTTATTACCTATGCCTACAGCTTTTTTCAAATATGTTTTATTGACGACCTCCGTGGCGCAGTGAGCGTATAGCCCGCTGAGACGCAGGGACGGGAATCGAACCTGCTACCTAGTAGGTTCGATTCCCGCCGTGGAACAAATTTTTGCATAATTGACCGATATTTGTTCCGGGTCTGGATGTTTTTCTATATATTATAAGTATGTATTAAAAAAAAAGTATATAAGTATTTTATCAGTTAGCTGGTTCCCATAGAACAAGATTTGCTTAGTTTAGGGCTAGATAGCGTTGCGTGAAATATCCAACAATATTTATATATTATTCATTTACCTGTTGCATACATTTTTTTTATTACTGGGTACGACAAAGAGACTCTCACGTTTCCCACAAATGAAATGAGTGTGCTAATGCTTTAAGTTGTTAAGAAGGTAGGTAAATAACATTAGATAAATAGATGTAAGTAATTAAGAGTACCTAAGCATATTTTCAAAGAACTTACCATTAGTTTTAATTTATATTATCTAAACTAATACAAAATAAATTCTTCAAACTCCACAAATATTTTACAAAACACTTTCAATTCAAATTGTCATCTTCAACCAACTTTTCAATTAAATTATCACCATGAAAC
Organism: Philereme transversata; assembly: GCA_963924445.1. NCBI lineage: Eukaryota > Metazoa > Arthropoda > Insecta > Lepidoptera > Geometridae > Philereme > Philereme transversata. The sequence goes on from OZ004353.1 coordinate 7,046,296, forward strand.
AATAAAAAATTGAGTAGGTAAATCAATTTCACGGTAAACTTTTGCGGCACGATACGCTGGGCGGGCGGCAGCGTTAGGCGGGCGGACGGCGCGACGCGAACACACATCTGGCCTGCGAGCAAAATAAGAGAGCTTTTTGAGAACGACAGCCACCGGACGCAATGGAAAAGACGGAGTAATTCTCAGATTACTGATTTAGGAAACATCTGACTTTTTGAGTATAAATTCTGTCTGCGTTATAATAATAATAATTTAATATAAAATTTATTTTAGGCAACAATGTGCACATACAAAAACTGATTCCAGGGCCTATATCTATATATAAATACCTTAAAGACTAACATAATATACTAATAAATTTAAAAACGAACACTTATTTATTTGAGGGATTTTGCTTCGTAGCCGCTTCTCTGTAGCACCTGTAAACAATGCCCACTTGCCAGGAATAACTTAAAAACGAACACTTATTTATTTGAGGGATTTTGCTTCGTAGCCGCTTCTCTGTAGCACCTGTAAACAATGCCGCCTTGCCAGGAATAACTTAAAAACGAACACTTATTTATTTGAGGGATTTAGCTTCGTAGCCGCTTCTCTGTAGCACCTGTAAACAATGCCCACTTACCAGGAATAACTTAAAAACGAACACTTATTTATTTGAGGGATTTTGCTTCGTAGCCGCTTCTCTGTAGCACCTGTAAACAATGCCGACTTGCCAGGAATAACTTAAAAACGAACACTTATTTATTTGAGGGATTTTGCTTCGTAGCCGCTTCTCTGTAGCACCTGTAAACAATGCCCACTTGCCAGGAATAACTTAAAAACGAATACTTATTTATTTGAGGGATTTTGCTTCGTAGCCGCTTCTCTGTAGCACCTGTAAACAATGCCGACTTGCCAGGAATAACTTAAAAACGAACACTTATTTATTTGAGGGATTTTGCTTCGTAGCTGCTTCTCTGTAGCACCTGTAAACAATGCCGACTTGCCAGGAATAACTTAAAAACGAACACTTATTTATTTGAGGGATTTTGCTTCGTAGCCGCTTTTCTGTAGCACCTGTAAACAATGCCGACTTGCCAGGAATAACTTAAAAACGAACACTTATTTATTTGAGGGATTTTGCTTCGTAGCCGCTTCTCTGTAGCACCTGTAAACAATGCCCACTTGCCAGGAATAACTTAAAAACAAACACTTATTTATTTGAGGGATTTTGCTTCGTAGCCGCTTCTCTGTAGCACCTGTAAACAATGCCGACTTGCCAGGAATAACTTAAAAACGAACACTTATTTATTTGAGGGATTTTGCTTCGTAGCCGCTTCTCTGTAGCACCTGTAAACAATGCCGACTTGCCAGGAATAAATTAAAAACGAACACTTATTTATTTGAGGGATTTTGCTTCGTAGCCGCTTCTATGTAGCACCAATGCCGACTTGCCACAAATGCGGATCAAGTAGGACATCCTTATGCTTCGCCAGAACCTGGAGAGTATAGGACTTGAAGTTAGTAGTCCTACGGGACTCCAGTCACTGGAGAGACATTCGGAACGTCCCTGTAATCCGGCCCTGGGTCCTCTCCCTCACGAATCGGAGTACATCATCTCCTGAAGTACTCTCATCTATTCGGTAGAGGTAAATCTTATAACTCGAGGCACATGGCTTTGGTTGCCCACTTAGTGGTATTGAAATAAATAAGCCTCTTACAGCTGCACGGCTTACGATTACGCCATCACTCAAAATTAAAGGAATATAAAGATTTTCCCTAATCAAAAATGCCTCGATTCGACGCAAAAAGAAAAGCCCCATTACAACAAGTAACTTTTATATAAAAATATAACCAACTTTAGCAAAACAGAAAATTGTAAATTATGTGCAGATGCCTATGCAAATTGTAGAGGTTGATGATTTTCTCATGGATTGCATGTCTTGTAGGAGGAGACTTCTTTTGTACAAATTACTAAGTTTGAAGCTTTTGCCTATCCCAGGCGCCGTAGTACGAGTATGGACCGTTATTACCCACTGCGAAGCTTAGAGCATTTAATTTCAAGGTATAACTTGTGAGAAGGTATTTTAATAAAACCTATTTGGTAGAAGTGGCGCTACCATGCCAAAAATTTTATTTAATAACACTTGTTGTGGTTAAATAAATAAATAAATATTGCTGGACATTTCACACATTTCATCTAGAACCAAACTACGCAAAGCTTGTACTATAGGAACCAAATATCTGATAGAATGCTTAGATACTGTTTTTTTTGTAAATACATACTTATAATATATAGAAAAACAACCAGACCCGAAACAAATATCTGTAGATCATAAAACATTTGTTCCGTGGCGGGAATCGAACCCACTACCTCCTGCGTCTCAGCTGGCTATTCACCCACTGCGCCACGGAGGTCGTGAATTAGAGAACAATTTCTAATTTTTCCCTTAACTTTAGACGAACTGCATGTGGTGGTGGTTATTCGTTTTCTGTAGTGATAGCTAAAATCTCGAACTCGGATCTAACTTTTGCTAGAATTCTGTGACTGTAATTGATCGATCAAAGCGAGATCTCTAAATCATCTTGGGCGAATCGGCGTTGTATGCATGTTTGTTTGTCCGAGGATAACTTTCGAAGTGTTGATCCGATCATCATGAAATTTGATACATAGGTAGGTAGTGATGGCACAATTTTGGTGTGACTAAATCAACTAAAATTTTTGGGGGGTTGTTGAGATATTGGGGTTCTAGAGGGGTAAAAAAAAATTGAAAATAAGACTGTTAGGTCAAGTTGGACGTCAAATGAAAGGTCTTCGTTCGTACATTTAGACTCCGTTTTCATTTGTAGTAAAATCCTTTTGGGTTATTAGCCATAATAAAAACTGAACTTTAACAAAATTCACAGGGTACACCAGTGACCCTACAGTGCTGTAATTTGGTACGCGTGTAGCTTAAGTGACACAAATATAGGCAAAAGTCCGAAATCCAGAATAACTGCAATTTGTAGGAACCCCAAAAAAATTACCAATTTACATGAACTCCCGTTACTTGTTATTTTAATGAAACTGTAGGTCAAGTTATTTGGTTATTTATTTCGTGGCACTATGATGATAGTCAAAGATTATGAATAATATATTTTTGTTTCTATGGGAGACTCGCGAGATCTCAGTTCGAGGCGAACCACTAGATAAAGACTAGTCTGAGACTAATTCAATTCATAATTCTAATTCACTCTTAGATTAACTACAGTTAAAACAGAAATTTCGTACAAATTTCCGCTCGAAACGTTGGCCACACACAACAAAATGTTTGTCACGTCATTAGGTACATATGTTATTCTAAGATCTAGACTAGACTTAACTTCTAAAATTGTACACGTACTTAAGATAAAAGGTTTCGAACGTCAAGCACTGCAAAATAATATATAGCAATACAAAATATATTTTTAATGTAATTTTTTAAATTACTTTTATTTTAATAAAACTGTTTTAAAATCATGTTTTAAAACCGTTTAAAAATCAGAGCATAGGAAAATAGGTAAAAAAGTCAACGCATATTTATTAGATATTTTGCAAATGTTCTAGGTATACTGCGCAAAAGTGAAATAACCGAAAACACCCTGCCTGGCTATCGATTCCAGATTAACTAGGTACATTATAATATATTAGTGTAGATTCTATTTTTATGATTTCAAATGGCCTAAAACACCTTCCCTAAATGTGTCATCAGCTCTCGAGCTACGTACACTTCAGTGCCTACCTACCTATTTACTTGGGCTGTACTATTAATACTTCATTATTCTGTGCTGTCTATCCTAAATCAGTTTGATCGGCACTTGACATCCCGGCGCCATATTGACGCTGAATCGTTTAATTTTAACGTTAGGTAAGACCTATTATATTACAATTTTGATGGCTGTTGAACAAACAAGGTAGGCAATTTAGGTACGGTACTTACAAGAATTTGTAAACAGTTATCGATATTTAATATCTAGTTACTTTTGTACATTATATTTACTTGGTTTGCCAGAGTTGTGTACCGGTTATTATTATTTCGTAATTTTCCACTGCAGGGCATAGGTTTCCCTTCCTTCCACATGGTTCTATTCTACGCGAGTATGGTTCCCTCTTTCTTATGTGAGTAAGTAGGAAGGTACCTAGATAACATTATGTCCTTATTATGGTAGATTTGCCCTTAACTCTTCCGATATACTTCGTCAGACGAGTGTTATTCGGCACTTTATAACTTTTATTATAGACCATGACGATTTTTTAAATAAAATCTAAATTCCACTTTCTTATTAAGAAAAATAAAACATTTTCAAGAGTGGAGTTATCCTCTTCTAAGGACCTATAAAATTCTGGTACGGTAGGAAGGTACACTTTAGCACCAATTTTAATAATTATGTACCATCGATGCATGAACCTTTTGACTGCTTTCAAGTTCTTAAAAAGATAGCTGGTATTTGCTAGATTTTGCAGTCTATGGATCATCTATGGACATTTTTATGTTTGGTATAAGGTGCAGCTGTTCCCGCCTGTCGAGCGTTTGAATTTTTGTATTTTTTTTGTTGTACCTATGTAATCAGTAATCACACTAATATGATATATGCGAAAGTTTTAATGTTTGTTTATTTATTTGTTTGTTACACAATCACGTCGTAATGGCTTTACCGATTTCGATGAAATTTGGGATTTAGGTACGTAGATTATAACCTAGATTAACACATAGGCTACTTTTTATTGACAAACCACGCGTGCGAAGCTGCAGGCGGAAGCTACTACTTAAATAAATAAAAAATATGTTATTATAAATTTTCTAACGTAGGTTGATTAGGTATTTATGTACCTCCTACCGACTAAGTAGTTATGTAGCTACCTACTACTATGACTAGTTATTGACCTAAATAATACTTATATGTACAATGACGGAATTAAAAGGTTCGTCACCTTAGAGTAGGATTTCGCTTGCACCAATAATGCAAGAATCAATTAATTCCTTTTGACTAGTTATGTAGTCAAACCACTTTGATCTTTATTAACGAATAGTTAAACCTTATTTTCTCTGATTCTATTCTGTAACAAAGTTTCAAAAGGTAATATGTAAGTAGGTACTCGTGATACGTTGAACGAATCAATTTGAAAATTGACGAACATTTTCATTCCGTCACTGTACCTAAATAATGTATGTATCTACTTTGTTTATTAGGAACAATGATTATTAGGTCAATTAAACTATTGTTGATGAAAAACGGTCGGACTATTCATTTCTAGATTTCGACTCGCTCTTAACCACAATTTATTTCGATTGAGGTTTCCGAACGAAAATGATTGGAAACGCAAACGTCAAACGGTTTGACATTGACAAACGAACGAGCATTTCCTCTGCCTGTCTGATCAGTGTCTGTCTGATTGATTGATTGTCTTGTCTGGGTCTGTCAGTGATGCCTGAGCGTTCTTTTAGGGACAGTTTTCCGTCCTGTTGAATATTGGACCGTCTTCTCACCATCCCTTCACCAACACCGTCCTATTTAGGACATCGCCATCAAAATTATGTACGAATGCATCCGAGTTCTGATTTCTGAACGCAACCTGACATTCTCTTTATAAAGTCTGTAAGTAACAAAGATAGCATCACGTAGGCTATTTATTTCACATTGCCGACGGCCGACGTTGCCTGCCGTCAGTTCTTCCTTCCTTCACAGTGATGGATGCGAAACAGAAAAACGGTGGCAATATTTAACCTCCTATGACAGGGAAAAAAAAAACAAAAAAAAAACCTATGCAAAAAGAGGGTGTTATAAGTTTAAACCATCCCTTTTCGTCCACCAACGGTCCGAAAGTTATTGCCGGAGCTGGCAGCACGCTGTCCAGAGTTGCCAGTTCGGCCCCTAGGAGGGAAGTCTTGTCGGCCCTTGGCAGCCATCGGCCTTTTTTTTACCTTTACCTGCAACAGTTTTTCAGTTGAAAAATATAGCAGGGAATCGCCAATTTTTTAATTTACGTAAACTAATTGGCTTACTGCTGGTTCTCCCATTTTTAAACGCGAGTGTTGAGCGTGTTTTTAGTAAACTCAAGAGGATTAAAACTGAAAGCCGCACTCGCCTCAATACGAAGACGGTAGCTTCTCTTATGACTACTAGTGCAGGCATAGAAAACTGAGGTGGTATAATAAATTTTGAGGCGTCACCAAAAATTATATGTGCTAAAATAAAATATAAGTAAAGACTGTCTAGGTCCAGTCTTTGTTCTTTAACCCATTAAAATATATATTTTTTAATTAAATAACGTTTATTTTTAATTCAATTTCGGCCATTTTCAACAAAGCTATCGGCCTTTTTCTGATTGAGGTGCTGGCAACACTAACACTGTTTGTTTTGCAAGAAGTTTTGGTTGGATACTTTTAGAAGTTTTTACAAAACTTTTGGGGCATAATTAGGTGTTATCTTTTGTTTGTTTATTTTTGAAGTGATTCATGTTTTATCAAGTGGGGCAAAGAATATAATATTTTGTGACAAAAAGAATAATGGAAGAAAATCACTTCGATAAATTTGGCCTAACTTTTGAAAACAACTCGGTAAGTTATTACAAATCTTCAAAACGTATAAATATCTTCCTCATGTAGCTAACATAGCATAACTTTCCTTTAAATTTTCTCACACAACAAAGCAATACCTAGATGCCAACTTTATGATGTTAGGAATGGATCTTTAGTCTATAGCCAATCAGGGAGATTTATTTTACCCGATACATAGATATGTTTAAATGACATGTGTTGATAATTATGTACCTACTTACTACTTAGTGAAGCTTATCAACTGTGGGTGACAAACACTGACCTAACTACCTTTAAACATGCCCTAGAAAAGAAGACAAATACAGTTTAATTATCAATTGTTTATCAATAAATGCCTACTTAGGTACTACCTACATACCTACTACTTGATTTTTTGGAAGTAAATTAATCCAATCCATCATTCTATTCCATGACTAAGATGATTTGAAAGCATTTTTTTTAATAAACAACCTAATGTACCAACTTAATTTTATTGTTAATATAATGCGCTTGCATACTATCATAGTTTTAGCACCTATTTAATTATTTTAAGTTCTCATGTTAAGTGAATGCATAATTATTTTTTGCAAATAAAGTTTCTTTAACCATAAAGTAGCTATTTAGCCAATTCAATAAAAATTAAAAAAAATCCACAAAATCATCAGAATCCATCTTTTTAAAAAACAATTAAACTAATTAAGGTAACTACGCTTTTGTGGATTACAGCTTTTATTTTTGGATGTCAATTGCAAGAGTAGACCGTAAGTTTTATATCGAATTTATCACCTAAACTTAGTCAATTTTCTTTTAAATTTGATAATCAACTACTTAGTACTTTCTTTTTCAAAAAGTCTTTTTTTATGTTTTGAGAAACCATCACTTGAATATCGTCAGTATATTACCAAACACCCTGTATAGGTACTAGTAGTTCGCCCTAATCTGAGATCTCGCGAGTCTCCCATAAAAACAATAAAATATTATTTGTAAACTTTGACTATCAAAATAGTGCCACGAAATGCATACCTAAATTACTTGACTTACAGCTTCATTCAAATTACAGGTAATGGGAGTTCATGTTAATTGGTTATACTTTTTTGGGGTAGAAATTGCAGTTATTCTGGATTTCAGACTTTTCCCTATATTTGTGTCACTAAAGCTACGCGCATACCAAATTTCAGCACTGTGGGGTCACTGGTGTACCCTGTGAATTTTGTCAAAGTTCTGTTTTTACTATGGCTAATAACTTAAAAACAACAAGGTTTGAACTAAAAATAAAAACGGGGTCGAAATTTACTCACAAAGACCTTTTATTAGACATGCCACTTACCAGATAATTCCATTTTGTTTTTTTTTACCCCTCTTGAACCCCACTATCTCAACAACCCCCCCACATTTTTAGCTCATTTAGTCACACCTAAATTGTGCCATTACTTGGCTATGTACCAAATTTCACGATGATCAGATTTACATACAACGGACACCGATTTGCCCAAGTCGATTTGGAGATCTCGCTTTGTTTGATCAATTAACTTTGTTGTGCGTTTTGGTCCATTGTTCTGTAGGCTTTATATTGGTTGGTGCACATTGGCACCTACACATTGCCCTCGTAACACAGTTACAATACAATAATCTAATTATACCAGTTATGTGTCTTACCAGACTGCATTAGAGCTATTTATAATTCTGCTTTCATAGAGCAAGTTAGTTGTAAATATGTGACTGCTATTTCAAATTTAAATTCTTTATTATTAATCACAGGATTAATTGATTGATCAAAATGCCGCTAAATTTCACAATATCCAGACATTTCAGCAATCATTTTTACTCAATTCTCAATATTGGCATAGTTTTCATAACATTCGTTGAATCTTATATCTTCCCCTTTGCCATTATAAAATGGATTATAGTTCTAACAAAATATGGTGGATTTTTGAAGTTTTTGAGTGGTGAGCGAACTGAGGTAAAGAAGTTACAGTGTACCCGGTACAAATATGCATTGCAACTAATGACAATGTGTAAAGGGGATGTGGTGGATTACAATGAGGTGTCCCATGTCAGTATAGTGATGGAGTGTGATGGAATTCAGGTAAGTGTATTAAAAAAGAAAAAGTGTGCCTAATATTTAAGTAAGTTGAATTTGAATCCTTACAAATTAGGGATTCATATTCAAATTGCTTAAGAAATACATTGAGAACTTGACAATATTGTTTCATGAATATTTAACCTCCGTGTAAAAGCTACCTCTTAAATCTGAAATTGCGATTGAAAATGTGTTTAAAACGGGAATTAATAAAAATTTATGGAGCTAGGACCAAGTAACAAAATCCTACCCAAATCAGGATATTTACAAAAATAGTTTGGTAAAATCGGTACTAAACAGTACTAGCAACTTAGCATTTCTGCATCATGTTTATGAACTTGTTAAACTATGCAAATTTAAACATCATTGTTCAATTAACCACATTCTATTAGCATTTCTGTATGTAATTACATATGTGCTGATATTTAAGACAGCTTATTTTTGGGATGTCATGACGTAAAGTATACCTTAGACATACATTTACATTATTTATTATACATGGAAAAACCTCGGTAAAATGTGTTTAAATCAAAGAGTATATTTCAAATATTTTTAGTGTTCCTCAAAAGGAAAAAAAGAACCCATATAGGATCTCTTCGTTGTCTGTCTGATTATCTGTCTGTCAAGCAAAACCCTTTTTCACAGGAACTCAGGAGGTGTATAAAGTTGAAATTAATATCAAATTATGTAAGGTCTATGGTCCCTTGGCTGTAAAAAATCAAGCTTCTAAGACAATGCAATAAAAAATACGGCCATTTACGCCGCATATAAATAAGACCTTATGCTTGCCGATGACTTAAAATTATAAATTTGGCAAGAAGCAAAGTCTCACAGCACAAGTAAAGAAAAAAAATTCGAAGACCGTTAATTTGTAGTTAGGTATATCTCATTAAAAATACGGAACCCGCGGTGCGCGAGACAGATTCGCACTTGTCCTATTTTTTGATTGGATCAACTTTGATTAAATCTATTATTAGTGGTAAAATTTGGTGTCGGGAGTTTTTTGCTCCTGCTATATCGAATATTTACCACGAAATATTTACGTGCTCCCGACACACGGTCGACGCGACACCCCTGATGCGGGTGGGGTGGTTGCTGGCTGGTAATTATCCATCCAAGTAGGTACTTACCTGATAATAAATAATAAATAATGCTGGACATTTTACACAGCGCTATCTAGTCCCAAACTAAGCAGAGCTTGTGCTATGGTAACCAGATAACTAATATAATACTTACATACTTTTTTTGTAAATACACACTTATAATATATAGAAAAACATCCAGACCCGGAGCAAATATCTGTATAATATGCAAAAATTTGTTCCGCGGCGTGAATCGAACCCACTGCGCCACGGAGGTCGTCTAATGACAGTGCGATAGGTAGTTTGCTTAAACCCATCCTATTGATAGCTACGCTAAGAGCAAAATTAATTGTTAAGTAAGTAGGTAAGTAATGAAAATTGTAAAGTAACACGTTGATGAAATCACTGGCCTAAAATCCGCCTTCACCATCACAGTAGGCAGTTGGTAGCAAATGAAAGAACATTAAACAGGAGAGCTTTAATGCCGGCCAGTATCAAGTAGTAATAAATACTCCCTATTACCTACCCTAATAGAGTGACCCTTAGTTAGTGCTGGCAGTTATCCGACTAAAACATGTAGGGCCGGCTTCTGTACGTAATATTATCGAGGTAGCTTTCTTTTTATATAATAATTAAATAAATGTGCTTTTCACACCACCTGCTCGACAATGTCAAATTACCTATTCATGTAAACCTCACCGAAAGTAAGTGATTAAACCCTACGGTTGAGCCGAGAGTAAAGTTGTACTGAATTTCCCGCGCCCGCTATGCCCGCGCGGGCATAATGTGATTTGAATTTGGAACCTCATTTGTGTTATCTCCATGAAACTCCCTAAAAAATCATAAATTCATAATAGCTCACGCATGCTACATATCCCCCCTCCCCACGCGCACGCACACAGACACACACACACACACACTCACACACTCTCACACACTCAACCACACACCATCACACACTCAACCACACACCATCACACACATACCCTCAATCACACACACACTCACCCATTCATCATAATTATAAGCATTTTCATATCTGTATCTATGTATAATTGTTCCATTACTTTAATTTTTTTTTGCTTTAATTTACTTATTTTACTTAGTTTTAAGCTTAAATTATTCTTATTGTTTTGACGGAACGATTTATCTTGCTTTGTTGCCTGAGGAGGTGGGCGTTGAAGCGGCTCCACAATTTTTATAATTTTTACAGTTTTATCGTGCTATCAGTAATATGTTTGTACTACTAGTCCTAAATAAATACGTTTGAAATTAAAATTTGAACCAAAGAGACCCACACAAAAGAATTTATTCGTTAATCGAACCAGCCTTGATGTACAGAACGCAAAATTATGTATTTTGGCTTCTTTAATTTTCTTTGGTCATTTTAGGTCTTCTTGTGTCTCCTTGTGTTCTTAAGTTTTCTTATGTCCTTCTATTTGTTCTTATGTCTTACGTATCTTATAAAGCAAATGCCGCGAAACACTGTTACAAAGACAAAATTTGTCTCGCAGAAAGCGTGAAAAGTAAAGTATTCTCCGTAAAGTCTTGGACGTGCTTATATCCCTGTCTGCACTCAGGATTCTAGTAACTCCCTCGCTCCGCTCGTGAGTTAACTCTAGTTTCGGGATTTTAATACTAGCCCGTGGCGCAAGACACTGCTTTATCCCCTCGTTTAATAATCTACTATGATGCTTGTGTGCCGATGGATGTACCGACCTTTGTGTTTTAACTAATATTTTAATAGTAAATTGTATTCTATCAGGAACGTAAAACCCATCTAGTCCTAAGGACTGTCACTAGAAACTGCGACACAGTATTACACTAATCCATCTAGTGTTCATATTATTGTTTTGTAGGAGTTTCTTCGTACCGCCCGAAAGACGTTTTCTCATGCTGATGTTTTCTCATCATCGACATCGAGATTGTCTTGCAGTAGTAGGTGATTTTAAATTGATAAAGAAAAAAATGATGTTCAAAGAAGCGTTGCAATGCTGTCATTGTGGCGCGACTCATCTGGGGTTACAGTGGTACCATACTAGCCTCAAAATATATTATATAACTTGATGACTTTAGGTATGATAATTGATATGAGATAAATATCTACTTATTTGTAACAAACCAATATCGAAACATCAACTTTTCTTGATAATCAATTTAACAAACGTGGTACCGTGGTCTACCAAACTAACCTAACGCCCAAATCCAAATAAAGCCTAACTAATCTAATCAGACTATCTCGGACGAGTCACTCCACCTTAACTAACTTTTCTTGTAGGTACAACTTTATAATTAGGTATCTAAAAGCCGGATTTTCGCATTACTCAATTTCGCTACCCTACCACAGTAAAGATAAATCCGGTAAAGACGATACGCGCAAACATAAAACTGTAACGAAAACGGCAGTAAAGTTTACGACGCGAAAGTATATTAACCTGGCGTTCTTTACGCGGCTAAAATTACACTTTACGAATATGTAGCAAAGATGGCATCTTTATTTGCCAATAATGTTTTTATTCAGACACTGGACACTAGGACATTTGGAACGTCGGAATTCAATCGTTTATAATTTGATGATTCTACCGAATAATCTTGTTGTTACCAGAATTTTGTAGCTAAATTATAAAATATTTCCGACGGCGCACAGTGGGAAATAATGGAAACAATTCCAGCCACGCGTCATTTTATGAGGTAGGGTCACAATTTTTTGTTAATCTCTTTAAAATGTCATATATTTTAAGCGACAGGTGCGGAAATTATGAAATTTACAATCCTACCTACCCAACCTACAGAAAGGCGGCAACGGCCACGAAGGCGTTGGCGCGACCATCTGGATGTGTTCCACTTACACACAGACTATCTCGAGACAGATAAAGAACGCAAGAAGTGGATGGAAATAAGGAGATCTTTGTCCAGCATTGGGAAAGTTATAGGACTATAATAAAAGTTAAATTTGTAACAAAAATTCAGATAATTATCAAAATCAGTTGATATATAATTATTCGCACATTATGTCGTGTAGATTAAAAAGTGATTCTTTTATCATAGATCATCTGATTTTCCCAAATTTTTATAGGACTACCCATAATAACAGTTTTTTTTTTTATTGAAATAGGACAACATCCATACAAAAACGTATTGGCGTGATCCTAAAATTGAGACCCTCCTGTTTTTAAAGTCGATTAATAAACTAACTTTTATAATTTTTTCAGCTCAGCTATTGCGGACAAGAATGCAGAAGAATCCCACCTGCCTTGCAAAAAATGTATGGAGCTAAAGTTAAATATTTAGACCTAAGGTAAGCTCCAACAATTTTCTTTATTATTATTTTGTAAGCATAAAAAATAATGATCATACTGCGATACTTACGTTTGCAGAACGAACTTTTATAGTATATTAGTTCCTTGTGCCCAAACTGGGCTACGAAATAAATTGTAAAGGATGCACTGGTTTTGTGTAGTCTGACGCCGTGCGGCGCCGATTCAATATTGATAAATTGATGGAGCTTGGTATTTAAACATTGATTTACTATACAATAAACTGATAATAATCTGCCCCAAAAAAGTGTAACCAATTAACATGAACTCCTGTTACCTGTAATTTGAATGAAATTGTAGGTTAAGTTATTTGGTTGCGCATTTCGTGGCACTATTTGATTAGTCAAAGATTAAGGCCGGCTTGCACAACAATCCCTAATAGCCACTAAATACGTCACAATTCTGGTGTGAATAAATGAGCTAAAAATGTGGGGGGTTGGTGAGATATTGGGGTTCAAGAGGAATAATAAACCAAAATGGGACTATCCGGTCAAATGGCACGTCTAATGATTTGCTAACATGCTCTACCGGTCCATATACGACCTGCTGGAGGATGCTGTATAGTAATTAATTACTGTAGCCAATTATGGAACTGGCATCGTCGTAGAGAACGACGCAAGTTCCTTAAAAAACTAGATAAAAAAAAATACGTTTAGCCCTCCTTGCACGAGTCGCCCTAAGATTTTTTTTGTGTTTTGGGAGATTTGCGAGATTTTAGTCCGGGACGAATCACTAGTTACTTCAATTCATAAAACTCAAGACAAAATAAGTATAAAGGTATTTAGGAAATCTATTGTAAAATAAAATAAAAAAATTATAAATATGTAGTCGAAAACAATAAAATTGTATATGGAGTGTTTTATTGACGTAGTTTGTCCCAGAGCTAATTAAATCTTTTCCAAATTCTTGAAATTTTCATACAAATGGTTTGACATTAGTTGTTATATTCTACTTTTAAATCGTGATAGTTCTGGGTGATATTTGGTACAATATTTTTATATGATTCTACGTACCAGTGCGGACTGACGAGACAATCATATGAAAATATGCCCGCGGCACCTTCCAAGCGCACGCTATAGTACGGGGGGAAGCGAGATTGTATCGCACTTTCACAAAGCGAAATCTAAAACTTTTGTAATAAAACTGAAATTATACTGTTACGTGAAAGTCTGTGATATATATTTTGCAGTGTCCTATTCTGCCCCAAGCTTTGGCTGTGTATGTGGAAATGTCAAAGGTATATTACCCTTCCATGTTATTTGATACGCTGAACGCAGACATATTTGATCGAGCGAAGCGAGATCTCTAAATCAACTTGGGCAAATCGGCGTTGTATGTATGTATGTTTGTTTGTCCGAGGATAACTTTCGAAGTGTTTATCCGATCATCGTGAAATTTGGTATATAGGTAGGTAGTGATGGCACAATTTTGGTGTGACTCAATGAGCTAAAAATGTGGTATGTTGAGATATTGGGGTTCAAGAGAGGTAAAAAAAAAACAAAATGAAACTATCCGGTCCAGTGGCATGTCTAATAAAAGATATTTGTGAGTACATTTCGACCCCGTTTTTATTTTTATTTTAAATCTTGTAGTTTTTAAGTTATTATTAGCCATAATAAAAACTGAACTTTGACAAAACTCACAGGGTACACCAGTGACCCCACTATGCTGAAATTTGGTATGCGTGTAGCTTAAGTGACACAAATATAGGGAAAAGTCTGAAATCCAGAATAACTGTATTTTCTACCCGATAAAAGAATAACCAATTAACATGAACTCCCGTTACCTGTAATTTGAATGAAAATGTAGGCCAAGTTCTCGGGTTATGTATTTCGTGGAACTATTTTGATAGTCAAAGATTACAAATAATATTTTTTTGTTTTAATTGGAGACATGCGACGTCTCAGTTCGGGGCGAACCACTAGTAGTTTTTTAGTGTTTCGTACCTCAAAAGGTAAAAAAAGGAACCCTTATAAGATCACTCTCTTGTCCGTCTGTCCGTCTGTGTGTCACAACCGATTTTCTCAGGAACGGGTGGACCTAGCAAGTTGAAATCGATACCAGATACTGAGGTGTTTAGTCCCTATTAGGCGTATAAAAATCAGGGTCCTGAGTCAACACGATAAAAAAGTATGGGCAAATTTAGATTTTCGCAAAAACTTGTAAGGAGCAAAATTTACCTTAATTTTCATTGTTTTATTTTTCGGTATTTTTCCTTTACCTTGCTTTTAAGTTGACAATTCTCAATTCTCAAAATTCAATTGACCTTTATGGTAGTTCCCGTTGACCTAGAATCGCAAAATTTGACAAAAAGCAAGATCTTACAGCACAAATAAAGGAAAACTTCTAAAAAATAAAAAAAAGTTGAAAGTTAAAGGGTGTCGCCATACATACATAGTTGACGCCAATTAAGATAGTCCTCCTGAGTTGTATGGGCGCCCATACAATTTATTATAGATAATGGTACGGAACCCTTCGTGCGCGAGTCTGATTCCCACTAGGCCGGTTTTATTTTTTCGTATTATTGACAGAGCGAGCTCATTTTTGATTGGGAAAAATAGGAGGGAAAAGGGGGGGAGTTTGCTGTAGCGTTATTTATCGACGGATTTCAACCAAATTTAAGAGGCACACTAATGACTTCATTCTACACAGGATGTTGCGAAAAAATTCCAAAAGGGCGGAGTGGAGGAGGGACGGGGGGGGGAGTTAGAAAGTTTACCGTAGCGTTATACGGTGAACGGATTTAAATTTTTTAAAAATTTTCGGAAAATTTATATCTACCTATACCAATCAGACTACGCAGTCCTCTCTTCCTTTACGAGACAAACCCGAAGACACCAGATTCGACCTCCTAGGGCCAAGGGAACGCGAGTATTCGCTAAAACTTATACCAATATTTTGCTCAAAAGTCTTCGGTTATTGCCCAAACTATGATCGTCCCGCCTTGGTACGAATGCCTAGAACTCTCCAAACGCCTGTTCTTTGTGAATCGGGGTGGAATTCAAACCGGGACTCATCAGTAAAGAGAACCAATTCTCATTGTTCCATAACAAGTGGTCTTGAGCCCATAACATGTCGCCTTCCGCGATTGCCTCGTAGTAGAGCTGACACACGAAGCTGTCTACGAAAATGAAGATCAACTGCATGTTGCCTTCTTCTGACTGTTTGGTCGCTTATTAACAGCTGGTGGCGTAACTGGAGAATTTGCACTAGCTGCATCGCCATGGGATTGGTTTCCCTTCTGGCGGAATTTAGGAGAAAACAATCCTAAAGGTTGTGACTCGTTTTTTCCAGTGTGGCGTTCTGCTACATCCCCAGTAATACGATAATGTGACCACGATTAAGAAATTACGTTTTAATTGATGTTTAGATTATCGGCAACCACGCGTTGGATAGCTCATAACATGCCTAGCGCTCTCATCATTTTTCTGCCTAAATCTCGACGTTCCATGACATTATAAAGACCACAAAATCAGTTAGAATAAAAAAAAACGGGTAACAGTTGTTGAAAATTAAATATAAGTAGATTCGTTTTCGACTTCAAATCAGAGTCCCCGTTTTATACTTATGTTTATTGGTTTTTCGTCTAAGTTTGAAAATAGATCAAAAGGGATTTAATTCCTTATACAAACTTCTAAATAGCAAATAGTTTTTAAGCTAATCATTTTTAAATTAAATATCCCCAGACATTGTCGATGTGTGTATACAGGGTGTTTGATAATATACTGACGATATTCAAGTAACGGTTTCTCAAAACATAAAAACATACTTCTTGAAAAAAAAAACTACTAGTTATATTATCAAACTTTAAAGAAAATCGAATGTTTAGGTGATTAATTCGATATAAAACTTACTGCCTACTATTGCAATCGACATCCAAAAATAAAGGCCGTTTTGATATATCTTTCGGAAATGGCTGCGGGTTTTGGTTTAGAAAGGGACAACAAGAGATATCTCGAGACGTCACCAATTCAATATCTTGGTTAGATTGCAAGCATTATGCAATAGCACAACATAAGTTTACACTTTATTTGTTTGTTTTTACATGCCAAAATAAATTTCACATTTATATGGTAAACATTTCACAAATTTATTTATTATGCTCATCAAAATAACCCCTTTCATTTTTCTGCGTATATTATCAAACACTCTATATAGCAAATATCTTCGGTTCAGTCGTTACGACGTGAAATCGTAACAAACTCACTTTCGCATATATTAATATTAACTAGTATGATTCAAAGAAAAAGTAAAGCCTTACTCAAAGTAGACTGTTTACAACAGAACCTGTAGAAAACGTATTTAATATGAACTGTGTCAGTCTCTCATTGGTATTATTTTGGAAGTCGCTTATTGGAAACGAAACGAATGGTTTAAATATTAAATTAAAACTACAGACTAGTCTAGACTTGTCCGTTTTATTAAATTTTTAGAGTTCTGTACTAAAATAGTATAAACTGAATCCTATTGGTGCGACTCTGCCCATCCGTATGTCACAATTGATTATCTCGGCAACTGCCGAAGCTTAAAATTTTGGAAATATTAGTGGTTCACTACTACAGTTCTACACCAAGTAAAAAAAAATCAAAAATATTTTCATTTTGTTTGCCAAAGAGGCCAAGTGGTGGGGTTAGATTTTTTAAATTAGGTAAGGTTAGGCACTAGATCACGGTATCATTTAAAAGAGCTCAACTTACATATTCCAAAACCATTTTTAGGGTTCCGTACCCCAAAGAAAAAAAGGAACCCTTCTACGATCACTTAGTTGTGTGCCTGTATGTAGGTCTAAACCTATATCAAAACCTATAAGGTACTTCTAGTTGAACTAGAATCATGAAATTTGGTAAGAAGCAAGGTCTCACAGCACAAGCAAAGGAAAAAATCCGAAAAGGGTTAATTTGTTAATATCATAAAACATATATTTTTACGCGCGTGTCATACTCACACTTTGACTGGTTTTGAATCACACTAATATTATAAACTAGCTGATCCGCCTCGGTTTCGCACGGATGTTTATCAAAACTAAATATACTTAGTCTAAATCACTCAGGAACACCTAGTTGAGCTTTCTATCAGTAAAATAATTATCAGTCGATGCATTACTTCAGGAGATTACCCATTACATACATACTTACAAACAAATTTTACTTCTGTATAATATTAGTAAAGTTAAATATACATATATCTCTCTTCAAGTCATATAGTTTTAGGTAAAGTCATAAAAAACTGTAGCTACCCCAGCATCCTTCAGCCCTCTTTCTTTAATTAAGATAAATAAGACCGCAACGATGATTCATAAAAACAATTCAGCTAATGCAGCATCCTCCTGTCCAATCTTTTTCAGATATTAAGACAAATAGGGTCGCAATGATGAGTCATACCAAATTTGAAACTACCGGGGTATTCTTCAGCCCATTTTTTCTAGATCTTCAAAAAAGTATGTAACTGTTCGGGTCAGCTAGGATTTTTTTTTGACTCATCATTGCGCCTATATCTAACATGAAGAGAGTGGGCTGGAGTCGCTACGGTAGCTGCATTTTGAATGGCTCATCATTGCGACAACATTAAACTTAGAGGGAGTGGACTGCGGTTTGCTGCAGTAGCTGGATTTTTTATTTTTTTATGAATCAACATTTTAAGAGTCGAGGAATTTGTCCTTTCTAGGGGAATTTCTTACGATAGAATACTATCCCTGGCTTTTGAAATATTTACAGAGGACGCCTTACATTGGTATCGCTGCAACAAAGATAGTATCAATTCCTGGAGTGACCTGTGTACTTACTACAATTACTTAGAGAAGATTTCAGTAGCAGTGATAATGACTATCGACTCACTTCGGAAATTCGATCGGGTACTCAGGGTGAGAGTGAAAACATTACCATCTACCTGGCTATCATGCATGGTATGTTTTCTCGCCTCGATAAGCCTATCTCAGAGGACGATCAGTTAGAAATATTGCTGTATAATATTCGTCCGTGCTATGCCAGTACCCTATCTGCCTCTCCCGAAATTAAAACGGTTGAATCACTTAAATCTATTTGCCGCAACTACGAGAAAATTCAAGCGCGGTTCTCTCAGTTTCATGAACCACCTAAATTATCAAGCAGCACAATCGCTCCTGAGTTTGCTTATAAACCTAGTGGTAGTACATCAAATAACAACTACAAACGAAACTCTTACTACAATAACAACTATAATAGGACTAACCCTACTTCTGATGAGCATAAACAGGGAGTTGAGAATTCTGACCAATCTACAGCTATTGCAGCCCTAAATACAGTTTCTCCGACGAAAAGAGTTTACTGTCCACGATGCAGGTCAGATGAGCATTCTTTGAGGAACTGCAAGCAAGAGCGATTTCTTATATGTTTTCGTTGTGGGAAAAAGGACGTCACCTTCCCAAAATGTCCCGATTGCAATCGAATCAAAAATTAAATAAATTTTGCATGCTTGTATGCTGGTCATGGCTGTACTTAGACTATTGTATTATCAACTGATGTAACCCATGTATCGCAAATAAATGAATCTTTATCTTTATCTAATCCTTCTACTGACGATAGTCAAAAAAACTAGTTAGGCAGGGTTGGAGTGATAGTGTTTCGAAATCTACTTTGAAACACAAGAACTTTGTTCAAGATGAGTGGAATAGTTGGCTGAATTTTATAACTACATTTTTCACCTACAACGCTATTTCTTCAATCCGTGATCCCTCTAACATTGATAAAGCTAGACCCTACGTCCAGGTTACTATAAATAATAAACCTATGATTGGCCTGCTCGATTCTGGCTCCTCTACAACTATTTTAGGTAACGGTAGTCACGAACCCCTACTGCAGGCTGGTTTTAAATTGGAAGCGTGTGATCTGTTATTTATGGCTGCTGGGGGTGCTAAGCTCAGTTCTATAGGAATTTTGCACTTGCCCATAAACCTTATCGATCAAACACACACACTTAAGGTGTATGTGGTTCCTAACGTAAAGCACTCTTTAATATTAGGCATGGATTTTTGGAGGATTTTTGGTCTATTCCCCAAACATATAGATCGTATTACCTACTACAAGGATTCTGACACAATTTTCACTACTGATTTAGAAAACCCAAAGGCCCAATCAAAATGTCTATGGGCCTATGACTATTTAACAGATGAGCAAAAGTCGACAGCTGATAATATAATATCGCAATTTCACGAAATCTCATATGAGAAACGCGGTCTGGGTCGCACTAACCTGATCACACACATGATTGACACCGGGGATGCTGCCCCTATTCGTCAACGGTATTACAGAATATCGCCGGAGAAACAACGCATCCTCGTTGAACAACTAGATCAAATGCTAAAAGAGGATGTCGTTGAGCCGTGTGATAGTCCATGGTCATCGCCCGTGCTCCTAACGCCGAAAAAGAATGGAGAATTACGCTTCTGCTTAGATAGTAGGAAACTTAACGCAGTTACTAAAAAGGATGCCTACAGTTTACCTTACATCTCCGAGATTCTCGACAATTTACGCGATGCTAGATATCTTTCCAGTCTGGATCTCTCCAAAAGTTTTTGGCAGATTCTGATTTCCGATAGGGATCGTCAAAAGACGGCTTTTTACATTCCATCCCGCAGTACCTTCCAATTCAAATCCATGCCATTCGGCCTAACTAACGCCCCCGCTACTCAGCAACGGCTGGTGGACGCCCTATTTTATGTACCGGAATTTGAACACAGGGTTTTTGTCTTCGTCGACGATGTCATCATCGTTTCTAACAATTTTGAACAGCACTTGTCCCTACTTACACGTGTGCTAGAAAAATTAAAGACTGCCAATCTGACAATCAACTTCCAGAAGAGTCAGTTTTTTAGAAGCCAGCTAAAGTATCTGGGTTACATTGTAGACTCAAATGGCCTGCAGCCTGACCCCGAAAAAGTTGAGTCTATCACCAACTATCCTACACCTACTAACCGCAAAGAGGTAAGGCGATTTCTTGGAACTGCCTCTTGGTACCGCAGATTCATTCCAAACTTCAGTGATTTAGCTTCACCACTTAACGTGCTGACTTCCCAAAAGAAAAACGCTCCCACGTTTACCTGGTCACCAGAAGCTGATAAGGCATTTCAAAAGCTAAAATCCCACCTTTTATCGGCTCCTATACTTTCTTGTCCTGCCTATTCCAAACCATTCGAGGTTCACACCGATGCAAGCGACTATGGTATCGGTGCTGTACTTACTCAAAACCTCGATGGTGAGGAAAAAGTAATTGCGTACATGAGCAAATCACTTTCCCAACAAGAGAGAAATTACAGCGCTACTGAACGCGAGGCATTAGCTGTTCTATCTGCCATAGAACACTGGCGTTGCTATTTAGAAAATGGACTCACGTTCACTGTTTACACGGACCATTCCTCTCTCAAGTGGTTCCTAAATATTAATAACCCAACTGGAAGACTGGCTAGATGGGGTGTACGACTATCAGCTTATAATTTCGAAATAAAACATAGAAAAGGCTCTGAGAACGCCGTCCCTGACAGCTTATCTCGTTCTGTTCCTGTTGCAGCTATTGACTTTTCATCTGACTCTCCGGCTATTATGTCAAGTGGTACTTGGTTTCTAAACATTTTTCAAGGGTGCAAAACATCCCCGACATCATTTTTGAATTATCGTATCGAAAAAGGGAAACTATTCCGCTATGTTAAATCTCTTAACTCCCTCTAACAAGGGAATTTGAGTGGAAAGAAGTGATACCGCTGGAACACCGCCACGACATCATCTCACAAAATCACTCGGTACCAACATCTGGCCATCTTGGCATATTCAAAACTCACAAACGTCTCTGTTTAAAGTACTTCTGGCCTAGCATGCATTAGGACGTAATAGATTTTGTATCGCGCTGTGACGCTTGCCTTTCACATAAGCATCCAAATCATCCTACCCTCGGTACAATGGGCCGTCCTAAAGACTGTAGCCGCCCATTCCAGATGATTAGTATCGATCTAGTCGGACCCTTGCCCGTTACTAGAAAACAAAATACGTTTCTGCTCGTTGTAACTTGCTGTTTCTCTAAGTACTGCTTGATATATCCTATTCGACGTGCTACGGCTGACATTATTACTCGTATTCTCGAAGAAAATGTTTTTCTTGTACATGGGGTGCCGAGCACTGTTCTGATGGATAACGGAAAACAGTTCACCAGCAATACATTGCGCAACCTTCTCGCAACTTACAACGTTCTAATATCCACTACACACCTTTATATACTCCCCAAGTCAATACAGTGGAACGCTATAACAAAACTATAATTACTGCTGTTTCTACCTTTGTTGATAACGACCATCGGACATGGGATACTAACATCCCTAAAATCCAGTTTGCTTTGAACAGTGCCGTCAATGAGGTCACAGGTTTTACTCCGTCATTTCTAGTTTTTGGGCGTGAGCTTGTAAGCTGTGGAACACACTATATCGACCCCGATTTAGAGAGTTATATTGTTTTTACACCTCAAAGTAACAAAGAACAAAAACATTTTTCTACACTTGAGAGCAATAAAATCGCACATCCGCACATTTTTACTTAAAAGTTAAATTTTTTTTTTATTTGGAGCTTACAGCAAATTAAAATCAAATTAAATTAAAGTGCATAATCTAGGCATTCGCAGAACTGATAAAGGGTTGACATTTACCTTTAAAAACAACTCATTAGCAACAAAACAATAGACCCCCTTATGTCGCTCGATCCAGGTAAGGCCGGCGGCGGGATTTATCGCAGGTATAAAAGAGTGCATATTGAGGGAATGGTCATCATTTGGTAAATCCTCCGTCGTCCGAGACACGTTCTCGGAGACCCGGATGACGAAATCACCTCTGCTAATGCGGAAGGTGAGTCATCTATATCAGACAGAGCAAACACTTCACAGAAACACCGACCTCGCCGGCGAGGTCGACGAGTCCCTTCAGTCGCCGCTTATACGAGGTACAGACATGTACCCGGGCGTTTCTCTCCTATCCCCATCCCGGCAACAGCCCAAGCCGAGGTTCGTACCTAAGTGGTGCCCTTGCGCTAGTTGCCTAAAAAACTTACTGGGCTGAGCGCCATCTGCGCTCGCCAAAAGTTCGGTTAAGCTGTCACGGCCTCAGAGGCCAACAGCGAGATTAGTCCATTCGAAAATAAAAAAAAAATGGTCATCATTTGCATACCAACGTACAGTGTGAAAGGTTCTCTATTGATATTGGCTTCAAACGGAACACGAAAATGGATACTACACCAGAAGTAGCCGCTCAAGTGGTTGCCCTTGTTGAATCGGGGCTTAAGCAAAGTCAAGTGGCTCGACAATTGAGTTTGAGCCGATTTACCGTTCGGCGTGTATACCAGAGGTATCAAGAGACTGGTGGCTACCAACGGCGACAAGGATCGGGCCGTCCCCGTGCTACAACAGAGCGTGATAACCGCTTTCTTATAACGACATCTTTAAGAAATCGTCGTTTGAACGCAGTTCAACTGGGCCAACGACTTCAAGAAGTTCGTGAAGTAGAAGTTAGCCGGTGGACAGTCAGAAGACGATTGAGAGAAGGTGGCCTGACTGCACACAGGCCAGCAAACGGGCCGAAATTGACCCCAGCCCACCGAGAAGCCCGCCTTCAGTTCGCTCGAGACCATTTGAATTGGACCGAAGAGCAGTGGAGTGCAGTCCTGTTCTCTGATGAGTGCAGGATGTGCTTGCATGGCAACGACGGACGGGGGAAGGTGTATAGAAGATCGGGAGAGCGATTTGCCCAATGCTGCATAACAGAACGTGTCGCCTATGGCGGTGGATCAATCATGTTTTGGGGAGGCATGTCTATGGAAGCAAAAACCGAGCTTGCCTTCATCACCGGACCAAATACTGGTCGCCAATCAAGAGGATTGACTTCCATACGATACATTGAGGAAGTACTCGAGAGCCACGTCGTACCTTTTGCTGGGTTTATCGGCGAAAACTTTCTGTTTATGCAAGATAATGCAAGACCGCATACTGCTGGCATAGTGATCGAGTACCTTCAAGAGGTGGATGTGACCGTTATGGAGTGGCCAGCTCGAAGCCCAGACCTCAATCCCATCGAACATCTATGGGACGAGCTGAAAAGAAGAGTTCGAGGCCGAGATGCTCCTCCATCGACTCTACAGGAGCTGCAACAGGCGATCGCAGAGGAATGGGAGGCTATTCCTCAAGACTTTATCAAAAGTCTAGTAACATCAATGAAAACACGGATGGAGTCAGTGATTCAGGCTAGGGGAGGGAACACTCGGTATTAATAACAAACTTTTAATTAATTTTATCTTATAATTTCATAACTTTGACACCAATACTTGAATAAAGAATTTTTTACTAAACATGCATTTTTGTTATTGATCCACAAAAGCATTTTTATGTAATGATTGAAAGACAAATCAGATACCACTGGATAGGTATTAAAATAGACTATGAATCTGCATTACAGAAACATAATATTTTTTGTTTTTTTTTTAGTTATGTCAAAAAATCATGAATGTGCGATTTTTTTGCTCTCAAGTTTATATGTAGAAACTTTGACAACTCATTCTTATCTCGTGGGAACTGATTTATGTGATAAAAAGTAGCCTATATGTTAGTCTAGATCTAGAACTAAACTTTTGCAAAGTTTGTGCCCAATCCCTTCAGTGGTTTTGGCATAAAGGGATAACAAAAAACAAAATACATTTTCTATAGAAACTTTAAGGACTCAGTCTTATCTCATGGGAACTGATTTATGAGATAAAAAGTAGCCTATATGTTATTCTAAGTCTAGAACTAAATTTCTGTAAAGTTTGAGCTCAATCCGTTAAGTAGTTTTGGTGTGAAGGGTAATGAAGACCAAAATAATTTTCGTATACTTTGATACCCCATTTTTATACCATAAATCAGGTCCCATGGGATAAAAATGGGGTGTCAAGTCAAATTGCAACAGCGACTTTACCTTTATTTTTAGGCTACCTACACATTTAGTATTGTAACGCGTACGGAGTCGCGGGCAACAGCTAGTATCTTATAATTTTGGAGATTATGATAAAACATATCGAAAATAAATACCCTTATCTTCGAAGTTTACCAAGCGGAAAAAACAGAAATTAATATGATTGATAGAAATATTACAGGATGCAAAGATTACAGGAAAAATAAAACGAAGTCTCTATCTAGAACACTTTTTTAGATTTGGTTTCTGAGTCTCAAATCAGAAGGCGCTGCGCTGTTAAATTAACATAAATAGGTACATAGGTATGGAACCCTCGGTGCTGGATTCACACTTGTACTTGACCGGTTTTATTGGAATTCAAACAAGTCAGTCCGTTTTATTACATTCTTGAAATTCAGGCATCGGAATTTTCTTCGCTTTAATACTAGTATCTATTATATAAATAATAGCACAGGTATAGTTTTAAACAGTACTGTATACTTAAAATAGAACAGAAGTTTCGAACAAATTTCCGTTCGAAATGTAGGCCATAACACCTGTGTGTGCGAGAGTGGCATGTTTTACATATGCCGACACGCACACAAGCGCACGAGTATTAACAGCAAACGGATATACCTTTTCACCACACAAACCGCCATATTTTTGTTTATTATTCTAATTTATTTTTCCTAGTTCATTTTTAGATGATTATAAATCTGAGAATTTTCCGTTAGTGTTTGTTTAAACAAAAACAAATATATCTTATTCTTCATCTCCCAGACCTTATAGTTAAATAAAAAAAATCAACTTCAACTTAAACAAACGAAAGACCCTCATAACATCAACGTACGAAAACATAAATAGAGTTGTATTTGCAGCTACAACAGCATTGAGACGCTAAAAGGGTTGGAGGATTTCACGAGATTGGAGGAGTTGATTCTGGATAACAACAAGCTTGGGGACGGATTAGCGATCCCTTATCTGCCACGATTAAAAACGCTCTCGATCAATAACAATCAGGTGAGTAGGTTGCGTGCATCCATCATTCATCCACGTCCACGTCTATTCATAAGAGAACCTCACATATAAATTACCATAAAGAATTGTCTTCAATGTCAGAAATCTTGTACGCTGGTACTCGTATTCGGGAGCACAACAAGTACACAAACAAGTATTTACAAATGATACTTATCTAGCGACTAGTTTTTAGTACAAATAGTGTTTATAAACAATAAATAAATATTACTGGACATTTCACACAGCGCTATCCAACCCCAAACTAAGCGGAGCTTGTACTATGGGAACCAGATAACTGATAGAATACATATATACTTTTTTTTTGTAAATACATACTTATATATATATATATATTTTTTACCAACCTATATTGTCCCACTGCCGGGCAAAGGTCTCCCCATCTCCCCTCCATCCAACAAGGTCCGCAGCCAAATCTGACCAATCTGGTTTGAATGCATCCAGGTCGTCTCTCCATCTTTTTCTGGGCCTACCACGGCTACGTCGTCCGTTCGGTATTCACTGGGTGACTAGATTTACCCATCGTTTTGGATGCATTCTAACCACATGGCCTGCCCAGACCCATTTTAAGCGGGCGGTCTTAATGCCTACATCGGCTACGCCAGTTTTTTTTTTACTTATATAATAAAATATCCAGACCCGGAACAAATATCTGTAGATCATGCAAACAT
Organism: Philereme transversata; assembly: GCA_963924445.1. Classification (NCBI taxonomy): domain Eukaryota; kingdom Metazoa; phylum Arthropoda; class Insecta; order Lepidoptera; family Geometridae; genus Philereme; species Philereme transversata. The sequence continues at coordinate 7,072,946 of OZ004353.1, forward strand.
TTGTTCCGCGGCGGGAATCGAACCCGCTGCCTCCTGAGTTTCAAAAGTATTTTCTATTCTATTCTAAATCTTTTATTCCATTACACAATGCAATAATATGTGGTTATTAGGTAGATACAATACAAATGTGTTATCATTATGCACCCTTTAGGGCAGCAATATAAGAAAGGAGATAATCATAATACCGTTGCAAACGATCTATAGATATCATTCGTAGCCGTTCTCCCAACCGGTTTCTATGGCGTCGCTATCTTATGTCCCTTACAAATGCTTTAGAAATGTTCCTATATATACTTTGTATGTTTACGTATTTACAGAATGAAGCGTAGTTGTCTATTTTAAAGATACTTGTATACTTAACTTAGATACCTAGTGTATTTTGTGTGAATCAAACCCATTGAGAATGTTTCCATTCGGATCATTGCATAGAATATACGACACTTAAACTAACAAATCATATTTTACCTCCTGAGGACGACCTCCGTGGCGCAGTGGGCGTATAACCGGCTGAGACGCACGAGGTAGCGGGTTCGATTCCCGCCACGGAACAAATGTTTGCATGATCTACAGATATTTGTTTCGTGTCTGGGTGTTTTTCTATATATTATAAGTATGTATTTACAAAAAAAAAGTATATAAGTATCAGTTATCTGGTTCCCATGATACAAGCTCTGCTTAGTATGGGGCTAGATAGCGCTGTGTGAAATGTCCAGCTGTATATAAGTATTCTATCAGTTATCTGGTTCCCATAGTACAAGCTTTGCTTAGTTTGGGGCTAGATAGCGCTGTGTGAAATGTCCAGCAATATTTATTTATTTATTTATTTATATATATATTATATTTAAAACATATAACTACATACGAGTATCGCGGTCTTATCGCTAAAAGCAATCTCTTCCAGACGAGCTTTGGATGGAGTACATACAGGGTATATTATGTACCAACAATGAACTAACTAAACCATATCATACAGGCTTGATCAACTTTTGACCACTTAGACTAAGCTTTTTGTCATTCGAAATTTAGGATATCTTAAACATATTCGGCCTTATTCCAAAACGCAGACTAAAAATAGTACTGGGTTTAAACCAGATTTAAACCAGGGACTAAAATAAACTTTATTACAAAACGAAGTTTATCACTAAAACCATGGATCGTCTATGGTCTAAAGATAAACCCCCGAGACACCTAGTTTATCTTTGGTCTAAGTTCATAAACGTCAAATTTCATACTTTGAGTAGTGTTGATTTTAATTTTTGTGTTACTTTTTATACAAATATTACCAAAATGGACATTAATATGATTCCCTTGATGGATTTAGATGATATAGATGTGCTGGAGACGTCCCGGCGATCGGATAGACGTCGTTATCGAGTGAATCCTTTTGAATTGTGTGATGAAGATTTTAGATATAAGTACGTATAGATTCACAAAACGTTTTGGCAAAAAAATAGTGCATTTATTGCGTGAAGATTTGTCTCACGATCCTCGAGGATACCCCTTAAGCCCCGAAATCCAAGTGGTTTGCGCGCTTCGCAACTGGGCTCGCCATGAAGTAAGTGTTTATGACCTTTTAATGCATAAGTTGTAAGAAAAAAATAATCAATTTTCTAATACATTATTATTGTTAATTCTAGATTCAAGACGATACGGCTGATTTACATGGTGTATCTCAACCAGTTGTCAGCAAAGCATGCAAAAAAGTTGCAGAGATTCTTGCACGGATGTCCCAAAGATTTATAAAAATGCCTGCCAGTTTGGACCAGCAACAGGAGACCATAAGAAAATTCCGAACAATAGCGAATTTTCCAACAGTTACTGGTGCAATTGACTGCACTCACATAAGAGTGAAAAAAGGTAATGCTGATGGAGGTCAGCTGTATATTAATAGAAAAGGATTTTCTTCTATTAATGTACAGGTAATTATTATACAAGTATTTTGATTTTAGTTTGTTATTGTCTAATCTTAAACATGTTATAATATTGATGATTATCATCAGTATACAGCGGTCTATTCTTTTCTATTCTAAATATAATAAGTGTTATGGTTAGATTATACTAAAAAGTGTTAACTTTTCAGGTAGTTTGTGATGCTGATCTAAAACTATGAAAATGGTGACCAGGTAGCGTGTATGACTCAAGAATATTCCGGGAATGCAGATTAAATCAAGAGATTTGAGGCTGGTGCATTCTTTGAAATATTACAGGGAGACAGTGGTTATCCATGTACTTATTTACCATTGTGTGTATTTATTTACCATTGCTGAATCCCAGAAGTCCCAAAGATGAAAACAACAATACAACAATAATTATGTTCCGGGTACAATCCGTACCCAGAACATAATGGAAAGATGTTTTGGTCTATCGAAGCAACAGTTCCGTTGTCCTTCACAATATTGCTACTGACATGAAAGAAGACCTGTTTTCCTGGTGAGGAGGATAGCAGTGAGCTGACTTTTTCTAGGAAACCCATGCCAATACCAAGGTATCTTCATAACACAGTACAGGGGAATACTAGGAGAATCCAGTTTATTGAAACTCATTTTTAATTCTCTCTTAAATAAATATGTCTTAAATAAATATGTATTTTATTTTTATTCTATATATGGTAAATTTTAGGTACATTTTTTAATGATGGTGTCATAATAATAGTCATTTATTGATAATAATAAAAATTATTCTACATTATACATTATTTCCAGCAATTCTGTTTTTTTTTAAATCCCTTTGAGATATGCTGCCGCATTTCTTCAGTTCTGTAAAACAATAAAAAACATTGTATGAAATTTCATTATCTAGTTAAAAACGTATGAAGGGAAACAAAGTAATATAGGTACTTACTTATTAGGTATCTAATGGTGCTCACAAGACTTTCTCTTCAAAACTCCAGTTTTCACCCCTTTAAAGTTCATCATTTGTTCAATTTTTTTACACCAACACGACCTCAACTCAGGTCAATTATGTATAAATGGATATATTTGTTCAGGCTCAAGGTGAATCGCCTAGGATTACCTTGAGTGTTGAAGAAGTCTTCAAAACTTTCAAGTGGTTTCTCAACAAAACAAAGCTCCATCACAAATATTGTTTTGATTGACATGGCCTGACTGATGGTCTCGAATTTCGCGTGCATGATGAAACTTCACTCCATTACACGCATGAGTTATTCAAGAAATGATAACAACTCTTTTAAGAAAAACTTTTAAACAATAAATCGCCCATATTTGAGAGATTATAACACATTTTAGTAACAAATAGATTAATAATCTATCATTTAACATATTTCTTATCCTTTTATATCTTAAAGAAAATATCACATTTATTGAAACGGAACGTTGCATCGAATGGTTGCAGAATGAATGAATGATTCATTATCAATATTTATAATATAATCTATGGATTTAGTTAAACCATGGACCATTTCTGGTACTAAGTGATCTTTGGTTGATCTACGTTTTGTAATATGAACGCATTTTAATCCTGGTACCAACTTTAATACCGAAACAAACCTAGACTTCTTAGTTCTGGTTTAAACCTAGACTAATGTACTTTTTTGGAATAAGGCCGATTGGGTTAATTAAACTTACGACAAAATAAAAAAAAAATCTTAGTGCGTGTTTAAAAATCGTATACTAAAATTAGTTAGACAACAAGGTTTAAATTTATAACCTATCCTTAAAATCTTGGACTTACAAGATTAAAGGTACCTTATGATACTTTTATGTAACAATTGTAAATAAACAGTTAATTTTGATGAAAAAGGAAGATAAGGCTTCAGTTGTTCAGTTCAAGGGGAAAATACGAATTTATCGACAAATGTAAACTTCAGCAAATGCGTAAAGCTTTGTCGACATTTTGATCTTTAGGTACAAAGCGGGATTGTATGTTTGATTAAATACACAGGAGTACAAATAAGTTTCCGCCGTTTGACAAAAGTTGGCCCAATCCGAAGGTTATGTTGAAATAGTCAGATGTAAAACATAATATCGTATGTTTGGACATCTGGTAACAACATAGCCTTGAACGATTAGTTACTCCATATCAGAATCACATAATTTTTTTTCGTGCGAAAATGTCTTGTTTTGTGCCAAATGAGGATCATTTGCGGGAACTTTTGATCTACTTCTGTAACATGAAGAAATCTGCAGCAGAGACGCATCGATTGCTTGTAGAAGCATATGTTGAGGCTGCCTTATGTGAGAGAAGTTGTCGTAGGTGGGTTCAAATGTTTAAAAAAGAATGTAATGTATTTAGTGGCATCAGCTTGATGTCGTGTATTATGAGTTGCTCATATTGAGCGAAACCATTACTGAAGCTCTTTACATAACACGGTTAATGAGATTGAGCCGAGCATTCGACGAAAAACGCGCTCATTACTTCTCCAGACGCGACAAGATTATTCTCCTACATGATAATGTTCGTCCGCATGATGCGGCGCCGGTCAGAATCTATTCAGAAACACTTACTTGGGAAGTCCTACCCCACCAGCTGTATTTACCAGCCATTGGCCCTTCTGATTATCACTTGTTCCGGTCGATGGCACATGGTCTGTCTGAGCAGCGCTTAACATCATATGAAGATACCAAAAATTGAGGCGATTCGTGGATAGCCTCAAAAGATGAAGAGTTCTTCCGACATGGTATCCGATTGCTGCCAGAAAGATGGGCAAAAGTAGCGGCTAGTGATGGACAATACTTTGAATAAAACGTAATGTACCGTTCCTTCACAATAAATTACTAATTTTTCATAAAAAACGGCGGAAACTTATTTGTACCTGCGCGCGACTTCGTTCGCGTGAACTTAAAATTATAACAACGCCAATTATCGATAATCGCAAACGAAAACGTCGTCTAACCGTTCGGGTAATTTCTAAACCTGAGCGCATACCTACGCCCAGCCCGACCTTTTTATTTAAGCCTTTTAACGTTGACGCGATGTTTTTCTATTTATTAAAATATACTAACGCTGATCCAAGCGAACACGCACAATAGTGTAATATGATGAAATCGAAAAGCATTCGACCATGGTCTTTGATGGTCGAAGCTACCTATAAAACTAAATCTTGCGAAACCTCTACGAACACTTTAGTAAATTTTACTATAAAACTAAACAGGACCTAGAAACATGTTTGTGCTTCTGAGATAATGCTATTTATAGTTAATGCAAAATACTGTACAATCTTATTCCAAAATCCTTCGATTTTTTTAGAAATAGGCTCATAAATGATATAAAATATCAAGAAATATATCCGATGACACTGAAGCACGGAAGCGTTTAGTTGACAATGCCTCTATAAATAGGTACCTACATGATTTCGTTGCAATATCTTTTTCTTTTTTAACTATATAGATCTTCGTTTGACCACATTATCACCTGATGCTAAGCGATGATGTGGTCCAAGATGAAGCACGAAGATCTAGAAGAAACCTATTCACTCTTACCTTAAAGAGACTCGGATTGTATTCTTTAGGAAAAACAGGCGACGGCAAAGTGTTCCACACCTTAGCTGTGCGCATCAAGAACGTAGAAACAAAACGGTGTGTGCACTCAGTCGACCAAATCGGGCATTTACTGAAAACATTTCGCTATTTGATTTGTTGCCGAATTGGGCAGTACTTCTAACCAGACACCTGGACAAGTAATAAGGATAGAAAAGGCTGGCAACAAGGAAAGGAGGCCTATATATAGCCAGTAGTGGCAAATCTAATGATTGGCTTCAACTCAAGTTGGCATATAAGTGGAATTCAATTCCAGCGTCTGTTTTTCTGAACCATTAAAATCTCGGAGACTTCAAGTCCATAGTGAACAGGTTCTTTCTAAGTAAGCGTGCTCCATCTTCGACCAACACTTCCCATCAAGTGAGTTACTGGTCAAACGCTATATAACCAATAAAAAAAACTCTTCTCTCTTTTACTTGTCTTTATTGTGATCGTTCTTTGAGCAGGTCGTAGGGCCTGATACCCGGCTGAGATGATAATGATGAATATATTTTCGCAGATCATAGAGCTGGAAGGTCTAGTGAACAAGATATCGGAGAGCTGTCCTACAATCTCGTACCTCAGTCTGTTGAGCAACAAGGCGTGCCCCAACGAACTGTCCGATCTCGACAAAGATGACTCAGATTATCAGAGATACAGGTACTTAAACATTTTTACGTCTACACCATTTTCACATCTTTTACAGCGCCAAGTAGCAAGTTGAAGCATTATCTAAGTAATCGCCGCAGCCGCTTTAGCGTTTGGGACTTTTATAGATGCAGACTCACCTAGCACTGAGAGCCTCTCAGTTGAGTCAGCGGTCAATACATGTGAATCTACGGGTTACCACACGATGAATTCCTTCACCGTTCTGGTAAATATAGTCAAATATGCACTCGCAGTGTTTTCTTTTTTTTTTTCAACCTATATCATTCCACTGCTGGGCAAAGGTCTACCCCACTGTCTTCCAGGACTTTCGCACGCGTGCCAAATCCCACCAATCTGTCTCGGAGGCATCGAGATCGTCACGCCAGCGTCTGCTAGGTCTTCCTCGGCGCCGTCGCCCGTCTTCAGGCACCCACTGCGTGACGATCGTTGGGTTCTTATAAGTTATAAATTAATAATGCAGGACTTTTCACACAGAAGCGCTATCTACCCCCAAACTATGCTTGTACTATGGGAACCCAGTCATCACTTTGACAGATGTAATAAGAAATCAGAACATTGATTTGCTGAGTTGAGTGAACACGTTTATCAGTGTTCACTCAACCCATTTGGGATCCGTTGTCATCTTTTGAGGTGCCAATAGTTGCGCCATTACATCTAGTAATTGGTAGCGGTAGGTACTGGTACTATCCTCAGAATAGATCAAATCAGAAATGAGGAGATTCGTAGACAAACAAAGTCACTGATATTAGCCCAGAAGATTAGTTGAAGATTAACCACATTGAACTGAAAGATAGTAACGCATTTAACAACGTTACTGACATTTAGTTCTATGTTGATCATTTTAAATGTATTTTTAGGGTTTCGTAGCCAATTAGCAAAAAATGCAACCCTTATATTTTTTCTGTCCGTCCGTGCGTCCGTAAATGTCACAGCAATTTTCCTCGGGGACTAATTTCATTGATAAAGTTTAATTCAAATCAAAAATAACTTTGTTTTAGAACCAAAACACATGGTACAACAGTACTGGAACACGATAGTATTCGCAAAAGTATTTACAGTAGAGCCTCGCTAATTCGAACACCCGCTTATTCGGTGATCCGGATGATCCGGACGAATTAGATAGCCATGAAATTATGTTCCTTCGTCGATTGAGAGACCGCGCTTTCGAAATGAAGTGGGAAAATCTCAAACAGAAGAGTAACAGATTTGTTCACTGCTCCCTAAACTCCTTAATTCACTAGTGTATCTTACAGTTATTAAAATTACGAAGTAAACATATTGATGTTTACTTCGTAATTTTCATTTATTTATTGGATGGATAAGATTCATCTTAAAAAAATCGGTAATCCGCCAAGGTCCGTTTTTTTTCATGTCCGGATAAGCGAGGCCCTATTGTAGATATAATTCTATTAATGTGTATTTACTGTGGTTTTGCAAGTATTTATTTATTCTTTGTTTTCTAAAAGTTATAAACTGTGTCGCGAATACTAACACGAAATAACTAATTTCGGTAGAACTTTACCACTTATAGAAACAGTTACACTTATAGAGATTATGTTGTGTTAAGTTACCGCGAGGTGCTTGAGACTTCTTAATTATGCTTTGTAACGACAGAGCGAAGTATTTAAGTAAATCTGTTCTCAAGAATGTAAGTGGTTGGAATTTCTGTGCACCAGCAGTGGACCAAAGGTCCACTGCTGGCCATAGGCCTCCATAGATTTCCAGAGCAACCGATATTGTGCGGCCTACACCCAACGGCTCCAAGCAACCTTTATCAGGTCTTCTTTCCATCTAGTGGGAGGCCGTTCTACGCTGCAGATTCCAGTGCGTGGTCTCCACTCGCGGCTGTCAGTTCTTCGAGCTATGTGCGTTGCCCACTGCCACTTCAATTTGCTAATCCTTTGTGGTATGTCGGTGACTTTGGTTCGTCGACGAATTTCCTCATTTCTGATTCGAATCTTCATCATTATTCTTTTCTAAATATACAAGGTGGAGAGAACGAGTCGGCAATAAGAGAAGACTCTTATAACTAGTGGTTCGCCCCGAACTGAGATCTCGCGAGTCTCCCATAAAAAAAAATATTTGTAATCTTTGACTATCAAAATAGTGCCACGAAATGCATAACCAACTAACAAGACCTCAGTTTCATTCAAATTACAGGTATCGGGGGTTCATGTTAATTGGTTAGTGTTTTTTGGGGTAGAAATTGCAGTTATTCTGGATTTTAGACTTTGGCCTATATTCGTGACACTAAAGCTACACGCATACCAAATTTCAGCACTGTAAGGTTACTGGTGTACCCTGTGAATTTACAAAGTTCAGTTTTTATTATGGCTAATAATTCAAAAACTATACTGACATTACTAAAAAATAAAAAGGGAGTCAATATGAACTAATGAAGACCCGTCATTTGACGTCCCACTTGACCTAATAATATCATTTTCATTTTTTTTACGCCTCTTGAACCCCCAGTATCTCAACAACCCCCCAACATTTTTAGCTCATTTAGTCACACCAAAATTCACTACCTACCTATGTATCAAATTTCACGATGATCGGATCAACGCTTCGAAAGTTATCCTCGGACAAACAAACATACATACGTACGTAAAACGCCGATTTGCCCAAGTTTATTTGGAGATCTCGCTTTGCTCGATCAACTATAAGAGACTTTTAAGCCATGTGATTGACCCTATAAATTGGTGCTATAAAATACAGGGTGTTATTTTTTATATTTGTGTCTTCACATGTGTATTTAAAAACAATAATTCTAAATTTCAATATTAAAAAAATATTTAAGAAATAAGTTTAAAAACTGAAACCCGATTACGTAATACATATGTCGATGGTACCCGGACCATAATTACGAATCGTTTGACACCTCATTCATCAAAATCGGAAGTGTAGTTTAGGCGCTATGGTTGAAAATACATCAATAGACTGCTAAAAACATAACCCTTCCTTTTGGCATTGCCGTAGTCGGGTAAAAATTCAGCCTATGCCACCCGCACCATAATAACGAATCGATTGACACCACAAAATCGAATTAATAGTTTAGGCATAGTCATATGGTGGAACATAGTCTAAGTATAAACATACATACATAGACTTAAAGACATAACCCTTCCTTATGTCTGCCGTAGTCGGGTAAAAATAGGTGTACATATTTCCTTCATTTCAAATTTACGAACAATAATATTAAGGGTACATTCCTTTGAGAGCAATTCGTTTGTTCCACCCTATATAATGGATATAGTAAAAGTAAAATATCTAATATTAAAGAGTTAAATGTTGTAAATGCTCGTCCATTTCTTATGGAAAAACGTCTAGTTATCGATTTTCATGACGGATGAAGAGACGCCAACATTGACTTTTCAAAATAATCCTTGTTATTTTAATGAATACGGAATTTGTACAAGAATATGCTGGTTACCAAGATATATTTTTTCTTTACCGCTTAACAGCGGTACAGCATAAACTTGTTCCAGCTCCATCCGCCATAGGATAAAAATAAAATTAAAAAAGTAAAAGGCTAATTTTATTGTAAATTTTTAAAAACAATAGTATGGTAATCTCAATTAGTTGTTTGACAAAAAAATATCAAACATAAGGGTAAAAAAAATTAAACACAGTTTATTGCGTGTTTAAAAATATCCTATAATTAAACATTTGTTTAACTTTTTTGTAGTAACAAGATAAATATTTAAGTATTCGTATTATTTTTCGCTTGTGGAATAGTAATTTGCATATTAATATTCTTTGAAAATGATTGCTGCGCTGCAGCTATTCAAATATTACTAGCATTGAAATGCTTTGAGAAGATAATCTGAAATAACGTTAAAATATGGCAAATCGCAGACGACCACTAAACTATTCTGAAGCTAACTTTGAAGCTGCGGCAGGGTTAACTTGAACCTTTGACCATAGAATAACAAATAGCAACGCGCATAAACTGAGCACCTCTACTTAACTATGCGTGAGCTCCGGAAAGGGAGTTATTGTCCTTATTAGAACACGATACTATCCAGCTCAACAACACTGATATAGTGAGAAGACTGAAGAGAACTCAAGAACATTTAGAGACAGTTAGAAAAGTGTCGTGTAATAGAGTTCATTGAGAAAGGCTCGCCACCATACCTATTTCTGGCGCCAAGCAGCATTGCTGTTTCGGATTGAGGATATAGCTGCGGGTGAATTTACAGGCACATGAGGCTTTACACTTGTATGCCTCAAATTGATGGACGCAGTGCATCGTAGGGCACATTTCTAAGGTGCGTGATCTACGAGGCAATTATCTGTTATAGGCGATGTTTACAACTTAACATCAGGTGAGCCATAAGCTTGTTTTAACTCCATATAGCATGATAAAAAACAGTTTCCTAACTCTTTCTATTAGGCAACTGTTCATAAAATTACTCATTAGTCTAAATCGACTAGATTGTTATACAATTATTATAAACTAGCTGTTGCCAGCGGCTTCGCCCGTATTGTTCTGGGGTGCAAAAATACATATAGAAACGTTGATGTCCCATTTTTATCGCATGAGAACTGATTTATGGGATAAAATGTAGCCTATATGTTAATCCAGTTTATAATCTACGTATCTACATACCAAATGAAGATTTTAATGAAGAAATCGATTTAGACGTTTGGACGTGATTGAGTAACAAACAAACAAATAAATAAACAAACATCCAAACTTTCGCATGTGGTTATTTGACCACACCATCACTTACCATCAGGTGAGGTAGTGGTCAAACAATTGCCTATTATAGCAAATAAAAAAATGTACCTACTGTTTTCGGTGAAAAATCAGTTAATCACGCATAACTCGATCAAACATCTGATAAGTTCTATGATGAGCAGAAATTACTAGAAAACGTATGAAGGCAAGCTCAAAATCAAAACCATGAGTTTTATCTTAAAGAAAATAAATTACGTATAAAAAAACATAGAATCATTTTACGAAGCACCAAGGACCTATTAAAGATTACTTTAGAAATATTAACTAAAGAAGACTTATTTTACGTCGATTTTAAAATGAATTCATATAAAAATAAAGATAATTTATTTCAGTAACAAACACAACACTAGGGTAGGTGCATCGGATTCAGTATTTAAGTTAAATATTAAAACCTAGTTGCAAAAGAAACAAGACCCAAACTAGAAAGACCTGTGAGATGGCTAAGATATACAGGCTAAGTTTGTAAACAGCTAGAAATGTATCAGATGTTCCGCGCGGTCACTATTTGGATGGCGTTATCAACTAAGCGGTTCCGTTTTATTTATTTATTTATTTAAAGGTTGAAGGTTGTTCGAAGGTCACGGTAAGATTTCTGTTTCGTCAGTAAAATTCGTTATGTCATGTCAAGGCCGCCGCGCAGCCTAATAACTTCGCCTTCAAAGTTGTACGCTCATACGAACTTACATAGTAATATACTACGTGTTTTGTTATGTACGACATTAAATCAAAACACGGGTAGGGCCGATGGTTAGTATAGTTGTAAAATAGGTTTTTCAAAGTCTTTACCATAGAAAAATATCAATGAAACAGCCTGTATAAAATGGGTAAACAAATCATATTAATTCGTCATGTAATGTCTACTCATACTGTGAAACTGACTAAGCGGCATCGTCGCAAAGGCGCCGCTGATTTACGTAATTTTTTTTTTATACTACATGGCGATGGAACAAGCTTATGGCCCACCTGATGTTAAGTGGTAACCATCGCCTATAACAGAAAATTGCCTCGTAGGTCACGTAGGTACGTTAGAAATGTGCCCTTCGATACACTGCCCTGCGTCCATCAACTTGAGTCATACAAAAAATTGTTTATTGGAAATGTATCGATTACTCGATAAATATTCAAGTTACCGGTATGAAACCCACCTCTAAAATCAGGTAATGCAATTCCGGGTGTATGTTTTAAATTAATGTCGTGTATAACATATATTTTTATTTTTACTTAGATACTTTGTTTTGTTGTAATAAATATATTTTTCAATCGTTTTTTTCTTTACGTCGTAAAGTAGAGACTGCTGTTTGTAAGCAAATTTAATAGCTGACCCATCCGTGATTTGTTACTAAAAACATTACCCGCCTTCTGCGGAGTCGAGTAAAAAGGAGCCTATGTCTCAATCCCGGTAACCTATTTATGTACCAAATATTCATCGAAATCGGTTCAGCAGTTTAATCGTGAAAACGTAGCAAACAGACAGACAGTTACTTTGGAATTTATAGTATTAGTATGGATAAAGGCGTGTGCAATCGCAGAGTATCTACTAAACTTAACTTCAGTACCTATCACAATAATATTATAAATGCGAAAGTTTAGACGTTTGTTTATTTGTTTGTTTGTTTGTTTGTTACTCAATAACGACGTAACGGCTGAACCAATTGCAGTGAAATTTAGAATATAGATAGATTATGACTTCCATTAAAACATAGACTACTTTTTATTGACAAACCATGCGTGCGAAGCCGCGGCCGGCAGTTAGTCTATTATATTTAATGGTTAAAAATGTATATGTAATGTATTGTTTCTTTGATCGAAGTGCACAAGCCACAATCGGCAACTATAACTTTACAAAGTTTTACCTACCAACTATTCAATTCGAAGTAAACAGTTGGCTATCTAGGTATTGCGTTTGATAGCAATTAATATATAGGGTCTTTCAACAAGGACGGGTCGATGTTAAAATTGAATAAAACAAGATGTGTGTGAGATATTAACGAAATTTATTATTTATTTAAAAGGCCTATTTATTCCATTATGGATGGAATATGACATCGTTCAAATGTCCGCCGCGGCTTCGTATGGTGGCGCGAATCCGAGAGGCCCAATTTTTAATGACTCTGCTGCATAGATCCGGCTGAATCCGAGCGATGGCCTGCGTTATGTTGGCTTTCAGGGCAACGGTCGAATGTGGTTTATTGGCATAGACCTGCGACTTCAGAAAACCCCACAAGAAAAAGTCTAGCGGAGTCAAATCACACGATCTTGGTGGCCAATTCACATCACCTCTGCGAGAGATAACTCTACCCTCAAACCGTTCATGCAGAATGTCGATTGTGTCGTTCGCTGTGTGGCAAGTAGCGCCATCTTGCTGGAACCACATGTCGTTCACGTCTATATTGTTCAATTCAAGCCAAAAGAAATTGTTTATCATTGATCTGTAGGTCTGCGAAAGGCCGAGTTCTTGAGCACGGCGAGAAATCGACTGCCTCGGAGTCTCCTGAACACTCTCACGTACAGCGGCGATGTTCTCGGCCGATCTGGCGTTCCTTTGACGTAAAGGTGTTGGTTGGTTGTTTACCGAACCGGTCGTTTTAAATTTAGTCACCAATCGTTGGAGAGTGGACTTTGAAGGGCCACCGCGTCTGCCGTAAAATGGGCGCAATGCGCGCAACGTTTGCACTAACGAACACTCATTTTGATAATAAAGTTTTATCATTTGCACATGCTGCTCAACCGTGTAACTTGCCATGGTGATTTGGCATCAGTGACTGAATAAGAAAAAACAGATTTGACAGATGCCGCCAAAACAAAATGGCCGCCACAGATTATTAACATCGACCCGCTCTATTTGAAAGACCCTATAGTTGCTGGAAATAACTTCATAATTAGTTAGCTCCACGGTTTTTTGTATTATAGTATTTAGATACAATCTGGAGCTCACAAAGAGCTTTCATCAATTTTCCGTCGAATTTGGCCACAGGAGACCAAGTTTTTTCCATTTAACAAACATAACAACAATTCAATATTGCTGGACATTTCACATTAAATGTAATTTCTTAAACATAAAAAACCGTTTTAAGACTTTTTATTAAAACTGTCAAATTTTGTGACATTTCTAGTTTTCGTTGCTTTCATTTTTTTATTAGAAAATAATATCGAACAGTTATATTTTATTATTATTAATATACAGCATTATTCTTATCATACTTAGTTGTCTGAATAAATTAATTATAGTTTTTGTAAAAATCAACCAAGTTTGAATATCCCTAGACATTGTTGATGTGTGTATAGTTCACTGGTGATTAAACTCTCTCTCTACTCATCCCACATTGCCTTGGGGTCAGCCTTCCTGCAGTTATTCTTTCACTTCGCTCTATCCTCGACGTTTTCGGAAACATAGCATGCCATCATGTCCCTGCGCAACACCTCTGTCCACGTGGGCACTTGTAATCAAACCTCTCTGAAATATTCAAAATATTTACATTAATAATCTATTGAAATAACGAGAGGCGGAGTATAAATTACTACATTCATATTTATTCAAATATTTTTATTGCTTGCCGATTAGGTTTATGACCGACAATCAACCTTCTGTTATTTTTTCAACTTTTCCATATTTTTTTTCATATCAATATTAATGTCGCGTCATGAAACCTGGACCCCAATTCTATTAAACCAATCGCTTCACTATGGCAATGGTATCGTCGAAAAATCCCCACTATAGATACCTTTTGGTACTTGTGGTAATCTTTTTTCAATGACCGCCGTTGCTATGACAACCCCATTGAACATTTGGTAGCATATGTCAGGAATAACAATCATAATCGTTTAATAATGGTATGGTTCCATGATAGATTTTCTTATAAATTAGCAGAATTGGGCCCCTGACTGCGCCCGTGGTCTTAAGAACAATATTCTAGAAATAGATGACAGAATCACCATGCTAAACCGTCTGGCAAGCAAGGCTACGTTACACCAATGCCCTAAAATATCCTTTTCAGATATTTCGTTATTTACAAACTGCCGAAACTACGCTTCCTAGACTCGCGTCGGGTTTCTTCAAGTGAGTGGAGCGAGGCGGCTACTCGGGGGCAGTTTATGCGAGTCCGTCGGCCCCCGGAATTGGCTGAAGTCAGTCCTGTGCCCGCTGTGAGGGGCCCAGCAGCGCTCAGACCGCTACCTGTGGATTTCGGTGCCCTGGGCAAACACAAAGGTACAAGATTAGCCCTTGTATACATTGTTATACAAGGGCTAATCGAGAGTGTTATTGATCGCTTATACTCGAGTATCTTCAACATTACATCACGGGAGTGTAAGTCATTTTATTAGCGAATGTTACCTATGGATTCGAATGCTTAAGGCAAAAAAAAAGAAATCAAAACAGTATTGTGGTTTGATCCCCCGTGGCTTAGGGGTGACGGCAGGTAAGTAAGTTCGGATATAATAGATTCTTAGTTGGCACCCGACACAATCCCTCAATTTTCTATTTTGTTTTCTTTCTTTTGAGAAAAACCTTTTGATTTGAATTTTAAAATAGATGATCGACATTTGAATCGCCTTAACTGCAATCGATTAAACTTTAGAATGGTTGATCGCGTGAATTACTATTCTACCATTTGAGTTAGGTTGTCTTTCCACCAGAGATGCGCTGCGTTGCTAAGCTAAGGATTAGTGTGAAATGGTGAATTTTCCGTTCGGTTGTTAGTCCGGTTGACTGAACTTTGGTACAAATAAACCGAATGACCTACTGCCATCCAGTGTCTTCTTGGCAGTAGGTCATTCGTTTTTTTTTTACAGTACTAACCGAATGATTGCTACTAAAGTTATTGATTGTTCGGTACTTTGTATCAAGCAGACTATTGTCAATTTAAAGAAAACTCCCAAAAGATGTACAAAAATTGACAAGTAACAAATTTAAAAACGTACCTAATTAATCAAAATCTTTATAAAAAAGCCTACTATAAAATATCGGATTATTTAGAATATCGATGATAGAGAAGCTTGGGATTGAAATTGCTCCAACTCGGTCAAAATGTAACAATTTAGACGTAAGTAATTTATTTTTTGTATTGTTATGTATTCTAAAAGGATCATTAAAAAACAACCAGAATTGTTTCTTGCCCTTCTTTCCTGGCTTCGCCGCGAAGAAACAGGCAGTAAAATTGACGTTTCAAAGGCTTCAAACAAGTCTAAAGCAGTTTGGAACGTAATTAACAAATGTAAATATAATGTACCTAGAGTAAATATACAATCAATTATCGACCGTGAAAGGATTTTGACGAAACCTAAAGAAATAGCTGAAGCTTTCAACAAATATTTTGTGAATCAGATCTATGATAATTCGACACTTCATGAACCTATTGATGTAAAATGGAACAAATCAAATTCAATATTTATGGAGCCAAGCACCCCACTTGCTATATATCGTACTATAAACTGTTTAAAGAACACGAAAAGTACTGGGTATGACGACATTAGCACAAAGGTCGTAAAATATGTCTCTACCACAATATCCCCTATCCTAAGTTTTATTTATAACTTATGCATTGACGAAGGTAAATTCCCTGAAAAATTAAAATTAACAATAGTTAAACCACTTTTCAAAAAAAACGAAAGAACTTATATGGGTAACTACAGACCTGTTGCCTTGATACCCATTTTCTCAAAAGTGTTTGAAAAATGTATAAACTCAAGCTTTAATACTTATTTAGAAAAATACAACGTTCTTTGTGAGGAACAAGTTGGATTTCGGAAAAACAAATCAATAAATATGGCAATCTACAATTTACTTAAAATCATCATCACCAATCGTGATAAGAAAACTCCTGTGTGTGCTATGTTTATGGACTTAACGAAAGCATTTGATTGTGTTGACCATAGTATTTTGATAAATAAGTTAAGTAAATATGGAGTCAGAGGAAACGCTCTCAGTCTAATCTCATCATACTTAGAAGATAGAGCGCAAATCACACAAATAAATAAAATTTGTCCAAAATCTAGAACCGAAGAAACATACGCATCGGATATTGCTCCAGTTAAGTGCGGAGTTCCACAGGGAAGCATACTAGGGCCACTTTTGTTTATAACATACATAAATGACCTTCCCCAATCAGTGAATCATCCTATGGTCCTATTTGCTGATGACAGCACGGTAATATTTTCCTCAAATAATTTAGAATGTGACATTAATAAAACTCTAGAGGACATTGTAATCTGGCTAAAATCTAATAAGCTATCAATAAATCTTAGTAAAACTAAAATAATGACATTTAATAATAAATCTTTGACATTAAATATAAATTACTTATGTAAGAAAATCGACGAAATCTCAACTACGAGATTTCTAGGACTCCATATTGACTGTAATTTGACGTGGTCAGATCAGGTTGAAGACGTATGTGTGAAATTGAATCGGTTCTCGTACGCTCTTTACATGCTTGCCAAAATAGTAAACCAGAAAACAGTCCTAACAGCTTACAATGCTTATGTCACATCCACCCTCCGATGCGGAGTAATCTTTTGGGGTAACGCTACAGAGAGAGAACGAATTTTCAAAGCACAGAAGAAATGCTTACGAGCCGTCTGTAAATTACGACAAATTGATACATGTAAGCCTCATTTCCAGCAACTCAACATATTAACTTTTCCCTGTTTATACATATTTGAAACAATTGTATTTGTCAGACAAAACAAGAGTCAATTCGTAACATTGGGCAACAGACGTCAAATTAATAAAGTACAAATGCCTCCGCATAAAACCGCTCTTTTTGACAAAAGCGTAATGGGTATGGCACCTAGGTTATTTAATAAGTTACCAAAATCAATTTTAGAAACGGATAATGTACATATGTTTAAAAATAAATTAAATAAATTTTTAATTGAGAAAGCCTACTACAGCATTCAGGAGTATTTACTAGATAAATGAATATTAATATTAACGTAATGTATAATTAATATTGCCTGACATCTGAATTTGATCAATTGATTTTGTTTGACATTTATTCTACTTTGGTTGTTTGTGTTAGTTTTATTAGTTCTTATTTTGTGATTTGTAATAATTTTATTTATGTTTTAATAATTTGCATGCCTCTGTGGTAGAAATAAGTTGGATCTATAATAATTTTAAGAACTTTGTTTAAACCCTTATTTGATGCAAATAAATGATTTGATTTGATTTGATTTGAAAGTTATCCTTGTGATTTTAATGAATAAAAATATTTGACTTTGACTTTATCAGTACTTTGGTCAACCGAACTACTGACACCAGAGGGATCTTTTTCTCGCTCACCGCTTCGCTTCCTCGCACAGCTCTCGTGGAAAGTCAGCCTTAAGAAGCTTTTTTTCCTTTCAGGTGCCTACGGAAAATGCCAGTACAAATACACGGGAAAGCACTCTGAAGGGAACCGATTCATTGTTAACAGCGACTTGTAGAATTGTAATGTACCTTACGGACTACAGTTAATATTTTATTTTTATAGTGCTATCCGAACACTTACGGAAAATTCTGATACTTTTAAAATTATCTTAAAAACTGGAAGGGCTTGAAAGTTTTTGAGATGGTTTTAACAATACCTTACAGCTGGCGTAGGAACTACCCCGCGCGGGCTATGGTGATCATTTAGCAAATATGATATCTAGGAGGAGATATTTTCTCTTTTTCAGAGTTTTTTGGTAACTAAGACAGTATGGGTATAAAACGTCCTTTAGTATCCTAATACGTCACGTCTGTAAATGTGCTCTGTTCTTTCTTAAATTATCGCTGGTAAAGTGGATATTACAGTTTTTCCAATTCTTAATTGTTCTTACTTAATTAAATCAAAGCTTTATTAAAATAGCGATAATCATAATTTTAAGACCAGAAATAAAGATGAACTCGCTGTTGCCACTTGTAGACTCCATAAAGTTAATAAATCGTTTAAAGGGCAAGGTGTACGCTTTTATAACAAACTCCCAAGGGATATACAAAAATTGACAATTAACAAATTTTAAAACGTAATCAAACAAAATCTTTACAAAAATGCCTACTATAAAATATCGGATTATTTCTCAACTCGTTCAAAATGTTACAATTTAGACGTAATTTATTTTCTGTATTGTTATGTATCTAAAAGGATCATCAAAAAAAAACAACCAGCCTTGTTTCTTGCCTTTCTTTCTTGGCTTGGTCGCGAAGGAACAGGCAGTAAAATTGACGTTTCAAAGTGATCCTTGTGATTTAATTGAATAAAACTATTTGACTTTGACTTAGCTAAATAATAATTTTATTGCATTTATTATAATCAGAAGGATCGTTTGGAAACATTTTACTGTGAGGTAACTAACGCAATTTGTGCAACTAAAGTGCTTAAGTGGATCTAACAAGATAGAATACAACTACAACACTAATAGCCCTTGGGAGAAAAAAAAAGTTGGCCGTCTAGGGACGCCCGGCAGATGTAACATAATCAAAGTTGATCGAGAGCGGTGGCGGCGTAGAGGGGGCATATTAGTCAGTTTTACTGCCAGGGCGCGCCAATACATCAAAAACTTGATTCATTCTAAGGTTGTATTTGTCCTGCTAGCAAAAATCAGTAAGTGTTAGTTCTACGTATTTCTTTCATATAGAAATCGTGTGGTAATAGACTTTGTTAGTTTTTGCTAATCTTTTTACACCCTGTCTAAGTTTGAAACTCAGTTAACAGTAACTTCTTCGAATACTGAATAAATGGGAGGCAGTTGCCTAAAATAGACTCTAGGGAGTTTACCGTACCTTGCTATTTGAAAAAAACGTAGTTCAAAGGAATAGATGCTATAAGCTTTTTCCGATCGTCTTACAAATCTTTGAATCGAGAGTAAGAAATCCTTAGCTTAGCTGGCTCTTTGTTCATTTTTACCAAATACGTTATTGTGGAGAAAGTTAATCTTTATTTTTATAACGTCTAGTCGAAGGGTAAATCTTCCGACGCGATTTTTTTATGCAATAGAATGAGTTCAAATTGTTGTCCCGAATCGAAGTGTGATCCGAGAACTGGCGCTTATCTGGGTCAACGCATGAGCATTTCAATTCAGCGGGGCAATGCAGCCAGTATCTTGGGGATACTTCCGATCGTTTGCAAAGGTCCTTAGATAGCTAAACTATTTTTATTTCAATACTTGTATATTATTTCTGTTATTTTATTAAAATTGTACATTTAAAAATTATCATAAAAAAGTTATTAGGTAGGTACGCGAATACCCGTGCCGTCTTACTAACCAATCGTATACAAAATAGCAGAATAGTTTGTTTTAATGCTAAACGCATTAGCAATTAAACATTCCAGGAATATTAATAGTGTAATGTACGAACCGGTTTCCGTAATTATGGAAAATCCTGACTACTGAAATTTTTACGAATTTATTATTTGTTGTATTTAGTTATAATCTCCTAAAATTTTTAAGTGCACTCAGAACAATAACGTATTCTGAGGAAAAGCAATACGTTTTTGACCAAACGTGAGTATTTTTTATGTTTTATATAAATGTTACTGTTAATAAAGTTTTTTAACCGATACTGGTGTTTTAACTTTCAACGTATGCGCGTCATAAGATGTTAAACTTGGACTTTTCTGTAGGGTTCTCCCTACTATTAACAGCAAATTAAAAAACAGAACTAACAGCTGTAACAATAGTAGGTAGGTACCTATGTAATAAAATATGACGCTGAAGCTTGGCTTACACAGTCCTGGAAATATTAAGTATTTTTGTTTTATTCTAAATTTCTTTTTCTTATCACAGCGTTTTTGTAACTAACATGTTTTACTGCACCGCCGTACGCGCTTATTGATCGGGCGGGGTTATGAACGGTTTGCAGTAACTTTTTAGTAATCTGTGGCATCGCACAATATCGCTTGTTTTCTAAACATTTTATCGTTTTTTTGAGATTTTGATAACACAAGAAAATTTTATAGATGTATTTATTTTAGATTTTTTGTGTAGATTTAGTACCTTCAATATAATTTGTTTAAATTACAAGACCCTGTATAAATACTGAAATTGGAAGATAAAAGTAATACATCAACGAATAGTCTTATGACGGGTTCCTATATCCGTCGGTAACCAGCTACGATTCGTTTCTCCTTGAAAATGTGTTAAAAGTTTGACACTTTTTCAAGGAGATACGATACGTAGTCGGTTACCGACGGATATAGGAACCGGCCTTTACTAGTAAAACGGATGTGACTGAACAAGTATACGGACATGGCAAAACTAACTACAAGCGTTCCTAGTTGGATGGACCCTACCTAACAGACTACTTCATTATTTATTAGGTAATTCAGACAACATAATTCAAGTCAATTTGTGTTAGTAGGTATATAATACCTAGATATAAGTAACTTAAATACCTAGATTAGTGATAAGTAGGCAGCCACATTAGATGCATTAGTTTAAGGCTGTTTGATCAGGATCCGAATGAAAGATAGAATCACAGGCAGGTCATATCTTTTCGATATGACCTGTAGAATGCTGTTGAAGCTGGCCCGTACTCTACTTAGCAATGAGGCCGTTTTCTTACGGAAAATGCTACCAGAAAAATAATTATTACCTACATATTACTAATGATAACGGCTTACATTCAGTAATGCCCAATTCACATCACCCTAATATTATAAATGCAAAAGTTTGGATGTTTGTTTGTCTGTCATTCAATCACGTCATAACGGCTGAACCGATTTAGATGAAATTTGTTATGTCGATACATTATAACTCACGCTCGATTACGACGAAACTGAAAGCCTTTTGGAAATCATTACATAACAATCTTACCTTTTCACTCGTCTAACCCCCAAGCTCTTCCTCAAATCCTTCTTACCATTGGGTGTGTTACATCCATTCACACCCACAGCAACACATACATCCACCCCCTCACCCCTTACACACACACACAAACCACTCAGAACCTAGTAAAAGAGCACTAAGTAATAATTTTCTATTAAATATATTTTCTTATTTGTTATTGTATATTCATAAATAATTAATATTCTTTGCATGCTTACCAGATTCCTATTAAAGTTAAAACTATTGTAAACCGGCCTCCCGCGATACAGGCAAGTCCTAGTGCGGGGACGACCAGTAAAATTTAATGTAATATGTAATTTTTCGGTAAATAAAATATTTTGTATTATGACCAGGATTGACAAAGGCTACTTTTTGAAACCACGCGTGCCACTGGTGGAATAAAAATAAAATAAAAGGAAATAGGAATAAAAGTATAGAATAAAAATAACAACAAAAGTACGTTTTCGTATTCATAGATGTATTTATTTCATAAATTGAATATTATGAATGAACCAATTAAATTGTAGGAATGCAATGAAGGTACGGATACATACAAATAAATTAAGTACTAAATGATATTAAACATGTCCTATATATTATACAATTTTACTGTAGCGGTTTATCACATAAACCTCATGTACCGTTCATGTACGTACCAAGCTATGTTATGTACAAAAATAACACTATCATAATATTTACATTAAGATTAAATGCAAAAAAATTGGCTTGCTCTATAGTACAAAAAAAGCTTGGTGGTACAAATTAATAATTAAAAATAATAAATAAATATCGCTGGACATTTCACACAGCGTTATCTAGCCCCAAACTAAGCAGAGCTTGTACTATGGGAACCAGATAACTGAAAGAATACTTATATACTTTTTTTTTGTAAATAGATATGTACTTATAATATATAGAAAAACACCCAGACAAGGAACAAATATCTGTAGATCATGCAAACATTTGTTCCGCGGCGGGAATCGAACCCGCTACCTCCTGCGTCTCAGCCGGCTACACGCCCACTGCGCTACGGAGGCAGTCCATTGTCCTTGTCATTCCTTAGCTGTCCATTATTAGATACTAAAGAGGTTGATAACATGATTGATTCTTATAGTCAATAAAGTAGTTATAATTTCATTTTATTTTTTTATACCTTGAAACAACACAACCTGAAGAACATTCTATAAAAAAGAAAATACCACTATACTGATAAACTCATAATTTTTCCTGTTTGTGTTTTGTCTCCTTCAATCTAATTTGAAATTTCCTGTCAATGCATAAGACGTAGTGGTGGCGATTCTGTTGTTTACGCTAACTAAAATTGTGTAAAATATGAACGGTCTTATTTTGTTTACGCTAAAGATCAAATTAGAATGGCATTCCAAGTGACATTTCTAAATTTAAGTATTTTTAAATAAGAAAGCGTGTTTGCGGGCTAGTTTTAATCAACACCAATTTGATTGATCACTAAAACTAGCCCGCAAACATTCAATCATAACAAAAACTACTTAATTTTAGAAATGTCACTACAAATTTCATTCTAATTTGATCTTTAGTGTAAACAAAATAAGACCGGTCGTATTTTACACAATTTTAGTTAGCGTAAACAACAGAATTGCCGAATGTATAACTATTTTAAAGACTATTTTAAACTAAAAGAGCAACTCTGTTACTAATAAACTTGTATTTTAAAGATACAAGTTTATTAGTAACAGAGTTGCTCTTTTAGTTTTATAGTACCTTATATTTTGAATTCTTTAATCAACAGTTCTTCAGTAATTGTTGGTCGAAGTTCAATAGAAAATGATACGGCCATAAAGTACTTTTCTAGTAGGTATGATAAAATATATGACTGTCAATTTCAATATTTATTCTTTCCTGTGATCTGTCTCAATATCTTAGCAATAACAAAAATTAGCATATACAGGGTGCCCGCGGAACTAGTATTTTAAGCCTGAACGGGGTGATTCCGACCATGAAAATTAACTTTTCATAGAAAAAAATTATAATATATAAACATTTCTTTTTTAGGATAAATTATTATTAATAGTTCGACATTTAAATCAGCCGTTTTAGACTTTGCGCCTTCCCTAGAACCTTATGCAATCGTAACGTTTGATTTGTTCTTTGACATAAAACAGCTGATAAACAGAATTTAAACCATCATTTTAAAATAAAATCATAGAACATTTACTGTTCTCGAGTGAATCACCCCCCCTCGAGATAACATACTAGTTCTGGGGCAACCTGTAGTATGAACGAAGAGTCTAGAACATTTGAGAGGCGCCACTGTGTTTGATTTTTTTGCAAAATTTCATTATGTTATAATTTGATAGTATGTATTTTGTTTGGAATAAATAAACACAGTGGCGTTAATAAAACCCTAAAAAACTGCGTTTCCACTTCATTGTAATTCTTTTATAGAATAACAGGCGAGTGTTAATCTGATTCCAGCTAGTGTGCTCCAAAAACAACGACTAGGCGAATACTTAACTGATAAAAAAGTGTTTTAAACACACAGCATTGAGCATACTCGATTGAGCCAGTGCAGTGTTTCGACAGCCAGGATCTAAATCATTTAAAATAATTTTACTTCTACACAAATCGTCACTTATCACAGTGAATAACTGACTTTGTGCATGCGAATACTTATATCGATGGGATAAACTGAAAGCTTTCTGATTTCAATTATTGGCCCTTCTGTCTTACAAATTTACAATGATAGAGATTTTAGCCCGGCTTGCACAACGATCTCTAAACGTATTTAGCGACTAAATATGTTTAAATTTGATGTATTTGTATGATTTTAAATAAATAAATAATTTTACGTTCGGATCGGGGACTATAGCAGACTATACTAAAAATTTCAAACCCCTTTCGCGTTAAAAACAACGTTCCCATGGCAACCATCGACGGAACATACATAGATCATAGAATAGACAATAGGAGTGAATAGGTTTCTTCTAGGCAAGCGTGTACCATCAGGCGAGATCGTGCTCAAACGCTAGCCTATAAAGTATTAAAAAAATAAAAATAAAGTACGGGCATGAAGTACCCGAGCAAAATACAGTTTAATATTTTTACAAGCGATTTAAAAGGTCGATTTTTTTTAAAACGCAATAAGTAATAATTTATGTGACAATATTTGTGCACGATTAAAGCAATTTTATCTTTTACAAGTTAAGATTTAGAATAACGTTAGGCTTCGACTATCACAACTATCTACAACCTACAAAAATTATTATGTACCTAGTTCAGAACCTAACCAAGTGCAGGTATACAGTACATAACAGATATTTCAGAGGCATTTGGATGTGAAACTCGACTCTTAACATATCGCGCTCTTGCGACAAGAACGTGTTATCTCCGAAAACCACTTTTTTCAGAAATCGACTTTGAAGGAATTCCTTCAGTCCTTCGAAGTCGATTTCTGAAAGAAGTGGTTTTCGGAGATAACACGTTCTTGTCGCTAGGGCGCGATATAATATAATATGTTAATATCATATTATATGATATAATATAATATGTCTAGTTAACATATAATATGTAATACCGTAAACAATACGTCACTAAGCTTTCAAAACTCAACTAAAATTGTATCGATACTCAAAACCACAGATCTTTTTTTGCAACACATTTACATTTTTGACAAATTTTTGTATATATTATGACGTCCCGAGAGTAATTAAGTGTTGGGACGCCCACACACCGCGCTCAACTGATTCCAAGGGACCGCGCCGGCACCTGCGAAGCAAAGTTCCGAATGATTTATATAACGTAAGAGTTGGGAGTTTTGCTCCAACTAACGACACGCGAAGGTAAATTCGCGTTATTTATTCAATACAGATTTGTACTTGAAGATGATTGGATATGTTTTCACGATGGCAGTAACAAAAAGTAAGTCAGACTATCGCTGACTTGCTACTGGGCTCGTATGGACACGTGTCAACCAAGTAGTTTCACTTCACGCTCGTAATTCAGTTGAGCTGACTAAACCACCCGTTCTATTTTCGGTCAGTCATGATCTTCAGTCAAAAATAGACAGCAAACTGGGGTTGTTCCCGTAATTTAAAATAGTAAAATTCGAGTATCGATCTAGTCTCGTTATATTAAATGTCCTAAACTGTATGAGTTGACTGTCATGCGATTATAGACTTTATTTATATCAAGTTAATATTGTAATATTAATAGAGCAGAATACCAAAATATACTCAATTCATAATCTAATCTCATTTGGGTCACCTTTCGTTATGATTTTAAAATTGTATTACGTGAATCGGCCCCCAGATTTCTTGGATCGATCCCGTCTACAAGTTCCAAGTGACTGGCGCCGAAATTCCGAGGCACTCAAGGATATAAGCTTTCTGTCGTTATTATAAATACGAGATTTATCACGGACCGTTTTATCGGTGTTTCGGGCGAATATGTTTCGGTTCAATCCGTGAACCGTCAGGGTGAGTGCGATCCGCTCCGCACTGCGTCTCGCCTCGCACTGCGCGCCGCAGCCCTCTGCGCGGTGGTAGGGATTGCGTGACCGGTCGTATAGATTTCTGGTTTGATTGAGTTATATCACGTTGCTAATAAACTCTAATCTTTGGGATAATTACAATGTGTTCGATCTCGTTCGAGCGTATTTGAAACTATTCGTGAGCGCGATGTATCTGACACGAGAGTTTAGTTCTGAAAGCTTGAAAATTTTATAATATAATTGTTAGGAAACAAAGTAAATAAACAAATGCGTCACCATCACAAAGATATGTCACACAAGAAGGTACAGCGTTATTTAAACATATATTTATGTACACATAGAAAAATATATTAACTGTTCAATAAAAATATTCCTTTGAAAAACATAAAGGTACTTAATCATTACTGTTGTTTCGATCGAAACTTTGGTTAAATCTCTTAATTTAAAAGCAGATTATTATGAAAGCAATTATATTGTACAAAGGAATGTACGGATCACAATCGTTTACGTAACCGGTTATATCCGCAATACGATACGCCTCGTATCCACTAGGCGACAAATGTCCCGGAACACGTGTCGCGAAGCATGTCGTGTGGAGTCGCCGGACATCGTGCGACGTTGTACGATATTTTGTCTCTCATTTGTTATCAGTTATCACTGAAAAATTCGCGACACAAGATGTTTGCCGATGTCGCACAATGATCGGCAATGTCTCACGATGATCGGCGATGTCACACGACAATCGGCGATGTCGCACGACATGTCTCGCAACACGTGTGCCGGGATATTTGCCGCCTAGTGAATACGAGCATTTATTTTATACAATAGTGCAGTTCAAAAAAAATGGCACAAAATTTTGTATCGTTCAAATCTACGAACACATGCGACTTGCACCGAATTCTATCACTATTCAAAATGCGAAGATACCTATCACATCTCTATATTAAATAGTAATTACAGTAGGTACATAATCGACACTTTTTTTATCAAAGTGCCTAATTTGACTTATCCGTATTAGATTTACATTATTATGATTATCTTAGTGCACCGCAATTTTGAATTGGAAAATTAAATAGTGAAAAAGCACATACAGCAGTCATAAAAACTAAACAGTTTATACACATCACTTCACAATCTCAGGTAACTAAACTTTAAACATGTTATTTATCCTTCAATTCAATAAAATAGTTTCAAACGCCCAAAGTCAACGGGTTCACCAGTAGCCATCATAGGGTTACGTTACCAACCTTGTTCCATTACTTAACCAGCTCGGTGGTACCATATCATTGTATTTTCGTCAAAATTATATACTAATAACAAAACTAATATGAATATGTTTACATTTGCAAAGTTTCAAACAGATACAACCACTGAAATGAAATGGAAAAAATGCGGAAATTACTAACGGCTCAAATACAAATTTGACTTCGGCCATCATCGGCCGAGCATAATACGGCCGATAACGGCCGAACTCAACCGATTAATAAAGATAGCCGATCCGAAATCGGTCGATACTTTTCGCCGTCGCTCTTTTTTCCATATGATCGATTTGGTCGGCCGAGTTCGGCCGCCATCGTCCGAACATAAAACGGCCGATGACGGATTCCGTATACTCGAAGCGTTAGTTCTATTTATTTGTCAATTACTCGAGATTGCGAATTCAATTGGTACGTAAGGTTACATTGACTATTTTTAAGTACAATACTTTACGTTTAGGGTATTAACAACCACAATAATAATCTCCAAATCACAACAAGAAAGCACGTAATAATACCATAATATACTACACCAAAAAAGTTTATAAAAATTACATTAGAAAAAATCATAACATTTTGATAAAGCTCCATAAATAACGTATATTTAAATACAAAATTAGCCTTTATGTGAGGCCGGCGATATTCACTAACAACACTTGTACGGCGCAGGCAACAAGCACTTAAAATATCGATTGGTTACTAACAAATAAAATCTTCAACAAACTCATACAAAAAAAATCAATGGTTGCCTGGAAGAAATCGCTTTCTTCATTCGTTATTTTAATATTCCTGGGCCCGTAGCCAAATCACATTCGCTACGAATCTATTCGATTTCTACATACATTTGTTGTCGCTGTATCACGTGGTTCTTCTATAGCATGTGTCAAATCCCATACATTTTCGGACTTATCGTCTAGCGTCATCGCTAATCGACTGTAACTTGGCTAAGCCCTCAGGTGTACAATAAAGCAATACAGCAACAGCTTAGTTTGGTAGATGGGGCTCTTTAAAACAATAAAGAATTTAGAATTTGAATTTAGAATTGTGTCGTCTAGTTTCAAACACCGTCACATCCACTTTTTAGAAAAATAAAGATTTTTACTCTAGGGTATAGTCTGTCATGACATGTATGTGTCCACTATTTCACTTTCTAGCAAACTACGCCAGATTCCAACTAAAATAGCAAATGAAAACGACAATTTGTTTCAAACCCCGCTACATCCACGACGGAAGTATTTCAAATGCCGCTATATCCGTACCGACCAATCAGAGCAGAGAATCATCGCTAAACTGTCATGGCGATTAATGGCGTTTTCTTTCACTTTGTTGCAGATTGTGTGGTGTTTTGTGTTGTGATTTTCAATTGTTTTCTCGTTAAATAATGACCGATTTACCTCAAAATATCGTACAGGTTCCTCCTGATAAGGCAAGGAAACGATCTATTGATAAACTTAACTGGAGAAGAGAAGTTGAACGACGCAAACTGTGAGTATTCATTGGAGCATTCATTGTATTCATCGTACGCGATCCATATACAGTGTGTTTGCACACAAAAGACCTAGGAAGTTAGTAACTATCCGTGTTATGGTATGATATACTTTTATTTATGAATAGTACAATCAAAATGGTAACTAGAAGACTTTTTTTACTATCCCAATGAAGCACTGAATTTCCAGCTATTAATTTTCGCAACAGAAATGTAATTATCAATAGGTTTTGAGCGTTAGTTAGGTTCATGTTAATTTATTTTGTTTTTTTTAGGTATGCACCAAAACAGCTGCCAAGTCTTCCAAGTTGTCGTCATGGAAGTAATAAAACTTTTAAATGTTCAACATTAACAATACAGGAAGTTTCGAGAATGCACCGCAATTTTTACAATTTAAGTAAAAAAATTGATCAGGACAATTTTATTTTACACCATTGTCGTTTGAAGCAATGCGAGCGAATGCGGCTTAAAACTGGAGCAAGAGGACCTAAAAATATGAGTGCAGATTATTATATCACCATTAAAAATCCACAGAAGCTCGTTCGAATATGCAAAACAGCATTTACTCATATACTGAAAATTGGAAAAGATAGAGTTACTGGTGTCTTACGACGCTCTTTTAAAGAAGAAGGCAGTATAGCGAAAGAGAATAGAGGTGGTGATCGCAAAAAAATGCGATTTTTGGAAAGACATAAAAAAGTACAGGCTTTCATTGAGTCTATTAAAGCAGTTGAGTCTCATTATTGCCGGAGTAAGTCATCTGTGAGAGTGTACCTACCCCCCGAACTAAACATCAAAAAACTATGGAAGATGTACAATAATGGACAAAATGAAACCCCGGAATTGAAGGTAAGAGAATCATTTTTCAGAAGTGTTTTTAACACTAAATATAATGTAGGTTTTGGATCACCTATGAAAGATACATGTTCTCGATGCTCAGAATTAACGATGAAAATTAAAAATGCTACTAGTGATCAGGAGAAACAAAAGTTTATAACAGAGAAAAGACTACATTCCCTAAAAGCCAAAGCATTTTACGATTTATTAAGAAATGAAGAGGATCATGTCCTGATCGCATCATTTGATTGCCAAAAAAACAACGCTTTACCCAAACTGCCGGATCAAGCAGCCTATTTTAGTCGGCAAATAAATTTATATAATTTCACAGCTGTAGTGGGTAGCTCTAAGAGTCCATTGAATAATGTGCACATATATTACTGGAACGAAACCGATAACGTCAAAGCATCCAATCAAATCGCTACTGCTGTATTTCATTTATTAACTAATTTGGACATTCCTCAAAACAAAACAGTGATAAGACTTTTTGCGGACGGCTGCGGCGGGCAAAATAAGAATAGTACTGTAGTAGGCATGTGCTGTAAATGGCTTACATCTAATGCACCACCACAAATAAAGGAGATAAATATAATTTTCCCTATCGTAGGCCATTCTTTCTTGCCGCCAGATAGGGTATTTGCTAAAATAGAAAAAGAAATTAGAACAATGTCTGTGATAAGTGACCCACAGACATATGTAGATATATTTAAAAAACATGGCAATGTTTACAGTCTCACACATGATATTGATGTTCAGGCCTGGAAAGAAGAAGTTTCTAAACAATTTAAACCACCAGGAAGTTGGCACTTTAAGTTTAATTTGACCAAAAGATTTATTTTGAAACGAGGAAGACAAAACGTGAGAATCCAAGGTGAAGAAAATTATAAACATGAGTTTGGTGAACCTAAATATGTTACAAAAAAAGGCAAGAGCTGCTCTGGAATCGAACCATCTGTAATTCCAAGAGGAAACCAAATTAACTCTGCAAAAATCAAGGATGTTGTTGGACTACTGACCAAACACTATGGCGAAGATTGGCGAAATATACCATCCCTGCAATTTTATAAAAATGTTGAAGAAACTAATGATAGTTTCATACATAATATAGATATGCCCTGTGTTCCTTTGGAAGAATCAGAAAATTTTGTTTAGGTTAAGATTAACAAACCTTTTTTAATATTGTTTCTTAATAAAAATATTTTAAATATTATTTTTCCTCTATTTCATTTACCTACCTACCTAATGCAATGTAAAACATAAAATGTTTGTTCTACCAGTCATTTTAGAACATCCTGTACAGATGACGTCACAGTTTAAAGTTAATGACAAAAGCAGTTAGATCCAACACCTTAATTATCAAAAGGCGCCAGATCCATCACCTTAACTATCAAAAGGCGCCAGATCTTGAACTTAATATCAAAGCCCGCCATATCCTATTTTTCGTGACGAAAATGGTCTTATTTTACTATTTAAATGTATGAATATGGTATAATATTATATGTTTATTTAATATTTAAATGTCACCTAATTTTATGCAATTAATTTCATTAAGCTAGCCATAACGACACAAAACTTAGTGATTCTGTAAAATTGACCTATATGGATGTGACGGTGTTTGAAACTAGACGACACAATTATTCTATTCTATTCAAGTACTTCCACGTGGTCAAACAATTTAGTCTAAGGCCCGTAAGATCAATAGCAGTTTAAACTAAGATTCTAAACTTAAACTAAAACTTTTCTTTGCCATTGATGGTTTAAGCTAAGAATCTTAGTTTAAACAGCTATTAATGTTACGGGCCTTACTGGTTTGTCCAACTGGAATAATTTTCCTTCTGGTCAAACTGCTGGGATAGGTTAAACGCTGACTGGATAATGTTAAAAAGTATACCTTTCTTTATTATTAAATAAAAACCTAACGAACGAACTACTGTCATCCAGTAGCAAATGGCGGTAGGTCGTTAGATTTTTTTATATATCCAAGTAGTTTGACCACAAGAAACTTTATTTCTATTAGACAAATTATCCAGTTTGACTATGAGGAGGAAGCTGAAAAGTCATATCTTCTGGAAACTAATTTCGAATGCCAGGGCGCCAACCACAATCTTTTAGAAAACCATCATGTTTCAATAATCAATCATCGATTTCAACCACAAAACTTTACATTTAAACATTAATGTAATAATCCTAATAATGTTGTATATTTAGTGCTTTCTAGAGATCACACCACGTTCAGTAAGAAACATTGCGAAAATAAACACGATTTACTTATTTTTTAGGATTATTTTACGCTTTATTTGAGCTCTAATGTGAAACGTTTTGAGTGAACGATTTATGGTGACGTCACGAAAACTGCTTCGCCTTTACAATAATAAAGTAAGCTTACTAAATGGAAGTCATGGTACGAAATCTCAGTGAAACATTATTTTAATATTGCTATAAGGGATTGAGGCTGGCCCCCCGGTTGAGCTTTATTGAGTAAAAGGATACGTCGTGTGTCGATTGTACGGGGAATGTTCGTGATGTATGTCACTCATTACGTATCGACATAGCTCAAAAAACTCAATAATAATATTGTACCATTGCTTGTAATAGTTGAAAATGTGAAACCCAAGATATAGCGTAGCTAGACTTAAACCGTATTTAAGAAAAAAACTATTTAGGTCGAATGACGGAAGTGACATTAAAAAAAATCATGAATAAGATTTTCATTGTTAGTAACAACCTTTCCGAACACTTAACATGTTACTAATAAACTCGCTCTATTCTTACAGTTATACACGTTCGACCGACCTGATCCGAGATCCTCGTACACGCGTTATTTATGAGTGCGATAAACTTCTGTACCTATATATTTCAGTAGTCACTTTCGTTAGGTTTGAAAAAAACCTGGGAGGATAAAGCGAGTTCATTAAGAACACGTTTAATATTTATCATTGAACTTGAATCAAAGTCACTCCGTGTATAATTGTTCTAGCTAAAAGTACACGTAACTTGAGTAGTCCCGCGGTGGGGTGTCGCGGGGGGCGCGCGGCGCAAGGGGGAGCGAGCCGTACGCCCCAAGGCATAAGGGCTACACTTGCGTCACACAGTGCGCTAGTTTCTCCACCTCGGACTGCAGGGACTGCCGCTTCTCTGATTCCGTATTTAGTTTCGACGTTAGCTCTTCGATGGCCGTTTTGAACATTGTATTTTGTACTTCTATTAGTTTCTCCAGATTTGATATCTGTGGAAAATTAAAACACCATGATCATATCCGCGGGACGAAATTCATGCATATTCAACTGGATTGATCCACAATAGCCTAAAATAGAGAAGGAAGGGAGGCATTTGCCCTGCAGTGGGACACTACAGAAATATTTTTTACAACCGGACTATAGCTTCTTTAGTTTTTAAATAGAAATAAGGATTTGTCATGAATATTGAATGCCATTATAGCTATGTATTATTAAAAATGCAATGAGCCCCATTCTATTTTCGGAGACGTTATCGAGTTAACAATGTCTCACTTTCGGAGCATGAATGATGAAAAAATATGAATTGAATTATTTGTCAAACTATATATTAATTTATCAATAATTAAGAAGTAAACTTGAACGAAAAAAAAGAAAATGAAAACATCTATTTAACACGACATATGGACAAACTAAAACATAACAAGATGGAAAATAGAGGTCATAAAAGATCTTGACTTCTGGGTCTAAGAAGTAGGTAGATGTAAATATATAGATAAGTAGGTAAAAAAATGCAAGAAGTCGAAGATTACAAAGTAATAAAACTCAAGAATATCCCATGACAACACCCAACTTCCATCATAATCAGAAAGTTCAAAATCGTGAATAGAAATAATAATATGTATATTTTTATAAAATACAATATCTTTATTCATAACACCAAGTTATAATATTGCGTCGCTGCTGCACTACCTTTGCTTCTGGTTTCAGCTGAAAATCAGCGTTGGGTGCATAACATCCAATATTATGCTGAGCTGAACGCCATTTTGGTACGCAGACACATGAATCGAACTGTCTTATTATATTCTATTGAACCTACTGTTCTGTATAATTGTTTCATGTGTCATTTGACGTGTACCTACTAAATAATTGATTATTATGTTCTACTTATGTAAAAGAACTCACCCTGTTATTAAGTTGCGCGATCAACGCGTCGGTGCCCTCGCTCTTGTCCGTTCTGTTGAGCTGCAATCGCCTCTCTAAGGTGCTCGAAACACTCTTCTCACTAACCGGCTTATCTTCCATTTTCTCCGTTCGCTCCAACGTGCTCGTCCTTAAAAGTATTTACATCGTAGATCAACGTTGACAAATCAAATCAAAACGTTTTTATTCATTAAAATCAGAAAGAACACTTGGAAACATCAATTTTACTGCCTGTTCCTTCGCGACCAAGTCAGGAAAGAAAGGCAAGAAACAAGGTTTTTTTTTTTGTTCTTTTTAATGATCCTCTTAGAATACATGACGATAAGGAAATTAAAATACCTCTAAATTGTAAAATTTTTGAGCGAGTTGGAGCAATTTCTATCCCAAGCTTCTCTATCATCTAAAAATACAGTAATGCCACCGACTGATCGAATATCCAAGCAGAACAAAAGTTATGTGACGTGGGTAGACGGTTCAATCAATTGAAGTAGAGATGGGCAGGAACCTTGGTTAGACGGGAAGACGTAAGATGGACAAAGGCAGTGACCGAGTGGTGACCACCACCCCCACCATCCGACCATGGTCAGATGATATCGAGAAAAAATACAAATACTTTATTTCAAATAAAATATGGGTACAAAGAGAGAATTCTCGGAAAGAGAAAAACAGTGGCATTAACATCGATGGATAAGAACTCGATTGGAACAAGAACGGGAAGTGCAAACGAGACCTGTACCCAGCAGTGGGTGGGCTGATTAGATAAATAGATTTAGCACGTGTTCGCTGAACATTATTGGCAACTTATGTCGTGAGGTGAGCGAGCAGCCGACTGACACGCAAGCAACAAATATTTCACGACCTGCATATATGCAAATATTTCAGTCCAATGATTGTTTAATTGATACTGATTATGGGTAAATTACAATTACTTAACCTAGAAAACTCGGCTTATATGCGGTACAATGGGCAGCCTATTCGCTTAAAGCGATCTCATGCATGCAAACCCTTCTGATGTGGTCACGAAGCGAGAATCGAACTCGCCATATGCGTCAGCTACTCGCCCACCGCGCCATGTCATCTATTTATGACCCGTATTCTACAACTGCTTAACCGTAGATTTTTTGACAGCTTTGAGTTTCTTTACAGTTTTGAGTTTATTTTTTTTGTATGTACACATGTAGTCGGATTTCGGAATTTCGAAGGTGTCCCTTCGAAGTAGTTTACCGTTCTATTTATTTCCGATTAGAAATTCCGCACGGTAAGCCTTTGCATTCAGAACACCGTACGGAAAAGGTATTTTGCCTAGCAAGATACAGCAACAATGCAATTACAATTAGAAAAAGATACGGAATTTCAAATCGATATCCCGAATGCTGCGAATTCCTTGGATAGCCCGAACTAACGTTTCAATACTCAAGGAACTCCTCCAACGAGTCCTTGAGGACTTTGGGCCACATAGCAAGGAAATACAGTAACATCACTGGCAAAACCGAGGGGAAAAGACCACAGGGCCGTAACCTACGCGGGTCTGACCAGATCCGTACAACTCTCGACTCTTAAGCTTCATGATTCCGACTCGAAGAGAGATTGAGAATCTGGATTCCGACTGTATGTGACCGGCGTATGAGTACTAACCTTTCAAACAGGCTGCCCGATGTCCTATTGAGATGGGTAGAACTGATGCTATTAGAAGTGATATTCTCACTTCTCTCAGAGGAGAGGATAACTCTGTCGGTGTGGTTGGGCACCTTCTCTATCGGTAGGTGGGGGATCTCTGCGCTCGTGCGGACGGACGCGAGCGGGGGGGAGGGAGCCAGCGGCTTCTTTATGTCTTCCAACATTGAGGTTAGCGTTCGACCTGCGGAATACACAACATAATCATCATCATACCAGCCAAAAGACGACAGTTGCTAAACGTCACCTCTCCCATAGATTTCCAAAGCGACAGATCTATATTTGTGTCACTAAAGGTACACGCATACCAAATTTCAGCACTGTGGGGTTACTGGTGTACCCTGTAAATTTCTCAAACTCCAGTTTTTATTATGGCTCAACTAAGAAACTACAAGGCTTAATCTAAAAATAAAAACGGGGTCATGTACTGATGAAGACATTTCACGTCCCACTTGACCTGACAGTCTAATTTTGTTTTTTTACTCTTCTTGAATCCCAATATTTCAACAACCCCCTTACAGTTTTAGCTCAGTTTATCCAGTTAGCTAGTATACCAAATTTCACGATGATCTGATCAACGCTTCAAAAGTTGTACTCGGACGAACAGACACATACATAACGCCGATTCTTCCAAGTTTATTTAGAGATCTCGCTTCGTCGATGAATTATATACAGGCTGTTTCATTGATATTTTTAGGACTTGATATTATGTTTGTTTGAAAATTTAATTTATTTGATTGTAACGAATTTGAAGAAAGCCAACAATACTAACCATTAGCTCTGGGCCCGTAGTCAAGTTATATTAGCTTCGAATCGATTCGATTTCTACATAGGTTTGTTGTCGATATATCATTGCTAATCGAATGTAACTTGGCTAAGCCCTCTTTATTCATCAATGTCGTATATAACATAACACGTTGTATATGAAAATAAATTAGCCACTTTTTTTGCTTATATTCATGTATGTTTAGTTTTATAACATTTATGTAACTTACCTAGTATTGTTTGTAACATATAACCCCCCTTTGGATATAGAAGAGCGGGGCCTTCTAAGTCTTCTAACACAAGTAGTTTCCTACTTAAACGAAAGTTCAATCTTAAAATTTGTATGTACTTCTTACAGAATAAACAATTTGATTTATTGCATTGTCAGTGGCTTGGTTCAGGTCGCCTTTGGTGTAGTGGTAAGGCACAACAGACAGACGGTCAGCCAGTTAACGGTGTTGCATTCCCCATCTACACAAATTCTCAAGTTAATAATATGCAGGAGATAAGATAGTTACCGGCGGCGGTTGGCGAGTTTAAAACGGGAACAGGCCTGCAGGGCTCCGAGTCTCTGCTGTTCAAGTCCCTGGCGGCGGGCGAGACGTCCTTCCGAGGCTCCATTGAATGCCGGACTTTTGTTGTCTGCTAAAACATAAAATCATATTTAAATACGAACTAAACAAATCTAAAACTTTTGAAAAATAATATTTTTCAAAATATCACGATCACTGCACGTAATTACTGATTTAACCACTACCTCACCTGATGGTAAGTGATGGTTTAAATGAATGAATGAAAATTCTTTATACTTCCTTACAAGCTAGACACAACAGAAATAAAAATAAAACAAATGAATGTAAGCATAATGGGAGGTCTTATCGCTTAACAAAGCGATCTCTTCCAGACAGCCTTTGGATGGGAAGGATCATTGCATAATGGAAGATTAGCCGAGGTGTAAAATAGAATAAACTTAATAATAGAAAAAAAAATCCTTAACCTTAAATACATACATATTAGGTATGTAAATAATTGCAATAAATTGTTTGGTCGAAGGTGAAGCACGCTTATCTAGAAACTTATTTACTCTGGACTTGAAGATTCTGAGATTATAGTGTACGGAAAAACAGGCAATTATTTTTAGTTAATCGATATTTTTTGGTCAGGGTATAAGTGTGCTTGTCAAGTATTAATATTTATTTAAAATGCCTCACCTCTTCAAAACTCTCCAGTACCGACATTCTGCTGCTAATTGACGATGTGCTTTTCGACATTTCCATAGAATGAGTAGACCTCTTCTCATCTAAGCCAACATCTAGAATTCTGTAACGAAACAATCAAAGAAATTTAATAATGAGCACACAACTCTTTGTTGCAATTATCTTAGCTGATTCATATAATAATAATATAAAACTTTATAAGATAAGATGACTCTTTATTGTACACCAATGTAAAATACAGAACATAATTTTTACAATACAAAACATACAATGGGTGGTCTTATCGCTAAAAGCGCTCTCTTCCAGACAACCTTTGTATGGACAGGATAATAATTGATCACATGACGGAGGTGCATCTATATAATACTAAAAACATACCTACATACTATAATCCTAAAATAATAATAATAACACAAATTTAATTAAAATAAAATTAGCAAACATAAAAATTGTTATGATGAATTAACAAGCAGTTACAGTTTCAACACAGGGACTTTGGGTGTGTACTTTTGTTTTAAAATTACTAATAGACTTGGATGTTATTATAGAGAAGGGCAAATCTTTATTTCAGGCATCAATAGAAAAGTACATGTTAAAGCTTAATTCTACGGCCCATATAAATATATACCTTACAGTGACTAACATACATACATAATATTATATAATACTTAAAAGTATCTGTGACACGTACAGTCTGCGAGGCTATACGTCATGTGGTTGCGCCATCTATATAATACGCGATACTAACTTTACAGCGCGTGCCAATCACTACGTAGTACAAATTAAAGCCGCCAAAAGAACTACGAAAAAATTGAATTATGTAAAAATATTAAAATTTAACCTGTGGACCCATTATTTGACTATTCGGTGCTTGAGAAGTATTTTTTTAATTATTTTTTAATTTAATTATTATTAATATATTTTGGACCTTTTTTTGATTATTGTTTTAAATTTACCAAAAAAAGTCAATAACAATAATCTGTAATGCTGTATTGAGATTTGTTTTAACTAATTTTCTTTTCTTAAAGGTGAGACCACATATACCTGTAATTTAACTGGCGACCATGCCCATTATATCGAAACAGCAATGCTGCTTGAAGGCAGAAATTGACTTCCAGACTGGCCAAGGCAGATCATGATCTGGGGGGAGGTGAACAGTAAAGAGGAGTTCCTTGTAAAAGGGTTCGCCCGGGAATTACTACCACCATTATGGTGGTAATTTACAGACTCCGGACCCAAATTGGCGGCTGCAAACAAAGCCTGTGTAAATGGGGTATAGGAGACTCCTCCCGGACTAAATGCGACTGTGGAGAACCCATTCAGTTTATGTCTCATCTGCTCTCCTGTCCCTTGTGCTCTACCATCTGCACAAGGGATGACCTCAACAAAGCCACGCCCAACGCAATAGAAGTGGCAAAGGACTACTCCAAAATAGTTTAGCTTACCATAGACACGAAAGAAGAAGAGTGTTCACTTGAAGACCCCTATGCTATTATGGTATCACAGTGAATGTTACCTGTCAGTGCTGCCTCCCCCCGCCCTGGTGGGTACGCCCGCGTCCGAGGAGGAGGAGACGGAGCGCGACTTGTTCTCTACGAAGCTGGTTTTCTTCGCCTGGTTGAGCTTGAGCTCGGCCATCCACGGCGCCTTGTGCTTCTCCCACTCGCGAGTGCGAGGCTTTATCTCCTCCGCCGCGATGCTCGCCGCCGACTTCTCCACGGGGATCGGTGGTGGCTTTTCTGTTGGCACTGACGATACATTTTAATCAACATTATTGTACGGTTGGTCGTCCCAAGTATCGCTGGAACGATGGAGGCTGATCTGCGCGACCTTGGAGCCAACGACTGGGAAGAGATGGCAATTGACAGAGGAAAGTGGAGAGTTCTCATATCGGAGGCTAAGATTCACTTTGGCTTCCTGCGCCAATGAAGTAAGTAAGTATATTGTCCCACTGTTGGGTAAGGTTGTAACGTGTAATTTTCAATTCACGCTACATTCTTTAAATTAATTAACATTTCTACATACTATACAAACAAATACTACAGAACACGACATCTAGCGACATGGCGGCGCATTATCATATCACGATCTCACACATCAAGACATCTTTTCTAGTACTCCTACTGTAGTTCGCCATGGGTGCGGTAGATGGCGTTGTAAAACACTGTACAGAATGTGGCCATAAACAATGCTTTATTTTGACTGACGGATGGATTTCGTTTCTTCTCTATGGCAACACTGATTTTATATTGTTGCGTCATGCAATCAAAGTACGTGATAATTAAATTCAACGGTTACTAAAAAGATAGCGGGTTGGCTGCGCTTACTATAAAAGCCAACGCCCGTTCATCCTCGGTCCTTTTCCTCACCAGAAGACCACAGCAGAAACTTCTTTCTACTCCACACAAAAGTTAACCTCTCAGTTTGATGTGACAGTGTGTTTATCTACTCTTTTCTTTTAAATTCTGTGCAACACGCTTCTAAATCTGGTAAGTAATAGTGCCTCGCCTATTCAATTATCATGTGTAATCCCCGTCTAATTCCGTTCTCTTTAAATTAATTCGTATTTTTTCTGTTCCCAAACAGGAAGTCGGTTTTTTGTTTTTTATCCTTTTACATACATTCATACCCTTTCTTTGGGTTTAAACTGACTCTTCTCATCATCACCCACGTGTTATCCAAGCCGTAAGAGGCTTGACGGTTCCTCCGCACGACCAGCTAAACCGCCACCCTCCGGGAGCCTCGACCTTTCTACGAGCCTACCGTCGCTAGCTCTGCACCACATCATCTCTCCGGACTGGCGCCAGGAACGGTCGACGGAACAACATAATAGGTGTATTTAATCCATATTTTTACCCGGGTTGAACCCTTAGAAACCCTATTATATTTTCTGACGCACTTCTCGTCAGATGGCGCCCATTTTATTATTTTAACGGTAACAATCATACCCTCTAGAACTACCACGTGTATTTTGTCATGCTGCAAGGCCATAAGCCTCAAGATTCTGTGCTCCTCCAGCGAACATTCTTTAGTATTCATACACTTTTATTGTAATCTCTAGTTTTAACTACCTACCATCGGTAAACCAAGGAAATATTGTCAACCTCTGTTGCCTTGCCACAAGTATAAGAAAATATTGTAAGTACCTACCCGCTCTACCGAAATTCTATTTTACAAATATATGTATCAAACCATACCAATCTTTTATTTCTTTTATCTTTTATATTTCTAACTGGTACATATCTTCTCTTCTTATTTTAAAACCGTTACATTGGCGCCCAACGTGGTATAGTAGTCATAGTACTATAAGTAAGCGCAGCCAACCCGCTATCTTTTTAGTAACCGTTGAATTTAATTATCACGTACTTTGATTGCATGACGCAACAATATAAAATCAGTGTTGCCATAGAGAAGAAACGAAATCCATCCGTCAGTCAAAATAAAGCATTGTTTATGGCCACATTCTGTACAGTGTTTTACAACGCCATCTACCGCACCCATGGCGAACTACAGTAGGAGTACTAGAAAAGATGTCTTGATGTGTGAGATCGTGATATGATAATGCGCCGCCATGTCGCTAGATGTCGTGTTCTGTAGTATTTGTTTGTATAGTATGTAGAAATGTTAATTAATTTAAAGAATGTAGCGTGAATTGAAAATTACACGTTACAAGGTCTCCCCTTCCATTTAGCTACAATTTGGATTGCTGATGGAAGACGCGGTCGGGGTCGGCCAA
This sequence comes from Philereme transversata, assembly GCA_963924445.1. Lineage (NCBI taxonomy): Eukaryota > Metazoa > Arthropoda > Insecta > Lepidoptera > Geometridae > Philereme > Philereme transversata. Next base: position 7,114,217 of record OZ004353.1, read on the forward strand.
GACAGCGTTGGCAAGACCATCTTGTTGCCTTCGAGCAGGAGTTGTGGAGTATCGCACGGGATAGAGACAATAAATAAATATTGCTGGACATTTCACACAGCGCTATCTAGCCCCAAACTAAGCATAGCTTGTACTATGGGAACCAGATAACTGATAGAATGTCTGTAAGAGCGAACATGATAGCCCGCAGGTTCGCTCGTTGCTCAAGTGAAGTAACTCACTCTTTTCCAAGCGTACTGTACGAACTTCTACACGAGCAGCCTGTGGGTGAATCACGCGCTCAAACAGTACAACGCGCTACGTATTCAATACAATAATGCGTTTAGGGTGGTGATGGGGCTGCCTAGATTCTGAAGCGCTTTGGAGATGTTTGCCGCTGCGCGAGTTGACTGTTTCTACACAGTCATGCGAAAGCGGTGTACATCTCTGTTGCGCAGGGTTCGGGCTGGCTCCAGCGGCATCCTATGCATGTTTGCAAGTAGGTTTGATTGTCAGTATATGAATCATTGCTGCATGGTACATATACTGCCAAACAAAAATACCTAGATTAGTTGTAGTTTTTAGATTGTTATTATTTATTATTATTATTATTTGCAATTGTAATTTGATTGTCTACCTAAAAATTTGTGTTCATGTATTTTATTTTGTGTTAGTGTTAAGAAATTATGGATTTTAAAATCTGAAATAAATGAGTTAATTAATTAAAAAAATAGAATGCTTGCACACTTTTTTGTAAATACATACTTATAATACATAGAAAAACATACAGACCCGGAACACATATCTGTAGATCATACAAACATTTTAAATATTTTGGAGTACGAGCAAGCGAATTCAAGCGAAGACGGTAAAGAGTTCAAGGGTTTAATTGATCGCATACGGCCCTTGTTTAAGAATTTACTGTTCAAGATAAAAAGATTCCCATAAACGTCATATTAAAATAATAGCTGCGTATATTTGGTTTGTACCTTCATGTCCATTACTGAGTCCTATTTGCTGAGGAGTATCGTCTCGAAGCGCCTGGCTCGGCGGTCGGCGACGCGGTGCCTTTACTCTGAAACAAACAATGAACGTGACTGCCATTACCTTCACCATGTGGATTTTTTAAATAATTATTGATATTATCTGGGTAGTAAATCGTTTAAAATGCAAGGTGTACGCTTTTATAAGAAACTTCCAAGGGATGTACAAAAATTGACGTAAATAAATAAAATCTTTATAAAAAAGCCTAATATATTGTAAAATATCGGATTATTATAGAGAAGCTTAGGATTTAAATTGCTCCAACTCGTTCAAAAATGTTACAATTTAAACGTAATTTATTTTCTTTATTGCTATGTATTCTAAGAAGAGCATTAAAAAGAACAAACAGCCTTGTTTCTTGCCTTTCTTTCCCAGCTTGGTCGCGAAGGAACATGCAGTAAAATTGATGTTTCAAAGTGAAATGTTTCAAAGTTTCAAGTTGCGATTTTAAGAGAAAAAAAATAGATTTTGATTTTGGTCAGTATTATAGGAGTCAGACCGCGTTTGTATTATTCAGTATACTGCGCTCTAAAACGCAAATCGCAGATGTCGGACAGCAAGCGGGTAAACTGAAGTGGGACTGAGTGGGCCACGTCTGCCGCATCTCGGATGCGTTATGGGCTAAAAAAGCCACCACAGAGTGGACGCCTCTAAAAGGGAAACCACCTCGTGACAGACCGCGGCGGAGGAACGAAATTGATGCCCATTTACAGAATTGGTTCACAATTAGCCCAAAATAGGCTGGAGAGAACGAAGGGAGACCTCTGCCCTGCAGTGGGACATTACAGGCTCTTAATAAAAATTATTATTATTATCAGGGTCATCGCATAAGCTATTCATCGAAGCAATGCAGCCAGTGTCTTGGGGACTCTTCCGCGGGCGGCAGACAAACTGATCTGGATACGCGGTAGCGTGTCAAGCCAAGTTCAAGCTAACTGGCGAGCAGCACCGTGTGTAATATTACACGAACCATTTGGAGCCACTTTTGACCACCTCATATAGTTATCGGTAGTCTATCTAAGGGCGGCTAAACTGATTACAGAAAAGAAATAAATAAAACATTTTATTCAAACCACACGGTAAAAAAGAAAAACTGCCATGATCATTAGTTGGGCACCGGCAAACTGCGAGCTTACTTTAATTATTTTTATAAATCAAAAAATCAATAAAAATCTTTATAACAACCGTTTCATCGGTGTTTCGACCGACAATGTTTCGGTTCATTTCGTGAACCTGTATCAGGTTTTTATAATAATGATTGAAATAATCGAAAGTTTTCTAAGTAAAATCAATTCAAATATTATAAATTCGAAGGTAAATCTGTCTTTATGTTTGTTTATTTTTTAACGACTATGAATAGATACCTGGACTGAGACATAGGCTTCTTTTTACTGAAAAACCACGCTTACTAAACTGCCGGCGGAACCGTAAAAGCTATTTAATATCGAACTGCTCGCAAAAACATTATTAATGAGTGATTCATCCTCTGTATTTGGCAATATGGCAAAATCAAGATCGTTCCGCCAACGCTGAATACGCCGACGGAGTATCAATAAAAATCTATAATAATAACGGTACTGATGCAATTTTAGTACTTTTAAAAACAAGTTTGATGAATCATCTATAATTGTTGACCTCGGATATAAATATCCACAATTAAGATAGTTTTTATAGTTAAAAAGTAAGGAAGTTATCGTTTAAGATTATCACACCAATTACACTATCACACTAATATTATAAATGTGAAAGTTTGGATGTTTGTTTATTTATTTTTTGTTTGTTACTCAATCACTTCGTAACGGCTGAACCGATTTCGATGAAGTTTGGTATATACCTAGAATATAACCTGGATGACCACATATGCTACCTTTTATCCCCTAAATAAGTTCCCATGGGATAAAAATGGGGTGTCAAGTTGCAACAGCGAGATTAACTATATTTCTAGGTTACCTACACATTTAGTAGTGTAACGCGTACGAAGTCGCGGGCAACAGCTGTTTTGTGTATAAAGTGAACGAGCCCCAGCTTCGCGCGGATTTTAATCAAAATAAAACATTAGCCTATAGCAACCAGGGAAAGTGAAGCATTTTATCAGTCAATTATTTTCAGAATAAGTTTGGTAGTTTTTGAAATTATTCTCTTCAAGCATACAATAAACAAACTTTACCTTTTTATAATATACTAGCTGACTCGCAACGGCTTCCCATGGATTTTAATCAAAACAAATTATAGCCTTTATTAATATAATGAATATTATTCAATTTAATTAATGTATCAAATTGTAAAACTTGTTTGGATACTTTGTTTTGCTGTAATTAAGATATTTTCATTTCATTTTTATTATAGTTGAATAATATAAGGAATATATAATAAAATATAATAATATAAATATAGGAAGAATTTTCAGAATCGGATCAGTAGTTCTGGAGAGTACCCACTACATCCAAATAAACAAACAAACTCACAAACTTTACCTCTTTATAATAATAGTATTGAAGTATTGATAGATAATATAATTTAGTTGTCAAAAAATTCCATTTTGTTATGAATTTATTCATAATACACAATACATATATACTACTACAACCGAACCCAAAAAAATACTAAATTAAAGACACACACACATAACTATTTTTAAAATGGTCTTTCTTTAACTTTGTAATTTCCTTAACTTATATGTACCTGTTCATTAAAGTTGGCATTGCAAAGTATGGCACAACCTGCTTCCACGAGATCTCAAACACTACTGGCACTATTCTTAACTTTTAATGTTATGTTCTGCCCGCGCACAATCCGCTCGATTTGGTCAAAGGAACTAGCCGGTTTTCTAAATATTTCTGTACCACACATGCCAATAACAATTCGTTTATAAACATGCATGTAAGCAGCATTGTATGTTTATTTGTTTTGACGAAATCATACAAAATAATTTTGTCTCGATTTCCGCTATTATATAAGTACATATTTAGTAGAAATTATCAAACGATTTATGATGACAACGAGTTGATGACGTCATAGTTGAAGACAATACAGGGGTATTTGTAAAATGCGCAAACTGTTAAGGTACGAGATAATCCACTTTTGTTTTACAATATTTTCCTAACTATTTAGATATTTTTGCCAAAATAATATATCCGCAGAAAATAAGGCTACCAGGCTAAAATGGGATTGGGCGGGCCATGTAACACGAATGCACCCGGACAGATGGGCAACGATCGTCACGCAGTGGGTGCCTGAAGACGGGCGACGGCGCCGAGGAAGGCCTAGTAGACGCTGGCGTAATGATTTCGATGCCTTCGAGACAGATTGGTGGGATTTGGCACGCGAGCAAAAGTCCTGGAAGACAGTAGGGGAGACCTTTGCCCAGCAGTGGGATGACACAGGTTGAATATAAAACACTTATTAAGTTAAGTGCAAAAATATTATTTTGAATATGGTTTTTGATAGTATCCACATACCTGCCGGCTCTTGGGTCGCTCAGCAGCGTGTTCCGTTCGATGTGGTCGAATGTGGCGGTGGAGTTGGCGGGGGTCGCGGCGGGCGCGGCGGGCGCGGGGGGCGCAGAGGGCCGGCTGACGACGCCGCCGTCGAGTCGGTCCCACTCTCCGCTACTACTGCTGCCGCTGCTCGATACTGTGTTCGATTGAGACTTTTCTCTGGAATAGATCATTTAAAACATGAACGTATAAAACGTATTTCACTTTGTACCCTTTTAAGCTTATTGCACCCACAGAGGAGTGTGAGATTTGGCATAGTTAAAGTTGAAAAAATATGGAGAAGCGAGAAACGAATGGTAAAGTTAAAAAATCTACCAATAGGCGATTATTTTATTTATTATTTTTAACCTATGTTGTCCCACTGCAGGGCAAAGGCTTCCCTCCCTTCTTTCCAGTTTTTTCTGTCCCCTGCTGTAGTGGGCAATGGCTAGTAATAAAGATAAGATAAAGATCAACACGTATAGTTGAGAGGTTCCTCTCTCTGCAGGCCTAGCCACCGATCACACCAATATTCTATTTCATTGAATCTTTTCCCTGTGTTTTTCAAATGTAGTTGTATGCTATTGTAGTAAATAAAAGAATGTTTATGATCACGACTATAAGTACATAGATTAAATGTTATCTATAAACATAAAACAAAGTCGGGTTAGTTACACCATTTACACTCAAGAATGCCGGGACCAATTTTAATGATCTTTGATTTGTTACTATTAAAATAACTATTAAAACTATTACAATACCGGAAAAATTCACGCCAAAAAAATATGAAGAAAATTAATTTACTCTTACATAGATGCAGCTTATGACGGCCGATTGACAATTCAACTTGACAATGCATGTCAAGGCGAAGTTCTCCAGGTCAACTAGTATGTGTATAAATATATGCTGAGTTTAAAACTCACTTATCAGATGACGATAGCATTTTATTCTTCAGTCCGCTGAACAATCCACCGACGCCTGAAGCTGGCGTCGGGCTTTTCTTCAATGGCACTGGTGGTTTCTTTACCTGAAATAATAAACATTACAAAGAATTAACACTTTTTTTCTCTGTATTGTTTTTGAACTGCATCGCAAATAGCAAGTTGTGGCAGGGAACTGATAGAATAGGCCTCCTAACGCTGGGAAATGTCCTTGATAATTCAGGGCATTCGGCTCCCTCCCACGGGGGCCGCTTTAGGTGGGCATTCACTGACAGGACCGCGGTTGAATCAAACTGGGACCCCGTGGCTCTATCAAGCGTATATTACAAGTGCTAGTGCATCGACCCACTCATCCTAAGATGGGCGGTTTGATGAAGCACTGGCACTGAGAGGGGAGAATTTCGATGGGTTTTTAGTCAATATACCATTAGTCTCCGGCTGTTGGAGAGTCCGACAGATCTCTTCAGCTCTCCCCAAGCTCCGGGACATGCTTAAGCATATACCCAAAGAAAAAAAAACAAGCACTTGCTATTAGTAACTTGATTTACTTTTGATAGTAGGTCTCTGACCCAATTCTACAATCAGACATATGTGAAGAATCAATTAGTATGGACCGATTGAAATAAACTTGTCGATTATCAAAAGGGCGCGCGAAAGCTGAACTTTACACTGATAAGTTGAACTAGAATTATATCAATCTCCACGTCCATTATTAATGTGTTATTTAAATTAATAGATTCATACTTTTGACATAACAAGGGGCCCTAGCCAAGTTACATTCGCTACGAATCGATTCGATTTCTACATAGGTTTGATGTCGATATATCACGTGATATTTCCATAGCATGTGTCAAATCCCATAGATTTTCGGGCTTATCGACTAGCGTCATCGCTAATAGAATGTAACTTGGCTAAGCCCTAAGTTCATTTTATAACTGAGCGTTACTTGCGTGCTGAGTGAGGATTTCAGTAATTTTTTAACCGACAAAAAAGGGTGTTCAAAAAAAATTGGCGCCTGTCTGTCTGTGGTACCGTAGCTCTCAAACTAATGGACTGTTTAACCGACTTCACAACTAAGGGTGGTCTACTCGCGGGATAATATCTAAATCCGGAAAAATAATAATAAATCTTTATTTCAGGCAATGGAAAAATACAAGATGTTAAAGCTTAATTCAACGACCCATATAAATATATACCTTAGCGACTAACATACGTATTATAATACTAAAACTATGAGCTGACACGTAAATTCTGCGACGTGTGACACACTTGCGCTGTGTCGTATAGTCGCCCGCGAAAATGATGAAACAACACATTTTTCAGCAAAACTCTTCCTTTGTAAAGGTGGACAGATCTGCAGTTGGAACTCTTGGAAAACACAACACAAAAGATTTGAAATCATTGTGACGCGATTCCAAGTCCCTTACCCTTCTTCTTCACATATCGACGTGCCTAATGGCAATGGCTAGTCCGATTTTACTGGTTTTTAGGGAAATTAACTATAACAAGGGAGGATAACTATAACAATTTAACTAGTAGATCGCGCCGGATTGAGATCTCGCGATGGGAATGTTCTAGTATGTTTTATTTTATACTAGCTGACCCGCCCGCGGCTTCGCATGCGTGTTATTCCAATAAAAACATTACCCTCCTTTTGCGCACTCGTGTAAAAAGTAGCCTATGTCCTTTCCCAGGATATAATCTATCTCCTTGCCAAATTTCATTACGATCCGTTCAGCCGTTTAGTAATGAAAAGGTAACAAACATCAAACAAACAGTTACTTTCGCAGTTACTATGTATGTATTATACACATAAACCTTCCTCTTGAATCACTCTATCTAATACTGAAAACTGCATTAAAATCCGTTGAGTAGTTTATAAGATCTAAGCGAACAGACAGCGGAAGCGACTTCATTTTATACTGTATAAAGATATCTATATTACTTACTTGTCCATCAAGTGTTCCGTCAGTCACAGTCTCGGAATGTATCAGCTTCTCAGATTCACTTTTGCTAGTGTTAGTGACACTTGTCTGCGTATTTGTTTCTTTGCTTAGCGTGTTTTCTTTGTGCGTGCTGTAACGTAAAAAAACATTAACTATTTGATTGCTTACTGAATAGACCTGAATAGACCGTCCGTTCTGTAAATTATGCATAAATGAGAGGTTTTCACGGCCATGTTTTTATAACTGCTCACAGATGGCGTTGCTCTGTCATGCTATGATTAACAAAGGAAAGTGAAGTCAATTGTCGTGTCAACATTATTTTCCGAGGATCTTGAAATAAAAAAACAAACATTTGTTTTTATTTATTTGAAGTGAGATAGTTTTAGACAAATTTTTATATTGTGTCTTTGAGATTTTGGCAAGTTAACTATATTTCCTGGCGGTGCATCTCCAGACAGCACCATCTATTACGCTAGTTGAAACATTTTTTAAATTGAAAATGAAAAGCTCTCATTGCCGTGTCAACAATATTTTCCGAAAAACAAGAAATAAAAAAAGACAATGTGTTTGGTTACCAACTGACGAAGTAAGATTGTTTTAGACACATTTTGACAATTTGATTTTCTTTGAGACGTTGACAGTTAGGCATCTAATTATAATTCTAGGGTAGGGGGGATCAGATCTGCAATAACGCCCCGCATTGGGGTGTATTGTGCATTACCCCCATTAGGCTAGTTAGGCATATAAACCATCTATTTTGGCGGGTTATCACAAGACAGCGCCATCTATTACGCTAGTTGGAACATATTTTTTAAATAGATACTGATAAGCCCTCATTGTTATACCTTATTTTAGATGTGGTGAGTTCCTTGACCGAAGCTGTCTTTTCTGAGTACTTGTTGAGTATGGGGTATATCGGTGTACTAGTCTTCGAGGGTGGTCGATCAGGTTTCTTCTCTTCAACTATGCCCGTAGCAACTGGAAAAAGAGAAAATCAATATTAGTTTATGGTAATTAATACCAACACCACAACATCCACGGGGATCTTAGAAGGCTGCTGCCATCAACCCAAAGTCCTACTCCGTTATTTCGAGCAGTAGGTTAGCTGGGGTGAGGTTAGAAGTGGGTGTAATGCAATACACCCCAATGCCGAACGGCAGTGTAGATCTTATTCCCTAGAAATATAATTAGATGGTACTTAAACACGGCAGCGAAGCCAAATACGACGGAATATGGGTCATGGAATCTGTAACGTATACGTTACAAAAGCAAGGCCCAAACGTTGTTTGCCCTGTATTTTATTTTAATTTTGAATCACAGTAGTGTGTCACGAGAAATTACCGACTTCACAGATTACTTTTATGTATGGACTGAAACAGCTATCGAGAATAACAATAATAAACAAATATTGCTGGACATTTCACACAGCGCTATCTAGCCCCAAACTAAGCAGAGCTTGTACTATGGGAACTGATAGAATACTTGTATACTTTTTTTTGTAAATAAATAGAATGTTAAATAAAAACATCCAGACCAGGAACAAATATCTGTAGATCATGCAAACATTTGTTCCGCAGCGGGAATCGATCAGCCGGCTATTCGCCCACTGCGCCACGAAGGTCGTTACACTAAGAATGATAGTGTAACGGGAAATATAAATTTCCTATGGTACTACAGGTTGAGCCAAGCGGTCACTGGAAATAACGATTATATATCTTATGGAAATTCAAAGAAATTACCAACTAATTCAATCGTACTTATTTTAAGTTTGACGAGTCAAGGAATTGTTACACTAACCATAACGTAAACACATATGTCAAAAAAAAACAATTTTTTTATGATTTAATGAAAATCACAAGGATCACTTTGAAACGTCAATTTTACTACCTGTTACTTCGCGACCAAACCAGGAAAGAAAGGCAAGAAACAAGGCAGGTTGTTTTTTAATGATCCTTTTAGAATACATAACAATAAAGAAAAAAAATTACGTCTAAATTGTAACATTTTTGAATGAGTTGGAGCAATTTAAATCCCAAGCTTCTTTATCATCTAAATAATCCGATATGATATAGTAAGTTTTTTATAAAGATTTTGTTTATTATAAAAGCGTACACCTTGCCCTGTAAATGATTTACTAACTTTGGAGTATACAAGTGGCAACAGCGAGTTTATCTTTATTAAAATTATGATTATCGCTATTTTCCTTAAACAAATTAATATTTTTGTGAACATACATCAGATTTTCATAGGTGTATTGACAAGGGAATGTCATAATATTTATTTCTTTAAACTTATGGCGTAATGATTATCTGGGGCCCATATTATGTTGTCAATAAATATCGCTGATTCTATAACCGTGGGTTACCCTTACTGATTTGCATACATTACTAAACAAAAGCGTATAAAACTTAACAAAGATATTAAACTTTTTTGAATATCCTACCTACATCTTTTACTTAGGATTCAATGGAATGAAATGTACAGTATTTTTAACGATTTCTTAGGTCGTCCTTGGATCCAGGAATCCAAGTATGTTAATAAAGCGAACAGACAACTTTGATGCCATCCGGCGTAAAAAAACAGCCTCACTAATGCGCACGATGCGCGAGAGCGGCAACACCATCCTGAACGTCATTGCCAATAAATTCAACTGTCCTCTGATGTGGAAGCTCACGCAGAGTACTAAATCACTATTAGTGATTAAGTACTAACTCCCCTAGATTTAAGCTTTTTACGAACAAAATAGATCCATTGTTATCTGATAAAATAAATAAATAAATAAAAAAAAGCTTAGTTACTGGACACATAAAATAACAATAACCAGCATACAACCAATGCCAGTAATATTTTAATCCATTAATCATTTGTGATACCATACTAAGAATTATAAATTAGACGCTTTTTAAAATAAACTTTATTTTTTTTTCTTACTCCGTGCTAGGCTGCTTAGCACTGAATCGTTACCCAGAGGCACTGTAGACAAGCATTTATAAATAATGCATAGGAAAATCCTTTATGCACTATTGCATCAATGCTATTAAATCACTGCATCACGTCACTATTTTAAAGCACAGGTAACACAAATCCTCGTAACAATATTTCTAAGAAACACTTCATTTTAAATTTCCTGGCGTACAATCACAGTTTATTGTTTTATAAAAAAATAAACAATAAAAATGAAAACTCACTTTCGACACCCATTTCGTTTAAAATCGAAGTTATTAGAAGGATATCAGAGTGACACCAACGCGATCAATGAGGCAACTAGTTATAAAAACGCGCGGGCGAAACGGCGAAGCGAGGTATTACGCAAAATCACGACTACGCGGCGAGACCTTCGCGAGAAATGTCAACAGAAACATAGGATCCTAATCTTTAGTGGGCAGACTGTTTACAAACTACAGAACACGCTCGTAAGAACTAGTTGCAGTATACGACATCACTTGCGAAGAGTTTGTAATTTGTTTAAATGTCGTGCTCCGGTAATACACAGTGTATGTATACACATTGGCACTTGTCACTCGTCGCTCGTCAAAATGTTTGTATAGATGAGTACAAATAATTTTGTCTTTATTTTAAATCTGGGTTTAGGCCCATTTTCATAAACCAGATTACCTACCCGTGAACCTATTCATTTGGTTTTGGCCACAGTCAAATGAGTCGTAAAGTGGTTTAATTATTACACGTCCAAAAATAAGTTGGTAAAAATTACTAAGAATGTAGATAATTACACTATTGCGTAGTCAATTAAAAACCCATCTACATCATTATCGTAACTCATTAACTGAGAACATTTTGGACACGAAATTAACAAACTTATAATTTCGAACTAAGTTGAAGTACTTACATCGTTTATTTGACCTCACTATGTTGAACAAACAAACACAATATCGTCTATTTTATAGTAAGAACACGCAGGTTAAAGAAGAATAAACGAGCATTGTTTTGATACACGACGATGACCAGTAGACTACACATATTGATGTTACTCGTAAAACTACTCTGAAATGTACTTATTCTAATACGCTCAAGGTTTTTGTGACGTTTTTTCTTATTGATTGGTCAGGTTTTTATCGTGATCTAATAGCGTACTTTATGCTTAGAAGTTATATTTTTACTTAAAGGTTTATTACGTCCTAAGTTATGGCAGGCGTTTGGTTAGTGTTTATTGCATGCATAGACTACACAGGGTTTACGAACTTTAGTCAACATACCTTACAAATATGAACCTTGAAAGAGGCTCGAGCATAAAATTTTGATAGTTTTTAATGGATGCTGTCAACAAAACTTCGCTCGAGTCACGCTTGAGCATAGTTCTAGAATACGAGCCTAAGACGCACTGAACTTTACCAGTGTGCAGTGGCCAAGACGGAGGATTGAAAAATGTGACTCTACGATGACTTCGATAATGGAATAATGGCATGCAGACGGGAGACTTTTAGGCGATTCTCTTTATAAAATTAAACCCAGTCACATAGTCCGGCCTCACACCATTCCGGTATCAGGAACTACGGTTACTATGATATCACAACACCAAGATCCTCCTTCACTTCTCTTAATTTTACATCCCACCAGTACATTTTACAAGCTTTTTATTAACTTGCAATGTATGTATGTTTGTCCGGGTGGAATCTTGCAACTGAATTTTAAACCCGTTCCCCTCAACCGATTGAGCTGAAATTTGGAATACATATGTAACTTCGGTGACAATGCAATAATATGGTACCATAGAGGTGGTCTCGTGATGGAGACGGATGCTAGACAACGGAACTTCTGAATGGATTATAGTAGGCTACTAGTGTTTCGGCTCATTTGAATCTGCTTGCGGTTCCGATTATGAATTTATAAAAGCATGTTTTGAAAAATTAATTTTTCAACATAAAACTTATTTATAGTAGAAACAACAAGATACATTGGAATCATGCAGGGGAGTTTCCCATATGTATATGTTTGTAGTGGTCTCTGGCCTACCGTGTTATTTTAAAGGTCTCCGGTGAAGCTTTACCTTCGATAGAGTCATTTTCAACAAACAAATCCCTCAGCCGTTTGAGCAATAGATACAAATAGAATGAAAATGTATGTTTTTAATCCTTAACATATAAACATTTTTTTAAGCTCCAACGCAAAAAGAGGTGTTATAAGACGCCTATGCCTGTGTATCTGTCTGTGGTATCGTAATTCCCAAACGGATGGGCCGATTACGCGGTTTTTTTAAATAGAAAGTTTAACTGTGGTGGTTCATAGCTGTTTGTTTTTAACCTCCGATTCAAAAAGATAGGATTTTTTAAAATTATTTATTCATGTTGAAACAGACTCTACCTTTGTTTAGCTGTAACTCTCCTTTCTCTTTCTCAAATGACAGAGAAAGACAGTTGGGCCAAAGTTATAGTTTAACCGTCTTTTTGAATAACGCGGCTAGTGTAACTATATCCTTAAGGATCAACGTATTCAGTAAAAAGTATATGAGTAAACGTAGCGGTGTATTTAAAAATCTGCCTACCTCTCCAATCTCTCACTGATTGCTTGATATCGGCAGTAAGTTTAATTCCCTCTTTACTCTGGGACAGCGAGTTCTTTGCCAGAATTTTCGCAATTTGCGTTTTTTCTTGATCTCTCGCCGAATATAATCAGGAAACTCTGGACAGTCTTCAAACTCTTCGGAAGCTTTCCTCTGATTGTAACTCTTCACCTCTGGTGGGATGAAATGAATGATGTATGTACGAATGCAATGATGTACGAATGCAATAAAAATTAATGAAAAGGAAATCACAAATGCATGAAAGATCAAAGGAGTTAGGGTATCGCACTTAAATATTTTGTCAGTATCGTAAACCATACTTCTTTAAGTATCAACGCAAAATAAGGATAAGTTTTAAGCCTTCGTGTATCAGTGACATGAAGGGCTCTGAAAAAGACCGACCGACTCAGTTTTTTTTAATTAAAAGCTGATGCATTCAATTTAAAAAACTCAGATACTGCACTATTTGTACTAAAAACGGGATATTTACCATGATTTGTGAGTTCTTGAGTGTCCCGATATTTCGACGCAGTTGCATGCGCCATGATCACCCTGGGTAAATATCCCGTTTTTAGTACAAATAGTGTTAATAACCATGATAGTTTCAAAAGTTATATCAGATACTGCACTTCTTTTTAGAAGTGATTGTCCGATCGCACCGATTTTTACCAAATATAGCTAAGAACAATCTCTAATCTTAAGTGTGAATAATTAATAAGAAGTGTAGTATGTATATTGAAAGTAAATACATAAAAAAGTGGCACTCCGGGAGTGCCGACAGCAGTGAAAACTTGAACAATTACGAGATACTTATATACAGAGGTGTCGGTAACGGTAACAGTGTTGCGAGTTCAATGGTTTTTTCCCCGTCTCAAAAAATGTACAATGCACCTAAAGAAGTTTTCACTTCATATACAGGTGTCAGTAACGGTAACATTAACAGTGTTGCGAGTTCAATGGTTTTTTCCCATCTCAAAAAATGCCCAACGCGCCTATAGAAGTTTTCACTTCAATAAAGTAAAAACTATTCCTTACGCGTTGATTTTATGGCATATAAATAATTATTTTTATAAGTCAGAAACAACGTTTAATTTTAAACGCGCATTAACCCCTTTAAGAATGAAAGAGATGTAGTAAACTTTAAAATCACAATTGATTATAAGAATTGATAAGAGCGTTGACCACAAACATTGTACCTATGGTACAAGAACCTATTCATGTTTCAAAGATTACCGCCAACACAAAGCTACACTGTGTAGTCGGTTTTTAGTGTATTTTTATGTAGGTGACAAACAAGTATGTGTCATTTTATTGTTTTAAACGAAATTTAGTTCTTAATCTTACACAATTTTCAAATCTTTTGATGACCTTTATTTCAAAAAACAATGCGAGACAAAATACTGAGAGCTGGTGTCCCATTTTACGACACTTCAACGATTCAGTTTCTTATTCTAACTGTTTATTAAGTACTAGCTTTCGCCCACGGCTTTAATCGAGTAATCTGTGAATAGAAAGGCTCAATCCAGGTCATAATCATTGATTGAAACATATACCAAATATCATCAAAATCGGTTCAGCCGTTACGATGTGACTCGTAAACAAACAAACATCCACTTTCGAATTTAAAATGTTTAATGTGATGTTGTTGGGCTCGACGTTACTTTAGACCCGGGTTTCCCAAAGTGATCGATATCGACCCCTTGGGGTCGAAGTCGGTTTCTTGGGAAAAAATAATATCCCCAAGGGTCGACATATCATTTTTTTATAATTACTTTGTGATTTTAATATTTTTGGCACAAAATAATTACCTAGTTCAGTATTTTTACGTAATTTGTATTAATAACATTGATACATAATACACTTGATATTTACTTTATGAATTACTATTTGACTTATTTACTTTACTATTGATTTTATGAATATTTATTTTGTTAATTTTTTATAAGTAAATTATTTCAAGTTAACCAACCGCAAAGTTTTTAAATTGGTAAGTATTTTGTATCAATAGGAAAAAACTAGAGATAGGATATTAAAATAGTTTGACTAAGGGGTCTGAGGTATCCATTATTTTGGAAAAGGGGTTTCTTGCCCAAAATAGTTTGGGAATCCATGCTTTAGACGATTCGTCATAACATACGGTCAGTTTGGTGCTCCGAGATTATAAAAAGTATGACATACATTCATAAACACAAAAATTATAACCCATCCTTAGTAGGGCAAATAGAACAATGATCTACTTATAAACGCAAAGAAATTCGTATAATAATAATAGTGTAGTAAAAATCGGGCAAATAATTATTTACTTATAAAAACTCTTAGAAATTCGTACAATAGTAGTACTGTAATCTAAATTATGTCACTCGATTATGAAAGCTATGCCTTTAACCTTCAGAGTTGTCGTTATGTAGACACGCGTGCCGAAACGTAGCAATAAAATTCAATGAAAATAACCGCAATAAGCGATTTCATCAATAATTATGCAAATTAATTGTGATTAATTAGTTTGTTTATTATAAACTAGCTGTTGCTAGCGGCTTTATCCGCGTTGTTCGGGGGTGCAAAAATACTAGAAACTTAGTTGATATATAGGATGATTAGTTTAAGCGCTACGGTGGAGCATACGTATTTTTTTTATACCACCTGGAGATGGAACAGGACTATGGCCCACCTAATGTCAAGTGGTAACCATCGCCTATAACAAAGTATTGCCTCGTAGGTCACGTCATCTTAGAAGCGTGCCCTACGATGCACTGCCCTGCGTCCATCAACTTGAGGCATACAGGTGTAAAATCTTATGTGACAGTAAGTTCACCGGCAACCATACGGATATAAAAAATAAATATCCACTAATGATTACTTTAGATATAAATCAGTCGATTTGTTAATGTATTTCCTGATTATATTGTTATAACGATGACACAATACTTTAGAAAGTGAACGTCTTTGAATAGCAGACATTGAATTTTAATTGATAGGTATCTAGAAAATGCATATAAACGTTTTATTTTATGAATTATTTAATATTTATTATTATATATATTTATATATTATTATATATATTATAATATACAGGGTTACAGGAAAAATCGTGCTAGATCCGTTAAGGGCGTGGAGTACCCATCATTTCTGACTTATTTCACTATGAAACACCCTACCCTAAACTTAACCCTTTTCGAGATATTCGACTTTTAATTTTTTTATTGAAAATTGCCGATTTTTAGGCTACTAAATTTATTTTTGTTTATTTTGTGTATCTTATTATTATTATTATTGCATTTTTACATGTGTAATAAGATGCTTTAGGACGTCTATCATTAAAATATTGCATAAGTTAATTGAATAGACCGTAGTAGACAAGTGAAAGTTAAGAAATAAAAAAAAATATTAGAAAGTTTATTTTTCTCTAAGGGATATCTAAAAAAAATATTATGGCAATTGTTCGGCAGATGTTTTTTAAAATATCTACGTTTCATCAGCTATCTAACGAGGTATAATAATCTAGGGTTTTATTCAAATGCATTGAAAAAAATTTAGTTTTATAGGCGACAGTGGAGAAGAAAATTTATACTTAGCCCTAAAAAGTAAAATAAAATAATAGGTAAGCATGAAATGTCATTTATTAAAGATTTTCACACAACTTTTTCTTATTCTACAGTTCATGTTCAACATGGCCGCCTCTATTTCTGATACATTGTCGCATCCTTCTACGGAGACCAGTCTTTACTACTCCAGTGGTTAACGTGGTCCTCATTTTATTGGCTGCATCCACAATCCTTTCTCGTAAGTCTTCCACAGACGAAACTGGATTCGGCTCGCTGTACACAAGACTTTTCATGCACCCCCACACGTGAAAATCCATGGGGGTTAGGTCCGGACTTCTTGCTGGCCATGGCAACGGTCCACCTCGTCCTATCCATTTGTTTGGATAATTTGTGTCCAGCCAGTCTCTGACACTTCTCCTGAAATGGGCAGGGCAGCCATCGTGTTGGAACCACATGTCCCTGATCAGGTTGAGTGGCAGATCATCCAGCAAATCACTTAAGTCTGCTCTCAGGAAATTTTCGTAGCTTTCCCCATTTAGATTATCCGGGAGAAAGTAAGGTCCAATCAAATGATTGGAGATAATGCCCATCCACACATTCACGCTGAATCTTCGTTGGGACCCCTTCACTCTTTTCTTATTGGGATTCCTTAGCTCTTTTGGGGCCCAGTAATGGGCGTTGTGATAGTTAGTTATGCCATCTTTATCAAATTTGGACTCATCCGTCCACAAGATATTTCTTAGAAAATCTGAAAATCAAACAAATGGATAGGACGAGGTGGACCGTTGCCATGGCCAGCAAGAAGTCCGGACCTAACCCCCATGGATTTTCACGTGTGGGGGTGCATGAAAAGTCTTGTGTACAGCGAGCCGAATCCAGTTTCGTCTGTGGAAGACTTACGAGAAAGGATTGTGGATGCAGCCAATAAAATGAGGACCACGTTAACCACTGGAGTAGTAAAGACTGGTCTCCGTAGAAGGATGCGACAATGTATCAGAAATAGAGGCGGCCATGTTGAACATGAACTGTAGAATAAGAAAAAGTTGTGTGAAAATCTTTAATAAATGACATTTCATGCTTACCTATTATTTTATTTTACTTTTTAGGGCTAAGTATAAATTTTCTTCTCCACTGTCGGCTATAAAACTAAATTTTTTTCAATGCATTTGAATAAAACCCTAGATTATTATACCTCGTTAGATAGCTGATGAAACGTAGATATTTTAAAAAACATCTGCCGAACAATTGCCATAATATTTTTTTTAGATATCCCTTAGAGAAAAATAAACTTTCTAATATTTTTTTTATTTCTTAACTTTCACTTGTCTACTACGGTCTATTCAATTAACTTATGCACTATTTTAATGATAGACGTCCTAAAGCATCTTATTACACATGTAAAAATGCAATAATAATAATAATAAGATACACAAAATAAACAAAAATAAATTTAGTAGCCTAAAAATCGGCAATTTTCAATAAAAAAATTAAAAGTCGAATATCTCGAAAAGGGTTAAGTTTAGGGTAGGGTGTTTCATAGTGAAATAAGTCAGAAATGATGGGTACTCCACGCCCTTAACGGATCTAGCACGATTTTTCCTGTAACCCTGTATATTATATTATTTAATGTTATTTTTTACAACTTGTGCTGATATTGTTTCTTTACATAATAAAGATAGATAGATACAGCATTTATACATAACAATACTGGTACTTTAATGGATCTTATAACTTTCCAGATTGCAACTTGTTTACGGTTGGGTGCGCGGTGGTGCGCCCCTCATCAGTGCGGTACGGCAGTCGAACAGCTTGCTCACCATGGATTATCGTGTTCCAGGGCCGCCGGTAGGATTTCCCGTCACGCTAGCCTTAATGATATCATACGCCGGGCTTTTTGCAGCGTCAACGTTCCAGCTGGTCTCGAACCGAACGGTCTGATACGTGACGATGGGAAGAGGCCTTACGGTATGACTCTTATACATTGGGAGAAGGGTAGGCCTTTAGTCTGGGACGCCACGAGCGTCGATACCCTTGCGCCATCTCATCTGTCTGATACATATATGGAGCGGTGCAAATATGGAAGTCTCGACAGAGTATTTGAGCCATTTGGGGTCGAAACATGAGGTACCGGCGCCCATCGCGTTTTTAAAATTCTTTCTGGGCGTCTGGTCGAAGCGACGTGTGATCCGAGAGCTGGCGCTTTCTGGGTCAACGCATAAGCATTGCAATTCAGCGGGGCAATGCAGCCAGTGTCTTGGGGATACTTCCGCCTGGTAGTGATCTGGAGTAGTCGTGCTATCCATAGATCGCAACCGTACAATCTGCAGATCGTCTTTAGATGATTCAACTGTTTCTTCTGTATTTTATTTTAAATAGTTGTATATTTTTCTGTTATTAAAGATATACATAATATCGAACACACACATAAATATTAACAAAAAAAAATCCATAACAAAAATTATATAAAAAGAAGAACTTTAAATAACATAATACCTAATGTGTGTTGCGGTGTGACAACAAGGTCATAGCTCAGCGCATAATTTTGCAATAAGCAAACACTTTTTTCAGCTAGAACCCTCAAAGCAAACAAGAAACAAATAAATGATGCAATAGGACAAGAAAGATAATGAGATAATCAAAGTATCATTTTGATAACGTAATCTTGAATCGATTCGATTATTCCGCCGACTAAAATTCACGGAAATGCAAGTGAATTAAGTGTACTGTCCATTATAGCGACGCGTTCGCAACATTATTAGGCAATACATTCTGCTTCCGTATAAATGCAACCGAGCAATGTAAATTCGTTCGTATTAGCTTGTGGCTAACTGAAGGCCTTCTATAGCTTGACAATTTCATTAAACTCTTAACATTACAACTAGCATTATTAAACGTGTATGTCTTTAACTCGGTCGGTAGCGCATGTCACAAGTGTCAACATTTATTATGAAATCGGCCATCACTTGTTAAATCTAATAAATAAAAGAAAGAACAAAAAAAGAAAGAAATAAAATACATTTATTTGTTTCCACACAAAGATAACAATACTGAGGGTAATAACCTCAAATGTCGATAGGTTACTCGCCCACCTAAGCAAATGGTGATCATCGGTCTTTGTTTGCATTTCCTGAAATACGAATGCGGCCGAATACAAAGACTTAGAACTTAGATTTATTACGCGTATTTGCGTAGCGTATCGACGCTATAGTGGACAGTGAGCTTTAAATACTTAAAATTCATTTTTTATGCAAATTTTTATGTTATGGTTATAAAATTATTGTACAATTTGATGACTGTGAGTTTGCTTTATTAATAATTAATTCCGATGCATGTATTCTGAATAAATTATTGCATTCGTTTTGTCTGTGATTATGAATGTCGTAATCAAAATGTAGAAATGCCGATTCTATGTTGTAAGAAAATAAGTCTTTGTTAAAATATTTCCTTGCGGTTTTACTAATACGTGAATGAGGAAAGTGTGATTAATATTAAATCTGACTGTGCAGTATATTTGAGGTCTTCAATATCGCTACACAATATCAGATTTTACTCCTTTAAGCTAAGGCCTTATTTAGCATGACAACTCACCAGCAGGCAGCATTTGTACTAAATTGTCCGGGAACAGTTCACCTCATCCGTGAATCTCGGCTCTTCACCAGCCTCTGTATGGCGCTTCCTTAGACACTATCGTCATTACATACCCATTGACCAATATCAGGTTTGACTCCATTAAGCTAAGGCCTTATTTAGCATGACAACTAACCAGCAGGCAGCATTTGTACGAAATTGTCCGGGAACAGTTCACCTCGTCCGTGAATCTCGGCTCTTCACCAGCCTCTGTCCGGCGCTTCCTTAGACACTATCGTCATTACATACCCATTGACCAATATCAGGTTTGACTCCATTAAGCTAAGGTCTAATTTAGCATGACAACTCACCAGCAGGCAGCATTTGTACGAAATTGTCCGGGAATAGACCAACTCGTCCGTGAATCTCGCCTCTCCACCAGCCTCTGTCCGGCGCTTCCTTAGACACTATCGTCACGATGTCCCCTTCGGCTAATGTGAGCTCATCTTCGTTCACCGCCGAATACGGGAAGAGCACGCGACATTGCTCCTTCACTATGAACAAACAAGAGATATTGTTGTCTGGTTTTGGATAACTGGTGTGGAACAAGGGTATTGTTGTGTTTAAATATTATGAGAAACATACATAATACAGATACCTAGCATGAATTTATGGTTGCCTAAATTATTACGCAAATTCATAAGTAAATAAGGCGATGATTAAATCAAAAGGTCGTTTTAGTATATTGCTACTATCCATCGACGAGGTTATATTTATTGGTTAACTAGTTGACCCATGGATTTCAAAATAAAATTTAGCTTATTATGGTCTTGAGTTCATAAAAAATCCTATAGAATAAGCACTTTCAGTTTTTCCAAAAGTTAACTTATCTTATCACACACAATATAAATACGCATGACGGCAAACAATTCTTTATCCGTACTTTTGACTTTTAACATTTATTAATACACGACATCTTACCCTCAAAATGTAAATAAAATAATAGTAATAAATCTTATCCTAATTGTATTGGATCAAAAGCAAACGTTCTTGCAAGAGTTGTTGCTTTCCGAACATTAAGTGCAGATTACTTTTCTGAACCTGCAAGAGTCATGCAGCTTAACAAGGATATCATTATGATTGGCGCGAGTCCCAACAGATTACCCACTTGGACGTATGTACTTTATTGAATTAACACCTGCGTTTCAATCATCGCATTACGAGTGAGTAAACGATGAGTAGGCCACTGCCCACAGGCATGTAGGCACTTTTGATTAGGTACAAACTATGTTAATGTAATCACTGTAGCAGTTTTAATTGATCAAGCGAAGCGAAATCTCCAAATTAACTTTGGGCAAATATGGCAAAATAATAATAATAAATAAATAATAAATAAATAATGGGCAAAATATGTATGTTTGTTTGTCCGAAGATAACTTTCGAAGCGTTTATCCAATTATCGTGAAATTTGGTATATAGGTGGGTAGTGATGGCACAATTTTGGTGTGACTCAATGAGCTATAAATGTGGGGGTCAAGAGGGGTAAAAAACACAAAAATGAGACTATCCGATCATGCGGCACGTCTAATAAAAGGTGTTTGTGAGTACATTTCGACCTCGTTTTTATTTATAGTTTAAAGCGTGTAGTTTTTAAGTTATTAGCCATGATATAAACTGAACTTTGACAAAAACCACAAGTTAAAGATTACGAACAATATTTTTTTGTTTTTATGGGACACTCGCGAGATCGCAGTTCGGGGCGAACTACTAGTTAATTCGGGCCACATTGTCGGTCTACGGCGAATATTAGTGCTGTTTGTCTCTGTTTTCGCTTTACATAGTCATCATCATTATCAACCTATATCAGTTCATTGCTGGGCGTAGGTCTCTCCCAAGGTGCGCCATTAAGCCCGATCTTCAGTTTTTATCATCCAGTCTCTGTCTGCTATAACGCGCAAATCGTCGCTCCATCTAGCCGGAGGGCATCCTACGCGCACTGACGTGGTCTCCACTCCAGAACACGTTTACCCCAACCGTTCTGCGGAAAATATGACCGGCGTACTGCAACTTCAGCTTGCTGACTCTCTGAGCTATGTCGATCACCTTGGTTCTCTGTCGAATAACCTCGTTTCGTACTCTATACTTCAGAGAAATTCCCTTTCCATTACTCACTAAGCGGCTTTCAATTTGTGGAGCAGTTCCACCATAAGTGTCCACGTTTCGGCTGCATAGGTCATCAAAGGTAGGACGCATTGGTTATAGGACTTTAGTTTTTAGGGATTGTGGGATGGGCGACGAGAAGTCCTAAAGAAGTTTCGCCAACGCTGCCCATCCCAACTAGCTAGACTACAAGACGGAAAAAGTATAGGACAAACAATTCACATAGCTCACTAGTTCTACGAACACTGGTAGAAACCGTATGAAAGATTTGTCAAAACCGTCATGCACATAAATCTCTAAAGTAGGTACAAGAATGACCCAGATGTGTTGCAGTGTCGATGACTGTAACCACACTTTATATGTAACTAGCTTCCTCCGGCAGATTCACACCTGTGGTTTATCAATAAAAAAGTAACCTACGCGTCTCCACGTCATAATCTATAAACCAAATTTCATCGAAATCGGTTCAGCTCCTTAGTCGTGAAAACATAACAAACAGACAGTTACTTTTTACTTTCGAATGTATATTAGTATGGATAAAATTAAATTATGACAAAGTCAATGCATCTGCTTTGTGGTTAACCTATGGTTATATAACCCATAGACATCATTTTAAAACACGCGCTTAATATTTCGAAACTATACTACTATAAATGTAGTGTGACAAATTATAATAAACTTCTGTGAGTAAAATGTTATATTATGAATCATTTCCTCGATTTGATAAGATGTTTCTTTGTTAGATGATCTAACGCGGTGTCGTTTTATTTATTATTTTCAATCACGATCATAATAATCTATCTATAACTAAATTTAATCAAAATCGGCCCAGCCGTTTAGTCGTGAAAACGAGACAAACAGACAGGTAGAGTTACTTTCGAGTTAATGATTTTAGAAAGGATTGTAAAAGCCGGAACAAAATCTATCTAGCAATGTCTTCCACTAAGCTGGCACACAGGCAGACAGACAGATAAATAGTTTGATTTTGACGATGTAGAGATATCTAAATGCGATACTCTACTCGAACCGTATCGTAAGATGTAGTACATACCAGGTTTGGGCGGCAATGCAGGCGCTGGTTCGATAGGCGTCGTAACAGTCGGCGGGTCCAACATGACGACGAAGTTGGAAGGGAACACGCCGACTCTGCCTTGCCTCTTGCCCTGCCACCAGCCCTCTTCCACCTGCAAGGACACCACAGAATTTTATAAGACTTTTTTTTAATAAACTGGAATTTAATAAAAAACTCTAGGGTCTGAATGATCTTGTCTGATGGTAAGCGATGATGCAGTCTACATTAGAACAGGTTTGCCTAAAAGAAACCTGTTCACTCGCGACTTGAATACCCCTAGGTTCGAGTTGTAGTTTGCCGAAAGCTGCCCATCCAAGTATTTTTATGGCAATAAATAATAGTTAGCAACTATAATCTACTATCTAAATATACTAAAATCCACGCATATTCCACAATGTCTTAAAACACGTCTCTATAACCAATGTGTCCTGCCAACTATGACTTATGGTGCCGAGACATGGAGGCTCACGAAGGAGGCTGTGCACAAAATAAGTGTAGCACAAAGAGCCATGGAGCCATGCTCGGCATCACACTTTTAGATCGAGTTCCCAATACCGAAATTCGCAAGCAGATTAAAGTACAAGACGTCAGCAAGCGAATATTGGGGCTCAAGTGGCGTTGGACAGGACACTTGGCCAGACGTAGTGACGACAGGTGGACTAAGGCACTAACAGAGTGGAGACCGAGAACTGGCCATCGAAATAGGGGACGTCCACCAGCGAGATGGGTCGACGACATCCATAAGACCGTGGGTCGTACGTGGTTCAGACTGGCACAGGATCGGGAAGAGTGGCAGAAACAAGGAGAGGCCTATGCCCTGCAGTGGGTCGACACGGGCTGAGAATGATGATGATGATGATACAAATACATAATTATTTTTGCATACTTTGTGTTCAGGCGGTTTAGATTCCCGATGCGGGAAAAAATGTTTGCATAATCTACAGATATTTGTTCCTGGTTTGGGTGTTTCTCTTTCTACTATAAGCACATAATAACATTAAAATATACCTAGGTGTTGTATTAGTTATCTGGTTGCCAAAGAACAAGCTTTGCGTCGGGCTAGATAGCACCTGTGGGAAATGTCAAGCATTATTTATTTTACTAGTGAGGCCTTATTACATTATCAAGTGAAGATGATTTACACAGCTGTGTGTTGCATCACATATCGCAGGACAGGATTATACATGTAGTAGGCTTGCCCAACACTTTTATTAGCCTCCTAGCTTTAGCTAGCCTTAATCCGCAAAAAAGACACAGTCATAAGTGCAGTGCTAACTAAGCGGGTTTCCTCATGTTTTCCTTCATGATTCATGATTTTTGCATGTTCTGTTAATAATTAAATCAATAAATATTGGTGGACATTTCACACAGCGTTATCTAGCCCCAAACTAAGCAGAGCTTGTACTATGGGAACCAGATAACTGATAGAATACTTATACCTATACTTTTTTATGTAAATACAAACTTGTAATATATGTAATATACATCCAGAGCCGGAACCGCGGCGGGAATCGAACCCGCTACCACCCGCGTCCTATTTCTGTCCTAATTCAAGGATACTATACTATGATCCTCAGTAAATACGACAAGAAATCGGACCTGCTTACCTTACCACATAATGCGATGAGATTTTATTCGTGTCACTGGTAATAAATATCCAGATTGAGAAATGGTTGAGCGGTAGTAGTTTAAATATACCGTTGTAGCCGCCTTGCGGTTCATAGTAGACTGTTAGGCCGCTATTGTCTTTGCGATAAAATGAAGCAAAGCAACAAAACTATCACAAAAATATTGAATAGTCGACAATCAAACCAGTGAATTTCACAGCAATTTAAAGGCACATTAAGGACCTTGAGTGTCCGTCATATTAAAACGAAGCAGGTTATTCCTGTCCAAATCTACGCGTGGGGTTCAAATCGCTGTACTGACCAAGGCTATGATTCAAATTGCCTAAAAAAGGTATCTAGATTAACTAAAACAATAGAGAAAAACCAATAATTCTCACCTCCCCAAGTACTTCTAGCACATCTCCAACGCAGAGCGGTAGCTCATCAGGGTTGGCTGGTTGGTAGCTAAACACGGCTCGACATCGACCCTGGACGCCACTTGGTCTGCAATGCAAATGTACATTAGCGTTGTTATTGTTTATCACCTACGATCAAGATATATATATATATTTGTTTTTATGGCTAATGTACAATTCTATTAATACCATAATAATATTATTACAATCTATAGCTACTATGTAATGAGTAATTTAATTTTGACCTACTTTTTTAGTTTAAATTATAAACTAAAAATGTGTCCAATAGTACTTTTCTTACTATCTCTATGTAATAAATAGAAATAGATTTATTGTGATCATAAAAGTTACATAGATGAGTTGTGCCCCTGTTTCCCAGAAAAGCGTAAGCTGTGGTCTAGGAAACAGTTCTCTTAAAAGGAAGACACTTTTTTATTTATTTATTTAGAGAAACCAACGGCTATACAATTTGTATTGACAAATAGCTTAGTACTAAACGTCAGGTCATCAGGTTTCTACGTTTGAACATTGTAAAGAAAGGTGTCGGGACTTCTTTCTTCACTTTATTCATGTGTTCTTTATAAATCTAATATGGTTATCGGTAACACTTTGGTAATTGTTTTTAAATCAGAGATTAGTTTAAACTTTGGTACCTTTTAAAGTATATATTATTAATATTAATTTATTCATCAAAATCACAAGGAACAAGGAAACATCCGTATTTTTCTCCGTGATCAAGGCAAGAAAGTAGCTACTACTGTTTATTAAAAACTTGGATGAGAGATGCAATTTACATACGAAAATGGCAAGAATGAACATACGAAATGGGGCCTAGCAGTGGATTAGTTCGGGCTAATATTATGATAGTTATTGTAGGGCACCAAGTCTATTGCCATTTAAAATTTAGTATAATCATTACATCGCATCGTGATAAACAATATATAATATTTAAAAAAGTTTGTTTCTATAATGTTAGTAAGAAAGAATCGTAACTCTAGGATAGAAAGGGGAACGCCGGGCGACGTATGAAGAGGAAGATCCTTTGGAAGAGGACGAGCCCAGCTTATTCAAACAATTGATGAATTAAATTCTTATTTTTAAGCCATTATTGCCCCCTGTTAATTTAATAATAACAATTGTTGAAAATAGATGAATGGAAATTCTTATTGTAAGTACCATAAAAGCAAAATACATACAATACATAACAAATCAAATATTTATATCTAAAGAAAGCGATTTCTTCCAGACAACGTTTGGATGGAGAGGAAAATGTATACCTACTTACTGATTTTATCAGTTAATCGTTTCAATTTGCGAATCAGCATTAATTAACGCACTTTACAATTATTTTTTTAACTGCGATCGCTCGTTACGGAACACAAATTTGATATCACTTTTATTTTCAACGAATCAGTGTTCCGAAACTTTTCCAAAGGCAAAACTTGGCGAATGAAGTCCGATTATATATTCACTGGTAAAAAAATATAAGCAAGGGCCAAATGCAAACACTGACTGTGTCTGCGAACTGTGTTATCGCTTATCACCGCTGATTAGATAGCATGCACGATCATTATTATTTCTACTAATCGAAAAAATATTAAATAACTTGCTTCTGTCAAAGGCTTCAAGTGTAAAAAAACCCTTTAGGTATTGTAGTATGGTATAATTATCTATTCATTGACAGTTCGAAGCGAGATCTCTTAATCAACTTGGGCAAATCGGCGTTGTATATATGTGTGTATGTTTGTTTGTCCGAGGATAACTTTCGAAGCGTTGATCCGATCATCGTGAAATTTGATACATAGGTAGGTAGTTATGGCACAATTTTGGTGTGACTTTTGTTTTTAAAAAGGTCTTTATTAAACATAAATGTTATAAACGTATTAAAAAAAAAAAAAAAAAAAAAAAAAAAAAAAAAACGTATTACAGCTAAACACAGTTTAGTATAATCATATCTTGATTTAGAATAACTCAACAGGCTATAGCACCTTTATAAGTTTTTTGATAAAATTACGATTTATAATAGAGTTGCACCTTGTAAATCAATTTTCTTAATTTTATGTACTTATCAAACATATACAGAAGTAATTACTTATTTAAAAGTTCATATGATCACTTTGTATAGCGCGCATTTTTAATGTCAAGAAATCAAGCTTAATCTACCTGTTTACAAGTAATAGTCCTAACTATTTTTAGGTAGACTACCATGCTCATATTAAAACTTGGTCATAATACAACCAAATCAGCATATTTTAAATTTCAAGTCGTTGGCGGACGGCATTGGTGTGACTAAATGAGCTAAAAATGTGGGGGGGTTGTTGAGATATTGGGGTTCAAAAGGGATCAAATGGGACATTAAATGAAAGGTCTTTATTAGTACATTTATTTTTAGTAAAGTCTTTATAGTTTTTGAGTTATTAGCCATAAAAAAAACTGAACTTTGACAAAATTTACAGGGTACAACCAGTGGCCCCATAGTTCTGTAATTTGGTTTGAGCGTGTAGCTTTAGTGACACAAATATAGGCAAAAGTATGAAATCCAGAATAACTGCAATTTGTACCCCAAAAAGTGAACCAGATAACATGAACTCCCGTTACCTGTATTATATGAAACTGTAGGTCAAGTTAATTGGTTATTTATTTCGTGGCACTATTTTGATAGTCAAAGATTACAAATAATATTTTTTTGTTTAATCGGAGACTCGCGAGATCTGAGTTGGGGGCGAACAACCAGTTATTTAAGTTTTACCCATTTTGTAATAGCTATCGGAGTTTTTGAGAATAAAAACATCCTAGGTGTCCCATTTCTTGTTTCTCATTCCTATTAATTTTTTATACGAGTACCTAGTACCTACGCCGATGTTAATTAATTAATATTCCCAATTTTTAACACACCAAACTTTATAGTACTTGCGGAGCTTCTAGTGATGGGATTCATGGATCGAAATCGCCAACTTAACGTGTCGTTTTTACGCGATTTACTACTTTTATAAACTTTATTGCTTCAAACTATTTGCTTCAACTTTTCTTGTTAGACAAGTAAAGAGTGGAACTCACTTCCGGCGTATGTTTTTCCAAACCAGTATAATCTCAGAGTCTATAAGTCCAGAGTGGTTCTTTCTAGACAAGCGTGCTCCATCTTCCATCTTTTTTATGGATGATAGTCAAGCGTTTGACTATATAAAAAAAATTAAAAAAAAGTTAACTGTGTTGGATGCTTAATGGTTTAATTCTACACAGTCATGCGAAAACTGTTGATATCTCTGTTGCGCAGGATTTGGGCTAGCTCCAGCGACATCCTATCCGTAATAAGTAGGTTAGATTGCCAGTGTATGAATCATTGATGCAAATACTGGCAAACAAAAATACTTAGCTTTGTTGTAGTTTTTAGATATACCTACCGACTAACATTAGTTTAATCAAGGAATTATAATTATACTAACACAATACCTATTATCCTAATAAGTTAATCGAAATAAATGATTAATAATAATAATTGCCTTAAGCACTCGACAACTTTTAACCGTGTGCGTACTTACTAGACCGAACATTCAGTATAGTGTCCTGCTGTGTACATACCTACCTAATTAATTAGGGATTTCACCACAACTGCGATAATAATTACGAAATGTAAATTATAACAAACTTATTTAATTTTTACAGTAAAAAAGTAAAAACCAGTTACGCCTTGTTAAACCACTTTCGCTATTATCCGGTGTGCATCAACATTAACCGGACGGCATGCAGTAAAAGTTTTAAATTAGGTGTATGAGCCATTTACGAAATACTAAGAGCGTGTTACATTTCGTGTGTGAGGGCTTGCCTACATAATAATATGATTTTGTAATATACCTGTATAATTTTAATATATAAATTTGGTATACAGATAGATTATTGATCGAGCAAAGCGAGATCACTAATTGCCTTGTATGCACGTTTGTGTTTCCGAGGATAACTTTTGAAGCGTTGATCCGATCATTCTGAAATTTGGTATATAGGTAGGTAGTGCTGGCACAATCCTGGTGTGACTAAATGAGCTAAAAATGTGTGCGGGGGAGATGGGGAGGCCCCCCCCCTTTGGGGTTGAGATATTAGAGTTCAAGAGGGGTAAAAAACATCATAATGAGAATATTAGGTCAAATGTGACGTCTAACTAGTGGTTCACCCCGAACTGAGATCTCGCAAGTCTCCCATAAAAACAAATATATTATTCGTAGTCATTTTTATTTTTAGTTTAATCTATGTAGTTTTTGGTTATTAGCTTTATATAAACTGAACTTTGTCGAAATTCACATGATACACCAGTGACCCCACAATACTTAAATTTGGTTTTCGTGTAGCTTTAGTGACAGAAATATAGGAAGAAGTCTGAAATCCAGAATAACTGTAATTTCTACCCCTAAACAGAGTAACCAATAAACATGAACTCCCGTTACCTGTAATTTGAATGAAACTGTAGGTCAAGTTAGTTGATTATGCATTTCGTGTCACTATTTTGATAGTCAAAGATTACGAATAGTATATTTTTTATTTTTATAGGAGACTCGCGAGATCTCAGTTCGGGGCGAACCACTAGTTATAATAAAGTATCTTACGTTATTTTACATCTGTGTGCTTTATATTTTTGAATATAATTTTTGAATTTTGTAGATGAACTTTATTTTGACCGAAACGTTTAAGCAGGTAGGTAATATAAATTTTAAAAAATCTTGATAATCTAATTTTAAATAAAATACAACAATTTTTACAAAATACCGAGCCACAAACTGAAACACGATTGAAACGATGTTAAAGTTCAGATAAATTAACTACTTTTATGTTCAAGATTACAATTTTGTAAATTAAATTAGTAAATTTTTTCAGCGACTGTTTTTTATTTTCTAGCCCCTGGAACCAGAAATAGCTTATTTATTGTAAAAAAGTTGTCATCCCTACATGCGAAGGCGCAGGCCGCAGCTAGTTGATTATACAACTAATAATAGTAATGTTCTGCCTTGAGCAAGATCTACAACTAAAGCTAATACCTATAGGTAGGTAGGTAGGTCCTACCTTGTTGATACAATCATCCATCACATTAGCCATGTATGACATCATTGATTGAGTTAGCATACATTGGCCAAACCAGTATGTTGGATCAAATAGTAAACAAACATATAAATGTACCGTTAGAGTTGGCAACAAACCAGACAGAAGCAAGCTATGATCACACAACATTCTCTTCTGTGTTGTGGAAGTATCGGGATTTTTTTTGCTGGACATTTCACACAACGCTATCTAGCCCCAAACTAAGCAGACACATTTTATTTAAAAATTTTATTTATTTATATTACATTTTATTCTTCCTCTTTTTGGGTTTAACATACATATTTAAATCATGTATGTTGCACTAAGTTACATTAAAGAATCTATTCACAACTAAAGTCTATAACAAAACACCATACATTAGACAGAATCGAAACGAAACTCATTCATACTAAGAGCCCACTATACCTTAGATAGCTTCATATTAAGATCCTATATTTGTTATAGTCATTCATCATTTACTTTGTAATGAATATGTGTAAAAGTTGTGGATATAAGTATGTGTTGCGAAAACACGATGCCTTCAAATTTCTGGATATAAAATAATTCCCAAGTCATGTCCAAAACTGACAATGATCGCGTACCTAGTCCATGCTTATCCAAATCAACTTGGGCAAATCGGCGTTGTATGTATGTATGTATATATGTATGTTTGTTTGTCCGAGGATAACTTTCGAAGCGTTGATCCTATCATCATGAAATTTGATACATAGGTGATGGCACAATTTTGGTGTGACTAAATGAGCTAAAAATGTGAGGGAGTTGTTGAGATATTGGGGTTCAAGAGGGGTAAAATATTATGAAAATGAAACTAATAGGTCAAATGGGACGTCAAATGAAAGCTATTCATATAATTTCAACACTGCTTTTATTTTTAGTTTAATCCTTGTAGTTTTTGAGGTGTTAGCTCTTACACCATAACCGCTACTCGTCTCTGGAATAATATGCCACGAAACTATTTCGAGGCTACTTCAGTGGAAGCATTCAGATTGAGAATTTATAGGCACCGTCTCGTTCAAACCGACCAAAAATGAGCAATTTATTCTTTCCATAACACTTCTTCTATTGTTAAGTATGTATTTTATTCGATATTGGTATAGTTTAGTCTATCATATAAAGTATTTAAGTAGGTTTATTGATGTAGTATGTACCTATATTATGCTGTTTGTTAGTCCTGTGCAAATTTTTTATTTTTTCCCTTTTCTGTGCACTACCTACACATCTTTATCTACAATACATATACAAAGGTTATCTGGAAGAGAATGCTCTTTAGCATTAAGTTCGCCTTTGTACTAATTTTATAAGTGCAATAAAGGATTTTCAATCAATTAGCCATAATAAAAACAAAACTTTGACAAAATTCACAGGGTACACCAGTGACCCCATAGTATTCAATAAATACTATTTATTGAATTCAATAAATACTATTTATTGAATACTATTTATTGAATACTATTTATTGAATACTAGCTGACCCGCCCGCGGCTTCGCACGCGTGGTTTGTTGATAAAAACATCACCCTCCTGTGCAATCGGGTAAAAAGTAGCCTTGTCCCAATCCCGGTCACAATCTACTTATATACCAACTATAATAGGGAGTCCATCTAAAGAATACTTTATAATTTTAACCCTTTACTTTACCCACCCCTTTCCGGATGTTTTTGCAAAAAAGTTGAAACACGTATTTCTTTATTTCTTACCAAAAGCCAAAATATGAATTTTCAGATCCCTAACTTGAAGAATTATGGATTGTCCATACAAACTTTCAACCCCTATTTCACTCCCTTCAAGATTATTTATTGAGGCAAAAGATAGCCTATGAACTTCTCCAGGATATAATCTTTATCCTTGCCAAGTTTAATTACGATCCTTTCAGCCGTATAAAGGTAACAAATAAATAAATAAACAAACAAACAGTGTTACTTTTGCATTTATAATACTAGTGGTTCGCCCCGAACTAAGATCTCGCGAGTCTCCCATAAAAACAAAAATATATTATTCGTAATCTTTGACTATCAACATAGTGCCACGAGATAAATAACAAACTTACTTGACCTACAGTTTCATTCAAATTACAGGTAACGGGAGTTCATGTCATATGGTTACTCTTTTTTGGGGTACAAATTGCAGTTATTCTGGATTTCAGACTTTTGCCTGTCACTAAAGCTACACGAATACCAAATTTCAGCATTGTGGGGTCACCCACAACTACAAACTTACATACATACTATCGATATTTATATGACGCATAGCATCTGTGTTTAGATTTTTCATATTAACCAATGGTTTTGTTATAATAATTATTTTATGTCATTTTATTTGTTTTTTGCTCCCGCGCCTCGAATTAGTCCTCCTCGCACTGCGGGTATATGACTGAGACGGTTGCACAAGTCTACTCTTAATATGTCAGTCAATCAGTTACAAACCAGTTCCCAGAGCTCAGACTGAATGAATAAAGAAATTAACAGTAAACTGAGGTGAACAGAACTTTGACATAATCAGCCAAATATTACATTTGTATTATGAAATAAACTTGGTGATATATTCTTAGAGGTATTATAAATGTATAATCTGTTACATAACTAATCAGTTAGCTGCATGAGTTTGATATGTAGTCTAATTTATTGGAACCAGACCAATTACTTTTTGATACAAATGGCTTTTTACGAGTTTTTATTTAACTATTAATTTTTAGAGTTTGTGTAAATTTCTTTTATCAAATATACATAAATTTCTACTTAAAATTACTTGTACTTATATCTCGCGACAACCTTTTATATCATATAAAATTGTATAATGTATAAATAATGGGTTTGATTTACTTCAAAGTTTATTTTCTTCTATTTAGAGCACTTAAATAAAAGTTTGTTTACAAAACGGTTTTTTTCTCTTTAAAAAAAAATAAAATATTGCTGGACATTACACACAGCGCTATCTAGCCCCAAATTAAGAAGAGCTTGTACTATGGGAACCAGATAACTGATAGAATACTTATATACATTTTTTTAAATACATATTTATATTATATAGAGAAACAACCAGACCCGGAACAAATATCTGTAGATCATGCAAACATTTGTTCCGCAGCGGGGATCGAACCCGCTACCTCCTCCGTCTCAGCCGGCTATTCGCCCACTGCACCACAGAGGTCGACTATTGATTTATTAACTATAAACTTTGTTTTAACTGAGTGTAAATCCATGGCCAAATTGACTAAGGCAGATGCCAATTAGAAGCAAGAATGTGGGTTCAAGTCCCGCTTGATTGTAATTTTTGGGTTGCATTTTTCTTTGTGTATGTGACACGTGGGCAAATTGCTTGCTGAGAAGCAGGAGGGTGCAGGTTTGATTCCCACCACAGAACAAACGTTTGCATGATCTACAGATATCTGTTCTGGGTCTGAATGTTTTTCTAAATATTATAAGTATGTATTGAGAACCTCCGTCGCGTATTCTATCCCGCCGCGGGACAAATGTTTGCATGATCTACAGATATTTGTTCCGGATCTGGTTGTTTCTTATATACATATTATAAGTACCTATGTATTTACCAAAAATAAAAAATTATATAGGTATTCTATCACTCATCTGGTTCTCATAGTACAAGCTCTGCTTAGTTTGGGGCTAGATAGCGCTGTGTGAAATGCCCAGCAATATTTATTTATTTATTTACAAAAATAAACAGCTATCTGGTTCCATTATTGTAAGCTTTGCTTAGCTTGGGACTTACAAATATTTGATGTGTAAAATATCACATTTGGGCCAACATTTGGTCCATCCTTGCAGCGATCAGAGAAATATTTTTCCAATAACTGTCATTTTAAATATTATATTCATGTACTTAGTTGAATTTTTACATGGTAGTTATGAGTTTATTATATTTCTGTAAGTTATTAGGAAGATTATGTATACTGTATAGCAAAAGCCTCCCTTATTCTTTTTTTCTTTCTCTTATTATTTAGGTTATTATACATTTTTATTATATCACTGACTTAAATCAAGTGTTTTAAATCATCTTAACCCTGATTGTAAGGCAACTTACAATAACTATCCTAAGCTTTAAGAATTTCTAAACCTGTATCAAGAAAATTAGAGGCTCATGTGTAAAAGCCCATATTATTATTTACAAAATGTTATCTACTGTACTGAACAAAATTATAAGTATTAAAACCTATTATTGGCTATTTACCCCTATTTGTGTTAAAAACTTGTAACACTGATTTTCTTTAACATAATAAAATAAAGTACTTACCTGGCACTATTAGTGTCTGCCAGCACTGAAACAAAGTTGTCCGGGAACATGCCACGGCGCCCTCTCAGCTCCCCTCTCCACCAGCCTCCTGGAAGCCGCTCCACATCTCGCAGCACATCTCCAGGCCGGATTGTCAGCTCATCAGCTTCCGACGCATCATACACATAGTTCACCATACACGACACTGTTGAACAAACAAGGACAGTTGTAATTCCAACAAGAATGCTTGATAACTTAAACAAATCAACTGACTTTATTAAGGACTTACTTACTTTATTATAAGGTAAAAATGAAAGAAAGAAATCTGTCCTTTTTTACATAGTCATAGCATTTCAACATACTACTTTCAGCATTTGTAATCTCAGATAAAGCATATTCACATTCTGACTAATTCTTATGATGGAAAGGCACGTCGCCAGATTTGTTTATTAGTATTTAGCGTGCCGTGACATCACAACAATCCAATGAGTCATACTCTGTCTTGGAGATACAACCCTATTGAAGGCCAAGTCCTAGATGTTATGATTTGTTTGGTGATAATTCACAAACTAAGATTTATATAAAGACTGTTACAAGATAATTCTCTGTGATAAGCAAGTGTGATTGATAAGACAATTTCGTGGTGCGACGATCAAACTATGTCAATATGATAAACACATACACATTTAACAAATCAGTATTTTTATCCTCGTAATGCTCTACAAAAATGCATCGTAAGATTCGGTAAATGTATGTCAACCAATCTCATGTTGCAATACTCGTAAGATACAGTTATTCAAACACAAACAAGATTCATTCTTTGGGAACAAGGTACTCACCCTTCTGATTTGCATTTGTCTCCATTTCGGACATTTTACTTATATCACATCATCACCATAAGCATTAAAAGTCAATGATCACACCACACATTTCACAATAAAGTTATCACAAACACTCTAATCGTAATTTTCAATCAATTTCCTGATCAAGAAACGCATACAACAAGCGTGAGCGTGTGGAGATTTCTCATTTTTTGATAAATGTCAAACTTTTTTTTAAGCACAACTTCGAAATGTGGCTAGGGAATTAAACTGCATTCTACCAGCCAAACCCAGTGAAACCCTCAACGATTTATGAATAAATATGATACGGCTAGGGTTAGGCAGTTGAAGGTTAATCAATAAACTTTAACAGGCAAAAAAAGATTGTATTATTAAACCTAGTATAACAACAATACAAAATAACAATAATAATAAATAGAAATCTGTTGAAGCAATGTAGCGGCGCACTGCTAGCGCCCGCGGCCAGAACCAGCAACAACCGCTCGTCCATACCATACAAACTAGCTTTTGTTGAAGTTCCATAGATGGCGCTGCGCTTGAACAAACTGAAACAGGCTTTTCGCCTCTACGCTGCAATGTTTAGTGCACCAGAGTATATTATTTATAGACCATAGTGCACTAAATTCAGCATGTCAATGTGTAAAAATTAGTGTGTCTGGTTAGGTATATAACTAATCTATCTCTATCATCTTTACACTATCCAATATTCAGTCTTTTTCATTTAAGTCTGTCTGATTATTGCAGTTTATGCCTGCTTGAAGTTCTCTTCAAAGCATCAAACTTAATGATTTATTTATATTAATAAATAACCCCCTAAATATTACAGCTCGTAGGATGACACCCCCCCCCCCCTCACCCTCCCACACAGATTGAAAGAAGACCTAACAAAGGTTGCTGGGAGCTG
The DNA here is from genome assembly GCA_963924445.1 of Philereme transversata. Taxonomy (NCBI): domain Eukaryota; kingdom Metazoa; phylum Arthropoda; class Insecta; order Lepidoptera; family Geometridae; genus Philereme; species Philereme transversata. The sequence goes on from OZ004353.1 coordinate 7,150,542, forward strand.
TTAGGTGCAGGCCACACAAGATTGGTCGCTCTGTTTCTATGTTCAGCAGTGGACATGCTTTGGCTGATATGATGAAATACTAACACTGGTTATCGCAGATCTTAGCTTGTGTAATAAAATAAAATGGAGGTTGAATAATTTATTATGAAAATTTATTTACTACATATTAACATTTCATACATTTCATTTAATTCTTGAGAGGGCCGTCTGAGTCCGGAGGGACACCTAGTTCTTCATCGGTCCATGTGCTAGGGTCTACGTAGGGCCATTCACCCTAAAATACGGAAAAATAAGCTATAATACTGCAGATTCCATAAAGGGGTGCCAAGTTTAGGGTCTTAGACAAGAAATACAATAATTTGAAATCAAAATGGTAGTTCCAATACATAATATAAACATTGCACTGTAAATTAGGGTAACCAGCTTAGAATGCTAAGACTTAATAAACATCACTCTTAACATAAAAACAACTTATTCAGTTTTAACATCTATTTAAATATTGCAATAGGAAGTAAACAATAATAGGTAAAGCTACTCACAGTGATATGTTCATGCTCAGTGAAAATATGCCAAAAGATCCACCACCAAGCAAAAGCCCCGATTCCCTCTGCGAGGTAAATCGACTTCTTTGATGGCATTGGCGGAGGCATGCGGTAGGACCAAGTGCTGAAATTAGAACATAGAATCATGAACCAAATGACATGTTTAACTTAATTAATTTGTCCATATTGTATAACTTAATTTCTCAATAAAAAACAAATAATATTGGATTAATCCCTAATAATTGAAGATTGCTTTGGATTCCTCTCGTGTTATCTCAGTATTTTTCTACAGAATAGAATGACATAACACCTTACCCATGACCTGCGTTCCTTTTCGACTGTTTTAGATTATCAGCGGCATTTTTTAGAGACCTTAGAAGAATGGCCCGTGAGACAAGGGTTCTAGATAACATTTTGTAGGCCTGAAAATATTTTCAAGCCTATTTTACTTTAACAAGATTTGAAAAGAGTATTGGTGTATGTAGTCGAATCCAAAAATTGCTAAATAAATGTTTTCTTCGTGCGTTTTCACTTTGACAAGTTTGACGACTTAGTGTTTGACACTGACATTCTTTCATATGTGTTACTTTGTTTCTTTAGGCCGATCGTCGCGGGCCGCGGGCTCTTTGCTATCGTTTGCTTTGAACAATGTACATACAACCAGTTTTTTTTTGTTTAATAATATGTAAATTTGAAATTTGATAAAGTGCGAGTCCTATTTTTAACCAACTTCAAAAAAGGAGGAGGTTCCAATGAGGACTTTTCATTAAAATTAAAAATATAATAACCTAGACTAAAAACTAATTTTCCTTTGGATAATCAGCTATGCTATGAAAGAGCAGCGCTATCTGTTAGCACTTATAAAAACATGGCCGTGAAATGAAATCCCTCATTCGAGGGAATAATTTTTATTTAGCAGATTACTGGTTCCCTTAGTACAAACTTTGCTGAGTTTGGGGTTAGATGGCGCTGTGTGAAATGTCCAGCATTATTTTTATTTATTTTAGATACTTGTTAGATGGAGTTCCAAACGTCGAGATCCGTAGACGAACGAAGGTTCATGACGTTGGGATTCGAGTTATGGAGCTCAAATAGTCTTGGGCGGGACACTTGGCTAGACGTGGTGTTGACAGATGGAGCAGGGCAGTGACTGAGTAGTGGCCGAGGAGCGGGTATAGAAGGGTAGGAAGTCCGGCAGCGAGATGGGTGGTCGACATCATAAAGGTCGCGGGCCGTCAGTGGGTGAGACTAGCGCAGGATCGTGGTGGATGGCATAAACTTGGGGAGGCCTATACCCAACAATGGGTAAAGTCAGACTGTAGATGATGATGATGAGATACTCGTTTCCGATTTTATTTAGATTTTCTGAAGTTGCGTTTTATGGTAATAAGTTACTTTGGGTTACAATGTGCTTATAACTCGCAAGTTAACTTGAGTCTGAACAAAAAATCTAAGTACCAGATGTTGTAAGTACCAGTAGAGTTAAATCTATCAATAGGTAGGTTACTACCATGTAGTAGGTATGTTTCTTTCTCTTTGGTTACTACTGTAATCACTAATTAAAAAAAAATTATATCAAATAAAAATGCTGTTTATTATTTTTACTCAACCGGTAAAACCTACCTGCATAGTTACATACTTTTATTTATTTTTATTATCAGCCCATAGAGTCCCACTGCAGGGCAAAGGCCTCCCTTCTCTCCACGATTCCTGGTTATTGGGTAATTGGGGCCACTCTTTATGGTATGCAACCAGTTCATCCCTCCATCTCCGCCTGGGCCTACCACGCGGCCGCCGCGCATGGCATAACAACTTAAAAACCAATATCAATATATACATAACATTAACTATAACTGAAATGGAGTAGGCCTATTCTCAGCTTTGGGGTGAGAAGGGCTGACGATGATGATGAAATTATTTAATCACTAAATATGTTGAGCTCTTGAACAATGGATGAATTGTTAAGAATGGAACCTTCATAGTGAAACAAAATAAATTATTTATATTTATACACATCAGGTTATGTTGTGCTCAATATCTGATTATCTTAATAGTAACAGCACATAATTTTTACTTAAATACATTTATTCTTAGCTTGATCTTGACAGCAAGGTTTAGGGCCATCAGCAGGTATTCCAGTGTCAGGTATTGCTTGATCATTAAAGGAGACATTTACTATTTTTAGAGTATCTTCTGTTATCTTAGCCTCTGTAATAAAAAAATAAGTGTTATTTCTATGCAACACAATAAAATGTGATAATTCAGTGGTAGATTACAGTCTTCAATTACCAAATATACCAGGCTTCACTTCTTGGGCCTGAATTACTTGTGTCTTCAACTCTGTCTCTACATCTTCACTGAATTTGATCATCTGAATAAAAATTTGTTATTTAATAAAAGTATTATAAAACTAGCCAAATCATAAATCTTTTTCAAATAGAAATAACCATATAACTCACAGCTATAATTGATTCTTTGTCTTTAACATGTTTATTCTTACAATATTCCTCATTTATTTTATGTCTAGCAGCTGCTATTGCTTTTAAATCTCCAGCAAATACTTTGAGGCATGTTCTGTGCAGCTTTTTGTAACTTTGCAGGACCTGAAATTGATTTATTTAGTATTAATTATATGTACCAACTATTTATCCTTTCATTATAATGGTAAAATACAAGTGTTTATACAATTGGAGTCCATATAGCAAAGGATATGCAAGCAGATAGAGAGAAGAGGTAGAGAGATATTGATTGGCACAAATAATAGAACTTTTCTGCATAGAGTATGTAACTGAGTAGGAATAACAACAATCATTTAAATCTGGGCGCACGGCAGTGCCCCTGCCAAGTCGAGCGCAACGCAAACTGCCGTAATAATACCTTTTCTGGAATCACTTCTGACGATTTTCGAGCCTCTGTATCTTGGCACTAGGAACAATTTATAACGCTGAATGTGTTTTTCTTAACCGTTTGGAGTAGGTAGGTAAGTCAGGTCTAGGTGAGTGCTCTAAAATACTTACTAGGTTCCGAGTATTATTCATTGCTCAATAAGTTATGTAACGCAGTTGTCAAAGTCGATTAAATTAATTTATTTACAGCTGAAACGCCATGCCATGGCGATGTCCTCACATGCAGAGCAATTAATCAATACAGCACAATTTGGGCATACCCTACGAAATTGCGTTCGTTTTATTGTATGTATCGTTGTTGTTAGTATTGGTATTCTTTTGAAAAAATATCTTTCTACACATACAACACATTTAATATTTCTCTATGAGCTCAGCTGACTGACATGACAACTCTGACATGACAAGTGACAAATTGACAATGTGGCTTAATCATGGGTCTTCCCCACTTCGAACATTGTTATTTGGGAAGTATGGGTAAGGGTCGGACTTTCGTACTTAGCCCTGGCTTCATCGTTTATAGAGGCGACTATCACTGAGTCACGGGGTGCGTGGCCGATGTCTTGGTTAACGTTGGTCTTCTTGTGGCTTGCGTTTCTCGCACGTAATATGGAGAGGATGGCGCGCCCAGGAGCACCCAGGGTAATGGAGTGCTGGTTATTACTTGTCATTGCTGTCAATTTATGACACGACGCGACGGAATTAATCATCGTCTACGCAATAAAACAACAAATTTTTCATGCTAAAAATACTAATTTTCAAAATCAACTCGGAATGATTTTGACATTTAATTTGAATCGTAAAGAAATTGAATTGCATGTAAAACATTGTTTTCGTCACTGACCAACATATAACATTTTTTCATTGTTTTACACATCTGTTTCTTTCAGTAGGTATCAATCCTGCAACCGAAAATCTATAAATCAAAGAAGTTTGCAATGGCTATTCAGGGAATGTTGCCAAGAAGTCTGTCAGCAACTAGATAAAAATATTTCCTATTTATTTGCAAATATTGGATACTTAACTTTGAATGAATTGAGCTTCACATTAACTGAAATGACTTTCGCAATCTGTCTGCTTCAAGCAGTTGCCTTTTTGGTAAGTAGGTACCTATTAAACATGTTCCTACCACTGTCTTCTGCTTGTGATGAACTATGACTATACTGAATGGTCATTCCTTCACAGGACCTTCTTGCTGTTGGTCTCATAATACCATTGGTGCCAAGCCATGTACGAGCTATGGGAGGAAACCAAATCCATGTGGGTTTACTTGGTTCCATTTACGCTGGATTTCAGTTGGGTTCTGGACCTCTAATTGTAAGCTAATTCTTTGTTACTTAAAACTGCTAACAGATGGTTAGATGAATCTATATTTTGTATAAATATCTGATGCCATTCTGACGAGTTGTATTATTATTTAATAACATAGAACGTGCCTTACACAAATTACCTGTTGATCTCAGTAGTTAATCAAAATATCTTCTAAAATAGTAGTATTACACTCAGCATGAGTAACTATTCAACACTATAATTTCTATTTTTCAGGGAAGCCTCAGTGATATAAAAGGAAGAAAGACAATTTTAATCATGACGTTGTTAATAAGCAGTGTTGCTTATGCTGTAAAAGGACTTACAAATTCAATAGTTGTAATATTGATTATTAGAGCTGTTTTGGGTATGTTGAATTAATATTTTTTATGTATACAATATGGATGATTAAGATGGATGCTGCATCACCTTATTCATATTTTAACTGAAACACTCTTATTAAATGCACAATGATACTACTTACAGGCGTAACAAAAGTGTGACCTAAAATGTTTAGCCCTTTTGGGCTGGCTTACTTGCATGTTTCACATAATTAAGATGTTGCTCTTCCATCTTTTTTATGCATCCAGAAAACCTATTTTATCAAGTCAAATAAAAACATATACTTGTAACAGCATCAACATTGGTCATACACACAAAACAAACAATTTTTTTATTAGTTTGCAATGTATCTCATCTTATCGACTTTACAGTTCAGAAGTCTAAATTAAAAATTGTAAAAACCCCTATCATATTAAAAACATAATTAATTAATAATACCTTTTCCAGGTATGTTCAAGCAAACTCAAATGTTGACAAAGGCAATGGTACCAGACTATGAGCTTGATAAACAGAAACAGGGTGAAATATATGGCAAGATGATGGCCATTTCTGGTGCTGGTATCACGCTAGGTCCGTTAATAGGTGGACATATTGCAGAAGACTATGCTGATTATGGATTTACCTTTATTGCAGCTGTTGTGGGCTGTTGTTTCATATTAAACGCAGGTTAGTCTTGTGATTCTCATCAAAAGGGTAAACTATTTAGTTCCAATCTGAAGCTAAGCTGTCTGTTACGTTATAATGGAGTTATGGAGCTGTCCATATACTTCCTACCTGGCTTGGTGGGGCTGACATCTTACATACCCTCCAAAGTACGGGAGTGCTCAGCTGATAATGCCTATCAAAGTAGTGACCATACAGGATATTGCTTTACTAATTAATTTATTATGAATGACTGCTCAAGCTAATCCTTGAAGTTAGTAATGGTCTTCTTGTTGTGTAGAATTGTATTTTTCTTAAAGATTATGTCATTGCAGGTTTGGTGTCTCTACTACCTAAAGCAATCATAAGAAAAAAACGCAGAAAAACTAGTGCTTCTACTGAAAACTTTCTACATTCCATAACATCTAGTCTTAAGCAGTCTTTTATTGAGCTGTTTAATATAAATTGGTCCCACTATTGGGATGTTTTTCTATTAAAAGGACTTGTAGGGTTTGCAATGGGAGTCTACTATTCCAACTACCCACTGTATCTTAAAACACAATATGAGCTGACACCAAAGTATATAGGCTATATTATCTCATTCCAAGGGGTGGTAGGCTCAGTTTCTAGTTATTTCATAGGGTTTATAAACAGTTTTTATCCACGTGACAAAGATTATAGTCAAAGGAATTTTCATGTATTTTTGTTGATGACATCTTCGTTAATAGGTTTGATTTTATCATTCAATGTGTATATTTATACTTTATGGTTGATACCTCTAGCAATTGGGAACGCTATGGGTAGGTTGATTACTTTAGAAATGGTATTAAAAAGAAGTCATGGGGATCACCGGGGGACACTCATTGGTGCTTCAAATAGTGTGAGGTCAATAACCGGTGTTATAGCTCCTATGGTGGCTGGGGTTATTGGAGAATTTTTAGGAATATCCTTTGTTATTTATGCTTCATTACTCTCAACCTTTTTGGGTGTTTTTATAAGTTACCAGATTAAATATAAAAGACTAAAAGTTGACTAATTATTATGAAATAATAAAAAATTTAAGCACAGTACATGGGATCATAACTATTTTAATTATAATAATGTTATAAGAATTACATACAGAAGGCACATATTTTAACTTTTATTATTTTTCTCACTTCTTGTGTAAGTATTCTTATAAATCTATATCATACCACTAATGTATATAATATATATTATACAGTGGTATCTTACCAAGATTGTGTAGAATTATTTAATATGTAATAAGGTACACAAAACAGAATACAACTAGTAAAGACAACAATTCCAGAAAATAGAAAGGTTATGAGCTAGATGGTATCTCATAACCATGTGCAGACATCATAAATAGTTTTGGGAATGCAAGAAGGTAAAAGAGGCCTTTACCCTAGTGGGATCAGATAGGCTCTAAGATTACCATACTTACTTTACTGCTGTTGCATTTCTGTGAAGTCTGCAAAGGGTAGTTATAGGGATTGGAAGAAAAATACAAACTATTTTAATTGTAGGTAAATTACAAACTATTTTAATAACATTAGGTATGTACACTAATTAATAAACCTATGTTCTGTAGTTATAGTAAATATATATTTGCTCATCATTATTCGCCTTCCAAAGCACGCACTTGTTTTTTCCTCATATCTTGTATGAGCTTCTGAATATCCTCTCGGTCTTTCTTGTTTTCTGGCGGAAAGATCTGACGCTTGGTTTTTGTTACCCATTCCTCAAAATACTTCGGCTGGTTGAAAATAAAGAAAAGTGCAACCGGGAACGACGTATACATCGCCATTCTGCCGACTTCAAGCTTCCAATTACCCATGATTTTTGATCAGAACACTGATAATACTCACTATCAACAAAATGATCTATCCAAATCAGTTATTCTTTGAGTATTTTCACTGGAAAATATAATTTATTCCAAGATTTTCTCCAATTGGTTCGTTGTTATATCTTGACTGACACTGACAATTGAGTTGACAGCCTTGTCAAGTGACTTTGACAAAAACATTACTGGCCATGTTAGATTCGGTATACAACTTCCGGTTACTCAAAACAGGGTTCAACACAAAAAATTGTACTCATTTAATAATTTGAGGCTTATTACAAGTACTTACCGCGCGCCGTGGGTAGCTTGTATAAACGAAGTATAATAGATCTCCAACCAGCATTTTGAGATCCTAGCTAGTAGAAGTGTATCTAATTAGATTATTGTACTTTTACTTATCCACAGAAATATGTAGATAGGCCTTCATTCTATAAAATACAACTGGTATAGTCTAACTTTTTATTAGCTGCAGTAAAATGACGTTTTGTGGGTTGCCGGTTTTTGAAGAAAAATAAATAGGGATGTAGCTAAATGAGTGAATCATATATGAATAATCAGTTTGGTTTTTTTTTTGAGATTTAATATTAAGTTGTAATGTATTTTTTTTACCTATTATTATTACTATACTAAAGGATTGATCTTTTTTAGTGGAAGTATAGGGAGGTACATTCAAAATGAAACAAAAACGTCATAATAATGTTATTTAATTAATCTTTCTCGAAATCACTGTCGCTGGCGAACAAAAAAGAATCATAAGTTTCGACATCAAAACAAAAAGGGAACAAATAGAAGAAACTAAGAGTTGACACGTACCAGCGTTGACCCAGGTCTCGTCTTAATATATGTATTTTCCCTCCCTACGATATTGTTTAATTAAACGCAGGTAGCGCTGGCGCCATGATATGATATCTTGTCTATCAATAAGCACACTCTTGCGTGATCGAGTAGCGAATTCGAAATTAAGATGCTTCATAATTTTTCTCAATGTCTCTTTCGAGAAGTTGGGCAATCCTGGGTTATCATTTACAACTTGCAGCACCTAAAAATTATTAAAGTTATTACCTAATTGGTTAAGATTACATACATCATCATCATCATACATAGATAGATTGGGATGGGAGAAAACATACATAACGTATAATAAAAAGATGAGTGACGACATGTGTAAACTAACTTTTGCGATGGTGGGTATTTCATTTCTATGAAAGAACTAATGTACAATTCGTCTAAGAGCAGTGAATGTGAAATCATCAAGTTTATCTTTAAATGTAAGTTTTGGGCCCGTTTTTTCAGGAGGTTTTGGTGATTCGCTGTCGTTCTCCTTGTGCTCCTTTAAAACGGAATAAACTGTGCGGACGGATATTCCCAAGACTTCAGCCACCATGTTAACGCATTCACTTGTTTTTGGAACTTCAATGTTTGATTCTAAAGATTTCACTTCAAACACATATTTGTAAACGTTTTGGACCCAAAGTTTTTCAGTTGCACTTAGAGCTACACGTGGCCTTTTTTTCTTAGGAGATAAAAATGTGTCTCCATCTTGCGATGTGCTCGGCAGAGCATCCATGTCTTCAATGTATCAAACAAAAAAAAACTAACACGAGTAACGAAAACAGGTAATGAAAAACAAACATAACGTAACATAAGTTTAACAATAATGATAACAAAAACAACGCGCAGTGGGCAAATCAAAGTTATTCATGCACTCAAACAGAAGTATGAAGCCGAATGAGCGAATGACAACCGAAACAAAATGGCGGTCAAGCGTCATCGTAGCACCGTAACCAAAAACCAGTACTACCAGCTTGAGAGAGCGTTTTCTTGAGTGTTACCTTGTATATGTCTAAAAGGATCAACGTTTATACAGCCTTTTATTTACATTAATATTAAATAGAATTTAGTATGATCATTATGAGTCAGCTATGGAACGATTAGATATTCTGTAAACTTTTGTGAACTGAATCACATCCCTATTGAGATTAGGCTGTCAACATTATTTTACGGAATGACATTTAGAAACGTCATTTTACTGCAGCTAATAAAAAGTTAGACTATATATATTTTAGAGTACAGGTAGCTCTCTACCAAGTAAAGTAAGTAGGTACTTAAAGTTAATTAGATATTTTCAAACAACAATTTCCTTTTCAATTTAGCTCAGCTTTATTTTAAACTGATTTTAAATCGACATGATCTCGGCTCCTCGGTGGGCATAGCACGAGCAACATGGAAAATTGCTACGCTATTACAGGAATTTGCGCCGTGTAATAGCAGGCATTATCCTTTCTCATCGTATGCTATTTTTATGTGGAAAGCAGGTTGTCTACGACGCCGACCTACGCTTGCTACCGGTGGTCCTAACTGAAATGGTATTAGATACTTGCCAAATCTTCATACAATAAATCATAATAGGAAAGTATCTGGTAAGTACCTACCTAAGTTAAGTGCCCATCTACTTATCTACTAAGCTTAGGGCAGACCATATATTTAGGGTAATCTGTAAATCCCCACCAGTGCGCAGAGGCCTCGTAACCGGAAAATGACTACAAACATACATGCTTTACACGGGCAAATTCTTATCTAATTATTTGAAATGCCCGTGTATGTTTGTAGTAATTGATTGGTTACGAGGCCTCTACGCACTGGTGGTGGCGGGGACGTAGCGGTAGGGATTTCGAGAATATGTATATCAAATTTACCATAGGTCAGACAGTACAATCAGAGAAATAATATAGGTACCTACTTCGTACAGTACTAATTACAGAATTAGAGAAAATTGCTAAGAGCATGCGTTCAATTGGATAATCACACGAGGCGCATTTAATTCGAGATTGTAGGAAAATTGTGTCTATATAGGTAAGTCAATTCAACTCTCGAGGTCTGAAAAAATATATTCTAAGACTTGTTTATATTCTAAGACTTGTTTTATACTCTAAACTTTAGAGTACCTACCTTTCTAATTCAAATTCTTTATTTTAAATCACAGATTATAATATTAATAACCCCTATGCTCAAAAACGAGACAGATCTGTCCTATCTAATGTATTATTAAATTGAGCTTTATTATTATGTTTACTATGAATATTTAAAAAAAAGTTAAAATCGAACGCGTTACATACATCTATGCATTTTATATGGCTAAATTTAATTAATAACACTAAAAACAGACATATCTTTACAAATAAAAATAAAACTATACCTACCTAATGTGACAAGCATGGGTAGTTTTAGCTGAACTCACATTTTACAAATAGCTCTAACCGCGAGCGAAAACTAATATCTCGCTATAGGTAAACAAAAATAAATGAGCTCTACCATCATTATTACCTTTGTCCTACTTTGTGTTACGCGAAGCCAGGAGGACTTGCGTAAAGAAATACCTATACCGTTCCTACACAGAATCGGTGGCCCTGGCATGCGTCGACTGGCAGCGCGTCTCTACGGACATATACCTAATTTCTGCATAAATGTTGCCCTCCCAGAGTCCAATCTAAAACAATAGTCTTTAGAAATAAAACAAAAAAAAAAACAAATGAGAGACGTCATGTTTTGGTTTACGCGCGCAAATCATTGCGGTTTTGCTATGATTGAAAATGCAACTGTTTACTTCAGTATCATCATCATCGTCAGCCCTTCTCTCACTGCTGGGCATGAACCTCTCTTCGTCGCCATTTGCCGTTATTGTCTTGCTTTTTGATCCCCGTACCTACGACCTGCGGTTTTTACTGTGTCGACGACCCATCTAGCCGGTGGTGTGGTGGACGACCTGTAAGTAAGAAGATACTTACTTCCTGTAAAATAAATTGTATGTATGGATCATTTTTTTTTGATGATCCATGGATTTATTTTACGTATTTGTTTAAACTGACACGCATCAATGTAAGACTATAAATATTTTTATTTTTAGTTCCATTGGAAGTAAAATATGCAAATGTTATTTTGATGACTCTCTTACCTACCACCTACGTAATATGAACGCCATTAAAGGAAGTCGACACCACAAGACAAGTGCCTTTTCATGTTAGGAAGAACGCGACAAAAAATAAAGTCGCTAAAATATCTTAGAATATGTTATGTTACTTTATAAATACAGGATACCTAGGTTAGATTGGACCACCCAAGTTTTATTAGTCCCTAGGTTTATTATAGGTTGTGAGCGGCGAGCTCTTTATAAAACGTTAAGCTATTAGGCCCATAGATCGGTACCACAAAATAGATTGTCGGTAGGTACTCAGCAACTTGATAGTGTGTGAGACTAGTTTATTGATAGAATTGCTACTTTCGTATTCGTCTCACGAATTATAAATATTACGAATTAGTAACAGCTTGTATTCTATAATCAACTGAATTTTAGTTTCATAGCTTTTGCGAAACTGTGTGCGAATATAGCTCGCACTTGTCCGCTTATTAGCGTCACCATCAGCTAAATGTACCTACCTACCTACCTGCCAAAGCTGTTACAAGTTAGCCATTGATTTTCTAAACTGTTTGGTATATCAAATTGTTGCCTACCGTGGAAACATCATCAAAAATCGCCAAGATAAGTCGTATATATTTTTCGTTAAAAAAATTTTTATTAGTACTAAGATAACCTATAAACAATATCTTCGAAACAAGCCCCTTATGTATCTACATGTTAGAATGCCTAACTGACTGCATAAGCAAGGTTCACAAGCACTTGGCTAATTTATTTTGGCCACCGGTTGGTGAACACGAGTCCCCTATTCATCTTCTTACATTAATACACATCTACCTATCAAAACATTTCTAGTAATGTCTGTATTCCTGATAACAAATCGAAATCGTGCCGGGTACATATTAGCAGGCGGCACGTTCCACACGGCATCTGATAGGTAATAGCACGCTTACAGCTCAGTGCTATTTCATGTTATTACAGTTCGCTGGTGTTCCGCCGTGCAGACAGTATCGCTCCATCGTTCGAGACTCGCCCTTCGCCATCCGATATCGGCCACAGAGCACTCATGCTTACGCCCAAAACTACCTCCTTACCCTACGGCCACTTTTCAGACCACGACGAATATTCTTCGGTAGCCAAATGGAGCAGGAGTGAGCAGAATAGCCATGCATACCTGCGTAGTTTTCTTAAAAACTTCATTATAAATAATAAAAATGAAATTGTTATCACTAATAATGATTAAGTACCTATGTTCTCAAAATTTTAGTATCTTCACGTTATTTTTGGCTGATCACGATAGACAGATCATACTCCACAAGTCTTTTAAAATGACGCGGATGACTTTTTATCGGGATTAGGTCTCTACTGAATTTCTCAGCAATAGCATTTGACTAACTGGTAGTAAACAGTGGTGCTCTGTGTGCTTTTACATTTTTAACATCCAAAGTACGAGGTAGGTAGATAAATTAAGCACCTGGATCGTCAAAAAAGTATCTTACATAGGATTTCTGCCTCTATAAAACTAGGTTCATAGATACTTACCTACTCTTACTCTTAAACTACTGCTATACTCTACGGCTAAGAGCTCTACAATGTTCGTGAACAAGTTGCGTGCGGAAGCTCAAAAGACAATTATTATTTTAATTTACTGCATCTGAATGTATTAAATACACGGAAATGCAAAATGAAATCAAATAGGAACAGCTTTTACCAACATCTCCATTTCATAGTCCCTAATGTCTTAATGTAAAGCCAATAATTGTAAGCCGATTTGTACATAAATTAAGCGCCACTTAATATGACAATTTATGACCGTGTCTAACAGGGCTTCAGAGGCTGATCGCAAAGCTTGCAGCCCGTACCAGTCGGAGAAGTACAATATAAAAGATTGCTTAGTATTGGCCAGTTTTGGTAGGCTAGTGGTTATCGGGCGTTTTAATAACAAAGACATACTTACGTACAAGCAGGGGTAGGCAGTATTTGAATTACTTGTATGTAATTAAACATATAGGTAATTGAAATACAAATACGTATTTTGTATACGCAAAACATGTATTTTGCCCAGCTCTGCGTACAAGGGAATACATACTGTATGGTATCAAGCTGTTTATTATGAACTTATTCAAATAGAGAAGTTATAAGCGTTAATAGAGTGTTTTGATCAGATACATAGTACAAGCTCTGCTTAGTTTGGGGCTAGATAGCGCTGTGTGAAATGTCCAGCAATATTTATTTATTTATTATATCAGAAAATAACCTTTTTTTCAAAGTGTCCATGCAGAAAATGCCGCCGAGAGGGAAGCTCCTTATTTCACGCTTCTAATATCTAACGACTTTATAGCCTCTACTTACTCTGGTAACGTCTGTGAAGACTAGTAGCTATACCTCTGCAGATGCCTGGTGTTTATAAGATAGACTGTAGCTGTGGCCGCTCTTACATCGGGCAAACCAAACGTACCATAGCCGAGCGTGTCAAAGAGCATATCGCAGCTGTCAAAAATCGCCAGGTAAACAAGTCAGCGATAGCAGAGCATCTGGTAGACTCGGGACCGAATCATTGTATTGAACTGTATGATCCTAAGGTTCTCTCTAGTGAACGCCATTACTACAAGAGAATAGTTCGTGAAGCGATTGAAATCAAGAAACTTCAAAATTTCAATCTGAAAGATCGCTATAGACTCTCAGCTTCCTGGAACCCGGTGATTGCTAGGTGTGCGCGTCGTGATCGGTCGTCTCAGTGCGTAGATACGGTTAGTGTAGTGTGTCGTAATATGAACGAGGGCATTTCTAATTCTGATGACCAAGTGAGGGTAGTTGCTGCAGCTGCCATCACTTCTCGACGGTAGCTCCAAGTACTCCAGTCAACCCGTGACCACGCCTGTTGCAACACAACCGAAACGTCGGGATAACAAATTAAAGAGGTACACACGTGATAAATACCCGTTTTAATCAATAATTAGGTATAACTAGTCTTATTTTTATCTTATCTGTTGCAGAGACCACGGCTAACATTTTGCAACTTTTTGAAGAGAAAACGGAACTCAGTAAAAATAATAAAAAAAAAAACATAACGGTAGTTTCATTCAGATTAACAGTATACCTTGTCTACAACTAAATCGTGGGTCTTGAGTTCGTACCCTATCTGTGATTAGTCCCTCCCTATCTGTTCACTCTATGGTATTTTTCCTCTCAGCATATACCGGTGATCAATTAATTCCACTCCTAGAAAGGACATCTTTATGTGTCCGCCGTGCATGGAGTTTTAACGGTTCAGTGTAATGTATCGAGCTCCACAAGTCATCTGTCAGCGGGGTATTAACGGGCCAACCTATTAATATGACTACCTCAATCGTCTGCATGCACCTATCTTTATCTAATCATAGCTACCAGATGCACTAAGTTCTTTAAAATCATTATCAGCAAGCCAAAGATTTTTAAATCTGGACATCGATCGATATGGTATGTCTCCTCCATAGAATGTCATGATGAACGGTCCCGAGTTGTCTCCATGCCACCAACTTCCTTTAACCGTTATCAAACCATCGACGCTAGAGGGAAGTTCTCGGGCATATTTTACTGCGACTTTCGGTTTTCTTTTATACTATGGAGATGGAACAAGCCTATGGCCCACCTGATGTTAAGTGATAACCATCGCCTATAACAAAGTTTGCCTCGTAGGTCACGCTCCTTGGAAATGTGTCCTACGATGCACTTCCCTGCATCCATCAACTTGAGGCGTACAGGTGTAAAGCCTCATGTGCCTGTACCTGTGTGTGTGTTTCACCGGCAACCATACCCATGAAACCGAAACACAGCAATGTTGCTTGGCGGTAGAAATAGGTATGGTGGTAGCACTTCCCCGGGCGAGCCCTTTCACAACTATACTACTCTTTCGGTTCTTTGTCTTAATTTGCCAACCGTCTTCCTAAGCGATTTTCTAGCCTAATGTTAATTGCTTTTGTGAGGTACCTAAGTTACCTATTTAGCATGGGGATTTCCTACAAGGACTACAAAATTGATACAGCTACCTAATTATTAAGTACTTAGCTAAGTAATAACTTACTAAGGTAGTAATAGTAGGTACATACCCGTTAACGCCAGCAGCAAAAGGCCATGTTTTCCTGCATGCATTTTGTTACGGTATAATTGCATAACAAAAGATTTATCATCCAATAATCGTTTATGAAATAATAAATATTCAAGCGAAGCTTTTGAGCAGCCCCGAGACCATACTCTGCGGGGGTCGTCGGTGTTGATTCAAAACAATTTCAATTTGTACCATTGCATAATTTGGGGAACCTTTAGAATAGGTAGGTACTATTAGAATGAATGGTTAGAGATGAATGATAAGTACTTCCCAAAATATTGCGTAATTATTTAACCTTGTTGCACTTTGCAATCACACAGCGTGTGAATGTTAGGGTCGAATTTCGGTTATGATTGTCGAACTTCGAAGGTTCAATCGAGGACTTTTTTCGTTATAGATGAGAAGCATGTGGGTAGGTAGGTTCCTATGTGTTTTTTACGACCATGATGAGAGGTTTCGCAAAAAGCAGATTGACATATTAGCTGAAATTACAAATTTACAATAAACGAGGCAAGTTGCAGAAACCTCTAGGAAATGATCGCCGCTTTGTTTCCTTTCCTTTCACTGAATGCTCCGAGCTATGTTTTGATTTTAACACCTGCTTTATAACATAATATACCTACTCGTAGGACTACACGTGGTCTAAATCAAGGGTCTGGATTTTATTCTAAATGATTTCTGTTAATAAATGTATCCCTTATAAAAAGTAGGTTCTTTATCCCATATCTTTTCCCCTCCACAGACCTTTCAAGCAATTTAGGTGGGTACTAACATAGAATAAATAAATACAGACAAGGAGGTAAGTGAAAAATCGGGACAATCGGCGTCCCAATCAAGGGTGAATCAGGACGTGTCACCAGACTCCTGAAAATCGGGACACCTGGCAACACTACTCGTAGCCTTTGTAGGTATAAAAGAGCAATTTATTCAAATGTGTAACTCGTGGACTCTACAATATTCTACCCTATAGCTATAATCCTCATAACTAGATAGGTCGCTCTAGCTAGGTAGTCAGGTAATGTAGCGGAGCTTCAGAGCAAGAGCTAAATCAGGAAGCTCGCATGTTATGTAATTTTATCAGACCGTTGTTTGAGGGTGCTGTAACGAGGCTTAATGCGGTGTTACTTGTAACCGGACTCTTTTAATTCACGATCATTTTGAACCTCATTACATCGTGCAAATTGTTTGTAAGAACCTACAATTTTGGCTTGACCGCGAGGAATTCATTCTACCTTAGCTTGGGGATCAGATTGATCAATAATATCTACTAGAACTATTCAAGACGATTACATAGCCATAGGTACATGTATATACTAGGTATAGAGATAAAACGCGATACTCTTAGTAAGTCCCTAAGTACATAGGTACTCTAACTGGCAAAGTTTTGTCAATTCAACTCAGGTAGACCCAGCGATAAATTTTGGTAGTCATCTTTCCTGCGCTAATCGATTGTTAATCTTAATAAGAAAAGAGTGAGTATTGAATCGAGCCCATAACGATATCGATCCAAACCCTTTGATATTCAAATGAGTGTGGCGATCGTCCGTCATCGCGCTATAATGAGCGGTGGAATGACAAACTACCCTATTCCATCACCGCCCACTTACGGTCAGCATAATGAACCTGGGGAACCTTAACATCCGTATCCGGACCCTGTGATTAATAGATAGTGCATAGATAGAGCTCATTGTTGTTCCGTATCCGCTCAATAATTACCAGGAAAAACTATGAATACCTACATAGCTAGGAAATGGTTAATTCTGTATGGTATTCATCTTTGAATTCGCTTTGACCTTATGTAGACATTAATTTACTTAGGTAGAGAGCCGAGTTGAAAGAATGGGTAGAGTTTACTGCCTAACTTATTTAATGGTAGGTAGGCAGATTGATTACGGTGTTTGAAAGTCGTTAAGCTGCACCCGTATTGTTTGGGTCATTTTAATCTTTGCATCCCGTTACGTGAGCTTTTGTTTCAACTGTAGGTAGGTACCTACCTATACCCAGTGTGATTGATCATCGGACCTTTCAGTACCAAGACACCTAGGCTTCGATGGCGTTGCTGTTTGTAGTTATTCTTAGTATTACGCCTTTAGTTTGACAAGACCTGTCGCATACAATCTTATGTTGTGCCTGTGATCTGAGTTTGGCAAAGTCCGATAGAGGAAAGTTAGAGGCCTCGTTGGCACGAGGCCTTTGCACCAAGTAATAAAATTGTAAAGCTTTATTGGATGGTTTTTGCAGTGACACCTCTGCAAAAATTATTTTCTTCCAGCTAATTATTATTATTAAAATCTTTATGATCAGACAATGAGATCCATCGTTACAATAAAGTTACAAACAAGAAAATATTAAAAAATACAATAGAGATATATATTTAAAATAAAATTAGGTATGTAATAATTTGAATCCAATGACATAAAATAGGGCAATAATATTTGTCAGCTATGACGGTATGCTATTGTGGCTGCCTCATACTTTGCGTAATAGGGATGCGATTCGCTTACTACGACGTACGTTACGTAGGGGTACGTCGTACGTCGGGTTCGCAAACATTTCTGACGCACTCCAAAATCGAGGCAAACCCATTAAAACATTGTGAAGATGTTTATTGTGTTGGACTGAAGGGCGCTGAGAGACTTCTGTGTGTACTTAACCCATACGCTGCTCGTGTTTGTGTTGTGCATTGGCAATAAGCTATATGCAGCGTGATTTTTACTGTAATTGAGCAACGAGCAAACTTACAGGCCTATGTTGCCTCTAACCGCCAACGCCCTACGTTCCCTCTTTATCACAGACATCCTTGAGGTCAGCTGTGTCAATGTGGCCCAAATATTTAAAACTAGTAAGTATAGTTAGATCCTTCCCATTCAGCTGTGTTACAGGAGGAATACATTCTGGCGCTGTGTTTTGACCTAAAGGTGAAACGGAACGTAAATAAGTTATGACTTTGACATGACATGATATTTGACATTGATAATAACTTATTTGGATTTAGTTGTCTGTCGGGCCGTCGCCGGCAGCCGTCCGGCAGCAGTGTGTGTTTGTAAACAAATAGTTTTCAATATTTTTGATTAAATTTTATTATAGATTATAGATTGAAAGCAATTTTTTAAGTATACCTATTTACAGATCGCTTATCGCTTCAGTTTGCATTGTAATAACCCATTATAGAGATTAGCAAAATGTCTAACCTCGACATTGTATTTGTGGACAAAATAGTCGAGGCTTGCTTTAATTTGTTTAATGAAACTACTAAATCCGGGAAGCCAACAGAAAAAGAGTGGACAGTGCTATCCTGTATAGTGAAATATGAACCAGCTAGTGAAGAAATCGAAGTAGTGTCGTTAGGCACAGGCTCAAAATGTGTTGGGGCTTCAAAGATGTCTCCAAAAGGAGATATAATGAATGACAGCCACGCTGAGGTATTTGCACGAAGAGGATTCCTTTTATACTGCTACGAAAATGTTAATAAAGCATTAGAAAACCAGCCTTCAATATTCAACTACAGCTGTGGGAGATTTCAACTGAAAAAAGGTATTAATTTTGCATTTTATTCAAGTCAGTTACCCTGCGGTGATGCTTCTATTATACCAAAATCAGAAAACGACGAACATATTGGTGATTTAATACAGTCAAAGAAACATAAATTAGAAGATTCTGATCCAACAGACCCCAAAAAATCAAAACTGGAGGATGATATACACAGAACTGGTGCAAAATGTTTACCAAACTCTGAACAAGATACTAAAGAATCAGGTGCAAAATATCACATTCTTGGTCAGGTCAGAACAAAGCCTGGCAGAGGTGATAGAACATTGTCCGTCTCTTGTAGTGATAAAATATCAAGATGGATACATATGGGCTTACAAGGAAGTCTCCTCAGCTTGCTTTGCGATCCTATTTACATCAGACACTATATTTTTGGTACTGGTGTACCTTATTCTGAGAAATCTTTACACAGGGCTCTCTTAAATAGGAGCTCCGATGCCTGCGAGTTGAAGCCGGAGATTATACCAGTATTCTACCAATCATCATTGAAGTTTCAGAGTATAAGAACAGAGAACAATGTTAGGCCCACAGCCAGTAGTATTGTGTGGGTCAAGTTGAGCAATCCGTGAGTATTTTCTGTAATAGGCAGGTAATAAACTAATAGGCAGTAACTTTAACCATCAGCATGAACGTTAAACATAGGGAATACTCACTTCTACCACATTATGCTTCTGCACAGTAAATCACCCGCTAGACAGCTGTCTATACAATCCTGCAACTTCAATCACACTGATGTTATAAATATGAAAGTTTCGATGTTTGTTTATTTATTTTTTTGTTTGTTACTCAATCACGTTGTAACAGCTGAACCGATTTAGATTAAATTTAGTATGTACGTAGATTATAATCTGGATTAACACATAGGCTACTTTTTATCTCATAAATCAGGTCCTATGGGATAAAAATGGGGTGTCAAGTTGCAACAGCGAGTTGCAAGACAAGAGAGCGAGCTTTATTTCTGGGTTACATACACACATTTAGTAGTGTAACGCGTACGAAGTCGTGGGTAACGGCTAGTGGTTCATAAACTAACAGTAATTAGTAGTAATTAACAGTGTAAATGCATTTCTGGTGTCCAATAATTTTTTTTTTTTTTTTATCAGCACTGCCTTCATGAGACTGAAAATTCAGAAATGTAAAAAAAAATGCCACTTACCATTTAGTGAAGCTCTCAAAACTCTAATAGGTGATAAACACCTTATTTTATGTGTTGATGAAAACTGGCATAATTTTATTCTTTTATGCCATAAGAAGCTGCACCAAGTTATGATGAACAATCATTATTGTTGTAATCACAAGAACCATTTGTTCAGTAGGTACTCAACTTAATTTTAGGTTCAACATATGATTGATGGGTGTTTATTGAATAAATCTGTTTTTAATGATAATAACATACATAGTAATTTTTTAATTATAGACT
Source organism: Philereme transversata (assembly GCA_963924445.1). Taxonomy (NCBI): domain Eukaryota; kingdom Metazoa; phylum Arthropoda; class Insecta; order Lepidoptera; family Geometridae; genus Philereme; species Philereme transversata. The sequence continues at coordinate 7,171,091 of OZ004353.1, forward strand.
AACTGAAGTGGCAGTGCAAGGACAAAAGTTGGGAGTCACAAAGAAAAAGGCCTCGTCAATCAAATCACTTTGCATAAGCAAGTTTAACATATACAAGAGATTTACTGATATCCTGAAAAAAAGTAATGAATTAAAACAATCTATATTAGAAGATGTTGATGTGGATTTAGTACCATATAATGAAATGAAGAAAAAAGCAACAGATTATAGAAGAAAGTGGTTAAAAGTGAAAGATTTTTTTTTCAAATCTTGGACTCTGAAGCCAGATATGTGGAACTTCTGTATCGAATCTAGTCATTAAAATGCAAGGTAAATTGTTCGTTTACTTTTATTTCTTATTAATTTTAATTAGTTTTGGTCACCCTCAAAAATCAATAATATGAATATTTAGAAGACATGATATTACAGCCTATATTCATGTTTATAGTCTATATAAATTATTTATAACAATAAAATAAAAAATGTGGCCGACGCCCGTTAGATAGAAACATTTAATAATAATATAACAATATTGCTGGACATTTCACATAGCGCTATCTAGCCCCAAACTAAGCAGAGCTTGTACTATGGGAACCAGATAACTGATATAATACTTATTTTTTTTGTAAATACATACTTATAATATATAGAATAACATCCAGACCCGGAACAAATATCTGTAGATCATGCATTTGTTCCACGGTGGGAATCGAACCCGCAACCTCCTGCGTCTCAGCCGGCTATTCGCCCACTGAGCCACAGAGGTCGTCAATAGAATGACGGCAGCTCAATGCTGAATTGAAAGTGAAGCAATAATATACATAACTTGACCCTTAAAAAAACCCTGTTTACGTCTAAAATAACTAATAAGCCTACAGATATTTGCTCCGGTCTGGTTGTTTATCTATATTTTTTAATGGTGACCATACCCTTCAAACCAAAAAAACAGCAATACTGCTTGGTGTCAGAAATCGGTATGGTGGTAGTACTTCCCCGGGCGAGCCCTTTTACAAGGAACTCTATTACTCTTAAATATTATAATACTAGCTTCTGCCAGCGGCTTCGCACGCGTTGTTTTTCATCAAAAAGTAGCCTGTGTTAATCCAAGTTATAATCTACGCACATACCGAATTTCATCGAAATCGGTTCAGCCGTTACGACGTGATTAAGTAACAAACAAACAAACATCCAAACTTTCGCATTTATAATATTATTAGTGTGATTATATTCTCTATACAGGGTATTTGGTAATATACCGACGATATTCAAGTGACGGTTCCTCAAAACATAAAAATAAACATCTAAAAAAAAAACTACTAGTTATATTATCAAATTTTAAAGAAAATTAACTAAGTTTAGTTGATTAATTCGATATAAAACTTACTGCCTACTCTTGCAATCGACATCCAAAAATAAAGGCCCATTTGATATCTTTTTCGGAAATGGCTGCGGGTTTTGGGTTAGAAAGGGACAACAAGAGATATCTCGAGACGTCACCAATACAGTATCTGAGGTTAGATGGCAATTAGCAATACAAACACAACTTATGTTTAATAAAGTGTTTGTTTTTACATGCCAAAATAAATTTCACATTTCTTCAAACAAACATTTGACAAATTTATTTATTATGCTCAAACCTTCTCATTTTTGTGCGTATATTATCAAACACCTTGTATTTTATAATAGTATGTATTTACAAAATAAAAGTTTATAAGTAGATATTCTATCAGTTCCCATAGTACAAGCTTTGCTTAGTTTGGGGCTAGATAGCGATGTGAAATGTCCAGCATTATTTATTATTATAATAAGTCTGTCGTAAGCTAAAGCTCGCCATATACCGATAGAGTCTGCGTCAATGACACACAAACGCTGAGTCAAGGGTATTCCACTAATGGCACGCCTGTCATCTTACCATCAAACAAGTAGCATTATGACAGACTCATTACTGCGTTTAGGATTAGACCCACAATGCTATCTGTCTTGTATCTAGTAGTTCGCGTTGTGAAGCTATAAAAAAGGCGGTGGCAAAAACTTCTAAATTGACGCAAAAACTTCTAAATTAGATGAGTAATTATTATCATTTTAAGGACTGATGCTGTTTGAGAGTTGCAAATCGTAACGGTCGTCGGTCGCAGGAAAATACGATCATCATCATCATATCAGCCAAAGGATGTCCACTGCTGAATGTAGGCTTCCCCCATAGATTTCCAGAGTGACCGATCTTGCGCGGCCTGTGCTCACAGCTCCCAGCAACCCATATCAGAGGGCTTAGCCAAGTTACATTCTATTAGCGATAACGCTAGTCGATAAGAAAATGTATGGGATTTGACACATGCTATGGAAATATCACGTGATATCATCATCATCATCACCTATAACAGTCCACTGCTGGACGTAGGTCTCTCCCAGGGTGCGCCATTGAGCCCGACCCTCAGCTCCTCTCATCCAATCCTTGCCAACCACAGCGCGCAAATTGTCACTTCATCTAGCCGGAGGGCGTTCTACACTTCGCTTGCCTAGACGTGGTCTCCACTCCAGAACACGTTTACCCCAACGGTTATCGATTCTGCGGTAGATATGACCGGCCCACTGCCACTTCAGCTTGCTGACCCTCTGAACTATGTCGGTCACCTTGGTTCTCTGTCGGATAACCTCGTTTCTGATTCTATCCTTCAGAGAAATTCCGAGCATATAACCCTTTCCATAACTCGCTGAGCGACTTTCAGTTTGTGGACCAGTCCCACCGTAAGTGTCCACGTTTCGGCTGCGTAGGCCATCACAGGTAGGACGCACAGGTTAAATACTTTTGTTTTTAGGCATTGTGGGATGGGTGACGAGAAGACCTGACGAAGTTTCCCAACCGCTGCCCAGCCCAGCTGAATTTACTTCTTTTTGGAGGTTGTATCTATCCAATCGCAGAGTCTGCCTAAGATAGACATACTCATTCACAACCTCGAGAAGAGTTCCAGCGACTGCAATCGGCTCTAGGGTAACACGATCATTGATAATGATTTTGGTTTTGTCTAAGTTCATTCCCAATCCGATGCATCTAGAAGCAGCAGCTAGGCTGTTCAGCATCTGTTACAGCTCCTGCACCGACTCTGCCATTATGACGATATCGTCGTCAAATCGCAAGTGCGAGATGCATTCACCGTTGATGTTGATGCCCTGTCCATTCCAACTCAGCGTCTTGAACGTATCATCCAGTGTGTTTGTAAACAATGATATATCAACGTGATCATGTGATATATCGATAATAAACCTATGCAGAAATCGAATTGATTCGAAGCGAATGTATCTTGGCTACGGGCCCAGGTCGTCTTTCCATCTACAACACAGTACAGTGCAAAACGCTCCGCTCACAACTCTACCCTCATCCACCATTCCAGTTGACATCCATTAATTAAGTACCTCTTGGATTGCATTAACTAAGTGACGAAATGAAACGGGTTGCTTATTATGCTCGTAGATACTATTAGGGTTCTGTGGCTCAGCTACTTGTTCTACCCACTAAGATTATTTGTTTAGTAATCGCTTACATCTGGCATTTAGGAATCACGACTATGTTATTGTAAATGCTTGTATGATCTATTAGGCTATGGTAACGGAATTTAAAGAAGTCTCTTTTGCTTTACAAACTTAAATATCTTCTTTTGGGCAGGAGACTGAATCCATTTGTTGTCTCTCAGTTGAGATATTATGTTGACGACCTCTGGTGCAGTGGGCGAATAGCCGGCTGAAACGCAGGAGGTAGCGAGTTCGATTCCCGCCCCGGAACAAATGTTTGCATGATCTACAGATATTTGTTCCAGTTCTGGTTGTTTTTCTATATATTATAAGTATATAAGTATTCTATCAGTTATCTGGTTCCCATAGTACAAGCTCTGCTTAGTTTGGGGCTAGATAGCGCTGTGTTAAATGTCCAACAGTATTTACTATTATTATCATTTATTATGTCACTCTAAAGATTCAGTCTCTCTCTCTCTTCCCGCCCGATAGTTCATTCCATATAGGTCAGCCTATTATGATCTCAAGAATGAATCTGTAATGAACTTTCTGGAATTCGACTTCTGAACAAAGTGCATTCACACTTATTGGATTAAGCTATGTTATGTATTACTTGACTTAGTAACATGCCGGCCACATATGTTCGGAATTTCTAAAGCAGCATTTCCATACAAAATCGGAAAAATATTCGTACTTTAACTACTGGCCCTGTTTGATAATAAGGCTCTTGATTCCGGCGTTAATCGCTTTTTCGTAATTACCATTGAAAAATCAAGGGATTGAATTGATCATCTCTTATTACAAGACCTACATAGCTTAGTAAAATAAAGTCCAAATTGGTAAATGCTTTTTGATTGACCTCCATGACGTACCCCGTTCCTTACACACAACATTTACAAACCAAACCCTTTAAAAACCCAAACAAGCATTTTGGTATAATAATTTTCAAATAATCCCAAGAAGCAATTGAATGGGTATCATTTTGATTCTTTAAAATAATAACTAAAGAGTTTGACAAGACAAAGTGACCTTTGTTACATTTTAATATAAATCACGCCCACGCACTCAGGTTCGAATCCCGGAAAGGACCACCGGTACACAGTTAGTTGGGCCACAAGTCACAACTGTATGCATGCATCACCACTGCTACTGTACTGATTGTGTTTTCTATAGATTTTTTTAAACCGCAAGCGTACGGTCTTATTTCGTACCAATTTAAGTTTGTCCTAATGGTTAAAGTTAGGGTTAAGGTATGATTCCGATTTCGGCAGCAAGCAGCAGTGCTACCGCAGCACTGCTGGTACACCCATACATTCTCTATAGGTTTATATGAGATTACATTCCGAGTTTGGCAGCAATGCCGCGGCAGATCGATAACACCTACGTGAATGTTGACAAATAAATACTCCATACTCAATCGTTTATTGTATTCCACAATGTAACAATAGGTGGTAAATAATAGGTACATGATCATTATGGACCCTGTCGGCCACAACAATATTATGGAGAGAGAATAAATGACTATATAACAGCGCATCACCACGAATAGCGCAACACTGCCGCCTTGCTCGGAATCAGCGCGGCAGGCAGCACCACAGTGGCAGCACTGCTGCGGCAGCACAGCTGCTTGCTGCCGAGATCGGAATCATACCTTTATAGTCTTTATCCTTTATTGAACACAGATAGCTTACAAACATAACAACTATAATGCAGTTTATAGCACTCAGGTCAGTAGCTTTCTGATAGCTTCTAAAGTTATTTAGTAGCACGGTATCTTACAACGTTTCTTTTTAAGCTATAGCGCTTCTAGTAGCCCTTTGTACTCCATCCACATATCTTATATCAAGCAGTGAGTCATTCCGGGTCGAGATGATGATAATGAAATGATAGTTAATGAAGACATGATGATATGTAAATAATATGTTTAGTTCTAAATCATATTATTATTATGGACAAACAACGCGTGCCAAGCCACGGGAGGAAGCTGGTAAACGATATCTTTTTCGTGGTAAACAATGACCTGGACCACCAGGTTTTAAGGGCGCTTGGATAAGAGCATTAAAGTTAAGTAAAACAAATGGTCCTTACCTCGACTCCCACATATTAAACTCACGGAAAAGATTATACGAGTAGAGTTATTGATTACGAGCATCACGGGTCCTCGTAGGACATTTTCGATAGTGGGACTTGTGCCGACAGGCTATCTAAGTCATTTTGTAAAATAATCAGACACATTACTCGTATACTTACATTTATTTACCAGGTACCTATGCAATTCAAAATGTAATTTTCATAATAGTTTTCGTCATTCATTTTCCTACTTATTTATTTATTATATTAATTCATTAAAACGGCATAGAATAGGCAATTATACTAACTAGTGGTTCACCCTGAACTGAGATCTCGCGAGTCTCCTATAAAACAAAAACATATGTATTTGTAATCTTTGAATATCAAAATAGTGCCACGAAATGCATAAGCATCTAACTTGACCTACAGTTTTATTCAAATTACAGGCAACGCGAGTTCATGTTTTTGGTTACTCTTTTTAGATAGCAATTGAAGTTATTCTGGATTTCAGACTTTTCCCTATATTTGTGTCATTAAAGCTACACGAATACCAAATTTCAGCACTGTGGGGTCACTGATGTAACCTGTGAATTTCGTCAAAGTTCAGTTATTATTATGGTTAATGAAGTAATAACTCAAAAACTATAAGCGACTATTTGACTGCCTCCGTGGCGCAGTGGGCGTATAGCCGGCTGAGACGCAGGAGGTAGCGGGTTCGATTCCCGCCGCGGAACAAATGTTTGCATGATCTACAGATATTTGTTCTGTGTCTGGGTGTTTTTCTATCTATATAATATAAGTATGTATTTACAAAAAAAAAACAAAAGTATATAAGTATTCTATCAGTTATCTGGTTCCCATAGTACAAGCTTTGTTTAGTTTGGGCTAGATAGCGCTGTGTGAAATGTCCAACAATATTTATTATTATTATTTATTATAAGGATTATTTCAACTAAAAATAAAACGTGGTCGAAATGTGCTAATGAATATAATATACACGATGATGGGATCAACGCTTCGAAAGTTATCCTCGGGCAAACAAACATACATACATATATACATACATACAACGCCGATTTGCCCAAGTTAAATTGGAGATCTCGCTTCGCTCGATCAATGAACTAAAAACATTTAAAAAATTAAAATAAATAAGATCAAATAAAAAAATTATCTACCGCAACATTATGATACATTTAACATAATAATTGATAGAATTTGTAAATTTTATGTGTCGTTTTCAAGGCTGTCTTATAAAAAAGTTTCAGCGTTTTTCATAGATGGCTTTGCGACGTACCTACACGGATTTGGTAGAGTCACTGCCTACATACAAAATGCCTACAAACGAATAAACGAAATTAGTAAATCATTATGATAAATACTTACAGGATTTATCACGTACTAGTTTATCGGTGTTCCGACTCATAATGTTTTGATTCAATTCGTGGACCTTCATCAGGGTGAGTGCGATCCACTCCGCTGTACCGCGTCCCTCCGAGCACTGTATTCTAATAATAATGATTGAAATAAATCACGAAAATTTTCTAAGTGAAATGAGTAAAAGAGAAGAATGGTTATTTTGCGATCAAAAAGTCAAAGTCAAATATTTTTATTAATTAAAATCACAAGGACCACTTTGAAACGTCAATTTTACTCCCTGAAGAATAGAATACATAACAATACAGAAAATAAATTACGTCTAGATTGTAACATTTTGAACAAGTTGGAGCAATTTCAATCCCAAGCTTGTCTATCATCTAAATAATCCAATATTTTGTGGTAGTTTAAATACGTTTTTAAATTTGTTAATTGTCAATTTCTTACATCCTTGGGAGTTTGTTATAAAAGCGTACACCTTGCCCTAACTTTATGGAGTCTACAAGTGGCAACAGCGAGGTTGAGCAAAAGATTTGATATGCTAGTTAGCGTCATCTATCTTTTTTTTTTGCGCTTAGTGTTTGTCATGTCGTGAGTGAAGGTTTCTTCTAGACAAGCGTACTGCATCATCGCTTACCTCTAGGCGAGATCGTGGTCAAACGCGATCCTTCTGAAATACTCTAATAATTAGGCTTAAAAAATTGTCAAAAGTACCAGGCCAAAACCTCCAAGAAGTACATAAAAGATTAAGGAACATAGCTTTCCTCGCAGGGCATGTGCCGACGATTATCAAACTCATTTTGTAACATAATCAGATACATTAGTCTTGGAAGTTGTCTTGGAAGTCAAATCGGCAAATGCTAACTGGTAGGCGACACGAAATGACATTAATTACCTAGGTACTTAATATACTAGATTCAGCAATAGCACACGACATTTTGCAAATTGATGATGAAACCGAAAGTTCTTAGATCTTACCGAGTTTTCAGATGCTCCCGTACTACATAATTAACATAATCGACGATAAATACACTAGTGGTTCGCTCCGAACTGAGATCTCGCGAGTCTACCATAAAAAGAAAAAAAAATATTATTCGTAATCTCTATCAAAATAGTGCCACGAAATAAAAACCACATAACCTGACCTACAGTTTCATTTAAAGTAAGGAGTTCATGTAAATCGGTTACTCTTTTTTGGAGTACAAATTGCAGTTATTCTGGATTTCAGACTTTTGCCTATATTTGTGATACTTATGCTATACTCATACCAAATTACAGCACTGTGGGGCTACTGGTGTACCCTGTGAATTTTGTCAAAGTTTAGTTTTTATTTTGGCTAATAGCTAAAAAAAAAAACAAAAACTTTACTAAAAATAAAAACAGGGTCGAAATGTACTAATGTAACTAATGAAGACCTTTCATTTGACGTTACATTTGATCTAATAGTCTCATTATCATTTTTTTACCCCTCTTGAACCACAATATCTCAACAATCCCTCCACATTTTTAGCTCATTTAGTCACACTAAAATTTTGCTAGCACTATCTACACCTATGTATTAAATTTCACGATGATCGGATGAACGCTTCGAAAGTTATCCTCGGACAAACAAACATACAGACATACATAAATACATACATACATAAATACATACATACATACAACGCCGATTTGCCCAAGTTGATTTGGAGTATACATAACCCAACCAATAATACATAACCCGAGCCATGTTCTACGATTTTTCGTCGAATATACGAACATTTTGACTTTTCGACTCGGCTGATTTTTCATCGTAAAAGTTCAGTTTACCTATATAATAAAATGGAGGACATTGGCATCAAGGGTATATCGCTCAGCATTTTCTCATGTTACCTTACCGAACGATCACAATGTGTGGTTTCATCTATGTATAAAGTTATCCTGTGTGTATTATGTTCAAAATAAATGATTGATTGATTGATATAAATTAATGTACCTAACTACCTACTTAAATATATTTTTACTGTTTTTTATTCTTTGTATTCATGAGAAGTTGTTCTTTTTTATGGTTATAACACCATACCTACCTATGTATATGTATATGCATCGTACGTAGCATTCCATCTATAGTGATTGTTTATACTAAACCTCGATTGTGTGCTTATTCTACCTACGGTTCCCCAAAAACTTGAATGATTAACGTTTATGGAAATCCAAAAGTCAAAACAAACAGACATGCATAAGGCCATTAAAGTCAACCTGCAAATTGGTCCAGTATCAATATTTCAACTGCATTCTGTTTGCATTTTGATACCTACTTTAGGTGTTAATTAATTCCAACCCGTTAACCCAGTGTTGGTACTGGTATTATTTATACTGTGACAGAAGTACAGTTGACATCAGAAGCCTTTACAGTAATTTCATCATTCGTTGCATTTCAGTCATGCATACTGTAATTTCATACGATAAACAAATCTCACTATCCCACTCTACAAATGCCTCTACGATATGTAGATGTAGATATCTTCTTGGTTGTGTCTGGTAACCTGGTACTTTGTCGCGAACCAACTGGTACATCTTCGTTGCGTTGGTGATTGCGATGAAAGTTATTTAGAGTCATTTATTAAAATAAGGGCTTTTCAATTTAGATTTAATTAGAAATAAAACCGGCCAAGTGCGAGTCGGACTCGTGCACGAAGGGTTCCGTACCATTATCTATAAAAACGGCAAAAAACCTATTAATTTTTAAAGTGAACATATAACTAAATATTCTGTGATTATTTCAAGCCTGTTGCCGTTATCAATATCGAGCAAAAACGAGCAAAAAAATCACGTTGGTTGTATGGGAGCCCCACTTAAATATTTATTTTATTCTGTTTTTAGTATTTGTTGTTATAGCGGCAACAGAAATACATCATATGTGAAAATTTCAACTGTCTAACTATCACGGTTCATGAGATATAGCCCGGTGACAGACAGACAGACAGCGGAGTCTTAGTAATAGGGTCCCGTTTTACCGTTTGGGTACGGAACTATAAAAACTAGTTCCAACTAGCGTAATAGATGTCGCTGTCTTGAGATGCACTGTCATAAATATGGTTTTGGTGTATGCCAAAATCTCAAAGACACAATATTTAAATTTGCCATAAACAATCTCAAATCAAACAGAAATGTTTGTTTTTTATTTTAAGTTCTTCTACATTCAAATTCAAAATCTTTTATTCATTAAAACCACAAGGACCACTTTGAAACGTAATTCACTTTCCTTTGTGTTACCCATGCTTGCGAATTAATAAATGAATTATGAATTTGTTAATCAGAGCATGACAGAGCAACGCCATCTGTTAGCAGCTATAAAAACATGGTCGTGAAAACGCCTCATTATTTTTTTTTACTATAAATCATGTGATATTTCGATACCTGTTCGGTATCGTTGAAGCGATAACGACAGTAGAAACAGGTCGAAGCGAATGGCGGCTTCTGTTGGCGCCTGTACAGAGGCATTACCGTGACAGTGGTACAAAGATACACACGGAAAGGCCACGGTGAGCGGTGACGACTGATTAAAACTCAATCGGGTGAAGTGTTGATAAGACGGCCACGACACGTAGGGCCGTAGAAAGTGAGACTTGTTAGGCCGAGTGCTAATGAACAGGATTTTCGATTTCTTTTAATTATTTGAGTGTATGTATACTCATTCAAGGTTATTTGACAAAAGTACTATAAGATGTGATAGAACGTTTGTTTGTTTAATTCTTTATTTCACATACAGAAACATGTACAAATTGAGGACTTATTGCTAAACGCATTTTCTACCAGTCAACCGTGACAGGTAAAAAACTTAGGTTGGCGACTAAAAGAAAAATAAATAGAAATAAAAAACTAACTGTAACTAATAACTATCTAATTGCTTAAATAAATAACTACTACTAGAATACCCATTTTAGTTCAAGTTTTTGATCGAGCGAAGCAAGATCTCTAAATCAATTTGGGCAAATCGGCGTTGTATGTATGTATGTATGTATATATGTATGTTTGTTTGTCCGAGGATAACTTTCGAAGCGTTGATCCGATCACCGTGAAATTTGATACATAGGTAGGTAGTGATGGCACAATTCTGGTGTGACTAAATGAGCTAAAAGTCTTGGGGGTCGTTGAGATGTTGGGGTTCAAGAGGGGTAAAAAATAAAGTGACTATTAGGTCAAGTGGGACTTCAAATGAAAGGTCTTCATTAGTACATTTAGACTCCGTTTTTTTTGTTAGTAAAGTCCTTATAGTTTTTGAGTTATTAGCCATAACAAAAACTGAAATTTGTCAAAATTCACAGGGTACACTAGTAACCCCACAATGCTAAAATTTGGTATGCGTGTAGCTTAAGTGACAAAAATATAGACAAAAGTCTGAAATCCAGAATAACTGCAATTTTACCACCATTTATGTACTCATTTGAACTTGTGCAAATTGTTGTGTTACCTATAAGTTCTAGGACATGTCGATTTCCCCGTGTTTTCCTTCACCTCTTGGGCCTTTCTGTAATTCATTATGTTGGCAGATGTTGCCACCCACTATCAAACGAACCATTTATCATACCGACCTTCTGTATTCGCACTTATTCGCATTATACGCTTCAGTAGATCGCCTTCATGCCAAGTCACAGCTAAAACGATTATCAACGTGGAGAAGTTTCACTCCTGACGAGACAAAAATAGTAAGAAGGGTCAGTACGCAAAGATCATATTTAACTAGTGGTTCGCCCCGAACTGAAATCTCGCGAGTCTCCGATTAAAACAAAAAATATTATTTGTAATCTTTGACTATCAAAATAGTGCCACGAAATTAATAACCACCTAACTTGACCTACAGTTTCATTCAAATTACAGATAACGAGAGTTCATGTAATGTGGTTAATCTTTTTTTTGGGGTATAAATTGCAGTTATTCTGGATTTCAGACTTTTGCCTATATTTGTGTCACTAAAGCTACACGAATACCAAATTTCAGCATTGTGGGGTCACTGGTGTACCCTGTGAATTTTATCAAAGTTTTGTTTTTATTATGGCTAATAACTAAAAAACTACAAAGATTAAACTAAAATAAAAATGGGGTTCAAATGACCTAATGAAGACCTTTCATATGACGTCCAATTTGGCCTAATAGTCTTGAATCCCAATATCTCAACAATCCCCCAACATTTTTAGCTCATTTGGTCACACCAAAATTGTGACATCTCTACCTACCTATGTATTAAATTTCACGATGATCGGATCAACGCTTCGAAAGTTATCCTCGGACAAACAAATATACCTACATATGTACATACGTACATACTTACATACATACATACAACGCCGATTTGCCCAAGTTGATTTGGAAATCTCGCTTCGCTCGATGAGTTATCCAAAACTAGACTTTTATCTGCACGCAGTTTTTGGTGAACGGTAGGTAACCTCGTAATGTGACAATACCCCCGCTAATATTACCTTCACTTAATACATAAGTAGGTATCTTATTTTTATACTTATATTTATTTTAACTATAGAGCTTAATAACAATTTGTAGCGTAAAGATCCTTTATTCCTTCGCTGTGTCTCTGTTCATTCTGTTTTGATCCAGTGACTAGATTAGAGCGAGGCTTTTAAAATTGCCGATGGCGATAGTATGCAGTGCATCTCACGGAGGTTTCATTCATGCACAAACAAATAAGTGCGGTAGAGATAGATTGCGCAAGCTGATTAATAGTGACGCAGGCCTACCAGGGTGCACGAATCCGACACCAAGCATCGCCGCTTTTCGACAGCCCGCGCCCGGCCCGTTCCGTGTTTAGGTTCACCCACTTTCTACCGGAAGGCAATTAAAAATAATTTGCATTTCTCTTGTGAGCCTGTCAATATTCCGCGCGAATTTGTAGCGAGTCTGTCGGAACGAGAGCAAGATGACTCCTTCGATTCCACCAATTATTCGGACCGCTTTGTTAACTTAATGTACATACAGTACGACTCGGTTTAACTTTAACTTTCTCAGGCAAATGACCAATTATTAGTTTAAGAATTATGTAGAGGGTCTGCTTTACAATTATTTTATTTACGTACTAAAATTACTAAAATACTCTAATGTAGTGTTGCTGATGTTTGTATAGTGGTGAAGTCCTGGTGAAATTACAGGATGTTTATTTCACGAGTCAGGGTCAGGATCATGTGCAACTATCATTTATGCCGGTGTGTCATAAGTACCTAATAGCTACTCTATTGCTGTTGTAGTAACGGACAAGCTGACCCGCAGTGGGATCAAAATATAAATATCTTTTATTTTTAGAAGCAGAAAAAATGCTGATAAACTGCGTCTGCGGAATTAAATGCTGATGTCAATCTTAAATGCCAAGTTTAGGAGATTATACAAACTGTTTTATTTGCTTAACCTCTTAAGTTACTCTAATTTGCAAAGCTACTGCTTTTTGCTCCGATGCCAACTTCAATCCACGACGTGATAGATCGTGATGAGATTATCTACTGCAAAAAAGTTGAGTACATTAGCACCAATGTATTTTTTATTGCGATAAGAACTAAGTACTTTTAGCGTCATTACAATAAATAAAATAAATATAAATAAATATTACTGGACATCTCACACAGCGCTATCTAGCCCCAAATTAAGCAGAGCTTGTACTATGGGAACCAGATAACTGATAGAATACTTATATACTTTTTTTGTTGTAAATACATACTTAAAATATATAGAACAACATCCAGACCCGAAACAAATATATGTAGATCATGCAAACATTTGTTCCGCAGCGGGAATCGAACCCGCTACCTCCTGCGTCTCAGCCGGCTGTTCGCCCACTGCGCCACGAAGGTCGTCAAATCACAATGTAGGAATTTTCCTTCTTGTGATAGCATTGGTGAACGAAATGTTTCCAGAAATTAGCCTATCATCACGGTTTTTAAAGACTAGCAGATTTATATGCAAAGTAAACAGGATACACTTTTTTCTTAAACTTTCTAAATTCCACTGTTTAGTTACTAATGTCTTAACTTTGTAACAGAGACGATTTTATGAATCAAAATGACTACAATAATAAACACCTGCTTCACTAGCGATCCGCTCACCTGCTATGATTTATGCTCAACGCCGGCATTGTGCTGTCGGGGCTCCGGCGTAAACTATGAATGACCTAACCTCGATGTCTCGCGGTTCAGATAAACTAAACTTACAATAGTCAGATCAACATTTTAGTTTATAAACAAGGTGTTTGAATTTGCACAAAATAATATCGCTGTTCGCGCATTATGCATTGTTTTTAATTGATAACTCGATTGGAAATATCAATCAAATCAAAAATATCAAAAATGTTTTATTTGTTTTATACCAATATTTACAATTCTGGTTGAAGCCCTGGCTCCTGAACTAGCGTCAGCTGTATGTCAGGAGTCAAATTCTTCCCACATTAAATGACAAAAGAAAATACATAGGTAGGTAAGTGGCTGTTTTTAACTACAATATTGTTGTACACACCAACAAAACAATTTTATTGAAGGTGCTAAAGATATCTTGATTTTCGAACCAATAATTTGTAGTTGATAACAACCAATTTTTTGAGTTTGTTCACCTCAAATTGATTAACTATCCACGTACGTTATACTATTACATCTTAATTCCTAAACAAACAATCTCGATCAATATACTTAACCAAATAAGTACCTACATAAAGCGCTCATAAATATTACGCCTCCGCCATCCTGTTTCACATTTCTTACACCGTCCTACAAGAAATAAGTTTTTTGTTGAGAAATTACTTTTTCAAAACAACTTTTTATAATATTCATAATCGGAACCGCAAGCAGATTCAAATGAGCCCAAACACTAGTAGCCTACTATAATCCATTCAGAAGTTCCGTTGTCTAGAATCCGTCTCCATCATGAGACCACCTCCATGGTACCATATTATTGCATTCTCACCGAAGTTATATATGTATTCCAAATTTCAGCTCAATCTATTATGTATTGAGGGGAACGGGTTTAAAATTCAGTCGCAAGATTCCACCCGGACAAACATACATAGGTACATTGCAAGTTAATAAAAAGCTTGTAAAAATGGCTGTCATAAATTAAAGCTTTTGTGTAGGGCTCATAAAAAGCTGATGTTTTGGATATAGTGCTTAGGTTTCTTTTATGGAAATTGTTGTAGCAGTTTTCGTCTGTCGCCGATTTCAAATATAAAAAAAATAATTTGAATCTTATTCTAAAAGTTGTATATTCCATACAGCACGCTGCACCTGCCCCATCTCTCCGGATTTCCTCATAATTTCTAGAGCATTGTGCAAAGATCACAGTTAGACCGTAAATTATTGGACGGTCTTCACGGATCCCGCTATACCGGGGTGGGCCTGCTCACGACTCAATGTTTATCCACAACATAACAAATTGCCGCAGACGAATCCGCAAGCAGTACCTAAATCAACGCTCTTTGTTTATAAAGGCTTACGATATAATGTGCTTTTAAGTATTTTGTAATTTCATGGTCAAATCTCAAAGAATTTTTAAATTCATCCGTACATACTCGTAGTTTCATGTAGTCCCCATTAAGATTGATAAGATAAAATACATTTATTTTGGTAACAAACTTCATAACACTAGGGTAGGTACATCAGATTTAGTATTAAGTTAACTAGTGGTTCGCCCCGAACTGAGATCTCGCGAGTCTACCATAAAAACAAAAAAAAATATTCGTAATCTTTGACTATCAAAATAGTGCCACGAAATATAAACCAACTAACTTGACCTACAGTTTCATTCAAATTACAGGTAACGGGAGTTCATGTAAATTGGTTACTCTTTTTTGGGGCACAAATTGCAGTTATTTTAGATTTCAGATTTTTGCATATATTTGTGATACATAAGCTACACGCATACCAAATTACAGCACTGTGGGGTCACTGGTGTACCCTGTGAATTTTGTCAAAGTTTAGTTTTTATTATGGCTAATAACTCAAAAACTACAAAAATTAAACAAAAAATAAAAACGAGGTTCAAATGTACTAATGAAGACCTTTCATTTGACGTGCCACGTGATCTAATAGCCTCATTTTAATTTTTTTATTACCTCTCTTGAACCCCAATATCTCAACAAGCCCCCATAATTGTTAGCCCATTGAGTCACACAAAAATTGTTCCATCTCTACCTACCTATGTATTAAATTTCACGACGATCGGATCAACGCTTCGAAATTTATCCTCGGACAAACAAACATACCTACATACATATATACAACGCCGATTTGCCCAAGTTGATTTGGAGATCTCGCTTCGCTCGATCAAATATTAAAACCTAGTTGGAAAAGAAACATAGGCATATATAAATTGATATCTACCTACAAAATCTTTGTCTAAGTTTTGGAGTACGTCATTAATACGTCTGAGTCGAAGGCATGGTTAAACAATACTCGCTATATTTGGCTTGCATAGTGACTTGATTAGCTCTTCCAGAGACCAAGTAATTTCCACGAGACATATTTACAACATAAATGATGTTCGTTTGTACTTTTAGAACCAGAAATTGCAGAAAATCTTAATACACCTGCAATTACAGGTATTGTTCCTAGCTTATGGTTGAAGCTAACTGCTTATTTACCGTTTTCACTTCAAAAATATATCACATTATTTAGTACATACCTACCTACCCATTCATTTCGCGTAGCCATTGGAAGAAATCCAATACCTATTACCTATTTATTTTATACTAGCAGCCTCTCGTGGTCCACCTGCGTTATTTTTTTAAGAATACGAGTAAGATAAGGTTAAAATCATAAATTAAAATGTATGAAGACGATGTCTTTATCACATTGAATAAAAATATTCAGATAGATACAGCAGTTTTGCCGTAAACGGAGGACACGAACAGACAACATTAAAGTTATGTTTATTTGTAGGGATTGTCTTCTCTTGTAAATTGTAATATACAGTTATCCATCTGTGTGGTCCATATACAGGGATTTTAAGGGTCATTTCGTCAGATCGTTTACTTGAAATTGGTCAATATAGCGGGCAAGCGCTAGTTTCTTCCAAGCATCAGTTTGCGGATCGTTTCGTGCCCGGCCCGACGGTTTTAGGTCAAAGGTATTTATTTACCTAACAGATATATCGGTGATAGCCTTTTTCGTTGTGCCACCCGCGAATAAGTGGCTGCATTAACAGCACTCGCCATTCCAAATTAAATGTCCATTGCGTTTTGAAGACTCGGTATTTATTAAGCCGTAAATACATTTTTTATTATACAAATGTCTCATAACTTTGAACATCGTCAAAAAGCATTACGTTAACTGTTAATCGCATTTCAATACGTTTTATGAATTGCCGTCAACCGTAACGCGGAGAAAATTCGCACTTAAAACGTACGGACTTCATTTATTTTTATTAATACTGTTCCAAAAACGTTGACGCATTGTATTAAACCCCTCAATAAAACAAGCGAGTTACTAATGGCTGACCCCATTTTGCAGGATAGATAGGTATATCGATTTAATTTGTTTTGTTGTAAACATTTGATATCTTCATCACGTTTCATATTTGTATACGTTTCAGCGAGATCTCTAAATCAACTTGGGCAAATAGGTGTTGTATGTATGTATGTATGTTTGTTTGTCCGAGGATAACTTTCGAAGTGTTTATCCGATCATCGTGAAATTTGGTATATAGGTAGGTAGTGATGCCACAATTTTGGTGTGACTCAAAGAGCTAATAATGTGGAGGGGTTTTTGGGGTTTTTGGGGTTCAAGAGAGGTAAAAAAAACAAAATGGGACTATCCAGTTAAGTGGCACGCCAATAAAAAAGTCTTTATGAGTACACTTCGACCCCGTTTTTATTTTTAGTTTAAACTTTGTAGTTTTTAAGTTATTAGCCATAATAAAAACTGAACTTTGACAAAACTCACAGGTTACACCAGTGACTCCACAGTGCTGTAATTTGGTATGCGTGTAGCTTAAGTGACACAAATATAGGCAAAAGTCTGAAATCCAGAATAACTGCAATTTCTACCCCATAAAAGTGAAACCAATTT
This sequence comes from Philereme transversata, assembly GCA_963924445.1. Lineage (NCBI taxonomy): Eukaryota > Metazoa > Arthropoda > Insecta > Lepidoptera > Geometridae > Philereme > Philereme transversata. Next base: position 7,189,054 of record OZ004353.1, read on the forward strand.
ACATGAACTGCCGTTATCTGTGATTTGAATGAAACTGTAGGTCAAGTTAGTTTGTTATGCATTTCGTGGCACTATTTAGATAGTTAAGATTAGGTAGTACAAATAATATTTTTTTGTTTTAATGGGAGACTCGCGAGATCTCAGTTCGGGGCGAACTACTAGTTATCTACATGTAGCTAACAGTACATGTTTTATCGTTGCAAAATCGAGAAGCCATATTAATTCCAGTTTTTTATACCTGATTTTCTGTTAGTTTAGTAGTGATTTAGCTTCAGCTTAAACGTGGTAATCATTTTGATGATAGGTGGTCGCACGTAGTTTTTATGTAAGTTTAATCTGGCCAGACTCAACGGAGACTTGTCAGCTTACGAAGATTTTCTGAGTATCAAGGTAGATTACATTTTGCATGCGCAGTTTTTTTGCTGGTGCACTGTCATTTGAAATTTGATCGCTTTATGTTGCTGTCAGTGAATGAGTACGACTTTATTTGCCATGAATCAGTAAGAAGGTTAAAAGTTTTTACCATTTGAAACTAAAATTACTCTTGCTCAAACCTCATGTTACCCCTTTTAGACTATGCTGATGTCTGTTTTCTTGATGCCATGAAGGAACTTCTAAATAAACTGGAACGTCTTTAGAATTTGTGTATCCTATTCGTATTCGGGTTGCGCAAGTTTGATCACGTCTCCATGTTTAGACCCTAGCTAAAATGGCTTCCCATTCGTCGTCGACTTGATCTTCATGTTGTGACTTTTCTCTTCAACACTCTTTTCAATCCTCTAAGTCCTTCTTACCTCCGTGAGCGCTTTGATTTTCTTGTCCCACATGAGATGCCTTGTAGGTCATCAATGTCCCTCCTTCTCAAAACCCCTCTTCATTCCTCCAGTTGCTATGGCGCGGCGGTTCCTTTACTGTCCATGGAGTCAAACTGTGGAATTCTCTACCACACTTTAACCGCGCAAGTCCAGCACTTTTAAGCTTTGAGTCAAAGAGCATTACCTGTCCTTGTATATTTTTAGGTTATTATGTATAAGTAGGTATATTACGTATTTTGTGTATAATGTATAATAGATATTATTTTTAATATGTATAAGTATTTTATTTATTATGGTATATATTATGTATAACTATTAGTATTAGTATTTTACTCCAATGCCCTTTCCTGTGCACGTACCCACCACTATAATCAACTATTTCTATCTTCAAAGGTTTGCTGGAAGAAAACTCTTATCAGGGTTAAGCTCGCCTTTGTACATGTCCATTTTGTAAGCTGTTTCTGTTTGTAAATTTGTTTGTGTACAATAAAGAATATGAGAAGGTTCCTTTGTTTGTTTAGTAGTTTGAGACGGAAAAAAATCTTCGATACATCCGGCATTTTGCTCTACTTTCTCCATGCGAGGTGCATGAAATCCTATTAAAATAATAGTCATCACTACAATCATCATTTACATCGGTTACAAGGTCACCAGGACTACAGTCGTCTGTGCCATAAGCCTTAGTTAGATCTTGAGTAGAATTATTAATATCGTCATTGGCACAAGTAAAGAGACAACTAGACCCTTAAAGCTCTAAAAGCCTTACATATTATTTATTCTTGCATGAGCATTTAACCGTGTCACAGCTGCATTATTATTCTACATTTTAAATAAAGGTGTCAGTTTATGATACTTTGTTTCATGTAAATGGACATTAACGTATACATTATGCCGTATTCTGATTAAGTTTATGTGGTCGTTTTGATAAGCCGGTTACTAGTCCAGTGGAGCTCTGGCTCGCCGACTTAGGAAGTTCTCAGTACCTAGTAACTCTTTGCTAACCCGTGGCATAAGACTTGCGAGTTGCAAGTATGTTGACGGCGTCGATTCTGTTGCACCACTACAAGCTAGACCAGAGGCTCCCAAACTTTTTAAGTTCGCGGCGCACTTACAGGTTTAGTCTTGTCTGGGCGCCCTAGCTAGTTGAAATAGGGTACAGTGGTACTAAGTAGATAGGCACAAAAATTAAAACATCCACAATATATAGCAGAGCTTTTGTATTTATATATAGGAAAATATTTATTATTTAAGAAAAATAGCAATTAAAATACAATGGCAACTTAGTCAGTGTGATGTTGTGAGCTTGGTGATCTCCACACATTTTTACAAAGCGAGCTATAGGCTTGACACCGCTACTCTCATTTCTTGCATTCATTCTCATTTCTCATTTCATTGATCTTTGATTATTGTTTTATTGGTACCTTAAAACCTGGGGTTTCTTGTAAAATAGGTACCTGTTTTAGGTAACTAGTGTAACTGCTAGGTAGATTAATGAGGAGGTTTCACGGCCTGCTATCAGATGGATTGTTCATTATGTAACCGCGAATGCCTAAGTTTAGTTTCCGGAGAATGGTAAACAGGAGAGCCTCACGGCGCCCCTCTTTACTCTCTACGGTGCACCAGGGAGCCGCGGCGCACACTTTGGGAACCCCTGAGCTAGGATTTTCACGGCGCTTAAAATATATTTTCGGCCTAATAATCCGTGTTGGCTTAGTATAATGTAGGTATGCATCCCAAATTCCGATCTGGAGGTTGTGGGTTCGAATCTCGGCCGTGCAGTGTGCATTCATTCCAATGAAAGAATGAAAATTCTTTATTCATTCCATACAAGCTAGACACAACAGATATAAAGAAAAAAAAAACAAATAAATGTAAGCATAATGGGAGGTGTTATCGCTTAACAAAGTGAGTGGATTTTTATATTTGAAAAGTTTGTGTGCGCATTTAATTTTACACCTGCTCAATCTATGAAATAACTCATCATGAAGAAATATGCGTCTTATTAGTTCGGTTTACTAAATTTATATCTTTTCTTGCAGTAATCAGTACTAGGCAAGTCCATCTACCAAGCACCTCACCGGTTGCGTTTTTTATCCAGCTAATGCAACTTGCCACCAGGCGCTGTATAAACCATTTTTGAATAAAATATGTGTTGTATGGGAGCATTCTTAGTCTTGTCAGAGATTTCTACGAGAGAATCGACACTACATTTAGCACGTGCTTTAACCGTACCCGTTCTTCACTATTTCAGATCAGCTCTTTATTACCACCATTTATTACCACGATCCATACTTTCTCTGTTGTCAGACGATCGCGGAAATTTCATGAAGACTCGTTTACCAACCGACGACTAGACGTAAATAGCCTATTTGCGATTGTAATGGCTTTCAACTAAAACTATTTGCTTGTTGATAATGGGATGCTATGTTTTTTAGTATTAAAAATACTAGTGGTTCGCCCCGAACTGAGATCTCGCGAGTCTACCATAAAAACAAAAAACTATTATTCGTAATCTTTGACTATCAAAATAATGCCATGAAATAAAAAACCATCTAACTTGACCTACGGTTTCATTCAAAATACAGGTAACGGGAGTTCAAGTTAATTGGTACATTTTTTGGGGTACAAATTGCAGTTATTCTAAATTTCAGACTTTTGCCTATATTTGTGATACTTAACCTACACGTATACCAAATTACAGCACTGTGGGGTCACTGGTGTACCCTGTGAATTTTTTTTTATTTTTTTTTATAAATTATAGGCTGGCGTTTGACCACTATCTCGCCTGATGGTAAGCGATGATGCAGTCTACGATGGTACACGCTTGCCTAGAAGAAACCTATTCACTCGTGACTTGAAGATCCCTAGGTTGTAGTTGTCAGGAAACACAGACTCAGGCAAGGCGTTCCACTCCTTGGCGGTACGCATAAGAAAGGTGGAAGAGTACCGCTTTGTGCGTATGGGAGGTATGTCTACCATGTAGCGGTGGCGCATCGCGGAGCGTCTGGTTGTCCGATCATAGAATGGGGATGGTGGGATCAGGTTGAAAAGCTCCGCAGCACACTCTCCGAATTGTATCCGATAAAAAACCGAGAGGCTTGCAACCTTTCGACGATGCTCGGGGCTGTGGAGCCTTGCATTTGCTAACTCGTCATTGCAATGAATTTTGTCAAAGTTTAGTTTATATTATCACTAATAACTCAAAAACTACAAAAACTTTACTGAAAATAAAAAAGAGCTTGAAATGTACTAATAAAGACCTTTAATTTGACGTCTCATTTGACCTAATAGTTTCATTTTTTTTTACCCCTCTTGAACCCTAATAACCCCCAACATTTTGAACTAATTTAGTCACACCAAAATTATGCCATCACTACCTACCTATGTATACTATTCTACACTAGCTTCTGTATACAACTACGCTCGCGTGGTACCTGGATAAAAATAAGTCTAAGTATTAATGCGGGTCTCAAACTATAAGCCCTTTAACCATGCTGAGGAGTTGCAACGTAAGCAATATTTTCTTTTAATTTAAAACTGTCTATCATTTGACTAATACTACATCTGATGGTAAATATGTGTGGATAAAGATGTAGCACGCTTGCCTAGAAATAAAATGTTCACTTTGGTGGCACTTAAGATACAAGCACACTAAGATTATAATGGTCCAGAAAACCAGACATAAACACAAACTTTCGCTAAGTATTACAATAATAGATTAGAAATTAGATAGGATGATGTCATTAAAATTCTTAATGCGAGTGGCCAAGAATTTAATCTCGCTCCGACATACCAGAACGCTTAGGTACTATGTTCATTTTAAGCGATGCCATTCCATTAGGTGGAAAGGTTGCAATCGCAAAATACACAGAAATTGTGTCTTAGATGTGGGCCAGTAGGTTATTAAAACATACTTTTATATAGGTTCCGTAGCTCACAAGAAAATGAAATCCTCACAGGACTTTTTGTCCGGTCGTCCATCCGTCAATGTTAAGTAAGATTGCTTTTTCAAGAACGGCAATGTATCTAAACATATTTATACCTATGGACCTACCAAACACTATATTTTGCGGCCTTCTAATTAAGAGGATCGATTTGGTATGGAAAACTCTACAAAATGCATCCTGCCTGCAAGAAATAACGATACGGAAGCCTGTATCACACTTATCCGCGTTTATTTCTTTGTGTCTGCAAAATTGTGTGGAGCAATCGATTGTTTTTTAAAATTTATTATTGTATTGACAAAGTTATGTAACGATCTTGGTGTGAACAGTGAAATCCGTGTAGAGGCATGTCGGCCGTGTCGTCGAGGATACTTCGAACGTGCCAAGTGTTCTTCGCCGATGTACTCAACTTTTAAATGACTTTATCTTGGGCTTATCGAAAAACAAACGAACATAACAATAAAATCATCCAGTGTGAGTACATTGGAAATCACAGTTTATGTAACTTCGGATGTCGATGTCAAAACCGGGCGAGTTTTTGGCGAATTCGGTCGATCGAACCAAACGGTTTCAAAATCTCAAAGGTAATAATTTCGTATTTATCGATGACTTTATTATCGGCGCATAGCGATATATGGCAGAAAATATTCTGGGGCATGTTCAAACTATTAATAAAATTAATTGGACTGCTCTCGCAAGCCGCAGTCTTCATTGCGAAGGGGTCTCTTTGTAACACGAAATTCAACGGTCGTATTTCACGTTTTTGCTTTTTTATGTGGTGAATTATGGGTTCGCGGCGAGACAGTCTGTTGACAGTAATTTTAGTGTTGTTAGTGCCGTCGATATATCATGGCTGTTGGTCCTCCACAGCTTAAAGCACAATTAGTTAAACTGAATACGAGCCGCTGAAGGCCAAGGTAAAAATAACCCTGTAATTTTCATTGTAATCACACAGTAATGAGTTATGTATGAATCATCCACGTATTAATCATTCAATAACCGTTGAGCTTTTATTGAAGCTATTTATTTTAGATTACAGGGTTTATGAAGCTTGTATTAAGATAAAGCTTCGTCCATACTGGTAGAGCAAATTGCTTTGGAAATTGATTACAGTGAAACAATTACCAATGTAAACTAGGCTTTAACGGCGCATAAAAACAAATGACTGTCAATTATTGGCAAGGCGAAACGTCGCAGGATAGTAATTAAAATTGCAGTTTTGTCATTTTGCGAAGTCCAATGTTGGTTTAATTAGTGCCTCTGGCAGAAACAACAAAGTGTTGGGCGCCAATCGATTGACCCGATCTCCGACTGTCTGTAGTTATTGGGTATTATACAGCGAAGAGGTTGTTGTAGGCACATAAACCTTCGTGACCGTCTGAACTTTGGATTACCATCTTTGCGACCGACACCATGGAAGGAACTTTACGAGTATGTTTGAAACCACTTATCGGAATGTGGTAAATTATGTAAAGAGACATCGATTACCATTCATTGACTTTTCTTGAACGCTAGCAAAGGTTCTATGCGTAGTTAAAAGTTTTGAAACAAATTGCAAAATCCATAATTTTGTATAAGCGTTTGCTATTTATTTTGCAACTATAGATTGATCGATCGACCGTGGAAGTTGCAAAACAAACGTAGCGTCTGCAAAGTTAGTGAACTCGCTGGCATTGTTTTCGGCGCCAGCACTCAGTGGTGGTGCCACACTTCACAGCAGCTCTATGAAGTTCATTACTAGTCGTTTCAATCAACGTTTCTCAATGCAAATTTTTCATATCCCCTTTGAACGCGAGTAACTATTAGCGAGTATTGTACTCGAGGTTTAATGTTGGTACACACTGCGCAGCTAGTGAAGCTAAATGATGTAGAGATATGAATCGCTTAATAGGCAAGTGTGAACAGTGCTGCCATTGTCGGGCCCATTAACAAACAAGTTTTGACACGCGAGTGTGTACTTGCGAAATGTTCAACTCACGACTAAATAAATAAATGCTTATTTACATCGTTGCCCAAGAGCTGATAAGTAATTTAATTAGAACGGCTTTAATTGAATATCGGACACAATAACGAGACCGGTGTGCCGATATTGTTGCAACAAATTAATCAAAGTTATGATCCGCGCATGCGTCTCGCTTTGTTGCGGTAAGCTGACTTATTTGTTCTTGTGAAATGTATTTAGGTATGTTAACAAAGGCAATAATTTTGTAAATGTGGTAACACGGTTGTGTTTGAAGGGTATTGATCTTGATTGTATTGGCGTCGCGACTCGCAGGCGGCTGCAGTCTGCGCGGGCGCAACTGTTGAATATTTCAAGTGCACTCGACTTATTTATGAAATCGATGTAGTTTCGTGATATCATATTCACTAGAGGTGGTTTTGTTGAATTTATAAATATTTTATTCTGAGCTTTATTTTCCTATTTCCTCATTGTATTTGATGTTTGGGCCCATGCAATTCTCTGGAATACAGACAATTTTATGGCATTATAAAACAATGTGGACGAAGTCATGGATAGATAATAATATGTATCTAGTTCGATTTATTAATTTGGCTTAACATATTCCGTAGCTATAAAAAGCTTATCGTATGACGTCGTGATTGCATAAATACTGAGTAAGGTAAAGGTACCTTGCTGCTGTAAAGTACTAGGGAAGTTGTCGCAGTAACGATCAATTTGCATTGAGAAACGTTTTTCTAAACCCAACCTTCCTTAATTAGCAGAGAAACGCTAGTGATCCAACTTCTATGCAAATGCATTTTCTTCTATTTTCGAAAGTACCATCTTTGTGAGAATTATGCACTGGGCTTATCAGTGATACATGGATTTTACTTTTATGAGAGGTTGAAGTGAAATGCTAACGAATTGCTGGGATTCTTTGGCATATTGAATAAGAGTTAACTATGAAAAAATATTATTATGGTGAAAATAAAAATAAAAATCTTTTCAGGCGGATTTCATATCAAAGACTTGCTGCAATTGTATCTTGAATTGTATTTAAATTGTATCTTGACCGAAATTGTACTTAGTGCATGGAAAACGTAGATAGAATCCTGGAAAATTGGATTCTCCTCTGGGCTTAATATTATTAGTATCATAAATGTACCTCCCGCCCTAGATGTCTCTGCCATAAGATTTTCAATAAGGAAAATCAAATTTACCTGCATCATTTCAGTTATATTTTCGGTAAATATTATCAGAAACAACAAAGGGAGCTAATAGAAGGCAAAACTATTAATAATTTTCCTTGAATTTTCTATAACAAGGTAAAACCGATCGGCTAACCTCGGGCCCTATAGGCAAAACTGTATTTTATGCATCTACTACTTGTTTGATTATTTTAAGCTAAAAAGCAGTGGGATAGCTCAGGCGTAGGCGGAGCGGGTCCAATTATGTCGCAGCGAGAACGAATTTATGGGGAAACGCGATGCGACGCGACGCCCCGCTCTCACCTTGACACGACGAAGTCAATCCGAACCAGCACCCGGACCTTCTGGCTTTTCATCACAGAGCATCATTATAACTATAAATTTAGTTCCAAAACCTTGGACAGTTCCTTCGTCAAATAAAACACTTCAAAGAATCAATACTCAAATAAACAAACAGTTTTGAAACGTTTCTTTGAAAATTGGTCTCTGAATTTATTTAAATGTAAACACTAATGTATGCGCATATACGATCGTGGCTATGCAGTTCAGAGTCAGAGGCTGCGGACGGAAGGCTGCGCTCGCGCAAGTCCTAGCTCGAGAGGTGCCGCATCGCCGGCAGTCGCGCGGGAAACGCCGCAGCGAACGGTCGAGTACACGTCAAAATTAACCTCAAAAATTGCATTTATCGATCGTATTTACGACAACTTACACTTACTTTGATAAAAACGATCGGGAACCATACATGAAGTGATAGATTCTTATGTGGTTTACAAAAACAAACACCATTATGTCCGGTTAGGCGATTTTTATTGGATAAACTGTGAAAAACCAACTCTGTCCAAATGAAGATGACTGTGAATCGTATAAGGGTGGTGGTTCTAGGGAGTCCGCGCAGTGGAAAGTCAGGTTAGTAATTGCATTTCCTTGTTCAGTTTCTAGTGGTCTTCTAGCGTTTATTTGTCCTAATATAGTTTAATTTGATCTAAATTGCGATCAAAGACTTTTCTCTTAACGGCTTCTTGAAGTCATCTCGAAAGGAAATAGCTATAGGGAAATCGACTTATTATTTTGTTGATCTTACGATACGATACTTAAAAGTATTCGTATTTAAATTCAGGTGTGATGTTAAAAAATTCAAAAGCTTTTTACTGTTGCGCTGCAATATTTGTCATGATCACGGGTAATAAAATAAGAAACTTATTATTATGGTTTGGTTGTCGTGAGTTTTAAGCGCAAGTCCTGCAATTTAAGACGTTCAAATTGCTTGTCCATCGTCACATGAGCTTGTGTAACGGGAAATGAGTAATTTTGGTTCAAAAATCTTTATTTCTGTAAAATATACTAAATTGTAGCGGCATGCCCAATATCTTGAATCATTGTTATTATGAAGGTGTAATGTGTATGCCTGAGGAGTTTTTTTAATAACTGCCCAGGAATAATACTGTGATAGTGGACTTGTAATATAATAATAATAAATAAATAAATATTGCTGGACATTTCACACAGCGCTATCTAGCCCCAAACTAAGCTTGTACTATGGGAACCAGATAACTGATAGAATACTTAAATGCTTTTTTTGGAAATAAATACTTATAATATATAGAGAAACAACCAGACCCGGAATAAATATCTGTAGATCATGAAAACATTTGTTCCGCGGCGGGAATCGAACCCGCTACCTCCTGCGTCTCAGCCGGCTATTCGCCCACTGCACCACGGAGGTCGTCATGACTTTATATATGGTTGGTTAGTGGTTGTAATTATGCTTAGTTACCCCTAATATGTATAATAATAACATCTAAAATAACTATTATACTTTTATGCAAAATAACGGCGTACTTTCTATCCAATAGGTTATCTGCGCTTATTTCAATGCAATATTCTAGTTTATAATTTATCTTGTCGACTTTCGCAACGTTCAGGAATTGATGTCAAAAAAATTACTTATATTTAACGCATTTATTCAGTATCATCTGAAGGTGGAACCGAAATCAAATATTAATTGAGTCATGTGGCTTATCAGCACATTCTTTTACTGACATTCTTCTCTGAAATATATACATACGAATCTCTGAAATGATAAGAATTAATAAACAAGTATTAGTATCATATTAAATCATGCTAATACAGTGTTTATTCTTAAGATTGTGCACAACGTTTGTAAAGTATATTTTCTTTCATTTGTTTATTTTTAATGGTGTGCAATAAATACATTATCTAATCTAATGTTTGATTATTAGTATCCACCTACTTATTATCTCTTAGAAGTTCTTCTAAGTTTTTTGTTCTTGTTATAATACATTTTCGGTTTCGGTTTACGAGACGTCAATCATTTCCAAGAACCCTAAAATGACTATATTGCAAATGTTAGGTCTTCTCTTTCTCTTCATTTATATTTTATTTATACATATAGTCCCTAGTTATACATATATTTTACATATAGTCCCTATGGTCGCATATTTTTTTATAAGATCCTTCCAATCAAACCAATACAGTTCTAGCATTCCGTAAAGCATCAGTAAATATCTCACGTGGAGATACTGTTATTGAATAAGAACCTACAGTCACATACATACACCTGACTGTCTGACCCTATAAGATACTGTGTCGTGAGTATCGGAAACTACGAGAACCAAGGTCAACCATTGGTATTCGAAGTTATACAATACATTATCTCTCAATGCAGAATTGACCTCGTACCTTTGGCGCCCAGGAGTTCGTTATCCTCAAATTACTTGTACTTATTTCAAAATGAATAGCTCTGTGAGTATCCAATAAAACAACATACCAACATCTGAACGGAATTCTGTTCTGAAGCATGTCTACAATATTAATATCAGCACTTATGCAATTAAAAGAAATTCCATTACTTCTTTAGCAACTGTCAGCCGTTAAAATGCCTTCAAGTCTTTTAGCAAAACAGGAATCCGCGTTCAGATAGCTTTTTCAATAGTATGCGTTGCGTGTGGAACAACGACCTCGACGGCTATGGCGTTAATGGGCGAAGAGTTACACAACGCTGGCGCCACTGGCGTCGCGGTCGACGGGAAATCGCGCCGCTGACCCACCGGCCGAGTCGCAGCCCAGCTCTACCAAGCGACTGGTTGTAATTGCACCGCCCTAATTGTCCGCCGGTTGTCCGCCGGCTGACGGCTGACGGACCGGCCGCGACGCATGCGTTTGCAATTCATTACGCTGCATCGCCCGCGCCCGCGCCCGCCACCAGAGGGCCGACATGCGAAATTGTTTTCAAAGCAGATCCTGTCTACGAATAGCCCGCCCGTGGGAGTGGCCCTCGTCAGTCACGGATCCGCGGCCGACTAACATCGTTTTAATGCCCATAGGACGGTACAGCTTCAGCTCGAAATTATCCTCAAAGCTCGTTCTTATAAATAGCTTCGAACCGAGGTGCTTTATTTACACGTTATAATGGATTCCGTTACGTGGACACTCATTAAATAGCCGCAGCCCCATATTTATCTCCGCGCCGATATCTGGGTCAGGTTACGGCTCCGCTCTCAAAAATATGATATACGGTATTGTACTTTAGCACCCTGTGGTTATCCGAGGAATGAATTTTAAATCGGCACGGTTTAATTATCTCTAGCTAATAAAGTTTTCAATTAGGCAAACCGCAGCTGCTGCATGCGTATTGTATGTAAGTACTTTTTGTCGGAAAAGGGTTGCGTGAGAGCAATGAACTTACTGTTTCAAAAGAAAATAGCGGCTTTTGTGATATAAGAAAGATGATTGCATGCAGCGGCACTGGTGTCAAGCTGCACGATAATAGGTATCACGTCAACGAAAGGTTTATATCGATGTCAGACGACGCACGCTTGCGGAGTACGGACGGCGACCTCCTCACAGTATGATGAATAGTGCTACTGATGAAACATTGATGTATTGCTGACTGCTACACTCGCTCACCGCATGCCGCTTCTGTCATATTTGAATGTAATGGGGTTCGCAAAATTAATAAAGACGTAAGGGCATCCACCACTTTAGGGAGCATATTGAATAAATAAATAAATATTGCTGGACATTTCACACAGCGCTATCTAGCCCCAAACTAAGCAGAACTACTACTACTGTACTATGGGAACTAGATAACTGATAGAATACTTGTATACTTTTTTTTGTAAATACATACTTATAATATATAGAAAAACACCCAAACACGGAACAAATAAATATAAATATATTGCTGGACATTTCACACAGCGCTATCTAGCCCCAAATTAAGCAGAGCTTGTACTATGGGTGCCAGATAACTGATAGAATACTTATATACTTTTTTTTTGTAAATACATACTTATAATATATAGAAAAACACCCAAACACGGAACAAATATCTGTATATCATGGAAACATTTTTGTTCCGCGGCGGGAATCGAACCCGCTACCTCTTGCGTCTCAGCTGGCTATTCGCCCACTGCGCCACGGAGGTCGCCAGAAATGATGGGCATGTTGACATTGTGGCATTACAGTTCATTTAGATTACGGATTTATTTTCGTTGACGAGATATTATCTTACCATATACCTGCTCTACGATATAATCAAGATAAGGGTTTGTATTTTTCAACACCGCTAACCTCTTTGAACTCTGTCAGTACCGATCATACAGAAATACTTGCCGTCGACCATCGCCATCACGGTCAGTTCGACAGCTGATGGATGATCGAGGTAATCTATTAATTACCCATAGTCGTCTAGTCTACCATCAAGGCCCATCATCGGTTCTTCCATTGTTTCTGTTGCCGCTCCATCTATCAACCCACGTGGTGCCATGTTGTTTGATCATCGTAATTTGTCTTATACGGTTCGGTGATTATAAAACTTTTTTATGAGAAACTGATGGTCGAATTTGATCGATCTCTCTGATCGTTTAGGATGCGATGATTGTGTTTGTATATTTTTTGCTGTGGATATGTGGTCTTTCTTGTGAATATATTCGCTGTTTAATTTCTTGGAGACATTGACTATTATTTGTATTAATGTCAAAACGTGAGGTAGGCAGATTGAAATAGGTTTAGCAACACACGACACAATATACACATACACACGCATACGCACCCTCAAACACCCACACACACACTCACCCACTCATTAAACCCATATTGTAAGATTTTAATTTATATTCTATTTTATTTTATTTTATTATGTAATTATAACGTAATGCATGCTCATGATAATTATATTAATATATATTTTTTTCAATTATTAAGCTGTTCGAGCAATCTGTAGTTTGTGGTTATGTAATTTAATTCGTACTCTGAGCCTCAAAACACAAGCTTATTCTTTAAGCTTAGATTGAGGCTATCCGTAAGCAATGTTTGTTAACAACCAAATTTGTGAACAAATAAAATTTGATTTGATTTTGAACTGTAGGTAAGATTTTTTCCGGGCATAGAGCACTTTTGCCAGCTAGGTACACTCAAGTATAACTCGTGCTTATTGCTAGATCAAGTAGATCAAGTTACTAAACTCGGTAGGAAATATTTGAGCGATTGTTACAAGCGTGCAAAAAATTAAATTCCGCATAATCTCAAACTAAGTAGATCAACGAAACTTTATCACAACATACGTAATCGTACCGCGGAGAAAGTATTGAGCTTATTACAAATGCACGGATAAAAATCGAAAGGAAATTAAGAGTGTGGAATTTTGATAGTATTTCATAAACCAGCAATGTTGTAATGAACTCGAGAGGTTCTTGACACTGTGTTTTATTGATGTGACAACTATGTGATCTTATATTCTATTGCTATCGAAGTAGGCAATAAACATGCACAATCATTTCTCAAAAATATTTGAGTGAACAAAGTTGATAAAAATTGTAGGATTAGTTGCGTAGATCATATCAAAATTCAAATATGATTCTCCGTTTCGGAACTACAATGCCAGATATAGACAGGCTTATAACACCCCTCTTGTTGCAACGGAGGTTAAAAATAAACAAATCCCTTCGAATTGGGCCTGTTTTAACATTGAACCCATTTCCTTAGACGCTTGTTAGTAGCATACGAGACCGTCCCCGGAGGCATATCCCGTGTGATCTAGTTTTCATCTGAAGGATCTGGATCACTTGGCCTCGGGGAGTACAATTAAGACCTGCTTCATGATATAAATCACTTCCTGTCAAAATAACGTGGGACTTCCTTTAAGATTATAAACATGACGTAGCGTTTACAATTTTTCGTAGAAAATAGTGTTGTTTACTAATTTATTTATTTACATAGGTGAGGCTTAGATCAGAATTTAAAGCAGGAACTACTCGTATAACTAAATTAAAAAGTAATAGGACTACGACTTAATTTTTTACCCAATGATGGAATGAAAACACTTTATTTGTACACCATAAAAGTTACAAACAAATAGAATATCACAATGTTGAATATCCTATAACCGATTTCTCGAAACGCAGACCCGTGAAGATACCCCTCTAGGAGATAACCAGAGGCAAATCCATGCGTTTGATGAGTGTCCACTTTTTGCTCATTAGGCAGTAGGTATTTAAGTGTTTACAAGCCCATCGTCGCTTATTTAAATACTCACCGATGGCACATGCTTTAGATTTTTTATTTTAGAGCGTAATAAGTCTGTCACCTATTGTATGAATAAAATATTTGTCGATCATTTAATATATATTAAGTTTCTTCTTATGACTTCCATCCCCTTTAGAAAGAAAGAAACATAAATCTGTAATATCACAAACTATCTACCAACCTACTCCAAATTTTATACTGATCTAACATATAATAATAATTAAATTAATCAAAATTGATATATTAATGAGTAGGTTCATAAGCGTCTGAAATTCACATTCTCCATAAAAGGAATTGGGCTAGAATGCGCTCGGAATGCACACCAAGTCCATTGTCATGCGGGTGCTTTGCAGTTGCATACTGTCACAGAAGAAATATGGAATTGTGGTGTTGTGTAACAGCTGGGTCAAGGGACCGACATATATGGTCACTCTCCTCTGGGACGCGATGGAATGATAGGGTTTGAATGTGAAGTACGTATTCTAGACTCGTATAACCCATTTATTAATAAGCTTGCTGAATGCCTATCTTACTTAAGTTATATAACTTATAGATTCGAACTTAAATAGTTGACTATGTTAGACTATGAATAGTTGACTGGGCGAATAGTCGGCTGAGACGCAGGGGGTAACGGGTTCGATTCCCGCCGCGGAACAAATGTTTGCATGATCTACAGATATTTGTTCCGTGTCTGGGTGTTTTTCTATATATTATAAGTATGTATGTATTTACTAAAAAAAGTGTATAAGTATTCTATCAGTTATCTGGTTCCCATAGTACAAGCTCTGCTTAGTTTGGGGCTAAATAGCGCTGTTTGGAATGTCCAGCGATATTTATTTATATATTTATGTGAAAATCAACAAATGTCGACCTTATAAACAGATGAACATTTTTATCGAATAAAAAAAATTGTATATGTATTTTTATTTGTGTCGGATAAATACACGTCATACACGTTAAAAAATAATAAGTACATTAATAATAATATGTAAAATGTAGAAAAATGTTTAAAATAATAAAAAAAAAAAATTAAAATTCATTGTATTATTTATTTGTATACTTTTGGCTCTCTTGGAAATCTCTTCTATTGAATAGAACGTTTTTTCGAGCAGCCAGCGCTAAGCCGGAATAGGGAGACTATTGAAGACCGTCGGCCCCATGACGTGAGTGAGTCTGTCGGTCTTTGCGAGTCTACGTTGGACACTCGCAAGCTTAAGAGGAAATCTGGGCTGCGTTTCGCCCACACAAACGTAGTCCCCTGTTTCCTCTCTGGATAGTGATAATAGAGCAAATATTTTTTACCATACAATCTACAAGTAACACGGTCGTGTCCCTACGTTTAGTTTTTCTCCATAAATTAATTATTATAAGAACTAGGAACCTTCTAAAGTCACAGAAATTGCTAATTTTTACTTCCCCTTTTCAGACATCCAGCAAACAAATTTGTCGAATATAAATAAAAAAAACGAAGTGTACAAACATAGCCAAAGCCCTTTTTATTACATATTTGAATAAAAAATTAAAAACGGTCCAGTTTTGGAGGAGGAAACAGGAGACTACGAAACAGTGATTTCGTCTATTTTAAACAGGTATAATCAGTCCGACCTGCAGTTGTCTCTATCGCACGCACATAGGGTATATAGGGCACAGCGCGACAGCAATAGATTTGTTCAATACCTATTTTCCAAATGTCTTGCTTCCCGGATTTCCTCTTAAGTGCTCCACGGGTGTTGTACCAGTCGCAGTCTCCTCGTTTGGCGTAATCATTGAGGTTACTCCTGACGAAGTCTGCCACTTGTAATATCACTATATATGTTAGTGGAAGGATATTAAGGGATTTGACAACGAATAATACAAATATATTTATTTCGTGTCTGTCGAAGTAAGTTTGTTTGTAGTAAGTAATGTTTACTTCGGTAAACATTTCTAGATTTTTTATTTATTTATCAACCAATAAGAAAGCTCTATTCTGAAACGAAATAAATGATTTTAAAACAATTAAAACAATTAAAATCATTTATTTCGTTTCAGAATAGAGCAAGTGATGCCCGTGTTACCCTGTGGAAACTAAATAAAGCCCCCCCACTTGACTATATTACACCTGCAGAGGAACCTCAACAGACTCCGTACCCAAGTCGGCCGCTGCAGGTGTAATCTTAGTAAATATGGTATTATAGACAAATCGGCGACACAATGCCAATGTGGTGCCCAGCTCCAAACAATGGCACACGTCCTTACATGCCCATCCTATACGATGGAGCAACTGATGACCTGCTCCGACGCTGCCATGAACGTGGCGACGTACTGGGCCCCAATTCTACTAAACCAATCGCTTCACCATAGTGAAGCGATTACTATGGTATCGTCGAAAAATCGCCACTATAGATACCTTTTGGTATTCTACTAACACAATCTTTTTTCAATGACCGCCGTTGCTATGACAACCCCATTGAACGTTTGGCAGCTTATGACAGGAATAACAATCATAATCGTTTAACAATGGTATGGCTCCATAATAGTTTTTCTTATAAATTAGCAGAATTGGGCCCCTGGTCAAAATGGCTATAGCCTGAGACATCGACACGAAAGAAGAAGATCCGCTGGTATTCTGTGATCCTCACATATCTAAGTAAAATTCATTTTATATTTTCTAAAACAGATCTGAATAAGCATATAAATATCATCAATTAATCACTGCTAGATCCACCTATCAAAACCATTGCTAAGTAGTTATGACTTAATAACGATTCAATGGTAAATTGAATAAAGTACTACCCAAAGCAAAATTACACGTTACGATCCAGTGTTAACTATAATTATAGACATCAAGTAACTACGATCGTTACTCTCCTAGCATTAGTTATACATTTAGAAGTACAGTCGGCGGGAGAAGTGGCTTTACAACTCATGTGACTCATCATTATGACAGTTACGAAAGTTTTCAAAGTCGAGTCAGAATCACTTGAGACTAGAACCGTCATAGAGTCGTTTTTGTCTGATCCACAATCACCGTGAACAAGGGGTATTGGTTAAATTACGATTTGCTGTTTAGTTTATTATTGTTATGAATATAATAGTTGATCGAGCGAAGCGAGATCTCCAAATCAACTTGGGTAAATCAGCGTTATATGTATGTATGTTTGTTTGTCAGAGGATAACTTTCGAAGCGTTGATCCGATCATCGTGAAATTTGATACATAGGTAGTGATGGCACAATTTTGGTGTGACTAAATGAGCTAAATGGTTGTTGAGATATTGGGGTTCAAGAGGGGTAAAAAAAAATGAAAATAAGACTATAAGCTCAAATGGGACGTCAAATGAAAGGTATTCATTAGTACATTTCAACCCTGTTTTTATTTTTAGTTTAATCCTTGTAGTTTTTGTGTTATTAGCCATAATAAAAACAAAGCTTTGACAAAATTCACAGGGTACACCAGTGACCCCACAATGTTGAAATTTTCTATTCGTGTAGCTTTAGTGACACAAATATAGGCAACTGTCGGACATCCAGAATAACTAAATTTTGTACCCCAAAAAAAGAACCACTTTATATGAACTCCCATTACCTGTGATTGAATATTTGAATGAAACTGTAGGTCAAATAATGTGGTTGATTATTTCGGGGCACTATTTTGATAGTCAAAGATTACGAATAATATATTTTTGTTTTTATGGGAGACTCGCGAGATCTCAGTTCCAGGCGAACCACTAGTCTACTCTGAATCTTTTTTGAACAGCATCTCAACAAATAGGTACCTACGTTTCTATTAGCAAAATTATGAAGAGACTGTTTAATCTAAAACTGAACGCCTCTACTACATTATGTCAAAGCGAAATGTACTTTATTAACTGTTCTCACAAAGCTGATTTCGAAAGAGAGGGGCGTTGTATGCTCTCAGTTACTTTTGGCACTGATTGTACAAGTAGGTAATTATGTTTTTGAATAAACTCCTGCCTCTCATTTGACGTGTTAGGACTCTTCACACTTCATTTAGTCGGGAGTCCTTTCAGTTTGCCTGTTGCTGCTATCTAACCTCTTTGCAGCGTCATGTTAGTTGATAACTTTGTACATCCAGGGTTGAAAAGACCAGGTATCTAAGAATTAATTTCTTTGGAAGTACTTTGCCTAGACTAAGTTCTGACTCTGATGCCTGAAAGTGAGAGAAAAAGAGGCCTTTGGCGTTCTGGTCGAATTAATTTTCCCCCTTATTTAGGCTGTTATTGATGTGTCCAATCAAAATATGGCCCCAGTTTTTATGATTCCGTCCGCGTGCCGGTTTATCATAAAAATCTTACCATGCGTTTGCATGCACGGTTTGTCAATAAATGGACATACCAAATCCCGGTCATAATCTGTAAACCATATCGAAATCGGTCGGTTAGTCGTGAAAACGTGACAAACAGGCAAACAGAGAGACAAAGTTACTTTCGATTTTATAATATTAGTTTAGAGAAATAAGTGATAGGTAGTTAAGTGTGGATCTTACAGGGAGCAACAGATTTCAAATCGTATGTATGTTTCAAATTCTGTTCTAAATCCTCATCCACAAATTTAGATACTTTTTGCTGTTACCATCTGAAGTAAGAATCAGTCTAATAAAAGTCAAATTAAAAATGTTGTACCTATAATATTGATAAGAAAAGTTCTCAAGGTCCTGAACAAACTTCTTTTACCAACTGTACCTTCTTGTAAACAAGTAATCATGTTTTTGAATAGACATACCTTTGAAGGGCCAGGATTCTCCACACTTCATTTTGTCGGAAGCCTCAGACCTATTCAACCGACTTGCACCATCATCGTAGTTGATAACTGTTTGTATTGTGCCACCCTTGAGGGAATACCGGGAGTGAAAAGACTAATCAATGTAATGATTGCTTCTAGAAAGTTTGGGGTGATGACCGGTAATTGTTCATTAAGTATCTAGCGTGCGTGATGCAATGGTTTATTAGTTTTTTTACTGGGATGGGCATAGATCAAAGGGTTTTCGATTGACGAGAAAAAATTTGAAGGTTGCGTTGGTCTTGGTTATGTTTTTGATTTACGGTGCAAAAAAGGGGTGTGTCTAAAAAGTTTGAAGGCTTTGTATATTATGTGTGCATTATAGCCCCGAAATTTATGGATCTTATGCGGTTAATTACTGATAAAAACGGGTATTTATCGCGTATGTACCTTTTTTATTTGTTATCCCGACGTTTTGGCTACTTGGAGTACTTGGAGCTACCGTCGAGAAGTGATAGTAGCTGCAGCAACTACCCTCACTTGGTCTTCAGAATTAGAAATGTCCTCGTTCATATTACGACATATGTATTTTATGTAGTTGTTTATTTGTAAGATAGTTTAAGAAATTTACACAGAACTATCCCATTGTTTCCTTAATTATAAATAATAGTTTGTTTCCTATTGTTGCAGCGGTGGTAGTTCGCTATCTAACGAAGCGGTACATCGGAGAATATAGCTCTACAGGAGGTGAGTTTATTGTCTCTCTTAATCTTATTTGGTCTATGGTGCTGCGAAATATTATAAACCTGTGGGGTGTATTGTGCATTACCCCCCTTCTAACCTGACCCCAGCCATCCTAGCTCCTTGAAGTAACGGAGCAGGATTTTTGGGTTGATGGATGCAGCTTTCCAAGATCCCCGTGGATCTGATACACTTATGTTTTGATGATCGAAATCAACAGATTTTTGCCATGTAATTCTTTAATAAATAACTCCTAATTTTGTACAATATAGTAAAATATCGAATAGTCGTACAACAGGCATTGCTCATATAAGTGAGGTCAATGTTCCATTTCCGGGTTAACATACATATTCCGACGAACCCGTTAAAAAGCGTGTGATAGGGAGTATGTCACATATTCTCTATGAGGTTCACAAAACCTAAGTGCAACACAGACAGCCGGAAACAACAGGTACAATTTCTCAGTGACATTCAAAAGAAACGCATTAAGTTGATAACAGTATCGACTCTCATAATCAAGTTGAAATGTCTTTCCTTCCGACCTTTAACGAGTGTCGTAGGAACAGCGTCGCACTCGTTTTATGATTATGATATTAAATGTTAAGGTAATAACTTTCATGAGCTCGAACTGTGACGGCAAAAACAACCTCTATACTCCCTCATCGCTATGTTGCTATGGTCATGGACACTTTGGCAAAAGTAATGTCTAATTACCTTCCTTTGGCCTAAAATTCCCCTTGTATATAGCCTCGGTGAAGAAGTTTTTAAGCCGTTTACTTAGCAGTGAGTGTCTAAAGCCTTATAAACTTGAAAAGGTGATATTATCGGGACCTGAGCATCATACAACTTTACTTATTGTTATTATGTCTAACAAACTGCTTCGCAATGCATAAAACTTTTCAATTTGAAAAGAGGAAACTTCTTAAACAAAACTTTCGAGGCCTGTGTTACATTCATATATATTAATTGTTGTTAAATCTTGCAACCTGTGTACTTAGCAATGTAAAACTATATAAAACTCTAAAACTTCTCAAAACTGTAATGGGTAAACTTCTTATCTATAATTTTCCTCATTGTCCTTTTAAAGTCTGACATAATGATTGCCATTGATACTCCATGGCCATTTTGCGAGTGCAATTGAAGGGACTATATACCGTTATTTTCTTGTTACAGATTTTCTTTATCAACACAGAGTGGCTTTCGACGGCGCCGTTTCCGAAGTTGAAATACTAGATACATCTAATTGTGCGGTAAGAAATCCAATGTCTCTAATGTCTTAGATTGTCTATCTTTAGTCGGTAAACAAAAGACTTGGCTTGATAAAGGCCTGTTCTGATATAAGCGGTATTTGTTGCCGTTTTTGTAACCGGAAAATAACGTGTATGCCATTAGGTATAATTGTAAGGTAAGTGCGAAATAATATCAACGCATACGCCTAACGCTTAGATAATTACGCGTCAATACGGTATCGTTTTTTTTTTTTTTTGCGTAAGTCCACGTAAAAGTATTGACAAACAACGGCGTAAAGAAGGTAATATACGAAAATCAATAACATTTCGCTATCCATAGCGGTAGAGATATTCCGCTGAACTCATAAGAAAGCTCAAGGTCGAAATAGAAATAAGGAGATTCTTCGAGAAAGATCACTGACATAGCCCAGAGGATTTGTAAGCTGAAGTGGCAGGGGGTGGGGCACATATGTAGCTCGAAAAACTGACGGCAGTTAGGGTCGAAAAGTTTTGGATCCCCACTTGATGGAAAGACGATGAAATAGTTGCTGGGAGATGTTAGGGGCAGGTCGCACAAGATAGTTTCTTCTGAAATCTATGGGGGAGGCCTATGTATAGCAATGGACATCCTATGGCTGAAGTGTGTGTTTGTGTGTGGATGATAATAATACCGCATACCCATTCAGTTATAGATGCGGTAGCGATACCGCATAAATCTAAACAGGCCTTAATGCAAGTAAATGAAGCGGTGAAATAATAGACAGGTCGAAGCTTAATTTACTAGTAACAATGGAGATGTTTATCTGTCGGAGGCTGATGCCCGCTGTACAATTTAATTAGACAAAGTTTATGTGCCTTGTATCTGCTTATCAGATGCAATCGTTCGCCTCGAGGCGAAATCCTACGTTCGAACATAAACCTACGCAAGACTACGCGTTATTCTATTGCGTAATGGATGTTTTCATTAGGAAATGTTTGTATGCATCTGAATTATCAATAGAGGATGTAACAGGACTTCCTATAAGCGGCACTCAGAGGCAAGTTCAATGTATTTGGTTCACGCTCAATTTAACATTTATTGGTTTAACTTTAGACTTATTTACTCAAGCAAGACCATCAGCCAAGTATTACATTTCTCAAATACACAATGCCCAAATTAGAGCAAATAGTAGCCAAGTATTAGAGCTGTAATATTATTTTACATTCAAACACTCTGCCATAGAATAAGTTAAATTTCTTCTTTAGCCCAACTTGTTGATCTTTACACAATCAGGGCATATTGAGCATTAATTATCCAACGCATCTAAACATTTCAATTTGTATTTAAACAATTTGGCTATGGTTTAATAACATAATCGATAACGGAACCGCGATCGAAGAATCGATTGTTGTTGCGCAATCGGCGATTTTATTCGGTGCAGCGACTGGCCTCGATACTGGATTCCGTAGCGTACGAACCTCTGTGACTTCATTATTGAAGTTCACTGACTTTTTCTTACGATTCTTACGTCGCCGGTTATTTTGAGGTGTCGATAAAAATAAACCGTCGGTTATCGAATTAGATAGTGTGATAGGCTTGGTGACTCAGATGCTCAGAATTAGGTTTATGGGCTTATCTAATCAATGATAGTAATCGAGTGATAGATCTTTATTCAAAATATGCAGATTTATATAATTACCCACTTGACACGCTTAGTTATATAGAAATTTTGAACCTTGATAGTCACTTCGCTAAAAGGTTACATCCGTGGTATTGTTATTAATGTAGAGCTTATTGTTAATAGTACGGATGTGAAATATACAAAGTAACTAGGGATTAGAGTGTTTTAGCCACTCAGGGCGGGTGTTATAGAGTAGTGGGCGGACACAGCTAAGCGTTTTTGACAAGCGAAGGATGCCAATGTTTTTCAGAAACGTTACGTCTAATCGTAAATCGGCATAGTTTTCTGCAACGTGACGCAGACTTCACTTGTATTCGGATAAATACATAAAATGCGTTTTTTATTTTCTGCAACTGTGCAACTGCGGGTATTTAAACATTTTCAACATTCCGCAAACATTTCAACATCAACACAGTCCCCAAAGTTCTATACGTACAAAGAGAAATGCAGGCCAGCCACACTGCTGGCACAGATGAAATTACCCGCATCCGCTTATGTTACTAAACGCTTTGGTGTACAAGACTGCAGCATCAGATTGTATCTAGAAAGAAAGATAATAGAAAAGAAAATACAATTATTTGACACACATATAATTGAGTAGATATTACATGGAACAGACGCCCTTAATGCGACTGATTGAAAATAAAGAATGAAAACTCATTTATTTAACACACAGAGTATACGAAATATACGAATAGGTAGACAAAACAAAGTAAGTCAAAGGAAGACAAATTAGCTCACAGTAGGATACCTATACATCGATGTATAACGGCAGTAAAAGCTGCTTCGTTTGGTTGTTAATAAGGCTTTAAAACACTTTCAATAAGTGCACTATAATATATAATATATACGAGTATCATTTGGTCTGAGATAATGTTACTTAAGCCATCATATCCCCTCAGATCCGAGGCTGCCTAGCAGAACACGTGCGATGGGGTGATGCCTTCGCCGTGGTGTACTCCGTCTGCGAGCGACGTACTTTCCTCGCAGCTGCAGAACTGCTCTCTCTGCTGGAGCGGACGAGGTTGCCGGGCTGCGCGGCCGTCACCCTCCTGGGGAACAAACGCGACCTCGAACACGCGAGGTAAATACATTAGCCTTTACCATGTATCAACCGACCATCGTATACACAGCTAATACGGTAGATGCTGTTGTATCTGGGATAGGGTTCAAGGTTTATTCCATCTTCATAGCTTCTACATAGTCAACGGCATAGTCTATACGTGCAAGAGAATAGGGGGGCTGGTTGCAGACCTTCAGCCAGATGGTCGGACCACATCGCGCGATGTGGAGCGATGTGGATGTGGAGGCAATAGATGTGCTTTGCTTAGGACAGAAGAGTGGTGTGATTACGAAGTGGCCTATACCCAGCAGTAAAGTTAACTAACTTCCTATCGATGTTTTTTCAAGGTCAATCCATACTGGTTGGTTATGCACTTTCGGTTTTAACTTGCACGTTTTATTTAACGCCAAACAACCTCAGTGCTTTATCAAAGATATGCATTGTCATTAAACTGGGTTTGATTTATGTGTTATTGAGTTTGATGGATGTCAGAGGAAAACGCAACTTATAGTCAAATGTGTACAGATGTGGGCTGGCTAAAAGTTTAATCCATCATTATTTTCTATTTAGGTATATCATTGTGGACAACATGTTTTCTTTTTCGTTCCATCTCCAAGCCGTTATTACCCGTGGATGAAGGTAGTCTTATCGTCGTAAGGTGGCCTAGGTCCAGCAGTTGACTTTATCCCTAATGTTAATCCAAACTACTAGTTATTTACCCGTATATTTTCAGTTTATTTTATTCTGTTGTTAATTAGGGAGGTCCACGCAGAGGAGGGTCAGGAGTTATCCCTGCGGTTCGGATGCCAGTTCTATGAGGTGTCGGCGGCGGAGTCGTGCGCAGGCGCCGCGCTCGCCTTCCATGCGCTACTGCGAGAGGCTCGATCACTGGCGCTACTGCTGCCCACGCCAAGACGGAAGCTGGCAGCTTATTCAGTATCGAAGGTAGGTGATGTATTTTGGAAGTCTTCGCTTTGCTCGCCAAGTAGGTTTGCACCGTAATTAATACCTCAAGTCTTGCGCCAATAGACATGTCTAGTTGAACTTCCATTAGCGCTAGAGTTTTTCCTGGTTTTTTTAT
The DNA here is from genome assembly GCA_963924445.1 of Philereme transversata. NCBI lineage: Eukaryota > Metazoa > Arthropoda > Insecta > Lepidoptera > Geometridae > Philereme > Philereme transversata. Next base: position 7,214,004 of record OZ004353.1, read on the forward strand.
GCAATGGCTCGAAGCCAGGCCTTTTTCTTCCCTAAGACCCTCAAAAACAAAACGTAGTTTTTGATACGAGTATAGGTATTATGTGTCATAATAAATTAACTAATTTTTTATTTGGTATTTACAGGTAATCGGAACGATATTCGGCAAAAACAGTAAGAGCGTCCGGAAAAAACGTCCGTCTCTCAGCATTTAATTTGTATACTTTAGGTTACTTTAATGTTAGTTTCAAATCCCACAGACTGTTATGTAAAATATATTTTAAGGATTATTATAAAGTTATACTGTAAGTTAAAATGTAAAGTTAGGCCCAGCATTTATAGTATATCCATACTAAATAAGAATACGTATAAATATAATGATTTGAAAGTTCAAGATTGTAAATAAAGTAAAATTGTATACAATAGACCTCGCACTAGAGTTACGACTGGCCACATATTAAAGGTTGTAAAATTAAATAATACCTTATAAATTAGGCGCTTAAGGTTTATTTTACAGTTACATGTATAAGGCTTAGACAAACCTGTATATAAGTTTAATAAAGTTTTATACAAGATAGAAATAGTGTTGTCAATTGAATATCCAATGATATTTTCTCTACTCACCCACCCACCACAGCTTTGAAATTTGGTGTTCCTAACCTATAATGATTAGTCGCTATTTTTGATAAATCTTGATACAAGTTTATTATGCGACGCACATAATTATGTATGTTATTCCAAAAGGGGGGCTTCTACGCATAAAATGAATAACTTTTATAAAAAAGTTAAATTAAAAAACAGAACATTGGCAAGACTTGGCCCAAACGAGATAAATAAATAATCGTCCACGATTATCTTCAAACACAATGTAAATTGGTTGGTGCTAATATTATAAAAAAACATACTAATATTATAATTTCGAAAGTAACATTGCCCCTCTGTTTGTTACATTTTCACGACTAAACTAGAAGACCGATTTCGACGAAATTTGGTATATAAATAGATATTACAACCGGGATTGGGCTGCAGAAAGAGGATAATGTTTTTATAGACAAACCACGCGTGCGAAGCCGCGGGCGGGTTATTTAAAATTTTGATTTTGAACTTCTAACGTAACGTCTAAATTATGTGAAACATAATGTAGGTTAAATACTCTATAGTAATTATATAATATTAGCTGATAACTAAGAACCAGCTGATATATTTGACGACCTCCGTGGTGCAGTGGGCGTATAGCCGGCTGTGACGCAGGAGGTAGCGGGTTCGATTCCCGCCGCGGGATAAATGTTTGCATGATCCACAAATATTTGTTCCGGGTTTAGATGTTTTCCTATATATTATAAGTATATATTTACAAAAAAAGTATATACGTATTCTATCTGTTCTCTGGTTCCCATAGTACAAGCTCTGCTTAGTTTGGGGCTAGATAGCGCTGTGTGAAATGTCCACCAATATTTATTTATTATTTATATGGTTACTAGCCTATGTCTGAATTCCGGTCATAATCTATCTATGTATACAAGATGTTTGGTAATATACTGACGATATTCAAGTGACGGTTTCTCAAAACATAAAAAAGACCTCTCGAAAAAAAACTACTAGTCATATTATCAAATTTTAAAGTAACGACTAAGTTTAGGTGATTATTTCGATATAACTCGATATTTTTAAAAATAAAGGCCGATTTGATTTCTCTTTCGGAAATGGCTGCGGGTTTTGGGTTAGAAAGGGACAACAAGAGATATCTCAAGACGTCGCCAATACAGTATTTGTGGTTAGGCACAACATAGGTTTAATGAAGTGTTTGTTTTAACATGCCAAAATAAATTTCACATTTCTATGGTAAATATTTCACAAATTTATTTATTATGCTCATCAAAATAACCCCTTTCATTTTTGTGCGTAACAACAAACACCCTATATACCAAATTTCATCAACATTGGTTTAGCCGTTTAGTCGTCAAAACATAACAAACGTAACAGACAGAGTTACGAATTTTTAATATTAGTAACCTTAAACTTACATTAATTGATTTTTTACTGTATCATAAATTGTTATCTGTGTAGTACTAATACCAACTGCAAAGCGCTTGCGCATAAATACATGCTTAAAATAAGTGATGGTTCTCAAATTAGAAAGCCACTTCAAGTAAAACTGCTTCTATTTACGGAGTAATACTGCCTCTTAGTACCACAGACACCCCATGGCTTATCACTATACATGGAGGAACGAGTGCACATACTCTGTCAAAATAAAAGCTCGTTTTCTTTGATCAGGGAGCACCTTTCGACTTAACGATGTTAACACTTTTCCTATAGTTACTCAATCTTATAGGTTTACTTGCTCACGACATGTTGAGTACCTCAACATCATCATATCAGTCTTAGGACGTCCACTGCTGAATATAGATTTCCAAAGCCACCGATCTTGTGCGGCCTACACCCAACCGTTCCCAACAAACTTTAACAGGTCGTCTTCTATCTAGAGGGGGCCGTCCTACGCTGTGTTTTCCAGTGCATGGTACTCGAGAACCTGTCTGCCCCAACAGCCATCAGTTCTTTGAGCTATGTTCCCTGCCAACTGCCAGCTTTTTTATAACTAATGTTACGAGCTGAGGGTTCGGGATGAAATAATGGGAATCGATCTAACCAAAATAACACTTTTATTCAACACTAAAACGATGAATACACGAACTTGGTCACACGTAATCACAACACACTAATTCACACCACTGTTGCACCACTTAAAGTCACCGAAATGTTCGCACGTATAGCAAAATCCAGACTGACTGTCCGAGCAACGAGTGTGTTCACGCGAGACCCTTCTCCACGTCAGTCCTCCAGGGCCTCGCTGAGACTGACTGTCTGGCCATCTCTCCGGCCTATTTATATCGTGCACAATTCACAACACTAGAACGATCTCGATCGTTCCAGAAAAGGGTCGGTGTTTCGACAGAATGACCACTCCCCATTCTGCGAAACCGTAGACAATAATACAGCAGGTACCTAAGACAAAAGCGTTCGAGAAATTTCGATTATTACTCATTATTTAACAGCCTCGGCGTAACACTAACAAGCTTCCGCCCTCAGCTTCGCACGCGTGGTTTGTCAGTAAAAGGTAGTCTATGTCTCAATCCAGTTTATAATCTATTTATATACCTACCAAATTTCATCGAAATCAGTCCAGCCGTTTAGTCGTGATGACGTAACAAGCAGACAGAGTTACTTTAGAACTAATAATGTTAGTGTTGATGTATTCAGATAGACTTAAATTTGGCTCAGACAGAGGAGGGAGGACTGTTTACAAATGAAAGGCAGGCATAGAAGTATACCTAAACAGCCGAAGTAGGAACCTATTTACCTAATATGTTCCAGATCCTTAGACTATGGCGTACTTAAGCCCGTATTCCAAAACTATACTCAAGCATAGATTATTGGGGTTCTTTCTCGTGGTCAAACTTTTTAGTCGAACTGATTTGTCCAACTGAAACAATTTTTCTAGTAGTCAAACTGCTGGAATAGACAGATCAAATACTGACTGAGTTATTTAGAAAATAAACACCTTTCTATGTAATAAAAAAAAACAACGATCTACTGCCATCCAGTGGCAGGTGGCAGACGGTTAGGTTTTTTTCTCTATCCAAGTAGTTTGACAACAAGAACAATTATTCCTGTTTGACCAACCAGTTAGACTATACAATTTAACTACGAGGAGGAAGCTGATTTTTAATTATTATAAATATGACGACCTCCGTGGTGTAGTGGGCGAATAGCCGGCTGAGACGCAGGAGGTAGCGGGTTCGATTCCCGCCGCGGAACAAAATGTTTGCATGATTTACAGATATTTTTGTTCCGGGTCTGGTTGTTTCTCTATATATTATAAGTATGTATTTACAAAAAAAATGTATATAAGTATTCTATCAGCTATTTGGTTCCCATAGTACAAGCTCTGCTTAGTTTGGGGCTAGATAGCGCTGTGTGAAATGTCCAGCAATATTTATATTTATTTATGGGATTTATAATAATAATTGAGATAAATCACGAAAGTTTTAAAATAAATAAATATTGACATTTCACACAGCGCTATCTAGCCCCAAACTAAGCAGAGCTTGTACCTACTATGGGAACCAGATAACGGATAGAATACTTATATACACTTTATTTTTTGTAAATACATACTTATAATATATAGAAAAACACCCAGACACGGAACAAATATCTGTAGATCATGCAACCATCTGTTCCGCGGTGGGAATTGAACCCGCTACCTCCTGCGTCTCAGCCGGCTCTACGCCCACTACGCCACGGAGGCAGTTTTTTCAGTTTTCTGTTTTCTGTTCAGTTTTCTAAGTAAAGTTGGTTATTCTCAGTTTTTCATTGGAATCTGTTTTTTAAGCATAAGCTCAATAATCTGCTAGTAATAAAAGCCTATTACGCTATTGATACCTTCCTAAAGGATAAAATGTGTGACTAGTTTTCTCACTTCTATTTTTAACTATGTAGGTAATTATTATTATATATATTTTGTTTTAAATGATTATTGTATAATGTGACATTTTAAATAAGTTATGATTTGAATCTATTCTAAGACTATTTTATGTATTATTATTACTATGAGTTCTGACATTTATCATAATTTTGACAATATTATTATTATCGTATCAATTATACGCAAATATCGAAACCCTTTGACTTTATAATTAATTATGTGGGTATTTGATTTATTTTTATTGTTTTAATTTAGGTGATAAAATGTAATGTTTTTAAATAAATAAATATTGCTGGACATTTCACACAACGCTATCTAGCCCCAAACTAAGCAGAGCTTGTACTATGGGAACCAGATAACTGATAGAATACTTATATAAATTTTTTTTGTAAATACTTACTTATAATATATAGAGAAACAACCAGACCCGGAACAAATATCTGTAGATCATGCAAACATTTGTTCCGCGGCGGGAATCGAACCCACTACCTCCTGCGTCTCAGCCGGCTATTCGCCCACTGCACCACAAAGGTTTTGTACGCTAAAATGGTGAAACCTAGTATAGTTCAACATTAAGCTTAACCATCTTTTGGATCTAGGTTTACAGACAGTATACGAATTATGAATTATGTTTGGCTTCCGTCCGTAACTGCCCATTGTAAGATAATACCTACACTTACAGTGACACATAAGCCGCATTAAATAACGCCATTGCTTTACCAGGCAAGCTACGCTACAAAGACTTCTGATGAAGACGATGAAAATACCACCACAAAGAACAAAATTATGTAACCCAATTACAATTAAACTTTATTGCATTGAAGCTACAATTAAACTTACAAAGGAACTCAGCAAATACATTCTGATGAAGCAGTCTTTGCACAGAAATAGGTTCATACAGGCTTATCTACAGTACTTACCTAACAAACTCATAATAAGCAAAGGTAGTTGCCCTAGAGCAGACAGATACCGATCTCCACCCTCGCCCCGCCCTCCAGCTCGCCAGTGGAACGTTGGCGCCAGAAATGCGATCAGATTTATTGCTCATATCTTCACATCGGTACTTATACCAGTAGGTATGCATAATAGTGTATCTATCTACCCAATTTCAATTTCAAAACTTAGTACAGTATCCGATCTTTTAGATTTGTATTAGTAGAAAGAAAGACCTAAAGACAGGAAAGAAGCTTCTTGAAGCACTCTTTATTTTAAAAAATCCCAATAAGTACCTACATTATCATCATATCTGCCACAGGAAGTCCAAAGCTAAACATAGTCTTTGCAGTAGGCCTAGCACAGTAACTGTAGAGAAGGATTTAGTCATGAGTCATTTTTCGGTAGAAGACACTTGTCGACCGTCTCGAGCACGGCGACTGCGAGAGTGGACGGGAAGAAACGTTGTCGACACTTCCTCGACAGTAGTCTACTACGCCGAGCAAGATAGCCAACATTTTCTCTATCTTTGACATTCAAGGATACACAACTTTCTTTTGAAATTGTCTAGGTCTTGCGATGCCTAGACAACACTGTCTTCTCAAGTTGTCTCTTTCGTACTCTTCTCAATAGCACGCTTGCCAATAATTTTTGGTTAGAGATTTAATTATATGTATATACAACGTACGTTGCTATAGACAAAGTATCCGTCTCTTGTGTAGGAAGAAAATTTATTGAGTTTGCTCGGGGCAAAGACAATTTCGGAAGAATCGACAGAGAATGGAATAGAGTAACGCGTTACTGTCCATCACACTCAAATTTCAAAAAACAAATACCAATACACGCAGAAATACAAATTGCGGTCAGAGCCTTGTCGTCTCTTCGAAGAGTAGACAAGGAAATCGCTGTGCTAGCCTTGCAGGTACCACAATAAGAAAATTTTGGAAATAGGTGATCCAAAATTGCGAAATTACCTTTTTTTATTGCTGATGACAGTCAAGCGCTTGACCACTACCTTACCTGATGGTAAGTAATGGTGTGGTCATAGATTTACTAAGTAGTAACTATAAATCAGACTTTATACAATTTTGTAGATATCTCTGCCTAAACAGGGAGATGTAATATCACCGAAACTGTTTACAGCCACTCAAGAGGACACCGTCAAGCTCCTGGAATTGCAAGGATTGGGCATCAATATCAATGACGAACACATTCTCACCTTCGATTTGCCAAAGATATCATATTCGCTGGAAGACTCAGGCAAGATGCTTAATCATAATCATTTATTGTTTATGAAACTAAGCATATTACATTTGGTGTTCATAAAAAATTACAGCACCTACATATTTTTCATTGAAGTCCTCTTGTTCTTATCCTAAGATAGCTAAGATAGCTTGATGATCTCGATATAACTTTCCAAAAGATGGACCATAAAATGAACATGGCCATGCCATGTTCATTTTCCGTCCATGACTGGATGTCTAACCTAGGACAATTAATAGTTCGAGGTCAGTCGACGCATCCAACTCAGCGTCCGGCAGCTGCGTGACGTCTTCTAATCTAAAATACTGCAGTGTCTGAAAGAAGACGAAAGCCTTTGTTTAGTGTGTGTTATCAGTAATTACATACGAATCCTGGTCTCTCATTATGAGTTGCATAAGAATTATAGCTCAAGGTCGCTCAGCGTGCTATGGAGAAGGCTATGCTTGGCGTTTCTCTAAGAGATCAATTAGGAGGATCAGAAATGAGGAGATTTGTAGACAAACCAGGTCACTGACATAGTTAGCCCAGAAGCACATAGCTCGAAGAACTGACGGCTGTTGGGGCAGAAAGATTATCGAGCCACAACAACGCACTGGAAAGCTCAGCGTAGAACTTGATAAAGGTTGCTGGGAGCCGTTGGGCGTAGGGAACGTAAGATCGTTGCTCTAAAAATCTGCGAGTGAAAAAAAAGTCCATGCTTTTATTTACATCATACATGACACCATCTTTAAACCTTAGTAATCCACAGTTATTAGCAAGGCGATTACAGAGTGGTGGCCAAGGAATGCTCGTAGACCCAGAGGAAGACCACTCTCCCGATGGTCGAATGACGTTCTAAGCGTAGCAGGGTGTCAATGGATGAGACTCGTAAGGGACCGGAAAGAATGGCGTAATAAAGAGGAGGCCTATACCCAACAGACTGGCGATGGGTGTAGACTGGCTGAGATTTGGTAATGATGATGATGAATCCGCAGTTAATCTGCAGGCACATAAGTCGTTTTGTTCTAATTTAAATTTTTTGAATTACGAGAGTTTACTAATGAGTGCTGCTTTATGTACCAAATAAATAATAATAAGTATTTATTGATCAAAGAACAACGGATGAGTCTTATTGTAACGAAACTATTTTTAAAGACGAAACAATATGTGTTAAGTGTGTGTTAAACTATATTAAAAACTAGTACATATTTAGCAATATTTAAAGAATAAGTAAATACTAGATACTCTCTTAGATGAGGTCCCCAAATGATTATTCTATTTAATTCTTACCCTTTATGGAACCAAACGAAATCCGACCTATCTCAATCCGATCCGACACTCTTCGACGGAGAGTCTACAGCTTTACTGAACCAAGAACATTGCATAACCACAATTACCTAGGTTATTGCACGTGTTACGGTTCATTTCAATCTTAGTATCTACTTTCAAACTCGTGCTCTTGAACTTGATAGGTTTATCTCCGCTTCCGCTGGTTCTGTGGGGCTAGCATACGTTTATGACGGTTCCTACTGATTCACTAGGGAGTCTGCCGCAAATTTCAAAAACAATTACATCTTACTACTACAACGACTTCTTGAGGTTTGTAGTTTACTTCTTCGGGGTTGACAATGAATCTTATATCATATCCCGATATTAATAAATTCGCATTATATTTGGAATATTTACATCGTGTTTTGTCTCTTTCGTTCAGTTTTAAAACTGCCTGATGATGCAAATATTGATAATTACCACCTATTTCGTATCGGCTCGTATCTCGCTCCGGGTTTAACCTATTAATATGTTTTTATTTTAACTTTTACTAGGTTCCGCCAGTGGCTTCAAATGCTTAGTTTATTCATAAAAAGTAAGTAAGGTAGTAGGTATGTTTCAACCCAGATCATAATCCATATATATATCAAATTTCATCATAACAATTACGACGTATTTTCCTCAATTTCCTCAATCCAAACCAACATCCAGAATTTTGTATCTAGCTTGTAAGGGCATTGTAATTTTGGAATTTTTAGGGTTCCGTACCTCAAAAGGTAAAAAATGGAACCCTTATAAGATCACTCTCTTGTCCGTCTGTCCGTGTGTCACCACCGATTTTCTCAGGAGCGGGTGGACCTAGCAAGTTATAATTTATACCAGATACTGAGGTCTATAGTCCCTATTAGGTCATTATTATAAATATGGGATTTATCACGTACCGTCTTATCGGTGATTTGACCGACAATGTTTCGGTTCGATTCGTGAACAGGGTGAGTGCGATCCGCTCCGAATAACGTCTCGCCTCGCACTGATCCTCGCCCTATTATAATTTTTTTTAGGTGTATAAAACTCAAGGTCCTGAGTCAACACGATAAAAAGATATGGGCAAATTTAGATTTTCGCGAAAACTTGTAAGTACCAAAATTTACCTTAATTTTCAACTTATTTTATTTTTCAGAATTTTCCCTTTACTTGCTTTTAACCAAAATTGACCATTCTACGTCAACCGGAAGTACCCTATAGGTTTTGTGTCAAAAACCTATATGGTAGTTCCCATTGACCTAGAATCACGAAATTTGGCAAAAAGCAAGGCAAAGCACAAATAAAGGAAAAATAAAAAAAAAAGTTGAAAATAAAGGGTGTCCCCATACATACTGTTACGAGCTGAGGGTTCAGGATAAAATAATGGGAATCGATCCAACCAAAATAACACTTTTATTCAACACGATGACGATGAATACACGAACTTGGTCACACGTATCATAACACATTAATTCACACCACTGGTGCACCACTTAAAGTCACCGAAATGATCGCACGTATAGCTTAATCCAGACTGACTCGGGAGCAACTACTGTTCACGCGAGACCCTTCCCACGTCAGTCCTCCAGGGCCTCGCTGAGACTAACTCACTGAGACTGACTCAGACTCGAGACTGACTGTCCGGCCATCCCTCCGGCCTATTTATATCGTACACATTTCGATTGTTCGAGAACGATGTCGATCCTTCCAGGAAAGGGTCGGTCCCTCGACACAATGGCCACTCCCCATACTGCGAAACCACAAACAATAGCAACAATAACACAGCAAGACAAAAGCGTTCGAGAAGGTTCGATTATTACTCATTGTTTAACAGCCTCGGCATAACACTGCCCCCTCCTAAAACATGCTCGTCCCGAGCATTCTTAGCCCCATATCGCGGCAGCCGATCAACACGAACAATTTTAGGCGCACCTCGCGCTGAAGATGTAGCAACTAGAGGAGCCACATTGCCGTCTCCAGTACTTCAGGACACCCAGAGTCCCTTTCTCATCAGCGATCCCAATTCCAGCCTCCAAAACACGGCTCTCATGATTTCTATCTGTTCTTTCACTTCCTGGAATTCCTTTCCAGATGAACCGAACGATTCCCTCATCAGTCGAGCACGCTCTTATGGCCAACGTCGCTGATCTTCCTGTTGACGACGCTGCTCTTCTTTATCCTGACGTCGCTGTTCCTCTTGCAACCGAGTCTGCTCCACCTGTTCACGTCGCTGTTCCTTCTGCAACCGAGCCTGCTCTTCCTGCTGACGACGCTTCTCTTCTTTATGCTGACGGCGTTCTTCCTCCTGCAACCAAGCCTGCTCTTCTTGCTGACGACACTGCTCTTCCTTATCCTGACGTCACTGTTCTGCCTGCAACCGAGCCTGCTCTTCTTGCTGACGACGCTGCTCTTCCTTATCCTAACGTCGCTGTTCTTCCTGCCAACGTCGCTGCTCTTCTTGTTGACGACAAAGCATGACCATAATAGCAGCAAGATCGCCTGTCACAGGAGCTTGCCCCACGGATGATGATGATGATGATGCTCCAAATGATTCGGTGGCGGTTGATTCCATCTCCATCGGCTGACGACTCTGCCGAGCTTCTTGAACCGGAGAATCTCCAAACCGCCTTTCATCCATTTCCTGTTGTCGTTGACCTCTCGTCCTGACACCGTCCACGTTATCCATTGGTAGAACCGGCATTATTTTATCCCACTTCTGACACCAAATTGTTACGAGCTGAGGGTTCGGGATAAAATAATGGGAATCGATCAAACCAAAATAACACTTTTATTCAACACGATGACGATGAATACACGAACTTGGTCACACGTATCATAACACATTAATTCACACCACTGGTGCACCACTTAAAGTCACCGAAATGATCGCACGTATAGCTTAATCCAGACTGACTCGGGAGCAACTACTGTTCACGCGAGACCCTTCCCACGTCAGTCCTCCAGGGCCTCGCTGAGACTAACTCACTGAGACTGACTCAAACTCGAGACTGACTGTCCGGCCATCCCTCCGGCCTATTTATATCGTACACATTTCGATTGTTCGAGAACGATGTCGATCCTTCCAGGAAAGGGTCGGTCCCTCGACACAATGGCCACTCCCCATACTGCGAAACCACAAACAATAGCAACAATAATACAGCAAGACAAAAGCGTTCGAGAAGGTTCGATTATTACTCATTGTTTAACAGCCTCGGCGTAACAATACATACATAGTTCACGCCAATTAAGATAGTCCTCTGAGTTGTATGGACGCTCATACAATTTAGAGGACTAGCTTAATCGGCACCAACCTCAAATAAGATAAATAAATAAAATTGTGCTATTGTGTGAAAGAAAATAAAAGAAAATATTTATTATAGAATGGTACGGAACCCTTCGTGCGCGAGTCCGACTCGCACTTGGCCGGTTTTTTTATCATTCATTTTAATTTAATAAGTCGAAGGTCATCGACCAATATTGGTTATATTGATTTGCGACTGCTAATTCGACAATGCTAAAAACTTGTACTCGCAATTCTGACTTCTGCACTTGCTTCGGCTTTCACATGTTATAGCGCGAGTTACATAGGTTCCTGTATCAGACGTTATCGGCCGATCGGACGTGGGCTGGGATCGGACAAGGCCGTCGTGATACACTCTCTACCCGGACAGGATTGTCCGATCGATATTAGTGCGACACGCCGGACGGCCGGACACTTCGCGAGTGAAAACATAAACTCATTAGTGCTTTTAGCGACAACGTAGGTGCAAGCGATATGTGACGCTATCTCAGGATCTAAGAAAGTGTTTGGAGACACCCGTATCGATTTAGCTACTTTGAAGAGTGATCAGGGTACGGTGCTATTTACGGACGGTGATAATCATTTATTACTGATAATAAATCATTTTATTCAGGCAACAATAAATAGTTACAGGATAGTAATTAACTTATTCTACGGCCCATAAAGATATAACCTAAAATAAATATTATAATAAAACTTATATTTATTATTAAAATTCCCCAAACCTTTATTTGTTTTTATTTTATCTACAAAAGAAAACCAAAGAAAAGACAGAATCAGAATTCACGTAGGTAGGTACTATTTTACAAAGGTAATCTTCATCCTGAAAAGTTTGAAAAGTTCCAAATCCATAAGTACCTACATATAATAAAACTGTAGCTGAACAAAATTAATACATATTTTTATGCTAATTTTCTTGGTACCTAGTGCAAAACTGCGCGTAATACTTTTATGTTAAACTAGCTGACCCGCCTGTGGCTTCGCATGCGTGGTTTGTCAGTAAAAAACTCCTGCGCCGACTGCGCAGGAGTTTTTTATTGATAAACCATTGGGACACCGGGATTGGGTCATAGGTAAAAAGTAACCTATGTCCCAATCTCGATCATAATCTATCTGTATGCAAAATTTCATAGAAAACGGTCCAGCCGTTCTTGAGTTATAAATGGTGTAACTAACCCGACTTTGTTGATCATCATTTTATTAAAACGTGATGGAGCAATAATTTTGAAGTGTAATTACATAAAATGAATAAAAAACCTCACCCCGGCAAAAACTTGCCTTCAGGCTCTGAAATCCGCAAGAACAGTGTCACTAATTCCATCAGAAGGGGGTCAAGAGCAGATGACCCCACAATCAACGATATTTAGCGTCAATTAAAGAATTTAATGAATCACTGGAGAAAGCTAGATGTAATCAGAGAAACGAAATTTCGATGAGTGCGTATTGAATGTCCATTGGAAAGATCATGGCACTAAAGATGCGTAAAATGCTTAGGTACCTGGTCCATTACCGTCTACTCTCAGCTGAAATCGATCTTAATTTTATTACGATGCTAGTGTATACAAATAATTATGTAGTCGTGGCAATCCAGCATTAACAATCAATTTTCACTGATGATGTTCGATCAAAGGGCCGCGTACAATTAAGTGAGTAGGTAATTAATGCGTGAAGCATTGTGATTTTTAGATTCGGTCGGCGCAGATTCTTGTAGCAGTTTAATTAGAGATTTATTTTCATATCATCTTACAATGCAATGCATGTTGGTCGTTAGACGTCCACTCCTGGACATAGGCCATTTAATGCCACAGGGAACAATCTTGGGCTCATCATCAATGATCGATTCATCGAGTGTAAATGGTTGCCCTACACTGTAGTGTCCGCGTCTCTCAAGTTTCCTCAATTTCGAACTAACCACCTTGCAGTGGATTTCAAAAGGCACGATAGGGGAAAGAAAGAATGCAAAGAAAGGGCATTCCCGTGGCGCACTCCGGTAACAGCTAGGTACGGTAAAACAGATAATTGTTATATTTGACGACCTCCGTGGCGCAGTGGGCGTATAGCCGGCTGAGACGCAGGAGGTAGCGGGTTCGATTCCCGCCACGGAACAAATGTTTGCATGATCTACAGATATTTGTTGCGGGTCTGGTTGTTTTTCTATATATTTACAAAAAAAAGTATTTAGGTATTCTATCAGTTATCTAGTTCCTATAGTACAAGCTATGCTTAGTTTGGGGCTAGATAGCGCTGTGTGAAATGTCCAGACATATTTATTTATTTATTGTATTTTTATTAAAAACACGTCATACAATTCACTAATAAGTGTATAAATTGGGAACATGTTGGAATAAAACATAAACCACATAATTTTTTAGATCTAGTCTAATCTTACTACTACGTTGGTTCACTAAAACAATAGCTGGGACTATTCTTTTAGGAAGGCACCTAGAAACTTAGGGATATTGCAGCATTTGGAAAATCAAGAGCAGCCTGATTGTATCTGCTGACGTAAATCTAATCAGATTATTCGATACGTATTCGTAGCGTGATGAATGACGAAACCAATAGTACAGCGAGAAATGCGATGCTACCTAGTGACAAGAGTATGACGTGGAGAAATAAGTCGCAATGTCTTGCGTCCACCCGATGCAGGAGATATAGGGGAGGGACTCAGGACCAACCCACAGGGCAATGAATTGGATGGATAGATAGAAAACGCTTTATTGTAAATCACACTTCAATTATAAAACAATATAAAAAATAAATAACAATACAAGCAGAAATACAAGTGGCGGTCTTATCGCTAAAAACTATCTCTTCCAGACAACCTTTGGATGGACTGGATTTCACAAGAACGTATTATGACGGTTTTAAAGCTTTTAAAGCCGTTGTAAAAGCGAAGCAGTTTTGGTGACGTCACCATAAATCGTTCACTCAAAAAGTTTCTTATTAGAGCTCAAATAAAGCGTAAAATTATCCTAAGAAGTAAGTAAATCGTGTTTGTTTTCGCAATGTTTTATACTGAATGTGGTGTAATCACTAGAAAACACTAAATATAGAAAATTATTAAGATTTATGAAACATGATGGTTTTCTAAAAGATTGTGGTCAGCACCCTTTTTTACCAGGGGAAATCCTTTATGGATACCTTCCCGCCCGGGGGGGGGGGCGAAAGGTTATGTTGGGGAAAGCTATCGCTCGAACCGCGGCCCCGTCAGCGTTTGGTCTGCCCCGTCGGGCCCGTCTCCATGGGGAGGGGCTGAAGAGCCCCACTTCCACTCCGATTAAGACGCCTCAGAACACTAAAGGCGCCTTCCAGCTCAGGACCTTACAATGCTGGCAATATACCCCCCAATCCATCAACCGCAGGTCCTTCATGACGGCATTCACGCTACATACGCCAAGCGACGCCAGCCATGTCGTCTGCGGCGAATCGGGAGGGAGTTTGGATCTTGCTCCCACTCCCGTTCCGCAGCCTCCTTCTGCGAGATTATTCTATCGCAGAAGGTTGCAACCGCACTCCAGGCCCCCTCGTTGTCGGCCATGGCGTTAACCATTGCCGACAACGACAGTGCCGTATTAGCGACACCCACTCCACAGTGGTGGCACACCGTTGACGGGTGGTCGATGCCCTGCACTGACGTCCCGCATATGGATGTATTGTGCATAACCACCTTCTAACCTGACCCCAGCCATCCTAACTCCTGTACTGTACTAGTAGGTACACGAAAAACGGCGTTATATAGCGTTATAGTTTAAAGGCGTTATGCTTCAATTAGTTTTTTTAAAGGGAAAAAAATCTATTGGTTTTGCACTTCCTTTCAAGTAACCATTATATTTTACTTAAAACTTTTGTGGTTTTTCAATCATTATTATAAATACGGGGTTTATCGAACCGAAACATTGTCGGTCAAAACACCGATAAAACGGTACGTGATAAATCCCGTATTTATAATAATCACACTAATATTATAAATGTGAAAGTTTGGATGTTTGTTTATTTATTTGTTTGTTTGTTAGTCAATCTCGTCGTAACGGGTGAACCGATTTCAATTAAATTTAGTATGTACGTAGATTATAATTTGGATTAACTCATTGGCTACATTTTATCTCATAAATCAAGTCCTATGGGATAAAAATGGGGTGTCAAGACAAGTTGCAACAATGCTTTGCAGTTAATGAGCTTTATTTCTAGGTTACCTACATATTTAGTAGTATAACGCGTACGAAGTCACGGGCAACCGCAAGTAACTATTATATGTTGTGAAGTATCACTAACCATGATTATAGTTGTTGATAAAAACAATACATTCCATGGCGATCTGCATTTTGATAAACAGCCGATGTTTACGCGGGAAATGCGAAATATAGTGAAAATGTTCGAAAATTATGAGTTTGATTATTGCTAAAGAGGGAGGCTGAAAACTATTTAGGAATTGGATAAGAAAGAAAACAGTTTCAATATGGAAGGGATACAGTACCTTTATATCCTTTGACGGCGTGTTGAAGCGACAGTTCCAAAAATTTCAATAAAATACGAAACACGTCTTCCATCAATTCTGTTAAAAAAGGTTTATGCAAAATTTGAAGTAGATTGGACCAAGGAATTACTTTGTCCCACACAAAATTTGCCCCCCATTTTCCCCCCTTAGGGGTAGAATTTCGGAAAATCCTTTCTTCGACTCGTGCGTACCAAAATGGCGTTCAGCTCAGCATAATGTGGGATGTTATGCATCCAACGCTGATTTTCAGCTGAAACCAGAAGCAAAAGTTAGTGCAGCAGCGACGAAGTAAAATAAATAAAGAAGTGAGTAAATAAAAGGTGTGCAGTTTTAAATGTAGGTATAAATTTTATAACCATACTTTTCTAAAATAATGTATCTTATGAATACATATGTAAGAAGAGTAATTGGATGACTAGATCAAAGAGAGGTCGACATTGATGTTACCATGTTGTATCTCACTGCTGGGCAAAGGCCTGCCTTCCCTCTTCTTGCGTCTAGAATTAGTAAAAACGCTTTAGAGGTAGGTACATATTTTGCCCCAATCCCTTCCCTAGCAGCGTCCCCAAGTATTTTATCATCCACTTTCATCTAAACGGTTAGATGAAACGATTACCAGTTTAGTGTAATTGCTCGTGTCTAGTGGAATCATTGAGACTGATGCATGACTGGAGCTGAACCTGTAGCTAATGATACTGGTTTCGCGGTTAGATACGGTGAGAAATTAGAATTTCTTGTTTGTAAATATGATTGGCAAAGAAACCTATTGTGGAATAACTAGTGGTTCGCCCCGAAATGAAATCTCGCGAGTATACAATAAAAACAAAAAAAAAAAATAGTAATCTTTGACTATCAAAATAGTGCCCGTAAATGCAGAACCACTTAACTTGACCTATAGTTTCATTCAAATTACAGGTAACGGGAGCTCATGTAGTTTGGTTATCTGTTTTTGGGGTAGAAATTGCAGTTATTCTGGACTTCAGACTTTTGCCTATATTCGTGTTACTTAAGCTAAACGTACTCTGTGAATTTTGTCAAAGTTCAGTTTTTATTATGGCTAATAACTTTAAAACTACAAGGTTTAAACTAAAAATAAAAACAGGGTCGAAATGTACTCACAAATACCCTTTAATAGACATGCGATTTGGCTATATAGTCCCATTTTAATTTTTTTTTACCCCTCTTAAACCCCAATATCTCAACAATCCCCCCAACATTTAAGCTTATTGAGTCACACCAAAATTGTGTCATCACTACCTACCTATATACCAAATTTCACGATGATCGGATAAATGCTTCGAAAGTTATCCTCGGACAAACAAACATACATACATACATACAACGCCGATTTGCCCAAGTTGATTTGGAGATCTCGCTTCGCTCGATCAATTACTTAATTTGTTTTGGTAAACAGATATTAAAGTTTTAGTCGAGCCAAACAGAATATCTACTCCAAAATTAACATCTACTATCAGTAGTCCGATGATCGTCTTGGTGAGTGTAAACCTGACTGACGGTTGCGCAAACAAGTGAAAAATATAGCAAAAAGACAAACTAACAGTCGAGTTTTACGAGTTACTGCTGAGTATGCTTGTTCTAACAGGGCGGACTGATGAGATTTTTCCGTCTCAGTAGCAACGGGCAATCGGACTACTGAGCCTTTTTTGGAAGACTCAAACAACCTATAGAACTACCGAGAAAACTATAAATAAGTGAATATTAATATGTGTGATCGTAGACCACGAAGCAGACCACCCGCCCGATGGTCGGATGATAGTCGGATGACATTGTCGTCGTGGATAAGAAAGTAGACGAGACGCGAGGGATCGGAGAGAATGCCGTTTTAAAGAAGTCTATACCTAGAGGTGCGTGCATAGATGGGCTGAAATCATTTTAATTTCATAATAATTTCATAATTTAATTTACATAATTCAATTTACATAATTCATAATTTCATTTATTTCATCTTTTGACAAATTACATGTTCTTAGATAAGTCCGTATAATAATGAATATTCAATTAAAAATAATTAGTGTAGCAATTAATGTACAATGTCACATTAATTGGTAGAATTATTATGTTTATAGTGAACAACAAATTATACAAGATAAATTAAATACGTAAACAAAATAAATTAATTATAATTTTATTAATTAATCAAATTAGAAGTATCTGCAAAAGCATTGTCATGTGATGCAAATGATTATGACTATGCATACTTTTCGGGAATAATAATGTTTTTATGAAACCTTTGAGTACTTATTTAAAGTTATAGGCTTGCGCTTGAGCACGATCTTGCCTGATGGTAAGCGAAACAAAGTTGTTGCCTGAAATAAAGTTATTATTAAAATAAACACTATGACAGGATGTTAAACAATATTTTTTACACCACCTGCTCGACAATGTTAAATTATATATCATGTAAACCTCACCGAAAGCAGGTGATTAAATACCCTACGGCTGAGCCGGGAGTAAAGTTGTACTGAATTTCAGTAATTTGAATTTGGTACGACATCTGTATCCAAAAAACCCCACCAAAGAGACCCACACAATAAGAACTTATACGTAAATCGAACTAACCTCTGCACAGAATGCACCTACATAGAATTAGTTTTTATTGTCTCGCAGAAAGTGTGAAAAGTAGAGTATTCTCCTCGTAGATAAAGCTGTTTGTATATTGGGCGTGCTTGTATCCCTCTCTGCACTCAGGATTCTAGTAACTCCTTCCTTTCGCTCGTGAGTTAACTCTAGATCCTTTGTTACGTTCGGGATTCAATATAGCGCCCGGGACGCAAGACACTGCTTTATCTCCTCGTTTAATAATCCACTATTAAATATTAACTCAGTTTATTTAACACAGTGTTGTTTAAACAATAACTTTATTTCATACACCTTACTTAAAAATAAGTACCTACATTGAATTGATATATAAAACAGTGTTTAACACTGTTCTTAATACTTATCAATTCAATATTCAGATATATTATAACCATTCTCTTAGTAAAAAATAAATATCCTAAAGGTTTTGCCAGTTTATAACTAGGATGGAACAGAATCAAATACGTTTACAAGAACACAGGACATTAAAAAAGGAGTAAAACAATAGAACAGAAAGTGATAACAGTTATTAGTAACTTAGTCAATAATTTAGTTCTAACCTACAATACAACTCATAAGGGAGTAGCAAAAGCCTTTATATAGGGTGTTTGATAATATACGCAAAAATAATAGGGGTTATTTTGGTGAGCATAATAAATAAATTTGTGAAATGTTTACTATAGAAATGTGAAATTTATTTTGGCAAACACTTTATTAAACTTATGTTGTGCTATTGCATAATGCTTGCCACCTAACCACAGATACTGTATTGGTGATATCTCGAGATATCTCTTGTTGACCCTTTCTAACCCAAAATCCGCAGCCATTTCCGAAAGAGATAATCGGCCTTTATTTTTGGATGTCGATTGCAAGAGTAGGCAGTAATTTTTATATCGAAATAATCACCTAAACTTAGTCGATTTTCTTTAAAATTTGATGATATAACTATGTAGTAGTTTTTTTTTCGAGAAGTTTTTTTTATATTTTGAGAAACCGTCACTTGAATATCGTCAGTATATTACCAAACACCCTGTATTGTAACATAGGAACGTAGTAGCATATTGATTCTATCAGCGTCCACTAAATCCTATATTCTGATAAGACTACCAGCTACCAGCACCCAACAACTTCTAATCTTCCTATCTGATAGAGCCTTAAGTTATCGCCGAGCATCAGAAAACATTCGCTTAGTTTTATTGGTAACATTGTCATGACCAAGATTCTTAGCATAGATTAGAAGCCTATCTCTACTTTACTTTGTGTATCATACACCACAGAATAGATATATAGCCTGAAGCAGTACGGACACTGTGGATATATTTATTCAAGACGTCCGTTAAATATTCAATAAACTAAGCAGTGCAGGAGCTCTGCAGGAGTGCTGTAGATATAAACACCGTTTTGTTTTTAATTAGCCATAATAAAAACTAAACTTTGACAAAATTCACAGTGTACACCAGTAACCCTACAGTGCTGTAATTTGGTAGCTTAAGTGTTACAGATATAGGCAAAAGTCTGAAATCCCGAATAACTGCAACTTGTACCCCAAAAAACGTATCCAATTTACATGAACTCCCGTTACCTGTTATTTGAAAGAAACTGTAGGTCAAGTAGGTTGGTTATTTATATCGTGGCACTATTTTAATAGTCAAAGATTATAAATAATATTTTTCATTGTTTTTATGGTAGACTCGCGAGATCTCAGTTCGGGGCGAACCACTAGTATATTATAAGTATGTATTTACAAAAAAAAATATGTAAATAATATAAGTATGTATTCTATCAGTTATCTGGTTCTCATAGTAAAAGCTCTGCAGTTTGGGGGTAGATAGCGCTGTGTGAAATGTCCATTAATATTTATTATTAATTATTATTATTCATACAACTAATGCCGGTCTACTCGGGGTCTCCGGTTACTCACATAGGAGAAGTGGCAGTCACGCAATAATTACTTACAACCAGAAAACGTCAACATTTTCGGTAAAACGCCACAACGAACAGTTTCAAAAGCTATGAGGGTTTATTTATTATATATTTTATTATTTTGACGACCTCCGTGGTGCAGTGGGCTAATAGCCGGCTGAGACGCAGGAGGTAGCGGGTTCGATTCTCGCCGCGGAACAAATGTTTGCATGATCTACATATATTTGTTTCGGGTCTGGTTGTTTTTCTATATATTATATGTATGTATTTACAAAAAAAAGTATATAAGTATTCTATCAGATATCTGGTTCCCATAGTACAAGTTCTGCTTAGTTTGGGGCTAGATAGCGCTGTGTGGAATGTCCAGCAATATTTATTTATTATAAATTGTAAAAATTATATATTATAAAAAAGTATTATGTGTTAATGAGCCACTATGGCTGAATATGGTTAAAACATTTAACTTTGTTATATCTGTATAAGTTTACCCATGTTTTGGCAATTTAATAAATCTTCATCTTCGCCTTTATTTTCATCGCGCTTGATTAGGATTTCGTGCGTCCTAAAACTCTTACTTTTTACTTACTAGTGTCTTTACTGGTTGTACAGCTAATATTGAGACTGTGCTCGCTAGACTCCAGACTATCACGGCGTGCTTTGGCCACAAAACCGCAAGAGATCCTTGTGCGCACCTTGTCCGTAACTTTATGCAATGTTCGCTACATTGTAGGTATTAAATCCATACCAATATTATAAATTCAAAGGTAACTCTGTCTCTTTGTTACGTTTTCATGACTAAACGGCTTGTCCGATTTCGATTAAATTTTGGTATACAGATTGATTATGTCCGGGATCGGGACATAAGTTACTTTTTATCCAACCCGCAGATGAAGGGTAATAAAAAAATAAATATCGCTGGACATTTCACACAGCGCTATCTAGCCCCAAACTAAGCACAGCTTGTACTATGGGCACCAGATAACTGATAGAATACTTATATACTTGGTTTTTAAATATATACTTATACTACATAGAAAAACACCCAGACACTGAACAAATATCTGTAGATCATGCAACCATTTGTTCCGCGGCGGGAATCAAACCCGCTACCTCCTGCGTCTCAGCCAGCTATACGCCCACTGCGCCACGGAGGTCGTCAATAATGGTTTATTGATTAACAACGCGTGCAAAGCCGCGAGCGGGTCAGCTAGTAATTCATAACACCTTAAATAGCTAGTTAATCTAAAGTCTACACAAGTAATTAGGTAAGATAAGATGCAGTTTGAACATAAAATTTGGGTGCCTCTACAAATTTTTGGGTTAGGTTCGACTTTTAAAAGTACAAAATGTAGAGTTGGTTCTTTCTAAATTCACAAATTCAAATTCAAATTCAAATATTTTTATTCATTAAAATCACAAGGATCACTTTGAAACGTCAATTTTACTGCCTGTTCCTTCGCGACCAAGCCAGGAAAGAAAGGCAAGAAAACAAGGCTGGTTGTTTTTTTTAATGATCCTTTTACAATACACAATACAGAAAATAAATTACGTCTAAATTGTAACATTTTGAACGAGTTGGAGCAATTTCAATCCCAAGCTTCTCTATCATCTAAATAATCCGATATTTTATAGTAGGCTCTTTTATAAAGATTTTGTTTAATTACGTTTTTAAATTTGTTAATTGTCAATTTTTGTACATCCCTTGGGAGTTTATTATAAAAGCGCACACCTTGCCCTTTAAACGATTTACTAATTTTATGGAGTCTACAAGTGGCAACAGCGAGTTTATCTTTATTTCTAGTATTAAAATTATGATTATCGCTATTTTTCTTAAACAAATTAATATTTTTGTGAACATACATTAGATTTTCATAGATGTATTGACAAGGGAATATCATAATATTTATTTCTTTAATCTTATTGCGTAATGATTCTCTGCAGCACAAAAACGGTGTTTATATCTGCAGCACTCCCCCACAGCAGTATACCGTATGACATAATGCTGTGGAAGTAGCTGAAGTAAACTAGTCTAGCTGTGTCTACGTCTGTAAAAAGACGGATCTTTTTGACTGCGTATGCCGCAGAACTAAGTCTCTTCGACAACCCATCAATGTGAGGGCCCCATTGAAGCTTATTATCTAGAGTTATACCTAAGAATACGGTGGTGTCCACAAGAGCCAACTCCTCGTCTTTGATTTTTATATCTGCTTTAACTTGTGTAACATTAGGTAGTATAAATCTAATACACTTTGTTTTCTTTTCATTTAGAAGTAGATTGTTTACATTGAACCATTTTACCACCTTAGAGATTGCATTGTTTACATCGTCAAAATCGGTTTGTCGTCGCTTTAATTTAAATAAAAGTGACGTGTCGTCTGCAAACAATACAACCTCATGATTGTCCCTTACAAGATGGGGAAGATCATTAATATATACTAAAAACAAAAATGGTCCCAGAATTGATCCCTGTGGTACACCCATTTTAACCAGAGACCCCGGAGAACGCTTCCCATTCACGTCAACTCTTTGCACTCTGCCACTTAAATAAGAAGTGAGAAAGTCTAGAGCAACGGTCCTAATGCCATAATGGTGTAGTTTCCTGATCAATGTGTCATGGTGTACGCAATCAAATGCCTTGGACAAATCACAAAAAACACCTAAAGCGTCGTGAGACTTCTCCCAGGCATCAAATATGTGCGATATTAACTCAATACCAGCATCAGTGGTTGAGCGACCCCTGGTAAATCCGAATTGTTTATGATGCAGTAAGTTATGTGAATTGAAATGTCTAAGCAGTTGATTTAAAATTAGTTTTTCAAATATTTTACTAAATGTCGAAAGTACTGAGATTGGTCTAAAATTACCAGGATCAGAACTAGTGCCTGATTTGAAAAGTGGAGTTATTTTACTGTGTTTCCACATGAATACACCACAGTCAATACACTCATTGAATATTAAAGCTAGTTCAGGAGCAATTATGTCAATCAATGTTTTCACGACGCTAACAGAGATGCCCCAGAGGTCCGTGGTTTTCTTAACATTTATCAATTTGAAAGCTTTTATAATGTCATGACTATTTACATAATCAAATTTGAATTGTGTTTTGCATTCCATTAAGTTTTCTTTTAACAATGACTCTGCGACTATGGGAGAGGAGTTTAAGGATTTTGTGGTAGAGACTGGAATGTCGGTAAAAAAGTCTTCGAACGCATTACACACTATTTACAAGCTTCTTTTCTTTTACGGTTCCGTAGTCAAAGCGAACCTTTATAGTGTCACCATTTCGTCAAAGGACAAGCAGGCGCACGGTTCAGTACCATCCTTACCTAGTTGATATACGAGTACCACCCATTCGCACACACCGTTTCGGTTCTACGTTCTTGATGCGTACAGCTTACTCGTAGTTATGGAACACTTTGCCGTCGCCTGTTTTTTCTAAAGAATTCAATCCAGGCCTCTTAAGGTAAGAGTGAATAGGATTCTTCTAGATCTTAGTGTTTCATCTTAGACCACATCATCGGTTATCATCAGGTGAGATTGTGGGCAAACGAAGATCTATATAGTTAAAAAAAAACTTTGTGCACAAAGTACGGTTTGGTACGATGACGTCTGCATTCAATTATTTGCTGTTTATGTCTGGTGATTTTGCGCATGTGTTACGGAAAATAAAGTCCACAACTCACTACATCAACCCGGCAGCCGACCCGCACCGTCTCGGGTAGACGCGGGTGGACGCCTCGTTATTACCAGGTCAACGGGTGGACGTCGTTTGGTTACTAAGATCATACAATAAATTATATTTTCGAACTTCTTCGATAAGTCTCTCTTTATTCATTTTGAAAGCAAAAACCATTCGTCGGACACGTTAGAAAGAAAGGCTGGAAATTACGGGTAGGCGGGGAGCGAAGTATCGCCGGCACATTGTGCTCGCGTGAATCACTCGCGGGCCGTGCCCGGTCAACGTGCGGGCCGCGCGGGCCGCGCGGGGTCACCGAGTGGTCAACTCGTCATCCGCGCGTGAACGGCATACGCCCGAGGCGACCCAGAGGTGATGTAGTGAGCGAACGTCCATACAATTTCATATAAATAATACTAACCGCTCGAGGCGAGGCGGTGCGGGTCGGATGTCTGGTTGATGTAGTGAGCTGTGACCTTTAGTGTTATTTGGTGAGAGTCACTTTGTATACATATTTGACCCTCAGAGCAAGGAATAACATAGCACAACATAGTGTTTGATAGGATTAAAATATCTATTGAATATTATAAACTGCTTTCGATTAAATTGGTCGTAAATCTCGCTTTATTACATAATCTATACTAAGTAATCTATTCTTCTGGCGAGGATTATCAGCATTTCAAAATTCTAGCGATTCAAAGCCAATTAACTCAACTAACAACATTTTGTATTCCAAAATTACAACAGCAATAAAAACCAAACGAGTTACAAATTGAATCATCAAAACATAAATCTTAGTTTCGCAATAGTAACAGTAAAAATTACAAGATTGAATTGTATAATAAGCAGACCCGTAGGCCTGTGTCACTCTAAAGTCTCTAAGCACGGGCCTTTGTAAAATTTGTTATCCATGTAAACATGTACAGAAGAAATCTTCAAACACATTAACTAACATTATATACTACATACTAGTGGACCCGACAGACGTCCTGCATGAACACATACAAAATGAATGAATGAATGAATGCATACACAAAAATTCATTCAAGTCGATCCAGCCGTTTAGTTGCAGTATAGATAAATAACCTAGATACCGGCTGCAGCGCCATCTGCCGGCTGATTTGTGAATCTAAACCATCCAGGGCGCCACCCAAACGCGTACAAAAAAAAATCATTCAAATCGGTCCCGCCGTTTAGGAGGAGTTCAGTGACATAGGTACACACGTACAGTAGAATTATACAGTGTGGCCCTGGATAAAGTGCAACCCCGAAAGGGGGTGAAACTAGATCAAAAATTATCGACAAAAAAATAGAAAAAAAAAATTAAAAAAATTTAGTATATACTTTATTGATGAATTAAAATTTTTATTGCTCACTAATGACTCTATTTAATAAAAAAATGATTTCTTCCAAAGTAGTAGGTCTATTTTGTTAAAATAAAAACCATAATCATGTCAGATATGTGACGATGACGATAAAATAACAAATAACTGACAAACAAGTGGCTATCGTGACTTAAAGTTTAATTTTTGTATTAAAATTAAATTTTTTAGGCTGTTTTTTTCCAATAAACTCAAAAATCTTAAAATTAAGCCTATAATACTAGAAATTTTTATGACTTTTTATTATTGTCTATCATAATAGCTTTTAAATAAAATAAAAACCTACGTTCTAACATAAAAAATGTGCTGGCTAGGAGCATTTAAAGTTGACCACTGACGGTCAGTGGTCAACTTTAAATGCTTATTAATTTCCAATAAACTCCAAAAATCTTAAAATTAAGCCTATAATACTGGAAATTTTTATGACTTTTTATTATTGTCTATCATAATAGCTTTTAAATAAAATAAAAACCTACGTTCTAACATAAAAAATGTGCTGGCTAGGAGCATTTAAAGTTGACCACTGGGTCAGTGGTCAACTTTTTAATTTTTAATTTTTTTTTAATTTTTTTTTTCTATTTTTTTGTCGATAATTTTTGATCTAGTTTCACCCCCTTTCGGGGTTGCACTTTATCCAGGGCCACACTGTATATATATAAAGATAGCCCGCGACTTCATCCGCAATTTTCTGGATCTCGACAGCGCCTCCTACCGGGTCCAATTGTGAATCTAAACCATGCGGAGACCCACACAAACACATACAAAAAAATCATTCAAATCGGTCCAGCCGTTTACGAGGAGTTCAGTGACAACTTACGTATAGTAGAATTAAAATAAAGATATTTATTTATTTGTAAGTACTATATTTTAGTTTACCTTTTTATTTATCAGTATATTCTAATTTCGATAAATACATATTATCCTGTCATCATATTTATGCACACTATATTTATAATTTGAAATATAACTAGGGACATTATTAAGCTGTTTTGTAATTTCTTATTTAAACCATAAAAACTTCAGTCCGTTATTGCAACTAAGTATAATTTTGTAAATCGTTTAGCTTGGTCCTCACGATACTTGGCCTAGTGTGAGGATCACTGATCCAACTTATAAAAAAGTAATAAATTGTCAGCGTTGTGCACTATAGTGCACTAATTAGCTAAGCTAATTAGTTTTATCAGGTTACATTCAGGAGCAATCACACTGATATTATAAATGTGAAAGTTTGGATGCTTGTTACTCTATAACGTCGTAATGTCTATACCGATTACGATTAAATTTAGTGTGTTGATAGATTATGATATGACTTGGATTCAAACATAGGATACTTTTGGTTGACAAACAACGCGTGCGAAACCGCTGGCGGAAGCTAGTTATAAAATAAAAAAGTACAAAAAAAGTTTGACCACGATCGTATATTCTCTATTTAAATGAACTTAGCAGTTGTTTAATCTTTACATAGTATAAAAAATGAAGTCGCTTCCGCTGTCTGGTCGCTTAGATATTTTAAACTACTCAACGGATTTCAATGCAATTTTCAGCAATAGATAGAATGATTCAAGAGGAAGGTTTATATGAATAATACATACATAAATCTGTTTGTTTGTTAGTTTGTTTGTTGCCTTTACACGACTAAACAGCTGAACGGATCGTAATGAAATTTTGCAAGGAGATGGATTAAATCCTTGGAAAGGACATAGGCTACTTTTTAGCCAACTACGCAAAATGAGGATAATGTTTTATTGAAAAACCACCCATGCGAAGCCGGGGGCGGGTCAGCTAGTTATGAAATAAAATTATTAGGGACTTAGATTAGATTTTTTACTAAACTGAATCCTAAATTAGGTATTCGATTTTTTTTGTGAGATTCGTTAATCAATTACACTTCTATCACCTTTAGTTCGTATGAGCTATGGTTTGTTGATCTATAGTGACTAACTGCTGAGTCATCTGTGCCTACGCCTACGCGGTTTGTATCGAATTAAGTACTTTATAAGCTCTTAATGGATTGTAATCCAGATCTGGCACCTGTCCTCTGATGACGAATGAGCTGCTGGTGGCGTAAAGAGAATCGCGGGTGAAAGTGATACGCTAAACGATTTAAAGATTCTGGAAATGATTTGGTAGAGGTTGTGTTTTTAACTTCTACCTAGCTCTATTTAATTGAATAAGAAAGTATATTTTAGATAAGAATTTTCCTATAATGATTGATTCAAATAATTGGGCCTGGTTGTTTCTCTATACAGAGTGTTTGGTAATATACTCGTACTGACGATATTCAAGTGACGGTTTCTCAAAACATAAAAAAGACTTCTAGAAAAAAAAACTACTAGTTATATTATCAAATTTTAAAGAAAATCAACTTAGTTTAGGTGATTAATTCGATATAAAACTTACTGCCCACTCTTGCAATCGACATCCAAAAATAACGGCTGCGGGTTTTGGGTTAGAAAGGGACAACAATAGATATCTCGAGACGTCACCATTATCTGTGGTTAGATGGCAAGCATTATACAATAGCACAACATAAGTTTAATAAAGTGTTTGTTTTTACATACCAAAATAAATTTCACATTTCTATGGTAAACATTTCACAAATTTATTCATTATGCTCATTAAAATCACCCCTTTCATTATTGTACGTTTATTATCAAACACCCCGTATATTGTAAGGATATAAGTATTTATAATAAAAGTGCGTTAGGATTCTATCAGCTATCTGGTTCCCATAGTTCCCATAGTACTGGTCCTAATTCGTTTGGGGCTAGATGGCGCTGCGTGAAATGTCCAGCATTATTTTATTTATTTATTTTAATCATGTTTGCGAAATGCTCTTATTCTTAGTGCCAATTATTTAAGTCTTGTGGTAAAGGAACGTTAGAAAAAAATGACTTTTTTTTCGGTCGGGATAACAAATAAAAAAGGTACACACGCGATAAATACCCGTTTTAATCAGTAATTATACCACTCAAAAGATTTAAAACGCTCCATACTGTAGTTACTGCATAATTTACAAGATTTTTAAACAACATTTCTTTTATGTTGGCGCAGGACTCTCAAAACGGCATTTGCTGCCTACGAAATTATTTCGTTCATTATTTTGGCTATTTTGGTTCATTATAATTTGAATTGTAAAAACCTAAAAAGGCGTTATAATATCTTGTCACGAGCTCAAACTATTCTATTTTTGGCTCAAGTGGGCGGCGCGTCGCGACATCTCGTCCAGGCATCTACAAATTTACAGTCTCTATCATATCCATTGAAGCTACGTCTTTGAATAAGTAGTAATGTTGGATGTCCAAGCAAGTCTGTAGATAACGCTAAATAGCTAATTTGTATTTGTGTTCATGTTGCATAAATCGGTGGGCCCTGCGTATAAGGGCTAATCTAGCATTATTTGCGACTTTTTATTTTAATGTATCACCATTCATTTATGTATCTTTGTATTTTTTTTGCTAATTTTATTTTAATTTGTGTTATTGTTATTATTTTAGGTTTATAGTATGTAGGTATGTTTTTAATATTATGTAGATTTTACTTTGGTGTACTTACAATACAGAGTTATCTTATCTATCTATACATATATGAGCCCCTAGATATCAAATTGTAGGTGCCATCATTAATAGCTCTGAACAATTCATTAATCTTATTTATGTGAGAACTCGCGTCCCACGTCACAGTATTTAGGTAGGTACGTAGCTAATATTATGTTTATGTTTTTTCTACTTTGGACATTATACATGATACTCGTAAGAAATACCTATTGCAATCAAGTTATGTATATTAGATAGGTATGTATCTAATGAGGCAGCCGGTAGCTACCGTAATACTTTGACAGCCAAACAGATATTATGACAGTGAATGATACGAAAGTGAGATTCGTACGGTATTTTATCGAAAGTTCAGAAGTTTGTTTACTGTTTGTTTTGATTGCATAACCTGCTAAGGGCTTCTTCTATCTTCAGATAGTGTTTGGTGGCCTGTTAGGTCTTTGTCATAAGCATACCACAGAAGGCAATTCCCCTAATAAAACTTTCAAATTCAACATTTTTATTTTTTAACTGAACCCACTGTCATCTTCGTTTGACCACAATCTCACCTGATGGTAAGCGATGATGTGGTCTAAGATGAAGCACGAAGATCTAGAAGAAACCTATTCACTCTTACCTTAAAAAGGCCCGGATTGTATTTTTTAGGATAAACAGACGACGGCAAAGTGTTCCATACCTTAGCTGTACGCATCTAGAACGTAGAACCCAAACGGTGTGTGCGAATGGGTGGTACGAGTTTATGACATGTGCATTCATATTATGCATTCATGATGGGCATTCTCCCCATCCTCACCTATGGTGGGCAAACCTGGTCGCTAACAAATCGTCAAAAGTCCTCCCTTGGGGTATGCCAACGTGCAATGGCACGCAGTATCCTGGGCGTGAAACTCACGGACCGAATCAGGAAGTCGGTTATACGCTCCCGAACACAGGTGGCCGACGTCGCTCAAAAACCTGGAAGACTCAAGTGGGACTGGGCCGGACACGTTTGCCGTATGCCAGACACAATATGGTCGAAGACCACCACTGAATGGCTTCCAAACTACGGACGGCGCCCGCGCGGAAGGCCCAGGCAAAGGTGGCGGGATGAGCTAAACTCCTACCTCAAGGATTGGACCTTACTTGCAATCAACAGAGAAGAGTGGAAAGAGGGAAGGGAGACCTTTGCCCTGCAGTGGGGCACAACAGGCTTATAATAATAATAACAGAAGATAATTTTGAATACTTGCAGGATTGTAAGAAAGTTCTTGCAGACTGCCCTATCCACCGAATTATCATCTACACTACCATGTAAAACGGTTCAAAATGATACCACCCGAACCACTGAGGGGTACTTGGCTTAGGCCCGTGCACCTCAGTTATTCTCCGGCCTTTCTGAGCCGAGTTGATAAAAATCATAACTAAAAATAATAATAATACTTATATGTTGGCGACTTGGTGTTGTTGCTCATAAAATATTATTCTATTCTATTTATAAAGGCTTTTACGGCAGCATTTGGAACTACGTATTTAGACGGGATAGCTCCACGATGGTATAGAAAACTATAACTTTGTCTCAGGTTTGCCGCGCTTTACCAATACCTAACTTGTGACCTAACATTTAACTGCCTCCGTGGTGCAGTGGGCGTATAGCCGGCTGAGACGCAGGAGGTAGCGGGTTCGATTCCCGCCGCGCAACAAATGTTTGCATGATCTACAGATATTTGTTCCGTGGCTGGGTGTTTTTTTATATATTATAAGTATGTATTGACAACAAAAAAAAAAATAAGTATTCTATCAGTTATCTAGTTCCCATAGTACAAGCTCTGCTTAGTTTGGGGCTACATAGCGCTGGGTGAAATGTCCAGCGATATTTATTTATATGTAAAGAGTATCACTACGTTTAGTGTCGTACCTTTTCTCTATGGAATAATTATCTACAGATCTTTAATGAATGACAGTGTCACCGTCTGTCAGTATTGAGGTAATTTTAACAAGATGCGGTTAGGCTGATAATTTAGTAAAACTTGGAACGGTAAATAGTTTCCTGTATTAATAAAAGGAAGTATATAAACTAAACTAGAAGTAAAGGCTTTAAATGTTGTTTTTTGTTATTTCAGGTAAGTTACTCTGTTTAGAGTAAATTGTGTTTAAACTATGTATTTAATTGTGTTGTGAATAAAAGTAAATTTGTTATTTCAGAAAACTCAGTTACGTCTTTATTTCACGAACGCACTTTGTCATTATAAAACAACATTTTCTGCAAATATTTCAAGAAGTATGGAGAAGTTAAGATTTGACTTTTGTGTGAAAACAGCATCAGATGGAAAATCAAACATTATTTGTATAACCTCAATAGGAACACCTGACGATCAAACCTTTGACATGCCAGCCGAATATCAACCTGCAAGTTTACATCAATTAATAACAAATACATCTAACTATGCCAAGATAAGAAAAACATTGAATAAAAGACATCAAACAAGGAAAATATGGATAACTTTAACTGATGAGATATCAAAGACATATTTAGATGGAGAACAAAATATACAGTTTAATGATTTTTACCTTGAAGAGATTATGGAAAACATAAATGATCAAAAATCCTTAACTAGAAGTTCAAATGAAACATTGGAGAAACTATTAGAGAAATTACTCGAAGAAAAACAAAAAAAATCAGAAACTCAAAATTTGGGGAAAATTTCAAAAGATTTTATGATTGAAAAATTCACTGGTAGAAATGCAAATGCTCACCAATGGATTAAGGATTTCAACAAAGAATGTGAACGTTTCCATATTGATGAAGACAGGAAAAAAATTGAAATTTTAAAACAATTTTTAGAATATTCTAGTGTGAATTGGTACAGTTGTATGTTGATGAAATTTACAGTAGAATCAGAGTGGATTAAATGGGAAAAAAACTTCTGTGGAACATTTGGAAACAAGGGTTGGTCGCCGATCAGATATGCTCTTGGATTTAAATATCAAACGGGATCATTGCTTGAGTATGCATTGAAGAAAGAAAAATTGTTATTGGAGGTTAGGAAGACGATTGATACTGGTACTCTTATAGACCTTATAGCCGCAGGCCTGCCAAATTACCTAAGTGATAAAATTGACCGAGAGACATTACAAGAAACTGAAGATCTCTACAATGAGATAGGCAAATTAGAACATTTTGTTGGGAGGAACAGATATGAAAAAAAGAACTACACATACTCTGACATAAATACAAAAAAAAATGAAGAAAAGAAACCATGCCAAATTTGTGTCACTGAGAAAAAAGGGAAACGTTTTCACCCTCAGGAAACCTGCTGGTTTAATGTGAAAAATCATAAATCAGTTGTGAAAAGTGTGAATAACTCTGAATTAGAAATTGAACTAAATGAAGAGAATCCAAAAAACTAGAAGTACCACCATTAATAAAAGTAAAGTTATTATTAAATGACACTTTAGAAGTTACCGCAATTTATGATTCGGGTTCAAATGTGTCGTTAATTAATGCAAAACTATTGAAAATACATGAAAAAGAAGAAGATGTACTTAATAAACAAACAGCAAACTTGAAAACTATTAATGGTGAGAAGAAAACAAAAGGTATGGTAACATTAAAAATAAAAATATATAACATTGAAAGAAAAATGAATATTTTTGTGATAGATAATGAAAATTTTCATTATGATTTTCTCATTGGTTTGGATTGTATCAAAAAATTTAAATTAATCCAAAATGAAGAATTGAATATCATACAATGTTATAACCCACAAAAAGAGAATAAAGTCCAAAATGAAGAGGATTACAAAAATAAAGACTCAGAAACTAATATTTACAATTTAATGAATGTCGGAATTCCTGATGTACTAGGTGACAAAAATGAACAAAATGTTTCTCTATTCTCTGAGGTACAGGAACAAGAGGTGAACAATATAAACAGATGTGAAGTAAATTTCAATGAACATATTAACTACAGTGAATTTGAAATTTCAGTAAACCACCTAGATTTATGTAAACAAACTGAAATTGATAAATTAATAAAAAAACACAAACCAGTCTTTGCTAAGGACAAATACGACGTTGGTACGGTACGAGGTTATGAAGCTCACATAGACTTGATAGTAGATAAATATTGCTACAAGCGCCCATACAGATGCACAGCTGATGATAGAAAAGAAATTGAAAATCAAATATCAAAATTATTGAAGAACAACTTAATCGAGGAATCATATAGCCCTTTTGCTGCACCGGTTACCCTAGCGTATAAAAAAGAAGATGGAAAAAGATCAAGACTGTGTATAGATTTTCGGGAATTGAATAAAATTGTTGTCCCTCAATCACAGCCATTCCCCTTGATTGAAGACTTGATGGTGAAGACTGTAAACTGTCAGTATTATTCTACTTTTGATATAAATTCAGCATTTTGGTCCATTCCGTTGAAAATTCGAGATAAATATAAGACGGCATTCGTCACGCAAGAAGGCCATTTCCAGTGGACATGCCTCCCATTTGGTTTAAAGACAGCTCCGGCTATTTTCCAAAGAATATTGAGAAACATAATAAGAAAATATAAACTCTCAGACTTTGCGGTGAATTTCATCGACGATATCCTTGTTTTTTCTAAAAGTTTCGAAGAACACATAATACATATATCAAAACTACTTGAGGCAATACAAACAGAAGGATTTAGACTGAAATTCTCGAAATGCACTTTTGCAAACAATCATGCCAAGTATTTGGGGCATATAATAGAAAATAATTCAGTAAGACCTCTCAAAGATTATTTAACAGCTGTCAGGAACTTCCCCATTCCAGAAACAAGGAAAAATATACGCCAGTTCCTTGGGAAAGTAAACTTTTATCATAAATTTGTACCACACATTGCAATTATTCTGGAACCATTACACAATTTATTACGGAAGGATGAAAAGTTTATTTGGACCAAAGAATGCCAGAAATCATTTGATAAAATAAAAGAATTACTATGCACGAAACCAATTTTAAAAATACTTGACCCAGAACAACCAATAAAAATTTACACTGATGCCAGTATTAAAGGAGTGGGAGCTGTGTTAAAACAGGAAGATGAAAACGGAGAAAATAAACCTGTAGCTTACTTTTCAAAAAAATTGACAGACACTCAAAAGAAAAAGAAGGCAATATATTTGGAATGCCTGGCAATTAAGGAAGCTGTAAAATATTGGCAACACTGGCTTATGAATAAAGAATTTATAGTATATTCAGATCATAAACCTTTGGAAAATCTGAACATCAAGTCTAGAACTGATGAAGAACTGGGTGATTTGACATATTATTTATCCCAATACAATTTTAAGATAAAATATAACCCGGGACAGTCAAATCAAGAAGCAGACTGCTTAAGCAGGAATCCAGTCTTAGAACCTCATGAAAATGCTGAAGATTTTCTAAAAGTTGTAAACTTAATAAGCATGGAAGATATAAAAAAGGACCAAGACACAAACCTAAATCTACAAGATGAAAAATCAAAGTTTATACTGGAGAATAACATATATTACAAAAAGAATAAAAGAAGGAAAAAAATTATACTATCAGAAGCATTTAGCAAAACACTAATTAGAGATGTCCACAATACTTACTGCCACATTGGGAGAACCCAGATGATAAATAAAATAACCCCTTTTTATACAGCAAAGAATATCATCACAAATATTAAGAAAATGTGTGATGAATGTGACATTTGTATAAAAAACAAGTCAAGAAGGAATTCAAAATTTGGTTTGATGTCCCATTTAGGCCCAGCAACACGCCCATTTGAAATTATATCAATTGATACAATTGGAGGCTTCGGAGGATCACGGTCTACGAAAAAATACTTACATCTCCTGGTTGATCATTTTACACGATATGCTTATATTTTGACATCAAAAAATCAAAACTCCAATGATTTTATCAAGTTGATAAAAAATGTGACACAAAGCAATCATATTGATATGGTATTAACAGACCAATACCCTGGAATAAATTCCAAAGAATTTAAAGACTTCCTGAAAAAGGAAAACATAACAATGGTTTTCACTGCTGTGGACGCACCTTTTTCAAATGGACTCAATGAAAGGCTAAACCAAACTTTAGTAAATAGGATAAGGTGCAAAATAAACGAAGGGGTCAAGAAAACAGCATGGACAACTATTGCACAAAAATGTGTCGAAAAATATAACGAAACAGAACATACAGTCACTAAGTTTACTCCAAAATATCTTTTGGAAGGAGAGAAAATGGATATTTTGCCTCTGGAATTGAAATCAAGATGCACAATAGAAGATCTCAAAAGAGACAGAGAACTAGCATTTGAAAATTCAATAAAATCTCACAACTATAATAAAAAAATATATGATCTGCATAGAGGAGAATATAAATTCGAAGTAGGTGATAGAGTATATGTAGAAAACGGAAACCGGCTGAATAGGAAGAAGATGGATGAATTAAGGATTGGACCATACAAAATCCTAAGGAAGATTTCAAATTCGATCTATGAAGTTGATGCTGGACATAAGAAGGCGGAGTCAAACTTCTACCATATTACAAAGTTATCTCCAGTAATGGTTAGCTCATAATCGAAAAATCATTTTGATTTGTTCTCTCCGAGGGTGGGAGATGTAAAGAGTATCACTACGTTTAGTGTCGTACCTTTTCTCTATGGAATAATTATCTACAGATCTTTAATGAATGACAGTGTCACCGTCTGTCAGTATTGAGGTAATTTTAACAAGATGCGGTTAGGCTGATAATTTAGTAAAACTTGGAACGGTAAATAGTTTCCTGTATTAATAAAAGGAAGTATATAAACTAAACTAGAAGTAAAGGCTTTAAATGTTGTTTTTTGTTATTTCAGGTAAGTTACTCTGTTTAGAGTAAATTGTGTTTAAACTATGTATTTAATTGTGTTGTGAATAAAAGTAAATTTGTTATTTCAGAAAACTCAGTTACGTCTTTATTTCACGAACGCACTTTGTCATTATATATATTTATATTTATTTATAGTTAACTGGTGTATACAATATACACTTATCTAATCATGGTGTAATGCCCTTTTAAAGGTAACTTAGCTTTGCAAAGCTAATGAATGTCATTGTGAAAAATGTAGCCGTCATGCTTCTTGCGAGAAAGAGCATTTTCAGAATTATAAAGGTATTCGTTAATATTTGGTAAGATATTAATGACAATCATCCAAGAGAACTACTGCCATTATTACACCTATTTAGTGCTTTTTTATTGTAAGCTCAAAAACCAGCTCGCTACCTTAGACTCGATAGAACGTAGGGCTTTTAGGCTTATAGGAGAGCAATATATGGCGGAGACTAAGACCCAAAGTCTCGAACACCGCCGTAAAGTTGCAAGCCTATCGGTCTTTTACAGAATACATTTTGGGGAACGTGCCCAGGAACTATACGATCTCATCCCACCATCTCCCTTCCATCAAAGGACAAGCAGGCGCACGGCTCAGTACCATCCGTACCTAGTCAATATACCACCCATTCGCACACACCGTTTTGGATCTACGTTCTTGATGCGTACAGCTAAGGTATGGAACACTTTGCCGTCGTCTGTTTTTCCTAAAGAATTCAATCCGGGCCTCTTTAAGGTAAGAGTAAATAGGTTTCTTTTAGATCTTCGTGCTTCATCTTAGAACACATCATCACTTACCATCAGGTGAGATTGTGGTCAAACGAAGTTCTATGCAATTAAAAAAAAAGTATGAGCAAAAAAACATCGTGAGGAAACTCGCGGCTTTGACTTATTGGCTTATTAGCTCTGCAAATACTGATCATGTCTTTCCTTTCTGCGGATTAAGGCTAAGATTATAGAATAAAAATGCAAACCTGCTCATTTTAAAATCCTAACAACTAGAATCTTGGTCTCCATCAGGTATTGCTTACCATCAGGTGAGATTGTAGTTAAACCTAGGTATTGAACAAATACAAGCCCTAATTTATGAAAAGTAAATAAATACAAGAAATAATGTCTAACTAAAATTATACTTTAAGAGCCCATTATTTTTTTGATTTATTACTAATCACCACATCGTTGTTAAATCTCATAGCACCGGAAATGGGATTTTAGTTCTAAAGTATTTGAATCTTGTCTATTTACAAGACTTGTCTATGCTTGTAGGAGAAACTGACATCAAAAGCGCTCTTACATTAACGCCATTCTTTTAATATCAGCTACGAAATAAACAATGACATGAGGAAAGACTTGACGCTTCCTGTGACGTAACTTGATTACCTAGAAATTCACCAATTAATAGCAATCTTTACAAATAGGAAGTAGAATAGACTGATACTGTAACTAGAAATAATATGAAATTACTTTATGGATAAGTTTTTTTATATATATTTATTTAGTTAGTTTATGCACATAGTGTCATGTCAGCCGACATATCCACTGTTGGAGTTAGGCCTCACAACTTCACTACAAATGGTACTGCGTCCATCCACAGATCCCCTTTTTCATCGAGTTCGTCCATCTTCCAGTTCGTGGTTGCCATTCGAGAACCTTTATTCCCAAGTTGTCTGTTCAGCCAACTACATAGTATATTGCTACTTCAATTTGTTAATTATCCGACAATCCTGAATTAGAGGTGGGATGATGGGATATGCCCAGTTTCGTCAGTTTCAAAATTAAGATCACTGTTCGAGTAAATTTACAGTTTTGGTTTGTGAGCAAAGTAACATAGGAAGTAAACTAAATACACAGGACGCACGAAATAAAAAGCAGGTCAGAGAATTGCAAAAACAATCAACAAGTACTCTCCAAACACAAAATACCTTTCAGCTCTGTTAGCTCGCCCTTGTCGACTGGTGCTGATCTGTGGACCCAGACTACAACGGGTCATTCCCAACCGCATCCAAGCCTATACTCGAAAATAATATACTTTACTAGCTGTTGCCCGCGACTTCGTGCGCGTTACACTACTAAATGTGTAGGTAACCTAGAAATAAAGTCGACACGCTTCCCTTGGCCACGATTCTGTCGTAGCCTTTATTAATTTAAGTAAATGTAATGCAGTGGATTCAGCTGGGAAACTTTTTTGGATACGGTTGGAATATCCCCAGATAACAAAACCCACAGATTAAACACAGGGCGTACAAGAGACTGCACTCTCCACGCCTTGATGAAAGGACGTGTGGATCTGCAAGGTCTATTTATTTTGAGGATATTTGTACAGCATTTCTTAAAATGCGTTTGCGCTTTTGAGCAAATACTTCATCGTGAAAACTGTTCGTGTTTCCTTTCCATGTCAATTCAATTTTTTTTTAAATTTAAATAAGTTTTTGTACTTACAAAAATACCACAGTTACAGATCCATCATCATAATTGATTAAACCGGGTATTTATCGCGTATGTACCTTTTTTATTTATTATCCCGACGTTTCGGCTGTGTTGCAACAGGCGTGGTCACGGGTTGACTGGAGTACTTGGAGCTACCGTCGAGAAGTGTGGGAAGCTGCAGCAACTACCCTCGCTTGGTCTTCAGAATTAGAAGTGTCCTCGTTCATATTACGACACACTACAATAACCGTATCAACGCACTGAGACGTCCGATCACGACGCGCACACCTAGCAATCATCGGGTTCCAGGACGTAGTCTATAGCCATCTTTCTGATTGAAATTTTGAAATTTCTTGATTTCAAATTATTTTTGATTTTGAATATTTTTTTTGATAAACAGTACAATGTACAGTGATCGCGAAAGTTTGAAAAGTACTATATAATCATCATCATCATCGTCATCATATAAGCTTTAAGACGTCCACTCCTGAAGATAGGCCTCCTTCACAAATTATCAATGCGACCGATTTTGTGCAGCCTGCACCTAACGGCTCCCAACAAACTAGTCGTCTTTTCATTTAGTGAGGGGCCTTCCTACAATGAGCTTTCTAATGCGTGGTCTCCACTCCAGAAGATTTAAGTCCCAACTGCCGGCCGTTTTTGGAGCGATGTACCCGCCCTCTGCCAATTAAACTTGCTAATTGTCTGGTCTATTCCAGTGACTATGAATCTCCTCAACTCATTTTCTCATTAATATTACAGAATATTTAAATTTAAAAACGAAGGATAACTTTGATTGGATCCTTTATCACGATAAATTACTCTATAGATTGACGACCTCCGTGGTGCAGTGGGCGAATAGCCAGCTGAGACGCAGGAGGTAGCGGATTCGATTCCCGCCGCGGAACAAATGTTTGCATGATCTACAGATATTTGTTCCGGCTCTGGTTGTTTCTCTATATATTATAAGTATATATATTTACAAAAAAATTTACATAAGTATTCTATCAGTTATCTGGTTCACATAGTACAAGCTCTGCTTAATTTGGGGCTAGATAGCGCTGTGTGAAATGTCCAGCAATATTTATTTATTTATTTATAGATAGGTAGGTAGACTGACCTCACTAAAACTTTTTAATATGCGAAAACTCTGCCTATTCTCATAAACAACTTTTACTGCGCTATTAGTTAAAACGCAATCAAGCCAAGGGCCACATTTCAATATGTTTTCAATACTTTAAAGCGTTCTAAATCAATTTCTCCTCAGTCATAATTTAGTTCATTACCGAGTAAAATTTTAAATAACAGTTGTGTGTTGACGCCTAGAGCAGCGATATTATCACGCACACGCTCAAAACGGCGGCGCCAACTTCTATTGGTACCTATTTATTGCAAGTCTCTCCCGAAGAAGACGTAATGCATCACAGCTCCTATTGCACTGGTATAGAGGCCACTTTCAAAGCAACTTTGTTACAACGTTCTCTTCAACTCACAATAAATCTATCGCTAACAACAATACTTTAAACCTTACATTTTGCCTGGTAAAGTTCAGTTTTATTTAAATATAGTTTTGAAATTATAAAATATGCCCACAATTTTGCTATCGATTCCCGACATCCGCTCATTACAAGGTGGTGGAATGTTGTTCAACACATTTTATAATAAGAATTGTTAGTTGTTGTGAGGAAGAGTGAAAATAACCACAATTTCATGGTATTTTTGCTCTATAAGTAGATAGATTTATTCCTCAGATTGAGGTTCTATTATTATAGATAGGACTGTATCCTTCAAACAGTCTTTTACTTTTTATGCGCACAAAAAATTGTAATACAACATTAGTTTGTGACTCCATACTTAAATCTTCCATTCATAGCTTCGGTAGTGTAGTGGGCGAATAGCCGGTTGAGACGCAGGAGGTAGCGGGTTCGATTCCCGCCACGGAACAAATGTTTGCATGATCTACAGATATTTGTTCCTGGTCTGGTTGTTTCTCTATGTATTTTAAGTACATTTGTGTATATTGTATGTAGTGTACCTATGTATTTAGAATATCGACTAAGTATGAAAGCTACTATGAAGAAATTATGGCATTTAACTAAATAAGTATTTTGTTATGACACCATAGTTAAATCTCTAAATCAACTTGGGCAAATCGGCGTTGTATGTATGTATGTTGGTTCGTGGATAACTTTCGAAGCGTTTATCCTATCATCTTAAAATTTGGTATATTGTAGGTAGTGATGGCACAATTTAGGTGTAACTAAATGAGCTAAAAATGTAGTGGGGGGGGGGGTTGTTGAGATATTGGGGTTCAAAAGGGGTGAAAATAAATTAAAATAGACTATTAGATCAAATATGTAGTTAATAGCCATAATAAAAACTGAACTTTGTCAAAATTCACAGGGTACACCAGTGACCCCACAGTGCTGTAATTTGGTATACATGTAGCTTAAGTGACAAATATATAGGCAAAAGTCTGAAATCCAGAATAACTGCAATTTGTACCCCAAAAAAGTGTGACCAAAAGACATGAACTCCTGTTACCTATAATTTGAATGAAACTGTAGGTTAAGTTAGTTGTTTTATTATTTCGTGGCACTATTTTGATTGTCAAATATTACAAATAATATATTAATTTTTTATGGGAGACTCGCGAGATCTCATTTCGGGGCGAACCACTAGTTTAATTAAATCTAAAATACCAGAGCTTGGAGACAGACGCCTAGCAAAAACCATAGTTTTTGATATTCGAGGAACGTGCCTAATTCTTGTTTCCTTCAACTAAATCTTATCATTTAGTATTTCTCGGTATCAAATCAATCGGAACAAAAGTACGGTAAACTTCATCAAACACGATAAATGGTCACAAATGCCTCAATATTATTGACGCACACTTCAAGTTATTAAGTCCAATATTGATGTAATAAAGATATCAGTTGATTGCTGTATTATTAAGGCATGATTTACGAGAGTGTAGCGCAAATATTAACTGGCTATGTAATTATGATATCGATAAAGTAATTCGTTTAGGTAGATAAGGTAGGGAATACACGAATAATTCGAGAGGTATATCGCCAGATAAGATATAGATAAGTGAGCTTGACCTGTAGTCGGACAAAATCAAACCACAGTGTAACTCATTGGGATTTTTTTCTTTTAGAGACATACAACACGTTTAGACGACAGAAAAAGTAAAATAGACGCGTACCACCATATTAATAAACTCGCATAATCTTTACCTTTAGAATAGATATAACGACTTTTGTCTGTTTCGATCAGAGTTGAAACTAACTTTCATTGATCTCAATTTTTTTATGGATTAAAATACTTCTTATAATAAGGAAGTCTATGCAAATCCTCTATACATTATGTTTTGTTTGCAATCGAAGAAACTGCTTTGTGTACTTAACCTTTTCTGATTAAGCGTCAGCAAAAAGTCTGCATTTGCACTGTTTATTCCTGGCCTTAGAAATTATCAACCAAACTTGATTGTGTTTTTCAACTATAATTCTAATTAAGACCCCTATTATTTGCGGATAGATTCTGCAAGAGATAAACGTAGTTTACATTTAGTATGGCATAATTTCAATTATCTACAGACCTTCGATATATTATTTACTTAAACATGGTTAGATAGATTTATACAGATAACGCAGGGTCGATTCGGTGTGTATACCCTGGTAAATCTTTTCTACGAAATAGCCTAAATAATTAAAAATGATTTTGAGATTTAACGCCTTTCGTATACGAAATTTTTGTGTACAAAATTAAGCAGGTTGGCCTTAATGAACTGATAGGTAGGTACTATTTAGACTTATGTATATTGAATGCTAGTATATTGAATCCACCAATATTCTACAAAACAAAAAATGGTCCAATCGTGTCACAGTTTGACATTTGGGATTTTTTCCCCTAAAATCACCGTTACTCATTGAAATCTTTTTCAAGGAGGATTCGCGACGGGTTACATGTCAACCAAAGGGTCCCGGTTACAGTGTAACATTTTGGAAAAAAAGCTTGTTGAACATGTTGAATGTATCCAATTTGAACTCTAATTTTATAATTATTATAGTAATCAGCCGTAGTAAGTCCTCTTCTGAACATATGCATAGATTTCTAGTGATCTCGTGCTGCCTGCAGCTTTTAGAAACCTTGGTTGCCTTTCCACCGGAGATAACCAGAAGATATAGCCATGAGTATATTGCTTCATTGCATAACCCAGCTATTGGATGGATTTATTCCTCGCTCACCGCTATCTTCCTTAAACAGCTCCAGGCGAAAAATCACTCCTAATTATTGACAAAACCAGCTGTTCTATTTAAACTGTGTCTATGATTAGGCAGTATTTGATGTTCTTTTATCATAATGTGAAATATATACCTACTTCTATTCACCTTGGACCAATGATGGGCTCATTGTATATATCGTATACCACACGACTGTTTGCAACTTGTTATGTACATATATGTATGTACTTTCCACGTATTAACGTTTGCAAGCATTTGCGTTATTATAATGTATGACCTCGTAACGACTTACGAAATTAATTTCGTAAATAGTCAACAAAAGCTTAATTATGTATTCATTTAGTTTGGTACGCAATTATACACCATCACCATGGAGACCAGAGGTAACTTTCAATATTCAGACAGAATGAATAAAAAGGACTCTAAATTTAAACAGTGTAAATATACTTAGCTACTAATTGATCGAGCGAAGCGAGATCTCTAAATTAACTTGGGAAAATCGGCGTTGTATGTATATATGTATGTATGTTTGTTTGTCCGAGGATAACTTTCGAAGCGTTTATCCGATCATCGTGAAATTTGGTATATAGGTAGGTAATATAGGCACAATTTTGGTGTAACTCAATGTTGAGATATTGGGGTTCAAAAGGGGTAAATAAAAATTGAAAATGAGACTATTAGGTCAAGTTGGACGTCAAATGAAAGGTCTTCATTAGTACATTTCGATCCCGTTTTTATTTTTAGTAAAGTTTTTGTAG
This sequence comes from Philereme transversata, assembly GCA_963924445.1. NCBI lineage: Eukaryota > Metazoa > Arthropoda > Insecta > Lepidoptera > Geometridae > Philereme > Philereme transversata. The sequence goes on from OZ004353.1 coordinate 7,257,164, forward strand.
TTTTTGAGTTATTAGCCATCATAAAAAGTAAACTTTGACAAAATTCACAGGGTACACCAGTGATCCCACAGTGCTGTAATTTGGTATGCGTGTAGCTAAGTATCACAAATATAGGCAAAAGTCTGAAATCTAAAATAACTGCAAATTTTACCCCAAAAATAGGAACCAAATAACATGAACTCCCTTTACCTGTAATTTTAATGAAACTGTAGGTCAAGTTAGTTGGTTATTTATTTCGTGGCACTATTTTGATGGTCAAAGATTACGAATAATATTTTTTTTGTTTTTATGGTCGACTCGCGAGATCTCAGTTCGGGGCGAACTACTAGTTTATATACATATGGTGTACCTGGTGTGTGTGGTGTGGGATGTATTTGTATGTGTTACTGGGTGTTGCCCGCGACACTTCGTACGCGTTACACTACTAAATGTGTAAGTCTACCTAGAAATAAACTCGCTGTTGCAACTTGACTTGACACCCCATTTTTATCACATGGGAACTGATTTATGGGATAAAAGGTAGCCTATGTGGTAATCCAGGTTATAATCTACGTATATACTAAATTTCATTGAAATTGGTTCAGCCGTTACGACGTGATTGAGTAAAAAACAAGCAAATAAATAAACAAACATCCAAACTTCTTTCACATTTATATTATTAGTGTGATGTTTTAAAGTGTTAATTATCAGATCATTTGGGAATTGCCTTTTATTTAGACATACTCATTTTACATCAGAGCCAAAATGCTGAATTTAGTTTGCATGAATTTAGTAAACTGAGTATTGCAAAGTGTAAAGGCATCTTATTTATTTATTTAATAATTTCACACAAAACAGAATAGTGCTAGGAGGACTTAATGCTAATAGCATTATCTACCGGTCATCCTGGTCGTGCTATAAGAAGGTAAGGCGTGACAGAGAAAAAAGGTATTTCAAGGCTAATTATAAATACAGACCCTAAATGACTAAATAAGAACATAATAATAAATGTCTAACATAGTATATACATATATATATATATATTGTCCTCCTTTCGGCCATTGTTGATCCGGCTGAAATACGCATTAATTGTTGATCCACCTTTACCCGCCTCTAACTTAGGAAGTTTTGGGTTTGTAGTGCTAATTGTGCTATATAACAATTCTCCTCCTTGCCTAAGTGTGCTGTAAAGTCGTTAGCTCGTCATCGACTGTCTCGGTAATTGTTGATCATTTAACAGTCTTTTTTTTACACTGAGAATACTTTTGTTGATCGAAATAAACTTCGCTTGATCAACATTTGCCGCGGAAATTTTCTTTTTTAGTAACGCGGCGGCAGAGCGGCAACGTTGCAAAAATGAAACGGAAGTATTAGAATTAATATTATAAGTGAGATAGAAAGTGCGCCCGTGACTCTGCGAGCCGTTTGCGTAGCTTAGTCGGAATTAGTGTTCCGTGCAGACAATCTATTTTAGTTAGAAGACGTGTTTTTTAAAAAAATATTATTATATTATAAACAAATAATCAAGTAAATACAATAAAATAGTAAAGATTAAGGTTGGTCCGAAATGTTTTATTGACTGATTAATATGATATTATAACAAATTATAGTGGTTTTGTACTGAAGTAGGTAGGTAACGGAAGGTAAATTATCAGATAAACAAATTTTGGGCTGTTTTTACAATTTGACCTAATTAATAATTTTAACCGACTTTAAAAAAAGGAAGAAGTTCTCAATTTGACTGTATATTTTTTATGTGTGTTACCTCAGAATTTTTAAATGGCTGAACCAATTTTGATGATTCTGTTTGTTTTGTGGTGCCTCTCATTTGGTCCTATTAAAATTTTATCAATATTTGACTAGTAGTTTTTGAGTTATCGTATTTTTCTTCTTCATAAAATGCATATTTCCAAGAACAAGGGCATCCCAGGTATTTACAAGCACACTCATGTTAGCCCTTAAATATATCCCTCATTCCTTAGTGAGATATTTTAAAAGCAAAATTGTTTTAGTTTTAACTAAAATTTATAACTAAATATTTAGTGTTTCTGTACCTAACTAAAACTAAAATTTTATCAGTAGATATCTTTATGATCACTGGAAAGAGGACTCACTCAGTTTCTGTACTGCTAACAAAACAGATACGAAAAATATAGATCTTATTTTTGCCAATCGGAAATCCGTTGGAGTTGCCGATAATAATCCGTTACTTTTTGCTAGGCCACTAAACTCTCGTCCATTTGATGGTGATAACTGCCTCTAACTGATTTTTGGGCCATGATCTAGCAGTTCACTCAAGTAATTACAGATTACCATTACAAGTGATCCAAAAGGCAATAATCAACTCATCTCTAATGAAATTTGAAAAAAATAAAATAAAGCAAAGTGCAGAAGTTGACTTTGAAAAGGGTTCACATAAATCTATTAATAAAAAACCGGAAACTGTAACATCGAAATCTATTGAGCTAGAAAAACAATCAGATGACTCCAATAATACTATTTCTCACACTGAGGTACAATCAAAATAAATTGATACAGCAAAACAAGAAAATTATTTGGTAAAACGGACAAAACAACAGGAATTAACAGATAATGAACATAATGATTATAAAACTAAGAAATAAAAAAAAATTATGTCAGGTAGCATAAATCCATACATTGTTAGTTTGTTACTTAAAGACTAGATTATAAGTCAAGATAGACAATTTATGCTAGAAAAAGAAGAAAATGAGAGATTAGAGAAAATGACCAAGCTGGTGAAGAGATGCAAAAAAGAAAATATTTGAAAGATACAGATGAAACTGTAGAAAACGCGAAAATACGAAAATTAGAATTGAAGAACGAAAATCTAGGGAAAATATAGAAACAGTCACATTTTTTTTAATACTATGGAGATGGAACAAGCCTATGGCCCACCTGATGTTAAGTGGTAACCATCGCCTATACCAAAGTTTACCTCGTAAGTCACGCTCCTTGGAAATGTGCCCTACGATGCACTTCCCTACGTCCATCAACTTGAGGCATACAGGTGTAAAGCCTCATGTGCTTGTAATTTCACCGGCAACCATACCATTCAAACCGAAACACAGCAATGCTGCTTGGCGGTAGAAATAGGTATGTTGGCAGCACTTCCCCGGGCGAGCCCTTTCACAAGAAACTCTACTACTCTTAAACTACTAAAATTGTGTGAACTGAGACAGAAAACAATCTCCAATACAGCACAAGACTTTTCTAAACTCCATGATTGGAATGGTGAATCTCAGGCAAATAAATTAGTGAAAAATAATAGGTCTTTACCTATGAAATTGCCGTTCTTCAGTACTGGTCATTTCAAATAGAAAAAAAGTTTGGAATGGCTTTGTATTCTAAATTCAAATTTAATTTTGTTTTAAAAACTTTTACATTTACATTTTATTAACATTCTTTTTACAAACTCAGTCTTTTGTTTATTGATTAGCGTTGTATTTTCATTACATTTTAACATTTTTCGTCATAATGGATACTATAAAAATTCGTGTAATTATGGAATATGAGTTCCGTCGTGGCACCAACGCGACACAAACGGCACGTAACATCAAAAACGTTTACGGAGAGAACTGTACAAACGAACGCACAGCCCGTTATTGGTTTTTCCGGTTCCGTTCTGGAAATTTTGATTTGAAAAATGAAGCTCGTGGTCGTCCGGAGACTTTGGTCAACAATGATGAATTAAAGGCGATTGTGGAAGCTGACGAAACTCAATCTACAGCTGAGCTAGCAGCAGCTTTTTATGTTAGCATCAAAACAATTTTTATCCATTTGCGACAAATGGGCAAGGTAAAAAAACTTGATAGATGGGTGCCCCACGAACTTAACGATCGCCAGCGCAACGTACGCGTCGAGACCTGCCTCGCGCTGCTCAATAGGCAAAGAAATGAAGGAATTTTGAACCGAATTGTTACGTGCGATGAAAAATGGATTCTGTTCGACAATCGAAAGCGCTCAGCAAGTTGGTTAGATCCTGGTTCAGCACCAAAGCAATGCCCTAAATAAAAAATGACCCTTAAAAAGGTGATGGTCACTGTTTGGTGGTCTAGTGCGCGTGTGATTCACCACAGCTTTTTACAAAACGGCATGAGCATTACTGCAGATGTGTACTGTGAAGAACTGGAGACAATTATGGAGAAGCTTGCACATCGGCAACCAGCTTTGGTCAATCGGTCGTCCCCACTGCTCCTTCATGACAACGCGCGACCCCATACTGCACAACAGACAGTCTCCAAGCTGCAAGAGCTGGGGTTGGAAGCTCTCCCTCATCCTCCATACTCACCAGACCTTGCACCTACCGACTATTACTTTTTCCAAAATTTAGACAACTTTTTAGTGGGTAAAAAATTCAATTCCCGAGAGGCAGTACAAAATGCCGTTGAAGAGTTTGTTGCCTCCCGTCCAGCTGATTTTTACAAGAAGGGCATCAATAAACTGCCAATGCGTTGGCAAAGATGCGTCGATTGCATGGGTGATTACTTTGAATAACAGAAATAAAAACGTTTAAAAAAATAAGTACTTTCACTTATTCCATACAAAACAGCAATTTCATAAGTAAAGACCTAATATTAAGGGACAGTTTTAAGGTGATCCACATAAAAGTAAGATACATAAACACAAACAGGAAACATATTCTGAGATAAGTCCTTTACAGAATACTGAAGTAATGATGACGACGAAAACCAAATTATAGTAATCGAATAGTTGAATTCAAAGTCGGGTGATTCATCGAATGAAAGTAGTGATATAATAATATATATATATAGTAATAATAAATATGGCTAAACATTTCGCACAGCGCTATCTAGCCCCAAACTAAGCAGAGCTTGTACTATGGGAACCAGATAACTGATAGAATGTTTATATACTTTTTATTTGTAAATACATACTTATAATATAATATAGAAAAACATCCAGACCCGGAACAAATATCTGTAAATCATACAAACATTTGTTCCGGCGGCAGGAATCGAACCCGCTACTTCCTGCGTCTAAGCCAGCTATTCGCCCACTGTACCACGGAGGTCACGGATGAAAAGGATATAAACCCAAAGTTTGATGCACTCAAAGGATATATATAAAGTAACCAGAAAACGTAAAGCACAGAAGCTTTCAGAAGAATCGTCTTCTAGTTCGGAAGAAATACTATTCTTACTTAATTAAGATTTATTTATGTAGCGAAGTGGCAACAGTGCACAATATAATACAACCAATCATAGAGAAGGTAGCCTCTGATTGGCCCATTTGAATCTGATCAACAATTGATGGTATGGAATTATATAAAAAAGCTATGAATAGTTCCTATTTTTGCCACCAGAGAGATGGCAATTGTTGATCTGACCGGAGCCACATTTGTATGCCGAATCTTACATTAGATCAACAAAAACTGTCCTGATCAACAATTGCCAACGGATCAACAATTAACTGATGCCACAACCCGTGTGATCAACATTTGCCTAGTGGAGATATCTATATATATATACCTATATATATATACTACCCACCGTACCTATATATAAATACCGTAAGATTTTTACGGTATTTATATACGTAAAAACCTTTAAATAACTAAAAAAAAATTTGAAATTAAGTAAATTAAATGTATGAAAAACATACAACGTACCTACATTTATTTTAGGTATCACGCAAGATACTTATAGCACCTACAAAACAATAAATTTAACCAAAATTTAACATTTATCACACAAATCCCCACATCATTTTTACTCCAAAATTACGAACGACAAAGGTCGTTAATTTTAAAAGTAGTCCATCCACTTTAAGTCTGCAAAGCGCTAAGAACGATTAACCCTAGATTTAATCAAATTTCAGCTCGACTGTTTTCAACTACTGAAGTGTCACAAAACACTAGCCCTACTCAACGGTAACGCTAACGGAGTAACGCTTTGTTATGCGTTATTGCGCAGCACACTTACAACCGAGTAAAAACTTTATTGTCGTGATTATATGACGTTTTATTATTTTGATTAAGGAATTAAAGATTATTTGCCGTCGCTTTATTAAAACAAAATAGCTCAAAATTTCATATTCTGCCACGACATAGTTTTCGAGAAAAGCCTCTGCGGCAGACTGACACGAAGGTCTGTCATTAAAAGGGATAAAAAGATTCTGTTTTTTTCTTTTTAGGGTTCAGAATCCTAAATTTCTTTATATGCCTCGCTACACAGACTTACCGTGGCAGGACTATACTCGTAAACCTTTTGCACTTGAAACTGCATTGAATGTCGTTGCATCTAGTTTATTCCCGCAGGAAATGTAGGACGATGCGTATCGAATAGCCTGATTCTTATCACAGTAACACCAGATAGTTCCCGCCTGGTTCATTGCACTAGTGTGATCGTAATGGATCAATGGTCATCGATTTTAACATAGACATTCATTTATTTTCTACAAAGGCACACTACAATGATAGCATTTATTAATACAAGTGATATATAATTATTTACATGACCAAAAAATACATTAGAAACAGTTGAATCACCTAAAGACCGTTGCCAACGATCAATAGATGGCTCAACTGCTTCAGACCACTACCAGGCGGAACTGTCCCCAAGACACTCGTTGCATTGAATGCATCCAATTATGTACCAAACATGAAATAATGATGAGGCATGACGAGTATGCAGTGTTGACCAGTATATCGTGAATCGATTTTTTGTGTAGAGTGGCAAAGTAGTAATAAAAAGTATGGAATTCCGGAAAGGGGGCATTTACAATTTGTACAGATTAAAAAAACTGTAGACAAATTAAAAAGGGGGCAAGTCACAACCAATAAAACAAATCCCTGTGTCAAGTTTATTAAGTTTAAGGTTTTAAGTTCTATGTATTTTTATGCAATAAATAATTTTTTAATTCAATTCATTTTAAGTTTGACATTTTGCACAAAGCAGTTTTGCATGTCAGCATTTTACGCTGTTACGTGACTTAATTGGTCGATTTTAGGCAGTCGTATTAACTTCCTTTTAAAATCATTAATCTTACAAAATATGCCGTAAAACTTAACTATTTATTCTTTTTATGACATCCTCTACAAGGCTACATCATTCTTCTTCTTTTCTGCATGTCCCACTTTAAGTGGGGTCTGCTCTCCTAATTTTTCGGTGCCAAGTTAGTATGTATTGGGTTGTCAGGTCAGATAGTTCTTCCTTTTTCAGGAGTCTGATCATGCTGGTCCACCATGTTGGTGGGGAACGTTCCCTGCCTCTTTTGCGTTATGGAAGTTCGTGGCTCGAGACTATACAAGGCTAGAACATTGAAATTATGAATTCTGACAAAATGGATTACCATTCAAACAGCTTCTATTAGTAGCGCGATGCAGGGTCCGGTAAGGACCAGGGTCCAGATGTACCGGCCGGTATTTACGGGTGTCCCGGGGCTCCGCTATCGGTCGATCGCGGCCGTAGAGGCAGGATAGAGGCTTCGTGGGACGCGCTTATAGACTGGCAAGGTTTCAAGTACTTATAAAACACTCGTACAAAAGCCTTTTATATTATATAGACGAATATTTAATAAACAAATTCCAATGACTTGAGATATTTTTAATTGATTTATAATGAACTGATGATTAATGTATAATATTTGTTAGTTAATTTTGCATGCTTGTACGGTGATCATGGCTGTACCTAGATTATTTTATTACCAACTAACCAGTAACCCATGAATCGCAAATGAATGAATGAATCTTTATAAAAAGCTGCCGTCCCTGGCCTGCCGTGCGTGGTTTGTCGATAAAAACATTACCCTCTTTCTGCGTATTCGGGTAAAAAGTAGCCTGCCCCCTACGCAAAAAGAGGGTAGTATCAGTTTAACATCTATATGTCTGTCTGTGGCATCGTAGCTCCCAAACGGATGGACCGATTCGGACGTAGTTTTTTTTAATACAAAGCTAGTTTAACTGGGTAGATTCTTAGTTATTTGATGAAGATCAAGTCAGCTGATCCGCAGATTATCATCACTTTTCTTTTTTGGTGAAAGGATCTCAGCTGTAAAATGGAAACTTATTACGCGTTTTTTACATTTGCTATTTCTACTTGTTTTCTCTCAAGTTTTTACAAGTTTTTGAGGAATCTCTAGGTAAGTTTAAGATTTCTCTTTCAGTGCCTGGTATTTTAAAGTCCAGCATGCCTGCATACCGCTGCGGATACCTTTCACACAAGCTTGCGTGCAAGCCAATGTATGTGGGTGAACACTTGGCAAATGCTCTGCGATCCGATACCTAAATTATTGCATACAGCTTTGTATTTTATTTATAACTCGATTGGGTATTTACATAAATGTAACTGGCAATTTTTTTGAAAAAATATGTAGAGTTAACTTTTTAAATGTGGAACTTTGATGACGTGCTCAAGTATATAATGCTAAGTATATATCTATGCACTATATACTGGTACTACTTTACTATGTAGGTATAATATAATCACGTCATCAAAGTTCTTAAAACTAAAAATCTTTAAAAGTTAACTTACGTTTTTGTTTGAATTGCCAGCTTATATATGTAAATACAATTGTATAAGTATTTACTTAACGTATTTTTTATTGGATATGCAGTGGTTCTTGACGCCATGGGTACAACGTTTGTAAAAACAAACGTGAGAAGCGTATTTTTTTCGTCTATCACACTAATATTATAAATGAGAAAGTTTGGATGTTTGTTTGTTTGTTAATCAATCACGTCGTAACGGCAGAATCGATTTCGATGAAATTTGGTATATACGTAGACTGTAATCTGAATTACCACATAGACTACCATTTATCCCATAAATCCGTTCCCATGGGATAAAAATGGGGCGCAACTCAAGTTGCTACAGCGAGTTTAGCTTTATTTCTAGATTACCTACACATTTAGTAATGTAACGCGTACGAAGTCGCGGGCAACAGCCAGCATAATATAAGTTTAGAGATTTTTATTATTCCAGCTACTTCAATGTTTGTCTAAAAAGTGAACAAATTCTAAAATTTCAAGATACAAGTGTCTAAGAAGTGGTTGACCACGTTTCAATTTGTCTATTGAATTGATATTTTGGATTTTCTTTTAACCTTGAGTTTATTATAGCTATTGTCTTCTTGATATTTGATAAGAACGAATGAAACAAACGATCACTGGAAGTGGTATTGAAAAATAGGAATAACAGGTTTTCTAATTTAAGGTAATTAAAGACAAAAAAATCTAATAAGTAGGTATATCATTTTGACTTTTATACTAATTAAAGGATGAATGAATGAAAACACTTTATTGTACACAATATAAAATACAAAGCTAATAGCACAATGGGCGGTCTTAACGCCTAGAAGCAAAATAAAAATATATAATTAAGTATAAGAAAGTATATAATTTTTTAAACATTCGTATTTTTGCAATTAACTTGTAATTTATTCTATCAGTTATCTGGTTAGTACAAGCTCTGTTTAGTTTGTGGCTAGATAGCGCTGTGTGATATGTCCAGCAATATTTATTATATATATTTATAATTTAATTGTTTTACTGCCAATTATGTAACATAATAAATGTTACAACTCACTAAATTCTAGTATAATTCTAGTACAATTCCTAATTCACTAGTAAGTGTGTTGTACAATATTAGCTTATTTTTTTTTTACTTGTTGGTAACTAAAAGAGCGCGTTGATGTCTTTTGAACTGAATATCGGATTTGGATATAATTATGTAAATAATTATACATAAAATGGTTTGTTCTTGTCGTACATAAATAATAATAATAATAAATAATATCGCTGGACATTTCACATAGCGCTATCTAGCCCCAAACTAAGCAGAGCTTGTACTATGGGAACCAGATAACTGATAGAATACTTATATACTTTTTTTTTTGTAAATACATACTTATAATATATAGAAAAACACCCAGACTCGGAAAAAATATATGTAGATCATGCAAACATTTGTTCCGCGGCGGGAATCGAACCCGCTACCTCCTGCGTCTCAGCCGGCTATATGCCCACTGTGCCACGGATAAACAAGTAGTAAATAAACAAATAGTACATATAATTGAATAACATATTTAGTATCTGGTTATTTTATTATTTCTTATAAGTCTTAGACCTTGTAACTGCTAATGTTTTGCAGAAAAGACGTCGATCAAATAAGTGAATCCTTTTGCACTGTATGTAATTTGTCATTGGGATTCCCTTCTGACGATGTTAATCTCATTGGCACCAATGTTATGCAAATAAACATTGTCTGACGAAAAGGATGTAAAGTAAGAAAACATACTGACACATTTTCCAGGAAAAACTTTACAAATGCATGCTGGATACTGTGTTTTTATGCATTTAAAAACATTCATATTTAAGACTGATTTAGACAAGGACGGTTTCAAAAATTTAAGGATACTCTCCTCAGATCTTTAAATCAGACCAATTTAAATAATGGGCTAATTTATTGTTTCGTGGTTTTTATTATTAGGAATAAATATATTTAAGTCTCAATTATTTTATTTAGTTATTATTGAATAGTGATTTAATTTTAATTTATTAAAATGATTTAATATTATTTTATTGAGTTTTATATATGTTTAATTTTTGAAATGAACCTTTGATGTCTGTAGAAAAATGGAAACACGAACTAGTAAGGCGACACAAAATCGGTTATAAAAAATGATGAAAAGGATGACCTATCCAAACCAAACGACATAATGAACTTATTTAATAAAATTGCATTTAATCATGACTATTCCATTCATACAATTACCGAGTAGTTCGTATGAATAGAACAATGTTGCGCAATTTTCTCATTACGTTATTGATTTCACTGAGTTTTGTTTAGGGACGCCCCGCTGGGCCCACGGCCTGCAGACACGCTCCAAACTGCACACTCATATTGTGTGAAAAGATAAAGGTTGTTGGTACTACGAGGTGTATTAGAATATGCAACCTGAAAAGAAGATATTCATATAAATAAAGAAACTTATCCCAAAAAGATCGAAACTCTTCCTTCTTCTTCCACTCTTGCTTTGTATGTCTGGCACAAGCGTTTTACTCGTAAACTAAGCCACGTCAGTGCAAATCAAATGCGTGCGCGTGACGTAAGCGTGCACGCAGCGGTTGTAATGTATGAAACTCTAATAATTGCATTGAGTTGCTAGATCTATCTATAAAGTAGCTGAGTTGGCATCACCGACGCACGCGTTCGCTCGCGCTTGTCGAGCATCGCTACTCTTCACCGTTGTGTTCACACCGAGTGAACGCAAGCGAGCGTGCGGTGAGCAACAGCGAAGCCCTTCGCTAGCCTTCGCTTGCTGTTGTTCGCTTGTTTCGTACCCGGCATAAGGAAGATGTAAGACCGCCTGCGTGACGGCTCCATAACGCCGCCGCTGCCGCCGCCGCCGCCGCCGCGCACGCACACGCATTCGGTTTGCACAGGCCTTTCAGTCGTAGTAATGTTTTATTACAACATTACTAGTGGTTCACCCCGAACTGAGATCTCGCGAGTCTCCCAAAACCAAAAAAAATATATCATCCATATTCTTTGACAAATAAAATAGTGCCACGGAATAAACAACCAACCTACTTGATCTACAGTTTCATTCAAATTACAAGTAACGGGAGTTCATGTTAATTGGTTACTTTAACGGTGTTTAATAACTTTGTAGGGGTGAAAATTGCAGTTATTGAGGATTTCAGACTTTTCCATATATATGTGTCACTAAAGCTACACGAATACCAAATTTCAGCACTGTGGGGCCCTGTGAATTTCGTCAAAGTTCAGTTTTTATTATGGTTAAAAACTAAAAATAAAAACGAGGTCGAAATGTACTAATGAAGAACTTATCCCTTCTGAGTTTTTTACCCCTCTTGAACTCCAATATTTCAAGAACCCCCCAACATTTTTAGTTCATTTTGCCACGCCGGGATTGCGTCAACACTACTTAAACATCATATTTCACGATGATCGGATCAAACGCTTCGAAAGTTATCCTCCGACAAACATGCATACATCGCCGATTCGCCCAAGTTGATTTGGAGATCTCGCTTCGCTCCATCAATTAGAGTTTAAGATTTAAAAAAATATGTATACCTATTTCGATGATATCTTAGCTCGAACCTTTATGTCAGCAATTAAACTGTGCAAATTCTTTAGCACTAATTTAAACGAACTAGTTCATGATTGATATATTTTTAGATACTGGCATCTTTTCCTTTGAGGATAACTTCACTACTTTTTCCCCTTTTATTCACGAAGTAGCTAATTAAGTACTAGGATATTTCTTATAACATTTTTAGAAAACCAAGGCTTTTGTCAGATTGTTGAAAGCTATCATTAAACGTTTCGCAACACGAAACCTTATCTTTAATACAAATCGCTTTGACAACAAATAAATTTAATTTATTATCTCAATGGAAAGAAAGTTGATGAATGAAAGCTGTTTTCACACTATTAAATAAAAGTCATAATGTTACAGTGTAGATTTGCATAATTTTATGCTCATGCAGTACCAAACAAAGAATGTTAAGGATTGGTTACATTGTGGAACTGTTAGACAAGCATATATTTAAACATTTAAAAAACCTCCTATACTCATAAACACATTTTATATCTGAGATTCCTTCAACAAAAAGGTAAAATGCCGATAGCTAAGAACCATCGCTAACAATAGGCTAATATTAGGGAGGGATAGGCTAGCGTGGTATGGGCGGGCATGTCATGCGGCGGGAAGAAAATCCTTCTTTATTCTTTATTGTACACAAGAAAATAGATTAAAAAGTACAGAAATAGAAGACATGTATAAAGGCGAGCTTAACCCTATAAAGAGTTTTCTTCCAGCAAACCTTTGAGGCTAGAAAGAGAGATGATTTTAATAATAATCATTTTAATAATCATGTGACTAAAAAAGTGTTAGATATGAATGTGGATGGATATAGAATTAGAGGAAGGCTGAAGAAGAGATGGATGGACTGTGTGAAGAATGATATGGGTAAGAAAGAAGTAAAAATCTTTTATTCATTAAAATTACAAGGATCACTTTGAAAAGTCAATTTTACTGTCTGTTCCTTCGCGGCCAAGCCAGGAAAGATAGCCAAGAAACAAGTCTGGTTGTTTTTTTTAATGATCCTTTTAGAATACATAATAATAAAGAAAATAAATTACGTATAAATTGTAACATTTTTGAATGAGTAGCAAGTACTAGCAAGTAATTAGGGAGTTAGTAGTTTTTTTATTTGTATTTGTTTTTCGTTTAGTACCTAGTTAAGCACGCCAACCTAAGTTTTTTAGCATTAAGTTCTCCATTTGTACATTTTTATGTTTGTGCAATAAACAATTAAACAAACAAATAACGGAGGTGGCGGCTGATAGAGAGGTATAGAAGAAAAATACATGTCGTGCCGACTCCACGTAATGTGGGAAACTTGCAGCAAGAATGAAAAGGAGCTGAGAACTATCCCTGTTAAAGTAGCTTTCTTTAAAAAAACAAGTGCGAATCTGTCCATCCATTTGGAAACCATGATGCCGCAGGCAGACAGAAAGACATAGGCGTCAAACTTATAACTCCCCTCGTTTTACGTCCGGGGTTAAAACTCAGCTTTATTATTTTTAGATATTTAAGAGAACTGCAACAATTTTAGACAACCCCATAAGGTTTGTTAGTGTTTTTCACTAAAAATTATGTAACTTTTGGATCAATATACATACAAATAAAAACTTTTTACTAACGACTAACGGTCGTTATTAGAACCAGCTACTGGTGAATAACGCCTTATAATCGTGCGGTCAGCCTACGCTTAGAATATAATCCTCCAGACATTTTATTAATTTAATTATACAATACCGAGGCGTTGAATCGAGTATTCAATTATTATCTTGTTTGTTGATATAATAATACTCGGGCTCGGATGACGATTTATTGGTCATTCATGATATGGAAAGTAATTTAACGATTTGTATGCTAACTGTATTGCATTATTCTTTTGACATATGCAATGGTTATTCTAGCATAGCAAACATAAGTCGAAAAAAATATTGTTCAAGCGCACGTTGAACCACGCACTGTTAAGGGATCCGTAGCCAGTTCGGCTGTATCTCATAACTAGCGATCGGATATTCGGATGCATATTTACCCTAAAGTTGATTTTTGGCTAACAAATTATGAAAGCGGCTCCTTACGTATAATATTTTTATTAAAAATAAAATCCCGGGATCCCGGGATTGGATGCATATTAATTTAACGTTAAATATTAAGCAGGTAAAATTTGCCATCTCACTCGCACACTTACAGAATGCTTATATTCCCTGAGGTCTATTAGGCCCGATCTGATACTTGTTACAAGGTTGTATTCGCTTCGTCAAAAATTACTAACAGTAAAAGTAGGGAAATGCAACCATATTACGTTGTAACAAGGCAATTATGTATACGTAATATACCTATGTGCCAACGTGTGCGTTTTTCATAGAATGTGAATTTCTTTAGACTATAATGAGGGATGAATGACATACCATAAAAACCTATGCAGCTTTAAGGGATGTCTAGGTTAAGAGGATAAATAAATAAAAAATTAACACATTATACATTTGTTGATCCCGGAATCACGGAATTTTTCGATAAAAAAGTGCTATCCATACTAGCCAACTTTGAACTTTAGATAAATATGCATCCTAATATCCGATCACTGCTCATAACAGATGGACACACAGACAGACGGACAACGAAGTGATCCTCTAAGCGTTGCTTTTTTCCTTTTGAGGTACGGAACCCTAAAAATACTTGTACGGAACTATCTGTGCTTTAATGTAAAATTAGCCACTTCAATTGCTTATAAAACAAGTTATTGTTTACAGTAAACATTTCGTTGACCGAATTCGTGTCGAAAAACCTTCTTAAGGCTATCCCATTTATGTATTTGATAACCTTTTGAAAGGTGGCGAAACCGAATTGAAAGAACTAGTCCGTGAGCAATATTTCACGAGGATCCGATAAGAACTTACAAAAAGCTTCATGTCACAACACCAGCTCTACCCTCACTCCGGAAAGTAGTTTCGACATAAGAAGGTATGGAAACGTGCTTCTTAGAGATGCCAAATGAGTTTGTTAGTGTTTATGTCTTTTAAATTAGCTTTTCGTATTTCTACGTATGTGCCGGTTGAATTTAATATTTTATTAAAGTAAAACTTTTATTACATCGTTTCAAACTTTTTCGTCTGTGTGTTGCATGTCGCGTGACGGTCGGCCGCGGAGTTGGGATAAAGTGAAAGGGCGCTCGTCAGAGTAGCCGAGGCCAATATGGCGGCGCCTATAGTTCGCATCAGCTGACCGTGTAGTGTATAGACTATTACTCATTTGTGCCAACGAAAATTTTTAGTTATATGTCTATAATGTGAAACAAAGTTTCACTTTTACCGTGGTTTCATAAAACCACACAATCCTTTTTTTATATCTTATTACTTTAATTAAAACGTGCTCCTATTAAAATACTGATTGGATATAACTTTCTCAGTAACAGGGTGGCCCATAATAGGAACATATCATGATACCAGAAACAGTAGTTTCTGCTACTTCAATAAACTCATTAAAAAAACATGATAACTGGCTACGAATTGTAAAAACGACAACCTCCGTGGTGCAGTGGGCGAATAGCCGGCTGAAACCCAGGAGGTACCGGGTTTGATTGCCGCCACGGAACAAATGTTTGCGTGATCTACAGATATTTGCTCCGGGGCTGGTTGTTTCTCTATATATTATAAGTATGTATTTACAAAAAAATGTATAAGTATTCTATCAGTTATCTGGTTCCCATAGTACAAGCTGTGCTTAGTTTGGGGCTAGATAGCGTTGTGTGAAATTTCCAGCAATATTGATTTATTTAATTAATAAGACGTTGCTACAAAAGTGAACATTAAGAGACTTTCAGCACTGTATGATGTACACATATCAGAAATAATGCTGCTCGTCTATAAACAAAACAAAATAAAATTAAAAATAAATAATGGTCGAATGTGATAGGAATAAAGACGAACAAATCCTTCGTTTGTGGAATCCTTGTCAAGGCTTTCCTCCGGGACTACAGTATGGCTTTTTAAATTTTTTTATGGGTTGGCATTGCGCGACTGATTCCTTTGGTGTTACAAACGTAATAAGGCGTAATAAACGCAATATAACGCGTAATAACGCTATGGTAATCACTTACCATTTTGAAGGGTGGTTTTATCGTCCGAATAAGGTACAATCGGTGACCACAACCATCTAACCCCAAACTAAGCAAAGCTTGTACTAAATACCTAATTATTAACACTGTATTGACCACCACACAATCAAAGTTTATTTTTAAACAATAATAGATACTATTATAGTTATTTGAACAAGATGCGTTTTTAACTTAAATTCGTATCTATAAAAGCGACGCAAAAAGCTCTTGTTGCTCTGCGTTCGAAGATTACCACATTCACAGTTCCTACCTTCGAGAGGTGAAGGACATCGCAAGTGGAATGTGGGATAGCGATCATCTCTAGATGTCATTAATATATTATGTCAATTCTTCCTGAAATAATCAATGATTTAAGATCAATTTTTTGGGACAAAGGACTGCTAGATATAGATTTTCAAAGTCGATTTACGGCATAAAGTACAAATAAGCTATGATATACATATACAATAAAATGTAGGATAGTTATTGAATTTCTATCGACTCCGTTTTTATTTTTAGTTTAAGAGTTGTGGTTTTTAAGTTATTAGCCCTACTAAAAATTTAACTTTGACAAAGTTCACAGGGTACACCAGTAAGCCAGTAACCCCACAGTGTTGAAAATGCGTGTAGCTTTAGTGACAAAAATATAGGAAAAAACTACGAGCCTTACAGTAGTCGCTTATAATGTTATAGCGCGCGCTTCCCCGGTTTCCTGTTACACATTTCCGTCCCTTTTGCTAAAATCACTTCCACAAACCGAGAGGAAAGATGTTACACATCAAAAAGTAATTTCGTAACGTTAAGTAAAACACACATTACATTACACTACATTACATGGCACTATTTTAATAGTCAAAGAATTTTTTTATAGTTTTTAAGGGAGACTCGCAAGATCTCAGTTCGGGTGAACCACTAGCTAAATATAGATTTTGAAAAGTAGAGAAAGAAGAAATCTTGGTAGAACAATAATCACGTGGTTGTTTTTTTTATACATTAAAGGCTTGCGTTTGAATCTTGCCCGATTGACCGATCGGTTGTATGATAGCAAAGTTCTAAAGGAAAAAGTCGGCACACTACACATTATAAAAATATACCTATTAGCATTTCTAGTGTACAAATTCTTCAAAACATTGTTGATCCTTCGTGCTCGGTGGATCCATCACGCTAGGTTCATACACACACAGGTGCGATGTAGAATGTCAGTGCTCTGGAATGCCGAAACTGCACATTCTGTCACATCAATCTTTGGACTGCATTCGATGGCCCATATGCGTGGGAGTACGTAGACTTACGTAGCAAGCAGATTTCCAGCGTCTGACTACCGGCACTGTGTTGATTGTAAGTTGCTTTTATAGTAACTTATATGAAAAATATAGAAAGCAAACGTTTTATTAATCCACCACACACTTAATTAAAAAAGAAATAAATACAACGACAACATAATACAGTGACTAACTCATATTTTGCTTAGAGGCTGTAACTGGCCGGACCTAAATGGTTCCTCCACAGTAACAAATCCAGAAATAAACATTCGTTTTCGTAATATTATAAAATATTAATATTTATGAATAGCACATACTTGTTCATTCAGTGATTACATATTTAAATCAATCTGGGATTTAGAAAACGTTTCAATATATTATAACGCCTAGCGCCATCTCTTGAATTACTCATCTATTGTATGAGGTGTTTGATCTAGATAAATTGTAAGTTGACATCCTATTATGACGCTAGATGACAGTAGCTGTTGGATGAAGTGACGTGGAGATTGTACAAAATGATTTATCGTCTATGGGAAGAGTTCCGCTACTCGTCGGTAGGGGGTCGACTGACTAGCAAATTGTCTATGGGAAGAGTTCCACTGCTATCGTGTAGATTGGGGTGAAGCTGCATAGAATGGAATCTTGTCTATGCTATTATAAATTTATAAATTCGGGGTGAGGGGGGGGGGGGTGGAATTAATATGAAACTTCGTGATATTACAAAATAATAATTTTAATAATAGAAAATAATTGATCGTGTATTTTTTCTGTGAATTATGTGAAGCCATTTGTTTACTTTGGAATAAATTTAGTGTTTGTATAAAATAATTTATCATCTATGGAGATAGTTTTCGCTACTCGCCGCTAGAGGTCGCAGACGGGGGTTCGATCGCTGTGGCACGGGGGGAAGGTACGGAACGCCTTAAATACGACGGAGTGGCTGCGCTCGATCTCTTTTCTCGTGATCTTCTCGGGGCTCTTTTCTCTGGCTCCTCTCGTCGGTGGTGATTTCTCGGTATCTTCTCGTCGGGGACATTGCTCGTGGGCTCTTGGGTCGCGCTCTTTGCTCGTGGGCTCTTTTCTCGTGATCTTCTCATGTGGGTATTTTTATCGGGTGCTTCTCGTCGGTGGTCAGTTTTCTCGGGATCCTCTCGTCGGGATCATTTCTCAGGATCTTCTCGTTGCGCTCTTTGCTCGTGGGCTCTTCTCTCGTGGTCTTTTTCCTCGTGGCTCTTCTCTCGCTAGCAGCCTGCGGAGATGCCCAGAGAATACCAAGGTACGTGCTTGTTAATTTTTACTTACTGCCATTTTTAATTATTGTTCTTGTGTTAATGATTGGTAATCGGATTCGTGCAGGAATGTATTGAAGTGGATCCAAACAGAGTAAATTATTTGTGTTAATTTAAATGTAATTGTTGGATATCCATGTTATTTACATTAAAGTTTAAATGGGGTAAATTTTGGATGGAAAATTTTAGAAGCCAAGGTTTATTTTATTTTGAGGATAGGAATTTTAACTTACTGCCGTCTTTTAATTATTGTTCTTGTGTTAATGTTTGGTAATCGGATTCGTGCATCTATAATGCGGCTAATAATCAAATTAATTTAGATCATATTATGGGATGGTAGGCATTAGGAAATACTTTCCATTACGTTCTATTTATTCTAAAGATGTACGGACAGATTGGCATCAGTATTGCATTTTAAGAAATGATTGGCTCAGGATTATATTACACTAAATACAAATAACCTTTCACGTTTGATATTTGTATTGGCAGCGATTTGTTTAACTACTTCTATATTCTAATTCTATTTCTATGGTCATAAAAAATGGTGGGATCATTGGTGAACATCTATTGACGGTATAATATTTCTTAGATTGAGTTATCTAGTAAAGAAAAAAATGTGGGTAGGAAGATTGGATTCCTAAGTTTGATGTATGTTGTTATTGTACGTTGGAAAAGGTAATATTTTAATGTAGCATACGGTATAAAAATATATCAGTATGTAGAACAAAATTCATGTAATAAACTAAACTTAAATGAGAGGGCAATTGTGCTTTTAAGGACGGTGGTTTCAAAAAATACACTTTGTAAGATTGAATACAATGTTGAAATTATAAGATGGAACTTGTGAAGTTTGACAATGAAATGTGCTCGGATTCAAGGAAGTAAATAATCTAAGTAAGTTGATCTGATGTTGATAGAATCTTTGAAGGCTAAAGCGCTGGGCTTAATTAGAAACAGATGCATGAAAAAGGTCTGTTTTCTATTCTACGGAGCCAAGGAAATGAAATTCCGTTAAGATTCATCAGCATTGTTAACTGAAAAGGTACTAGAAACATGAATTGAAGTAATATTCATGGTCAAACTACAGTAAACTAAATACTTTGATAGGTAAATAAAGCGCTTATCTATTTTATGCAAACTAGCCGTTCGGAAAAGTACTAAATTGGCACATCTAGCTTCATTGTGGGGTTTTACGAAGTTCTACATTTTAGTGCATTCTGATATTGAATTTAAGAATGGGTTAATTGATAGGTTGCCTAGGTATGTTTTAAGGCTGAGTGTTTTGGCAGATAGTTAGTAGGGGGCGGTTAGTCTTAGGATTGGAATCGAAAAGAGTAGGATTCTAGAATAGGCTACGAAGAACCAAAATCTAATGGATTTAGTTCTAAAAATAAGAACTTTACTGATTCGCAAGATAACCAAAAAAGCATCTACACTTTGCAAAAGATTATGACCTCTAATTCCCTTAATAACGAGTAGGAACAACAGACTACCTATATACAATTTTTATGTTGTCTCAAATGTAAGGTTAAGTGTACCTAATAATACTTTTAATTTGTGGAAGAGAGATGTCCAGTCTGGTAGTCGAGTCTCATTGTCTCCAGCGGTGGTGGGACTGTAGACCTAAGATATTTTAACAAGTGTCTTAGCCACAATTATAATTGTCGATAATCAGTTTGTAGGTAGATCAATACGTTCCCAGTGGGTAGGCTATAACTTTAGCACCAAGCTTACAATAGGTAGATCACAATTATCACTAACTAGAATTCTATGAGTAAGTCAATGTGTTTAGATAGGTTTAATTCTCTCATAAAGTAGGTAGCATGATCTTTGGTACTAGACTCAAATTCCTTAAAAGAAACTGAGTTATTACGGATATCGTGACGCATGGGTTCCTACCGCAATACTAGATAAATCACGAGGCCAAAATTATTAATCACAATACTCTCTTATAGCAGATGTAATAGGGTTGAATAAGTTACGAAGTAGGTAGGTCATGACTAAATTGTAGATAGGTAAATTGGATTGTTGGCTGGGTTAGAAGCTGTGGGTAAACGCATTATGGGGATAGGGGGGGTCGTGTTTATTTAGTAGGGGGGTTTATGGGGGGGTTGTTTAGGGGGGGGGGTTACAAGGCCAACAGGCAACACTGTTTCTTAAATAAAAAAAAACTGTTGCAAAAAACCGAAAAAGAACCAACAAAATAATAATTAAGAAGTTTTAACCATTCCGGCCGAAATTTTCAACATTTTAAAAAAATCATACCTTACTCGCTAGGTACAAAGAAACTTTGAAATAGCACTCGGTTCAGCGTAATAGATACAATGCGGTATGCATTACGTACGCTAAGCCGACTGAACCAAATTCAGCTTCCCGATAACCGATTTTGCAAAAATTTTCAGGTAAGCTTATTACTTCATCAGCCGATAAGTCACTTACTAACCTACAGCTAAGCCAAAATTAAGTAAAATATTTTTATAAAAGTATCTTGCTTTACACACTGGATTTACACATTGTACGGATTTCTACGTTAATTCGTGTCAGTTGGCGGTCGGTTAGCAACCTGCTTAGTATCCAAATGCGACCTTATTTTGCATTCCTGCCGATGTAGGTCACTCCACTACTTAGCTCCATTATGCCGTAACTTAGCCTCCGGCGCTTCACGGACGGATCAGAACAGATTCTTCGTGCTACCGTTTTCTAGAAAATTGCGTTTCCTCAGTGAAAGTCCGTTAATGATGGGGCGCAGGACACGAGTTCTAAGGGCGGTATTGCACAAGCGGAGTCAACTTTCTAAACTTTGCTAGCTTCTGTTCACGGCTTTACTCAAATCGTACAGTCGTCAGCAAAAGTGAATGATCACCGCCTGGAGATCGATCGTCCATGGATTTTCATAAATAGTACGGTAAAGTTCAAAAGAGAATACATGTATTTTGCACGTTTTGTGGAAGTGATTTTGGCAAAAGGGACGGAAATGTGTAACAGGAAACCGGGCAAGCGCGCGCTACTTGATTTGACCAATGAGCGCGCGCGGTGGTCAGACGTTACACATCATATGCGACTGTAAGTTTTTGAATTGAAAACTTCTTTAGGCGCGTTGAGCATTTTTTGAGATGGGAAAAAACCATTGACACTCGCGGCACTGTTACCGACACCTGTCACTGATTACTGACACTGTCTGTTACTGGCACCTCTGTATATAAGTATCTGTAGTGAAGTCTGCTTTTTTCAGTTTTGCACTTCTGTCGGGACACTTTTTTTTTAATTTTTCTTAACGCTACAATAACATTAGAGTACTTTTACGTGTATCTTAACTCTCTAAAAACACAACATGGGTACTTAAAAAAAACAATACATGTAAGCTAAAACGTTGTAAGTCATTTGTTTAAAATGGCCTACTTTGGAGTTTTTATCAGTATTTTTAGGTTACCACGCCGCCGCCCAATTGCTCAAAAATGACTGGATCCAGTGGACAGTTGTCAAAAAGTTTTTGTAGTCGTCTTCTTATATTTTGTACAAATGTCCAAACTTTTCCATTTATATTATTTGTAGGCTAAGATTATATAGGCAGTTAGGGAAACGCGCATCTTTAGATAATTACTCGCAGTCACCACTTTTACTAATTCCAAACATTTCTGTATTATAAACTCGCGTAATGATACGTAACGATTTATGAAAGTCTCATAGTTTTGCCATTATAATATTTGTTTTAAATTGAGATAGATTAAGATGATTAAATGTTATTGTAGGTTTCGTATACGTCGATTACTGGAGATGGTATAAATTTATACCACAATAATATTAGTTCTTTACCTATGAAATTGCCGTTTTGTATGGAATAAGTAAAAGTACTTATTTTTTTTAATCTTTTTTATTTATGTTATTCAAAGTAATCACCCATGCAATCGACGCATCTTTGCCAACGCTTTGGCAGTTTATTGATGCCCTTCTTGTAAAAAATCAGCTGGACGGGAGGCAACAAACTCTTCAAAGGCATTTTGTACTGCCTCTCGGTAATTGAATTTTTTACCCACTAAAAAGTTGTCTAAATTTTGGAAAAAGTAATAGTCGGTAGGTGCAAGGTCTGTTGAGTATGGCGGATGAGGGAGAGCTTCCAACCCCAGCTCTTGCAGCTTGGAGACTGTCTGTTGTGCAGTATGGGGTCGCGCGTTGTCGTGAAGGAGCAGTGGGGACGACCGATTGACCAAAGCTGGTTGCCGATGTGCAAGTTTCTCCATAATTGTCTCCAGTTCTTCACAGTACACATCTGCAGTAATGCTCATGCCGTTTTGTAAAAAGCTGTGGTGAATGACACCCGCACTAGACCACCAAACAGTGACCATCACCTTTTTAGGGGTCATTTTTGGTTTAGGGCATTGCTTTGGTGCTAAATCAGGATCTAACCAACTTGCTGAGTGCTTTCGATTGTCGAACAGAATCCACTTTTCATCGCACGTAACAATTCGGTTCAAAATTCCTTCATTTCTTTGCATACTGAGCAGCGCGAGGCAGGCAAAGAAATTATAATCTCAGGAATCACTGTCCCTGTTAAGAATCACTGTCCCGAACTCTGCTCATCAGCGATGCCATTTTTTTGCGCATGATGGCGTGAAAGCCATCTGTGTGATAATGCGCAAACATCCCCGATGCACTGCAGTATCGGGGCAACCGCAACATCATCCGGAAGATGTTATTATATTGGATGCGTAGGACATCCAATGATCTTTTGGTATGTCGGACCCACAGACTTCCTGTGTACAAGCTCTGACAGTAGGCTTTAAAAAGCGCTTTTAAAAACTTTAACTTGTTCAGAACAACGGGAAAATCTGCGGGCCAACATGTTACCTCGGACCGCCAATGCCCTACGCTCCCTCTCAATATCTTCATCGTCTTTAAGGTCATCAAGAAGAGAGGGCAAGAAAATGTCCCAGATATTTAAATTTCGTAACACGATTTAAGTTCAAGCCGTTTAGGGTTATATTCAGTGTATACCCGGGACATTTACCGACGGCCCTAAAAACCATGTACTCGCTTTTTTTCGCATTATAAATAAGCCCGTGCTCAACAGCATAGGCCTCGCAGACCCCCAACAATTCCCTGAGACCCCCCACCGTCGGGCTCAGCAGCACCATGTCATCGGCGTAACTAATGTTGTTAATGCTAACGCCGTTCATTCGGCAGCCGACACGCATGCTGCTCAGCCCGACGATGAGGTCGTTTACATAGAGATTGAAGAGCTTGGGAGAACTCAAGCCCCCCTGTCTCACCCCGCTCTCCAACCTATATGCATCCGAGAGAGAATTGGCCCATCTCACATAGTTGGTCTGATTGGCATACCAAAATTTAAATATATTTTGGATTTTAGCCGGTATACCCTGGTCCCTCAACTTTCTCCAGAGCACATCATAAGACGCAAGGTCAAAGGCCTTGCAGAGGTCAAGGAAGCAGGCGTATATAGGCGTCCTACGGTCTGTATAATACTGGACGGTATGCTTGAGACTTATAATCGCACTTTCAGTAGAAAGTCCGGGCTGAAACCCGAACTGGGCGTCATGGAGATTTAAATGTTTTTCTAAGCAAGAATCAAGCAAACCGTCCAGTATTTTAGCAATTATAGTTGCCAGTGAGATTGGGCGATAGTTTTTAATGTCAGCGACATCCCCAGTCCTGTTCTTCACAATGGGCACCACGATAGTTTTCATTAAGTCAGGTGGTAAGTAAGAGTGACTAATGCACATTCTGAAGAACATGGCCAGAACGCTCGGAAGGTGTACTCCCGCATGCCTCAAATGCTCAACACTGAGCCCATCATGCCCGGGAGACTTGCCGCCGCTCATCTTTCTCAGGACCTTCCGAACCTGTCCTTTAGTAAAAAGAACAAGCGGCTCATCGCCCGCACACCCAGACACATCCATCGAAGCAGATGAGGGTTGGCATATACACCGAGAATATAATAATAGAACGCCCGCTAATCGTAGCTCTGATGGCTACCAGACGGGCGCTATTACGCTCTAGGACAGTTACATTTTCGAAAATGCCTTTCCTCCAAAGAATGGCCACTCCCCCATATGGTCTTCCCTTCAATAGACCAGCGGACGTGTCTACAGCAGACTTTCCGGTGTATTCAAAATTACTAGATATAGTTCCTAGCAATGGGACGTCATGGGGCAGTAGCCATGTCTCTTGAAGAGCCACTAGGTCAGACATCTTACACATATCCCGTACATTATCAATCGACTGAATTAGATCGAATTTAGATTATAATTTATATACATGACCAAACAAAATGAGTCCGTTGGTATTTTTGTTTGACGAGAGTCCGAAGCGAAAACACAGGCTCGCCAGAGAGCTAGTGTGAGAAACAGAGCTACGTCAGGTACTCTGCTCAAATGTAATATGCCTTGCATGCCACATAAAATTCTCATCTAGTCATTGTTATTTGTTAATTTAGGCTAACATTTCATGTAACCTATAAAAAAAATAATTAAACAGTACATGCAAAAACATAAGATTACACATGATAGATATACTAATTTATTAATGAACTTATCTGATTCAGAATTATCCTTGACACATATTTGAATAACACACTTATCAGAATGTTTGAAGTGCGCCTAATTAGAATACAACAGCGGCACCTTTTATAACCAACACTTTGTCAGTGAGATAAATGAAGATAAGATTTATCTTTTCGAATGTTCTGTCTCTTGTTTTTAGGGTTCGATTTGATAAAAGCTTTAAGTGATGTCATCCAGGCCGATTTCAGCTACGGCGACATTGTTCCTGCTTGGTTCCGTTGATACGCTCTTTGGTGACTAGCATAACCAATTTGGGCCTTAAATGTGCGCGCACATAATGTGCATGTCAAAACGCCATTTATGCAATTATAGTGAATGTTGGCAGGTGGTTTATTTGTAAGGTAATCACGTTTATTATCTAGATCACACCTGCGCTCATCTTCAAAGTTGTAGACACTTTGTTGAACCAATCGTCTCCACTCTGGCCGATTTTCTGCCAATGATTCCCACTCAGAGGGCTCAATCTTGCACTTTTTCATATTTCTCTTCTGAGCGTCTTTGTATCTGAGCAGCTGGCCGCCACTCTTTCGCTTGCCGTTCATATTTGAACGATATGAATGTTCTTGGTCGTGGGGTAGAAAGGTTTTTTTTTTTTAACTAGATAGATCTTTTGATTCTTGATTCACGGTTTGTGCGAATGAGTGGTATATCTACCCTGGGGGACGGGTGCGTCCTACCAGTAATGACCTACGGTGCTGAGACGTGGACGCTCACAGTAGGACTAGTCCACCAATTTAAGGTTGCGCAGCGAGCTATGGAACGGGCTATGCTTGGAGTTTCACTGAAGGATAAAATCCGTAACGAGGTTTTCTGACAGAGAACCAAGGTCACCGACATAGCTCAGCGGATTAGCAAACTAAAGTGGCAGTGGACTGGCCATATATGCCGGAGAACCGACAACCGTTGGGATAAACGAGTTCTTGAGTGGAGACCGCGTCTCGGAAAACGTAGTGTGGGGCGCCCCCCGGCTAGGTGGAGCGATGACATAAGAAAGGTGGCGGACAGAAACTGGATGAGAAGAGCTGAAGACCGGGCTCAGTGGCGCGTATTGGGAGAGGCCTATGTCCAGCAGTGGACTAATGTGGGCTGATGATGATGATGATGATGTGGTATATCAACTAGGTATGGATGGTACTGAGCCGCGCGCCTGCTTGTTCTTTGAGGGAAGGGAGATGGCGGGATCAGATCGTATAGTTCCTGGGCATATTCCCCAAAATGTATACTGTAAAAGATCGATAGGCTTGCAACTTTACGGCGGTGTTCAAGACTTTGGTGCTCGACTGGAGACCACGCACTGGAAACACAGCGTAGGACGGCCCCCATTCCCCACGGCCCAGTTCGGCCTAGATGTAATTATAGCAGCAAGTTTTACTTTTCTTTGAAGCAGCAAGTTTAATCTTTGGATCAGTGAATGTTTACAATTTTTATGAAATAAATATGGAATATTTTTTAAATAAGTAAGTAAACTGAACCTGTCAATAAATTGCGGTAAATGAGCGAGTGGTACATACATTGTTGTATCCTACTACATTGTAAGCAAAGTTAAATCGGTCGCGGAACCTTCACCGTAAATTAATTATGTTGCTCTGAGGAACTTTCAATACCTTGTTTATTTCGATTTAGATAAGTTGTATTGAGCTGATAATGGACATATCAATTAATTTTATCTGCAAGTGAAAGATTACCTAAAGCCTTATTTAGTAGATCTACTTTAAGTAAAGAGTAGAGAAAAATAATATGTATATTATGGGTTCCGGGTTCTTTGTGTTATATTTATTTCATTCATATTACGTGGTTCAATCACATATTATCATCAATAAAATAAATATTAAAACACCCAAGCAACCTTTGCCGAATATTGAATCTATGAAATCGATCGGTCCATACCTATATAAATCACAATTTCCGTTATTTTTGTATTAAAAACAGGTAATGCATAAATATGCTAACCAACCTTATCAGTTTATAACAATAATTAACAAAATTAATTCAAGTTTTAATGCTTTTTGCAAAGTTTTGACTCATCAAATTCTAATCGACCGTATAAAGGTCACGAACAGATGTGTCAAATTTGCGATCAACTGCCTGATGATCCACAGATAAGTCACTTGGCGTGTTTACTTTTAGTTTAAGCTTTGAAGTTTTAAGTTATTGGCCAAAACGAAAACGGAACTTTGACGAAATTCACAGGGTCCACCAGTGAACCCACAGTGCTGAAATTTTGTATTTATGTAGCTTTAGTGACACAAATATAGGGAAAAGTCTGAAATCCAGAATAACTGCAACATCTACCCCTAAACAGAGTAACCAAATAACATGAACTCCCGTTACTTGTAATTTGAATGAAACTGTAGGTCAAGTTAATGGTTTTGCTTTTCGTGGCACTATTTTATTACTCAAAGATTATTAATAATATTATTTTTGTTTTTTGGGAGACACGCGAGATCTCAGTTCGGGGCGAACCACTAGTATTAATAATTATTCTGTGCTAATACTAATTGGTCACCCTGAAATGGTATTTGGTATCATGTCGTATTTTTTCGTACAAACCTACGAATATAGATTAATTAAATAATGTAAATGAAACTATGTAGTTAATCAAAACTTGCAAAATTTTCTGATCTATCGTTGTCATAATGGCATAATACAAGTAAACAAATTAGATCTCAAATTACCTCTTACTTAAATCTAGATCGCTTTGAAAGCTACTTTAACCGTAAATAGTGAGCGCACGACCGCTGCGGTCACCGATTGCCATAGATGAGCGGCAAGAGGCGTGAGGTGGACAGAGACTTTTCGACCAGTTACTCAGTCAGATGCAGTCGTAGACTGCATCATCACTTTCCATCAGGCGAGATCGTGGTCAAGCACTAGCCTATAATTTGTAAAAAAAGGCGAGGAGCTGATAAAGAGCACAAAAATGAAGTTACTTCTTCAGTAGAAAGAAGAAAGAAAGAAAGAAAATACATTTATTTGAACCCACATGATAGCACACACAATAACAACAAAGGAAAAGACATAAAAACACAGTGAAAATAAGTTTCAAACTGACAGAAAATGATGGTGTTGCGTGGGGACAAAATGGTCCCTACGTAACACCAACAGCAACAGTAGGAAAATCCCACTGCACCATCTTCGTTGGCTTCATATCGGCGTGGCACAGACCGGACACGGCGGCGACTGCTTCTCGTGAGCCGTGGTGTAGTGTAGGACGCGCGGCGCAGTACACGTGGCATATCGCCCATGAAGAACGTAAGCACCGAAGGAGGTAGTCATAGACAAGTTACGTACATAATTAGAATGAAGACCAGAACGCTGCTCTAGGCTTCTATGCTTTCCACTTATGTAGTGTAAGGTTCGGACTATATGGCATCCGGGTCTCCCCGATCCTGCGAATCCGGAGCATACCCCGGTTGCTTCCAGGTAAAAATCGGAGTCGGATGGCCTCGGATCGTCTGTAGTCGATGCAGGAAAAATTCAAATATTTGGTTGTGCGACGGATTGGTCAGGGGCCGTTAAAAAACGGTCCCTGACAAGCCCGGATGCCATATAGTCACCTTAAGCAAGTCAACACTCAAATTGATCAGCATTCTTACCATTAAAAAAATAATTAGTAACTTACGATAAAAATTTTAAACTAGCTTTACTACTAGAAACTTCTTACCTGGTTAAAATATGTAACTGTTGAACGTATAACCACCTGCTTATTTAAGTTGGTAATTTTTTTTTTTTTATTGTTTTTAAATTTCCTAATAACACTATCTATTTAAATTTCCTCTTAAATTATACTGGCTAGCTAGTCGTACCCATTTCTTTTAAAGAATAGCTTCCATTACATTAGTATGCATGCAAGTATCAAAAAAGTAACTTACAAGATAAACCTTGAATAGTATACAATACTTACAACTTCCTCAACTTGCCCCCATGGAACATCAGGTTCCATCAAGTTAAGCTTGTAATCACCATCATCCTTCACCACAATTTGGCATCTGAAACACCGATTTCATTGGTTATAGTTTTGCTATGCTATGAGGAATTAAAAGTAGATGCCCAGGTTGTTAAAATCAAACAAATTTTGTAGGTATGTATTTGACATTATCAGAATAATAACAAACCAGAACTACTAGTTAATATAATAGTTGTAGGTATATGAGATAAAGGCTTTTTGTAAAATAGATAGAGATCACTAAAAAGTTTTAATTAATGTAATAATTTATTAAATTAATTCGAGTAACAAGAATCATAGATTCAAAGAGACAATTTCAGCTAGACTTGCATAATTAAATTCAAAAATAAAGCAATGGAATTTGAGTCTTCTGTTTTAGTTTTTTTTATTATGTATTGGCCTGACGATTTTTTGATAAGGTTGCTCAGAATAAGGTTTTATGAACAATTTGAGAGAGATGGTGAAACATTGGTAGCATCACACATAATTTAATTGTAAAATTACTTACTATGCTCTTAAGTACAGGTCATGCTCACGGACGCTGGTGCAGATCTGACGGCGCTGCGGCCCCGGACCCCTGCCAACTCCAGGGCCCTGCTCTGGCTGTCCCCGTGAGGGATACATGAAGTTCAGCAGGTGATTACTGATCCTATTTCTGGGTCATCATCCTCGTCTAACCTGTAAGAAAAACTTTGGATTTCAATATAAATAGAGTAATACCAAATAGATAAAATTGTTTTTTGAAGTGAAAACTTCTTTAGGCGCGTTGAACATTTTTGAAATGTGAATAAACTATTGAACTCGCGACACTGTTACCGACACCTGCCAGGCTGCCACTGACTACTGACACTGACTGTTACTGACAGTCTCCGCAGTTAATAAATTCTCGCTGGTTACTGACACCTCTGTATATAAGTACCTATCTGTAGTATAGTCGGCTTTTATTCAAGTTCAAGTTCAATTGGTTGTATCTATAAAATTCTGTTATTAAAAGTTTTACCCGGTGAGCTGCATTCCACCCACAGCATACCCGGTGTCCCCACGAGGACGTGGTCTCTTATCAACTTGTCCCCTGCCTTTTTGCGACGGAGCATTCCTGCGGCTCGGCTTCTAACGACTGTATCAACGTACGTACATATGTTTGACGTACGATTGAATCACGAACGTAGCGAGTGATTCAAGTTTTAGAATCCTGAGCGATGCGAGTGATTCATGGCCCTCGATTTAAATCCGTTTTATTCAAGAGTTGTAATATACTTTATACCAAGACCATGAGAAAAAGATTTAGATTTAAGCGAAAATAGACATTTAATGAAGAAAAAAAGGAAGACTAAATTAATTA
The DNA here is from genome assembly GCA_963924445.1 of Philereme transversata. Lineage (NCBI taxonomy): Eukaryota > Metazoa > Arthropoda > Insecta > Lepidoptera > Geometridae > Philereme > Philereme transversata. The sequence goes on from OZ004353.1 coordinate 7,287,740, forward strand.
AAATGCACATTAAGATTAGAACAATTCCTAAAATTAAGAGTAATTTTCGTACTTTCCACACATTTATTACTTAACACAAGCTTTAGGCCTGGATCTTTACAAAGGCATTACTGGAGCCGAAGCCAACGAGTAAGCGGTCTGTTTGTTTTTATAAAAATCACTATGGCAAGATGGAGGTGAGACAGATGGTAGTACTATTGCAACACATGGATTAGAGTTCAGGTTATTGTTAGAGTAATGCTTATGAAATAGAGTATGGGTTATCAGAGAAATGAGATACGGCACCAGCCAATCCTGTAATATTAAGAATAGTTGAGCCAGGTGGTAACTAGCCGTCCACTAAACGAGCCCCCATAAGTGCCGCCAATACAAGGTAGCATAAGGGGCAACGTTGGTGTGGGCGGCTAAGGGTTTTGAGAGGTGTGATGCAGTTTCACTAAGCGCTACTCCCGGCTTTATGCCTTTAACACTTCAACCTTTAGAGCATAGGTTCTGCTCGTGCGCCTCCACCCTTGACCGGCCAACTAAGGCAATCCAAGGGTCAGGAGTTTCTGTCAACCCCAGGGAGTAATGGGGCTCCGCAGTGTCGCCACGGACCGAACGCTCGCCACAACCGTGCCCTGCGGGGTGAAAATGGAAATGGTGATGTGTCTTGTCACTACACTTTGTCACTATCGACGTCGTCGGGGCCGTGCACGGTAGAACTGAGGCATGCCCGGCGCCGAGCCAGCCGACAGCGAAGGTCGCCCTCGCCGCGTAGGTGGTCGCGGCAGCGGAGGCGGTGGCAGCGACTCGCTCTCGTCGCTCCACATGCAGCTGGCGTCCGGAGTATCATAGATGTCAACCCGGGCGACGACATGGAGCTTGACGAGTTATTATTATTATTAGGATGGTCAACCTGTGAAGCGATTTTCATTTTTCAATTTGCAAAACTCATCAACTCATCGTAGGCTTTGATGTAACCCAGCCGTGATTTGTTGGGTAACAAGTTTTCTACTATATCGGCCGCCCTTTCTTTCATAAACTCAGGTGTTAACACATCTTTTTCATCACTTGAATGCATTTTCAATCGATTTTTTATGAAGTAGCATTAAACTTTGTGTTCGTATATCTTACAGTACCTACCTTTTTTTTTTTGCGTCGCATGATTTTGCTCATTTGTCATTGGTAAATAAAAAAATTAGAGAAACAGAATAAACACAAAACTCGGGATATAAATACACTTATAGATACACACGAGATAGATTACTAGGAAAGGATCAGGAGATGATACATTAAAGAAAAATTATACAAGAGATATTTACAAAATTAACATTTACAAATTTGTGATTTTATATAGACATCGGTACACGGATGGATCTAAGAAGGAGCGAAGAATTTTAATATTTGAAGTACTTGTCTTACAGTACCTATTCAAAATAGTACCAATTTACTAACGACAGCAAAAAACATAAAACAGTTTATAATCCAATGCTAAACTCCTTGTCGAAAATTTCGACCAATCAAATCTCGAGGATTTATTTGCACAAAGAGTTTGTATCAAGTATTTTTTGCGCAAGGAGGTCGAATACCTATATTGGTTTTAAATTTAAACACCGAAATAGTAAATAATAAAATATGCTTTTCAGAGGGGAAATTGTATATATATATATATATATATATATATATATCTAGAGAAAGAAATACGAAACTTGCTGCACAGAAAAGGGAGTATGACGCAGAAATCGGAATCCGTAAATATTTTCTATTTCGCCAGATATATGGTGACCAGCCGGCAGCTAGCCGAAAACATAAATGCGCACTTCCGTATTTTATCAAACAGTATTATTAACAAATGCAGCAGTTAAAATTGCCAAAAGTTTTTGACAAATTTTTTTTTTTTTTACTTAATTTAAATAGCATGATAAAAATGAGTTTTTATGTTGATAAAGTTTTTGTATTGACTCAATTCACTGAACTCAATTGATGAAATTGTCTATGGTTTCGTAGTAAGTATGAAGTTATGAAATGTATCCAAAAATATTTTATGCACTTATTTAGATATAATTTTGTAGGCACAAATTCACCAGCAATTTATGTAGCAACCGAAATAAATAGAAACTATAATTCAGATACGTTTTGAAGTTAATCCTATTTATTACGGCCCGTAAGTATGTAAGGCCAGCAAATGTTTTTGTTTAAAAATATAACAACTATGGCAACATTGGGTTTAATGAAAAGCAATATCTATTTCCAGAAAAAAAAACAAAGACAAAGAGTTTGGCGCGGCTTTTAGTTCATTTCTTCATAATTTGAAGAAAAATATTTAATTAGGCGGCAAGCAATTTTGGTGCACAAAACCCAATCAATGGTAATATTTAGATTTTATAACAGCGTGTATTTTAAATGATCATTTTAATTTTGCAATAAAGCAAGCAAAAAATATAGGTAAACGGTAATCTTTTTAATAATTGATCATCTTTTAGTGAGACATAAAATAAATCAAACAAACGATACTTTAATCTGTTTGGAGCTACGCAAAAAATGTTTGAGGTGTAGAAATTAAGTTTGATAGATCCATATTGGGTCACAAAACTAAGAGAAATAAGCATTTAATAATAAAACTTGATATATTTTTAACTTTGGCGCCTAAAAACCGCCAAATCTGTAGCTGCTAGCGTAGTTTGTACGAGTGGGATCTCGCCAAACTGTCGCGTGATCGCTTCTGCACTAGGACCTTCCACGCGAGGCTCCACGCTTTGTTATAGATAATAAATCAATTAGATTCTTGAGGATCAAATAATATTGCCTTTTATATTACTTACAACATTTTTTCATTCCATCAGCAAAAAGAAATTTACACCATCACGTTTATTACAGATTGCAAAGATGTCTCCACACCAGGAATACACCTCTGAAAATTCTGCATCACAAGACAGGTAAGTATTCATAAATAATAAAATATCATTCTTACATAATTAAATAAAGTTAGTAGGTACCACAGAACACAAAGTAGATACCTACCTACTTTGACTCGATCAAAGCATGAGAATATTGCATTCCGCTATGCTTTGAAAACCTTGTCGGGCATAGTAACAAGCTAATTACCAGAAATAGGTAAACAAATTAGTTAACGATTACTTACTCGCCACTATACAGAGCCAAACTTTATAGGTAGTATACTGCCATCCGAGATGATCTTTTATTTGAATTTGGAACATAAAAGTGTTCTTGTCTATTTTGGTATTTTATGACTAATGAGCATTTTATATTTAATATTATAGGTTGGTTTGTACTTAGAGGTAAGTACCTTTATATTGTTAATTTAATAACCATATAATTATTTATTTATTGATCGAGCGAAGCGAGATCTCCAAATCAACTTGGGAAAATCGGCGTTGTATGTATGTATGTTTGTTTGTCCGAGGATAACTTTCGTAGCGTTTATCCGATCATCATGAAATTTGGTATATAGATAGGTAGTGATGGCACAATTTTGGTGTGACTCAATGAGCTAGAAATATTGGAGGGTTGTTGAGATATTGGGGTTCAAGATCGGTAAAAAAAATGAAAATGAGACTATTATGTCAAATGGGACGTGAAATGAAAGGTCTTTATTAGAACATTTGAACCCCGTTTTTATTTTTAGTTTAATTTTTGTCGTTTTTGAGTTATTAGCCATAATAAAATAAAACTTTGACATAATTCACAGGGTACACCAGTGACCCCACAATGGTGAAATTTGGTATTCGTGTAGTTTAAGTATCACAAATATAGGCAAAAGTCTGATATCCAGAATAATTTCCATTTGTACCCATAAAAGAGTAACCAATTATCAAGAACCCCCGTTACATCTAATTTGAATGAAACTGTAGGTCAAGTAGGTTGGTTAAGTCATTTCGTGGCACCAATTTATTAGTCAAAGATTAAAGCCGGCATGCACAAAGATCACTAAACATATTTAGCGACTAAACATGTTTAAATTTAAAGTATTTGTATGATTTGACAACTCCTTAAATCATATTTAGCCACTAAATACGTTATACGGGAGATTCGCGAGATCTCAGTTCGGGGCGAACCACTAGTTAGCAAGTATTAATTTGTCAGCTGAAAATACGTATCAGCTATTTAACACAAAAACGATTTTCTAGTTACGAGGAAGTGCTTTCCTACCCAGCCCCAGGGCTCTCGCACCGCCAAAGACTGCTCTGGCTTCAGAAACAGCGTACGCTGGGACTGTGGGTGCAGTGCGATGAATGTGACCGCTGGCGGTTCCTATCCGATATACTGGAGCACCATGAGCTGCCAAACAAGTGGTACTGCCGGATGTATCCTGGTGAGAAACGATAATTTTCATACATTTTCTCATGGTAGCTTTAGACGAGCCAAGTACGATGCCAGTACCCTGTCTAGTACTGATCCATGTTGGTAAGTAAGTATACTAGTGTAGTGGCCAACTCTAACGTTGATTTGGTTAGGCCACCGGCGCCGGCTAAAGACTTTCGAAATTAACTACATAACATTATTGACTTATCACCATTATCACATAAAAGCACATTTAACCATACATAATGTACCTACATACTTATATTATGCTTAACTTGTTATCATATGTATTATTGATCGATCGAAGCTAGATCTCCAAATCAACTTGGACAAATCGGCGTTGTATGTATGTATGTTTGTTTGTCCGAGGATAACTTTCGAAGCGTTAATCCGATCATCGTGAAATTTGGTATATAGGTAGGTAATGATGGCAACAATTTTGTGTGACGCAATGAACTAAAAAGTTTGGGGGGTTGTTGAGATATTGGGGTTCAAGAGGGGTAAAAAAAAAAATGAAAATGGGACTATTAGGTCAAGTGAGACGTCAAATGAAAGGTCTTCATTAGTACATTTCAGCCCCGTTTTTATTTTTAGTGAAGTTTTTGTAGTTTTTGAGTTATTAGCCATGATAAAAACTAAACTTTGACAAAATTCACAGGGTACACCAGTGACCCCACAGTGCTGTAATTTGGTATGCGTGTAGCTTGAGTATCACAAATATAGGAAAAAGTCTGAAATCTAGAATAACTGCAATTTGTACCCATAAAAGGGTAACCAATTAACATGAACTCCCGTTACCTGTAATTTGAATGAAACTGTAGGTCAAGTTATTTGGTTATTTATTTTGTAGCACTATTTTGATAGTCAAAGATTACCTACGAATAATATTTTTTTTGTTTTTATTGTAGACTCGCGAGATCTCAGTTCGTGGCGAACCACTAGTTATTTTGTATTATAAATAAATAAATAATGCTGGACATTTCACACAGCGCTATCTAGCCCCAAAGTAAGCAGAGCTTGTACTATGGGAACCAGATAACTGATAGAATACTTATATATATATTAAATACATATCTACTTATAATATACAGAAAAACATCCAGACACGGAACAAATATCTGTAGATCATGCAAACATTTGTTCCGTGGCGGGAATCGAACCCGCTACCTCTTGCGTCTCGGCCGGCTATACGCCCACTGCGCCTCACTGCGCTATAAGTTTAGTATAATTTTAATAGTTTTTTAAATAAAAGTTTAACATTAAACAATTGTCTCATAATTTTAGATACGAATCATTAAAAATGACAATGTTGTGTTCGTCTATAATAGGCAAAAGTATCTATTAGAACAAAACCAAATCAATAATGTATTAACCTATTTTAAATAAACAATGCTTATTTTTGTTGGTTGGAAACTAATCACTAATTTAATTCTAGTCCAACGCTCACAGCTAGCAAGTCAGTTTAGTGTTCGTAGCTATAGGGTCAGGTACCATACAAAAATGTACCTATTAGATCCTTGACGAGTTAAACATTCAGATCATACCCGTGCTTTATACAAGTTTAAATTCAACTAATTTCAGATAAATCAAACGCGGACTGCTCTGTCCCAGAAAAGCCGATTCGTATTCGCGATGGGGAAGACCTGATCCACAGCGTTTACTCCGCCGGCTCCGTGGTGTGGGCCCGCATGCAAGGCTGGCCCTGGTGGCCGGCTATGGTGGACGACTGCCCGGACACTGAGCAGTTTTACTGGCTCAATGGAATATCAGATGTCCCGGTAATATTTCATTATTTATCATTTTAAAACTTCTAACGACACAGACCAGCAGAGAATCAAACACATATCGTAACTATAAATAGCTATTGCTCTTATATTCAAAGGTCCAGGCTTAGGTATGCATGTTATTAACTCGTGATAGGAAGGAGAATTGATGATGGAAAGTGTGTTCGTTTGATGTCAGATGTTGATATTTGACGACCTCCGTGGTGCAGTGGGCGAATAGCCGGCTGAGACGCAGGAGGTAGTGGGTTCGATCCCCGCTGCGGAACAAATGTTTGCATGATCTACAGATATTTGTTCCGGGTCTGGTTGTTTCTCTATATATTATAAGTATGTATTTACAAAAAAAATTGTATATAAGTATTCTATCAGTTATCTGGTTCCCATAGTACAAGCTCTGCTTAGTTTGGGGCTAGATAGCGCTGTGTGAAGGGTCCAGCAATATTTATATTTATTTATTTATATTTGTCTCTTTTACAATGTGTTATTTTGAGAGAGAACGTATGCCTTGCAGTTCTCTTGTTAAATAAAATTGAAGATCGATTGTTGTTTTTTATTACAGACTCATTACAATGTAGTATTTTTCGATTCCACGGCTGCCACTCGAGCTTGGATAGTTCCAGGCAATTTGAAGCCCTACATAGCGAACAAAAACGTATTCAAGCTTGAAAAGAGGTACAAAATCCGCCTCCAATCTGCTATAAAACAAGCCGATGATGCGTCAAAGCTACCTCTGGCAGAAAGACTGGGAAAGTACAGCTTTATAGCCAAATACAATGGAAATATAGTATCACCCAAAAAAGTTACCAAGAAAGATTGGATTAAGTTCCAGGAGTATATGGAAAAGAGATACAAAATTGAATTCCCTATTGAATTGGATGATGACAATGAACAATTGCTACCAAAGTCTCCTATCAAGAGAAGAAACACGATTATTAAGGAAAAGCCGAAACGATCCAAGGCTAAACGGGGGCAATATAGTTTGCAAACACCTAAAGTCGATATTGTTGCTATAAGTAAATCTTTCATGGAGCCAATTGAAAACACTGATAGTACACCAGTTTTGCCCAAGAAAACTGGAAATCCGTGGCGGTTTGAAGTCGGCATTGAAGTGAACGAAGAACCCGCCTCATTTCAACAAGGTGATAGTGGACCGTTGACAAATGATTTCAGACATCCAAATTCAACGGTCGTTCAAGTTGGCAGCAAAAGTGATACTGCACAAATCGAAACTAAATCTTATGACAATGGTAAGGTATTTTTAAGAATTCAGTTTTTGGTAGGCAATTTTACCTCTTGATTTGCTCTAGGAAGGGTTACTGGGTAGATTACAGTAAGTAGCTTCATTTATTCTTGTTAAATAATGCATTTTCGGCGTTAAAATCGCATTTGTACAGAATTTTCAATTAATAATGGCGAATTGGTGAATGTATCTATATTGAGCTGTACTAGTTCCTTTTTTCAGAGCAGTGAGCCGTTTATTTTATTGATATTATTGTTTTAGACACATCAGAAATACATGTTCCTGAGTTGAGACCAACACTGGAATCGGCAGAGAATTAAACAGAAATGGGAGCTCTAGAGTTTGAAGTGCGCGCTGGTTCTCCAAGCAGTGACGACTTTGACTTTTAATTTGTTCATAAGTTTATCTTTACGTAAGTCTCAGAAAACTTGTAGTTATAATAACTATATTAAGTATTCACCCATTCATTTTGAATAAGCAGTTGATTTGTTTTGTTTCCTATTGAATATGAAGGTCATACACGGTATTAAATAAATAAAAACCATAAATTTGAATTAAAAGTAATAAATTTGATTAAATAACCGTAACTTATTATTTATTATTAATTAAGTACCTATGAAGTTTACGTAAATTGAATACATGACTTCGGTGAAAAATAGATAGCGTCGGTCGAGGCGTCCTTATTTCATCTTAAGTGTATGGGTATGGTTGCTAATGGATTTTAGCACAACCATCCGCCTTAAGCCGGCTTTAACACTTCAGAGGGCTTTTCATTTTAGATTTTAAAATTAAAAAAACTACTACCAACTAGAGTAATAGATGGCGTTGTCAAAATTTGTGTAAAACATCTCACTTCATCACAAATGTTTGATGTTGAATGTTGACACTACAATTGACATTGACAATTCACTTTCCTTTGTTATTCAGAGCATGACAGAGCAACGCCATCTGTTAGCAGTTATAAAAAAATCGACGTAAAAACCCCTTTGACTAATGAAAATGACTGAATATTGCAAAGTGTAAAAACATAAATACGGGATTTATCACGTACCGTCTTATCGATGTTTCGATCGACAATATTTCGGTTCAATTCGTGAACTTTCATCCTCTATTATATAGTAGGTACACTGGTTTACGGTGTTCATTTAACATCTGACATTAAACTACTTGTATACCTTATGAAAAATGACTACATTTATATTATAATTTGATACTTACATTTTTAAATGGATAACTAACTTTCATACCTAGCGCAAAATAATTTATTTTCCCATAAAACATTCAAAAACTTACCAGCTAACCAATTAAAACAACATAAAGCTTAAATAGTGAAATTAGTAACGTAGTTTTTTTGTTTCATAACTTGTACTGTCCCACTGCTGGGTAAAGGTCTCCTCCATTTCCTTCCATTCTTCGCGTTCTCCAGAAATCTCCTGCCAGTCAGAGTGGAACCCATCCAGATCGTCGTCAACATTTTGGGGTATAAGGCTGCAAGACTCAAATGGGACTGGGCGGGTGCACCCTAAAAGGTGGACTAAGATCTCCTCCGACTGGCAACCTACAGGACGACGGCAACGAGGCAGACCACGAAAAAGTAAAATTAAATAACAAAATTTTATTTCATGTAAATCTGAAATATAAATTGACCAGGTACAATCCGACTAAAAAGAGTAGACAAAAAATGAGGGCGCCACTGTCGTTTAACTGGTATACCCCATACTATACAATAACTGGTTTTGATACTTGCTAATTATTTATTGTATTATGAGCATTTATATTCTAAGCTAACTTAGTACTTCACATAGCCACTTTACATCACAAGTTGTGGTTAAATTCTACGAATACATATTAATATAAATACGGAAGATTGGGAGGATGGATGGAACTTGGCACAAGAATAGATTATTACCTGGAATAACTAGAGGGCGCAGCTAGTAAAATAATAAAATAAGAGTTAAGTGTTATTAATAAACTATTTATTCATAAAATTAGTCGTCCAACATATCAAAATCTAAATATTCGACACCAGACATGTTGTCATCTATTACCCCAGGAGAATCTTGCCGAGAAGTACTAGGCAGACAGGAATCTTCTGATTCTGCTTCAGACTCACTGCTGCTGCTGCTATCCTCACCAACTCTTATAATTAATTCTTCTATATTTTGATACAGCCTGGGGCCTCTTTCAATGTACTCCATTTAAATTTTTTTGACATGGTCACAACATGATTTCCAATCTACTGGAGTTATAGAAGCAAAAGCCTCTTCGGTTAATTGTTTTATATCCCTGGATCCAACATTTTGTGCTGCCACTTTTCTTTTTGCCAAAGACCATATAAGTTCAATCGGGTTCAGGTCGCAGTGATAGGGTGGCAGCCTTACGACTGTATGTCCATGCTCGCTCAGTAACTCGTCAATTTCATAAACTGGTGCTGGTTTATTTTTTTTCACCAAATCATAAAGCATAGGTTTTCGTAGGGTCGGATCAAAATTAATATTATTCTCTTCGAGCCATAATTTGATTTCAGCAATCGTGCTGGATGTTGTGGAAGCCTTATTTTTCACAATCGAGTGATATGGGGCGTTGTCCATTACAATAATGGAAGGATATTCAAGGTTTGGGATGAGCTTTTCGGTTACCCACTTATTAAAGTTTGTTCTATTCATTTCAGAATGATAGTCTTCCTGTTTGTTATTTCCTCTAAAAATAAGAAGAGAGTTCGGTACAAATCCTTTTTCACTTCCTGCATTGATGAGAATCCATCTTTTCCCTTTTAAGATATCTTGAATAACTCCTTCGGTTTCAATAGATTGCCAACATTTTTTTAATTTGTATTATGAGTGAATATAACTTTCATCTTGATATATCATATATTTTTGCAACTCTTCAGGTAAGTTACGGTTGTCCATAATAACTTTTAAATATTTTTGCCTTTTAATACAAATATTAATATTTTCCATGAAAGCTTTTCTGTTTGATTTACATTTTTTGTATTTAAAATTTTGTGTAAATGGGCTCGACTTTCATTGAAACCAAGGTCTTCCCTTACCATGGTTCGTATTTTATTAAGTGTAGGGACTTCTTTTTTTACACTATAGAAATAATGCACTTTTGTCGGATTGCACACTGGTCAAAATCGTCTAACTCTTTTCTTGGTCGCCCCTTTCTATGTTTAGCAGGAGTACTGAATTTTCCTTTAGTTTTGGATGCTTCCGAAACTATTCGTCGCACTGTACTCTCGGATTTACCTGAAAATAATAAATTATATTGTTAAGTATCAAAACCAGTCACACGCACTATAAATATGTGTTTTATTTTAATAACCTCAACTGTTCATATAAAAGTAAATATTTCATGATGAGACCACTCTTGGATAAGACATTACTATTTAAAGGAGTGTAAAGTGACTAAAAGTACTACATTAATTCATAACTTACCAGTCAGATCCGCTGTTCGTTTATAATCGTGTTCCATCTGCGTGAGCAATCTGCCGGCTTGGAATTCGGCTAAACATCGCATAAGCACTTTGTATATCACTTCACGAGTGCCGCTGCGGATTGTTTTATTCATTTTTCAAATGTCTATTTGAATATTTTATATATATATATATATAAATATTTTCAATTCTAGTTTTTATCCAAAAACTTATTACAAAAGTTTTTGGATAAAAACTAGAATTGAAGCAAGAATTCAAATGAAAGCAAACAATGTTTACATTAAAATGACAAGCAAGTGACAAGATTGACTGTTAATGAAGTGTTGCCAGCCACAGAATATAGTTAGTTCCTTAAACATTAATTTCTACTCTTTTTAGACGGACTGTAGTATTTCTTCGCATTTTCTACTTGCATCGCATTTCGTTTAGATTAAAAAAATAAAAAATAAAAACCGACCATATAATCTATCGTGTTGGTAACACTGTACCCGTCACTTTTTTTCGCGTGGCGAAAGCATCGTATCCGAGATTACAATTTGTTTTGGAAAATTCGTCAAGGTAGCAAAACAATTATTTTAAGTACTTGGTTATGTACACATAATGGCTATAAACCCACTGTCCTTTCTCATAAAGGACAAACTTGTCGAAGGTGATAAACAACAACACTTTAAACAATTCCTCACAGGCATATTCAGGCTGAAACCAGCCAGACTAATACAATATTAGTATTATTATTATTGTTTTTTACTTACTCCACTAGCGCAGGGACCCAAGGTGAGTCTGGGCCTCCGGTATCAAAACTTTACACCTTGCCCTGTCCATTGCTATCTCTGGTCATTATTATTATTATTGTTTTTTGAGTGAAAATTAATCTTCTTGTTTGTCTTATCAAAGATACAAACATTATAGAGTCGAATTAGGTGCTTCTAGTATGTGGTTATAAATCAATATAATAAATAAGATAAACAAGAAGTCACATTACTTAATGGATGTAAATTAATGAAAGTATTATATGGAGTCATGAAACCAAATTACTACAAAACTTGATACTAAGTATTGAAAGGCTCACAACAAGGCTGAAAACCCCTGCCTTGGTGACTGTTCAACGGGGGTATAAACCTTTTTTCTTCACTTATTGAGCTCATTAATATAATCTTTGTTTATTAATAAGTCAAAAGCTTACAAACTTTGACATTTCACGTCATTACCAATAACCTAAACTAAGAGCTGCCACCATACATCCAGAACACAGATCCTGTTAAAAGGCAGAAACATACCTTTCATATTTTTCTTCAAAAGGCCCCACCAACATGCAAAGCAGACCATCTGCAGGTGGAACAAAAGTACCCTGCCTGAGATGATATTGATATAAATCAAACAGCACTCTGTTTTTTTTCTGCATTACATATCTGCTAAGAAAGCTGAGTTTCTACAGCGGCTATCAGGAAAACAGCTCCTTGAGGTTACTGTGATTGGCAAAGGTTTTAACTTGCCTATCCTAAACTTTTATAATAAACAACAAATTTATAAATTTATAAGTGTAAATTTGTAGTAACTGAGAGTGTTTACACATAACTAAGAATGATATGTAGAAGGGAAACTTTTACTTAATTGAACATAAGTAAATCTTTTATTTTTTCATGCCCTTTATGTTAAATGTGCAATAATTGTTATAAGTACATCTAAGGTTCTAATTCAATGTACCTCTCACTAGCACTCTGCATACAGGAATATACAGGGTTAATTATTACAGTTAAATTATAAAATTAATACAAGAGACGAGGTAAGACAAGTTTTGTATTAACTTTAAAAATGTACAGTTTTGAGTACTTATGTTAATAATTTTTTTTTTTCATGAATGATTAACACAACATGACTAGTACCCAGCAAGGCAAGGACCTACCCATTATGCAGCTTTCTACCTGGTCAATTTATATTTTAGATTTACATGAAATAAAATTGATTTTTGGACTAACTTATCTAAGTGACGTCCAATTGTAATTTTATGAATGTGAATCTGAAATATAAACACCCACCCGACCCTATATCAGCAAGATGCTGGTTCCAAGCATAATGGGTATTCAAGTCGGTACCTACAAGGAGTTCAGCTCTAAATCAGTGACGGGTATAGTGTTACCAACACGATAGATTATATGGTTGGTTTTTTTTTTTTTAATCTAAACCATATGCGATGCAAGTAGTAAATGCTAAGAAATACTACCTGGTCAATTTATATTTCAGATTTACATGAAATAAAATTACAATTGGACGTCACTTAGATAAGTTGTCAATAATCAATTATATGTAGAATATAATGTGAAAATAAATAATTACAAAGAAACCACAAAGAAAGGTAAATTATGTTTTTTTTTAATAATATATATTCAAAACGTCTAATGGAATAAAATAATAGATTTAAAAAACTGGCCAAGTGCGAGTTGGACTCGCGCACGAAGGGTTCCGTACCATTATCTATAATAAATTGTATGTGAGCGCCCATACAACTCAGAGGACTATCTTAATTGGCGTCAACTATGTATGTATGGGGACACCCTTTAATTTTAGATTTCTTTTATTTTTTGGAATTTTTCCTTTATTTGTGCTGCTTGCTTTTTGCCAAATTTCGTGATTCTAGGTCAACGGGAACTACCATATAGGTTTTCGACCCAAAACCTATAGGGTACTTCCGGTTGACCTAGAATTGTCAATTTTGGTTAAAAGCAAGTTCTTATAGCAGAAATAAAAGGTAAATTTCAAAAAATTAAAAAAGTTGAATATTAAGGTAAATTTTGGTACTTACAAGTTTCTAAAATTCGCGATAATCTAAATTTGCCCAGGTCTTTTTATCGTGTTGACTCAGGACCTTGATTTTTATACACCTAATTGGGAATATAAACTTCAGTATCTGGTATAAAGTTCAACTTGCTAGGTCTACCCGTTCCTGAGAAAATTGGTGGTGAATTTTTTACAGACGGATACAAGTACAGACGGACAAGAGAGTGATCTTATAAGGGTTCCTTTTTTTAGGAGGTACGGAACAACTTTTGAGGTTATCATACGGCTCCGTGGCCCTCCCCGAGCCACAGCGAGATCATCCGACCCAAAGGGGATTTTTTTTTTATCTATTAAATAAAATCGGCATCGCAGATGTTGGCAACAAGACTGCCAGGCTGAAGTGGGACATATCAGTCGTATGGTCACAGACAAATGGGCAACAGTCGTCACACAATGGGTGCCTGCAGATGGGCGTCGAAGCCGGGGCAGGCCGAGGAAGCGTTGGCGTGACGACCTCGATGCATTCCAAGATGGCTGGTGGGACGTGACGAGTGATCGTGAGATGTGGAAGAACATGGGGGAGACCTTTGCCCCGCATTGGGAAAGTATAGGTTAAAAAAAAAAATCTTTATATATCTTCGTTTGACCATAATCTTACCTGATGGTAAGCAATGATGTGGTCTAAGATGAAGCACGAAGATCTAGAAGAAACCTATTCATTCTTACCTTAAAGAGGCGCGGATTGTATTCTTTAGGAAAAACTTTCTTTAGGAAATAGATGACGGCAAACTATTCCAAAGGATTCTAGTAACGGAGTCGTAACTAAATAAGCAGTTCAGGACCAGTCTTGTCGCACGAAATATTTGAAGCGTGTACAGTCTTGGCTTACATTCGCAGACGGTAAGGCCGACAGGGGAGCGCTAAGCGTCGACAAGTCCGGTACAGTTAGACAGTAAAGAGATAAGACAATGTTTTGAGTTAAAAACATAGGTATGTGAATTCATCGTTTTGCTATTTATTTATTACTATCGGACCAATCCGCAGCTTCGCAAGCGTAGTTTTTCAATATAAACATTACCCTCCTCCGCAGTTGGGTAAAAAGTAGCCTATGATACTTAAGGATAATGTAGCATTCTAATGATGCAAGAATTTTTGAAATCGGACCAGTAGTTTTTGAGTTTATTTGCAAACATACAAAAATACCAATCTTTCTTTATAATGTTAGTATAGAATTAGACTCATTAACGAAATTTATTTATATGACTCGTGCTTTTTTATTGATTCTTGACAGTGAAGATATGAAATTTTATTTCTAGATATTTCTTCCGATACGCCGACGTAGAATGCTGTGTGCTATGCTTACCTATGTACAGTATAGGGCGCACGGTTCGTACCCGCATTAGTTAGTATATAACTTGTTTATTATTTCTCTTAGGTAGGTATTGCCAATCATTTTATTGTTAAAAGTTGTCCTTGAATGCACTGAAACCAAAGTCGTGAATGCCGGCATGGCCAAGTTCATAAAGTGTCCATTTATAGGCTATAGTTGTTCGTGATGGATTACCGTTATAAAACAATAACAGTATATATATAATTTAATTATATTTAATTAATGACAATAAACGTGATTAAGGACATGCAATGAAAGTTTTAATTTGATCATGAGTTTACGAAATCATCACCATCATAGGACGAAAATTAATATTTTTTTGTATTCTGATTCTGATCTTGAAAGCTAATTTTAACTTGGTATGAAAGTCATCTAAATTATTAAAGTCGTTGAAAAAATATTGACGAAATCTGTGGCGCAGTGGGCGAATAGCCGGCTGAGACGCAGGAGGTGGCATGCTCCATTCCCGCCGCGGAACAAATGTTTGCATGAGCTGTGAATATTTCATCCGGATCTGAGAGTTTTTATATATAAAATACAAGCATTTTACCACAAATATATAGCTATCGAATATCTAATTCCCATGTACAAGCTTGGCTTAATATACCGCTGTGTGAAATGTCCATCATTATTTTTTATAACTAGCTTCCGAACACGGCTTCGCACGCGTGGTTTGTCAACAAAAGGTAGTCTATGTTTGAATCTAGATCATAATCTATCAACACACTAAAATTCATCGAAATCGGTTAAGCCATTATGACGTGATTGAATATACTCGTATAATATTAGTGTGATGATCTCGTGACAGTGTTGATCGAACAATGACCTTATGGGTACACATAATGCTACTTTGGCATGTATCTAACATTTCTCGTAAACGACCAGTGTAGAGTGTAACCCGTTATCTACAGCTAATGGGTACATATTATTTAAAATTGTTTGTGAAATAAGATTTATTCTGTTCGTGAATCGTGACGGTCGGTTGGTGATAAGAATTTGCTATTGTTTAGTAAAATATGGGCGATATTTCGAGAGCTAGAGAACTAGGCTTACAGTAACTATTTTAACTACTTTGATACAATCAGCCGTCTAGTGGCTTAGTGTGGAGTGATGGAGTCTACACGTTTAAGATCAAGATAAATAAAATTTTCTCAAATGGTGAAGAAAAACATCGTGAGGATAAGAGTTCTGAAAGGGCTCGTCCGGGTAAGTACTATCATACCAATTAATACAAATTTTGAAAAATCTCACGTGAGATAAAGTGAAGGGCGGAGGGACTTGAAACAAATCTCGCGACATCTCACAAAGGGGGGAGGGGTGGGGGGGGGGGTCAAAAATAGTCAAAAACGTCTCACGTAATTAATGGGCGTCCATTAACTTGTTACGAACCTACGGTTTCGTAAGCGGCCGAAGGGTAGTGGTTGATTTAATAAAATAAAATATTCATTGGTAACACAAAAGTGTCTACCTTTGCGCAGCACCATAAAGTAACCGATGAGTGAATAAGGACCAGAGAAATCCTTACATTTCACATATTAACAAAGCGCTTTCAGCTCAAAACAAAAGATGATTAATTGTGCTTTCTCCAGAGGCGTGATGTACCGCATTCATTTTTATGGCGTCCTATCATTTATTAAGTCTGATTTTAAATGAAAGAAAGTACATTTAAAAGCATAGGAACTCATAATGCGTTACATGAAGCACACCTGTCAAGGCCACAACTTTACAATCAAAAACAACCTCTAATTTAAAAGCTCAAGGCTTAAAATCTTGAGGTATGTATTTGGAGCTGATCTTGTAGGTAATTTGTGGGACAAGCACGTGTTTGTAAGATTGATAGTCGGGTGTCTGTAAGCTATTTACTATAATGACTATGATCTATTCATAGGCTTTGGTGCCTAGCGATGATTCACGTACGAAGAGCTTCCACGTACAAAACCCATGCTGGGAAGATATTCTTCATGATTTTTAAATATTAAGCTAAAGGTATTTTATTTCTTTGTTTTAATATTTCTCTAGTCCTTGGCCTCTTCAGAAAATAAAAATACTGGAAAAATAACGGTGCCTAACTACCTACTAACTAAGTACGTCATCTAAGTATATTTTACTGATAAGGCTGAGTGCTTCTTTACTTCGAAAAGCACGTTAAGGCTCGGACTGTATGGCATCCGGGTCTCCCCGATCCTGCGAACCCGGAGCATGTCCCGGTTGCTTCCAGGTAAAAATCGGAGTCGGATGGCCTCGGATCGTGTGTAGTCGATGCAGGAAAAATTCAAATGTTTGGTTATGCGACGGATTGGTTAGGGGCCGTTAAAAACGTTCCCTGAAAAGCCCGGATGCCATATAGTCCGAGTCTAAAAGTCTGGCTATAAAAGTCGTAGGAGAATTTCGGATGGCCTAAAAACTAAAAACAGTCTTGGTCACTAGATCTTGGACTTATATCAAGCAATATGTTGAGTTTTATCAGATTATCATTAACAAACTGACTCGCCCTGGGGCCCAATTCTGCTAATTTATAAGAAAAACTATTATGGAGCCATACCATTATTAAACGATTATGATTGTTATTCCTGTCATATGCTACCAAATGTTCAATGGGGTTGTCATAGCAACGGCGGTCATTGAAAAAAGATTGTGTTAGTAGAATACCAAAAGGTATATATAGTGGCGATTTTTCGACGATACCATTGTCATAGTGAAGCGATTGGTTTAGTAGAATTGGGGCCCTGGTTTCGCACGGATCGTCATCAAAATAATATATCGCCTATAGCACTCAGGGATAGTCTAGCTTTCTATCAGTGAAAAAAACTTCAAAATCGGTTCAGTAGTTCCGATGATTAGCATTAGTCATTAGCATTACACAGAAACTTACAAACCTCTTCATTTTATCTCTTTATAATTTTAGTATAGATACGTCTGTACTGTTAGTGAAAATACGGTATTAGTATATTTCAAATATTTGTGATATATACGAGGGTCATTCAATAAATACTTAGCCTACAAAAAGTAAACGAAAATTTTGGAAAAGTGGCAATTTATTTTTCAACATAGTCTCCTTTTAGTTCGATACACTTAGCCCAGCGATGCTCCAACTTTTATAACCCGTCCGAAAAATAGTTTTTGTCAAACTCTGCAAAATAGGCCTCCGTGGCGGCGATGACCTCCTCATTTGATCCATATCTATTCCCGGCGAGAGATTTTTTCAGATTAGGAAACAGTAAGAAGTCACAAGGGGCCAAATCTGGAGAATACGGTGGATGGGGCAGCAATTCGTAGCGTAATTCGACCAATTTGGCCATGGCAACGGCAGACGTGTGAACCGGTGCGTTGTCGTGGTGAAACAGCACTTTTTTCTTCGCCAGATGGGGTCGTTTTTTCTTTAATTCGGCGTCGAATCAGCCCAATAAATCGGCATAGTAAAGCCCTGTAATTGTTTTACCCTTTTCGAGGTAATCGATGTAGATCACACCTTGTGAATCCCAGAAAACGGTGGCCATAACTTTTCTAGCCGATTTTACAGTTTTCGCCTTCTTTAGAGCACGCTCCCCGGTCTGGATCCATTGTTTTGATTGCTCCTTGGTCTCTGGTGTATACCAGTGGATCCAGGTTTCATCGACGGTCACAAAACGACGCAAAAACTCCGCTGGATTCCGCTTAAACAGCGCCAAACACGTCTCCGATGTGGTCTCACGGTTGCACTTGTTTTCCGGTGTGAGTAAACGCGGCACCCATCGCGCCGACAGCTTTCTCATGCCGAGTTCCTCGTGAAGAATATGATGCACTGTTCCTTCTGAAATGCCTACAGTCTCAGCTAGCTTCCGAACCTTCAATCGGCGATCTGCCAATATGAGATCATGGATTTTTTTAATGTTTTCCTCCGTAGCAGCTGTTTTCGGTGCACCTGGACGTAGTTCATCAAAAACCGACGTACGGCCACGTGCAAACTCGTTGAACCAATTCTTGACGGTGGCCATCGATGGAGAAGAGTCACCGTACACAGCATCCAAGCGCTCTTTGACTTCGATGTGCGTTTTCCCTTCCAAAAATAGGAATCGAATCACCGAACGATATTGCTCTTTTTCCATTTTTGTAAAACCGATCGATACGTTCGCTTCCATAAGTTGTCAAATTAAAACAAATGAAGGGATTGGAACGAAAATTTGAAAAATGAACTAAAAAAAATGTGCTACACTGTGGTAAAACTCTTTTGAAACTACAGCGCCCTCTGGCGATGAGGCTAGGTACTTATTGAATGCACCTCGTACATAATTACAGATTTAAAAGGGTATTTATCGTTGTATAAAAAAGGTGATACGCGATAAATACCCGTTTTACTTTTTTTTTCATAATTATGAATACGGTATTGTTCGCGTCCCGAAACACTTAATTTACAGTTATCTAATGTTTTGAAATAATTTATCTTCACGTTAATTGGTACCGGAAACGTAATAGCGAATCAACCTACGCAATGGAAAATAATAAAAATAACGACCAAGATGACTGACTCTTAAACTATCTACAATACGAATAAACTAAATTTAACTGTTGATATGGGTTGCTTTGTTTGTACGTCATAAACACCAACTAGTTTTTTGTTGATAAAATATTTTTTCAAAGAAATTTTGTAAAATTCATCACTGGAGCAGCAATCAGATTAAAATGAGGCCAATCCAATGATTTTATTATACTTAAATAATAAAATAATTGAATTGAATTGCCCTCATTGCCTCATAATAACTTTACAGCATTAATCCAAAACGTTATATCTAAAACTAATACAAAAAATTATTATTGTATTAGATATTTACAAAAAAAAACTTAACAAAACCACACTTAAACACTCATTTTCGAACTTAGGTATACATACTAAAAATAATAATTTATTAAAAAAGGTATACATTAAAAAAAGTGGCACTCCGGGAGTGCTGACAGAAGTGAAAACACTACAGATACTTATATACAGAGGTGTCAGTAGTCAGTGACAGTGTCGGTAACAGTGTCACGAGTTCAAGGGTTTTTCCCCATCTCAAAAAATGCTCAACGCGCCTAAATAAGTTTTCACTTCAAAAAACAAACACAACAGACTCAAATACAATAGTGACATACACTAAAAGCTATCCATTCAGAAGTTCCGTTGTCTAGCATTTATCTCCATTATGAGATCACCTCCATGGTACCTACTAAATTACTGAATCACATTATAGGTAGAATAGTTATTTATATAGAAAGAATAATAGATAGATAGATATAACTCGTTATTGAATTACCACACAAACAAAAATAATACAAAAATAAATATAAGGCTAGAATAATAATAATAATATATTTTCCAAAAAAATAATGTTGCTTGTTCCCTCATGAGACTAGCACAGGTAAACTCAGGGGCGAACGCTAGTCATCCATAAACCACATTATTAAATCACAAGCGATAGCAAATCAAAGATCGTATTCGCAGATAAGAATACGATCTCTAGATTGCCTAAGAATAACAATTTAATAGAAATGTCATTGTAGAAGGTAATTATAGAGCGTAACCAGTAAAGAAGTTCGAGAGTTTTCTTAGAAAGGCGTGACATAGTATAAAAATAGCAGTGAGTCATCTTCATACAAAATAAATAAATAAATATCGCTGGACATTTCACACAGCGCTATCTAGCCCCAAACTAAGCAGAGTTTGTACTATGGGAACCAGATACTTATACGAGGCATGCCTTTTAAGTTCTGTCGTTTCCATATTTTCCGGCAATTTTGAATTTGGAACTGTTCTATATTCGAATCTGTTTACATTTTGAATCTCAAAACAGTTGAAAGTATTAGGATTAATGCTATTGTTTAGTCACAGTTTCGATTTGAATCTGTCAGGTCACGTACGAAAATGAATCTTTCTAAGGAAAATGTTCGTGCAATAATTTTCTACAACTTTAGAAGAGGCCTGACACGGCTTCAGTGTTTAGAAGAGCTAACATCTGTGTTCAGTGATGTAGCCCCATGTCTGCGGACTGTCGAACGCTGGTATTTAGAATTCCAGCGTGGACATACTAGTGTTAGTGACAGATTTCGCGAAGGACGCCCAAAATCCGCCTTCACTGAAGATAACATCATTGCTGTGAGACAACTAATTCTCGAAGATCGTCATGTGACGTATCGAGAGATAGAGGCTCTATTAGGCATCTCAGGGACAACCATTCAGAAGATCTTGCATGAAGCGCTTGGTGTGAGAAAGCTAGTTTGCCGTTGGATACCGCATCTGCTTTCCGACGATCACAAGGCGGCCCGCGTCAGATGGTGTAAGAAAACTCTGCAAAGGTTCAACCGAGGGGAGTCAAATCACGTCTACGACATCATAAGTGGTGACGAATCTTGGATCTATGCCTACGATCCTGATACCAAACAACAATCTACAATCTGGGTCTTTCAAGACGAGCCAAAGCCGACTAAAGTTGTTCGTTCTCGAAGCACTTCAAAGAAGATGGTGGCCACGTTCGTTGGAAAAACCGGCCATGTTGCGACTATTGCACTTGAAGATCGTAGAACGGTTAACGCAGAGTGGTATACTACAGTTTGTTTACCACAAGTCATCGCCGAACTTCGAAAATCTAACTCAAAGCGACGCATCATCCTGCACCACGACAACGCAAGCTCACACAGCGCTCGTCAAACGATTGAGTATTTGAAGCAGGAAAAAGTAGAAATTCTTGACCATCCTCCATACAGTCCTGACCTAAGCCCTAACGATTTCTTTACATTTCCTAAAATTAAGAAAAGTCTTCGTGGTCAAAGGTTCCAGTCCGGTGAAGAAGCAGTCGACGCTTTCAAGACAGCCATTTTGAACACCCCACTTTAGAGTGGAATAAATGTTATAATAACTGGTTTGAGCGAATGGAAAAGTGTTTTAAGCTACGTTGTGAATACTTTGAAAAACAATAAAAAGTACTATAAGGTTCTAGATGTGTTTTTTTCTTCAAACGACAAAACTTAAAAGGCATGCCTCGTACACGGTGTTTCTTAAATCACTGTTTTCCCAGAACAAACGTTGTTCAGACCATGGTTTACTACCGGTTTATAGCAAAAATACGTTATTAAAAAAAAATCTAGGTGTTTTCAAATAAGTCTTAAGTTGCTCAAACTTTAACCATGACATAGCACACAGCAACATAGCAAATAGCGACGTACACGCACACCACTAACTCAAATCGGCTCCGGACAGCGGGGCACTTGTTGTTGTTGTTGTTGGCCATTGTTACCAACCACCATTGTACTTGTTGCTTTGTTTTTTTGATTGTTTCTTGTGTGGTGTACGAGTATTTTCATTCATTCATTAATTCAAATTTTGTGCAATGTTAAATACCTAGTTAGGTGTAGTGTAGGTAGTCCCGTCCGGCTTGACGATTTTTAAGATGGTTTTAAAAATCTTAGGTAGGTAGGTAGGTACATACCATTTAATTAATCGGCACGTGCTCCGTAGAGTTTTTAAGTTTATCACGGCACTTAACAAAAATCACATAACATGGTAAGCAGGTAGGTAGGCACCTACTTAAACACTTTTTAGTCTGTTTTTGAAGTCAGAATAGAAAAATCACATAGGTATCACGTAGGTAAATGAAAATGAAAACATTTATTTGACACGACACACTACAAAATATAACACAACAGAAGATGGTGACATTCAAGTAATGTCGAATCTTGACTTCTGGCTCTAAGAGTGGGTGTAAATAGAAGGATATGTAACAAGAATGCCAGAAGTCAAAGATTACAGGATAATAAAAAAATACAGGAATATCTCACGCAACTTCCATCATAATTGCAAATTCCAGTCATGCCAAAATGGCGTCAGCTCAGCATGTGCTAAGTAGGAAGGCTAGAACCTAGCTACTTAACGCTGGTATTCTGCTGACCCCAAATAGTGTCGTCACGGACGTCAGAAGCCTGCACTGCTCTCGGGGATTGAGTGAAGGTAGGTATGTATAGCACCTACCTACCTACCCACATAAATAATTTTTATTGTTTGTTAGTCGTGTGGGTGAGATAAAAATTACAAAAATATAACTACATAACATATTATAAAACTAAAAATACTTAAATAATTACATACTTACATAGCCTAGTATTTTACGTATATACAAAAACACTAATTTATAATCCTAACTGAGATTCTAAATAACAAATAAACAAAAAAAACATATTGGTACTATAACCTAATCTGAGGTACGTAGGTAACAATCACTTAAGTTAAAAATCACGGAGGAACAGCTGCCCCACAAGAAGTCGCGTGGAGTCAGGTCTGGAGAGCGAGGCGGCCAGGCCACTGGGCCGCCGCAGCCTATCCACGAAGCGAAGCGCCTATTTAGATAGTCGCGCACGGTGCGTGCGTAGTGTGCTGGGGCTCCGTCCTGCTGGAACACCATGTCCCGCTACACGCGCAACGGGAATTCCTCCAGTCGATCCTCTACCTCCCCCCTCAGGAACTCTAAGTAGTTCTCTCCGTTCAGCCGGTCGGGCAGGAACAGAGGACCAATAATCCTGTCTCCGATGACAGCGGCCCAAACGTTTATGGACCAACGGTGCTGGAATCTGGACTGGCGGAACGCTTGCGGATTCGTGCGGCACCAACACACAAAATCATGTTGTGTAACTCGACATTCTCGCTTGGATCGGAACTCGGAAGGAACCGGAACTCTAAATTAATGAAGTTATCAAAGCCAACGCGAACAAGTGACTGAAGTGAAAATCAAAAAACAAATTAACCGTTTCCGTGTGGAGGTCTTTTTAGCAATCTTACCCCTGGCGTCCAATAAACCTTCTTTGGGGCATCAAGCGCCAGAGCCACAATAATCAACCGTATACGCAAGGGCATACGGAACATTGTAGGCGAAGGGCCGGCGAACAGAGCAAAAAATGGGTAAAACCCATTGTTCGGGATAAAACCCATAATTGAAATTGCCGTCATATTTTAGGGTTCATTTTTGATGTGAAAATTAAAAACCATCATTAGTCCGGTCAATTTAGACATGCAAGGGTACAAAAATTCGCATAGAGCTAAAAATTGGTATGAATGTTCGGAACACCATATGAATGTTAAAAAGTCCCCATCGATCCCGTACTTGATTTTTTTTTATTCAAGGTCAAAGGTCTCTAAAATTAGTTTTTCGTTTTATCTCAAAAACCGTGGCTCTTAGGAAAAAAAGACATTTTTAATAAATAATAACATGATCTACAATAATTTTGATCGTTTTAATTTTATGATAAAACTTACCGTTTTGCTGAAAAACGCGAAAAATCAATTTTCGAGACCTTGAATAAAAAAACCAGGTATGGGATCGATGGGGACTTTTCAGCATTCTCTATGCGAACTTTTATAGCTTCACTTCAATTTTTAGGGCTAATTGGACCGGACTACTTGATGACACTCATGTTTGTAGGTAGGTTCTTACTAGTTTGGTTCTTAGTTACCTAATTAGGTAGTTTATTTTGGTTGTCATGTCACTGCAGCACTGGGTTTTCCTGGTCACTCATTCGTCAAACATCGTAAGAAACCACCATGACCTTGGACACGGATTTTTGGTCACAGAAACTTTTCACCACACTGGTTTTTTCACTATCAGACACGATTCACGACCCTCATACCCCGACTTGATCACTGACCTAACGCAGAGTAACCAAGAAATAACCAGTGGTAGGACGAAAGAATTCAACCTAGAGTGACCAAGAAAGAACCAATGACATTATGAATAAATGACTGAACACCACCATAAAAAAAGATAAAAATATTTTGTACGGAACCCTTTAAATATGAAATATGTATCTTATTTCATAAAGATTTTGTGGGCTGAGCCTACCAGTCCAGTGAACTCAAACGATGCTTCATTTGCAGGTCAAGCTCAGAGTACAATAAACCCTAAAATCAGCTGATTTTGGGTTGTCACCACTTGTCGTACGTTCAGTTTTCAAGCAAACTTTGCTGCACTGTACTTCAATGAAAATCATCGAATTTACAAAAGTCGTAGAACTATTGTGGTTCTCCTAAGTGTCCAGAATCGCCCCCCCCTTCGGGATAACATACTAGTTCTGGGACACCCAGAATAATCCTGAAGTGAACATTCTGTGGACGGACGAGTCTACCTTTACGCGCGTAGGCATGTTTAACATTCACAATGAACATTATTGGGCGTTTAACAACCCACATCTGATTAAGAAACACTCCCACCAAATTAGATTCAGTGTAAATGTATGGGCCAGCATTATCAATGAAGTGATAATCGGGCCAGTGTTCATTGAAGGAAATTTAAATGGTGCTTCCTACTTGGACATACTGATAACAACAATACCAGAGCTACTGGAAGGCGTTCCCCTAGCTTATTTACGTGAAACGCAACGGCGGTCATTGAAAAAAGATTGTGTTAGTAGAATACCAAAAGGTATCTAGCGGCGATTTTTCGACGATACCATTGTCAAAGTGAAACAATAGGTTTAGTAGAATTGGGGCCCTGGTACCTACCTATTAAACAATTATTTATCTTGCGCGTGCGGGGGTTAGGTATCTACACCGGGCGCCCGCTGTATCTGTGTTGCAGAGAGTTACGTTCGTTCAGACATTTTATATTCATAAAGTTTTCGTGTTTTTTAAAAACCAAACACGTATATTTTTTTATTTGATGATATAAACCGGTAGTAAACTATGGTCTGAACAACGTTTGTTCTGGGAAAACAGTGATTTAAAAAACACCGTGTATATATATTTTTTTATAAATACATACTTATAATATATAGAAAAACACCCAGACACGGAACAAATATCTGTAGATCATGCAAGCATTTGTTCCGCGGCGGGAATCGAACCCGCTACCTCCTGCGTCTCAGCCGGCTATACGCCCACTGCACCACGGAGGCAGTCAAAAAAATTATATAAAAGAAAAGAGTGACGAAATCTTGGCTCAGCGTATTTTGATTTTTGACCACCTAGGTCTACCACTATACTAATTTTATAAACACGGCGCATTTAAATGTTGAATACAATAAATTACATAATTTGTAAACATTAGCGAACGTCTATTAATTACCTGAGACGTTTTCGACGATTTTTGACCTCCCTTCTCCTCCTGGTGAGATGTCGCGAGATTTGGTTTGAACCCTTCTTCGCCCCCTTATCTCAAATGAGATTTTTCAAAATTTGTGTTCATATGGTAAATGCGTTGGTCTTATTAAAAAACTCAATTGCCTTCATTATATTTATGACTACTATACTGGTATTCAACATTGGTTCTCTCGTAATCTAGAATCACACTGATAAAATTAAAAGAAATAAAACTAAATTAACAAAATTACGTGATATTTGCCGAGACCCCCTCCACCCGTACGATTGGGCGAGATTTTGCTCGACCCCTTCCCCCCGCGTACGTAATTAATGGACACCCCCTTCAGTGTACCATAAAGTATCATAATACGGTCGTATATTACATGTTGAGAGTTGCTTCTCTATATTTGTTAATAGTCTGCCTTCTACCATCTTTTCATATTTATATTTATACTTAAACTTTTTAAAAACATTCCTGTCCATGATCCCTATAAAGCTCGGACACGCCCGGATCAATCCATAGCACATTTTATTTTTTTCTGCTTGTCCGGTGCCGTTTTTAATCGGGTCCGTGAGTTTCCCGATGCTTTGTAGTCCGAGCCTATCAGACTTCACAATGTTGCGCTACTGTTCCGCCTCATTATCATTGTCCTTACAATTGGGTTGGTTATTATTGAAAGCGTTGAGATTGTATCTCTTTTGTTAGTTATTAGCCGTGTTGATTTAGTGCTGCGCTCGATGCCTTAGTACGACCACCCTCTACTAACTTATTGCGACCACCATAATCATTTTAAACTGAAGAGACATTAAAGAAAGTGCATTAGATATAAAAAAAAAACATAATTTTCAGACTTTGAACAGTATAATTCAATAATTAAGAATTCAATTTGCTCTATCTATTTACATAGTGACTGATAATGATCATGAATTATTTTTTAACTCCCAACGCAAAAATAGGGGTGTTATAAGTTCGACGCCTATAATAAATTCATTTATTTCAGACAACTTAATCCATCATTATTTTATATTTATCCAGTTAGGATTTTAAATACCTGACTAATTAATAGCTAATATCGATTTCAAATTAAACATAATACAGAAGCTAAGCATGTATGTAAGTATTTTTCAAACTTTCGTGGTTACTATATTAATTACACTAAACACTACACTAACCGTCATGTGTCGTAAAATGAATGAGGACATTTCTAATTCTGAAGACCAAGTGAGGGTAGTTGCTACAACTACCATCACCTCTCCAGTAACTCAAGTACCACGACGATAAAGAAGATCAGCGGACCCGAATATTTCAGCATTTTTCCTTTGGTTTTTTGGTGAAGGGATCTCAGCTGTAAAATGGAAATTGATTACCAGTTTTTAATGTGTTTATTTTTAAAAGGTTTTTTTAATGTTTGTTACTTCAGATCTCCGTTATTTATCAACCGATTTAGAAAATATGTTTTTTATTTGAAAGGATATATACTTTTTGATTGGTCTCATAGAAATTTCATCAAAATCGGTTTGTTTTTCAATCAAAATAACTTGAAAAAATATGTCACCAATGTAAACAGAATTGAGTATTTTGCTTTCTTGTGACTTTTAACCGACTTCAAAAAAGGAGGAGGTTCTCAATTCGTCTGAATCTTTTATTTTTATGTTTGATCCTTGATTACTTGAAGACGCCTGAACCAATTCGAGAAATTCCTTTTTTGTTTAAAACTTCCCAAGTAGTCCCATTGGCACCAAGTCAGGATCTGATGATGGGATCCCAAAAAAATCGAGGGCAACCCTCAAATTTTATAGGGAAGCATAATGTGTTTTTGAATAAATCAAAATAACTGATTTCGAATTTTTGAAGTCTGTTATAACTTTGTTAAAAGGTTACTTGTTTAATTTATAGTTCTAGTTTTTATTTATTAGGTTCAGTCTTACCAATATTCTTTCGAATTCAAAAACGTATCCTTTTCAATTGAGCTCCAAACGAGTCTCCAAGATGGTATGGCTTGTTTACTTAAATTGTAATGGCTTATTAACTCTGTCAATAGCTCACATACATTAAATCTCGGAATTTACTCGTGGACTTAGAATGTTTGCTCTCTAGGGAATTATGTTATCTTATTTATGACCTATCTGGTTTTTTTTTTCATCAAATCAGCTACAGGACCACTGCTGGACATAGGCCTCCCCCATGGATTTTCAAAGCGACCGATCTAGTGCAGCCCAGGTCATCTTTCCATCTAGATGGGGGTTCTATACTAGATGTTATCACGAGGGGGGTAAATCTCAACACTTACGAGAACAAAAAATGTTCAACGACTTTTGTGAATTCGATGATTTTTATTGAAGAATCACTTGGTAAAAATCAGCTGATTTCGGTTAAAATTCTGTTTATCAGCTGTTTTAGGTCAAAGTAATGTAAGTTCTAAGGAAGGCGCAAAGTCTAACAAATAGCTGATTAAAAGTCAAACTAAAAAGTTCAAAAAAATTATCCCGAACTTAAAATGCTTAAATTATGTAACACCCTTCTTTCTTCTTATTTTACTGTTCATTTCTAAATGTTATGTTTAACCTAGTTTAATAATAACCAGTCAAGCAATACATTGCCAACAAGTTAATCTAACCACTGACAGCTACAGTCGGCACCTCAATGTTCATGTTCAAACTAATACCAAACGACAGCCTTTGGGTCAATACCTGTCAAAAATTAATTGTATCTGACACCTGTAATTCCATCCCTCTCTGCCCTCAAGATTTAGAAAGGGATAAAGCTTCACAGGTGTGCACGTGAATAGATTTGGCTAAGATTACGTTGCATGTATTGCATAAGGCACTATGTTCTAATACTGCATTATCGCAAAATTATTACGGTCTAATTAAGATACAGCAAACTTTTAACATTTGGCGGTTTTTTGATAGTTGATTGACGTTTCCGTATTGTTGCAAAAAAAAAATATTAGACGGGACTGTTTATGTTATCACATTGAAATGTTTCTTAACAAACATGATATCATGATGTCCTAAGCAACAATAGTATGAATATAAGGGCCGTAAGCGATCAATTATACCCGAGATATTTTGGCTTATGGGAGGGAGCGAATACAAACGAGGACACTAATGATTTCGATGGTGTAATTGATCGCTTACACCCGAGAATAACACATAGCTTTTCATTACGTATGCGAGGATTTTTTGAAGTTATACTTCTTTTGGCGCGATGGAGAAAAATGATGAGAGTGAATTTTTACGATGCGCGCGCACACCGACACCTAAATTTAACAGCATGAAGTTAGTTCTAGGTGGTATGAAAATTGATAACTATGTTCAAGTTGTATATTCTAGTATTTTTATATGTAGAACACGTGTTTCGTAAGGGTACAATTAAACAGTGTGAATAAATAAATATTATTTTGGTGTTTTTATTAAATCAATTTCATATACGACGGTGATACTAATAATTTATTATTTATTTTTCCATACGCCAAAGAAGTATAACTTCTAACGCGTGTACATAAGTACACACACTCTTTTTTTTAAATAAATTTAATTTGTTCGTCCCTTGAAATCATATTTTCATGACCGTTTGTGGGCGTTCTTGGTTGTTCGCTTTTTTATTTTTTCACAGCCGGACTGTGGCTTTTTCTATTTTTAAATAACTGTATTAGGAGAGAAGGATTTGTCATGGAGGTTATATTTCATTATTATTATGAATGCTTCATTCGATTAACAAATTTACTTCCAGTGGGGGACCAAGATGAGGCGTTTTCCAATTAATCCTTTCTAGGCGTAATAAGAGTGAGCGGATCTTGCATCAGTACATACGAGATGCTAGACGAGCGAGAGGCAGGCCGAGGAGAAGGTGGTGCGACGATGTTGTGGAGGCAGCGGGAAGGACTTGGACTCGTCTAGCACAAGATCGATCACAATGGAACCGTATGGAGGAGGCCTACACCCGACTTTGGCGTACCCAAACCGACAAAGTGTACGAAACAGAGCACGGAAACTTAGATACTAAGACATTTTGGAAATAAAGGCCTTATTTATTTATTTTTAGTCCTAATAAGGCGTAATTTAAACTAAAAATGACGAATTTTTTGAGACCATTATAATAAATAAATACATTTTTTTTGTATCCCAAAAACTTTATAATTGAGTTTTGTGTCTAACATGTAGGTACCGTCCTGCCGTACTCACCGTACTCACTCTGTTGACTGGTTGGTTGCTTGAACGAGTGGAGTCGTTGAACCGCTCGTGGTAACTTTTTAGTAATCTGTGGCATCGTCCAATAGTTATACGCTAGTTCTCTAAGATTTCGTCGAGCAGCATTTTATCATTTTTCTCAAGATTTTGATAATAGAACAAGAAAATTTTATAGACACATTTATTTTTTATTTAATTTGTTGAAACCGTTCCTTCAATATAATTAGTTTAAATTGCAACACATATTTAATTTGTTTGGGGCCTTGTGTTTTATAATATACTTTGCTTCAAAATTTGTATCAAACAAATCGAACCCAAGAAAGGTGTTGTGCATAAGATTCCTGCGCAGATTATTTTTCAATAACATATTGTTCTTTATGTTCCATTTACACAAAAAAATTGTGCAACAGCACAGCAAAATGTAACACCAAACAATCCATTGAACTTTGAACCCAATTCGACCGAACAATAGCAGTATGTCAAGATTTCCTTAACTTACAAGTCAATTTTCAAAGGTGTTGGCAAAGACAACAAAGGTCGGGCTTTTACGTAACAGTCTTGACATTTGCAGGGCTGCGCAGGAGTGCGCCGGACGTCGTAACTACGTCATTCTGTAAGTACATCTAGTCCTCGGCTGTTGCTGTGGCACATGAGCATGCAATCGTAGAGTTCGGTTTCTTTGAGTTTTTAGTGTTTAGTTGTATTTGATGATGTGAGGGAACAAGTCGATGACCCCCCTGATGGCCGCAGTGGTTACTAATATTAGAAATGAAAAATTTTGGATGTGTGTTTGTTTGTTACTCAATCACGTCGAAACGGCTGAACAGATTTCGATGAAATTTGCTATGTACGTAGAATATAACCTGGATTACCAGATAGGCTACTTTTTATCTTACAAATCAGTTTCCGTCAGATAAAATGTGATGTCAAAGTTTCTTTAAGTATTTTTGTAGCCCAGAACAATGTGGGTGAAGCCGCTGCCAACAGCTTGTAACATTATATTTATAGGCCGTAGAATAAGTTAATTAATATCCTGTATCTATTTTATTGTTGCCTGAACTAAATAAATTATTACTATTATTGTATTGCGCTCGACTCCTGTGATAAAGAGGTTAAAAGTCTTATGAGCTAGTAATTTTCCCGGCACAATACTTTAAAATTGAATACAGCAATGCGAGCGAGCATTACTGGGAACCCCCTGTATTTATATTGAAATAAAAACTTGTAGTAGGATGATTTCCAAGAAGTTTTTTTTATTAAATATAGATATTATCGAAAGACATGACGAGTAATAAAAACTTATTGTTAATCATCCTTCTACAAATTCCCTTGCTCTTGATGAGGATGCAATAACAATAAAAACAAATATGATAGATTTCTTTGTTACCCTACAAACGAATCGCAGGGCAATAATGATCCTAAACAAAAAATACAAACAAACGCTCTTTTTGAAGTTATACTTCTTTTGGCGCGTTTGGACGCGTCGACGAACACCGACAGCCAAGAAGCGATATGATGAAGTTAAGAGCCAGAAGACTCAATATTGCAACACTGACAATTATTATTCTGCTTGCTTTATGGTATTGAAGTTTAAATACACGATACTCAAGGATATAAGTAACAAAACTGCTGATCTAAAAACACGAATGATTAATAAAATGTCAGTAAAAAAAAAATTCAAAGACACCTCTGACAATTACGACATTCTCAAGTTAATTCTACACATTGAGGTATTTTGATATGATATTTCACAAATATATGCTTCAAATAATTAGAAAATAAACTATAAACCTATTTTTTAGAATAAGTGACTTATTTGCACAGTAATTATGTTTTTTATAAATGTCGCTTACGTTTTTTAATTCGGAGCCACTTCAACATCATGTCGCACTCTTCTCACTCGTTACTCGCGTATTTTACTTCGCGCTCAATCTCATTCCGCGGCGATCCGCGTTGCTAGATAGACCTGTGCAATTTTTTTCCAGGAATAAAACGAAAATTAAACCCACACAAATGGGTAAAAAATCATTTAAAAAATTGTGCATTATGCGCGCGAAACACATGATGGATAAAGTAAGGTAAGTAAGCCTTTTATTTGCGCGTATATATTGACATTTGATAATATTTAGTATGATTTTGTAAAATCTTTCACCCAGCGAGGGTTTTTTGTGCCGCGGCACTGACAACATATATTCTTATTTTCAACGTAAAAATAAAAGTCTAGTTAGCCCAGCGGTTCTCTACACTGGAGAGTTATCTGCATAATCTGGTGAAGGGAGTTCAAGTCTCATAGTACCTAGATGATTTTTTTTTATATTTTTTCTATCTTTAGTTGTTTCTATGTTTTGTACAAGTATACTTTTATTTAGTCATGTACCTAGTGAATATACCTAGATGATTTTTTTTTCATATTTTTTTTATCTGTAGTTGTTTCTATGTTTTGTACAAGTATACTTTTATTTAGTCATGTACCTAGTGAATATACCTAGATGATTTTTTTTTTCATATTTTTTCTACCTTTAGTTGTTTCTATGTTTTGTACAAGTATACTTTTATTTAGTCATGTACCTAGTGAATATTTTAATATGAAATCATAACTTTTGATTTTTAAACTTTTGTCAGTCAAAGCTATGTTTATTTTAAGGTCAAAGAAGAAAGATGCAAATGAGCCCCTTTTGACACAATCCGGCGAAAGGTAAGGAAAACCCATCATAATTATTTATTAGGTAGGTAGGTATGTGTATATACTAAGTATGTGGATATTGTAAGTTATTACATGCAGCCATTCATATCTACTTACTTTGTATCAGCGCGGCTTCATGGCGCGTCGTGCCACAGTATAAGAAAATTTGTAACAGTAGGACAAAGTTCACATGTCTTACGTTGACCAAGTTACAACTACTTACGTTCCTAGTTAGTTGAAATTGCTAAGTTGGCTATAAAATAAGTACATATAGAGTATAAAAACTTTTACATTAAATATATTGGAGTAAGTACCTATACATATTATAAAAACTTTTCAGCTTCGGCCTGAGTGAGAGGACAGTCGATGAAAATTGCGACACATTACCGTGTGACACTCCAAATTTTGAAAGGTTAGATGTTTGCATTATTGTTGCCTGTTTGTATTATCAATCAACTATAAAAACAGTATAAAACTCATTATTTCTTATAATCGATTTAAAATGTATTGGCCAGCCTTCAAAATGTGATACCAGCTACAAGCTCCGTTCAAGAAGTTGCAGATACAAATTTTCAAGTTACTTAATATGTTAACTATTTAAATTTAACATTCATTAACAAGTTATAAAAATCTGCTTTACTTTAATAATATAATGTATTTTTACAATTATTTCAGAATAAACTGTCGTACATATTCAAATACAATAAACAAAAAGAATATAAAAAAGAAAACTAAAAAGGCAAATATAAATCAACTTTTTGAAGAACACTCGTAAGTTTTATTTATTTATTTATTTTGATCAACAGCAGCAGTTTATTGTAGTCTACCCATTGCAGATTTCTAATTTGGGATTGAAAATAAAATAGTGTTGATCGAGCAAAGCGAGATCTCCAAATCAACTTGGGCAAATCGGCGTTGTATGTATGTTTATTTGTCCGAAGATAACTTTCGAAGCGTTGATCTGATCATCGTGAAATTTGATACGTAGGTAGGTAGTGATGGCACAATCCTGGTGTGACTAAATGAGCTAAAAATATTGGGGGTCGTTAAGATATAAAAAATCAAAATGAGAAAATTAGGTCAAGTGGGACGTCTAATGAAAGGTCTAAACGAGTACATTTCAACCCCGTTTTTATTTTTAGTTTAATCCTTGTATTTTTTGAGTAATTTAAACAACGTTTCACACAATTTTATTGTTTTAGGATAGAAAATGGAGGAGAAGAAAGACGAATCGTTGATATTCATTATTACACATCAAACTTATTGAATCAGATCTCAAAACATTCATTCTTTGATTGTGGACTAGAAAGTATTCAGTTCCATTCAGAGAAAAGTTTTGGTCTGTCATCGAAAATAACGTTTCTGTGTAAAATGTGCAATATCAAATTCCAAGTTGATACATGTGATCCAAAGCCTAAAAATACTTTAGATCTGAACACAGCTGCTGTCACAGGCATGACAGTAACAGGCATAGGATTAGCACAACTGTCAGAGCTGTTTGCAGCGATGAATTTGCCGCAAATGTCCCAAACCATCTATAGTAAGACACATACAATTATTTCTAAAAAGTGGGAAGAAAGCGCTATGGTGGCAATGGAGGCAGCAGCTAAACGTGAGCGAGAAGCAGCGATTGAAGAAGGAAAAGTTAAAGATGGTGTGGCAGTTATTGATGTAATAGCGGATGGATGCTGGGGGAAAAGATCTTATAAGAAAAATTATTCATCATTATCCGGCGCGGCAGCAATAGTGGGACGTAGATTCGGAGAAGTGTTATTTCTCGGCGTGAGAAACAAATACTGTTCCATTTGCGCCCAGGCCGAAAAGAAAAGTGTACAACCAAAGGTACACACATGCTACAAAAATTACACGGGACCCTCCACTGGCATGGAGTCCGATATTATAGTGGAAGGCTTTAAGCATTCAATGGATATGTATCAAATCATATATGGAAGACTAATAGGTAACTAATTTATTATTAAGTAGGTACATTCACAAATCATATTCACACACCAATATTATTTATTATTTCTCATGTACCTGTCTATAAAATACACTTTATTTTAGGGGATGGTGACTGCAATACCTACAACAAAATCCTTGAAGCCAGGCCATATAGCAACGTTACTGTGGAAAAACTCGAGTGCAAAAATCATTTGCTAAGAAACATGTGCAATAAACTTTCTGCAGTTGCAAGTGATAAAAAGTATCCTATAGCACAACGGAAAATGTTAACCACTCAGCGAATACTTGCATTGAGAAAATCTATTTGTTTGGCAATCAAAGAAAACAATAGTAAGAATGGGGAATCTAAAAAAGTAAATGATCTGTACCGGGATATATCAAATTCTTACAACCACGCCTTTGGCGAACACAAAGATTGCAAATCTTACTATTGTGAAAGCGAGAAAAAAAGCGAGAATATGGTTCCAAAACTAAGAGCATCAGCAATGTGGAACAGAATACAGTATGTTGTAGGTGTACTTGCTTCAAATTGTCGAAGTTTAGTTCATGACGTAAACAGCAATCGCGTGGAAGGTTTTAATAGCATTATAGCCAAACTAGTTGGAGGCAAACGAACGAACTTAAGCTCACGACAGACCTACCAGACACGATGCAATGCAGCGGTAGTGTCGTTTAATACAAAAAAACCTGTGTATACACTACAAAAGAACATATTGGGGTTTAGTCCGAAATGTAAATCAAAACTGTTAGAGGAACGCAAACTCCGAAAGAATATTTTGTGTAACAGCTATGTGCGGCGGAAAATACGTTTTTCTAATAATAATGCTCCATCTGACAAACAATACGGAGAGAACTGTCAAAAACCGGACATGGCTGTGGAAGAAATGACGCAACTTAAAGAAACTTTCCTAAAAAACTTGAAGAAAACAGAGGCGGAAAGAAAGAGCATTGAACGAGTGACTGTACTTCAACGAGACAGTAGTGAATGGTTAGAGTTGCGTAGACAGTTGATAACAGCATCTAATTTTGGAAAGATTATAAAGAAAAGAGATTCAACAAGTGCATCAATAGTCAAAGCCTTGTTGTACAAAAGAGACTTATCCAATGTGACTTCAATAAAACATGGAGTGGAAAATGAAAGCAATGCTTTGAACCAGTTGTCTGGTCAACTTAACGTCCACATTAAATCATGTGGCTTATTTATTGACCCGGAAGTTCCATATTTAGGAGCAACACCAGATGGGTTGATTGGAGAAGATCAAGTTGTGGAGGTTAAGTGCCCAATATCAGTTTTTAATTCAACGTCCGCGTCGCTAAAGGAAGCAGTGCAAAAGAAAAAACTCCCATTTTACAAACTGATTAAAGACAACCTTGTTATCAACAAAAATCACGACTGGTACTTTCAAGTACAGGGACAACTACATATAACCAGACGGAAATCTTGTGTGTTTGCTATATGGATAGGTGAAACTAAGCCATTGTTAGTCGAACACATTGAAAGAAACACAGAATTTTTCGAAAGTAAAATGCTTCCTAAATTATCGACTTTTTACTTTGAGCACATATTGCCCGAGTTATTGGATCCCAGGCAGACAAGAAGCTTACCTCTGCGAGGTGCTTCAGTCCCCAGGAAACGTCAAGCAAATGTGAGAACGACCTCGTCACATGATAACAAAAAACGAAAAATAACCAATGAAATTATAACTTGTGAAAGTACAATTATTGGCAATGCACCTTCTCAAACCTTGGAATTCCGTATAGATTTTGAGGATTTTTAATTTATTATTATATACAGAAAAGTAACGTGCTCAAAGTGTCAAGCCTTTTATCCTCCATGATTCACCAAATGAACAACGTCAAATTCAAATAGTATCTCTATTTCCATAGTGTTATCCGAACACTTACGGACAATTCCAAGACTTGTGATCTGGAATGGACTTCTTGGTTTCTCACAGTGTCACCCCGAGCGATCTTGTACCATACTGAGGGTGACATTTGAACAAATATTTATTTGCGGGTATTCTTAAAATGTTTTTTAGTTAAATTTTTGGACAGTCTGAAATCACTACAATTCTTAAGTTAAAATTTTTCTCAAAAGAAATTAACATTTCCCTTACGTGTAATGAATGATATATAAGTGAAATGTTAATTTCTTTTGAGTAAAATAAATTTCTTTGCGTTACGCTTACCGTATGCAAAACAAGTAAGAGAAATTACATTTCGTTTTTAGATTCGTTAATTGTCAATTTTTGTACATAATACTAACTTTATACTTACCTACTAACGGACATATGCCATGAGAACTCTGCGCAGTGCGCAAAAGTGAGTATGAATAGTAATAAATCCGAGTATGTCCATCATGTAAAATTATGTTGTGAGCGATATCATTAGGTACTATTGATAGAAAAAAAAATTCGGTATCTCTTTCAATACGTCTGACTTGGCTGTTGTATTGACTTGCAATGATATTATTTCTGTAAATAAATGCTTATGAATGTATAAATTAATGTCGGAATATTTTATACTATTTAAACTTTCTATTTTTGGGCTCACATAACACTTTCAATGAAAAAAATAAATTTCTGACTTACTACATTTATTTTACTGTGACACACTGACCAACCATCTAACCAGCGTATCGTGTGCGAATGTATAGATGGCGTTTCATCACGTTATTTGCAATGAAACGTAGTTCCCGCATTCCTAAACAGATGGCGCGAGTATCGAGAGCAATTATCAGTACTTTGTAGCCGTTTAGTTCCACAAATTTCCGAGAAGTTTATTTGTAATAATGTCTCTAGTTGTTGCTTTGGCGTAAATCTAATGGCGGGTGCGCGGTGAAGTGGGGGTGAAATCTGAAATCTGCGTGTCTAATGTCTGACCCTTAAATGATAACTGTCTTATGCGCGCGCACACGACAGCCAAAAAGCGACATGATGAAGTTAGCTGATAACTGTCTCTCAAGTTTCCTTGAAAACTCATAACTATATTTATTAGTTTATCATTCCTTTTACAAAGAGTTGTAGCATACAGGATGAAATCTTTAGCTATTTTTGTTCTGTTACTCCAAAGTAGTATAACTTCTTACGTGCGTAGGTACATAAGTAAACACACGTTTTTTTCACTAAAACGGGATACTACGATTCGGAGTTTTTAAACGCTTTGTCCATAATTTGCCATGGAAACACCCCAGTAGTACACTTTAGTAATTCTGTCTTTTCTCAAGGTATTCCCTGTTACGTCACGTTGTAAATACTCGGTCAGTGTGTGATTGTTCCGTTTGCTGAGTGATTTGGCCGAATTCTTGGTAAGCGATTGAATATTAACTCACTTTTCTGCACTGTTGGATTTGTCAGGTGTCAAAATACTACCAACGAACAGCAAAACCAAATGATGCATTGGAATATCGTCCTGTTGAAATATTGATGCAGGATTCTAAGTGTAATTTTTCAATATAAAGTAAAACTTGATGCATATACGCTTTTTATGATGTTACAAGTACGGTGAGATACATGTTTTTTTTATTATAAGCTAGGTTTGACCACGATCTCGTCTGATGATAAGCTATGATGTAGTCAACAGCCATAGTACAACAGAGTAATATTAATATGCTAAGTAAGTACTTACCAACACTTATTTTATATACATTTCCTTCAAGTAGAATCTCTTGCTTGTTTAACTTTATTTTCCACTCGGTCCCAGAAATACGCGCACGTACATTTTAAACTTATAACGCCATGTTTTTGCGCGGGTTCACTCCGTTCAAGTTCGAGTTGTTTTATCTGAGTTAGTACTTGGGCAAGTTTCCAACAGAAGTAGCTTAACAACCTGGCTATTCAAATACTCCTGTACACTTAGAATCAGCCCTGAAGTACTAATAGTGGATACTACTTAATTTGTCTGTGCTGTAAAGATTTCTCGAATTGCGATGTTTGACGTAGGGATTTTACAAAGAATACATTTACCACAAATATTTTCAAATAGTAAATTATGAAGAGTCAATCGTGTACCTATTTGGGGTTTGCTACTTAAGTTACTCAGACTTATATACCTACTGAAAAACTGATCCGATTTGAAAACTGTCAACTTCTGGCATTCAAAACTATAAAATAAATAAGTAAATATAAATATTGCTTGACATTTCACACAGCGCTATCTAGCCCCAAACTAAGCAGAGCTTGTACTGTGGGAACCAGAATACTGATATAATACTTATATAATTTTTTTTTGTAAATACATATTTATAATAATAATAATATTATAAATACATACTTATAATATATAAAGAAACAACCAGACCCGTAACAAATATCTATAAATCATGCAAACATAATATATGTTCCGCGGCGGGAATCGAACCTGCTACCTCCTCTGTCTCTGCCGGGTATTCGCCCACTACACCACGGAGGTCGTCTCTATTATTATAAGGATTATTTCCTAGGACTATTTCACAAAAACACGTAAAATTAGCTTTCTATTAAAAAAACGCGTCCAAATCGGTCCATCAGTTTATGAACTACCATGCCAGAGACATACAGACACTCAGACAGACATAGGGGTCAAACTTATAACATATGTCTTTTTGCATCGGTGTTTAAAAAGACACATTATATTTTGTTCTCTTCTAAATCCGCGATTATTTAGAGTTCGAGCGTATAGACGGGCGAAAACTTTTCTTTTCGAAGCATACAATTTCGTTTATCGTATTTGGTTTTGGACAGTCAAGTTGCTCAGACATATCTGACAGCGCATATACTTACAAACATGGGAGACTCCAGAGGCGCAAGAAGGCTCGGACATTCTACCAGTTGTCGTAAATGGCGACACTCGGCTCTTGAACCTTAAACTTGCGCAATCGAAATAATCGAATTCAGTTTCGTGGATCTAATTGAAGCCAATCGATTTCTTTGCCATAACAGGAACTAGGTAATTATGTACCTGCTTTGGAGTAAGCGCTTGTTGGTATTTGTCCAGCATCGATTAGTTCGAGGTACATTTCGAAAATTAATAAGCTGCTAAAACTCCCACAGACTTAAAGTTGGTCGTGGTTCAAGTGATTCCTATATTTTAATGAATCTTCTAATATTAAAATCGACACGATGGTTTATTGAAAGAGTTTCTTATTATTATTACGATAAACGTAATTATATACGGTAAAATTGTAGATACGACTCTTTAATACGGTTTACAGTAAAATTGAAAAAAAGGCGACAAATTTTGAGAAACGGTTCTGCTCGTGATCCAGAGCAATAAACAGTTTTTATTACTATACAATAAATAAAAAATCGATGGTTCCATACAAAAAAGACTTTCTAAAGATACCGCAATACAAAATATAAATATATAAAAAGGTGGATTTACTAGGTTCAGTAGGTTCGGAGCGAGTATCCACTAAAGCGTAGAACGAAGATAAAGTATTCTGTGGTAATACGTTATTTATTGCATCATCGCAAAAACGAATCGGCCATAAATATCTAGATCGATCTCACACGAGATCAACTGTGTTAAAGTGAGAAAGGACAATTAACACAACCAATGCATAATTCAACGATGACAACATACAAAACGGATCCTTTCAATAGGCTATTAAATAAAAGAAAGCATTTTGTAAGAGCATGAGTGTTAACCGCGACTTTGTTTGAAATACGCTGTGGTATAGCTTTTTCACAAATAGATTGCTTTTGGGATGAAAGTGGGCATTATTTGATAATCTATATTAATATCAACGCCAAATAATCTTTAGCGATTATAGTTTTCCAGCATGAAAGCCACAATCTGAGGATCAATAAACATCCATCCAAATACACAAACTTTCGCATTAACATTATTAGTAGCTTAGCATTTCGTAGTTGTGCGGTCATAACAACAATTTTGCTGTCCACTGCAGTGGATTTATCGTCGCTCGAATCATCGTAGGGGCGTGCATAATGCGGGCAACAACTATTTTATGCTTGCTTAGCTCCATTCCAACATTTTATGCTACAATTTGAAGTGTTTACGTAGGCTACGCTTCGCTTTATATATAAGGAACGGGCCAGTGCGACTTGTAGCGATTTTTGCACGTTTTAGCTTAGACTAAACTTTATAGCTTAGTTCTTGGGGTATGGCTCTTTGAGTAACAATGTAACGCAAGTTGAAAATATGTCAGGATTTATAACATCAGGTTCAAAGATTGAAATAAGTTGAAACAGTTGGATTTCGATGACGCATAGTGTTACAAAAACTTGCTTGAGAGGAAAATGCCCTGTATTCAATGAGCATATACATAAATAGTTTTCAAGACTTGACACGCTCCAAATTTATTTGAAATAGCGTTTACCTTACTTGGCTCAACAACAATTTTTGACAGTTTCCCCTGTAGGTAGGCACCATTATAACGGCCCCAAGTAAGAATGACTGATGCATTGTGCGTGTATGTAACTTGCCGGCAAAATTACGAATTTCGCGCCTTTTATACGAATACTGTGTTATTAAGTTAACGGTATTTTCAATTTATGAACAAATCCCACTTTCTTGCAGTAATATCCCACAAAAAATCAATTGAAACCTGGCGGCAATACGTTTTCCATATCATGGTTATTTTATTACGCTTTCTACACCATGTAAGTACTTTACAACAGCCAAAAGTTCGTTTTATTACCGTACAAATGCACTTCGACAAAGTGATTTAAATGGTCCTTAAAAGTTTTAGGGTGATTCGGTCTATGGTTATAAGACTCCAAATAAATTCAAATTTTGAATCAAAATGGTTTCTTGTGCCAACAAAGCATAATTTCCAGACATTTAACTAAATTATTGAGTCTAATACAAGAAATAGCTTCCAAAACGGTAAACTCAGAATACCTATCAACTTAACAATTACGAAAGAACAAAACTTAATTATGCTCAATCAATTGTCATACTTGTACAAGCATAATAAAGTGCACATCGTACTTGTTCAACAAGTTTCAAGAGTTCAAGTTTGCATTTTGCACACTGTAATTAAACTTTGAAGACCACAAGTACATTCAACTAACAATTACACAGCGTTTTACTGCTCTACCGAAGGCATTGTCCAGGCTTCACTACTGACTTGCCTAGAGTAAACCGTATTCAGTATTCACATAGAAAACAGGTTATCGGTATAAGTTTACCAGTAATCGGTAATACCCTGCTTTTGACAACGGTGATGGGCTATTTATTAATAATTGCCGACCAAGTGGAACCTTTGTTATGAAGAATGGGCTTCAGCCGAATCCATCATCCTCATGTTTTCCGCGACTATGATGCGCGATGTGCCATTAGTTGATCGAGCGAAGCGAGATCTCTAAATCAACTTGGGCAAATCGGCGTTGTAAGTAAGTATAAATAAATATTTCTGGACATTTCACACAACGCTATCTAGCCCCAAACTAAGCAGAGCTTCAACTATGGGAACCAGATAACTTGTAGAATACTTATATATACTTTTTTTTTGTAAATATATACTTATAATATTAGAAAAACAGCCAGACACGGAACAAATATCTGTAGATCATGCAAACATTTGTTTCGCGACGGGAATCGAACCCGCTACCTCCTGCGTCTCAGCCGGCTATATGCCCACTGCGCCACGGAGGCAATCAATAAAAAAAAGAAAAAAAAGAGTATGTATGTATGTTTGTTTGTCCGAGGATAACTTTCGAAGCGTTGATCTGATCATCGTGATACATAGGTAGGTAGGGATGGCACAATTTTGGTGTGACTAAATAAGATAAAAATGTGGGGGAGTTGTTGAGATATTGGGGTTAAAAGGGTGTAAAAAAAGTTAAAATTAGACTATTACATCAAATGGGACGTCAGATAAAAGGTCTTCATTGGTACATTTAGACTCTGTTTTTATTTTTAGTAAAGTCCTTATCGTTTCTGAGTTAATAGCCATAATAAAAACTGAACTTTGACAAAATTCACAGGGTACACTAGTGACCCCACAGTGCTGTAATTTGGTATGCGTCTAGCTTAAGTGACACAAATATAGGTAAAAGTCTGCAATTTGTACCCAAAATAAAAGTAACCACATACAAAGTAACACGGTTACATTACATTAAACTCCTGAAATTTGAATGAAACTGTAGGTCAAGTTAGGTGGTTATTTATTTCGTGGCACTATTTTGATAGTCAAAGATTACAAATAATATTTTTTTGTTTTAATCGGAGACTCGCGAGATCTCAGTTCGGGGCGAACCACTAATTTTAGATGGTTACAGTAAAACCGTCTCTTTAGCCTTCAAAACCATCTTCGATTAATGTAGATAGTACCTACGAGTCTGCAATTTAATTTACGACATTTGTGTGTGGGATTGATCTTTATTTTCGAATTACGAGTTTCCTTTATTACCTACCTTTTGTTAA
Organism: Philereme transversata; assembly: GCA_963924445.1. Taxonomy (NCBI): domain Eukaryota; kingdom Metazoa; phylum Arthropoda; class Insecta; order Lepidoptera; family Geometridae; genus Philereme; species Philereme transversata. The sequence continues at coordinate 7,330,950 of OZ004353.1, forward strand.
CTGATTAGTTTGTACATTCGAAAAAAGATTTGTAACAGATGGTTTAGGAGCAATAACCACATCGTCATCCTAGACGACAAACAACCTAATACCGCCAGTTAACTGTCTGAATGCGGTGTATAACTTCATATAGCTTTTACTTTGTTGTCTGACCTCCAACTGTCAATCATAACTTTTATTACATACTCTAAGCAGCAATAATCATAGGTGGCTTCGTAAAACACAAAAGGATGATGCACGAAATTTGGCTCCATTTCTCTCTTGCAAATATGCGAGAGTTTGGACTGCAGTTAATTTAGATAAATTAACTTCGGAAGAGGGCAGTTTCTCCATGTACAATTTCTAGTCTAGATAATTTAGGATATACTTATCATTAAGCTAAATGGTAAGCATTAAATAAATATCTTGTTTTTTACTTCTAGCTATGATCGATGTACATATTTAAGTCGGGGTGCTATTTACTAGCTAAGTTCGAAGTGGTTACTTAAACTGATAGGATATCAAAATAAACTTGCAATAATAACTTATATACTCATTTTGCCGCTAAAATATTAATAAACCTACGAGAATACCCCTAGGACCGTTATCACAATGATTCTGGAATCACCTAATGTGATCTACAGTAGCTACGGAGAGACAAGCGCGGTGTTCTAATGGCGATGTATTTGATACGAACGCGGCGGGGTGCCGACTATGAGAATATCTAACTAAAGAAATCCACTCCGACGTTGAATCAACCTGCATCACTGCGAATGGCACTCAATGTAAAATGAGCTTTATAGTTACAACTCTCAAGATATAAATATGATTGAATAAAGGACACAATTTCCAATTCAATATCCATTTATAAACAAAAACTACATAAAAAACAAAACTGAACAACAGAGATTAGGACACAGACACATTAGTTTTTTCTTAATTTGCATACTGGTCGGTTATTTGGCAATGGCCACCACACCAGTAGATTGGGGCCTGTATCGTGGGAACCAAACTATGATAGAAAATATATAGACAGGGACTATATAAAAATAATGGATGACTTGGGTAACTTGTAGGAGAAAAGAGTTCAAAAACTTGCCAAAGAATATTTTTAGTAATTATTCTGTGTAACTCAATCGTCTATTTGATTTCATGCACGTCTAATGGCGGGTTCCTATATCCGTCGGTAACTGACAACGACTCGTTTCTCCTTGAAAATTTTCAAGCTTTTGACACGTTTTCAAGAAGAAACGAGTCGTAGCTGGTTACCGATGGATATAGGAAGGAACCCGCCATCAGCCCTTACTAGGTCCCACCTATACTTAGGTTATTTTTGAAATGTCTTATTTTTAGCCTTATACCTATTTAGTCTAGCCCGTGTAGACACGTCGTTTTAAAATGTATCGAATATATGACACTAACATGTTTTACTCAACATTTTTAAACGGAAAGTTAAAGAGCACTACCTTTCTCTGTAATTTTATATTATTATATATAGGTATATATTTATATTACGTAGGTATATGTTATTATTCCATATAATTTATTTATTATAATTATAATATTTTAACATACTTTGAGTATATGGTTCATATTCGTTTTGGGTATACATATATTTATTTATGTTTTTGTACACTCACCTACCTTTAAAATCATTTCTCTCTCTAGCCTCAAAGGTTTGCTGGAAGAAAACTCTTCTTAGGGTTAAGCTCGCCTTTGTACATGACCTCTTTTTCTGTATTTACAAATGTATTTTCTTGTGTGCAATAAAGAATAAAGAATGTTTTGGATTTGACTACACAGAGACATGGACAGATCATCCGGTCCATGTCGCGACTCGAAATTGATTACCATATAGTTACTATGTAGAAATACCTACCTACCGGGGAGGTTTTACTCGATTCTAAATCAACGGTCAAATCAAGCAGAGTTCAGGTTGAGACGAAGAGGATTGTTGGAGTGAAGCTTCCGTATGATTGTGCGTGTAATTTCTCTGCTATCAAACAGCGTTTTCTTTTGTTTATTGTAATGATTAGGAACAACTGCACAATTGTACAGTTATTGCGATGTCAAAACATTTGTTTTGCGGTCTTCGGTCATTGGTATTATAATTACTAGCTTCGGCACGGGGCTTTTCACGCGTGGTTTGTCAATAATAAATAAATAAATATTGCTGGACATTTCACACCGCGCTATCTAGCCCCAAACTAAGCAGAGCTTGTACTATGGGAACCAGATAACTGATAGAATACTTATATACATTTTTTTATAAATACTTATAATATATAGAGTAACAACCCGGAATAAATATCTGTAGATCACGCAAACATTTGTTCCGCACATTTGTTGTTGGAATAAAAACATTATTTATATATTTGTACTAAAAACGGGATATTTACCATGATTTGTGAGTTTTTGAGTGTCTCGATATTTCGACGCAGTTGCATGCGCCATGTTTACCCGTGATCAGTTAAATGTCTATAATGTGAAACAAAGTTTCACTTTTACCGTGGTTTCATAAAACCACACAATCCTTTTCCCAATAGCACCGCATAAACGCAAACATAAATCCAATTCGTTTTTTCTCACATCTATACTAATTAAAAAACTGCGCGGATAATTGGAGCCCACTTCGCCCACGGGAACATAAAATATCCATTCCATTGACGGGCCGGCTAGGTTGATTTTCTTTTAGTTTATTTAAGTAAATTATAAATTTATTTTGCTATTACAATATATTCTAGCATTTCAAAATTTTGCCATCGTTACCAGAAATAAGAATGAAAGCTTCAGTAGCAGGCCTACTGATATCAGCGTCGGCGGCGTTGGTCGGCAGATCACTGTGAGGATCGATACCATCTGCATGGACACAGAGAGCATGCTCTATGCCGAGAAGTCTTGATACAGTCTCGCCTGCAAAACTAGATGCAATTTTATTCTCATTAACCAATAGTTCAAAACCTAACGAATTTTAATTAGCATGATAGATCCTAATTAAAATTGCCGAGAACTGGCCATCGAAATAGGGGACGTCCACCAGCGAGATGGATCGACGACATCCATCAGACCGTGGGTCGTACGTGGTTCAGACAGGATCGAGAAGAGTGGCAGGAACAAGGAGAGGCTTATGCCCAGCAGTAGGTCGACACGGGCTGAGAATGATGATGATGATGAATTGCTTATGCCCCTAATATCAATACTACAATTCTAAGCTTAAACCAACACTGTCCGACATTTGATTATAAAATATAAATAAATGTTGCTGGACATTTCACACAGCGCTATCTAGCCCCAAACTAAGCAGAGCTTGTACTATGGGAACCAGGTAACTGATAGAATACTTATATACTTTATTTTTTGTAAATACATACTTATAATATATAGAGAAACAACCAGACCCGGAACAAATATATGTAGATCATGCAAACATTTGTTCCGCGGCGAGAATCGAATCCGCTACCCCCTGCGTCTCAGCCGGCTATTCGCCCACTGCACTACGGAGGATTGTCGGTCATAAACCTCGGCAAGCGATAAAATAAAATATTATACTCCTCGCCTCTCCATAATTAAATATATTAAATATATAGGGGGAGGGTTGGACCCCTGATCCCCCCTAGCTACGCCCGTGGTTCATGCTGTTATGTAATACTTCTTATCTAAATTACGATTATAAACAATTTACCCTGAAAACGGAAATCTGATCTGGGTTTTTATATTAAACCTACCTAAAATGTTCATTCGCCAAAAATACGCCTAAAATGTTCACATACATACATGTTAGAGACAAGCTCAGTTATCCTATATTATCTAGCTAGATGCTTACACAATCGAAATATAGTGTCGAAAGTGATAGTTGTTAAAAACATTAATTTTAATTTGAAACGGAAGTTAATTTATTAAAATGTTACACCCAGTTTTGATTTATATTATTATGTCCGGAAAGAATCAGTCATCTTCAACCAGAAGCCTGTCGGATCAAGCAATAAAATATAGAAAACAAAATAATGCTACTTGCGGAAAATGTTTACGACTTTGATGACTAATGTCGGAGTGATTGATTACTGAATGTTTTAATCATTCTTGTAGTTTATATTGTTACGCCGAGGCTGTTAAACAATGAGTAATAATCGAACCTTCTCGAACGCTTTTGTCTTGCTGTGTTATTGTTGCTATTGTTTGTGGTTTCGCAGAATGGGGAGTGGCCATTGTGTCGAGGGACCGACCCTTTCCTGGAAGGATCGACATCGTTCTCGAACAATCGAAATGTGTGCGATATAAATAGGCCGGAGAGATGGCCGGACAGTCAGTCTCGAGTCTGAGTCTGTCTGAGTGAGTGAGTCTCAGCGAGGCCCTGGAGGACTGACGTGGAGAAGGGTCTCGCGTGAACAGTAGTTGCTCGCGAGTCAGTCTGGATTAAGCTATACGTGCGAACATTTCGGTGACTTTAAGTGGTGCACCAGTGGTGTGAATTAGTGTGTTGTGATACGTGTGACCAAGTTCGTGTATTCATCGTCAGCGTGTTGAATAAAAGTGTTATTTTGGCTAAACCGATTCCCATTATTTTATCCCGAACCCTCAGCTCGTAACAATTTGGTGTCAGAAGTGGGATAAAATAATGCCGGTTCTACCAATGGATAACGTCGACGGTGTCAGGACGAAAGGTCAACGACAACAGGCAATGGATGAAAGGCGGTTTGGAGATTCTAGAAGCTCGGCAAAGTCGTCAGCCGAAGGAGATGGAATTAGCCGCCACCGAATCATTTGGAGCATCATCATCATCATCATCCGCGGGGCAAGCTCCTGTGACAGGCGATCTTACTGCTATTATGGCCATGCTTTGTCGTCAACAAGAAGAGCAGCGACGTTGGCAGGAAGAACAGCGACGTCAGGAAGAAGAGCAGGCTCGGTTGCAGGAAGAACAGCGACGTCAGGATAAGGAAGAGCAGCGTCGTCAGCAAGAAGAGCAGGCTCGGTTGCAGGCAGAATAGTGACGTCAGGATAAGGAAGAGCAGCGTCGTTAGCAAGAAGAGCAGGCTTGGTTGCAGGAGGAAGAACGCCGTCAGCATAAAGAAGAGAAGCGTCGTCAGCAGGAAGAGCAGGCTCGGTTGCAGAAGGAACAGCGACGTGAACAGGTGGAGCAGACTCGGTTGCAAGAGGAACAGCGACGTCAGGATAAAGAAGAGCAGCGTCGTCAACAGGAAGATCAGCGACGTTGGCCATAAGAGCGTGCTCGACTGATGAGGGAATCGTTCGGTTCATCTGGAAAGGAATTCCAGGAAGTGAAAGAACAGATAGAAATCATGAGAGCCGTGTTTTGGAGGCTGGAATTGGGAACGCTGATGAGAAAGGGACTCTGGGTGTCCTGAAGTACTGGAGACGGCAATGTGGCTCCTCTAGTTGCTACATCTTCAGCGCGAGGTGCGCCTAAAATTGTTCGTGTTGATCGGCTGCCGCGATATGGGGCTAAGAATGCTCGGGACGAGCATGTTTTAGGAGGGGGCAGTGTTACGCCGAGGCTGTTAAACAATGAGTAATAATCGAACCTTCTCGAACGCTTTTGTCTTGCTGTGTTATTGTTGCTATTGTTTGTGGTTTCGCAGAATGGGGAGTGGCCATTGTGTCGAGGGACCGACCCTTTCCTGGAAGGATCGACATCGTTCTCGAACAATCGAAATGTGTGCGATATAAATAGGCCGGAGAGATGGCCGGACAGTCAGTCTCGAGTCTGAGTCTGTCTGAGTGAGTGAGTCTCAGCGAGGCCCTGGAGGACTGACGTGGAGAAGGGTCTCGCGTGAACAGTAGTTGCTCGCGAGTCAGTCTGGATTAAGCTATACGTGCGAACATTTCGGTGACTTTAAGTGGTGCACCAGTGGTGTGAATTAGTGTGTTGTGATACGTGTGACCAAGTTCGTGTATTCATCGTCAGCGTGTTGAATAAAAGTGTTATTTTGGCTAAACCGATTCCCATTATTTTATCCCGAACCCTCAGCTCGTAACAATATTTTGTGAAGCAGTTGGTACTGAAACATTTGTATGAATTTACAAGCTCACCCCGCGAACTTCGTACCGCTTTAGAATTAATACATTTTGAGTATTTAACCTAATAGCTGAGTTAATTTTTTTATTTTTTTATTTTTACTCTAATGTTAATTTTTGTGCATGTATCCACTATAATAAACTATCTCTATCTTCAAAGGTTTGCGGGAAAAAAACTCTTTAATAGGGTTAAGCTCGCCTTTGTACATGTCCATTTTCCAACTCCCGACCCTTACGTTCCTCTGAAACCCTTCAATTAAAAACTCCCCATCATACCTTAGTATTTTGTAGTTCCTCTTTTACTTTGCAGGCTACCAGGCTCTGGAATGCCCTACCTGTCTCAATTCGTCACGCTAAATCTCTCCCTGTCTTTAAAAACTTGGTCAGACAACACTATCTGTCATCCATCGCTTACTAGACCACTTATTAATTTATACATTTTTATAATTTATATGTGTAGGTATGACAATATATATTTTATGTATCATAATATTAATATGTATGTAATTTTATGATTATATTATAGATTATAATTATGCATTTTATTTTATATTATCTATATTTCTTATAAATATACTTGTTCTAATAATTTCGGATTTACGCCGCCGCGCCGTCCTTATTTGCCCACATAGATTCTGTCCATCCAAAGGTTGCCTGGAAGAGATCGCTTTTAGCGGTAATGCCGCCCATTGTACCTATGATTTAAGAGTGTATTTTCTTCTATATATTTGTATTTAATGGTGTGCAATAAAGGAATTATCTAATCTAATCATTTTGTAAGCTGTTTTTGTCTGTAATCTATTTGTGTACAAGAAAGAATAAAGTCATTGCATTTTGCGCATATTCATGCACATGACGCGGGCTGCCAAATCTGCCAATGTATTGTATGTCACCGGTAGAATTGTCAACCAGCCTTCATTAGCTGGATTTTATGTATGAGAAAATGAGCTTTCGTAATATTTTTTTTGCGTGAATGTTTCCAATATTTTAATAGTTAGTCTGCTACGAGTATTCGAGATGGAGAAAATACAACAAATCAAAAATCATGAAAATCGGTCCAGCCGTTCTAGAAATAGCACGTAAGTAATGACACACAACAAAACCTAATCGAGTCTAATCCTAGAATATAGTCTCATCACTAGAATCACAACGCATCGGAAAGTTATTCAGCTAAGTGTTGCCAGTGAGCCAGAAAAAAACGCCCACTGGGTTGTCCTAGTCCCATAGGAATTTATCATGATTCAGCAGAACATACTATCGGGGTATTCGAAGAGGCCTGTGTCACTCAAAGCCGGGGTTCTATGCCCAGTTTCTAATAAACTTTAGCGCGATGTATTTAGATCTTTAGTAGCTTGCATACGCGCCGCAGTTTAATATCATATTCCGTCGGTTTTATATCAGTGAATCTATAAGCCAGCTTTATTCTGTGGTACGAAAGCAATATAAAAACAACATGGGCTGTGGTGAAGTCATCGTCCAATAATGTCGTCTTGTCTTTTGCAACGTCTAGTCAGACAGGGCTAACGACCACGATACATATCAGATTCGTGCTTCTGGCGAAAGTTCTGCGAAGTCTGAATGTCCCGAAATTGATGGCCCTGTCAGAGGCTGCCGGAATCGAATCTCTTGCCCATCGCACGCGAGCCCATCACGCAACTCGGTCCTTCACCTCCAAATTGGGCAAATGAGAAGCGGTGGCTCAGTGGGAGATACCCCTGTTCTGATCTAAAGGTCGTAGCTTCGACTCTTGGTAGTAAGTAAATATTATCTTGAGTTCAAAACAGCTAACAAGCAAAATATTCTTCATTTTTGTATATAATGTGGCTATATTATGTGCCTAAAAGACGTTTTCCAGAGTTATTGCATATTTTGTACAAAAGTTTGTAGGTTATGTTAATTACTCATCATTATAGTCCAACGCCTGAATTAGCACACAGGTACAGCATATAATATGTTTGACAGTGGACTTTGTATGGCTGATAATGATGACAGCACAGGCAAAAGCGTAAGCAGAAGCCAGGCAATAATTATACTGCCAGTTGATGACGGGTGAAACTATTTCAGACATGCCCCACTTTCCACTTTTTGGCTTAATTACTAGTTACTTTAACGAGTATATTAAATTTTGCATGTGCATTATTCTCATGAATCGCGTAAATGTAGAACTTTGGATGGTTTATCTTCAATTAAACGTGGTTTCGACATACCTTCATTCAATCTTGTGGCTACTTGTGGCTATCGTAAAAGCCTGACATTAATTTCAGAACACATCAAAGGTTTTTAAGGTGCAATATGTTTTAACTGCAAAAAACATGTTTGTTGTTTCTGTCACGACACCACGGCTTGTCTTGCAATAAATCAAGTTCTATGTAGTGTCGTGTCCTCTATTTTTTCTTTTGGAAGAAAAGCTCAGACACATATAAGTACTTGCCTAGCAAGTCGTTGTCTGGTGTTTAATACTAGTTCATTTCTTTATTTATTATCTTCTACGAACACCGACTTGTACTTGCTCAGTTATTCCCACAACCTAATAATTTTACAAATTATACGTATTAGCATGGATTTCTTTATTTTCAACATCATTACGTTCTTAAATGAGAGCTATTTCTGCTGATTCTAAATAAAAATCTGATTTCTTCTATAGTTTAAATTGAATAGTATGATTCAGAAAAACACAAGACACAAGCGAGGTTTGCAAAAATAAAGGAAGCTTATTATTGTTTACCAAACAGTGTGTGATTCCGGGTAGAAATGTTTACTCATAATAATATATTTTCAAAGTTTTGAACAATCAAAGTCTCAATGTAAACTAGTCTAGCGTTCATCGAGGTATTGTTTGTCTGGACTGCGTGGTACATATTAGTGTCAGGTCTTTGTTGATAAATACATAAATCATACACTTTTAACTTTATTATATAATCAATTGAATATAAAAAAGAATGGTGGATCATTCAAAGCAAGAGGGGGAAAAAACTAAAAGCGCTTTAAATCAAAACTCAAAAGTATTAGAGACGCAGATAAAAAAGAAGATAGAAATCTTCAACTGATATGAAACAATCGTAAGTAAAAGCTGTAAAACGATCTCTATCCCAATAAACTATTTAGACAGCCAGGTCAGTTATGTAAACAATACCACAATCAACAGATCCTGCTCAATCAGAGCATGTACCGTGATCGGTGCTGACACAGACAAGCGGCTAGCGGGTCAGTAGTAAAATATGTTTGAATCAACTAAGCTTTTACCGCAGCTTCGCCTGTTGAAACTAAAAAAATTAAGTGGTGTAAGAAGACGGTAGTCTCCAGTGTTTTCACTGCTGTTAGCACATTGCTGAGTGGTGATCAATTTTGTTGCCAATTCAATAAATTATTATAATTTAATAATTATATAATATATTTATCGCGTATGTACCTTTTTTATTTGTTATCCCGACGTTAACTAGTCAACCCTTGACCACGCCTGTTGCAACACAGCCGAAACGTCGGGATAACAAATAAAAAAGGTACAGACGTGATAAATAGGTACCCGTTTTAATCAATAATTATGTACAGTGATCGCGAAAGTTTGAAAAATACTAATAAATGATTATTGTTTTTAGTTTTAATTACCTATCTATAAGTTTTGTTTGTGGCGCCAAATAAATATTTTCTATTTCTATATCAGGTAGTATGCGATCGATATCATGAAGTAGGACATCAAAATGTCACTGTTTGAATTACCACAGACGCAAACAGACAGATTCACTAAAATTAGATGCAAGTTAAAGAATAGAAGATCCAATGCATTTCTCCAGCTGATTGGAAGTGTTAGACCTTTGACCAGTTTATTGTAATAATCCGTACACTGTGATTGACTACCTTCAAAAGTTTACCGTTATTTATACAGAACAGAACCATGTAACAATACATTCGATACCATCGAAATTCAACCTGTGACCTAGATCTCCAATAATTCTTTTGATTTGTTCATATATGAAACCTACATTAAAAAGTTTTAGATCATAATTCTACGAGTTTTTGGATTTCACTTTTCGTGGTTTCGTGCTAGGTTTAATTACAAGCTTTATAGAAATAAGTCTATCTGACAGATCAACAGACAATTATTCTGTTTCCTCATAACCATCGTATGGAATCTTTCCCCATGATAAATAAATAAATATATAAATAAATATCCCCAAACTAAGCAGAGCTTGTACTATGGGAACCAGATAACTGATAAAATACTTATATACTTTTTTTTTGTAAAAACATCCAGACCGGAACAAATAACTGTAAATCATGCAAACATTTGTTCCGCGGCGGGAATCGAACCCGCTACCTCCTGCGTCTCAGCCGGCTATTCACCCACTGCGCCACGGAGGTCGTCAAGTCGTCAATAATGAGAACATTCTGCCTGTTATTTCTATGGATGAATACTTTGCAACCCTCCAGTTTTTTAAGTCGATCCATCGACTTAACAAATGTAGGTAGGTTAAGGTATAAAGTCTTAAATTTATGTAAGCACACCATCATGCATATACATATGTATTGTAGCATTGTAAGTACAGTTCATATGTATTTAACAAAAAAAAATGGGATGACTAGATCTTAAAAATTAAGATTTAGGGCGACTTGCCTAATCGCAGGTTTGACTAAATATGATTTAGAGAGTTGTCAGATCATACGAATACGTCAAATTTAAAGATGTTCGTTTATTATATATTCGTTTAAAACGAGTTTATTTTCATAAGAACAATCACAGTTCACTTAAAATGAGATTAAATATAGGTTGGAGTGTCCAAAGCATGCGTTTTACTTTGCAGAAACCGTTTAGATTGTTGAGTAAGTCCGGATAAGTATACGTTTAAGGAGAGTTGGTATACGTTTAAGTATGTATGTAGCCTTCAACGAAAGAAAAAACTCCAATAAGCTAAATAATTTCCTATTGTCAAAAAAGATAAGCTAAATTGTGTTTAAGAGTGCTTTGCTTTCGATTAAAACATCATCCACAAAATATAAACATTCTCTACGTCAAATCTAGGTTTTATGTGTTGATAAACTCGTTTATACAACATGTTCATTATTACACGTGTTGCATAACAGGTCACGTCTCGGTCTCCTTTTCTGGCACAATATCGTAGATACTATTACTTTGTACCAGTATTTTCAATAAAGACGAACACGTTTCCTTTTGTGATGCAACCATCATATTTATTAATTTATCTAGTGAGTCTACTTCCACACTAGTATCGGTTTTTTCAAATGCCGGATACTCGATACCGGTGAGGGGGTTTTTAAGGTTGTGTAGCGCCTCGAGTGTCTCTAAGTACCGAGACAAACCTTTAGGGGTTTACAGTGCTTTATCTATTACTGTTAGTATTAACTTTTTGTCAAATAAATACAAATACCTAAGTTTGTGTGTTCTTATGTCTCACTTGAGTAACAAGATTTTGCATCATCATCATCATCATCAGCCCACATTAGTCCACTGCTGGACATAGGCCTCTCCCAAAACGCGCCACTGAGCCTGGTCTTCGGCTCTTCTCATCCAGTTTCTGTCCACCACCTTTCTTATGTCATCGCTCCACCTAGCCGGGGGCGCCCCACACTACGTTTTCCGAGACGCGGTCTCCACTCAAGAACTCGTTTACCCCAACGGTTGTCGGTTCTCTGGCATATATGGCCACTTATATGGCACTATATGGCACTGCCACTTCAGTTTGCTAATCCGCTGAGCTATGTCGGTGACCTTGGTTCTCTGTCGGATAATCTCGTTACGGATTTTATCTTTCAGAGAAACTCCAAGCATAGCCCGTTCCATAGCTCGCTGCGCAACCTTAAATTGGTGGACTAGTCCTACCGTGAGCGTCCACGTCTCAGCGCCGTAGGTCATTACGGGTAGGACGCACTGATTGAACACTTTGGTTTTCAGGCATTGTGGTATAGGTGACGAGAAGATTCGACCTAATTTCCTAAATGCTGCCCAACCTAACTGAATCCTCCTCTTGGCCTCTTTCTCGAAGTTGTGTCTACCCAATTGCACTATCTGGCCGAGGTATACGTAGTCTTGAACGGCTTCGAGTGGATGGCCTTGTACGACGACTGGTTCCGGATGTATATGAACATTAAACATAACCTTGGTTTTGTCTAAGTTCATTCCGTAAACCAATTCGTTGAGAGAAGTCAGCTAGGCCGTCCAGCATGCTCTGCAGCTCCTGCAGCGAGTCCGCCATCAGGACTACATATGTCGTCTGCAAATCGCAAGTGTGAGATGTGCTCGCTATTTATGTTAATGCCCATGTTTTTCCAGTCCAGCATCTTAAACAAATCCTCCAGTGCGTTGGTGAACCGTTTCGGGGATATGACATCCCCCTGTCGCACTCCTCTACGCAACTGGATGGGATTAGATTGCTGGTCCTCTACCTGGACACTCATGGTGGCTGATTCGTAGAGAGATCTCAGCACGTCGATGTAACGATAGTCTACTTGGCATCGCTGCAGAGATTCCAGAACAGCCCAGGTTTCAACGGAGTCAAAGGCCTTCTCGTAGTCCACAAATGCTAGGCACAAGTGCTGATTATACTCCTCAGACTTCTGTATAATCTGCCGCAATGTGTGGATGTGGTCTACGGTACTGTAGCCGCTTCGAAACCCGGCCTGTTCAGGGGGCTGAAATTCGTCGAACCTTCTAGCCAGACGATTTGTGATGACCCTTGAGAACAACTTATAGACGTGGCTCAGGAGTGAGATGGGCCTGTAGTTTTTTAATAATGTTTTGTCACCTTTTTTAAAAAAAAGGACAACAATACTCCTGTTCCACGCCTCCGGAGTTCTCCCACTGTGAATGACAGAGTTAAAGAGCTTCTGTAGTTCCCTTAACACTGGAACTCCTCCTGCTCTCAGAAGCTCAGACGTGATTCCGTCATCACCAGGGGCTTTTCCATTTTTAAGTTGCCTTAGAGCCATTTCCACTTCTTCTACGCTGACATCCGGCAACTCGTCTGTGAAGTGGCGCGTAAGCGTAGCTCTGGAGTCGTGAGTGTCGGGTTCTGGGCGAGGAGCATGAGAGTGGTACAATTGGCTGTAGAAATCTTCAATTTCAGAGAGAATCCGCGGCTTAGACAAAACGGTGAGGCCACTCGAAGTTTTAAGCTTTGTTAGGTGCCTCCTTCCAAGCTGCTGGCTGAACACTTTAGACTCTCGATTCTGCTCGATCGCTTTCTCGATCCGGCGTGTGCTGGAGCACCGAAGGTCACGTCTAACCAGCCTAGCAATTTGCTTCTTGAGGGCCAATCGCTGTGCTGAAGTAGCCTCTGCGTCTTCCCGTCGTTTTGTCATCAGCCGCAAAGTCTCATCTGAAAGATCAGATTTCCTGCCCTTCCGCCTCAAAGTGCAGAATTTTTCACCTTCTTCCCTCACGACTTTTAATATGCTTTGAAGTTCCTCGTTTACGTCTTCTGTGGTTTCCACGGCAGCGAAACGATCTTCCAGTTTCTTCTGGAAAGCTTCAGATCCAGCACTGATTTGGAGCAGGTTAGGTCGGAGCGTGGACTTCATCATGCGGCGTCTCTCCAGCTGGACATCGATATTTAGGATGCCTCGGACCATTCTGTGATCGCTTCCGGTATTAAACCTATTGACCACTGAAACATCCCTAAATATGTGTCTTTTGTCCGTCATGATAAAGTCGATCTCGTTTTTGGTTGCTGAGTCTGGGCTTCGCCACGTCCACTTTCTGTGGGGCTTCTTCTTGTAGAACGAGTTCATTAAGAAAAGCCCCTCCTGTTCTAGAAAGTTGACGAGCATTTGCCCCCTGTCGTTCCTACTACCGACACCGTGCGGTCCTAGTCTCAATTCGCTGCAAGTCTGTATTCCCACTCTAGCGTTGAAGTCCCCCATGATAACGTTGAAGTGAGCCTTGGTGGTGTTGTGAAGAGCTTTGGATATATCTTCGTACATCTCCTCTACCTCTTCAGTCGGATGTGTCCCGGTAGGTGCGTAAACCTGTATAACTTTCAGACTGTATCATTTAGATATTCTAAGTATCAGGTACGCAACCCTGTTCGAGACACTAGATATTTCTTCAACGTTACCGGCTAGGACTTTATTAACGAGGAACCCCACGCCACCTTGGGAAAGTTGATCTCCTTCTCGGAAATACATAAGATGGCCCGAGTCCAGAGTTACGGTGTCCTCCCCCTCTCTTCGGACTTCACATAACCCGAGTATATCCCATCTTATGTTCTTCAATTCCGCCTCTAATTGTGCCAAGTGCTCGTCGAGTCGCAGTGTCCTTCCGTTGTATGTCGCCAAGGTCAGTAGTTTTTGTTTTTGGTAGCCTACCGTAGCCCGGGGATTCCTAGCACCCCCTGCCCCGCCGTTACCATGACCGCCACCATGGCCAGGAATAGCGGGGCGGCCGGGAACTGGGGGCCGTTGTGTTGTTGTATTTGTCATTGGGAGGGTTTGCCCATAATCGCCACGCTGGGCATGCGGGTTGGCGATCGCAGGGCACAGTTTGTCGCGCCGCTGCCGCTGCTGCCCGTCAGCGGCCAGGAGATTTAATTGTGCCAGTTTAGGGAGGGCTATACCGCCATCAACCGGTCGCCAGAGCCTCGTCCGCTAGTCGGCAGGATGCACCACGTGCAGGTGAGGTTGACTATTGGGGCATTAGGATGTTGGGCTGCCCCCTTGCATTGATTTTGCATCAAAACCATTAATTGTGGAAACTAGTTTGGATTGTGCATTATTTATAGTTGTTTTTACAAAGTACAATGTATTAGTTTCTCAGATAAATAAAAATATTATTAATTGCAATTACTTTACAATTTTCAGCTTAACAAGCTTGAGCAACTTCAAAGTTTTTGCATAAGATTCATTTTTGGACTCCGCAAGTTCGATCATATCTCTGAATTTCGTGTTAAGTTCAAGTGGCTGCCTATTCGCCTTCGCCGGAATACTCGTATCCTTTCTCTGCTATACAACATACTCCATAATCCCTTAACTCCTATTTGAAGGAGCGATTTGAGTTCCTTCATTCTTCCCATCCCCTCCAACTCCTGTCGTCTGAAAATCTATTGCTAAAAACGCCAGTCCAGCTTCTATGACAATTCTTTTACCGTTCGAGCAGTACGTCTATGGAATGCATTACCAATAACAATACGGCAAGCCTCATCCTTAGCTATATTTAAATCTAGGGTAAAAAGCTTATATCTATCAGAAACGTCTTAGTATCGCACTTAAATTAATGTATATTTATCGTATTTAACTAATGTATGTATTATATATATCTTGATTTTATTTATTTTATTTAGGTATGTAATTTAATAATTTATTTATGTTTATTTGTATTTTAGTTAGGTATTAATTGCACTCCCTTCATCCATATTTTAAGTGCACTCCCGACCATATCTTTGACATTATTAAATCCTCTCCATCCAAAGGTTGTTTGGAAGAAATCGCTTCAAAGCGATAAGACCGCCCATTGTACTATTTGCCTTGTCTTCTATTTTGTCTGTAATTTTTATTTTATAATGGATACGATAAAGTGTTTTCATTCATTCATTCAATTACTTTTAGAATTAGATTTATTTTATTGTTGAATCTTAAATGATTTCTTTTGCACTGTTTTGATTTTTATTAGAAAATTAAGTCTAATTTTAAATCAAACACTGTTGTTGATTCTTTATCAAGAGTAGTGTGCGCATGTACATTGCATCAATATTAAATTTATGATACTTTTTGTACAACTCAGTGCCTTATTAAGATCGTGATATGGATGCAATTAACAAGCAAAAACGATTTAGTAATGTTTACATTAAGAATATGTGTGGTGATTCTAGGTATCCTAAGTAATTCACTTTCTCAAGAAATTAGTTTCATAGTAGATTTTTAAGTACATCAAAGTTATTTCATTAGTCCCCGATGCAAAATGAGGGACACACCAAAAAAATCAAAAAGTTGGCGGTGTATCTATGATCATAAGCCTACATAAACTATATATACTTACTAATAAACTAAATATATATACAAAATATAATAAAATACATATATAAGCTACAGTAAAGTGTATAAGTTTGACGCTAATGTCTGTCTTATTGTGTGTCTGTCTGTCTGACTGTTTGTGGCATCATAATTACCAAACGGATGAACTGTTTTGGATGCTGTTTAACTGGGCAAAAGCAAAAAGAGGGGGTCTAGGTTTTTTTTTAAATTAACTTGTTGTTTTTGGAACATAGAGAAGCAAATACTGTTTTCTGTCATGTTTCTTTAGGATGATCTGTGTAAAGTTATATTTATATGAAGCCGTAATAGTTCTCATTACGTGAGGTCGTCTATGTAAAATCTAGCTTATGTAAAGCTTTATGCCAAGCCTCTACTTTCTAAGCTGGTTTTGCCTTCCTAAAAATCTAAACTGCTAAAATCCTTTTTAAAGTGCTTAGGTCTATAACCTAGAACTTTAATGTTCTAAGCGTCAATCGAACCTTAATCATAGATTTCTGGATAGTGGTAGCGATTCTGTTGTAAACTAAATAAAATTTCGTAAAATACGTTCTTATTTCGTTTACGCTAAAGGAATTAGCACGACATTAGAGTGACGTGTGATTGCGGACTCCTTCAGATTGTAGAAGTACTAGTGGGTGATTAAGAAGCGGTCTCGGCAGAATAACAGCGTCAACTGCCAACCCAGTTGACATAATGCTGAGTCGAGACACATCATCACTTACCATCAGGTGAGATTGTGGTCAAACGATGTTCTATCCAATTTAAAAAAAAGACCCTTTTTGCTGCTATAGCACACAACATACCTACCTCATATTTTAAATTTATTGTTTATTATATTGTTTGTTTCTGTTTTGCATGTAGGTACTGTTCAGTATTGTGTTTACGTTCATTATTTTAAATCATTTTTTGTAAATGTATTATGTGTGCTATTCAGCAATAGTCAACACTAATTTTATAAGCCAATTTAGGTAAAATAATCTAATTTTAGAAATTTCACTTTAAATGTCATTCTAATTTGGTATCTAGCTAAAACGTTCGGGTTTTAAGAAATTTTAGTTGGTAAATAAATGCATCACCACCTGCATGCTATAAATTATCTACTGACTAAAATATATGTCTTCTAGATGTTTAGTTCTGGAATTCAAACCTGACTTGGATAAGTTTAACTTACTCACTTAATGAGATATTCTCCATGATCTACAAGCGATCTACATTTCCTATCTTATTGCTCCCAATAAATAAGACAGGGCATTCAAGATGGACGTCTATCTAACTCCATCTGAGACGGGTAGGATTGAAGTTGCTGTTTTTAATTAACCTCTGGCATCACAGCCGTGAGTTATTGCTTTGGTCGAACTATTGCTAGCTTTAAATGGCATTAGTGGTTGGATTATGAATAAATAAATCTTGCTGGAAATTAACGCTATCTATCCTCAAACTAAGCTTTGTACTGCAGGAACCATATAACAGATAGAATACAGTTTTTTTCGTAATATATACTTATAATTAATGGGAAAAATCCAGACCCAGAACAAATATCTGTAGATCACGCAAACATTTGTTCCGCGGCGGGAATTAAACCCGAACCTCCTGCGTCTCAACTTAATTTTTCGATTCACCCTTTGCACCACGGAGGTTATAAGTACCAAATTCCATGCAAAATAGTGAAAGCTTTTTCTATACTCGAGACATTAGTAAAAATAATAAAAATCATGACCTTGTGACTCGCCTTTAGATACACGCTCGCCGGTTCCACAAGCTAATAATTTGTCAAAAAAAAAAAATACATCGGGCCAAATTTATTTTATAGTTTATAGTTCATAAAGTTGTTGTATTTTACCCTGAAAAAGATCTTTGACTAAAAAAAATTGTAGGTAGGTACTTAATTTTTTTCACAAGTTGTTTAATTCAATCATTCCCTTTCGAGTGTTCCGAACATATTATACATATTTATTCTAATTTTAATATATTTTACTCAAACGGTTATCTTGTAGTAATTAAAAACAAAATTTAAATTTGCTAGATTTATCCACAACGTACATATTAGCTAGAAACATTATTATATCGACTCCAGCTAGAGATCTGACTTATTAGATTAACTTTATCTCGAGTTCTATCTCAGAGCTGCTGCGCTTATGAGCTTGCAATATTTTATACCTTGCATAAGTGGTACGGGTACAGTAATCCACAGCTTAGAGGTTCAAATATCTAAGATAACTCTAAAAGCGTTAGAGATATTCTAAGCCGAAATTATGGGCCCTTTCATCGAGTCTAATTGAAATTTACTCAAAGTAAATTCAAACTAATCTTTTTGATCGCCACAAATAAAGATTGCTTAGCTTTGACGTTATAAAATTAGTGGTGGGGCATGTAATTTCAGTTTAGACGATCGCTACGACCTTTATGACTAGAATAAAACATATTATCAAAAAACTATTGATCAGTCAACACAGTTGACAAAATTGTGCGTCGGCTTGATATTTAGGCTAAAATTAATAACTACATAAATACAGCAAAGTCCGCGTCGCGTTTAAGCTGACACAATTGTTAGGCTATACTCGGCGCGGCGAATCTTGATCCCTATAACAGTTCGTGTTAGTGATGGGTCGTGTCTTTGGTCGTGTCGATAATTTTTTTTAGACAAAGGCGTGGCTTGCATTCAGCCACGTTGGTAAACATGTTTTAAAAAATATTATAATGTGCATTTTTAATGTCCATTATGTTGTTGTTGTATTAATTTAAGATTTTTGGCATAGATTAAGTAGGTAAGTAAAACGAAAGTTTCCAACCTTGTTATTTTCTAATAATGTTTAACCCGGTAAACACGTTTTTTCTATATAAGTATATATTTTATCAAGAAAATGAATGTTCCCCATTTATTTATTTTGTCTGAAAAAATTTTGTTATTGTAGGTTATAATATTATAGGATATTTTTAGATACGAGTATAGCCACACTATTTGGTCGGTCACTACGACGCGACGCGCGCGATCATTTGGGAAAAATTGGGCACTCGTTTCCATTACCGACATTTTTTTATCGATACTTGCCGCCCTAGTCGATAAACGTCACACGACGTAAGTTTTGCAGGACGTAAACATAAATTCAGATTGAGATAACTTCTTGTAAATGTTAAGAATTGTTAAAAATATCAACGGAATATCATTACTAATGGTATAAAGCTACGTAAAATTTATAAATGGCATTTTTAGACGCCCCCAATATGATCCCAATTTAATGGTGACGCCACTACAATGTTATATCAGTGTCATAGGGATCAAGGTTCGCCGCGCCGAGTATAGTAACCATTCAGCTAGTGATTTACTAATAATTCAACAAGTAAATGTACCTCTGAATTGGATCGAACTGTATTACAGAGCACGCATACGATTATCAGCTCCAGATATGAAGTTGACCGACTGTTTTGATCTATTCGTGTCACAATAAACCTGTCTCAAAATATTTATACAATAAGTTCGAAAAATCGATCTGAACAATCTTACGATCAGTTACACAAACCCTTTAACCGGACAATAAACGGATTAAGAAACCATAAATAATTATTTTATGCAACCGTTGTAACGAAAGTGAGTTGAGACGTAATTTGTCCATAATTTCCATACGAACGACCTCGCACTTCGAAAACAGACTTACCAAGTTTGTTTTCGAAGTGCCTACTTCAAAAATGAACCAATTGGATGTTTTATAGAACAAAATACGCATTTACCTGCGTATTTTATCCGTGAAATAATTACCTTTTAAATTTTTAACCTTTTTTCTTATAAGTAACAAAAATACTTCTGATTAATTTTATGGTCAGCAAAATTACTGTAAAAAATATGCAACTTTTGGCTAATGTTTTCGCTAATTACCAGCTCGTTTGTTATTTAAAATCCCGTTTATTCATTGGGCATATTCCCACTTAAACCAGACAGTTTCCACTGCTTACTGACTTTTGAAAATTTATTTTATAAGAAAGGTTCTTTACTTTGTACGCAAGTTATGGTCTTAATTTTTTACTGCTGTTTACAGGCTCCTTTCAATTTATTCTACCCTTTCCAATATTCAGCATTTAAAAATTATGTTTTTAACGATTGTTACATTTTACCTAATCATACCCAGAAGCACGCTTTCGTACCGACTCTTAAGTTTACATTGAGTCTTGTGTCTAGGTTTGGTAATGTATCTTAGAATTTTTTAAACTTCTTCCCTACATATTACGACCTCCGTGGTGCAGTGGGCTAATAGCCGGCTGAGATGCAGGAGGTAACGGGTTCGATTCCCGCCGCGGAACAAATGTTTGCATGATCTACATATATTTGTTTCGGGTCTGGTTGTTTTTCTATATATTATAAGTATGTATTTACAAAAAAAAGTATTTAAGTATTCTATGAGTCATCTGGTTCCCATAGTACAAGCTCTGCTTAGTTTGGGGCTAGATAGCGCTTTGTGAAATGTCAAGCAATATTTATTTATTTATAAGGTATAAGGTACAATAACTGTTTTACAACATCTATATAAAAGGCAACATTGATTGCCTGATGTATCAACGCACAGGCCAAACCCTTAAGGCTAGAAAATTGAAATTTCGCACACGTGTTTCTCATATGACGAAGGCATCCACTAAGGAAGGATTTTTCAAAATTCATAGGGGATGTAAGTTTATATGGAACTTTATATTGCGTTAAAAGGCTTACTTAAAATATTTTATAAAAATTCTAATTGTAGTATTTTTTTTTAATTATACCTCAAGCGTTTTAAGTATTTTAAAGTGGGTATTGTGCAAATATGTTTATGTACAATACACTCGATCTGTTTTGCTGGGCGAAGAGGCAGGAACTTCAAGTCGTCAGTTAGTACCTGTATCTTCTGACAAAATCTCGCGTTGCTTGTCTCGTTCATGACGAAATGGTTGTAAAGTATTTTTCAGCCTCCTACCACCCCCCATTTTTTAATCGCGATTTTTCTATTTTTGTATGAACAATGGTGGCAATTCTGTTGTTTATGTTGACTAACTAAAATTGTGTTAAATACGGACTGTCTTATATTATTCACACTAAAAATCAAATTAGAATGAAATTTAAAGTGACTTTTCTAAAATTAAGTAATTTTGGTTATGATGGCTTGTTTGCGGGCCAGTTTTAGTGATAAATCAAATTGGTGTTGACTAAAACTAGACCGCAAACACGCCTTCTTATTTAAAAATACTTAAATTTAGAAATGTCATTCTAATTTGACCTTTAGCGTGAACAAAATAAGACCATTCGTATTTTACACAATTATAGTCAGTCAGCGTAAACAACAGAATCGCTACCAATATCCATATAATTTAACCATCGTTCATTGACGTGAAGTTATTTACATGAAGTGTCGCATCACTTTGAGAGTGTTTTATAGTTTTTATATGTTTTTTATAGTTTCCACGAATAGGAAATTACACGCGTGCGAAGCCGCGGGCGGGTCAGCTAGTTTATTTATAAGTGACGATGGGTATTCAGTGAAAACCTGCTTTCTGTGTTAAAGTATCGATTGACGGCTCAAGTAAGACCAGCGTTCTAGGGAAAGTAAATTTGTAGCGGTTGTACACAAGTTTAATTGGCGTCGTGTATTGTGCCACTATGTGTGAATATTTCTCTTTATTTACTTACCTAAGTATTAGTTCATGCAAAGAGTTCCTACTACATATATTTATAATGTGACCATGCATTTAATAATATATATTTTTTTTATTATTCAACCTGTATCATCCTACTGCTGGGCAAAGGTCTCCCCCACTGTCTTCCAGGACTTTCGCTCGCAAGCCAAATTCCACAAATCTATCTCAAAGGCATCGAAATTATCAACGTCTACTAGGCCTTCCTCCGCGCCATCGCCCGTCTTCAGGCCACTGGGTGATGATTGCCCATTTGTCCGGGTGCATTCGACTTACATGGCCCGCCCAATCCCATTTTGACCTGGCAGTCTTATTTCCTGCGTCAGTATGGTCTTTAAACGCAGCGTGGTGTTACGGATTCTGTCAATTTTCTTTACTCCAAGCACGCTGCGCTCCATTGCTCTTTGGCAAACCTTGAGTTTGGATTTTTGAGCTTCGGTTAAAGACCACGCTTGGGAACCGTAGGTAAGGACGGGCAGTATACACATGTCGATGAGTTTGCGCTAGTAATAATAATACTTTTTATTGATTCAGAACAAATATTACAACAACTAATTCTAATACTAGCGTGGGGGGAAAAATACCGGCATTGACGTCCTAAACTGGGATGTACTGTGCATTACCTCCCTTTTAAACTGACCCCAGCCATCCTAGCTCTTTGAGATAATAGAGTAGGACTTTGGGTTGATAGCTGCAGTCTTCCAAGATCCCTGTGGATGTTGTGTGGTGTTGGCGGATGAGGATTCGATGAGCTACTGCAGACCCGTTTTCAGTCTGGCTTCACTTGTGGCCGTACAGTGAAGCATCACGTGTTCCACCGTCTCTTCTTTTAGACATCCGCGATAAAGCGTCCGTGGCTCGTCCGTCTTCAAGAGGTGATGGTTAATTTCGCTGTGTCTCATGATGATTGCTACCATCATACTTAGGTCTTCTAGTTTTATTTTTAATAGATTATTTGTGGTTTTTCGATTCTTTATTTGCTTGCGGTTGACTCTACGTTGTCTTTATGGTGCTTCTTTTCGTAGTTCATCCTCAGTCTGTTTTTGATTTCTGCAGTTGTTGTCATAAGTGTTTGGTGTTTGATTGGCTCCTTCCCTTGCTAGGGAGTCTGCCTAGTTGTTGTTTAGACAGAAGGCGTGAGGTTTTGTCCATCTGATGATAACACTGTGGTATTCGGCCATTTTTTGTATAGCACTATGGTACTCCGCGACAGATTTTGATCGAGTATCGGGTCGTCTGAGCGCATTAATAAATGCCACGCTGTTTGCAATGAAGATGCGTTTAGGTACAACGTCTTATATGTAATATATAATATATTTAGATACTTAAGTATAGTTTTGAACACTAGCTCACACACTAGGAACCCTGTGTTGTGGGTAGCTAGACTCTGTCGAAGAAAATTTGGTAGATCTTACTAAGATAAACTCTTTTTAAATACACCTTATACATATGTACCTAAAAAATAAATGTACCTACAATGGGTGGAACTCAAAATTATCATATCAGCCTCCACTGCCTAAGCTTTTATGTAGCTGTTATGTCGCCTATGACGACTAACTAATTGAACACGCATGACTACAATTTCAGATTCATCTTTACGACAACGATAACCATGATTCTGTAGTTAAAAGTACCATAACATAAATCTTATCTAACCCGTGCAAGTAATGGGTTAATTTTCCATTTACTAGCCATTAAAATGGTCACAGGCCATTATGCAAGGGCCGCTGGCGCCGGCTACCGTACTGACGTTGACGCGTTTCCTGAACTTAGAGTAATTGAGTTACGATATTAAAATTGACTCAAACATAGTTTAATTACCTATTAGGATCGCCTGTAGCTACGCTTAACCACATGCAACTCTAAAACTTGTAGCATGTCAATGTTAAGTAAGTATAGCTTGGGATTGAGTTTCTGTAAATGTCAATAGCGCGCATGACTATAAAATCCTAATTTTAATTATATTTTTAGTCATGCGGTTATTAAGTCGATATATCAAAAAATCTAGCTTTACGCTCGTAATAAAACCATTTAGCAAGGATTTTTACAGAAACTAATAGTTATGTGGAAGCATACTTGCATCTCTTGGTCCACTGATTTCTCGACGACCTCCGTGGTACAGTGTGCGTATAGCCGCAGGAGGTAGCAGGTTCGATTCTCGCCGCGGAACAAATGTTTGTATCATCTACAGATATTTGTTCCGGGTCTGGATGTTTTTCTATATATTATAAGTATGTATTTACAAAAAGAAATATTTAAGTATTCTATCAGTTATCTGGTTCCCATAGTACAAGCTCTGCTTAGTTTAGGGCTAGATAGCGCTGTGTGAAATGTCCAGTCATATTGATTTATTTATTTTTTATACTTATGTATATTTTTATTTAGTAAATTCTAGTAATGAGTTATTTCTAAAATCCCTTTCATCTTCGAACTCTAACATCGAGGATGATTTTTAATTAGCTTAAAAGTCATGCGTTGGTAAAGACGCTAGTGCATTACGTAATTGGCCATAAGTTACTGTTATAATGAGCATCAGGAAGCTATTAATATTGGCTTTAAGTCTGCGTATTAGATAAGGCTACACCTTTGCAGGGGCTGTATAGATATTGATTACATTGTAAATCGTCTTTACATGGGAGAGGATAATAAAGTCAATGTGCTTGCATAATTAAAATATTAAGTAGATATTAAACTCTACCTACTCATTATCTTTGCCAATCATTTCAATGGTTTAGCTACTGCTTAGCAGATTTCTATGACTAAACTGAATCTTTAATACACTGAAAATATACCACGTAAATGTGAAAGTTTGTCTACGATATCTCTGATTTAACAAAACAATATTGGAGACACAATTTTCATTAAATTTTGGATATAGAGCGCTTTGCATTAATGCATGTTAACATGTTATTTGTAGGGGGTCATGATGGCCCTCTCTTACAAGAATATTGTTACTAAAAAGACTTTTAAAATTCCTACTTGGTAAAATAAAGTTGGTACCTACCTCTCACATCCGATGTTTTGAAGAATTATTTGATAAAACAAGGTATATAGGCGAAACGGAAGAAATGACGAATTTAAAAGTGAATTATGGATTTTTTATTCGTCTTTAAAATTTCCTTCTTTCCCGTTGAAGTCTATATTTTGCAGTACGATGTATTTATGTACTTATCTGAAAATCCAAAAGCACATTCGTACAAGCAGATTCGTCTTACATTGTACAAGCATCTATCGAATCGTACGTATATAATTGAGGAGCAATGCCCCATTGGCTCAATCAGACTGAATGTATAAGTCATCAGTCATGTCACTACGACTGCATCCTTTGAGGTCAGCCTGACATTGGCATTGCTTTGTCAGTGCCACATGCAAGATGATGTTGAATGATGCTGTCAGAATAGAGTTTTGCAGACGAGCAATTTGTTAATATGTCCAGTATTTCTTATAAGTATGTATTTACTAAAAAAAATGTATGTATTACATCAGTTATCTGGTTCCCATAGTACAAGCTCTGCTTAGTTTGGGGCTAGATAACACTGTGTGAAATGTCCAGCAATATTTAATATTTATATTTATTTATTTCTGAGATCTAGTATATGAATTGCGCACCCCACTACATAATAATTGGAATACAGAAAGACAGATACCTACTCGTAAGTTTGAAATGAAAATCTTCTAATTAGGCAAGAGTGTATTATCTTCGACCACACCATCTGTTACCATCGTGTAAGGAAGGGGTTAAACGATTAGCTATAATTAATATAAAAAAGCTCTACTTGATTCTGCTTCCACAACCCAAAAGTTGACTAGGTATTGTTAACGATATTTACAAACTTTGTAATCTTAAAGTGATCATAATTGTTTCTTTGATTTTTTTGGTTTTTTACTACTAAATGTTTTTTATGGTGTGCAATGAAATTATAAATACCTATATTTCTTTTGATAGATAAATTATATAATGTCACGTGTTGTCCGTCTGTCCGCACAAATATCCAAGTTCAATCGAAGTGTCAATTCCCGTCCGCGCCTGACATTGCATTCGCGCGATGAATAGCTTTGTTAAACTACCCGCGTTGTCGGACAGGACAGGAATATTGCGGCTATGTGTTAATAATGGGTTTAGGGAAGCTAGATACCGGCTCTAAGACCCTTTTCCGGCTAAAAGTTTGCTTATTTAAAACGGTTATACAGTTTAGTTTTAACTTTTTTCAAAAAGCTACGTAAATCTACCGCTAAAGGTTTCCTTGTAAGTTATTTACGTAGCTTGTTATATGCATCGATTTTTTTTTACGGAAATGTATTTTTCTTATAATGATGGGTATCGGGGCCCATCGTGTTTTCAATTATTTTCTGGGCGTCTGGTCGAAGCGACGTGTGATTCGAGAGCTGGCGCTTATCTAGGTCAACGCATAAGCTGCGCAATTCAGCGGGGCAATGCAGCCAGTGTCTTGGGATATGGAGCAGTTGAGCTATCTTTTTTCCTATTAGTATTGATAAAATGGGTATGATTGTGATTTGGTAAACGCTTCTTAAAAAAAGACAAATGACTTGCGCGTTGAAGTCTTTTCCTCTGAGCCAAGACATAATATCTTGGCCGCGTAGATTCCTTTGAAGAGATATTTGTTAATTTTTGATGTGTGACAAAAACAGTCTGATGTAAAACGAAGTCTACTAATATTATAAAGAGGTAAAGTTTATGAGTTGTATGTATGTAGCGATGAGTGTTCTCTAAAAGCATTTTCTATCAGTCATCCGGGACAGGTAAATTTATTCAGGTTTATAAAATTCATATTATTTATTCAATTTTATTCAGGTTGGCGTGCTTAACAAGACACTAAAAAAACAAATCAAAATAAAAAACTACCTAGGAACCTAAATAAATAACAACTCATCCATACACATATATAAATTCGAAAGTAACTCGTCTGTCTGTTTGTTAAGTTTTCAAGACCAAATGGTTTCTGGACCGATATAGGTGAAATTTGGTAGCTAGCTAGATTATGACCAGGGCCCGTAGCCAAATTACATTCGCCACGAATCTATTCGATTTCTACATACATTTGTTGTCGCTGAATCACGTGATATTTCTATAGCATGTGTCAAATTCCATACATTTTCGGACGTATCGACTAGCGTCATCGCTAATCGACTGTAACTTGGCCAAGACCTCAGGATTGGGATATACTCGTAGGCTGATTTTTTCCCAAATGCGCAGAAGGAGAGTAATGTTTTTATTGAAAACTACGCGTTCGAAGCTGTGGGTGGCAGATATTACAATAAAGCTATATGAAGAGCTCAAGAAGGGAAAATTAAATAAATGAATATGGACAGAACGTTTGAAATCTGGATTTGATGTTATTGAATTATGCCCGCGATTCTAAGACTTCATCTTTTCTTTTTTATGATTTTTTTTTTTAAGACTTCATTTTTTTAAGATTCTAAGAATTGGTCAACATGATCATAACATTTACCGCTGGATATCCCTGTCTGGATATATTTTCACCGACTTTTTTCCTTTTACGTATTTTATCATAACATCCCTAAACATGATATTAATGCCTTTTCCTTCCCGCCTTTTTGCACATAAACTACACAATAGGCTTAGTTACAACACAATAGACATATCCGTTCTTTGGAAACGCTACAAGTACCAACATGGTAATTTTATTGCTGTACTCATGGTTCGGTCAAAGACTTAAAGGATAAATATTACATATAATTTCGTACCTATTCACCACCTACACCTAGTCAAGCGCGTGTCAGACCACACACAGTGAAAGGTTCCGTAGTCATTTGGGCCATTTCTCAGTCAGTTTAAAATACAAAGTTAATTGTGCAGTTGATTTTGCTCATTTTGTATGGACATTATATGAACTTTTTACAAACCTAACCACAGATATAAGTCGGTCGACTACTGCTCGTAAGCTGTGGAAGGTTTAAACTACAGCATTTGTGCTACTATTGGAGATACTTTTTAGGTATACGAGATTAGTGTAGAGGTTAACGATTAGTTGGCAGGGGAGATATAATATATGACTATTACAAAAATGGCAACTATGTAGTTTTATGTTTGAATACAATTGGTGCTCTTAAAATAGGTGCTCTAAATATCGTTGCTTTTTGTGGAATGCCTCACATTACTTATTTAATTACTAGCAGTTACCCGAGACTTTGTACGCGTTACACTACTAAATCTGTAGGTAACCTAGAAATAACACTAAACTCGTTGTTGCAACTTGACTTGACACCCCATTTTTATCCTATGGGAACTGATTTATGGAATAAAAGATAACCTATGTGGTAATCCAGGTTATAATGTACATATATACTAAATTTCATGGAAATCGGTTCAGCCGTTAGGACGTGATTGAGTAACAAACAAACAAACAAATAAATAAACAAACATCCAAACTTTCACTTTTACGATATTAGTGTGATACGGCTGTAACTGGTCGGACAGACAGACAGACAGGCAGACGGACCTGGCGAAACTATAAGGGCTCATAGCTACAATTGCGGAACTCTAAAAACTGGAGACTGGTAACTCTCATCTTCTTCTTGCTGTCCTTTTCCAACATTACATGGGATCGGCACAACATGTATTTTTCTTCCATACCTCTCTATCAGCCTTCATCTCCGTTGTCCCTTTTTCTTCACATAGTCCATCTATCTCTTTTTCGGCCATCCTATACTTCTTTATCCATTCAGTTTTGTCTACTTTTCTTAACTGCACTCTAGAAGCCTAGATACAAGCTCCATTCTTAGTTTTAAGTATCTGGTTTAAGTAACTTGGAATTTTTTTTCTTTTGGCAATAAACATTTTTATCTTTATCTTATCTTTATCTAACACTCTTTTATTCACATGACTTTCTTCTCTCCGTATGAAATGCCCATACTAGTCTATTACTCCTCAACTTTTCTATCACTAATATAATTTATGTAACTCTATTGCTGATTAATAATGATCAAACAAAATATATACAATTTATGAGTATCCCAAGAAACACGACTTTTCTCTTTTCAATCGTAGGCTCAAAGATTATCACGGTCAATAATTAACCAATGATTTAAGAGCTTGTCGGTTAAGGACAGACGGGGAGGCTGCTATGACTGTTTTATTAATAAGCAGGCCTAAGGCGGCTCTATGTATGTTTTATTGTAATAGTCACTTGTCGGTTTACCATTCAAAGAGCTTCATGACGATTTAAAATTAAAATCTATTACCCTGAAGATAATAGTTTAATATTTTTTTTTAACTAGCACGAGCATTTGTTAATAATATTAAGAAGGTAATAAAAATACTTGAAAATATCTACTAGGTAATGTTTTTAAACTTCCTTGGCATTATGGCCCCCAAACGAATGCATTGATTTCAAAGCGTTTACTGATTGAAAATCTTATTTTATCGCTTAGAAGCGATTTCTTCCCGACAAACTTTCGATAGAGCAGATTTAATTAATACAATCTTTCAATAGAAAGGATTTCTTCCAGAGAACCCTTCGATGGAAAAGATTTTTAATGTTATTGAAATAATTATCTCAAGCAAAAACTAAACGATACAAGACTGCCTTATATTTATTAGTTATTTATATTTATTTACTAGATTCCATTCAAAGTTTCGCACGTGTACTTTGTCAATAAAAAAAAGTAGCCTATATTTCAAGATAGTTCATATAATATATCATATAATATATCTAGAATAACTGCAATTTCTACCCCATAAAAGTATAACTAAATAACATGAACTCCCGTTACTTGTAATTTGAATGAAACTGTAGGTCAAGTTAGTTGGCTAATCATTTCGTGGCACTATTTTGATAGTCAAAGATACTAATAATATTTTTTTGTTTTTATGGGAGACTCGCGAGATCTCAGTTCGGGGCGAACCACTAGTTATGTATACATATTATGAAATTCGACGGCTGTTGGGGCAGAAAGGTTTTTAAGAGGAGACCAGGCACTCGAAAGCGCAGCCGGTCCCTCACTAGATCGAGTGTCGTTTTATTATCAAAATCTTGAGAAAATTGATAAAATGCTGCTCGACTAAATGTTAGAGAACTAGTACGATGCCAGAGATTACTAAAAAGCTACTACGAACCATTCAACGACCTTGCTCGTTCACTGACCCTGCCCAGTCAATGACCTGGTCCAGTCAATGCACCCAACTAGTCAACACAGCGCGTACGGTGCGTACAGCAGTGCGGTAAGTACTTACCTACATGCTAGGCACATTAAGTTTCCCTTTGTACTCGTTTTATAAGAGCAATAAAGTATTTTCAATCAATCAATCTGTTATTTATATATTATTTATGGTCTCAAAAATGTACTTCGTCATTATCTGAATAATCTAATCTGTATCTGAATCTGAATCTAACAAGACTGTTTTATACAATTTTACCGAACAATACCAATACAGTGTGGTATCGTAAAAGTTCTATACTCATTACCTTCATTGGTCTCTCAGACTCATAAATATTTGCCAATCAGAAATAATACTAAATGTTATTACATTTCACATTCACACTTGGTTTATGGAGATTTTACGCCGTTTTATCGTCCATATATACAAAATAATACATTGTTTGTTTGTTGAAACAGGTCTTTGACATTGTTTATGTATCTACCTATACTTATTCCCTAAGTTAGTACCTGGTTTCTTCTGACAAAATCTCGTGTCACGGTGTTTATGGTCACATTCCTCCGAAACGGGTCAACCGATTATTATGATTTTTTTTTGTATATTTGGTAGGTATGAGAATAGGTCGTAAAGTTCACTCTCCTACCACCCCCCATTTTTTAATCACTATTTTAGTATTTTCTATGAACAATATCCATATAATTTAACCATCGTTCAATGACGTGAAGTCATTTACATGAAGTGTCGCATCACTTTGACAAGAGTATTCCCGAAGTTTCCACGGGAATGGGAAATGTCACGCGTGCGTAGCCACGGGCGGGTCAGCTAGTAGACAATATATTTTGAACACAACTCGATATAAAAAACAAAATAAAATTGAAATATTAATAATAATTTTGTGGTAAAACGGAGACCACGTGCTCCCACTAGTATTCATAAATAATGTAGAGATGCGATTCATTTTAGTGATAATAAAGAGCTTTACCAGACAAAGAAACCTGCAATGTCTGATCAAAGAACAATCAATTCAGTTCATTAATATGCATGTCCTTCAGTTTATAACACGGTTTAGCTTTGGCATGGTTTAGTTTCCATTAGATTTGTTTCTCCTGTCTGTCAGAAAAAGAAGCAATCTATGTCAAGGCTAAACCTCGTTTATAAAAAGTGTATCCCAACAGCAAAGATGTAAAGTCAAATATTTTTGAGTAAAAACATCATCATCATTTCAGACATCGCACGTCCACTGCTGAATATTGGATTCACCATAGATTTTTTTTATTATAGGCTAGTGTTTGACCACGATCTCGCCTGATGGTAAACTGTGATGCAGTCTATGATGGTACCCGTTTGCCTAGAAGAAAACTATTTATTCGCTACTTGAAGATCCCTAGGTTGTAGTTATCAGGAAACACAAACTGAGGCAAGGCGTTCCACTCATTGGCGGTGCTCATAATAAAGGTGAAAGAGTACCGCTTTGTGCGATAGATTTCAGAGCGATCAATTTTGTGCGCCCAAAAACGGCTCCCAGCAATCTCTATCAGGTCTTATTTCCATCTAGTGGGGTCTGTCCTACCCTGCGCTTCCTAATGCATGGACTCAACTCTAGAACCTTTCTGCCCCAACGGTCGTCAGCTCCCCTCTGCGGTCCCCAGCCTCGCCAATTGCCACTCCAGTTTATTAATCCTCCTGGCTATGTCTATGACCTTGGTGGGTCTACGGATCTCCTCAAACTAAACAGTAACTCGATAAAATGTGATGAAACTTCTACTTCGACGCTGGAAAGACTAAATTAGTTTGCTTATAAAATGCAGGACACATACGCTCCAAGAGTTGCCTGGAAGAGATCACATAAGGTTAAGTGATTGTAATTGGGTGTAACATTAAAGAATTATCTATTTATCTACAAGAATTCCTTTTTTGCTTGGACATAACTAGCGATCGAAAGGGTTAGAGGAACATGTTTGGAGGTTATACACTCTCTGATGAGTGAATTGAACCCATGAAAGAATAAATGCTATTTTAGAAATTCGAAATTTTCATTGAAAAAACTACAAAGGTCGGGTTTTTTTCTGAAATACACACATACTCGTATTTCGAAGCATCGTGTTTAAATCGAATATGTATAATAGAGTGTAGTTTGAGTGAAAGTCGGGGACATTCTATAAGATAAATCTTATCTTGTGTCTTTATCTCCTGAGCTTAGTTCACATCAGACGCCATTAAAAATGTTCACGAGTTCAAAATTATCGCGAGAAAATTCGTAATTAATTTTCGAACCTAAAATTATCATGTGACATAACTTTGTCGAACGTAATGAACAGCCCGTAGCTGACACGCAAAAACTAAAAGGTCAAGATAAAGGAATAAGTAGCAACATTTAATTGACCACTTTCGAACTATGTTTGTACAATTCGCGACAAAAGTTGCTTAATTTTACAACACACAACTTTTACGGTATAATTGATTTTTTATTCCAATTAGACGTCGTAAATGCATAAAGATGCATCTGTTTAGAAACCACTGTTTTATTTAGCTTTCTACTGAATCTAACATCGATTAATTTTTTAAACTACGATGATTTCAAGTCAATTTTTTACTAAACTAGCACAAAATTGATACTTATTAACAACTAGCTGTTGCCCGCGACTTCGTACGCGTTACACTACTAAAGGTAACCTAGAAATAAAGCTAAACTCGCTGTTGCAATTTGACTTGACCCTCCATTTCTATCTGAACTGATTTAGGGGATTAAAGGTAACCTATGTGGAAATCCAGATTATAATCTACGTATATACCAAATTTCAGCGAAATCGGTTTAGCCGTTACGACGTGATTGAGTAACAAACAAACAACCAAATAAATAAACAAACATCCTAACTTTCAACTTTTTTCTTTTTTTCAAACTTTTTTGACGACCTCCGTGGCGCAGTGGGCTGAGGCGCAGGAGGTAGTGGGTTCGATTCCCGCCGTGGAACAAATATTTGCATGATCTACAGATATCTGTTCCGGGTTTGGTTGTTTTTCTATATATTGTAGGTATGTATTCACAAAAAAAAATATGTACGTATTTTATCAGTTATCTGGTTCCCATAGTACAAACTCTGCTTAGTTTAGGGCTAGATAGCGCTGTGTGAAGTGTCCAGCAATATTTATATTCATTTCACATTTATAATATTAGTGTGATAATGAGCTTTTCATGGCTAGTCTTGCCTATAAAATGATGAACTCCTAAGATAATTTTAGTGTTTCAAAACTATTAAATAATACCTAAGTAACTTAACAATAAAAGAGCTTTTATTAAAACACCACACAACTTTACAACAGAAATCAACCAAGGTTAGGATTATAAAACATTATAACGAAAAAACCAGACAAATCTGACTCGCGTACCAAGGGTTTCGTCAATATTTTTTTTTAATGTGATATAACTACAAATTAACGATCTTCGGATTGTTTCCTCTACTATAATGTAATATAACCTAATGCATGCTCGCTCATGATCATTATTGATCGAGCTAAGCGAGATCTCCGAATCAACTTGGGCAAATCGGCGTTGTATGTATGTATGTTTGTTTGTCCGAGGATAACTTTCGAAGCGTTTATCCGATCATCGTGAAATTTGGTATATAGGTAGGTAATGATAGCACAATTTTGGTGTGACTCAATGTGCTAAAAATTTTGAGATATTGGGGTTCAAGAGGGGTAAAAAAAATGAAAATGAGACTATTAGGTCAAGTGAGACGTCAAATAAAAGATCTTCATTAGTACATTTCGACCCCGTTTTTACTACTAGTTAAATTTTTGTAGTTTTTGAGTTATTAGCCATAATAAAAACTAAACTTTGACAAAATTCACAGGGTGCACCAGTAACCCCACAGTGCTGTAATTTGATATGCGTGTAGCTTATGTATCACAAATATAGGCAAAAGTCTGAAATCTAGGATAACTGCAATTTGTACCCCAAAAAAGAGTATCCAATTAACATGAACTCCCGTTACCTGTAATTTGAATGAAACTGTAGGTCAAGTTAGTTGGTTTTTATTTCGTGGTACTATTTTGATAGTCAAAGATTACGAATATTTTTTTTTGTTTTTATGGTAGACTCACGAGATCTCAGTTCGGGGCGAACCACTAGTAATAATATTTAGTTCAATAATATTGCTGTTTGACCAATTCTGTAGTTTGTGCTTTTTTATTAATGCCCCAAAGCACAAGCTTATTCTTTAAGCTTAGCTTGAGGCTCTCTGTAAGCAATGTCTGTAATAACCGAACTTGTGAACTAGCATCTAGCATCTTAAACAGCATTGTCAGCTCTAAATCTTCCTGAAATAGATGATTATTTTTCGTAAATTATGTATTATAATAGTTAACACTTTTACCTGTCATATTATTGAAAGTGTTGTTACGTTTATTACAAGTCAGGTTTATTACGTTAGGTACAAGTCCAATCATGTCTGGAGTACTGTTCATCGAAACACCAGCTAGAGGCTCTAGATTCAATTGAGAGGAGAGCCAAGAAGCTCATTTGCAATGACGAGTTAGCAGATGCAAGGCTCCACAGTCTCGAGCATCATCGAAAGGTTGCAAGCCTCTCGGTTTTTTATCGGATACATTTCGGAGAGTGTGCTGCGGAACTTTTCAACCTGATCCCACCATCCCCTTTCTATCATCGGACAGCCAGATGCTCCGCGATGCGCCACCGCTACATGGTAGACATACCTCCCATACGCATAAAGCGGTACTCTTCCACCTTTATTATGAGCACTGCCAAGGAGTGGAACGCCTTGCCTGAGTCTGTGTTTCCTGATAACTACAACCTAGGCGTCTTCAAGTTGCAAGTGAATAGGTTTCTTCCCGTAATGACCTACGGTGCTGAGACGTGAACGCTCACGGTAGGACTATCCCACCAATTTAAGGTTGCGCAGCGAGCTATGGAACGGGATATGCTTGGAGTTTCTCTGAAGGATAAAATCCGTAACGAGATTATCCGACAGAGAACCAAGGTCACCGACATAGCTCAGCGGATTAGCAAACTGAAGTGGCAGTGGGCTGGCCATATATGCCGGAGAACCGACAACCGTTGGGGTAAACGAGTTCTTGAGTGGAGACCGCGTCTCGGAAAACGTAGTGTGGGGCGCCCCCCGGCTAGGTGGAGCGATGACATAAGAAAGGTGGCGGACAGAAATTGGATGAGAAGAGCCGAAGACCGGGCTCAGTGGCGCGTATTCGGAGACGCCTATGTCCAGCAGTGGACTAATGTGGGCTGATGATGATGAGGTTTCTTCTAGACAAGCGTGTACCATCGTAGACTTCATCATCGCTTACCATCAGGCGAGATCGTGGTCAAATGCTAGCCATACAAAAAAAAACGCGATTCACTCGCGTCAAGTACATTTACAAATCACCTCACTCACAACACGCTAGCAACTCGCCAGTGTAAAGGGACTCTTTATCCTTTATATGTATACATCGTTCGAACTGACTGTACCAATATTTTATTTAAATAATTTGAGTTCGTGACGTCATTGCAGTAATTAACGGCGTGAAATGTAACGTCATCCAATATTTCACGCGATCGAAGGATATGTCCGGCTTCATTATATTGCTTTTTAATTTGCATACCGAAGGCAAAGAGTAAATTATAGTTGGTATAAAATATCTTGTAAGCTCACAATGGAATTTATTGATTGGACAGGGAAAGTCTAAATTGAATCGTTTTAAATTTAAACAATGTAGGCTTGGCTGGGCATCCGATGGAACCATAGAACCTTAATTGAGAAGTAATAATAATAATATTTAATAAAATCATTTATTTTCAGATAAAAATCCTTAAATTGCTAGAAAGATTGAAGCTAAGCGTTACTTTAAAAATTAATTTATCATTTAAAATTCATGTCAAATAGTTAAATGTCATTTAGCACAGAGCATTCAATAATAATTTTGGAGATTTTTTAGTAAAATAAAATAATTGGTCAAGCGAGTGTTGGTCCACGCACAGGGTTCCGTAGTCAGTAGGTACGACTGTATCTTAGTTATTTTAAAATACAAAGTAAGTTTTGTATGAACATCATAATATTTACAAATTCAACTACAGACATAGGTTCTTCTACTGCTTTATAATTAGTAGAGTCTACTAGGGCTTTATTAATTATTCTTACAATTACATAATTTAAACCTTAAAATAAACTTTTTTTTAGTTTTTATTCTATAACTTAGTTACTAGGCGTTGTTAAAATGTATCATCATGTCAAATCATCATAAACAAAATCTTTATAAAAAAGACTACTATAAAATATCGGATTATTTAGATGACAGAGAAGCTTGGGATTGAAATTGCTCCAACTCGTTCAAAATATTACAATTTAGACATAATTTATTTTCTGTATTGTTATGTATTCTAAAAAGATCATTAAAAAAATCAACCAGCCTTGTTTCTTGCCTTTCTTTCCTGGCTTGGTTGCGAAGGAACAGGCAATAATAATGACGTTTCAAAGTGATCCTTTTGGTTTTTATGAATAAAAATATTTGACTTTTGACTTTTGACTTTGAAATTTTAACCTTACAACACTAATAGTCTACGAATGAAAAGGCTGTAACTGGTTGGGCACAGAGACAGACGGACATGCCGATATGAGGGTTCCTAGTTATAACACGGTACCATAGAAATGTGAAATTTATTTTGGCATGTAAAAACAAACACTTAATTAAACTCATGTGCTATTGCATAATGCTTGCCATCTAACCACAGATACTGTATTGGTGACGTCTCGAGATATCTCTTGTTGTCCCTTTTTAACCCAAAACCCGCAGCCATTTCCGAAAGAGATATCAAATCGGCCTTTATTTTTGGTTATCGATTGCAAGAGTAGGCAGTAAGTTTTAATATCGAATTAATCAACTAAACTTAGTCGATTTTCTTTAATATTTGATTATATAACAAGTAGTTTTTTTTCGAGAAGTCTTTTTTATGTTTTGAGAAACCGTCACTTGAATATCGTCAGTATACCAAACACCCTGTATATGCAAAAAAAACTAAATATCTAACTATTAAAAAAAAACCACAAACGATTTTGATCCACACCACATAGCTCTTAGACATCAAAGAATATAGGAATTATAATCATCACAGAAAAAACAAATGCCTAATAATACCAGTCTAACACACCACATCACGAGAAGAAAAACGTGAGCTTTCGCTAAAATTATCCCTAGGAATCCAAACGTCTTTTTGATTGCGTGGATAGATCGAACGTACGGTAATTATCCAATTTATTCAGCTTACAGGCAGACATCCCGTCATTTATATGATAATTCATAATTATGTCAGATTATTATATGATAATTACAATTAATCACTATATGATACTTTAACTCAATTTTCATAATGTTTCCAAGGATCCTAGTTGTAAATATCTGGGAAGTATTTTGTAAATCGATTACTGTATCGAAATAGTGTTGATGAAATCTCGAAGTGTTTTTGGATAACTTGTGGGAATATCGGTCGGATTTGAAAAGGGTAAAAATACTACCAACAAACGAACCAAATGGTACAACAACATTGGAATATCGTCCTGTCGAAATATTGATCGAGGATAATAGTGTTTCTGAGTCAAATTTTTCTATGTAAAATGAAACTTGGTGCTTATAGGTATTAATTTTACTCATTGTTTCTTACTCAGTGTATACCATAATAATTATGAAGCATTACCTATGTGGTTGATTTTTTTTCTTATGTAGACAAAACACGGCATGTAAAATGATAGATGTCAAATCGGACCTACTACAATTATTTTAATGTAATAAATAAACACATAAACATTACTGGAAATTTAAAACGGCGCTATCTAGCCCCAAACTAAGCAGAGCTTTTACTGTGGGAACCATATTACTGATAAAACACTTATTTGTTTAAACTATTTGTAAATAAAAACACCTGGAACACATATCTGTAGATCATGCAAACCTTTGTTCCTGTTGCGGTAATTGAACCCGCAACCTCCTGCGTTTCATCCGGCTATTCGCCCACTGCGCCACGGAGGTCGTCAAATGTCAACTATGTACAAGCGTTTTATTATACGATTGTAAAAATAACGCTTGTGTTGTCTGGTCTGGTGACTTTTGCACTTGCTGCCAGATATATTATGACATTCATTTGTCTTTTACATCGGTATCTGTGTCAACATTTTATGATTCCAGTCTTTTATTTAGTAGTATACTCTACTAAATATTAATAAACGTACGCATAGATAGATACTTTGATTGTCATACGTGACATATTTGATCGAGCGAAGCGAGATCTCCAAATCAATTTATTTTTTATTTTTATTTATTTAAGACAACAAACAATTATGCCTAAATATTACTAGAATTAATATTTATTACAAGATGTGT
This sequence comes from Philereme transversata, assembly GCA_963924445.1. NCBI lineage: Eukaryota > Metazoa > Arthropoda > Insecta > Lepidoptera > Geometridae > Philereme > Philereme transversata. Next base: position 7,369,126 of record OZ004353.1, read on the forward strand.
TATTACAGGCATAACCAACATTGTCCACAGATTACATTAGACAAATGGTGGGCATGAGTGTATACAATATTAAATACATATAAAAAATATAAGTATATAAATGAACCTATATTATGCAGGCAAGCAAGTCCCTAGGCACCTACCTACCTACACAATACAGGTTCATATTTAGTAATGAGTAACTTAGTCACTATTCATTTAAATTTAAATTAGACAATCAGGCAGGATTGTCTCATTGATTGCTTTCTTAAACAAGGTGGGTGAGTTTGCAAAAATCAACTTGGGGAAATCGGCGTTGTTTGTGTGATATTTTTAGCTCATTGAGCTAGAAACGTTGGGGGGTTGTTGAGTTATTGGGTTTGATAGTTTAAACCTTGTAGTTTTTAAGTTATGAGCCATAATATAAACTGAACTTTGACAAAATTCACAGGGTACCCCACAATGCTGAAATTTGATATGCGTGTAGCTTTAGTGACATAAATATAGGCAAAAATCTGAAATCCAAAATAACTGCAATTTCTACCCTAAAAAAGTATCACCAATTAAAATGAACTCCCGTTACCTGTAATTTGAATGAAACGTCGGTCATGAAACGTCGTAGATGTAGGTCAAGTATTTGGTTATATTTTCGTGGCACTATTTTGATTTTCAAAGATTACGTATAATATTTTTTTGTTTATTAGGGAGACTCGCGAGATCTCAGTTCGGGGCGAACCACTAGTTATCCCAAAGCTCTCATAAAAATCTATTAAAATTAATAACAGAGATATGTACAATAAATATTTTTTATAATAGTGGTATTGAACCAGATCATGCAAAGGTTAGTTGTACTCGGAAATTATTAATAAATATAAATATTGCTGGACATTTCACACAGCGCTATCTAGCCCCAAATTAAGCAGAGCTTGTATTATGGGAACCAAATAACTGATAGAATACATATATACATTTTTTTTTGTAAACATGTACATACTTATAATATATAGAGAAACAACCAGACCCGGAACAAATATCTGTAAATCATGCAAACATTTTGTTCCGCGGTGGGAATAGAACCCGCTACCTCCTGCGTCTCAGCCAGCTATTCGCCCACTGCACCACGGAGGTCGTCAAAGGTCACGAAGGTTGTAAGTAATGTTTGCGTTATCTGTGTACAAATCGAGCACACTTGCGCCTCAGCTAATTTGACAAATAGAGAAAATGTTTAGGCTATTTCTTCCACCCAAATACACATGTATACCTCAAAACAATTGTTTTTTGGAACGAAGTTCCTTATCGCACGGTACGGACTTGGCGGAGGGGGCTAGGCAAAAAAAAGTATAAGAGTTTTCTGTCACGAGTTTCAGTCACGACCCTTTCTTTAGTGTAGACGGTTATCCATAGCGCGTATACTATAAAATAATAATATAATTATTATTATTATATTAAATTAATATTCAATAAAACTAAAACATTATATAGTATTATATATTTTAATATTAATATTATTATTTTCATAATAATATACTACGAAAGGAACTTCGTTCCAACCGAGTGTTCCTCGAGACTCACGCATATTTTATACTACATGGAGACGGAACAAGCAAATAGCCACCTGATGTTAAGTGTCCTTTATCACCTGTTAAGTCACCTTTATCAAATCAAGCATACAGGCTTCATGTACCTGTAATTTCACTGGCATCCGTATCCTTCAAACTGAAACATAGGAATGCTGCTTGGCGACAGAAATAGCTATTTTTTTTTTGTTTGTTCCGCCTGTTTCCCTCCGACACAGGTCAGAGACGTTTTTAGGCATAACGTTTTGCACAGGTGGTTTACTTTATTTGGTAATGACAGAGTAATTTGTACATCTGTGGGTGGGTCCAATAAATACTTATATTTAATACATGTTTTTTATTCATGTGGTGTGTTGTTGGTTTTTTTTGTTTATTGAGTTTGTGTCTTAAATTTAAATATATATATAGAGTTTTTTTTTATAGAAATAGCTATTGTAGTACTTCACTTTCACGCTGCTACTATTAAACGATTACTATCCTCACAATTCTGCGTAGAAACGAACTAAAGATGTCGATGACCTATAAACCTACTTTTTTCAAAAGTGCATGTCCTATTGCATCTAACGTCCGACGCTTTATTATTGTACTTATGCAATTACACGAGCAATTCAGTGGTGAGAATGGAACAGCTCACGGTTGCTCCACTCCTGACTGCGGAAGGTCACTCCTGGATTTATGGCTCACGAGCCCTTTGTAGCGCCGCCGACACAGCCACTCTTCACTACTCTAACGGACCCTGTTGAGCTGAAATACTTATTGGCATCGTTAACATACTGTGGATAATCTGGTCAACTTTGAACGGGGAAAATTATCACAAGCCTTTATAGTGCTTCTATTAGTAGCATTAAAAGAATCATTTTGGCAAGCTTTAGATACCTTTGTACCTGATTAATCAATATGCATGAGATAACTTTTTTAATTATGGCATCGCCTATAAAAGTCTTAATTACTACCTAGTATGTGTTGCATTTCAGGTTATTACTGACATCTATCCTCTCGGTTTGTGGGAGTGATTTTGGAAAAGGGATGGAAATGTGAAACAGGAAACCGGGGAAGCGCGTGGTATTTGATTTGACCAATGAGCGCGTGCGGTTGTCAGATGTTACACATCATTTGCGACTACTGTAAGGCTCGTAGTTTTTTTTAACAGATTTAAAGAAAAAACAGGTTTTCTAGTTGTTTTAAGTTTTCGGTTGCATTATGATCTACTAGCTGTTGCCAGCGGCTTCACCCGCGTTGTTCTGGGGTCCAAAAATACATATCGATGGAAGAAAGCGATTTTGTCGTATCTCAAAATATCTAATTTTACACCAGAGCCAAAAAACTATTTAAAAAATCATAACTCGTACATTAATAAAGATAGAACGTTGAAATTTGGAAAATATTTTTATCAATCTAAGTTTTATTTGATACAGTTAATTGGAATGTCCTAAAGTTACTACTTCATTGATTTTAAAATAGTTACAGCAATTGATGTTTCAATATCGAACAGCGGAAATTTTTGAGATACGCCATTTCCGCTTTCTGCCGTCGATATAGAAACTTTGACATCCCATTTTTACTCATGGGAGTAATATTAGTGTGATAGACACTAAAAGATCATTAGTATCATCATTCAGTTACGTCAAACATTGCATTGACAGACATTGCTAAGATCAATTTAATAACGGGAATTGGCCACGTTAATGTGTCGCCTTAAAATAAGTTTTATTACGCCTTCTGCCTTATTTCTGTCCGTCTGTTTCATTTCTGATGCGATCCACAAAAAGCTTTCCCCAATCAATTGTCAAACCGTGCTATTTCCATGCCAGTTTATCAGCAGTATCGCAAATCTTGCGTAAGTGCCGTATCGTTGTCCTTATCATCCCCTTTATCAAACATTTCTTCGTACAGCACAACTCCATCCGAAACTCCTACTTGTGAACTAGTAGTATATAGAGGATGATTTATAATACTTGGATCTAGTTACGTAAGGTGATGTATCATGGCCTTCGCGAAATAACATTTTATGTACCTATTTAATAGTTAGTAAGTTTTACAGTAGTAGAACCAGTTTTTATGATATTCTTAATTTAATTCAATAACCTAAGTCTTTAGTAATATTAGAAAATACAGGGGTATGATTCGACTGAAAGATAAGGCCTTCTACGATACGTTCGCTTGTACCATCTTTGCTTGATTTATGTACAGTGAACCACCCTGTACACTCTCCGTAACATTGGCAACGATCGTTCATGTAAAGCAGTTCTCGTGTTTTCCGTCGAAAGCATTCGTGATTCAACTTAAATGTTGAAATAAATCGGAAACCGAACCTTTGCGCGATTTATTAGGTTAAAGAAATGTTAGTTCAGTGAGATTAAAATTTAAATGTCATGTGAATTACCGGTTGGTTCCGAAATATTGTAAAAGAAGCTGATGCAAGCTCAGGCCAGTCTCTGAATATGATAAGAATATTATGTAACAAAAGATGCTGAAATTTTCAACTGCTTTATTTTCGAAGGTTTCGAACCTTTAGAATAGTTTTCAGTCACTAAGCCACATGTAACTGAAAATGACGAACCAAAAGTAAAGCTCATTTGAACTGTTCCCAAGTTATATTGTGTTAAGTTGGTAGTTGAAACTGGATTATTGTATTTTGGCTGACTAAAATATCTTGAGCTAAGCAATCACATGCGGCTTTACGCCTGTTTGCCCCATGGACGCAGGAGTGTGACCTACGAGGCAATGGGTTTATAAAATAATATAAATAATATATGAATTTATTTTTATTACTGCTAAGATTAACATTAGGGATTAATATCTACTAATAGGTAACACTTTATACATTGCCTGAACTAGGAGAACCTGTATCTCAGGCGAAAATATGGTGATGGTTACCACTTAACATCAGGTGGGCAATTTGTTCCATTACCATGTTGTAAAAAATCATCATCATCGTCCACAGTCCATAATTACCCACTGCTGGGTGTAGGGCTCCCTTTGTAAACGCCACCCTTCCCGGTCCTGTGCTGCGCGCATCCAGGAGTTGCCCGCGACTTTCTTTATATCGTCGACCCACCGCGCCGTCGGACGTCCTTGGACTTCTTAGATCTGTTCTTGGCCACCATTCGGTCAAAGATTTACTCCGCCTGCCATCACCTCGTCTAGCCAAGTGTCCTGCCCAGTTTCACTTGAGTTCCACGACCCTTGTTCCGACGTCTTGGACTTTCGTCTGGCGTCGGATTTCGGTATTGGGAACTCGATCCAGCAAGTTGATGGCAAGCATGGCGCGCTCCATGGCTCTCTGTGCAACTCGTACTTTGTACACAGTTTTCTTAGTGAGTGCGCATGTTTCGGCACCGTAAGTCATTGTTGGCAGGACACATTGGTTATACAGACGGGTTTTCAAGCATTGTGGGATCTTTTTGACCGAAAAACATCTTCAAGCTTTCCAAATGCAGCCCACCCGAGTTGTATTCGTCTAGAGACCTCCTTGTGCTGATTTTCTTTACCAAAAGAAAGAATATGTTCAAGGTAAAGGTATTTGTCGACTACTGCCAGCTTCTTGCTTCCCACCATCACATCTGTATTCGGGAATCCGGCAGCATTCGTCATCATCTTCGTCTTGGACATATCATTATAAAATGTGTAAAAAAATAAATCAATTATATCAGCTGCTTTTGTTACATTATTGAAACAAAGCATGGAACAGAAATAACGCCTTTTGATTAGATACCCACATAATTTATCACCACAAAATCTAAGCATGCCAATCTAGTCAAATCATAGATATTTCACCTCACGTCCCTTTTGACATGACTATAAAGACAGAAAGATGAGACGACAAACCTCGAGCTTTTATGGCGAGATCGTTTGCAAATGAGCAACAGCAGGGGATGACTGGCATCAACATTCAAGTGTCATATTACACGGGATAACTCTATTTTGAATGGGATTACATGACGGAGTTAAAATAATCCGGCTTTTGAATCCGGTATTTATAAAGAAGAAAATCTAGCATATTTTTTTTTATGCTACATGGAGATGGAACCAGGCTTATGGCCCACCTGATGTTCAATATTTAATTATTTTTATTAAAAGCTACGGTCCTATAACGTTCTCGTGAAATCCAGTCCATCCAAAGGTTGTCTGGAAGAGATCGCTTTTAGCGATAAGACCGCCACTTGTATTTCTGCGTGTATTGTTGTTTGTTTTTTACATTGTTTTTTATTTTAAGTGTGATTTACCTTAAAGCGTTTTCTATCTATTCTATCTATCTATCTATGTTAAGTGGTAACCATCGCCTATAACAGATAACTGTCTCGTTGGTCACACACCTAAGAAATGTGCTCTACTTTGCACTGCCATGCCCATTAATTTGAGGTGTACAGGTGTAAATCCTCATGCCTGTAATTTCACCGGCAACCATACCCTTCAAACCGAAACACAGAAATGGTGCTTGGCGGCAGAAATAGGTATGGTGGTAGTACTTCCCTCAGGCGAGCCCTTTCACAAGGAACTCTACTATTCTTATATATTTTGTTAGTTAACCAATTTACAGTTGAATATAATTTTAGAAAAATACAAGATCTAAAAACCGTGGGGGAATCGGGTAGTCGGAAGGAATTAGATGACGCAGTGTTTTTCCTAAAGAATAAAATCAGGGCCTCTTTAGGATAAGAGTGAATAGGTTTCTTCTAGATCTTTATGCTTCATCTTAAACCACATCATCGCTTACCGTCAAGTGAGATTGTGGTCAAACGAAGATCTATCCGATTTGACGACCTCCATGGTACAGTGGGCGAATAGCCGGCTGAGACGCAGGAGGTAGCAGGTTCGATTCCCACCGCGGAATGAAATGTTTGCATGATTTACAGATATTTGTTTCGGGTCTGGTTGTTTCTCTATATATTATAAGTATGTATTTACAAAAAAAAATGTATATAAGTATTCTATCAGTTATCTGGTTCCCATAGTACAAGCTCTGCTTAATTTGGGGCTAGATAGCGCTGTGTGAAGTTTCCAGAAATATTTATTATTTATTATTATTTATCCAGTTCAAAACAAAAGTGTTGGAAGGCCACCCTGATGCGCCGATCCCGTCGTCAGAAGTCAGTGGCTGAAAAAGGGTCAAGATTATTCGTCGTGGCACTCTTTCAGGGAAATCCATGTCCAGGTTTAAGAGTTTTAGAAAATGGATTCATTTAGGAGTATTGATTCATGGATTTTCGAGGCTTTTTTACAAAGTATACGGATAAATGTCTATTTCCATAGATTCTCCGGCTTTTTTAAACATTGTAACTACAACCTTACCATAAAGCATGACAGCAGATGCTGCAGATAGTCACGATCCAGAGAAATTACGTGTCAGATTCGCTGTGGAGGATATTCTTTGCATTGAATCGTTTAATATCTCATTTGAAGCCATTACCTATCTAATTGCACTGCAAGACTTATTTTACTACTTCATCGTGATGTAATATAACCTTTTTTGCTTGAAACCCTTTGATGTTAAATAAAATTAAATGAGCATACTCGTACGTCATACTTTAAGCTGGTCACTGACCAACCAAGAAAGAATCTGTGTCAGATACGAAATTATATGAAATGGTTACAAAATTGCTTACAATAAGAAAGAAAATTGAATTTTTTAAAATAGTTATTACAAAATAATTCCTGGATAAATAAATGTGAAACTATTTTCAAAAAATGAGTTAAATTGAGGCTCTGGGGTGTGGCTGTACGGCTTCACACAAGTATCCAAATACAATCTTTAATGGTGCAGCTAATTGTGATATGCAGATAAACCTCGTAGGAAGTTGTAATAATATTCGCCTATTTATGGTATCGTAATGGAATATAATAAGCTTGGAGAGCGTGAAGATCTCCACAAATGATTTTGTAAAGCAATTTTACTATCAAGAAGGGCCTGGTAGACTGGCTCACCTATTTCAGTCTATTGGGCCTTTATGTATACTTAATCAGTTTTTTGGGAAATTTGTGTTAAAAATGCCCGAGGAATAGGAACTAGAAGTTATCCCTAGTGTTCGAACTTGATAATTAGACAAAAATCTTAGCCTCGGCAATAGAGACCGCTCGAAAACTTCTGATTGTTTTAGCACAGCTAAATTTATGCGAGGGTCGGCACTGTACAATAGAGGTTAAAACGCGAGGAAATTAATTATCTTCAGCTCGTTTTATTCATGATCATTACCTACGTTTGCGAACACATACGAGTAGTTATGTAGAGGAAATTTGCAACCTAGAATTAGTACTTCCCTTTCTGTTCGAGATTTTTTTTTATAGGTTGCTAGCCAAGCGCTTGACCACTAACTCACCTGATGGTAAGTGGTGTGATCGAAGATGGAGCACGCTTGCCTAGAGAACCTATTCACTCTGGACTTGAAGACTCCAAGATTATATTGGTTTGGAAAAACATACGCCAGAAGTGCTAACAAGAAAAGTTGAAGCAAATCGTTTGGTACGGCAAGTTGGTATGCCGGCCAGGTATGGGTGGTACTTCTCGGTACGTCTACTTGGCGGTGGTGGAAGGGGGAAGGAGGGATAAAGTCATGAAGATCTATTTTTTTTTTAGATTGGATAGAACTTCGTTTAACTACAATCTCACCTGATGGTAAGTGATGATGTGGTCTAAGATGAAGCACGAAGATCTAGAAGAAACCTATTTACTCTTACCTTAAAGAGGCCCGGATTGTATTCTTTAGGAAAAACAGACGACGGCAAAGTGTTCCATACCTTAGCTGTACGCATCGAGAACGTAGAAGCAAAACGTTGTGTGCGAATAAATAAATAAAATAAATAAATATTGCTGGACATTTCACACAGCGCTAACGAGCCCCAAACTAAGCAGAGCTTGTACTATGGGAACTAGATAACTGATAGAATACTTATATACTTTTTTTTTGTAAATACATACTTATAATATATAGAAAAACACACAGACACGGAACAAATATCTGTAGATCATGCAAACATTTGTTCCGCGACGGGAATCGAACCCGCTACCTCCTGCGTCTCAGCCGGCTATACGCCCACTGCGCCACGGAGGCAGAATGGGTGGTATATTGACTAGTTCCTGGGCACATTCACCAAAATCAACTTGTAAAAAACTGAAAGTCTGGCTACTCGGCGTCTGTGCTCTAGACTTTGTAAATTGGCTTCTATCAGGGAGTCATCACCAATGAGTCGAGAGAGTTACCATCTATAAGTATGGTAATATGTTGGTGAAAATAATCACTGGGAACAGTCATGGTTCTTTTAATTGGCTCTTAATAATAATAATTATTTATTTATTCAAAAACTTCAAAATTTCACAAACAATAAAATACAATGGTATACTAGGTATAATACAATTCAGGATGGAAAGCATAATTACCCAAACTAGGATTGACCTGTATGATGGCATACCTATACCTCCGGACTATGGTTCATAATGGAATGTTCAGTGAATGTATGCGTGAGTGTGGGAGTATGTTGGTTGTGTGATTTGGTGTGTGTGTGTGTGTGTATGCGTGAGTGTGTGTCAATATGCATGCGTGGATATGTGCTGAGTGTATGTGTTTGAAAGGGTGTGGGTGAGAGTGTGTGAGAGAGGGTGTATGGTGAGAGTGTGTGTAAGAGTATCAGTTTGTGTGTACGTATAAATGGGTGAGTATGTTGTGTGTTAACTTATCATATACAACTTATGATAGTATGATTAACATACTCTCAGTTTCGAGGTAGTTCAAACCTAGCAACCAACTTTTAACCATAAATTTGCATTTATAGCTAGGCATTGAGTAGTACTGTAAACTAGTATATTTTATTGTAAAGATAGGCTCCTAGGAAGTATGTATGTCGTCTAGCAAAAGTGGTATTACAACGGGGAAAATGGCATACTCGCTTATTACTGCGAACTTGGTTAATTGGATCAGGGATGAACGTATTCTTCTTGTGATGAGCGAAAACTGCTTGTAAAATAAATAGCAGGCGCGTTGAAAGTAACTGCCATCGAATTGGCTCTAAGGCAACCCGTTTTCTATTTGCCTACAAGATGTTCTATTACAAGTGAACACTCCATCCTACGAACTCCTTAACATGAGTAATGGAAAGGATCAGATAATTCCCCTGCCGGCTGGCGTGTCGATAGACTGATACCCACCCTAGTCTAGCGGTGAACTTACGAACCTTGTCATTGGCGTATCATAAAATATTGCTGTAACTGCTTCCTCTAAGGCTATCACATGGACTTTGCTTTGAGGCATTCGTGAAAAGAAAACAAATGAATAAATTTTAGATAACGTTAAAAACTTTATCAACTTAGACTATTCCTTGTAAGGGTAGTATTTACCGTAGGCAGATCTATTGGTTTCATGTCTTTAGAATCATGGTCGTTTTACCCCTTTGGTGACGCTACCAGCGGCGCTATTTTAAAACTATCGGATCGGTCTGCCAGTTTTTACGGATTCGATTTCGAATCAGAGAACGCTATTTTCTAAACTATCAACCTTTGAATCCGTGTCGGAAAGATCCGAGCTTTATGTTTAATCCAAAATAGTTTGAAAATAGCGTTTTGGATTAGAAAACGAGTCCGAATAAAAATGTAGGGCCGGTCCGACAGCTTTTCGACGTTCTAAAATAGTTCCGCAGTAAAGTTTTCGTCTCCGCCCGAAACTCAAACCATTTTTATTTCATGGTAGGCAATAATAATTCCTGAACATGGTTCCAACACGGTTCAGAAATAGTAGGAAGGTCAAGAAAAACTTGCAGTCACAACATACTGAAAATCTGTAATTCTTCAAAGACAGTTTTAAAAGTTCAAATATTGTATGTCTTGAGCAACGGCTTATCAGAACACAATACCAAAAAACACAAGGACTCTTCCTTGCAATTTCGTATGCGGGATTATGAGTTACAGCAACTAACGGTACCATGCGCTTTTAGTCAGAGTTTACTGAAATAGCGGCACCGTTATATAACGGTAAACCAAAGCTCACTCTCATTACAAATTGTCGTCATATTTCATATATTATTAGGTGCACAATAGTTTGGTTTAGATGAGAAGTCCACGCAATTTACGATTTTGTCGAATTCAAGCGTCAATTAGTCGACTGACTGTTGTTTTGTTTATAAAGGTTTTTATTAACTGAAATACATAAGTAACAATATATCGCTAACACAGTCTAGGTATTTTAAACGACTAGTTTCGTACATGCCGGTTTATCGATTTTTAAATTCGCTAGGTAAATTCTGTTTGCACTGTAACGTCAAAAATAAAATATCTGTTACTTACCGCTATGAAATGTCTCACAAAATGAACACATTAATACGCCACCAATCATCTGACACCTAATTATTATTACACAGCGTAAACTACCGTTACCGCTATCTTCAAACTCTTCTCTGTACATCCAAGAAATAAAAACCGTTTTACATGACGGATTACAGTGTACGATAGCAATTAGTCACTCATGCGATTACTTCTCGTTACTCAATACAAAGCCGATCGCAAGTAGCTGATGCCGACGTAACTCACAGTGCCTGTGCCCTATCGAAGGGCAGTGCTGCATGCCACAGAAGGTACGTGGGCTAAATATTTATTTATTTCCTAAGCACCAAACTAATTTTAAATAATATTTTATTTGTATATTGTTATCCGAATACTTACGAAAAATTCTGATATTTTTAAAACCATCACAAAAACTACCAAGCCGGACGAGACTTGAACCCGCAACCTTCCTCTTGATACGAGGATGCACTGCCAAACTGTGTTACAGACTTTTAAATAGCGAGCAACACAAAACTAACGAAATAAATAAAGAAAGTTATTCAATAAAATAAATTAATTATTCGGTAAAATTAAAATAATAAAAAAGAACACCTCGGAGTATGAAAAATACCTATAATTTGTAAATATCTTTTTGTTTATCTTTTCTTGGTCCTTTTTCTATGAGAATAGTGCATGTCACACTGATGTCATGGACATAGGCGCGTATCATAGTCTACGTCATAGATTTTACTGTACGCTTTGGGTGACCCTGACACTACTCTATAAGTATAGTCTCTTACGAACTTACTTCTCTTTACAAGTCCCGCTTCACAAAAAATGGAAGAGAGAACAAGACGTACTAGATTTTATCAACTGTGTTATAAGATTTTATATGCGTTTGTTTCCTTTGTTACTTAAAAATAAATAAATAAGACAGTTACACTGGTTCTGCTAACGGGACCTCCAAGTCTTGTCTTCCTTTACCTTCTTAGAATGTAATTCGAGTTACTGATATATTTATTATCTGTATCAGTTTCTCGAAGCGTAAATCGCGCATCCACTGGAGCATCTTACATTTCTCGCACTTGCTTTTTAATTATTGCTCTTGGAATCAAGTTATTGGGCACTTCAGATATAAGTCGTAACACTAGATAGCAACGATAGGTACCCCATAAAATAGTGCAGTCAGTTATTCTTTCGTATATGTGTAAATTTTATTTTAACGACAGGATTTGTCTCTAATAATAAATAATCTGTAGAAAGGCCTCAGACTAGTTTGAAAGACAACCTTAAGACATTAAGAATAACCCTTCTCTTTGTGTACTAAAATATAGGGTTTTTTATAACTAAACAACATTATTTTTTAGTTCTTAGGGATTTCAGTTTTGCATTTCTAGGTACAATTACGAGTAAAAGATATTTCAAATGTATCGATACCTAATCCTGGTGACTTTATCCTACTACCTAATTCTAATTCTAGGGTGGGGGGAATAAGATCTCCACTGACGTCCCGCATTGGGGTGTATTGTGCATTACCCCCCTTCTAACCTGACCCCAGCCATCCTAGCTCCTTGAAGTAACGGAGCAGGATTTTGGGTTGATGGATGCAGCTTTCCAAGATCCCCGTGGATGCCGTTGTATTAGCGGATGAGGATTCGATGAGCTCTTGCAGACCCGTCCTCAGCCTGATATCGCTCGTGGCCGTACAGTGAAGCATCACGTGCTCCACCGTCTCTTCCTCCTGAAGACATGCGCGACAAAGCCCACTGTCCGTGTAAAGATATTCTACAAGAGGGTAGTCAGAGGCAAACCCAAACACGTTTTAAACACGCGTGTTTTTTGCGAAATACTATACTTCTACGTACATACGTCGCAATCCATAATTGCGGCTAATAACTAATCGATGTCACATGGTTTCGTATTTTTAGTTGTAGGGCATGCCGGTTTCTTCACAATTATAGAAGTGATTTGATAAAAATAATCGATTCAAAACCAGGACATAAAATAAAGTGTCTTGTAAAATGCCACAATCTATTTTCTTCTCTCGTTCATGAATCAATTTACTTTTTAAGTGTTGTCGTGTCGTCACTCCAATTGCTACATACGCGCCTTTGTTGCGCTATGTTTAGAAACTTATTTTAAAATCCTCTTTAATCTAATGAGTCAACAGATTGATCAATTTATCGCTTCAGTTCTAGTGCGTGATTTACTTCTTGTTAGTTACGCAGTGTACGCACCGTTTGTATCGATTTTGAAGTGCGTAGGCTTACTCATTACGTCAATATGATTGCATTATCTATGTTATTAGCATCACTAACTATTACAGTAACTATTACAAGATAACTACAAGGCTATCAACAGTCTGCCTCCAACGAGTCCTTGAGTACTTTGGTCACATAGCGAGGAAACATAGTGACAACTTGGAGAAACTAATCATCGCTGGCAAAGTTGAGGGGAAAAGACCACGGGGTCGTAGACCGATACGTTGGTCTGATCAGATCCGCACAACTCTCGACTCTGGACTTCGTGATGCCATACATTTCGCCGCCAACAGACACCGATGGCGAAACATAGTCAAGGAAAAAATCACCCATGGAGGAGGTCACGACCCTCAGCATTGAGGATAACGACTCGAAAAGAGAGAGAACTATTACAGTAATAGTTAGTATCTTTGTACCGACGCGTTATCTATATACTGCGTCGGTCTTCTACACCGATACGACACGGATAACTTTCTGCACGTCTATTCGATAACAAAGGTATCTTTGAGCCGGTCTTGATGCAAGCTGAGCGGAGAGATGTGTGAAGGAGTTTGAAAATAAAATTGCTGTAGAGGCTGGCACAGTCCCCGCTATTTTTTTTCAACGTAGCGCTAGTTACAAAAAAAAATTGGATTGAGGATAATTTGACAAAAATATTTCGAAATGCACATTGCCAATCACTTTGCAATCATTATGTTAGACATTCTCTATCACGCGACACTTTAGGACATTAAGCAATACCTATGCTATTTTTATTCATTGATCCAGCGAAGCGAAATCTCCAAATCAACTTGGGCAAATCGGTGTTGTATGTATGTATGTTTGTTTGTCCGAGGATAACTTTCGAAGCGTAGATCCGATCATCGTGAAATTTGATACATGGGTAAGTAGAGTTAGCACAATTTTGGTGTGACTAAATGAGCAAAAAATTTAAATGAGACTATTAGGTCAAATATGACGTCAAATGAAAGGTCTTTATTAGTACATTGCGATTCTGTTTTTATTTTTAGTTTAGTATTTGCAGTTTTTGAGTTATTAGCCATAATAAAAACTGAACATTGACAAAATTCACAGGGTACACCAGTAATCCCACAATGCTGTTTGATATGCGCGTAGCTTTAGTGGCACAAATATAGGCAAAAGTCGGAAATCCAAAATAAATAAATCCAAAAATGAGTAACTAATTAACGTGAACTTCCGTTAGCTGTAGTTTGAATGAAACTGCACGTCAAGCAACTTGGTTATTATTTTGTGGCACTATTTTATTAGTCAAAGATTACGCAAGATCTCAGTTTGGGGCGAACCACTAGTCTATTAAGTATGCCTCCAATCCAAATATAAAAATTTAAATGTGAGATGAGACTTAAAATAAAACCATGACTAAACGACTATTTTAAAAGTTTTAAATCTCATTATCAATACCTAGTAAGCGTTAAGAAAGTGCGTAAGTTTACGATCAGCAAAGGTGAATGGCCTTTAGAGCATTAGTCCAACTTAGGGGTTAAATGAGCAGCTTGAGCGACTTGATTTTTTTAATCGTTCCATTGATTATTTTATTTAGAAGACTTTTGCGATTTATTTCAATCATTACTACAAATACGACAATTATTATTAATAATAATAAATCAGTATCAGTCCGAGGCGAGACGCAGTACGGAGCGGATCGCAGTCGCCCTGATTAAGGTTCACGAATTAAACCAAAACATTGTTGAAACACCGATAACATGATCCGTGATAAATCCTGTATTTTTAATAATAATTATTTTACTAATTATCACCATAAAACTTATTATTATGAGGAGTGGCGAAGGATTGAAAAGCGTGCCACTGCCCCCGAAGTTTCGACCACGAACACTCTAAAAGACTGAGAAGAAGAAGATGAACTTTTAATATAATTAACCTGAAAGAACCGAATCTTACTGTTAGGCACTAGAAATCAGTATGGTTGACTGACCTTCTTCTAATATTCTAAAAATACATGCAAATTCAAATTATACCAATTTTGTTTTTGCATACACCATTACCTGCTTTACCGTAGCACAGAGAAGAAATAATAGTTGTAGCTGTAGTCCGCTAGAGGGCGTGTCCACAGATAATGTCAGGCGCCGGCGTCGCGCCGTATTTATGACGCTCACTCATGCGCACATTGTGTTCCTTTAGATAAACTTATCTAGCAATTGTAACTGCAATGTTTATTTGTTCTGTGAATGCTTAGACGGTGAAGTAAATGTTTATAACATTGTTCTGCCATGGCCCGGTAATTTTGACACTGCCCCTTCGTGACCCACTTAATACTTTTAAACCCAAGCTGGTTCCAATGTGTAAAATAATATACATTTATTAATAGTAAAAATGTTTTATACTACATATTTTGGTATCGCCTATTTAGTCACTAAATTTTAGTGCAAAGTATGGAGCTGCTGCTTAGGTATTTTTCAATAAAGAATCCAAGTTCGCGGAAAATGACGAAAGTTTTATCCTTAGGTCTGGTTCCACTTCAAGTCAGTTTCTATATTTATTTTTAAGGTACACTAGTGTTAAAAACCCAGTTTCACACTTATAAGTTGTGACAAAATTAAAAAAGTTATTGCTTGATGAGCTAATTTTGTGTATTCTTGACGACAAGATAACCAAAAATCTATAAGATACAAACAAACAAGACAAGATAAAACAAACAAGGCGGGAATGCGACCCGGTATTTTATTTTGATGCCCCGGCACCGGGTCGCGGCCTGGCAAATGGGAAACGCTGTTATAAGACAATGTACCTAACTTTTCTTTGAAGTAAATAATTAGAGGGAAAAAACTTGAGAACGATAAGCATTACCATCCATTTTACATTACACATAGGTTAGCTAGAAGAAAATGCTCATTAGAATTAAGTTCCTATGTACCTATAAGTGTTGTAGAATTTTCTATCTATCACAAGTGATTTATTTAGAACACAAGAAATCAGCCCATTTATTTCTTGGAAATTAATAGCCATAATAAACAATACTCAAGGTTTGCCAAAGAGCCATGGAATACCACAATGCGCGCGAAGACCAGCAGTCTTGTCACCAACATCGCAGATGTTGGTGACTGCCAGGCTGAAGTGAAACTGGGTGGGTCACGTCAGTCGTATGGTTACAGACAAATGGGCAACAGTCATTACACAATGGATGCCTGCAGATGGGCGTCGAAGCCGGGGCAGGCCGAGGAAGTATCGGCGTGACGACCTCGATGCATTCCAAGATGGGTGGTGGGACGTGGCAAGTGATCGTGAAATATGGAGGAACATGGGGGAGACCTTTGCCCAGCAGTAGGAAAGTATAGGTAAAGAAAAATAAAATAAATAAATAAAACAATAAAAAATACGTATTCAAGTAGTTTTTTCATAGAATACTATCATTAATCTACACTTGAGTCTTGCTTGAGAATAGATCTAGAATACGGATCGAATTCAATCTCTTAATTTACGTGGCTTTTGTTAGTTTCTCTTAGAATATAATCTAACTTGTGGGAGCTTTAAATAACAATTAATTATAATGAGTGCATCCTTTAATAGAATAACGATAACCATACGATGAGCTCTAGAGCACAAAATTTCATCACTTCTTACATCAAGCGATAAATATCTCAGTAGAATGCAATCTGCCTGGTACGCGGCTAAGTGAGAGCGCGTTGAAATCTGCTCATAAATTATTTTAAATACTTTGTTTGAAAGAAATCAATGAAATCAGAAGAGAAACTGAAAGTAAGAATTATCGCTTGAACGCTGACAATACAGTGTTGACCTTTCGTAAGACACGAGTACGCCAATAACTCAGGAAATATTCAATACGCGACTTTTGATATCGTTGATACTTGTAACAAAAGGATATTAAGCATGCACAATGGAGAAATCAACGTCATTAAATTGTTGAGGCCATGTGAGAATGTAGCGATCAGGTATATATATCTATGCTAAGACAATGCCTGTAGGCCTAGCACAGTAACTGTAGAGAAGGATTTAGATATGAGTCATTTTTCGGAACAAAGAAGATACTTGTCGATCGTCTCAACCACGGCGATTGCAAGAGTGAACGGGAAGAAACGTTGTCGACACTTCCTAGACAGTGGTCTACAACGCCGAGCACGATAGCCATCATTTTCTCTATCATTGACATTTAAGGATAGACAATTTTCTTCTTCTTCAATTTTCAAATTTCAATTTTATTGCGATGCCTAGACAACACTGTTGTCTTAAGTACTTAAGTTGTCTCTTTCACACTCTTCTCAATCACACGCTAAACCACAATTTTTGTTAGATATTTAATTAATTATATATACAACATACGTTGCCATAGAAGAGTATCCTTCTCTTGTCTAAGAAGAAACCTTATTGAGCCTGCTCGGGGCAAAGACAATTTCGGAAGAATCGACAGAGAATAGAATAGAATAACGCTTTATTGTACATCACACTTAAATTTAAAACAATATAAAAAAAACAAATAACAATACACGCAGAAATACAAGTTGCGATCAGAGCCTTGTCGTCTCTTCGAAGAGTATACAAGGAATTCGCTGTGCTAGCCCTGCTGATGACATAGATTAGGTAATCATAATAATATGTAGCCCTAGATGTTCTGAATGCCTTCTATATACATACTTTTACTACTCTAAACATCCGAATCATCCAGTTAGTAATAATTTTTTGATGTTAAATAGGTACAGATATACAATAACTTATATTTATACTAGCTGACCCGTTGAACTTCGTACCGCCTTGACATGACATGCATATGACGCGGGCTGCCAATGTCGCCCCAGTATAATTGTCTATCGGCCATCATTAGCTCCTAATGTATGAGAAAATGTATTTCCTTCATGGTTTCTTTTTGCGTGATTTTTTCCGATATTTTAATAGTTATTCTGTTATTAGGAGCGGAGACCAATCCAAAAAATCAAAAATCATCAATATTGGTCCCGCCGTTCTTGAGTTATAAATGGTGTCGCTCTCAGTTTCTGGGTTTCAGTGGAAAAAAGAAGTCTATAAGTACCTAGCAGAGGTGCTGACGGGCTAAAATGATGAGTTTACGTATGACTTTATTTTATACCTAAGTTCAACATAAATGTACCAAAGTTCGGAGATTCTTAATATCATCGGCACTTGATGGAGACCCATATCTGTACCTAAAATGTAACAATTCTGTTGCTAGGTATAAATCACCAAAATATTCAGGTATTCAAAGAACTTTTGAGGAATGTGTTCTTCTTTGCTCCCCGCTGACGTCTGGGCAGCTGTCTAATAAAGCTCTCATAAGTGGCTGTCTGGATATTCTGACTGGCCGACATCCGGTCGCGTGACATCCACCCATTATGCAGTACACGGGCAAAGATTGTTGGTATGCCAAGTATCTACATTTAGTCAAATACTTACCAATAACTTGATCAGATAGTTTTAACTTAGAATACTGTTAAGGGGATATTTGCGCATCGGATTGTGAAAGAGACGTGGCAATTTAAAAAGACTAAGGGTGACTTGCGCATATCTAATCGTATTTAGTACCTAAATATGATTTAATAGTGTTGGAACATCATACAAATACGACTAAATTAAACATGGTTAGTTGCATATAGGTATTACGTTTAAGGATCGTTATGTAATCCGGGCTTACTTTTTGTAAACTAGTGAAGACATCGAACGGGAGCGGAGAGAGCTGTTTGTGTGTGTAAATATGATTGTTCACAGGTTTGCACGTATTCAGAGGGGGTTAAAATGACTTTTTTTCGGGCGTATGTACCTCTCTGTACTCGTGCAGCCTGTGAGCGAAGTATACGCAGGCGACGTACAGCGCACTCCGCGTCCAGTATGCACTCAGGGCGATGCTGAGGCTGCCCCGCTACTGCAGTGCATCCAGTGTCAACTGCTTCCATACTGTCATGCGCAAACAAACCGCGTCCGTGGCGCTGCGGGCCAGCGCCAACACCGTTTTGGCAATGATAGCCAGCAGAGTAGTCTGCCCGTACACCAGACATTGCTGTCACAGGCATGCTCTCAAATAACCTGTTTAGTATAAACCTTAGCATACCTTTTGTTTTGTGCCCTTCCCTATATGAGCTACATAATTGCTTGAAATACATAAATGTATTTTTTTAAGTAAAGAAATATTTTAATATCAAATACTTCAGTGCTAGCTCTACTTTGAATGTATCTTGTAAAATCTTGTAAACCAAATTTAATTACACATACCCTATCGTTCTTACCTTCGAGAGACTCGCAAACGCAATTTGTTTGCGCCTATTCCCTGCGAAACTAACACTGGTGCGCACCCTTAAACAGAATCATGAAACAACACAATGATCTCTTTACTGGTATCGAACTGTTTGCAACCTAACCCGACTCTTTCTCTGTTTTCTGTCTGACCTAAAGTAAAAGTTAAAATCTTGTATGTATGTAACCTACAGATCCTATTATTTGTTTTAATTATGCGTTAGCACTCTTTATGCCCTTGTAATTTGTCCTCCCAAATTGTGAACACCGGGGCTGATTAAACCTACCTTGTTTAGTATTAGTATTAAGTAACCATATTGCATAATTGTTTGTTGTCCTCAATAAAGAAAAATAAAATAAAATAGTGCCACGAAATGCACAACCACATGACTTGACCTATAGTTTCATTCAAACTACAGGTAACGGGAGTTCATGCAATTGGTTATTCTTTTTTGGGGTAGAAATTGCAGTTATTCTGGATACATTTGTATCACTAAAGCATACCAAATTACATATGGCACACGCATGGCTAATAACTTAAAAACTAAAAATAAAACCGGAGTCGAAAAGACTTTTTATTAAACGTTCCATTTGACCGGATAGTCCCATTTTGGTTTTTTACTCCTCTTGAACCCCAATACCTCAACTTTTTACCCCCCCCCCCCCCCCCAGTTTAGCTCATTTAGTCACACCAAAATTGTGCTAGGTAGGTAGACCTATAAATTTCACGATGATCGGATAAATTCTTCGAAAGTCATTCTCGTACAAAGAAACATACATACATGCAACGCCGATTTTCCCAAGTTAATAAAGAATGCTCAGTAAAAAATGGCGTTTTCTAAACGCCTATTTTCGCACAGTATACGGTGTTTTATCTGATTTGATCGCATTTGAAATTATACGAAAATTCAAAAGACAAAGCACGGTGTAACCTGTCAACGATAATGCGAGTATATTAGTACAATGGTAAGAGTATTTTAGTCATATCAAAAATAATATTGCTGGCTAGCAATTATAAGGTAAAATGTAACATTAAATTAATCGGCTATATAATTAATGTGAGTATGAAGCATTTAGGTTTTCAGAGTAGGCTCGGAATATAATTATTGTGATTCAACCATAACCTACTTATAAAACTCTATATAGGGAAAATACCGTTACCCTGAATAACGTTACAACTGTAAAACTGCAAACATTGCGATACTAGTTTAATTTCGGAGTTCCTTTTAAAATAACAGTAAGCGTCAAGTATGGGTAATATTTTTTGATTTAATATGCACTCCCGTCAATAAACTTTTTGTAAGGAACTCCAGGGATCATTAATAATCACTCTTGACCAGTTATTTGCATAATTTGGTTCACGAGCCTGATGGACTGATGGAGATAAATGCACGTACGATGACCCGAGAACACGAATTTGACGTTGAAAATTGGGACAGGTTTCAGAAAATACTACACTAACCTACTTTTTGACTATGCCCTCGAGAAATGGGTGCCTGTTGGTGATTAATCAATAAAAGAAACGAGGAAAGTTGCAGTTTTAAACAAGAGAACCTATTAAATAGGCACACTGACGATACGCTTACAATTAATCTTTAGCCTAGGTTCAGGCGGTAGATACACTTTTCATCAGAAATCGTATATCTTGATGTCAAACTCAAACCAACACCATTTATATATTCACACATTTGATATGAAGTGGTGTCAGATTATCAAAATACTCGTAAAATAAAAATAATACAAATTGATGGACATTTCACACAGCGCTATCTAGCCACAAACTAAACAGAGCTTGTACTATGGGAACCAGATAACTGATATAATACTTATATACTTCTTTTTGATACATACTTATATAGAAAAACATCCAGACCAAGAACAAATATATGTAGATCATGCAAACATTTGTTCCGACAAACATCGAACCTGCTACCTCATGCGTCTCAGCCGGCTATTTGCCCACTGCGCAACGGAGGACGCACAAGTAAATTTTTTATACTTTTCCAGGTGATAAAACGAAAATGAGGAAGAATACTTAAATCAAAAATGTACATATGTTATTTATTTATAGTATATTTTCATAATTTGCGGTGGTAAAACAAATTTATTGGGCGGCAAAAAAGATGAAGATGGCAATAAACTGGTCCATCCCGGCTAAAATTAGTTCCAAGGTTTTTTGTTACATTTTGGACGTCTTTATGATTAAGATTGGCTACCGAATATCCTGGAGTAATAAGATACTCAGGACTCAGCGGGACTTCGTGTCACGATCAACTCTATTGGGTTCGATTGGTTTGTATACTTCAACTGACTCTCATTGGCCCTAATTCTTTTAATTTAAAATGAAACTGGACATATGTTACTTCATTCTATCTGGGTCACGCCATTTGAAATATTCCCTTTGAAATCTCAGGGATGGTAAATGGAATTAACATAAGCTAAGCTCATAGAATGAGTCACCTGGTTAACTTTCAATCAATCTGTCTAAGTGTGCTTGCGGAAACACAACAAATATCAAGGGAACCGGGTTACCGAACCCTTATCGACGTCTATATAGCAACGATAAGATTGATAAGCTTACGGGTCAATATGATAGTCCTAGACTAAATATAGAGTACCTACAAGTAAAGGTACCACTTTTATCACTAATACACCACTATCAGAACATGGACAATACAAGTAGATAGACACTGATGGATGTACTCCCGTTTGAGGATAAACTAGATCGAATTCGTTGTAAATGCAGAGCTATCGATTCGATCCAGTTTTCGTTATTTTCCTATCATTATTCAATGCTTTAAGTAGGTCCACAAACATTTCTCCTACAGTATGATTCATTTTATTTGTTTAAGTGGATCAACCTATGTGGATTGAGTTGGTTTTCAGTTGCTCTTGTTATTGACCCAGAAGATTATGGATTAATTGTTTATTTCGATCTTACAAAAAAAATTTAAAACGGGGTATTTATTCGGTGCATTTTTATTGTTACTATTTTTATTTATAACTGAACCTACGAGCGCTTATATTAGATGATATAAATGATGAAAACAACAGTATTTTGTGGACTCTTATGTACTCTCATGTTAGGTAATGATAATCGTAATGTATCAAGACTTTCTACTCTCGTATACGGTTCCTGAGAAGGCGAGGGGAACGGGTAACCGCATGAAGTCATACAATCACCGCAGGTGTCGTCTGCCTCATCTCCGCTTACATTTTCGATACTTTTTGTAGGAATAAAGACTTTACCGATGAATCCTCTTAATGCACCTACGGTTGGGTGATCACAAGAGATTAGCTTGACGGATCATACTTTATGTAGCCTTTATTTTTCATGAAACTTAATAAAGTACTTCTTTAAATTGGTGGTACTTAAAACTTTAATGTGGTGGTTTAGTCAACTTATAAGAACTAGCATATCAATCAAAGGATGCGACGGTTCCTAAGACTAAAAAAATATTCCTAAGACAAAGAGCTTGTTAAAATGCCGCCATAGAAACTTGAAGTCAAACGTCCTCTTATTCAAACAAAGGAATGTAGTCTTTCGAAATAAAAACTCTTGCAGAACTAAAAGTATGAATGAATTAGTGAAAATCTTTACACAGGCAAACATAATGCTAGATAGCATTCTCTTCCATTAACATTGTAAAATGTGGACAAATATTATTGTAGGCATATATTTTTACAATATGTTTTGTAGACGGAATCTAATATTTGTCTTAAAAATTTATAGAAATTTGTTGTACTGGGAATGCAAATGTATATTAGTAGAAAGTAACTACAGGTTGATTGAAAGGTTTAATCAGACCCAGACATGTCCCTTTAGCTCCAGAAAGAGGTCAAAGGGTCAAGGGTGACCTAGATTTTACACGTAAATAAAAACATTCCAAATGATTGAATGTATGATTTCTAAATTAATTTTGTATCACGTTTAGATAATAATAATCCCTACTAATATTATAAATGCGAAAGTAACTCTGTCTGTCTGTCTGTCTGTCTGTTACCTTTTCACGCCTAAACCGCTGAACCGATTTTGATGAATTTTGGTATAGAGATAGATGGAACCTTGGGAAAGGACATAGGGTACTTTTTATCCAGATCCCGATCCCGATCCCGGAATTATACGGGTGGAAACGCAGAGTGCAGTTGTGTATCGTATATCCCTACTAAATGAATTTTGGTATAGAGATAGATGGAACCTTGTAAAAGGACAAAGGCAACCTTTTATCCCGATCCCGATCCCGATCCCGTAATTATGCGAGTGATAGATAACGCAGGGTGCAGTTATGTATCGTATATGCCTACTAAATGAATTTTGGTATAGAGATAGATGGAACCTTGGGGAAAGACATAGACAGTCTGTCTGTTTCGTTTTCACGCCTAAACCGCTGAACCGATTTTGATGAATTTTGGTATAGAGATAGATGGAACCTTGGGAAAGGACATCTTTACTTTTTATCCCGATCCCGATCCCGGAATTATGCGGGTGAAAACGCGGGGTGCAGTTATGTATCGCATAATTCAAATACTCCTAGCCAGCTTTTAGAATACTTTCTGCCTGACATGTCCATCAGGCCCATCGGCCTATACACTATGAATGTGTGAGTGTGACGATGCATGGTGTGGTGTGGCGGGGCTGGCGGGCGCGGGCGCGCTGCGCGGCGCGGCGGCAAAGACGTGCGGGGGACGCGGATGGCTCGGTGGGAGGAGTGTAGATCACAAAGTATGCTTACCCGAATGGGCAGACACGTGAGGGCAGACGTCGTTGGCGGACGCATGCGATATCTACAATTTTGAGCTGCAACGTATTCGCTTTCTTTACGTTTTCATTGGTGTTTAGGGTTTCTTGGATAAGCATTTTGTGTTATTTACTTAGTTGTTTTGGTTGTTATTATTAGTTTAGCATAAGTTAGTAGTAGGTAGAATTATAGTTAATAGGTAAAATAAATACTTTAATTCATTTTTTAGGATAGGTATAAAATTGTAGTAGATTAGTAGGCAGGTTTTTTTAAGTTTTTTCACATTTAGTAAGTAGTTACGGTACCTAAGAAGGTCAGCATAGTTTTTATTGAGTATTAATAGGTAAGTAATGTTGTTTTGTGAATAAAATAGTTCCAGTAGTTTCGCATATAATTTTATCGATTCATTTTGTTTTTATTCCATGTGGATAAAATAGTTCCAGTAGTTTCGCATATAATTTTATCGATTCATTTTGTTTTTATTCCATGTGGATAGTATATTTTTTTTAACATTTAGTTTTAGTTTAGCAATTCGTTTTGTTTTTGTTTTATTTCATGCAATGTGTATAAGTACCTACCTTAAGTATAGTTTCGTACTCAGTACCTTTAACTAAATTTTTTTGTCAGCTAAAGAATTTTTTTTTGCATAAGTACTTACCTGTTTTTATTACTTTAGGTAGGTAACTGGTTAAGTAATATGCCTCGCAAGCGTAAATCTAATTTAGCGCGTAGCTCTAAAAGAGCTCGAACTGCGCAAGTAGCTAGATCCCAAGAATCTGAGGAGCAGACTCAGGCCCGGCAGATTTTAGATGCTGAGCGACACGCAACGCAAAGAGCTGCCGAGACCTATGAACAAACTCAGGCCCGGCAGATTTTAGATGCTGAGCGACACGCAACGCAAAGAGCTGCCGAGACCTATGAACAAACTCAGGCCCGGCAGATTTTAGATGCTGAGCGACACGCAACGCAAAGAGCTGCCGAGACCTATGAACAGACTCAGGCCCGGCAGATTTTAGATGCTGAGCGACACGCAACGCAAAGAGCTGCCGAAACCTATGAACAGACTCAGGCCCGGCAGATTATAGATGCTGAGCGACACGCAACGCAAAGAGCTGCCGAGACCTATGAACAGACTCAGGCCCGGCAGATTTTAGATGCTGAGCGACACGCATCATTGATAGCTGCAGAGATGCCAGAAGAATCCCAAAGACGACGTGTGTTAAATGCTGAACGGCAGTCAGAAAGGAGAAATGCGTTTACAATGTATACATGGGGAGCATTCCACAATGCTGCTTTTGATTATGACCCATCGATTGAGTATAATAACCATCGATTACTTCTCATAGGTGGAATGGATAAAAAATGTATACATTGTGAAGCACTCAAGTGGAAAGAAGAAACTCCGGGTATGTGTTGTTCTGGTGGCAAGGTTTCAATTCCAATACTTGGAGAACCAGAGGAACCATTGAAGTCTTTACTTTTAGGTGATAACAACGAATCGCGGCGTTTTTTAATCAAAATAAGGAAATATAATTCATGCTTTCACTTGACGTCATTTGGTGTAGAAAATGAGGTGGTTATGCCTGGGTTTTCATCTACTTTTACAATCCAAGGTCAAATCTATCATAGGATTGGTTCTTTGGTTCCTACAAATAATGAGCAACCAAAATTTTTACAGATTTATTTTATGGGAAATGAAAACGACGAGGTTGACCGCAGGTGTCAAAACATTCAATTAGTAGAAAAGGATATTGTCTTAAAGATTCAGAGAATGTTGCATGAACATAACCGCCTAATAAACACTTTCACAACAGCCTTAGAAAGAATGCCGGGAGATGATTATAAGTTGGTGATTCACCCAGATCGTACACCAAGTGGGGAACACGAAAGACGATATAATGCACCTTTAATAAATGAAGTCGCAGCCATGGTTTGTGGTGAACAGTTTGCTTCCCGTGATATAGTTTTACATGCCCGTGATAACACACTAACTAGGGTGCCGGATACACATAAATTTTACGATGCGTTACAATATCCGCTAATATTTAGCAAAGGGCAAGAAGGGTATCACTTTCAAATTCCACAAGTCGATCCTGTAACTGGCCTGCCCTTGCCTAACAAAAAGGTATCATGTATGGACTTTTATGCCTTTCATATCATGATTAGAGAAAATGATTTTAATATTATATCACGATGCAGGCAACTGGCCAATCAGTTTTATGTTGATATGTACGTTAAGGTAGAAAGTGAACGATTACGATACATAACATTAAATCAAACTAAATTAAGAGCAGAAAATTATATCCACCTTCAAGACGCAGTAGCGAATGACGCTAATCTAAATCCAAATGATATTGGTAGAATGATAATTTTACCGTCTTCATTTGTAAATAGTCCGAGGTACTTACACGAATATACTCAGGATGCGTTTGCTTATGTACGTACATATGGTCGCCCTGACTTATTCGTTACGTTTACTTGCAACCCAGCATGGCCGGAAATAGTAAATGAATTAATGCCGGGTCAAAGCGCGATTGATAGGCATGATGTAGTCGCAAGAGTTTTTAGGTTGAAAGTTATGTCTGTTATTTCCAAAGGCAGAATATTTGGAGAAGTGATCTGCTTTATGTATTCCATAGAGTGGCAGAAGCGTGGCCTACCACATGTCCACATATTATTGTGGTTAAAAGACAAGTTGAGACCCGATCAAATTGATAATATTATCAGCGCAGAAATACCCGATCCAAGCACTGACAAGACACTTCATGATATTATAGTTAAAAACATGATTCATGGTCCATGTGGACCTGAAAATCCTCAGTGCCCTTGCATGAAAGATGGAAAATACACAAAGAAATTTCCTCGCAAATTACACAAAGACACTGTCCACAGTGAAAACGGATACCCACTCTATCGTAGAAGAGCACCAGCAGACGGAGGTCGAACGGCATCTGTGAAACTACGAAATGGGAGTTACGTCACTATTGATAATAGTTGGGTGGTCCCTTATTCCGCTATTCTATTAAAAATATTTAACGCCCATATAAATGTTGAGGCTTGCAGTTCAGTGCGCGCTATCAAATATATCTGCAAATATATTAACAAAGGCAGTGACCAAGCTATTTTCAATTTTAGGAGCACAGAGCTTGCAAATCGCGTAAATGAAGTACATACATATCAATCTGGTCGTTATGTTAGCAGCAACGAAGCCGTGTGGCGGTTATTAGGGTTCCCGTTGCACGAAAGGCACCCCACCGTTACACATCTAAGTGTACTTAGAGAACGGTGAACGAGTTTATTTTACAGAAGATAATTTCCACGAGCGACTATCTACTCGACCAAAAACCACCCTTACAGCTTTTTTTGAACTTTGCATAAGAGATGAGTTTGCAAGAACTCTTATGTATGCTGAGGTACCGAGATATTACATATGGGACGCAACCAGAAAAACTTGGAAACGCCGAATTCAAGGAACTTCGGTTCAGAACTGGCCTGGTGTCAAATCTGGAGATGCCTTAGGACGGGTTTACACAGTCCATGTTACTAACATGGAATGTTTTTGTTTAAGGATGCTTCTACACCATGTGCGTGGGCCAACCTCTTTCAATGATCTCAAAAAATACAACAATCAAGAATTTTCAACATTTCGAGAGGCATGTGAGGCAAGAGGATTATTGGAGGATGACAATCATTGGAATATAACACTGGAAGAGGCTGCACAATGTAGATCAGCGGCCAAGGTGAGAATGCTTTTTGCTATACTAATAGCGACATGTGGGCTTTCAAACCCTCAACAACTGTGGGAAAGGTACAAAATTCAAATGGCCGACGATATTTTACACAGAGTACAACATCATAATCCAAACGTTACATACAATGATTTCATTTTTAATGAAGCCCTAACAAAGATAGAAGACCAAGTCATAACTATAACTGGGAAAGATTTGTCAGATTTTGGGTTGAGCAGGCCGCAAAGAACTGGGGAAGTTTGCAGTGATATAATAAGAGAATTGAGTTACGATGCTGCTTCTTTACAACAACAAATAACTGAGTCTGTTCCGCGTCTAAACCCAGAACAAAGATTAGTTTTTGAGAATGTTGTGCAAAAAATCGAAAGTGGCGAAGGTGGTTTATTCTTTTTGGATGCGCCAGGAGGCACGGGTAAAACATTTCTTTTAAATTTACTTTTAGCCCAAATTCGTAAAGATAAAGGAGTTGCTGTTGCTGTAGCTTCTTCTGGAATAGCAGCTACGTTACTTAATGGTGGCCGAACGGCACATTCAGTACTTAAACTGCCATTGAACTTAGCTCATGAGGAAATGCCAGTTTGTAACATTACTAAAAATAGTGACCGTGGACGAATGTTACAGCAATGTAAGCTGTTGGTTTGGGATGAATGTACCATGTCCCACAAAAGAGCGATAGAAGCACTAGATCGGACCATAAAAGATATTAAGAGTAACCAAAGTATCATGGGTGGTATGGTGGTACTTTTAGCTGGCGATTTTAGACAGACTCTGCCGGTAATTACTAGAGGCACGCCGGCAGATGAAATAAATGCATGTTTAAAAGCGTCTCCATTATGGGTGCATGTAAAAAATTTTTGTCTGACTACAAATATGCGAGTACAACTGCACAGTGATACACAATTGGTGCAATATGCGGATGCTCTTCTGAAAATCGGAGAAGACCGTATGGAAACAAATAGTGACGGAATGATTACATTGAATCGTGAATTTTGTAATGTTGTCTGTAACATGGATGACTTAAAGAACAACGTCTATCCCGATCTTGCAACCAATATGAAGAACAGACAATGGCTGTGCGAAAGGGCAATTTTAGCACCGACAAACGAAGTAGTGGGGCAGATCAACGAACAAATCATGTCAGATGTGGAAGGTGATTTTGTTGAGTATCTGTCCGTAGACAATGTCATGGACACTGAGCAAGTGACATCGTTCCCTGTAGAATTTCTTAACTCCTTAGAATTATCGGGGGTGCCTTCCCATAAGTTGAGGCTAAAAGTAGGTGTCCCGGTCCTGTTGATGCGAAATCTTGACGCACCAAGAATGTGTAATGGCACACGTCTACAAATTACACACCTGGGACGCAATATTGTGAGAGCAATAATTATGACAGGAACAGCAAAGGGAGAAGAAGTGTTAATTCCCCGTATTCCAATAATCCCTACCGATTTGCCATTCCAATTCAAAAGAGTACAATTTCCCCTGAAAGCAGCATTCGCTATGACGATAAACAAAGCTCAAGGACAGACACTCAAAGTAGCTGGTGTTCATTTAGAAAAAAACTGTTTCTCCCATGGGCAACTGTATGTGGCGTGCTCACGAGTATCGAGTCCACAAAACCTACATGTTTTGACCAAAGAAGGAAAAACAAAAAATGTCGTATACAAAAACGTATTAAACTAAGTTAAGTCATGGATCAGGGTCAGGAAAAGTCTACCTATGTTAATCTCAATAATTCAATGTGCCGGCTTCATTAGAATCGTTTCATTATAGTTTCAGAGCCTATTCAGTCCAAACAAATTTACACGAAGTAGTAGTTCTACGCAGACGAAGTCGCGGGTAACAGCTAGTAAATAAATAAATATTGCTGAACATTTCACACAGCGCTATCTAGCCCCAAACTAAGCAGAGCTTGTACTATGGGAACCAGATAACTGATAGAATCCTTATATACTTTTTTTTTGTAAATGCATACTTATAATATATAGAGAAACAACCAGACCCGAAACAAATATCTGTAGATAATGCAAACATTTGTTCCGCAGCGGGGATCGAACCCGCTACCTCCTGTGTCTCAGCCGGCTATTCGCCCACTGCACCACGGAGGTCGTCAAAGTAAGATACTCTTACGGTTTTGCAGATTGAGTCCACTATCACAGCATCCTGACCGTAATACCCATGATCGTTCGGATCAGTTTTTGTCGCGATAAAACTGTCTAGATCCCAATCAGCTAGCATCAAACATTTCAATTCACCTTATACGTTTGTCATTACCATGGATTAAGATTAATCTAACTTACAGTGCCACAAACGTATTCTTGACCTAGTGACGATCGACGTCAGCGTCATCGGCATAAGAGCCCGAAGACGTGTGGTGATCTAAAAGATAGTCCTAGTTTTGTCGGGTTAAACTAGTTTGTAGCACTATAAGTATCTACATATCATTTATTGAGATGTATTGCCATAAACCTTAATTCGCTTTTACAGGCATGTTAGGAATTTTTAGAACGCAATTATCCTAATTAATTCTGAACGGTAAGTTTTAGAGTTATTACAGCTGTCTAACGCGATTAGTTATAACATTGTGCAGCATTTGTAAGTCTGCAAAGGCACTGCCAAGGAAAAATGTTATGTCGGTGCAAGGTTTTTCTTCGCCTCCATAATAGGTTTATTACCTGGGCACATATACATTTTTGTGGACTATTTGGATAATTTTACGTTATAATCATATTAAATTAAGAACTTACGTGAAACAACAAAATTTTTGTAGAGAAAATTCAAAATTTATGATTACCTACTGCATTTCTTCATAAAATAATTCCTCAGTAACACGATAAAACTATTAGAATTTTATAAAAATACGAATGTTTCCTTGATCATTTTAATTGAAACGCTCCAGCCGTAGATACTCGTAGACTCACATTTACCGCGCAGTAGACATACTCATTCATCAAACAACGACCATGAAAACCCTAACTAAAAACAAAAATGCATTTGCATTTTGCAGTCAGTCTCACACACGGCTCAATCTAATAGACGTGCCTGAATGCGAGTTGCGCTAATTTCGTTGACGGCAGTCGCTCGCTAGCAGGTGTCTCGTGCGCGCGTGCGTCCACCATCTTGCATAACAGCTGATCCGCGATCGCATAATTTGAATTTTCAATTTATAACTGGACAATTTGATCTTTGAATTCGAAAGAGGCTGGTAGCGGTAGCGCAGACGTTTCTAGTGCTTAGTGATTTTAAAAACGTACTAATGAAGATGACAGTCAATCGAATAAGGGTCGTAGTGCTCGGGAGTCCACGATGCGGGAAATCGGGTAAGGATTTAAAAATATGCATAATTAGACAGATGTCAAAAACACATTTATTTGCTACTATTGTACAACAATATACATAACAACAACAAAACAATAAAATACAGTAACACAAGAAAAAAGATAACACATTTTCAGGAATAACAGATGAAAATAATAATGATATATGTGATGCAAGAACAAGAAAAAACATCCGGTAGATGATGTGGGTAAACATTATTGTGTTTTTACTACTAAATAGCATAAGCCGGACTCACAGTCTCTATATTAGTGAAAAATTTATTACACACAAAAAAAATCAAGACGTTTTACTAGATATAAAAACCATGAGACATTAAAGTTGAGGGATGTCTTTGAGTATCGCCTCGTGATGAAAGCATAATTCCCTAATCTTTATACCTCAAAATGGGCAGCTAAATTAACTTTCAACGACGCACTAATAAGGCTTTTCTTGTTTGGTGTTCACCGAAATCAATTATCTCTAATGGCTTAGGGAAGAGTTCCTTGATTTATTTTGGGAATGCCTCGAGGTGGTAATTAGGATTATTAAATTAATTACAACAGAAGTTTTATTTCATGATAATTATTGAGCGGTATTTTTTGTGTTTGATTCAGCACCGCTCGATTCCTAGCACCCAAACATAAATGACAAAATTTTAAATAAAGGAAATAAAAATAAATCAAGACGAATAAGTTTGATTTCGGCTACATAGTACTTTTAATTACCCGGTTGTTATCCGAACGAAATCGTAGGCATCATTTATTGCTTAAACTCGGCTGTAAATGGTCTTGTATCAGCCCACATAATCTCATCTGCTTTCGGTTAAACAAGTATGATCGACGGTTTCTTTTTGACTGATAAAATATGAAGCAGGTGTGTCTAATCTAATTACGTATACCTCGATCAGCGATAACATCTATTCAATATTCGAAACCCTATAAAATTTATCTTAAGTTATATTTATTGGGTCAGGTAATTGTCGACCTATATGGAAAATCCCCGCTATGTTCGATACGGGGTTTGTTTATCAATTCAAATTTACGTACCTAAGTATATGCGCAGCGCTGTGGAATGTATAAACAAACTTTGAGTTATGCACTTCCATATCATAACTCAAAACAATGTTATCGTTATTTGCACGGGATTACTTCGAATCCCTTGTCACGTTGACACAGTTCATTGCTTATTAATATATCGTCCATGTATCCGTGACTGATAAGAGCCGTTTCTCGGAATTGCGCACGTAACAAAGAAAATTGCAATCAATTGAGTCAGATTCGGGAATTTTGATGAAGACTTGATTCTATAACAGCTAAAGAAAGCAGTTGGACCAAACCTGTATTATAAATCTGGGACATACGTTGCACTTGGTCCATATGGTGCCCATCGGGGATGTATATGGAACATAAGTACACTACCCCGCATCGATGCTCAACTACGAGTATGCCCTAATGGCTGATCACCGGAAGAGTGCTACCATAACCTCGTGGGAACGAAACATCTGCAAGACTAGAAAAGCGATTTCCTTGTCTACTCTTCGAAGAGACGACAAGGCTCTGACCGCATTTTATATTTCTGCGTGTATTGTTATTTGTTTTTTATATTGTTATTAAATTTGAGTGTGATGTAGAATAAAGCGTTATTCTATTCCATTCTCTGTCGATTCTTCTGATATTGTCTTTGCCACGAGCAGGCCCAATAAGTTTTATTCCTAGACAAGAAAAGGATACTCTGTCTATAGCAACGTACGTGGTATATGTAATTAATTAAATATCTAACCAAAAATTGTTGGCAAGCGCGGGATTGAGAAGAGTACGAAAGAGACAACTTGAGAAGACAGTGTTGTCTAGGTATCGCAAGACCTAGACAATTTCAGAAGAAATTTGTCTATCCTTAAATGTCAAAGATAGAGAAAATGATGGCTATCGTAATCGGCGTTGTAGACACTGTTGAGGAAGTGTCGACAACGTTTCTTCCCGTTCACTCTTGCAATCGCCGTGCTCGAGACGGTCGACAATTGTCTTCTTTGTTCCGAAAAATGACTCATGCCTAAATCCTTCTCTACAGTTACTGTGCTAGGCCTACTGATCGGAAAAGCTTAGACAAAAACCAAGTTCAATATAATGTTTTGAACTGTATGAGACACGATTTAAATGAAGCATAATAGTAATGATGAATGATAGAACACTAGCTGTTCTGTAAGCCCTAGTGGGAGGCAAAGAGGCGGTGAACTTAGTCACTCACATGTAAAAGCATGTTTATTCATATAATTATAAATACAAATATGAACTGAATAGTCTGCGCAACATTCGCAGACAGTTTTTTATGGGCCTGACAATTTGCCAAATTCTCTCAAGTATAGAAAAGGAATTTTGCTAAAAAAACCTAGCTAAGGATGAAATTTCAGTTACATAATCGGATGTTACTTGATTTACTGCGAAGCCTATCAAAAGTAGGCTTAGAGAAGTAATATTACGTAACATTGAATTACCTGCGCGGAAACAATACAAGGACTTTGAACTGTTTTCAGCATGTTTACAAACAAAATTAAAATACACTACTGGTAGGTATATACTACTATGTGCAATACCTACCTGTTATGTCCTAAGATGTTAAGCGTCTACTAACGCCGAAAATAGTACTCAGGTACTTAATCGACGTTTTCAACTGCGCAGACGAATAATGACTAGCTGAGACAAGAAAATTTCAATGAGTCATGTTTTCAGGTGGTGATAATTAGGTGTTTGAGGGATCAAATTAAATCAGATTTTGATTAAAATACCTAGGTATCTGACCGAAACTCTATTGGATTGGAACTTATTATTAAGAGCGTTAAAGTTCTTAATTCCGTAGCCACTTTGCTCTGGAACAAATAAAACAGACTATATTATTCAAAATTCATTTCACAGTGACTCATGTACCGTGTATTAAACCTGTAATAAATCATTGATTAGTAACGGGCTTACCGAACACTGAGCGTTGCCTCCTGGCCATGTGCGGTGGGAATACTTGAACCAGTATGTAGGATACCAAACTCATTCCCCACTTTGATGCTGCTTTATTTATTAGGACTGGTTAAATTCGATTGCTGATTTGACCTCCATCACGCTCATATACTTAACTTTTATAGGTAAATAATAATAAATATCGCTGGGCATTTCACACAGCGCTATCTAGCCCCAAATTAAGCAGAGCTTGTACTATGGGAACCAGATAACTGATAGAATACTTATACACTTTTTTTGTAAATACATACTTATAATATATAGAAAAACATCCAGACACGGAACAAATATAATAAAAATATAAATAAATATTGCTGGACATTTCACACAGCGCTATCTAGCCCCAAATTAAGCAGAGCTTGTACTATGGGAACCAGATAACTGATAGAATACTTATAAACTTTTTTTGTAAATACATACTTATAATATATAAAAAAACAACCAGACACGGAACAAATATAATAAAAATATAAATAAATATTGCTGGACATTTCACACAGCGCTATCTAGCCCCAAATTAAGCAGAGCTTGTACTATGGGAACCAGATAACTGATAGAATACTTATAAACTTTTTTTGTAAATACATACTTATAATATATAGAAAAACAACCAGACACGGAACAAATAAAATAAAAATATAAATAAATAAAATAAATATTGCGGGACATTTCACACAGCGCTATCTAGCCCCAAATTAAGCAGAGGTTGTACTATGGGAACCAGATAACTGATAGAATACTTATGTATATACATTTTTTTTTGTAAATACATACTTATAATATATAGAGAAACAACCAGACCCGGAATAAATATCTGTAGATCATGCAAACATTTGTTCCGCAGCGGGGATCGAACCCGCTATCCCCTGCGTCTCAGGCGGCTATGCGCCCACTGTACCACGGAGGTCGTCAAATATCTGTAGATCATGCAAACATGTGTTCCGCGGCGGGAATCGAACCCGCTACCTCCTGCGTCTCAGCCAGCTATACGCCTGTATGTGAAATGTAACTAAAAATGCTTATACACTTGCATTGAATTTGAAGTAAATTTGTATTTCTACCTAATTACTTCTGTGTTACGCTAGATCGCATTTCTTTGTGGTTCGTGGCCTGTGGTAAGGTAATCTTATACTCCAATTGGGATAGATATTTGACGATGTTTTTCTTAATGATAGATAAATTTTTATTGCTAATTGAACATTTGGAATATTTTAAAATACTTTTTGATCACGTCA
The DNA here is from genome assembly GCA_963924445.1 of Philereme transversata. NCBI lineage: Eukaryota > Metazoa > Arthropoda > Insecta > Lepidoptera > Geometridae > Philereme > Philereme transversata. Next base: position 7,404,467 of record OZ004353.1, read on the forward strand.
CAGTTTGCATATAACTGATAATAAGTTAATACGCATCCACAAAGAGCTGTCGTACGTGCAACTTAAATTAATCTAAGAAATCCTTAATCGACTTTAATGGCTCATTACCACTGCAAACCCTATTCAATTAATATTTGTTAAGAAGCAGTGAGGCTACTTAATTTACTAAACTGCGATGCAATAGAAAGTATAAACAATAACTTAGCGAAAGCTTACAAGTGAAATTGATTTATGACTGTGGCGACGAGCTGTCTTTTTTGGGAAACACTTCAATATATTAACATAACAATTATAGAAAGATTAGGTAATACGATTGACGGATGCCGGTGTTGGGCAACTATTACGGCAACACTTGAATTTTAATTGCTGGTCACCGAACTTACTTATATATGAGCTTTAATAATTTAAGATATCTTAATATATAAAACAAAGTCTGGTTTGTTCGAACACTTATAACTTGAGAACGGCGGGACCGATTTCGATGATCTTTAATTTGTTGGATTTATCTCCGCCCTGAGTAGCAGAATAACTATTAAAATATGAGAAAAATTCACCCAAAAAGATATTATGACGAAAATTCATTTACTCATACATAATGATGGCAGATTTTCAATTCTACCGAGGTGACGTATATGTATTGACAGCCCGCGTCATATGCATGTTCAGGCGATACGAAGTTTGGCGGGTCAACTAGTATAAGATATACAAGATAAAATATAGTGATTAATTATATCATTCAATATTTACCGTCCATTGAAAAACATTACATTTACTTCATTACAATACAATTAACTTCATAACAACTACTTTGAGTTAGTAAAAAAAAGATGAAAGCGATATATATTATTTTATTTGACGACCTCCGTGGTGCAGTTGGGGGTTCGATCCCCGCCGCGGCACAAATGTTTGCAAGATCTACAGATATTTGTTCCGGGTCTGGTTGTTTCTCTAAATATTATAAGTATGTATTTACAAAAAAAAATGTATATAAGTATTCTATCAGTTATCTGGTTCCCATAGTACAAGCTCTGCTTAGTTTGGGGCTAGATAGCACTGTGTGAAATGTCCAGCAATATTTATTTATTTATTTATAGACGCAGATAATCAAGTCACTAAATTATTTTCATCACTTATCGTCTAAAACAAATAACACACAAAATTACATCATACCCTTAGAAGTTTCGCCCTTGTTCTAAGTTCATCGTAACTTTGTTTTGTGGAAAATCTTTACAATATTCACATTACTTAAGGTCGAGATTAACTGATGCCTTTACAATGTACTTATATGATTTTTATATTATGATGAATTGAGAAAACATGTATTTACTTTTTGTCATTTTAATTTTATTATTTTATCAACATCAGTGTAGACTACGCTATATCTATTCGTTGTGAACTATTTACAAACAAATTTTAAAAACCCACCGTCATTTGGCTCGAGGCACAAAAACAAAAGATGCGTTGAGCTTTCGACCCATCAAGGTGTGTCGGAACAAACTACATTAATTTAAGTAAAGCACACCATTACGCAATTATGTAAGGCAGAGGAAGTCAGACAATCAATCAAGCTTGACCGCATGTTGATTATGTGATTAAGTTAACATCAGCGTGATAAGGCTTCCACCATCCCGAGCGCCGCGGACGCTTTAGCGTTTAGCGGTGAGAGGATATCATTGCCATTTTTGGCAATACATATTTAGTAGAGGAACGATAAAAGAAAAAATATAAAATTAATCATTACGCAGAATTAGACTCATTATAAAACAATTCGTTTTCATGCAGAGTCATCTTCATACGTTTCCGCATAATCACACACTGTCGCTCACGCTGCGCCTTTAAAAGACCGAGGTCTTAGTCCCACTCATTGCCTCAGGCCAGAACGGTTTGTGACGTGTGCCTATAATGAATTTGTAATAATAATTACGAAAATAAACACTAAGAAGCATTTCATCAGTGTTTAGTAATCAGCTGTGATGATAGTATAGTTGGATACACTTTTATTTTGCAATATTACACATTTGTCAACAAACGAAAGTAGCTGTAAATTATATAAAAGGCCATACCTAGCACGTTTGTGACCTCGTAATCTAGCGTAGACACAAAGTGGAGTTTCACAAGGGAAAATTCTAGGCCTTGTGCTTTAAATCATACATTATATGTTTCTAAAATTGATTCATATTATATACGATGAGTGGAAAGCTAAATCGAGCTGGAAAATGTCAACATAATAATTCTACCAATAAGTAGGTACACTTCGAAGAAATTAGCATTATTTATCAATATAGAATTGGTCAGCAGCTGGTATGGATGATATGAAGGTTCGTTTTGGTATCGAGAACGAGTAAAATGTCAACTGGCTCGTATTTAGAGCCGCAGCCCGCGAACAGCGTGCCAATGAGTCATCGCAAACGTCTGCCGGGACACCCGCTCACGGCTCACTTACTCACTCTACAACTCACGAAATTCTCTATCGCACAGTCATCGATCGAAATAACTGTTTTACAAATAGAAAATATTTTTAGTCGTGAAAAAGTAAATAAAACACCGGGAATCGACGAGTTTAATAGTAGATTATTAAACGAGGGAATAAAGCAGTGTCTTGCGTCACAGGCGTTATATGGAATCACGATCGTAACGAAGGATTCTAGAGTTAACTTACGAGCGGAGCGAGGGAGTTACTGGAATCCTGAGAGTAGAGAGTACGCCCAAGATGCAAACAGCTTTATCCACGAGGAGAATACTCTACTTTTCACACTTTCTGCGAGACAATAAAAACTAAATCTAGGTTGGTGCATTCTGTGCAGTGGGTCTTTTTGGTTCAAATTTTAATACAAATGAGATTCCAAATTCAAATTACATTATCGGCTCAGCCGTAGAGATTTAATTAACTGCTTTCGGTGAGGTTTACATGACATATAATTTGAGATTGCCGAGCAGGTAGTGTGAAAAATAGTTGTCACATTGAGTTTTCACGGGATTCAACATACCGCCCGTGACGCAAGACACTGCTTTGTCCCCTCGTTTAATAATCTAATATTATTTTCTCATAGGTATTTGAATTTGATATTTCCTTGCTTGGATTCCTTACCCGATTTCAACTGTATTTTGCTACTAGTTTTGTTTGTTTTACGGAACTGTTAGGTTTAAATTTCTTAGAAATCATCGACTTCAGTTTGTAATATGTATACACAATTTGAATTTTAAGTCATTTCTAGAGCATCAGGTCAAACAAAGCTCATCAGTGTCGCACTTCAAAATCTCGGATGAGTGAAATCCTAATTAACATGTCAGGCTACTGTCAACATAAAGAGAAAGCTGCATGAAATCCTCAAACATGCGATGGGAGATGATTTTATCAGTAACGTATTAATTTTATAATCCGCAGTAAAATGAATGTCAAACGGTAGTCATTGATGAAGAAATAAGTGCTGTTTAATTAAGTGGCGTTTACAGATAGGTTTTAAAAATGGAAATGAAACTGTCGGTGTCCAATTACCGAGGCGTGGAACGGAGGGGAACGCGGTGTGATCACCTCCGCTGATGCTCTTAATTAACATTTAGCTTTTGCTACCGTATTCGTTCGTCGCTTAAATCCCCTTTCCCGTGTCCCGTTATGGTCGTCGTTACCGGCTAAATTCAAGCAGAGTTGGAAAATAAATTGCAATTTTAAAAGTTGGTCGTACGTGAACGCTTCTCGGTTAAGATCTTAATAGGTGCCCTCCATTTATGAAAGCGGTTACGCCAGTAATCGCAGTAGCTGGAACATCAACATTGTATAAATTATCATACTTTCCATCATCCATACTATGAAAATGTTTATTTATAATTACTGGGTCTTAATATTTGGTATCTCGAAATTAGTAATTACGTGATCGTAAACCATTCTTATGTTATTGTTCTTCGTAAATAACTCTTCAACTTTTACCTTCAGGCTCTATCATCAGCAACAATCCACGTTAACACTTCCATCGGGTGGCTAATTATGTAAAATAAGCAGCAGTGCGACCAGCAATCGGTCGCGAAACGTCACGGTTGACTCTTTCTAGTAGAACATAGTAGAGAGAGATAGAAGTAGTGTTTTATTATGAAAGGACTCGCCTGGGGTACCACTACCGCAATACTATCTATTTTGAAAGGAATGGGTGCTGGTAAAGTTACAGGCATATGAGGTTTTACACCTGTATGCCGCCAGTTGACGGACGCAGGGCAGTGCATCGTGCATATGACACGTCTCTTAGGTACGTGCCATTACAAAAAAAATATTGTTGGACATTTCACACTGCGCTATCTAGCCCCAAACTAATCAGAGCTTGTACTATGGGAAACAGATAACTGATAGAATACTTATATACATTTTTTTTTGTAAATACATACTTATAATATAGAAAAACACCCAGGCACGGAATAAATATCTATAGATCATGCAAACATTTGTTCCGTGGCGGGAATCGAACCCGCTACCTCCTGCGTCTCAGCCGGCTATACGCCCACTGCGCCACGGAGGTCGTCGATTATGTACGAGGCAGTGGTTTATTATTGGAGATGGTTACCACTTAACATCAGGTAGGTCAATTGCTTGTTCCATCTCCAGGTAGTAAAAAGACCTCATTGCAACAGCGACCCAGTTCAGTATCTAAAAGAGTAATGTTCTCCTGGATCACCTTGAACTGCTCACTATCAGACAGTGAAAGTCCTCGTTAGTGGAGGTAATTGGTGCGTTGTACCAGTCCTGTATCACTGCAATTTAAATTTATAAACATTAAATAGGTTTGAGTGCGAATGATTCGAATTCTGAAATATTAAATGGCCTGCCAGCGGTGATCGACTGACTTTGGAATTGAGATATCTTGCGCTGACACATGAATGTTTCGTTCAAATTTATTCTAAGTTAGTTAGAGTGAAACTTTTGTACATTTAGTTTGTACTATTATGTCTTCTGTTGTTCTACCAGTTGTTTATTTGCACGATTTGATAAGAAACTCAGATTCTGCAATATGTCCAGCTAAAGTACGCTTAGGAGTTATAAACGTGACTGGCCAATTAGTTAAACTGGGTTTGTTTACTCTGAGTATTGCGCCTTCTGGAAGTTTGACTTCGTTTAAAGCAGTGATGGGTAAAGTACGGTCTGCGAAAGCATTTAATTCGGCCATTTAATGCTTCGACATGAATACCTATATGGCCCGTGATGATTATATTTTGACGGTCCAGAAGTATAAAGTAGATTCTACTTAGTACAGTGCTCCATCTCTATAATTCCCAACTCGGGGCTAAAATTCTAAGAATTTATTTTTTGGGGGACCCCACTTTTTCATAAGAGCACAGTCTTTCTGAACGTAAACAAATATATTTTGTATACAATGTAGTGAGAGTAGGGGAACACATTCTCCTCACAATGATGGGAAGTAGAATCATAGCCATGATCATGGCCCTCCTCTGAAATTTCTTAAACTTTCAGGCCCCCCATTAAGAAAGTTTGCCCACTGGTCTAAAGTCTTGTATTGTATATAGTTTGATGTCGTATTGCGTACATTTGTTATTGATGATGATGGTAATTAAGTTTCTAATGATACAATTTAACTCGACTTTTATGTACTTAATCGCAAGAAACTTGAAATGAATGTATCAATCGGCGATTCGCTGTTTGATAGAATTTGTTATTCAATGAATATCTATCAAAATACAAGAGTAGATATGACAGGATACTACTCGTAAGCTTCTGCAAACATAGGTTCACGTTCACTACACTGGGCGAAAGGAAGGAAAGTGCGACAGCCTCAATAGATAAACGTGAAATCGCAATTAGCATATATCGATTGTTTTAGCTTTATTGAATCAGGGTTCAAGAGCATCATTCACTGCCCCTGACCCCAAACACAGCTTAATCTGAATTCAAACAGAAACCCGTTCTCACCGGCATTCTATTATGTCCACGTCGTAAACCGGCGCAATAATATTGATGAAATGACAAGTTTATCTCACCATGAAGCCGCATGCCTGTCTGCTCTACGACACGGGAGCAAAACCATAAAACCCAGCCTGATGAGATGCGACTTAAAGATATCGTTTCATGAACCATTCTCTCCGTTTATTATCATCGTATTTCTATGTGATCGTCTCCGTGCATCAAAAGCTTTCAGACGCAAATACCTGCACGACTTTACGATATTAACTGTCAAATGTTACAGGTATATTTTTGCAATTTTATAGCGTTTACGTAGGAAAAGGAACATAGGAAGTTTGCTGTCGAAATAATTTACACCATTGATTCCATAACGGAGTAGACAATCTTTAGTAGGCGGCAAATAAAACATTACGCGATATGCAATAGGGAAGTTATACACCTTTTATTTATATGTGTATCGTATTTCATGCAAATGTTCGTATCGTAATTATGGGTACTATTTAGCGGCGATAACACTAACATGCTCCATTGTACGGTTCTAGAATTACCACTGACTTATCCAATTCCGTTGGCCAACACCTTCGATACGCATTCTACGTACAGCATCTATCTGTGTATACGTGCTCACAGTTGCATAGTTAACTATTGTGAAATAGAACTTGTCAATTATCTCAGTGGTATTTACATTTTCTAACTAAATAGTCTTCTCATTTTTTATTAGAAATTCAAATCAGCTTCAAACTGCAGCCTCTGTTTCTCGATACTGCAGTTGCAGTAGAAGCAAGTTCAATGTGTCCTACAATGTTATTTAACAATCTTAAACATTCATGGCGCTCCACGCAGCGCGCTGAGAAACTTATCATTACAGCAATTTACATCAATTTTGTAATACTTCGTTTAAACTTTACAATCTTTATATCGTTTTACTATTTAATTGGCCTTAGTTGTAAGTCCATTTATACCGTAGGTACCGTCGCGTATATTAAATTGTATGCAGCCCTTTTGTCTGCTTTCCCTCTAATTGAAGCTTGTAGTTATAAATTCATTGTAGGATACAACTTTTGTAACACCTCTTGCCGATCAGCTGCTAATTGCAGCTTTCTCTGTTTTCAAGTTGTTTCAATTGCAACGAAGTGTTTCATCGAGGAAGATAAAGTGTTATACTACAACCAGTTATTATAATTTCAACTTCACAGATAGTAAACTATGAATCGCTTGCATAAAGTTAATGATTTTCCGGTTGTTTCAGCCGTGGTCGTTCGTTACCTGACAAAGCGGTACATCGGAGAGTACAGTTCGACAGGCGGTAAGTTTATCATCATCATTTAACTTTACAATATAGTTATTGCGTAAATAGTGGGTTATATCATTTTTATGGCCGTTGTAATAGTTAACCATCTCAACTGGCGCCGGTCCTGTAATCGTGATTACCTCGCTGATATGCTGAGAATGTCAGAGTGGACTGAAAGACAGAAATACCGATGGAGACGAGCCCTTACTGAGGGCACTTACAAGATGCCAAGCGTCGAGTGCCAATGGACGGTTTATTTGCGATATTGGCAACACCACGCGGAGAGCCAAGGCTGAACTGGCGCCCGGCCCGGCCGATGACCTTTTACAAATATTTTGCAAAAAAATACATTCGTTTTCTTATCGTAAAATCTTATCACCTTATGCTTAAGTACTACCTGTTTTAATTAAAACTTGGTTTGGTCTATTTACAAACTCTCCACTCAAAGTAACGGCTTCCGTTCTGTTTGCATAAAGAAATACATAGCTGCCAAATGCAGAATTGAAAATAAAATATCAGACTATCAGACCAGAGACAGATCAGATATAGCAGTAAGTTCCAGAGTTTAGTTACTAGCTTACTGGACTAGGTTGATCGTCTCCATCCAAGATTTAAGTATCAAATAATTATAATTTGTTACTGTCAGCCGGCTAATAGCTACGCAATTGATCTGCCTTATTCGATCAAGTGCATTACGAGCTCACGTGACCTACTTGGGAGTGATGTTATCTACAGAAAGCCGATACATTAGCATGAACCGAATGCAACAGTGTTGTGTAAATTATGAACGTACCTAGTACTTTTTAGGGTTCCACGTAATCGGACTAGGAGTATTTGTTTGCTAATTACTACACACTTATAAAGATTCCAGTTTATACCGTGATCGTGGCTGATGCAACTGGACCCGAATATCGCGAACGTTAAAATCTCACAAACCATGAATTTAGTGATAAGAATGTTGTTTGTTTCAGATTTCTTGTACCAACACCGAGCAGCTGTTGATGGAGCTACGTCGGAAGTGGAAGTCTTGGACACGTGTGGATGTGTGGTAAATATTTTTGGCAGCCATATAATTGCAAAGATCTTAAAACTCAGTTTAAACACAATAGCTGCACATAGGTGCTAATCTGATTAATATTTTATCGTACGCTGCATCCAGGTTTTTAAAAACTAAACTGGGCTAAGTACAGTAACTACTACATATTTCATTTAAATCATATTACTGAGTCCTACATTTTATGCTCATATAGAATATATGATCAATCCTCTGTCCTAAACTTTACTAGTTTGATGATTTTTCCACAAGGTTGTACAAGTACGTTGGCATATGAAAATGCACAACTTTATTGTATTTCCAAGTAAAATAACCTCCTTGCATAACAATCTGGGACACTTTATATAGTCAATGGTATTCAGCGTTATATTTATTTGATCTAGAAACGTGGATGCCTAGCAGAGCACTTGCGGTGGGGCGATGCATTCGCCGTGGTATACTCAGTATGCGACCGACGCTCATTCTTGGCGGCAGCTGAATTGCTGGCTCTTCTGGAACGGACTCGGCTGCCAGGCTGTACAGCTGTCACGTTACTGGGGAACAAACGAGACTTGGAACATGCCAGGTCGGTTTAAAATTTTGCAGTAAATATTCACATCAACTAAACCATACCGCATCTTTTCTAATGGATTTCTAGAAATCATTGAATTTGTTTTTACATTGCTTGTGTTTTTGCAAGTTACCAATAGAAATAAGTATATTCCGTTATTTTTACCCTGGAATATGCAAAACGCGCATATAGAGCAAAGGCATGCAAATATTCTTTTTCAAAATCCTGTGGGTCTTAATTTTTGGAAGAACTCCAAAAGAAATTAAATTGCAAAAACTAAAAGAATTTGAGTATAATACTTAATAGGAATCTATCTTGTTTTGAACAGAGTCGTCAAAGCGGAAGAAGGCCAGGAGTTATCCCTGCGGTTCGGGTGCCAGTTCTATGAGGTGTCGGCAGCGGAGTCGTGCGCAGGCGCCGCGCTCGCCTTCCACGCGCTACTGCGAGAGGCTCGATCACTGGCGCTACTGCTGCCCACGCCGAGACGGAAGCTGGCAGCTTATTCAGTATCAAAGGTACTTTATCTCACTTGTCTTGTAGTAGGCAGACACTCTAATCTATATCAACTCCACATTTTTAGTTTGTATCACTTTTGTCATTAATTTACAGTTGGTGGTCCAGTCATACTTTTCTATTGACGTATTTGCTAAGCTTTTGGCGTCTTGTTTTTTTGATGTAACGGATCAGGGACTCTTGATACGAAAGTCTTGTAACTATCTCTAGCCCAAATTCAAGATATACACTGTTGGATCATGTCAAAAACGACTTGTATTAATGATCCATTTTTATCCACCAGGTGATCGGCACGATTCTCGGATTGAGCAACAAAAGCGTCAGGAAGAAACGACCTTCGCTGAGCATATGATGCGTCGGTCGCGCCACTTGGGACCCTGTTCACTCCGTGATAGGAGTTTTGTTTTATTTCTGTATCGTACAGAATGCTTTGTTATCTCTGCCGATATCGTATCGCGGAGATTTGTCGACTGGGGGAGGCTCGGGAATGGAGTTATCAGATTTGAGTTTCTGACTATGGAAGTTGGAAGAGATGCGTATACCGAGGCGAGCCTTATGCCATTTTATTGCCTATAAAATATATCATTGTAAGTATTTGTAAAATAGCAAATTTTAAAGACTTGAAAGTAGTCTTGTACTCAATTTATGTTACTCCCACATAATCGTACGTCGAATAGACTTTTATTTGAGAGGTTATTTCGAAGTTAATATTATGTATATATTATCGTACGTTAAATAACCTATTTCAGATTGCACATAAGTAATTTGTATCATATTGATGCATAGTTTATGAAAGAAAAACGTTTCAGGTACATTGAAAACTATCAGAAAAACTACTTGTGGTTTATTTTAACTTTACCATCAGAAGGATTGTCATTTAAAATATTTTTAAGGATAGTAATTTAGAATATTGGTAACATAGGTATTGGTTATGATAATAGTTGCTTTGGGCTATCTCCCAAGGGATGTACAAAAATTGACAATTAACAAATTTAAAAACGTAATTAAACAAAATCTTTATAAAAGAGCCTACTATAAAATATCGGATTATTTAGATGATAGAGAAGCTTGGGATTGAAACTGCTCCAACTCGTTCAAAATGTTACAATTTAGACGTAATTTCTTTTCTGTATTATGTATTGTAAAAGGATCATTAAAAAAACAACCAGCCTTGTTTTCTTGCCTTTCTTTCCTGGCTTGGTCGCGAAGGAACAGACAGTAAAATTGACGTTTCAAAGTGATCCTTGTATTTTAATGAATAAAAATATTTGACTTTGACTTTGATTGTTTATCACAGGCTGGATTTTTTGTCAGTAGTACTTATTGAGTAAGCACAAGATTAACGATTATTACTGACAAGAAATGTAATTGTATTTGTGATAGACTGGTGCCTTTACTAGGTGTATCATTTTAAAAGACATATAGTAAACTCACGAGAGTCAGTGCCTTTTTTTCAAATTTCATCTTGTGACTAGTGTAATAATTAACATTTAAAATCGTGTCTAATAAGACTGTTTTGATAGTTTAAATAAATAACTAATGTGCTTTACTATCTACTGTTGTTTTACCCTTTCCATGTACTATTTTGAACTTCCTGTTCCGAATAAATTACCAATTTATCTTACCCTGTATTTTATTTCAACACCTAAGTGCAATCCTTTGATTTCTCTCTCGACACTGTTGTATTTAAAACTGATAAGAGATAACATCGTGATTATAAAATGCATTAGACAGGAAATCAAGATATTAAAATTGCTGATATAAGGCGGTAATACACTGTTTACTTACTAAGTCCAAATGGGATCACGTAACACCTTGCAAAGTCTAAATATAAAGTCTGCAATACAAAATGCGTTTCACACAAAGCAAACACACTTCAACTACGTCCGTGGCGCAATGGGCGAGTAGCCGACTGAGACGCCGGAGGTAGCAGGTTCGATTCTCGCCGCGGAACAAATGTTTGCATGATCTACAGATGTTTGTTCCGGGTTTGGATGTTTTTCTATAAATGATAAGTATGTATTTACAAAAAAAAAAGTTCATAAGTATTTTATCCGTTATCTGGTTCCCATAGTAAAAACTCTGCTTAGTTTGGGGCTAGATAGCGTGGTGTGACATGTCCAGCAATATTTTATTTATCTGCAATAAGATTTGCATGATGGAGAATAAAGCACGTTAGGAAGACTGTATGCTAGCAGATTGAAGTAGCAGAAGAGAGATATGGAATGATCAGGCAGGTTGGTGTTTACAAAGGCAGACATCTATAATAATCCAGGGTAGTTTATGGGATGTTGATGAATATGAGATTGAAGTAGCAGAGGGACGCCAGCGTGCGAGCGCTTGACTGGTGTGCAAGTCGCTGTCGATAAAATGCCAGTATTTTGCTTAAAGTTACTGGCACATGTATTCAGGTGCACACCTTATCCACGCCCTTCGTTAGGCGTTTGCAGATAGCTAACACATCCTTAATTAAAAGGGAACTTTATATGGACGTGTTTTCTGCTAATGTACGATATCATGGCTTCTGTAAACATACGGTTTAGAATGAATCTGCATAACGCGTCTTATTAGCATAAAACAACACCGTTTAAAAATATTTAGCAGAAAGTATGTATTTATGGAAATCGGTATTGCATCAGCGAAAATATCCTTAGATTTATTATGTATCTAGGAAACAATAATTTATCATTATTATAAATACGGGTTTTATCGGTGTTTTGACCGACAATAATTTATGTTATATTATGACATAACGACTGAATCATCTAGTTATACGGATTTATTTATTTAATTAATTATTTAAATATTTGATTTAACTCAAAGGGTAGTAAAAAGAGTTGAATAAAACGCATAAGAAAAAACTCAAATAAGTTTCAGTAAGAATTGCATGTTTATTAAAGTGTCTTCTCGAACCTGGGAGACATTCTCTGAAAATTCTCGTAAAATATTTTAATCTAGGCAAGGCTATTGTTTAGTAGAAATGTCTCATAAGAAAAAATAAATATGATTAGACATCGATCAATTCAGTGTTCTGTAAATTAAACATTTAAATTAAACAATAAAATCATTAACTACATCTACACAACGCCAAATAAAAACGAATCTAAACAATGATTAGGGGATATTTTAGATGATCTCTGTTTTTAGGGTTCCGTACCTCAAAAGGTAAAAAAAGGAACCCTTATAAGATCACTCTCTTTTCCGTCTGTCCGTGTGTAACCACCGATTGTTTCAGGAACGGGTGGACCAGATACTGATATCTACGAGTATAGTCCCTATTAAGTGTATAAAAATCAAGGTCCTGAGTCAGCACGATAAAAAGATGGGGGCAAGTTTTGATTTTCGCGAATACTTGTGAGTACCAAAATTTACCTTAATTTTTAACTTTTTTTATTTTTCGGACTTTTCCATTTACTTGTTTTTAATCAAACTTAACAATTCTAGGTCAACCGGAAGTACCCTATAGGTTTTGGGTCAAAAACCTATATGGTAGTTCCCATTGACCTAGAATCACCAAATTTGGCAAAAATCAAGGTCTTACAGCACAAATAAAGGAAAAATTCCTAAAAATAAAAAAATAATGAAAATTAAAGGGTGTAAATAGTTGACGCCAATGAAGATAGTCCTCTGAGTTGTATGGGCGCTCGTGCAATTTAGAGGACTAGCTTAATCGGCACCAACCTCAAATAAGGTAAATAAATAAAATTTTGCTATTGTGTAAACGAAAATATTTATTATAGATAATGGTACGGAACACTGAACTGCGCTCAAAGACCAAAATTGTTGACGTAGCCACCAAAGCCGCTCAGCTGAAGTGGAACTGGGCTGGGCATGTCTGTCGCATGCCAAATGAGCTGTGGGCAAGGATAGCCACCGAGTGGCGTCCTGATCCAGCGAGAAGGCGACGCGGCAGACCAAAACGTAGATGGCGGGACGAACTGGATAAATTCCTAACAGATTGGCCACAATCAGCTCAGGACCGCCAAGTCTGGAAAGAATGGGGGGAGGCCTTTGCCCAGCAGTGGGACACGAATGGCTGATAATAATAAAATAAAAAATAATAAATGGTACAGAACCCTTCGTGCACGAGTCCGACTCGCACTTGGCCGGTTTTTTTGTCATGCCCGTTTGTCTTTAAATAATCCTGCTTAATTACAAGCGCTGACGCCTTTCACTACCAAAGATCCACTTTTCTAAGCCCAAGGTTCTCTATCAAAGCGAAACTTGCATGTAACATGGTGATATTGCGAAAAATTACGCTTAATTAAGACATTTACAAGCTATAAAATGATGTTGTTCTAGTCATCTTACTATCAAGATTGTAGCCGATTAGGTACGTGTATAGACCAGACCAACTTGGTGCGAAAAACAACTTTGAGTCGTGTGAGTTTAATAAATTCGAAATTAACGGGGCTTTTATAAATAAACTAACCTTGATTCACTCAACGTCTTATAGTTGTAGGTATGGCAGATTAACTCTCTCTTAATAACTTGATAAACATAAAACATGATTGACAAAACCAAACGATGCTTTTCTCTTATTAACCTTTATATTTTCGTTGATGCGTTTTTGAATTCCAAATGATTAATATTTATTAAGCTGTTGGTAAAATAGGCGAGATTGAAATTAATTGCGGGTTTCTTGTAAACTATTTAATAAATTATAAAGCTGGCAGTCTGAAAGTTCTACGGAGCATAATGTTTATTTATGAAAATACATTTAAACTAGCTGGAACTAATAATGAAATATTTTTCAATTTCTCATTTAGGTAGAGTTTTATTTATTTATGAATTAAATATATAAAATTGTGCTTAAAACTACTGAGTTTATGTTCCAATTGTGAATGCCAAGTTAAAAAAAAAAATTTATAAAAAAAATAATGAGTAGGTATTTTGTGCAGATACATGTAGATTTTTTTTTATAAATAAAATAAATAATATTGCTGGACATATCACACAGCGCTATCTAACCCCAAACTAAGCTTGTACTATGGGAACCAGGTAATTGATAGAATACTTATATACTTTTTTTTGTAAACTCTTACTTATCATATATAGAAATACATCCAGACCCGGAACAAATATCTGTAGATTACTGCGCCACGGAGTAAGTTATATCCGACAAATTAACATTGTTTTTTTATAACACTGGGGTAGCAAACACGTTTACGGCCAACTTGATGGTAAGTGGTTACCGTTTACCATCGACGTTTGTAACACCAAAGGTATTAATCGCGCGTGCCGACCCTTTAAAATTTCCATAACGCCCTTTTTGAAGAACCCCATACTGTAGTCCCTAGGGAAAACCTCGGCAGGGAGACCATTCCACAAGCGAAGCGTTTGCGGGAGGAAATTCCTCTGGAACCTCATGGTACGCGACCAGATCGTCTCCAAGGTGTGTGGATGGATTCCCTGCCGATGGCGAGCGGTGCGATGATAAAACGAACCTGCAGGCACCATATCAAACAACTCCTCATAACACGATTATACAAGCGGTAGAAAACACACAGGGAGGCAAAATCTCCCAACAACAATACAAGTAGGTATATTCAAGGACATATAAAAGTAACAATACCTAGTCAGACCAACACGCAAAGTACACCGTGCCCACCAGTATTGAAATCCTGGTTCAGAAAATCTCAGCGGATACTAAAGACAGGATAAATGTTCAGCAATTAACACTTCGCTGCATCACAGCTTATAGATAACAGCTTGTTCAAACAAAACTCTTATAAAGTTACTCTCAATTATTTTATTCGTTTTATTTTTATGGTGTATAATAAAGTGTTTTCATCCATTCATTATATTATCTATTGGACCAATAAAGTTAAGATATTTAATAGACGAAAGAAGAAGAAGAAACAAAGCTCTCTCATTTGTTGAGAATACAGCTCGAGACTTTATATGAGCGGTGCGCAAGTGGTCAGAGTTTTGAGATCTCGCAAACTTTTTAGGGCTTTGAGTATGAAACCGGTCAGATCTAAATGTCATTAGCGATCTTCCACTCAAGAAGCCTAATCAATATAGAACGATCAAGCAAGCAACTTAAGCATGGCACGGCACGGCGCTCTGTCTATAACGACCGAGATGCGAGACGTTGCTATATATGAGAAGGTAAATTTTTAACCTAAATATTAGATTGCAAAAATGGGCTTATTCTCAGGCAATGCAATCTTTTTTCCCAGCTTATGTGACGTAATAATTAAGTAATATGACGATGACAAGCAACTACAGTCAAGTACATGATTTTGAGACGTTTGCAGAAAATTTATCCTGTTTCAAAATATCCATAACGAATACAAGTTTACATTAGGCAAGACCTACCCGATATAATTCCAAAGATTATCTGATAGAACTCGCATATTATTTTGTAATAAAGTTTTTTTTCTATTTATACTACATGTTCAAGCTGACGTTTTAATAAGCTGCGGCTGCCTATTCAAGTTCCCTCAGGATTGATGGTGGAACCACCCACCAGATCAACGAAGGGATTTAAATTGCCTGCATTCATCAGGTGTCTGTGCTCTTCATGGAGATGATAAATGTGCGCTTTTCAGTCTCAGCTTTGAGAGACAGGGATAATTGCGGATGCTCTATTCAATGATGCTCTTTTTTGCCATTTTCTATGGTTAGATGTTAAAGGTGCAGGTCAGCTTAGCTTGGAGTACTGTGAATGTTGCTATTTTTATCAATTATGTTTTTAACACAAATAAATAAATGAATAATAAATACATACAAATATTATAAATTTAAAAGCACATCACGTTTTCATGACTAAACGATTGGACCGATTTCGATGAAATTTGGTATTCTAGGGTGGGGGGAATAAGATCTGCACTGACGTAAATTGGTATACTTATAGATAGACTAGCTGACCCCGCGAACTTCGTACCGCCTTAGAATCAATAAATGTTGTGTTGCTAAGCTGAGATAGGGATTGGTGATAGAAGGGTAAAAATGTAGGGTTGTATGTATTTTTGAATGCTGTATCATAAAAAAATAACAACAAAAAAATTTGTCTTAAAAAATAATAATTAAGGGGTGGACCACCCTTAACATTTAGGGGTATGAAAAATAGATGTTAACCGATTCTCAGACCTACCCGAAATGCACACAAAATTTCATTAAAATCGGGAGCCATTTCGCAGGAGTTTGGCTTGTAGGAAATATATTTAACAATTTTGGTATGTATTATAAATTATAATTGATTATTGGACTAACTTATCTAAGTGACGTCCAATTGTAATTTTATTTCATGTAAATCTGAAATATAAATTGACCAGGTAGTATTTCTTCGCATTTACTACTTGCATCGCATTTTGTTTAGATAAAAAAAAGAAAAACCGACCATATGTATGTCCATGGGATTAGCAAGCTGAAGTGGCAGTGAGCGGGGCACATAGTTTTAAGAACTGATATTCGTTGAGGCTGAAAGATTCTCGCGCGGAGACAACGCATTGCACAAAGCGTAGCATAGAAATGGGAAAGACTTATGTTCTGGAGTGGACGCTATGCTGATAAGATGATGATGAACAATACCGAATGCTTCTAGGAAGTAAGCACAGTCTACACAGTACACAGAATTCGTGCTTGCAATATTCGATAGGTTGCAGTTTCTAAGAATGCAGACGTTTGGTTACGTAACATCACGGCTAAAGATTCTATTTCATTTTACTAGTCAGATTACTTCGAATCATATGTTGTTTCTCTTTCAGTTCACAAAATAGATTATATTTCTTGCATATTTTATCGTTAAGTAGGGAATCCTAGGGACTGATTGACTTTTGGTAGAATTTAATAAGGTTAATTAAACTTTCTAACAGAATTAATAATAGAATGAAGTACCTACTTGTAGTGCAGCATGCATGCTTAACCATATTTGACAGATCATCTTAGTTAACCAACATTTTGCAGTCAGTACTTGCTTAGTGCTAAGGCTTACTTCCTAGAAACATTAGGTGTTGTTCATCATCACCATATCAGCATAGGACCATTATAAAAGTCAGACAGCCTAAAAGCTGACAAATTATGCGAACTTATTTACCTATTTATACCTCCTCCTCCATGGCGCAGTGGGCGAATAGCCAGCTGAGACGCAGGAGGTAGCGGGTTCGATTCCCGCCGCGGAACAAATGTTTGCATGATCTACAGATATTTGTTTCGGGTCTGGATGTTTTTATATGTATTATAAGTATGTATTTACAAAAAAAAAGTATATAAGTATTCTATCAGTTATCTGGTTCCCATAGTACAAGCTCTGCTTAGTTTGGGGCTAGATAGCGCTGTGTGAAATGTCCAGCAATATTTATTTATAGTAAATCTTTATTCAAATAAAAGTAGTATACTGCTATTTTAGTAAAGGTACTCGTAAATAGTAATATTGTGGTGTCTCTTCCTAGGTACATTTGGTTGATTACACCCACACGGTACAAATATGAAAGCCTATGAAAATTCTAGGTAGGAAGCAAGTGCGTAGTTAAAGGTGTAATTTAGCTGTAGTTATTAGGTAACGGATAATAAAATAAACCTGGCGCTTATTTTCCGACACAGAATGTCTTATTTAATTTACCTGCACCTATAATATTAACTGATTTAATATTATTACTTTTACAGCTTTACTTAAGTTACCGCGCAATATAACGATTTTCAAAGCCGTGTCTGCACACGCAAGAGAGAAAAGCGGTAGGTATATACAGCCTAGTCCATGGAAACGGCGTGACAAAAAAGCTGGTGAAGAATTGACATTGATAAAGAGATCTAAGAGATTATAATCACAATGTCGCATTCTTTTTTATAATTACTGGTTGCCATTGCACAAAGATCGAGATTCAACAGTAATACATAATTTTTTCTTTGCATGATTAAGCAAACTACTTAAAAAACTATAAATATGACATTCTCATACTCCTCCGTGCGCACAATTAGCTTAAAAAGGGTACTTACAAAGTTTCCGTTCCAAGTATATATTCTATAGATTATGTGGCATTAAATAAATAAATAAATATTGCCGGACATTTCACACAGCGCTATCTAGCCCCAAACTAAGCCGAGCTTGTACTATGGGAACCAGATAACTGATAGAATACTTATATACTTTTTTTTGTAAATACATACTTATAATATATAGAAAAACACCCAGAAACGGAACAAATATCTGTAGATCATGCAAACATTTGTTCCGCGGCGGGAATCGAACCCGCTACCTCCTGCGTCTCAGCTGGCTATTCGCCCACTGCACCACGGAGGCAGTCTAAAAAGTCATCGAAAAAGCATCTAAAAAGTGGCATTAGTAGAAAACTCTACGTTTATGTATCTATATTTACTTATTACATATTAAATCACACAAAACCATATACGTAAGGCAAATATAAAAATATATTATAAAAGAAATGTACTAGGAAATATTCTTATATCTTCTCTATTTATATCTACATATGTATACCTCTAAATCTGTGTAATAATTATGTATATTCATATTTGATAATTATTACTAAAATACCTAAGTTTAATATTTATACCTAAAGATCACCGTAAGAAAGAGGGGACCCCTCTAATACAGGTTATTGCAACTTAACAGAGATCCCAACCCATGTAACCTACAGTTCTTGAAATATAATAAATAATTTTTGATTTTTTTTTAATGTAAACACTCAAAGAACAAGCAGGCGCATGGCTCAGTACCATTCGTACCTAGTCGATATACCACCCATTCGCACACACCGTTTTGGATCTACGTTCTTGATGCGTACAGCTAAGGTATGGAACATTTTGCCGTCGTCTGTTTTTCCTAAAGAATACAATATGGACCCCTTTAAGGTAAGAGTAAATAGGTTTCTTCTAGATTTTCGTGCTTTATGTTAGACCACCTCATCGCTTACCATCAGGTGAGATTGTGGTCAACCGAATATATAACCAGTTAAAAAAAAAATTTAATCATCGCAATAATTTTTTCTGTTGTACAATTAATATCTCAAATAATAGAGACACCTAAGTTTGATAATCACTAAACACATTTATTAAACCGAGCTACTGATCTGAATGGATAAAATCAAAACTTACGTAACCGACACCAAGTAAGTAATCGTTAAAATTTACAATCGAAAGTTTTGAAATACATTGTTTAGTCGATTTCGCTTTGGGAAGGTTTCTATGGCCGCCATAACATTACCATAAAAACACGAATTCGCCCACTCGCGTGACTTTATTCCAAATATTCTCGATAAACATCTACCTAATGGATTACTGGACCTTCTATGTACACATTTGGTAACTTCGAAAAAACTGTGGCGAGCTCTGTCCTCTGTACCTGTAAACTTACGCACATCACTAGTTGGCATTGTTCTGGTTATTCGACGCGCCTCGGTTACAACACTAGACGGCTCCCGCGCATGCGCCGTAATGCCGGCGCCCGCGCGCTGCCGGTCGACCGTTTCATGCGGCAGTGAGAAACTTATCACCGCACTGAACGCACACTAGTTTACGACGCGCCGCGCCGCCCTATACCCGCGACAGTGAGCTTGACTATACCGAATTCTAGATTTTTCTGTGTCGTGATATGTACCTAAAACTAACTAGAATTACCTATCATTTATTTGTCTCTGAATAAACTTTTAAAGTGTATCTTGAGGTTATTATTGGACTTTCTGCGGCTTACCTACCTACCTAGGCTAATCCTAGTAGATAACTAGTTCAACACAGCTACATTGGTGACCCCTGCTGAAAACATGTCTAAGGAGCGCGAAACTTCTGAGAAGCCTGCTATGGAGATATGCCGCGTGGGAATACGGGTGCCGCCATTTTGGCCTGACGAACCCGAGATTTGGTTCGCCCAGGTCGAGGGTCAATTTGCGATTTCGAACATCACACAAGACACCACCAAGTTCAACTACGTAATCGGACAATTAGACCACCAATTCTCCAAAGAAGTAAAGGACTTGATTGTATGCCCACCAGAAACAGATAAGTACGAGAAATTAAAAACAGAATTGATAAAACGGCTTAGTGCGTCACATGAGAAAAAAGTAAAACAGCTACTTATGCACGAAGAGTTGGGCGATCGTCGGCCATCACAGTTTCTCCGACATCTCCAGAGCCTCGCTGGACCAAGTGTGCCTCAAGATTTTTTAAAGACAATTTGGACCAGCCGCTTGCCACGGAATATACAAACAGTGATCGCCGCCCAACCCACCGCGTCACTTGAGGTACTCGCGGACTTGGCAGATAAAATCCAGGATATTGCCACACCTTCTCTTCAAGTCGCATCAGCTCAGTTTAGCTCATCGGGACCCGGATCGAACATGGAATCTATGGCACGCGAAATCGCCGAGTTACGGAAACAGATGCAGAATCTCGCTTCGCAACTGGGATCGCAGCAGCGGAGATCGCGATCTTCTCATCGGAGTGATCGAGGTAGGTCGTTAACCAGATCTGTGTCCAATTATAAAAAATATCCAGAGTGTTGGTACCATTCTAGGCACGGTAAAAATGCAAAAATTTGCGTCAAGCCGTGTGACTACGGCACGGAAAAATCCCGGAACAGCGTATACGGTCCGGATAATTCCCGGAACAGCGGATACGGTCCGTATAATTCCCGGAACAGCGGATACGGTGCGGAAAACTCTCGGGGCAGTCAGTAATGGCGACGGATGACTGCCCCCACCCGTCTGGCCGCCTGTTCGTTACGGATCGTCGGTCTAAGGTTTCGTTCCTCGTAGATACAGGGAGTGACGTATGTGTCTATCCGCGATCCGCCATTCGACAGCGACGTCCTAAGACAGATTTTCAGCTATCTGCAGCTAACGGTACTCCTATCAGCACGTACGGATACGCTCATCTAGATTTAGACCTAGGGTTGCGACGCGATTTTCCCTGGCGTTTCATAGTAGGGGACGTCACTAGAGCTATCATAGGGGCTGATTTTTTGAAATATTACGGACTCATCGTAGATATTCGCAATCAACGCCTAGGTATTCTAGATAGCCAAACAGCACTCTTCGCCATCGGTACGCCTGTCAACTCGTCGACTTCGATATCGTCTATCAAGATACCGCTCGGCGAGTCCAGATATCATGATATACTTCGTGAATTTCCGGAAGTTACTCACCCATCTGGACACCAAAAGGAGGTAAAACACAATACCGTTCATTATATTAGGACGACGCCAGGCCCGCCAGTCTCTTCTTCTCCCCGTCGACTTGCACCTGACAAGCTGATAATAGCGAAAAAGGAATTTGAGTCAATGTTAAAATCTGGAATAGTTAGACCTTCGGAAAGTCCTTGGGCTTCTCCACTCCATCTAGCCCCAAAGAAGGAAAACGAGTGGAGGCCTTGCGGGGACTACCGGATGCTGAACGCCAGAACAATACCTGATAAATATCCAGTACGGCATGTGCATGACTTCACTCACAGCATAGCAGGATGCAAGGTATTTTCTACCATAGATTTAGTTAAAGCTTTTAACCAAATACCTATTTTCTCGGAGGACGTCCCGAAAAGCGCAATAACGACTCCTTTTGGTCTCTTTGAAGCATTATATATGCAATTTGGGCTCCGCAACGCATGTCAAACATTCCAACGTTTTGTCGACGAGATGACCCGCGGACTCGACTTTGTCTATCCCTACGTTGATGATTTTCTAGTCTTCTCCAAAAACGAGCAGGAACATGAAGACCACCTTCGTCAGCTGTTTGGTAGAATGAAAGACTACGGTGTCATCATAAACACCGCCAAATGCCACTTTGGTCAATCAGAAGTCACGTTCCTGGGATATTCAATATCAGCTGATGGGGCCAAGCCCCTCGATTCTAAAGTAGAAGCAATAAAGTCATTTCCAGTACCGAAGACCGTAAGAGAACTGCGAAGATTCTTAGGAATGATTAATTTTTACCGAAGATTTATACCTGGAGCCGCGGAATGTCAAACACCACTGAATGCTCTTTTAATGGGGTCTGTCAAAGGTTCTCACCCTATACACTTGTCCGGTGACACGATGACAGCTTTTCAGGAATGCAAAGATAGCCTCTGTCGTGCAATGCTTCTTTCACATCCTGATTGTCAATCCAAGCTTGCCCTCGTTACTGACGCCTCTGACACCGCGATAGGAGCAGTTCTGCAACAGCATAAGGATGGCGCATGGCAACCGCTGGCATTCTTTTCCCGTAAGATTTCTCCAGCTCAAAAGAAGTATTCTCCTTACGACAGAGAACTGTTGGCCATTTATGAAGCTGTCAAATATTTTCGACACATGTTGGAAGCTAAAGATTTTACAATTTACACTGATCATAAACCTTTGCGCTACGCGTTCCACACACGCAAAGATAAGTGTTCGCCCAGACAATTCCGCCATCTTGATCTGATATCTCAATTCACAACGGATATACAGCATATCTCAGGCAAGGACAACGTGGTTGCGGACACGCTCTCGCGAGTGGAGGAGGTGGAGTTTTCAATTGACTTCCCAAGGCTAGCTCAATCTCAAGACTCAGATCCAGAGCTGAAGCTACTTCTCGAGAGTGGAACGTCGCTTCGCTTGGAAAAAGTCAAGATTCCTGGAACTCGATCAGAACTATATTGTGACGTCAGCTCCCAGACTCCTAGGCCTTATGTCACACCTGTCATGCGAAAGCAAGTTTTTGAGAGCCTGCATGGGCTTAGCCATCCTGGTGCCAATGCCACTATAAAATTAGTAACGGAACGATACATATGGCCCGGAGTCAAGAAAAACTGCAGAGAATGGACTCGTGCCTGCTTAGCATGCCAGCGGTCTAAGATTAATAGACACGTGTCAGCACCCCTGGGTACTTTCCAGCTCCCACGAGCACGATTCATGGACGTGCATATAGATTTAATCGGACCACTTCCAATATGTAGTGGAAATCGCTACTGCCTCACCGCAATCGATCGGTTTACCAGATGGCCTGAGGTGATGCCCATACCCGATGCGACAGCTGAAACCGTTGCTAAAGCTCTTCTCACTGGATGGATCTCAAGATTTGGATGTCCCACCACCATCGTGACGGACCGTGGTCGTCAATTCGAATCTTCACTTTTCCAGTATCTCTCCAAATCAGTCGGATTCTATCATAAGAAGACCACAGCCTATCACCCTGCATGCAACGGCGCTATTGAAAGATTTCATCGACAGCTGAAGACCTCAATTACTTGCCACGGTACAGAAAATTGGATGGAAGCACTACCGCTTATCCTGCTCGGGATACGGAGTGCGTTCAAAGATCATCTGAAAGCTAGCCCAGCTGAACTAGTCTATGGTGAACCGCTTCGCTTACCTGGCGAATTCTTCAATCCAAACTCAGAAGGAACAACCGATGTCACAGACTATACAGCACGCCTACGCCTATTCGCGAACAATGTGAAGCCAGTCCCTGCCTCAAGACACAACAAGCAGTCTATTTTCATCTACAAAGATCTTGCTACCACTAGTCATGTGTTCCTGAGAGAAGATGCGCTGAGAGGTTCCCTACAACCCGCGTACACTGGTCCGCATCCTGTAATAGAAAGGAATGATAAGGTTTTCAAACTTCAGATAAAAGGCAAATCTGTGACCGTATCCGTTGACCGCTTGAAGCCCGCTTATATTATCCCGGACAAAAGAACAGTCCGATTCCCGGAGTATTACCGGGAATATGAAACTTAATCGCCCTACTCGGTCTCTGGAGGGGGGTGATGTGGCGAGCTCTGTCCTCTGTACCTGTAAACTTACGCACATCACTAGTTGGCATTGTTCTGGTTATTCGACGCGCCTCGGTTACAACACTAGACGGCTCCCGCGCATGCGCCGTAATGCCGGCGCCCGCGCGCTGCCGGTCGACCGTTTCATGCGGCAGTCAGAAACTTATCACCGCACTGAACGCACACTAGTTTACGACGCGCCGCGCCGCCCTATACCCGCGACAGTGAGCTTGACTATACCGAATTCTAGATTTTTCTGTGTCGTGATATGTACCTAAAACTAACTAGAATTACCTATCATTTATTTGTCTCTGAATAAACTTTTAAAGTGTATCTTGAGGTTATTATTGGACTTTCTGCGGCTTACCTACCTACCTAGGCTAATCCTAGTAGACAACTAGTTCAACACAGCTACAAAACCAACAATAGATAAAGATGGATTTACATTTCAATTTCATTGATAATGAATCCCTACCTATGCTTGAATTAATGCATACTATACATATAACAAAGATAAATGCATTTTGGTAACTTTTTGAGAGCCTGTGGTGTTCTTGGTGGTCCTTGGATTCGGCAAGTGATCTTAAAATATTTTGATCATTGATAGAAACTTTATTTTTAGTAACGAGGTTCATTGATCTTCATACGCCAGAGTTCAATATATGGTGAGTGGTGACTTTTACAGTTTCAATATAAAGGTGACTCCAGGCGACTAGGGAACCATAAAAAAATTATCGAGTAGTTTCACCTTAATATGGTTAAGACATCCAGTACATACCCAGACTAATTTTGATGAAATAAACAGCATGTTTAGCAACCTACATTTTCCAAATATTGCAACTAGCTATTAGAAACTTGTGGCGCAGTATTTCACCAACTTTACGAGATAAATACCCTGCCTCATGCACGTCTTTATTACGAAAGAATCTCCTCTTAAAATAGAAGTATTGGTATTTGAATATTAAAACAGGCATGCCTTATGAGGGCATCACTAGCATTCCATGTCTTGCATTATGATAATGTGCCATTTTCAATGTGCGCATCGTATTCTCATACAGCGCCATATCTGGCGCCGAAGGCTCTACAAACCTGAAAAGCCTTACTCGCATTTCTTTTTCATTCAAATATACACCTAAGTGTAGTAAGATTAGGGTGTTTTAAAGCAAAGTTAAGATTGTAGACAAAACTGCAGCGATCCTAAAACGCTTTTGCTAATCGAGTCAATAAAGGTTTTAAGTACGGAAAGTAGCAATATATATTTTGAAGAAACATAAATATGTTATTTATAATGGCATACAAGTCGATCATTTCAATAAACGTACTATGAACACCTTCTGTGAAGAAAGAAGCTAATGTTTATGGACATTATCAAACGCCTGCGATGAGTGTTTTACATTGCTTTTGTATAGAGTTAAAATAAGGAATAATTTTCTGAAAATAGGCATTTGAAGGTTAAAGATTGTTTGTGATATTGTTAACCGTGAGCCTCATATTATGTTATTAGAAGTAAGCATTATTAATTAAAAAGTGCTTTAAGTATCTAATGCATGACAAAACAAGGACTTCGACAACAACTTCGAGAGTAGAGTTCTCAACTGAGACTGGGCTGGCGCCACACACTTTCCCTAATTCTTCCAGCGATTCTGCGATGTACTCGCCGAAGATGCTTGAAGGTGTCCTCCATAGTGTCAGTAAACAGTTTCGGAGATACAACTAACATCTCCATCATCAGTGTATTTTCTTTTATATGTATTTAATGGTGTTCAATAAAGACATTATCTAATCTAATTTTATCTAATCTCCCTGTCTTCAAAGGGATAGCCTTCTTACCTACATTTCTACTTGGACGGAGATGGTGGCGTTGATAATTAGGATCTTAATTATTAATCAACTTACGTTGCTGACTCACACACAAGGTCTAAATAGCAAATGTGAATGTCTAGATTCATCAGCTAGCATTATGCATTTTGGAATAGTAGTACATAAATCACAGGAATGGGACGCAATACAGTATCTAACACAAGGTGAGCGCTACTTACATGTCGCAATCTTTGTAATAAGGTCGCGTGTTGTTTAAATGTTCGAAGGATCGTGTATAAACGCAAAAGGGCCACAGGTCATCCACTGCTGAAAATAGGCCTCCCTCATTGATTTCCAGAGCGATTGATCTTATGCGGCATGCACCCAACGACTTCCAGCAACCTTTATCAGGCCGTCTTTCCATTTTTGTGGGGTGCCGCCCTACATTGCGCTTTCCAGTGCGTGGTCTACCTCCACTCAATAATCTTTCTGCCCCAATGACTACATTTAATTATTAATTTCAATCAATGCCCAAATTAAATATACAACGTGGGGCAAAATTATACCTCATTGAGAGCAGCTACCTTTTCTATTGTAGTTAGAAGATTCTTGAAAAACTATAGGAATCTTTAAAAAAATAACAACCGCGTTTTCGGATTTTTGAAAAAGTGTAGTAACAGCCTAGAAAACAATGTTGCACATTTGTCAAAAAAAGTTTTTTAATCGTCGGCAGGTCTAGCACAGCGATTTCCATATCTACTCTTCGAAGAGACGACAAGGCTTTGACAGCAACTTGTATTTCTACGTGTATTGTTTTTTGTTTTTGAAGTGAAAATTTTTTAGCATCGTTGTGATTTAAAAGTCGATGAAACGAAAAAGCGACAGTAAAAAGAGACAAACACATAAATTCATAAGATTTAACGTGGGTGAAAATGAGATAGGAAGCATTATACAGTGATTTTTATGTACGTGGTTCTCTTTTTTTTGGAGGTTTCACTTCTACCACGTGTGAATTGCACACATGCTTTTTTATATTTTTTTTTAATCTTAGGGTGATGTACAATAAAACGTTATTCTATTCCAATCTCTGTCAATTTTTCCGAAATTGTATTGGCCCTAAGGCTAAATAAGTTTTCTTCTTAGACAAGAGAAGGATACTCTGTCTATAGCAAAGTACGTTGTATATAGATATAATTAATTAAATATCTAACCAAAAATAGTTTTCAAGCGCACGATTGAGAAGATTGCTAAAGAGACAACTTGAGAAGACAGTGTTGTCTAGGCATCGCAAGACCTAGACAATTTCAGAAGAAATTTGTCTATCCTTAAATGTCAAAGATAGAGTAAATGATGATCGTACTTGGCGTTGTAGACTACTGTCGAGGAAATGTCGACGTTTCTTCCCGTTCACTCTCGCAATCGCCGTGCTCGAGACAGTCGACAAGTGTTGTCTTTGTTCCGAAAAATGACTCATAACTAAATCCTTTTCTGCAGTTACTGTGCTAGGATACAGATTAAATGAATGAATGAAATACTCTTTATTGCACGCAAAACAAAAATACAGTAACAAAGAAAATAAACAATAAATAACGGTACAATGGGCGGTCTTATCGCTAAAAGCGATCTCTTCCAGACAACCTTTTATAATTAATAAAATTAAAATTTAATAAAATATCGAAGCTATCCCGTATTTTACGTATAATATGTCAAATACAAATATCTACATTTAGATTTCTTGTAAAAAAGTAATATGTTGTATTCTGTGTCTGTTCAATTTACATCGTAGAGGTGTCGTAATTTAGCAAATGATACGTATCTCGACTAATAAACGTGGCAAAGAAACGAATTCCATTGCCGCGAGGAATGTTCGACATTAAAAATCCATTATAATATCGCAAAAACCAGTATCACAGCCAGTTAAAATAACAGATACCTTTCTGGAGGAAAAAATATGAAGGGATAGCTTCTACGAAAGTGTTTAGCGGCCGCTTTCAAATAATCTATTCACGGATAATAAATTGATATACAAGGGCAGTATGTAACCGATCTATTACATCCGGGTACCTTTACCGCAACTTTTCATCACGAATGCAAGGAAATTAAAGAACAAGAACTGGTTCAAGTCCCGTCTAGGCTTGAAAGTTTTTGAGATGTTTTTATAATCTTAGAATTTTATGTAAGTGTTCACTTTATATATAAAATACTATTATGAAAAAAGTTCATATCAGTTTCTGGAAGAAAATTTGCGTTCCGGGTGTCTGTGGTTTTTTTAACAACTGGACTGTTGTCTATTTAATTTTATTATACAAAACAAAGTAGGGTGTGTTCGAACACGAGAACGGCGGGACTGATTTTTATGATTTCTTATTTATCGTATTTGTCTTCGTCCTGAATAGAAGAATAACTATTAAAATATCGGAAAAAATCACGCAAAAAGATATTATGAAGAAAATTCATTTCTTCATACATATGATGGTAGATTTTCAATTCTACAGGGGTATGATGTACATTGACAGCCTGCATCATATGCATGTCAAGGCAGTACGAAGTTCGGTGGGTCAGCTAGTACATATATAAAACAAAGTCGGGTTTGTTCGAACACTTATAACTCGAGAACGACTGGACCGATTTTTATGATTTTGTATTTGTCGTATTTATCTCCGTCCCGAATAGCTATTATAATATCAGAAAAAAATCACGCAAAAAGATATTATGAAGAAAAATCATTTTTTCATACATTGATACAGATAATGATGGCCGACGTATATTGACAGCCCGCGTCATATGCATGTCAAGGTGGTACGAAGTTCGCCGGGTTAACTAGTTTTTAAATAAAAATAAGGATTTGTCTTGGAGATTATATTTCATTAGCATACTATGAATGCAATGAGCCTCATTCTATTTTCTTATTTATTTACGGCCGTATATCTTTTAGAGAGATCTTTTATCGTCTTTATTACATATATACATTTCGACCCAGTTTTTACTTTTAGTAAAGTTTTTTGTAGTTTTTGAGTTATTAGCCATGGTAAAAACTAAACTTTGACAAAATTCACAGGGTACACCAGTGACCCCACGGTGCTGTAATTTGGTATTCGTGTAGCTTATGTATCACAAATATAGGCAAAAGTCTGAAATCTAAAATAACTGCAATTTGTACCCCAAAAAAAAACAATTAACATGAACCCCCGTTACCTGTAATTTAAATGAAACTGTAGGTCAAGTTAGCTGGTTTTTATTTCGTGGCACTATTTTGATAGTCAAAGATTACGAATATTTTTATTTATTTTTTTATGGTAGACTCGCGAGATCTCAGTTCGGGGCGAAGTAGTTTCAGTAAAAAGGAGATATTAACTCTGGATATCTATGGTAGCGGCCTATGTTCAGCGGTGGACGTCCTATGGCTGTAATCATGATGATGATAACCTATGGTCTGTCTGAAGCAGGCCTTAGATAAGCTAATGACTCAATGTAGCTACTGTTATTGTTGGTAACTAGAAACGTATTTATTACCTTAATCTAGTTCAAACTATAATGAAGCGAACGTTTAATACAAATGCAGGCGTACTATGATTTATAGCTAAAATACGACACATTCATATTAAACTACAGATTGGTAGAACAATGCTCGCCAAATAATTTTGCGGCTGCATTTTTATTGTGAACTAGCTAATGCCTGCGACTTCGTACGCGTTACACTTCTTGAATCTAGGAATAAAGCTAAACCCGCTGTTGCAACTTGACTTGACACCCCATTTTTATCCCATAGAAACTGAATTATGGGATAAAAAGTAGCTTATGTGGTAATCTTGATTATAATTTGCGTATGTACCAAATTTCATCGAAATCGGTCCCGCCGTTACGTCGTGATTGAGTACAAATAAACAAACATCCAAAATTTTACATTTATCATATTAGTGTAATGTAAAAAAATTGCACAAAACAATACACACTAAATTAAACTTCTAAGACAAACTAAGAGAAAACTATCTACTTCTGACCAAAATAAATATAAATAAATAAATAAATATTGCTGGGCATTTCACACAGCGCTATCTACCCCCAAACTAAGCAGAGCTTGTACTATGGGAACCAGATAACTGATAGAATACTTATATACTTTTTTTTTAATACACACGTATAATATATGGAAAAGACATCCAGACTCGGAACAAATATCTGTAGATCATGCAAACATTTGTTCCGCAGTGGGAATCGAACCCGCTACCCCCTGCGTCTCAGCCGGCTATTCGCCCAATGCGCCAGGAGGTCGTCAAACTGTTCTACTCGTAGTCCTTACCATTTCAAATTTCAAACTCTACGTCCCCATGAGGCCGTGTCTTAAAGTGCATAACCTCTCTAAGCTTAGAAACCTGCAAATGATGTACTCATATAGTACGGTGACTTTCGAGACATTCCAATTTTAAAGAGTATTTGCTTATGTTATAAGTGAATTCAACCTGTTTTGAATAAAATCGGATTGAGGTTTCCAACATGTATCAAAATATAATGTAATTTAAATCAAAAGCACTAAGGAGTATTGATATCAACTACGAAGCAAATCACCGCCAAAATAACTTTCTACCCTTTTTTAACCCCGTTAGGGGATGAATTCCAATAAAATACGAAACACGTTTTCCATCAAATCTGTTAACAAAAGGTTTATGCAAAATTTTAAGTAGATTGAAGCAAGGAATCACGTTGTTCCATACAAACTTTGCCCCCCTTTTTCACCCCTTTAGGGTAGTATTTCGGAAAATCTTATCTTATCGGATGCCTACGTCATACAAAGAACACACCCTCCAAGTTTCAGGTCTCTACAATCAGCGGTTTAGGCTGTGCGTTGATCCGTCAATCAGTCATTCAGGGCAAAGCATTTTATATGTATAGATAATAAAATACACTTAGTTTCACAAATTTTTACAAAATTTTCAAGACCTTTTTATTTCATAATTACTGAAATCTTCTGAAATCCAATCTGAAAATTATTATAAAATATTTTCAAATGTACATACATTTTTTTTTTCTGCACATAATTTTTATTTTTGGATTGTTTATTTATATTTAATTGAAACTACTCATTATGTTTAAATTACAAACATTAACATATTAGATACCTATTCTAAATAATCTGGAAAATAACTTGATAAAACAAAAAAACAATAATAAAATCGCGGTTTAAATCAAAATATCCGAGTAAAAGGAAAATAGTGTTTTGAGTTACAGATTTATTGGGATTGAGATAGAAAGAAAGAAATGAAAGAAGACATAAACTGTACATAAGAAGCAGGCGCGAACACTTAAACGAACTTAATTATTAAACAAAAGAAAAACTGTTCCTAATTTCTTTTTCAAAAATATAACTGCCTGTACCTACTTATTACAAAAGTAATGGAGATGAGAACTTCACAGTTTAATGAAAATTTACGATTTTGTTGATGCTAGAGTGAGGATATTGATCAGGAAAGGAAGAGGTTTATCTGTGAGAATTATTAACATGAATAAGCAAAGTCATAAAATACAATCAACAGAATCATCATGATCTGAACCTGATTTTAGATTTCCTGCTTTGAGAATATCCGTAATTATTATCTCGTTATTATCTTATTATCTATGTAGGAACAAGGTACTAGAGCTCGGTTTTACCTGTGTTCTTTCCAGGCATCCAGACTTTAGGTTAACTAGTAGTTCGCCCCGAACTGAGATCTCGCGAGTCTCCCATAAAAAGAAAAAATATTATTTGTAATCTTTGACTATCAAAATAGTGCCACGAAATGCTTAACTAATTTACTTGACCTACAGTTTCATTGAAATTACAGGTAACGGGAGTTCTTGTAATTTGGTAAACTTTTGAGGATATGAATTGCAGTTATTCTGGATTTCAAACTTTTGCCTATACATATTTGTGTCACTTAAGCTACACGCATACCAAATTACAGCACTCACCGTGTGAATTTTGTCAATGTTCAGTTTTTATCAGGGCTAATAACTTAAAAATTACAAGGATTAAACTAAAAATAAAAAAGGGATCGAAATGTACTTACCAAGACCTTTTGTTAGACGTGCCATTCGACCGGATAATCTCATTTTTTTACCCCTCTTGAACCCTAATATCACACCAAAATTGTGCCATCACTACCTACCTACGAGTATGTACCAAATTTCACGATGATCGGATAAATGCTTCATAAGTTATCCTCGGACATACAAACATACATACACACATACATACATACACACTCCCATACAAACATACATACAACGCCGATTTGCCCAAGTTGTTTTAGAGATCTAGCTTCGGAACGAAATGACCGCAATAAACGAACGGAACGAACGGAACAAAACGAACGAAACGTAGTGAACGAAATGAACGAAATAAACAAACGGAACGAACGGAACGGACGGAATGAACGAAACACATTTTTTCACATTTTTTACCGCTAAAAGTCGGGCAATAACATCGAACTACAAGTCAACTAGACTAATATCCCTATTTGATATCTATAGCCTGTAGATAGTTATTATTGG
Source organism: Philereme transversata (assembly GCA_963924445.1). Taxonomy (NCBI): domain Eukaryota; kingdom Metazoa; phylum Arthropoda; class Insecta; order Lepidoptera; family Geometridae; genus Philereme; species Philereme transversata. Next base: position 7,436,793 of record OZ004353.1, read on the forward strand.
GTCAAAATACTCCCATCTTTTAATACAGGTGACTCATGCCCTAGTATTGAAGCGGAGTTACCTAGAACATTTATCTAGTACAGTCACATAAATAAGATCGAATATAGGCGATTGCAATGCAAAGTGGCAGCTATGTAATGGAGTGTCATTGTTTCTGCATCTGTACATGGCTGTAGGTACCGATGATCGTTTTTATGTGAAGTGGTTATTACGATGAACATATGAAGAATATGATGAGAGTGAATGAAGCAAAGGAGGCACTTACGTCAGGTCTCTGCCCACGCTTTCGAGAAACAGGCGTTAAATGGTTTTAATCATAATTCTTAGCGAAATAATACGAGCTCCTGAAGCAGACTCTTAGAAAATTGAACTCTCAGAGCATTCGTCAAAGATGTTTATTGGAAGACCATTGTATTTTTCAAACTTTCGGGATCACTGCAAATAATTACTGATTTAAACGGGTAATTATCGCGTATGCACCTTTTTTATTTGTTATCCCGACGTTTCGACTATGTTTCAACAGTCGTGGTTGCAGGCAGACTGGAATACTTGGAGCTATCGTGGAGAAGTGGCAGCTGCAGCAACTACCCTCACTTGGTCTTCAGAATTAGAAATTTCCTCGTTCATATTACGACACACTATACTAACCGCATCTAAGCACTGAGACGACCGATCACGACGCGCACACCTAGTAATCACCGGGTTCCAGGATGCTGAGAGTCTATAGCCATCTTCCCGATTGAAATTTGGAAATTTCTTGATTTCAATCGCTTCACGAACCATTCTCTTGTAAATCCCTTTTAAATCAGTAATTATGACCATTGTGATGTCCTTCCAGAAAATTTTGAGATGATACCTACCTAAGTAGTCCTTAATCTTAAAATTAGGCAAAAAAAAGATGGCTGATTAATATTAAATTGTGCTATAAAATAGGCCGGTTAAAATAGTTACGTTAAGGGGGCCTAGCATTAGTTTACTGTGGTTCTAGTGTTATGATTTACGAGGAATGAGTAGTGACCACAGTACAACTAATAAGAGAAGTATATAGATGCGCAACTACAGTATGCTGAGTAGACAAATTAACATTCCAGTCTGTCGGGTATGCCGCCAGCTCACCGTGCCTCTTTTTAATTAGAAGTTTCAGGTACCAAGTAATTTATAAAGATACCTAGAGCATATCACATCAGCATTTCCTACAGTAAGTAAAAACGGAAGATCGAAGATTTTTTAGAGCCCAAATTATTGAAAAACCGCTGCTACTAGGTCGCTGCAGGCCGCACCAGATCGTCTAAATATGCTTGTGACAACTGTTAGATTAGGTACTGACTGTTAGATATAGGTTGACGATAGTGTATGGCGACAGTGCTCGAAGCAAGCGTACAGCCGTAGCCGGGCGGTGTTTTATGTTAAACATGTGCACAGAAGTGTCATAAGTGTAGTAGCCGCCGGCTACACGCTCCGAAGAACGCCTTCCGCTCAGTTCGTGCACTATAAGTTTCATTTCTAGTTACTAACAGATACATATTCCTATCCGAGTAGTGAAGCGACCACTAGTGGTAGGAAGCAATTAATAGCACGCGTTATTTATCACGTGGTGTCGCAGCAGGTGACTGCGCGGGCGGTTCCGGGAACGCACTCACGAGGCGGATGTGAGGAGCGATGAGAGGTTAGATTAATACATCGATCATGATGAAACATCAAAAACTTTGTAAGAAAACCGGTGGCTCTGCACGGATTTACCTACCACGTATTTTCTGCAGATTAATTTAAGAGGATGGTTCATGTCCAGGGCACTCTTAACTTAATTTAAAATACTGTCCTAAGCAATTCAGCGGGTGCGTCCTTCAGGCGCTGCTGTATTTACCTATCAATTTGAATGAATTCTGTGAAAGTCAATAGGGCTATTTTACAAACGGCATAAAAATATGTAATGATCTAACCCAGCTATGTGACTTAGTGGCTATTTCACCATCCCTGAGTAACGCCATCCAACGGATAAAAAAATTATACGTCTTTTGTTTTCACAGGAAAAAAGATAAAGAGAGAATGAGTTTATCCGTCTATTAAAGTTACATGGGGGTCGTGAAATAAGCACTTAATGTGACAGATTTTTTTTTATTATATAGCTATAAGCTTTTGACCTAGACCACATCCCAAAAATAACTGTAGTGGGCAAAATATAAACAAAACATTTGTAGAGTTACCCTATGGCACGGATACAGTTACAACTTACAAGTTACCAGTAGCTACTGTTTCCAGCAAATGGTTATCAGTTGTATCTAGGTGGTTACACTCTTCTCAGTAGCTGTTGATTTTGGCAACAACACAACTGCTACTATCTACTGAGTGTGAGTGACATTCGTGCGACTAATGGACTAGACGAAATTGACAGCGTTCCTATCTTCGATTTTAGCTGCTATTCATCACATACTTAGACCATGCTTTTTAGAATTTGTCGTTTGTTTTCTTGAGTTTAAACAAATTTTACTTAGAAAACTTTCGTGATTGATTTCAATCATTGTCGGTCCAAACACCGTAAAAAACATGTAAGGGGAAGGGGGGGGGGGGGTTCAAGTTAATAAAATAATAATAACAATTATAAATCAAAATAAAGGGTAAAATTTAATTCCTTGAATTTTTTGGTTGGGTGTAAGAGATAAAATAATTAATATTAACATTGATGTAAACAAAAAATGCTTATCAGCCTTATGTTCTCCTATATATTATTTTATTAGTGCAAAAAATAATTTTGTATTAATGTAATAAGTCCAGCATTATTTATTTATTTATTTAATTTCTGTAAACAACCATCGCTTTTAATCAATATCTGCTATACCGAATAGAAGCCTATTCTAAACGATATTTGGTTCTTGCTTAATTAATTGCTTATTGCTTGCTTATTTTTTTTATAAATACATAAATAATATAAATAAATATGGCTGGACATTTCACACAGCGCTATCTAGCCACAAACTAAGCAGACCTTGTACTATGGGTTAATTGTTTAATTATCAATAGATATGTCTATAAAAATATAATTAATAATAAAATACTTTATCCTAGCTGTGTTGTATGCATCAATACTTATAAATTGAATCTTATATTATAAATAGTGTAGTTTTCTTAGTCGTTGCTAAGTCCTAACTTCTTGAAGCACTCGAGTTCTTTCGTGTTTTAGAAGATACGTCGATCCGGCAATAAATGTCGTCAACTCATGTATGTTTGGCAGCTTGAAGGTCTGCTTCAAGTCGCCTAAAAACTTCAATACAATCGTTGGTAACTTAACTATATCAAAGAAGTTTAAGTTTTATTTATTTTAAATTTCAATTCCTTTCTGGAATCATCTTAACCAGTAAATAGTGGATCTATTTACTCTATGCATCACTTAAATCGTGACAGCCCTGAATAGCGGTAAGTCTATTTATCTAGGAAATGCAAAATATATCCAAAGGTTCGCGTGCGCATCTGTCTCGATGCATGTTTGTATATACCATCCATCATATTCCATACGGTACAAGATACCGTTATTATGTACACTACCTCATTTCATAATGTTAAATTGCTATTTTGAATTTCAGGCCAAATAAATCTAAATTGTTAACCAGATTTCTGCAGCAAGCTTCTTATAGAAACTTACAAGCGGAGAAAACTTAGGTAAGTAAATTATGTTAAGTTTGTATTCGTTAGTGGCCTACCCTGTGTCAGAGTTTTTGGGTCACGGCCCGTAGCCAAATTACATTCGCTACGAATCTATTCGATTCCTACATACATTTGTTGTCGTTGTATCACGTGGTATTTCTATAGCATGTGTCAAATCCCATACATTTTCGGGCTTGTCGACTAGCGTCATCGCTAATCGACTGTAACTTGGCTAAGCCCTCTGGAGGCTCGCCTTAACGCGACGTGACGTCTTTGTATGTAGCCTTGTTTTAACAAAAATACATGTAATGTCACTTATTACTAACCTAGATACTTATTTAAGTTTATATACCTACTGACACAAATGGACTTGTAATATTACTGTTTGTCTGAATTAATAAATAAATAACTAGTGGTTCGCCCCGAACTAAGATCTCGCGATTCCACCATAAAAAAAATTATTCGTAATCTTTGACCATCAAAATAGTGCCACGAAATAACAACCAAATAACTTGACCTACAGTTTCATTCAAATTACAGGTAACGGGAGTTCATGTTAATTGGTTAATCTTTTTTGGGGTACAAATTGCAGTTATTGTAGATTTCAGACTTTTGCCTATATTTGTGATATATAAGCTACACGCATACCAAATTACAGCACTGTGGGGTCACTGGTGTACCCTGTGAATTTTGTCAAAGTTTAGTTTTTATTATGGCTAATAACTCATAAACTACAAAAACTTTACTAAAAGTAAAAACGGGGTCGAAATTTACTAATGAAGACCTTTCATTTGACGTCTCACTTGACCTAATAGTCTCATTTTCATTTTTTTTACCCCTCTTGAACCCCAATATCTCAACAACCCCCCAAAATTTTTAGCTCATTGAGTCACACCAAAATTTTGCCATCACTACCTACCTATATACCAAATTTCACGATGATCCGATAAACGCTTCGAAAGTTATCCTTGGATAAACAAACATTCATATATAGGTACATAGAACGCCGATTTGCCCAAGTTGACTTAGAGATCTCGCTTCGCTCGATCAATTATGTACAGTGATCGCGAAAGTTTGAAAAATACTAATAAATTAATTAGTAAGTCAGAATGTTACACGAAGCACGGAAGCTCTCAATTACAAAACTCTCCTGCGGTTACCCATCCTAAGAAGGGACTGCATGGAGCGATCATAGCTGTTAAGAACGACAAGCTGCAACTTTTACTACAATAGGTACTTCTTAAGATTGTGGAAAACGGCACTTTTGAATAAAATTATTAGTTAGTTAAGTATTTGAAACTTCTTTTAATCTTATTTGAAGTTAATTTAAACTACTAAACGTATTTGTTTTTATGCAAAAATAAATAGATAGATCTAGATCAAAATTATACAATCAGAAAGCAGATAAGCGTATAAGCAAAGTTGCTCCAACTAAAGGTTTGTTATAAGCATAATAAGACGTACCTAGTTATATTATGATTTATGACTAGTAAAACGCTCCCTGCTTTACCAGAATTGAGTTTTTAGTAAGTATTTATTTATTTTAATTATCTAAATATGCTAATGGACGTATACTTCCTCCCCGTTTTGACATATGATGCGCAGAATTGGTCACTGACCAACATTTTAAAGTCCAAGCTCAAAGTTTGTCAGCGTGCGTTGGAACTCAGCATCTTGGGTGTCAAGCAAACGGACAGAGTCCGGAAACAATAAACTGGGATCAAAAACCAAAATTGTTGATGTAGCCATCAAAGCCGCTCAGCTGAAGTGGAACTGGGCTAGGCATGCCTGTCGCATGCCAAGTGAGCTGTGGGCACGGATAGCCACTGAGTGGCGTCCTGACCCAGCGAGAAGGCGATGCGGAAGACCGAAACGTAGAGGGCGGGACGAGCTGGATACATTTCTAACGGATTGACCACCATCAGCTCAGGACCGCGAAGTCTGAAAGGAATGGGGGGAGGCATTTACCCAGCAGTGGGACACGAATGACTGATAATGATGAATGAAATGATCTAAATATGCATGTAATGACCATTAATAAGTTGCACATATAGAATCTAAGTTTAAGCATGCTTAATTATTCATTATTCTACACAAATAAATTACAGACAGAAAAGCTTACATGTACAAAGGCAAGCTTAAACCTAATAAAAGTTGTATTGCAGAAAAACTTCGCATATAGAGATAGTGGATTGTAGTGGTATACCTACTTTGGGGTTTATTTTTACACTTGAGAAGGAAGACGCTATCCTTCTTTTTTAAATTTCTAGGGCTGAGAAGATTAACAGTCAGACAGCCTAGCCACCCTGTCGCAAAATGTATATACATGCGCGCACATCCTACTTTATGTATTTTACGAATAGCATAATAATATAGTCTACAGGTACTTATTGTCAAAACATCCGGCTGACATCTGCGTTCGTTATCCGTCCGTCAAAGTCGAGTGACTCGGCCTAAACTCGGTGCGTTCGACTTGGTCAAGCATGATCAAAGACGGTGTTACTATGTATGAGCACTAAGTGCTATCGAACAATCTTGCATAGGGAAACACCAAAAGACGAATAAATAGACAAATATCTATAGGACATTTATTATAGCAGTATATTGGTTTTGTCAAAGTTACTTACCAAAAGGGTTACCCAAAGGGTAAAACGACACCCTATTACTAAGACTCCGCTGTCTTTCCAACAAACGTGATTTTTTTCTTGCTTTAGCTCGATATTGATAACGGCAACAGGTAGACGCTTGAAACATTCACAGAATATTTAGTTATATATTCACTTTAAAAATAATAATAATAATAAAGGAACCCTTCGTGCGTGAGTCCGACTCACACTTGGCCGATTTTTTATATAGTACCTATGTTTCATCATTATTTTAGCTCAGAATCAGGTGATTATAGGTCGCAGGTCACTAAAGCTGGTCTCGGTAAGTTGCAATGGACTCTGATTTTGACTAAGAAACCAAAATTACTAGCACAAAACTGTATTCTACAGAACGTTAACATTTGGGTCAAGTGTAAAGCATTTTTTGGCCAACTTTCCTAGTCCTATGTCTGTCTCATTCAAATGTGTTATGAAGACAAAAACACTTTTTCACACATATATAATTACCTAGCCGTGATTTTGCCTGCAAAAAGACATATCCGGCTAAGGCCTGAACAACCAACCCTAGCCATCACGATCGCAGCTATAACAGGGCACCTATGACCCGACCCCGTTGTTCTGGCGCCTTGTTTAATACGATTTATTGGAAAATATAAAGCAGGAAACGGTATTATTGGGCTTCCCCTATACTTACGACTACTTTCCAATAACCTACAGTGAAAGAAAGAACATATTATTCTACATGGAATGAAATGCGTCCAGAAGGAGAGTTTAAAATATATATGTCTAATTCTAATTTTAGGGTGGGGGGAATAAGACCTGCACTGACGTCCCGCATTGGGGTGTATTGTGCATTACCCCCCTTCCTTTGCACACTTTCCATGCACAAATATATATGTATACCAGCACAGTTTCTTAGATATACGAAGTTTTGAACTTTGGGTTGGCAGCACTGAAACACGACGGTATTATGTCAAGGATTTTGTTCACCTTCTGCAACAAAAAAAGTGAAAATTTGTATTTTTTATCATGAGCACAATCACTAAAAAAAATATCTTTGATGACAACTTCTCATAAAGCTAGTTTGAGGGGTGTAAACCATTTGTGATACTCGGGACAGCTTATTGTACTCAATATAAGCCTGATCTTGATCAAGTTTTTTTATCTTTCTTGCTCTAAAATTTGGCCATTGTAAACCGTTTTAAATTCAAATTGGTAAATACGATTTACCTAGGGCCGTAAATCGTTCTTACGTTGTTAGTAATATAATAAAATAAAATGAGACTTATTGCATTCTTAAACTAAAATTAAATACAATCTCCATGACGAATCCAAAAAGAGGCCACATTCATTAACGCTATACTGAAATACAACCACCATGACAAATACTTATTTATATTTAAAAATTAACGATAGTTTGAAGTAGTTTAACGATAGCAAAAAAACAATGGTTACTACGAACGCCCATTTTCTTTTTAGCAACACACTGTTAAGGCTTTTTTTCAATTTCCTCGCATTCGTAATGGAAAGTTATTTTCGTAAAAGAAAGTATGTGTTATACGCGGGTGTAAGCAATCAACAACACCCTCGATTAGCGTCCTTGCTCGCATTTGCTTGCTCCTACGCCAAAATATCTCGGGTGTACAATAGATCGCTTACAGCCCTTGTATAACAATGTACTTGGTTCCCGCGTGACAGACAAGCAATCCATAGCCCTCTTACGGAAGCCAGCCCGTTAGTTTGTTCTTAGAAAAGCCTCCGTAGCTAAAGGAATATGCTCGACATTGTAAAACACACACGTAATCTATCAAACGTGGTATCTTTTGAGAAAATCTTGTACTTATGTCATGACAGAAGATCAACACAGACCATTTAGATTCACAGGAAATAACCAGGATTTAAAAAAAATTAAACACTGCACTTGTTTCCTGAAAAGTATTAAAAATAACCCATATTTTAGTTAGAAGCTTTCAAAATATTTGCAATAAAGTTCGTTCCCCTCGAATTTGATGCAATTCTTCAACACGTTTTTATTTAGAAGTGAGTCAAAGTGTTACCGATCAATATAATAAGGAAACATTGAAGTATTATTCAGAATACAGGAAGAAGTGTGGTGTTTTTCATAATATCGGAAGAAGCAACGAACTGCTAATGTAAACAGCCCTCCAGAGTTTCCTTTTTCATTGTTTTTTATGAAAATACTTTCTTCTTTCTTCACCTTTTTGTTACACAGATTGATGGTGTCATTCTCTTTGACAGGCAGTGTATGGTGAAATATTATGTTTTATGATTCACAACTCCCAATCGCGATGTAATATTTGCCAAACCTTTTATGGTTCTAGATGATTCTAGTGTTCACAGGCTATTGTCATAAGCATAAAGTAGTGAAACTATGGTAGATGTTAGGACATATTTATTATTGTGACAAATGACTCGTTTTAAACAGGACTCTAGTCATATTGTTAACTACATATTACTAATCATATTGCTTCTTTTCAAGAATTAACTGTCATTTTAATTCCCATAAAGATCCGTAAATAAAATGATTTCTTCACATCTACTGCATCCACGTAATCGTTTTCCCCGAAACTGAGATTGAATCATTAAAATCAATGGGATTCCAAGATGCGTAAATATTTCGATGTCTCATTACTGTTTTATTTACGTAAGTCGTCCGTTAATTTGTGAATATTGAGCATTAAGTGGAAATTATTTTATAACAAGAGCTGAGTGTGGTTATATCATTTCAGCGCTTCTGTATTGGAAGGCAGTCAAACAGTACGATTTGATTCATAATAGTTATTTTCTTATATTCTAAATTTTAGGATAGGAGAAGAAGAAAGAAATAATTGATCGAGCGAAGCGAGATCTCCAAATCAACTTGGGCGTTCGGCGTTGTATGTTTGTTTGTCCGAGGACAACTTTCGAAGCATTTATCCGATCATCTTGAAATTTGGTAAATAGGTAGGTAATAATGGCACAATTTTGGTGTGACTCAATGAGCTAAAAATTCTGGGGGCTTGTTGAGATATTGGGGTTCAAAAGGGGAAAAAAAAATGAAAATGAGGTCTATTCGGTCAAATGGGACGTCAAATGAAAGGTCTTCATTAGTACATTTCGACCTCGTTTTTATTTTAAGTTTAATTTTTGTGGTTTTTGAGTTCTTAACCATAATAAAAACTAAACTTTGACAAAATTCACAGGGTACACCAGTGAACCCACAGTGCTGTAATTTGGTATGCGTGTAGCTTATGTATCACAAATATAGGCAAAAGTCTGAAATCTAGAATAACTGCAATTTGTACCCCAAAAAAGAGTAACCAATTAACATGAACTCCCGTTACCTGTAATTTGAATGAAACTGTAGGTCAAGTTGGTTGGTTTTTATTTCGTGGCACTATTTTGATCGTCAAAGATTACGAATTTTTTTTTTGTTTTTATGGTAGACTCGCGAGATCTCAGTTCGGGGCGAACCACTAGTAGAACTCAAACTAGGTCCTAGGGTATTCGGTCCATCTTCGTGCTAAGGACATGGTCATTTCTTTTGAATGATATTACGCAAGTTGGTATAGACCCATATAGTAAGATAAGATAAGATAAGATAACTCTTTATTGTACACCAAAGTAAAATACAGAACATAATTTTTACTAACAAATTTAGTACAATGGGCGGTCTTATCGCTAAAAGCGATCTCTTCCAGACAACCTTAGTATGGACAGGATTATAACATATTACATGACGTAATGATAGTAAGTAACTGAAAACCAGTACTTTAACCTCTGCCCATTGTATAACTTGTGATAAAGGCAAATCACAATTTAATAGGTTAAGTAGACGGATGCGACTGACACAGGCCCGTAACAGGTGGATACAGACCGGCCTTAAATGGCAGCCACTGGGCCTTAAATGGAAGGCAGTAGAATGCTCGTGCGCCGCCAATGAACGTACTACGAAACACTATTGCACTAAAGATTGTAAGGGCTGATTGGTTCCTCTTTAAATCACTTTTTTGTATTATTTTGAGAGTGCGACTATGTAGGCTGAGGTCAAAATACTCGGGCTCTTATTTCCTGACTAGAATAGGTTATTAATTTTTCAATTCTAACTAACTGCTTTACACATTGCTAAAAGATGATTTTTGTTTCTTTTCATAAAGTTTCAAGATTAAAAAAGGGGTATAAAGTATCAAGAATATCCATTAGTTAAAATTTTAAATTCAATAGGCATCGTGTAAAATCCCCAGTTCTAAATTTTACCTGTTTAATTTTCTTCCTAAACTTTCCAAAACAATTGTGGATCAAATATTATACAACAATCCAAAATAGAATTCGCAACACTTACTCAATGCTACCAGGAATGAATGTTTGTTCCATTTATAAGCATCACAATGGACGTGACCATAACGTTCCAAAACAGGGCCAAAAGAAAGTACGAAGCTGTTAATCAAATATAAATTCGCTATTGTAGACAAATTTGCATAAATTAAGCAGGCGCGTTTGACACTAGTTTTACAAGAACGTGTGTTCATGTGAATATTGAAGTTATTTCTAGAAGCTACATAAGTACGTCGGAAATTTAAAAAGTTTGTTCAGGTGTGCAATAGGTATAGATAACATTAAAACCGCTTAATTATGTATGTAATAATAATGTTTAGATGATACACGTTCCAAAGCGCTTTACTCGTATATTTTAACTGGATCTGAAAATTTGATCTCAATTATTTCACTAAAATGACTAAAATGACTAACTTTGAGATTATGGTTCTTTGAAATGTAAAATTTTTAACTACCTATTTCTGATATTGTTATTTTGACTTGTGAACATTTCAGCTTTACTTAGTAGGTACTTACATCATTATGGATGATGTTGATGAGACAACGACCCACACATCGGAAGTCGTGTAAACTTGACCCCACGAAACCCCGCCACAGTATAACAACGAGTGGCACAGTGAAAGTGCGCGGTAGCTGGTAATGAACGGTTACATGCTCGTAAACTACCGCCCGCCCATGCGCAGATTATATTGTTAGGTAATCTATTAGTATTATCCGTTGCGAATTGAATAGGTAAGTATACCTGCTCTGTATGGGATAGTGTTATTATTGTACGGAAAGAGGAAATGTGAACGATGCATCTAACCCCAACTCAGGGATGTAATAAATTCTACATAATAAATCGCATTATCGATTTTTAACTTTATTATTGGATTGAATGAAATAAACAGAGATCGTTTTGGATTACAGGCATATCCATTCCTCAAAACTTGTAGCCTTGTTGGAGGGTTTTAAAAGTGAATAAAATATCTTGCACCTACAATAATATCTTAAAAAAGAGTTCCATGTCTACAACGAGTAATTTTTTATACTACTATGGTAGCAAACAAGCATACGGCCCACCTGATGGTAAGTGGTTACCGTAGCCTATGGACGTTTGTAACACCAAAAGTATCCGCCCTTTTAAAATTTTTAAAACGCCCTTTTTGAAGAACCTCATACTGTAGTCCCTGGGGAAAACCTCGACAGGAAGCGGGAAACCATTCCACAAGCGAAATGTTCGCGGGAGGAAATTCCTCTGGAACTTCACGTTGCGTGACAGTCTCCAAAGTGTGTGGATGGATTCCCTAAAATATGCTGCAGTAGAAATATAGCTCGCATAGACAATTTAGAACACCTAATTGGTCATGAAAAACTACTTTTCCCCAAAATAGGGTAAAAGGTATAAGAAGCCCTAAGCAAGAAGCCAGTAAGCGCAGCTATCCAGCAGGCAACTGATCAAAACCGCTGGGGACAAGCTGTGAACAAGCTTCACCAAAGACTCCTTTCCACGATCCTCATCAATGAGGAAATGATGGAGGATAATAAATAAATAAATAAATAATAATAATTACAATATCCATCTACAATTTTAAAGTAAATAAATAAATAATAAATAAATATCGTTGGACATTTCACACAGCGCTATCTAGCCCCAAACTAAGCAGAGCTTGTACTATGCGAACCAGATAACTGATAGAATAATTATATACTTTTTTTTTGTAAGTACATACTTTTAATATATAGAAAAACACCCAGACATGGAACAAATATCTGTAGATCATGCAAACATTTGTTCCGCGATGGGAATCGAACCCGCTACCTCCTGCGTCTCAGCCGGCTATCGCCCACTGCACCACGGAGGCAGTCACTAATAGTTTCTACGGTAATTTATTTCATGCTGTGTGAACGTTGTATGTTAGTTAGCAAGATGGATATTGAAAATGTCTGTAGAACTACGGAATAAGATAAAGCAGCCAAGGATAAGCAGTTAAGCAGCTAGCGTGGCGAATTCCAAAACCTGTAGGATATTAGTTTTATTTGGGTTATTCTGAGCACGTCGGGAATCCGGACTAAATGAAGGGGAACCAGAGGGGCTATTACGTATCTAACTCTCGTTTTCACCATTTAATGTCATAACAGTACATTTTTTAAATTTTATAACCTTTCAGTTTTATAACATAATTCAATAAATTACTTAACTTTCGTGATTCATTTCAATCATTATGATAAATACGGGTTTTATCACGTACGTAGTGCGAGGCGAGACGTTATTTGGAGCGGATCGCACTCACCCTGATGAAGGTTCACGAATTTAACCGACACATTGTCAGTTGAAACACCGATATAACGGTACTTGATAAATCCCGTATTTACAATAATGATTCAATGAATTACCTACTTATTTATATTTTATTCAAAACCACTGTACTACTAAACTGCAAGCTGGCCAAGCTGCAGTTCCCCTCGATTGAGTTGCTCTTGCCCACGACTTCATACGCGTTTCACTACTAAATGTGTAGGTAACCTAGAAATAAAGCTAAACTCCCTGTTACAACTTGACTTGACACCCCATTTTTATCCCACGGGAACTGATTTATGAGACAAAATGTAGCCTACATAATAATCCAGGTTATAATCGACGTACAAACCAAATTTCATCGAAATCGGTTCAGCCGTTACGACATGATAAACAAACAAACAAATACCTACATAAACAAACATCCAAACTTTAACATTTATAATATTAGTGTGATGACTTATAAAACTTTGATTAACCTAATAATAAGTTGTTTACTTGTTCCACTAACCCTGTTTTTGACATTTACTAAGCAAAAGAACGGGACGAAGTTAATTTTGGTCTCTTCAGGAGTCAAACGAAAGTTAGTTAGATACATAATCGGCCACCAGGACGGACAGCGCATTCCTTACATACATAGCGGGCAATAAAACGAATTAGGAGTGATGAGTGGCTTTGAATCTAATTATACTGTGGCAGGTTTGCTGAGGAATGAGTTCCTATCCCGGCGAGAAGGCTAATTTTAACTGTGGCAGACAGTGAATGCGTTTCCTACATTGTAGGTATGCAAACTACCTTTGGAACGGAGTCATTACCCGCATAATTCAAGACAGTTCTAGAATAGGCCTTGGATAAAAACCCTTGAATTTTTGGAATAGCTAACGGCTCTGGGGCGAGTCTTGATATTGTTAGCGATGACTGTTCGGTCGCTATGTCCTCGCTAGCCATCATATTACTTGTATATCATTGCACTTATTGCTTTGTGAATTTTTGTTTGTATGTTTGTTTCTTTTGTGGTGTACAATAAAGTATTTTCATTCATTCATTTATAGTAACATTATCAATTACCTTAGTCATCGTTAACAATGTCGAGATTACCGCCCCTGGTCTATTAAGTGGTCATGTCAATCTGATATTTAAATTTAATGTTTATTATCCTTATCCACTGTGGTTTCCTTGGATAGTCTGATTGGGAACGGTGGATTTTTAACTTCATATTAACACCGGAGTTTGCCAAAGAGCGATGGAGCGCAGCATTTTGGGTGTAAAGCGGATTGACCGGATTCCAAACTCTTGACTGCGCTTGAAGACTGCCATCGCTGACGTGGGTATCAAGGCTGCAAAGCTGAAGTGGGGCTGGGTGGGTCATGTCTCCCTTATGCAACCCAATATGTGGGCCAAGAAGCATGGACTCCTAAAGATGGAAAGCGACGCCGAGGAAGGCCTAAAAAGCGCTGGAGCGATGATTTGGACGTCTTCCAAAGAGACTGGCGGTTTCTAGCTCTACATCGTGATAAGTGGAAGGAAGAGGGAGAGGCCTTTGTCCAGCAGTGGGACAGTACGGAATATAAATAAAAAAATTAACACAGATATTTTTCCAGATTCATTTGAAAGTTAACTGTTTCCTTTTTTATTTTTGTCTAATTATTGCTTGGTACCGCTGATAATAAATAGTAATACGTCTTAAACTGTGCATAGTATCAAACGAAACATAACTAATTTCGTGACATAAACTAAAGATAAGCATATAAAGACGTTAGATCAAGGCTAGATTGAAGGTTCACCTTTCTTTACCAGTTGGATACGACTACTTTTTTGATAAATGCTAAACGTTTCAATGTTGTGATGCTTATCTGGTTTCTTGTGTTAAAAGGTACTTTAAATGATAAATGGCACGCTAATGTTTCAAGACTAGACAGTGATTGTTTAAGTAAATAAATACATAAAACGGTTTGCTCGAAGTTGCTCATTCTCTCACAGTTTCTGTTTGTCTAATTATCTAAACTAAACAATGGTATGATCATAATTTAATGTACTCTTATGCAGATAAGTAGTAAGGTATTCCGAAGGAAACATTCTGTACCAAACAGTTTCTGAGATTTATATTAAACTAGCTCGGGTCAGCTAGCAGCAGCCCGCGGCTTCGTACGCGTGGTTTGTCAATAAAACATTACCCTCCTTCTGTGCAGTCACTTAAAATGTATTCTATGTCTCAAGTCCATTCATAATCTATCTAGGTACCAAATTCCATTGAAATCGGTCGAGCCGTTAAGTAGTGAAAAGGTAACAAAGAGACAGAGACAGAGTTACATTCAAATCGGGATGTACGTAGATTATAACGTGGATTAACACATAGGCTACTTTTTGTTGACAAACCACGCGTGCGGAAGCTAGTTATGCATATTAACCTTCCTCTTGAATCACTCTATCTATTGCTGAGACCTGCATTAAAATCCGTTGAGTAGTTTAAAAGATCTAAGGTAACAGACAGCGGAAGCGACTTCATTTTATGTAAAGATGTTTCAGATTAATGATTATGTGCGATTCAAAATCGATTTCAGAACCTATAAAGTTCCACATAATTTAACGAATGTTCTGAACAATCACAATAAACTCATTGATGTCAATAAATCCAAAGCAATTTGAACTATGAAGTCCATGGATCCAATTCATAGCTAAATCAATATGATCCGATGTAAATCTGAGCTTAAAAGCAACGGCTTATAAGTGAATATGAAAAGAAGAAGAAAAATATTTATTCAGACAACCACTTATGAACACAGAAACAAATGATACAAAAGAAAACACTATTAATAAACTTACTAAAATTATAAAATAACTAAAAATTATAAGTGTGGTGAAAGGGTCCTCAGCACAGCATTAACTACAGCATGTTGCCATACTGCAGCGCTGGTCTTCTGCTGAGGCCAGTATTGACCTCACGGACACCCTGACATTACAATACATTACATTCATTACAGCATTTACATTATACCTCTAGCACCTTCTAGATCGCAAATTCAAAAGTCATACAAACCATGAAGACTCCATACATTTATTAATAATCCGTGCCAAGCCGGGGCGGATCAGCTAGTAAAAATATGCTCTATCCGCGACAGAAATAGACAAGACGACATAATAATGTAAATGAATGCACCCGATTCTGTTCACCGTTGTGGCGTTGCTATGCAGTCGCCTGCGAAACTCCTCATCATTACACGTCTAGGTTAGCCCCTACTAAAGGTCTTGTAATCATTTTAGAACGTTAAGTCTATCCAGGTTACAAATCATCTCAAATTATTTACGAAATAGTTGCGCCGTGTTTTCTTTCTTTAAATCGCATTTAAAACTACCTACCTGCAAAATTAATACATGGTGTACCTACCTAACTATTGGATTACATTTGTAACGCGTTGGAAGATACGAGAAGTTTATTTGCATAAACAAGAGTAGGTACAGTCAGAAGTCTGGTATCCAGTCGGTTTGCAGCTATCGATCATCTTTTTACTATTCCCGTCAAGAGTCAAGTCTAGCTTCAATCTCCGCCAATCGAAATCTCTATCAAATTATGCATGCACACCGAGAAATTTTATTTTCTCTGATCGATGGTCATCAATCAAACATTCTTCAAATGATAAGGTATCAAAATTAACTCAACCGGAGTCTCATGCATACAAAGTAGGTACAACCGTGGAAATCATATTAGCACGGTTTGACGTTTACATCTTCGTATCGCAAGACTCTTAGTAGGTGCTTGCTCTCAGACAGGTAACGCTTGCCAGGCAATTAGCATCCTTCGACCGGATTGTTAACATTCTTCCTGTCGACTCCGTTCCCACATCAAAAAAGAAAAATATTCAGCAGACTCGAGCAAACATAGATAGGCGCCGGCGGATTTTTCTAAGGAATTTCACATGTCGCAAATCTATAGTTTAAATACAGTATTGCAGTGAAAGTGTCTTCTTCGATGCGTAAACGTTGACAATACTAGTGAAAGCTACTGATGGATTTGTCCTCGCACAAGTCACACAAT
Organism: Philereme transversata; assembly: GCA_963924445.1. Lineage (NCBI taxonomy): Eukaryota > Metazoa > Arthropoda > Insecta > Lepidoptera > Geometridae > Philereme > Philereme transversata. The sequence goes on from OZ004353.1 coordinate 7,453,684, forward strand.
GACAGTTCGTTCATAAATTCATAACTAGATACGAGGTGCAGTAAATTGCGCGTGTTCTGAGTAATGCAACAAGCAACCACTGATCTGAGGAAATCTATTTCTTTTTGGGGAAGAAAACATAGCTGAATTGTAGAAAACAATCTATTAGAAAACAATTGCCTTGTTTGAAAGAGCCTGTTATCATTAGCAATGGCATAGAACTACGCTGAAAACAAAGAATTACCTAGTTTACGAATGGACAGCTTCTCCATTTTTTTTATGATAGTCTAGCGCTTGACTACTATCTGATGGTAAGTGATGGTGTGATCGAAGATAGAGCACGTTTGCCTAGAAAGAACCACTCTGAACTTGAAGACTCCGAGATTAAACTGGTACATTTTTTAATCGGTTAAAAATACCCAAGACGTAATAGCGATGTCGCGGGTCAATGTGCATTGTATGAATGGAACATAGCACATCGTATATTACCTAGCACCTACTAGACATCTGGCCAGCTACTGGACATTGTAATTTCACAACAGTACCACATAATTATAAGATGTAACCTCGATTAATAATTTTGTGATCAGTTAAGTACCAGATGAATGAGATTTGGCAAGATGCGTAGCACGTATTGCAAGATATTTTGAAAGCGATAGTTCATAGACACATATTTATAAAAGTCATAGTTAATGGCATCACAGACATTAAAAATAACTGAAAAGAAAAGTAGCATGGTTATGCACAAGCAGGCATCAGTACTAAATATTTAGAGGGTCAATAAAAATTTACCATAAACCAATAATTGTTGGATTAAATGCGCATTAGTCTTAGGCGTGAACTAACGGCTGATACCTGCCTACGGAGATTTTAATTACGCAGGACTTTCAAACATTTAAGAATAAGAATATACAGGGTGTTTGGTAATTACATACGATATTCAAGTGACGGTTTCTCAAAACATAAAAAAGACTTCTCGAAATTTTAAAGAAAATCGACAAGTTTAGGTGATTAATTCTATATAAAATGTACTGCCTACTCTTGCAATCGACATCCAAAAATAAAGGCCGATTTATCTCTTTCGGAAACGGCTGCGGGTTTTGGGTTAGAAAGGGACAACAAGAGATCTCGAGACGTCACCAATACATTATCTGTGGTTAGATGGCAAGCATTATGCAATAGCACAACATAAGTTTAATAAAGTGTTTGTTTGTACATGCCAAAATAAATTTCACATTTCTATGGTAAACATTTCACAAATTTATTTATTATGCTCATCAAAATAACCCCTTTATATTTATATATTATCGAACACCCTATATTTATTTAAATAGTTTATGTGGTAGGTTAGGTAGGTACATTAAGAAGAAAGCTTAAGTGTAGATTGGTAATAAATACACATTTTCATGTATTTAGGATGTATGGAGGGAGGCCTATACCCAACAGGAGTGCTGGAGGCTGGATAGATAAATAAATTTAGGATGTCTAAATGAAATTAAGTTTAGTTGCTAGACGTATGCCACATAAGTTGTTACAGATAGGTAGGTTTCACATACTACTTGTTTTCTAGCTTTACTGTAAATCACGCTTAAAATAAAAAACAATATAAAAACAAACAACAATACACGCAGAAATACAAGTGGCGGTCTTATCGCTAAAAGCGATCACTTCCAGACAACCTTTGGATGGACTGGATTTCACGAGAACGTTATAGGACGGTAGCTCTTAATAAAAATAATTAAATGTTATATTAAGAGTATCTTAATATGTACCTAATCCATTGATGAATATTTATATATACAATATGTAACAAAACCCCGTCGGATCCATGAAGAGCGTATTCCGTCATAGAAATGAAAGTCAGGCAGATGTATAAAAAACATATGTATCAAATAACTTAAAGGTATTTCATTTTTAATTTCAGGAATTATCTGAATTTTACCCCAAAAATAGGCAAATTTTACCGAGTTGTCAACTCTCGACATTCAGCTGTGGATTTGGCGGCACGCTTTGTAAATGCCGTAAAACGAAAATCCCCCTTCGGGTCGCACTGCGGCAACAAACAACAAAGGCGGCGCGCCCCCACAAGCACCTTTGTTGAAAGCCGCCGCGGCGGCTATTGGTGGCCTTCGATCGCTCGCAGGCGCCGACCTCGCTTCAGTTTTGCGCTGTACCATCCGTAGTTCGTACGTCCCGACATTATTTCTTAGCGAAATGTCATATTCGAATGCGGAATATTACAATATGTTAATGTGCTTAGGGAGGAGTTCAAATAATTACGCAGCTGCGCGCAGGGACTATGAGGAGCGCTTTGCTCTGCCTCAAGGTCTTCCAGTGCCTTCGGACCATGCGTTTCAACGCCTACACAACTGGTTGTTTACGACAGGTGATGTTCGTGGACTTCAGACACATCGTGCTGATGCCGGAAGACCACGATAGCATGACGTTAGTGTCGAAGAAAGAGTCCTGGACATGTTTGCCGAAGATCCGACGCGAAGCACACGTTTTGTAGCGCGTCAAGTAGGTATACCAACAACATGCGTGTCTGGCAGGCTATCCGTGAAGAAGGAAAACACCCTTTCCACTATCGTCGTGTACAAGCCCTTTTGCCTGTCGACTACGAACCAAGAACCGAGTTCTGCACCTGGATGCTGAGAAAAGTTGAAGAGGACGCGTCTTTTTTAAATCGTGTGTTGTTCTCCGACGAATGTTCCTTTGAGAGAAAAGGTGTTTTTAACTCGCACAATGAACACGTTTGGGCAATGGAAAATCCGTTTGCTATTAAACCAAGCCATTTCCAACATCGTTGGCGTATTAACGTGTTTTTTAAATCGTTTTATGAGCGGTACAAACTACTTGGCGTTTTTGCGCGAAGAGCTTAGTGAAGAGTTGGACGATTTAAACGTGGCTTTCTATCGTTCAATGTGGTTCCAGCACGATGGCGCCCCGCCTCATTTTTTGCGTGCAGTTCGCGATTACTTAAATGAACAGTTTCCACAGCAATGAATAGGCAGGGGGGACCTGTTACATGGCCTCCACGATCTCCCGACCTCACGCCATTAGACTTTTATTTGTGGGGGCACGTCAAACAAGTTGTGTTTAATAAGCTGTATGACTCGGAAGCGGAAATGCGAACTCGAATCGTCGCGGCTTTTGAGTCATTAAAATCTGATACAAGTGTGCTGCGAAAAGTGCGTGCCAACGTTATAAAACGGTGTCGAAGGTGCATTGAAGTTGGAGGTCGACACGTGGAACACGACCGCCGAAGTCTTGATCAAGTTGACGTGCTTCTACATAACTAGCAATACCTACCTAAGCTCTTGTTAGAGCTAACTCCAAGTTCTTTTCAGAGCTAAACCCAAGTTCTTTTTAGAGCTGCATTAAACTTATTGTTTCTTGACTACAATCGTCAACAAAAAAACATAACTAGCAATACCTACCTAAGCTCTTGTTAGAGCTAACTCCAAGTTCTTTTCAGAGCTAAACCCAAGTTCTTTTCAGAGCTGCAATAAACTTATTGTTTCTTGACTACAATCGTCAACAAAAAAAACAAAAGACACGTGCACAGGCACGTGTCTTCGTCGTCTAAAGGGCGGTCACCGTCTCCGGCGCGCCGCGTAGGCCGCCGGTGTTGCCACATGTAAGTTTTAATTTTTGAGCGCCAAATAATAACATTTAGTCGGGTATTTTTTTTTGTTTTTTCTGTAATAGATCATGATTCATGATTGTGACCAAATATCGATACTATATCACACCCTTAAAAATCCGACAGGGTTTTTGTTACATATTGTATATACAGGGTTACAGGAAAAATCGTGCTAGATCCGTTAAGGGCGTGGAGTACCCATCATTTCTGACTTATTTCACCATGAAACACCCTACCCTAACTTAACCCTTTTTGAGATATTCGACTTTTAATTTTTTTATTGAAAATTGCTGATTTTTAGGCTACTAAATTTATTTTTGTTTATTTTGTGTATCTTATTATTATTATTATTGCATTTTTACATGTGTAATAAGATGCTTTAGGACGTCTATCATTAAAATAGTGCATAAGTTAATTGAATAGACCGTAGTAGACAAGTGAAAGTTAAGAAATAAAAAAAATATTAGAAAGTTTATTTTTCTCTATATCTAAAAAAAATATTATGGCAATTGTTCGGCAGATGTTTTTTAAAATATCTACGTTTCATCAGCTATCTAACGAGTTATAATAATCTAGGGTTTTATTCAAATGCATTGAAAAAAATTTAGTTTTATAGGCGACAGTGGAGAAGAAAATTTATACTTAGCCCTAAAAAGTAAAATAAAATAATAGGTAAGCATGAAATGTCATTTATTAAAGATTTACACACAACTTTTTTTTATTCTACAGTTCATGTTCAACATGGCCGCCTCTATTTCTGATACATTGTCGCATCCTTCTACGGAGACCAGTCTTTACTACTCCAGTGGTTAACGTGGTGCTCATTTTATTGGCTGCATCCACAATCCTTTCTCGTAAGTCTTCCACAGACGAAACTGGATTCGGCTCGCTGTACACAAGACTTTTCATGCACCCCCACACGTGAAAATCCATGGGGGTTAGGTCCGGACTTCTTGCTGGCCATGGCAACGGTCCACCTCGTCCTATCCATTTGTTTGGATAATTTGTGTCCAGCCAGTCTCTGACACTTCTCCTGAAATGGGCAGGGCAGCCATCGTGTTGGAACCACATGTCCCTGATCAAGTTGAGTGGCAGATCATCCAGCAAATCACTTAAGTCTGCTCTCAGGAAATTTTCGTAGCTTTCCCCATTTAGATTATCCGGGAGAAAGTAAGGTCCAATCAAATGATTGGAGATAATGCCCATCCACACATTCACGCTGAATCTTCATTGGGACCCCTTCACTCTTTTCTTATTGGGATTCCTTAGCTCTTTTGGGGCCCAGTAATGGGCGTTGTGATAGTTAGTTATGCCATCTTTATCAAATTTGGACTCATCCGTCCACAAGATATTTCTTAGAAAATCTTAGAATTTTTAGAAAATGTAATACAAACCCTAGATTGTTATACCTCGTTAGATAGCTGATGAAACGTAGATATTTTAAAAAACATCTGCCGAACCATTGCCATAATATTTTTTTTAGATATCCCTTAGAGAAAAATAAACTTTCTAATATTTTTTTTTATTTCTTAACTTTCACTTGTCTACCACGGTCTATTCAATTAACTTATGCACTATTATAATGATTGACGTCCTAAATCATCTTATTACACATGTAAAAATGCAATAATAATAATAATAAGATACACAAAATAAACAAAAATAAATTTAGTAGCCTAAAAATCGGCAATTTTCAATAAAAAAATTAAAAGTCGAATATCTCGAAAAGGGTTAAGTTTAGGGTAGGGTGTTTCATAGTGAAATAAGTCAGAAATGATGGGTAATCCACGCCCTTAACGGATCTAGCACGATTTTTCCTGTAACCCTGTATATATATATATATATATATGTTTATATTTTATTTAAATTCTTTTTTTTGCTTATATAAGTACATGCGGGAGGCCTTTGCCCTGCACTGGGACAGTACAGGCTCCAAATAATAATAATAATAATATGTAAGTACTACACTGTTAATCAACATTTAATTTTTTTTCAAGCTACCGTCCTATAACGTTCTCGTGAAATTCAGTCCATCCAAAGGTTGTCTGGAAGAGATCGCTTTTACCGATAAGACCGCCACTTGTTTCTTCGAACACTTAACTCGAGAACGGCTGGACCAATTTTCATGGTTTTTGATTTGTTGTATTTGTCTCCGCCCTGAATAGCAGAATATTAAAATATCGGAAAAAATCACGCAAAAAGAAATTATGAATAAATTTCATTTTCTCATACATAGATACATACCAGCGGGAGACGTAGGTACATTGGCAGCCCGCCGTAATATTTAGTTCGAAAAGCAACTACAACAACAAAAACCCTTTGCATACCGTCCATCCATCCATAGGCTTACGCAAAGCAATTACGATAAAATCTCAAAGAACAATTACAATTTAATCGAATTATTCGTATCTTCCCGCGAGCTCCATACGATGTCTTGTCGCCTTGCGCAATTAAGATACTTCGGTAATATATACAACTAGTTCTTGCTCTATTTATAGCACCAATTAAAGTCTTTAATTTTCTTTTTACAAATAAATACAAATTGTGGCGAAAAGGAACCTTTAGCATGACTAGAGGCATTTCCTATTTTAACAAGAACATATTGATCACCGAGATACTGAATTGACATAAAAGAGAGAGATTAACGACTGAAATACTTTCATAGTGATGCTTCATTTTGGAATTTACTGATCTAAAAACTTTTACATGTTGCAATTCATGTATTTTTTTGAATTACTGATTAAAAATTAATGAGTAGAACGTCAGTTTCAAGACTTTTAATGACGAGAATACCCACACAGCAAATCAATACGGGTATAAGTCTCGGAAAGCCATAAAGAGACTATTTACAGAGCCCACGGCGAGCATAAATCAGTAATGGGAGAAAAAGTGAAGTCACATTACGCAAATTGCATAACTCTAACCGTATCTCATAATAAACCCATTTGTCAGCAGATAGCATCTATCTATGGGAACAATACGCTTACGTAACAGACGAAAGCGAAACAATTAGGATATAGGGAGATCATCGACTTTCGCGTAGCAGATCGTATCACAACTAGTTAATCAACTGAATTTATTTTCATCGCGAATGTTCCAACGCAAATAACAGGCCAAATTAAAATTTCACAAATTACGATCGTATCGATGAAAGGAGATATAATCCAATTTATTTGCTTTTATTATATTACCAACTCTCTAAATCAAAGTTTGAAAGGATGCAGGTGCGCAAATTCGTCTATGAAAAATATGGACGAGTATATTTATAGGCGTTATTCAAATCACATTCTCCCATAATTTATGTGAGCACAATCATCGCCTACATGCAGTAAATAACTTTTATAGCGCACAGTACCCGAGGTAATTTTGCTGGAAATCCAGCAAACATTCGTAATGTATCGATCGATTTGAAATTGCTCGAGTTGCCCCGAGAAAATATTATACGACCGACGATTTCAAATAGGTGCGTAATTACGCACATGCAAGTAATATATCAAACAAACTCATTATTGAAGTGCTTGCATTCGTTCGTCTTCTTTTGCGGTTCGCCATCTATACGTGTAAATAGCGTGGAGGATCTAGTAATTGAGCATAATGTCGTCCTAAAGGCTATTCAGTCCGTTTTCAATGCGATATTTATTTTAATTCGAGTTTTGCCGACAGGGTTCCCAAGATTTTATCTTGTCACGCCTTGGCTCATTGTAAGGGCAGGCTTAAACGACGACGTTTTGTTGGTGCAAAAAAACGCGATCAATTGCATTCGCTGGACTTTAACAAGACAATGATAGATGTTGCTGGAAAAGTGGTTGGTGTGTTGAAAATTAACTGGAATCTTGCATTTTAATTGCTTAATCGGCTCTTGTTTAAAAATAAATGAGTCGCCTGCGTTTTACTTTTGGACTTAAGTATTCTCCAGGTTTCAAATTATAGATTTTTCAATAAATTCAAATTCAGTTTAATTCAATAAACTGACTGAATAGGTACCTACTAGTTAGGTACATCATTATAAATAAATAAATATTGCTGGACATTTAACACAGCGCTATCTAACCCCAAACTAAGCAGAGCTATAATGGGAACCAGATAACTGATAGAAAACTTATATACTTTTTTTTTGTAAATACATACTTATAATATATAGAAAAACACCCAAACCCGGAACAAATATCTGTAGATCATGCAAACATTTGTTCCGGGCGGGAATCGAACCCGCTACCTCCTGCGTCGCAGCCGGCTATTCGCCCACTGCACCACGGAGGTCGTCAAAGTCAAGTGTTTCGTAAGATTGGTTTTTAAAAGTAAACACGATTTAAGATTCTAAATTAAAAACGACTGCGGAAAATTATACGAAAATGATAAAAATGTAAGGACAATTTGAAATTTAATTCGCAATTCACAATTTCATCTTTACATAATCAAATAAATACTATTTGTACTAAAAACGGGATATTTAGGTACATTACGTTTTTAGTACAAATAGTGTTCATAACCATAATAGTTTCAAAGGTTAAATCAAATAAATAATATTTCTTGGCCCATAGCCCTTCATTGGTTGGAAACATCTAGGTATTTATGTAGCGGTACAGTCAGGAGCATAGTTTCACGTAGACTCAGTACTGTCAAGAGCGAAACGTCTATAATTTATGTAGCCGTTTAGATTCGCAATAACTTTCGGCCCTTTTGTCCGAGCCGCAATATCTTGAACAAAAGAGGTTTGTATTAGATTGCTTGTAAAATAAACGGTCCGAACTTTTAGACTGTAGTCTCCCCTATGGACCTAGTACCTACTCATAAAAATATGCATAGAAAAGTACGTATGTATTTATTAATTAAAATGTTAAATTTGATTTTTACATAAACAACACACACATAATACATGATTAATAAACAATTTAAAATGCAATAACCGTTTTGATATATCTAGCTAGACCAAAATGTTTAATGCATTTTAAATTCCAAAATATGTTTAACTAGCTTCCGACCGCGGCTTCGCCCGCATGGTCTGTCAATAAAAAGTAGCCTATATTTTAATCCAGGTCATATTCTACCTATATACCAAATTTTATCGAAATCGGTTCAGCCGTTACGACGTGCTTGAGTAACAAACAAACACCCAAACTTTCGCATTTATAATACTTCGTATTTATAATATTAAAAATAAAATAAATGTATTTATTTATTTAATACTTTCACACAAAACAGATTAGTGCTAGGAGGACTTAATGCTAATAGCAATATCTACCAGTCACCCTGGTCGTGCTAAAAGAAGGTAAGGCGTGACACAAGAAAAAAGGTATTTCAAAGGTATAAATACAGACCCTAAATGACTAAATACGAACATAATAAAAATGCCTAACATAATAATTATAATATATAAATATGTACATAATATATATAAATACAATTATCTTACGTAAAAACCTATAAGTTAATAAAAGTATATATATTAAATAGAAATTACACTGAAAACCTAAAGCCGCGTTGATACTATCAGAGCCAGCTCGGACCAAGCTCGGACCGAGTGGACTCGTAGGAGTAGCTTCATAAGAGTGTACTAGGATAGCTGTTGATATTATCGTAGTTCACTCGGATCATTTTCGTCATTATTCCAATTATTTTTATCAGTCAACATCGAAAAATGACGGATTTAGTGCGAAGTGGCATCGGAATTGTCGCAGACTTGCTGATAGAGGAGCTAAGACGGAAAAGAGATAAGGCATCTCGCAAAAGGTTTTTGTTTTCTCTTGGATATAAGTGCTCCGAATGTTGTTGATTTTTTTGTTTACATCGTCGACAGTGATATTCAAATCAATACTTCGTATTACACGCTGCACGGCCGCGTTCCTGGCATCTTTATTTTTGTAGTCCTTCAACCGTACGTTCCAGAGAACCTCTTCTGATTCGTACAGTTCAACAAATCTACTTGCTTCACGCTCAGACCACTTTTTTTTCGCACGAGACCAAAGAAATTATAATCTCAGGAATCACTGTCCCTAACAAACTCACCGCCGAAAAGCGGCGAGCGATACCTTGCATTTGTGTGAGTGCCGAAAATGCCTAACATTATTAATACCAAAAGTTAAATAGTCTAAACTCGACTTTATTCCGCAGATTAAAAGTTTCATTTCAAGCATTCGCATTTTGGAGATATGACGTTATGAAATGAAGCAGCTGTTAAGTCGTAAAAATTTATTGCCTTCTTTTGCCCTTTAAAAAACTGTTGACTTTAACTGTATGGCAATAAGGTCGGATTCAAAATGTGCTGTTCGAAGATCGTAAAATTACTCCGTTCGGAACAGAAGTGTGGAGGAGTAGAAACGTACACAATATTTTTTTGTTGAGAAATGAAATTTCGAATCTATTACGTAGGGATAAATCATTTGTTAACCAAATTCAAAAGTCGGATTTTTTAATAATCGGATAGTTTGATAAAATCTTTCATTTTTACAGGCTCCTATTCAGTTTAATGTGCCTCGTTGTCTTGTCTATCGTTTATAGGTAATAAAATATTGCGATATTAGACCTGCCCGGTTTCTGATTTGAGTTGAAATTTTGCATGCATATGCGACATGAAGCTGATCTCATGATGCAGTAAGATGGTGCATCATCAGATGCTTAAACTAAACTACACAACAACATCGACTTTAAGTTCATTTGATCTGTCTTAACTAGTATTCGGATCCTAAATGATATCCAGGTCAGGGTTTAATGACGGAGCCAGGCTATGGGAACTCTGTAATAAAATGACATAGTTACATCGAGTGGGCTCGTTCGATTAGTGTTAAAGAGTATTCTTTACCTAGATGATATCCAGGGTCTGATGATGGATACAGAAGATGGCTATGGGAACGGTGATTAAACGATGCCACCTCATCGAGTTTTTTGGCTCGATTAATTTGTCTTGCCGACTACTCGGGTCCTAGATGAATTGTTTGTTCATGAGTTGTTTGTTTCATGAAGGTACTTTTAGAATTGGCCGCATCTGATTATTATATAATGCTTACTAATAAAATTGTTTTTTAAACTTGTTAAAATGTTTTTAGTATGCGACTCCATTCATTCGAAATTTAATGTAGTCCGGTTCATTGGTCTTCGGTCACGTACAGATAAATGAACGATGCAACGCGAGGGAAAGGGACAGTAGCGTAGCGTAGTCGTGTGTCTGTAGTTACAAATATTTCCGTAAAATATTGTTTTAAAGCATATTATAGACTAATTCAAAATCAAATTCATCAAATTATCAAACTTTAAGGTAATACTCAGCGGAAATACGAAATTCCATCTTTTTTTAATGTAGTTAAAGTGTTGTTTTTGCAACTTTTGACGGAGCACTTGGGTATGTTGTCACTTCGACGGCAAGCGCGCGACTAAGAGCCGAGAGTGCTTAAGCGGCGTTTAAGCACTCTCCAGCGTGGACGTCCTTGACGGGCCGATCGTATATCTAGTATTTTATTGATCGTTGCACGAGACTCTTGGTTGTTGTTATTAGCCGCCATTTTGTTTTCCAACTCGTATACGAGCTAGCTCGGATGAGTAAAACACGGTCCGAGTCTACTTAGATCGGACGCCATCGTCCGAGTGGGCTCGGATTAGAGGTTGCTACAATCCGAGTTGCGTCCGAGTAGGTATCCGAGTTCACTCGGTCCGAGTTGGCTCTGATCGTGTCAACGCGGCTTAAGTCATACGCAATGATGGTATTGGTGGCTAAATTATCTTCAACTTCTCAAAGAAGCGCTGACGCACCAATCTTTTAAACGACTCTTTTGTTTCAGCCTTTTTAATGTTTAATGGCAAGTCATTCCAGAGTCGGACCGCCCGAGAAGACAACCGAAAAGGAGTTAGAGAAATAAGAAGTCTTATGGGAAGGGGTGTAGAGAAGCAAAGTGTCAGCTTACCTAAGTTGTCTGCAAAGAACCTCCTCCTATGAAGTCGATTAAAAAAGGGAACCTTTGCCCTGCAGTGAAACATTGCGCAACCTAATAATAACAGAGCTTTAGTACCTATACATACCCAATGTGATAATTATTAGCATTGACGCTGGCACCCTTTTAAGCCAATCCATTACGAACATTTCAGAGTTGTATTACCATCTGGGTGTGTGAGGTATACAGATAAATGATATAACAAGTCTTCAACTTGAAGACGTTTCAATTAAAGAAGACAAGTAAGAAAACTCGTTGCCAAACGTATATGTTATTACCAAGGAGAAAATTATGTAAATGTCTTGTATAACAAATGAAAGTTACACTTGTGATGGCATTACCGTAATTAGTAAGCAGTTTTAACGAATCATTCACATGGAATGGATTTTGCAGAACAATTACATATTTGATTCGGAACAAATTAAAACTAATAGTGTCCAGTGCACGGTGGTCCGCCATAAGTATGTTTTTTGTGCAAAATTAGCATTCGTTCCTTATCCGTCTCCATATAAACTTTAACTATGCCAAATCTCAACTTCTTCCGTGCGCACAATAAGCTTAAAACGATCTACAAAGTTTTCTTTTGACGTATTAATATTTTGAGTGATTCACACTCAATCTCAAAATGCAGTTTTTAATTGAAATCACAAGGGTTATTATGGATAGTAAGTCAGTTTCTCCAATTATACGCCAGTTCCTTCGCTAACATTCCACCTGGTTGTTCCTTTATACTAATTGTGTTATTCCAGGGTGGATGGATGTTGTTGACGCGGTAGAAGATAAGTTGATGACTGTGCAGTGTATCACGTGCCTTAATGTCTTCTTACTTTGTAACATTATAATTAATGTAAAAATCTTTCGAATTACATAATTAAGTTGGATAAAATCTGTGGTAAACCCATTGCAAAATGACCGTATTTCACCAGACGCCAAAGATTAATGCGTCTATTTTATCAGGATCATGCGATATGGTAATTAATTACCTAATTACAATAACTTATCCTTAAGCCATTGATCACGAAACGCGAACTGTCTCTTGCATAATGAAAAAAAACCAGTCAAGTGCGAGTCGGACTCGCGCAAGAAGGGTTCCGTACTGTTATTTATAATAAATTGTATGAGCGCCCATTCAACTCAGAGGACTATCTTAATTGGCGTTAACTATGTAAATATGTATGGGGACACCCTTTAAATTTCTACTTTTTAACTTTTTTGGAATTCACCTTGCTTTTTGCCAAATTTCGTGATTCTAGGTGAACGGGTTCCAAAGCAAGGTCTCACAGCACAAGTAAAGGGAAAATTCCGAAAAATAAAATAAGTTGAAAATTAAGGTAAATTTTGGTACTTACAAGTTTTTCCGAAAATCTAAATTTGCCCATATCTTTTTATCGTGTTGACTCAGAACCTTGAATTTTATTCACCTAATAAAGACCTCAGTCTCTGGTATAAATATCAACTTGCTAGGTCCACCCGTTTCTGAGAAAATCGGCGGTGATAAACGGACTGACAGACGGACCGACGGACAAGAGAGTGATCTTATAAGGGTTCTTTTTTTACCTTTTGAGGTACAGAACCCTAAAAACGAGTAAAAGTTGTCCAAACGTTGCAATAGAATACATCAGCTAATTAGGTACAAAATAGGTAATCAATAAAGTGCCACACACAGTATACTTAAGTAAGATGGGTGGGACTAACTTGTTCAAGTGGTAGCATTGGATGCATGCAGCCCACATAAAATTACTCTGAGAATCTTTATAATAAGCCATGATATGAGTTTGCACTCGCACCATGGTTTTTAAGAGAGAAACAAGTCTTATTTGTCGATTATCTTTCTACTCTCTCTCTCTCTCTGAGTTTGCCCCGCATCATAGTTTATCTTATATAGCTCGATACGTATGTAATTTTTAAGCTCAACCTATCTATAGATTTTAAAAGAAAATGAGATTTGACGTATTTATCGCGTATGTACCTACCTTTTTTTTGTTATCCTGACGTTTCGAATTGCAACAGCCGTGGCCGCGATGCATTCAACAAAGTTAAAACGTCGGGATAACAAATAAAAAAGGTACATACGCGATAAATACCCGTTTCAATCAGTAAGTATCAGTACAGTGATCGCGAAACTTTAAAAAATACTAACTTAAGTGAGGTTTTAAAGTAAAACCTAAACCAGTTTACCACGTAAAAAGTTTCAACTCTAAAATTCCCCAAGTTTGTTATGACTTAAATAAATATATCAAACAGAGGCCCTAGAGTGTTAACCGCACCAAGCCATAATATTAAACACTTAATTCAGCTAGTGCCTTCGTTAGACGTGTCAATCTCTAAAATAAATGATCCTGCTTGAGGCAGTTTTGAGGTTATATCACTAAATTAAAGTAATGTCGCGGTAGCTGATATTATCACAAATGTAGTTTAAGTACTTGTTTGCCTACATATATAAATGCATATTGTTTATACTATTTTTAAAGGAAAGTATGCAAAAATAATATTCAAACTTATCGTTATCCAAATCAACATGAATATGGTATGGTATAAAACATAAATATGGCATATACGAGTATGGTTTCTAACAGTTTATTATGTACATTTTGGACTAGCCAGGACAAATCATCACTTTTTTGGTTTTAAATCAGATAATTTCTGCAGAAATGGCACAACAGTTCATAGACAAAAAAGTAAGTTCGTATCAACCTTACTAGTAAATATGCTACAGTAAATATAAATCAAGGTATAAATTCGCCTTAACAGAAATAGAAGCAAACTTGTCACTTTCTCTAGACGGTCACAGACAGTGCTTGTCAGATCCTCTCCTCTGATTATTTCCATTAGTGGCCATTAGCCTTTAGCTCGATATGATTAGGACGCGTCACGAAATACGAAACGGTTTGCCAATAGCTATCTGTTATCTATATCTATCGTTAACGGCCCTTGCCTACTATAGCGATTTTACACAAACGTGTATGCGTTAGTAATCATCATTAAGAGGAAATCTGGGCTTCGTTTCGCCCATACAAACGTAGTACCCAGTTTCCTCTCTCGATATTGATACTAGAGCAAATATTTTTTTACCATACAATCTACAAGTACCACGGGCATGTCCCTACGTTTAGTTTTTCTCCATAAATTAATTATTATAAGAACTAGGAACCTTCTAAAGTCACAGAAATTGCTAATTTTTACTTCCCCTTTTCAGACATCCAGCAAACAAATTTGATGAATATAAATAAAAAACCGAAACGTACAAACATAACCAAAGCCCTTTTTATTACATATTTGAAGAAAAAATTAAAATCGGTCCTGTTTTGAAGGAGGAAACAGGGGACTACGAAACAGTGATTTCGTCTATTTTAAATAGGTATAATCAGTCCGACCTGCAGTTGTCTCTATCGCACGCACATAGGGCATATAGGGCACAGCGCGACAGCAATAGATTTGTTAAAAACCTATTTTCCAAATGTCTTACTTCCCGGATTTCCTCTTAACATTATATCAGCCATAGGATTTCCACAGCTGATCTATGATCAGCAGATCTTGTGTGATCTGCACCCAACGGTTTCTAGCAAACCTTTATTAGACCATCTTTCCATTTAGTGGGGAGGCGACCTACGCTGCGCTTTCCAGTGCGTGGTCCACCCAAGAATCTTTCAGCCCCAACGGCCGTTACTTCTCCGAGCTATGTGACCAACTCACTGCTTCTTCAGTTTGCTAATCCACTAGGCTATATCAGTGACTTTGGTTTGTATACGAATCTCCTCATTTCTGATTCGATCTCCTAGAGAACGCAAAACTTTGCCCTCTCCATAGCAAATGTTAGTTTGATAAGTGGCTGCTTCCATGATTAAATATCACAAATTATGTAGCTTCAGTTTACGCTTTGGTGGATAGTAGACCTCACATCGATATGTGTCATAAATCATAAGGCACTTTTAACTATTACGTTTTTAATTCGACAAAATTCTCAAGATTATATAACTTTTGAAAATGTTCCAAAAGTTACGCTCCGAGCATAAAAATCACAGTCATTACAAAATAGTAAGCAGTTTGTTTATTTTATTTAATAGCGTGTAATTACGAAACGGAAGGTGTGATTTGAAATGTTTGTTGATACTACGACCGGTTTGTTAAATTAACTTTCGGGTAAGCATAATTTATTGTAATTTATGCCAATAAATTGGTCGATAAAATTATGTTTGAAGATTGATGTAAATTAATATGTAACTTTAAAGAAGTTGTAAAAAGTATAAAAAGTTCTATCACTGGTTGAAATTGAAATATTCTTTAGATTTATATTATCATACATTGGGTCATACTGGACTCACTGACAATAAGATTGCTTATTCAGGTAAATTGTGGCAGCGTTTAAATATAATTTTATCCCTACCAGCGTCATACACATAAGCCTCGCTTATAAGAAGGTATTCGAGCAGCCAACGTCAACGCCAAACAGTCTATTTCCCATCAACATCCTCTGGAAAACACTCTCACTGCCAAAATAGCTACGAACCCATATTGACAACATAACATCTATAATGTCAATGACACCATGCGGATGCGCTTACGCAACGTGCACCTTGACAGAACCTACTGATGAAGATCGTGTGACGTAACATGATGCTTTACTTATGTCTGATATACATCGCTCGCAATCAATAATCTAGAATCTGTTAAGTTAAGCAAAACAGGCAATGTAAAGTTTGCCAAAACAAAAAATGCTCTGAGAACGACGTAGGCACGACAATGCAAGATGTTTTCAATGAGATGAAATGCAAGTGATAGTGTAATTTCACAATAAACCTTTGTTCGGCAGACGTAATCGATGTGAATGAACAATCATCGTTATGAGATACCATCTAAATAATCTATCTAGTTCATTGATTGAATACAAGTAGATTTACGCTGAGCTTTTACTGCTTTAGAAATTGACTGCGAATGAAAATTCAACCTCGATGTTATTAAACGTTCTGTAGCTTTACAGACAGTTGCTTTTGAAAACTGTGTGACACAGATATTAAAAGGCAGTAGGCATTGCAAGCATTTCGTAGAATCATGCTATAGAATTCGTTTCATAACCTACTTAAGCTTTCTGAGAATTTAAGAACCAGCCTAGTTAAAATGATTTGAATAAATAGTCTAGGATCCGCTCTCAAAAAGCATCTTCGGACATCTTGATTACAAATTTTTTAACACAAGCTTTCAAATAATGTGCTACAACCGATATTTTCTGGAGAGTTCAATTGTCTCTATCATCAGAATTAAGATAAACTTTGGCGCAATAAGATTATTGCCGAAAATTAACCTTATGAAAAATTTAAACATTGTCTAAAACTGAAAAACTAAATTAATTGCTACATAAACAACTTATGGTACAAGGTACTTATATCAGTTCGGTTTGATTCAGGACGAAGTAGTGTTGATGCATAGATGATTTTCAGTTATCAGACAGAACTAACTGGTGTCTAAAAATTGCGAAATTGTTAATCACATCAAATAGTTGCATGATCTACAGATATTTGTTCCGGGTCTGGATGGTTTTCTATATATTTTAAGTATATATCTACAAAAAAAAGTATATAAGTATTCTATCAGTTATCTGGTTCACATAGTACAAGCTCTGCTAAGTTTGGGGCTAGATAGCGTTGTGTAAATTGTCCAGCAATATTTATTTATTTTATATAATCTACATACCATACATCAAAACTTGGTTTAATAAAAGCTTTAAAAAACTGAAAATCACTAATATTACACCAGTCTTTATGTTTACAGTGGGGGTAAAACTGGTCTCAACTGGCCAATAACAATAAAAGCCGAGAAAAAACCGGCAATCAAACCTAATAAACATCGCTTAGGTAAGCCGCAGTTTAAATTACGATTCAGAAATCGTAGTGAAACTCTAATCGTAAGTTATTACTTAATTTGATACAAATATCTATTACCATTAGTCTTGGGCGAGCTACATGAAAGCCGTTGTAAAATGTTAATGAAATGATGTAAAGTCTCTGTTACACGATCGCTTTCCATCGGTGTGGGCAGGTGGCGCCTACGTCACTTGTTCTTCTAATGCTATTAGCATTAAATTGTTCAATACTACCAGTGCTACAGGTAAGGATAATGCTTATTCAAAAGCTGTTGATTAAATTTCTTGCAAAATTGGTTCTCAATGTGTTCTCAAACTAATAAAGATGCTTCATTAAGCAGATATACCACTGAACGCAAGAAAATCAAAAGTTTGGATGTTTGTTTGTAGTACCTACGCCGTAATTTGATGTTTAGATAGGTATATTATTCTTGGTCTTGAAAATCTAAGCACCACACGAGTGAAAAGCTGGATTTGAAATAACTAAGAAAGTTAGCATTAGTCTTGTGAGTTCCAAGTTTGTGAATTCAGAAAACCCACACGAAATGATAAGGAGAAGGAAGCATGTAGTTGTTACCAAGACATCTCGAGACAAGACAGGCTTATCTTTATAGTGCAGAGGGGTCCAGGGCTCTCTATCTAGACATACACCACACAATGAGCAGTTAACCGCTGATAATTTTATTAAAGTGACCAGTAAGTAAGAATTAAAATGTGAACTGGTTTTGGTGTTGTTTTTTCAGTGGTGTCATGCGATAATCCTCTTTATTGGACATTATCATGCGAGCATTCTTCCTTGTTATTTAATTCAACATGCAAAACAATTCCAAGTCTTTATCCAAAGGTACAACATCCATTTGATTTATTCGCAATACAATTGTAAAAGTAAAGTTAAATATCACGGTCTTCACAACCTTTCGCATTTAAAGAATTTCCATTCACACCTTTATGTTTCTTTGTTATTCGATTCTACAAATCAAGACAAAATGCTGATTATGTATGCCCTTGTTGGCAGAATAAGGAAATTAAAGTTACAATGGTTAAAAAATCTTGCCGTTTATTTTATTGCATAGATTGGTGATCAGATTGGACGAAGTCAGGACGTCCGACTTTGCGGTGGGTCTGGTTGGCTTAAATTTAAAACTACTTTCAAAGTCGATCGCAGATACCTGGATTATTAATATGAGAAGGACAGAGTCGAAGATAGAGACAAAAACTGAAGGTAAACTTGGTAGAATATAAAGTATATATTTAGTAGGTAAACAATTTCTTGTTTGATAATATGGATACGTTGTTTCACCAAGAAGTTCTGCATTCTAATGAATCAAGACAAAATTCAAATTGAAAATACAGTTTCAAAGCTTTTGAATTCGCACAAGACATTATATTTACTTAGAGATTGAATAAAGATTAAATAAAGACTTAGAACAGAAAAGTTTACTTATACTGATAGGTTCACATTTGAACTAGACTAAAAGCAGTTCAGAATTGTTCCACGTTACTATACAAGTTTACATAACAGTTTAATGGATGGTGAGTCACAGCAATGAGATTCGCCCTAGTTACGCGCTGTCACGGGGATTAGAGGCGGCCTTGCAACCCAAATACTGATAAATTTGTTCCGTAAACAATTGTTTTTACAAAAACTTGCTTAATCCGATAATGCTCTTTTACTTCCGAATTTGAAGCTAATTACGAATGTAATACTCAAAAGTAGTTAAATTATCGTGGACTAAAGTGCAAAAGAAACGTCAATAAAAAACAAGAAATGAAAATACGACATGAGTAATGATAAAAGTTAAATGTATTCTATGCTTATTACGAGGAAGAAACTGTTATTAAGCAGAAAATTTTGCATTAAATAATAAATAAATATTGTTGGACATTTCACACAGCGCTATCTAGCCCCAAACTAAGCAGAGCTTGTACTATGGGAACCAGATAACTAATAGGATACTTACATACTATTTTTTTGTGTAAATACATACTTATAATATTTAGAAAAACATCCAGACCCAGAACAAATATCTGCAGAGCAAACATTTGTTCCGCGGCGGGAATCAAACCCGCTACCTCCTGAGTCTCAGTCGGCTATTCGCCCACTGCACCACGGAGGTCGTCGTGCATTTTAAACATAATATATTTCCTCTGCCTTTAAATCATTACAATGGCTTAGTCTATTTAGTGGTAATGATTGGCGACAGACATAGTCGTGACTTTGGTACCCGTACTTTCACATATGAAATTTTATTTGTATAAATCATAATTTGCTCTAATATTGCTAGCTTTTAAAGTCATAAATAGCAATGAAAGGGTCAGTTGCATTACAGTTGGCGCCACTTCGATTATGTATGACTTCATCTTCAGAGGAAAAATATACAACAGCGCGCATTATGAGGGTTCAAGGAATCATGGTAATCAAGAAGCAGATTCTTGTGCTATACAGGCATTCGTTCATGATACGAATCCTGTTCATACTTGCTCTACATTAAAATATGAGTGTGTAAAGATTACTCTGTCTGTCAGTAAACATTGTTAGGTTACTTTTGCTCTGCGTGTATGACAAAACATAAAAGAATTTGAATCAAGTTGCATTGCGAATAACGGATCTCCGGACTGTGATGGACAGTACCAGAATGTATGACATAACCATTGACGCAGACGCAAGGTGCGACATACTTTTGTATTTTTTGTCAAACAAAGATCACATATTGGTATATCTGAACACTTTCTCTAGCGGTGAACTGCGCAGTGTAGTGGTGTAGTGGAAGATACAAGTTCCGAATCCCGATCGTAGTTTCGATGGTCGAAGACGACCATTTCTTGTGTGGGTAGAACTTTAAACTTATAACTTAAGACTTTGTTGATGAGAGTATTTTATTAGGTGGGTATAGCTTAAGGCTTAAATAAATAAATAAATTTTGCTGGACATTTCACACAGCGCTATCTAGCCCCAAACTAAGCAGAGCTTGTTCTATGTGAACCAAATAACTGATAGAATACTTAAATACATTTTTTTTGTAAATACATACTTATAATATATAGAGAAACAATCAGATCCGGAACAAATATCTGTAGATCATGCCAACATTTGTTCCTCGGCGGGAATCGAACCCGTTACCTCCTGCGTCTCAGCCGGCTATTCACCCACTGCACCACGGAGGTCGTCAATATTTTGTTGTTGAGAGTCTAAAAGGGTAGAAACTACAATATATGTAAATCAAACGTCCTTTTTTGTAGTTGCCTCAATGAAGATCCTGGAGTATCCGTTGGTGTAGTATGAGAAATTGTGTAGTACCTACCTATCTACCTATACATAACAACACCAGAAAAAATACATGAATACTTAGCATACCATTTACCCAATAACAAAAATTGTGAACACGAATTAGCCAACGTATAATAACTCTGCAAATTGATATTTGACAGAATGCTCAGAAGATAAATGGTTTCCATTATAGGATGTATCTGACCTCTGTCTGTCTGTAGGCGCCGATCGTGTTACAATAATGACATAATGAACGAGCATGCAGATTGGCCTAAATACCTGAAATATTGCAGAAATCGAGTATGTGGTAAAGATTTTGTAAAACCCAGTTCCGATAGTTGCCTTGAATCATACATTTTTTAAATTAAGTCTGGCCTTGACTGACAGGAAAACAGTGATCCTATTGTTCAGCTGAGTAAGGGTTACGGTCAAAACTAACTTTTACATCAAGTTAATGGACGCAGGGCAGTGCATCGTAGGGCAAATTTCTAAGGTGCGTGACCTACGAGGCAATGCTTTTTTATAGGTGATGGCCACCACTTAATATCAGGTGGGCCATAGGGTTACTCTATATCCAGATCTTATAACAAAATAATAATAAAGATCAAAAATCTGTTTGAAAAATTAAAACAACAATAACAATTATAATAGACTAGCTTCCGCCCACGGCTTCGCACTCGTGGTTTGTCGATAACAATTAGCCTATGATTAATCCAGTTTTTAATCTACGTACATACCAAATTTCATTGAAATCGGTGCAGCTGTGATTGAGTAACAAACAAATAAATAAACAAGCATTCAAACTTTTGCATTTATTATATTAGTGTGATAAACTTAAAATCCTGTACTTGGATATAATATAGGACTTGGGTATAGAAGTAGATACACATACAATACTATATATATATACCTATATATTACAACATTGCACTGACAGTGGAAGCCTACGCTAAGATGAATATGTTTTAAAATTTACCGTTTTAAGAGATTTATTTGGGAGCAAATAAAGTATCAAATCAACAAACCCAAATGCAAACACTAGCCCAGATGTCGTTGAAGCCAAAACCAAACGATAAAACAAAGTTAAACTCAGAGAAGGCAACGGAACTCTAATTGGTCTTTTAACCATTTGCGATATCAAATTCAAATGGCAATTTCCGATTATGTATTAATGTAGGTAATTGATTAAGATAAGATCCATATCTTAAGATGATCGATAGTAAAGATCGGACGGGATCTAGAAAGCGGGGTAAATCGTGATTTTGCTAATTATTGGTGTTACGTTAGTATGAGACCGTACTGTGTAGCTGATAATTATATTTTCTTTAAGTGTCGTTGATTAGTAGACAAATGATAATTTACAATTGTTGTAGATCTAAAATACGGCCCCAAAAAACTATTCACGATAAACCGGTCAATACGGCATACTCTTCAAACCTTCAACAATTCAATTTATTACTACGTATTCGTCAAGTTCGTATTACTGCACTCTCGTCAATAGATGCTTATTGGTCAAGCTTTTCTCAATACTACTTATTCGTCAAGCTATCAACAACACTGTATATTCGTCAAGCTTTCATTAAAATGTTGTAAGCAGCCAGTAAAACAAAAGAGATTTTAATAATTTTGGAAAGAGTTCTACATTTATATTTTGAAAGCTTGTCGAATATACAGTGTTGTTAATAGCATGACGAATACGCAGTATTGATGAAAGCTTGACGAATAAGCAGTATTGACGAGTATGTTGTAAATCCAAAAAAAACTGTGGGTTGCGATTTGCTGTTCCTAGATGTATATTTGTCACACACAACAGTAATACCCTCAGGTCAAAAAATAAGGCATAACAATATGAAAAGCAGACAAGATACAAAAAGATTTGATAAAATTATAGGTTAGTTTTTTTATTGATGATAGCCAAGCGCTTGACCACTCACCTGGTGGTAAGTGATGGTGTGATCGAAGATGGAGCACGCTTGCCTAGAAAGAACCTATTCACTCTGGACTTGAAAACTCGATATTATACAGGTACGGAAAAATATACGCCGGAAGCGAGTTCCACTCCTTACTTGTGCTAACAAGAAAAGTTGAAGCAAATCGTTTGGTGCAGCAAGGTGGTATGCCGACCAGGTATGTATTATACTAATACCACCCATTATGAGAGTAGGCTAACAACAAGCTCATAAAGAATCAGATGAGTACCAGTAAAATGAAATCAATCTAGAAGTTTAAATGTGAAAAGAGATATGACAAAAAGTGAGTGATAAGTTAAGAATTCTCTTCATAAAAGTACCCTTATTTTCCTTATTTTTCAGGAAAACATATCGCACGGTGCTTCTTCACAGTGCTTCAAAACATGCATTGCGACAAACCATTGTCTCTTTATTGCGAATCAGAAGATGTATTACCATTAACCGGGCCACAGTACTAATTACAATATATTCTGTGCTACGGTGGCAAAGTGTTCAGTATTATATTAAACCAATATTTCTTGTTCACTTTCTGTCACAACAACCAGAATAGAATTCAGGTTGTTGTGACTATATTTTTGAATTATCTTTCTCAAGTCCTGTTAGTGTAATATTGTGTTACGCATGTGGGCTTAACCATGGATCAAACAATAGTTATGTTGAGAAAAAAGGCGAAGATATTTCATTCAAGTACATCTCCAAATTCTGACGAAGTATAAGGATGTACTTCTACTACTTCTTAATCCAGATTTCTGGCCAGTTGGCATCGTTTACAGGCGGCTACGAATCAAAATCCCCAAATTAAAAGAAGTGTTCGTTTTATGTTTACTGTTTTATGTATGTTAAGGTATTTATAGATATGAGTCTTGTAATCAGATTCTGTATGTGCACATTGTTATATCATGATTATTCATGATTATTATTTCGTTACACTTATATGTACAGTAGAATCCGTTTATTATATACTCCGCCTATATTGACCAACCGCTTATTATGAAGTAATTACAAAGCGAAGTTTGGTTTTCATATAAAATTCTTTGCACCAAAGTCGTATATAATGACTTCGCTTCTAGTGACATCTCGCTTATTATGACCCATTTTTGATCATTTATGTCCGGTTATAATGACCGACATGATTCTTAACACCTTCGGCGGTGTTCGGGAGGATCATGTGACGCCCGACGACGTTCGGCACGTGCGTGGCACGTGGCTTGTTTTTGTTTTGAGTCTTAGTGGGTAATTGATAGTCGAATGTCATTGTTAGTGATTTGTAAAAAAAATGACATCTCAACGTCGTCGTAAAGCATTTACGGGAAGAGAAAGGTGAGATAATATGCAGACTAGAAAATGGAGAGTAAAACTCATCTCTCGCAAAGGAATTTGGGGTTGGTCATTTGACAATCAAAAATCAATTGTTTATTTTTTACAAAATGCTTTGTATGACGTCCGCTTAGTATGACGTGTTTGTCATTTCCCTTCGATGTCATTATAAACGGAATCCACTGTATATGTGAAGTGAATAATCATAAACCCGGGTGTAGGTACCTCAAGGTTATTAGAAAATCATGTCGTCTGAAGGTCCTTAAGTACAGACATCCTCTTCAACTCAAAGCAGAAATAAAACGAAAGAACACAATTCGCGAGCAATATTTCACCAGTTTAACTGTGACACTTGTCGATTTAAAAATAAACTAAAGCCATAAAAGAGTCCCCTTTACAGCCTGTACTCAAACTAAAAGAGAAAGACCATAATTTACTCGAAGGACACGGGGATGCGTTGTAAATTTTCCGGCATAAAATTTTTCAAAGGCAGTAAAATGTCTCGAAACAGAATAAGTTCAACAGTAATAATGACTATAAGCCACAAATAAGTCAACGACAAAGATTGTGGCGTATTTTGTAAAATATTACCTTTGTTCGGAATTATGTTGAGGGAGTATACATGCATAGGGTACGTGATTCTGGTAAATTTAGCTGTTCCTCACATTATTACGAGTCTGGGTGATGAGGTACCATGGTACTCACAATTCCTGATTCTCACTACACAGGAAATCCTTGTGTAGGGCCAGGCAGGATTATGAATGAGGTATTTATGTGTCAGTATGGTGGTATTAATTTAATTTATTTTTATAGCAAATAAGTTTACACAAATACATTATTATAATGTGTTTAGTCAAAATCAAAAATACTTAGGTTCTAATACATGACTGACGATGGTCATCTGTCAACCTCATACACAATGGGAACTTACAAAGTTATTTTTGCAACATCAAACGTCTTGCTCAAGCAGACGTAAAACTATGCTTCCTCGATGCATGCATTCATTATGCCCCATTGAAGTGTTGCCTAGACATTGATATAACGTCCATTTTAAACAGCAAAAGGACAGCCACCATTGTGTTATACGCAGCCAGTGCTTAGATTACAGATCTATTGCCTAACGTATGATTAACATGCATTATCGTTTACGCGCAGGCTGGATTTAGGACAACAGAATAGGGGGATGAAGTTATTCGATAAAATAATATTTGTTACGAAAGGGAGTTTTTGCCCTGCCGTGGGATAAAATAGGTTAATTGATCGAACGAAGCGAGCTCTTGGCAAATCGGCGTTGTATGTATGTAAGTATGTATGAATGTATGTATGTTTGTTTGTCCGAGGATAACTTTTGAAGCATTGATACGATCATCATTAAATTTAATACATAGGTAGGTAGTGATGCCACAATTTTGGTAATGACTAAATGAGCTAAAAATGTTGGGGGGTTGTTAAGATATTGTGGTTCAAGAGGGGTAAAAAAAAATTAAAATGAGGCTATTAGGT
This sequence comes from Philereme transversata, assembly GCA_963924445.1. NCBI lineage: Eukaryota > Metazoa > Arthropoda > Insecta > Lepidoptera > Geometridae > Philereme > Philereme transversata. The sequence goes on from OZ004353.1 coordinate 7,479,146, forward strand.
AAAGTGGGCCATCAAATAAAAGGTATATGTTAGTACACTTAGACTCCATTTTTATTTTTAGTAAAGTCTGCACTTTGACAAAATTCGCAGGGTCACCAGTGACCCCACAGTGTTACAATTTGGTATGCGTGTAGCTTAAGTGACACAAATATAGGCAAAAGTCTGAAGTCCAGAATAATTAATATAATTAATATTTGTACTCCAAAAAAGGATAATCAATTAACATGAACTGCCGTTACCTGTAATTTGGATGAAACTGTAGGCCAAGTAAGTTGGTTATGCATTTTGTGGCACTATTTTGATAGTCAAAGATTACAAATAATATTTTTTTGTTTTAATCGGAGACTCGCGAGATCTCAGTTCGGGGAGTTAGATTCAATTGGACCAAGGATGTGAAAAACCATCCAGATAGATAGTGCGTGTATTTGTACAGCTGAAGATTAGCCCACAGAAAGGTTAGAGCATTCAATTTTCCGAGAAGTTCTCGGTAAGTTAAAATTGTCAGAATGGGAAACTTTCTCAGTTCTCGGCGAGAACTCGGTGAATCTGTATTAGAGTTTGAACATTTTTTTTTATAAATTATAGGCTAGCGTTTGACCACTATCTCGCCTGATGGTAAGCGAAACCTATTCACTCGCGACTTGAAGATCTCTAGGTTGTAGTTATCAGGAAACACAGACTCAGACAAGGCGTTCCACTCCTTGGCGGTGCGCATAACAAAGGTGGAAGAGTACCGCTTTGTGCGTATGGGAGGTACGTCTACCATGTAGCGGTGGCGCATCGCAGAGCATCTGGTTGTCCGATGATAGAATGGGGATGGTGGGATCAGGTTCAGGTTTCATTGTTCAGGAATAATACTAATAAATCATTTATAATGGTGGCCTATTGCTCAGGGAACCCTAAACGTTTTTGAATCCGGCCCTGATTTACACCCTCCTATTGAATAGGTTAGACTTGCAAGTGTTCCTTTGGAATGTAGGGATTAATTTTATAGACCTCCAGGCATACAAAGCTTAGCTTCTGTGCTAAGTTTCTGTACAGTGGGCAGATAGGCTGTTAACATGGCATGGCCATAATATATTTTATGGCAAACTGATGCGGCGTTTGTGGCTATGATATTCCTTTGGGCCATCACTCTCTTGAATGTACTGAATGAAATTAAATAACTTTTACGATAATGGATTAATATACTTGGATTTGTATAGTTAACTTATTTTGGATTATAAACTACTGATTTATTTGCAGTATAATTAAAGTAACATATTGAATCAAACTCATCCTGTTATATCTGAAGTTATAAATTATCTGGTTGTCTATCTATCCACTTGGGATAAAAAGCCAATTAGATAATTTATACTCTTTCTTGCAAACCAAATAAAGTACTAAGGGAATACAAGAAATAACGGTACAACAGACAGTCTTATCACTAAATCTCTTCTGGACAACCTTTGGATGGCTTTTATAAGAATTGGTCCTGTAAAAAGCAGCGGCTTTAATTAAATTGCAATTTTGTGAAAGCCACTCCATTTTACTTTGATAAATGTTACTCTTGCGAGGTTTTTGTACTCTTCTCAAATGCACGCAATAAACTAGCCATTAATCGAGTTTATTTAAGCTTAGTCATATCCAAAAAAACAATGATCATACCGGTTCTTACATATATAGCAATATTTTTCAATTTCACGCGTTAACGCGCGACCGAATCGGCGCCGGCGCCGCAGTCTGACATTTACAAGTGGGACCTTGCGAGCGATTTGCGAACAATGAGGGCTTGTCACCGGAGTCCCGGAACACATGTGGCGCGCGCCGCCTCCGGGAATGGTGACCTCAGACGTCGAACTCTAGTCGAAATACTGTCGGACAATGCTATCTCAAAGCTTGGGAACGCCAACCTGTCTAAGTTTGTGTCTGTCGAGTTTAAGGGATTGATAGTTGCTAAAATTTGCTAAGATTAGAAAAATAGCGTAATTGGGAAAGTTGCGATTTTATGAATGGTTGTTACTCAAAAACAGTTGAACTGATAAGTACATCTATTAATACAAGATTTACTAGTTAGTTCATGACATGACATTAGGCGTTGGTAAATTTTTGACCGGGTATTACATACAAGCGAAGCCTGAACGTCTCTTTAGTATGCATAATGTGGACTGCGTTTTGAATTGTAATTAATAGATTAACCCTACCATGAGGAAGAGCTCAATAAATATGACTATAAGATAAAGTGTGGGAGTAATAACAGAAACGAAATCGAATGATTAGTTACCTCAGAAAGCACACACTATAATAGAAAAGGACAATTTACCGACTCGTAAATCACAGATATCGAAAATCACTGACGATTACAAAGACAGGTTTATAGTCACACCCACGCGAACTATTGTATTACATAACGCCTGTTTATCATCAAATGTAATTAATGAACGGAATCAAACAGTAGACGTAAAAGCAGGATCGCCCACGGACGGATCTACCAATAAAGTTCAATATAAGACACAAGCAAACGAGAAAAGTTGGTTCAGTTCAGTTAAACTGCTGCACAATTATAGAAACAGTTATACTTCAGAGACATGATTGTCCAGAAAAATGCATCAGCTACTTATGTGAATTTTGCTAGGACACAAGTTTTATGATTTTACCCAAGGCCGTTACATTGAATAAAAACTGGCGGAAAGTTACTCTTTTGAACTTTTAGGCGGATAGTTGGCTAAATAGTACTTTGAAACTACACTTTATTATCACACCGCTTAGGCACCGAAGATTGATCACGCTATTCTGAGATGGCTGTATCAAAATCTAATTGCTCCACAGTATTCCCACAAGTGCGTCACAAATGATTAGGTAACAAAGCCGGATCTGCAGGCTCATTAAGCAAAAAAAAGATCATATCATTGACAATAGACCACTCGGCGACCGAAAGTGATAGTCTAATAGATATTAAGCCAGCAATGACGATAGCTATACCAAATGACCAGTTAAGTGTCCAGTCACTCTTCCAAGTATAGCTTCGATTTTAAATGTTCCATATCACGATAAAGGCTTTGTGTTTGACAACTCAGTGGTTGCTCAACGCTAATGGTTTATAGGCTAAACTTAAAGGGAACACGACGCGACGCGATGAAAGTTAATACATTGATTATTGTTTTCTAAGCTTTACAGTTCAAAGACTTTTCTAAAAGGAGGAATGCTTCAAAAAACATGGAGGAAAACAAGAGCGTATAGTAAGATATTGATCCTGAAGATAATCTTAATATATGTATTTGCTTTTAGGTAACTGAACTTTGGTCATTTTTAGTTTAAACAAACACATTAATCTAGTGAAGTAAATACGGTAATTTATCATTCAGAAAAGCGTTGAAATTTTAGGCAATCATTCATGATACACAGTCAAACTACGTATCGAACTCATCAGCTCACTGAAAGTTGGAACAATCATTCTCAATCATTTTTTTTTCAATAACCTATACTGTCCCACTGCTGGGCAAAGGTCTCCCCCATTTCTTTCCATTCCTTGCGTTCTCCAGAAATCTCCTGCCAGTCAGAATGGAACCCATCCAGATCGTCGCGCCAACCTTTTCCCGGTCTGCCTCGTTGCCGTCGTCCTGTAGGTTGCCAGTCGGTGGAGTACCTTTCAAGGTGACAAATTCGAGTGACATGACCCGCCCAGTCCCATTTGAGTCTTGCAGCCTTGTACCCCACATCGATGATTCCGGTCATAGAGCGTAGAGTAGTGTTGTGGATTCTATCAATCAATCAATCATTATCGTTAGTAATTCAATTTTAACTAATTTAGCCTTACCTAAACATTTGCATGGCAAATTGGTGGAGTAGTTACAGCGATTCCTATTGAACTGAAAGAACCAATGTTTTTACTTGTATTCAAGCAAAGAATTAACATTTGAATCATTGTGAATGTATGAATCTATATCCAAAATCTAAATATTGCTTCTATGGAGGTTGACATTGAACTATAGCTGGATCAAATATAATAGTAGTTGCCGACAAGGTAAACAAAGCCCGGACATAATGGAAATTCTAGTAAATCCCAACTTTCCCTGATAGCGAATTATCCAAATTACAGCCTATTATCGAAGACAAAAGGCTCGGAGCGGAATGACAAGGATCCACAAATCTGTGCACCGGAGATTGAACACTAGGGTACAGAGTAAATAATAGTTTGTATCGTGTGGCTCGGGGAAATTGTTGGGAAACAGAAGCCAGGCATAAACCTCTTCAATAGTTGATGTAGGGTTGACCCTACTACCGAGTTGGAAATATGTTTCTCATTGATGAAAGTTTCTATAGAAGTACTGTTTAGGTAGCTTGAATACTAATTTGATTAAACAAACCTTTTTTTCTCTAAGATACTTACTTTTGGGATACGAAGGTCCCATTCCTGTTCATGCATTATAATTAATAACCAGTGATCGGAGTAGGAAGATTGATTTTATGTATTTGCATCATAAATCATGATAATAACATGCCTTTTTTCCCGGAAATTTCCGATATTTACGGGATTGAATGAAATATTAAACCAGTAATTTAGTAACTCCTATATTTGAAATTTATAGGAAACTATAGTAAAAAGTTTTAAATTGTTTTTTATTTATACGCTTGTATTTGGTGTGCTTACTATGCGTTTCCATAAAATTCATCCGATTGAGTTGAAGCTTTGGTGAGTTTCGGCGTGCAAATTTGTGAAGGTTTTTACGTAATTTACCGAGAAAACACGTTTCCCACGAGAAAATGTACCGAAGGCATGCCCATATAAACATATATATTTGTGATCATTTACCCTCAATCAATCTAGCTACTCCCACTTTACACCCAGATCCATGTTATAATTTAAAAATACCGGAATACCGGAGGTATGTCCATATTTACATATAGGTACATTTGAGATCATTAACCTCAAATCAATCTACCTACTCCAATCACTGATTATAACGCAAAACATTCACTTTTATATTTTGCAAGATAACATGGAAAGTGTTAGCAGTATAGAGTTCCAAACCAAACTCAAGAATTATGTTTAGCTATGGCTTCTGTATTCTCATATTTCACATACAGCCCTAACCCTCACGTCTGCAGGAAGGCGACGTCAAAATCGCAGCTATTTACGATACATCAAGCCAGGCGGTAGTGGTTTGTGGTTGACAAATTAAGCTGTACATCATGTAAGAATCTCCATAGGTGCGCTTGCGATGGCTACTGTACAAATTTGACCCGGAATATCACGTGGGCAGGTATAAGTGTGACTTTCAAATTGCAATAGCAGCTGTTTTATTATGAAAACCCACGAACTACTTATAAAGATTCATATTTAGACTGATAATTTTAGATTTTATTCATATATTATAGTTTATAAGATGAAATAAGAAATTCAAACAGTTTGAAGCATAATAATAGTTTTTCCCCTATAGTGGAAATATTAAAAATAATAATAATATTGAAACAATTTTACACTCAAATTACTTTGAGAAGATTATTTTTGGTTGGAGTGTGTCCTCCTATACCTACCTACTATACGGTACCTATAGGTACATATATTTCAACACCTCTGTATCTCTATCGCAATATGATTAAAAATTCACATAAAAAGATCCGTTAGCATCAAAAGACCGCTATAGACAAAGCTCTCAAAAAGGACTAAGAAAACTGTTGAAAGGGCAATAAAAATCTCATAAAAATAAACAACCGAAACCAAGGACTGACCGTATCACCGGGCAATGGGCTATATGTATGTATGGTAAAGCCATTCACGACACGATAATAATAAATACAACATACCTGCCCTTGAACTACACCATAATAACAAAGACACCGAAACAAAGGGGCCTGATAAACGATCTTCATGTTGGTACCCTATCCGCTACCCAGGTGGAGACGGGTGCATACATTTCACTACTTTATTTACTTAAGGTGGTAGATTTCCTATATTGACTAGATAACTGAACAGCAGAATAAATTGTGTGTTGGTGGACATTTCAAACAGCGCTATCTAGCCCCAAACTAAGCAGAGCTATGGGAACCAGATAACTGATAGAATACTTATATACTTTTTTCTTGTAAATACATACTTATAATATATAGAAAAACATCCAAACCCGGAACAAATATTTGTGGATCATGCAAACATTTGTCCCACGGCAGGAATCGAACCCGCTACCTCCTGCGTCACAGCCGGCTATACGTCCACTGCGCCACGGAGGTCGTCAATGAACATATGAAATGTCAGAACGTCAGAAATGTCTAAACATATGAGTATCGAATTACTTACGTCTTATTATTTCCGGAAAATCAATATAATTGCAATTTTACTGTTATATTTGCATATCATATCTATCAATCAAATTAATTTCCGTTTTTTCACTTTGCCAACTTCGCAGAGATAAGGAGTGGGAGGGGGGAAGGGGTGGGGGAGGGGGAAGGGGTATTTTTTTCACAATTTTTCATCATAACTCCAAAACTGTGCAAATTATTTTGGAATGAGTAAATTAATCTCTTTTTTATGATAACCCCACTCAAGTGGTAGTAAGTAGGTCAACCTATTTAGTAGTAATCCTCTTTTGAAATATATACCCCCATCATTTTGGCTCTTATGAACATCGAACTTAAAATATTTTTGTTTTTTTTGGAATAGAGGAAAGTTAGTATTGTTTATAACTATTCCAAATTTAAAGCCGATAAGTTCAGTAGTTGCGGAAATAATCAGCTGTGACAGACGGACGGAGAGACAAAGTCGCACCATAACGATTCCGTTTTTGCCATTTTGCTCCGGAACCCTAAAAATAATTACGGTCAAATTTCGACCAATTTGCACTGGCAACTAGTATGGATAAATATCGAGCATAACGTAGGCTTGTTGAACATAAATGAACTGAAAAGACAGCATGAAACAGCAAGGCGATGGGCTGACGATGTAGCGCACATCGCGGGTGTTAAGTAGCAACTCGCACAGTTACTTTAAAAAAATGATTTTATTTGAAATAGAACTTAGAATTATTACAATGTTGAGATTGAACTCGAATGTTGAAATAGAACTGAGTTGTTTGACTGTTGAAGTTGAACTGAATTGTCTGAATGCTGAGATTGAACTGAATGAATTTTCTAACTAACACAAGGTATTTATACTTTTGAGGATCGTGGGATCGCTAATCATAATTAGGGTAGGTTCTTCGAACTATGAGCTGTTTACAGTGTAATTTGTCATAGGAATGGTATTTAGAAAGGGTCGTGAGATAGTTATACATGAGTAAGAGTTAAGTTAATGTTTCTAGAACCAATTAGTCATTCACAAAGTAATTTGGGAAAGGATCTACTTAGATTATTCATGTTTACCAATAAGTAAAGTACGTGACACTAATTAGTCATTCACAAAGCAATTTGGGAAAGAACCAACTTAGATTACTAATGCTTACTAATAGCTACTTACAATGTTTATTAATAGGTAAGGTATGTAAGAACTAATAGCTAGAGTATGTGAGATTGCAATGTGTATTAATAGGTAAGGTATGTAACACCTCCCCCCTTAGAATAAAGATTGGGCGTTATCGCCTGATCTTTGAGAGTTATGTGATGCTGTTGAATTGGCGTCGTCCTCGTCGTCCGTTACGCAGGAAGCTGATGTTGTCTGCTGTACGTGTCTCATTGGGATAGCGATTTGAGTGCGTTGTCTTCGGGAGTTGTCGAAGCAGTGGTTGAAGATCTGGATGCACCCACTTTCGTTTGATGATCTTGTTCGATTGAATCTGTTTGGACATCTATTGCATAGTTTAATTAAAATATACGAAAGGAGAGCGATGCCAGTCATGAAGTAGAACCACGTGAAGATCGTGTTGTTTCGTTCTAAGAATGATTGTGTTTTGTGATTGTTTTGAATCTTCTTTAGTTCGTCCGAATATCTGTCGAGGTGGCTTTTGATTGTGTTTAGAGAATCTAGTGGCATATCATTAATCTTGATTGGTATGAGATGTGGTGGAGCTTCAATTTTCTTTAGTGTCTCGAAGCAGTCATCCATTCTTATATGGGGAATGATAACAGGATTCGTCGTGTTTTCCTCGATTGATTGGAATGCTGAAAGCGTACTGTAGCCAGTATAGAGTTTACATCGTTGTGGCAGAGTGATAATGCCTGAGCCTTGAAGTTTATGATTTGAGACTTCATCACCGCAATGAAGGACGCAGTTTGTTTCATTGTTCAGGATGTAAAGCCATCTGTTGTGTTTCAGTGGTTGAAACGTTTGGATTTCTGCAGGGAATGTTGTCGTTATGCAGGTTTCAGGAATAGTTGTTTCTTGGCTGAAAAGTAGTTGTAGTTCACAGATGGGTCGTTCCGTAGAATCGTAGACTACGAGGTTCTTGCAGACTCTTCTTTTGGTTTCGAAGATGATGCAGTTGTCCAGCGAACTCGTTGACGCATAATATTGCCCACTAGGATCGGTGGCCAAGTATATATGCTCGGGAAGGATTGTGGAATGGAATGAGGAATTGGGATGTTGAATTGGGATGGAATATATATGATACAGTGTAAGTGAATAATTCATGACGAGAGGGAATTCTAAAATGTAGACTAGACGATTTGAGTAGACATAAGCTGTCAAAGAAGAGGAATCTAGAATGGAATGTAAGTTGTTGATCGTTACTGAAGTGACTAACCTTTTGCTGGTTCTGATTTTGTTAGATTTTAGTAGTTCTTCGTATAATTTCTCAGAGTTGATAATTGAAGGATGAATTATATTAGATTTAGCAAAAAGAATACTAGAAAGACAATCGTCGATTTCGTTTTCTAAGCTAGTTACAAGCTCTAGGATTTGAAGGGAGATAATCGAAATATCTTCGCTAACTTTGATATCGAAAATAAGGGTTTCTGTTTTGTTAAGGTACTTATTGAGACGATTTATATTTTCGTTTATAATTTGTTCGTCAAAAGAGATCTTGATGATAGTTTCATTAAAGTTTTTTATAGTTGAAGATGTTATTTGTAGTTGCTTTTGCATGAGGTCGGTTAAATCTATTTCACTCCGTTCAAGTTGATTGATGCATTCGTCATAGCGTTTTGCGTCTTTTGCATCTGGCGTACCTATGAGCCATTTTAGAACAGAGCCAAGACCATCTAAGAGTTCTCTTTTAGCACGATAATTTTTTCCTAAGTACATATTGAGTTCTGCAAGTCTTAATTCGATTTTGTTTAAATTTACGTTAAGATAAGACTTTGTGGATTGGACGTTAGGATGATGTTGGGATTGAGCCGATGTTGTTTGAAAGTTATTGGAAAGGCGAATTAGAGAATAAAAACAATTAACGGGTTAGAATCGAATTAGAATTTAGTTTATTTTTAATGAAATGTTTGATACAGTTTGTATATAATAATACAAATGATGAGTTTGATTGTGGAACAAGCATTGAAGTTGTAAATATAGTTTAGATCTAGGAGATTTTAGAATAAGAATGTTGTTTGGGCTGCTGTGTGGCAAACCTTGTAAATATAAGATGTCGACTTAATCTAAACCTAATAATATATTATATCTAAAACTATCTTATGTTAGCTAGCTTAGTTTGAATATGGACGCAAGCGATTGGCATGAACCAATTGATTTTTGCCTGCTTTCCGAATTGAATAATTTTCATTAAAACCTACGCGTATTACTTCGTAAGGACCGTCCCACTTGGAATCGAGATTATTTGGATTTGGGACTCTTAACATTACTTTATCACCTATTTTATATTCGACAGTGTTTTTTATTTTACCGTCGTAGCGTTCTTTAGCCTTTTCTTTCATGGTTTCTAAGTTTTTTAATGCGGCATCTCGAGAGGATCTAAGTCGTTCATTGAGATCTTTTAAGTAGTCGCATGCTGTGTAGTCAGGAATTGGTTTAAGAGAATAAAATGGACGAGGTTTATATCCAAAGAGGAGTTCGTGAGGCGTATAGCCAGTGGAAGTGTTAATTGAAGTATTATGACACATGATTGCAAAGGGAATGATTTGATCCCAATTCTTTAGTCGACGATTATGGTACATGCGAATGTGGTCCCGTAATGTGGCATGGAATCGCTCAAGGGCACCGTTAGTTTGAGGATGGTAAGCTGTATTAAAAGTATCATTAGAGCCGAAAAACTTAATGAGTTGTTTTATAACATTATTCATAAATTCTGTGCCTTGATCTGAGTGGAATCTTTTTGGGACACCGTAGTGTTGACAAAAGTGAAGTAGTTTTTGTGCTACAGTTATCGCTTCTTTATCAGGGATTGGATAAGCTTGAACATATCTCGTGAGATCATCTTGTAGAGTTAGAACATATTTATTGTTACTTTCGCTAATGTCTGAATATGAGACTAAATCCATCGAAACTCTTTCGAAAGGTTCAGTGGATTGAGAAGTTATGACCATAGGAGCTTGAAATGATTTTCTTTGAATTTTGTTACGTTGACATATAACGCAAGATTCTACATAAGTTTTTATATCGTTAGTCATTCCTTTCCAAAAGAATTCGTCTCTAATTTTCCTAGTAGTTTCGACTATACCTCGATGTCCTGAAAGAGGTTCATCGTGATAAATTTTTAGAATGTTAGGAATTTCTTCCGGTTTGGGATACTTAACTTTGTTTTCGCAAATTATAATTTCACAGTCATAATATTCAGCCAGGTATGTTGAAATACGGATTTGTTCATTTTTGGCCATTTTACATGTATGGTCATTTTTGAGATCAGGGACAAAAAGATGGGAAACAGTATGTCGTTGAAGACAAGAAAGTAGGGCTTAAAAATAGCTTTCTGAATCCCAAGGATCGAAGTGATTGGGCCTTGTGTAGCAAAATATGAGATTTTGTTTTTCGTTTGAAATTAGAAGATCTGCGTCATAAAGATTTTTGATTTTTTCTATATAAGGTTCAACCCCGGAACATAAGGTTAAGGCTTCTTTGGTTAGATCATTTTGATCCGAGAGTGTGCAAGACGTAGGAATAAAGACATTTTTATGTCTAGAATCTAGTAATCGATCTGGTGACAATTTGATTTTAGATGATTCGAAACATTTGTGTTCTGTGTTATCTAAGCCAACGTAATGTTCGTAGTTGACTTGAAGATAGTCCTCTGATGGAGGTTCTTGAGGAGAGTTAGGTGGTGAGTCTGTTAGGTCAATGATGTTAGAATTCATAACAGGTGGGCGAGAAAGAGCATCTGCGTTGGTGTTAGTTTTACCTGACTTATGTTTCATTTCATAGTCGTACTCTTCAAGTTTCAGTCTCCAACGGACTAAACGACTACCTGGATCTTTGACATTCATAAGCCAAATAAGAGGTTTATGATCTGTTAGTATTTTAAACCTTCAACCAAAAAGATATGGTCGGAAATGCTTTGCTGCCCATACTATGGCTAGTAATTCGCGCTCTATAGTTGAATAATTCGATTCGGCTTTATTTAAAGTACGTGAGGCGTATGCGATTGGTAGGTCTTTACCGATTTCACCTTGAGAAAGGATTGCGCCGATTGCATATTTTGATGCGTCAGTCGTTAAGTTGAATTCTTTGCTAAAATCAGGATATTGTAAGATGGGTGTTGTTGTGAGAATATCTTTACAGCTATCGAAAGCGCGTTGTTGTTCTTCACCCCAAATGAATGGAACATCTTTTTTAAGAAGGCTTGTCATTGGTTTAGTGAGTTTACTAAAGTTTGGAATGAACCTGCGGTAATAACCTGCAAGGCCTAGAAATGATTTGATATCTCTGCAAGATTTCGGGACAGAAAATTCTCTAACAGCTTTTACTTTGTCAGGATTAGGTTTTACACCTTCACTAGAAATTATGTGACCTAGGTAAGCTACTTCTTTCCTCATGAACTCGCATTTGTCTGGCTGTATCTTCAGACCGTGTTTTCTAAGGCGATTGAAGATTTCAGTGAGTTTTTGTTCGTGTTCTTGAAGACTGGAAGCAAAAATTACGATATCGTCTAGGTAAACGAAACATCGTTCACCTTGTAATCCATAGAGTACGCTATCCATAGCACGTTGGAATGTAGCTGGTGCATTTTTTAATCCGAATGGCATTCTTAGGAATTCGTAATGACCGTAAGGTGTGTTAAAAGCTGTTTTTGGAACGTCTTTAGGGTCCATTTCAATCTGATGGAACCCTGAAGCTAGATCTAGTGTTTTGAAATAGATTGAGTGTCCTAGCTTGTCTAGAATGTCAGTTATGTTGGGTAAGGGATAGCTATCTCCTACTGTAATGTCGTTTAATTTGCGATAGTCGATAACTACGCGCCACTTTTGCTTTCCTGAGGCGTCTACCTTTTTGGGTACTACCCAAATAGGACTGCTCCAAGGTGAGGTACTAGGTTGAATTATGTTTTGGTCTAGCATTGTTTGACCTTGTGTTTTGACCTCTTGTTGATGTACGAATGGGAACCTGTAAGTTTTTGTATGGATTGGTACATCTGAAGTTGTAGGAATCGAATGTTTAGTATGGTTTGTGAAAGTCAAAGGGTCACCTTCAGAATAGAATATGTCTGAGAATTCGCTGATAATTTGATTTAGAGAATGTCGTTCTTCAGTGTTGAGATGGTCTTGTCGGATGAGTTTATCAATCGAGTGGTTATCGTTAACCATACTTGATAAATTTATTGGACACTTGAGCTCGTTAGTTAATTCGTCATCGTCTGTTATCGGTAAAGTCGCATGAATTTTGGGAATAGTTATGATTTTGTCATTATTACTGGAATTTACACAAGTTATTAGGAATTTGTTATTATTTACCGTTACAAATGCGTTAGGAATGGTGATATCGTCGGTTATTTGTTGTTTTTCGATGATGGCACATCCGTTTTGAATATCTTCGGTAAAACACGTGATAACGGTTTCTGAACGTTGGCCTATGAATTGTTGGTTTTTATCACCGTTTAATTCCTTTTCCTTGATATAGAATAGTCTATAAGAACGATCACGGATTCTCATTGATTTTGATTGGACGTAAATGGTGACATTGAATTTTGACATAAAGTCATTACCTAGAATACCATCGACTTGAATGTTTAGATTAGCTACTTGGAACTTGAATTTAGGGAGATTGTCTAGGGATATTTGAGCTGTGCCAAAGCTTTGAATTGAGGATTGGTTACTTGAAATACCTACGATTGATACGATGTTCGATACATCTAGAGGTGCCGTTCCTATCTTTGCCTTGTTTATGACTGAAATAGCGGCTCCTGTATCAACGAGTAGTATGACCGGTTTACCTTCGATATGGAATTGACAATGCAGAAGATTTTCTGGAGGCACATTGAGTGAGGAGATAGTAATGGTGTCTGGAGATTGGATGTTCTTTGATTTAGGTTTTGATTTAGATTTAGATTTTGATTTAGGATTTGATTTCGAGTTTGTGTTTGATTTAGTAGTTTGTATTGGCATTGATTTAGGATTTGGATTGGGACCGTCGGTTTGGGGCTGGTTACCCTGTCGGTTAGTCCTTGGATTTAGAATGGGACTGTCAGTTTGGGGCTGGTTACCCTGTCGGTTAGTCCTCGATTGAGTTAGATTTAGGAACTCTGTTTGAGTTGATTTGGTAGATTTAGAGTTAGGACATGATTTGTCATTGATTTTGGAGTTAGTCTTCGATTGAGTTGGATTTAGTGGTTCAGTTTGAGTGCTAGCATCACAAAATTGTCTCCGATAGACTGGTCTGTTTTGTGACACCTTTGTGCAACTCTCGCTGAGAGGAAGCATGGTCGCTTGTCCCCGATGGACTGAATGAAGCGACTCGTGGTTCCTAGGACTTAGAGCTAGAGTTGATTTTGTTTTTAGATGTCTAATTGGGGTGCCTCCGCCTCGACATCCATGTACTGGCTCGAGTTGGGGCTCGACATCTGTGGCTGGGCATTGAGGTAGTAAGTTGAAGCGGTTTCCAAGGAAATGCCCGTCTCCTCGGCCGCCTGTGAGTTTAAATTATTGATTCTAGCAGGAGGTGTTGGTCGTTGTTGTGGAACTGGTTGATTCGAGTTTAGAGTTTGTTTAAAACTGTTATTATAAGCGCGTTTCCGGCACTCTGTAATTAGATGTCCCGGTAGTTTGCAGTAGTTGCAGACTTTCATGGGATTGCGAGGCTGTTGCAGGATATTATTTTTATTTAGAACTTGCCTAGCGTCATTTGTACGTATGTACGTGTTAGAGCGTGAGTTGAATGATGGGGCACTGTTTTTATAAAGATTTTGCCTGGCACTATTCATATTTCGTATTTTTTCTTCTTGAATAGCGATGTTTCCTGCTTCGGTGAGGTTGGTTATTGATTGAACCCGAAGCATCATATCTATGTCAGAGCTTAAGCCGTTTACAAAGACGTTAAGTGCTGTCTCTTCGGTTGTGGCAACGCGACCTGATAATGTTTCGTCATTAATCTCGGTTGTTAGTTTTTCAATGAGTTTGCTCCTACTCAGATCAACTCTATGAAAATAGTCAGTGATGGACTCACTGGGCTTTTGAAATAATGACTGTAGCTCCAGTTGAAGATGTCCTAGAGTCTTTGTTTGCGAATATTTTTGTATGAGGAAACCTTTTAGGTCGTACCAAGTTGCAAATTGTTTAATGTAAACGTCTGATGACCCTGGCCCCGTGATTTTATTTAATGTATAAGGCAAAAGTATTTGCTCCTGGGTAGATGACGCGAGTTTAAAAGCTACATCGCATGATCGAATGAAGCGATACACTTGCGGAGTTTTTATAGTGTCAAACTCTGGTATTAATTGAAGTAATGTTCTAAGATCGACCTCCATGCTTGATTCAGTTTTCAATGTTTTGGATTCGATAGACATGGTAATTTAAAATCAATAGAGTTAGATGAATGATCTAGAATTAGGAGTTAGGTAAAGATTTAGGATTTAAGGATTTAGGATTTAGAGCATATAGTAATTGAGCCACTTACCACAGTAACAATATAAATGCTTGGATGCACATCGCCGTCGTCAGGTTCGGCAGGGAAGATTTAAACCCTTCAGGTACCGTAGAAACGTTATCCCCGTCTTATTACGCGACTTGCGAATCCTCTACCGGCTGCGCCAAAATGTTAAGTAGCGACTCGCACAATTACTTTAAAAAAATGATTTTATTTGAAATAGAACTTAGAATTATTACAATGTTGAGATTGAACTCGAATGTTGAAATAGAACTGAGTTGTTTGACTGTTGAAGTTGAACTGAATTGTCTGAATGCTGAGATTGAACTGAATGAATTTTCTAACTAACACAAGGTATTTATACTTTTGAGGATCGTGGGATCGCTAATCATAATTAGGGTAGGTTCTTCGAACTATGAGCTGTTTACAGTGCAATTTGTCATAGGAATGGTATTTAGAAAGGGTCGTGAGATAGTTATACATGAGTAAGAGTTAAGTTAATGTTTCTAGAACCAATTAGTCATTCACAAAGTAATTTGGGAAAGGATCTACTTAGATTATTCATGTTTACCAATAAGTAAAGTACGTGACACTAATTAGTCATTCACAAAGCAATTTGGGAAAGAACCAACTTAGATTACTAATCGATACCTTAATTTGCAGACCTAATAACTCCTCTGGAGCAAACTTTACAGGAGCGACTTAAAACGTTATAATAAATTTTATTTAAGGAAATAAATAAAAACAAAAGTCCCGTTAGAAATTATGCTTTTTATTAATCTAAAAACACTTAAACATCTATGTTTTCTTATAACCTTTAGGTTTTACAGTGAAAAAAGGAGTTGTTCGATTTGGTTTAAGCAATACTTGAAACTAAAAGTGGAGTTGTTTGATTTTATTCTAAACTAATAATATAAACTAAATAATCTGCCACCCGAAGGGAAATGATAATAACTAATTTTCGAGTGGCAATGCATCGTAATAGGCGTGATAATCACGGGGCATAGATAACTTAAGTTGTTGTAAATCAGAAAATTTTTTTTCGTTATTTTTCTTCTTTGGTCATATAAGTTTTTTAGGTCATCCACCTTCACGGGGACAACTGGGGTTTTTCTTTGATTGAGGATCTTCCACTCCTCGCCAAACCGAAGCTTGTACATTACGTCTCCATTAGGTCTGTACTGCAGAGCTCTCAGATCAGTAACCTGTAAAAACACTTGATTTTATAAAGCCTCCCGGATCTAGAAAGATAAGTCATCGTAATTTGAAACAAAGCATGCAAAATGAAAGAAAAGAAGTGCATACCTTTGGATCCCCTTTCATTTTCCCTGGACGAATGGATTTATACAAAGCAATTTCTTTGAAATCCTTGAAGTAGGGAAAAGTCAAATATTCACATCGGTATTTTTTGTTATTGGTCTTTGCTGTTCGGCAGATGTTTAAGTATTCAGCAGGGGCATGGATGGTTTGGTTTTTGAGCCGCTTCTCAATCATGGCATGCATGCTGTCCACCTCCATTTGGGTATGCCCAACCTCAAGGTATTTATGAGTTATTGTTATGTTATAATATATTGATACATTAATAAAGGCATTACTGAGAACTACGTTGCGGTTTTGATAGGTACAACCATCAGTGTAAAACACGATCTGCCGGTCTTTGTCATCCATTTGAGGTATAATTTCTTTTACAATAAACTTCGACATTATAGTGGCAAATTCCTCCGCATTAAGGCCACCCTCAGACTCATTCCACACAAAACAATAACCCTGTTCCATTTTCATGTCAAAAATACACCAATTGTGGACACATAATTTAGTTTTGTAATAATTGCTGGAAACCGTAGACCTAGGTGCCAGTAGAACAGCTTGGAGGTCAGCAGTGAAAACGAATTTGTGATCTTTCTTGTCTTGCTGTTTTTCAGCTCTAGCTTCCACCTTTTTCTGAATATGCTCATTGTATACGTCTTCACTGATTTGACCAATCACATATCCATTGCATATTTCACAGAGATCTTTTTTAGGTATAAACAAGGATATTTTTTTCAAGGTAAGAGCATTGGAAAAAGTGGCGATGCTCAGTGGTTTTACATTTTTGGAATTGCATTCCTCTTTATAGAGTTTATAAAACTGTTGCTTAGATATAATTTCAGGTTGCAAGTACAACATAGAGGTTCTTTGCCGGCAGTAGTGGGAAGGCAGTTTAGGTAATTCATCCAGAAAACTGTCCAAAAATGTTTTCTCTGAGGAACTGACTCTATTGCTGGTGGAGGCCGTTGACTGATTGTCAGGATGGATATCATTTACACCCGTTGTGGATTTTTGTGATGCTTTTTCTTCTTTCCAAGCCCAGCATTGGTAGGTGGTTATAGAAAAGGTGTTTATGAACAATGTCTTACACACTCTTATCATTTGGTCGTTTTTCTTCAAATAATAAACCATGGAATTCTTTCTTTGTGACTTATTGGGGTCTTTTCTGTCTCTTTTTCTCTTCGGTGTGATACATTTTATCAGGCAATTAACAAAAATTTTTTTCTCTCCCCAATCCATAGCCCAAAATTGTTTAAATAAGCTTTCTCGGTCATTTTCAGTTATCAAGTGACAATTAAAAACTCCGTTTTTATTTTCTTGACATTTGCATCGTGGTTTAATTTCTTTTTTTGATTTACGCACATCTTGTAACCATTTTCCCTCTACTTTTCTTTTTCCATAATATTGAATTCCCTTTTCCCTGTTAAGTCTGTTTTTTTCAATATTCCAATCCTTTTTATCCACTTGACAACGCTTTTTTCTTTTAACAAGTGGTGTATCGTCTTCTGATTCTGAACTTTCACTATATTCAACTAATCTGGCCACATTGTTGAGTGATGATGAGGTGATAGCTTCCTGTACATCAGGGGTAGGGTTAATGTGGATGTCCAGCGTGCATGAAATGGGTGGAATGTCAACTCTAGGGGGAATGTTTATGTTGTCATTCAGCAAGGGTGATGTGGTAGTGTGTTCATCAACTATAGGGTGTAGGGCAATGTCAGTGCCTTGGGTTATTACATAAGAGTTAATATCGTCAGTTGGGGGTACAAATTGGTCAATAAACTCAATTTGAACATTGTTTGGCTCATTAATATCGTCGTCAAATAACAAGAAATTGTGAACTTGAGGCACATCATCCGTGTTTGTTGTAGCTTCGGAGAGTTGATATTCATTCTGGTGATAACTCACAATGGTTTCCGTCTCAGGTTCATTCTCCGTTGTAGTAGGCTGTGTATGGATCTGTATTGATTCTAATAGTGTTGAAGACATATGAGTATCAAAGTCACCAAGAGCAATATTAGAAATAGTAGCAATGGCAGTATCTTCACACAACTTTGGCAATTGGTTAGCTTGGAACAATGCATTATCAGGGTTAGTAACGTCGGTATTAGCAATATTTTTGTTAGTTGATTGCGCAGAAAGCAAAATTCTCTTAGCTCGTGCTTTAGACATATTCCTGCACCAAAAAGAAAAACATAAAGCAAAATAAAAAACCTTCAGGATGGTAAGCATCATTCCAAAATGCCATAATAAATAACAAAATTACTATTAAACAATCAAGCGAGGCGCACGAAAGTGAACACACACACACACATACACACACTTTACATAAATACATAAATTTACACTTCTGCACATGATTGAAAGTGAAAATTAAATTATTAGGTCCATAGTATCACAAAAACATGCGTTAAATCAAACATATCAACTCCAAGCATCACACCAAAATAATCAAAAGTCAAATCAAATAACTCCAATCACCGTGCAATTTTCAAAAAAACATGTCAAAATAATGTTACAAGGCTATTTAAATCATAAAACACTTACCATAATATATTTTCTACTACTTTAAAGCTTTAAACTGTAGTGAAAGACACTTTTACCATTTGTTTTATGTTAAATGCGCGGGAGCTTGCGTACGCTTGTGCGACGTAGAACAAAATGGCCGACTGCGCGGGAGATATTCGATTATTTTGTCAAAATCGATGCGTTTCGTTTTACGCGGAGTTGTTTGATTTTCAAATAGCGTTTTTACACCAATACCGTTGAGAACCATGGAGTTATTTGTATTTGAAAAAATAGAGCAAAAAATCTAGTTTCTGCCGGTATCAAAATGTCATTTTCGTGAAAAAGTGGAGTTATTAGGTCTGCAAATTAAGGTATCGTAATGCTTACTAATAGCTACTTACAATGTTTATTAATAGGTAAGGTATGTAAGAACTAATAGCTAGAGTATGTGAGATTGCAATGTGTATTAATAGGTAAGGTATGTAACACGGGCTTATCCTAAATGAAGCTGGCAGAGATCCATGGGAAAAGGACGGAAGTGAAATTCTAGTGATGGATAGTCAGGAGGTAGATAATGATGATGAAACAGGAAGATCGTCTACTCCACATATAGAGATGCGTTACTCTGCGTCTACTCTTAAAAAACGTAAACAGCAGCGAAGCTTCATTTGAAATAGATAAAACCATGCGTGTGTTCTCCAAATCCTGCGATGCACCTATCAGCTCGAACTAAGATAGAAACTAATCTCAATTAGGTAGAGGTAACTAAAAATAGTAAGTACGTAAATAATTTAGTAATCATTCTGTAAGTAGTATTTTTCAAACTTTCGCGATCACTGTTCATAATTACTGATTAAAACTGGTATTTATCGCGTATGCACCTTTTATATTTGTTATACCGACGTTTCAACTGTATTGCAACAGCCGTGGTCACGGGCGGAATGGAGTACTTGGATCTACCGTCAAGAAGTGACGGCAGCTGCAGCAACTACCCTCACATGGTCTTCAGAATTAGAAATGTCCTTCATATTACGACACACTACACTAACCGTATCGATAAAAAAACCCGTTTTAATCAGTAATTACATTGTGTAAGTATTTGGTAATACAATATAGAGCGGTAAATCACGTCATACACACCTAGTGTTCATTTGCATAAACTAATGCCATCAAACTTAGGATAGGTCAGTAACATTTACCTGTTGACTACGGTAAGATTTATGGCGTGGATTACCTACAGATGTATAAAAAAAGGTATGGATATAGGCCAGACAGGGGCTCTAACGGAAACCCCAGATTACCGAGGGTGATAGCCATATTTTATACTAACTAGTATTGAATCTGGGGTAATAGGATAAAGGTATGCAAGGGCGGCCGCACATGCGCATTAGCCCTCATTGATTTTTCTCACTTTGACAGTTCACCCCATGTTTTGAGACATCGCTCGCGTATCAACGAGAAAGTAAACAAAAATGGCTCTAGATTTCTCCGCGACGTATAAACTTCTGGTTTTAGGCGATTCTAATGTGGGCAAAACGTGTATTGTGCATAGATACTGCGACGAGAGATACTACGATATCTACATATCCACAATAGGTGAGCCAAAGCTTATTTACTTGCACTTTTACGAGCCTTTGTCAGACAGGTGATGTAGTTTTAGTGCCTCAGAAACATAACAAAATCAGTATTTATATTTCCACTGCGGATGAAAAGCGAGAAACAATGGAGCATATAGTGTGAAAGAACCATTTAATAATTTTACACCCAGGAACTTCCTAGACGCGCTTTACAGTTAGAGAAACGGACGCCCGTACTGCATTACTTATTCAATTAGCTATAAAATAAGGATCAGTTCCCATTATTTCAAGAGCTCCAGATTGTTCTAGCATCCCTTACACTATCGATTTTACAAACATATCTATAGATTCCTACACTCAGGTTTCAAAGAATATCGCAAACTAACAGACAGGCCATCCTTTTTTGAACCAGCAAACGTTTGTTTAACTGCAAATAATGTTCAAAACGGCTTAAATGATTTTGATGAAACATTGTACTATTTATAACAAGAAAATGATCTAGTTTGGTATATCTAGCTAAGTTGTTTACGAGCTCAACTACAAAGGAAAGCTTGGTCGTTCACTTTTAATATTGCATCCAAATTCAAACCCAGTTTTTATAATGAACATTATTCTAGTAAATATCTATCGCTTTTTCATTTGTCAAAATTTGTCTAATTTAAAATATCCTCACAATACTTTCGTCACAAAAATAAACGTTGGGTTGTTGATTCTAAATCAATATGCTCTCGCAATGGCTCAACTATTTTAAGCAGTGGTAGGTAGTCGTGTTGGTAATTTCAGCTAGTTCTATAAAAGTACGAATCGATGGGGAATTATTCTGATTGTGCTGTAGCGCAACAGCATTATAATGTTCGGTTTCTCTACCAAAAACCAGAAATTCTTATAGTGTTTTGGCAAGATTTCTTGCCCGGATTTCTAGTATTTAAATACATCTTGAGAAAAAGGGTGTGCCATGTCAATTCACTACTAAATATTAAGAGAGTAGGTAAGCTAATAAGTCTACTGTGTCAATGATACATTTTCAGAAGGCATGTTTAATTACAGTTGAAAACTCTTATATAGCTTATGTAGGCTTTATAGGTTTTTTCACCCTGTCAGATTCAGATGCAACATTGTTTTACAAAACTTAAAATAGAATCGAGATTAGAACACATATTTTTGTCAGTTTTTCATTGGAAGCTGTCAAAAAACCTTGAATCGCAATTCACGCTTGAACACAGTTCATGAATACTGGGCAGTTCTAAAATAAATCAGTTTAGTCTCGACCAAAGCTTCTTCTCAGTCTGTACTTATTGCAGATATTTTTTACAAGGAGGCTTTAACATTCACCATTGCCACAAAATAAGCTCTTACCAAATTTCACTGCATTTCCAGGCATAGACTTCAAACAGAAGATTATCAGCCTCGATGGAGTGCCCATCAAGCTCCAGATCTGGGACACTGCCGGCCAAGAGCGCTTCAGGACGTTGACGACTGCTTACTACCGCGGTGCTATGGGCATCATCCTCATGTATGATATCACCAATCTTGAGTCTTTCAACCACTTGTCGTATTGGCTGCGAAATATACAAGAAGTAAGTAATTCTCAAGGATATGTACAAAATGATCAATTTTAGACAAGTTAATAGGTAGTGCCTTGGAGACTAGCGGATTCTTGTAAGGAGTTTTAATTTTTTTTGAATAGGCAATCGTTAGACCTCACCTGAAATTATGTGATGGTGAGGTCGAAGTGAAGATGAAACACGCTTCTCTAGAAATCTATTAAAACCCTTAACGTTTGTTGCAGACGGTTTTCACCGATTAAACTGCTGTGTTACTGAAATGTATTATTTAGGGATAGGAACGGATATTTACCTCAGATTATTATTAAGAACTTTTGATACTTACATATTTTGACAGTTTTTCTTCTACCTTCCTAGCATGTGAACAAGAACAAGGTTTTTGTGTCTGAAGTAATTCTAGGCACAAAAGCCAAGCAACTTCTCAGACAGTTTGCTTTAAGTATTTTCCCAGGGACATGATAAACGCTTAGCAATTTTAACGATTTTCGCACTTCATTTTATCTATTGTAAGTTTTTTCAAACTTTCGCAATCACTGTACATACCTAATTACCTACTGATTAAAATGGGTAATTATCGCGTATGTACCTTTTTATTTGTTATCCTGACTTTTCGACTATGTTGCAACAGCCGTGGTATCTGGCGGACTGGAGTACTTGGAGCTACCGTCGAGAAGTGATGGCAGCTGCAGCAACTACCGTCACTTGGTCTTCAGAATTAGAAATATTCTCGTTCATATTACGACACACCACCCTAACCGTATCTACGCACTGAGACGACCAATCACGACGCGCACACCTCATAATCACCGGGTTCCAGGACGCCGAGAGTCTATAGTCATTTTCCTGATTGAAGTTTAGAAATTTCTTGATTTCAATCGCTTCACGAACCATTCTCTTGAAATAATGCAGCGTTCACTAGAGATAACTTTAGGATCATGAAGTTCAATCCAATATTATTGAAAGTTAGACAATCTTTCACATTAACATTACCCAGCAATTTTGAAATGGATTGTTTTATTTTGTTTCAGTACGCGTCTCCAGATGTCATCAAAGTGCTTGTAGGAAATAAATGCGATGTTCATGAGAACCACAGAGCTGTTCCGAGAGAGCGGGGACAAAAGGTTGGTTGTTATTGTGTCTAGGTTGTTCTAGTAACTATATTATTTATTAAAGACTAGCTTTCGCCAGCGGCTTCGCATGCGTGCTTTGTCCATATTAAGTAGCCTATGTTTTAATCCAGGTTTAAGTCTATCTATTTACCTATACACCAAATTTCATCGCTATCGGTTTAGCTGTTACGACGTGATTGAGTAACGAACAAACATCCAAACTATCGCATTTATGATATTAATGTGATTGAGACGCTGGATAGATGTATAGGACTCACACACGAAATACTGGACCATACACGCGCTAAACATACCTACAGGAAAGGAAGAAAAGGGGGTATTTGCATTGCACGAACGTTACGAGCTATTTAAATCAAACCGTAAGTGGCTTGTAGGTTACAAAGAAATATTTTTATAGAATAGAATAGAATAATCGTTTATTTAAGACAGTGTCCATACAAAATAATAATAATCACAAATAAATAAAATTAAAAACATACATATCAATAGTAATACAGTAAATTAAATCAAAAGTAAAATATTACAAATTAAAATAAAATAAAAGAGAATAGGAACTTCAAATAAAACAAAATTCATATAAAATTGAAAACATGTAGGTATTTATAATTTTTATTTTATAATTAAGTCCTTGATTAAGTAGTTATTTGAAACTTACATAATTAGATCTATTAATTGAGCATGATTGATCGAGCGAAGCGATATCTCAAAATCAACTTGGGGAAATCGGCGTTGTTTGTAGATATGTTTGTTTGTCCGAGGATACTTTCGAAGCGTTTATCCAATCATCGTGAAATTTGCTAGTAGGTAGGTTAGTAGGTAGTGATGGCACAATTTTTATGAGACTAAATGAGGTAAAAATGTGGGGGGGTTGTTGAGATATTGGGATCCAAGAGGGGTAAACCAAAATGGGACTATCCGATCAAGTGGCACGTCTAATAAAAGGTCTTTGTGAGTACATTTCGACCCCGTTTTTATTTTTAGTTTATACCTTGTAGTTTGTAAGCTATTAGCCATAATAAAAACTGAACTTTGACAATATTCACACGGTATAGGTACTAGTGACCCCACCGTGCTGAAATTTGGTATGCGTGTAGCTTTAATGACACAAATAGTATAGGGAAAAGTCTGAAATCCAGAATAACTGCAATTTCTACCCCAAAAAAGGCAAAACAATTTACATGAACTCCTGTTACCTGTAATTTGTATGAAACTGTAGGTCAAGTTAATTGGTTAACATTTTGTTACGAGACGTTGTGCAAGATTACGAATAATTTTTTTTTTGTTTTTATGGGAGACTCGCGAGATCTTAGTTCGGGGCGAACCGCTAGTTTATAGTGCCTGGTGGAATTTTGGCTTCAGCTGGAAGGACCAAGCCGCTGTTTTAGCTTTGCCACCTTTCATTCGGCGAAAAAACTTAAATAAATAAATTAATATTGCTGGACATTTCACACAGCGCGGTCTAGACCCAAACTAAGCAGAGCTTGTACTATGGGAACCAGATAACTGATAGAATACTTATAATATATAGAAAAAACACCCAGACACGGAACAAATATCTATAGATCATGCAAACATTTGTTCCGCGGCGGGAATCGAACCCGCTACCTCCTGCGTCTCAGTCGGCTATACGCCCACTGCACCACGCTTGGATAGTTTATTACCTTGATTACTCGATATTTTTATGCGATTTCAGATAGCTGATGACTTCGACATGCCGTTTTTCGAAGTGTCTTGTAAAAGCGACATCAACATAGAAGAAGCGTTTTTGACTTTAGCCAGAAAAATAAGGGAATATAGAGAATCTAAGGTAATGTTTTATTAATATTCCTCGTATTTTTTCTCTTGTCGGGCAACTAATGCAATTTCCTCCATTTAACTCTCTTAAAGCTCCTTAGTAAAAGACAAAACTTCTTCTTTATCTGGCTCATGTAGCGTATTTGCAGCGTTCTTACTTGGTTTTCTTCTTATCTCACTGCTGGGTATAGGCCTCGCTTCGTTGCCGCCATTCAACAACAACACAATTAAATTATTTATTCAACAACAAACTTCAAATTTTCACAAACAAAAAATTACAACGGTTTACTAGGTATACCTAATACAATTCAGGATGGAAAACATAGGTACCTACCCAAACTAGGATTGACCTCTGTCCTGCGTTGTTCTAACCCACATACGACTTGCGATTCTTATAACGTCGTTGACCCATCTTGCCGGTGGGCGACCTGCGTTCCTGGTTCCATCTCGGGGTCACCACTCAGTCAGCACCCTGCTCCACCTCTCATCACCGCGCCTGGCCACATGTCCTGCCCAACTCCATTTGAATCCCAATATACCTACGCTTGCTAACGTCTTGAACTTTAGTCCGCTTGCGAATCTGATTATTTCAACTTAATTTAACTTTTTAAATATGTTATCACTTTTTCAGGCTGATGCATTCGAGTTGAAAGAAAGAGACAGCGTTATAAAGGCATCCGAATCCGAGACAGATGTGTCAAAATGTAGTTGTTAGCTTAATTTCTACTTCAATCGTTCCGTGTATTTGAAGCACACTGTTTATAACGTTGAATGTAGCATGTTCCAAATACATTGAACTTATTTCAAAGACACCGTTCCCCTATATCTTGGACAGCAAAATACTACCTTCCTACGTAGTAGTACGAAAAAGCCATTAAAACCATTACATTTTGTATGTCCACGTCAAGGGGAATGTGTTTCAAACAGTTCTCTACAATAGAGTATTTCTGTAGTATTTTAATCCAGGACATCTGTAAGCTCAGGTTTTTGAAGCAGCTACGCCCGTATTCTATAACTTAACTACCTAAGTACAATTAAGATTATACTGCTGGTGACTGTCCATTTTATGAAAAACATCCAATGATGTCTAAATTTTAAACAGTCACGTGTAAATCTTGAGTTTCTAGCCGGGACGCCACTTACGTAGCATCGAGACGGGTTCCCTCATTTGATGCAAGTCGCGGTAGCCTTGTTATGAGTCGAGGGTCCCTCAACCCGCGGTTGCCTCTAGTAAAGTCCCGGCTTTTCACGCTTAGATTTAATTCTGCGGGGCTAAGTTTTTTTCGGATTCAATTTCGAATCAGATAACGCTATATGGTAAACTATCAACCTTTAAATCCGTGTCGGAAAGGTATGCGAGCTTTATGGTCAATCCGAAATAGTTTTAAATTTGCATTTTCGATTAGAAATCGAATCCGAAACAAAATGTCGGACCGATCCGACCGCTTTCAGACGTTTTAAAATAGCCCCGCAGGAATAATACCTTCAAACAGGTAAAATGTGTTTCAAACTTAGCTTTAGTAAGTAGCACGAAAAAACGTTAGACGCTAGCGAAACGTTAGCCAATGATAATACCGCTAATGTGGTAACATTTGTTAAGTTGGACATAGGACATGTTGAGATTGGTTAATATTTGCTATCGTTTCGCTAAAATTATCATAACCACAATGGTTTCAAAAACCTGGGTCTTGAATACTACTCCGTAGAACCAATCATCGTAAAGCAAAGATTTACAAGTACTTAGGTTTCTTCGCTTTACGCGTAATGTGTGCTATTTTGCGTGAACCAAATATCGCAATCTATGCGCACTGCGATTTTACAATCAAAATTCTAGGTTAGTACTAAGTTTAAGGGTCCGCAAAAGAAAAAAAATCTAAGCCAATGAGAAGCTGAAAAAGCATTTGATGCAGACTAGAACCTAATCTGTGAAGCCTAAGCATTCTATTTGCTCAGCAAAAAGTGGCATTTATTCACAACTTGAATAACGTAATGGCAGATAATACTTATACCACTTATAGATAAAAACTGGCAAAAACTCGACTCGATATCTCAAAAGTAGGTAATATCTTTACTACCTTTGATTCTTTAAACTTGTGGGTCTATAAAAGTAGGGTTTAGTAGTTTTTGTCTTCTGAGCGAACCTACGTTATTAATTTGTAGGCATGAATATAGGCACGTCTTAATATCTATCGAATTTAAATATTTAAAAGGGTTTTCAATATTGTTGTAGTTAATAACATGAAGAAAAATGAGGTTTAATTGGAGATTTAAATCAAAAACTTTATCTTTAAAGTTGCTTTATCCTTTGGGTGTTTGTCCACCGCCGCCGTCACTCGGTCATCACCGAGAACGAGATGACTGCGCCAAAGTAGCGATAAATACATTTACCTACTATAGTCACGAGTCAACTAGGCATGGAAATTATTGTTATTTTTAAATAATTTTCATATGATCATATGATTAAGCTATTGCATAGCTACTATCGCGGGCCTTGAGCGTGGAGACCGAATCCAGAAATTCCGTAACGAAAATAACCTAACACTCCCTCACTCCGACCGGCACAGCGGTGATACTTTTTAGTTTTGCCATCTATCGATGAATAGCAGAACTTTTAATGACTTTTTGAAATATCACGCTTGTCTCTTTAGTTCAGCAACTCGCCTCTAGGTGGCATTGGTTGTATCGGCGTTACTGCGCATGCGTAATCCCCCTCGAATCGTAATTATAATTGCACAAGTTGATAAAAACAGCTATGCAATAGCTTTACCGCGGCAGTCTCCGAGTGCCACACGTCTTTTTTTTTATCACTGCTATTTCACATGTGAAAAATCACAAGCAAAAGATTTTTCATTATGACGCCGTAATTTCACACTTGCGATTCTTGGTAGTGCTGAAAAATAGCAGGTGTATGATTTTTTCCATGCTACTCGTGAAGCGTTCCATTCCTAGTGTCCACCGCGCGCCGTCACCGGTACGTCATGTTCGGTTCCAATAATCTCGTTTCTAGATGACAGAGGGCGCAGCGGTGAACAAGCGCCCTTAGAATGAAAATCATTAATGTAAATGTGTGAATGCTGTGTGCAATTTTTGCCAAAGAATAAAAAGAAAAGTTTAGGAAAGATTTTAAAATTAGGGCTGGTCCCATTAATGTGCAATAATGTATGCGCGAAAGTGTTTGAGTACTTAAATAAAATGTACTTATTACAAAACACAACGAATACTTAGTTATACATATATTTGGCTCTAATTGTACACATATTTGGATCGAATGCATAAAAAACTATCATTTTATTTTTATTGGCTGATTTTCGCTGAATATTTTAGAATAATCCCCGGAATGTTAGGTTTACTTCCATACTTGCATTTCTGATTATAATGCATAATAATCTTATTAAATTGTTATATATTAATATTGATTATAATTTGTAAGGCTAGCAGTTCATGTATTCAAGCGTTAGATTTAAGCAATACCTAAGCATTCTCAAATGCATCACATTAATAGTAAAGTTTTATACAGCACAACTGATGTACTTATCGTTAGTAACAGTTCAATACTATAATAAAGTTTTATAAAATACGAAATAAGTTATATTGTTTTACCCTTTTTTCCATACGGATATATTTTATGCAAAACAAAGGATTTTTTTATCTGTTAATAGATGGCGCTGTTCTGTATAAGTTATCAAAATAAAATTAATTTCGTGTTTAAAGTTGCTTAGGACGAATATGTAAAAACTTTGCCATCTCTGTAAACCATTTTTTTTGGGCATCTATACCCAGATAGCGCCACCTATTACGCTAGATGGAACTAGTTTCTTTAATCGAAAATGAAAATCCTTCATAGTTGTGACTAGAATTATCGGCACAGTCACGGATAATGCAAATAGTTTAGAACCATTTAATAAATAAATATTGCTGGACATTTCACACAGCGCTATCTAGCCCCAAATTAAGCAGAGCTCGTACTATGGAAACTAGATAACTGATAGGCTACTTATATACTTTTTTTTGTAAATACATACTTATAGTATATAGAAAAATACCCAGACCAGGAACAAATATCTGCAGATCATGCAAACATTTGTCCCGCGCGAATCGAACCTACATCCTCCTTTTCCAGAGCAAACGATCTCGGCAACCTGCACCTAAACTAAATCTATATGGATCTAACTAAATCTAAATTCTTTCTGGGCGTCTGGTCGAAGCGACGTGTGATCCGAGAGCTGGCGCTTTCTGGATCAACGCATAAGCTGCGCTATTCAGCGGGGCAATGCAGTCAGTGTCTTGGGGGCACTTCCGCATAGTAGTGATCTGGAGCAGTTGAGCTATCTATCGATCATTTGCAACGGTCTTTAGATGATTCAACTATTTCTTCTGTATTTTATTGTAAATAATTGTATATTCTTTCTGTTATTGAAGGCACTAAATTAATAATTTAAATTGTTTCTACGTTTTTTAGGCGTGATATTCCGTGATATTTGACTTGACTGTGCTTCTGTTGAACGTCGTCTAGACGTAGATAATTGTACATTTACATTATTCGCGTGTTCCGTCGAGTATGGCTCGTCTTTTATTAGCGTTTCTTGTTTTAAAGGTACAACTGCATTATTTGTACTAACGATATGCGGATGATTGTTGTTTGATACACTTGTGCCGACGTTTGATACACTTGTGCCGACGTTTGATACACTGGTACCGACGTTTGATACACTTGTGCCGTCGTTTGATACACTTGAGCTCTTGTTTGATACACTTGAGCCCTTGTCTGATACACTTGAGCCCTTGTTTGATACACTTGTGCCCTTATTTGATACACTTGTGCATTGATCGGCATCAGTCGGTTCTGTCTTGATGGCTCCAATTGAAATCATTGTATCAGTTGAGCTTGGTTCTGCGTCAGTTCTGAAATATTAGAAAAATCGTATTTATTTATATTCAACGAAACGTTACGTATTATTACTTATTCGCTGTAAAACCCCAAATATGTCTTGATGATGAGGAGACACAAAACGACACTATACCTGATTCTGTCGGTCTATTTGTAACGTACGCATAGACAGAGTTACTTTCAAATTTATAATAATAGTATGGATGGTAGAACATTGGTCATGTCAGAACAAGATTTTACCGCTAGACTGTATTTTTACACGAAACTCATTTTGCACAGTTGGGTAAAAAGTAGCGTATGTCTCAATCCCGGTCAAAATCTCCAACTCTAATAAATTTCATCGAAATCGGACCTGCCCTTTAGTCGTGAAAACGTCACAAACATACAGACATTTATATATAATATAGATGATTGATTACATACTTTAAATAGAGACTATATTTTTTATGATTTAACTACAGATGTATAGTTTACAGATTTTTCCCTGTGCTTGTAGTATAAGACGATATTACTTGCCAAATTTCATAGTTCTAGGTCAACGGAAAGTACCCTATTCATTTTGATTCCATTGAGAGTGTATTGTATATACATCTTTCCGGCATAAGTGGTCGTATCTTTATTACATTAACTTAGAAGTTTGATATTTTCACAGCTTCAAGGGACTGTAGACTTGAGTATATGGTTTTAATTTCGACTCGATACCTGCACGCGTTCTCGCTATAAAGGGTCTTGATAGACAGACAGCACAGACGGACAACAAAATGATCCAATAAGGGTTCCGTACGGAACCTTTATAGGATCACGTTATTGTTCTGTTGTTGTTTTGTTGCCTCCTTATAAATATTATAGAGGATGTCCTTATAGGTTAATTAACCTAATTGTATAATTGTTTGTTGTCCACAATAAAGAAAAATGAAATCTATCTAATATTGTCTCGTTTAACAGTATGCGCTTACGAATCAGCCTCTTCTTTGATAGGTAGTGGCATGTCGTAGGGTAGGGCCGGCAATGGTCGCCCGTACAGAATGTGCCTAGGATCTATCCTCTCTTCTAGATCTTTGCCGAATAGCTCCTCCATTACATTGTGTTTCCGCATATGCATCTCATCATTGTACTGCTCAATCTTTTGTTTCTCAAAACGCACTGAAATTAATAAAACAAAGATTTTTTATAACTTTATTCCTTTAAAAAATACAAATAACTTTATATTTTTATATTAATTATATTACAACATTAGATAATAATGTAGTTCAGTAGTAAAAATCAATAAAATATGCCGGTCCCATAATTTTTGGGATAATATTAAATAAATCTGACAAATACTGGCATATAAAGGTGTAACTAATATACAATTTTTTTTTAAACTAGTTGGCGCTTATCTGGGTCAACGCATAAGCATTGCAATTCAGCGGGGCAATGCAGCCAGTGTCTTGGGGCCACTTATAGATAGTTTGCAACGGTCTTTAGATGATTAAACTGTTTTTTCTGTAAGTATTTGATTGTAAATAATTGTATATTATTTCTGTTATGAAAGGCATTTTGCCCATATTAAAAAAAAAATAAGTAACTAAACTTAGTACCGCCTTGACATGCATATGACGCGGGCTGCCAATGTACGTCGCCGGTAGAATTGTCAATCAGCCATCATTAGCTGCATCTATGTATGAGAAAATGAATTTTTTTCATAATTTTTTTGCGTGAATTTTCCGATATTTTAATAGTTATTCTGCTTTTCGGGGCGGAGACAAATCCAATAAATCAAAGATCATCAAAATCGGTCCCGCCGTTCTTGAGTTACAATACACAAAACAGAATACAACCAGTAAAGATAACGATGCAAGGAAATGCAAAGGATATGAGCTAGATGGTATCCTTTAAACATGCGTACATATCACGATTAAATTGAGCAATTAAAATTGCTGCATTGCTAAGTATAAGCCTCCTTCATTTTGTGGCATCTATATCTTGGGCTGATAACATCCCGGTCTTATTAGTCTTATGATTGGTACTTACTCAAAAGCTCTTCAGGAATTTTGCTTAAAAACCCGCTGATTCCTTCCATGAGTCTACGTAATTCAGTTTCACTGTTCTTTTGATCATCAATTATCAGCAGCAAAGGTCGAGTCACGCTGTCAAAGAACTGAAACATTATATATTAATTTAATGATGTTACAGTGCCAACAAACTTCTTGTGCCAGTACCACAATCTACTTATTGTGATTCTATCAATCTAGACATCTAAGAAAAACTATTCATCACTACTCTAGGGTATTCATGCTAGCCTGACGGTAGTAATTTTCCACTGACACCAACGTTTCTCTTGTTGGGACCCGCTGTGAGTTACATTTTGTAGATTGTCTGATGGGGTTTGGCTTAGATTTAAAGTCATTTGATCAGTATTGTGGTAAAGAAAGTTAGCAACAATAGTTTGCTTAATTTAAGTTCATGTAAGTATTAAAACAATATCACACTTCCAAACCTAAAAACAGTGATTTTTTAAAGAGCATCTTTTGGCAGTCTATTTAAGAACAAGTCAATGAGATTTTGAATAAGAAAATACTTACTTGCTCCGCACAGCAGACACTTAAAGTAAAGTTCATTTTTATAACAATTGCACCTAGGCGTAGCATTTTGACATCTAGATGCCCTGTATTTAATTCATTAAACTGTATCTTGTCTATTATCTTTGGGTTGTTCAGCATACGAAGGGCAGCATTTAGAAAACCTTGTCCATCTGTAGCTTCAATATCTTTATTGCTGTCCTGAAATGAAATAAAATTAAATTCAACTTCTCTTCAGCAAATTAGAGTCCTGCTCTTGTGTATGAAATCCATATGAGGTTATGTATGCTCTCTGTTTAAAAAGTACAAAAAGACCTTTATAAGCGAATTGCAGGGTTACCCTTTCATGTATCCAACTCAATTCTTCTTAGGATACTTAGGTTATAATTCCCTCAAAACTAGGAGAGTGTGTGAGCAGATAACCACTGTCTGCAAAATATTTCGCAACAAAATTGATGCACCTGATCTGCTTAACGAGCTACTTTGCTTTTATGTCCCAAATAAATATATCCGGTGCAGAATACATAGGCTTCTTGCTGAGATTTTTTTTCTTTAATGTACATAATTATGCTAATTTTATTTAAAATTAAAATGTATGTAGGTAGGTAAACAAACCACCCATACTTATTTTAAAAGTCGCTTGATTGCCGTTCAGTAAAAAATTGCATCTGTTGTTGATTTGTTATGACTACATCTTTGTAAATTGATATTAATTCTGATACTAAATCAACATCAAGGTTATGTTAGTAAAAAACAGTTTGTATACAAATATTACACGTCGAATTTGGCTGCAGTATACGCATCGCAGGTGAGAAACAGATTTATTTTGATGAATAAAACCAACACATTTTCTGACTGTTACTGTGTATTTATGATTTAAATTTATTGCCGCGGACAAGCCAATGTTTGGTCAAAAAGGATAGTTTTAGGATTTAGGATTCTTACCAACATTATCTTTGTAATGCCATCGCTATCAAGCTCTTCAGACCACAGTTTTACATAATTCGTTACAGAAATTATGTAGCTGAGCCGATTTTTATGTGCCCCTGTATTTCTCGGTTTTTTGTCATTTACTTCAACTTTTATGTAAAAAGCAGGATCAGATTTACATTGAATTAAAGATTTCCACATTTGAACAAAGGTATATCGATATAAAGATTGTTGAAATGTAAAATAACGTCTACAAACAACAGAAATGTTTGTTTGTTTTATTTCAAGTTCCTCGGAAAATAATGTGACACGGCAATTGACATTGACAATTACTTTCCTTTGTTAATCAGCATGACAGAGCAACGCCATCTGTTAGCAGTTTATAAAAACATGGCCATGAAAACTTGCCGTCAAGCCGTGTCACATTATTTTCCGAGGTACTTGAAAAAAAATATCATTTATGTTTGTTTATATGATGAAGTGAGAAATAATTTAGATTGTCTCTCTGATATTTTGGCGTGTGAACCATATTTTTAGCAGTTTATCGCCTGACAGCGGCATTTATATAATAGGTAAGTTGAAACAATTTTTTTAATAAAAGTTGAAAAGCCCTCCCTCATTTCAATAAAAACATCATACATAGGTATGTACGATGTTGTATGACTTTTTTGGCTGAGTTGAGTTGAGCCTCATTGAGGTGCCTATATTACTTTATATCGAAAAAATGAAGAGGTATCTTACTATAATAATTTTATAAAATAGGCAGGGTATTTACCCTAGGGCCATGGTTGTTTTGTTACCAGAAGATGTAAGTACCTACCTATATTATATTGTTCTAAACTTGAACGATCCATAATACCTACATAAAGAAATCTTGTTGGGCGCATCAAGATTTAGCATTTTTAGTCAACCTATCTAGTCTATAATTTTTAAGAAAACAAAACCTATTGTTACCCTATTAAATATTCAGCATTTTTTCTATATTATGTAAGTAATTAATCCCTGCCATTGAATTTTTTACGTACTCGAGTACGAAAACGTCTCGACTGCAAGAGAAAGATAACACGACCAAATCCATCCAACAGTGAACAAAATGTATGCTAAAATTTGTTAAAGAAATGTCAATGTCATTGGCAATGCGAAATTCCCGCCATTAAAAACGAAAAACCTATCAAAAAAGCCACTGTCTGTCACTGTCATCTGAATTTAGTGTCGCATTAAATCGATAGTACGCAAACAGAACTGTCGGACATTGATTTTCGAGCGAATTTCGCAATCGATTACAAATTTTTAAAATGAATATTTGAAAAACTGTAGGGTTTCGCAAATTGCCACTTCATAAGTAGACTTCCTTTATGTATATCTAAACACGAAAAAAAAAGAGTGTGTGTACTTATGTACACGCGTTAGAAGTTATACTTCTTTGGCGTATGGAAAAAATCTAATAATTTTTAATTAACGATGTAAATAAATTATACATACCGACAATTAACCTCAAATCTATAAATGCACTCAAAAAAGTTTATTCAAATCAGTTTTATCACTAATATTCAATATATATATATACTAATAAATAATAAATTATTAGTATTACCGTCGTATATGAAATTGATTTAATAAAAACACCAAAATAATATTTATTTATTCACACTGTTTAATTGTACCCTTACGAAACACGTGTTCTACATATAAAAATACTAGAATATACAACTTGAACATAGTTATCAATTTTCATACCACCTAGAACTAACTTCATGCTGTTAAATTTAGGTGTCGGTGTGCGCGCGCATCGTAAAAGTTCACTCTCATCATTTTTCTCCATCGCGCCAAAAGAAGTATAACTTCAAAAAGTCCTAGGTCAACTTTCCAAATGGAAAGTTGAGCCACTGAACTAACTGCTTCGATAGTGTCGATGCCAGCACTTTGTCGCGCCTCTCGAGCATCAATGAGTGTCTCGAACAGTTAATCGACGCGAAACAGCACACCGCACGTGGCTACACATGATGAATAATAGAGACGCGTGTCACTTTTACCGCCATTATCCTCTGAGTCTGCGGTCTCCGCAAAGCTTTGTTACCTTAGGTTATAACTCCCTGGGCGGGTCTGGGTTTATCCATTGGTAGTTGCCATGCCTAGCTTGCGGCTTCAGCCGCTTGTATTGGATAAATCCAGGCCTTCCTTACTCGGCTCTTTTTTTTTTTTTATTTATTCATCACAGAATCAACAGCACTTGATATCAATGTATACAAACTCTTATAACTAATGCTTAATGCCAATAACAGATGCACATTTTATAGACATTTAAGAAATTAGAAATTAGACGCTTAGAGAAAAAGATTAAAAAACACAATACAAAATAATAATTGATTTTCAAGGAATTTAGTAATTTAGTAGGTACGCATTTGAAGAATGAAAGGGGAGGAGGGATGCTGTGTAAATGTGTATATTTGAGGGAGTGAGGGAGAGAGTGTAGTGTTTTGTGTTTTGTGTAGTGTAGCTCTTTGAGTTTCAGAATATTTTATGGAACGTGCTATATATGATTAAGAACAGATATAACTTGTTTCTTAAAAGATGCCTTGCTATTAGACAAGATGTCTATATCCGAAAAAACCTTGTTGTAGCTATCTAGCGTGCGATAGATGATAGAGTTCTGGGCATAGTTGGTGTGACTGAAAGGAACATGAAAGAGGGTGGTGTGTCTAGTACGTTTAAAGGGCGTTTTGAATTGAAGAACTAGAGACGCTAATTCGGGACTATCAATTCTATTACTGCAAACGTCGTGTAAAAACAACATCTGCAGCAAAGAACGCCGATCCTTTAACGGCATGAGCTTATGAAACCTACACGATTCCTCGTAAGTCATGCCTCTTTTACAATGGGTGCGATAGTTTAATGTTTTAATAAATTGGGATTGAATGCGCTCAATATCTTGCTCATATATTATGTATTGTGGGTTCCACATAGTGCAACAGCATTCCAAGACGCTACGGACATAAGAATAATAAAGAACTTTAATACATTCAGCGTCGGAGAACTGCCGACTAACACGTAAGACAAACCCTAGATTTCTGTAAGCTTTTGCAACCACTGCCGCGACTTGATCAGACATTAACATTTTCGAGTCAAAGATTACTCCAAGATCTCGTGTATTATTTTTATGTTCCAAAGGTATATTGTCTAATTCATATTGGTATGTTATTTTTTTAATTTTACGAGTGAATGAAATTTGGAAACATTTTGAAGAATTTACTCCAATTCTATTATCGCGATAGTAGTTACATAGCCGTTTAATATCATTTTGAAGCTTCTGAGAGTCTGCTTCAGTTTTTATAAAAGCGTAGATTTTGGTATCATCAGCGTACATGAGGAATTTGGCAAACTGAAAACAACTACCCACATCATACAGGTAGGCAGCGTAAAATAGGGGCCCTAAAATAGAGCCTTGAGGGACTCCAGAGGGAACATCTACAAGATCAGAACGGTGTCCAGCAACAACTACAGCCTGTGAACGATTACGTAGATAAGACTCTGCCCACCTCAGAAGATTACCACGAATTCCTAGCTCTTGGAGCTTACGAAGAAGGATCATGTGATCAACGCGATCAAACGCCTTCTCGAAATCAGTCTGGGAGCGAGTAGGGAGGCGTTTGGTCTTGAGGGAGAGCGCAGGTCGTGTAGATCCTCAAGGCAAGTCTGGTGGGGTCGTTCCTTCTCGCGGTTGCTGCCCGCTATTGGTCTATTTCCATCAGAAATAGACGTAACGGAAACCACCAGGCGCCGGCACTTTGTCGGTGGGGTAGGATGGGTAGACACACTGGTGTCCATCTGTCTAGCAGATCGACAGCCATGATGAAGGCAGGGACGTGCTGGGGGAGCAGTCTGGTGGAGAGAGAGGATCCGAGGATTCTTCTAAGGATCAGAGTGTGGGCAGGAAAGACCACATCTCAAGGTTTCGGTGCCTGCCGAAGGGAGTATTGCGCGTGTGAGTCTGTATTTGTGTTGCTGCTGCTCGTGCACAACTGCGTCTGCGGTTGTGGGTGTGGGGATGCGGCATGGATCTGGCCTCACACGTGGAGTATGGTCGGGGGGAACTCGGCCGCTAGGGCGCCCATCACAGGGGACCTAACCCCTTCAAAAAGGAAAAAAAACTATGGAAATGACGAATCGCAAAAAACTACCTCAGTCGGGTACCAGCTGCTCCGCAGTTGGAGAATCCCGTAGCGGCGTAGCGCCAGCTACGTCGTTGTTCCCCAGTTCGTATTCTGAGGGGGGAGCCGATCGTCTTATAGTTGCTGAAGAACGTTGGTCTTCCGATGCTTCGGCTCGGTCGACGTGCGATATGGATAGGGAGACGAAAGCAGTCACCTCCCGCGCTTCGGTGCGGGAGAGGGGTGCTTCAGTTTCGAAAGGTGTGGGTAGTGTGGGTGGATCGGAAGAGCAGTCTTTGGAGAAGATGGGTTCCTTCGTGAAACCAAGGATTCGGTCGAGCGCGGTGAGCGTGGCGGCTGCATTGAGCGATAGAGGGGAGGAGTCGGACTGCTCTATTATGTCCGTCTCCTCGTTTGCCTCGACAGTGTCGGACATGTCCCGTGCTGTTCGAAAGCGTGGCAGGAAGGCTGATGGAGTGTCAGATCCTCAAGGGTCTAAGCGCGTGATAGATTATTTCCAAAATATGTGGTAAAATAAGTCAATTTAATACATGTTGGTCTAAAATGGTAATTTACAGTGAAATTTAATGAGTTAAGATATGATATGACTATATACTTACTAATTAAATAATAAATTCGTTTTTGAATTATATAATTATTATAAAGTTATCAAACGATTTCTTGTAAAGTTTCCGTTAAACATGCCACATTTCTTTGTCTAATTAGGTATGTACATTGTTACCTACTTGTTTATTAGTATGTATTCAATAGAGATAAATAATAATTTTAATTATAGTATGATTTTCAAAGTATATACGATATGCTTGAATTTTGTACTAAAAACACGTGGCTTCTCAGACTTGTTTACTCGCTGCTATAAAAGCTCGGAGCTCGGGACGGCTCGTGGTATTTTTGCGACCGACCGCCAGAGAGAGCGGAGCTCTGCGCTTTTGTACAAGTATAATACATACTCTCCAAGTGGGGAAAATACCACGTGTTGGGTGCTGAGCTAAGAGATAAGTAATTTTTATTATTTTATATACCTTTAGTATTGTTGTAATCTATGAGGTACCTTGTACTTTTAAAATATTACCCTTGCGGGTAGTTCAAATACATGATGGTTTAACGAGAATATAATTTGATTTTCTGTGCAGTTGTAGTTTGATTTTGATGAATAAATGAATATTTATTTAAAGGAATTTGCATATTATTTTAAAAAGCCCACAAATAGTGGTAATCTATTATCAGAAGTGGGATACGATTATCCTTCATGTATGTAAAACTATGTGTGTTTTAGGTTGCGTGGGCGCGGATTTCCATGGATCCGACAGTACTACTGGAGAGCCTGGTAAAGGCCATTGGAGATGCGGTGGCTGGCAAGCACCGAGGCGACGACGTGGCGCTACCGCCATTCGACCCGGACAAAAGCGACAATGGTGTTGAAAGATGGTGTAATTCTATTGACAGTCTCGCTTCAGACCTTGGTTGGAGCAGCATCATGACGGTAGCTAAGGCAGGTAAGGCCTTGAAAGGCTCTGCTTTACTATGGTATGAGACCTGGGACCCCGATGAAGGTAGATCCTGGGAAGTGTTTAAACGTTCAATTAAAGATTTGTACCCGGAAAAACGAAATTTGTCTGAAAAACTATCAAAAGCAGTACTTTATTCTTCGGATACTAGCGACTCTTATTGTGAATTTGCTAGGGAAAAATTGAGACTGTTAAAAAATACTAAAGTAGCATTTACTGAAGAACAGTTAGTTGAGCTTGTTTGCGGAGGTATAACTGATATAAATATTAGGATGGCTTCCCATAATAGTTGTGTTAAGACCACTGCAGAACTTATATCCTTGTTTACAACTTATGTAAAGCAATCAAAAAAAACGCCCTGCTGATTTCAATGTCAAACCAACCGTCAGACAAGATAGCCAAACTACCGGCACTGATACTAAACGACCCAAAATAGACAACCCTCAGGAAAAACGATGTTTCCTTTGTAATAAAGTAGGCCATTTTAGGCATCAGTGTTTTAGGAATAGGATTGGTCCGCAAGCTAACCGTCTTAATTCAAATACTACTATACATCCACTACCATCCCATGATGTCCCATCAAAACCAGTAAAAGATGTGATCCAATGTACGTTATGCAAAAAGTATGGACATGATGTTTCTGACTGCTATTTTAGAAAGCAATCGTTAGCAAGAGTTACTGTTCAGAATTCAAAGACTAGTAATGTTTAATTGTTTCACGAAAGCTAATCCGTGAAAGATTAAACATTATTGATATCACACAATCGTCAGGGGTACGCCCCGTAGTAACGGACAAATAGAAAGATGTACCTACAACCTGTTTTATTGTGTACGACATTGATTTAAAACACAAGTCCGGAATTGTATTAACTGGTTTCAGAAATAGGTTTAGCTGGGGTGCTTGGGTTTAGATGGGTAGCTTGAATATTTATCCAGTAATCAATACATTTCAAATCAACCATTTTTAACGTAAATCAGCTACGCCTTTGCGACGATGCCGCTTAGTCAGTTTAACGGGTACCTACTACCTACTTGTATGATGAATGGATACGACTTGTTTACCTATTTTATACAGGCTGTTCCATTGATAGTATATATGCAATGAAAGTTGTGTAAAAATTTAATTTTCAATAGTAATGAATTTGAACAAAACCTATTTAAAAATAATACTAGCCAATAGTCCTACCCGCGTTTTCATTTAGTGTTGTACATTGTAGACCACGTAATTACTGACTTATCAGGTTGGCCGAACGTTCTTTGGAGAGCACAGCAATCTTGTAACACAACTGTTCAAAATAATACAGGAATCTCTCCGACTAGATTGTTTATATGTAGATAAAGTAAATATACCACCCGTACAAGCTCGACTAAATGATGTAGTAGATGAAGTAATACATCCAGTTGTTAATATTCAAGCTGATCGGAAATAGCACCGCAAAACGTCGAAGACGTTGCTAAAAAAATTAAAGAGCGTTTTGATACAACCAGACGAACCACTAAAACTTGAAATATTGGGGACAAATGATAGATTTTCTTAGGGAAGGTAAAAAAAAAAAAATTTATTCAATATTATTGTTGCTCTCGAAAAATTACCTGTTTGGCCTGGTGAATGGATTGAACAAAACGCTTCTTTTGAAGAATTATAAGATATGAAAAAAAAGGATGTACCGTGATAGATTATTAGTTATATATATATTACTTTCTCATTACATCAAATTTAACTCCTTATAAGATTTAAGAATAAATGATTGTAAGATGTAAGAATGTAAGATGAATCATGGATTTGATAGTATTTGTAGATTAAAAGATTGTTAAACTTATGAGATGAAATATGTATTTAATAGAATACATTAATGATGGTTGTTATCAATAACAGGTTATCAATACCTACCTAATGTTAATTGATCTATGTACCTAGTTTTCTTAGTATAAATGTTGTAATTAAGGATATTGCTTTATTGTAATTAATTCAGATTAAGACTCAAAGCTTTTAGTTATTATTATTTCATAGTTATATTTGTTTGCTTACATGTATTGATTTGACTTAATTTGTTGTTTATTGGCCAAAAAAATGTTATTAATAATGTATAGTAATGAATACGCTGGTCGGTCACTGTACTGATATCATTCTGAAATTCACTAAGCAGCGGATGATAGGATTGATATGTCAAGTTCAGAGGCTATTGAATAACTAATACTGCTGAGTCACTGCCCTGATGTTAATCTAGATTCCATGTGCAGCAGGTGGAAGGATAAACATGTCAAGGCCAGAGGCAATAGAAAATATAAATGAACTAATACTGCTGAGTCACTGCCCTGATGTTAATCTAGATTCCATGTGCAGCAGGTGGAAGGATAAACATGTCAAGGCCAGAGGCAATAGAAAATATAAATGAACTAATACTGCTGAGTCACTGCCCTGATGTTAATCTAGATTCCATGTGCAGCAGGTGGAAGGATAAACATGTCAAGGCCAGAGGCAATGAAAAATAAAAATTAAAAATGTATGTACTTTGAGAGCAAAGTACAAGATCAGTATGGCCGTGATAGATTATTTCCAAAATATGTGGTAAAATAAGTCAATTTAATACATGTTGGTCTAAAATGGTAATTTACAGTGAAATTTAATGAGTTAAGATATGATATGACTATATACTTACTAATTAAATAATAAATTCGTTTTTGAATTATATAATTATTATAAAGTTATCAAACGATTTCTTGTAAAGTTTCCGTTAAACATGCCACATTTCTTTGTCTAATTAGGTATGTACATTGTTACCTACTTGTTTATTAGTATGTATTCAATAGAGATAAATAATAATTTTAATTATAGTATGATTTTCAAAGTATATACGATATGCTTGAATTTTGTACTAAAAACACGTGGCTTCTCAGACTTGTTTACTCGCTGCTATAAAAGCTCGGAGCTCGGGACGGCTCGTGGTATTTTTGCGACCGACCGCCAGAGAGAGCGGAGCTCTGCGCTTTTGTACAAGTATAATACATACTCTCCAAGTGGGGAAAATACCACGTGTTGGGTGCTGAGCTAAGAGATAAGTAATTTTTATTATTTTATATACCTTTAGTATTGTTGTAATCTATGAGGTACCTTGTACTTTTAAAATATTACCCTTGCGGGTAGTTCAAATACATGATGGTTTAACGAGAATATAATTTGATTTTCTGTGCAGTTGTAGTTTGATTTTGATGAATAAATGAATATTTATTTAAAGGAATTTGCATATTATTTTAAAAAGCCCACAAATAGTGAAAATCTATTACGCGCCATGTTCCTCAAGGACAGGGAGAGGCCGGATGAGGACGATGTCTTCGACCCGTCTGTCCTCCCCTTGAACTTGAGGTTGAAAGGGAAGCTGCCAAAGCCAGCTAATCTTGAAAGAGAGATGAAGGGGCAGCCGACTGAGGATGTAGTCGCCGCAATCAAGGTCAACTTGGACACGGTCGAGAAGATCGCCGATAAGTCCAAGAATCTGAAAGGCGACTACGTTCACGGTCTGCGTGTAGCGGTCAGGAAGGCGATGGCTGGCGTCCTTGAGTTGACGCAGAGAACGTCCTTGGACGCCAACGTGGAGCGCCTAGAAAAGGAGAACGCTGACCTACGAGTGCAAATGGCGGCCCTTTCTAAAAAGGTGGACCAGCTGACGGATGCAATCCGTGAGCACACCACTTCCCAGGGTAGCGCAGTGAGTGTGGACAAGCCGACGGCATTACCACCTGCCACCGGTGGGAAAGATTGGGAGGGCCAGTTCATGGACCGCATTGGTGCTCTTATGGACAGGAAGTTGGCTGCGGCTTTTAAAGTCCAGCCTTCGACCTCTCAGGTCAGTGAAGTTCCCGTGGCTCCAGGCCCTACCAAGAAGGGCAAAGCCAAGGGCAAGAAAGACGGCAAGGGGAAGCAGTCGCAGCCGGCGCCGGATGTCCCTGAGTCTGCAGTGCAGTTGCGGCTTTCCGAGGCGTGGGCACCGCTGGAGCCGGAGTACACGTGGGCGACCGTGACGAGGAAGAAAGTGAAAAAACCTTCGCCTCCCAAAAAGGCGGTACCCCCAATGACGCCTGCCCCAAAAGCTGGCCAGAAAGCTGGCCCTAAGGCTGGCTCTAAGGCAGGACGTTCGACGAAGCCGATGCGGCTGCCGACATCTGCAGCGATTGCGGTGACAATTCCGGAGGGCTCGGATATCACCTACGAAGCGGTGATGGCGGCCGCAAAGGCCCGGATTCGGCTGTCCGAAGTCGGGTTGGACACAGTTGGCTTCAAGCGGGCTATAACGGGGGGGCTAATTATGGAGGTGCCAGGTCCTGACTGCACATCCAAGGCAGACGCTATGGCTGGTCGGTTGCGTGAGGCCCTCGTCGAGATGGGTGTGCGCATTTCGCGCCCCGTCAAGACGGGTGACCTGCGGCTTAAAGACCTGGACGACAGTGTTACTTCGCAGGAGGTGGCTGCCGCCGTGGCTGGGGCTGGAGACTGCTCGGCCGACGATGTGCGGGTGGGCGACATACGTCGCTCTCCCACTGCCCTGGGCACGGTTTGGGTCCGTTGTCCACTGGCCTGCATTCGCAAGATAGTCGCGGCAAAGCACGTCACCGTCGGGTGGGTTTCGGCTCGGGTCGATTATTTGACCTCACGGCCGCTGCAATGCTTCCGGTGCCTGGAGTACGGGCACGTACGCAGCATGTGTCGCAGTACGGTGGACCACACCAACTTGTGCTACGCGTGTGGCGAGCCCGATCATCGGGCGAGCCAATGCACGCGTCCATTTAGGTGTCCGCTGTGTTCCGACAAGGGCTGTAAGGCTGACCATAGGATGGGTAGCAAGCGTTGCACCCCTCCTCAGGCTAAAAGGAAACCTCCTGCAGCCCCAGCACCGGAAAGCAAAACGGCCCCACCAAAGGAGACCGTTGAGTCGGGCAAAGCCCCGCCGCCCCAGGAGGCCATGGAGGCCTCTTAATGGATCACACCATTAGGGTCCTCCAGTGCAATCTCAACCACTGCCGAGCTGCGCAGGACCTCCTCCTGCAAACGCTCGCGCAGTGGTCAATTGCACTTGCCGTAATGTCAGAGCCCTATCGTGCCCCGATTCATCCTCGCTGGTTTGGGGACGACGGG
This sequence comes from Philereme transversata, assembly GCA_963924445.1. Taxonomy (NCBI): domain Eukaryota; kingdom Metazoa; phylum Arthropoda; class Insecta; order Lepidoptera; family Geometridae; genus Philereme; species Philereme transversata. Next base: position 7,523,087 of record OZ004353.1, read on the forward strand.
GGCTCTGTTGCTATCTATTGGGGCGGTGGTGAAGGTGATCCCCACTGCGCCCTTATTGAAGCTGTTCTTTGTACAACAGAGTAAACAAAGCTATTGACATTTATCCTCTGACATTCCACAGATGTAAAATTAAATGCAAAACCTGGCTTCAATCACTAACGTACGATGATACCGAGAATATTATGATTCCCCCTAACTAGCAAAATTATACACACGAGAACACGCACGCACTCACACAAACAAACTCCCGCACACACTCGCTTCTACACACACATACACACACACACACACACACTCACTTCCACACACACACACACACATACACACACACACTCCACATAAACACATCACACACACACTCACACACACGTAGTATTAACTTAAAATTATAATCATTATTAGAAGAAAAAAAAATACTTATATCGACTGCTGGAACATTGTTCTGTTCGGTTTTGGAAGAGGGCGCTGACACTGCTACTCAGTTTTTCTTAACTTTTGCAGTTGTCAACGTTTTCATTTGTATATTGTACTTTATTTATGTTCCAAATAAATAAATTTGAATTTGAATTTGAAAAGGGCGAGGGTTTCGTAGCTGTAGAGTGGGGCCACATAGCCGTTGTGGGCTGTTACGTCTCCCCCAACTGTACTCTCGCCGATTACGAGGTGTACCTGGACAAGGTGGGAAGCTGCATTCGCAGATGCCTGCCCCGTCCTGTGCTTGTCTTGGGTGACTTCAACGCTCACTTTCGCGAGTGGGGGAGTCCCCGAAACAACCCAAGGGGAGTAAAGGTTGTTGACTAGGCGGCGGGATTTGACCTCCGGCTTTTAAATCGGGGGTCCGTAAGCACGTGTGTGCGGTGGCAGGGAGAGTCAATCGTGGATTTATCCTGGGCGACTCCTTCTGTGACACACATGGTGTCGGGATGGAGGGAAGCAGAGGAGATGGTCACACTAAGCGACCATCTGTCCCGCCGCAGTAGCGACCTGCCGTGACGATGGGCCTTCAAGCGGCTAGATAGCGATCTGTTGAAAGCCGCAGCCATCGTCGCGGCCTGGCCGGATGTCGAGGAAGAACTGCCTGATCCTGAGAGGGAAGCAGCCTGGTTCCGGACAAAGATGACGTCCATTTGTGATGCATCGATGCCCCGAACCAGGCTAACCAAGCGTAGGGCGGTGTACTGGTGGTCGAACGAGATTGCAAGGCTGCGCGAGGCGTGCCTGCGTGCTCGACGCCAGTACAATAGAGCCTGGAAGAGATGGCGAGCCCTTGCCGAAGAGACGGAGAGAGTTTACGTAGTTTACCGATGCGCTACCAAGGCACTCCAAGGCGCTATTGCCGATGCCAAGTCTCTTCCCCAGGGTTCAGGACAGTCCCTCATCCCCCGGGCTACCTTCGGACCCGAACACCTGGTCCGATGAACTGGGGGTAACTGAAGAGGAATTGCACCGAGCTGTGAAGCGCCTCGGGGCACGTAACACCGCGCCAGGCCCGGATGGGATTCCTGGTCGGGCGTGGGTGCTGGCTCTTTCCGCCGGATTGGGGGACAGGCTGAGGCGACTATTTGATAGTTGCTTCTGCTCTGGAACTTTCCCCAAGGATTGGAAGGAGGCAAGGGTGGTCCTCTTGAAGAAGGGTGGCAGGGCTACGGATTCTACGTCTGCGTATCGTCCCATATGCCTGCTGCACGAGGCTGGCAAATTGTTTGAAAGAATAATTGCCGCTCGTCTATGCACTCATCTGCAGCAGGAAGGTCCCGACCTGTCGCATAACCAGTTTGGTTTCCGACGGGCGCGGTCGACAGTTGACGCGATTCTTCGCGTCCAGTCACTATCGAAGCAGGCCGTGTCCCGGGGCGGGAAGATGTTGGCGGTGTCTTTGGATATCGTCAACGCGTTTAATTCCTTGCCCTGGAGGGCGATCAGGGAGGCGCTCGTTTTTCATGGAGTTCCCCTCTACCTGCAGCGCATAGTTGGCGCCTATCTGCGCGAAAGATGTGTGCAGTATGTGGGCCGGGACGGTGCATTGCACCGGAGGGAGGTGTTTTGTGGGGTTCCGCAAGGGTCCGTTTTGGGCCCGCTCTTGTGGAACTTTGCATACGATGTGGTCTTGCGCGTCGATCTCCCCGTCGGCATACACGTTGTCTGCTACGCGGATGACACTTTAGTGTTAGCTGACGGGGACTCCTTCGAAGGGACCAGAGAGCTCGCCGAGCTTGGGGTGGCTTGCGTCGTCAACAAGATCCACGAGCTGGGTTTGCGGATAGCGCCTCAGAAGACCGAAGCGCTGTGGTTCCACAAGTTCCCGAGGGGAAAGGAACCACCCAGCATGTCCGTTCGCGTGGGTGACGTTGATGTCCAGGTGGGGCGGTACCTCAAGTACCTGGGGCTCACCTTGGACAGTCGCTGGGGTTTCGAAGAGCACTTCAACTGTGCGGTTCTTCGGATCCAGAAAGTAGTGGGTGCTCTGCACAGACTGCTGCCCAATCTCGGGGGGCCAAGGGAGGGGGTTCGCCGACTCTACGCGGGGGTCGTGCGATCGATGGCTCTCTACGGAGCACCTGTATGGTCCAGTAGACTGACGGGTGTTAGGCGCTGCAGGACTATGTATAATAGTCTGCAGCGCACTATAGCTATTCGTATCGCGCGAGGATACCGGACGATATCGTTTGAGGCGGCAACTCTCTTGGCGCGGTTTCCGCCCTTTGACATCTTGGCAGCGATGGACGCACGGGTGTACGTTCGTCTTCGACAGGATGACGGGGGCGGAGCAGCGCCGGTGGAGGTAAGGCATGAGGAGCGACAACGTGCGCTCGTAGAATGGCGCGAGCGGTTCGACGAACCGCGGTACTCGCGCCAGCGCATCGTTGGCGCAATTCTGCCGAGCTTCGAAGGCTGGCTAGGGAGGGAATGGGGAAATGTCACCTATCGACTTACCCAGGTGCTCACCGGGCACGGGTGCTTCGGTGAGTACCTGAATAGGATTGGACGCGAACGGACACCGCAATGTCACCATTGTGGGTGGGACCGGGATTCTGCCCAGCATACGCTCGAGGAATGCTCAGCGTGGTGCGTGGAAAGGCGGAACCTGATCACCAGGATCGGGCAGGACCTCCGTCTGCCAAACGTAGTAGCGGCTATGTTGGCAGATGAGGAGGGCTGGAAGGCCGTGGCCTCTTTCTGTGAGACCGTATTGGTTCGGAAAGAGGCCGCTGAGCGAGATCGGGAGAGGGCCGATCCCGCTCGGAGAAGGCGGTGGCGGGGTGCAGGCAACGGCCACCCCGCGCCGCCCGCCTCGTGAAGGGGCAGAGTAATGGTTTCCCCTGCCATACAGGGGACCTTTCGGGTACGTGGGTAGTCAGAGGGAGGGCTCTGGCCAACCCGGATAGCGGACTCAGGGAGGGCAGCCGCACAATGTGGCATGTGCTGCTGTGCACGCACCGGGAGGGTGTTGGGGGCAACAGCCCCTGGGACGTGCTCTTTATGGGCGTTGTGCATGAGGGGGGCTCTGGTGCGTTTCTTGTGAGATCCCAGAACCCTGTGACATGCATTGAGGCCGGCCACCGGGGAGGTTTTAGTCGGTCGTTGAGTCCGACAACCTCACATAACCCGTATTGTACCCTGCATGCAATACGGGTATCTGGATGCAGATTTACTCCTCGAAAAAAAAAAAAAAAAAGTTATAACTCCCTAGAAACAAGGCGACTCTAAGTCTAAATCATAACTCGGTGCAGTTTTTTGCAAGGTGTTACTGATTGTCTCACTCTTCTCTCTCAAGCCAGCCGGCTTTGCGTGCCCGAACAACGTCCCAGATTTCGATCAGGCCCAGTGCGCTTGTAGGAACCACTGCGAACACGTACGTTGCACTGCCAATAGTCACCCATCTCCCGTGCGCAGCGCAGCCTTAATGAGCTCATTGCCATCCATCCTCAGTTTGATGTGTTTGCGGATGACTGAAAGACGATCTAGAGTATGTCTCAGTTATTGTGAGAGTATATAATTATGTAGTTATACTAAACTTATGGTAAGTTAGTTATTTTAAGTTTGTTTAATCAATTGTGTTTAATTACTGATTAAAACGGGTATTTATCGCGTTTTGTCACCTTTTTTATTTGTTAACCCGACGTTTCGGCTGTGTTGCAACAGCCGTTGCCACGGATGGACTAGAGTACTTGGAGCTACCGTCGAGAAGTGATGGCAGCTGCAGCAACTATCCTCACTTGGTCTTCAAAATTAGAACTGTCCTCATCGACACCTAGCAAGTTTAAATTTATACCAGATACTGAAGTCTATAGTCTCTATTAGGTGTATAAAAATCAAGGTCCTGAGTCAACTCGATAAAAAGTACCAAAATTTACCTTAATTTTCAACTTTCTTTATTTTTCGTAAATGTTCCTTTACTTGTCCTGTAAAACCTTGCTTTTAACCAAAATTGACAATTCTATAGGTCAATCGGAAGTACCGTATAGGTTTTGGGTCGAAAACCTATATGGTAGTTCCTGTTGACCTAGAATCACGAAATTTGGCAAAAAGCAAGCAAAAAAGCAGCACAAATAAACGAAAAATAAAATAAAAAAATTAAATTAAAGGGTATCCCCATACATACATAGTCGACGCCAATTAAAATAGTCCTCTGAGTTGTATGGGCGCTCATTTTATTATATTTATTATAGATAATGGTACGGAACCCTTTGTGCGTGAGTCCAAGTCGCACTTGGCCGGTTTTTATATTATTTCTGTACTTTTTAAATTTAATTTATTATGTTTAGTATGCACCTAAGATGTGTTTGAAAATTAATGTACCTATATGTGTGTTTTTGATAAGATGTCTTGTTAATACAATTATTGTATATTTGTATACCTGGTCAGGTCATAAATTCTGTCACATGTTTAATATAAAATAATTGAAACAAGTTTATTCATTATGTAACCATTTATATACCAAAATGAACTTAACAAAACATAGATTCTTATGACACTAAAGTTTATTCAAAATGACCTCCGTGATTTTGAATACAGGCCTTCAATCTGCGCGGCCAGTCGTCTATCGCGGCACGAACGAGGTCCATGTCAATATCGGCGGCTGCCTTAATCAAGGATGTCTTGAGTGACTCCAAATTGAGATGAGGCTTTGAGCACGCCTTTTCCTCCAAGTGTTGCCATATCTTGTAATCGAACGGATTCAAATCTGGACTGGAGGAGGGCCAGTCTTCGTGCCGGATGAAGTCGATTTCACGCGCCAGCCAGTCTTGTGTGCTCTTCGCTCTATGAGCTGTCGCCGAATCTTGTTGGAATACCCAGTGCCTGTTATTGAACATGGTATGAGAAACAGGTTCCACAAGGTCCATCAGGATTGTATTTTGATACACAACTGCATTCGTTTTTACAACTTTCTCACAAAAATGTACCTCTGTTAAGCCCCAATAAGAAACTCCCAACCATACCATGAGCGAGGATGGAAAATGACCTCGTTGGACACGCGGAATACGGTTGCTAGCTTCTTCACTACTGTGTGCGTACACCTTATCATTTTGTTTGTTGTAGCTCTCTTCTACGGTAAAATTTTTTTCATCCGAAAAAAGAATTTCCCGATATTTTTTTCCCGCGTACCGCTACAACAAAGCGCGGCATCTCTTCAGTCTCAGGTCCATTAGACGAGCATTCAAACGATGTCCTATTTTTCTTCGATATGCCCGAAGCCCTAAGTCTTCATTTAACACCCTTTTCACCGTGGTTCTGCTTAACCCCATCTGAAGGGCCAACAGTTTTTGCTTACGTTTGGTATTTCTTTGAATTCGCGCCTTCACAGCTTTTATCACTGCTGGAGTCCTAACAGATCGAGGGCGACCACTTCTTGACCTGTCATCTATACTAGAGTCTTCATTGTATCGTTTGATGGTGCGACAAACGAATCTTTTGGTTATATTCAAATTTTTCAGTATGTCATAATTTTGAATTGGCGCGTAACCGCAACGATGCAACGCAATAACTGCAACACGATCTTCTTTAAGCGTCCACTCCATATTTAAAAATGAGTAAAATTCTAAAAAGTATACATTTTTATTTTCATGAACAATTCGAAATTCGAATTCTATAAACTTTTTTGTGGCCAGCGTTCTAAAAGAACAGTTTTTACTGTGTGACAATACTTATGACCTGACTAGGTATATTTTTTTTCTTGTGGTAGTTTTAGATATAGCATATTAGAATAATGCTGTAAAGTTATATTTAAGTGTAAATAAACGAATTTGAATTTGTTACCGGCAGTTAGTTAGAGCTTCCATCCACACCGATGTTGTAAAAAAACCTTATAACCTAACCTAACCTAACCTAACCTATTAAACGTATAAAACCATTAGCTAAAACTAATTAAAATAATTCTATGATGAAACATTAAGAAGACCAGATTTGTAAATGAAGACTTCGTTGTTATTACCATTGCCATTTAAAATTTACGAGCAACAAAATTCTGTAGAAATTTATGACGGAATAAATTAGGAGTAAAAGCCGCGAAACAGTAAAACTGAATGTAAGTTAATTTATTTTGGTACTTTACAGTGGATATTTACTGCCGTTTGCAATGGATAGATATCAGCTGGTTAAAGATCGTAGCAGACATAGGGGCCGTTCAAGTAGGTATTACGTAAACAGATTTATTACAATTATTTACCCCCCCTCCCCCCACCCCTGGTCAGCAAAAGTAAGCAAAGCTCTTACCCCCTGCCCCCTCCCATACTTACGTAAACATTGGTATATGCATTTTTCTTTTAGTGTAAGTATTCTGTTTTTATTTATTTATTCATGAGCAGTAGTTATAATTCTAGAAATATAATAAGAAAATAAGCTTAGGATAAAGGATAATTCATTATTTGTGTTTTCAAGCATAGACAATGTGTGGGTTTCCATATGTGCAAATAAGTAAATACCTAATTACTGCTGTCGTAATTACCATCTAGACCCCCCCCATGTTATCAAAAATAAGCAAAGCATAGACCTCCCCGCCCCCCTATAGTGCTCACGTAGTACTTGAACGGTCCCATATCAACTCGGAAAGGGATCGGCACCGTATCGCCTTTCGCCTCGTCGTCAACCAGGCGTCAACCTAACGTAAGCACGTAATCAAAGCGGATCAGCAGCTCCTTGGCTACGGCTAGGCGACGCCGCGCTTACGGCTCGCCGCCCGCTGGTTGACGGCTAGGCGGGACCATTTCACCGCTCGGGTACAGAGAGACGTAAGCGCGGGTACGGAGAGACGTAAGCGCAGCACACCGCAGTACGTGAGCTTGTCTCGAGGCGAGGAGATTACGTTACGATTCCGATTAGATTTTATTAATTTCCGAGTTGATATGTGTACCTTAATTGATACATTTTAGCTTTTGGGCTAGTTTAGTACGCGGGAATAAGAACTTGCAAATAAAAAAACGCGCAGGCTTATAGGGCAGGCTGGGTGGTGGTCAAGGTTCGGTACGTGAAAGGGTGACACATAAGAGCGGCTCTATTTTCTGTTACAAATAAATGCTCTAGTATACTCACCTTTAAGATTTTCCCGTATCGATTATAACTTTAAAATTAAAACTGCGTAGATGTAGGCATATCTCTACGTATTTCGATCTTCTCTACATAGTAGAACAACGGAATTTGGAAATGTAAATTGTAATTACCTACTAGTTACGCATACAATCTCAGTTATTGGATGCTTCTGTGCATGTCTAAGTTAAAAGCTTTTTGTGATTTTCTGCATGAGTAGTGTGTAATTATTATTTTGTTTTATGTTCCTAGGCCTTAGTTCAAATGAGACCTGGGCACGTAGCCAAGTTACATTCGCTTCGAATCGATTTGATTTCTACATAGGTTTATTGTCGATATATCACGTGACATTTCCATAGCATGTGTCAAATCCCATACATTTTCGTACTTATCGACTAGCGTCATCGCTAATCGACTGTAACTTGGCTAAGCCCTCTGGACAATACTATGGTGGTTTTGGAATTACATTATTAGCTTGAAATGAGCACAGATTATTGTTTTTGATTACGGTCAGAGCTGTCCTTCAAAATGTGACAATTATTTAGAAATGTACCCTGTATATATTCTAAGCAGAGATGTAATAGGGCTCCACTTCGTTCGGTTCCTTCCATCTTAGCGCAGGCGGAGGTGTAGAGCTTTACCTCCGCAGATACGGAGGTTTAACGGAGAGGATGCGGAGATGGAAAAATAAAAGGCTAATAACCTTTATTATAAAAAATGCGTAGGCGGAAGTACTATTTCTTGAGGAAGTTCCACATTTGCGGATGCGGAGGTAAGGTTCCGATACAACCCTAATTCTAAATAATGTAATACATGTATATTCAAATCAAGATCCGGATGAGAGAATTTCAAATTAATCCGTGATAATGCAGTTATCTCCGATCGGCTTTCTAGTTTTTTAACTGATTACTTGTTGCAAGTTTAATTATGAAAATGCTTGTGAGCTTATAAATTACAACGTACACTAAAATTGAAGCTCAACGATGCTCAAAGATCAGCGGGCCTTGCTAATTGCTGTTTCCGGTGTGTGCTTAAGTAAGGCCTTCATCACTATTATTATGATGGCTTTGTTTTCGCCGTTGGTTATGACTCCGTCATCTTAACTCAGTACCTGGCTCGAATTACAGTTCTGTTAAGTACGGTCAGCAAAAAAAAAAATAGTACTAGATTGAAAAAATAGAATTAAAAAAATAATGACACAAATAATCTTAAAATATTGACAGTGATGTTTTGTTTTTATATTAAAAATAATCAGGAATACTTTGGCTCATAGGTTCTACCTCACATATGGTATCACTGCCATCGTTGTCCTCAAATTCACTCCCCAACTCGTTATAAATAATAAAAAAATCCAAACGTAACAAAATCAAAAAACTTTATATTTAGATTCGGAAGTGAACTGAAATGACGTGCTCGAGTGTATCGCTAACAAGTATGCCAACACTACTGGTGGGAGTGAGGCATGAGGAACGGGAGAGGGGTCGCGTTTCGAGCCAGGTACCGAGTTAAGTTGACAGAGTTATAGGTACTTACCTACTTTTGCTCTTGAAAACAGTCATCAGGCAATTGTTTAAGGCCTGTGCTAACGGATTGCGTTTGCGTGACGTGTTCTTCCACGCAGTGGTTGTAATGTATGAAGTAGCGGTGTGTATCTCTTTACGGATGTGGCTCTGGGAGTCGTTTCTTCAAACTGACATAAATGATTCATACCTATCTTTCAAGTAACATTAGTGTCTCATTTGCATCTGAATCTTGACGACTGGCTCAACAAGATAGCGAGAGAGATATAATAGGTAGATAATTTGTTATAATTGGATGACTTCGTGTCGTTCCTACTTGGCATCGTGCTAGTGAACGAGACAACCGATAGGAGTTGCGTAAGAGTAAAAGAGATGCAAATGCATACCTGACTTGTCACAAACACTATATACCATGAACAATAATGCAAGGTTGAGAGGACACTCAATGAAGCTGCAACGCGGGCCAAATACCAACAAACCAAGGGAGCACATATTGCCCAATCGCGTAGTGGACACTTTAAATCGGTTACCAGAGTCATTGATTAGTGCCCCCTCAGTGAACGCTTTCAAAAACTGACTGGACAAATATTTAAAGCGCACTGACAATAAATAAGATATACACGCATCAGCTCTAAGAGCTGCCTGTGTATTACAAATAATAATAATAATAATGGATCTGATACATACATCATAATGTGTCAGACCTAGATGATACATACTATTTAAATCTGGTTCTGTCCTGCTATTGCTTCACATGCACGCTAAAACCATCCAAATGATATAAACGAAACGTTTCAGTGATTCAGATCTTACGCCGGTTCTTTATTTGTGTTGTTCTTCGTTAACAAATACAAGTTTTTTTCATGCTCTCTTTCTTTTTTATATTTCTAACACTATTACAAAACAACATCACGCACAAAATAGATAGGCACAGAAGTAAAGTTCGGTCCGATTTTGAATTCATTACCTAAGCTCGAGCTTAGCGGCACCTACAATATTCTACAACCAAATACACAACATCCTCATGTGCATTCGCCTATTATCGCTCGTTCTACTAAACTTAACTTTTGTATCTAACTATTTTGTGCGTTATAGAGTTCATGGTATGAAAATGCTACTGATAATACCTAACTCAAATCAGAAGATTAATTGCTCTTTTAAAAATACTTTAGCAAAAACAAAGAGGAGCCTGATACTCAATAGAGGCGAAAAAATGGTTAATTCTTTAATTTATCAAAGTCTCCAAAGAGTGGATTCGGCCGAGACTCGGGTAAACAAAATCCTAATTAAATGAGCTAAGTGATTGCTTGATCGTGTCTGAAATACTTACATACTTTTACACAATGCTTTTATTACCACTAAGTTACCGAAGGTAGTCTGGTAGGGATCGCTTCTTAGCGATAATACCACTAATTGTAGACATTCATTTAAATTAGGTGGTTTTAATTGTTTTGTTGTTTATAGTGTGTAATAAATTCTTTTTTACATTTAACAATACAGAAATAGAGGTCATGTACAAAGGCGAGCTTAACCCTAAGAAGAGTTTTCTTCCAGGAAACCTTTGAGGCTAGAGAGAGAGAGATGTTTTTAAAGGTAGTCTTTTCTATCTATCTAAGAGCGGTCTATGATACTGCAGACGGACGCGGACAAGTTTGCACTGATGCACCGTGAGAAGAGTTTCGTCTGTGGTATCGTAGACACGTCTGAAGCGGTTTGTCAGACCCGCTACGAGTCGGTTACTTCAAAGGAGTGTAGCGAGCTCGTGCGTGCCTCGCACGAGCTCGCTCTACTTTCTGTTTCACTTGGCATGTTGTAATGTCACAATGGCCATACGCCTTCGCCGGGATACTCAAATCCTTCACCATTTATATAACACCCTGTTCAACCCTTCCTCACCTTCCTATCTTAAAGAACGCTTCCATTTCCTCCATCAATCCAATCCTCGATCCTTGCGTTCATCTGATATACTCCAACTCAGGACACCTGTACACTCCTCCTCATACTTTGATAAGTCTTTTACAGTGCAGGCTGTCCGATTATGGAACGCGCTGCCGGTAGTTTTCAGATGTGCTAAGTCACTTGCCATTTTTAAACGTATGCTCAGAGAACACTATCTAATTATTTGTCGCTAAATGTCTATGTATTTATTATGAATTAATATGTTTCTTAAATAAGTCTAAGTATGTATACATAAATGGTTATGAGTAGTTATTGTTTAGGTTCATTCATGTAATTTTTATTTATGTAATTTTTATCTTTTTATATCATATGTATGTATGTAGGTACATGTAGTATTATTAGGTACACTATTACACCCCAGGTAATGTCCACACAGTCCATTCCATCCAAATGTTGTCTGGTAGAGATTGCTATTTAGCGATAAGACCACAAATTGTATGCGTAGATTAACGTTGTTATTTTTTATTTGATTCATGGTGTGCTATAAAGAATTATTTAATCTAATCTAATGGCTTCGAATCTCGGATTCGCACAGAGAGACACGCACCGTGGTAAGAGCCTCGGTGCGGTGTGTGGCTGTCTGTGGGCGCCGGCTGTACGTGGTATCCATAAAAGCACAGACCGTGGCAGTCCAAGATCTTTGATTTGATACCAATATAATAAAAATAAATATATTGTACAAAATTTTTGTTACAATCTGGCCAAGTAGGCTAATGAGTAACTTAAAAACTTAGTTTATTAATAGAGATAATATGAAGAATGTGTCCATTGTCACTTTTCTTACAGTCTCTATAAAAAGGAGCCGACATTTCGTTCTTTTGTTCTTTATTAATAGCACTATCTACTAGCACAACTAACTCAGTTGAACAAGTAGTACAATGGGCGGTCTTCTCGCTTCTACCTTTGAGTCTCTAAAAGTTGTAGAACTAAACTCGAAATCGGATCGAGACGTAAGCATAAAAGTTTGATAGTTTTTTTATTGGAAGCTGTCAAAAAATATATTATTAAACTACCTTCCGCCAGCGCTAGTGACTCCACACGCGTGTTTTGTCAATATTAAGTAGCCTATGTTTTAATCCAGGTTATAGTCTATCTATATACCAAATTTCATCGAAATCGGTTCAGCTGTTACGACGTGATTGAGTAACAAACAAACATCCAAACTTTCGCATTTATAATATTAATGTGATAATGCTGGACATTTTACGCTGCACTATCTAGACCCATACTGAGCATACTACTTATAAATACTTAGGTATACACTTATAATAATAGATATCAAGAAACACCCAGACCGGGAACAAATATCTGTAGATCATGCAAATGTTCCGCGGCGGGAATCGACCCACAACCTGCTGAGCATCAGCCGGCTTTTCGCCCACTGCGCCACAGAGGTCGTCAATCATCGTCAATGTATGCTTGATTATCGATTTATCTTTGATCTCGTTTCAGAATGTTTGAGGCCACTTTAGTAAAACAAACTACATAGTCAAATTCTTATACGAATTAATTATTTTCGTGTTGTAGAAATTCATCTGAATGAATGAATGAAAATTATTTATTATTATTATGTCCCGTATTTATAATAATGATAGCATAATTTATATCTATCGTATAACGTACAAAGTAGATACGAGCCAAAAAAGCGTCTACAGAACGCAGCACTCGAGCATTCTCGCGAATCCGTGCGCAGCGCGGCAAAATTGGCGCTTCCGTTCCATTATATTCTGCGGCAATGTAAATTGAGCCTGACTCTGCTAATTAGCTATACAACTTCACATTATACCATTAATAATAACCACCTATCTTTAATTTTATTGACGTTTATTGTCTCATACATTGATCATAGCTTCAACAGAAGCCGCAGACCTTAGCTTAGATAGATTAATTAAAGCAGCAATTTGAACTAGCCAACCGGGAAACCACAGCCGCAATATTGGACAAGACGATCGATGCTATTATGCATAAGTCTTACCATAATTGAATCTTGCCCCCCGGGTATACTGGTTTATGATAGGGATTTTGTTAATTTGTTACAAAATCTTTACTTTGTGAGCAGGGTAATTTGTACCAGCTTTCAAATATAGGTAAAATCTTTTTTACTGAGCTTAAATTTTGGCTCGGTAACCTGCCTCCCTAATCTTTATCTTAATAGTCACCCAGTGAGAGTTATTTCCTGAGTTTTGACAATTTATGAAAGCATAGACAGCGCCTGCCCCAAACAGGTGACCTACAGAAAAGACAATGTTAGGACTAGTAGACTTTCACCTCACCTATCTACCTAATTGTTATATCGATATGAGTTATCAGGTGTTATCATGCTGTTGCTGCCTTCTACACGTACCTACATCACACATAATACCTACCTACTTAAAATCGTATGCAGCAGCTGATAGCTACCGGGAATCACAGATGATGTGCGGACTTCTGCGAGAGACTGTCTGACTTTTGACTGCCTCCGTGGCGCAGTCGGCGTATAGCCGGCTGAGACGCAGGAGGTAGCGAGTTCGATTCCCGCCGCGGAACAAATGTTTGTATGATCTACAAATATTTGTTCCGTGTCTGGGTGTTTTCTATATATTATAAGTATGTATTTACAAAAAAAGGTATATAAATATTCTATCAGTTATCTGGTTCCCATAGTACAAGCTCTGCTTAGTTTGGGGCTCGATTGCACTGTGTGAAATGTCCAGCGATATTTATTTATTTAGAGACATAGGCGAGGCTGAAAATCAGCGTGTCAAAATCCTCAACCTCTTCATTTACAAACACAATGTTTACTACCATTATATTATAATATACCTACCTATCTACTATTATCTATCTATCTATATTGTTCTGCTGTGATATTCTGTAAGAAAACCTGTTATCTCTACCTTTATAAGGCACAAATTTGTAAAAAACTTGTGTCGTACGTTAATAAGTGTTCTTTTGTTAATTTTTTTTTCACGTGAAAGTAACTTTGAAAGAATAGAAGAAAGAAGACATTGATTCATATAAACTGTACATAAGAAACAGACGCGAGCACTTAAACGAACGTAATTATACACAATAAAAAAACATATAGACAGGAGGAAATTATTACATATTATGACAATTAAAGTGTATGCATGAAATAAAATGAAATAATTTTTTTATATTATTAACACATTAGGTAGCTTCTGTTAAAATTAATTAACATAGATAACTGTCATCACTCTCTCGACATGCATGTACAGTTTAGTGATCTTAAAATCAGTTAATAAAAATAAATTTAACACCAACAACATACACAACTTATAAGAGCATTACAAATGATTGCACAAAAAATACTTAATAATATTTCAGCTGTACAGGGGCCAAGGGCATGGAGAAATGATCCATGCACTTTGAACAGTTAATGACAGTTTAACTTGATAAAATTTAGTTACCGGATTATTTTTAAGTTACAGAATAAAAGGGCCGCTGATTCAACGAAAAAAAAATCATACGGATAACGAAAAAGTAAACATAACATACAGGAAGAAGTAAAAATATAGGTACTAGGTGAGTGACTTTACGTATTACGTACAAAAACTGATTTTCCACATTAAACAAAGGTTAACTGGAAGAAAATACTTTCTAGCATTGTACAGATTGGTGTATTTTGTGCAGTAAATCATTTTCATTTATATATTCATTAGGTAAGTAGCGTTCAGCATTTTGCTATCAATCGTCCAAGAATGTTATGCTGATGGTGGAAATATTCACCCTTATTGATATAAGGGTTAATATTTCCACTAGTGGGTTACTAGCTGTAGAATGGAGTCCAATAGATTTCTATTACAAGGATTCTACCGAGACGTTCAAATTAGTTCGAAATTCATGACGACACGATGATACACATTGCCACGGTGGGAGCTTACCTTTTTATAATCGGCAGGCAGCGATGCGGTGTTTCCGGACGATTGAGTACGCCGAACATCCGCGGAATTCCGCTATACGCCTGTTCGTACATTGCAGAATATCCCCCATTTTTTGTCTCCTACCTCCTATACTACACTGACAAGGATGCGAGACTTGTAAAATAGGTGGCACACTATTTCAGAATGTTCTTGTTTTTTCAGCCGTACGATGAGATTGGACGACTATCAAAAGCTTTTATATTTTGTTTTAGTCACAGATTTCAATCATGATACGTATTCTATATGGCCTACGTAGAAACTGTCATCCCATTATTCCAATATTCCCAACTTTACGTTTTTGTGTAGAAGATCTACGAAAGTGCTACGAAATGTCTACGAAGTTTAAACGATGGATTTATTATTCGACGTAAAATCTGAATAACGTTTATTAATGGACAACCGTGATTAATCTTGGGAAGACAATTCGGAGTTCTTGTCTTATCTTGTTGTCTTTTGAAGTGGAAAATGATAAATTATTTTACGACGTTTAGGATATTTTTAAATGCATGGTATTTTGTGCAAAAAATGTATCCTGCAAACTGTCGCTGAAGCGTTTTATGTCCAGCATTAGACGTTTGTCAGCAAAAAATAATGATCATGATTTCCCACATTTTCATATTTATGGACAAACAACGAAGCCAGAAGCTGTTAAGTTCCAATTTTCATCAAGCGTAAGCTACCAAATAGTAGCTTGAAGAAAAACAGGATCTACAACACAAGTCTACTCAACTTATGTAGGTCCTGTTTAAAATCATGATGTTTATACCAGCCATTACTTAAAAAAGGGATACAAAGTGATCTTAAATGGATATAGGCTAAACTCCATAAAAATATTCACAGCACAAGACTCACACACCGGTAGAGTTGCCAAAGCTCCACGAGTTGAGCAGAGTAATTATCTAAAACGACTGATCTAAATCATAGCTCGAATGTCTGTGAACCCATTAAAGCGGATTATAAAGTGGGTAAATGACCGTTAGTCTAGAGAAGCCGGTTCCGCGCGTCAGCCAGCGTCGTGTGATGCATGAGGCAATATGCCCGCACATAAATGTGTGAGGATCAAGTTTAGAGGAGGAGGGGTTTTCACCCTTTGGGGGCAAGTAAAGTTGTCAATTCGTCTGATACCACACTTATAAGAAAACATCGCCACTGATCAAAACGTAGCATTCATGATGAGGACTAATTAGGCCTTAATAAATTCATCGTGTTCCTAGTTCTACCATAAGTCGCGTTTTGTAGCAAGTGCAACTTTAATGCACGTTTTAATTTTTTTTTATCACTTGATAGTCTTAACAACATCCTTAACAAAATCCTGGCTACGACCATGTTAACATGTAAAATATGCGCACTGATTCAGCATTGCACATGATTAACAATGTAACACATAGTTTTAGTTACCACACATTTTATTATTCATAGATAATTATACTTATCATTTTAAATAAAGAAAACCATTAATAATTGTGTTGTTCGTAACCACGAAAACATTTTTTTTGTTAACCTATATTGTCCCACTGCTGGGCAAAATCTCCCTCAAGTCCTTCCATCTATATCTTGTGCGACACTCCACCACTTCTGCTCGAAGGCAACAAGATCGTCTCGCCAACGCTTTCTTGGCCGACCCCGACCGCGTCTTCCATCAGGCCTCCAATGTGAAGCCAGATTAGTCCACCTATCGGGGTGCATTCTGCTATTGTGTTCTGCCTAATCGAAAACGAAAACATTGTAAACCAAAAAAATAGCAACAACAAAGTTAAACTATTTTAACATTCTGTAGGCTTTGAGATGAATATTCACGCACATTCTCACTTCAAAATACACGTTACTAGCTAATAACGCAACTTCATGAGCGCAAAGCGGTATTTTTTTTTCGAATTTTTTTGCAAATATTGAGAGGTTGTACCTACTAAAAAAGATTTTGGTACAATAAATAGATCATATAACACTCGCAGACAGTGTAGCTTACTGTTAGTGAAATAATCTTTTAAATCAGTACAGTAGTTTCTGAGATTAGCCCTTTCAAATATACATACAAACTTACGAACCACGAACCTTTTTATGTTTTTAGTTTATTAGTATAGATTTAGTATGTATAGAAACAACTAAAAAAGCATTTTCACTAAACAACTCTAAGCTTACAAATAAAGTACGCAATAAACAAGGAATGATTTACAATAATATTCAACAAGATAAGATATGCTATGTTTATTTCAGTCATCGTAAAGTCTCCAAAAAGAAAATTGAAACTGTTTTGACGTTATTCTAAAGAAAACAGAGCTGAAATTGAAATTGGCTTTTCTACTGCACGAAACTCGTACAATAAATAAATGAAATAGCTAAAAGAACAGCTAAGAAGTCAGCATTTGCGTATACAACAGCCAGTAGAGGAGGAAACATTTCCATAATAAATAATCGTCTTCAATAACGACAGACAATGCCGTTCCTATTGCAGTTTCAGTTTTAAGACTTCTTAGATGTTTTACTTATTTTGCTTGTTCTTTTGAGAATGCTTGTTAGCGCTGAGGTGTTTTAATCCCTGACTAAACAGTGGGGTATTAACATTTTAAATCATAGTAATTTTATTGTCATTCTGTTTTGTTGAATTCTAGTTTCATAATTGGTCAAGTGCGTGTCACACAACGCACGTACCCTAGTGCCTTACGGGTTACTTTAGTCTTTTAATTTATAACATAACTAGCTGAATGCCCGCGACTTCGTACGCGTTACACTACTAAATGTGTAGGTGGGTAGCCTAGAAATAAAGCTAAACTCACTGTTGCAACTTGACTTGACACCTCATTTTTATCCAATGCAACCTGATTTATGGAATAAAAAGTAGCATATGTGTTAATCCCAGTTATAATCTATGTACATACTAAATTTCACTTAAATCTCTCTTAATAAACCACTTAACTTAAGTCTCTACGATCAGCGGTTTAGGCTGTGATCCGTCAATCAGTCATTCAGGACAAAGCATTTTGTATGTATAGATAGGCGTCGAAATCGAATAGATTCGTAGCGAATGTAATTTGGCTACGGGCCTAGGATTCCTAGTTCGACTATGGTACTAAAAATATTTCTGTGAACTATGCCTCAATTTGTACAATGCATAAACCAATTCAGTTTTTTAGCTGAATTACATGGTTTCATAAAAAAAGGGCTTCTATCCAAAATATTGGTACCCAGAAATCGTGCCAATGAATTGAATAGCCAATTTCCCTATCGACCCAAAAATGTCCCAGTGAATATCACAAGCGTGTTAGCTTGACATATGGCTGTAACACTCATGCTTCGGCCCCACATGATATTGGTCCATAATGTTGCCTTTAAACGATCGCTGTGGATTCTGGTAAAACGATGTCATTTGTTATCTGTTGTGTATTGAATCCATTTATCGTTGTTACTTACATGAAACAAGAGCTCCCTTTAGCCTGGCCGCATTGGGCTACCATCGCGTGAGCGAATAGTGGCTTACTCGATTTTCTATTGGCTAGGTATATGACCGCTGCTAGCAGCGGTCTCGTCAAAAATTTACTCAGATGTTGGATAGCCTTTTCATCTATGCAGACGGGCGAGCACTCGATTTTACGAATTTTTGAAAGAGAATCAAATATCGCTTGTGTAATGCGTCCTTCTGGAATGGAGTAGTTTGGACACCCGAGTAACGCGGCTGTGGTCTATACAACTAAATTCAAATGTGCGGTCGTTAGTCGGCCGTAAGTTGCAGGTCTTTAGCTGATTAACTCGTAAGTGTTTGGCAACTATCGCTCACGCGGTACCCAATGGCCAACCATAATTTATCTTTATGTGAACCATACCGGCCATGTCAATTGTTCCAAACACCTGGTTTATTTGTTGCTCTGGCATGTATTGGAATTAGTTTGTGTTTTTTCGGCGGGATATTAACATGTATCAAAGGGATTTGCGATCCAAACGGTCTTTTTATGGGTTACATCCGGGAGATTGTCGATTAAGCATTCTCCGTGTGGGAGGTAGTCATTTGGGGATTAGGAGTTAATTCCGTCCTGTTTATATATGGACCACCTACATTATATCTTTACTTGTTGAATTATGGTGATTGTGCTTTGATTTATCAGCTCTTCAGCTATTTTTTTGGGGTGTATCCCACTACTTCCATTAGGTATTTCTATTGATAGAAGTACTGGGACTGATTCTCCCACTGTTTCCATTGCTGGTAGCGGCGGCAAAAAAACACTGCATCACCATATAACTTTATCGAATGTTTTAAGCATTATACATTCACAAATAGAAGAACATCTACAAAATTATGAAAATTCGGTGCTGGAAAATGTAACAACAAAAGTCGTACGACCCGTGTTTTACTGTAAGTTGAAATTATTCTATATTTCTAATAATTATATAGTCTTGTAGCTTCTCAACATTCAGATATTGTTGTTTAATCTTAGACTACCGACAACGATATGGGTTGATTTATTTTTAAAAGTAATACCAGATGAAAAAATATCATTAAGCGATGAAGGAATTATGCCAATGGAAACATGTGAGGAGTACAGTCACAAACAACCATCTATACATCTGCGTAGTGACGAGGTGGCTTTGTGGTGGAGAATTATTCACCAAAATGGAAGATATCAATAAATATAAATATTGCTGGACATTTCACACAGCGCTATCTATCCCCAAATTAAGCAGAGCTTGTACTATGGGAACCAGATAACTGATAGAATATTTATATACATTTTTTTTTGTAAATACATACTTATAATATAAAGAGAAACAACCAGACCCGGAACAAATATCTGTAGATCAAGCAAACATTTGTTCCGCGGCGGGAATCGAACCCGCTACCTCCTGCGTCTCAGCCGGCTATTCGCCCACTGCACCACGGAGGTAAGATGATTAATTTGTTCTACATTTATTTATTTTTTTATAAAGAGATGTTGTGTTTTTATTTTATTGTATTGATTAAATTCTAATATCTCTTTACAATTTGATTTATCAGTAATTTATAAGGCCGTCATAAATATTAAAGTGGAAACAGGTTCTCAAATAACACAATTGAGTTTTTTTTGCCGCAATAGAAATAAAGGGATATAATTTGAAAAAAAAAACGCTAGTCCCACTTTTTCTATTTTTATTTCCATGGAAATAGTGGTATACACCCTTTTTTGTTAGAAAATTAGCTAGCAATTAAGTAATTTTTACGAAAATATATAAAATTTGAATATAGCTGATATGTTCGCAACATTGGATCCTCTAATCACTGTTTTCCCAAACTAATCCAACAATTGTAAAGTTTTATGCTAAAAACTTTGTTACCAGCTAACAAAAGTATGAAAAACACGGCTATCCGAATCGCTTGCATTTACAGTTTTACTCGTATGATGACCTACATCGCCTAGATTGGTTTCCCATTTCACCGGGTACAAACGGATTTCAAACAAAACAGCGAACGTTGATAGCAATCGCAACTCTATCGCATGTTATTGTTGCTGTATGGCATATATTGATGTTTGAATGTAGAATTAGTATGGAAAACAAAGCTCTGCAAATATGTGGCAGTATTTTATAAACAGCGATTCTGCAACTTGAAAAGTATATCTCTCTCTTATCTACCCCTGGCCCTGATTAATGTTTACCATTTTCAAGGAGGAATTAAATTAAGGAAAAGATGCTCTTAAAAAAGCCGACTGTACGTTCAGTATCTTTGGATTTATTTAGAGCTGAGCCTGTGTTTCCTGATAACTTGAACCTCAGCTTTAAGTTGCGAGTGAAAAGGTTTCTTCTAGGCAAGCGAGTTCCATTGTAGACCATATCATCGCTATATCAGGCAAGATCGTAGTCAAACGCCTATAAAGTATAAAAAAAAATGTATACTATTATAGATTCAAAGTGGAGAACACGGACTAGATAGGGCAGCGAAGAATGACCTAAGAAAGGTTACTGGGTGAAGCAATTGGAGAGACATGTGTACAGCAGTGGACATCCTACAACTGATATAATGAACAATACAAAATTAAAGCCGCTGGGTAGACGAAGTAAAATAATAACTTACAAATACACAAACCACAGTTTAAGCAATTGACGCATGTATAAGTTACAAGTAGATGATTTCCCCCGAGTATGAAACTTTGTGAATGAATGGATGAATGAAAATTCTATATTATACCTTACAAGCTAGAAACAACAGTTAAAAAAATTAAAAAAACATATGAATTTAAGCATAATGGGCGGTCTTATCGCTTAACAAAGCAAGAATTGTGCTTTATTGAGTCGTATTGCTTGTTTAAAGAATAAGTTACCAAAGTTTTGAACCTTACGTGTTAGAGAAAGAATAACAAAAATCCAGAAGTTGTAAGTTGGTAATTTTGTTTTGTCGGAGGAGAAGAAATACGTATTAAAAATAACGCGTTTTTTGATTATAATATTTATATGAGAAGTTTCTACGGAATAACTATACCTAATAATAATAATTTAATTCCAGCAACAATAAGTTATAGGATGCTAAATAACTTATTCTACGGCCCACAGGGATATACACTTTATCCTTTAAACCAATTATAATAAAACTATTATTTATATGCTACAGTGGCGGATTTACTAGAAGGCTGAGTAGGCTTGAGCCTAGGTCGACAGATTTTAGGGGCGGCAAATTTTAGGGACTTTTTTTAACGATTTTTGTAAAGAGGTCTTCTGATATTTTGCAGAAACAAGTCTACAAGCCATCTCTCCGGTAACTTTTCCTTCTTCCTTTTTATTGTACATTCAAGCAACGGTACCACGCACTTCTTTAATCCATGGTAAAACACCCACTTCGCAGTGCCAAACCATTATCCCGCCTTATTGTATGTGATTGAGCTTTGATTAGCTCAGAAAAATACCTAAAGTGCAATTTTATCTAAATTGTTGGGTTGAAAGGCGGCAAAAATTGAACATCTTATGCTTGGAAAATGTGTAAATCCGCCACTGATTTGCCACATACTCACTGCGATGTGGTGTCACAGTGGCAGTGTTTGGTATCCATACTTGGAAACGATGAAATACGAGTATGACACCCTTCGGCCAAAAATGTTCCTTCATGAAAGTCGACAGATCTTTGGTCAGCACTGTCACCACAACTGAATTAAAATATTTAGACTGATGTGGAAAATAAGCTATTTTTCTTTAAAATATTTTATTAAACCCGGCAAAAGAAAGTTGGCATAGCCAAGTCCAAAAATTGTACATTGACCATTGCCAGAACATTACAAAACAAATTAAATTTACTATCTGGTTAATCCAACATATTATACAGAAAGCGACCGACTCATTACGCATACTGTCTTAATAATCAGGTCCTTTCGTGTGTCTGCAATGAAAAGTAATTAGTCCATACGAGGAGCCGTACTAGTGAACATTATACTTATCTGCGAAATTTTATTTATAGGCTTTTGGTATTAACTTACCGTTCTATTCTACGTTCTTAATGCGTACAGTCAGAGCTGTTCAAAATACATATTAATTAAAATACAAATTACAAAATACTATCTCGCACGTATTTAAAATACGAAATACAAGATATTTTTAAGTCGTGTATTTAAAAGATAAAATACAAAACACCGTATTTTAACAATTTTTATGTAAAAAGCGAGTTGCAAGTGTGTTCTAATGACAGAAACATCATCATCATATCGCCACAGGACGTCTCCTGCTGAACATAGGTCTCCCTCATAGATTTCTAGACTGACCGATCTTATTCGGTCTGTATTTATTTTATACCTAACAAGAACAATGACGTCCTCCTCTCTCCGTAATATTGTTGTGTTCGTAATGCTCATGTACCTAATATTTACCACCTATTATTACATTGTGGAATACAATAAACGATTAAGTATTGAGTAAAATATTGAACACACAACAATGTACGAAACTCGAATATTGAGTCAAATCTTCAGCTTACATTTTTGACAGTTCATCAATTGAAGCTGTCAATAAATGAAATGGAGTTGAAGCTTGAGTTCTCAATCATGAGCACAGTTTTAAAATAAGAAACTTAGTCAATATCATAAAAGAGCATTTTTTTTTTTACTAAAACTCATTGTTCGTTGAGAATCATTGGCATTTTTTACCTACCAATCAAACTTTTTAAACCAATTTCACTTCACCTAAAGGTTACCTAGAAGATACCACTCTCAGCGATAAGACCGCTCATTTTATTGGCTTTTTTCTAAATAAGTAATTTTTATTCTCAATATCGCATATAAACCGGTTCATCAAGAGAACAGACAGACAAAGCTACTTATAACTTCAGCTAGGCTTAACTGAGATTTAAAAGTATAACTCTTCTTTTTTGTCGGGGGTAAAAAAACAACACTTACATTATATAAAGCGTTAATTTCCTTTAACACGAATTCGCGTACAGCTGTGTGAACGATTCCGGAGACCATAAACATTTAAGCGCAGTTCCAAAGCTGTGACAACCCTAAAGGGCGATACGTGATATGGTTAATGTTATACGCAACTGTACTCGACTGTACTACAGCTTACAGAGGTAAGTTGGTTCTTTATTAGGGCATTTGTCCACCGCCGCGGTCGCCGGGACGTCAGCGAGAACGAGAATATTTCTGGCCGAGAACAAGATGACGTGACGGCGATCGTTTGTCCACAGCGACGCGAGTTCAATCAGTTTATTGTAGCTGTCGTGCGTGGTAATCAACCAACGACAACTTCTCCTTATGCTTTTGTATTCTTATATTTCGTGCCATGCATTTCTTCGCAAAATTTTATCTTTGAACTCATCCTTAGTTTTATTCCACAAACATTCTATACTTTCCACAAGTTCTATTAATTAATAAATGTCGAATTTAAATTTCTTGGCCATTTTTATTTATTATAATATACTTTTGATATAAATAATCAAAGCTATTGCGGTGCGACGTCACGGCGCTGGCGTAGATGGACAAGTTCAAACGTGTTTTGTATTGCGGTAGCGCCGAATTATACGATACTTTGGCGGATGACGGCGCTCGGGTGACGGGCGTGTACACGGCCTATAATTAGTAAATGTATATATCGCTAAATCGGTGCCGTCATCTCGTTCTCGGTGACGTCCCGGCGACATCGGCGGTGGACAAACGGCCTTACTGTTATACACTTTGTTGATAAATTCATAAAATAAAAAATTAAAATAGGTTTAGCAAAGTTTTTTTGCATGTTGCACTGAGCGTAGCACATCTACGTCCGCAGAGTCTACTGGCGTAGCATTTGCTACGGCTATAGATTGTTAGCTTTTACTCAGAAACTCCCAATGCTACGTCGTAGCATGACTGGTGGTAAATGTGGTTATTTCAGGACTGACTTGGAAAATTTCTTAGAACTGGATTGAACACAATATATAATTAGAATCAGAATTAGAACATCTTTCCTTTCGGTTTGTGGGAGTGATTTTAGCAAAAAGAACGGAAATATGTAACAGGAAACCGGGAAAGCGCGGGCTATTTGATGTGACCAATGAGCGCGCGCGGTGGTCAGATGTTACACATTATATGCGACTACTTTAAGGCTCGTAGTTTTTTTCTGTCTGTCCGAAAACACTAATATATTTTAACTATGTATGTAACATTTGTATTACAAATGTAGACAAACCAAGGTAACTGACATGCCCAAGGTCTCCGTTATAACAAGCTCAAGTTGCAGTGGGCGGGGCACATAGAACTGACGGCCATTGGGGCAGAAAGGTGTAAGGAAAGGCAGTAAGAGTAGAGACCGTGCATTGAAAAGCACAACGTACGACGTTCCTCCAGTAAATGAAAAGACGACCTGATATAGGTTGCTGGGAGCCGTTGGGTGCAGGCAGCACGGGATTGGTTGCTCTGGAAATCTATGAAGGAGGTTTATGTTCAGCAGTTGACGTCCTATGACTGATATGATGACGATGATAGCAAGCTAAAGGTGAAGAAGAACAAAGTGATAAATACTCGTATTTAGAAAATAATATCAACAAGTGCATTAATTGCTATTTCTCAGAGTATACCAGCTGTTATAGACGTAGCTGTACACTCAGGTTGAGCTCTATATCGAAGCGATGGCAGACCACATTATAGTTAATAGCGCGACAGCCCGGCGCCTATATGAGCATTTTTTTATGATAAAGCCTCCATGCGGTCCGCATAAAAGTTTACTACTCAGAAAGTAGCGCGAAAAGCGCGGACGGCTAATTTAACCTTAATGTTTGAGGAACGATACTAAAGTAATCGTCAGGGTGTGTTTGATAATGTTTTAAATTCCATGAAAAACAGAAAATAATAAAGTTCTGTAACGACGGAAATTTCAGAGAATAAAACGCGCGTTACCATTAACGTTACCATTAACTCTGTTACAAGTACCCCTAGGAAACCGTTGCTGTATTTCATAAACCAGAAATTGTTTCGCTTTGATTGCAAAAACTTTTACAAATTCAGCTGGTCCGAATAAGTACAACTCCGTGTTCAAATACAATAATAAAAATACAAAATAAATCGAAAAACAGACTTATTTATCTAAAATAATCTTTCGATAGTCGCATGCGCCATGAAGATCATGTGTGTGTTCAATCCCGGCCGCGGAACAAATGTTTACATGATCTTCACATATTTTTTCCATATCTGGGTATTTTTCAAAATATGTACTCGTATTTAGTAAGTATTTACAAAAAACTTGTATAAAAGTATACGAGTTTTGCTTAGATAGCGCTGTGTGAAATGTTCACCATTGTTTATTTATTTAATGCTTCTCTAGGATTTTTCCTTAACATAGTTTTCCTGTTAACGACAAAGTGCTACTTAGAGCCCTGTTTTAATAAACTTTGTTTTGACGTCATTCTGAAAATAAATTCTTACGCCCACTTTTGTGACACCGTTGCAAAGTTTTAAATAAACTTGCTCGGACGAGCTTCAGTATTTTCTACTTAGATGCTTTTGGGCTCAATTCACATCAAGATGGCATATATAAAAGTGCTCGCTGCCAGTCATTGCCATTTTGGTATGAATTGAGCCTAAAAGTGCCTAAGTAGAAAATGCTGAGCATACACAAATAATTAAAAAAAATAGCTCACGTCACAACTATATTAATCCTTATGATAAACATTCTCGACTCTCGTACTCAGTGCTTAGACTTATCATAAGTAAATAAATATGGCTGGACATTTCACACACTGCTATCTAGCCCCAAACTAAGCAGAGCTTGTACCAGATAACTGATATATTTTTTGTAAATACATACTTATAATATGTATAGAAAAACATCCAGACCCGGAACAAATATCTGTAGATCATTGGGTCAAACATTGGTTTCGCGACGGGAATCGAACCCGCTACCTCCTGCGTCTCAGCCGGTTATTTTTCCACTGTACCACGGAGGTCGTCTGATATATCTATACCATTAGTATCGTGCATTGTATCATGGATACAATGCGAGATATATCTCAAGAGACAACTGCAGGTCGGACTGATTATACCTATTTAAAATAGACGAAATCACAGTTTCGTAGTCCCCTGTTTCCTCCTCCAAAACTGGACCGATTTTTTTTTTCAAATATGTAATAAAAAGGGCTTGGGCTATGTTTGTACGTTTCTTTTTTTTATTTATATTCGTCAAATTTGTTTGCTGGATGTCTGAAAAGGGGAAGTAAAAATTAGCAATTTCTGTGACTTTAGAAGGTTCCTAGTTCTTATATTAATTAATTTATGGAGAAAACTAAACATGGAGACATGACCGTGGTACTTGTAGATTGTATGGTAAAAAAATATTTGCTCTATTATCACTATCCAGAGAGGAAACAGGGGACTACGTTTGTATGGGCGGAACGCAGCCCAGATTTCCTCTTAAATAGGCTTCGCACACAGATTGGTCACTGCAGAGTCAATATCTGCAAATGGGGGTTAAGGGATCCCAGCTAAACGCAGTGCGACTGTGGTGATTCTGCACAGTGGAACACCTGCTAATATGCCCTTTGTGCCCGAACACCTGCACGATGGAATACTTAAAAATGGATTCTCCTGACACCATCAAGTACATATCTAGCACAATATAAGTAGAGCTATTGAAACGCTAAGAAGAAGGCAATATGTACTGGAGTTTATGTTTATGGCCATTACAACAATATTTTACTAAAAAATAAAATAATCATGATTGATTTCCGGTCTGCACGTTTGGCTATACAACTCGACCTAAATAAATAGCTCTGTAACCAATAAATTCATGAAAATTCACAACTTGACACTACTATTAATGACCATTATTGCGTGCATTTATCAAGCCGTATTTGTGTTCTGAACTAATGTGTTGCAGTGTTGTAAATGTGATTTACTTTCTCTACTATTTATTTAGTGGAATATAAATTTAGTTTGCAAGTTTATGTTATCTAGTTCATCCATAATAATATTATTGTTTGAGCCAAATTTTGGGTTTACTGCTTTTGTGATGGATAGAACACTGTCACGAACCTTGGGAGTAAAGCCGTTTCCAACGGGCCTTTATGCAGGCGCCATGACACCTCCTCGGTACTGTATACGCGCAGTACAAAAAACAAAGGAAAACATATTTAAAAATCGACGTCAGGTGCGGAGAGTTTTTGCGAATGGTTGAATTTTAGATATTTAAAAATATTTAACGAAGTTGTTTGTGAAACAGACTATACCGTGACTACAAAAATCTAGTGAGGCTACAACAATCTCAGTTGGCGCTTGCGGCCACTTCCTTTCATCTGGAGCGGCGAAGCGATGAGGTGAGTGGTGGGGTTCTGATGCATTGTAATTTCGTGGTGATCTTGAAACCTGGTGGATAGCTCTTGGCCAAAAAAATTATAAATTAATTCGATAATAACTCTGTCTGTCTGTCTCTGTATCTGTTTGTTTGTTTCCCGACTGCGCAGAAGGCAGAAACGAATGCATTAAAACGCTAATTTGAGAAAATATTTAACTTTTGTCATAGTTCCATCGTAACCTCCAAAAAACTCGAGAAAATAATATTTATTAATACCAGTTGTGGATTGTTATTCAATAAACACAGACATGTTAAAGTTATTAAATCGAAACTGATAATATATATGATAAGTCATTGTATTTCACATTTCAAATTGAGCTTTATTTACTTACTCACGAATGTTATTCAGATAAATTTTATAAAAATAATTCTACTGTAGTAGCTGACCCGCCCGCGGCTTCGCACGCGTGGTTTGTCAATACAAACTAACCCTCCTGCGCAGTTGGGTAAAAAGTAGCCTGTCTCAATCCCGATCATAATCTATCTACATAGGTACCAAATTTCATCGAAATCGATCTAGCCATTTAGCGGTGGAAACGTAACAAATAGTCAGACAGCGAGAGTTACTTTAGAGTTTATAATATTAGTATGGGTTATGGACTAAGGTTAAACAAGCAAGTAGGATATTAGCATCCAGAGATCAATATTTAATTTAATTAACTGTGGTTATTTTCATCGAGAAATCAGTAAACTATTTCATTTTATATTGCCTATTTTATTTTTCAATAGAAGCTTTTATAAAATTCGTAAATTCAAATGACCCCAACACTGGCCTTCTATAATCCGTTCAGAAATTCCGCATCCGTCTCCATCATGAGACCACCTCCATGGTACCATATTATTGCATGGTACATATGTATTCTAAATTTCAACTCGATCGGTTTGGGGGGTTTAAAATTCAGTTGAAAGATTTGGCTTAAACATACCTATATTGCAATATAAATAAATGATTTTAAAAATGGAGTCACACAGGTTGTTATATCAACAGTGAAATAATTATTAGTTTATGTTCAAATAGTATTTCTTGAGTCCGGGGGGTATTACAGACTTACCCAGTGGTAATACCTGACAGTTAGACACAGGCCTTTACTTGAAAAGGGTTACCTACTCTGAAACTGAAGTCTTATAATGAAATATCTACAAATCAAACTTAACCTAGCTGTCATTGTGCAAGAATTTATTACAAGTAGGTATTTATTAAATTATTCAGAATACGTATAATACAAATATCATAATTTGAATAGAAATAGTCAGTGGCTAATCCTGGTGTCGAAGTTCTTAGACTACTCGCTCGATATGGCAAGTACATGACGTTAAAGAACATTACTGCATTAATTTACTGGCAAGCCACACTAAAAATGCTTCTAACCAACAATTAATACTCGTACAATCTTTAGCCTCTTATAACAATTCACAAGATTGTCGCTCCAATTAAATAAAATTTTAATTGCAATTTAGTTAACTGCTTTCACAAATCCTTACGCAAACCATAAAATTTATGTCAATAAAAGCCTTATATCCCATAAAGCAGGCACTTCGCATTCTCAAGATGTAATAAAGCAGATATCCTAGCGATAACAGCCGAAATAATACATTGAAAAGCTTCGTAAAGTAGCTACATCCTTTTAATAGCGAGTAAAGTAAGCTTTATAAGTATGGGAATAAGGGTGTGTTTGTTATCGTGGATACAATGCGATTTAGTAGAGGCGCTTCCGCTGGAATCCCAAATGTGTAGCCCTGAGGCGTACCGCACGCCTATACAGCTAGTGTGGAGACTTTTTGTATCGACACTACATCGAACAGTAATAAATATTTGTGTGTACAAAATGAAACACACGAGTGGGTTATTCCAGTTTTGCACCTGTGCTGGAATTGTCAGGTATGGTTTTTAGGAAAGAGATAAAAAACTTGTTATTTTATCAAACGCTGGGCCAATGTGATAATGTTTGGCTCCGTCAATTATAGTGTTATTGGTGTTACGTATAGTTGCGTATGACAGTATAGTAGAAAGTATGATAGCATTTCAAAACGATAATTCTCGCAATTTGTACTTGGTTAAATTCGGTCGCATTATGATCTAGGGGCAGCAGCGCCTATCAATTGGATATACGTCAAACGCAGGCCTGTGGAAAACGATTGCGTGTGCGTGACGTGAGCGTGCACGCATTAGTTGTAATGCATAAAATGTTAAGGAAGATGTCAGACCGTCTGCTTGGCATGCACGCCACGCAGGAAGTCTGACAGATTCCTTAGAACTTTATACATTAAAACCGCACGCATTCGGTTTGCACAGGCCTTTTATCGAAACTTGAATGTTTCGAGAAATAGCCTTTTGATTAGAACCAGCCGATAGTGGAACTGAACTGAACTAGCGTTAGCAAAACATTCAATGGGCTTCAACCCTATTCGATAAATATTTGATAGAATAGACAATAGTGGTTTCATTGCGGGATTTTTCGATGTAATTAACCAAATGTCACAAGCAAATCAAATAACCTCAAAATTTTTGCGGTGATCACTCGCTATTTAAATTTTCATCGACTAAATTAGGAGATATCGATATATTGCCAAAACAACATTTTAGCTTCGCAGCCGTGCCGTGGCAAGCCACAATACCATTCAAATATACAAAACATATTACAGCAGAAAACGAATGCGGAGATAAAATTGACAGAAAATTTGTGATTTTCCACAAACAATTTTATACACACAGATTTTTCCTTATACTAATTGAAGATTGACTATCTGGTGGTATGTTTCAAGAACGCAAGTACTGCAGTTCCTTGGACGGGATTTAAGATGCAATGACTATGACTTTTAGTCAGCCTTTAGTTCCTAAGTTTTTGCGTCATTTCAAAGCATTTTTAAAATATAGGAATAAAATCTTAATTTATAAAGGCACGTAGAAGTTGCCTGCCATGAATCCTCTAAAACACTTCAAAAGAAGCATTACGCATTCATTCTAAGAGCTCGCTAATAAGTTCCTTCCATCGATCTATCATTTGATTCAGAACGACAGCTTCTTTGCTACTTCGGTCTATAACTTTCATTTATAATATCGCCGAGACACTTATGGACTTTAGCTCGTTCTACAAACATTCCATTTGGTCTAATGCCAAATAATAAGTCGCGATCGAAAACGCTGCTTGTTGACCTTTTAATTTTGTTTACGAGTTTCAAGTTACAATATTCTTAATTTACGAGTTACCTAGTTTTTTAACAACTTACTTGGCTATATTATATTTATCTAGGTTATTAATATGGCATAGAATAAACTCCGCACAAGTTGTAAACTTGGTACTAAGGAAGATTAATCACCACAACAGTTCTGTTTGATTAGACGCTATCCTACGCTTTAGAATGACAGGTGCTTTGCTGAAAATGACCATTTCAACGGGATAAGGGGCGGCTGGGGTCGACATAAATTCCAATGTCTGTGAAGTCCTTAGTGTGACGAAGGTAGGCCTCGAATTGTTGAGGCTATCTAAAAGCAGATCGAACCCTTGGAATTATTGTCTGCTCTATTGTTTACACGCCTGGGAAACACTTGACAATGCCGGGAATCGGTAGACCAATTTGTCCCATAATTTAAAGGTATTTTCTGAAAATCGATGCTTTAAGTCTTTGGTGTATTAGAAACTTAATTAAAATTGGAGTGATATAGGTTGACATATTAATTATTAAATTCCAGCCTTGAATGGCCGAATAAGATTTAAGAGTCAACGTCTCTGTGTAGTCTGTGATCCCATTCGTCAATAGGTACTTACCAGTACCTTATTTTGACATAGTCGGTAAATTATTAACTTCACTTTGATAATTAGTGAGAACCCATAAACATTGATAAATGCACGAGCACGGGAAAAGTGAAAGAAAGAAATTCAATTATAAATAAATAAATAAATATTCTCTATTTCAGACTCATCAGGTCCATAATCCTGGTAGTCCTGTCTAAATACCTATACGATTCTAGTTGCTAGTGGAACCTTCTAGAGCGTTCGCGAAGGCGTGTAGTGGGGCGTGCAGTATAAATAGAGCGTAGAGACGCCCGGTGGGTCAGTCTAGTTTTCGCTATACGATCGAATATTTCGGTAGACTTTTAGTAGTGTTTTAGTGGAACAGTGTTGTGAATTAGTGTCTTGTGATTATTTGTGATTAAGATCGTGTATTTATCATTTTATTGTTGAATAAAAGTGTTATTTTGGTTAGATTGATTTTCATTATTTTGTCCCGAACCCTCAGCTCGTAACAATATTTATTTACTATTACACCAACACATAAGCAGAACAAAAAACGCAAAAAAATAAAACTAAAATAATATTGTTTGATGTAAAAGATATAATAATTTCCATTTTCTATTTGTGGTATAAAAAAGTGGCACTCCGGGAGTGCCGACAGAAGTGAAACTTGAATATTTACGAGATTCATGAATACAGAGGTGTCGGTAACAGTAACAGTGTATAAAATGCTCAACGCGCCTAAAAAAGTTATCACTTCATAAACAGAGGTGTCGGTAACGGTGACAGTATCGCGAGTTCAATGGTTTTTTCCCATCTCAAAAAAATGCACAACGCGCCTAAAGAAGTTTTCACTTCAATAATACAATATAACTAGGCATAAAAACGCTATAAAAATGACGTAGAATTTGTGGCATACCTAACCTTTATGTACATACTAGAGGTTGCGTAGTGCGCGAGTTGCACGCAACTCGCGTGTTATTGTTTTTGTCGAAGAAGCAATCAAAGAGGATTTCGAGCTGTTAAAAGCGATCAAAAAGGATATCCATGTGTAAGAAGCAGTCAAAGACGATATCGAAATGGAAGAAGCAATCAAATCAAAGAAGATATCCAAATGGAAGCAGCAATCAAATATGATTTCGAAGTGCAAGAAGCAATCAAACAGGATATTGAAGTGAAAGCAGCAATCAAATAGGATATCGAATTAGCAGAAACTATTAAAGAGGAAATTGAAGTTGAGTAAGCAATCAAAGAGGATACCGAGGTGGTAGAAGCATTCTAAGATGACGAAGTGAAAAAAGCAATCAAAGACGATATCGAAGTGGAAGAAGCAATCAAAGAAGGTATCGAAGTGGAAGAAGCAATCTTAGAGGATATCGAAGTGGAAGAAGCAATCAAAGATGATATCGAAGTGGAAGTAGCAATCAAAGAGGATATTGAAGTGAAAGAAGCAATCAAATAGGATATCGAAGTAGCAGAAACAATCAAAGAGGAAATTAAAGTTGAGGAAGAAATCAAAGAGGATACCAAGGTGGTAGAAGCATTCTAAGAGGATGACGAAGTAAAAAAAGCAATCAAAGACGATATCGAAGTGGAAGAAGCAATCCAATGGATATTGAAGATGAAGAAGGAATAAAAGAGGATATTGAAGCGGAACAAGCAATCGTAGAGGATATCAAAGTTAAAGAAGCAATCAAAGATAAACAAGCAATCAAAGAGAAAAAAATTGGATGTTCCAAAATGATCATGACAATGGTGGTATAAAAAAAAATTGAACGTTGCAAAAAAGATCATGATGAACGTTGCATAAAAAAAAATCTGGACGTTCCAAAATGATCATGATTGACGTTGCATAATATAAATGTATGTTGCAAAATGATAATGATCAAAAATTTGTACTAATATTTTGTCAAAGTTTGCTAGTGCTATCTCTTCCCGTTTAGAAGATACGAGCGATTAAAGTTTTGTAAGAAAAATCATAAATTTGTTGATTGGATATCGAAGTGGAAGAAACTATCAAAGAGAATGTTGAAGTGGAAGAAGCAATCAAATAGGATATCGAAGTGGCAGAAACAATCAAAGAGGAAATTGAAGTTGAGTAAGCAATCAAAGAGGATACCGAGGCGGTAGAAGCATTCAAAGAAGATGACGAAGTGAAAAAAGCAATCAAAGACGATATCGAAATGGAAGAAGCAGTCAAAGACGATATCGAAGAGGGAGAAACAATCAAAGAGGAAATTGAAGTTGAGTAAGCAATCAAAGAGGATACCGAGGTGGTAGAAGCATTCAAAGAAGATGACGAAGTGAAAAAAGCAATCAAAGACGATATCGAAATGGAAGAAGCAGTCAAAGACGATATCGAAGTGGGAGAAGCAATCAAAGAGGATATCGAAGTTAAAGAAGCAGTCAAAGATGATGTCGAAGTGGAAAAAACACTCAAAGAAGATGACGAAGTGAGAGAAGCATTCAAAAAGGATGTCAAGGATGACAATAAAAAAACAGTTGCACCAAAAATTTATACCAATATTTTGTACAAGTTTGCTAGGGCTATCTCTTCCCGTTTAGAAGATACGAGCGATTGAAGTTTTGTATGAAAGACCACAATTTTGTAGAGAGCATAATGAAGTAACTGAAGCAATTAAAGAGGATATGAAAGTAGAAGAAGCATTTTAAAGGGATAACGAAGTGGAACATGCAAAAATAGAAGATGTCGAGGCGGAAGAAACAATCAAAGAGGATATCGAAGTGGAAGAAGCAATCAAAGAGGGTATCGAAGTGGAAGAAGCCATCACAGAGGATATCGAAGTGAAAATGCTATCAAAGACGATATCGTAGATGAA
Source organism: Philereme transversata (assembly GCA_963924445.1). Classification (NCBI taxonomy): domain Eukaryota; kingdom Metazoa; phylum Arthropoda; class Insecta; order Lepidoptera; family Geometridae; genus Philereme; species Philereme transversata. The sequence continues at coordinate 7,557,349 of OZ004353.1, forward strand.
GACGCAATCAAAGAGAATAATGCAGTGCAAGAAGCAATCAAAAGGAAATCGAAGATGATATCGAAGTGGAAGGAGTAAACAAAGAGGATATTGACGTGGGAGAAGCAATCAAATAGGATATCGAAGTAGCAAAAACAATCAAAGAGGAAATTGAAGTTGACTAAGGAATCAAAGAGGATACCGAGTTGGTAGAAGTATTCAAAGAGGATGACGAACTGAAAAAAGCAATCAAAGACGATATCGAAGTGAAAGAAATAGTCAAAGACGATATCAAAATGGAACAAGCAATCAAAGCGGATATCGAAGTGGAAGAAGCAATCAAAGAGGATATCAAAGTGGAAGAAGCCATCACAGGATATCGAAGTAAAAATGCAATCAAAAACGATATCGAATATGAAGACGCAATCAAAGAAAATATTGCAGTGCAAGAAGCAATCAAACGGAAATCAAAGAGGAAGGAGCCCTTACAGAGGATACCGAAGTGAAAATGCCATCAAAGAGGATATCAAAGATGAAGAAGCAATCCAATGGATATTGCAGATGAAGAAGGAATAAAAGAGGATATCGAAGTGGAAGAAGCAATCGTAGAGGATACCAAAGTTAAAGAAGCAATCAAATAGGATATCAATGTGGAAGAAGCAATCAAAGAGGATATCGAAGTGGAACAAGCAATCAAAGAGAAAAAAATTGGATGTTCCAAAATGATCATGATAATAGTTGTATAAAAAAATTGAACGTTGCAAAAAAGATCATGATGAACGTTGCATAAAAAAAATCTGGACGTTCCAAAATGATCAGGATTGACGTTGCATAATATAAATGTATGTTGTAAAATGATAATGATCAAAAATTTGTACTAATATTTTGTCAAAGTTTGCTAGTGCTATCTCTTCCCGTTTAGAAGATACGAGCGATTAAAGTTTTGTAAGAAAAATCATAAATTTGTTGATTGGATATCGAAGTGGAAGAAACTATCAAAGAGAATGTTGAAGTGGGAGAAGCAATCAAATAGGATATCGAAGTGGCAGAAACAATCAAAGAGGAAATTGAAGTTGAGTAAGCAATCAAAGAGGACACCAAGGTGGTAGAAGCATTCAAAGAAGATGACGAAGTGAAAAAGCAATCAAAGACGATATCGAAATGGAAGAAGCAGTCAAAGACGATATCGAAGTGGGAGAAGCAATCAAAGAGGATATCGAAGTTAAAGAAGCAGTCAAAGATGATGTCGAAGTGGAAAAAACATTCAAAGAAGATGACGAAGTGAGAGAAGCATTCAAAAAGGATGTCAAGGATGACAATAAAAAAACAGTTCCACCAAAAATTTACACCAATATTTTGTACAAGTTTGCTAGGGCTAGCTCTTCCCGTTTAGAAGATATGAGCGATTGAAGTTTTGTATGAAACACCACAATTTTGTAGAGCGCATAATGAAGTAACTGAAGCAATTAAAGAGGATATGAAGTAGAAGAAGCATTTTAAAAGGATAACGAAGTGGAACATGCAAAAATAGAAGATGTGGAGGCGGAAGAAACAATAAAAGAGGATGACGAAGTGTAACAAGCAATCAAAGAGAATGTTCGAATAGTGGATGTCGCATAATAAAAAAAAATTGACGTTCAAATATGATCATAGTGGATGAGGCATAAATAAAAAAAAATGATGTTCCAAAATGATCACAGTGGATGTTGCATAATAAAAAAAAATTGACGTTCCAAAAGTGATCATTGTGGATGAGGCATAATTTAAAAAAAATTGACGTTCCAAAATGATCATTGCTGATGAGGCATAATTAAAAAAAATTGATGTTCCAAAATTATCACAGTGGATGTTGCATAATAAAAAAAAAGAAATTGACGTTCCAAAATAATCATTGTGGATGAGGCATAATTAAAAAAAAATGATTTTCCAAAATGATCACAAAGGATTTTGCATAATAAAAAAAATGACGTTCCAAAAGTGATCATTGTGGATGAGGCATAATTTAAAACAAAATGATGTTCCAAAATGATCACAAAGGATTTTGCATAGTAAAAAAAAAATTGACGTTCCAAAAGTGATCATTGTGGATGAGCCATAATTAAAAAAAATTGATTTTCCAAAAAGATCACAAAGGATTTTGCATAATAAAAAAAAATAATTGACGTTCCAAAGTGATCATTGTGGATGAGGCATAATAAAAAAAATGATGTACCAAAATGATCACAGTGGATGTTGCATAATACAAAAAAATAATAATAATTGACGTTCCAAAGTGATCATTGTGGATGAGGCATAATTAAAAAAAATGATGTTCCAAAATGATCACAGTGGATGATGCATAATAAAAAAAAATAATTGACGTTCCAAAGTGATCATTGTGGATGAGGCATAATTAAAAAAAATTATGTGTTGCATAATAAAAAAAAAATTGACGTTCCAAAGTGATCATTGTGGATGAGGCGTAATTAAAAAAATGATGTACCAAAATGATCACAGTGGATGTTGCATAATAAAAAAAAAAATTGACGTTCCAAAGTGATCATTGTGGATGAGGCGTAATTAAAAAAATGATGTACCAAAATGATCACAGTGGATGTTGCATAATAAAAAAAAAAAATTGACGTTCCAAAGTGATCATTGTGAATGAGGCATAATTTAAAAAAATGATGTACCAAAACGATCACAGTGGATGTTGCATAATAAAAAAAAAGAAATTGACGTTCCAAAATAATCATTGTGGATGAGGCATAATTAAAAAAAAATGATTTTCCAAAATGATCACAAAGGATTTTGCATAATAAAAAAAAATGACGTTCCAAAAGTGATCATTGTGGATGAGGCATAATTAAAAAAAATTGATTTTCCAAAAAGATCACAAAGGATTTTGCATAATAAAAAAAAATAATTGACGTTCCAAAGTGATCATTGTGGATGAGGCATAATAAAAAAAATGATGTACCAAAATGATCACAGTGGATGTTGCATAATACAAAAAAATAATAATAATTGACGTTCCAAAGTGATCATTGTGGATGAGGCATAATTAAAAAAAATGATGTTCCAAAATGATCACAGTGGATGATGCATAATAAAAAAAAATAATTGACGTTCCAAAGTGATCATTGTGGATGAGGCATAATTAAAAAAAATTATGTGTTGCATAATAAAAAAAAATTGACGTTCCAAAGTGATCATTGTGGACGAGGCGTAATTAAAAAAAATGATGTACCAAAATGATCACAGTGGATGTTGCATAATAAAAAAAAAATTGACGTTCCAAAGTGATCATTGTGGATGAGGCATAATTTAAAAAAAATGATTTACCAAAATGATCACAGTGGATGTTGCATAATAAAAAAAAATTGACGTTCCAAAGTGATCATTGTGAATGAGGCATAATTAAAAAAAATGATGTACCAAAATATCACAGTGGATGTTGCATAATAAAAAAAAAATTGACGTTCCAAAGTGATCATAGTGGATGAGGCATAATTGAAAAAAATGATGTTCCAAAATGATCACAGTGGATGATTCATAATAAAAAAAAAAATAATTGACGTTCCAAAGTGATCATTGTGGATGAGGCATAATTAAAAAAAATGATGTACCAAAATGATCACAGTGGATGTTGCATAATAAAAAAAAAATAATTGACGTTCCAAAGTGATCATTGTGGATGAAGCAAAATTAAAAAAAAATTGAAGTTCCAAAATAAACATGATGAACGTTGCATACTAAAAAAAAAAAAATGGATGTTCCAAAATGATGATGATGACCTTTGCAAAAACTATGAAAGTTGTCTCATGCCCCTCCACCACCATTATATAGAATCAAGCAAATTTACAGTAATTTTATAGTACACACAAGCCATGGCCTCCCTACAAAAACAGTATGAACAGTACGGTAAACGAAATATACGGTTTACGGTATTCATACAGAAATATTTTGTATGGGACAATTTTTTTTTTGTATGAAAGACAATTTTTTTTTCATGGAACCGGATATAAAAAAATGTCCTCTGCAACATTAGTTTTTGCACCAACGCTCTAAGACCTATACTTTCCGAGATACGATGTCGATGGGAGCGAATGGGGGACAAAAGGGGTACTTTAGGATTTATTCCCAACTCATCGGAACTCCCTCTATACGATGGCACCAAACATTTTCACCCTACGAGGGGGCATCTGGGAGAACAAACATGTCAATGAGTCAGTCAGTCAGTCAGTGGTAATCGAGCTTTATATAATATAACTAGAGGTTGCGTAGTGCGCGAGCTGCTTGCAGCTCGCGAGGGTAATGTGTTGTTTGATGGAAATTCCCCCTTCGAAACTCTTACAAAATCAAATCATATCAGGCTAAAATTGTAGGTACCTACATGTATTTTAAGAAGGAACTTTAAAAATAAGTAAGTTGATTTTGAACTTTAAAAATAAGGGTATTTCAACATACAATTTTATAACTTACATAAACAATCAATAGTTTTGTATCATAATGAGCAAATTCGTGGATACTTACTTATATTTATTAATTCTTTAAATGATGCAATTAGGTATTAAAGTTTGTAGGTATGGAAGAATGGCGAGACGGGTTAGTTTAATAAATCCCACCAGCTTTAACCATTCCAAAAAGTCCAGTATGCCCGTATTAGCAGTAGGCCGTTAGGGTGTTTCCCGCAGAGGCGTACAAGGTCAGCTAATATTTATAAATTAAACAATTGAGAAGTTGGTATATATATTTTATTATTTTCTACATTGTGTATACCTTATGTACAATTTACATACATAATAAATTTGTTATAGAATAAAAAAAACCTTTATAAAGTTTGGATGTGTTTGTTTGTACTCAATCACGTCGTAACGGCTGAACAGATTTCGATAAAATTTGGTATGTACGTAGATTATAACCTGGATTACCACATAGGCTACCTTTTATATAAATCAGTTTCCATGAGATAAAAATGGGGTGTCAAGTCACGTTGCAACAACACATTCAGATCATAAATGTCATAATATTATAAATGTGAAAGTTTGCATGCTTGTTTGTTAATCAATTATGTTGTAATGGCTGAACCGATTTTGATGAAAGTCGGTGTGTTGATAGATTATGACCTGGATTCAAACATAGGCTACTTTTTATAACAAACAACTCGTGCGAAGCCGTTGGCAGAAGCTAATATATTAAAAAATTTTAACAATAAAATAAATATTTAATTAAATGTTGGAGCGGGGCGGTCTTTTTGGTCAATCTTGTTAATTATCTAATGCTTCTTCTTCTAATTTCTAGTGCTTGATAATCATTTGGCATACATCATCATATCAGCAGCCACAGGAAGTAGACTGCTGAACATAGCTATCCATATATGTATATATATGAGGCACTATACTAATGTCAAGTAAAAAAGTAATATGAACGTATTATAATAATCCTTCTCATATATCTCTAGAGCAACCAATTTCATCTTTCTCAACAAACTAATGCTATTAGATTTGAATACTCATTGACAAATGAAATAGTTAGTAGATTTGAATCAGTTGATAATTTTCATATTATCTTTGCTTGACTCGACGTTCGCCACCATCTTCAATGAGCTGTAATGAGATGCCAGTCGCAGTCGTTCCAGTTGTTGTCTGTACGAAAACAAAAAATATATGAGATGTGATTTTTAACAAAATATTTAACGCGAGATACTTATCAATAGGTATATAAGTTTTTAAATTTTCTTATTGAAGTTATACTTCTTATGGCGCGATGGAGAAAATTGAAGAGAGTGAATTTTTACGATGCGCGCGCACACCGACACCTAAATTTAACAGCATGAAGTTAGTTCTAGGTGGTATGAAAATTGATAACTATGTTCAAGTTGTATATTCTAGTATTTTTATATGTAGAACACGTGTTTCGTAAGGGTACAATTAAACAGTGTGAATAAATAAATATTATTTTGGTGTTTTTATTAATACAATTTCATATACGACGGTGATACTAATAATGTATTTAAATAAAACCTTTTATATGTAGAACACGTGTTTCGTAAGGGTACAATTAATATGCGAAACAAACTATATACTACTTGTAGTAACTTTGTCACCATGTGAAAGCAACAAATGTATTGAGTAGTAGAGTTCCTTGTGAAAGGGCTCGCCCGGAAAGTACTACCATCATACCTATTTCTGCTGCCAAGCAGCATTACTGTGTTTCGGTATGAAGGTGATTGCTAGTGAAATTACTGGCATATGAGGCTTTACATCTGTATGTCTCAAGTTGATGGACGCAGGGTAGTGCAACGTAGAGATCCGTGACCTACGTTATAAGGCAGTTCTTTGTTAAAGGCGATGGTTACTACTTAACATCAGGTGGGCCATAAGCTTTTAGCATTAAAAAACCCCTGATTTTTTTATTACTTTAATGAAATTTGGTGTATATAGCATTTATGACTTGGATTTAAAAGTAGGCTACTTTTTAAAATCGACAGTGGAAGCTATTTTATAATATACATATTGTTGTTACCTGGTTTCACTTCGAATGGTGTCTTAAATAATGCGCGTCGGTCGGTGTCCTTATCCAGTAGCCACTACTGGACTAAGTGGTAAGTAGGTGTTAGCATAGTAATATTGTTTTCCAATGCTGGGTTAGGCTGGGTGTTCTTACATGCTTACCTAAAACATAAACACCGTAAGCTTAAGTATTGAATGATAATGACACAACCATTATATTTAAAATACATTATGGGTATGTATTATTATGATACATTTGTATAATAATGAATAGGTAATTGATCGAGCGAAGCGGGATCACCAAATCAACTTGGGTAAATCGACATTGTATATTGTATTTCCGAGGATAACTTTCGAAGCGTAGATCCGATCATCGTGAAATTTGATACATAGGTAGGTAGAGATGGCATAATTTTGGTGTAACCAAATGAGCTAAACATGTATGGGTGGTGGGGTGGGGGGGTTGTTGAGATATTGGGGTTCAAAAGGAATAAAAAAAAATTAAAATGAGACTATTACGTCAAATAGAAAGGTGAAAGATCTTCATTTTGACCCCGTTTTTATTTTTCGTTTAGTCTTAGCAGTTTTTAAGTTATTAGCCATAATAAAATGTGAACTTTGACAGAATTCATAGGGCACACCAGTGACCCCACAGTGCTGTTATTTGATATGCGTGTAGCTTTAGTGACACAATTATAGGCAAAAGTTTGAAATCCAGAATCTCAAAATTCTCTGGAAAAAATCTCAAGAAAGTTTTCTACTTTTTTTTAAAGAATTTTTTAAGTTGATCAAGTCGAAAATTTTCAAAAATTCGGAAAAAATTCATAACACGAAAACTATAAAAAATCGCGGAACATTCATGGGGGTGATTCGGGTACTCTAAGGGTTGTTCTATCTCTGGACTTTCGCTTGACACTATTTTTTGGGACAGCCTGTATATAGGTATTTTTTTTAATGTTACTTATAGGTACATATTTATAGTGTTAATGAAAGTTCCTGTTTTCGTATATAATTGATTATAAGGAAATGATTTCGATATTGTTAATTAGTATCTACTGTCAAATACTGGCAAGTTTAGAGATTGTGTAACATGTGCTCACCTCGAACTTAATACCGCATATTGGAGATTTTTTATGAACCTAAAGTTCACAGATATTGTCGATAATAACGCTTTGCTTGGCCACAAAGTAGTATGTTATCAAGAATTCACTCCTGGGTTTTAAATTCTTGCTGTAATATAAAGTTTAAACCATGAAAATACTTTGATAACCGTAGAGCTAATAAACAGTCATTACTTTAATAATTAAATAAATTAATAATAAATAAATAAATATTGCTGGACATTTCACACAGCGCTATCTAGCCCCAAACTAAGCTGAGCTTGTACCATGGGAACCAGATAACTGATAGAATGCTTATATAATTTTTTTTAATAATTACATACTTATAATATATAGAGAAACAACAAGACCCGAAACAAATATCTGTAGATCATGCAAACATTTGTTCCGCGGCGGGAATCGAACCTGCTACCTCCTGCGTCTCAGCCGGCTATTCGTCCACTGCACCACGGAGGTCGTTTAAAAGTTCCGAAACAGGAATCAAAGTTTAGTTATATCCAGTAATGATTATTTAACTTTATTTTTAGTCGTTTTCCACACCACCCATGAGGTATGACTATAGGCGCGTTTTTTTTATGGTGGTATCCCCCTAGTAGGCCTAATCCACACTTGCTAAATACATCTATCAGCTAAAAAGAAATTCCAATCTACTCACAAAGCTATACAAACTTACTAACTTTATTACTAACTTATATGAATAATATTACTACTACTTCGACTACTATTAGCCCATATAAATAAATATAAATAAATACAATACTGAGTGTGTGCGTCTGTGTGTGTGACTCTAATTAACTACGTTCAGGCACATTTATGTATTTACTAATCATAATAAGATCATGCTTAAGATAAGAAATGAGTATATTAGATGAAGTGCGAAAGTAGCGCCCGTGATAGAAAAGTTGAGGAGTAAAAGGATAGCGTGGTATGGGCATGTCATGCGGAGGGAAGACAATCATGTGACTAAAAGTGTGTTAGACATAAATGTGGATGGATATAAAAGTAGACGAAGACCGAAGAAGAGATGGATGGACTGTGTAAAGAATTATATGGGTACGAATGATGTTACAACGGAGATAACGGCTAATAGAGAAGTATGGAAGAAAAATACATGTTCCGTTCCCACGTAATGTGGGAAAAGGGCAGGAAGAAAAATAAAATTAACTACTCACTACTCATCTTTATCCACAGCTAAGCATACTCTTTCTTGCCTGGGTTTAAACTTTTTACCGAAGAAAGCTAATTACGAAAATACTAATTAGATAGGACCTATTTATAATACACAATGAAACCAATATATATTATAATAATATATAAATATTTGAATATATACATATTGTGGTAAGTGTAATTGAATAAGTGTGATTTATATATTATAATATATTTAATATAATAACATACTAAGTACTACTATGTTCGTTTTATCATCCACAGCCTATAATTACGTGGTAAGTGCCTCCCTTTGTAAGTAAGATATATCGTGCGTGCGAGTGTATGTACGTGAAAATTATTTAAAATTTAAATTTGTGATCGTAACGCAATATGCTAGAATAATTAAGCCGAATAAAAAAATGTCTCTAAACTAAATACAACTACGAATAAATAAAACGTATCAGGCAATTTTTTGGCGAAATGAGTGTTAATATGAGATAATTATAGGACCATAATACTGATCAATAGCATTTCTTGCCTGATTATGAGATATTATAAATGACTTATCGTTAAGTTAATTATCCGATAAGCACGAGTCTGGATTGCACTCGATGTCAACTTTTCACCAAAACCAGAAACTGGTTTGTAGTGAAATCAGTAAAACTGAGTGTTAGTACGAATTCCTCACTGGGATAGGTTACCGCAATCACCGCAATCACCGCAATAACCGGCAAGACACAGAAATCAATCGCCGCAATGAAAACGCTTGGAGGAGCTACTGGTCCATGAAGCAGCTTATGAAGGGTTCCCTTCCACTGACACTGAAGCGAAAACTCATCGACATGTGTATACTGCCCATATCGACCTACGGAACTCAGACTTGGTCATTGACAGAAGCACAAAAGTCTCAACTCAAGATCTGCCAGAGAGCGATGGAGAGAAGCATCATTAGATGAAGCGAATCGATTGAGTTAGAAATATCGACCTACGAGCCAAAATCGGCATAGCCGATGTAGGCATTAAGACGGCCCGCTTAAAATGGGATTGGGTAGGCAATGTGGTTCGAGTGCATCCAGAACGATGGGCGAATCTAGTCACCCAGTGGATACCGAACGGACGACGCAGCCGTGGTAGGCCTCGAAAAAGATGGAGACCTGGATGCATTCAAACCAGATTGGTCAGATTTGGCTGTGGACCGTGATGGATGAAGGGTATATGGGGAGACCTTTGCCCAGCAGTGGGACAATATAGGTTAGTAAAAAAAAAGGTATAAATTATGTAATAAAAATTTAATCTATGTAAATATATTTATGTTATTTCCGAATGATAGACTTTTTTCCACTAATGATTATACTCGTGTCCGTTAAAAAATGAGTTATTGGAAATCATTAAACGACCTATTCTAAACCAAAGTAGGTAGAATGTTAAAACGGCAACATACCAAAAAGAACTTATATTCTCACTTAGGTGAGTAAATACTGTCCTAATGAAACAACTAATTTCGAAAAGTATTATTTAAATAATGAAATTCATTGATATTGGATTAAAATATTGTACGAGAGAATGTTATTGCGTCAATAAACAAATAATTAGGTTCTTTTTAAAGTAACGAACGAAGTACTTTTAAATATTAATCCTAAACAACACTATGATGTCCAATAATAGTATTGTTAAATGTTTAGTTTGATTAAACAATTAAAATATTAGCCTTAAATGAGGCAAAACCGAATGTCAGAAATTATACGTGAAAATTTCAAGACGTAGTGTGTACAGTAAATGGAGGGAAACGTAAGTTGAGGATTTCGGATCAAAGATTTTGTTTAAACTTTGACCGAAACACTTTTTTTTGTACAATGAGTGAGTCGAGCACAGCCGTATGTATGTTTGTGTGTATTGGGTGCTAAATGTCTCAAATCACTTTTTACAATTAGTAAAAAGTGTAGAGCCGAGCACAGCCGTATGTACATATATATAAATAAATAAATATGGCTGGACATTTCACACAGCGCTATCTAGCCCCAAACTAAGCAGAGCTTGTACTATAGGAACCAGATAACTGATAGAATACTTATATACTACTTTTTTTTTGTAAATACATACTTATAATACATAGAAAAACATCCAGACCTAGAACAAATATCTGTAAAATCATACAAACATTTGTTCCGCGGTAGGAATCGAACCCGCTACCTCCTGCGTCCCAGCCGGCTATTCGCCCACTGCGCCACAAAGTTGTGTGTATTGGGTGCTTAATGTCTCAATCACTTTTTGCATTTAGCAAAAAGTGTAGAGCCGAGCACAGCCGTATGTATGTTTGTGTGTATTGGGTGCTAAATGTCTCAATCACTTTTTGCATTTAGCAAAAAGTGTAGAGCCGAGCACAGCCGTATGTATGTTTGTGTGTATTGAGTGCTAAATGTCTCAATCAATTTTTGCATTTAGCAAAAAGTGTAGAGCCGAGCACAGCCGTATGTATGTTTGTGTGTATTGGGTGCTAAATTGTCTCAATCACTTTTTACATTTAGCAAAAAGTGTAGAGCCGAGCACAGCCGTATGTATGTTTGTGTGTATTGGGTGCTAAATGTCTCAATCACTTTTTGCATTTAGCAAAAAGTGTAGAGCCGAGCACAGCCGTATGTATGTTTGTGTGTATTGGGTGCTAAATGTCTCAATCACTTTTTGCATTTAGCAAAAAGTGTAGAGCCGAGCACAGCCGTATGTATGTTTGTGTGTATTGGGTGCTAAATGTCTCAATCACTTTTTGCATTTAGCAAAAAGTGTAGAGCCGAGCACAGCCGTATGTATGTTTGTGTGTATTGAGTGCTAAACGTCTCAATCACTTTTTGCATTTAGCAAAAAGTGTAGAGCCGAGCACAGCCGTATGTACATATATATAAATAAATAAATATGGCTGGACATTTCACACAGCGCTATCTAGCCCCAAACTAAGCAGAGCTTGTACTATAGGAACCAGATAACTGATAGAATACTTATATACTACTTTTTTTTGTAAATACATACTTATAATACATAGAAAAACATCCAGACCTAGAACAAATATCTGTAAAATCATACAAACATTTGTTCCGCGGTAGGAATCGAACCCGCTACCTCCTGCGTCCCAGCCGGCTATTCGCCCACTGCGTCACAAAGTTGTGTGTATTGGGTGCTTAATGTCTCAATCACTTTTTGCATTTAGCAAAAAGTGTAGAGCCGAGCACAGCCGTATGCATGTTTGTGTGTATTGGGTGCTTAATGTCTCAATCCCTTTTTGCATTTAGCAAAAAGTGTAGAGCCGAGCACAGCCGTATGCATGTTTGTGTGTATTGGGTGCTAAATGTCTCAACCACTTTTTGCATTTAGCAAAAAGTGTAGAGCCGAGCACAGCCGTATGTATGTTTGTGTGTATTGGGTGCTAAATGTCTCAATCACTTTTTGCATTTAGCAAAAAGTGTAGAGCCGAGCACAGCCGTATGTATGTTTGTGTGTATTGGGTGCTAAATGTCTCAATCACTTTTTGCATTTAGCAAAAAGTGTAGAGCCGAGCACAGCCGTATGTATGTTTGTGTGTATTGAGTGCTAAACGTCTCAATCACTTTTTGCATTTAGCAAAAAGTGTAGAGCCGAGCACAGCCGTATGTACATATATATAAATAAATAAATATGGCTGGACATTTCACACAGCGCTATCTAGCCCCAAACTAAGCAGAGCTTGTACTATAGGAACCAGATAACTGATAGAATACTTATATACTACTTTTTTTTTGTAAATACATACTTATAATATGTACATAGAAAAACATCCAGACCTAGAACAAATATCTGTAAAATCATACAAACATTTGTTCCGCGGTAGGAATCGAACCCGCTACCTCCTGCGTCCCAGCCGGCTATTCGCCCACTGCGTCACAAAGTTGTGTGTATTGGGTGCTTAATGTCTCAATCACTTTTTGCATTTAGCAAAAAGTGTAGAGCCGAGCACAGCCGTATGCATGTTTGTGTGTATTGGGTGCTTAATGTCTCAATCACTTTTTGCATTTAGCAAAAAGTGTAGAGTCGAGCACAGCCGTATGCATGTTTGTGTGTATTGGGTGCTAAATGTCTCAACCACTTTTTGCATTTAGCAAAAAGTGTAGAGCCGAGCACAGCCGTATGTATGTTTGTGTGTATTGGGTGCTAAATGTCTCAATCACTTTTTGCATTTAGCAAAAAGTGTAGAGCCGAGCACAGCCGTATGTATGTTTGTGTGTATTGGGTGCTAAATTTCTCAATCACTTTTTGCATTTAGCAAAAAGTGTAGAGCCGAGCACAGCCGTATGTATGTTTGTGTGTATTGGGTGCTAAATGTATCAATCACTTTTTGCATTTAGCAAAAAGTGTAGAGCCGAGCACAGCCGTATGTATGTTTGTGTGTATTGAGTGCTAAATGTCTCAATCACTTTTTGCATTTAGCAAAAAGTGTAGAGCCGAGCACAGCCGTATGTATGTTTGTGTGTATTCGGTGCTAAATGTCTCAATCACTTTTTGCATTTAGCAAAAAGTGTAGAGCCGAGCACAGCCGTATGTATGTTTGTGTGTATTGGGTGCTAAATGTCTCAATCACTTTTTGCATTTAGCAAAAAGTGTAGAGCCGAGCACTGCCGTATGTATAAAATAAAATAATAAATATCGCTGGACATTTTACACAGCGCCACCTAGCCCCAAACTAAGCAGAGTTTGTACTATGGGAACCAGATAACTGATAGAATACTTATATACTTTTTTTTGTAAATACATACTTATAATATATAGAAAAACACCCAGACACGGAACAAATATCTGCAAAATGTGTGTTGGGTGCCAAATGTCTCAATCATTATTGCTTATTGAAAAAAGAGTAGAGCCGAGGACAGCTGTATGTATGTGTAAATGTATATGTTGTATGCCCAATGTCTCAATCATTATTTTTATTGTTGAAAGAGTTTCACTTAGGTACTTGTTCTAAAGCAAACTTCTTTTTATTAATAATAATTCATTCCAACACCAATTTCGTATGTATAATTTACTCAAAGATAGTGTATTACTTCTTTTAATGTTGCCATGTTTATTATACTCTCCGAAAATTATTATACAAACACCATTCTAGAATAAGTTTATTCTTATTGTATTACTTTAATGATAATAAAATTTACAAAACATTGTCTGCTCAATATATCTTAATACATACAGTTGTTTCTAAAATTGTATTTACCTAAGCCTTTTAATTTGATTTACTATTTGTACAATTCATAACTATTATTCATTTCATATATTTTTTAGAGATGTCACGAATATTTAGCGAATATTTGGTATTCAATTTATTCGGCCATTTTTTTAATATTTGACCAAGTACCGCATACATTACGTAACATCTCTATTTTATTTATTATATTATATTTTTATTATTTAGAATGTAACTACTTCCTTAAAATTATAAGTTTTTTTTTTCATTTTGTATTGCATGTTCAAATTTTTTCATGCATTTTATATAAGTATTTTTTTTTAGTTTATTTCCTGCATGTACTTTTTTTCATGCTTTTATATAATTTTTTTTTTTATTTTTTTATATTTTGTTTCTTATATTTTGCATGATCTTTTTTTAATCATATATACAAATCTTCTTGCTTTCTTTGAAATACTCTTCTCTCTTCGATAACTCTTGTAAACTAAAATGTCATCGCCATATTAGTGTCAGTCTTAACAAAAGGTTACATTCTGTTTTGGAGCATTTTCTTTACCTGTGCACGTTCTGAAAGCAGTAATTTTTATATAATTATTTAAAAAAATACTCCATTATTTATATACAAATGCGCATTTGAATAATCTTGTAGGTTATTAAGGAAACAATGATTTATATCACCTGTTTTTAATGCACGCGATGCATGGGAAAAGTTGTTTCAATTTGACAATGGAACGGCAAAGTTATAGACAGCGGTATTGATTTTTCTGGTTAGGTGGTAGGTGCGACATTTTTTAGCTCAGTGCACGGTACGTTTTTTTTTAATTTCACTCTGCTATTTATTTTCTTCCCATCTTACACCATCATTATTACATAGTTACTCAATATAATGTTCTGCACATCATGGCATAATCCCATCCCTTCACTTACCCTTCATGGGGTTATGAAAAGGTAAACTTAACACAGTTCAGGCAAGGTTACTCTGAAGTAATGACAGGTTGTAGGCTGCCCAGGGATAAAATCAGCAACTGACGCCGAGCGGGAGTTTTTATTGTATTTTAGCAATATAGATCTGAAGTGTGACAGAGATGTCACCATAACTCGTAATGCTGCTGAAAGCATAACGTGGTTTGCTGCCCTTTTGGTGCTCTGGAAGATCTTTTCCGCCTTTGCGTACTCTGAAAACAGTAAATGCGTTAAAAAATAATTTATGATAGATATACGTCACAGTGTTCAAATCATTTTTGGTATAATCTTGTAGGTAACTAAGGGAATAAAACTTTTATCTCACCAGCTTTGTATGCACGTCTCGCATAGGAGTAGGTGATACAGTTGTGCATTGGAATGACAGCGATAGTAATATTACTTTAATCTCATTTTTCGGGTTAGGTTGTAGGTGTGATTATTTTTAGTATTTTTTTAGTTTGGTGCAGTGTATTTAATTTTCACTCTGCTATTTATTTTCTTCCCATTTTACACCATCATTATTACATGGTTACTCAATATAATGTTATCCACATCATGGCATAATCCCATCCCTTCACTTACCCTTCATGGGGTTATGAATAGGTAAACTTAACACAGTTCAGGCAAGGTTACTCTGAAGTAATGACAGGTTGCAGGCTGCCCAGGGATAAAATCAGCAACTGACGCCGAGCGGGAGTTTTTATTGTATTTTAGCAATATAGATTTAAAGTGTGACAAAGATAACACCATAACTCGTAATACTTCTGAAAGCATAACGTGGTTTGCTGCCCTTTTGGTGCTCTGGAAGATCTTTTCCGTCTTTGCGTGCTCTGAAAACAGTAAATCCGTTAAAAATAGTTTATGATAGATATACGCCACAGTGTTCAAATCATTTTTGGTATATCTTGTAGGTAACTAAGGGAATAAAACTTTTATCTCACCAGCTTTGTATGCACGTCTTGCATAGGAGTAGGTGATACAGTTGTGCACTGGAATGACAGCGATAGTAATATTACTTTAATTTCATTTTTCGGGTTAGGTGGTAGGTGCGATTATTTTTGTATTTTTTTAGTTTGGTGCAGTGTATTTAATTTTCACTCTGGTACTTATTTTCTTCCTATTTTACACTACCAATAAATCGGTACTCAATATAATGTTTTCCACGTTATAGCATAAATCTAAAGCATTACGTGGTTTGCTGCTCTTTTGGTACTTTGGAAGATCTCCTTCGTTTTTGCGTGCTCTGAAAACAGTAAATGCGTTTAGAAATAGATTATTATAGATATATGTCACAGTGACAAAGATAATACAACTTTTCTATTAATTTTGTAAATAAAGAAATAAATCTTTTATCTCACCTGCTTTGTATGCACGACTTGCATAAGAATAGGTGATACAGTTGTACACTGGAGTAGTAGTGTTAGAAATATTAATTTAACCTCATTTCTTCTCTCATTAGCTCACTGCATGATGCGTTGTATATAATTTACACTGTGCTACATATTTATTTTTCATTTCCCACCATCAGTATTATATTGGTATCCGATTATCATAGCATAATGACGCAGTTTGTCGCCCTGTTGGTACTCTGGAAGATTTGCTTCTCTCTATGCGTGCGTGCTCTGAAAACAGTAAATGCTTTATCAAAAACATTGTCATCAAAGCGCAAAAAAGGTTTTATGAAACATACTTGTAGGTAACTAATAAACCAAATCATTCTCTCACCTGTATTTTATGTGTGTGGACACTATCTTCTTTATACTATTCACCAGAAACAGGTCAATTAAATTTGTATTTCAGCTATATTATGTTTTTATGATTGTATATTGTGTAGATTATCTTAATACAATACAATGTTCGATAAAAACTAATCATAGAACATATTATTATAACTGCTGCTATTATGTCACTTGTTCAATCAAATCATGTTAAACTATTTAAACAATAGTTAGTATACAACTTTTTATACTTAGTTTAGCTATTACAAGTACTACATATCATACATTTTTACATGTTTGTTTTAATTACACATTTTGTTGTTTAATATAATTTCCTTTAATTATTGTCATTAAAGTAGGTGTAACAATTATAAGTTTTAGGTTCAAGATGGGATCACATTTCTGGAATGGTTATCAAATTCGAATAAAATGTCAAATGCAAGGCCTGGGTAGGTTGAATACATGGCAACACTAAAAGAAGAAATAGCATAGTGTGAATTACTCGTACTAAAAAATCTTCAATTCTTGTAGGTGCGTCACAGCTAAACATGACGGTTTTTTTATTGTTTCTCACGAGGAAGCAAATATCAGAAAAGAAACATTAAAATTTCCATTTTACCCACACACAGGCCCCGATTTTCACAGGTGAGTAAGGTTTTAGACTTAGTCAATTGTTTATGAATTTAGGGTGAGTCAGTATATATATATATATATAAAGCAAATAAATATTGTTTTAAATTAATTATCTGATTCTTTAACATTCTCGCGTACAATATTAGACACCCTATATCAATTCTATTTTGGTAATTCATTTTCTTTTTTTGTTAATTGTCATTTTGATTCGATGTCGAAATGATTTAGGTATTTCCTTCTCAGTTTTCGAATTACCTATCGAACATAAACGTCGTGATAATGTTTGCGTACTGCTGGTGCTAGGCATACCGAAGTCTGCGCGTGCGCTAAGTACAAATATTAATTATATTAAATGTTTATCACACGTCATGATCAATTGATCACAAACTTTGTACGTACTCTGAGACGTACTGTGATAACCACCTAAAAGTAGGACTTCATGATTGTCTTGTTAATTCAAGTATTTGTCCTTGTTTGATTTTGTATAAGGAACTACATAATCACAATAAAAGATATTCCGCAATATCAAGAAATCCAATAACGCACCTATCTTAAGCTATAGTTATAGTAAGAGAGATCACCTCAAATAAGACAGCGCATCTCACCAACGATTTTACATCGACTTACAATTACAATGCGACTCATAATTTGAGAAGACGATGAATTTTACCCTTGTTGGTGGATATAGCCACATTGTATCACCGCCCAGTCGAAGGCGCACCTCTTCGATGACTCGACGTATTAATTAATTTAATATTAGTTGTTTTTTATGTAATGATGATATCCAAGTTCTGCCACCGATCCGTACTTAGAGCCACACAAAATCAAAACAGACGAAGCTCACCTCTTCGATGACTTGACATTGACTCCTGCCCAGACCAACATTTACCTATGTTCACGGACATAGCTCTATACCGATTGCGATCTTCACCACAGAAAACACGATGCATCTCAGTTGAGCGATACCAATCACACTCATACCAACCAACTATCGGTGCGATAACGTATCACAATGGCGAATTCGTACTGACAGTCAGATTCACTGACTCCACTTTGACCGTGTGATTGGCGACGAGCTGTCACCGACGTGAATCAGGAGTCGTACAGATCAAACAGTTAACCTGGCAATAAACCATTGCTAATAACGCATAATCGGACAAATTTACTACTAAACAGTTATATAGTACTATGATGATTTCAAATCAACAAATATTTCACCATAACTACCTTTTGATCCGTTTTACAAATTAATAGTTATAGTTGCCTTGATCCAAAATTTCATTGAACATAATGCTTCATGTATATTTTGTCACAAATCACATTGTCAAAATTGTCACACAATTTTGACAAAATTTAAATTATAAACAAAAAACCCGCCGAAAGTGTGATGTTTATATAAAATACAATAGTACAAACATAATAATAAATTAAATATACAACAAAAAATAAAAATAAACGCACGGAATAGCCATGTCGACATGATTAATTGATTTTTAAAATTTAATTATAAAATTGCCTATAGAGATACAGAGGTGAACCGCTTAAAACTTAATCAGGTTGCTCTAAATTTTAAATTGATTTTTAGTCACGAATGAAGACAACCGCATTAAAACAATAAAATTTTAATTATAGTAATTCTGGTATTGTTATGTTTTTCGCGTACGGTTTGCCATCTAAAATCCGATCTTTGTGAAGTAAAATTTTTATATGTTGTTTTTCTTTTACTCGACCTAGGGCGACGTATAATTGCCCGTGACTAAACATATCTGATCTTAGATCTATCCCTACGCGGTTTATTGTTTGACCTTGACTTTTATGAATAGTCATTGCGTAACATAGCTGTAAAGGAAATTGACGACGACACATTTCGAATGGACTTTTGGGATCAATGGGACTTTTGAACAAGATTCGTGGAATTAAATAGTTTTGAGTACTTCCGGATTTTTGAACAGTAATTATTCGTGGTGAAGTAGCTGTTACTATAACTTTCGTGCCGTTTACGAGTCCGTCAGCAAAGCTAAGATTACGCATGATCATGCAAACGCATCCTATTTTCAATTTAAGGTCGTGCTCTGGAATACCTCTCGGTTGCATGTGATTTAGTGCATCTGGCCCTAAAAACAATTCATCTGCATTATCATTTTCTACTTTATCAATGGAATAGAAGTGCAGGACTTCGCCTTCTAATCTTTCTAAAATTATGTTATTTATTTCTCTAACAGCATCGTTGCGTGTACATAAAATTGCTCTGTGTATGCAAACACAAGCCTCGTCAATAAAAGGGAAAACAAAGTCAATTAATTCGTCTAATTCTGAAACAATATCAATGCTGCTCAAATCTACAAAATTTTGAATGTTATTATTATTTTTTATTGCATATAAAGGTAATTTGTTTGAGCCTAAATTTAATAAGAATTCTGCAAATTCTACATCTTCGCTACACCTTTGCGATGTAGCTAATGAGAAAGTTTTTAAGTTTTGCCAAAGAAGTGATGTCTTAACTGATGCATTTAGAATATCTGAATTAGTTTTAGCATTTGTGACTACAGGAGGAATTTGTCTAAAATCTCCTGCAAATAGAATAATTTTGCCTCCAAAAATGTTGTTGTTTTGCATCAAATCACGCAATGATCTATCAAGCAGATGAATCAAATATTTATGGGCCATAGGTGCTTCATCGTATACAATTACGTTCGCGTGTGATATTAATTCAGCTCTTTGAGTACCGTTTGTAATGTTCCAGTAGCCAAGGTCATCTACAAGATCTAAAGGAAATTTAAACATGCTATGCGCGGTGGTTCCTCCCTTGTAATTTTGAGCAGCAATAGCAGAACTGGCAGTACACAAAACTACTCCTTTTAAATTACCGCGCACGTGAGCTGAAATTACATTTAATAATAACGTTTTGCCAGTTCCTGCGGGACCATCAATGAAAATGGCAGTATCGTTAATGTCGCGATAATTTTCATCCGTACAAAGTTTCGCGACGTAATCAAAAATTATTTGTTGTTCAAGGGATAGGCGAGGAACCCATTCATTTACAAAATTTATTAAAGTGCCGTGATTGCACTCTACGCGTTCCCTGCCTAACTCCGTAGTGTCATCAACGACTTCTGGCAAACCGTGTTGTGTAAGAGTTGATCCGTGTTTGCAAAGCATCCTATTGATTTGTATAAGACATAATGTATACACTTTATCGTTGTCTTCATTACCTAACCTGTGTGAAATATCTTCACTTAATTGATTTTTGAAAGTGTCCCAGAGAGACGCGACTGGGACACCGTTTACAGCCAAAAGTACGAAAAAGCTACGCAGACGTGGTCCTGTAAAAAAAGTTGAAGCTTCCAACATAGCTCTTTCGTATTCGACTTCGTCATCGGCAAGACCAACTATTTTAGCAGCTTCCTGAAAAGTTGTACAATTTGGACCACCAAGATGTTTGAGATCTGTGTAACTACGACACGGGTAAGATTTTAAAAGGATTCTAAGATAAAACTGTTCACCTCTGTTAGGTGCGACCCAAAAAAGACGCGCGACAAGCTCACCCCGTTGTCTTTTAGTTATAAATTTATGATTTGATGTTTCAAAAATGTTCGTATTTTTAATAGAGGGACGCTTAGAATGGACAATATACCGTTCGTAAAAATCTAGGTAAGTAAGGGTATCGAATTCCTCACCTACGGGGCGGTTAAAATACGTGATTAAATCGGATCCAGCTTTTTTCGCAGCTTCTACTTCAGTGCCTGGTTTAAAATAAACTGGTTGTTGGTTTTCGAGATGAACTGATAATTGTTTAACGTTGGGTTCGCGTGCGGTTACATCGAACTCTAACGTTCTCCAAGCAGCGTCGCTTGAACCTATATAGCGTTTTGTTACAAATTGTTCTATCTCGTTATTTTGATTTTCTTCAGACACTACAGCTACTCGGGATTCGTCAGGTCCCTTAGTTATATATTTAAACAAATATTTAACGATCGTGCGTTGTGAAGACACTTCTAAGTTAATATGAGCATCGTACTTTAGAAGAAGACCGGCATTATAAGGTACAACCCATGTATCATTTACAATGATATCCTGGCCACGATATTTAATTATAGCTTCATTTTTGCTATTTCTACATAAATTTATAAAACCTCTATCATCACAAAACGTGGTAGGTGTTTCTCGTTTTGGAAAAAATTTTGAACATTTATTTTTATCATGATCCCAACAAGGTAAATTAGTTCTATATGGAGGACCACAGGGGCCGTGAATCATGTGGTTTAAAACGGCCTTCTGTAGTCTACCCTCAGCCTCTAATGCATGAGGAATATCAGCTCTTACAAATTTATCAATATCTATATTTTGAACAGGGCCACCACCTTCAACCCTAAAACAAATGTGAGCGTGTGGTAAACCTCGCTTTTGAAATTCTATGACATGCATCATATAAATGCATTTGCCAAACCAACGACCAGATCTTATATCTCTTAATAATTCCGCTAACTTTAAATTAAAAACTCGAGCACAAACAAGGGGATTGATACTATTACTTGAAGAAGATTGTTGAATTTCGGGCCATTTAGGATTACACGTAAATGTTAAGAAAAATGATGGGTTACCTAATCTACTTACTAAAGCAATTGCATCGTTATATTTTCCTTTCATGTAACGCGGCCCACCCGTAAAAGTACTTGGCAAATAAACGCGACCTGGCACAAATCCCTCTCCCTGAATTGTTTCATCGTGATGAATCTGATGCGAGACTTCGATGCTCATTTCAACTTCTTGAAGTGGCGCAGACCTTAGGGCATTATTAGAATTATGTTTTTGTAAACTATTAAGGAAACGTAATCGTTCTTCAGAAATTCTACAGTACATATCAACTAACCATTCTTCTGAAAGTCTTCCAATGTCTGAAAATCGCGGTTCTGAGATTAGTAAACATCGAACATATTTTACTTGTGTTAGTTTATTTCCGTTATTATCTACTTTATTGGGGTACCAACCCGGACTGCCTTCGGGATAAAGCAGTGGATACTGAAAGCTTTCATATAATGGATGCATGATATCTACAGTGTGTGGTTTCTTATCACCGACTTTCCACACAGCTATGCAACGCGGTATAAAAGTTTCTCTTTCGGTACTAATGATAGCCGCTACTTCTTTACCAACAGGTACATCTCCTAAAATATTACCGTGGATTGAGCGAGACGTTTGTTGAAATTTAATAAAGGCCTGATCTGATGGCTCCTGACTTAAACGTTTAAAACATTCGATAAACGGATTTACATTGTACAAATAATTTTTAATGCAGCGAACTACCTGCATATCAAGATTATTTTCCGCAGCTAACTGTTCACGTTCGTTAGAATCGTTAATGTATAATCCTAAATTATTTACACTATCAGTGTAAGCTAAATCAAAAACTCTGTGATAAACACGCCCCTGAATTTTAAGAAAAGATAATCCAGCTGGTTGTTGGTACCCGTGAGAAACTCCTAAGG
Organism: Philereme transversata; assembly: GCA_963924445.1. Classification (NCBI taxonomy): domain Eukaryota; kingdom Metazoa; phylum Arthropoda; class Insecta; order Lepidoptera; family Geometridae; genus Philereme; species Philereme transversata. The sequence goes on from OZ004353.1 coordinate 7,580,095, forward strand.
CACTGAAGGCAAATAGATTATTATACGCACGCGGCCTTTTAATAAATGACGCGTGAGAGTAAAACTCCTCGGTTAGTGGAGTAAAATTGTGAACGTTATAGGCTCCCGATCCACAACACCATTGTTTTCTAGATTTTTCTTCTTCAAAAAAACGGGCTTTACAGTTACTACATGTAAAGGTGTCAAGAGTAAGCAACGATGTTTTTTTTAAAGAATACAATTTTATTACATTAAGTTCAGCGTCCCTCTTATGACCTAATAAATTAGACGATTGACGTAGCGGTTCGTCTACATTGCGGCTTTTTTTATTGTATTTGTCTGATGAGGCCTTATTTACTTCGGGGTTTTGCTTAGTATAACGATTTACCGCATCTCGATTTATGTGTGGGTTTGCTTTGTTATATTTTGAAACAGCCGCGCGATGGATTTCTGGTTTTGCTGTGTTATATTTTGAAACGGCCGCGCGATGGATTTCTGGATTTGCAGTGTTATATTTTGAAACGGCATCGCGGTGTATTTGTAAATTTATTACGGTATATTTTTTCACGGCATTTCTGTTGATTTGTGGATTATTAATTTTGTATTTTGTAACAGCGTCAAGATGTGCATTAACTTTTGTACGTTTGTTGCCTCGTTTTATTTTTTTGGGTCGACCTCGTTTTGTTGAAGCCGCAGTGACTTCAACGTTATCCGCGTTTATTTCTGAACATATATTTTGTGGAACAACAACTGGTTTTTTTATTTCTTCCATATATTTTGTCACAACCACTGTTTTAGGACTCGATTTGGATTTGTTTTTTTTATTATCTGTTTGCGCGGTTTCTGATTTAGTCGTGGTTGAGAAAGGTGACGTTTTTCCTATCAAAGAATTGCTGTCAACGGGTGACAGCACGGCAGAGGTTAGTTGAAATCCATGAAGTATGGATTGCGACTGTGGTGATTGACTATCGAAGTGCGATTGCATGGTTTGATTGTCGGAGGTGTTAATCGTTATATCAGATTCCGCACGTGTTAAATGAAATTCACTAAGTATGGATTGAGATAGCGGTGATTCTACTAACTGTATTCTATCAAGCAAAGATTGCAATTGTGTTGATGGAATGGAGACTAAATCCTCGGAATTAGAATTAATAACGCGTAACCTGTGTAATGAATATTGACCACAGAAACAATTTCGTGCAAAAAGTAACTTTGCTAAGTCCCGTAAAGAATTACATTTAAATAAACGTGCTACTCCGGATACTGGTTTAGGTATATTATTTTCATCGACCGCATGACTATTAAATAAATAGTAAGCGTTGTCAAAGCGCCAAAACGAAACCGTATAATCTTGCCCAGTAAATATAATACTATCCGAACTATCGTTATGCGCCGAGTTGAAAACCGATCTGCGTATCAGTACCTCTAAAGCTAATAATGATTGATTAATTTCTTGCGGATTATTGGGAAACAACCCATTATCGATCCAGTTGTCGTTCATGTTTTCAATTTTGGCCAAATTATTTCCGACGCAAATCTCTGCAGGCAACTCTTCTGGCGCAAGAAATTGTACGCCACTTGGTAAAAAAGGTTTTCTAGACATATAAAGCGCGTCTCCACTCTGGAGAATAATATTGATGTCATCACGAGTAAGTTCCCGATTTTTAATTATTGACAGAATAGATGCACATGCCGACATGGCTACACACTGTGCGTTATTACCTGCAAAGCGAGGATCACCTTGATGAGTGCTTCCTAAACATTATAAAAACAAGATTATCATGTACTCATAAAAACAAATTTGATTTGTATTAATTTTGCAGAAATAAAATACCTACCTAGGTGTTAGTGCAAATTTCAGAATTTGCGCATTTTATTTACTTAAGAATTCGAGTTTACAACCGTAAACAACGAAATCTCGCCAGTTTAAAGTTTCACACATTAAAATAAACTTCAGTTGGAAATTTAAATGATTTGAACGGAAAAGTAACAGGAGGACAGAAATTGTCAAGAAGTAGCACAGGATAATATTACTTTTGGTACAACTTAAAAGTTATTTATCGATTTTGATATAATCTTTAGTTTTACAGATCCGAAAACGAATCCGGTTTTATCTGAATAAACATTTAGCATTTAAACTGTTCATCTAGGTAGGTAATGTATTCTTAGAAATTAGTAAACAAGTGGTAGAATTATCTCTTTTATGATAAGTATTCGCTGAAAGAATATTATATTTAACATGCATCAAAGAAGTTGTTTAAAAATATATTTACTAAATTCTTGATGTTAAACACTTTCATTATTATAAATACGGGATTTATCACGTACTGTCTTATCGGTGTTTCGACCAATAAATACCGATTTGTTGATGATGATGCATCCTCTCAACGCGCTGGGGCATCGTTGATTCAATCACCACCACCGCGCCCGTCTACTCGTGCGTAGAGGGTTGCGGCGCGCAGTGTGAGGCGAGACATTATTCGGAGCGGATCGCACTCACCCTGATGAAGGTTCACGAATTGGACCGAAACATTGTCGGTCGAAACACCGATAAGACGGTACGTTATAAATCCCGTATTTATAATAATGATTAAAATAAATCACGAAAGTTTTTTAAATACTTTCATATTGAATTTACAAAATATTGAGGATAACCAAAAAAAAAACTAATATATAATTTATGTTGAAGTGCTTTAACTCGTCTAACATGGGCTAAGGACTCGTATCGTAGTCCTATATGCTACCTTTGAAGATTGTTGTTTTATTTTTATTATAATTAACTGACATTTAGCCACAGGTACCCTAGACTTAATAATTTGAATTTGACATTGGATTACACCATATTGATACTCTACGGTTAAAAAACAATATAAATTGTCGCGAGTAATTTAAAGTTACTAAATTCCTAATAACTTAAAAAAATATATATTTTGTATTTATTTTTTATTATTAATGATTTAGTATGCATTTACATTTAAAGTAATATTAGTAAAATACTGAAAAAGAAATAAACAACAAGTTTATTTAGGCACCATATAAAATAAACTTAAAATAAAAATAATTGCGTCACAAGCATCTGTTTATGCAGGATGATTCAAGCATCATGGTCCAAAATGAAAAGCGCGTTGGGGGACCCCGTGAGCGACTCAAGCCACCTTCTTGTTCTACGATTTTTTATTACGAGGAGTAATAGTATGTTTTAGTAATGTAATGTTTTAGTACGAGAAGCTAGAACTATTTGTGTGTCATGATTTCAACAATTTCCTAAGAAAAAAGGGTTTACGTAGAAATACTATTTTGGATTAACTTGATGAAAATTTCTGAACAATTAGTTTTTGAACTATTAAAGCTTATACTAAGAACAAAAAAACCTTTTTTTTTTGGGTAGTATGTCATCAAAACTTTTCATAAGTGACCTACAATAGGATGTTAAGACTGAAAAGTGGACAAAATTGTTTGATTGACATTTTACAAAAATAGTATATATACTACTTATTTTAAACTTTTCATGAAGTTATTTAAAAGGCTTCACCACGAAATCTTAATTCTAGGTAAAACTTTTTCCTTAGTAAAGTGTCGAAATCAGAACACAAAAATATCTCTAGCTCCTAAACCACAAAAAAATCACAAATACATAGCGATGAATCGAGACGGCGCCGGCGACGGCGCCGGCGCCGGCGGCGGCCACAGGATCCCTTACCGTGCTGCACCATTTTGACCATGATGCCTGAATTACCCTGTATAAAATGAATAAATAAATTTTGCTGGACATTTCACACAGCGCCTTCTAGCCCCAAACTAAACAGAGCTTATATGCAACCAGATAACTGATGGAATACTTATATATTCTTTTTTTTGTAAATACTTACTTTTATTATAATATACAAAAACATTTAGACATGGAACAAATATCTGTAGATCAAGCAAACATTTGTTCCACGGCGGGAATTGAACCCGCTACCTACTGCGTTTCAGCCGGCTATTTGCCCACTGCGCTATGGAGGTCATAATCGTAGGTATATCTGAAAGGTTAATCTTTCATTCCCAACTTCTAAAAAAAAAAAAAGTTGTGATCAAAACGACTGGTAGACAATGCTATTAGCATTAAGTCCTCCTAGCACTATTTTGTTTTGTATGAAAGTATTAAATAAATAAAACAAAGTAGTTTATTGGAGAAAATACACCAATCAATACAGAATGAATTTGTGAAAAAACAGTGAATCAATGTTGATAAACATCTGTGGCATTGTAGTTCTCGAATAGATGGACCGATCTAGGCAAAATTTTTTTATAGAAAACTAATTTAAGTGGGATGGTTCTTTACTTTTTCTTTTCATATTTTAATCTGTTTTACAAAGTGTTTTTTTTCATGGGGGTTTTTTAGATTTTACTTGTTCTTGGGAATGTGAGGCCACATTTATATAATATAGTATAGTATATTAATATAGTTAGATACATATTTGAACTGTAATAGTGATAAGGAAACAATCAGTTATAAATAAATATATAAATATAGGGATCAGTCCACAAATAAATAAAATAATTCTAACACTAAACAATTTAAAAATAATCCCAAAGTGAGCAGCTGGGCCAGCATGTTTCAATTATCTATGTTAAAATGTATTTTTACTCTATTCTTAGTAGAAATAACTTTTCTAGGGTGGTCATGCTAGCTGGGCTGGTGTCACGTAATTACTCACACCCAACCCACACCAAATCAGTACTTTAATCGCAGATGGACAAAGGACACTAAAAGTAAGAAGTAAAACAGACCAGATGTAGACCACACAAGATTGGTCACTCCGGAAATCTATTATGATTTGCATAAAATTTGTTGGAACAATGTTTTCTCTATAGATACATATTTTATTATTTCATCATTATCATCATATTAGCCATACGACATCCACTGCTAAATATAAATGGCCCTATAGATTTCCAGATCAACCGATCTTGACAAGATTGTTTGCTCTGAAAATCATACAATGTGTGGTTTGTATAAAGCAGCTTCAGGCAACTTTTATCAGGTCATCATTCTATCTAGTGGGAGACCATCCTACTCTGCACAGTCTCAACTCAACAACTTCTGCCCCAACAGGTATCAGTAACTGATAGACATTGGGGCAGAAAGGTTCACATAGACAAAGTATTATTTTATGAGCTATGTGCTCTGCCACTGCCACTTCAGCTTGGTTGACACTGACCATGGTTTGTATTTAACCTAACTTTCCTATCATGACATTATTTATTACAAATAAGTAACCAGACAATAGTTTTGAGTGGTTGGGACGATACTTAGTACTTATAGTTTATCTCACACCTGGAGGATTCATAAAATCTGGAAGTTTTCTATCATCAGTTAAGAAGTTAGGATCGTCTTAGCTTGAGTGGCTGTCACCGTAATATAGGTAAGATAAGACAAAGCCAATCGACGCGATGACGACACAAAAAATCGCGCCTCCACTACGTTGTGGCTTCCTTTGAGAGGACAAGTTTAAAAGGCATAGGCTGACCAACAGTGGGCTAGTGAGTGAAACAATCAATGCCCCGTTTGGTACATAACATTTTTATGCAAAGCACTCTATGTATTAGAGTCTAGATCTTTCTTACCAGTCAGCACACACACAGAACTGCTCTCGACGACTGTGCGACGACGCGCCGCCAGAGGTGAAAATGGACCACTTTCAGTTTTAACTCGTTTCATTGTTCTAGAAAACATAACACTACACTTATTAATTGAATCTTATACATTTAAATCGCATATTTTACCAAGAAAACTTAAAGTTCAAAAGTTTCTTACTAACCTCGTGAAAATTTTCAAAAGAAGAGAAGTAATTTAGTGTTGCCACAGCAAAATTTACACATAAACCGTTTTTTCACAAATGCGTATTTTCGTAAAAAAAATATTTAATGATTGCATGTACATAGATACTTATAATAAAATAAAATATTATAATTAAATAGTGAATTATTTTTTATCAAACATACTAAGTAATATAATTTAATGATGTAAGTTAACGTAGGTTCAGTTATATTTTATTTGGAAAGATTGGCCACGCTAAAACCAGCGCTAAACTTAATTCAAATACTACAAAGTCAAGCACGAGAGTATCAGCTTTGTTTAAAACCAACATTGGTTAACAAAGTGCAAATTTTAATGTTTGTTCAAGCTTTGTAATCATATCTGGCCCTGCTTTATATAGCTAATTTTAGAGAGAGAGTGTGATAGCAGAGTAAAGTAATGTGGTGCAAATGAAGACGTAATGTAAGAATTGAGAAAGGCATTCATAAATGGTTTGGGCATATCGAGCCAGAGGAAGGATAGAAAAAGATTAACGAAATTAAGCGTACGTGAATGGGATTTAAGGTTAATATCAGAGTGAAAAATAGAGCGATAATTCTTTATTGTTACATCAAATCACAATAATTTAACGTAGAAAATATCTGAAAAATACCTAGAGGTCAAGTGTACTCTTGCTCTAACCAATCAAGTCAATTGTCAGTGTAATAGTACTATTACACTGACGTGCACATAAGAATGTCATAAGACTGAAATTATAAACAATATCATGTAGAGCAGACTTAAGGCAAGCGTCTGTAACCCCAATATTACCTGAAGTTAAAAAACCTACACATACACATGCTTATGGAACAAATATATGTATGGCGCTGACTTTAAAAAAAAGGTTTGCAATTTTTGAGATGGAGCAACATTATTCTGTGCCATAAAAGACATTAGAAGTTCCATAATCATGACACAAGTGTCTGCTCTATGGATCAAAAACAAAATTTTGAACCTGTCATCAAATATTAAGATATTAGTAACCACTTATTTCTTTTAGTTTTTGATATGGCCGCGTCTTCTGCTCAAACCAAGCTGTATCTTCCTTTGTTTGAGAACAAGTTCATACAAAATAACTTTTACAATGGCATCTCGTCATTAGTCATTAGTTGTTTAGGTCATTTAGTTGTTGACTTGTCAGTCAGCACTCAATCAGTCAGGTTTTCTTCAAATGCTTCTCTTAGGAGGCATTTAGTTAGGGGTTCTGGGTTTTCCTCATTACTCTAGCCTCAACACGTTGAGGCAACTACCTCTGGGTCATTTGGTTGGAAGCTATGGTGTTATAAGCTTGTTGGATCGATTGGGCTCCATCTGGGGCTCCATTCTTATTAGTTTCGGTTGCCATAATAGACGTTGTAAATTGTTAGTAGCCGTCCATCGAGTGGCTTCGGTGACCAGCGTCTGCAAGCAAGAAGTGGCCAACGGACACCTCTTGGGTATAAGTGCGCACTATTGGTGCGGTAGGTTGGATATATACATATATATACACATTAGCATATATTTACTGAAATATGTACAGTATACATAGTTTAATATGACATACATACATATGCACACATACATACACATCCGCTTTTATTATGGTTGCGGTGAGCCTGATTCATCCTCTCATAGAAGTGCATACAAGAAGTCTCACATGGGAGCAATTTACGGGTGATGGCGGTCGTGTGTGTAGTGGGGCAATGCCGTGTAGATCCGCAGCAGCTATGGAGACTCTCTCAGTCAGTATCACTGTCAAGTGTCAAGTATTACGGTTTTACATCAGCTTCATTTTTTGCGTTTGAAGTTTTGTACATTGTTACTTGTTGTTAGTGTTTTGAAGTTAGTTAGTGCCTAGAAAACTTATAGATTTAGATACATACTATACTAATTATGCGGTGGCCGGTACAAGGGTGACCGATTTTGTGCGGCCTGCACTGGTTTGTGTGTGGTCGACACTCCTTCGCACGACACAGATTTGTATTGAACAAATTACGCCGGCTAGCCAGTAACATGTCAGCACAGCAGCATGGAGTAGCGACGCCGGCCGGCGGCGTCATGCCTTTGAACCAGCTGAGTGCGGTGTGTGAGCATCCCAACACTAAATTAATATTGTCGAGGCGTAGTATATAGTAGGTACAAAAATTTGGAACCCTTGGTTTTCATAAAAAATGACACACTTGCGTTCTTTAATCAATAAAAATTCGTGATTGTGTCTCAATGGCTGTTATGCTAGTGTCCTATCCGTCCACTTCTTCTGGGTTATTTTTTAGGTTTTACCAGAAGTTTATGGTGCCAAGAGTTTCAATTGGGAAAACGCATGTATGAAAATTGCCTTGGTAAAACACATACAATAAGGTTTTACTGCATAACACTAATTTAAAATGTTCACCCAGAGCACATGGAAAATATTATTAGTTTTCACCTGCTGTTGCTAAGTTGGTAAGTATAAATAAAATAAACAATCGATGATGCAAGCCCATAGTAAATTTTTTGATTACTACACACATAATACACTACTACATAATAACATTTGTATTACCTCACAGATTATGTTTATGTAAGACGTGGCTTACATAATAATGTATTGCATCAGTCATCCTGAAACATAGCTCAACATAGCATACATCCCTGATTGTTAACCATAATAATATTATAAATTTGAAAATAACTCGTTTTTCTGACTGTCAGTTATGTTTTTAGGAATAAACAGAATATGTTTTGGTAAAATTTGATATAAATTATAAACAGGATTAAGACACAGGCTTCTGTTTACCTGACTGTGCAGAAGGTGGGTAATGTTTTTATTGAGAAACAATGTGTGTGAGCCGTTGTCAAAAGTTTATAGACTTTATTTCGACAACAATCAATGCAAAGCCGGGGCAGGTCAGCTGGTTTCCTATAAAATTAATAATAACAATAGAGGTAACACTACAATTTTTAAATGTAGTACTTAGTTTGTAAAATTAAATCTTTTTGATGTGTGAAATTGATAAACTTTGCAACAGCAATTAAATAAGTTTGTACCTATTTAATTAATTTAATTTGGAATTGATACTTCATGTCCTGAAATAAATTTCAACAGAATAAAACTTGTACCTTGTATTGTAACAGTGAGCTCTAATACATTAATTTCCACAGCCTGACTTCATCTACTTGTTAGTGTTAAAACTGTATACTGTGGGTGTCACAATTCTGTAACTGTGCGTAGGTCCACTAAAATAATTGTGACACCCACAAAATTAGCCACAAACAAAAAGTGAAGTAATGTAATGAATGACAAACTACATAACAATAAATTATTTTTTTCATTTGTAGGAGATACTGGATATAGTTAGCTGAGATATGTGCACAGAGATGTTGCACAGAGACATGGTGGCAGGCATGCAATGTTTCCAAAATGATATCAAGTATAGAGAGAAATTGCTGGATTGACCCCACCACCAATATGAATAGCCAGAAAGACAGAACAGGACAAACTGGATATTCATTGTGAAATTATAATTATGATCATACAACAATAAAACTACCTTTTTAGGATTCCGTACCTCATAAGGTAAAAAAGGAACCCTTATAAGATCACTCTTTTGTCCGTCTGTCTGTCAGTATGTCACCATCAGTTTTCTCCGAAACGGACAGACCAGGAACACCTAGGTGCACCTAGCATGTTGAAATTTATACCAGATACTGAGGTCTATAGTCCCTATTAGGTGTATAAAAATCAAGGTCCTCAGTCAACACGATAAAAAGATTGGGCAAATTTAGATTTTCGCGAAAACTTGTAAGTACCAAAATTTACCTTAATTTTCAACTTTTTTATGTTATGGAATTTTCCCTTTTTGTGCTGTAAGTCCTTGATTTTAACCAACACTGATAATTCTAGGTCAACCGGAAGTACCCTATAGGTTTTAGGTCGAAAACCTATATGGTAGTTCCCGTTGACCCTAGGATCACGAAAAAATCAAGGTCTTACAGTACAAATAAAGGAAAAATCCAGAAAATAAAATAAGTTTAAAATTAAAGGGTGTCCCCATATATACATAGTTGAAGCCAATTAAGATCTCTGAGTTATATGGATGTTTGGAGCTCATATAATTTATTATAGATAATGGTACGAAACCCTTCATGTGCGAGTACGACTCGCACTTGGCTGATTTTTATTTTTCAAGTGATTTATTGTTTTATTAATAATAAAGGTATTATGTAATGAATCCAACATTATCTTTCATTTTCTATCCTAACATAATTAACGTCTTCTAAAACATGATAATTATATGCCCTAGATATAGGGGTAATAGAAGACGTAAGATCACTACGAGATAAGCTTACATAATAAGAAATGAAGTAGGTAACTCCAAATCTATATTAATATCTATAGTTACTTACTACGAGTATCATACTAAAGGCGACTTGCGCAACGATGCCTAAATGTATTTAGTGGCTAAATATGATTTAAAGAGTTATCAAATCGTACAAATACGTTTATGGATCATTGTGCAAGCCGGGCTAAAAGTTCGTAAGTAATGGGTAATATACGGAACAATTCAACCAATTTTAAAATTCTTTTATTGATAAAATGCTACACTAACCTTGAGTGCTAAAGATTATTTCATATTACATCTATCCATACTAACATGATGGATGTTCCAAAATGAACATGATGAATGTTGGATAATAAAAAAAAAATTGACTTTCCAAAATGATCATTGTGGAAGAGGCATAATTAAAAAAAATTGATTTTATAAAATGATCATTGTGGATGAGGCATAAAAAAATGTGGATGTTCCAAAATGAACATGATGAACGTTGCATAATAAAAAAAAAAATTGACGTTCTAAATGATTATTGTGGATGAGGCATAATTTAATAAAAAATGATGTTCCAAAATGATCACAAAGGATGTTACATAATAAAAAAAAATGACGTTCCAAAATGATCATTGTGAATGAGGCATAATTAAAAAAAAATTGATTTTCCAAAATGATCACAAAGGATGTTGCATTATAAAAAAAAATTGACGTTCCAAAATGATCATTGTGGATGAGGCATAATCAAAAAAAATGTGGATGTTCCAAAATGAACATGTTGAACATTACATAATAAAAAAATAAATTGCATGCTCCAAAATGATGATGATGAACTTTGCAAATTAAACTATGAAAGTTATCTCATGCCCCTCCACCACCATTATATAGAATCAAGCAAATTTACAGTAATTTTATAATACACACAAGCCGTGGGCTCCCTACAAAAACAGTATGAAAATTACGGTAAACGAAATATACGGTTTACGGTATTCATACAGAAATATTTTGTATGAGACAATTTTTTTTGAGAGATTTTTTTCTTCTAGAGGTTGCGTTGTGCGCGAGCTGCTCGCAGCTCGCGTGTTTTTCTTTTAGTCGAAGAAGTAATTAAAGAGGATATCGAGCTGTTAAAAGCCATCAAAGAGGATATCCATGTGTAAGAAGCAGTCAAAGACGATATCGAAATGGAAGAAGCAATCAAATCAAAGAGGATTTCCAAGTGGAAGCAGCAATCAAAGATGATATCGAAGTGGAAGAAGCAATCAAAGAGGATATTGAAGTGAAAGAAGCAATCAAATAGGATATCGAAGTAGCAGAAACAATCAAAGAGGAAATTAAAGTTGAGGAAGAAATCAAAGAGGATACCAAGGTGGTAGAAGCATTCTAAGAGGATGACGAAGTAAAAAAAGCAATCAAAGACGATATCGAAGTGGAAGAAGCAATCCAATGGATATTGAAGATGAAGAAGGAATAAAAGAGGATATCGAAGCGGAACAAGCAATCGTAGAGGATATCAAAGTTAAAGAAGCAATCAAATAGGATATCAATGTGGAAGAAGCAATCAAAGAGGATATTGAAGTGGAACAAGCAATCAAAGAGAAAAAAATTGGATGTTCCAAAATGATCATGATAATAGTTGTATAAAAAAAAATGAACGTTGCAAAAAAGATCATGATGAACGTTGCATAAAAAAATCTGGACGTTCCAAAATGATCAGGATTGACGTTGCATAATATAAATGTATGTTGTAAAATGATAATGATCAAAAATTTGTACTAATATTTTGTCAAAGTTTGCTAGTGCTATCTCTTCCCGTTTAGAAGATACGAGCGATTAAAGTTTTGTAAGAAAAATCATAAATTTGTTGATTGGATATCGAAGTGGAAGAAACTATCAAAGAGAATGTTGAAGTGGAAGAAGCAATCAAATAGGATATCGAAGTGGCAGAAACAATCAAAGAGGAAATTGAAGTTGAGTAAGCAATCAAAGAGGATACCGAGGCGGTAGAAGCATTCAAAGAAGATGACGAAGTGAAAAAAGCAATCAAAGACGATATCGAAATGGAAGAAGCAGTCAAAGACGATATCGAAGAGGGAGAAACAATCAAAGAGGAAATTGAAGTTGAGTAAGCAATCAAAGAGGATACCGAGGTGGTAGAAGCATTCAAAGAAGATGACGAAGTGAAAAAAGCAATCAAAGACGATATCGAAATGGAAGAAGCAGTCAAAGACGATATCGAAGTGGGAGAAGCAATCAAAGAGGATATCGAAGTTAAAGAAGCAGTCAAAGATGATGTCGAAGTGGAAAAAACATTCAAAGAAGATGACGAAGTGAGAGAAGCATTCAAAAAGGATGTCAAGGATGACAATAAAAAAACAGTTGCACCAAAAATTTATACCAATATTTTGTACAAGTTTGCTAGGGCTATCTCTTCCCGTTTAGAAGATACGAGCGATTGAAGTTTTGTATGAAAGACCACAATTTTGTAGAGAGCATAATGAAGTAACTGAAGCAATTAAAGAGGATATGAAAGTAGAAGAAGCATTTTAAAGGGATAACGAAGTGGAACATGCAAAAATAGAAGATGTCGAGGCGGAAGAAACAATCAAAGAAGATATCGAAGTGGAAGAAGCAATCAAAGAGGGTATCGAAGTGGAAGAAGCCATCACAGAGGATATCGAAGTGAAAATGCGATCAAAAACGATATCGAAGATGAAGACGCAATCAAAGAGAATATTGCAGTGCAAGAAGCAATCAAAAGGAAATCGAAGATGATATCGAATTGGTAGAAGCAATAAAAGAGGATATCAAAGTGGAAGAAGCCATCAAAGAGGATATCGAGCTGTTTAAAGTTATCGAAGAGGATATCCATGTGTAAGAAGCAGTCAAAGACGATCGAAATGGAAGAAGCAATCAAATCAAAGAGGATATCCAAGTGGAAGCAGCAATCAAAGATGATATCGAAGTGGAAGAAGCAATCAAAGAGGATATTGAAGTGAAAGAAGCAATCAAATAGGATATCGAAGTAGCAGAAACAATTAAAGAGGAAATTGAAATTGAGTAAAAGACGTCGAGGACAATGATAAAAATAAAAAAACGGTTTCACCAAAAACTTATACTAATATTTTGTAAAAGTTTTCTCGAGCTATCTCTTCCCGTTTAAAAGATACGAGCGATTTAAGTTTAGTATGAAAACCCATAATTTTGTGGAGTGGAAATTGAAGTAAAAGAAGCAATTGAAGAAGACATATAAGTAGAAAAAGACATTAAAAAGGATATCAAAGTGGAAGAAGCAAAAATAGAGGATATCGAGGTGAAAGAAGCATTCAAGGAGGAAGACCAAGTGAGAGAAGCATTCAAAAAGGATCTCAAGGGCAATGATGGTATTAAAAAAACTATTCCACCAAAAATTTGTACCAATATTTTGCAAAAGTTTGCTAGGCGTAACTGTTCCCGTTTAGAAGATACGAGCGATTTAAGGTTTGTATTAAAACCCATAATTTTATAGAGTGGGAATTGAAGTAAAAGAAGCAATTGAAGAAAATATATAAGTAGATACAGCAATTAAAAAGGATATCAAAATGGAAGAAGCAAAAATAGAGGATATCGAAGTGAAAGAAGCATTCTAAGTGGAAGACGAAGTAAGAGAAGCATTCAAAATGGATGTCAAGGGCAATGATGGTATTAAAAAAACTATTGCACCAAAAATTTGTACCAATAATCTGTAAAAGTTTGCTAGGCGTAACTCTTCCCGTTTAGAAGATACGAGCGATTTAAGATTTGTATTAAAACCCATAATTTTGTAGAGTGGAAATTATAGTAAAAGAAGCAATTGAAGAAAATATATAAGTAGAAAAAGCAATTAAAAAGGATATCAAAGTGGAAGAAGCAAAAATAGAGGATATCGAGGTGAAAGAAGCATTCAAAGCGGAAGACGAAGTAAGAGAAGCATTCAAAAAGGATCTCAAGGGCAATGATGGTATTAAAAAAACTATTCCACCAAAAATTAGTACCAATATTTTGTAAAAGTTTGCTGGGGGTAACTCTTCCCGTTTAGAAGATACGAGCGATTTAAGATTTGTATTAAAACCCATAATTTTGTAGAGTCGATATTGAAGTAAGAGAAGTAATTGAAGAAAATAGAAAAATAGAAAAAACAATTCAAAAGTATATTGAAGTAAAAATGCCATCAAAGAGGATTTCGAAGTTATAGAAACAATTAAAGAGGATATCAATGTAGAAGAAACATTCGAAAACGAAAAGGAAGTGAGAGAAGAATTCAAAATGATGGCAAGGGCGATGATGACCGTAAAATAACGATTCCACCAAAAATTTGAGCTACAAAAAAAAATTGATTTTCCAAAATGATCACAGTGGATGTTGCATAATAAAAAAAAATGACGTTCCAAAATGATCATGTGGATGAGGCATAATTTAAAAAAAATGATGTTCCAAAATGATCACAGTGGATGATGCATAATACAAAAAAAATAACAATAATTGACGTTCCAAAGTGATCATTGTGGATGAGGCATAATTAAAAAAAATGATGTTCCAAAATGATCACAGTGGATGTTGCATAATAAAAAATAATTGACGTTCCAAAGTGATCATTGTGGATGAGGCGTAATTAAAAAAATGATGTACCAAAATGATCACAGTGGATGTTGCATAATAAAAAAAATAATAATTGACGTTCCAAAGTGATCATTGTGGATGAGGCATAATTAAAAAAATTGATGTACCAAAATATCACAGTGGATGTTGCATAATAAAAAAAAAAAATTGACGTTCCAAAGTGATCATAGTGGATGAGGCATAATTGAAAAAAAAATGATGTTACAAAATGATCACAGTGGATGATGCATAATAAAAAAAAAAAAAATTGACGTTCCAAAGTGATCATTGTGGATGAGGCATAATTAAAAAAATGATGTACCAAAATGATCACAGTGGATGTTGCATAATAAAAAAAAAAAATGACGTTTCAAAGTGATCATTGTGGATGAGGCATAATTGAAAAAAAAATGATGTTACAAAATGATCACAGTGGATGATGCATAATAAAAAAAAAATAATTGACGTTCCAAAGTGATCATTGTGGATGAGGCATAATTAAAAAAATGATGTATCAAAATGATCACAGTGGATGTTGCATAATAAAAAAAAAAAAAATGACGTTTCAAAGTGATCATTGTGGATGAGGCATAATTAAAAAAATGTGGATGTTCCAAAATAAACATGATGAACGTTGCATACTAAAAAAAAAAAAAAATTGGATGTTCCAAAATGATGATGATGACCTTTGCAAAAACTATGAAAGTTGTCTCATGCCCCTCCACCACCATTATATAGAATCAAGCAAATTTACAGTAATTTTATAGTACACACAAGCCATGGGCTCCCTACAAAAACAGTATGAAAATTACGGCAAACGAAATATACGGTTTACGGTATTCATACAGAAATATTTTGTATGGGACAATTTTTTTTTTGTATGAAAGACCATTTTTTTTTCATGGAACCGGATATAAAAAAATGTCCTCTGCAACATTAGTTTTTGCGCCAACGCTGTAAGACCTATACTTTCCGAGATACGAGGTGGATGGGAGCGAATGGGGGACAAAAGGGGTACTTTAGGATTTATTCCCAACTCATCGGAACTCCCTCTATACGATCCCACCAAACATTTTCACCCTACGAGGTGGCATCTGGGAGAACAAACATGTCAATGAGTCAGTCAGTCAGTGAGTGGTAATCGAGCTTTATATAATATAACTAGAGGTTGCGTAGTGCGCGAGTTGCACGCAACTCGCGTGTTATTGTTTTTGTCGAAGAAGCAATCAAAGAGGATTTCGAGCTGTTAAAAGCGATCAAAAAGGATATCCATGTGTAAGAAGCAGTCAAAGACGATATCGAAATGGAAGAAGCAATCAAATCAAAGAAGATATCCAAATGGAAGCAGCAATCAAATATGATTTCGAAGTGCAAGAAGCAATCAAACAGGATATTGAAGTGAAAGCAGCAATCAAATAGGATATCGAATTAGCAGAAACTATTAAAGAGGAAATTGAAGTTGAGTAAGCAATCAAAGAGGATACCGAGGTGGTAGAAGCATTCTAAGATGACGAAGTGAAAAAAGCAATCAAAGACGATATCGAAGTGGAAGAAGCAATCAAAGAAGGTATCGAAGTGGAAGAAGCAATCTTAGAGGATATCGAAGTGGAAGAAGCAATCAAAGATGATATCGAAGTGGAAGAAGCAATCAAAGAGGATATTGAAGTGAAAGAAGCAATCAAATAGGATATCGAAGTAGCAGAAACAATCAAAGAGGAAATTAAAGTTGAGGAAGAAATCAAAGAGGATACCAAGGTGGTAGAAGCATTCTAAGAGGATGACGAAGTAAAAAAAGCAATCAAAGACGATATCGAAGTGGAAGAAGCAATCCAATGGATACTGAAGATGAAGAAGGAATAAAAGAGGATATCGAAGCGGAACAAGCAATCGTAGAGGATATCAAAGTTAAAGAAGCAATCAAAGATAAACAAGCAATCAAAGAGACAAAAATTGGATGTTCCAAAATGATCATGATAATGGTTGTATAAAAAAAAATTGAACGTTGCAAAAAAGATCATGATGAACGTTGCATAAAAAAAAATCTGGACGTTCCAAAATGATCATGATTGACGTTGCATAATATAAATGTATGTTGCAAAATGATAATGATCAAAAATTTGTACTAATATTTTGTCAAAGTTTGCTAGTGCTATCTCTTCCCGTTTAGAAGATACGAGCGATTAAAGTTTTGTAAGAAAAATCATAAATTTGTTGATTGGATATCGAAGTGGAAGAAACTATCAAAGAGAATGTTGAAGTGGAAGAAGCAATCAAATAGGATATCGAAGTGGCAGAAACAATCAAAGAGGAAATTGAAGTTGAGTAAGCAATCAAAGAGGATACCGAGGCGGTAGAAGCATTCAAAGAAGATGACGAAGTGAAAAAAGCAATCAAAGACGATATCGAAATGGAAGAAGCAGTCAAAGACGATATCGAAGAGGGAGAAACAATCAAAGAGGAAATTGAAGTTGAGTAAGCAATCAAAGAGGATACCGAGGTGGTAGAAGCATTCAAAGAAGATGACGAAGTGAAAAAAGTAATCAAAGACGATATCGAAATGGAAGAAGCAGTCAAAGACGATATCGAAGTGGGAGAAGCAATCAAAGAGGATATCGAAGTTAAAGAAGCAGTCAAAGATGATGTCGAAGTGGAAAAAACATTCAAAGAAGATGACGAAGTGAGAGAAGCATTCAAAAAGGATGTCAAGGATGACAATAAAAAAACAGTTGCACCAAAAATTTATACCAATATTTTGAACAAGTTTGCTAGGGCTATCTCTTCCCGTTTAGAAGATACGAGCGATTGAAGTTTTGTATGAAAGACCACAATTTTGTAGAGAGCATAATGAAGTAACTGAAGCAATTAAAGAGGATATGAAAGTAGAAGAAGCATTTTAAAGGGATAACGAAGTGGAACATGCAAAAATAGAAGATGTCGAGGCGGAAGAAACAATCAAAGAGGATATCGAAGTGGAAGAAGCAATCAAAGAGGGTATCGAAGTGGAAGAAGCCATCACAGAGGATATCGAAGTGAAAATGCTATCAAAGACGATATCGAAGATGAAGACGCAATCAAAGAGAATAATGCAGTGCAAGAAGCAATCAAAAGGAAATCGAAGATGATATCGAAGTGGAAGGAGTAAACAAAGAGGATATTGAAGTGGGAGAAGCAATCAAATAGGATATCGAAGTAGCAAAAACAATCAAAGAGGAAATTGAAGTTGACCAAGGAATCAAAGAGGATACCGAGTTGGTAGAAGTATTCAAAGAGGATGACGAAGTGAAAAAAGCAATCAAAGTCGATATCGAAGTGAAAGAAATAGTCAAAGACGATATCAAAATGGAAAAAGCAATCAAAGCGGATATCGAAGTGGAAGAAGCAATCAAAGAGGATATCAAAGTGGAAGAAGCCATCACAGGATATCGAAGTAAAAATGCAATCAAAAACGATATCGAATATGAAGACGCAATCAAAGAAAATATTGCAGTGCAAGAAGCAATCAAACGGAAATCAAAGAGGAAGGAGCCCTTACAGAGGATACCGAAGTGAAAATGCCATCAAAGAGGATATCAAAAATGAAGAAGCAATCCAATGGATATTGAAGATGAAGAAGGAATAAAAGAGGATATCGAAGTGGAACAAGCAATCGTAGAGGATATCAAAGTTAAAGAAGCAATCAAATAGGATATCAATGTGGAAGAAGCAATCAAAGAGGATATCGAAGTGGAACAAGCAATCAAAGAGAAAAAAATTGGATGTTCCAAAATGATCATGATAATAGTTGTATAAAAAAAATTGAACGTTGCAAAAAAGATCATGATGAACGTTGCATAAAAAAAATCTGGCCGTTCCAAAATGATCAGGATTGACGTTGCATAATAGAAATGTATGTTGTAAAATGATAATGATCAAAAATTTGTACTAATATTTTGTCAAAGTTTGCTAGTGCTATCTCTTCCCGTTTAGAAGATACGAGCGATTAAAGTTTTGTAAGAAAAATCATAAATTTGTTGATTGGATATCGAAGTGGAAGAAACTATCAAAGAGAATGTTGAAGTGGAAGAAGCAATCAAATAGGATATCGAAGTGGCAGAAACAATCAAAGAGGAAATTGAAGTTGAGTAAGCAATCAAAGAGGATACCAAGGTGGTAGAAGCATTCAAAAAAGATGACGAAGTGAAAAAGCAATCAAAGACGATATCGAAATGGAAGAAGCAGTCAAAGACGATATCGAAGTGGGAGAAGCAATCAAAGAGGATATCGAAGTTAAAGAAGCAGTCAAAGATGATGTCGAAGTGGAAAAAACATTCAAAGAAGATGACGAAGTGAGAGAAGCATTCAAAAAGGATGTCAAGGATGACAATAAAAAAACAGTTCCACCAAAAATTTATACCAATATTTTCTACAAGTTTGCTAGGGCTATCTCTTCCCGTTTAGAAGATATGAGCGATTGAAGTTTTGTATGAAACACCACAATTTTGTAGAGCGCATAATGAAGTAACTGAAGCAATTAAAGAGGATATGAAGTAGAAGAAGCATTTTAAAAGGATAACGAAGTGGAACATGCAAAAATAGAAGATGTGGAGGCGGAAGAAACAATAAAAGAGAATGACGAAGTGTAACAAGCAATCAAAGAGAATATTCGAATAGTGGATGTCGCATAATAAAAAAAAAATTGACGTTCCAAAATGATCATAGTGGATGAGGCATAAATAAAAAAAATTGATGTTCCAAAATGATCACAGTGGATGTTGCATAATAAAAAAAAATTGACGTTCCAAAAGTGATCATTGTGGATGAGGCATAAATAAAAAAAATTGATGTTCCAAAATGATCACAGTGGATGTTGCATAATAAAAAAAAATTGACGTTCCAAAAGTGATCATTGTGGATGAGGCATAATTTAAAAAAAAATTGACGTTCCAAAATGATCATTGCGGATGAGGCATAATTAAAAAAAATTGATGTTCCAAAATTATCACAGTGGATGTTGCATAATAAAAAAAAAGAAATTGACGTTCCAAAATTATCATTGTGGATGAGGCATAATTTTAAAAAAATGATTTTCCAAAATGATCACAAAGGATTTTGCATAATAAAAAAAAATGACGTTCCAAAAGTGATCATTGTGGATGAGGCATAATTAAAAAAAATTGGTGTTCCAAAATGATCACAGTGGATTTTGCATAATAAAAAAAAAAAAATTACGTTCCAAAATGATCATTGTGGATGAGGCATAATTAAAAAAAAATTGATTTTCCAAAATGATCACAAAGGATTTTGCATAAAAAAAAATGGACGTTCCAAAATGATCATTGTGGATGAGGCATAATTAAAAAAAAATTGATTTTCCAAAATGATCACAAAGGATTTTGCATAATAAAAAAAAATTGACGTTCCAAAAGTGATCATTGTGGATGAGGCATAATTAAAAAAAATTGATGTTCCAAAATGATCACAGTGGATTTTGCATAATAAAAAAAAAAAAAATTGACGTTCCAAAATGATCATTGTGGATGAGGCATAATTAAAAAAAATGATGTACCAAAATGATCACAGTGGATGTTGTATAATAAAAAAATAATAATTGACGTTCTAAAGTGATCATGGTGGATGAGGCGTAATTAAAAAAATGATGTACCAAAATGATCACAGTGGATGTTGCATAATACAAAAAAAATAATAATAATTGACGTTCCAAAGTGATCATTGTGGATGAGGCATACTTAAAAAAAATGATGTTCCAAAATGATCACAGTGGATGATGCATAATAAAAAAAATAATTGACGTTCTAAAGTGATCATTGTGGATGAGGCATAATTAAAAAAAATGATGTACCAAAATGATCACAGTGGATGTTGCATAATAAAAAAAAATAATTGACGTTCCAAAGTGATCATTGTGGATGAGGCATAATTAAAAAAAATGATGTACCAAAATATCACAGTGGATGTTGCATAATAAAAAAAAAAAAATTGACGTTCCAAAGTGATCATAGTGGATGAGGCATAATTAAAAAAAATGATGTTCCAAAATGATCACAGTGGATGATGCATAATAAAAAAATAAAAAATAATTGACGTTCCAAAGTGATCATTGTGGATGAGGCGTTATTAAAAAAATGATGTACCAAAATGATCATAGTGGATGTTGCATAATAAAAAAAATAAATAATAATTGACGTTCCAAAGTGATCATTGTGGATGAGGCATAATTAAAAAAAATGATGTACCAAAATATCACAGTGGATATTGCATAATAAAAAAAATAATAATAATTGACGTTCCAAAGTGATCATTGTGGATGAGGCATAATTAAAAAAAATGATGTACCAAAATATCACAGTGGATATTGCATAATAAAAAAAAATGACGTTCCAAAGTGATCATAGTGGATGAGGCATAATTGAAAAAAAAAGATGTTCCAAAATGATCACAGTGGATGATGCATAATAAAAAAATAAAAAATAATTGACGTTCCAAAGTGATCATTGTGGATGAGGCGTAATTAAAAAAATGATGTACCAAAATGGTCATAGTGGATGTTGCATAATAAAAAAAAATAATAATAATTGACGTTCCAAAGTGATCATTGTGGATGAGGCATAATTAAAAAAAATGATGTACCAAAATATCACAGTGGATGTTGCATAATATAAAATAAATAAATTGACGTTCCAAAGTGATCATTGTGGATTAGGCATAATTAAAAAAATGTGGATGTTCCAAAATAAACATGATGAACGTTGCATACTAAAAAAAAAAAAAATTGGATGTTCCAAAATGATGATGATGACCTTTGCAAAAACTATGAAAGTTATCTCATGTCCCTCCACCACCATTATAATTATAGAATCAAGCAAATTTACAGTAATTTTATAGTACACACAAGCCGTGGGCTCCCTACAAAAACAGTATGAAAATTACGGCAAACGAAATATACGGTTTACGGTATTCATACAGAAATATTTTGTATGGGACAATTTTTTTTTTGTATGAAAGACAATTTTTTTTTCATGGAACCGGATATAAAAAATGTCCTCTGCAACATTAGTTTTTGCACCAACGCTCTAAGACCTATACTTTCCGAGATACGAGGTGGATGGGAGCGAATGGGGGACAAAAGGGGTACTTTAGGATTTATTCCCAACTCACCGGAACTCCCTCTATACGATCCCACCAAACATTTCCCCCCTACGAGGTGGCATCTGGGAGAACAATGATGTCAATCAGTCAGTGAGTCAGTGGTAATCGAGCTTTATATAATATAATAACTAGAGGTTGCGTTGTGCGCGAGCTGCTCGCAGCTCGCGTGTTTTTCTTTTAATCGAAGAAGTAATTAAAGAGGAATCGAGCTATTAAAAGCCGTTAAAGAGGATATCCATGTGTAAGAAGCAGTCAAAGACGATATCAAAATGGAAGAAGCAATCAAATCAAAGAGGATTTCCAAATGGAAGCAGCAATCAAAGATGATATCGAAGTGGAAGAAGCAATAAAAGAGGATATTGAAGTGAAAGAAGCAATCAAATAGGATATCGAAGTAACAGAAACAATCAAAGAGGAAATTACAGTTGAGTAAGCAATCAAAGAGGATACCGAGGTGGTAGAAGCATTCTAAGAGGATGACGAAGTAAAAAAAGCAATCAAAGACGATATCGAAGTGGAAGAAACAGTCAAAGACGATATCGAAGTGGAAGAAGCAATCAAAGAGGATATCGAAGTGGAAGACGCAATCAAAGAGAATATTGCAGTGCAAGAAGCAATCAAAAGGAAATCGAAGATGATATCGAATTAGTAGAAGCAATAAAAGAGGATATCAAAGTCGAAGAAGCAATCAAAGAGGATATCGAGCTGTTAAAAGATATCGAAGAGGATATCCATGTGTAAAAAGCAGTCAAAGACGATATCAAAATCGAAGAAACAATCAAATCAAAGAGGACTTCCAAGTGGAAGCAGAAATCAAAGATGTTATCGAAGTCGAAGAAGCAATCAAAGAGCATATCAAGCTGTTAAAATTTATCAAAGAGGATATCCATGTGTAAGAAGCAGTCAAAGACGATCGAAATGGAAGAAGCAATCAAATCAAAGAGGATATCCAAGTGGAAGCAGCAATCAAAGATGATATCGAAGTGGAAGAAGCAATCAAAGAGGATATTGAAGTGAAAGAAGCAATCAAATAGGATATCGAAGTAGCAGAAACAATCAAAGAGGAAATTGAAATTGAGTAAAAGACGTCGAGGACAATGATAAAAATAAAAAAACGGTTCTACCAAAAACTTATACCAATATTTTGTAAAAATTTCCTTAAAAATCTCTTCCCGTTTAAAAGATACGAGCGATTTAAGTTTTGTATGAAAACCCATAATTTTGTAGAGTGGAAATTGAAGTAAAAAAAGCAATTGAAGAAAATATATAAGTAGTAAAAGCAATTAAAAAGGATATCAAAAAGGAAGAAGCAAAAATTGAGGATATCGAGGTGAAAGAAGCATTCAAGGAGTAAGACCAAGTGAGAGAAGCATTCAAAAAGGATGTCAAGAGCAATGATGGTATTAAGAAAACTATTCCACCAAAAATTAGTACCAATATTTTGTAAAAGTTTGCTAGGGGTAACCCTTCCCGTTTAGAAGATATGAGCGATTTAAAATTTGTATTAAAAAATAAAATAATTGACGTTCCAAAGTGATCATTGTGGATGAGGCGTAATTAAAAAAATGATTTTCCAAAATGATCACAAAGGATTTTGCAATATAAAAAAAAATTGACGTTCCAAAAGTGATCATTGTGGATGAGGCATAATTAAAAAAAAAATCATGTTCCAAAATGATCACAAAGGATGTTGCATAATAAAAAAAAAAATTGACGTTCCCAAAATGTCCCAAAATGATGATGATGAACTTTGCAAATTTTACTATGAAAGTTGTCTCATGCCCTTCCACCACCATTATATAGAATCAAGCAAATTTACAGTAATTTTATAGTACACACAAGCCGTGGGCTCCCTACAAAAACAGTATGAAAATTACGGCAAACGAAATATACGGTTTACGGTATTCATACAGAAATATTTTGTATGGGACAATTTTTTTTTTGTATGAAAGACAATTTTTTTTTCATGGAACCGGATATAAAAAAATGTCCTCTGCAACATTAGTTTTTGCACCAACGCTCTAAGACCTATACTTTCCGAGATACGAGGTCGATGGGAGCGAATGGGGGACAAAAGGGGAACTTTAGGATTTATTCCCAACTCGACCTAACTCCCTCTATACGATCCTACCAAACATTTCCACCCTACGAGGGGGCATCTGGGAGAACAATGATGTCAATGAGTCAATCAGTGAGTCAGTGGTAATCGAGCTTTATATAATATAACTAGAGGTTGCGTTGTGCGCGAGCTGCTCGCAGCTCGCGTGTTTTTCTTTTAGTCGAAGAAGTAATTAAAGAGGATATCGAGCTGTTAAAAGCCATCAAAGAGGATATCCATGTGTAAGAAGCAGTCAAAGACGATATCGAAATGGAAGAAGCAATCAAATCAAAGAGGATTTCCAAGTGGAAGCAGCAATCAAAGATGATATCGAAGTGGAAGAAGCAATCAAAGAGGATATTGAAGTGAAAGAAGCAATCAAATAGGATATCGAAGTAGCAGAAACAATCAAAGAGGAAATTAAAGTTGAGGAAGAAATCAAAGAGGATACCAAGGTGGTAGAAGCATTCTAAGAGGATGACGAAGTAAAAAAAGCAATCAAAGACGATATCGAAGTGGAAGAAGCAATCCAATGGATATTGAAGATGAAGAAGGAATAAAAGAGGATATCGAAGCGGAACAAGCAATCGTAGAGGATATCAAAGTTAAAGAAGCAATCAAAGAGGATACCAATGTGGAAGAAGCAATCAAAGAGGATATCGAAGTGGAACAAGCAATCAAAGAGAAAAAAATTGGATGTTCCAAAATTATCATGATAATGGTTGTATAAAAAAAATTGAACGTTGCAAAAAAGATCATGATGAACGTTGCATAAAAAAAATCTGGACGTTCCAAAATGATCATGATTGACGTTGCATAATATAAATGTATGTTGCAAAATGATAATGATCAAAAATTTGTACTAATATTTTGTCAAAGTTTGCTAGTGCTATCTCTTCCCGTTTAGAAGATACGAGCGATTAAAGTTTTGTAAGAAAAATCATAAATTTGTTGATTGGATATCGAAGTGGAAGAAACTATCAAAGCGGAAATTGAAGTTGAGTAAGCAATCAAAGAGGATACCAAGGTGGTAGAAGCATTCAAAGAAGATGACGAAGTGAAAAAGCAATCAAAGACGATATCGAAATGGAAGAAGCAGTCAAAGACGATATCGAAGTGGGAGAAGCAATCAAAGAGGATATCGAAGTTAAAGAAGCAGTCAAAGATGATGTCGAAGTGGAAAAAACATTCAAAGAAGATGACGAAGTGAGAGAAGCATTCAAAAAGGATGTCAAGGATGACAATAAAAAAACAGTTGCACCAAAAATTTATACCAATATTTTGTACAAGTTTGCTAGGGCTATCTCTTCCCGTTTAGAAGATACGAGCGATTGAAGTTTTGTATGAAAGACCACAATTTTGTAGAGAGCATAATGAAGTAACTGAAGCAATTAAAGAGGATATGAAAGTAGAAGAAGCATTTTAAAGGGATAACGAAGTGGAATATGCAAAAATAGAAGATGTGGAGGCGGAAGAAACAATCAAAGAGGATATCGAAGTGGAAGAAGCAATCAAAGAGGGTATCGAAGTGGAAGAAGCCATCACAGAGGATGTCGAAGTGAAAATGCTATCAAAGACGATATCGAAGATGAAGACGCAATCAAAGAGAATAATGCAGTGCAAGAAGCAATCAAAAGGAAATCGAAGGTGATATCGAAGTGGAAGGAGTAAACAAAGAGGATATTGAAGTGGAAGAAGCAATCAAATAGGATATCGAAGTGGCAGAAACAATCAAAGCGGAAATTGAAGTTGAGTAAGCAATCAAAGAGGATACCAAGGTGGTAGAAGCATTCAAAGAAGATGACGAAGTGAAAAAGCAATCAAAGACGATATCGAAATGGAAGAAGCAGTCAAAGACGATATCGAAGTGGGAGAAGCAATCAAAGAGGGTATCGAAGTTAAAGAAGCAGTCAAAGATGATGTCGAAGTGGAAAAAACATTCAAAGAAGATGACGAAGTGAGAGAAGCATTCAAAAAGGATGTCAAGGATGACAATAAAAAAACAGTTGCACCAAAAATTTATACCAATATTTTGTACAAGTTTGCTAGGGCTATCTCTTCCCGTTTAGAAGATACGAGCGATTGAAGTTTTGTATGAAAGACCACAATTTTGTAGAGAGCATAATGAAGTAACTGAAGCAATTAAAGAGGATATGAAAGTAGAAGAAGCATTTTAAAGGGATAACGAAGTGGAACATGCAAAAATAGAAGATGTCGAGGCGGAAGAAACAATCAAAGAGGATATCGAAGTGGAAGAAGCAATCAAAGAGGGTATCGAAGTGGAAGAAGCCATCACAGAGGATATCGAAGTGAAAATGCTATTAAAGACGATATCGAAGATGAAGACGCAATCAAAGAGAATAATGCAGTGCAAGAAGCAATCAAAAGGAAATCGAAGATGATATCGAAGTGGAAGGAGTAAAAAAAGAGGATATTGAAGTGGGAGAAGCAATCAAATAGGATATCGAAGTAGCAAAAACAATCAAAGAGAAAATTGAAGTTGACTAAGGAATCAAAGAGGATACCGAGTTGGTAGAAGTATTCAAAGAGGATGACGAAGTGAAAAAAGCAATCAAAGACGATATCGAAGTGAAAGAAATAGTCAACGACGATATCAAAATGGAACAAGCAA
Source organism: Philereme transversata (assembly GCA_963924445.1). Lineage (NCBI taxonomy): Eukaryota > Metazoa > Arthropoda > Insecta > Lepidoptera > Geometridae > Philereme > Philereme transversata. The sequence continues at coordinate 7,606,695 of OZ004353.1, forward strand.
TCAAAGCGAATACCGAAGTGGAAGAAGCAATCAAAGAGGATATCAAAGTGGAAGAAGCCATCACAGGATATCGAAGTAAAAATGCAATCAAAAACGATATCGAATATGAAGACGCAATCAAAGAAAATATTGCAGTGCAAGAAGCAACCAAACGGAAATCAAAGAGGAAGGAGCCCTTACAGAGGATACCGAAGTGAAAATGCCATCAAAGAGGATATCAAAGATGAAGAAGCAATCCAATGGATATTGAAGATGAAGAAGGAATAAAAGAGGATATCGAAGTGGAACAAGCAATCGTAGAGGATATCAAAGTTAAAGAAGCAATCAAATAGGATATCAATGTGGAAGAAGCAATCAAAGAGGATATCGAAGTGGAACAAGCAATCAAAGAGAAAAAAATTGGATGTTCCAAAATTATCATGATAATGGTTGTATAAAAAAAATTGAACGTTGCAAAAAAGATCATGATGAACGTTGCATAAAAAAAATCTGGACGTTCCAAAATGATCAGGATTGACGTTGCATAATATAAATGTATGTTGTAAAATGATAATGATCAAAAATTTGCACTACTATTTTGTCAAAGTTTGCTAGTGCTATCTCTTCCCGTTTAGAAGATACGAGCGATTAAAGTTTTGTAAGAAAAATCATAAATTTGTTGATTGGATATCGAAGTGGAAGAAACTATCAAAGAGAATGTTGAAGTGGAAGAAGCAATCAAATAGGATATCGAAGTGGCAGAAACAATCAAAGCGGAAATTGAAGTTGAGTAAGCAATCAAAGAGGATACCAAGGTGGTAGAAGCATTCAAAGAAGATGACGAAGTGAAAAAGCAATCAAAGACGATATCGAAATGGAAGAAGCAGTCAAAGACGATATCGAAGTGGGAGAAGCAATCAAAGAGGATATCGAAGTTAAAGAAGCAGTCAAAGATGATGTCGAAGTGGAAAAAACATTCAAAGAAGATGACGAAGTGAGAGAAGCATTCAAAAAGGATGTCAAGGATGACAATAAAAAAACAGTTCCACCAAAAGTTTATACCAATATTTTGTACAAGTTTGCTAGGGCTATCTCTTCCCGTTTAGAAGATATGAGCGATTGAAGTTTTGTATGAAACACCACAATTTTGTAGAGCGCATAATGAAGTAACTGAAGCAATTAAAGAGGATATGAAGTAGAAGAAGCATTTTAAAAGGATAACGAAGTGGAACATGCAAAAATAGAAGATGTGGAGGCGGAAGAAACAATAAAAGAGGATGACGAAGTGTAACAAGCAATGAAAGAGAATATTCGAATAGTGGATGTCGCATAATAAAAAAAAATTGACGTTCCAAAATGATCATAGTGGATGAGGCATAAATAAAAAAAAAATTGATGTTCCAAAATGATCACAGTGGATGTTGCATAATAAAAAAAAATTGACGTTCCAAAAGTGATCATTGTGGATGAGGCATAATTTAAAAAAAATTGACGTTCCAAAATGATCATTGCGGATGAGGCATAATTAAAAAAAAATTGATGTTCCAAAATTATCACAGTGGATGTTGCATAATAAAAAAAAAGAAATTGACGTTCCAAAATGATCGTTGTGGATGAGGCATAATTTAAAAAAAATGATTTTCCAAAATGATCACAAAGGATTTTGCATAATAAAAAAAAATGACGTTCCAAAAGTGATCATTGTGGATGAGGCATAATTTAAAACAAAATGATGTTCCAAAATGATCACAAAGGATTTTGCATAGTAAAAAAAAAACTGACGTTCCAAAAGTGATCATTGTGGATGAGGCATAATTAAAAAAAATTGATTTTCCAAAATGATCACAAAGGATTTTGCATAATAAAAAAAAATTGACGTTCCAAAATGATCATTGTGGATGAGGCATAATTAAAAAAAATTGATCTTCCAAAATGATCACAAAGGATTTTTCATAATAAAAAAAAATGACGTTCCAAAAGTGATCATTGTGGATGAGGCATAATTAAAAAAATTGATGTTCCAAAATGATCACAGTGGATTTTGCATAATAAAAAAAAAAAAAAAAAATTGACGTTCCAAAATGATCATTGTGGATGAGGCATAATTTAAAAAAAATTGATTTTCCAAAATGATCACAAAGTATTTTGCATAATAAAAAAAAAATTGACGTTCCAAAATGATCATTGTGGATGAGGCATAATTTAAAAAAAATGATTTTCCAAAATGATCACAAAGGATTTTGCATAATAAAAAAAAATGACGTTCCAAAAGTGATCATTGTGGATGAGGCATAATTTAAAACAAAATGATGTTCCAAAATGATCACAAAGGATTTTGCATAGTAAAAAAAAAACTGACGTTCCAAAAGTGATCATTGTGGATGAGGCATAATTAAAAAAAATTGATTTTCCAAAATGATCACAAAGGATTTTGCATAATAAAAAAAAATTGACGTTCCAAAATGATCATTGTGGATGAGGCATAATTAAAAAAAATTGATTTTCCAAAATGATCACAAAGGATTTTTCATAATAAAAAAAAATGACGTTCCAAAAGTGATCATTGTGGATGAGGCATAATTAAAAAAATTGATGTTCCAAAATGATCACAGTGGATTTTGCATAATAAAAAAAAAAAAAAAAAATTGACGTTCCAAAATGATCATTGTGGATGAAGCATAATTTAAAAAAAATTGCTTTTCCAAAATGATCACAAAGTATTTTGCATAATAAAAAAAAAATTGACGTTCCAAAATGATCATTGTGGATGAGGCATAATTTAAAAAAAATGATTTTCCAAAATGATCACAAAGGATTTTGCATAATAAAAAAAAATGACGTTCCAAAAGTGATCATTGTGGATGAGGCATAATTTAAAACAAAATGATGTTCCAAAATGATCACAAAGGATTTTGCATAGTAAAAAAAAACTGACGTTCCAAAAGTGATCATTGTGGATGAGGCATAATTAAAAAAAAATTGATTTTCCAAAATGATCACAAAGGATTTTGCATAATAAAAAAAAAATTGACGTTCCAAAATGATCATTGTGGATGAGGCATAATTAAAAAAAAAATGATTTTCCAAAATGATCACAAAGGATTTTGCATAATAAAAAAAAAATGTCGTTCCAAAAGTGATCATTGTGGATGAGGCATAATTAAAAAAAATTGATGTTCCAAAATGATCACAGTGGATTTTGCATAATAATAAAAAAAAAAAAATGACGTTCCAAAATGATCATTGTGGATGAGGCATAATTTAAAAAAAATTGATTTTCCAAAATGATCACAAAGTATTTTGCATAATAAAAAAAAAAATTTGACGTTCCAAAGTGATCATTGTGGATGAGGCATAATTAAAAAAAATGATGTACCAAAATATCACAGTGGATGATGCATAATAAAAAAAATAATTGACGTTCCAAAGTGATCATTGTGGATGAGGCATAATTAAAAAAAATGATGTACCAAAATGATCACAGTGGATGTTGCATAATAAAAAAAAAAAAATTGACGTTCCAAAGTGATCATTGTGGATGAGGCATAATTAAAAAAATGTGGATGTTCCAAAATAAACATGATGAACGTTGCATACTAAAAAAAAAAAAAAAAATTGGATGTTCCAAAATGATGATGATGACCTTTGCAAAAACTATGAAAGTTGTCTCATGCCCCTCCACCACCATTATATAGAATCAAGCAAATTTACAGTAATTTTATAGTACACACAAGCCATGGGCTCCCTACAAAAACAGTATGAAAATTACGGCAAACGAAATATACGGTTTACGGTATTCATACAGAAATATTTTGTATGGGACAATTTTTTTTTTGTATGAAAGACAATTTTTTTTTCATTGATCCGGATATAAAAAAATGTCCTCTGCAACATTAGTTTTTGCACCAACGCTGTAAGACCTATACTTTCCGAGATACGAGGTGGATGGGAGCGAATGGGGGACAAAAGGGGTACTTTAGGATTTATTCCCAACTCACCGGAACTCCCTCTATACGATCCCACCAAACATTTTCACCCTACGAGGGGGCATCTGGGAGAACAAACATGTCAATGAGTCAATCAGTCAGTCAGTCAGTCAGTCAGTCAGTGGTAATCGAGCTTTATATAATATAACTAGAGGTTGCGTTGTGCGCGAGCTGCTCGCAGCTCGCGTGTTTTTCTTTTAGTCGAAGAAGTAATTAAAGAGGATATCGAGCTGTTAAAAGCCATCAAAGAAGATATCCATGTGTAAGAAGCAGTCAAAGACGATATCGAAATGGAAGAAGCAATCAAATCAAAGTGGATTTCCAAGTGGAAGCAGCAAATAAAGAGGATATTGAAGTGAAAGAAGCAATCAAATAGGATATCGAAGCAGCAGAAACAATCAAAGAGGAAATTAAAGTTGAGTAAGCAATTAAAGAGGATACCGAGGTGGTAAGAGCATTCTAAGAGGATGACAAAGTAAAAAATGCAATCAAAGACGATATCGAAGTGGAAGAAACAGTCAAAAACGATATCGAAGTGGAAGAAGCAATCAAAGAGGATATTGAAGTGAAAGAAGCAATCAAATAGAATATCGAAGTAGCAGAAACAATCAAAGAGGAAATTAAAGTTGAGTAAGCAATCAAAGAGGATACCGAGGTGGTAGAAGCGTTCTAAGAGGATGACGAAGTGAAAAAAGCAATCAAAGACGATATCGAAGTGGAAGAAACAGTCAAAGACGATATCGAAGTGGAAGAAGCAATCAAAGAGGATATCGAAATGGAAGAAGCAATCAAAGAGGGTATCGAAGTGGAAGAAGCCATCACAGAGGATATCGAAGTGAAAATGCTGTCAAAGCCGATATCGAAGACCAAGACGCAATCAAAGAGAATATTGCAGTGCAAGAAGCAATCAAAAGGAAATTGAAGATGACATCGAAGTGGAAGGAGTAATCAAAGAGGATATTGAAGTGGAAGAAGCAATCAAATAGGATATCAAAGTAGGAAAAACAATCTAAGAGGAAATTGAAGTTGACTAAGGAATCAAAGAGGATACCGAGGTGGTAGAAGTATTCAAAGAGGATGACGAAGTGAAAAAGCAATCAAAGACGATATCGAAGTGAAACAAATAGTCGAAGACGATATCGAAAAGGAAGAAGCAATCTTAGAGGATATCGAAGTGGAAAAAGCAATCAAAGAAGATATCGAAAAGTAAGAAGCCATCACAGAGGATATCGTAGTGAAAATGCTATCAAAAACGATTACGAAGATGAAGACGCAATCAAAAAGAATATTGCAGTGCAAGAAGCAATCAAAAGGAAATCGAAGATGATATCGAATTGGTAGAAGCAATAAAAGAGGATATCAAAGTGGAAGAAGCAATCAAAGAGGATATCGAGCTGTTAAAAGTTATCGAAGAGGATATCCATGTGTAAGAAGCAGTCAAAGACGATTGAAATGGAAGAAGCAATCAAATCAAAGAGGATATCCAAGTGGAAGAAGCAATCAAAGAGGATATTGAAGTGAAAGAAGCAACCAAATAGGATATCGAAGTAGCAGAAACAATTAAAGAGGAAATTAAAATTGAGTAAAAGACGTAGAGGACAATGATAAAAATAAGAAACGGTTTCACCAAAAACTTATACTAATATTTTGTAAAAGTTTCCTCGAGCTATCTCTTCCCGTTTAAAAGATACGAGCGATTTAAGTTTTGTAAGAAAACCCATAGTTTTGTGGAGTGGAAATTGAAGTAAAAGAAGCAATTGAAGAAGACATATAAGTAGAAAAAGACATTAAAAAGGATATCAAAGTGGAAGAAGTCAAAATAGAGGATATCGAGGTGAAAGAAGCATTCAAGGAGGAAGACCAAGTGAGAGAAGCATTCAAAAAGGATGTCAAGAGCAATGATGGTAATAAAAATACTATTCGACCAAAAATTTGTACCAATATTTTGTAAAAGTTTGCTAGGCGTAACTCTTCCCGTTTAGAAGATACGAGCTATTTAAGATTTGTATTAAACCCCATAATTTTGTAGAGTGGAAATTGTAGTAAAAGAAGCAATTGAAGAAAATACATAAGTAGAAAAAGCAATTAAAAAGGATATCAAAGTGAAAGAAGCCAAAATAGAGGATATCGAGGTGAAAGAAGCATTCAAAGTGGAAGACGAAGTAAGAGAAGCATTCAAAACGGATGTCAAGGGCAATGATGGTATTAAAAAAACTATTCCACCAAAAATTTGTACCAATATTTTGTAAAAGTTTGCTAGGCGTAACTCTTCCCGTTTAGAAGATACGAGCGATTTAAGATTTGTATTAAAACCCATAATTTTGTAGAGTGGAAATTGTAGTAAAAGAAGCAATTGAAGAAAATATATAAGTAGAAAAAGCAATTAAAAAGGATATCAAAGTGGAAGAAGCAAAAATAGAGGATATCGAGGTGAAAGAAGCATTCAAAGCGGAAGACGAAGTAAGAGAAGCATTCAAAAAAGATCTCAAGGGCAATGATGGTATTAAAAAAACTATTCCACCAAAAATTAGTACCAATATTTTGTAAAAGTTTGCTGGGGGTAACTCTTCCCGTTTACAAGATACGAGCGATTTAAGATTTGTATTAAAACTCATAATTTTGTAGAGTCAATATTGAAGTAAGAGAAGTAATTGAAGAAAATAGAAAAATAGAAAAAACAATTCAAAAGTATATTGAAGTAAAAATGCCATCAAAGAGGATTTCGAAGTTATAGAAACAATTAAAGAGGATATCAATGTGGAAGAAACATTCGAAAACGAAAAGGAAGTGAGAGAAGAATTCAAAATGATGGCAAGGGCGATGATGACCGTAAAATAACGATTCCACCAAAAATTTGTGCTACAAAAAAAAATTGATTTTCCAAAATGATCACAGTGGATGTTGCATAATAAAAAAAAATTGACGTTCCAAAATGATCATGTGGATGAGGCATAATTTAAAAAAAATTATGTTCCAAAATGATCACAGTGGATGATGCATAGTAAAAAAAAAAATTGACGTCCCAAAGTGATCATTGTGGATGAGGCGTAATTAAAAAAATGATGTACCAAAATGATCACAGTGGATGTTGCATAATACAAAAAAAAATAATAATAATTGACGTTCCAAAGTGATCATTGTGGATGAGGCATAATTAAAAAAAATTATGTACCAAAATGATCACAGTGGATGTTGCATAATAAAAAAAAATTGACGTTCCAAAGTGATCATAGTGGATGAGGCATAATTGAAAAAAAAATGATGTTCCAAAATGATCACAGTGGATGATGCATAATTAAAAAAAAATTGATGCTCCCAAATGAACATGATAAACGTTGCATAATAAAAAAACAGGGGAAAAAAATTGACGTTCCAAAATGATCATTGTGGATGAGGCATAATTAAAAAAAAATGATGTTCCAAAATGATCACAGTGGATGATGCATATTAAAAAAATAAAAAATAGTTGACGTTCCAAAGTGATCATTGTAGATGAGGCGTAATTAAAAAAATGATGTACCAAAATGATCACAGTGGATGTTGCATAATAAAAAAAATAATAATAATTGACGTTCCAAAGTGATCATTGTGGATGAGGCATAATTAAAAAAAATGATGTACCAAAATATCACAGTGGATGTTGCATAATAAAAAAAAAAAAAAATTGACGTTCCAAAGTGATCATAGTGGATGAGGCATAATGGAAAAAAAAATGATGTTCCAAAATGATCACAGTGGATGATGCATAATAAAAAAAATAATAATTGACGTTCCAAAGTGATCATTGTGGATGAGGCATAATTAAAAAAATGTGGATGTTCCAAAATAAACATGATGAACGTTGCATACTACAAAAAAAAAAAATTGGATGTTCCAAAATGATGATGATGAACTTTGCAAAAACTATGAAAGTTATCTAATGTTCCTCCACCACCATTATATAGAATCAAGCAAATTTACAGTAATTTTATAGTACACACAAGCCGTGGGCTCCCTACAAAAACAATACGAAAATTACGGCAAACGAAATATACGGTTTACGGTATTCATACAGAAATATTTTGTATGGGACAATTTTTTTTTGTATGAAAGACAATTTTTTTTTCATGGATCCGGATATAAAAATATGTCCTCTGCAACATTAGTTTTTGCACCAACGCTGTAAGACCTATACTTTCCGAGATACGAGGTGGATGGGAGCGAATGGGGGACAAAAGGGGTACTTTAGGATTTATTCCCAACTCACCGGAACTCCCTCTATACGATCCCACCAAACATTTCCCCCCTACGAGGTGGCATCTGGGAGAACAATGATGTCAATCAGTCAGTGAGTCAGTGGTAATCGAGCTTTATATAATATAATAATATATATCTAATATCGTAATTGCACACCTTTGATCATAAAGAACAAAATTAAACCCATAAATAATTGGTACGATGGGCGTCCCTATCGCTAAAATAGATCTCTTCCAGGCTGCCTTTGGATGAACAGAATCTATGTGAACAAATGAGGATATAATAATGATGATGAAATGCATAACTGCAAGTTATAAATCCTTTAAAGTATATAGTCTTAGGCTGACAAGCATCTGGAGCACAGCTTCATTCGATGAGCCATAGTCTGGGTAGTCTAGCTTATAAATCTAACACCTAAATCTTCTAAGAAATAACGGCTCGACTAAGCTTGGCTTAACATTCAAGACACGGGGCCCTCCAGCAATTTATATCCCGACACATACATCACAACGTTCTTTACTTACGCACTCTTAAAAAATCTGTTTTGTCATGTAAAGGTCGGAATTCGTGCATTATTTTGTATTTATTTATTTAACAAAATCCACAGCCCTTAATATATAGATACAAACTAATACTAAGCTTAACTTACGGCCAAAACGGATTTACTTTTTATAAAAAGAATTTATACATAGACAATCTAAATTCTAAATTAAATTAAAAATACGACTTAGACAAATTACGTGTAAACACAAATAGGTTGATAAAATAAATAGAATATAAGATACATATAATATATACACAAGCATCTACATCACAAATTCATACATACATATAAATACAACGAATGTAACAAATTATGTGTAAAAACACAAAAAGGTTGATATAATACATAGAATACATAATAACAAATTCATATACATATATACACCATAATAACCAGAATTTTGTGTCGCGTTGTTATCATGCGTGTGTGTTATTTTGCTATAGTGTTTACTAATGAAGATTGATAGGTAATGCCACTTTATACTTATTTGCCCTGTACGAGCATCGCAAATTTTTGAGGATGCTTTATCTTTCTTTCTTCTTTTTTTTTAATATCGTGTCACAGTGTTTGTAACAAAACTCCTCCGAAACGGCTTGACCGATTCTTATGAAATTTTTCGTGCAGGTAGGTATGAGAATAGGACGTAAATTATTTTTCATATCTCTAAGTGATACCCTAAATTTTATTTATTTATTTTTTGGTCAATATTTTTATGTTTTTTTTATGATTTGGCAATAAATATTACATACAACCATAAATTTTCACTCTTATACCACCAACCCCTATTTTTGAATAGTGATATTAGTACTTTAATAACTTTCTACTTTGAATAAAGAGATAGTTGATTGTAGTGGGTACGCGCACAAAAAAGGACATTGATTAATTGATTGAAAATACTTTATTGCACTTATAAAACTAGTACAAAGGCGAACTTAATGCTAAAGAACATTCTCTTCCAGATAACCTTTGTGTATTGTAGATAAAAATAATAAATAAATAAATAAATATTGCTGGACATTACACACAGCGCTATCTAGCCTCAAACTAAGCAGAGCTTGTACTATGGGAACCAGATAACTGATAGAATACTTATATACTTTTTTTTTGTAAATACATACTTATAATATATAGAAAAACACCCTAAATGCAACCCTAAATTTTTACCCCTATCTCGACTTAGCAACAGAACATCTAAGGCGGTACGAAGTTCGCGGGGTCAGCTAGTAATATATAGAAAAACACCCAGACACGGAACAAATATCTGTAGATCATGCAAACATTTGTTCCGCGGCGGGAATAGAACCCGCTACCTCCTGCGTCTCAGCCGGCTACTATATACGCCCACTGCGCCACGGAGGCAGTCACAAATGTGTAGGTAGTGCACAGAAAAGGGGGAAAAAAAATTTACCAAAAATTTAACAAATAAACATTGACAAAAAAATGAATTTAACTCAGCTTAGCAACACAAAATTTATTGACTCTAAGGCGGTACAAAGTTCGAGAGGTCAGCTAGTATTATGTACCTAATATCTTAATATATTAAACAAAGTTAGGTTTGTTCGAACACTTATAACTCGAGAACGGCGGGACCGATTTTGATGGTTTTTGATTTGTTGAATTTGTCTCCACCCCGAATAGCAGAATAACTATTAAAATATCGGAAAAATTTACGCAAAAAGATATGATGAAGATAATTTGTTTTCTCATACATAGATGCATGGGTGACGCACGGCGGGACAGCTAATTTACAATAAAAATAATTACACAATAAAATAAACTATTCATTGAACATTATAACATTAAAGTACTTATCTACTTGTTTTACAGAGAATATTATACAATAAAGTCATTATCGTCTTATTATTAATGTATGCAATTATTTATTTTTATAAAATTTTTACTATGTACTTATAAAGATAAGTATATTTATAATATGTAACAGTGTAACTGTTCAACTTATTATTCGTAAACTAATTATTTATTTAAAAAAAATCTATTATAAGATGTATAAAAAAGAACGCATTGTGCGAACTATTATGAGTAGATACGTACTAAACAGCTGCATTGAAGTCTGAACTATGCCAGGGCTAACCGGCATCACTCTAACAATAGAAAAATAAATTACTTATTTAATCGGGTATTTCTCGCGTATGTACCTTTTTAATTTGTTATCCCGATGTTGTTGCAACACAGTCGAAACGTCGGAATAACAAATAAAAAAGGTACATACGCGATAAATACCCGTTTAAATCAGTAATTATATACAATCGCAAAAGTTTGAAAAATAGTATTAAGAAAATAGTCTAAATACGTTTTGATGAAATCATTCTTCATCTTTACATAGCATAAAATGAAGTCGCGTCTGCTGTCTGTTCCCTTAGATATTCCAAACTACTCAACAGATTTTAATGCAGTTTTAAGCAATAGATACAGTGATTCAAGAGGAAGGTTTATAATTATGTATAATAATACTCTGTGTGTGTTGTTACCTTTACATGACTAAACGGCTGAACGGATCGTAATGAAATTATGCAAGGAGATAGATTATATTCTGGGAAAGGACATAGGCTACTTTTTAGCTTACTGCGTAAAATGAGGGTAATGTTTTATTGAAAAACCACCCGTGCGAAGCGGCGAGCGGGTCATCTAGTACATTATAAAGTAGAAAGTGACTCTGTCTTTATGTTGTAACGTTAACACGATTTCGATAAAATTTGGTCTATGGATGAATTATGATATGAGCCGTGGGCGGAAGCTAGTAAATAATAAAACAAAGATGGACGATGCCTCATCTTATTACTAATCGAAGTACCAATTGAACAAAGTATGTGGGACTGCGGAATGATATAATGGCGGCCATGCAGCGATTGCCTGCGGTATGCAGAAGTGCTGCAAATGTGAGCGTATACGAATGGGCTGGCATACTTTGGGTGCTTCACTTTAAAGTTATTGACGGTTTGTTCATCTTTTTTAATAATCCGTATTTACAAAAATAATATTTATAAATTTTATGTGCCTACCATAAGAATATAGTACCGTATCAATGAGATCAATGAAAAAAAATAATTCGTTAATGTTAAGAAGTTTACTAGAAGTGGTACGTAAACCCGAGTTACATTATGGCTACGAAACGTACTTTAAGCATGGGTGATGGAACTCAACATTTTACAATTATACCAATTTATAGCGTGGTAAAAGGCTTACAGCTATTTCCAGTGCTTAGAAAATTTCTCTAAGAAAATAGCAGCTTAATTCACGGTACTGAGGTGTGTTAAAACAATTCCAAAAGTATTACAGAAATACTGTGCAAGTGCTGAATAATGCCCAGAGAAAACGAGATTCTAACAATAGGGGAGTAAAAAAAAATACGTATTAAGGCCAGGTTTGAGTGGTTTGAACTACTTCAGAACAAAAACGGTTTAGGTAGGAGAGAAATGTTTGCCGAAAAGAAATGTTTGTACTTTCGGCAGGTGTTTTAATTGCGACGTTTTTCATCTAAACTACTCTCAAAAATGAGATATTAGAATTAATTCTAATACCTCATCACCTCTATTTATTATTTTTTACGGGTTATTCCCAACTGATTATATGATTCGTTGGTGGTTGCAACTGTGTCATAATCACACTAATATTATAAATGCGAAAGTTTGGATGTTGGATTAGATTAGATAATTCTTTATTGCACACCAAGAAAACAATATACCAGACAACCTTTTGATGGAATGGACTGTGTCGACATTACCTGGGGTGTAATGGTGTACCTAACATACTATATATACTTATGATATAAAAAATAAAAATAACATAAATGAATGAACCTAATTAATAACTACATATATAAGAAACATATTAATTAATAATAGATACATAGATATTTAACGACAAATACTCAAATAGTGTTCTCTGAGCATACGTTTAAAAATGGCAAGTGACTTGGCACATGTGATAGCTATCGGCAGCGCGTTCCATAACCGGACAGCCTGTACAGTAAAAGACTTATCAAAGTAGATCTTATCAAAGATGTTTGTTTATTTATTTATTTGTTTGTTTGTCACTCAATCACGTCGTAACGGCTGAACCGATTTCGATGAAATTTGGTATGTATGTAGAATAACACTTAGCTATTTTGTATCTTATAAATCAGGTTTCATGGGATTAAAATGGGGTGTCAAGTCAAGTTATAACAGCGAGTTTAGCTTTGTTTCTAGGTTACCTACATATTTAATAGTGTAACGCGTACGACGTCGCGGGCAAGAGCAAGTACAGCAAGCAAGCAACAGCAAGTTTTTTAGGTTAAGTTATTGTAATTTGGTGTATTAATAAAGAGTTATCTCTTCATCTATAAATAGCTTAACCAGGCGGAAGTGTCCTCAAGACACTGACTGCATTGCCCCACTGAATTGCAATGTTTGTGTTTTGACCCAGATAGCCGCTAGCGTTCGGATTACACGTCACTTCTACCCCCTTGGATTCAGGGTCTTGACCCCAAACAAAGATAGATAGATCATAGTTTATTGCACACCATAAACAACAAAACAATTAAATATACAATTCACGGTAAGCAGCAATATCTACCAGACAACTTTTTGATGGAATGGATCATACTTAAAGAGGTATAAAATCCTTTTTTGGGTTTGTGTCTGGCCGTGGCAACCTACCCTCAAGCGGACCAATTTCACATCGATTTATTTTTATTGAAAGCTGGAATTTGCAGAATAGTTTTTTATTGGTTTAGTCGTATTGGAAGTTAGTGCAAGCATTTTTGTCTGTAAGTTATTAAATTCTGCTTAAATAAAATCTTCCCATTTCACGAAAAAATGCTTGTAAATTTACTGGTTATGTAAATTGATCTGAACAATGAATTAAAAGATTTGCGCCCCTAATGCTTAATATCATTAACGTAAACGAATCTCGTTTTTTCAATAATATCAAATAATTATCTTTTTTCCGCTCCACCACGTTTCAATTTACGCAAGTCTCGGATTAAACCCAAGTTTTCAATTATCGGTCCCATTAAGGAGTAAGGCGGTGCTTCTTATTTGTAAAGAAAGCAGGTTTCATTTAAGATGCTTGTTTGACGGCATGCACTGGTGCGGGCATACCTTCATGTATAAGAATCTTTATCTCGATGGCAACATCTGATTAGCTGATTGATTGATTATTTCTTTAATGTTCTCTTCATTGGATTTTTTAAAAGAATTTGCATATGCGGCCTAATTGCTGAAAGCAATTCTTACTAGTAGTTTTATAAACCATAGTAACGGACATTCAATCAGTTTGCATATGACAACGGGCTATTTGTACTACGCTCTTAAACAGTGAGAAAAAGAATCATCTTCAGGGAACCAAATCAAGTCATATAAGTGATAATTCTAAAACCTAAACAAATGCTACATAATACGTGAATTGGGAATCAGTTGCTCACAGTTTTTGCAATTTTTCGATTATATTAATCTGTATTCCACCGGTTTTAGACCAGTAGTCATCCATAGTAATATAAATTCGAAAGTAACTGTCTCTTTGTCTGTCTGTTTGTTAAGTTTTCAAAACTAAACGGCTCGACCTATTTCAATGAAATAGATTATGACTTGGATTGAGGAGTCAATCGTCAACTCGCCCGTTTAAAACTCACCCAGTCAGAGATAGAGATTTCCAGAAAATTATTAGTTTTGATCGTCAACTCGCCCGGTTATATTTCGCTTCGAATTTATACCATAAGATATCCAGTACCTTCCGCGGAAAAAGTGTTACACATGAATTTAAAACTGCGTTACCTACCTACGAAATGATTGTTGTGTATTTTTTACAAGCTTTTATTTAGCTTGCAATGTTTGTATGTCTAATCTTGCGTGGCTACTTTTTCCTCGACTGTGCAGAAGAAGGGTAATGTTTTAATTGACAAGCCATGTATGCGAAGCCACTTGCGGAAAAAATGAACATATAACAAGCGTAACGAAAATAAACATAATAGCAAGAGCTGGTTCAGAGGTGCCCTGCTTTCTATATAAACGCGAATTGGTGGTGCTTCTCGAAGGTTCATCAACTTTTATAGCTGAGTGGAGGATGAGCTCGTCCGTTATCAATGTTTCTGATCACTGTTCTGATTCCCTTTTAATGTAATCCATTTGTTCCGTTAATTATGCTACAATGAGGAGTGGTTTTGACTATAGTTAGTGTGATTATAGATTTTTCTCAGATTGGATATTAGCAAACGTAGCGGTTTTCACCCTGATAGCACAGAGTATTACAGAAATTAAGCTACGTACAATACGCGATACGAGGCGCACATGTTCGTCGATCGAATTACTAAACATTTACAACAATAACGCGAAAGCAAACGGTCACAAAACGAAATTTTTTACATAAAGTCTAGGCCCGGCTTGCATTGCGATACCTAAACGTGTTTATCGACTTTATTTTTTTTTACTAACCTCTATTGTTCCACTGCTGGGCAAAGGTCTCCACATCTCCCCTCTATCATTCACGGATGGTGACGACGAAACATTCGTCGACATTCGTTCTTTCGTCATTTCGTTTATCGACTAAACATGTTTAAATTCGATGTATTTGTATTATATGATTTGAGAATTCTTTAAATCATATTTAGCCACTAAACACGTTAAGGCATCGTTGCTCAAGTCACCCTTAGCTCGATAAAGGAACGACAACACAATTTTCCCATAGTTTTGACGTCTCGCTACCGATTGATGTCGCTAATTTTAGGTAATAGCCCAGCCGATTTAGGCCTGCCTGATATAACATTGACCCCCATTCAAGTCGGTAAACGTTTACAAATAGGGAGACTGATTGTACAAAAATATCCACGGAATATCAAATAGTTTGTCATTTGCTTTTCATTTCAAAACCTATAAGAAAGCTGTCTCTAATTCAAAGGCGACGCAATCATCGACCTTCGTTATAAGCTTTGTGACAAAACAATATGTTTATTAGAGCGAATAACTTGTTCATAAGATTTTTGTCTTTATATTTTGGATAACGTGAACTAATTTTATTGCTAGGCACAATTTGTATGATTTAGACAAAGAAAATCTAAGCTGGTCAGTAGAGGAGAAACGAAAAATATATATATTTGATTCAGAGTCCACGCAAGATTTCACTCTCTGGATAAATAACAGTATTTTTCCGAATTCCATCCTTTATGGTATTTTCTCATAGATTTTAGGTGCGAGTGATTTTGTGTAATACTGAATGGATGTCAGAAACAAACTCGTATTAAGTCGTATTTCTTTCTTTTTGACCCAGCGAGCGAAGCGTCTCAGTTTCGAGATTGGCCATAAAATGCTTTTGTCCGTATTGTTACGCCGAGGCTGTTAAACAATGAGTAATAATCGTAGCTTCTCGAACGCTTTTGTCTTGCTGCGTTATTGTTGTTATTGTCTGCGGTTGCACACAATGGAGTGGCCATTGTGTCGAGGGACCGACCCTTTTCCTGGAACGATCGAGATCCTTCTCGAACAATCGAAATGTGTGGATATAAATAGGCCGGAGAGATGGCCGGACAGTCAGTTGTGAGTCAGTCTCGAGTCTCAGTCAGTCTGAGTGAGTGAGTCTCAGCGAGGCCCTGGAGGACTGACGTGGAGAAGGGTCTCGCGAGTTAGTCTGGATTTAGCTATACGTGCGAACATTTCGGTGACTTTAAGTGGTGCAACTGTGGTGTGAATTAGTGTGTTGTGATTACGTGTGACCAAGTTCGTGTATTCATCGTTTAGTGCTGAATAAAAGTGTTATTTTGGTCAGACTGATTCCCATTATTTTATCCCGAACCCTCAGCTCGTAACAGTATGTAGTATGTCTGTTCTCGCCTACAGGTCGCATTTTTTAACCGATTTTGATGAAAATTGTTGACAAGTTCCTTGATTTATTTAAATTTTTGAGTCGATCGTGATTTTTGATTGTGGGGAAAAGGGGCAGTTTGCTGTCGCGTTATTTATCGACGGATTTCAATCAAATTTCAGAGGCACACTAAGGACTCCATTCTAACATTTTTCGTAACATCTTGTGTAGAAGACTGTGTAGAAATCTTCCAAAAGGGGGGAGTGGAGGGGAGAAAAGGGGAGAAAATTGCTGTAGCGTTATATATGGACGGATTTCAAAATTTTGCATTTTTTCGGAAATTGTTTACCGCCTTCACCACCGCCAGGACCAAGGTAACGTGAGTAATATCTAAAACTTATACCAATATTTTGCTCAAAAGTCTACATAGGTAAGCCTATTGGAAAATTCAAGCACCTGAAATTCGCTTTAAAATAGAACTTTCTTCGTTAATTTTGTTGCGCAAATTACTTTTTTGGACTTGGGACGGGAGGTCTACTGTTCTCACAGAACCACTAATTTATTTTTTTACGACCTAGATGGTTCAAGCCTATGGCCAATCCGATGTTAAATGGTAACCATCGCTTATAAAAAAGTATTGCCTGCACGATGCATTGCCCTGTATCCACCAACTTGAGGCATACAGGTGTTAAGGCTCATGTGCCTGTAATTTCACCGTCAACCACACATCAATGCTGCTTGGCGGCAGAAACAGGTAGTACTTCCCCAGGCGAGCCTTTCACAGGGATCTATACTGCTCTATTTATATCTATTCCGCTACGCTTTCTAGTGCATGGTCCACTCGAGATCCTTTTTGCTATTGTTACGAGCTGAGGGTTCGGGATAAAATAATGAAAATGAATCTAACCAAAATAACACTTTTATTCAACACTAAAACGATAAATACACGAACTTAGTCACAAGTAATCACAACATACTAATTCACACCACTGTTGCACAATAAACCACTAAAAGTCACCGATATGTTCGCACGTATAGTCAAATCCAGACTGACTCCTCCGGCTCGGGTTTTCATCTCACGCGCCGGCGAAGCCGGCGTGTGGGGTGCAGGTTTTGGGTGGTGACCCCTTTCTGCGGTGCTCATTTCGCACCCCGTTTATACGGGGCGGTCATTGGGTTCGGCCCGGAGGCCTTCTTCCTTTTTACCCACGTGGACTTAATCGCGGACTTGCCGGCAGTCCGGTGTTCGGTCCACGTTTGGTGTGGGGTTTGGCGGCGTCTTCTTCTGAGGAGGAGTTGCAGGGGGTCGAAGCGGCGGCTAGGTCACGGGGGTGGGCTTTGCACCTTGGGATCTCTTCGTGACCCCGGGCTAGGTGTTTGATGTGCTCGTAGGTAGAGACCTCGGTCCGCTCGTACATTCTCCTGGCAAGGCCAGTGATGAAAAGGTCCAAGCTCTCTATTTGCAGGTCTCTCTGTATTGTGGAGTTTCTGACGAGTGGTTGGGCATCAACAATCGACCGAAGGGAGAGATGTTGTGTACAGGGTGTAGCAGACCGGTGAAAGGCAACTCCCCTGCGGAACGCCAGCCGCAATGGGGTACTCGCCAGACAGTTTGCCTTCCACGGTAGCCCTGAAGTGACGATTCTTCAAGAACGATGCCAGGATCTCGTATATGGGCCGAGGGGTGGACGTGTGAGCCATTTTGTAGAGAAGGCCAGCGTGCCAGACACGATCGAACGCCTTCTCCATGTCCAGGAAGACTACTGCCTTTTCTTTTCGGTTCGCGGTTACAGTCAGGTGGTGAAGTACTCTTGTTAATTGCAAGGTGGTGCTGCGCTCTGATCTGAACCCGAACTGCTCTGGTCTGGGGGCGATGTGCGGTAGGAGGTGTTTGAGCAACATCTTTTCAAAGAGCTTGGAGATGCTAGGCAGTAGCGTGATCGGTCTGTAGCTCTCCGGTTTCATGGTGTTCTTACCCGGCTTGGGGATCATGATGACGTGACCCATCTTCCAACTCTCCGGGTAGTGTCCGCAGCGCATGATTCCCGTAAATAGGCGGGCTACTGCTGCCACTGCCTTGGGTGGCAAGTGGCGGAGCGCCGCGTTTGAAATCTGGTCCGCGCCGGGGGCCTTTCTGGGCTTTTTCCGGAGGATGGCCTTCCTGACTTGGCCTGGAGAGAAGAAGATATTCTCCTCATCATCAGCTTCTTCGAAGGTATGGTTCCTGAGGAACTCTTCGACTTCAGCTGTGTGCTTTGGTACGTGGTCTGGGTTTAGCTGGAACTGGCATTCTAGGTGTTTGGCAAAGATCTCAGCCCGGTCCTCTGCGCGGTAAACCGGTTTGTCGTTGAGGAGAAGCGGTCGTGTGGGGGTGGGAGTCGCTCTTAGCTGTCGGCATAGCCGGTGTATGGCCGACCAGTTGCCTTCCGCGTCGTGCAGGCGTCTCTCCCACTCCTGGGTCTCGTGCGTTTGAAGCTCTCCTTTGACTTCATCGCACAACCGGTTTAATTTCGTTTTGAGGGCCGGGTCTCGGTTTCTTTGCCATAGCTTTCGTGTCTTGCGCTTCTCGTCGGGCAGGTGATGACGCTCGGTCGGGTATCGTGTGGGCATCTCGGGGTCGCAGACCGAGTACCCTTTCTCCTCTGCGTCTTGTTGGAGATGTCTGCCAGCCGTATTTGAGGTCATAGAATTCCACGCTTGGTCCTTGCAGTTCCAGTCGCCTGCGGCGATGGTGGGTAGTGGCGTGGAATTTATGACCTTATGGATCTCCGCAATGTTGATGGGGGTATTTGGGGGGTCTGTAGACGGCGTATATGTGGTGGGATCTACCAGCGATGCTCACCTCCACCCCTAGGGCCTGCATATAGTTGAGCTTTAGCGGTGGTAGCTGCTGGTGGATGATCCTCCTTTTAACGCAGACTGCGAGGCCACGGTACGCGCGATTGCTGTGCTCGCTCCACTCATCTTGGCGGTATGTGTAGTAGCCAGGGAGTTTGAAGCGATCGGCGTCCTTCAGCATGGTCTCTGAGATGAGTAGAACGTCGATGTTCTGTTCACGGATGAGGAACTTTAGCAGGCCTACCTTTTGCCTGATGCCCCGGGCATTCCAGTGCAGGATCCGCAGTTTTAACAGACCTGCAGCAGTTTTCCCATTCCGGCTATGACTACCGGGATGGGGTCCTCCCCCGCTCTGAGGGTCTGGAGGATCTCCTGCAGGATCTGTAGCGCTGTGTCCAGCACCTGGAGGCGCTCGCTGCCGTAGGGTTGTTGGGGGTATTGGAAGTGTGGGTGAGGGTGGGGTTGTTGCTGTGTGGGAGGTCTTTGGGGTCTCGTCCGCTTTTGAGTGCGGACCTGGGAGGGGTGGGGTACTTGGTGGGCCTGGGGGCCAGCTAATGTTGCTGGTCCCGGGCGGGGGGCGGTAGTCTGAGATTGGACTACCGCTGGCGTTGCTGTCTGAGGGGGCAGGGGGGTCTGGCTCGCAGTGGTGGTGGGGGGCCTGCAAGGTGGGGCATGACTGCCGCTCTGGCGGGCAGTGGGGCGTCTGAGTCAGAGGGGGGCTCCTCTCTGCCTCCTCTCTTCGCCCTCTTTGTCTTCTTCTTCTTCTTGGGTGCTGGTGGGGGTTGGAGCCTACTGGTTGGTAGGTTGGCGGGGGTCATCAGTGTGGGTCCCGCCGTTTACCTTACCTCAGAGTGTAGCGAGGCTGGAGTCTGTGTCTGAGGGTGTGGCGGGGCCAGTGTTTGGGGTCTGCTATTGCCCCCTGAGTGCAAGCATCCCCTCCGGGGGGGGCCGAGGAAGTGGTGGTGAGGGCTGCAGTGCCTGCCCTCTTATCTTATTGCGCGCCTCCTTTTTGAAGGCAGGGCAGCTCCTGTTGTTGGCCGTGTGAGGCCCCTCACAGTTGGCGCAGGTGGGGGGCATATCTCTGGGGCGAGGGCATTCACCCGCGTAGTGCGGTCCGCCGCATCAGACGCAGGCCAGTGGCCAATGGCAGTTGTGACTGCTGTGGCAGAAGGCTTGGCAACGGTGGCATTGTGCGGGGCCGCTCTTCTCCCTCCAGCTCTCAATGACGACCCCGGGCATTTATAACAATTCTGTGATATTGTATATGTCCGGGGTGAGGTTTGGCGTCTGTTTTAGGACTGAAAAAAATATGCAGCCCGGTCTGCCTTTTGAGGGGCGAACGGCCCAGATGGCTTCGGGTTCGAACCCCCTCTCCCGGAGATCAGCTTCGATTTCGTCGACAGGGGTATCTGCGGGGAGCCCTCGGATGGCCACCTTTAGGCTGCGGTCTTCAGGGAGCGCGTATGAGAACCAGCCCACCTTCTCCGTGCGCTCCAGGGTCGTTAGGTAATCTTGAATTGCCCTGTACTCTCCCCCGGACGTCAGGGAGAAACGGACTCCCTTGCCGAACGGGCGAGCGTTTGGCGGGTGGCCCAGGCGCTCCTTTAGAGCTTTGAAGTGCCTGGGCCAGTTGGACAGCACTTCAACAATAAGATGTGGGTAGCGGGTCACTGTGCCACCTACCTGAGGGCCCTGGAGTGGCATCGATGCGACGGCGGTCTGTGCGGTCGGCGTCGGTGCGGTGGTCGTTGGGCGGGCGGGGGGCGTAACGCCCCCGGTGGCTGCCGCGTAGGTTACGGCCTTCTAGGTGGTAGGCTTCGGTGAGTCAGTGGGTGGTGGTTGAGGGCGTGAGGGTCTAGGCACGCGTTGTGGGCGCGGCGCAAAGTGAGGCTTTGCGCAGCGGCGCTTTACCTCCTCCTCCGTCTCCGACGCGCTGTCTTCGTCCCGTTTCCTCCGTGAGCCTGGTTGTGGGATGTCCGGAATCTCCATTGTCTTTTGCCGTTCAATGATGGCACATTCCTCTGGCGTGAGTGTCACGGGGGTAGAAAGATTTTTTTCATCTTCCTCTATGGCTTGCTTGAGTACCCCCAAATATTTGGTGGGTAGGCATTTTGCCTCGATCAGTCGTTGTAGTATGATAAAGCTCCTGTCTTGCTCGGACTTTGGGGAAAGGGGCTTATCTACTTGCGGTTTTTGCGGCGGCGGCGGAGGCATTTTGCCTGCGGGGGTGGCGGGGGTCGAGGCCGATCCCTGGCGCGGGACGGGTGTGCAGGACTTCTTGCTGGCCCGCTTCCTATCCAGGAAGCGGTCTATCACTTGGCCGGTTAGAATCTCTCGCTGGCGCGAGAGCGATCCTTCACGACCAAGGCTGGAGGCTCTGCTGCTGGGCATTGAGGAGTCCAAGGATATGGAATCCTTCCGGGAACTTTGACCGTCACGGTCGGATCCTCCGGAAGGGGCGTTAGCGTCTGACATCGCGTAGGTTTACACAACACAGACACTTAACAGTTATACGGCACAAAACTACACAGACACGTAGTTGGGGCACTCGCCTTCGCGCGACCGGGGACTAGCGAGACGACGCCGGCACCGCGAAACCGTAATCCCGTTCGGGTTTAGAGGCTCGCGGCACTGGGTACTGCTGTCTCGCAGTCCGGAACTCAAGGGGAAAGGCGGTCCCCGCACACTTTATAAAGCGGGTCGGACTCGGCAGACGTTTCCAGAAGAAAACGCTGCCGAGATCGTTCGGAGCAGAGGGTCCGTGCGCGCGCGAAAAACTTAGTGGACGCGGTAGGCGAATGAGCCGGTCCAA
Source organism: Philereme transversata (assembly GCA_963924445.1). NCBI lineage: Eukaryota > Metazoa > Arthropoda > Insecta > Lepidoptera > Geometridae > Philereme > Philereme transversata. The sequence goes on from OZ004353.1 coordinate 7,628,884, forward strand.
GGACTCCTCCGGCCGTCTCTCTGGCCTATTTATACCGCGCACAGTTCATAACACCTGAACGTTCTCGATCGTTCCAGGAAAGTGTAGGTACTCGTATTTCCACCGAACTACTATTTTTTATTCTGTGCAACTATAGGTAAAAACGTAGCATGTAGGTATATTCCAACCAAGTATTACCTTTTCTGTGACACAGTAGGTAAGCTGAGAGCCGTCGAGAAATTCAGACTATGACTTATTCTGTGACAGCCTCGGCGTAACAGTATTATATTATTAATAATAATAATATTATTATTAACTATTAGTACAAAATAAATAGGTACAGAAGTAAGTTCGGGCCGATATTGATTTTAATTACTTACGAGCGTAGCGGCCTGGCATCTACAATATTCTGCAACCAAATACACAACAATTTTGATAACAACGTTTATTCATTGTCACGTTAACATTTCACAAGTAAATTAACCAGCTAACAAATTAGGCCACACCAAAAATGTATTTACGTTTCGCCAAAACGCATTCTTGCATTTTTAATTACTGTTTTAGCGAGTAGTGGGCGAATAGCGGAGGTGACGCTGGAGTTTGCGTGTTCTTTCCCGGTTTTGCATGATCTACAGATATTTGTTATGTATCTCGGTGTCTCTATATACCTACCTATTATAAGTATGTTTACAAAAAGTATTTATATCAGTTTATTGGTCCCCATAGTTACACGCTTTGCTTAGCGAGCCGTGTGGAATGTCCAGCGTTATTTATTAGATTAGATTAGATTAGAAAATTCTTTATTGCACTAAAAAAAATAATACATAGGCGAACTTAATGCTAATTAGCATTTTCTTTCAGCTGACCTTTGTGTAGTGTGGAGAAAGTGGTAGTGCCAGAAAATAGAGAGGTAAAACAACTTTAGCTTAGGTTTCAAAAAAATAAAGTTACAAAAATTGATAATAATAATAAACACTTACATAAACGAAATACATAAAATACCTACATGAAGTGCTCAATTTTGTTGGGTATCTTGAAGAGAAATGAAGTGTTTAAAGAGTTTGGTTTTGATGACTCTCATAGAGTTATATGTTAACCACAAAATCGTTAATCGTTAGTGAAAATAACCCCTTTCTTGCTACATACATTTCGGATATCCGAAATGTAAGTCGCAAGAAGTACACCCTGTATAAGTTACCTACATCAATATAATGTTCAGAAGTCTTAGCATAGCAAACAAGGCTATTGTCCTCAATTCGGTCATTCGTAAGGAAAGCAAGCTCGACACAATCGCATCAGTACCTAGCATCCTTTTGTACACGTAAACTACACGGTTTACGTTTGGTACACACATTACGAAAATGATGTAAATGTAGTACGTAGTCCGAGGTAGGTTCCACAGAATAGACACAGAAGTTAAGTTTAGTATAACGAGCGGTAACAGACACACGCACACATAGACGCGCGCGTGCTGGGACCCAATTCTGCTAATTTATAAGAAAAACTATTGTTACGCCGAGGCTGTTAAACAATGAGTAATAATCGAACCTTCTCGAATGCTTTTGTCTTGCTGTATTATTGCTGCTATTGTTTGTGGTTTCGCAGAATGGGGAGTGGCCATTGTGTCGAGGGACCGACCCTTTCCTGGAAGGATCGACATCGTTCTCGAACAATCGAAATGTGTGCGATATAAATAGGCCGGAGAGATAGCCGGACAGTCAGTCTCGAGTCTGAGTCAGTCTTAGTGAGTTAGTCTCAGCGAGGCCCTGGAGGACTGACGTGGGAAGGGTCTCGCGTGAACAGTAGTTGCTCCCGAGTCAGTCTGGATTTAGCTATACGTGCGAACATTTCGGTGACTTTAAGTGGTGCACCAGTGGTGTGAATTGGTGTGTTGTGATTACGTGTGACCAAGTTCGTGTATTCATCGTTTAGTGCTGAATAAAAGTGTTATTTTGGTTAAACCGATTCCCATTATTTTATCCCGAACCCTCAGCTCGTAACAATTTGGTGTCAGAAGTGCGATAAAATAATGCCGGTTCTACCAAAGGATAACGTGGACGGTGTCAGGACGAGAGGTCAACGACAACAGGAATTGGATGAAAGGCGGTTTGGAGATTCTCCGGTTCAAGAAGCTCGGCAGAGTCGTCAGCCGATGGAGATGGAATCAGCCGCCGCCGAATCATTTGGAGCACCATCATCATCATCCATGGGCCAAGCTCCTGTGATAGGCGATCTTACTGCTATTATGGCCATGCTTTGTCGTCAACAAGAAGAGCAGCAACGTTGGCAGGAAGAACAGCGACGTCAGGATAAGGAAGAGCAGCGTCGTCAGCAAGAAGAGCAGGCTCGGTTGCAGGCAGAACAGCGACGTCAGGATAAGGAAGAGCAGCGTCGTCAGCAAGAAGAGCAGGCTCGGTTGCAGGAGGAAGAACGCCGTCAGCATAAAGAAGAGAAGCGTCGTCAGCAGGAAGAGCAGGCTCGGTTGCAGAAGGAACAGCGACATGAACAGGTGGAGCAGACTCGGTTGCAAGCGGAACAGCGACGTCAGGATAAAGAAGAGCAGCGTCGTCAACAGGAAGATCAGCGACGTTGGCCATAAGAGCGTGCTCGACTGATGAGGGAATCGTTCGGTTCATCTGGAAAGGAATTCCAGGAAGTGAAAGAACAGATAGAAATCATGAGAGCCGTGTTTTGGAGGCTGGAATTGGGCTCGACTGATGAGGGAATTGTTCGGTTTATCTGGAAAGTAATTCCAGGAAGTGAAAGAACAGATAGAAATCATGAGAGCCGTGTTTTGGAGGCTGGAATTGGGATCGCTGATGAGAAAGGGACTCTGGGTGTCCTGAAGTATTGGAGACGGCAATGTGGCTCCTCTAGTTGCTACATCTTCAGCGCGAGGTGCGCCTAAAATTGTTCGTGTTGATCGGCTGCCGCGATATGGGGCTAAGAATGCTCGGGACGAGCATGTTTTAGGAGGGGGCAGTGTTACGCCGAGGCTGTTAAACAATGAGTAATAATCGAACCTTCTCGAATGCTTTTGTCTTGCTGTATTATTGCTGCTATTGTTTGTGGTTTCGCAGAATGGGGAGTGGCCATTGTGTCGAGGGACCGACCCTTTCCTGGAAGGATCGACATCGTTCTCGAACAATCGAAATGTGTGCGATATAAATAGGCCGGAGAGATAGCCGGACAGTCAGTCTCGAGTCTGAGTCAGTCTTAAGGCGGTATCAGACGGTTCACTCGAGTGAACATTCACACGAATGCATGCTTCATTTTTCTTTCATTCCATGTTCACACGACTTACTGCGAATGACAAAGAAAAGAACGTTCATCTGTTACTTACTTTAAATATGTCATCGGGTGAAGTCGTGCGTCTCGGAATCCGTTTAATTTGTGATCATTTAATCCAAAAGTTAGTAAAAAAGAAGCATAGAAAACGTCGACGTTGGTGGGTGCGGCCATGGATTGAAAGAAGAAATATGTTTGGAGCTTCGAATACACTGTTGAGAGAACTAGCTGATGAAGATTCTGAATCGTATCGCAATCATTTGCGAATGGACGAATCTAAATTTGAAGAACTTTTACTGCTTATTGCTCCGTCAATAACGAAACAAAATACTTTAATGAGAGATAGTATACCTAACCGAACAAAACTTCAAATTGTACTGAGATATCTTTCTACTGGCGATTCTTTTGGAACCTTAGAAGCTCTATACAGAGTACCACGAAACTCATATCCTACTTTTTCAAAGAAGTATGTGAAGCTATTTGGACAGCACTTGGAAACTTTATAAAGGTCAGTAACATTTAGAATTGATTAAAAAACAAGTAGGTAATATTTTTGAAACTTTTTAATTAAATGCACATGTTTGACAATTAACATTCAAACGATTTCTTTAAGAGCTTGTATGAGTATATTTTCTTGAGTGGATGGTGAAAGAACAATGTGTGAATGTACTTCTTGTTGGGTTGCTGAGGGATAGTACTGATCATTTTGTGGTGAGGACATAGGTACAGAGACCGTTGGTGAGTGTACTTGGTGGGTTGGCGAGTGATAGGTATCATATTGATGCGACCGGCTGATATTTAATGAGGATCCTGTACTTGAGCTCGAGTAAATCGATTCAGATACAGACGTCATTTGTGAAAGACGTTCCTGGGTCATCACGGATTAAAGCCTTTCCTGACATATTAATGCCCTATTTAGGGGCATTTTCTTTAGCTGTATTGCCAAACTTTTACAAAACAAATCAAACTCATCTTCAACTTGCTCTTTGTTTTCCTTGCTTAAAGCTTTTAGTTCTTTAATTGCCATATTAATTGGAATGTCTGTCTTTCGTTTGCGGTTGACTGGTTTTCCAGAATGCAATGATGTAGACGATATTGTACCACTATTTCTACTATTCTCAGCACTAGATGTCGACTGCTTCTCACTACCAGCTTGAGAACTCTTCGGCTCAGATTCAGTGGTTTCTTCATTTTGAGTCTGCGTGTTTACTGATGTATCCTGCAATTAAAATATATTTATTGTTACAGGTTCCTGAAGTTCGAGATGAATGGATTAAAATAATGGAAGACTACTATAAACTATGGAACTTTCCAAACTGTTGCGGGGCCATGGATGGAAAATTAATCAATATAAGATGTCCAGGAAACTCCGGCTCAGACTATTTCGACTACAAAAAGAATTTCAGTATTCATCTATTTGCACTTGTGGATGCGAATTACAATTTCACCTTTATAGATGTTGGAACAAATGGAAGAGCAAACGATGCATCAGTCTTTCAAAAATCAACATTAAATGAAGCATTGATGTCAAATCTTCTGAATTTTCCAGAGGAAGGCGTAATCGTGGCAGATGACGCATTTCCTTTACGAACAGATATTTTGAAACCATTTAACTCTAGAGGAGAGTTTGGCGTCAAACAAAAAATATTCAACTATCGGCTCTCTAGAGCTCGACGTGTGGTAGAAAATACTTTCGGAATATTGGTATCTAAATTTAGGATCTTTGAAAAACCGATTCCATTATCGGTGGATAAAGTTGAACAACTTGTTAAAACCACATGTGCATTACATAATTGGCTGAGAAAAACGACAAAGCATTATGTTACACAACAGTCACTGGAAACTGAAGATTGGAACAGAGGTAGCACTGTACCAGGGGAATGGCGACAAATATCATCTTTAGCAATAAGCGATTCTCTACCAACTACTGCAAGGCATCATAGTGAAAACGCCCGTCGCGTGCGTGATGCATATGCAGAAAAGTTTGTCACTACATGCACTGTGCCATGGCAATGGAACATGATATGATGAATATGTAAATGTAAATACCTAACATAAATATTTTATCCATCTAGGTACGTTGCTTTTATTGAATACCTAATATTTATCGTCCCGTGCTGTGCCCCCGTACCAGCATCAGTCCATTTCGTGTCCCATGCGCTGTCCCTTTCGAAAAACCGAGATAGTATGTATGTTAATGATAATCACAGTACAAACAGACACCGGGACAGGTGCAACTAAATAAAAGCTAGTAATAAACAATAGCTAAATTAGTATACTTACGAGATTTGATGTACTCTGCCGTGGGATACAAACACTGCTTAAAAATTCTGCATGTTTAAACCAGTACAGTGTAGGCACATATATATCGTCAGCAGAGCAACCACTTTTAGTAGACTGCTTTATTTTTGTTAATTCAGTTGTAAAGCGGGTCCGTATAGTTTTTATTTTATGTTTGATGTCTTCTTCAGTAACCTCGAGGTTTAAATCACTAATTAGGGATTTTATAGCCTTTGTACGTAAAGTTCTATCCTTGTATTCGTCAAGTTTGTGGTTCCATAAACATTGATAATTCTTAAAATGTTCCAAAAACAGCAGCGTACTTTGATCATTCCACTTGAACACCATTTTGGCGCCAATTTTCCGTGACGCAACTGGACGTGCGTCTGCTACCGAGCTCAAGACAAAATGGCCGAATCCGAGTGAACGTTCTCTCTGTGTGCAGACCGTTCATTTTTCGTTCATTCGCAGTTGGAGTGAAAGATGCCGAATGATAAAATCTAACATCGTCGGATCGGTTCATTAATGAATTCATTCGGCACTCTTGTTTCATTTAGGGTTCAGACAAATCATTTCGAGTGAAAGATGCCGAATGAAAGACAAAAATGAACGAAAAGTGAACCGTCTGATACCGCCTTAAGTGAGTTAGTCTCAGCGAGGCCCTGGAGGACTGACGTGGGAAGGGTCTCGCGTGAACAGTAGTTGCTCCCGAGTCAGTCTGGATTTAGCTATACGTGCGAACATTTCGGTGACTTTAAGTCTCAGTTAGTCTGTGAATTAGTGTGTTGTGATTACGTGTGACCAAGTTCGTGTATTCATCGTTTAGTGCTGAATAAAAGTGTTATTTTGGTTGGATCGATTCCCATTATTTTATCCCGAACCCTCAGCTCGTAACACTATTATGGAGCCATACCATTATTAAACGATTATGATTGTTATTCCTGACATATGCTACCAAATGTTCAATGGGGTTGTCATAGCAACGGCGGTCATTGAAAAAAGATTGTGTTATTAGAATACCAAAAGGTATCTATAGTGGCGATTTTTCGACGATTGGTTTAGTAGAATTGGGGCCCAGAGATCTCGGATCGAGTCGGTCGAACTCAGCCCCGAGTGCCGCGGTTTGGCGAGATGTAAATCATGTGATGTGTGACATAATTTGTTAACTGGTTGGGAGCTTGCTTGTGATAGTTTACGGTAAAATGTTAACGTGACAATAAATTAACGTTCTTTTCAAAATTGTTATGTATTTGGCTGGATAATATTGTAGGTCCTAGAGCTACAATATAATATAACAATATTTATTTCAGACTAAAAGTATGACCATATTTTGTTAGTATACAATTACAATCCTCATCAGCCCACATAAGTTCACTGCTGGAAATAGGCCTCTCCCAATACGTGCCACTGAGCCCGGTATTCGGCTCTTCTCATCAAACTTCTGTCCGCCACCTTAGGTCATCGCTCCACCTGACCGGGGGACGCCCCACGATGCGGTCTCTACTCAAGAAGTCGTTTACCCCAACGGTTTTCGGGTGCACGACGCTTGAATGTAGGTAATTACAATCAGAATCAGCCCAAACTTAACTTCTGTTCTATTTTGTGTATTTTTTATGATTCTATGAAATTTTGCGGTTCTCCTCACATTTAGGAAGATGAAATACAGAACCCAATAAGTCCCTACAATTAAAGAAAACTTAACAAGGAAAACATATAATAAATAAAACTTTATTTTACATTCAGGCAATTGTTTATTTAGTGCAGGCCGCGGGAACCAAGCGGGAACACATGCCATTAATCCAACACACACAACCGTGTGTAACACATTGTGCCTAAACTGCGTTTTTCGAACACCATCTGTCTAACGATCGCAATCAATTCTATCGCAGTAACGTGAATAACAATAGCTTGTTTTCGTGAAAAATATATCCATTTATCCGTCCGTGCACCGCAGGAATCGAGACGGAACCCTAATAAAATGCTTACGTTATCGTGTGGAAGGATAACTCCTTTAATAATAATATGTGACCCAAAATTTGCAATCTAACTGGACTGAACCATATTTGCCTGTAATCGGCAATGTCTTGGATTCTAGCTCGGTTGTTCTGGTTAGGGGTATTGGGGTCACATATTTTCGTTTGCGATACCTAAGTGACACTTGTACCCATATTTTTCTATTATACACTTTATTTGTATCTCTGCTGTATTGGTGTGCCAAATAAACGAATTACTTACTTCACTTTTACTTACTTTGTCGTAGAGTCACATCTCGTAGCGGCGGAACAAACGTACGTCCTCAGATAGCTTCATATGATTCTATATTTTTTTCAGTATGTATAATTTAAATGAATGTCCAAAGCGATTGCACATAATGAACACCGAGCAATAAAAAACCGGCAAAAGACGGAAAGCAATGAGCGCGCTATGAATGAACGCAGCGTGCGCGCTGTAGTTCATTCATAGCGTTTAATTCATTCGCAAACCCATCAAAATATTTGATTGCATGTTATGCTGCAAATAAATGTGTAATACAAAACAAGGCTTAAGGCCTCACAGCATACCAACCAGTGCTTTAGGAGCACAATCGTTACTGTAGCTTTATGCTGAAGACCTATTTATTGCCTATCAATACACTAATACTAGTGGTTCGCCCCGAACTGAGAGCTCGCGAGTCTACCATAAAAACAAAAAAAAAATATTATTCGTAATCTTTGACTATCAAAATAGTGCCACGAAATAAAAACCAAATCACTTGACCTACAGTTTCATTCAAATTACAGGTAACGGGAGTTCGTGTTAATTGGTTAACTTTTTTTTGGGGTACAAATTGCAGTTATTCTAGATTTCAGACGTTTGCCTATATTTGTGATATATAAGCTACACGCATACCAAATTACAGCACTGGGGGCACTGGTGCACCCTGTGAATTTTGTCAAAGTTTAGTTTTTATTATGGCTAATAACTCAGAAACTACAAAAACTTTACTAAAAGTAAAAACGGGTTCAAAATGTACTAATAAAGACCTTTCATTTGACATCTCACTTGACCTAATAGTCTCATTTTAATTATTTTTTACCCCCCTTGAACCCCAATATCTCAACAACCCCCCAATATTTTTAACTCATTGAGTCACACCAATATTGTGCCATAATTACCTACATAAGTACCAAATTTTACGAAGATCGGATAAACGCTTCGAAAGTTATCCTCGGACAAACAAACATACATACATACAACGCTGATTTGGCCAAGTTGACTTGGAGATCTCGCTTCGCTCGATCAATTAATAAATTCGAAAGTATGTCTGTCTTTCTGTATGTTGTTACGTTTTCACGATTTTATTGAAATTAGGTATATATTAGATAAATTATGACCGGGATTGGGAAATATGTTACTATTTAATTGTTTTAGTTTTTATTGTCAAACCACGTGTGAAAAACCAGTATCATTATAATGTATTTAGATGTTAAAAAAATTAAATGCATTTGAATTTAAATTTAATGAGTCAAAAATATCAGATAGATTGGCTCAGCCTGGCTGTATAGTGCACGCTTACCTTTCTATCTAAACACACTATTATGTTACGAAGCCTTAAATGTTACTTCAGCCTTTCAACTTCCGCAAAATCCACAAAAGTGCGCTGATGTTTATTTTCTAAAAGATTTATTTTTGTAACAGAAAGCCACAAAACTGCGGCCACGCATGAATAACTGCGTTGCTCTTGATAAACTTTTAACGATTTATGATTCGAGTACTGACGTACAAAGTTTCGATTTGTTCCCGATCCGATGTTCGACGATGCAATTTAAGTTTATCAATGTTGGTTTGATATTTGAAAATAAATAATGGACGATGACCGGAGTTTTATAAGAAGGTGTATTATTGTTAGACAACTAGATTTGGATCAAATAAATACGTACATAATACAAGGTGGAATAAAAAGCTCCCAAATACAGACTGACGACAAGAACATTGGTGGCAATTCCGTTGTTTACGCTAACTAAAATTGTGTGAAAACGAACGGCCTTATTTTGTTCACACTAAAGATCAAATTAGAATGAAATTTAAAGTGACATTTTAAGTTATTTTTGCTAAGATGGCATGTTTGCAGGCTAGTTTTGGTGATCAGTCAAATTGGTGTTGAATAAAAATAGCCCTCTAACACGCCTTCTTATTTAAAAATACTTAAATTTAGAAATGCCACTTTAAATTTCATTCTAATTTGATCTTTAGTATGAGCAAAATAAGACCGTATTTTACACAATTTTAGTTAGTCAGCGTAAACAACAGAATCGCCACCAGTGTCAATATTCGAACACAATGTCGTACTGGATCCATAAAAAAATTAGGACGTAATTCTAAATCCATATTAGGGCGTGTCCAAATCTGACGAATGCGCCGCTCGCCGTTTCATGTTCGTGCGTCGTTAGCTATGCACCGCGCGTAAACAACACAACAACAGTTTGGGGGCTACGCGTGTTGCCCCCAAACTGACGTGCATGCACGCAAACTGCACGCACGCAGTACAGATGCAGCTCGCGTGCACCATGCGAGCGTTGTATAAGTTGCACGCGAGAGGAACACAAACAGTTCAGTTTCAAGTCAGTCGAAAAGATCTGTCTTCAGCTACTTCCACAGCATTATGACATACTGCTGCGGGGGAGTGCTGCATATATAAACACCGTTTTTGTGCTGCAGAAGAGGGCTGTTCGTGCCATTTATAATATGGGCCCCAGAGAACAAATACGCAATAAGTTTAAAGAAATAAATGTTATGACATTCCCTTGTCAATACATCTATGAAAATCTGATGTATGTTCACAAGAATATTAATTTGTTTAAGAAAAATAGCGATAATCATAATTTTAATACTAGAAACAAAGATAAACTCGCTGTTGCCACTTGTAGATTCCATAATAAAGTTAGTAAATCGTTTAAAGGGCAAGGTGTACGATTTTATAACAAACTCCCAAAGGATGTACAAAAATTGCCCAAGTTGATTTGGAGATCTGGGCTTCGCTCGATCAATTACCATGATTTGGTGACTCGCAAAGACTTCAGTTTACCCGTGATCATGGCGCATGCATCGAAATATCGGGATACTCAAAAACTCACAAATCATGATAAATATCCCGTTTTCAGTACAAATAGTGTTCATAACCATGATAGTTTCAAAAGTTAAATTTCATTTTATTACTTAAAAACTTACACTGTTTAAGCCACCACTCTGTTTAAGTATGAAGCGCACTGAATCACTTTATCACACTAGATCTTTTTTGAATGGTTGCCGTCCATTTTCAGGACCGATTCTCGAACTGGGTCTCGTGACCCCGATATAACCAACTCGAACCCAATATTCTTTATTATTAATTAAAATCACGTAATATTCGGCCAGTTTTACTTCCTTTCGGAACTTTTTTAACAGACTTCCGGTCAGCAATTTAAGTAAAATGTTAAATAATCAATAAAGTTGACTGTCCAATTTAGGTTTATCTGTAGAAACCGCAGATTCATAAATCACACTAAATGTTTGCATGTTTGTTTGTTACTCAATCACGTTGTAATGGCTAAACCTATTTCGATGAAATTTGCTGTGTTGATAGATTATGACCATAGATTCAAACATAGGCTACTTTTTTTTGACAAAGAACGCGTGCGAAGCCGTTGGTGGAAGCTAGTAAACTATATGACTGGCTGTACCTGCAGTTAAAAATTCACCAAACTCTCGTCCAAAAATCCACGTCAAATTTAAATTCCGAGAGATCGCATAACACAAAATAAATACCATAAAACTGCCGCCGTTGTAGAAAGATCGGAACTCATGCCAACTATGTGTGGTTTGAAGTTCAACTTTTATGTGAAAACATTAACTAGGTATGTGGAAATGCGACCAACTTTGCGTGGCTGTCTCCCCGCAGGAGATATTTATATGCTGTAGGTATGTGGAACCACATGTACGTCGTAAAATACCTACATAAAAACAAGGTGCTTTTGACTTTGTACATCTGAAAGAGATTGTCCTTGATTAGAAGAACAAGGATAGTATGTAAACCCGAAGATATGATATTTGTACGACTTTTCGAAATTGGTTATTTTTAAAGAAACACTCGCGGAAAACTTAGTCTCATCGGCTTAGATCATCATCGTTCCAGCTATAAGACGTCCACGCTTCAATATAGATTTCCAAAGCGAGTGACCGATCTTGTGTAGCCTGCACCCAACAGCTCCCAGCAACTTTTATTAGGTAGTCTTTCTATCTAGTGTGGGGGCCGCCTGCGCTGCACTTTCCAGTGCGTGGTCTCCACGCAAGAACCTTCCCGCCCTAACTTCAGTTATTCGAGCTAAGTGCCCCGCCCACTATCATTTCAGCTTGCAGAAGAAGAGTTATGCGCAAGTGTCCCAGCACCTTGTGTCGAGTCAGCTCAGAGGAGAGTGGAATAAGTTACTAAACCCGATACAAAACCGCAGAAGGTTGACTTCACCCTCGTGGAGAAGAAAGGTCGACCAAGATCGTCCCGCAACCAACGCGGCACCGGTACGGTACCGACTGAGTCGATGACATGCATTGGAGCTGACCATCAAGATCTACCTCTCCCCAATAGATGAGAGTACTTCAGGAGATGATGTACCCCGATTCGTGAGGGAGAGGACCCAGGGCTGGAGCACAAGTACGCTCCGAATGTCTCTCCAGGGACTGGAGTCCAGTAGGACTACTAACTTCAAGTCCTACACTCTCCAGATTCTGGCAAAGCATGTGCAACTTAATCCGTATTTCTGGCCAATCGGCATCGTTTACAGGCACTACAGGGAAGTGGCTACAAAGCAAAATCCCCGAAATAAATAAATAAATAAATATTGCTGGACATTTCACACAGCGCTATCTAGCCCCAAACTAAGCAAAGCTTGCACTATGGGAACCAGATAACTGATAGAATACTTATATACTTTTTTTTTGTAAATACATACTTATAATATATAAAGAAATAACCAGACCCGGAACAAATATCTGTAGATCTTGCAAACATTTTTTCCGCGGCGGGGATCGAACCCGCTACCTCCTGCGTCTCAGACGCCTATTCGCCCACTGCACCACGGAGGTCGTCTTAAATATAATTTAAATAAATGTTACCTATATATAAAAGTATTACATATATATATATATATATATATATATGTAATACTTTTTAAGTTTGTTGATTTATGTATGTATTTAAGGTATTTATAGATATATGCTTTGTAATAATTTTTTGTGTGTGCACATTATTGCCTGAAATAAACGTTATACTATTATTAATAATACTATAGGGTTTTTTAACTTGTTTTATAACATGCTAAACAGCCCTAGCATCATAAACTTTCCTTAGTTATTCGCTTTTGAAACAAAATGTGTAGACGATCAATAAAACTGGCTTAAAATTTTATGAACCGCCCCGAATTTAAGCGCCGCCATTTAAAACAATTTACGTAAACCAAACCGCTTTCGCGATAAATTAAACCAACGATAACATTTTCATATTTTTAAATAAAGCTTTAATAGACGCTTTTGATTAATGAAATGATTTAACGCTTAGTATTTTAAAAATTATTGATCCTGAAAATGTTAACAAAACTTTCATAAATTGCTGCTTCTAAACACAAATAAGTTTTGAACTATCTTAACTATTAAATTAACTAGCCTATTCTTAAGGTCTCCTTTTCTCCTCAGATGGTTGACGTATAACGCTGAGACAGAGCCTGTTTGTAGTACACAACATGGAGGACTACTTCTCTCATACATAGCTGCTCCATAATTGTGCTTCTTGATTCATAATTTTTATCTTTTTGAGTTTATTTAGTGGTTTCTTGTGTGTTATTATTATGTATTAGATAAATATATCATCTTCCGTTCGCGGTAGCAGGGATGTTGCGGATGCAGATTTTTTGAGATCCACGGAGGCGAATGCGGATGACAATTTTTGAAGGCGGATCTACGGATGCGGATCTTAAGGTTTTTTTTAAGAAACTTTGTTTTCTTTCCAGAAACTCGCTTAAATACTCACTGTATACTCATAATACCGCTCAAAAACTGCAATGTTCATACGATAAGCGCAATTAAACACGTTATGATTGATTTAACTACAAGATATAAATGATATTCACTGAAATATTCGCTCCTAGGTGGAGGCAGGTGTAATTTCACCGTCAATCACCCTTCAAACCGAAGCACAGCAATGTTGCTTGGTGGCAGAAATATGTATGATGCTCATACTTCCCCGGGCGACACATCTATGTGTTTAGCGCCTATAAGTCACAGATTTCGTAATTTGAAACCACATTCTCTTAGTATCTCGTGCCAGAGCCCTAATTTATTATATCTACAACAGTTAAAACGTCCTATTGTGGGTGCCTTACAAATATAACCAAATGATTATATTAAAATCTTCAACATTTAAACAGCATTATATAATCAAATCAATGTTCTCACAAATGCCAATCGACACAGAATCATCGCATATAGTCCATCTACGCTAAGTCTACATAATGGTACATAATCTACATTCCTACAATAAAACTATTTTATACACATAATAAACAAACATAATTTATTCGTCAGAGATCATCAATAGTTGTTTAAAATGAAAATTCAATATGAAATAATTGATTAAAATCAAGAATCACTTTATAACGTCAAAACTGCCTGTCCTTACGCGACCAAGCTACAGGCATATTTATGTTAATCAAACCAGCAAAGCAGTTGTACTTATCCGTGTTAAATAGTAAATAAATAACCTCTATTAATGATGGACATTTCACATATCGTACAGTAGGTAGGTAACGTTAGCACTTCAATAGTCCTGGTGTGATGTCTCAGTAGCTGGAAACACCAAAAGTTATTCCTAACTTAAATCCCCTTCCCACTATCCCACATAGACAGAAATAATCTTTGCATTATAGTCAGAGCCCTCACTGGACACTGTCAACTAAACAAGCACATATTCAAGCTAAGGCTATGCGATACACAAACAAGCAGATTCTGTAATGAGGCGACAGAATCGGCCCCACATCTGTTAGGCAAGTGTGGTCCACTAATGCGCAAACGCAGCATTTATCTGGGAAAACACATTCTTAGTCCGGAGGAGTTAAGAGTTATTACCCCTAAGAATATCCTTCAGTTTATAACAGCTATAGGGCTTAGTGGTGAACTTTGAACACCCCCATGAACTAGGGGTGACATAACTACATTTGGCGATCACAATAAGCCTCATGGCCGCAGTGATAAACCGTACAAGTGAATAATAAAACAAAATCACTTTTCATTTTTAATACTAGTATGATTTATGATTATTAGGGATATATCTTACAAAGGAGTGGTCCAGTTTAAGTACCTAGGCTGCACTGTGACTTAAACTAACACGAGGGAGGAAGAAATCGACATTCGTATACAGAAAACCCTCAGATACAGTGCAGCGCTTCACAAGATGTTGGTATCCAAGATTCTGAGCAGAAAGACTAATATTCGGATCTACAAGACTGTTAATAAGCCAATATTGATGTACGGCTGTGAGACTTGAACGCTAACACTGAAAGAAGAGAACAAACTCTTGGTGCCAGAGCGGAAGGTCCTTCGTAAGATACTGGGACCAACCCGCAGAGAGGAGCTGTAGAGACCAAAATAATTTAGAGATTGAGGAGCTAGTGAAAGAATACAACCTCATTTTCGAAACAAAAGCACATCGCATTCGTTGGATTGGCCATTTAGAAAGAATGGGAGAGGATCCACACGCTCACAACGCATATCTCGGTGGCCCCGTTGGCCGACGCCCGTTGGATGCCCGCAGTACCACAGTACCGTAATTAAAGCAGACTTGCATAAGCTCCAGGCTGAGAACTGGCGCGAAACTGCACAGGACAGATTAAAATGGCGACTGATTCTATCGGAGGCAAAGACACACTTCGGGTCACTGAGCCATAGGAGTTCTTTGTTATGCAGACATTATGCGGTCTATACAATGCCTGAAATACAATCAACCCAATCAGTCGAGCCGTGTCATAGTGCGAATATCGATGTTCGCTCCAACGAGGCATGATCAGTGAGCGCCGCCTAGGGTGTTTGGTTACACGCGTCCTGATTATATCATTTAATCACGGGTCATTCCGAATGTTGCGGGTTCGATTCCCACCGCGGAACAAATGTTTCTATGATCTACAGATATTTGTTTCGGATATTTGTTTCGGGTCTGGTTGTTTCTCTCTATATTATAAATATGTATTTAAAAAAAAAGTACATATGCCTTAGTATTCCATCAGTTATGTGGTTCCCTTATTACAAGCTTTGCTTAGTTTTGGGCTAGATGGCACTGCGTGAAATGCCCAGCTTTATTTATTTATTTACTAGTTGGCCCGGCAAACTTCGTATCGCCTTGACATGCATATGACGCGGGCTGCAAATGTACGTCAATCGGCCATCATTATCTGCATCTACGTATAAGAAAATAAATTTTCTTCATAATTTCTTTTTGCATGAATTTTTCTGATATTTTAATAGTTATTCTGCTATTCGGGACGAAGACAAATCCAACAAATCAAAGATCATTAAAATTGGTCAAGCCGTTCTTGAGTTATAAATGGTGTAACTAACCCGACTTTCTTTTAAATAATAGGTCTTTACCTATGAAATTGCCGTTCTTCAATACTGGTCATTTCAAAAAGAAAAAAAGTTTGGAATGGCGTTGTATTCTAAATTCAAATTAATTATGTTTTAAAAACATGACATTCTTTTTACAAACTCAGTCTTTTGTTTATTGATTAGCGTTGTATTTTCATTACATTTGAACATTTCTCGTCATAATACATACTTTAAAAATGAGTGTAATTATGGAATATAATTTCCGTCGTGGCACCAACGCGACACAAACGGCACGTAACATCAAAAACGTTTACGGAGAGAACTGTACAAGCGAACGCACACCCCGTTATTGGTTTTCCTGGTTCCGTTCTGGAAATTTTGACTTGATAAATGAAGCTCGTGGTCGTCCGGAGACTTTGGTAAATAATGACGAATTAAAGGCGATTGTGGAAGCTGACGAAACTCAATCTACAGCTGAGCTAGCAGCAGCTTTTGATGTTAGCATCAAAACAATTTTGATCCATTTGCGACAAATAGGCAAGGTAAAAGAATTTGATAGATGGGTGCCCCACGAACTTAACGATCGCCAGCGCTACGTACGCGTCGAGACCTGCCTCGCGCTGCTCAATAGGCAAAGAAATGAAGGAATTTTGAACCGAATTGTTACGTGCGATGAAAAATGGATTCTGTTCGATAATCAAAAGCGCTCAGCAAGTTGGTTAGATCCTGGTTCAGTACCAAAGCAATGCCCTAAACCAAAAATGACCCCTAAAAAGGTGATGGTCACTGTTTGGTGGTCTAGTGCGGGTTTGATTCACCACAGCGTTTTACAAAACGGCATGAGCATTACTACAGATGTGTACTGTGAAGAACTGGAGACAATGATGGAGAAGCTTGCACATCGGACACCAGCTTTGGTCAATCGGTCGTCCCCACTGCTCCTTCATGACAACGCGCGACTCCATACTGCACAACAGACAGTCTCCAAGCTGTAAGAGCTGGGGTTGGAAGCTCTCCCTCATCCGCCATACTCACCAGACCTTACACCTACCGACTATTACTTTTTCCAAAATTTAGACATCTTTTTAGTGGGTAAAAAATTCAATTCCCGAGAGGCAGTACAAAATGCCTTTGAAGAGTTTGTTGCCTTCCGTCCAGCTGATTTTTACAAGAAGGGTATCAATAAACTGCCAATGCGTTGGCAAAGATACGTCGATTGCATGGGTGATTACTTTGAATAACAGAAATAAAAAAGTTTAAAAAATAAGTACTTCCACTTATTCCATACAAAACGCCAATTTCATAGGTAAATACCTAATATTTACAATATTTATATCATAAATATCACATATAAATTATATATATGTAAATATGTTTACATGTTGTAGTTTCTGAGCTGAGGACCCTTTCACCACCACACTTATAATTTTGTTAGTTTTTAATTTTAGTAAGTTTAATAATAATGTTTTCTTTTCTGCCCATTTGTGGTGGTCTGAATAAATATTTTTCTTTCTTTTCTTTCTTTCTTAACAGTATTTTACTTTTCTATTCTAAGAAAGAGAGACCCTGACGTGAGAAGAGCCTGTAGCACAATTAGCAGCGTGCCCTTGTATCAAGAGGAAGGTTGCGGGTTCAATTTATTCCATATAGTCCAAGAGCCGGTGAAGATCGACCTTCACCGATCTGATAACCAGATGAGACGTATTTTTTATCATATATAATTTATAAACAAATATGCCTATAATTACTTGCCTATCTAAAAGTGCTTATGGCTATTTTAATTAAATTAACTTTAATAGATTTTTTTTTCATCACTTTCATTCTTTTGATAACCAAATGAATTTTATTTCACTGTTAGTTTTTAACACACAGAATATGCCTCAGTAGGCTTGCCTACTCATTTCTGTGTATAGCTACCTGGCAAGCCGATGTGAACAGGTAAGTCAATATAGGTGACTCCATCGTTCTGCTAACTTATCGAAAGATAGATCAAATTTTAGATTACTTTATTACAAAATCAGTCATATTTTAAAATCATTGCCTGCAAAAATTCATACTTATAGTACTGTTGCCTAGCTAAAAACTTTTAGATAGCACTTTTAGATAGGCAAGTAATTATAGGCATATTTGTTTATAAATTATATTTGATAAAAAATATGTCTCATCTGGTTATCAGATCGGTGAAGGTCGATCTTCACCGGCTCTTAGACCAATAGTAACTAGTATCGTATAAAGATGAATTTCGCTTTTACCGTAACTGGTTACGAAGGTCCGGTTTCGTACGGGGTTTTAAAAATCTTATATATGTTCAGTTAGTAAGTAAACGAATATTAATATTAATCAAAGAAGACACCTTATTTATAACTTTTTGAATTTGTACAATTTTTAATAAACCGGTAAGGATAAATTACCAATTACGCCACGAGGTCTTCAATAGAATCCTATCTAAAAAAATATATGTATATGAACCCAAAAGGTGCCATTAACAACCCAGAACTGACAGTAGCAGATAAGGCTGTCTGGCATAATAAGGGTCGGTGGTATATAACCTAATTATCGTTATGGGTCAGTGGGAAGAAAAACGACGGTAAGTCGAGTAAGGTAATGCAACCGGAAAATGTATAAAAGATTCGCTAGCGAAATAAAAGGGACAATTGTAGAGAAGAAGTCTCTTGACCTGGGCGCTAGTGTCTTTTCATTTTCATATATCCTTTGACAAATTACACGCATGAAAAAATATACAGGGTGTCCCAGAAGTAGTATGTTATCCCGGGGAGGGGGGTAGGGGTAGGGGCGAGGAGAAAACTAGAAAATCACGGGAACAACAAATGTTCTACGATATAACATAACTTACATACGTTTGTAAACACTGGTACCAGGGTACCTTGTATACATTTATTAACATAAAAATTAATATTAATTTGATTTTCATCTAAAGACCGTTGCACTCGGACGTGACAGATTATCAAACAATTTAATATGGGGGATATGGTGTTATCTGCATCTGTCTATGCTTTAAGGATCGAAACATACACTTCATACATATATACATTTAGTATTAGGTTATACCTGTAGAAACAGATGTAAGTACCTACTTGTGTATTATAGATTTGAGACGACTTGTAATGTTACGAAGTTCATAATTCTGTCTCATTGTACATTTCACATTTTTAAATGAGAAATAAGATGATTTAAACGGAAGTGGAAATCAATAAATACATTTCCAATCTTATAAGACATACTTTTTATTGCACATCAAATAAAAATACAGTATCAAAGGAAATATACGATAAATAACGGTACAATGGGTGGTCTTATCACTAAAAGCGATCTCTTCCAGACTCATCCTTTCTTATTTTCATCTGTTAACCGTTAGTTCCTCAAGCGGCCGCAAGAAATTCTATTGTGAAACAGATTATTTCATTTACATAGCTATTTACAAGTCCTAAAGGCGTTAGGCTATTTCCAATGTCTTAAAATTATTTTTTACAATATGGAAAAATCAATTTCACAATTAACCTCATGGATGTAACGATTATACGAAATGTATCTTACTGATTTCAATGATATTGATAGATTATTTGATTATAATCAGTTATCTTGAAAGAAGAAACCGATTTTCACTTTACATTTAAAAAGAAGCTTTTCTATATCTCGAAATCTAAAATTAATATTCGACAGTAAATCAGGATTATCTTTTTTTTTCTGAATCTAGTCACATAGTAATTGGATTGTTGTTATTAAAAGAATAGAGTTTATTAAATTTCCAAATCCGAATTATTCACAGTGCAAAACTATTATGTACGATAAATGTTGTACTTGATAGGTAATGAATATGTTCTATGGAATAAAAATTGGAACAAAGATAAGTACAGATAAGTTTCAAGAGATGCTTAGAATAAAAATAGAAACAGTAATAAGTATTACAAGAATAATAATAGGGTATTAAGTGCTAGGCAACGCGACTGCAGTACCACGAGTACTGCAGGAGTTTATAGACGGCGGTGATCACTTAACATCAGGAGGCCCGTCATCTTGTGAATCTACAGGTTTAATATAAAAAAATACAAGAAAAGTAGACCTTATCTCACTCTTGCAAGCCGCAAATAACCACTAAGTGAAAACAAATTTAAACTAAAGGCATGTTTATGTTAAAGCTTATTTTTGTGATGCTAAAAATATACAGAATAAAAAAGTGAAGGTAATTTTAAACTAAAATCCCAGCAATGACATTACCGCACCTCACAAAGTAGATATCTAAGCAAACTAGTAGACACGAGGAACATAAAACGCCCCAAGAGGTGACCCTTTTTCACGACCGAACTGAAAACTACTCACCTAACATTTAACTAGTTAATTAAGCATCAATTCCACGCCTAACTAAGTATCTTTAATGAAGTTGTGACCCTCACTTGATCCCTTTGATCATGTGCTCAATATGTACGGAATTTTTGGGTCCGTAAGTATTTGGAGAACATTCAATTTAAATGTGACCGGTAATTCTGATTCTTAGGGATTTACACCTAAATTTGTGCTTTTAATCGGTGTGATGATTATTTCATTCGTTCATCTGATTTGTAGCTTATGGTTTCAAGCCGGTTAATGATTATAATGTTGAAATTACGCAATAAGTTTAAAGAAATAAATATTATGACATTCCCTTCTCAATACATCTATGAAAATCTAATGTATGTTCACAAAAATATTAATTTGTTTAAGAAAAATAGCGATAATCATAATTTTAATACTAGAAATAAAGATAAACTCGCTGTTGCCACTTGTAGACTCCATAATGTTAGTAAATCGTTTAAAGGGCAAGGTGTACTCTTTTATATCAAACTCCCAAGGGATGTACAAAAATTGACAATTAACAAATTTAAAAACGTTATTAAACAAAATCTTTATAAAAGAGCCTACTATAAAATATCGGAGTATTTAGTTAGATGATAGAGAAGCTTGGGATTGAAATTGCTCCAACTCGTTCAAAATGTTACAATTTAGACGTAATTTATTTTCCTTATTATGTATTGTAAAAGGATCATTAAAAAAAACAACCAGCCTTGTTTCTTGCCTTTCTTTCCTGGCTTAGTCGCGAAGGAACAGGCAGTAAAATTGACGTTTCAAAGTGATCCTTGTGTTTTTAATAAATAAAAATATTTGACTTTGAAATTTCGTATGTATCGTGGTGGATAGCACAAACTTGGGGATGCTTAAACTCAGTAGCGGGTGAATTAATTCTATGGATGATGATGATGAAGTTCAAATAATTAATGATTCAATAATGTTACCTCAAGAGTAATAAATGGGTAAAACAATATTTCATGCTATTTGTGGGGAATCAGGCTCACGTCCCAGGGTATTTTCGATGCGTTCCTTACCCAGTAGAAACTTTTTAAATTTTTCTTGAAACGTACCGATATCGGGTGTACTCAGTATACTCGCGAAGTATAAGTATATGCGCACTAACAATGCATACTGTTACGAGCTGAGGGTTCGAGATAAAATAATGAGAATCAATCTTACCAAAATAACACTTTTATTCAACACTAAAACCATGAATACACGAACTTAGTCACGAGTAATCACAACACACTGATTAACACCACTGTTGCATAATAAACCACTAAAAGTCACCGAAATGTTCGCACATATAGCCAAATCCAGACTGACTCTTCCGACCTATTTATATCGCGCACAGTTCACAACACTCGTGGATCGTTCCAGGAAAGGGTCGGTGTTTCGACAGAACAACCATTCCTTATTATATGCAACTGCAGGTAAAAACGTAGCATGTAGGTATATTCCATACCAAGTATTACGTATTCTGTGACACAGTAGGTAAGCCGAGAGCCATCGAGAAATTTCGACTATTACTTATTGTGTAACAGCCTCGGCGTAACAATACGTCGAGGAGACAGCTAACTACTTAGTTTCCCGGATAATTAATGAATTACCCACTGACATACTTGTTAGCATTACGTTAAAAAACATACAATTTAAACTTAAATCGTATTTTTTATCTAATCTAGAGTGGTACCAATTATAAATTCCTTGTACTTACCTGGTTCCAATAAAGATTACTTATCTACGTACCTGGTATCTAGCTTCGGTTTATTACGATGTAAGCTCTTTTTAACCGACTTCAAAAAAAGGAGGAGGTTGTCAATTCGTCGGAATCTTGTTGTACGTTCTCAGATTACTCGATTTTTTTTTGTTTAAAAGGGATGGTCCCATTGGCACCAAGTCTGATGATGGGATCCCATAAAATGAATAATGTGTTTTATATATTTTCTATAAAAGAAACTATTAATCTATATATCTTCTAATATATACAATTCTCGTGTCACAGGGTTTGTAACAAAACTCATCCGAAACGGCTTGACCGATTCTTATGAAATTTTTTATGTATATTCGGAAGGTCTGAGAATAGCACGTTAACTATTTTTCATACCCCTATGTGATAAGAGTGGTCTACCACAAATTTTATTTTTTATTTTTTTGGACAAATTTTTATTTTTACTTATTTATGATTTAAATAGGGGACGTCCACCAGCGAGATGGGTCGACGACATCCATAAGACCGTGGGTTGTACGTGGTTCAGACTGGCACAGGATCGGGAAGAGTGGCAGAAACAAGGAGAGGCCTATGCCCAGCAGTGGGTCGACACGGGCTGAGAATGATGATGATGATGATATGATTTGGCAATAAAAAATACATACAACCATAAATTTTCCCTCTTCTTCCACCAACCCCTATTTTTTGATAGCGATAATTTTAATACCTTAATAATTTTCTACTTTGAATATAGAGATTTGTAGTTGATTACAGTGGGTACGTGCACAGAAAAGGACATTGAAAAAAAAATTAATTAAACGCAGCTTCGCAACACAACATTTATTGATTATAAGGCGGTACGAAGTTCGCGGGGTCAGCTAGTCTATTTATATAAAACAAAGTCGGGTTGGCTACACGGGGCGACGTACAATAGCAGCCCGCGTCATATGCATGTCAAGGCGGTACGAAGTTCGGCGGGTCAGGTAGTTAATTATAAATTACTGTCGAATTTCGGCCACTCACTGTGCACTATGTGACGCCTGCTTCTTTGCTCCTTACTTTTTAAGAATATGTAGTCTATTAGTACTTATCTACGTTTTATCTAAATTATCTACAATCTAAGATAATGTTGGTAAACATAGAAATTGTATGATGAAAGTAGAAATGGCTGGTAGCATTTGAAATGCAGCCAGATAATAGCTTTATTTGTCGAAGAGCCCAAATAACCGAAGGGCATTAAAAATTGAACTGCAGAGGCGGCGACGATAGTTGGCTTCGCTCGCTGCAAAATCCAGCTCTGATCTGAGTCTACTACCAATTGTCTATGTTATATATATATACTCCACATCGGTTTCGATGACGTCGACCGCAGTTAATTAAGATACACTAACCTAAAATTAATAAAGTGACGATAAACAAAATTAACCTTAAACTAGGACATTATTTACAGTTTTATAAAACTAATTAATATACAAACATAAACTAACCAGAAATTATTTACATATTCTTAGCATGAGCCCTAATATGGCTGGCAAGACTGAACTTAGCTTTAAAAATCCTATTGCACGAATGACAATATAGTTGGCCTGCATCATTATATGCGTCATTTATGTTATAATTGGGTAGGAAATGATCGCTAATATTTTAAGTATATTAGATTAGATAATTCTTTATTGCACACCTTATAACAATACAACTAAAAAGAACACCGTAAAACTATGTAATACAATTGGCGGTCTTATCGCTGAATGGCGATCTCTACCAGACAACCTTTAGGTGGAATGGACTGCGTGGACATTACCTGGGGTATAATGGTGTACCTAACAAACTACATAAACATACTTATACATAAGATATAAGAAATAAAAATAACATAAATGAATGAACCTAAATAATAACTACTTGCATTCGAAACATAATAATTAATAATAAATACATAGATATTTAGAAAGTATCGCGAGTCTCAGATTAAAACAAAAAAGTATTAATTTGTTTAAGAAAAATAGCGATAATCATAATTTTAATACTAGAAATAAAGATAAACTCGCTGTTGCCACATGTAGACTCCATAAAGTTAGTAAATCGTTTAAAGGGCAAGGTGTGCGCTTTTATAACAAACTCCCAAGGGATGTACAAAAATTGACAATTAACAAATTTAAAAACGTAATTAAACAAAATCTTTATAAAAGAGCCTACTATAAAATATCGGATTATTTAGATGATAGAGAAGCTTGGGATTGAAACTGCCCCAACTCGTTCAAAATGTTACAATTTAGACGTAATTTCTTTTCTGTATTATGTACCTATTGTAAAAGGATCATTAAAAAAAAAAACAACCAGCCTGGTTTTCTTGCCTTTCTTTCCTGGCTTGGTCGCGAAGGAACAGGCAGTAAAATTGACGTTTCAAAGTGATCCTTGTGATTTTAATGAATAAAAATATTTGACTTTGACTTTGACTTTGACTTTCATTTGACCTAATAGTCTCATTTTTTTATCCCTTTTGAACCCCAATATCTCAACTACCCCCTCACATTTTTAGCACATTTAATCACACCACATTTGTGCCATCACTACCTACCTATATACCAAATTTCACGATGATTGGATACACGCTTCGAAAAAGTTATCCTCGGACAAACAAACATACATACATATATACATATTTGCTACGCCGATTTGCCCAAGTTGATTTATATATCTCGCTTCGCACGATCAAATAATAATAAATACATAGTTATTTAGCGAACAAATACTCAAATAGTGTTCTCTAACCATACGTTTAAAATTGGCAAGTGACTTGGCACATCTGATAGCCAATTTGTAATTGATTTTAATTTGCTAATTGAGCAGCCAATGTGCTTCTGCGTTTCTATAAAAACTAGATGCCAGTGCACAGTGGCAGAAATACGATCGTATTTTTTTTTAGTTTAATTTTGGCATTTGACCCTTTTTCTCCATATACATTTTAACTATGCCAAATCTCACACTCCTTCGTGCGCGCAATAAGCTCATAAAGGAGTACAAAGTTTTCTCTTCACATATTTATAATGTTATCGATTACGAAATAGTACCTCTTTCGTTGTTAGAAAATCAAAAGAAATCGACTTGATTGAATTTTAGAGAATAGTGTTCTATTGATGAATCTCATTTATTAATTATTCGACGACCTCCGTGGCGCAGTGGGCGTGTAGCCGGCTGAGACTCAGGAGGTAGCGGGTTCGATGCCCTCAACGAAACAAATGTTTGCATGTTTTACAGATATATGTTCCGTGTCTGGGTGTTTTTGTATATATTATAAGTATGTACATATTTACAAAAAAAAAGTATATAAGTATTCTATCAGTTATCTGGTTCCCATAGTACAAGCTCTGCTTAGTTTGGGGCTAGATAGCGCTGTGTGAAATGTCCAGCAGTATTTATTTATTTATTTTAACAAAGGTTCAAATTCACTACCAGACAAACTATAAAAATATGCTAATCCACCCTTTCAAATGTTAAGTTAAATAGCAGCAGGCACCTAGGTTTCTGATTGCTCTTTAGATTCCAAATTCATTTTAAAATACAAAAACATCGTACAAATTACCGGTACACCGTCGTCAATGTCCACCTTGATGTGGGTAACAAAGTTTGTTTACTAAACCACCAAAGAGACTGAAAGAAAGTTCGCCTCAAGGCCCTTAGGACTTAAATCCTTAACAAACTTTTCATTGTTTACAATAATCACACGTTCCAAAATAAAACTCACACTTTAAGCCGGCTTTTTATTTCAAGTGAGATTCTCTCGCGAGCAATTAGTACGGCACATGAAGAGAATTACTAATCCTCGTTGGCTTCGCTAATGAAAAAACTTCCGAACTTTGGCAGTGTCGCTTTATCTCGAAATCGTCAGCTTTACACACTATGCAGGCTGCACGAGTCATCAGCGTGAAACGTGTCATTCGTAATATTCAGCCATATCGCATGTATTATTTTTAGGATTTAAATTTTTCAACGCCAGCCTATATTTGTGGCGTGAAAGCGACACGATATATTGTCCAATTTGATTATGTTATGTTATGTTGGTGGACTCCCTTTTCCTCATTCAAACTCTGTATCTCTCTATAGTCAACTCTCTCACGCATAATGGACCATCCATTATGCGTGAGAGAGTTGACTATATGGATAGCCAGCCTAACTCCGACCAGAAGCGCAGAAGTTTCCTGGGGTCTTCGCAGGCTTCACGGAGTGACCTTGGATTGTCCAGGATTTCTGCACGTTGTGCTGTTATCCCCACGCATTCCAGGACTACGTGGGCAGCTGATTCTTCTTCGGTGAGACATGCCCTGCAGAGTGGGCTGTCTGTTGCTCCGATGATGTAGAGGTGTTTGTTCGAGGGGCCATGTCCTGTAAGGGTCCCCACGATGATTCGAAGGTCCAGTCTATGAAGGTTGAGCAGTCGACGTGGCAGTCATGGCGAGACGGCCGGCAGAGCCGTCCTCGACTGTCTGCAGTCCATGGTCTGTGCCCAGCGTTCGTTGTGTAGGTTTAGAGTACGATTCCGTATCCATGCTCGTCCGATTTGATTACTGCTTGGTGCTATAGCTTAATATCATTTACAGTATAAGCGAAACTTAAATTGACCTAAAAAGAAAAGAATTTTCCAAAGTTTTGATGATATATTTATTCTGGCTAATAGTTCATTTAGTTTAGTTTAAGTAGTCAACCGAATCAACACCATTGTTATTAGCATTAAGTTCGCCAATGTATATAACAGCGGAAAATACTAAGATTTGTAAGTTGATCAATTTTCGAGGTAGTTAATCAACTTTAGGAAAATCATAAACGGCAGTTGAAATGTATTATTTAACGCAATAAATTTTAGCTAATTTATCAACTTACGGTGCCTGGCAGTAATTTTATAATTAACGATTTTGCCACAAGTCAAATCATACACGAATGGGCCAATCATTGCTCAGTGTACATTTTAACGGTACATTATCACCCGTAACATAATACACTGTTCTCTGATTGGTTGATGATTGCAAGCAATGCTGCAAGCATTTGGCAAGTGTTAATTCATAGAGTTAACAAACACTTAGATCTGTTATTTTAATATTGATGTTTTAGTTACAATTGTATAGAGATTATAACTAAATATGTAATATAAAATTGTATAGTTAGGTTAGGTTAGTTTTATGACTGTAACTAAATAAAAACAGGTACGGACGAGATCGGTTAGTTTACGTTTAAACCAATCAGTATTCAAGTATCAGTATTCAACCAATCAGCGCACACCTCGCCTACATCGGATCATATAACTGCAAGACGCCGTAAATTAATCAATTTACAAAAATACATACGTTAAATGCCATTCAACTGCCGTTTGTGATTTTCCGAAAGTTGATTAACTACCTCGAAAATTGATCAACATATAATTCTTGTTATTTTCCGATGACATCTATACATATAAAATGCTTTGTCCTGAATGACTGACTGACGGATCAACGCACAGCCTAAACTGCTGATCGTAGAGACCTGAAACTTGGAAGGTGTGTTCTTTTTATAATGTAGGCATCCGATAAGAAAGGATTTTCCAAAATTCCGCCTCTAAAGAGGTGAAAAAAGGGGGCAAAGTTTGTATGGGACACCGTGATTCCTTGGTCCAATCTACTTAAAATTTCGCATAAACCTTTTCTAACAGAATTAATGAAAGTCATGTTTCGTATTTTATTGAAATACATCCCCTAACGGGGTTAAAAAGGGGTAGAAATTTATTTTGGCGGTCATTCGCTTCGAAGTTGATATCAATACTCCTTAGTGCTTTTGATTTGTATTATATTTTCTTTTGACACATTTATTTTGACATGACATTTATTTGTTTAAACTCAATTCGATTTTATTCAAATAAGGTTGAACTCACTTAAAAATATAAGCAAACACTCTTTAAAATTGGAATGTCTCGAAATTCACCGTTCGATATTAGTACCTCATTTGAAGGGTTCTAAGCATAAAGAGGTTATGCACTTTTAGGACACGGCCTCATAGGGACGTAGGACATTCGAAATTTTAAATGGACGCAACTAGAACATTATGGGCATGGCATTTATGGACAAGAACATTTTGATCAGAAGAAAATAGTTTTCTTTTAGTTTGTCTTAGAAGTTTAATTAAGTGTGTATTGTTTTGCGCAATTTTATACTTTACACTAATATTATAGAAGTAAAAGTTTGGATGTTTGTTTGTTACTCAATCACGTCGTAACGGCGGAACCGATTTCGATGAAATTTGGTATATACGTAGATTATAATGTGGATTACCACATAAGCTACTTTTTATCGCATAAATCAGTTCCCATTGGATAAAAATGGTGTGTCAAGTCAAATGCAACAGCGAGTTTAGCTTTATTTCTAGATTACCTACACATTTAGAAGTGTAACGCGTACGAAGTCGCTGGCAACAGCTAGTATATATATTAGTGCAAAAAAGAATTTGGTATCTATTGTCTTGCTTAAACTTCTCATAAAATAATTTCAGAATAAATAATTTTCTAACAAATCTCATAAATACTCGGGTGCAAAGGTAAACTTTATTCGACCTTCAACTTACCTGATGTTGCGTAGACATAAAGGGGCTAATCTCATAATTTTGTCGCTACAATGGCGACCCCTGGAGCCCTTATATCGTCCTGAACACGCAGTTCTTATTAAAAGCTATACAACATATTTTCTATTCTTGTTATTTCGATGTTGCTTGTCATTGGATTATTAAAAAATATATTAAAGCAAAAACTATTAGATAGATCTTCAAGAATGATAAATTAATAATTTTTTTGTTGAAAAATTACTTTTTTTAAACAAGCTTTTATAAAATTCATAATTGGAACCGCAAGCAGATTCAAATGAACCCAAACACTAGTAGCCTACTATAATCCATTCAGAAGTTCCGCTGTCTAGTATCCGTCTCCATCATGAGACCACCTCCATGGTACCATATTATTGCATTGTTACCGAAGTTACATATGTATTCCAAATTTCAGCTCAATCGGTTGAGGGGCTTAAAATTTAGTTGCAAGATTCCACCCAGACACACGTACATATTTACATTGCAAGTTAATAAAAAGCTTGTCAAAACCCATTGTATTATGTTAAATTATCATGGTTTCATGACTTGTTGAAGTTATAACTACTTCTTTTGGTGCGTTAGGAGAAACACATTAGAGTATATTTTCAGCATGTGACGGAAGTTGCGCGCGTCGATTAAACACTATGAAGTTAGTTTCGTCGAGATTGGACATTTAACTTTAAAGTATTTAAAATGACTATTTAGAGGTCTAAGTGTCTTTAAGCACCGAGACCAACCTAAGCTTTTACAGTGTATAAATTACAGTACTATGTAAATTTAAATTAAGCCTTTAGCTGTTCAAATAATCGAAAATGATTAATTGAACAGCTAAAGGCTAAAACCATAACCATGAGTGTTTAGTGCAAATATTTTGCCAGAGCGGCCATCACATGATTGGAAATCCTGATTTCGCAAAGAGGGTAAAATGTCCACGTCTCAAAGAAGGAATTCGCCAATTTATGTTCATGTCAAAGGCAACGGTGTCACTGCAGAATTTTTAATGTAGCACATTTCAAAGCCAACGAACGCAGCTTTTTGCGTGGCGTTCGAGAGTAAACGGCGTTTTATTTATTATCATTCAACGACCTCCGTGGCGCAGTGGGCGTATAGCCGGCTGAGACGCAGGAGATAGCAGGTTCGATTCCCGCCGCGGAACAAATGTTTGCATGATCTACAGATATTTGTTCCGTGACTGGGTGTTTTTATAAAAAATATTAAAAGTATATAAGTATTCTATCAGCTAACTGGTTCCTATAGTACAAGCTCTGATTAGTATGGGGCTAGATAGCGCTGTGTGAAATTTCCACAATATTTATCATGATTGAACTGTTTAGCTTTGGTATTATCTTTTTCTTTTTCTAACCCTCGATGCAAAAGGATTATTATAAGTTTGAAGCGTTAGTAGGTATATCTGTCTGTCTGTCAATTTAGATCCTGTTTTAGGATTCTGTAGTTTCACTTATAGTTTCGCCACATCGTCTGACTGTCTATCTGTCTTTCCGTCCGTAGACTGTTAGACACTTGATGGGAAAATGACCTGATAAAGATTGCTGGGAGCCATTAGGTGCACGTCGCACAAGTCTTATAGCTGATATGATGTTGATGTGATGATGATGTGATGAGCACTAATAGTCTCATCGACTATTAGTGCTGAAGAGCTAAATGGCATGATGTTACATTTTGGTGATGCGGTAAGTGAGAAAAAAACACAGTTGCGGGTTTTTGAAATTAAAAAAACCCTAAAACTTCACGAGTTATCTGACAAATACGAGTAATAACTTGTATAAATATTTTTTTGGTATTACGGGAAAAAATATGCCAACAAATCTTAAGCCTTATTTCTCGGGCCAAAGCCTTCGCCTCTGCAGTTCCTTTATAATATCTTTCAATAACAACTTGGCTCACCCCGCTATCACGTCCACCCAGTTATTTCAGAAGGATAAAAACGTATTGAATAAAGTGAGGATTAATTTGTCAGGCGATAAATCAAATTGACATAAAGCACATGCTCTATAAAACGAGTGATTGGACTCCCAGTTTTATCGGAAACTATATATTTTTGTGCATGATTTGGTGTCAAATGACCTACTAATAAAATGAAAACTCTCTTCCACTATTCACAGATAGACTGACAGACTGACAAACATGGCGAAACTCAGGTAGCGGTTTTAACTACGGGACCTTAAAATCAACAAGCTCTTGCGGTTTCTAATCCAGACGGACAGACCGTAACTTAGATTAAATGCTTAGCTGGGTCCCGTTGGCATCCTTCGGTAACGGAACTCTAAATGCAACTAGTATGTGTGAGTGAAGAACACGCACTGGGACGGCCCCCTCATCATCATCATCATCATCATCATCAACCTATAACAGTCCACTGCTGGACGTAGGTCTCTCCCAGGGTGCGCCATTGATCCTCAGCTCTTCTCATCCAATCCTTGCCAGCCACAGCGCGCAAATCGTCACTCCATCTAACCGGAGGGCGTCCTACACTTCGCTTGCCTAGACGTGGTCTCCACTCCAGAACACGTTTACCCCAACGGTCATCGGTTCTGCGGCAGATATGACCGGCCCACTACCACTTCAGCTTGCTGACACTCTGAGCTATGTCGATCACCTTGGTTCTCTGTCGGATAACCTCGTTTCTAATTCTATCCTTCAGAAAAATTCCGAGCATAACCCTTTCCATAGCTCGCTGAGCGACTTTCAGTTTGTGGACCAGTCCCACCGTAAGTGTCCACATTTCGGCTGCGTAGGTCATCACAGGTAGGACGTACTGGTTAAATACGGCCCCTACTAGATAAAAATACGACCAGATAAAGGTTGCTGGGAGCGGTTGGATACAGGCCGGATAAGATCAGTCGCTCTGGAAGTCTATGAGGGAGGCCTATGGTCAGCTGTTGACGTCTTATGGCTGATATGATAATGATGATGATAAAGTATTATAACCAAACCCCAATCTGACCTTTTTTTAATAAGCCAACTGAAGATTAACTAATGAAGTTAATCAATCAAGTTGAGACAAATGGGGCGAACCATCAAAATGTGCCTTTATTTAGGCCGCTAAAACTTTTTGTGCGGAAATGGCCCTCGGAACTTTTAAAATGGATGAATTTTTTGAACATAGTTTTTGGAAGTTCATTTAGCGCCTCTTCTTCCAAGCTTCTTGGTGTATACATAGATAGCTCTTAAAACGTATAAGTACGCCTGTGCACAAATTTGCTTGGCTTTTCTAAGTGAAAATGAGTCTACTTTTCATTGTATATGTTTGGTTTTTATTTGTGTGTCTTTGTTAAAGAAAAAAGCGTGAAGTCATCGCCAAATGATGGAGAATAATTTCATAATAAGAGAGATTCCGTATCGGCCTTCTTCAAAGAAAAATCTTTGTAGGAGGCCTTCAGATATCGCAGGAATCTTGCAATTAAAATATCATTTATACGATATAAGCACTTATACTATAAACACTCTTAATTAAATACAAATAACATATGAATAATTTATAAATCACAATAAATAAAACCAAAATCAAATAACTTACGTTGTAACTTTGTAGTAAAATAAGGTTAGAATAATAAAACAATTAATATAAATAATTTATGTAAATTAAATAGTCCCTACATAAATATATACATAATATTTATAAGCAAAAACGAATGGCAAAATATTTTTAATATAATATATTTTATACTAACACCTTATAAATAAACTAAGCTATTACATTTTTCTAAATAAATATAATATAACTTAAGATTAAAACGCCATTATAAATTAAAATAACTTAAAACGTATATTTTACAATTAAATGCTAATTAATAAGTGAGGTCATTGTAAGTATAAAAGTTACTATTCATAATTATTGTAAATATTGTAAGAAATAAACGGCTTTTTTTTTTAAGTAGTTGGCCTCGCTTCCGACATCTTCACATACAGTCGGAATTCCGTTTCGGAATATTAAATCGGAATTTTGAAGGCAGTAAATCCGAACAAAATAAGAATGAATTTCTAACGGAAAATTACGTACATGTGATAAGGTCCTTGATTTTGTATGTATTTGCTACCTTTGAAATTCCGATTCGATATTCCGACTTTATTTGACCTTACAAAGAAACTAATATTTGCAAAAGAATTTCTTTTTTAGGTTTCTGAAATTGAATTTCAATAAAGTTTTTTCTACAGAAACATTAACATACTATTTGTTCGGCTCGACTTTTTGTAACGAATGAAATTCCGTCAATAAATCACAAGGCTCAAAAAATTGTTACTGATTATCGTTCAATAGAAGTGAAACTGATTTTAATAAACTCAGCGGTGATGGTTGAGTAGATAGTCGCAAAGGTTGCTTGATTTTTTGAAAAATCTTTACATAGTATAAAATGAAGTCGTTTGCGCTGTCTCGTCGCTTGGATCTTTTAAACTACTCAACGGATTTAATGCAGTTTTCAGCAATAGATTCAAGAGTGAGTGATTCAAGAGGAAGGTTTATACGTATAATGATTGTTATATAATAGATACATACATAACTCTGTTTGTTTGTTAGTTTTTTTGTTACCTTTACACGACTAAACGACTGAACGGATCGTAATTTTTGCAAGGAGATATATTATATTCTGGGAAACGGCATAGGATTCTATTTAGCCAACTGCGTAAAATGAGGGTAACGTTTTATTGAAAAACCACCCGTGCGAAGCCGCGGGCGGGTCAGCTAGTTATTGTATAATTTTACTTAGAAAACTTTGTTGATTTATTTCAATCATTATTATAAATACGGGATTTATCACGTACCGTCTTATCGGTGTTTCGACCGACAATGTTTCGGTTCAATCCGTGAACCTTCATCAGGGTGGTCCTGTATTTATAATAATTATTGTATAATATTCAAATCAGTCCATGCGTTGTTGTACCAAGGTATTAGGACCCACGAAACAGGGAATCCTAGTGTGTTACGGCACGTTTATGGAGACGTGGCGCGTTGTGCGGTGCAAGCAGCGCTTTAAATCTATCAAATGCTTCTACATAACCGCTCTCATACACAGCCTTACGTTTAAGTTAAAAATGCGACGTCTCCATAAACGTGCTCTTAGATTTGATATGTGACTAGGTATTTGTTACGTGTAAATTTTTGAAGTAAAAACTTCTTTCGGCGCGTTGGGCATTTCTTGAGATGGGAAAAACCATTGAACTCGTGACACTGTACCGTTACCGACACCTCTGTATATAAGTATTTACAACTTCTTTAGGCGCGTTGGGCATTTTTTGAGATGGAAAAAAACATTGAACTCGCGACACTGTTACCGTTAACGTTACCGACACTTCTGTATATAACTATCTCGTAATTGTTCCAGTTTTCCCTTCTGTTGGCACTTCCGGAGTGCCGCTTTTTAAATTATATTTTATCACACCATGCTGAGACAAATATAGTTACTCAATATGACGTGGTCGCTGTGTTACAAAGCTGCAGAATTATCTCCACGTAAGATTTACTAGCACGTATAATTTAATCACATTACTTAATAATTCTAATTATTATTATCCGCGGAAATATTACTTGTTTTATTCTTTGCATTGACAATCTATTTTCAATGCAGGCAAAAAGTCACGTTACTGTTCAAGGATAATAATATGAATTTAACTCTAGATCTCAGAGTTTCACTACTATCTGCTAATGTAAATCTTTTCTCTTCGCGAAAATGCTATAAATGTAAATAAAAGTAAAACACATTATTGCAAATAGAAGTGCTCAGCCATAAGAACAAATCCAAAAGGGTCCTGTGAAAGCATATTGAGATACTGAACCTTTTCCTCCGACTAATAAGGTAATGGGTACCAAGTGCTTTTGACCCATATGAGTACATATTGTGGTTTGGTTTGGTACTGACGTTCACAAATATTTTTATCATTTATCCAGTTATTGATAAAAAAGTTACAAAATACCTGTATTTATGTTTATATTAGGGAAAATTTCGTTGCCACAAACCACAAAGTCAACATTTTTAACTATCTACCACCGCCTTTGCTTAGCTCATTACTGTCCATCGAGAGGTTGCCTGGTTGAAATAGCTTTCAGTGATAAGGCCGCCCACTGTACTTGGTTTATTTATAATAGTTTTCTAAGAAATCTTTGAGTACAATAAAAAGTTAATGTAATTAGTAGATTAACGATTTTGCAGCACCTTAATGACAATTAATATCGCGCTCTTCATATTGTTACGCCGAGGCTGTTACAGAATAAGTAATAGTCGGCCTCTTGAAGTTATACCTACTGTGCCACAGAATAGGTACCACTATAAACATCTACTACGTTTTTACCTACAGTTGCACATGATAAGAAATAATTATCCTGTTGAAATTCCTAGACGTTTCTGTTGTCAGTGGAACCATCGAGAGTGTTCGAGAGATATGTACTGTGCGCGGTATAAATAGTACGTAGAGACTCCCGAAGGGTCAGTCTGAACTTGGCTATACGTGCGAATATTTCGATGTCTTTTAGTGGTTTATTGTGCAACAGTGTCACAAGTAATCACAACACACTAAATCGTGTGATTTAGTGTGTTGTGATTACTTGTGATCAAGATCGTGTATTTATCATTTTAGTATTGAATAAAAGTGTTGTTTTGGTTAGATTGATTTTCATTGTTTTATCCCGAACCCTCAGATCGTAACAATATGAAACAAATAAGGATGATGATAATTTAAATTTTCATTTAAATTTGGTTTAGTTTGTGCCAACATAATTATCCCTATTGCCCCTTTATTGCTTTATTTTAATGAATTAATTCATACAAAACAGCAATTATTTTAGTTTTAACCCGTCAAGGATCACCAATACATTTCTTATGGTTGTGGTTTCTGACCGATCAAGTAACAAACCCGTTTTTAAATTAATCCTTAATTAGTCCTGTTAGTCCAAATTATTGGACTAACTCTGTCTCTAATTAAGAAATAACTCTGTTTGTTCCGATTTCTCAAGAAATGCTTAAAATCATGGGGAGTGCTTTTGGCCTAGTTCAGACTCGGCACAAAGCTTAGGGTGTTACGAAATATAATTCACAAAAATCAAATAATTATAATACGGCTCGATGTTAGAAGAGTTTTTTCTACACAAACTTTACTTTTGCTTATTTTTGGAGAAAATAGTCTAATTTCTTTTTTATTATTTCAACCCCGTTAGTTGCTAAAATAATGAATCTTTCTAGATTTATCTCTGCCTCATTTCTAAATAAAATATCCTTCCGGCTTTTACAAGGTTTTACCAGACCGCTACATCGTGATATCAAGAATTCGGGCCTAATTTTACCCGGCCACAACGTAAACAATCCAACCTTATTGGCCACATATTATAGGTGTCTAAGTAGATCAGTACCAACATTAAAAATATTTCGATGGAAGATTACTTAGACTATCGAAAGTTCAGCGCTACGAGCGTTTAAGATTCGTACTGAAATCTAGACAATTCGATGTAATCTTGATACCTGTTAAATGTTACGTTTGACGTAACCAAAAGGTGATTCTACCTCTAAAGTTCGAACGAAGATAAAATTATTACAGTTAAATGTGTGTATATTGGGAGTTAGACGCACATAAAAAAACACCATGCTACGCTCTAAGACAAAAATCGCCAACGTCACGCAAAAACAACTTTTCCTTAAAGTATTTAATAAAACCTACATTTTTAAATACAAATAAGAAATAAAATGAAAAGAACTTACGAACAATTATATTACCTGAATATTTTTCACTGCGGTAAAACAATATGTGTTTAAAAGCTATAAAAACGTGTTCAAAGAGACTGGAATAAAAGAGGTGTTATTTGCGCACAATTTGAGCATATTTCACCCACATTATACGATCCTTACGTTTCAAAGCGATACACTTATGTAGCACCTTAAATAGGCTTAAGAGGGCAATAAAAGAGGGTGCTTTGTTCGTGCTGTTAAATTATGTTGGTAAACACATTTGTTTTCTGTTTTCCCTTTTGTTAAATGCATTTTAATTCTTCGTATTTATTAGTTTCACGTTTCTTGGTGTTACTGATGCAAGTTCCTCTATTTATCTCTTTCAACGACGACTTATTTTAAATATTTAAAGCTTTAATTTAACTTGCCTTGTTAGTATGTCCTCAAATCTTGCATTGAATGATATACAAACCGATGAGCTGAAGTTTAAAATAGGTATATATGTTACTCCGGGGACAATACTAATAATATGAGACCATGGTCTCATGATGATGAGTCTAATGATGGAAACGGATGCTAGACAACGGAACTATTGAATGGAATATAATTACAGTGGGTATATTATTATATTATATAAAGCTCGATTACCACTGACTGACTGACTGATTGACTCATTGACATGTTTGTTCTCCCAGATGCCCCCTCGTAGGGTGAAAATGTTTGGTGGGATCGTATAGAGGGAGTTCCGATGAGTTGGGAATAAATCCTAAAGTACCCCTTTTGTCCCCCATTCGCTCACATCGACCTCGTATCTCGGAAAGTATAGGTCTTAGAGAGTTGGTGCAAAAACTAATGTTGCAGAGGACATTTTTTTATATCCGGTTCCGTGAAAAAAAAAATTGTCTTTCATACAAAAAAAAAATTGTCCCATACAAAATATTTCTGTATGAATACCGTAAACCGTATATTTCGTTTGCCGTAATTTTCATACTGTTTTTGTAGGGAGCCCATGGCTTGTGTGTACTATAAAATTACTGTAAATTTGCTTGATTCTATTTAATGGTGGTGGAGGGGCATGAGACAACTTTCATAGTTTTTGCAAAGGTCATCATCATCATTTTGGAACATCCAATTTTTTTTTTTTTTTTAGTATGCAACGTTCATCATGTTTATTTTGGAACATCCACATTTTTTTAATTATGCCTCATCCACAATGATCACTTTGGAACGTCAATTATTTTTTTTTTATTATGCAACAGCCACTGTGATCATTTTGGTACATAATTTTTTTTAATTATGCCTCATCCACAATGATCACTTTGGAACGTCAATTATTTTTTTTTTATTATGCATCATCCACTGTGATCATTTTGGAACATCATTTTTTTTTTCAATTATGCCTCATCCACTATGATCACTTTTGGAACGTCAATTTTTTTTTTTATTATGCAAAATATTTTGTGATCATTTTGGAAAATCAATTTTTTTTAAATTATGCCTCATCCACAATGATCATTTTGGAACGTCAATTTTTTTTTTTTTTATTATGCAAAATCCACTGTGATCATTTTGGAACATCAATTTTTTTTAATTATGCCTCATCCACAATGATCATTTTGGAAAGTCAATTTTTTCCCCCTTTTTTTTTATTATGCAACGTTTATCATGTTCATTTGGGAACATCAATTTTTGTTCAATTATGCATCATCCACTGTGATCATTTTGGAACATCATTTTTTTTTCAATTATGCCTCATCCACTATGATCACTTTGGAACGACAATTTTTTTTTTTATTATGCAACATCCACTGTGATCATTTTGGTACATAATTTTTTTAATTTCGCCTCATCCACAATGATCACTTTGGAACGTCAATTTTTTTTTTTTTATTATGCAACATCCACTGTGATCATTTTGGTACATCATTTTTTTTAATTATGCCTCATCCACAATGATCACTTTGGAACGTCAATTATTTTTTTTTTTTTATTATGCATCATCCACTGTGATCATTTTGGAACATCATTTTTTTTAATTATGCCTCATCCACAATGATCACTTTGGAACGTCAATTTTTTTTTATTATGCAACATCCACTGTGATCATTTTGGAACAT
The DNA here is from genome assembly GCA_963924445.1 of Philereme transversata. Lineage (NCBI taxonomy): Eukaryota > Metazoa > Arthropoda > Insecta > Lepidoptera > Geometridae > Philereme > Philereme transversata. Next base: position 7,667,481 of record OZ004353.1, read on the forward strand.
CATTTTTTTTAATTATGCCTCATCCACAATGATCACTTTGGAACGTCATTTTTTTTTTATTATGCAACATCCACTGTGATCATTTTGGTACATAATTTTTTTTAATTATGCCTCATCCACAATGATCACTTTGGAACGTCAATTTTTTTTTATTATGCAACATCCACTGTGATCATTTTGGTACATATTTTTTTTAATTATTCCTCATCCACAATGATCTTTTTGGAACGTTAATTAATTTTTTTTATTATATGTGATCATTTTGGTACATAATTTTTTTTAATTATGCCTCATCCACAATGATCACTTTGGAACGTCAATTTTTTTTTATTATGCAACATCCACTGTGATCATTTTGGTACATATTTTTTTTAATTATGCCTCATCCACAATGATCACTTTGGAACGTCATTTTTTTTTTATTATGCAACATCCACTGTGATCATTTTGGTACATAATTTTTTTTAATTATGGCTCATCCACAATGATCACTTTGGAACGTCAATTTTTTTTTATTATGCAACATCCACTGTGATCATTTTGGTACATATTTTTTTTAATTATTCCTCATCCACAATGATCTTTTTGGAACGTTAATTAATTTTTTTTATTATATGTGATCATTTTGGTACATCATTTTATTTTAAGTATGCCTCATCCACTATGATCATTTTGGAACGTCGAAATACTTTTTAATTGCTTCTTCTACTTGAATATCTTTTTTGATTGCTTCTTCCACTTCGATATCCTCTTTGAATGTTTCTTCCACTTTGATATCTTCTCAACAAAATTATGATTTTCCTTAAAAAACTTTAATCGTTCGTATCTTTTAAACGGTAAGAGATAGACATAACAAACTTTTATAAAATGGTAGCACAAATTTTTGGCGGAATCGTTATTTTACGGTCATCATCGCCCTTGTTATCATTTTGAATTCTTCTCTCACTTCCTTTTCGTTTTCGAATGTTTCTTCCACATTGATATCCTCTTTAATTGTTTTTATAACTTTGAAATCCTCTTTGATGGCATTTTTACTTGAATATACTTTTGAATTGTTTTTTCTATTTTTCTATTTTCTTCAATTACTTCTCTTACTTCAATATCGACTCTACAAAATTATGGGTTTTAATACAAATCTTAAATCGCTCGTATCTTCTAAACGGGAAGAGTTACCCCCAGCAAACTTTTACAAAATATTGGTACTAATTTTTGGTGGAATAGTTTTTTTAATACCATCATTGCCCTTGAGATCCTTTTTGAATGCTTCTCTTACTTCGTCTTCCGCTTTGAATGCTTCTTTCACCTCGATATCCTCTATTTTTGCTTCTTCCACTTTGATATCCTTTTTAATTGCTTTATCTACTTATATATTTTCTTCAATTGCTTCTTTTACTTCAATTCCCACTCCACAAAATTATGGGTTTTAATACAAATCTTAAATCGCTCGTATCTTCTAAACGGGAACAGTTACGCCTAGCAAACTTTTACAAAATATTGGTACAAATTTTTGGTCGAATATTTTTTTTATTACCATCATTGATCTTGAAATCCTTTTTGAATGCTTCTTTCACCTCAATATCCTCTATTTTTGCTTCTTCCACTTTGATATCCTTTTTAATTGCTTTTTCTACTTATATGTCTTCTTCAATTGCTTCTTTTACTTCAATTTCCACTCCACAAAATTATGGGTTTTCATACTTAACTTAAAACGCTCGTATCTTTTAAACGGGAAGAGATAGCTCGAGGAAACTTTTACAAAATATTAGTATAAGTTTTTGGTGAAACCGTTTTTTATTTTTATCATTGTCCTCGACGTCTTTTACTCAATTTCAATTTCCTCTTTAATTGTTTCTGCTACTTCGATATCCTATTTGATTGCTTCTTTCACTTCAATATCCTCTTTGATTGCTTCTTCCACTTCGATATTATCTTTGATTGCTGCTTCCACTTGGATATCTTCTTTGATTTGATTGCTTCTTTTATTTCGATCGTCTTTGACTGCTTCTTACACATGGATATCCTCTTTGATAGCTCGTAAAAGGTTGATATCCTCTTTGATTGCTTCTTCGACTTCGATATCATCTTTGATTTCTGCTTCCACTTGGATGTCCTCTTTGATTTGATGGCTTCTTCGATTTCGATATCGTCTTTGACTGCTTCTTACACATGGATATCCTCTTCGATAGCTTTAAACAGCTCGATATCCTCTTTGATTGCTTTTTCCACTTTGATATCCTCTTTTATTGCTTCTACCAATTCTATATCATCTTCGATTTCCTTTTGATTGCTTCTTGCACTGCAATATTCTCTTTGATTGCGTCTTCATCTTCGATATCGTTTTTGATAGCATTTTCACTACGATATCCTCTGTGATGGCTTCTTACACTTCGATATCTTCTTTGATTGCTTGTTCCACTTCGATATCCTCTAAGATTGCTTCTTCCTTTTCGATATCGTCTTTGATTGCTTTTTCACTTCGTCATCCTCTTTGAATACTTCTACCACCTCGGTATCCTCTTTGATTCCTTAGTCAACTTCAATTTCCTCTAAGATTGTTTTTCCTACTTCGATGTCCTATTTGATTGCTTCTTCCACTTCAATATCCTCTTCGATTACACCTCCCACTTCGATGTCATCTTCATTTTCCTTTTGATTGCTTCTTGCATTGCAAAATTCTCTTTGATTGCGTCTTGATCTTCGATATCGGCTTTGCCAGCATTTTCACTTCGATATCCTCTGTGATGGCTTCTTCCACTTCGATACCCTCTTTGATTGCTTCTTCCACTTCGATATCCTCTTTGATTGCTTCTTCCACTTCGATATCCTCTTTGATTGCTTCTTCCACTTCGATATCGTCTTTGACTGTTTCTTCCACTTCGATATCGTCTTTAATTGCTTTTTTCACTTCGTCATCCTCTTAGAATGCTCTTACCACCTCGGTATCCTCTTTGATTGCTTACTCAACTTTAATTTCCTCTTTGATTGTTTCTGCTACTTCGATATCCTATTTGATTGCTTCTTTCACTTCAATATCCTCTTTGATTGCTTCTTCCACTTCGATATCGTTTTTGACTGTTTCTTCCACTTTGATATCGTCTTTGATTGCTTTTTTCACTTCGTCATCCTCTTAGAATGCTCTTACCACCTCGGTATCCTCTTTGATTGCTTACTCAACTTTAATTTCCTCTTTGATTGTTTCTGCTACTTCGATATCCTATTTGATTGCTTCTTTCACTTCTATATCCTCTTTAATTGCTTCTTCCACTTGGAAATCCTCTTTGATTTGATTGCTTCTTCCATTTCGATATCGTCTTTGACTGCTTCTTACACATGGATATCCTCTTTGATGGCTTTTAACGGCTCGATATCCTCTTTAATTACTTCTTCGACTAAAAGAAAAACACGCGAGCTGCGAGCAGCTCGCGCACAACGCAACCTCTAGTTATATTATATAAAGCTCGATTACCACTCACTGACTGACTGACTGACTGACTCATTGACATGTTTGTTCTCCCAGATGCCACCTCGTAGGGTGAAAATGTTTGGTGGGATCGTATAGAGGGAGTTTCGATGAGTTGGGAATAAATCCTAAAGTACCCCTTTTGTCCCCCATTCGCTCACATCGACCTCGTATCTCGGAAAGTATAGGTCTTAGAGAGTTGGTGCAAAAACTAATGTTGCAGAGGACATTTTTTTATATCCGGTTCCATGAAAAAAAAATTGTCTTTCATACAAAAAAAAAATTGTCCCATACAAAATATTTCTGTATGAATACCGTAAACCGTATATTTCGTTTGCCGTAATTTTCATACTGTTTTTGTAGGGAGCCCACGGCTTGTGTGTACTATAAAATTACTGTAAATTTGCTTGATTCTATATAATGGTGGTGGAGGGACATGAGATAACTTTCATAGTTTTTTGCAAAGGTCATCATCATCATTTTGGAACATCCAATTTTTTTTTTTTTTTTAGTATGCAACGTTCATCATGTTTATTTTGGAACATCCACATTTTTTTAATTATGCCTCATCCACAATGATCACTTTGGAACGTCAATTATTTTTTTTTTATTATGCAACATCCACTGTGATCATTTTGGTACATCATTTTTTTTAATTATGCCTCATCCACAATGATCACTTTGGAACGTCAATTATTATTATTTTTTTTGTATTATGCAACATCCACTGTGATCATTTTGGTACATAATTTTTTTTATTATGCCTCATCCACAATGATCACTTTGGAACGTCAATTATTTTTTTTATTATGCAACATCCACTGTAATCATTTTGGTACATCATTTTTTTAATTACGCCTCATCCACAATGATCACTTTGGAACGTCAATTTTTTTTTTTATTATGCAACACATAATTTTTTTTAATTATGCCTCATCCACAATGATCACTTTGGAACGTCAATTATTTTTTTATTATGCATCATCCACTGTGATCATTTTGGAACATCATTTTTTTAATTATGCCTCATCCACAATGATCACTTTGGAACGTCAATTTTTTTTTTATTATGCAACATCCACTGTGATCATTATGGTACATAATTTTTTTTATTATGCCTCATCCACAATGATCACTTTGGAACGTCAATTATTTTTTTTATCATGCAACATCCACTGTAATCATTTTGGTACATCATTTTTTTAATTACGCCTCATCCACAATGATCACTTTGGAACGTCAATTATTTTTTTTTATTATGCAACACATAATTTTTTTTAATTATGCCTCATCCACAATGATCACTTTGGAACGTCAATTATTTTTTTTTATTATGCATCATCCACTGTGATCATTTTGGAACATCATTTTTTTTAATTATGCCTCATCCACAATGATCACTTTGGAACGTCAATTATTATTATTTTTTTGTATTATGCAACATCCACTGTGATCATTTTGGTACATCATTTTTTTAATTACGCCTCATCCACAATGATCACTTTGGAACGTCAATTTTTTTTTATTATGCATCATCCACTGTGATCATTTTGGAACATAATTTTTTTTTAATTTTGCCTCATCCACATGATCATTTTGGAACGTCAATTTTTTAATTATGCCTCATCCACAATGATCACTTTGGAACGTCAATTATTATTTTTTTTTTGTATTATGCAACATCCACTGTGATCATTTTGGTACATAATTTTTTTTATTATGCCTCATCCACAATGATCACTTTGGAACGTCAATTATTTTTTTTATTATGCAACATCCACTGTAATCATTTTGGTACATCATTTTTTTAATTATGCCTCATCCACAATGATCACTTTGGAACATAATTTTTTTTTTATTATGCATCATCCACTGTGATCATTTTGGAACATCAATTTTTTAATTATGCCTCATCCACAATGATTACTTTGGAACGTCAATTATTATTATTTTTTTGTATTATGCAACATCCACTGTGATCATTTTGGTACATCATTTTTTTAATTACGCCTCATCCACAATGATCACTTTGGAACGTCAATTTTTTTTACTATGCATCATCCACTGTGATCATTTTGGAACATAATTTTTATTTTAATTTTGCCTCATCCGCATGATCATTTTGGAACGTCAAATTTTTTTTTATTATGCAACATCCACTGTGATCATTTTGGAAAATTAATTTTTTTTGTATCACAAATTTTTGGTGGAATCGTTATTTTACGGTCATCATCGCCCTTGCCATTATTTTGAATTCTTCTCTCACTTCCTTTTCGTTTTCGAATGTTTCTTCCACATTGATATCCTCTTTAATTGTTTCTATAACTTCGAAATCCTCTTTGATGGCATTTTTACTTCAATATACTTTTGAATTGTTTTTTCTATTTTTATATTTTCTTCAATTACTTCTCTTACTTCAATATCGACTCTACAAAATTATGGGTTTTAATACAAATCTTAAATCGCTCGTATCTTCTAAACGGGAAGAGTTACGCGTAGCAAACTTTTACAAAATATTGGTACAAATTTTTGGTGGAATGGTTTTTTTAATACCATCATTGCGCTTGACATCCTTTTTGAATGCTTCTCTCACTTGGTCTTCCTCCTTGAATGCTTCTTTAACCTCGATATCCTCTATTTTTGCTTCTTTCACATTGATATCCTTTTTAATTGCTTTTTCTACTTATATATTTTCTTCAATTGCTTCTTTTACTTCAATTCCCACTCTACAAAATTATGGGTTTTAATACAAATCTTAAATCGCTCGTATCTTCTAAACGGGAAGAGTTACGCGTAGCAAACTTTTACAAAATATTGGTACTAATTTTTGGTGGAGTAGTTCTTTTAATACCACATTGCCCTTGACATCCTTTTTAAATGCTTCTTTCACTTCGTCTTCCACTTTGAATGATTCTTTCAACTCGATATCCTCTATTTTTGCTTCTTCCACTTTGATATCCTTTTTAATTGCTTTTTCTACTTATATATTTTCTTCAATTGCTTCTGTTACTTCAATTTCCACTCTACAAAATACAAATCTTAAATCGCTCGTATCTTCTAAACGGGAAGAGTTACGTGTAGCAAACTTTTACAAAATATTGGTACAAATTTTTGTTGGAATAGTTTTTTTAATACCATCATTGCCCTTGACATCCTTTCTGAATGCTTCTCTTACTTCGTCTTCCTCTTTAAATGCTTATTTCACCACGATATCCTCTATTTTTGCTTCTTCCGCTTTGATATCCTTTTTAATTGCTTTTTCTTCTTATATATTTTCTTCCATTGCTTCTTTTACTTCAATTTCCACTCTACAAAATTATGGGTTTTAATACAAATCTTAAATCGCTCGTATCTTCTAAACGGGAAGAGTTACGCCTACCAAACTTTTACAAAATATTGGTACAAATTTTTGATGGAATAGTTTTTTTAATACCATCATTGCCCTTGACATCCTTTTTAAATACTTCTCTCACTTGGTCTTCCTCCTTGAATGCTTCTTTCACCTCGATATCCTCTATTTTTGCTTCTTCCACTTTGATATCCTTTTTAATTGCTTTTTCTACTTATGTGTTTTCTTCAATTGCTTCTTTTACTTCAATTTCCACTCTACAAAATTATGGGGTTTCATACAAAACTTAAATCGCTCGTATCTTTTAAACGGGAAGAGATAGCTCGAGGAAACTTTTACAAAATATTGGTATAAGTTTTTGGTGGAACCGTTTTTTTATTTTTATCATTGTCCTCGACGTCTTTTACTCAATTTCAATTTCCTGTTTGATTGTTTCTGCTACTTCGATATCCTATTTGATTGCTTCTTTCACTTCGATATCATCTTTGAATGCTGCGTCCACTTGGAAATCCTCTATGATTTCATTGCTTCTTCCATTTAGATATCGTCTTTGACTGCTTCTTACACATGGATATCCTCTTCGATAGCTTTTAACAGCTCGATATCCTCTTTGATTGCTTCTTCCACTTTGATATCCTCTTTTATTGCTTCTACCAATTCGATATCATCTTCGATTTCCTTTGATTGCTTCTTGCACTGCAATATTCTCTTTGATTGCGTCTTTATCTTCGATATGGTTTTTGATAGCATTTTCACTTCAATATCCTCTGTGATGGCTTCTTACACTTCGATATCTTCTTTGATTGCTTCTTCCACTTCGATATCCTCTAAGATTGCTTCTTCCACTTCGATACCTTCTTTGATTGCTTCTTCCACTTCGATATCGTCTTTGATTGCTTTTTTCACTTCGTCATCTTAGAATGCTTCTACCACCTCGGTATCCTCTTTGATTGCTTACTCAACTTCAATTTCCTCTTTAATAGTTTCTGCTAATTCGATATCCTATTTGATTGCTGCTTTCACTTCAATATCCTGTTTGATTGCTTCTTGCACTTCGAAATCATATTTGATTGCTGCTTCCATTTGGATATCTTCTTTGATTTGATTGCTTCTTCCATTTCGATATCGTCTTTGACTGCTTCTTACACATGGATATCCTTTTTGATCGCTTTTAACAGCTCGAAATCCTCTTTGATTGCTTCTTCGACAAAAACAATAACACGCGAGTTGCGTGCAACTCGCGCACTACGCAACCTCTAGTTAGTGGTATATAGTTGAATCTGCTTGCGGCTCCGATTATGTATTTTAGAAATTTATTTCAAGAAGTAATTTTTCAACAAAAATTTGTATTTCTTCAGACGTATTTTCCTATAACTTGCTTTTGTAGTTTATTCGCACCCTTCATCTTTTTTTTTGTAAATACATACTTATAATAAAGAGAAACAACCAGATCCCGAACAAATATCTGTAGATCATCAAACATTTGTTCCGCGGTGGGAATCGAACCTGCAACCTCCTGCGTCTCAAACGACTATTCGCCACTGCCCCACGGAGATCGTCAGAAAGGCTTGGTCTTGTTTTATTACACATATTATATTTTTTTTTTTTAATCTTTAATCTTTAAGTACAAAATTATAGATGAACATAGAAAATGCTTTATTCTAAAAAATGTATATATACCACACTTAAATTACCAAATAATAGATATTTAAAACATTTAACTAGACACGCGGAAATGCAAATGTCAGTTTTATCGCTAAAATAGATCTCTTCCAGACAACCTTAATTACATGTCCTGAAAATATTTGTTGCGTTCCGGGCATGTGCGCTGTGGAAACATGGTACGCTCAATATAGGGTTATTGATAATATACGCACAAAAATGAAAGGGTTATTTTGTTGAGCATAATAAATAAATTTGTGAAATCTTTACCATATAAATGTGAAATTTATTTTGGCATGTAAAAACAAACACTTTATTATATTTAAGTATGTTGTGCTATTGCTTAGTACTTGCCATCTAACCACAGATACTGTATTGGTGACGTCTCGAGATAACTCTTGTTGTCGCAAAACCCGCAACCATTTCCGAAAGAGATATTAAATCGGCCTTTATTTTTGGATGTCGATTGCAAGATTAGGCAGTAAGTCTTATATCGAATTAATAATCACCTAAACTTAGTCGATTTTCTTTAAAATTTGATAATTTAACTGGTTTTGTTTTTCGGGAATTCTTTTTTATGTTTTGAGTAACCGTCAGTATATTACCAAACACCCTGTATATGTGGGCAAATAAACAACTTGAGCAACGAATAATCGAGTTCAGCAATATTCTAAAAACCTTTCAGAACTTTCGACAATATTCCTTGCCATAACGCAAACTTGCTAAAGCAAACAAAATGCCTGAAACCCGAGAACGGAATGGCAACACTGTAATCAGAGTCACGAGTTGCAGCGACCACCTCAAAGAGGAACTTTCCTTGTAATTTGACGGAGCGGATTCACGTCAAACAAGCTGACCGTGCCTAAATTAACTTTGATAACTTAAGTTGCATTGCATAAATTTGTTATCACATAAACGTATAGTGTTATGGGATGCTTAGATTATTAGAGTTTCTTGTAAATAAATAAATAAATATTGCTGGACATTTCACACAGTGCTATCTAGCCCCAAACTAAGCAGAGCTTGTACTTTGGGAACCATATAACTGATAGAATACTTATATAATTTTTGTCCCATCTCCAGGAGGAATAAAAAAAACATGATCTGATCACTCTGTACGCTATAATTTTCTATTTACGTCTATATGTTATTGGCTTGCGTTTGATCTCGCTTGATGGTAAGCTATTATGATGATGATTTTAACTTCGGTAGCCCGACTCTAACATCTGCCAAATTTTATGTCAGCTAACTATCTATACTATTGATAGTTGGTTCAATTGACCTACTTAATTAAGTGGAAGGTATTTAATTAGATGACTAACAATCAAGATTTTTTCGTTAAACACGCCTTTTCGTGATACGATGTCCAAAAACCGCAACTTTACCCTCATAAATATGATCATTCTAAACGTGGTTAATGTCGCTAGTTACTACAAAATTCATAATACCGCGGGTATTATGAATTTTGGCTGAGCGGTGAATGAAGAAAAAAATCACCAATAGGATTGCTTCATTTCGCACAACGCAGCTATCATATTGATGGAATCGACACACTTCCGCAGCTTAGTGACGTAGCACATTTCTGGTGAAAAGTTAAGATCGGATAGGAGGCAGCATCACCTTTTATTTCTGTTACGTCAAATATTGCACTGACAGATATCGAGATGAGATCGAAACTAAAATTCGATTCGACTCAAGCACATCTCTCATTCGATAAAGATGTCATGAACTATTGTGGAAGTAAAAAATGGTAAAACAATGAAAAATCTTCTTTAACAAGAATGGGAAAATCATTATTGTGTTGATCCGCAGGTTTACTCGCTGATTGAATGAGGTTAAAATAATGTTATTCAATCTTTTTGCGAAAAGTAGCCCGTGGTTCACGTGCATTCTAAAGTCCGTCAACACACTTTGCGTCCATTACAATAATGCCTTCAGGATATTGTTGGGCCTCCCGTGATTCTGAACGCCTCTAGTATGTTCGCGAAGGCGCGCATGGATGTGTTCACGGTCAGTATGAGAAAAAAGGCATCTTCGTTGCTTACAAGAGTAAGCGGGAGTACCGACACCATTTTCAGGACAATAGCGGACAAGTATGACGGTCCTCTCTATAAACACTGGGTTCTGTGTAGGTAACTACCTGCCCATATACCTAAGCATTGTAACACGCTACAATTTAATTTTATTTATAACCTTAATTTACTAACATAGTTTATAACCTTTATTAACACTGACATGGATTTTATTTTATTTGATCTTGTGACATCTGGAATAAATAAGTATTTAATTTAATTCTATTATATTAGGGACCACATCATTAACAAAACTCCTAAAGCCGTCTAGTTCTTCACTTCTGTCAGAAATTAAACTTCATGTTCATTCTAATTTTTTTTTTGTACCACTAAGGTAGCAAACAAGCATACGGCCCACCTGTTGGTAAGCGGTTACCGTAGCCTATGGAGGTTTGTTACACCAAAGGTATTACTCGCGCGTCGCCGACCCTTTAACATTTTCAAAACGACCTTTTTGAAGCCCCCCATAATTTTTGAAGCACTGTAGTCTCTGGGGAAAACCTCGGTAGGGAGACCATTTCACAAACGAAGTGTTCGTGGGAGGATATTTCTTTGGAACCTCACGGTATGTGACCACATCGTGTCTGTTGTATCACAATTATACAACAGCACCAAGTTTTAAGAGTAGGGACGCAAAGAGTCTTATATTTTGGCAAATTTACCATAATACGGCAATATAGCAGTGTTTAGAAATACGATAATTATTTACCTGAGGGTGACCATCATCTTCACCGTTATATTTAAACCGTCAAGAACAGTTAATGGCTACTTGGAAACTGGAGCTTTAGGTTCTTACGGTATTCGAACAAGCATGGCTAATGAAATACCAGGGCCCGTAGCCAAATGTCATTCGCCACGAATCTATTCGACTTCTACATACATTGGTTGTCGCTGAATGACGTAATATTTCTATAGCATGTGTCAAATCCCATACATTTTCGGACGTATCGACTAGCGTCATCGCTAATCGACTGTAACTTGGCTAAGCCCTCAGGAATACCTCGCGCGCGTAGCAAGCACATTGCTACGACCTATGAAAAATTAAATTAATATAAACATTTAAATTTAGGACTCAAGGTCACTCAGCGTGCTATAGAGAGCGCTATGCATGATGTTTCTTTATGAGATCGAATCAGAAATGAGGAGATTCGTAGACGAACCAAAGTCCCCGACAAAGCACTAATGATTAGCTAGACGAAATGGCAGTGGGCAGGGCACATAGCTAGAATAACTGACGGCCGTTGAATAGACATAATAAGAGTATAGCTATTAGTATAGAAAATAATGTATGTAATAATATAACATTAGTAGTTTCAAAAGTTAAACTACATAAATAAATAAATATTGCTGGACATTTCACACAGCGCTATCTAGCCCCATACTAAGCAGAGCTTGTACTATGGGAACCAGATAACTGATAGAATACTTATACACTTTTTTTGTAAATACATACTTATAATATATAGAAAGACACTCAGACACCGGAACAAATATCTGTAGATCCTGCAAATATTTGTTCCGTGGCGGGAATCGAATCCGCTACCTCCTGCGTCTCAGCCGGCTATACGCCCACTGCGCCATGGAGGTCATCGTCGTACATAATAGTGTAGTGCTCGGAGTTCTGCTGTACTTTTGAATTTTTAAGATTTATAAACAGTCAGCGGTAACCTGGTTTAAATGTGAATGTTCCTTGAATCCCAGGAGCCCGTCAGTCGGACGCCATATCACAGCCAGGATCAAATTACATATTTTATTTAACCGCTAGAAGGCAGACGGTACAAGATTGTGGTCTTCATTTTTTAGACTACTTTTAAGCCTTCGTAACTGAACAATATTATAACTAAAAAAAAATATGTGTTTTTTGTGCTTTATTTTGATAAAATCTAAAATATATTTATTGTTTTATTTTATAGAAGTCAGTCTAGCCGTGTAGTAGTAAATCTTAACAGTCAGACAGAGAGACAGAGTTACTTTTGAATTAAAAAAAATTGTATGGATTTGGATATGCCTACATATTTTATGTTTTCATTCTAAAATTACTAAATTAGCTTTAAAGAAAACAGACAGATTGTTTTCTTGAAAATAACTATTTTTCCTTGATTTTCAGCTAATTGTTGATATTTAAAGTACATGCAAACTACTTAAAAAGTTCGTTATTTAGGTAAAATTGTAAGAAGAAAGTTAGAGGAGCTTACTCTTGCAGGAAAGTTTTCTCATTAAATAAAGAGTAATATGAATTTGTACGGTTTTTGTTCTGTGCGAACCACAGACAAATCGGGTCGTTTAATGATGTTGTTTGTAGGGCTTCGGGAAATAAACTTTTAATTGTTTTGAGGGAATCAAGTTAATAACAATCGAAAGTTAAGAGCAGTGCCGCCAAGCGGCATTGCTGTGTTTGGGTTTGAATGGTTACCGGTCAAATCACAGTCTCAATGCAGGTTCTACGCCTGTATGCCTCAATCTGATGGACGCAGGGTATAGAATCGTAGGGCACATTTTCTAATGTGCATAACCTACGATGAAATTCTCTTTTATAGGCTATGATTAGCACTTGACATCTGTTGGCAGATGGGCCATAAGTTTGTTCCATCTCCATGTACTATAAAAAAAAAGTACGCGAATGCTCGACATTTTAACTTCAATTGATTTGCGGACAAAACATTTGTATAATTAAGGTTGTCCGGAAGAGATCACTTTTAGCGATAATACCTCCCATTTTACCGTCATTTATTGTATATTTCATTTATTACTGTATTTTTAATTGGTGTGCAATTAAGAGTACGTATATTATTATTACACTGATATTATAAATGTGAAAGTTTGGATGTTTGTTTATTTGTTTGGTACTCAATCACGTCGTAACTATTGAACCGATTTTGATGAAATTTGGTTTGATAATAGATTCTGATCTGGATTCAAACGTAGATAAAAGTTGTCTGGAAGAGACCGCTTTGTTAAGCGATAAGATCGCCCTTGATGCTTACATTTATTTGTTTTTTATTTCTTTATATTTGTCGTGTCTAGCTTGTAAGGCATAATAAATAATTTTCAATCATTCATTCATTTATAAGCTACTTTATCATGACAAACAACGCGTGCAAAGCCGCGGGCAGAATCTAGTTTATTATAATTTATTTATAGGCTTATTCTTTGAATAACTACACAGAACATACATTTGGAATAAATTTCTGTTCGAAACGTAAGCCTCAAAACATTGTATGTGTGCTTTAGTGCCAAATTTACATTTGTAAAAACTACTCAAAATACACTTTTATCTGTTTCTCCTACGCGCTAAAAACATTATAACTTCAATCAAATACTTTTTAATAGCGAAGTCTAAAATCTTTTTAGAGCTCGTGGCTTAAATAAAATAAACTAAAATTACCTGAGCAACCGTTTTACTCACGCACGGTAACTAAAGAGCTTCCACAATATTTCGGTTTTCATTTAGGTAACAGCAACGCCATTCCCGGAGTCTCATCTAATTTTATCGTATACACATCGAACACATTTCTGTACTGACAAAAGCCAAAATAGTTCAGCTGGTTAACTAATAGTATAACACATATCTTTTCATCACGAATATGAGGAAATTAGCAAACGTAACAGCTTGTTGCTAAATCCAAAATTTGCTTTTACGGTGTTCCTTTATTGATTTTATTTTCATTAAGGCTTGTTCCATTTTTAAATAGAAATAAGGGTCGTTATTGATCGCTTATCTTATTGATAGCCTGAGTCTGACATTCTTCTGGACTATGTCAGTGACCTGAGTTTGTTTATAGATTTCCACATTCTAATTTGATTTCAAAAAGAAACGCTCTTCATAGCTCGATGAGCGATCTTAAGCTTTCTTATGAGAACCTCAGTGAGAAACATAATAATTATATAATTATTTCATCAATTTATTACTTAACGCAGGCTTTGGGCCTGGACCTTTACAAAGCCATTACAGGGGCCGAAGCCAATAAGTAAGAGACCTGTTTGTTTTTATAAAAATGAGTATGACAAGATGGAGGTGAGACAGATGGTACTATTGCAACACATGGGTTAGAGTTCGGGCTATTGTTAGAGTAATGCTTATGTAAAACGGTTTGTCAGAGAAATGAGATACGGCACCTGCCAATCTTGTAATATTTAAGAATGATTGAGGCAGTGGTGACTAGCTGTCTACTAAACGGGCCCCCATAAGTGCCGCCAATAGAAGGCAGCGTAAGGAGCAACGTTGGTGTGGGCGGTTAAAGGGTTTTGAGAGGTGTGCTGCAGTTTGACTAAGCGCTACTCCCGGCTTTATTCCTTTAACACTTCAACCCTTGGAGGTTCCGCACTTGCGCCTCCTACCTTGACTGGCTAACTAAGGCAAACCAAGGGTCAGGGGTTTCTGTCAACCCCAGGGAGTAATAGGGCTCCGCAGTGTTGCCACGCACCGAAAGCCACAAGCGTGCCCTGCGGGGAAATTATTATTATTATCATCAGCCCGTAGAGTCCCACTGCAGGGTAAAGGTCTCCCTTTCATCTTTCCATACCGGTTACTAGCTAACAATAAAATGTAGTGGTAGTGTAAGTGTCAGTTAGTAGTTTGTGTGGAGATACCCAGCTATTCTCATTTTATGGGCTGTGCTAGGTAGTAAGGGCTATTACCCGGCGCGCCAGCCCGGAAAACCGAAATTACGTAAACGGTACATTGAATTTTCCTATAATCGGTTGACAGGCCTCGGGGCCAGCGATGGATGTAGTCTGGTTTAACATGCTCGTGTTTCTTAATAAATTACGTAGTTAAGTGTGTGCCAAATAACTTTGCAGCTGTGATTAATTATTATAAACGTTTTTTACCAATGCAACGAAATACTTTATAATTTATACCAATAATAGCTGTAGAGGTCCTACCCAGGCTTCATTGATAGACTCGGTGCAAAAGTGGACTGTATTTATTTTTCTTCTTAGTTGCTAGTTTACAAGGTATAAATCGCGTTCTTGAATGATCACAAATTTCTGCTTGAAAACGGTCTATCTTTATACAAAACTACTCCTCGCCCTAGCCATGGTGCGGGGATCGTAATTCACGCTTTCACAAATCATGTTATACAATTCTTAATACATCGAAGTTTCCAGCAAAGTTAGACGGGGACTTACATGTAGCTATCTCACTCTTTTGACCTTTACAAGTTTAAACTGTTACAATCTTAGCTACCTGTTAACATTTGAATCTGATTCGATCTTATAACTACCTAATACATTTCAAATCTAGATTCGATCCTTCCCCGTCTTTGATCGTCCGTTACAGTCTCCCCCCGGCGCAGATCCTCGCAGCCTTCTTATTCAATCGGGAGGACGATCAACCTTCTCACTGGCCTCCGGAAAACGCCTCCCCGCGTCCGCACCTCAGCGCTCCGAACTACTCCGTCCGGACCCGTAATCACGCGCTCGATCTGGCCCCGCGGCCATACGTTCCGAGGTAGCAAACCGTCCACGATTATGACGACGTCCCCTTCTTTGATGTTCTCTTGCTGTCTTCTGACGTCGCCTCGCGGCGCCAACGTAGGCAAGTACTCGTTGATCCAGCGCTTCCAAAAAGAGTTTGCCAGAGCTTGTGCGGCGCGCCACGTCCTTCTGTCGGCTACGTCGCAGTCTCCCACATATGGCAAACCTACTGCCGTCCCCAATAAAAAGTGGTTCGGCGTTAAAGCTTCCTTTTCCTCTGGGTCCACGGGTACATGCGTTAAAGGCCGCGAGTTCACGGTGTGCTCGATTTCTGTCATTAGCGTATTCAATACCTCTTCTCTGGGCTAGGCTAGGGCTCTCTTCACCGTTTTTATCATTCGCTCCCAGGCTCCCCCCTGGTTTGGAGCACCAGGGTCGATGTACCGCCATTCGATCCGCTCTTTGAGTGCGTACTCTTTTAGGCCTGGGAGCCACTCATCGTACGCCTTTCTTAGTTCCACTTCCGATCCGTGGAAGTTCGTTCCATTGTCTGATACGATTGCACTAGGAGTCCCCCGTCGGGCAGCCATTCGCCTGATAGCCATAATAGCCGAGTCGGTGCTGAGACTCGCTATAAGCTCCACGTGTATAGCTCTCGTTACTAGACACGTAAAGAGCATACCCCATCGCTTCTCACGGCGCCGTCCGATCGCCACCTACATAGGGCCGAAACAATCGATGCCGCAGTTAGTGAAGGGCCTCGTGTTCATCTCTAGGCGAATCTTCGGCAAGTCGCCCTTTACTGGCTTCCTTGGGTTCGCTCTCCTTATCTTACACAGCGTACAATCGTTCAGAACCGCTCTGACCGCCGGACGCAACCGCAGTATCCAAAATCGCTGGCGCAGATTATTCACGATCTGTTCTCTGCCCGCGTGCTTATTCTCCTCATGTTCCCGCCTGATCAGTAGACGTGATAAGCGGTGCGCTCCGTCCAGAATGGGTGGATCCTTCAGGTGATCCGGTACTGTAGCGGCGTTGATCCTACCGCTCAGCCTTATTATTTCATCGTCACCGTACTTAGGGTAGAGTTGGTACAGCCTGCTCGTTCGATCGACGCTCATCCCTTTCTTCAGGCGCTGGACTTCGTCAGGGAAACATGCTCGCTGCGAGTCTCTGATGAGCAGGCGTTCTGCCTCCCGCAGTTCTCCCATCCCAAGCTGCCCACCGCGTCGTCGACATTTCTTTAAAAATGTGAGCGCGTGGGCCAGCGTGCGAACTAACCGTTCGTGGGATGAGAACCTGCTCATGTCGATGAGCGTTGATCCCTGGCTCACGTGCGCTGCACATGTTCTCTCTTCGTCTTGTTCTGGTGGCGATGAAACCTCTACAGGCCAACGTTCTTCGTCTTCAAATAGAAACGCCGGTCCCGTAAACCATCTATCGTCGCTCCGTAGCTGAGTGTTCCTCGATCGCGTTGCGTCGTCTGCTACGTTAAGCGCTGTGGGCACCCACCGCCATTGTTCTGGGCGAGTTAACTCTGCTATCTCCCCGAGTCGGTGCGCCACGTACGGAGTGAATCTCGTTTCGTCGTTCCTAATCCAATGTAGCACCGTCTTTGAGTCGCTCCAAAATGTTACATTTGTTTCTAAGTCATGGCTTTTGACAATCTCCGCGGCAAGTCTAGCGGCGATTAAGCTCCATTCGTGGTATGCTCTGTGCCTTTAGTGGCGCAACCTTTGCCTTTCCTGCTACTATAGCGATGCTCACGCCGTCTTGGCTGACATTTCGCCAAAACGCGACCGCAGCGAACGCCTGCTCGCTGGCGTCACAGAAAACATGAAGTTGTCGCTGTATTATGTCTGGTCTTGCGTCGTAACATCGCGGCAGTCTTAGGTCGGCGACGTAGCGTAAATTATTTTGCCATTCAAAAAATGTCGCCGCCTCCTCGGCTGGCAAAGGTTCATCCCAATCCACGTTCTTTTTCCACAACTCTTGTAACATGATCTTCGCCGTAATCGTGTATGGACTCAGCAGGCCTAGTGGGTCGAACAACGACATAACTGCACCCAATGCCTCCCGCTTCGTTGGCGTTCGTGCCACATTCTTAACCTCTTCAGGTACGCGAGGCATGGCAGTGTTAAAGGTGAGTTCATCCGTGTCGGTAATCCAAAGAATACCCAATGTCTTGCCATATACATGTGCATTGGCCGCTAGCTCTTTTGGTGCATGCGCTCGGTTCTCCGGGGTAATACTATCCAGTAAGCCTTCACGGTTTGCGCTCCAGCTTGCAAGTTCAAAACCCGCTTGTTGATGTACCTCTTGTACTTGTGCTATAGCTCTGGCGGCTATCTCTTCCGTTTCAAAGCTGTCCACCCAGTCGTCCATGTAGTGGTTCCGAGTTATAGCGTCAAACGCTAGCGGGTGTGTCCGCTCGTGATCTTTCGCGTTCCTGTTCCTGACGCTATGAGCCAGAAATGGAGAACTTCTCGCTCCGAATATCATGGACTTCATCATGTACTTCTGCGGTGGATCTGTTCGGTTGTCGCCGCGCCATAGAAAGTGTTGGGCTGTACGGTCCTCTTGTCTTATGGTCACCCTCAGGAACATGTCCCGAATGTCTGCAGTGACCGCGATCGGCTTCGTTCTGAAGCGAAACAAGACGCCATGCAATGTCTGTAGTAGATCTGGTCCGTCCAGCAGCGCGTCGTTGAGACATGTTCCATTAGCGCGCGCGGCTGCATCGAAAACTATTCTAAACTTCCCCGGCTTGTTGGGGTTTGTCACCGCGAAGTGAGGGAGAAACCAGAGACGTTCGTTCTGACTCTGTTCCTCCTCGCTTTTTTCTGCATATCCCTTTTCTAGCAGCTTCTCCACTTGCGCGGTGTATGCACTTCTAAACTCCGGCGATCTGTCCATCTTACGTTCGATCCCATGTAAGCGTTGTATGGCCATGTCGTAGCTGGGCGGCATCTTCACCTCATCGCTGGCCCAAGGTAGTCCCACTTCAAAACGACCGTTCACTCGTCTCGCTGTTCTGTCGAAAATGCTTTGAGCCCGCTCATCCTTTGCGTTTGGCTTTCTTTTAATTGAAACGCCCAAAGCATCTATCTCAAAGTGTGCTTTCACGAGCTTGCTTAATTCCTCGTCTTGGTCGTTCAAAGTATGTCCGTTCTGGACACCTTGGCACGTATGGACGTGTAGTACCGTCTCCTGCTGTCTTATTGTGCTCCTGGGGATTGATCCATGGATAACCCATCCCAGCTGCGTTAGTGATGCAGCTGGCTGGTTTCTCTTCCCTGTCAGAAGCTTCCTCGTCACAATAAGATGCCAGTTGTCGGCCCCGATGAGTATGCGTGGCTTCGCTGACGCATAGCACACGGCTTCTGGACGGAGTTTCCTTAAGTGCGCGTATTTTATCACATCGGTACTGACGAGTTGATTTCCTAAGGTCAGGTTCTTCACAGTGCGCGCTGTGATCCGATGTGAGTCCAACTTGTGTCCTCGGATCACGATATCCACTACCCGGCTCTCGGGTTCCCTCTGACTAGTCGTAGCCCCCACGATGTTCAAGGCTTTTGTCGGGCCTTCCGTTCCGATCATCGCGGCGATCTCTTCATCGATCAGAGTTATCGTTGATCCTTCGTCCAGTAACGCATACGTATTTATTTCCATGCCGTTACTGCCCTTAATCACGACTGGACACACCTTCAGTAGGACTTGATTCCTTGCTGTTACATGCGCAGATGCAATGATGGCTGATTCTTCGGTCTGGCCCTTCTCACTGGCACCCTCGTTCCTTATTTTCAGCGCATGTAACAGTGCGTGATGCGGACGTGTGCATTCACCTACTCCGCATCGCTTGCTCTTGCACATAAAGCGTCTATGTTTGCTGCTCAGACAGCGAAAACATATGCCTGTCTCTTTGGCCCATTCCCATCTCTTGTCTACTGGCATCGCCGCAAGCTTTTTACACTCGACGGTTCTATGGTTGCCCCCGCAGCAACGGCACTCGTTCTTGTCCGCTGCTGCGTTCTTGCTCGTTGGGGCTTCCTTCTCCGATGCCGCGTTCTGTGTAGCGTACACCGACCCACGATTTCGTTCGTTCACCCTGGGTCGCTGCTCTGTAGGTCGGGCCTTTGAGGTGCTCTGCGAAGGCGTAGCTGTATACGCGTATCGCATTGCGCGATCTGCCTCTCTCATCAGGAACTGGGACAGCGTCAATATTTCTGGTTCATTTCGGCTGCCAAATTCCTCTGCATAGTCGCACCATTTTGATCGGATGTGCGGTGTCAACTTCTCGGCTACCTGTCGCGCAAACATCGGGTTCTGCAGGTAGCCGCGTTGGTCCATACAAGAGATGGCGGTTACTACGTTCTGTAGTTTGATGGCGAAAGCGTTTAATTCGCCTGCGGTCGCGCCCAGTCGCGGTAGCTTCTTAATCTCTTCTAACGCGTTGTCTATAATCATCTCTGGGCGACCGTAACACTGCTCCAAAGTCTTCATTATAACTGCCGGTTCGGTTGCAGTGTATAACAAAGCCGACACTGCTTGACGGGCTTCGCCTTTCAGGCATGTTCTAAGCCTCGCTAGATTCTCAGCCGATGAGATCTTGTGGATGGTCGTTGATTCCTTCATGGCTGCCTTGAACGGTAGCCAATCCCCCGCAGCACCTCCGAATACAGGTAGGTCGTACGTCTGTCTCGGAGGTGGTCTACGGTGAGCCATCTTCTCTATGGCTTCCGTTAATCGATCAATCCCTCTGTCTCGCGTTCGGTCCGGCGTGAGTGATCTGTCTCGCAGTTGTTCTGGCTCCCCCCGTTTATGATGGCGTTGGAGCCAGTCCTCTATTCTGTGTTCTGTGTCTAGGGCCCCGTTCCGTGCACCCGTGCCCTGGATGCTTTCTTGTTCATCTTCTTCCCGTATTGTAGCGACTTCGGCAATCAACCTCTTCCTTATAAGTTCCGCTTGAATATGGAGCTCTTGCCTCTTAATCTCGGCCAGTCGTTCTTCAGCTTCAAATTCAATTTGCCGTATCCTTGCCATCGCGCTGGCGCTGGAGCGTTGCGAGCGGACGGACGGGGCACGCCGGCGTTCGGGCTCGGCGTGTGCGGTCACTCGCGGTGCTACCTCGGTCGCGGGCGCGGGCGCGGTCGTCTCTGACGCTACGCGAGCGGAGGAGGGTCCCGCTTCGGCGGGTCGCGGCTCAACGGGAGCATTCGGAAGCGCGGGTTCGGACGGGGACGCGGGGTAGTCTTCGTAGACGCGAAGTGCAGCCTTCTTCCCCCTCGTCACTGGTGGGCTCCTGGTGGTCATCTTCTTCAGCACTTGATGCCCCTACCTACCTAGCGGTCCCTAACACTAACACTAAAACCGCCCTAAGGCGTTTACCCGCTATTCCGACCGTTTGGCACCGTTAGGTGGCCGGAATAAACGGGCCGTGGACCAGCCACGTGAGGGGGCGGGGGGTCTTCACTCTTCGGGTGACGTCCTCGTTCGGTTGTCTTCAACGGACGCGGGCTTATCTTCAGGCACCCCGTGCCCTTGCGCCGGTCTTGACAACGTCGCACGTCGCACCGTTGGGTGATCTTCAGGCACCCCGTGCCCTTGCGCCGGTCTTGACAACGATGCTCGTCGCACCGTTGGGTGATCTTCAAGCCCGCGCCGTTTCTTCAGTGGTTATACGATGTAACTGTTTCTTGAAACCCAGTGGAGCGGGTCTTGCCGGCTCCGCAGGAACAACTGGTCCGGTCGTCGCAGGAACGGCTTATCCGGGTCGGAGGACCAAAAACTTGTAGAGGTCCTACCCAGGCTTCATTGATAGACTCGGTGCAAAAGTGGACTGTATTTATTTTTCTTCTTAGTTGCTAGTTTACAAGGTATAAATCGCGTTCTTGAATGATCACAAATTTCTGCTTGAAAACGGTCTATCTTTATACAAAACTACTCCTCGCCCTAGCCATGGTGCGGGGATCGTAATTCACGCTTTCACAAATCATGTTATACAATTCTTAATACATCGAAGTTTCCAGCAAAGTTAGACGGGGACTTACATGTAGCTATCTCACTCTTTTGACCTTTACAAGTTTAAACTGTTACAATCTTAGCTACCTGTTAACATTTGAATCTGATTCGATCTTATAACTACCTAATACATTTCAAATCTAGATTCGATCCTTCCCCGTCTTTGATCGTCCGTTACAATAGCTGTTGCTCGCGACTTCGTACGCGTTACACTTCTAAATGTGTAGGTAACCTAAACTCGCTATAAATATATAAAATAAAGCTATAAAGCTAAACTCGCTGTTGCAACTTGACTTGACACCCAATTTTTATCCTAAGGGAACTGATTTATGGGATAAAAAGTAGCCTATGTGGTAATCCTCGTTACAATCGACGTATATAACAAAATTTATCGAAATCTGTTTAGCCGTTTCGACGTGATTGAGTAACAAACCAACAAATAAACAAACTTTTACATTTGTCATATTAGTGTAATGTAAATAAATTGTGAAAACAATACACACTAAATTAAACTTCTAAGACAAACTAAAAGAAAACTATTTTCTTCTGACCAATATGTTCTAGCCCTTACCATCTCAAATTTTGAATTCTACGTCCCTATGAGGCCGTGTCCTAAAAGTGCATAACCTTTTTAGGCTTAGAAATCTTCAAATGAGGTACTAATATCGAACGGGAATTTCAAGACATTCTAATTTTAAAGAGTATTTGCTTATGTTTTTAAGTGAGTTCAACCTTTTTTGAATAAAATCGGGTAGAGTTTTCAAACACGTGTCAAAATAAAATGTAATTTAAATCAAAAGCATTAAGGAGTCATTAAGGAGCATATCAACTTAGAAGCGAATGACCGCCAAAATAACTTTCTACCCCTTTTTATCCCCGTTAGAGGATGAATTTCAATAAAATACGAAACACGTCTTCCATCAATTCTGTTATTAAAGGTTTATGCAAAATTTTATGTAGATTGGACCAAGGAATCACGTTGTCCCATATAAACTTTGCCCCCCTTTTTGACCCCTTTAGGGGTAGAATTTTGGAAAATCCTTTCTTATCGGTTGCCTACGTCATACAAAGAACACACCTCCGAAGTTTCAGGTCTCTACGATTAGCGGTTTAGGCTGTGCGTTGATCCGTCATTCAGTCATTCAGGACAAAGCATTTTATATGTAGATAATCTCAGCTTTCAAGTCAGGAGTGACCACATCTTCGACACCCCAACATAAAACGATTGTCGTATAATGTATGAACTTATTATGGATAAGAAATGGGATATTTACCACTTACGGTGCATGCTTTAAAATTCTGTAATTATTGATATCCGCTTTCAAGACCTGTATTTCATGGTTTTATAGAAGAGCCTTTTTTCAACCTCTGACTAGTGACGACACTGAAGTCAACTTAGAGCAATTTGTAGAAAAATAGAAGTAAATGAAAATTCAGAAGTTCTCTCTCCAATGAAATTATCTAGTCCCTCTCCTACCTTGTTTTTCGTAAATTTTCTCTGAATTTAGAAGTTAAACAAGTTCATTTGCTAGTTAAATCCAAATCTTTTAATCCAATTACAAGTCTGAACTTGTAACAACTCGAGATATTTAACTTTGCCCATTATAACCGTTATTTGGATTGACATCGTTTGCAAATATTCAGATTTAAGAAGTTGAACAAGCTGTAGCTTTGACCTCAGCTGACCTTTGAACCAGCTTAAAGATGTGGTAAACAATCCTACCGACATCTATGGAAAATTTTAAGATTTATAATCAACCCAAAAATTGCAGTCCAGACGAATAATAACTTCGTGACCTTCCTTTTAATACTAGAATAGGCCACGTACTTCTCATCCAGTGTGAAATTATTCACGTCGCATGCGCGTGCGCGTACACGCGCATGCGCACGCATCACATACAATACAACGCAGTACAACGTCCAACTCTTTCTTTTTTTAGAAGTGATAACCTCTGTACTTATATAATTTGAGATGGGAAAAAACCATTGAACTCGCGACACTGTTACCGACACCTCTGTAAATAAATTGATTTATTTTTAGTTTGTGGAGGGGTATAAGACAACTTTCTTAGTAAATTTTCATGTTTATGCGACATCCATCATGATCAGTTTGCAACATCCAAATTACTTTTTAAACTTCTATAGGCGCGTTGGGCATTTTTTGAGATGGAAAAAAACCATTGAACTCGCGACACTGTTACCGCTACCGAAACCGTTCCCGACGATTCTAAAAATACACACGTAATTGTTAAAGTTTTTACTTCTGTCGGTACTCCCGGAGTGCCAGTTTTTTATACGACATGGAGTTAGGCCATATGCCCACTCGATGTTAAGAGGTAACCATCGCCTATAACAAAGTATAGCCTCGTAGGTCACGCTCCTTAAGAGCGTGCGCTACGATGCCCTGCCTAGTGTCCATCAACTTGAGACATACAGGTGTAAAGCCTTATGTGCCTGTTTTACCGGCAATCATACCCTTCAACCTGAAACACAGAAATGCTATTTGGCAGCAAAAATAACAAGGAACTCCCCTACTCTTTCAAAAAAAGTATTTTAAATGCCGCTAGATTTATCGACAGGTATTGGAAGCTGTCAACCTTCCAATGAAATACCTGTCGATAAATCTATGAAAGAAAGAAAGAAAATACATTTATTTGAACCCACATGACATCACACACAACAACAACAAAGGAAAAGACATAAAAACACAGTAAAAACAAGTTTCACACTGACAGAAAATGATGGTGTTGCGTGGGGACAAAATGGCCCCTGTCTCAGCATAAGCTGTTTCGTACCACGGTGGATACGATGCAGCGCTGGTTTTCTGACAGGGCCTAGGTGATATTCTATGCCTATGCTTGAGTTTCGATTCCGTTGTTAGTTTTGTTATGGCATACGCACCTTGCTTTAGACTGGGTACAAGTGTATCTACCATCTTGGGGCACAGAGCATGTTTAGATTGTACTTTACTTTCAAGTAATATATTTTTTTTTCTCTAACATATCTCGTCCCACTTCTGGGCAAAGGTCTCCAAGCATCCCTTTCCGTCGCTATCTCCCACCATCCGCTTTGGAAGGTGTCGAAATCGTCCCTCGGTTCTCGTCAGACCCCAACTTCGCCCTCCGTCCTTTATAGCGTAAGCCGGGGTCATTTGACGGTAGGATCTCGCCCGGAGAATCTTTGCTCCCCTGACTCGAGCTGGCATTGCACCCGTTAACGCAAGCATGGCCTTTGGAGTCATCGGGCACTTGGGGCCTTTGTTGGTTCTGTCTATTCATAGTTGGGGGGGGGGGGGGGGGGGTGGACCTTAACCCACCACGCTGGTCCAGTTCGGGTTGGTGGGTGTTTCACCAGAGCCTTGTTCGTTAATCAGCAGGGTACACCACGAGCGGGTAAGGTTGGCTTGGGTGCCAAAAAATGAATGAATGAATGAAATACTCTTTATTGCACACCAAACAAAAATAGAGTAACAAAGGAAATAAATAATAAATAACGGTACAACGGGCGGTCTTATCGCTAAAAGTGATCTCTTCCAGACAACCTTTGGATGGACAGGATAAACAAAAATCAAAAGACGGCGGTGTAAGAGTACCTTTGAGCATACATAAAACATAGATAGATAGATAGATAATACTTTATTGCACACCACGAAACATATACATATAAAAAAACAACTACGTAAATCTATGTATACAATTGGCGGTCTTATCGCTAATTAGCGATCTCTACCAGACAACCTTTGGATGGAATGGACTGTGTAGACATTACCTGGGGTGTAATGGTGTACCTAACATATTACATGTACATACATACTAATACTAATTATATAAAAATAAAAAATTAAAACTTACATAAATGAAAATTACATGAATCTAAATAATAACTGCTCATAATAATTTAAAGATACATACTTAGACGTATTTAAGAAACAAATAATTAATAATAAATACATATATATTTAGCGACAAATACTCAGATAGTGTTCTCTGAGCATACGTTTAAAAATGGCAAGTGACTTGGCACATCTGATAGCCACCGGCAGCGCGTTCCATAACCGGACAGCCTGCACTGTAAAAGACTTATCAAAGTAGGAGGAGGAGTGTACAGGTGTCCTGAGTTGGAGTGTATCAGATGAACGAAAGGATCGAGGATTGGATTGATAGAGGAAATGGAAGCGTTCTTTAAGATAGGAAGGTGAGGAAGGGTTGAACAGGATGTTATATAAATGTTGAAGGATGTGAGTATCCCGGCGAAGGCGTATGGGTAACCACTTGAGCTTACTGCGAAATTCGGACATATGGTCATACTTCCGCAAGCCGAAGATGAACCGGATGCCAAAGTTTTGCAAGCGCTCAAGTTTATCTAGTTGCTGTTCAGTGAGATCTACATAGATAAGAAGCATCAGCATAATCTAGTATCGGGAGAAGAAGCGACTGCGCGAGCGAAATTTTAGTGGCAGTCGGAAGGAAGTTACGCAATCTCCTAAGAGAACCCGCTGAGACAAACATCTTACGGCTGACTTCAGATATCTGAGGTCCCCATGACAGTTGCCTGTCTATGAGAACGCCTAAATTTTTCACCGTCTCACTCTGCTTAACGTAGGTGCCATCAAATATAATTTGTGGAAGGCAAGACCAGTCTATCCTCGATATCATCCTAGAACCCCCAACGACGATTACTTGAGTTTTGAGTGGGTTAACTCTAAGACCATGTGCCTTGCTCCAGTCCAAAATACGGTCTAGGTCAAGGTTTATTCTATATATAGCTTCAGGCAGCCGCTCTACTGTATCTTGTGTGTAAATTTGAATATCGTCTGCATAGAGGTGGTAGGATGAAGTTAATTGTTGGGATATTGAGTTCATGAAAATTGCAAATAGAAGAGGTGATAAAACGCCACCCTGAGGGCAGCTGATATCGTGCACCACGATGAGTAACTATCATCAATGCGTATACGCTGACGGCGCCCGTTCAGATAACTGTGAAACCACTCAATCACTGTTGGAGATACGTTAAGAGAGCGTAGGGTACCAAGAAGAATTTCGAAGTCAACGTTGTTGAAAGCGTTGCTAAAATCTAAAAGTGATAGTACTGTTACTTTTCCATTGTCCATGCCATCTCGTATATCATCAGTTATTTTAACTAATGCTGAAACAGTACTATGGCCTGGACGCAAACCGGAAGGATTTAGAAGATTATTCCTGGAAAGAAAAGTGCTCAGTTGCTTACGAACAAGACGTTCCAGGACTTTGGATAGGAAAGGAAGAATAGAGATTGGACAGAAATCTGAGAAAGAAGCTGGATTATACTTTTTCGGGAGAGGAGTGACTTGAGCTTCTTTCCAGAAAGTAGGGAAAACACAGTTGGTAATAGAGGAGTTAAGGATGTGACAGATTATTGGGACAATTTGATCGACATACTTTGATTTGATTTGATTTGATCGAACATACCTAGTCAGGTCATAAGTATTGTCACACAGTAAAAACTTTTCTTTTAGAATGCTGGCCACAAAAAAGTTTATAGAATTCGAATTCCGAATTGTTCATGAAAATAAAAATGTATACTTTTTAGAATTTTACTCATTTTTAAATATGGAGTGGACGCTTTAAGAGGACCGTGTTGCAGTTATTGCGTTGCATCGTTGCGGTTACGCGCCAATTCAAATTTTTGACATACTGAAAAATTTGAATATAACCAAAAGATTCGTTTATCGCACCATCAAACGATACAATGAAGACTCTAGTGTAGATGACAGGTCAAGAAGTGGTCGCCCTCGGTCTGTTAGGACTCCAGCAGTGATAAAAGCTGTGAAGGCGCGAATTCAAAGAAATCCCAAACGTAAGCAGAAACTGTTGGCCCTTCAGATGGGGTTAAGCAGAACCACGGTGAAAAGGGTGTTAAATGAAGACTTAGGGCTTTGGGCATATCGACGAAAAACAGGACATCGTTTGAATGCTCGTCTAATGGACCTGAGACTGAAGAGATGCCGCGCTTTGTTGAAGCGGTACGCGGGAAAAAAATATCGGGAAATTCTTTTTTCGGATGAAAACATTTTTACCGTAGAAGAGAGCTACAACAAACAAAATGATAAGGTGTACGCACACAGTAGTAAAGAAGCGAGCAACCGTATTCCGCGTGTCCAACGAGGTCATTTTCCATCATCGCTCATGGTATGGTTGGGAGTTTCTTATTGGGGCTTAACAGAGGTACATTTTTGTGAGAAAGGTGTAAAAACAAATGCAGTTGTGTATCAAAATACAGTCCTGATGAACCCTGTGGAACCTGTTTCTCATACCATGTTCAATAACAGGCACTGGGTATTCCAACAAGATTCGGCGCCAGCTCATAGAGCGAAGAGCACACAAGACTGGCTGGCGGCGCGTGAAATCGACTTCATCCGGCACGAAGACTGGCCCTCCTCTAGTCCAGATTTGAATCCTTCAGATTACAAAATATAGCAACACTTGGAGGAAAAGGCGTGCTCAAAGCCTCATCCCAATTTGGAGTCACTCAAGACATCCTTGATTAAGGCAGCCGCCGATATTGACATGGACCTCGTTCGTGCTGCGATAGACGACTGGCCGCGCAGATTGAAGGCCTGTATTCAAAATCACGGAGGTCATTTTGAATAAACTTTAGTGTCATAAGAATCTATGTTTTGTTAAGTTCATTTTGGTATATAAATAGTTACATAATGAATAAACTTGTTTCAATTATTTTATATTAAACATGTGACAGAATTTATGACCTGACTAGGTACTTAAACAGAACCCATAAAATAATATATACCTATATTATGTATAATAATAAACACAAATTTAAATACATATATACAAATAATATATAAATAAACTACACATACATGTAATAAAATAAATAAATAAATATTGCTGAACATTTCACACAGCGCTAACTAGCCCCAAACTAAGCAGAGCTTGTACTATGGGAATCAGATAACTGATAGAATACTTACATACTTTTTTTTGTAAATACCTATGTACCTACTTATAATATATAGAAAAATACCCAGACTCGGAACAAATGGACATATGGAGGATAAATAACATAAACACTAAGTAGCAGTTACGAGACAACGAAATAAAATGGTTGTATACCTTGACTTTGAAAATAGGAAGAGATTTGGACGACCTTATGGACAAAGGTAAGGCGTTCCACAGTCGCACAGCTTGTACTGTGAAGGAGTCATCATGAAATTGTGAACTATGGACGGAAGTTCGAAGCTGTAGAGCTTCGGAAGAACGAAGGTTTCGAGAATGTGTCTGACACAACTCTACACTACAGAAACACTACAGAAACTCGAAACGCTCCTTTAAATAAGAAGGTGAAGTGGGGTTAAAGAGAATGTTATAAAGAAGTGATAGAATATGTGCGTTCCGGTGAAGATGGTTAGGGAGCCACTTGAGTTTTGCGCGGAATTCTGCGACATGGTCATACTTGCGCAAGCCGAATATGAACCGAATACAAAGATGTTGTTTGGCGCCCCTTGTACCCCTTGTAAAGTAATAAATATCTGCAATAAAATATTGGTATATTATTAAGGGCTTATATATTATATCTAGTAGCTCCACCTATAGAGGAAAACAGTCCGATAAACAATAGTTATCGTATTGTATATGTGCATAGGACGGCCCCTCACTATACTCCTTCCATCTAGTAGGGGCCGACCTGATAAAGGTTGCTGGGAGTTGTTGGTGGACGACCGCACAAGATCGGTTGCTCTGGGAATCTACGGGGAGACCTGTCTTCAGGATTGAAAGTCTTTTGGCGTATATGATGATGATGATTATAACTGTTGAATAAGTGGGACGTAATATAACATAACGTTGTTATAGCAAATAACAATACTGTTCACATTTTTTTCTACCCATAAATCATTTATTCATTCAATGGCCGACGTTTTTTAAGGGTGATTGTGATATGTGGTTGTTGATCAAGAGCATAAAGTACTAGCTGTTTCCCGAGACTTCGTACGCGTTACACTACTAAATGTGTAGGTAACCCAGAAATAAATTTAAACTCGCTGTTGCAACTTGCCTTGATACCCCGTTTTTTTCTGATGGGACGTTATGAAAAGTAAGTTATGTGTTAATCCAGGCTATAATCTACGTACCTACATACATATAAAGTTCATCATAATCGGTTCAGCTGTTGCGACGTGATTGAGTAACAAACAAACAAATAAATAAACAAACATCCAACTTTTGCATTTATAATATTAGTGTGATTAATTAGCTAAATTATATATGTTTACTTTTATAATGAGCTTCGTCCGTACAACAATACGAATTAATCTAGGGTCAGTGCGTAGGGACCGTAGCACGTTTGCGGAGCTTATCATTTATGTACAACTCCTGGGTCCCCCGCTGTAAAATATACAAGTAATTGGAATTCCCGTGAGACAACAATGTTTTCCGAGTATCTTGTGGTCTTTTGGGAATACTACTAAAAAACCGTAAGATAAAAAATAAGAGCTTTCAAATGAATCCTTTCATGTAGGTGGAATGAAAAATGAGCAGCTTTGCTGTTCCGTTAAAAACGGAAAAAATTGAGGGAGAGAAAAATGGCGCGAATTCAGGCATTGATGGAAAATTCATATCACTCTGAATGGAACGGGAGCCGATAAAATGCCAGAAATCTCGTGGGATTTTGAGCGAGAAACAAAAAGGTTCTGCATCACAGGTGCGATAAACTAGAATAACGAGTTATAGTTACCGATGGCGATAATACCGGGGGGGGGGGCTTTAGTACGAGTAGTCAAATGCACAAACATTAATAGTTTCTAGCAGCATCAAAAGACAAGCTAAAGAAAACTATTGACGGTTGCGTGTTGTTTAACTTATAAGTTGAATGTAGGTACGTTATTGTTTCCAAAATAATTCTAACTATGTTGTTATTTGAAGCTGACGAGAGACTGATGTTACACTAACTTTGTTAATTTAATGAATGTGATATACACAAAATGACCTACGAGTTTTCAAATAGAACATAATAGAATATTATTTATATAAAAAGAAGAATACATTCTTTTTCAATAAATAATATTCTATTATGTTCTATTTGAAAACTCGTAGGTCATTTTGTGCGCATCACATCCCAAAATATTACAAGAATTTCCTTTATACCACTAAGGCAGTAAGTAGGTAACAAGCTTACGGCCCACTTGATACTAAGCGATGAACAGAACAAAAACAAATGTTGCGCGTTGCCAACTCTTTAGAACAAATGAAAACGCTTTTTTTTAACCCTATACCAAATATCCTAAACTTTAGTACTCCGTACTCCGTTAGTACTCCGAAGCCTTTAACTAGAGTAATATTTTTTTCTCAAACATGCTTGG
Organism: Philereme transversata; assembly: GCA_963924445.1. Taxonomy (NCBI): domain Eukaryota; kingdom Metazoa; phylum Arthropoda; class Insecta; order Lepidoptera; family Geometridae; genus Philereme; species Philereme transversata. The sequence goes on from OZ004353.1 coordinate 7,698,818, forward strand.
AAATTTGAGCATTATTTTGACAACCTTCTTCGAGATAAATCGAAATTGCTGTACTGGCCAAATACATGCGTGCAACGGCCGGCAAAAGTTGTACGAAAATCCATATCTGTCGTGGTTTAGCGGCCAAATAAATTATATAGTATACTCATATCTGTCGTGTAATTTAAAAATGGAACGATCTTTTACTCCGAAACATGGCAAGAAAGGAGGTAACTTATCAAAGGTTTTATTTAAATTTCAAACTGGCTTGCAAATAAAAAGCTGTTTAATTAAAAAAACAAACAAATGAACATTTTAACGCGGGAAAAATTATTGTTGTTACTTATTCGTCATTGAAATTGAAATCTAATTATATTTTTTATTTTTTTTTATAATTTCCGCGCATTATTTGAAAAAAGTACTATACAAGCTTTGGACACAACTAGGCATTGATGGACTTACGTATGTCTGCCTCAGCTTCGTCTCGGCCCATATTTACACGTTCGTCTATCAATGCCTCTTTAGCTGGCCGCTGCATTAATGTACTAAACATGCGGGTACGGATTAACGACAAGGTTTGAGTAAGATATACCTAAATAAGTAATCATGGCTTCTGTCAACAAAAGATTCTCCTAGAAAATATCCTCCCATAGCAATACGAAACCCAAAATCGTATATAGCAAAGGTTAAAAAAAAGTAAAACCCCATTTTGTTTTCATACATACTTTTAAAATGAATTATTAAAACCATTGTTAATATAGATCCCATCCAAACGCTGCCTAGAAAAGATAGCTCACAGCTATAAGGTTGCCCTTTGTACTCTCTGTTAATATCGATTGTATTTTTATAATCTTTTATTCTATTTGCGGTGTTTGTTTGTGGTTGAAGATTACAATTAAAAATAAACTAGTTCGTCCGAATCGATTCAGCTTAAATTTGGAATACATAAGAAATTTCGATGACAATATAATAATATGGTACCATAGAGGTGGTCTCATGATGGAGACGAATGCTAGACAGATCTTCTGAATGGATTATAGGAGGCTACAGTGATTGGGCTCATATGAATCTGCTAAAAAACGTATTTCCTTGTTTCTTTGAAATGAATGTGAAAAATGTAATTGTTGCTATTTAAACAATTTCATAGGTACCTAGTTACTTATTACGAAAACAGGTTTATGCAGATATAATTATCAGATTTGATCTAACTAACGATTCCTGCACTAGGCAAAGCCTGTATCGCGGGAACCTAAATACGATTAACAAATTAAAATTTATTTATAACCTTGGTCAACAACTACATAAAATATATTGATTAAAAAGTAGAAAACATTTAATACTGTAACTAATATGTTTACAAATGTATCTCCAGTAACTGCTCAGTTTCACTATATGTGAGCATCAGTAACCATTTTCGGACAACAGATTTTGCTTAATTTACAGAAAAATTAAGATAATATTTATATAAATCCATAATTTTAGGGCTCGGATACAAAAGCACACCTGTTATAACTATTACCCAACCAGAGCTCTTTATAATACCTGTCCCAGATAATTATAACGCTTTTACCCCACCACAACATGGAATGACCTACTAAAGTGCCCTCATTTTGTTTACTTGCAAAACACAACAGGTTTTCCTTCCCGACTTCCGACCAGTCATTTCCCTTTAATAAATGAAGCATGAGTTCATAAAAGGTTGTCAGCGTAGGGTCATGTATCTTCTTGCTTGTTTTTTTGTGTTTGTTTAGGGTTCTGTACCGCAGAAGAAAAAACGAAACGAGTATAACGGTGTTTCAAAATAAACCCTGCAGGGGTGTTTGTTCGTACGATTTTTTAAATACGATGTTTTTTCGCGTAAAACGTTAGGTATTTTCGTGGAAATTTCTACTGTTAAAGGTGCTTGATAAGAAACTTAGCGGCTTGTTCGTCAAGGATAGATATCTACACAGTTAATAGTTCATTTGGAATACTCAAAATTCGCGTAAGTCGTGCTATAAATATCTTATTGAAGAAAATGATGGCATTAAGTTCACCTATCTACAAATTATATGTAATGTAAACCTCACCGAAAGCAGGTGATTAAATCCCTTCGGCTGAGCCGCGAGTAAAGTTGTATTGAATCACACTATGCCCTCGCGGGCATAAATTGTGATTTGAATTTGGAACCTAATTTGTATTAAAATTTGAACTAAAGAAACCCACGCATTAAGAACATATATCCCTCTCAGAACTGAGGATTCTAGTACTCCCTCACTCCGCTCGTGAACTTTAGAATCCTTCGTTACGTTCGGGATTCAATATAGAGCCCGTTACGCAAGACATTGTTTTATCCCCGCATTTAATAATCTACTATTCGATCAATCAATCTATTAAACCCTCCTATGCGGGACGCCAGTGCAGATCTTATTCCTCCCTCCCTAGAATTAAAACTAGTATTATATAGTATAGTATATTATATAGTAGTATTATAGCTACGACCACGCGGTACACGCAAGCACGCAACAAGCAACACGGCAACTGGCGTGATTTCGGACCAATAACAACGGATGAAAAAGTAATACTACATTCGAAATTATAACTGTGATACATCTACCTTTAAACATACGTACATATAAATATGACGAATAGAAAACAAGCCACTCAAAAAACTTGCAGCTGTCCCAAACTAAGAAAGGAAATAATTTACACGTCTAACTACCGTAAAACTAAATATGGAGTACCTCAGGGAAGTGTTGGAGGGCCTCTTCTCTTTACTATTTATATAAATGATATGCCTAAAATGATTTAAGAACAAATGGTACTTTTCGCTGATGACAGCACTGTAATTTTCACTGACATTTTTAAATCTGACCTAGAATATTTAATTATTTATGCTATGGAAACGATAATTACATGGCTTAAGCAAAATAATTTATTAATTAATTTGGACGAAACTAATGTTATGACATTTTCTAATAAAAATTGTAAGCAATTGGACATTAACGTGAATTACTTAGGACATAATATTAATCAAGTTGAGACGGCTAAATTATTAGGATTAATTTAGACTACAATTTAAATTGGAAATCGCATGTTGACACTATATGTAAGAGACTTAATAAATTTTCATATGCAATGTTCATGTTCCGAAAAATTGTTAATGTGTCTACTGTCATAACCGCCTATTATGGATGAGTAGAATCAGTATTAAGGTATGGAATGATTTTTTGGGGTAACTCCACGCGCAAAGAACATACTATATTCATCTCTCAAAAGAAGTGTATCAGAGCAATGTGCAAGTTGCAGAAAACTGACAGCTGTAAGCTTTATTTCACGGAGCTTAGGATTTTGACTCTCCCATGTCTGTATATCTACGAAACCGCGTTGCGGGTTCGATTCCCGCCGCGGAACAAATGTTTGCACAATGCAAATGCGATTTTTCTCTATTTAATCTAAGTATGTATTTACAAAAATAAAGTATATAAGTATTCTATTAGTTATCTGGTTCCCATAGTATATGCTTGGCTTAGTTTGGGGCCAGATAGCGCTGTGTGAAATGTCCAGCATTATTTATTTATTTAGCTCTCACACTTGCCCACATTTACTTAACGATGACTGGGCGAGGCTCGACAAAAAGCTATACAGCACGTACTCGTTACTTCTGGCACAAAATAACATAAAAAATTTAATACATGTCCATTATTGTCCATATAATGGTGTATATGTATATGTCCTTATCGTCCGTTATGTGAGGTACGAGTATGTTGAGTACCATGTTCGTAAACCTAACCGCGGATAAAATACCCGTTCACTAAAAATATACAGGTTGTCCCTAAAAATTTGTTCAGAAATAGAACACTGCTAGGGCTACCCTAATCACCCCATGTAAGTTCTACGATTGATAGTTAATAAAAATAAATATTGCTGGACATTTTACACAGTACCATTTAGCCTTAAACTAAGCAAAGCTTTTACTATGGGAACCAGATAACTGATAGAATATCTATAGACTTTTTTTTGTAAATATATACTTACAATATATAGAAAACCAACCAGACCCAGAACAAATATTTGTAGATCATGCAAACATTTGTTCCGTGTTGGGAATCGAACCCGCAACCTGCGTCAGTTCAGGAGCTAGGGATATTTGTGTGTCCTGATTTCGATAATTTTCTAAGGAAACATATTTACGTAGATTATAAATAAATAAATAATGCTGGACATTTCACACTGCGCTATCTAGCCCCAAATTAAGCAAAGCTTGTGTACTATGGGAACCAGATAACTGATAGAATACATAAATACTTTTTTTTTGTAAATACATACTTATAATATATAGAGAAACAACCAGACCCGAAACAAATATCTGTAGATCAGGCAAACATTTGTTCCGCATAATTATGATTCATGATGATTTGGTGAATTTTTAGAGTTTTTCATAATGCTCATAAATTCCTATTTTAGTTTTTAATCTGTTTATAATTTATATCAATTAATTAAAATTATATCTGTCATGACCGGCCCTGGCTTCACAAAGATCTTTATTAAAATTGAATATGGCACCAATAGCCTACAGCACTTAGAAATAGTGTAGCTATCTATCAAGAAAAACATTTCCGAAATTGATTAAGTAGTTTCAGTGTGTGTATATTTGTTTGTTGAGGAATACCCTTCACAAACATACACCAATTAACAAATGTTACCTCATTATGATATTCGTTTTGTTAAGTATGATATTAGTATGACTACCTCCATGGCGCCGTGGGCGAAGAGCCGGCTGAGACACAGAATTTTACGGGTTTGATTCCCGCTGCGGGACAAATGTTTGTATGATCTACAGATATATATAACTATGTATTTACAAAAAAATATGTATATAAGAATTCTAAACTCGACACTGCGCTCAAAAATACAGATAGCTGACGTGGCTTTGACATCCGCAAAATTGAAGTGAGACTGGGCAGGACACGTCTGTCGTATGCCAGAGGAACTATGGCCAAAAGCCACTACAGAATGGGTTCCAAACGGGCGGCGGCCTCGTGGTAGACCCAGGAGGAGATGGAGGGATGAACTGGATGCATACCAGAAAGAGTGGTCCCAATTAGCCAATAACAGGGATTCGTGGAAGGAGGGAAGGGAGGCCTTTGCCTTGCAGTGGGACTCTATGGGCTAATAATAATAATAATAATAAATAAGAATTATATCATGTATCTGGTCCCCCTATTACAAGCATTGCTTAGTTTAGGGCTAGATGGCGCTGTGTAAAATGTCTAGCGTTATTTATTGCTCTTACTCATAATCAACTTGGGCAAATCCGCCTTGTATGTATGTTTGTCCGAGGATAACTTTCGAAGCGTTGATCCAATCATATTGAAATTTGTTATATAGGTAGTGATGTCATAATTTTAGTGTGACTAAATGAGTTAAAAATGTTAGGGGGTTGTTAGATATTGGGGTTCAAGAGGGGTAAAAATAAATGAAAATGAGACTATTAGCTCAAGTGGGACGTCAAAAGAAAGGTCATTTTTATCATTTATAATCCGTTTTTATTTTTAGAAAAGTCCTATAGTTTTTGAGTTATTAGCCATACTAAAAACTAAACTTTGACAAAATTCACAGGGTACACCAGTGACCCCACAGTGCTGAAATTTGGTGTGCGAGTAGCTTTAGTGACACAAATATAGAGATACTTCCCGAAATACTGCAATTTCTACCCCAAAAAAGAGTAACCAATTTACATGAACTCCCGTTACCTGTAATTTCAATGAAACTGTAGGTCAAATTATTTGGATATGCATTGCGTGGCACTATTTTGATAGTCAAAGATTACAAATAATATGTTTTTGTTTTTATGGGAGACTCGCGAGATCTCAGTTCGGGGCGAACCACGCTAGTTATGAATAGTTATGTAAATTGTTTGGGTCCAGTTTTACGTACCTATCTTCTATTATGACTGCTTATCATGACTTCAAAATGTGATATTACAATTCAGGCTAGTGCAAAAGAATATTATCTAGGCTAATGCCAACGGCAATCATTCAAATAAGTACTGCATAAGTTACCGCAATACACTGTTATGTGGTTGTGCATCTTTATCCATCAATCACAGTTCCACTAAATATTTCCCGAGGGATTTTCTTTCAGATATACGCGTCAGCAGCTAAGTAAACCATATACAAACTATGTATAATGGATAGGATGAGAAAACAGCTGAGTCACTTCAAACCGAGGCCTTTGTATCTATCAATAAGGATGATTTTTTCAGCTTCTGCTGACGCTGACTGCCGCCTTGGATATGATTTTAGATGGAGTAAGCTTTTGATTATGAAGTTCCAACTAGTAACTGTAAAATTACTTGAGTCAAGTTAAATGGCTGTTTGACAATGTAATTGTAAATAAACAAAGCTGTTGAGTTTTGAAGTTAAATTTCTTTTGGCGCATCAGAAACAGATCAGAGTGTATTTTCAGCATGTGACAGAAGTTGCGCACGCTGAAAGAAGTTTTGTTTGGTTTGAAAGAAGCTTCATTACGTAAGCGAATTGCTGTCGCGACGCTGATGCTAGTCAGGCTTCCTTTACACACGTGAAACACGCACTGCAATGTGAAAAGGACAATCTGAGTAGCGATAGTGATGTGACAGCAATTGGCTTACGTAATAATGCTTCGGGTTTTTAAAATGAAGATAAGAAAGTACTAGCAGGGTTCTGTTTTCCGAATAACAATTTTGCAGAATCAGATATAATATTATATAATATATAATTCAATATTGTGCTGCGTGAAAATGTATGAAATAAACTTTTTCTTTATCATTGTTTAAGTACATACGTTTAAAAATTTAAATAAAATAATGTGGCCCGTGGGGCAGTCGCCTTAATTTTGAACGATAATACCAAAACAAAAACGTCACGTTATGCAAATTTCATATCGCGCTGACACGCGTGACATCAGTCAAACCAACGTGAGTTCCAACGTTAGACACTTTTTTTTTTTTTATAAAGTATAGGCTACCGTTTGACCACTATCTCCCCTGATGGTAAGCGATGATGCAGTCTACGATGGTACACGCTTGCCTAGAAGAAACCTATTCACTCGTGACTTGAAGATCCCTAGGTTGTAGTTACCAGGAAACACAGACTCGGGCAAGGCGTTCCACTCCTTGGCGGTGCCCATAATAAAGGTGGAAGAGTACCGCTTTGTGCGTATGGGAGGTATGTCTACCATGTAGCGGTGGCGCATCGCGGAGTGTCTGGTTGTCCGATCATAGAATGGGGATGGTGGCATCAGGTTAAAAAGCTCCGCAGCACACTCTCCGAAATGTATCCCATAGAAAACCGAGAGGCTTGCAACTTTTCGACGATGCACGAGGCTGTGGAGCCTTGCATTTGCTAACTCGTCATTGCAAATGAGCTTCTTGGCTCTTCTCTCAATTTAATCTAGAGCCTCTAACTGGTACTTCGCTGATCCGTCCCAGAGGTGAGAACAATACTCCAGACATGATCGGACTTGTGCTTGGTATAAGTTGAACAACTGTCCCGGTGTGAAGTATTACGTTCAAACATAGCGCGATTGCTCCCCAGGTTAGGAGTACGGACGTACTACCCGGTCACATTATCTCGAGACCTGGCGTCGATGACGTCACGTCGCGTCGGCGCTCTGATATGGTGCGCAAAACAAACATCCTCTAGTAGGATATTATAAACCATAAGATTTCCAGCAAAACAAATATTGTGTTGATTAATTTTATGTAGGTAATATAGGTATGTAGGAAAGGAGAACGGGGCGGGAGGTTCGCATTCCAGCGAGGTCTCGAGATAATGTGACCGAGCTATTATACGGAGTTTTATAGGACTACGTTAAATTTTCGTGTTGTGTCTTTCATGTAACAACTGATACAGGTAGACAAATACAAACAACGCGTACCTACTTTCACCAAATCTCGATAATATTGCCGCAGGGTTAGAGCAAACCAGCTTTTGCATTGGCATTGCTCCCTAACCAACAAATCCGTCTTCAGACAAGGACAAATAGTAGTCAAATTACCCGTCTATCAATCCTTCCATCGATTGATGGGATAAAAATAGCATGCGCTTCTTTATGTCCCAACGTATTATATAATTCAGCCAAACTGTAGAATGTTTGTGGATTGTTTAGTGATTAATTGATCGATCGAAGCGAGATCTCCAAAATGAACTTGGGCAGACTGGCGTGGTATATATGTATGTATGTTTGTTTGTTTGTCCGGGGATAGCTTTCGAAGCGTTGGTCCGATCAACGTGAAATTTGGTATATAGATAGGTAGTGTTGGCACAATCCTGGTGTGACTAAATTAACCAAAAATGTGAGGGGGGGGGGGGGTCGTTGCGATATTGGGATTCAAGTAGGATAAATAATAACAAAATGAGACTATTAGGACTAATGATAATCTTTTATTAGTTAATTTCAACCCCGATTTTATTTTTAGTTGTATATTTGTAGTTTTTGAGTTATTGACCCTAATAAAAACTGAACTTTGACAAAATCCACAGGGTACACCAGTGATCCCACAGTGCTGAAATTTGGTATTCGTGTAGTTTTAGCGACACAAATATCGGCAAAAACTGAAATCCAGAATACCTGCAATGTCTGGCCCTAAAACACTAACCAATTTACACGAACCCCCGTTACTTGTAATTTGAATGAAACTGTAGGTCAAGTATATTGTTTGTTTATTTCGCATTATTTTATTAGTCAAAGATTATGTAGTGTGAGTAATATTTTTTTTGGGTAATTGGGAGACTCGCGAGAACTCATACTTTGGATGTTTGTTTGTTACTCAATCACGTCGAACGGCTGAACCGATTTCTATGTAATTTGGTATATACGTAGATTATAACCTGGATCACCACATAGGCTACCATTTATCCCATAAATCAGTTTCCATTGGATAAAAATTGGGTATCAAATATTCTATAGAAAAATGCTTTTGTTCTTTGTTACCGCTTCACGCCAAAACGACTTAGCGACCGCAACCCACTCACTTCAACGAAAATAAGGTCGCAATGATTAATCAGACACAATTTAATATAATATTTATTTGTAAGTTTGTATGTAATGGGTAATCTCCGGAAGTACTGAAACTGACTGATAATTATTTTACTGATAGAAAGCTCAACTATCCCTGAGTGCTATAAGCTATATTTAATTTTGATAAACATCCGTGCGTAGCCGGGGTGGTTTAGCTAGTTAATAATATAATAATAATATTATAATAATAATATAGTTAGACACTCTTCCTTCATTGTATCTGTAATGTGAGATGTTGAGGTACTCTTTCTTCATCTGTAATGTGAGATGTTGATTGGTTGTTTACATTTTTCTATTTATATATTGTTGTTTAAACGGGAAAATTTGTTAATGGCTATCTGGTAAACAATCTGTTTTAAGTTTAAGTTACTAGCTTCTGCCAGTAGCTTCGCACGCAAAAACACTTGTTTACGCCGAGACAAAGACCTGATAATCCTTAAGGCTGACAAAGGGAATGCCACAGTGGTGATGAACGTCACAGAATACGAGGATAGAACCCAAAGCTTGCTTAGTGACACCAACACCTACAAGCCAGTTAACTACAATCCGACAAGTCGAACGCAACGAAATACCCAAAAGTTAATCAAGGAGTGTCATCATGCTATAGGTGAGGAAGTCACCAGTTTCCTCTTACGACCAAGAAACGTCCAGCCGCCTAAACTATATGGTCTGCCAACGGTGCACAAGCAGAATGCTCCGCTACGACCTATTGTGAGTCAAATTGATTCTCCTACTTATGAATTAGCGATACATGTAGCTAAAGTATTGCAACCGACGGTGGGACGTACATCGTCTTTTGTAAGGAACTCGCGGCATTTCATACAGATACTTAAGGAGACAGAGGTACAGGGTAATGAGATGATGGTCAGTTTTGACGTAGAATCTCTCTTTACGAACGTCCCTGTGGCTGACTGTATGAGGGTAGTTGAGGCGAAAATACAGCAAGACGGTATCCCGGCAGAGTATGTCAAGCTTCTGGAGCATGTTCTTTTCACCAACTTCTTCATATATAAGGGGCAATACTATCTTCAAATAGATGGAGTAGCTATGGGAAGTCCTGTTGCTCCCGTGGTGGCCAACATTTGGATGGAGTATTTCGAGAATATGGCCATCTCGTCTGCCCCTTTACCAATAAAGTTGTGGAAAAGATATGTAGATGACGTCTTCTGTATTTTGGAAGGAAACAGGCTGAAGTGGAACTCCTTTTGGCACACCTTAACGACGTACATAGTAAAATTAGGTTTACGTACGAGAAAGAATGTGATCGTCGTTTGGCATTCTTGGACATTTTGGTTCAGGTTCGAGATAATAGTAGTTTGGGCCATTCAGTTTACAGAAAACCTACACATACGGACCGATACCTACATGCTGATTCACACCATCACCCTCGACATCTTAATTCGGTGGTAACATCACTTACCAATCGTGCATTCGACCTGTGCGATGAGGACCACATTCAGGGTGAATTGGCACATGTCCGTAATGTTCTAGTTAGGAATGGTTATAAATTGCGGTCCTTACCATTTCGACCAAGACCTAAACCCCACAATTGCAGGGTGGAACGAAAACCTGCTTTTCTACCATATATTAAAGGAGTGACAGATAAAATCGCAAACATTCTACAAAAAAATTTTCACTGAAGACCATCTTTACTCCTTTAAAGAAAATTACACACTACCTGCGCTCACCAAAAGATTGTTTTCCACTAGAAAAACCAGGAGTGTATAAGATAGACTGTAGCTGTGGGAGTTCTTATATTGGTCAAACCAAACGCACAATAGCTTGTCGGGTGAAGGAACATATCAGGGCGGTGAAGAATGTTGACAGACAAAAGTCTGCCATAGCGGAACATCTGCTGGACTCAAGCTCAAACCACTGGATCGAGCTACACAACCCACAAGTAATCTCAACTGAGCGACATTACATCCCAAGACTGATTGAAGAGGCAATTGAGATTACCAAACACAAGAATTTCAATCGTGAAGATGGTTTTCAACTATCTGGAGCCTGGAATCCTGTGGTGAGAATGTGTAAGAACCGAAGAAGTGTAGTGTCAATTACGCGCCCTGATATCGTGAGTGTTGTGTGTCGGAATAGAGTTATGATCGAGAATGAAACCGGTAGTAGTGATAGTATTACTGAATTCATTCCTAGCAAGAGACTAAGAAAGACGGGTAGATCGTAATATCTGCAAATAACTATCCACTCGTAAAGACTTCAGTTTACCCGTGATCATGGCGCATGCAACTGCGTCGAAATATCTGGACACTCAAGAACTCACAAATCATGGTAAATATCCCGTTGTTAGTACAAATAGTATCTGCAATAAGTACCCCAAAAAAGGGTAACCAATTGTAGGTAACAAACTGTAGGTCAAGTTATTTGGTTTTTATTTCGTGGCACTATTTTGATAGTCAAAGATTACGAATAATATTTTTTTTTATGGTAGATCTCAGTTTGGGGCGAACCACTAGTTATTCTGAAATTAGAACCCTAGTAGAGCTTTCTTAACTTCAATTTAGAACCTTACTAAAATATAACTACCAATAATTTAACCTTTCAATACTCAAGGAACTCAAGATAACTACAAGGCTATCAACCATCTGCCTCCAACGAGTCCTGAGTACTTTGGTCACAAAGCAAGGAAACATAGTGACAACTTGGAGAAACTCATCATCATTGGCAAAGTTCAGGGGAAAAGACCTCGGGGTCGTAGTCCGATACGTTGGTGCCATACATGTCGCCGCCAACAGACACCGATGGCGCAACATAGTCAAAGAAAAAATCACCCATGGAGGAGGTCACGACCCTCAGCATTGAGGATAACGACTCGAAGAGAGAGATAATGTTACCATTTACGTGGCATACCATCAGCCTGGTGTGGTGGTGGGCGGACAGTATAACTCCGTAGAGGGGCACAGGATTGATTAAAGTGACGTATGTAGAAATGTTTATTCCCGGTAGTGGGAAGTTTCTGGAACTGCCAATGATGATGACGATTTACCGTTTTCGCTCCCACGGAGACATTAGTAGTAGAGGAAAGGAAAGTTGATGTGTAATGAAAATTAAAACATTTATTTGACATGACACACGTACAGAATAAAAACACAAAAGAAGATGGTGACATACAAGTAATGTTGAATCTTGACTTCTGGCTCTAAGAAGTAGGTGGGTGTAAATAGAAGGATATGTAACAAGAATGCCAGAAGTCGAAGATTACAGGTTAATCAAAAAATACAGGAATATCTCACGCAACTTCCATCTTAAATTACAAAATCGAGTCATGCCAAAATGGCGTCAGCTCAGCATGTGCTAAGTAGGTAGGCTAGAACCTAGCTACTTAACGCTGGTATTCTGCTGACCCCAAATAGTGTTGCCACGGACGTCAGAAGCTTGCACTGTTCTCGGGGATTGAGTGAAGGTAGGTGTAACGCCTACCTACCTACCCACATAAATAATTTGTATTGTTTGTTAGTGTGTGGTGGCGTGGGTGAGGTAAAAATTACACAAATATAACTATATCAAATATTGTAACAGTATGTAATAATACAAATACTTAAATAATTACATACTGATAGCCTAGTATTTTACGTATATAAAAATAAAAAATATAATGACTTAAAAAATATGACTTGATAGTTGATATACCTTTGTATAATTGAAGCGTCATTATTTGTGCCTTCACGGCTCTTCTGTTTATCGAGAAGAAAGCGTTTTAGCTTAGATCTAAAACTAAACCCTTAGGGTTCTGATGGGTGGAGGGATGTTATTCCAGCACTTAGTGGCTGCGTATCGGAAACTACCTCGGAATGCAGCAGATTTATGACGCGGCGTTGCCAGCTGCACAGCGCACTGTCTTCCCATGCCCATTCGTTGGTTCGTCACGCACTTGAGCTTGTCATGTACATAGGTATGCAGGCAATTTTTCGTAGATAACGCCAAAGTGTACATGCTAAACGTAACTTTTGACGGGACTTCATCTTTAAAACAAAGTGGTTATTTAAGAAAGGAGTAACGTGACCTCTTAGCGGATGTGTATAACAAAGACGTAGTTAACCAGTGCACCATACTTATATATATACTACTATCTATATGTACCTAATGTAGGGGAGACCGGGCAAAGCGGTCTAGCTAAGGATACTTGTAGGTCGTTCATTTTTAAACACAAATGTATCAAATCAACATTTTTCATTAGTATATCTATCTAGGTACACAATAACGTACATATATTACTAAAACTAAGGCATTTAAAAAAATAACAGAAAAATAGCAAACTTCTTCTATTTATGATTTTGCCCCAACACCTGGGTAAAGCCGTATACTATATACGATATTGCCCCGGAAATTATCTACATATTGGAAATACGTCTTTTGTATATGAAATCATCCAGCTCCTCTGAATTGTAGCGTGTACCATCATGAACCCAGCCCTTGCAAAACATAAATTAGACCAAACCTTCATCTATGCGACTTGTACCGTATTCTTCAAGCCAGAACAAGCATTTAGTTATCATCATTGGTAACTTGATTGGTTTACTTGTTATTTTTTAGTTTTATCTTGTTTTTTAAGGTTTCCGGTTTTGTGAGATATCAGTCAGCTCATTTTTATACGGAGGAATGTAAGGAACTTAAAGTTTCGTCAACCCCGGTCAAAATCGTATAGCCGGTTTTACCCCGTACGGTTTTTACCCATTGCTATTGTTTGTCAACACTTAGCTCACACTATTATATAAGCAAGGTAAATTTACCGTTATAAGTATCATAAATTACGTGTAAATACACAACCTTCAGGTTAAATAATGAGCAATTTACCTGCAGTTCACCTAAACTTAACAACAATTGCTGGAATAAAAAAAAAAATACTTCAGGACCACCAAAAAACAGTATAATCCAATATTTTCATAATTCGCGAACCTGCCGCTACAAGTGTTTGTTGACAAAACGCTCTGATTGGATCCAGTGAGCAGCTTGGGCGCGGGAAATTTTAATGATTGACGAGCATAGACCGGTATACGGTTTTACCCCGGTATACGGTTTTGTCCAGCTCTCCCCTACCTATCCACCACTGTGGGTAATTTGTGTTCACCAGTAATAAACCACTTTTGCACTTGAAAGGCCGTTTCTTTCCTTCTATACGGTTACCCACAGACATACCAATGGTACTACTACCGTAGATACCTTTTTGCTATTAGTTAGGTTCTAACGACCGAGCCCAATTCTGCTAATTTATAAGATTAAAAACGATGATGGAGCCAAAACATTATTTAACGATAATGATTGTTGCTCCTGTCATAAGCTGCAAACTTTATAATTGTGTTGTTATGTCACAGCAACGGCTCATTGAAAATTAGTAGAGTAGCAAAAGGTATGTATAGTGGCGATTTTGCGACGTTATGATAGTTTAGTTAGGTTTAGTAGAGTTGACCCCAGACGCTGAGTTGAGACCTTTTTGCAACTAATTTGTACACCTTTAAATTTTATGTATTTATGTTGATATACTGTATTATTAGGTTTTGCAAACAAAAATCGTGATTTGATTATTTCTGTTGCCGAGCAGTAATGCGTTGGTTATTGCAGTAATAAAGTATAATATATAAGTATTTGTTCCAGCTTGAAGCGCTCCGGTACAATTACTTATAAAGATGAACGGCGTAATGCAATGCTATGAAGGCCAGTCGTAGTAGATTGTTATCTATGGTATTGCAATTGTTATAGGTATAACTGCATCAACATCAGGTGAATTATGGCTTGTACTGTTAAAAAACTGTATATTGCGTTGTCGTATAATGTTGGTTTGTGCCTTACCACATCTAAAATAAGATTATTCGGTATTATTACGGTAGAGTTCCTACCCAGGCTTCAAATGAAAAGCTCGGTTTGTGGCAAGGTGGAATGTATTTTCTTTCTTCTTAGGTACTAGGTTACAATGTATAAAGCACTCACTCGATGGTCAAAATTTTCGATTAAATTCGCGCTATACTTATATCAAATTTGTTCCTAGCCCTAGCTGTGCCGCGGGAAGCGTAATTTACATTTTCACAAATCAAGTTTCTAATTGTCCAAATGACCGATAAATGCTAGAAGACGTATATAACAACATATAGCTATCCCGTTCTTGATCTTCCGTCACAATGTCTCTACTAGAGTAAATGGCATGGTTATATTTGTCTTCCCTTCCAAGAAGAGACAACGCATTTTCGAAAAAATTGTCAGAACGACAAAAAATATCTTAAGTTATTCTGTGGAACTTGATAAAATATATTCAAGTAATGTAAAAGTAAAAAAAAAGTGTAGGTAGAAAATAATTTTGCGGAAATTGCCTTTATGATGTACTAGCTGCCGCCCACGACTTGGTACGAGTGGTTTGTCAATGAAAACACTACCCTTCGTCTGCACAGTCAGGTACAAAATAGCTTATGCCCCAATCCCGGTCATAATCTATCTGTTTACCAAATTAATTCCGTTTATTCGTAAAAACGTAACAAATAGACTGACAAAGAGACAGAGTTACTTTCAAATTTATAATATTAGTATGGATTTCTGCGAAACATCGATATCTATGAAAACGTAGTAAAAACTACTCGGAGGGAAAAAAGGCGCTCATTTTGAAAAAAATGTGGTTGTTTGCACATATAATTACTGAGCAAAATAGTGGTCGTAGGCCATTCCAACTATAGACAGCAATGATAGCTGGCAAACGTACAAAATGCTAACATCAGCAGTCCCTAGCTACTGGTAATTTTAATGTCTTATGACCGGTTCCTATAACAAACTAGCAAATTCAGCAAAATTAGATGTCTTTATCGATAACTGATGCTTAAAAGAACCAGGCTTCTTCAATCTTCGGAAGATCGTCTGGAGAAGATCACTTTTCGCGACAAAATTGACCATTGTTCTAAATTAATTATATTAATTTATATCTTGTTTTGAATTATGGAAAGAACATTAAAGAGTTTATCTTTATTTTTTTGTAGTAAACGCTCAATAAGCCCGCTCCAGTTTGTACTATGACTGTGGTATGTTATCGGTTCACGTTCCATTTCACAAAGCAGTCTGGCGCATGCTCATTTATGCAAACTTCTCGTTTACTTGCAGTTAAACTTCTAGGACTCGACATCTATGGGTTAGTCTAGACTCGCATTAAGATATGGTATCTAGGCTAAGTAAGTGCGGAGAATAATTATGCTGAGCTTGCAAGAACCACCAGTGTTTTGTGTAATTATATAATTAAATGAATAATGCTGGAAATTTCACACATCTAGCCCCAAACTAAGCATAGCATGGATTATGGTGACCAGTTAACTGATGGTATACTCGTAAGAAATATTTTTTTGTAAATACATACTTAACTTATCACATTAATATTATAAATGCGAAAGTGTGGATGTTTGTTTATTTATTTGTTTGTTACTCAATCACGTCAAAACGGATGAACCGATTTCGATGAATGGTATGCACGTAGATTATAACCTGGATTACCACACAGGCTACTTTTTATCCCATTAATCAGTTCCCATGGGATAAAAATGGGATGTCATCGTTTATATATGTATTTTTGCACCCCAGAACAACGCGGGCAAAGCTGCTGGTAAAAGCTAATTATTATAAATAACTAACTTTTACTGTAAAAGAAAAAACAGATCCGGAGTAAATATTTGTAGATCATGCAAACATTTGATCCGCGGCGGAAATCGAATCCGCAACCTCCTGCGTGGATCTGAGCCGGCTTTTTTCCCACTGTGCCACGGAGTTCATCAAATTGTTAATATTTAACAACCTAATTCTTTCCAAATTCGTACTATCTATAGATTGTTTGCAAGCTCGTATAAACGTGTATAACTGTTTCATTTGAATATTCTCTGAATATGCATTGTTATATTCTTACTGTAAATAAATGAACTTTATTTGAAAACCCTACAAATTTCTAAGAATTTGGGTACTGGATGTAGCCCAAAACAAACAATGAGTCCACACAGTGTTTTTGTCGAAAACAATGGCCAACTTGGGGAATACAGATTTAAAATTAGGAGTGAAGCTAGGAAATTTATTCTAGAACCATGTTTACCTCTATGTTAAATATATTATGTATACAAACTTAAAGAAGGGTTACAGAAGACCTGAATAAATAATGCATAAAAAATACTGAAAATGACTTTAAATTAAAAGTAAAGGATTTGCTACGAATCCTCGTAGCTATCTCCTAGCACAGGTTCTGCGCCTTATAGTGAAATAAAAATACCGTTTTCCTTATAATAGGTTGTTTGATAATATACGCACAAAAAAGAAAGGGGGTATTTTGATGAGCATAATAAATACATTTGTGAAATGTTTATCATAGAAATGTGAAATTTATTTTGGCATGTTAAAACAAACACTTTATTAAACTTATGTTGTGCTATTGCATAATGCTTGCCATCTAACCACATACTGCATTGGTGACGTCTCGAGATATCTCTTGTTGTCCGTTTCTAACCCAATACCCGTTGCCGTTATTTTTGGATGCCGATTGCAAGAGTAGGCATTAAGTTTTATATCGAATTAATCACCTAAACTTATGTTAGTCGATTTTCTTTAAAATTTGATAATATAACTACTAATAATACTAAATATAACTAGTGGTTTTATTTCGAGAAGTTTTTTTTTTATGTTTTGAGAAACCGTCACTTGAATATCGACAGTATATTATGAAACACCCTGTATACGAAAAAACTACAAAAAAATACAATTATTGTACATAAAGAGGTTTCTACAGGGTAGGGATCGACAATACCCTGGGTATAGCCGGTGTCAATAGGCGACGCTGACCGCTTACCATCAGGTGGGCCGTGAGCCTGTTTACTAACATAAAACAAAATTTAGATTAAGATTGATTAAGATGTACGTGAGGTAATCTAAACTGGACTCGGTGGAAGACCAGCGCTGCGGCATATTAACATGCCGTAGCACCATGCTGAGCTGAGTACCAATTCATCCCCACACAGAGTTTTTAAGCTAGTTCGTTTGTTAGTGCTTTTGTTAGATGTTGTTGTTGCATTTTATTTTTCTATCTTTTGCTATGTGGCTGGGAATGAATTGCTGTTTTTCCTTCTTATGTAATCCACAGTAAAGTGATAGAAAAAAACGTTAGTAATTAGTACATTATCATAGTTTTAAACCCATACCTTTTTATAATAATAATAAGTCTTTTTTTTCAAATAAATCAAGTTCAAAATGTTTACAAATCAATAAGTACATATGTTTATCTATGTTATTTGTTTTTTTTTTCGAATGGACTAAACTCGCTGTTGGCCTCTGAGGTCGTTACAGCTTAACCGAACTTTTGGCGAGCGCAGATGGCGCTCAGCCCAGTAAGTTATTTGAAGAGGCAACTAGCGCAAGGGCACCACATAGGTACGAGCCTCGGCTTAGGCAGTTGCCGGGGTGGGGATAGGGGAGAAACGCCCGGGTACATGTCTGTACCTCGTATAGGCGGCGACTGAAGGGACTCGTCGACCTCGCCAGCGAGGTTGGTGTTTCAGTGAAGTGTTTGCTCTGTCTGATGTAGATGACTCAGATATCGGTTGCGCTTTAGCGGAAGTGATTTCGTCATCCGGGTCTTCGAGAACGTGTCTCGGACGACGGAGGGTTTGCGCAAATTTATCTATGTTATTTTTTTCGTTTTCTTTATAAATTAGGTTTATGGGTTTGCCCATTTGCGGGCAAAGGCCTTCTCCAACCACTTTCAATCCTCTCTTTGTTGGGTTCATCGGGTAAATGTCGCACCCACGATGTCGTCGCGACTCTACTTGAACACATCTTTTGGAACCTAAATTGGACAAATCTTGGTATAAATATTAACGGCGAACACCTTAACAATCTACGATTCGCAAACGATATCATTCTGAATCTATCAGAAGACTACCGAGATCTACGTAGAATACATAATTAATACCCTAAACGAGGATAAACTTTTACTTTCGGTTTTATTCGTACTCTCAATTTAGTATTAAATATTGGAGTACTGTAAAACATTTTCCACTGCTTGTGACCGCCCTGTCGCCGCGGTCACGTCACAACCACTGAACGACGTAAATGTTCTTTGTGAAATAAACGCTTTGTTTATTTAAAGACTTCGTTTTATATTCACGCAAAAAACGGAACAAAAAGGATGTTCGTGGTTATTTAAACGAATTTAAAAGTGAGATGCGATGCTCGCGCTAGCCACTTTATGAAACAATTTGTGCTTTTGGAAGCAAGTGCTTTGACATTTTCAGCTTGAAAAGCCAGCTGGCAACGGAGAGTAGAGAGAGTAGAGACCTATATGGTTTTGTGACTAAATAAATCACATTTTAGGGCAAGACTACGTTTGTGACTGTTGACAGTCATAAAGACTGTACGTAGTCTTAACCCTCCCCCCCCTCTCCACCCTTCTCTTGTAGTTAATAATACCTACCATGATACCTGAATACCCAGACCCGAAACTAAATAAATATTTGAAGGTCAAATATTATTCCGCAGCGGGAATCACACCCACCTGTTTACGTCTCAACGACCACTCGTCTATCACTCGATAAAGGCCGTCAAGTTTCCACTATTTTTTTGTAGAGATAGACATAGACATACTCGTACACTTATTTGCTACCATAGCACACTGAAATTCACACAATACATTCAAAAGGAGATAACATCAAAGAGAAAGCACAAGTAGGAGATAACAGAAAATTACAAATATAGGAACAATAGAATGAAATAATAAATATACAATGTAAACAAGGAAAAAGTAAAAAAAGATGAAAAATAAAAATAATTTTAAAAAATTTAAATGAATTTTAATAAAATAAATTTGTAAAATAAAAGTACTTATATTGTATCTTGATAAGAAAGAGTGTAGATATTATAGATACAAAATCAGTCACATATTAATTACTAACTACATATTCTCTTAATTTTTATACAAGTTCGAGTCAACCGCAACAAATAGGACTTCTTTTGTGCTCATTTACACGAAAAAATATTTCTCCTAAAACTTCTAGCTATTCCTTTTATTGAATAGGGCGAAACTTGCCAATATCGTAATAGCGAACTTTGTATTCCGTGCTAAAATGTTTTCTAGTGTAGCGGTGACAGCACAAGTCGTGTGCCGGTCGTTGTATCTGTGAATGTATATGTTAACAAAAATTACCTACGTAACAAAGTAGTAACATTTTCAACCGATTAGAAAAATGGGGTAATAAATAAATAAATAATGCTGGACATTTCATACAGCGCCATCTAGCTCCAAACTAAGCTTGTATTATGGGACTCAAATAACTGATAGAATACTTATATGTTTTTTTTTTGTAAATATATGGAGAAACAACCAGACCCGGAACAAATATCTTTAGATCATTCAAACATTTGTTCTGCAGTGGGAATCGAACCCGGCACCTGCGTCTCAGCCGACTATTCGCCCACTGTGCCACGGAGGTTGTCGGTTTGAGTAGGTGGTCATTTAAATTAGTATATTTCTTCGTCTATATATCTTAATTAAGTTATAAGTTTTCAATTAACTGCTGATTTAGTTGATTCGGTTCATTATATATTTTTTATCTAACCTTTCTCATGGAGTCATGCGTCATGCTTGACATCAAACGGCTGCATCGAGTTCCTAATACTGAAATCTGACGCCAGACGAAAATCCAAAACATCGGGCAAGACACTAGGCTAGACGAGGTGATGACAGGTAGAATAAATTTGTGACCGAATGGTGGCCAAGAACAGATCAAAACACTCCGGAACGTCTGACGGCGCAGTGGGTCGACGACATAAAGAAAGTCGCGGGCAACTCTTGGATGCGTGCAGCAAAGCAGTGGATACTTATGGGCTGTGGATAATGATAAACCTTTCTCTTCTCACTGCTGGGTAAGGCCCAATCGTCCCATCCCTTCCATATACCCCACCATCTTCTTTTCAAAGCGTTAAGTTTGCATTCTCGACCGACATAATTTGCATGTTTTTCTGTGTTTTAGTTACTAAAAGATTAGAAGACAGTAAATATTATTATGTACAAACAATCTGGACGTTATTATTAGATTTTTTGTTTATTAGTTATTTTAGCCGTCAAACTACGGTCACCTTTTTTATTTAAAACCCTGAAACTGAGCACTCAACCGAAAAAGCAGGACTTGGACAAAGTTGCTCATTAAACTCGTAATTTTTTACGGTTTTTCGTTATTCCCAGTGGGCTGCTGAAATTGTTTGAGAATTTGAAGTGTGTATTGATTTTATGGTTCGCTTAGCTTAGCAGTTTCAATAACTGTTTTTAATAACTGTGTTCAGTTTTAGTTGTTTTCTTAATATATTTCATATAAAACCACATAGAGGCAAAGTATATTTTGAGACATAAAGTTTCAATACAGCTTGTGAGTGTGAGCTTGGCTTTAAACCGGGTGAAAAGGTACTACCAGGTGGATTTATCTAATGCGATAAACTCTCCGCATTTTGTGTTCTGATACCATGTTTTTACAACACCACTTTCAAATTGATTTAGCAACGTCAACAAAAACACATGCACAATATTTAAAACAATATTATAATATAATATAATTAAGTATAACTAACTCAATAATTTTAACATTGTTATTAAGTACCTTTATATAATAATGTATAATGGAACCTAATAATTAAACTCGACATTGCATGCGCAAATCGCTGAATATGGCTGCACTTATACAATGTAACACTAAACACCTTGTACCTACCCATATTACGCAATAAACTGATTTGATTTGAAACAAAGTTGACATTGCGTCGATATACTCTACAACCACATTGTTGAATAACGGTGCGAATATTCACCGTTGTTTGTCTCTATCTATCTGTATCATTCGTCATGTGAAAGAATGTACGAATATTCGCCGTATTCCAACATTGTGGCCATAAGGTTAAAAACAGAAGCAAAGCTCCACGAAGATATCTTCTATTATTTACCGCAAGCTGTCAATAAAGAGATCAAAACCACTTGAATTATATTCTTCTCACGAGTTTTGGGATTCGTCTCGAAACTGAGTAAGTAGAGAGATCCAACTTTTACTTTGATACCGACGAGATATCAAACTTGTCAAGTGTCTAAAGCATAAAGTTTTGAGGTGTTGATCGATTGACGAAACTGAAATGAGTTTGAGAAATTTCTTTGAATTTAGTTAAAGAATCTGTTATATCTCTGGATTCTGCCCTATCGATTACGTCGGGTAACTTTTTTAACTAGAAGCTTTTATGGATTTATTTAGGGTTTTATTCTTTTACATGTGTTTCTTAACTTCGATAAATGCTACCCACATCGTTTACTTAATAGGTATTAAAATTACCACCAAATCATCATAATCTTCTACTTATATACTTACCAAAGCTAACCTAAAACTTAAAATAAGCCTAAAATAAAAATAAAATATCGAATAATTTGTGAAGTATAAACAGCATGCCTACCTATTTAGAATCGAAAAACTGGTCTTCCTTCCAGTGGCCCTGCCAGGGTATCTGACACTATCGATGGGGCTACCTGTAACAACTTTGTCACCATGTGAAAGCAATAAAAGTATTTTCAATTATTATTTTACGTATTTATTTTATAACTCAGGTTATAGCCCTAGACTGTTACGAAATCATCACCGGGGCCAAAGCCAACGAATAAGAGGCTTGTTTAGTTCTTATAAAAATCACTATACCCAGATAGAGGTGAGTCAGATGGTAGTACTATTGCAACACATGGATTAGAATTCGGGTTATTGTTAGAGTAATGCTTATGGAACGGATGCTGGGCTATGGGAGAGATGAGATACGACACCTGCCGATATCACAATATCAAGCATGATTGAGGCAGGTGATGACTGGCCACCCACTAAACGGGCACCCATAAGTGCCACCAATAGAAGGCAGCCTAAAGGGCAACGTTGGTGTGAGCAGTTAAAGGGCTTTGAGAGGTGTGCTACAGTTTAACTAAGCGCTACTCCCGGCTTTATGCCTTTAAAACTTCCACCCTTGGAGCATAGGTTCCGCTCTTACGCCTCCACTCTTGACCAGTTAACTAAGGCAAACCAAGTGTCAGGAGTTTCTGTCAACCCCAGGGAGTAAGGGAGCTCCGCGATGTCGCCACGCACCAATAACTCGCCACAAGCGTGCTCTGCGGGGAAATTGTTATTATTATAATGTATAAAAATTGACGGAAACTTCCTTTTTGTCATTATTTATCTGTCATTACACTGTCAGGATCCACTAATGCAGCTATTAGCTAAACCATTAAGTATCGACAGTCAATGTTTCACTTCCGTGATCGCTCATTGTTACGGACGCCGGATGAGAGCTCACTCTGATATTTCATTAATTCTGCGGAACTGTTAGATAAGACTAACTATACCCGCGGTTCCAGTCGAGTTGAGTGGCTAAAATAATTTTACCCACTCAGGGCCTATGCCAAGGCTGTACTGTAACGGACACGAATACAAGAGAAGACGAAATAGATATGCAGGCCCAAAATACTCTCCGGTGCAGTGCATCCCTATAGAAGACCCCAGTGTCAAGGCTCCTTTCCCGACGCACCGAGATCTGAATCTATAAAATTGTTATTTTACCTATCTTGATCTATGGATGTGAAGCCTGGACGCTGATCCAGAAAGAAGAGATCCTAGGCCTGGTGCGACGAGAAGATGGCACGAGCCGAGCTATGATGTTGGCCGAGCCCAACATCATAGGCGTAATAAAACCTCACAGATTATGCTGGCTCAGTCACGTTTAGCGAATGGGGGGGCGATTGTGCTGCTAAACGTGTCCACCTAGGAATGCCAGTCAGCTGACAACCAGTTGGCTGACTCAGATATCGCTGGAAGGATAAGGTGGAGAAAGACCTTCGTGCTCTCCAAGTGTCAGACTGGCAAGAAGTAGCGCAGAATAGGGACGTGGCGTCTTTTAGTGTCGGAGGCCAATACCCGTTTCGGGGTTGATATCAGGATAATAAGTAAGGGCCTATGCACACGGCGTACTTTAAACGCCTAGACGATCGACGCGCAGATGACGCTGCAAACGCGTTTCTTAACTATGATTTACCTATGATTTTTTTGGAAATGTCACCGTATGTTCGTTTGTGAAACGCGCGTCGTCTGCGCGTTTAAATTACGCTGTGTGCGTAAGCACACATTTACGAGTACTTACTTACAAAACTTGTTTTAGATATTATCACACTAATATTATAAATGCGAAAGTTTGTATGTTTGTATATTTATTTGCTTGTTTGTTACTCAATCACGACGTAACGGCTGAACCGATTTTGATGAAATTTAGTATGTACGTAGATTATAACCTGGATTACCACATAGGCTATCATTTATCATTACGAGTGATATGGATATTTCATCAATACGAAATATATTATAAAATGCGAAAGATTAGTTTAAAGATTTGTTAAAGAGAATAAAAGGATTTCAGATATTAACTTATGCTGGCCGTGTGTGATACCTGATACTATAATATTGTTACGAGCTAAGGGTTCGGGATAAAATAATGGGAATCGATCTAACCAAAATAACACTTTTATTCAGCACTAAACGATGAATACACGAACTTGGTCACACGTAATCACAACACACTAATTCACACCACTTAAAGTCACCGAAATGCTCGCACGTATAGCTTAATCCAGACTGACTCGCGAGCAACTACTGTTCACGCGAAACCCTTCTCCACGTCAGTCCTCCAGGGCCTCGCTGAGACTGACTGACTAACTAACTCTGACTGACTGAGACTGACTGTCCGGCCATCTCTCCGGCCTATTTATATCGCACACATTTCGATTGTTCGAGAACGATGTCGATCCTTCCAGGAAAGGATCGGTCCCTCGACACAATGGCCACTCCCCATTCTGCGAAACCACAAACAATAGCAACAATAACACAGCAAGACAAAAGCGTTCGAGAAGGTTCGATTATTACTCATTGTTTAACAGCCTCGGCGTAACACTATATTAACTTAAGATATCGTAACACAAAATAATATACCATCTTCGTCGTGTGTAACACGCTTAAACCAAAGGCAAATAGTCGTCAAAGCAATGCCTACGGACAAGTCAGTGCCTTTGTACTACATTGAAACATTGAGCCAATCTTTTATAACAAGATTGAATTTTTCGTGAAAGTGCCCTCTTGAAAGCCAGTGTGCGGGAAAAACTCGAATACGCATATTATATTTATATACACTCTAAACTAGATCACAGCGAAAACGAGGCAAGTTTCAACTGAGATTCGATGTGATATCAGAGGACTTAGCCAAGTTACAGTCGATTAGCGATGACGCTAGTCGATAAGTCCGAAAATGTATGAGATTTGACACATGCTATAGAAATACCACGTGATACAGCGACAACAAATGTATGTAGAAATCGAATAGATTCGCAGCGAATGTAATTTGGCTACGGGCCCAGGAACTTATACCAGTACCCTTATTACGTCAGCCAGTTGCTCTCTCGGTCATTCGGCCAGGCTATCCCTTTCAAACAGTACAAGTTTACGTGTATAAGGAACGGCTTCGACGGCGACAGAGATTGGCTTACATAATAAGAGTACCGAGACCGTTAATAAAATAAATCATCAGCATTTTGCTACTTAGCAAAATGGTAAGCTGGATGATGAAAGCCGCTATGTTGCCTAAGATGTATATTTTTTATTTTATTCAGGATAATATGTAGGCTTACAGAGTATTCCAAAGTACCCAGATGTAACTTATTAAATTAGGTAAAATTAAATGAACTTACATAATAGAACAATAACATAAAGCACAATTTTGCTGCCAAGCAGCATTGCTGTGGTTTGGTTTGAAAGGCATGGTTGCCGGTGAAATTACTGGCACATGAGGCTTTACATCTGTAGCCACAAGTCAATGGACGCAGTGTAGTGCATCGTACGGCACGTTTCTAAGGTGCGTAACCTACGAGTCAATGATTTGTTATAGGTTATGGTTACCACCTAACATCAGGTGGGCCATATGCTTGTTCCATCTCCAGTATAAAAAAAAGTATTTAAAGAATGTAGGAGTGGGAGGTGTATGGGATGACTTTGGGCTTAGAATCGTATATCAAGAGATAATCTTGGATGTGCAAATGTTTGAAAATTAAAAACTATAAAATCCTACAGGAAATACTAGTAATCAAAAAAATACGCCAATATGTACAGCAAAATAGAATAATACCCAGAGGGATAACTACAAATAAACTCATAAAACATGATTGATCGAGCGAAGCGAGATTTCCAAATCAACTTACGCAAATCGGCGTTGTATGTATGAATGTTTGTTTGTCCGAGGATAACTTTCGAAGCATTGATCCGATCATCATGAAATTTTATACACAGGTAGGTAGTGGTGGCACAATTTTGGCGTGACTAAATGAGCTAAAATTTTTGGGGGGTTGTTGAGGTATTGGGGTTCAAGGGGGGTAAAAAAAAATGAGACTATTAGGTCTAATACGTCAAACGAAAGGTATTCATTAGGACATTTGAATTCCGTTTTTATTTTTTGTTTAGATTTTGTAGTTTTTGTGTTATTAGCCATAATAAAATCAAAGCTTTGACAAAATTCACAGGGTACACCAGAGACCCCACAATGCTAAAACTTGGTATTCGTGTAGATTTAGTAACACAAATATAGGAAAAAGTCTGAAATCCAGAATAACTGCAATTTGTGCCCCAAAAAAAGGTAACCAAAGTATATGAATTCCCGTTACCTGTAATTTGAATGAAACTGTAGGTCAAGTAAAATGGTTGTCCATTTTGTGGCACTATTTTATTAGTCAAAAATTAAGGCCGGCTTGCACAACGATCCCTAGACGTAATTAGAGACTAAATATTTTTAAATTTTACTTATTTGTGTGATTTGACAACTCCTTTAATCATATTTAGTCACTAAATACGTTTAGGCATCATTGCGCAAGTCGCCCTAAGAATATATTTTTATATATTTTAGGAGACTCGCGGGATCTCAGTTCGGGGCGAACCACTAGTTATAATAATAACTAGGCAAAGGCAAATAAAAAGGCAAATAAGGAAGTCTAGACAGAGCTTACGTGTTTGAGCCATTTGGGGTCGAGACTCTAGGTCCATGGGGTACCGGGCCCCATTGCGTTTTAAAAATTATTTCTGGGCCTCTGGTCGAAGCGACGTGTGATCCGAGAGCTGACGCTTATCAAGGTCAACGCATAAGCATTGCAATACAGCGGGGCAATGCAGTCAGTGTCTTGGGGACACTTCCGCCTGGTAGTGATCTGGAGCAGTTGAGCTATCTATAGATCTTTGCAGCGGTCATTAGATGATTCATCTGTTTCTTCTGTATTATTGTAAATAATTGTATATTCTTTGTTGTTTAATAAAACGCATTTAATTAGAAAAAAAAATGACAAATAATTGTTAAATATAATAAATTATTCATAAATACAGACGCCAAATAAAACACACATGACACACCCGTCAAATCTGAAAGACCCCAAATTAAAAGCTTACGAGCTACCGTCTATCACGCCAGGCCATTCATCAAATCTCGTCGACAAATTCCCCAGCTTAATATTATTTTAGGGGAAGAAATTCAAAGAAACAATCCCTTCAGCTTTAACGACAATCGGGGAAAAGTTTTCAAATACATTATTATGAAATACGAGGCAAAGTTAATCCTTGCCAAGTTGACACTCCAAATATTTGCATGTTTGTATCCCGCCCCAATTCAGAAAGTCTGCGAAATAAATCGACTGTGTCGAAAAATGCACTTATCGACAGAAAACAGCCGTTTTAACCCGACAACGGCAAAACCAAAAGGAAGGGTGTTTTTAGCAGTCTATGTAAGTATTATACATATATTTTTTTTAACTTATTTATCGGTTTGTACATAAGTATTTATATATATATCGCAGGCATTATGTGTGAATCGTTTACATACGGCGTCGTCAGTTTAAAAACGCTCGCTGTTATGTAATATATACCGAAGACAAAATGACAACTCATTCAATTGTTATAATTTCAACGTTGGTTGTAGTTTTGGGGTGACCATAAAGAAAACACAGTTTGGACAAATCATACTTTATTTTAAATAAATATAAAAATTTAAAATTATGTATTTTAACGTAACGGCAGTAGGCAGTAGGTCGCAGTAGGTCGTTATTCGTTTGGTTTTTTTTGTGTCACCATCTCCCGGCCTATATGTAAACGGCGGATTCACACAAAATGCCTGCGACGTATACATATACTTATATATATTTTATTTATTATGTTAGGCATTTATTATTATGTTCTTATTTAGTCATTTAGGGTCTGTATTTATTATTAGCTTTGAAACACCTTTCTTCCTGTGTCACGCCTTACCTTCTTTTAGCACGACCAGGATGACTGGTAGATAATGCTAGTAGCATTAAGTCTTAGCACTATTCTGTTTTGTGTGAAAGTATTAAATAAATATTTATAATTCACTGCAGCACCATAATACCTAAAGTACTCTTCCGATTTTGATGAATGAGGTGTCAATCGATTCGTTATTATGCTCAGGTGATATGTCACTTTTGACTTAGGTATTTACGTAATACCTAAACTGGGTACCTAGTTGGGTTTTAGTTTTTAAACTTATATAGCTTGTTGCATAGTCTCTGTTTAGGGGTGCATACACACCGCTGGAAAAATATACATAGTTTCATTAAAAGGCTGACAGAGATGGCACATCTGCATTAAGACCGCCAAATGTATTCTTAACTTATATTTAGGTTATTATATTTTTAAATTGTTATGTTTTGTTGTGTGAAAAAAAGTAATTTCTATTCTAGTAGATAATTAAACTATAATAAATAATGCTTGGCATTTCACACAGTGCTGTTTAGCCCCAAACTCAGCAAAGCTTGTACTTTGAAAAAGAGATAATTGTGCTCAATCTCTGTATTATACTGTGTCTGTATTTATTTTGGTGTTATAAAGAGCAATCTTATCTTATCTTATAATAACTGATAGAATACTTATACACATTTTTTTTATATAATTATTACTTATGTTTTATACATGATTATGATCATGCAAACATTTTTTCCGAGGCGCGAATCGAACCCGCGTACATCTCAGCCGGTTATTCGCACACTGCGTCATGGAGGTCTTATCATCATCACAACAACCATAGGACATCTACAACTGAACAAAGACCTCCCCCTTAGATTTCCAGAGCAATCAAACTTTTGCAGTTTGCTCCCAATGACGAAACCATTGGGTGCAAACCGCAAAAGTTCGATTCAGGCAACCTCTTACATCTCTTGATAAACGGGTCTACAACTTCACATTTATAATGAGTTTACTTTGATATTGCTTCTTCAAAGCGTTGGTACCGTCACTGGTACGTCTCAGTTAAAAGGTACCGCTATTGCTTGCTTCACCGCATACAATCTTCATGCGAATACACATAAAATAGACACAGGTAACCTGGTTAATTAAGGAAACGAATCTAACATAGCGCCGGCAACCATGCATGCAATAATGTACGAGTGAGAGGTAATTATTAGCGATGCCACTTTAGATTCAGCTCTACTTCAGCCAAATTCGATGTGAAATGGTCGTGAACAAAGCACCCTTACAACCTGAAAGTCACCTGCTTGGGTATTTTTAGACAGAATTTGCATTTGTTTTAGTTTTGTGACCATTCCATCATTACTGATATCAATTCGTTTAAAAAAAATAGCACTCCGGGAGTGCCGACACAAGTGAAAACTGAAACAATTACGAGATACTTATATACAGAGGTGTCAGTAACTGTAAAGGTAACAGTGTCGTGGATTCAATAGTTTTTGGCGTCTCAAAAAATGCCCAACGCGCCTAAAGAAGTTCTCACTTCAAAACACCAAGTAAGGGTGCGTTTTCACCAGAGATGTGCGAGGAAGCTGAGTTGTGTGAGGATGCGTAGCGAAGCTGTTAAACGGCGGATCCTTCTTAGCGGATTCTTTTCAGCTGTCACTTTTCTGTTGGCACTTTTTCTTCTGTTTAGGGTTCCGTACCTCAAAAGGTAAAAAAAGGAACCCTTACAAGATCACTCTCTTGCCTGTCTGTCCGTCTGTCTGTCCGTGTGTCACCTTCGATTTTCTCAGGAACGGGTGGACCTAGCAAGATGAAATTTATACTAGATAATGAGGTCTATAGTTTCTATTCGGTGTATAAAAATCAAGGGGCTGAGTCAACACGATAAAAAGATTTAGGCAAATTTAGATTTTCGCTAAAACTTGTAAGTAACAAAATTTACCTTAATTTTTGGGCTTATATATTTTTTGGAATTTTTCCTTTACTTGTGCAGTAAGTCCTTGCTTTTAACCAAAATTGACAATTCTAGGTCAACCGGATATACCCTATAGGTTTTGGGTAGAACCTATATGTTAGTTCCCGTTGACCTAGAATCACGAAATTTGGCATAAACTGAGGTCTTATAGCACAAATAAAGGAAAAATTCCAAAAAATAAACAGGTTGAAAATTAAAGAGTGTCACCATACATACATAGTTGACGTCAATTAAGATAGTCCTCTGAGTTGTATGGGCGCTCATACAATATATTATAGATAATGGCACGGAACACTTCGTGCGCGAGTCTGACTCGCTCTTGGCTGTTTTTTTTTGTATATACTCGTATATTTCGCACCGCTATCGCTAAGCAAGGCTAGGAAAATGAACCTAATCCTATTGATACTTTTTCCTAGCTTACCACTTAGTTTTCTTAAATTTTTGCATGATCTACAAATATTTGTCCCGGGTCTGGATGTTTTTCTATACCTATATTATAAGTATATATTAACAAGAAAAAAAAAATACGTATTCTATCAGTTACGAGTATCTGGTTCCCATTATACAAACTCTGCTTAGTTTGGGGCTAGATAGCGCTTTGTGAAAGGTCCAATACTTGGCGCTAAGCCTATTATTAAATTTTTCAATTATCTGTATTATTAATTTTTGTATAATTATTTCATGATTATCATTATGACTATGAAATATTCTAAGTTAGCGATTAAGAACTTTTATATGGATTTTAAATCTGAAATAAATAAATAATAATAATAAGATTTGGTGGAAATACAACTTAAGTAACTGAATTTCATACTTACACATTATATTAGTAGGTACAGATATCCGAGTGTAACGTAAATGAAACTGTAGGCAAGGCTTGAGTACGCTCTGAACATCATCATCACATCAGTCGGACGTACACTACTCTACATACTCGTAGCGATCAATTATGTGCGGCCTGCACCTATATATAGTTAAACCTATCACGCCCTATGCAGAAATGCTTTAATAGATATTGGCTTTTATTTGTGTGTCTGTTTTATTATGTTCCGCGTATCTGTGGGTTGTCAGCTGTCATAGTAGAGGTATAAAAAGCAATTAAGCCGTTTGGGTCGACGCCAAAAATTGTCCATCCATAACAAGCGAAAATGGGGCGTAATTGAAGCGAGCTTTACAATTCCAATAAGAAATAACAGCGGTCAAGTGCGAGTCACTTCTTGCGTATAAGTGTTCCGTATCATGTCCTAGTTAAGCCAGTTGAAACCTCTGGGGGATTAGCCAAGTTACATTCGATTAGCGATGACGCTAGTCGATACGTCCGAAAATGTATGGGATTTGACAGATGCTATGGAAATATCACGTGATATATCGACAACAAACTACATCGGTTTGAGGCCCTGTGGTGAGAAGCAGCTGACTGGAGCTCGAGAAGACAAGTTTCGATATCCACTGCGTGACAAAATATTTACATGGTCCAGAACCATTTGGGTCTGAATCTTGTGGGTATTTTATGTGATTAAATATGCAAAAAAATAGCTTTCCTACATAGTTGGTTCTAACAAGGCTTAAGTTTACCTAAACTTTCCAGTTAACTTATACTATCTATGTACCGTTTAGCTGTGGAAAGCGTGACTGACACCGGGAAATGAAAACGTGTTCCGCTTACCACAATTTGCAACGGAACTCTAAAAACAATTCATTTTTTGAAGAGTACAAATTATTCTTACTTTCTAACATTAATTGTGTTTGTTTTGTTTTCAAATTAGTTCATCTTGTTTCTCGTCAAAATATTTTTCTGTTTATTAATGTGGGAAAACATGGAAGCAATTTGTCTTTATGAAGAATTGCAGAAAGATTCAAATAAGAAAAAAATTGTGGCAATTTCGAAGCTAAAGAAAGTAGAAACATATAATATGTCACAGGAATATAAAAAAAAAGAAGATGGTAAAATTATAACACCATTTCTTCATTTACCTAAACAAATCTAGAGATTTAATAAAATCTCTAAAAATCTAAGTACAAAACCTAACTACCTTTCTTTTTTTTGATCGAACGAAGCGAGATCTCCAACTCAACTTGGGCAAATCGGCGTTGTATGTATGTATATGTTTGATCGTCCGAGGATAACTTTCGAAGCGTAGATCCGATCATCGTGAAATTTGATACATAGGTAGGTAGTAATGGCACAATTTTGGTGCGACTAAATGAGCTAAAAATTTGAGACGGGAGGGGGGGTTGTTCAGATATTGGTGTTCAAGAAGGGTAAAAAAAATGAGAAGATCGTCATTAGTACTTTTGAGTAATAAGCACTAATAAAAATAAAATTTTGACAAAACTCACAGGGGGTACACCAGTGACCCCACAATGCTGAAATATAGTATTCGTGTAGCTTTCGTGAGGCAAAAGTAGGCCTTAGTAATATAGGCAAAAGTCTGAAATCTAAAGTAACTGCATTTTGTACCCCAAAAAAGAGTAACCAGTTAATATGAACTTCCGTTAGCTGTAATTTGAATGAAACTGTAGGTCAAGTAAGTTGTTTGAATATTTCGTGGCAAAGAGTACGAATAATATATTTTTGTTTTTATTGGAGACTCGCGAGATTTCAGTTCGGGGCGAATCACTAGTCTTATATAAATTGTAGGCCAGCGTTTGACCACTATCTCGCCTGATGGGGCGCGATGATACAGTCTACGATGGTACACGCTTGCCTAGAAGAAGCCTATTCACTTGCATCTTGAAGATCCCTAGGTTGTAGTTATCAGGAAACACAGACTCAGGCAAGGCGTTCCACTCCTTGGCGGTGCGCATAATAAAGGTGGAAGAGTACCGCTTTGTGCGTATGGGAGGTATGTCTACCATGTAGCGGTGGCGCATCACGGAGCGTCTGGTTGTCCGATGATAGAATGGGGATGGTGGGATCAGGTTGAAAAGCTCCGGAGCATACTCTGCCAACCAGACACTGGCAGGCAGTAGGTCATTGGGTTTTGGTCCGTGGCACTTTGGCTGTGTAAGGTGTACTGAATAACATCCTCCGTGATTTATTCAAATCACTTAGAGGTTTGATCAAGTCTCTGTTTTTATCATATCCATGCGACAAAAACACCGTTGGAGCTGTTATTTAAAATGTATGCATTATTAAGAAACTAAGGGGGAATTTGTAATCACTGCTTGTAAACAATAAATAATAATATTATTTTTGTTTGGTAATTTTATTTATAGGTAAATATTCATATATTTTGGTTAACTAAAAATATGCTCCCAAAATTTCAGGCCGATAATAAACTGATTCTAATAATAGTACTAATTAATCTGGTATTATAGCTCTAATTCTTTTTCCGAAAAAACAAACATTAGAAACACCTAGATCCGGAACAAATATCTAATAAATATCCATCAAGGCGATGAAGATGTTGAACGTAGACCAAAGTTCCATCAACCTAAATTAAATTGACAAACATCCCTCATACCCAAGGAACTGTGGCTAACGAAATTTGAGTGCTTCGTTATAGCCCCTGAGTCAGCCCTTTGGAAGTCATTGACCCTTTATTTGCACCCTACCACGAAAATGCTAATTTTATTTCGGCCACCTAAACTCAGATTGCTTTCGGCTTAATGGAACTCATTTACAAAGCCGCTATCCGCATACACAAAACTTCTAATGAAAAACTTTGTAATTATCTAACCATGCCAGCGCCGTCAATTGCTTTGAGTTTGGAAGATATTCTCAATCGTCTAACCTTGTAAATCTTATCTAATCTCTTGGCTTTTTATAAACACAAAAAGTGTTTAACTTTATAATATCATAATAGTGACAATGATAAATGAAAAATTGTTTAATAATACTGTTTCACAGAGTCAAAAATGTGGACCTTCATGTATATTCTATGTTACTCTCGTGATTCTGAAGATTCCATGAATACCTCATTTGTCAAAATCTGTCAAGCTGTTTAGCCAAAACGATGCAGCAAATGAACAGACATACATACACCCTGAACACATTATCATTCTTCTTTGCAGTCGGGTACAAAATGTCTGTAAGAGATCGCTTTTAAAGATATAGGCACCCATTTAACCTTTGGAAATCTCCCATAAAGCCAAAGGTCACTCTAGCACCTAGCACTCTAGCATATCTGACGTCCGTCAATTTTATACAAATAGATTTTTTGGATATATTGATTCAACCGTCATTAAGCAATATTGTATGTATTCTTGCAATCAACTAAAAGTGTAAATAATTGGCTCGTGTAACACGCTAAGCAAAACACTGAAACACAAAGCTGCCGATTCCTTTGAATTGAACATCGACCTCCTTTTCAAATATCAAGTGGAGTTGACTAATCAAATTTGTATGTAAACAGTGAACACAACGAAGCTTATTTACTTAAAAGCAGTCCAGTCAAGGTTTCTTCTGTTTTCATGTTACGTTGAAACGTCGTTACATTATTTGAAATCAAATCATATCAATTTATTTATTGCGAATATGGAGAAGAAGAAGAAAAATATTTATTCAGACCACCTTACAACAACACACAGTGGACACAGAAACAAATGATACAAAAGAAAACACTATGAATAACTTACTAAAATAAACTAACTAAAAATTATAAGTGTGGTGGTGAAAGAGTCCTCAGCACAGCATTAACTACAGCATGTTGTCATACTGCAGCGCTGGCCTTCTGCTGATGCCAGTGTTGACCTCACGGACACCCTGACATTACAATACATTTCATTACATTCATTACAGCATTTACATTATACCTCTAGCATCTTCTAGATCGCAAATTCAAAAGTCATACAAACCATGACTGACTCCATACATTTATTAATCCGTGCCAAGCCGGGGCGGATCAGCTAGTAAATAGTAATAGATTGACGACAGAGGAATGTGAGTGGAGAGTGAGTTAATATGGGTTAGTAACAGGTAGTTAGTGATACAGTTTGAATTCGCAATGTCCGTACACTAATACCTGTATGCCCAAAAATAAATAGATAAAAAAGCATAGATTTTAAAAGATGTCAAAAATCTACGCTTGAACCTCGATTCACCCTTGAGCACGTTGTAGAGTTCGGTCCAATGTCTGTATATTTTAATAGAATAATTAAAAGAAAATGCATTTATTTGTCCCACAATACAAAGGAATAGTAAAGCTTCTGTTCTATATTCTTATACTCCTGGCAGATTAGCATGACTGTCCTTGAAAAGTCATGTCGCCAGTTTTTCGTCTTCGGTGAGGATCAGGAAAAGGATATTTCTCTCTGACACACTGCACTGCCTCCTTCTGTGGTATCGCACCAAAGACGACTTAAACCAAGCCACTTAATTACTTTGGCCACTAAGGCACTTTTCAAATTCACATTTTTTTAATGACACTTGAAATAAATGAAATTTATTAACACTTACGAATGAAATTGTGCAATTATATTAATTTTGGGAGAATTATTATCTAAGTCGATACGCATTATCTTTAGACATTTCTAGTGTTCACTTATTTAGTGAATAAGATATTTTATACCCTGAAATTGTTAAACGTTTCAAAAAATATTTAAAAACAATTTTTATATCGTAAATTTATGCATGTTCTTCGCGGTCAATCACCGAAACGACTCAGGTAATTAACCTTGCTGGTTCACAAAAGGTTGAGTAAGTTTTCCCTGTGTCACATGGAAACAACAAGGTAAATCCAGTAAGCATAATCCTTATTACTTAAAAACCGTTTTTGAATTAATCTTTATTATACTGGCAAGTGATTATGCGCCGTGTTTGCTCAGACTTTAAAAGGAAATTAACATAAAAACAAATGGCCATTACCGAAGAGTGCTCGGGAAAAGTCACCGTTTGAATTTAGAATTGCTTAATCGAACCTTTCAAACAAAAACCTGAGGTAACTTTTGAAAACTCAATTAGATACTTACTTTTTTTTCTTAAATATTTATTAATATAGAGATTTTACATCATAATAAGACGTAAAATACAAAAGAAACAGTTGAGAAGTCTAAAAATTTTCAATATTTGGGCTTCCGTAGTCGAACTAGGTACCAAGAGCACAGGCGTCGAGTAGCCAGACTTTCAGTTTTTTACAAGATTCATTTTGGTGAATGTGTGCAAGATCTTCATGATCCTCCTTCCCCGTTCCACCACCGGACAAGCAGACGTACCGAGAAGTACCACCTATACTTGGTCGGTATACCACCTTGCCACACCAAACGATTTGCTTCAACTTTTCTTGTTAGCAAAAGTAAGGAGTGGAACTGACTTACGATGTATGTTTTTCCTAACCAGTATAATTTCGGAGTCTTCAAGTTCAGAGTAAATAGGTTCTTTCTAGGCAAGCGTGCTCCATCTTCGATCACACCATCACTTACCACCAGCTGAGGTAGTGGTCAAGCGCTTGGCTAACATCAATAAAAAAAAAGAAAAGTTATTAGTTTCACGATGTCCGTCTGCTGTATGTCTGTTTGTATGTCCAACCGGTTGCAGGCGTTTTGTTCCTAGAATATTAGTGCTGTAAAGATGAAACTTGTCATGATGTTACGTTTTACAGACGCATAATAAAAGATGTATAGTTGGGTTTGTAAACAATAAAACCAATCAAGTGCGAGTCGAACTCGTTCGCCGAGGGTTCCGTACCTACCCCTTGTCCTCTAAATTGTATGAGCGCCCATACAACTAAGAGGGCTATTTTAATTGGCGTCAACTATGTATGTGTGGGGACACCCTTAAATTTTTTATTTTTTTATTTTTTGATCTTTTCCTTGATTTATGCTGTAAAGTCCTTGCTTTTTGCCAAATTTTTTACACCTAATAGAGACTATAGATTTCAGTATTTGGTATAAATTTCAACTTGCTAGGTCTACCCGTTCCTGAGAAAATCGGTGATGACACACGGACAGACGGACAAGAAAGTAATCTTATAAGGGTTCCTTTTTTACCTTTTGAGGTACGGAACCCTAATATATGAACAAAATCATTATATTTTAACTATTGTATTTTAATATAACTAAGATACAACCTTACTGACTACGGAAACCTTCCCTGTGTCTGACCCGCGCTTGGTCAATTATTTTGGAGTGAGGTTTTTTATTTCAGTGAAAGGTTCATAAATCACCATCAATTATAAATGGTGAGACCTTTAGGCGGCTTGAAAACTCTCGACACCAGAGCTTGGCCACTTAGCTCATACGAAGAAGAAGAAGAATCGTAAAGTAATTTAATATTTCGTTTATTTGATATTGATAATATGATTTTATTGATTTACTAGCTGACCCCGCGAACTTCGTACCGCCTTAGATGTTCTGTTGCTAAGTTGAGATAGGGGTTGGTGGTAGAAGGGTAAAAATTTAGGGTTGCATGTATTTATGAATGCTGTATCATAAAAAAATAGAAATTAAAAATTTTGTCTAAAAAATAAAAAAAAATTTAGGGGTGGACTACCCCTTACATTTAGGGGGGTGAAAAATAGATGTTGGCCGATTCTCATAGATACCGGATAAGCACAAAAAATTTTATCAAAATCGGTCAAGCCGTTTCGGAGGAGTATGGCAACGAAAACTGTGACACGAGAATTTTATATATTAGATGGTTGGTTTGATTATAGAGGTTATTAAGTTAAATATAAATAATTTCACTAATAGGATATGAATTTTATTGTGTAGTGGATACTTCTACTTATTATTTATAATTGGCAATTTCGTTGAATTGTATTATGAACAAGTAACCTTATAACAAAAATAAAACCGGCATCAGAAAATCTAAAAAATGGGCCTATAATTTGAAGATGATGATCAAATTTATACGGAAACATGCCTGAGATACTCCGGTTTTAACATAAAAAGAATCATTAAAATCGAACAACATGGTAAGGAATTATCGCTTAAATTACACTAAAAATAAGTTTTTTGTAGAAAAAATATTTTTTCAAAACCAGCTTTTATAAAGTTCATAATTGGAACCGCAAGCAGATTCAAATGAGCCCAAACACTAGTAGCCCACTACAATCCATTCAGAAGTTCCGTTGATGAGACCACCTACATGGTACCATATTATTGCATTGTCACCGAAGTTACATATTATTCCAAATTTCAGATCAATCGGTTGAGGGGAACGCGTTTAAAATTCAGTTGCAAGATTCCATCCGGACAAACATACATACTTGCCATGTAAATAAAATAAATTTTAATGAAAAGCTTGTAAAAACCGACGAATTGAGATCCCTCCTTTTTATGATGTCGATTAAAAATAAATAAGCGAAGCGGAAATCAAACCAAAGATTCGCTTTGAAATGCGATGCCCTATAAAAATGCCATTAAAATTCCAAATAAACCAAACTCGTTCATACCAGATTGTTTTCCCATCGTGTGAAACTTTAGCTTTAATCTGGCGAATTTTCACAAATATTTTCGTTCTGTTACGACTGACTGCCCGGAGGTTTCAGTCGAGGACTTCCGACCATCCCAATTATTGTTTGTTAAACTCGTATCCAGGTTTCAAACAAACTGGTAACGAAGCAGGTACTGTATCGGCAAATGACCACATGACAACAATTGGAATTTTATACGGTTTATCTTCAAAGAGTAATTTCATTAGCGATTTTACAACGGGTTTATACAAAAGTTTGTGTTCCGAAAAAGTGGGTGTTTTTACCCGACTCTTTACAAGGAGGGTAATGTTTTAGGGTGTATGTATCGAGGACTATAATAATCAACATTATGACATTCAAGGAATTATTAATCTGTGTGATGTGAAGACACGAAAGGTGCAAATGTGCAAGCTTGTTTTAGTATATTAATATGTTTTGCAGTTGGGAGTTTTGTTTTTTTTAAGTTGTTCTTCTTTTGGCGCATTTGGAAAAAAAATTAGCGTAAAAGTTTTACGATGCGCGCGCACACCGACAGTCAAAAAGCGACATGATGAAGTTAGCTGATAACTGTCTCATGCGCGCACACACCGACAGCCAAAAAACGACATGATGAAGTTAGCTGATAACTGTCTCCTGCGCGCGCACACCGACAGCCAAAAAGCAACATGATGAAGTCAGCTGATAACTGTCTAATGCGCGCGCACACTGACAGCCAAAAAGCGACATGATGAAGTTAGCTGATAACTATCCCTCAGGCTCCCTTGAAAAGTCATAACTACATAATATATTTATTAATTTATCATATAACCTCCTTTTACAAACTAACAGTTGTGGCATATGGGATAAAATCTAAAGCTTTTGTTAGCTTAAGAAGTTTATCTTCTTACGTACGAACATAAGTTTTTCAATATAATTTTTTTACTCATGAACTATAAATAAAAAAATAATAATAAAACTTACTCATGAACATACATTTATAATTCCTTTCCAAGCAGCATTCCTGTTTCGATTTGAAGGTTATGGTTGCCGGTGAAATTACAGGCACATGGGGCTTTAAACATGTATCCCTCAAGTTGATCGCAGGGCAATGCATCGTAGAGCACATTTCTAAGGTGCATGACCTACGAGGCAATTCTCTGTTTTGGGTGATGGTTGACACTTAACATAAGGTGGGCCATAGGCTTGTTCCATCTCCAAGTAGTATATATAATTATTTTTTTATCATATATTACTAGCTGACCCGGGAAACGTCGTACCGCTTTGACATGCATATGACGCGGGCTGCCAATGTACGTCGCCGGTAAAATTGTCAATCGGCCATCATTAGCTGCATCTATGTATGAGAAAATGAATTTTCATCATAATTTTATTTTGCGTGAATTTTACCAATATTTTATTAGTTATTCTGCTATTTGGGGCGGAGACAAATGAAACAAATCGGTCCAGCCATTATTGAGTTATAAATGGTAAATGGTGTAACTAAACCAACTTTATTTTATATATTTAGATATTGTCTGATTTCAAGTTGCAGTATTCAGATGGTGATAAAGGACGCATCCACCGTCGCGTCGTCCCTGGGAACAGGATTTAAGATTTTTTTTTTCATGATGATTCATACTGTGGGTAACGGCTGCGTTCATTTGTATACGTTTAAAATCAAATATCTTATTATTTTGTCCGTAAAACCCTTTTTAACTCCCAACGCGTCTGTGTCTGTCTGTCTGTGGTGTCGTAGTTCCCGACACAGACGCGGTTTGTTTTATAGTAAGCTGTATTTTTCGCAATAAGTGGGGAGATCACAGTTTTTTTTAAGATCAGGCACGCTAGGTAACACACAAGTAAAGCCGTCCCATCATAATGATTTTGAATCGACAATTCTTTCTGGCAACCACCAGAAAGACTTGTTCTACAAATTAACAGGCTCAAGAGCAGTGTAGAGTCGTTTAGTAAAACTCAGTAAGTTTTCCGATGACCGCTTATAACGATATATTATATTTCTAATGGGCCCACTCTATTTTACTTTTCCGGGCTTAAGTTTCCCTTCTCCCGCGCATTTGTTCGCGATTTATCGGTTTCCGTTTCCACTGAGCCTCACCCTTTCCCGATTGACACGTATAGGTTTCTTTCCTTTGCGTTATTACCCCAATTTCCTTTCTACCCCCTGGGACAAGGAGCTACCACATTTTGTCGGATAGTAACGAAAGAGGTTGCCCAGAAAAATAAAGCCAAACAAAGGTGGTGTGTATGTAAGTAGCAAGACTGCACGATCACTCGTTTTTAAAGCAATTATTTATAAAATTAAATAAAAAAGGAGACTTTATTTTTGATGAAAGCATATCATTGTGTCTATTGACTACTGAACCACTTAAGTATTTTCTCACCTGATGGTAATATAACTTAATTTATTTAGTTAAACCCTATATACTATATATAGCTGTTATAGCTTAATGTATAATCATCTCTTTCTCTTAGATACATTTTTGGGGCCTATGTTCAGCAGTCGACGTCTTTATCGTCCACGTCAGCGACTTATTTTTGCTGTTTTTTTTTTTAATATAAATTATAGGCTAGCGTTTGACCACTTTCTCGCCTGTTGGTAAGCGATGATGCAGTCTACAATGGAACACGCTTGCCTAGAAGAAACCTATTCACTCACGACTTGAAGATCCCTAGGTTGTAGTTATCAGGAAACACAGACTCAGGCAAGGTGTTCCACTCCTTGTCGGTGCGCATAATAAATGAGGAAGAGTAAAGTCAAAGTCAAACATTTATGCAACATGTTGTTTTACATAGGTCTTAGTATATCTGTTTCAAACATGAACCCTGCAAGGGCACTGCAATTTTTCGCTAAGTGGCGAGGTGTACTTAAATAATAGGTACATTAATTAAAGGTTTATATTAATAGTATAAAAAATCAATAAAAATGGAAAATAAAAACAGGTTAGGTGGTAAGAATCAACTTATCACTATAACTTATTAAAACTAGTGG
Organism: Philereme transversata; assembly: GCA_963924445.1. Lineage (NCBI taxonomy): Eukaryota > Metazoa > Arthropoda > Insecta > Lepidoptera > Geometridae > Philereme > Philereme transversata. The sequence continues at coordinate 7,740,470 of OZ004353.1, forward strand.
TTCGCCCCGACCTGAGATCTCGCGAGTCTACCATAAAAACAAAAAAAAATTATTCGTAATCTTTGACTATCAAAATAGTGCCACGAAATAAAAACCAACTTACTTGACCTACAGTTTCATTCAAATTACAGGTAACGGGAGTTCATGTAATTTAGTTAGCTTTTTTGTGGTATCAATTTCAGTTATTCTACATTTCAGACTTTTGCCTATATTTGTGATACATAAGCTACACGTATACCAAATTACAGCACTGTGGGGTTACTGGTGTACCCTGTGAATTTTGTCAAAATTTAGTTTTTATTATGGCTAATAACTCAAAAACTACAAAAACTTTAATGAAAGTAAAAACGAGGTCGAAATATACTAATGAAGACCTTTCATTTGATGTCTCTAACTTGACCTAATAGTCTCATTTTCATTTTTTTTACCCCTCTTGAACCCCAATATCTCAACAACCCCCCAAAATTTTTAGCTCATTGAGTCACACCAAAATTATGCCATCATTACCTACCTATATACCAAATTTCACGATGATCGGATAAACGCTTCGAAAGTTATTCTCGGATAAACAAACATAATATACATACAACGCCAATTTGCCCAAGTTGATTTGTAAAACTCGCTTCGCTCGATCAATTAAATAAATTGCTTAAATACTATACCTACCTACATAAAATTAAATCCGTATTAGTATCGCTTTGTGCGTATGGAAGGCGGTGGTGTACCGCGGAGCGTCTGGCTGTCAGAAGTTACGTAAGTGTGTACCTATGTGCCTATGTACCTATGTGTACCTATGTGTGTATCGTGCCCAATTATCGACTGCGTTACACGCCACGTCCAGTCAGCATGCGGGACGGTCGTGGTGGAGGCGTTGGTTTTTATATCAAGCGCGGTGTTAACGTGCGAATACGTGCTCACCCCATTAACCCTAATGTAGAACAGATGTGGCTCACACTTACTATAAAGTCTTCTAAGATAGTAATAGGCACTGCGTATCGTTCACAACGGGTAAAAGTGAACGAATTTCTCGAGGCTTTAATGGACTCTGTTGCATTTTTTTCTAGCTGTGATAGTATGATTATTCTGGGTGATTTTAACATCGATATGATGAATGGTGATGACGTTAAAACAAAACTTCTCAATGAGTTTCTAGTCAGTACAGAGTTAAAACAGGTGATACAGAATCCCACTCATTTTACAGATCACAGTCAAACACTTATCGACGTGGTCTGTTCTAACGTGCGACCACGCAATGTATGTGTTGAACCTATAGGGTCAGAGACTGGCCATGCTTTTATAACGTGCGAATTTTATTTTAAAAAACCAAAAATTACACCAAAGTTCATTAGTTTTAGGCCAATTAAAGATATCTGCTTCGATCTGTTCACCAGCGATTTAGAGTCGATTCGATGGGATTACATTAACACGCGAGACCACGTTGATAGTATGATAGCGGATTTTAACGACGTAATTACGCTACTATTCGACTTGCATGCTCCAATCAAGTCGACAATCATAAAAGAATTACCTAGTCCGTGGCTTACTGATAATGTTAAGCTTATGATGCGTCTCCGTGACGCAGCACTCGCTAAGTTTCGTGAGACTAAACTTGAAAGTCATAAACTCCTTTATAAGGACCTAAAGAAACATGTTATATTTGCATTACATAGCGAGAAAAAGGCATTTTTTGAACAGAACATTAACCACAATATTAATAATTCTAAAGCTCTATGGAAGAATTTGAAATCAAATATCCTACCGCCAAAATCAATGGAATTGCCTACTCTATTTGATAATCCTAACATAATTAATGATCACTTCCTTAACGTATCTGGTAATTCCTGTATTCAAATTTCTGACCTGACTTATTTTGAATTTCATAAATATTGTACAGCCACGTTTTCTCTAAAACCAATAGATTCATCAATTGTATTAAAAATTTTAAAACAAATTAAATCAAACGCCCTTGGGTTTGACAAAATTTCCTTAGATATGATCACGCTCACGCTTCCTCAAAGCTTGAATACTATTACAGCTATTGTTAATAGGTCACTCGTCTCTGCAGTCTTTCCCACGATCTGGAAAAAAGCTGTAGTAAAGCCTATACCAAAGATCCCCGACCCTATTGAATTGAAAGACTTGCGACCCATTAGTATCTTGCCCTGCCTATCTAAGGTACTGGAAAAGGTGGTCTGTACTCAAATGACTGAATACTTGGAAATTCATAACATTTTACCTGATCTTCAATCAGGTTTTAGAAAAAGTAGAGGAACGAATACCGCACTGTTGGACGTAACGGACAATATTCTTGCAGCTCAAGACAAGGGTAAGGGCACGATCTTGGTTCTTCTAGACTTTTCACGTGCTTTTGATTCGATTAATATATCTCTTCTTTTATCTAAACTAAATTTCTATGGTTTTGATTCCAATACTATTAGGTGGTTTGATACATATCTGAGTAATCGTGAACAACTTGTAGAAATCAAGAAGGATAATGGGTTAGCTACGACTTCCGATATGCGTAAAGTGACTAGAGGGGTCCCACAAGGCTCCATTCTCGGCCCAGTTCTATTCATCCTATACAGCGCTGATATTGTAAATTGCATCCAACATTGCAAGTTCCATATCTATGCCGATGACATTCAGATGTACCTATCTTTTAAACCAGAGGATATAAGAGATGCAGAAAGTAAACTTAATCAAGATTTGGAAAGGATTCAAGACTGGGCTGTATCAAATTCCTTACTACTAAATACTAGGAAGACTAAGTATATGATGTTTGGTACAAAAAATCAAATTATGAAAATAACTAATTTAAATCCGCAATTGGTTATTAGTGGGGAGATAATCGAGCGAGTCTACGAAGCTAAGAATCTTGGTCTTATTCTAGATGAACAGTTAAGATTCGAACACCACGTATCCGAGTCTGTTAGAAATTCTTTTTATCGCTTAAAAGTCCTATATAAAGTAAGAAACTATTTGAGTCCAGACCTCCGTACTATGCTCGTGGACTCATTAGTGCTTTCCAGGTTTAACTACGTTGACTGTGTGTATGGTCCCCGCCTGCTCTCTAAAACATCTCGTCTAATCCAGAGAGTTCAAAACGCTTGTGCACGATTCTGTTTTGATGTTCCTCTACGTAGCCATATAACACCATTCCTCAATGAGCATAATATATTAAATATGAAGCACAGGAGAGATCTGCATCTTGCAACTTTAATGTTTGGTGTGGTGAAGACCCAAAAGCCGTACTATCTCTATTCTAAACTTGATTGGGTTCAAGATCACAATAGATATGCAATACGTGCTTCATCTTTATTACTACGTACACCACGACACGGCTCTGCTGCATTTCGTGGTAGTTTTCGTTTCTGTGCCACTAAATGCTGGAACTCCCTCCCTCCACCATTACGTGATCTGCTAAGTAAGCCCAACTTCAGAATAAAGTTTAAGAGACACCTAATAGACTTGCAAAAGTCTGTTCCGTGATTACGCTTAAGGTATGAAATCAGTTTTCTATACTTACTGCTGCCCCAACGAACCCGAATAAATTTTGTTCCTACGTCTTTTAATTTTTTAGTTCTCTTTTTATTGTTTTGTCTACTAAAGTATGTACTAAGTAATGTGGCACAGAATGTTTTTAATTTTTATTTATTTTTTGATTCCTAACCACTGTTAATATGGGTACTTCTTGTCTATTGTATATATTTATTTATTATGCATGCTTTCATTGTTTTGATAATCTATTTAACGTAAGCTAAAACTATATACTATCGTCATTATTGTTTTTTTGTCTATTATTTATATTTTATCGTGGCCTTTTTATTATGACTCTTTATATAATTATCTCTTATACAATCATTTATATATTTTTTTTAATTAATAATTCACTTCACAGTATTGTAACTTTTGTAAGGATATTTATATATTTTTTATATTATTATTATTATTATTTTATCACTATTTTGTACGTTCGTGAGTCACCAAAGCCTTGTGCTGAAAATCAGCGTTGTAAATTAGTTTACAACACATGCTGAGCTCAGGGCTTTTCGCATAATCCTGTACATGGCAGCATTTCTCCATACATACACTTTAATTGCCGTATTAAGTATATATATATATATTTTTTTCCTCCTGTGTGTATGTTTTTTTTAGTGTGTATAATTATGTAAGTTTATGTGTTGTGTCTGCTTCTTGTGTACAGTTTATGTGAATAAATGTCTTCTTTCTTTCTTTCTTTCTTTCTTTCTTTCCTATTGCTTTTACACGTATTTCATAATTCCTCACAGAACCTTAATATCCCATTAGAAAAGGGTATCCAATTGACCAAAAAGATAATAGAAAAAACTCTAGAGCCAGTAAAAAGTCGATTGCCCGACTTTTTACTGGCGTATTAAAGTTATATTTCTTCGGTCAGATAACGCCTTAGTATAACTCCTCCGTATTCATAACACGGGGTTTGGAATGGCCGATATTTTTATGTTCTCAGTCGTGAATACACATCTTCCATACTCAGATGGCTGGGTCACTTAATATCGGGTTTCAATGTAAAAAAACATAAATAATTCTAGGCGACTAGACCTTTTATAATCCGATTGTCAGGATCTGTAAGTAAATATTAATGCTACCATTATCATTTTAAATAATAAACTATTTAAATTTATTAAAGATATCGAAGCCACTATTAATAAATAGAGTGCATCTATGTAATAATTGTGTAAACATTTCCATTAAATATATTTTTATATATCGTTTTATTTTTTGCCATTTTGTTTTTATTATTGTTTATTCTGTTTGTGTATGTACATAATTTCCCTTCAGCTAGCTTCTAGAATGTCACACATGCTTTGAGATATAATCTAGGTCTAAAAGTTGATGATTATATTTTATATCTTTTTGATTGTATTCTGTTTTGTGTGTCGTAATAAATAAATTAAATTAAATATACATTCTATAATTATAGCTAGGACAACTAGCCCTATCACCACTTTTTTGTTAGCGTTGATACTAGGAGCTGTCTATTTCGTCGATGGTTCATTTTATTGGCCTAAATAATAAACTAGAAGCATAAACAGATATAAACATTTTATTTATAATTTGTCAAATTATACGTCATATTAAGTAATGTGATATTGATTATGAAATAAAATAAAATAAATTCAAATTGATTCATGTCACGCCATTGAACTCTTCAAATTCGAGGACACTTTAGAAGTTTCTTGCCAGTTTTTTAATTATAACTTTTATAAAAAAAAAAAGTAAAAAGTTCGCCCCGAACTGAGATCTCGCGAGGTCTCCCATAAATACAAAAATACGTAATCTTTGACCATCAAAATAGTGCCACGAAATAAAAACCACACAACTTGACCTACAGTTTCATTCAAATTACAGGTAACGGGAGTTCATGTAAATTGTTTTTTTTTGGGGTACAAAATGCAGTTTTTGTGGATTTAGACTTTTGCCTATATTTGTGTCACTAAAGCTACACGAATACCAAATTTCGGCATTGTGAAAGTTATCCTCGGACAAACAAACATACATACATACATACATACAACGCCGATTTTCCCTAGTTGATTTAGAGACCTAGCTTCGCTCGATCAATTAGAGTTAGCACATCCTTCACGTTGGCCAGCAGTGCGTTGTATACGCGTGGCAAGGAGTCCGACTTGGTCAGTCTTCGTTCTGTGACCGCCAGCATGCGGCCGCTTCAGCGCGTGTGTTGAGTGTGTATGACTGCATGTTTTGGAAATAATTCCAGATTTTGGCTAACATACCCCGCCATTTGAAATATAACGAGGGACGGGAAAGTCATAACTCTAAGCCGCTTAAATATAGATCTCACAGTAGTTCTACGCGACGAGACACGTGCTATTGCTCGTATAGACCTTTGTCGCATTCGAAAAACACGATCCCTTTCAGCAGTGCCACAGCTCGGTGCCGTACTGAAGCAAGGAATGTACCGTCGCGAAATAGCATGTGCGCACTACATCATCGGACGTAACATGCACTCCCTAGTCTCACGCACAGCTTCTCAATGTACGAGCCCCACGTTAAGCCTCGACCAATCTCGTATTCGAGGAATGTCGTGGATTCCACGATCCTATTAGTAGTCAGTTATGCTGACTGATATTTCTCTTAACGCCCGTCCCGAAATTGAGAAATTAATAGAATATGTCTTGCTGAAGTTTAGCACAAGACCTTTTCCTTGAAACCAGCGAGCCAGTTGTCCTGCCACATCATTAAGTCTCGACTCGAGCTCGTCAATAGATCCCGCGGCGACGATTGCCGCCACGTCGTCAGCATACATAAATATACTGCCTATATTGGTGGTGACTGGCAGGTCGTTAAGAAGTAGAGAGAAGAGAATGTTAGATACTGACGACCCCTGCGCAACACCCATCACAGGCGATAGTGGGTCCGACTTCATCTCTCCTCCATTGTTAAACACTGATCTATCACGCAGGAGATCGGTAAGAACTTTATGCACAGATCCGAAAATGCCGTAGTGGCAGAGCTTTACAGCAAGGATGCCGTGGTCCGCGATGTCAAATACGCTTGACAGGTCGCAGCACAGAACTGCGACTCGCTTCCGGCTCTCAGAGGCTCCTAGAACTCGGCGGATCACTTAATCTGGCATAAAGTTGGATGTGTGTTTTTACGACTTTTCAGGAGAGCCCAAACAAAATGCTATAGAAATCGGGTCACAGTTACTCTCTTACTATCAGAGCTAGAGTTTTATTTGTTTTTTAGAAGTAAGTAATAAAAAAGAGTTATGCTTCTCGAAGTTTTCAGAATATCTTCTTATGCGACATTATGCAGCTATGTATCTTTACAACTAAAATGACTGGAAATACAGTTGTCAGCTTGGCAGAAAAAGAACGAAATTCTCATTGCCGCTATGTAAAAAAGTGACTTTCTTCGGAAGTCCACATCCGACCTTATGACTCTAGGGTCAAGAATTAATACCTACATCAAAAATGACAAGATTTTATGCAAGCCCCTTAAGTGATTCGATACGCAAAAACATTGAATCATAAATGACGCTAGTCGCTACTAAACCCGGAATACTGGTAAAGATTTGATTAGATGAGACTATAAATAAATAAATAAATATAAATATTGCTGGACATTTCACACAACGCTATCTAGCCCCAAACTAAGCAGAGCTTGTACTATGGGAACCAGATAACTGATAGAATACTTATATACATTTTTTTTGTAAATACATACTTATAATATATAGAGAAACAACCAGACCTGGAACAAATATCTGTAGATCATGCAAACATTTGTTCCGCGGCGGGAATCGAACCCACTACCTCCTGCGTCTCAGCCGGCTATTCGCCCACTGCACCATGGAGGCCGTCAAATTTCTTTTTTGCATACCATTAAAAATAAAACAAACAAAAGATTCAATCAAAGGCACACTGGGCGGCCCTTATCACTAAAAGCTATCTCTTCTAGGCACCCCTTGAATGGACTGGGTCTGTGTGAACAAATGAGGACGTCAGCATAAATCAAATTACAACTAACAGAAATAATACTTATATTACTAATATAATATAGGTTTATTTTACATATGTACCCGTACAAACATCTCAATAAATTATGTTTGTGCGCTATATGCATGACTAAATCCCCTGAGGGGCAATTGCGCTAATTTTGAACGATAATACCAAAGTAAAACCAAAACAGAAACGGTACGTTATTGCACATTTTGTATCGCGTTGACACACGTGACATAAGTCAAACCAACGTGAGCTCCAACGTTAGACTCGTTCAAAATTAGCGCGGCTGCCCCCCTGGATCCGTAAAACAAACATCGAACAAAAACTGGAGTGTCTACCGATGCTGATTAAATACGCTTATCGTTATGGTAAATTTTAATCGAGCTATTACCATTTGACTTACAAGTATGTTAATTTAAGGTAATGACCCCTTCTAATACAGTGTGTCTTAGTGCTCTTAGAGTGAAATTTCTGAACGTAAGCAGTATTATATCTTCTGTGTTCTCGTCTTCGGTCGTCAACCCTTATAGTCCGTACGTCCATACGACAAGGTACGTTAATCATATGGGTATTCAATAAAAAGTCACCCACCGGAACAGATGTGGGTACCGAAGTCATAAACTAGGCTAAGGCGGTTTTACGACCTACTCCGTAATTGATTTCCTTAGAGTTATTGTTATTTTTGATATCTGTATCTTGGATTTCTTAAATATTTGCGCATGTTTTTTTGAGCCATTATCAATCGGTTAATTTGTGGTGTCTTAATAAAACTAATGCTTTACTCATAGTAGTTTAACGGTGGAAAGTCGTTGTAGCTTTAAAAAGACAAAGAAACGGAAAGTTTTGCTCCAACTCTTCATCAACCCAAATAAATCTAGTAATATAGACATTATTTGTACTAAAAACGGGATATTTACCATGATTTGTGAGTTTTTGAGTATCCCGATATTTCGACGCAGTTGCATGCGCCATGATCACGGGTAAACTGACGTCTTTGGGAGTGGGTAGTTATTGGCAGATATAAAGATCTACCCTCTTTCTTAGTCTCTTGTTAGAAATGAATTCAATAATACTATTACTACCACCGGTTTCATTCTCGATCATAACTGACAAATCATAGTAAATATCCCGTTTTTAATACTAATAGTGTTCATAACCATGATAGTTTAAAAAAAAAAATGAAAATGAAAACATTTATTTGACACGACACATTTACAAAATAAAACACAAAAGAAGGTGGTAACATACGAGTAATGTCGAATCTTGACTTCTGGCTCTAAGAAGTAGGTGGGTGTAAATAGAAGGATATGTAACAAGAATGCCAGAAGTCGAAGATTACAGGTTAATCAAAAAATACAGGAATATCTCACGCAACTTCCATGATAATTGCAAGGTACAGTCATGGCAAAATGGCGTCAGCTCAGCATGTGCTAAGTAGGTAGGCTGGAACCTAGCTACTTAACGCTGGTATTATGCTGACCCCAAATAGTGTCGTCACAGACGTCAGAAGCTTGCACTGCTTAAATGAAAAGAAAACAAAGTGTATTCGATTTAAACTACCTAATTTTACACAAGTTAAAGCAGATATAAAAATCAAAGACGAAGAGTTGGCTCTTGTGGAAACCACCGTATTTTTAGGTATCCTAGATAATAAGCTTCAATGGGGCCCTCACATTGATGGGTTGTCGAAGAGACTTAGTTCTGTAGCATACGCAGTCAAAAAGATCCGTCTTTTTACAGACGTAGACACAGCTAGACTAGTTTACTTCAGCTACTTCCACAGCATTATGTCATACGGTATACTGCTGTGGGGGAGTGCTGCAGATATAAACACCGTTTTTGTGCTGCAGAAGAGGGCTGCTCGTGCAATTTATAATATGGGTCCCAGATAATCATTACGCAATAAGTTTAAAGAAATAAATATTATGACATTCCCTTGTCAATACATCTATGAAAATCTAATGTATGTTCACAAAAATATTAATTTGTTTAAGAAAAATAGCGCTAATCATAATTTTAATACTAGAAATAAAGATAAACTCGCTGTTGCCACATGTAGACTCCATAAAGTTAGTAAATCGTTTAAAGGGCAAGCTGTACGCTTTTATAACAAACTCCCAAGGGATGTACAAAAATTGACAATTAACAAATTTAAAAACGTAATTAAACAAAATCATTATAAAAGAGCCCACTATAAAATATCGAATTATTTAGATGATAGAGAAGCTTGGGATTGAAATTGCTCCAACTCGTTCAAAATGTTACAATTTAGATGTAATTTATTTTCTATATTATGTATTGTAAAAGGATCATTAAAAAAACAACCAGCCTTGTTTCTTGCCTTTCTTTCCTGGCTTGGTCGCAAAGGAACAGGCAGTAAAATTGACGTTTCAAAGTGATCCTTGTGATTTTAATTAATGATTTAATTTAATGAATAAAAATATTTGACTTTGACTTTGCTCTCGGGGATTGAGTGAAGGTAGGTATGTGTATCACCTACCTACCTACCCACATAAATAATTTTTATTGTTTGTTAGGCGTGTGGGTGAGATAAAAATTACTAAAATATAACTACATCAAATATTATAACAGTATGTAAAACTTTAAATACTTAAATAAACACATACTTACATAGCCTAGTATTTTACGTTTTTACAAAAAAAGTAATATAGACATTAATAACAACACTATGTTAACCAGCTGGGTATTTATTGTCTGAGTCTTTCAGCTGATCTAAAAGACATAATTGATTTTAAAAAGTTTAGGTGGCTTAGTCAGTTAAGGGGATCTAATTACTACCATCTGTTTAATATCTATTCAGATGGTTTATTTCGTACGATAAATAATCCACTCACTTTATTACAATTATTTAAGCAATTTTTATCGCTGAGGTATTGGGTGCATTTCCTAAACTTAATAAAGGTTACAGAAAGATGCATTAAGGTATTTTTTTTGTCAACCCTTATTGTCCCACTGCTGGGCAAAGGTCTACCCCAAGTCTCTCCATTTATATCTGTCCTGTGCGACACTTCACCACTCCTGATCGAAGGCAACAAGATCGTCTCGCCAACGCTTTTTTGGCCGACCCCGATCGCGTCTTGCATCAGGGCTCCAGGTTGTGGCTAGATTAGCCCACCTATCGGGGTGCATTCTGCTAATGTGTTCCCCCCCCCCCACCAGTAATCCCACTTAATCCTAGATGTTTTTTCTCCAACATCGGCAATGCCTGTCAACGAACGCAGCGTGGTGTCTTTACTTATCCACTGTATGTAGTTTCTGTGTGTTTGTTACTTGTGTCGAAATAAATGTCTATATCTATCTATTTTAAAATTCACATTTCAGTTTAAAATAAATTCACTTTCTAAGAATTTAGAAAATTGCTTCAAGTAGTCTGCCATTTTCATTTCGCTTTATTAAGCATTCACAAAGCTTCTGTGTTTATTCAAGTGAATGTGAGTGATACCAGCAAGCTAAAATATTAACCCAATCAAGTGTATTGCTGAGTGATTTCAAACGACTTTTGTTATCTTTGTGCTAGCGTTCCTTGAATAAACGGGTTTGGTCAAGCAAATGTTAAAATAATATTCGAACTTTTATAATACGTAATATAGCTACGTAACGATTGATTTCAATTACTTGTGCCTAGTTAACTGGTATAGAAACTAGACGGACATAACCTTAAAAATACATACTATGATAAAAAGGCACAAAGGAGATCCAAGTTTATTTAACTGGTACATTACATGATGAATTAATATGATTTGTTTATCTATTTCATACAGACTGTTTCATTGATATTGTTACGAGCTGAGGGTTCGGGATAAAATAATGGGAATCAGTCCAACCAAAATAACACTTTTATTCAACACTAAACGATGAATACACGAACTTGGTCACACGTATCACAACACAATAATTCACATCACTGTTGCAGCACTTAAAGTCACCCAAATGATCGCACGTATAGCTTAATCCAGACTGACTCGCGAGCAACTACTGTTCACGCGAGACCCTTCTCCACGTCAGTCCTCCAGGGCCTCGCTGAGACTCACTCACTGAGACTGAGTGACTCCTGACTGACTGTCCGGCCATCTCTCTGGCCTATTTATATCGCACACATTTCGATTGTTCGAGAACGATGTCGATCCTTCCAGGAAAGGGTTGGTGTTTCGACAGAACGACCCATCCCCATTGTGCGCAATCGCAGACAATAACAACAATAACACAGCAAGACAAAAGCGCTCGAGAAACTTCGATTATTACTCATTGTTTAACAACCTCGGCGTAACAATATTTAAGGACTTGATATTCATATTCATTGATTCTGCTTACATGTACGTACATATACATTTTTTAGCTTAGATCGTAGGTAGCTTAGGAGGTTTGCGCCTTATTATACTAATGGTTTGCCCCGAACTGAGATCTAGCGGGTCAAACATAAAAACAAAAAAAAATATTCGTAATCTTTGACTATCAAAATAGTGCCACGAAATAAATAACCAAATAACTTGACCTACAGTTTCATTTAAATTACAGATAACAGGAGTTCATGTAATTGGTTATTTTTTTTTGCGATACATATTGCAGTTATTCTGGATTTCAGACTTTTGCCTATGTTTGTGGTACTTAAGCTAAAGCTACACGGATACGACCTCTGTGGTGCAGTGGGCGAATAGCCGGCTGAGACGCAGGAGGTAGCGGGTTCGATCCCCGCTGCGGAACAAATGTTTGCATGATCTACTGATATTTTTTCCGGGTCTGGTTGTTTCTCTATATATTATAAGTACCTACGTATGTATTTACAAAAAAAAATATATAAATATTCTATCGGTTATCTGGTTCCCAAAGTACAAGCACTGTTTATTTTGGGTCTAGATAGCGTTGTTTGAAATGTCCAGCGATATTTAATTTATAATTTATAATAAAAATTTGCCACACTACTAAATAACGAAAAAATTAAAAAAATACCTACTAAATTTTAATTGGAATCAGTTTCAATGAATGTACTGTTCATTTGTTACCTACCCACCAGATTCATTAATTTGGTCGCGAAGGAACAGGTAAAATTGACGTTTCCAAGTGATCCTTCTGATTTTAATGAATAAAAGATTTTGACTTTGACTTTGATTCAACGCTTGATTTGACGACGAACGCAGTGCAGTAAGGCACAGCGCCTATTTTCTCGTATTTACCTTGCAAAGAGTAATGACACTTAAATTGGTATGGAATAAGGGCGACCTGTGCAACGATGCTTAATCGTATTTAGTACTGAATATGTTTATGAGAGTTGTCAAATCATACAAATACGTCAAACTTAAACAGTCTCTAAACGTTAGTTTTGCAAAAAAAAATAATAATGTTAGTTGACAAAGCATTTATAGTTCAAAAGAAATGCATAAGTGCGCTTGCTGGCATAACTGATCCTCAAGAATCGTGCAGGCTTTTATTAAAGGATCTCAAAATACTGCCGTTTGTCCGACATAATTATGATTTATTTATTCTGCCAGACTTCGTAATACTAACTTAAAGTTACCTGAGATAAGACTTGAAATTTATAATACTATAATTAAAGGTCTTACACCGCCAGCGCCGTCTTTTGATTTTCGTTTATCCTGTCCATCCAAAGGTTACCTGGAAGACATCACTTTTAGCGATAAGACCGCTCATTGTACCGATATTTATTGTTTATTTCCTTTGTTACCGTGTTTTTGTTTGGTGTGCAATAAAAAGTATTTCATTCATGAATTCATTCAAAATTTAGGCGGGTCCATCCACTGCGACCCACGTCCACGATACGCACGGTTGCATGACTTGATGACGTCACCAACACACACGCTTCCTGCCCGGATGTGTAACTCTTTCTAGAACCATTTCAGTCGGTTTGAAATCTGTCACTTTGATATGCATATGACGGACGACGTAATCAAATTGCACTCCTCATGTTACGCAGTTGCCTCCTATAAGAATTGCATTACTTCAAAGAATCGTAAAACTATGACTTGTCCTTCATTGGATTTCATTAAGCCCATCACCCTGAGATATGTACCTTGTGCGACCTGCAACCTTTATAAAGTCGTCTTTCCATCTAGTGGGAGGCCGACTTACGCTGCGCTATCCAGTACATTGTCTCCACTTGAGGATCTTTCTGTCCCAACGGCCGTCTGTTCTTCGAGCTATGTGCGCTGACCACCGCCACTTCAGCTTGCTAACTCTTGACGGTGACTTTGATTCGTCAAAAAATACTACTAATTGGAATAACTTAGTTATAAGCAAATTCAAAGTTATTTCAGAGTACAAAAATTACTAACGACATAGAAAATAAACTAGGAAAAGCCTGTATATAGATAGGTACCTACCGGTTATTTAATCAACAAAGTAAGTTCAAAGACAGAAGGAAATTGCTTGGTCCAATTTCTTGTAGGCTGCGAATAAAGTAAGATAAGATAATGTTGTAATCCTTTCCGAGGGTGAATTTGTTTGTTAATCTCGGGAGAACCAACAGATTCTATGTTAATGTATGATAATGAGCCTTGTGGTGGAAATGGGTAGTTTTAGTACTTGTGGTACAATTTGGAAATACAGTGCAAGATTGCCCAAATTACTAACTTAAAGATAATTTTACTTAACAAGTTAATTTGACTACAGTTTGTTTCGAAACATGTATGTCAACCCAAAAAGGGGTGATTTTGTAAAATACGCTGTTCTGATTGAAATTTGATTGTAATTCATTGATATTTTTTTATTTAGCTTAATTTAAGTATTCGCCTGTCCCTTTCCATATATATAAATTTTAGCTATGCCAAATCTCACACCCCTCCATGCGCGGAATAAGCTTAAAAAAGGGTAAAAGATTTTCTCTAGGTTCACCTGACGTGTTTGCAACTCTTCATTATTACTATTTAGTCTATAGTCTAATCAACAAACTTTAAGAAACTGATAAGATCAAAATTACACAAGTGCCTGTACGTTCTTAGCTTTTATCTCTTCTAACTAATTAGAATTAAGAAGGCAGATGAACAATCGCGATCTTAATCTCTATAATTCTCGGTGGAGTATTCTGAGAAGAAATTCTCTTTATTCAGCAATAATTGCCTTAATAACCTGGCGTTTCACAAACCCAAACGATGCGACGACAACGCAGAAATATTAATTTTCTTTTCACCACATAATCTTCGCCTTTTCCAAAAATACTGTCACAAAAATTACTTGAATTAAATTTTAGACCAGTTTTTAAAACTGTATTATGAATAGAAGTGTGAATTTAAAGCTAATATGATTATCCAGATTATGTTCTATAGATTTAGGTTGGAGCCATGTAAAATTACTAGGTGTTGCCCGCGACTTCGTACGCGTTACATTACTAAATGTGTAGGTAACCTAGAAATAAAGCTGAACTCGCTGTTGCAACTTGACTTGACACCCCATTTTTATCCCATGAGAACTGATTTATGGGGTAAAAGGTAACCTATGTGGTAATCCAGGTTATAATCTACGTATATACCAAATTTCATCGAAGTCGGTTCAGCTGTTACGACGTGATTGAATACCAAACAAACAAATAATCAAACAAACAAATTAATAAACAAACATCCAAACTTTCGCTTTTATAATATTAGTGCAATAGTGTGATGTTTTTTTATGAAGGTATTTCACATTTTTTATTTCAGTACAGTAGCACTTGTTTAACATCAATATCAATCAAGTAGATCCGTAATACAGTTCAATGGCTGTGAAAAATGTCTCTTCGCGGCTGCGCCTCCACGGAACTTCCCCATCTATTTATGGACCTTAAAAGTCTGCCGATAACGCTGAAATCCCCCAAAGAGGCTCTTATCTAGGCGCTTTGTGCCGAGTGTCGTTTATAGGTTGTGAGATTAATACGATTATAAGAAGTGTTGAAGTGGCGGGGTAATGTCGATCTCGTTCCGAACTCGAAGCTATAATTATCAGGAATAGGACGTGTCTGGATTTGCGGCAGAAGTGTATTGAGGGAAGTCATAATTGGAAATGTGGATAATCTGTTACATATTATTTAAGACAAAGCTGATAACGAAAACCAGTTAATTATAATACTACTTCATCATCATCATCTTACCAGCTGAGGCTGCTGACGTCCACTGCTGAACCTCCCCCATAGATTTCCAGAGCAACCGATCTTGTGCGACCTGCACCCAATGGCTCCCAGCAACCTTTATCAGGTCCTTATTCCATCTAATGGGCGGCCGTCCTACGCTGCACTTTCCAGTGCGCGGTCTCCACTCTAGACTCACTCCACTCCTTTCTGCCCCGACGGCCGTCAGTTCTTCGAGCTGTGTGCCCCGCCCGGTGCCATTCCAGCTTGCTAATCCTCCTGTCTGTGTCTGTTTGTATACGGATCTCCTCATTTCTGATTCGATCTCGTAGAGCATAGCCCTCTCCATAGCGCTTATATGGGGTCAAATTTTTATGGGACAAAATTTTCATTTAAGAAATGAGGTCTAGCATATTAAACCCTATTGAATCATTGACAAGCAAATTAAATGTGACTTTAGGATATAAGCTTTATTACTAATTGATTCTAATTTAATTGCATGAACGCATAATAAAATATTAAGTGGAAAACCGGATAGATAGTATTTACCACGTATAAGGTAAACCTGACGTGAAATATGTAATTTGGTAGAAGAGTCTAGGTGATTTGAACCTTATGCCACCTGTTATACAGGCCCTATTGTAATAAATGTGGGTTATTATGGGATTAACAAAAACGTAGCTATAAAAAACCTAATTGTACAGTTATAGGCTACCTCCGTGGTACAGTGGGCGAATAGCCGACTGAGACGCAGGAGGTAGCGAGTTCGATTCCCAACGCGGAACAAATTTTGTATAATCTGATAGATATTTGTTCCGGGTCTGGATGTTTGTTTATATATTATAAGTATGTATTTACAAAAAAAAAAGTATATACGTATTCTATCAGTTATCTGGTTCCCATAGTGCAAGCTATGCTTAGTTTGGGGCTAGAGAGCGCTATGTGAAATGTCCAGCCAATATTTATTATATTTATATTTATTATAGGCGCAAACACAATAATCAATACATTTATACGAAAAAGTGTATTTACTGCTAACGTATAAAAGTTAATAAATGAAAGTATTTTATAAACTAAACTCCATCTGTACATAAGCTAATTTAATGCTAAGAAGCATTATCTTCCAGTTAACCTTTGCGTAATGTGGAAAAACTATTTTGAGGTACAACGATGATCTTGAACATTCAAAGTATGTGATAATACATCACAAACTTAAAATATTACTTCCATCTCCCACAAGAATATAAAAGTCAAGTTACACTTTAAAACTCAATTTTACAACAAAGTTAAAAGTTAGACACTTCGCAGTAAGATGATTTTGAAACTACAGTTTAATAACTTTAGGTAGCAAGCTTATCAACAGCTGGTAAGGCGATATAAAGGAGACTGGGTTTTTTTAAACTGGATAGGTCTTAGTTTGACCACAATCTCACCTAATAGTAAGCGATGAGGTTTAAGATGAAGCACGAAGATTTAGAAGAAACATATTCACTCTTTCCTTAAGAGACCCGGGGCCGTATTACCTAAGCTAAATTGTTGTCGCTTCGCTATCGCTACTCAGGCCATCCCTTTCACATGTACAGTACGTACCTCACGTGTGAAAGGGATGACCTGACTAGCGATAGCGAAGCAACAGCAATTTGGCTTAGGTAATAAGGGGGCCGGATTGTATTCTGAAAAATAGACGACGGCAAGTGTTGCATACTTAGCTGTACGCATCAAGAACCAAAACGGTGTGTGCGAAATGGTATATCAACTAGGTACGGATGGTAAAAGACCCTAAAAGAGCTTAATTAGAATAAGGGGCTCAACCAGCAATTATAACTGTATAAACCCCTAAACTAAACTAACTAAGCAACATAAAAACATAAAATTCCTAAATTAAACTGGTTTGTTAATTATATCATTGCTCACATATTTTTGACTGCTGCATTGACTCCAACCACACTACGATAAAGGTTGCTGGACGCCATTGGATGCAGGCGGCAGAAGATCGGTAACTCTAGAAATCTACGGGGGAAGCCTATGTTCAGTCGGGACATCCATTGGCTGATATGATGATGATGATGATTGCAAAAGTTTGAAAAATCTGCTGAACTAAAGTTATATTCACAGCACCCCTAAAGATGCTTTCTTTGTTCGCCAAGTGTGAACGCGAAGTGAACGAGGTGTTAAGCACGTACGGTGAGGGCACGTGGTCGGTTACAACCCCCTAAGGGGCGACGTGGTCAAGTGAAACCAACATTAGATATTTATTGGCTATTTCATTTTAGCTGTGGCGTCACTATGTAACTTCTAAATTCTGATTGAAAATGATCCTTCATAAGTGACTTTATTTTATTGACTTTTGATTTGAAGTTGTGAATATTATCTTACTAGTTGCTATCAGACGTACTAAATCACTCGCTATTTTCAGACCTATGGTCAAATAACATTAGTGGACTACTTGTCGCTTACTATTGCTTAATATTTTTCGACCTCTGTGGTGCAGTGGGTGAATAGCCGGCTGAGACGCAGGAGGTAGCGGGTTCGATTCCTGCCGCAGAACAAATGTTTGCATGATCTACATTTATATGTTCCGGGTATGGTGGTTTCTTTATATATTATAAGTATGTATTAACAAGAAAAAGTATGTATGTATTCTGTCAGTTAACTGGTTCCCATTATACAAACTCTGCTTAGTTTGGGGCTAGATAGCGCTGTGTGAATTAATTATATATTATATCTAAACGTAACCTATTGGAGGCTTAATTTCCCATCCCACTAATATTATAAACGTGAAAGTTTGTATGTATGTGTGGATGTTTGTTACTCTTTCACGTAAAAACTATTGAATATTTTTATAAAATTTGGTATGTACTGGGTTAACACATAGGCTACTTTTTATGGACAAAACACGCGTGCGATGCCGCGGGCGGAAGCTAGTTGTATATATTTTTAATGTATGTAAGTACCTATGTATGTGGTACACCATTGATACCCTAGGTAAAACACATGATCCATTCCATCTAAAAGTTGTCTGGTAGAGATCGCTACTTAGCGATAAGATCGTCAATTGTATAATTTCATTTGAATAATGTTAATTTTAATTGTTATTGTTGTTTATGGTGTGCAATAAAGTAAGTATTATCTATCTATCCTACAGCTTTCGCGCGAACCTTTACGCGCTATGTCTCAGGTTCTGATTCAATGCAGGTGATAATCTATGAGGAATCTTTAATTTCACCTCTAATTAAAATTATGCAAACTAAATTCTGTCACTAATAAACTATACGCATAACTGTTAAATGATTGCACTTCTAAAAATCCACTCGTCACTCAAAACAAGCATAACTAAAAATATATTAAGTCTTATCAAAAGTAGTGGATCTTTTTAACTGACTGTGCACCAAACATTTGTCTGATAACACTGAAATACTGCCTTTAAAACGAAAATTCTCATGACACACCTAAAATACTGACTTGCACACTAAATAATCCAATTGCATATCAAAATTTCTAATATTTCTGTCATATGTTGCAACTCAATAACATAATGTTTATGCAATATTATGACATGTAATAATCTAACAATGAACAACTCATCGACAGCGGAGCTTTCGTCGGGGGGCCACCAAAGCGCTTAACGAATAACGTCTAAGCACCTACCTACCTACGAGTACCTAACCTAACAGAAGCACAAATAAATATTAGGTTGGGGAAAAAGTTTCTTCGCATCTTTGAAGAAAATTTAAAACATTTTTTAATATAGTTTATTTACATTTAACTAAAGTATGTAGGTACCATTTTGTTCGATAACTTTTTGCCATCTTGAAGGTAGGGACATGATCCCATTGCTATAGAAATTTTAGAGGCTTCTGATAAAAATACCGCGACAAGTGGTTTTGGCAGTCCTCTCGTGATGTTAATCTGACAATACCTAAAGAATTCTGAAGAGACCGAAACAGGTGGAAATCTGAAGGTGCAAGGCCAGGAATATACGGCGGATGCATTAACACCTCCCAGCCAAACTCTCTTAGATTAGATTAGATTAGATAATACTTTATTGCACACCACGAAACAAATACATATAAAAAAAAAACAACTACGTAAATCTATGGATACAATTGGCGGTCTTATCGCTAATTAGCGATCTCTACCAGACAACCTTTGGATGGAATGGACTGTGTAGACATTACCTGGGGTGTACCTAACATACTACATGTACATACATACTAATACTAATTATATAAAAATAAAAAATATAAAACTTACATAAATGAAAACTACATGAATCTAAATAATAACTACTCATAATAATTTATAGATACATACTTAGACTTATTTAAGAAACAAATAATTAATAATAAATACATATATATTTAGTGACAAATACTCAGATAGTGTTCTCTGAGCATACGTTTAAAAATGGCAAGTGACTTGGCACATCTGATAGCCACCGGCAGCGCGTTCCATAACCGGACAGCCTGCACTGTAAAAGACTTATCAAAGTAGGAGGAGGAGTGTACAGGTGTCCTGAGTTGGAGTGTGTCAGATGAACGCAAGGATCAAGGATTGGATTGATAGAGGAAATGGAAGCGTTCTTTAAGATAGGAAGGTGAGGAAGGGTTGAACAGGATGTTACATAAATGCTGAAGGATGTGAGTATCCCGGCGAAGGCGTATGGGTAACCACTTGAGCTTACTGCGAAATTCGGACACATGGTCATACTTCCGCAAGCCGAAGATGAACCGGATGCCAAAGTTTTGCAAGCGCTCAAGTTTATCTAGTTGCTGTTCAGTGAGATCTAGATAAGAAGCATCAGCATAGTCTAGTATCGGGAGACGAAGCGACTGCGCGAGCGAAATTTTAGTGGCAGTCGGAAGGAAGTTACGCAATCTCCTAAGAGAACCCGCTGAGGCAAACATCTTACGGCTGACTCCAGATATCTGAGGTCCCCATGACAGTTGTAGTATGAGAACGCCTAAATTTTTCACCGTCTCACTCTGCTTAACGTAGGTGCCATCAAATATAATTTGTGTCCTATTTTTTAATTGTTACCAGTCTATTCTCGATATCATCCTAGAACCCCCAACGACGATTACTTGAGTTTTGAGTGGGTTAACTCTAAGACCATGTGCCTTGCTCCAGTCCAGAATACAGTCTAGGTCAAGGTTTATTCTATATATAGCTTCAGGCAGCCGCTCTACTGTATCTTCTGTGTAAATTTGAAGATCGTCTGCATAGAGGTTGGTAGGATGAAGTTAATTGTTGGGATATTGAGTTCATAAAAATTGCAAATAGAAGAGGTGATAAAACGCCACCCTGAGGGCAGCTGATATCGTGCACCACGATGAGTAACTATCATCAATGCGTATACGCTGACGGCGCCCGTTCAGATAACTGTGAAACCACTCAATCACTGTTGGAGATACGTTAAGAGAGCGTAGGGCACCAAGAAGAATTTCGAAGTCAACGTTGTTGAAAGCGTTGCTAAAATCTAAAAGTGATAGTACTGTTACTTTTCCATTGTGCATGCCATCTCGTATATCATCAGTTATTTTAACTAATGCTGAAACAGTACTATGGACTGGACGGAAACCGGATTGGAAAGGATTTAGAAGATTATTCCTGGAAAGAAAAGTGCTCAGTTGCTTATGAACAAGACGTTCCAGGACTTTGGATAGGAAAGGAAGAATAGAGATTGGACGGAAATCTGAGAAAGAAGCTGGATTATACTTTTTCGGGAGAGGAGTCACTTGAGCTTCTTTCCAGAAAGTAGGGAAAACACAGTTGGTAATAGAGGAGTTAAGGATGTGACAGATTATTGGGACAATTTGATCGAGGATAGGAACAATCATATTCCGACTTATACTGTCGTTGCCGATGGCATTAGACGAAATAGATGCAATGCTCTTCTTAACATCACAATCAGTGAATTGATTTAAATTGAAAGATGAATAGTCAGGAGTTGGAATAGAAGAAAGATGTTGCAATGTTTGTGATTTCGCGTGTACGTCGAAATTAGAAGATGATGTGAAGTGCTGATTTAATGAATCTAAATTAATACGTTGAGGAATTTTATCTTGTTGCCGTGACTTTCCAATTCCCAATGACCGGAGGAACTTCCAAACCTTAGCAGGATCAGAGTCCTTGACTGATTTATGAATATAACGGCGTTGCGCGTCCCTACACACTCTATTGCAGCGATTACGATATTCGATATATTTTTCCTTATTAATATCGGAATTCCGGCTTTTGAGCTTTGACTTTGCTACTAGCTTTTTATGCATGACGGCTCTTAGTTCAGGTGTAATCCAAGGAGCTGGTAGGTGCTTGAGCTTAATCTCCCTAAGTGGTGCATGTTGGTCAAACAGTTTGGTAATTAGTGCATTAAAAGCTTCCACTTTGCCATCGACTGTTAATTCATCGAAAACTGGCGACCAGTCTACAGAATCGGCATCACGTTGCAGATCTTCTAGCTTCATGCCACTAAAATTTCGCTGAAGAATAATTTTGGGCTTGTCTTTAGGAGGTCGTATTTTATACGAGAGATACAATAGGTCATGGTAGGAAAAGGCTCCCGCTGCACATTGTCTATGCTTGGCAACATGATCTAGAAGAGATGGGATTGAGTTAGGATAAAAATGAGTTGCAGTAAGAGGCAGAATGGATAAATTACAAGCACTTGCAAGAGATTTTAATGAAGCTGATCGAGAGTCTTGTTTAAGCAAACACGTATTGAAATCACCCATTAAAATAGTATGGTCATAAGATGCAACTAAATTTTCTAAGAGTGTTTCAAGAGATAGAAAATAATTTATATTAGAGGAAGGACAATAATATACCCCTAGCAAAACTTTAATATGGAAGAGGCTAATTTCTATAAAAAGGTGTTCACCCGCATTGGAAGGCGGCGGTTGTGCCGACGTACTAATTATGGAGAAAGGAATGTGCGAACGGAGATATATGGCGACACCCCCACCAACCACTCCAGTGCGGTCGTTTCGGATGAGATTAAAACCAGGGAGAGAATAAGAAGTGGAAGGAAGGCATGGCTTAAACCAAGATTCAGACACTAGAATTGCATGAATATTTTTATGTTCAAAAGACGCTAACAAATCAAGAAAGTGTGTCGGAATACTCTGTGCATTTATATGTAGAATATTGAGATTTTTTGGAACGTCAGAAAGGAATGAACCTATTGAGCACGATAAAGAAGGTATGCTACTGAAACTATCATCACTGCCAGACTCACCATCAGAGAAGGAAAGGTATTCATCACTATCCGAATCATTTTCACCAAGAGACATAGTATAATGTAATAAACAACAATATTTAAATAATTATCTAAATATATAAAGTGAAGATAATAATAAAAACCTAATAAATAACTACTTTATAACTTTTGTCCAACTATAAATATCCACCTGCCAGTTGTGCTTTACAGGATTGTGAAAAATTATAATTCATAATAAAAAAAAATACATAATGTAATAAAAAAAATAAAATGCAAATGTGAAATGGACAGCTCATCCAACCAGATTTTTATACCTAAAAATACTAAACATTAATTAACAGAAAATAAGTTAAAATTTACCCAAAAATATTAAATTAGGTACCTACAAAAAAGTCAACAAATAAAAAGAAACGTATAATTATTAGTGAGCGGGCGGGTAAAAGAAAATACTTTATTAAATAAATATGTGGGCAGGTTACATAAAATAAAATAAATAAAATTTGGCGGTGACTTGACTACCTCATGGTTACCTGGTCGGATGTAACTGGTTGCAATGCATGGAACAACTTATCACACACTACACTCTCTTGGATGCTGCAGCGCGCTTTGGCTTAGCAGTGTCCTTCACTACAGCCGGCACTGTGGCCTCTGCTTGTCGGCTCACGACGGCGACGGGCTTGACGGTGTTCAGATCTTCGACGCATCGTACCCTGTGACGCACTCCATCATCTCCCAGAACATATACGATGCCGTCCGTCGTCCAACACTTCGATATACCGAAGCGTTCACGTGCCGCCAAGAAAGCGTCGTGCCTTGTCTTTGTGAGAAACTCAGACATTGTTATGCCCGAGCCTTTCAGGTTGGTTTTGGCTGACCAGATCTTGCTACGCATTGACACGTCTCGGAGCTTGAACAAGATTGGCCTAGGGTGGCCTGCCGTTGTAGTGCGACCCATTCTGTGGCATCGACTGAGATCGCTTGCTACAAATTCACTTAGCTTGAGACGCTCTGCTACAGTCTCTGCCACAACCTGTGCAACTTCTTCTTTGGGCTGCTCAGGCACACCATGAATTAGCAGGATCTTGCGCCTTCCTCGCATCTCAAGACCATCAATCTCCTTGGCCACGAACTCAATTTGCAGCTGAATAGTCCGAAGTGCCCCGGTGACAAACATTTTGAAGTCCGCTGCCAATCCTGCGATGGTTGAAGGCGCAATGCTCCTCTGCAGACCGGTTTCGAAGGAGTGCATCCGCTGGGTGAAGGACTGGACCATCTCCGACATTGTATTTTTAATATCTTCCATTTTGTCAAGTGCGAAGTGTAACAGTCAAAAGTGATAAAAGTGTAGAAAAAGTGGTAGAATTTAGGTAGAGATTAGATAACACTTTATGGCAGGTAAGAAGTGTTAGTTTTCTAGATTCTGCATGAAAACTTAGCAAATAATTAGTTTTTATAATTTTAAACAGTAATAAAGATTTATGACATGTATATGGAGTTTCACGTCTACCCCCAAAAAACCTCTTAATTTATGCTGAGTGGCTAAAGATGTGTGAGGTCTAGCGTTATCATGATGAAAAACCACACCCCTTCTGTTGATTAATTCCCGTAATTCTGTTGCCGCTTTCTCTCAACTTCTTGCTTTAATCCCATCAGTTGTTCGTAGTAGAGTTCAGAATCGATGGTCTTGCCTGGTGGTAACAGCTCATAATGAATAATGCCCTTCCAATCCCACCACACACACAGCATCACTTTGTTGCGAGTTAACCCGGGTTTCGCCACAGTCTGTAAAGCCTGACCGGCCTTTGACCACGACCTTTTTTGCACGTTCTTGTCGTACGTGATCCACTTTTCATCACCAGTTATCAGCTTCTTCAAAATGGTTCAGTTTCATTACGTCGTAATAAAGAATCACAAATGAGGACACGATTCATTAGGTTTCTTTCAGTGAGCTCGTGGGGTACCCAAATATCGAGCTTTTTTGTGTATCCAGTTTTTTTTCAAATGCGCCAAAACTGTTTTGTGGTCAATTCCCAGTTCTTCAGCTACGTCGTAACTACTGATATGCCGATCTTGCTCCACTTTTTCAAAAATGGTATCAATTTTATCCGTAATAGGGCGACCAGAGCGACGTGCATCTTTGACATCAAAATTTCCAGATTGAAAACGCTTAAACCAAATTTGTGCTACTCTCACAGACACTGCACTAGGTCCATAAACGTCGCAAATTTTTTCGCGGCTTGTGTTGCATTTTTACCTTTTAAATTATAAAATGTATCGAATTTCTTCATTAGATTCACTCATCTTTACAGTACGAAAAACAAATAAAAATCACACATTTTCCTAATTTGAACTTGGAATTATCTTCTTTAAAATTTAAACTTTGAATGATACCAAAACCAGCCAGATACAAATAGTATAGCCAAAGAGATTTTATTACAAGTTCATATATACTATAATGCGAAAAGACTTTTCCCCCAACCTATTATCAAGATATAGGTTAGGTTAGGTTAGAATAATAAAAAATATGGCAGATCAAAAAAACCGCACGGACCCGAACACCGTCAATCTAGGTTAATAAAAACAGATGTTCTTACAAGTTTATTAGGTGCTTGGTTGTAATAAATTAGGGTTTCGATTTATGTGATAAGTAAAACATTGTTAGGTATGCTTTCGAAATATTAGATCATCACGTAGAATAACAGTTTGCATTAGGGTATAAAAAGGATGCAAAATCAATATTTTTTGGTATGCAAATTTAGTGTGCAATCAGTACTTTTGATGCTATTTTGGATTTTTTTGTTTTAAAAAATGGTATTTATTAGTTATGCGTTTAAATGCGACCCATAATCTATCTGTATACCAAATTTTATCGAAATTGTTCAGCCGTTACGATGTGAAAGCGTAACAAACAAACCCACTTTCGCATTAGTATGACTTATGCAGCAGCTTTAGGCTTCTCCAGGTTAGACTTCATTTGGTTCTTTTGGTAATTTTTCAAACGAAATTGTGGTGTTTTTATTTATTTTTACTGGCAACACACTGTTGTTAAAAGGTGGCTGCATTAGCATGTGTCTGTATGCTAATGCAGCACTATATGTGTGCTCATATATATGTGCTCACTAGTAAAACTTTTACTCGTAAAACAATTAATTTATTTACCTTCCAAAAGTTTAGTTCGTTGTCAGTTCTTTACAGCATTTGTCCATATGTTTTCTTGTTTACCAACTTTGGAGAAAATGCAGTTCAATACCGAATTGCAAAGTTCTCACCTGTCTCACCTATCTGACAAATACAAAGAACAGAGTTTCAATACACTTGAAACTTCGACGTTTGATGTACACAATAACAATCTTACTGTCCCAACAAGAACTTCACTAATGAACTTATTCTGTGCCTTATCTTACTGAAAATAAGGGTGAGGTAATCCTTTGTAGTCCTTTTAGAAAAGCTAGTAGTTTGTTTGTAGCCTACTGCGTATTAAGCTCAGCGCAGGTGTCAAATCCAGCCTACCGTGGTATTGTGTTGAGGCACAAAAATGGATATTACGGTCTGGTATTTATTTCATAAGCTTCCGCACGCGGCTTCGCACGCATGAATGAATGACTGAAAATTCTTAATTGTACCTTACAAGCTAGACACAAAGTTCAAAGTCAAAGTTTAATTTATGTATTCATTAAAATCATAAGGAGCACTTTGAAACGTCAATTCTACTGCCTGATCCTTCGCGACCAAGCCAGGAAAGAAAGGCAAGAAACAAGGCTGGTTGTTTTTTTAATGATTCTTTTACAATACATAATAAAGAAAATAAATTACGTCTAAATTGTAACATTTTGAACGAGTTGGAGCAATTTTAATCCCAAGCTTCTGTATCATCTGAATAATCCGATATTTTATAGTAGGTTTTTTTATAAAGATTTTATTTAAATACGTTTTTAAATTTGCTAATCGTAAATTTTTGTACATACCTTGGGAGTTTGTTATAAAAACGTACACCTTGCCCTTTATACGATTTACCAACTTTATGGAGTCTACAAGTGGCAACACCGAGTTTATCTTTATTTCTAGTATTAAACTTATGATTACCGCTATTTTTCTTAAACAAATTAATATTTTTGTGAACATACATTAGATTTTCATAGATGTATTGACAAGGGAATGCCATAATATTTATTTCTTTAAACTTATGGCGTAATGATTCTCTGGGGCCCATATTATAAATTGCACGAACAGCCCTCTTCTGCACCACAAACACGGTGTTTATATCTGCAGCACTCCCCCACAGCAGTATACCGTATGACATAATGTTGTGGAAGTAGCTGAAGTAAACTAGTCTAGCTGTGTCTACGTCTGTAAAAAGACGGATCTTTTTGACTGCGTATGCCGCAGAACTAAGTCTCTTCGACAATCTATCAATGTGAGGGCCCCATTGAAGCTTATTATCTAGGGTTATACCTAAGAATACAGTGGTGTCCACAAGAGCCAACTCCTTGTCTTTGATTTTTATATCTGCTTTAACTTGTGTAACATTAGGTAGTATAAATCTAATACATTTAGTTTTCTTTTCCTTTAGAAGTAGTACATTGAACCATTTTACGACCTTAGAGATTGCATTGTTTACATCGTCAAAATCGGTTTGTCGTCGCTTTAATTTAAATAAAAGTAACGTGTCATCTGCAAACAATACAACCTCATGATCGTCCCTTACAAGATGGGGAAGATCATTAATATATACTAAAAACAAAAATGGTCCCAGAATTGATCCTTGTGGTACACCCATTATAACCAGAAACCCCGGAGAATGCTTCCCATTCACGTCAACTCTTTGCACTCTGCCACTTAAATAAGAAGTGATAAAGTATAGAGCAACGCTCATAATGCCATAATGGTGTAATTTCCTGATCAATGTGTCATGCTTTATCAATCAAATGCAATCAAATGCTTTGGACTAATTACAGAAAACATGAGACTTCTCACACAGTACAACAGTAATAGTTTTTTATTGAAAAAATACTTTTTCAAAACAAGCTTTTATAAAATTCATAATCGAAACCACAAGCAGATTCAAATGAGCAAAAACTTTAGTATCCTACTAGAATCCATTCAGAAGTTCCGTTGTCTAGCATCCGTCTCCATCATGAGATTACCTCCATTGTACCATATTATTGCATTGTCACCGAAGTTACATAATATGTTTTCCAAATTTCAGCTCAATCTGTTAAGGGGGAGTTTAAAACTCAGTTGCAAGATTCCACCCGGACAAACATGCATACATTGCAAGTTAATAAAAAGCTTGTAAAAAGAAATGGTTTGTCAATAAAAAGTAGCCTGACTCAATCGGTATCTATATACTAAATTTCATCAAGATGGGTCTAGCGGTTTAGTAGTGAGATTATCAGACGGGGAGAGAGAGATACAATTACTTTAGAATTTATAATATTACTAGCTGACCCGCCCGTGGCTTCGTATGCATGGTATTTCAATAAAAACATGACCCTCTTTTTGCGAACTCGGGTAAAAAGTATCCTATGTCTTTCCCTAGGATATAATCTATCTCCTTGCCAAATTTCATTAGGATCCGTTCAGCCGTATAATTATGAAAAGGTAACAAACAAGCAGTTATTTTCGCAATTACTATGTATGTATTATACATATAGACCTTCTTCTTGATTCACGCTACCTATTGCTGAAAACTGCATTAAACTCCGTTGAGTAGTATAAAAGATTTAAGCGAACAGACAGCGGAAGCGACTTCATTTTTACTATGTAAAGGTTATGAATTCGTCACGAATCTATTTTATTGGATTTGTGATAGGTTTTTATCACTTTGCAAGCAAATTGACGACGTAAATTTTCGTTCGGTACGCGACAGTTGTGGTGATGTCAAAGCCTTTTATGTTTCGCATTTTGTAATTATACTTAGAGATTAAAGTAACTTTAAAACAATAGATCGGTAAAGAAAAGTTATTTATTGTGCGGTACTGAAAAATATCAATGCTGGATTAGCATCTCACAAGCATAGAATATTATTTTACCCCTCAAAGAAACTCATGAAGAAACTAAAAAAAAAGCCAATAAGCGGGTAATCTTGGCCTTCAGATGGAGTGTGCCCTTCGGTTTGAAGAGCACATAGCTGAGTCAGTTCGAAGTTGTTTCTATAGGTTAAAGGTGCTCTACAAAGCGTGACCATACAGGCTCGTAGAATCGCTGGTTTTGTCTAAGCTAAATTATACGGATGTTCTTTTCGGACCGCGATTATTAGCCAAAACAAAAAATCTTATATGAGTCCGAAATGCTTGTGCGCGTTTTTGCTTCGACATCCCATTTAGAGGTCACGTAAGTCCATTCTTAAACGCCACCTCATTTTGAAGATGAAGCATCGGCAGAAGCTACATTTGGGTTGCCTTCTATTTGGAGTTATGAAGCATAACGCGCCCCAGTATCTTTAAGAGAAGCTAAGACGGGTAACCAGCATAAGGTCCTGCGAGCCTCGCCAACACTCGATGCAACTTTCAACGCAGCGGCATAGAACAATTGCTTTTAAAGGCAGTTTCCGCTACGCAGCATTGAAGTGTTGGAACAATATTCCCCCGCCGATCAGGAACCTGCAGAGTAGTTATGGTTTTTGAAAAAAACTTAAATTATATCTTTTTGACTGGCAAAAAATGTAGGAAAGCCATGACACAAGTGCTAAATATATAAATGAAGATATAAGTAATGAAATGTATTTAACATTTTAAAATGCATATTTATTATTATAGATTTTATATACTTATGTCACGCTTTTCAATGAAATCTTTAATTTAATTTTATTTTATTGTTTGTTATAGTCCACAATTCAGATTCGGCCCTAACGGAAGACCAGCGTGGGTACAATACTCGTATTACAACCCGCATTATGCTGAGTTAGGGTCCCTTTTGCAACTTATGTGTATTTTATCGTAGATTGTCTAGTTTTAAGTTATATTTTGTACCTCATTCTTTTTTTTCTGTGTGTTTTTACTGCAACGTTGCAAATACATTTTTATTATATTGTATTCTAATAAAGTTGTAGCGAATAATTTCATCAACTTTCACTATTCAATTCCGCTATCACAAAAATAAATCAAATATCTCAATAGAAAAAGGACGATTGTCAAGAAAATTTCCCATCACAAGGCGTACTAGTACATTTGGGACGGAATGAGAATTTAATTTTACACTTGGCCGACCATTGGATGACGTGGGTGTGGCATGTGGAAGTCTCACTCCTGTCCACGCTGATTTACTATAACAGTAAATTAAATCACGTTAGGTATTTTGGCCTTTTCGCTTGTAAATTGAATGACCCTTTGTCGTTAAAACAAAATCCCGGGAGTTTAAAAGCTGAAAATCATATTATTTTTAGTTTTTTCATCTGCCTTTACGGTATTTTCTGCTATTTGATTGTTCATTGTTAAATTATTATTTTTAAGGTATATGTCACTAAAACAAACAATTCAACAAATAACTTTAACCATCACAAACAGAATCCACCGAACAATAAAATGAAACTGGAATATCGTACAAATTAATATCCCAGAACTCATGTTATCGCCATAAAAGTTGCCAGTTACGAAATAACATAGGGTGGAAAGATCGCCGTGAAAAACGATACAAGAGCCTGTAAAAGCTGCTAGTAAAAAATATTTATTGCCAATAAATGGTGGTTATATCGTTACGGCGATCTGGGGGTTGAGGCTGTAAATTTAATTTGGGCAATGATCGAAACCAGCGATACAGAATAGCATATTTCCCCCGGGCTACTTGATAGGAGTAACTAGGTAGCTTTGGACATTTTATAATAGACTCTACTGCTATTACTAAAACTTAGCACACAAATAATCAAAAATTCGCCGTAGCTTTTCAGGAGGGTCTCGAACCGATATTTCTAAATGGGTACAGCTCGTAAGTTGATTTTCGTCGTTCGAATTTAATTTCGATTTATGGGGCAAGGACGGGCACGGATCCAAATCTAATGCTTGCAACCTGGATTGTAAACAACTATGCAGGAAGTGAGCATGTTTTAAGCTTATTGAATTGACTCGCCTCGAAATATTCCCTAGTAGGACATCTTCGACGTCGTCGAAGTTCGATTCTTTCTCTTTGAATTTGTATAAGTGTTTAACCTCCAGCACCCACTGTTGGGTCTCCTCTTTATGATGCTAATTTAATCTGTCTTGAACAAGTCTGATCCATTGCTGTTCAACTTTCGCTTCGAGATCATCAGACCATCGGGTTGGTGGATTGCCCTACGTGCGGCCAACACTCTGTGACTGCTTTGGTGCACCTGTTGTCATCCCGCCTATTTTTGTTAGTCGAATTTTTTTTTACTATTTGACTATCTCGCTGTTTGCTTGCGGTTTAATTAAACTTTTGGCACGTGCAGAGTGTGCTCAGCTCAGTATTTTTTATGAGGCATCTAGCGCAAGGGTACCACTTAGGTATGAACCTCGGATTGAGCCGTTACCAGGGAGGGGATCGGAGAGAAACGCCCAGGTACATGTTTGTAACTAGTGTAGGCGGCAACAGAAGGAACTCATCGACCCCGCTGGCGGGGACGGTGTATTTGAGAAATGTTTGCTCTTTCGAGAGTAGGTAACTCTGAAATCTATTAAAAATCTGTAAAAAGCGTTAACGGAGGTGATTTTGTCATCTAGATTACCGAGAATGTGTCTTGGTTTACGGAAGGAATAAATTCATATTTGATAATTTCTTTTATTCATTTCAAGCACATATTACCAATTTAAAATAATATAATATACAATTTATAATTTTTAAAATAATGGCTTAAAAATGTTCATAATTTCAAACAGTCGAGTAGACTTGTGTTGTAGATCTTGTTTTCCTTCAAGAGGGTTCCCAAATAGTAGCCATATCTAGTCACTTCACTCTTCTTTTGGTACAATTTATTTAAGATTACTTTTATGAATAACAAATTAATTAATTACAGATGGATTACCTATAAATATAGTTTATTGATCGAGCGAAGCGTGATCTCCAAATCAAGTTCGTCAAATCGGCGTGGTATGTATGTATGTATGTTTGTTTGTCCGAGGATAACTTTTGAAGCGTTGATCCGATCATCGTGAAATTTGATAGATAGGTAGGTAGTGATGGCACAATTTTGGTGTGACTAAATGAACTAAACATGTAGGGGGGTTGTTGAGATATTTGGGTCCAAGAGGGGTAAAATCCAATAAAATGGCACGTCTAATAAAAGGTCTTTCAGAGTACATTTTGACCCTGTTTTTATTTTTACTTTAAACTTTGTAGTTTTTAAGTTATTAGCCTTAATAAAAACTGAACGTTGACAAAATTCACCAGTGACCCCACAGTGCTGAAATTTGGTATGCGTGTAGTCTGAAATTCAGAATAACTGCAATTTCTACCCGAAAAAAGTAAAACCATGTAATTTGAATGAAATTGTAGGTCAAGTTATGTGGTTCTTTATTTTGTAGCACTATTTTGATAGTCGAAGATTACGAATATTTTTTTTTTGTTTTTATTGGAGACTTGCAAGATCTCAGTTCGGGGCGACCCACTAGTTATATGTAACATTATATATTAATTTGTAACATGAGCTTTACTGTATATACATACAATTTTATTGTATTGTTGTCTAATTTATTTGTATCAATATAATCAAATATAGTCCTAAGCCTCTTTATTTTAGCGATCTAAAAATAACAGTTTCCAGTTACTGTTAACGCTGTGCAGAAATAGAAATAAGGCATTTACAACTATAAGATGATGTGAATAACATTTTAGGTGAGAACTTTGGACTAAAAGCCCCCATAAGTAAAATCTGTTTAAATTATAAACTTTACACTCTAGAGAAAGCTCTCTATAGTAGAAAGTTTCAAACAAACATATTAAATGGGTCACATGATCGTACCACACTAATGTTTTAGAAGCAAATGTTTGGGTGGATGTTGGTTTACCTTTCACACCATAACTACGAAACGGATTAGGAAGCAATTTCAGTTAGTGGACTTCCTGGTCCAAAGATTCCCTGGTTGAGGACAGCTACTCATCAATATTAACATATTATGTTATTCAGGAACAGCCACTGTGTCTATACACTTTTGTGAAACAGCTGATGATTGCTATATCTACCATCTGAGGACATTTAATTCAAATACCGAACAGGTAGACTTGAGTGATTTATCAACACTGTGATTGTGATCTCACAAAATGCTCCATTGTGGATTTGTGGTGTTAGCTGAACGATGTGACTGGATGAATCTAATATTAGTATTTTTCAAACTTACCAAACGATGCTATACCTCTGCTTCTGCAGATGTCTGGTGTTTATAAGATAGATTGCAGCTATAGCTGCATACATAGGTAAAACCAAACGTACGTATCAAAGAAATAAATGTAGCATAAATAAATAAGAATCAAACGTACATAGCGTAATCCCTTCAGCTAGTCTACACAGAACTGCTCCAGAATTGTCATGTTATGTACACATGCTTTGGGATGCAATTTAGGTCTATTTTTTTATGTTATCTGTGGGGAAACAGGTTTACGGCCCACCTGATTGTAAGCGGTCACCGTCGCCTATTAACACCAGCAACACCCGGGAAATTGTCGATGCCTACCCTGTAGAAACCTTGAAACATTTCTCTTGAAGCGTGCCATGTCGTAGCCTAACGGGAAAACCTCAGATAGCTCATCCCACATCTGGCAAGTATTGGGAAGAAAAGATCGCGTGAAGCGTGTGGTGCGCGATACCCAATTGTCGATGATATGTGGATGAGCTGTCGAGAAGTGCGGTGGTAAAATCTCGATGACGGGATCAAATCAAATAGCTCCTCAGAACATTCCCCATTATACAGGCGGTAGAAAACACTGAGCGATCCGATGTCACGGCGTTGACTCAGTGGTTCCAGCTTGTTGGCGAGTTTGGGATCGCCGATGATTCTAATGGCTCTTTTCTGAAGGGAGTCAAAACGAAGCAATTGGTACTTTGGGGCTACGTGCGGAAGAACTTGCGCTTTGTACAGCAATAGCCGTTGTTGTGCCGTAAAATACTGTTTGGCACGGTTAAGGAATCCAAGTATTTTGGAGGTGAGCACAGTTTTTGCTTCTAAGTGACTCCCATACTCGACCTCATTAGAAATTTCGACTCCCAGAATCCTTATACTCGCCGAGACGGGTAGAGGAATGCCCTGGAACCGTGGAGCTACTGTCCACGTGAGCTAGGTCTATAAGTTGATAATTGTATTTTGTATATGTTTGATTGTATTCTGTTTTGTTGGCAAATTAAAAAAAAATAAATTATATTAAAGAGTATATTAGCGCAGCAGTATATTTTGTGGTTGAAGCGTAAAATAAGTATCTTTATCCATATCTTAAGTGCACTCCCGACCATATCTTTTAAATTACTAAATCCTCTTCATCCAAAGGTTGTCTGGAGGAAATCGCTTCAAAGCGATAAGACCTTCCGTGTCTTCTATTTTGTCTTTAATTTTTATTTTATAACGTGTACAATAAAATATTTTCATTCATTCGTAAGTACATTATTATTTGTTAAGTATTTATTTTAAATCAGCAAAAAGCAAAACACTGCACTTTCAATTGAAAGTAGGTAATTGAAACCCAGGTTGAAACTATCGAACGCACTTCAATTCAGAATAAATCAGCACTTGTCCTACATAAGACACTTTTATTGTGACCTTAAAGTTGGGGAGAACTTTCCTCAACCCTCGAAGTGTCATTTATGAATTTACGACACTATTATTTCTTCCGTATTTCCACTTGGACCGGAGACAAGTGATGTGGGACTTCTTGATAGATTCTGAGAATATGGTGATTTTATTATCACGTAAAATATCCTTTGATGTGATAAATAGAGGTTTAATTTGCGGCTTGTCTTGGGGATACTTTAAATTTTGCAGCGATGTATTTGTGTCTTAGTTATACTTTCGACCGGTTGTGACACTTTGTACAGATTGTAACTTGAGTTTTATTATGAAAATTGTTATTAATGTTCAGGGTAGAATTACACCCTTTCAGTTTAACGTACACACATAAATAAACATAATACACTCATTATAAATATAGGTCCTGTAAGGTTCATAATTACAGTAATCTAAACGGTGTATGTATTATCCGATGCGATTTTTGTCGCCTGATGCAAAAAGAGGACTATTTTAAGCTTGAAGCCTTTTTCTATCTGTGGTATTGTCAACTCTTAAACGGATGGTCCGATTAGTTTAAGGATGTTTTCCAAATACTGCTGTTTGATAGTTGAACTTGGTACCTACATCCATTTTCGTATGTCGGGTATTTATACTTTTCTTATGGCTTCCCAAAATTTTTTTTTCTTTCTAAAATTTAATAATAAATTTAATAAATATAATATTCATTTAGCCACTAAATACGTTTAAGAATCGTTGTGCAAGTCGCCCTAAATACATTATCTTTTATGAAAACGGTGAGTGCGAATGGGTGGTATATTAACGAGGTATGGACTAAGCCGTGCATCTGATTGTCCTTTCATGGGAAGGAAATGGGGTAATGTCACAAAATGCATCCCGTAAAATATCTATAGACATTTAGATCGATGGGATAGATTTTTTTACCCATTTCAAAGTAGAATAAACCACTTTCATACATCTTAAAGTCGCAATTCTCGTAAAGAAAACAATGTATTGTTGTGTATAAAGATACCATTTCAGACATGTTATTTCACCGCTGGGACTCGGGCCAATTTTCAATCAACATGCATTGGAATTTTGGGTTCTAAGAAAATGCAGTTTCTGTTCTTAGGGAAATACTTATTTTATTACTTCAATGTTTTTAGTCCAGCTTAGTGTTTGTATTGTTTCTGTGTGTTAACAAATAACCTTACTTTCCTTTTAGGATATAATCTATACTATTTTACATATTTTTTTATAAACACCTAATGGTGTACGTAACCTATGGACGTTTGTAATACAAAACGAATCACTCGCACGTTCTCAACTGTGTCTGTAATTTCAATGCGATAACCTCTATTGTGCAGTGGAAGAATAGCCGGCCGAGACGCAGTATTGCGGGTATGATGCCCGCGGAATAAATGTTTGCATGATCTAATAATCCCTCTAAATGGAACGCTGAGTGGCCTTGAGCCTATAGTGAGAGAACATATGTGCCATATGTCATTACTATTAACACATACTGGTCAAAGACTTTAGTCTTTAACACTTCTTAATACGAAATTCTAAACGAAACGTATGAATGAGGTCTTTTTCAAAAATAAGGAATAACTTTATTGATTG
This sequence comes from Philereme transversata, assembly GCA_963924445.1. Lineage (NCBI taxonomy): Eukaryota > Metazoa > Arthropoda > Insecta > Lepidoptera > Geometridae > Philereme > Philereme transversata. Next base: position 7,776,557 of record OZ004353.1, read on the forward strand.
TTAAAAAAGAGAACAAAGAATCGCCATGCTAAGCCAACATATATTAAACGTATTATAAACCATTAACTGAACCAAGTGTTGATTATCATAAATATTAAGAAAAAATTGATTTATCTTCTTATAGATACATAGTACCGCTACATAGTAGACATACCTCCCATACGCACAAAGCGGTACTCTTCCACCTTTATTATGCGCACCGCCAAGGAGTGGAACGCCTTGCCTGAGTCTGTGTTTCCTGATAACTACAACCTAGGGATCTTCAAGTCACGAGTGAATAGGTTTCTTCCAGGCAAGCGTATACCATCGTAGACTGCATCATCGCTTACCATCAGGCGAGATAGTGGTCAAGCGCTAGCCTATAATTTATAAAAAAAAAAAAAAAAATATATATAAATTTACGAAATAATAAGGGTAGGTAAGTAAGTATACAGTTAAAGAACAATCTATATTCAATATAACAATATTAAATCTATTCTAATTTACAATTAGGTTCAATTCGACGAGCTATGATTGACTTGGTTATTTTTAAACAAGCATTGGCTAATGGTACCATTAAGACTTATTTATTAAGTAACGTGGATGCATGCGTTCACTTAGTATTTAAGAATGGCTGTTATAGTTTAACTGCAATAGGAATAGTAGATTCCTATTGCACCTTTCATTATCCTCATCATGTCAGCCACCGGACGTCCACTTCTAAACTTAGGTCTCCCCCATAGATTTCCAGAGTGACCAATCTTGTGCGGCCTGTACCCAACGGCTCCCAGCAACCCTTAACATGTCGTCTTTCTATCTAGTGGGGCCGTCTTACGCTGCGATTCCCAGTGCATGGTCTCCACTCAAGAACTTTTCTGCTCCAACGTCAGTTTTTCGGCTATCATATCAGCTATCATATATACACATATCATATCAGTCCCCAAATAGATATTTTTTTGCAATTTCCAAAACAATGACTAAATAGAGATGCGGTTGCTGCTATCCATTGAGTAGTTTACGGTTGCGATGTTGTATTTCATCATCAGATCCTCATACACTTATATGGAACCACCCCGGAGGTACACACTACAGAATACAACAAAGGAATAATTGAAATCGGTTAAAATTTGGCGAAGATATCGGTAATATACACATAATAAACCTTCTTTAACTAACTCTCTTTGACGACCTCCGCGGTGCAGTGGGCGAATAGCCGGCTGAGACGCAGGAGGTAGCGGGTTCGATTCCCACCGTGGAACAAAATGTTTGCATGATTTACAGATATTTGTTCCGGGTCTGGTTGTTTCTCTATATATTATAAGTATGTATTTACAAAAAAAAATGTATATAAGTATTCTATCAGTTATTTGATTCCCATAGTACAAGCTCCGCTTAGTTTGGGGCTAGATAGCGCTGTGTGAAATGTCCAGCAATATTTATTTATTTATATTTAATAAAAAAAACACAGATTGTAAAACAAAAGCTTCAAATATATAAAAACCCTTTTGTTGTCTCGGCGTTTAAAAATACCCTCACACAAACATAGACATTAACAACATAATTGCTCCACAATAGCTCCAGTCGAATTAAGATGACAAAGCATCTGAAGGAAGACTACAAAAGATTACATAAACACTTCGCGACGAGACAAAGTGCCCGAGCGTATTTACTGCTAAACGCAGCGTTTCCTCTGAAAAGACAGTCTAAACAAAGCTTATTTGAGCATGCATCAAAATACATAAATCTAATACCTTAGAAATCAATAGTTTTCTAAATTCTTAATTTTCTAATACAAACATTAGCATCATTTCTCACTGTTAGAGCGTTCCGTGCTTTAAATGTTTGATCAATCAGATTCGAATTCAGAATTTTAGTTTTAATTTAAAATAAATATTTATTTAGGAATTTTCTATTTCACATAAAAACAGATAAAGAGAAAATTTATTTTATGCATCAAATAAAGTAGGTCGTGAAATGGCACAGTTCAGTATTATTTATTCTGTCCGAAAAGTTGTTTCGGACATTAAAATCATCAAATTTTTTACCGTATTTTAACAACACTTTTATTAACAAAATGTTACGTTTATGGATTTTATCATCGTTTATGGATATCAGATTTGAAAAGCATTATTACAGCGGCTAAGACCTTAACCGAGCTAGTAGGTACTGCAATTTGCCACGCATAGTAAAACATTTTCAATAAAGCATTATAGATTTAAGCGCTTCTGTTTATAGATTTATGTATTGTGATGGATACATGCTGATTCGCTATATCCGCTAAGAAATATCTGCAAATCTCTGCCAGAGCCTCACTCCGGGGAAATAAAAGATAACTCTATATGAATAACTCTTCGAAGCTCGACTCGACGATGTTTTTCAAGGGGCACGATAATCTCCTCCATTATTCTTTCTCTGAATTTACTTAGTAGTCATTGCATTAAGATTCACGAGAGAAAGAAAAAAAGGTTTATCTAATTGTGCTTTATCATATGAAATTTAAAGAAAACAGTATATTATTGCCAATTTCCTTTTTAGAGACCTTGGACCTAGGAGTATTTTGAGAGACGTGTTCTGTTTGTAAAGTACATATTTGTAAACATACTCTTATGGAATATTATAGTCAAATAACTGTTATGTTCCGATTTCGTTCAACGGAATACTAACAATAATGATCTAGAAAACCAATTTCCGTAATAAAATCGGTTTTAATCTCGTTATCTGCAACGTTAGACGTAAAATTATGTTGTCGCGTATTATCGTATATTATCGTACCTATAGCGAATTCAAATTTTATGATACTTACCTATTTAACACACTTGACCAGTCCACCGCATGTAGATCGATTGATTAGAATGTCGCTAGACTAGTTAGGTTATCGCTTTTAGTGATAAGATCGCCCATTGTACCGTTATTTCTTTTATTACTGTATTGTTGTTTGGTGTGCAATAAAGAGTATTTCATTCATTCATTCAATGTCTTATCAATGTAATTTGCTTGCCTGGAAACAGAGTATTGCCGACAACGCTTTCTGCCAATTATAAAGAACTTCTAAACATGCTATAAACTTAACATTTCCTCCTGCATTCGGACTCAAAGCAGTCTTCGTAGACTGCTTTCATAGTATCTTCATCAATGAAACGTTAATAATCAGAGCAGCTTGGAATTTTTAGGAAGTCTGTGTGTGTCGTCTCTTCGAGTTATGAATTCGTTTCTGTATTCGTCTACGCTATGAAAGGATATTATTTATTTTCTTGGAAGCATGGTTCTATAAAGGTATTAGTTAAAGTAATATATTCACAAATTTCTTCGTGTAACTTGGCGTGCAAACAAAAAAAATTTTTTTAAATAATTTTATATAAATTTATAAATTTTTATAAATAGTTTTTAAACAGAGTGCGTACGATAACAACTGTAGCAAGCAAAAATGATTACTTACTTACTAAACTAATAATAAAGGCTACTTGTGCAACGATACCTAAACGTATTTAGTGGGTAAATATGATTTAAAGAGTTGTCAAATCATAAAAATACGTCAAATTTAGACATGTTTAGTCACTAAGTACCTACGCTTAGGGAGCGTTTTGCAAGCCGGCCTAATTACTTACCTACTAAACTGAAATGGATTAACGTCGCATCGTTAAAAATTTTGATTTTATGCAACCTTTTTCAGAGAATGTATAGTTGTGTGACCATAAAGGACCTTCTCTTCTCGTTTTTTATAGAAAACACAAAACAAAATAAATATTTCGACATACACCATTCTTACTGTGTCTTACCATTGTCGGAAAAGTCAAAGTCAAATATTTTTATTCATTAAAATCACAAGGATCACTTTGAAACGTCAATTTTACTGCCTGTTCCTTCGCGACCAAGCCAGGAAAGAAAGACAAGAAACAAGGCGGGTTGTTTTTTTTATGATCCTTTTAGAATACATAACAATACAGAAAATAAATTACGTCTAAATTGTAAAATTTTGAACGAGTTGGAGCAATTTCAATCCCAAGCTTCTCTATCATCTAAATAATCTGATATTTTATAGTAGGCTTTTTTCTATACACTATACAAAGATGCAGAAACATAATAAAACCTCGTCGCGCAACCTTTAAATTCCTAAAAAAGCATTTTACCTCAAAAGGTTTAAAGAAAAGTAAAAATCTACATTCATTGAGCTCTTTAAGCCGTTTAGCTAGAAAATCATGAAAGGTTGAGCAGGAAGTGCTAGTGGCATTCAAATATAAGAATCTGACCGGGTGCAATGATTCGAGGTTAATGCGCTCGTTACTTTTGTGTTTCTGCATCATAAACTCTGCCCTCAATCGTAGATTACTTATGATTTCAGCTGGTTCACTCCGTAAGTATTGACATAAGTCACACTGTCAGTCAGAATCAGTCTAGAATGGTGATGCAACCTTTCTATTTGTAATGCGACTGAAAGTATACTAAATTTATACTTGCGCTGAGTGATAGGTAGGTATGAATTAATTAATTAATTAAATACTCTTCATTTGCTCGTAAAGGGTCTCTTATTTCACCAATTTCAATATCGTAATGTATGTCATTACGTCAAGCGTTATTGTAATGTAAAACACACGACTTTCTTTTTAATAAGGTAGAACGTACGGTTTATCAAAATGCTGCGTATAAAACAAACGGTACTTTTTTAAATCTTAGCAAAGAGTTTTATGTCACAAAAGTGGTCAACATTTTATGAATTAAATTAACTTTGGGAGATAAAATATAAAAATAAACATTTATTTCCTTAATTTAATTAATTTAGACAATAAATTACAACCACTTATCTGTAACAAAACCAAAAAAATATGAATTTACTCTATTAGTAACAGCCAGTAGGCTGTTTTTGTAACTTTGCCTTAAAAAAAAAAGCACTGATGCGCGCGCATCGCTAATTTGTGAACAAGTAAAAATTATTCCGTGCGCTTTTTCTTTCCGAGAAAGTCCGAGTTATATTTATTTCCTCGCAAATATGTTATAAAACGTCGTATGACATACTCGTACGTGCGCTTTGATAATTACAGCCTCTGCTTTCTTGTAGCAATATCGCCTCGGCTGTAATTTTCAACCTACCGCACTTATATCATAATGTTATTGCACACCAAAACAAAAATACAGTAAGAAAGGGTTAGCGATATTAGAATTTTAGTATCATAGCTTTGACGACCTCTGTGGTGCAGTGGGCGAATAGCCGGCTGTGACGCAGGAGGTTCCGGGTTCGATTCCCGCTGCGGAACAAATGTTTGCATGATCTACAAATATTTGTTTCTGGTCTGGATATTTTTCTATATAATAAAAGTATGTATTTACAAAATAAAAGAAGTATATAAGTATTCTATCAGTTATCTGGTTCTCATAGTACAAGCTCTGCTTAATTTGGGGCTAGATAGCGCTGTGTGAAATGACCAGCAATATTTATATTTATATATTTATAGCTCGTAGCTATAAATATATATAATATAGATACATAAGGACATGTATATTTACTATACATGTACTTGTCACAGGTTTTACAAGCTTTTATTTAATTTTAAAATCAATCGCGCCTGCGGGTAGGCGGCCTGTCTCGATAGAAACGTCACGCAGGCAAGTCGCCGGCGATGTTTATAAAATAATGTAAAAAGGAATAAAGGTATTGTAATTAGATAATACAGATATGTGTGTCGTGTTTGGGTGTTTTTCTAGTTATTATAAGTATGTATTTACAAAAAAAAACGTATATAAGTATTCTATCAGTTATCTGGTTCCCATAATACAAGCTCTGCTTAGTTTAGGGCTGGACATTCATTAAAAAAATTCAAAATTTATTTAAATCATCACAGCTATGGAGTATTTTTTAACGAGGTTTGTATTACAAAAGGAAATAAACATTAAATAACGGTACAATGGGCGGTCTTATCGCTAAACGCGACCTCTTCCAGGACCTTTGGATGAACAGGATAAACGAAAATCAAAAGACGGCGGTGTAAGAGTACCTTTATCATACATATACAGAACCCATAAAATACAATCTGGTATGGCTGGTTATCACTTAGGTAGTAGTTGAAATAAATATTATTGTTTTGATTGAATAGCCTTATTTAGGTATGTGCAAAACAAACCCGAAAGATTAAACAAGTAAGTATTAGTTATTTGCTTTCGATTCATATTATTTCATGGTTTATACAACATAAAATACAATAATTCACATTGAATTCCTTTCATTATGGTCTAAGAGCCGGTGAAGATCGACCTTCACTGATCTGATAACCAGATGAGACATATTTTTTATCAAATATAATGTATAAACAAATATGCCTATAACTACTTGCCTATCTAAAAGTGCTCATGGCTATTTTTAATTAAATTAACTTTAATCGATTTTTTTTCATCACTTTCATTCTTTTGATAACCAAATGAATTTTATTTCACTGTTAGTTTTTAACACACAGAATATGCCTCAGTAGGCTTGCCTACTCATTTCTGTGTATAGCTACCTGGCAAGCCGATGTGAACAGGTAATTCAATATAGGTGACTCCATCGTTCTGCTAACTTATCGAAAGTTATATCAAATTTTAGATTATTTTATTACAAAATCAGTCATATAGACTTGCCTGCAAAAAATCATACTTAAAGTACTGTTGCCTAGCTAAAACTTTTAGAGTTTTAGCCATCTGATAGGTGCGAGAGAGAAAGTAGAGCGTCCGAAGTCCGTGTGGTAGAACAGGACAAAACATAGCAGCTGCAAGCTACCTGACCGTTGAATGTATCCGAGTGCGCATGCTTGTGTATAGTCGAAAATCATTTATTAGTGACAACACGTGCTAAATAATATAAATTGTGATTTTAGCAATGAGTAAAAAGTGTTTTTTGTGTGGTACGAAAAAAGAAATTATTGACTTTAATGAACATTCATTTAAAACATGCCATTTAAAATTGGCTTTCCGTAAAAAGCAAAGCTTTAAGTATGGAGATATTCAATTAAGCAAAGAATCGTTGGAGTTTGTTGGTTATCATTACACGTGTTACAACAAAGTTACCGTTATAAAAAAAATACAAAGAAGAGTTCGAAAATTTTGTAAAAAATTATGAAGTAAGTAAAAGTTTTTGTTTATACAAATTAGAAATTTACAATTAGTTATTTCTTTCATATCGATTATTGCTTGAAAAAAAAGCCGTACATTGAATAAATAAAAATAATAAAAATAACAATAAATCTTTGAATTTCATTTTTTTATGTATTTTTTATGCTTTGTAATAAACGGTTCGAACAACATAAATGAATTAATTTTTTTCTATATATATTATTTTTTTTTATTTTTTATACTAATATTTTAAAAGTAACACTTATTCTTTCCCGCTTTACGGCATTTATTTAATTTAAATAATAAATAAATTATTCTCTATTTAATCTTAAATAAAAATATAGATTTTTTTATAATTTTTTAATTTTACAATTTAGTTTTAAAATGATAAAAAGTATTGTTGAATTAGTTTTTTTTATTTATTCATTAATATATTAACTTATTTATTTTTTATTTTTGCATAGCTGTAAATACGTATAGTGTGAAATAATATAAAAATTGTGATCGAAATTAGTTATAACAAATGGGAGTTCAAAATTAATGACAAGTGTAAGTAAATGCTGTCTCTGTCACTCACATGTACACGAGCATGCGCACTCGGATACATTCAACGGTCAGGTAGCTTGCAGCTGCTATGTTGTGTCCTGTTCTACCACACAGACTTCGGACGCTCTACTTTCTCTCTCGCACCTATCAGATGGCTTAAACTCTAAAAGTTTTTAGCTAGGCAACAGTACTTTAAGTATGATTTTTTGCAGGCAAGTCTATATGACTATTATGGGTGAAGTGTACAACGCACTAATACTATTTGATTGTAACTCTAAATAGCCTAAGAGCGGTGGCTGTTTTTGTTTTGTTCCCAACATCCTTCTTTAAAACGTTCAAACGTAGAAACCTGTTATTAGCCTTACGTTTAATTCTAAGCTACTTGTCCATACAAATTGTACAGACGTTGGTTTCTCTAAATAAATATATATAAATAAATAAATAATAAATAAATATTCCTGGACATTTCACACAGTGCTATCTAGCCCCAAACTAAGCAGAGCTTGTACTATGGGAACCAGATAACTGACAGAATACTTATATACTTTTTTTTGTAAATACATACTTATAATATATAGAAAAACAACCAGACCCGGAACAAATATCTGTAGATCATGCAAACATTTGTTCCGCAGCGGGAATCGAACCCGCCACCTCCTGCGTCTCAGCCGGCTATTCGCCCACTGCACCAAGGAGGTCGTCAAATTAATTATTATTAATTAATAATTAATTAATTGGTTATTCTTTTTAGTGGTAGAAATTGCAGTTATTCTGGTTTTCAGACTTATCCCTATTATTGTATCACTAAAGCTATCCTACTGCAGTTATTCTAGATTTCAGATGTTTGCCTATATTTGTGATACATAAGCTACACGCATACCAAATTACAGCACAGTGGGGTCACTGGTGTAACCTGTCAATTTCGTCAAAGTTCAGTTTTTATTATGGCTAATAACTCAAAAACTTCAAAGGTTAAAAAATAATAAAAACGGTGTAAAATGTACTAATAAAGAACTTTTGTTAAACGTCCCACTTGGCCTTATTGTCTCATTTCGATTTTTTTTTACCCCTCTGGAACCCCAATATCTCAACAACCCCCACACATTTTTTGCTCATTTAGTCACACCAAGATTGTGCCATCACAACCTACCTATATATCAAATTTTACGATGCCCACATCAACGCCTACATACAACGCCGATTTGCCTAAGTTGATTTGGAGATCTCACTTCGCTAGATCAATTGTTAAATACAGGACCCCCCAGTACGAGTTGACAAACACGCGAACGTTAATAGTTTTCGTTAGCGTTTTCTTTGCAACGTTCATAGACGAGTTTAAAAGTTTACAAAAACTACTGACGTTTGCGTAGTACGAGTTGTCAAATGAGAACTCGTACTAAAGGCTCAGTTCAGTTTTTTGCAGATATGGCTAGTAAAATGTCACGTAAAAATAACATCTAAGATTTTGTATAATAAATAGGAATACTAATAATAACTATAATTTTGCATACATTAGGGGATGGCTAAACGTATTTAGGGGCTAAATACGATTTAGAGAGTTATCAAATAATACAAATACTAATTAATTAAACTAAATTAGCTTAATTCGTTTAGGGATCGTAGGGCAAGCCGGGCTTAGTCTGTTAATATATTTCTAAACTAAACATTTAGTTGTTCCCTAATCATTAATAAATATCTACATTCATCGTAGTTTCAGGCATTATTTCATAGCATATATAACCAACTGGTATGTACCGCAGCTGTGACTCACCACTGAAAATGTGGCAAGAGCGGTTTATGAGGGCACGACATGACCTAACGGCGGAGTAAAGTATTTATCTTCCAAATAAAAATATTTGTGAAATTTTACGTAGCGCCTGTTTTTGACATGAAAATAACTAATCAAGCCTATGCACACGGTGTATTTTATGCGCGCAGATAATGCGCGTTTCACGAACGCGCGTTTACGGTGCCGTAGATTTCCAAAAAAACATAAATCGCATTTGAAGCGCGTTAGCGCGCGTTTTCAGTGCGTCGGTCGTCAGTACATTTAAAATATGCCGCTAGAAATACTGCGATATTCTGATGTAAAAATTGGTTTAAAAGGATAGAATTCAAAGGAATTAACGTTATTTTATTTAAACGTTGCTTGTTTTAACTTGGAAAATCATGTCTTAATATATTTTTAAGGTAAGGGTGTTGCCGATAATCTGCTTCGGTGTCTAGAAGTGCGTATTTTCTTCCTTGTAGCACCATTGAAGTAATAACAAGTCACTTATTAAAAACAAATTTAATTTGATTATACCCATCCGAACCCAAACTCGAAACTCACGTTCTTTTTACAGCGAAGCCTTTTTACAAGCTTTTTATTAACATGCAATGTATGTATGTTTGTCCGGGTGGAATCTTGCAACTGAATTTTAAACTTGTTCCCTTCGACCGATTGAGCTATTTGGAATACATGTGTAACTTCGGTGACAATGCAATAATATGGTACCATGGAGGTGGTCTCATGATGGAGACGGATGCTAGACAATGGAACTTCTAAGGTATTATAGTAGGCTACTAGTGTTTGGGCTCATTTGAATCTGCTTGCGGTTCCGATTATGAATTTTATAAAAGCATGTTTGGAAAAGTAATTTTTCAACAAAAAACTTATTTTTCAATATCACCATGAGATTCACTACACGTAAGATGGTATACATATATATTTTACAAGTAAATTCAAGATGAGTTTATTGCATTTACATTGAAAATAGATTACCAGCACGCAGGATTTTATATTCACTTTTTTACAATATTTTTATACATAATTGGCACTTTACGAGTTAACCCAAAAAAGCTTTGCATTTACTTAGAAAGCAGATAACCAGCTTATCGCTACGCATAATTATAAAAGCAAAATGGTCGTTAGAGAAAAGATCTAGAGTTCAAATATGTAAAAGAGAATCCATTACATTGCAGTACGAGTACTAGGCACACTCTCGAACCCTTCGTTCTTCCGAAGCTCTACAGCTTCGAACTCCTTCACAGTACAAGCTGTGCGACTGTGGGACGCCTTACCTTTATCCATATTCAAATTATTCATATTCAAAGCCAAGGTAATCATTTCTTTTCTTTGTCTCATAACTGCTAGTAAGTGTTGGTATTTATCCTGCATTATGAAGTGTAATTTATTTATATATTGTTTGTATGTATTCAAGTTTATGTTTATTAAGATTATTCAATAGGTATATTGTATTTTATAAGCTATGTTTATGTATGTTAAAGGTACTCGTAAACCGCCGTCTTTTGATTTTCGTTTATCCTGTCCATCCAAAGGTTGTCTGGGAGAGATGGCTTTTAGCGATAAGACCGCCCATTGTACCGTTATTTATTGTAAATTTCCTTTATTACTGTATTTTTATTAGGTGTGCAATAACAAGTTTATCAATCAATCAATCAATTGCGGGTGTAAGTTACCAGTTTTCAATGTGAGGAGTTTCGTTAGCTATGGGTATTCAGGCGGTACATAGGTGTGTTGTAAGACTTAAATTAAGGAAATCTTATTACGAAATTCCAACGTGTGTCGCTAGCTAAAAGCCGGAGCGAGGGAGCCTAATGAACGTGCTCAAATTTATAACACCTTTGACCTTTTAGTTACTTGGTGAGATATGAATGGGACCTCAAATGCGTTTAATAACTTTGCCTGTTTTGAACATTTGATGGCTGAAATTTTGTAAATTATGAGACATTCGCCTTTAGACACCACCTCCGTGGAGTAGCAAGCTTAACTAGTCAAATAGGTAAAAGAAAATAAAATATTGAAAATCTATTCAGTTATTAGAGGTTCGGTATCGATTCAGCGGTAGTCCAGGCGGTACATAAATGTGATCGAGTGGAGACCAAGCACTGGAAAGGGCAGCGTAGGACGCCCCCCACTAGATAGAAAGACGACCTGATAAAGGTTGCCGGAAGCCGTTGGGTGCAAGCCGCACAAGATCGTTTGTTCTAGTAATCTGAGGCTGAGGCCTTTGTTCTACATAAGACGACTTTTTTCCAGCCCGTACTGTCCCACTACTGTACCGCCGTAAAGTTGCAAGCCTATCGATCTTTTACAGAATACATTTTGGGGAATGTGCCCAGGAACTACGATCTGATCCCGCCATCTCCTTTCCATCAAAGGACAAGCAGGCGCACGGCTCAGTACCATCCGTACCTAGTCAATATACCACCCATTCGCACACACCGTTTTGGTTCTACGTTCTTGATGCGTACAGCTAAGGTATGGAACAGTTTGCCGTCGTCTGTTTTTCCTAAAGAATACAATCCGGGCCTCTTTAAGGTAAGAGTAAATAGGTTTCTTCTAGATCTTCGTGCTTCACCTTAGACCACATCATCACTTACCATCAGGTGAGATTGTGGTCAAACGAAGTTCTAACCAATTAAAAAAAAAAACTACTGGGCTAAGGCCTCCTTCTCTTTCTTCCACTTATCACGGTTCAAAGCCAGATCCTGCCAGCCCCTTTAGAAGACGTCCAAGTCGTCGCTCCAGCACTTTTTAGGCCTCCCTCGGCGTCGCTTTCCGTCTTTAGGAATCCATTTGCTTGTTACCTTAGCCCACCTAGCAGGTTGCATATCCTTATAATAAGTGTAAATTGTGTTGTAGTTTGGAATTATTTTCTATTATGGCACTAATAATAAACATGTTTAAAGTACGGTTCTGTAGTTCTAACCTCTACGATTAAAACTGTAAATTAAAAGTTATAAAACACCTATTATAATGCTCTTTTAAATGTCAAATACGATATCGATAATAAAAGCAAAACGATTGGCAAAAGTCCAGTTTTGTGGTCTGCCTCGACTATTTTGAGTATTGATGGTCACATGACCACATAAATTCACTCAAACAAACACATTCTCAGAACAGATTTATAAAATAGTTTACGGTATCATAATACAAATTTACCTTCGAAACGGATTCTTTAAATGAAAACTTAATTATCAATTAAATTAATTAACTGTTTGTGTAGCTAAGTTAATTTTAGAACATATTCAAATAAAAATACATATTTTACCTTACATTTAATTAAATAACATTTAGTTTTTACATTCTTAAGTCTTACAGAATCTCATAAGCTCATAAACATCAATAACGTACCAAATCGTATAGTGTAAAAGTACCTTAAAGTATACCTTAAGCGTACAGAATTTATTGATTTAATTGATTATTTCTAAAGATATCTTTTGATATTGCAACATTTACCCGAATCATTTATTACTTGTGTTGACACGCTAACCCACAAGTGTAAATAATTGAACGCGCAATATTCTCAACGACACTTAACTTACTTTCATGTTGACATGATTCAATTCCGTTTCAAATTGAAAGTTAGAAGTGAACCGTGTTCTGTCGAAAAAGGCTTTCTTTATTTCATTCAGCTAAACATTTTCATACAAGCTATAGCAAGTAGAGCAAAGACGCTGAAATCTGGTCTGAAGGTAGAACCTGCTCCAGTGACTGCTCTGATCCAGGTTGTGTAGTTGGACACTCTAGTGTAGATCTCAGGATAGGATGAAAGCTGGCAGGCATTTGTGAGGAAGAGCAGGCCAGTCAGCTGGCCATTGCAGACTAAAGCGTTTCCTTGATCACCCTGTAACGAAAAATACATAATGTTTAGAAAATTATTCTTATCGTTACCAAAAATATCCATAATTAGAAAATTAGTGCGTTTCTATTGTTTCTTGTGAGAGAAGTGTGATATCACGCAGAAGGGACCAAAATTGTTACTATATATTGGCTTATATAAATCGTTGAGGTGTGTGTGGCCATTCGTGTGTGGTTTCTTCGTTTTCGCGGGTGACTACAGGGCTCAGCGCAAGTGCGTCGCAGACTTTACGTGTCAGCAAAAAGTTTTATGTATTATAATTTGTATGTTAGTCACTTTTATACTTTTCTATTAGTGGATTATTATTAATGGACTAAAATAAATAGTACAAAATTTTTTACCGTCCTCTTAATCCTGATTTGTTGATATCTAAATACAGTAAAATGTTTATATGATCTTTTAGAAATACATCGATCCATTACAGAGCCAGTGCCACTGCAGGGCCAACTTAAAAACAGTGCCCCATTGGTTCTCATGTCCTTTCTGCCCAACTACCTGCACACGAGAAGACTTGTAACAGGCAACAGAGAGGGGTGTGGAAGATAATTTCTTTTGGGCTTACAAAATTTAGAAATCGAACAGCCTTTGATACGAATTAAGAAGTACAAAGTAAGGTAGATACGTACGTGACAACCAGATGAAATGATATCGTATGAAGCAGCGCAGACCATTGAAGGGAAGATGTTGGCTGATGTGGGGTTCGTGTTCAAGAGACTCTTGCAGCGTTCTTGATTGTAGATGTATTTGGTCGTGTATCTAAGTGCGTTGCTAGCCTGTAAATAAGACGGGTAGTATTTTTAAACGAATACTTATTAATAATTTAGGCGTAGTGGACATTTGTTGGCCATCTCTCGTATCAAGGGAAAGTTTGCTGGTACAAATCCCGTCTGGTTTATTATACTACGTGTTTTGTTATGTACGACATTAAATTAAAACACGGGTAGGGCTAATGTGGTTGCAACAGGTTTTTTTTAGTCATACCATTTTTATTTTTGAGTAGGTATACCATAGAATATTAAAAATTTTCATGCAACCATAATAACAAGTCCTAAAATATTAATAAAAAGTCTGTATAAAACAGATAAATATCTACATCATATTCATTCATCGTCTAAGTAGGTATCGCGTCAGTTAACGCCACCCATTTACGTTAAAAATTGTTACTTGGAAATGTATCGATTACTGGATAAATATTCAAGCTACCGATATTAAACCCACCTCTAAAATTAGATAATACGATTCCGGATGTGTGTTTTGAACTAATGTCGTACATAACAAAACTGGTTGCTTCTGGCATAACTTTACAACTTTCAGCAAATGTAGAACATAAAATGGTTATTCCTGATAACCTAAGCATTTGGAATCGTGGTATTGTATATACATACATACAAAAATGACTATATTATAAAGACTAAAGCAGTGTAGTTATTATATATACTTACAACTCACCTTTTAATAGAAAATATAGAAAAATATTATATTTTTAACAACCTAATCCATTTTTAGTCTTTTGTGTAGCCAATATTTTTAGTGTTTTTAGTTTCCCAACAACACTATTATATGAAAAAATAAAGGTTTTTCTAAGAGAAGTGATAGGTACTTACAAAAACGGTGTTATTAGGTGCTCCCCATCCGGCCAGATTGCACAGAGTGAAGTCCAAAGGTTGGAATGTGGTTGCTGGTAATGGAATCGGGATCACAGTAGTATTCAAGAATGGTTGCATTGTCTGAAACAATAGTACATTGTTATAATAAAGGCTGAAAGCAATCATTTTTTTTCATAGATTATTAGCTTCCGCCAGCGGCTTCGCAAGCGTTGCTTGTTTGTCAACAAAAAGTAGCCTTTGTGTTAATCAAGGTTATAATCTACATACACATCAAATTTTACAACAAACAAACAAACAAACATCCAAACTTACGCATTTATAAAATTAGTGTGATAGTTTCCACTGCGCATGCGATGAAAAACATTTTATGAGTAATTTTTTTATACCTTGGATTATATTCTTGGATTTTTATAGTAGCCTATGTTACTTAAGGATAATGTATCATTCTAAAAGTGAAAGATTGTTTAAAATCGAACCAGCAGTTTTTGAGTTTATTAGTTACAAACATACAAAAATACAAATCTTTACTCTTTATATTATTAGTGTGCATAGCCTTGCGTTTGACCTCGATCTTGCCTGATGGTAAGCGATGATGGTTTACGATGGATCACGCTTGCCCAACACCCATTGTAGTTATCAAGAAACACAGACTCAGGCAAGGCGTTCCACTCTTTCGCTCGAGATATTCTGGCGTAAGAGCGAGCGAACGCGAGCGAGAACCCTTGAGTTCGAGGGTGCTATCGATCGCTCACACCCGAGTATGACACATAAATCATGAATGAGAGGAAATTATAAAAAAAAATCATAACAGTTTGTTACTAAAAAGAAAATTTGCGTTCCCAGTCTCCGTTGTATTATTATTTTTCATAGCCACAATTTGGAATTGATAGATTAAATCTATCAATTCCAAATTCCAATTTGTAGATAAGATAAATTTTATCATATCTACAAACATGCTTGAGTATTTAAAATACTAAGTGCTTATTTCACTCCAAGTTATTTTATTTAACTGATAAAAATCATTTTCTCTTTATCTGTTTTCAAGTTAAAACAAAATACCTATATATATTTTTTTATCCGTTGGAAAGCGTTACTCAAAGATGGTCTAATAGGCACTGAATCTCTACGTTTTATTGTTGAAGGTTGTCACCAAAAAGAATCAAATCCACTACCTAGTACTTATTATCAGCAATAGATTAAGTGCACTTAGGTGTTGTCAAAATAATGAGATAAGGCATATTTGTTATCCATTCCATTATCTTTACTACCTTGAATATGCCCATGTACATTTAGAACTGACATACTGATGCAATACGAAAATACTGTGTGTCACACATAACGTGATTCATCCGATATCAGCGCACAAGTTAGGGTGACTAACCAACATGTAACTACGCTGCGCTACGCTGCGCTACGCTGCGCTACGCTGCGCTACGCTGCGCTATGCTGTGCTATGCTTTCATTAGCCAATTCGTTTCTCATCTATACTAACATTATAAAGAGGAAAAATTTTATTGTTTGTTTGTTTGTATTGAATTGGCTCCGAAACTACTAGACTGATTTAAAAAATTCTTTCACTTGGGAAGCTACAATATCCCCGGGTGACATAGGCTACTTTTTACCCAACTGCGCAGAAGGAGGGTAATGTTTTTATTGAAAAACTACGCATGCGAGACTGGTTGCTCAGCTAGTAGATTATAATGAGGAAACAAACAGCATCGCATAGCTCAGTGTTGATTAGCATTTGTTACCCTTAAGCTGTGTTTTTTTATTAAGAATATATCTTCGTTAAGCGATGATGTGATCTAAGATGAAGCATGAAGATTTAGAAGACACCTATTCACTTTTACCTTAAAAAAGTCCGGATTGTACTGTTCAGGAAAAGCAGACGACGGTAAAGTATTCCATAAATTAAATTAAAATAAATTAAATATCGCTGGACATTTCACACAGCGCTATCTAGCCCCAAACTAAGCAAAACTTGTACTATGGCAACCAGATAACTGATAGAATACTTATATACTTTTTTTTGTAAATACATACTTATAATATATAGAAAAACACCCAGACACGGAACAAATATTTGTTCCGCGGCGGGAATCAAACCCGCTACCTCCTGCGTCTCAGCCGGCTATACGCCCACTGCGCCACAAATGCAGTCTCCATAACTTAGTTGTACGCATTAAAACCGTAGAACTAAGTCGGTGTGATACTGTATATCAATCGAGTGTCCACGAGATATCTCTCAACGTTATTCGTGTGATATCTCTCAAATATTTCGAATCATCAGCTGGAAGACGACCTCAGTACAGGACGTGAACCAGGTTATTTGTCTTGCCAGCAGATTTGACGAACTCTTTCCATCTTATTGCGCCAAAAAATCTAACTCAACCTATTAATTAGTATGAATAAAGTGGCAGTGGGCAGGGCATATAGCTTGAAGAACTCACCAAGAACCACAGCCTCGAGCATCGTCGAAAGGTTGCAAGCCTCTCGGTTTTTTATCGGATACATTTCGGAGAGTGTGCTGCAGAGCTTTTCAACCTGATCCCACCATCCCCATTCTATGATCGGACAGACAGACGCTCCGCGATGCGCCACCGCTACAAAGTAGACATACTCGTACCTCCCATACGCACAAAGCGGTACTCTTCCACCTTTATTATGCGCACCGCCATGGAGTGGAACGCCTTGCCTGAGTCTGTGTTTCCTGATAACTACAACCTAGGGATCTTCAAGTCACGAGTGAATAGGTTTCTTCTAGGTAAGCGTGTACCATCGTAAACTGCATCATCGCTTACCATCAGGCGAGATAGTGGTCAAACGCTAACCTATAATTTATAAAAAAAAAACTAAAGGCCGTTGTGGCAGAAAGGTCCTCGCTCTAGAAAGCCCAGCATAGGAGGGATAGTCCACTAGATATAAAGATGACCTGATAAAGGTTGCTGGGAGCCGTTGTATACAGACCGCAAAAGATTGGTCACTCTGAATGTTCAGCAGTGGACGTACTGAGGCTGTTATGATGATGATGAATTAATACTCACAGTGATAACAGCGATATCATTGAGCGAAGCTGGATACACAATGAATTCAGGATGGATAGTGAAATTGGCAACGTTTCTTGATCGGTCAGCTGAATCCGCAGATAAAAGCGCACCTCCCGCGAACACCCTGTACTGGGCTCCTGGCAAAGGTTGTATAATACTGAAAAATAGAAAAAAAGTTACTTAGGTCTTTTCATAAGTAGCTCTTAACTGGCTACTTATAAAAAGCCTTAGGAAATTGAGGTATTTACTAGTAGTGAGATCCACCAGAATCTTTTAATAAAATTATACCTACTTTAAAGTTACTTTAGACGAGCTTAGGCATTTCCTACTAAGGTACATAATCATACTATACGTATAATCATACATACGACGACCCGTGGTGCAGTGGGCTAATAGCCGGCTGAGACGCAGGAGGTAGCGGGTTCGATTCCCGCCGCGGAACAAATGTTTGCATGATCTACATATATTTGTTTCGGGTCTAGTTGTTTTTCTATAAATAAATAAATATTGCTGGACATTTCACACAGCGCTATCTAGCCCCAAACTAAGCAGAGCTTGTACTATGGGAACGAGATAACTGATAGAATACTTATATACTTTTTTTTGTAAATACATACTTATAATATATAGAAAAACAACCAGACCCGGAACAAATATCTGTAGATCATGCAAACATTTGTTCCGTGGTGGGAATCGAACCCGGTACCTCCTGCGTCTCAGCCGGCTATACGTCCACTGCGCCACGGAGGCAGTCAATATTTTATATCTATATATTGTAAGTAGGTATGTATTTACAAAAAAAAGTATATAAGTATTCTTTCAGTTATCTGGTTCCCATAGTACAAGCTCTGCTTAGTTTGGGGCTAGATAGCGCTGTGTGAAATGTCCAGCAATATTTATTATTTTTATTTATTATACTAATGTCATAAATTTAAAAGTGAGTTTATTGATTTGTTTGTTACGTTTTCACGGCTGAATCGATTTTGATGAAATTTGGTATGTACCAAATTTAAAATTTACCAAGGTAATTATGGTAAGTTCGAAGTAAATGCATAAAGGCGTAATGTAATAACTTCAATCAAACCAAGTGGTAGTGGACAGCCACATGGGCATCATATGCTCATTTCTTAGAATGTTGATTAATCCATGTAATCTATGTGTAAATCGTTAATTCCTTTCTAAGTAAACGAAAACGCAATTCACTTTACTATACGGGTTGAGGAAAGAAAACTTACTTATTAACAACTGTACTGACGCAAGAAGCGAGCGTCAAAGCATGCTGGAGTGTGAATAGAGCTCCTCCACATCGATGAGATTGGACGTGGTTTGGCAACTCCAAAATGTGTTGTAAGGAAACCTGAAATCAACAAATGTTATTGAGAAATTCAAGCTATGACTAATAAAAATATTTGTTTCCTTTTCAATACAATTACTGGTAATTAGAGTTATTGATACGTACTTGGCACATCACTAATGTCTCCCATAAGTCATCTCCCTTCCATCAAAGGACAAGCAGGCGCACGGCTCAGTACCATCCGTACCTAGTTGATATACCACCCATTCGCACACACCGTTTTGGTTCTACGTTCTTAATGCGTACAGCTATGGAACACTTTGCCGTAGTCTGTTTTTCCTAAAGAATACAATCCGGGTCTCTTTATGGTAAGAGTGAGTAGGTTTCTTCTAGATCTTCGTGCTTCATCTTAGACCACATCATCGCTTACCATCATGTTAGATTGTGGTCAAACGAGATCTATCTTGTTTAATAAAAAGGGTTGCAAGAGCGAGTGAGATAGCAATACCATTGTAGCTTGTCCCACGATTTATGACCCTACTTCAACATAAGGATACTTACAACATAAGGAAATTGGTTGTCCGCAGCAATGGGGCTATTAGTGATCCGATTCCACGATTCCATAGGGAATGTTATTGCGCTAACATCTGCAGAAAACATAATAAACAAAATTAAAAAACCTTCAACACATAAAAAACCATCATCATCATCATTAGAACATCATTAGCACATCACATCATGTGCGGCCTGCATCCAACGGCTCCCAGCAAACCTATATCAGGTCGTATTTTCATCTAGGCCATCCTACGCTGCGCTTTCCACTGCGCGGTCTCCACTCTAGAACCTTTCTGACCCAACGACCGTCAGTTCTTCAAGCCGTGTGCCCCACCCACTGCTACTTTAGATTGCTAATTCTCCTGGCTATGTCTGTGACCTTGGTTTCTCAACGATCTCCTCATTCCTGTTTCTTTCTCGTAGAGAAACACGAAGCCATAGCCCTCTCCATAGCACGCTAAGCAACCTTGAGCCTTCTAATGAGGTCCATAATGAGAGACCACGCCACCTTATGGGGGCTTTTTCCTAATTTTTTATAATATATATTATATTTAGACACACAAGCTGACTGGCCTCCTGATGTTAAGTGGTCACCAACTCCTGCAGGACTCGAGGATCTACAGTCGCGTTACCTAAAACTTAATGCCTTATTTACACCTCTCTTGAAGGCGTTCATGTTGAAGCCCACTGGGAAAACCTCCGGAGGAAGGTCATTCCACATCTTGCAGGTGCGCGGAAGAAACGAGCGGGTGAATTGCATCATATGAGATTTCCACGCATCTACAATAAGTGGGTGAGCTCGTTGCCGGTTGCGGGAGGGTCGATGGTAGAAGTGGGATGTGGGGGGCAGAGAAACCACGTAAAACTTATATAGCTAAGAGGCTTCGTTATACCAGGTATCTTTTAAAAGCCTGTGTCTGAAGCGGCGCGGGCGCCACCGACAGACAGATACAGAGATAGACATAGGCGTCAAACTTGTTTCTTGGACATTTTGCATTAGTAGTTCGTAAATGTTTTTGATATTGTATAATGTTATGGTAAGGTAGTTTTAAGTATGCATATTTTAATAATAATAATAATAATAAATATTACTGGACATTTCACACAACGCTATCTAACCCCAAACTAAGCAGAACTTGAACTATGGGAACCAGGTAACGGATAGAATACTTATATACTTTTTTTTTGTAAATACATACTTATAATATATTATAGAAAAACACCCAGACACGGAACAAATATCTGTAGATCGTTCAAAGATTTGTTCCGCGGCGGGAATCGAACCCGCTACCTCCTGCGTCTCAGCCGGCTATACGCCTACTGCGCCACGGAGGTAGTATTTATTTATTTTTAGTTATATGTGGCATGCTTGCGTAGGCCATTACTATTTTTGTCAATGTTTTTGTTATAAGTTCTTATTTAAGTGAATTGTAAATTCTTATTAGAAAAAATGTCTTAAAGCTGAACTTACTGCCGGCATGTGGCATCTGCTTTTTTGGACCATTATGTCGAAGTGTTAAGGTCCACAGTTCTAGGCAAGCTCTCTCTATGTTTGATTAAGGATTATTGATAAAAATATTTTTAACCCCCTACGCAAAGAAAGGTTATACGTTTGACATCTATGTCTGTTCGTGTGCCTGTGAGTCTTTGTCTGTTTGTTTATGACATCGTTGCTCACAAACGGATGGTCCGATTTGGACGCGGATTTTTTAATAGCTCCCTAGCTTTTTTATGTTTTGTAACATACAACTTGTCACAGGAAAACAGTACACAATAGGAAAATTTCGTAAAACATATACAAAATCACTAAAACTTACATCCAACGACGAATAAAAGCAAACATAATCTCAGTGCCATTTTAATTTAGGTATTTAAATAATGACTAGTTAACAATATAGTAGGTAAGTTATTCGAAAATGTAAACAGGTCGTGCACTGCGAGCAAACTGATTGCCAAAATTTTATAAATATTTTTATCGAACGAGACGGTGAGCCAACGGTGTTTATCTAATCTTTTACTTATTTCGTATCAGTTTTTGTACTTTATACAGCTTTATATAGAGGTTTAATACAAATAATGTTTACTACTTACATAGTTAAAAATAAAAAATAAATAATAATATTTGATTTCAGACAATAATACAGTCCATATCAGAACTGAAAAAAAAATAAAACACACAGAAAATAAAACAAGAACAATTATTTAAACAAGAATAAAATAGGGACTGGGTGAAAATAAAATTTGCCATTTTGTGCCAAGGGTGACTAATTGAGAAAATTACTACCTGTGCCATTACTACGTAATAAAATAGTGTGCAAATGAAGTTTTATGATGCGTAGTTTTTGTACCTATGTAGCTGACTCGCCCCGACTTCGCAGGATTATTTTTAAATTAAAATATATCCTATTTAGGAATCGTGCTTCTAACAGTGAAAGTATTTTCAAAATCGCTTTAATAATTATGAAGATTACCCATTACATCCAAACTCGCAAATTTTACCTCATTTTAATATTATAAGTTTAAGCAAAGTGTATAAAAACTGAGCAATTTCATTTATTTTCTATTCCCTTTGTAACTGTACCTATGTATACAAATGCTGACAGGTATTTGATGACACCCTAACTGAACCTTTTCATAAGCCTTCAGACGGCCATAAACTTTTAGATTAGGGTTGTCCTTTTAGCTCAAGCGAACTCACTTATTTGATAAGCTAGCGCTGCCTACATTACTCGATAGGTATAGTATAGGGTGTCCCAACAAGAGCGACGGATTTAAATTTACCGCCATTTTGTTAATACGAGTTGTATGATGATTTTTTTGACAGTCGTCACGCAATATAAGAATATGGAGAAGTATTCAAACCAACAACTTTTCATTATTGTGTGTTAATGTTATTGTACGTTTAATGATTTTGTTTGAAAAATCCGCATTAATTTGATAATGTTCCAATACCTAATCAGCAAATTCACTGCGCTGCGCATGGTCCCTTGGCTGAATTTCTTGCTCCAATTGAACCTTGTACAAATGCCAATGCAGATATTTTACCAAAATTCGTTGCATAGTGGAAATGTTTAATTCTTGACCACGATGCCGAATGGAAGTTCCTGGATTCTCGGCCACAGATTCCCTTACTGTGGCTATATATTCGAGTGACCGACGAGGACGACGACGAACAATGATCTTCTGATCCATCAGCGTATATTTGGTCTCCAATTTTGTAATTAAGTAGACCGAAAACTTGTCGTACTAATTGGCGTACTGTTTTCGCAAAACTCTCACCATTTTTGTAATGCTGCACTGGTCTATTCTGGATATAGCTATTACCTGCCTACATGTGGTCGTGCTCTGATTCGAAGGGTATCGGTGAAATTACTTGTAACATGAGATTCGAACCGACGACGCCACTATGAAAGTATCAGGTTTAGGCTTTGAATTAATCTGCTGTATGCGGTTGTATATACCTTTGAACTTGAATAGCTTGCAATAAAAAAGGTAAATACGCGATAAATACCCGTTTTAATCAGTAATTAACAACATCTCACTTAAGCGCCAATAAACTAACAAACTCATAGTCATAAAATGTCCACCATAAAATGTCACTGAACACAGGCCTCCCTATAGATTACCAGAGCGACCTTCACCGATCTGATAACCAGATGAGACATATTTTTTATCAAATATAATTTATAAACAAATATGCCTAAAATTACTTGCCTATCTAAAATTGCTCTCTAAAAGTTTTTAGCTAGGCAACAGTACTATAAGTATGATTTTTTGCAGGCAATGATTTTGAAATATGACTGATTTTGTAATAAAGTAATCTAAAATTTGATATAACTTTCGATAAGTTAGCAGAACGATGGAGTCACCTATATTGACTTACCTGTTCACATCGGCTTGCCAGGTAGCTATACACAGAAATGAGTAGGCAAGCCTACTGAGGCATATTCTGTGTGTTAAAAACTAACAGTGAAATAAAATTCATTTGGTTATCAAAAGAATGAAAGTGATGAAAAAAATTCGATTAAAGTTAATTTAATTAAAAATAGCCATAAGCACTTTTAGATAGGCAAGTAATTATAGGCATATTTGTTTATAAATTATATTTGATAAAAAATACGTCTCATCTGATTATCAGATCGGTGAAGGTCGATCTTCACCGGCTCTTGGACTATGAGGCCCGTACCCAACGGCTTTATCCTTTATCAAGTCGTATTTTCACCTACTGGATCGACGTCCTACGCTGCGTTTGTATAATTAAACTTTCTGCCCCAATAGCCGCCAGTTCTTTAAGCTATGTGCCCAACCCACTGCCACTCTAGCTTGCTATTATTCTAGGCTATGTTAGTGACCTTTGTTTTTCTATGATTCTCCTCATTTCTGATTCGATGTCATAAGACATAACCATATATTTTTAACGTTTCCCAAAAATTATTAACTTAACGGAATTTTAACTCGCAACCTTGATTCGGAGACGCATATATCCGATTTTACTACAAACTTACTTTTCGTATAGTGCGAAATTGTTGAGATGCTACTTAACGGCTCAAAAAGTCATTTGTATTCATATATTTGTTCAAAACAGATATAATGTGTTGCAATATAAAGGGACATTTACACAAAATATAAAAAATAAATGTATCTATAATATTTTCTTGTTTTTTATCTAACTTTGATAGAATCTATGAAATGCTGTTCGACGAAATTTTAGACAACTGGCGTATTATACGATGTCACAGATTACTAAAAAGTTACTACGAACCGTTCAACAACCCCACCCAGTCAATAACCTGGCCCGGTCAATGCACCGAATCAGTCAACAGAGCGCGTACGGTGCGTACGGCAGGCAGGACGGTCAGTACATGCAAGGCATAAAAACTCAAAAATAAAGTTTTTTCGGTTGATAAATAATATTATGTATTATTTGTGGTCTCAAAAATATATTTGGTGATTATTTGTAGTTTAAATTGCAACACCTGATATACATTCCGTTCTTTTGAAAACCAAGGCATGCTAATCAGTCATGAATATAAAAAGACATCAAGCCATATTGAAGGCTTTCGAGCTGCCTAAAACTCCAACTCTAGAAAGACCATATAAACTTATAACTCTGAGACTGAAATTGTAACAATCTCATTGCGTTGCACCATTTGTATGCTGATACGAGGCCCTAATAAAAACAAATGGGATCAAACCGATCTAAATATTAGGATACAAACGGCTTATAGATCTCTTTCGGGAACATAAACTACGCTGGAATCGTAGAAACGTTCTGTTTTTGTTTCACATATTTTGTTTTGCTTTCTCAGCAATTTGGTTGCCAACGAAACGCCCGTAGCGTTTGACTGGCCATTCTTAACGCATCAGCCGTAATAACTATATTAGCACTAGTGGTTCGCCCCGAACTGAGATCTACCGAGTCTACCATAAAAAAAATAAAAAAAATTATTCGTAATCTTTGACTATCAAAATAGTGCCACGAAATAAAAATCAACTTACTTGACCTACAGTTTCATACAAATTACAGGTAACGGGAGTTCATGTTAATTGGTTTTCTTTTTTGGGGTGTACAAATTGCAGTTATTCTAGATATCAGACTTTTGCCTATATTTGTGATATATAAGCTACACGCATACCAAATTACAGCACTGTGGGGTCACTGGTGTACCCTGTGAATTTTGTCAAAGTTTAGTTTTTATTATGGCTAATAACTCAAAAACTACAAAAACTTTACTAAAAGTAAAAACGGGGTCGAAATGTACTAATAAAGACCTTCATTTGACGTTGCAAACTTGACCTAATAGTCTCATTTTCATTTATTTTTACCCCTCTTGAACCCAATAACTCAACAACCCCCCAAAATTTTTAGCTCATTGAGTCACACCAAAATTGTTCCATCATTACCTACCTATATAACAAATTTCACGATGATCGGATAAACGCTTCGAAAGTTATCCTCGGACAAACAAACATACATACATACATGCTTACAACGCCGATTTGCGCAAGTTGACTTAGAGATTTCGTTTCGCTCAATCAAAAGGCTTTTTACAAATCACTTTGACCTTTACATCTCTCAAAGATGATTTATTCAGCGCCTAGTGGCGAGTTGGCAACTCTAGCTAGGTTAATGGGTTCAGCCGCTTTAGTGCTTGGGACAGTTTTTAGTTGCCTAGCACTTATAACTAAACCACGGGTTTCCTTACTCGCATCTATTGGTCACGGTTGAGATTTTACATCCTAAAGTTCTGAAGTCAGGATAGTGCCTACACAGCTCTTAAGCCTAATGTTAATATTATTATTATGCTGTTTCGAAGCCAGGCACAAACACTGTTACTTTTTATCTCTTTTTCAACTCCATTGTTTTTGTATATTAAGAATCCATATAATTACGATCATGACTCAATTATTCTTAATTCTTGTTTACTCAACTAATAACGAACAAACCCTTGTAACCAATGGAGCTATTTCAAAGGTTGTATGAGAATAACGTCCCGATTCAGGATCCCTCTTTTCGATAACTTTCTTCGCCTAGCTATTTAGAATTTACAAAACTGCACTGAAAAAAACGAATAGGTTGAATTCCATAATGTTGATTCCATTTAAGTTGCGTTAACTTAATATTATGTTAAATCAACTATTATAGTATAGTAGTGTTACGAGCTGAGGGTTCAGGATAAAATAATGATAATCAGTCTAACCAAAATAACACTTTTATTCAACACTAAAACGATGAATACACGAACTTAGTCACACGTAATCACAACACACTAATTCACACCACTGTTGCACAATAAACCACTTAAAGTCACCGAAATGTTCGCACGTATAGCCAAATCCAGACTGACTGTCCGGCCATCTCTCCGGCCTATTTATATCGCGCACAATTCACTACACTAGAACGTCTCGATCGTTCCAGGAAAGGGTCGGTGTTTCGACAGAGTGACCACTCCCCATTCTGCGCAACTGCAGGTAAAAACGCAGCATGCAGGTATATTCCATACCAAGTATTACGTATTCCGTGACACAGTAAGTAAGCCGAGAGCCATCGAGAAATTTAGACTATTACTTATTGTATAACAGCCTCGGCGTAACAGTAGTATAGTATAGTAGATTTGACTACCTCCGTGGTGCAGTGGGCGAATAGCCGGCTGAGACGCAGGAGGTAGCGGGTTCGATTCCCACCGCGGATCAAATGTTTGCATAATCTACAGATATTTGTTCCGGGTCTGGTTGTTTCTCTATATATTATAAGTATATATTTACAAAAAAAATGTATATAAGTATTCTATCAGTTATCTGGTTCCCATAGGTCAAGCTCTGCTTAGTTTGGGGCTAGTTAGCGCTGTGTGAAATGTCCAGCAATATGTATATTTAATATTTATAGTACATTTATTTCTACAAAAATGAAATTGTTAATAATTAATAGGTTAAACCAACCACTAAAAAAGGTTATTACAACACAACATTTTTGGTATATTCGAATCTAAGTAAGTCTAACTGATAATTTAGTAAACGTCAACATGTTAATGAAGTTGAGTCAACCAAATAACTAAGTTAAATATATGTATATGTATAATCAGGTCAAATTTACCTTTATAGTTCAACTATTTTTATTTTGTTAATTCAACAAATCATGTCGGTAGGTGCAAAAATCAACCTAAAATATAGGTTGAAAATAGGTTAAAACAACTTATTATTTCTTTCAGCGTAGGTTATGGACATACTTATATATATGACATGTACTGACATATATTTTTTAATATGACTTGGAGATGGTACAAGCATATGGACTACCTGATGCTACGTGGTAGCCGCAATATTTGCCTCCTTTAATTTCCTTTAATTCCTTTAATTGACGACCTCCGTGGTGCAGTGGGCGAATAGCCGACTGAGACGCAGGAGGTAGCGGATTCGATTCCCGCCGCGGAACAAATGTTTGCAAGATCTACAGATATTTGTTCCGGGTTTGATGGTTTCTCTACATAATATATTATAAGTATGCATGTATTTACAAAAAAAATGTATATAAGTATTCTATCAGTTATCTGGTTCCCATAGTACAAGCTTTGCTTAGTTTGGGGCTAGATAGCGCTGTGTGAAATGTCCAGCAATATTTATTTATTTATTATGAATACCACAACCAAGTATGGCCTCAAGTTAGTTTATTCAGCGAAACTAAAGTTGCATTTGCTTTTCGAACGAATGCTTACTATTGGCTACAAATGCACAATTAAGACCAGTCAACGAATGACCTAAAAAGGAGGTGAGCGTGAGCCTCAGCGATTCCTTCAGATACTTTTTTAGGGTACTTAGGAATTAGTTGATTGCACAAAGAAGATCCCAATTTTGGGGGTTTCCCTAATATTTCGGAAACAGTTCTTCGGTGGTAATTATGTAGCCAACCTGTCAGGCGTAGACATACCTAACAGGCCCTACAAACGTCAACGATTTCTTTGAATTTTAACAAATTCTTCCCGCAGAGGCTTGCGCAAAGGATACGTGCCTCCAATAAGCAATTTTTCATAATTTCGTTTATTCTTTAAACCGTTCTATCATGCCGAATCAAGTGTATTGTGGTCCTGAATCTGGGAGCTTAAGCCATACCGGTAAAATTACAGCCATTGGCTGCACTCCCATTATTCGCAGGCCATTCGCAGATCCATTAGATGTTTATTAGCCGTGTGTGTGGATATAATTGACTTGTGTATGTGTCCTTTTGTTTAATGTGACTTTCACAAGGGTTAAACCATTATTTTGTTTTTACAGCTGAAAAAAAGCTGCTAGGCATCGAGTTTTGGCCAGGGGTAACGTTTTTTGCAGCTGCTAGTCAGTATCATAACATTATTACAATTTTGTTGTTTGAAGATCAAATTTTAATGATTAGTAGAGTTTCTTGTGAAAGGGCTCGCCCGGGTACCACCATATTTATATCTGCCGCCAAGCAGCAGTGTTTCGATTAGAAGGGTATGGTTGCAATTGATATTACAGGCACGTGAGGCTTTACACTTTGCTGTATATCTCAAATTGATAGACGCAGCGTAGGTGCGTGACCTACGAGGCAATGCTTTGTTATAGGCGATGGTTACCACTTAACATCAGGTCGACCATATGCTTGCTTCATCTACAAGTCGTTAAAAAAATCTCTGCAACCATTTCAACATTTTAATCAGATCCACAATGTCTTAAATCTTACTATACAATCCAGGTGAAGTTGTATTGTATTGTGAATAAGGCCTTAAAATATGGTTCATCATCATATCAACCACAGGAATTTCACTGAGCATAGGCCTCCCCATAGATATTCAGAGCGACGGATCTTGTGCGGCCTGCACCCAACGGCTCCCAGCAACCTTTATCAGGTCATTTTTCTATTCAGTGGGGGCGGCTCC
This sequence comes from Philereme transversata, assembly GCA_963924445.1. Lineage (NCBI taxonomy): Eukaryota > Metazoa > Arthropoda > Insecta > Lepidoptera > Geometridae > Philereme > Philereme transversata. Next base: position 7,805,702 of record OZ004353.1, read on the forward strand.
GTACGCTGAAATATGTTTGTAAACTAGAATTGTTTAAGAGGGTGTTTAATTTAACATTCACCCCTTTTTCTCTACATAAAATTCATTATGCCAACAAAGTTTTCTCTTCACGTACAAATATCCTTATCTGATCTTCACGTACTAGCTGTTGCCAGCGGCTTCGCCCGCGTTATTTTGGGGTGCAAAAATGCATATTATATAAACTTCGACATCCCATTTTTATCCCATGGGAACCGATTTATGAAATTAAAAAGTAATTTATATGGTAATCCAGATTATACTCTACGTACATACCAAATTTCATCGAAATCGGTTCAGCCGTTTTGACGCGATTGAGTAACAAACAAACAAATAAATAAACAAACATCCAAACTTTCGCATTTATAATATCAGTGTGATATGGTATTTTGTTACTTTTAATGCCTAGAAAAAACTTACACAGTTAAAGTTAGTAATCTTATTAAAAGTTTCCAGATTTAGTTTTTTCGTTCCGTAGAAACTAGTCGAGTTCCGTTTTATCATAACTTATGAAGTCTCAAGTTCTAGCAAACATTTTTATCTCAAAACTTAGTCTCTTGTCAGCACTAAAAGAATTGCGACATAAATTAGCACTGAAGAAAATGAGAATTATGAACCGATAACAGAATTCCGATAAATAGTGATTAATGTTCTACGAATTTCAACTTGTCACCAGATATCGGAATTAATTTATTAAAATGTCCGCGCTTAGTAATCCAGGGTAACGAATTCTTATCCATTAGTCAGAATAAAACTGTGCGACCTTTGGATTACAAGCGAATTCCAACCTCTTTTATTTTCGCATCACAATAAAAATACTGCGCTCAATCGCACTAAACCTTCAGTCAACAAAAAGTTTCAGACTTTGCAGTGTTGGGTGAGACCGCAATGCGTCACGCGGAATAAAACATAAACACATCTAAATTGTATTAGGTAGAGCGTTCTACCTACTAAAACTAGTTGACACAGGACAGTAAAGCAGTAATAATGTCTCTACAATTCCACGCAAGCTTACACAACTCAAGTATCTACCCTCTTTCTTTCTAGTAAACAGCTATATCTGTGTCACTGCCGATGAAATGATCAGTGGTTGAGCTTTGAGTACCTAAGTCATTATATTATTCATAAAGTGGTCCCTAACTTAGAAAAGCTGTTTGTACAAGGCAACTTCAACACACAGGTTTATAAAGAACTTATGAATGGGTAAGACTCATAGCATCGCATGATAAAATTATTATCTGAGAGAAGAGAGAAGATTTGGACGTTGATAAAAAGGGTATTGTGGTAGATGGCACAAACTATATGAGGCTTCAATATCGAGAATTCTACGACGCTTCACGCTCAAGATCTTGACAAAGTAACCTAAGTGGTGGATGTAGAGTGTTGCTACTGCCTAAGAATCTAAATCCATTCCGTGCGGTTGGGGACTCAGCAGCATTTTTACAAATTTATTGCATAGCACAGCAGACAGTCAGGCCATTACCATCCATTCGCTGCACTTACTGCCGCTACGTAACTGTTAAATAACAAAGCGTGGTACTTTAAGCTTTCGCGGTGGAGTGCCACCTTTTATGAGTCCCAAGCAACGGTCGGACCGAGCTCATTATAAATTTACCTAATTTCAAAAGCTCAGTGAATAGTGTTGGTGTTTGCATGAATTTAATTAAATGTGTGCCAGATATTGTTGGTTTTGCGGGCGAAACTAATGGGCAAGGATTTTATTAAATAAAGCTACTTAGTTTCATTTGAGTAAGTTCTTGGCGTAACGTCTTTTTCAGGGAGAATCACACACTTATGTTAGGGATGGGAAAATAACTATGTTAGTTAACTCATTGAAGCTAGATATTGCTTGGGAATTGCTAAGCCTTTTACAATTTGTATCATTGTTATTTCTGATAAAGATTTCGACCAGCACTGAGATCTGAGATCTCGCGAGTCTTCTACAAAACCAAAAAATATATTACTCAAAATCCTTAACAAATATAATAGTGCCACGAAATGCACAACCGAACTACTTGCCTACAGTTTCATTCTAATTACAAGTAACTGGAGTTCATGTTAATTGGTTACTCTTTTTAGGCGTAGAAATTGCAGTTATTCTGGATTCCAGACTTTTTCCTATATTTGTGTCACTAAAACTATACGAATAGCAAATTTCGCCACTGTGGAGTCACTGTTGTATGAGAATTTCGTGAAAATTCTGTTTTTATCATGGCCAATAACCCAAAACTACAAGAACTAAACTAAAAATAAAAATGGAGTCAGAATGTCCTAATCATTAGCCGTCCTATTTAACCGAATAGTCTCATTTTTTTACCCCTCTTGAACCCCAATATCTCAACAACCCCTCCACATTTTAGCTCATTTAGTCACGCGAGGATTGTGCCAACACTACAGGTATACACCTATAGGTATATCAAATTTCACAATGATAAGATTAACGCTTCGAAATTTATTCTCGGATAAACAAACATACATACATACATACAACGCCGATTTGCCCAAGTTGATTTGGAAAATGAAACCTATTAATTTTGGTCACCAGTATTTTAATTCCAATCGATTGCTCAATCAAAAGAGTTTTATTAACAAACAACATGTGGAAACTTAAAGTTTTCGTTTTGGTATACCTACATTATCTATGGAACCTTAAAATGGGGTAATCAGTGGCGAGGCTATGGCACAGCGCATCTATTACTTATTCAAACTGTTAAGGAAAACATCGAGAGACAGCGGTTCTAAAATTCAAAATGGAGGTACAGTGCTCCGTGTAGGCACTTTTGCTAATCGAGAGGTAGTTTTGGCCCCAAACCTATAGTAGTGGAAAATCCAGTAGAAATCAGCAAATTTAGTGAAAATCTAGGTATCTGTTTTACATTGATACTCCAAAGTCAAACGTGGTAAGTGCAATGTCCAAGAAACAACGTATATTACGGAAAACTGCTCATTTTGATGAGATTACCCGCTTTCGAATGAAATCTTTAATTTGGAAGCACGCTGTAGTTCAGATAACAAAAATATTTAAACATTAAACAAAGGTTAACTGGAATAGAAGACTATCTAGCCATTATAGAAATAAATACATTTAAATTTATATAACAAAATTTAGAATTAATTCTATCTATCCTTTAATCCGATCTCAGCAAAAGTAGGTTATTAATAAACTATTGTGAAGTCAATTGTCGTTGACTTTGTGGATTAATTTGCGGCCAACGTAACTTATTGTTAAAGGGAATTAGTATCAGACCATTTATTGTAAATGAAGAAATTGTATTATTAGTAATTGAGAACGAGCTTTTAGTAGGCTTTAGATTATATAAATTATTTTATTCAAATCATTATGTATAAAATCAGTACATATGAAGTATTTTTTTTGTTTTTAAATAACTAGGAGCACCTTTTGTGTATGTTATTTGTGCGAAAAATTCTGAATCGAAAACAAAATAGCCGTCTGGGTCAATCGATGAGAAATTAAGATCTTTTAACGATCTTTACATAGGGTGTTTGATAGCACGTGGTAACACGTATACGAACATAAATGAAAGGGGTTATTTTGATGAACATAATAAATAAATTTGTGAAATAGTTACCACAGAAATGTGAAATTTATTTTGGCAAGTAAAAACAACCACTTTATTAAACTTATGTTGTGCTATTGCATAATGCTTGCCATCTAACCACAGATAATGTATTGGTGACGTCTCGAGATACGTCCTTTTCTAAGCCGAAACCCGCAGCCATTTCCGAAAGAGATATCAAATCGGCCTTTATTTTTGGATGTCGATTGCAAGAGTAGGCAGTAAGTTTTATATCGAATTAAATTGCTAAACTTAGTCGATTTTCTTATAGTCTTTTTTTCGAGAAGTTTTTTTATATTTATGAGAAACCGTCACTTGAATATCGTCGATATATTACCAAACACCCTGTATAACTTTCAAACCCAACGAAAAGTATCAAATTACAAAAAAAAACCTGTCGCTCGGTTCTATGCTTAATGTCATTTAAATTACTTTAGTTATTAGTTATAGTTCAGTCTACCCGTGACCATTACCAGTGAGCGGTCAACTTAAGCACATACACATACGCCTCCAACGCCCCAATAATCTTATTTATTGTACGAGTACTCCACATAAAACAAATATATTAACAATATAAAATACAAAGTTCTTATAAATTCCAATAACATTTCCAAGCATTGGCTAGATTATTTCCTAAAATATCAGTTTGTGTTATAAATGAAATAGGCAAACATTGTAATTAATAGGATTGAAATATTTACAGGTACGCAGGCACACCGTGAGCCAAATTTTCCACTTTAGCTCCTATATTAAATTACCCAGCCGCCTTCATCTCAACGCCTCTCAAAGAGCAATTTCTATCACGGTACCGATATACATAGTTACTCATAGTTATACACGCTACGTCAACACGTAGCAAACGATGCGGTGATCAAAGTGTGGGGTGTGATTGTAGTTGAAATTTTACGCACGACTGTACATACGAAACTTAGCCGAGTGCGTTGATATGCACAGTCATCATTATATCAGCCAAAGGACTTCCACTGCTAAACATAGGCCTCCACAAAGATTTCCAAAGTGACTGATCTTGTGCGACCAGGGGGCCAACCTCAATCTCTTATAGCAATATTAAAATAATATTAGAATAGAATATAGAATAGAATAGAATATTTATTTATTTTGACACATACAAAATTCAATACATAATTATTAGGTAGGTAACAATTATGTATGAGCTCAGTTGACTAAACTAGACTGAAAAGCTTGTATGATAGGCAGCTGTGCTCCCCCTGCTTAATATCAAGTAGAATAAAACATAACAATACATTAATTTTATTTAATAGGACTAATCATTATTGTGTATATGTAATTAGAAGTACATTAATATAAATTAAAATAAAATGTGCGGATTAAATTTTTGATTTTTGCAATAATAGGAACATGAATTAGGTTGGTGTTATGATCCGAGTGTGTGCGAGTGTGGATATGAGTGTGTGTGTGTATTGTACTAACATTTCGTACTATAAACCCACAATTATTAAGCTTACTTTATTATTGAAAAGGTGAAGCAGTTTTGTGTCGTAAAAACGTTTTAAACTGACAGTGTTACTTTCTTATACGCATTTTTAATAATGGAATCAAATATTTTCTTAGGAATTCAACCCTTACAGTAAATGAACCCTCGCTTGCGCACGCATTCCAAAAGTGGCAAGTTTGAGGTGACAGGTGCTGCCGTAATAATTCTTCGCAGGATTATAACACAGAGTAAATATTAAAACAGAGACGAATATACTAATCTTTGACTAATAAAATCGTGCCACGAAATGCACAACCAACTAACTGGACCTAAATGTTCATATACATTTCAAGTAACGGGGGTTTTGTTTGGTTTAAATTGGTTTGACTTTTTAGGGGAAGAAATTGCAGTTATTCTGGATTTTAGACTTTTCCCTATATTTGTGTCACTAAAGCTACACGAATATCACATTTCAATATTGTGGGGTCACTGGTGTACCACGTGAATTTCGTCAAAGTTCAGTTTTTATTATGGCTAATAACCCAAAAACTATAAGATCTAAACTGAAAATAAAAATGGGGTCAAATTGTCCTAATGAAGACTTTTCATAAGACGTCCTATTTAACCAAATAGTCTCATCTTTTTTTACCCCTCTTGAACCCCAATATCACAAACAACCCCACACATTTTTAACTCATTTAGTCACACTAGGATTCTGCCATCGCTACCTAGCTATATATGAAATTTCACGTTGATCGGATAAACGCTTCAAAAGTTATCCTCGTACAAACATACATACATACATACAACGCCGATTCGTCCAAGTTAAATTGGAGGTATTTCTTCGCTCGATCAATTATAAATACAGAAGAGAAAATACTGAACTTGTATAAGGATACATAGAAGTTTAAAGTCAACAAAATTGTTGAAATTTCATCTTGCACTAAAGATAATTTAATATGCCAGATTTGACGTCTAACATTTTGCATGCCTGATAGATAACTTTATAGGAACGTATCACATAAAAAAACAAGTTTGCTTTAGACCACACAACTGAAGTATGTAAAACTCTTTTTTTAAATATTAATTTATAAATTGTTCAAGAACGACATGAAGTTACTAAAAATAATCAATAAATCACCGTTCACGTAACGCTAGCCAACTCGCAAACGAACTACTGACTGAGATATATATATATATTACATGCACTGGCTATGAGAGGAAGAGAGAAAGAAAATGTGCGCGCGCACTGCTCTCTCTTGCTTCTACAGTGTGATACAGACAATTTTTTTTTTTTTTCGAATGGACTAATCTCGCTGTTGGCCTCTGAGGCCGTGACAGCTTAACCGAACTTTTGGCGAGCGCAGATGGCGCTCAGCCCAGTAAGTTTTTTAGGCAACTAGCGCAAGGGCACCACTTAGGTACGAACCTCGGCTTGGGCTGTTGCCGGGATGGGGATAGGAGAGAAACGCCCGGGTACATGTCTGTACCTCGTATAAGCGGCGACTGAAGGGACTCGTCGATCTCGCCGGCGAGGTCGGTGTTTCTGTGAAGTGTTTGCTCTGTCTGATATAGATGACTCACCTTCCGCATTAGCAGAGGTGATTTCGTCATCCGGGTCTCCGAGAACGTGTCTCGGACGACGGAGGATTTTGTTGGCGGGCGGATCCAACGGGTAAACCGGAATGGTGTGTACCAAAGGGTTCGGATGATTAGAGGCAAGTTCATAAAACCGCTTGGAAGCGAGCTTCATGAACCTGGCTATTGATTCTAATTTCAAATCGCGATGTAGGTCGTTGTTGCGAAAGTACCAGGGCGAGCCTGAGGCTTTTCGCAAGAAGCGATTTTGAATAACCTGAATGGCACCAACTTTAGGAGAGTGGGCAAATACTACAGATGAGTATGTCATAATGGGGCGAATGCACGCTTTGTAAAGAGTCACCTTATTTTTAAGGGACATTTTACTTTTCGCGCCTAGAAGTGAGGACAATCGTCCTAGGGTGAACTTTGCTTGGTTGCACCTCTTAGTGATGTGCAACCTAAAGGAAAGACGCCTATCGAGGATGACACCCAGATATTTGGCTGATGGGGCCCAGCGAATGGGCTGGCCAAATAGAGAGATCGGTTTGGGAGTGAGGTTTCTCCGTGAGAAGTACACTGCTGTACTTTTCGACGGGTTTACCTCGATCCGCCACTTGCGGAACCAAGTGGCTAATGAATGAAGGGCAGCCTGCAGCCTTATACCCACCCGATCAGGATTCCGATTGGATGTATACAAGGCTGTGTCGTCTGCGTATAGGGCTATTTCCACTTGAGGAGTGCGGGGGATATCGCTGGTGTACAGCGTGAACAGGAGGGGGCCGAGAACGGAGCCTTGAGGGACTCCTGCTCTGACTGGTCTAGGACTAGAGAGAGTGCCTTCCACGGTGTAGCGAAAGCTGCGACCTTGTAGGTAGTCTCGTATGATGAGCACGAGTCTGTCTGGGACTCCGAGTTTGAATAGCTTGTAGATCAAGCCGTTGTGCCAGACTTTGTCGAAAGCTTTCGCTACGTCGAGGAAGACGGCACCAGTATCTGAAGGCCAGGTACTTTGCCAGTTGGAGAGGACATGCTCCGTTATGCGGAGCACCTGTTGTGGGCATGAATGTTGGGCTCGAAAGCCAAACTGCTCGTCGGGAAGGAGTTTGAACTCATTGACATGAGCCCAGAGGCGCTTCATTAGAAGACGCTCATATATCTTGCCTAGACTATTAAGTAGACTAATGGGACGATAACTAGTTGGATCGTTTGCCTGTTTGCTGGGTTTTCGGATGCCAATGACGTTGGCTTCCTTCCAAGCATCAGGGAAGGTGCAAGTTTCCATAGCCGCATTGAAGATGCAGACTAGGATATGGATAAGGGGAACAGAGAACTGTTTGAGTACTCTGTTAGAAATGCCGTCGGGGCCGGAGGATTTCTTTGGGTGTAGGGCCTTGATAGTGTCAAAGACTTCAGAGGGCTCAATCGGATCAGATACAGACAATAGGCCTGCACTGTGTCTTATATACTTACGAAACGTAACTGGCTATAAAAGAAAGAGAGAAAGAAAATGTGTGTTCGCGCCTCTCTCTCTTGCACCTACAGTAATATACGAAACGTAACTCTCTCTTTCTATCTTCACTAACTTATATCTGCCTCTCAACTTCCGTTCGCTTCGCCCGATCACACTTTTCGTAACGCTCTCGTCACGCATTCACCAGCTTACTCCGCAAGTAAAGCGTGCGTAAATAACCACACGACTGAAGTAAAACTATCTCCCTCTCAACTTCCGTTCGCCTCGCACGATCACACTTTTCGTTACATCTGCCCACCGCGCGTGCTCATTTGTCAAGTCAAATCGCTCGCGCTCATTGGCCAAATCAGCGCGCTTCCCCTGATTCCTGTTACACATTTCCGTCCCTTTTGCCAAAATCACTCCCACAAACCGAGAGGAAAAAGGTTGCACATCAAAAATCGAAACATCAACCACATTATGCTAAATAGTAAGTGTGCATTATATTAGAACATTGAGTATAATTATTATGCAGCAAGTTTCACTTTATATTGTTACGAGCTGAGGGTTCGGGATAAAATAATGGGAATCGATCTAACCAAAATAACACTTTTATTCAGCACTAAACGATGAATACACGAACTTGGTCACACGTAATCACAACACACTAATTCACACCACTGTTGCATCACTTAAAGTCACCGAAATGATCGCACGTATAGCTTAATCCAGACAGACTGACGAGCAACTACTGTTCACGCGAGACCCTTCTCCACGTCAGTCCTCCAGGGCCTCGCTGAGACTAACTCACTGAGACTAAGACTGACTGTCCGGCCATCTCTCCGGCCTATTTATATCGCACACATTTCGATTGTTCGAGAACGATGTCGATCCTTCCAGGAAAGGGTCGGTCCCTCGACACAATGGCCACTCCCCATTCTGCGAAACCACAAACAATAGCAACAATAACACATCAAGACAAAAGCGTTCGAGAAGGTTCGATTATTACTCATTGTTTAACAGCCTCGGCGTAACACTGCCCGCTCCTAAAACATGCTCGTCCCGAGCATTCTTAGCCCCATATCGCGGCAGCCGATCAACACGAACAATTTTAGGCGCACCTCGCGCTGAAGATGTAGCAACTAGAGGAGCCACATTGCCGTCTCCAGTACTTCAGGACACCCAGAGTCCCTTTCTCATCAGCGATCCCAATTCCAGCCTCCAAAACACGGCTCTCATGATTTCTATATGTTCTTTCACTTCCTGTAATTCCTTTCCAGATGAACCGAACGATTCCCTCATCAGTCGAGTACGCTCTTATGGCCAACGTCGCTGATCTTCCTGTTGACGACCTGCTCTTCTTTATCCTGACGTCGCTGTTCCTCTTGCAACCGAGCCTGATCCACCTGTTCATGTCGCTGTTCCTTCTGCAACCGAGCCTGCTCTTCCTGCTGACGACGCTTCTCTTCTTTATGCTGACGGCGTTCTTCCTCCTGCAACCAAGCCTGCTCTTCTTGCTGACGATGCTGCTCTTCTTTATCCTGACGTCACTGTTCTGCCTGCAACCGAGCCTGCTCTTCTTGCTGACGACGCTGCTCTTCCTTATCCTGACGTCGCTGTTCTTCCTGCAACCGAGCCTGCTCTTCTTTCTGACGTCGCTGTTCTTCCTGCCAACGTCGATGCTCTTCTTGTTGACGACAAAGCATGGCCATAATATATACGTAGATTATAACCTGGATTACCACATAGGCTATCATTTGTGTGTGTTTATTTATGTTCTGTGTGTATTTATGTTCAAAATAAATGATTGATTGATAAATGATTGATTGATTGATTTATCACATGAATCAGTTCCCATGGGATAGAAATGGGGTGTCATGTTGCAACAGCGAGTTTAGCTTTATTTCTAGGTTATCAACACATTTAATAGTGTAACGCGTACGAAGTCACGGGCAACAGCTAGTTAGTAAAGTAAAGTGAAAACTTTTATAAAATAATTGCCTTAAAATACATACATATCAAAAGTTAAATTATTTATATTATGAAGTATTTTAATGTGTAAAATTATATCAGTTCTATGAAAATCTGTTTATAAATATGTCTCACATAGCCTTTCCCACAATTGTATCCGGCGTAAAAAATACCGGTCGCTAGAAGGTCATACATACGAGTACATAGACAAAGTTGCGGCCATCCTCGTCGCAAGTGAGATGTATGAAGCTCAATGAAACAACATGTTTAGTTGAACACTAGTGTATTACTGTCGCACCGCGAAAGGCCTGTATACAGGGTATGATAATATTCGCACAAAAATGAAAGGGGCTATTTTGATGAGCATAAGAAATAAATTTGTGAAATGTTTATCATAGAAATGTGAAATTTATTTAGTTGTCCCTTTCTAACCCAAAACCCGCAGCCGTTTCTGAAAGAGATATCAAAAATACATGCCTGCCTAGATCTACGGTAATAGGTAGGTACTAATAGCAAATCTACGCTTTTATGGATTACAGCCTTTAATTTTGGATGTCGATTGCAAGAGTAGGCAGTAACTTTTATATTGAATTAATCACCTAAACTTAGTCGATTTTCTTATAAATTTGATAACTAGTATATATAGTTCTAGTTGTTTATATAACTAGTAGTTTTTTTTTTCGAGTAGTCTTTTTTATGTTTTGAGAAACCGTCACTTATCGTCAGTATATTACTAAACACCCTGTATACATTAGACAAGCGCATGATCGTGGTGGTCGGCACATACTTAAGGCGCTATACCTAGCAGTGAAATAAGTTGGACCGAGAACTACTAGAAGACTATTGAAACGCAACAAAGTGTTGCTTCTGTACATAAATTACTCTATGATAATATTTTGGGTAGGATACAGCACTCAGCTAGACATAACAGGGACATTAAGCTAGCCCCTGCGGAATAATCTGTCTGAGATATATTAACTTTCTCTAACACGTGTTATAAAACTGTGGGATTCATTAAACATCTGATTTTATTTCGCTTGAAAGACTGAACATACACATTGTTAGAAAAGGTTAAATCCTGTTTAACGCGTGTTTAAAAAATTCCTTAACAATTTTTGTATAGGATTTTTTAAACAGTGTTTAGCGGGTGTTTAACTTTTTTGTGGTAAGAACCATAATGTTTACGTGCTCCATGCAAAAATTATAATAACAAAGGTCGATAAACCTCAGCTGGACTCAGCGGAAGACCAGCGCTGTGGCATATTTACATACCGTAGCATCATGCTGAGCTGAGTACTAATTCATCCCCACACAGAGATTATTAATTTGTTAGTGCTTAGGTTAGATTTTATTGTTGTTGTGTTTATTTTTCTTTATTACTGTGTGGTTTTTTGAATAAAATGTTTTCTTTTTTTCTTTCTTTCTTTCTTTCTTTCTATAATAGTAGATTTTGCCATTGGCTACAGCTTTAACCAACGAATTTAAAGATTATCACTTAAAAAAATATTTTAGATAATCATCGGTGTTGCAGTACAAATAGGAAACAGTTTCTCTATACGTAAGTATATCTTATACGTATATCTTAAGATATATGGTTACGTATATCTTTAATATATGTAACCATTGTTGAATTTGGTTATTGCACAGGATTTTGTAAACAGTTAAAAAGCTTATATAAATAAATCAGAAAATCTCCGAGAACATTGAGTGTGTCAGCGATGTCATTTTGTTTTTAAATTTATTATTAACTAGTGGTTCACCCCGAACTGAGATCTCGCGTAATCTTTGACTATCAAAATAGTGCCACGAAATAAATTACCAATTCACCTAACATACAGTTTCATTAAAATTACAGGTAACAGGTGAGTTCGTGTCAATTGGTTATACTTTTTTGTGGTAGAAATTGCAGTTATTCTGGATTTCAGACTTTTCCCTACATGTATGTCAATAAAGCTACACGCATACCAAATTTCAGCACTGTGGGGTCACTGGTGTACCCTGTGAATTTTGTCAATATTCAGTTTTTATTATGACTGATAACTTAAAAACTACAAAATATAAACTAAAAATAAAAACGGGGTCAAAATGTACTTACGAAAACCTTTCCTTAAACGTGCCACTTAACAGGATAGTCCCATTTTAATTTGTCCCCTCTTGAACCCCAATAACTCATTAACCTCAGCACATTTTTAGCTCATTCAGTCACACCAAAATTATGCAATCATTACCTACCTATATACCAAATTTCACGATGATCGGATGAACGCTACGAATGTTATCCTTGGACAACAAACATGCATACATAGAATACTGAATTGATTCTGAAACTTCTTATTTTAATAGAAAGCAACGCTAACCCTAAATGATATAAAGCTATAAACATACGTGTAGTATCTAATAAAACTTTAGTGGCGCAGAATAATTTCAAAACACTACAATTTCAGTTTTATATATGGTTTATTGTTTCATTAAACGAAACATTTCAACCTGTCGAATTGCGCATCAACAGTTTTAATTGGGCATCGACCAATAACTGTTCTCGGTAGGAAATTCAATTTATTGGTAATATTTCAGTCCAAAAATCATTTTATTACTGTTTGTGCAGCCTGCGGAGAATGTCATATTAATATATTCTGCAAAACCTCTCTACTCACAAACGAAATATTGAAAGAAAACAACGCATTTTTGGTTTGTCCGCCATCAAATCCAAATACTTGAATTTCATTGTTAGTTTAAACCTATATTCTTCCTGTAAATTAAACACTACACACGTACGTGCATGCTCGATAAACTTGCTCGATCTTGAGCAAGTGCGAACGTGTGTACCATGCAAGTCTCAAGTCAAATGCTCGAAAGAAACCAAAATAGTCGATTCGAACAAGATTCAAACGTCCATAATTTGTGCTCGATGTTCGAAGCAAACATGTTTGTGCGTGTAGCCGCGACGTCGAGCATGTTAGTCGTGATTTATATTTTTGTGAAGAGGGTGTAAGTTCGCAGCTAAAATGTCGGACTTTCGTCCGACTTCTATATAAAATATGTACCTATTATATATTGATATCTCATCCACACAAATATTTATTTATTTATTATTTTCTCATCGCTGTATCTTGTTTTTCCAATTTAGGCGTTACCAAACGTACGAGTAGTAAGTTCTTGTTTAAAAAATTATTTATTCGTAAATAGTTTTAAAACTGTTCAGGTTCTAAGTTTTTTATCAAATTAACATGACTTTAACGTTCCCTTCTTTGCAACATTGGCCTAACCAACGATGACGCCTTCTTCGCGTAGATTTTCCCCGACAGTAAATGTAGCAGGCGATGCCCACCAAACACAACAACGAATCGTCCATTGCTCGAAGAGTTTCAACGCACACTAAACATGTTATTGTTTGTAGATAGCCATGCTCGGATGAAACATGCTCATCGAGCATGTAGCTGCGTGGAGACCCACCTTAAGGCTAAGTTCATATGACCGCGCGGTATCACTAACTGTGCGGTACAAGATCTAACTAAATAGTGTTTATCGTCTAAATCACCGCGCGCTACCGCGCGCCACAACGCGACGCGCTCCGTCCCGTGCGATCTTGTACCGCGCGTTACCATGCGGCACAAGTTCTACAAACCCGTATCAACTCATTCAGTTGACCCGCGCGGTTTGAGTTAGACAGACGCACTGATTGAAGAAAAAAGAGTAGGTAGCGAAAACGATGTACCTATCTATCGATTTGCTTAACGATGAAATTAAAAAAAGAGATGCCTGAAAGACTCATTTATAATTAGGTTAATTGTTATTATTTTTTAAAGTAATTAATAAAAAGTTAACGGTGATATGCAATATCCTATAGCATCATCACTGGGTTTTAAATCGTTTTCAACGCAATCATATAAAAAATCAAAGGATGTAACCGACAACATTCTGAAATAGTAAAAAAAAAATCTTCGTATAGTCTCAGGTCGGGATATAAAGTGATAAACAGGCTTGAATAAAGTCTTTCATTAAATAGGATGCATGCAGTATTGTCTTTGTCTTCTGTGACAATGCTGTCATGTGAACTTGCCCTAATCGTATTCAGTGCTAAAAAAAGAGTTGTCGAATCATACAAATAAGTCGCTAATTACGTTTAGGGATCGTTATGCAAGCCGGGCTTGGCTTTGCATGTGTCAGGAATAATTTAATTCAGGTACCTGAAAATATTATGCAGTGGTCTACATAATAAAATGCAAAATCCCGCATGATGTTCACCGAAATTGAGGTGTGCGACACAGAAAAGCTCTACTATTTTAATAAACCACATACTTCACATTGCAAAACGACATTTGCACAGCTCTAGCTTATGACGCTTTTGGGAATAATAGGTGCAAAAGTCTAGTTACATTTCTTATCCATTAAAAACTTCTAGTGGGATTTTAAGAGCTTTTGTTCTACTCATTCCCGTTGGGCTAATAATGTAATTTGCAACTTTCACGTTTTATTTTTTATAATTAATTTCAGTTTAGAGAATCTTTATTTTTCTCATTTAAAAAACACTGTCACTTACACTAAGAAGAAAAATGTATAAATTAAGTCGTGCAAGTGAACATTACTTATATGTAGGTAGGTATTTAAACAAATTAGTTTAGGTATGGCTTAGGTAGGTGGCAGGTTGTTACTATAAATTTATCATTATCAGTTTCAGTTATATGTAGACTTTACAGTCTAAATTAGCTTTAGCCCTTGACTCTGCCCGCGTTAAACCAAACTCACGTATCACCTTAAATCCATACTAATATTATAAATTAGAAAGTAACTCTAGTCTCTCTGTTTGTTTGTTACGTTTTCACGGCTATACGGCTGGGCCAATTTCTATGAAATTTGGTATACAGATAGAATATGACCGGTATTGGGACAGAGGCTACATTTTACCCGAGAAAGGTATTTTTTTATACACGAACATAAGTCGGCTGCTAGTAGATATTTGATATAAGGATTTCCTGTTGTATTTGGACCCTGTTCTCTATGGGTTTTTTGATATACCGATTGCTTTCTGTCTATTAGCTCAACATATTAATATAATTCTTCTTAGAATTGTATTCATACAAATGAAAGATATAATAGAAATTGTAGCACACCTTTTGAACATTTTTATTGTACGTTAAGTCTAATTAACTGAATATGTGAGGTCAATTTTACCTCACATGTCGGGCATATTCTGAAAACGTATATCATAATATAAAATATAAATTAGTTATTAATACATATAAATATACAACTTAATGTATATTATATATATGTATAACTAATATATATTATATTAGCCAAACGTAGCTATGCTATATACAACTTAATATTAATAGTATTATTATAATAATAATATTTGTATTTAATATATAACTTAGAATAGAATAGAATAGAAAAACGTTTATTTTGCATCACAAGTGTACAATGGCTTAGACAAATGGGAATATATTAATGAACAGATTTGTGAGCAAAAACGGTCACCACTCAGCATTGTGCTATAGTAGCATATTTATACTACTATAGCGCTGGTCTTCTTTACTTACGTAAACTATTTCACTAATAAGAATAATCTTTGTCATTACCAAAATCCTTTTTATCTAGTTGTATGTAGGCATTTTGTGAGAATTTAGTTTTATCGAGACCTGTAAATGGCTGTATCACACTAATATTATAAATGCGAAATTTTGGATAATTGTTTATTTATTTTTTGTTTGTTACTAAATCACGTCGTAGCGGCTGAACCGATTTCGATGAAATTTAGTGTGTACGTAGATTATAACTTGAATTACCACATAGGCTACTTTTTATCCCATAACTCAGGTCCCTTGTGATAAAAATGGGGTGTCAAGTTGCAACATCGAGTTTAGCTTTAGTTCTAGGTTACCTACACATTTAGTAGTGTAACACGTACGAAGTCGCGGGCAACAGCTAGTAATTTCATAAACTAGTTTGTAAGATACTTTGTTTAAAACTTGTTAATATTTTAATAAAATATAATATGTGCCATAATTATCCAAGCCGCGATGGACTTGGTTGTTTCACCTAGCTGTAAACCTATTAAGTAATAAACTCATGTAGAACAAGATTGATGTTATAAAATAATGAGAAATAAATACGATGTCCCCATGGAACTTGTTGTTTCTTACAATTGTATTAACTACATCAGAATATTATTTATTTTACTTTATTCGGAAAACTGTTTGTTTTCTGAATACTTATATTATAAATTATTTTACCTAATAATAAACAACTATAAACACTCATTACCATTCACATTTGCTAACATTGATGGATGAGTTTGTACGGGGCCAAGTATATGAAGTACTATATATAGATCCTTATACAACTGTACGTATAAGGCTTCCCAAGTTCCTGAACTGACTAATGGATCGATTACATTAAGCAAACGGTAGGTTATCTAAGTAATAATTAGTTAAACGTAGCTCTCGCGAGTACTATGTAATTTTGCTACGATAAAGATCAAGTTGTTTTATCAGTTCAGTCATAATTGGCCAACTTGGCAAATGTTTTATTTTACTTCTACTGACCTCCGTGGTGCAGTGGGCGAATACCCAGCCGAGACGCAGGAGGTTGCGGGTTCGATCCCGCTGCAGAACAAATGTTTGCATGATCTACTGATACATAGTACAAGCTCTGCTTAGTTTAGGGCTAGACAGCGGTGTGTAAAATGTCCAGCAATATTAATTTTTATTTATTTAGCGGGTTAGCGGGTGTCATCTCGAAATCCCCACCGCTAAGTCCCCACCGGTGCGTAGAGGCCTAGTAACTGGACAATTACTATAAACATAGTACATGTTTAACACGGGCAAACTTCGTTCCGCCTTGACATACATATGACGCGGGCTGCCAATGTATGGTAGAATTGTCAATCGGCCATCATTAGCGTGAATTTTTCCGATATTTTAAGTATTCTGCTATTCAGGCTAGAGACAAATCCAACAGATTATAGATCATCAAAATCGGTCAAGCCGTTCTTGAGTTATAAATGGTGTAACTAACCCGACTTTGTTTGACAATTGGTTAACAAATGACGTTTTCTCAAAACATACAATTAGACTTATCGAAAAAAAAAACTACTAGTTATATTAACTAAAGAAAATTTACAAGTTTAGGTGATTAATTCGATATAAAACTTACTGCCTACTCTTACAATAGACATCCAAAAATAAAGGCCGATTTGATATCTCTTTAGGAAATGGCTGCGGGTTTTGGGTTAGAAAGGGACAACAAGAGATATCTCGAAACGTCAACGATTCAATAACTTGATTAGATGGCAAGCATTATGCAATAGCACAACATAAGTTTACATTTTATGTGTGTGTTTTTACATGCCAAAATAAATTTCACATTTATATGGTAAACATTTCACAAATTTATTTATTATGCTCTACAAAATTCATTTTTGTGCGTATATTATCAAACACCCTATATACCATATTTCATCGAAATTAGTCCATCCGTTTAGTGGTGAGAGAGATAAAGTTAATTTCGAATATTAGTACGGATTCTGTTTTTATATGCAATAACTAAATTAATGAAAACAGTATTTAAATCAAGAATGTATTAAAGTACGTTGTATATGAATATTCGATGGAATGCACGAGCAAAACAATTTGTTTGTCATTAAACGAGGCAGTGTCATGTCAATTATTATTACCATAGAAAAATAATAATGACTAAGTACGTAATGTATAACCAACTATACTCGATAATAAAATAGTTGATTTATGAATCTTATTATTATGCCAAAACATTATCACCAAGCATAGACTGGTATTCGATTATGCCAGCTATGTCAATATTTTCACTCTCGTGTAAGTAGTTCGGTTATGAGCCCGGTTGACCCAACCACTTATACTTTTTGGTGTGCTAGGTAGGCCCAAAGTACTCTGACTGATGACGATCTCCGTGGCGCAGTGAGCGACCAGCCGGCTGAGACGCAGGAGGTAGTGGTTCGAACTAATGTTTGCATGATCTACAGATATTTGTTCCGGGTCTGGTTATTTTTCTATTTATCATAAGTATGTATTAACAAAAAAAAATATAAGTATTTTATCAGTTATCTGGTTCTCATAGTAAGCTTTGCTTAGTTTGGGGCTAGATAGCGCTATGTGAAATGTCCATAAATATTTATTATTTATTTTTATTTATTTATACCCTGTGGACGAAACGGAAGTACCTCAAAATCACTTCTACACCAAAATACCTCCGATTAAACGGACATTACTCATCATCCCAAGCAATTGTCGTTCCCTGTTGAACATAGGCCTCCGTATTGATCCTTCCTGAGTGAACGATCTTGTGCAGCCTGTACCCAACGGCTCCCAGCGTCCAGTAATCAGTAGTTTGCGATTGTCGTAAAGGGCAAACAAGTATAAAGTGCCATTACCACTTACATTATTACAAGACATCGCTTTTAGCTCTAAAACCGCCCATTGTACTAAATCTATTTGTAAAAATGTTCTGTATTTTACTTTGGCGTACAGTGAAGAGTTATCTTATCTTACCTAGTTTTTAAGACCTCATTGTATATTAGTTCATTGCATGAACCAGTCATGCAAATAAATATTTTGTATCTTTGTGCCTTTATAAGGTCATCCCACGCTGCGCTTTTCAGTGCGCGATTTTCTCTCAAGGATATTTTTCACCATATGCAGCTCGATATTCTATATGATGATTCTATAGCTCGATTTCGTACAATAAACGAAACCTACAATAATAGACCACGTCTTTGTATAAAAATAATTACGATACAGATAAATACAAGACAGTCCAAATACGTCTTCCCATGAATGCTGTGTATTGATTACACCGTGTCCTCAGTCCTCACCGATACTCTAGAATGTGATTGATTGAACGTATGCGGATATAACTGTGCGCGGTACAGAGTTACTTGCTTTTGATTAAATTAATTAGAACATCTGGCTCGCGACGGATAAACGGAATTGGTAAGTTACAGGAAATAGGTTGAGAGTAGGTTATGTTACGTACATTACGTCGTGAGGCTTCTAGCTTGGATCAATGCAACTTGGATTCCATAACCCTGCATTGGAATTCTGGTATGTTTCCGTGACCTCTTTCACAGATAACTTTACTTAAAGGCTTTTGCCAATTTGTTTAATCTATACATATAAAATGCTTTATCCTGAATGACTGACTGGCGGATCAACGCACAGCCTAAACCGCTGATCACAGAGACCTGAAACTTGGAGGGTGTGTTCTTTGTATGACGTAGGCATCCGATAAGAAAGGATTTTCCGAAATTCTACCCCTAAGGAGGTGAAAGGGGGGGGGGGGCAAGGTTTGTATGGAACAACGTGATTCATTTGTCTAATTTACTTCAAATTTTGCATAAACCTTTGTGTTTCGTATTTTATTGGAATTCATCCCCTAACGGGGTTAAAAAGGGGTAAAAAGTTATTGGGGCGGTGATTTGCTGCTTAGTGCTTTTGATTAAAATTACATTTTATTTTGACACATGTTTGAAAACTCAATCCGATTTTATTCAAAAAAGGTTGAACTCACTTAAAAACTTAAGCAAATACTCTTTAAAATTGGATTGTCTCGAAAGTCACCGTACTATATGAGTATCTCATTTGATAGTTTCTAAGCTTAAAGAGGTTATGCACTTTTAGGACACGGCCTCATAACAACGTAGAGTTTGAAATTAGAAATGGTAAGGACTAGGAGAACATTTTGGTCAGAAGAAAATAGTTTTCTTTTAGTTTGTCTTAGAAGTTTAATTTAGTGTGTATTGTGAAACATTTGAAAGTTTGGGTGCTTATTTATTTGTTTGTTTTTACTCAATCACGTAGTAACAGCGGAACCTATTTCGATGAAATTTGGTATACACGTAGATTATAACCTGGATTACCACATAAACTACTATTTATCCCATAAATCAGTTCCCATAGGATAAAAATGGGGTATCAAGTAGGTTGCAACTGCGGGTTTAGGTTACCTACACATTTAGAAGTGTAACACGTACGAAGTCGCGGGCAACAGCTAGTCCATTTATAAAACTCTTGCTGGCAGCGCGTCGGTGAGGAAGAGACTAGGTATCGACTATGTTCTCGTTCAAAAATAGTACCTACAATTTATATATTATTCAGTGACAGTAAAAGAGATACGATCGGGTGTATGGTGCTGCATCTCTCATAAGTGCCAGTGTGGTACGGCAGTCGAACCGATTGGACACCCATGAATTATCATGCACCAGGGCCGCCGATAGGATTTTCCGTCTCCCTAGCCTTAATGATACCATATCGGGCTTTTTGCAACGTTGTATGTGAACGTTCCAGCCGTTCTCGAACCGAACGGTCTCGTTACATAAACGATGGTACGCAGTCTGACGGTGACTTTTGTAACACAAAGGGCCTACGCCCTTTGTCTGGGACGCCTTGTGCGTCGATACCCTTGAGCCATCTCATCTGCCTGGTACAGCAAGTAAGGCAGGTGTGGCGGCAAATTCAGCCACAGATCTCAAGCGGCGCAAGTAAATATAAATATGTATAAATAAATGAATAAATATTGCTGGACATTTTACACAGCGCTATCTAGCCTCAAACTATACAGAGCTTGCACTATGGGAGTCAGATAAATTATGTTCCTTTTTTTTTTGCAAAGTAATACTTATAAAAACATCCAGACCCGAAATAAATTTCTGTAAATCATGCAAAAATTTATTCCGCGGCGGGAATCGAACCCGCTACCTCCTACGTCTCAGCCGGCTATTCCCCCACTGCGCCACGGAGGCCGTCAAAGAAGTCGTCGAATGTGGAAGTCTCGACAGAGCTTACATATTTGAGCCATATATCACCCCTCTTTTTGCATCGGGAATTAAATGGAGCTAAATCTAGTGTCTAATGCGAACTCCCTCTAACCGAATCGCTATTTTCCTCGTTCTTAATTAGCTGGTATTAGTGGGCAGCTTGGCTAATCAGTCGAGTGTATAATAGGACACAATTAAACCGAAGCTACTTTATTCTAAGTATTACTTACTTGCCTTTATTAGTAAAAATAGTAAGTATTTATAACCAGATTTTCGATTGATTATCCCATCTCTGGCATTAACACTATGGTTTCACAGACTGGCTTAGACATGTGTTTTTTTTATAAATTATTCGGTAATAATAAAAAATTTAATACATTTAACAAAAATAATATATAAATATCTCTTTAAAATAGATGAGTTTCTAAAGACCGTAAACGACCGCAAACGATCTATAAATAAGTAGTTCAATTGCTTTAGCAGGCTATTATAGAACATCGGAAAGCTATCGTTTCAGTCCAACATTTTTTTTCGGATTGGAGTTAGAATCAGAGAAAGCTATTTTATAAACTAATAGCTTCCGCCCGCGGCTTCGCACGCATGGTTTGTCAATAGTAGCCTATGTGCTAATCCAGGCTATAATCTCCTCCGACGACCTCCGTGGTGCAGTGGGCGAATAGCCGGCTGAGACGCAGGAGGTAGCGGGTTCGATTCCCACCGCGGAACACAATGTTTGCATGACTTACAGATATTTGTTCCGGGTCTGGTAGTTTCTCTATATGTTATAAGTATGTATTTACAAAAAATATGTATATAAGTATTCTATCAGTTATTTGGTTCCCATAGAACAAGCTCTGCTTAGTTTGGGGCTAGATAGCGCTGTGTGAATAGTCCAGCAATATTTATTTATTTATTTATTTAATCTACGTACATACCAAATTTCATCATTATCGGTTCAGCCGTTACGACGTGATTGAGTAACAAATAAACAAACAATTATATAAACAAACATCTAAACATTCACTTTTATAATATTAGTAATGTTATAGTGTTATCAACCTTGGACTCCGTGTCGGAAAGGTATCCGACCTATAGGGTCAATCCGAAATAGTTTATAAATAACATTTTGGATTACAAATCGTATCCGGAAAAAAATGTCGGACCGATCCGACATATTTTTGACGTTTTAAAATAGTCCCGCTGATCACTACACATTGTGTCTTCTATTTTGTCTGTAATTTTTATTTTTTATGGTGTTTTCATTCATTCATTCATACACTGGCTGCATGTGTTAGGATTATTTTAATCAGTTTCCTGTTTTGTTTTATAATCGCGGACTAATAATTTAGTCAATGCTTTTATTTATTGGGTATTTATACTGCGGCTGTGCCGCTAAAGTTTATTTATCATTAAGACAGTCTGGATAGGAAAATGTTGTGGCGGCATTAAGGTAATTTTGTGTGCCAAAATTAAATGTACTACTAACTGGATTAGGAGTAGTAGAAGTTGTTCAAGACAGAGTTATGTCATCGGCTTACTAGATAAAGGAACTTAGATACTTTTGACAATTTCTTTCAAAAACAACAGTATTAAATTTTATTTTTTATAATTTTTAATATTATATAGATGTACCGCCGTAATGTGATCAATTATTATCCTGCCCATTCAAAGGTTCAGTATTCATTTATTCATCATTTCGTTACTTTTCATATTGATATTTATGTCTAAAATATATTACAAATTATGTCAGTCTGGAATCGCTTTTAGCGATAAGACCGCCCATTGTACTAAATCTATTTGTAAAAATTATGTTCTGTATTTTACTTTGGTGAACAATAAAGTTATCTTATCTTAACTTAATTCTAAAAAAAACCTAAGTGTTACTCTTGGTTAGACATGATGATGGCAGATGGAGCATCATTTCATATTATATAATTTATTCTCAAACAATAATCTATTGTGTCGAAACATGGCCGAGAATTTGAAGGGGAAACGTCAAAATTCCAGTAGTTTGGTAGGTCGCTGATATAATCCCAATCGCGGGTCCTACTTTACTTTATTGGCTCAGGATGGCATAAAACTACGGAAGGCCTATATTCAAAACCCAGTCGTGTTGTGGATGATGATGATTTTATAGATTAAAATCACAAATAATTTGTTTAAAGGGTCACGCGTTTGGTGTTAGAAACGTCCATAGGCTACAGTAACCGCTTACCATCAGGTGGACCGTATGCCTGTTTGCTACCTTAGTAGTATAACTAGTGGTTCGCCCCGAACTGAGATCTCGCGAGTCTACCATTAAAACAAAAAAAATATTATTCGTAATCTTTGACTATCAAAATAGTGCCCCGAAATAAAAACCAATTTACTTGACCTACAGTTTCATTCAAATTACAGGTAACGGGAGTTCATGTATATTGGTTAATTTTTTTGGGGTACAAATTGCAGTTATTCTAGATTTCAGACTTTTGCCTATATTTGTGATACATAAGCTACACGCATACAAAATTACAGCACTGTGGGGTCACTGGTGTACCCTGTGAATTTTGTCAAAGTTTAGTTTTTAATATTTCAAAAACTACAAAAACTTACCAAAAGTAAAAACGGGATTGAAATGTACTAATGAAGACCTTTCATTTGACGTCTCACTTAACCTAATAGTCTCATTTTAATTTTTGTTTACCCCTCTTAAACCCCAATATTTCAACAACCCCCCAAAATTTTTAGCGCTTTGAGTCACACCAGAATTGTGTCATCATTACCTACCTAAATACCAAATTTCAGGATGATCGGATGAACGCTTCGAAAGTTATCCTCGGACAAACAAACATACATACAACGTTGATTTGCCCGAATTGATTTGGAAATCTCGCTTCGCTCGATCAATAAAACAAAATACGAACAAAGATTATTCACAATCTGCTAAACTACAATTTCTGGAGACATTCCGACATAACTACCTTGTTAAAAAAAAAGTAACGTAGAGTTATAAGTTATAATAGCCATTCAAATGGTTATAATATGGATTTACTGCAGTGATAAAAGCGAGTTTTTAACTTATAGCAAGGTATCAAAGTATTTGATATAGCTAAACAAGGCTGTAGTGCAGAATCACAAGACTCAACACCCTAGGTATCCTAGAAATATAACTATTTATTAACGTTTAAGTGAACTATGTAAACCTTTTTTTGAAAATAAATACATATTTATTCACTCATTCAAATGGTAGACGTACTGCAGTAAAAATAAATATCACAAAGAACTAAAGAGTTGGAAACAGGGTATCAGGATGGTGGACTGTGTTAAACGGATTACCCGGCCTAATGCGGTTGCAGCACAACCTCGTAAGCCGTTACATCATTAATTGTTCTTGAAAATAGTCGCATAATAGACTAACAGTTGAAAGGCATTGTTGGCTCATTATCGCTTTTGAATAGACTGGATAAAGTTCTATTGTTAGATGCTCAGCTAAGTGACTAAGGTGTTCAAGTTTTATCGTTCTTGTTAACTGTTCAGTGAACACTTCACTTTTATCTTTAGTAGTAATCTCAATAAAAACTCTGTTTATACAGGGTGCTCCTAGGAAAATAACACGATCAATTTCAACAATCAAACAACAATCAACAAAGGTTGTCTCGTGGAAATTACTACTTAGATATAAGACTGCAAATTGTATATCATGCATTTAGGTTGCAATATTTTATTTATGTTGATACCACCAATTAAAGAAATTATAGAAAATAGCTATGAAAATGAACAGATTTTTCAAAATTTCTCACAACTGGCAATCAATCTCAGGGCTAGTATAACGAAGGCTGACCAATAACTTCCAATGCAAATTTAAGCCCACCCCTTCAAATCGAAACACTGCAATGATTTTACTTAGAACACTTTTGTGATTAATTTCAATAATTATTATAAATACGAGATTCATCACGTACCGTCTTATCGGTGTTTCGACCGACAATGTTTCGGTTCAATTCGTGAACCTTCATCAGGGTGAGCCCTTTCACAAGGAATTCTAGTACTAGATAACCTTACCCACACAATATGAATTGAACTTTAGTTCAACATAGGATTTTAGTTTAAGATTACTATGTACCTAAATACTTAGGTACACATGTAACTTGCTTATGTACTTAGATCACATCACACTAATATTATAAATGCGAAAGTTTGAATGTTTGTTTGTTACTCAATAACGTCGTAACGGCTGAACCAATTTCGATGAAATTTAGTATGTACGTAGATTATAACCTGGATTAACACATATGCTACTTTTTATCCCATAAATTAGGTCCCTTGGAATAAAAATGGGGTGTCAAGTTGCAACAGTGAGTTTAGCTTTATTTCTAGGTTACCTACACATTTAGTAGTGTAACGCGTATGAAGTCGCGCGCAACAGCTAGTGTCGAAATAAATTGATTTAGATTTTTGATTGATTGGTCTCAGGTTTATGTGACCTATCAAATGTGACCGATAACTTTTTTCAATATTTTTGCCACGGCCCTTTTTACAATTCGATGCGCAAATAAACACATATTTTCCTTAGAAATGTGACTAGTCTACGCATCAAAACAATTCTCAGGGTGACTTGCGCAACGCTGCTTAATCATATTTAGTGCGTTGATAATAATATGATTAAGAGAGTCGTCAAATCATACAATTACGTCAAATTCAAATATGTTTAGTCACGTGCAAACCGGGCTTAGTACAATTACTTTAAGAAAGAAAAGAAGAAAGAAGAAAGAAAATACATTTATTTAAGCCCACACAACATCACACACAATAAAAACAAAGGAAAAGTCCAGCTTCACCCAGACAGAAAATGATGGTGTTGTGTGGGGACAAAATGGTCCCTGTCTCAGCATAAGCTGTTTCGTACCACGGTGGATACGATGCAGCGCTGGTTTTCTGACAGGGCCTAGGTAACGACACGAAAATTTGAAAAGACTAATAGAAATAGATAGATTTGACTAATAGAAAATTTAAAATAAAATAACATGTAGACAAAATAAAGGAGAAAATACCCAATAAAATAACAATACATAATATACACGAATTGCAGCATAAATAGCTACGAACATTACATAAATACATTGAAAAACAAACAACAAGAAGAAAACAAAAAAAAATAATTAAAATATTATGGTGCAGTACTTTGAAAAATATAAAATATTAATAAATATAGGTATGTTAAACTAGCTTATGGATCAATTAAACATGGAATAAGTTTGATTGAATTATGTGGCAGTGAATTATCAAAGAACGGATGGAACCAAGTTACCCACCTCCAGGCTTGTCGCGCACTCACAGAGGTAAGTGGAAAGAGAAAGTGTTTGTGTGAGTTTTAATTAACTATTTAATGATATGAATTAATGAGTTTTAATTAACTTTAACTGTTAGTAATTTTTTGATTACCCAAATACAACGTTTGTTCGTTGATCAACTGTTGTTCAAAATAATCGAAGGGGCAGAGTGAGGTCAGCTATTCTGACTTTTCCATCCACCAACACGACAGTTCAACAAATTGAAATTCAGTAGAAATAGTTCCAAGTTGTTCTTGGTCTATCTGACGCATTTACTTTAAAAGCAGGTTTTTAGTTCCGAATCATCACGTTTTCAAAGACCCAGCTTCTTACTAATCAGTAAATAGGCGATTGCAACCGGCGACCGGCTTTTGGTTGTTAGAATCCGACAGCGTTTCTTTGTAAACTCATAATAAACATAATATACAATGAGGCTAAGAACTCAAGGAGAAGTTTGCAAACGCGCACGAAATGTGGAAATATTATGTGGAAATGTAGGGGTGGCGCGGCGGTCGGTGTTGTGAACCACTCTGTGAATTAGCATTCTGAGACGCACGACCAGTCGCGGTCGCCGATTGCCATCGCTGGTCGCGATTGCCAGCATTTGGATGCTACTTTTTTACTGCATCTTGGTGGACTCTATCTGGATTCAAACATAAAAATTATATGCCTTAAAATCACAAGGATCACTTTAAAACGTTAATTTTATCATCTGTTCCTACGCAACTAAGCTAGAAAAAATAAGGCAAGAAACAAGGCTGGTTATTCTTTTGAATTACCATTTAATAATACATAGAAATAGAAAATAAAAGTTACAATAATCTAATATAAAATGTAACTGCAAGGCAAAGGCTTCCTTTCTCTTTCCATTTTATCTAATCTTGAGATTCCGCTGGCCAGGATACTGAACAAGCGTCAAGAATTAATTTTATTAATGATCAATTGCAAAAATTACTAAAATTCATACTAAACATCACACGAGAATATCCCACCATTTGGAGTTGATGTTGTTTGTTAAAGATTTTATTTCGTTTGACGTAATAAGGTAGTGTGATGCATTGTTTTACCGGTAACTATTATATCAACCTGCTTTCCACGTGAATTCGATCCAAGTCGGTTCTGGCGATATCTAGTTTAGAAACAGAAACATTATTGGAAGGTTTTGTAGCGATTCAACACAAGCTTCTACATAAACTATTAGCTTTCACTTGCTATTGTTTGTCTTAAATCTAGATCTTGTTTCTTGAGGATTTTCGAAGGCCCAGTAAATGACCGGTTGGCTGGTCAGTAGGACCAACTATTCTTCACTGTTCGTCGGCTTTAAAAAGTCTGGTTTTAAAGACTGGTTGCCACTAGCAATTTGTTCTCTCAGGGATAATCACCTCCGGATAGTAACTGACTTCTTATACCGGTGGCTGACTTAGCCCAGAGGATGCGGGCCATATACCTCGAAGAACTAAAAACCGTTCAAGCAGAAAGGTTCTCAAGAGGAGACCACGCACTGAAAAGCGCAGCATAGATCGACCCCCCATTAGATGAAATATACGAAAAAAGTGGGGTGTTAAGTTTGACGCCTGTCTGTTTGCGTGTCTGTCTAAGGCATTGTAGTTCCCAAACTGATGGACCGATTCGGATGCGAGTTTAATAAATAGAAAGCTATTGTAACTGTTTAGGTTCTATACTTTGTAAGTTTTTAACATAAGAAGCAAAAAGAGGAAACGAAGGTTTTTTTTCAATTTTGTTGAAACAATTGTGTTGCTTCCTAAAAACCAAATATATCTATCGCAACATTTAATCTCATAGTGACTGTACAGAGTGTTCTGGCTATTCAATAATCCGTATACCTATTATACGGAAACAGCCTACGCCGATAGCTATGCAAATAACTGCATTCCCTTGTTCCTGGCTATACTTCCGCTAAGGCCGTCTGGTTATGACGAAACAGCCTGCAGGCTGTATTGAGGTAGTTTACATTTCTAATGGAATTCGTCGTGTTGTTAATTTTTTAGACACTGCGTTAAGCTGTTTTTATTTCTTTTGATGGGAGCCATTAGATGCACGCCGCAAAAGATCAGACGCTATGAATAGGGATCTACGGTATAGGATGTTCAGTCCTATGGCTGATAAGATAATGATGATGATTTTTTTAATGTCAACTTTTGATCTCATTACGATTCATTAAGATAACATCTCAGTTATAGATTCGTTTACTTTATTGGCATCGAGATTTATATCCGAAATTTTACTACCTAGATAAAACAAAGTGGCCTTGTGGTCGAAGAAAGAACCCAGAACAAATATGGCGGTACTGACATGGATTCATTTATTGCATTTTTTGTATAAGTCCATTTGCATCCCAGTTATGGAGAGTATAAGCCTCGATGAAGCTTGAAAATGAATAATAACAATAAAAGAAATATTGCTGGGCATTTCACATAGCGCTATCTACCCCCAAACTAAGCAGAACTTGTTATATTGTAATACTTATTTTTTGTAAAAACATACTTAGTGTTTAAAAAAACATCCAGGTCCGGAACAAATATTTACAGGTCATACAAACATTCGTTCTGCGACGGGAATCGAACCCTGCTACCTCCTGTGTCTCAGCAGGCTATTCGCCCACTGCGCCACGGAGGTCGTCAAACCTTGTACACGTTTTTAAATTGTCCATTATAATTACGAATTGAATATTGAATTGTAATATGATGAGTCTTCTATCTTTTGGCTTAATGTTGTATGTCATAAAATGTTTTGCTAGTTTAGTCATACTAGAGAGTAAAAGTTTATCTAGAAAAAGCAATCACTCGTGAGTGTCTATTTTAATGTTTTTCATTTTATAATTAATTTTTATTTTTTACTTATGTAGGTTGCAAGTAGCGCGTTTATTTACATGTTGCTTTAATAAATTTGACCAGAGATGTGACAAACTCATTTGTTAAAACATTTTAACCGACTTCAAAAAAAAAAGTTCTCAATTCATCGGAATCTTTCCCCGATTGCTTGAAGACGCCTGGACCTATTCGAGAATTTTTTTTGTTTATATACGTATACTTCCCAGGTGGTCCCATTGGCACTAAGTTAGGATCTGATGATGAGATTCCGAAAAAATCGAGGGCAACCCTCAAATTTTATAGGGACTCAATTAGTTTTTATGTTTGTTATTACCTCAGAACACCGTCATTTATCAACCGATTTGAAAAAATCTTTTTTTATTTGAAAGGATATATTTTCATATTAGTCTCATAGAAATTTTATCAAAATGAGTTCAGTATTTTGGTAAAGTTTGTTATATTTTTGTTAAAAAGTTACTTGTAAACACATTGTTTCATTGTGGAACGCTGTTTTGGCGTCTCTTTTCTGGACCATTGTAATCTTGGAGTTTTCAAGTCCAAAGGGAACAAGTTCTTTCTAGTCATGCGTGATATATCGTCAACTATAACATCACTTACAAAATTTTGTATCCGTTTTATTTTTGGCTTTCTCAAATATGCCCACGTATCTCCTTTCCATTTAAAACTTAAGTGACTTCCAATTCGTCGTCGTAAATTTTTTTTCAATCCCTTTTTCCTCAAAATCTCAAAGATAGATTCGAATTCCTGCACGCCTCAAACAACTTTTCTCTTAGGTCTACTTAAAATTACAGCGCACAGTAGCTCCTTTTTACAAACTTTTTATTACGAGTAACTTGCATTTTATTAACATGTATGTTTGTCCGGGTGGAATCTTGCAACTAAATTTTAAACCCGTTCCCCTCAACCGATTGAGCTGAAATTTGGAATAATTATGTAACTTTGATGACAATGCAATAATATGGTACCATGGAGGTGGTCTCATGATGGAGACGGATGCAAGACAACGGAACTTCTGAATGGATTAGAGTAGGCTACTAGTGTTTGGGCTGATTTGAATCTGCTTGCGGTTCCGATTATGAATTTTATAAAAGCCTGTTTTGAAAAAGTAATTTTTCAACAAAAAAACTTATATAGCACTTCGTTAGCTGTCCAAGCTGGTCGGCTGTGGAACGCGCTGCCCGTCGTTATAAGGCGTTTATTTTCCCCGCACACTTTCAAGCTGAAGGTGAAACAACTTTAATCATCAATGTTTTTTAGCAATTGTTTACATATTTTTTATAAACAGTTTTTCAATTTATTATGTACTAGCTGTTGCCCGCGACTTACCCTACTAAATGTGTAGGCAACCT
Organism: Philereme transversata; assembly: GCA_963924445.1. Classification (NCBI taxonomy): domain Eukaryota; kingdom Metazoa; phylum Arthropoda; class Insecta; order Lepidoptera; family Geometridae; genus Philereme; species Philereme transversata. The sequence continues at coordinate 7,836,058 of OZ004353.1, forward strand.
AGGAAAAATGCTAAACTCGCTGTTGAAACTTGACTTGATACCCCATTTTTATCCCATGGGAACTGATTTATGGGATAAAAGATAGACCAAATTTCATCGAAATCGCTTCATCTGTTACGATGGATATATCCTTGCAGTGTTACGGTGGATTAGGTTGCCTGGAAGAGATCGCTTTTAGCGATAAGGCCGCCCATTGTATTTTCTTTTATATGTTGTATTATATTTAATGGTGTGCAATAAATGAATTATCTATCTATCTATCTATATCCACTGTGGACTTGAAATCAGGAAAACCTGCTCCAAACACGAGATGTTTTGAGAATAATTTGGCTAATAACCGTATCAATTCCAGTAATTCAAACTTCTGTGATAAAAACCATAATTATGTAAATTTCCTAAAAGCAAAATTTCTACATTTTCTATGTGTCAAAAGAATATCTTTACATAGTATAAAATGAAGTCGCTTCCGCTGTCGTTACGTTAGATCTTTTTAACTACTCAACGGATTTTAATGTAGTTTTCAGCAATAGATAGAGTGATTCAAGAGGAAGGTTAATATATATAACTGGCTTCCACCAGCGACTTCACAGGCGTTATTGGTCAACAAAAAGTAGCCTATATGTTAATCCAGGTTATAATCTACGTACATACCGATTTGAAACAAACTCTGTATCTCGGTCTGTTTGTTACGAGTACCTTTTCACGACTTAACGGCTCGACTGATTTCGATGGAATTTGGTACCTATATACAGATATACCTATATACAGATTATAAATGGACTTGAGACATAGGATACACTTTACCCGACTGCACAGAAGGAGGGTAATGTTTTATTGACAAACCACGCGTACGAAGCCGCGGGTGGGTCAGCTATTGCATAAATAACACCTTATAAAATTAAATCATTTATTCTAAATTTATAAATTAACATCTTAACCCTACTATTTACAATTTGATATCCCTTAATATGCGAGGATAATTTAATACCATACAGTCAATGTAATAAAATAATTATATGACAAAGACGATTCAATAATCGACCTGAATTTCTGTTTTAAGCATTCCATGAGGAAGTCAATTCATAGACAGGCTTAGACTTAGAAAAAGGTTTTGTTGAAGAAAAAAATCCTGATATTTGGGTATTACCGCGGCCATTTTCAGGATTCAGTTAATGTTCGTGTTTTTGTCTCTGTCTGTATCATTCGTCACATGAAAGACATACACAACACGAATATTCGCCGAATCCCGATAATGTGACCGACCAACCAACCAACCAATCGACCAACCATCAACTGTCTGGGAAGACAAATAGAAAGGACAGAATTGCCGCAAAGCTTGATATTATAAACATCTCTGATAGATTCATACATTATATTATTTAACTAATGTTGTTTGGATTGTTTTTTCTCTTCATAAACTTATCGAAATTGATTCTTCTAGTTCGTACAATATCTGCGTAGTTCAGTGCAGATAGCTTGGGAGTTCGCGTTCTCTCAGGACTGTTGAAATCCACACTGAATAGACCAAACTTGGTTCTGGAAACATAAAAAACATGGAGTTAATACTACGTTACTTTAGTTATTATGGAACAAAACATAAAAGACATTTTATTCAGTGGTTTATCTTCGTTTAGGTCTAGACCTAGAAGCTAGCTTCCGCCAGCGGAATTTGCTAAAACCTTATGCGTCAAATGAATATCTTTACATAGTATAACATGAAGTCGCTTCCGCTGTCTGTTACCTTAGATCTTTTAAACTACTCAACGGATTTGAATGCAGTTTCAGAAATAGATAGAGTGATTCAAGAGGAAGGTTAATGTATATAACTAGCTTCTACCATCGACTTCGCACGCGTTGTTTGTCAACAAAAAGTAGCCTATGTGTTAATCCCGGTTATAATCTAAGTATCCAAATTTAATCGAAATCGGTTCAGCCGTTACGACGTGATTGAGTGAGTAACAAACAAACATCCAAACTTTCGTATTTATAATTTTAGTGTGATTGGGGGAGAGCATAACATTGTTTTCAATAAGAAATAGTTATAAATTATGACAGACCGATGTGCTAAAATTATACAAATAAATGTGGTTAAATGAAAACTTAATGGTCTATTGTTCCTTGAGGAGATTACATGGATAGGAATTCTTAAAAAATATTTTATTGCATAGGTTTTAAACTATTTAAATTGTCAGTTGGTGTTGCGTGTGAGACAACAAAAATCACGAATAATATAGCACACTGAAGGTAATTTAAAGTATAAGGTATTAGTATTTGCAGAATAGCTTTATCTTGAAGAATGATGTAACATCCGGCCAACTAAGCCAAAATAACTTAGTTTGATTGGCCACACTGCACGTGCATGCCAAATACATGCACGTGTCGCTTTTTGTAATGTTTTACTGATCCAAAACACAAAACGAAGACACAGCCCAAGGTTGCTTCACCAATCAGATCCATTCGAAGCAATAAGTGGAAAAATACAGATAATAACATTATTGCTATTAATAAATTCAGATACTGATAGTCGATTCAACTTTTATGATCTTGGATCACATCTGGTCGTATCGTGAGTCACGAATGATCAACAAATACTCCTAAATTAATTATTGAAGCAGTTAGTTATTAAAAGCTGTTATTACGGAGTAAATAGGATACCTTTTAATGGTTAACATTATTACGGATAATTGAATGAATACTTATTATACTTATCTTGACTAGGTTAAATAATTGTTTGAACTTATTATTGAAAAAAATCATGATTGCAATGAAACAATTAATTGATAACTTATCTACACGATATTTGTTTTAATAGTGAAGATTATTGATTTATAGGAAATTGTTAATGTTACAAAATTTATAGTTTCTTTATTCTTTTTTGTACTCAAATAGATTTACAGACAAAAACAGCTTACAAAATGGACATGTGCAAAGGCGAGGTTAACCCTAAAGAGTTTTATTCCAGCAAATCTTTGAAGATAGAGATAGTTGATTATAGTGGTGGGTACGTGCACAGAAAAGGGCATTGGAGTAAAATACCAATAAATACATATAGTTATACATAATATATACCTTAATAAATACAATACTTATACATATTAAAAGTAATACGTATAAACTATACCTACATTATAGATAAATAAGTAAATAAAAATAAATATTGCTGGACATTTCACACAGCGCTATCAAGCCCCAAACTAAGCAGAGCTTGTATTACCGGAACCAGGTAACTGATAGAATACTTATGTGCTTTTTTTTGTAAATACATACTTTTATTATATAGAAAAACAACCAGACCTAATACACATAGACATAGATAAACCTAATACATTATACAAAATATACTACTTATATATAGATATATAGATCTCTTTGACTCTAAACTTAAAAGTGCTCAGTGATGGACTTGCGCGGATAAATTTAACTTATGAATATACACTTTAGCAGATCTAAGACGATAATTACGAAAATTAAGCCCAACAACAAACATGAAATAGTAATATGTCAATACCTCTCAATTACTTTACTGTATAGTGACAGTTGACAGGCGCAATGCAATGCCATGTAGGCCAAGTCCTAGTTGGACGTAACTTATACTGTAATGCAATGGATAAAGATAGTGATAACCGGCTTACATCAGATACGCCTAGGAATTGTGCCGTCACCAATTGTTAATAAAAAAATCATATGTGTACAATAGTACAGTATGAATACTCTATGAATTATACGCACGTAATGAATACTCTTTTGGTGTGAAAAAATATAGTTTTATGTCATTTGCGCAAACGCGGGCACATAATATTAATACTTGGATAACTTCAGACCAGTATAAACTTCATGGCGTTCAATCTGTGCGCGCCACTTTCGTCACATGGTGAAAACACACTCTGATCTATTTTCCTAACGCGCTAAAAGAAGTATTCATTATTCATAAAATATATAATATCAAAAGCAATAAGTGTGTGTTACTTACACATATCCGTCGGTCCATTCAAAGTCATCCATCAAAGTCCAAGCAAAGTACCCTGTGACATGGCAATCATCCTCATAGATTGCCAGCAGAAGCTGATAAAGATATTTATTGAAATAATCCACTCGATCGTAATCTTCCCTTGTCCCTGAATCGGACATTCCATTTTCTGTTATTATTATGGGGATCTTCCTTCCATAATTCTTTGAGAGCCAATTGATCAGTTTCCGGAACCCTGGCGGGTAGACCTGAGAAATAAATTCGATTGTCTCACTCTCTTGCATACTAAAACCTCTATGCTAAAATCACGGAATGTATCAGTTAGAAACAGTAAGGACAATTATTTACTAAATTTATTTTTTGGTTTGTTATAATTAATTTATTATTATTATATTATTTTATTGTATGAACTATTTTTTTATGTATGGATCCTAGATATTCGAATATAATACTTTTTAAATCGTTAATAATTTATTCATTTGCATTTCAGCGAGTAGAAACATTTGTACGGTCCAGTGTACCAATGTTTTAAATCTACGCTAATATGTCATTCTACTCTAATAATACTTAGAGATAAACTTTTTTAAAGCGGTCCTGCTGGCCTGGCTGCTGCATAGTCATGTGTGTACCTAGATTAGTTGTAGTTTTTAGATATTAAACTTAATTATTATTATTAATATAATTTTTTGTAATTTAATTGTGTAATAATTTGTGTTTATGTATTTTATTTTGTGTTAGTTGTTAAGAAATTATGGATTTTAATCTAAAATAAAGAAGTTAATTAAAAAAAATAGTCTACCACAGGGCGAAATGTCAACTAACAAACTAAGATTATACAGAGTACTAGCTGACTCGTCTGCGGCTTTGCACGCTTGAAATTTCCCGTTCCCGTGGGAACTTAGGATAAAAACTATATAAAACAGTCTTGTCAATAAGACGCGACATTCATGAAAATGACATTCATGAATGAACGACGGTTAAATTATGTGGATATTATGCATACAAAAATACTAAAACCGCGATAAAAAATGGGTGGTGGGGGTAAGAGGGTGAAAAATACATGACCTATTCTCATGCCTAATAAATATAAAAAATTAAATTAATTAAAATCGGTCGAACCGTTTCGGAAGAGTGGGACCACAAACACCGTGACATGAGATTTTTATATATTAATTATGAAAAAAGATTATAAAGGATGCTCCAAAGTAGGTCAGTATGTTATCCCAAAACTGTCTCACTGTTCTACAACTTTATTAAAAATTTAAAATATTTTTATAAAATAATCACTCGACAAAAAACAGTTGATTTCTATAAAAAAACAGTAAATCAAACATTTTAAACGTTTATGATAAGTTTTAGGGAAGTTTTAGTCTAAAAACTTCTTAAATATTTTCCTGAAAAAAAAATGTTAAAATTTATGTAAATTTTATATTAGGAGTTTAATAAACTTGATAGACATCGAGGTATACTTCAAAAGGTTGCGTTATTTGTTCCTAGTTTTTTTACTACTTTTTATAGAAACCTTTTCTGTGCCTACCCACAGTCGCAGATTAGATTGAAGTTAGTTCAATCGGAACGGTTCCTTAGGAAATACTCTGTCTTTACTTTTAAACCTAGTTTCGTTCGATTTCCGTAGCGGACTAGAAAAGGAAGGACCCTGACGTCAGTTTAGCAAATGGAATTGTTACTCTACGATAAATTGGCTGCGAATATCCTCTGGTTTTACTAGGTTTAATAATGTATTGATTCGATAAAAGAATTTGCTAGAGTTTTGATATGCTATTTTCTAGAGGTTAACTAGAGGTTATGGTTAACCAAAGAACAAAACGCAAACGTAGACACTTTTGTGTTTTGTGTAGGATACAAGCTACCAGTGAATATTTTATTTCAATAAAATCTATATGAAATCTACTACTTGAGTAGATGTACACACTATTTGTGTCAAGTTGGTTCCATTGTCAACCACAGATTGCCTAGAGGATTACAAATGATCCGATTATTTCACGGGAAAAATCTATGTTGATTTCTAAAAAAAAATATTTATTTTTAGGGTTCCGTACCCAAAGGGTAAAACGGGACCCTATTACTAAGACTCCGCTGTCTGCCTGTCCGTCTGTCTGCCCGTTTGTCACCAGGCTGTATCACACGAACCGTGATAGTTAGACAGTTGAAATTTTCACAGATAATGTATTTCTGTTACCGCTATAACAGCAAATACTAAAAACAGAATAAAATAAATGTTTAAGTGGGGCTCCCATAGACATGATTTATTTGCCTTTTTATAGATAATGGTACGGAGCCCTTCGTGCGCGAGTCCGCTCGCACCTGGCCGGTTTTTATGAATAGGATAGACCTATTTCTGGTTAAGGTCATGTTTCAAAGCATTTAAATAATAATATGTTCAGGTTAAAGTAATGTTTCAAAGCACTCTGGACTTATGAAGAAAATAACAGATCGCATTCGATACTTTGAGATATGAGTTGTTTCAACGTGAAAAGTTGATGCAATAGAATGCTAAATTGAATAATCCATGCCGATAACCTTCACCAATTAGCATCAAAGTCACCGTATTTTTTTTTTCTATGGTCAAAACAAAAGGTTGCATCATACTACTAGGTAGATAATAAAAATCTTTGGTATGTGATTATGTACTTGCTATGTTTATTGACTGATAATAAACGGAATTGCGTAACCTTGACTTTTAATAAATATCGAACAAGTAGTTTCTAGAATAGTCTAGTACAGGGGTTCCCAATGTGGGCGCCGCGGCGCCCTGGTGCGCCGTAGAGAGTAAAGAGGGGCGCCGTGTGGCGTCCCTCTTTACCATTCTCCGGAAACTAAACTTAGGCTCGGACTAAATGGTATCCGGGCTTGTCAGGGATCGTTTTTTAACGGCCCCTGACCAATCCGTCGCATAACCAAACATTTGAATTTTTCCTGCATCACACACAAGATCTGAGGCCATCCTACTCCGATTTTTACCTGGAAGCAACCGGCACATGCTCCGGATTCGCAGGATCGAGGAGACCCGGATGTCTTATAGTTCAAGCCTTAGGCATTCGCGGTTACAAAATTAACAATCAAAAATCAATGTGGAGCAAGAAATGAGAGTAGCGCTGTCAAGCTTTATACCACGCTTTGAAAAAATATGCGGAGATCAGCAAGCTCACACATCACATTGACTAAATTGCCATTGTATTTTATTTCCTATATTTCTTAACTAATAAATGTTTTCTTCTATATAAATACCAAAAATTCAGCATCATATTGTGGATGTTTTAGTTTTTGTGCCTATCTACTTAGTATCATTGCACCCTATTTCAACTAGCTAGGGCGCCGAGACAAAATACTAAACCTGAAGTGAGCCGCGAGCTGAAAAAGTTTGGGAACCCCTGGCCTAGTAACTATAATTTTAAAACCTAACAATTGAGTCTACCTGGTTGTTTTAAAATACTGGATGTGCAAACACGGAAAATACGACTATTATATTTAACAGTTGCCTTTCTTTGACTTTAGGTCTCTTATTAAGGTTGCTGAGAGCCGTTTTGTGAAGGCCGGACAAGATCAATTACTCCTAAAATCTACAGGGAAGGCAAATGTTCAGTAGTGGATGATAAAATGCATATAATGATGATGATGGAAGTTATATCGTTAGTCAAGCATACACGTTTGATGGTTATTTGCATTTGATAGATGTACCTAAGTATACCCTAAGATACAGTTATCTGTATACTGAATACATAAACTAAAATTCTGCACCTCAAATATTTTAAAGCAAAACTGCATGTTCGATCCAAATTCCGACAATCCACGACCTTGACCGAGATCAGATAAGAACTATCGGTCAAACACCCACTCACCTACTTATGCCCGTGCGAACAGGTTGGTCGGATAGATTTATTGCCTTACAAGATCCGTATCTGAGGGAGATGTTTGATATGTTCAGATCGTATCATATTGATTTGAATTGTAGATTTTTGTTAGTTCTGTTATGAACAAACTAAATAAATAAATATTGCAGGACATTTCACACAGCGCTATCTAGCCCCAAACTAAGCAGAGCTTGTACTATGGGAACCAGATAACTGATAGCATACTTAAATACTTTTTTTTTGTAAATACATACTTATACATAATAAATAGAAAAACACCCAGACACGGAACAAATATCTGTAGATCATGCAACCATTTGTTCCGCGGCGGGAATTGAACCCGCTACCTCCTGCGTCTCAGCCGGGCTATACGCCCACTGCGCCACGGAGGCAATTATGTGGGTTTTGTTTACTATTAATTTAGATTATTAATAACTATTGTATATCATAAAGAAAAGCGATTTGAAAACACTATCTATGATTTTAATTTACGATTTTGGTTTCAGAATCCATTACTTACAAAGTGTTTACGTTTTCACGACTAAACAGCTTTACTGATTTTTATGAAATATGGTGTTGATTATAACCAGTATTAAGGAGGCTACTTTTTACCTGGCTGCGCAGAAGGAGGGTACTGTTTTTATTGATAAACCACGCGTGCGGAGCCGCGAGTGGCAGCTAGTATGTTATAAAATATGTTCTCGAGAGTGAGTGATTTCTTTTACACACGATCTCCTTTAATAGTTTTTTTCTGGTAAACCTTTATTTAATAATAATAATAAGTGGGCGTATAGCCGGCTGAGACGCAAGAGGTAGCGGGTTCGATTCCCGCCACGGAACAAATGTTTGCATGATTTACAGATAATTGTTCCGTGTCTGGGTGTTTTTCTATATATTATAAGTATGTATTTACAAAAAAAAGTATTTAAGTATTCTATCAGTTATCTGGTTCCCATAGTACAAGCTCTGCTTAGTTTGGGGCTAGATAGAGCTGTGTGAAATGTCCAGCAATGTTTATTTATTTATTTAAATGGTTACTTGTTTTCCTTCAATAACGTCTAATCAGCTTGTAACTGACAACTTCGCAAGTAAATCAACGAACTATCTATTGCCACTCCCCACATAACTTTTTCCCGCCATTTGTATAGATAAGTTACTAATGCAAAGCTTACTCGTACTGGTAGACCTAGCATTATATAACACTTCAGTATGTCCGACTAGACTGGAGGCTATAGAAGCAACGATATACAGGACAGATATATCTGTACAGGTGAACCGGAACGTATATCTGATTAAACAGTTCAAGTGTCCAGTTATCCTTTACAGACACTAGTGTGACAGGAAAACCTGTCAGATATACCGTTGCGTCTATGGCAATCATAAGTTTACAAAACGGTAGAAATGGTAAAGCCGTGGTGGCATAATGGAATGTACCCTGACTTACGAATCGAAGGTTGTGATTTAGATACTCGGCCGGAAAACCCAATGATTTTTTTCTACCCGATAATGTTATATAAGCAAGTTCTTGCGCTCAGAATGTAAAAAAAAATATCGTGAGAAAACCGGTATGACTTAGAACCAAAAAAATCTAAGGCCAAAGTAAAACTTAATCTTTCAATCTCAACTAATATTTTTTTTAATCTGTGGTGAAGTCCAAATGGTGAGAAATACCAGCGTTCAATTATAATTTTAAGATTTTCTGGCAAAAAACTTATTTTCCTAAAAATCTATCTTACGTCCTTTCTCACGATTAAAGTATTTGTTTCATCAAGATCGGTCTAGCCTTTAGAAAATATAATATTAGTATGAATGTACACATCATCATCGTATCAGCCATTTATGCTGAACATAGGCCTCTCCTTTAGATATCCAGAGCATGATCTTGAACGCATCCAACGACCCCCAGAAACCTTTATCAGGTCGTCGTGCCGTCTAGTGGGGGGCCGTCTAGTCTAGAGTTTGGTCTCTGCTCGATAATCTTTTCACCCCAACAACCGTCAATAGTTCTTCGAGACGCCTGAATGTCCGAATGCCTGATGACTTTTATAATTCAATTCATTTATTAAATTTTCAGATGTCATCAGTCAGATGTGTATAATAAAACACACGGGATTCAAATAAGCTATGCAGATTCATCCTCTTACCGTTAGCCACTCAGCTCCCGGCATCGGCCAGTCGGGATCCTGTTCTAGTTTGACCCCGGCGTCATGGTCCATTGAAGGCACTCTCCACCCCTTCTCCATTGACGATGGAGACATCAGGAATGTAGTGTAATGATTCAAACCGAAGAAATCGGCACTACCTCTTAGGGATTTAATCTGGAAAACAATATACAAAATGCATTATATTATCTCTTATTAACATTATAATATATATTATAAGAGTAGTAGAGTTTCTTGTGAAAGGGCTCGCCCGGGGAAGTGCTACCACCATACCTATTTCTACCACCAAGCAGCATTGCTGTGTTTCGGTTGGAAGGGTATGGTTGCCGGTGAAATTACAGGCACATGACGCTTTATACCTGTATGCCTCAAGTTGATGGACGCAAGCATGTGCATCGCAGGGCACATTTCTAAGGAGCGTGACCTAAGAGGCAAACTTGTTATAGGCGATGGTTACCACTTAACATCAGGTGGGCCATAGGATTGTTCCATCTTCAGTAGTATAAAAAAAAATATCCACACATAGGTTACATGAAAAAAATGCTTTTCGTTTTATGTACTACTAGATTTTTAATTAGTCTAATACGGTAAAATTTATTGTTTGTAAAGTAGGGGGTAATTGCCTAAACTACGAAACTATAACTATTCTTGAGCACGCTTTATTTTATTTTAATAAAAATCTTTTCTGTGGTTTTATTCAGTTCATAGAAAAGCCATAGTCGACTAGCAAGAGATACAGATCCGATTAGTACGGGACAAATTTGTGCTCGCGGACCAATGACGTAGTCATTTGTTAATTTAGTGAAAAAAAAATCTAAATCACAGTTATCAGAAATGCTAAGGTTGATTTAATGTCAATTATGTATGCCTTTGAGGAAATAGATTTTGAATTTTGAAATATATTAACATTGAATTAATCCACTTAAAGCAACATAGCACTTAACAGACTTTATGCAAATTGAACTAAAAGGTATACGTCTTATTAAAATATATAAGTGGCAAAATAATTATATTTTCCAGGTCCGATTATCTTTAACATCATAATTCAGCTATAATGTCTGAAATCTACGATACAGGTATATATCTAGCCCTCCTCGTTATCACGCACTGTTTCTGTGCCAAGTAGTAATGTGTCGTTGTGGCTTTTTCAAATAACGAAACGAAGCATTGAGTGATTTCAAACAACGTAGGATTATCTATAAACTTTTTAGCTATCTAATTTTTAAAGTAATGTCTTTTAGCCGGTTGGAGTTAGCGAATAGCGAGCTGGTAATGCAGTCGGAGCTAGTAGCTAGCGAGCAAACGATTGACTACAACGAAGCGTTCATTTATTCGCAATTCTTAGACGTTGCGATGTCTGCGAAGTAGCAAATTAGTGGCTCGCTTTAAATTCAATTCAAAATTATTTATTTCAGATGTTACATCCGTAAATTTACATTGCGCGCTATGTTAGGCGATGACAAATTTAGAGGGTTATTGTCCGCTAGAAAACGAGCGATGGTTGCGCAGCTGAATACGTAACGTTAATATATCTAAGCTAATTCGCACCCATCGCTAGTGCCAAAGTGCGTCATTATTATGATCGTTGTTCATTTAAAGTCGCTACACTAAGTAAGCAACAATTTCATGTATCACAAAATAGCAGGACTGACGTAAAGCCTGCCTCTAAATACCTCAACCATAACCTTGAGGTACTTCTAAACGAGTAATCTTTTCACGCGAATGCTTAACGGCGCTGAACACTGTTGTAATGTATGGAACTGTATGAGACACGGCAAACCGGTTGCGTTCACGTGCACGATCACACGTCACGCAACCGGTTTACCGTCTGTCACTGCGGCTGCTTCATTTAACCGATAATAAAGAATACTTGCTCAATCAATTGTGCACTGCTATTAAAAGTGTGATTATAAGTTATAAATATTGCTGCCAAAACTAAGCAGAGATTGTATTATGGGAAAAAGATAACTGATGGAATACTTATAAACTTTTTTTTGTAAATACATTCTTATAATATACAGAAAAACATACCCAGAACAAATATCTGTAGATCATGAAAACATTTTGTTCTGCGGCCTGAATTTAACCCGCTATTTCCTGCGTCTCAACCGACTATTCCGCCACTGTGCCACAGAGGTCGTCAAATTACGGGGGTAATTAATTAGCAGCAATAATTTATTGCTGCTAATTAATTTCTATTTAATATTGCCCACGATTCAGCACTTGAATTTTATCAGCAATACTGTGTCAATATAACAATATTATTGATGAGCATTACAAACTATTGTTGCAATATTGCCATAAGTGCTGGCAACAAATTGTCGTGAAAATGTTGCTCGTTTGACATAAGGGTAAAGCTTCATACATAAACATATAAGTTTATTAAGCTCATAAATATTTCAGTAGTTACGTCACGCGACTGACCTCTTCATCTGAGAAGTACGGTAGGCGCGATCTCGTAAAACCTTGTTCAAGGCTCTTATTGTTGATTATGTGACGGGCTAGTTCCGGATAGTCGCCGGCTTCTGAGAATATTGGATGTGCGTATAGTCCCATCTGTAAAAAGACAAAGAAAAACTCATAAAATACCTGACGATCTCGATGGCGAGTTGGACAAAATGCAAGATTCACGCTTCGGGAAACATTACATCGTATCAGATATACAACGTCCACTGCTGAACATAAGCTTCTCATATACAACCTGTTTTGTTATGTACAACATTAATTTAAAACACATATATGGAATCGTATTAACTGATTATAGAGGTGGGTTTAATGCCGGTAGCTTGAATATTTATCCAGTAACCGAATATTTTTTAGTAACGTAAATCGGTGGTGCCTTTGCGACGATGCCGCTTACTCAGTTTAACAGGTACCTACTTAAATGATTAATGTATATGATTAGTTTATCTATTTTATACAGGCTGCTTCATTCATATTTTAGGACTAGATAATAGGGTTGGTTGATTTTTTTCATGGTTATTGATCGAGCGAAGCGAGACATCGGCGTTGTATGTATGTTTGTTTGTCCGAGGATAACGTTCGAAGTGTTGATCCGATCATTGTGAAATTTGATGCATAGGTAGGTAGTGATATCACAATTTTAGTGTGACTAAATCAGCTAAAATTGTTGGGGGGTTGTTGAGATATTGGGGTTCAAGAGGGGTAAAAAAAATTAAAATGAGACTATTAGGTCAAATGAGGCGTCAAATGAAAGATCTTCAGTAGTACATTTCGACCCCGTTTTTATTTTCAGTAAAGTTTTTGTAGTTTTTGTGTTATGGGCCAAAATAAAAACGAAACTTTGACAAAATTAACAGGGATCCCACAGTGCTGTTATTTGTTATACGTGTAGCTTAAGTATCACAAATATAGGCAAAAGTCTGAAATACAGATAAACTGCAATTTGTACCCCAAAAAAGAAAACCAATGTACATGAACTCCCGTTACCTGTAATTTGAATGAAACTGTAGGTCAAGTTCGATGGTTATTTATTTTGTGGCACTATTTTATCAGCCATAGATTAAGGCCTGCTTGCACAACAATCCATAAATGTATCTAACGACTAAACATGTTTAAATTTTGAGTATTTGTATGATTTAACAACTCTTTAAATCATATTTCGCCACCAAATACGTTTAGGCATAGTTGCGCGTGTCGCCCTAAGAAAATTTGTATTTGTGTTTTAGAAAACTCGCGAGATCTCAGTTCGGGGCGAACCACTAGTTAAATAATATTTGACAAAGTTCCAAGCAATAGGTCTTTGGTTGTGCTGATTCAAAATCTAAATCAATATTAATTTATTTATTAAAATGACTAGGATAATTTTGAAACGTCAATTTTACCACCTGTTCCCCCGCGACCAAGCCCGGAAAGAATCAGTCAAAAACAAGGCTGGTTATTCATTAATGAATCAATTGGTTTATCAACTGCTTAGTGGATATTTAAATGAATGTCATTAAATTATAGCTATAAAAGGCAATACTTAAATTAGATTAGATTAGATTAGATTAGATAATACTTTATTGCACACCACGAAACAATTACATATAAAAAAAACAACTACGTAAATCTATGGATACAATTGGCGGTCTTATCGCTACTTAGCGATCTCTACCAGACAACCTTTGGATGGAATCGACTGTGTAGACATTACGGGGTGTAATGGTGTACCTAACATACTACATGTACATACATACTAATACTAATTATACTAAAATAAAAATATAAAACTTACATACATGAAAACTACATGAATCTAAATAATAACTACTCATAATAATTTATAGATACATACTTAGACTTATTTAAGAAACAAATATTTAATAATAAATACATATATATTTAGCGACAAATACTCAGATAGTGTTCTCTGAGCATACGTTTAAAAATGGCAAGTGACTTGGCACATCTGATAGCCACCGGCAGCGCGTTCCATAACCGGACAGCCTGCACTGTAAAAGACTTATCAAAGTAGGAGGAGGAGTGTACAGGTGTCCTGAGTTGGAGTGTGTCAGATGAACGCAAGGATCGAGGATTGGACTATTACTTACATGTATTTGAAGATATCTTTCAGCAGCCTCCCTGTCTTCTGTCTTTGTACCGTCTTTGGGTTCAGCCCAAAATGCATCTAGAGTTATTCCAACTCTTCCTAAAACCCAAAATTGCATTTCAATATACTGACATGTGATAGTACTATCACAGAATAGGTACAAAAGTTAAGTTTAGTACTACAAGCGAAAACGCGAAGAAAAGGTCTTGGATCAATTTGTTCGAAGCTTCGATCGACTTGATCCGAGAGTGACATGTGTGTGTTTTCGCTCGTTGTACTAAACTTCACTTCTGTTCTTGCTTATTTTGTGGTAATATTTAATACATGGGTCTATTGAGTAGACGAAATATTAACATATTCATTGTTGGGCCTTTTTTCAGCAAATATTACAAGTATATCAAATTAAATTAAACTTGAATGTCTGGATCACCTGTGTGAATCTACTCCCCAAGAGGCAGGAAAAGTATACCAGTTATAACATTAGTTTTCATACTTAGAATAACAGTTTCCTGTGAGTTTTCCTCAACAAAATAGTGAAGAGGAAAATAGTAATTTACTTAATAATTTTCCACAAAACAACTGCAAAATGTATAAAAGTAGGTTTGTAGGAGCTAGTTGTTTATACTGGTGTCTAGTGTCAGCTAAAAATGTATCGGTCACCCAACCAGGTAGTGACCACGCGGAACGTCGCGAACTAAGAAACTTTACTACGGGTGCTCAGAAAAATAAGTTAGAAAGTAAGGAAATATACCGAAGCCTTTGTTAGATGTTATTTTGAGCGATTTGAATTGAATAAAATTTACAAGTTACGAGAGAACTGGTTAAATAAACTGGTGCGATTCAAAGAATTTTTATATAAAATATTGACATGTTGATGTTGAACTGCATATAATTGTCGTTACCTTTCTGAGTAGGTCGATATTTTTTATCATACAAATGGTAGGCCCTGGCATGCGCAAGGAGAATGTAATGAACGCATAAATAGTCCCCAACGCCACTTGATTGCAATCTCGGGACAAAATAGTCACTGCCGTAACCCTGCAAACAAACATAAGATAAGATTTCTGTGGAAAATATATATTTTTAAAATAAACATAGGTTTTAACAGTGTCAATGTCCTGTTTGGGAAAAACCTCTTCTTTATTACGCCATTCTCTCCTGTTCCCTGCGAATCTCGTCTATAGATTCTCATCGACACGACATTGGCAATATAATTCGACCATCGTGATTGATTTTCAGCTACGTTGATGTTATTTGGGCTTCGGACATCCGGTCTACCTTTTCCTCATAGACTACTTAAATAAATAAATATAAATATTGCTGGACATTTCACACAGCGCTATCTAACTAACTAAGCTGAGTTTGTACTATGGGAACCAGGTACCGGATAGAATACTTATATACTTTTTTTTTGTAAATACATACTTATAATATATAGAAAAACAACCAGACCCGGAACAAATATCTTAGACTACTTATACAGAGCCTCGTGGCATGATGGGAGCACTAAAGCGCGTCACATACCATGAAAATTCTATAATATTTTATGTTACAATACCATAAGTTATTTACTATATGATAGTATATTATGGTACCACAATCAGATAAGATATGTTAATATTATATATTAAATTGTTTTATGCTCTTCGAAGTCTGCCTAAGTGCCGCGCGTACTTTTTGTCCGAAATACTTATTAAGTATGATTAATAAGGCTTAACTATTCGATTTATTATTAGCTCATCAGACGACGCTTCTGATCTTGAATTTGATATGCAAATTGCATAACGAATCTATTGTATTTTACGGTAATATCTTACGATATGTTATATCGCTTCTTATGTTATAATATCCAAACCATAACGCTCGGTATCTTGAGATACTATAAGATGAAATATTAATATCTTCGCCGTGTGTGATGGTTCATTTGATTGAATGGTGAGCGGTATTTTATCATAACATATATTACTGTAGTATTTATCGTGTGTGACATGCGTACATAAATGCAAACAGCTATTATAGGGCATGGTATTTAGATAGAGTAGGATTGCCCAACACCTATACATTCATACAGCCATTCACAGGAAAGACATAGTCAAAACGTTTTTTTTTATACATTATTAGGCTTGCGTTTGACCACGATCTCGCCTGATGGTACGAGTAAGCGATGGTGCAGTCTGCGCTAGAACACGCTTGCCTACGCGTGCAGTGCTAAATAATTCACGGGATTGCTCGCGATGTCTTTCTTATTCTTAAGAAACTTCTTATATTATTATTACCGATCCGCAAGATGTGGTTTTCAGTTGTATAATGTAAGTTAGACTCAGTATTATTGAGGTAACTAAGTGTTCTATTGTGTCCCAACGGTTTGAATAAATGAGTATGAGTATTGAGTAGAATAAATAGTTCTCGAGTCCTCCAATTTTACGTGTTTTAAGACATGCCTTATTATCCTTCCCATTTAAGAATTATGTTAGGTACGTATAAGCAAGCACACATAATGAGTTTAGAGCCAATAAAATGGATGGAGGGCAGAATTTTGTATGTTATAAGAACTTACAAATTGGTATTCTAAAAAAAAATTCACATAGTAAGTTCTTAGGAAAAATTTACTTAGTATAAAATGAAGTCGCTGCCGCTGTCTGTTACCTTAGATATTTTAAACTACTCAAAGGATTTTAATGCAGTTTTCAGCAATAGATAGACTGATTCAAAAGGAAGGTTAATATGTATAACTAGCTTACGCCAGCGGCTTCGCACGCGTTGTTTTTCAACAAAAAGTAGCATATGTGTTAATCCAGGTTATAATCTACGTACATACCAATTTGAAAGTAATTCTGTATCTCTGTCTGTTGGTTACCTTTTCACGACTTAAGGGCTTGACAATTTCGATGGAATTTAGTACCTATATACCTAGATAGATTATGAATGGACTTGAGACATAGGATACACTTTACGCGACTGCACAGAAGGAGGGTAATGTTTTATTGATAAACCACGCGTTCGAAGCCGCGGGCGGGTCAGCTAGTAACATTATAAGGTATTAACGTTCCCCTTACAACTAAATACCTAAGTCATCTAAAGCAAGATACAGTAACCTTCAAATAAATTAAATTTAATCGCATCATTAATATGCAAAACAGATTTTTTTTTGAGTCATAAATTGTGTTTCTGAGACACTAAAAGCCCCGGTTTGTAATATAATCCAATAAAACGAATATTTTGTGCGTTTTTGCAACGATATTGAATTCAAAAAACTATGATAAAAAACCTAATATTGCAGAATTTGATTTATGTCAATAATAACATCTTAATCATCGTCTTATCAATTAAAAAAGTTCATATTTTATTAGTTCATAGGTTATTAGGATGTCTACCTAGGACAAACAATCCAGTTAGGTAGCTCCAACTTTGAGCAAGAGGTCATTTGCCTATTTCAACTCAGGCAATTGCTGGGCAGCGTTTGGGAAACTACGTGAGGTCCCAATAGAATCATCGGCGATCCCAAACTCGCCAACAGGCTGGAACCACTGAGTCAACGCCGGGACATCGGATCGCTCAGTGTTTTCTACCGCCTGTATAATGGGGAATGTTCTGAGGAGCTATTCGATCTGATCCCGTCGTCGAGATTTTACCACCGCCCTTCTCGCCAGTGTAATAAAGCTCATCCACATATATCGACATCATCGACAATTGGGTATCGCGCACCACACGCTTCACGGGATTTTTTCTACCCCATACTTGCAAGATGAGGAATGAGCTACCATCTGAGGTTTTCCCGTTAGGCTACGACATGGCACGCTTCAAGAGAAATGTTACAAGGTTTCAACAGGGTAGGGAACGTATCGACAATATCCCGGGTGTTGCCGGTATCAATAGGCGACGGTGACCGCTTACCATCAGGTGGGCCGTAAGCCTGTTTCCCCACAAATAAAATACATGTTCTCTGAAGTCGAACGTTTTAGATCACACATGAAACAGAGACGTGGTCTAGTAAATAGGCATTGTAAGAAGGCTCAAGTTCACTCAGCTGATCATCATCATTATCATATTAGCCACTGGACGTCCACTGGACACTGCTGAACATAGGCGTCCCCCATAGATTTCCAGAGCAACCGTACTTTTGCCTGCACCCAATGGATCTAAGCAACCTTTATCAGGTCTCCACTCGAGAACCTGTCTGCCCAAACCTTTCCCTTACCTTTAGTCAGGTTCATCATCATCAACCTTTATCAGTCCACTGCTGGACGTAGTCAGGTTATCACACTAATATTATAAATGCAAGCATAAGCATATAAAGCAGTTTGGATGTCCGTTTATTTCTTACTCAATCACGTCATAATGGCTCAACCTATTTTTATTTGATCGAGCGAAACGAGATCTCCAAATCAACTTGGGCAAATCGGCATTGTATGTATGTATGTTTGTTTGTCCGAGGATAACTTTCGAAGCGTTGATCCGATCATCATGAAATTTGATACACCAATTTTGGTATGCCTAAATGAGCTAAAAATGTTGAGGGGTTGTTGAGATATTGGGGTTCAAGAGGGGTAAAAATAAATGACAATGAGACTATTAGGTCAAATGGAACGTCAAATGAAAGATCTTCATTTGTAAATTTCAACCCTCTTTTTATTGTTAGTTTAATCCTTGTAGTTTTTGAGTTATTAACCATAATAAAAACAAAACTTTGACAAAATTCACAGGGTATCCCACAATGCTGAAATTTGGAATTCGTGTATCTAGTGACACAAGTATAGGCAAAAGTATTAAATCTAGAATAACTGCATTTTGAACCCCAAAAAGGAATAGCCAATTAACATGAACTGCCGTTATCTGTAATTTGAATGAAATTGTAGGTCAAGCAATGTGGTTCTTTATTTCGTGGCACTATTTTGGTAGTCAAAGATTACGAATAATATATTTTTGTTTATATGGGAGACTCGCGAGATCTCAGTTCGGGGCGAAACACTGGTTAATTTGGTATGTCGATAGATTATGACCTGGATTGACCTGGATGCTACTTTTTATGGACAAACCACGCGTGCAAAGCCGCGGTTGGAAACTAGTAATATTATAGATTCTTACATTATAGCAATGCTGATGCGGCTCATTCATAGTGGTCCAAGTCTTAATAACATCTCCGAACAGCTCAAACGCGACCCGCGCGTAATCTTCAAAATAATCCACCATCTTCGGATTGCTCCAACCGCCGAGGTCCATAAGTGGTGTAGGCATGTCCCAGTGGAAAAGGGTCACTATTGGGGTTATGTTCGCTTTTCTAAGCTCTTCGAATACCGCACTGTAGTATCGGACGCCATCTTTGCTTATGTGGTTGTCTGTTCCTTGTGGTAAAAGTCTGAAAAAGTGTAAAACGTTTATATTTTGTGTTTTTATAGCGTAAAAAATGCTTCACGTTGGCCAAAGCGTAGGTAATATTAAATTAGGTACCTGCCAGAAATTCAAAAATTTACTAGCCCAAGTAGGTATACTATTGTATCGATGTGAAATAAAGAAATCAGAATCTGTTAATATTTTGATATCAAATGAGCGCAATGTGATTTAATTAGCTTGTATTTACCATTAGAACTCTGGGCATACCAAAGCCAAGTTAATTTATAAATTTGCGCGTGGATCCAACAAATAATAAACAGTCGTAAATTTATAGTCTAAAGTTGATTTCGAAACTTCCTCTAATTTTCGCGCTTATTTTACCTACTCTTTCTCCTGATTAGACCTGTGTAAACCGAATGCGAAGTGATTGTTTTAGAAGTTTTCTTTAGAATTTAGAAATTCTAAAAAAGAGTTATAGCACGTCATATTGCCACGCAGGTGGTATGACACCTTCCTTAAAATTTTGTACATGTCAACCACTGCGTGCACGCTCACGTAACGCACACGCCACGCATTATGTTTGGATCCTAGCATTCGGTTGTGGCCGTTACTTGCTTACTTGATAAGTCGCCCAAATTGAGTCGCCTATAATCGGGAATGGAACACGTTTTCCGACTCTTGTTATTTTTTATTCGGTCATATCATAAAGGCCTATAGCAATGTAACACACAAATAAATTTAACCAGTTGTAGGTACCACACACCACCAAATAGTAGGTATCATACTTCTACCCAAATAACATGCTATTATGAACGGATATTTAACGCTGTTTTTATTGTATTACCAACGTGTATTGACGACATAATTAAAACGTTTCGTTTCAAATCAATTTCTGAAACGTTTATTGAAAAATATCGTATTGATGTTGCGTGTTAAGACTGAACATTTAATATTCGCAGTATTTTAATCAAAGCAAAAAGGAGAGTAGATGTAAAAATCAATAGATAAATGTTGAACTGATACTAAGTCCTCTGAGAGTTGACAAATAGTACAAATAAGTCAAATTTAAATATGTTTAGTTGCGCATAGAGATCTTTAAGCTATCCGCGTTTAGTCGTGACCTATATTATTTACTAGCTTCCGCCAGTGGCATCGCATGCGCTGTTTGTCAACAAAAAGTAGTATATCTATTAATTCAGGTTATAATCTACGTTTAAGCCAAATTTCATCGAAATCGGTTCAGCCGTTACGACGTGATTTAGTAACAAACAAACATCCAAGTTTTCGCATTTATAATATTAGTGTGATTTGATTATTAACCGTCAGGTACAAAATTGTCTTACACTGTTAAAAGGGCTGATATCTATAAAAGCAAGTGACGTACAAATTAACCTTGTTAAACATATTTAACCACTAAATACAATTAGGCATAGTTGCGGTAAATACTACTACCTTAACTATTTCTGCCAACAAGCAGCATTGTTTTGTTTGAGTTTGAAGGGCATGGTTGCCGGTAAAATTACACCTGTATGCCTCAAGTTGATGACGTAGGGCAGTGCATCGTAGGGCACGATTTTAAGGTGTGTGACCTACGAGTCAATACTTTTTATAGACGATGGTTACCAATTAACATAAGATAGACCATATGATTTTCCATCTCCAAGTAGTATAAAATAAAACTCATTGACGGTATTTTCTTTGGAAGCGACACATTTGAGTGGTTATAGCTAAATTTCAGTACGGTGTTTCTTAACAGATAAATCTATCACTGAACCGGCATCTTTAGGTATCTATCTGCCAATCACTCACCGAGGCCATGATATTGACATGCGGTAGTACTTCACTCCCAAGCTCTTTATCATAGCTACATCTTCTTTGTATCTGTGGTAGGAATCTGCAGCGATGTCTCCATTTGATTTGTCTAGGGTGTAGTCGGGATGCTTGTGCAGATATGTGTCCCACATGCTTTCGCCTTTGCCTAGAGTAAAACGTTAGCATTAAACAACAAAAACTACAAGCCTTACAGTAGTAGAATATGATGTGTAACATCTGACCGCCGCGCGCGCTCAATGATCTAATCAAATAGCGCGCGCTTCCCCGGTTTCCTATTACAGATTTCCGTCCCTTTGCCAAATCACTCCCACAAACCGAGAGGAAAGATGTTACACATCAATAAAGATTGAGAAAGATTGAGGGGAACAATTATAATAAACCAATCCCTTCACTATGACAATGATATCGTCACATAATTGCCAGTATAGATACCTTCTGATATTCTAGTAATTTCAATGACCGCTGCCGTTACTATGACGAAACTTGAAAATTTGTCAGCTTATGACAGGAACAATAATCATAATAGTTAAATAATGGTATCGTTTCTCTTATAACTTAACAGAATTGGGCCCCAGATTCTTTAACAGCATTCTCTTTTTACACTTGCTTGGGCAGTTAGCGGCAAAAAGATTCTTGAGTAGAGACCAAGCTTCATCAAAGCTTATTATTTGATTGTACTAGATATAAATTCGAACTTTTCTAACGTTAGTGTAGGTAATTACTAATCATATTAAGTCAAAAAATAAATGCGCATCATCATAGAATTATTTTAAACAAGAGTAAAAGAAGAAATCTCTCACTTTCCACGAAAGTATTGAAAAGATTTTCTAAGCAAAATAAAGTGGTACTATAGAAACCGGTGCGCTCTCATACGCACGAATGAGTTTGTAAGAGTTTCGCGCCTTATTCAAATACGGTTGTCACTTGTACATAGTTTATTGAATCTGTGCGGAAGGATGTTTGCAGTACGTGTTAGATTTTTATACTGAAACCTTTGAACTCAAGCGTGTTACTAAACAGCGGCCCGATTTCAGTAAGTTTCCGTGAATTTTTGTCATCCTAGGGTACCTATTCATTAGTTGCGCACTGGATCTCTTTGTTCAAAATTTTTCAGCATGCTTTTGTCGTCACACAGTAGGTATCTCAGTTTTTGTAATTTATATTTTAGTACTTATGTGTGGCATTTATAGAGATAATAACAATATATTATTTTGATTACACACGTCAAATGTTATAATTATGTGACATACACGTGACGACGAGAGCAAGCATGTATACGCTAGTTCATTTAGTTGCCCACTAGCTTTGTTCCCGTGACCACCCACCAACCATCGCGGTGGAAAGTAATTAGTAATTAAAATAAAAAAATAAAATAAAATAAATATTGCTGGACATTTCACACAGCGCTATATACTATGGGAACCAGATAACTGATAGAATACTTATATGCTTTTATTTTTGTAAATACATACTTATAATATATAGAAAAACAACCAGACCAGAAACAAATATATGTAGATCATGCAAACATTTGTTCCGCGGCGGGAATCGAACCCGCTACCTTCTGCGTCTCAACCGGCTATTAGGCAGTAATTACGTAACTAGAGGCGGTAAAAATGACTCTTGGTTGAGATTGGATCATCTGTATCTGAATCCGGCCTAGGATCTGAATCACTGAAACGTTTCATTTATATCATTCGAATCACCGGCTCTGACGTACATGTGAAGCAATCGCAGCACAGAACCAGATTTAGATCATTTTGTATCAGATCAATTTGCCCTTACGCAACTCCTAATGGTTATCTCTGTCATCTGCATGATGCTATGCTGAAATGACACGGAGTTATTCGATTATAACCAAAGTCTAGTTTTGTTTCTTTTGTTTCACGAATAAACAAATTATCTACTTATCTTATCACGCCGCGTAAGAGCCAGTCGTAGAGATCCAAATGCAAATGAGATACTTATGTTACTTGAAAGTTACGAATCATTTGTCAGTTTGAAGAAACGACTCCCAGAGCAATATCCGTAAAAAGATACACAACGCTAAACGTAACTATTCAACATCTTATTTGCTACGGCTTTGTAATTTATTTTTATAGTTTTGGTGTGAAATAGCGTGAGTGTCGTTGAACACTCGGTCGGAACGAAGTTCCTTTCTTAGTATATTTGTTACAGTAAAAACCCGGTTTTAGTAAGAACGCGTTTTTACTAGTTAAAACCAGTTTTTACTAAATGCCTTTGTAATAACTAGATTTTCCTAGTGACAACTAGAATTTACCGGCAGAATTATTATTTAACCTAACACTAGTCGGGGTTATTTGATCCTGACTTGTGTTAGGTTAGGTCTAGATGAGTGGGAGAATCGACACGGGGCACCCCCACTCTAGGCAGTCTTGTGCGTGACACCCCTAGAGTGTTATAAAAAAGCGTGGAGCCAGAAGCTCGCGTGGAAGGTCCTGAGTGGAGCAAGCCTGAGGTGGCGAGCGAAGCGAGCCGCTGACCTTCGTAGCAGCGTGAAGGTTGAGTGGGCGAAGCGACACTCAAGACCAACCACGCGAGAGTTCTAGCTAGAGCCCACCCCAAAAAAACTATGGGGGCACACTAATTTGTTTCGTTAAAACGCGTTTTGTCTAGTTAAACTTGGTTTAACTGACATTAATTTTTAACCAGCAGTAAATTCTAGTTTTTTCGAGGGCATTTAGTGATAACTAGATTTAACTAGTAATTAAATATGCGTTCTAACTAAAACCGGGTTTTTACTGTAACATATTATTATAGAAATTATAATATTAAATTATTTAGTAATTCATTTATTAATAATAAAATATATGTATATATAATATTATTTCATATTGATTTTATATTATAATAACAATTATATTATTACTTTATAGCATACGCGCTATGGACAACCGTCTACACTAAAGAAATGGTCGTGACCGTAACAGAAAACTCTCTTTTTTTCGCCTAGCCCCCATCCGTCAAGTCCGTACCGATAAGGAACTTCGTTTCAAAATGCAGTAGCACGAACATAAAAAGCAACCACAGTTTCTAGGTCCATCATGGTTGGGATCCGCGATTCAACTGATACGTACAGGAGAGTATGTACAGCAGGCATCCAATACAGAATCTGCAGAATGATGATGATGGTGATAAAATAGGCTAAATTGAAATGAAGCATTAAAATAATAATATCAGCCAACAGTAAACCTAGGGAGCAGGTCCCTAGGTTTCTTATCGAGTATCAGAAACTAAGAGCAATCGCAATGCCTACTTTGAAATGAATATCGTCGCTGTCAGTTCAAAGGGTTGTATCCCTCAAGGAAAGGGCTCCCTCATGGATCATACAAACTCATACTTAGGCACCCACATAACACAACACTCAACAATCACACACACACACACACCCTCACTCACACAAACATAC
Source organism: Philereme transversata (assembly GCA_963924445.1). NCBI lineage: Eukaryota > Metazoa > Arthropoda > Insecta > Lepidoptera > Geometridae > Philereme > Philereme transversata. The sequence continues at coordinate 7,861,205 of OZ004353.1, forward strand.
CCACACACACTCATATCCACACTCGCACACACTCGGACCATAACACCGACCTAATTCATGTTCCTATTATTGCAAAAATCAAATATTATACAGCACAATTGTATTTTAATTTATATTAATGTACTTCTAATTGCATATATATATATATATATATACACAATAATGATTGGTCTTATTTATATAAAATTAATGTATTGTTATTTTTTATTCCACTTGATATTAAGCAGGCGGAGCACAGCTGCCTATCATACAGGCTTTTCAGTCTAGTTTAGGCAACTGAGGCTCATACATAATTGTTGTCACATAATAATCATCTTAATTTTTGTTACATGTACCTACCTAATAATTATGTATTGTATTTTTGTACTTTGTATTGTGTCAAATAAATAAGTATTCATTCAAATATTCATTGTATAATATAACAGTAGGTTTTCATATTTTTAAAATTTGGATTCATAGACTAACAATATTCAGGGGCAAGCTTTAAATGAAATAAATCTATGGATTTGTAAGGAGCCTGGTAACAAACGCTTGAAACATGATTTTGGAGACTATACGTCCTTTTGGAAGAAAAAATGAATTTTGACATACGTCCTTTTGAATTGACAGCGACAATATCGTTTTGGCTTGGACAAAGAATCCATTTGTTCTATAACTTTGCCCATTTTATTGTTCATTATTAATGTAATCAGAATTACCGCCGAGTTAATTAGGTATCTTTGTGATTATCATAATAGAAATAGGTCACCAAAGAGTTTGATAAAACGAAATGCAAATATGCATTGTGAATACATTGATAAATATTATGACTTTGCTTAGACAATTACAAATATAATTTGTAGGATAATAATTATCTCTATTTGTTCTGTCTATTTTCCAGTGAAAGAGCATATAAAAATTTATATTCATAGTTTTAACAGGAAAATGAAATAGAAATTGTATTATGTTAAAAAAATATAAAACTCTAAAAATAAATTCATTGAACGCGCGTCCGACCACGCACAGTGAATGGCTCCGTAGTCAGTATAGCTATTTAATAAAGAAATTTCTAAATCGGTTGATGAATGACGGAATTCTGGATATTTTTTCTATTTTTGAAATCGGTTAAAAACAGTTTAAAAAGGTTCAAACCTCCTTCGTTCCATCCTCCTTCAATTTGAAATGCGGCCGTCGAGACTCCAAACATGAAATCTTTGGGGAAAGAGTAATTGCTCAGCCCAGTGCTCTGTGGCACAATTGTTCCTTGGGCGCCATCCGTCAGGCAGAACAGGCTGTAAAGAAAAAACCATGGTTAAACATACATATTCAGTGTCATTCTAATATTTTCAATTCGAAAGTAACTCTGTCTGTTTGTTACGTTTTCACTACTAAACAGCTGAAACGATTTAGATGAAATTTAATAAATAGATACATTATAAACGGGATTAGGACATAGGCTACTTTTTACCCGATTCTAATAATTTACAGTTGCTAACGAGTCCATTGCGTTTTAAGTAAGAACTTGTTGAAAAACTTTAATATTATGTCACAAAAGATAGGCACAGAAGTTAAGTTTAGTAGGTACAAGCGAAAACAGCACGCACGCCTAGAGGCGCGCGCACGAGGATCTCGGAACGATCTCGGTTGAACGTTCAACATACTTGATCCGAAATCCTCGTCCTGTTATGGTTACATCAATATTTGCTAGAGGCTATCGACTCACTAGAAACTTGATACAAGATTTTTATTGGCTTAAATAAGAGTACATTTATGCCTTAAAAGCTATTTAATGGCACTTTTGACTTATTTAATTTTGCCTCATATGAGAATCGCAATTTTCTTTATGCATAAACTTATTCATATTAGAAGGTACTTTACCCTAAGTACCTTTTAATATTAATTTTAATAGTAATTTTTATAGGGTACAAGCTTCCTCCCGCGGCTTCGAACGCGTGGTTTGTCAATAAACACATTACCCTTCTTCTGAATATTCGGGTAAAAAGAACCTGTGGCTCAATCGCAGTCATAATCTTATTGAAATTGGCCCAGCTGTTTAGTTGTGAAAACATAACAAACAGAGAGATAAATAGACAGAGTTACTTTCAAAATAATATTAGTAGGTATGGATTTATTATAAAGGTAAGAAGTTGATAAAATATTTGATCTATGTCTTTAAACAAAACTATATGTGTTGTTTTCAATTCAGTTGGCATTTTAGTATAGTGTGTCATACAAAGTCGTATTATGCCTTAGTGTGAATTGGTGTAACTAAATAAATGGATAAGTTTTGAATGAATTACTGAAAATTCTATAATACACCTCAAATTATTTCACAAAGTAAGCTATTAGAGGTATCTGCAATTATTGCCCATCGTATCTTGTTTAAATAGATTTTAATTTGCTAAAGCCATACAATCATTCTGAAAGAGTTTATTATTTTATTAATAAACTCTTATTAATAAATAAAATTTTATTAATATTTTGTTACTTTACTATTATTATTATTCGCTAGCATACTTTATACAACTTTTATATTTTTCTGCTTCATATTTTGTTAAAACGTGCCTTTGCAATTTGTAATGTTATATTTAATGTAAATACGTTTAGTTTAAATTGTTTAAAACTATATTTACTTGTTCTTTTGTGATGTGAATAAATTTATTTTCTTTTACTAAATTTAAAGTGGAAAATGATTTTCTTTTATTTCTTTTTTAAAATTTCTAGTGAACCCAGCAGTGGGTTAAGTTGGATTGTGAATGATGATGATGATGAAATTTAAAGTTTCGCGACCGATTGCTGTCGAGTTGCTGTCACTGATTTTACGTATTTAGGTGGCCGAAATGACGCGAGCAGCGTACTATTAAGACTATTCACTTCTAACGAACTGCATCCAAATGAATTTATTTAATAAAAATTTGCGCTAATTATTTTTGGTATTTGAAAATGAAGCTGTCTGATGTAGTTGACTTTATTAATTAAAACTTATGGTATGATGGATCCTTTGCTTTAAAAGTCAGTAAAAATGTGGTCTAACTTGTTTGGTATAGAATCTATTTTCTGATAGAAGTAAGTACCTATTTCTATTTGGAGATGCAACTTGTTCTTTTTTATACAATTATAGAAGAGAGAGAGGATAGAAGGAGTGAAGTGGAATAAAGAAAGGGAGGCCTTTGCCCGACAGTGAGATAGTACTCCAAATAATAATAATTATTGTAATATCACCACATTTTAGTTACCTGACGGACGGCGACCTCGGGGTCAACCGAGAAAGCGTTGACAAGACGATCTTGTGGCTTTCGAGAAAAAGTGGTACGAGACCGCCTAAAACAGGTACAAGTGGAAGGATTCGAAGGAGACCTTTGCTCAAAAGACCGGATAGGTTAAAAAAATATGTTAGAAATTAGTCAAGCGCTTGACTACTACCTCGCTTGATGGTAAGTGATGTTGATGGAGCGAGTGTACTCCATCTTCGACCATAACATTTTGTCCTAAAATATTCTAAAAACAAACCATAGACATTCCAATAATAATACATTGACGACCTCCGTGGTGCAGTGGGCGAATAGCCGGCTGAGACGCAGGAGGTAGCGGGTTCGATTACCGCCGCGGAACAAAATGTTTGCATGATTTACAGATATTTGGTCCGGGTCTGGTTATTTCTCTATGTATTATAAGTATGTATTTACAAAAAAAAAGAATATAAGTATTATATCAGTTATTTGGTTCCCATAGTACAAGCTCTGCTTAGTTTGGGGTTAGATAGCGCTGTGTGAAATGTCCAGCAATATTTATTTTATTTATTTTTATTTTTTATTGTGTGGGGAAATTTGAGTTACATACCACCTAAAACGGACAGTAAAACCGAACAAATTACATAAGTGATAGACGCTTCACGCGAACTTTTCTACCCGATACTTGCAAGATGTGGAATAAGCTACCATCTGAGGGTTTCCCGTTAGGCTACGAAATGGCATGCTTCAAGAAGAATGTAAAGAGGTTTCTACAGGGGAACGCATCGACAATACCCAGGTTGCTGCCGGTGTTAATAGTCGACGGTGACCGCTTACCATCAGGTGGGGCGTAAGCCTGTTTCCCCACAAATAATATTTAAATAAAAGTTAAAAAAACCTACTTTAATATTAAAAGTAACAATGGCTGGTAAAAAATATTTTTTTATATATCTATAATACAAAATCCAAGAGATCAATAAAAAAACAACAACTCAAACTTGTCAAACTCGATTCTCCTAATCGAATATGCATGTTTGTTTTATTTTTTACAGACTATAAGGATAAAATACTAATAAAAATCTATAAATCGATGCTACTCATTATTTAAGGTAAATATAATTGTGGATTTCACGGTAGGTGACTTGCGGTCGATTAGTGCTGGTATTTTTACGATTAAGGAAACAAAAGTTCTGCATTCGATTTTGACGTAGGTGTTCCAAATGTCAAACATTAATTGCGAAAATAGGTACACTTTTTTTAAACGACCTGGAGACGGAATAAGTATATGTCCCGCCTGATGTTAAGTGGTAACCATCGCTTATAACAAAGTATTGCCTGCGTCCATCAACTTGAAACATACAAGTGTAAGCCCTTTAAATAGAAACAAAGCAAGGCAGAAATGGGTATGGTGGCAGTATTTTCCCGGGAGATCCCTTTCACACGGAACTACCACTTATAATATAAATATACTTCTGATTATACTAAGTATAAAGTTAAATAAGGTGGATGCTAGATAAGTTAAGTAACGCCATTTTTGTATTCATTTCTTAATCAGAGTTTTATTAATTCACGAATGACATAAAACCGATGAAATAAAGCGTACCTACCTATTTTGACTTTGTTTTTGTAAATTACCATAACCAGAAATGATCTGCGTCACCGCTTTAATAAAGTTGCGACTATCTATGTACATGTAGGTATATACCTTGGGGAATTCTATACTAAAAATGGAATATTTCCCTGATTTGTGCGTTTTGGAATATCCCAATATTTCGACGCATTTGCATGCGCCATGATCACGGATAAACGGATACGGATACTCAAAAACTCACAAATAAATAAATAAATATTACTGGACATTTCACACAGCGCTATCTAGCCCCAAACTAAGCTTAGCTTGTACTATGGGAACCAGATAACTGATAGAATACGTATATACATTTTTTTTAAATACATATTTATTATATATAGAAAAACATCCAGACCCGGAAAAATATCTGTAGATCAATCAAACATTTGTTCCGCGTCGGGAATCAAACCCGCCCCCTCCTGCGTCTCAGCCAGCAGTGAGCTATTCGCTCACTGCGCCACGGAGGTCGTCAAATCAAACAAATCAAGGTAAAGATCCTGTTTTTTATACAAATAATATATAGATATGTAGTTTCAAAAGTTCTTGGAGAATACTGAACGGTCTATAAAACAAGCTACACAAAAAAAAACTGATACCTGACTACGTAATACCAGAGACCAGAAAGTAATACATATCTCGATGGTAGCCTATGACACCCGGACCATAGTAACGAATCGATTGACACTTCATTCATCAAAACCGAATGAGTAGTTCAGGCGCTACGGTGGAATATACATCTGTAGACTGTTAAAAACCCTTCCTTTTGGCTTTGCCGTAGTCGAGTAAATGTGATAAATGGAATGAGATGTGATAAGATAAGATATTAGTTATTTAAAATGTAATGTTTTAGTTTTGATGAAAAATATCTATATTTGCTGTCAGGTGAATAGATAAGTGTCCAGGTTAGAGGCGATATCCTAACAATCAGTAAACAGCACTTAACAGTCAGATAAAAATTGTTTTTATTTTAGTGATCAATATCGAATGAACGAATGTTATAAATAGTCAAATTTACCAATCCATTTAGAAAATATTGAATTAATACTTTACGAATCCGGTCACTTATTTATTTATCTGACTGTACCAGTAAGAAAATAATTAAACAATACCTACTCTGGAAATCAGAGGTACAACGAGCTTATCGCTAGAAGTGATCTCTTCTAGACAGGCTTCGAATAGAATATTTAGTCCGGCTTGAACAACTATCCCTAAACGTAATTAGAATAGAATAGAATAGAATAAAAATTAATTTGCAACGTTACAGTAAAAAACACACAGGAAAAAAAGAATGAGGTACAAAATATAAATTAAAACTAAACAATCTACAATAAAATACATATAAGTTGCAAAAGGGACCCTAACTCAGCATAATGCGGGTTGTAATACGAGTATTATTACTACAAGTATTTTAGAAAGTAAACATGTTTAAATTTGACAAACTATCTCAAACATATTTAGGCACTAAATACGATTAAGCACCGTTGCGCAAATCGTCCTTAACTTCGGGATTCCTGCTAGGCACTTAAAAAATTTACCAACATAATGTATTATTTGTTTCTTTTAAATGGAAATTGTTCTACGAAGGTTCAGGATAATAGTCGTGGGAACTAAAACATAATTCATTGTGATTATATTTATCAAAATTGGTCTTGCTCTTCTTGCTCTGACCTTAGCACAAGGTTAAGCACAAGGCTGAGGGTCCGAGGTTATTAATGTGTGGTTTAAAAATAATCACAACGTAATCGGTCTTATCGCTGAGAAGCAATCATTACAAGATTGCCTTTGGATGGAATGGATTGTGTGACAAAGGCTGGATGAGTAGAGCCAAGGAGACATCCAATAGTGAATTGCTATAGGTTTATGATGATGATGATGAGTTATAGATCAGATACCTTTTAGACAAGCCCAAGCTATTTATTTCTCTATATTTTAGAGTTAGTATAAAACATAATATTACTTCAATTGAAGGAAAACGAAACATAGGTTCGTTTATTCGCAACACTCAAAGAATATTATGATAATAAATATTATATGAACCCACCTTTTTGTTATCTTACAATTTAATTTCTCCTCATAAATTGAGCTCACTTTTAAATTGAACAATAATTTCACTTCACTGTTTCAATAAAATAAATTGGTTTTTATTTTGCCATGAATTTAATATTTTCGGTGTTGGGCCGCATTTTTGTTAATTGTAACGAAATGTTTAATTAAACGTAAGTTTGTAGTCAAATAACAGATTTTTTATTTATTTATTCAATGTTTTTTTTAACAGCACAACATTAATCGACCTAACGTTACTTCCCGGTTTATTTCCGTTGCAAATTTTGAATCCGGAAATCCTTTTGCAAAAATCGGGCGTGCTTCCGGTACCGCCAACCAATCAGAATGCCTCACCTTACGCCTGCCAAAAGCGCTGCGCTCTGGGCGACTCCACTCAAGCTCCACATTGCGTAAACTAAAACAGAAAACTACTGGCTTTACCTATTAACGACAATCAAAGCCTTGTAACCTTGAAGGGGTTTCCCTGCAGCGAGTTCACGCCATTGAAAATTATGTCCTCTTAGGTTCATATCCGCGTTTTGATTTCAAAATCGATTCTATATTGTCTGCTGTCACTGTTATGTTTAATAAAAATATTTTGCAATGATGCGCCTGCGCATTTTGTAATTGACATTCTATAAATTGTTTATGTGCCTATTCATAAGTTCAAATACAATATTTACTAATAAAATCAAGTTAAAATAAGTCTAATAAAAAATGTTCATCTCAGTGCATTTATTTTATTTTAATTAAATTAATTTTATCTTTAAAATATTATAATATTATATTATCGTTTGTTTTCATAATGATTAATAATTGTACCTTCTTACACTGTTATATAAAATTATTTACATATCTCTTATAAATAAATTTATCTGTCAAAATAATTTTAAATTATCTAAAGACATTGTATTTACTACTAGATAATACAGAAGAAACAGTTGAATCATCTAAAGACCGTTGCAAACGATCTATAGATATTGATATTATTTTATTTGGTAGCATCGAATGATTAGTAAGGTCTCTCCTTACTAATCATTAAACATATTTTGTATATATGTACATAATAAAAAAAATGTATTTTGATAAAACCGTTATTTTGCGCACATGTAGACACTAGATTCACTTACAAAAAAAAAATGTTTACTATCACACAAATATTATAAATGCGAAAGTTTGGATATTTGTTTATTTATTTGTTTGTTAGGTACCCAATCACGTCGTAACCGCTTAACGGGTTTCGATGAAATTTAGTATGTACATTGATTAACACATGCTACTTTTTATCCCATAAATCAGGACCCATGGAATAAAAATGGGATGTCAAATCAAGTTGCAACTGCGAGTTTAGCTTTATTTCTAGGTTACCTACACATTTAGTAGTGTAACGCGTACGAAGTCACGGGCAACAGCTAGTTAACTATATCAGAGTCATGTTTCAATGTCATTCAGGTCAAGATAAATAATCTTTTGTTTATTTTGATACGATTTATTAGCTTATGCTAAGCTTCTCATTTCGTGGATCTTGGATATTATTGTATTTATGTGGTTTATTTTCGTCTCTCTATCTCTTCTTATCAGTGTCTGAATCTAAATAAATAGCGGTTACATGCATTGTGAAAGTAGAAGGGTTAAGCCCCGTATCCACTAGGCATATATCCATATTGTCGTAACATAAGGTCACGGACATCGGCAAACATGTCGCACGATGTCCGGTGACGTCGCACGACATGTTTCGCGACACGTGTTCCGGAACATTTGTCGCCTAGTGAATACGGGGCTTGGCTCAACTTTCCATTTGGAAAGTTGTGCTAGGACTTTCATTTTTTTTCATGTGTACATAAAGGAAGCCTACATGTGAAGTGAAAACTTGCGCAACCCAATAGTTGTTTAAATATTAATTTTTTTAAATCCGTAATCGATGCGAAATTTGTTGCGATATAGTTTGCGTACTATCGATTATTGCGACACTAAATTGAGATGAAAGTGACAGATAAAACGGGTTTTTTCCTAGGTTTTACATTTTTATTGGCGGGAATTTCGATTTTGGCAATGACATTAACATTGCTTTTACAAATTTTACCATACATTTGTTCACTGTTCGACTGTTAGACTGAATCGAGACGGGGCACCGCAACTTGAGTAGGTTAGGTTCAAAAAGAGTGACAGAACCAACACGGGTACTCTGACCCCACGTGGTCTTGTGTGTGACACCCCTAGAGTTTATATAAAGAGCGCAGGAGCCAGAAGCTCGAGGGAGATCCTGAGTGAAGCAAGTCATACGAGGCTATGTGATGCGAAGGTCGAGTTTGACTTGCTTCACTCAGGGGCGGCCATAAGAGCTTCTGGCGGGAGCCCACTCAGAGTCCAGAGGGTTGGAGAAAAAAGTGATCTATGAAAACGTTGTTCCCCTTCACCCCTCCTGCCCATTTCCAACATAAAAGTTTTTTCATACTTAACCTCAAAACATATTTTTTTAATTTTCTGAATAACTATAGGTTTTCGTAAGTCTTCACCCACTGAGGGCGGTTTTCCAAATCTCTCCTCCCCTCCTCTCTCCCCTCCCCATCCCCCTAACAAACCGTTCCAAATGGAAAGTCCTTCCCGAGGCTTTATTGTCCTTATTGTTCATTAGATAATTAAACATATTTTAAATACATTAGGTCATTAGTATAATAAAGTGCTATACTCGTAGCGTATACAAGTAATTTAAATAAATACAAATAAACCGGCCTAGTGAGTCTGGCTCGCATTATTAGGGTTCCGTACCAATACTAGCCCCTGATCTGCCTTGCAAAGTTATTTTATGCTTTGCTTTTCGTCTATCTAACGGCTGTCTGGAAGAGATCATTCTTAGCGATAACACCGGCAATTATACCGTTATTTATTTTATATTTACTTTATTATTTGAATTTAAAAAGGACGCAAAATTTTGTATATGTATTGTATTTATTTAGTGATTTCACATTGTACGTGCATATGTAGAGCTGTTGGTTTGCGGGAAGGTTGTGTCCGTTATCGCCTGCGGTGGCAAGCCGTTTATCACTACGTTTATTTTGGTAAAGAGATATCTTTCAACAAATCAAGGCACAAAGAAGAAGTAGAACGAAGAATGATCAATATGACTTGTAAAAATTCTGGAGCCTGAAAGAAATTTTAAAGTCGAAATTGCTGCTAAAACTGAAAAAAAAAACAGTAATGGCCTCTAGCTTACTCCCCTGTCTGTCTTATGGCTCACAAACATGGATATTTAATTAAAACATTCGACATAGAACACAAACAACACAACGCTAAATGGAACGAAGCATATAACATCAAGTTAAAAGACAAACAAAGAAGTGACGCGAAAGAAAATCAAAGTCATAGATGCACTGTCTGCCTACATTATGCCTGATAGTAAAATATATATTTAATTTTGATAAAACTCCTTACGAAACCGGGGTATCAACTAGTAAATAATATGAATATAATATAATAAAAATATGCTATTTATCACACACCAATTAAATACAATTTGACTTAGAAAACTTTCGTGATATATTTCAATCATTATTATAAATACGGGATTTATCACGTACCGTCTTATCGTAACGTTAACGTGCGAGGCGACACGTTATTCGGAGCGGATCGAACTCACCCTGATTCTGTTCACGAATTGAACCGAAACATTGTCGGTCGAAACACCGATAAGACGGTACGTGATAAATCCCGTATTTATAATAATAATTAAATACAAATCAATATATAAATACATAAAAAGCTTTTTATTCATTTCGTAGGGATTTTTATCAGAATTAAATATATCCTATAACTATTTTCTGAGATTACACTCACAGGCATACATACTTGCAAACAACCTTACATATTTTTATTTTTAGTATATTCATTACAAACATATAACACGTACCAACCAGGTCAATAAACTTTAATGTGAAGGTTTATAACCTCAAATGAACCGAATATGTTAAACAAAAAAGTGCAAAAACCAGTTCTGTCTTGATAAATAAATATCCTTCAGATCTTAAATATTTAAGGTAACGAGTTTTCTTCACATAGGTACCTATCCTCTATTTTCTTAACTTTCGCGATCACTGTACATAATTACTAATATTAAACGGGTCTGGTTATTTCTCTATATGTTGAAAGTATTTATTTAGAAAAAATATACACATAATCATTCTATCAGTTATCTAGTTCCCATAGCTTTGTTTAGTTTGGGGCAAGATGGCGCTGTGTGAAATGCAGCATTATTATTATATTATTATAAATATTTATCGCGTATATATAAAAATACTCTTTATTTATTATCCCGACGTTTTGACTTTGTAACAACAGTCGTGATCGCAGGCAAACTAGAATACTTGGAGCTGCCGTCGAAAAATTATGGCAGGTGCAGAAACTACCCTCACATTACAGTTTTTGTTAGTAAAAAGTAGCCATGTTTCATTCATTCCAATTTCCTATTCAGTGCAAACAGCTGTCAGTTCCCGAGAACCCTATCCGTGGTGTCGGCAGCAGCAGATGTTTCTGCCAACGCGAGGCTGAAAACCTACCTAAGTGCTACCTACAATAATATACTAATGTTTCATAAAATTGGGCCAACTATTATGCTTATCTAGCTTTATTATAACGATATACAAATTTAATTTCGGTTACGATTGGTAGGAGCATATAGATATATGCCCCGCGCGCCAAAAAGTGACAGTGCTATTTATTTGCTTAGGTGAAGAACGAAACAAACATATATCATAGCCGTGTGGCATTGTCGCAGGAGTAAATGACGTAAGCGACAAAAGATAAAATCTCGAATTGCATGGAAACAAACAAATGACGAAAAAAACTTTTTCTCCATAGATTTAGGTACCATAATCATAACTCTGTAAAAAAAGACTTAACATATTTTCTAGAGTCGGAGAATGAACCATATTAGTGTTATAGAAGAGCCGGTTACGACAAATAATTGTATCGAGAAAAGATCACCAACTGCGTTTCTGTCTTTCATTTATGTAGATTAAATCCTCTAGTTAATATTGCTTAAATATGAAATCAGTACCATTTTTCATTATTGAATACGACAATTGCTTAGCAGCAAAATTTTTTTTATATATCGTCTTAAGTACTTATTGTACCTACCTACTTCTGTTAGCTTATTAAGTGTGTGTGTAAATAAATGCCTTATATTTATTTATTTATTATTTAATCTATTTTTGTACTTTGAAATCGCTCCAGCAGTTAAGTCGTGAAAACGTAACAAACAGACAGACAAACTGATGGAAAGACAGAATTACTTTTGAATTTATAATATTATATTAGCAAAGATGGATGATTTATAGGACACTATTGTGATGTACTTTCCTTTTTCTGATTGAGTTCAAATTTTGAACACCTGACATTTACAAATAACTAACTGACCCGCCGCGGCTTCACACGCTTGAAATTTCCCGTTCCCGTGGGAACTTCGGCATAAAAATTATATAAAACACTCTTGTCTAAGTGACGCGACACTTCATGTAAATGATTTCACGTCAATGAACGACGGTTAAATTAAATGGATATGTTAAAAAATACTAAAATCGCGATAAAAGAATGAGGGGTGGGGGTAGGAAGGTGAAAATACTTTACAATCTGTTCTCATACAAAAAAAAATCATTTAAATCGGTCGACCCGTTTCGGATGAGTGCGACCACTAAAACCGTGATACGAGATTTTGTATATAAGATAGATGATACATAATGACACAATAACAATCAGTAAACGCAAGAAAGCTTGTTGAAGCCAGCAATAATGTTTCCAAAATGTTCAAGCTGGCAAAGTTACGAAGAAAAATGACTAACAAAGTACTTTAATTACTAATATTATAAAGATATACGTAAGTTTATGTTGCATTATGAGTAATATCCAAAATCAATAAAGAAACAGTGCGTTTGGTTAATTATATTCGAGTCATCTGTACCAAAACGTCATTCGGCTTAAGATAAAATTATCTAATAATTATTTGCATAAAATGCTCAAGAATTTTAATTCCAGCATATAAAGAATCCAATCTTTCTCAACAAACACTAATTTAACTGGAACCAGATAATATACGTTATTTTACCTAAGAAACTAGTAGGAGTGACTTGCGCAACGATGCCTAATCGTATTTAGTGGCTAAATATGTCTAAGAGAGTTGTCAAATCATACGAATACGTCAAATTTAAACATGTTTAGTCGCTAAAAGGATTAGGGATCGTTGTGCAAGTTGGGCTATATTTTATATTATATTTTGACGATCTCCGTGGTGCAGTGGGCTAATAGCCGGCTGAGACGCAGGAGGTAGCGGTTTCGATTCCCGCCGCGGAACAAATGTTTGCATGATCTACAGATATTTGTTCCGAGTCTAGTTGTTTCTCTATATAATATAAGTATGTATTTACTAAAAAAAAATGTATATAAGTATTTTATCAGTTATCTGGTTCCCATAGTACAAGCTCTGCTTAGTTTGGGGCTAGATAGCTCTGTGTGAAATGTCCAGCAATATTTATTTATTATTTATTTATCTATCTTATATTTAAAAGTTAAATGATGCAGCCCTTAAGTGGGTATCAAATAGTAAAATTTCACATAAAATGACGTTGTTAGTTTAGACTCGCTACAACCAGATAGGAGGGGGACAGATTCAGCTTAGTGCTTCCGCCTTTGGAAATCCAGTTAAATATTTGTAAAGGGAAATAACATCATAAATAATGTCACGACACCACGGCGGATGTTCCTGACACTCCCTCACGTGGCACAGGCAGAGTATAAATCAGGGAAAGGCGTGAGGTAATAATTTATATTCAACTTTTTCTAAGCGGAAATCGAGTCCACTCCCTATTGTGTACTTGGCCTTACATATCCGTGCAGTGCCAAAATAAACGTCACAGTATATATGCCCCAAGCAGTAGAGATACTCCAATGAATAATAGTCGCAACTTTGAAGGATTTGTAACCAGGTGAATTTGGAAAACCTCTAACTAGTGGTTCGCCCCGAACTGAGGTCTCGCGAGGGCTCCGATTAAAACAAAAAATATATCATTTGTAATCTCTGATTATCAAAATAGTGCCACATAATACATAACCAAGTTACTTGGCCTACAGTTTCATGCAAATTACAAGTAACGGCAGTTCATGTTTATTGGTACCTCTTTTTTGGGGTACAAATTAGAGTTATTCTGAATTTCAGACTTTGCCTATATTTGTGTTACTTAAGCTACACGCATACTAAATTACACCACTGTGGGTCACTGGTGTACCCTCTGAATTTTGTCAAAATTCAGTTTTTATCATAGCTAATAACTCAACGACTATAAGGAATTTACTAAAAATATAAACAGGATTGAAATTTACTAATGAAGACCTTTCATTTGACGTCCCATTTGATATAATAGTCTCATTTTCATTTTTTTTTACCCCTCTTGAACCCTAATATCTCAACAATAAAAATATTTTTAGTCACATCTAAATAGTGTCATCACTACCTACCTATGAATTAAATTTCACGATGGTCGGATCAACGCTTCGAAAGTTATCCTCGGCCAAACAAACATACATACATACATACAGACAACGCCGATTTGCCTAAGTAGATTTAGAGATCTCGCTTCGCTCTACCAAAAAGTACCGAATGGCTCTGCCGTATTGCCGAATGATAATGTGTTTTATTGTGTAGGTATATATTCTTCCTATGAAAATGAACAACTTTTCATATAATATAAGTAGGTAACTCAAATTTAATAAAATGTTTGAATTGTTTTTGTTAAATATTCACGAACTTCCTAATTTGCCTTCAAAGCAGTTTATAGCCTTGGTGTTAAATAGATTTAAAATTCCGCAATAATTTATACTCTTCTATTTTGCAATATAATTTTTTTTGTTGCACAGACATTCTATTGAACATCAAGGCTTATAAAGCTTGGATGAAAAAGGTAGAAGATAAGCCAGTTGAGACGCAGGAGGTTGCGGTTTCGGTTCCCGCATCGGAACAATGTTTGCATGATCTACAGATATTTGTTCCGGGTCAGTCTGTGTGTACTCTACACGGTGAAATTGAAATAACTATTTTTCCAGAACAAACGTTGTTCAGATCTACTACCGTTTTGTAGCATCAAATACCTGCGTTAGTAAAAAACTTTTCACACCACCTGCTTGACAATGTCAAATTATATGTCATGTAAACCTCATCGAAAGCGGGCGATTAAATCCCTACGGCTGATTAGGGAGTAGAGTTGTACTGAATTTCAATATGGCCTCGCAAGCATAATGTGATTTGAATTTAGAACCTCATCTGTATTAAAATTTTAACCAAAGAGACCTACACAATAAGATCTTATTCGGTAATCGAACTACCCTCTGCACAGAATGCACCAACCTAGATTTGGTTTTTATCGTCTCGCAGACAATGTGAAAAGTAGAGTATTCTGCTCGTGCTGTCTGCATCTTGGGCGTACTTATATCCCTCTCTGCACTCAGGATTCTAATAACTCCCTCGCTTCGCTCGTGAGATAACTCTAGAATCCTTCGTTACGTCCGGGATTCAATATAATATATACATTAATTAGTTCTCAGTTAACCGTGACATAAAATTCACTCAACGCGGTAGCGATTTGCGTACTATTATTTCTTCTGTGGCGAGTATTATTAGGTGTGTGTCGAAGGGAGTAAAGTAAATTCAGACTATTAAAAGCCGCAACTTTTATGTTTTTCAAAAAACATTTGTGCTTAGTTCGGGGCTAGATAGCGCTAAGTGAATTGTCTAGAATTATTTATTTACTTACCCATTACCCAGTTGTCTCGCCATCTTAAATAATTCAAAAGATTGTAATTCATTAGTTTCGTGACAAGTTGTCATTGACTCAAATGCATCTTATTTATATCAGCCATTCAGTTTTAATTGCTGTTTTATTAACAAGTCGTACGGTATTAATCACACAATGGCTTTGCGCCATATTACTAACCAACTTTCCAAAGTATTTTGCTATCATATATTTTATATATATATTTTTCAATAGAAAAAGGCAAATGAGGTATCTGGAGCTCTTATATATCATACTATTGTATGATACGAGTATACACAAAATTACATAATATTGCACAATGACTCTGCAATGGTTTTTCGCCAAATAACCGTTCATTGACATAAATAATTCGTTCATTCTTCGTTCATCGATTGATGTATTCCTATTGGGCCCGTAGGCCGTATACACACGGCTACACATCAAGCTATACATTTTCAGTCTATGCTGACCTCTCATTGTACGGAAAACCTACACAATGCGAGGTCAGTTTATACTGGAAATGTATAGCTTGAGGTGTAGCTGTGTGTACAGCGTTAAATTAATATTTAAAATTAAAGATATTCCCCGTTCTCCCTCTACTCTGTACTGTTGATATGTTGTGTATACGTAGAAATTATTAAAATAAAATAATTAACAATTATGCCCGGTTTCTCCGATTGCAGAATCAAGAGCTGACGTATTTTTTAATGTGATCGGAATAATGTGAACTATCATATATATCATTATCATATGATGATCTCCGTGGTGCAGTGGGCGTATAGCCGGCTGAGACACAGGAGGTAGCGGGTTCGATCCCCGCCGCGGATCAAATGCATGATCTACAGATATTTGTTCCGTGTCTGGGTGTTTCTCTATATATTATGTATGATTATACATAATATATATATATATTAAGTATGTATTTACAAAAAAAATGTATATAAGTATTCTATCAGTTATCTGGTTCCCATAGTACAAGCTCTGTTTAGTTTGGGGCTAGATAGCGCTGTGTGAAATGTCCAGCAATATTTATTTATTTCTTTTTGTTTATATCAAGAGTATTAATATCATTCAGTACTTATATATTAGGTATGTGTGATTTAATTACGACGTAATATAATAATATTACCAAACCTACCTTGAAACCATTAGGACATTGGGATAAATAAATATGAGGTTAATAAAATATAAGTTGAATTGAGCATTAGGGTTAGTGGTATTATGAATAATTACATAAGTTTGAATAGTATAACTGGAACAATTAAGGCTAAAAGCTTTATGCATGATTGCAACAGATTTATGCAATCAAAACATATGTAAATTTATTATTGGCCAAAGTGGGAATAGAAGTAGTATTTTATTTTTCTAATTACTGCTTTAAAAACTACGTTCATAAATTAAAAAGGACAACGACACGTGAAATTAAGAATGCCCGTTGTCCTCGTTGGCCGTATCTCCGTAAAGGGGACAACGGAAGGAAAATGTATGACGTATCGTTGTCCTCGTAACAGGGGCATATTTTACGGGGACAATGGGAATACACTCATGGAAACTTCACTTACGAATGGAACACTCACACTAATTTTCATCATCATCAGCTGATGCTGAACTATTCACTACTGAAAAAACCTTTCTTCGATTTCCAAAGCGATCGACCTTGTGTGGCCTGCATCCAATTAATACAAACTACCTTTATTTGGACGAGACTTCTTATGATCCTACGAGATGGAACAAATTAATAGATTTGCAAAACGAAGTCTAAAATCTTCTGGGTGTAGATTTACCTTTGTACCATCTTTCCCGCCACATAATTACCTAATTATAATATATATAATGTATATAATTATAATATAATAATATATATCAAAGACAGCAACGCAACAGCAATCGGTCGCCAAACGTCAAATTGACTTTGGTAAATAGTTCTATCTGTTGCCGTCCCTCTGGTGATGGCAATAGTTTCTATGTGCAGATTGACGTTTCACGGCCGATGGTTGTGGCGTTGTTGTCGCTGATTTTAGGTAATTACCCCCCGGCGCATGCATCTAGGAGTTGCCCACGACTGACTCAGACATCCCGAATATCGTGGAGCCTGTCTTTGCCCACCAGTCGGCTGGAAGTGATTCAAACAATATAAAAAACAAAACTACAATTGTCCAAAAACTCAACTTTATCGAGATTTCGATGTTTAGTCCTTTTTCTTATCGAGTCCGGCTCTATTGAGCACATACTCTGTCCAAATAAAAGGCTTTTATGATGGAAATAGTCTCTCAAGAACCAGCATCCACTTGGTACTCTTCCCGCCTAGATAAATGATAATCGAAAATAGAAATCGACATGAAAGCGCTTGCGAACATGACGTGACGGTCAGGATACATCAGCGTCGCCTCCGTGTAGGTAGGTACTTTACGGGGCACCGGCGCCGTTCCACCGCCGTGAAAATTTTTTATATGATAATAATAAATAAGTGCCAGACTTTGTCGGTTTCGTGTACAACTGGGCCTTATCAGCAATTGCCAATGTTTAGATATCTAATGGTAAGTCTTAAGTTTTATCAATCTAACCGTTCGATCTTTCTCGATTGTATAAGACGCAAAAACGTTAAATATGAACGTGTGAGCCACCATAACAAAAATCTAAGAAAGTGACAACTATACCAAAGGTTGCATTATATTTTCGATTGTCATTTATCTACAAGTACAGATCGACTTGGAAGTCATCCAAAACTATTTATGGCAAATTTTCGGTGACTCTAAAACGTCTGCGGCATTCGAATAGTTTGGCTGTCTCGAGGGTTACGTGGAAACTTTAGAAACGTTTAAAAGCAAAGTTGGAATATTCTATAAAGTGCCAACTAAAACTTCAAAAATGAGAACTTAGAAGCGTCTGGTTAAGGACATCTGCTAGACCAGATGGTTAACCTAGCCCCAGAGGAGTGGAAACTTTTAAGTATGCTCTAAATGTTAAGTTCGTGCTAAGGGCCAATCCTAATGAGAAATGAGGGAAAATATTTCCTTCTAGTTAACATAAATGAATGATCTCATGAACGTATGGTATTATACCCCATGTGGAGAAGATCAACTTCCAAAAGAATGGGTATACGGTGTCGTTCTATCTTTTTTAATTTGATGATAGCGAAGCGCTTGATCACTACCTCACCTGATGGTAAGTGATGATAAGATCAAAGATGAAGCACGCTTACCTAGAAAGAACCCATTCACTCTGGGCTTGACGACTCCGAGATTCTACTGGTCCGGAAAACATATTGCTCCATCGTTGGTCTAATATGGAAAACAACAACATATTTCTTACTCCATTTAAAGTTTCTTCTGTGTCACACAGTCTTATCTTCTCATCAGCTCCAACTGCTGGACAAATGCCTATCTTCCCTTTTACCATTCGTTCCGGTCAAAACTTTAGTAGGCCAGTTCGTACACCACTTGTCGAGTCCGTCCCGCCATCCCCTAACAGGTCAAACAAAAAACTAGGTCAAAATGAAATTGCTCATTAGATTGCATTAGTAGGGTATTAATATAATTCTATTTGTACTAAAAACCGGATATTTACCCTGATTTGTGAGTTCTTGTGTGTCCCGATATTTCGACGCAGTTGCATGCGCCATGATCACGGGTAAACTGAAGTCTTTGCGAATGGATAGTTTTTGGCAGATATAACGATCTACCCTCTTTCTTAGTCTCTTGCTAGGAATGAATTCACTAATACTATCACTACTACCGGTTTCATTCTCGATCAACACACAACACTTACAGTATCAGGACGCGTAATTGACACTACACTTTTTCGGTTCTTACACATTCTCACCACAGAATTCCAGGCTCCAGATAGTTGAAAACCATCTTCACGATTGAAATTCTTGTGTTTGGTAATCTCAATTGCCTCTTGAACCAGTCTTGGGATGTAATGTCGCTCAGTTGAGATTACTTGTGGATTGTGTAGCTCGATCGGGACACTCAAGAACTCACTACATCATGGTAAATATCCAGTTTTTAGTACAAATAGTGTTAATAACCATGATAGTTTCAAAAGTTATATTAATATAATTGTTTAATAGGAATATAACAAGTATTTTTTAACAAAATATAACCGAGTTGAGATAACGGTAAATACCAAACTACTCTACTTCTACTGTTAAAAATCTGGGGTTAACGATAGATCGTAACTTGTCTTGGGGAAATCAACTTAAAGTCACCTCTCAAAAACTTTTTGCCTCAGGACGCTCTCTGAGACGACTGCGGAACTTTCTCCTAACTACCACTAAAATTGCACTTGCACAATCCCTGCTTCTACCTATGTTGGATTACGCGGATGCTTACTACCTAGATCTGACAGAAGAGCAGCTAGATAAGCTTGAGCGTCTCCAGAACTTCTGCATCAGGTTTATATGTCAGTTGCGCAAATATGATCATGTTTCCCTTTATCGCATCATTCTCAAGTTGCTCCCTATTGGCTTTTGCCGTGATTCTCATATTCTGTCTCTTCTCTATTCTATTCTATTCAATCCTTTCTCCCCTTGTTATCTTAAAGAGAGGTTTGCTCATCTTCATTCTTCCAATACTTTTTCTCTCAGGTCATAGGAAAACGTATCCCTCAAAACACCCGTACACTCTAGTTCCTTCTACGGGAAATCATTCACTGTCGAAGCAGTGCGCTTGTGGAATGCTTTGCCTGTGGAAATTAGACGGGCTCCTTCACAGCACTCTTTTAAGCTGAGATTAAAGCAGCATTACCTTAATGCCTAGCTTTCTTGTCATTTGAGTTACCTATTTATTTATTTTAATTTTATTGTCCTCGTTTTAGAGTATTTGTAAGATTTAGGTTATTACTCGTATTAGTCTATCTTTAGGTATTTATTTATGTATTAGGATTATAAGTACAGTTTTTATTAGATATAATTTTTTATTTTTTATTTCATTCGTTTGTAAACAAACTCTGTGCACCGCTGTCCATTACTGCTTCGCTTATTACTTTCCATCCAAAGGTTGCCTGGAAGAAATCGCTTTCAGCGGTAAGGCCCCCCATTGTACTTTATTTAGCTTAAATTAGTTTTTTTAAGTATTCCTGGAGTACAATTAAGAATTATTCTATTCTATTCTACTCTATCAACTTTGATGAAATTTCCATGGGATCAATCTAAAAGTAAAATCTTTCAAACAAAAAACTAATTTTCCAAATCGCTTGATATGTAACGGAGTTTTGAGCTAACAAACATAACAATTAAACAAATTTATGACTTATATGGATGTTATTGTCAAAACTGGACCAAATTGAAATGAGACTACACGGGATGCATTAGCTCTCAAATAAAAAAAGAATCATTAAAATCGGTTCACCTAGTCAAGAGTTCTGGGGTAACAAACAAAAAAAAAATACAGTCGAATTGAGAAACTCCTCCTTTTTTGAAGTAGGTTGAAAATAAAATCTCCGCTCGGGTCACGCGGCCTTGCGCCTTGTGGGAAATCGTCGCGAATTCGGGTAAGTGTTCAGCCAAGTCCCTCTTCAACTTGGCTGCTTTTTGGGTAAAATCAGCGATTTTTGTAAAAAGTTGCTTGTGCAAAGCTGCAGAATAATATACCTTACTTTTTGCAATGTTGACAAACACAGTAAACAAGTTTAAAATAAAACAGTGTTTAACAATTTACTAGATAAGCGATTAATTTGTTACCAGTTTATCACACGTTATTAATCTCTACAAAATTAAATGCTCGTTTAAATGAGATTAACTGCAGTTGATTTTGTATCAGATAACTATTATAGCTATGTTATTTTCCTAACGAAGCAATGTTCGGTTTTTTATTTGAAGTAGTGAAATATTTTGCAATGTTCTTGGTATAAAAACGGCAAGCTCAAATTGTTTTAAATGCATCGTGGGTCTTCGAGTTGCATTTGCGTTACTTGGATTAATACATTTTAAGACATATATTATTAGTAGTTGAATTACAATATTGTGTCAAGGGTGAGTGATGTCTTCCATGGGCATATGCTTTGCATTCGTAGTCAAAGTCAAAAGTCAATGTCAAATATTTTTATTCATTAAAATCACAAGGATCACTTTGAAACGTCAATTTTACTGCCTGTTCTTTCGCGACAAGCCAGGAAAAAAGACAAGAAACAAGGCTGGTTGTTTTTTTTAATGATCCTTGTATAATACATAAAATAAATTACGTCTAAATTGTAACAATTTGAACGAGTTGGAGCAATTTCAATCCCAAACTTTTCTATCAACTAAATAATCCGATATCTTATAGTAGGCTTTTTATAAAGATTTTGTTTAATTACGTTTTTAAATTTATTAATTGTCAATTTTTGTACATCCCTTGGGAGTTTGTTATAAAAGCGTACACCTTGCCCTTTAAACGATTTACAAACTTTATGGAGTCTACAAGTGGCAACAGCGAGTTTATCTTTATTTCTAGTATTAAAATTATGATTATCGCTATTTTTCTGAAACAAATTAATATTTTTGTGAACATACATCAGATTTTCATAGATATATTGACAAGGGAATGTCATAACATTTATTTCAAAGTTCAGGTTGTTTGCCAATCTCCATTTACAAATGTTTCAAAGTTGAGAACATTTTAAATTCCAATCATGCACATTGGTCCGTTAGTAGACATGCAGATGGGCGAGAAATTTTCAGCGATTTGCATCTGTTGCAAAACTAAGTTATGGTAATCCGGGTATAACTTACAGGCTATGGGAAGATTTCCAACTTTATCGAAAAGCTGGATTTTTCCCGTGGCTCTGCCCGGGTTTAACCAGTTTTGTGAAGTAAGTTAGAAGTCAACTAGTGTAACATTTTTTTAACATAATTAAGCCATTCAATACGAGCTCAAAAAACTCAGACTTAGTACAAAAGATTGTGACTGTAAAGTTGATTGAATAAGGTGGCTTTAAAATATAATTATCTAAGAGTTTATTGATCAGCGAAGCGAGATCTCTAAATCAACTTGGGCAATTCAGCGTTGTATGTATGTATGTATGTTTGTTTGTCCGAAGATAACTTTCGAAGCGTTGATACGGTCATCGTGAAATTTGATACATAGGTAGGTAGTGATGGCACTATTTTGGTGTCACTAAATGAGATAAAATTGTTGGGGGAATGTTGAGATTTTGGGGTTCAAGAGGGGTAAAAAAAAATTAAAATGAGATTATTAGGTCAAATGGGACGTCAAATGAAAGGTCTTTATTAGTTCATTTAGACTTCGTTTTTATTTTAAGTAAATTCCCTATAATCTTTTAGTTATTAGCCAGAATAAAAACTGAACTTTGACAAAATTCACAGGGTACACCAGTGACAGTGCTGTAATTTGGTATGCGTGTAGCTTAAGTGACACAAATGTAGGGAAAAGTCTGAAATCCAGAAAAACTGCCATTTGTACCCCTAAAAATAAGTCCAATTAACATAAACTACCCATTACCTGTAATTTGAATGAAAATGTAGGCCAAGTTAGATGGTTATCATTTCGTGGCACTATTTTAAAGATAACAAATAATATTTTTTTGTTTTAATCGGAGACTCGCGAGATCTTTCGGTAGTTATAAGCAAGAACCAAACGCACAGTGCCCATAAATACTTGATATAAAAAGCTATGGCGACCCATATGGCGTTATTTAGTACGGCGTAATAGCAGGCATGTCCAGACTAAAACATTTATTAAAAATATGACAGACAGAGATTCTGAGCTATAAAATATCTATGAGCAAAACAAAACGTTACGATCCTTTGGGAAATTGAATTATCTCTGTAATTTTAAATACCTGATGCTTTTGTGAGCAGAAACCTTTTCCTGATCACTGAGCAATAAAAATGTTTATTGACGCGAATACACGTAGGTGGAGGTTGATCTGAAACTTTTGTTTTATTGATAGAATGTCACAGTTTTATTACGAAAATATCTGGAATAGGGTTTAAACTTCGCTGATACATGCTATATGCGGTAAGTGTTAGTGTAGAAGCGGTCACGTTGTTTGTAGAGGTTCGTGATCACTAATTGGATGTGTAACCGCTTGTATGCGTCTTGGCTATAAAAAGTTGTGCACTGGAAAGCATAGCGACGCCACACAGGATCAGTTGCCCTGATCATCATGTCATTCTCTTGTCAATACATCTATGAAAATCTGATGTATGTTCGCAAAAATATTATTTTCTTTAAGAATAATAGCGATAATCATAATTTTAATACTAGAAATAAAGATAAACTCGCTGTTGCCACTTGCAGACTCCGTAAAGTTAGTAAATCGTTTAAAGGGCAAGGTATACACTTTTATAACAAACTCCCAAGGTTGTCTGGAAGAAATCGCTTCTAAGCGATAAGACCGTCCATTGTACTTGTTGCTTTGTGTATTTTTATATTTTTTGTTTGTTTCTTGTGTGGTGTACAATAAAGTATTTTCATTCATTCCTAAGGGATGTACAAAATTGACAATTAACAAATTTAAAAACGTAATTAAAAATCTTTATATAAAAAGCCCACTATAAAAGATCGGATAATTTAGATGATAGGGAAACTTGGGATTGAAATTGCTCCAACTCGTTCTAAATGTTACAATTTAGACGTAATTTATTTTCTGCATTGCTATTGTACAAGGATCATTAAAAAAACAACCAGCCTTGTTTCTTGCCTTTCTTTCCTGGCTTGGTCGCGAAGGAACTGGCAGTAAAATTGACGTTTCAAAGTGATCCCTGTGATTTCAATGAATAAAAATATTTAACTTTGACTTTATAATTCACCTTTTCTTGAACTAGATAATTCAAATATGTAACACCAGAAAAGAAACATTTCGAAAAACATTTTACTTATATGAGAACTATATCTGTAAGTAATTTGTTGGGCTTAAATAAGTATAAGAAACAAGTTAAGTAATAATAATAAAACACTTAAATAGGCTGATGTTTAGTGTTCATAAATACAGGCATTGCACGCTTCAAGATAAATCTAAACAGGTTGCTACAGGGTAGGGAACGCATCTACAATACCCCGGGTGTTGCCGGTGTCAATAGGCGACGGTAACCGCTTACCATCAGGTGGACCGTAAGCCTGTTTCCCCACAAACAACATAAAAAAAAAACAAAAAAATTATGTCATCACTAACAGCCTAACAGCCTAACCCACAATCGACTCCTAAGCATTTCTTAGCTGTAATGTGTCATGCTTTGACGCGTGGTAAGGTCTTTAGCCTACTCTTAGCCCAGCTTCTACAACGATTCCTAAACGAAATTATCGACTAAACATCTTTAAACTTGACGTATTTGTGTGAATTGACAACTCTCTGAAACGCATATAGTCGATTAATACGACTAGACATCGTTGCTCAAGTCGCCGTTATAGTACTAAGTTTAAAGGCTGAGTGTATTTATTTAAAGCCGCGCAGTGGTAGAATAATACGGTTAGAAATAAAACGAAGATTGCGTAAATGCTTCTCACTGAAACTGTAAAGGGATTACACTAATCAAGTGCTTGGTCTCAGATGTCCACAGACTTGATTGGAATTTATTTCAGGTGTACACAAGTTGGAATTTATAAATGTCAGCACAAAAGGTCAGTTTTTAATGTCAACGGGACGATAACGGGACGGAGTGTGCTATTAAGTTATATGAAGGTCATATACCGTTTCCATACAAAAAGTTGTAGTAATTTTTTCTTTCTTAACCTATACCTTCCCACTGCTGGGCAAAGGTATCTCCCATATCCCACCAGCCATCTTGGAATGCATCGAGATCGTCACGCTAACGCTTCCTTGGCCTACCCCCGCCGAGTCCCATGAGCAGGCACTCAATGTGTGACACATTTGTCTGTAACCATACGACTGACGTGATCCGCCCACTCCCATTTCAACCTGGCAGTCTTGTTACTAACATCTGGGATGCCGTTCCTCGTGCAGTAGTAAATAAATAAATAAATCTTTATTCATTGGCTTAGTGCTAAGATTAACATTACGGATGAAATTATTGCAGCAGAATTTAAGTCCAAATGTAAACATGTTCCATAAAATATTAGATTAAAAAATAAATTTACGAACAGAAAGAGTATATAATTATTTAAAAGACCATAAAATACAGAAGAAACTGTTGAATGATATAAAGACCATTGCAAATGATCTATAGATAGCTAAACTGCTCCAAATCACAACCGGTACGAAGTCGCGGACAACAGCTAGTATCTAAATAAACCAGTAGGTCTATATTACTTTACACAATGCCTGAACTAGGAATACCTGTGTCTCAGGCGAAAAAGTAGTAGTAGCTTCTGACAACGGATGTTGCCATTTGCCATCAGGTGTTGTTCAGAAATATTTTCTCTTCTTCTCAATCGTAACGCTTTTGGCAGAGCGGTCGTGGTTTTTATTATTTTTGGGGGCAGATGTTACACGCCTCACGATATCTCGCGATTTGTCTCTGTTGACAGTAATTCTCGTGCATTCATGCATTGGCTGCAGTAGGAAATATTTTTATCGATTGTTAATCAAGCATTGATTTATTATAACTATGAACTTTGCAACAACCGTCCAGCCACGGCTTACCTAAAACACTCCACAACGCGTCGGTGCATCACTCGATAACTGTCGAGGTGAGGTACTTTTTAGTGTAGAGTCGCTATTTGTTTGATAGCCATAAGCAAAAGTAGTATTTACTATGTAATCTGATATTATGTCACTTTTTGTCGCTTAGTACGGCGTGATACTTATATCCTTAGTTGATCGAGCCAAGCGAGATCTCCAAATCAACTTGGGCAAATCGGCGTTGTATGTATGTATGTACGTTTGTTTGTCCGAGGATAACTTTCGTAGCGTTTATCCGATCATCATGAAATTTGGTATATAGTGATGACACAATTTTGGTGTGACTCAATGAGCTAAAAATATTAGGGGGTTGTTGAGATATTGGGGTAAAAAAAATGAAAATGAGGCGATTAAGTAAAATGAAAGGTCTTTATAAGTACCTTTGAACCCCGTTTTTATTTTTAGTTTAATTTTTGTAGCTTTTGAGTTATTAGCCATAATAAAAACAAAGCTTTGACAAAATTCACAGGGTACACCAGTGACCCCACAATGCTGAAATTTGGTATTCATGTAGCTTTAGTGACACAAATATAGGCAAAAGTCTGAAGTCCAGAATAACTGCCATTTGTACCTCAAAAAATATAACCAATTTACAAGAACCCCCGTTACATCTATTTTGAATGAAACTTTAGGTCAAGTAGGTTGGTTATTCATTTCGTGGCACCAATTTATTAGTCAAAGATTAGAGCCGGCATGCACAAAGATCATTAAATGTATTTAGCAAAGTGTTTCAATTTAAAGTATTTGTATGATTTGACAACTCCTTAAATCATATTTAGCCACTAAATACGTTTAGGCATCGTTGTGCAAGTCGCGCTAAGAATAATATTTATTTTGGGTGATTCGCGAGATCTCAGTTCGGGGCGAACCACTAGTTATATTAACACGCGTAAAATTTCCGTCACTCGTCATTTGAATCACCGTAGTCACTGGAAATTACCGAGTACCTACACGGGTAATTTTAATGTGTGGACTCAAGCAGCTATTGAGAATGATAGTGTCTCGGGAAAGAAAATTTTCCTATAGCACTACTGGTTGAGCCAGTTAGTAGTGTCACGGTGGAGAAATGACACTTTAAATGCAAACCTATCAGACGATTTTCAAATAACATTGCTGTAGTGAAGAAACATTGCAAACAGTCAGCCGTCTATTTGTCAAATAAATCTACATCTCTTCGTTACATTTGTACAGTGGAGGACCCGTAATTCATTTAGTTTTTAATTTCATTATCGACCCTTGTGGAGGTAAACAGGGATTGGGATTAGATTATATTTCATATACTACTAACAGGACGCACGTGACAAGTTAGCTCAATAATTCGATGTCTTGGAGATTTTTCAGACCGAAATTATTGTTACGAGCTGAGGGTTCGGGATAAAATAATGAAAAAAATAACACTTTTATTCAACACTAAAACGATGAATACACGAACTTAGTCACACGTAATCACAACACACTAATTCACACCACTGTTGCACAATAAACCACTAAAAGTCACTAAAATGTTCGCACGTATAGCCAAAACAAGACTGCCTCTCCGTGTCTTCTTCTTCTCTCACACCAGCGGAGCCGGTGTGGAGGATGCAGTGCCGGGCTTTTAGGCCCTTTCCTGCGGAGATCTTACCGCTCCCCGTTTCTACGGGGGGGTCATCGGGTCGGCTCGCGGAGCCTCAGGTTTGCTACTCACGCGTTACTGGCCGCCCGATGCTCACTCCGCAGGGAGGATCGTCGGTCGGTCGTCGCGCAGGTACCTTTGTTGGGAGAAGGGTAGGGGGAAGCGATGAAGGAGGGATTCCCCGATCTGACGATGCCTGGTTGTCGTCAGTGTCTGTGGCCAGTTCCCGCGGGTACGGCTTACTCTTCAGGGGCCTTTCTGTGAGAGGGGCCAGTTCTCGCAGATGTGAGTAAGTGGAGTCGTCCAGGTGCGCAAACATCCTGGTTGCTAGGCAGCCTATAAATTGGTCCAGGCTCTCGATTCTTAGGCCCCGCTGTATGGTGGCGTTTCGGACGATTGTCTCTCCGGCCGTCTCTCTGGCCTATTTATACCGCGCACAGTTCATAACACTCGAACGTTCTCGATCGTTCCAGGAAAGGGTAGGTATTTCGACAGAATAACTATTCCTTATTCTGTGCAACTGCAGGAAAACGTAGCATGTAGGTATATTCCATACCAAGTATTACCTATTCTGTGACACAGTAGGTAAGCCGAGAGCCGTCGAGAAATGCCGACTACCTATTACTTATTCTGTGACAGCCTCGGCGTAACATTATGTTATACATGTTTCCGGACGAAAAGTTTGGTCAATGGCTATATTTTTTAATAATGATGACCAGTAATTGAAGAGGTTAATAATGTAATGATAGTACATTAGAACAATAATTTATTGTAATAATATTAATGATATTTTCAGTTGTGTTTACATTTTGTTTCTCTGTTCCTAAGATATAAGTTTTTAAATGATTACTTATCAGGTTTGTTTAAGTATTATTGATGTGTGGTCATAATGTTAGGAGTACGATTTTCAAATAACGAATGACTGTGTAAATTATTAACCAATTTTTAAAAATGTTTTACTTTATTCGATTTTGTTAATATTGACGACATGAGAAGATTGCTGTGATTGGTGGCGCCCAAAAACTAGAAATGTGTGCCCTAATAATACGATTTTGTGATTGTTAGGACTTGTAATAATCATTACTGACTCCGTGGCGCAATGGGCGTATAGCCGGCTGAGACGCAGGAGGTAGCGGGTTCGATTCCCGCCGCGGAACAAATGTTTGCATGATCTACATTTGTTCCGTATCTGGGTGTTTTCCTATACATTATAAGTATGTATTTATAAAAAAAAAAAAAAAAAATTATATAAATATTCTATCAGTTATCTGGTTCCCATAGTACAAGCTCTGCTTAGTTTGGGGCTAGATAGCGCTGTGTGAAATGTCCAGCGATATTTATTTATTTATTTATTTATTAGTTATGTTTTAACCTCTAGAGTGCTTTCACGCTCCCGGGAGGCAAGCCGTTTTTTTCCCTTGGTTGCTCAACGACCACCCAGGAGCATGCGCAATGCGCGGTAATATTATGATTTTTCATTTCAAACTCACTGAACCGATTCCTTTCATTCTTTCTGTGTGTCATTCTCCATAGAGCAGGCTTGATAATGGCGGCGATAACAAAATGTCATACGTCTGAAAATTTGGCAGCAATCAAAATATAAAATTTATTTACGTTTGGCGCCATTTTTACCGGCCATCTTGTGTTTACATCAAATTGATTGTTTGTTACTGTTTTCATGTGACGTAATTTTACAGTAGTATTTGTATTTGCCGTGTAGCTACACGGATGTAGTTTATGGAATAAGTATTTCCGACTGAAAGAAAGTTAATAGTTTTGGTATGTTATTACTTTTTTTTTCGTGTATTTTTTTAACGTGTTTTTCGCCGCGGCTGCATTGTTTTGATTTTAATTAGTTCAAATTATGAATCCTTATCTTATTTTGTATTTTATTAGGCTTAATAAAACCATAATAAAAATAAATAAAAAATAAAAAAATCTCTACGATAAACCATACACCTACAATAATTATTTAAAAAGGTCATGCGTTTTTACCGTGAATTGGGACTGGATGCAGATAAAAGTTATTTATTTTCTATTTATTACAATTTTTATTTATTTATTTCTTATTAAATCTTATAAATAATGTATTAGGCTATAATAATAAATAACTTTAATCCATATAAATATATAAAATTTCTCCATTTAATGAGATACTTTCCCAACCCAACAAAAGACGTGACGTCATTGCTTTGTAAAATAATAATTACTCTCATATTTACAAACCAAACCGTCCTGAATGAGTTGTTATAAAAAGCTACAATGTTTAAGCTATTTAAAAACAGAAGTATTAATCGATTTCGATCCATCAACACTCGACGATTTATCAACAAGTGTTCCCGGGCGGTCTGTTTTTTTTTGACATTTTACGATGCGCAGATTTAGGGTTCAATATTTATAAGTAAGGGTTCTTTCTGTCTAATTTATTGATTAAACCTTGTAAATAATGTATTAAGCTATAAAAACAAATAACATTTACATAGATAACTGTTATATTTTTGAAATCATAAGCATTTTAATCTGAGATTCGGGAACAAATGCGTAAAATTTTAGTTTTGAACCTGTGATTTTGATTACAATTTACTAATAAAATGGCATAAAAGTTATACCTTTAGAAAGCCTATTTCACCTAGATTCTAGTACAATAAGATTTTAATACATTGTTAATTGAAAATAATTGAGAAAACTTAGTCCAAACGCAGCGCGGTAATTTTTTGGCGCGAAATTTTTTTTAATTGCTAATCTCAAAGCAACTGTTATAAAAAAATGTTTCGCGATTAAAGCCAGTGAGAGCACTCCTCTGGTTTAACAGACTTTAAGTTCATTACATGTTGTTGTTATAGCCAATATAAATAGATATTATCATGTAAACAATCAATGCTTGTGATTTGCCAAAGATATGACTTTTTACGACTTTTTGTGGGTATAAATAGCAATGTAAATGCCATATGGGCACCTTTGTTTCTATTCCTGGCTCCAGAACAAGATAAGTACCAACCAATTTTCTAATATTGCTGTAATATCTTTCTTTGTAAACTTGTATTGTATTTCTGTGTGTTGCTTGTTGGCTTGGGTGAGCTACACTTAAAATTATTGAAATAGACCTTGTTGTTATTCAAATTGTATCAGTTACATTGTCGCCCACCCAGCTTATTTTGTGTACCTAGGTAATTTTGGAATAGAATCTAGATATATTTAATTGGCGTCATTTTACTACCTTTTGTTTCAATGTGTTACCTATTTATAATGTGAAATGAAAGAATACACGTTGTTGAAGTATTTTGTGTTTATTTCCTTACATGTTCTCTAATTAATCAAGCAAATCCCCGTTAGGTTATAACTAGTTTCGAGGCATAGTAGCTGTAAAAGTAGTATTGCGAGTCCAATACAATGCCACTTTGGATATTGACTTATATTTCTAGATAGGTATATTAAATTATTAGTAGACTGTTTTACTTTTTCTATCACACGCGACTTCGTCCGCGTAGAATACCTTCTTTAATCTGGTTGATTTGTACAAAATGCATCGGCGTAAAAACCCGTTTTGTTTATGGTTTTCTACGCACGATGTACGTTTTGTCCTTAAAACTAACTACCGAGGGAAAACATTATGAGCTATTAATGTATAGTGTTGTGCAATCAAAGATGTGAATATAACTGACACGTATGCATAACTTATAAATAGTTTTAATTAGTTGAATATTTTTTGCTACGCCTTCGACAAACCGTCTTATTTTATTTATTTATTTAAATGTGTTAAGCAATTACCTGCCTTTAACCATTGCATTACGTCACAGATTACGTCCACGGCGCATGATTTATAATTATGTATTATTAAAACCTTTTTATTCTAGATCTCTTAGATCTTACATAATGTAATGGTATACACCCAATGTATTATACATTGGTTGACGACCTCCGTGGTGCAGTGGGCGAATAGCCGGCTGAGACACAGGAGGTAGCGGGTTCGATTCCCGCCGCGGAACAAATGTTTACACGTTCTACAGATATTTGTTTCGGGTATGGTTGTTACTCTATATATTATAAGTATGTATTTACAAAAAAAAAGTATATAAGTATTCTATCAGTTATCTGGTTCCCATAGTACAAGCTCTGCTTAGTTTGGGGCTAGATAGCGCTGTGTGAAATGTCAGCAATATTTATTTATTTATTATTTATTTATTTATTTACTATGAAGATTTTACTAGCCAATTTTGAACGTTTTTTTTTATAAATTATAGGCTACCGTTTGACCACTATCTCGCCTGATGGTAAGCGATGATGCAGTCTACGATGGTACACGCTTGCCTAGAAGAAACCTATTCACTCGTGACATGAAGATCCCTAGGTTGTAGTTATCAGGAAACACAGACTCAGGCAAGGCGTTCCAGTCCTTGGCGGTACGTACTGGAACAGATTTTGGAAAAAAAGTACTATTCACTTCATTTTGGTTTTGATGAAACTTAAATTTTGTGTTATTTAAAGTATTGTATGTAGTCATTCTTATAAATACGGGATTTATCACGTACCGTCTTATCGGTGTTTTGACTGACAATGCTTCGGTTCAATTCGTGAACCTTCAGGGTGAGTGCGATCTGTTCCGAATAACGTCTCACCTCGTACTCGTATTTATAATAATGATTGAAATAAATCACGAAATTTTCTAAGTAAAATATGGTATGTATGTGTGGTAATTCAAATTGTGTATATTTTAATTGATCGAGCGAAGCGAGATCTCCAAATCAACTTGGGCAAATCGGCGTTGTATGTATGTATGTATGTTTGTTTGTCCGAGGATAACTTTCGAAGCGTTTATCTCATCGTGAAATTTGGTATATAGATAGGTAATAATGGCAGAATTTTGGTGTGACTCAATGAGCTAAAAATTTTGGGGGGGTTGTTGAGATATTGGGGTTCAAGAGGGGTAAAAAAAAATGAAAATGAGACTATTAGGTCAAGTGAGACGTCAAATGAAAGGTCAAATTAGTAGATTTTGACTCCGTTTTTACTTTTAGCAAAGTTTTTGCAGTTTTTGAGTTATTAGCCATAATAAAAACGAAACTTTGACAAAATTCACAGGGTACACTAGTGACCCCACAGTACTGTAATTTGGTATGCGTGTAGCTTATGTATTACAAATATAGGCAAAAGTCTTAAATCTAGAATAACTGCAATTTGTACCCCAAAAAACAGTACCATTTAACATGAACTCCCGTTACATGTAATTTGAATGAAACTGTAGGTCAAGTTAATTGGTTTTATTTCGTGGCACTGCTTTGATAGTCAAAGATAACGAATGATATTTTTTTGTTTTTATGGTAGACTCGCGAGATCTCAGTTCGGGGCGAACCACTAGTGATACTTCACAGCGGCTTCCATACTTCCTTTGAGCACGTAAGTCAAGACAAAATGACACGAACAGACACACATTAATGGAACAATATAAAACAAGGTCAGTCAGCAAAATATTTGTTGTTGTTTTCGTGTATATAAATACCACAGTAAACATTTTCCCGGAGAGCACTCCGAAAATCATATTGTGACCACTTTTCCACTTACAATCATGAAAATAAAGTGTCGAGTTACTTACCTGGGGTTAATGTGGTGAGCCGGCCGTCATGCGTAGTTGCCCCCAAATGACATTACCCACTGCGTAAACATAAAGCTGCTATAAAACACCTTAAATATAAACCTTACACCATTAACTTAAGGTTGAGAATATGCGTTGCATTTCGTTACCGTAAAGAAAATTAATTTCGTAAACAACTAGGTTATGTTATGAGTGAGTTGTGAGAGGTTAGAGCTAAAATGCAGGAAATAGCAAAATGATATTAAATAAATAAATATTGCTGGACATTTCACACAGCGCTATCTAGCCCCAAACTAAGCAGAGCTTGTACTATGGGAAACAGATAACTGTTAGAATACTTACCTACATAATTTTTTTTGTAAATACATATACTGATAGAATACATATACTATTTTTTTAATATACAGGTACTTATAATATATAGAAAAACATCCAGACCCAGAACAAATATCTGTAGATCATGCAAACATTTGTTCCGCGGCGGTAATCGTACCCGCTACTTCCTGCGTCTCAGCCGGCTATTCGCCCACTGCGCCACGGAGGTCGTCACACATTATCTCTATAAATCGTCTATTATATCAGATTTAGTAGAGTTATTGTAATAAAACCAAAATCAGGACGATTTAGTCAACCGTCTTCTGCCTTGACCATTTATTAAAAATAATGTTTATCATAAAACATTAACCAAAGTAAATCATACGTTAAGTATAGCGCTAAAACGACCTCCGTAGCGCAGTGGACGAACAGCCGGCTGACACGCAGGAGGTAGTGGGTTCGATTTCCGCCGCGGAGCAAACGTTTGCATGATCTGCAGATATTTGTTCCGGGTCTGGTTGTTTTTCTATTTATTATAAGTATGCATTTCCAAAAAAAAAGTATTTAAGAATTCTATCAGTTATCTGGTTCCTATAGTACAAGCTCTGCTTAGTTTGGGGCTAGATAGCGCTGTGTGAAATGTCCAGCAATATTTATTATATTTATTTATTATTACAACATCAAATATTAAAAAGTTTGATATTTGTTTTAATTTTTTTACAAAAATCCCTTAAAACAATCACCAACTACTTTACCAACAGCCTAAAGTACTATTCAACGAAGTAATGTAAAAAGTTGTTTCATAAAATAATACTTTTATACTTTAAGCAATATCCAGTATCATTAAAAGGAACTGCTGGCGAATTGCTTAAGTCGACGCGATTAAGAAAACATAAACAATGAAGTTTGAAACACTTGGGCGAAGTGTTTCTAACTTTAACGTGTCTAGACCGCATACGGACCACCAGTTAGCGACCTTTGCCTCATAAAATATTCAATCCTAGAAACCAAAGGTTGTTTCCAATTTTGGAAAATATCAGATATCTGGAATTTGCTATTTATACAAAATATCTATCTGTTTTGGATTTCAGATTTTTCCTATGACTGAAAATAAGTAATTTGAGTTAAAAATTTAAGCATCGCATTGAAATTGGTTCATCCGTTCGACAGCTACGCTACTATCAATAATAAGTTAGATACCAGCTTCTAACTTATTAATCATATTTGGCGAAGAATCAATAGTTGGGCTAAAAATGTTCTAGAGTGAAGACCACGCCCTAAAAAGCTTATTGTTAGGCCGTCCGCCGGCCAGATGGAAATACGATTTGCATTTAGTAACGTACCTCGGGGGAAACTTACGTCCAACTGTGGATCATCTCCTATGCTAGATAGGTAGATGATGATGATGTACCGGCAGCGTCGCTAACTGTCAACCCCCTGTTTGTTTAAAGATTGAAATAACTAGTGGTTCGCCCCGAACTGTGATCTCGCGAGTCTACCATAAAAATAAAAAAAAATATTATTCGTAATCTTTGACTATAAAAATAGCGCCACGGAATATCAACCAAATAACTTGACCTACAGTTTCATTCAAATTACAGGTAACGGGAGTTCATGTTAATAGGTTACCCTTTTTTGGAATACAAATTGCAGTTGTTCTAGATTTCAGACTTTGGCCTATATTTGTGATACTTAAGCTATAGGCATACCAAATTACAGCACTGTGGGTTCACTGGTGTACCCTGTGAATATTGTCAAAATTTAGTTTTTATTATGGCTTAATAACTCAAAAACTACAAAAACTTTACTAAAAATAAAAACGGGGTCGAAATGTACTAATGAAGACCTTTCATTTGACATCTCACTTCACCTAATAGTTTCATTTTCATTTTTTTTTACCCCTCTTGAACCCCAATATCTCAACAACCCCCCCAAAATTTTTAGCTCATTGAGTCACACCAAAATTATGCCATTATTACCTACCATTACCATTTATACCAAATTTCACGATGATCGGATAAATGCTTCGAAAGTTAACCTCGGACAAACAAACATACATACATACATACATATATACATACATACATACATACATACATACACACATACACACATACATACATACAACGCCGATTTGCCCAAGTTGATTTGGCGATCGAGCTTCGTTCGATCAAAAAGTTTTAGAAGGATGATTTCCAAAGAAGTGTTTATTTTACATCGTGTGCTAAGATAAAATCAATAATATAATAAACGAACAACCAACACCGCTACTACATCAATAGCCATGGGGACCCCGGAAAGCTGCTTCCATCAACCCAAAGTACTACTCCGGTATTTCAAGAAGTTAGGATGCCTGGAGTTAGGTTAGAAAGGGCACAATACACCCCAATGCGGGACGTCAGTGCAGATCTCTTATTCTCCCCATCTTAGAATTATAATTAGAATATGCAACAAACTTTTTGAAAGTCGTCTTTCTATAGTTTTTTGAGATTACCATTTAGCAACGCTGTTTGTGGATATTATTACAGATATGTTACTTACCTCTTATTGCTTGGGTTTATACTCGTATGACCACTGCGGTGTAAGTAAAAAGATTTAGCACAAAAAAGTCCTACATGGTACAGTTTTCTCTTAGCCACTAAGTTTGTCGAAACCGTCTCTACAAAGTGGTTTCTAACTTTAATCTCTTACTATATATACATTTACTGCACAACTTGCTCTACAATTTGGTGAACCGCATAGAGCTTTTGAATTTTTAAAACTATTACGGCGATGCGGGTTAAAATGCTGCATTTCCAGTAGTTTTTACTGAAACGTTAAAATATAAGAAAAGTGTTAAATGATTCCACGGACAGAATAGCTACATTATTAATTAACTTTTGTTTACTCCTTACGTGTAGCACTGGTAGTATTTTTTTTACGATCATAGGCTACTGAAAGCGGTCTTCTATTCGGAGCTGTCAGACGGCAAACGTAAACCAGGTGGACAATACCTTCGCTGCAAAGATGTCCTTAAACGAAACCTAACTGCCTGCAAAATAGATCAAAACAGCTGGGAAGGGCTCGCTGCTAAACGATCCGAATGGCGTTCTACCATCCATAAAATCGTACAAACGTTCAAAGACGCTCGCCTAGCGATCCTTGACGAGAAACGCTTGCAGTGCAAAATCCGAACGAAACGTATGTACAGCTACACATACAATAGTGCCGGTCAACTTTACTGTTCGT
This sequence comes from Philereme transversata, assembly GCA_963924445.1. Classification (NCBI taxonomy): domain Eukaryota; kingdom Metazoa; phylum Arthropoda; class Insecta; order Lepidoptera; family Geometridae; genus Philereme; species Philereme transversata. The sequence continues at coordinate 7,898,214 of OZ004353.1, forward strand.
CATGCGATAGGGTATTCAAAACCAAATTCGGTTTGGCCAGCCATATAAGAGCTCATGATAGGCAATAAACTAGTGTGTAAAGGGTTCGCCATAATCGAAAACGATTAGGAGGACATAATTTTTTTTTATTTGTTTAGCAACTGCAACATTTTTGAACTAGTTTATCCGTAACATCCCTAACACTTAAAAAACAATTCATATTTGTCCTAATTTTATCTGTATATTGTCAGTGATTGTGTAATTTTTTTTTCTTTTATTTCGCTTGTTTATTTGATGTTTTAATGACGAACATTTTCATGGTTTGAGATGCTAAAAACCCCTAATTCCTATTTAGAATAATAACTGACCCATGTCAGACAGGCACAGAATTATAAATGGCATATAGGCCCACCTAGCAGTAAATGCAGTAATGAGTATTAAAATTGAGTTTGGTTATTAGGTACTCGTATTTAGAGGTTAACTATGTGTTCATGTTAAACTTTTTTCTAAGCCAACGTTTTGCAGATCTGATTGACCAAATAAATATAGATCTTTAAGCAGATGCTATAAAGCCACTATAAGATTGAACCCACCAATAGCTTGTTTCTTAAGCTCTCAGGAGACTTCAGACAATATTGACAAAGTAGCTGAAGTTAAACCGTTTATAGACGATCGTTCAAAGTAGTCTTAAGACAGTGTGTTGACTATTTGCCGCGGCTAGTTTGGCGATCGAATATTGGTAGAAACTTGTATAGTGCCAGTCAGTACCTTTTGGTACAAAGTTTGTCCATCAGAAAGCACGAAAATCATTCCTATAAACATAAAAGTGAGTTTGTTTATTTATTTGTTTGTTTGTTACACTATCACGTCGTAACGGCTAAACCGATTACGATGACATTTGGTAAAGTACATTGTTCTCTTTCAACAATCTTCTTTTTATATCATGAGCAACATTACCTCCAAATTGATTGCGTGACTATGGGTAGGCCGGTGGTACCGGTTTTGGCTAATATTTGAATGGAACTTTAGAAACTAAATTAGATCTTACAGCTCATAGTATTGTTACGAGCTGAGGGTTCGGGATAAAATAATGGAATCGATCCAACCAAAATAACACTTTTATTCAGCACTAAACGATGAATACACGAACTTGGTCACACGTAATCACAACACACTAATTACACCACTGTTGCACCACTTAAAGTCACCGAAATGTTCGCACGTATAGCCAAATCCAGACTGACTCGCGAGCAACTACTGTTCACGCGAGACCCTTCTCCCTGTCAGTCCGCCAGGGCCTCGCTGAGACTGACTGTCCGGCCATATCTCCAGCCTATTTATATCGCGCACATTTCGATTGTTCGAGAACGATCTCAATCATTCCAGGAAAGGGTCGGTGTTTCGACAGAATGGCCACTCCCCATTCTGCGAAACCGCAGACAATAACAACAATAACACAGCAAGACAAAAGCGTTCGAGAAATTTCGATTATTAATCATTGTTTAACAGCCTCGGCGTAACAGTATACAGTTATGAAAGAGATACGTGGATAATGTCTTTTGCTGAAGGGAAGTAAACGGGAAGTTGAACTATCTACTATAGGTATATACCTAAACTCCATTCACCCGAATATGCGGTTCACTCATGAAATGGAGGATAACAGGACATTAGCTTTTCTCTATTGAAATTTATGGTGAAATCAGATGGCTGTCTAGCGCACTCTGTTTACAGAAAGCCAACACACCCTGACCGCTATTTGAACGCTGTGTCACACCATTATCCTCGCCATTTGCAATCTGTTGTTTCGTCGTTAACAAATAGAGCTTACGATCTCTGTGACCTTGAACATCTGGAGAGTGAGCTGGCCCATGTTCAGGAGGTTCTAAAATCCAACGGATATGTAAGACGGCAGCCGAGACGCAAACAGAGAAAAATTAATGGAGGCCTGAAAACAGCTAACATTTTTGCCTTACTGGAAGTGGGTGATAAATAAAATTGAAAATGTTTTGAAGAAGTTTTCAATTAAGTCGGTCTTCACTCCTCTCTCAAAAATGACAAAGCATTTACGGACTCTAAAGAACGTTATACCTCCGCAGATGCCTGGTGTTTATAAGATAGACTGTAGCTGTGGCCGCGGGCAAACCAAACGTACCATAGCCGAGCGTGTCAAAGAGCATATCGCAGCTGTCAAAAATCGCCAGGTAAACAAGTCGGCGATAGCAGAGCATCTGGTAGACTCGGGACCGAATAATTGGATTAAACTTTATGATCCTAAGGTTCTCTCTAGTGAACGTCATTATTACAAGAGACTGGTTCGTGAAGCGATTGAAATTAAGAAATTTCCAAATTTCAATCGGGAAGATGGCTACAGACTCTCAGCGTCCTGGAACCCGGTGATTACTAGGTGTACGCGTCGTGACCAGTCACCTCAGTGAGTAGGTACGGTTAGTGTAGTGTGTCGCAGTATGAACGAGCACATTTCTAATTCTGACGACCAAGTGAAGGTAGTTGCTGCAGATGCCATAACTTTTCGACGGTAGCTCGAAGTACTTTAGTCCGCTCGTGACCACGACTGTTGCAACACAGCCGAAACGTCGGGATGACAAATAAAAAAGGTAAATACGCGATAAATACCCGTTTTAATCACTAATTATGTACAGTGATCGCGAAAGTTTGAAAAATACTATTATAAACCAAATTGAGACAAAGGCTACTTTTTATTGAGAAACCACGCGTGCGAAGCCGCAGGCGGCAACTAGTACTGTTATAAACTGTTACCATTTTCTTTACAAATTAAACTTCACTATGGCTTTCTAAAACTATGCTCAAGCGAGAACAAAGACTGAAGTGGAGATTTTTTTATCAATTAAAACTAACTGTCAACTTTTCTTGAATCTTGATTCAATTTTGAGCATATTTATAAAATAATGGCATAACTGTTTTAGCAGATATGTGGTTACACGACTGCTTAAAAAAATACGTATTATAAGATACAGAAGCTTTTTTATATTGCAGAGAGAAACTTGCTCTCTTAGGGGTATCATCCCTTTCGATTCATAATGTCTATGATTTCTTGTTACTTTTAACTTTTAACAATCGTTTTCTTTTAAGCGCTCACCAAAAATTTCCCTTTGAAAATATTTTATGTATGTTTTCTCTTATACTTTCCCCCTACCCGCCTTCGTTGTTAACCGACCTAAAATGTAAAACTGAGCAATATCTTTGAAATATTTATTTAGCAATCTACAAGGGATTTTGGAGATAATGCTGAGAAGGCGTTATCATAATATCCCTTACAGCTTAAACAAATATGTACCGGGATAATAAGGAAATTCTTGGGTGAAAGGTTCCTTGAGGAGGGAAACGTATTAAACAGTAATAAGCTTGAACACGATTCTTAGAAACATTTGGTAAATACATTTACATGAAAAAATAATAACATTATTACACAAGTCACAGTATATATTTTTAATTCTTCACACCCAATTTACCTAATTAGGGGTTATTTTTGTAAACACCATTTTATGGCAACACCAGTAGTACTGGTGTTGCCATAAAACCTCAATACAGTTTCTTGATCTTACTTACGATATATGCAGTGTTGTAAGTGTATCAAGTCATTCTTGGGTGAAAGGTTCCATGAGGAGGGAAACGTATTAAACAGTAATAAGCTAGAAAACGATTCTGAGAAACATTTGGTAAATACGTTTACATAAAAAATACTAACATTATTACACTAGTCCACAGCATACATTTTTAATGTTTCACACCTAATTTACCTAATTAGGGGTAACTTTTAAAAACACTTCTGTTCTTTCCATAATAAAACCTCAATACAGTTTCTAGTCTTATTTACGTGTGATGTATCAAGTATGTTACAAAAACCCCTTGGGCCACGTACGAAAACGGAGGCTTGTAACTCGTGTAATAGAATAGAATAATTCTTCATTGTACACCAGATATCCTTAAAAAAAATAATTTATGCTAAATAAAGTACAATGGGCAGCCTTATCACTGAAAGATAGATACGGTAAAAGCAAAATTCATCATTATACGACCATAGTTACTAAGGAATGCATTTTTTTCCTTACACGACACTGGTTTCGTTATAAGAAACTTGTAATGAATTACGAGAAGGTATTTTTATTCTTCATTCGTAACCTTGGATCGGGAGGTGTTCTTAGGGGTGTAACTTGATGAATTTATTTGTTCTCCAAAAACGGGCCATACTTTCTGTTTGCAAAATGAAACTGCGTGACTGTTTGAGAGAACTATTTAAAGGAATTAATAGTCTAACCGTAATCTCGCAAGATATGAATGAAAACTTATTGTATATACATAATAAAGTGGCACTCCGGGAGTGCCAACAGAAGTGAAAAATTTAGCGCTCAATGTGTGGCTATTAAAATTTAAAAGCAGACTACACTACAGATAATTATATACAGAGGTGTCGATAACGGTAACGGTAACAGTGTCAATAGTTCACTGATTTTCCCTATCTCAAAAAATTACCAACGCGCCTAAAGAAGTATTCACTTCAATAAAAATAAAGTGATGTGCATTGTTTAAACACTAGAAATAAACTGCACATTCTCAAGTTCCGGTTAGAAAAATTATATATCATGAATATATACTCATGAAGTATACTCACCCTGACACACAAACACCCCCTATTGCATACACACAAATAGATGAAAACACACACATACACGCTCACAAACACACACACAAACACACCCACAACCATACATACACACACACATACGTTCTAATCCTACCCATGTACACCCACCGTATGTGCTCGCTACTGTTGGATAACCTATTATCCTATTATATGTAAAAATCTGTATCCTGTAAAAAAAAAATTGTATGGCTATTGAAGAGCGGGGTCTTCTGACACAAGTATATATACTTAAAAGAAGATCCCGACAACCTTGTCATAGTTCTATATTTTACAGAAATAAAAACATTTTGATTTATTGATTTAGAAAAAGTAAATAAATCATTTATGGGGAATCCTGTGCGATTCTATAATAAATTTCCAAAAAAACGCTTCTAAGCTTCCAATTCTACAATTTTATTTTACAATTGACTTATATTAGGTACGTATTTTTAATTTTGTATTATGCATATTGTTATATTGCGTAGCGGTTCATTAAAAAACCAAGCTTTAGATACTTGAAAAAAAAGATCTAGACTATTCAAGACAAACAATGACAAGTGAAGGCTAATAGTTTATGTAGAAGCTCGTGTTGAACCGCTACAAGACCTTCCAACAATGTTTCTAAAATAGATATCGCCAGAGCCGACTTGGATCGAATTCACGTTGAAAGGAGGTTGACATACTTTGCAGTCAATTTTAGGTCGAAAATAGCGCATCACACGTCAAACGAAATAAAATGAAAATTGTACCATTTATTTCACACGACTCTGACAAACAACATCAACTCGCAATGGTATATTATATATAAATAAATATTGCTGGACATTTCACACACCGCTAACTAGCCCCAAACTAAGCAGAGCTTGTACTATGGGAACCAGTTAACTGATAGAATACTTACATACTTTTTTTTTGTAAATACATACTTATCATATATAGAAAAACATCCACCCGGAACAAATATCTGTAAATCATGCAAACATTTGTTCCGTGGCGGTAACCGAACCCACCGCCTCCTGCGTCTCAGCCGGCTATTCGCCCACTGCGCCACGGAAGTAAACAAATGGTGGTAATGGCAATGGTGGGATCTTATTATATTTATTTATTTGGAGCCTGTACTGTCCCACTGCAGCTTCTTCCACTTCACTCTATGATGCGCGTGTGTGGTCCAGTCTTCCATATACGAGACGTGTTCGTCTTTCCATCGGCGTCGAGGTCTGCCGCGTGCTCGTTTTCTGTCTTTTGCGATGCTCGGTGGTGGATTTTGCCCATAACTCCTCCGACATGCGGCAGACGTGGACGTGGTATTATGCCCTTAAGATATTTAATAACGTATATTATTAGTTTTTGCAGTTGATTATTAGTACTTTTATTATTTATATTGTTAAAGGACCATGAAAAAAAATAACCAGCCTTGTTTCTTGTCTGATTGTCTCCTGGCTTGGTCGCGGAGCTTAAATTTGGACCGTTACAAGTTATGTAGTACTCACAAATTCAACACGTCACTCCAAATTCCTCAGATAGAATATTCTCTACAAAACTGTAATAAATGTCAAATTAATTTCTTTCTTCCTTGACGTGAGGTATCCAAGGTGAAAGCTTCATATCGTAAAAAACATCTCATAAATCTATATCACGTCTAACGTGACGTGTAGGATGTGACGTGAAGCTAGGTCCTACTCATCTGCGGATATGACATAGGTATATAATTTTGGCATTATGTGATTGATTTTTTGATTTCTTGAGTTCGTACAAAATTATCATAGCATGCAAAATGTTAGATATCAAATCAAACCTATCAGATTTCCATTAGTGTTGTTACTTGTTACTTAGACTGGCTTAGAAAACGATGCTTTTTTTTTTATAAATTATAGGCTAGCGTTTGACCATTATCTTGCCTCACGGTAAGCAATGATGCAGCCTACGATGGTACACGCTTGCCTAGAAGAAACCTATTCACTCGTGACTTGAAGATCCCTAGGTTGTAGTTATCAGGAAATACAGACTCAGGTAAGGCGTTCCACTCCTTGGCGGTGCGCATAATAAAGGTGGAAAGGTTTGTGTGTATGAGAGGTATGTCTACCATGTAGCGGTGGCGCATCGCGGAGCGTCTGGTTGTCCGATCATAGAATGAGGATGGTGGGATCAGGCTGAAAAACTCCGCAGCACACTCTCCGAAATGTATCCCATAAAAAACCGAGAGGCTTGCAACCTTTCGACGATGCTCGAGGCTGTGGAGCCTTGCATTTGCTAACTCATCATTGCAAATGAGCTTCTTGGCTCTTCTCTCAATAGAATCTAGAGCCTCTAGCTGGTACTTCGCTGATCCGTCCCAGATTGTTGTTATTAGTCAAGCGCTTGACCTCCACCTCACCTGGTGGTAAGTGTAACGCTTGCCTAGAAAGAACCTATTCACTCTGGACTTGAAGACTCGCCTAAGTGTAATTAGCGACTAAACATGTTTAATTTCAACGCATTTGTATGATTTGATCACGCCAGTGAAATTACAGGTACGGGAGGCTTATGTGCCTCAAGTTGATGGACAAAGGGCACATTTTTTAGATGTGTGACATACGAGACAGTACTCTATTATAGGCGATGGTTACCACTTAGCATCAGGTGAGCCGTTATGCTTGTTCAATGTTCAAACAATAAAAAAGATTTATATAATTATTTCGTTATTTCAAAAACATAAGTCTGTATTCCAAAACCTTCAAACCAATCTCTGCCATCACAGGAATTCTTCATTTTATGAGCATTGTCATTACTTATTAATAACAATTAAAGTAATACTAAGCCTTTTGTCTGTCCCTTAGTAAGCCTATTTTATTACAAACGGGAGAAATGGACAATTAATTCTAAATTAGGAGACGTTACTTCATAAATTCCTATAAGATAATTTTAAATGTAGCCAGTTGTTTATGAAATTTAATTAAATTATAGTGAAGCGGGCCTTGTGATGAGATTTTAACTTTTATGAAAAACGACAAACTAAAAATGGCGGCGACAAAATTGTTACAAATTAATAATGGAAACTTACCATATCTTAATGTAAAATATGTATTTGTTCAACACTCGCTCACTCACGATGAATGGTTTATTTTTAGGAATTAAAATCTTAATATCTTAAAGTCGGGTTTGTTCGAACACTTATAACTCGAGAACGGCTGGACCGATTTTGATGATCTTTGATTTGTTGGATTTGTCTTTACCCCGAATAGCATAATAACTATTAAAATATCGGAAAAATTCACGCAAAAATAAATAATGCAGAAAACTCATTTTCTCATACATAGATGCAGATAATGAGGGCCGATTGACAATTCTACCGGGGCGACGTATATTGACAGCCCGCGTCATATGCATGTCAAGGCAGTACGAAGTTTGGCGGGTTCGCTAGTACCTAATAAATAATAAATATTGGTGGATATTCACACAACGCTATCTAGCCCCAAACTAAGCAGAGCTTGTACTATGGGAACCAGATAACTGATAGAATACTTATATACTTTTTTTTGTATATTTATATATATTGTATACTTATAATATATAGAAAATATCCAGATCTGGAACAGGTATTTGTAGATCATGCAAACATTTGTCCCGCGGCGGGAATCGAACCCGCTATCGGAAACTAACCCCCACAACACAGGTTTTTCCTAAGGTGGAGGGTGGGAACTATTTATGTGAGACTATAATTAACTATCTATATTTATTAAATCTTTCTAATACAATAATCTTCTTAAAACTTTCTGTATTTTAGTCAATTGTACATACTGTTATTTTTAATTGTTCTAGTGTTATTTTTTATGTGTACTAAATAAAATGATTATTATTCTTACCTCTTGCGTCACAGCCACAGCGGCCTCTGCGCCACGAAGGTCGTCGAAATTTATTTTAACTTTAATTTTATAATATACATTTTTAAAATAAATATGGGAGTCACAATACTAGCAAAAAAGATAATCATTAATCATCTAACTCTGCGCTACGAGGCGTAGCGTAGCTACTGCTACGAAAAATATGTAAACAATTAGTAAAGTGTTGAGGGCTTAGCCAAGTTACATTCGATTAGCAATGACGCTAGTCGATAAGTCCAAAAATGTATGGGATTTGACATATACTATGGAAATATCACGTGATATATCGACAACAAATGTAGAAATCGAATCGATTCGAAGCTAATGTAACTTGGCTACGGGCCCAGTACCGAATTTAGGAAAACGTAACATTTCTAGATACCGAATAGTTTTAATCAGGTTATGTTAGCTTGATATGGCTCAATGCTAGCCAACTTGTGTTTTAGTGCCACTGTACGGAACTTTCATTGCGTGAATTCAAATTCGTTCTTAATTACTATATATCGAATCCTAAACTAATCGTTAACATTCATTAATTAAACGGGACAATTCGGCCAGTGTTGGGGACACTTGCACCTGATAGTGATCTGGAGCAGAACTATCTATCTATAGTTAGTTGTTTCATAAAGCCAAGTCTAAGCAATTTTTGAAACATGTCTAGTAATAGCTGTGATCCCGAATGTTTGAAAAGTACGTCTAATACCGACGTAAAACATTATTATATCGCCTATAAAAATCTGTCGAAATAAAACTTGACGTTTTTATACGTCCGATCCCCATCCAACATCTCCATTAGAAAATTGATTGTGGCAACAATTAGAAAAGAAAATTTAATCAAATTTAAGTTTATAAGTTATATCTAATCTTAATGAAGACAAAATAAGAACCATCCTTGCAGTTAAATATGAGTAAAAAGATGTTTGCATCTGCTGGCTCGCTTAGGAGGCTGCGTAACTTTCTACCTACCGCTACAAAAATTGCGCTTGCACAGTCACTTCTTCTCCCCGTTCTTGATTATGCTGACGCCAGCTATCTTGACCTTACGGAGGACCAACTAAACAAGCTTGAGCGTCTGCAAAATTTCTGCATTCGATTTATTTTTGGACTCCGTAAATTTGATCACATCTCCGAATTTCGTCTCAAACTCAAGTGGTTACCTATTCGTCTTCGCCGGAATGCTCATATCCTTTCTCTTTTGTACAACATCCTCCAAAATCCCTTAACCCCTTCCTACTTGAAGGAACGATTTGAGTTCCTTCACTGCTCTAATCCTCACTCGCTCCGATCATCTGAAAATTTGATGCTGAAAACCCCAGTGCATAGAACTAGATTCTATGATGATTCCTTTACAGTTCAAGCAACACGTCTTTGGAACACATTACCGGTCTCAATACGGCAAGCTCCATCATTAGCCACATTTAAAACAAGAGTGAAAATATTTTATCTCTCAGAAACGTCGTAGTGTCGCTATATATATATATATGTATGTGTGTTTATGTATATTTTTATTTAATTTTATTTATCGTAGGTATATATTGTCAATATTTATTTAAGTATATTGTTTTAGTTTATTGTAAATGATCAGCGTTCTGTTAGTATATACCCCCCTCCATTATTGTAATGTTACAAAAATCCTCTCCATCCAAAGGTTGTCTGGAAGAAATCGCTTCTAAGCGATAAGACCGCCCATTGTACTTGTTGCTTTGTGAATTTTTATATTTTTTGTTTGTTTCTTGTGTGGTGTACAATAAAGTATTTTCATTCATTCATTCATTAAATAAGCTTTCTATTGAAAACAACCGCATCTGAATCGGTCCATCCATTTGGGAACACAATGAATGAATGAAAATTTCTTTATTGCACAAAATAAAAATAATCTGTACATATGCAAACTTAATGCTAGATAGCATATCTTCCAGTTAACCTTTGTGTAATGTATATTTGACAGAGGGAAATTTAATTCAAATTCCAAGATACATAGATATAAATAAATATATAAAACTAAAGCTAGACAAACACAAGGTATTTCAATAAACCTACTTTCTTATACTTAAATATCAATAAACTTTATAAATTACTAGGGTAATACAACTCATAAACTAATATATATCGTTATAATATTATATACTATATATACTTAAACATTGATACTCAAAGTCAAAGTCAAATATTTTTATTCATTAAAGTAACAAGGATCACTTTGAAACGTCAATTTTACTGCTTGTTCCTTCGCGACCAAGCCAGGAAAGAAAAGCAAGAAACAAGGCTGGTTGTTTTTTTAATGATCCTTTTACAATACATAACAATACAGAAAATAAATTACGTCTAAATTGTAACATTTTGAACGAGTTGGAGCAATTTCAATCCCAAGTTTCTCTATCATCTAAATAATCCGATATTATATAGTAGGCTTTTTATAAAGATTTTGTTTAATTACGTTATTAAATTAATTAATTGTCAATTTTTGTACATCCCTTGGGAGTTTGTTATAAAAGCGTACACCTTGCCCTTCAATCGATTTACTAACTTTATGGAGTCTACAAGTGGCAAGTGTACTAACGTATAATAGATATAACAAAGTAAGTGTTGACTTTCCTGAGTTAGATTTATTTAACTTAAATCCCTCAAAATTTAAGCGTGTTCTTTTGGAACACTGGTTTGAATTGATTCAATAACTATTAGTTCTCACTTTTACTTTGATCGAAACTTTCATAGGTATATTTACTTATATATTATTTTTTACCTTTCTTTTAGTTTTGAAAATGTTAACTAAACAAACAAGCTCATTTTAATATTCTATGCGAAAACATGTAAATGGTAATAAGACGTTTTTAAAGTTGTTCTTCTTAGTAATAAGTACTGTTTGTTTTCCGAATAAAATAAAATAAAATAAAAATAAATTACACGATAGAGTGACAGGATAGAGAGTGAGGTAGTTTGTATACTTTGGATCTGAAGATGTGTGAAGACCGCAATACCACAGACAGACACACAAACAGAGAGACATAAGTTTCAAACTTATAACACCCCTCTTTCTGCATCGAAGGTTAAAAATATCATTTATTTCGTTCTTTACAAACAATAGCGAAAGAATGTATTTACACCAGCGTTCTTTCCCTGGTCTCCGCGAACAATGCGGAGTTGCGAACAGGCTGACGTTATCGTGACACCTTCCGTTTCCTCGTTTGTAAATACCTGACACTAGGGACGGCAACTATCTATAGATCGTTTGTTGATAAATGCGTGTAAAGGCATTTTTTAGCTAAAATATTTTTGCAGCGCCAACATAGATAAAGCCTCGAACGGTGCTCGAAGCCTTTCGTTGTAATATCGTGCAGTTGACGTAAAGATATTGCGTGCCCTCCTTTTTTATTACGTCAATGATAATTGGTAAGCGCAGCGTTGGAAGGCCTCCCACTAGATGACTGCTAGGAGCCGTTGGATGCCGATCACAGAAGAAATATGGCTTTGAAAATCTATGGGTGATTCCCACGATCAACAATGGTTGTCTTATGGATGATGATAATGAGCTACCTACTGATTCTATGTTTTTACATCTTATCATCATTATCTTCTCATCCCACTCTTTGGCATGGACTTTTCTTCTTTGACACCATTCGCCTCTGCATTGTGCTGTTCTGACCGACGACGTTCGAGCTACGATTTGCACTGTATTGTCTAAATATATAAAAAATATAAAAAATCGGGTTAGTTACACCATTTATAACTCAAGAACGGCCGGACCGATTTTGATGATCTTTGGTTCGTTGGATTTGTCTTCACCCCCAGAATAATATTAAAATATACCCTATTAAAATATCGGAAAATACACACAAAAAAAATTATAAAGAAAATTCATTTTCTCATACCTTCATTCTACATTGGCTGATTGACAATTCACATTGGCAGCCCGCGTAATAAGTCAAGGCGGTACAAAGTTCGACGGGTCAGCTAGTCTTTATATATATATATATATATATAAATAATTCTACTGTACGTGTGTATGTCACTGAACTCCTCTTAAACGGCTGGACCGATTTGAATGATTTTTTTTGTATGCGTTTGGGTGGCGCCCTGGATGGTTTAGATTCACAAATCAGCCGGCAGATGGCGCTGCAGTCGGTATCTAGGTTATTTATCTATACTGCAACTAAACGGCTGGATCAACTTGAATGAATTTTTGTGTATGCATTCATTCATTTTGTATGTATTCATGCAGGACAACGTCTGTCGGGTCCGCTAGTTATGCATAAAATATGTAATAAGGGTATCTAAAATAAATCACACATATTCTGCAATATCGTATAATCAATTCAGTTTTACCGTACAACCAATACTAATAAGTTCTTAATAATTTTAATATCACAGTTCAGAAACATTACGAGTAGGTAATAAAATGTTTACATATCGTCCTATTAGTGTCATATACAATGAGATTATGAATAAAGGAGATTGAGCTTAATGTATGAGAAATTTGTCTTTAATGCGTTCAGAAACATAACATATTTCAAACAAGAGGACTTATCAAATATCTAGTAATACCAAATTTTTAAAGAGTAAATTGATAAAGTTTACAACTTATTAAAATTAATTGAAATAAGTAGTGGTTCACCCCGAACTGAAATCTCGTGAGTTTTCCAAAAAACAAAAAAAAAATATAGGGCGAATTGCGCAACGATGCCTAAACGTATTTAGTGGCTAAATATGATTTAGGAGTTGTCAAATCATCGAATACGTAAAATTCAAACATTTTTAGTCGCTAAATGTGTTAAGGGATCGTTGTGCAAGCCAGCCTTAATCTTTGACTAATAAAATAGTGCCACGAAATATGAATCACCTTACTTGACCCACAGTTTCATTCAAATTACAAATAGCGGGAGGTCATATAAATTGGTTAATGTTTACACGGGTAGAATTTGCAGTTATTTTGGATTTCAGACTTTTTCCCTATATTTGTGTCACTAAAGCTGCACGAATACCAAACTTCAGCATTGTGGGGTCACTGGTGTACCCTGTGAGTTTTGTCAAAGTTTAGTTTTTACTTTGGCTAATAACTCAAAAAGTACAAGAATTTAATTAAAAATAAAAACGGGGTCGAAATGTACCAATGAAGACCTTTCATTTAACGTCCCAGTTTACCTAATAGTCTCATTTTGATTTTTTTATTCCTCTTGAATCCCGATATCTCAACAACCTCCGAACATTTTTAGCTCACTTAGTCACATCAGGATTTTGCTAGCATTACCTACCTATATATCAAATTTCACGATGATCGGATCAACGCTTCGAAAGTTATCCTCGGACAAACATACATACATACAACGCCGATTTGCCCATGTTGATTTGGAGATCTCGCTTCGATCAATCAATTATTTGAATTTGCTATTTTTGGTACACTGTTAATAGTTGCAAGTGTTAGGCTGCGTTCACACGAGCGTGATTATTTTCGGCGCGCGAGTCGCATATGCGCCGCTTGCGCCTCAGAAACTTTTGAATTGAGGCGAGGGGAGTGGAGGTGGCGCGGGCGCTGCGCGTGTGCGACTCTTGTGCGAAGCGGTTTCTATTCGGGCGCTGAGCGTGCGCTCGTACATTGATATCGATAAAATATGTACTTTATGTCAATGACATACACTGTAAATTCAAAAGTTTCTGAGGAGCAAGCGGCGCTTACGTAACTCGCGCGCGGTGTCGCGCTGAAAAAAATTGCGCTCGTGTGAACGCAGCTTTAGTGCCATTTGTGTTTTACATTGCATGTAAAAAATCTTTTCATTTAGACATTTTAGAATTTACATGAAGAACAATAGATCAAATTAAATCAAATAGCACACTATTAAACAATAAATAAACAACAGAACAAAAAGCTAATGTTTAAATCATAGGTACAACAGGCGATTTAATCGCTAAAAGCGATCTCTTCCAGGCAACCAGAATACAAAGCCCTCTTGAATGAGGTACGACTCATCTCTAGTCGTATCTTAGGTCAGCATTGCTCAGTCTCCTATACAAAATTTATGAATGAAACAAAGAGCTCAAATATTTACAGTAAATTTACGCTTTCGTGTGGTAAAATATATTTCTTTGCAAAACATAAAACTAGAGTGGACTGATGTAGTTATACAACGGAAAATGAAATTCAGTTAAAAACTAATTTATTCACAATTTCAAAACGTAAACGCTTTCTTGCGTAATGTTAAGGTGAGTATACACTAAGAGTATTTTCTCGAACCTTTCCATTTAATGTACCTTTTTTACAAAAGGTAAATTACAAGGCAATAGCTAAATAAAAAGAACATTTGTTGCTCGTCGCTGTGTGTGTTCGTAGTAATGTTTGAGAAAACTTGTAACATTATTTTCTATTTTGTGCTTACTCTTCGTCGATTTGTTCTACGCACGTTTTGCCTGCGCTGTTTTTTCTCGATGAAATGTTCTACAAATTCACTCAATGGTTTGTAAAATTACACTAATATTATAAATGTGAAAGTTTGGATATTTGTTTGTTACTCAATCACGTCGTAATGACTGAACTGATTTCGATGAAATTTGGTTTGTTGATAGACTATAACCTGGATTACCACATAGGCTAACTTTTGTTGACAAACAACGCATGCGAAGCCGCTGGCGGAAGCCAGTCAAGTTATAAACCATCGAGCGTCGTGCTCAATGTTCGGGTCGTGAGAGGTTGTCACGTTAGAGCGGCTCAATGTTCTGTTACAAGTAAATTCTCTAGTGTATACTCACCTTTAGTCGTTTTAAAACGTCACCAGTAGTTAAGCATACATTTAAGATGATAACATTAGCCCAAAATAGTACCCTATTTCACATTAATACTGTTTTTTTTTAATTACGAGTAAATATCTCAGAATACCATTTTCCTTGAGGTTCGGTAAATGCCTATGTTTTTATCTTAGGACTTTGAGTAAGTGCTTTTATCAATGACGTGTACCAATTTCCCGCTTCTCAGTATTTTTGCGTAGTAGGTAATTTATACGTGGGTTTATTAATGGCAATTTACACACAAAACGAATAAAATTGATATCATAAGTTTTAAAAGATAATAAATTGATTTACTAACTACTATTCAGTTCTCTGGTTATTTTCACAGGACTCCCTGCTACCTGTAACAAAAATTTATAAGAATTATTATTTAGACAAGTTTATTTTTACAAAATTTCACATCCTTCCATCAACTAGAAAAGAGCTGATGATCTAGAAACGGCTAAACAGATTCAATTGAATAACACTAAGAACACTAAGAACACTCTTTAAGAGTAGTAGAGTGCCTTGTGAAAGGGCTCGCTCGGGGAAGTACTAACAACATACCCATTTCTGCCGCCAAGCAGCATTGCTGTTTCGGTTTGAAGGATATGATTGCCGGTGAAATTACAGTGAACATTACGTGAATTAAACCTGTATGCCTCAAGTTGATGGACGCAGGGCAGTGCATAATAGGGCACATTTCTAGAATGCTTGACCTATACGAGGCAATTCTCTGTTATAGGCGATGGTTACCACAACATTAGGTGGGCATATGCTTGTTTAATTTCCATGTAGAATAAAAAACACTCCATTCATTCACCTTTCAAATAAAAAGAACATAATCAAAATTCGTTCATCCATTTGAGAGCTACGATGCCACATGATCTGTCTATGGCATCGTACTCGTAGCTCCCAAAAGGATGAACAGATTTTGATTTTTTTTGTTTGAAAGGTCCTTTGATCAAGAGGATTCCTAGCTTTGATTAATTTAGTTTAGGGCAAGTTTAGTTTAGTTTACACACGTTAAACTCAGTTCATCCGTTTGAAAGCTACACCTCTCAACTGTTTGCGTTGGGTATTAAAACTAAACGAACCGAATACATTGAAATTATTCATCAAACTAATATTATAAGTTTGGATGCTTGTTTATTTGTTGGTCTGTTATTCAATCACCTCGTAACAGTTTATCCGATTTTGATGTATTTTAGTATGTACATAAATTATAATCTGGATTATAGGCTACTTTTTATCCCATAAATCAGATCTCATGTGATAAAAATAGGGTGTCAAGTCAAGTTGCAACACCGAGTTTAGCGTTATTTCTACGTTACCTACATATTTAGTAGTGTAATGCGTACGAAGTCGCGGGCAACAGCTAGTTATAGATAAGGTAATTAAGACAATATACAAATTTAATTTCGGTGACGATTGGGCGGAGCATATAAATCGGGGCGTACTTATAAAGCATATAAAATTTTATAATATAAGCTTATAAAAAAAGTGATTTTATTTGCTTAGGTGAAGAACGAGACAAACATTATTTTAACATAGCGACAAAAGCGACATAGTGACGTAAGCGACAAAACATGAAATCTCGAATTGAGAACCAACAACTGAAAAAAAAATGAATTTCTATTAATTTAGGTATCATAATTACCTACATAACTGTGTAAAAAAATACATTACATATTTTCTAGAGTCGGAAAATGAACGATATTAGTGTTTTACAAGAGCCGACTTTGACAAATAATGTATCGAGAAAAGTTTCACCAATTGCGGTTCTGACTTTCATTTATCTTAAATCTTCAAGTAAATATTACTTAAATATGAAATCAGTACCATTTTTCGTTATTGAATACGACTGTTACTTAGCGGCTCAAATTTTTTTACTTGGTATAAAATAATACAGGGTGTGCCAAGGCCACTTGGGAAAAATTCTCGTGGGTAAAATACTTATTTTTATAAATAAATAAATATTGCTGGACATTTAATTTCACACAACGCTATCCAACCCCAAACTAAGCAGAGCTTGTACTATGGGAACCAGATAACCGATAAAATACTTTTTTTTTTGTAAATAAATACCAATCTTTCTAATATTATAAAATTCTCGTATCACAGTGTTTGTAACAAAACTCCTCCAAAACAGCTTAACCGATTCTTATGAAATTTTTTGTGTTTATTCGTTAGGTCTGAGAGTAGGACGTAAACTATTTTTCATACCCCTCTACCCACCAACCCCTATCTCAGCTTAGCAACACAAAATTTATTGATTCTGAGGCGGTACTAAGTTCGTGGGGTCAGCTAGTAATATACAGGATGTTTGATAACATACTTAGTATTTGTAACAACATATTCAAGTGACGGTTTCTCAAAACATAAAAAAACTCTAAAAAAAACTCCTAGTTATATTATCAAATTTTAAAGAAAATCGACTATGTTTAGGAGATTAATTCCATATAAATCTAGATCTATAGATCTAGATGACCCCAAAAGTATAAAAAAGCATCTTAAACAGTCAAGCCGGATTCCCGGATTCCTTAAACGGTCAAGGAGGAGAAGAATTACGAACAGACGCACACTGGAATTTAATACACAACCTGTTTTGCCATGTACGACATTAATTTAAAACGCACATCTGAAATCGTATTAACTGGTTTTAGAGGTACTTAATACCGGTTTGAATATTTATCCAGTAATCGATACATTTCCAATAAACAATATTTAACGTAAATCGGCAGCGCCTTTGCGACCATACCGCTTATGCAGTTTACTACCTGCTTACATGATGAATGAATATGATTTGTTAACCTATTTCACAGTTAACAGGCTGTTTCATTAATATTTTAGGTCTTTATATTATGGTTGTTTCAAAATTTAAAAATCCTATACTAATGAATTTGAAAAAACCCTATTTTACAACAATAGCCATCAGCCCTACTCGTGTTTTCCATAACAAAACACGTATTAGAAATATAAAAATAACCTCCCCAATTAAAAACAGAAATGCGTAAGGCGTAATAAGAAAAAAATCAATTTACCGGGATGGCAGAATTTTTAGAGAGGTATTACAATTTCAACAAGCAAAAACTGAGGCTTGCCATGGAGCTCCGACTGAGCTATTCATTTGCAAATTTACTGCCATAAATATCTGAGACTCTTGAGTTATGGATTTCCAGATTGCAGTGTCCAAATGGTGTATTTCCGTAAAAGGCAAAAAAGTGGATGTAGTGCGGTTTCTGTCTTATGAAAATGCGGATGCCGATTTCGTCCGCATGCAAAACACTCAGCTTACTATGATCGATATTTGGACGCTAGACTTCTTTACATAATATATTATATTATAAAATAAAGTCGCTTCCGCTGTCTGTTACCTTAGATCTTTTAAACTACTGAACAGATTTTAATGTAGTTTTCAGCAATAGATAGAGTGATTCAAGAGGAAGGTTATTATATATAACTAGTTTCCGCCAGCGGCTTCGCACGCGTTGTTTGTCAACAAAAAGTAACCTATGTGTTAATCCAGGTACAGATTTCAAAGTAACTATGTATCTCTGTCTGTTTGTTACATTTTCACGACTTAACAGCTCGACCGATTTCGATAAAATTTGGTATCTATATACCTAGATAGATTATGAATAAACTTGAGCCATAGGATACACTTTACGCGACTGCACAGAAGGAGGGTAATGTTTTATTGACAAACCACGCGAACGAAGCCGCGGGCGGGCCAGCTAGTTATTTATAAATGTAACATTCAAAAGAGAACTAAACCGCAGGTTGCAGATACGTTTTAATTTATTTCACGCTTTATTATAGTGATTTATTTGTTCTGCGTAAAAACAGACGGTTTGAGTTTAACAATCCCTAGTTTAATATTTTTAGAACAAGAACCAAGATCTCTTTATTATTGTTATTATTTGAAGCCTGTATTGTCCCACTGCGGGGTCCTGCCTTCTACAAAAAACGAGTACGCGGCAGACCACAACGCTGATGGAAAGACGAACTCGACTCGTATATCTAATAGATAAAAACAAAATACAAAGCACTGATCACATTTTTAGGGTTCCGTAGTCCGAACTAGAAACCCTTATAGATTCACCATATCCGTCTGTCTGCTTGTCCAACCAGTCACGGCCGTTTTATTCGTTGATTATTAGCTGATACGTTTTAGTTATAAAATAAAATTAAAAAAATCGAATAGCTACTGATTCAAACGGGTATTTATCACGTATGTATGTAGTCTGCGCGCGACCACGGCTGTTGCATCGTAGACAAAACATCGGGATAATAAATGAAAGACACATACGCATAATCACCTGCTTAAATCAGTATTTTATGTATAGTGATCGCGATAGGTCAAATAAATCGAAATGTTTAGGGCATCTTCCTTATATGGAAGTTGAGGGTGATTTTTTTATCCTCGTCGTTAAATAGGTCTTCCAAACACTTTACAATTTTATAATAGCTGCACGAATTAATTGATAATACGCTCAAAACCTGAAAATAATGTACAGACGCGACTGCTATAACGAGAATGACGACCAGTCGAGCGATGAGACCGAACGAGGTAGCGGGTTCGATTCCCGCCACGAAACAAATGTTTGCATGATCTACAGATATTCGTTCCGGGTCTGGATGTTTTTCTATATAATATGATAAGTATAATATTTAATAAAAAAATATATAAGTATTCTATCAGTTATCTAGTTCCCATAATACACGCTGTGCTTAGTTTAGGGCTAGATAGCGCTGTGTGAAACGTCCAGTAATATTTATTTATTTATTATTATATTTATAATCTGGATTGAAAAACAGCATAGTATTTCTTATTGAAATTCTTTTTCATGATCTCGCATCTCATCTTTTAAAATATATATCAAAGGTTGCCTAGAAGAGATTAATTTAAGCGATAAAGCCGCCCATTGTACCACCGCGTATTAGTCTAAGTTATCTAGGTTGACATTTTAGTTTAACATGTATCAATTTCTTAATAACATACCTAGTGGTAAACATAATGTGGAGTTCAACTGCAAATATAAAAATTAAGTAAGAAAAAACTCGTTTTCATATAGGCTTAGGCAATTAAGCAAGCTTTGTTAAAGCTGCCTTGTTAACTAAAGTCTCACTTTAATTTTTATTAATGTTTACAAACATCGAAAACTCATAAGACAGCATGAAATCTCATGAAAATCCAAGTGAATCGGATAAATGCAAGCGAGAAAATTGCATCTCTTGAAGCAAAGCAAATTAGATTGCTTTGAAGATCGTATAAGTCCAGAAGTGCGATTCCTATAACTTGCTGGGACACATTACGTGAACTTATGTCATACCAAGTCCAACTAAAACCATATAGCAGTGGGGCCTAATTCTGCTAATTTATAAGAAAATTGACTAAGGAGCCAAACCATTATTTAATGATTATGATTGTTGTTCCTAACCAGCAGCCAAATTTTCAATAGTGTTGTCATAGGCGCGGCGGCCATTGAAAAAAAATTGTGCTAGTAGAAACCAAAAGTTGTATATAGTTCCAATTTTGCGACGATCGTAGCGATTGTCGTAGTGATTGTTGTGTGTTTTCGGTAAAGTGGATAAAGTTGTCTTTTAATGGATTATGCCATTACAATCACAAGTTATCAGTTAGTTGTCAATTTAACGCGACTTGTGCAACGATACCTAAACGTATTTAGTGGCTTAATATGATAAAAGGACTCAACTTATATAAATATGTCAAATTTAAACATGCTTAGTTACAATTATACTAACTTTCTGCGAATAAATAATCTTTATCTTTAAACATACATAGCAGAACACCCTTCACATTTTGCAAAGTGAACTTCAGAATTTTATGGCTCATACTCGTCTGTAATTGTTTTGATTTAGATAATGTGTCTGTATGTAATTGTCCAATATAGGTATGTAGTTTCTGTGTGTCTGTAACTTGTGTTGAAATATATATATATTTTAGCTATTTCAGTTCGCAACTTATAAATAGGATGACAAATTTCAGTATGTGAGTCACAGTAACACTTGGAATCGCCCATCAGTTTATTCCATAACGATCTAAGACGGACTGGAGAGTAATGATCAAAGGAACTGGAGTATTTTGGGTGAACTGCCATAATCTTGCTATTTACCTACTAGCCAAAAGTCATCCGTCAAAGTCACAGAACTTTCACAAACAGTTCACCACAAGTAGTTTCACACGTACTTTCATATCTAAACTATTAAGTTTATACCTGTTCTTACTTACTTTTTCATTACGTAAATAAAAATTGTTCGACCTCCGTGGCGCAGTGGGCGAACAGCCGGCTAAGTGGCAGAAGGTAGTGGATTTGATTCCCGCCGCGGAACAAATGTTTGCATGATCTACAGATATTCCGGGTCTGGTTGTTTTTCTATATATTATTCGTATGTATTTACAAAAAAAAAAGTATATAAGTATTCTATCAGTTACCTGGTTCCCATAGTACAAGCTCTGCTTAGTTTGGGGCTAGATAGCTCTGTGTGAAATGTCCAGCATTATTTTTTTTTTAAAGGCTTTCAACGACAAGGCCGCCCATTGTACCTTTGATTCAATTGTGTATTCTCTTTTGTTTGTTTTATTTTTAATAGTGTGAAATAAAGTAATTATCTAATCTATTCTTTATAAACCTGCCCCCATTATCGATATTGTAAGTCACACAGTAACCGTTTGCAAAATTCTTAATGTTTTATTTTGGAGCGTTGATTTGCAAGATGAAGAATAGGGGATTGATGCTGAAGTACATTATTATATATTTTTGGTAAGGTCAAAAACTCAAACAACTCATTTATTCATGACATCCAATGACTTCCTACAAATTGGAGTGGTGTGAAACCTTTAACATTTTGATATTTCACTTTATTTTTCTCGCAAGTCTTTCACTAATTGATTTTCTTTTAACGTGTCTAAAGAGAAAGAAAATTCTCCGCGGAACAAGCTCGCAACAAACTTTCACGATAGTAAACGTAAGAAGGCACATATGTTCTGTTGGAGTGTTGCCAACTTGTAATGTCCACATTGAGCGCTAAAATTTCGAATGCTTTCGCATTGTATGCGCGAGCATGACTGGGTGGAAACAGCTGGGCTCTGTGTCTACCAGCTATCTGGTGAAGGTTGTTAGAGGTGGATTACCAAATGATTTATGTCGAAAACTTGAATAGTGTTCATGTCATGTTGTTGCAGAGAACATGGCTTTAGAATGAATTTGGGTTACCACGTTTTACAATTTTTTAGCATGCTCATGAGTTATTTTGTTTAATTTTTTTCCTAATATTTATAAGTAAAGAGATGAGTGGTGTTGAAGCTTGATTCAGAGAAAAGAAAACCTACTCAAAATTTAGAAAAAAATTACCGTTTATACCGTATACCGTTCCTAAATGTGTTGGCTTGTTGTGAAAAGTGGCTGCAGCGACGGAAAGTTAACCAAGATTTAAATAATGCGGAAACCGCTTTTTATTTTCGCGATGCTTTATTCACGGAAATTTAAATTTTAAGTTTCAAAGTAGTAAAAACTCGTACCCATCTAAAGAGTAATAAAAACTGTTCCGTCGCGGTGTCTTAACGCTTGGGAATTAAGGTACGTGTTTATTTTCACTATCTTGGACACCTGTACTTTACTTCTACTTTAAATAAAATACGAAGTGGAAATATTTAAGCTGTACAGGATTTACTTTTTATTTTAAAATGTTTACTGAATACGTGAAGCCTTCAAAGAGTTTGCAGATCAGTGTTCAAGTAAGCTTATCTTTGATAGAATCGTCACCCTATTTGATATACAGCGAGTGAAGGATTACGTAGTCTTTAACATTGAAACCCAAAGCCTTACTTCGATTGAACACTCTGGATATTAAGACTTAGAAAATACAATCAAAATCTGAGGAAAATTTACATGTCACTATTGAATTCTCAGAACTTATTATGCCTAATATAATAACTTATTTTATTTTCTACGACAATAATTTAAAACACACATTCGGTATCGTATTAATTGATTTTATAGGTGGGTTTAATACCTGTAGTTTGAATATTTATCCAGTAATTGATACATTTCCAATAAACAATTTTAACGTAAATCTTACATGATGAATTAATATGATTAATTTACCTATTTTATACAGGCTGTTTCGTTTGATATTTTAGGACTGGATAATAATGTGGTTTGAAAATTTAAAATTGTCTATGTTTACTAGCCCTACCCGAGTTTTCATTTAATGTTGTACATAACGAAACACGTAGTATATATACTATTTGGTGTCTTTATTCCATTTCTACAAGCTAAAAACTTCCAACACATACTTTTTTATTGTCCGAACCGCAAGTACGGTCATAGGTTATATTCCAGTTGTATTTTAGTACGTTGAATCATCCATTTCAAAATAAATGTGACACCCTATATTTTGTTTATTGTTTATTTACCACAAAAGGGCTTTAACTGTTGGCTCTGTTATCCAAACACATCGATCAACATATTAGCCAAGCACCCCTTGTTGATTCGGCAATGTATTTGTCTCTTTAGATCCAGTAAAAAATGAAAAACCTATTTTTCCGACCAAAACCGCGGCAAATTGTGGACAAACAATACGAAACACAAATCACCCAAAAGCACCCGCTCCCGAAATAATTTATCATGGTGCTCGCTTGTTTACCGAATATTTCCTGTTTTATTGGAATACAACTAAAAGAATATGTCTCGTAATGACGGATACGATGTGTTTAACCAAGTGCCTTATACATTGTGTGGAAAATTCAAGAAAAGTTTATGTATATGTCGGCGCAAGACGATTAGAATTATGAAAGCTTATTAATTAAATTATTAAATATCAAATCAAATTACGAATTATGTTTCGGTTCTCAATGTTAGTTTCGGCTTTCTCCGTTAAAAGGAACGTAATTGTTTGTCGTTGTATTCAACGTTAATCAATTAAGTACTCATCATTGCTTTGAGATGATTTCTAGACCTGAAAATGAGTGCTAAATTAAAATCTTGATTTATAAAAGGCAAGCGATGGATCTCACGGGTGTTTGCATTAAGATAAACTTAAAGCAAACACTCGCTTGAAGCCTTGAACATCGCTTGAGATCCTGTGAGTACCTGTTAAGTTGTGTTATCTGTTAAGTTAATTATTGTGAATATTAATAAAATCTGTTTCATAATTTGCAATGAGTGTTTCTAATGATGGAAATAGTGATGTCAGCTTAGCTGACGTCACTGTTCCAAAAAACCCTGTTGGTCAAGATACTCCGTTATATATATTATTATTAATATCATCTTATTTCGATACACTATTAACTTTAACTATTAACTTTGCTTAACAGTGTAACAATAGGTGGGCTCAGTGCTTCCTCATTTTCTACCAGTCAAACCCTTAAGGTGGTACATAAAGATGCATTCACTCAAATGCATTAACATTTCACATGTTCCTAAGGCACTACTTGTGCCATAAATGATCACATAATATTTCTCAAAAAGCTGGTACTTGAATATTAATGCTGTCATACAGTGGTCGAATTAGATTGATCCTACCCGCCGAAATGGTTGAATACTGTATACAGGGTGTTTGGTAATATACTGACGATATTCAAGTGACGGTTTTTTAAAACATGAAAAATGACTTCTCTAAAAAAAACTACTAGTTATATTATCAAATTTTAAAGAAAATCGACTAAGTTTGGGTGATTAATGTTAATATATAAAACAAAGTCGGGCTTGTTCGAATACTTATAACAAGAGTAGTAGAGTTTCTTGTGAAAGGGCTCGCCCGGGGAAGTGCTACCACCATACCTATTTCTACCACCAAGAAGCATTTCTGTGTTTCGGTTTGAAGGGTATGGTTGCCGGTGAAATTACAGGCACATGAGGCTTTACACCAGGGCCCCAATTCACCTAAACCAATCGCTTCACTATGACTATGGTATCGTCGAAAAATCGCCACTATAGATACCTTTTGGTATTCTACTAACACAATCTTTTTTCAATTACCGCCGATGCTATGACAACCCCATTGAACGTTTGGCAGCTTATAACAGGAATAACAATCATAATCGTTTAACAATGGTATGGCTCCATAATAGTTTTTCTTATAAATTAGCAGGATTGAGCCCCTGTATGCCTCAAGTCGATGGACGCAGGGATGTGCATCGTAGGGCACATTTCTAAAGAGCGTGACCTACGAGGCAAACTTGTTATAGGCAATGGTTACCACTTAACATCAGGTGGGCCATAGGCTTATTCCATCTCCAGTGTATAAAAAAAAACTCGAGAATTGCTGGACCGATTTTCATGGTTTTTGATTTATTGTATTTGTCTCCGTCCCGAATAACTATTAAAATATCGTAAAAGGTGACGCAAAAATAAATTATGAAGAAAATTCATTTTTTCATACATAGATGTAGCTAATGATGAATTCTACCCGGGTGACGTACATGACAGCCCGTGTCATATGCATGTCAATGCGGTCCGAAGTTCAGCGGGTCAGCTAGTTCGATATAAAACTTACTGCCTACTCTTGCAATTGACATCCAAAAATAATGGCCGATTTGATATCTCTTTCGGAAATGGCTGCGGGGTTTGGGTTAGAAAGGGACAACAAGATGTATCTCGAGACATCACCAATACAGTATCTGTGGTTAGATGGCAAACATTATGCAATAGCACAACATAAGTTTATTAACCCTAGAGTGGTCACGTGGATTACCTATGTAATCCACACTTACGGAATTGTAAATTTCTTAAAAACCGCTAACGTAAATTACGAGCACTTCTGGGTACTTTAAGTTAAATCATTGATAAACGCACTCAGTGCAGCGCGCGAGAATTTTTTGGCATTATCCAGACAGAAACCACAGCGACGTCAGCACAGACACCAACTCGATCCATAGGTCGCTGCCACGACTGCGGATGAAGCCGCAATAAAAGCACTGGAAAATTATGCATCACTTGCAAAAAGTTTATTTGTGGCGATCATTCAAAGGTTGTATGTCTGTCTTGTTTAGAAAACAGTAATTTGTATTTTTGATTTTTTGTGCCATTTCAGAGGTTTTTTTGTTTTGATGATTTTTTATACTCAGAGGTTATGATTCGTTTTTATTGATTACTTTTAATACAACAATACTTGATTAACACTATTACAATAATAATTAAACATAGTTGAAGCTCAAATGTATTTTTATTTGAATTTATAAATGGTATACAATAGTACTCCACGCGACCAATTAGGGCAGGTTTTAGTACGCGAGCACTGTAGGGTTAAAGTGTTTGTTTTACACGCCAAAATAAATTTCACATTTCTATGCTAAACATTTCATAAATTTATTTATTATGCTCATCAAAATAATCCCTTTCATTTTTGTGCGTATATTACACACAATATACAAACACCCTATATGTGTTACGCAGATAAACGTAAAGCGTGAAGTTTTTAGTGAGATAAATTTTATCTTCTTTTATTTTAGCAAATTCTCCCACACCCCTTCAGGTATTTTAATTTAATGTACCTCACACGCTTTTATAAAAACAAATGTGAAAGCCTTTTATAATTAGTTAGCATAACCGCACTACACCTATGCTTTCGTAGTTTTGCACCTCGCATTACTATTATATTTTTTTTTACTTTGTTTATGTATGTTTGTGTTATCCAGAGGTATTCAGGTTATTACCTATATTGAAAGATGGTAATGGTAATAAGAATTAAGACATTTATATGGTACTTATCCTTATTTCAAATAGGGCACGTGTATATTGACGTGATATCAGCAAAATGTTTAGGCGCAATGTCACGACACAAGTTTCAAAACCCCATTTCTTCTAAAAATTCTGGCAATTATACATATTAGGTTGGGGAAAAAGTTTCTTCGCATTTTTTAAGAAAATTCAAAACATTTTTTAATTATTTTATTTACATTTAACTAAAGTATGTAGGTACCATTTTGTTCGATAACTTTTTGCCATCTTGTAGGTAGGGACATGATCCCATTGCTATAGAAATTTTGGGGCTTCTGATCAAAATACCGCGACAAGTGGTTTTGGCAGTCCTCTCGTGATGTTAACCTGACACTGCCTAAAGAATTCTGAAGAGACCGAAACAGGTGGAAATCTGAAGGTGCAAGGTCAGGACTATACGGCGGATGCATTAACACCTCCAAAGCCAAGCCAAACTCTCTTAATTTTTGCTGAGTGGCTAACGATGTGTGAGGTCTAGCGTTATCATGATGAAAAACCACACTCCTTCTGTTGATTAATTCTGGCCGCTTTCTCTCAACTTCTTGCTTTAATCTCATCAGTTGTTCGTAGTAGAGTTCAGAATCGATGGTCCTGCCTGGTGGTAACAGCTCATAATGAATAATGCCCTTCCAATCCCACCCCACACACAGCATCACCTTGTTGCGAGTTAACCCGGGTTTCGCCACAGTCTGTGAAGTCTGACCGGCCTTTGACCACGACCTTTTTCGCACGTTCTTGTCGTACGTGATTCACTTTTCATCACCAGTTATCAGCTTCTTCAAAAATGGTTCGGTTTCATTACGTCGTAATAAAGAATCACAAATGAGTACACGGTTCATTAGGTGTCTTTCAGTGAGCTCGTGGGGTACCCAAATATCGAGCTTTTTGTGTACCCATTTTTTTTCAAATGCGCTAAAACGGTTTTGTGGTCAATTCCCATTTCTTCAGCTACGTCGTAACTACTAATATGCCGATCTTGCTCCACTTTTTCAAAAATGCCATCAATTTTATCCGAAATGGGGCGACCAGAGCGACGTGCATCTTTGACATCAAATATTCCGGATTGAAAACGCTTAAACCAAATTTGTGCTACTCTCACAGACACTGCACTAGGTACGAATAACAAATAAAAATCACACATTTTCCTAATTTAAATTTGGAATTATCTTCTTTAAAATTTAAACTTTGAATTATACCAAAACCAGCCAGATACAAATAGTATTAGCCAAAGAGATTTTAATACAAGTTCATACATACTATAATGCGAAAAGACTTTTTCCCCAACCTATTATAACAAGTAAGGAGGCAATTTACACTTTGGTGTTATTGGAAATCAGAAACCATTATATTTATACGAAAAGCTTCACTTCTCGGACCGTCTTAAGCGTCTTGCTGTCCGTTTACTTTGTCCGAGACACAGAACAGCTGCATTTCGTGGCAGCTTCAGATATGCTGCCACGTCCTATAAGCAATTCTAATACTGTTTGGTCTTTCAAAAAATCTTTAAAAAAGTATTTGTTGAATTTTCAAAAATTTTCACACGTAGGTGGTTGTTCTGGGCCTGGTTTCTAGCAATATAATTCTAATTATTTAATTTTCAAAGATTATTATTTTTTTTTATTATGCCTGTTAACTGTATTATATTTTTATTTTTTAATTGCTTAATTTCCAAAACTATTTAATTATGTCTGTTAACTGTTTATTATTATGTATTTTCATGTTTTGTATGTTTGAATAGTTCGTAAGTAGTTACTTAAACGAGTCCGAAAGTTTATATCTGGTAGTATGTATCGACAGGTAATTGTAAACACAGTTGCTGCCCTGCACACACAAAAATAGCACCACGGAAGACCAACGCTATATAGTATAAATATGCTACTATAGCACAATGCTGAGTGGTGACCGATTTTGCTCACAAATTTGCTCTTTAATTTATACTCATTTGTCTAAGCTGTAATGTACACTTGTGATGCAAAATAAACGTTTTTCTATTCTATTATTTTCTATTCTATTCAATTCTGTTGGCAATTTAGATTTGACACTCTCTATCCGTATTAAATTAAAAGGGAGGTAATAATTTTAGAGAAAAAGTTAGGACCAAACCTGTAGTTTGTGGCTCAGAATAATAAAAGAGGTTTGCGCCATCATAAAGTACTCCATTGTAAGATATGTGAGGTGGTGATTTTTAAAGCATAACTTGATTCTCTTTACGCATGATTTTCACCAGTATTATTAATATGTGATCAATTATTAACATACACGGGTCTCAGATAGTATCATGCCCTATAATTTATGCTGGCTAATAATCCCCCGAGCCAGGATTTGCATAAACTAATATCAAAATCTGGCTCCGTAAATGAGTTAACCCTAGGTGAGGAATGCGTGTAGTTTGAAACAGATCTAGATTAATTGGTCTTTGGGAAATTAAATACTTGAATAAGGAGAAAGTTGTTTGATATTTTGATGAGTCGATTAACACGGTTGCGGGAGTGCTTTAGTTTACCGGGTAATGAACAAACGTGAAAGCTTTCTTAATTAAAGTCCACAGATTAAGGAAATAGAAGACGCTCAAGATTAAATTTACACGGTTTTGAAGACTAGTTTTTTTGTACTTGGCGTTTAATAGACTAAATTAAAGTCTGTGGAATAGAGGATCATATAGGGTAAGTAAAGTTTTAAAGGGTCGGCAACGCGCGAGTGATACCTTTGGTGTCACAAACATCCATAGGCTACGGTAACCGCTTATCATCAGGTGGGCCGTATGCTTGGTTGCTACTGTAGTGGTATAAAAAAGTATATAAAAATCGTAATTTTACAGGGATTTTGGTTCCTTTTTGAATGGTACAGTGTTATTCAAAATCTCTTACTAATCAGATTAGTAATACGCTTGGTAGTTCTAATTTTGAATTGTGAGTAGGCACTCACAATCTCTCGAACCGATCAAACTGGTACTGCGGTATACGCGTGGCGTGTCTTGAACGCTGTGAAATGACGGAAGCCATGTTGATAGCTCTGATTCTCACCCGAAATCTCGTACTGCGCTATTGCTGTCCAATACAATGGGCACTCTAACTATGATGTCGTCTTTAATGCACATCGTACACTCGTACATGCGGTGACATGACGGCAGCCTTCATTCCTAGCCGCAATTTCTTACATTGATCCGATTCGTGCTACGCTATTGATAGGCATTAGGTGGTCTAACTATGATATAAATTTTCTCACCTTGGATACATAGCATGTACATCATGCACTGGCACGTGGGTGGCGTGTCTCGCGTGTGGCGACATAACTGCAGCCGCGTTGATAGCTCTGATTCTCGCTCGCAACCTCTCGTACTGATCCGGTTGGTACTGCGCCGCTATTGTCACTGAAGTTCCCGAGTACTATTCAAAGAAATAAGGAGAAAAGAATGTATTGTATAAGAATAATTGATAGTGACAAGCAAGGCGGAAATTTATAGATTATGTCCGGATTTCCACTTCCTACAATCGTGAGTTCTGAAATACCCACACGGAAAACAGCATATATTTTTGGCAGTACAAGGACCTAAATTGTATGAGAAAATTATTTAATTGGTGTTAAGCTTATAAAGCACAAGCATCAGGCGTGTTTTAAACACCAATCCTTAAATTCTGATATAAAACAATGTAATGTATAAACATAGATCATGAAATATAAAATCGGTTATTGGTTCTGCCGTGGCCAGTGTTGGCCGTTAAAGATTCAGTAAATGCAAATTGGGGTTCAGGGAGTCTACGCACTGTGACTGTGGTGATCCAACATAGTCAATGAAACACTTGCTGTTGTGCCCCTTGGGCCTAATCACCTGCAGTAATACCATCGTACCAAGTGTAATAAAGTATAAGTGAAAATGAAAAATGATTTATTGGTTTGAACAAGAGTTTATACAAAGGTATCACATAAAAATAACAAATTTGTTATATAACAGTTACAAGACAGTAAGGTAAAAATAACAATCTTAGGATCTATACCAAATCAATCAGGAAATAAACACTTATGTGAGTACTATCAGTATAATGGTGCGTCAAAAGCCGGACTAGATTTTCTGTGTCCCGGTTTATGACGTCTTACATCAGACAAACGAGGCGAAGATTTTAAGTAGAACTATTGACACGCTAAGAAGATGAAGATTTCCCTATAAACTCGTTAAAATACTACCTTCAATGCTGCAGCAGCCTGCTCATGCGTAGCTCTCGTCAAGTCTCTTCCATCGACACTCAGTATCCTATCCCCTCTATGCAACATGCCGTATGCAGCACCTCCCGACGCCACTCCAGATACGAAGACTCCACAGGTATCGTCTTCAGTCGTACCACCTTCCGTTTCACCTCCCAGACCACCGACTATGTCCATGCCGAGACGAGATCCGGAACGGACGAGACGGACCATACGGACACATCTGTTGACAGTGTTATCTTTTAAAAACACATTTAGCACGCGAGCGAATGCGGGTAAGACAACAGATGCCAAATATTACTCAGTGACAGGCGTTTTGCTGTTTGCGACGCGGAATTGGACTCCGAGGTTTGAACCATTCCTAGAGACTTTGCCTATAAATGAATGAGGATATAATAGAATGAGGAATTAATTTTAAAATCACAAACATTATTTAATTGATTATTTGATTCATCTGAATTACGTCAAAGATTTCTAGTGCAAGGTTGCGCAAGCCTCTGTAGGATGATTTTTTTCAAATTAGGCTTGTGCAGTTTTCCTGTAGACGGCGCTTTAGTTGCCTTAATCATATCACTATAGTCTAACTTTTTATTAGCTGCAGTAAAATGACGTTTTGTGGGTTGCCGGTTTTTGAAGAAAAATAAATAGGGATGTAGCTAAATGAGTGAATCATATATGAATAATCAGTTTGGTTTTTTTTTTGAGATTTAATATTAAGTTGTAATGTATTTTTTTAACCTATTATTATTACTATACTAGAGGATTGATCTTTTTTAGTGGAAGTATAGGGAGGTACATTCAAAATGAAACAAAAACGTCATAATAATGTTATTTAATTAATCTTTTTCGAAATCACTGTCGCTGTCGCTTTCGGTCACACTAATAACAAATCTATCTGTCACTTCATCTATAATATGATCGAGGTGGGACCTTTTATCTTCCTCTTTAATAGTGTGAGACACACAGTCACTCCACTTAGCCGGTGTCACTTTCTTGATTCCTTCTTGTAATAAAGTTTTCACTTCTTGCATTTTATACGTCTTATTATTATTTGCAACGTGACTCTTTACCTGCGCCCATACCAACTCAATGGGGTTCAATTCACAGTGATAAGGGGGCAGTCTTAACAATAATGATAACAAAAACAACGCGCAGTGGGCAAATCAAAGTTATTCATGCACTCAAAACAGATTAGATATTCTGTAAACTTTTGTGAACTGAATCACATCCCTATTGAGATTAGGCTGTCAACATTATTTTACGGAATGACATTTAGAAACGTCATTTTACTGCAGCTAATAAAAAGTTAGACTATAATTTTGACCCTAACGTGACAAGAGCCTGTAGCATAATTGTTAGTACATCCTCGTATCAAGAGAAAGGTTGCAGGTTCAAGTCCCGTCTAGGCTTGAAAATTTTTGAGGCTTTAAAAATCTTGGAATTTTCCTTAAGTGTTTGGATAACACTATAAAAATGAAAATACTATTATTTTATTGTTCAGTTGTTTTCGAAAAAAACAAACGCTAAATAAAAGATAAGTGTAAACAAAACTACCCGAGATATACATTTAATGTATGATATATTATGTCTGTACGTAATATCTTCTGTATCTTTGGCACTATAATCTTTGACCATTGTTGTCACAATGTCTTTGACTATGTACTATGTTCGTGTCATTGACGTAAAGCATTGACGAAGAGTTAACGCTATTTAAAAAAATATATAATTCTTCTACAATGTTTATTAAAATGTTCGTTTATTTTCCTCACTTAATTTTCAACTGAGCAGACTGTATGTTAGATAACAGATTTCAGCGCCAGACCTGTCAGGTGAATGAATTTCCGCAAGCGTTTTAACTGTATTACATAGTTGTATTTTTTTATCAAAGCTCAGCAAACTAAGGTGCCCATAAAATGAACAACTAATAAACAATCAACAGTTTTTAAGAACTTTATAGCAGATATTTCAATAAGCTGTTTAGACTTTGTGGAAGGGGAATTATGTGAAGCTCTGTTATTGATACAGGTTTAGTGTTCACGTTCCAGTGAGAAATCCCTTAAGACATCTCGGGACCTCCATTAAGAACTTTACTTATTACTCCAGATACAATTTCTACATCTAATCATTAGTACAACACCGTCTTGGTTGCCCGGGGCGGTGATCGTGTTGTAGTTGAACCAACGGACCAGACCAAAATTCCACCTAATTACGGTCTTGAGACGATACAACGTAAACACTTACTAGACAGAGTCGCAGTAAGGATCACAAATTCAATACATTCATTTATTTTATAAATCACACGGTTTTTTCATAAATCACACGGTTTTTTCATAAATCACACGGTTTTTTTTTCATATTAATTGTGTGGTCACTATCGCCTTATAATTTTGAAACATGGCTTATCTGGATGATTTTAAAACGTTAATTTTCCTCCCTGCGCGATCCTTTGCGACAAGCCAGGAAGGAATCAGGCAAAAGGACGGCGAATGATCTCTTAAATTATTATTTCTTATGAAAGGAAGAGATCGCTTTTAGCGATAAGGCATTGTACCTTTGATTTAATTGCGTATTCCCTTTGGCTGTTTATTTTTAAACGACTTCAAAAAAAGGAGAAGTTTCTCAATTCGTTGGAATATTTTTTTGCTTTATGTATGTTCCCCGATTACCCGCAGACGCCTGGACCGATTCAAGAAATTCTATTTTTGTTTAAAAGGGTATGTTTCCCAGATGGTTTTATTGGCACTCAGTCTGATTAAGAGATCCCAAAAAAATCGAAGGCTACCCTCAAATTTTATAGAAACGCATAATTGTTTTATATTTTTTCCTCAAAACTCCGTCATTTATCAACCGATTTGGAAAATTCTTATTTGATTTGAAAAGGATATATTTTCATATTGGTCTCATAGAAATTTCATCAAAATCAGTTTAGTAGTTTGGTAAGTCGGTTATATTTTTGTTAAAAAGCTACTTGTTAATAAATAAACAATCTATCTATCTATTTCACAAGTAGCATCCTTTTAGTCCCTTAAACTCCCTTTAGCAAACTGAAAAATGTAAAGTTTATCACAACCTATAATTGGTATTATGTAAGAACCTTAATATTTCATATTATAGTTTGCATATTTGGAACCTACCAAATTGACATCATGCATAAGTCTTTTTCTTATCCCAGAGGACTAAATAGGCGAAGTGGCAGCACATATCATGAAAAACTTACTGACCACGCACCGGAAAACGCAGCGTAGGACGACCTCCCACTAGATGTAAAGATAAATGATAAATGTTGCTGGGAGCCGTTGGGTACAGGTCGCACAATATCGGTTGCTCTGGAAATCTATGGGGGAGGCGGTGGCGGAGGCTTATGTTCAGCTATGGACGTCTTATGGCTTATATAATGATGATGATGATCCGTAAGAAAGTTTATAACCACTTGGCTGATTACAAAAAGATACAAATGGTGTCTATTATAAAATCTAACACATTCATTAGCAAGTTTTACAATGTTGTCAAACTAAAATACGTCCCTTGTCATCTCAGGCTCTGAACAAATGTTTGTCCTGGGAACACAAAATTATTTGTCCTCCCGAGTTCCCAAGAACAAACCCGCGCTAAGCTGGACCACTTCAGCCGGGTTTCAAAAGAAGCAATTATAAAAAGAAAGATGTTTTTAACGACTTATTTAGGTGCCATTTTGAATAATATTTTTTCAGTCGCAATGTTTTTGTTGCAATGATTTTAATGAAAATAACCGAATTATTTTTTGCTTTAACTAATTTTAGTACCCAGAAGATTAGTCATTTGAAGTGACAGTGAGTTGTGCTCAGAACTTGGAGAACTGACGGAGCGTTTTACGTCGGGGCAGAAAGAATCGCATGAGGAGATCACCAACGGAAAGCGCAGTGTATAACTTATACTAGATAGAAAGAAGAATAAATGTTAAAGGGACCGTTAAACACAGACCGCACAAATAGGGTCGTTCTAAATCTTTAGGCCATCTTCAATAGTAAACGTCCTCAATCAGTGCCAATGGAGAACATACATACTCTAAACACCATTTTTTTGGACCTATATTAAGTTAAACTAGTGGTTCGCCCCAAACTGAGATCTTGCGAGTCTCCAATGAAAACAAAAATATATAAAAAAATTATTTTTGACTCTCAAAATAGTGCCCCGAAATAAACAACCAAATTACATGACCTACAGTTTCATTCAAATTACAGGTAACGGGAGTTCATGTAAAATGGTTCATCTTTTTTGGGGTACAAAATGCAGTTATTCTGGATTTTCAGACTTTTGTCTATATTTGTGTCATTAAAGCTACACGTATACCAAATTTCAGCATTGTGGGGTCACAGGTGTACCCTGTGAATTTTGTCAAAGTTTTGTATTTATAATGGCTAATAACTCAAAAACTACAAAGATTAAACTAAAAGTAAAAACAGGGTTTAAATGTACTAATAAATACCTTTTATTTGACGTCTCTTTTGACCTTATAGTCTCATTTTCATTTTTTTTTTACCCCTCTTGAACCCCAATATCTCAACAACCCCTAACATTTTTAGCTCATTTAGTCACACCAAAATTGTGCCATCACTACCTACCTATGTATGAAATTTCACGATGATCGGATCAACGCTTCGAAAGTTATCCTCGGGCAAACAAACATACATACATACAACGCCGATTTGCCCAAGTTGATTTGGAGATCTCGCTTCGCTCGATCAATAACGAGATGATTGTCACTTTACGTTGATCAAATGAAGTACTTTTAGATTCAGTAGTAACTTAATGACCATTTAACAAAATTATTATAGAATTGGTTATGATTTTTTTTTGGTGCAATATGATTTTAATAACAGAATGAATATAAAATTATTTACAAGATTATAATACACGAGAAACAGATGAATCATCTAAAGACCGTTGCAAACGATCTATAGATAGCTCAACTGCTCCAGATCACTACCATTATGAAATTTTTGACAAAGTATAGGCTATTTGGATTGCTTAGCGCGTGAAATTCTAATAGCCGATACGCCGGTGCCAAACACTGCCATAAAACCAAGATATTGCTAGAAATTAGTGCCAGCATCGACACATTAAATCTAAAGGTAATATTGGTTCTTATCGCTAATCTAACACTTTCCTATATTCGGGTGTAATATAGTTTGCCAAATAACCACATGGCACCATTAGCAACACCGGAGTGTAAAAAAAAGTTATCTGTGCCTCAATGAGATCATAACCGCATTATTATTCCACATACTAAAAATACAGAAAAAAGAAAAATAAATAATAGGTAAAATGGGCACATTAAATAATTTATTAAGAGCTAGAGTAGAAGAACCTATGAAGAGATTAAATAATTGCCTAATATCATTAATTGACATTATAAAGATACCTTGCTGGTGAATCAAACATGTAGTACTTAGACAAAGGCTATAAAAAGATTATACTACGGTAAAGACGATATCCTAAGCTAGGTAGGTACAAATAAACTCGTTCGGTTTACGTGTGAAACTCCACACAACGATCTCAATAGATCCTCGAATCACGCTCGCTCGCTCCAAATCCCATTGAAAACCAAGTGGGATAACGTTCAAATTAAATATAACATTACCTGGGTATTTCACTCGGTTCCTCTTCTAAAAGCTCGTGGAGGGTTGAACACGACGTGGCCTGAGTTTTGGCTGCACACACAAAGTCATTACTTGTAAAATGCTCTTTGAAGATTCGTTTCGGGGAAATGACACAATTTCGCATGTTCTTTTCGTTTTGAGAATTTAAATCTCTTTATTAAGAGAGCCTTTCAAGTTTAATATTTTGTGTGCTCGGAGTAGACTTACATAAAAAAAACATGAATATATCCATATCCATACTACTACTAATATTATGAATGTGAAAGAAACTCTGTTTGTTTGTTTGTTTGTTACATTTGAAGCCTAAATAGTTAAACGGATCGTAACAAAATTTAGCAAGAAATGAGATCATATCCTGGAAAAGGAAATAAATAATCTTGAAAGTGGTGAAATTATAAGGATAAAAGTCTACGCGAGCGAAATCGCAGGTAACAGCTAGATTTTTATAATTGTGTGTAGTACACAACATTTTTCAAAGACTTTAAAGGCCATACTGAAAACATAAATTACGTAGATCTTAAAATATAGATAAAAAACTAAAGTGTGCTTACTGGAGTAAAGCGTAGCGGTTTTGGCGACCGGTGGAAAAGACGCCGCGGGTAAAACGATTAAGGTAACATGTTCGCCCGTGTTCCTCAACGCAGTGACCGCTTGCGCGTGGGTCGCTCCTACTAATGATGTTTCTATTCCCTGTTAACAAGAAGTAATACCAGTTATTTACAGATTTAGTTAAGCAGTTAAATCGACTGATATATATACTCTCTTTTACTTTTGGTTTGAGCGATTTAAGCATGATTTTATAGTTCATGCAACAGAACCAACATAACCAAGTCAAAATTATTATATGCGAATGCACCTTTTACTTCTTCTTCTACGTGTCGATATGGTTCATATTATTTCAAACATCAAATGTGGTTTTGCCAATACTTGGCCACTGCAACAGTGTTATCTTTGACGGAACAAGTATCCCTCAGGGTGCGAATGACACAATTGGCAGCCTAGCAAGTGTGCGTGTGAAGGTCTGTACCGTATGGGCAACTAGTCGCCGACTCTCCAATGTAGCCCCATCTTTTACTAATTTAAGCCATGTTATATAACAATAACATAATGTTGTAGTCTTTGTTTATTACATTAAAATCAGATAACATTATTATAGTTATTAATAACATTATTATTATTATTATTATTATTATTTGGAGCCTGTCCTGTCCCACTGCAGGGCAAAGGTCTCCCTTCCTTCCTTCCACTCCACTCTATCATACGCTTGTGTAGTCCAGTCTTCCATATACGAGTCGAGTTCGTCTTTCCATCGGCGTCGCGGTCTGCCACGTGGTCGTTTTCTGTCTTTTGGGATCCACTCGGTGGTGGATTTTGCCCATAACTCCTCCAACATGCGGCAGACGTGTCCCGCCCAGTCCCACTTTAACTTGTCTACTTGGTGCCCAACGTCCGCGATTTGTGTTTGGGAGCGCAGTTCACTGTTTCTAATGCGGTCTGTTAGTTTGAATCCTAGGATACATAACATTATAAAAATTAAATTTAAAATAAATAATTAACTACTGAAATATTTACGTTTTTCGTTCGTTCAGTGTTATGGTTATTGTGTAGTTTAATTATCAATACTTACATCCTCATCTCTAACAGCCAAAATTTTATCTCCTAGTCTCAGTCTGGCGTCATAGTGGGCCGCTCCGCCGACCGCTATGTGGGACACGAACACGCCGCCACCGCCGGCGTTGTCCGCTCCGCCTGCTATACCTAGTCCCAGCCCGCGGACGCCTCTCCACAGTGTCACCACCCTTGGCCTACGGGCTCGGCGTACTCTCTGTGGAAAAGCGCTTTGATATAATTGTGCTATATATACAACGTTATTCAGACATATTGATAACTGATCATGTCTCCAAAATACATCAGCCAGCGACCATAAAGATAGTAGGTATATTTCTAATTTATTTATCTAATTAGAAGTCAAAGTACCTATCTACAACATTTTTAATTGAGTTTCCTTTTGAACTTATGTCGTGTTAAATAAATGTTTTCATTTTATTTCATACTAGCTATCGCCCGTGGCTTCACGAGTAAACGGCTTGACAGATTTTGATGAAATTTGGTATATAGATAGATTATAACCAGGATTAGGATATAGGGCTACTTTTTACGGAGGGGAATGTTTTTAGTGAAAAATCACGCGCGCGAAGCCGTGGGCGTGTCAACTAGTCAGATTATAAGCGTTTTGGCATTATAAAATGTAGATTCAATTTGTACAAGTTCAGTTTAATATCCATTAGTTTATAATTTAAGGCAATCTAACTGTGAATCTAAGTATTAATAAATAAAATAAATAAAGGGTAATTTTTAGCTTTTTGCTAATTATTATTTTATTTGTTTATTTATTCGACAAAAAGTTACATCATTATTATAAATACGGGATTTATCACGTACCGTCTTATCGGTGTATCAACCAACAATGTTTCTGTTCAATTCGTGAACCTTCATCAGGGTGAGTGCGATCCGCTCCGAATAACGTCTTGCGTTAGTGCGAGGCGATAGGAGAGGATCGCACTCACCCTGATGAAGGTTCACGAATAACGTCTCACCTCGCATCGAATAACACGAGACGTTGTTCGGAACGGATCGCACTCACCCTGATGAAGGCTCACGAATTGAACCGAAACACCTATAAGACGGTACGTGATAAATCCTGTATTTATAATAATGATGAAATAAATCAAGAAAATTTTCTAAGTAAAAAAGTTACATACCAATAGTTCTACATAAAGCACTGTAAACCTTTAAAGGTTCGTCTCGGTGCTTAGAGACACTAGAGCCGCTACACATTATTTAAATATTTCAAAAAACCCCGTCCCCTTTACCTAAACATAATTATATAGTTACACAATCACACACAACCGACCTTCCCACCCAAATTACCATCCAAAATCTAATAACAAAAGTAGGTATGTACGCAAACATATAAGCGGGTGGCGGCAATCATAAATACAAGAGTTATAAGTATAGGTAGGTACCTACTCATTATTCATTGTAAATGTTAACCAAGAAATAAAAAGCCTCTCATTCCGGCCCATAAAGCCCTGATCACGATGCAAAACTGCAGCACTGCATTAAATTCTTAGATTTGTGGCCGCCGCGATGCGGTGAATACCAAAGTGCTGGAAAACTTTATGGATAAAAGCTTTGGTAGATGGTAAAAGCAGGCGTGTTTAAATGGTTAAATTACAATGTGAAATGAATTTTATTCACTCTTTACACAATAAGTGATTCTTCGATTGATTGTGAAACTTGTTTAAGGGACAAAATCCGAAGATAATCCTGGTACGATTAAGTCTTCTGCGAATCCGGAGCATGTCCCGGTTGCTTCCAGGTAAAATCGGAGTCGGATGGCCTCGGATCGTGTGTATTCGATGAAAAAATCAAATGTTTGGTTGTGCGACGGATTGGTCAGGAGCCGTTAAAAACAGTACCTGACAAGCCCGGATGCCAAATAGTCCGAGCCTTAAAGTAAGCATAAAACAGCTGATTTTAATTGATATTAAAACTCTTCATGTAACTCTTTCCTGAAAACAACTTATTGAAACGTTGTTCAGTTTTATTAAAAAAACATATTCCAATGCACTATATAAATAGAATGAAACAAAATAATCCAGCTAATTATGCAATAGGAAGCTCTTTACATTTCTAAAGCATAACTACAACACAACTTCAATAGAGAAACTAGATTAGTTCTCTGAAAGCAGATCTGAGCCATAAAAGAACCAATTATGCAAGGGCGTTTCAGTACTTGTAGACAAGTGGCTGTCCAAGAAACGAATCTAAATAATTTTTTCTCGAACCAATTGCATGAAATCAGCTTGGTAGTATATACAATAACAATTTAAAGTTCTTATTTTGCTGAATTTCGTCACCATAAATGTTCGATTAATTTGATAAGATTATTAGAATCTATTTTAGTTTGTCAATTAAAAACTTAACGCTAACCAATATTTTTGTAATTTAAGGAATAGATTAATAATATTACATATCGCTGGACATTTAACACAGCGCTATCTAACCCCAAACTAAGCAGAGCTTGTACTATGGGAACCAGATAACTGATAGAATACTTATACGCTTTTTTTTGTAAATACATACTTATAATATATAGAAAAAAAAACAGACCCGGAACATATATCTGTAGATCCATGTTTGCAACATTTGTTCCGGGGCGGGAATCGAACCCGTTACCTCCTGCGTCGCAGCTGGCTATTCGCCCACTGCACTATGGAGGTCGTCAAATTTCGTCAAAAAATATCGATTACACTTGTGCCTTTACTGGTTGATTAAATAAATGTCGAGAAAAATCTATAACAGTATGAGTTAATAGCTATACCTGGGCTCGTAGCCAAATTATTTTCGCTCCGAATCGATTCGTTTTCTACATACATTTTTTGTCGCTACATCACGTGTTATTTCTATAGCATGTGTCAAATTCCATACATTTTCAGACTTATCGACTAGCGTCATCGCTACTCGACTGTAACTTGGCTAAGCCCTCTGGTGTTGGAATTGTTAGGTCGCGGCCGAGACATCTGATGTAGTTTTACGACATTTTATAGGTAGGACCGACACCTAAAAGTTCTAATGGAGCAATGAAGCGCTCATTTAAAATTACTGACGCCCATTCAACTAGTAACCACGTGGTTACGCTTAAGCTAGCTGGGCGAGAAGCGCTTCGTATCAGAAAATTCGATTATTCGGAAGGTAGCACTCTGAAACCAACTTACTAATCTAACGACGTTCCCAGCCTTCTGCAGTGCATCCACAGCTGCCGAATGCGGGGCACCTTCCACAGAAATGTCATTTACCTGTAAACAGATAAAAATAAAAGAATCATTCAAAAATTACCTAATCTAAATATATAAAACAAAGTCGGGTTAGTTACACCATTAATAACTCAAGAACGACTGCATTGATTTCTATTAAATTTGGTATATAAATAGATTATGTTTGGGATTTAAACATAGGCTACTTTTCATCCGACTACGCAGAAGGAGGGTAATGTTTTCACAGACAAAACACGCGTGCAAAGTCGCGGGCGGGTCAGCTAGTTAGAAATATTAATCAAAATAAAACATACAATACATTGGTCATCACTTAGTGACCGACGACGCTGACGAGTGGAAACAATGAAGTAGCGCTGGTTTTCTGTGGCACATTGACGAACCAGGCAAGATTTGTCGTTTTTCTTGAGACCAGCATACGTGACTAAACAGCTGCAGTAAAATAATTGAGATGTTTTTACCACTCGAAGAGCATAAAAAATATGTAGTAATCAACAATTTTGAATCACTTCATAAGTAACGAACGAGGCGCGATTTGTTATTTAATATTTTCTTGGCATGGGGTTTATCGGGGATACGATGACCACAGCGCTTCCGTTCCTGTATCAGTATTATGCTAAGACAGGGCCTTTTTGGCTAATGATCGCGGTACCTACAGATGAGACTATTTGGCTTCCCTACCTAATTCTGTTTTCATTTTTTTGTAGGCCGTTCATTGTATGTACCTATTTATTGCATTAAAACATATACAGACATTTATTTGCTACACAATACGATAAAAATTAGGTAAGTATAAACAATCAAAAATATCTAAAACAAAATCAAATATCAGGAAATAACAGATTATAATCATAAAAATAATAAATGAAAATACAATATAAGAAAAGAAAATACAAAACAAGAGGTAGATAGATAAAAGGTTGTATGTGCTACTGCAGCAAATGGGTTTCAGCTTAGCATTATGCCTCGCCACCGACCGACAGCTCGGCACTGTCTGTTTGTCATAGTCTTATCTGTAAAATGCCAGCTGTGTGTGTCAAATAAGCTTTTAGTACAAGATCCATCTTTTTAATTCTTTCCTCAACTCACCCAGTCCGAAATTATTAGAATGATTTTTACGGCTCAAACTGGCAAAATAATATTAGCACGTCAATGAAATGGAAGAAATAATAAAATTAGGGAAGGCCTATGTTCAGCAATGGTTGTCCTATGGCTAATATGACAACGATGATGAGGATGAATCAAAGATTTAAAATTACGGACCAAGCAAAAATTGTTATTTCTCTTGATACGGGACTTCGATTACAAGACCGTATATGGGCAAGAAGT
Organism: Philereme transversata; assembly: GCA_963924445.1. Taxonomy (NCBI): domain Eukaryota; kingdom Metazoa; phylum Arthropoda; class Insecta; order Lepidoptera; family Geometridae; genus Philereme; species Philereme transversata. Next base: position 7,941,222 of record OZ004353.1, read on the forward strand.
TGATAGGTGTTCGCCAAGGCAAAGGGGAGATCTCCCTTCAGAGCGACCGTTGACTCGAGGTCCTAGGATCAACAGCTTTTTTTTCGGATGGACTTTTCTCGCTGTTAGATTCTGAGGTCGTTGTAGCTTAACCTAGCTTCTGGCGAGCGCAGATGGCGCTCAGCCCTGTAAGTTTTGATGGGGCAACTAGCGCAAGGGCACCACTTAGATACGAGCATCGGCTTGGGCGGTTGCTAGGATGGGGATAGGAGAGAAACGCCCGGGTACATGTTTGTACCTCGTAAAGGCGGCGACTGAAGGGACTCGTCGACCTCGCCGGCTAAGACGGTATATCTGTGATGTGTTTGTTCTAATGTAGAGGGGTCAGAAATAATAGATAAATTATAGATAAGCGGAGGTGATTTCGTCATCCGGATCTCCTAAAACGTGTCTCGGACGACGCAGGGCTTAGGACCAACAGGTCTTGTTGAGATGTATTTATACTAGTGGTTCACCCCGAACTGAACTTTCGCAAGTCTCCCAATAAAGACTCGCAATAAAGACAAAAAAAAATATTCGTAATCTTTGAAGTGCTTAACCAGCTTACCTGACCTACAGTTTCATTGAAATTACCGGTAACGGAAGCTCATGTAATTTGGTTATTCCTTTTTGGGGTAGAAATTGCAGTTATTCTGGATTTTAGACTTTTGCCTATATTTGTGTCTCTAAATCTACACGCATACCAAATTTCAGCACTGTGGGGTCACTGGTGTATACACCCTGTAAATTTTGTCAAAGTTCAGTTTTAATTATGGCTAATAACTCGAAAACTGCAAGAACTAAACTAAAAATAAAAACGAGATCAAAATGTACGTATGATATACCATTCATTTGACGTCCTACTTGACCAGATAGTTCCATTTTGGTTTTTTTACCCCGTTTGAACCCCACTATTTCAGCAACACCCCAACATTTTTAGCTCATTAAGTGACAACAAAATTGTGCCATCACTACCTACCTATATACCAAATTTCACGATGATCGGATAAAATTCGAAAATTATCCTCGGACAAACAAACATACGAGTACATACATAATACATACATACAACGACGATTTGCCCAGGTTGATTTGGAGATCTCGCTTCGCTCGATCAATAATGCTACCATCGCAATAATCTTTCGTTTGCGCTATCTAGGATTGGTTCTTCCAATTGCCGTTAGACGTTAGAGATGTTGACGGTCACTCTGCAGGTTAGCTTGATGTCAAAGTTGTTCTTCCGTGTAGTTACAAATAATAAGTGGTTCTCTTCGACCTTTATTATGCGCACCACCAAACAGTGGAACGCCTTGCCAGAGTCTATGTTTCCTGATAGCTACAATCTAAGTGTCTTTAAGTCGCAAGTGAATATATGTCTTCCAGGCAAGCGTGTACCATCGCAGACTGCATCATCGTTTACCATCAGGCGGGATCGTGGTCATACGCAAGCCAATAATGTATATACAAAAACAAAAAAAACAAAAATTTTTGGATGTGGTAAAGAACCATATCCAGTACAAAATTATTTGGATATTAACGGCTTAGTACGTTGGTAATCAGGTGATCAGCCTGTTCCCGCAAAACTTGGGGAACTTTTACGTAGAATAGATTTTTATTTTTTTCGCACAGTGTTTGTTATATAGCGAAAGTTGTTATGATAATGCTAGAAAGAGTTAAGAGATATAAAACTTGACATGTCACGATGAAAATAAAATTCCACACCGAATACTGCTGGAAAGGTTGACAAAATATGAACATTAAGTTCTACTAAAGCAATGAAAACTAAGACGTGAATTTGATTAAACTCAAATTCCGGCTGCGGTTAATCTTGATCCTGTCAATACAAGTTTAAATAAAGTGGATTGGAGTATCTTACTTCAAAATGGCGTATGACATCCTGTTATCCGATGATCCGACGGATTTCGATCGTAATCTCTTTGTGGTCGAGGACATTGTGGCCCCTTGGAAAAACAACTCTAAATTTGTCTATGGCTTTATTAAAGTAGAAATTAGTGTTGTGAGTTTGATTTTACTAATCATAATAATATATAACGTCTATTTTAGGCAACGTGTGAAAATACAAAAAATACATACTTACCCCTTTTATACGAAGTATACAATATAAGAACAGACAATGTGAGGCATATAAGAACCCTTGATAGGTTCCACCTCAAGTGTCTCCGTGATATTATGAATATTCATTGGTCGGATCGTGTTAGAAACACTGATTTTCTTCGACGACCTAATGTCTGCGGAATGGAAGCGTATTTTATGCGCCGACAACTGCGGTGGTGCGGGCACCTAACGCGTATGTCCAACGACAAGGTGGCGAAGCGCACTTTCTACTCAGAGTTCCAGCACGGCATGCGAAAAAGTGGCGGCCAGCTACTCAAATACAAAGACGCTCAGAAGAGAAATATGAAAAAGTGCAAGATTGAGCCCTCTGAGTGGGAGTCATTGGCAGAAAATCGGCCAGAGTGGAGACGATTGGTTCAACAAAGTGTCTACAACTTTGAAGATGAGCGCAGGTGTAATCTACATAACAAACGTGATCACCTTAAAAATAAACCACCTGCGAACATTCACTATAATTACATAAATGGCGTTTTGACATGCACATTATGTGCGCGCACATTTAGACCAAAATTTGATATGCTAGTCACCAAAGAGCTCATCAACGGAACCAAGCAGGAATAATGTCGCCGTTGCCGAAATCGGCCTGGATGACATCATCATACAATGTAATTAAGTAAGTAAGGTAAGTATATAAGGTACCCCCTTAACTATAAATACCTAACAGACCTTTAAGAGCTAAGTACCGTGAATTATAGTTCTGTCGACGACACATAAAATATTACCGAATATATCAAACAAAAATGTGCCTAGTATAACTTTTCATAAAACATTTTTTAACTTTAATGGCCCTGTCATTTGATTCATAAATCCTGTGTTATGGACAAACTGACAGAATGCACACCTGATGGTCAACGATAAATTACGACCATTTCCACTACATTTAACACATTGCGATGGGTTATTTTACATTAGCTGTTTCAACGTATATTCATTTTGATTTTTTTTTATTGGCCGGACATTTCACACAGCGCTCTCTAGCCCCAAACTAAGCATAGCTTGTACTATGGGAACCAGATAACTGATAGAATACATATATATATATATACTTTTTTTGTAAATACATACTTATAATATATAGAAAAACATCCAGACCCGGAACAAATATCTATCAGATTATACAATATTTGTTCCGCGGTGGGAATCGAACCCGCTACCTCATGCATACGCCCACTGTACCACGGAGGTCGTCAATTATGGAATTTAATTATGTTTATTAACATTACATGTCCCTTGTCTTTTTTATACGTTATATTCTTCCAGTCACCAAGTTACCCTCCCAAAGTTTTAAGATCGTTTTGCACAACGAACGACTAAAAATGTTTAACTTGAAGTTTTATTTTCTACTTAAATCATATTTGGCTACTAAATACGTTTAGGCATCGTTGCGCAAGACACCCTAAATCTAAGGTATAAGTTTAAAGTTTGTAAATGTAAAGTTCGCATGACACTTTTCGTTTCCCTCCTGTATATTGGACACTATCATCATAATAATCACTATATGACGCTCAAAATGCTGAATACCAGCTGTCAAGTTGCACGTTTTGGTCATGACGTATTGGCGGACCTGCGGATTAAGGCTGACTAAGTTGAAAGGACGGATTAGTTGCTGGGCAAACCTCCAATCCTGTCTCAAGCGCTGCAGCGGTATCACCCCGCTAGAGCTGTCTACTCTACAAAGCGTTAATGGTATACAAGCAATCATATATGCTAGTTGCGTAATGAGAAGTCAGAAACTGAATAAATTAATCCTCACCCAGAGTTTGAAGTTAACAAATATTGTCTGTTTTTTTTTCAAAACAAACATTTAAAAAACCGTTTTACTTCACAGTTTTATTAGTGGTGCCTAGTGGTAGGTATATAAAGTAGTTAGCCATGTCTATGCTAAATACAGTTTAGCTTGTTTGCCAAACAACAAAACCAATGTAACTATCACACCAATATTATAAATGCGAAAGTTTGGATATTTTTTTATTTGTTTTTTTTTTCAAAATCACGGCGTAACGGCTTATCCGATTTTGATTTAATTTGATATGTGCGTAGATTATAACCTGGATTAACATATAGGTTACTTTCTATTCCATAAATCAGAGGGCTTAGCCAAGTTACAGTCGATTAGCGATGTCGCTAGTCGATAAGTCCGAAAATGTATGGGATTTGACACATGCTATAGAAGAACCATGTGATACAGCGACAACAAATGTATGTAGAAATCGAATAGATTCGTAGCGAATGTAATTTGGCTACGGGCCCAGGTCCCATGGGATAAAAATGGGGCGTCAAGTTAAGTTGCAACAGCGAGTTTAGCTTTATTTCTGGGTTAGTAGTGTAACGCGTACGATATCGCGGGCAACAGCTAGTATTATAATTGCGAAAGTTTGGATATTTGTTTGTTACTCAATAACGTCGTAATGGCTGAACCGATTTCGATGAAATATGGTATGTACGAAGATTATAACCTGGATTAACGCATATGCTACTTTTTGTTGCCAAACAACGCGTGCGAAGCCGCTGGTGGAAGCTTGTTATTTATTTATCACGTACCGTTTTAATGGTGTTACGACCGACAATGTTTCAATTTAATTTATGAACCTTCTTCGAGTAAATCAGTATTTCGTAAACCCGTATTTTAAACAATGTTTTAAATAAATCATGAAAGTTTATTCTATATATATCTATTTAGTAAAATTATAACACTCCTAAAAGTTGTCGGTTTGAACAACAACTTATATAGGTTATATAGCACTGAAGATATGATGTTAACCCTGGATGTTTCAGACCATTAATAGTGATATTCTGAGGAAACAAGCATAAAGTACGATTCTGTTAACCGTAGATGTTAATCTGGCTCTTTATTGCTTTGAGTTTAATCATAATTCACTTTGGCATAGATAACCGGTTTATTAGACTGAATATCAGGTGAATTTACTGAATGGGATCTGTTGACGACTTTGTATCTAACTAGTAAAATAAGTATTTAAGTCCTGGCTTCCGCAAGCAGTTTCGCACGCGCGGTTTATCAATAAAAATTATCACAATCTGAGTCATAATACACCTTTGTACTAAATTTAATCAAAATCTGTTCAGCTGTTACAACGTGAAAGCGTAACCAACAAATAAATAAACAAACTCACTTTCGCATTTATAATATTAGTATCATTCTTTGACTGCCTCCGTGGCGCAGTGGGATAGGCGGCTGAGACGTATATAAGTATTCTATCAGTTATCTGGTTCCCACAGTACAAGCTCTGCTTAGTTTGGGGCTAGATAGCGCTGTGTTAAATGTTCAGCGATATTTATTTATTTATTCGTTTAGTTATCTGGTTCCCATGGTTTTACTTTTAAACGAGCTTTACTTAGTTTAGGGCTACATAGTGCTGTGTGAACAGGTTTCCATCAAAAAGCTGCCTAGAAGAAATCGTTTTCAGCGATAAGGCCTATTGTTCTACGCTGCGCTTCTGCGCTTTCTAGTACGTGGTCTTCGTGAACCTTTCTACCCCAAGGGCCAGTTTTTTTGTTATACGATTTAAAAAATCTGTTGACAATACTTGTGATAAGTTAGAAGATGCAGATAAGTTTTTTTCATGACAAGACATATATTATGTTGTAATTCTACTTTATTTTTAGCAAACTTTTTGGAAAAGTTTTAGGAAAGGAAAAGGAAAATCCATTTTGGTAGATATAAACTAGTAACTACTGCCATTTGAGTTACCAAACTGTTTTCGTTCTTTATTCTAAGTTTCATACATAAAGATCCCACACGTATGAGAAACTTAACGTGCCCAATAACTCTTCCCGCAAGAACCACTACATAAAATAGCTCGAAAACCAATAACATAGTAATATTGAGTAGGTATGCGTTGGCACGTTGGAATAATTTCCAATCGCTGGCTAGGAAATGAACCTGTCAAGTTCATTCAATAAGTATTTGACCTCTTTGCAAAACATATACGACCTCAGCAAAATTATATTAAAATAAGAAAAGTTTATGAGTAATGCCGCCTAAAGAACTCCCGGGAAGTGTTCTGAAAACGTGGTAAAAAAGTTTGATTACATTATTTATTGTAACCCTCCATAAATTTCTTTTCAAGTTTCGAGAACCTATTTATAAGAACATTCATGAATGATAGCCCTTAGCACAAGATTCTTACGACAAATGTCAATTATAAAGAGTACGAATTCGATTTATAAAAGCGGAAATTGACTGACACATAAAGCCAGGATTTGAAAGGCCCATCAGTCTGATTTGTCAGCTGACAATATCCCGTCTTTCAATGTTGGCTACCTATTTAATTAATAAGAAATATCAACAGAATTTACGTTATAATTATTATGTTATCCAAACATTAAATAAAATAAAATAAATAAATATTGCTGGACATTCCACACAGCGCTATCTAGCCCCAAACTAAGCAGAGCTTGTACTATGGGAACTAGATATCTGATATAATACTTAATAATTAGTTTTTTATAAATACATACTTTTAATATATAGAAAAACATCCAGACACGGAACAAATATCTGTAGATCATAGAAACATTTGTTCCGCGGAGGGAATCGAACCCGCTACCTTCTGCGTCTCAGCCGGCTATTGGCCCACTGCGTCACAATTAAAACAATGAGTTTATATATTAAGCAGTAAGTTTCACTTTATACTGAAAAATGACACTCAGAAACACTAGTTAATCCTGGATCAATATTTCATCAGGTCGATAATCCAATGAGTTATTTGGTTTTGGTACTCGTTGGTAGTTTGATGACACCTGCCAAATCCGACCTATTAGATTTTCTGTCTATTAGTTACATTTTCCCGACTGGACTGATTTCGATGTTCTGGATTGAGATATAGTCTAGTATTTATTGAAAATAATCTAAATATATAAAACAAAGTGGGGTATTTACACCATTTATAACTCAAGAACGGCTGGACCGATTTTGATGATCTTTAATTTGTTGCATTTGTCTTCTCTGTCTCTGTAATTGTTGCAAATTTCATAATAATTCTGCACTGTGTGTAGTGCTGTAATTTCTTCAGATACAGCTAATGATGGCCGATTGATAATTCTACCGGTGGCGTACATTGGCAGCCCGCGTCATATGCATGCGAAGGCGGTACGAAGTTCGGCGGGTCAGCTAGTATATAGTATAAATAACTGGCCATTTGAAAACCAGACTTAATTCGCCGGTGATTTGATACATAAACATTTCTCCACAGTCGATACAATGTCACAAAAACTCGTGCTCATTGTAAGTATCGGATAGGAGTAACATTATTTACAGGCACTTTGTCATTTCCATGTGCCTAATGCGTCTCTTGTTTCTTAGATATCTTGTTTTGGGATTATTTATACGTTTTCATTTGTTTGTTTGTGTATTTTCTGTTACAACTTGTTTTTCATCTGTCCCAACTTTTGTGCTGACTGCTATTTCCCTAGTGTGGAAGTTTTATTGGAAGATAGTATGCAACATTGATTTTACTTACCATCGAGATGATTACTATCAAGATTACTTTGGATGCCAGAATTTTTTCTTGCATTCATTATTTTTTCGCAACACGAGTGTAGCACGTTTTAATTTAAAATAAAAGTAAGGATTTGTCATAGGGATTGTATTTCATTATATTATGTATAATTTCAGCCCTATGGCCGTAAATCTAATTTTCGGAGCAATTTCAGAGAATTAGTGATGAAATGGTCATGGGTAATTTTTTTACATTTTGTTAATCCGAGCTTGGAATAAAACACCTGCAGGGCTAGCACAGCGATTTCCTTGTCTGCTCTTCGAAAAGGCAACAAGGCTCTGACCGCAACTTGTATTTCTGCGTGTATTGTTATTTATTTTTTATATATATTTTTATATTTGAGTGTGAAGCATATTCTATAGCGTTATTCTATTCCATTATCTGTCGATTCTTCCGAAATTGTCTTTGCCACGTGCAATAAGTTCCTAGACAAGAGAAGGATACTCTGTCTTTAGCAACGTACGTTGTACATAATATATAATTAATTAATTATCTAACCAAAAATTGTTGACAGGCACGCGATTGAGAAGAGTGCGAAAGAGACAACTTAAGAAAACAGTGTTGTCTACGCATCGCAAGACCGAGACAATATCAGGAGAAAGTTGTACATCCTTAAATGTCAAAGATAGAGAAAATGATGGCTATCGTGCTCGGCGTTGTAGACTACTGTCCAGGAAGTGTCGACAACGTTTCTTTCCGTTCACTCTCGCAATCGCCGTGCTCGAGACGGTCGACAAGTGTCTTTGTTCTGAAAAATGACTCATGACTAAATCCTTCTCTACAGTTACTGTGCTAGGCCTACTGAACACTTTCTACTAAAGCTTTGTCGAAAATACCTGAAATAATACTTTGCAGGTTTTCTGCAGCTACTGACCAAACTTGTTACTAGAACGAATTTTCAAGAAACTTCAGTAAACTTTAGGTTGGATTACGGTCTATTGGAGATTGACTAACAGTTTGACAGGTAAATCTAAACCTCGTAGTAAACAAGTTTAAAATAAACGACTCATTATCATTGAGTTCTAATTAATAATTAACACTACTGATAAGATATTAAAACAAATGACTATCACGACCATAAATGTAAATACGGGATTTATCACGTACCGTTTTATCGGTGTTTCGACCAACAATGTCTCGGTTCAATTAGTGAACCTTCATCAAGGTGAGTGCGATCCAATCCGAACAACGTCTCGCCTCCCTCGCACTACGCACTACCCTCTGCGCGCGAGAGGCGTGGTGGTGGGGATTGCGTCAACGTCTGCGGCGCGTAGTACGAGGCGAGACGTTGTTCGGAGCGGATCGCATTCACCGTGATGAAGGTTCACGAATGAACCGAAACATTGTCACCCAAAATACCGATAAAACGGTACGTGATAAATCCCGTATTTATAATTATGATTGAAATAAATCACGAAAGTTTTCTAAGTAAGGCTATCACTAAGATACTTCTAACAAGAATATATTAATGCCCATGATGGACATCCTCGCATCTCTTACTCAGTAGAAATGTATTAAACAAAACTTACTTGTAACAAAATATCTCCTATCTGCAGTCTCCCGTCCTCCTTTGCCGCGCCTCCTTGAGCCAGCTTAGTGATGCTGACGTCACCACCAGTCTCTCCTCCCGCTATGCTGAGTCCGAGGCCACTGGCTCCTCGCTCCAGGGTCACGTCACTCGTCTCCCATACCGCCTCGCTGTCAGAATCTGACGGGTACTGTGAAATAACTTTTGGGTAAACTTGAGGTAACTTTAAATTGGTTTATTGGGGCATTGAAAGTTCATCATTCAGCCCCACAGAAATATTAGTATGAATGTATCCAGTTGTATTTAACACTAAAAAAACTTTCGTGATTAATTCCAATCATTTATTGCTTACCACAGGCTTTATGCCTGGACCTTTACAAAGGCATTACCGGGGCCCAAGCCAACGAGTAAGAGGCCTGTTTGTTTTTATATGGCAAGATGGAGGTGAGACAGATGGTAGTACTATTACAAGACATGGATTAGAGTTCGGGCTATTGTTAGAGTAATGCTTATGGAATAGAGTACGGGTTATCAGAGAAATGAGATGCCAATCCTGTAATATTAAGAATGATTGAGGCAGGTGGTGACTAGCCGTCCACTAAACGGGCCCCCATAAGTGCCGCCAATAGAAGGCAGCGTAAGGGGCAACGTTGGTGTGGGCGGTTAAATGGTTTTGAGATGTGTGCTGTAGTTTCACTAAGCGCTACTCCCGGCTTTATGCCTTTAACACTTTAACCCTTGGAGCATAGGTTCCGCTCTTGCGCCTCCTACCTTGACCGGCCAACCAAGGGTCAGGGGTTTCTGTCAACCCCAGGGAGTAATGGGGCTCCGCGGTGTCGCCACGCACCGAACGCTCGCCACAAGCGTGCCCTACGGGAAAATCCAATCCAATTCCAATCATTATTATAAATATAGTCGGTCGTAACAACAATAAAACGGTACGTGATAAATCCCGTATTTATAATAATAGTTGTATATTGATCGAGGGTTTATACCGTAGTGGATTTGTCCCTCGCTATCTCACGTCATGTCGAATCGCCGTCTGAACCCGACGGGCACTGAGAGAATGTTCATGACGTATATCCTAACTGGGTTTTATTGTTGTGACAGCTGAGATGAGCTAGTTTGTTAGGGTTTGCAGGCTTTCATTGAATAAATGGATCTAAGATGTGATTGCTATAATCACTATGCCATTATTAATATTATAAATGTGAAAGTTTGGATGTTTGTTTATGTATTTGTTAGCTTGTTACTCAATCACGTCATAACGGCTGAACCGATTTCGATGAAATTTGGTATATACGTATATTATAACCTGGATTAGCACATAGGCTACCTTTTATCTCATAAGTCAATTCGCATCGGATAAAAATGGGTGTCAAGTTGCAACAGCGAGCTTAGCTTTATTTCTAGATGCACATTCCTAGAAATAAAGGTAAGCTTTTACTACACATTTAGTAGTGTAACACGTACGAAGTCGCGGGCAACAGCTAGTAATACATAATTGGTCAAGCGTCAAGGTTGTCTGGAAGAAATCGCTTCCAAGCGATAAGACCGCCCATTGTATTTGTTACTTTGTGAATTTTTATTTTTATGTTTGTTTCTTTTGTGGTGTACAATAAAGTGTTTTCATTCATTCAAGCGCGTGTTGGACCACGCATAGTGAAGGGTTCCGTGGTTAGTAGACTCTAAGGTAACCAGTTTACTTTTAGGATTTACTGCGCCTTCTCCATCCGTAGATGACAATAATGTCATTGATTTTTTTTTAACTTTATTTGCTTTAAGTTCCGATATTGTCCAATCTCTTATCATTAACTAGATGACCCACCCGCGGCTTCGCACGGGTAGTTTTTTAATAAAACATTACCCTCATTTTGCGCAGTTGGCTATAAAGTAGCCTATCTCCTTTCCCAGAATATAATGTGTCTCCTTGCAAATTTAATTAGCCGTTTAGTCGTGTAAAGGTAACAAACAAACAGAGTTATGTATGTATTATACATATAAACCTTCCTCTTGAATCACTCTATCTATTTCTGAAAATTGCATTAAACCCGTTGAGTGTTTTAAAAGACCTAAGCGAACAGACAGCGGAAGCGACTTCATTTTATACTATGTAAAGAAGTAGCTAATTTGACGACCTACGTGGCGCAGTGGGCTGATACACAGGAGGTAGCGGATTCGATTCCTGCCATGGAATAAATGTTTGCATGATCTGCAGATACTTTTTCAGTGTCTGTGTGTTTTTCTATATACTATAAAAACAAAAAAAAATATATATGTAAGTATTCTGTCAGTTAACTGGTTCCCATAGTACAAACTCTGCTTAGTTTGGGGCTAGATATCGTTGTGTGAAATGCCCGTCTAATTTATTATTATTTTATTATTTATCTATTTATCGATGATTATCTCTGAAGGCACTTACGCCTTAAAGTAAAATTGTATCGCAACATGGTTTCGGCAAAAGTTGCAAGATTTTCTCTTTTATTTCCAACAATTCCAAATTGTGCGATAAAATTTTTAACAAGCCTTGAGATAACCAAACAAACTCAGGTAGAGATTATTATGAATATCCATGTAAAACCATTATCCTTGAGATACCTTTTACTAAAGCACATTTGAACTGTCAAAGGTAAATAGAGAAAATACTCGTAGTTCAAGCCCAGTTCGTTCTATGAACTTCCAAGTAACGAATTCATGAAGTTTAACTTATCGGTCCCCGCCCGCTTTCAGTTCCCAAAGTATTTGTCTTTAGTAAATGGGATAAACTATTTGCAACTTCTATTATTATTGAAATCGATGAATTTTTAATACACTCTTACTAAAAGATTGAGATTCAGCATGTATGTAAGTTCCTTCTCGGTAAAAATTTTACGGCTGGTAATGGCAAGCGTGATCGCAATCATTATGAATGAATTAAAATTCGTTGTTATACCTTACAAGCTAAGATACAATAGAATGAGAAACAAGTAAATGTATGCGGTCTTATCGCAAAAAAGCGATCTCTTTCAGACAACCTTTGGATGGAGAGGAGTATTTGTAAATGGAAAATTGGCCGAGATATATAAATAATAGGTAATACAATACTAAAAAACCAGATGTGATGGATACCTAATATCATTTTGAAATAATAATTAAATGAAATTGATGAACAAGTTTTGACGATTCTTCAGAGAGACAGCAATGAACGACCGTAGACTTAAAAACTGTTGGTGAGAGAGAATGTCTTATGGAGACCGGCAATCTATCGTGAAATCCAGTCCATTCAAAGGTTGTCAGGAAGAGATTGGTTTTAGCGATAAAACCGCCACTTGTATTTCTGCGTATCTAGTTATTTGTTTTTTAATTTATGCAATCTTTTACATTTAAACCCCACAATATAGCATTATCTATCTATCAATCAATGTGTTCTATAAGCAAACTGCTTCAACGGTAAACTCCACTGCATAGAAACTAGTTCTATGCAACATAATTTTAAAAAGGTTTTTAGAGGACTACACTTTTGTTTATTTTACTTCTATATAGGACTCTAAATATGGATCTGATCGGTATCAGTACCTATTACAAATCTTTGATCAAAGTTACAAATGCAAAAACATTCCACAAGGTAAAATTGCTGATATTAAAAGAAAAAACAACATAAAACATTCATTTTCCGCAGAAATTAGCTGCAATCTTTTACATTTGAACCCCATAATAAAAGTTAGCAAATAAATAAAGAAGCATAAAACAAAAGCGAATCACATTTACATTTCAAATTGTATGTCTACGCGAACAAATATTTTCCTCAATCAATGTTTTACTTTTCTTTTTCTTTTCTACTAGATGTTCGTCATAATCTATATCAATACCAAATTTAATAGGACTCGATTTAGACAGAGACAAAGATTCTTTAGAATTTACAATATTAGTACGGATAATGTTGATTTCAACTTATTTCGTTAATAATATTTATAAACTTCGAGTTCTGGTTGAGGATTAATCCGTTGTATTTAAGGTAGGAATCTAATTGTATAAAATATCGATTCAGTAGACTATATAAAACTAATTTAAACTAATAACACAGAATGGTGACTTGTGAGTTTGAAAGGTGAAGCTACCCTTCAAATATTATTTTATTTTATATATTTATTTGGCACTGAGTTATCAACTCTAATATTATAAAGTCGAAATCGACTCTGTATCATGGTCTATTAGTCTGTTTTTTACGTTTTTACGTATAAACAGCTGGATTAATTTCGATAAAATTTGGTATAAAGATAGATTATGATGTGGATTGAGTTGAGATTGCTTTGTCAATAAATAATAGTACATATCATTTATTTGTACTAAAAACGGGATATTTACTATGATTTGTGAGTTCTTGAGTGTCCCGATATTTCGACACAGTTGCATGCGCCATGATCACGGGTAAACTGAAGTCTTTGCGAGTGGATACACAGAGTGGATACTTCCACAGCATTATGTCATACGGTATACTGCTGTGGGGGAGTGCTGCAGAAGAGGGCTGTTCGTGCAATTTATAATATGGGCCCCCGAGAATCATTACGCAATAAGTTTAAAGAAATAAATATTATGGCATTCCCTTGTCAATACATCTCTGAAAATCTAATGCATGTTCACAAAAATATTAATTTGTTTAAGAAAAATAGCGATAATCATAATTTAATACTAGAAATAAAGATAAACTCGCTGTTACCACTTGTAGACTCCATAAAGTTAGTAAATCGTTTAAAGGGCAAGGTGTACGCTTTTATAACAAACTCGCAAGGGATGTACAAAAATTGACAATTAACAAATTTAAAAACGTAATTAAACAAAATCTTTATAAAAGAGCCTACTATAAAATATCGGATTATTTAGATGATAGAGAAGCTTGGGATTGAAATTGCTCCAACTCGTTCAAAATGTTACAATTTAGACGTAATTTATTTTCTGTATTATGTATTGTAAAAGGATCATTAAAAAAACAACCAGCCTTGTTTCTTGCCTTTCTTTCCTGGCTTGGTCGCGAAGGAACAGGCAGTAAAATTGACGTGTCAATGTGATCCTTGTGATTTGAATGAATAAAAATATTTGACTTTGACTTTGATAGTTATTGGCAGATATAACGATCTACCCTCTTTCTTAGTCTCTTGCTAGGAATGAATTCACTAATACTATCACTACTACCGGTTTCATTCTCGATCATAATTCGATTCCGACTCACAACACTCACGGTATCAGGACACGTAATTGACACTTCACTTCTTCGGTTCTTACACATTCTCACCACAGAATTCCAGGCTTCAGATAGTTGACCATCTTCATGATTGAAATTCTTGTGTTTGGTAATCTCAATTGCCTCTTGAACAAATAGTGTTAATAACCATGATAGTTTCAAAAGTTGTACATACCATTTATTGACAAAGCATGCGGCGGGACATCATATATACAAATTTGATGTCTTATAATGCTTACTTAGTTAATAGGACGTTGTAACAAATTGTTATTACCTACTACGTTTTCCGCCCAAAACTCTGAATATAAAACTCGGGTTTTATGGATGTCTGGGGCAAAAAATTGGACGCTGAAAAACATTATTCATCAAAGAGAAAAGTTCCGTAAAAAGAAATAGGCTTGAAAAAGGTTAACGATATGCCTTGTAATGCAGTTAAGTGAAATAATTAGGCGGTGTTTCTGTTTGCACCTTTAAGTAATGTGCAAAAAAGGGTGTTTTGTTATGAGGGACCATTTATGAAAGAAAAGGTTGAGAGTAAAGAAGAAAAGAACTGCAATGCTTTGGTCTAAAGCAATCTATTTTGATGAGATGACGACACGAGCTTTGATCTTTCCTATACAATAGAAATAGAAATATATTTTTTATTGTGACCATAAAAGTTACAGAGATGATTTGTGTCCCTGTTTCCCAGAAAAGCGTAAGCTGTGGACTAGGAAACAGTTCTCTCCTGAATGGCATAGTATAAATACTACAGTCTAGTACATGAAAACGAAATAACAAAACAATCAAAGAAATGTGATGTCGGAGCGCACATGCTTGCGTGCGTGTTTTTTGTGAGGGTGGGTTTGTTTGTGTTTATATGAGTGTGTGAATGTGTGTGTGTGTGTATGTTCAAGTTTATTTGAGTAAGTCTTCTATACCGGCGTAATCAAACGTATCTAACCATTGCGTTAATATGCATTTTAATCGGTGGTTACTATATTGGTACTATATTACTAATTGGTTATTGATAATGCATTATAATGATAGCATTATCACAGGTTACGTTTAAGTCTTGACTTATATACATAGACCACAGATCTAATAAATAAATTATATACTTATATTATTTTAGTTCTATTTATAGATCTGTGATATTGTTACGAGCTGAGGGTTCGGGATAAAATAATGAAAATCAGTCTAACCAAAATAGCACTTTTATTCAACACTAAAACGATATATACACGAACTTAGTCACAAGTAATCACAACATACTAATTCACACCACTGTTGCACAATAAACCACTAAAAGTCACCGATATGTTCGCACGTATAGTCAAATCCAGACTGACTCCTCCGGCCATCTCTCTGGCCTATTTATACCGCGCACAGTTCATAACACTCGAACGTTCTCGGTCGTTCCAGGAAAGTGTAGGTATTTCGACCGAACTACTATTTTTTATTCTGTGTAACTATAGGTAAAAACGTAGCATGTAGGTATATTCCATACCAAGTATTACCTATTCTGTGATACAGTAGGTAAGCCGAGAGCCATCGAGAAATTCAGACTATGACTTATTCTGTGACAGCCTTGGCGTAACAATATCAATGACCGCCTTAGCGCAGTGGCCTAATAGTGGGATAAGAAAAAAATCTATTGCTATTTGTTTATTGGTTGGGTGTTTTGCTATATAATGTTATACGTATATCATCATCATCCACAGCCCATAAGTACCCACTGCTGGGTGTAGGCCTCCCTTTGTAAACGCCACCCTTCCCGGTCCTGTGCTGCGCGAATCCAGGTGCCCAATTCTGTTAATTTATAAGAAAAACGATTATTTAACGATTATGATTGTTGTTCCTGAATTACGTATAGTACCTAGAGGAAGACCGCCGACGCTGCAGTTGCATCGAGTGGCACGTGTGTCGACGCAGCATTGACGTCAATCGACCGAGGACTGCAAAATCAACATAGCGACGCACACTTCTAATTCATACTTCGAATTGGTTGCACCTACGTTAGTTTATCATTAAGTTTTCATGTACTTTTTATATTTTTTATAATTAAATATCTTTGAATAATTTCGGTTTTTTTTCGGACCTCCGAGTGTCGCAAACGTATTTGGCGCAGCCGGTAGGATATTCACGGGAATTTCGCGAAATCGGGACCTCAAAATCAGGAATCCGCGTCGCGAGCACCCGGGTTGCTATCAAGCTCCGTAACGAATATCCGAACAACGAACCTACGGGCCTGCGGCATACAAGGAGGAGAATCCAGACATCGATTCACGGGGAGAAACCGGAAAATAATGTATATGTAAGTACACTTGAATACTTCTCTTGTGTTGCTTCCTGGACCTTAGTATTTCTTAACCTTCAAGATTTTCCATCCCAGAGCCTCTAGATCGCGGGCGCCTGAATCTGATCAGGGCCGCCATCGAGTAGTTGATAGTCTTAAGAATACAAGTAATTTAGACCTGAATTTAGAATTAGACCAACTATTCAATTTAGACATGGCAGTAGACCCAGAAGTTATCTATAAGGCACTCCGCCTTGTCCCGGAATTTGATGGGAACCCTAACGTTCTAACCAGATTCATTAAAATATGTGACCAACTAGCTGTAGAGTATTTAAAAACAGGATCTGGTAACGAATTAGGCAACTTATGTCTGTTGAATGGCATCTTAAATAAAATCAAGGGTAGCGCTGCTAGCACTATTAACTCGAACGGGATACCCGAAAACTGGCTAGGCATTCAAACTGCCTTGATCAATAATTTCTCAGATCAACGTGATGAGACAGCCTTGTACAACGACCTTTCATTGGCTTCACAGGGTAGTAGAACTCCTCAAGAATTTTATGATTATTGTCAAACCTTATTCAGTACGATAATGACGTATGTGACTTTACATGAGAATATACCCACGACTATAGAAGCAAAACGCGAACTTTATAGAAAGGTAACTATGCAAGGATATATACGAGGTTTAAAGGAACCCCTTGGGTCCCGTATACGTTGCATGCGCCCCGCTACTATAGAAAAAGCCCTAGAATACGTGCAGGAAGAATTGAACATTATGTACACACATCAACGTAGCGAACCTTCTAGAACCTATACGACCCCTAAGGTGGCCACTATGTTGCCCCCCTACATGTCACCGACAGGATTTAACCCACCACGCCTGTCACTCCCAACACCAGTGCCGAATTGGCCTACACCTACAGGCCAACGACCCATGAGGCCCCCACCTCAGCCTTTTAAATTCGCTGAACCCAACCAGCGGATGGTAACAAATACACAGAGAATGTTCTCTGCACCACCGCCTAACTACCACCCCCGCAGTAATATGTTTAGATTACAGCCACGACACAGTACCCCGAATCACTATAACCAACCCCCTAAACCTATGAGCGGTATTCAACATTTCACCCCTAAGGTGTTACCTCCCACTAGGATGATAACAGGACACGACTGGAGTAAATCTGGGAACCCACCACCTAGTAACTATTTTAAGACTCGGGAAATGAACATGAACGACTGTATGACATATGACGACTCATATTACAATTACTCTCCTGAACCCGAGTATGAATACTACACCGACTATTATGACTATAGCAATGCAGTCACCCTTGGTTATAGTTATGAGTTACCATGCTATGACGTTAGTACTGACAACCAACTACTGAACGATCCTCAACTACTAGCAGGACCAAGCCACGAAGAGCAGGATTTTCAGGAGGATGTAACGTCACTAAAACCAAAATAGAATTAAATCTTCAGACCCAAAGGCAATTACCTTACATACAGATCGCGAATCCACCATTAAAATTACTCATAGACACAGGAGCCAATCAATCGTTCATTAGCCCCGAAGCCGTGGAACACTATTTTTCTGACTATCCTCTGAACTTAGATCCGTTTGAAGTAACGAACATACACGCGTCTACCAGAAGTAATTATTCTATTACATTACCGTGTTTTTCAGAATTTAGGGATATTGATGATATGAAATTATTTATCTATCGATTTCACGATTACTTCGATGGGCTCATAGGCTTAGATTTATTAGGTAAATGGGAAGCCCGAATTGATTTAAGAGAAAGACAACTCATAACAAAACACGCGTCGAACCCTATCAGAATGTACAATTCGCGTAATGTTAACCTTTACGAAGACATTGTTCCAGCAAATACTACCAAGCTAATTCGCGTACCTATCGATACTTGTGATGGCGATGTCTTTATAGAAGAACAAATTCTATGCAACTGTATAATTCATGACTGTATTACTACCGTAGTTAATAATCGTGGTTACCTAGAAGTGGAAAACCCAACATCGAATGATATAATATTTTCACTAGATCAACCAGCACACGCGGAACTCTATAATGAGTGCACGCGCACTGAACAGTCGTCGAACCGTGCACAAGATGTAATTTCGCGATTACGGACTGATCATCTGAACGAAGAGGAAAAAGCAAACCTCATAACTCTTTGTTCTCATTACTCGGATGTTTTTTATATCGAAGGGGAACCACTCACTTTCACCAATAAAGTAAAACACCGCATTAGAACCACCGACGAAGTTCCGGTTCATGCTAGGAGCTATCGATATCCATTCATTCATCGTCAGGAAGTTAAAAACCAAATAGGCAAAATGTTAGAACAAGGAATCATTAGACCATCTGAATCCGCATGGAGCTCACCAATTTGGGTCGTTCCCAAAAAGATGGACGCATCAGGAAAGAAAAAATGGCGGCTAGTAGTTGACTTTCGTAAGCTGAACGAAAAGACACTAGATGACAAATATCCTATACCGAACATTAGCGACGTACTTGACAAACTAGGAAAGTGTCAATATTTCACAACCTTAGACTTGGCAAGTGGCTTCTATCAGGTAGAAATGGATGCGCAAGATATTGAAAAAACAGCTTTCAACGTAGAACACGGCCATTTTGAATTTCTTAGGATGCCAATGGGCCTGAAAAACTCTCCATCCACTTTTCAACGAGTGATGGATAATGTCCTCAGAGGACTACAGAATGAAATCTGTCTGGTGTACCTAGATGATATTATAGTATTCAGTACCTCTCTTCAAGAGCACGTAATTAACCTGGAAAAGGTATTTCAGAGACTGCGAGAATCCAACTTTAAGATCCAAATGGATAAATCGGAATTTCTGAAACTTGAGACAGCTTACCTTGGGCATATTATCACCAAAGACGGCATAAAACCGAATCCCGATAAGATCATGGCTATTAAGAAGTATCCCATCCCTAAAACTCCAAAGGAAATTAAACAATTCCTAGGTCTAATAGGTTATTATCGAAAATTTATACCGGATTTCGCCCGTATCACGAAACCTCTCACTCAGTGTCTTAAAAAGGGCAGAAAAATCACCTTGGATACTGAATATGTTAACTGCTTTGAGAAATGTAAAACCCTCCTGACTAATGACCCTATATTGCAATACCCAGATTTCGAAAAAGATTTTAACCTAACAACTGACGCGTCCAACGTAGCAATTGGCGCTATTCTTTCACAAGGTCCAATTGGATCAGATAAATCAAATCAAATCAAATCAAATCAAATCATTTATTTGCATCAAATAAGGGTTTAAACAAAGTTCTTAAAATTATTATAGATCCAACTTATTTCTACCACAGAGGCATGCAAATTATTAAAACATAAATAAAATTATTACAAATCACAAAATAAGAACTAATAAAACTAACACAAACAACCAAAGTAGAATAAATGTCAAACAAAATCAATTGATCAAATTCAGATGTCAGGCAATATTAATTATACATTACGTTAATATTAATATTCATTTATCTAGTAAATACTCCTGAATGCTGTAGTAGGCTTTCTCAATTAAAAATTTTTTTTAATTTATTTTTAAACATATGTACATTATCCGTTTCTAAAATTGATTTTGGTAACTTATTAAATAACCTAGGTGCCATACCCATTACGCTTTTGTCAAAAAGAGCGGTTTTATGCGGAGGCATTTGTACTTTATTAATTTGACGTCTGTTGCCCAATGTTACGAATTGACTCTTGTTTTGTCTGACAAATACAATTGTTTCAAATATGTATAAACAGGGAAAAGTTAATATGTTGAGTTGCTGGAAATGAGGCTTACATGTATCAATTTGTCGTAATTTACAGACGGCTCGTAAGCATTTCTTCTGTGCTTTGAAAATTCGTTCTCTCTCTGTAGCGTTACCCCAAAAGATTACTCCGTATCGGAGGGTGGATGTGACATAAGCATTGTAAGCTGTTAGGACTGTTTTCTGGTTTACTATTTTGGCAAGCATGTAAAGAGCGTACGAGAACCGATTCAATTTCACACATACGTCTTCAACCTGATCTCACCACGTCAAATTACAGTCAATATGGAGTCCTAGAAATCTCGTAGTTGAGATTTCGTCGATTTTCTTACATAAGTAATTTATATTTAATGTCAAAGATTTATTATTAAATGTCATTATTTTAGTTTTACTAAGATTTATTGATAGCTTATTAGATTTTAGCCAGATTACAATGTCCTCTAGAGTTTTATTAATGTCACATTCTAAATTATTTGAGGAAAATATTACCGTGCTGTCATCAGCAAATAGGACCATAGGATGATTCACTGATTGGGGAAGGTCATTTATGTATGTTATAAACAAAAGTGGCCCTAGTATGCTTCCCTGTGGAACTCCGCACTTAACTGGAGCAATATCCGATGCGTATGTTTCTTCGGTTCTAGATTTTGGACAAATTTTATTTATTTGTGTGATTTGCGCTCTATCTTCTAAGTATGATGAGATTAGACTGAGAGCGTTTCCTCTGACTCCATATTTACTTAACTTATTTATCAAAATACTATGGTCAACACAATCAAATGCTTTCGTTAAGTCCATAAACATAGCACACACAGGAGTTTTCTTATCACGATTGGTGATGATGATTTTAAGTAAATTGTAGATTGCCATATTTATTGATTTGTTTTTCCGAAATCCAACTTGTTCATCACAAAGAACGTTGTATTTTTCTAAATAAGTATTAAAGCTTGAGTTTATACATTTTTCAAACACTTTTGAGAAAATGGGTATCAAGGCAACAGGTCTGTAGTTACCCATATAAGTTCTTTCGTTTTTTTTGAAAAGTGGTTTAACTATTGTTAATTTTAATTTTTCAGGGAATTTACCTTCGTCAATGCACAAGTTATAAATAAAACTTAGGATAGGGGATATTGTGGTAGAGACATATTTTACGACCTTTGTGCTAATGTCGTCATACCCAGTACTTTTCGTGTTCTTTAAACAGTTTATAGTACGATATATAGCAAGTGGGGTGCTTGGCTCCATAAATATTGAATTTGATTTGTTCCATTTTACATCAATAGGTTCATGAAGTGTCGAATTATCATAGACCTGATTCACAAAATATTTGTTGAAAGCTTCAGCTATTTCTTTAGGTTTCGTCAAAATCCTTTCACGGTCGATAATTGATTGTATATTTACTCTAGGTACATTATATTTACATTTGTTAATTACGTTCCAAACTGCTTTAGACTTGTTTGAAGCCATTGCGATGCTGTAATCATTTTGTGCTTTCTGTGTAAGTTTTAGTATATTCTTTAGCCTTTTTGAATACAATCTAAACAGATCTTCGTTTTCTTTAGTTCGATTTAATCTAGCTAGCCAGAGCATTTGTCTTTTCCTCTTTGCACATCTTTTGATTCCTTTAGTTATCCACTTTGATTTTTTATTTAT
Organism: Philereme transversata; assembly: GCA_963924445.1. NCBI lineage: Eukaryota > Metazoa > Arthropoda > Insecta > Lepidoptera > Geometridae > Philereme > Philereme transversata. The sequence goes on from OZ004353.1 coordinate 7,963,392, forward strand.
AGATTCTTTTATTCTTTTAGCAGGGAAGCAAAGATCGTAAAATAGTTTAAATAATTCATGAAAGCAATTAAAAGCATTATTGGGGTCACTAGTACTATAAACGTCACTAAAGCTAAGGTTGTCTAAGCAGTTTTTAAATTTAATCATGTTCTCATTACTGTAGTCGCGTCTATAGTAGTACCAAGATTTCAAGGAAAAATATCGAGTCACTGGGCATGAAAAATATTGGGCTGTGTGGTCAGACAAACCAAAATCAATCACGTCACATGATGAAGCACGAACGTTGTGAATAAAGTTATCAATGCAAGTATTACTAGCGAGCCGTGTCGGCTTTTCAAGCGACACTTTAAGATTATAAGAGGCAATAAGATCCAAAAAATCTCTAACTGTGCCATTTTTATTTAAAATGTTTATATTAAAATCGCCACAAATAATTATCTTTTTATTTTTAAAGCAGTTTTTCTGTAGAATATCCTCGATCCTTCTATAGAATATATAAACCAGTTTGCTACGCATCTCGAACCTTAAACGAAAGTGAAATGAACTACAGCACTATTGAGAAAGAACTTCTTGCCATAGTCTGGGCTACGAAGTATTTTAGACCTTACCTTTTTGGACGCAAATTTCAAATCATTACTGACCACAAGCCCTTACAATGGATGGTAAACTTAAAAGAACCAAATTCACGCCTCACTAGGTGGCGACTTAAAATGAGTGAGTACCAGTTCTCTGTTAGGTATAAAAAAGGAAAGTCTAATACAAATGCTGACGCCCTTTCCCGCGTCGAAATACATGTTGGCGAAACATTGTCTTTAATAGAAGAGATTGATGAACTAAACTCCCTTCTAGGCAACCCATCCGAATGTATACCAACCCAAGTTAATTCATCCACTGAAACGGTTCATACCAGTAACGAGAATCCTATTTTAGAAATACCTATTACAGATGAACCACTTAATAAATTTCATAGACAAATTCACTTCACAATTGTAAACGACGTTAAAAAACGACCGACAGTGACTAAACCTTTTGACACTCACACTCGTACCAGCATCCAACTATCCGAAACCAACCTAGAAGATGATGTCGTAAAAGCCGTTAAGGAGTACGTTAACCCAAAGGTTAAAACAGCTATTCTAACCACCCCACCTTTAGCAATGTATTCTATTATACCTATATTACAAGATAAATTCAGAAGTTCATCTATGAATCTTGTTTTATGCAAATCTGAGCTGGAAAACGTTAAAGATTACCTCCGACAGCAGGATATAATCCGGCACTATCATGATGGTAAAACAAACCATCGTGGAATCAATGAGAGCTATCTAAGTCTATCTCGAAAATATTATTGGCCTAAGATGAAGGACCAAATCACTAAATTTATAAATGAATGCACCATATGCGGACAGGCTAAATACGATAGAAATCCTGTTAGACCGCACTTTAATGTCGTACCTCCTGCTACCAAACCCTTTGAAACAGTCCACATGGACCTATTTACAGTGCAAAGCGAAAAATTTGTAACCTTCATTGATGTATTCACTAAGTACGGGCAAGCATATCACCTTCGTGATGGGACGGCCGTTAGTATCTTACAAGCTCTTTTGCATTATTGTACCCATCATGGTGTCCCTTCCACTATCATTACTGATAATGGTACAGAGTTCACCAACCAACTGTTCATGGAATTCACTAGACTTCACAAAATCAACCACCACAGAATATTAGCTCACTCCCCAAACGACAATGGAAATATCGAACGATTCCATTCGACTCTTCTCGAACATCTTAGAATTTTAAAATTACAACATAAAGACGAACCAACCATCAATCTTATACCATACGCTCTAATAGCGTATAATAGCTCGATTCACAGTTTTACGAGATGCAGACCCTTTGATTTACTTACCGGACATTTCGACCCTCGTGACTGCCTCGACATTGACATAACCCAACAACTATTGCAACAGTATGTACAAACTCATAGGGACCAAATGAAAAAGGTCTACAACATTGTTAATAGCTCTTCACTCGCCGATCGTACGACTTTGATCGAAAATAGAAATAAAACACGGGAACCAGAAATAGAGTACACACCCCAACAACAGATATTTATTAAAAATCCGATTGCGAGCCGCCAAAAAACAGCTGCTCGCTATACCCAGGACACAGTACTAGCAGACTTACCAATCCATATATACACTTCAAAAAAACGTGGTCCTATAGCCAAATCACGCCTCAAGCGTATCCCTAAAGCAGCAAACTTGTTACAGAACACTGTTGGTAATACTTCTCCAAAGGACTCTATCTCAAGAAATCAAACTTGAGAGTCTCGATGACGGACCAGGACTATTACCTTACAAGCTTGGATTTATGCGACTAACTACCCACCATCATACATTCATACAGTACGTACAGTTGAACGACATCGAGGACAATGTTAACAAATTATACACTCAATTACTTAGTTATAAAGAGCGAATGACTAATGACACTTACTCACTATATGAAATTCAAATTCATTATCTTATTGTAAAAATGGATAAAGTTCTCATTCAGTTAAAATCTCTAGAGCCCAACAGAGCCAAGAGAGGTCTCGTAGATGGCTTAGGTTCAGTTATTAAAAGTATAAGTGGAAACCTAGATCACACTGATGCGATAAAATATGATGAGGCAATTCGAACTCTAAAGAATAATCAGGATAAAATTTCCTCTGAATTCAATAACCATATTAGTTTGAGTAAGGAATGGATGTCAAAACATAATAACGTATTAGTGCAGTTAGTGGAAAACCAAAGTAAAATTAATACAACCATTGAACAAATAATTAAAAGTAACGCATATAGAGAACATGACTTAATCAAATACGCTAAGTTTGCTCAACTATTAGAAATAGTGGGCGAAAATATAGCAGACATTATGAATTAATTAATTAGGATAGAAAATAGTTTAGCTTTTATTCTTGTCGAAAGTACGCACCATTCTATGATAGATATAAGCACTTTAGGAGCCATGATTGATAAAATTAAAATCATCTACGGCAAAGAGTACATTTTAGACTTAGAATTAAGAGAATATTATGATATTATTAAACCGGGATACTACTATTCTAAAAATCAGATAGTATTCGTTTTTAAGTTCCCGATAGTTTCTAAGGATACGTATGATTTATTTAGGTTAGCTGTAGTACCTAATAGGCATGCACAGGCTCTCGTCCCATCCTTCCCCTTCATAGCAACTACCGAGATGTCATTCGTGTACATAGAGGCAGAATGCCCGAAGATAAAAAACCGGTATCTCTGCGAGAAGGAGACAACGAACCAAGTTCGGTCCAAACCAGACTGCATCAAAGAGCTGATCACCAATCAAGTCCTACAGGAGTCCTGCAAGTTCACTAATGTCACCCTGTCGAGAGAAGCTATGGAAAAATTAGACGATAAACACTATATACTGTCCTTCCCTCACCAAACGAAAGTACAACTCTTCTGTAATCGAAACGACTACACTACGCTTCAAGGAAGTTTTCTCACTACTATTCCTACCGGATGTCATCTTAAGTCCGAAGCATTCACCATTGTTAACGATAACGATGCTATCCAAGGCACCCCTCTTAAATTAACGAAAATAGCCTACGACGTCGAGAAATAGTACGCAGACTCTCCAACCCATATTCACCTCAACTCAATCAATCTTCAGGGACTACATAGCATCCAAGACAAGATCATGATACAAACACCCCTACAATTGGAAGATTTCAAAGCAGATCCACTGTACCACACTACAATTCCATTCTATGCAGTTATAACAGGTACAGGCGTACTCGCCCTCATTTTCATCATCCGGCGATATCTGAGCAACCGCAAACCAGCCGAGAAAAGGAACATGGAACCACCAACTGTTCCCCTCTCTATAGACCCCGGGAACGTTCCAGCGACATTTTCACTAAACGTTTTAAAATAGTCGCTGTTCTGAGGATGGAGGAATTACGTATAGTACCTAGAGGAAGACCGCCGACGCTGCAGTTGCATCGAGTGGCACGTGTGTCGACGCAGCATTGACGTCAATCGACCGAGGACTGCAAAATCAACAAAGCGACGCACACTTCTAATTCATACTTCGAATTGGTTGCACCTACGTTAGTTTATCATTAAGTTTTCATGTACTTTTTATATTTTTTATAATTAAATATCTTTGAATAATTTCGGTTTTTTTTCGGACCTCCGAGTGTCGCAAACGTATTTCCTGTCATAAGCTGCCAAATTGTCAATGGTGTTGTCATAACAACGGCGGTCATTGAAAAAAGATTGTGTTAGTAGAATACCAAAATGTATGTATAGTGCCCATTTTGCGACAATACCATTGTCATTAGTGAAGCGATTGTTTTAGCAGAATTGGGCCCCAGGAGTTGCCCGCGACTTTCTTTATGTCGTCGACCCACCGCGCCGTCGGACGTACTGCACTTCTTAGGTCTGTACTTGGCCACCATTTGGTCAAGAATTTATTCCAACTGCCATCACCTTGTCTAGCCAAGTGTCCTGCCCAGTTCCACTTGAGTTCCACAACCATTTTTCCGACGTCTTGGACTTTCGTCGGGCGTCAGATTTCGGTACCAGAAACTTGATCCAGCAGGTTGATGCCAAGCATGGCGCGGTCCATACGTATATATTAAAAACAAGTTTTATATCTGTTATCTGGTTCCCATAGTCGTAGATTAACAAAGTTCCTATAAGCTTTTCTTAGTTGGGGGCTAAATAGCGCAGTGTTAAATGCCCAGCAAAATTTATTTAGCACCCGTCATCCTCACACATAGGTATAAATTATCAATGCCTGTAATTTCACCGGCACCATACCCTCCAATTACTGCTTGGTGGCAGAAATAGCCAGGAATTTTAGAAAATAGTAAATTTTAGTACATAATTAATTTGACACGAACTATTGGAATGAAATCCGTAAGCGATTAATATCTAAACATTATACACTCAATGTTCAGCAAGCTTGCTTGTTTAATTTACCATGATTTCAAACTGTTCCCAATTGGTTATTGACAATTAAATTGTTGGTATTGTGCGTATTTAACGGAGCCAGTGTTCCGAGTGTTCGTTAGTAACGGAATGGTTACGATACGTAGAATGATCACATTGTAGGTAAAAAAGTTGTATGCGCATCGAAACACAAAAGGGGCGTGGCTAAAATTGTATCTGTATTTTGATGGGCCACTTTTGACAGTATCTAATTAAATAAGCCAATCAAACCAACTATCGACCTCGTGGTGCAGTGGGCGAATAGCCGGCCGAGATACAGGAGGTAGCGGGTTCGATCCCCGCCGCGGAACAAATGTTTGCATGATCTACAGATATTTGTTCCGTGTCTGGGTATTTTTCTATATATTATAAGTATGTATTTACAAAAAAAAATGTATATAAGTATTCTATCAGTTATCTGGTTCCCATAGTGCAAGCTCTGCTTAGTTTGGGGCTAGATAGCGTTGTGTGAAATATCCAGCAATATTTATTATTATTATTTATCGACTGAAACTACTTGCTAACTTTAGTAACTGCAGTAACAATTAAGTTTAGTATCGCATATGTTTAAAATACTAGCACGTTTCATCGATATATACATACTACGCACTAGATATCGCGATCCGAACACTCACTCTGTTCCACTGAACTGTACTGCAATCCATACACCTTACTTTAGTGCGGTTTCGACATTTACTCAGTTTGGACGCGTACGGAGCGGCACTATTGATACGAGAATTCGAGTCAAAGTATGAAATACATAAAGTATGACATAAATAGCAATTCAGTAGTCAAGTAAGTAAAATTCAAGATTGTTCAAGTGAATAAATAGGTAATAATATCGTAATACCACTTTAGAAAAAAAAATGTTTATTAGAATGCCACGCCATCGAAAATCATAGACTAAAATATGCAGATATTCCATTACAAACCCGGTTGTAGGTAAAAATATGTGACTGAACACGGACTTGACGTGGTGTTTTTAGAAAGTGTTTTAATTTGTTTATGAAATGTTTTCTAGCTAGTTTGATATTTTTATTATTTACTTTATGGTTTTTCTTTTAGTATATAATATCTGTCAAAGGTCAGAAATGACGACGTGCGTAATTCGATACTGCAAAAGTACATCAAGAAGAGTCAATGAATCATCAGGTGACAGTTTGATTTCAAACTATTGTTAACGTACTTGAGCTTAAATAAACGCATAACAATTCATTTCATTTTACTTTTCTACTTTACCATATTTTCAATTATTTAACTATTGTACATTTTGAAATAGAGTATGAATTCTAATTAAGTTTTGTAGGTACAAAAGCTGTGTCACAACTGTGGTGTAAAATCTATAGGTTACACTATGTTGAACGGAACGCGTAAGCGCCATGAAATTCATGGCGCTTACAACGTTTTGGTCGCGAGTAAACTAAACTCTATATTTGGTTAAATCACATAAATAATGATTTGTGAAAATGTCAACTGTCTAACTATCACGGTTCATGAGATACAGCCTGGTAACAGACGGACAGACAGGCAGACGGACAGACAGAGAGCAGAATCTTAGTAATAGGGTCCCGTTTTACTCTTTGGGTACGAACCCCTAAAAAGCAATAGCTAAGGGCATATGCACACGGCGTATTTTACACACGCAGACAACGCGCATTTTTGGCGCCGAAGATGCCCAAAAAGCAGATTGCAGTATTTTCATCGATTTAAACATCGTACAAACTTTGTACGCGCATGTGCGTTTAAAATACGCTGTGTGCATAGGTCCTAATAAATATGACAAACCAGACCTGATAGATTCCTGCACGCCGGCCACTCCCCGGACTCTGTATAGTTTGTTCTCGCCCGCAATCGTAGTTTCCGACCGTGGCTGCAAACAAAACGAAATAGTAGTTAGTGGTATCGATAGGTAGGTAGGTACATCACTAACTGCTCCCATAAGGGCTGCAAGAGCGAGCGAGATATTCAATTCCAGATTCAGAACATAAATAATATAGTTATATTTTTATGTTTTCCAGAGGCCTAAAACACTTTCGTTAAATGTGTAATTAGCTCTCCGGCTAGTATTTTCGATAGCCAGCTGTACTAATCAAAATGTGCGATATAAATATACCTATCTATTATGTTGATTTCATTGATCGACGGTCTATTGAATACAAATACTTATTACTATACAAATATATTAAATACTATACAAATAATTACTATACTTATGTAGGCAATTATTTGATGAGTAATTTTCACGATAGCAAGTGATGATATGGTTGAAGAAAATATACACTTGCCTAGAAAGAACCTGTTTGACGAGACGACATTATAATGGTTAAAACAACATAGATCATGTCCATCCAAAGGTTGAATGGAAGAAACTACTTTATGCGATAAGGCCACCCATCGTACCTCTGTTATCAATTTTATTCGATCGATCTTTGTTTATGTGCAATAAAGATATAATGCGTCTATATAAATCTCGATTCGAACTTGGCCATAGTTCTAGATTAAGAAGTACAATATCTTTAATAACAGAAAGAACATACAATAATTACATTAGTAAATTACAGAAGGAACAGTTGAATCATTTAAAGATCATTGCAAACGATCTACAGATAGCTCAACTGCTCCAGATCACTACCAGACGGAAGTGTCCCTAAGACACTGGCTGCATTGCCCCGCTGAATTGCAATGCTTATGAGTTGATCTAGATAAGCCCCAGCTCTCGGATCACTCGACGCTTCGCTCAGACGCCCAGAAATAATTTTGAAAACGTGATGGGCCCCGGTACCCCATGGAGCCAGGGTCTCGACCCCAAATGGCTCAAATGCGTAAGCTCTGTTGAGACTTCCATATTTGCGCCGCTTGAGATCTTCGGCTGAATTTGCCGCCGCACCGGCCCCAACTGCTGTACCAGACAAATGAAATGGCGCAAAGGTATCGACGCACGTGGTGTCCCACACTAAAGGCCTACCCGTCTCCCAAGGTACACGAGTCATACCGTCAGGCCGATACCATCGTCAAGTATCAGATCATTCGGTTTGATTCTAGATTAAGTGCCCAGATCTACACCACATTATTATAAAACCTAAGATAAAAGATTGAGATAAAGTATGTAAGTATATAAAAATCTGCGCAGAAATACTTTTCTTCGAGATACCGTTTATTGAATGAAAATTGTGTTTGCCGAATTTTTTCTCTTCAAACACGTTCCCAAAATATTTTAGATGACTATCATAAATACATTTTCGAGATTCCAACGTAAGCGAAGGCTTTCAATTTGCTAAAATTGGTAGAATATGTAAAGTTAGATTTACATTGAGTCAGTTTAACACCAAGACCTGACTCACAGTAAATACAGTCAGTGATTGTTATTTCTTCACGGTGTACTATGTCATACGTAAGGATAGTAACTATTAAAGTCAAAGAGCATATCGCAGCTGTCAAAAATCGCCAGGTAAACAAGTCAGCGATCTCGAGTAGACTCGAGACCGAATCATTGGATTGAACTTCATGATCCTAATGTCTCTCTAGTGAACGCTATTATTACAAGAGAATAGTTCGTAAAGCGATTGAAAACAAGAAATTTCAAAACTTCAATCGGGAAGATGACTCTCTGCGTCCTGAAACCAGGTGATTGCTAGGTGTGCGCGTCGTGATCGGTCGTCTCAGTGCGTAGATACGGTTAGTGTAGTATGTCGTAATATGAACGAGGACATTTCTAATTCTGAAGACCAAGTGAGGGTAGTTGCTGCAGCTTCTCGATGGTAGCTCCAAGTACTCCAGTCAACCCGTGACCATGCCTGTTGCAACACAGCCGAAACGTCGTGATAATAAATAAAAAAGGTACATACGCGATAAATACCAGTTTTAATCAATAATTATGTACAGTGATCGCGAAAGTTTGAAAAATACTAATAAAGTTAGTAGGTGTGGGTTGCGGGGGAAACAAACTGACTTCAAAATAAATACCGGGAATATTATGTGAGCACTCATCCGATAGCGTTGTACTGGCTTAAAATCAATTTACTGTATGATGGCAATACCGGACTGACTTGTCGTGAATTTGAAGTCAGAATCAGACTCAATGTAAATTTGCCTTTATAGAAAGATGCATACTTCAATCGCAAACAGAACTGACTTGGAAACGGTTATGGGATGAATTTTGAAGGAATCGTCTGATATTCTGAGTTGAGACGAATCGATCGGCTTTGATCACGTACATTTTGATTGTGACTGACGTTCCGATGTTACTCAATACATTGAAACATAGACTATCAAACAATAGCAATACAAAATTGACAAACCGCATCACAGAATCTGCATTGTTGTTTTTAATAATATTGAATTGTCTTGATTTAGTGAAAGTATTTAAAGATCAGACAAAGCCAAAAGGATTAGATTGTATACGGATTAGACAGTACATACTTAAGATTTTTTAAATCATCGCAAAAATTACGAGTCAACTGCTGTAAGCATCGGATAGCACTTTAGAAATTATTATTTTATGAAAACGCGAAGAAAAAACTCCTTTCCCCTTTTTATGTATACTACGCGCATGGAGGAGTGTGAGATTTGGCATAGTTAAATTTTATATTTGATTGAGCGAAGCGAGATCTCTAAATCAACCTAGGTAAAACAGCGTTGTATGTATGTATGTTTGTTTGTCCGAGGATAACTTTCGAAGCGTTTATCCGATCATCGTGAAATTTGGTATATAGGTAGGTAGTGATAGCACAATTGTGGTGTTACTAAATGAGCTAAAAATGTGGGGGGTTTTTGAAATTTAGGTCAAATGGGACGTTTAAATGAAAGGTATTTATTAGTACATTTAGGTTCCGTTTTTATTTTTAGTAGTCTTTATAGTTTTTGAGTTATTAGCCATAATAAAAACTGAACTTTGACGAAATTCACAGGGTACACCAGTAACCCCACAGTGCTGTAATTTGGTGTGCGTGTAGCTTAAGTGACACAAATATAGGCAAGTCTGACATCTAGAATAACTGCAATTTGTACCCCAAAAAACTGTATCCACATTACATGAACAACGTGAATTACGTGATCTGTAATTTGAATGAAACTGTAGGTCAAGTTAGTTGGTTATACATTTCGTGGCACTATTTTGATAGTCAAATATTATAAATAATATATTTTTGTTTTAATCGGAGACTTGCGAGATCTCAGTTCGGGGCAAACCACTAGTTATGTATATATTACTGTATACCTTGTAATATATAGGTATATATTGTAGTTGTTTGTTATTCCTTAAAAAATAATATAAAAAATATATATATATGGTTTATAAGAGAAGTGGAGTTCCTTGTGAAAGGGCTCTCCCCGGAAACGTACTACCACCTGTTTCTGTCTTAAAGCATCATTGCTGTGTTTCAGTTTGAAGGGTATGGTGGGCGGTGAAACTACAGGCATATGAGACTTTATACCTGTATGCCCCTACTTCTCTTCTCCTCTCCTCTTTTTTAAGTTGAATAAATTTTATATATGTAGGTATTTGTTATTAGTATTGAATTAATGAATGAATGAAAATTCTTTATTACTTAATTCTATATTACCTTACAAGCTAAACACAACAGATATAAAAATTAAAAATAAAACCAATAAATGTAAGCATAATGGGCAGTCTTATCGCTTAACAAAGCGTTAAACGTTAAAACAAGCTTTGGATGGAGAGGATCATTGCTTAATGGAAGATTGGCTGAGGTGTAAAAAGAATAAAATTAATAATAGAAAAAGAAAAATTACTTAAATTGAAATTATTAGTATTTTTATTATTGTATTGTTATAAGTGTATTTTCAAGTAGGTATTTGTGATTAGTAATGTTATTATTAAATAAATAATAAATAAATATTGATGGACATTTCACACCGCGCTATCTAGCCCCATACGAAGCAGAGCTTGTACTATGGGAACCGTAATTGCAATTGAAACGTAATAGCTGTGATGAAATTTGGTATATAAATGGATTATGATCAGGGTTGAATCATACTACCTTTCTTACTTTTTATGAATAAACTAAGCGTTTGAAGCCGCTGGCGGAACCTAGTACAAGTCAAAATAAAAAAATATGAATATATGTTAAACCCGGAGCGAGATACGAGATTATGATACTCGTATCTCTAGATGTATCATTTAGGTGTACATTGTGTTTCAATACTCAATCGTTTAATATTCTAATGTAATAATAGGTGGTAATTATCAATATTTAAAATAAACAAATAATAAATAAATAAATATTGCTGGACATTTCACACATCGCTATTCAGCCCCAAACTAAGCAGAGCTTGTACTATGGGAACGAGATAACCGATAGAATACTTATATACTTTTTTTTTGTAAATACATACTTATAATACATAGAAAGACACCCAGACACAGAACAAATATCTGTAGATCATGCAAACATTTGTTCCGTGGCGGGAATCGAACCCGCTACCTCCTGCGTCATTATTGTATTATTATTAGTGTATTTTTATGTAGGTATTTGTTATTTGTATTGTTATTATCGCTTATTCATTATATGCTTATTTTGGTACACCTAATTAGTCATATTATTTGTAAATTAGTGACGTCATCCTACATAAGGCCCTGCCTGAAAACCAGCGCTGCTTTGCATTATTTATTGTAAAGGAGCTTAATGCTGAGGCAGGACCTGTTTGGGCATGCGTGGCACGGAGCGGGACTAGTTAGTACATCTACCTACTGGTTGGGTAGGTACTTGTGTTCTAAACTATATACCTCATTCTATTGTATTTGGTCCTGCCTGTCTCATTTGCCTGCTCATATGACACAGGCTCATGCCTGTGTCATATTTTGTTTGACATCCGTTCTGTGATTCTTAATAAAATAAACTCTTTAATAAAAATCCGATCAAAATAAGTTTAAATTTGTTTGTATTAAAAAGTAACAGACATTTATTTGCGGCAACAGTACGGCACATACAAAACAGAAAGTAATAAACTAAAACATACGTTGAAAAAAGACATTATAAACAATTTTATTAAGAAAACTTTCGTGATCACACACACTCAGTGCGAGGCGAGACGTTATTCGAAGCGGATCGCTGATGAAGTTTCACGAATTGAACCGATACATTGTCGATCGAATCACCGATAAAACGGTACGTGATAAACTCCGTACTTATAACAATAATTAAAAACAACACTGATTATGAAAATGGTAGGTTAGGTTACCTATAAAAAACACAGAAGGATAGATAAAAAACAACATATTAGGAACGCTAAATAAGTACGTGGGCGCTAAAAGGTTCTGTGCTGCGTGGTGTCTCAAAAAGGATCAGTCTCAGCTTTGTGTTGGTCCACGCTTAGGCGCTAAGCGCAGACCAACGCTGCTTTTCAGACTGAGTCTGTCACAGTGGCCTCACAGCCAGAGAGAGAGAACAAAGAAAGATGAAAATAGAATCTTAGTAAAATACATATAAATAATTAATTTAATAATTTACTTTAATTTTGTTTGCTTTGTATCTTTAAAACTACTTAATTTGTACGTACGATAGGACCGACATGTATCCTTTATAAAGTTCTTATAAACTGGAAAAAACTATTCAACGGGCTTAAAACGATACAAAACCCCCTGGGGCTTGACCTACTCGTAGGCCTGTTTCGTTGCTTTGTGAGGCTTATTTTCCAATGAAAGTGACAATTGGATTATCTTGGAAAAAAATCTTAAATGTTTATAGCAAATAGTTTTTATTTATATTTTCAACGCCGTCTATAAATTATCATTTGTTTTTTACATGAAGAAAACTATTTAAGTTTCATCTAACAGTAAAAGTATTTTTTTGTTGAAAAATTACTTTTTCAAAACCAGCTTTTATGAAATTATTATTCGGAACCGCAAGCAGATTTAAATGAGCCCAAGCACTAGTAGCTTACGAGTACTATAATCCATTCAGAAGTTCCGTTGTCCAGCATCCGTCTCCATCATGAGACCACCTCCATGGTACAATTTTATTGCATTGTAACCGAAGTTACATATGTATTCCAAATTTCATCTCAATCGGTTGAGGGGAACGGGTTTAAAATTCAGTTGCAAGATTCCACCCTGACAAACATACATACATTGCAAGTTAATAAAAAGCTTGTAATATTAATTTAATTTTAAACGAATTTTTATTTATTTTTTTATTTTATGTTCCTATTCTATTTTATGTAATTTTAATGTGACATTTTACTTCTGATCTAATTTACTGTATTATTGATTTGTATGTTTTTTGTTTTAATTTAATTTATTTGTGATTGTTGATATTTTGTATGGACGGACACTGTCTGAAATAAATGATTATTCTATTCTATTATATTAAGACTGTTATTTTCATTACTGATTAAAACGAGTATTTATCCCGTATGAACTTTTTTTCGTCAGGATAACAAATAAAAAAGGTACATACGCGTTAAATACCAGTTTTAATCACTAACCGTGTTATGTTATTTATGGTATATTATTTTTGTAAATAAAAGTATTTGCTGAATGAATATGCACATAATTTTCGAAAAAAGATTAAGTGTACAAATTAAAGGTACATCAATGCGTTAAGAATACTGAGATTAAAGCAGCATTATGCCATCACTACCTACCTATGTATCAAATTTCACGATGATCGGATCAACGCTTTGAAAGTTATCCTCGGACAAACAAACATACATACATACATACATACTTACATACATACATACATACTTACATACATACATACAACGCAGCAATATGTAATTCAAATGACAAGAAATGGTCTTGTCATTTGAATTACATATTTATTTATTTTAATTTTATTTTCCTCATTTCAAAATATTTGTAAGATTTAGGTTATTAGTCTATCTTTAGGTATTTATTTATGTATTAGTATTATAACTACAGTTTTTATTAGATATCATTTTTATATTATTTCTTTCTTTCATTTGTAAATATGCTCTGTGCACCGCTGTCCATTACTGCTTCGCTAATTACTTTTCATCTAAAGGTTGCCTAGAAGAATTCGCTTTCAGCGGTAAGGCCACCCATCGTACTTTATTTAGCATAAATTCGTTTATTAAGTATTCCAGGTGTACAATAAAAAATGATTCTATTCTACGTTTCAAGATAATGTGAGCTTTATAGTTTCGACAGTTGTCTCAGTCTGCGATGCGTATTATTTAAACAGATAAGATTTATAACGCATGAAATTTTGTATTGGGATCCTTTATACGTAAATCACAATTGTAAGAAAATAAATCTTCATTCCGTTTTCTTGATAAGAAATCACTCTAATGAAACTTTAATCAAAAATTATCGCAAATATCTCGTGTTTACCTACAACTGCGATGCGTTGCGACTAACCTTCTCCATTATTTAAAAGGTAAAACAGCAATATTTGTGAAATATTTATGTATGAATATGTCTAGATACTATTTCGTTTCCAATCAGCAATATATTGCTTTTTCAAATAAAGTATCTCGGATGAAACGTGAAACTTATAATATTTACACACTTGAACTCTTTTAGAATTTTCTGGTTTATGGTTGACTGTCTCCGTGGCGCAGTGGGCGTATAGCCGGCTGAGATGCAGGAGGTAGCGAGTTCGATTCCCGCCGTGGAACAAATGTTTGCATGATCTACAGATATTTGTTCCGTGTCTGGGTGTTTTTCTATATATTATAAGTATGTATTTACAAAAAAAAAGTATATAAGTATTCTATCAGTTATCTGGTTCCCATAGTACAAGCTTTACATTTACATAGTCGCTACTACGTTTGGCAGACGGAGGTCCTGCCCGATCCTGGTGATCAGGTTCCGCCTTTCTACGCACCACGCTGAGCATTCCTCGAGCGTATGCTGGGCAGAATCCCGGTCCCACCCATAATGGTGACATTGCGGTATCCGTTCGCGTCCAATCCTACTGGTACTGATCTTGTGCGGCCTACACCAACTTTATTGACCTCAACCTCCGCCAAAAGAAATATATTATTGAGGCTAGTAAGGCAGGTAATACTTACATTCTTCAGTGATCTGCAGCTCAATCTTATCGAGATCTTCAACTTCATCATCAAAATCAGTCTGCACCGTCGCGTCCCGCGTGTATTGCTGCAACGCGATGACGTCAAAAGCTGCTCGCTCCTCATCACGTGGGCTTTGCGCCTGCGGTTGCGGTTCGTGCAGTTCACGCGGTTCGTGTGTATCGTGCGGGTCGTGTGCATCGTGCGGGTCGTGCCTCGCGCGCTTGCACGCCGCACAGCCGCAGAGCGACCCGCGTACACGCAGCAGCCACACTAGCCCGAACAGCGCCATCCACGCGGTCATGCTGCGACCATACCGTTCACCATTGAGTACACTTCACTGGCCATCCACGTACACTTCACTGGCCGTCCCATTCACTTTATAGGCCTTCCCGTTCACTTTATTGGCCAGCTTGTCCACTTAACTGGCCGTCCCGTTCACTTTACTGGCCACCTCATTTACCTAACTGATTGTTTCGTTCACTTTAATAATCGTTCTATTCACTCTACTGTTTGTCACGTTTTAACTTACTCATTTCACTTGCACTGCTTAGTTTAGTGGTTTTCTATGTGTTTTATCATTTTGACTTCTTACTGTTAGTTCTGGATCAACTTTACACATCGCATGTACTCATTTTATATCATTTCCTAGTGAATAAATCAAGATTAATTGAACATATGTTTTTTTTACAATTGTATCTACTTTAAAACCTTACTTTTTATTATGTTTTCTTGCTTTTTTACGACCTTTTTCAAAATGATCTATGTATAATAGTTTGAATCGTTAAATTTTGTAACTTATAATAATATCCTGGCAGCTTGGTTAGCGTAATACAATCAACCCTATAATATTAAATACTGCAAGTTTCTCGCTTACAGCCGAGATAGCTGAAACTGAATTAACTACTGAAAAGGATTTTCAATAGGGATAAATCTGGAACAATGTTATAGCGAACACAAAAACAGGGTGAATTTGTGAATAGTCGACACATTTCTAAGAAAGGCTTTGCCCGTATTGAAGAACAATAATCGTTGTCTATATAAATAAGCCCGCAGATATTCGTAGATTTAATAATAAAGTTACAATCCACCTTTTCATACTTTCCGGTATCTTGAGGCATGCGGTTTGTATAACTGTGGAGTTTTAACTTTACGATTGGATTTTAATATTCCCCAAAATGCATAATAATTGGTTTTATTCATACCTATTAGCACTTATACGATGTGATAAGGAAAGCAACTCGATGAGATGATAAATTCCGTCTATATATTGCAGTCATACTATATAAATGGCAGCCCTTACCGTTAGTACCATTATTTATGGTGTGCCCTTACCGCAGAATAAAATAAAGATAGTTATCGTAAGAATGCAATGTAACCGTACGAACGAAATTTTTGTACATCAGCTTGAGGATATAAAACTTTCATGCTGCTATTTTTCAACGATTTTTACGAAACTAGCAGACAACAAGATTCATTGCAAGCAAATTTGAGCCTAAAGATAAAAAGAGAAACTCATTTTATATTTGAAAGCCCAGACTACCGCCGGCCCTACGCGAAGGTCGCATCAAAATATCAATTCGTCGTATAGAAATATCGGCCGAAATTCGCATTTGAAAATAGAATTTCTCCCCCTAGTATTTACTAATGGGTAAAAGATTGTTGGAAATTTAATGGATATCGTGTTACCGGTTCTTTATTGATTCTGATATTTTATACCCATCTATTTTTCATTTTTCATAGAAAATAATTGTATTGAATTCCACGCTTAATTTAATTATTTGATTTTTTAATATAAGCAAGTACTAAAATGAATAAATATCTAAGATATGAGTAAAGTCTTATCTATCTTAACTAATATTATAAAAAGGTATTTTGACGGAGGTAAACTTCTGTCAAAAAATCCAGATACCAATCTACATATGTCTATTTGAAATTATGCAAAAAACATTATGTATACTCGTATATGCATAGGGTAAAATAAAACCACTATTTCATATAAACTACATCGCCTCAAGTAGCCACACTGCACCCATGATAAAGTGTGTTTTAAACTTTAAAGAATGAAATAAACACAGACTATAATAATCGTTTTTTATGTTAACCTACGTATATGCAATTTAAATAGACTAGTTGCCTCAATTATTTTGTGTAGCATTTTCCTCTCCTTCTCCATATAAACGGGACAAAAAGTTTTCTCTTAATAGGGAAGAAAATATCCACTCCAGTATACTTGGTTCTTGATTCTCGTTGATAAAGGTATTACATTTCCATAGCTATCCGTAATAAGGTAATTTAAAGTCTGCCGCGTTATTGTAACTGCCATGATTCGTTCATGAACTTATACATAATTCAAATTTTGTTACGTCATCGTGTCACCGCTTCCTACTTCCAACAATTTCATAAACTTTCATAGAGTTTAATATTTAAGGTTTTCTTAGCGACGAGACCTGAAACTTGAAGTAATTTTTCATGTTTTATTAGGCCAAGGTAACAGGGTAGTGAAATATCTATATTTGATCGAGCGAAGCGAGATCTCCAAATCAACTTGGGAAAATCGGCGTTGTATGTATGTATGTATGTATGTTTGTTTGTCCGAGGATAACTTTCAAAGCGTTGATCCGATCATCGTGAAATTTGATACATAGGTAGGTAGTGATGGCATAACTTTGGTGTGACTAAATGAGCTAAAATTTTTGGGGGGTTGTTGAGATATTAGGGTTCAAGAGGGGTAAAAAAAATGAAAATGAGGCTATTAGATCAAATGGGACGTCAAATGAAAGGTCTTTATTTGTACATTTCAACTTCATTTTTATTTTTAGTTTGATTTTTGCAGTTTTTGATTTATTAGCCATAATAAAAACAAAACTTTGACAAAATTCACAGGGTACACCAGTGACCCCACAATGCTGAAAGTATGCGTGTAGCTTTAGTGACACAAATATAGGGAAAATTCTGAAACCTAGAATAACTGCAATTTCTACACCTAAAAAGAACCCCCGTTACCTCTACTTTGAATGAACCTGTAGGTCAAGGAAAATGGATATGCATTTCGTGGCACTAATTTATTAGTCAAAGATTACGGCCAGCACATAGATCACTAAACGTATTTAGCGACTAAACATGTAATTACGTATTTGTATGATTTGATAACTCCTATCATCTTAACATTCATTATGTGTACTATGTATGAATCTAAGTATTAATAAATAAAATAAAATAAATAAATAAATATTTAGCCCCTAAATACTACTACTAATACCACTAGTAATATAACTTTTTAAACTAGGTATCATAGTTATGAAAACAATTTTTACCAATAACGGAATATGTACCATGATTTGTGATTTTTGAGTATTCCGATATTTCGACGCAATTACAAAAATATATTGGGTATTTTTATAAAAAAGTTATTTCATGCCAATGTTTCAATTTCATAGATATACTAGCTGACCCCGCGAACTTCGTACCGCCTTAGGTTCAATAAATTTTGTGTTGCTATGCTGAGATAGGGGTTGGTGATTGTGGAGGACAATCCACCGGTACTGCACTGATTGGAAGGGGATTCACAAAATGAAACACCTCGGGACTGATCGCATATTGCCTCAATTTATTATAAAATAGTACCATTGCTTTATACAAAGTGCAAAACGCTTCGATAGCGCGATCTAGGATTATGCAGTTTTTAGCAGCGCCATCTAGTTCTGTTTTTTTAACTACATACTATAATTCGCTATTACATATTGAATTTGATCTTCTGAACAGGGGTAGAAGGGTGAAAATTTAGGGTTGTATGTATTTTTGATTGCTGTATCATAAAAAAATAGTAACAAAAAATTTTGTTTATTAAATAAGAAAAAATTAAGGGGTGGACCACCCTTAACATTTAGGGGTATGAAAAATAGATTTTGACCGATTCTCAGATCTACCCGATATGCATACAAAATTTCATTAAAATCGGTCGAGCCATTTCGGAGGAGTTAGGCAACAAACACCGTGACACGAGAATTTTATATATTGGAAGTATGTACCTACCTAGTATATTGTTTGGTTCCCTCGTGGGAGCATCAACGTACAATTTCTCTGGTACGAAAAGGTTGGTAGGAGGCTAGAGGTGCTTTAATAGGTAACTACCTTTGTTGGAATCTATTTTCTTTTGGCAGCTTACATACTTTTCTGTTGTAATGAATGTTTCTTTGATAATATTTAATAAAGGAAATAGTCTTAGCTTTTCCTTTTTAATGATATCTATAACATATTTTATCGCAAACATTTAACAACAAGTACTCTATAAATGTTTTGACTTTTGTGATTACCCTAAATTACCTCTAAGTACACATTTGTTTTTATACGACCATTATGTGAAACAAGCTTATGGCTCACCTGATACCAAATGGTAACCATTGCCTATAACATGTTAATCTTATACACACATTTTAGGAGGATCTTCAAAGTCCGTGATTAGATCTGTTAAACACTGATAGATCCCCCAGACATATATTTCCTTCTGGTTTCCAAACCATTTACTAAATCACGATACGTTTTCTGACATATGTTAAGGAGTTTTCAGTGTTTACCTTGTACTCCATCATCAGATACTTACTTATATGGAACCACCATGGACGTACACTTTATAATAATAAAACAAGAATCATTAAAATCGGTTAACACTTGGAGAAGATGTCAAGTAAAATACATATAAAATAAAAAACACATCCCAAATTGAGAAACTCTTCCTTTTTTGAAATCGTTGAAAATAATGAAAATAAATCAAAAAGTAATATTATAAGGAAAACACATTTTATGAGACCATGTGCTGCAGAGTAGCGAAATGTACCTATTTGCTACAGAATAGCGTTATTCCACTGTAGTTCTTTCTTAATAGCTACTTATTTATTTTAAAATGGAAACATAAATAAAAGGATCAAACAAGAAAAATCCTATTATTTTTCTAGTATGTTTTCTACAACACGTACCGACAAAGAATAATTTAATATCTTCAATTCCAATGTCAGAAAAAACGCTAAATTGGAAATGATTCCTTTGTATCGCGATTTTCGGGCGGCTCCTAATATTTTCAACTTAGCTACTTATCTGTCAGCTGTAATCCTTCATTTTGAAAGGAAGTAGCGACTTCCTAACTAAGAAAGCTTTCTTGTCGAGGATTTGTGTTGAATTGGGAGTGAAATATTAAATTTAAGCGGCACGCCTCAGCATTAAGTGGCTATGTATAACGTAGCAAGGCGCAGATTTAAATCTTTTGTAAGTTGGGGTGACGACACAACATTTTGGGCGACTATCTATAATAATAACAAACATTAGATATTACGCACAACATACATACTGGTGAAAAGTATAATGTGTCTTTAATACTACCCCCTTCAAACCGGAACACAGCAATGCACTGCATTCCAGCAGAAACGGATTCTGATCTTGAAGTTACTGATAAAAATCCTACAAAAAGTTAATGCATAAATGAAGACAAGTACAATTAATCCCCAATATCCCAAGATTGGATGCTGAGAATAATATCGACCATCGATTTTTGACATCTCGTCTCCGTGTTCAAAGTTAGACAATGGGGCAGTCCACTCGTGAAGCGATACACAGCTCTAAGTCTAAAAACGAAAGTATGGTTTCATATCCACCACAGAGTTACTATCTGTTAACCTTTGTATGCCTGGATTCCAGATACAATAGAAATTCTATTATATCTCGCGTGGATCTTCGTTCCGGCATGCCAAAGGTTAAATTCCATCCAACATTTTTAAACTTCAATGAGAAAAATAATCAACATTTGCAGAGGAACAAAGCAAAAATAAAAGATAATAGAATCTTCCTATTATTTCTCTAACAACGCTAAGTCAACAGAAATAAAATAAAATTGCAACTAAGCTATTTACTGTTTTACTTTATTGTAGCTAAATAAATTCATTTCCTTCCTAGGGGGTAATAACTACAATGTGACAATACTGCACATTGCACTTGGCTGCCGGACGTTATAAACTGCAACTTATGTCCTATTCCGCTAAGTCGGAATAACCAGAGGGCTTAGCCAAGTTACATTCGCTACGATACAAATCGTTTTCGAAAGTCGTCAACGCTTTATCAAAAGCGAAGATAAAAGATCGTATTACGAAGAGTCGTATTACGTTTACCCTGACGAACGCTAAATCCATTCGTCTGTTCATTAACTCTATGTTTAGCTATGGAATTCCGTCAGTAAAGTATGTAGGTACATTAATCGCCGCTGTCATTGCGTCATTGTTCGGACCGTAGACGGAGAAAGCGCAATTTCTGGTGATTTTCGTTGATATTATTTACTTATTAATATTTGCCTATGACCAGTGAACTTGGTAATATGGTACGTTGTAGTATTTTAGACTGTAAAAGTGATAATTTAACGGAAAGAAGAAAATGTAAGCTTTCATCGGTAAGTAGCGTGTTTGTTAATATTTGTCAATAAAACATAATGCCGGAGTATGCGCAGTCTGCCTATTTAAATATTTAATACTTTAGTTGGCTTTCTATTGCTATTCGTATATTTCTTTATATTTTAAATTCTAAAATCTCCCAAACCAGCTGAAATCTCGCAAAAAAGTATTCTTTTTTGGTTATACGATCTTTCGGGCTGCCAACAAGAACAAACCTATTTTCCCAAAAATCTTAACATAACGCGTCCGTGGTAATATCGAATTTTATATAAATCCATTAATTTGTTTTCAGTTTTGTCACAATAAGAATTTATCAGGTCAAAATGGGCTTAACTGATTGAAATCCTGTTTTTTTCAATGGTTTACTATGATTTCAAGGGAAAATTCTTAGTTAAAGTTTATTGTATAAAATGTGTAGGTACCATAGATTTATTGAAAATCCAGATTGGTGAGCGCAGTAGATAAGGTACTATTGGTGTTAAATATTCAGTGAGATGATTGTGCCGTCCCCTGTTGTAATCATTTTAGTCGCGTGATAAGTAACTCACAGGAATTGAAAGGGTCCTATTCTATGGCTTAGACTACACAACAACAGCACAATTAACCTACATGTTTGTTTTACAGATTTCCCAAAGAGTTAAATTTATTAAATTGCTGGGTTAAAGCTACGGGTCACCGAGATTGGCAACCAACTGAAGGAACCCGCGCGCGTCTGCTCGAGACATTTTCAGACTCAATGTTATAGACGGGCTAAAAAATAACACTGTAGGATCCATTCCGAAGCTATATTATGTACATGTAAGTTAAAGTTTTTGATGTGAAACCGTCATGGCTTCAGAGCGATGCCATAAGATACGAGTAATATCGTCATCTATCAATTGGGAAGTTGGGCCGATTGGGGTGTTGGGCCGTTGGTTGGACCGTCATACTTATTTATATTGCGTATGATAAGATAAGACACGGTTTTCAATAATTATATTATTTATCATAATTTATTTAGATGTTTCACATCTGCCGAGCGTCCTGAGACGGCACAGTTTTTGTTGTTTATTAAAGTCTCAAAATCCTTTTAATGTTAAAAATGCCATTTAATCGTAAAAAATATAGCTAGCTATGTTATCATAATATAATATAGTTGTTATCAATTTTTTTCTAATCGTTTCAGAACTTGGATGAACAATTTGAACGTAACACCTGACATGTGCAA
The DNA here is from genome assembly GCA_963924445.1 of Philereme transversata. Lineage (NCBI taxonomy): Eukaryota > Metazoa > Arthropoda > Insecta > Lepidoptera > Geometridae > Philereme > Philereme transversata. The sequence goes on from OZ004353.1 coordinate 7,986,053, forward strand.
TACTGCTCGGAAAATAACAATACTGCGCTTCAAAAATTGGCAACTATAGAAAAAGAATGCTGAACTTTCAGGCTGGATCATTTATCAAACAACAGACTGCTGATGCATTAAAATCAATAGATCCTATCTACCAAGATAATTAAAAAAAGTCAGGGTTAAAAATGCATATTTGTTAATTATATTGTGTAGAATAATTTATGCGCCTAATTTTTGTATCCAATTCCTGTCTTTTTTCTATATGTTACTGCTAAGAATAAATAGATAGGTACTCTCGAAAATTTGCACATTAATTATAGGTGTATTAAGTTAAAAAATTACTTGTTTTTATTTGCCCTGCAACGTCTGTCGTTGGCAAATTTATACAAGGTTCATACTGTTTTGCTGGTTGTTGCTTTAGTATACAATATTAGAATGCACGAGGCACGATTAGAATCGGGGTAAAAATTGTATGATGTGGCAGCCCAGAATTTTGCGGCTACGTCATCCAGTGTTACCGTTTTAGCCACTTTGTGGCTAGATCTAGCAGATTTTTAATGGTTTCAGCCAAAAAATAATTAATTTTAGCCACCAAAACTTATCTAGCTATGTACTTCTAGTATTATTTTAAATCATTACTATTTATATAACTTTTGCCAAAAGTCTACCGACTAAGCCGTTTTTTAAATGATTTAAACTAAACTCATGGACACACGTCCATGCGCTTAGGTTTAGGGCTTCTACCCATACTCACCTACGGTGCGCAGACTTGGTCTTTCACTGTTCAACAAACGTCCAAGCTCGAGGTATGTCAGGGGACTATGGAGCGCAGTATTTTAGGTGTCCGGTTATCAGACCGAATACCGAACTCGTACTGCGCTCGCAAATAAAGATTATGGATATCACAAAAAAAATCAGCACAGCTCAAGTGGGATTGGGTTGGCCACGTTTGCCGCATGCCCGAAGATCTATGGGCAAAGATAACAACCGATTGGGTCCCTAATGCAATACGGCCACGCGGTAGACCACCACGGAGATGGCGTAACGACAATGGATGACGCCGATTGCGAGTATGGGATAATGAAGCAGGCTAAAACTGCTTAATAATTTAGCCACTTCTAGCAATATTTCGAAAGTGATTCTTTCACAAAACTGCAGGAACATTTTCTAAAAAAATCCAAGTTGGATTTATCTGACAGATTTCGACTTTGACAATTATTTCGAGGATCAACTGTCAAATTCGCATTGTGTAAGAGCCTGTCAAAACGAAACCGAGATGAACGAATGAAACACCCTTTTGAAGCATTATTTCGAATTGTGTAGGATAAATTTCAGCTTCATTGACATCCGAATGACGGCTGATATGATAATGTCAAGCAAAGCAGGGATCTCTAGACTTCAATATTCCCAACTTAGTGCTTTCGGCACTAGATTTAGTGCATTTCTTGATGTTTTAGCGCTCAAAATTCCATAACAGTGCCTAGTGCCCTAACTAGCGCATTTTTAAAAGTCTGCAATTTATTACGCACATTGGTAAAAACAAAACCAATCAATAGCGCGTTTTGAAACACGGTTAAATTTAAACAATTTATAGTTAAATTACAAGTATAAACTCCAACAATCAACTCCTGGTCCCTCAACTTCTGAAACAGCCACCACAGCAACCGTGAATTCAGACCATGATTCCAATTCTGATTCGGACGACGATCTAATTTTGTAATAACTACTTAATATTCTCAATAAAAAAACTTCTTTTTTAAAATATTTTTATTAATTTTATTTATTTGGTGCTCTTTTATCAAAATTAGCACAACCCTAGTGCATTTTAGGGTTTGTTTAGCGCATTTCTTACAATAGCAGTTGGCAACACTGCTCGACTTGCCTTGCCTACTTGTACTTGAATACAAATTAAAGAAAATATGTTATGTATAAATTATTCGATTGCCTAGCGATTCTTAGTTTAATTTATTTGATGAGCTCGAATAAACGAAGTGGTGTACATTTTTAATGCAGTTACATCATTTTTCAGCCAAACTCGAAGTGAAATGCGGCCTAACATGTAAGCCTAATATATACCTACTTTTGTTTGATGTAGATTTTTTGCCTATAAAATCAAGGGAAGTCCTACGTATTTTGACAAAGTATTCTTGCTTTTCATAAGTCATAACCAATAATATGACAAAACATTGTAAACAACGCGTAAGTAAGTTAGGAGAGACTAGCCTCTAACTATTTCAGCCAAATTACCTAAGAAATGTATGTAAACAAACCATACATAACCTCGAAAGTAAAATTTTAACAAGTTTCTTTTTTGCAGATTTATACAAAGAATGGTATTTCCTGGAGTAGTCTGGTGCATTGACGACACTTATGTGGCTATAGTGAGAACACATGAACATGAGAAGATCTATTTCAATAGGAAAAAATATTATTCAATGTAGGTATGTAAAAATATCTTTGTATCAGAATTTACTAAATATTAATTAATAACAATTTGGCGTAAAGCGCTGCATTGGTGTTCTAAACAAGTGGTTCGCACCGAACTGAGATCTCGCGAGTCTCCTAAAAAACAAAAAAATATTATTCTTCGGGCGACTTGCACAACAATGCTATTTAGTGGCTAAATATGATTTAAGAAGTCGTCAAATCATACAAATACGTCAAATTTAATCATGTTTATTCGCTAAATATGTTTAGAGATTGTGCAAGCTGGCTTTAATATTTGACTAATAAAATGGTGCCACGAAATGCACAACCAACTAACTTAACCTACAGTTTCATTCAAATTACAAGTAACGGGAGTTCATGTTAATTGGCTGTCAGACTGACGTGCAAAGCCAGCTATTTATTTATATTGGGATATACCCTTACATGCAATAGTTTAGACGTTGTGGGTTCAAATCCTGCCTGTGCACCAAAGGATACTTTTAACTCATGTTTGTGTGATTAATGTATGCACTTATTTATGTTTTTAATGTTGTTTCAGAATCAAAATAAAATGATTTTGCTAAGCATGTCTACTGGAATAGAAATAGAAATTAAATTAAACACTCTCAGATGACCCGATACTTGATCAAAATCTGTCTCAAAGTGCTATAGTGCTCTACAGAAATCGGCCGAAAAACATAGTGTAACCATCAAATGGACTAAAGCTCACAGTTCCAAATACAGATTGAGAATTAATTCTGAAAAGGAGTACCAGAAAGACTGGGAACGTAAAACCGACTGCAAGCAAACAAAGACAATGCTTCTGGCAAAAAACAGAAAAACAACAAACACCCTGTTAAAAAAGAAACACGAAGATCTAAGGATGCTGGTGGGAATCATCGCAGGACACTACAAACTTAATCTCATCACCTGAAGACTGGAGCCATGGACAGTGGGCTTTGCCACAGATGCCTTCGGGAGGAAGAGACTGGAGCATGTGATACTCCACTGCACTGCCACAAACGATGCAAGACTGAGAACAGATCTGTAAGGGGTCATCGAATCCTCATCCTCCACCAACACCGCTACTACATCAATATCCACGGGAACCCTGGAAAGCTGCTGCCACCAACACAAAGTCCTACTCCGTTAGTTATTTCACAGAGGATGGCTGGGGTCAGGTTAGAAGGGGGTAATACACAATACACCCCAATGCGGGACGCCAGTGCAGATCTCTTATTCCCCCCACCCTAGAATTAGATTGAATGCATCCTGGTTTTGTACATAATAGGCTGAAACACCAATGTTTATTCATATGTACTTATCCAAAAGCTTTGTAATATTACCTTTATCTACATAAGTAAATTTGTAATTATGTGATGTTGTAATAATGTAGCTTGCTAAATATTTACTAATAACAATAGCAAAATTTCAGTTGTATTTTTCTTACCTAAACTTTTTCAAGGTAGGTCTATGAATTGAATAGATATTTGTATTATAAATAGTACAGTAAATGTATGCTTTTTTTAATACCTACACTCACAAGCTTTCTAATATAATTTTTTTTATATAAAATCTTTTTTAAAACATCTGACTCAGCTAACATGCTCTACCGGTCCAGATACGACCTGCTGAAGGAGGATGCTGTGTAGTTATTCATTACTGTGAACAATTATGGAACTGACCTCATCATCAAGCCTCTTGTATCATTTATCGTAAATGTAAACTGAGTCTGAATAAATCTATGTAATATATACGAATAAAGTAATTATCTAACTTTGCATCACTATAATCATTACTAAAACCTACAATTATCATCTTACCGAAATTTTACATTCGTCTCATTATCTTGAAACCAAAGTTTTTGAAGGTTTTCACTTCTACCACATGTGAATTACACACATGCTTTTATTAATCATTTTCATTGATATCGACAATTATTTTCTTTAAATTATGTGAGATTTTTGACATTATTATTTCTCGTTATGCTCTTTTCAATATATTATAATAATTTATTTTATTTACCATGTAACGATTTTTTTATTTTTTTTATTACATGCATATGAAACAAGCTTCTGGCCCACCTAATGTTAAGTGGTAACCATCGCCTATAACAGAGAATTGCCTCGTAGGTCTCGCTCGCTAGAAATGTGCCCTACGATGCACTGCCCTGCGTCCATCAACTTATTTCCTATACAGGGTGTCCCAGAACTCAACGTCAAGCCGAAACGGGGTGACAGGATTGATCATAACGATCACGAGAAAAATCTGAAAAAAAAAATATCCCTTGCAGTTTGAAAATTATGGGCATTTTAAGAAAAACCTAGAAATTTGATCAAACTGTAGCATTTTTCGGTTATTGTGGTTATTCTTTTTTATTTTTGTTCATTTGAACTTTGGAAACATAATTCTAAATAACATTTCTAGAATCCCAATAAAAAATAATGACACAATTGCCTCAAGTTTCCGAGAATTGAGACTATTTGTTAAACTACGAATTTAAAATGTTCAAGATTCGTCGACTTTGACAGGCCCTCCTTTAAAAAAAATGTACTAGAGTGCCTTGGCAAGTGGCATTAAAAGTTGGCGCATTTAATCATAATTCTAAAATGATACAATACTTGTTAGTTCCATACAATAAAAAAGAGTAAAAAAATTAAAACCTCAAGTAACCCGATTTTTGCTATCTCAGTTAAAATGTTTTTGATTCGCACAAGCTCTAGGTAGGTTCTTAATTTTAAGGAAAAATGATGATTTACAAAGGCTCATCGTATTTTGCAAAGAGCCGAAATGCATCCGTTTCACGTACAACGAGTTCAAAGTCTTCTACCTCGAGATTATCAGGAAAGGATTTCTTTTTGTAGAACAATGCTACAGAGGCATAATGAGAATCCCCAATTCATCCAAAAAATTGTCTGGTCAGATGAATCGACATTTAAAAAAGATGGTTACATAAACTTGCACAATTATCACGAGTGGCATGTGGAGAATCCACATTTAATGCGAAAAGATAGATCGCAGTATCGTTTTAAAGTAAACCTGTGGACCGGAATTTTAAACGGTAAAATTATTGGGCCTATTGAACTGCCTCAGAACTTGAATGGAACTAATTACCTACATTTTTTAAGAGAAGATTTACGAACCCTGTTAGAGGACGTACCACTAGCAGATCTTCGCTACATGTGGTTTCAACAAGATGGCTGCCCAGCGCATTTCGCAGTGCAAGTAAGAGATTTCCTTGACCAGGAATATCCGGTAAGTTGGATTGGGCGTACAGGCACTGTCTCGTGGCCCGCCCGTTCACCAGATTTAAATCCCCTGGATTTTTTCTATTGGGGAGTTCTCAAAGAAAAAGTTTACTCAAAGCCCATTGAGAACGTAGCCGACCTGCGTGAACGTATTTCTCAAGCAGCTGAGGAGATCAACTCTCGAAGATATGCCCGACTAATAAGTAGATCTTTTTTAAGAAGATGTAGGGCTTGTATTAAGGCTGATGGTAAACAATTTGAACATTTATTGTAATAAAAAATGTTATTTCTCTATCTGACTTTTATTCCAGCAAACCTAAATTAAACTAGATCAAGATTTTTCATTATTTTACTACATAATTTTACGAACTTTTATTCACTTTGGTAAAAGTGGCGTCACTATTTGTCTCGCTCACTCATGGCAAACATACCCACTATCCATCTCTCTCATCATTTTGCCTTAAAATTAAGAACCTACCTAGAGCTTGTGCGAATCAAAAACATTTTAACTGAGATAGCAAAAATCGGGTTACTTGAGGTTTTAATTTTTTTACTCTTTTTTACTGTATGGAACTAACAAGTATCGTATCATTTTAGAATTCTGATTAAATGCGCCAACTTTTAATGCTACTTGCCAAGGCACTCTAGTAGATTTTTTTTAAAGGAGGGCCTGTCAAAGTCGACGAATCTTGAACATTTCAAATTCGTAGTTTAACAAATAGTCTCAATTCTCGGAAACTTGAGGCAATTGTGTCATTATTTTTTATTGGGATTCTAGAAATGTTATTTAGAATTACGTCTCCAAAGTTCAAATGAACAAAAATAAAAAAGAATAACCACAATAACCGAAAAATGGTACAGTTTGATCAAATTTCTAGGTTTTTCTTAAATTGCCCATAATTTTCAAACTGCATGGGATATTTTTTTTTCAGATTTTTCTCGTGATCGTTATGATCAATCCTGTCACCCCGTTTCGGCTTGACGTTGAGTTCTGGGACACCCTGTATATATGCATATCATGTATAATGTGACTCTTAGAATCGCGATATCTCAGGAATGGTAACTCTTTGGAAAAAAACATATGGATCATTTTTGTAGAGAATTTTAAGATCTACAACTTTGGTTCGAGGTTTTATATAACAAAACTTACCGTTTTCGAGAAAAATACAACAAACCTCAAATTTTGACCTTTGACCCCGAATAACTTTTGTAGCACACATAGAATCGATGGGGATTTTTAAAACTATATTTGTAATGTAGTCCATTGAAATGTTACATTTTTAGGCCTTACCTTGCGTTTTTTAGAGGACGCCATTTTATTTTTTTGATGTGTAGGGGGGTCAGTGTAAAGCTAAAACCAAGTTTGTGGGGTCGCCACCCTTGTCCCACGGCCGCGATCTTGAAAATAGGGGTTGAAATGGTTTTTACGATATATCTCTTAAACTATTAATTTGATAAAAAATATTTGTTTACATTTTTTGTTGAAAATTAAATTCTCTACAACTTTGGTCCTTTTTGTCGTAGAACTATAAATAAAAAAGTTATAAGCGAAAATGTTCAGAAATTCGAGAAAAAAGTTTATATTTTCGATTTAATTTTTTTTTATCATTTTACGAAAAAATTATATCAGACCATTTTTGTAGATCGTTTTTTGAGGAACAACTTTTATTCGCAATATTTTTTCATTAAGTCAATAGCTAAGGTTTTACAGCGCTCCGAAGTGAGTACTATTTTTGAGTACCTACTCTTAACTATACCTATATTATACGTGTGTACTAATAATGTGTCATCAGTTATTATTTTTTTATTTTTTAAAAAATTATAATAACATAATAAAAAAAAACAACAATAACTGATGACATATTATTAGTACACACGTATAATATAGGTATAGTTAAGAGTACTGAAAAATAGTACTCACTTCGGAGCGCTGTAAAACCTTAGCTATTGACTTAATGAAAAAATGTTGCGAATAAAAGTTGTTCATCAAAAAATGATCTACAAAAATGGTCTGATATAATTTTTTCGTAAAATGATAAAAAAATAAGTTATATCGAAAAATATAATTTATTTCTCGAATTTCTGAACATTTTCGCTTATAACTTTTTTATTTATAGTTCTACGACAAAAAGTTACTAGACCAAAGTTGTAGAGAATTTAATTTGCAACAAAAAATGTTAACAAATTTTTTTTATCAAATTAATAGTTTAAGAGATATATCGTAAAAACCATTTCAACCCCTTTAACCTTCAACCATTAAAATAGTGCCATGAAATGAATAACCAGATAACTTGGTCCACAGTTTCATTCAAATTACAAGTAACCTCATGTTCATGTAACTTGGCCTACTCTTTTTTTAGGTACAAATGGCAGTTATTCGAGATTTTAGACCTATGCCTATATTTGGGTCACTTAGGCTACACGCATACCAAATTACAGCCCTGCGGGGTCACTAATGGGTGGTTACCGTTACGGTTACCGACACCTCTATATATAAGTAGGTATGTCATAATTGTTCAAGTTTTCATTTCAGTCGGCACTCTCGGAGTGCCATTTTTTCATTTTCCATCACTTGCATCCTGTACTTATCAGGTTGAAACTTTATACAATTTCCTGCTTCCTGCAAACCTTCTTTTGCGTGCAAAATAATGGGTTCTCTTCCCATTCAGCATTCATTTCATTTTAAACTGCCGTCAAACAATTAATCATACTTCACATAAGTCACAGAACCGAATGAACGGAATGGTAATAATATTCATCAAAATATACAAGTTTGTACTGTGAGGAATCCACAGACACTTTTATTAAAACTAATCATTATTACCAAAGCAATAAAGTTCATTATGTTGTACAGTGTTATCATTTAATTATGCTTTACGGGAAATCCCCGATCAATTTCATGAGTATTGCGATCTTGTACCTAAATGTATTTCCATCACACATACTTACGAAATTGACAAAACTACTAAATTCTACGAAGGCGTTTTGACCTAAGTACTAAAGAATCATAAGTTACGCTCGTAATCTACAAAAAAAGTAGAAATCTACCAAAGGTGGTCATTAGCATCATAATAGTCTGTGGAATTAATAACGAACGAGTCTCTCATAGAAAATCAAAGTAAATGCTGCCGCGTAAACACATACTTATACAGGTACATTAGTTTACCAACGGACTGAGTCAAAACATTCAACCTAATCACAACTACAGCACATATTAATAAAGTCACAAATCCTTTAAATATTACTATCATTCGTCTCAAATAACGAGCATAGTATTACATTACACTATGGAAAGATTTCTAGCAGTCGTTGTCGCTTTGTCGCAAATGAAGTTTTGTGCCTAGCCAAGTTACAGGTGTCGTATCGAACGTTAATTCCATTGGTCTGTGCGTCAGCTCTATGTTTTGTCTATGCCCTTCGTCAGCAAATACTAAATACCCCTCAGTGGAAGGCCGCCATCTTAGATATGCGCAAGAGATTTGACGCGCGTTTTTATCCACAGCGCCATCTGTGTTACCATGTCTGAACCATCGCGTAGTTCACTTAAGTAAGTAGAGTAAATCCATATCCGTGTGTTACTTGGTTCCACCGTTCGTTACTAGGTGGCGCTGTCATCAACAGTTATGAAAGTTTGATAAATTGTGAAAGTAAAGACAAATAAGTTATATCGTAATAAAGCACTAACAAAGATAACAAAATAAATAAAAATAATTATATTTCTTTACAAAAAATACCATTTAACCGAGAAAATACAACGCAATACAGAAAACTTAACTTGAAGACTGAGCTCAGCTGATAATAAATCGCCATTTTGTGTCGTTGTCTACAGGGTTCTGGCGTTCGCTTGATTCTTGGCAAGAAAATCGATGACAAAGCGGTAACGCTTGTCGTTTGTGTATTTTGGCTACGAAAATGTATGAGAAAGTAATCGTTCGACACAGTCGATTCGTTTGATGTAAATTGTTGTCGATGGGTCACGTGATATTTTCGTGGCATTGTGTGAATCCCATACATTTTAATTCCACAATAGATTCGACAGCTGACGTTTTCGCTTGTCAAAATTGTCTTTTGGCTACGGATTTGTATGAAAGTAAGTTTGACCCCGCCGAATCGTTTGATGGAATGGATTGTTATTGACACTTGGCTAGGAATTATATGTTCGTTGTCGACAGACCACGTGGTAAATTTATAGCATGTGTCAATCCCATACATTTTCGGGCGTATCGACTGGCGTCATCGTTTATCGACTGTAACTTGGCTAAGCCCTCAGGGTATTTCACCAGCCGGTTAGATAGAAGCAACGTTGCTGGTACTCGTTTTGCTGTACAGTTTTATTATATTGTCTAGTATGTGTAAGAGAAAGAGGAGGGGGGGGAGGGGGGAGGGGGGAGGGGGGAGGGGGAGGGGGGAGGAAGGCAACTTATAAAAACTCACAATTCACAAACAATCGAGCGCTGTGAAACTTAGGCACCATGACGTGAAAGAGGACACCATGTTTCAAAGATTAAAAGGTTAAACAAAAACTGGTAGTAGAGTTAATGTTCGCAACAGACCGAACCATAAAAGGTTTAGAATTCCCTGGTAAAATCTCACGTCTTAAATAAGACACGTCGTGCAAAAAATATCTAAGATTCTGTGATTTTACCTCTATCATAAACCGTTTACAGCCCATTTTGGAGATGAAACGTTCGTTAAAGCCCCCGGAGCAATGTTTTCGGAAGAAACAGTGCCTAAGGCGATAACGGTGTTCCATTTTTTGCCTTAAGTTCTTATGAACTGAGCTAAAGCTACGAAAATTAATCAATTATTATTTCCTACTACATACTAACTAAAATAAATATATATATTTTTAAATCCGTTTAAATTGCCATTTTACAGCTGAAATCCCTTCAGTAAAAATAAAAAATGCTCTAAATATCCTGATCGGCTGACCTGATCTTAATCACACTAATATTATAAATGCGAAAGTTTGGATGTTTGTTTGTCACGCCGTAACGGCTGAACCGATTTCGATGAAATTTAGTATATACGTAGATTATAACCTGGATCACATCATACGCTACCACTTATCCCACGAGATAAAAATGGGGTCTCTAGTCAAGTTGCAACCGGGAGTTTAGCTTAATTTCAAGGTTACCTACATATTTAGTAGTGTAACGCGTACGAAGTTGCGGGCAACTGCTTGTCACACATATATAAGAACTAACCCAGTTAAACTAGCTTCTATTCGTTTGGGACCTACGATGCTACACACAGACTGACACACAAACATAGGTGTCAAACTTATAATACCCCTCTTTTTGCGTCCGGGAGTTCTATCTATCAACCATCTACAAAAGTATCCTTAGAAAATACTGTCTGTTAGTTTACACGGAAACGAAATGTTTCACTGGCAAAATGCTTCTTTGTAAAAACATCCAAGATGTATTCCTTTAGTATGCAAGCGGATTTTTAACACATTATGTGAAAATGCCTAGAAAATGCTGAAAACAGGATCGAATCCCCAATAGGCAAATGACAGCACGTGAGGTTTCGTAAAGGTTTGCCTAAAAATAGCGACAGTAACACAGTAGGTGATAAAGTAACGTTGACTAAGGGACGAAGCAAACGACGTGAAACAAATTGGCCGAAAGTCTTCAGGAATAAAAGGGGAAAGTTGCTGAACTGTATAGAAAAGGTACGCGCAATCACAGTTTGAACAATTGGGTTTTGGGAAGGCGATTCTGAAAACAACAATTTGACTCTTGTTAAGTTTTTGATGTACAAATTCTGCTAAATTGAATTTGTTTGGTATACAACCTCGTTTAAAAACGATCTTTCTACAAAAATGTACTTCATCTTCATCATCATCATCATCATCAACCTATAACAGTCCACTGCTGGACGTAGGTCTCTCCCAAGGTGCGCCATTGAGCCCGATCCTCAGCTCTTCTCATCCAACCCTTGCCAGCCACAGTGCGCAAATCGTCACTCCATCTAGCCGGAGGGCGTCCTACACTTCGCTTGCCTAGACGTGGTCTCCACTCCAGAACACGTTTACGCCAACGGTTATCGGTTCTGCGGCAGATATGACATGATATGATATGATATAAAATATACCTAAAACAATTAAAGTATTAATCCCCATGATTGTAATCTAAACACCGAGACAAACCTTTAGACTCTTATCACAAAAAGTTTAACACCCGCTAAACACTGGTTTAAAAAATATCCTAAGCAAATATTGGTAAGGAATTTTTTAATCATGCGTTAAACAGTATTTAATTGTTTTTCTGATAACAAGGTTAAGGTTTAACAGTGCTTTACATATTACTATTAGTATGTAACTTTTTGTCAACTAAAAAAAATAAAATAAAATACTCCTCAGATCTCTACTTTTTACGCATACCTGTGATGCTATCTCGCGAGGTAGTCAGGGACAAGTCCAAACATTACGTTTGATACATACTTTTTGCATAGTAGTTAGCATTTTATATGTCACAGGTTGTAAGCAATATTTTTTGGTTTTAGGGTTACAAGACCGCCAATTGTATACATTCATTTGAATACTGTTACTTTTAATTGTTTTGTTGTTTATAATGTGCAATAATATAATCTAAGTTAAACGATTTCACGCAAAGTTTTCCTCTATCGACCGTTTTCATCATCATCAATCATATCAGCCGAAGGGCATTCACTGCTGAACACAGGCCTCCCCTATAGATTTCCAGAGCAATCTTGTGCGGCCTACACCTAACGGCTCCCAGCAACCTCTATCAGGTCGTCTTTCCATCTAGTGGGGGGGCCATGCTACGCTGCGCTTATTAGTGCGTGGTCTCGAGAACCTTTCGCCGCAACGTCCGTCCGATCTTCGAGATAAGTGCCCCGCCCACTGCCACTTCAGCTCCTAATCTTTTGTGATATGTCGGTGACTTTGGTTAATTTACGAATCTCCTCATTTCTGATTTGATCTCGTAGAGAAACACCAAACATAGCCCTCTCCATAGCATGTTGATTGACCTTGAGCCTTCTTATGAGGCCTATACTGAAAGACCGACCGCTTTAAGCAGATGTAAGTGGGTACATCATTTTTACAATTAAAAAACTTCATTGGTGCTGAAGATTAGAAAGATCACGGTACATTGCACTGGGCCGACTTGGCGCTTTGTAGCCAAATTGGCCTAGTGCATGTCCAACAAACATTAGCAAATAGTATTTTTATTATTATAATGTTATCCGAACACCTACAAAAATTCCAAGATTATAAAACCATCTCAAAAAATTTCAAGCCTAGACGGTAGCACAATTGGTAGTGCATCCTCGCAATAAGATGAAGGTTGCGGGTTCAAGTCCCGCCTAGGCTCGAACATTTTTGAGATGATTTTAAAAATCTTAAAGATTAGCAAGTTCATACGAGTATACTAAAAAAAATCCAATTCTAAGTTCGAGTAGATATCTCATCGAGTATTCTATCATACGTTAGTCACGAGACGGTCGATCTTCTTTTATTCAATCCCTATAGCTCGTTCTACAAATTTACAAAGAGATTTATGCCTATATAAGTATATTTTTTTAGTAAAATTGTGCCCCTATCAGTCACTAGACCGCCTAAACGATGATTTATGGTTGGCCGTGCTGGAACCGGCCAGAAGCGTAAGTAAAAAAAATACCTACACATATTTTATGGAACTTTGTATTCCGTAGGCACTGGTTAACAACCACCGTTGATAAGTAGTCGACTGGAACCCAAGAAATTGTGGGTTCAATTCCTGCTGCGGGATATTTGTTCTAGGTTTCATTATTGTGGTAAAGAATATTATATTGTGATGAGTATAAAATCAGGACTATGTTACATTAAACTATAAATAAAAATTGAAATTTCGAATTCGACATGTCTATTTCAACGCAAACTTTATTTGATATACTAAATAATTGAAGTGAAAACTTCTTTAGGCGCGTTGGGCATTATTTTAGATCTGAAAAAACCATTGAACTCGCGACACTGTTACCGTTACCGACACCTCTGTATATAAGTATCTCGTAATTGTTCAAGTTTTCACTTCTGTCGGCACTCCCGGAGTGCCTTTTTTTTCTATCTTTCGAGACCTTCAAACGACAAAATACTGACATCAATGTTTGAGACAAAACAGTAATTTTTACATAATCTAAAACACAAATCGATTTTGTGTATGGTATTGGCAGTCAACTGTCAGATCCGTAGATAGCTCAACTGCTCGAGATCACTATCTACATATCTAACTAGTCATTTCGATTTTCAAGATTGACATGGCATACACATATTTTATTACAACATAAATTTGTTCATTGGTTCTAGAATAAATTGAACTCGTCCCAAACCGTAGTGGATCAAGAAGGAAAAAGGTTTTTCTAATTAAGTCGGCATCTAAGATTACTTATAAATTATGTAGGTACCAATATATTTTTATAAAGCTGTATTCTTTTAGAAATATCTAAAAATTGTTCAATAAATCTTCATAGCACGCATGTATACTAGGTACTTACGAAACCTGAAGATTATCTAAATGTACCTAACTAAATGCTCAAAGACTATTTCAAATGTAAATAGGTATAGTTTCGTTTTTGATATGTTGCATGTTTTTCATTTTATACACTTCACTTTCATAAGTGCAAACTGTTTACGATTTATTTTATTTTATTAATTTCACAAATTTACAATCTATTGATTTATTTTCACGTGATCTCTCCATAAAAACCTCACGTAACTTTCAATTCGCAGTCACATTTTACTTAATTAATTTATGTACTTTTAAACGACGCGATCGCGGCTGGCTCCGGGAAAGTCTGGGCCGTCTTTTCAACGCAATGTCCCAGTTGGCACTGAACCCACTGATAGGGTGGAATGGAAAGGTTTACGCATGCGGACCGTTGAAAGCCATTAACCCTGTATGGAGTAAGAGTCCGGTGTGTACCTACCCTGAAAAGTGTTCACAGTTGCACTAGGCACGGGCTTGAAGTTGATTGATGTTCAGATTAGCCAAAAAAAATATACTGTAGCTAGACAGGAACTAGAAATGGTTAACTATGTGGAGACTTGCTTTCCATTCATTTCAGGACCCACTAAAACAAAATTGTGACTACATTTTCCTATGGAATCAACAAAAAAGAGAACTTATCTCCAGTTCTGATTCAATTATGGAAAAATGCGGACGATACAAAATACCGTGTCATCATCTCGCAATGAAGAAGGAAGTCATTCCGTTTCAAAGTAGATCGCGCGATAATGAAATTCAGCGGTTTGAGAAATGCAAATTTTCCGCCCAGGCAGATATCTACGTTACAACTTGGATGATTGACGCCTTTTGACGTCAACTCGTTAGCAAATTGATGGGGCTTTATTTCGGGGTTCAAATCACTTCTTAAGATTGAGATTTTCCTTTTGTTAACAAATAATACTTCCGCATAGCCAAAATGTATTAATAAAAATAAAATGGTTCGCCCTGAACTAAGAACTCACGAGTCTCCCATAATAACAAAGAAAAATAATTGTAATCTTTGACTATCAAAATGGTGGCATGAAACGATCAACCAAATAACTTGACCTACAGTTTCATTCAAATTACCGGTAAAGGGAGTTTATGTAAGTTGGTCACACTTTATCGGGGTAGAAAATACAGTTATTCTGGATTTCAGACTTTTCTCTATATTTGTGTCACTAAAACTACACGCATGCCAAATTTCACCACTGTGGGGTCACTAGTGTACCCTGTGAAATTCGTCAAAGTTCAGTTTTTATCATGGCTAATATCTTAAAAACTACAAAGTTTAAACTAAAAACAAAAACGAGATCAAAATGTACTGATAAAGACCTTTCATTAGATTTGCCACTTGATGGGATAGCCCCATTTTTGTTTATTTTTACCTCTCTTAAACCGCAATATCTCAAGAAACCCTACACATTTTTAGTTAATTTAGTCACACCAGGATTGTGCCACCTATCTATATACGAAATTTTACGATGATTGGATCAACACATCGAAAGTTGTCCTCAGACAAACAAACATACATACATACATACTACATATAGTATACATACATAAATATAACGCCGATTTGTCCAAGTTGACTTGGAGATCTCGCTTCGCTCAATTAATAAAATACACCCTTTTTACATATCTTATTGTAAAATACAAAAGAAATGGTAGAGCCATCTATTGACTATTGTAAACGATCCGTAGATAGCTTAACTGCTCCAGATCACTACCAGGCGGAAGTGTTCCCAAGAAACTGCCTGTATTGCTAAATGAGGGCTTCTCATTTTCGACTTACAAAGAAAAAACTAGTTTTAACTAGCGTAATTGATGGCGCTCTCTGAAGATGCACCTCTAATAAATATGGTTTATATGCCAAAATCTCAAAGGCGTCAGATAAAAAAACACAAATGTTTGTTTGTTTTATTTCAAGTTCCTTGAAAAGTAATGTTGACACGGCAATTGACATTCACAATTCACTTTCCTTTGTTAATCAGAGCGTGACAGAGCAACGCCATCTGTTAGCAGTTATAAAAACATGGTCACGAAAACTCCTCATTACAATGCTTATACGTTAACCATTGTTTTTACTGTTGTATATTCTCAGGCCAACAAGTTCCTACAATTGTGGAAACGCAATCTCTCATAAAAAAACATTATTATGACTCTTATATCTTGGGAGAAGGATAGGCCTTTGGAATGGGACGCCACGTGCATCGATATCCTTGTGCCATTTCATTTGTCTGGTACAGCAGTTGGGGCCGGTGCGGCGGCAAATTCAGCCAAAGATCTCAAGCGGCGCAAATATGGAAGTCTCGACAGAGCTTACGTATTTGAGCTATTTGGGGTCAAGACTCTTAAGTCCGAGGGGTACCGGAGCCCATTGCATTTTCAAAATTCTTTCTGGGGGTGGGTCAACGAATAAGCATTGCAATTCAGCGGGGCAATGCAGCCAGTGTCTTGGGGACACTTCCGCCTGGAAGTGATCTGGAGCAGTTGAGCTATCTATAGATCGTTTGCAACGGGTTTTAGATGATTCAACTGTTTCTTCTGTATTTTATTGTAAATAATTGTATATTCTCTCTATTATTAAAGTTCATTCTTAATAATACGAGGAAGTACATATTCATAATTTCTCGGGTTCATATCACTTTAAGGTAAAAACCATTTGAGTATTTTCCTTAATCGTATATTTTCCATTAAGTTGTCACGGTGTAATAATATATTGGATGTAATAAATCTGTGAGAAATTTTTAAGTAAACCGTAAAATACGAAGTCGTTTCCGTCAAGGTTTGAGTATCTAAAAGTTTCAAGCGCGCGCTGCGCTGCAATAAATCAAAATGTAACGTGTCTCTCTATCACGATATAAGCCAGTTGCTTTACATTTTAATAAAAACTCTTGAGATCCTTTTTATGAGTTACGTAAATATATTTATGAAGTTAATTATATCCAACCTATTGTTAGAGGCAGTGGTAGCTGCAAACTTAAGAGTTGCATGGGGTTGTGCCTTCAACTTCTCCAAGATAACCATAAAATAAAAATATATTTTTTGTTCTTACAATAGATATTATTAAAAAAAAAAAAATTTACACATTTTTTTTTCTTCAGTTCATAAATCAAATCATAATGTTAGAAATAGGTGAATTTTTTAAAGGACTAGTATGATTTTCACAACACCGCCTAATTTCATAATATCAATATTTAGGTAATTCTTTATTCGTTATTCTTTATTGCACACATGAAAATACATTTTAATATACAGAAATAGAGATTATGTACAAAGGCGAGCTTAACCCTAAGAAGAGTTTTCTTCCAGCAAACCTCTGAGGCTAGAGAGAGAGAGAGATGATTTTAAAGGTAGGTGAGTGTACAAAAACAAAAATAAATATATATACCCAAAACTGATATGAACTATACTTAAAGTATGTAAATAATAAAATATAATTATAATAAATAAATTATATGAATAAATAATATATACCTACCTAATATAATTATATAACTATAATAATATAAAATTACAGCGAAAGATCTCTTTAACTTTCCGTTTGAAAATATTGAGTGATGGGCTAGCGCGAACTTCATGAGGAAGGGCATTCCAAATTTTACCGCATAAACGATGAAGGAGCCACCATAGCGGCTAAAAGTGTGTTGCGGTGTTTTGACGAAAAGAGACTTAGAGGACCGGCATGGCACACTGCGAATGACAAGAAATTCAAAACGCTCACGGAGGTAAGGAGGAGAGAGTGGACAATATAATACTTTGAAGAGGAGTGATAAGACGTAAAGGTAATTATATTTGAGTTTGAGTGAAATGACACTAGTTTAAACAGATCAAATCCCACGCACCGAAAAGCACAGCGTATGACGGCCCCCCACTAGATGGAAAGGCGTTGGCTGCAGGTCGCACAAGCATAATAAAATTACGGGGAGGCCTATGTTCAATAGTGGACGTCTTATGGATGATAATGATGATGATGAATTAGATAAGGCTAAAAGTATGCTGGGCAAGCCTATTCTATCCAAAAACATTCCCTAGGTAATTACAACGCCTGCGTCTATACAAGATGAGTGCTCTAGTTTGGGCTTCATAAATCTAAGTATTATTTGTGTAGCGGAATCTTGGCTAGGGGCAGTATCTCTTTCAAGACAGATTGCTCTGATACACATCTGCTACTTTAGTGTCACTATTTTCTGTTAGCAAGTTCACAGCCACACACATTGATTTATTGTGGTCGGTACTTGTGTGGGGGTGAACAACATTATTTCAACTTGAGGAAACTTGATTTTTTTTTATACTACTAGGGTAGCAAACAAGCATACTGTCCACCTGATGGTAAGCGGTAACCGTAGCCGATGTACGTTTGTTGCCGACCCTTTAAAATTTTAAAAATGCCCTTTTTGAAGAGCCCCATACTGTAGTCCCTGGGGAAAACCTCGGTAGGGAGACCATTCCACAAGCGAAGTGTTCGCGGGAAGGAATTCCTCTGGAACCTCACGGTGCGCGACCAGATCGTCTCCAAGGTGTATGGATTGATTCCCTGGCGATGGTGAGCGGTACGAAGATAAAAGGAACCTGCAGGCACCATATCAATATTCTAAGCCTATATTCCTATAGCCTGGTTGAGCAAATACAGCATTTTTTTTTCTAGTGTAAAATAAAATGAATCTGTAAATTCGAATTTCATTAGTTCAGAGTTTCTTTTTGGGTTACATTTCAACGCGAGAAAGAAAATTAAAACATTTCTTTTCAAAAATCTACTAACTTTTTTATTGTTGCACTTCGGTTCTTGAAAACGGGCGAGGTAGTAATGGAGTAATGCTTCAGGCAATTTTCGCCGGAGGTAGGTAATTGAATGCAGTAGGTACCTGGGTTCCGATTTTTCTTTGTGCAGAGCATTGTAGAGAGAGATTTTTATTGATGTCTGGTCATTTCACTCAAAATGCACACCTAATATTTTCTTTCGTTTTATTTTCTTAGTACTATAAGTACGCCACACACGATAAAGATGGAATAATATGTTATGTAAACAATTTTTTTTTATCTAAAATCACAGAGGAGTAAACGTTGACGGCTGCAAAAAGTTAGAAAAAAATGTGTAGCAGTGTCAAAATATTACTCACCATGCAATTCAAGGGACCAAAAAACCCGGCGAAGGTCACACTAATATTATACATGTGAAAGTTTGGATGTTTGTTTATTTATTTGTTTTTTTGTTACTCAATCACTTCATAACGTCTAAACCGATTTCGATGAAATATAGTATATACGTAGATTATAACCCGGATTACCACATAGGCTACCTTTTATCCCATAAATCAGTTCCCATGTGCTATAAATGGGGTATCAAGTCAAGTTACAACAGTGATTTTAGCTTTGTTTCTAGGTTACCTACACATTTAGGAGTGTAACGTGTACGAAGTTGCGGGCAACAGCTAGTATATCATATATTAGATAATATCATGGTAATACAATTTTATCAATAAAACAAGAGATTTAGATAAACATACCGTCGACATACGCCTATCTATATCAATAAACATTTTTAATACCTACTCAGTGATCAGGAAAATATTCCTGTTCACACAAGCAAAACAAAAGGTGAATTAAAACTACAGACACAATTCAATTTCACAAAGAATCACAACGTCTTGTTTTCCTCATATATATTTTATAAGCAACGTCTGTCTGTAATATTTTTAATCAATGTTTATACTGCACGTGCATTTTATGACTTTATACTGAATAACGCCATATGAGGCGCCATACAATTTATCAAGTATGCAGGCACTTTTTTATGTTATTCATTTGTATTGTTCTATTTATCTATATATATAAAACATAATCGGGTTATTTACACCATTTATAACTCAAGAATGGCTGGACCGATTTTGATGATTTTTGATTTTTTGGATTTGTCTTCACCCCGAATAGCAGAATAACTATTAAATTATCGGAAAAGTTCACGCAAAAAGAAATTATAGACATAGACAGACATTTATTTGCTACTAATTAACACAGTACATTCAAAAGGTATAACATCAAAGAGAAAGCACAAGTAGGAGAAAACAGAAAATTACATACAACAAATATAGGAACAATAGAATGAAATAATAAATATACAATGTAATCAGGGAAGAAAATTATGAAGAAAATTACTTTTCTCATACATAGATGCAGCTAATGATGGCCGATTGACAATTATACCGGTAACGTAGGTACTTTGGCAGCCCGCGTCATATGCATGTCAAAGCGGTACGAAGTTTGCCGGGTCAAGATAAGATAAGATAAGATAACTCTTTATTGTACACCAAAGTAAAATACAGAACATAATTTTTACTAACAAATTTAGTACAATGGGCGGTCTTATCGCTAAAAGCGATCTCTTCCAGACAACCTTAGTATGGACATGATTATAATATATCACATGACGGCGGTGCATCTATATAAAATTAAAAACATACCTACATACTATAAACCTAAAATACTAATAATAACTCACATTTAATTATAATAAAACAAGCAACTATAAAAATGGTTATGATGAATTAACAAGCAGCGACAACTTCAACGCAGGGACAGATAATGGGTGTATACTTTTTATTGGTGTGTCAACTAGTATAGGTACACATAAAAATCTCACGTTGTATGTGATTAGTGCATCAGTATTTTGTAATATCAAATTGAGATCTCTAAACCTCAGTGCCTGGGAAAAGCAGCTTCGTACGTTAATCGAGTCAAAAACACAATTTTACTTATTCTCTTAGAAAATTCAACTTTAAAATAGCAATTATTCATCAACCAGTACTAGCTGACTCGCCCGCGGCTATGCACGCGTAGTTTTTCAATAAAAACATTACTCTCCTTCCAGGCAGTAGGGTAAAAAGTACCCTATGTCTCACTCCCGGCCATAATCTATTAATAATACCAAATTTCATCGAAATCGGTCTAGTCATTTAGTCGTGAAAACGTTACAAGCAGACAGATCGAGAGACAGAGGGATGGAGTTACTTTCGAATAATATTAGTATAGAGTAGCTTTTGTAGTAAGCTTCTTAAACTCGAATCGATTGGCATGTTAAGACCAAGATGTTTTGTCCTACTTGGCTTATAACTTACTTCACAAAACAGGTCAAGCCCGGGCAGAGCAACGTGAAAAACCAGTTTTCAATAAAATTGGGAAGCTTCCCATAGCCTGTAAGTTATACCCGGATTACCATAACTTAGTTTTGCAACAGATGCAAATCGCTGAAAATTTCTCGCCCATCTGTATGTCTACTAACGGACCAAAGTGCAAGATTGGAATTTAAAATGTTCTCAACTTACAATTTGTGAGATTTTATTTTATTTGGCGCGTCTTTTGGCATTCTGATGGGCGTGATATTTTTGTGGCTTTTCTCAATCTTTTCTGCATTATAAAGTAAAATAAATACTGTTAAAGAAGAAGCACACTTGGAGGTTTTAAAAGTTTATTAAATCTAATAAACGAAAATGCAACTTACAAACACACGATATTATATTTTTAATGCAACCTAAACTCGCTGCTATATACAACAATAATGCGGAATATTTCTCGACTTCAAACAAAAACAAAACATTTATATGATATTAACATAAAAATAACTACTTATAACAAAACAATTTAATTATGTAGATATTAAGGATCGGACTGTATGGCATCCGGGCTTGTCAGGGACCAATTTTTAACGGCCCCTCACACAACCAAACATTTGAATATTTCCTGCATCGACTACACATGATCCGAGGCCACTGACTCCGATTTTTTCCTGGAAGCAACCGGGACATGCTCTTGATTCGCAGAATTGGGGAGACCCGGATGCTATGTCCAAGCCTAATAACGTGTGCTAGTGATGAACTATAATTATTTTTTACCAAATAAATACCCATTAACTTTTGAAACTATCATGGTTATGAACATGGTAAATATCCAGTTTTTAGTGACATAGAAAACACCAATTGATCTTCACTACTCCGTCAACTTCTTAATAAGAATGTTTATAAACATCAGGATTGGCTCTTAGCTCATACTAACTTACATTTAAGAGCACCGTTAAAAGTTTTAACTCCTTTGGCGCTAGGTTAACCATCTTGTCTAGTAGCAGTCCTCAACCATACGCTTCTATGTTATCATTTTAAAAGTTTTATGTCGGTACTTTAAAGAATATTTCAACTCTGCTTTTAAACGTTTGTAAAGTTTCCACGTAACCCTCGAGACACCCGAACTATTCGAATGCCGCAGACGTTTGGGAGTCACCGAAAATTTGCCATAAATAGTTTTGGATGACTTCCAAGTCGATCTGCACTCGTAGACAAATGGTATCGAAAATATTCTTTGTTGCGATTGGCCCCGTGAAACTTTGATTAAATAACTAGTGGTTCGCCCCGAATTGAGATCTCGCGAGTCTACCATAAAAACAAAAAAAAAATATTATTCGTAATCTTTGACTATAAAATAATGCAAGGAAATAAATAACCACTTACTTGACCTACACTTTCATTCAAATTACAGGTAACGGGAGTTCATGTTAATTG
Organism: Philereme transversata; assembly: GCA_963924445.1. Lineage (NCBI taxonomy): Eukaryota > Metazoa > Arthropoda > Insecta > Lepidoptera > Geometridae > Philereme > Philereme transversata. Next base: position 8,008,748 of record OZ004353.1, read on the forward strand.
GTTCTCTTTTTTGGGGTACTATTAGCAGTTATTCTGGATTTCAGACTTTTGCCTTTATTTGTGATACTTAAGCTAAACGCATACCAAATTATAGGATTGTGGGGTAGTGACCCCACATCAGTGGATGTACCCTGTGAATTTCGTCAAAGTTCAGTTTTTATTATGGCTAATAACTCAAAAACTAAAAAAACTTTGCTTAAAATAAAAACGGAGTCGAAATGTACTTTCATTTGACATCTCACTTGACTTTATAGTCTCATTTTCATTTTTTTTTATCCCTCTTGAACCCCAATATCTCAACAACCCCCCAACATTTTTGACTCATTTAGTCACACCAAAATTGTGCCATCACTGATCAACGCTTTGAAAGTTATCCTCAGACAAACAAACATACTGTTACGAGCTGAGGGTTCAGGATAAAATAATGGGAATCGATCTAACCAAAATAACACTTTTATTCAACACGATGACGATAAATACACGAACTTGGTCACACGTATCACAACACACTAATTCACACTACTGTTGCATCACTTAAAGTCACCGAAACGTTCGCACGTATAGCTTAGTCCAGACTGACTCGGGAGCAACTACTGTTCACGCGAGACCCTTCCCACGTCAGTCCTCCAGGGCCTCGCTGAGACTAACTCACTGAGACTGAGACTCGAGACTGTCCGTCCGGCCATCTCTCCGGCCTATTTATATCGCACACATTTCGATTGTTCGAGAACGATGTCGATCCTTCCAGGAAAGGGTCGGTCCCTCGACACAATGGCCACTCCTCATTCTGCGAAACCACAAACAATAGCAGCAATAACACAGCAAGACAAAAGCGTTCGAGAGGGTTCGATTATTACTCATTGTTTAACAGCCTCGGCGTAACACTGCCCCCTCCTAAAACATGCTCGTCCCGAGCATTCTTAGCCCCATATCGCGGCAGCCGATCAACATGAACAATTTTAGGCGCACCTCGCGCTGAAGATGTAGCAACTAGAGGAGCCACATTGCCGTTTCCAGTACTTCAGGACACCCAGAGTCCCTTTCTCATCAGCGATCCCAATTCCAGCCTCCAAAACACGGCTCTCATGATTTCTATCTGTTCTTTCACTTCCTGGAATTCCTTTCCAGATGAAGCGAACGATTCCCTCATCAGTCGAGCACGCTCTTATGGCCAACGTCGCTGATCTTCCTGTTGACGACGCTGCTCTTCTTTATCCTGACGTCGCTGTTCCTCTTGCAACCGAGTCTGCTCCACCTGTTCATGTCGCTGTTCCTTCTGCAACCGAGCCTGCTCTTTCTGCTGACGATGCTTCTCTTCTTAATGCTGACGGTGTTGTTCCTCCTGCAACCGAGCCTGCTCTTCCTGTTGACGACGCTTCTCTTCTTAATGCTGACGGCGTTGTTCCTCCTGCAACCGAGCCTGCTCTTCCTGTTGACGACGCTGCTCTTTCTTATCCTGACAAAGCATTGCCATAATAGCAGCAAGATCGCCTGTTACAGGAGCTTGGCCCACGGATGATGATGATGATGATGGTGCTCCAAATGATTCGGTGGCGGCTGATTCCATCTCCATCGGCTGACGACTCTGCCGAGCTTCTTGAACCGGAGACTCCCCAAACCGCCTTTCATCCATTTCCTGTTGTCGTTGACCTCTCGTCCTTACACCGTCCACGTTATCCTTTGGTAGAACCGGCATTATTTTATCCCACTTCTGATACCAAATTGTTACGAGCTGAGGGTTCGGGATAAAATAATGGGAATCGATCTAACCAAAATAACACTTTTATTCAACACTAAACGATGAATACACGAACTTGGTCACACGTAATCACAACACACTAATTCACACCACTGTTGCATCACTTAAAGTCACCGAAATGATCGCACGTATAGCTTAATCCAGACTGACTCGCGAGACCCTTCCACACGTCAGTCCTCCAGGGCCTCGCTGAGACTAACTCACTGAGACTGAGACTCGAGACTGTCCGTCCGGCCATCTCTCCGGCCTATTTATATCGCACACATTTCGATTGTTCGAGAACGATGTCGATCCTTCCAGGAAAGGGTCGGTCCCTCGACACAATGGCCACTCCTCATTCTGCGAAACCACAAACAATAGCAGCAATAACACAGCAAGACAAAAGCGTTCGAGAGGGTTCGATTATTACTCATTGTTTAACAGCCTCGGCGTAACAATACATACATACATACATCGCCGATTTGCCTGGGATCATGATTGGTTGTCATGATGAGTTGAGGCTGTACGCAGCGCGATAGCGTCGTTGGCAGGGTACAGTGCTTTTTTTCGGAAGGAGTATTTCCTATTACCGCAAAGGAATTTTAAATGGAGATTGTAATAATATATAGTATAATAGATCGTAGATGAAGTAATGTTATGCTTTATTTAGACCTCCTGCTTACCTAAGCAGGTCTAAATAAAGCATTAAGTTTCTTTTATATGTTTAAGTTTTGTTTTCGTTATGGCGTTTTGTATTTTCGACAGTCTTTTATCTAGTATAGAAGAGTACCAAGTTGACACTGCTTCTTGTGCAACTATTTCGATCATGAAAGCCTTTTATTTGGCCAGAGAATGTTTCGTTACAATCGAAAATAATAAGGTCTACTCGATCGGCTTTATTTAGGTGTCGAAAAATAAGAATAAAATGTTCTTATTTTTGCGCGTATAATAACTAACTTTATTTAAAAACTTAGAAGATGTATTTTTAAATTAGAATTTTACTTATTTAAATTAGTGACTAAAACAATCTGTAGCTTTACGAATTTTTCCAAGAACTTCTATTTCTTTAATCGTAAAAATCCTAACACAAATCAACTTCTTCGACTGCAAGAAATTGTATTTCCTTCATCGTAAAATTGATTGTATCACGTCTGGACTGCCCAATCCAAACCCAATGGATGAAAATTATGATGGGCTCCATTTAACTCACATTTTATTTTATAATTTTAATTTTCATTGTGTACTTATTGTAATTCAATTCAATTAAACCCAATTTCAAAACTTAATATGGATAATCTGACATTTTTATTTAAGTTATTTTTTAATTTTTATTGTATTTGTGATAATATTATGTTTATTTATTCTATATGTTTATTGCTAAATTTTAAGATCATGTGTTAGTTTTTAAGGATTATATGTAATTCATGGATGTATTTTATCTGAATGAAATAAATTAATAATAATAATAGTAAAAATACCAATAAACGGCAAGATACTGTGAATCCTACTATTACGTTTATAATAAATAATGCGTATAGTTTAGACATCGATTGACGTCCAAATCTGTATCATCATATCAGCCGAAAGACGTCCTTTGCTGGATATAAGACTTTATCAGAACGTCTTTCCATTTAGTGGCCTTACATACTAGTAGTCAACTTACTTACGCTTAGATAATTTGCAGTTGTTGTGTATGGAAAATAATCTAATCTAAAGAGTCCGCTGGATCCCTCTGCTGGGCAAAGACCTTCCTTTCTTCCTTCTGTGCGTGTCAAATTCGTCCCGCCATCTTTTCCTGCGCCAGCCACTTTTTTTTTATTTATTTATTCATTGACACCAATTCATTGATACATGCATTCAGGTACATTATTAACAATATATCTGAATGCATGTTCTTGCGCTTGTTGGGGCATACTCAGTGGTTATTCTAGCGCACAAGACATAGCGCAATCGACATACGTGTCCCGCCCAATCTCATTTCAATTTGGTTGCTTTTTGGGTAACATTGGCGATTTAAACATAATAAAGAAAATTATTAGCATTTTCCATTTCACTACTTTATTGGGGAAACCTCACGGAAAACTGTTATCTAACGTATCAAAAACGTTATAACTGGTATTTATATTTTTCCTGCCACCTGGGATGTAAGTAGGTATCACAACTTTGTATATGCGTGATTTTTTCCGGAAGTTCAAACTTAACTAAATTTTGATAATAATAATATCCTTTAAACGTGTCGACCGAGTTCGTAACACCATTCTGCGCTCACTTACCGGCATTGCAGATGTAGGGAGGAGATCAGCTGGACTTAAGTGGGACTGGGCAGGCCACGTTGCCCGAATGCACTCCGAGAAATGGGCCCATATTGTGACACCATGGACGCCTGAAGACGGAGGGCGACGTCCGGGTCGGCCGAGAAAGCGTTGGCGGGACGATTTGGTCACCTTCCAAAGAGGATGGTGGGAGATAGCGACGGATAGGGATACTTGGAGAGACTTGGGGGAGACCTTTTTGCATAATATACTATGTTTATTAATATTCATTTATAAAAGTTTCCTATGATGCACATCATGATAATGTGAGGATTTCGCCTTTAGGAACATACATAATGTTACTTATGCCCCCTTTTTATAATTTTGCTACCCACAAGACGGGGATGTGGGAGGGGGTGAGATGGGGGAGGGGGAGCTATAGTTCATAAGTATAATTAACACCTTCCTAACTGTATCGTTCCTACAACACATAATATTGTACCTATCATATCTTATTTTTTTTTTAACTAGCCTACATTTTTCCACTGCTGGGCAAAGGCCTCCCTCAACTCCTTCCACCTATCACGATCCTTGGCAGATTCCCACCATTCCTTCTCGAACCCATTGATGTCGTCACGCCAACGCTTTCGCGGCCGACCCCGACGTCGCTGTCCATCTTCCGGTACCCAATCTGTTACAATGTGGGCCCATTTCTCCGGAAGCATTCGACTCACGTGCCCGGCCCAATCCCACTTGAGCTTCGCGGTTTTGGCTCCCACGTCGGCAATGCCAGTCAATGAACGAAGCGTGGTATTCCTCACCCGATCGGCTCTCCGGAATCCTAGAACGCTGCGTTCCATTGCCCTTTGGCAAATCTTGAGCTTGGACTTCTGCAGCTCGGATAAGTAGGGTGGGCGCGCCGATTTTCAATGCCTCGGATGTTACTCCATCTTCTCCCGGACTTCTGTCATATTTCATCGTTTTTAAAACATTATGAACCTCTTTACCTGTTATAAATGGTATGCTATCAGGTTTACTATAGTCTACATTTTCGGTTGTCTTAGTGTTGTCGGAGTTATAGTTTTTTGTAGAAATCTGTACGCACTTCCATAATATTATCGCGGCTGTTGTGTTTGATTTTGTTTGGATCCTGAAGACAGTTAATCCAATGTTTACTTCTGAAAATTCCTTGTTTAGCGGTTCTTAATGAGGTATGTTTCTCAATTGCTGTTTGAATTAAGTATAAGTTTAATAATCTAATATCTTTTCTCAGTGGCTATTTTCATTTTCTCTCGTTGAGAAATAAGTTCCCTGGTGTCTTTTGAGAGTTTTGCTTTATTTTTAACAGTGTTTTTGATAGTCTTGCTGCCTAACTCTATTCCTTTTATTATCGTTTTGTATTGATCATTAACGTCTTCTATTTCATTTATTCCCAATATAGAAAATTGGTTTGAGAGTGCAACGTTGACGTTTTCTGAATTTTGAATAAGGATTTGTTTTGAATGTTGTCTAATTTTATTTCTAAATAATTTGTTTCGGTCGATTTTGAAGTTAAACTTAATTTTTGCGCGGATAGGTCGGTGATCAGAACTATATTGTATTTTATTGATTACGTTGACATCTTTTAACTATATGTAAATCCGAATTAAGTACAAAATCTATCTCGTTACGCGTGTTTCCACCAGGAGATACCCATGTCCACCTCTTTTGTGGTTTTTTCTCATAGAAACTATTAGCAACGCTCATATTCTGTCCTAAAGCAAATTGGATCAGTCTTGTACCTCGCTCATTGCGGTCTCCTAAGCCAAATTGGCCGAGTATGGCGTCGCTATCTGTTGCACGTCTTATTCCTAGTTTTGCATTGAAGTCACCGAGGACAATATTCCATGTACCTCGGTTTTCTACACAGGCTATGTTAACCAAGTCATAGAAAGATTCAAGATCTTCGATCGAGTGTGCAGAAGTTGGTGCATAGACTTGAACAACTGTCAATGTATTTTTGGGGGTCACTCGAAATCTTAGTATAGCAATTCGTTCGGAATAGCCCTTAAATTCGATAATATTATCCTTCCACTTCTTTGCCACCAGGAACCCCACACCGTGATGTCCACTAGTTTCACCGAAGTTAAAGAATATGTTATCATCACGTTCTTCTGTATGTTCGCCTAGTCTTCTGACTTCTCCTAGGCCAACAATGTCCCAATTGATGTTTTGTAGGGCATTTTCTAGTTCTATCAAGCGCTCGTCTTCCATGAGCGTTCGTACGTTGTAAGTAAGGATGTTGAGTGTATCGGTGTCCTTTATAACGTGAGCCGGGGTCGTTTGACGGTAGGATCTCGCCCGGAGATTCTTAGCTCCCCTGACCCCAGGGTTGGTATGGCGCCCACCAACGCCAGCACAACCGCTGGAGTCACCGGGCACTTGGGGCCTTGGTTGGTTGCGTCTATTCATGGTTGAGGGGTTTGGACTATGACCCACCACGCTGGTCCAATTGCGGGTTGGTGGGTGGTTTCGCCAGAGCCTTGTTCGTTGGTCAGCAGGGTGCACCACGGGCAGGTAAGGTTGGCTTGAGTGCCGAAAGATGTTGTTTGGCACCCCTTATACTTATGCTTAAAACTAATTAAATTACCAGCAGTGCAAGTAATAAATGATCGATTAATTTGACAAATCGTTAAAATTTCGAATCGAATGATAACGTAATTATTTGATGGACAAATTTTTTACTTGCACATTTTTACAGGTTTAGTTAGCATGACCATAGATTTTGGCTGAACATAGAAAAGATTAAAATTACATTTGTTCAAAACAGAACAAAAAAAACCTGGACTACTTGTGAATATGACCCACACATGCACATCTTAATACAAATTTATAAGTAAAATATTTAATTGTGTTTTTAGTATTTAGATTATAAGTTATTGTTATTTTAGTAGGTATAAAGGTAGATTGGTCTTTTCTTGGAAGAGAAGTCAGAGTCACTAAGCTATGCCTGAAGTATTATAAAATGGAAACTATTAATACAATTAATAATTATTATGTGGTATTCTTCAGATAAGATCTATTATTACTTATTTTACAAGCCATACTTTAATTAGGTAATTTTTATAGAGATATTGATAACAAAAAAAAGTTTTAATTAGTATAAAAGTATTAACTTGGTTACAATTTGTGCACTTATTAATTAAATATCTAATAATTGCACTATGGCACAGCTTCTATCCTAAGATGGTATATTTAGCGACATAATTCACCCTATAATATAAGTTTTTACTTTGAGTGAATGCATCATTTTGAAGAACCAGCCTAAGCATTTTGTAATTTACTGTGACAAAGTTCTGGGACTTAAATGCTATGTTAGTCTTAATGAAGTTAATACATAATAAAATCACAACAGTGTTAGATAATTCACAACATATCTCTCACAGACTCATTGGGTGCTTTCTCCCAAATCTGTCCTGATCTATATAGTCTGTATATTTTATCACTGACCAAGCTTTGGCTAAACCTCAACATTGCACCTTCAAACTTATGTTGAAATACTTGCATTTGCGTCTCATTGTAGCCTACCCCGCTAGGATGGTATGCTTTAGGATCCCTACACTCTGTATACTTGTGCGTTGCTATTATTTCTAAAGGAGTAACTTTACTGCCTGAAGTCAGGTTATAAATATCTTCAAAAACAGACATAGAGTCTAGATTCCTCACATACACAGATTTAATTTCTTGAGGAGTGATGTAATAATGTGATTTCCTCATAATATCTGGGTACCCTATCTCTGTGTTTGAATCAGTTTCTTGATTGAGACAGTACAGTAACGGTTTCATTTTAATAGTTCGTAACTTTCTTGTTGGGTCAAAGTCATCGATGACTGCTTTGATATTGCTGTGTACTTGAGGTACGAGGAATTCATCCCAAGATAAAACCATGGCATGGCTGGCTTTGTTTGTTTCTTCTTTGTCAAGTCTGAAGTGTCGGAAAAGACAATCCAATTCAATAGCATTCCTTACAATGCTGTAAGATTTTGCAAAGACATATGGATAGTTTAATGGGAAAAACTGTATGTCCCATTGAGTTATGTCGGGTGGCAATAGATTAAGTCTTCTTATGATGTCTTCAGAGATCATGCTGTCATAAATGGTGAAATGGTTCACTCCCATCATGTGGTGGAAGACAAGAAACTCTATAAATGAATCTCTAGATACAAACGGTATTTGGTTTGGTATAACACAAATAGCAGGGACAATGTTATTGACAAATCTTATACTGGCAGTTTCTCTTGGTTTTCTTTTTGTGTTGACTTGTATCACTTTGATTATTGCAGCATGAATAGGGTTTATATTATAATCATTGACGTAAAAGCTCACCCCTTTTGGTTTTCCCAAATACTTGTTCAAGTAACATTCGAATATGTACAGCCAATAATCTTGATCTTTGATAGGATCAGAGACAATTTTAAAACTAAATCTTCCTACTTTTGGTTTATCAGTGTTCTCCAGCCAAATATTACACAGGAAATTAGGTTTTATGTGCACTCTACCAATAACAATAGTGTCTATGTTGTGTGCATGTGCAGTCAGTTTTTCGTATTTCTGATACGAGCGTAAGAATGATGAATATGAGTAGAAGTTATCATCTATCTGTTGGAACAACGGAGGCGTTTCTCGCACGTCCATAGAGGTATTTCGTACGATTTTTGACAGCATCGTAGCGCCAGGGCCACAAAACTCTATTTCTGAGAGACCTGGTTTACCAAAGAAATTTAACACCTCTAATACATATCTGAGTCTGTAATACTCGTGGCGGTATATTAGTAGATTGACGATGCTCACGAAGCATACGATGACGAGAATGAGCTGATAATACTTTCTCATTATGCCTCCTGATGATTTTCGGGGTGTCTTCATTTACGCCCGCATCTAATTATTTACACGGTGTTAAACAAAATAGAAAATCAAAGAACTATAAAATCACAAGAAAACTGTACAAAAACATTCGGGTTGATCGGGTTCGTTGACACTACGATATCTATGAATCAATAAATTTTTATTATTATTATTTTATTGGGATTATATTGGGATTCATGAGTGATAAAAAAAAATTAAAATGAGACTTTTAGGTCAAATGGGACGTCAAATGAAAGATCTCTATTAGTACTGTAAAGTGTAAATTTTATTACACGCTACATTCTCTAAATTAATTAACATTTTACATACCATACAAGCAAATACCACAGGACACGACATCTAGCGACATGGCGGCGCATTATCACGTCACGATCTCACACATCAAGACATCTTTTTCTAGTACTCTTATCGTAGTTCGCCATGTGTGCGGTAGATGGCGTTGTAAAACACTGTACAGAATGTGGCCATAAACAATGCTTTATTTTGACTGACGGATGGTGATTTCGTTTCTTGTCGATGGTATCACTAATTTATTTGTTGCGTCATGCAATCAAAGTACGTGATAATTGAATTCAACGGTTACTAAGATCGCGGGTTGGCTGCGCTTACTATAAAAGCCAACGCCCGTTTATCCTCAGCCTTTTCCTCACCAGAAGACCACAGCAGAAACTTCTTTCTACTACATACAAAAGTTAACCTCTCAGTTTGCTGCGACAGTGTGTTTTATCTACTCTTTTCTTTTAAATTCTGTGCAACACGCTTCTAAATCTGGTAAGTAATAGTGCCTCGCCTATTCAATTATCATGTGTAATCCCCGTCTAATTCCGTTCTCTTTAAATTAATTCGTATTTTTCTGTTCCCAAACAGGAAGTCGGTTTTTCTTTTTCATATACATTTATACCCTTTCTTTGGGTTTTTACCATACTCTTCTCATCATCACCTACGAGTTATCCAAGCCGTAAGAGGCTTGACGGTTCCTCCGCACGACCAGCTAAACCGCCACACTCCGGGAGCCTCGACTTTTCTACGAGCCTACCGTCGCTAGCTCTGCACCACATCCTCTCTCCGGACTGGCGCCAGGAACGGTCGACGGAACATCATACTACGTGTATTTAATCCATATTTTTACCCGGGTTGAATCCCTAGGAACCCTATTATATTTTCTGACGCACTTCTCGTCAGATGGCGCCCATTTTATTTGTTTAACTGTAACAATCATACCCTCTATAATTACCACGTGTACTTTGTCATGCTGTAAGGCCATAAGCCTCAAGATTCTGTGCTCCTCCAGCAACATTCCTTTGTCTACCTCTGTATTTATACACCTTTATTGTAATCTATAGTTTTAACTGCCTACCATCGATAAGCTAAGGAAATATTGTCAACCTCTGTTGCCTTGCCACAAGTATAAGAAAATATTGTACAGAACCTACCCGCTCTACCGATTTCTTTTATATATGTATCAAACCATATCTCTCTTTTATTTCTTTATCTTTAATTTTAACTGTTACATATATCATCTCTTTATATTTTAAATTGTTACAGTACATTTCAACCCTGTTTTTATTTTTAGTTAAATTTTGATAGTTTTTGAGTTATTAGCCATAATAAAACCAAAACTTTGACAACATTCACAGGGTACACCAGTGAACCCACAGTGCTGTAGTTTGGTATGCGTGTAGCTTAAGTGACTACAAATATAGGCAAAAGTCTGAAATCCAGAATAACTACAATTTGTACCCCAAAAAAGTGTAATCCTATAACATGAACTCCCGTTACCTGTAATTTGAATAAAACTGTGGGTCAAGTTCTTTGGTTATTTTATTATGCATTATTTTGATCGTCAAAGATTACAAATAATATTTTTTTATTTTAATCGAAGACTCGCAAGATCTCAGTTCGGGACGAACCACTAGTTATTTATTAATCATAAATCAAGTACATAAAAACCTAGTAAAGAGTAGTAAGAGTTCCTTGTAAAAGGGTTCAACCCATTGAGTTCCTTGTAAAAGGGTTCAACCCATTGAGTTCCTTGTAAAAGGATTCAACCCATTTCTGGTGCCAAGCAGCATGGCTGTGTTTCGGTTTAAAGGGTATGATTGCCGGTGAAATTCCAGGCACATGTGGCTTTACACCTGTATGCCTCATGTTGATGGACGCATGTCAGTGCAAATAGTTTGTAATAGTCGATGGTTACCACTTAACATCAGGTGGGCTATAGGCTTATTCCACCCAGAGTTACTATTAATAAAAACCTACTCCTTAAACTTTTTTATTATACCCTACAAACCATGCAGGGATTGTCTTGGTACCCACATTCGTCTGCATACATAGACATCATAGATAATTCCTTTATCGCACACCATTAAATATAAACAAACAAAATAAAATACACTTTTAAATCATAGGTACAATGAGCGGCCTTATCGCTAAAAGCGATCTCTTCCAGGCAACCTTTGGATGGACAGGATCTATGTGAACAAATAAGGACGGCGGCTAAATTTTTAATAAATATAGATAATATAAAATAAAATGCATAATTATAATATATACTGGCATATATACGGACTGCCTCCGTGGCTCAGTGGGCGTATAGCTGGCTGAGACGCAGGAGATAGCGGGTTCGATTCCCGCAGCGGAACAAATGTTTGCATGATCTACAGATATTTGTTCCGTGTCTGGATGTTTTTATATATATTATAAATATGTATTTACAAAAAAAAATGTATATAAGTATTCTATCAGTTATCTCGTTCCCATAGTACAAGCTCTGCTTAGTTTGGGGCTAGATAGCTCTGTGTGAAATGTCCAGCAATATTATTTATTGTATAATTCTTAAATCGATAGCATTGTAAGGAAGAGCGACGACGGACGCCCTGCCGTCATACAGTGAAAACTAGTACGGAGGGTAGTCACTTGACTATAGTATATTCATCATAACTGCAAACTTAAGTTACACTAGAAAACATGCATCTATATAGTTTAAGTCTTGATTTTAAGTTTATAAACATACTTTTCTGAAATAAATTTTACATTAATTTTTTTTTTTTTTTTTTTATAAATTATAGGCTAGCGTTTGACCACTATCTCACCTTATGGTAAGCAATGATGCAGTCTACGATGGTACTCGCTTGCCTAGAAGAAACCTATTCACTCGTGACTTGAAGATCCCTAGGTTGTAGTTATCAGGAAACACAGACTCAGGCAAGGCGTTCCACTCCTTGGCGGTGCGCATAAAAAAGGTGGAAGAGTACCGCTTTGTGCGTATGGGAGGTATGTCTACCATGTAGCGGTGGCGCATCACGGAGCGTCTGGTTGTCCGATCATAGAATGGGGGTGGTGGGATCAGGTTGAAAAGCTCCGCAGCACACTCTCCGAAATATATCCGATAAAAAACTGAGAGGCTTGCAACCTTTCGACGATGCTCGAGGCTGTGGAGCCTTGCATTTGCTAACTCGTCATTGCAAATGATCTTCTTGGCTCTTCACTTAGTTTTTTACTTTACTTATTTTTCATTGTGTTGCAGGGTGCAGTTCCTTCCCAAAAGAGTTAAGGACAAAAATGAGTATGTAATAGAAATAAGGTTAACTAAAATAATAGAATCATGTCCAAATACCAATATAAAGTTATGAAAAAAGGAAGAAAATAACATAATTACTAAAAACTTGGAACTGGCAAATTGCAGCAATCAAAACGTTTATTTACGGAGAAAGTAATATTAAATTAGCGCAACCAAGAAACTGTTGCCTGAACGTTAGTAGAGCCAGACATGCACAATTTTTACTTGCCTGAATAAACCCTTGCACATATATTTTTCAATACAGGAAAGCATTACATTCTGTGAATTTACTACGAGGCATCAGGAGTTTAGTTTGTTACTTTGATATACTAAAAATTCTGTTTCCAATCAATACGAACCTCTTTGTCACGTCCGTAGTACCAATGTTACAAACAAGTACGTCACATGTTTCGATGAAAAACACCGCAGTTTTTGCATACTACGGTATCGAACTGATAGAACGACGGTGCTTTGTATTTCATAGGCATGTTACTAGTATTGCGTTTTCGTGAAATATTGAATTCGTATTGCTGATCCCTGACTATAAAACAAGTATCCGAGGATATGATTCTGTGTAGCACAGACACAACAAAGCAATTAAAATGAATGAATGAAAATACTTTATTAGACTCCACAAACGAAACAAACATAAAAATAAAAAATCACAAAGCAACAAGTACAATGGGCGGTCTTTCAATTTCAAAGTTCAAAGCCCAATTTAATAAATTAAGTATAAAATTACAGACATTATCTAAATCGTTACACTTAGGAACAGGCAGTAAAATTGACGTTACAAAATGATCCTTGTGATTTTAATGAATAAAAATATTTGACTTTGACTTATGGAATAGGTTGGGGAAAACGTCTTTTCGCATTATAGTATGTATGAACTTGTAATAAAATATCTTTGGCTATACTATTTGTATCTGGCTGGTTTTGGTATCATTCAAAGTTTAAATTTTAAAGAACATAATTCCAAATTCAAATTAGGAAAATGTGTGATTTTTATTTGTTTTTCGTACTGTAAATATGAGTGAATCTAATGAAGAAATTCGATACATTTTAAAATTTTACTACAAAAAAGCTAAAAATGCAACGCAAGCCGCGAAAAAAATTTGCGATATTTATGGACCTAGTGCAGTGTCTGTGAGAGTAGCACAAATTTGGTTTAAGCGTTTTCAATCCGGAAATTTTGATGTCAAAGATGCACGTCGCTCTGGTCGCCCTATTACGGATAAAATTGATGCCATTATTGAAAAAGTGGAGCAAGATCGGCATATCAGTAGTTACGACGTAGCTGAAGAACTGGGAATTGACCACAAAACAGTTTTGGCGCATTTGAAAAAAACTGGGTACACAAAAAAGCTCGATATTTGGGTACCCCACGAGCTCACTGAAAGAAACCTAATGAACCGTGTACTCATTTGTGATTCTTTATAACGACGTAATGAAACCGAACCATTTTTGAAGAAGCTGATAACTGGTGATGAAAAGTGGATCACGTACGACAAGAACTTGCGAAAAAGGTCGTGGTCAAAGGCCGGTCAGGCTTCACAGACTGTGGCGAAACCCGGGTTAACTCGCAACAAGGTGATGCTATGTGTGTGGTGGGATTGGAATGGCATTATTCATTATGAGCTGTTACCACTAGGCAGGACCATCGATTCTGAACTCTACCGCAAACAACTGATGAGATTAAAGCAAGAAGTTGAGAGAAAGCGGCCGGAATTAATCAACAGAAGGGGTGTGGTCTTTCATCATGATAACGCTAGACCTCACACATCTTTAGCCACTCAGCAAAAATTAAGAGAGTTTGGCTGGGAGGTGTTAATGCAGCCGCCGTATAGTCCTGACCTTGCACCTTCAGATTTCCACCTGTTTCGGTCTCTTCAGAATTCTTTAGGCAGTGTCAGGTTAACATCACGAGAGGACTGCCAAAACCACTTGTCACGGTATTTTGATCAGAAGCCCCAAAATTTCTATGGCAATGGGATCATGTCCCTACCTACAAGATGGCAAAAAGTTATGGAACAAAATGGTACCTACATACTTTAGTTAAATGTAAATAAACTATTTTAAAAAATGTTTTAAATTTTCTTAAAAAATGCGAAGATACTTTTTCCGCAACCTAATATACACAAAACAAACTAATAACATTATTTAAGTATCACAAAAAAACTACACACGTAAAACACAATTAAATATACAAATAAAAATATCTAATAACTATTTACCTAATTTAGTATTTCACAATAGAGCAAGCATAATCTATGGTGAAAGAGTCCTATAGCTTAGAAGCTATTTCTTCCAGACATCCTTTGGATGGAGAGGATTTTTGTAATATTACAGTATGGGAGGTGTACATTAACAAAACAAAAACTAAATTTTTTTAGAGCGCTGATCACCCACAATATAATAAAACAATATACATAAGTAAATATACCTACATTGACAATATACCAACAACAAATAAAATAAATTAAAATATACATAAATATAGCGATACTACGACGTTTCTGAGAGATAAAAGCTTTTCACTCTTGTTTAAATGTGGCTAATGATGGAGCTTGCCGTATTGAAACCGGTAATGTGTTCTAAAGACGTGTTGCTTGAATGGTACGAATCATCATAGAAGCTAGTTCTATGAACTGGGATTTTCAGCAGCAAATTTTCAGACAGAGAATTTGAGCAGTCAAGGAACTCAAATCGTTCCTTCAAGTAGTAAGGGGTTAAGGGGTTGTGAGGATGTTGTACCTACAGGAGGGAAAAGATATGAGCATTCCGGCAAAGACTAATAGGTAGAAATAGAAACACTTGAGCTTGAGACGAAATTCGGAGGTATGATCAAATTTACTGAGTCCAAAAATAAAACGAATGCAGAAATTTCGCAGACACTCAAGCTTGTTTAGTTGGTCCTTCGTAAGGTCAAGATAGCTGGCGTCAGCATAATAAAGGACGGGAACAAGTGACTGTGCAAGCGCAATTTTTGTAACGGTAGGTAGAAAGTTACGCAGCCTTCTAAGCGAGCCAGCAGATGCAAACATCTTACGACTCACAGACTCAAGCTGCTAAAAAGTATAGTAGATGCCTATGTTCAGCAGTGGACGTCCTATGGCTGATATGACGACGATGATGATCTCCACCAGTTCCTAAGAAAAATACTCTTGACAGACAGATGGACGGACAACGAAGTGATCCTATATATACATATATAAACTTGTATCGAAGTATTAACAAACTGATCAGGCCTGGGCCTATGAAACCCAAGCTTTAGACCCTTCAGAAACAAGCTCTAGGTTTGAGTATTCAAGACAAACAAGATACAAGTGAAAGCTGATAACTTATGTAGAAGCTAATGGGTCGATCTCAATAGTCTTACGATGTAGTTTTATTAGTAGGAATACTAAGCTAACGTTGAACTGCGATATAACCTTCCAACAACGTTTCTGTTTTAAAATAGATTTTGCTGGAGTTTACTTGGATCGAATTCACATGTAAAGCAAGTTGTCATACTTGCCAGTTCCTTAGAACAACTTCTATTTGTTTTTAAAAACTACTAAGTACCTACTCAGTAAACACCACCAGCTTTAATAATGAGAGTATCCGAGAGGGGCAGTTAAAAAAACAGCACTGTTTGTTTCTACAGAAAACCATGACTAAAATTGTAGGATACATTAATAGAACACAGACAGATAAGGTGCTGTTGAATGTTAATTTTTAACTTAGCCACTCTCTTTCGTGTTTATGAGATTCGGTCTTGTTTGCGCAATTGATGAAACTTTCTCCATCTATCTCGTTCTACGGCGGTCTCTTTTTCCTTCTTTTACGACATGACAGCAATCTTCTCCTTTAACTGACTTATGTAGCTTTTTTCTCTTCCTCATTTTTCTTATATTTTTCATTCCATAATTATTTATCTGTTAAATAGTTCTCCCTTTTTAAGCTTATTGCGCGCACGGAGGATTGTGAGATTAGATATGAGTAGTCAAAATGTATGTGGAGAAGGAGGGGCGAATGCTAAAATTAAGCAAAAAAACATAAATAATAATGAATTATGGTTGAATTTTCAATGTGCACTGGCAACACTGAGAACTAGTTTATATAAGCTGTCATGTTGTAAACTCATTCATAACATAACAATTACATTGGTACATTTTTTAATAATACAGTAGATACATTATCTTCCACTGACACACTCACTCATCACGATATCTCCGAAACTACAAGGAGTACGAGTTTGAACTTTGGCATGTACATGATGTATCGCTCACTGAAAATAAAGTTGGATAGGCACAAAGTTTTAAACGATTAGTCAGAAACATTTTTTCAAAGTGTTTATTCGAAAACTTTGTTGACCACACTTTGCATCCGCAACCACATTTAATAAGCTAATAAGTTTTTTCTCATAGGAAATTTGTGAAATAAAACGTCCTGTCGTTGGCTGTCGCATTTAGGCACACAACACTTTCGTCAACACAAACACACAATAATGGCCGCTATTACAAAAACATCTAATTGGTCTGTGTTCAAAAATTACAAAACGTCCGGATCCGGCGAATGGATTTAATGAAACAATGGAAAAATATTGCAAAGACAGGTCACCGATTAGGACATATACCGATTACCTGTCATCCGGACTATTGCATCGGTCTTTCATTCATTTCTTATGGTCGTCGATCTTGTAGGGGAGATTACCAGGCATGATTAGGGCAGCACCCTGTCTTATGTGAGGACGGTCAAAGTCTAAAATAAGAACATGTCCGTCATGTGCCAGTACTGTTTAAACAGTGAACATGGCCGGTCAGAAACTAAGTGTTTGAGCACCAAGATAAAACATGTTTTCATTGTAAATGCGGCAGACAGACCAAGAACAACTTAGATCTATTTCTACTGAATTTCAATTTGTAAACTGTCGTGTCGGTGGATGGAAAAGTTCAGAATAGCTGACCTCACTCAGTCCACTTCGGTAATTTTGGACAACTGTTGAACAATGAACAAACATTGCCTTGAAAGAAAATATATGTATAACTTAGGTTTTTAAGCCATTATACTTAATAATAAACAATTTATTAAGTATAATGGTTTAAGAGGAAGTTTGGGAATCAAGACATTTGGAAAATAGGTATTTAACAAAGCTATTGCTGTCGCGCTGTGGCCTATATGCCCTATGTGCGTGCGAAGAGACAACTGCAGGTCGGACTGATTATACCTATTTAAAATAGACGAAATCACTGTTTCGTAGTCCCCTGTTTCCTCCTCCAAAATTGGACAGATTTTAATTTTTTTTCAAATATGTAATAAAAAGGGCTTTGGCTATGTTTGTACGTTTCATTTTTTTATTTATATTCGTAAAATTTGTTTGCTGGATGTCTGAAAGGAGAAATAAAAATTAGCAATTTCTGTGACTTTAAAAGTTTCCTAGTTCTTATAATAATTAATTTATGGAGAAAAACTAAACGTAGGGACATGACCGTGGTACTTGTAGATTGTATGGTAAAAAAATATTTGCTCTAGTATCACTATCCAGAGAGGAAACAGGGGACTACCTTTGTATGGGCGAAACGCGGCCCAGATTTCCTCTTAAGTATTTAAGTAATTATGGCGCTAATCTAAAAATTTAAAAAAATTGTTGATCTTTTAATAGGTAGAGGTTCATCCCGTTACTAAAATAATATTCATCCCTGTTTAAACCGAGTTTTTATTGAGATTACTACTAAAGATAAAAGTGAAATGTTCACTGAACAGCTAACAGGAACGATAAAACTTGAACACCTTAGTCACTTAGCTGAGCATCTAACAATATAACTTTATCCAGTCTATTCGAAAGCGATAATGAGCCAACAATGCCTTTCAACTGTTGGTCTATTAAGCGACTAATTACAAGAGCAATTAATAGTGTAACGGCTTACGAGATTTGTGCTGCAACCGCATTCGGCCGAGTAATCCGGTTAACTCACTCCACCATCACCTTACACCCAATTTTCAACTCTACTTTTTGGTGATAGGACTCCAGATCTGTAAAAACCTTTTAATACTGCATGATCAGTTTGCCATTTAAATTGCTATTACAACTAGCAACTCTATTTTACATGCAATAAGGCTTATAATGCAGTTTTTTGTAATTCAGCTCTACCGCGTTTGCATTACTTAAGCTATTCATTAGAAAGGTGGTGTAAATTTAATACTCATTAAAGTAATATGAACTGTGATTTTAAGATAAATCTTTTCACAGAAAATGTATTTCAACGACAATTTCAAATAACGTTAAACGTATTAATTACATAGTATTTCATGTTTTTCTGTACGTGCTTATCTTATCTAAACGCGAACTATAATTTTTCCAAATGAAATTATTTTCACTTCCGTATTTTGATTTACGCCATAAAACTGAGAGGTAGCATTTGTTCCAATGTGGGATGTAGAAGAGATGTTGAACATTCCACGTACTTTACGCGGTTTTTATCGCCATACTATGAGCACGTGCTAATGTGCACTATGTTGCCCAACACGGGTGATTTCGGCTTCATGAAACACCTTGAATCACACAACACTCTCTGTCGGTCTGTGATATTGCATACGGAAGCAAACAAGCCTGCACCGACGCATCGTTAAAAGGGTCACGGCCGTGGTATTGCAGATACGTCTGTAGCGGTTTGTCGAATCCACCGCGAGTCGGTAACTTCAAATGTGCTCTGCGAGGTTCGTGCTAACTATTTCACTTGGCGGTTTTGGAATGTCAAAATGGCTTCTGATCTCGGATTCGCACAGACAAACACGTACCGTAGGAAGAGTCTCGGTGCGGTGCTTGGCTGCCTTTAGCCGTCGGCTGTACGTGGTATCATCCGTAAAATGACAAACCGTGGGAAGCCACTGTAACACCCATCACAGACGTAGCTATAATATATTGCTATATACCGTGCAATAATATAAATTACAGTGTAGCTTGGTGACGTCATAGAAATATAAATTATAGCTGCTCGAAAATTTGTACAGAAGATATATCGCGCTATGCCTTGCTATGCTTTATATTGCTTATATATGATTTGATTAGATGATAGAGAAACTTGTGATTGAAATTGCTCCAACTCGTTCAAAATGTTACAATTTAGACGTAATTTATTTTCTGTATTATGTATTGTAAAAGGATCATTAAAAAACAACCAGCCTTGTTTCTTGCCTTTCTTTCCTGGCTTGGTTGCGAAGGAACAGGCAGTAAAATTGACGTTTCAAAGTGATTCTTGTGATTTTAATGAATAAAAATATTTGACTTTGACTTTGCTATATATTATAGCTACGTCTGTGATGGGCTTTAGACGTAATCTGTGAGCTAATGCAATCGTTATAGTAAATCACTTATGTATAAAAAAATAATAATTACAGAGTAAAGACAAACATCCAAATAGCATCTAAAATATGAATGTAATAAAGCATCTGAAATCCGATTAAAACAAAATCATTGAATTGGACACGATATTTTATTTGTTGTTTTACCGTCCCAATTTAATTACGCCCAAATCATTTTACCCATTTGTTCCAATATCAGTCAATTAGGCAATCAGTTATCAGAATAAGCCAATACTTGGAAACTACAGCTTCAGGACGCTAAAGTCTACTTCCTCGGACGCTTCGTTAGGCTACAAACTTATAAATCTGTTTCGGCTATCAGAAGTTACCATGGATTAAAAAAACTCACGCACATATAAACCATTCAACTCTTAATTAAATTTCAAATTCGTATAATTACACTTAAATATAACTTTACAGAATAATCTAATACGCTATATCTAAAACTACTACAAGAAAGAAATACAAAATAAAATTTAACATTCATTTTCGAATTTACATATTAAAAATAATACATTAATAGTGTCGCATCCGGTCGTGAATAGCGACACAAAACGAAATAACAGAGTCGGCTGTGATCGGATGGAACGGAACGCAACCAATCATGCGACGCTACGCATAGTCTACCTACTATTTTACCGAGCGAAGCTCAGTCTTTGTTTGTCAGATACACACTACAGTTGTAGTAACTGCCCGCGCTCCGTGTCTTAACTACTTGTAGCTCTAGCTATGCGTACTTAGTTATACCGTGTGATTAGTGAAGTGTTAATTCTGTAAAGTTTCGATTAGACGATGTTTCTGTATTTTGTCTTCGTATCATTTGAACTGACATTACCCACTACACGCCCACAAGGAATTAGACTATCATGAATAATGGAGAAGCACTGGTGTTCCTGCCCTGCCCCGCCGATAAATATATAAAGCTAGATACAAAAAAAAAGCACAACAGATAGACAAATACAAATAGGAACTTAAAATAACTAATTTAACATACCGTAACATACATGGATAGTCCCATCGTTTTTTTACCCCTTTTGAACCCCAATATCTCAACAACCCCCCCAACATTTTTCCTATATACCAAATTTCACGATGATCGGATAAACGCTTCGAAAGTTATCCTCAAGCAAACAAACATACATCCGAAACACGTTAATTA
Organism: Philereme transversata; assembly: GCA_963924445.1. NCBI lineage: Eukaryota > Metazoa > Arthropoda > Insecta > Lepidoptera > Geometridae > Philereme > Philereme transversata. The sequence goes on from OZ004353.1 coordinate 8,029,705, forward strand.
GTAGTTTTAACCTATAACAATAATATTTTAACGGAACCTTCGGTGCGCGAGCCAGACTCACACTTGTCGGTTTTTTTAGGGCAGTCATGCATAAACGGCTGGTCCTTTTGCTAAATGAACTTTCATGCATTCATATTTTAATCCAGTTGTATGTTGTTCTATGTTCTCACCTAACTGTGATTAATGTGATCCAATTTGTATCTGTTGAAATGAAAATTATTTGTCCTCTCTCCATCTGCTTAATTGAGCCACATCAAAAACTGTCAATGGTGCCTGATTATTCGGATTTTCTAAATAAAAACATCAAATAAATGTAATTCTATATAATAATAAAAGTCCAGTTCCTTGAATCGGTGAGTTGAACGGGTGATCCGTTTGGATCTAGATTTGATGTCCAAATAACCTTTACATAAAATGTGACCATTCTACGCATCGCTAACCATCTTGTTCCTGTGTTTATCAACAACCTATCTTCTGACGTACGTGCTAATTTGACACTTAAAATACTAGTGGTTCGCCCCGAACTGAGATCTCGCGAATCTCCCAAAATAAATATTATTCTAAGGTCGACTTGCACAACGATGCCTAAACGTATTTAGGTGCTAAATGATTTAACGAGTTGTCAAATCTTACAAATACTTCAAATTAAAACACGTTTAGTCGCTAAATACGTTTAGTGATCTTTGTACATGCCGGCTTTAATCTTTGACTAATAAATTGATGCCACGAAATGCATAACCAACCTACTTGACCCACAGTTTCATTCAAATTAGATGTAACGGGGGTTCTTGTTATTTGGTTATATTTGTTTGGGGTGCAAATGGCAGTTATTCTAGATTTTAGACTTTTGCCTATATTTGTGTCACTAAAGCTACACGAATACCAAATTTCAGTATTGTGGGGTCACTGGTGTACCCTGACATTTTGAATGAATGAAAATTCTTTATTATACGGCGGTCTTATCGCTTAACAAAGCGATCTCTTTCAGACAACCTTTGGATGTCATTGGAATTGTTTGGATTTTGTCAAAGTTTTGTTTTTATTATGGCTAATAACTCATACAAAAGTTAAACTAAAACAAAAACGGTTTTCAAATGTACTAATGAAAACCTTTCATTTGACGTCCCACTTGAGCTACTTGTGCCATCACCACCTACCTATATACCAAATTTCATAATGATCGGATAAACGTTACGAAAGTTATTCTCGGACAAACAAACATACATACATACATACATACAACTACGATTTGCCCAAGTTGGTTTGGAGAATGAAATTGAAACTAAGGAACTACTCTATGAGTCAAGTCTAATTTTCGTATTGAGTAACAATTATCACCATCATATAAGTATGTACCCAATTTTGACATAATTTTATGTCGGTCATCTTTCAAAGCAAAAAACATTTAGTGATGTAAACCCACTATAGCACCAGCACAGACCTTAGTGGTTTTAGATCCTATATTTCTAAACATATTTCTGTAATTTTTTATTACTTTAGTAAGCTTAGATTACTGGTACATACGATAGCCACTTACTGTGTAGCACCTGGCACAAAAGAAAAATAGATGGTAAGATAAAGTACGGCATCCCTTTGTAAGTTTACTTAGCAACCCGTTGCTCCAGATTTACCTACTTCAGTTTGCGCATCGGAATCTTGTGTGCGAAGCAGGCATCCTGATTGAGTGCTGTTTGCACGCTTGTCGAAGCAAAACACAGAGCACATACCGAATACTTAGCCCGGTTCTTCGAAACAGCTGGTGGTATGTTTAGAAGTGCCTTGCAATAGAAATTTCCAGGGGCCCAATTCTACTAAATCGATCGTTTCACTATTAAATGGTGTCGTCGCAAAATGGTCACTATTGATACCTTTTGGTATTCTAGTAAAACAATATTTTTTCAAAGACCGCTGTTGCTATGACAACATCATAGAAAGTTCAGCAGCTTAAGACAGGAACGGCAATCTTACTTAAATAATGGTTTTTCTTATACGGTCTGTCATCGCATTCACGACATTTATTTAAAACACATATGTAGAATCGTATTACCTGATTTTAGAGATTGGTTTATTACCGGTAGCTTGAATATTTATCCAGTAATCGATACATTTCCAATAAACAATTTTTAACGTAACACGGCGGTGCTTTTGTGCTGATGCCGCTTAGTCAGTTTTACAGGTACCTACTTACATGATGAATAATAAATAGATATTGCTGGACATTTCACACAGCGCTATCTAGGTCCCAAACTAAGCAAAGCTTGTACTATGGGAACCAGACAACTAAAAGAATACGTATATACTTTTTTTTTTGTAAATACATACTTAGATTATATAGAAAAACACCCAGACACGGAACGAATATCTGTACATTTGTTCCGTGGTGGTAATCGAACCCGCTACCTCCTGCGTCTCAGCCGGCTATACGCCCACTGCGCCACGGAGGTCGTCATATATATATATGGTAAATGAATAAAATTTGGTTACTTATTTTATGCAGGCTATTAAATTGATATTTTAGGACGTGAACTTAAGGAAGATTGAAAATAAACAAAAAAAAACATGGTGATGAGCCCTACCCGTGATTTAAATTAATGTCGTAAATGCGGTGACCCGCAAATTTTAAACGCGCAGACAACGCACGTTTCGGCGCAAAACACATGCATCGCATGCGCGTTTCACATACGTCTACATAGGCCCTAAGATAAACAGGGGCCCAATATTGTGCTGATATCAGTATATTAGTATAATATAATATAATGTTACAAGCTGAGGGTTCGGGATAAAATAATGGGAATCGATCCAACCAAAATAACACTTTTATTCAACACTAAACGATGAATACACGAACTTGGTCACACGTAATCACAACACACTAATTCACACCACTGGTGTACCACTTAAAGTCACCGAAATGTTCGCACGTATAGCTTAATCCAGACTGACTCGCAAGCAACTACTGTTCACGCGAGACCCTTCTCCACGTCAGTCCTCCAGGGCCTCGCTGAGACTCACTCACTCACTCAGACTGACTGTCCGGCCATCTCTTCGGCCTATTTATATCGCACACATTTCGATTGTTCGAGAACGATGTCGATCCTTCCAGGAAAGGGTCGGTGTTTCGACAGAACGACCCATCCCCATTGTGCGCAATCGCAGACAATAACAACAATAACACAACAAGACAAAAGCGCTCGAGAGACTTCGATTATTACTCATTGTTTAACAGCCTCGGCGTAACAATAATATCAGTATATTAGCACAATATTGTAATTGTTAATATCAGTATATTAGTATAATATAATATAATATCAGTATATTAGCACAATATTGGGCCCCTGTTTATCTTAGGGCCTATGCAATTGGTGTACCTATGTGAAATGCGCATGCGATGCATGTGTTTTGCGCCGAAATGTACGTCGTCTGCAGTTTGCATAGGCCCTTACAAAATTTTTTTATTAGTTGACTTCTTAACCCCTACCTCACCTGATGGTGAGCGATAGTTTAGTTGAAGATAAATCACGCTTGCCTAAAAAGAAGCTCTTCACCTGGACTTCAAGACGCCGAGATTATAATGGTCTGAAAAACAGACTTCGGGAGTTTTTTTTTTATTTTTATACTACTGGTAATGGAACAAGCCTATGGCCCACCTGAAGTTAGTGGTAACCGTCGCCTATAACAAGTTTGCCTCGTAGGTCACGCTCCTTAGAAATGTGCCCTACGATGCACTTCCCTGCGTCCATCAACTTGAGGCATACAGGTGTAAAGCCTCATATGCCTGTAATTTCACTGGCAACCATACCCTTCAAACCGAAACACAGCAATGCTGCTTGGCGGTAGAAATAGGTATGGTGGTAGCACTTCCCCGGGCGAGCCCTTTCACAAGAAACTCTACTACTCTTAAAAGTTTAGTTGTCTCCTTACTCGTGCTAACAATGAAAGTTGAAGTAAATCGTATGGTATGCCAACCAGGTACGGGTGGTACTGTTCACTACGTCTGGTTTTCCGGTGTTTGAAAGGGGAAGGAGGGAAAAGGACATAAAAATTTTGTTTACATTCATCAAGATTAATCTTGTAAAATTAAAAAAAAATATATGAAGGGATCACTAAGTAACTCGCTTTTTTTTAATGTTACTTGTTGATGGAGCAAGCATATTATATAATTCTCCAGTTGGTAAATAAACCATTTAATTTTAGCACACAAAATTAACTTAATTCCGCCACAAACTTTTAGTCTCGTATTCAGTCGGCCTTGTTGATAAATAGGTTTTAGCATACAGGATGACATCTACCTTTCGTTTTTTTATGTTATTTGTGGGGAAACAGGCTTACGACCCACCTGATGTAGTGACGGTAAGCGGTCACCATCATACCCGGGGTATTGTCGATGCGTTCCCTATCCTGTAGAAACCTCTTTACATTTCTCTTGAAGCGTACCATATTGTAGCCTAACGAGAAACCCTCAGATGGTAGCTCATTCCACATCTTGCAAGTATGGGGTAGAAAAGATCGCGTGAAGCGTGTGGTGCGCAATACTCAATTGTCGATGATATATGGATGAGCTTTATTCAGTTGTCGAGAAGTGCGGTGGTAAAATCAAACGACGATAATTTTTAATTGTTTTTGTTTTCAAGAAAACTCTCATAGAATACGTTTTCTTTGATTGAAGTCATCAACAAAAACGTAAAATGATTAAAACAAGCCTTAGGGGGGCTTGTATAACGATCGTTAAACTTATTTAACGACTAAATAGGCACTAAATACGATTAGGCGTCGTTGCGTAAGTCTGTGAGGGTGAGTTGTGCTACTAGTTTTATTATCAATCGAAAAGCCATGTAAGCCATCGTTATTCAGTCGTGCGAGTTTTGCTAGGATGGTACTTATAAATACTCGATCTTTGATAGTATAAACATTCATTTTTGCACAAGAATTATACACATACCTACATATTACACACAGCGTAAATACAAATTAAAAATTACAAACAAATTTACTAAATTAGAACAAAAACGCCTCTTGAGGACTGTGCACAAAGGTCGTTGAGTTTTTAGCTGGGTGTGTTCTCGGTTCTCGATAAACGGCAGCCAAACCGTAGGTACTAAAGTTTTTGAGTAGCCTATACACTTCAGCCGTAAATTATAAGTACTTACAATTTTTACTAATAAAGGCAAGTAAGTACTCCTTAGTATAAAGTAGGTTCGGTTTAATTGTGCCTATTACATGCTCGACTGATTAGCCAACCTGCCCGCTAATACCAGCTAATTAAGAACGAGGAAAATACCGGTCCATTTAAAGCAGGTTGCATTCGACATATTAGACTACGCTCTTTGTAACGACGATTTTCAATACTGTAGATATCAAGTATGGATAATCAAAATTGGGTAGTTTGAGTATAAAGGAAAGCAACTGATTTTGAATTAGCACACAAAAACTTTAAAGACTTCGGTAGCGCTAGGGTATTTTTAGAAAAGGAACACAATTTTAAATTCAAAAAGTCTTTGTAACAATTGATTAAAATAACTGATGTAAGCTATCAATAAAACTATCAAATAGAAGTGACTCAAGACAATTTATACTGAAATCCCACTAAAGGGTTATGTATTTTACCTTGCATTGATCTAACCTAGAAACCTCATGGACACATTGTACGTATTATCCTACACTCAAACTATTACCTGTATCTTACCAATTCCTTCCATACGTCTCAAGTGAGATGTTCTAATGAATTTAATCAAACAGTTAATGACTCTGCATCGAGCTTAGTTAGGATGTAACCAGTGTCTCCAGATTGGAAAATTGAAATTCCAGTCATCATTAAACACAGCAGATTTCACAGTACAATTAAAATTTATACGTTTAACTAGTTTAACCACTTACTAAATAGGATTTTAAAAAAACATAGTATTTCAAGTTCTTTGATTTTTCCAGTTGATGTTTCATCTTGCACGTCCAGAACTATTTTCAGAACCTCAAATTCTTCGCGATTCAGCATCAATTGCTCGCTCGCTTTCGCCGTTACATCCACAAGTTTAAGTGGAGAAGCAATGTAATGTAAAATCGCCGCAAACTGTAACTGTCCCTTAACAAACCGTTTCATTTCATCCAATTTATACTTAAATATTTCAAAAGTAACAATTACGTTCCGTTTTTTATAATTTTTAGAGGATTACTTTCAAACCAAAAAAACTGTATTTACACTATTACAGTGAACAGTAGACGGAGAAAGAATACAACAGATCTACTGTAATTACAGTGCATCTGGAGACACTGGATGTAACTATGCTCACTGCAGAGTTACTCGTTGCAATAGTTGCATATGTTTAATCAATCACATCAGTATCGCTGAGCACATGGCATAATCAATACACATAGAAAGGCGTATTTGCACTGTCTTATATCAGTCTGTGTCCAAATCATTACATATAGAGACGTGGTTTATGATTGTAAGCCTCAATAAGTTATTTATGAACGTTCAATTTTGTTACTCAAGTTATTTAAGGATTAAGAACTTGAAGTGGCAGTAGGTAGACGCGCGGTGTATGTACACAGCTCGACTCGAGGAACTGAGAGCCATTAAGAAACTTCCTTGGCTGAGGGTGGATAATAGTGAATCATTTTATGTTATATAAAATGTAACATTTTTTATATCCGGAACGGCTAATATTATTTTGGTTGCGACACCAGCTTTACGGTGGGAGTGAGATAGCGAGCGCTGGTGCCGCTGGTGGGGGTAGAGGGTTGATAAAAAGGCCTGTAACCGATTCGGAACAGACTAAATCCTCCGTCGTCCGAGACACGTTCTCAGAGACCCGGATGACGAAATCACCTCCGCTAACGCGGAAGCGATCTCTGAGTCATCTAGATCAGACAGAGCAAACACTTCACAGATACACCGACCTCGCCGGCGAGGTTGACGAGTCCCTTCAGTCGCCGCCTACACGAGGTACCCGGGCGTTTCTCTCCTATCCCCACCCTGGCAACTGCCCAAGCCGAGGCTCGTACCTAAGTGGTGCCCTTGCGCTAGTTGCCTCTTCAAACAACTTACTGGGCAGAGCGCCATCTGCGCTCGCCAGAAGTTCGGTTAAGCTGCAACGGTCTCAGAGGCCAACAGCGAGATTAGTCCATACGAAAAAAAAACGGAACGGACTTTGTCGCCTGATCAATTGTCTGTGAAACTTATGCACAAAGTCTGTACGAACCTCTGCTTGGAAAATATATTTCAATTTGCAAAGTTCTTTTATTCTTGCTGCAAGCCACCCTTCTGATATTAAATATAATATACAGTTCAGGCAGGTAGCCATATCAGTATTGTTTCAAAAATTAAACTGGTTCAGGCGGCAATTGAGACTTCCAAAGACAGGAATTTAAATCGAGATGATAGTTTCCAACTACCTGGAGTCTGAAATCCTAATTATACTCATAAATCTTTATTGTTTGTCCTGTGGTGAGAATGTGCAGGGACTGAAGAAGGGAGTGCCAATTACGCGTCCTGATACCGTGAGTGACGTGTGTCGGAATCTAGAATCAAACCAATGCGCTGACGTCCGTGGTGTGTAGCCGGCTTAGACGTAGGAGGTTGCGAGTTTGATTCCCGCCGCGGAATAAATGTTTGCATGATCTAGCGATATTTATTCCGGGTCTGATTGTTTTTCTATAGCTACAACCTGTTTTGTTATGTAAGACATTAATTTAAAACACACATCCGGAATCATATTGTCTGATTTTAGAGGTGGGCTTAATACCGGTAGCTTGAATATTTATCCAGTAATGAATACATTTCCAATAAACAATTTATAACGTAAATTGGGGCGGCGCCTTTGCGACGATGCCGCTTAGTCAGTTTAAAAGGTACCTACATACATGATGAATGAATATGATTTGTATACATACATATACAGGCTGTTTCATTGATATTTTAGGACCTGATATTAAGGTAGTTTGAAATTTTAAATTTTTCGATGATAATGAATTTGAAAATAGTATATTTTACACAATACTAGCCATTACTACCCGTGTTTTCATTTAATGATGTACATAACAAGACACATGGTACATTATAAACATGTATTTAAAAAAAGCATGTGTGCAATTCACAATAGACAGAATATATACTAGATAGAAGTGAAACCTTCAAAAATGTTGGTTTTAAGATAATGAGACGAATGTAAAATTTCGGGAAGATGATAATTGTAGGTTTTAGTAATGATCATAGTGATGCAAAGTTAGATAATTATTAACACGAGTGGAGGGAGTACGAAGCAAAGCACAAAGAGAACCACGAACATAAGAAACATTGTATAATGCTTCCTATCTCATTTTCTCCCACGTTAAATCGTATGAATTTATATGTATCTGTCTCTTTTTACGGTCCCTGTTTCGTTTCATCGACTTTCAAATCACAACGGTGCTAAAGAAGTTTTCACTTCACTTATAAATCTGTCGCTTTTTCGTTTCACCGACTTTCAAATCACAACGAAGCTAAAGAAGTTTTTACTTCAAAAAGTATCCTATCAATTATCTGGTTTCCATAGTGTAAGCTCTGCTCAGTAGCTAGATAGCGCTGTGTGAAATGTACAGCAATATTTATACTCGTGTAGGTATATCTTATTAGGTTTCATGCGAGAAAAAGGTCTTCTTGTTTTGTGTGGTCGTGCGGCCGCCACCGACCAAAAGCGAGAGAAAAAAATAAAAAAACTGGCTGTCACGCGCTTCCACTATTAAGTGGCCGCTACCAGCTTCATGCAGCGACGTTTTGTGGCTGTGGAGCGTGGTTTGTGCGCGGCGAGGCTTTAAATAGCTCCCCTATATTCTATCTTGAAATTCACCCAGTGGAGAGGCTAAGATTTAAGTTGACAAGAAAGCTATCCATAAAACGAAAAACACAAAGAGAAATAAAGCTCAGCATTCCGTTGTGCCCGTCTGCGCTACCGCAAGGGGATCAATTTAGAACCAACCATTTTCAAGGCAAAAACTGCGCGCTCTCATTTGTAGGGATATCCTTGAATTTTTGTTTGATTTATAAACCGGAAAAGTACCCGTTGATATACTGCGTTCTTCCGCGAATGGAAGGGCAGGGGTTGAGAGACAAACTGCGATATATTCTCGTCAATATGCCGAGATCGGGAAGGGATTTAAGACGTATTATCACCAAGTTGTCATTTTATGGATACGCTAGGCTTGTATGAAAACTTAGAAATTGTTGATCCAATGTTTCAACTCAAAGCTAAAACATAATTTTACTTAGAAAAATTTCGTGATTTATTTCAATCATTATTATAAATACGGGACCGATAAAACGGTACGTGATAAATCCCGTATTTATAATAATGATTGAAACACACTTTTTATTTTACTTTTTTATCTGGCTCCCAACAACCTTTATCTGGTTATCTTTTTTTTTTTATAAATTATAGGCTAGCGTTTGACCACTATCTCGCCTGATGGTAAGCGATGATGCAGTCTACGATGGTACACGCTTGCCTAGAAGAAACCTATTCACTCGTGACTTGAAGATCCCTAGGTTGTAGTTATCTTTTCGTTCAGAGGGCCGTCCTACCTGCGCCGTACAGTGCGTGGTCTTCACTCGATAACTCTTCTGACCCAACGTCAGATATTCGAGCTATGTGACCTGCCCAATGCCAATTAAGCATGCTAATCCTCTTGGTTATATCAGTGATTTGGCAACGCGTGAGTGATACCATTGTTGTGATTACACAGGTCCATAGACTACAATAGCCGCTTACCGTGAGGTAAGCTTGTTTGCAATTCAGAATATCCTTCCTTTTTTATATAGTGTTATTTTTTATATAATTTTATAACACTATATAAAAAAAGAAGGATATTCTGTCTAAAAAATAATACCAAGCATTTGACTTTTAGGTTAAGTATAAGCAGTTTGTTCCAAGGCTGGTAATGCTACTAAAATAACAAACAAATAACGAATGACATGTGTTTCTTAACGGTTATAAATTGTATTACATTTTCCGCCACAAAGCAACTTATACATAGCACCAGCTACATTGCGCATCCTGATTAATTTACCTTATAATTCGACTGCATCATCCATCAAACACCATCATTATAATTAATTATGTCTTACCTTTTGCCCCAAGACCATGAATCAAAACAATAATTAAAGCTTTATAGGTATTCGTGCTCGTAATACTCTTAGGTAGAAAAGTACCTCAGTTTTTCGGGTAGTTTCTTATTTAGAAGGGGCCTTTATGACCAGATATTGGTTTGTTATGCCGCTTGGCACAAACTTATTTACTTATAGTTAGTTGGACAATTACGATATTTGACGATACGATACAATTTGATGACCTCGGTGGCGAAGTGGGCGAATAGCCGACTGAGACGCAGGAGGTAGCGGGTTCGATTCTCGCCGCAGAACAAATGTTTGCATGATCTACAAATATTTTTTCCGAGTCTGGATGTGTTTCTATATATTATAGATATGCATTTACAAAAAAAAAAGTATTTAAGTATTCTATCAGTTATTTGGTTTCCATAGTACAAGCTCTGCTTAGTTTGGGGCTAGATAGCGCTGTGTGAAATGTCCAGCAATATTTATTTATTATTTATTTATTAGTGATATTCTTTCGGTTATGTACCTTTTTCTTTTGAATGGTAATTTATGCGGTAGTAACTTTTGAAACTATCATGGTTATTAACACTATTTGTACTAAAAACGGGATATTTACCATGATTTGAAGTTAATCAAGGAGTGTCATCATGCTATAGGTGAGGAAGTCACCAGTTTCCTCTTACGACCAAGAAACGTCCAGCCGCCTAAACTATATGGTCTGCCAAAGGTGCACAAGCAGAATGCTCCGCTACGACCTATTGTGAGTCAAATTGATTCTCCAACTTATGAATTAGCGAAACATGTAGCTAAAGTATTGCAACCGAGCGACGGTGGGACGTACATCGTCTTTTGTAAGGAACTCGCGGCATTTCATACAGATACTTAAGGAGACAGAGGTACAGGGTAATGAGATGATGGTCAGTTTTAACGTAGAATCTCTCTTTACGAACGTCCCCGTGGCTGACTGTATGAAGGTAGTTGAGGCGAAAATACAGCAAGACGGTATCCCGGCAGAGTATGTCAAGCTTCTGGAGCATGTTCTTTTCACCAATTTCTTCATATATAAGGGGCAATACTATCTTCAAATAGATGGAGTAGCTATGGGAAGTCCTGTTGCTCCCGTGGTGGCCAACATTTGGATGGAGAATTTTGAGAATATGGCCATCTCGTCTGCCCCTTTACCAATAAAGTTGTGGAAAAGATATGTAGATGACGTCTTCTGTATTTTGGAAGGAAACACGGCTGAAGTGGAACTCCTTTTGGCACACCTTAACGACGCACATAGTAAAATTAGGTTGACGTATGAGAAAGAATGTGATCGTCGTTTGGCATTCTTGGACGTTTTGGTTCAGGTTCGAGATAATGGTAGTTTGGGCCATTCAGTTTACAAAAAACCTACACATACGGACCGATACCTACATGCTGATTCACACCATCACCCTCGACATCTTAATTCGGTGGTAACATCACTTACCAATCGTGCATTCGACCTGTGCGATGAGGACCACATTCAGGGTGAATTGGCACATGTCCGTAATGTTCTGGTTAGGAATGGATATAAATTGCGGTCCTTACCATTTCGACCAAGACCTAAACCCCACAGTTGCAGGGTGGAACGAAAACCTGCTTTTCTACCATATATTAAAGGAGTGACAGATAAAATCGCAAACATTCTACAAAAATTTTCACTGAAGACCATCTTTACTCCTTTAAAGAAAATTACACACTACCTGCGCTCACCGAAAGATTGCTTTCCACTAGAAAAACCAGGAGTGTATAAGATAGACTGTAGCTGTGGGAGTTCTTATATTGGTCAAACCAAACGCACAATAGCTTGTCGGGTGAAGGAACATATCAGGGCGGTGAAGAATGTTGACAGACAAAAGTCTGCCATAGCGGAACATCTGCTGGACTCAGGCTCAAACCACTGGATTGAGCTACACAACCCACAAGTAATCTCAACTGAGCGACATTACATCCCAAGACTGGTTCAAGAGGCACTTGAGATTACCAAACACAAGAATTTCAATCGTGAAGATGGTTTTCAACTATCTGGAGCCTGGAATCCTGTGGTGAGAATGTGTAAGAACCGAAGAAGTGTAGTGTCAATAACGCGCCCTGATACCGTGAGTGTTGTGTGTCGGAATAGAGTTATGATCGAGAATGAAACCGGTAGTAGTGATAGTATTACTGAATTCGTTCCTAGCAAGAGACTAAGAAAGAGGGTAGATCGTTATATCTGCCAATAACTATCCACTCGCAAAGACTTCAGTTTACCCGTGATCATGGCGCATGCAACTGCGTCGAAATATCGGGACACTCAAGAACTCACAAATCATGGTAAATATCCCGTTTTTAGTACAAATTATGCGGTAGTGACTAAACCTATGAAGATATTAGCAAAATTTTGCGATAGCATCTAGACAAAATTAATGTTCTGATCTAATCTCGATAGCTCTTAGTAATGACACGTAATGACTAACGTTGCATCATAGGCATCATAGGAGCAAGGCTGCCCTTGTTAATCATAATGCGGCCGGTTCAGCTAAATCAGGATATATAACTATAATCGGTAAATACATTTTTCGATCAGTTGTCGTAGTTCGTTTGCCAAATTGTTTTTCTTTTCTGAAATAAATTTTGGTATTTTACTAAAGTTAGCTTTTTATAAATTCGTTTTATGTATATTATAAAAAGTGTTAGTGTTTTTGTTATTTTATATATCATTTTTTGTTTTATGTTTTATAAGCTTTGCATTTCAGCGGGGCAATGCAGCCTCTTGGGGATACTTCCGCCTGGTAGTGATCTGGAGCAGTTGAGCTATCTATAGATCGTTTGCAACGGTATTTAGAGGATTCAACTGTTTCTTCTGCATTTTATTGTAAATATTTCTATATTCTTTCTATTATTAATGGCCGTTTTATGTATATACTTTTCATAGAGAGTAGGTAAATTCGATCAAAATATTGAATAAAATAATCTTGCAGACTGAAAGGGAATAATAAATATTTCCTTAAGCTATGAAAACATTAACTCAGAAATCGTATTCAATTACGCGATTGTGTAAGCAAAGTAATCTCCTAAAATGTTGGCCTGACGTCCGGTCCGAACCCTGTATGTATTTTGGGGTACAATAAATTCTCGCAACAGCAGATTGTCGGGCACTAACTTCCGGAAGCTCTATTAATCACGCCAAACTTGAATCGTGACTAATTTGCTGCCGCCTTAGGGCATCAGCACACTTAGCGGACCAGCCTAAGTACGTGCTTACATCATCAACATATTGCAGTCCACTGCTGGCCTTAAGTGTTTCCCAAAGTGCTCCACTAGACCTGACCATCGGCATTGTATATTTTTTTTGTTACTGTGTTTTTATCTGATGTGAGAATAACTAGTGGTACGCCCCGAACTGAGATCTCGCGAGTCTCCCAAAATACAAAAAAAATATATTATTAGGGCGACTTGCGCAACGATGCCTAAACATACTTAGTGGCTAAATTTGATTTAAGGAGTTGTCAAATCATACAAATACGTAAAATTTAAACATGTTTAGTCGCTAAATACGTTTAGGGATCATTGTGCAAGCCGGCCTTAATCTTTGACTAATAACAAAATTAAACCACATAACTTGACCTACAGTTTCATTCAAATTACAGGTAATGGGAGTTCATGTAAATTGGTTTATTTTTGGGGTACAAATTGCAGTTATTCTAGATTTTAAACTTTTGCCTATATTTGTGTCACTTAAGCTACACGCATACAAAATTACAGCACCGTGGTGCACTGGTGGGAATTTTGTCAAAGTTCCGTTTTTATTATGGCGTCAGTTTTTATACTTAAAAACTACAAGGTGTAAGCTAAAAGTAAAAACGGGGTCAAAATGTACTTATAAAGACCCTTTTATTAAACGTGCCACTTGACCGGATAGTCCCATTTTGTTTTTTTTTTTTACCCTCTTGAGCCCCAATATCTCAACAAACCCCCACATTTTTGCCAAAATTGTGCCATGACTACCTACCTATATACCAAATTTCACGATGATCGGATAAACACTTCGAAAGTTATCCTGCAACAAACATACATACATAAATACAACACCGATTGGCCCAAGTTGAGTTATCCTTAATGTGTGGCTTTTTACCACCGTTATCAGACACCTAACAGTTTGTCCGGAAATATAAATATTGCCATTTTCTGGTATGTATGTATGTTTGTCCGACGATAACTTTCAAACCAGGTATTATAAAATGTAATACGAATTTCCCGAAGGTTTCTTAACTAGTGGAATATTGTTGAGATGGAGGATGAAGTAGAATCGAGTGAATGAATTTTTGCAATTTCTGACTTAAGTTTTAAAATTTAGATAACAACGATACAGTTAGGTAACCACAACACATTATATGTGTTACATTAAATTGTATTTATGTTTTCGCCATTGCTAATTGCTTTCGGCCGCCACACGCTGCCACAACCACAACTAATTATGACAGTGGTGAGACATCCTTCGATTAAATGTTTTGTTACTTTAATAGCTTTTATTTAAAAACCCTAAAAGGGGATTTATTCTCTCGCCAACTGAAAAAATGGCTTAAGGAGAAATGTTTTTACACATTAAGCAAATATTTAAATTATAAGGATAAATAATTAAATTTTACGTACATAACTTAATTAATTATTCATTTGTTTTGACATTGATTTTTTTTATTTTTCTAAATATCTAATTACCTTTTATAAAATTATTTCATATATGTAACCAAATATAACATATTGACGAATATTAATATTTGCATGCCAACAATTGTGGTAGGACCACAACCGATTGTGGTGATATATAATGGACCTATAATTTATGTAAGACCTAATATTATCACACATGTTCAAGCAAATAAATAAGTTTTACTTCATTTCATTTCATTTATAAAATACTTGTCAAGACTTGCATCCAATTAACTGCAAACTATATTATGTCCTTGTCAAATAAATTTACCACAGCAGACACAGTTTTTTTTAAAGTAAATGAGGACTAGCTCTTAATAATACGATTTAGTCCAACTCTAGTGTCGGAGTTAAAAGGTCTCAGCAACTTTTTATTCGAGTGTTTTAGCGTTATAACTATTTCTTTTTTACTTTCTCGATTCATCTTTCTCTTTGCTTAGTACAAACGTTAGACGCTAGCAATATGATAGTATACAATTTAAGGTAAAATTGTTTGAACACGTTTAAATGGCCTATGCAACTCATACCACAGAGAAAATACAACTCATACTCATTTATTCAAAGCATATGGACACATTTGAGCATTTGTTTAACTGACTTTTTAAGCTCAATTACCATTGTTAGATATTTCTACAGAGCGAGCTCGAGCTCGCGAGAGAGCTCCAAGAAAACGTTGGTGAGGTTATTTGGAGGTTTTTGAGAAGGAATGGAACATAGCGCAGGACAGGGATAATTCCAAGGATTTGAGGGAGGTGAAAAGAGCTCCACAAACAGAAAAACTGTGTGTGGAGCTTAGCGGCTTCCGCTGCGGTTGGTCCGCTGAATGTGCATTGAGAATTCTCTAGCTTTATCCCGAGAATTAAGGATGCTGACATTTTGCTGCGCTTTGCATTATTTAGTTGTACTGCATGACTTTCTGGGGAGGTAAACTACCGTTTAATAAAATAATATGAGTTCCATCGTGGTTTCGTATTAGTGGCGCGTTTGCTGTCCTTTTGTAACACTTTTTTCGCTTTGTTTTGAAACAAAAAAATAGAACATTATCCATATAAGCAAAACATGAGTTCCTAAGTCGCGCCATAAAGTCTCAGATCACGAAGAGGGAAAAGGACTCTTCTATGCCTAAAGGTATGGATTTGTGCTTTAGTATATTTACTAGCGCCTCTACACGATGGGCCATGATGGGCGATCATAGACGATCACCATCGTGTAGAGGGCATAATTGCCTGTAATCGCCCATGATCGGTGACGATCGAGCGTAATTACCGCTATGTCGGTTTTTCGGACAAACATCAAAGGCGTTTGCAGCAATGATTGTAAGCGTGTCCATACGCCGCCATCCTTATTTGTTCACATAGAACCTGTCCATCCAAAGGTTGCCTTCAAGAGATCGCTTTTAGCGATAAGGCCAACCATTGTACCTATGATTTAAGAGTGTATTTTCTTTTATATGTTTGTATTTAATGGTGTGCAATTAAGGAATTATCTATCTATCTATACGACCGCCGATCACTTAGTTCGTATTTGTTATTTAATGTTATATAACAATATATATAATGTGTTATATACACTAAACAAATAAATAGCGGCAGTTACTACTGTTTCGACGTCCATAACTAACAAATGTAGCTGCGCAATCATGGTGGCAATCTTTGCGCGTTCTGTCATTGTCTATCATGGCCCATGGTGTAGAGGCTACATCAACTAGTTTAACAACCATCACAACAATAAAGATCTCTAAGTCGCGAGTAAATACTTTTCATCTAAACAAGCATATTATATCGTAGACTGCATCATTGCTTACCACCAGACGAGATCGTGGTCAAACGCTATAATTTATAAAAAATAAATAAAATTTAAGTTTAACAAACCTCTGTTTTGCTGGCGACATTGCATTTTTTCTTCTTCGACTTCGGAGCTACAAACGATGCTACAAGACCTTAGCATCGCAAGCCTTGAAATTGGATTAGGGATGAATAGGACAAACACCAAAGTTATGAATAACAGCGTTGTGACCAGAGTAACGGTGGATGGAGAACAGCTAGCATACGTCCAAGAGTACGTCTACCTAGGCCAAATGTCATTCGCCACGAATCTATTCGATTTCTACATACATTTGTTGTCGCTGAATGACGTAATATTTCTATAGCATGTGTCAAATCCCATACATTTTCGGACGTATCGACTAGCGTCATCGCTAATCGACTGTAACTTGGCTAAGCCCTCAGGCAGGATAAGGAAATCGCTGGGCGAACCGAGAATGCCTGGAGGAGCTATTGGTTCATGGGAGATTTGATGAAGGGTAACCTTCCTCTTTCGCTCAAGCGAAAGTTGATGGACGTATACACCCTTCCCATTCTAACTTATGGTGTGCAGACCCGGTCTTTGACCAACGTCCAAAAGTATAATCTCAAAGTTTGCCAACGTGCGATGGAGCGCAGCATTCTCGGATTCAAGCGCTTTGACCGCATACGCAACAACAAGCTGCGCTCTCGAACACAAATCGTAGATGTAGCTACGAAAGCCACCAAACTCAAGTGGGAATAGGCTGGTCATTTATGCCGTATCTCGGGTGATCAGTGGCCTAAGCTTACTACTAGTGGAACCCCGACACAGCCTGAAGACGTCGCGACAGACCAAAAAAAATGGAGGGACGAGCGCACTGGACCATCTTAGCGCCTGAAAGAAGTGTCTGGAAAGAATAAGGGGAGGCCTTTGCCCAGCAGTGGGACACAGTGGGCTGACAATAAATAATAAAATAAAATATAACTCTATCACAACAGACACTTTCGTCATCAGATTTTCTATGGAAAAAGTAAATACTGCTGAGCATTATTGTTGTTTATTTATACACAAGAAAGATCTCAATCAAGAAGCAGATATTTTTCATTAAATACTAATTCATTATTACATTCAAGAAAATTGTAAGATAAACATGACACAATAAATAAATATATGCATAAAACACTTTTTGCCATTGAAAATCAATCCTTTAGTTTTTAACACACAGTTTCAGATTCCGGATAAAGCCTGGTTACTTGTGTTGTGAGAGGCAGTGATTTGATATTTTTGGCACGCTTCCCGAAGGAATATCTCTAACCTTGCGCTAGTTTTACCTTACAGGCTTTTAGTTGGGTCACAATAAAAAATGGAAAGGATCAACTAAACGACATGGGATGAAAATATCTCAGCTTTAGTTTAGTTAACTTACGATGATCTGGATTCTGAAAAATATTTGTTTATTTCGTTAATTTAGAACATTGAAAGCAGTAGGAGAAAAAAAACCGCCACAGAAGAAAACACGAGTACAGCAGTCTTAAAGATTTGGCTTTTACTGTCAAATTTTTAGACCAAAGAATTCACAATTTGCTGAGCTTTGCCGCAATAAATTGATAATATTACGACACATTTCTTCCCATCATCTCCCCTCAGAACATTGTGCATGATACGACCTCGTTTGGATGCGTAACTTTGTATAAAATACTACTTTATCTCAAGTGGGTACAACATAAAGTTTATCCTGAAATTCATAAGTTTGAGGTTACATAGATACTGATGACATCATAAAGCTTCCACTTGAGGGCTACATCAACACAGATGCTAGAAGCATTAATATTGGATGCAACTTTTTGCGGCGACTTTCTTACTAATATTATATAGAGCCTAAATATGTGTAAGAAAGTTGTCAAATCATACAATTACAAATTTAAATATTTTTAGTCGCTAATTAAGTTTAGAATGGCAAAAATGAATAATGAAACATAACTATTTGTTTTAATACCCATGAAATCTCCAATTATGCAATAGCAGAGTATGTTTGCGGAGAAGAAAAAACTACTTGTATGTTTAAGCTGATAATATGAACAATATATACTGATATATAGGTACGCCTTGCCTGAGTCTCTGTTTCCTGATAACTACAACCTAGGGATCTTCAAGTCGCGAGTGAATAGGTTTCTTCTAGGCAAGCGTGTACCTTCGTAGACTGTATCATCGCCTTCCATCAGGCGAGGTCGTGGTCAAACGCTAGCCTATAATTTATTAAAAAAATTAAGCTTTTCAAAACATGAAATTGCGACCGAAAGTCGCGTCCTACATAAAATGTATCAAGCATTACATCAACAGAGAAACAGCCATCGGATACCGTACACATTGGAAATTGCCGCAATTTGTTAACTTTATACCCCCCAGAGGAGTAGTACGCACACTCGCATTTTTGAAATTTATTGCTACAGATTTTATTAAGTACTTCGCAGTTATTTTATTTGTAAGAACCTTCATCATTGTCTGTTAAAACGAAATAAAAGATGCCATTTTGACGATCAACTACCTTTTATGCTATTCATTTGCAGCTGACGTTGACCTAATTTCCATGCGTTCAAAATATGAATAACACTTTAGTCCCGATGACCATAAAATAACACGATAAAAGCGAGCTCATGACATAATGATGTAGACAACATTAATTTTCATTGGATGTAAGACTGACTGTGCTTAGGTTCATTATATATATATAAGTATTATATCAGTTATCTGGTTCCCTGTGTGAAATGTCCAGCAATATATCTATTTTATATATAACATATATTTTATTTTTTATATATATTTATATGTATAAAATAAATATATATCTGGACATTTCACACAGGGAACCAGATAACTGATATAATACTTATATACTTTTTTTTGTAAATGCGTACTTATAATATATAGAGAAACATCCAGACCCGGATCAAATATCAAATATATATATATAATCAATATATAGATCAAATATCTGTAGATCATGCAAACATTTGTTCCGCGGCGGGAATCGAACCCGCTACCTCCTGCGTCTCAGCCGGCTATTCGTCCACTGCGCCATGGAGGTCGTCCACTAGGTCATTTAGGTCATTCAACTCATTCAGCTCATAGTTTCAGGAAGTTACTGCTATGAGAGTGTATAATTAGGTACATACATCCTCCATGATAATCATTATTTCTATTTTAAAATGAAAGCGGTCATATTTTTATCGTGAAAAAAAGTGTGTGTGTACTTATGTACGCACGTAAGAAGTTATACTTTTTTGGAGTAACAGAACAAAAATTGCTATCAATTCTGAAGTTCCGTTTTCTAGCACCCATCTCCATCATGATCGAAGCTTCATAATGTATTCCAAATTTCAGCTTAATCGATTGTTTCAACTGCTTTAAAAATCAGTTGCAAGAAAACCTATGACCTAAACAAACTAACAAACATTTCAAGTTAATGCATCAACCAATCAATCAAACATGTATTTGCTTCAAATAAGGTTAACAAACAGAGTTCTTAAAATTATACATAGATGGGTCCAACTTATTTGTACCACAGAGGTATACAAATGTTAAATAAAAATAATCGATTACAAATTACAAATAAAATCTTTTAAAAACATTAGGTATAATTAATTTGAATAACGTCCATCAAAACCAAGGTCCCTGTCATTGTGTCGACTGTCGAGTGTTGTCTCACACATTAGTGACTAACATGGCATTCAGTTGTTATAGGTAAATTAGACAAGCTTATTGAATTATGCAAATGCGGGATGATAGTGAGTGGCAGCACAGGTAACTAGATACAAATTCTTGCTATTTGGATGACATTTAAGATCTTGTTATGAATTTAGTAACGTATTGTAACCGCAGAAAAACAAATGTTTGCATGATCTACCAATATTTGTTCCAGGTCTGGTTGTTTCTCTATATATTATAATTAAGTATTTACAAAAAAAATGTACATAAGTATTCTATCAGGTATCTGGTTCCCATAGTACAAGCTTTACTTAGTTTGGGGCTAGATAGCGCTGTGTGAAATGTCCAGCAATATTTATTTATTTATTTTATTTATACTACGGATAACGGTCCAACCCCCTTCCTATCATGATGCACAACACAAGAAACTGTCCCCAAGTGCCCGGCGACACTGGGGGTGAGGCTCATGACAGTAGGCCAAGAGCCCCCAGGGTCAGGGGCAAGTTGAATCTCCGGGCGAGAGCCTTAAACTGTCAGACAACTATCGCACGCAATACGGACTCCGATAAATTAAATATTCTAACATACAATGTATGTACACTAAGAACTGAAGAAAAACTAATTGAACTGGAAAATGCTTTAGAGTTCATAAATTGGGATGTAGTTGGATTAGCCGAAGTAAGAAGAGATGGTGAAGATACACTTGAACGTAGTAAGAACATTTTTTACTACAACGGAAGTGGAAGTCAGTACGGCGTAGGCTTCCTAGTTTCTAAACGATGGAAACAAAATATAATAGAGTTTATTTCTTACTCTGATAGAATAGCACTACTCAAATTTAAAATCACAGAAAAGAAAATCCTAACAATCATCCAAGTCTATGCACCCCATTCAAAACGCCCAGATGATGAACTCGAAGAATTCTATGACTTGCTAAATAAGGCATGCGATGAACATCGAGGTACTTGGACGATTGTGATGGGCGATTTTAATGCCAAGTTAGGAAAAGGAGAACCGCAAGACAACCCGATCGTAATTGGGCCTTTTGGGTTGGGAGAAAGGAACGATCGCGGTAAACAGCTTCTTAACTTTGCCTTTGGACAGAGTCTTAGTATTAGCAACTCCTTTTTCTATAAAAAACCTCAACGTAGGTGGACTTGGTTCTCTCGGGATGGTATAACAAAAAATGAAATAGACTTTTGCCTTGCTTCTAACAGGCAGATGTTAACAAATGTAGAGACAATAAATAAAATTCGTTTTAGTTCAGATCACCGACCCTTACGCATTGTAGCAAAATTCAACCTAAAACTTGAAAGAATGAAAATGATTAAAAACAATATAAATAGAATAGGTAAAACTTCTCTTATGTCATGCCAAGATCAATTTAACTTAGAGTTAACAAATAGTTTTAAAATTCTAGATACAATCACAGATAATCTAGAAATACAATATAATAATATCAAAAACAGTATAAAGAAAGCCAGTTGCAAAGTAAAACCAAATAAGACAAAACTTGAAAAATTAAGTAACCACACAAAAGACCTGATAGAAAAAAGGCTTTCGCTTAAATTTAATACTGCTGAATATAGAGATATAGATAAATATGTTAAAAGATTAATACGTACTGACATTAGAAATTTTAATACAAATCTAGTAAAAACAGCTTTAGAAAAAAATGAATCGTTGAAAGTAGCAAAGCAAGGCACGGAAAAAGGAAAACAATCAATAACGAAACTTAGAGACAAAAATGGTATAATGCATGGCGAGAGAAATAAAATCATAGATATTTGTACCGACTTTTATAGTTCCCTTTATTCCGACCCATCTACAGGTTCCTCTACAGTAAACAATACGGTATACTCTTGCTCGGAAAACATAGCGCCAATAACGGGCTTGGAAGTTCATCGCGCTCTAAGTAGCATGAAATATAGCAAAAGTCCTGGTGAGGATGGTATTACCACCGAAGCCCTGAAAATAGGAGAACCTGCGCTGCTCCCTCATATTACCAACTTTTTTAACTCAATACTGCAATCTGGAAACTTCCCAAAATCGTTCTGTCATTCAAACATCATCCTTCTTCATAAGAAGGGAGATAAGTCCAACATTTCTAATTACAGACCCATTAGCCTCATATCACATCTATACAAAACATTTATTAAAGTAATAGAATACCGCATATCTGGCCAACTTGATTTGCACCAGCCGCCCGAACAAGCTGGTTTTCGACGCGGCCTTTCTACCACTGATCATCTCCACTCTCTGAACCAACAAATAGAAAAACATTCCGAATTTAATCTACCTATCTATTTGGCGTTTATTGACTTTTCAAAAGCCTTTGATAGTATTAAACACCATTCCCTTTTCGAATCCCTTACCAATCAGAATATAGAACCAACGTATATAAAACTACTTCGAAATATTTATAGTCATAGTACAGCAGCGATTAAACTTTCTTCCACTGGTCCTTCCTTCTCTATTGAAAAGGGTGTTAAGCAAGGAGATCCGCTTTCCCCGAAACTTTTTACAGCAACTTTGGAGGAAGTCTTTAAGACCTTGACACCGAGCTGGGCTGACAAGGGGATCATCTTAGGAGAACGGCGGTTAACAAATCTCCGTTTCGCCGATGACATCGTTCTGTTTTCCTCCTCAGCCACAGAACTAGGCTGCATGCTGAACGATCTGAACCAAGCCAGCCTCGAGGTTGGACTTGCGATGAATATGTCGAAGACTAAGCTTATGACCAACAGCACACGACAACGGCTGCACATCGAGGGGGTCGAGATCGAATATGTACATGAGTATGTGTATCTTGGCCAGATTGTCTCCTTCCAGGCGCGACAAGAAAAAGAAGTTGCTCGACGCATTGAAAATGCCTGGAGAAGATACTGGTCGATGAAACAATTAATGAAAGGCGAACTACCACTCTGCCTTAAACGCAAACTCATGGACATGTGCGTTCTCCCCATCCTCACCTATGGTGCACAGACTTGGTCTTTGACAGTTCAACAAAGGTCCAAACTCGAGGTATGTCAGCGGGCTATGGAGCGAAGTATTTTAGGTGTCCGGATATCAGACCGAATACGGAACTCCGTACTACGTTCGCAAACAAAGATTATAGATGTCACAAAAAAATCAGCGCAGCTCAAGTGGGATTGGGCCGGCCACGTCTGCCGCATGCCCGAAGATCTATGGGCAAAGATCACAACTGATTGGGTTCCTAACGCAACACGCCCACGCGGCAGACCACCACGGAGATGGCGTGACGACTTAGATGTGCATTTACCAGACTGGTCCACTACAGCAAAGGACAGAAAAAACTGGAAAGAGGGAAGGGAGGCCTTTGCCCTGCAGTGGGACAACACAGGTTAAAAATAAAAAAAATAAAAATATTTTATTTATACTGAGAGTGTGAAATTATGGAGAAAGAATGCAGAAAGCTAAAGTTAAGCAAAAAAAAGGCAACTAGTTCTCATATATCAGTAGTTTGTTACAACGGATATCTAAAAATTAATAAATAATAAATATGGACCATTAAAACATCGCTTCTTGCATAAATGTAACCCCAAACAATATTAAACTCTAGCAAAACTGACGAAGTTTAATTCAACAAAAGTAGCTTATACCTACAACAATATAACCCAGAGCTTACACAACTACCGACATTAACTACAAGTTCTTAGAGCATAGTTTCAATTGTCTTCATGTAACAGGAGACATTACCTACGCCCGTTGGAGCGTCGAATTCAATTCTGTTTTACAACTTGAAAGTGATGTTACTCCGCCTAAGTTGCTTACGTTACTGTTACTTAAACTTAGTAAATGTTTATAGTCATAAAATAATGTGAGGGAATAGTTGTAATAATGTGTTAAGAAGCATCCTGTGCTCTGCTTAGTCGTTAATCAAAATAAGTACGAGCGAAGCGAGATCTCCAAATCAACTTGGGCAAATCGGCGTTGTATGTATGTAAGTATCTATGTTTGTCCGATCATCGTGAAATTTGGTATAAAGGTACTAAATGAGCTAAAAATGTGAGGGGATAGTTGAGATATTGGAGTTTAAGTGGGGTAAAAATGAACAAAATGGAACTATCTGGTCAAGTGGCACGTTTAATAAAAGGTCTTTGTGAATACATTTCGACCCTGTTTTTATTTTTAGTTTAAACCTTACGGTTTTTAAGTTATTATCCATAATAAAAACTTAACTTTGACAAAATTCACAGGGTACACCAGTGACCGCACAGTGCTGAAAACTTGTATGCGTAAGCTAAACGCCTATTGACACAAATATAGGCAACAGAATAACTGCACTTTATACCCCAAAAAAGAGTAACCAAATTACATGAACTCCCATTACCTGTACTTAAATCACACTATCACACTAATGGTATAAATGTGAAAGTTTTGATGTTTGTTTGTTTGTTACTCAATCACGTCATAACGGCTGATGAAATTTTGTGTGTTCGTAGATTATAACCTGAATTACCACATAGGCTACTTTTTAGCGCATAAATCAGTTCCCATGGGATAAAAATGGGGAGTTTAGCTTTATTTCTAGGTTACCTACACATTTTTAAGAGTAATGCGTACGAAATCGCAGGCAACAGCTAGTAATAAATAAATTACGAATTGGAATAGTCTTAAAGTGTTGGAGGTCTATGCTGCAAAGCTAAACAAAAATGTTACTGTCAATGGCATAGATAAAATATATACCTAAATTCAGTCATTTAGTATTCAGCTTAAGAAAAAATGCAAATTAAAACAGTAATTTCTTTAAATCTTGTTAGATATTTGAAGCAAACAGCATACCATAAAAGTTTTATTTCCACAAATAAAATTACCAACATAAAACGATTCAAAGAAAAAATTCAGTTTATAAAGTCATCCACATTAATTTTCGCGCATAACAAAAAAATTCAGCTATTCTTGAAAATAACTGGACGCTCCGAATAATTCGCTCGTTAGTCCTACACTACATTTATAAACTGCTGGCAGTGTTCCAGTCGTTGTATGCACAATTTGTAGAGTCTTCTGCTTGATGACGAGGCAAAAACGTGACCAAGAAGACTTGCCACTTGTGTCAGCAAGATGTGGATAGAGATTTACAAGGGCTGACGCGGGAGACAGCTTAGATTGTTTTATGCATCTTGACTTCTATAGTAAGTCTTTAGAAAGAGGTTGTTTTATGAGGTGCGTCGCGTCGGGTGAATATTTGACTGAGAGTCAAGAATCGATCATGAAAGATCAAGAGTCTGAGATACAAGAATTGTCAGTTTATTCCAAATCAACAGATTGCATAATCTATACAGGTCATTTTGTAACTAAAATATAATCAACAGAAACAGAAAATCGAAAAAAATGTGCAGATGCCTTTGAAAATTGAAGATTTTTATGTTTTCGCATGGATCCGATAATCAGATCTCGACAAAATTTATATGGAACCACCCCTGAGATAGGTATCCCCTTTCTTATAAAAATATCACTGAAATCGAACAACGTATTAAAGAATTATCACTGAAAATACACTATCTATGCATCGTTTCCTCAATGTAGAGGGTCGTGACCGCATTGCATGATTTTTTATTTTACAATCTTTTTCCATTTGTTGCGATCTCCGGCGTGACGAATAGCGTTATGTAGTGGTGTGTTGAAAATACACAATAAACAGACAAATTGAGAAAACTCTTCAGTTTTTTTCGTTATAATGACTGGATAGATACATATATTGTAAACTATAGCTGTACGCCCCTCCACTGCGTTTAATTAAGAGTTTACTCACGGTGAGACGTTTCAAATCTTTATGATGTGCTATGGAGAGGGATATGCTGGTGTTTCTGTACGAAATCGAATCAGAAATTAGGAGAAATAGACATAGCTTATAGGATTAGCAATCTGAATTGGCAATGGGTAGGGCACATAGCTTGAAGTACTGACGGCCGTTGGCACAGAAAGGAACAGAGTGGAGACCACGCACTGGAAAGCGCAGCGTAGGACGGCCCCCACTAGATGGAAAGACGACTTGATAAAATTTGCTGGGAGCCGTTGGGTGCAGATTGCACAAATCGGTCTCTCTGGAAATTTATGGGACAGATGTATCACTTAAAATATCTATAATGAATCTAAAATTAGCGATAAACATAATTGTAATACTAGAAATAAAGATAAACTCGCTGTTGCCACTTGTAGACTCCATAAATTTGGTAAATCGTTTAAAGGGCAAGGTGTACGCTTTTATAACAAACTCCCAAGGGATGTACCTACAAAAATTGACAATTTACAAATTCAAAAACGTACCTAATTAAACAAAATCTTTATAAAAAAAGCCTACTATAATATATCTGATTATTTAGATGATAGAGAAGCTTGGGATTGAAATTGCTCCAACTAAAATGTTTAGACGTAATTTATTTTCTGTATTGTTAAGTATTCTAAAAGGATCATAAAAAAAACAACCAGCCTTGTTTTATGCCTTTCTTTCCTGGCTTGGTCGTGAAGGAACAGACAGTAAAATTGACGTTTCAAAGCGATCCTTGTGATTTTAATAAATAAAAATATTTGACTTTGACTTTGTATGCTTAGCAGTGGACGTCCTAAGGCTGATATGATGATGATGTTTATAATAAAATAAAACATAAAACAGTAGTAGAGTATTAATGAGGCGTAATTTAAGACTGGTAGATATCTAGGCACAAACAGGTACCTATTATTGGTAATTAATTAATAAGTAAGTAGACTGGACTAGAAGTAGGCTAAGTAATTAGACTGGGTTGAAATATCATATTTATTCATTTTTCATTTCATATTCATTTATTCTCAAACAATAAACTATTTTGTTGGAATTTTTGTCATTATACTAATAGAAAATATTTAATAAATAATTAATGTGAAAGACAACAGTTTTGGTAAGTAGGTATATACATATTACAAAATTATAACCTGTCAAAAAATTTTAAATACAATATGATATAACATGTCAACGAAAAATAATATTAATAATACATCACATGTCAACGGAAAATAATGATAATTATTAATAACATGTCAAGTTCTTAATAATGGTAAATTCATAGTAAAAATATACAGTTAATAAATTATTACAATGCCAAAACAAAAACTCAATTAGAAATACAATATTTGCGTCAGATAATAAGATATTTGTCTTTGTAGTATTCGTCTATGGAGTAGAAACACTTTCTCAACAATAATTCCTTCAGTATAATTTTGAACTTATATGTACTGTACAATGTTTTAAAGACGATAGGCAAGTCATTAAAAAGTTGTATGGCTTGGTATCGAACATCATCCTCGGTACCATCGGTCTTTCTGTTATAATTAAATTTATAATCACTTATGACTTGATGAACCTTTATTTGTTCTGTGTTGTGTAAGGTTTTTTGCCAACTTAGCTTTTCATATTTTTAGAAGCACAAAATTCTGCTAAATATTTCATTGCTTTTATTTCAAACACATGATCTCTTTGCGTGGAAAAATTCACGCTGTAAAGCGATGCGTACAACGATGAAAAATAAAAAATATTGCGCTGCCAAAGCTTGCAAACATTTTGGTGTAATTGTGCGAATTCTTTCTCGATCTGATATTCTTCACACGTACCGGGCGCGTTGCAGCGCGCTCTGAATAAAGTTTTCAACTTTTTTATTCCAGTACTCGTTCGGATGACAAACAAACTTTATTTCCTTTGCTAACAAACAAACATAAAGCACGATGCTCTTTGTATAGTATTGTGGTATTAGATTTAATTTTTTTAGGGTTCCGTAACTCAAAAGAAAAATGGGTTTCCTTTTTCCATAATTATAGATAACAAGATGACCCACCAGCGGTTTTGGACGCGTGGTTAGTTAATAAAAACATTACCCTCCTTTTGCGAAGTCTGATAAAAGTAGCCTAAGTTTAAATCCTGGTCATAATCTATTTATATACCAAATGTTTTCGAAATCGGTCAAGCCATTTAGCCGTGAAAGCGTAACAGACAGACAGAGAAAAAGGGGCAGAGTTACTTTCGAATTTATAATATTAGTATGGATAGGATCACTTCGTTGTCTGTCTGTCTGTCTGTCTGTCTGTCTGTCTATCAAGGCTCATATTCACAGAAACGCGTGGAGGTATCAAGTTGAAATTAAGAACTTATATTAAGATCTACGCTTCCTTGGATGTTTGAAAAATAAGCTTATTGCATATTTTGCTCTCAAATAAAACAAAACCTAATAGGGTACTTCCCATTGAACAATAAACGTTTGCAAGAAGCAAAGACTCACACGCACTAGTAAAGGAATTAACCCGAAAATTGTTAATTTGTAGTGGAACCCGTGGTGCGCGAGTCGAACATGTCTGGTATTTTTAGGGTGCTGGTCATAACGCCGTATGTAACAAATGGTAGTTGATGACCTGTGAGGTAATTCAATTGTGGCAACAATTAAGTGTGTGTGGACTGAGTGACCACATGTTTTTTTTGGGTAGTTTTAGTAACTAAAAGGTTTAGTAAAAGCTATATAATATTTTTAAAAGGAATATTGTATTTGTAAGGAATTTATTAAAAAAAATGGCAATCCAGGAGTGTTGATAGAAGTGAAAACTTGAATAAAAGCAGACTACACTACATATACTTATATATACAGCGGTGTCAGTAATAGTCAGTGTCAGTAGTCAGTGACAGGTGTCGGTAACAGTGACGCGAGTTCAATGATTTCTTCCCATCTCAAAAAATGCTCAATGCGCCTAAACAAGTTTTAACTTCAAAAATTAATTGACCTAAAGTGTGGTCTCTCAGTTCTCTCACTAGACCTTCCAAAACTGGGTAAGTATATCGTTTACAAATATGTTTTGTGCACAAATATTTAGTAAAACATATTTAAACGTATTTACAAGATAGCAAAACATAATGTGGATATGATTAATAAGTCACTGAGAGACTACATGTAAATAACGTATAAATTTGCAATTATACTCTTGAATTATTTTTACAATATAACTGGTTGAAGTGTGAAGACGCGTATTTACCTTGATTGAAAGAAGAATTGAGATTGAAAGAACGCGACGCAATCGTGGCGAACACATTCACAAATCGCCAGTGTGTTGAGGCTCTCAATATTATATTTTAATGTAATAAATAAACAACAATAATAATAAATAAATATTGGTGGACATTTCACACAGCGCTATCTAGCCCCAAACTAAGCAGAACTTGTACTATGGACACCAGATAACTGATAGAATAATTATATACTTTTGTTTTTTTGTAAATACTTACTTATAATATATATAAAAACATCCAGACCCGGTACAAATATTTGTAGATCATGCACACATTTCTCCCGCGGCGGGAATCGAACCCGCTACCTCCTGCGTCACAGCCGACTATACGCCCACTGGAACCACGCCACGGAAGTCAGCATATTAAATATATTTGAAAAAAGTCAGTATATTACATAAAACATAATTTTGCGACTTGCCTCTGACTACCCCTACTTTGATATTTAAGCGTCTGCGTACAGAGTAATGTATATATTTTTGTTATATATTTATCTAAAAATGGAATTTTTGGGTGCATAGCACATCTCTAAAGTTCCCAAATAAGACGTTATTTTAGTCAAACAACTTAAGAGTTGGTTTGAGAAACTGCTTTCGTAGTTTTGTTTTCAAAGACTGCAGCCGGGGTTCTAAGATAATATTTTAATTAAAACTTCACTGCAGGCATCTTAAATTAAAAGGTTAATTAAATTTAAACATGCATACCTTTTAGCTGAAGTTGTAGTGAGTGGGGTACATAGCTCGAACGCCTGACGGCCGGTGGGGCAGAAAGGTTCTCCACAATGGAAAGACGACCTCATAACAGTTGAGCTGAAAATCAGCAATGCAAATGATGATACATTTTACCAGTTAATTTTTTTAGTTTGACGATCTCCGTGGCGCAGAGGGCGTATAGCCGGCTGAGACGCAGGAGGTAGCAAAATGTTTGCATGATCTACAGATATTCGTTTCGGGTCTGGATGTTTTTTCTATGTATTATAAGTATGTATTTACAAAACAAAGTATTATATAAGTATTCTATTAGTTATCTGGTTCCCATAGTACAAGCTCTGCTTAGTTTGGAGCTAAATAGCGCTGTGTGAAATGTCCAGCAATAAAATAAATAAATAAATAAATAAATATTGCTGGAAATTTCACACAGCGCTATCTAGCCCAAATTAAGCAGAGCTTGTACTATGGGAACCAGATAACTGATAGAATACTTATATACATTTTTTTTTGTAAATACATACTTATAATATATAGAGAAACAACCAGACCCGGAACAAATATCTGTAGATCATGCAAACATTTTTTCCGCAGCAGGGATCGAACCCGCTACCTCCTGCGTCTCAGCCGGCTATTCGGCCACTGCACCACGGAGGTTGTCTATATTGTTGTTGGCAATATTTATTTAATGAGGGTAATCGGTCAGGCACCATAAACATACGCACAAAGCTTCCATCTATATCATAAATAAATTAAATAAAAAGTATTTATTGAGGAACAACACATATAATATACAATCATGTGTACAGTTTGAAACTCATCCTTGTATTAGTATGAAAACTGTGTTACAGACAACAATGCCCTCCAATACAGCAATGAGTTCCAATCAGGTAAATGGTGCATAAACAAAAACTAAACTAAAAATTACAGTTATATTCCAACAGACCAGACAGATCTGCGTGGGTGGGTGTGTGTGATTGTGTGTATCTGGGTGAGGGTGTGTGTATGTAAGTGAGTAATTGAGTGTGTGATTGTGTGTGTAGGCACTATTTGGAAATCTTTAAGAGGTCCTCAGTATCTTCGTAATTTAAAGATTTAAGCAACTCATTAACATTTATTAATTTCCTTGTTAACGCTTTTGTACAAGGAACAGCTAATAAAAAACGAAAAATTATGCGCACCGCCAAAGAGTCAAACGCCTTGCCTGAGTTTGTGTTTCCTGATAATTACGAGTGTTTTAAAGTCATGAGTGAACAGATTTATTCTAGGCAAGAATGATCCATCGGAGACTGTATGATCGCTTACCGTCTAAAATATATAAAAAAGTAGGTATTGGCGCTGGCTGGAACCTTGACGGGTTAAACTAATACATAATACTTATAAGGTTGAAATGTAAAAAATTAGACGTTGTTAAAAATGAAAACAAACCAGACAATGTTGAACATTGTAAAAGATTGTATGAAAAAAATCTATCATGGAATTCTAGATAGGAACTAGAACGGCAGTGGTATGTGGTACAGTAATAGCACAGCCTACCGGAAACGGAACGCGCCGGGACGCTCGCGGGCACAATGAACGCGAAACAACTACAGCCTGACAATGACGTCACATCTTCGCTGCGTCTATTCAACGTGTCACTCATTGTTCTTCTAAGCAACTTGTGGTGGAGTTTTGTGAATGAGAGCAACGTGCAATGCACAGGGTTTTGCGTAAGTTCGTATGAGCTGGTAGCCAGGAGTCTAAATACACTTAAGGCGTATCCTTATTCATAAAATGAATAATAACAAGTTTAAAACCAAAAAGTTAAAGTCAAGTTATGTATAAAATAAATAAATATTGCTGGGCATTTCACATAACGCTATCTAGCCCCAAACTAAGCAGAGCTTGAACTATGTGAACCAGATTACTGATAGAATACTTATATACTTATAATATAATATAATATCTGTAGATCATTCAAACATTTGTTCCGCGGCGGAAATCGAACAAACTACCTCCTGCGTCTCAGCCGGCTATTCGTCCACTGCGCCACGGAGGTCGTCAAAAAGTCTCTATTTTTCACTCAACCCCTATTTTATTCTTGTTTATTGATAATTGTTCTTTATTTTAATTTTCTGTGTGTTTTAGTTTATGGGCTTTATTTATGTTGCCGTTAATAAAATATGTTTATTTATTTAAGACTAGCTTCCGGCCGCTGCTTCGCATGCGTGGTTTGTCAATAAAAAGTAGCCTACGTGTTAATCCAGATTATAATCTACGTACATAAATTTCATCGAAATTGGTTCAGCTGTTACGACGTGTTTGAGTAACAAACAAACAGTGTGATCATTAGTGTGATAGTGTGATAAAAGGTGATATTTTTTCGTAACAACAGGTGGTCTATCGGAAAAATTATTATGGTCTACCTAGGTGGCCTCGATTGGTGGACAACGTAAAAGTATAATAATATTTTTTTAAAGTGACGTTGTACTACCAGACAGATTGGTAGTATCACGAGGAAATAAAAAATAGCCGTAATACTACCAGAATTCTTTTTTGGGGTAGAAATTACAGTAATTCTGGATTTAAGACTTTTGCCTATATTCGTTTCATTAAAGCTACACGAATACCAAATTACAGCACTGTGGGGTGTACCCTGTGAGTTTTGTCAAAGTTCAATTTTTATTATAGCTAATAACTCAAAAACTATAAGGATTTTACTAAAAATAGAAACGGAGTCTAAATGCGCTAAAGAATACCTTTCATTTGACGTCACAATTGAGCCTCATTTTCATTTTTTTAACCCCTCTTGAACCCCAATATCTCAACAACCCCCCAACATTTTTAGCTCATTTAGTCACAACAAAATTGTGCCATCACTCATGTATCAAATTTCACGATGATCGGATCAACGCTTCGGAAGTTATCCTCGGACAAACAAACATACATACATACATACAACGCCGATCAACTACTACACTATATACTATTCTTACTATAATTACCTTCACAATCATCGCCACTACCACCTTAATGTTATTAACATTTTGAGTACTTTCATAATTAGGATAAAAAAGTTCCGGCCTTGTCAAAAACAGTCGCAGTCACCCTGGGGCTCAATTATGCTAATTTATAAGGAAAGCGATTATGGAGCCATACCATTATTTTACGATTATGATTGCTGTTCCAGCCAAGTGTTTGCATACAAAATTGTGTTAGTAGAACACCAAAAGGTATCTACAGCGGAGATACCATTGCAAAATAGTGTTACGCTGTTACACAATATGAAATAGTTGAAATTTCTTGATGGCTCTCGACTTACCTACTGTATCACGGAATACGTAATACTTGGTATGGAATATACCTGCATGCTGTATTTTTACCTGCAGTTGCGCAGAATGGGGAGTGGTCATTCTGTCGAAACCTTTCCTGGAACGATCGAGAATTGTGTAGTGAATTGTGCGCTATATAAATAGGCCGGAGAGATGGCCGGACAGTCAGTCTGGATTTTGCTATACGTGCGAACATTTCGGTGACTTTAAGTGGTGCAACAGTGGTGTGAATTAGTGTGTTGTGATTACGTGTGACCAAGTTCGTGTATTCATCGTTTTAGTGTTGAATAAAAGTGTTATTTTAGTTAGACTGATTATCATTATTTTATCTCGAACCCTCAGCTCGTAACAATAGTAAAGCAATTTTTTTAAGATTTAGTAGAATCGGCCACTGATGAATTGAACCAAAACATTGTCGGTCGTAACACCAATAGAAGGCTACGTCATGAATCCCGTATTTATGATAATTGACTTTTTCCATTCTAATCCGATCTGGTCTTCCGTTCTTTTAATTCTTCGCATAAAATGAAAAGCAAAACTATACGTACATTTTTATTACCGCAGCAAAAACCTGCCTTCACCGCCATCGGTATCAATTAATATTGAGATCAGTTTTTTTATCGTACCGTGGATTTTATAGTTCTCTGGCTAATTGGTTTCACTTTGAGCTAGGCGATCGCCTATTTGAAGAATTTAAGCTAGAGAATGAATTTTCAAAGCTATGGTACCCTTAAGATCTTTTTATAAAATCCTTTTATGAAAATATTGCCGTGTTGATGTGTGACCTTCCGATCTGGAAGCTGTTCATTTTTAAAATATGCTTTAAAATAATTGTTATGTGGATGTGTTATATATGGTTTGTTCCGTAACTTGGCTGTACGCAAAAGAAACAAGGAAAAGTATAATGTGCGGTCGTATTGCTAAAAAAGAATCTCTTCCAGACACCCTTTGGATGATGAGGGTGGTATACTAACGAATTGTGGATGGTACTAAGCCGTTTGTCTGCATGCCCTTTGTCTTTCTACAAAATATTTCTCAAATAACTATCAAAAGTACCTAAGTCCCACCTTATTTTGTGCATTGCTTTGGGATTATTAGAACTAATATTAGATTCTGCTAGATGGGCCGGCGATATCGAATGGATCGCTGATAAGACCTGGATGCAATCTGCCCAAGACATAATTACATGACACAAAATGAAAGAGGCTTATAAACCGCAGTGGATGAATATATTGTGGAAATCGCGGGCTGGCAATGGGTGAGACTAGCGTAGGATCATGGTGGAAGGCATAAACTTGGGAAGGCCTATACCAGTCGGTGAAGTCAGGCTGTGAACGATGATGATTCTCAAATTACCATTTACTAGTGGTTCGCCCCGAACTGAGATCTCGTGAGTCTTCGATTAAAATAAAAAAATACTATTTGTAATTTTTGACTATAAAAATAATGCCACGAAATAATAACCAACTAACTTAAACTACAGTTTCATTCAAATTACAGGTAACAGGAGTTCATGTAATCTGGTTAGGTTTTTTTGGGATACAAATTGCAGTTATTCTAGATTTCAGACTTTTGCCTATATTTGTATCACTTAAGCTACATGCATACCAAATTACAGCAGTGTGGGGTCACTGGTGTACCCTGTGAATTTCGTCAAAGTTCAGTTTTTATTATGGCTAATAACTCAAAAACTACAAAATATAAACTAAAAATAAAAACAGAATTTAAATGTACTAATGAAGACCTTTCATTTGACATCCCACTTGACCTAAACGACTCATTTTCATTTTTTTTTTACCCCTTTGAACCCCAATATCTCAAAACCCCTCCAACATTTTTAGCTTATGTATAGTCACTCTGGAATTGTGCCATCACTATCTCCCTATATACCAAATTTCACGATGATCGGATAAACGCTTCGAAAGTTATCCTCGGACAAATAAACATACATTCATACATACAACGCCGATTTGCCCAAGTTGACTTAGAAATCTCGCTTCGCTCGATCAATTATCTGGGTCAACACATAGCATTGCAATTCAGCGGAGCGATACAGCCAGTGTCTTGGGGGCACTTTCACCTGGTAGTGATCTGGAGCAGTTGAGCTATCTATAGATCGTTTGTAACGGTGATTCAACTGTTTCCTATGTATTTTAGAGACTTGTAAATAATTGTTTATTAATTCTGTTAATAACCTTAAACACAATATTGGTAAGTAAGCTTAATGTAGAGGATATATTACTAGAAGAAAACTAGTTTCAAGATATGATTTAATGCAGTTCTGTTCTTGGAATCATCGAAGTTTATTATTTACGAGACAACTTAACGGACCGTACCTTGTTTGAAGAAGATACAAGTTAACAACCAAACAATAGGTAAAACAGGTAACACGCATTTAAGATACAACTTAGCAGAGCAAAACTTTAGCCATTTCATTTCTGTTTGGTAAGCCTGTTTTTAAAACCAATGGCAGATTTGATTTGTGCGTATTTATGTAACTTTGTCAATTGTATGATTTAAGTATTTGTTATCTACTTTAAGATGTTTCTGAAATAAATATTATTTTGATTATTCATCATCATTATCAACGTATAACCAGTCCACTGCTGGACGTAGGTCTCTCCCAGGGTGCGCCATTGCACCCGATCCTCACCAGTGCGTAAAGACCTTGTAACTGGACATACATGATTTCAAACGGGCAATTAAATTATTTGACAACAAATTGCCCGTGTATGTATACTTATATTAACTGTACCAACTTAAATGTATATCTGGTATTGTGATAAAAAATAGTAGATACTTTATAAGATTGTTGAGCTATAAAAATAGATCTCTAAAACAAAATACACACTGGCAATAGAAAGCTCTTACGGAAGTGGATACTATCGCTTTGGGTGAGAACTTGTGTCCGCTATCCATAAGTTTGGGAGTGCTGTTTAGAATTTAAAACAGTGGCAATCGTTAAAGCGCATCACAAACGGTGAAAATGATATAATATTTTATACGCTCTCATACAATCCAATGGAAGATGGAAATATAATTATTATATTCGCCCTGTGTGATGGTCCATTGGCTAGTATGGTGAGCGATATTTTATCTATAGCATCTTCACTGTGTGTGCGTTTAACGATAAAAGATTGCTGAAAATCTAGACAAAAATGGACACCAAAGAAAATAAATAAATATATATTGTAGGACATTTCAAACATTGCTATCTAGCCCCAAACTAAGCAGAGCTTGTACTATGGGAACCAGTTATCTGTTAGAATATTTATATACTTTTTTTGTAAATACATACACATATAATAAATAGAAAAACACCCAGACATGAAACAAATATCTGTAGATCATGCAAACATTTGTTCCGTGGCGGGAATTGTGTCTCAGCCGGCTATATGCCCACTGCGCCACGGAGGCAGTCAAACAGTAAAAAAAAAGTGAAACTACACTAGCTTTAGCGGGTTCAAACCCCGGTGGGTTGAGCCACCGGGCCGGGGACTTTGATGTGTAGAGGCTTTAAGAGGGATGCAATACCCTTTCTAAGCGGTATCTTTTACATATATTCCCTTTAAAATAATAACGATTTAAATCACGAAGATAGCTAAAAGCTGAAAAGATTTCTAATCTCACAGTTTCCTGAATGAAACAAATAAAACGTGGGTCACAGGAGAGCCCAATGCGGGTCACCAATTAGACCTGTACGTGCAGTGTTGACGAATCATTTTCTTTTCCTCTACTCTTCAAACAACAAGGTCCATTATGCGTGTACCGCCGTGTACAATCGTGTTTGTTGCATTTTTGTGTACAGTTAGTAGCAGAAATGCAATTGTTGAAACCAGTGTTGTTACATTAGGATATCCCTTCTTTTATTGATCGAGCGAAGCGAGATCTCCAAATCAACTTGGGAAAATCGGCGTTGCATGTATGTATATATGTTTGTTTGTCCGAGGATAACTTTCGAAGCGTTTATCCGATCATCGTGAAATTTGGTATATAGGTAAGTAATGATGGCACAATTTTGGTGTGACTCAATGAGCTAAAAATGTGGGGGGGTTGTTGAGATATTGGGGTTCAAGAGAGATAAAAAAAATGAAAATGAGACTATTAGGTCAAAAAAGACGTCAAATGAAAGGTCTTCATTAGTACATTTCGATCCCGTTTTTACTTTTAGTAAAAGTTCTTGTAGTTTTTGAGTTATTAGCCATAATAAAAACTAAACTTTGACAAAATTCACAGGATACACCAGTGACCCCACAGAGCTGTAATTTGGTATGCGTGTAGCTTATGTATCACAAATATAGGCTAAAGTCTGAAATCTAGAATAACTGCAATTTGTATCCCATAAAAGGGTATCCAATTAACATGAACTCCCGTTACCTGTAATTTGAATGAAACTGTAGGTCAAGTTAGTTGGGTTTTATTTCGTGGCACTATTTTGATAGTCAAAGATTACGAATCATTCGTAATCTTTGACTATCATTTTTTTTGTTTTTATGGTAGACTCGCGAGATCTCAGTTCGGGGCGAACCACTAGTATAACAAACAAACCTTTTTTAAACTACGTACAATATTTTAAAGCATATAAGTCGCAAATGAATAAAAATCTCCGCTTGTGTCTCCATTCTCACTTGGCCACAGTTCTGAAACTTTAGCCACTTAGTCTTGTTGACGCTTACAAATTGCAAGGAGCGAATTTATTCAAAAAAATACAGTAATGCAAACAAAAGAAGGTACCTAACTATGTCCTAGCAATTTTGTGACGATACGCCATTGTCATAGTGAAGCGATTGGTTTGAGCAATTAATGTTGTAGAATCTATATTCATCTATATACGATGTTAATTGTTTCTACAGTAGAAATAGACAGATGTTTCAGCTGGAGCGATATCGATACGCCTTCATTTCCGTGCGCCTGACACGTGGAAATTGCACTCGATCGAATGTCGAAATGTCCACGGCTTTTTGCGGGATTTGTTTTACATTTGGCCGCGATGTCCATTTCGCGTGTTTATTAGTTCGGCGGACCGCGTAATGTGAATTTAAATTCGATTCAATCCCGCTCTGAATCTCTATTTCCCGAAATGGTTTACAATGCAACTAAATAAACGGTTTTAATGGTTTTCAGTTTTACGCTGTAAATTTTGCCTAGGAGTTTTTTTTTATTAGTTTTGGTGAGGTAAGGTTTGTAGGTTTGTACAGCAAATAGTGAAGTAAGTGCTTATTCTATTCTCTTATACTAGATAGATCAATTCTTTGACAATGCCCTCTACAGCAGCTATAATCTTAAGTATCTAAATACTTATTAATCAGTATTTAGATGCATAAATGTAAATGAAATATAAACGAAATACTTGTCTATTTCTGGTACCTCCGAAATGATTATTTATATCATAACAACAAAGGCATTACCGGGGCCGAAGCCAACGAGTAAGAGGCCTGTTTGTTTAAAAAAAAATCACTATGGCAAGATGGAGGTGAGACGTTGGTGAACTTTGGTGTGGGCGGTTAAAGGGTTTTGAGAGGTGTGCTGCAATTTCACTAAGCGCTACTCCCGGCTTTATGTCTTTAACACTTCAACCTTTGGAGCATAGGTTCCGCTCTTGCGCCTCCACCTTTAACCGGCCAACTAAGGCAAACCAAGGGTCAGGAGTTTCTGTCAACCCCAAGGAGTAATGGGGTTCCGCGGTGTCGCCACGCACCGAACGCTCGCCACAAGCGTGCCCTGCGGGATGAAAATGGAAATGGTGATGTATGAAGCACTTTGTCACTATCGACGTCGTCGGGGCCGCGTACGGTAGAGCTGAGGCATGCCCGGCGCCGAACCAGCCGACAGCTAAGGTCGCCCTCGCCGCGCAGGAGGTCGCGGCAGCGGAGGTAGTGGCAGCGACCTGCTCTCGTCGCTCGACATGCAGCTGGCGTCCGGAGTATCATAGATGTCAACCCGGACAACGACACGGAGCTTGACGAGGCGTGCGGCGGTGGTGGTGGGCGTGCATTGAGTATTCGCTGGTTTTTGCTTTCACGTGATTTTCGATCGTTGTTATATTATTATTATTTTATCTTGGAAAAAAATAGCCTTGTGACATTTTTTGTCTGTCACGTACAATACTCGTAGTATTAAATGTTTATAGCCGAAAAAAGGTGCAATAGAAGCCGTTTTATTGATTTGGTGTAAATATACGTAACCATTGTTGAATTTAATTATTGCACAGGGTTGCAAACATTTTAGAAAATTTATTTAAATAAAATCAGAAAATCTCCGAGAAAATTTAATGTGTCAGCGGTGACATTTTTATATATATTATTAAATATTATTATCATTTTTTTTATTTATATTATTATTATTATTGACGAAACCAAGTGTTCTACTGTGTCCCTACGGCTTGAATAAATGAGTATGAGATTAGATTAGATAATACGTTATTGCACACCGTAAACAACAAAACAATTAAAATTAACAGTATTCAAATGAATGTATTGAATATATAAATAAATGTATGATAGAA
This sequence comes from Philereme transversata, assembly GCA_963924445.1. Lineage (NCBI taxonomy): Eukaryota > Metazoa > Arthropoda > Insecta > Lepidoptera > Geometridae > Philereme > Philereme transversata. Next base: position 8,069,561 of record OZ004353.1, read on the forward strand.
AAACATACAAATCATCTAAAGATACGGTGTGATTCCGAAAATTAACTGTATATCCTCATACGAATTTTTGATATTCGGTGTTTTATATTAAACAAACACTTGGTTAAAAAACATCTGTATTATTATTATTCAGTTATTTTGGGAGCATTATCTAAAGTTAAATACCTTGCATGGTTATTTTATACAGTCCAAAAGAAACAGCTGATTTGAAGAAAGTTTTTTTTTAGATTTGCTAGGAAGAAAATGTTTTTTTAACTTTTATTGGTAGAATCACCCCTATTAGGTTCATCCGAAGCTTTTGAATTTAGATATTAGTGCTAATATTTTTAGGGCTTTTAAACCTAGAAAATATATTCTCGTAATACAAATGGATTGCACTTCATGCACGATCTACCTAACTGAATGTCTGCGATATTTCAAGAAAATTCATTCTCGAGTTGGAATCATATTAATGATAAAATTCAAGTGAAGCGTAGGATTTCCATTTCTCGAAGTGCTCACAATGTCTGCACTAGCTGATATTCAGCGTTTAATATTCATGTCTAGCAGCTTTGCTTCCTTAACCCCGGGTTTGTTGAGATGACGATGTCCGTAACTCAGCGGACTACTGACAGACAACACTGTTTTAACCACGTAACACCACCAAATGCGAAATATATTAGAATCTGTATATTAGAATCTATATACTTTTAAACACTAGAACCACACGTGCTATCTTTGAAGCTCGCTGGTGTCTTACGAGCTGTCATAAGCCACGGGAAGACCGGATCCAGACATTCATTAGATAATAGTACTAACGCGAATGTTGCAGAGGCATTTTAATTATATACTCATACCTGCTCATTTATTCAAACCGTAACTAGGAACACAATAGAACACTTGGTTACGTGAATAATACTTAAATAATTACATAGGCTTTATCTACCTAGTAGCTCAAAGCACCTTAATTTGGGGGGTGCTAGAAACAGACAAGCATTTCTTAATGACATCAAACCACTAATTATTAGTACTTAAAGATTATAGCTGCTGTAGATGGGCATCTTTACATAGGATAAAACAAAGTCGCTTCCGCTGTCTGTTACCTTAGATCTTTTAAACTACTCAACGTATTTTAATGCAGTTTTCAGCAATAGATAGATTTATTAAAGAGGAAGGTTAATATAGAAAGAAAGAAAACATTTTATTCAAAAAACCACACAGTAATAAAGAAAAATAAACACAACAACAATAAAATCTAACCTAAGCACCAACAAACTGAAAAGCTCTGTGTGGAGATGAATTGGTACTCAGCTCAGCATGATGCTACGGCATGTTAATATGCCGCAGCGCTGGTCTTCCGCTGAGTCCAGTTTAGATTACCTCACGTTCATCTTGATCAAGAATTGTCAAGTCAAAGTCAAAGTCAAATATTTTTATTCATTAAAATCACAAGGATCACTTTGAAACGTCAATTTTACTGCCTGTTCCTTCGCGACCAAGCCAGGAAAGAAAGGCAAGAAACAAGGCTGGTTGTTTTTTTTTATGATCCTTTTACAATACATAATACAGAAAATAAATTACGTCTAAATTGTAACATTTTGAACGAGTTGGAGCAATTTCAATCCCAAGCTTCTCTATCATCTAAGTAATCCGATATTTTATAGTAGGCTTTTTTATAAAGATTTTGTTTAATTAGGTTTTTAAATTTTTTAATTGTCAAATTTAGTACATCCCTTGGGAGTTTATAATAAAAGCGTACACCTTGCCCTTTAAACGATTTACTAACTTTATGGAGTCTACAAGTGGCAACAGCGAGTTTATCTTTATTTCTAGTATTAAAATTATGATTATCGCTATTTTTCTTAAACAAATTAATATTTTTATGAACATTAGATTTTTATAGATGTATTGACATGGGAATGTCATAATATTTATTTCTTTAAAGTTATTGCGTAATGATTCTCTGGGGCCCATATTATAAATTGCACGAACAGCCCTCTTCTGCAGCACTGCCCCACAGCAGTATACCGTATGACATAATGCTGTGGAAGTAGCTGAAGTAAACTAATCTAGCTGTGTCTACGTCTGTAAAATGTCATTGTCAAAGAAGTAATTTTGGTAAATTGACTCATAAATTCGTATATATCGTAGTACTGTTATATCAAATGGGTCTTCCGTCCTCGCCTGACATTCTGTCTGGCTAGCACTGGGCGGCCTTATTGCTGAAGCCATTTTTCCGAGGTAACCTTTAGATATATATGTGAAATCTCCAGCGATATTTATTATTATTATTATTATATAAATATGTGCAATACAGGAAGCAAGGAAGCAGCAACGGACTATTTAATTCGATTTTAATAACAGTCCGCGTCATTTTGAGAACTCTGAATTTTGGCTGAAATTAGATATTCGTTACTCGGCGCCGATAACCGTTGAGCATCGGAGCTTGTGAACCGGTTCTTGATTAGAGCCACAGTTTGTTGAGGTATTTGTGTTAACTTTTGCACTTAGTTCCCGTTGATATTTTCAGAGTAAGTGAAGCAAGTGGAATGGTCTCCCAGCCGAGGTTTTCATCACTGACTACAGTATGGGGTTCTACAAAATGGGCGTATTAAAATATTAACCTTCCTATACCCGCGCGTTGGTCTGTTAGACCGACAAATTACTTTCCTGTGTTTTTTTCACGTTAGAACAACTCTAGCGCAGGGAGCTTCCTAGTAGCTGCATGATTCGTCGCCATCTTCAATTCAGTGCGACGCGAGCGTTGAGTGCGTATAGTGCGTGTCGCAGGTCACACACTTGTAAAAAATATTTTTGTTTGGAGCATGCAGTTATGGTATGCTCTGAGTGCCATAGTGACACGTCTGCGGACAACTAAGATTTTTTTAATGTTCCTCATATTGTTATCTTTAATATTTTAGAGTTTTTTTGTTTGTTTTGAGAAAAACTATGTTAATGGTCAAATTTTTGTAGCTCCTAAGAAAAAGAAGCATTTTTTCAGAGACTGTTTTAAAAGACTGTAAGTTAATAATAAAGTAAATATTTTCTATAACATTGGTTTATTTCTTGTAAATACATCCCTTAGTAATAATAAAATATATTTTGAGTAAGGCTTTCTCATCAAAATTATAGAAAAAAATGACTTGTACTTTCGGTCCCAGGCACCGTGCGCGGGTATATTTGTAATTTTTTTTGGCGCGGGTATAGAAAGGTTAAAAGGGTCGGCAACGCGCCAGTAATAGGTGCGGCAGCGCCTTTCGTGTTAGAAACATCCATAGGCAACGCTAATCTCTTACCATGAGATGGGCCGTATGATTCTTTAGTATCTTAGTGTTATATAAAAAAGTCATTAATTCTATATCGAAGTAGTTCGAACATAATAAAAAATGGCAATCCGGGAGTGCAGACAGAAGTGAAAACTTGAATAAAAACAGACTACATTACAGATACTTATCTACAGAGGTGTCAGTAACAGTCAGTGTCATTAGTCAGTGACAGGTGTCGGTAACAGTGTCGTTCAATGGTTATTTCCCATCTCAAAAAATGCACAACGCGCCTAAAGAAGTTTTCACTTCAAAAATTACACCTGATTGTAAAACTAGTTTGGCAACGCACTACAATATCCCGGTTCTTTTTTAAAGTGTTTTACAGGACCTTCTAGATGTAAGGAAGACCTAAGAGACTCTAGAAATCTATGAGGGAGACCTATATTCACCAACGTCCTTTGGTTATACTAATAAAGTTATTTCTTGATAAATATCAATATCTATCAATATTAATATATCTGTATGCCTCAAGTTGATTGATGCAGGGAAGTGCATCGTAGGGCACATTTCTAAGGAGCGTGACCTACGAGGCAAACTTTGTTATAGGCGATGGTTACCACTTAACATCAGGTGGGCCATAGACTTGTTCCATCTCCATAGTATAAAAAAAAAATATGTATATATCTACATATATTTTAATTTTTTGTCATCGGAACTAGTCGATGAAACACTCCCAGTCTAATCAATAAGTAGTATCTACCTAAACACCCAAACTTGTGACAAATATCTGTAGAGTATGCAAACATCAGTTCTGCGGCGGGAATCGAACCCGCAACCCCTTGCGTCTCAGCCGGCTATTACTACTGCACACTGCACCTCAGTCTTGCAAATTAATTTAGATTTTTTGTTAAGATCTTTTGTTTCATTTATGTATCAAAATATTCAACTTGTTATTAAAACTAGGCATGTTAGTTTCCAGCTCAGGCGGATGACAGAAAAAGGGTTAAAACCAGACAAGTTTTGTACCACTAACATACAAGTCAAATCGCGAAAGCTTGTTAAAGTTGTGATACCTTGTTAACTAAGTTTTAGTCCTGTCTTGCTCACTCTGCATAGCGTAGGAACGGTAAGATTGAAATAAAAATAGGTGGAAACATGTTTTGTTAGTCCTTTATGGAACTGTTCATTGGCCTAGATTTACTATAAAAATATTAATATTAGAACCATACAGGTCATATAGATGTATTTATAGTAAAACTAGCTGTTGCCTGCGACTTCGTACGCGTTACACTACTAAATGTGTAGGTAACCTAGAAATAAAGCTAAAGTCGCTGTTGCAACTTGACTCGACACCCCATTATTGTCCCATGGGAACTGATTGATGGGATAAAAGGTAGCCTATGTGGTAATCCAGGTTATAATCTACGTATATACCTACCAAATTTCATCGAAATCGGTTCAGCTATTACAACGTGATTGAGTAACAAACAAACAAATAAATAAATAAACAAACATCCAAACCTTCACATTTATAATATTAGTGTGATGATGTCAATATTGTGCCTGTCTATCGCATAGCTATCCGCAGCCACCTTGACCACGGAAGACCAAGCGCTTTGACAGAGCAAATCTGCCATCGCAGTCGTGGCTATTTTTGTCACTAGATACGTAGCGATTAGCTTACGCCTAGTTTTAAGATTTCATTCCATTTCTGTGTAGATTGGTGACAAAATAAACGTTTTGTATACAAAAAAAAAGGAATAGGAATGATCCTTGACGGGTTAAAAATAGATTAAAATACTGCCATTTTTAAATATTTTTATTTTTTGCCAAGTACGCATACCTGCGTTTCTTTTTTCAGGGTATTACCGGTGCCAAAGTTACAGGCCTTTTCACAATGTCTCTGGATGCAATTACAAGCAGGCCCAGTTGACCTGTGATGGTATTTAATGGTTTAAGGTAGAGGTAACCGCTTAATATAAGGTGCGCCATCAGCTTGATCCATAAAAAATACTGCTGAATCAAACTTAACGTGGTTGGACTACAATGTAGATGACGGTGGAACAAAGTCTGACATGCATGAACAAATAATGCAGAGTAAAGTTACCAAAGATATTAGATTTACAGAGACATACTGTGATCCAGAGATGTTTTATGAAATCGCATATCCCAGAAGTTTCAGTGATTTACTAACAAATAACTATGTTTTCTGGTGGCGAAGTGGCAAAAGTTTAGTTTAAGATAAATAATAAAATAAATAAATATTGCTGGACATTTCACATAGCGCTATCTAGCCCCAAACTAAGCAGAGCTTGTACTATGAGAACCAGATAGCTGATAGAATACTTAAATACTTTTTTTTTGTAAATACATACATAAAATATATAGAAAAACCCCCAGACACTGAACAAATATCGATAGTTCGACGATACAAAAATCAGTCTCTTTCATTATTATAAATACGGGATTTATCACGTACCGTCTTATCGGTGTTTTGACCGACAATGTTTCGGTTCAATTCGTGAACCTTTATCAGGGTGAGCGCAATCCACTCCGAATAACGTCTCGCCTCGCACTGAGTGTGTGTGCAGTGAGTGCGAGGCGAGACGTTATTCGGAACGGATAAGACGGTAGGTACGTGATAAATCGCGTATTTATAATAATGATTGAAATCAATCACGAAAGTTTTCTAAGCAAAATCAGTGTCTTTGTTTCGTAAAAACTACTAAACCAATGAAAATGTATCCCTTAGTAACTTTCAATTAGAGGAACGTCTGCTATTTCCTAAAATAACATTTTAATATCAAGATCGGGTTTTTTACAAAATATCTAATATTACCTCCGCCTTACATGTTCAATTTAACCCCGTCAAAAGATTTGTGTACAAAAGGTCAAGCTAGCAGCACCTCAGCGTGAATAAAAATGCATTCAAGGTATCAAATGGCATGACCCCCAATCGGAAAATTCAATCCACTTTGGTATTCAGTTTCCCTTGGCCATAAATATGATATTCCGTTCTATCCCAAAGGCTAAAATTTTTACATTTGAAATCCTTGGTCTACTTTTTGCTTTCTTATATTTTTGGTTCATGCTGTAAAGTGGATATGAAAGTTCTGGCTATTTCTATAGAATATTCCGCCGGTACTTTTTGAAAGAATTTTATTGGTATTGTTTTAGGAGGCGGTTGTTTTAGTAGTTGCTTAGACTTGTTGGCACCACAGCGGTTGCATTCTTCACCTAGCGAGGAAATTTAAAACATCTAGGATAGGTTTGTCCTTATTTTACCAGTATAAAACTTCCCAGGTACTGTAGAAATAATTTTCAAATGTTTTTATACGGTTATTTTAGGATAGTCAAAGTTTATTTTTAGAAGTTTTATTAGTTAGTTTAGGTGAAATCTTGCAACTTAATTTTAAACCAGTTCCCCCCAACTGATTTTTTTTTATATACAGCGGTATCTAGCCCCAAATTAAGCTTGTACTATGGGAACCAGATAACTGATAGAATACTTATATACTTTTTTTTGTAAATACATACATATATATATAAAAATCAATTGTTGTTCGTTAGTCTCACTAAAACTCATAAACGGCTGAACCGATTTGCCTAATTTTGGTTTTGAAATATTTGTAGAAGTCCAAGGAAGGTTTAAAAGGTGAGAAAAAATAAAGAAATTGCAATGAAAGTAGTAAAAAAAGTAGTAAGTAACTATTTTATTTTCCCATACAAACTGTTCGTACCTGTCAAACTGGATGCGTTTATTTCATTTGTTATCAAAATGTTATTTTATTATTTAATTTCTGAACGCATTATAAATATTTAACCACAGACAAATGTGACATATATGTTTTTTGTCAAATATTGGTGAATCCTTGGATATCTTCTTTATAATTTGTGTTTGTGAATTCGTGAAGTGCGCGGAAACTTTTTATGTGTCCATATAATTTAACCGTCGTTCATTGACGTGAATTCATTTACATGAAGTGTCGCGACACTTTGACAAGAGTGTTTTATATAGTTTTTATCCCGAAGTTCCGCGGGAACAGGAAATTCCAAACGTGCGAAGCCGCGGGCGGGTCAACTAATAATATATAGAAAAACACCCAAACACGGAACCAATATCTGTAGATCATGTAAAAATTATTCCGCTGCGGGAATCGAACCCGCTACCTCCTGCGTCTCAGCCGGCTATACGCCCACTGAGCCACGGAGTCAGATTAAGCTGATATTTGGAATACATATGTAATTTCGGTGACAATGCTATTTTATGGAAGTGGTCTATGATAGAGGAGGATGCTAGACAACAGAACATCTGAACGGATTATAGTAGACTACTTGTGTTTGAGCTCATTTGAAATCTGCTTGCGGTTTCGATTATGAATTTTATGAAAGCTTTTTTTGAATGACTAATTTTTCAACAAAAAAACTTATAAAACCTAAAGTAATGGAGATACCCACAGATGTCATTCCTAAAGAATTAGTGAGAACCATTTTGATGGATATCTACTTAATTTTAATTAAGGTCTGTGATTTCAACCGTTTTAATTGTAAAGTTTTCAGTTTTTTCCCTAAATTTTTTATATTCCTGTTACTTGAAGCAAACGCTTTTCAAACCCAAAACCACAGCATATTATTAATAATTATTCTGTTGCACATGTTTCATAAGCTGATATTTCAGGAAATCAAATCAGCACGTAGAAAATAGCGATCAATTAATCCACATGATTGATTGCCTAACGGTTCTAATAACTTTCGTGTGAACGGTTTCCATTGAGAACTTGTGAACAATTTTCGCAGTTTTTTGCTTTATCATTATCAAGTCATTTATTTCGCTCGGTATCATTGGCGATCATGACGCCAATAAACTATGACGGAATATATGATTTGCCAGCTAACTTAGAAAATTGATTTTTAGTTTACACGCAATTTAGTTAGTTTGATCCATCTCGTCCTAATAACTGTTATAGACTCATAGTGTCTATGAGATTTACCACTAATGCCCAAAACTTATGAAACTTGAAAAGTGTTAGAAGATTTTAAAACCATCTCAAAAATGTTTAAGCCGGACAGAACATGAACCCGCAACCTTCCTCTTGATACGCTTATTCAATAGATTTATTTTCACACAAGAGAAACTGGCATTGTCTACGCTGACCGTACAGGCACCATGGTTCGCCTATGCGCCAACAGTGCAACCGGCCTTAGCAAATCTTGGTGCAGCAAGCGTAGATAGTGATGCAATTGCACCGCATCCGGTACTGGAGCAGCTTCCGCAGCAACCTCCGCAAGGGCCGCAAGGTCCGCACATCTTGGATTGTTGAGTTGAAAGAGTATAACTAAAGTTCTAAAAACAGGTCAAAAGACAATTAAAAAGTTGACGAACAGATAGACTGAAATTGTATGTTTTAGGCTGTTTTAGGTTTTTAATATTTTTTGAAGTTTTTAGTGTGTATCTCGCAAAGAATTGGAAGGTACGAAGATGGACTGCCAATTGTGCTACAGGCTCTTTTCACGTCAAAGTCGAGATTAGTGAGATGATTCAGTTTACGACTCGAAGTCCAGTCTGGCTTGAAAGTTTTTGAGATGGTTTTAAAATTTTATAATTTTCTGTAAGTGTCGATAACACTATAAAAATAAAATACTGTTAAGTTTTAGAAGTTTTAGGCAAATGCCTTAATAAATACTAAGTCTGTTTAAAATCGATTCCAATCTATCCCCATTGGTACCACAATAATCGGACCAACTGTAGTATGCAGCAGTGAGTTTGTATATCATCTATTTGTAAATGAATTTCTCATTAACACCTCACAAAAGTTCCAGCATAGAATCTTAGAATGATAAGTCGAGATACCAATGTTGTATAAAAGTTATAGACGAAGCTTTGACCACCAACAAGCTTGAGATTAAAACCACAGAATAAATGCGAATAGCTTTGACACATATATATAACAGTGGATGCAGCTGTTGGGCGCAGGTCGCACTGTAAATCAATGGGGAAGGAATACCTATGTTCAGCAGTGGACCTCCTATGGCTAGTAATAATGATGCGTTTCATGATGGCACAATCTAGCTCAGTGACGACTCTAGATTAGTCTAGATTAATGAACTGTGACGTTTGGTTTCCAGTTTTATACTTCTCCAAGGGTTTATTTTCAAATTTTCAACCGACTTCAAAAAGGAGGAGGGTTCTCAATTCAACAGATTTTTTTTATATTTGTTACCTCAGAACTTACGACTGGGAGAACCGATTTTGATGATTCTCTTTTATTTGAAAGTTGGTGCTTACCGTGTGGTCCCATTTCAATTTAGTCCAGTTCTGACTATGGCATCCATGAGAAACCATATAAGTCTTAAATTTTGCGGGTTCGATTCCCGCCGCGGAACAAAAAAAAAGGAAAGTTAAGGGTAGTTTGGTAAGAATTTGGTTAGGTTAACCGACTTCAAAAAAGGAGGAGTTTCTCAATTCGACTGTATTTTTCAGTATGAATATTCGAGGTAACTTTGAAGCCGGTTGTTAAATTTTAGTAAAAATTATATTATGTCAATCAAGCTCTAAGCATTTCTTTGCGCCAAGAAAGGGGGAAAAGGTATAATTATAATTCATACCTCTTCTGCTTTTTGGGAGGTTTATTACTTCATGATACGATGATAAAATGACTTTGATTATAACCGGAACCGCAAAGGTCAACCCAAGACCCAAGACCCAAGGGCCTGGAAAGAAAGTCGTAGTAAAAACAATGTGATCAAATAATGGGTGCAAACAGGCAGGAATTGTGAGGATAACTGCAAAATGTCATTGTGTCCAATCCGTGGCAGCTGAGTTAGTATAAAATTGTAAAGACGTTTATCACTTCTTGCTAGAACTTTTCTCTAAGGTTTTGAAATGATTGAACTAACTGCGCTCTATTATCTGTGTAAAGCATGTCGTTTCAGTTTTTATGAATTTCATAACATGAGCACTGAGGAAGGGAGTTTCAGAGTTCTGTAAATTTAAACTTGAGCAATTTCACTTTTTGTGGCTTCGCGATTACTTTGTAGTTGGAGATAAATCTTTATTAGGTTTATATTCGCGATTTGTCCTCTTCTTAGGCGGGCAAATCCACAAATTGTTTATAGCTTTTCTATGTTACTTCGATATTATTCATGAAAGAAGCCGGTACCTTTTTGGTTGCTGGAGTTTTTTAATGTTTGTTGGGAAACAGGGTTACGGCCCACCTGATGGTAAGCGGTCACTGGAGTGCTGCCCACATTAGTATATTATTGAATGGGGCTGTATGACTAATGAATAAAAATAGATTATGCACTCAGTAATCAGACCCTTGAAGATATCCTACAAGGGGGTAGACAGAGACAAATCCAAATATTGCGTTCGATGCTTCTCACTTTTTGCATACAAGTTGAGCATTCACGTACCTAACTTATAAATACTAACAAACTGCCAAAAGATATAAAATCTTTTAAAACACCAAAAATCTTTAAAAAACTGTTAAAAGACCACATATCAAGGAATTTCTCGCGGATTGAATAGATGCTAAAATATATAATATTATAATACGCTTGAGACGCGCTCCGCTCTTACACTGTGACATAGTCCTTAGTATACATTCCTTTATTCCATCCTTTATTTATTTATATTTATATTTATACCCACATATTTTTATTGTAAAATAGTAACATCAATGTTCTTTTTTATATTCGAATATAGTATTACCATACAAATAGTTAAGTGTATACAATAGTTTGCTACGCCAAATGGCACATCCTCTTTATTTTTTAAGAGAAATTGTAATTTTCTCTATAAGTTAATTTGTAATTCTTTTGAGAAATAAATGTTTAAACCGTACTTCAAGTATTGATGTAAACTCACAATGTTCAACTCACAACCCAAAGTACCTTAGTTGTTCTTTGATGGTATTTTATAAGCATTAATATGTATTTTTGTTTGTTTAATTGGTAAATTAATATACAAAAACGTGACTAAGGAATAAATACTAATTATCTATATATATAAAAATCTATTGTTGTTCGTTAGTCTCGCTAAAACTCAAAAACGAAAAGCGATTTTGTTACAATGTTTTGTGTGTGTTTGAGTGGGTCCTTGGATGGTTTAGATCAGGGGTCGGCAACCGGCGGCCCGCGGGCCGCATGCGGCCCGTAGACTATCTCGGTGCGGCCCGCAACCCTGAGGTCCGTAAGAAAAAAATACCGAAGCAAAAGGCCATATAAATTCACTAGAATTTATACGGCCATGCTGCTGGGCCATGAGAGTATTCTTGAAAGCTCGCTCCCACGCGGGGTGATAAAAATGTACCTCTATTTCATTTCTTAAGAACTGTTTATCAAGACTGTGATGTTATGTATTGTTTCTACCGAAAATAAATATTTGCTGTACTTATTCAATTCTTGGCAATTTCTTTTGCGTTTATCCGCCGCACGTGCGGCGGCGGGCGGCTCCTTTGAGACAATAGGCGGGGCGGCAGTCTTTGATTAGACGCAGGTGTGCGGCGGCGAAAAAATTCAAAGCGACCGGTTTTAGTTAAAATCACAGCCGCGCGCAGCTCTCGCCACATTCGGTTGTGGAAATTCGCCGGAAACTCACGTCTCATCTGGTTGCTAGCTACGCGTTTCGTTTCACCTTTCTTCCCTTCGCTGATAGCTTCTCACGCACGACGTATGAGGTAAGTTGTATGCACTCGCGAGCATTTTGTTTTATTTTATTTACTGCTTGTTAATGTGAACCTTCAGATTGATGGGTAAATGTTATAAGGACGGGGATAGTAGTTATATGACATGAAGTTAGTTACGAGTGTGTCATGTTTTAATTATTATTTGAATGTGGAGTTGAATTTGTAGGTGCTAACTGGAACATATAATTTTACAACTAATTTAATTTTTTTCATTATTGTTACAGAATAATTATATAAACATGGCTTCAAGAAAAAGGAAGATAGAAGAAGAAAAAAGAGTTTTTAACGAATTATGGACAGAATTATACTTTTTTATCGAGTTGAAAGGAAAACCGTTATGCTTGATTTGTCAAAAGAGTATTTCTGTAGTAAAGGAATATAACCTGAAGCGACATTACGACACCGAGCACAAAGCTAAATTTGACTGTCTTGAAGGAGAAATACGGAAAAGGAAAATTTCCACTTTGAAATCGTCATTACAAAATCAACAAAACATATTTAAGGTTGTGGCAGACAACAGCGAATCGAATGTTCGGGCCAGTTACAGGGTAGCAGAGATTCTTGCAAAAAGTGGACGTCCGTTTACCGATAGTGAATTAGTAAAAGAGTGTGTCTTAGCTATCGCAGAAGAAATATGCCCAGAGCAGAAAAAAATGTTTGAAAGTCTTAGTCTCTCTGCAAGAACTTGCACCCGACGTACTGAAGACTTGGGTGCTAATTTGTGTGAACAACTCAGGGATAAGGCGCAGTCTTTCGACTGCTTCTCTTTAGCGATGGATGAAAGTACGGACGTGTCGGATACAGCACAGTTACTCATATTTGTACGCGGCATTGACGAAAACTTTACTGTTTACGAAGAGCTTGTGAAAATGTGCAGTTTGAAAGGTACAACTACGGGAGAAGATTTATTTCACCATGTGGAACAAGCTCTGGATTCATTGCAATTAAGCTGGGAAAAGTTAACAAGTGTCACTACCGATGGAGGCAAGAACATGAGCGGTCAAAACAAAGGTGTTGTTGGGAGAATCATCAGCAAAGTGAAAGATTCTGGATCTACTGTGTCATTGATTTTTCACTGTATTGTCCATCAAGAGGCATTGTGCTCCAAAGTTATATCCTGGAAAGAAATAATGGATACTGTAACATCCACTGTTAATTTTATAAGAAGAAATGGGCTCACACACCGTCAGTTCCAAAAGTTTTTGGAAGATCTGGAAGCTGAACATGGTGACGTGGTTTACTACTGTGAAGTGAGGTGGCTCAGTCGAGGTGCCGTTTTGGAACGGTTTTTTGATTTGAGGAAAGAAATTGGCAACTTCATGGAGATGAAAGGAAAGCCAGTAGAAGAGCTTACTAACAAACAGTGGATTATCGATCTTGGTTTTTTGACTGATTTGACTAAGGACCTGAATCAGCTCAACAAACGCTTGCAGGGAAAAAATAAATTGATTTGCGATATGTATACAGATGTAAAGTCATTTGAAATGAAACTGAAACTGTTTATCAAGCATATTGATGAAAAAAAGCTTGACCATTTTCCTAATTGCAAGAAAGCCGTGGAAGAAGCTGGAGATAATTTTGTGTGGCAAAATATTACAATGAGAAACGTGTTAACACAACTACAAACTGAGTTTGTAAATCGATTCACCGACTTTAAAAAGAGCTCCCTTAACATGGAAATATTCCAAAACCCTTTTGCAATTGATATTAGTGAGATACCAAGCAATTTGCAAATGAACATAGTAGATTTGCAAAGTAATAGCACACTTAAAACGGCATTTAAGGAAAGCACTGACTTGATACAGTTCTACGGAGGTTTGAGTTCTGAAAACTTCAAAGAATTGAAAAAGTTTGCTCAGCAGATAATAACTATGTTTGGTAGTACATATTTGTGTGAGCAGACTTTTTCAATTCTCAACTACCGCAAAAATAAGAATTGTTCGCGGTTAACGGATGAACATTTAGACGCGATACTGCGCGTGTCTACTACTAAAATGAAAGCAGACGTTAAAAAACTTGCAAGTCAAATGCAGCCTCAAAAATCTCACTAGTTCTTACTTTTATGTTAGTATAGTAGTTCAATTAAAAAAGAGATAATTGTATGAATATATATGCGTTTTATTTCAAATATTAAAAATACATGCCCGAACATATAAATATAAGTGCGGCCCGCACTGATACTCTGGCAACATATGTGGCCCGGCTATAGCATAAGGTTGCCGACCCCTGGTTTAGATTGACAATTGGACCCTTGGTGTTTTTTGTCGAGATCCAGAAAGTTGCAGATGAAGTCACGGGCATACAACTAGTTATAAATAATTATTTTACTGATCGCAGATCCATATGACGACCTCTGTGGCGCAGTGGGCGATTAGCCGGCTGAAACGCAGGAGGTAGTGGGTTCGATTCCCGCCGCGGAACAAATTTTTGCATAATCTACAGGTATTTGTTCCGGGTCTGGATGTTTTTCTATCTTAATATATATAAATCTCCTGTCACGATGTTTGTCCGCGATGGATTCCTAAACTACATAACCGATCTTAAATTAAATTGTCACACCGTGACCAGTCTGCTCCAACTTGTGAGATAGGATAGCTTACATCTTTAATATACCTATAAAATTTTCGTGTCACAATGTTTGTAACAATACTCCTCCGGAACAGCTTGATCGACTCTTATGAATTTTTTTTGTTGTATATTTGGTAGGTTTGAGAATAGGACGTAAACTATTTTTCATACCCCTATGTGATAAGTGTAGTCCACCCCACATTTTTTATTGTTATTTTTTGTACAAAATCTTTTATTTTTATGGGTCGGCAATATAAAATACATACAACCATAAATTTACACTCTTCTACAACCAACCACTATATTTCAATAGCGATATTAGAAAGAAAGAAAGAAGAAAGAAAATACATTTATTTGAACCCACATGATATCACACACAATAACAACAAAGGGAAAGACAAAAAAACACAGTAAAAATAAGTTTCACACTGACAGAAAATGATGGTGTTGCGTGGGGACAAAATGGTTTAATTTATTAGTACTTTAATAATTTTGATAGTTGATTATAGTGGTTTATTACAAAATTTATTGGCGGTACGAAGTTCGCGGGGTCAGCTAGTATATTATAAGAATGTATTTACAAAAAAAGTATATAAGTATTCTAACAGTTATATGGTTCCCATTGTACAAGCTCTGCTTAGTTTGGGGCTAGATAGCGCGGTGTAAAATGTCCAGCAATATTTATTTATTTATAGGTTATTTAGATTAAACTTAATACGTCTAGTACTAACCTTGCTTTGATAAATGAATTGTTTATAAACTAGATTCCGCCCGCGCTTTGTTAATAAAAAGTAGTATATGTCTCAATCCAGATCATAATCTATCTGTAAATCAAATTTCATCGAAATAAGTTTAGCCGTTTGGCAATGAAAAAGTAAAAGACAGACAGAGACAAAGTTACTTCCGAATTTATATTATTAGTATTTTAATCAAGGTTGCTAGTTTGTAAGTCCCGTACACAATTAAATTACTAAAATTTCCAAGCTTATAACGATTCTTATAAATAAAACTCACCACTTCATTACCCTAAATATTAATTGAAATCATTAGAATCGTAATAAAACGACTTACTGTGAGTAAACTTAGATACAGCAGCGCGCAGTTTTATCTTGGTGTGTCTCTTCAATCAAAACTGTTGCATTATTGCTCCATTGCACCTGCCTTGGGACATAAAATTCATGAATGAAAATGGACCGCACTGCGGGAAATCGCTGTCACAGTTTGTAGATTTTAAGACAGAGTTTGTATCTATGAACGTCTGGTGGAAAACCTCGAGCGGAAACTTCCCCAATGTTTAGTAAAATAATGTCAATTTCTCCGATGGTGAATAAAATAAATTTATTGAAAATCACTGGAATTGGCGCAGCATAGAAAGAGAGCATGCAAATGAGGAACCAGTTGTGGTTGGGGGGATAATCACTGAGCAGGACTCTGTGATTGTTATTACGGGTTTATCACAGTATTTTGTGATTCATGAATCGTTCCCTCTAAGAACTGATGGCTCCTCGCGTATACAACGCACTGCCAGACAAGGTGAAGGATGCGCGAACTCTAATTAACTTTAAAGTTAAAATTAAAAAACTGGCTCGTCGAGAGGACCTTCTACAGTGTCCTCGAATTCGAAGTGTGTAAAGGAAGGAACAATGAATTAATTTGAATTTATTTTATTTTACAATCAATTTGACAATGAAGTACTTTTTTAATGAATATTGTAACATAATGTGACGTATAATTTGATAAATTATTAATAAAATTTTTATATCTGTTTATATCTGTACCTTGGCAGGTTCACATTTTATCACCACTTTTTAGGGTTCCATAGTCAAACTAGGAACCCTTATAGTTTCACCATGTTTGTCTATCCGACAAGTTACAGCCGTTTTTCTCGTATACCATTAGTGGTGAAAAGCGTGGTGTAAAGTGGTGAAATTTGGCATGCTAATAAGTTTTAGGAATACCCATTGGACAGCATTTCTCTTTGGTTAAAAAAAGCGATAGCGGACCCTGAGTTTATCCGCTAAATATTCGAAATGATTGCGAGAAATATCAAACAACAAATTCAGGTCTCGACAAAACGGAAGCAAGATGTTTTATCCTTTTCAGAGTTCCAACGGAGCATATCCAGTTCATTCGCAAGATCACTTCGGAATAAATGACCAACACGGGACGAAACACATCTGGAGCTTTTAGGACCTCAATACTAAACTGTGTCTTTTAATTTTCAACCGGAAACTAATTTCCGTGCTAAAATATTCTATAGCTACGACTCAATAGATTCGTATGACGTCCACAGTAAATAACCGTTTCTGACAAAAATAGGGACTAAATTTTAATAAAAAACTAAATTATGGAATTATCAACTATGGTATTGGGGTAAAAACTGAACTAGAAAAGTAACTTTACGTTTGTAAGGTGTATACTGTAATTTTTGTGGTACGCAGTTTTGCCCCTTAGGCCCATTTCAAATTTCGTCAATAATATCGATGTATTCTCCACTAAAGCAATGATCACTCACAAATAAAAATCTAATACATAGGCACCGGTAGGGCGATTCAAGGGGGCGGTGCAGACAGTTCTTTAAAATAAAACCTAATGTGCAAAGAGTACAAATCCAATCAAAAACCAGCGCGCAAAAAAAGAACAACATTTCTAAGATCAAGAACTTCGTTCAAACATTATTTTAAATACAGGATTTATCATGTACCGTTTTATCGGTGTTTCGACAATGTTTCGGTTCAATTCGTGAACCTTCATCAGATTGAGAGCGATCCGCCTCACACGTATTTATAATAATGATTGAAATTAATCACAAAAATTTTCTAAGTCAAACTTCATTCAAAATCCATTATTAACAGTATTGAACAAACATACAGTTAACATATAATAAGATAAACCAAAATACTACATTTTCGTGACCGAGTCGCTTAAACAATGATTTACGTTCGAAGGCCTAAGAAAACGTCTGACTCAGACTAAACAATGTATAAACATGAGACATCTATTTATACTTTCCAGATGTGCCGATAGACACGCCTTTCGTATTTGGTAATATTTTACCAAAGATTTATGGCATTTGGTATAGTGTTTATAAGTTATCTTGGCTTTGAATCCCATTTGCGTGAATAAATATTTCGCAAGAGACCTTTTTGTCATTAATATTTATTGTTCACAAAAAACACGCTTGAATAAGACAGGCATAGAGACCAGCTAACCGTTGAAATCGAACACAGAGAGAGTAGAGTCATTACTTCAATTATTTTAATACTTTTTTTCTAATTTTGTTTTATTATTTTTGACAAGCTTATCGACTTATTCATTGCAATTTTATTACTTTTGTCAAAAACGATAAAACCAATAGGTAACACTGGTAGATTCAGATATGTTATGCACTAACTTTGTTCCGAAGTTAATTTATAGAGGACTTTCCCTGTCGAAGTAAGTTTTGAGATGGCAAAGTTAAGATTTACAACTATCATCATTATCATCATCGTCATATCAGCCACAAGACGTCAAATACTGAACATAGGCCTCCCTCATAGTTCAGCCTGCACCCAACGGCTCCCAGCAAACTTTATCAGGTCGTCTTTCGGGTGGGGGGCCGCCCTACAGTGCGCTTTCCAGTGCGTGGTCTGAGAACTTTCCAGATTTGATGATGATGAAGAATTGGAGTAATAATACAGTATAACATTCACAATAATTTATAATAATGTTTGCATAAAGTAAAATGGGAGTAAGGCAAACGTGGAAGCCATTTTCATAGCTATAACTTTTTAGTACTCCGAAATAAAAAGGAATGTAGTTTTGTCTGCTATTGTGATGAGTTTGACTGCCAAATAATAAAACGGGGTTGTGTCTAGTAAAACACGTTTTTTTTTATTTTCTTTATTTGTTTAGACATTCATTAACTAACTGCATTTGCGTGGTGTAGTTGGCGAATACCCGGCCGACACGCAGGAGGTTACGTGTTCGATTCCCGCCATGGAACAAACGTTTGTTCCGAGTCTGGATATTTTTCTAAATATTATAAGTATGTATTTACAAAAAAAACGTATATAAGTATTTTATGAGTTATCTGGTTCTCATAGTACAAGCTCTGCTTAGTTTGGGGCTAGATAGCGCTGTGTGAAATGTCCAGTAATATTTATTTATGTAATTTTTTAATAATTCTCTCTAGGTGACTAATGTCTTAAAAGTTATGTCTATAAAATAAGTAATGTCTAATAAATAAAACAACTATACGTTACTGTTAGCCAGCAAAATGGTGTATCGCTCACACACACTAACACATTTAATTTTCCAGAGAGTTTTATTAATGAATGTCTTATGTTTAGCCTTTTTTATACACACGTAAGTCGCTAAGCAACGCGAAGATGGCGCGACGACATTGTGGGAATAGTGAGTGCGACATGGACCCGATTGGCCCAACAAAGAGGGGATTGGAAGCGGTTGGAGAAGGCCTTTGTCCGCAAATGGGCAAACCCATAAACATCATTTATAGAAAAAAAACTTTACAAACAACTTTATAAACAGATAAACATGTATTATATTTATATGGGAAATAAAATGGCTTAATAAATAAATAAATAAGTCGCTAAGGCACTCACCATACCAACTCTGCCGAATGCAATCGAGCAACTGTGTTAAATTAATATTATCCCACAAAGTATCGAAGTTAGTGCAAAATAAAGGCTTGATTTAACTAGTGTTTCGCCCCGCACTGAGATCTCGCGAATCTCCCAAAATAAATATTATTGTTAGGGCGACTTGCACAACGATGCCTAAGCGTATTTAGTGGCTAAATATGATTTAAGGAGTTCTCAAATCCTACATATACTTCAAATTTAAACATGTTTAGTCGCTAAATACGTTTAGTAATCTTTGTGCATGCCGGCTTTAATCGATGACTGATAAATTTGGTGCCACGAAATGCATAACCAACCTACTTGACCTACAGTTTCATTTAAATTAGATGTAACGGGGGTTCTTATCAATTGGATTTTTTTTGGGTACAAATGGCAGTGATTCTGTATTTCAGACTTTTGCCTATATTTGTGTCACTAAAGGTACACGAATACTAAATTTCAGCACTCTGGGGTCACTGGTGTACCCGGTGCCGGTGAATTTTGTCAAAGTTTGGTTTTTATTATGGGTAATAACTCAAAAACTACAAAAAATACACTAATAATAAAAACGGGGTTCAAATTTACTAATAAAGACGTTTTATTTGACGTCCCACTTGACCTAATAGTCTCATTTTTTTTTACCCCTCTTGAACCCCAATATCTCAACAACCCCCAACATTTTTAGCTCATTGAGTCACACCAAAATTGTGCCATCACTACCTACCTATATCACAAATTTCATGATGATCGGATAAATGCTACGAAAGTTATCCTCGGTCAAACAAACATACATACATACATACATACAACGCTGATTTGCCCAAGTTGATTTGTATATCTCGCTTCGCTCGATCAATAAATAGTGGATAAATAGTAATTTTAGAAGAAGTATAGCATGAGATATTTTTCAAACGAATGCTAAAAACATTCAAACGTTCACAAAATCTGTCTCACGACTGTCTTGCAATAACTGCCTACTTAGTAAGTCCTGTTTTACGACTGGAACAAGCCTTTTATTCCTTGGTATGTAGACTTTGATAAGACAAATCTTGGAGACGAGAATAACTATATGCACAATAAAGAAAATGCATTATTCTACATTTTTTTTAATATATTTGGCCGACTAAACTGGACGCTACACGAGGCTACAAGATAATAAATATACAATTTTACTAAAGGCACACGCACACTTAATATACCAAATACATTGAGTACCAAATAGACTTCTACTATATTTATGTACCTTTGTATAGGGAATACGGTGGTCGATTGAATACATCACACTAATATTATAAATACGAAAGTTTGGATGTTTGTTTATTTATTTGTTTGTTTGTAACTCAATCACGTCGTAACGGCTTAACCGATTTCGATGAAATTTAGTATGTACGTAGATTATAACCTGGATTAACACATAAGCTACTTTTTATTTCATGCGATAAAAGTGGGGTGTCAAGTAAAGTTGCAACGGCGAGTTTTGCTTTATTTCTAGGTTACCTACACATTTTGTAGTGTAACGCGTACGAAGTTGCGGGCAACAGATAGTTTGAAATAAAGTGTCATATAGGCCAGTATAAGGTGTTTTTTGGAGTTTGAATTTTCGGATCTGTTCGTCCTCGTTTCTGAAAACTCGACTTTAAATTAAAATTTTACACTCGTCATGTAGTTTTATTTTTAATGAATACCACTCTCTCGTTTCATATTCTTTGCGTTGCTCGTGTGGATTTTCTTTATTTATGCCTTTTTATGCAATGCATTCACTAGTATGAAGTCTTAAATTTTATTATGAACTAGTTTAAAAAAATAGTATTACTTTTGCAAAACTGTATTTTAATTACTTTTTTGTAGTATGATACTAATATCAGAGACCAGTAATATAAATAGACTGCCAGTCTCGAACAAATTAATGTAACTCGATATTTGATTACCTGTTAGGACGCGAGAAGTCGCTAGGAGTTCCAAATCATTATATTTATGTGACCTCTAGCCAACATCTAGCTTACTACCGGTCACGAAAAAAACGATAAAAAATAGATGGCGCTATTTCCAATTTAACGTGCGCTATAGTATTAATGCGACGTTGTCAGTTTGCACGGTATGCGATGTTGCCGGTCTTCAGTTTCGTTAAAACTTCAGTCTTTAGTATTTTTTGAGACTTGCGCACAATTTTATCGGAATTGCCAGAACATGAAAGTTTCCGTCAAAATAGGGTTTTTTTAGGAAAGGAAAGCCTTGCTGGTGCAATAATAAGTAGATATATTTAATTCATTACTTAGGTCTATGATCGTACCATTATCACCTAAATGCGGAAATACCTATTTGTAAAATACGTATTTGTAGTGATATGTACAGATATGTAGAATACTTTTTGAAACAAAATAAAATTCATTTGTAAGTACCCGTGGTGGATATTCATCCAGTTATTTTGTATTACTCGCCAAGATGCATTTGTAACGACTTATCCTATCCCGTTTCTCCTTTCCGCATGCACGCGCACCTTATAGGCCGTCCCACTCTGACGTCCGACCGCCAACGCCACTCTTCAAATTCATTGGCCGCTGCCAATGAGAGACGCCTTTGAACCTCCGTGAGAATCGCAACGATGCGCGCGCGTGCGACTCATTTTCTTATATTTTGGTGGAATCCTACAAATTTCCACTAGAACTCGCTATTTATGTGTTATTGAACTAAACGTGTGAACTTTCCGTGAAAAACAAGTGCTGGAAGTGTCGATACGACCTTCGCGGCTGCACGTGGCGCTAGGGTCACCCCGTTGACCTTGGCGTGGTGTCCCCAGGACACTGGCTCCTGGTATCCAGAGATCTACAGGTACGTGCATGTTCCGTTCCCCTAACGCTGCTGTATTCTATTCCTGTGATTCTTCCATTTGCAGCAGTGTGGTCGTCCTGTCATTAGAAGAACGTTACAAATGCTATTGGTTTTGAGTATTCTAGGCATAGGTAAATTTCGGTCTAATTCGCAAACATACAGTCCACTTAAATCCAACCCTTGTCAGCTATCGACTCTCTAAAACAAACCCCGACGTGGAGTGAAAGATTTCAACCAGCTAGTAATTTCCTCCATAGTTTGGTCCTACGAGCCAGGATATTCCAAAAATATCCGTCTATTTTTACGCTAAGTTTAATATACTGCCGGACAATTGAGCTCATCTCAGTCCGTCTTACGACACGATCCATTAGTACTTGTATTCACAACTTATTTAATTATTCCCGCCTATATATTTTACGTTAAATCCTACTGATAAAAAGAATAAGTTGATCATATTCTCTTGTTATTCGCACCCCGCAGGATCAACTCGTTCAATTCGCTATTTCTCGCCCCACTTTAATCAGTTTAGGACCTACGTAAAATCATCGCATTCCGCTATCACACGTTTTACACACATATAACTAAGTTTCTATAACCGCACCGCTAACATTGTATTACTTACATTTAATACGAGTCAAAGCATAGAAGTATTCGCTCGCTCTTTATACATCTACCCGCATTTTTCATTATTTGAACGTTCTCCGCTCGCTCCAACTCGTATTTAACTTATCGCTGCACGCCGCCATACTAACTACTAGTCAAACTGACTACCACAAAATAATATTTCATCAGTTTGTAATCAAACGCTAAACTCACGCCTACTATTTAATTAACTGTGTCATACTGGTCAATACAGAATATTGAATAGTTTGTACTGTCTCAACATACTTTCATAGTAACTATTTCGCGCTCGCTTCTATTCTGTGGTAGGCTTATTTATTTTATAACTTACCCAACTGCGCACCGCTAGGAAGATAGGTATTGTTTTCAACTTCGGTTCTATTATACTTTTTGAAGTTTTTTCTTTTGATTTCGCATTTATACCTTTTGTTGGTTGATATTCACAATGAGTAAGAGAGATAAGGGACCGAGTTCTTCTCACTCAGAAGAAGGCTACAACGAGGATGAATGTCAGCAAGCCATGCTTGAATCTAAACGCGAGATTCTATTTGCCCGCATGCAAGGAATTTATGATCTTGCTAAGAAGGTGGATGCCGATTCTACCAACTTTAAGGCTTTGCTTCACAGTGCATATAATATTGATAATTTGCATAGAGACTTCGAAAAGGTATTAGATTCATATAACGCTATTTCGCTAAAAATTAACCCAAAACACGCTATCAGGTACCAAGAATGGACGAATTTTGATATTATGTATTGTCTTGTTAAACACGTCTTAGAAACAAATTCGCCATCTAAAACATCAGTTTCGCCCCCGTATTTAGAGAAATCACAACCTAAGCTTCCTCGAATAGAACTATTGTCATTCAATGGTGATGTCCGCTTATGGCCGCTATTCTACCAACAGTTTAAATGCACTGTCCATGAAAATACATCTTTGTCAGATAGTGACAAGGTGTATTATTTGGTCGGTAAGTTGTCTGGTTCCGCCGCGTCAGTTTGCGCCCGGCTGCCCCCGACCGCAGAGAATTACCCTATTATTTGGGAGGCACTTGTGCAAAAATATGACGACCCCAGACTACTCGCTAGCTCATACCTTAATCAGTTGTTGAGTTTTAAACCGCTAGCCGCTAATGTTGCTTCCGGTCTAGAATCATTTTTAAATAATTTCGACACGTCTGTGGAAGCCTTAAGACAACTGAGTCTTGGCGACTTGACTGACTTTATGCTGTTACACCTCGCCCTCCAGAGACTAGACTCGGAGACTGTCAAGTTATTCGAAATTACGCATCGCAAAGATAAGCTTCCAACCTATTCTAATCTAATTGAATTTGTAAAGGAACAGAATAAAGTGTTATCTAGATCAGCTGTGCCTATCGTAAACCCGCAAACTCAGCACAAAGCTCGCAATGCGCACGCGCCCGTGCCTAGTACTAGACCAGGGCAAACCAATTCATTTGTAAACACTGACCGCGTGTGTGGTGCAAGTAATGAGAATAAATGTATTTTGTGTGATCGCGATAAACACGATCACTTTTATCGCTGTTCAGCTTTTATGAAACTGACGCCACCTGATAGGTATAAATTCATTAAAGGCAATTTTTATTGTAACAACTGTTTGAGTGTGAGACATAAAACAAAGGAATGTGCTTCTAAGCACACTTGTTCTCATTGTTCGGCCAGACACCATTCGCTACTCCATTTTAATCCGCCCGTTATCTACAACAAATCAGTCGAGAAACAATTCGTTAATAAAAAATCGCACGCTAACTCGCCCGCTACCGCTCATGACCAAACCACACTGCGCCTAGGCATGCAATTTCGTCAGAGTCTCATACTCGAATTCACGCTAAAGACCTTGCGCCCCATGCGTATAAGGTCGATAATTCACTATCCGCACCCGATATCGATCCGAACAGTAACACATCTGTCTGTACTGTATCATATGATCACGCGTCGCAAACAATCACAACTGCGTTATTGGCAACTGCTAAAATAAAGGTTTTAGATAATTTTAATCGCCCTCACTTTTTGAGATGCTTGGTCGATCCCGGCTCTCAAAGTGAGTATATTTCCGCTGCATGTAGTAAGCGCTTATCGCTTCCTATTTCCACGCAAAGCCGCTTTTCTAAAGTCCAAGGTATAGGAGGGGCCTCTCAGAAAATTCTGGGAGTAACCTCACTTCGCTTCACTTCTCGCTTTGAGGACGGACATGAGTACCACATCCAGCCCATGGTGGTGGATAGTATCACGTCGCAGCTGCCCGACTCGCGCGTCGACGTCAGCTCTCTTCACCACATACGTAATCTACCCATGGCTGATGATGACTTTTCCGAGCCTGGTCCTATTGACCTACTTTTAGGTGTGAACTTGTATTGTCAAATTCTCCTATTTAATAAAATTACCGCTGATAATAATTTACCCGCTGCCTTGGAAACAACTTTAGGTTACATCGTTATGGGAAACGCACCCGTTCTATCCCCGCGCTCCATTTCACATACCTTTTGTGCATTTACGAATGACCCGCTACACCAACTCGTGGAAAGGTTCTGGTCCACTGAGGAACCACCTTCCCAGTTGTTCTTAAGTCCTGACGATCAACGCTGTGAAGAAATTTACACTTCGACTACTACTCGAAATGACGATGGTAGTTATGTAGTCCAGCTTCCATTTAAAGATGACCCGCAAAAGCTAGGTAACTCCTACATTATCGCTAAGAAGAGGTTTTTATGCCTCGAGAGAAAGTTCTTACGATCACCGGACTTAAATAAAAAATATAATGAAATAATTTATGATTATCTAGACAAAGGTATTTTAACGCGCGTTTCTGTTGACGATTGTACTTCTCCAGGTTATTACCTACCGCACCATCCTGTAGTTCGGGACGACAAGTCTACGACTAAGGTTCGCATCGTCTTGGACGGCAGCGCCTCGACTGATTCAGGGCTGTCTCTTAACGATATTTTATATAAGGGCTGCAACTTGCAAGCCGATATATTTAACATTTTATTAAATGTTCGCATACATCGTATCGCCTTTTTCGCTGACGTGAAGATGATGTATTTATGTATTTATACGCACCCCTCGCACCGCTGTTATCAACGGATCTTATACCGGTTCTCACCGGACGTTCCGCTGGAAACGTTTCAATTCGAACGTGTTACTTTTGGCCTCCGGTCTTCTCCTATGTTGGCGCTGCGCACTTTACGTCAACTGGCTCAAGATGAAAGACAAAGATGGCCTCTTGCCGCTGACGTCATAACTCGTGACGTCTATATGGACGACTTAGCGTCTTCTGCTTCTTCTGTGAATCAAGCAGCCAATATTGCACAAGAGTTGATTCAGATGTTTAAAGCTGGTGGATTGGACTTAGTAAAGTGGACTAGCAACTCATCTGAGCTGCTACAACACATACCCGTTTCTCACAGACAGTCTGAATCCATTTCGTTCGATGAAGATGACACGTTCAAGATATTAGGGCTACGTTGGCTCCCCGCATCCGATAATTTTATCTTTTTGACCTCGGTCCCGCCATCTGTTTTTACAAAACGCGCTATTTTATCTATGACCGCTCGTCTGTACGATGTCTTAGGACTCGTCGGACCCGTAATTCTTTACGCTAAACTGATAATCAGGGAACTATGGCTTTTGAACATCAATTGGGATGACAAGCTACCCTGTGATATCATCGCTCTATGGCAAAGATATTTATCTGAGCTACCACTAATCTCGCACCTCAAATTCCCTCGCCACGTAGGAATTGAGGAAACCGGTTCTAAAATCACGCTTATCGCATTTTCGGACGCAAGTGAAAAGGCTTACGGCTGTGTATTATACCTACATGTCTCTAATGGTCACCAGCCACCTTTAATCTCGCTTTTGTGCTCGAAGTCCCGCGTCGCATCAGCCAAACCAACAATCACGCTGGCTAGGCTTGAGTTAAACGGCCTAGTGCTTCTCGCTAAGGTATTACGCGCTGTTTATGATTCGCTATCCGCTCGTTGTCATAAAGATAACGTTTTTATATTTTCTGACTCGACCGTCGCTTTATGTTGGGTAACTTCCTCTCCGCATAAGTTTCAAACTTACGTCGCAAATCGCATATCAGACTTCCAATCTACTTCGCCATCGCAAAATGTATATCACGTCGCAGGCGTTGAGAACCCTGCTGACTTAGTTTCTCGCGGGCTCCTGCCCTCGCAGATTTCAAATAATGAACTTTGGTTCAAAGGACCTGCCTGGATGTCCTCGCCTCTCGCTGATTGGCCAGTTGAGATTTATTCCCCTTCCCAAAATCAATTGCCTGAAGAGAAAACTGTTTCTCATGTCACTGTGGCGAAGGAGGAGAATCTTCTCATAACGTTAGGTTCTAAGTTCTCCTCTTGGCTGAAATATATAAGATCCACCGCTATCGTACTTCGATTTTTGAAAGTACTTCCTCGCAATGAAACGATCACAGCGGAGGATTTAGAAATTGCTAAAAATAAAATTATTCAGGCTGTTCAGCAAAGTAATTTCGCTAGTGATATAAAAAACATTCAGAAAAATAAGTCTTGTTCTACCGCTTTAAGGAAGTTATCACCATTCATTTCTGATGGAGTTGTTCGAGTCGGAGGTCGCCTCTCATATTCAAGTCTGGACTTTGATCAGAAACACCCCGCTCTCATGCCTAAAAATGGGCATATCTCAGAACTGATTGTCGATTGGTACCATCGTGAAAATAGTCACGCTGGACCACAATTGCTGATGTCAGTATTGCGACAAAAATATTGGTTTTTATCAGCTAGGCGCTTAGTGCGCAACCGCATTCACAAATGTGTTAGTTGTTTTAGGCTTAACCCTAAACCTACTTTTCCCGCTATGTCAGATCTACCCAGCTGTCGCGTCGAATCATGCAAGGCTTTTACGCATACAGGTGTCGATTACGCTGGCCCGCTATATATAACGACGATTAGGAAACGAGGTGTACGTAGCCAGAAGGCTTATCTCTGTGTCTTTGTGTGTTTAGTCACCAAAGCTATACATATAGAACTAGCGTCAGATCTTACTTCTGCTACATTCTTGGACGCGTTCAAGCGCTTCTTATCTAGACGTGGTCCATGCAATTTTATATACAGCGATAACGGCACCAATTTCATCGCATCAGAATCCTACTTAAAGGAACTGTTTACATTTTTAAAATCTGACGAATATTATAAAACATTTAATAATGAACTCGCTAAACACAACATCATTTGGAAAAGGTCACCGCCCCTAGGAAGCCATTTTGGTGGAATTTGGGAAGCGAATATAAAGAGTATCAAGTCTCTTCTCTTTCGTGTGATCGGAAAGCAGATCCTCACCTATGAGGAAATGCTTACGGTGCTTAACCAGGTCGAAGCTGTACTAAACAGCCGACCTTTGTACGTTCTAAGCTCCGACCCTTCGGAGCCGACGGCATTAACACCGTCGCACTTTCTCTCAACTAAACCGCTAGCTTTTCTACCCGCAGCTGATATGAGTGGAGAACGAACAAATCTTTTGTCTCGACATTCTTTGATGGACTCTTTAGTCCAAACATTTTGGAAACGATTCAAGAATGAATACCTCCATAATTTGCAAATGCGCGAAAAGTGGAACACCGCTAGTAATCCACTCACAGTAGGAACTATTGTTCTTTTAAATAACGAAAACGCACCTCCATTATCTTGGAAAATCGGAAGAGTTTCAGAGGTTTTTCCCGGTAAGGACGGACGAATTCGTTGTGCGCGAGTAGAAACGTGTGATAGCGCGTATGTCAGGCCGACGACAAAATTGTCGCCGCTCCCTATACAGTAGGGTGACCATGCGCTTTCAACATTTTCGGATATTCTTATCCAACCCCGCTATTTTTTAATTTGTTTTTCCGCTATATATTTAAACCGCAAACCGCTATTCACATCGCTATTTTATATTTATCCCGCTACGCTATTTTATAATTCTTTCGCTTTCGAAGGAATCCTTCAAGGAGGGGGAGATGGTGGATATTCATCCAGTTATTTTGTATTACTCGCCAAGATGCATTTGTAACGACTTATCCTATCCCGTTTCTCCTTTCCGCATGCACGCGCACCTTATAGGCCGTCCCACTCTGACGTCCGACCGCCAACGCCACTCTTCAAATTCATTGGCCGCTGCCAATGAGAGACGCCTTTGAACCTCCGTGAGAATCGCAACGATGCGCGCGCGTGCGACTCATTTTCTTATATTTTGGTGGAATCCTACAAATTTCCACTAGAACTCGCTATTTATGTGTTATTGAACTAAACGTGTGAACTTTCCGTGAAAAACAAGTGCTGGAAGTGTCGATACGACCTTCGCGGCTGCGCGTGGCGCTAGGGTCACCCCGTTGACCTTGGCGTGGTGTCCCCAGGACACTGGCTCCTGGTATCCAGAGATCTACAGGTACGTGCATGTTCCGTTCCCCTAACGCTGCTGTATTCTATTCCTGTGATTCTTCCATTTGCAGCAGTGTGGTCGTCCTGTCATTAGAAGAACGTTACAAATGCTATTGGTTTTGAGTATTCTAGGCATAGGTAAATTTCGGTCTAATTCGCAAACATACAGTCCACTTAAATCCAACCCTTGTCAGCTATCGACTCTCTAAAACAAACCCCGACGTGGAGTGAAAGATTTGAACCAGCTAGTAATTTCCTCCAACCCGGCAAATGCATACTACAAGATAATACGTTATTTACTAAAATAATAAACTTAATTACATAAGTACACTACATATAATAAGTGCAACAAAATTTCTTAGACTTGCTAGTCGTGACTTTTGAGAAGTGAGGTTTGGCAACACAGCATGCAACAAATTAGATGCAAACAGCGTGGCTGTTTGCTTGCTTGCTGGCTGTCATTCAATGTCAGTCAGTTCATGGTTCCCACTCGTTCCCGCTCATTTTCTTGTGGCTAATTGTTTTGTTTTCGGCTTTCGGGTGAATTTCTTTGCGTTTGAATTTCTCAGTACAATAATTCTGCTTGACTACTAAGATTATGATTTTTTTTTGTTTTTATTAGACACTCGCGAGATCTCAGTTCGGGGCGAACCACTAGTTATTGATCGAGCGAAGCGAGATCTCCAAATCAACAAATCGGCGTTGTATGTATGTATGTTTGTTTGTCCGAGGATAACTTTCGAAGCGTTTATCCGATCATCGTGAAATTTGGTATATAGGTAGGTAATGATAGCACAATTTTGGTGTGACCAATGAGTTAAAAATTTTGGAGGGTTGTTGAGATATTGGGGTTCAAGAGGGGTAAAAAAAATTAAAAATGAGACTATTAGGTCAAATGAGACGTCAAATGAAAGGTCTTCATAAGTATATTTAAACCCCTTTTTTATTTTTAGTAAAGTTTTTGTAGTTTTTGAGTTATTAGCCATAATAAAAACTAAACTTTGACAAAATTCACAGGGTACACCAGTGACCCCACAGTGCTATAATTTGGTATGCGTGTAGCTTATGTATCACAAATATAGGCAAAAGTCTGAAATCCAGAATAACTGCAATTTGTACCCCAAAAAATGGTAACCAATTTACATGAACTCCCGTTACCTGCAATTTGAATGAAACTATAGGTCAAGTTAATTGGTTTTTATTTCGTGGCACTATTTTGATAGTCAAAGATTACGAACAATATTTTTTGGTTTTATGCTAGACTCGTGAATCTCAGTTCGGGGCGAACCACTAGTTATGTATTCTAAATTAATTAAAAGCTTACATATCCACTTGTAAGCAAGTAATGTGATAAAAAGAAGGAAAGGGAAGGTTTCACTAACGATTTGGTAAGGTGATGTTTTGATTTGAATGACATGGTGTTATTTATTTAAATAAAAATACACAATACTATAACAATATGAGTTTTTATTGCAAATTAAATCAAACTTAAATCTTCTTAACTCAAAGTCAAGCTTTAATAATATTCTTTGCCTATAATCAAAAATAAACTAAAATCTTTTTGATTATTTAATAATAAAAAGTTTGATTATTTTATATTATTTATTGAAGATTGTTTAATTTTTAAATCGAGCACTAGGAAATCCGCATCATTAGGTTTAGAATCGTATTGGCTTGGTCCGTAGAGCTCTGATGGTGAAAGAAAGCATAGTAATTAAAACCGTTATGCTCTAAACTAGAACAAAACAGTTTGAATTAATGTGTCTCCAATAAATAGGTAGGTACCTATTTATAGCGATAGACTCGCCAACTTAAAAATCCTGCAGCGTAGGATTTTTGCTGTAGTGAGTATATAATGGCTAAGTACCTACATTGCATTGTTTTTTTAGGCGACGATACCCTTAGAAGTAAAAAAATCTGCCATTTAATTTTGTGTTAAGCGCCACCTAGGTAAAAAACAATGCGTTTTTTTGTATGCTACCTTTCATCCTATTCCTACGCCATCTGTGATTAAGCATACGAAAGTGGTAAATAATCAATATGAAATAAAATCGGTAAATCTTGTTGTATGGACAATATTACTTATTCTAAAAAAACCAGAAAAATTTTGGTGTGTTGTAGTGAAAATTTATTTTAATTTGTTTGGTTGCAATGGCCGCTATGAAAGTTTCCAGGCTATGAGACAGCGCCATCTAGAAATAATAGGGGATTTTGAGCTTTTTGCGGATTACGTTTTTTTCAATGGACTTGACAGTCTATTTATATTACTGGTCTCTGCTAATATTAAAAATGCAAAAGTGAGTTTGTTTAATACACTTTCACAGTGTAACGCCTAAGAAGGGCTAAGAAGCTAGTATGAAATAGAAAATAAGAAATACCTCATCATCATCCACAGCTTCGACTGGAGGCCTCCCTAAGTTTGAGTCATCCATTACGATCTTTTACTAGTCTCGCCCATCGATGGCCCGCGACTATTTTATCGTCCACCCATCTCACTGCCTGACGCCCTACGTTTCCATATTATCCTCTTGTAAACAATTCGTAGCTGATTCTGCGACTTGTCCGAAACATAATGAATGGTAAAAATATTATTAATAATCCTGACGTTTCAACTATATCGCAACAGTCGTGGTGAGCAGACTGGATCTACTCGGAGCTACCGTCGATAAATGACGGTAGCTGCAGCAACTACCCTCACTTCGTCTTCAGAATCGTAAATGTCCACGTTCATATTACGACAAGAGATACTAACCGAATAACGCTCTGTGATGAACTAACACGATGCTCAAACTTGGTAAAAACGGGGTTCTACGATGCGGAGAATCTAGGTTTATTCTAGAAACCCCTACCACTGCGTCCCCACTGCTACGAACGAGTGAGAATGGGTCATCTTTTTAAAATATTGTGCTCAGAATCCCCTGTGCGTAAACGGAAGTGTGTAGCACTGCTACGCACCGTTACTCATCAGTGGAGATGTAGAACTGCTGCGAACTGCCGTTGCTAAGTTTTTACCACTAAGTTATTTATTAACGCCATTCTATTTCCATTTTCGGGACTAAAATTCGGGAATTTCTTAATTTCAATCGCTTCACGAACCATTCTCTTGTAGTAATGGCGCTCACTAGATAAAACCTTAGGATCGTGAAGTTCAATCCAATGATTTGGCCCCAAGTCCACCAGGTGCTCTGCTATCGCCGACTTGTTAATCTTGTGGTTTTTGGCAGCTGCGATGTGCTCTTTAACCGTTTTGACTCTTTGCGTTTTGTTTACCTGATGTATAAATGGCACAGCTTCAGTCTATCTTGTAAACACCAAGCATCTGCAGAGAGAGATATATGTATAGTGATCCCAAATGCTTGAAGAAGACTATTGTCACCAAATGCTGTTAAAATCATCTTCAGTTGTGTGTGAAAATTTTCAGCAGTGTCAGCACAGATTAATTCCAGTTTGGCTGTTTACCCTATATTTCCAAGATTTTAAAACCATCTCAAAAGTTTTCAAGCCTAGACGGGACTTAAACCCACACTGAAACCCGACAACTTTATTGACGTTTCAAAGTGATCCTTGTGATTTTAACGAATAAAAGACTTTGACTTTGCAACTTTCCTCTTGATACTAGGATGCACTACCATTTGTGCTACCGGACTCTGTCACGTCAGGGTCGTAATTTGGAACTTACGGAATTTTCCGAAATTGTTCGGATAGCACTATAAACGGATAGCGCCATGTAACCCTTGCGTGTAAACTCACTGTGTAAACAGTTTGTAGTCATTATTAGTTTTTATTTTTCTGAGCGGGTTCAACTGCACTTTAGTTAACTACCTTCTTTTTTGTTGCAAGTTCCAAATGACCGAATAATTAACACTTTAAAACATAACATAACACTGTAAAATACATCCTACACTACACACACTAGGTACACTATACACACATAAACACACACACACACTTCAAATGCGATCAAGCAAACATTGTAGCTCAAGAGGCACTTTTTTCATTAATTTATATTCTAAAAAATGTTAATATTCACTTTTTCTTGCAAACTATTTCTTGTTAGTATTTTTTCATGTAAATATTTAATTTAAATATATATATAGGTAAGTAAGTATGTTAAAGTTAACAGGCGAGCTACTTTGCCGCGTCCTTATAAGTTTAGTATTGCATAATGTAGATTCAATTTGGTTTAAGTCCAGCACTATGTTAATTAGTTTATAATATACGGTAATGTAACTGTGAATCTAAGTATTAATAAATAAATAAATAAATAAATAAAAATAAAATACTAACATATTTACGACGACGACCTCCGTGGTGCAGTGGGCGAATAGCCGGCTGAGACGCAGGAGGTAGCGGGTTCAATTCCCGCCGCGGAACAAATGTTTGCATGATCTACAGATATTTGTTCCGGGTCTGGTTCTCTCTATATATTATAAGTATGTATTTAAAAAAAATGTATATAAGTATCAGTTTGTCTGGTTCCCATAGTACAAGCACTGCTTAGTTTGGGGCTAGATAGCGCTGTGTGAAATGTCCAGCAATATTTATTTATTTATACTTGTTTGTTTTTTTGTTATTTATTGAAAAGACCAACAGCTACTATTTAGAACAAAGTGTCTTAAATAACTAGTTTATGAAATTATACAGCAGAAATTTACAGGTCTCTCTCGACAAAACTGAATTCTCACAAAAAAATCTAAATGGACAAACAGAGGATAATTTAATGGTAACCAGAGAGCTAGAAATAAATAGGTACTTATAATGAATTAATGAGAGTCAAATAGTTTTCATGACTTTTCTTAGTGAAAAAGTGTATTTAAGTCTAGTCGAATATATATCTTTAAAACATGATTTGTTAATTTAAATATGGTGTGCAATGATTATTTATGGGTATATCCATGATAAAGTAATTTACGGAAATTCAAAAGAATTTTATATCTTTACATAGTATAAAATGAAGTTGCTTTCGCTGTCTGTTACCATCTTTTAAACTACTCAACGGATTTTAATGTAGATTTCAGCAATAGATAGAGTGATTCAAAAGGAAGGTTAATATGCTTGTCGCACTTTTCAAAAGTTGAAGTTGAGTTCAAAATAGTTATACAGGGTTACACTGAGAAAATAAGCATTTCCTTTGCGACAAAGATAACACGAGGTGAGATGGTGATTCGACCGCTATTGTTTCTGAATCCTGCTTCGCGCATGACTTTAATAGTTTAAGCACAAGAATAGCCTGGGGTCTGACTCTACAGACCCTCTCATCCTGCGATTTGGCAAGGCACCGGTCCCCGCAATGTACCTTCATATTCTCTCAGATCTTATACCTTCATTGCGTCCGGGTTGTGGCCTCTTGGGGATGCCAGAGTGGCGCACGCTATATTAGTACTAGAACCCTGACATCCCTTCGTAAGCACCCGGGCCGGACTTGGAGCATCTCGAGGTGTTACCATCGGTGCCCCAAGTGCTGACACCACCATCCCCATTCAGCTGCTCCAACTTCCCAACACTTGCCGATGGTTCCATGCATGCAAGTGGACAAACCATGCATGGGTCCTGTGGCGCAGTCCGCATTACGTACTATACGCATATGTGTATGTGTGTATGTGTTGGTATATGGGTATAGGTGTGTAGGTACACATATAGCACGCACCACGTCCTGCTTGCGAATGCCACGCTTTTCAGCATCGAGGCCAGGAGCTCACCAACCCCGGATCCCCTACTCTTGGGAGATTAGTCCCTCTAGTCCACGTCTTGAAGTTACCTACATGGTGTCATATCGACCGAACTAAGTCCTGTACTCTTAACGCTCAAATAGGACTATTGCTTATTAGCTGAGACACCGAAAGTAATTCTATTACCGATTGCGGATGGTCTCATCCCTATCTCACCTCGTGGTAATATAAACTTGAGAGCAAAAAAATCGCACATTCATGATTTTTTGACATAACTAAAAAAAAAACAAAAAATATTATGTTTCTGTAATTCAGATTCATAGTCTATTTTAATACCTATCCAGTGGTATCTGATTTGTCTTTCAATCATTACATAAAAATGCTTTTGTGGATCAATAACAAAAATGCATGTTTAGTAAAAAATTCTTTATTCAAGTATTGGTGTCAAAGTTATGAAATTAAAAGATAAAATTAATTTAAAGTTTGTTATTAATACCGAGTGTTCCCTCCCCTAGCCTGAATCACTGACTCCATCCGTGTTTTCATTGATGTTACTAGACTTTTGATAAAGTCTTGAGGAATAGCCTCCCATTCCTCTGCGATCGCCTGTTGCAGCTCCTGTAGAGTCGATGGAGGAGCATCTCGGCCTCGAACTCTTCTTTTCAGCTCGTCCCATAGATGTTCGATGGGATTGAGGTCTGGGCTTCGAGCTGGCCACTCCATAACGGTCACATCCACCTCTTGAAGGTACTCGATCACTATGCCAGCAGTATGCGGTCTTGCATTATCTTGCATAAACAGAAAGTTTTCGCCGATAAACCCAGCAAAAGGTACGACGTGGCTCTCGAGTACTTCCTCAATGTATCGTATGGAAGTCAATCCTCTTGATTGGCGACCAGTATTCGGTCCGATGATGAAGGCAAGCTCGGTTTTTGCTTCCATAGACATGCCTCCCCAAAACATGATTGATCCACCGCCATAGGCGACACGTTCTGTTATGCAGCATTGGGCAAATCGCTCTCCCGATCTTCTATACACCTTCCCCCGTCCGTCGTTGCCATGCAAGCACATCCTGCACTCATCAGAGAACAGGACTGCACTCCACTGCTCTTCGGTCCAATTCAAATGGTCTCGAGCGAACTGAAGGCGGGCTTCTCGGTGGGCTGGGGTCAATTTCGGCCCGTTTGCTGGCCTGTGTGCAGTCAGGCCACCTTCTCTCAATTGTCTTCTGACTGTCCACCGGCTAACTTCTACTTCACGAACTTCTTGAAGTCGTTGGCCCAGTTGAACTGCGTTCAAACGACGATTTCTTAAAGATGTCGTTATAAGAAAGCGGTTATCACGCTCTGTTGTAGCACGGGGACGGCCCGATCCTTGTCGCCGTTGGTAGCCACCAGTCTCTTGATACCTCTGGTATACACGCCGATTGGTAAATCGGCTCAAACTCAATTGTCGAGCCACTTGACTTTGCTTAAGCCCCGATTCAACAAGGGCAACCACTTGAGCGGCTACTTCTGGTGTAGTATCCATTTTCGTGTTCCGTTTGAAACCAATATCAATAGAGAACCTTTCACACTGTACGTTGGTATGCAAATGATGACCATTTTTTTTTTTCGAATGGACTAATCTCGCTGTTGGCCTCTGAGGCCGTGACAGCTTAACCGAACTTTTGGCGAGCGCAGATGGCGCTCAGCCCAGTAAGTTTTATAGGCAACTAGCGCAAGGGCACCACTTAGGTACGAACCTCGGCTTGGGCTGTTGCCGGGATGGGGATAGGAGAGAAACGCCCGGGTACATGTCTGTACCTCGTATAAGCGGCGACTGAAGGGACTCGTCGACCTCGCCGGCGAGGTCGGTGTTTCTGTGAAGTGTTGGCTCTGTCTGATATAGATGACTCACCTTCCGCATTAGCAGAGGTGATTTCGTCATCCGGGTCTCCGAGAACGTGTCTCGGACGACGGAGGATTAAAAAATGATGACCATTCCCTCAATATGCACTCTTTTATACCTGCGATAAATCCCGCCGCCGGCCTTACCTGGATCGAGCGACATAAGGGGGTCTATTGTTTTGTTGCTAATGAGTTGTTTTTAAAGGTAAATGTCAACCCTTTATCAGTTCTGCGAATGCCTAGATTATGCACTTTAATTTAATTTGATTTTAATTTGCTGTAAGCTCCAAATAAAAAAAAATTTAAACTTTTAAGTAAAAATGTGCGGATGTGCGATTTTATTGCTCTCAAGTGTAGAAATCTTGGATATTACATGCTAGCACTCACCAGTTCGCTGATAAACTTACTACCATTCCTGCGTTTCACAATACGCCGGAGCTGCGTCGTGTTCTCGTCCATCTCGTGTCGCTCCGACCGAAAGAATGCCTCTTTTACCCACCGTCATCCTTTTCCGTAACAACCGTCGGTTTTTTTTCCCCCACTCCAAAGTCGGTAAGTAACCCACCGAAAAACCACAGAGTCTTTCCACGAATTGTCAGCTGTCAAAACGATTATCAATGTCGACTGTCAATTTCGATTGGCCTCGCGCATTTGCGCGACACTCCCAACGAAAAGGAGAGTTTATTGTAGGTAGAATATATCTGTAATTTAATTTCATATTATTTATACATAAATGTTAAATTAGATTGTCAATTTTGATTGGCTTCGCGCTTTTGCGCGACAATGCTTATAGCCGCCAGCGGCTTGTCGCGTTGTTTGTCAACAAAAAGTAGCCTATGTGTTAATCCAGGTTATTATCTACGTACTTACCGATTTGAAAGTAACTCTGTCTCTCTGTCTGTTTGTTACCTTTTCACGACTTAACAGCTCGGCTGATTTCGATTTGGTACCTAAATACTTAGATAGATTATGAATGTACTTGAGACGTAGGATACACTTTATGCGACTGCACAGAAGGAGGGTAATGTTTTATTGACAAATCACGCGTATGGAGCCGCGGGCGGGTCAGCTAGTAGATTTATAAAAGAAAGATAAAGAAATAGCAAACAATTTTCTATAGTATTAATTCATCGTAAGTATATTTCAATTAATACAATCTCTAAGATATTATCCTTCTCTATTCGTTGACGTAAAAATATGTATGTAATTTCGTAATTTTCCATCAGGAAAATTCACAGAATCTCATCAATGAAACTATAAAAACAGTCGCCAGTCATAATAGCCGTTACTATAAAAAATTATGCGACAAATATTTCCGCAAACAGTAATTTTCATTTGCTAACGAATTACGTTTTACGGCTTATATACTTAGTTATAAAAACAGCCAAAGATAACAAGCCATTTTGTAGAAAGTAACCAATTTTATTGACCTATGAGCTTATTAGACCCCGACCACATCTTCAAGACAAAAGGGCAATTCAGGGGATAGCGGAGGCTCTACGATAGCTGGCCGCTGTAAAGACCATGCAAAGAGCCTGAAACTTGAGTTGTTGCAAATCATTTATTTTCTTTTCTTGTTTAATGACGAATGCTAATATACTTTGATCTGACGTTCCTTTGAAAAATGTTGGCTTTAGCTTTTGGGCGTTATAAAAATGAGGGCTTAGTGTACTCGTAGCGTACTTAAGTAGAATATTTTTAGTCGATTAGTTCTGCGGTGATTTTTTTAACTTTCGGGGTTGTTATGCGAACTAAAAAGATAAGACAATTAATGTAACAATTTTATAGTATTTTTCAAACTTTCGCGATCGCAACAGCCGTGGTCGCGGTTGAACACAGTCGAAACGTCGGGATAACAAATAAAAAAGGTACATACGAAATAAATAGCCATTTTAATCAGTGATTTATTAATATTTTTTTATGACTTTCAATTATTTGGATAACAAGATCTTGTAAGATTTGTTTGAATTATTTTCTTGTGGTGCCCTCCATATTTTTTTTTTCAACCTATTTTTCTTTTGGTGATTTACTTCAATTATTTCAGGAAACGTATGATATCATCTATCCTTATTTACATGATATCACACAGAGAGAGATGTAGAGGTTTAACTACCACGGCTTCGCCCGCTTATTTGTCAAATAGTAGCCTATATTTCAGGTTCTTAATAAATAAATAAATAAATATTGCTGGATATTTCACACAGTGCTATCTAGCCCCGAACTAAGCAGAGCTTGTACTATGGGAACCAGATAACTGTTAAAATACTTGTATACTTTTTTTTGTAAATACATACTTATAATATATAGAAACACACCCAGACAGGGAAAAAATATCTGTAGATCATGCATACATTTGTTCCGCGGCGGGAATCGAACCCGCTACCTTCTGCGTCTCAGCCGGCTGTACGCCCACTGCGCCACGGAGGCAGTCATACCTAAACCATTGCTGTAAGCTCCATGTGCTCCACTTAATTTAGTGCGTTTATCGAGGTGCTTTATAAATATTATAATTTATAAATGTGTTGCCGGAATGTTACAAAATAATATGTTCGTAATGCTCGGTAAAGCAGCCACAAGGTCTAAAGAGCGTTTTGATTGAGGTCCCTGACTATACTTTAATTATGATAATAGTAGCTTCTGCCAGCAGCTGCATTCGCGTGTTTTGTCAATATTTAGTAGCCTATGTTTTTATCCAGGTTATAGTCTATCTATATACCAAATTTCATCGAAATCAGTTTAGCCGTTACGACAGGATTGAGTAACAAACAAACATCCAAATTTTCGCATTTTTATATAGTGTGATTTTTAGTCGAGTTTATTTTATTTTTATCTTGGTGTGAATTTTTTTAGTTTAATTGAATATGAGTCATAAGTATTGAATTAAATAAACTAGTGGTTCGCCCCGAACTCCGCCGCCGAGATCTCGCGAGTCTCCCATAAAAAAAAATATGATTTGTAAACTTTGACTATCGAAATAGGGACACGAAATGCATGTAATCAAATAACTTGACCTACAGTTTTATTCAAATGACAGGTAACGGGAGTTCATGTCAATTGGTTACTTTTTTTGGGGGGAATAAATTGCAGTTATTCTAGATTTCAGACTTTTCCCTAGATTTGTGTTACTAAAACTACACCCATACCAAATTTCAGCACTATGGGGTCACTGGTGTACCATGTGAATTTTGTCTAAGTTCAGTTTTTATTATGGCTAATAATTTAAAAACTACAAAGTTTAAACTAAAACTAAAACGGGGTCGCAATAAACTCATATAGACCTTTTATTAGTCGTGCCATTTGACTGGCTAGTCCAATTTTGTTTTGTTTTACCCCTCTTGAACCCCAATATCTCGACAAGCCCCCAATATTTTTAGCAAATTGAGTCACACCAAAATTGTGCCATCACTGATCAACGCTTCGAAAGTTATCATCGGACAAACAAACATACATACACACATATATACAACGCCGATTTCTTCAAGATGATTTGGAGATCTCGCTTCGCTCGATCAATAAAATAAATTAAATTGATATTATATACCAAATTTCATCGTCTTCGGTCCTGCAGTTTAGTTTTGAAAACGTAACAACGATTCTGATTTTGTTCGAATTTATAATTTTAGTATCATTATTAGATTTTGTACATTTAGTACATTTTTTTAATCAAAATCCTCTTGCAGATACATTACTTGAAGCTTTTATTATTTCCTGTAAGCTTAAGCGTAGGTAATTTAGATAAAAGTGTCACTCGTAACAATGGGAAAGTCGTTCGTATTCATTATTTGTTGGCGAATGCCCGTGTTTGTCGCTGACAGGCGTGATACACTGCGGGAACAAATATTGCCATTCAGTTGCACAATTCTATCTAAACTAAATCTGACAGCGCAAAAATATCGGCAAAATTCAGTCTATTTGGTGAATTTCGTTCTGTAAAATTTAGTGAGTTTATCGAGGTGATTTTATAAATAGTAAAATTTTCATGGCAACGTGTTGCCAGAATGTTACAAAATAATTTGTTTGTAATGCTCGATTCCACCGATAACATCAATTGTCAAATCGTAAGTAATTCAGGCAGCAAATTATACTTCAGGTCTCGTCCGAAGACCATTTCAGCATCAAAACTTTTTAATAAGCTACCGGACGAGCTCAAAAACTCAAGTAATAATCTATTTTAGAAAAAAATTAAAAATTTATTAATACAAAAAAGTTGTTATTCATTGGGAGAAGCTTTAAATGATGTTAATTTTATTGTGACCTGTTAAAGATATATATTATATTATTCCTTACATTTTATTTTCCATTATTTAATTGTCTTTTTACAATATTGACAAGGCCCTTTTACAGCCGCAACTTTTAACTTTTAATTCTGCGAACTCATTTTATTATTTTATTTTGACAATTATTTTCTTTTAATATTTTGACATTTTGCAATTATTATAATTTATCGTAATGACAAGACTCCTTTACAGCCGCAATTTGAAAGATTTTTCCGTATTTTTTTTTGAAATCAAAACTTTAATTATCGGTTTAGTATTGACATTGATTGATTGATTGACTTATTTGACATTGTTTTGTTGTGTGTTTTATTGATTTTTGTTTTGTTTTTATTATTTTAAGTTGACATTATTTGATATATTAATTTAATTAGTCCCGATACCTGTCTGTTTGAGCTACAATAATGTTAATTCTGTCACAATTATTATTGTTATATTCTAAATTTGACGTAACTTAGTGTTTAATATGTACCTACAGTGGAAAATAAATGAAATGAAACTATTTATATTAAACTTTCTGCTGAGGTTATGACGTTAATATTCACGTCCACTTTAATTGTCAGAAGGTGTACCAAAGCCAGCGATCGCACACAAAGGCTAACGGGAGCATGTATGTCACCGTTCCACCCCACAAACCCCTTACAGCTCCACAGCACATTACATTATAATATTCATTACAATAACATGTTATTAACAGAAATTCGACGTCGAATTAAAGTCGAAGATGTAGGTATTCAAATCGCGAGGCTTGGGTGGAGATGGGCAGGAGACACTTGGCTAGGCGGAATAACAACAGGTGAACCAAGGCAGTCACAGAGTGGTGGCCAAGAGATGGACGTCGACCGCAGGGTAGACCACCGGCCCGATGGTCTGACGATCTCGTAACGGAAGTTGGACAGCAACGGATGAGACTTGCTCAAGACCGATTGGACTGGTGACACAGACAGGAGGCTATACCCAACAGTGGGTGCTGGAGGCACGATAGATAGATAGATATAACAGAGAATATCTCGTTATATCTATACAGAAATCTAAATACTACTATACTAATACTATAAATACAAAAGTAACTCTGTCTCGCTATCTGTCTGACTATTTGTTACTTTTTCATCACAACTAACCGTTTAGACCGATTATACATAGATAGATTATGGCCGGAATTAAGACCGACTACTTTGTATTAACAAACCACACGTGCGAAGCCGCTGGGAGAACCTTGTGTTATATATAATCAGAGACGAAACTTTAACACACATTAAATCCACAGCTAGTCCGCGTTTGGCCCGCATTGGGCATACACTCGCTGAACAAAAGAATGAAAAATGATTGGTTAATCTTAAATTATGTAGGGTATCGCTGAATTTTTATACGAGACCGAGGCTGGGACTGAGACCCAGCCCCAGACCCTTAGTTTCAGACTGACTCAGACTTTGACAAAGATCAAAGATAAGTCAAAGTAATACCTTTTAATAAGTTTAATAATATGCTAGAATCGTAATTTTGTGTTGGACGCCGACACACAGCGCGGTACTCAGCCAATTCAAAGGCACTGCGCCGCGTCTACGTGCCGCTGACGTGCTATTGGCAAGCTGGCGAAGTTTGGAATTATTTTTCCGAAGAGTTGTCAAATTGTTGTACCTACTATGACTATGACGTCCCGAGGGTAATTATTGCTCGAGCGAAGCGAGATCTCTAAATCAACTGGGGCAAATTTGCGTTGTATGTATGTATATATGTATGTGTGTATGTTTGTTTGTCCGAGGATAACTTTCGAAGCGTTGATCCGATTATCGTGAAATTTGATACATAGGTAAGTAATGATAGCACAATTTTGGTGTGACTAAATGAGCTAAAAATGTGGGGGGGGGGGAGGTGTTGTTGAGATATTGGGGTTCAAGAGGGGTAAAAAAATTGAAAATGAGACTATTAGGTCAAATAGGACGTCAAATGAAAGTTCTTCATTAGTACATTTAGACTCCGTTTTTATTTTTAGTAAAGTCTTTATAGTTTTTGAGTTATTAGTCATTATAAAAACTGAAATCTAACAAAATTCACAGGGTACACCAGTGACCCCACAGTACTGTAATATGATATGCGTGTAACTTAAGTGACACAAATATAGGCAAAAGTCTGAAATCCCGAATAACTACAATTTGTACCCAAAAAAGACCAACCACATTACATGAACTTCCGTTACCTGTAATTTGAATGAAACTGTAGGTCAAGTTACGTGGTTAAACATTTCGTGGCACTATTTTGATTGTCAAAGATTACAAATAATATTTTTTTTGTTTTAATCGGAGACTCGCGAGATCTCAGTTCGGGGCGAACCACTAGTTATTTAGTGTTGGGACGCCCACACACCGCGCTAAGTCGATTCAAAGGCACCGTGCCGGAACCACTGCTACGAGCTACTGACATGCTACTGGCAAGTCGATCAAGTTCGAAATGATTATACCGAAGAGATAGAGCTTTACTTAAAGGCACACAAAGTAGGTGAACTCGCGTAATCTATTCAATACATATCTGTGGTCCTCACTATTTTGTAAGCACTAGTTTGAACTCATTTGTTAATGTGTTCTTAGAAGATTTCACTAACCAATGTGACCAACACAGTAATCTTCAAAGTAAGTTTACGTCCAGTCAAGTTTGGAATACAAGTTGGTCAGATGCGACAGTTCATAGAAGAATCAAGATCATCCACAAAGTGCTCGTCTCAGAATAACAAAGTTGAGTTTGAAACTTGCCAGCAAAAGTTGGCAAGTTTCTCGAATTACAACCTCTAAACACGAACTCTGTAAAGTTTTCACACTTTTGGTCTAAGAGCCGGTGAAGATCGACCTTCACCGATCTGATAACCAGATGAGACATATTTTTTATCCAATATAATTTATAAACAAGTATGCCTATAATTACTTGCCTATCTAAAAGTGCTATCTAAAAGTTTTTGGCTAGGCAACAGTACTATAAGTATGATTTTTTGCAGGCAATGATTTTGAAATATGACTGATTTCGTAATAAAGTAATCTATAATTTGATATAACTTTCGATAAGTTAGCATAACGATGGAGTCACCTATATTTACTTACCTGTTCACATCGGCTTGCCAGGTAGCTATACGCAGAAATGATTAGGCAAGCCTACTGAGGCATATTCTGTGTGTTAAAAACTAACAGTGAAATTAAATTAATTTGGTTATCAAAAGAATGAAAGTGATGAAAAAAAAAATCGATTAAAGTTAATTTAATTAAAAATAGCCATAAGCACTTTTAGATAGGCAAGTAATTATAGGCATATTTGTTTATACATTGTATTTGATAAAAAATATGTCTCATCTGGTTATCAGATCGATGAAGGTCGATCTTCCACGTCTCCTCTACTATTGTAGGGCCTGTTTAAATCGACAGCCTTAGAGGTAAGGAGGCGTCCTTTAATCACGTGTAGTTCGAACAGGGAGGGGGTTAGAATAACATCACGATTGATCACGATGGGGGGGGTGAGGGGATGTTTTGATAAATACGTGTATACTTTTCTTAGTCTAAAACATCAAGACGTATCAAGGGGGGTAAAAACTGGCCTAAAAACATCACGTGATTACAGGTCGAATGGTTCAGGATTTTTTTTTCAATATATAGAGTGCTTCGGAAATAACAAGCTTTAAAGTGGTCATTGACCTCACTAACACAAGTGATGTTGGTTCTACGTCTTATCGAAATTCAATGTTTTCGAAGAAATTACTAATAATACAAATTTTATACATAACTCAATCTAACTACAGTTAAAACCGTTTATAACGACATCGTTTACAACGACCTATCAGTTATTACAGCCAGATTGTATGGTCCCTTCCATTGTATATTTATACTGACTGTATTGCTTAAAACGACTATCGGATATAACGTCGGCAACTATACGGTCCCCTCGATGTCGTTATAAACGGTTTTGACTGTATGTGCAAAACCCGAAGTCAAACTTAATGTATATATAAATTAAATCGTTATTCCTAGATATAATATAGTTAAAACACATGACTGAATGCCGGGTTACAAAGTTCAGAATTATTCCTACATCACACAAGTTTGGATGT
This sequence comes from Philereme transversata, assembly GCA_963924445.1. NCBI lineage: Eukaryota > Metazoa > Arthropoda > Insecta > Lepidoptera > Geometridae > Philereme > Philereme transversata. The sequence goes on from OZ004353.1 coordinate 8,114,468, forward strand.
TTTTTCATTTATTTGTTTGTTTATTACACAATCACGTCGTAACGACTGAACCGATTTCGATGAAATTTAGTATGTACGTAGATTATAACCTGGATTACTACATATGCTACTTTTTATCTCATAACTCAGGTCCCATGGGATAACAATAAGGTGTCAAGTCAAGTTGCAACAGCGAGTTTAGCTTTATTTCTAGGTTACCTACACATTTAGGAGTATAACGCGTACGAAGTCGCGGGCAACAGCTAGTATAATATGTTATTTTTATGTACCTACCTACCTTTTGTGAAAAAAATTATGTTCACTACCAAACATTCACAATAATTTATCTATGTGAGTATATTCAGATAATAAGAAAGGCTGGTATTCAGTTATGTCACGTTTATCTCATACAACAAAATTATACCACCCTTATATCAACAGCGATAAAACAAACCCACGACATGAATAATATCAAACAGAAAGAAAACAACTGCTTTCAATTTAGTGTTAACGCCCGAAAATATCAACTAATACGAAGGCGAAGTTAATTTTACAAGCTTTTATTAACTTGCAATGTATGTATGTTTGTCCGGGTGCAATCTTGCAACTGAATTTTAAGCCCGTCCCCCTCAACCGATTGAGCTGAAATTTGGAATACATAATGTAAATAAGGTGACAATGCATTAATATACCCTACCATATAATAATATATGATGATGATGATGATGTCATCCAGGCCGATTTCGGCAACGGCGACATTGTTCCTGCTTGGTTCCGTTGATGCGCTCTTTGGTGACTAGCATATCCAATTTTGGCCTTAAATGTGCGCGCACATAATGTGCATGTCAAAACGCCATTTATGTAATTATAGTGAAAGTTGACAGGTTGTTTATTTTTAAGGTGATCACGTTTATTATCTAGATCACACCTACGCTCATCTTCAAAGTTGTAGACACTTTGTTGAACCAATCGTCTCCACTCTGGCCGATTTTCTGCCAATGATTCCCACTCAGACGGCTCAATCTTGCACTTTTTCATATTTCTCTTCTGAGCGTCTTTGTATCTGAGCAGCTGGCCGCCACTCTTTTGCTTGCCGTCCTGGAGCTCTGAGTAGAAAGTGCGCTTCGCCACCTTGTCGTTGGATATACGCGTTAGGTGCCCGCACCACCGCAGTTGTCGGCGCATAAAATACGCTTCCATTCCGCAGACTCGTCGAAGAAAATCAGTGTTTCTAACACGATCCGACCAATGAATATTCATAATATCACGGAGACACTTGAGGTGGAACCTATCAAGGGTTCTTATATGTCTGGAGTACAGCCACCATGTTTTAGCGGAGTATAATAAGTAATATTACTAATATACCATGGAGGTCATAATGGAGACGGATGCTACACAATGGAACTTCTGAATGGATTATAGTAGGCTACTAGTGTTTGGGCTCATTTGAATCAGCTTGCGGTTCCGATTATGAATGATGTAAAAGCTTGTTTTGGAAAAGTAATTATTCAACAAAAAAGTTACTTATTATGTAATTTTTTCCACTTTCAATTAGAACTAGATATAATTATATTATTATCATATTTATTATGTTGAGGGTTTTGTGAACGGCGCACAGTACCAATGTTTTGGTTTTAAAAGCGAAACGTCTAGTAGTTCAAGACAGAGTGGGGGGCAAGAGACCGCGTGCTAGCTCTCCAACTAGTCGGCCAGACTTCATCAAATCCATAACACACTTTACCATGACAGAAATGAATGCCCTCGCAATGCCTTTAATGGAGCTGAATGGAGACGCATCGCTAGAGCCGCTACTCAAGGGTCAAGCTCTGCCAAAAGTGCTCGACTAAGAAGAAGAATTATTATCTTACTAGCTTCCGCCAGCGGCTTTGCACTCGTTTATCAAAAAGTGCCCTATGTGCTAATCCAGATTATAATCTACGCGCACACATAATTTCATCGAAATCGGTTTAGCTGTTAAGACGTGATAGAGTAACAAGCAAACAAACATACAAGCTTTCGCAATTATATTAGTGTGATGCTCTATGCATATTACTACCTACTCAACAACGGAAATTAACAATTTAAAAAACCTCCGATACTTTCTTTTTATGACATTTTTAACTGATACCCTCTAATCTCAGCCTACTAGTTAAACAAGCTGTCTATTAAAAAAAATCACGTCCGAATCGGTCCATTTGCTTGGGAACTACGATGCCACAGACAAACAGACACACACAGACATCAAACTTATAACACTCCTATTTGTGTTGGTGGTTAAAAATAGGCTTACTAATTTTTTAATACCCAAGACTTACTTAGATATATCTCTCAATGAGGTAGTCAGAGGCAATTTGTTGAAACAATACAAATTACAAATTTATACAAATTTGTCAAACAATTTGACGAACTACATGGTGCATTGGGCGCATAGTCGGCTGATACGGAGTTAGCAGGTTCGATCCCCGCCGCGGAACATATGTTTGCATAATCTACAGATATTTCTTCCGGGTCTGGTTATTTCTCTATATATTATAAGTATGTATTTACAACAATAAAATGTATATAAGTATTCTATCAGTTATCTGGTTCCCATAGTACAAGCTCTGCTTAGTTTGGAGTTAGATAGCGCTGTGTTAAATGTCCAGCAATATTTTATTTATTTATTTAATTTAAAATTTAATACGCTTGATACGTACACTTTCTAGGGTTCCGTAGTCCAACTATATAACTATATCCGTAGCCGGGAAAGAAAGGCAAGAAACCAGGCTTGTTGTTCTTTTTATTGATCCTTTCAGAATAAATAACAATAAAGAAAATAAATTACATTAAATTGTAACATTTTGACCGAGATGGAGCAATTTCAATACCAAGCTTCTCTCATGTAAATAATACGTTATTTTTAGTAGGCTTTTTTTTAAAGATTTTGTTTAGATAAGTTTTTTATTTGTTATTTGTCTATTTTTGTACATCACTTGCGAGTTTGTTATGAAAGCGTACACCAAAGCGCAAAACAATGTTATTCCACGAACTGCACTAATTAATATTTTTGCTTGCATAATTACTAAAATTTTAAATTCGAGCTTTATGGAAAGACAGTGTATAACGGCGTATGACCTGAGAGCTGGTGTTTTTCTGGATCAACGTGTAAGTGTTGCTATTCAGCGGATCATTGCATCAAGTATCATAATTACACTACCGCCTGATAGTCGAGCTATCTAACTATAGATCAACAGTCTTTAGATAGCTCAACTATTTCTTTTGTATTATGTGTATTAGGCATTCTGCTAATAATGTTTGATTTTATGTTAGCTACATATAGAGGTAGAGGAAGATACAGCAATCAGTAATGCATTATCCAAATTGCTTGTTGATTGCTTCAGGGGTTTTACTTGTAGGGACTTAGATGCGCTTGAGAAATTGTATATCAATTGGTCTTTCAAACTTTATCTGTTTGTGAGAAGATTGTTCGATCCCTGAGGAGTTAAAGCAATCATTTTGAACTGAAATCCATTCCTTGCTTAATCGGTTTTGATTATCTCAAAAAATATTTGATAATTCCATGCTGCTATAGAATTTTTCATAATACGGTTCAAGATATTTATTTCTCTTAAGAATTAGTAATTCACTTACAGAGAAAACTTAAAAATAATGTAAAACTAGTGTGCCTTCAGCGTAAATTTATATAATTGTATAGTGTATATAAAAAAGTATAGTAAAATAACATAATAACAATCACACATAACAAAACAAAAAAAAAATAGTTAAAGTGGGTAGGTGCCTAATTTGTGCATCTGAACAGCTTTCCGCGATAGTTGTCTAAGGCCTAGGCCATAGTGAGTCAGTAAAATGTTGCACTTGAGTAATAGATGCATCAGCTTAGTTATGGTTAGGGCGAAATTATAAGTTTTTAATTAATGAATAATCCTTTCAAATGTGACTTTGAGCAATCGTTTGAATGTGACTAATGAATTCACATCTTAATGTATTTTGGTAGTTTATTGTACAATTGCACACCTTCATACAGAATGTTCTTTTTTTATAGTTAGTCCTAGGTTCCTTTTAAAAAAATATTGTTTGCTTGTCTTATCATTCGCTTGTGAATAATTTTTTTCTTTGTAAATATAATTTGTGAGTATTTAGTTAATATTTTTGTAATTAGTAACCATGTGTTGAATTTATATTTTGGTTAATTTATAAGACCTAATAAATAAAAAACATAAACAAATATTGCTGGAGATTTCACACAGCGCTATCTAGCCCCAAACTAAGCAGAGCTTGTACTATGGGAACTAGATACTAATAAAATACTTACTTATATACATTTTTTTTTTTGGTAAATACGACTAGTAGAGTTTCTTGTGAAAGGGCTCGCCCGGGGAAGTGCTACCACCATACCTATTTCTACCGCCAAGCAGCATTGTTGTGTTTCGGTTTGAAGGGTATGGTTGCCGGTGAAATTACAGGCACATGAGGCTTTACACCTGTATGCCTCAAGTTGATGGACGCAGGGAAATGCATCGTAGGGCACATTTTTAAGGAGCGTGACCTACGAGGAAAACTTTGCTATAGGCGATGGTTACCACTTAACATCAGGTGGGCCATAGGCTTGTTCCATCTCCATAGTATAAAAAAATACATACTTATACCTACTAGTTATATAGAGAAACAACCAGAACCGGAACAAATATCAAATATAGCGAACCCGCTACCTCCTGCGTCTCAGCCGGCTAGTCGCCCACTGCACCACGGGGGTGTCAACGTAAACCTAATTATTATACTTACATATTTTTACAATTAGCTGGTAAACGGCCCACTGATAGAAGCAACGGCAAAGGTAACCCCTTGCCTATGATGTTTGTATCACCAAGACATGACTCCAACTCTTTAAATAAATCAAAGCTGAACTATTCCACAACATTACATAGTAACATGCTGGAAATGGAATTCCAAACGTCGTAAATGACATTCCACATTGTATATTCCTAAATTTGCTATAAACCCAAAACCCTAACAAGCTTATAAATAACCATTGCTTTAACATCAACGATATTAAGACTTATACAATACCGTAGCATTGGTCGGCCCTCATTGACTTACAAAACAAGTGTTGATAGCCCCTGATCAAACCTGATTCTCTCTATCCTACCTTGTAATATAATATCAACTGTATCACCCTGGCTTTAGATTCAATGTGGCTTGAATAATAAATTTACTGCTGGCGCTAATCGTGTAGATTTTACTAATGAAAACTTTTGATATGTATCAGCTATGGCTTATGATGTATGATATGACGTCTTATGAGACGTCCAACATTGAACACAGGCCTCATCCATTCGGTTCGTTTATTAGATCGTCTTTACATCTAGTGTGGGCCGTCCTAAACTAAGCTTTCCAAATCTTGATCTCCACTGAGCACCTTTCGGCTCCAATGGCCGCGTGGCCGTAGGGAACTATGTGTCCCGCCCACTCCTCCTTCAGTTTCCTAATCCTTTGGGCTATTTCAGAGACTATGGTTTGTCTACGGATATCCTCACTTCTGGTTCGAGATGTTATTTATTTATTATTCATTGTTTATTCTGTACCATCTGTTTTGGCAGTGGCCCGGAGTGAAACATCTATATATGTAGCACAGGTTCTGTCCCAATTCAGTTTTCATCTCACGTACCAACTTTACTTTTTCTATCTTCTTTGTTGAATTCAATTACGAGTTACAGACATTGGCAAAGTAAACGCTTTTGTGTGGAAATTACTAGTTTATTCCAGTTCATGAATGGATCTATGCGTGAGAGGAAACTAAGAAACTGATTGGCAACTTTGATTGGTTCGTCTGATGACTTTCTCGGACTTTTCTGGGTGATTTATTGTGATTTTACGTTGCAGTAAGCATCGTAATCTAGAAGTATTACGAGAAACTACTTGTATAGATTCCGGTTTGAACTTTTGATGTAACCTGATTTACCATTATCAGCTATTGACTAATCAAAAAGATTATATTAAAATATATTATCTGCCTGATTTTATGATTTAAATGGAAATCGATAGAAAATATACCTAATATTGGAGTCAACGTAAACGTAAATAGTCACCATTAGCACACCTTAATACTTCCACTGCCACATCTGGGGGGAGGGGGTGGGGGGGCATTGTCACTCTAGAACCTTTTTGCCCCATCGGCCATCAGTTCTTTGAAGTAAGCAAAAAATATTGTCATCGTATAAAATATAAATGGAAATGGAAAAGCCATGCCTCGTACCTTAGAAAGAAGATAAAATATACAATAATAGACAATAAATTCGGATAACAAATGTTGCGCAGCAGCGTGGTACAACACTTGAAAAGTTTCGACCTACTCTGTGAAGTTGTCCGGAGCGAGTGCAGTACGTCAGCGGCAATGTTTAAACGGGCTAATTGCGTTAATTGAAAGTTCTCACTTTAGAACTCAGGTAAGTTTACTCGATCAGAGCAGAACTTGGGCGTGGAATCGTAAACAACCACTTATACCCACTTATACAGTTTTACGGAAAATGCATGAGATAGAACTTTGTTTTGAAGGTTCACAAATTGAACACTGTCGGTACCGATAAACGACACGTGATAAATCCCGTATTTATAATATTAACTTATTAAATGCTAGCTGTTGCCCGTGACTTAGTACGCGTTACACTACTAAATGTGTTGGTAACCTAGAAATAAAGCTAAACTCACTGTTGCAACTTGATTTGACACCCCATTTTTATCCCATGGTACCTAATTTATGGGGTAAAAAGTAGCCTATGTGTTAATCCAGGTTATAATCTACGTACATACTAAATTTCATTAAAATCGGTTAAGCCGTTATGACGTAAAAGAGTAACAAACATCCACACATACATTCATACAAACTTTCGCGTTTATAATATGAGTGGGAAGTGGGATGGTATACTGGGATTTATATTATTAGTGGGATATCTGAGTAACTTCAAATTTTTTTCTGGAGGTCTGTTTGTCTGTTACTGTTTTTTAAATATTTTTTTTAAATACATTTTAGCTCCAAGCCCAGCATGATGGAAGTACTTTCTTATTTTGATTCTTAATACTTAGTAAAAGTGATGTGCACTATCAGTCCAAATATCACTAAAAAGGATGGCGAACAAATCCAAATCATAACCTTGTTCCGGCATGATGCCACAGGGCCAAAGGACTGTTTCCCTCGCGATCAAATTATTATGTATGCTTATTTATGTATTTTTAGTCTTAATATTTTGGGTAATCTGTGAAAGGTCCATTATTGTAAGGTAGAGACCGTCTTATCTAATTATTTTGTATAATTGTAATAATAAAATAATTAAATATAATAAATTATTTTGTATGGACGGACACTGTCTGAAATAAATTATTATTGTATTCTATTCTAAAGAACATTTCGCTTTGACGTACCTAATGCAGGGGCTTTTAGTTTTAGATTAGACAATTTTTCCTTTTTTGAAGAACACCCTTTTTTGGAGTCAGATCACCCATAAAACCAACCTAAATATAGTTATACATTTTAAGCAATTTTCAATGATAGATTTCGTGTTTTACTCATCGTTTGTTAAATCTTTTTCAAGCGTACTGTCAGAGGTTATACACGGGAAGTCTGTGGGTCCGACATACCAAAAGATCATCGGATGTTCTACGCATCCAATATAATAACATCTTCCGGATGATGTAGCGGATGCCCCGATACTGCAGTGCATCGGGGATGTTTGCCCACTATCACACAGATGGCTTTCACGCCATCATGCGCAAAAAAACGGCATCGCTGATGAGCAGAGTTCGGGACAGTCGCAACAGCATCCTGAGGACGGTGGCTGAGTGCTGCACATCTCCGCTCTGGAAGCGCCTTATGCGAAGGGTGATCAATGAAGGAAGCAAGTTCCCCAATTAGTCACCCTTGGCACAAAATGGCAGATTCTATTTTCACCCAGTCCCTATTTTATTCTTGCATAAATCATTGTTCCTGTTTTATTTTCTGAGTGTTTTTTAGTGCTGATATGGACTATATTTTTGTCTGAAATAAAATATTTTTATTTTATTTAAATCACCCATCGCATCATTGATTTCTAAAGGCAAATCTTCTGTTTGTAATCACACATCCAAATGAGAGGGCACCATTTTGTCCTAAACCTAACGAACCATGAAATGAATTACACAGCACCCGTTTCCACCAGTTATTCATGCCACATGAACTCGTAATGCGAGGTTTACACGAGTACAGTAGCGTGTCAGTACAACGCTCTGCTACAATCTATTATCTATTGTAATACACTGAAAATAGATACCTATTTGTGGAATACTGCAGTGATCCCTAGGTGACACCGACCGCGCTAAACTAATATTAGTGAAACTACAGAAGGCAAATTTGAGTTGCTAAGTCAAGTCTAGTCAAGTCTAAGGCTGCCTTTCTACCAGAGATGTGCTACGTTGCTAAGCTATGGATGTGTGTCAAACCCACCTATAGAAGTGCCTCATTTGCCTAGCCTCGCATAACCCAGCTATCCTATTGGTGGATTTTTTCCTCGCTCACCACTTAGTTTCGTCGCACTGCTCTGGTGGGAAGCTACCCTAAGTCTAATCTCAGTGCCTGTAAATGCAATGTATGTCGTCACTAAAAGATGGTGTTGCTCTATTTATTTACACCCTTCACCTCAATTCAACTGCTGGATCTGGAAAAATGAGACTGTTCGCTCATTGCACTTTCTCCTTTGGTTTTTTTAAACTATAACAATATGTGGCGTCATCCTCGATACACCGAGTCCGTCCCCTTAGTGCGACCCTGCGCTGCGGGGTTCGGCGCGGGACGCGACGGAGGAGGTCTACGGAGCGCAGGGTCGCACTAAGGGGACGGACTCGGTGTATCGAGGATGACGCCACAAATATATAAATAATAATAATAAATAAATAAACATAGCTGGACATTTCACACAGCGCTATCTAGCCCCATACTAAGCAGAGCTTGTACTATGGGAACCAGATAACTGATAGAATACTTATAATATATAGAAAAACACCCAGTCACGGAACAAATATCTATAGATCATGCAAACATTTGTTCCGTGGCGGGAATCGAACCTGCTACCTCCTGCGTCTCAGCCGGCTACACGCCCACTGCACCACGGAGGTCGTCTATATATATATATATGTGTATACTTATATTTATTTCAAACAATTATTGTAGCTCATAATTATAAGAACACACTGCCGGTTATAATTGCCAAGATGGTGTTGAGCTGGCTAGCAGCCTGCGCACCAGGGACGCGGCTCAATTGCGCATGACGACGATGTGGAAGCAGTCGAGCCGCACTGCCGCAAACATCCCCGATGCGTTGCAGTAGCGGCACAGCCCCAGAACAGCCCTGGTTTTTGGTTTCCAATAAAATGTTTTTCATTAACGCTTAAACTACATTATATAAAAAGACAATTAGACTTCAGGCGCTCAAACAACCATGCAACACTCTATGAAGAGATTAAGCTGTCAGAACTAGTAAATAGCACTAAGCTGATGTCAACCTTGCATTAGTCCGTAAAATCACACAGGTTGGAATATTTCACAACTCTTTCCCCAGCCTATTGGGATTTACGAGTTTTTGTCCACCATTTAAATTAGTGGGCCTTTTATTTTCAGTCGGTTTTTACCTTTTTAGAGGTTCATGTTTTTGATTACTTAACTATATTTGAGACTAGCTAACCCACTACGCCTTCAAAAGGATATTGATCATAATAATACCAATATAGCCTACAAGCTTTCGCCCTCAATTAATTAGCCTATGTCTCAATCCCGATCATAACCTATTTAAATACCAAATTTATTTGGTATCGTAATCGTTCAAGCCAAACGGCTGGAGTACGTATAAAGATAAAAATACTCTCCTACTATAAATAAAACACTGTCTATGAGTAAAACGTCTGTAATAAAGTACTTTATAGAAGTAGACGGACATAGCGAAACTTTAAGAGTTCCGTACGTACAAAATACACAAAGATAGGCTTTAACAACAGCCCTCAAAAATGTTCCCAAAGGATATTAAAAATACGCTATAAAAGGATTTCTTTGTTATTGAAACAAGTAAATCAGAAAAAAGGATTAAGTTATAAACCTTCCTGTGGGGAGCACGTGGCGAAGGGTTTGAAATATAGCGTAATAACTTACCTGCCTTGCTTCTAGCGAGACTTCAAACTGTTTCCTAGCCGTAAAAGTGTAATGGAACATTTTCATTTTTATCATCAGCCGGAAAAAGAAGCCTAAGTCTTCTCCATAAAAGTAATGCAAAAATATTCTGTATTTCCCATCTTTCTCTACGCAGCGGAGACGTGGACCCTTCGAGAAAGCGAGAAGAAGAGAAAAGATGCTCTCGAAATATGGTGCTGGAGGAGAATGCCTGGGGTATCACGTACCAACCAGTCCATTCTCCAAGAACTCGACATCAAGCAACGTCTTTCTTTTACTGTGCAATCTCGCCTCCTCGCGTTCTTCGGGCACACGTCGCAACGTGGATAGGTGTCCATTGAACGCCTTGTGGTGCAAGGAAAGGTTGAGGATACACTACCACGCGGTAGATCACCAATAAAATGGATGGACCATTTCAAAGCAGCACTTGACGGGGAAGGACTTTCCATTTGGAACGGTTCGTTAGGGGGATGGGGGGCAGGGGGAGAGGGGGGGGGATATTGGAAACCCCCCTCCAGTGGGTGAGGACTTACGAAAACCTATAGTTTTGGAGAAAATTAAAAAATCTATTTTGAGGTTAAGTATGAAAATAACGATTTTTTGTATTGAAAATGGGCAGGAGGGGTAAGTGGAGTAAAAAGTGGTCCATGAAAACTTGGCTCTCCAACATTTTCATATACCACTTTTTTCTCCAACCCCCTGGACTCTGGGTGGGCTCTCGGCTGAAGCTTGTTGCCCCTGAGTGAAGCAAGTTTACTCAGGACCTCCCTTGAGCTTCTGGCTCCCGCCTCTTTATATACACTCTAGGGGTGTCACGCACAAGACCACGTGGGGTCGGGGTGCCCCGTGTCGATTCTGTCACTCTTTTTGAACTTAAACTGCTCTAGTCAGGGTGGCTCAATCTTGATTCAGTAAACTATTTTTCATAGTTCAAAAGATAATTTATAAATTAAAAAAAATATTAATGATAACATTATCATAAATATGGGATTTATCACATATCGTTTTATTGGTGTTTCGACTAACAATGTTTTGGTGTGTCATCATCATTATCATCACTGTTGCTCGCTTCGGTAGTTCTCGGTACAGGCAAACACACAACACTAACTACGTCTCTACCAGATTCATGGTACAGGCAAACACACAACACTAACTATGTCTCTACCAGATTCACTCACTCTTCTGTGACTTGCATCGTGAAGACATGGCTTCCAGACTGGCAGTAGAACCCATCCTCTATCTCTGTTAAAGTTCAGCACACGACTTATTTCCATCGCATCTCAGATCTTGCGAGAAACAAAGACCTCTGTCGCTAAGACCTGGGTCTTGTCGAAACCTATGTAGTGCACTGAATCAGAATCTAGAATATGTTCGCCACTGCAGAACTGTTGGAAGTTCCATTTTTCATTTACATTGTGGATTTACACTTTGTTTCCTTTATGTATTAATTTTATGAACATATTAAATTGTTTTGATTAGTTCTTCAAATGGGTCTTGGTGGTTAATCCTTATCTTTCTGCACCATGAATATTCAACTAACCAATATGTAAAATTTCCTTTATCGAATGCTCTTTTTAGTCCTCGCCACTGACTTTCGATTCTTTGACTATGCGTCCCGTCTGGTGCCACAAACCAATGTTCCGGATCACTATGGTTGACTTTTTTATGTATGAAACCATGTTCTGATAAACAGTCGTATGCTCTCCAGTAATCTGTATGAATTATCGAGCCCTCATTGACATGTTTTTTTATCAGGTGCACCAGGACCTCAGCAGATCTCTCGTTATCAGGGCACACTTCTAGTCTAAGGTCATCTTTTTTATCTTCTATCATTACGATGACTCAGTGGCCTTCTACTTGTCGACCTCGATTATACTTTCTTTTGCTTTGATTCGTCAATTTGTACAATCTTACTGTCTCCTCCAATTTTAATGTCAGTTTCTTGATGTTCTAATTCATAGAATATTATGGTTTCTCTGCAATAACTATACCAATCAGCAATCGTTCTTGTAAATAACACTGTTTCTCTATCAGTGCTGCAGCATTCTCTTCTCCGATATACTGATCCACAGTACTGAAAGGTGGCAAATATTTTTCTTCAATTCCATTGATTCAAGATTTCCTCTTTGTTGTAATGGACCCTCCGGCCCGATAAGTCTACTCCCACAGCAGAAGCTTCAGAATCAGACTCTTCGGAGTAGGACCCCGCAAAAGACGCCATAATAACCACGCAGAATACGAAAACGTAGGTATCGAAAAGAAAGATAAGTTGGTAACAGCACCAAATCCATAGAACAGTGAACAAATTTATTGTAAAATTTGTAAAATAAATGTCAATGTTATTACCAAATTCGAATTTCCCGCCAGTAAAAATGTAAAATCTATGAAAATAACCCGTATTAGCTGTCACTGTCATGTCAATTTATTGTCGCAATAATTGATAGTACGGAAACTAATTTCCGAGCGAATTTCGCAATCGATTACGGATTTTCAAAAATTAATATCTCAAAAACTGTATGGTTGCGCAAGTTACCACTTCACATGTAAGATTACTTTATGTACATCTACACATGAAAAAAATGAAAGTGCTAGCACAACTTTCCAAATGAAAAGTTGAGCCGTGTAACGACTGAGAAGAAGAGGAAAAATGTTCGAAAAAGGCGTTGTTATAATTTTGGAAAGGTTCGATAACGTGCGTTTGGTCCCACCACAGCCACTATTATGCGACGACAAACACACAAAGACTTCAAACTTAGAATATCCCCCTTATTAGGGTTCCGTAGTCAAACTAAGAATACTTGTGGTTGTGGCATGTTCTTCTGTCTGACTGTCTGTCCGACCAGTTACAGCCGTTTATTCGTAAACCATTATTGATGTAAAGCTGAAATTTAAGGTCAGGTTAATGTGGGGAAGTCTGGCATACTTTATTGGGAATTAATAAACCAACCATATTTATACTTTAACTAGAGGTTGCGTTGTGCGCGAGCTGCTCGCAGCTCGCGTGTTTTTCTTTTAGTCGAAGAAGTAATTAAAGAGGATATCGAGCTGTTAAAAGCCATCAAAGAGGATATCCATGTGTAAGAAGCAGTCAAAGACGATATCGAAATGGAAGAAGCAATCAAATCAAAGAGGATTTCCAAGTGGAAGCAGCAATCAAAGATGATATCGAAGTGGAAGAAGCAATCAAAAAGGATATTGAAGTGAAAGAAGCAATCAAATAGGATATCGAAGTAGCAGAAACAATCAAAGAGGAAATTAAAGTTGAGGAAGAAATCAAAGAGGATACCAAGGTGGTAGAAGCATTCTAAGAGGATGACGAAGTAAAAAAAGCAATCAAAGACGATATCGAAGTGGAAGAAGCAATCCAATGGATATTGAAGATGAAGAAGGAATAAAAGAGGATATCGAAGCGGAACAAGCAATCGTAAAGGATATCAAAGTTAAAGAAGCAATCAAAGAGGATACCAATGTGGAAGAAGCAATCAAAGAGGATATCGAAGTGGAACAAGCAATCAAAGAGAAAAAAATTGGATGTTCCAAAATGATCATGATAATAGTTGTATAAAAAAAATTTAACGTTGCAAAAAAGATCATGATGAACGTTGCATAAAAAAAATCTGGACGTTCCAAAATGATCAGGATTGACGTTGCATAATATAAATGTATGTTGTAAAATGATAATGATCAAAAATTTGTACTAATATTTTGTCAAAGTTTGCTAGTGCTATCTCTTCCCGTTTAGAAGATACGAGCGATTAAAGTTTTGTAAGAAAAATCATAAATTTGTTGATTGGATATCGAAGTGGAAGAAACTATCAAAGAGAATGTTGAAGTGGAAGAAGCAATCAAATAGGATATCGAAGTGGCAGAAACAATCAAAGCGGAAATTGAAGTTGAGTAAGCAATCAAAGAGGATACCAAGGTGGTAGAAGCATTCAAAGAAGATGACGAAGTGAAAAAGCAATCAAAGACGATATCGAAATGGAAGAAGCAGTCAAAGAGGATATCGAAGTGGGAGAAGCAATCAAAGAGGATATCGAAGATAAAGAAGCAGTCAAAGATGATGTCGAAGTGGAAAAAACATTCAAAGAAGATGACGAAGTGAGAGAAGCATTCAAAAAGGATGTCAAGGATGACAATAAAAAAACAGTTGCACCAAAAATTTATACCAATATTTTGTACAAGTTTGCTAGGGCTATCTCTTCCCGTTTAGAAGATACGAGCGGTTGAAGTTTTGTATGAAAGACCACAATTTTGTAGAGAGCATAATGAAGTAACTGAAGCAATTAAAGAGGATATGAAAGTAGAAGAAGCATTTTAAAGGGATAACGAAGTGGAACATGCAAAAATAGAAGATGTCGAGGCGGAAGAAACAATCAAAGAGGATATCGAAGTGGAAGAAGCAATCAAAGAGGGTATCGAAGTGGAAGAAGCCATCACAGAGGATATCGAAGTGAAAATGCTATCAAAGACGATATCGAAGATGAAGACGCAATCAAAGAGAATAATGCAGTGCAAGAAGCAATCAAAAGGAAATCGAAGATGATATCGAAGTGGAAGGAGTAAACAAAGAGGATATTGAAGTGGGAGAAGCAATCAAATAGGATATCGAAGTAGCAAAAACAATCAAAGAGAAAATTGAAGTTGACTAAGGAATCAAAGAGGATACCGAGTTGGTAGAAGTATTCAAAGAGGATGACGAAGTGAAAAAAGCAATCAAAGACGATATCGAAGTGAAAGAAATAGTCAACGACGATATCAAAATGGAACAAGCAATCAAAGCGGATATCGAAGTGGAAGAAGCAATCAAAGAGGATATCAAAGTGGAAGAAGCCATCACAGGATATCGAAGTAAAAATGCAATCAAAAACGATATCGAATATGAAGACGCAATCAAAGAAAATATTGCAGTGCAAGAAGCAATCAAACGGAAATCAAAGAGGAAGGAGCCCTTACAGAGGATACCGAAGTGAAAATGCCATCAAAGAGGATATCAAAGATGAAGAAGCAATCCAATGGATATTGAAGATGAAGAAGGAATAAAAGAGGATATCGAAGTGGAACAAGCAATCGTAGAGGATATCAAAGTTAAAGAAGCAATCAAATAGGATATCAATGTGGAAGAAGCAATCACAGAGGATATCGAAGTGGAACAAGCAATCAAAGAGAAAAAAATTGGATGTTCCAAAATGATCATGATAATAGTTGTATAAAAAAAATTTAACGTTGCAAAAAAGATCATGATGAACGTTGCATAAAAAAAATCTGGACGTTCCAAAATGATCAGGATTGACGTTGCATAATATAAATGTATGTTGTAAAATGATAATGATCAAAAATTTGTACTAATATTTTGTCAAAGTTTGCTAGTGCTATCTCTTCCCGTTTAGAAGATACGAGCGATTAAAGTTTTGTAAGAAAAATCATAAATTTGTTGATTGGATATCGAAGTGGAAGAAACTATCAAAGAGAATGTTGAAGTGGAAGAAGCAATCAAATAGGATATCGAAGTGGCAGAAACAATCAAAGAGGAAATTGAAGTTGAGTAAGCAATCAAAGAGGATACCAAGGTGGTAGAAGCATTAAAAGAAGATGACGAAGTGAAAAAGCAATCAAAGACGATATCGAAATGGAAGAAGCAGTCAAAGACGATATCGAAGTGGGAGAAGCAATGAAAGAGGATATCGAAGTTAAAGAAGCAGTCAAAGATGATGTCGAAGTGGAAAAAACATTCAAAGAAGATGACGAAGTGAGAGAAGCATTCAAAAAGGATGTCAAGGATGACAATAAAAAAACAGTTCCACCAAAAGTTTATACCAATATTTTGTACAAGTTTGCTAGGGCTATCTCTTCCCGCTTAGAAGATATGAGCGATTGAAGTTTTGTATGAAACACCACAATTTTGTAGAGCGCATAATGAAGTAACTGAAGCAATTAAAGAGGATATGAAGTAGAAGAAGCATTTTAAAAGGATAACGAAGTGGAACATGCAAAAATAGAAGATGTGGAGGCGGAAGAAACAATAAAAGAGGATGACGAAGTGTAACAAGCAATCAAAGAGAATATTCGAATAGTGGATGTCGCATAATAAAAAAAAATTGACGTTCCAAAATGATCATAGTGGATGAGGCATAAATAAAAAAAATTGATGTTCCAAAATGATCACAGTGGATGTTGCATAATAAAAAAAAAATTGACGTTCCAAAAGTGATCATTGTGGATGAGGCATAATTTAAAAAAAAATTGACGTTCCAAAATGATCATTGCGGATGAGGCATAATTAAAAAAAATTGATGTTCCAAAATTATCACAGTGGATGTTGCATAATAAAAAAAAAGAAATTGACGTTCCAAAATGATCATTGTGGATGAGGCGTAATTAAAAAAAATGATGTTCCAAAATGATCACAGTGGATGTTGCATAATAAAAAATAATTGACGTTCCAAAGTGATCATTGTGGATGAGGCGTAATTAAAAAAATGATCTACCAAAATGATCACAGTGGATGTTGCATAATAAAAAAAATAATAATTGACGTTCCAAAGTGATCATTGTGGATGAGGCATAATTAAAAAAATTGATGTACCAAAATATCACAGTGGATGTTGCATAATAAAAAAAAAATTGACGTTCCAAAGTGATCATAGTGGATGAGGCATAATTGAAAAAAAAATGATGTTACAAAATGATCACAGTGGATGATGCATAATAAAAAAAAATAATAATTGACGTTCCAAAGTGATCATTGTGGATGAGGCATAATTAAAAAAATGATGTACCAAAATGATCACAGTGGATGTTGCATAATAAAAAAAAAATGACGTTTCAAAGTGATCATTGTGGATGAGGCATAATTGAAAAAAAAATGATGTTACAAAATGATCACAGTGGATGATGCATAATAAAAAAAAATAATTGACGTTCCAAAGTGATCATTGTGGATGAGGCATAATTAAAAAAATGATGTACCAAAATGATCACAGTGGATGTTGCATAATAAAAAAAAAAAATGACGTTTCAAAGTGATCATTGTGGATGAGGCATAATTAAAAAAATGTGGATGTTCCAAAATAAACATGATGAACGTTGCATACTAAAAAAAAAAAAAAAAATTGAATGTTCCAAAATGATGATGATGACCTTTGCAAAAACTATGAAAGTTATCTCATGTCCCTCCACCACCATTATATAGAATCAAGCAAATTTACAGTAATTTTATAGTACACACAAGCCGTGGGCTCCCTACAAAAACAGTATGAAAATTACGGCAAACGAAATTTACGGTTTACGGTATTCATACAGAAATATTTTGTATGGGACAATTTTTTTTTTGTATGAAAGACCATTTTTTTTTCATGGAACCGGATATAAAAAAATGTCCTCTGCAACATTAGTTTTTGCGCCAACGCTGTAAGACCTATACTTTCCGAGATACGAGGTGGATGGGAGCGAATGGGGGACAAAAGGGGTACTTTAGGATTTATTCCCAACTCATCGGAACTCCCTCTATACGATCCCACCAAACATTTTCACCCTACCAGGTGGCATCTGGGAGAACAAACATGTCAATGAGTCAGTCAGTCAGTGAGTGGTAATCGAGCTTTATATAATATAATATTCATCCTACTTTCATTTTGATTAAAAGTAGTAAAGAGAAAATACTGTATTATTTAAAATGATATGATGTAATAAAAATTTGCTGCGCTTATTTTTAAAAATAAAAGCATTTTTTTAAAACGTGGCTTTAAGGCGGACTTCCCCAGGCTTTTGAGGTAAGTCCGTCGACTACCTTTATAATCTTTGATTCTATAGATTACTTCTATAGATGTATATGCGTATTTGAAATCGATTTGAATATATGTAAATATCAGTTAAATGTGAATCTTAACGTCTACGATACAAGCAATCGTGTTTTATATTGCTATAATTGTAAAGTGAGGCAAGTCCGTCAATATTGTGAGGTCAGAGGTAGTCAATAGGCACAAGTAAATGTACCGAGTAAAACAATATTTAAGATGCTTATAATTATTTAATAAAAAAAAACAAGACAATACAAAAATCACGTAAACCGTTAGGCTTAAATAGTTTTATTTTTTTTATATAAAAAATAACTCTTTCTCATTTTTAACATGAAATATGTCTTATAATGTTACTGCCACTTGTGTAGCCACTGAGGAAAAGTAAGTATCATACGTCGTAAATAAAGTTAAAATATTTCTGCATCACAATATGAAACTTTAGTACTCTTTATAGTTGAGTCTAAATGTTTTATGCTATTGTTTCGTTATGTCAAGTTCTATTGGAAAAGTGGCCACTTTGAGCATAAACACTTGTCATAGCTAAGCAGCTAAGACAGTGTACAGTTCGGTACACCAAAAGGGTTACGGCATCTGATCAGGGGCAAGATCGGCATACGCTGGACTTTCCCTTATAGACTATACGGGCTTCCCCCAATATTGAATTTAGAGGTAAGAATCTGATCACTAGGAATATTTCTATAAATTAACGTTATAAATTAAACTAATCTTCACAAATCAAAAGTTAGTAATAATAACTGTACACTTACCAGCTTTTCTTGTAAAAAATTGTTGGTTTTGAATAATTTTTTTCACTTTGAACACAAAACACCTCACTCGTCTTCAACGTGACAACCGAACTAAAAAGTCGTTACGATTTTTTTGCTTGGAAACGGCACCTAGCGCCATCTGTGTCGTACCGTTTGAACAAAAATCTCGGGCTAACTGCCACAAATGTATCTGTTCAAAAACGAACCTAACGTAAGGGTATACCTACGTAGTTACTCCACTGACGGACTTCCCCGCATTGACCTAGTTACTTAGTTACCTGCCCTATTTGAATGTTGAGGTGTTTTTTTTACTCATGCACCCTATCTATCGCTGGGGTATTATTGAATTGGCCTTTTAAAAACATTATAAGGTTTCCTGAACACTTTCTTGATGCAATAGAGTTCGTTAACGAAACGTAAACTTTAAAGTGGCCATTTTCGTAACAGTCCTTTAAGTTGCTTAATTAACAGTGTTTCTTTCCATTAATAAAATAAAATAATAACAGCCTATGTTTCCTCTAAGAGTTACATACCTAATTAAAGTAACATCAGTGATAAATTCGTAATTATTTACTTAAATCTGTACAAAATTTAATTATTTAAAAACATATAGCATTACATTAAATTGTAGAAAATAACTTATCTGCCCTTAGTAGAATAGTAATTTCACACTAACTACCACGTTATCAGTCACTAACTAGCATATCTAACATAGGTAGCTCATATCTTAACGACGTGTTGACCTTAAATATGTAAACACTCGATGCTTATGACCGTAAACAAATTATCACACACGCTAAACTCGATGCCCGTCAATACATCGTTTGACTTGTTAAGAGGAAATCTGGGCTGCGTTTCACCCATACAAACGTAGTACCCTGTTTCCTCTCTGGATAGTGATACTAGAGCAAATATTTTTTTACTATACAATCTACAAGTACCACGGTCATGTCCCTATGTTTAGTTTTTCTCCATAAATTAATTATTATAAGAACTGGGAACCTTCTAAAGTCACAGAAATTGCTAATTTTTACTTCCCCTTTTCAGGTATTCAGCAAACCAATTTGACGAATATAAATAAAAAACCAAACGTACAAACATAGCCAAAGCCTTTTTATTACATATTTGAAAAAAAAAATTAAAATCGGTCCAGTTTTGAAGGAGGAAACAGGGGACTACGAAACAGTGATTTCGTCTATTTTAAATAGATATAATCAGTCCGACCTGCAGTTGTATCTATCGCACGCACATAGGGCATATAGGTCACAACGCGACAGCAATAGATTAGTTAAATACCTATTTGCCAAATGTCTTGCTTCCCGAATTTCCTCTTAATCTTGTTGACCATCTTAAGACAGAGATTTAGCGTCAAGAGTTAAAAACTGGCATAATTAACTAGCGTTCTAATAAAAAAACCACGTCCGAATCAGTCCATCTGTAAAGGAATTACGATGCCAAAGATAAAGATACGATGTAGACAGACAGACACGTACACAGTCAGACTTTACTAATAACACCTCTTTTTGATACAAAGATTATTGTCGTGAATAAGGCTTACTTCTTACGCTATCACTATGGTGTTATGTTATGGCTTCTCTAGGTTGTTATCACAAAGCCGTATCTCGATTATTCTTATTTCTTTTAATCTAACGTATGGTCTTTCCAAAGTTTGGTGAGTATTTGTGCTCCATTACAGCTTTTTTCCCTGTATTTAGAATGACAGAATTACAAAGATATAGAGATGAAATATAGAGGATCAAAGATATTGAACAGTATCAAAGATTCAGCTCAGTGGGGACTAAATTAAGTGTTTGAAAACGGTCGGAACCGAATCGCCGCTGTCCGATAATGTAGTAATTTACTGGCTCATATTTCACTGCACTCGCTCTGGGACCATGTGACGAAGAGTCCACAGTGAAGTGTAGTTACAGCTTTATAAGTTCATTTCGTCTAAAGCAATGTCTATGTGATATTGGGGGAAATTCTTTCGGAAAAAACTAAAATAAATAAATAAATATTGCTGGACATTTCACACAGCGCTATCTAGCCCCAAACTAAGCAGAGCTTGTACTATGGGAACCAGATAACTGATAGAATACTTATATACTTTTTTTTGTAAGTACATACTTATAGTATATGTATAGAAAACGACCAGACCCGGAACAAATATCTGTAGATCATGCAAACATTTGTTCCACGGCGGGAATCGAACCCCCTACATCCTGCGTCTCAGCCGGCTGTTCGCCCGCTGCGCCACTGAGGTCGTTAAAAGGTTTGACACCACTAAGTTTTAGTTGCAATCTTTTTTTATTTCTTAAAGACAGAGAGTGACAGTTGTCATGTTAAGTTGTGCTAACAGAATTGTCTTCATTATCGGCTAGACTAATTTTGAATTGTTTTTTTTAATGCTAGTGTTTTACAGGGCAATACGGCAACCGGCACGAATTGTAGTGTTTTGATAAACTTACCAAATGTTAGGTTATTACGGTCGTTGGTGTATATAAATATTCTTCCTCGTAATAACTTAGTTACAAAAGTATTTGATTTTGAATAGGTAGTATACATAAATAGTTATACGTATTGAATACAGGTATTTTGGTAGTAAAGAGTAACAAACGTAGATATTTAATTCTAACTTTGTTGTCTAATCGCAAAACCATACCTGCCTTATTTTTATCTACCAATGAACGCTAATTAGATGTGTTAAGAGAAGACCGAGAAGAGTTACAACGTAGGACGGCCCCTGGATGGTAAATTGACTAATAAAGGTTGCTGGGAGCGATTGGGTACAAGCCGCACAAGATTTGTCGCTTTGGAAATAGAAGGGAGAAGCCTATATTCAGCAGTGGACGATTAATAATTTCAAGATAACGATGATGAGATGTATTAGCTGTTCTCTACATAAGCTGTGACCCTGTTGGTATTGAAGATATTACCTATATTATTGGAAACACTCGTGAAATATTGCTTCAAACTCACGTTTCGTGTCATTATTATTGAGGAAAAAATAAATAACCTTTTCTGAGTCTTTCTATGTCGCAAAATGGATTTTTCCTGTATTTCTTCCATTATGTACCGCAAACTATTCTCAGATCAAATTATATTTACTTCTAGCTGAGCCGCCCTGCTTCGCACGGCTTTTTACGTTTTTTTTTTTGTTTTAACTAGCCTACATTTTCCCACTGCTGGGCAAAGGCCTCCCTCAGCTCCTTCCACCTATCACGATCCTTGGCAGATTCCCACCATTCCTCCTCGAATCCGTTGATGTCGTCACGCCAACGTTTTCACAGCCAACCCCGTCGTCGCTGTCCATCTTCCGGTACCCAATCTGTTACAATGTTGGCCCATTTCTCCGGAAGCATTCGACTCACGTGCCCGGCCAAATCCCACTTGAGCTTCGCGGTTTTGGCTCCCACATCGGCAATGCCAGTCAATGAACGAAGCGTGGTATTCCTCACCCGATCGGCTCTCCGGAATCCTAGAACGCTACGTTCCATTGCCCTTTGGCAAATCTTGAGCTTGGACTTCTGCAGCTCGGTCAATGACCATGTTTGCGCACCGTATGTTAGACCGGGCAGGATACGGATTTTTATCAGGATAAAATATAGCACTCAGGGATAATATAGCTTTCTACTAATGAAATAATTTTCTGATTCGAATTAGGTAGTTCCGATGATTAATCCTAAATCCAAACCAACTCACAAATTTAACCTTTGTAATATTATATAGATTGAAATTAGTAAACTTTTGCTTCGACAAACAATTATTATTTATTTGACACTCGCCATGCAGATATTGAAGCTGTTTGAATACTATTTAATTATAATATGAATATTGAATTAATTTATGGATTCGTAACGATTTTGGTTATTTTGTATAAATTGTTTACAAACCTAACTACTAACATAATTGGTCGTATACTGCGCGTAAACTAGCAGTCTACTCAGCTAGATACTTTTTAAGTATAGAAAAATAGCGGTATTACCGAAAGTGCGGGGGAGAGATTATTACATAAATGACGTATCTTGCCAAATTTCAGCGTTACGAATAAAACGGCTGTAACTGGTGTTCGACTACGGAGCCCTAAAACCAGTTCTCCTGTTCTCTGTTTTGAACTTGATTTGACAATTCTTGAAGGCATTTGATAGTTATAGTATCTTTGAGCATCGGTAAGCGTTTTGCTTGTCAACATTATTCATTGAGTGTTTTTTAAACTACAGAATAGTAGGGGGCTACAAGGTAAGTCACTTACCCTTCCAACGTCTCAAATATTCCCGAAGAATCTTTACTAAAATCATGGTTTACCAACAATATTAAATGTCTGCATGAAATTTTATCAGACCCTATTAATTTTCAGGAAAGCGTAAACAAACCAACATTAAAGTAATTGAAAATTCAATGCGAGTAAGTGCTTGCATAAGGAAATGTAAACCGACGCAGAAACGAAGCGAAAAATCCAGAGCAATATTTGTTCTCACTCAACTTAATCTCGGATAAGCGATATGAATCGGCCTGCATTAATATTCAGGGGTTTGCAGTTGGAGAAGTTCTTATTTAGCATTAAGGCCCTTAGTTTATTCGAGGAATAACGTGTCTTCTTGAAACTTGTTCGCTTTGACTTGTACCATCAAATCTTCTTAACAGCTTTGTTTTTTCGGATACTACCAGCATGAGATGAGATGGGTCACAGAGGGCAGGTAGATGCTCGAACATAACAAGTACTATTTTATTTTTAAAGACAACGTTAAGGTCTATAATTCTGAGTAAGACCCTTATAACTAGCAGTGATTTAGATCTCTGGATGAGTTTTCCTGCTAGAAGACAACTGTATTTATACGCTATTCTACTTAAGATGCTGTTTCTGCTGGCACGAAGTCTGTTGAGCAATGAGGCTATCTTTTACGCCAGATAGCGTCAAATGAGTAGGTTTGCAAAGGTTTGCGCGCCTCAGCAAACAAACATGATGCGCTGTAGAAACGTGAAAACTGCAACGCGTTATTAATCGAGCGAAGAGCGATCTCCAAATCGAGCCACCGATTAATGTAAAAAAATATTTATTGTAAAATGTATCGATTACTAGATAAATATTCAAGCTAACGGTATTAAAACCTCTACAATTAGTTACTATGATTCCGGATGTGTGTTTTAAATTAATGACGTACATAACAAAACAGGTTGTATAGGTAGGTAGTGATGACACAATCCTAGTTTGACTACTGCTTAACCGTTATATTTAAAATAAAATCATTTTACGTGAGACTTACTTTTGCCTACCATATTATGTAATCCTTTTCTTTTAAAAATCACTCTATTCAAAGCGTAGCAATAGAACAAATTCAATGTTAATCTATATTAACATTGAATTTGTTCTATTTGCTACCCTTTGTGCTACATCTTAAATTTCCAAATAATATATTTAAAAAAATTAACTTACTCAATCAAGCCAAATATTACAGTAGGATCGCTTTCGTGATTCAAACCAACATTGTTACCTTTACAAAAAGTTTTCAGTTATCGCAGTGCAGTCAGATGCAAATCCAGGAGTTACGAGCTCGATACGTCTTCAAAATTACGTTCAGAGCTTTAGAGTTTCAACCAATCCATAGGTATTTTGCGTACACTAAACTACTGATATTCATAATGATCAAATGTAGCAAGAAACATTGTTTCAATGGGCAACAATAAGGTTACCATGGTACATTTGAACCATAGAGGATCCAAGGTCATACCTTGGATTTGAGCCATTTGGGGTCGAAGCCCTGGGTCCATGGGATACCGGGGGTCATCGCGTTTTCAAAATTATTTCTGGGCGTCTGGCCTAAGCGACGTGTGATCCGAGAGCTGGCGCTAATCTGAGTCAACGCATAAGCATTGCAATTCATGATCTGAGCAGTTGAGCTATCTATAGCTCTTTCACAACGGTATTTAGATAATTCAACTGTTTATTCTGTATTTTTATTTATTGTATATTCTTTCTGTTATAACCTTGTCAATAGTTAAATAATAAAATCAGCAAAGAAACAATCGTACAAGGGTTATCAAATAAAAACTTTTAAATTTGTAGAATAGGTAAAAATATATTAGTATTAACTATATTAGTATAATAATAATATTTAACATATTTAATTTTATTAATTGGATTAATATAAAAATAATAATTATTATAATCAAATAAGAAGAAAACATTGCAAATGAAGGTTCAAAATCAAAGTAGGATGATTTTTGTTTGTTAATTTAAATTCACACACTTCTCGATCGAATACATGGGGAATCAGCTGACCTCATCCTCCCAGATATCCCTGGAAGGATGAGGGAGCAAATTCGTCAAGAGGCCAGGATTGAAAGATACCATAGTTATTTGGGGCTGATGACGAATGACGTATTTTAGACGTTTTGGCATTGATGCGCCAGGATGTTAAAAATGTGTCCTAATATTGTTCACTACACTCACGACCAGTAGATTTTAGTCTAATTATTGCATTATCTACGGCGTAGATTAATGTACCATCACTTTCGATAGCCATCCCGTAAATGTTGATAATACTAGCCATTTTTGTAATTTTGGCATTACTCTTAGAATCAGTTTGAATAGAGAAAATGCCGACGGGAGTTGAAAAGTACAGTTTGCCATTAGAGTCTGTTGCAAATGCATTGATTGTAAAATCTCCAATGTGAGATGTCAGATCGGTATTCTTCGTATAGAAGAAGAGACCAGATGAATTTGAAAAGAATAAATTATCTTGATTATCAAAACCAAGTAGCAATGCTCTTGTATCGCCGATTCCAGCTACAGTGTCTAACTTGCCATTTTTGTAAACGAACGCATTTTCATCAGGATACGTTGTATAATAAATACCGTCCTTTGCAAACACCTGCCAGATATTCGAGTTCGTAATTTGCAGATCTTTTGCGGATTTTGTCTGGTAGTCGAATTCATAGATTCCTTGTGCTCCACCGATGTATGTTTTGTGCGTCTTCGGGTCTACGCTGGTGGCGAAACCTCCAGGTACTCCAGTGATTATGTAGTTTTCTTTTGTTTTCAAGTTATAGGCAGCTGGAACAAAGGTCGTACCTCGAGGCCCTGTGAAGGTGTAGTATAGAACATTGGTATCGTAGTCGACCGACATCATGTAGGGCTTATCGACGTATTCCTTGATAATTTCCTTCTCATGATTGATTCCATTGACTATGACCCCATCACATCTATCAATTTTGTTGTCTACTACTCTAGCAGTTGCTAAAGCGAGAAACGCTGATAAAATGAAGAGTTGCATCTGAAAAATAAATGATTATAAATTAATGAATATTAATCAAAGTATACTTATTGGGTATGACTTTGATAAGGTCACAGATATAGTAGCGCAAAAGTCGCATTCTTCACATTAGTTTTAGAAAAGGTTAATACATTAAATTGTCGTAATATTTGTTAAATAACAAGTTAAAAATACAGCAGAGTCAAAAACACTATCCGCCATATAAGAAACACGCATTATTAGATGGGTATTTATCGCGAATTGTTAACTAAACACGCATTATTAACCATGTTTTCTCTGTTTCGATTGATTTTAAACTGACTGTGAATGCAATAAACAAACAGAACAAATCCAAAAATATAGGAAGGGTATTAATAACAGAGTAAGTTTTTAATTTAAATAAAATATTAAATTCAAATACTCACATTATTGAAGTTACTGCAATGAGACAACAACACATTAACACTAATAGCGTTGTTTATATTCCTTCTTTTATGTAGAGAGATTAAGGAAGGTTACAACATGTTATCGACTCTGACTTACTGAGAATTTCTATGAAGTCTGGCGATGAGTCGATTTTTAAATATCTATAAAAAAGTAAGGGTATGTTTGTTGATTTCATTGCTAATATACATAGTTTATTATTTATCTGTGCTATTTTAATCCGTTTTTGGTGTGGTTTAAATATTGGAAACCGAGGTACAGCTGGCGCGAGTTAGTCGGGAAAGACCGGTATGTACTTCGTGCCATCATCGACTAGACTAAAACGGTCATGGATAGAGAAACCTGGTGGACTCTATTTTCAGAGGCCAAGATCCGCTTTGGGTCCACAGCACCACAGTAGTATGTGAGCATAAATATTGGGAATGCTTATGATGCAAATCCATTAGCAGTTGATGAACCCAAAATTGGTTATTTATAAAAAATCTTGATTATATTAGATGAAGATGATTTATACAGTGTCTGATAACAAGTTTCAGTATTAAGTAAGATCATATCATCGCTAATGCCTGGGAAAGGGTTTAAAAATCAATTTAAAACTCAACTTTAAATAAAAATTTCTAACATCCCGTTTTTTGTTTGGAATAGTTTCAAGTAAAAATATTTGCAGTGAAATATTTCACTGAAATCAAGATTACTTGTTACACGTTAAGTTTTTTAATAAAGTAGCTTTTAAAGATATCCGTTCATCCATTTATTGTACTAACAATAAGTTTGTTAACAGTAACTTTACTAACAAACAAATGATACCGCTTGCAAAAGCTAGTAATACAAAGAAAGATAATTGAGTATATCATATTTATGTTGCGGTTAATTCTGAGAACATTACAAAACAAAACAATAATTTTAAATGACAAACTTTGCGGTGTTGTGAATTATCAACAGCTCCTGTGTATACTTAGGTCATATAAAACCTATGAATATAAAACAATACAATACAAAAATATATTTCAGAAATTAATTAAGAAAAAATTTCAAGTTCTGGAATGCATTCAGTACCATTACTTTTCAGTCTAATAATACTAGTACTGTCGGAATAAATGATACTATCTTCACTTGCTTTCACCATTCCATAAATATTCACAATACGGGCTAACTTCACTATTTTCAAAGGTCTTTTAACAGCGTAAATTCCTGTTGGTGTAGCAAAATAAAGTTCGTCGTTATAATCTGACGTAAAACCAATCACTACATAATCGCCGGCATAGAAAGTATTCCCTGTAGCATTTAACTTACAAAACAGCCCAGACGCATTATAATAGAAGATGTTATCTTCTACATCAACACCGATGAGCGTCACGTTTGTATCACCAATTCCGTGGATTTGATTTACTTCATCATTCTGGTAGACAAAAGCCTTTTCTTCAGGAAAGGTGGTGAAGTATATAGCGTCTTTAACAAAGATTTGCCAGATGTTTTTGTCAGTGATGTTTGTTTTAATCCCAGATTTGGTATCATAGTCAAATTCATAGATCCCATCCGCTCCTCCGATGTAAAGAGTGCGTGCGCGTGCATCGTATGCATTGGCGAACCCACCTCGTATACCTCCAATTGTTCCAAACTCGTTCGTATTAAGATCAATAAATGAGGAGGCAAAGGTACCATTTCGTCGTGTGTAAGAGAAGAATAGATAGTTGGTGTCATAATCTATAGCCAACTGATAGGCTGCGTCCACGTCTTCTTTCAAGATTTCCTGATTTTGATTGCCCCCATCGACGACTACATCATTGCATTTCTTGTTGCGAATGTCAAGTTTAGATGCAGACGCTACACTCACCACAGCAAGAACACTCAAAAGCTTCATCTGAAAATATTATTGTTTTTTAACATAACAAAAAATGAAAATTTAAAAATATACATGATTTCTATACTCACATTAGTAGTTCATTCAAACAGTTATAAATTAATACTAATGCTATTGTTGGCTTTCCTGCTTTTATAGGAAAACCAGTAATAATATCAACGGCATGGGTATAGCACTATTTGTGATTAATTAGCATGCTATTATTAAGTATGGTTTTAGTGATAAGAGTATGAGTAATGTATTTAATTAAAGAAACGTATTCATCATCATATCAGCTATCGGACGCCCGTGGCTCAATATTATTGATGATATTTAATAAAGTCAAAGTCAAATATTTTTATTCATTAAAATCACAAGGATCTCTTTGAAACGTCAATTTTACTGCCTGTTCCTTCGCGACCAAGCCAGGAAAGAAAGGCAAGAAAGCAAGGCTGGTTGTTTTTTTTAATGATCCTTTTACAATACATAATACAGAAAAGAAATTACGTCTAAATTGTAACATTTTGAACGAGTTGGAGCAGTTTCAATCCCAAGCTTCTCTATCATCTAAATAATCCGATACTTTATAGTAGGCTCTTTTATAAAGATTTTGTTTAATTACGTTTTTAAATTTGTTAATTGTCAATTTTTGTACATCCCTTGGGAGTTTGTTATAAAAGCGCACACCTTGCCCTTTAAACGATAGGTGGGTTTATTGATATTTAAATATTAGAAAGGTTTATTGAAATATCATATATTTGTCCAGGATTAGTTGTATTTATTTGTTTATATCTATGTGTTTTGTAATTTTAAATAAGCCTCTCCCTCTACCAAATATGCACTACCTCTAGTAACTGTTTTCCGCATTACACAAAGGTTAACTGGAACAGAATACTATCTAGCATTAAGTTCGTCTATGTACAGATCATGTTTATTTTGTGCAATAAAGAATTTTTCTTTCATTCATTCAGCATAAGCCTTTTCTATAGATTTCCAGAGCAACCGATGTTCTGCGACCAGCACCCAACAGCTCCCAGAACCTTTGTCAGGTCGTCTTTCCATCAAGTGGAGGTACCGGATCATACACAATTCAAATTAGTAGATATAATTGTTTTATTATTGAATAAGTTGAATAATTTTAAATGTTAGAAAATAAATTAAAACATTGCTTACCAACAAAAAAATATCGTAAAATGAAACGATAGACTATTTATAGTGAAAGTTACATGTTGTATGGAAACGATGCGTTACCAAGCTCCTGGGTAATCGGCAGATATTTATGCCCTCAGCATGAATATTCATTTACGACTTTTTAGCCCGCGGATCTCATTGTGGCTGCGATGAGTACGTGACTTGAATTAACACCCGACAATTAGCGAGTGACGGTAATGAGAGGCAGCTGTCAAGACTTTTATTATGAAAGGCCTAAATATAACCAGCTAAAGCTCCGGTTTCTCTAAAAGTGGTGCCTGCAAGTCTCACGGAATCAGCAACCTGATTCTGTATTTTGTAAACTACCCAGTGACTAATACCGCGCTAATCAACTCTCCCTGGGTGACTTCCAATATAGAGAATAGGGAGGCAATTCTTATTCTTATTCTAACCTGACCCCAGACATTCTAACTCCTTGAAATAACGGAGTAAGACCACTTGTACTTGGGCCAAATTGTAGAGCTCCTACCCAGGCTTCAAATAAAAAGCTCGGTATTCAGCAGAAAGGACTGTATTTTCTAATCTATTTTTTTTCTTATGTTCTAGTTTTAATAAAGGTGCACACTTAATTATCAACCAAAAGGTTGATGGCAGCAGCTTTCCAGGATCCTCTTGGATGTTGTTGCAGCGGTGTTGGAGGAGGATGAAGAATCGATGGCCGTGCGGTGAAGCATTACCTACGTGCTCCACTCTCTCTTCCACCTGAAGACATCCGCGACATTACCATAAGAATACGTTTAGTAAAGTTCATAGACACAAGCCTATTACAATAAAAGACAAATAAAACAATATCCACACGTAAAATAGAAATAGAACCGAATGAAAGTTATCGTTTAATCAATCGCGGTATCAAGTAGGACGCCGAATCTTTCTTCTCTGCTGTGAGATGCAACGTCGTCGGCGCACCGCTTTGGCGCGCGGAAACGGAAATATTGTTATGCCGAGGCTGTTACACAATAGGTGATAGTCGAAATTTCTCGATGACTCTCGGCTTATCTGCTGTGTCACGGAATA
Organism: Philereme transversata; assembly: GCA_963924445.1. Classification (NCBI taxonomy): domain Eukaryota; kingdom Metazoa; phylum Arthropoda; class Insecta; order Lepidoptera; family Geometridae; genus Philereme; species Philereme transversata. The sequence continues at coordinate 8,144,962 of OZ004353.1, forward strand.
CGTAATACTTGGTATGGAATATACCTGCATGCTGTGTTTTTGCCTGCGGTTGCGCAGGATGGGGAGTGGTAATTCTGTCAAAACACCGACCCTTTCCTGGAACGATCGAAACGTTCTAGTGTAGTGAATTGTGCGCGATATAAATAGGCCGGAGAGATGGCCGGACAGTCAGTCTGGATTTGGCTATACGTGCGAACATTTCGGTGACTTTAAGTGGTTTATTGTGCAACAGTGGTGTGAATTAGTGTGTTGTGATTACGTGTGACCAACTTCGTGTATTCATCGTTTTAGTGTTGAATAAAAGTGTTATTTTGATTAGATCGATTCTCATTATTTTGTCCCGGACCCTCAGCTCGTAACAATATCATTCTCACGGGATAGTCTAACTAAATCAGTTGGTAAAGATCTGTCAGTGTCAGGTGACTGGCAAACACGTGTAAAATAGGGTTTCCTTTCAGGTTGCTATAAAAAAAGTTCAGATACTTAATATCCTCTCTATATTCATTTTTACGTATTCCACAGTAATAGTACAACCAAAAGCAGTTTGCCTCCAAAATTTCCTTTCTTTTAATTTTATGTCATTACCAGACGTCATAGTATCGCACGTAAATTAATGTATATTTATTGTATTTAACTAATGTATTTATTAGAAATATATTAATATCATTTTATTTAATATATTTAGGTAAGTAATTTAATTTTTATTAATGTTTATTTGTATTTTATTTAGGTATTAGTTGCACTCCCTTCACTCATATCGTAAGTGCACCACGACCATATCTTTGACATTACTAAATCCTCTCCATCCAAAGGCTGTCTGGAAGAAGTCGCTTCAAAGCGATCAGACCGCCCATTGTACTATTTGCTTTGTGTCTTCTATTTTGTCTAATTTTTATTTTATAATGTGTACAATAAAGTGTTTTCATTCATTCAGTTCATTCATTCAATGGTTGATAATAAATTACATTGGCCATAAATATCATCATCGCCAGACAAAAGTCAAGGAAAATTTATTAAAATTGCCATCAACACGCATCGTTTAAAAACATTGAATATTATTTTACTCGTCTAAATACCCCAAAGCTTTCCTTGTTTTCATGAGCATTTGGTATCACGGCAGCGTTCCCTTAACTATTCCATTAACGCCCTCAATTACACGGCCTACATTTAAATGAATGTCGTTTGTGATCACCAAATTAGTAGATATTTTGGGTGAATTGCGTGTATTACCTAGAGAGGAAACATCGTATCCCACGATGTGTTTATGGATCTAGGATTTCAATAATGGTTTGTAATTTAATATCTTGGAAAGGTCTAAAATCTAATTTAAAACATTTAGCAAAATTGTTATAAAAATTTCATTTAACGATAATTTGTTAAATGTTAACTTTATGTTAATATTTATTTTACAGCTGGTTTATTATGGCATGTGTTTATCTATTATATTCATAAACCTGTCTATACTCAAAATGACTTTGTAGGGCTAAAATCAAATAATTGATTTCCCAATAAATTCGGGTTCTCATAAAATACGGTTCTAACGTGATTTATCGCTCGCCCTTGTCAATGTTAGGAATGAGAAATATTCTACCCCACTCATTCAATAAAATTCAGGTATATTGCCGTAAATGAAGTAGAATAATTCCTCATCGTCATTTATTGCTATGTTCGTAAATTTTTTACAGGTTTACAAGTATTAAACGGCCCAACGACCTGTTACAAAATAATGTGTATCGCGTATGTGTTCTGTTGATTTGACGTACAAATACTACTGTTACTAATACCATAACCTACTTCTTATACTTTGTATATAGGGTGTTTGATAATATACGCACAAAAATGAAAGGGCTTATTTTAATGAGCATAATAAATAAATTTGTGATATGTAAAATTTATTTTAAATTTACTTATGGTTGTGCTATTGCATAATGCTTGCCATCTAACCACAGATATTGTATTGGTGACGTCTCGAGATATCTCTTGTTGTCTTTTTCTAACCCAAAACCCGCAGTCATTTCCGAAAGAGATATCAAATCGACCTTTATTTTTGATATTAATTGCAAGAGTAGGCAGTAAGTTTTATATCGAATTAATCACCTAAACTTAGTCGATTTTCTTTGAAATGTGATAATATAACTAGTAGATTTTTTTTCGAGAAGTTTTTTTTTATGTTTTGAGAAACCGTCACTTGAATATCGTCAGTATATTACCAAACACTCTGTATAATGTCACTTTGTATCCATTTAAATCAGAATGAAGCCGCTTCTTAGCTGTGAGACCGCCGCGCTGGCCTGTACATTTTGCTGAGTTTTTTTTTATTTTGATTGTTTATATTTTAGGATTAATAAAGTTTATTATTATTATCATCATAAGCCTGTTGTGACCCACTCCCACTGCAGGGCAAAGGCCTCCCTTCCCTCTTGCCACTTGTTTCTGTTGTTTGCAAATAAGGGCCAATCCTTGAGGTAGGAGTTTAGCTCATCCCACCACCTTCGCCACCCACGAGGGCGTCGTCCGTTGTTTGGGAACCATTCTGTGGTGATTTTCGCTCGCATTGTGTCTGACATACGGCACACATGTCCGGCCTAGTGCCACTTGAGTCTTCCAGCTTTGTGAGCGACATCCGCTACCTTTGTTCGGGAACGTACCTATAACCAAGTTCCTGATTCGGTCCGTGAGTTTCACGCACAGGATACTACGCTCCATTGCACGTTGGCATACCCAAAGGGGGTACTTTTGACGATTTGTTAGCGACTGTAGTATTAATTAAGTGTTTTGATTAATTTACTCTACTCGCAAGCTACTTGAAGCTAATTCTTATCGCAATAGCTTTTTGTAAAATTCCTCTACGGTTTCTATAGTAGGTTCTACAGTTAAACTGAAGTAATAAAATAAACGCAAAAATACCTACGTATTGATCATTTTCGTATATTTTTACTCAATTGAAGACGTCCTGTCCTAGACATAGACTTTATGTCTACACCTAACTACAAGTTACGGTGCGATAAAAAACATTCTCAGACAGTAATTTAAGTACATGTTTTTCGAAGGCTTCAAAAGCAATTGAAAAGCAATCTTCGAACATGAAATAAATAGAGACGTGCTATTTACGTAAACAACACGCATAAATAATGAAAAAAAGTCTAATAAGAACGACGTATTTTAAAAACTCGTTAAATTGAGTGAAATGGATGACGGCCCTTGGGGAGAATCCTAACGGGAGGTAGAACTCCAACCTAACTCGTACCGAAAATGTAAAAATTTGAATAATTAAGTACATCTTAATACTAATTACATCATGTCGTCAATGTTAGAAGGAAGAGATCAAAATATCGTAACTTTATATAAAATATCTATTTGAATACCGGATAAAGTTGCAAGTAGGTCAGCTGGACTACCACGGACTCATTGTAGTTTTGTGATATAATTATATTTAGGTATATAATGATGATGCTTCGCTAAATATAATTAATCAATCCAATTACATTATTTATGTCCATAAGCAGTAACAGTCATCCATATCCATACTAATATTATAAATGTTTGTTTGTTTGTTACCTTCGTGAATCATGAAAGCGTGAAAGCCGTTTTAAACGGCTGGACCGATTTCGATGAAGATTGGCTACCGTCTATGGCATCCTCTAGCCCAATCTTTTTAGGATAAATAGGGTCGCAATGATGAGTCATAAAAAACAGCCACCGCAGCGTCCCGCAGTGATAGGGTCGCAATGATGAGTGGAAAAGTTTACAGCGTCCCCACTCCCCAGGGTGTGTTGTTGAGCCAAATTTTTTTTAGCAACTTCTGCGTCCCCTAACCTACTCACAACAAGTTAGATGGGGTTGAAATGATTAGTCAAAATAATTTCAGCAAGCGCAGCATCCCACAGCCCACTCTCTTCAAGTTATTTAGGCTCTCATCGCAATGATGAGTAAGTAATAACAAATTTGCAGCTACCGCAGAGTTCTTCAGCCTGCTCTTTCTAAGTAGAGTCTCAATAAGAATCTCTTAAAATTAGTTGTTTATATTTTTACGATCCAGAACAACGCGGATAACAGCTAGTATACGATAAATGCTAAACAACATTTTTTAATACCCCTGTCTCTATAAAGGAGCAACCCTGCGTTGTAAATTGTGGAGTGTATACCTGCAGGCACCAAAATGAAATATGCATTGCAAATGTGAACATCTCGAGAAAATAACTGTGAGTGTCGGACAAAAGCTTTTAGAAAGGTGGGATGGGTGCACGTAGTAATATACCTTTAGTAAACGAGTAGGTTATTGTATACAATCCTTATCTGGTACCAGGTATTATCACACTAATATTATAAATGCGCACGTTTGGATGTTTGTCAGTGGCGTAGCTACCTTGGGTGGCACCCGGTGCGGAAGTTGGTGGTGTCACCCCATCGATCGTAAAAATCAATACATTTTATATTATATGATAAAGGACATGGATCATTTATTATTCATAATATTGAAGAAATAACAAAACAATAATAACTAAGACAGAAAAGGAATTGTTATACTTACAATTAAAATTTCGATATGAATCAATCAATCTTTTTAATCTTCACAAAACAGCATTTAAGTTTCTAAAATTTTTTTTCTATTTATTATCTTTTACTGTAGAATAATACACGTTTAACAATTCACGCTAACCAAACACATCACACTTCACGACACAAATGAGAAATGTTGCAACTGAGACGTCAAAGATCGCGAGTATGGGACGGGGAATCCCCCACGACAGCGTCAGGCTCTTTTGCGGGAATCCCCGAATTATACATAGAGCTGAGCTAGTGCTAGTGGAGGAATCCCCGAAAAAGAATTTTTTGTGCTAGCGATTTTTTTTTTGTTTGTACATAGTTCTTAAAGTTGAGAGACCGGGTGGGTGTCACCCCAAAAAAGGTGACACCCGGTGCGAGCTCGCCCCCGCCGCCCCCCCTTTGCTACGCCACTGATGTTTGTTTGTTACTCAATCAAGTCGTAACGGCTGAGCTGATGGCAATACATTTTTAATATAGGTAAATTATGACCTGGATTAAAACATAGGCCAATGTTTACTGACAAACCACGGGTGCGAAGCCTGGGGAAGAAAGCTAGTGAGATATAAACGAGAAATAGAGAATATTATATAATAAACAAAATAATAAAAGTTCAATTAAATAAAAACACATAAAATCCCCGTAAAACCTACCTAGTTGGCATACCACCTTGCCGTACCAAACAAATTGCTTTAAGGCGTATACGAGTATAGTAGCTGATTGGTCTTATTTGGAGGCTTTCTCCTCAAAGAGGAATCAGTTTAATGTGCTCAAAAAAAATGTCAGTGTGTGACTTTTTATCTGCAAAGTGAACATACAAAAAAGTTCCACCTTCCTTGCTAGCACGAGTAAGGAGTGAAACTCACTTCCGGCGTATATTTATCCGGAACATTAAAAAAATTAAAAATTCTTTATTTCATAGTACATAACAAATTACAATTTAGCCCTGCCTACCTAACTAAGTTAAAATACTTGTGTTTTGGTAATTAGCGCTATCTCGTAGATATCATTATTATCTCGCAGTCTTCGAGTCCAGAGTGATCAAGTTCTTTTTAGGCGTGTTCCATCTTCGACATTACTTACCATCAGGTAAGTTCAAAGCGCTAAGGTCAAAGGTCAAGCGCTAGTCTATCAGCAATATTAAAGAAAAGTAAAACTGCCTTAGCTAACAACCGCAAACTAGCTTTCTATTAAAAAAACAGCGTCCTAATCGATCCATCCGTTTGGGAAAGTTATTGTTCGGTCTTTTTTATGTCCCCTGTGTGTTTGTTCTGTTCATACACTGCATAAGATTTACTTTGCGTAATTTTCAACATATTTTTTTATGTTTGTTACCTCAGATAACCATCATTAGTCAATCGATTTTGGAAAATTATTTTTATTTGAGAGGATACCTATACTTTAGTCTCATAGAAATTTAATCAAAATCGGTTCAGTAGCTTGATTTTTTCTGTTATCCGATGTTGGTTATATTTTTGTTAAAAAGTTTCTTGTTCTATTCCGTGTACTCGATGAGACAGGACGGATTGCAATGTCCTCTCGGTCTATAGGTTTAGGATGACGGATGGTAATGTCACGCGTATTTTGATACATGTATTCATAGTTTCACCACCCGTAGAGCTTGAAAATACAATTCGACTCTGATATACAGTTTTCACTATACAGGAAGCTTATAAATATGTAGGTATAACCCAAAAGGGGTCATATACTAAGGAGAACAAGATTTGTTCTACGACTCTTCGATGTTTGGAATTTCATACACGTGTTCTGATTTCGATACGGAAATGGTTAGCAGCGATTTTGGCTAGGGACAAATCAAGTAGAAATCTTCAGAATCTGGGCGAACAAATCCTTATGTAATCTTTTTAGACAAAAGTTATCTTCGACATAAACTCTTATTCCTGCCCTTTTCCCACATTACGCGGGGTCAGCGCAACATGTAGTTTTCTTTTATATCTAAAGAGATAGAGATCAGCCGTCATCTCCTTTGTCACTTCTTTCCTACCCATATCATTCTTCAGACAGTCCACCCATCACTTCTCGGCCTTCCTCTACTTCTATATCCATCCACACATATATCTAACACTCATTTAGTCGCATGATTTTCTTCCGTACGCATGCGCTACTTTCAAACTTCCTTAGATGTACTCATTCCTTATCTTATCAATTCTCGACATAAATTACAAATTGTAAATAGACATATTGATAAATAAAAAATGGAAATAACCCGCATCCTCTCTTTTGCTTAAAAATGCTAAGAACCAACCCTGTTAAATTATCATTTTATAAAAAAAATCGCATGCGCATCGCGTTGGGAACTACAATGGCAGATACTGGCGTCAGACTTTCAACACTCGTTTTACGAAGGGGATAAAAAAAAATGAAATGATCGCTAAAATAACAGTAAAATAGTAAACTAAGCTCTGGCAGTTCTATTAATACAACCGATATTAATAATACCTTTTCGAACAGTTATTGTACGATAGGTTTAGTGCGCGAGACCCCTCTGAATATTTATCTATAATTGAAAATACAAAATGTCGCATACTGTGTTCGACGGCCACGCTACATTTTCATGAATCAAGTAAACGGCACTCTCATACGATGAATACCTTTCTCCGTACCTATGCATAAAATATTTGTATTTGTCTGTTCTGAAATATTTGTACCTCGATGTATTCAAATAGCAACCCGTGCGATTCGCTACAAAATCACACTATTATTATAAATGCGTTTGGATGTTTGTTTATTTATTTGTTTGTTACTCAATTTCGTTGAAACGACTTAATCGATTTCGATGAAATTTCATATGTACGTAGATTATAACCTGTATTGAAACATAGGCTACTTTTTATCTCATAAATCAGTTCCTATGGGATAAAATGGGATGTCAACGTTACAATGTGTATTTTTGCACCCCCTATTGCAAGCGAAGCCGCTGGCAACAGCTAGTAAAGTTATAAAATACCAAATAAAATATATTTTATTGACTCAAAAACACTTTGTAACATACGTGCTATGATGTCTCTGATATCTGAGCTAGGTACAAAAACCTGTGTTACCTACAGAAGTCAGTCGCCTCTTCCATAATAAAATTAAGATCACTTATTAAGTATTATAATATAACTGGGTGGTGCTATGATTATTCTATATATTATTATATGTAGCGGGTTCGATCCCCGCCGCGGAACAAAATGTATTTACAAAAAAAAATGTATATAAGTATTATATCAGTTATTTGGTTCCCATAGTACAAGCTCTACTTAGTTTGGGGCTAGATAACGCTGTGTGAAATGTCCAGCAATACTTATTTATTTTATTTATTTATTCTATCAGTGAGTGAGTGGTGTTTGTGTGTAGGTGTAAGTGTGTGAGAGAGTGCATGTTTTGTGAGGGTGTGTCAACATTACTTCAAAAGTTATGTTTAAGTCCAGACTGTAATGATACTCACTGATGTGAGTGAGTGTTGTTTGTGTGTAGGTGTATGTGTGTGAGGGTGTGTCAACATTATTTCAATAGTTACTTTTAAGTCCAGACGGTAATGATACTTTAGTTATAATGAAAATCATTACTCGAAAATTTCAATTTGCGAACATTTTATAATATTGTTACGCCGAGGCTGTTACAGAATAAGTAATAGTCGGAATATCTCGAAGTTATACCTACTGTGTCACAGAATAGGTAATACTTGGTGTAGTACTCATAGACCGATGGTAGGTACCTAGCTACTAGGTAGATAGACACGGGCTCGACAACAAGCGGTAAGTACCGACGGACACGACTACTCTCGCCCACGGCTCCTGTAGCACTCCCGCGCCGCCTTACTTCTCGCTCGCACGAGACCGTGTTGTATTAGTATAATCTAACACAAACACTACATCTCTATCTTATTAAATTTATTAAATAAGACAAGTTACATTTACATGGGAAGGTCTTTATATACTCAAATCAACTTGTTCCTTCTGCTGATCCTGGTTTCCATTTCTTTCTATAGTTCTCCACTCTCCTTCGACCTTCTTCAGGTGTAAAATGTTTCTTCTTACTCTCTGTCCTGTTTCTTCATTCCTTATCGTAACGTCACCACCGTGAGATTTTTCCACAACATGTGGAGTAGGGTTGAAATTAGCAGTAAGCTTGTTTCCCTTTTCCATTTCTTTGACATAAACTTTGTCTCCTTCTATTAAAGTACTTTCTTGGGCTCTCCTCTTCCTATCTCCATATTCTTTTCCTTTTCCTGTTTATCCTTGTCTCTTACTTCCGAGTCATTTTCTTGGTTGTTTCCGTCTAAATCTTGTATTGTTGGTATTTTGTCTCGGTTTTGTCTTTTAAAGAAAAGCTCTGCCGGTGTTTTCCCTGTCACAGAGTGCGGTGTTGAGTTGTACATCATTAAATACTCCCACAGACTCTCTTTCAAATCTCGTCTTTCTAATTGGCTTATTTTAAGCCTTTTTAGGATATCCCGATTCTGCCTTTCTACTTCGCCATTCTGCTGTGGCCAGTATGGCACAGAGTTAAAGAGTGTAATGTTGCACTCCTGACAAAAAGTCTTAAATTCTTCGCTTACAAACTGCCGCCCATTATCTGCCGTGATTGAATTTGGATAACCTAGCCGGCTAAACATTTCTTTAAGAATTTTAACTATTTGCGCACTTGTTATTACCTTTGTAATTTTGACTTCTTTGTATCGACTATAGTAGTCAATCATTACAAGCAGGTAGTCATGGTTGGGTAAAGGTCCTAACAAATCCATAGCAATGTCTACCCATGGTGCAGCAGGAAGATCTCTGCGCTTCATAGGTACCGGTAAGTTTGGTAGGCCAACCAATGTGCAACCTTTGCAACTTCTTACTAATCCTTCTGCATCCTTATCTATTCTTGGCCACCAAACTTTTGATCTTAATCTACCTTTAAGTGCTACAATCCCTGGGTGACCTTCGTGTGCTGCACCCAACACCTTCTTTCTCAGTGCGCGAGGTATTACAAGTCTGCTTCCACGTAACAACACATTACCGTAAAAGCATAACTCATTCTCAAAAATCTTATATCCCTTGGCTAAATCGTCCCAATCTTTATCGTATATTCCTTTTTTCACGCTGGAAATTTCGGAATCAGTTTCTGAATGCCCAATAATGTCTCTCATAGGAATCGCGCATGGTCTTGCGTTTTCAACGATTTGGTGAACATGGTTATCTTTTCTAGTATCCTGTGGGACGCTTGAACTTTGGGAAAGTCGTGATAGTGGGTCTGCAATATTGGTCTTTCCAGGTTTGTACTTTATGTGATATCGATGGGCCTGTAACCGTAATACCCATCTCTCAATACGTGCACATGGTTTGGATTTTGAACCGAATAACACCTCTAATGGCTTATGGTCGGTAATCAGGTCGAATTCTTTTCCAAATAGAAAAACATTGAAGTGCTCTATGGCCCAGACCAAAGCCAAAGCTTCCTTCTCGGTCTGGCTATATCTGCGCTCGCACTCTGTTAGCGTCCTATTCCCGTAAGCAATTATCCGAGGTCCTTTGTCATCAATCTGCACTAGTACAGCTCCCAATCCCACAGGACTTGCATTCGCGATTACTTGAGTTCTGTCTTTTACATCATAGTAACCCAAAGTGTGTATTTTTGTAAGTGCTTCCTTAAGGTGTTTGAATGCATCTTTTTGATCCGTGGACCAGTATTCTACAATGCTAGCATTTTTCCCTATCTTTTTCCTCAAAAGAAGTTTTAAAGGTTCAGTGATTGTGGCTAGATTTGGTATCCATTTGTTTATGTAGTTAGCCAGTCCCAGAAGACTCTGAAGTTCTTCGATTGTTTTCGGTTCTCTAAAATCAGCTATACTCTTGATGTATTTATTCAATGGTCTAACTCCATCTGGTTTCAGCTCGTGCCCTAGAAAGTTTACCTTTTGAACTTTGTAAATACATTTTTCTTCATTTAGTAAGACGTTATTTTTCTTCAGTACTTCAAGAACTATCTTCAACCGGGAGTCATGCTCTTTCTCACTGCTTCCAAATACCAGGATGTCGTCAATGAAGTTAATGGAGCCTTCACATTGGATGAGCATTCTTTCCATTATTTTCTGGAATAACTCTGGTGCGGAAGAGATGCCAAACATTAACCGTTTGTAACGATACCATCCTTTGGAAGTGATGAAAGTTGTCACATGTCGAGAATTTGGATGTAACTCTGCTTGATGGAACGCATTTTTTATGTCCAATTTTGTAAAATACATGGCTTTCCGTATCTTTGGCAACAAGTGTTCCATCGTTGGCAGCGGGTGATTTTCCCTCATTATCGCGGCGTTTGCCCGCCTCATGTCAACACATAACCGCAATTCACCGTTATCTTTCTGTATCGGCACGACCGGTGAAACCCACCTTGAAGGTTCTCGCACTTCCTCTATGATGTCGCTGTCCAATAATTCCTGTATTTTCTGTTCTATTTTTTCTACGATAGGAATTGGTATACGACGGTAAGGTTGTGACACGGGTTTTTGTGAGTCATCAATTGGGATTTCGATCAACACGTCCTTAAACTTCGGAAAAGGCTGATTTTCAATTTGATCAATCCCAATTCCCAGTTTTAAAACACCTAAGCGTAACGCCGTATCCTTACCCAACAAATCTCTTGACCCTCTTGTTATTACATAGACTGTTGAACGTTCAGATCGGTTATTTATTTTGATGTCAGCTTCAAATGAGCCTTTCACATCTAATGGTGTCGTACTTCCATACGCCAGTAGTGTCTTATCTGGCTTATTAACCTGATGAAAACTTACAACCTTCTGGTTTTTTAAAATGTTCCATGTTTTGTCTGTTATCAGATTTAGTTTACACCCCGAGTCAATCAACATATTTATTTTGACACCTCCTACGTCACATTCGATTGTCGCATCATTGATTACGTTGAAAACATAATCAATGCCTTCACTTTCTATGTGGTCTGTTTCATCTCTTTTAGTCTTCTTATAATTTTTTCCTTCGTCTGGTTTCATTGGTTCTCCTGATTTCCGCTTCTTTGCACTCTTACAGTACTGTCGAAAATGACCTAACTTCCCACAAAGATGACATTTCTTTCCTCTTGCAGGACAATTAGGGTCGTATGAACCATGTCTTGCATTTCCACACCTATTGCACCCCTTTTTCTTTGTTTCTTGTGGTTCCATAGTTTCAGGTTTGGTTTGTTTGGTTTTTCCTCCTTTGTATGTAATAGCATTAACGTCTGGTATTTTACTTTTGCCCTCGTACTCTTCTAGTTGATGACTTACAACTTCTAAAGTGTTCGCTTGTGTGATAATTTTATCAAGAGTTATGTCATCACCTATAGTCAAAATCTTTTTCCGTAAATCCGATGAATAACACTTTTCCGCTACCTGGTCAATCAAGTGTTCATCTGGTTTATCAAATTGGCATTTACTAGCTTGTTTCCTTAGCCTTACCAGAAATTTCTCAAACTTTTCACCCTCCTCTTGTTTAACAAGGCGGAAAAGATGTCTCTCATAAACTTTACTTTGTTTAGGGGTGAAATAGTCGTCGAGTTTTTCTACAGCTATCTTAAAAACATCTATGCCCTCTGCAGGATCTACATTTGCTCCAGGTAGGTTGTAAAAGACTTCCTGTAGATCTTGTCCTCCTAACAATAGTAAAGTAGCTCTTTTTTTAATTGAGCACTTTATATCAGTAGTATCCAAGTAAAGGTTTAAGGAACGCTTCCATTTTTCCCATCTGTGGCCTACCGAGGCCCCATCGCCTTCAAGGTCCAGTTTTTCTATGGCCGGCAATACTGGCAATGTTGTATTTGCCATGGTTTATGAATATCTTTGAGGTGACCTGAAATAGAAAACAGTATTCTATTTCACCGTGAACCGTTTCCAATTAAATGGGGGTGGTTTTACCAAACTCCCGTTTTGTGGAGCACTTCAACAATTCCCAATTAAATAGAGGTGCTTGTTAGTACCAATGTTCCCAGTTAAGTGGGTACCGCAATACTAAAACTTTCAATTAAATGAAGGTATCATTTGTACCAATCTTCCCAGTTTAGTGGGTAGCTCTAAATTTCTCAATTCAATGATGGTATTAATTTTACCAATCTTCCCAGTTTAGTGGGTAGCTGTGTTTCCAATTTAATGGAGGTATTTAATACCAATCTTCCCAGTTTAGTGGGTAGCTCTAAATTTCTCAATTCAATGAAGGTATTAATTTTACCAATCTTCCCAGTTTAGTGGGTAGCTGCGTTTCCAATTTAATGGAGGTATTTAATACCAATCTTCCCAGTTTAGTGGGTAGCTCTAAATTTCTCAATTCAATGAAGGTATTAATTTTACCAATCTTCCCAGTTTAGTGGGTAGCTGCGTTTCCAATTTAATGGAGGTATTTAATACCAATCTTCCCAGTTTAGTGGGTTCCTTCTTAAACTTTTGTCCCCCTTATATTACTTTACCCATTTATAACCAACATTTTTTTTTTTTTTTTTTACCATTTACTACTACCAAAATGTACTATCAATCTAATTACCCTGCTAGTTGACCTTCATTTTGTTTATTCTAATAGGTAGGTTCTATTAGATTCCTAGTCAATGTAAATAAGTACCCAGGTATAAAATATCAACGAGGATGATAAAGTCACTAACCATTTAGTTATTTACACCTACATACTTTAGTACCTACATCGTTCTGGTTTTAAATAAAAATATGCAACCGTTTCAATGTTTTTATAACAAATGGCTACATAGGAACAAAATACGGTAGCTAACCGGCTTACAGTGTCGCGCCAGCGTGGCGCCTGCGCTGCCGCGCCGGTAAACAGTCAGACGAGCGTCTAGACAATAACATTGATCATACATACTTGCTTAGATGCATCTGACTAATACAATGTTTTCATTCTCCTATAGCAAGGTAGATGTTATTATCACCTCTCTTATTATTATTTTTTTAAAGTTATTTTACTGACCTTTTATCCCGTCGCCACATGTAGTACTCATAGACCGATGGTAGGTACCTAGCTACTAGGTAGATAGACACGGGCTCGACAACAAGCGGTAAGTACCGACGGACACGACTACTCTCGCCCACGGCTCCTGTAGCACTCCCGCGCCGCCTTACTTCTCGCTCGCACGAGACCGTGTTGTATTAGTATAATCTAACACAAACACTACACTTGGTATGGAATATACCTACCTACATGCTACGTTTTTACCTGCAGTTGCACAGAATAAGGCATAGTAGTCCGGTCGAAATACCTACACGTTTCTAGTTGCTAGTGAAACGATCGAGAACGTTCGAGTGTTATGTACTGTGCGCGGTATAAATAGGCCGGAGAGACGCCCAATGGATTCATTATTTTATCCCGAACCCTCAGTTCGTAACAATATAACGGCGGTATACTCGTATTACAAATTTAAAAAATTCTATTGACAATTTCATTTACCTACTTCTTTCATAATTATTTAAAATTATGTCTTTCTAATTAGTACACTATAGCTCGTCTTGCACAACGATCCCTAAACGTATTTAGCGACTAAACATGTGTAAATTTTACGTACCTATCTGTATGATTTGACAACTCTCTAAATCATATTTAGCCACTAAAATAGGTTTAGTCATCGTTGTGCGAGTCACCCTACAAAAATTTGATAAAAATAATAAACTTTTACCCATGTCTCACAATATGAGTTGATTTGATTTAGCGTAATAAATAGGAGAGGACAACGCAACAGAGGGATTACTTATTTAATCGCAACACCCAATTTCGACTCACGAAGAACTAAGCTCTTCACACATACTTAAACACGAATGTGAGCTTTACTTGTTTTCAATCCACTCAACGAATTATTTATCTAAGCTCAAGCAATTCTCTAAGACTTCGCGTTTCGGCAGTGTATGCTTTTTCAAAGAGATTCTGTTTCCCAACACTTCATAAGGTCTGAGTAGCACTCTTCAATTGAAGGTGGTTCTTTGAACTCGCTTGTAAAGGAGTGTTCCTTGAGGGCTTACTTTTGTAAGGAAACGTTCTGACAAAGATTGTAGGAAAGAAGACAATGCAGTGAGGCTTGTGTAACTTGTTTGCAGTTAAACAAACCTGTTTTGTTATGTACATTAATTTCACACATCTGGAATCGTATTAACTGATTGTACAGGTCGGTATAATACTGCTAGCTTGATTATTGATCCAGTAATCGATACATTTCCAATAAACAATTTTAAACGTAAATCGGCGGCACCTTTTCGACGACGCCGCTTAGTCAGTTTAATAGGTTACATATATATGAATGAATATGAATAATTTACCTATTTTACATAGGCTGTTTCATTGATATATAAGGATTTGATATTGAGGTTGATTGAAAATTTAAAACGTTATAAATAAATAAATATGGCTGGACATTTCACACAGCGGTATCTAGCCCCAAACTAAGCAGAGCTTGTACTATGGGAACCAAATAACTGATAGAATATTTATATACTTTTTTTTTGTAAAAACATCCTTGCATCCTACCTCCTGCGTCTCAGCCGGCTATTCGCCCACTGCGCCACGAAGGTCGTCAATGGTATCGAATTTGAATAAAAACGAATTTGACAACAGTACTAGCATAACAAAACACGTAGTATAACACGCTTGAACAAACGCTTGGGACATTAAATTGTTTGAAGCATTTATTGGAATGCCTGCAACTTCTCTAAAAGTAGTAGAGAAAGGGTTCGCCCAAAGTACTATACTATACCTATTTCTTCCACCAATAAGCATTGCTGTGTTTCAATTTGAAGGGTATGGTTGCCGGTGAAATTACAGGAACATGAGGCTTTACAACTGTATGCCCCAAGTTGATGGCAGTGCATCGTAGGGCACGTTTCTAAGGTGCGTGACCTACGAGACAATACTAACAGTATTGTCTCGTAGGTCACACAGGTAGGGTTGGGTTTTTTGAACCCGAAATGGCTACTGAAGCAAATCTATTAGTTTATCATTTATTACTCATTTTTATTGCGTAGCATGTTTATTTAGTCTGATTTTTATATACCTATTAGTAAATAAAATCTAGAAATAAAACAATTATAATTAGTTATTCTACTTAATTTAATCTTAATCAGTCGCCTGCGCAGTCGGGTAAAACGTAACTTGTACCCGCCCCCTTATTACCTAAGCTAAATTGCTGTTTCTTCGCTATCGCTAGTCAGACCATCCCTTTCACACGTGAGGTACGTACTGTACATGTGAAAGGGATGGCCTGAGTAGCGATAGCAAAGCGACAGCAATTTTGCTTAGGTAATACGGCCCCCGAATCCCGTTCACAACCTATCTTATACCAACTGTACAAAGGGAGTGTATCTAAAGAATACCTCATAATTTTACTTTACCTGCCCCTCTCCTATCAGGTTGATTTTGCAAAAAAGTTGAAACATGTATTTCTTTATTGCTTACCAAAAGCCTAAATATGAATTTTCAGATCCCTAACTTGAGGAATTATGGAGTGCCTATACAAACTTTCAACCCCTACTCCCCCCTCTTTCGAGATTATTTTTTGTAATAAATGATAGTCTATGTCCTTCTCCAGGATATAATCTATGTCCTTGCCCAATTTCATTACGATACGTTCAACCGTTAAGTCGTGAAAAGGTAACAAACCAACAAACAAAAAACAGAGTTACTTTCGCATTTGTAATATTAGTATGAATGTAATATATAATATACTTAGTATATAGGTAAGCGTAGTGTGGCGCGCCCCCCGACTGGGTGGAGCAATGACTTCAGGAAGACGGCGCGGCGGGCAGAAATTAGAAGAGAAGAGCCGAAGACCGGACTCAGTGGCGCGTAAAGGCCTATGTCCAGCAGTGGACTAATGTAATGATGATGATGAATGTCTTCTCAGTCGTTACACTCTTGGCAGAGTGGTCGTGGTCGTCATTTCGAGGGTGGTGGCGCGCTTGACAATTCTTCGCCACTCCTCTCGTATTGCCGCTTTTCTGGTGCACTCGTGTTGGGGACCGTCGAATGCTGCTTTAATTTGGTCCGTCCATCTTATTGGCGATCTACGGTGATGATGAATATACTTAATCACAATTTTAGCCATAAGACGTCCACTGCTGAACATAAGCCACTTCCATAGATTTTCGGAGCGACCGGTCTTCTACCAACGGCTCCAAGCTATAATTATTCCTTCAAGTAGAAGACCATCCTGCGCTTTCTAATGCTTGAAACCAAAAAATAAAAACTATTTTCTATGTAGACCAGTACAATCATCATATCAACGTCCACGGCTGAACGTAGGCGTCCCCCATATATTTCCAGAGTGACCGATATTTTGCGGCCTACACCCAATGGCTCCCAGCACGTCCTCTTTCCATCTAATGGGGCCCGTCCTACGCTGCACTTTCCAGTGCGAGGTCTTCACTTCAGAACTTTTTCTTAATACATTATAGACTTGCGTTTGACCATGATCTCGCCTGATGGTAAGCAATGATGCCGTCTACGATGGTACACGCTTGCCTAGAAGAAACCTGTTCACTCGCGACTTAAAGATACCCAGGTTGTAGTTATCAGGAAACACAGACTGGCAAGGCGTTCCACTCTTTGGCAGTACGCATAGTAAAGGTCGAAGAGAACCGCTTTGTGCGAATGGGAGGTACATATTTCTACCATAAAGCGGTGGCGCAACGCAGAGCGTCTGGTTGTCCGATGATAGAATGGAGATGGTGGGATCAGGTTGAAAAGTTCCACCGCACACTCTCCGAAATGTACTCGATAAAAAACCGAGAAGCTAGCAACCTTTCGTCGATGCTCAAGGCTGAGGAGCCTTGCATCAACTAGCTCATCGTTGCCTAAGAGCTTCCCGGCTCTTCTCTCAATCGATTTCAGAGCTTCAAGTTGGTACTTCGTACTTTCGTTGGTACCTTTCTGCTCTAACGGCCGTCAGCTCTTCCAGCTATATGCCCCGCCCTCTGCTACTTTAGTTTGACAATCCTCTTGGCTATGTCAGTAACCTTGGTTAGTCTACGACCAGCACAACGAAGTAATACAATCTTGCCAGGCTTCTGGTCTCAGACCGATGTTTCCCACGTGTATAATCCTGTAGAATTTACAGCTGTGTATTCCAAATAATAGCCGCACCTTCTCATTAACCGTAAACAGCTTTTAAATACTTTTATAGCCTTTTCCACGTAAGCCCCTTGGGGGTGTTTGTAAAGGGTTTTCATTTTATTTCGTTAAAATGTATTCACATGTTAATTTATTACTTACTTTTTCTGATAAATGTGTACTGTTAAGAGAGGATTTAATTTGATGGCTGAAAAGTACATATAATGAAGATAGACGATAAGCAATATAAAAATCATTCATGAACATCAATAACAATGTAAATTGGTAAATGGAATTGATTCTTCATTTAAATGACTGTATTTGTGTATCTAAGTTTTTATATGAAAGAAAATTCTTGATTATCGTTAAACTAAATGCAAGCACCACAGTATATTTATAATACTTTATAGTAAAATATTTTCTAAGACTACTTTAGAACTTTAGTCTCAGAAAGTATTTTGTTTTAATATTGCCCAAAGGGTAATTGAATTTTAGTGAACCGGTTTGAGACCCACGTTCTTAAGACGTTTGCCAATCTCTTGCTTTACTTAATCAAGAAATTTTCAAATTTCAATCGGGAAGATGGATAAAGACTCTCAGCGTCCTGGAACCTGGTGATTACTAGGTGCGCGTCGTGATCGGTCGTCTCAGTGCGTAGATACGGTTAGTGTAGTGTGTCGTAATATGTACGAGTACATTTCTAATTCTGAAGACCAAGTGAGGGTAGTTGCTATAGCTGCCATCACTTCTCGACGGTAGCTCCAAGTACCCCAGTCCACCCGTGACCACGACTGTTGCAACACAGCCGAAACTTCGGGATAACAAATAAAAAAGATATATTCGTGATAAATACCCGTTTTAATCAATAATTATTTAGTTTACGTGTACAATGTTCAAACTCTGTTTTGGATTACCAATCATCATTATTATGTAATGAAAGTAAAAACAACGTATAACTTTCAGGATGATAGCTAGTAGAAATCCATACAGATGACTTCCGTGGCACTGTGGCCTCCGTGAGTGAATAGCCGACTGAGACGCAGGAGGTTGTGGGTTCGATTCCCGCCGCGGAACAAATGTGTGCATGTTCTATAGATATTTGTCCCAAGTCTGGTTGTTTTGCGGTATATTATAAGTGTTTATTTATAAAAAAACGTATAAAAGTATTCTATCAGTTATCTGGTTTTCATAGCTTTGCTTAGTTTGGGGCTAGAGGCCGCTGTGTGAGAATCTGGCATTATTTATTTATTTTATAGTCTCGCTCCTACGGTAAACAGTCGCTCATAATACTAAACTAAAATATAAAAGTCTAGAACATTCCAAATAAAAAATAATCAGCTCTTTCACTTCACAGCGCAAAAGGATTTAATTTCTCATTTTAATGTTCTCTCTTCGTAATCCAGAATTCCAGACTTTTAAAACTTTAACCAAGCATTTCATCTAGGCTAAAAGCCTTATTCAAATTTAAATTCAAATTCGTTTATTTACACTTAAATATAACTTTACAGAATGAATCTAATACGCTATATCTAAAACTACTACAAGAAAAAAATAAAAATTTTAATATTCTTACCTACATTCATTATCAAACTTAGGTAAGTACATATTTTAGATTAAAAAGTTATAACTTTTAATAAACTAGCTACCCCACTCGTGGTATGTCATGAAAATATTACTCCTTCTGCGCAGTTGGGTTAAAAAGTAGCCTTCTCAATCCCGGTCATAATCTACCTTTAAGCCAAATTTCATCGAAATCAGTCCAGCCGATTATATTAGCCAGTAGATTAGAATCAGTAGTAGCTAAAACGTAACAAACAGAAGGGACAGATGTAGAGGGAGAATTACTTTCGAATTAATAATATTAGTAAGGATGTACCTACAAGTTACTTATTTTTTATTAAAATTGACTTTTTATTTTTTGTACACGAACACACGAATACACTGATTTTTTTTCTTCATCCTATATTTCCAAAGCGACCGGCGATAGCTAGCCAATAAGCAGAAAGATTATTGAGTGGAAACCACGTACTGGAAAGCGCAGCTCTACTAGATGGAAAGATGACCTGATAATGGTTGCTGGGAGCCTTTGGGTGTAGGCCGTTTAAGATCTATTGCTCTAAAAATCTATGGGGGAGGCCTATGTGTGTCAGTTGACGTCTTAGGTCAGGCTTAAGACGTCCAAGATGATGAATTTAAAATGTGTATTCCTTTACGTATTATCGAAGAGCGAGTGTCATACTGTCTGTTTTCTCTCCTAAAATACTGTATAAAGAAAGATCGAATCAAATTGAATGGATTTTGCGGCAGTGCCATTGTTTCGACAGTATCGTTTTGTTACTAGCCGCATTGATTCGCGTCGATGATATTAAATGCTCTAGATAGGTTTCTCGTATTAATGTTTCACTTTGTTAGCCAATCTACCAGACTAAGCAATTGCCAACTTGTAAAAATTATATTAACATATTTATTAGGCCCCTGTCATCTCATTTCTTATTCCATCCAAGTTGAAAGAGTTTAATAGGATTGCACCATTTTCAAGAAGGTGGCGCGTCTATTATAAAACGCCATTGGCTAAAGTCCTTTAAATCGCACGATGTCCAGTTTGAATATTCAATTTTTAAAGCCGTCTCGATCGATTTAATTAAGTTCAATAAGTTTTTATTGTGTTGAAAATTGCTGGGATCATGCAAAATCCTAAGAGGATTTTGAAATAATTGCTACAAAATTATCATAAAAACTAAATTGGTGAAGATAATATTTACAAAATATTAAACCTCTATTATTTAATTTTTAGTTTCGAGTGAAAATGTGGCAGAAGTTCTAGTTTTGTTAGTATAATGTGGGAAAACCGGATGAGCGCGAATAACGCTTTGTAAGGTGTCAAAGTAATTCCTACAAACTTGTGTTAGTATCCGATCTCGCTAATTAGGAAACTTACATTTCTGAATGTATTAACACTATCCTGAATAAGGATCCTGAGTGATGAAGCCAGAATAACGTATGTAATATAGTATATTATGCGCTTAGGTCACACACAAGTACTATAATATTATAATATACCTAGTCAGGTCATAAGTATTGTCACACAGTAAAAACTTTTCTTTTAGAATGCTGGCCACAAAAAAGTTTATAGAATTCGAATTTCGAATTGTTCATGAAAATAAAAATGTATACTTTTTAGAATTTTACTCATTTTTAAATATGGAGTGGACGCTTAAAGAAGACCGTGTTGCAGTTATTGCGTTGCATCGTTGCGGTTACGCGCCAATTCAAATTTTTCACATACTGAAAAATTTGAATACGAGTATAACCAAAAGATTCGTTTGTCGCACCATCAAACGATACAATGAAGACTCTAGTGTAGATGACAGGTCAAGAAGTGGTCGCCCTCGGTCTGTTAGGACTCCAGCAGTGATAAAAGCTGTGAAGGCGCGAATTCAAAGAAATCCCAAACGTAAGCAGAAACTGTTGGCCCTTCAGATGGGGTTAAGCAGAATCACGGAGAAAAGGGTGTTAAATGAAGACTTAGGGCTTCGGGCATATTGAAGAAAAACAGGACATCGTTTGAATGCTCGTCTAATAGACCTGAGACTGAAGAGATGCCGCGCTTTGTTGAAGCGGTACGTGGGAAAAAAATATCGGGAAATTCTTTTTTCGGATGAAAAAAGTTTTACCGTAGAAGAGAGCTACAACAAACAAAATGATAAGGTGTACGCACACAGTAGTGAAGAAGCGAGCAACCGTATTCCGCGTGTCCAACGAGGTCATTTTCCATCCTCGCTCATGGTATGGTTGGGAGTTTCTTATTGGGGCTTAACAGAGGTACATTTTTGTGAGAAAGGTGTAAAAACGAATGCAGTTGTGTATCAAAATACAGTCCTGACGAACCTTGTGGAACCTGTTTCTCATACCATGTTCAATAACAGGCACTGGGTATTCCAACAAGATTCGGCGCCAGCTCATAGAGCGAAGAGCACACAAGACTGGCTGGCGGCGCGTGAAATCGAATTCATCCGGCACGAAGACTGGCCCTCCTCCAGTCCAGATTTGAATCCGTTAGAATACAAGATATGGCAACACTTGGAGGAAAAGGCGTGCTCAAAGCCTCATCCCAATTTGGAGTCACTCAATACATCCTTGATTAAGGCAGCCGCCGATATTGACACGACCTCGTTCGTGCTGCGATAGACGCCTAGCCGCGCAGATTGAAGGCCTGTATTCAAAATCACGGAGGTCATTTTTAATAAACTTTAGTGTCATAAGAATCTATGTTTTGTTAAGTTCATTTTGGTATATAAATGGTTACATAATAAATAAACTTGTTTCAATTATTTTATATTAAACATGTGACAGAATTTACTAGGGGTGATCCAAAAGTTGTGATAATCAGTTATTTCTAGTGCACACAAAAATACAAAAAAATATCAGTCACTTGCTTAGTTACCCACTAGTTCAGGAAAAAAAAATCATATAAATAGGCCACGATTCCCGGGAGCTACATTCTTTTGAATACGGACTGTCAAGGAGTGAACATAAAAATGGAAAAACACGAAATCAGAGCTGTCATTAAATACCTCTGCTTGAAAAAAATGTGTACCAAAGACATACACAGCGACTTGGTGGAAACATTAATGGACTCTTTTTCTCCATATTCCACAATTGCACGCTGGGCTAAGGAGTTTAAGCTGGGAAGAACATCGACAGAAGACGAACACCGCGAAGGACACCCATCGACGTCCCTCACTGAAGAAAATGTGAAAAAAGTTGAAGAAGTTGTATTGGAAGATAGAAGAGTGACTATCAGGCATGTAGCTGAGGTCACACGAATCTCATATGGCAGCATTCAAAGAATCCTTGCGAACGAATTGCATATGAGAAAGGTCTCCGCGCGTTGGGTACCGAAAATGTTAAACGACGAGCAAAAGAAGAAACGAGTCGACATGTCAAGAGCAAAGCTCGAAAAGTTTCAGGCAGACAATGATAATTTTTTGTGACGTTTTGTGACCATGGACGAGACCTGGATCCACCATTTTGATCCTGAAACAAAACAACAATCGATGACATGGAAACGATCCGATGAACCGACGCCGAAGAAATTCAAAGTGTCAAGCTCAGCAGGGAAGGTTATGGCGTCTGTTTTTTGGGACGCTAAAGGAATAATCATGGTGGACTACTTGGAAAAGGGGGCCACTATTACAGGCTCCTACTATGCAGAACAAATAAGAAGATTGCGGGAGGCTATTACGGAGAAAAGGCGAGGCAAACTGCGGGCTGGAGTGCTGTTCCATCAAGACAACGCACCGGTTCACAAAGCTGCAATTGCCATGGCTGCCATTCAGGAAGCGGGCTTCGAGCTGGTGGAACACCCCCCCTATTCACCAGATCTAGCCCCCAGTGACTTCTATCTCTTTCCACGACTCAAGGAACACCTCCGAGGCAAGAAATTTGACGATGATAGCGACGTGATGGCCGCGGTTGAGGACTTTTTTGAGAGTCAAGATAAAGATTTTTTTTCTAAGGGAAGTTTAGGTTTAGAAAAGAGATGGACTAAATGTATAGACTTGCTAGGAGACTATGTTGAGAAATAAATTTATTTTTTTATTTTATTCATTGTGTTTATTATTGATTATCATTACTTTTGGATCACCCCTCGTATGACCTGACTAGGTAAGTATCATATACTTCAAATTATTAACTATTACAATTAATTTAATTAACATAATACTTATGTATTTTTGCCGTTGTCATATTTGCATTGATATTCGTGTCTGATATTGAGGTGACATTTAAAATTTGATGTAATAAGTGATAAGATTGAATAATATTATAAATGTGAAAGTTTGGATGTTCGTTTGTTTGTTACTCAATCACGTCGTAATGGCTCAACCGATGTCGGTGAAATTTGGTGTGTTGATAGATTATGGCCTGGATTCAAACATTGTTTACTTTTTGTTGACAAACAACGCGTGCCAAGCCGTCGGCTGAAGCAAGTTAATAAATAAAATAAGTTTATCATCGCAAAATGTCTAATTACCTCCCTAAGCTTATACTTATACTTAGTTTATGCTAAGAGACGCCTTAGCATTGATCATTTACATTGGGTCCAGTTACACTTGATCATCTGGGGCCTAGATCAGTGGTGGGCAAACTTTCTTAATGGGGGGCCAGAATGTTTAAGAAATTTCAGAGGCGTGCCAGAGTTATAAGAAAAATGCATTTTGTGTTAAAACGTTTAATCAAATAAAAACATTACAGCATTACACACTTGCACAAATGTTAAAAATTACAATTTAACTTTTATTCGAAGGCCCTGCCATGGTAGGCGTGAGACATATAAAATTGCTTTTGATTTGCCATAATATTTTCTAATGCTCAGAAAACATTCTTAGAATTTTAGCCCCGAGCTGGGAATTATAGAGCACTGTACTAAGTAGAATCTACTTTATACTTCTGGACCGTCAAAATATAATTATCGCGGGCCATATACTATTCATGTCGAATGACCGTTGGCGGGCCGAATTAAATGATTTTGCGGGCCGGAGCTGGCCCGCAAGCCGTACTTTGCCCATCACTGATCTCGGGCTTAGACGATCTATTGTATTGTTCAATACGAACACAATATAATTTATGTTTTAAATATATTAGGGTTAATAATCAACTATGGGTGGTGTATAAAACTGATTTTAGAAGTGGGTTTAATACCCGTAGCTAACGTCATTTACGTAGGTACTTAACATGTACCTACTTACATGATGAATTAATATGATTTGTTTAACTATTTTATAAAGGCTGTTTCATTGATATTTTAGGACTTGATATTAAGATTGAAAGTTTAAAAATTTCTATGTTATTGAATTTGAAAAAGTAATTTTATAGGTTTTCACTTCATGTCGTACATAACAAAACATGTAGTATTTAGATTTGGTGTTGTGTTTGTTAACTTATGCATAAGTACATAAATAAATATTATTCATTTCTATTTTATTTAACCAACATTATTAGCTGTTGCAGATGATATCGTTCATGGCGTAAAACATATACCTACTAGGCAAGCTTTCTTTGCTTAATGTGGAGCTCATAAAAGTTACGTAATTTTTATTCGATATTTCAATGAATTCTTTTAATTCGACAGCATCAAAGAATAAAGTTTCAAACACACCATAATTTTATTTTAAATCAAATAGGGTAATAATGAAGGAAAATATTTCCGCTCCTATCTTGATTTAAATTATAAAGTAATCACTTGGTCGCTCCCAACTGCGGCTTATTTCATTCCAAAGCTACGATTTCTCAGTGTTAATTATTACCGTCCGGCTAGACTGGCCACAGAATGCATAAATCAGTAAGACTGTTAAAATAAGCCCGAACAAACAACTCATTCCTCAGGTAAATGTTATGTAATCGTAGAGCTCCTTCTGAACGAGTTCGAGGAAGTTTTACCATTGTACCTATTTCTGTCGTATCAATAATATCTTTTGCTGCTGTGCAATGCAATGCCTTGTTGACCGTGGTTTGTGCCGTTGCTAAAAAACTTGACAATTAGTCATATAAAACAAACTTGAGACATAAGTTGTCACGAATAACGATTGTCAAAATTCTTCGTGGCAATCATCATCATCATCCCAAAAAAATAAAATAAATACATATAAATATTGCTGGGCATTTCACACAGCGCTATCTAGCCTTAAACTAAGCAGAGCTTGTACTATGGGAACCAGATAACTAATAGAATACATAAATACTTTTTTTTTGTAAATACATACTTATAATATATAGAAAAACAACCAGAACCGGAACAAATATCTGTAGATCATGCAAACATTTGTTCCGTGGTGGGAATCGAACCCACTACCTCCTGCGTCTCAGCCGACTATTCGCCCACTGCGCCACGGAGGTCGTCACATTAGTCCACTGCTGGACATAGGCCTCTACCAATACGCGCCACTGAGCTCGGTCTTTGGCTCTTCTCATCCAATTTGGCAATGCTGCCTGCATTTTTCTGATGTCTCTTGGGACCACCACCTAGTAGTGATCTGGAGCAGTTGATGTAATTTAATTTAAATTATCCAAAATTCAACTTAAATTATTTCTGTTAATAAATGTATTATTTAATAAAGTGGTATGTCTGAGTTTTGTTGCACTACTGGGCCGAGATCCACTTTAGTCCAGTGATGAAGATGTTCCAGCAGAGTTAATGGGCCGCCTGCAACAACCTCGGCCTAGTACGTAATTCAGCGGAATGTATATTTACACTGACATCAAGGGAATTAGGAAATTGGATTGTTGACCTGAGGTAATTTTTTGATTTTCTAGCTGCGAAATAACTTTTAAGTGTTCTCTACTGATTTTGATGATTCCTCACAAGATAAACTTGATTTTTTGTTCACATTATACTTAGGAGCATCAATGAATCAATAGAATAGAATAGAATAGAATAGAATAGAATATAAAACGCTTTATTGTTAATCACATTTAAAATAAAAAACAAACAATACACGCAGAAATACAAGTGGCGGTCTTATCGCTAAAAGCGATCTCTTCCAGAAAACCTTTGAATCGACTGGAGTTCACGAGAACGTTATAGGACGGTAGCTTTTAATGAAATTAATTAAATATTTAATAAACAGTGTACGTACATAAGCAATAAATAAATAAATATAAATATAGTAACATATTAACATAGTATAGTACATAAATATTCCATACTAATAATAAAAAAGGTATTTTAAATAAATACAATAAGTAGGTACGTATAGGTGCATAATAGAAGGGTGAAATAAAACCAAGAGTAGCGATAACGTAACGAGAGATGAGAAAATGAGAAATCAGCATTGTAGCGCAGACAGATGTTTAAATAGAACTGTTTTAAGATGGGAAGGGATTTGGCAGTTCTAATGAGTGAAGGAAGAGAGTCCCATAGACGGATAGCTTCTGCAGTGAAGGAGTTATAGGTATATAGAATGTATATAGAAGTTGAAGGGTATATAGCATGATAATATATATCAATGTTTGTTGTGTATTTATTTTCTATTCTAAATATTACATAATGTAGGCACCTTTACAAATTTGTGTTGTCCGAAAGGTTAATTAAGTCTAAAGTGCCATTACCTAGCTTTTAAGAGAAAATAAATATGTTGAATCTTATAGATGTTGTACACACAGTGCCATAAATGGAAATAGGCAAGTGATCTAGTGTGCCTACAAGACCAAAGGTGGACACGATGGTATGAGCTTGTATTTCCCGATAATTATAACTTGGGAGTCTTCAAGACACGAATCAACTTAGTTTCCCTAGAAAAGTGTGTTTCAGCGTATACTGTATCATTGTTTAGCATCAAGCGAGATTGTAGTCAAATCGAGCCTATTATTCATAAATTACAGAGCAAAAGTCGCGGAATAAAATTGGATAAAAAAGCAAATGACAGAACAGTATATAACAAACAATTCAAACTATTTATATAGATAGGTAGGTGCTACACATACTCGTACCTACCTTCACTCAATCCCCGAACAGTGCAAGCTTCTGACGTCCGTGACGACACTATTTGGGGTCAGCAAAGTACCAGCGTTAAATAGCTAGGTTTTAGCCTACCTACTTAATTGCTTTTTTTATTCTAGCCTTATATTTATTTATGTATTAAATTCAATAATATGTAATTCAATAAAGAGTTATCTATCTAAGCACATTCTGAGCTGACGCCATTTTGGCATGACTCAAATTTGTGATTATGGTGGAAGCTGCATGGAATATTCCTGTATTTTTTACTAATCGGTAATCTTCGACTTCTGGCATTTTTGTACCTACTTATCCTTCTATATACACCAACTTCTTAAAGCCAGAAGTCAAGATTTGTCATTACTTCTATGCCACCGTCGTGTCAAATAAAAGTTTGCAAAAACACTCTGCATATATTTTTGCTACTGGTCTGGTCGTCAGACTTTATGATTCGATGAACCACCAACCTTAGGCTTTCCACAAATGTTTATTCATTAGCCATTGACTTTCAGGCAGCTTCTCAAAATATTAATACCAACTATCGAATAATTCATTAAAATATATTTATTCTCTTTGTGCATTCAGTGCTTTGTGAATATCGAAAACTGTGTAAATCGAAAGAGGATTAGGGAGGTTTATCTTTGCGAATTGCAAAACCTATAATTTTTATAATCTTACTTGTAAGTATAAAAAGTCAACAATGAATTCAAAATGTATATATTTCAAAAGTAAAGTGCTTATAAGACCGCCCATTGTACTTACCTTAATTTTTGTGTATTTTTATTGTATTTTAATTTTGTTGGTGTGCAATAAAGAGTATTCTATTCTATTCTATTCTATATATTAGGTTGGGGAAAAAGTTTCTTCATAGTTTTTAAGAAAATTCATAACATTTTTTAATATAGTTTACATTTAACTAAAGTATGTAGGTACCATTTTGTTCGATAACTTTTTGCCATCTTGTAGGTTGTAGGGTTGTGCACATGATCCCATTGCTATAGAAATTTTGGGGCTTCTGATCAAAATACCGCGACAAGTGGTTTTGGCAGTCCTCTCGTGATGTTAACTTGACACTGCCTAAAGAATTCTGAAGATACCGAAACAGGTGGAAATCTGAAGGTGCAAGGTCAGGACTATACGGCGGATGCATTAACACCTCCCAGCCAAACTCTCTTAATTTTTGCTGAGTGGCTAAAGATGTGTGTGGTCTAGCGTTATCATGATGAAAAACCACCCCCTTCTGTTGATTAATTCCGGCCGCTTTCTCTCAACTTCTTGCTTTAATCTCATCAGTTGTTCGCAGTAGAGTTCAGAATCGATGGTCCTGCCTGGTGGTAACAGCTCATAATGAATAATGCCCTTCCAATCCCACCACACACAGAGCATCACCTTGTTGCGAGTTAACCCGGGTTTCGCCACAGTCTGTGAAGCCTGACCGGCCTTTGACCAAGACCTTTTTCGCACGTTCTTGTCGTACGTGATCCACTTTTCATCGCCAGTTATCAGCTTCTTCAAAAATGGTTCGGTTTCATTACGTCGCAATAAAGAATCACAAATGAGTACACTGTTCACTAGGTTTCTTGCAGTGAGCTCGTGGGATACCCAAATATCGAGCTTTTTTGTGTACCCAGTTTTCTAAATATGTAATAATAACTAGAGGTTGCGTTGTGCGCGAGCTGCTCGCAGCTCGCATGTTTTTCTTTTAGTCGACGAAGTAATTAAAGAAGATATCGAGCTGTTAAAAGCCATCAAAGAGGATATCCATGTGTAAGAAGCAGTCGAAGACGATATCGAAATGGAAGCAGCAATCAAATCAAATGCCCCTCCACCACCATATACCTAAGAAGGAAGCAAAAAAAAATGGATGTTCCAAAATGATGATGATGAACTTTGCATATTTAACTATGAAAGTTGTCTCATGCCCTTCCACCACCATTATATAGAATGCAAATTTACAGTAATTTTATAATACACACAAGCCGAGGGCTCCCTACAAAAACAGTATGCAAATTACGGTAAACGAAATATACGGTTTACGGTATCAATACAGAAATATTTTGTATGTGACAATTTTTTTTTTGTATGAAAGAGAATTTTTTTTTTCATGGAACCGGATATAGAAAAATGTCCTTAGCAACATTAGTTTTTGCACAAACGCTGTAAGACCTAGACTTTCCGAGATACGAGGTGGATGGAAGCGAATGGGGGACAAAAGGGGGACTTTATGATTTATACCCAACTCGGACTAACTCCCTCTATACGATTTTTAGGAAAATTAAAGTTTTGAAATACTTTTTTGAATAACCTCCTGTGCGGTTATGAGTGCCTGGTACTTCTAAAAAAATAAAAGTAAAAGTACGTGTGGATTTATATTTTAAAAGTATGTACCAGGAATTCAGAAGTATGAGGAAGTGGTTGAAAACGGACACCCGCCATTTTCAGTGCTCCAGCAATGTCAGCAGGAATTAAAGTTTTGAAATACTTTTTGCATAACCTCCTGTGCGGTTATGAGCGCCTGGTACTTCTAAAAAAATAAATGTAAAAGTACGTATGGATTTATTTTTTAAAAGTATGTACCAGGAATTCAGAAGTATGAGGAAGTGGTTGAAAACGGACACCCGCCATTTTCAGTGCTCCAGCAATTTCAGCAGGAATTAAAATTTTAAAATACTTTTTTCAATAACCTCCTGTGCGGTTATGAGTGCCTGGTACTTCTAAAAAAATAAAAGTAAAAGTACGTGTGGGTTTATATTTTAAAAGTATGTACCAGGAATTCAGAAGTATGAGGAAGTGGTTGAAAATGGAGACCCGCCATTTTCAGTGCTCCAGCATTGTCAGCAGGAATTAAAGTTACAAATACTTTTTTGAATAACCTCCTGTACGGTTATGAGTGCCTGGTACTTCTAAAAAAATAAAAGTACGTGTGGATTTATATTTTAAAAGTATGTACCAGGAATTCAGAAGTATGAGGAAGTGGTTGAAAACGGACACCCGCCATTTTCAGTGCTCCAGCAATGTCAGCAGGAATTAAAGTTTTGAAATACTTTTTGCATAACCTCCTGTGCGGTTATGAGCGCCTGGTACTTCTAAAAAAATAAATGTAAAAGTACGTATGGATTTATTTTTTAAAAGTATGTACCAGGAATTCAGAAGTATGAGGAAGTGGTTGAAAACGGACACCCGCCATTTTCAGTGCTCCAGCAATTTCAGCAGGAATTAAAATTTTAAAATACTTTTTTCAATAACCTCCTGTGCGGTTATGAGTGCCTGGTACTTCTAAAAAAATAAAAGTAAAAGTACGTGTGGGTTTATATTTTAAAAGTATGTACCAGGAATTCAGAAGTATGAGGAAGTGGTTGAAAATGGAGACCCGCCATTTTCAGTGCTCCAGCATTGTCAGCAGGAATTAAAGTTACAAATACTTTTTTGAATAACCTCCTGTACGGTTATGAGTGCCTGGTACTTCTAAAAAAATAAAAGTAAAAGTACGTGTGGATTTATATTTTAAAAGTATGTACCAGGAATTCAGAAGTATGAGGAAGTGGTTGAAAACGGACACCCGCCATTTTCAGTGCTCCAGCAATTTCAGCCGGAATTAAAATTTAGAAATACTTTTTTCAATGAAATAGGATTTCGAAGTTAAAGAAGCCATCAAAGAGAATATCCCAGCAAAAGAAGCAATCAAAGACGATATCGAAGTAAAAGTAGCAATTGAATTGGATATCGTAGTTAAAGAAGCAATCAAAGACGATATCAAAGTGGAAGAAGCAACCAAAGAAGATATCGAGATGGTAGAAGCAAAAGTAGAGGATATCGAGGTGGAAGAAACAATCAAAGAGGATGACGAAGGGAAAAAAGCATTCAAATATATAACCACATAACTTGACCTACGGTTTCATTTAAATTACAGGTAATGGAAGTTCATGTAGGTAGTTACACTTTTTTGGGGTACAAATTGCAGATATTTTGGATTTCAGACTTTTGCCTATATTTGTGTCACTTAAGCTACACGTATACCAAATTACTGTGTAAAACACTGTGGGGTAATTAGCGTACCTTGTGATTTTGTCAAAATTATGTTTTTATTATGGCTAATAACTCAAAACCTATAAAAACTTTACTAAAAATAAAAACGGAGTCTAAATGTACTAATGAAGACCTTTCATTTGACGTCCCACTTGACCTAATAATCTCATTTTCATTTTTTTTTACCCCTCTTGAACCCCAATATCTCAACAACCCACCAACATTTTTAGCTCATTTAGTCACACACAAATTATGCTATCACTACCTACCTATGTATTAAATTTCACGATGACCGGATCAACGCTTCGAAAGCTATCCTTAGACAAACAAACATACATACATACAACGCCGATTTGCCCAAGTTGATTTAGAGATCTCGCTTCGCTCGATCAATAAGTAGTTCTTCTGAAATATATATAACAAATTTGGTTTGAACGTTTATTTTTTAAACAAAAACGTATTTGATAAACATCGGTCCCTTCCAAAAAACCCCCATTCAAAGACACGACATCTGTGTACCTACACTATCTACATGGGTAGGTAAAAACATGTAGTCTTAGGCTTTTTGTGTTAACTGCACCTACATGCCTAAAACTCGTCGCATTGCTTGGAAATAAATGTGTGTAGTTTTAAATTGAACAATATATTTCGCATTAGTGGGAATAATTTATGAGTTTTAGAGTATGTAGGCGCTACAAAGGTTTAAAAATAAAATATTGTGTAATTATATCTTCTTAATATATAAAACAAAGTCGGGTTTGTTCGAACCCATATAACTCGAGAAAGCCTCGACCGATTTTCATGGTTTTTTATTTATTGTATTTCTCTCCATCCCGAATAGCAGAATAACTGTTAAAAACATTGGAAAATTTTATGTAAAAAAATTATGAAGAAAATTAATTTTCTCATACATAGATGCAGCTAATGATGGCCAATTGACAATTATACCGAAGGGACCACATTGGCAGCGCGTCATATGCATGTCAAGGCGGTACGAAATTCGGCGGGTCAGCTATTAAGTAATATAAGTTTTTAATAGGACATTTGCCATATGATAATATATTAATAACCCTGTAGTTATCTCTCAAGAATTCATTGAACAGTAAACTTTTTTCAGTCAGGGTATATAGAATTTATCTTGTTCAGTTATAAGAATAATGACTAACATCACATCCTAGTCGATAGCAGAGTTCGCCGAAGGCTAACTTAAACTCGTTCAATGCGAGAAATTGGATTGTCAGTCTGGTTTGAAAAGTTTGAAAGTTTACTATTCACAAATGAAAACTAAAATGTTCCACGTGCAGTTCTGTACTCGTATGTAAAGTAACTGTATAACTGCACGTGACAGAAAATTATTTTGAACAAAGTTCATAATTAATCTATTATGTTTGAATCTATTGAGATATTATTCACCATTGACCATCTTTGCTTTAAATAAAAGTTATATTAACAAAAATAAATTCGTATATTTGTATCAAAAGTGTCGTGCATAAATTTTGTGTATTTAGCATACCTACTCAAATTCGGATAAAAAATTAAAGATTGCTAAGGCAAATTACATAAAAACACCATTAACCCCCACACTAGGATAAGGATACCCTGTGTTTTGGTTTACAAATTTGCAGTTTTATATTAATTACATGTATAAATACAAATTAAATTTTAAAAACTGAAGGTTGCTCAGGCTAACTGCATAAAAACTAGCTGCTAGTGCCAACACCAGGATACGGACTAAGATAGCTACTCATATAAGTATGAAGAGATAAATAAATCAAAACATAATATTTTACCAATTGATTGTATCAGGTAGGTACGTATGTAATATTTTTAGAAGGTACGCAGAATTAGGCTTAGTATTGATACAATTTTGATAGGTTGTATAATCTGGTGTAGTCAGATGTATATGGTGACAGGACCTATACAGGTGATCGTACACATTCATCAATTTTTGAGAAATAGCTCTGTCCGTAATCTAACATAATTGTATTTAATAAATCCATTATTGGAGTTAATCCAGACCAAACGTAACAAACAGACAGAGGAACACAATTATTTACTTTAAAATTTGTGATTCTCGTGTAAAGTAAAAAAATTATACATTTACTTAATAATTTATTTGTATCACATGCAATATACCTGCCTCAGTCCAACATAAAACATTATTTTTAGCTATCTGTCAAAACTTTAGAGAAATTATAGAAAAAAACTGCAATCTAGTAGGTACGAACAGTCGATCACATTGTTTTGACAAAACTTTACCTACTCATCATCTTTTAAAACTTTCGGTTCTCTCTTCAACGTCATCGCCATCTGACCAATCACCACATCCATTGCAGTTGTCGTATTGAACTTTGCCTTGAACATTTCACAGTGTTCGAAGAACACAGGGTATAAATAGGGCAGGACGGCGTGGTCTAACGTAGGGAAGAAATGGTGCATAGCATGGTCTCCAAAGAACGTCATCACTTTGAAGAGGTTACCGTTGATGTCAGTACGGTCTATAACAGATACCAGCTCATGTATACCCCAGTCAATGGTCTCGCTCCTGTAAAAAGCATACCATTTATATTTTTTATTTCAGTTAAAATCCGTGTACATCAGGTTCAAAAATTACAAAATATCACTTAAGAATATATAAATAATAACTATTTAATTAAGAAATCATATAAAAAATAAAAGTTTAAAAACAGATTATAAAAACATTAATAAAAATTGGGGCGCAGTAGAGTCGTTAAATTTTATGTTTAAGATAATAAAATCATAAGCATTATCTTAATAAAATAATTGTAGAAGTTTAATGACATCAAGCTAGTAAATCGTTTAAAGGGGCAAAGTGTACGCTTTTAAAACAAAAATATACAACAATTAAAAATTTACACTAAAACGTAAAACGTACGATTAAACAAAGACTTTATAAAAAAGCTTACGGATTATTTAGATGTTAAACAAGCTTTGAACTAATATTGTTCCAAACCGTTTAAAAATCTAAAATGTAAATATTTAGACGTAACGTAGAGGGTTCGACATGACATGACGATCACGACAACTCTGCCAAAAGTGCTACGAAGAGAGGATTTGATCTCTCTCCCTCTTCCACTAAGTAGCTGATGGAGGCCACACAAGTAACGATTTCTTTGCACAAGTCTTGTGCAAGCCTTTCTGGGAAGAATTTGTTTAAATTTCAAGGCTTGCGCAAGGCTTGCACAAAGAAATCGTTGACGTGTGTGGGGTCCATAAGTGTAGCTCGTCGGTTGCGAAACAACTGCCTTATGTGTATGTGAAACCAATTATAATTATCTTATTTCATCTTAGGAATCTGGTCACTCTAAATTTTATCACATCTAACCCTTTCACGTAAAATTAAACAAACTAAGGAGCTTGCTATCCAGCTAGCTATCAGTGCATCAATAGTAAACTCGAAGCGGTTTTACGACAGAGCCGTAAAGCTTCCTCGAGAGTTCTGTGCTCTGCGTGATCAAGTGATTTACTACCAGATATGGAAGGGACGTTTTTGTTTTGCTCCCAGTAAACCTTTTAGAATGAAAATAAGAATAAAACAGGACTAGGTAGTCAGTATAAATTTAGAGCCATGATATCTTTTTCACTTTAGCGATCTCAGCGCAAACTAAGAAGAAGTTATGTATAGTACAACGAGCAAAAATAGGCGCACACACAAATAGATGCACGCAATGAAGATCTCTGATCAAGTCAGTAGAAGCTTCGGCTAAATGGATCCCAGATTCTCGTTCGAACATAAATGATTACCTGACTTGGTCTCCATCTTTCCATACATCTGGGTGATGATGAGCAGCGTTCACTCCAATCCAGAAGAATATGAAACTGGCTGTGCAGAAGACCCAAAGCCACATGTTGACGGCATCCATAAAGGAGGTACCACTGACGAGCCACATCCATACGGGGAGTAAAAATCCAATTCCATCATGCCAACGGAAGTGTTCGGTGAAGAATCCTTTAAGCATAAATATGCAGAGAAACCTGAAAGTATTTTTGTACTTACTTATTATGTGAGTAAAATTAAAAGACTATTCATATTCAGTACTTTTATATATCAGTTATAATATATCAGCAAGTTATAATATAACTTTCTGCGATATCTAGCATGCACAATAAAAAATGTAAAGAGGCTGCACAAACCTTTTAATGAAGTTTAAAAAGAAGAAAAACGGGAATACTATTTGTTGGAAGAAAATGGCAAACTGTGACAGAAATGGCTTATCTTTTCTCGGATTCCATACCACAACGGGTTCAAAGTCGCTGGTTTCGAAGTCCATCAGCGTATTTGGATACAGGTGGTGTGAGAATACATGAGATACACGGAAATCTCTGAAAAGTAAAAAAAATATGAATGCTCAGAACAAAAACTACAAGAAAATAAACTAGAGGTTATTTCAGATATTAAACCATATGGCTAACATGTATTCCATAGCTAAACTCAAACTAATTAGGACTTAAAGTACTGTTACGCCGAGGCTGTTAAACAATGAGTAATAATCGTAACTTCTCGAACGCTTTTGTCTTGCTGCGTTATTGTTGTTATTGTCTGCGGTTGCGCACAATGGAGTGGCCATTGTGTCGAGGGACCGACCCTTTTCCTGGAACGATCGAGATCCTTCTCGAACAATCGAAATGTGTGGATATAAATAGGCCGGAGAGATGGCCGGACAGTCAGTTGTGAGTCAGTTGGAGTTAGTCTGAGTGAGTGAGTCTCAGCGAGGCCCTGGAGGACTGACGTGGAGCAGGGTCTCGCGTGAACAGTAGTTGCTCGCGAGTCAGTCTGGATCAAGCTATACGTGCGATCATTTCGGTGACTTTAAGTGGTGCAACAGTGCTGTGAATTAGTGTGATGTGATTACGTGTGACCAAGTTCGTGTATTCATCGTTTAGTGCTGAATAAACGTGTTATTTTGGTTAAACCGATTCCCATTATTTTATCCCGAACCCTCAGCTCGTAACAATTTGGTGTCAGAAGTGGGATAAAATAATGCCGGTTCTCCCAAAGGATAACGTGGACGGTGTCAGGACGAGAGGTCAACGACAACAGGAAATGGATGAAAGGCGGTTTGGGGAGTCTCCGGTTCAAGAAGCTCGGCAGAGTCGTCAGGCGATGGAGATGGAATTAGCCGCCGCCGAATCATTTGGAGCATCATCATCATCATCCGTGGGGCAAGCTCCTGTGACAGGCGATATTGCTGCTATTATGGCAATGCTTTGTCGTCAAGAAGAACGGCGTCGTCGGGATAAAGAAGAGCAGCGTCGTCAGCAAGAAGAGCAGGCTCGGTTGCAGGAGGAGGAACGCCGTCAGCATAAAGAAGAGAAGCGTCGTCAATAGGAAGAGCCGGCTCGGTTGCAGGAGGAACAACGCCGTCAGCATTAAGAAGAGAAGCGTCGTCAACAGGAAGAGCAGGCTCGGTTGCAGAAGGAACAGCGACATGAACAGGTAGAGCAGACTCGGTTGCAAGAGGAACAGCAACGTCAGGATAAAGAAGAGCAGCGTCGTCAACAGGAAGATCAGCGACGTTGGCAAGGAATTGGGCTCGACTGATGAGGGAATTGTTCGGTTCATCTGGAAAGGAATTCCAGGAAGTGAAAGAACAGATAGAAATCAAGAGAGCCGTGTTTTGGAGGCTGGAATTGGGCTCGACTGATGAGGGAATCGTTCGGTTTATCTGGAAAGTAATTCCAGGAAGTGAAAGAACAGATAGAAATCATGAGAGCCGTGTTTTGGAGGCTGGAATTGGGATCGCTGATGAGAAAGGGACTCTGGGTGTCCTGAAGTACTGGAGACGGCAATGTGGCTCCTCTAGTTGCTACATCTTCATCGCGAGGTGCGCCTAAAATTGTTCGTGTTGATCGGCTGCCGCGATATGAGGCTAAGAATGCTCGGGACGAGCATGTTTTAGGAGGGGGCAGTGTTACGCCGAGGCTGTTAAACAATGAGTAATAATCGTAACTTCTCGAACGCTTTTGTCTTGCTGCGTTATTGTTGTTATTGTCTGCGGTTGCGCACAATGGAGTGGCCATTGTGTCGAGGGACCGACCCTTTTCCTGGAACGATCGAGATCCTTCTCGAACAATCGAAATGTGTGGATATAAATAGGCCGGAGAGATGGCCGGACAGTCAGTTGTGAGTCAGTCGGAGTTAGTCTGAGTGAGTGATTCTCAGCGAGGCCCTGGAGGACTGACGTGGAGCAGGGTCTCGCGTGAACAGTAGTTGCTCGCGAGTCAGTCTGGATTAAGCTATACGTGCGATCATTTCGGTGACTTTAAGTGGTGCAACAGTGCTGTGAATTAGTGTGTTGTGATAACGTGTGACCAAGTTCGTGTATTCATCGTTTAGTGCTGAATAAACGTGTTATTTTGGTTAAACCGATTCCCATTATTTTATCCCGAACCCTCAGCTCGTAACAGTACGTTAATATTCGATTACGTACCTATAGGACCAAAGGGCCAAGTTGAACACATACATTCTCCAATTCGTTCTCCTATGAATATAATTATGTGCAGCAACCATCATCCAAGCGAAAGA
Organism: Philereme transversata; assembly: GCA_963924445.1. Lineage (NCBI taxonomy): Eukaryota > Metazoa > Arthropoda > Insecta > Lepidoptera > Geometridae > Philereme > Philereme transversata. The sequence goes on from OZ004353.1 coordinate 8,182,649, forward strand.
TAATGATGCTATCATATAGGAAGCCATTGACGTCCAATAATGCGAGGAACGAGTATAACACGCAAATGCTGATGACAAAAGTAAGGTTGTAAACAGTCCATCAAAGATCATGTCAGCTCGTTTGTTCACATTTGCTGGGACTTTCTTCAGTTCCTCGCGCGCGGCTCTTTTAAATGTTTTGTAAAATCCATCTTCGTGGAAAGTGAATGGTGAATTTCTAGGCGTCTTCGCTTCTCTAACGTAGAATGTGTGCAACATCTTCTCGGCTATTGTGTTTATGTGGTGGCATTCAAACGCTTCTGTGATGTCAGTACCCTAAAAAGTGATTTTCTTTGAGCAATATTTCACATAATGTTATAGAAAAGATTTTTTTAAATACAATTAATGACTGCATTACATTTTTACAAAAAAAAAACTTCTATCTTCTATTTTTGCGTCGGGGGTAAAAAGCTGGATAAGAACTACCCGAATTAAACTAGCTTTCTATAAAAAATAAACGAATCCAAATCGCTCCATCCGTTTAGGAATTACGATGCCAAAGACAGACAAACAGACACACAGAGAGACATAATATGAATCATTATAATACCCGTCAAACTTATACCACCCCTCTTTATGCATCGGGGGTTAAAAAACAGTACAAAATATCTTGTTTTCTAAATGTTTTTTTCGGCGTTGATATGGAACTAGCATTTGGCTCACCTGATGTTAACTCGTTAACAATGTAATTACCTTGGAAAGTTCCAGCCACTCTGCTCCACCGGGGTGCTTTTTAACGAAATCTGTCAAGTCGTAGATCCCATTATGCACTCGCCACAAGCCCTCTGCCCCATCGTCCATTGCCTTCCCCACCATCCATTTTACCGGATGCTTAAAACCTTCATCTCTTAACGATGGGTATTTAAGCTGAGGGAAGCTTACGTGAGTTTTTTTTTCAGCCGCTCTTTGATATGCTACTTCTAAGTAGTCATTTTGATTTGGGGGCATTTTGAAAACCCTTATTTGAGTGTAAAGCTATACTCGTACACTGTTGTTAGCAAGAGTTAACCACTAAACTAAATGAAATCGAACGTTGCCAAAACGTTTTATTAGCCACCTATCTCTCTAGTTGTTATATAACACTGATAATAATTATTATAAACATTAATTTACTCATGGTTCACCGCTCACTGATATCTCGCGAGTCTGAAAAAATCTCAATTAATAATTAGCCGTTAATTCTGCTAATTTTACTTGTCTACAAACTCAAAAATAAAATTATCCATAATCTTTGCATATTAAAATAGTTCAATATTAACTTTAATGTGTAAAGAATCCACGAAATGCGCGACCAGTTAACGTGACGTAGTTTCATTCAATTTACAACGGGTGTTCATGGTTAAATGGCTACTTTTTTGGGGGTATAAATTGCAATGAGATATTCTGAATTTCTGACTTTTCCCTTTATTTGTATTTAGTATTCTGTATTCACCATTTCATTACATTTCATAAAATGGTATGTCAAAAATACATATGTCCGTTAAAGAAATAAATAAAACTAATTAATTACAACTAAACTCAAAACTCTAGTCAAAAAGTCAAGTCAAGTCACTCAAAACTTAAACTCAAGTGGCTCCCTATCCGTCTTGGCCAGAATGCACATATTCTGTCCCTTCTTTTTAACATTATTTTCAATCCTTCTTCACCATACTATCTAAAGGAGCGTTTTGTGTTCTTGCACCAGGCGCATGATCGAAACCTACGCTCATCTGAAGCTAAGTCTCCAAACCCCTGTCCACAGTCCTCAATTTTATAGTGACTCCTTTACAGTTCAAGCTGTGCGGCTGTGGAACGCTTTACCTTTCTCTATTAGATCATCTAAATCTCTTCCTATTTTTAAAGCTAAGGTATACAACCATTTCCTTTCTTTGTCTACGCACTGCTAGTTTATCGTTATTTTTATCTCCTTTATTGTAGTTTATATATGTATAAGTATATATATTTAGTTTATTTGTGAGTATATCATCATCACCATCATCGTGAGCCTTTTTCATCCCACTGCTGGGCATAGGCCTCTCTTCGGTGTCGCCATTCACCTCTGTCCTGTGCTGTTCTAACCCACATACGACCTGCGATTTTTATAATGTCGTTGACCCATCTTGCCGGTGGACGACCTGCGTTCCTAGTTCCATCTTGGGGCCACCACTCAGTCAGCTTCCTGCTCCACCTGCCATCACCACGCCTGGCCACATGTCCTGCCCAACTCCATTTGAGTCCCAATATACGCTTGCTGACGTCTTGAACTTTAGTCCGCTTGCGAATTTCGGTATTGGGGACTCGGTCTAGCAGTGTGATGCCGAGCATGGCGCACTCCATGGCTCTCTGTGCCACTCTAATCCTGTTCACGTCTCCTTCGTGAGCGTCCATGTCTCAGCACCGTAGGTTAATGTTGGCAGGACACATTGGTTGTAGAGGCGGGTATATAAATATTAAGTATATATATATTTAGTTTATTAGTAAGTATAGGTAGTTTATGTAGGTTTATGAACATACTTGTAGATACACCGCCGTCTTCTTGATTTTGTTTTGTCCTGTCCATCCAAAGGTTGTCTGGAAGAGATCGCTTTTAGCGATAAGACCGCCCATTGCACTTAACTTAGTTTTTGTGTATATTATTTTTTTTAATTTTGTTGGTGTGCAATAAAGAGTATTATATTCTATTCTATTCTACAACTAATCAGAGAGGCTAAGAGCTTAAGCTAAGTAATGTAAGCTAAGAACTTACTTTCGATATTAGTTATTCTGTCTTGTTGTTACTTACATAATGTTTTTTTTTTCAATGATTTGTTGAAGCATTGAAAAGGTTATCAAAACTTATCAGAATATTATTTTGCTATTGAATTTGAAAACCAGTTATGATATAAAGTTAATTTTATATTCATGTTTATACAAAGTTAACGAAATTATTAATACCTACTATGACTTAATTTTTTTTTTCTTTTCGCTGAATATTAGTTTTTGCCTCTCCCCCATATTAACTTCAACTATTCCAATTAACACACTCCTCCGTGCTCGCATTAAGCTTAATATGGGGAACAAAGTTTTGACTTCAAGTTTTAATCTAAAGATGAGGTTAGAATATTATTACATCGGTATGTTGCAACATTCGGCAACATGATCTAATCTATCACGAGATGCTGTTTTATTGTGTTTACTAACAAAACAAACACGGATGTATGGTCTGAAATAAACTTTTTTTATTATTCATGTAGACCTGGAAATTTAGATTAGATAATTCTTTATGCACACCATAAAACAAACACAATACATAAACAATATATGTATAATATAATAATAAATTTGCATGGTATTAATATTTTTTTAACCTTTATTTACAATTAAAGAGTAGGTAGTAGTTCTTTGTGAAAGGGCTCGTCCGGGGAAGTACTACCACCATACCTATTCTTGCCGCCAAGCAGCATTGCTGTGTTTCGGTTTGAAGGGAATGGTTACCGGTGAAATTACAGACACATGAGACTTAACACTTAAGTTAGCTCTTAGCCTCAAGTTGATGGACGCAGGGCAGTGCATCGTAGGGCATGTTTCTAAGATGCGTGACCTACGAGGCAATACTTTGCTACAGGCGATGGTTACCACTTAATATCAGGTGGGCTATACGCTTGTTCCATCTCCAGGAATTTAAAAAAATAATATATATACATATAGATATATACATATCGATGTAAGAAAGCGATTTTGTTGTATCTCAAAATATCTAACTTTACACCAGCGCAAAAAAACTATTTAAAAAAATCATAACTCTTACATTAATAAAGATAGAACGTTGAAATGTGGAAAATATTTTTATCAATCTAAGTTTTATTTGATACAGTTAATTGGAATGTCCTAAAGTTACTGCTTCATTGATTTTTAACTAGTTACAGCAATTGATGTTTCAATATCGAACAGCGGAAATTTTTGAGATACGCCATTTCCGCTTTCTGCCGTCGATATATCCATTCAATCTCACAGATGAACCACAGTGTCCCACCCCATTAAGCAGTGCCGGATTTAGTAAGCGCGGGGCCTGTAGCAAATTCTATCGAGGGCCCCTTGATAGACATAGACAATCATTTATTCACTACACTAGCACACAATACAGTTACATTTTAAGACAGAAAAGACAAAAAAAGAAACAATGAAATAGTATAAACTTAAAACAAAAACAAGGGAAAACTATGGGACGGGACTCGACTCAGCATTATGCCCGGCGTAATGGAAAGCGCTGATATTCTGTCGAGACTGCGAAGTGGCGAAGGATACGTGGAGCCCCCTTTTACGCGGGGCACCAATTGCTACTCTCGCTACGTGGTTAATCCGGCACTGCCAATAAGGGCTAAATAAAAAATGCCTCCTCAATCCGAGACTCAATAATGACAGTGCGTTTAATAACTGATTTTGATGTTTCTTGGATTCCGTTCCCTCAAAAGTAAAAACGGAACCCTTATAGGATCACTTAGTTGTCCGTTTGTATGACTGTTTATCTGAAATTGATATTTATATCAAATACTTAGGTCTACGGTCCCTTGGAGCTGTAAAAAAGTCAAAGCAACCAAGAAATATTATTACGCCACATATTTTGCTCGCAAATAAATCAAAACCTAGAGGATACTTCCCGTTGACATAGAATCATGAAATTTGGCAAGAAGCAGTCTCGCAGTGCACGTAAAGGGCAAAATCCTAAAATTAAATCATACAAAAAAAATTGTTTACTGAACCCTCGGTGCGCGAGCAGACACTAGCACTTGTCACGTTTTTTAAGTTTTATAAAATTTTAAATGGTTTTAGTATTCTCAAAATAAATATGAAACTAAATTATTTATTTATTCGGTGACTATTAGGTATTTTATTTCATTATTTTTAGGATAAAAAATTATAGCACTTAGGCAGATTATTTACTATATTTAATATACATTTGAAGGTCATTAACAAGTTTCCGCATAGGAATTGAATCTAAGTTTAAGTATTGCTGATTAGTCTATCACAGTGTTAAATGTATCTTAACGATAAGGAAAATTATGAGCGTTAATTTGCGTCATTAAAATTTATCTATATTATTATAAAGAGCAATGATTTATTTAGCTGTTATTTTAAATATCCATTGTATCAAGCTTATGTAAATTTCCATGAAATAACACTGATTAAAATGTTTACTAAGTACAAGGTATAACTAAATTTACGTAACTTCTCTTAAAAGAACCCAACTTTGTTAATCCCGATCATTATTATAAATACGGGATTTATCACGTACTCTCTTATCGGTGTTTCGACCGACAATTGATTGATTGATTGAAAATACTTTATTGCACTTATAAAACTAGTACAAAGGCGAACTTAATGCTAAAGAGCATTCTCTTCCAGATAACCTTTGTGTATTGTAGACAAAGATGTGTAGGTAGTGCCCAGAAAAGGTAAAAAAGAAAATTTGCACAGGACTAATAAATACAATATTTCTGTTCAATTCGTGAACCTTCATCAGGGTGAGTACGATCCGCTCCGAATAACGTCTCGCCTCGCACTGACGGTACGTGATAAATCCCATATTTATAATAATGATTGATATAAATCACGAAAAATTTTGAGGTACAATTTGTTAAACCTATCTTCAGATAACTAATAGGTATTTCAAAACTGCATACCTATTGTACTTCTGTGTCAACTCTATCTTTTGCTGTGTAAATTTAATTATCCTATGCCGTTAGCGTCAGAATAGCTGATTGCTTGGGGCGTCTGGCATTAAGTTTTCATTAGATTTCCAAGAGTTGTTATCAATTTGCTACCTTTTCTAAATAATAGTGTAACGAACTTTTATTTGAGGCCTGATTTAATACGCGGTAAATTATTGGCTTGCTAATATTTTAAGTAACATCTGATAACGATTAAGTATTACACTTGAGAGAGGACTTGTGAACTTGATTCTTTAGAATGATTAAAAATACAAGTTGAGAATATAGTTCTTTCTGTACTCGCTGAAAGGCTGAGATGTACGTGTTTTTTTATTTTAAAACGAAAACACTTGAAGATAGAAATTAGAGAATGCTTTTAAAATTCTCAACGCAATAAATTAGTATTTTTTTTAATGATGTCAGTGAATAAATTTTAGCTAAAATGGGTTTCAAACAAGTGGGCGCCTCTCTTCTAGAAATTCTAACACTTAACTTTTTTGTACGTCTGTGCTAACGTGGGAAAGACACACCTTTTAACGAATTTCAAAATATTGAATATTTATTGGTTGTTTGTAGAAATAGAGGCGTGACCACCTTAAATTCTGAGTAGGGATTTTTCAGAAGAGATTGGAAATGCGAGATCACTCTGGACAGACGATCGGGGGTCGAGTCAGGAGGTAGCCGGAAGGCGGATATCGTGAGATTTGATAATCCTAGTAGAATCAGTGTTGAATTAGAGTTAATTGTATCAAGTTAGACTTGCTGTTATTATTAACATTAAATTCAGTGTGTATATTGGTAACGTATCTAGTTATAGGGGTATAGAATTGCAATATTTTAGGTACTTAGGTATTTACGAATTTGAAATTCGTGAAATAAGCAGAGAATAGATATTTATATGCGAGGCGTATTTATGCAGAAGTGCTGTTGATGAACACGTTAGATATATTTAATTCATTTTCGGTTAAACTAGGAGACGTGGTTTTAACCTTATTTTTCAGCATTCACAGGTTCATACAGACTTATTATAATGATAAAAATGTAGTCTATGTTTAGTACTAAGTATTGCGATAATTATCGAATTCTCCCAAACAGATTGTACGAAGGAAGCGGTTCGAACGTGAAACTTGTCTAACCAATTTATGCATGGTATTTTTATAGTCATTCACAGCTTAGCCGAGAAGGAGTCGCTTTAGCCGTCATAACCAATCAAACTTCCTTCCATGTTCCTATAATTATTTCGTGATAGTTCTATTATTTTATTCAACAAGGGACTATATTGCGAACACATTTTCAATTCATCTACTTTATACTCTGAAATCAATCGATCTAATAAAATTCAGTGGAAACTCCTGGGTTCACGTGGTTGCCGTCCGCGGAGGGGCGAAGCCCCGCCATAAATTGTCTATCAGGTTCTGTAAGACGAGGCCTGTGTCTGACCCCCTCCAACCCGTACGCTCAACCTCTGTCCTGGATGTTTGATACTGCTTTTTATTAAATCACGTAGCTTAGCTAGTTTAGTTATCATGGGGTAGCTTAGCTAGAGATCTATTTAATTCATTGTAATATTCTAGATTTATCTTGAGTATTCCTCTGAATTTAATAATGTTAGAATGTTAGAAATATGTCTGAAATCAATAGGATTTCAACATATTGGGGGTTTGAGGGTAAATAGGCGCCTTTCCCATTTCCTTACCTGATCCCTCCTGCTTCGCAAGACTAGAAATTTTCCCCATCCTTAAGTTCTCTCCTAGAACAAGACATTTCTAGCCATACATCGCATGCAGGGTGTATGTGGGTAGGGGCCCTTCACAAAATAAATCAAAATATTATAATTACTACTTACACAAAACTAACATAAACCTTTTCTTTTCTTTTCAGCTATTTCGAGACCTTATTCCCGGGGCTTAGCTTTAAGATAATATTAAGAACAGTACTAATTTAGATTTATTAACCTATTAAGTCTTGTCATAATTAAATTCATTTTATTCTAAATTATTATATGCACTCTTGCGATATTCAAAATTCAATTGATTAATAACATTTAATTCTTGTTATTTGTATAGTTTATTAAAGCCAAATTATATCAGTATTACTATTTCATTTATTTCTCCGAATCATTTACACAACGTAATATAAATTCAATTCTAGACGATCACACTTAGGATGGCCAAAATCACAGATAGGATTATTTTCGATTCAAGATAGCTTTAAGCTCTAGACTATAGACTCAGGTAGACTTCTATTTTATATAGGGAGGTCAGGTTTTGTTACAGTGTTGCCGTGACCATTGGATATTGTGCCATTAAATATTGAATTAATTAATTTTAATCCAATAGCCTATAAAAAGAATTTGGGTTACTCAAATGTTAATCACAACGTAAGAAATTTATTTTAGTTTTACGAGTTAAACAATTATGACAAGACTAATAAATAAAAATACCGGCGCTTTCTTTGCACGTGTTTGGTAATAGAAAAGATGGGTTTAAATAAATGACTGGTTGTAAAAATTCTGTCAATAGGTGGGTCGGTTTTATGGCTTAGAAAAACAATGACTCGGGTTTCGAATTTATCATTTCCGGATACGCCGCATCTGCAACTATTGTTTTGGGTATTTCTTTTGAAATATATTATTGTTTAACTGCAGATAGATGTAATGGGTCTTAGGGGCGCATTTCTTTAACTTTGAAAGGTATGAGAATCGAAGAAGCGTAGAGTAAAAACATGTTTTATCCGATGTATTTGCTTGTGTTTCTTTATTTTTCAGAAGTTGCCTGAGACAAAGGTAAATGCAATTATGAAGGAAGACCAGTTTCACACGAAAATATTGCGAGGAGCGTTTGGGTATCCTGATTTTAGAACTATAGCAGATTAAATCTCCGGCACACACAGACTTCCTTATAATGTCCTGAGCTAAGTATTCTTACTGATTATTTATTGCAGTTGTTTCTAGAAAAGTTGTATGTTCGTTGGTTATATGTGGTTGGACAGCAAAGTTATTTTGATTCAAAATGTTATGTCAAATAGAGTAAATTGATTCTGGGTTCGATTCCTAGATGAAATTAAATATTTTTTTTGTTGGTTTAATCACTAACAGACATCTAGTGTTATTTTAAAATTTACGTCTAAAGCGATTGTGGTTCATGAGATTGAGAAAATTGCGTTTAGGTTCGATCCCTAGACAATAAGTGTTTTGAGCTGTGAATTGGAGGCGTGTGTGGGCGCTTGGTCTTTGAGTTCGATTCTCATAGATTTTTATGGAGACTAAGTCTAGGTTCGATTCCTAGACAATTTGCATTTTGAATTGCGAATTGGACAAAATTGTATGACATTGCAGGATATTAAATCTTTGAGTTCGAATCTCATAGATCTATCGATTAATAATATGTTAAAATAATATTCAAAAATGAGTATTATTTCTTGAAGATTCAGGTTCTTAAAACCCAGGTTATTATTTTAAATTTTATAATTTTAATTAATGGCTCTTAGGATCTAAGGTTCGATTCCTTAAATAAAATAATAAGTTAATTAATAATAATTAATTAGGAAAGCGCTTTCCAGCATGAAAGAGTTGGTTGATGAAATACTGTCCGTTTTAATCGATAATTATGTTTGTACTTATATTTGGGTTCGATCCCCAAAGTTCGAATTATATCTGGATGAAAAATAAAATCAAATGATTGCGGAATTTAGATATATGAATATTTGATAATTAAGTAAACAATTCGAAGAATTTAAGCACTCATTAAATATATATGAAATATCCAACTTAATAGTTAATAAATTCGTTTACTTAGTTAATATTTAATCAGGGCGATTAAGATTTATGCAAAAATTTCGGGTATAAACTTTAGTAGTTTTACTTTAGGGAAATGATAAAAGTAATTTCTGAAGAACATTGCTTCAAAGCTTATAATCTATGTTCTTATTGGATACTGAGATGAGTTTTATTTCTTATAAGAGACTAGATGTAAATAAGATCAAACTATTTAGCAAATAACAATAAAAAAAAATTTAGCAGTGAATTTCTTTCATTTTCCTGACTCTGTCCAGGAAAATTTCAATAAATTCAAGGGGCGACTGTAACGAACTTTTATTTGAGGCCTGATTTAATACGCGGTAAATTATTGGCTTGCTAATATTTTAAGTAACATCTGATAACGATTAAGTATTACACTTGAGAGAGGACTTGTGAACTTAATTCTTTAGAATGATTAAAAATACAAGTTGAGAATATAGTTCTTTCTGTACTCGCTGAAAGGCTGAGATGTACGTGTTTTTTTATTTTAAAACGAAAACACTTGAAGATAGAAATTAGAGAATGCTTTTAAAATTCTCAACGCAATAAATTAGTATTTTTTTTAATGATGTCAGTGAATAAATTTTAGCTAAAATGGGTTTCAAACAAGTGGGCGCCTCTCTTCTAGAAATTCTAACACTTAACTTTTTTGTACGTCTGTGCTAACGTGGGAAAGACACACCTTTTAACGAATTTCAAAATATTGAATATTTATTGGTTGTTTGTAGAAATAGAGGCGTGACCACCTTAAATTCTGAGTAGGGATTTTTCAGAAGAGATTGGAAATGCGAGATCACTCTGGACAGACGATCGGGGGTCGAGTCAGGAGGTAGCCGGAAGGCGGATATCGTGAGATTTGATAATCCTAGTAGAATCAGTGTTGAATTAGAGTTAATTGTATCAAGTTAGACTTGCTGTTATTATTAACATTAAATTCAGTGTGTATATTGGTAACGTATCTAGTTATAGGGGTATAGAATTGCAATATTTTAGGTACTTAGGTATTTACGAATTTGAAATTCGTGAAATAAGCAGAGAATAGATATTTATATGCGAGGCGTATTTATGCAGAAGTGCTGTTGATGAACACGTTAGATATATTTAATTCATTTTCGGTTAAACTAGGAGACGTGGTTTTAACCTTATTTTTCAGCATTCACAGGTTCATACAGACTTATTATAATGATAAAAATGTAGTCTATGTTTAGTACTAAGTATTGCGATAATTATCGAATTCTCCCAAACAGATTGTACGAAGGAAGCGGTTCGAACGTGAAACTTGTCTAACCAATTTATGCATGGTATTTTTATAGTCATTCACAGCTTAGCCGAGAAGGAGTCGCTTTAGCCGTCATAACCAATCAAACTTCCTTCCATGTTCCTATAATTATTTCGTGATAGTTCTATTATTTTATTCAACAAGGGACTATATTGCGAACACATTTTCAATTCATCTACTTTATACTCTGAAATCAATCGATCTAATAAAATTCAGTGGAAACTCCTGGGTTCACGTGGTTGCCGTCCGCGGAGGGGCGAAGCCCCGCCATAAATTGTCTATCAGGTTCTGTAAGACGAGGCCTGTGTCTGACCCCCTCCAACCCGTACGCTCAACCTCTGTCCTGGATGTTTGATACTGCTTTTTATTAAATCACGTAGCTTAGCTAGTTTAGTTATCATGGGGTAGCTTAGCTAGAGATCTATTTAATTCATTGTAATATTCTAGATTTATCTTGAGTATTCCTCTGAATTTAATAATGTTAGAATGTTAGAAATATGTCTGAAATCAATAGGATTTCAACATATTGGGGGTTTGAGGGTAAATAGGCGCCTTTCCCATTTCCTTACCTGATCCCTCCTGCTTCGCAAGACTAGAAATTTTCCCCATCCTTAAGTTCTCTCCTAGAACAAGACATTTCTAGCCATACATCGCATGCAGGGTGTATGTGGGTAGGGGCCCTTCACAAAATAAATCAAAATATTATAATTACTACTTACACAAAACTAACATAAACCTTTTCTTTTCTTTTCAGCTATTTCGAGACCTTATTCCCGGGGCTTAGCTTTAAGATAATATTAAGAACAGTACTAATTTAGATTTATTAACCTATTAAGTCTTGTCATAATTAAATTCATTTTATTCTAAATTATTATATGCACTCTTGCGATATTCAAAATTCAATTGATTAATAACATTTAATTCTTGTTATTTGTATAGTTTATTAAAGCCAAATTATATCAGTATTACTATTTCATTTATTTCTCCGAATCATTTACACAACGTAATATAAATTCAATTCTAGACGATCACACTTAGGATGGCCAAAATCACAGATAGGATTATTTTCGATTCAAGATAGCTTTAAGCTCTAGACTATAGACTCAGGTAGACTTCTATTTTATATAGGGAGGTCAGGTTTTGTTACAGTGTTGCCGTGACCATTGGATATTGTGCCATTAAATATTGAATTAATTAATTTTAATCCAATAGCCTATAAAAAGAATTTGGGTTACTCAAATGTTAATCACAACGTAAGAAATTTATTTTAGTTTTACGAGTTAAACAATTATGACAAGACTAATAAATAAAAATACCGGCGCTTTCTTTGCACGTGTTTGGTAATAGAAAAGATGGGTTTAAATAAATGACTGGTTGTAAAAATTCTGTCAATAGGTGGGTCGGTTTTATGGCTTAGAAAAACAATGACTCGGGTTTCGAATTTATCATTTCCGGATACGCCGCATCTGCAACTATTGTTTTGGGTATTTCTTTTGAAATATATTATTGTTTAACTGCAGATAGATGTAATGGGTCTTAGGGGCGCATTTCTTTAACTTTGAAAGGTATGAGAATCGAAGAAGCGTAGAGTAAAAACATGTTTTATCCGATGTATTTGCTTGTGTTTCTTTATTTTTCAGAAGTTGCCTGAGACAAAGGTAAATGCAATTATGAAGGAAGACCAGTTTCACACGAAAATATTGCGAGGAGCGTTTGGGTATCCTGATTTTAGAACTATAGCAGATTAAATCTCCGGCACACACAGACTTCCTTATAATGTCCTGAGCTAAGTATTCTTACTGATTATTTATTGCAGTTGTTTCTAGAAAAGTTGTATGTTCGTTGGTTATATGTGGTTGGACAGCAAAGTTATTTTGATTCAAAATGTTATGTCAAATAGAGTAAATTGATTCTGGGTTCGATTCCTAGATGAAATTAAATATTTTTTTTGTTGGTTTAATCACTAACAGACATCTAGTGTTATTTTAAAATTTACGTCTAAAGCGATTGTGGTTCATGAGATTGAGAAAATTGCGTTTAGGTTCGATCCCTAGACAATAAGTGTTTTGAGCTGTGAATTGGAGGCGTGTGTGGGCGCTTGGTCTTTGAGTTCGATTCTCATAGATTTTTATGGAGACTAAGTCTAGGTTCGATTCCTAGACAATTTGCATTTTGAATTGCGAATTGGACAAAATTGTATGACATTGCAGGATATTAAATCTTTGAGTTCGAATCTCATAGATCTATCGATTAATAATATGTTAAAATAATATTCAAAAATGAGTATTATTTCTTGAAGATTCAGGTTCTTAAAACCCAGGTTATTATTTTAAATTTTATAATTTTAATTAATGGCTCTTAGGATCTAAGGTTCGATTCCTTAAATAAAATAATAAGTTAATTAATAATAATTAATTAGGAAAGCGCTTTCCAGCATGAAAGAGTTGGTTGATGAAATACTGTCCGTTTTAATCGATAATTATGTTTGTACTTATATTTGGGTTCGATCCCCAAAGTTCGAATTATATCTGGATGAAAAATAAAATCAAATGATTGCGGAATTTAGATATATGAATATTTGATAATTAAGTAAACAATTCGAAGAATTTAAGCACTCATTAAATATATATGAAATATCCAACTTAATAGTTTGATAAATTCGTTTACTTAGTTAATATTTAATCAGGGCGATTAAGATTTATGCAAAAATTTCGGGTATAAACTTTAGTAGTTTTACTTTAGGGAAATGATAAAAGTAATTTCTGAAGAACATTGCTTCAAAGCTTATAATCTATGTTCTTATTGGATACTGAGATGAGTTTTATTTCTTATAAGAGACTAGATGTAAATAAGATCAAACTATTTAGCAAATAACAATAAAAAAAAATTTAGCAGTGAATTTCTTTCATTTTCCTGACTCTGTCCAGGAAAATTTCAATAAATTCAAGGGGCGACTGTAACGAACTTTTATTTGAGGCCTGATTTAATACGCGGTAAATTATTGGCTTGCTAATATTTTAAGTAACATCTGATAACGATTAAGTATTACACTTGAGAGAGGACTTGTGAACTTAATTCTTTAGAATGATTAAAAATACAAGTTGAGAATATAGTTCTTTCTGTACTCGCTGAAAGGCTGAGATGTACGTGTTTTTTTATTTTAAAACGAAAACACTTGAAGATAGAAATTAGAGAATGCTTTTAAAATTCTCAACGCAATAAATTAGTATTTTTTTTAATGATGTCAGTGAATAAATTTTAGCTAAAATGGGTTTCAAACAAGTGGGCGCCTCTCTTCTAGAAATTCTAACACTTAACTTTTTTGTACGTCTGTGCTAACGTGGGAAAGACACACCTTTTAACGAATTTCAAAATATTGAATATTTATTGGTTGTTTGTAGAAATAGAGGCGTGACCACCTTAAATTCTGAGTAGGGATTTTTCAGAAGAGATTGGAAATGCGAGATCACTCTGGACAGACGATCGGGGGTCGAGTCAGGAGGTAGCCGGAAGGCGGATATCGTGAGATTTGATAATCCTAGTAGAATCAGTGTTGAATTAGAGTTAATTGTATCAAGTTAGACTTGCTGTTATTATTAACATTAAATTCAGTGTGTATATTGGTAACGTATCTAGTTATAGGGGTATAGAATTGCAATATTTTAGGTACTTAGGTATTTACGAATTTGAAATTCGTGAAATAAGCAGAGAATAGATATTTATATGCGAGGCGTATTTATGCAGAAGTGCTGTTGATGAACACGTTAGATATATTTAATTCATTTTCGGTTAAACTAGGAGACGTGGTTTTAACCTTATTTTTCAGCATTCACAGGTTCATACAGACTTATTATAATGATAAAAATGTAGTCTATGTTTAGTACTAAGTATTGCGATAATTATCGAATTCTCCCAAACAGATTGTACGAAGGAAGCGGTTCGAACGTGAAACTTGTCTAACCAATTTATGCATGGTATTTTTATAGTCATTCACAGCTTAGCCGAGAAGGAGTCGCTTTAGCCGTCATAACCAATCAAACTTCCTTCCATGTTCCTATAATTATTTCGTGATAGTTCTATTATTTTATTCAACAAGGGACTATATTGCGAACACATTTTCAATTCATCTACTTTATACTCTGAAATCAATCGATCTAATAAAATTCAGTGGAAACTCCTGGGTTCACGTGGTTGCCGTCCGCGGAGGGGCGAAGCCCCGCCATAAATTGTCTATCAGGTTCTGTAAGACGAGGCCTGTGTCTGACCCCCTCCAACCCGTACGCTCAACCTCTGTCCTGGATGTTTGATACTGCTTTTTATTAAATCACGTAGCTTAGCTAGTTTAGTTATCATGGGGTAGCTTAGCTACAGATCTATTTAATTCATTGTAATATTCTAGATTTATCTTGAGTATTCCTCTGAATTTAATAATGTTAGAATGTTAGAAATATGTCTGAAATCAATAGGATTTCAACATATTGGGGGTTTGAGGGTAAATAGGCGCCTTTCCCATTTCCTTACCTGATCCCTCCTGCTTCGCAAGACTAGAAATTTTCCCCATCCTTAAGTTCTCTCCTAGAACAAGACATTTCTAGCCATACATCGCATGCAGGGTGTATGTGGGTAGGGGCCCTTCACAAAATAAATCAAAATATTATAATTACTACTTACACAAAACTAACATAAACCTTTTCTTTTCTTTTCAGCTATTTCGAGACCTTATTCCCGGGGCTTAGCTTTAAGATAATATTAAGAACAGTACTAATTTAGATTTATTAACCTATTAAGTCTTGTCATAATTAAATTCATTTTATTCTAAATTATTATATGCACTCTTGCGATATTCAAAATTCAATTGATTAATAACATTTAATTCTTGTTATTTGTATAGTTTATTAAAGCCAAATTATATCAGTATTACTATTTCATTTATTTCTCCGAATCATTTACACAACGTAATATAAATTCAATTCTAGACGATCACACTTAGGATGGCCAAAATCACAGATAGGATTATTTTCGATTCAAGATAGCTTTAAGCTCTAGACTATAGACTCAGGTAGACTTCTATTTTATATAGGGAGGTCAGGTTTTGTTACAATAGCTTAAATGAATATCCAGAAAAATTTGAAGAAAAAAAATGACTAACCATTCTCATATCAGGAAGGCTGGTGGAAAATTTGTTTAGCATGAAGGGCGCAGATTTTCCAGAAGTATGTAGTACCAATAATTGCTATAAATTAGCTAGTTTCACGAATTAAAGTTTCAGCTTTGTACGAGTATGTACATTGACTAAAAAAATTTAATTTATTATACATTTTACAAAGAAGTGCCTGATTCAATTATAAAGGAAACTAAATTTTAGCATAGCAATTATTTAGAAGGGATAGCAAATACTAACAAATTGAGCAATTGCACCATCTCACAGGTCTACTAATTTCTAACATTTAGATGTTAGAACCTAATTGGAAAAAATGACACTACTCTAGGGTACCCTAGACTAGAGTAGTAACCGAAATAAACTTTATCGAATCTTTATCTTATTGATTGAGCGAAGCGAGATCTCTAAATCAACTTGGGAAAATCAGCGTTGTATGTATGTACATATGTATATTTGTCCGAGAATAACTTTGAAGCGTTGATCCGATTATCGTGAAATTTAATACGTAGGTAGGTAGTGATGGCACAATTTTGGTGTGACTAAATGAGCTAAAAGTGTAGGGGAGTTGTTGAGATATTGGGGTTCAAGAAGGGTAAAACAAAATGAATATGAGACTATTAGGTGAAATGGGACGTCAAATGAAAGGTCTTCATTAATACATTTAGATTCCGTTTTATTTTTAGTAAAGTATTTATAGTTTTTGAGGTATTCATAATATACTCATAATAGTCATAATAAAAACTGACTTTGACAAAATGTAATTTGGTATGCGTGTAGCTTAAGTGACACAAATATAGGCAAAAGTTTTAATTCCCGAATAACTGCAATTTGTACCCCAAATAAGTGTAACCACGTATTTTGAATGAAATTGTAGGTCAACTTGTTGGTTATTTATTTCGTGGCACTATTTTGATAGTCAAAGATTACGAATAATAATATATTTATGTTTTTATGGGAGACTAGCAAGATCTCAGTTCGGGGCGAACCACTGATCTTATTAATTTCAATTAAAGTTACTTAAAATCGCTTTATGCAACTCACCGGTGGGCTGGAGTATTGTTGCGTGGAGGGAAATCCTCACTATGAAGTTCACAGCAAAGCGTTTGGAGCTTATTCCAACGCGTTTTTTTATGGCACCTCACTTTTTCATACCACTTAGGAAACAAATCGTTGAGTTACGAAGACAGGTTGGTTCATTTAAAAATGTAAACTCAAGTATCGAAAACGTATGCTGGATACCATTTTTTTTTTTGCTGGATTGGATTGTCAACGATGCCCTAGAATGAATAAATGAATGAAAATTCCTTATTGAACCTTCCAAGTTAAACACAACAGACATAAAGAAATAAAATACAATTTCTTTGATTTTCTTGTCCCACGTGAGATGTCTTGTAGGTCATCAAAGTCCCTCCTTCTCAAAACCCCTCCTCATTCCTCCAGTCGCTATGGCGGTTCTTTCACTGTCCATGGAGTCAAACTGTGGAATTCACTACCAAACTCTATCCGCGCAAGTCCATTATTAAGCAGGTTTAAGCTTAGAGTCAAAGAGCATTACCTATCCTTGTAATTTCTTAGGTTTTAAGTAGGTATATTAGTGTATTTTGTATAATGTCTTACGTATTTATTGTATAATGTATTAGGTTTATCTAGGTTTATCTACCTACATTAGGTATAGTTTATAGGTACGAGTATTATTTTTAATATGTATAAGCATTTTATTTATTATTATGGTATATATTATGTATAACTATAGGTATTTATTAGTATTTTTATTCCAATGTCCTTTTCTGTGCACGTACCCACCACTATAATCTCAACCTTCAAAGGTTTGCTGGAAGAAAACTCTTATTAGGGTTAAGCTCGTCTTTGTGCATGTCCATTTTGTAAGCTGTTTCTGTCTGTAAATCTATTTGTGTACAATAAAGAATAATGAATAAAAAAAAACAAATAAATGTAAGCTCCTAACCTGTTAGCTTTCCTCTCTTTCTCTGCTCCTAGCAGATTACCACGTGCATCTAGTTCCAATATTTTACAACTGAATGGATCTCATGCTAAGGGAACTAGATAACTAATAGAATATTTATAGAATAATATGTTCTGTAAATACATATTTATAACATTTTTATGAAAACACAGCCCCAAAACGAATATCAGTAGATCATGCATAAATTTGTTCAGCAAAATTTGAATTGAAGTCGTTAGGACGGTTTTTGAATAATGGGTTATAATTATATTTTTAGGATTTCAAACCAAAATGGTAAAAACTTTTTATTAACTTACTAAATTAAGCAATAAAACCCCCTAGATAAGGCAATAATCAATCGACATTCGTGGTGATTCTGTTGTTTACGCTGACTAAGTAAAATTGTGTAAAATACGAACCGTCTTATTTTGTTCACACTAAAGATCAAATTAGAATGACATATAAAGTGACATTTCTAAATTTATGTATTTTTAAATATGAAGGCGTGTGTGCGGGCTAGTTTTAGTCAACACCAATTTGATTGATCACTAAAATTAGCCCGCAAACATGCTATCGTAACAAAAATTACTTAATTTTAGAAATGTCACTTTAAATTTCATTCTAATTTGAGCTTAAAAGCCGAAAGTACTGAAACCCGAATGCGCAATTCCCGTGTCGATGGTAGTCACCCGGACCGTAATAATGAATCGATTGACGACTCATTCATCAAAATCTGATGAATATTTCAGGCGCTACGGTGGAACGCATATCTATAGACTGCTAAAAACATAATCCTTCCTTTTTAATTTTTAGAAGTTGTGTAAAAATGTAGCTTATGTCACCCGCACTACAATAAAGAATCGATTGGCACCTTATTTATCAAAAATCGGATGAGTAGCTTAGGCGCTACGGTGGAACATACATTCACATACTAATCTTCCTTTTGGCTTCGCCGTCGTCGGGTAAAAAGAGGTAAAGTTAGTAAAGTCAGTTTTGTTTGTATATTCGTAGGGAATAATCTCAGTAATTACTGAACCGATTCGGAAAATTCTTTCACTGATAAAATTCTACACAGTGCTTACTTTTAACCGACTTCGAAAAAATTGAGGAGGTTCTCAATTCGTCGGATTCGGAATGTATACCGATTACTCGAAGACGTCTGGACAGATTCGAGAAATATTCTTTTTGTTTATAAGGGTATACTTCTCAGTTGGTCCCATCGGCACCAAGCCAAGATCTGAAGATGGGATCCTAAAAACATCGAGGACAACCCTCAAATTTATTGGGACGCATAACTGTTTTTTGTTTTTATGTTTGACAGTCAACAATTTTTGAGGACTAGCTATGTCCAAACTAATTGTTTGGACATAGCAACTAATCCAAAACTAAGTTCTGTGTATTATTTTTATCACTAGTGGTTCGCCCCGAACTGAGATCTCGCGAGTCTCCCATAAAAACTAAAAAATATTATTCGTAATCTTTGACTATCACAATAGTGCCACGAAATGAATAACCAAATGACTTGACCTACAGTTTCATATAAATTACAGGTAACGGGAGTTCATGTTATTCGGTTATACTTTTTTGGGGTAGAAATTGCAGTTATTCTGGATTTTAGACTTTTGCCTACATTTGTGTCCCTAAAGCTACACGAATACCAAATTTCAGTACTGTGGGGTCACTGGTGTACCCTGTGAATTTTGTCAAAGTTCCGTTTATATTATGGCTAATAACTTAAAAACTACAAAGTTTAAACTAAAAATAAAAACGAGGTCGTAATGCACTCACAAAGAACTTTTATTAGATTTGCCAGTCGATCGGATAGTCCCATTTTGTTTTTTTTTTACCCCTCTTGAACCCCAATATCTCAACAACCACCCAACATTTTTAGCTTATTGAGTCACTCCAAAATTGTGTTATCACTACCTACCTATATACCAAATTTCGCGATGATCGGATAAACGCTTCGAAAATTATCCCCGGACAAACAAACATACATACATACATACAACGCCGATTTGCCCAAGTTGATTTGGAGATCTCGCTTCGCTGGATCAATTATTGGAGTCAAATATCCTTATCATATTGAACCAAGGTCAGACGTCTTCGGACAGGCCATGAGATTTGTATGAAATGTCAAATACCTATTTTCCACTATGTATACAAGTTCAAATAGGTTATCTTAAACTGATTAAACTTTAGGTAGGTATCTATTAAAAATCGATAGTCTGATCATTTCTACCAATATGTTTT
Source organism: Philereme transversata (assembly GCA_963924445.1). Lineage (NCBI taxonomy): Eukaryota > Metazoa > Arthropoda > Insecta > Lepidoptera > Geometridae > Philereme > Philereme transversata. The sequence goes on from OZ004353.1 coordinate 8,202,809, forward strand.
TGAAACGATTCTCAAAGGGGTCAAAGGGGTCTCTACAGATAAAGCAGTAAGTGAAAACAATATAGATACTCGTATCATATCAAGCAAGTTTTTAAAACAATAACAAGTATCTTAATGAACTTAAGATGAACTAAAACAATCATACACAATTGCGTATGCGTATATCTATCCATCCATATCCATACTAAACACAATAATATTATAAATGTGAAAGTTTAGATGTTTGTTTATTTATTTCTTTGTTTGTTTCTTACTCAATCACGTCGTAATGGCTGAACCGATTTTGATGAATTTTATACATATGCTACTTTTTTGACAAACAACGCGTCCTAAGCCCCTGGTGGAAGCTAGTAGGTATATAGTAACTCTGTTTGTTAGTCTGTTTGTTTGTTACCTTTTCACGACTAAAGGACTTAACGGATCGTAATGCTGCTTGGCGAGGAGATAGATTATATCCTGGAGAAAGACTTAGGTTATCTTTTGTCTTAAAATAAAATATCTTGAAGGGGTTGAAATAGAGGTTGAAAGTTTGTATTCCAATCCACAGTTCCTCAAGTTAGGGATCAGAAAATTAATATTTAGGCTTTTGGTAAGAAATAAAGAAATAAGTGTTTCAACTTTTTTGTAAACTCATGGGTTAAAATTATGAGGTATTATTAAGATGCACTCCGTTGGTACATACATAGATTGTGACCGGGATTGGGACATAGGCTACTTTTTACCCGACTGCGTAGGAGGATAATGTTTTTATTGATAAACCACGCGTGCGAAGCCGCGGGCAGGTCAGTTATTATAGTTATATAGCTACCTTTTCTGTTGTAGTAGAAGAATATGTTCTAAGGAAACTATAGGTTAATTTATATAATAATAGATTTTTTTATTTAAAAAAATGTACAGTCTGCCTAGAAAATCATTTGTCAAAAAAAAACTGTTTTGTTTTTGTTGACTCTATTTCCCATCAGGAATATAATCACTTTTCTCAAGTAACTTACCAAATCAAATGAAACATTTTTTGTGTGCTTGCATAATACCACATAATACTAACAAAGAACTCAGGTTACCCCATGTGCTGCCAACTGGGCTCCGACTAATGTCCACATTAAAAAGTGGATAGATTTTCATATACATATTTAGATCAGATGTTGCTAGATTTTTGAAATTCCATAATTTTTCAAAATATATGAATTGATTTACTACTTTACTCCTATGTAAAATTAGATTGTGATTAATGAATAAAATGCTATTATATTTTGATACGCTAACTTTAGACTTTCAATTTATGGACCAGTCCCACCGTAAGGTGATCGACATAGCTCAGAGGGTCAGCAAGAGAGGTGGCAGTGGGCCGGTCATATCTGCCACAGAACCAATAACCGTTGGGGTAAACGTGTTCTGGAGTGGAGACCACGTATGTGCAAGCGAAGTGTAGGACGCCCTCCGGTTAGATGGAGTGACGATTTGCGCACTGTGGCTGGCAATGGTTGGATGAGAAGAGCTGAGGATCGGGCTCAATGGCGCACCCTAGGAGAGACCTACGTCCAGCAGTGGACTATTATAGGCTGATGATAATGATGCTAACTTTCGGCCGTGGCTTTGCACACAACTATGTCTCAATTCAGATCATAATCTGTCTACGTACCAAATTTCATCGAAAATGGTTTAGCGTTTTAGTCATCAAAACGTAACAAAGAGAGTTATTTCGACAGAGAGTTATTATGGATTTACCTATTGTTGCCAATTTTGTATACTTACCTTTTAATTTACTTGTATTACCCATTCCTACAAAAACATTTGTTTGGCTATCTGGGTAAATCTTAGAGAAGAGATAAAAAAACTACAATCTAGTAGATACAATAAGTCGAATATATTTTTCACTGAAAACCTACTCATCTTTTAGCAGATTTGGTTCTTTTTTCAACGTCATCTTTATCTGTCCAATCACCAAATCCATTTGTGTTGTCATCCTAAAGTTTGCCTTGAACTTCTCACAGTGTGCTAAGAACACAGGATATAAGTAGGGGAGGACGGCGTGGTCTAACGTAGGGAAGAGATGGTGCAAAGCATGGTCTCCAAAAAACGTCAGCACTTTGAAGAGGTTACCGTTTATGTCATGGCGGTCCATCACAGCTTCCAGTTCATGCATACCCCAATCGACGGTCTCGTTCCTGTAAAAAGCTCCATCATTATGGTTTTTATCTGATAATGATCAATATATTTATTTATTTCAAATAGGGACGCCAACAGCTTAAGTATCAATACATAGATTTATACATTATGTGGTTTGGTTTTATACTAATACTTATGCCAATTACAGGTGAACTTAAAATTGACATAGACATTAAGCCCTAATCTGGCATGGATAAGGCCGGTTGGCAGAAGGTCGAGAATTCTTAATCTTCCAATTGTAATTTTTAAAAATTAGCCACTTGTTTTGGCCGGTACAGGTCCGCTTGCACCGTTTACGCGTTGTTATCGTCAGGTAACAATGATGTAAGGTAAGGTCGTCGTTGATTAATTTTATTTTTCACATAAATTATTACCTGACTTGGTCACCATCTTTGAATATCTCTGGGTGATGATGAGCAGCGTTTGATCCAATCGAGAAGAATATGAAACTAGCTGTGCAGATGATCCAGAGCCACATGATGAAGACATCGAAGAAGGCGTTGCCACTGACGAGCCACATCCATAAAGGCAGTAAGAATGCAACTCCATCATGCCAACGGTAGTGATCAATGAAGAATCCTTTACGCAAAAAGTTGGAGATAAATCTGAAAGTATTAGTATCATAAGTAAGTCAAATTGAAAGCTTTTACTGTTATAGATATTATTGAGAAAACCAGCCATCTTCTATGATTTGAAGTAACTGAATGCCTAGAACAAGGTCAGTTTTGACAATGATAAAGCGGGAATATAATTTTATAGACAAGACAGAATATATAGGCAATTGGCCTTAAATGAAGGGTTCACCTCATTAACTTTATAGTTAAGAACACCTTTACCTACTTGCGTACGTAAGATGATGACATCATCTTCTTTCTGCCCTTTTCTTACATTACGTGGGGTCTATATCAGTCGTCATTCAATAGTTACTTCTTTCTTACCTATAACATCTTTCACAGTCCATCAATCACTTCTTTGGCCTTCCTTTTCTTCTATATTCATCCACATTCATTTCTAACACTATTTATTTTAGTCACATGATTTTACTTACTTACACATGAAACAATAATTATATGAATTTAAACACTCTAAAATATTCATATTCAGTATTTTGATATATCAGTTACTAGAAGGAAGATATATTAATTACTGAAATACCTAGTATACACATAAATAAATGTAAAGATACTGAACAAACCTTTTGAAGAAGTTCATACAGAAAATGAAAGGAAATACGATCTGTTCGACGAAAACGGCAAACTGTGATAGATAAGGCTTTTGTTGTCTCGGGTTCCATACCACAATCGGTTCAAAGGCGCTGACTTCCAAGTCCATCAGCGTATTTGGATACAGATGGTGTGAGAGTACATGAGATACACGAAAATCTCTGAAAAATAAAGAAAATACGATTTCTCTGAAATGTACAAGAAAATATCGGACAAGTTATTTCAGGAATTAAACCAAATAGTAAACATGTATTATAGAGCTAAACTCAAACCAATGAGGCACCAAAGTACTTATACATTTTTAATGGAAGTGTTGTATCTAATTTGTTAATATTCTGATTACGTACCTGTAGGACCAAAGGCTCAAGCTGAATAGATACATCCTCCAATTAGTTTTCCTATGAATATAATTATGTGACGCAACCACCACCCAAGCGAGGGATAACGACGCTATCATATAGGAAGCCATTGACGCCCAATAATTAGATGTATAACACGCAAATGCTGAGGACAAAAGTAACGTTGCAAACAGTCCGTCGATGATCATGTCAGCTCGTTTGGTTACATGTGCTGGGACTTTCTTTAGCTCCTCGTATACAGCTGTTTTCAATGTGTTGTAAAATCCATCTTTATTAAATGTGAATGGAGAATTTCTAGGCGTCTTTGCTTCTCTGACGTAGAATTTGTCCAACATTTTCCTGACTGTTGGGCTTAGATGATGGCATTCGAAGGCTTCTGTGATGTCCGTGCCCTAGAAAGTGTATCTTTTTTGAGCAATGCTTTGAAATAAATTAGTTTGGTTCGATAAAGAATAGAACATAATAATTATTTATTTGCTACGCAAAAAAAAATACGAAGAACAGTGGGTACAATTGCATTTTTTACATTAGACAGTTCGATTAATGTATCTGAGTACTAAATTAGCGTTCATCTCAGCATAATGGATATAAACTGAAATGTAATCGTAGTTTTTACATCCACGTAACTTAATATGGTTTTAGTTAGAGCATTTTTTAAAATACACTTACTATTTCACTCGAAAAAACAGCACAAAATGTTTTCTTTTCTGAATGAATTTTCTCAGAGTGCACAATTCATTTACAATTAAATTACCTTGGAAAGTTCCAGCCACTCGGCTCCACCGGGGTGCCTTTGAACGAAATCTCTCAAGTCGTAGATCCCATTATGCACTCGCCACAAGCCCTCTGCCCCATCGTCCATTGCCTTCCCCATCAGCCATTGTACCGGATCCTTAAAGCCTTCATCTCTTAACGATGGGTATTTAAGCTGAGGGAAGCTTACATGAGTTTTTTTTTCAACCGCTCTTTTATGTGCTAGTTCTAAATATTCTTTTTTATTGGGAGGCATTTTGTAAATCCCTTTATATTTGAGTGTGTAGCTATACTGTTGTTATCGAAAGTTAGCACTTAACTAAATTAAATCGATGCCAGTACGTTACATTGTGCCCATATCTCTCCAGTCATTAACACTGATTTATTATTGTAAATATTATAATGATCCATAATTTAATATAACATATATATTTAAATAATATCCATTATTATCCATATCTAATATAGAATATGTATATCCATTACTAGCTGACCCGGCGAACTTTGTACCGCTTTGACATGCATATGTCATGTGAGGCGGGCTGCCAATGTACTCGTATACGTCGCCGGTATAATTGTCAATCGGTCCATCATTAGCTGCATGGGAAAATGATTTTTCTTCATAATTTTTTTTCGAAATCATCGAAATCGTTTCATCCGTTATTGAGTTATAAATGGTGTTACTATCCCGACTTTGTCTATACTATAATAACAATATTATAAAAGGATACATTTGTATTTTTTATGTTTGTACCGAGTAAACTCTAAAACTACAGGTCCGATTGTAAAAATTATTTCTCCATTAGAATGGTACATGCGTAACATAGGCTATATTTATTTCTAGAAATAATTAGGGATCTCTACTAAAACTTCAATAATGTAACCCAAGGTGTAAAAAAATTTGCTATAAAATGTCTTTCATCGCATACGCTGCGGTGCAGTGGTAATACAGTTTGGTAGGCATATAGATAGGTTATGATTGGAATTGAGACATAGACTACTTTTTACCCAACTGCGCAGAAGAAGGGTAATGTTTTTATTTAAAAACTACTCATGCGAAGCTGCGTAGTCCTAGAGATAGGTTTACTCTGTTTATTGACAGAAGGTTATCAGAACTAATCATAATATTATATTGCAACTGGTCATCCAAACAAGATGTGATATATTAAGCTCCGTTTACATTCAAATTAATATAAAATAATAAAAGACAAAATACAATTCATACGACCTCCGTGGCGCAGTGGGCGTATAGCCGGCTGTGACGCAGGAGGTAGCGGGTTCGATTCCCGCCACGGAACAAATGTTTGCATGATCTACAGATATTTGGTCCGGGTCTGGGTGTTTTTCTATATATTATAACTATGTATTTACATAAAAAAAGTATATAAGTATTCTATCAGTTATCTGGTTCCCACAGTACAAGCTCTGCTTAGTTTAGGGCTAGTTAGCGCTGTGTCCAGCAATATTTATTTATTTTTATTATTAATTATGTTTTGATTTTTTTATAAAATTTAGAATCAATATATCTATGAGGTTTAATTATTCTTGCAGCTGTTTGGTATTATTTTCTTTTAATACCAATAATATGATAATTATTATTTATTATTAGCCCATAGAGTCCCACTGCAGGGCAAAGGCCTCCCTTCCCTCCTTCCACGAATCCTGGTTATTGGCTAATTGGGGCCGCTCTTTCTGGTATGCATCCAGTTCATCCCTCCATCTCCGCCTGGGTCTACCACGAGGCCGCCGCCCGTTTAGAACCCATTCTGTAGTGGCTTTCGGCCATAGTTCCTCTGGCATACGACAAACGTGTCCTGCCCAGTCCCACTTCAATTTTGCGGATGTCAAAGCCACGTCAGCTATCTGTGTTTTGGAGCGCAGTGTCGAGTTTCGTATACGGTCTGTGAGCCTGACTCCGAGGATGCTGCGCTCCATAGCTCGTTGACAAACACCGAGGCGGGATTTTTGAATATCGGTGATGGACCAAGTTTGTGCTTGTGTGTTTGTGAGAATGGGGAGAAGCACATGCCCATTAGTTTCCGTTTTAAAGATAGTGGCAGATTTCCTTTTACGAGGTCTTTCATTGACCAATAGCTTTTCCAGGCGTTTTCTGTGCGGCGAGTAATCTCTTTACCCGAGTATGATAAAATGTCTCAAAATATGTTTCTAATTGCAATGCTTTATAAAGCTCATGGTTTATTTCAATTAAATCTCACAGAAAACCACAGTTGCCACTTCCGTTCCAAATAAGGGTTAAAAAGGAATGCCTCCTGAACCTCAATCCAAGTGGATACAATCAGGCCAAAAAAGGGTAATAGAAAATAAAACACACGTCAGTTTCACCCCGTTCAAATATCCGTCACTTAGAGATAATGGTCTGAGAGATCCGGTGCAGTGGTTAAGGGGTGCGGAAGGGTTGTGGAGGGTTCATGATAAATTGTACTACTTACATCATTACATAATAATGGAAATAAGCAATAAGAAAACTAAAAGCAGCGTTTGCGTCATTAAATATTATCTATCCATACTAATATTACAAGTTTGCAAGTTACAAGGCATATTTCAATTTTTGAAAATATTTCGGTAAATTGCTACCAATCAGACTACACAGTCCTCTCTATCTTCACGCGCGAGGTCTACTATTCTCACAGAACCACTAGTAATAGTGAATGGTTTAAAGCTCAATTTCACATTTTTATATTCAATTTAAGGGTACGAATATCACAGAAGCTTTCGAAGCCCATCCACAGAGAAAATGCTAAGCAAGTTCTACATTTGAGACGCGAATGCGGCAAAGAATTCTCCATTCACATTCAACGAAGATGGCTTCTATAGAACCCTGAAAGGAGCAGCTTGCGAAGAAATAAAAAAACCGGTCAAGGGCGAGTCGAACTCGTGCGCCGAGGGTTCCGTACCTACCCATTATACCGCCATAATAATGTTGGTATCATTTTTACACACAATAGCACAATTTTATTTATTTACCTTATTTGAGGTTGGTACCGATTAAGCTAGTCCTCTAAATTGTATGAGCGCCCATACAACTCAGAGGACTATCTTAATCGGCGTCAACTATGTAAATATATAGGGGGACACCCTTTATGTTCATATTTTTTTATTTTTTGGAATTGTTCCTTTATTTGTGCTGCTTTTTGTCAAATTTCGTGATTCTAGGCCCACGGAAACTACCATATAGGTTTTCGACCCATAACCTATAGGGTACTTCCGGTTGACCTAGAATTGTCAATTTTGGTTAAAAGCAAAGTTTGACAGCACAAGTAAAGGGAAAATTCCGACAAATAACAAAAGTTGAAAATTAAGGTAAATTTTGGTAGGTACTTACAAGTTTTCACGAAATCTAAATTTGCCCATATCTTTTTATCGTGTTGACTCAGGACCTTAATTTAATACACCTAATAAGGACTATAGACCTCAGTATCTCGTATAAATTTCAACTTACTAGGTCCACCTATTCCTGTGAAAAACGGTGGTGACACACGGACAGACAGACGGAAGACGGACAAGAGAATGATGTTATAATGGTTCCTTTTTTTACCTTTTGAGGTACGGAACCCTAAAAAAGATACCAAAAGATGCACCTAAAACAGCGAACAGTATAACGAATGGGTTGTTTTTCTCGCTTATAAGCAGCTGTGCTCTATCTTGCTTCGTTCGAAAATTATTACTTTTGCCATTTTTGGTATGTTTTTGCATCCAAACCTGGCTCTTCAGACTGTAACCTGCCACAACTTTATACATAGAATGCCTAACTGGCGAATGTTTATGTTTAACATGAGCATGTGGTCCTGCAGATGAGGTTTTAGCTATTTCTACTGGCTTGTAGAAGCTATTTTGGCTACATCTCCCTACTTGTTTATTTATGCTCAGCGAGGAGTGGACTTAACAGTTTATGCACTGGTGGTTTTTTGCTTACAGTTCTCGGTAAGGGTCCATACAATCTCAAACATCTCATTCAATTTGTAACTAGATATAACTTTCGATAAGTTAGCAGAACGATGGAGTCACCTATATTGAATTACCTGTTCACATCGGCTTGCCAGGTAGCTATACACAGAAATGAGTAGGCAAGCCTACTGAGGCATATTCTGTGTGTTAAAAACTAACAGTGAAATAAAATTCATTTGGTAATCAAAAGAATGAAAGTGATGAAAAAAAACGATTAAAGTTAATTTAATTAAAAATAGCCATGAGCACTTTTAGATAAGCAAGTAGTTATAGTCATATTTTTTTATACATTATATTTGATAAAAAATATGTCTCATCTGGTTATCAGATCGGTGAAGGTCGATCTTCCACGTCTCCTCTACTATTACCTGACCTACCTGCCACAAAGAGACTTATTCAAGTTGGATTTTGTAACTTTCGAACCCAATTAAGCAAGGGAAGTTGCTGATAAGTTTTGGTATATTGTTCCAATTCACGAACTTAATTATAGTATTGCCACATCCGGTTTACGGTTTCTAAGGAATGCCCAATGTGGTGTAGATTTAACTGCTTTCAGTACTGAAATAATAATGGCCATTTAATGTTTATTATGTTCGTCATGCTGGTTTTTGAATTCACCTTGTTTTGTATAAAATCATTTACAAAGTTACGAACCAGAACAGATTTAAACAGCAATCTTCCCCTTGATATTTACCTTGATTATTTTGATTCACATGATTCAAGCTTTTGGCCTCCCTATCATAATTATCATTCACAGCCTGATTTTATTTGCTCAAGCTTAAAATTTCTTTAATCAGTGACATTTTTAGACAATTTAGAATCCACGCCTGTCTCCCTTCCATTAACCGAGAAGACTCGGGCATCACACCCGACTTACTTGCAAAAATGATTGTCATTCTGCATCTGTTTAGGCTATAATAATTATTCGTAGTCACCGAAAGAACAAAGAACAAGCAAAAACGTTGTACAGAAATCTATCTACTCAGTAGATTCCAGTAGGTTTATGGGTCAGTAGGTCACTAGGTCAGTAGGTCAGTAGGTCAGCAGGTCAGTAGGTCAGCAGGTCAGTAGGTCAGTAGGTCAGTGGGTCAGCAGGTCAGTGGGTCAGCAGGTCAGTGGGTCAGTAGGTCAGGTCAGTGGGTCAACATACGAAATCTCAGTAACTACTAAGCGCAGAAATACGAAACTTAAAATGAGTAATCGGTCAGTAGGTCAGTAGGTAAGTAGCTTTATGGGTCAGTGGGTCAGGTCAGTAGGTCCTACAAGGAGCCAGTATCACCAAGATAAGTCAAACTGTTTAGTCGTGAAAACGTAACAAACAGGCAGACAGACATACAGAGTTGCTTTTGAATTTATAAATTAGTATGGATGTATGACACTCTAAGAAAATGCATGGCTTTGCATTTTCTCAGAGAGTTAATATAGACATCTTATTATTGTTACGCCGAGGCTGTTAAACAATGAGTAATAATCGAACTTTCTCGAACGCTTTTGTCTTGCTGTGTTATTGTTGCTATTGTTTGTGGTTTCGCAGAATGGGGAGTGGCCATTGTGTCGAGGGACCGACCCTTTCCTGGAAGGATCGACATCGTTCTCGAACAATCGAAATGTGTGCGATATAAATAGGCCGGAGAGATGGCCGGGCAGTCAGTCTGAGTCAGTCTCAGTGAGTTAGTCTCAGCGAGGCCCTGGAGGACTGACGTGGGAAGGGTCTCGCGTGAACAGTAGTTGCTCCCGAGTCAGTCTGGATTAAGCTATACGTGCGATCATTTCGGTGACTTTAAGTGGTGCAACAGTGGTGTGAATTAGTGTGTTGTGATTACGTGTGACAAAGTTCGTGTATTCATCGTTTAGTGCTGAATAAAAGTGTTATTTTGGTTAGATCGATTACCATTATTTTATCCCGAACCCTCAGCTCGTAACAATTTGGTGTCAGAAGTGGGATAAAATAATGCCGGTTCTACCAATGGATAACGTCGACGGTGTCAGGACGAAAGGTCAACGACAACAGGCAATGGATGAAAGGCGGTTTGGAGATTCTCCGGTTCAAGAAGCTCGGCAAAGTCGTCAGCCGAAGGAGATGGAATTAGCCGCCACCGAATCATTTGGAGCATTATCATCATCATCATCCGCGGGGCAAGCTCCTGTGACAGGCGATCTTACTGCTATTATGGCCATGCTTTGTCGTCAACAAGAAGAGCAGCGACGTTGGCAGGAAGAACAGCGACGTCAGGATAAGGAAGAGCAGCGTCGTCAGCAAGAAGAGCAGGCTCGGTTGCAGGCAGAATAGTGACGTCAGGATAAGGAAGAGCAGCGTCGTTAGCAAGAAGAGCAGGCTTGGTTGTAGGAGGAAGAACGCCGTCAGCATAAAGAAGAGAAGCGTCGTCAGCAGGAAGAGCAGGCTCGGTTGCAGAAGGAACAGCGACGTGAACAGGTGGAGCAGACTCGGTTGCAAGAGGAACAGCGACGTCAGGATAATGAAGAGCAGCGTCGTCAACAGGAAGATCAGCGACGTTGGCCATAAAAGCGTGCTCGACTGATGAGGGAATCGTTCGGTTCATCTGGAAAGGAATTCCAGGAAGTGAAAAAACAGATAGAAATCATGAGAGCCGTGTTTTGGAGGCTGGAATTGGGATCGCTGATGAGAAAGGGACTCTGGGTGTCCTGAAGTACTGGAGACGGCAATGTGGCTCCTCTAGTTGCTACATCTTCAGCGCGAGGTGCGCCTAAAATTGTTCGTGTTGATCGGCTGCCGCGATATGGGGCTAAGAATGCTCGGGACGAGCATGTTTTAGGAGGGGGCAGTGTTACGCCGAGGCTGTTAAACAATGAGTAATAATCGAACCTTCTCGAACGCTTTTGTCTTGCTATGTTATTGTTGCTATTGTTTGTGGTTTCGCAGAATGGGGAGTGGCCATTGTGTCGAGGGACCGACCTTTTCCTGGAAGGATCGACATCGTTCTCGAACAATCGAAATGTGTGCGATATAAATAGGCCGGAGAGATGGCCGGGCAGTCAGTCTGAGTCAGTCTCAGTGAGTTAGTCTCAGCGAGGCCCTGGAGGACTGACGTGGGAAGGGTCTCGCGTGAACAGTAGTTGCTCCCGAGTCAGTCTGGATTAAGCTATACGTGCGATCATTTCGGTGACTTTAAGTGGTGCAACAGTGGTGTGAATTAGTGTGTTGTGATTACGTGTGACAAAGTTCGTGTATTCATCGTTTAGTGCTGAATAAAAGTGTTATTTTGGTTAGATCGATTACCATTATTTTATCTTGAACCCTCAGCTCGTAACATTATATTATACTTCATCTACCACATTGCAAACTTGATATTTATACAAAATAGTGACTTCTGATAGATCAAAATTTGCGTCAAGTGAAGGCGCACACGTGGGTGAAAACCAAATTTTAATAAGTGTTGTGCGCGAAAAGTTATTGGCGAAAAAAGGAAAAATTTTAAACTTCAAAAAAATACGCTGAACGATTTTGAGTGGTTTCTAATAGATTAGCAATTTAAAAAATTTCAAAAAACTAAATTTTGACCTTGTTCTGATACTTTTAATGAATAAATCTTTTAGGTGTTAATTTTATTGTTTCATATGGTTAGTAATTAGGTTTTTTATGTATGTTTTAAATTTGAGAATTTTTGGTCAAGTAGTTTAGAAGATATTATGTGTTGACCTTTTGACCCACATTCAAGGTACCCTGGAAATTACAGGAAGGGAAAAAGTTCTAAAGCCATCTTGTGACATTTATTATTTCTGATAGATTAGCAATTTAAAAAATTTCAAAAAACTAAATTTTGACCTTGTTCTGATACTTTTAATTAATATAATTAGTATAGTGAGAAGGTACGCGTGATATTTGTGTGCCAGTATATCGGGTCTGTCAACAAGTAACCTCATTTTAAGCTTCGTATTTCTGCGCTTAGTAGTTACTGAGATTTCGTATGTTGACCCACTGACCTGCTGACCCACTGACCTGCTGACCCACTGACCTACTGACCTACTGACCTGCTGACCTACTGACCTACTGACCTACTGACCTAGTGACCTAGTGACCCACTGACCCATAAACCTAGTGACCTACTGACTGACTGACCTACTGACCTACTGACCTGACCCACTGACCCATAAACCTAGTGACCTACTGACCGACTGACCCTCTAGTCACTGTCAGTAGGTTTATGGGTCAGTAGGTCACTAGGTCAGTAGGTCAGCAGGTCAGCAGGTCAGCAGGTCAGTAGGTCAGTAGGTCAGTGGGTCAGCAGGTCAGTGGGTCAGTGGATCAGTAGGTCAGGTCAGTGGGTCAACATACGAAATCTCAGTAACTACTAAGCGCAGAAATACGAAACTTAAAATGAGTAATCGGTCAGTAGGTCAGTAGGTCAGTAGGTTTATGGGTCAGTGGGTCAGGTCAGTAGGTCAGTAGTGAGCCATATGTGTTCATCTGGGTGTTTCTATTAAAATATGCGAGCGATTTCGTTCGCGTTGACTTAAATTATAACCGCGCCAATTATCGAAAATCGCATACGTCCGAAAACGCATAGTCATAGTTAAACCAAATAAGTTATTATTTTCCGACCTTTTTGGTTAAACTTGAGCGGCTCCCATACCCAGTTGACTCAAAAAGTTTTATACCACTAAAGTTAAAAACCTTATAATTTCGTGGACGCGACAATGTGTCAACTATTATTTACTAATCTATGGCACGGCACAAGTATCTAAATAAGAATCAGTATTCTATGGCAACAAATCTAATTTTTCGCAAAAAAAAGAAACTATCCTATGTCCTACAAGGAGCCAGTATCACCAAGATAAGTCAAACTGTTTAGTCGTGAAAACGTAACAAACAGGCAGACAGACATACAGAGTTGCTTTTGGTTTTTTATGTATGTTTTAAATTTGAGAATTTTTGGTCAAGTAGTTTAGAAGATATTATGACCTGGCCCACTGATCCATAAACCTAGTGACCTACTGACCGACTGACCTACTGACTGACACTAGTCACTGTCAGTCGGTCAGTAGGTCACTAGGTCAGTTGGCCCACTGACCCATAAACGTAGTGACCTACTGACCTACTGACCTAGTGACCTACTGACCTAGTGACCTAGTGACCTACTGACCTACTGACCTACTGACCTACTGACCTAATGACCTACTGACCTAGTGACCTACTGACCTAGTGACCTACTGACCTACTGACCTACTGACCTACTGACCTAGTGACCTACTGACCTAGTGACCTGCTGACCTAGTGACCTACTGACCTAGTGACCTAGTGACCTACTGACCTAGTGACCTAGTGACCTAGTGACCTGACCCACTGACCCATAAACCTAGTGACCCACTGACCTACCTTAGTCTCTTGCTAGGAATGAATTCAGTAATACTATCACTACTACCGGTTTCATTCTCGATCATAACTCTATTCCGACACACAACACTCACGGTATCAGGGCGCGTAATTGACACTACACTTCTTCGGTTCTTACACATTCTCACCACAGGATTCCAGGCTCCAGATAGTTGAAAACCATCTTCACGATTGAAATTCTTGTGTTTGGTAATCTCAATTGCCTCTTGAACCAGTCTTGGGATGTAATGTCGCTCAGTTGAGATTACTTGTGGGTTGTGTAGCTCGATCCAGTGGTTTGAGCCTGAGTCCAGCAGATGTTCCGCTATGGCAGACTTTTGTCTGTCAACATTCTTCACCGCCCTGATATGTTCCTTCACCCGACAAGCTATTGTGCGTTTGGTTTGACCCACTGACCTACCTTAGTCTCTTGCTAGGAATGAATTCAGTAATACTATCACTACTACCGGTTTCATTCTCGATCATAACTCTATTCCGACACACAACACTCACGGTATCAGGGCGCGTAATTGACACTACACTTCTTCGGTTCTTACACATTCTCACCACAGGATTCCAGGCTCCAGATAGTTGAAACCATCTTCACGATTGAAATTCTTGTGTTTGGTAATCTCAATTGCCTCTTGAACCAGTCTTGGGATGTAATGTCGCTCAGTTGAGATTACTTGTGGGTTGTGTAGCTCGATCCAGTGGTTTGAGCCTGAGTCCAGCAGATGTTCCGCTATGGCAGACTTTTGTCTGTCAACATTCTTCACCGCCCTGATATGTTCCTTCACCCGACAAGCTATTGTGCGTTTGGTTTGATCAATATAAGAACTCCCACAGCTACAGTCTATCTTATACACTCCTGGTTTTTCTAGTGGAAAGCAATCTTTTGGTGAGCGCAGGTAGTGTGTAATTTTCTTTGAAGGAGTAAAGATGGTCTTCAGTGAATATATTTGTAGAATGTTTGCGATTTTATCTGTCACTCCTTTAATATATGGTAGAAAAGCAGGTTTTCGTTCCACCCTGCAACTGTGGGGTTTAGGTCTTGGTCGAAATGGTAAGGACCGCAATTTATAACCATTCCTAACTAGAACATTACGGACATGTGCCAATTCACCCTGAATGTGGTGTATAGGAATACCCAGTTGACTCAAAAAGTTTTATACCACTAAAGTTAAAAACCTTATAATTTCGTGGACGCGACAATGTGTCAACTACTATTTACTAATCTATGGCACGGCACAAGTATCTAAATAAGAATCAGTATTCTATGGCAACAAATCTAATTTTTCGCAAAAAAAAAAGAAACTATCCTATGTCCTACAAGGAGCCAGTATCACCAAGATAAGTCAAACTGTTTAGTCGTGAAAACGTAACAAACAGGCAGACAGACATACAGAGTTGCTTTTGGTTTTTTATGTATGTTTTAAATTTGAGAATTTTTGGTCAAGTAGTTTAGAAGATATTATGACCTGGCCCACTGATCCATAAACCTAGTGACCTACTGACCGACTGACCTACTGACTGACACTAGTCACTGTCAGTCGGTCAGTAGGTCACTAGGTCAGTTGGCCCACTGACCCATAAACCTAGTGACCTACTGACCTACTGACCTAGTGACCTACTGACCTAGTGACCTAGTGACCTACTGACCTACTGACCTACTGACCTACTGACCTACTGACCTAATGACCTACTGACCTAGTGACCTACTGACCTAGTGACCTACTGACCTAGTGACCTACTGACCTACTGACCTACTGACCTAGTGACCTACTGACCTAATGACCTACTGACCTACTGACCTAGTGACCGACTGACCTACTGACCTACTGACCTAGTGACCTACTGACCTAGTGACCTGCTGACCTAGTGACATACTGACCTAGTGACCTAGTGACCTACTGACCTAGTGACCTAGTGACCTACTGACCTAGTGACCTAGTGACCTAGTGACCTGACCCACTGACCCATAAACCTAGTGACCCACTGACCTACCTTAGTCTCTTGCTAGGAATGAATTCAGTAATACTATCACTACTACCGGTTTCATTCTCGATCATAACTCTATTCCGACACACAACACTCACGGTATCAGGGCGCGTAATTGACACTACACTTCTTCGGTTCTTACACATTCTCACCACAGGATTCCAGGCTCCAGATAGTTGAAAACCATCTTCACGATTGAAATTCTTGTGTTTGGTAATCTCAATTGCCTCTTGAACCAGTCTTGGGATGTAATGTCGCTCAGTTGAGATTATTTGTGGGTTGTGTAGCTCGATCCAGTGGTTTGAGCCTGAGTCCAGCAGATGTTCCGCTATGGCAGACTTTTGTCTGTCAACATTCTTCACCGCCCTGATATGTTCCTTCACCCGACAAGCTATTGTGCGTTTGGTTTGATCAATATAAGAACTCCCACAGCTACAGTCTATCTTATACACTCCTGGTTTTTCTAGTGGAAAGCAATCTTTTGGTGAGCGCAGGTAGTGTGTAATTTTCTTTAAAGGAGTAAAGATGGTCTTCAGTGAAAATTTTTGTAGAATGTTTGCGATTTTATTTGTCACTCCTTTAATATATGGTAGAAAAGCAGGTTTTCGTTCCACCCTGCAACTGTGGGGTTTAGGTCTTGGTCGAAATGGTAAGGACCGCAATTTATAACCATTCCTAACTAGAACATTACGGACATGTGCCAATTCACCCTGAATGTGGTGTATAGGAATACCCAGTTGACTCAAAAAGTTTTATACCACTAAAGTTAAAAACCTTATAATTTCGTGGACGCGACAATGTGTCAACTACTATTTACTAATCTATGGCACGGCACAAGTATCTAAATAAGAATCAGTATTCTATGGCAACAAATCTAATTTTTCGCAAAAAAAAAAGAAACTATCCTATGTCCTACAAGGAGCCAGTATCACCAAGATAAGTCAAACTGTTTAGTCGTGAAAACGTAACAAACAGGCAGACAGACATACAGAGTTGCTTTTGGTTTTTTATGTATGTTTTAAATTTGAGAATTTTTGGTCAAGTAGTTTAGAAGATATTATGACCTGGCCCACTGATCCATAAACCTAGTGACCTACTGACCGACTGACCTACTGACTGACACTAGTCACTGTCAGTCGGTCAGTAGGTCACTAGGTCAGTTGGCCCACTGACCCATAAACCTAGTGACCTACTGACCTACTGACCTAGTGACCTACTGACCTAGTGACCTAGTGACCTACTGACCTACTGACCTACTGACCTACTGACCTACTGACCTAATGACCTACTGACCTAGTGACCTACTGACCTAGTGACCTACTGACCTACTGACCTAGTGACCTACTGACCTAATGACCTACTGACCTAGTGACCTACTGACCTAGTGACCTACTGACCTACTGACCTACTGACCTAGTGACCTACTGACCTAGTGACCTGCTGACCTAGTGACCTACTGACCTAGTGACCTAGTGACCTACTGACCTAGTGACCTAGTGACCTAGTGACCTGACCCACTGACCCATAAACCTAGTGACCCACTGACCTACCTTAGTCTCTTGCTAGGAATGAATTCAGTAATACTATCACTACTACCGGTTTCATTCTCGATCATAACTCTATTCCGACACACAACACTCACGGTATCAGGGCGCGTAATTGACACTACACTTCTTCGGTTCTTACACATTCTCACCACAGGATTCCAGGCTCCAGATAGTTGAAAACCATCTTCACGATTGAAATTCTTGTGTTTGGTAATCTCAATTGCCTCTTGAACCAGTCTTGGGATGTAATGTCGCTCAGTTGAGATTACTTGTGGGTTGTGTAGCTCGATCCAGTGGTTTGAGCCTGAGTCCAGCAGATGTTCCGCTATGGCAGACTTTTGTCTGTCAACATTCTTCACCGCCCTGATATGTTCCTTCACCCGACAAGCTATTGTGCGTTTGGTTTGACCCACTGACCTACCTTAGTCTCTTGCTAGGAATGAATTCAGTAATACTATCACTACTACCGGTTTCATTCTCGATCATAACTCTATTCCGACACACAACACTCACGGTATCAGGGCGCGTAATTGACACTACACTTCTTCGGTTCTTACACATTCTCACCACAGGATTCCAGGCTCCAGATAGTTGAAAACCATCTTCACGATTGAAATTCTTGTGTTTGGTAATCTCAATTGCCTCTTGAACCAGTCTTGGGATGTAATGTCGCTCAGTTGAGATTACTTGTGGGTTGTGTAGCTCGATCCAGTGGTTTGAGCCTGAGTCCAGCAGATGTTCCGCTATGGCAGACTTTTGTCTGTCAACATTCTTCACCGCCCTGATATGTTCCTTCACCCGACAAGCTATTGTGCGTTTGGTTTGATCAATATAAGAACTCCCACAGCTACAGTCTATCTTATACACTCCTGGTTTTTCTAGTGGAAAGCAATCTTTTGGTGAGCGCAGGTAGTGTGTAATTTTCTTTAAAGGAGTAAAGATGGTCTTCAGTGAAAATTTTTGTAGAATGTTTGCGATTTTATCTGTCACTCCTTTAATATATGGTAGAAAAGCAGGTTTTCGTTCCACCCTGCAACTGTGGGGTTTAGGTCTTGGTCGAAATGGTAAGGACCGCAATTTATAACCATTCCTAACTAGAACATTACGGACATGTGCCAATTCACCCTGAATGTGGTGTATAGGAATACCCAGTTGACTCAAAAAGTTTTATACCACTAAAGTTAAAAACCTTATAATTTCGTGGACGCGACCTAGTGACCTAGTGACCTACTGACCTAGTGACCTAGTGACCTAGTGACCTGACCCACTGACCCATAAACCTAGTGACCCACTGACCTACCTTAGTCTCTTGCTAGGAATGAATTCAGTAATACTATCACTACTACCGGTTTCATTCTCGATCATAACTCTATTCCGACACACAACACTCACGGTATCAGGGCGCGTAATTGACACTACACTTCTTCGGTTCTTACACATTCTCACCACAGGATTCCAGGCTCCAGATAGTTGAAAACCATCTTCACGATTGAAATTCTTGTGTTTGGTAATCTCAATTGCCTCTTGAACCAGTCTTGGGATGTAATGTCGCTCAGTTGAGATTACTTGTGGGTTGTGTAGCTCGATCCAGTGGTTTGAGCCTGAGTCCAGCAGATGTTCCGCTATGGCAGACTTTTGTCTGTCAACATTCTTCACCGCCCTGATATGTTCCTTCACCCGACAAGCTATTGTGCGTTTGGTTTGATCAATATAAGAACTCCCACAGCTACAGTCTATCTTATACACTCCTGGTTTTTCTAGTGGAAAGCAATCTTTTGGTGAGCGCAGGTAGTGTGTAATTTTCTTTAAAGGAGTAAAGATGGTCTTCAGTGAAAATTTTTGTAGAATGTTTGCGATTTTATCTGTCACTCCTTTAATATATGGTAGAAAAGCAGGTTTTCGTTCCACCCTGCAACTGTGGGGTTTAGGTCTTGGTCGAAATGGTAAGGACCGCAATTTATAACCATTCCTAACTAGAACATTACGGACATGTGCCAATTCACCCTGAATGTGGTGTATAGGAATACCCAGTTGGCTCAAAAAGTTTTATACCACTAAAGTTAAAAACCTTATAATTTCGTGGACGCGACAATGTGTCAACTACTATTTACTAATCTATGGCACGGCACAAGTATCTAAATAAGAATCAGTATTCTATGGCAACAAATCTAATTTTTCGCAAAAAAAAAAGAAACTATCCTATGTCCTACAAGGAGCCAGTATCACCAAGATAAGTCAAACTGTTTAGTCGTGAAAACGTAACAAACAGGCAGACAGACATACAGAGTTGCTTTTGGTTTTTTATGTATGTTTTAAATTTGAGAATTTTTGGTCAAGTAGTTTAGAAGATATTATGACCTGGCCCACTGATCCATAAACCTAGTGACCTACTGACCGACTGACCTACTGACTGACACTAGTCACTGTCAGTCGGTCAGTAGGTCACTAGGTCAGTTGGCCCACTGACCCATAAACCTAGTGACCTACTGACCTACTGACCTAGTGACCTACTGACCTAGTGACCTAGTGACCTACTGACCTACTGACCTACTGACCTACTGACCTAATGACCTACTGACCTAGTGACCTACTGACCTAGTGACCTACTGACCTACTGACCTAGTGACCTACTGACCTAGTGACCTGCTGACCTAGTGACCTGCTGACCTAGTGACCTACTGACCTAGTGACCTAGTGACCTACTGACCTAGTGACCTAGTGACCTAGTGACCTGACCCACTGACCCATAAACCTAGTGACCCACTGACCTACCTTAGTCTCTTGCTAGGAATGAATTCAGTAATACTATCACTACTACCGGTTTCATTCTCGATCATAACTCTATTCCGACACACAACACTCACGGTATCAGGGCGCGTAATTGACACTACACTTCTTCGGTTCTTACACATTCTCACCACAGGATTCCAGGCTCCAGATAGTTGAAAACCATCTTCACGATTGAAATTCTTGTGTTTGGTAATCTCAATTGCCTCTTGAACCAGTCTTGGGATGTAATGTCGCTCAGTTGAGATTACTTGTGGGTTGTGTAGCTCGATCCAGTGGTTTGAGCCTGAGTCCAGCAGATGTTCCGCTATGGCAGACTTTTGTCTGTCAACATTCTTCACCGCCCTGATATGTTCCTTCACCCGACAAGCTATTGTGCGTTTGGTTTGACCCACTGACCTACCTTAGTCTCTTGCTAGGAATGAATTCAGTAATACTATCACTACTACCGGTTTCATTCTCGATCATAACTCTATTCCGACACACAACACTCACGGTATCAGGGCGCGTAATTGACACTACACTTCTTCGGTTCTTACACATTCTCACCACAGGATTCCAGGCTCCAGATAGTTGAAAACCATCTTCACGATTGAAATTCTTGTGTTTGGTAATCTCAATTGCCTCTTGAACCAGTCTTGGGATGTAATGTCGCTCAGTTGAGATTACTTGTGGGTTGTGTAGCTCGATCCAGTGGTTTGAGCCTGAGTCCAGCAGATGTTCCGCTATGGCAGACTTTTGTCTGTCAACATTCTTCACCGCCCTGATATGTTCCTTCACCCGACAAGCTATTGTGCGTTTGGTTTGATCAATATAAGAACTCCCACAGCTACAGTCTATCTTATACACTCCTGGTTTTTCTAGTGGAAAGCAATCTTTTGGTGAGCGCAGGTAGTGTGTAATTTTCTTTAAAGGAGTAAAGATGGTCTTCAGTGAAAATTTTTGTAGAATGTTTGCGATTTTATCTGTCACTCCTTTAATATATGGTAGAAAAGCAGGTTTTCGTTCCACCCTGCAACTGTGGGGTTTAGGTCTTGGTCGAAATGGTAAGGACCGCAATTTATAACCATTCCTAACTAGAACATTACGGACATGTGCCAATTCACCCTGAATGTGGTGTATAGGAATACCCAGTTGACTCAAAAAGTTTTATACCACTAAAGTTAAAAACCTTATAATTTCGTGGACGCGACCTAGTGACCTAGTGACCTACTGACCTAGTGACCTAGTGACCTAGTGACCTGACCCACTGACCCATAAACCTAGTGACCCACTGACCTACCTTAGTCTCTTGCTAGGAATGAATTCAGTAATACTATCACTACTACCGGTTTCATTCTCGATCATAACTCTATTCCGACACACAACACTCACGGTATCAGGGCGCGTAATTGACACTACACTTCTTCGGTTCTTACACATTCTCACCACAGGATTCCAGGCTCCAGATAGTTGAAAACCATCTTCACGATTGAAATTCTTGTGTTTGGTAATCTCAATTGCCTCTTGAACCAGTCTTGGGATGTAATGTCGCTCAGTTGAGATTACTTGTGGGTTGTGTAGCTCGATCCAGTGGTTTGAGCCTGAGTCCAGCAGATGTTCCGCTATGGCAGACTTTTGTCTGTCAACATTCTTCACCGCCCTGATATGTTCCTTCACCCGACAAGCTATTGTGCGTTTGGTTTGATCAATATAAGAACTCCCACAGCTACAGTCTATCTTATACACTCCTGGTTTTTCTAGTGGAAAGCAATCTTTTGGTGAGCGCAGGTAGTGTGTAATTTTCTTTAAAGGAGTAAAGATGGTCTTCAGTGAAAATTTTTGTAGAATGTTTGCGATTTTATCTGTCACTCCTTTAATATATGGTAGAAAAGCAGGTTTTCGTTCCACCCTGCAACTGTGGGGTTTAGGTCTTGGTCGAAATGGTAAGGACCGCAATTTATAACCATTCCTAACTAGAACATTACGGACATGTGCCAATTCACCCTGAATGTGGTGTATAGGAATACCCAGTTGACTCAAAAAGTTTTATACCACTAAAGTTAAAAACCTTATAATTTCGTGGACGCGACCTAGTGACCTAGTGACCTACTGACCTAGTGACCTAGTGACCTAGTGACCTGACCCACTGACCCATAAACCTAGTGACCCACTGACCTACCTTAGTCTCTTGCTAGGAATGAATTCAGTAATACTATCACTACTACCGGTTTCATTCTCGATCATAACTCTATTCCGACACACAACACTCACGGTATCAGGGCGCGTAATTGACACTACACTTCTTCGGTTCTTACACATTCTCACCACAGGATTCCAGGCTCCAGATAGTTGAAAACCATCTTCACGATTGAAATTCTTGTGTTTGGTAATCTCAATTGCCTCTTGAACCAGTCTTGGGATGTAATGTCGCTCAGTTGAGATTACTTGTGGGTTGTGTAGCTCGATCCAGTGGTTTGAGCCTGAGTCCAGCAGATGTTCCGCTATGGCAGACTTTTGTCTGTCAACATTCTTCACCGCCCTGATATGTTCCTTCACCCGACAAGCTATTGTGCGTTTGGTTTGATCAATATAAGAACTCCCACAGCTACAGTCTATCTTATACACTCCTGGTTTTTCTAGTGGAAAGCAATCTTTTCGTGAGCGCAGGTAGTGTGTAATTTTCTTTAAAGGAGTAAAGATGGTCTTCAGTGAAAATTTTTGTAGAATGTTTGCGATTTTATCTGTCACTCCTTTAATATATGGTAGAAAAGCAGGTTTTCGTTCCACCCTGCAACTGTGGGGTTTAGGTCTTGGTCGAAATGGTAAGGACCGCAATTTATAACCATTCCTAACTAGAACATTACGGACATGTGCCAATTCACCCTGAATGTGGTGTATAGGAATACCCAGTTGACTCAAAAAGTTTTATACCACTAAAGTTAAAAACCTTATAATTTCGTGGACGCGACAATGTGTCAACTACTATTTACTAATCTATGGCACGGCACAAGTATCTAAATAAGAATCAGTATTCTATGGCAACAAATCTAATTTTTCGCAAAAAAAAAAGAAACTATCCTATGTCCTACAAGGAGCCAGTATCACCAAGATAAGTCAAACTGTTTAGTCGTGAAAACGTAACAAACAGGCAGACAGACATACAGAGTTGCTTTTGGTTTTTTATGTATGTTTTAAATTTGAGAATTTTTGGTCAAGTAGTTTAGAAGATATTATGACCTGGCCCACTGATCCATAAACCTAGTGACCTACTGACCGACTGACCTACTGACTGACACTAGTCACTGTCAGTCGGTCAGTAGGTCACTAGGTCAGTTGGCCCACTGACCCATAAACCTAGTGACCTACTGACCTACTGACCTAGTGACCTACTGACCTAGTGACCTAGTGACCTAGTGACCTACTGACCTACTGACCTACTGACCTACTGACCTACTGACCTAATGACCTACTGACCTAGTGACCTACTGACCTAGTGACCTACTGACCTACTGACCTAGTGACCTACTGACCTAATGACCTACTGACCTAGTGACCTACTGACCTAGTGACCTACTGACCTACTGACCTACTGACCTAGTGACCTACTGACCTAGTGACCTGCTGACCTAGTGACCTACTGACCTAGTGACCTAGTGACCTACTGACCTAGTGACCTAGTGACCTAGTGACCTGACCCACTGACCCATAAACCTAGTGACCCACTGACCTACCTTAGTCTCTTGCTAGGAATGAATTCAGTAATACTATCACTACTACCGGTTTCATTCTCGATCATAACTCTATTCCGACACACAACACTCACGGTATCAGGGCGCGTAATTGACACTACACTTCTTCGGTTCTTACACATTCTCACCACAGGATTCCAGGCTCCAGATAGTTGAAAACCATCTTCACGATTGAAATTCTTGTGTTTGGTAATCTCAATTGCCTCTTGAACCAGTCTTGGGATGTAATGTCGCTCAGTTGAGATTACTTGTGGGTTGTGTAGCTCGATCCAGTGGTTTGAGCCTGAGTCCAGCAGATGTTCCGCTATGGCAGACTTTTGTCTGTCAACATTCTTCACCGCCCTGATATGTTCCTTCACCCGACAAGCTATTGTGCGTTTGGTTTGACCCACTGACCTACCTTAGTCTCTTGCTAGGAATGAATTCAGTAATACTATCACTACTACCGGTTTCATTCTCGATCATAACTCTATTCCGACACACAACACTCACGGTATCAGGGCGCGTAATTGACACTACACTTCTTCGGTTCTTACACATTCTCACCACAGGATTCCAGGCTCCAGATAGTTGAAAACCATCTTCACGATTGAAATTCTTGTGTTTGGTAATCTCAATTGCCTCTTGAACCAGTCTTGGGATGTAATGTCGCTCAGTTGAGATTACTTGTGGGTTGTGTAGCTCGATCCAGTGGTTTGAGCCTGAGTCCAGCAGATGTTCCGCTATGGCAGACTTTTGTCTGTCAACATTCTTCACCGCCCTGATATGTTCCTTCACCCGACAAGCTATTGTGCGTTTGGTTTGATCAATATAAGAACTCCCACAGCTACAGTCTATCTTATACACTCCTGGTTTTTCTAGTGGAAAGCAATCTTTTGGTGAGCGCAGGTAGTGTGTAATTTTCTTTAAAGGAGTAAAGATGGTCTTCAGTGAAAATTTTTGTAGAATGTTTGCGATTTTATCTGTCACTCCTTTAATATATGGTAGAAAAGCAGGTTTTCGTTCCACCCTGCAACTGTGGGGTTTAGGTCTTGGTCGAAATGGTAAGGACCGCAATTTATAACCATTCCTAACTAGAACATTACGGACATGTGCCAATTCACCCTGAATGTGGTGTATAGGAATACCCAGTTGACTCAAAAAGTTTTATACCACTAAAGTTAAAAACCTTATAATTTCGTGGACGCGACCTAGTGACCTAGTGACCTACTGACCTAGTGACCTAGTGACCTAGTGACCTGACCCACTGACCCATAAACCTAGTGACCCACTGACCTACCTTAGTCTCTTGCTAGGAATGAATTCAGTAATACTATCACTACTACCGGTTTCATTCTCGATCATAACTCTATTCCGACACACAACACTCACGGTATCAGGGCGCGTAATTGACACTACACTTCTTCGGTTCTTACACATTCTCACCACAGGATTCCAGGCTCCAGATAGTTGAAAACCATCTTCACGATTGAAATTCTTGTGTTTGGTAATCTCAATTGCCTCTTGAACCAGTCTTGGGATGTAATGTCGCTCAGTTGAGATTACTTGTGGGTTGTGTAGCTCGATCCAGTGGTTTGAGCCTGAGTCCAGCAGATGTTCCGCTATGGCAGACTTTTGTCTGTCAACATTCTTCACCGCCCTGATATGTTCCTTCACCCGACAAGCTATTGTGCGTTTGGTTTGACCCACTGACCTACCTTAGTCTCTTGCTAGGAATGAATTCAGTAATACTATCACTACTACCGGTTTCATTCTCGATCATAACTCTATTCCGACACACAACACTCACGGTATCAGGGCGCGTAATTGACACTACACTTCTTCGGTTCTTACACATTCTCACCACAGGATTCCGGGCTCCAGATAGTTGAAAACCATCTTCACGATTGAAATTCTTGTGTATGGTAATCTCAATTGCCTCTTGAGTCTTGGGATGTAATGTCGCTCAGTTGAGATTACTTGTGGGTTGTGTAGCTCGATCCAGTGGTTTGAGCCTGAGTCCAGCAGATGTTCCGCTATGGCAGACTTTTGTCTGTCAACATTCTTCACCGCCCTGATATGTTCCTTCACCCGACAAGCTATTGTGCGTTTGGTTTGATCAATATAAGAACTCCCACAGCTACAGTCTATCTTATACACTCCTGGTTTTTCTAGTGGAAAGCAATCTTTTGGTGAGCGCAGGTAGTGTGTAATTTTCTTTAAAGGAGTAAAGATGGTCTTCAGTGAATATTTTTGTAGAATGTTTGCGATTTTATCTGTCACTCCTTTAATATATGGTAGAAAAGCAGGTTTTCGTTCCACCCTGCAACTGTGGGGTTTAGGTCTTGGTCGAAATGGTAAGGACCGCAATTTATAACCATTCCTAACTAGAACATTACGGACATGTGCCAATTCACCCTGAATGTGGTGTATAGGAATACCCAGTTGACTCAAAAAGTTTTATACCACTAAAGTTAAAAACCTTATAAATTATAAGGTTTTCAGTCAGTGGGTCACTAGGTTTTTGGGTCAGTGGGTCAGGTCACTAGGTCACTAGGTCACTAGGTCAGTAGGTCACTAGGTCACTAGGTCGCGTCCACGAAATTATAAGGTTTTTAACTTTAGTGGTATAAAACATTTTGAGTCAACTGGGTATTCCTATACACCACATTCAGGGTGAATTGGCACATGTCCGTAATGTTCTAGTTAGGAATGGTTATAAATTGCGGTCCTTACCATTTCGACCAAGACCTAAACCCCACAGTTGCAGGGTGGAACGAAAACCTGCTTTTCTACCATATATTAAAGGAGTGACAGATAAAATCGCAAACATTCTACAAAAATATTCACTGAAGACCATCTTTACTCCTTTAAAGAAAATTACACACTACCTGCGCTCACCAAAAGATTGCTTTCCACTAGAAAAACCAGGAGTGTATAAGATAGACTGTAGCTGTGGGAGTTCTTATATTGATCAAACCAAACGCACAATAGCTTGTCGGGTGAAGGAACATATCAGGGCGGTGAAGAATGTTGACAGACAAAAGTCTGCCATAGCGGAACATCTGCTGGACTCAGGCTCAAACCACTGGATCGAGCTACACAACCCACAAGTAATCTCAACTGAGCGACATTACATCCCAAGACTGGTTCAAGAGGCAATTGAGATTACCAAACACAAGAATTTCAATCGTGAAGATGGTTTTCAACTATCTGGAGCCTGGAATCCTGTGGTGAGAATGTGTAAGAACCGAAGAAGTGTAGTGTCAATTACGCGCCCTGATACCGTGAGTGTTGTGTGTCGGAATAGAGTTATGATCGAGAATGAAACCGGTAGTAGTGATAGTATTACTGAATTCATTCCTAGCAAGAGACTAAGGTAGGTCAGTGGGTCACTAGGTTTATGGGTCAGTGGGTCAGGTCACTAGGTCACTAGGTCACTAGGTCACTAGGTCAGTAGGTCAGTAGGTCACTAGGTCAGTAGGTCAGTAGGTCAGAAGGTCACTAGGTCAGTAGGTCGCTAGGTCACTAGGTCAGTAGGTCACTAGGTCAGCAGGTCACTAGGTCAGTAGGTCACTAGGTCAGTAGGTCAGTAGGTCAGTAGGTCACTAGGTCAGTAGGTCACTAGGTCAGTAGGTCATTAGGTCAGTAGGTCACTAGGTCAGTAGGTCACTAGGTCACTAGGTCACTAGGTCATAAGGTCAGTAGGTCAGTAGGTCACTAGGTCACTAGGTCAGTAGGTCACTAGGTCAGTAGGTCAGTAGGTCACTAGGTTTATGGGTCAGTGGGCCAACTGACCTAGTGACCTACTGACCGACTGACAGTGACTAGTGTCAGTCAGTAGGTCAGTCGGTCAGTAGGTCACTAGGTTTATGGATCAGTGGGCCAGGTCATAATATCTTCTAAATTACTTGACCAAAAATTCTCAAATTTAAAACATACATAAAAAACCAAAAGCAACTCTGTATGTCTGTCTGCCTGTTTGTTACGTTTTCACGACTAAACAGTTTGACTTATCTTGGTGATACTGGCTCCTTGTAGGACATAGGATAGTTTCTTTTTTTTTGCGAAAAATTAGATTTGTTGCCATAGAATACTGATTCTTATTTAGATACTTGTGCCGTGCCATAGATTAGTAAATAGTAGTTGACACATTGTCGCGTCCACGAAATTATAAGGTTTTTAACTTTAGTGGTATAAAACTTTTTGAGTCAACTGGGTATTCCTATACACCACATTCAGGGTGAATTGGCACATGTCCGTAATGTTCTAGTTAGGAATGGTTATAAATTGCGGTCCTTACCATTTCGACCAAGACCTAAACCCCACAGTTGCAGGGTGGAACGAAAACCTGCTTTTCTACCATATATTAAAGGAGTGACAGATAAAATCGCAAACATTCTACAAAAATATTCACTGAAGACCATCTTTACTCCTTTAAAGAAAATTACACACTACCTGCGCTCACCAAAAGATTGCTTTCCACTAGAAAAACCAGGAGTGTATAAGATAGACTGTAGCTGTGGGAGTTCTTATATTGATCAAACCAAACGCACAATAGCTTGTCGGGTGAAGGAACATATCAGGGCGGTGAAGAATGTTGACAGACAAAAGTCTGCCATAGCGGAACATCTGCTGGACTCAGGCTCAAACCACTGGATCGAGCTACACAACCCACAAGTAATCTCAACTGAGCGACATTACATCCCAAGACTCAAGAGGCAATTGAGATTACCATACACAAGAATTTCAATCGTGAAGATGGTTTTCAACTATCTGGAGCCCGGAATCCTGTGGTGAGAATGTGTAAGAACCGAAGAAGTGTAGTGTCAATTACGCGCCCTGATACCGTGAGTGTTGTGTGTCGGAATAGAGTTATGATCGAGAATGAAACCGGTAGTAGTGATAGTATTACTGAATTCATTCCTAGCAAGAGACTAAGGTAGGTCAGTGGGTCAAACCAAACGCACAATAGCTTGTCGGGTGAAGGAACATATCAGGGCGGTGAAGAATGTTGACAGACAAAAGTCTGCCATAGCGGAACATCTGCTGGACTCAGGCTCAAACCACTGGATCGAGCTACACAACCCACAAGTAATCTCAACTGAGCGACATTACATCCCAAGACTGGTTCAAGAGGCAATTGAGATTACCAAACACAAGAATTTCAATCGTGAAGATGGTTTTCAACTATCTGGAGCCTGGAATCCTGTGGTGAGAATGTGTAAGAACCGAAGAAGTGTAGTGTCAATTACGCGCCCTGATACCGTGATTGTTGTGTGTCGGAATAGAGTTATGATCGAGAATGAAACCGGTAGTAGTGATAGTATTACTGAATTCATTCCTAGCAAGAGACTAAGGTAGGTCAGTGGGTCACTAGGTTTATGGGTCAGTGGGTCAGGTCACTAGGTCACTAGGTCACTAGGTCAGTAGGTCACTAGGTCAGTAGGTCACTAGGTCAGCAGGTCACTAGGTCACTAGGTCAGTAGGTCAGTAGGTCACTAGGTCAGTAGGTCACTGGGTCAGTAGGTCAGTAGGTCAGTAGGTCACTAGGTCAGTAGGTCAGTAGGTCAGTAGGTCACTAGGTCACTAGGTCACTAGGTCAGTAGGTCACTAGGTCAGTAGGTCATTAGGTCAGTAGGTCAGTAGGTCACTAGGTCACTAGGTCAGTAGGTCACTAGGTCAGTAGGTCACTAGGTCAGTAGGTCAGTAGGTCACTAGGTTTATGGGTCAGTGGGCCAACTGACCTAGTGACCTACTGACCGACTGACAGTGACTAGTGTCAGTCAGTAGGTCAGTCGGTCAGTAGGTCACTAGGTTTATGGATCAGTGGGCCAGGTCATTATATCTTCTAAACTACTTGACCAAAAATTCTCAAATTTAAAACATACATAAAAAACCAAAAGCAACTCTGTATGTCTGTCTGCCTGTTTGTTACGTTTTCACGACTAAACAGTTTGACTTATCTTGGTGATACTGGCTCCTTGTAGGACATAGGATAGTTTCTTTTTTTTTGCGAAAAATTAGATTTGTTGCCATAGAATACTGATTCTTATTTAGATACTTGTGCCGTGCCATAGATTAGTAAATAGTAGTTGACACATTGTCGCGTCCACGAAATTATAAGGTTTTTAACTTTAGTGGTATAAAACTTTTTGAGTCAACTGGGTATTCCTATACACCACATTCAGGGTGAATTGGCACATGTCCGTAATGTTCTAGTTAGGAATGGTTATAAATTGCGGTCCTTACCATTTCGACCAAGACCTAAACCCCACAGTTGCAGGGTGGAACGAAAACCTGCTTTTCTACCATATATTAAAGGAGTGACAGATAAAATCGCAAACATTCTACAAAAATATTCACTGAAGACCATCTTTACTCCTTTAAAGAAAATTACACACTACCTGCGCTCACCAAAAGATTGCTTTCCACTAGAAAAACCAGGAGTGTATAAGATAGACTGTAGCTGTGGGAGTTCTTATATTGATCAAACCAAACGCACAATAGCTTGTCGGGTGAAGGAACATATCAGGGCGGTGAAGAATGTTGACAGACAAAAGTCTGCCATAGCGGAACATCTGCTGGACTCAGGCTCAAACCACTGGATCGAGCTACACAACCCACAAGTAATCTCAACTGAGCGACATTACATCCCAAGACTGGTTCAAGAGGCAATTGAGATTACCAAACACAAGAATTTCAATCGTGAAGATGGTTTTCAACTATCTGGAGCCTGGAATCCTGTGGTGAGAATGTGTAAGAACCGAAGAAGTGTAGTGTCAATTACGCGCCCTGATACCGTGAGTGTTGTGTGTCGGAATAGAGTTATGATCGAGAATGAAACCGGTAGTAGTGATAGTATTACGTTTATGGGTCAGTGGGTCAGGTCATAATATCTTCTAAACTACTTGACCAAAAATTCTCATATTTAAAACATACATAAAAAACCTAATTACTAACCATATGAAACAATAAAATTAACACCTAAAAGATTTATTAATTAAAAGTATCAGAACAAGGTCAAAATTTAGTTTTTTGAAAATTTTTAAATTGCTAATCTATTTGAAACCACTCAAAATCGTTCAGCGTATTTTTTTGAAGTTTAAAATTTTTCCTTTTTTCGCCAATAACTTTTCGCGCACAACACTTATTAAAATTTGGTTTTCACCCACGTGTGCGCCTTCACTTGACGCAAATTTTGATCAATCAGAAGTCACTATTTTGTATAAATATCAAGTTTGCAATGTGGTAGATGAAGTATTATATAATAAGATGTCTATATTAACTCTCTGAGAAAATGCAAAGCCATGCATTTTCTTAGAGTGTCATACATCCATACTAATTTATAAATTCAAAAGCAACTCTGTATGTCTGTCTGCCTGTTTGTTACGTTTTCACGACTAAACAGTTTGACTTATCTTGGTGATACTGGCTCCTTGTAGGACATAGGATAGTTTCTTTTTTTTGCGAAAAATTAGATTTGTTGCCATAGAATACTGATTCTTATTTAGATACTTGTGCCGTGCCATAGATTAGTAAATAGTAGTTGACACATTGTCGCGTCCACGAAATTATAAGGTTTTTAACTTTAGTGGTATAAAACTTTTTGAGTCAACTGGGTATGGGAGCCGCTCAAGTTTAACCAAAAAGGTCGGAAAATAATAACTTATTTGGTTTAACTATGACTATGCGTTTTCGGACGTATGCGATTTTCGATAATTGGCGCGGTTATAATTTAAGTCAACGCGAACGAAATCGCTCGCATATTTTAATAGAAACACCCAGATGAACACATATGGCTCACTACTGACCTACTGACCTGACCCACTGACCCATAAACCTACTGACCTACTGACCTACTGACCGATTACTCATTTTAAGTTTCGTATTTCTGCGCTTAGTAGTTACTGAGATTTCGTATGTTGACCCACTGACCTGACCTACTGATCCACTGACCCACTGACCTGCTGACCCACTGACCTGCTGACCCACTGACCTACTGACCCACTGACCTACTGACCTGCTGACCTACTGACCTGCTGACCTACTGACCTAGTGACCTACTGACCTAGTGACCTACTGACCTAGTGACCTACTGACCTACTGACCTACTGACCTAGTGACCTACTGACCTAGTGACCTACTGACCTAGTGACCTAGTGACCTAGTGATAGCAGGTCAGTAGGTCAGCAGGTCAGTAGGTCAGTAGGTCAGCAGGTCAGTAGGTCAGTAGGTCAGCAGGTCAGTAGGTCAGCAGGTCAGTAGGTCAGTAGGTCAGTAGGTCAGTGGGTTAGCAGGTCAGTGGGTCAGCAGGTCAGTGGGTCAGCAGGTCAGGTCAGTAGGTCAGTAGTGAGCCATATGTGTTCATCTGGGTGTTTCTATTAAAATATACGAGCGATTTCGTTCGCGTTGACTTAAATTATAACCGCGCCAATTATCGAAAATCGCATACGTCCGAAAACGCATAGTCATAGTTAAACCAAATAAGTTATTATTTTCCGACCTTTTTGGTTAAACTTGAGCGGCTCCCATACCCAGTTGACTCAAAAAGTTTTATACCACTAAAGTTAAAAACCTTATAATTTCGTGGACGCGACAATGTGTCAACTACTATTTACTAATCTATGGCACGGCACAAGTATCTAAATAAGAATCAGTATTTTATGGCAACAAATCTAATTTTTCGCAAAAAAAAGAAACTATCCTATGTCCTACAAGGAGCCAGTATCACCAAGATAAGTCAAACTGTTTAGTCGTGAAAACGTAACAAACAGGCAGACAGACATACAGAGTTGCTTTTGAATTTATAAATTAGTATGGATGTATGACACTCTAAGAAAATGCATGGCTTTGCATTTTCTCAGAGGGTTAATATAGACATCTTATTATATTATACTTCATCTACCACATTGCAAACTTGATATTTATACAAAATAGTGACTTCTGATAGGTCAAAATTTGCGTCAAGTGAAGGCGCACACGTGGGTGAAAACCAAATTTTAATAAGTGTTGTGCGCGAAAAGTTATTGGCGAAAAAAGGAAAAATTTTAAACTTCAAAAAAATACGCTGAACGATTTTGAGTGGTTTCTAATAGATTAGCAATATAAAAATTTTCAAAAAACTAAATTTTGACCTTGTTGTGATACTTTTAATTAATAAATCTTTTAGGTGCTAACTTTATTGTTTCATATGGTTAGTAATTAGGTTTTTTATGTATGTTTTAAATTTGAGATTTTTGGGTCAAGTAGTTTAGAAGATATTGTGGTTTCTAATAGATTAGCAATTTAAAAATTTTCAAAAAACTAAATTTTGACCTTGTTCTGATACTTTTAATTAATAAATCTTTTAGGTGTTAATTTTATTGTTTCATATGGTTAGTAATTAGGTTTTTTATGTATGTTTTAAATTTGAGAATTTTTGGTCAAGTAGTTTAGAAGATATTATGTGTTGACCTTTTGACCCACATTCAAGGTACCCTGGAAATTACAGGTAGGAAAAAAGTTCTAAAGCCAATTTGTGACATTTATTATTTCTAATAGATTAGCAATTTAAAAATTTTCAAAAAACTAAATTTTGACCTTGTTCTGATACTTTTAATTAATATAATTAGTATAGTGAGAAGGTACGCGTGATATTTGTGTGCCAGTATATCGGGTCTGTCAACAAGTAACCTCATTTTAAGTTTCGTATTTCTGCGCTTAGTAGTTACTGAGATTTCATATGTTGACCCACTGACCTGCTGACCCACTGACCTGCTGACCCACTGACCTGCTGACACACTGACCTACTGACCTGCTGACCTACTGACCTGCTGACCTACTGACCTACTGACCTAGTGACCCACTGACCCATAAACCTAGTGACCTAGTGACTGACTGACCTACTGACCTACTGACCTGACCCACTGACCCATAAACCTAGTGACCTACTGACCGACTGACCCTCTAGTCACTGTCAGTAGGTTTATTAGTCAGTAGGTCACTAGGTCAGTAGGTCAGTAGGTCAGCAGGTCAGTAGGTCAGCAGGTCAGTAGGTCAGTAGGTCAGCAGGTCAGTGGGTCAGCAGGTCAGTGGGTCAGTGGATCAGTAGGTCAGGTCAGTGGGTCAACATACGAAATCTCAGTAACTACTAAGCGCAGAAATACGAAACTTAAAATGAGTAATCGGTCAGTAGGTCAGTAGGTCAGTAGGTTTATGGGTCAGTGGGTCAGGTCAGTAGGTCAGTAGTGAGCCATATGTGTTCATCTGGGTGTTTCTATTAAAATATACGAGCGATTTCGTTCGCGTTGACTTAAATTATAACCGCGCCAATTATCGAAAATCGCATACGTCCGAAAACGCATAGTCATAGTTAAACCAAATAAGTTATTATTTTCCGACCTTTTTGGTTAAACTTGAGCGGCTCCCATACCCAGTTGACTCAAAAAGTTTTATACCACTAAAGTTAAAAACCTTATAATTTCGTGGACGCGACAATGTGTCAACTACTATTTACTAATCTATGGCACGGCACAAGTATCTAAATAAGAATCAGTATTTTATGGCAACAAATCTAATTTTTCGCAAAAAAAAGAAACTATCCTATGTCCTACAAGGAGCCAGTATCACCAAGATAAGTCAAACTGTTTAGTCGTGAAAACGTAACAAACAGGCAGACAGACATACAGAGTTGCTTTTGAATTTATAAATTAGTATGGATGTATGACACTCTAAGAAAATGCATGGCTTTGCATTTTCTCAGAGAGTTAATATAGACATCTTATTATATTATACTTCATCTACCACATTGCAAACTTGATATTTATACAAAATAGTGACTTCTGATAGGTCAAAATTTGCGTCAAGTGAAGGCGCACACGTGGGTGAAAACCAAATTTTAATAAGTGTTGTGCGCAAAAAGTTATTGGCGAAAAAAGGAAAAATTTTAAACTTCAAAAAAATACGCTGAACGATTTTGAGTGGTTTCTAATAGATTAGCAATTTAAAAATTTTCAAAAAACTAAATTTTGACCTTGTTCTGATAATTTTAATTAATAAATCTTTTAGGTGTAAATTGTATTGTTTTATATGGTTAGTAATTAGGTTTTTTATGTATGTTTTAAATTTGAGAATTTTTGGTCAAGTAGTTTAGAAGATATTATGTGTTGACCTTTTGACCCACATTCAAGGTACCCTGGAAGTTACAGGTAGGGAAAAAGTTCCAAAGCCAATTTGTGACATTTATTATTTCTAATAGATTAGCAATTTAAAAAATTTCAAAAAACTAAATTTTGACCTTGTTCTGATACTTTTAATTAATATAATTAGTATAGTGAGAAGGTACGCGTGATATTTGTGTGCCAGTATATCGGGTCTGTCAACAAGTAACCTCATTTTAAGTTTCGTTGACCCACTGACCTGCTGACCCACTGACCTGCTGACACACTAACCTACTGACCTACTGACCTACTGACCTACTGACCTGCTGACCTACTGACCTGCTGACCTACTGACCTACTGACCTAGTGACCCACTGACCCATAAACCTAGTGACCTACTGACTGACTGACCTACTGACCTACTGACCTGACCCACTGACCCATAAACCTAGTGACCTACTGACCGACTGACCCTCTAGTCACTGTCAGTAGGTTTATGGGTCCGTAGGTCACTAGGTCAGTAGGTCAGTAGGTCAGTAGGTCAGCAGGTCAGCAGGACAGTAGGTCAGTAGGTCAGCAGGTCAGTGGGTCAGCAGGTCAGTGGGTCAGTGGATCAGTAGGTCAGGTCAGTGGGTCAACATACGAAATCTCAGTAACTACTAAGCGCAGAAATACGAAACTTAAAATGAGTAATCGGTCAGTAGGTCAGTAGGTCAGTAGGTTTATGGGTCAGTGGGTCAGGTCAGTAGGTCAGTAGTGAGCCATATGTGTTCATCTGGGTGTTTCTATTAAAATATGCGAGCGATTTCGTTCGCGTTGACTTAAATTATAACCGCGCCAATTATCGAAAATCGCATACGTCCGAAAAAGCATAGTCATAGTTAAACCAAATAAGTTATTATTTTCCGACCTTTTTGGTTAAACTTGAGCGGCTCCCATACCCAGTTGACTCAAAAAGTTTTATACCACTAAAGTTAAAAACCTTATAATTTCGTGGACGCGACAATGTGTCAACTACTATTTACTAATCTATGGCACGGCACAAGTATCTAAATAAGAATCAGTATTCTATGGCAACAAATCTAATTTTTCGCAAAAAAAAGAAACTATCCTATGTCCTACAAGGACCCAGTATCACCAAGATAAGTCAAACTGTTTAGTCGTGAAAACGTAACAAACAGGCAGACAGACATACAGAGTTGCTTTTGAATTTATAAATTAGTATGGATGTATGACACTCTAAGAAAATGCATGGCTTTGCATTTTCTCAGAGGGTTAATATAGACATCTTATTATATTATACTTCATCTACCACATTGCAAACTTGATATTTATACAAAATAGTGACTTCTGATAGGTCAAAATTTGCGTCAAGTGAAGGCGCACACGTGGGTGAAAACCAAATTTTAATAAGTGTTGTGCGCGAAAAGTTATTGGCGAAAAAAGGAAAAATTTTTAACTTCAAAAAAATACGCTGAACGATTTTGAGTGGTTTCTAATAGATTAGCAATATAAAAATTTTCAAAAAACTAAATTTTGACCTTGTTGTGATACTTTTAATTAATAAATCTTTTAGGTGCTAATTTTATTGTTTCATATGGTTAGTAATTAGGTTTTTTATGTATGTTTTAAATTTGAGATTTTTGGGTCAAGTAGTTTAGAAGATATTGTGGTTTCTAATAGATTAGCAATTTAAAAATTTTCAAAAAACTAAATTTTGACCTTGTTCTGATACTTTTAATTAATCAATCTTTTAGGTGTTAATTTTATTGTTTCATATGGTTAGTAATTAGGTTTTTTATGTATGTTTTAAATTTGAGAATTTTTGGTCAAGTAGTTTAGAAGATATTATGTGTTGACCTTTTGACCCACATTCAAGGTACCCTGGAAATTACAGGTAGGAAAAAAGTTCTAAAGCCAATTTGTGACATTTATTATTTCCAATAGATTAGCAATTTAAAAATTTTCAAAAAACTAAATTTTGACCTTGTTCTGATACTTTTAATTAATATAATTAGTATAGTGAGAAGGTACGCGTGATATTTGTGTGCCAGTATATCGGGTCTGTCAACAAGTAACCTCATTTTATGTTTCGTATTTCTGCGCTTAGTAGTTACTGAGATTTCGTATGTTGACCCACTGACCTGCTGACCCACTGACCTGCTGACACACTGACCTACTGACCTACTGACCTGCTGACCTACTGACCTGCTGACCTACTGACCTAGTGACCCACTGACCCATAAACCTAGTGACCTAGTGACTGACTGACCTACTGACCTACTGACCTGACCCACTGACCCATAAACCTAGTGACCTACTGACCGACTGACCCTCTAGTCACTGTCAGTAGGTTTATTAGTCAGTAGGTCACTAGGTCAGTAGGTCAGTAGGTCAGCAGGTCAGTAGGTCAGCAGGTCAGTAGGTCAGTAGGTCAGCAGGTCAGTGGGTCAGCAGGTCAGTGGGTCAGTGGATCAGTAGGTCAGGTCAGTGGGTCAACATACGAAATCTCAGTAACTACTAAGCGCAGAAATACGAAACTTAAAATGAGTAATCGGTCAGTAGGTCAGTAGGTCAGTAGGTTTATGGGTCAGTGGGTCAGGTCAGTAGGTCAGTAGTGAGCCATATGTGTTCATCTGGGTGTTTCTATTAAAATATACGAGCGATTTCGTTCGCGTTGACTTAAATTATAACCGCGCCAATTATCGAAAATCGCATACGTCCGAAAACGCATAGTCATAGTTAAACCAAATAAGTTATTATTTTCCGACCTTTTTGGTTAAACTTGAGCGGCTCCCATACCCAGTTGACTCAAAAAGTTTTATACCACTAAAGTTAAAAACCTTATAATTTCGTGGACGCGACAATGTGTCAACTACTATTTACTAATCTATGGCACGGCACAAGTATCTAAATAAGAATCAGTATTCTATGGCAACAAATCTAATTTTTCGCAAAAAAAAGAAACTATCCTATGTCCTACAAGGAGCCAGTATCACCAAGATAAGTCAAACTGTTTAGTCGTGAAAACGTAACAAACAGGCAGACAGACATACAGAGTTGCTTTTGAATTTATAAATTAGCATGGATGTATGACACTCTAAGAAAATGCATGGCTTTGCATTTTCTCAGAGAGTTAATATAGACATCTTATTATATTATACTTCATCTACCACATTGCAAACTTGATATTTATACAAAATAGTGACTTCTGATAGGTCAAAATTTGCGTCAAGTGAAGACGCACACGTGGGTGAAAACCAAATTTTAATAAGTGTTGTGCGCGAAAAGTTATTGGCGAAAAAAGGAAAAATTTTAAACATCAAAAAAATACGCTGAACGATTTTGAGTGGTTTCTAATAGATAAGCCATTTAAAAATTTTCAAAAAACTAAATTTTGACCTTGTTCTGATACTTTTAATTAATAAATCTTTTAGGTGTAAATTGTATTGTTTTATATGGTTAGTAATTAGGTTTTTTATGTATGTTTTAAATTATAACCGCGCCAATTATCGAAAATCGCATACGTCCGAAAACGCATCGTCATAGTTAAACCAAATAAGTTATTATTTTCCGACCTTTTTGGTTAAACTTGAGCGGCTCCTATACCCAGTTGACTCAAAAAGTTTTATACCACTAAAGTTAAAAACCTTATAATTTCGTGGACGCGACAATGTGTCAACTACTATTTACTAATCTATGGCACGGCACAAGTATCTAAATAAGAATCAGTATTTTATGGCAACAAATCTAATTTTTCGCAAAAAAAAGAAACTATCCTATGTCCTACAAGGAGCCAGTATCACCAAGATAAGTCAAACTGTTTAGTCGTGAAAACGTAACAAACAGGCAGACAGACATACAGAGTTGCTTTTGAATTTATAAATTAGTATGGATGTATGACACTCTAAGAAAATGCATGGCTTTGCATTTTCTCAGAGAGTTAATTTAGACATCTTATTATATTATACTTCATCTACCACATTGCAAACTTGATATTTATACAAAATAGTGACTTCTGATAGGTCAAAATTTGCGTCAAGTGAAGGCGCACACGTGGGTGAAAACCAAATTTTAATAAGTGTTGTGCGCGAAAAGTTATTGGCGAAAAAAGGAAAAATTTTAAACTTCAAAAAAATACGCTGAACGATTTTGAGTGGTTTCTAATAGATTAGCAATTTAAAAATTTTCAAAAAACTAAATTTTGACCTTGTTCTGATACTTTTAATTAATAAATCTTTTAGGTGTAAATTGTATTGTTTTATATGGTTAGTAATTAGGTTTTTTATGTATGTTTTAAATTTGAGAATTTTTGGTCAAGTAGTTTAGAAGATATTATGTGTTGACCTTTTGACCCACATTCAAGGTACCCTGGAAGTTACAGGTAGGGAAAAAGTTCCAAAGCCAATTTGTGACATTTATTATTTCTAATAGATTAGCAATTTAAAAAATTTCAAAAAACTAAATTTTGACCTTGTTCTGATACTTTTAATTAATATAATTAGTATAGTGAGAAGGTACGCGTGATATTTGTGTGCCAGTATATCGGGTCTGTCAACAAGTAACCTCATTTTAAGTTTCGTTGACCCACTGACCTGCTGACCCACTGACCTGCTGACACACTGACCTACTGACCTACTGACCTGCTGACCTACTGACCTGCTGACCTACTGACCTACTGACCTAGTGACCCACTGTCCCATAAACCTAGTGACCTACTGACTGACTGACCTACTGACCTGACCCACTGACCCATAAACCTAGTGACCTACTGACCGACTGACCCTCTAGTCACTGTCAGTAGGTTTATGGGTCAGTAGGTCACTAGGTCAGTAGGTCAGTAGGTCAGTAGGTCAGCAGGTCAGTAGGTCAGCAGGACAGTAAGTCAGTAGGTCAGCAGGTCAGTGGGTCAGCAGGTCAGTGGGTCAGTGGATCAGTAGGTCAGGTCAGTGGGTCAACATACGAAATCTCAGTAACTACTAAGCGCAGAAATACGAAACTTAAAATGAGTAATCGGTCAGTAGGTCAGTAGGTCAGTAGGTTTATGGGTCAGTGGGTCAGGTCAGTAGGTCAGTAGTGAGCCATATGTGTTCATCTGGGTGTTTCTATTAAAATATGCGAGCGATTTCGTTCGCGTTGACTTAAATTATAACCGCGCCAATTATCGAAAATCGCATACGTCCGAAAAAGCATAGTCATAGTTAAACCAAATAAGTTATTATTTTCCGACCTTTTTGGTTAAACTTGAGCGGCTCCCATACCCAGTTGACTCAAAAAGTTTTATACCACTAAAGTTAAAAACCTTATAATTTCGTGGACGCGACAATGTGTCAACTACTATTTACTAATCTATGGCACGGCACAAGTATCTAAATAAGAATCAGTATTCTATGGCAACAAATCTAATTTTTCGCAAAAAAAAGAAACTATCCTATGTCCTACAAGGAGCCAGTATCACCAAGATAAGTCAAACTGTTTAGTCGTGAAAACGTAACAAACAGGCAGACAGACATACAGAGTTGCTTTTGAATTTATAAATTAGTATGGATGTATGACACTCTAAGAAAATGCATGGCTTTGCATTTTCTCAGAGGGTTAATATAGACATCTTATTATATTATACTTCATCTACCACATTGCAAACTTGATATTTATACAAAATAGTGACTTCTGATAGGTCAAAATTTGCGTCAAGTGAAGGCGCACACGTGGGTGAAAACCAAATTTTAATAAGTGTTGTGCGCGAAAAGTTATTGGCGAAAAAAGGAAAAATTTTAAACTTCAAAAAAATACGCTGAACAATTTTGAGTGGTTTCTAATAGATTAGCAATATAAAAATTTTCAAAAAACTAAATTTTGACCTTGTTGTGATACTTTTAATTAATAAATCTTTTAGGTGCTAATTTTATTGTTTCATATGGTTAGTAATTAGGTTTTTTATGTATGTTTTAAATTTGAGATTTTTGGGTCAAGTAGTTTAGAAGATATTGTGGTTTCTAATAGATTAGCAATTTAAAAATTTTCAAAAAACTAAATTTTGACCTTGTTCTGATACTTTTAATTAATATAATTAGTATAGTGAGAAGGTACGCGTGATATTTGTGTGCCAGTATATCGGGTCTGTCAACAAGTAACCTCATTTTAAGTTTCGTATTTCTGCGCTTAGTAGTTACTGAGATTTCGTATGTTGACCCACTGACCTGCTGACCCACTGACCTGCTGACACACTGACCTACTGACCTACTGACCTGCTGACCTACTGACCTGCTGACCTACTGACCTACTGACCTAGTGACCCACTGACCCATAAACCTAGTGACCTAGTGACTGACTGACCTACTGACCTACTGACCTGACCCACTGACCCATAAACCTAGTGACCTACTGACCGACTGACCCTCTAGTCACTGTCAGTAGGTTTATTAGTCAGTAGGTCACTAGGTCAGTAGGTCAGTAGGTCAGCAGGTCAGTAGGTCAGCAGGTCAGTAGGTCAGTAGGTCAGCAGGTCAGTGGGTCAGCAGGTCAGTGGGTCAGTGGATCAGTAGGTCAGGTCAGTGGGTCAACATACGAAATCTCAGTAACTACTAAGCGCAGAAATACGAAACTTAAAATGAGTAATCGGTCAGTAGGTCAGTAGGTCAGTAGGTTTATGGGTCAGTGGGTCAGGTCAGTAGGTCAGTAGTGAGCCATATGTGTTCATCTGGGTGTTTCTATTAAAATATACGAGCGATTTCGTTCGCGTTGACTTAAATTATAACCGCGCCAATTATCGAAAATCGCATACGTCCGAAAACGCATAGTCATAGTTAAACCAAATAAGTTATTATTTTCCGACCTTTTTGGTTAAACTTGAGTGGCTCCCATACCCAGTTGACTCAAAAAGTTTTATACCACTAAAGTTAAAAACCTTATAATTTCGTGGACGCGACAATGTGTCAACTACTATTTACTAATCTATGGCACGGCACAAGTATCTAAATAAGAATCAGTATTCTATGGCAACAAATCTAATTTTTCGCAAAAAAAAGAAACTATCCTATGTCCTACAAGCAGCCAGTATCACCAAGATAAGTCAAACTGTTTAGTCGTGAAAACGTAACAAACAGGCAGACAGACATACAGAGTTGCTTTTGAATTTATAAATTAGTATGGATGTATGACACTCTAAGAAAATGCATGGCTTTGCATTTTCTCAGAGAGTTAATATAAACATCTTATTATATTATACTTCATCTACCACATTGCAAACTTGATATTTATACAAAATAGTGACTTCTGATAGTTCAAAATTTGCGTCAAGTGAAGGCGCACACGTGGGTGAAAACCAAATTTTAATAAGTGTTGTGCGCGAAAAGTTATTGGCGAAAAAAGGAAAAATTTGAAACTTCAAAAAAATACGCTGAACGATTTTGAGTGGTTTCTAATAGATTAGCAATTTAAAATTTTTCAAAAAACTAAATTTTGACCTTGTTCTGATACTTTGAATTAATAAATCTTTGTGGTGTAAATTGTATTGTTTTATATGGTTAGTAATTAGGTTTTTTATGTATGTTTTAAATTTGAGAATTTTTGGTCAAGTAGTTTAGAAGATATTATTAGGGATTTCCCTACCCTATGGCTGGACCAAGTGGCCGTGTAAATAGCGGGGCGGGGATCGCCTCGGGCTCATGGCAGGCTACGCTTGGCTTTCGGAATCGATGGACGTGTTTATGTGCTAAAGTTGGTGTCTTTCCATATTAGAAGCAGTGGTTAAGTTTTACTAGGATGTTATTGTTGTAGTTAAAATCATTGTTAGTAATAAATCCTAGACAGGTTTATTTGGGTTTCTTTTAAAAAAATAACATTGAGGCTAGTTTGTAACATCAGAAAGGTGGGATCATTCACGTGTTTTAGACCGTTTGCTATCCAAATTTAGTTTTCATTGTTTTGTGTTGGTTACGTCTATTGTTTGACCCGTAAGTACGCTTTATTTTAGTTTGTTGTGCGTTCTATAAAATGTCAGGTCGTTCGTCCAGGCCTAGACAACACGAGCACTCTCGTAGGCGGGAACATACTAGGAGTAGGACGCGCGAGTCACGTGGTCATTTTATTAACCAAACCGCCGCCCGCCAACAAATCGTCTACAAAACCGTTTAATGATCAGTCAAGATAGGTTGGCTAGGCGCCGTGATGCCTCGCGTAGTTCTTATGATAGCTCTCGCAGACGACGCTACAGTTCTTATGGTCGTCGCGATACATCACAGATGTTACTTACGCTCGTTTTTGTCGAGGTTAAAAGCAATCGAAAGTAGTCTACATTTTAAAATGACACAATCTAACGATAGTCCATCGCATCCGATTACCGAAAGCCAAGCATGCCGACACCCCGTGGCGGGCGAGGGTCGGGCGTGACAAAGGAGGTGACTCAGGTTAAGGGTGCGGACAGCATTGTTGGAGAGTAGACACTGCGCTTCTTAAGACAAAGGCTCATAACTTTATTATCTTTTGATAACTGTTTTGATTTGTGAGCACGACTTTGACGTGTGGTGCGCAGAGGTCGTCCACGAATGGTTAGTGAATAATTGGGTGAATCGCGAGTACATATGGCGCATAGAGAGTTGTTTACGGGGCGATGCAAAATTATGTTAAATGATTTGGTGCGTAATAATAATAGATTGTGGAGCAGCTTTAAGGTGGAATTTTGTGTCTCTTTGTGCCCGCGTAAAATTGATGTTGATACTGTTCTGTATGAAGACTTGAGCACTAACTTCAATTAATACTAAACTTTTGCGAAGTACGCGTGGAAATCACTATTGTGCCCTAATATTGTTAAGGGCTTATTGCACCAGTTAAAGTGTCATAGTAGTGCGAGGTATCTCTTATCCTCATGTCAAGGCAACCTATGCTATACTATCATCAAGGGTGCTAGTCGAATTCTTGTCTGTTTACGTAAAGCCTAAAAATTGATAATCGTTAGTCTAACAATGCTGCTCGTGCCTCCACTCTACTAATAAGGGTATGTCTTACCGACGACGAAAACGTGAGGTTTTATTTCTAGTGACGGTAAGATTACGTGTCTTTGTGGCAAGCTAGATCAAAAGAAATGGTTTTGCGCAAAAAAAGTCGTAAGTCTGAAACTTCCGCTTTAACTGAGGCTCTCAACATCAAGCGATATTAGACCTAGTACATATTTCCCTTTTTGTAAACAAATCGGACAAGCAATAAAAAGTCCATTGAGGTAAATGTTTGCTCATTGTTTAACCGAAACAAAATACGTAACTTTGTTAGCTGTATTTCAAAAAGTATCCGCTAATGTTTTGACAGACAGTGGGTCTG
Source organism: Philereme transversata (assembly GCA_963924445.1). Lineage (NCBI taxonomy): Eukaryota > Metazoa > Arthropoda > Insecta > Lepidoptera > Geometridae > Philereme > Philereme transversata. The sequence goes on from OZ004353.1 coordinate 8,247,127, forward strand.
TTATTTTATTGACATTGGTTTTAATTTTATTAGAATGGCAACTTAAAGCTTGATGCATGGAGTAAAAAGCCAGTACGTTGTATTCTACTTCTTATGTAACGACTATTCTTACAGGTCTCAATCGAGACATCTGTTGTACCAGCCGATTTCAGCAATGCGCTAATTACAATCAACTGTGTAGAGCGTGTCCACTGTGGATGCTAAGAACATTAACTAAGATCCCTCTTACTTGTACCGATAAAGATTGTCTACTGTGAATAATTCAGGTGTTCTTCGATTTATTTTTATTCTGATTATTTTCTAATAATGTAACCGCAACATGCACAGTGAATATGGGTAGTATCGAAATTAAATTAACTTCGGCGTACCGTTGTCATTATCATTTCGTTCATAAGCTTTCAGTAGTATAAGGTAAATGACTATTTAAAAAAAAAACTACTTTCCTGGATACTGAAGTACCTAAGCAAACTGATTGAACATGGTCAGGTACGGCCGAACCTTGGTAAGTTTAATGCTAACAAAAGGGAAGTTCGTATATTTTCAGGATTGGCAGGATATTTCCGTTACTATATCACGAGTTATGCTTCTACAACTGCATGCATAGCCTGCTAAGAAAAGACGAATCCTTCTTTTGGGGCACTGAGTGAGTACTGGTCGCAACTACTTACTCATTGCGTGACTAATGAGCCCGTCTTAGCTATCTTTGATCCTAAGTTGTCTACAGAACTTCACACCGACGTCAGTGTTGGACTCGGTGCGATCTTATTCTAAGAGCACGCCAATAAAAGACCGCTATTAAGTACTTAGGTCATAAATCCACTCAGGGTGCAGAATCTCATTACCAAAGCTTTGAGCCGCATACACTAGCCGACCGTCGTACGCGCGCTGCAGCCACAACATTTTTTTTGCAACAAATAGCGACGTACTCTAATTCTTTGAAACTGACGGAACGTATAAGACCTTTTTGTTACCAATAGTCGCGCGCTAGTGGGGTTACCTTCAAGACTTTAGGTTCATCGTCGACTACAAAAAATGGTTGTTTGATGCAGACTCATGCTGGTTTCATCATCATCATCTCAGCCCGTTTGCACCGACTGTTGGTGATTATTTATTACGCCATTCTTTCCGGTATGCTGACTTACTTAGTCGAAACTCTTCTGTTGACTTAATCATACGTTAGCTGCTCATGTGGAGACTCCAGAGTTGGCGTTAAAATTGAAGAATGGGTAGTTAAAATGACAAGGTGGTCTAATTCTAATTATAGTGTGGAGGAAATAAGATCTGCATTGACGTTTCGCATTGGGGTGTATTGTGCATTACCCTCCTTCTAACCTGACCCCAACCATCCTAGCTCTATCCTGAATTAACGTAGCAGGACTTTGGGTTGATAGATGCAGCTTTCCAAGATCCCCGTGGATGTTATTGCGGTGAGGATTCGATGAGTTCCTGCAGACCCGTCTTCAGTCTGACATCGCTTATGGCCATACGGTGAAGTATCACTAGCTACACCGTCTCTTCTTGACGAAGACATGCGCGACAAAGCGTACTGTCCGTGGCCCCGGTCTACAAGAGGTGATGGTTAAGTTTGCAGTATCCTGATGATTCTTCTGATGACCATCATCCTGAAATCTTCGCGTTTCATTTTTAACAGGGTATAAAAAAAAATACAATGTGGTACGCGATCGAAAACGATTTATTGTTTTAGAAGTTAACACCAACTGAGGCAGACCGATGACCTTTTTAGTTTCATTCCGAAGGGCTACAGGCTTAGTTTGTTGAGAGTATTTCATGACGACCACGATCATACTTGTACTGACAGAACAACTGATTTGATATTGCTTAATTTTAGATTTCCTGGTATACATCAATTTGTGATAAAGTGTATGGGGTCGTTGTATTACATGCCTAGCACACAAAAAGATACCAAGAGCTCCGCTGCAGCCAATGGAGTCCTGGGCAATGCTAGAAAACTCCGTTCTGTGGTTCACAGCAACCTTCCTCGTTGGTATGTTTTTATAGTCATTGACGAGTTCTAAAAAAATCTGTCTTCTTTACTTCTTATAGATACAAGCCAACGAGACACTGATGAATTCAAACTCACCAACGTGGTATCATTATTTGGTACCCCATCAACTATAGTTTGTGACCGTGGCAGAATGTTCGGCAGCGCCGTCTTCCAAAAATTGAGTCTGTGATTTGGGTAATTTTATCACGCCTGGTAAGCACCGCAAAAACGTACAGGTAAACTGTACGTCAAACTGTCCTTAACATGCTACGCGTTGAAGTTGGCACTATAGACTCTCAATGGTCCGACGTGCTGTGAAACTTGGAAGGTAAAGTCTCTCAATATTACCTCACCACTGCAGCAGCTGCTGGTGTGCGTAGATGCGACGACTCCGGTCAACAGATCTCTAGTGTGAGATGTCGCCTTGGAGAACCCTAATCTATATCAAGAGGTTGTTTTCATTCTCAGAAGGCGACGGGCATCTGAGCTGCTAGAATCCAGCATCAGGATGCATCAATGGAGGTCGGCGGCTGCCTCGCAACTTTGCTGTTGGTGAGGTGACTTCGTGTTCGTGAGCAAGGCTGCCCATATGACCTGGAAACTGGACCCGGCAAGCGCGGCCCTGCTGTAGCGCGGCGAGTGGGCCCTGGATGGATTCATGTTCAGTCTTCCCTGAGGGTCATGGCCTCCTGCGCTATGCTAATTTGGGGCCTCTAGCGTGTCAGGGCAGCAGATCACTTTTGGTCTCTGTCTGTGACTTTCCTGCGCTATGCTAATTTGGGGCCTCTAGCGTGTCAGGGCAGCAGATCACTTTTGGTCTCTGTCTGTGACTTTCCTGCGCTATGCTAATTTGGGGCCTCTAGCGTGTCAGGGCAGCAGATCACTTTTGGTCTCTGTCTGTGACTTTCCTGCGCTACGCTAACTTTGCGTCTCTAGCGTGTCAGGGTGACAGACCCTATGGTCTGTGCCTGTGACCTACCGAAGCAGTGTATAGCGAGTGATGGAGTCCGGAATCTTTCATTCGAGATGCATTGTATCATTGTTTGTGAATCCTGAAGCTATCCAAAGGTTGTTTTGTACTAGTAAACCACTTACAGTTCCTTTTCTTGTGGACGCTTGAGTGCACGCTTGCGCCCATAACATAAGGAGTTTTCTTATTCAGTTCAGCTTTGTACATACATCTACTACTTTTAAATGAATGGTACTTTGTTAAAAGAAATTGACTTTAAACGTTTGTCTAGCTTCAGACTTTGCGCTTATTTTCAAGTCACTTCAAATCTGTTTTTGTTGTGTGTTGCAGAGAGTGATCGATCTGATGATGCTCAGCTTGTAAGGGCTGAACCTCCTACAGTAGATACTGCAGGCGAGGACGCCTTGCTGTCAGGAGAGGCCGTATTAGGGATTTCCCTACCCTATGGCTGGACCAAGTGGCCGTGTAAATAGCGGGGCGGGGATCGCCTCGGGCTCATGGCAGGCTACGCTTGGCTTTCGGAATCGATGGACGTGTTTATGTGCTAAAGTTGGTGTCTTTCCATATTAGAAGCAGTGGTTAAGTTTTACTAGGATGTTATTGTTGTAGTTAAAATCATTGTTAGTAATAAATCCTAGACAGGTTTATTTGGGTTTCTTTTAAAAAAATAACATTGAGGCTAGTTTGTAACAATATTATTTGTTGACCTTTTGACCCACATTCAAGGTACCCTGGAAATTACAGAGAGAATTACAGGGAAAAAGTTCTAAAGCCAATTTGTGACATTTATTATTTCTAATAGATTACCAATTTAAAAATTTTCAAAAAACTTAATTTTGACCTTGTTCTGATACTTTTAATTAATATAATTAGTATAGTGAGAAGGTACGCGTGATATTTGTGTGCCAGTATATCGGGTCTGTCAACAAGTAACCTCATTTTTAGTTTCGTTGACCCACTGACCTGCTGACCCACTGACCTGCTGACACACTGACCTACTGACCTACTGACCTACTGACCTGCTGACATACTGACCTGCTGACCTACTGACCTACTGACCTAGTGACCCACTGACCCATAAACCTAGTGACCTACTGACTGACTGACCTACTGACCTACTGACCTGACCCACTGACCCATAAACCTAGTGACCTACTGACCGACTGACCCTCTAGTCACTGTCAGTAGGTTTATGGGTCAGTAGGTCACTAGGTCAGTAGGTCAGTAGGTCAGCAGGTCAGTAGGTCAGCAGGACAGTAGGTCAGTAGGTCAGCATGTCAGTGGGTCAGCAGGTCAGTGGGTCATTAGTAATTAGGTTTTTTATGTATGTTTTAAATTAGAGAATTTTTGGTCAAGTAGTTTAGAAGATATTATGTGTTGACCTTTTGACCCACATTCAAGGTACCCTGGAAATTACAGGTAGGGAAAAAGTTCTAAAGCCAATTTGTGACATTTATTATTTCTAATAGATTAGCAATTTAAACATTTTCAATAAACTAAATTTTGACCTTGTTCTGATACTTTTATATAATATAATTAGTATAGTGAGAAGGTACGCGTGATATTTGTGTGCCAGTATATCGGGTCTGTCAACAAGTAACCTCATTTTAAGTTTCGTATTTCTGCGCTTAGTAGTTACTGAGATTTCGTATGTTGACCCACTGACCTGCTGACCCACTGACCTGCTGACACACTGACCTACTGACCTACTGACCTACTGACCTGCTGACCTACTGACCTGCTGACCTACTGACCTACTGACCTAGTGACCCACTGACCCATAAACCTAGTGACCTACTGACTGTGTACGATCCCAGTATAGCACCGTACATAAAGTATTAGTTGATAATGTTCTGGAGTGCCGCAAGAAAACAGTAATAATTAACGTAAACTGTTTATTTAATCAAACACGCTTAGCGCCAGCGTCTTAGTCGCGCGGCGGATTACTCGTCACTCACTGCAGTAATAATGAAAACGCTGATCCTAGGAATTCGCACCGATATGGATGTACATAACCGTACATATTACTAACCCTAAGAACAAGAACAGCCAAAAAATGAGAAAAGTTTCATACAAAAGTACAGTGAGTAAGTTGTTCAAAATAATGCAAGTATACAGTAAGTATATAAAATCAATGTAAAAGTAGTAAATTAAACATGAAAAGTAATACAAAATAAACTTAAGTACTTAATTAATCAAAACTAAATGTAACGTCTTGTCCTGGCTGTGGCTGTTGACCCCGCTCGCGTGCTGCTGGCGTCGGCTGGACCTCGTCCTTGGGCGCGCGTTCCACCAGGGTCAGTGCAGTCGGGACAAATTTTGCGTTTCTTCTCAAACATCGTTTCTTTAAAATCCATACTACAGCCACCATGACGACTACCACCACTAAAGTGTAGCTAATGGCATAGTGGTGAATGTCATGGTTGGACAATGTCTGAGGTAGCTGTTTCTCCCCCATTTTCTGTATCGCTAGCCATTGTTCTAGCTTCTCTTGGTTTTGTTCTTCCGCTGCAAGTTCAAGTTGTGGAGCTTGAGAGTGGACGATATGATTTATGGATTTTTCCAATTGTGGGGGTTGTTTTAAAGTGATGAGTCCTGATGTTTGTAATTGATAAGAAGTGACTTCCCCAGCGCATACAGTTCTGAATGGGCACGCCCCATCACAGCACACCGCTAACCATGTGTTTGTTGAATGTAACTCGATCCAGTCGTTATCGCATCGTCCTTTCTTCATAGCGCATAGTGAAGTCGTTTCGTGACTTAGAAACTTAGCTTCGCAAGGTGCATTTTTGCTTTCTAAGTTTTTAATTGGAAGGTTTAAAATGCACACAAAATTATCTGTACTTTTCTGCATGCATTTTTTCAGTCCCTCTATATTCATGTTTAGAAAAGTGTTCTTTCTAAAGTTGACTGCTATGTACTCATACGATGTAGATACGAAAGCAGATTGGTTTTCGGTCGTTTTAATTGGCAGTGGAATAGGTTTATATAGCGTGAACTCTTCGTCGCTTGTCAATGGAATGTGTATCTCGAATGAAGTAGTCGCTCGTAACCCGAGCCTTTACATATAGTAGTTATAGATATCCTTTATTTGTGTTTCAATGTTATCAACTGGAAATGTTAAAGTTTTCGGTAGTTTTCCAGCGATATTATTAAGTTGTTTGATTAGATTGACTGGAGTCAAGAGGTGGATATCGATCTGACCTTTGTAGACATCTAGGAGTGCGTTGAGAAACATCTCCTGGATGTTTTTTAAGTTTATCAGCAGTAGGTGTGCAGTAAGTGACATAGAGTTGAAGTAGTTAGTTGCCATAACATTTGTCTCAAGTTTCGACACTTTATAGATAGTGTTGTTGATAAACTTGTTCATGATATCAAATTGATGATGGACGTTCTTCTCATTTTTCTTCATAATTTCATTTTCAATTTCTATTATGAAGGTTTGATTTTTTATGAGGTTCAGTAAGTATTTTTCATTTTTTTGTATGGCTTGAATGTCTTTTTTATATTTCTCTGCAAATTGCTGATCCAAGACTCCAAATAAGCTGTTCGCAAGATAACCGACACCATCTACCAGACCGCGCTTTTTACGATGAGATAAGTGTTTGTGTGGCGATAAAAGTATGTCGTTATAGTATTTCAGTAGCTCCATTTCGTGCAGAATTTGTTTCATAATAGTACTTTCACAACATCTCTGGTCTAGTTTTTGACACACAATTTTCATTTCTTCCAAGTACTTTTCAAATTCTTCAAAAAAAACTACTGCCTGACGAAACAAAAACTATACATAAACAACGGCGATAAAAGTATGTCGTTATAGTATTTCAGTAGCTCCATTTCGTGCAGAATTTGTTTCATAATAGTACTTTCACAAAATCTCTGGTCTAGTTTTTGACACACAATTTTCATTTCTTCCAAGTACTTTTCAAATTCTTGAGTTGCTTGCCAGTAGTTAGTTAAGTTGTAGTAGGTAAGTAGAACCCATTCATCGTGTATCAACTGTATTTTTCCAATCGTATCGTAATAGATCGGGCGCTCGCTGCCAAGGTTGGTAATCTGAGCGTGCGGCATCATGCTTTCTTCGTCAGTAGAAGTGCAGTGCGTTCCAGTTAATAATGCCAAAATCGATAGAATGGAAACAAACATCGCCATGTAAGATTTGTTCTTGGTTTGTTTGCGCGTGCTTGTTGAGTTAGGCCGTTGTTTATGTATAGTTTTTGTTTCGTCAGGCAGTAGTTTTGCAATTTTAGTGATGGGTCTTTTCATTACACCGGCTTGGGTTTTTACAGTCGTAACCCTCACGTAACCGTCGTCTCCGGGATGTACGTCGATGATTTTGCCTGTGGGCAAGTTCGACTTGTTGAGGCGACCCCCGAGTCGTATGACTCCCTCTTCAAGGTAAGGGGTCAATTTGTATAAAGAGCTCTTTTTTGGTAGCGCCTGATTTTTAGTTAGTAAGTTATATTCCATTTCAAAGTCGCTTCTTTGCATTAATTTCACAATCAATTCGTTCGATGTACATAGTTCTGCTGTAGTTAAGTAGGTAGTTAGTGCTTTATCATTACGAGCGGTATTATATTTCCGTGAGAAGCCGCGTACCCTTGTTATAAAGCGCATGCTCCAAGCTACTATGCGCTTTACACGTGTTAATGAGCTGCATTTGTATAACAGTTCAGTAATAACGTTAATATTTATTTCGGTTAGGGATGTCACCTTCTGTTTTTTTTCAATGTCTGTTGTAAACAAACAGTTCAAAGTTTTAGTATTTTTGATTCCTGAGAATGTTTTCAGCATTTCAGGGCCTTTCCACCACAAGTCAAAATCTTGCAGTTTTTCGGGCTCACTCCTCTTGTAGCGCAGTCTGCAGGGTTTTGTTTTGATTCTATGTAAGACCCTTGTTTTGATGGTATTATTAGCTTAATTTTCTTTACTCGATTTTCCACGTACTTTTCCCATTTCGTTGGCTCTCCCTGCAGCCATGCAAGTACAACTTGAGAATCAGTCCAGGCCCAAATAGTGATGTTATTTTCATTTAATGATGTTATCGCTTTTTCCATCAGTTCCGATAGCAGTAATGCGCCGCAGAGTTCAAGACGAGGCAGAGTTAATTTTTGTGCGATTGGGGCAACCCTAGTCTTAGCGGCTAGTAAGTTCAGCACGGGCTGCCCATTTTCATCCATGGCGCGGGAGAATATAACACATGAGAAGGCTTTTATGCTTGCGTCGCAGTACCCTAAAAGTTCAATGTTTTTCTCAGTGCTCCCGATCCATCTCTGGATTTTAATGCCATTTAGGCAAGGTAGTTCGGCTTTCAGTTTCTGCCATTCTTCTTGAGTTTTTTGTGGTAATGACTCATCCCAATGTAGTTTTTGTTCCCAGACTTGTTGAAAGATGAGTTTGGCTGTCACTGTTACTGGAGATAACCATCCCATAGGATCGTATAGTTGTGAGATCTCAGATGAGTCGTTTTTCTGTATTTTCCTCTAAGTTCCAGTTAAACATAAAAGTGTCCGTTTTTGGGTTCCATGCAAGGGCGAGCGTTTTTGTGCTTTCGTCTTCGAAGTCAAATGTGCACTTGGTTGAAATTTGATCTTCAGATAATAGTTCAAGTAGTTCTGGACAGCTAGCCGACCATTTTCTCAAGTTCATGTCCCCTTCCTTCAGTAAGTCGATCAAAGAAATCTGTAGTTCTTTGGCCTTTTCAAGTGAGTTGTGGCCGCTTATTAAATCGTCGAGATAAAATTGAGTTTGTAAAGCTTTGGTTGCGGCTGGGTACTTGTAACCATAATCTAGGGCCAGCTGTTTTAATGTTCGCATAGCTAGCCATGGTGCGCATTTAGTGCCGTATGTTAAGGTACATAGAGTGTATTCTCGTAGTATGTCTGAAGGTGAAGGTCGCCATATGATTTTTTGCAATGTTTGTTGATCTTCCGAGAGCAAGATACATCGATACATCTTCTCTATGTCGGCAGTATAGGCATATTTGTAGGACTTCCATTTCAAAAGAAGTGCTTGAATGTCCTTTTGTATGTTTGGCCCTTTTTCCATTAGGGCATTGAGGCTTTTACCGCTTGAAGTTTTGTTCGAAGCGTTGAATACTACTCGTAGTTTAGTAGTAGTTGAGTTTTCTCGTAGTATTCCGTGATGAGGTAGGTAACATTGCGGACTTTTTCTAATTAATTTTCGTTCAGTTATTTTCATGTGGCCAAGTTCTGAGTATTCGTTTATGAACTCTTTGTACATAGTAGATAGTTTTTCGTTTTTTGTTAGCCGTTTTTCTAGTTGTAAAAATTGCGAAACCGCTGCTGGTCTTGATTCGCCGAGTTCAGTTTCGAAGTTTTCCAGCATCGGCATCTTCACAATATATTTTCCGTCCGTAGATCGCTTAGTAGTCTCTGTGTAGTAGGTTTCACAAAGATCATCTTTCTTGATATCCTCCGTTTGAGTTATAGATTCACTCTCCCAGTATTTAGTGAAATCAGAGAGGTTGATGATGGTGGCGTGGCAGTTAAAAGTTTTTAGTTTTCCACATAGTATCCACCCTAGTTGAGTTTGTTAGGCGACGGGAGAATGTTGATCTCCTTTCAGAACGCCGTCCATTAAAATTTCAGCATATATGTCAGCTGATAAAAGTAAGTCGATGGAGCCGCAAACATTGTAGTCTGGATCTCCGAGTTTTAAGTTTTGTAGATGTGGCCAGTTAGCTTTTTCAAAAGTAGATTCAGGCAAGTTATTTGTTAGCCTTTTCAATATCATGGCTTGAGCGACGAAAGTGTAGTCACTGTGTATGGATTTACAGGTAAGTTGCACCCGTCCTTTACAGTTTTCAGCCCCGTGCCCTATTCCAGACACAGAGACGTTCAGTTTTTGACGTGGAAGCTGTAGCATCTGAGCAGCATTCTCCGTTTTAAGATTTACTTGTGAGCCTTGGTCAAGTAGTCCCCGCAAAGTTTTGTAGGTACCATCGTTGCTCTTGACCCGTAGTTTGACTGTAGTTAGAAGCACTTCCATGTTGGTAGTAGCTGTGTGATGAGAAGTTTGCTGGCCGGAAATAGAAGGTTTTTCTATTTCGTTGCTAGTTTTCTCAGGTTTAAATGGTTCATGTAACTTTTTTGTTAACTTTTGACAGAGTAATGTATGATGTCTCATATTACATTCCTTGCAAACCTTTGATGAGTTACAGTCCGTGTTACCATGACTGTATAAACAGTTTTTGCAGAGTTTTAGTTTTGCAACGGTATTATTTCGCAATGGAATATCCATTTCTGTGAATTTAGCACATTGCATTAGAACATGAGTCCCATCGCATAAGGGACACTTTCCGTAAGCAGTGTGGTAAGACTTCGAGTAGTCTTTATTGTCTTTGTATAAGGTCGACGTTTTGTTGTAGTTCGGCCTTTCATTGTAGTGAGGTTTGAAGTTATATTTATTGTTTGTGGGCTTGTTGTAATTCATGTTTCCAGTTACTTTCTGCGAATGCGAATTGTTTGCGTCTTTTTGGCGAGTCTTGATGGTTTCAAAAGCCATGAATTGATTTTCTAAAAATGTTAAAAACTCTGTCAAGTTAGGCAGCTCCCTGTTGTTTTGAATCTCCTTGGAGTATTCATTGAATGTCGTAGAATCCAATTTTTGTGCCATATGGTGCACGATCATTGGGCCCCACGTTTTTACGTCCACGCCCATATTAGTGAGTCCGTTTATACTTTCGTTGATGATTGCGTGTAACTTTTTCAAGTTGTAGGCGTTGGGATTTTGAATGATTGTAAACTGCTGCATCCCGTTCATAAATGATGTGAACTGCAGCCGGCGGTTGTCATACCTATGCTTTAGTATCTCCCAACATGAATCGTAATTTTCGGCACTAACAGGTAGATGTTGTACTAAACGCTCAGCTTCACCTTTTAGTTTGGTTTTTAGGTGTTGCATTTTTAGTGATTTGGAGATAGTGGGATTTTTGTGAATTGTTTCCAGAAAGAGATCTTTGAATGAGATCCAGCGAATGTAATCACCGTGAAATTCTGGTATTTCTATTTTTGGAGCTGATTTTTCAAAGTGCAAGTTTGACCATATTTTGTTGTTCAGTTGCTTTCTCAACTCGTCGTACCTCTTCTCGATGTCATCGAATTTACTTGAGTATTCACGTAAACTCGAACCTTGAAGGGCATCCTCCAGATGCCAGTGCAGTTTGTCAATGGCGTCCCATTTGACCTTTAGAATCGACAGATGCTCTTCGAGTTCCCATTTTACAGATGTTTGTTCGATATTTATTTTTGCCATTGATCTGTCTAATGCTTTAAAATGGCATTCTTGTCGGTTCATCAGTTTTTTGATTGAATCGTCAGGATCCGCAGTACGTTTTTTGATGGTGAGGAAAGGTTCATCCTCCTGCATCCCGGTTAGGTCAAAGTAGACACTAGAATCCAGCGTTTTTTCTTGCTCTTGTTCTTGATAGGAAATTAGTAATTCCCTCATGTTTGCCTTGGTAGCTTCGTAAAGTTCTTTAGTTCTCCCATACACGTTGCTCGTGAAGTAGTTATGCTGGCTTTTCTCGTCAATTTTCCTAACGAGAACTTCATGCCTCTCGTGGAAAGAAACCCAGGATTCTTCCAGGGTTTCAAGTAGTTTGTTTAAGTATTCGACAGTTTTTCTAGAAGTACTGTCTTTTTTGTAGTTAGAGCATAAAGTTTTAATACTCTCAAAGCAACTTACTTGTTCAGAAAGTTCCTCCATTTTTAGTTGTAGTTAAGTAGTTATTAGTTCAGTTTGCAGTAGTATTAGTTAAAATGCAGCAGTAGTTGTAGTTAAGTTTTGATAGTTGATAGTTCAGAAGTAGTTGTAGTGGAAGTTTTCCATGTAGTCGGCTGGTAATGAACGTGAAGACAAGGTAGTAGTATCCTCAATCTTTTCCAAGCGTTTTCCAAAGATCCTCGCAGTTCACGATTGATTTCTTTAACACTTGAATGTTCTTGGCACTTAATGCATCTGTAACTCTCCGCTACGAAAGTGTGCGCCTTCTCAATCAGCCTGGTGAGACCCGCTTGTGGGAGGCCAGGCCGCCGATTCGCATTCGTAACGTCAAATCACAAAATACACTAGTGTATTTCTCGAAGGACCATTATGTACGATCCCAGTATAGCACCGTACATAAAGTATTAGTTGATAATGTTCTGGAGTGCCACAAGAAAACAGTAATAATTAACGTAAACTGTTTATTTAATCAAACACGCTTAGCGCCAGCGTCTTAGTCGCGCGGCGGATTACTCGTCACTCACTGCAGTAATAATGAAAACGCTGATCCTAGGAATTCGCACCGATATGGATGTACATAACCGTACAGACTGACTGACCTACTGACCTACTGACCTGACCCACTGACCCATAAACCTAGTGACCTACTGACCGACTGACCCTCTAGTCACTGTTAGTAGGTTTATGGGTCAGTAGGTCACTAGGTCAGTAGGTCAGCAGGTCAGTAGGTCAGCAGGTCAGTAGGTCAACATGTCAGTAGGTTAGTAGGTCAGCAGGTCAGTAGGTCACTAGGTCAGTAGGTCAGTAGGTCAGCAGGTCAGTAGGTCAGCAGGTCAGTAGGTCAGTGGGTCAGCAGGTCAGTGGGTCAGCAGGTCAGGTCAGTAGGTCAGTAGTGAGCCATATGTGTTCATCTGGGTGTTTCTATTAAAATATACGAGCGATTTCGTTCGCGTTGACTTAAATTATAACCGCGCCAATTATCGAAAATCGCATACGTCCGAAAACGCATAGTCATAGTTAAACCAAATAAGTTATTATTTTCCGACCTTTTTGGTTAAACTTGAGCGGCTCCCATACCCAGTTGACTCAAAAAGTTTTATACCACTAAAGTTAAAAACCTTATAATTTCGTGGACGCGACAATGTGTCAACTACTATTTACTATTCTATGGCACGGCAGAAGTATCTAAATAAGAATCAGTATTCTATGGCAACAAATCTAATTTTTCGCTAAAAAAAGAAACTATCCTATGTCCTACAAGGAGCCAGTATCACCAAGATAAGTCAAACTGTTTAGTCGTGAAAACGTAACAAACAGGCAGACAGACATACAGAGTTGCTTTTGAATTTATAAATTAGTATGGATGTATGACACTCTAAGAAAATGCATGGCTTTGCATTTTCTCAGAGAGTTAATATAGACATCTTATTATATTATACTTCATCTACCACATTGCAAACTTGATATTTATACCAAATAGTGACTTCTGATAGGTCAAAATTTGCGTCAAGTGAAGGCGCACACGCGGGTGAAAACCAAATTTTAATAAGTGTTGTGCGCGAAAAGTTATTGGCGAAAACAGGAAAAATTTTAAACTTCAAAAAAATACGCTGAACGATTTTGAGTGGTTTCTAATAGATTAGCAATTTAAAAATTTTCAAAAAACTAAATTTTGACCTTGTTCTGATACTTTTAATTAATAAATCTTTTAGGTGTAAATTGTATTGTTTTATATGGTTAGTAATTAGGTTTTTTATGTATGTTTTAAATTTGAGAATTTTTGGTCAAGTAGTTTAGAAGATATTATGTGTTGACCTTTTGACCCACATTCAAGGTACTGTAACGAACTTTTATTTGAGGCCTGATTTAATACGCGGTAAATTATTGGCTTGCTAATATTTTAAAGTAACATCTGATAACGATTAAGTATTACACTTGAGAGAGGACTTGTGAACTTAATTCTTTAGTTTAGAATGATTAAAAATACAAGTTGAGAATATAGTTCTTTCTGTACTCGCTGAAAGGCTGAGATTTACGTGTTTTTTATTTTAAAACGAAAACACTTGAAGATAGAAATTAGAGAATGCTTTTAAAATTCTCAACGCAATAAATTAGTATTTTTTTTATGATGTCAGTCAATAAATTTTAGCTAAAATGGGTTTGAAACAAGTGGGCGCCTCTCTTCTAGAAATTCTAACACTTAACTTTTTGTACGTCTGTGCTAACGTGGGAAAGACACACCTTGTAACGAATTTCAAAATATTGAATATTGATTGGTTGTTTGTAGAAATAGAGGCGTGACCACCTTAAATTGTGGTAAGGGATTTTTCGTAAGAGATTGGAAATGCGAAATCACTCTGGACAGACGGTCGGGGGTCGAGTCAGGAGGAGGCCGGAAGGCGGATATCGTGAGATTTGATAATCCTAGTAGAATCAGTGTTGAAGTAGAGTTAATTGTATCAAGTTAGACTTGCTGTTATTATTTACATTAAATTCAGTGTGTATATTGGTAACGTATCTAGTTATAGGGGTATAGAATTGCAATATTTTAGGTACTTAGGTATTTACGAATTTGAAATTCGTGAAATAAGCAGAGAATAGATATTTATATGCGAGGCTTATTTATGCAGAAGTGCTGTTGATGAACACGTTAGATATATTTAATTCATTTTCGGTTAAACTAGGAGATGTGGTTTTAACCTTATTTTTCAGCATTCACAGGTTCATACAGACTTATTATAATGATAAAAATTTAGTCTATGTTTAGTACTAAGTATTGCGATAATTATCAAATTCTCCCAAACAGATTGTCCGAAGGAAGCGGTTCGAACGTGAAACTTGTCTAACCAATTTATGCATGGTATTTTTTATAGTCATTCACAGCTTAGCCGAGAAGGAGTCGCTTTTTCCGTCATAACCAATCAAACTTCCTTCCATGTTCCTATAATTATTTCGTGATAGTTCTATTATTTTATTCAACAAGGGACTATATTGCGAACACATTTTCAATTCATCTACTTTATACTCTGAAATCAATCGATCTAATAAAATTCAGTGAAAACTCCTGGGTTCACGTGGTTGCCGTCCGCGGAGGGGCGAAGCCCCGCCATAAATTGTCTATCAGGTTCTGTAAGACGAGGCCTGTGTCTGACCCCCTCCAACCCGTACGCTCGACTTCTGTCCTGGATGTTTGATACTGCTTTTTATTAAATCACGTAGCTTAGCTAGTTTAGTTATCATGGGGTAGCTTAGCTAGAGATCTATTTAATTCATTGTAATATTCTAGATTTATCTTGAGTATTCCTCTGAATTTAATAAATCTATGTTAGAAATATGTCTGAAATCAATAGGATTTCAACATATTGGGGGTTTGAGGGTAAATAGGCGCCTTTCCCATTTCCTTACCTGATCCCTCCTGCTTCGCAAGACTAGAAATTTTCCCCATCCCTAAGTTCTCTCCTAGAACAAGACATTTCTAGCCATACATCGCATGCAGGGTGTATGTGGGTAGGGGCCCTTCACAAAATAAATCAAAATATTATAATTACTACTTACACAAACTAACATAAACCTTTTCTTTTCAGCTATTTCGAGACCTTATTCCCGGGCTTAGCTTTAAGATAATATTAAGAACAGTACTAATTTAGAATTATTAATCCATTGAAGTCTTGTCATAATTAAATCCATTATATTTTAAATGAATATTAGCACTCTGGTGATATTTAAATTCAATTCACAAATAACATTTAATTCGTGTTATTTTATTTGTGTCATTTATTAAAGCCAAATTACATCAGTATTACTATTTCATTTATTCCTCCAAATCATTTACACAACGTAGAATAAATTCAATTCTAGACGATCACACTTAGGATGGCCAAAATCACAGATAGGTTTATTTTCGATTCAAGATAGCTTTAAGTCTAGACCATAGGCTCAGGTAGACTTCTATTTTATATAGGGAGGTCAGGTTTTGTTACAGTACCCTGGAAATTACAGGTAGGGAAAAAGTTCCAAAGCCAATTTGTGACATTTATTATTTCTAATAGATTAGCAATTTAAAAAATTTCAAAAAACTAAATTTTGACCTTGTTCTGATACTTTTAATTAATATAATTAGTATAGTGAGAAGGTACGCGTGATATTTGTGTGCCAGTATATCGGGTCTGTCAACAAGTAACCTCATTTTAAGTTTCGTTGACCCACTGACCTGCTGACCCACTGACCTGCTGACACACTGACCTACTGACCTACTGACCTGCTGACCTACTGACCTGCTGACCTACTGACCTACTGACCTAGTGACCCACTGACCCATAAACCTAGTGACCTACTGACTGACTGACCTACTGACCTACTGACCTGACCCACTGACCCATAAACCTAGTGACCTACTGACCGACTGACCCTCTAGTCACTGTCAGTAGGTTTATGGGTCAGTAGGTCACTAGGTCAGTAGGTCAGTAGGTCAGCAGGTCAGTAGGTCAGTAGGTCAGCAGGTCAGTAGGTCACTAGGTCAGTAGGTCAGCAGGTCAGTAGGTCAGTAGGTCACTAGGTCAGTAGGTCACTAGGTCAGTAGGTCAGTAGGTCAGCAGGTCAGTAGGTCACTAGGTCACTAGGTCAGTAGGTCAGTAGGTCAGCAGGTCAGTAGGTCAGCAGGTCAGTAGGTCACTAGGTCAGTAGGTCAGTAGATCAGCAGGTCAGTAGGTCAGCAGGTCAGTAGGTCAGTAGGTCAGCAGGTCAGTAGGTCAGTAGGTCAGAAGGTCAGTAGGTCAGAAGGTCAGTAGGTCAGTGGGTCAGCAGGTCAGTGGGTCAGCAGGTCAGGTCAGTAGGTCAGTAGTGAGCCATATGTGTTCATCTGGGTGTTTCTATTAAAATATACGAGCGATTTCGTTCGCGTTGACTTAAATTATAACCGCGCCAATTATCGAAAATCGCATACGTCCGAAAACGCATAGTCATAGTTAAACCAAATAAGTTATTATTTTCCGACCTTTTTGGTTAAACTTGAGCGGCTCCCATACCCAGTTGACTCAAAAAGTTTTATACCACTAAAGTTAAAAACCTTATAATTTCGTGGACGCGACAATGTGTCAACTACTATTTACTCTGCGCTTAGTAGTTACTGAGATTTCGTATGTTGACCCACTGACCTGCTGACACACTGACCTACTGACCTCCTACTGACCTGCTGACCTACTGACCTGTTGACCTACTGACCTAGTGACCCACTGACCCATAAACCTAGTGACCTACTGACTGACTGACCTACTGACCTACTGACCTGACCCACTGACCCATAAACCTAGTGACCTACTGACCGACTGACCCTCTAGTCACTGTCAGTAAGTTTATGGGTCAGTAGGTCACTAGGTCAGTAGGTCAGTAGGTCAGCAGGTCAGTAGGTCAGCAGGTCAGTAGGTCAGTAGGTCACTAGGTCAGTAGGTCAGCCGGTCAGTAGGTCAGTATGTCAGCAGGTCAGTAGGTCAGTAGGTCAGCAGGTCAGTAGGTCAGCAGGTCAGTAAGTCAGCAGGTCAGTAGGTCAGTAGGTCAGTGGGTCAGCAGGTCAGGTCAGTAGGTCAGTAGTGAGCCATATGTGTTCATCTGGGTGTTTCTATTAAAATATACGAGCGATTTCGTTCGCGTTGACTTAAATTATAACCGCGCCAATTATCGAAAATCGCATACGTCCGAAAACGCATAGTCATAGTTAAACCAAATAAGTTATTATTTTCCGACCTTTTTGGTTAAACTTGAGCGGCTCCCATACCCAGTTGACTCAGTCAGTGGGTCAGCAGGTCAGTGGGTCAATGGATCAGTAGGTCAGGTCAGTGGGTCAACATACGAAATCTCAGTAACTACTAAGCGCAGAAATACGAAACTTAAAATGAGTAATCGGTCAGTAGGTCAGTAGGTCAGTAGGTTTATGGGTCAGTGGGTCAGGTCAGTAGGTCAGTAGTGAGCCATATGTGTTCATCTGGGTGTTTCTATTAAAATATACGAGCGATTTCGTTCGCGTTGACTTAAATTATTTTCCGACCTTTTTGGTTAAACTTGAGCGGCTCCCATACCCAGTTGACTCAAAAAGTTTTATACCACTAAAGTTAAAACCCTTATAATTTCGTGGACGCGACAATGTGTCAACTACTATTTACTCTGCGCTTAGTAGTTACTGAGATTTCGTATGTTGACCCACTGACCTGCTGACCCACTGACCTACTGACCTACTGACCTACTGACCTACTGACCTGCTGACCTACTGACCTGCTGACCTACTGACCTAGTGACCTACTGACCTACTGACCTAGTGACCCACTGACCCATAAACCTAGTGACCTACTGACTGACTGACCTACTGACCTACTGACCTGACCCACTGACGCATAAACCTAGTGACCTACTGACCGACTGACCCTCTAGTCACTGTCAGTAGGTTTATGGGTCAGTAGGTCACTAGGTCAGCAGGTCAGTAGGTCAGCAGGTCAGTAGGTCAGTAGGTCAGCAGGTCAGTAGGTCACTAGGTCAGTAGGTCAGTAGGTCAGCAGGTCAGTAGGTCAGCAGTTCAGTAGGTCAGTAGGTCAGTGGGTCAGCAGGTCAGTGGGTCAGCAGGTCAGTGGGTCAGCAGGTCAGGTCAGTAGGTCAGTAGTGAGCCATATGTGTTCATCTGGGTGTTTCTATTAAAATATACGAGCGATTTCGTTCGCGTTGACTTAAATTATAACCGCGCCAATTATCGAAAATCGCATACGTCCGAAAACGCATAGTCATAGTTAAACCAAATAAGTTATTATTTTCCGACCTTTTTGGTTAAACTTGAGCGGCTCCCATACCCAGTTGACTCAAAAAGTTTTATACCACTAAAGTTAAAAACCTTATAATTTCGTGGACGCGACAATGTGTCAACTACTATTTACTAATCTATGGCACGGCACAAGTATCTAAACAAGAATCAGTATTCTATGGCAACAAATCTAATTTTTCGCAAAAAAAAGAAACTATCCTATGTCCTACAAGGAGCCAGTATCACCAAGATAAGTCAAACTGTTTAGTCGTGAAAACGTAAGAAACAGGCAGACAGACATACAGAGTTGCTTCTAAATTTATAAATTAGTATGGATGTATGACACTCTAAGAAAATGCATGGCTTTGCATTTTCTCAGAGAGTTAATATAGACATCTTATTATATTATACTTCATCTACCACATTGCAAACTTGATATTTATACAAAATAGTGACTTCTGATAGGTCAAAATTTGCGTCAAGTGAAGGCGCACACGTGGGTGAAAACCAAATTTTAATAAGTGTTGTGCGCGAAAAGTTATTGGCGAAAAAAGGAAAAATTTTAAACTTCAAAAAAATACGCTGAACGATTTTGAGTGGTTTCTAATAGATTAGCAATATAAAAATTTTCAAAAAACTAAATTTTGACCTTGTTGTGATACTTTTAATTAATAAATCTTTTAGGTGCTAATTTTATTGTTTCATATGGTTAGTAATTAGGTTTTTTATGTATGTTTTAAATTTGAGAATTTTGGGTCAAGTAGTTTAGAAGATATTGTGGTTTCTAATAGATTAGCAATTTAAAAATTTTCAAAAAACTAAATTTTGACCTTGTTCTGATACTTTTAATTAATAAATCTTTTAGGTGTTAATTTTATTGTTTCATATGGTTAGTAATTAGGTTTTTTATGTATGTTTTAAATTTGAGAATTTTTGGTCAAGTAGTTTAGAAGATATTATGTGTTGACCTTTTGACCCACATTCAAGGTACCCTGGAAATTACAGGTAGGGAAAAAGTTCTAAAGCCAATTTGTGACATTTATTATTTCTAATAGATTAGCAATTTAAAAATTTTCAAAAAACTAAATTTTGACCTTGTTCTGATACTTTTAATTAATATAATTAGTATAGTGAGAAGGTACGCGTGATATTTGTGTGCCAGTATATCGGGTCTGTCAACAAGTAACCTCATTTTAAGTTTCGTATTTCTGCGCTTAGTAGTTACTGAGATTTCGTATGTTGACCCACTGACCTGCTGACCCACTGACCTGCTGACACACTGACCTACTGACCTACTGACCTGCTGACCTGCTGACCTACTGACCTACTGACCTAGTGACCCACTGACCCATAAACCTAGTGACTGACTGACCTACTGACCTACTGACCTGACCCACTGACCCATAAACCTAGTGACCTACTGACCGACTGACCCTCTAGTCACTGTCAGTAGGTTTATTAGTCAGTAGGTCACTAGGTCAGTAGGTCAGCAGGTCAGCAGGTCAGCAGGTCAGTAGGTCAGTAGGTCAGCAGGTCAGTGGGTCAGCAGGTCAGTGGGTCAGTGGATCAGTAGGTCAGGTCAGTGGGTCAACATACGAAATCTCAGTAACTACTAAGCGCAGAAATACGAAACTTAAAATGAGTAATCGGTCAGTAGGTCAGTAGGTCAGTAGGTTTATGGGTCAGTGGGTCAGGTCAGTAGGTCAGTAGTGAGCCATATGTGTTCATCTGGGTGTTTCTATTAAAATATACGAGCGATTTCGTTCGCGTTGACTTAAATTATAACCGCGCCAATTATCGAAAATCGCATACGTCCGAAAACGCATAGTCATAGTTAAACCAAATAAGTTATTATTTTCCGACCTTTTTGGTTAAACTTGAGCGGCTCCCATACCCAGTTGACTCAAAAAGTTTTATACCACTAAAGTTAAAAACCTTATAATTTCGTGGACGCGACAATGTGTCAACTACTATTTACTAATCTATGGCACGGCACAAGTATCTAAACAAGAATCAGTATTCTATGGCAACAAATCTAATTTTTCGCAAAAAAAAGAAACTATCCTATGTCCTACAAGGAGCCAGTATCACCAAGATAAGTCAAACTGTTTAGTCGTGAAAACGTAAGAAACAGGCAGACAGACATACAGAGTTGCTTCTAAATTTATAAATTAGTATGGATGTATGACACTCTAAGAAAATGCATGGCTTTGCATTTTCTCAGAGAGTTAATATAGACATCTTATTATATTATACTTCATCTACCACATTGCAAACTTGATATTTATACAAAATAGTGACTTCTGATAGGTCAAAATTTGCGTCAAGTGAAGGCGCACACGTGGGTGAAAACCAAATTTTAATAAGTGTTGTGCGCGAAAAGTTATTGGCGAAAAAAGGAAAAATTTTAAACTTCAAAAAAATACGCTGAACGATTTTGAGTGGTTTCTAATAGATTAGCAATATAAAAATTTTCAAAAAACTAAATTTTGACCTTGTTGTGATACTTTTAATTAATAAATCTTTTAGGTGCTAATTTTATTGTTTCATATGGTTAGTAATTAGGTTTTTTATGTATGTTTTAAATTTGAGAATTTTGGGTCAAGTAGTTTAGAAGATATTGTGGTTTCTAATAGATTAGCAATTTAAAAATTTTCAAAAAACTAAATTTTGACCTTGTTCTGATACTTTTAATTAATAAATCTTTTAGGTGTTAATTTTATTGTTTCATATGGTTAGTAATTAGGTTTTTTATGTATGTTTTAAATTTGAGAATTTTTGGTCAAGTAGTTTAGAAGATATTATGTGTTGACCTTTTGACCCACATTCAAGGTACCCTGGAAATTACAGGTAGGGAAAAAGTTCTAAAGCCAATTTGTGACATTTATTATTTCTAATAGATTAGCAATTTAAAAATTTTCAAAAAACTAAATTTTGACCTTGTTCTGATACTTTTAATTAATATAATTAGTATAGTGAGAAGGTACGCGTGATATTTGTGTGCCAGTATATCGGGTCTGTCAACAAGTAACCTCATTTTAAGTTTCGTATTTCTGCGCTTAGTAGTTACTGAGATTTCGTATGTTGACCCACTGACCTGCTGACCCACTGACCTGCTGACACACTGACCTACTGACCTACTGACCTGCTGACCTGCTGACCTACTGACCTACTGACCTAGTGACCCACTGACCCATAAACCTAGTGACTGACTGACCTACTGACCTACTGACCTGACCCACTGACCCATAAACCTAGTGACCTACTGACCGACTGACCCTCTAGTCACTGTCAGTAGGTTTATTAGTCAGTAGGTCACTAGGTCAGTAGGTCAGCAGGT
Organism: Philereme transversata; assembly: GCA_963924445.1. Lineage (NCBI taxonomy): Eukaryota > Metazoa > Arthropoda > Insecta > Lepidoptera > Geometridae > Philereme > Philereme transversata. The sequence goes on from OZ004353.1 coordinate 8,268,971, forward strand.
CAGCAGGTCAGCAGGTCAGTAGGTCAGTAGGTCAGCAGGTCAGTGGGTCAGCAGGTCAGTGGGTCAGTGGATCAGTAGGTCAGGTCAGTGGGTCAACATACGAAATCTCAGTAACTACTAAGCGCAGAAATACGAAACTTAAAATGAGTAATCGGTCAGTAGGTCAGTAGGTCAGTAGGTTTATGGGTCAGTGGGTCAGGTCAGTAGGTCAGTAGTGAGCCATATGTGTTCATCTGGGTGTTTCTATTAAAATATACGAGCGATTTCGTTCGCGTTGACTTAAATTATAACCGCGCCAATTATCGAAAATCGCATACGTCCGAAAACGCATAGTCATAGTTAAACCAAATAAGTTATTATTTTCCGACCTTTTTGGTTAAACTTGAGCGGCTCCCATACCCAGTTGACTCAAAAAGTTTTATACCACTAAAGTTAAAAACCTTATAATTTCGTAGACGCGACAATGTGTCAACTACTATTTACTAATCTATGGCACGGCACAAGTATCTAAATAAGAATCAGTATTCTATGGCAACAAATCTAATTTTTCGCAAAAAAAAGAAACTATCCTATGTCCTACAAGCAGCCAGTATCACCAAGATAAGTCAAACTGTTTAGTCGTGAAAACGTAACAAACAGGCAGACAGACATACAGAGTTGCTTTTGAATTTATAAATTAGTATGGATGTATGACACTCTAAGAAAATGCATGGCTTTGCATTTTCTCAGAGAGTTAATATAGACATCTTATTATATTATACTTCATCTACCACATTGCAAACTTGATATTTATACAAAATAGTGACTTCTGATAGGTCAAAATTTGCGTCAAGTGAAGGCGCACACGTGAGTGAAAACCAAATTTTAATAAGTGTTGTGCGCGAAAAGTTATTGGCGAAAACAGGAAAAATTTTAAACTTCAAAAAAATATGCTGAACGATTTTGAGTGGTTTCTAATAGATTAGCAATTTAAAAATTTTCAAAAAACTAAATTTTGACCTTGTTCTGATACTTTTAATTAATAAATCTTTTAGGTGTAAATTGTATTGTTTTATATGGTTAGTAATTAGGTTTTTTATGTATGTTTTAAATTTGAGAATTTTTGGTCAAGTAGTTTAGAAGATATTATGTGTTGACCTTTTGACCCACATTCAAGGTACTGTAACGAACTTTTATTTGAGGCCTGATTTAATACGCGGTAAATTATTGGCTTGCTAATATTTTAAAGTAACATCTGATAACGATTAAGTATTACACTTGAGAGAGGACTTGTGAACTTAATTCTTTAGTTTAGAATGATTAAAAATACAAGTTGAGAATATAGTTCTTTCTGTACTCGCTGAAAGGCTGAGATTTACGTGTTTTTTATTTTAAAACGAAAACACTTGAAGATAGAAATTAGAGAATGCTTTTAAAATTCTCAACGCAATAAATTAGTATTTTTTTTATGATGTCAGTCAATAAATTTTAGCTAAAATGGGTTTGAAACAAGTGGGCGCCTCTCTTCTAGAAATTCTAACACTTAACTTTTTGTACGTCTGTGCTAACGTGGGAAAGACACACCTTGTAACGAATTTCAAAATATTGAATATTGATTGGTTGTTTGTAGAAATAGAGGCGTGACCACCTTAAATTGTGGTAAGGGATTTTTCGTAAGAGATTGGAAATGCGAAATCACTCTGGACAGACGGTCGGGGGTCGAGTCAGGAGGAGGCCGGAAGGCGGATATCGTGAGATTTGATAATCCTAGTAGAATCAGTGTTGAATTAGAGTTAATTGTATCAAGTTAGACTTGCTGTTATTATTTACATTAAATTCAGTGTGTATATTGGTAACGTATCTAGTTATAGGGGTATAGAATTGCAATATTTTAGGTACTTAGGTATTTACGAATTTGAAATTCGTGAAATAAGCAGAGAATAGATATTTATATGCGAGGCTTATTTATGCAGAAGTGCTGTTGATGAACACGTTAGATATATTTAATTCATTTTCGGTTAAACTAGGAGATGTGGTTTTAACCTTATTTTTCAGCATTCACAGGTTCATACAGACTTATTATAATGATAAAAATGTAGTCTATGTTTAGTACTAAGTATTGCGATAATTATCAAATTCTCCCAAACAGATTGTCCGAAGGAAGCGGTTCGAACGTGAAACTTGTCTAACCAATTTATGCATGGTATTTTTTATAGTCATTCACAGCTTAGCCGAGAAGGAGTCGCTTTTTCCGTCATAACCAATCAAACTTCCTTCCATGTTCCTATAATTATTTCGTGATAGTTCTATTATTTTATTCAACAAGGGACTATATTGCGAACACATTTTCAATTCATCTACTTTATACTCTGAAATCAATCGATCTAATAAAATTCAGTGAAAACTCCTGGGTTCACGTGGTTGCCGTCCGCGGAGGGGCGAAGCCCCGCCATAAATTGTCTATCAGGTTCTGTAAGACGAGGCCTGTGTCTGACCCCCTCCAACCCGTACGCTCGACTTCTGTCCTGGATGTTTGATACTGCTTTTTATTAAATCACGTAGCTTAGCTAGTTTAGTTATCATGGGGTAGCTTAGCTAGAGATCTATTTAATTCATTGTAATATTCTAGATTTATCTTGAGTATTCCTCTGAATTTAATAAATCTATGTTAGAAATATGTCTGAAATCAATAGGATTTCAACATATTGGGGGTTTGAGGGTAAATAGGCGCCTTTCCCATTTCCTTACCTGATCCCTCCTGCTTCGCAAGACTAGAAATTTTCCCCATCCCTAAGTTCTCTCCTAGAACAAGACATTTCTAGCCATACATCGCATGCAGGGTGTATGTGGGTAGGGGCCCTTCACAAAATAAATCAAAATATTATAATTACTACTTACACAAACTAACATAAACCTTTTCTTTTCAGCTATTTCGAGACCTTATTCCCGGGCTTAGCTTTAAGATAATATTAAGAACAGTACTAATTTAGAATTATTAATCCATTGAAGTCTTGTCATAATTAAATCCATTATATTTTAAATGAATATTAGCACTCTGGTGATATTTAAATTCAATTCACAAATAACATTTAATTCGTGTTATTTTATTTGTGTCATTTATTAAAGCCAAATTACATCAGTATTACTATTTCATTTATTCCTCCAAATCATTTACACAACGTAGAATAAATTCAATTCTAGACGATCACACTTAGGATGGCCAAAATCACAGATAGGTTTATTTTCGATTCAAGATAGCTTTAAGTCTAGACCATAGGCTCAGGTAGACTTCTATTTTATATAGGGAGGTCAGGTTTTGTTACAGTACCCTGGAAATTACAGGTAGGGAAAAAGTTCCAAAGCCAATTTGTGACATTTATTATTTCTAATAGATTAGCAATTTAAAAAATTTCAAAAAACTAAATTTTGACCTTGTTCTGATACTTTTAATTAATATAATTAGTATAGTGAGAAGGTACGCGTGATATTTGTGTGCCAGTATATCGGGTCTGTCAACAAGTAACCTCATTTTTGGTTTCGTTGACCCACTGACCTGCTGACCCACTGACCTGCTGACACACTGACCTACTGACCTACTGACCTACTGACCTGCTGACCTACTGACCTGCTGACCTACTGACCTAGTGACCCACTGACCCATAAACCTAGTGACCTACTGACTGACTGACCTACTGACCTACTGACCTGACCCACTGACCCATAAACCTAGTGACCTACTGACCGACTGACCCTCTAGTCACTGTCAGTAGGTTTATGGGTCAGTAGGTCACTAGGTCAGTAGGTCAGTAGGTCAGCAGGTCAGTAGGTCACTAGGTCAGTAGGTCAGTAGGTCAGTAGGTCAGCAGGTCAGTAGGTCAGCAGGTCAGTAGGTCAGTAGGTCAGCAGGTCAGTAGGTCAGCAGGTCATTAGGTCAGTAGGTCAGTGGGTCAGCAGGTCAGTAGGTCAGCAGGTCAGGTCAGTAGGTCAGTAGTGAGCCATATGTGTTCATCTGGGTGTTTCTATTAAAATTATACGAGCGATTTCGTTCGCGTTGACTTAAATTATAACCGCGCCAATTATCGAAAATCGCATACGTCCGAAAACGCATAGTCATAGTTAAACCAAATAAGTTATTATTTTCCGACCTTTTTGGTTAAACTTGAGCGGCTCCCATACCCAGTTGACTCAAAAAGTTTTATACCACTAAAGTTAAAAACCTTATAATTTCGTGGACGCGACAATGTGTCAACTACTATTTACTCTGCGCTTAGTAGTTACTGAGATTTCGTATGTTGACCCACTGACCTGCTGACCCACTGACCTGCTGACACACTGACCTACTGACCTACTGACCTACTGACCTACTGACCTGCTGACCTACTGACCTGTTGACCTACTGACCTAGTGACCCACTGACCCATAAACCTAGTGACCTACTGACTGACTGACCTACTGACCTGCTGACCTGACCCACTGACCCATAAACCTAGTGACCTACTGACCGACTGACCCTCTAGTCACTGTCAGTAGGTTTATGGGTCAGTAGGTCACTAGGTCAGTAGGTCACTAGGTCACTAGGTCAGTAGGTCAGTAGGTCAGCAGGTCAGTAGGTCAGCAGGTCAGTAGGTCAGTAGGTCAGCAGGTCACTAGGTCACTAGGTCAGTAGGTCAGCAGGTCAGTAGGTCAGTAGGTCAGCAGGTCAGTAGGTCAGTAGGTCAGTAGGTCAGTGGGTCAGCAGGTCAGTGGGTCAGCAGGTCAGGTCAGTAGGTCAGTAGTGAGCCATATGTGTTCATCTGGGTGTTTCTATTAAAATATACGAGCGATTTCGTTCGCGTTGACTTAAATTATAACCGCGCCAATTATCGAAAATCGCATACGTCCGAAAACGCATAGTCATAGTTAAACCAAATAAGTTATTATTTTCCGACCTTTTTGGTTAAACTTGAGCGGCTCCCATACCCAGTTGACTCAGTCAGTGGGTCAGCAGGTCAGTGGGTCAGTGGATCAGTAGGTCAGGTCAGTGGGTCAACATACGAAATCTCAGTAACTACTAAGCGCAGAAATACGAAACTTAAAATGAGTAATCGGTCAGTAGGTCAGTAGGTCAGTAAGTTTATGGGTCAGTGGGTCAGGTCAGTAGGTCAGTAGTGAGCAATATGTGTTCATCTGGGTGTTTCTATTAAAATATACGAGCGATTTCGTTCGCGTTGACTTAAATTATTTTCCGACCTTTTTGGTTAAACTTGAGCGGCTCCCATACCCAGTTGACTCAAAAAGTTTTATACCACTAAAGTTAAAAACCTTATAATTTCGTGGACGCGACAATGTGTCAACTACTATTTACTCTGCGCTTAGTAGTTACTGAGATTTCGTATGTTGACCCACTGACCTGCTGACCCACTGACCTGCTGACACACTGACCTACTGACCTACTGACCTGCTGACCTACTGACCTGCTGACCTACTGACCTACTGACCTAGTGACCCACTGACCCATAAACCTAGTGACCTACTGACTGACTGACCTACTGACCTACTGACCTGACCCACTGACCCATAAACCTAGTGACCTACTGACCGACTGACCCTCTAGTCACTGTCAGTAGGTTTATGGGTCAGTAGGTCACTAGGTCAGTAGGTCAGCAGGTCAGTAGGTCAGCAGGTCAGTAGGTCACTAGGTCAGTAGGTCAGTAGGTCAGCAGGTCAGTAGGTCAGCAGGTTAGTAGGTCAGTAGGTCAGTAGGTCAGTGGGTCAGCAGGTCAGTGGGTCAGCAGGTCAGGTCAGTAGGTCAGTAGTGAGCCATATGTGTTCATCTGGGTGTTTCTATTAAAATATACGAGCGATTTCGTTCGCGTTGACTTAAATTATAACCGCGCCAATTATCGAAAATCGCATACGTCCGAAAACGCATAGTCATAGTTAAACCAAATAAGTTATTATTTTCCGACCTTTTTGGTTAAACTTGAGCGGCTCCCATACCCAGTTGACTCAAAAAGTTTTATACCACTAAAGTTAAAAACCTTATAATTTCGTGGACGCGACAATGTGTCAACTACTATTTACTAATCTATGGCACGGCACAAGTATCTAAATAAGAATCAGTATTCTATGGCAACAAATCTAATTTTTCGCAAAAAAAAGAAACTATCCTATGTCCTACAAGGAGCCAGTATCACCAAGATAAGTCAAACTGTTTAGTCGTGAAAACGTAACAAACAGGCAGACAGACATACAGAGTTGCTTTTGAATTTATAAATTAGCATGGATGTATGACACTCTAAGAAAATGCATGGCTTTGCATTTTCTCAGAGAGTTAATATAGACATCTTAATATATTATACTTCATCTACCACATTGCAAACTTGATATTTATACAAAATAGTGACTTCTGATAGGTCAAAATTTGCGTCAAGTGAAGACGCACACGTGGGTGAAAACCAAATTTTAATAAGTGTTGTGCGCGAAAAGTTATTGGCGAAAAAAGGAAAAATTTTAAACATCAAAAAAATACGCTGAACGATTTTGAGTGGTTTCTAATAGATAAGCAATTTAAAAATTTTCAAAAAACTAAATTTTGACCTTGTTCTGATACTTTTAATTAATAAATCTTTTAGGTGTAAATTGTATTGTTTTATATGGTTAGTAATTAGGTTTTTTATGTATGTTTTAAATTTGAGAATTTTTGGTCAAGTAGTTTAGAAGATATTATTTGTTGACCTTTTGACCCACATTCAAGGTACCCTGGAAATTACAGGTAGGGAAAAAGTTCTAAAGCCAATTTGTGACATTTATTATTTCTAATAGATTACCAATTTAAAAATTTTCAAAAAACTAAATTTTGACCTTGTTCTGATACTTTTAATTAATATAATTAGTATAGTGAGAAGGTACGCGTGATATTTGTGTGCCAGTATATCGGGTCTGTCAACAAGTAACCTCATTTTAAGTTTCGGTGACCCACTGACCTGCTGACCCACTGACCTGCTGACACACTGACCTACTGACCTACTGACCTACTGACCTGCTGACCTACTGACCTACTGACCTAGTGACCCACTGACCCATAAACCTAGTGACCTACTGACTGACTGACCTACTGACCTACTGACCTGACCCACTGACCCATAAACCTAGTGACCTACTGACCGACTGATCCTCTAGTCACTGTCAGTAGGTTTATGGGTCAGTAGGTCACTAGGTCAGTAGGTCAGTAGGTCAGCAGGTCAGTAGGTCAGCAGGTCAGTAGGTCAGTAGGTCAGCATGTCAGTGGGTCAGCAGGTCAGTGGGTCATTAGTAATTAGGTTTTTTATGTATGTTTTAAATTAGAGAATTTTTGGTCAAGTAGTTTAGAAGATATTATGTGTTGACCTTTTGACCCACATTCAAGGTACCCTGGAAATTACAGGTAGGGAAAAAGTTCTAAAGCCAATTTGTGACATTTATTATTTCTAATAGATTAGCAATTTAAACATTTTCAATAAACTAAATTTTGACCTTGTTCTGATACTTTTATATAATATAATTAGTATAGTGAGAAGGTACGCGTGATATTTGTGTGCCAGTATATCGGGTCTGTCAACAAGTAACCTCATTTTAAGTTTCGTATTTCTGCGCTTAGTAGTTACTGAGATTTCGTATGTTGACCCACTGACCTGCTGACCCACTGACCTGCTGACACACTGACCTACTGACCTACTGACCTACTGACCTGCTGACCTACTGACCTGCTGACCTACTGACCTACTGACCTAGTGACCCACTGACCCATAAACCTAGTGACCTACTGACTGTGTACGATCCCAGTATAGCACCGTACATAAAGTATTAGTTGATAATGTTCTGGAGTGCCACAAGAAAACAGTAATAATTAACGTAAACTGTTTATTTAATCAAACACGCTTAGCGCCAGCGTCTTAGTCGCGCGGCGGATTACTCGTCACTTACTGCAGTAATAATGAAAACGCTGATCCTAGGAATTCGCACCGATATGGATGTACATAACCGTACATATTACTAACCCTAAGAACAAGAACAGCCAAAAAATGAGAAAAGTTTCATACAAAAGTACAGTGAGTAAGTTGTTCAAAATAATGCAAGTATACAGTAAGTATATAAAATCAATGTAAAAGTAGTAAATTAAACATGAAAAGTAATACAAAATAAACTTAAGTACTTAATTAATCAAAACTAAATGTAACGTCTTGTCCTGGCTGTGGCTGTTGACCCCGCTCGCGTGCTGCTGGCGTCGGCTGGACCTCGTCCTTGGGCGCGCGTTCCACCAGGGTCAGTGCAGTCGGGACAAATTTTGCGTTTCTTCTCAAACATCGTTTCTTTAAAATCCATACTACAGCCACCATGACGACTACCACCACTAAAGTGTAGCTAATGGCATAGTGGTGAATGTCATGGTTGGACAATGTCTGAGGTAGCTGTTTCTCCCCCATTTTCTGTATCGCTAGCCATTGTTCTAGCTTCTCTTGGTTTTGTTCTTCCGCTGCAAGTTCAAGTTGTGGAGCTTGAGAGTGGACGATATGATTTATGGATTTTTCCAATTGTGGGGGTTGTTTTAAAGTGATGAGTCCTGATGTTTGTAATTGATAAGAAGTGACTTCCCCAGCGCATACAGTTCTGAATGGGCACGCCCCATCACAGCACACCGCTAACCATGTGTTTGTTGAATGTAACTCGATCCAGTCGTTATCGCATCGTCCTTTCTTCATAGCGCATAGTGAAGTCGTTTCGTGACTTAGAAACTTAGCTTCGCAAGGTGCATTTTTGCTTTCTAAGTTTTTAATTGGAAGGTTTAAAATGCACACAAAATTATCTGTACTTTTCTGCATGCATTTTTTCAGTCCCTCTATATTCATGTTTAGAAAAGTGTTCTTTCTAAAGTTGACTGCTATGTACTCATACGATGTAGATACGAAAGCAGATTGGTTTTCGGTCGTTTTAATTGGCAGTGGAATAGGTTTATATAGCGTGAACTCTTCGTCGCTTGTCAATGGAATGTGTATCTCGAACATGAAGTAGTCGCTCGTAACCCGAGCCTTTACATATAGTAGTTATAGATATCCTTTATTTGTGTTTCAATGTTATCAACTGGAAATGTTAAAGTTTTCGGTAGTTTTCCAGCGATATTATTAAGTTGTTTGATTAGATTGACTGGAGTCAAGAGGTGGATATCGATCTGACCTTTGTAGACATCTAGGAGTGCGTTGAGAAACATCTCCTGGATGTTTTTTAAGTTTATCAGCAGTAGGTGTGCAGTAAGTGACATAGAGTTGAAGTAGTTAGTTGCCATAACATTTGTCTCAAGTTTCGACACTTTATAGATAGTGTTGTTGATAAACTTGTTCATGATATCAAATTGATGATGGACGTTCTTCTCATTTTTCTTCATAATTTCATTTTCAATTTCTATTATGAAGGTTTGATTTTTTATGAGGTTCAGTAAGTATTTTTCATTTTTTTGTATGGCTTGAATGTCTTTTTTATATTTCTCTGCAAATTGCTGATCCAAGACTCCAAATAAGCTGTTCGCAAGATAACCGACACCATCTACCAGACCGCGCTTTTTACGATGAGATAAGTGTTTGTGTGGCGATAAAAGTATGTCGTTATAGTATTTCAGTAGCTCCATTTCGTGCAGAATTTGTTTCATAATAGTACTTTCACAAAATCTCTGGTCTAGTTTTTGACACACAATTTTCATTTCTTCCAAGTACTTTTCAAATTCTTCAAAAAAAACTACTGCCTGACGAAACAAAAACTATACATAAACAACGGCGATAAAAGTATGTCGTTATAGTATTTCAGTAGCTCCATTTCGTGCAGAATTTGTTTCATAATAGTACTTTCACAAAATCTCTGGTCTAGTTTTTGACACACAATTTTCATTTCTTCCAAGTACTTTTCAAATTCTTGAGTTGCTTGCCAGTAGTTAGTTAAGTTGTAGTAGGTAAGTAGAATCCATTCATCGTGTATCAACTGTATTTTTCCAATCGTATCGTAATAGATCGGGCGCTCGCTGCCAAGGTTGGTAATCTGAGCGTGCGGCATCATGCTTTCTTCGTCAGTAGAAGTGCAGTGCGTTCCAGTTAATAATGCCAAAATCGATAGAATGGAAACAAACATCGCCATGTAAGATTTGTTCTTGGTTTGTTTGCGCGTGCTTGTTGAGTTAGGCCGTTGTTTATGTATAGTTTTTGTTTCGTCAGGCAGTAGTTTTGCAATTTTAGTGATGGGTCTTTTCATTACACCGGCTTGGGTTTTTACAGTCGTAACCCTCACGTAACCGTCGTCTCCGGGATGTACGTCGATGATTTTGCCTGTGGGCAAGTTCGACTTGTTGAGGCGACCCCCGAGTCGTATGACTCCCTCTTCAAGGTAAGGGGTCAATTTGTATAAAGAGCTCTTTTTTGGTAGCGCCTGATTTTTAGTTAGTAAGTTATATTCCATTTCAAAGTCGCTTCTTTGCATTAATTTCACAATCAATTCGTTCGATGTACATAGTTCTGCTGTAGTTAAGTAGGTAGTTAGTGCTTTATCATTACGAGCGGTATTATATTTCCGTGAGAAGCCGCGTACCCTTGTTATAAAGCGCATGATCCAAGCTACTATGCGCTTTACACGTGTTAATGAGCTGCATTTGTATAACAGTTCAGTAATAACGTTAATATTTATTTCGGTTAGGGATGTCACCTTCTGTTTTTTTTCAATGTCTGTTGTAAACAAACAGTTCAAAGTTTCAGTATTTTTGATTCCTGAGAATGTTTTCAGCATTTCAGGGCCTTTCCACCACAAGTCAAAATCTTGCAGTTTTTCGGGCTCACTCCTCTTGTAGCGCAGTCTGCAGGGTTTTGTTTTGATTCTATGTAAGACCCTTGTTTTGATGGTATTATTAGCTTAATTTTCTTTACTCGATTTTCCACGTACTTTTCCCATTTCGTTGGCTCTCCCTGCAGCCATGCAAGTACAACTTGAGAATCAGTCCAGGCCCAAATAGTGATGTTATTTTCATTTAATGATGTTATCGCTTTTTCCATCAGTTCCGATAGCAGTAATGCGCCGCAGAGTTCAAGACGAGGCAGAGTTAATTTTTGTGCGATTGGGGCAACCCTAGTCTTAGCGGCTAGTAAGTTCAGCACGGGCTGCCCATTTTCATCCATGGCGCGGGAGAATATAACACATGAGAAGGCTTTTATGCTTGCGTCGCAGTACCCTAAAAGTTCAATGTTTTTCTCAGTGCTCCCGATCCATCTCTGGATTTTAATGCCATTTAGGCAAGGTAGTTCGGCTTTCAGTTTCTGCCATTCTTCTTGAGTTTTTTGTGGTAATGACTCATCCCAATGTAGTTTTTGTTCCCAGACTTGTTGAAAGATGAGTTTGGCTGTCACTGTTACTGGAGATAACCATCCCATAGGATCGTATAGTTGTGAGATCTCAGATGAGTCGTTTTTCTGTATTTTCCTCTAAGTTCCAGTTAAACATAAAAGTGTCCGTTTTTGGGTTCCATGCAAGGGCGAGCGTTTTTGTGCTTTCGTCTTCGAAGTCAAATGTGCACTTGGTTGAAATTTGATCTTCAGATAATAGTTCAAGTAGTTCTGGACAGCTAGCCGACCATTTTCTCAAGTTCATGTCCCCTTCCTTCAGTAAGTCGATCAAAGAAATCTGTAGTTCTTTGGCCTTTTCAAGTGAGTTGTGGCCGCTTATTAAATCGTCGAGATAAAATTGAGTTTGTAAAGCTTTGGTTGCGGCTGGGTACTTGTAACCATAATCTAGGGCCAGCTGTTTTAATGTTCGCATAGCTAGCCATGGTGCGCATTTAGTGCCGTATGTTAAGGTACATAGAGTGTATTCTCGTAGTATGTCTGAAGGTGAAGGTCGCCATATGATTTTTTGCAATGTTTGTTGATCTTCCGAGAGCAAGATACATCGATACATCTTCTCTATGTCGGCAGTATAGGCATATTTGTAGGACTTCCATTTCAAAAGAAGTGCTTGAATGTCCTTTTGTAAGTTTGGCCCTTTTTCCATTAGGGCATTGAGGCTTTTGCCGCTTGAAGTTTTGTTCGAAGCGTTGAATACTACTCGTAGTTTAGTAGTAGTTGAGTTTTCTCGTAGTATTCCGTGATGAGGTAGGTAACATTGCGGACTTTTTCTAATTAATTTTCGTTCAGTTATTTTCATGTGGCCAAGTTCTGAGTATTCGTTTATGAACTCTTTGTACATAGTAGATAGTTTTTCGTTTTTTGTTAGCCGTTTTTCTAGTTGTAAAAATTGCGAAACCGCTGCTGGTCTTGATTCGCCGAGTTCAGTTTCGAAGTTTTCCAGCATCGGCATCTTCACAATATATTTTCCGTCCGTAGATCGCTTAGTAGTCTCTGTGTAGTAGGTTTCACAAAGATCATCTTTCTTGATATCCTCCGTTTGAGTTATAGATTCACTCTCCCAGTATTTAGTGAAATCAGAGAGGTTGATGATGGTGGCGTGGCAGTTAAAAGTTTTTAGTTTTCCACATAGTATCCACCCTAGTTGAGTTTGTTGGGCGACGGGAGAATGTTGATCTCCTTTCAGAACGCCGTCCATTAAAATTTCAGCATATATGTCAGCTGATAAAAGTAAGTCGATGGAGCCGCAAACATTGTAGTCTGGATCTCCGAGTTTTAAGTTTTGTAGATGTGGCCAGTTAGCTTTTTCAAAAGTAGATTCAGGCAAGTTATTTGTTAGCCTTTTCAATATCATGGCTTGAGCGACGAAAGTGTAGTCACTGTGTATGGATTTACAGGTAAGTTGCACCCGTCCTTTACAGTTTTCAGCCCCGTGCCCTATTCCAGACACAGAGACGTTCAGTTTTTGACGTGGAAGCTGTAGCATCTGAGCAGCATTCTCCGTTATAAGATTTACTTGTGAGCCTTGGTCAAGTAGTCCCCGCAAAGTTTTGTAGGTACCATCGTTGCTCTTGACCCGTAGTTTGACTGTAGTTAGAAGCACTTCCATGTTGGTAGTAGCTGTGTGATGAGAAGTTTGCTGGCCGGAAATAGAAGGTTTTTCTATTTCGTTGCTAGTTTTCTCAGGTTTAAATGGTTCATGTAACTTTTTTGTTAACTTTTGACAGAGTAATGTATGATGTCTCATATTACATTCCTTGCAAACCTTTGATGAGTTACAGTCCGTGTTACCATGACTGTATAAACAGTTTTTGCAGAGTTTTAGTTTTGCAACGGTATTATTTCGCAATGGAATATCCATTTCTGTGAATTTAGCACATTGCATTAGAACATGAGTCCCATCGCATAAGGGACACTTTCCGTAAGCAGTGTGGTAAGACTTCGAGTAGTCTTTATTGTCTTTGTATAAGGTCGACGTTTTGTTGTAGTTCGGCCTTTCATTGTAGTGAGGTTTGAAGTTATATTTATTGTTTGTGGGCTTGTTGTAATTCATGTTTCCAGTTACTTTCTGCGAATGCGAATTGTTTGCGTCTTTTTGGCGAGTCTTGATGGTTTCAAAAGCCATGAATTGATTTTCTAAAAATGTTAAAAACTCTGTCAAGTTAGGCAGCTCCCTGTTGTTTTGAATCTCCTTGGAGTATTCATTGAATGTCGTAGAATCCAATTTTTGTGCCATATGGTGCACGATCATTGGGCCCCACGTTTTTACGTCCACGCCCATATTAGTGAGTCCGTTTATACTTTCGTTGATGATTGCGTGTAACTTTTTCAAGTTGTAGGCGTTGGGATTTTGAATGATTGTAAACTGCTGCATCCCGTTCATAAATGATGTGAACTGCAGCCGGCGGTTGTCATACCTATGCTTTAGTATCTCCCAACATGAATCGTAATTTTCGGCACTAACAGGTAGATGTTGTACTAAACGCTCAGCTTCACCTTTTAGTTTGGTTTTTAGGTGTTGCATTTTTAGTGATTTGGAGATAGTGGGATTTTTGTGAATTGTTTCCAGAAAGAGATCTTTGAATGAGATCCAGCGAATGTAATCACCGTGAAATTCTGGTATTTCTATTTTTGGAGCTGATTTTTCAAAGTGCAAGTTTGACCATATTTTGTTGTTCAGTTGCTTTCTCAACTCGTCGTACCTCTTCTCGATGTCATCGAATTTACTTGAGTATTCACGTAAACTCGAACCTTGAAGGGCATCCTCCAGATGCCAGTGCAGTTTGTCAATGGCGTCCCATTTGACCTTTAGAATCGACAGATGCTCTTCGAGTTCCCATTTTACAGATGTTTGTTCGATATTTATTTTTGCCATTGATCTGTCTAATGCTTTAAAATGGCATTCTTGTCGGTTCATCAGTTTTTTGATTGAATCGTCAGGATCCGCAGTACGTTTTTTGATGGTAAGGAAAGGTTCATCCTCCTGCATCCCGGTTAGGTCAAAGTAGACACTAGAATCCAGCGTTTTTTCTTGCTCTTGTTCTTGATAGGAAATTAGTAATTCCCTCATGTTTGCCTTGGTAGCTTCGTAAAGTTCTTTAGTTCTCCCATACACGTTGCTCGTGAAGTAGTTATGCTGGCTTTTCTCGTCAATTTTCCTAACGAGAACTTCATGCCTCTCGTGGAAAGAAACCCAGGATTCTTCCAGGGTTTCAAGTAGTTTGTTTAAGTATTCGACAGTTTTTCTAGAAGTACTGTCTTTTTTGTAGTTAGAGCATAAAGTTTTAATACTCTCAAAGCAACTTACTTGTTCAGAAAGTTCCTCCATTTTTAGTTGTAGTTAAGTAGTTATTAGTTCAGTTTGCAGTAGTATTAGTTAAAATGCAGCAGTAGTTGTAGTTAAGTTTTGATAGTTGATAGTTCAGAAGTAGTTGTAGTGGAAGTTTTCCATGTAGTCGGCTGGTAATGAACGTGAAGACAAGGTAGTAGTATCCTCAATCTTCTCCAAGCGTTTTCCAAAGATCCTCGCAGTTCACGATTGATTTCTTTAACACTTGAATGTTCTTGGCACTTAATGCATCTGTAACTCTCCGCTACGAAAGTGTGCGCCTTCTCAATCAGCCTGGTGAGACCCGCTTGTGGGAGGCCAGGCCGCCGATTCGCATTCGTAAGGTCAAATCACAAAATACACTAGTGTATTTCTCGAAGGACCATTATGTACGATCCCAGTATAGCACCGTACATAAAGTATTAGTTGATAATGTTCTGGAGTGCCACAAGAAAACAGTAATAATTAACGTAAACTGTTTATTTAATCAAACACGCTTAGCGCCAGCGTCTTAGTCGCGCGGCGGATTACTCGTCACTCACTGCAGTAATAATGAAAACGCTGATCCTAGGAATTCGCACCGATATGGATGTACATAACCGTACAGACTGACTGACCTACTGACCTACTGACCTGACCCACTGACCCATAAACCTAGTGACCTACTGACCGACTGACCCTCTAGTCACTGTCAGTAGGTTTATGGGTCAGTAGGTCACTAGGTCAGTAGGTCAGTAGGTCAGCAGGTCAGTAGGTCAGCAGGTCAGTCGGTCAGCAGGTCAGTAGGTCAGTAGGTCAGCAGGTCAGTAGGTCAATAGGTCAGTAGGTCAGTAGATCAGCAGGTCAGTAGGTCAGCAGGTCAGTAGGTCAGTAGGTCAGCAGGTCAGTAGGTCACTAGGTCAGTAGGTCAGTAGGTCAGCAGGTCAGTAGGTCAGCAGGTCAGTAGGTCAGTAGGTCAGTGGGTCAGCAGATCAGTGGGTCAGCAGGTCAGGTCAGTAGGTCAGTAGTGAGCCATATGTGTTCATCTGGGTGTTTCTATAAAAATATACGAGCGATTTCGTTCGCGTTGACTTAAATTATAACCGCGCCAATTATCGAAAATCGCATACGTCCGAAAACGCATAGTCATAGTTAAACCAAATAAGTTATTATTTTCCGACCTTTTTGGTTAAACTTGAGCGGCTCCCATACCCAGTTGACTCAGTCAGTGGGTCAGCAGGTCAGTGGGTCAGTGGATCAGTAGGTCAGGTCAGTGGGTCAACATACGAAATCTCAGTAACTACTAAGCGCAGAAATACGAAACTTTAAATGAGTAATCGGTCAGTAGGTCAGTAGGTCAGTAGGTTTATGGGTCAGTGGGTCAGGTCAGTAGGTCAGTAGTGAGCCATATGTGTTCATCTGGGTGTTTCTATTAAAATATACGAGCGATTTCGTTCGCGTTGACTTAAATTATTTTCCGACCTTTTTGGTTAAACTTGAGCGGCTCCCATACCCAGTTGACTCAAAAAGTTTTATACCACTAAAGTTAAAAACCTTATAATTTCGTGGACGCGACAATGTGTCAACTACTATTTACTCTGCGCTTAGTAGTTACTGAGATTTCGTATGTTGACCCACTGACCTGCTGACCCACTGACCTGCTGACACACTGACCTACTGACCTACTGACCTGCTGACCTACTGACCTGCTGACCTACTGACCTACTGACCTAGTGACCCACTGACCCATAAACCTAGTGACCTACTGACTGACTGACCTACTGACCTACTGACCTGACCCACTGACCCATAAACCTAGTGACCTACTGACCGACTGACCCTCTAGTCACTGTCAGTAGGTTTATGGGTCAGTAGGTCACTAGGTCAGTAGGTCAGCAGGTCAGTAGGTCAGCAGGTCAGTAGGTCAGTAGGTCAGCAGGTCAGTAGGTCACTAGGTCAGTAGGTCAGTAGGTCCGCAGGGCAGTAGGTCAGCAGGTCAGTAGGTCACTAGGTCAGTAGGTCAGTAGGTCAGCAGGTCAGTAGGTCAGCAGGTTAGTAGGTCAGTAGGTCAGTAGGTCAGTGGGTCAGCAGGTCAGTGGGTCAGCAGGTCAGGTCAGTAGGTCAGTAGTGAGCCATATGTGTTAATCTGGGTGTTTCTATTAAAATATACGAGCGATTTCGTTCGCGTTGACTTAAATTATAACCGCGCCAATTATCGAAAATCGCATACGTCCGAAAACGCATAGTCATAGTTAAACCAAATAAGTTATTATTTTCCGACCTTTTTGGTTAAACTTGAGCGGCTCCCATACCCAGTTGACTCAGTCAGTGGGTCAGCAGGTCAGTGGGTCAGTGGATCAGTAGGTCAGGTCAGTGGGTCAACATACGAAATCTCAGTAACTACTAAGCGCAGAAATACGAAACTTAAAATGAGTAATCGGTCAGTAGGTCAGTAGGTCAGTAGGTTTATGGGTCAGTGGGTCAGGTCAGTAGGTCAGTAGTGAGCCATACGTGTTCATCTGGGTGTTTCTATTAAAATATACGAGCGATTTCGTTCGCGTTGACTTAAATTATTTTCCGACCTTTTTGGTTAAACTTGAGCGGCTCCCATACCCAGTTGACTCAAAAAGTTTTATACCACTAAAGTTAAAAACCTTATAATTTCGTGGACGCGACAATGTGTCAACTACTATTTACTCTGCGCTTAGTAGTTACTGAGATTTCGTATGTTGACCCACTGACCTGCTGACCCACTGACCTGCTGACACACTGACCTACTGACCTACTGACCTACTGACCTGCTGACCTACTGACCTACTGACCTAGTGACCCACTGACCCATAAACTTAGTGACCTACTGACTGACTGACCTACTGACCTACTGACCTGACCCACTGACCCATAAACCTAGTGACCTACTGACCGACTGACCCTCTAGTCACTGTCAGTAGGTTTATGGGTCAGTAGGTCACTAGGTCAGTAGGTCAGCTGGTCAGTAGGTCAGCAGGTCAGTAGGTCAGTAGGTCAGCAGGTCAGTAGGTCACAAGGTCAGTAGGTCAGCAGGTCAGCAGGTCAGTAGGTCAGCAGGTCAGTAGGTCAGCAGGTCAGTAGGTCAGCAGGTCAGTAGGTCACTAGGTCAGTAGGTCAGTAGGTCAGCAGGTCAGTAGGTCAGCAGGTCAGTAGGTCAGTAGGTCAGTGGGTCAGCAGGTCAGGTCAGTAGGTCAGTAGTGAGCCATATGTGTTCATCTGGGTGTTTCTATTAAAATATACGAGCGATTTTGTTCGCGTTGACTTAAATTATAACCGAGCCAATTATCGAAAATCGCATACGTCCGAAAACGCATAGTCATAGTTAAACCAAATAAGTTATTATTTTCCGACCTTTTTGGTTAAACTTGAGCGGCTCCCATACCCAGTTGACTCAAAAAGTTTTATACCACTAAAGTTAAAAACCTTATAATTTCGTGGACGCGACAATGTGTCAACTACTATTTACTAATCTATGGCACGGCACAAGTATCTAAATAAGAATCAGTATTATATGGCAACAAATCTAAATTTTCGCAAAAAAAAGAAACTATCCTATGTCCTACAAGGAGCCAGTATCACCAAGATAAGTCAAACTGTTTAGTCGTGAAAACGTAACAAACAGGCAGACAGACATACAGAGTTGCTTTTGAATTTATAAATTAGTATGGATGTATGACACTCTAAGAAAATGCATGGCTTTGCATTTTCTCAGAGAGTTAATATAGACATCTTATTATATTATACTTCATCTACCACATTGCAAACTTGATATTTATACAAAATAGTGACTTCTGATAGGTCAAAATTTGCGTCAAGTGAAGGCGCACACGTGGGTGAAAACCAAATTTTAATAAGTGTTGTGCGCGAAAAGTTATTGGCGAAAAAAATGAAAATTTTAAACTTCAAAAAAATACGCTGAACGATTTTGAGTGGTTTCTAATAGATTAGCAATTTAAAAATTTTCAAAAAACTAAATTTTGACCTTGTTGTGATACTTTTAATTAATAAATCTTTTAGGTGCTAATTTTATTGTTTCATATGGTTAGTAATTAGGTTTTTTATGTATGTTTTAAATTTGAGAATTTTTGGTCAAGTAGTTTAGAGAATATTGTGGTTTCTAATAGATTAGCAATTTAAAAATTTTCAAAAAACTAAATTTTGACCTTGTTCTGATACTTTTAATTAATAAATCTTTTAGGTGTTAATTTTATTGTTTCATATGGTTAGTAATTAGGTTTTTTATGTATGTTTTAAATTTGAGAATTTTTGGTCAAGTAGTTTAGAAGATATTATGTGTTGACCTTTTGACCCACATTCAAGGTACCCTGGAAATTACAGGTAGGGAAAAAGTTCTAAAGCCAATTTGTGCCATTTATTATTTCTAATAGATTAGCAATTTAAAATTTTTCAAAAAACTAAATCTTGACCTTGTTCTGATACGGGTGTTTGTACAAAAATTGGGTAACTCGATGTCATCAGTCAATAAAACGATGTATAATTATATTTTATTTATATTTTATGACTAATTTTAAAACAATTAAAAGCCTTTTATTTGGTCACCCAATTTCAGCTATTCATTTTAAATACAAATTTGTAAAACTTCACAATATATTCTCAAAAAGTCAGTACTTTGGCGTGTCACAACCTCAAAACCGCGCAATCAAATAGCTGTGTATTAAATATTACCTTTAATATAATTAAACTTACTATTTCACTATAATCTGTGATGTATCTAATAATTATAATCACAACTTTCATAATATAATATTCTCATCGTTTTTGTAAAAACAATAAGAAACTTTGTGTTCAGTTTTATTCGTCAGTCCGTTGTGTATTGTTCGAATTTGAATTTCCCGCTAAATACCGGTGACTCAAATTCAAATTCACGTAATAATTCAAGGTTGGTACTAAAGTTAGCTGCAGACCGGGCCATTATTTGGTCGTCATTACTGTGCCAGTGCTAGAGTTGTGTTTGTCGTGTGAACACGTGCCGATCCAGACAAAATTTCAGTCCTATGGTGAGTCGCTATTTCCTTGTAAATCTGTGTTATATTTTAATTTATACATAGTTAACTTTGATTTGTTAAAATGTAGCTTCTTGATATTCGAAAATATCAAAATAAACGTTAGTTCTAAAGATAATTTCAAATTCATGGTTGTTCCGTCAGTCCGTTGGCGTCAGTCCGTTGTCCGATATTGCGCCACAGGACTGACGTGTTTCCAGGGTACTGACTTTTTGAGCGTGTCTAAGCATTTATTTACTTATTTCAGTTTAAAACATCATGGCTCCTAAAAAAACAAAACATGTCTAAGGATAGAGATATATTGAATAAGAATAGATAAGCCGAAAAGGCTCGCTTAGCTAGAATTAAAAGCGACCCCATTAAGTTAGATGAATACAAAGAGAAACAAAGGTTGCAATACTTAAAAAAAGAAAAGGGACAAAGAAAAAATATTAAAGACATGACGCCTCGGGAGCAACGATTAAGTAGAAAAGAATGGAAAAAAATATTCATCAAATTACAGGCAAAAAAAACAACTTATGAAAAATAATAATGATAATTTTGTACGCCAGAATACTCCTTCAACTACTGACGATGAAGCGCAACCAATAGTTTGTGAACAGCCCATTGTGATCGAAGAGCAAATGAAGCAAAGAGGAGAAGTGAAAGACAGAAAGTACAGAAATAAGCAATTAAAAGAGATGAAAGCAATGGTTTCAAAACTAAAAACTAAACTGAACAATCAGTGTCAAAAATATAGAAGATTCAAAAGGAAGTTAGAGAAAATTGTAAAATCTGTGGAAAAAACTCCGAAAACCAGAATTGAAGGAATGAGCAAAGATATAACGAAGAAGATCCTTTTCGGAGAAGTTATCAAAATTCAATTAGAGGAAAACTACACTAAAATAAAGCGCCATGAAGATAAAAGAAAGTTCAAACAAGCTATATCCGGAAATGTGGTAGACAAATACGACAATATGGAGAATACCAAACAAAGCAGTGACTTATAAAAAGCAGGATATAACCAGCAAAAAAAAAGTCACAGTTAAAGTGCTAAGTCTAGTTCAGCAATTTTTAGAAGATGATTCTAACAGCCGCCAAGCAGCAGGCAAGAAGAATTTATGTCTCGTAAACAAATTAAAAACAGAAAAGATAAAGACAGTATGAAAAATCTTCATGAGAAGTTCTTGAAAACCCATTCCATTTAAAATGGGTTATTCCCTATTTACCCGACTCCGACCATTTTGGATGGTTCCCCCTAAACTATCAAATCGTGATACTTGTGCTTGCACGGTCCACGAAAACATGGACCTTCAACTTGCTGCTCTAAAAAAGACACATATTCTGACAACAGTGAATACCCCTAACCTAAACCTGTTGTTGATATTTTGTATGAACGGACACTGTCTGAAATAAATAATTATTCTATTCTATTCTAAAATCTGTGCTGACATTACTGCCATCAAACATTCAAAAGATTCACTTTCTTAGCGATGGTCCTGTACGCAATATAGGAACAAATCTATGTTTTATGTATTGGGCTGTAAACTGCAAGACATGTACCCTAATATTGTGCAATATTCCTGGAACTTTCATGAAGCCGGACACGGGAAGGGGGCACCTGATGGTGTAGGGGCCCCATGCAAGCGAACAGCTGATCAAGTGATTGCTTCAGGAGGTGATATAACTGACTTGACGGAGTTTACTTCTGTTATCCGCGAGAGATGTCCAGGTATAAAAGTGACGGTGATTGAAGGCTGTGATATCGAGCAGATGAATACCTTGATTAACGACAAGTCATCTCAAATGATCGCCTTTAAGGAGATGCTCTTGGTACATCAGACGACCGGCTCTGTTTACATTTCCAATCATCTTACAATGAAGTCACTAAGTTGTTTCTGCGACGCTGAATATAACGATATTAAACATGTCAGAAGGCTGTTTTGAAGACTGAGATAATATTACTTGGTAACTGTTATTATGGTAATTGGTACCTTTTTAAGGTAGAGAGAGTTATATTTTTGTTTCAATAGTTTGTTGATTACTTAGAAAATGTATATTTTTAAGTAAAACTACTTCAACGTAGTTAAGTAAAATAAAGTTAATAAAAAGCTGCATTAAAGGTGGAGAAAGTTGTTCCTATTACGTAAATAAATATTTTTTATTGTTACTTAAGTGAATTTAGATCAAAAGTGAGACTCTAAATATGTGACATTATTAGTTTCTGAGAGATTTCTTCTAAATCGTAATAAATTTCTTGCATATCTAATGTTTTATCAGTACTTTGTCACCCTCGTCAGTCCCCTGGCAGTCAAATTCGGAAAAATCGTAATATCTCCGCATCTACTTTAAAAAGTGACTGGCCCTATCCTGAGCAATATATTTATTAGATTAGTTATCTTATAATGCGAATTTGAAGGAATTTGATTTAAAAAACTATCATAATCAAAATATTCTGAAAAGTTACCCAACTTTTGTATATTCGCCCATACTTTTAATTAATATAATTAGTATAGTGAGAAGGTACGCGTGATATTTGTGTGCCAGTATATTGGGTCTGTCAACAAGTAACCTCATTTTAAGTTTCGTATTTCTGCGCTTAGTAGTTACTGAGATTTCGTATGTTGACCCACTGACCTGCTGACCCACTGACCTGCTGACACACTGACCTACTGACCTACTGACCTGCTGATCTACTGACCTACTGACCTAGTGACCCACTGACCCATAAACCTAGTGACCTACTGACTGACTGACCTACTGACCTACTGACCTGACCCACTGACCCATAAACCTAGTGACCTACTGACCGACTGACCCTCTAGTCACTGTCAGTAGGTTTATGGGTCAGTAGGTCACTAGGTCAGTAGGTCAGTAGGTCAGCAGGTCAGCAGGTCAGCAGGTCAGTAGGTCAGTAGGTCAGCAGGTCAGTGGGTCAGCAGGTCAGTGGGTCAGTGGATCAGTAGGTCAGGTCAGTGGGTCAACATACGAAATCTCAGTAACTACTAAGCGCAGAAATACGAAACTTAAAATGAGTAATCGGTCAGTAGGTCAGTAGGTCAGTAGGTTTATGGGTCAGTGGGTCAGGTCAGTAGGTCAGTAGTGAGCCATATGTGTTCATCTGGGTGTTTCTATTAAAATATACGAGCGATTTCGTTCGCGTTGACTTAAATTATAACCGCGCCAATTATCGAAAATCGCATACGTCCGAAAACGCATAGTCATAGTTAAACCAAATAAGTTATTATTTTCCGACCTTTTTGGTTAAACTTGAGCGGCTCCCATACCCAGTTGACTCAAAAAGTTTTATACCACTAAAGTTAAAAACCTTATAATTTCGTGGACGCGACAATGTGTTAACTACTATTTACTAATCTATGGCACGGCACAAGTATCTAAATAAGAATCAGTATTCTATGGCAACAAATCTAATTTTTCGCAAAAAAAAGAAACTATCCTATGTCCTACAATGAGCCAGTATCACCAAGATAAGTCAAACTGTTTAGTCGTGAAAACGTAACAAACAGGCAGACAGACATACAGAGTTGCTTTTGAATTTATAAATTAGTATGGATGTATGACACTCTAAGAAAATGCATGGCTTTGCATTTTCTCAGAGAGTTAATATAGACATCTTATTATATTATACTTCATCTACCACATTGCAAACTTGATATTTATACAAAATAGTGACTTCTGATAGGTCAAAATTTGCGTCAAGTGAAGTCGCACACGTGGGTGAAAACCAAATTTTAATAAGTGTTGTGCGCGAAAAGTTATTGGCGAAAAAAGGAAAAATTTGAAACTTCAAAAAAATACGCTGAACGATTTTGAGTGGTTTCTAATAGATTAGCAATTTAAAAATTTTCAAAAAACTAAATTTGGACCTTGTTCTGATACTTTTAATTAATAAATCTTTTAGGTGTAAATTGTATTGTTTTATATGGTTAGTAATTAGGTTTTTTATGTATGTTTTAAATTTGAGAATTTTTGGTCAAGTAGTTTAGAAGATATTATGTGTTGACCTTTTGACCCACATTCAAGGTACCCTGTAAATTACAGGTAGGGAAAAGTTCTAAAGCCAATTTGTGACATTTATTATTTCTTATAGATTAGCAATTTAAAAATTTTCAAAAAACTAAATTTTGACCTTGTTCTGATACTTTTAATTAATATAATTAGTATAGTGAGAAGGTACGCGTGATATTTGTGTGCCAGTATATCGGGTCTGTCAACAAGTAACCTCATTTTAAGTTTCGTTGACCCACTGACCTGCTGACCCACTGACCTGCTGACACACTGACCTACTGACCTACCAATTTAGCCAAGTTATCAGCCAAGATATGCTGCTGGTACCGTCCGCGGTAAAGTCCTCGACGACACATCACACAGTTTCGAAAAACTTCCATTATCGGTAGGCAGTTCTAAAGTCAATAAGTCGAGCTAAAGTTAACACATTAGGGAAAGAAACAGGGTCCAAAAGCAAGCCAGGGTCAGTAAAAACAGAGAAAGAAGTTCAAACACAGCACTATCGTAACAAGACGTGACGTAGCCACTCACTTGATGCGATGCGACTGATTATTGTAGCCGTCCGGCGCGGCGCGTACACAACCGTTCCCCTCCCCCGCGTACGCATCCCTCTCCCCACGGCCCTTACATCGCTCTTCTCCCTTCTCGCTCTTGCTACTGCATTGTATAGGAGCCTTTATGTATGGATATAGTAATCGTGAAACCGTTACATATTTTATGTTCTTTAAAACAAAAAATGCTGGTGTTTGCATGGCTGTAACTCAAAACGGACAGACTTTTGGGGAAAGTTCCAATAGTATATTTTGATGTACTATTGTATGCCAATTCGAAAATGTGCTGCTCATTTTTATTGGACTGTAGACCAGGATGCCCGTTCTGTGTACGATGAAAACACGATTGCTTCTAATTTCGATACAATCCATTCTAAAGTCATGTTCAAAACCTTGCTACCACAAAAAAAAGTTAAGTACCGATTAACGCGTGTTTAAAAATTCCTTACTAAATTTTGTATAGGCTTTTTTTACAGTGTTTAGTCGGTGTTTAACTTTTCGGTGTTAATCATACTGATATAAACGCACAAGTGAATTTTATATTGTTTGTTAAGCTGTCATGTCGTAACGGCTAAACCGATTTTGATGAACTTTGGTACCTATATACAATGTGTCCCACCTACGGCTATGGTACATAGAGGACAAGTAACTTAAATATTGAAGTTAGGAAATTTTAATTATTGGAGAGACTTTCTTTCATTTTGAAAATTTGACTGCCTCCGTGGCGCAGTAGGCGTATAGCCGGCTGAGACGCAGGAGGTAGCGGGTTCGATTCCCGCCGCGGAACAAATGTGTGCATGATTTACAGATATTTGTTCCATGTCTGGGTGTTTTACTTTATATTATAAGTATGTATATATTTACAAAAAAAGTATGTAAGTATTCTATCAGTTATCTGGTTCCCATAGTACAAGCTCTGCTTAGTTTGGGGCTAGATAGCGCTGTGTGAAATGTCCAGCGATATTTATTTATTTTTTATTTTATGTCATACACATTTTTATACAAACCCGCTATACAACCTGTTTTGTTATGTACGACATTAATTTAAAACATATATACGTAATCGTATTAACTGAATTTAAAGGAGGGTTTAATACCGGTAGCTTGAATATTTATTCCGTAATCGATACATTTCCGATAAACAATTTTTAACGTAAATCGGCGGCGTCTTTGCGACGATGCCGCTTAATCAGTTTAACAAGTATATATGTACTAATATGATGAATAAAAATGACTTGTTTACATATTTATTTTATACAGGCTGTTTCATTGATATTTTAGGACTTGATATTAAGGTTATTTGAATCTTTATGTGGTAATGAATTTGAAAAAACCCTATTTCACAACAATACTAACCAGTAGCCCTACCTAAGTTTTCATGTAATGTCGTACATAACAAAATACGTAGTTTATGAAAAAAATCTGTATTTATATGATACCGACCGATCAAAAGGATAAGTCACAAGGGTCAATTTCTTCTCACTATCATAGTATCTCAAATTAAATGTACCATGGCCATGGGTGGGACACACAATGTAGATAGATTGAGAAATAGATAGATAGATAGATAGATAGCTAATTCTTTATTGTTACACCAAATTACAATAACTTAACCTAGAAAACTTAAAGACTAATACATGGTGGGATAATGGGCGGCATTATCACTCAAAGCGATCTCTTCCAGGCAACCTTTGGACGGACTGGATTGAAAATCGTGTGAGGAGGCGGTGTTATAATAAATACCGATTTATGTAGGATAAAAATAAATAAATATCTAAACCTAAAATATACCTACATATAGGTACTTACATAGATAAATATAAAATATATACACATTAGGGTGTTTCACTTTTGTATGAAAATTTTTTTTTTCTTTTTCTGCTGACTTTGATTGATTTCCGGGTGTCTGTGATATAAAAGATACTTTAGTAAAATTTTAATAAGATTGGACAACGTTTAGAGGTCGCACACTTTAATGACTTAGATAAAAATACATAAAAACTAAGAAGAACTTCCTCTTCTCGTCTCCAAGACCAATTTTAATTACCTGTGGCAAATCAAAGAATACTTGTGAAACCAGTCAGTTTATTACACTATGAGGGTGGAAATGAAAAAGTTTGATAAAAGTGGTAAATCTGTGCGACCTCTAAACGTTGTCCGATTACCTCCAAATTTTGCATACATATCTTATAGGTGAGGTAGACCAAGAAATCAGTCAAAGTGAATAAAAAAATCAAAACTTTGGAAAAATTAAACACCCTAATACACATATATAGGTATATATACTTTAACAATATATATGGAAAGTAAATACAGTCTTTACTCTAAAGAAGCTGCTAGGTAGAGTTTGTAAATCTCACTTTTAAAAATAGGTAAAGATTAGGCATATAGGCTACTATTTATTGACAAACCACGCGTGCGAAGCCGCGTGCTGCAGATATAAGCACCGTCTTTGTGCTGCAGAAGAGGGCTTTTCGTGCAGTTTATAATATGGGCCCCAGAGAATCATTACGCAATAAGTTTAAGGAAATAAATATTATGACATTCCCTTGACAATACATCTATGAAAATCCAATGTATGTTCACAAAAATATTAATTTGTTTAAGAAAAATAGCGATAATCATAATTTTAATACTAGAAATAACGATAAACTCGCTGTTGCCACTTGTAGACTCCATAAAGTTAGTAAATCGTTTAAAGGGCAAGGTGTACGCTTTTATAACAAACTCCCAAGGGATGTACAAAAATTGACCATTAACAAATTTAAAAACGTAATTAAACTAAATCTTTATGAAAAAGCCTACTATAAAATATCGGATTATTTAGATGATAGAGAAGCTTGGGATTGAAATTGCTCTAACTCGTTCAAAATGTTACAATTTAGACGTAATTTTTTTTCTGTATTGTTATGTATTCTAAAAGGATCATTAAAAAAAAACAACCAGCCTTGTTTCTTGCCTTTCTTTCTTGGCTTGGTCGCGAAGGAACAGGAAGTAAAATTGACGTTTCAAAGTGATCCTTGTGATTTTAATGAATAAAAATATTTGACTTTGACTTTGCGGGCGGAATCTTATTATACAGAAATTCAAGCAAGATATATAAGAATAAGTTTATTCACAACTTAGGAATACAAAGTGCATTGTATTGTATACAAACGAACAATGGTTAATTAATATAATATGAAACAGTATAAATAAAGTAAGCACTATGGTTTCGGAACATACCGTCCGTGCTTGTTAAAAACTGTGTTAGGACGAGGTATATAAATATAAATAAATAAATAAATAAATATTGCTGGACATTTCACACAGCGCTATCTAGCCCTAAACTAAACAGAGCTTGTACTATGGGAACCAGATAACTGATAGAGTACTTATATACTTTTTTTTGTAAACACATACTTATAATATATAGAAAAACAACTAGACCCGGAACAAATATCTGTAGATCATGCAAACATTTGTTCCGCGGCGGGAATCAAACCCACTACCTCCTGCGTCTCAGCCGGCTATTCGCCCACTGCGCCACGGAGGTCGTCAATGCTTGCATACGTTTAGGAGCGAGACACCAGACTGGGGCATTCATCAAGTAGATGCACTTGACAGAAATGACATCAACAACAACGTATTCACTGTCTGGACTTTATTCGGCGATCACGCGCAACATGTTCCCAACGCTAGACCATTCCTTACATACCTACATCCAATATTTCTGGAGCATTGTTGTAACGTGTACATTTTAATACACGCTACATTCTCTAAATTAATTAACATTTTACATACCATACAAGCAAATACCACAGAACACGACATCTAGCGACATGGCGGCGCATTATCACATCACGATCTCACACATCAAGACATCTTTTTCTAGTACTATTATCGTAGTTCGCCATGTGTGCGGTAGATGGCGTTGTAAAACACTGTACAGAATGTGGTCATAATCAATACTTTATTTTGACTGACGGATGGTAATGAAGCGTTTCTTATATTGTCCTAGGTGTTCTGCTAGGTAGCCGGTAGGCCGGGCGATGAATATGAAACAGCAGTATGATTTACGGAGTTTAATGAGGATAGTAGATAGTTACAGACGTTAGAAGGAAGAATGAAACAATACAGTACAATACAAATTAAATGAAGTGATGCGATATGAATTATGCTTTAGAATTAGCGAGTAAAAGGCGCGAGCGGCTGAGTAAGAGCGGTACGTGTTCCCCGTCGCGAGGCGCTAGGCGAGTGTGACCGCGTCGCCGGCGCAAGTGCGCTCCGTAGATCTCCTCCGTCGCGTCCCGCGCCGAACCCCGCAGCGCAGGGTCGCACTAAGGGGACGGACTCGGTGTATCGAGGATGACGCCACAGTACTCCCCCGCCGAGATCGTAAATGTTACGATCGATAGTAGTCGGGAAATCTCACTGTCCTCCCGCTTTTCGTCCTCTTAGCGGGACTTGTAGGTACGTCATCGGAACCTAGAACAGGAGTGGAAGTGGCAGTTGGCGTCGGTGTTGGTGTTGGCGTGAGCGTTGGTGATGGAGTGGAAGGTGGCGTTGGCGTTAAGTCGTCGTCTGCGCTGTACGCCGGCTTCAGTCGGTCTACGGTAACGGTAAGTACTTTGTCTTGTACCTTGATGTCGTATGTTTTAGATCCTCGGCGTACAACCTTGTATGGGCCGGAGTAAGGTGCTTGTAGCGAACGACGGACTGGACCTTGGCGTAGGAAGACATGCGTCGCGGTACCCAGGTCTTTTGGTATGTAGAAAGGACGATGTGAGTGCCACGAAGTTGGTTTTGGTGCCAGTTTGCTCATTCGGCTGCGGAGGCGATCGGCGAAGTTAGTGACATCGACTTCTTCTTCAAGGACGGTGTTGAAGAACTGTCCAGGCAAGCGGAGGGGCTCGCCGTAGACAAGTTCGGCTGCTGAAGATTGGATGTCGTCTTTCCACGCGCTACGGATACCCAGAAGCACCATCGGAAGCGCTTCGGTCCACTGTGATGACTCGTGGCAGGTAATAGCGGCCTTGAGTTGCCGGTGTAGGCGTTCCACCAGGCCATTGGCGGCCGGATGGTAAGCGGTCGTCGTGAGGTGAGTAGCCCCGATCAGAGCGGCGATGGACTTGAAAAGGCGTGACTCGAATTGGCGGCCACGATCGGTTGTGATACGCTCGGGGCAGCCAAACCGCGCAACCCAACCAGAGATGAAGGCTGAGGCACAGGTGTCGGCTGTGATGTCAGTGAGTGGGTACGCCTCGGGCCAACGTGTGAAGCGGTCGACTATCGTGAGGCAGTACCTGTGGGAAGCAGACAGAGGTAAAGGACCTATAATATCCATATGGACATGTTGAAAACGGGCTGAAGGTGGCTTGAATGCGGTGAACGGCGCAGTTGTATGTCTCGTTACTTTGCAGCGCTGACATTGATAACATTCCTTAGCCCATTGTCGACAGTCTCGCCTTATACCCGGCCAAACAAATCTAGAAGTTACTAGTTTTACTGTAGCTTTAGCGCCGGGATGACTTAAATTATGGAGTGATTCGAAAACTTGACGGCGGTATGCAGGAGTCACGTATGGTCGAGAATTCGGTGTAGAAGTATCGCAGTATACTTGCGTTTTAGCGTCGGGTAGGAAAACCTTTTGCAGCTGTAGACTGGATCCTTCCGTAAATAGCGTTCGTAGCTCGGTGTCTGTCTCCTGGGCTCGGGCAAGGCAGTGGTAATCTAGGGGCATTGAAAGTTCTTCGATGCGTGAAAGAGTATCAGCTACTATGTTGTCTTTGCCTGCGATGAATCTAATGTCTGTGGAAAATTGAGATATAAAATCTAAATATCTGAACTGGCGCGGCGAACATTTGTCTCTTCGAGTGGTGAAAGCAAATGTGATAGGTTTATGGTCGGTCAGTATGATGAACGGTTTCGCTTCTACCATAAAACGGAAGTATCGGATAGCTTCATAAATTGCCAGGAGCTCGCGGTCAAAGGTACTGTATTTTCGTTGGGCTTGATTCAATTTTCTTGAGAAAAATGCCATGGGTTGCCAATCGTTACCTTTTCGCTGCTGTAGCACGGCTCCGATAGCGACGTCGGAAGCGTCAGTCTGTATAGCAAGCTCAGCGTCGGGATCTGGGTGAGCTAGGAGAGTCGCGAGAGAAATGCTGGACTTACAGTCGTTGAAGGCTTCCTGCTGTTCAGGTGTAAGAGCGATTGGTTTCGAACCTTTGCCTTGTTTGCCGACCAGTATCGTGTTCAGAGGTGCCTGCTTCTTAGCTGCTTCTGGAATGAAACGACGATAAAAGTTCAGGGTTCCTAAAAATCTCCTAAGCTCTTTCGTGTTTTTCGGCGTCGGAAAGTCAAGAATTGCTTGAGTTTTTGTTTCGAGAGGGCTGATTCCTTGAGCAGAGACTTTAAATCCAAGAAAATTGACCTTGGATTCGCCAAAAATACATTTGGAAGTATTTATTAGTACGCCATATTCGTTCAAGCGTTTAAAGAGAATACGAAGATGCTCAAGATGTCGATCTCTATTTTCTGAAAAGATGAGTACGTCGTCTAAGTACCCAAATGTGAAATCTAGCCCGTTCAGGACCTCATCCATGAAGCGCTGAAAGGTTTGACCAGCGTTCCGTAAACCAAAGGACATATACGGAAACTCGTACATACCGAAAGGAGTAGTTATGGCACTTTTCGGTATGTCGTCAGCAAAGATTGGTATCTGATTGTATGCTCTAACTAAGTCAATTGTGGAAAATATTGTTTTACCTGTGAGCTGGTTCGTAAAATCGTGAATATGGCGCACAGGATACCGATCCGGAATCGTTCGGGCGTTCAGCGCTCTATAATCGCCGCAGGGTCTCCAACCGTTGTTTTTCTTTTTCGCTAAGTGAAGAGGGGATGACCAAGGACTCTCGGATCTTCGTGCAGTTCCGCATTGTAGCATTTCATCAAATTCCTGTTTCGCGATCTGTAACCTTTCAGGATCCAGACGTCGCGGGCGGCTTGATACAGGTGGTCCATCTGTCGTCCGGATGTGATGTACGGTACTGTGCTTGGGTGTTGTTGGCTTACCAGCTGGGCGAGTAATCTCGGGAAATTCTCGTAGCAGATTGTCGAAAATGGTGTCGTCTGATGTGGTACGTATCGATGAGATATCAGGAATACCTTCTTTAGGCTGCGGCGCGTTGATGCCGAGCATAGTGATTCCGTCGATTAGGCTTTGCTGTCTGCAGTCTACAAGGAGATGGTAAAAACTTAAAAAGTCTACTCCAATGATAGGCTTTGTGACGTCTGCTACGGTAAATCGCCAGCTGAATGGTCGTCGTAATCTAAAATCTAAGGTAAGTTGAATGTGGCCATATGTAGATATAAGTGTACCATTTGCAGCAAAAAGTTCATACTTCGTCTTCGCTCGAGGCTCCCGTACGGCTGACTTAGGAAAAACACATAGGTCTGAACCCGTGTCGATAAGGTATTGCGCCTTCGATTTCCGGTCAGTGATGAACAGGCGGCCAGATGATATCGGACAGTCAGCTACCGCCACTAGTGACTGTCGTTTGCATTTCCCGCCGACTTAAAAGTACACGGCGGCCTGCAGTTGTTTGCGCTAGCTCCGTAGATGAAATGATACCAGCAGTGCGGATGATCGTCGGGGCGTTCTCGTGACCTTGACCGGTACCTAGAGGTCGAGCGGCTACGGTAGTTGTGGTTCTTGTTGCTGGATCGGGAATTACGTGTAGATAGGTTTTGTACCTGTTTAGCGAGTTCGTCGACACGTTTCACCATCTGTTCCAAAGCCGAGACTGTACCTGCACTTGTACATACAGCAGATGTGCCGGCCGCTTGCTGCATAGGTGATGATATATCGTTAATTTTGTCCGCCAACTCAGCAACGGTCTGCAGCGAGCTTTCTGTCTGTGAAGCAATAATCGTTTGAATGTGGGTAGGTAACCTATTCGACCAAATCTGCCTAATTAAATGTTCTGGAACAGTCGGTCCCGCTAGATTCTGCAAATGTCGCATAAATTGTGTAGGTTTCCTATCGCCCAACTCCTCATGGGTTAGTAATTGCTGCAGTTTACGCTCTTGGGAAGCTGATAATCGTTTTATAAGCTCGGTTTTCAATTTGTCGTATTTACCGCTTTCCGGCGGGTTTAAAATTACATCTTTCACTTCCGCCGCATATTGAGGATCTAACTGACCAACGACGTAGTAAAACTTGGTCTGGTCAGAAGTAATATTTGAAATGGAGAACTGACCTTCAATCTGCGCAAACCAAACGGCCGGTTCCTCGGGCCAAAATGGGGGTACTCGCACGCCCACTCTCCATAGTCCCGATTGTTGTCCCGTAAGTGCGGCTTCTGAACGTCTAGGCTGTTCTTCGTCAGACTTCCTCATCTTCTTCGTTCGGGGTCACCAGTGAAGCGTTTCTTATATTGTCCTAGGTGTTCTGCTAGGTAGCCGGTAGGCCGGGCGATGAATATGAAACAGCAGTATGATTTACGGAGTTTAATGAGGATAGTAGATAGTTACAGACGTTAGAAGGAAGAATGAAACAATACAGTACAATACAAATTAAATGAAGTGATGCGATATGAATTATGCTTTAGAATTAGCGAGTAAAAGGCGCGAGCGGCTGAGTAAGAGCGGTACGTGTTCCCCGTCGCGAGGCGCTAGGCGAGTGTGACCGCGTCGCCGGCGCAAGTGCGCTCCGTAGATCTCCTCCGTCGCGTCCCGCGCCGAACCCCGCAGCGCAGGGTCGCACTAAGGGGACGGACTCGGTGTATCGAGGATGACGCCACAGTAATTTCGTTTCTTGTCGATGGCATCACCATTTTATTTGTTGCGTCATGCAATCAAAGAACGTGATAATTGAATTCAACGGTTACTAAAGATCGCGGGTTGGCTGCGCTTACTATATAAACCAGCGCCCGTTTATCCTCAGCCTTTTTCTCACCAGAAGACCACAGCAGAAACTTCTTTCTACTACATACAAAAATAACCTCTCAGTTTGCTGCGACAGTGTGTTTTATCTACTCTTTTCTTTTAAAATTCTGTGCAACACGCTTCTAAATCTGGTAAGTAATAGTGCCTCGCCTATTCAATTATCATGTGTAATCCCCGTCTAATTCCGTTCTCTTTAAATTAATTCGTATTTTTCTGTTCCCAAACAGGAAGTCGGTTTCTTTTTCTTTTCTCTTACTTTCTTTCTTTGGGTTTTACCTTACTCTTCTCATCATCACCTACGTCTTATCCAAGCCGTAAGAGGCTTGACGGTTCCTCCGCACGACCAGCCGCCACACTCCGGGAGCCTCGACTTTTCTACGAGCCTACCGTCGCTAGCTCTGCACCACATCCTCTCTCCGGACTGGCGCCAGGAACGGTCGACGGAACATCATAACTCAGTCAGACAGTAACAGAGTCCGGTTGTCGCTTCGCTACGGAGTGAACGTGTGTACGGTCGGTCGCGTTCAACTCGGATATCATGACGTCGAGCACCGTTAAGTGTGCAAGTTGTAATGTTGTTATCGACGAAGTGTTGGCGTTCATCACCAATAAAATTGATGTTATGGATGAAGAGAGTTTGATGCGTATTTGTGTTTCGGCTTTCCATATGGAGGAGGTAGAGAAGTCGAAAAATCTGCTGTTCGACTCAATCACCACGGATATAAAGAAGATAAAGAGGAAGAAGAAAAGTGAAGGCAAATTACAAAGAGACTTGGAAGATATTGTAACAGTCCTTAAAAGTCTAGACCCTGAGAAAATACCAATTTTTGTGGCTAAAGATTTGAATAAATTGCCTCCTGTGACATTCGATCATATAGATGTCACGGCACTCTTGAGGGATATAACTCTGTTGAAAACGCAGGTAGAGGGCATCAGGAGTAATTAAGTCACAACTGCACAATTACACGAATTGGAGACGAAAATGTATTCTAATAAATATGACTCTATAATAAATACTCCTGTTCTGAACCGATTCGACCCTTTTGTGAATACCCGCACGCGAGGTGCTAATCTTCTAATCTAAACAGTGGCCCAATGGCGATCGCTTCTATAGCAGAGTCAATGACTAGTCTCACGTCACCGCCAGCGCCGGTCAATAACCCGAGCCCCACTCGCTTGCGCTCGGAACGGCAGCGTACCGCTCGGAACAGTTCGGCTATGTCCTCTCAAATAATGACGTTACTGTTCAAGCTTGTGACTTCCCCTTGGTACCCGAAGACCCCCACCATCCATCTCTAATCATTTATGCTGAGTTCGTTCAACTTCACACTATCAGACCGCTTCCATACACTAAATTTGTTTACCAGGACGGAGATTATGAGTCAATTCGTACCGAACTAGATGCAATAGACTGGTACTCAGAGTTTGGAAGCAGAACGATAGATGAAGCGGTATCTTTTATGTATGACACTGTTTATGGCCTACGTAATACTTACATTATTTCTAAAGCCGTAGTTCCGTCACGTAAGTATCCTTTATGGTATAAACGGCCTCTAATAAAGCTTATTAAAGAAAAATCGAAATTCCACAATAAATTCAAAACCTATGGTAACATTAACGATCGAGATTCTTTTATTATATTACGTGATAGAGCACAGGTCATGGAAAGTGAAATGTATAATGAATACATAATTCACATTGAAAATTCTATTAAAAGGAACCCCCGCGCGTTTTGGTCCTACGTTAAAAGTAAGAACCTATCCAATGCTTATCCCGCAGTGATGCAGTATGGTACTCTTTCTTCTGATCAGGGTGATGTCATATGCAATATGTTTGGTGAGTACTTTCACTCCACTTTTCTTCAAAGCAGTACATCAACCGATTTACCAGAGAGTTTAAGCTCACACCATGATGCTGCATGTTTTGGTGACATAAGCATGATTGAAGTGGATGAAGAAGAGGTCTTTAAATTATTTAAGAAGTTGGACTTAAGCAAGACAGCGGGTCCCGACAACATCCCCCCTATTTTAATAGTAAAGTGTGCAAGAAGCCTAGTCCTACCCCTTTTTCTCCTGTACCGGCGATCTTTATCGGAAGGCATTGTGCCAAAAATCTGGAAATCGGCTTTTATCACTCCTGTTCACAAGAAGGGGCCCAAGAATAAAGTAGAAAATTATAGGCCCATATCTAAATTATGCTTATTTGCTAAAGTGTTTGAAAAAATAGTACACACCCAATTGTACTCCGCGCTCAAACAAGATATTGCACCGCAGCAGCACGGATTTTTAAAGAGTAGGTCTACTACGTCAAATCTTTTGTTGTGCACTGAGTTTGTATCCCGCTTCATGTCGGAACCCTCGCAGGTAGACATAATTTACACTGACTACAGCAAATGTTTTGATCGCATTGATCACTTAGTCTTATTAAAGAAGCTGCAACAGATGGGCATCAGAGGGAACCTTTTCAGGTGGTTCACGTCTTATGTCCAAAACAGATGTCAAACGGTCGTTCTTAGCGGGCATTCTTCTTTGCCAATGTACATCCCTTCAGGAGTTCCTCAAGGATCTTTATTGGGTCCCTTGCTTTTTACACTTTTTGTGAACGACATCTCCTCATGCTTCGTTTATTCAAAAATTCTTCTTTATGCAGACGATATGAAAATCCTACACAAAATTAACACTATTAATGATGCATATCATTTGCAGGACGACCTAATCCGTTTTCAAAATTACTGCATAAATAACATGTTAGATTTAAATATTTCCAAGTGCAATGTCTGCTCTTTTACACGTAAGCCCATTACTATCAAGTTCAACTATACCTTACACAACTTACCTCTTACAAGGGTAGCCACAGTTAGGGACCTTGGTGTTTTGTTTGACAGTAAACTTCTATTTGACGATCATATTGATAACATTGTGAACAAAGCATCTCGTGCGCTTGGTTTTGTTTTTAGAATGTCTTCTGAATTTTCAAGCATTAAGACCATCAAAATCCTGTATTGCGCGTATGTGCGTAGTCACTTGGAGTTTGCCTCTCAAGTCTGGAATCCCTGCTATGACGTGTATTCTACACGTTTAGAAGGAATACAAAAGAGATTTTTGCGCTACTTGCAGTTTCGTGCAAAAGTTTATCTTCCTGATTATATAACTAGGTGTCGTAAATTTCACTTCCTTCCCCTGTATGAACGTAGAAACATTTCTGATTTGTCGTATCTTTTGAGCATTGCAAATGGCAGGGTTGACTGCTCTGAGTTACTGGAGCTACTGGGATTACGCACTTATAGAGTCAGAATAAGGAGACCACACATTTTGCACGTTCCTTTAGTTAAAACCAATTACAGGCAGAACGCATTTATTATTCGAGCAAGCGCCTCGCTTAACACTTTGGCAGATGCAGATATTGATCTATTCAATACTTCGACAAGCAAGTTAAAACGCTTGCTTGCGGATAAATTCTTCAATGACAATTATTCAACCTAAACTCTCATGAATACTATTATTATAATTTCAAACGATTTTCGTCCACGGTAACTGTGTTTTTACCTAATCGTTTTTAAAATTAAATGTGGAAATTTGTAATTGGCCCTAAGCATACATGTTTGTTTTGCATGTATTTTAATATAATTAGTTTTTCTGTGTACCTAGCTGTAAGTTTCCTGAAAAAAATAAAAATAAAATAAAAATAAAATAAAATGACCCCAAGTCAGGGCGCCTGTACTGTCAACCTGCTCAGTGTCACCGCAGCGGGATCGCACGAGTCAACTTCGTCACCGTTATCGGCCGTGCCACCTATCGTCAAACTGCCGAATGAAGGGATAAAGCAATGCAATAATGAGGCTAATTATGTAGGCAAAATAGCTCATGACCACCAAACCACTCATAACAATATGTATGAACAGAAGTTGGCTTGTAAACAAACGGTTATGATGGGGGAGATGCCCGCAAAACCGAGTTTTGCGGAGATAGAAAAGAGAAAAGGTCTGTGGTATGTACCGGAAAGGGATAATGAGTGGAAATTGGTGCAGAGAAAGCGGCTGAGTAATAAATTTACTACAAGTCAAGGCAAGGCTAGTATGGAACAAAATAGTAAATTTAAGGCTGCTGAGACCAAAGTACCACTTTTTATTACCAACGTACATAAAGATGTTTTAGAGGCGGATATTGCAGGATACATAATAACAAAAACAAAAGAAAAGGTTTCGCCAATCAAGTTAAAAATTACAAGAGAGCGGAGCTATAACGCCTTTAAAATCTTCGTGAGCAAAAGCAACTTGCAAACATTTTTGGATGTTAGTCTTTGGCCAAAGGGAATTTCTTTCAGGCGGTTTATAAACCTGAGAGATAAAGATCATGTCGCGCATGCACATGAGGGTGAGAGGCAATCTCCTAAAGCTCAAAATGGATAGTACACCCTACAGAAACTTCATCTCTTTTAACTGTAAATCGCTTAAGCGATCTTTAGAGGGCGTAAGGAGTCTCTGCAAACAAGCGGATATCATCGCGCTGCAGGAGACTTGGTTGTTGCCGCACGATTTATCAATGGTGACTGCTGTTGACGATGAGTTCGGAGGCACCGGGACTTCTGCTGTCGACACCTCGGCGGGTCTGCTCAGAGGAAGGCCGCACGGAGGAGTTGCCTTGTTATGGAAAAAAGATGTGTTTCGGTCAGTTAAAGTGATAGAATGTGCTGATGCCCGTCTAGCGGCTATAAAAGTGAACCTCTGTGATAGATTTATGATAATTTTTAGTGTATATTTGCCAACAGACTCTCAAGAAAACTTACCTGAATTTACACAATGTTTAGGTAAAATTAGCTCAATTATTGAAGATAACAGTGACACTGACGCTTTTTATATTTTAGGAGATTTCAATGCGCATCCAAAGGAGCGTTTCTGTAATGAACTTTTAGACTTTTGTAAAGATCAAGACTGGACATGTGCTGATATTAACATGTTAGGAGCTGAGTCTGCAACCTTTACTTTTGTCAGCGAGGCTCATGGGTGTGTGAGGTGGCTTGATCACTGCGTGGTGACCGGTGCCGCTCTGCCATCTATATGTCGGGTATGGGTAGAGCATGGTATGCAGTGGTCTGATCATTTTCCACTTTTTATCGAATGTGACTTGGGTAGAGTGAATCATAAGGTGAATGTATGCTCTACTACTTTACCAAATACTGTATTATGGGGAGAGCGTACTGAAAGCCAAATTGAGTATTATCAGCAGCTTTGCAACTCGAGACTTAGAGAAATTGACTTTCCAGTTCAGCTCACTCATTGTTGTGATGGAATTTGTTATGACATAGATCATAAGGTTTTATTAAAAGATATGTATCTAAATATTGTTACCATATTGTCAGAAGCCGCAGCATCGTCTTATGAGCGAGGAGGACTTCGAGGAGGCCAGGCTTAAATTTTTGGCGTGGGTTGAGGCTGGTAAGCCGAATAGTGGTCGATCCTATGTTGATATGTGTGAGAGTAGGAGATCTTTCAAGAAGAAGTTAAAGTGGTGTCAAAACCAACAAGACCAGATTAAAATGGATACTCTTGCTTCTCACCACACAGCCAAAGATTTCAAACAGTTTTGGAAACATACTAATAAATTAAATGCAAAGTCTGGCCTCCCTGTGAGTGTAAATAATGTTTGTGACGACAGTATGATAGCAAATTTATTTAAAGAGCACTTCAGGGTTATGCCAGAGTTAAACTCTACTGTGTGTGGTCAATCTAGTGCTAAGAGTGTCGTGCAAAAGAGAGCAGTATGTTTTGGAACCAAAGAGATACTAAAAGTAATTCAAACCATGCAGCGTGGAAAATCTCCCGGGCACGACGGTCTTAGCATTGAACATTTAAAGTACGCAGGTGTTCATCTGCCCAGCGTACTCTCCATGTTTTATAATATTATAGACCAGGTCATGTTCCGCCTATTATGTTAAATGGTGCGGCTCTACAAGTAGTTGGTAATTTTAAATATCTAGGGCACATTGTAACGGAAAGCCTGAATGATGACGCAGACGTTGAAAGGGAGCGTAGGGCGCTGGCGGTCCGGGGGAATATGATCGCTCGTAGGTTCGCTCGCTGCTCGAGGGAAGTGAAAATCACTCTTTTTAAGGCTTACTGCCAGTCCTTTTACTCGAGTAGCCTCTGGCTTAACCACACCCGCCGGGTGGCCAGCGCTCTACGAGTCCAATATAATAATATCTTCAGGATGCTGATGCGGCTGCCTCGCTTTTGCAGCGCATCGGGTATGTTTGCAGAGGCGCATACGGACGGATTTCATGCGATCATGCGCAAGAAAGTCGCGTCCATACTCAAGCGTGCGCGCGGCAGTAACAACGGCATCCTGAAAATGATTGTTTCGCGTTTGGACTGCCCCATCCTTACCAAATGGATGCAAATACTTTTAGGTAATAGTTAAGTTAGAGTATTATTTGTAATTATTTTAATTTATTTAATTATGAAATTATTGACATGCTTTTAAATTATTCGATTATCTTTGTTATTAATTTTTAATTTCTGTATACCTAATTATTTGATGATTATGACTATAAAATATTGTATGTTAGCGATTAAGAATTTTTATATGGATTTTTAAATCTGAATTAAATGAATAATAATAACTAGGTGTATTTAATCCATATTTTTTCCCGGGTTGAACCCCTAGGAACCCTATTATATTTTCTGACGCACTTCTCGTCAGATGGCGCCCATTTTATTTATTTAACTGTAACAATCATACCCTCTATAATTACCACGTGTACTTTGTCATGCTGTAAGGCCATAAGCCTCAAGATTCTGTGCTCCTCCAGCGAACATTCCTTTGTCTACCTCTGTATTTATACACTTTTATTGTAATCTCTAGTTTTTAACTGCCTATCATCGATAAACCAAGGAAATATTGGCAACCTCTGTTGCCTTGCCACAAGTATAAGAAAATATTGTACAGAACCTACCCGCTCTACCGATTTCTTTTATAATTAATATATGTATCAAACCATATCTCTCTTTTATTTCTTTCTCTTTTATTTTTAACTGGTACATACATACATATCTCTCTCTATATGCTCTATTAATTTAAACTTGTTACATTGTTACAAGTACAAAATAAACTGCAACCTTTCCACTCAATTTAAAATGGTGCTCGGCCAAATAAAAGAGACTAAAGCACTGAATTCAGGACCAAGAAGTAAATTACAGAATCGTAATTTTAGGTGAAAGCTAGACAATTGGGTGTATTCACGTTAAAATTTTCTCGTGGCGGGATTTGCGTTGAACGAACATTTTTGCCTTTCTATTCTGTAGGTTGCTCGTATATGGCTAACGTTTGACAAGTAAAACGCGCCCATACAACTCAGAGGACTATCTTAATTGGCGTAAACTACACTTGAGAGCAATAAAATCGCACATCCGCACATTTTTACTTAAAAGTAAAATTTTTTTTTATTTGGAGCTTACAGCAAATTAAAATCAAATTAAATTAAAGTGCATAATCTAGGCATTCGCAGAACTGATAAAGGGTTGACATTTACCTTTAAAAACAACTCATTAGCAACAAAACAATAGACCCCCTTATGTCGCTCGATCCAGGTAAGGCCGGCGGCGGGATTTATCGCAGGTATAAAAGAGTGCATATTGAGGGAATGGTCATCATTTGCATACCAACGTACAGTGTGAAAGGTTCTCTATTGATATTGGCTTCAAACGGAACACGAAAATGGATACTACACCAGAAGTAGCCGCTCAAGTGGTTGCCCTTGTTGAATCGGGGCTTAAGCAAAGTCAAGTGGCTCGACAATTGAGTTTGAGCCGATTTACCGTTCGGCGTGTATACCAGAGGTATCAAGAGACTGGTGGCTACCAACGGCGACAAGGATCGGGCCGTCTCCGTGCTACAACAGAGCGTGATAACCGCTTTCTTATAACGACATCTTTAAGAAATCGTCGTTTGAACGCAGTTCAACTGGGCCAACGACTTCAAGAAGTTCGTGAAGTAGAAGTTAGCCGGTGGACAGTCAGAAGACGATTGAGAGAAGGTGGCCTGACTGCACACAGGCCAGCAAACGGGCCGAAATTGACCCCAGCCCACCGAGAAGCCCGCCTTCAGTTCGCTCGAGACCATTTGAATTGGACCGAAGAGCAGTGGAGTGCAGTCCTGTTCTCTGATGAGTGCAGGATGTGCTTGCATGGCAACGACGGACGGGGGAAGGTGTATAGAAGATCGGGAGAGCGATTTGCCCAATGCTGCATAACAGAACGTGTCGCCTATGGCGGTGGATCAATCATGTTTTGGGGAGGCATGTCTATGGAAGCAAAAACCGAGCTTGCCTTCATCACCGGACCGAATACTGGTCGCCAATCAAGAGGATTGACTTCCATACGATACATTGAGGAAGTACTCGAGAGCCACGTCGTACCTTTTGCTGGGTTTATCGGCGAAAACTTTCTGTTTATGCAAGATAATGCAAGACCGCATACTGCTGGCATAGTGATCGAGTACCTTCAAGAGGTGGATGTGACCGTTATGGAATGGCCAGCTCAAAGCCCAGACCTCAATCCCATCGAACATCTATGGGACGAGCTGAAAAGAAGAGTTCGAGGCCGAGATGCTCCTCCATCGACTCTACAGGAGCTGCAACAGGCGATCGCAGAGGAATGGGAGGCTATTCCTCAAGACTTTATCAAAAGTCTAGTAACATCAATGAAAACACGGATGGAGTCAGTGATTCAGGCTAGGGGAGGGAACGCTCAGTATTAATAACAAACTTTAAATTAATTTTATCTTTTAATTTCATAACTTTGACACCAATACTTGAATAAAGAATTTTTTACTAAACATGCATTTTTGTTATTGATCCACAAAAGCATTTTTATGTAATGATTGAAAGACAAATCAGATACCACTGGATAGGTATTAAAATAGACTATGAATCTGCATTACAGACACATAATATTTTTTGTTTTTTTTTTAGTTATGTCAAAAAATCATGAATGTGCGATTTTTTTGCTCTCAAGTTTATGTATGTATGGAAATTTCTCTTTATTTGTGCTGTAAGACCTTGCTTTTTGCCAAATTTCGTGATTCTAGGTCAACGGGAACTACCATATAGGTTTTCACCTATACGGTACTTCCGGTTGACCTAGAATTGTCAATTTTGGTTAAAAGCAAGGTCCTTACAACATAAGTTCCTAAAGGGAAAATTCCGAAAAATAAAAAAGTTGTAAATTAAGGTAAATTTTGGTACTTACAAGTTTTCTCGAAAATATAAATTTTCCCATATCTTTTTATCGTGTTGACTCAGGACATTGATTTTTATAAACCTTATAGGGGTCCACCCGTTCCTGAGAAAATCGGTGGTGATACACGGACAGACGGACAAGAAAGTGATCTTATAAGGGTTTCTTTTTTACCTATGGAGGTACGGAACCCTAAAAACCAGAATATGGCCATCGCATTTTCTCATTACTCTATAGGTAGACCTATAGAATGACGAGATTTTAGTCATTTATAGCGGGCAGAGATTGGATGAGAAGAGCTAAAAATTGGGCTCAATGGCACACCTTGGGAGAGACCTACGTCCAGCAGAAGGTTAATGATGATGACGATGAGCTATAGTTGTCAACTTTGGTGTCGAAATTGCCGAGAATGCCAAAGGTGTTTGGCATGATTTAACGACTTAAAACCAGGACCAACATTTGAAGGTACCCTAAAATGCCTCTAGCAATTGCCTCTCGCTTACTTAGCTGATCTGTTAAGAGAGACTTAACATGAGACACTATGAGCGCTTCGCTTTTTTCTTAAATTAGTTATAATTCCATTGCTATGCACGGACACGCTACGCACGTGTACCTAGCTTTGCTTTCTGTGCAAGTGTAGGTGGTATCTTCCACTGCGATCCAAGGATGCGTGGCTTGTCGGTGTCACCAACAGGTGACTTGTTAGTATGTTGGCCTCGAGTGCATCGCACGCTATGCATGCTGCACATAGAGGCGTAGCTTCTTCGTATGTACACGCAGAAGCTACGCTCGTTAGTTGCGTGCATTAAGATTTTTAAATCCATCTCAATAAAATCAAGCCAGACGGGACGTGAACCCGCAACCCTTCTCTTGATACGAACATGCGCTAACCAATTGCACCAATAATGAGTTGGTTCATTTTACGACTCAAAGCGCTGTTAGCTCCAGCTACAGGGAAATATTTACAGTTGTTCA
This sequence comes from Philereme transversata, assembly GCA_963924445.1. Lineage (NCBI taxonomy): Eukaryota > Metazoa > Arthropoda > Insecta > Lepidoptera > Geometridae > Philereme > Philereme transversata. Next base: position 8,312,398 of record OZ004353.1, read on the forward strand.
CCTGCTCAATGACCAACGTTGCAACGTTCAGTACATTGACAAGAGAGAGATAGTTGTTGAGGAACAATAATTATATTTTCAGGAACAATGTCTTCTACCGTAATATACTAATATATATATATAGTATATAATATGTTTGTTGATATACGTACAAAAATGAAAGTGGTTATTTTGATGAGCATAATAAGTAAATTTGTGAAATGTTTACCATAGAAATGTGAAATGTATAATATGTATATAAAAACAAACACTTTATTAAACTTATGTTGTGCTATTGCATAATGCTTGCCATCTAACCACAGATACTGTAATGGTGACGTCGTCTATATCTCTTGTTGTCTTTTTCTAACCTAAAGCCCGCAGCCATTTCCGAACGGGATATCAAATCGGCTTTTATTTTTGGATGTCGATTGCAAGAGTACGCAGTAAGTTTTATATCGAATTAATCACCTAAAGTTAGTCGATTTTCTGTAAAATTTGATAATATTACTAATAGTTTTTTTTTTCGATAAGTTTTTTTTATGTTTTAGAAACCGTCACTTGAATATCGTCAGTATATTACCAAACTGTATATCACTTTATCTGCTTCACACTTTTATCGTCCTAATATCGTATCTCTAGTTCATTTTATTTCTATCGTGCACAAGGGTGAAGTTATCTGCAGATCTCTGCAATTCATTTTACCCAAATTGTCTCTTTGTCCCCAGCGTGAGTTATAGAGGCTCGGTTACCTACGAGCGCAGTATAAAGTTGTATAAAGAACCAGGTAACCTTTTCCACGATGGTTCAAAGCTAAAGGCTTCACGGACAATTTAATTTCTCTATTCCGAGAATTTTTGACATCCCGGCAGACAAACTAAAACTAGTTGCGATTTTGCCCTAGCTATGGCTTCATTGTATTGGTCCATAGTCGAGAGGGAAAGATTGCATATAAAATTGCCTGTGTAAGACTACTTTATTGAGTTGTTACTTAGTACGTCCTCAGCTAAGCCTTATCTCTATCTCTCTCCATCACCGGGGCTTGACATTTGTATGTGTGATGTGACAGAGACAATGAGTTAGATAAATATTAACTATCAACTTTTTTAGGCCATTACTACCCATTATTGATAATAAATAGCTAAAGTCAAAGTCAAATATTTTTATTAATTAAAATCACAAGGATCACTTTGAAACGTCAATTTTACTGCCTGTTCCTTCGCGACCAAGCCAGGAAAGAAAGGCAAGAAACTGAAGCTGGTTGTTTTTTTTTTATTAACCTTTTACAATACATAATAATATAGAAAATAAATTACGTCTAAATTGTAATATTTTGAACGAGTTGGAGCAATTTCAATCCCAAGCTTCTCTGTCATCTAAATAGGTACTCCGATATTTTATAGTAGGCTTTTTTATAAAGATTTGATTTAATTACGTTTTTAAATTTATGAATTGTCAATTTATGTACATTCCTTGGGAGTTTGTTATAAAAGCGTACACCTTGCCCTTTAAACGATTTACTAACTTTATGGAGTCTACTTTATGGAGTTTTAGTGGCAACAGCGAGTTTATCTTTATTTCTAGTATTACAATTATGTTTATCGCTATTTTTCTTAAACAAATTAATCTTTTTGTAAACATACATCAGATTTTCATAGATGTATTGACAAGGGAATGTCATAACATTTTTTAACTTTTTGCGTAATAAGTTGTGAGCATTGTGTTTATTCCTATTGAGAGAAATATGTGTGATGGAAATTCTAATTGGCGTAATAAGTTAAAAGTACATTTATCGTAGGTTTATTATAACTTTTTTGATTCTTGCATTGTTGTTCCTTACGTCAATTGAAATCTCCGCAATATTCGTATATGAATTATTAAACTTGAGCTAAGTGAACTTAATTTGTATATTAACTTCTACTTTCTAAATAAGTAAATAATTAGTTAATTTTACTAATTTATATGAAAGAATTTGTAAAAGTAGGTACTATGATCATTTTATTTGTGAGATTTTGCAGGTTTGCTGTGCTCCTTGATTTTTCCTAAACCTTACCTTAATATACCTTACAATTAAAGCTTCGCAATAGTCCTTTTAGTATTTTCGCGGCAGACCACGCCGGAGGTGGCGGGACAAGCTGGACGCCTTTGAGAGGGACTGGCATATGGTGGCACTGCATTGTTGTGAGTTGCGGAAATGCGGGGAGGCCTTTGCCTAACAATGGGACAGTATGGGCTAATAGTAATAGTCCTTTATTGAATGATTCTTGTATCTACAAAATACGTATTAATTACCCCCCCCCCCCCCCCAACAGTCACCTACGTAATTCCTGATCCCAAGGGTTCCTAGTATCGTAGATATTGTTACGCCGAGGCTGTTACAGAATAGGTAATAGTCGGCACCTCGAAGTTATACCTACTGCGTCACAGAATAGGTAATACTAGATATGGTATGTACCTATTACGTTTTTACCTACAGTTGCACAGAATAAGAAAGAGTAATCCTGTCGAAATACCTAAACGATTCTAGTTGCTAGTTTTAGAGCGTTCGCGAAGGCGTGTAGTGGGGCGTGTGGTATAAATAGAGCGTAGAGATGCCCGGTCAGGCAGTAAATCCTCCGTCGTCCGAGACACGTTCTCGGAGACCCGGATGACGAAATCACCTCCGCTAACGCGGAAGCGATATCTGAATAATCTACACCAGACAGAGCAAACACTTCACAGATACACCGACCTCGCCGGCGAGGTCGACGAGTCCCTTCAGTCGCCCGCCGCCTATACGAGGTACGGACATGTACCCGGGCGTTTCTCTCCTATCCCCACCCTGCCAACTGCTCAAGCCGAGGCTCGTACCTAAGGGGTGCCCTTGCGCTAGTTGTCAAACAACTTACCTACTGGGCTGAGCGCCATCTACGCTCGCCAAAAGTTCGGTTAAGCTGTAACGGCCTCAGAGGCCAACAGCAAGATTAATCCACTCGAAAAAAAATACCGGTCAGGCAGTCTGGTTTTGGCGATACGTGCGAATATTTCGGTGACTTTTAGTGGTTTATTGTGCAACAGTGGTGTGAATTAGTGTGTTGTGATTACTTGTGATTAAGATCGTGTATTATCATTTTAGTGTTGAATAAATGTGTTATTTTGGTTAGATTGAATTTCATTATTTTATACCGAACCCTCAGCTCGTAACAATTATAAAGCCTTTTAAATCGATTTGAACAATTGTGTGGAGATCACCAAGTTCACACATCACATTGATTAAGTTGCCATTGTATTTTATTTCCTATTTTTCTTAAATAATTAAAATTTTCTTGTATATAAATATAAACACTCAGCTTCATAGTGTGGATGTTCTAATTTTTGTGCCTATCTACTTAGTATCATTGTAATTTGTACCCTATTTCAACTAGCGGGCCCCGAGACAAAATACTAAACCTGTAAGTGCGCCGTGAACTGAAAAAGTTTGGGAACCTCTGTAGCTGCTCATACGTTGAACCTGGATTTAAAGAACCGTTTCGCCAACGTCCCGTCTGCTTTGTATGTTTTGCATCGCGTCTATATTTTTTTGTATGATAAAAGGGGCGCAACGCCTTCGCATTGTCCTTGCCTTTTGTCTCTTCTGTTTGATCGGCATCCTACATCCACTACGCCACAGAAGTCATCGTATAACATTGCGTTTCATACGATTATATCCGATATTAAAGTTGTTAAAGGAAGGTCGGTGGAAAATATTGAACGCTCGGAAGCCTCAAAAGCGATGGGCTTTATTGCCGCCTAACTATATAATAATACTAGGAGATCCGCCCTGGGTTTGCTCGGATTAATATCAAAATAACATATAGCACTCAAGGATAGTGGAGCTTTCCATCAAAGAAATAATTTTCAGAATTGGTTCAGTAGCTAAAGAGATAACCCCTCCGGACTACCGAGTACTGCTGAGTAGTTCAACTGGTGGTAAAAATAAATAATAAATAAATATTGGTGGACATTTCACACAGCGCTTTCTAGCCTCAACCTAAGCAAAAAAAAAATCAAAAAAAATCAAAATGTTTTTATTTCTGTAAAAATATAGAACTATAACAAGGTTGTTGGGATCTTCTTTTAAGTATATATACTTGTGTCAGAAGACCCCGCTCTTCAATAGCCATACAAATTTTTTATTTTTTTTACATAATTCCTTAAAAGGCTATGAGCTTCATTGCCTTTTACACGTGTATACGTACCTACCTTATAATAATTATTATTATTTTCCGTGCCGTTATAAACGACCTTTATATTTTGACAGAGTATTTTATTATGTAATAATGTATAGCCCTGGTCGTCAAGTGGGATGAACCTGGACTTCTGATTCGAAGGTTGTAGTTCGATACTCAGCCGTGGATTTGCTAGCCTAACATGTGCTTAAAATGGTGAAAGAAATCTGTCACGTGAATGCAAACAAGTATTACCACGGTAATGTTATCTATACAGTATTCTGTCTTCATACAAACGGCCGGAACGTGAGTCATACCTACGCTTCTCGTGTTCGGTACCCACTCGGTACCCAACCAGTTGCGAATGCGATTATACTATTCAATTTAACAATAAAGCTATTCGTATGTCTCAGTCGAGGAGCAAATATTTTACTGTATCAAATTTATAAGGGAGGATTTTTTATTAAATCTACTAATTAAAAAAACACACATCTATTTTTAATCAACACTTCCCATTTCATTTACAACGAATTTCATGTTTTATATATAAAATATACAGTCACAAAACTATAAAGAAATTCAAGAAAGTAAATGAAATTAAAATACTGCAGGCGGGCAGCCCTATCGCGTGTTTACGTACCACGCGGGTGTACTCGTAGGTAAATAATTCAAGGACAGGGCCGAGTCACAACACTGTATAGTTATCATTGCCGTGGTTATTACTCTGCAAAAAGTGGGTATGAATCCAACACGGGCGTAACCCATGGAGGGGGGAGTTGATTTGCTTCAGCAGATAAACAGCTACATAAATGTGAAACCTACATGTCACCGCCAAGTTAAAAAAATATAGAGTTTCACTTAGAACGAAACCTCGAAATAGCTGTCTTTCCATCTATCGTTGTGTCAGTCACATGTTTGGACTGAAATTAAATCTTTTAAATACGCATTTTTATGTGAATTGTTTAAGTCATTCTTTCCTTTGACTTTGAGAGCTTTTATAAAAATATATTCAAAGCTTTTGGTAGTTGTTTATTTATAGAGAAATAAATAAAAGAGTTCACTTATTTTATGCAAAAAGCTTAAACTTTGCTGCATCTGAAAATAAATAATAGATAAATGTATCTTTAAATGCATTATAATTTAATTAATAATATTATTATTCTAACTGCAGACAGAATACATTTATTGCTTTCACAATGACATGGTTACAAAGTTGTTACAGGTAGTAAGTTTCACAGATATGAACCCTGGCATCAGGAAGGCAGACCATGTTTTCGTATCTAAATAAGCAGGGATACTACACATACATACAATTTATTCAATATCTTGTATTAAACGTAATTTTTGGCGGTACGTTGTTTGTGGCATCGTAGTTTCCAACCGGATGGACCCTTTTTAACGCAGGTATAGCGTATTTTTAAGTGGACTGTAATTTAATTTGAAATTAGCCTAAGGGCCTGCAGGAACTGAATCTAAAACATTTAGAGGAATGGGCTACCCAATCAATAACAGGGATAGAGGGATAAGGAAGGTTGCACTCCACTGACCTGTGTATCTTCCCGTTGATCTTTCACCGCAATCCAGAGGCACTTGAGATTGTTGGGTCTCACAGTTCGATTTCACAATTAATATTATTATCACCCTGGCCACGTTCACTATTATTTTGCATAAAGGGTCATAAGACCGATGTAGAATGTTTTTGCGTGCGTTGCGAGATGCGTATTAGCGACGACTGTTCTACTCCTTTTTCTTCCTCGTGAGTGCAATTATTGCGGGTAGGCAATGGATTTTGATAGGTAGAAAATATATTTAAAAGGCGTTGGCTAATTTAAATACGGTAGGCCCTACCAAACGCTATATCAGTTGTTAACCCCCAACGCAATAAGAAGGGGCCGGGGGTTTCTAAATTTTTAATTTAATTATACATTTATATATTACCAGTTGACACGCAGAACTTCGTACCGCCTTGACATGCATATGACGCGGGCTGCCAATGTGCGTCAGCCCGGTAGAATTGTCAATCTGCTATCATTATGTATGAGAAAATTAATCATCTTTATAATTTCTTTTTGCGTGAAAATTCGTGGCAGAGACAAATCCAACTAATCAAAGATCATCAATATCGGACCCGCCGTTCTTGAGTGGTGAAAGGTGGATGCTGCCTCGTTAAATAATTATACTGATTTTTTTTTATGGAACTTCAAATTTGAGAATTATGGGAATTCCGAACTGAGCTTGCTCTGTACAAACTCGCGCTTGACCCTACGTTATAATAATGAAAAAAATCCAGTTCGTTTTTCATTCAAGCCGTTTGACATGAAAGCCTCTTTTATATTGTGGAGCAAACAATAAAGAACATTCCCGCCCGCCCTTTGTCCCTTTGCGTGGCTTCAGTTGCACTCATGCCATTTGTTTATATTAGGTTGGGCAAAAAGTTTCTTCGCATTTTTTAAGAAAATTCAAAACATTTTTTAATATAGTTTATTTACATTTAACTAAAGTATGTAGGTACCATTTTGTTCGATAACTTTTTGCCATATTGTAGGTAGGGACATGATCCCATTGCTATAGAAATTTTGGGGCTTCTGATCAAAATACCGCGACAAGAGGTTTTGTTAGTCCTCTCGTGATGTTAACCTGACACTGCCTAAATAATTCTGAAGAGACCGAAACAGGTGGAAATCTGAAGGTGCAAGGTCAGGACTATACGGCGGATGTATTAACACCTCCCAGCCAAACTCTCTTAATTTTTGCTGAGTGGCTAAAGATGTGTGAGGTCTAGCGTTATCATGATGAAAAACCACACCCCTTCTGTTAATTAATTCCGGCCGCTTTCTCTCAACTTCTTGCTTTAATCTCATCGGTTGTTCGCAGTAGAGTTCAGAATCGATGGTCCTGCCTGGTGGTAACAGCTCATAATGATTAATGCCCTTCCAATCCCACCACACACACAGCATCACTTTGTTGCGAGTTAACCCGGGTTTCGCCACAGTCTGTGAAGCCTGACCGGCCTTTGACCACGACCTTTTTCGCACGTTCTTGTCGTGAAATCGCAAATTTTTTCGCGGCTTGCGTTGCATTTTTACCTTTTATGTAGTAAAATTTTAAAATGTATCGAATTTCTTCATTAGATTCACTCATCTTTACAGTACGAAAAGCAAATAAAAATCACACATTTTCCTAATTTGAATTTGGAATTATCTTCTTTAAAATTTAAGCTTTGAATGATACCAAAACCAGCCAGATACAAATAGTATAGGTATATAGCCAAAGAGATTTTATTACAAGTTCATACATACTATAATGCGAAAAAACTTTTCCCCAACCTATTATATAGAAAAATACCCAGACAAATATCTATAGATCATGCAAACATTTGTTCCGCGGCGGGAATCGAACCCGCTACCTCCTGCATCTCAGCCGGCTATACGCCCACTGCGCCACGGAGGCAGTCAATCCCTAGGAATCCCTCTATATATTTAAATATCTTTATATAAAATTCCGGTGTGCATCTATTCCTATTTGTCATACTAAACGAGTTCGATGATTTTTTTTTGTTCCTGGATGGTCCCGGTAGGTAGCGCTGTTGTTGAGATCCACAAAATTGGCGGACGAACTCGCGGACATTTAACTAGTTTACCCATATATTAATAAAACACAGTCTCGGAATAAATCACAGTCACAAAGAACTTCGTTCAGTCAATTGCTACTGCTTCGTCACTGTATGTGGTTCATTAAAATTACAGTATAATTTCACACAGCACGGTTGACTATGAATACTTAATTTAAACTGTCAGCGGATTATTTTAATAAAGCCTGGACAGTAGCAAGTGTTTATTTGTAAATGCAGTGATTCATAGCGTATTAATAAATTGAATTATATTATTGTAATGGATTTTGAATATTGCGTAGTATTTTTGTGACGATTTTTGTCACGAACGTAATGAAGGAAAAAACCAGGAAAATAGTTTTTGGAAAAAGTGTGCGTGTCAGCTCCGACGCACGACTGGAGTTTACTCCTTACGAACGATTATAAAATATATAGATTAGTAAATGAGGGTAATTGAACGCATTTTTTATAGTAATGAAAGCATGCATAATACATTTATTTATATTAATTATATAATTTATATGCATCAAAATACATTTCATAGTCAGGTAAACTTAATAAAAATGTTGCATAATGATCATGATGGACATTGCATGTAAAAAAAAATAATGGTTGCATAACGATCACGATGGAATTTGCGTTAAAAAAAACAAAAAGATGTTTCACAATAGTCATAATGGATGTCGCATAACATGAACATTTACTAAGAAAGTTGTCTTATGCCCCTCCACAAACTAAAAAATAAGTTGCGCACAAACATAACGCATAACTTAACGGAGAAAGTTTGATTTTATACCCCATAAATTTTCATATCCCGGGCTTATTATGAAAATTGATTCTTAAGGAGTAAACTCCGATAAACTCCAATAGCTATGGGACTCAGGTCTATGGGATATTTCTCATAAAGAAAAGACGTAATCTGTTTTATTTTTGCCAATTACCTATACCATTCTTCAGTTTAATAAGCAAATACTACTTCATACCACCATTCAGACCACCAAGCGCTGTGTTACCTTGCTGAGTTGAAACCCTTTGTGTGGCGGCTACTTATGTAAACATTTATTTTATAAATTTCTGTTTTGGATTATTTACGTATTAATTTCATTAGATTTTATGGTATCGAGAAACATTTTTGTATGATTTTATTAAGAATTATTTAAATTGTAAAACCTACAGTGATTTTACGCAGGATATTACATTGCCTAGTGTTTTGTTTTAGATGTATTGATTGTATTGTTTTTAATTAATTAATTACCCTCCCAAAATATATGTATTACTTTAAAAATAAGATTAGTTTTAATGTATGTTTTAAAGAATTATAAAGTTCAACTGATTTATCGGAAGTGAAGTCGGACGGACGTTAGTAATACTGTTAATAGGTTTAATTTAAATATTGAAGTTGTAAAATCCAAACTAATATAAAAATCATATTATAAATTGCTTAGTTTTTATACTGAAGAAATAATTGTATATTTTACGTTGGTAAGAAAAGAAAGTAGTTAACGGATTTTCACGCAACTTCGATTGCACGAAGTTGCTTGGTGGGCAACGTCACGTGAGAGGGAAGCCATCTTGATGAACAAGGGGAATGGCGTGCTGGAATTTTCGGTTGGACTGTTGAACAGGAAGGTGGTGCGATGCGAGTTTATAAAGTTAAGTACTTGAAATGTGATGTGGTAACCTCATTTAGTTTTAGTGATGTTTGGTCTTATAAATTTCCGTCTTGTATTTTTGTGTACTTATAGACATAGAGAGACATTTATTAAAGTGAAACTTTTATTACATCGTCTCAAACTTTTTCGTCTGTGGGTTGCATGTCGCGTGACGGTCGGCCGCGAAGTAGGGATAAAGTGAAAGGCGCTTGTCAGAGCAGCCGAGGTCAATATAGTTCGTATCAGCTGACCGTGTAGTGACTATTACTCATTTGTGCCCACGAAAATTTTTAGTTAAATGTCTATAATGTGAAACAAAGTTTCACTTTTACCGTGGTTTCATAAAACCACACAATCTTTTTTTTTGTAAAAAAAAAAACTTTATTTCATATGTAGGCATGACCCAGGGAGTACGGAGGCTGTAGATTTCACCTAGCTACCTAGCTGAAACATACCACCGATTCCTTAAGTTAAAAATAGACTTTCTCTCTTACTAATTTTATATGTATCTGTTCATTCATTACAAACATCCAAACTCTAACCCGTATAATTACATAAAATTAGTTTGAAACAATGAAGTTGATCGATCGACAGCGGATGCCTCATTTGTATTATAATAATGTGTATATTACGAAGAGGCCATTGTTCTGTTGTAAGGTAATAATGAGCAAAAGAGCAAAATTAATTCTTACTTAACATTATACATGCATAAGGGATCCACTAGAGATGTGCGAAGTAGCTAAGCGGTGAGCGAGAAAAAAATCAGCAATAGGATTGCTTCATTTGCCTATCCTCTCTCAGTATAGCTTTTCTATTCTCACTTTATTCTTCACTTCACTTCACTTTATAATTCTTTATTGCACACCTAATATACAACTACAAAGAACACCGTAAAACTATGTGATACAATAGGCGGTCTTATTGCTGAATAGTGATCTCTACCAGACAACCTTTGGATGGAATGGACTGTGTGGACATTAGCTGGGGTGTAATGGTGTACCTAACATACTACTTATACATACTTATACTTAAGATTTAAAAAATAAAAATAACATAAATGAATGAACCTAAATAATAAATACATATATAAGAAACATATTAATTAATAATAAATACAAAGATATTTAACGACAAACACTCAAATCGTGTTCTCTGAGCATACGTTTAAAAATGGCAAGTGACTTGGCACATCTGATAACTACCGGCAGCGCGTTCCATAACCGGACAGCCTGCACTGTAAAAGACTTATCAAAGTAGGAGGAGGAGTGTACAGGTGTCCTGAGTTGGAGTGTGTCAGACGAACGCAAGGATCGAGGATTGGAATACAATGAGGTCTAAAGCAAATAAGTCAGAAAAATTGTATTCTGTTCATCGGTTTAGCCGTAAGAAGTAAGGAATGACCAGGAAAAGACAGACAAATTGAAAAACTAGTACGTAGTATATAAAACGGTACGTGATAAATCCCGTTTTTTATCGAGTTCAAAAGAAGGAGGAGATTCTTAATTCGAAGGAATCTTTTTTTATGTATTTTCCCCAATTACTCGAAGACGCCTGGACCGATTCGTGAATTATTTTTTATATACTTCCCAGGTCTCATTTGCACCAAGTCAGGATCTGATGATGGGATCCCAATAAAAATCGAAAGCAACCCTCAAATTTTATAGCGACGCAATTCGGTTTTATGTTTGTTATTACCTCAGAACTCTGTCATTTATCAACGGATTTGGAAAATTCTTTTTTATTTGAAAGGTTATTTCATATTAGTTTCATAGAAATTTCATCAAAATCAGTTCAGTAGTTTGGTTAAGTTGGTTATACTTTAGTTAAAAAGTTACTTGATATTTTATTTTTATTATTTTCAGGAAACTTACAGCTAGAACAACACAGAAAAACGAATTATTTTATATACCATGCAAAAAAAGACATATGTATATGCTTAGGGCCAACTACAAATGATGATGATAATAAAGCGACACAAAATACTTGTTATTATATTATATAAAGCTCGATTACCACTGACTCACTGACTGATTGACATCATTGTTCTCCCAGATGCCACCTCGTAGGGGGGAAATGTTTGGTGGGATCGTATAGAGGGAGTTCCGGTGAGTTGGGAATAAATCCTAAAGTACCCCTTTTGTCCCCCATTCGCTCCCATCGACATCGTATCTCGGAAAGTATAGGTCTTAGAGCGTTGGTGCAAAAACTAATGTTGCAGAGGACATTTCTTTATATCCGGTTCCATGAAAAAAAAATTGTCTTTCATACAAAAAAAAAATTGTCCCATACTAAATATTTCTGTATGAATACCGTAAACCGTATATTTCGTTTGCCGTAATTTTCATACTGTTTTTGTAGGGAGCCCACGGCTTGTGTGTACTATAAAATTACTGTAAATTTGCTTGATTCTATATAATGGTGGTGGAGGGACATGAGATAACTTTCATAGTTTTTGCAAAGGTCATCATCATCATTTTGGAACATCCAATTTTTTTTTTTTTTTTAGTATGCAACGTTCATCATGTTTATTTTGGAACATCCACATTTTTTTAATTATGCCTCATCCACAATGATCACTTTGGAACGTCAATTATTTTTTTTTTATTATGCAACATCCACTGTGTTCATTTTGGTACATCATTTTTTTTAATTATGCCTCACCCACAATAATCACTTTGGAACGTCAATTATTTTTTTTATTATGCATCATCCACTGTGATCATTTTGGAACATCATTTTTTTTTCAGTTATGCCTCATCCACTATGATCACTTTGGAACGTCAATTTTTTTTTTTTTATTATGCAACATCCACTGTGATATTTTGGTACATCATTTTTTTTAATTATGCCTCATCCACAATGATCACTTTGGAACGTCAATTTTTTTTTTATTATGCATCATCCACTGTGATCATTTTTGAACATCATTTTTTTTTCAATTATGCTTCATCCACTATGATCACTTTGGAACGTCAATTTTTTATTTTATTTTTATTATGCAACATCCACTGTGATATTTTGGTACATCATTTTTTTTAATTATGCCTCATCCACAATGATCACTTTGGAACGTCAATTATTATTATTTTTTTAATTATGCCTCATCCACAATGATCACTTTGAAACGTCAATTATTATTATTTTTTTTGTATTATGCAACATCCACTGTGATCATTTTGGTACATCATTTTTTTTAATTATGCATCATCCACAATGATCACTTTGGAACGTCAATTATTTTTTTTTATTATGCAACATCCACTGTGATCATTTGGGAACATCATTTTTTTTAATTATGCCTCATCCACAATGATCACTTTGGAACGTCAATTATTTTTTTTTATTATGCAACATCCACTGTGATAATTTTGGAACATAGTTTTTTTAATTATGCCTCATCCACAATGATCACTTTGGAACGTCAATTATTATTATTTTTTTGTATTATGCAACATCCACTGTGATCATTTTGGTACATAATTTTTTTAATTACGCCTCATCCACAATGATCACTTTGGAACGTCAATTATTTTTGTTTTTATTATGCATCATCCACTGTGATCATTTTGGAACATCATTTTTTTTTTAATTATGCAACATCCACTGTGATCATTTTGGAAAATCAATTTTTTTTTGTAGCACAAATTTTTGGTGAAATCGTTATTTTACGGTCATCATCGCCCTTGCCATCATTTTGAATTCTTCTCTCACTTCCTTTTCGTTTTCGAATGTTTCTTCCACATTGATATCCTCTTTAATTGTTTCTATAACTTCGAAGTCCTCTTTGATGGCATTTTTACTTCAATATACTTTTGAATTGTTTTTTCTATTTTTCTATTTTCTTCAATTACTTCTCTTACTTCAATATCGACTTTACAAAATTATGGGTTTTAATACAAATCTTAAATCGCTCGTATCTTCTAAACGGGAAGAGTTACCCCCAGCAAACTTTTACAAAATATTGGTACTAATTTTTGGTGGAATAGTTTTTTTAATACCATCATTGCCCTTGAGATCCTTTTTGAATGCTTCTCTTACTTCGTCTTCCGCTTTGAATGCTTCTTTCACCTCGATATCCTCTATTTTTGCTTCTTCCACTTTGATATCTTTTTAATTGCTTTTTCTACTTATATATTTTCTTCAATTGCTTCTTTTACTACAATTTCCACTCTACAAAATTATGGGTTTTAATACAAATCTTAAATCGCTCGTATCTTCTAAACGGGAACAGTTACGCCTAGCAAACTTTTACAAAATATTGGTACAAATTTTTGGTGGAATAGTTTTTTTAATACCATCATTGCCCTTGACATCCATTTTGAATGCTTCTCTTACTTCTTCTTCCACGTTAAATGCTTCTTTCACCTCGATACCCTCTATTTTTGCTTCTTCCATTTTGATATCCTTTTTAATTGCTTTATCTACTTATATATTTTCTTCAATTGCTTCTTTTACTTCAATTCCCACTCTACAAAATTATGGGTTTTAATACAAATCTTAAATCGCTCGTATCTTCTAAACGGGAACAGTTACGCCTAGCAAACTTTTACAAAATATTGGTACAAATTTTAGGTCGAATAGTTTTTTTATTACCATCATTGCTCTTGACATCCTTTTTGAATGCTTCTTTCACCTCGATATCCTCTATTTTTGCTTTTTCCACTTTGATATCCTTTTTAATTGCTTTTTCTACTTATATATTTTCTTCAATTGCTTCTTTTACTACAATTTCCACTCTACAGAATTATGGGTTTTAATACAAACCTTAAATCGCTCGTATCTTCTAAACGGGAACAGTTACGCCTAGCAAACTTTTACAAAATATTGGTACAAATTTTAGGTCGAATAGTTTTTTTATTACCATCATTGCTCTTGACATCCTTTTTGAATGATTCTCTCACTTGGTCTTCCTCCTTGAATGCTTCTTTCACCTCGATATCCTCTATTTTTGCTTCTTCCACTTTGATATCCTTTTTAATGTCTTTTTCTACTTATATGTCTTCTTCAATTGCTTCTTTTACTTCAATTTCCACTCCACAAAATTATGGGTTTTCATACAAAACTTAAATCGCTCGTATCTTTTAAACGGGAAGAGATAGCTCGAGGAAACTTTTACAAAATATTAGTATAAGTTTTTGATGAAACTGTTTTTTATTTTTATCATTGCCCTCGACGTCTTTTACTCAATTTCAATTTCCTCTTTAATTGTTTCTGCTACTTCGATATCCTATTTGATTGCTTCTTTCACTTCAATATCCTCTTTGATTGCTTCTTCCACTTCGATATCATCTTTGATTGCTGCTTCCACTTGGATATCCTCTTTGATTTGATTGCTTCTTCCATTTCGATCGTCTTTGACTGCTTCTTACACATGGATATCCTCTTCGATAACTTTAAACAGCTCGATATCCTCTTTGATTGCTTCTTCCACTTTGATATCCTCTTTTATTGTTTCTACCAATTCGATATCATCTTCGATTTCCTTTTGATTGCTTCTTGCACTGCAATATTCTCTTTGATTGCGTCTTCATCTTCGATATCATTTTTGATAGCATTTTCACTTCGATATCCTCTGTGATGGCTTCTTCCACTTCGATACCCTCTTTGATTGCTTCTTCCACTTCGATATCCTCTTTGATTGCTTCTTCCACTTCGATATCCTCTTTGATTGCTTCTTCCACTTCGATATCGTCTTTGACTGTTTCTTCCACTTCGATATCATCTTTGATTGCTTTTTTCACTTCGTCATCCTCTTAGAACGCTTCTACCACCTCGGTATCCTCTTTGATTGCTTACTCAACTTTAATTTCCTCTTTGATTGTTTCTGCTACTTCGATATCCTATTTGATTGCTTCTTTCACTTCAATATCCTCTTTGATTGCTTCTTCCACTTCGATATCGTTTTTGACTGTTTCTTCCACTTCGATATCGTCTTTGATTGCTTTATTCACTTCGTCATCCTCTTAGAACGCTTCTACCACCTCGGTATCCTCTTTGATTGCTTACTCAACTTTAATTTCCTCTTTGATTGTTTCTGCTACTTCGATATCCTATTTGATTGCTTCTTTCACTTCAATATCCTCTTTGATTGCTTCTTCCACTTCGATATCGTTTTTGACTGTTTCTTCCACTTCGATATCATCTTTGATTGCTTTATTTACTTCGTCATCCTCTTTGATTGCTTACACAACTTTCATTTCCTCATTGATTGTTTCTGCTGCTTCGATATCCTATTTGATTGCTTCTTCCATTTCGATATCGTCTTTGACTGCTTCTTACACATGGATATCCTGTTTGATGGCTTTTAACAGCTCGATATCTTCTTTAATTACTTTTTCGACTAAAAGAAAAACACGCGAGCTGCGAGCAGCTCGCGCACAACGCAACCTCTAGTTATATTATATAAAGCTCGATTACCACTGACTCACTGACTGATTGACATCATTGTTCTCCCAGATGCCACCTCGTAGGGTGAAAATGTTTGGTGCCATCGTATAGAGGGAGTTCCGATGAGTTGGGAATAAATCCTAAAGTACCCCTTTTGTCCCCCATTCGCTCCCATCGACATCGTATCTCGGAAAGTATAGGTCTTACAGCGTTGGTGCAAAAACTAATGTTGCTGAGGACATCTTTTTATATCCGGATCCATGAAAAAAAAATTGTCTTTCATACAAAAAAAAAATTGTCCCATACAAAATATTTCTGTATGAATACCGTAAACCGTATATTTCGTTTGCCGTAATTTTCATACTGTTTTTGTAGGGAGCCCACGGCTTGTGTGTACTATAAAATTACTGTAAATTTGCTTGATTCTATATAATGGTGGTGGAGGGACATGAGATAACTTTCATAGTTTTTGCAAAGGTCATCATCATCATTTTGGAACATCCAATTTTTTTTTTTTTTTAGTATGCAACGTTCATCATGTTTATTTTGGAACATCCACATTTTTTTAATTATGCCTCATCCACAATGATCACTTTTGGAACGTCAATTTTTTTTTTTTTTTATTATGCAAAATCCTTTGTGATCATTTTGGAACATCATTTTTTTTAATTATGCCTCATCCACAATGATCACTTTGGAACGTCATTTTTTTTTATTATGCAACATCCACTGTGATCATTTTGGTACATCATTTTTTTAATTACGCCTCATCCACAATGATCACTTTGGAACGTCAATTTTTTTTTATTATGCATCATCCACTGTGATCATTTTGGAACATCATTTTTTTTTCAATTATGCCTCATCCACTATGATCACTTTGGAACGTCATTTTTTTTTTATTATGCAACATCCACTGTGATATTTTGGTATATCATTTTTTTAAATTATGCCTCATCCACAATGATCACTTTGGAACGTCAATTTTTTTTTTATTATGCAACATCCACTGTGATCATTTTGGTACATCATTTTTTTAATTACGCCTCATCCACAATGATCACTTTGGAACGTCAATTTTTTTTTTTTTTTTTTATTATGCATCATCCACTGTGATCATTTTGGAACGTCATTTTTTTTTATGCAACGTTCATCATGATCTTTTTTGCAACGTTCAATTTTTTTTTATACAACTATTATCATGATCATTTTGGAACATCCAATTTTTTTCTCTTTGATTGCTTGTTCCACTTCGATATCCTCTTTGATTGCTTCTTCCACATTGGTATCCTCTTTGATTGCTTCTTTAACTTTGATATCCTCTACGATTGCTTGTTCCGCTTCGATATCCTCTTTTATTCCTTCTTCATCTTCAATATCCATTGGATTGCTTCTTCCACTTCGATATCGTCTTTGATTGCTTTTTTTACTTCGTCATCCTCTTAGAATGCTTCTACCACCTTGGTATCCTCTTTGATTTCTTCCTCAACTTTAATTTCCTCTTTGATTGTTTCTGCTACTTCGATATCCTATTTGATTGCTTCTTTCACTTCAATATCCTCTTTGATTGCTTCTTCCACTTCGATATCATCTTTGATTGCTTCTTCCACTTCGATATCCTCTAAGATTGCTTCTTCCACTTCGATACCTTCTTTGATTGCTTCTTCCACTTCGATATCGTCTTTGATTGCTTTTTTCACTTCGTCATCTTAGAATGCTTCTACCACCTCGGTATCCTCTTTGATTGCTTACTCAACTTCAATTTCCTCTTTAATAGTTTCTGCTAATTCGATATCCTATTTGATTGCTGCTTTCACTTCAATATCCTGTTTGATTGCTTCTTGCACTTCGAAATCATATTTGATTGCTGCTTCCATTTGGATATCTTCTTTGATTTGATTGCTTCTTCCATTTCGATATCGTCTTTGACTGCTTCTTACACATGGATATCCTTTTTGATCGCTTTTAACAGCTCGAAATCCTCTTTGATTGCTTCTTCGACAAAAACAAAAACACGCGAGTTGCGTGCAACTCGCGCACTACGCAACCTCTAGTTATATTATATAAAGCTCGATTACCACTGACTGACTGACTGATTGACTCATTGACATGTTTGTTCTCCCAGATGCCCCCTCGTAGGGTGAAAATGTTTGGTGGGATCGTATAGAGGGAGTTCCGATGAGTTGGGAATAAATCCTAAAGTACCCCTTTTGTCCCCCATTCGCTCACATCGACCTCGTATCTCGGAAAGTATAGGTCTTAGAGAGTTGGTGCAAAAACTAATGTTGCAGAGGACATTTTTTTATATCCGGTTCCATGAAAAAAAAATTGTCTTTCATACAAAAAACAAATTGTCCCATACAAAATATTTCTGTATGAATACCGTAAACCGTATATTTCGTTTGCCGTAATTTTCATACTGTTTTTGCAGGGAGCCCACGGCTTGTGTGTACTATAAAATTACTGTAAATTTGCTTGATTCTATATAATGGTGGTGGAGGGGCATGAGACAACTTTCATAGTTTTTGCAAAGGTCATCATCATCATTTTGGAACATCCAATTTTTTTTTTTTTTTTAGTATGCAACGTTCATCATGTTTATTTTGGAACATCCACATTTTTTTAATTATGCCTCATCCACAATGATCACTTTGGAACGTCAATTATTTTTTTTTTATTATGCAACAGCCACTGTGATCATTTTGGTACATATTTTTTTTAAATTATGCCTCATCCACAATGATAACTTTGGAACGTCAATTTTTTTTTTTATTATGCATCATCCACTGTGATCATTTTGGAACATCATTTTTTTTTCAATTATGCCTCATCCACTATGATCACTTTTGGAACGTCAGTTTTTTTTTTTATTATTCAAAATATTTTGTGATCATTTTGGAAAATCAATTTTTTTTAAATTATGCCTCATCCACAATGATCATTTTGGAACGTCAATTTTTTTTTATTATGCAAAATCCACTGTGATCATTTTGGAACATCATTTTTTTTTAATTATGCCTCATCCACAATGATCACTTTTGGAACGTCAATTTTTTTTTATTATGCAAAATCCTTTGTGATCATTTTGGAAAATCAATTTTTTTTTAATTATGCCTCATCCACAATGATCATTTTGGAACGTCAATTTTTTTTTTATTATGCAAAATCCTTTGTGATCATTTTGGGAAATCAATTTTTTTTAATTATGCCTCATCCACAATGATCACTTTTGGAACGTCAATTTTTTTTTTTACTATGCAAAATCCTTTGTGATCATTTTGGAACATCATTTTGTTTTAAATTATGCCTCATCCACAATGATCACTTTTGGAACGTCATTTTTTTTTATTATGCAAAATCCTTTGTGATCATTTTGGAAAATCATTTTTTTTAAATTATGCCTCATCCACAATGATCATTTTGCGACGTCAATTTTTTTTTTATTATGCAAAATCCTTTGTGATCATTTTGGGAAATCAATTTTTTTTAATTATGCCTCATCCACAATGATCACTTTTGGAACGTCAATTTTTTTTTTACTATGCAAAATCCTTTGTGATCATTTCGGAACATCATTTTGTTTTAAATTATGCCTCATCCACAATGATCACTTTTGGAACGTCATTTTTTTTTATTATGCAAAATCCTTTGTGATCATTTTGGAAAACCATTTTTTTTAAATTATGCCTCATCCACAATGATCATTTTGGAACGTCAATTTTTTTTTTATTATGCGACATCCACTGTTCGAATATTCTCTTTGATTGCTTGTTACACTTCGTCATCCTCTTTTATTGTTTCTTCCGCCTCCACATCTTCTATTTTTGCATGTTCCACTTCGTTATCCTTTTAAAATGCTTCTTCTACTTCATATCCTCTTTAATTGCTTCAGTTACTTCATTATGCGCTCTACAAAATTGTGGTGTTTCATACAAAACTTCAATCGCTCATATCTTCTAAACGGGAAGAGATAGCCCTAGCAAACTTATACAAAATATTGGTATAAATTTTTGGTGGAACTGTTTTTTTATTGTCATCCTTGACATCCTTTTTGAATGCTTCTCTCACTTCGTCATCTTCTTTGAATATTTTTTCCACTTCGACATCATCTTTGACTGCTTCTTTAACTTCGATATCCTCTTTGATTGCTTCTCCCACTTCGATATCGTCTTTGACTGCTTCTTCCATTTCGATATCGTCTTTGATTGCTTTTTCACTTCGTCATCTTCTTTGAATGCTTCTACCACCTTGGTATCCTCTTTGATTGCTTACTCAACTTCAATTTCCTCTTTGATTGTTTCTGCCACTTCGATATCCTATTTGATTGCTTCTTCCACTTCAACATTCTCTTTGATAGTTTATTCCACTTCGATATCCAATCAACAAATTTATGATTTTTCTTACAAAACTTTAATCGCTCGTATCTTCTAAACGGGAAGAGATAGCACTAGCAAACTTTGACAAAATATTAGTACAAATTTTTGATCATTATCATTTTACAACATACATTTATATTATGCAACGTCAATCCTGATCATTTTGGAACGTCCAGATTTTTTTTATGCAACGTTCATCATGATCTTTTTTGCAATGTTCAATTTTTTTTATACAACTATTATCATGATCATTTTGGAACATCCAATTTTTTTCTCTTTGATTGCTTGTTCCACTTCGATATCCTCTTTGATTGCTTCTTCCACATTGATATCCTATTTGATTGCTTCTTTAACTTTGATATCCTCTACGATTGCTTGTTCCACTTCGATATCCTCTTTTATTCCTTCTTCATCTTCAATATCCATTGGATTGCTTCTTCATCTTTGATATCCTCTTTGATGGCCTTTTCACTTCGGTATCCTGTGTAAGGGCTCCTTCCTCTTTGATTTCCGTTTGATTGCTTCTTGCACTGCAATATTTTCTTTGATTGCGTCTTCATATTCGATATCGTTTTTGATTGCAATTTTACTTCGATATCCTGTGATGTCTTCTTCCACTTTGATATCCTCTTTGATTGCTTCTTCCACTTCGATATCCGCTTTGATTGCTTGTTCCATTTTGATATCGTCTTTGACTATTTCTTTCACTTCGATATCGTCTTTGATTGCTTTTTTCACTTCGTCATCCTCTTTGAATACTTCTACCAACTCGGTATCCTCTTTGATTCCTTAGTCAACTTCAATTTCCTCTTTGATTGTTTTTGCTACTTCGATATCCTCTTTGTTTACTCCTTCCACTTCGATATCATCTTCGATTTCCTTTTGATTGCTTCTTGCACTGCATTATTCTCTTTGATTGCGTCTTCATCTTCGATATCGTCTTTGATAGCATTTTCACTTCGATATCCTCTGTGAAGGCTTCTTCCACTTCGATACCCTCTTTGATTGCTTCTTCCACTTCGATATCCTCTTTGATTGTTTCTTCCGCCTCGACATCTTCTATTTTTGCATGTTCCACTTCGTTATCCCTTTAAAATGCTTCTTCTACTTTCATATCCTCTTTAATTGCTTCAGTTACTTCATTATGCTCTCTACAAAATTGTGGTCTTTCATACAAAACTTCAATCGCTCGTATCTTCTAAACGGGAAGAGATAGCCCTAGCAAACTTGTACAAAATATTGGTATAAATTTTTGGTGCAACTGTTTTTTATTGTCATCCTTGACATCCTTTTTGAATGCTTCTCTCACTTCGTCATCTTCTTTGAATGTTTTTTCCACTTCGACATCATCTTTGACTGCTTCTTTAACTTCGATATCCTCTTTGATTGCTTCTCCCACTTCGATATCGTCTTTAACTGCTTCTTCCATTTCGATATCGTCTTTGATTGCTTTTTTCACTTCGTCATCTTCTTTGAATGCTTCTACCACCTCGGTATCTTCTTTGATTGCTTACTCAACTTAAATTTCCTCTTTGATTGTTTCTCCCTCTTCGATATCGTCTTTGACTGCTTCTTCCATTTCAATATCGTCTTTGATTGCTTTTTTCACTTCGTCATCTTCTTTGAATGCTTCTACCGCCTCGGTATCCTCTTTGATTGCTTACTCAACTTCAATTTCCTCTTTGATTGTTTCTGCCACTTCGATATCCTATTTGATTGCTTCTTCCACTTCAACATTCTCTTTGATAGTTTCTTCCACTTCGATATCCAATCAACAAATTTATGATTTTTCTTACAAAACTTTAATCGCTCGTATCTTCTAAACGGGAAGAGATAGCACTAGCAAACTTTGACAAAATATTAGTACAAATTTTTGATCATTATCATTTTGCAACATACATTTATATTATGCAACGTCAATCATGATCATTTTGGAACGTTCAATTTTTTTTTATACAACCATTATCATGATCATTTTGGAACATCCAATTTTTTTCTCTTTGATTGCTTGTTCCACTTCGATATCCTCTTTGATTGCTTCTTCCACATTGGTATCCTCTTTGATTGCTTCTTTAACTTTGATATCCTCTACGATTGCTTGTTCCGCTTCGATATCCTCTTTTATTCCTTCTTCATCTTCAATATCCATTGGATTGCTTCTTCCACTTCGATATCGTCTTTGATTGCTTTTTTTACTTCGTCATCCTCTTAGAATGCTTCTACCACCTTGGTATCCTCTTTGATTTCTTCCTCAACTTTAATTTCCTCTTTGATTGTTTCTGCTACTTCGATGTCCTATTTGATTGCTTCTTTCACTTCAATATCCTCTTTGATTGCTTCTTCCACTTCGATATCATCTTTGATTGCTGCTTCCACTTGGAAATCCTCTTTGATTTGATTGCTTCTTCCATTTCGATATCGTCTTTGACTGCTTCTTACACATGGATATCCTCTTTGATGGCTTTTAACAGCTCGATATCCTCTTTAATTACTTCTTCGACTAAAAGAAAAACACGCGAGCTGCGAGCAGCTCGCGCACAACGCAACCTCTAGTGTGTACTATAAAATTACTGTAAATTTGCTTGATTCTATATAATGGTGGTGGAAGGGCGTGAGACAACTTTCTTAGTTTTTGCAAAGGTCATCATCATCATTTTGGAACATCCAATTTTTTTTTTTTTTTTTAGTATGCAACGTTCATCATGTTTATTTTGGAACATCCACATTTTTTTAATTATGCCTCATCCACAATGATCACTTTGAAACGTCATTTTTTTTTTTTTATTATGCAACATCCACTGTGATCATTTTGGTACATCATTTTTTTTAATTATGCCTCATCCACAATGATCACTTTGGAACGTCAATTATTTTTTTTTTTATTATGCATCATCCACTGTGATCATTTTGGAACATCATTTTTTTCAATTATGCCTCATCCACTATGATCACTTTGGAACGTCAATTTTTTTTTTTTATTATGCAACATCCACTGTGATATTTTGGTACATCATTTTTTTTAATTATGCCTCATTCACAATGATCACTTTGGAACGTCAATTTTTTTTTATTATGCAACATCCACTGTGATCATTTTGGTACATCATTTTTTTTAATTATGCCTCATCCACAATGATCACTTTGGAACGTCAATTTTTTTTTTTATTATGCAACATCCACTGTGATCATTTTGGTACATCATTTTTTTAATTACGCCTCATCCACAATGATCACTTTGGAACGTCAATTTTTTTTTATTATGCAACACATAATTTTTTTTAATTATGCCTCATCCACAATGATCACTTTGGAACGTCAATTATTTTTTTTTATTATGCATCATCCACTGTGATCATTTTGGAACATCATTTTTTTTAATTATGCCTCATCCACAATGATCACTTTGGAACGTCAATTATTATTTTTTTTTTGTATTATGCAACATCCACTGTGATCATTTTGGTACATCATTTTTTTTATTATGCCTCATCCACAATGATCACTTTGGAACGTCAATTATTTTTTTTTATTATGCAAAATCCTTTGTGATCTTTTTGTAAAATCAATTTTTTTTAATTATGCCTCATCCACAATGATCACTTTTGGAACGTCAATTTTTTTTTTACTATGCAAAATCCTTTGTGATCATTTTGGAACATCATTTTGTTTTAAATTATGCCTCATCCACAATGATCACTTTTGGAACGTCATTTTTTTTATTATGCAAAATCCTTTGTGATCATTTTGGAAAATCATTTTTTTAAATTATGCCTCATCCACAATGATTATTTTGGAACGTCAATTTCTTTTTTTTTATTATGCAACATCCACTGTGATAATTTTGGAACATCAATTTTTTTTAATTATGCCTCATCAGCAATGATCATTTTGGAACGTCAATTTTTTTTTAAATTATGCCTCATCCACAATGATCACTTTTGGAACGTCGATTTTTTTTTTATTATGCAACATCCACTGTGATCATTTTGGAACATCAATTTTTTTTTATTTATGCCTCATCCACTATGATCATTTTTGAACGTCAATTTTTTTTTATTATGCGACATCCACTATTCGAACATTCTCTTTGATTGCTTGTTACACTTCGTCATCCTCTTTTATTGTTTCTTCCGCCTCCACATCTTCTATTATTGCATGTTCCACTTCGTTATCCTTTTAAAATGCTTCTTCTACTTCATATCCTCTTTAATTGCTTCAGTTACTTCATTATGCGCTCTACAAAATTGTGGTGTTTCATACAAAACTTCAATCGCTCATATCTTCTAAACGGGAAGAGCTAGCCCTAGCAAACTTGTACAAAATATTGGTGTAATTTTTTGGTGGAACTGTTTTTTTATTGTCATCCTTGACATCCTTTTTGAATGCTTCTCTCACTTCGTCATCTTCTTTGAATGTTTTTTCCACTTCGACATCATCTTTGACTGCTTCTTTAACTTCGATATCCTCTTTGATTGCTTCTTCCACTTCGATATCCAATCAACAAATTTATGATTTTTCTTACAAAACTTTAATCGCTCGTATCTTCTAAACGGGAAGAGATAGCACTAGCAAACTTTGACAAAATATTAGTACAAATTTTTGATCATTATCATTTTGCAACATACATTTATATTATGCAACGTCAATCATGATCATTTTGGAACGTTCAATTTTTTTTTATACAACCATTATCATGATCATTTTGGAACATCCAATTTTTTTCTCTTTGATTGCTTGTTCCACTTCGATATCCTCTTTGATTGCTTCTTCCACATTGATATCCTATTTGATTGCTTCTTTAACTTTGGTATCCTCTACGATTGCTTCTTCCACTTCGATATCCTCTTTTATTCCTTCTTCATCTTCAATATCCATTGGATTGCTTCTTCATCTTTGATATCCTCTTTGATGGCATTTTCACTTCGGTATCCTCTGTAAGGGCTCCTTCCTCTTTGATTTCCGTTTGATTGCTTCTTGCACTGCAATATTTTCTTTGATTGCGTCTTCATATTCGATATCGTTTTTGATTGCATTTTTACTTCGATATCCTGTGATGGCTTCTTCCACTTTGATATCCTCTTTGATTGCTTCTTCCACTTCGATATCCGCTTTGATTGCTTGTTCCATTTTGATATCGTCTTTGACTATTTCTTTCACTTCGATATCGTCTTTGATTGCTTTTTTCAGTTCGTCATCCTCTTTGAATACTTCTACCAACTCGGTATCCTCTTTGATTCCTTAGTCAACTTCAATTTCCTCTTTGATTGTTTTTGCTACTTCGATATCCTATTTGATTGCTTCTCCCACTTCAATATCCTCTTTGTTTACTCCTTCCACTTCGATATCATCTTCGATTTCCTTTCGATTGCTTCTTGCACTGCATTATTCTCTTTGATTGCGTCTTCATCTTCGATATCGTCTTTGATAGCATTTTCACTTCGATATCCTCTGTGATGGCTTCTTCCACTTCGATACCCTCTTTGATTGCTTCTTCCACTTCGATATCCTCTTTGATTGTTTCTTCCGCCTCGACATCTTCTATTTTTGCATGTTCCACTTCGTTATCCCTTTAAAATGCTTCTTCTACTTTCATATCCTCTTTAATTGCTTCAGTTACTTCATTATGCTCTCTACAAAATTGTGGTCTTTCATACAAAACTTCAATCGCTCGTATCTTCTAAACGGGAAGAGATAGCCCTAGCAAACTTGTACAAAATATTGGTATAAATTTTTGGTGCAACTGTTTTTTTATTGTCATCCTTGACATCCTTTTTGAATGCTTCTCTCACTTCGTCATCTTCTTTGAATGTTTTTTCCACTTCGACATCATCTTTGACTGCTTCTTTAACTTCGATATCCTCTTTGATTGCTTCTCCCACTTCGATATCGTCTTTGACTGCTTCTTCCATTTCGATATCGTCTTTGATTGCTTTTTTCACTTCGTCATCTTCTTTGAATGCTTCTACCACCTCGGTATCCTCTTTGATTGCTTACTCAACTTCAATTTCCTCTTTGATTGTTTCTCCCTCTTCGATATCGTCTTTGACTGCTTCTTCCATGTCGATATCGTCTTTGATTGCTTTTTTCACTTCGTCATCTTCTTTGAATGCTTCTACCGCCTCGGTATCCTCTTTGATTGCTTACTCAACTTCAATTTCCTCTTTGATTGTTTCTGCCACTTCGATATCCTATTTGATTGCTTCTTCCACTTCAACATTCTCTTTGATAGTTTCTTCCACTTCGATATCCAATCAACAAATTTATGATTTTTCTTACAAAACTTTAATCGCTCGTATCTTCTAAACGGGAAGAGATAGCACTAGCAAACTTTGACAAAATATTAGTACAAATTTTTGATCATTATCATTTTGCAACATACATTTATATTATGCAACGTCAATCATGATCATTTTGGAACGTCCAGATTTTTTTTTATGCAACGTTCATCATGATCTTTTTTGCAACGTTCAATTTTTTTTTATACAACCATTATCATGATCATTTTGGAACATCCAATTTTTTTCTCTTTGATTGCTTGTTTATCTTTGATTGCTTCTTTAACTTTGATATCCTCTACGATTGCTTGTTCCGCTTCGATATCCTCTTTTATTCCTTCTTCATCTTCAATATCCATTGGATTGCTTCTTCCACTTCGATATCGTCTTTGATTGCTTTTTTTACTTCGTCATCCTCTTAGAATGCTTCTACCACCTTGGTATCCTCTTTGATTTCTTCCTCAACTTTAATTTCCTCTTTGATTGTTTCTGCTACTTCGATATCCTATTTGATTGCTTCTTTCACTTCAATATCCTCTTTGATTGCTTCTTCCACTTCGATATCATCTTTGATTGCTTCTTCCCTTTCGATATCCTCTAAGATTGCTTCTTCCACTTCGATACCTTCTTTGATTGCTTCTTCCACTTCGATATCGTCTTTGATTGCTTTTTTCACTTCGTCATCTTAGAATGCTTCTACCACCTCGGTATCCTCTTTGATTGCTTACTCAACTTCAATTTCCTCTTTAATAGTTTCTGCTAATTCGATATCCTATTTGATTGCTGCTTTCACTTCAATATCCTGTTTGATTGCTTCTTGCACTTCGAAATCATATTTGATTGCTGCTTCCATTTGGATATCTTCTTTGATTTGATTGCTTCTTCCATTTCGATATCATCTTTGATTGCTTCTTCCACTTCGATATCCTCTAAGATTGCTTCTTCCACTTCGATACCTTCTTTGATTGCTTCTTCCACTTCGATATCGTCTTTGATTAATTTTTTTTACTTCGATATCCTCTAAGATTGCTTCTTCCACTTCGATATCGTCTTTGATTGCTTTTTTCACTTCGTCATCTTAGAATGCTTCTACCACCTCGGTATCCTCTTTGATTGCTTACTCAACTTCAATTTCCTCTTTAATAGTTTCTGATAATTCGATATCCTATTTGATTGCTGCTTTCACTTCAATATCCTGTTTGATTGCTTCTTGCACTTCGAAATCATATTTGATTGCTGCTTCCATTTGGATATCTTCTTTGATTTGATTGCTTCTTCCATTTCGATATCGTCTTTGACTGCTTCTTACACATGGATATCCTTTTTGATCGCTTTTAACAGCTCGAAATCCTCTTTGATTGCTTCTTCGACAAAAACAATAACACGCGAGTTGCGTGCAACTCGCGCACTACGCAACCTCTAGTTATATTATATAAAGCTCGATTACCACTGACTGACTGACTCATTGACATGTTTGTTCTCCCAGATGCCCCCTCGTAGGGTGAAAATGTTTGGTGCCATCGTATAGAGGGAGTTCCGATGAGTTGGGAATAAATCCTAAAGTACCCCTTTTGTCCCCCATTCGCTCCCATCGACATCGTATCTCGGAAAGTATAGGTCTTACAGCGTTGGTGCAAAAACTAATGTTGCTGAGAACATTTTTTTATATCCGGATCCATGAAAAAAAAATTGTCTTTCATACAAAAAAAAATTGTCCCATACAAAATATTTCTGTATGAATACCGTAAACCGTATATTTCGTTTGCCGTAATTTTCATACGGTTTTTGTAGGGAGCCCACGGCTTGTGTGTACTATAAAATTACTGTAAATTTGCTTGATTCTATATAATGGTGGTGGAGGGACATGAGATAACTTTCATAGTTTTTGCAAAGGTCATCATCATCATTTTGGAACATCCAATTTTTTTTTTTTAGTATGCAACGTTCATCATGTTTATTTTGGAACATCCACATTTTTTTAATTATGCCTCATCCACAATGATCACTTTGGAACGTCAATTTTTTTTTTTTTTTTTTTTATATTCAACATTCACTGTGATATTTTGGTACATAATTTTTTTTAATTATGCCTCATCCACAATGATCACTTTGGAACGTCAATTTTTTTTTTTATTATGCAACATCCACTGTGATATTTTGGTACATCATTTTTTTAATTATGCCTCATCCACAATGATCACTTTGGAACGTCAATTATTATTATTTTTTATTATGCAACATCCACTGTGATATTTTGGTACATCATTTTTTTTAATTATGCCTCATCCACAATGATCACTTTGGAACGTCAATTATTATTATTTTTTATTATGCAACATCCACTGTGATATTTTGGTACATCATTTTTTTTAATTATGCCTCATCCACAATGATCACTTTGGAACGTCAATTATTATTATTTTTTTATTATGCAACATCCACTGTGATCATTTTGGTACATCATTTTTATACAAATTTTAAATCGCTCGTATCTTCTAAACGGGAAGAGTTACGCCTAGCAAACTTTTACAAAATATTGGTACAAATTTTTGGTGGAATAGTTTTTTAATACCATCATTGCCCTTGACATCCGTTTTGAATGCTTCTCTTACTTCGTCTTCCTCTTTGAATGCTTCTTTCACCTCTATATCCTCTATTTTTTCTTATTCCATTCCATTTTGATATCCTTTTAAATTGCTTTTTCTACTTATAAATTTTCTGCAATTGCTTCTTTTACTTCAATTTCCACTCTACAAAATTATGGGTTTTAATACAAATCTTAAATCGCTCGTATCTTCTAAACGGGAACAGTTACGCCTCGCAAACTTTTACAAAATATTGGTACAAATTTTTGGTCGAATATTTTTTTTATTACCATCATTGATCTTGAAATCCTTTTTGAATGCTTCTTTCGCCTCGATATCCTCTATTTTTGCTTCTTCCACTTTGATATCCTTTTTAATGTCTTTTTCTACTTATATGTCTTCTTCAATTGCTTCTTTTACTTCAATTTCCACTCCACAAAATTATGGGTTTTCATACTAAACTTAAATCGCTCGTATCTTTTAAACGGGAAGAGATAGCTCGAGGAAACTTTTACAAAATATTAGTATAAGTTTTTGGTGAAACCGTTTTTTATTTTTATCATTGTCCTCGGCGTCTTTTACTCAATTTCAATTTCCTCTTTAATTGTTTCTGCTACTTCGATATCCTATTTGATTGCTTCTTTCACTTCAATATCCTCTTTGATTGCTTCTTCCACTTCGATATCATCTTTGATTGCTGCTTCCACTTGGATATCCTCTTTGATTTGATTGCTTCTTCCATTTCGATCGTCTTTGACTGCTTCTTACACATGGATATCCTCTTCGATAACTTTAAACAGCTCGATATCCTCTTTGATTGCTTCTTCCACTTTGATATCCTCTTTTATTGCTTCTACCAATTCGATATCATCTTCGATTTCCTTTTGATTGCTTCTTGCACTGCAATATTCTCTTTGATTGCGTCTTCATCTTCGATATCGTTTTTGATAGCATTTTCACTTCGATATCCTCTGTGATGGCTTCTTTCACTTCGATACCCTCTTTGATTGCTTCTTCCACTTCGATATCCTCTTTGATTGCTTCTTTCACTTCGATATCCTCTTTGATTGCTTCTTCCACTTCGATATCGTCTTTGACTGTTTCTTCCACTTCGATATCGTCTTTGATTGCTTTTTTCACTTCGTCATCCTCTTAGAACGCTTCTACCACCTCGGTATCCTCTTTAATTGCTTACTCAACTTTAATTTCCTCTTTAATTGTTTCTGCTACTTCGATATCCTATTTCGTTGCTTCTTTCACTTCAATATCCTCTTTGATTGCTTCTTCCACTTCGATATCATCTTTGATTGCTGCTTCCACTTGGATATCCTCTTTGATTTGATTGCTTCTTCCATTTCGATCGTCTTTGACTGCTGCTTCCACTTGGATATCCTCTTTGATTTGATTGCTTCTTCCACTTCGATATCATCTTTGATTGCTGCTTCCACTTGGATATCCTCTTTGATTTGATTGCTTCTTCCACTTCGATATTATATATATATATATTCTTACACATGGATATCCTCTTCGATAACTTTAAACAGCTCGATATCCTCTTTGATTGCTTCTTCCACTTTGATATCCTCTTTTATTGCTTCTACCAATTCGATATCGTCTTTGACTGTTTCTTCCACTTCGATATCGTCTTTGATTGCTTTTTTCACTTCGTCATCCTCTTAGAACGCTTCTACCACCTCGGTATCCTCTTTGATTGCTTACTCAACTTTAATTTCCTCTTTAATTGTTTCTGCTACTTCGATATCCTATTTCGTTGCTTCTTTCACTTCAATATCCTCTTTGATTGCTTCTTCCACTTCGATATCATCTTTGATTGCTGCTTCCACTTGGATATCCTCTTTGATTTGATTGCTTCTTCCATTTCGATCGTCTTTGACTGCTTCTTACACATGGATATCCTCTTCGATAACTTTAAATCAAATCAAATCAAATCAAATGTATTTATTGCTTGAAATATATGTCATTTTACAAAGATGTCAGTAGTAGATACAGAATCAATAGATTTCTGCCTTTCAAGGCATGCAATATTATATTCTACAAAGTCATATTAATAATAACACCTAAATAAAAATTCATTGTCATAATTATATAAAATAAAATAGAATTAAAAAAAATATAAAATTAAAGGATAATGGGCAAAAATGTATGGACCTTGGGACCACCCTCCAATAGTAACGAGATATATGTCGTTGGATAGGTCTTTTCAATAGAAACTACTTTCTCAAAGATACCTATAGCGTTACTGCTGTCCGTTCAGAGTTATATCACTTGGAATTATCGGTGGAGTGGTAAATATATTTGTTTTTGAGGGTAAAATAATAACATCGATAGTTATTTTTAATTATTTATTTACTGCATAATACAGACTTTGGTACAATTATAAAATGTTTCTGAACACCACAAAGGTAACATACTTAGACATAAACAACATTTCTTTAGTCAACATCGATAATTATTTATTTACTGCAAAATACAGACTTTGATACATTATAAAATGATTCTAGTAGTAGATAAACTATGGATAAATATAAAATATACATTTATAATATTAACTATACATTTTTATGACAGGATAATTCGTCGTTTGCATCACAAGAGCGATTTTTTCAAATGAGGCATCAGATAAGTTATTGTATGTACGATCAGATTTTTTCTGACGAATTATCTCGACATCAGTACTAGAACGCAGATTTTGTTTCTATGAGCCAGCATGAGGCAACCACATTGAATTTGTGCTTCACATGGAAAGTTAAGGGTTATCTATTATTACTTCGTTTAAAAATATTGCTGGCGCATTAAACCCTTCATGAATTGCATATGATAAGTACCATATTATAGAAATGATGTGTGCACATGTACCCATTGTTCGACGTCCAGATAAACAAGTACAGTAGTGTTCTTCTATACTATTTTCACTGTTGTTAATTAAAATATAACAATTATATGTTCTTTGCCTAACATGACGTGATTGAATGCGTCCACGCAAAAGCCATACATTTTCTTGGATACCATAATCAGACAGATCTTCCAACTGATTTTGCCTGTATATTTCTATATTGTACATGCTATTTTGAAGATGCTCGCTACAGTAACTTCTAGCTAGTTTTAACTGGTATGTACCCAAGGCTAGAACAATTATTTGGTCTTCAGTGAGCCTTGGGAAGTTTTCAATAATGTTAGCTTCCAGACGTTGAAAATCTGCACGTCTGTTATTCAAACGCTTTCTATCTACATAAATATATAGACGATTTGGTGAATCTACTTTGTTTCTTATACGTTCTAGAAATTCCTCTGCGTGGACTTTATCTCCGATGGGTACGTGGAAGTGGTTTATTATAGCTGCAGCAATTTTGAATTCCACAAAGATGTGAGGCAGTGCTCTATTAAAATATTTATACCGAAGCAACTTAAAATCTCGCTTGAATCGTCCGTTTACCACTTCCACTACCCATCTGCACATTGTTACAGCTCGAGCTTCATTAGCCTGTTCTGTAGTTAGCTGTGTTTCTCGACGGTGTTTAGTTGGAGGGACGTAATATTCATATCCACATGCTTCTACAGATTCTAATCCATCCCTAAACCCACGGTCCAAAATGAATGCATCATTTTCGTGAAGTAAAATATGTAAAGGGTTTTCTTCATCATTCATAATATCTTGTATGATTTGCGCGTCAGTTTTTGTGGCAGCGAAGGGATAAATCACATCAATTATAAACCCATCTGAAGCAACAATTAAAAACGGCTTTAATAAGTTTTAATACTTATGTAAACTGTAGGAGCGGCGTTGGAATAAAAAGTTGCTGCTTTTATTAATATAGATATAGGTTCCATCACAAATAAGAATGACTTTGCTGTTTACTTCATTCCCAAATAAGTTTTTAGGTATCATTATGTTTCTCGCCAGTATACCTTCCCTTTCTACATGATCTACTCCTAAGTGTGTTGTAAAGTGAGTGTAAGTTGTGGAATATATTCATTAGTTAGGCATTCACGAGTAAAAGCTAAATATCTTTCTAGTTGTCTTCTTGACATATTAAATAATGTCGAAAGCCTTTCGTCGGAATCTCCTGTGCGAAGTTTAACCAATAATATGCCCAATGCAGTTCTTGATTTGATGTTCTCGCTTAGTGATGGAGTTTGTCTTAAAATAGCATTGAACTGGTCGCTATTCATACCGACCCAAAAATGCATTTCCTCATTAGTCAAAGATCCGTCAAGTTCAAAATGAAACCTTGAACCATCAGATAGAATGGTTGTTCTTAGCATGTTGCAAACATCACTAAACTGATCTGCAGTAAAATCATGGTTTCAAGGTGTTCTCGACATACTCTGGCACCATCGTGTATGTATAACTTATATTCACAAAAGATTTTGATTTTTATGGTTACTGGTATTCTGAGTCGAGTATTATTTTCACAATTATTAAATATACAGTGCCTGTGGGTGTTTGGCGCTCTCACGTAATCAGAAACATGAAGGACATGAACATTTTGCTCATTTACTGGTTCTGGGACTTCTTCCATAACAGGTGGCGGTGGCGGTAGTCGGTTGGCATTTATAGCTCTCTGCCAGCATCGATGACACACACTTCTTATGTTATCGAAAAACACCTGAAAAGTGTAAAGTAGAACTGTTTTATTATCTATCTTTTTATTCAAAATGAATATTTTACCGGTATTTTATTTATAAGAAATAACAAAAAATATTAACTATATACTATTATATTATTAAAACGTGTCTTTATTTATATGTAAAACATATGCATACAGTTCAAAAGACGCATGTCTTCTTATAAAATACCACGTGTAATATAGAAAATGTTTACTTTATTCTATATATTCGTACCATTTTATAAAAAACAACGAAGGAACCAACAGTAAAATACCATCAATAAAATACTAAATATGACTCTTAAATTGTGTCAAACGTTACTTTATTTTCATGAGTAATAGTGTTTTTTAAGTTAAAATAATGTAATAATAATAGAAAGTAGGCACACTTACCTCCAATACTGCATGTTGTTGTATGTATGCAGCAATCTCTGGTTGCGCTCTTTGGAGATTATCAGAAAGAACGTGTCGTTGATATCTTCCACGATAGAAGCCTCTTCGATACATAACACAGTTACTATGAGCTTCCATCACAATTAACCACTCGATATGCAGTTCTAAATTCCAGTATGATAGCCAATAATAAAAGGAG
Organism: Philereme transversata; assembly: GCA_963924445.1. Lineage (NCBI taxonomy): Eukaryota > Metazoa > Arthropoda > Insecta > Lepidoptera > Geometridae > Philereme > Philereme transversata. The sequence continues at coordinate 8,346,669 of OZ004353.1, forward strand.
CAGTTTTTGAGGAGATATCAGTGGCCGTTAAAAATGCCAGGTCAAGTCGTTAGAAAGATGTAAGTGAAAAGAAACGGAGAAAAGGATAACACACTCACGGATACACAAACAACAAACGACTGATTCATTGTTTTGTTATCTGCGCCTGCGGCTCCGCCACCCCGCCATGTCACCCCCGCGCTGTTTTAGTAACCGGTTTTTGCGGGGGAGGGGGCGCGGGCTATTCCCTCGTCAGTTTGAACACCTCTTGAGGAATTAATGAAATCAGGCGTTACTTTGCGGAAATACATATTATTATGACAATAAAATGCAATGAAAATATATAGTTTTAATTCCGCTAATGCTGAGATGCATATGCACCGCCGTGAGTGTCGCAAGTGAGACGAAGGTACATGTATAAAAAGTTAAAACACATCAAAAAATGATTTTTTTAATCAGCACTACGAAGTGTAATTACTCCAAACGGACAACTGTAAGAGCAAATCTGTCATATAATTTATTGTTCCAAATGAAAAACCCTATCCAACGAGATACATTTTGTTGCTATTGGAGGGTGGTCCCAGTTTGCCCATTGTCTTTTGGCATTATTTTAGCAATTATTTTTCATTTATATATTCATTTATAGTATAATAAGATTTATTTAACAGTACAGTTTTTAACTTTTTCCGAAACATTGAACATGGTAGCTCTCTCAGTGACTCCGGGAGCTTGTTGTAAATGAACGGAGCCATACAGAAGATGCTTTTGCGCATTAAACAGCTCGATATCCTCTTTGATTGCTTCTTCCACTTTGATATCCTCTTTTATTGCTTCTACCAATTCGATATCGTCTTTGACTGTTTCTTCCACTTCGACATCGTCTTTGATTGCTTTTTTCACTTCGTCATCCTCTTAGAACGCTTCTACCACCTCGGTATCCTCTTTGATTGCTTACTCAACTTTAATTTTCTCTTTGATTGTTTCTGCTACTTCGATATCCTATTTGATTGCTTCTTTCACTTCAATATCCTCTTTAATTGCTGCTTCCACTTGGAAATCCTCTTTGATTTGATTGCTTCTTCCATTTCGATATCGTCTTTGACTGCTTCTTACACATGGATATCCTCTTTGATGGCTTTTAACAGCTCGATATCCTCTTTAATTACTTCTTCAACTAAAAGAAAAACACGCGAGCTGCGAGCAGCTCGCGCACAACGCAACCTCTAGTTATATTATATAAAGCTCGATTACCACTGACTGACTGACTGACTGACTGATTGACTCATTGACATGTTTGTTCTCCCAGATGCCACCTCGTAGGGTGAAAATGTTTGGTGGGATCGTATAGAGGGAGTTCCGATGAGTTGGGAATAAATCCTAAAGTACCCCTTTTGTCCCCCATTCGCTCCCATCGACCTCGTATCTCGGAAAGTATAGGTCTTAGAGCGTTGGTGCAAAAACTAATGTTGCAGAGGACATTTTTTTATATCCGGTTCCATGAAAAAAAAATTGTCTTTCATACAAAAAAAAAATTGTCCCATACAAAATATTTCTGTATGAATACCGTAAACCGTATATTTCGTTTGCCGTAATTTTCATACTGTTTTTGTAGGGAGCCCATGGCTTGTGTGTACTATAAAATTACTGTAAATTTGCTTGATTCTATATAATGTTGGTGGAGGGGCATGAGACAACTTTCATAGTTTTTGCAAAGGTCATCATCATCATTTTGGAACATCCAATTTTTTTTTTTTTTTAGTATGCAACGTTCATCATGTTTATTTTGGAACATCAATTTTTTTTTAATTATGCCTCATCCACAATGATCACTTTTGGAACGTAATTTTTTTTTTTTTTTTATTCTGCAAAATCCTTTGTGATCATTTTGGAACACCAATTTTTTTTTAATTATGCCTTATCCACAATGATCACTTTTAGAAAAGTCATTTTTTTTTTTTTAATATGCAAAATCCTTTGAGATCATTTTAGAAAATCAATTTTTTTTAATTATGCCTCATCCACAATGATCACTTTTGGAACGTCAATTTTTTTTTTATTATGCAAAATCCTTTCTGATCATTTTGGAAAATCAATTTTTTTTTAATTATGCCTCATCCACAATGATCATTTTGGAACGTCAATTTTTTTTTTATTATGCAAAATCCTTTGTGATCATTTTGGAAAATCAATTTTTTTTAATTATGCCTCATCCACAATGATCACTTTTGGAACGTCAATTTTTTTTTTTTACTATGCAAAATCCTTTGTGATCATTTTGGAACATCATTTTGTTTTAAATTATGCCTCATCCACAATGATCACTTTTGGAACGTATTTTTTTTTTATTATACAAAATCCTTTGTGATCATTTTGGAAAATCATTTTTTTTAAATTATGCCTCATCCACAATGATCATTTTGGAACGTCAATTTCTTTTTTTTTATTATGCAACATCCACTGTGATAATTTTGGAACATCAATTTTTTTTAATTATGCCTCATCCGCAATGATGATTTTGGAACGTCAATTTTTTTTTAAATTATGCCTCATCCACAATGATCACGTTTGGAACGTCAATTTTTTTTTTATTATGCAACATCCACTGTGATCATTTTGGAACATCAATTTTTTTTTATTTATGCCTCATCCACTATGATCATTTTGGAACGTCAATTTTTTTTTATTATGCGACATCCACTATTCGAATATTCTCTTTGATTGCTTGTTACACTTCGTCATCCTCTTTTATTGTTTCTTCCGCCTCCACATCTTCTATTTTTGCATGTTCCACTTCGTTATCCTTTTAAAATGCTTCTTCTACTTCATATCCTCTTTAATTGCTTCAGTTACTTCATTATGCGCTTTACAAAATTGTGGTGTTTCATACAAAACTTCAATCGCTCATATCTTCTAAACGGGAAGAGATAGCCCTAGCAAACTTGTACAAAATATTGGTTTTGGTTGAACTTTTGGTGGAACTGTTTTTTTATTGTCATCCTTGACATCCTTTTTGAATGCTTCTCTCACTTCGTCATCTTCTTTGAATGTTTTTTCCACTTCGACATCATCTTTGACTGCTTCTTTAACTTCGATATCCTCTTTGATTGCTTCTCCCACTTCGATATCGTCTTTGACTGCTTCTTCCATTTCGATATCGTCTTTGATTGCTTTTTCACTTCGTCATCTTCTTTGAATGCTTCTACCACCTTGGTATCCTCTTTGATTGCTTACTCAACTTCAATTTCCGCTTTGATTGTTTCTGCCACTTCGATATCCTATTTGATTGCTTCTTCCACTTCAACATTCTCTTTGATAGTTTCTTCCACTTCGATATCCAATCAACAAATTTATGATTTTTCTTACAAAACTTTAATCGCTCGTATCTTCTAAACGGGAAGAGATAGCACTAGCAAACTTTGACAAAATATTAGTACAAATTTTTGATCATTATCATTTTACAACATACATTTATATTATGCAACGTCAATCCTGATCATTTTGGAACGTCCAGATTTTTTTTATGCAACGTTCATCATGATCTTTTTTGCAACGTTCAATTTTTTTTATACAACTATTATCATGATCATTTTGGAACATCCAATTTTTTTCTCTTTGATTGCTTGTTCCACTTCGATATCCTCTTTGATTGCTTCTTCCACATTGATATCCTATTTGATTGCTTCTTTAACTTTGATATCCTCTACGATTGCTTGTTCCACTTCGATATCCTCTTTTATTCCTTCTTCATCTTCAATATCCATTGGATTGCTTCTTCATCTTTGATATCCTCTTTGATGGCATTTTCACTTCGGTATCCTCTGTAAGGGCTCCTTCCTCTTTGATTTCCGTTTGATTGCTTCTTGCACTGCAATATTTTCTTTGATTGCGTCTTCATATTCGATATCGTTTTTGATTGCATTTTTACTTCGATATCCTGTGATGGCTTCTTCCACTTTGATATCCTCTTTGATTGCTTCTTCCACTTCGATATCCGCTTTGATTGCTTGTTCCATTTTGATATCGTCTTTGACTATTTCTTTCACTTCGATATCGTCTTTGATTGCTTTTTTCACTTCGTCATCCTCTTTGAATACTTCTACCAACTCGGTATCCTCTTTGATTCCTTAGTCAACTTCAATTTCCTCTTTGATTGTTTTTGCTACTTCGATATCCTATTTGATTGCTTCTCCCACTTCAATATCCTCTTTGTTTACTCCTTCCACTTCGATATCATCTTCGATTTCCTTTTGATTGCTTCTTGCACTGCATTATTCTCTTTGATTGCGTCTTCATCTTCGATATCGTCTTTGATAGCATTTTCACTTCGATATCCTCTGTGATGGCTTCTTCCACTTCGATACCCTCTTTGATTGCTTCTTCCACTTCGATATCCTCTTTGATTGTTTCTTCCGCCTCGACATCTTCTATTTTTGCATGTTCCACTTCGTTATCCCTTTAAAATGCTTCTTCTACTTTCATATCCTCTTTAATTGCTTCAGTTACTTCATTATGCTCTCTACAAAATTGTGGTCTTTCATACAAAACTTCAATCGCTCGTATCTTCTAAACGGGAAGAGATAGCCCTAGCAAACTTGTACAAAATATTGGTATAAATTTTTGGTGCAACTGTTTTTGTGCAACTGTATCGTCTTTGACTGCTTCTTCCATTTCGATATCGTCTTTGATTGCTTTTTCACTTCGTCATCTTCTTTGAATGCTTCTACCACCTTGGTATCCTCTTTGATTGCTTACTCAACTTCAATTTCCGCTTTGATTGTTTCTGCCACTTCGATATCCTATTTGATTGCTTCTTCCACTTCAACATTCTCTTTGATAGTTTCTTCCACTTCGATATCCAATCAACAAATTTATGATTTTTCTTACAAAACTTTAATCGCTCGTATCTTCTAAACGGGATGAGATAGCACTAGCAAACTTTGACAAAATATTAGTACAAATTTTTGATCATTATCATTTTGCAACATACATTTATATTATGCAACGTCAATCATGATCATTTTGGAACGTCCAGATTTTTTTTTATGCAACGTTCATCATGATCTTTTTTGCAACGTTCAATTTTTTTTTTATACAACCATTATCATGATCATCTTGGAACATCCAATTTTTTTCTCTTTGATTGCTTGTTCCACTTCGATATCCTCTTTGATTGCTTCTTCCACATTGGTATCCTCTTTGATTGCTTCTTTAACTTTGATATCCTCTACGATTGCTTGTTCCGCTTCGATATCCTCTTTTATTCCTTCTTCATCTTCAATATCCATTGGATTGCTTCTTCCACTTCGATATCGTCTTTGATTGCTTTTTTTACTTCGTCATCCTCTTAGAATGCTTCTACCACCTTGGTATCCTCTTTGATTTCTTCCTCAACTTTAATTTCCTCTTTGATTGTTTCTGCTACTTCGATATCCTATTTGATTGCTTCTTTCACTTCAATATCCTCTTTGATTGCTTCTTCCACTTCGATATCATCTTTGATTGCTGCTTCCACTTGGAAATCCTCTTTGATTTGATTGCTTCTTCCATTTCGATATCGTCTTTGACTGCTTCTTACACATGGATATCCTCTTTGATGGCTTTTAACAGCTCGATATCCTCTTTAATTACTTCTTCGACTAAAAGAAAAACACGCGAGCTGCGAGCAGCTCGCGCACAACGCAACCTCTAGTTATTATATTATATAAAGCTCGATTACCACTGACTGACTGACTGATTGACTCATTGACATGTTTGTTCTCCCAGATGCCCCCTCGTAGGGTGAAAATGTTTGGTGGGATCGTATAGAGGGAGTTCCGATGAGTTGGGAATAAATCCTAAAGTACCCCTTTTGTCCCCCATTCGCTCACATCGACCTCGTATCTCGGAAAGTATAGGTCTTAGAGAGTTGGTGCAAAAACTAATGTTGCAGAGGACATTTTTTTATATCCGGTTCCATGAAAAAAAAATTGTCTTTCATACAAAAAACAAATTGTCCCATACAAAATATTTCTGTATGAATACCGTAAACCGTATATTTCGTTTGCCGTAATTTTCATACTGTTTTTGCAGGGAGCCCACGGCTTGTGTGTACTATAAAATTACTGTAAATTTGCTTGATTCTATATAATGGTGGTGGAGGGGCATGAGACAACTTTCATAGTTTTTGCAAAGGTCATCATCATCATTTTGGAACATCCAATTTTTGTTTTTTTTTTTAGTATGCAACGTTCATCATGTTTATTTTGGAACATCAATTTTTTTTTGATTATGCCTCATCCACAATGATTACTTTTGGAACGTCAATTTTTTTTTTTTTTATTATGCAAAATCCTTTGTGATCATTTTAGAACACCAATTTTTTTTTAATTATGCCTTATCCACAATGATCACTTTTAGAAAAGTCAATTTTTTTTTTTAATATGCAACATCCACTGTGATCATTTTGGAACATCAATTTAACGTCATTTTATTTTTACTATGCAAAGTCCTTTCTGATCATTTTGGATAATCAATTTTTTTTAAATTATGCCTCATCCACAATGATCATTTTGGAACGTCAATTTTTTTTTATTATTCAAAATCCTTTGTGATCATTTTGGAAAATCAATTTTTTTTTAATTATGCTTCATCCACAATGATCACTTTTGGAACGTCAATTTTTTTTTTATTATGCAAAATACTTTGTGATCATTTTGGAAAATCAATTTTTTTTAAATTATGCCTCATCCACAATGATCATTTTGGAACGTCAATTTTTTTTTATTATGCAAAATCCACTGTGATCATTTTGGAACATCAATTTTTTTTAATTATGCCTCATCCACGATGATCACTTTTAGAAAAGTCATTTTTTTTTTAATATGCAACATCCACTGTGATCATTTTGGAACATCAATTTAACGTCATTTTTTTTTATTATGCAAAATCCTTTGTGATCATTTTGGAAAACCAATTTTTTTTTAATTATGCCTCATCCACAATGATCACTTTTGGAACGTCAATTTTTTTTTATTATGCAAAATACTTTGTGATCATTTTGGAAAATCATTTTTTTTTAAATTATGCCTCATCCACAATGATCATTTTGGAACGTCAATTTTTTTTTTTTATTATGCAAAATCCACTGTGATCATTTTGGAACATCAATTTTTTTTAATTATGCCTCATCCACAATGATCACTTTTGGAACGTCATATTTTTTTATTATGCAACATCCACTGTGATCAATTTGGAACATCAATTTTTTTTTAATTATGCCTCATCCACAATGATGATTTTGGAACTTCGAAATACTTTTTGATTGCTTCTTGCACTTCGATATCTTTTTATCAAAATTATGATTTTTCTTAAAAAACTTTAATCGTTCGTATCTTTTAAACGGTAAGAGATAGACATAACAAACTTTTATAAAATGTTAGCACAAATTTTTGGTGGAATCGTTATATTACGGTTATCATCGCCCTTGCCATCATTTTGAATTCTTCTCTCACTTCCTTTTCGTTTTCGAATGTTTCTTCCACATTGATATCCTCTTTAATTGTTTCTATAACTTCGAAATCCTCTTTGATGGCATTTTTACTTCAATATATTTTTGAATTGCTTTTTCTAATTTTATATTTTCTTCAATTACTTCTTTTACTTCAATTTCCACTCGACAAAATTATGGCTTTTAATACAAATTTTAAATCGCTCGTATCTTCTAAACGGGAAGAGTTACCCCTAGCAAACTTTTACAAAATATTGGTACTAATTTTTGGTGGAATAGTTTTTTTAATACCATCATTGCCCTTGACATCCTTTTCGAATGCTTCTCTTACTTTGTCTTCCTCTTTGAATGCTTCTTTCACCTCGATATCCTCTATTTTTGCTTCTTCCACTTTGATATCCTTTTTAATTGCTTTTTCTACTTATATATTTTCTGCAATTGCTTCTTTTACTTCAACTTCCACTCTACAAAATTATAGGTTTTAATACAAATCTTAAATCGCTCGTATCTTCTAAACGGGAAGGGTTACCCATAGCAAACTTTTACAAAATATTGGTACTAATTTTTGGTGGAATAGTTTTCTTAATACCATCATTGCCCTTGACATCCTTTTTGAATGCTTCTCTCACTTCGTCTTCCTCTTAGAATGCTTCTTTCACCTCGATATCCTCTATCTTTGCTTCTACCACTTTGATATCCTTTTTAATTGCTTACTCTACTTAGATATTATCTTTAATTGCTTCTTTTACTTCAATTTCCACTCTACAAAATTATGGGTTTTCATATAAAACTTAAATCGCTCGTATCTTCTAAACGGGAAGAGATAGCTCTAGGAAACTTTTATAAAATATTGGTGTAAGTTTTTGGTGGAACCATTTTTTTATTTTTATCATTGTCCACGACGTCCTTTTTGAATGCTTCTATCACTTCGTCATCCTCTTTGATTGTTGCTTCCACCTGGATATCCTCTACTTTTACTTCTTCCATCTCGATATCTTCTTTGATTGCTTCTTCCACTTTGATATCGTCTTTGATTGCTTCTTTAACTTCGATATCCAATTTGATTGTTACTTTTACTTCGATATCGTCTTTGATTGCTTCTTTTGCTGGGATATCCTCTTTGATGGCATCTTTAATTTCGATATCCTATTTGATTGCTTCTGTAACTTCGTCATCCTGTTTTTATTCTTCTACGACCTCACTATGCTCTTAGGGCGCGTCTTCAACTTCGATACTGAAACACATAGGCATAGTAAACTTTTACAAAATGGTAGTAAAAATGTTTGGTGGAATCGTTTTTTTTTGTCATCAACAACCTTCATATTCCTTTTAAATACTTCTCTCACTTCGACATCCTCTTTGACTTCCAACACCTTGATATCCTCTTTTAATGCTGTTCCACAGTATATTGAACCCTGTTTGATTCCTGTTTTCACTTTGGAATTCTCTTTCTTCTTTGATTGCTTCTTCATCTTCGATATCTTGTATGATTGCTTCTTTCACTTTAATATCTTCTTTGATTGATTCTTACACTTCAATATCCTTTTAGAGTGCTTCTTTCACTTCGATATCGTCTTTGTTTGCTTCTTTCATTTCGTCATCCTCTTTAAATATTACTACCACTTCGGTATCCTCTTTGATTGCTTACTCCACTTTTGTTTTATTATGCAACATCCACTATTCCGATATTCTCTTTGATTGCTTCTTCCACTTCGATATCCTCTTTGATTGCATCTTCCACTTCGATATCCTTTTAAATTGCTTCTTCTATTTCATATCCTCTTTAATTGCTTCATTTACTTCATTGCCCTCTCTACAAAATTATGGTGTTTCATACAAAACTTCAATCGCTCGTATCTTCTAAGCGGGAAGTGATAGCCCTAGCAAACTTCTACAAAATATTGGTATTAATTTTTGTTGGAATCGTTTTTTTATTATCGTCCTTGAATGCTTCTCTCACTTCGTCATCCTCTTTGAATGTTTCTTCCACTTCGACATCCTCTTTGATTGCTTCTTGAACTTCGATATCCTCTTTGATTGCTTCTCCCACTTCGATATCGTCTTTGACTGCTTCTTTCATTTCGATATCGTCTATGTATGCTTTTTTACTTCGTCAATCATGATCATTTTGGAACATCCAGATTTTCTTTTTTTATGCAACGTTAATCATGATCATTTTGCAACGTTCAGTTTTTTTATGCAACGACTATCATGATCATTTTTGAACATTCAATTTTTTTTCTTTTATTGGTTGTTCCACTTCGATATCCTTGTTTATTGCTTCTTACACTTCGATATGCTCTTTGACTGCTTTTTCTACTTCGATATGCTCTTTGATTGCTTTTTCCACTTCGATATCCTCTTTGATTGCTTCTTCCACTTCGATATCCTCTTTTATTGCTTCTACCAATTCGATGTCCTCTTCGATTTCATTTTGATTGCTTCTTGCACTGCAATATTCTCTTTGATTGCGTCTTCATCTTCGATATCGTCTTTGATAGCATTTTCACTACGATATCCTCTGTGATGGCTTCTTACACTTCGATATCTTCTTTGATTGCTTCTTCCACTTCGATGTCCTCTAGGATTGCTTCTTCTTTTTCGATATCGTCTTTGACTATTTCTTTCACTTCGATATCGTCTTTAATTGCTTTTTTCACTTTGTCATCCCCTTTGAATACTTCTACTACTTCGGTATCCTCTTTGATTCCTTAGTCAACTTCATTTTCCTCTTTGATTGTTTTTGCTACTTCGATATCCTATTTGATTGCTTCTTCCACTTCAATATCCTCTTTGATTACTCCTTCCACTTCGATATCATCTTCAATTTCCTTTTGAATGCTTCTTGCACTGCATTATTCTCTTTGATTGCGTCTTCATCTTCGGTATCGTCTTTGATAGCATTTTCACTTCGATATCCTCTGTGATGGCTTCTTCCACTTTGATACCCTATTTGATTGCTTCTTCCACTTCGATACCTTCTTTGATTGCTTCTTCCACTTCGATATCCTCTTTGATTGCTTCTTTCACTTCGATATCGTCTTTGATTGCTTTTTTTACTTCGTCATCCTCTTAGAATGCTTCTACCACCTTGGTATCCTCTTTGATTGCTTACTCTACTTTAATTTTCTCTTTGATTGTTTCTGCTACTTCGATATCCTATTTGATTGCTTCTTTCACTTCAATATCCTCTTTGATTGCTTCTTCCACTTCGATATCATCTTTGATTGCTGCTTCCACTTGGAAATCCCCTTTGATTTGATTGCTTCTTCCATTTCGATATCGTCTTTGACTGCTTCTTACACATGGATATCCTCTTTGATGGCTTTTAACAGCTCGATATCCTCTTTAATTACTTTTTCGACTAAAAGAAAAACACGTGAGCTGCAAGCAGCTCGCGCACAACGCAACCTCTAGTTATTATATTATATAAAACTGCATTACCACTGACTCACTGATTGACTCATTGACATCATTGTTCTCCCAGATGCCCCCTCGTAGGGTGGAAATGTTTGGTAGGATCGTATAGAGGGAGTTAGGTCGAGTTGGGAATAAATCCTAAAGTCCCCCTTTTGTCCCCCATTCGCTCCCATCCACCTCGTATCTCGGAAAGTATAGGTCTTACAGCGTTGGTGCAAAAACTAATGTTGCAGAGGACATTTTTTTATATCCGGATGCATGAAAAAAAAATGGTCTTTCATACAAAAAAAAATTGTCCCATACAAAATATTTCTGTATGAATACCGTAAACCGTATATTTCGTTTGCCGTAATTTTCATACTGTTTTTGTTGGGAGCTTACGGCTTGTGTGTATTATAAAATTACTGTAAATTTGCTTGATTCTATATAATGGTGGTGGAGGGACATGAGATAACTTTCATAGTTTTTGCAAAGGTCATCATCATCATTTTGGAACATCCATTTTTTTTTTTTTTTTTAGTATGCAACGTTCATCATGTTTATTTTGGAACATCTACATTTTTTTAATTATGCCTCATCCACAATGATCACTTTGGAACGTCAATTTTTTTTTTTATTATGCAACATCCACTGTGATCATTTTGGTACATCATTTTTTTTAATTATGCCTCATCCACAATGATCACTTTGGAACGTCAATTTTTTTTTATTATGCAACATCCACTGTGATCATTTTGGTACATCATTTTTTTTAATTATGCCTCATCCACAATGATCACTTTGGAACGTCAATTTTTTTTTTATTATGCAACATCCACTATGATCATTTTGGTACATCATTTTTTTAATTACGCCTCATCCACAAGGATCACTTTGGAACGTGAATTATTTTTTATTTTTTTATTATGCATCATCCACTGTGATCATTTTGGAACATCATTTTTTTTTCAATTATGCCTCATCCACTATGATCACTTTGGAACGTCATTTTTTTTTTATTATGCAATATCCACTGTGATATTTTGGTACATCATTTTTTTTAATTATGCCTCATCCACAATGATCACTTTTGAACGTCAATTTTTTTTTTTACTATGCAAAATCCTTTGTGATCATTTTGGAAAATCATTTTTTTTTAAATTATGCCTCATCCACAATGATCATTTTGGAACGTCAATTTTTTTTTTATATGCAAAATCCTTTGTGATCATTTTGGAAAATCAAATTTTTTTTAATTATGCCTCATACACAATGATCACTTTTGGAACGTCAATTTTTTTTATTTTTTATTATGCAACATCCACTGTGATCATTTTGGAACATCAATTTTTTTTAAATTATGCCTCATCCACAATGATCATTTTCGAACGTCAAATTTTTTTTTATTATGCAAAATCCTTTGTGATCATTTTGGAAAATCAATTTTTTATAATTATGCCTCATCCACAAAGATCACTTTTGGAACGTCAATTTTTTTAATATGCAACATCCACTGTGATCATTTTGGAACGTCAATTTTTTTTTATAATGTAACATCCACTATGATCATTTTGGAACATCATTTTATTTTAATTATGCCTCATCCACTATGATCATTTTGGAACGTCGAAATACTTTTTAATTGCTTCTTCTACATGGATATCTTTTTTGATTGCTTCTTCCACTTCGATATCCTCTTTGAATGTTTCTTCCACTTTCATATCTTCTCAACAAAATTATGATTTTACTTAAAAACTTTAATCGCTCGTATCGTCTTAACGAAAATAAAAAGGCATAGTAAACTTTTACAAAATGGTAGCACAAATTTTGGGTAAAATCGTTTTTTCATTGTCATGACAGTCTTTTTACATGCTTCTCTCACTTCGATATCCTCTTTGATGGCTTCTTCCACTTCGATATACTTTTTAATTGCTTCTTCTACTTGGATATATTTTTTGATTGCTTCTTGCATTTCGATATCCTCTCATCAAAATTATGATTTTCCTTAAAAAACTTTAATCGTTCGTATCTTTTAAACGGTAAGAGATAGACATAACAAACTTTTATAATATGGTAGCACAAATTTTTGGTGGAATCGTTATTTTACAGTCATCATCGCCCTTGACATCATTTTGAATTCTTCTCCCACTTACTTTACGTCTTCGAATGTTTCTTCCACTTTGATATCCTCTTTGATTGTTTCTACAACTTCGAAATCCTCTTTGATGGCATTTTTACTTCAATATATATTTTTGAATTGCTTTTTCTAATTTTATATTTTCTTCAATTACTTCTTTTACTTCAATATCCACTCTACAAAATTATGGGTTTTAATACAAATTTGAAATCGCTCGTATCTTTTAAACGGGAAGAGTTACCCCCAGCAAACTTTTACAAAATATTGGTACTAATTTTTGGTGGAATAGTTTTTTAATACCATCATTGCCCTTGAGTTATGTTTTGAATGCTTCTCTTACTTCGTCTTCCGCTTTGAATGCTTCTTTCACCTCGATATCCTCTATTTTTGCTTCTTCAACTTTGATATCCTTTTTAATTGCTTTTTCTCCTTATATTATTTTCTTCAATTGCTTCTTTTACTACAATTTCCACTCTACAAAATTATGGGTTTTAATACAAATCTTAAATCGCTCGTATCTTCTAAACGGGAAGAGTTACGCCTAGCAAACTTTTACAAAATATTGGTACAAATTTTTGGTGGAATAGTTTTTTTAATACCATCATTGCCCTTGAGTTCTGTTTTGAATGCTTCTCTTACTTTGTCTTCCGCTTTGAATGCTTCTTTCACCTCGATATCCTCTATTTTTGCTTCTTCCACTTTGATATCCTTTTTAATTGCTTTTTCTACTTTTATTATTTTATTCAATTGCTTCTTTTACTACAATTTCCACTCTACAAAATTATGGGTTTCAATACAAATCTTAAATCGCTCGTATCTTCTAAACGGGAACAGTTACGCCTAGCAAACTTTTACAAAATATTGGTACAAATTTTTGGTCGAATAGTTTTTTTATTACCATCATTGCTCTTGACATCCTTTTTGAATGCTTCTCTCACTTGGTCTTCCTCCTTGAATGCTTCTTTCACCTCGATATCCTCTATTTTTGCTTCTTTCACTTTGATATTCTTTTTAATGTCTTTTTCTACTTATATGTCTTCTTCAATTGCTTCTTTTACTTCAATTTCCACTCCACAAAATTATGGGTTTTCTTACAAAACTTAAATCGCTCGTATCTTTTAAACGGGAAGAGATAGCTCGAGGAAACTTTTACAAAATATTAGTATAAGTTTTTGGTGAAACCGTTTTTTATTTTTTTCATTGTCCTCGACGTCTTTTACTCAATTTTAATTTCTTCTTTAATTGTTTCTGCTACTTCGATATCCTATTTGGTTGCTTCTTTCACTTCAATATCCTCTTTGATTGCTTCTTCCACTTCGATATCATCTTTGATTGCTGCTTCCACTTGGATATCCTCTTTGATTTGATTGTTTCTTCCATTTCGATCGTCTTTGACTGCTTCTTACACATGGATATCCTCTTCGATAACTTTAAACAGCTCGATATCCTCTTTGATTGCTTCTTCCACTTTGATATCCTTTTTATTGCTTCTACCAATTCGATATCATCTTCGATTTCCTTTTGATTGCTTCTTGCACTGCAATATTCTCTTTGATTGCGTCTTCATCTTCGATATCGTTTTTGATAGCATTTTCACTACGATATCCTCTGTGATGGCTTCTTACACTTCGATATCTTCTTTGATTGCTTCTTGCACTTCGATATCCTCTAAGATTGCTTCTTCTTTTTCGATATCGTCTTCGACTATTTGTTTCACTTCGATATCGTCTTTGATTGCTTTTTCACTTCGTCATCCTCTTTGAATACTTCTCCCACCTCGGTATCCTCTTTGATTCCTTAGTCAACTTCAATTTCCTCTTAGATTGTTTTTCCTACTTCGATATCCTATTTGATTGCTTCTTCCACTTCAATATCCTCTTTGATTACTCCTTCCACTTCGATGTCATCTTCAATTTCCTTTTGATTGCTTCTTGCACTGCAATATTCTCTTTGATTGTGTCTTGGTCTTCGATATCGGCTTTGACAGCATTTTCACTTCGATATCCTCTGTGATGGCTTCTTCCACTTCGATACCCTCTTTGATTGCTTCTTCCATTTCGATATCCTCTTTGATTGCTTCTTCCACTTCGATATCCTCTTTGATTGCTTCTTCCGCTTCGATATCGTCTTTGACTGTTTCTTCCACTTCGATATCGTCTTTGATTGCTTTTTTCACTTCGTCATCCTCTTAGAACGCTTCTACCACCTCGGTATCCTCTTTGATAGCTTACTCAACTTTGATTTCCTCTTTGATTGTTTCTGCTACTTCGATATCCTATTTGATTGCTTCTTTCACTTCAATATCCTCTTTGATTGCTTCTTCCACTTCGATATCGTTTTTGACTGTTTCTTCCACTTCGATATCGTCTTTGGTTGCTTTTTTTACTTCGTCATCCTCTTAGAATGCTCTTACCACCTCGGTATCCTCTTTGATTGCTTACTCAACTTTAATTTCCTCTTTGATTATTTCTGCTGCTTCGATATCCTATTTGATTGCTTCGTTCACTTCAATATCCTCTTTAATTGCTGCTTCCACTTGGAAATCCTCTTTGATTTGATTGTTTCTTCCATTTCGATCGTCTTTGACTGCTTCTTACACATGGATATCCTCTTTGATGGCTTTTAACAGCTCGATATCCTCTTTAATTACTTCTTCGACTAAAAGAAAAACACGCGAGCTGCGAGCAGCTCGCGCACAACGCAACCTCTAGTTATTGTATATATAT
This sequence comes from Philereme transversata, assembly GCA_963924445.1. Lineage (NCBI taxonomy): Eukaryota > Metazoa > Arthropoda > Insecta > Lepidoptera > Geometridae > Philereme > Philereme transversata. Next base: position 8,362,396 of record OZ004353.1, read on the forward strand.
GTGTATGAATTTGTATATATACTATGTATTCAATGTATTACATCAACCTTTTTGTGTTTATGCACATAATTTGTTACATTCGTTGTATTTATATGTATGTATGAATTCATGATGTAAATACTGGTGTACATATTATGTGTATCTTATACTCTATGTATTTTATTAACCTATATGTGTTTACACGTAATTTTGTTTAAGTCGTATTTTTAGTTTGATTTAGAATTTAGATTGTCTATGTATAAATTCTTTTTATAAAAAGTAAATCCGTTTTTGGCCGTAAGTTAAGCTTAGTAATAGTTTGTATTTATATATTAAGGGCTGTGGATTTTGTTAAATAAATAAATTTCAACAGAAAATTACAAAAAAGATACAGATAGATAAAAACACAGGTACAGTGGACGAAAACCGTTTGAAATTACAATATTATTATTACAATATTATCTGGTAGATAATGCTATTAGCATTAAGTCCTCCTAACACTATTCTATTTTGTGTGTAACTATTCTATTTAAGTAATAAATAATTATTAGTGAGAGTTTTAGGTAAATTAATTATTTGAGAAGAATTTATCCGCAAACAAGCGTTTCAACTTGCTTGTCGAAGTATTGAATAGATCAATATCTGCATGTGCCAAAGTGTTAAGCGAGGCGCTTACTCGAATAGTAAATGCGAATGTAACTAACGGAACATGTAAAATGTGCGATCTCCTTATTTTGACTGTTTAAGTGCGTACCTAATCCCAGTAGCTCCAGTAACTATATGTAATAATTATTACTTATTAACACTTCCGTACAGCTGAACTACATCTAGGAACTGAACTAGATCATTAATGTAATTTGTACTTAATTATTATTTTCAGTTTTTAATTGATCGAGCGAAGCCAGATCAATAAATCAACTTGGGCAAATCGGCGTTGTATGTATGTATGTATGTTGGTTTGTCCGAGAATAACTTTCGAAACGTTGATCCGATCATCGTGCAATTTAGTATACAGGGTTACAGGAAAAATCGTGCTAGATCCGTTAAGGGCGTGGAGTACCCATCATCAAAACTGTTGTACCCCCTGTTGTATCCCAGCCCTAACCGGTCTCTACACATGTTTTCTTTCATTCGCACTTACATAAATCGTCACTTGTCTCGCTCGCACGGTGCGTCTTAACTTGAAGGACAGTAGGTGCGGGACCGTTAAAACTGCTACCTGGAGCGTCCCAACTACTTTTTTTCCACGAAATGTAATACAAACCCTAGATTGTTATACCTCGTTAGATAGCTGATGAAACGTAGATATTTTAAAAAACATCTGCCGAACCATTGCCATAATATTTTTTTTAGTTAGAGAAAAATAAAATTTTTAATATTTTTTTTTATTTCTTAACTTTCACTTGTCTACTACGGTCTATTCAATTAACTTATGCACTATTTTAATGATTGACGTCCTAAAGCATCTTATTACACATGTAAAAATGCAATAATAATAATAATAAGATACACGAAATAAACAAAAATAAATTTAGTAGCCTATAAATCGGCAATTTTCAATAAAAAAATTAAAAGTCGAATATCTCGAAAAGGGTTAAGTTTAGGGTAGGGTGTTTCATAGTGAAATAAGTCAGAAATGATGGGTACTCCACGCCCTTAACGGATCTAGCACGATTTTTCCTGTAACCCTGTATAGGTAGGTAGTGATGGCACAATTTTGGTCTAATTTAGTTAGTAGCTAAAAATGTGGGTGGGGGGTTCTTGAGATATTGGGGTTCAAGAGGGGTAAAAAAAAACTAAAATAAAACTATCCGGTCAAGTGTCACGTCTAATAAAGGGTCTTTATAAGTAGTACATTTCGACTCTGTTTTTATTTTTAGTTTAAATCTTGTAGTTTTTAAGTTATTAGCCATAATAAAAATTGAACTTTGACAAAATTAACAGGGTACACCAGTGATCCCACAGTGCTGAAATTTGGTATGCGTGTAGCTTTAGTGGCACAAATATAGGCAAAAGTCTGAAATCCAGAATACTTGCAATTTCAACCCAAAAAGTCTATCCAAATAACATGACATCCCGTTACCTGTAATTTGAATGAAACTGTTGGTCAAGTTAAGTGGTTATGCATTTCGTGGCACTATTTTGATAGACGAAGATTACCAATAATATTATTTTTTTTATTGGAGAATTGCGAGATCTCAGTTCGGGCCGAACCACTAGTAAATAAATAAAATCAGCACTAAAATGCATATCTGTGTATCTGAGTGCATGTTGGTAAAATCAGTTTATTTGGCATGTGAATGAGTGAGCTTTCAAACTGGCTACTGGCTTATAAATCATCATTATATCAACCATACGGTATACACTGTTAAACACAGGCCTCCCCCAAAGATTTCTATTATAGATTACATTCGCTTCGAATCGATTCGATTTCTACATAGGTTTGTTGTCGATATATCAAATGATATTTCCATAGCATGTGTCAAATCCAATACATTTTGGGACTTATCGACTAGCATCATCGCCAGTCGAACGTAACTTGGCTAAGCCCTCAGAAACCTTTATCAGATCGTCTTTCGGTCCTGCGCTGCACTCTCCACTCGAAAACCTAACCTATTGTCTAGTGAATGGAATACAAAATCCTTTTATCTCTATAACGTGGCTCGATAGCTCAATCCATTAGTGGTACTTCCCGGTTATAACCTAATATTCGAAATGCTCTCACCCCTACGTCACTGGTAACTTTGTTAACCTTCATCAAAAATCGAGACTATTTCAAGATAGATTCTTCATTTAGGTCTATCTTTACATTTGTTCCTAAAATGTTGGTAGATTTTATTTGGAATATCTACCTTTTTCATATTATTAGACGCGTCCCTCACTTCCCTCACAAAAGGGCACAAAAGACACGCTTCTAACCCAGATAATAAGATCTATTATTCAGTAACAAAGATTTACTTAAGTTAATTGCTTAGTTATCGCTCATCGTGAGCAGTGGTCGATCTACATTTACCTACTAATCGTCACTCGATCTTCTTAATCCATTGTTGTTTTGGATAGAAAAGAACAAAGACAATTTTTTCTAGTTTAAATCGATTCTAATTCAAACAATGGATGGAATCTTTAGTACTTTCCACGTGGATCTAGTAAATTAGAAATGAATCATGTAATTTTTCTCACCATTTTTACGGTAATCCTTTACAAAGAAAAATATTCTTTGTAAGTTGTTTGGGAAATAAACTAACAAGGCACATAAATTCCAAGCAAAACAATTAATGGTATCTGGATAAATTAATTTTAAAATAGAAAGTTAATTTTTATGTTGATTTTGGTCACTTTGTATGAACATTATTGAACTGTTTAAACCCAACTACGAGTACATGCATAATAAATAAATAATAAATAAATAAATATTGCTGGACATTTCACACAGCGCTATCTAGCCCCAAACAAAGCAGAGCTTGTACTATGGGAACCAGATAACTGATAGAATACTTATATACTTTTTTTGTAAATACATACTTATAATATATAGAAAAACACCCAGACACGGAACAAATATCTGTAGATCATGCAAACATTTGTTCCGCAGCGGGAATCGAACCCGCTACCTCCTGCGTCTCAGCCGGCTATACGCCCACTGCGCCACGGAGTCAGTCCGTACTACTAGTCCGGTACTGCTCGTGAACTAAGAGAGTCTACTGAGCTTTGATTAAAAGTATGAAGGAAGTGTTTAGAAGATCTATTTTTAACGATACTACCTCCATTTAAATATAGGAGAGGTACCCTGACAAAAATTGTGTTTATAATTTTTATTTCGTAACTTACTAGGCGTCACAAAAACGTATCATCATGCCCTGATTTACAGCGCTAAGTCTGAATTGAAAGTACGAATTGAACGGCTGCAACTGATCGAATGGACAGACAGACAGAGACGAACATGGTCACACACTCCCCTCCCTCTCTCACCCCCTCAAGTAAACACATTTACACAACCTATTTTTTTTTACTAACCTATGTTGTCCGACTGCTGGGCAAAGGTTTCCTCATCTCCCCTCCATCCATCACGGTCCAAAATCCACGGCCAAATCTGACCAATCTAGTTTGAATGCATCGAGGTCGTCTCTCCATTTTTTTCTGGCCCTACCGCGGCTGCGTCGTCCGTTCGGTATCCACTGGGTGACTAGATTCGCCCATCGTTCTGGATGCATTCGAACCACATGGCCCGCCCAATCCCATTTTAAGCGGGTGGTGGTCTTAATGCCTACATTGGCTATGCCGGTTTTGGCTCGTAGGTCGGTAGGTATTTTTGACTCGATCGATTCGCTCTCCATCGCTCTCTGGCAAATCTTGAGTTGGGACTTTTGTGCTTATGTCAAGGACCAAGTCTCAGCTCCGTAGGTTAATACACAACCTTAAAATATTTAAAATGATACTACAGATATTTGTTCCGGGTCTGGGTGTTATTATATGTATTAAATTATAAGTATGTGTTTACAAAAAAAAAGTATATAAGTATTCTATTAGTTATTTGGTTCCCATAGTACAAGCTCTGCTTAGTTTGGGGCTAGATAGCGCTGTGTGAAATTTCCAGCAGTATTTATTTAGGAGACTAATTTCTTAAAAGTTATTTCTATAAAATAAGAATCTGTTATTCGAAAGCTACAAGAGTTTGTTTATATTAATATCAAATGCTGTTGTTTCTGTAATTAATTAACAAAACAAAATATTGAAACTATAAGGGTTTCCAGTTCGACTACGGACCCTGAAAATTGAAAAACCATCAACTCTTTATAGACCTTTAAAAAAGTATCCCTCAGGATAGTAAATTGTTTTATTGATATCCTGATGAGTGTAGCGAACCCATACGTAATCAAATTTGCGATGCGCGCTTCCGGAACGGAAACTAAATTATTCGTAAAATGTACACGGGCACACGATTTAATCTTGATGGAACTCTCTGTACACCTTATATAGGCATAAAAGCTTTGAACAAAAAAAATCGTATAGGTATTACTAATGGTAGGTCAACTTTGACCGTCAAAGACTTTTATTGATCGAGCGAAGCGAGATCTCCAAATCAACTTGGGCAAATTTGACGACCTCCGTGTTATAACCACCGGCACGAAACTTTAACGCTGACCGTTATTGCGCAGAAGTTAAAATTAAGGTACCTGAGGGGGGCTAACGGGATGAAGGGCGGGCGTGCGTAGCGCCGATTGGCTCTCCAGTCGCATTCCGTTCCCCGCACTGATACGATGCCCCGCGCACATCCAGTGTACAGTCGCGTTCTTATTTGTATTGTTATTGCTGTTATTTGAATTTATTTGCTAAATTAACTTCAACACATCATGTTAATTATGTCTTAGGTACCTACTATTAATCTTTGGACATTGGAATTGGAGATAAACTATTTATCAAAGTATAGGTAATATTATTTGCGTGCGCGAGAGTACTCATGCGCAGCTAGCCTCCACATTTAGTTCAACGCTAGACTTACTATTTGACATTACATTAAAATAATGTCAGTAACGTTATTTAGCTAATAATTAATTAAAGTTATAATTGTATTGCGTGCGCGACAGTACCCATGCGCAGCTATCCCCTCCGCGTATCGCTCAGTGCTATACATACGTGCCGCTGTTTATACAGTGGGCGAATAGCCGACTGAGACGCAGGAGGTAGCGGGTTCGATTCCCACCACGGAACAAATGTTTGTAAAATCTGATAGATATTTGTTCCGGGTCTGGATGTTTTTCTATATATTATAAGAACGTATTTACAAAAAAATATATGCTATCAGTTATCTGCTTCCCATAGTACAAGCTCTGCTTAGTTTGGGTTAGATAGCGCAATGTCCATCAATATTTATTTATTTATATATTTTCCAGAGCATGGGTATAAGTGGTCGAAATTTTCTATTACATTTTATATTTTTATGTATGACCTTTGAATTTTAAATTTTACTTAATTGATATTATTTTACTGAATTTGTATATTTTTGATCTGACATGGACCTGATATGAATTTTTAATTTATATTTCTAATTATTATTTTTATGTTTTGTATATCCTATGGACGTTGTCTGAATTAAATGATTCTATTCTATTCTAAATTCGAGAGGCCAACACGACTTGGCACAGCGAAGTTCAAGCCGAGTCAATAATTAAGGCTGTAAACTTTTCTAAGCTCCGCCAAAAGTTTAAATCTCTTTTTCATTAGTTTAATTCTAAATTATTAATATTGAGCATTGAATTTTAAATGATTTTGAACTCTGTGTTGTGTAAATTACCCAGCAAAATGTTTTTAGATTCAATTAAAGTATTTAAGTACTCATATATTTATCTGAAATAGCATATATAATGTAATGGCAAGGTCAATTAAAATACTTGTAATGTTTTAGCAATTCTCGGCTTATATAATTTTTATATAAATAATTTTATTTCAAACATCATCATCAACATCGTATCATCCACAAGATGGCCACTGCTGAACATAGGCGTCCCCATAGATCTCTAAAGCGACCGATCGTATTGGGCCTGCGCCCAACAGCTCCTAGCAACCTTTACCAGGTCATATTTCCATGTAGCGAGAGGCCGTCCTACGCTGCGCTTTCCAGTGCGTTGTCTACACTATAGAAGCCCCAACGGCTATCAGTTCTTGTAGCTATGTGCCCCATTATTCAAAAGTAATAGAAAAAACAAACATTACCTATTTCAGCCGCCAAGCAGTAGCTCTCATTGCTGTTTTCCGGATTGAAGGGTATGGGTGCCACTACAGGCACAGAAGACTTGTAAAATGTATTTCTTATAGTGACGCAATGCAATACCCTGTTGGCCAAGTCGTTGGATGTAATTTGATGAGGTATTATTGTAATTGTTACAGAAAATGCGGTTGTAACCGCATCAGGTAGGTCATAGGGTTTTGTCGTTTTTGTCGTCACTCATCTCCGAGTCGAGTCTCCAATTAAAACCAAAAATATGATTTGTAATCTTTTATTATCAAAATAATGCCACGAAATGTATAACCAACTCACTTGGCCTAAAGTTTCATTCAAATTACAGGTATCGGCAGTTCATGTAAATTGTTTACTCGTTTTTGAGGTACAAATTTTAGTTATTCGGGATTTCAGACTTTTGCCTATACTTAAATAAATAAATATCGCTGGACATTTCACACAGCGCTATCTAGCCCCAAATTAAGCAGAGCTTGTACTATGGGAACCAGATAACTGATAGAATACTTATATATATTTTTTTTGTAAATTCATACTTATAATAAATAGAAAAACACCCAGACACGAAACAAATATATGTAGATCATGCAAACATTTGTTCCGCGGCGGGAATCGAACCCGCTACCTCCTGCGTCTCAGCCGGCTATACGCCCACTGCACCACAGAGGCAGTCAACGCAGTCAAGCACTTGTGTCACTACATGCATACCATATTACAGCACTGTGAGGTCACTGGTGCCCTCTGTGAATTTTGTCAAATTTCAGTTTTTAGTATGGCTAATAACTCAAAAGATATAAAAACTTTGCTAAAAATAAAAACAAAATCTAAATGTACTAATAAAGACCTTTAATTTGACGTCCCACTTGACCTAATAGTCTCATTTTCATTTGTTTTACCCCTCTTGAACCCCAATATCTCAACAACCCCCCAACATTTTTGGTTCATTGAATCACACCAAAATTGTGCCATCATTACCTACCTATATCGAAATCTACGCTCATCTGAAGCTCTAAGTCTCCAAACCCCTGTCCACAGTTCTCAATTTTATGGTGACTCCTTTACAGTTCAAGCTGTGCGGCTGTGGAACGCTTTACCTTTCTCTATTAGATCATCTAAATCTCTTCCTATCTTCAAAGCTAAGGTATACAACCATTTCCTTTCTTTGTCTACGCACTGCTAGTTTATCGTTATGTTTATCTCCTTTATTGTAGTTTATATATATATAAGTATATATTATTATATTTGTAAGTATATATATTTAGTTTATTAGTAAGTATAGGTAGTTTATGTAAGTTTATGAATATACTCATATTTACACCGCCGTCTTTTTGATTTTGTTTTGTCCTGTCCATCCAAAGGTTGTCTGGAAGAGATCGCTTTTAGCGATAAGACCGCCCATTGTACTTACCTTAATTTTTGTGTATTTTTATTGTATTTTAATTATGTTGGTGTGCAATAAAGAGTATTCTATTCTATTCTATTCTATTCTATATATCAAATTTCACGATGATCGGATAAACGCTTCGAAAGTTATCCTCGGACAAACAAACATACATACATACAACGCCGTTTTGCCCAAGTTGGTTTTGTGATCTCGCTTTGCTCCATCAAATACATACTTACACTTTTTAAACATTAACTTTAACTAAAAATACTGTACATCACCTCGTAGCTACTTTACGAGTCTTTCTCGTTGAGTAGCTACGACGTACTACGACTGCGTAGCACATCGTTACGGTTTACGTACAGGAGTCTGCAATTACGTCTACGATAAATCATCCGGCCGCCGTGTTAGCAACTTTACGAAAGCAATTCCTGCCGAATATATCATTACCACGGGAATATATCAACACCGGGGTTGCCCTTTTTATAAAAAAACTGAGTTACTTTACTTCTATCAATTTAAGTTGATTTATACTGTGCCTAGTGTCCAGTTATAATATTCGCTGGGTGAAGGATGCAGGCCTTGTAATTCCCGGGACAGGATTTTTTATTGATGTGGTTTCCCCTGCCATTATCAAAATGTGCAAGTTCTTTACAGTTTGTAAAGCAGTCGGGTTTTTTATGAAACAATAATTCATATTTTACATTATTACGGGTTTAATTTATGTCTCGCTGAACCTTTCTTGAAATTTTATAAGTAAAGTCTATGTCACTCATATACATGTCGCCGCAGGGTGGGCAGCGGGACTCGGTGGGTATGTATTCTCGTTGGGTTTTGACATGGTGGGTAGCCTCTAGCAATAACCAAAACAACAAAATACTTCTCTGATGTTTATTATAAAAAATCTGAATATTTATAATCACAAGGTTGGTTAATAATTTAATCTCATACTAAGAACAGAAGTTTCACTTGATCCAAGGAACAAATCTACTGTAATCCATCAAATGATTTGATTCCAAATTACACGTCTGAACGGCGCGGCACGAGCTTCGGTTACAGAATGCTCGCCCGCCCACTCCAACGGTCGCATCCAAGCAAGAGTCGCAGAGACGTCACGCTTGCATTCGGTAGTCGGGTTCGATTTTCCGACATATATGTCAAAATCCGTCAAGCCTTACAGTTCTAGTAGCACGACCGCCATATAAACGTTTCTCTCTATGAATAGAGTAAATGTCAATTTAGCGTAGCTACTCTACGGGTAGGTTGATAGTAACAACACGACCGTACAAATGTTTCTACTAGCTAAATAAACATTTTACTCTTGTTTCCGAAGAGACAAACTTTTATAGTGCAGTCATGTTAGACCAGCAGGATGAGCCAAATGAACAGACATACATACCCAAAGGCGACGAAGAGCCTACCTATCACACTAATATTATAAATGTGAAAGTTTAGGCGTTTAATTATTTATTTGTTTGTTTTTTACTAAATCACGTCGTAATGGCTGAACCTATTTTGATGAAATTTGGTACACACGTATATAATAACCGGGATTATCACATAGATTACCTTTTATTCCATAAATCAGTTCACATGGGATAAAAACGGGGTGTCAAGTCAAGCTACAACAGCGAGTTTAGCTTCATCTATAGGTTACCTACACATTTAGTAGTGAAACGCGTACGAAGTTGCGGGCAACAGCTAGTTAACCATAATAGACGAAAAGTTGAAGCATTCAGCTTAGCAGGCCTATGACAGCGTATAAATATGTGGTAGGTACCTAAATACAATGCCCGGGTCTTAGCGAGAGAGAAGTTCTTCGTTCCTCGCAAGATCCGAGAGGCGATAGAAATAAGTCGTGTGCCGAACTTTAACAGGCCATGTCTTCATGATGCAAGCGACAGAAGAGTAAGTGAACCTGGTAGAGGCACAGTTAGTGTTGTGTGTTTTCCTGTACCGAAAACCACTGAAGAGGGCCGCAGTGATGATGATGACGCAGCCTGTCAACGCGCAATCCCTACCACCGCGCCCGTCGACTCACGCGCAGAGCGCTGCGGCCTTCGATCAATAAAATACAATTTCTTTGGCTGCGGCGCGCATTGCGAGGCGAGACGTTATTCGGAGCGGTTCGCAATCACCGTATAAGGGAAAGACGGTACGTGATAAATCCCGTATTATAATAATGATTGATACCTAAATAATACAAATATAGGTTACCTCAATTTAATTGGATAATTTCGGTGAGGATTCACAATGTATAGGCGTAGATTTGATCACAAGATCACAATTTCGTAAGAATAATTACGTAATTCCTGGAGTAAAATGCCACATCACGCAGATAACCTTACAATTAAGCACCGAGTAAATAAATATTCAACCCGCGTCGGCTTATTGTTGCTGCGAGGTTATGAGGCTTTTATTTTACATTAAAGCTTTGTGTCCACTAGTTAGTATCGTACACGTACGGTTAAAAAAAGAGTCGTTTTTACCATGGATTTGTTTAGACCTAATCTCATTTATACGATATGAAGCATGAAGATGTAGAAGTACCTATTTACCTTACAGAGACCCAGATTATCGATAACAGAGCTTCTTCGAAAATCTGCTTTAAATGTTATCTTATCTCAGGTTTCTCTACAAAAAAACCATGTATTTTGAGAGCTTAAAAATAACCTTCTAAATCAGATATCACACTAATTTTATAAATGTGAAAGTTTGGAAGTTTTTTTATTTGTTCGTTTGTTTGTTACTCAATCACATCGTAACAGCTGAACAAGTTCGATGAAATTTAGTATGTACGTAGATTTTAACCTAGATTAACACATAGGCTACTTTTTATCCCATAAATCAGGGCCCATGGAATAAAAACGGGGTGTCAAGTCAAGTTGCAACAGCGAGTTTAGCTTTATTTCTAGGTTATCTACACATTTAGTAGTGTAACGCGTACAAGGTCACGGGCAACAGCTAGTTGTTTTCATATAAGATGAAGTATTAGCAAAATACAAAATAAACAGCAGATATCAGTAGATCGTTTGTATGTAAGTTAAGTCAACTGATTCTTTTAGCTTATTTGCTGATCACTACAAAAAAGAAGTTTTCTAAGAAAAACCCATTATTCAACTGTGGTCTCCATTAGTTCAACTCTGTGAACCTGATGGAAATGTTCTGCCAGTGGTAACTGCCACTCACGTATAGACGAGTAAAGTACCTACTAAAATCGCTTATACATCTCTCCTAGATGTTATATTCGAGTGTCAACATCACTCACAGAGCCAGTAAACTGCAGTATCAGTGGGTCGGTGTTATCTACCGAAGAATCGATAGCCATTAGAGTATGTGTCCTAATGGTAACACCACATCAAGGCAAGCATAGAGTAGAACATTCGCCAGCTACATAGATCTAGCCGCAATTTACCTGCTATAGATGGCAGAGACTGGAAAAGAAGAGCCGAATTTTGGGCTTTGTGGCGAAGCTCGGGAAAAACCTATGTTCAGAAGTAGACTGCTAAAGGTTAATGGTGATAAGGTGGATGTTGATAATTGACTCGTAACTTAGAAGTGAACGCAAACCTGAACCTTTTATTTAACGTTAATTCGCGATTGCTCCTATTTTCGGTCTTGTAAATTGGGAGAGGCGTTAATGAGTTCGTTCATTGTGTTTTACTTTAAATCGTGAGGATTAATTTACACGTAATATACATGGCTTAGGAAAAATAAGTATATTATTTGCATTGAACTTTTTATACTTGCCTACGTTTTTTTTTAATATGCCTAATAATACATATTCCTTTTCGGAAAAAAAATAAGTAATCCTTTGAGCTAGTGCCCAACTCTAGTGTAAGAGATGTGAGAGCGATTACCGAAAAAATTTTTATAAAATATTGTTTATACCAAAAATAAGTTAAGTTAAGCACTTACGTTGTAATATTAATGTTAATAACTATACAAAGTTTCATGATCTCATTACTGATTCATCTTCTATTCCATCTTTATTATGCACCCCACCAAGGAATGAAATGCCTTACCTGAATCTGTGATTTCTAATAATTATAACTTAATACACCATTATTTTCGGCCATTTACGTTGCTTCATAAAAAATTAGCTACCAAGTTAAAATCCTACAAAGATCCTTCTAGGTTAACTAACCAACGCCACGCACAGTTTATTAATTACATTTTTAAAACGGCTGACTCAGATAAAGCTATTCGCACACTGAAAGTGCATTTCGTCTAGTAAGCGTTTTGATTTTAAGGTTTGAAAGCTGATGCAAACGTTTAAAAAAAATAATTCCTAGGGTTGCTAATTTCTGTCGAAATAGTTAAAATAATTACATAACTGATTTTTCTACCTATAGGGTCCTTCAAAATAATTAAATCCCGAATTAGGTAATCGCCACTTACGAGAACTACTTTTCGAAATTCGAAATCAATCAATCTATATTTGAAAATGAGCTCTGAAATAAGCACAGACTTCAAGGAACAGCCGATCTATAGAACACCAAAAAAGTTGTCAAATCTGATTTTATTAATCCACTTCTTTCTTATTTCAAGCTATTCGTGTACATTTATGGAATATGTATGTTTATCCGAAAGGGAGGGCTTTCGGATTAACATACATTTCGAATACTTACTATTTATGTAAGTAAATTTAATCAGATATGATCATTTCATATTCTTGAGAAGGCATAAAACAAAGTTCTAGTTCATTTTTATTTTTTTAAACAGCCTTAAGTTGGTACTTTTTTGGACTTTATTGGACTGCCTCCGTGGCGCAGTGGGCGTATAGCCGGCTGAGACGCAGGAGGTAGCGGGTTCGATTCCCGCCACGGAACAAATGTTTGCATGATCTACAGATATTTGTTCCGTGTCTGGGTGTTTTTCTATATATTATAAGTATGTATTTACAAAAAAAAAGTATATAAGTATTCTATCAGTTATCTGGTTCCCATAGTTCAAGCTCTGCTTAGTTTGGGGCTGGATAGCGGTGTGCGAAATGTCCAGCGATATTTATTTGTAATTATTTATAATTTTTAAGGTTTTGTATAACTTTCTCTTTCAGATACGTATTTGAGATATTAGTTGTGTATAAATTTATGATCATGAACATTTAATACACGATCACGTTTAAAATCAATCTGTATTCGAGATATAATCCGCAATTTGAATAAAGTTATCATTTAAAACAAAAGCCAATGATGATAACGTTCAAAATTTTATTAAAAAATCCTTTTTTTGCTGTTTATGGGTGCAATGTGATAATAAATTTTGCAAACAACCTGCCATTATTTGACTGAGGTAACAAAAGATCCGGGTAACGCAGTTATGTGTTTTTGCAACCTGCAGCTTTTAATTCGATGCATAACAATCGAATGAATCAATCGAACCTTTTGTACGACCGATTTCTCATTGTTTTTTTAACTACATCTTAATACTCCCGCTACATATTTAGAATCTAGACCGTAATTACTATGTAACAAAGCAAGTTATATTACTGCAGGATAAAAAAACTCGGGACATGAGCTCCATCATAATTTGCCCATTGCTTTTTAGTGACAGCCCTAATTGTAGGTACCTACCAGTTGAAGCTTTCGAATTGGCACGTGCTGCTCGCATTTACATAATTATATTAGTCTGGGTCGGGACTTCTGTCACAGAGTAAGTTCTGCACAGAGAAGAAATTTCAAACAAATGTCCTCCTAGATGCACATTGAAACATCAGCATGTCAACAACGAAACACAATGCGTTCACATTCAGTGCAAGCATGCGTGGGAAACGTGGTGTACATACACGGATCAGCTTTGGGTTTTGAAGATAACTTAACTGCATATATATATACGCAATTTAAAAAAAAAATAATTTCCTCTATTTTGTCCTTGGATTAGTCTATGGTCGTGGGTAACCGTTAACATTTTCTATTGAATACTTCCATGCTTAGTGGCCAACTATAACGGGTTTTTTTGACTTTGCCATTAAGTCAGTTTACTCTCCTAAGTTTATGGGCGGTATATTCTCGTAACCCCCACCGGTCCGTAGAGGCCTCGTTACCAGACAATTACTACAAGGACAATTTCTTACTAAAGTATTTAAAAACAAATTGTCTATGTTCAAGCATGTATGTTGCTTAACCATACGCACTTAGTCAATGCTAACGTCAAAAGTTAATATAAATTGAGTAAGTACCAAGCAATGATTATAATATTTCTTTGTTATAAAGCTTCGACTCTGTACCTATTGCAGTCTGGGACCGAACGACTGACCGTATAAATCTGCTAATTGACATTGACACGTCATTGCTTTGTTATTACCAACCCTAGACTCCAATCTAGGTTTCCAGATAGTTTTTGCGAACAATTTTATGAATAAAATTCAACTACTTTTTCACGAACTGTTAAATTCATTATACGATACGATTATTCGATACGTTTTGTTATTTTTATTTTTTCGTCCAGTTCATTTTTATTATGTTGATAGTATTCAATTTTTTTAAGTTATCTTGTTGGTAAGTGGCAATATGATCTTATAACATCAATTGGTATATCTATATGACACAGGTGCTCCTATATTTTCTTTTTTTCATTATTTATGGGAGCTAATGTTACAAACCTCACTATAGCTCGTCATTTGAACACTGGTGCATAACGAGTTGCCAAAAAACTCTGGCAAACTTCAATGAGTTAAGATTGCGGAGAACTTAAGAAAGTTCTAGCACATATACCCAAACTAATTGACATGATCATCGACGGACCGTTTGCAATTTTGCACCCTTACTTTTGCCCTCAGCATTTACGTGTTAGATACATCAGATTATTTGGCGTCAATGGTTTACTATATGGTAGCGTCATTATCCTTCGCTTGCATGATGGTTGAGGAGTAAAGATTATTTTCTATCTGAACACTGGTATTGAAGAGAAAAAACTCCATAAAAATATTTAGACCCATGACACAACTTACATAATCTTGCATTGAAAACTTTCGTGATTGGTTTCAATCATTATTATAAATACGGGATTTATCACGTACCGTCTTAGCGGTATTTCGACCGACAATGTGCGAGGCGAGACGTTATCCGGAGCGGATCGCACTCACCTTGATGAAGGTTCACGAATTGAACCGAAACATTGTCTGTCGAAACACCAATAATATTTTGAATTTTTAACGTACAAAAAATGATAAAACTGAAATAGTTTGCTAAAAGAGAAGATTTATAAATATTCCCAATCGGGTAAACTGTTTACTATGAAGTCCGTAAACTATACACTATATACAGGGTTACAGGAAAAATCGTGCTAGATCCGTTAAGGGCGTGGAGTACCCATCATTTCTGACTTATTTCACTATGAAACACCCTACCCTAAACTTAACCCTTTTCGAGATATTCGACTTTTAATTTTTTTATTGAAAATTGCCGATTTTTAGGCTACTAAATTTATTTTTGTTTATTTTGTGTATCTTATTATTATTATTATTGCATTTTTACATGTGTAATAAGATGCTTTAGGACGTCAATCATTAAAATAGTGCATAAGTTAATTGAATAGACCGTAGTAGACAAGTGAAGGTTAAGAAATAAAAAAAAATATTAGAAAGTTTATTTTTCTCTAAGGGATATCTAAAAAAAATATTACACAATGGTTCGGCAGATGTTTTTTAAAATATCTACGTTTCATCAGCTATCTAACGAGGTATAACAATCTAGGGTTTGTATTACATTTCGATTGTATTCAAGCTCGCAACGAATACATAAGTAGGTAATAATTAAGAATTCTGGCACAAGGTCATTCACTTCACTCGTGAATGGACCTTTTGCCAGAATTCTTAATTATTCCATGAATATTGGTATATTCAATTATTCCATCGAATATTGGTATATTCAATTATTCTATTGAATA
Organism: Philereme transversata; assembly: GCA_963924445.1. Taxonomy (NCBI): domain Eukaryota; kingdom Metazoa; phylum Arthropoda; class Insecta; order Lepidoptera; family Geometridae; genus Philereme; species Philereme transversata. Next base: position 8,378,385 of record OZ004353.1, read on the forward strand.
TTGGTATATTCAATTATTCCATTGAATATACATCTTATTATAATAACGATTTACTCATCTATTAAAATTTTGGTAGTATACTCTTTTTTGAAATAGAATCAAAATTCACTTTACTAATGAATTATATATCGATTCACTAGTGTTTTACATACTACCTTACACAGATTACTACCTACTTGGAGTATTTAGTATTGAAATGAAACACCAAGTTATGTTTAAATTTTAGATAGCTTACTTTATTCGAAGTTCATAATCATAATCATTTATTTTTCTGATGAAATTTACATAGATGCCTAGACACAGAAATTACAGATACATCTAGAAATTAAATTTAAGTAGAAGTGTATAGAGACATCATTATCGAAGATCAATTCAAACAATCATTTAAATTATGTCTAACTATTGATTAAATGTACATACTTAGGAAGATATTATTTATAAAATATCTCACACACTAGATGAATAGGCATTATTTGATATTGAATGCTGTATTTTTGAAATAATTTCCCTTGTGCTGGTATAAATTTCATCGAATAGTACACCTCTGACGACGTGTTGAGCGCATAACTCAGCTTTGCATTTACAAAAGGTATCTTCTGTGTTTTCAAAATTTCTTGCATCATGAATTTCAATACGTATGATTTTGTATCCATATGCGGGTTTCTTCACAAATGAATAGTTGGTGGTAATGGGGCCCTCATTAATAACTCCTTTACGCTGTTCTGCTGCATTCCTGTTAATAGCAGACTCGTCGACAACAAAGTTGAATAAGTCTTCAGAATCCTGAAACAAAAAATAATATCTTTTACTTATGAATATAGGTAGGTAGGCACATAACAAAATTACGAAATGGCATTCACACAATCGATTCGACTGATTAGCCTACATATTAAAATAATTTATTTAATAGGTACATACTTACCGACATGTCTTTCAGTTAATTTATTTGGAGAGGACGGAGATGCAGGCTTTCCAAACGCAAAGTGAACGTAGAATATTTTTATTTCTTAATTTATACTTTTTTAGAAGTTGTCTAATTCTTCAGCATAAGATTTGAAATGATATAACAATTTAAAAATGCATGTTAATGCTGAACTAGGTAGGTACACACTTCCCTACCATAAAAGTAACATTGACATACTACACCGCCTTACCACATTCCTGATACATGCACGTGCCTCACTCTCAGTACCTACCTAGAGACATAGTGCATTATTTAACTGCATCCGTTTATAACTATCTATTACAAATTTCATCGAAAGCATGGGCTATGGCCCAATTAATCAAATACCTACCTAAATCAATAGGTAGGCCTCAGTAAGAAAGTTTAATGTTATAATAGTGAGATGTTCTCTATGGTGGGGTGAGTAAATAGCCGGCTGAGATGCAAGAGGTGCGGGTTCAATTCCCGCTGCGGGCCATGGTTGAGTGATTCGCTCACTGAGCCACTGAGGTCATCGAAATATCAAACCTATAAGCAGTATTTGTCTGTCTGTTGATACATTTATTACTTTCGATGTAAGTAAAACCAGCAAGCAAAGTCATGGTAATAAGATTGTATTATTCTTACTAAGACGAATTAAACTGCAGAGGTTTATAAGTTACTATCTAAATAAATAGGTATGCTCCACTAAGAAAGTTTAATGTTATAATAGTGAGATGTTCTCTATGGTGTGGTGAGTAAATAGTCGGCTGAGATGCAAGAGGTGCGGGTTCAATTCCCGCAGCGGGCCATGGTTGAGTGATCCGCTCACTGAGTCACCGAGGTCATCGAAATATCAAACCTATAAACAGTATTTGTCTGTCTGTTGATACATTTATTACTTTCGATGTAAGTAAAACAAGCAAGCAAAGTCATGGTAATGAGATTGTATTATTCTTACTAAGATGAATTAAACTGTAGAGGTTTGTAAGTTGATAACGTTTAATTGATTGTGTGCAGTATCCCAGTAAGCATTTTTCTTAGTGTGTATCTGTGTTCACCAAAAATGGGCAAGAGTCACATGAATAGGATACTATAAAAGCTCCCTATTTCTTGATCAAACCACATACCACTTTCCTGGACGATACGCAACGCCTCTTCATCAACAGTGATTACCGAGCGAGCTGACAATCAAATAAAAATGTAAGTACCTACCTACCTACCTACCTACCTACCCTAACATTTAGAGTAATCGATCGAATCACGATTCAATTCAATTTCGATTCACACATTCATTCGCTAGATTCAGACAATCGTCGAATTTATATAATTCAATGGTAATCATTAAATTGATACTTAATTCAATCATTACTCAATTCATTTACTCATAGAATAAACTTGAATCAAATCTTTCAATACTTATTTCACTATTCCAATAGTTTTAAATATGTATGCTCAGGTACCATACTAATCAATTATTTTTTGACAGGTCCAAGCAACCGTGCAACACTACCGCGGATACCCTGTTCCCGTCAGAAGATGAATCTGCTGGTGGTGGCTGCTCAGACGTAGAAATTCAAAAAGTGGATAAGCCGAAGAAGCGATCATCAGCTGCGGTACCTGAACCGGGGCCGTCCAAGAAGGCCAAAAAGCTGAAAATCAGCCCGGTAACTATCAACAAGCCCAGTGCTCACGACTTGTTCGGCTCGGACAGTGAGGAGGAGCAGGTGACGCCTGAATCAGTTAAGAAAGGTAAAAAGGCGGCTCCTGTGTATTCTTATTTCACGAGAAGGCTGGCGAACGGTTATTCACGCCAGAGTAATGAAACTAAAAGCGGTTCACATTATGTGGAGGTTAAAATTTACAAAACTAACGAAATCGAGAACATTTTGCCGGTGAATAGGTGGCGGCACTCAATTATAACTATAAAAAATCAGGTAGATGATGGGAGCGACACGTGGAGAGTATTAGGAGAGCTCGTAGCTGCTACACGCAAAGATTTTAAAAAGTGCCCACCTACATTCATTAGTCAGTATTATTGATTATTATCAATACCTATAGTATACCTATAACATAATACTTATGTTAATCAATGTTTAATCACTTATTCCATTATTAATATTGTTAGTAGTATCCTTATAATCATAGAATTAGTAATCATAGAAAATAGGGTTCCTATTAGCTAATAAAATGTTCTATTGTATCATTATTATTTTTGTTTTTTTTCAGTCCCAAATTCAAATGGAGTCGCACACTGTAAACAATGTAATATTGAATTACCGAGTAATTATTATCGATATCATATCAGAACTAATATGCACAAATCAAATTGCTTGCTCAAGTCTGGTTATGAAAATATTGATATAGTTGCTACTGCATTCAAGAATCGAATAATGACATATCGTTTGAATGCCTCGCAGGAAGTCGAGTACCTCTCAGCTGAGGCGTTCCTGCAGGATAATAAACGAGTCATTACAAAACTGATCAATGAATCTTTAATGAAAAACCATTGTATTAAAATGAATTGTGAATTGTTTGCTTATTTTGTACTGTTTAAATCAAATGAGCAACAATTGAAATCATTTTATACTAAATACGAAGTTATTTACCACAGTACAAACTTTGATGAACTGTTTATAAATATTATAGAGAAATTTAAACAGAAATTGACAGAGTTTACACAATGTGGGTCTGGGTGGTCTTTTCTTTCGATAAGCCACTTAGAGATAAATATCAATAAATATTCTCCTATGAGAGGTGGAAGTTATATTGAATTACCTCCAATCATAAAGAATACTAAAAGTTGCTTAAATGTGAAAAACTCTGATGATAACTGTTTTTATGGAGTATTGTTGCGGGCATGTTTCCTGCCAAAAAAAGTGTATGCAGAACTACATCGTATCCGCATTACTCAATGGTTTTAAAAACAAATGGGTTATCTTTTCCACCTACATATAAAGATATATCATTATTTGAAAGAAATAATTGTCATATAAGTGTAAATGTATATGGTTTGCACGATAGACATGTTGTGACAGGTCCTCTATATAAAACACTTTGTAAGAAGCCAAACCATTTTAATTTACTATATTTTGAAAGAAATGGTACGGCCCACTATTGTTTGATCAAAGACTTGGTACGATTAGTTCGTAGGCAAGTATCACGGAACAATAATAAAATGTATTTATGTGATACATGTTTACAATTTTTCGCAAATGAAACCAAACGTAATTTACATGATTGCTCTAATGTTTTAACAATTTTACCAGATAAAAATAAAATTCTCAAATTTATGCACTATGAAAGACAACAAAAAATTAATTTTGTGATTTATGCTGATTTTGAGTGCTTATTGATGGATTATAATGAAATTAAAACAAAAAATACCGAGACAAATAAAGTACATGAACCTTCATGTTTTGCATATTATATTTGTTGTTCTCACGATGAGTCTTTGAACAAACTTGTATCTTATAGAGGGAAAGATTGTGTTAAAGTATTTATTAAATATTTATTGAATGAAGTTAAATACATCAACAAGATCTTGTGCACTATAAAAGATATGAACCCATTGACTGAAGAACAAGAAAATAGTTATCAATTTGCTAAGACATGTCATATTTGTAAACAAATGTTATTCGCTGATAAAGTTCATGACCATGACCATATCACTGGCGAGTATAAAGGGCCAGCTCACTCTCACTGTAATTTGATGCATAGAGTGTGCCCATTCATACCTGTCGTATTTCACAATCTGTCTGGTTATGATTCACATATATTTATCACTGAGTTGGCTAAAAATGCAGGAGCAATTACAGTTATACCAAAAACTAAAGAGACGTACCTAACTTTCACAAAAGTGATTAAAACAAGTGATGGTACACGCCCAATTCAGATAAAGTTTATTGATTCATTTCAATTCTTAAGTACAAGTCTGGACACGTTGAGTAATAATTTAGGTGACAAAGATTTTGTACATTTGAAATCAGAATTTGTTAGTAAACTTAAATGTGATTTATTGCGAAAAAAGGGCATTTATCCATACGAATACATGGATTCTTGGCCAAAGTATGATGAACCACAGCTTCCATCGAAAGAAAATTTTTATAGTAGTTTGAAAATGACCAACATTTCCAACGATGACTATGCTCGTGCAAAAACTGTATGGAAATATTTTAATATTCAGTCACTTGGAGAATATACCGATTTATACGTGAAATGTGATGTGTTGCTGTTATGCGATGTATTTGAAAACTTTAGAAAATTGTGTTTACAATATTATAATCTCGACTGTGCGTATTACATAACATCACCTAGTTTGAGTTGGGATGCTATGCTGCTTTACACTGGCGTAGAACTAGAATTGATTCACGATTTGGAAATTTATGAAATGTTGGAAAAAGGCATACGTGGGGGCTTAGCACAATGTGCAATACGACATGCTAAGGCCAATAATAAGTATGTACCTGCTTATGATGACACAAAACCGTCACAGTATTTGATATATCTTGATTGTAATAATCTTTATGGTCACGCAATGACAAAAAAAATGCCCATTTCTGATTTCAAGTTTATGTCAGCGGATGAAATGAACCGTTTCAATGTGATGAGCATATCAGATGATGCTTATTACGGATACATTTTGGAAGTTGATTTAGCTTATCCTGATCACTTGCATGATTCACATAGTGATTTGCCCTTTGCTGCTCAAAAACTGATTCCTCCTGGAGGAAGAGCACCAAAACTCGTAGCAAACTTATATGATAAAAACAATTATGTTATACATCATTTAAAAGAATGCTTAAAAAATGGGCTTGTGCTGTTGAAAACACATCGAGTATTAATTTTTCGACAAGATAATTTCTTACAAAATTATATCGATTTAAATACTCAGTTACGTCAACAGTCAACATCAGCATTCCAAAAAGATTTTTTCAAGCTTTTAAATAATGCTATATTTGGAAAAACTATTGAAAACAGACGAAAGCAAGTCGATGTAAAATTGATAAGTTACTGGAATGATAATGCTAACAGAACAAATAAGCATCTGAGTGCTGAAAAATTGATTACGAAACCGAATTTAAAAAGCATTTCCATTTTTAATGAAAATTTCATTGCTGTCCAGTTAAACCGCGAAAAGATTGTTCTTGATAGACCAATATACATCGGTTTCACTGTATTGGAATATGCTAAACAACATTTGTATCAATTTCACTACGACTTTATGAAAAAGAAGTATGGTGATCAAATTAAACTGTGCTATACAGATACTGATAGTCTTCTTTATTTAGTACAGACTGATGATTTTTACTCAGATATGAAAGACGATATTGCTAAGTACGATACTAGTAATTTTTCTGAGGATAATCCTTATGCGATGCCTAATGTTAATGCGAAGGTACCAGGCTTATTTAAAGACGAACTTGGTGGTGATGTTATTACAGAGTTCATTGGTTTAAGAGCTAAATTATACTGTTTACATTCCGTAAAAACAAAAATAATGAAAGCTAAAGGAGTATCCAAATCTGTAACATCAAGACTAAAACTGTCACAGTATGCAGAAACATTATATTATAACAAAAACTTGACATGTAAAATGAATATGATCAAATCAATCAAACACAAATTGTATTCACAACAGTTAAATAAACTTGTGCTAAACAGAAATGATGACAAACGGCAAATACTTTCAAATCAGATAGAAACTTTGCCCTGGGGTCACTACAGTTCTGTACACCAAATGTTATAATTGTTATGTGGAACAGATTATCAAAAATGTGTAAATCTATAATAAATTTAAACGATACTTAATAAGTTACATAAACATTTAAGTTTGATATTGTATTCATTTATATTTATGAACTTAAATTGTAATAACCTAATTAAATTATTTTAAAATGTAAAATAAATTATTTATGTTGAATACGTGTTTTATTTTTTTCCATTGTTATGTTATTATAACAAGATGACATTTTGGCTATTTCATAATAATGCTATTGCATGTAGTAAGGGATTATTCAAAAATTACTCATGTAATTAGACATGTGAATTAGCACAACCGTATAAATGTATATAATACTAGTTTATGATATGAAAAAATAAATGTATGGGGTGCATAATACACAGGAGCCTCCCCGAGTGGCGTAAGCAAATCAATCCCTATGATTATAAAAACGTCCGGCGCACCCTGGACAGTTAGACTGTTTCTTTGCAGTTTTGCTGGCTAATCCTGTCATCACAATCTTCCAACTAACTAGTGGTCCTATAGTGGTAGAAGCATTCACAAACATAGAAAGCTAATGAAATGCAAACTTATATAAATACAAGAGCGATTACCTTTTCGTGACAGTTATCAACATGAAGGTGGTAAAGCAATCAGTATCTTTAGAAGTAGAAGACATTGCAATAAAAGAAAATGCCACGCATATAAAACATAGTATCCTGTTTCCTAACAATATTCGATGTATTATATGTGGTCCTTCTAATTGTGGTAAAACAAATACTATGATCAGTCTGTTAGTTCATAAAAATGGTTTAAAGTTTAAAAACGTGTACTTATATTCCAAAACTAGTTTTCAACCAAAATATTGGTATTTAAAACAAATGTTACAATGTGTTCCAGAAGTAAATTTTTTTATTTTTCATTCTGATGAAGATGTTATTCATCCTAATGATGCGTTACCAAATTCTGTTATAATTTTTGATGATATTGTTGGTGAAAAGCAGTCAAATATACGTAACTACTATACGATGGGAAGGCATAAAGAAATAGATTGTTTTTATTTATCACAAACATATTCAGAAGTCCCGAAGCAGCTGTTACGTGATAATGCGAATTTCTTAATTATTTACAAGCAAGATAGTACTAATCTTAAACATATTTATGATGAGCATGTCTGTTCCGATATGGAATGGTCTAAATTTAAAGAACTATGTTCAAATATTTGCATTAAGCCTTATGATTTCGTAACAATTAACAAGGATTGCGAACTAAACAAAGGAAGATATAGACAGTCGTTGCACAACTATATAACACTCGAGTAATTATATAATGTGATGTTATTGGTAAGTTAATCATTTCTACATACGTCTCCACATAAGTCGTACTATGGAGCACAGCATTACAAATCAGTTGGTGAAATCTGCGGACGTCATCAAAAGCAAAGTAAAGCAAATGAAAGATGACGAGTTTGAAGCAGCAGATGCAGTCTTAATTATTTTTTTAAACCGATCGCAGGTCCCCTAAATGAAATTTTAACAACCAATAAACATGCACCTGCCTTAAAAAATGAAGAGTTTTGTGTTGATCAATTCAATAATCTGCAAAATGTTCCTAATATTTTAATGAGCGAGAAATATTCTGATATTAAAAAGTCTAACTCCGATACTACACTTAATTCACCAGATCAATTTTACTCGGATTGTGAATATGAACATGAATCTGGCGCTGAAGATACTAATGACGTATCTCTAAATAAGGAAGACCTCGTTGAAATATATGAGGATATGAATATCCCTTTTGGTATACGTAGTGAAAATAACAAGTTGATGATAGGAAATACAGTTGTTAAACTTTCCTCATCTACAAATTTTGGTGAAAAAACTTATTTCATAACCGTTGCTGATAACAGATACGAATTGACTCCTGGTTTGAAAGAATTATTACTGCGTAAGAAACCAGACCTAAAAGTGATCAATCGAGATGATAATCTGGGACCAAAGTATCGGGAAATAATCAAACCATTATTTGAATCTTGCAATATTATACGAGATCTCAAAGAAACTCACTCAGCTGAAAAAAAAGGTGCAGGTGCGAGTTTTGGTGCTCTTCCTCCAGGAGGAATCAGTTTTTGAGCAGCAAAGGGCAAATATAATAAGATGTATATTCAATGGAATAATTGAATATATCAATATTCAATAGAATAATTGAATATACCAATATTCGATGGAATAATTGAATATATCAATATTCATGGAATAATTAAGAATTCTGGCAAAAGGTCCATTCACGAGTGAAGTGAATGACCTTGTGCCAGAATTCTTAATTATTACCTACTTACATAACTCGCTACCCCGGTCGTCGAGTGCCGGATGTGGCTGTTTTTGACAGAGTCTATCGAAGACTTCGAGAAACTGGCTCTGTTTTGAGACGAAATACAGACATGGGAAGACCACGAATTGATGACGAAGAACAGGACAATGAGATAGTGCAACGCTTTCGAGCGGATCCGACTACTTCCACTAATATTGTTGCCCGTGATCTGGGACTTTCGCAATGGAGAGTGTGGTTTACAGTGCATACTGCTGGCCTATACCCGTACCATTACACGCCGGTACACGTTATTGAAGAAGGAGACCCCGCGAGAAGATTGGACTTTTGCAGATTTATGCTAAATGCTGACGTAGAAGACCCAGATTTTCTAAGAAATATCTTGTGGACGGATGAGTCCAAATTTGATAAAGATGGCATAACTAACTATCACAACGCCCATTACTGGGCCCCAAAAGAGCTAAGGAATCCCAATAAGAAAAGAGTGAAGGGGTCCCAACGAAGATTCAGCGTGAATGTGTGGATGGGCATTATCTCCAATCATTTGATTGGACCTTACTTTCTCCCGGATAATCTAAATGGGGAAAGCCACGAAAATTTCCTGAGAGCAGACTTAAGTGATTTGCTGGATGATCTGCCACTCAACCTGATCAGGGACATGTGGTTCCAACACGATGGCTGCCCTGCCCATTTCAGGAGAAGTGTCAGAGACTGGCTGGACACAAATTATCCAAACAAATGGATAGGACGAGGTGGACCGTTGCCATGGCCAGCAAGAAGTCCGGACCTAACCCCCATGGATTTTCACGTGTGGGGGTGCATGAAAAGTAAGTCTTGTGTACAGCGAGCCGAATCCAGTTTCGTCTGTGGAAGACTTACGAGAAAGGATTGTGGATGCAGCCAATAAAATGAGGACCACGTTAACCACTGGAGTAGTAAAGACTGGTCTCCGTAGAAGGATGCGACAATGTATCAGAAATAGAGGCGGCCATGTTGAACATGAACTGTAGAATAAGAAAAAGTTGTGTGAAAATCTTTAATAAATGACATTTCATGCTTACCTATTATTTTATTTTACTTTTTAGGGCTAAGTATAAATTTTCTTCTCCACCTATAAAACTACGCCTATAAAACTAAATTTTTTTCAATGCATTTGAATAAAACCCTAGATTATTATACCTCGTTAGATAGCTGATGAAACGTAGATATTTTAAAAAACATCTGCCGAACAATTGCCATAATATTTTTTTTAGATATCCCTTAGAGAAAAATAAACTTTCTAATATTTTTTTTTATTTCTTAACTTTCACTTGTCTACTACGGTCTATTCAATTAACTTATGCACTATTTTAATGATAGACGTCCTAAAGCATCTTATTACACATGTAAAAATGCAATAATAATAATAAGATACACAAAATAAACAAAAATAAATTTAGTAGCCTAAAAATCGGCAATTTTCAATAAAAAAATTAAAAGTCGAATATCTCGAAAAGGGTTAAGTTTAGGGTAGGGTGTTTCATAGTGAAATAAGTCAGAAATGATGGGTACTCCACGCCCTTAACGGATCTAGCACGATTTTTCCTGTAACCCTGTATATTGTTACGAGCTGAGGGTTCGGGATAAAATAATGAAAATCAATCTAACCAAAATAACACATTTATTCACACTAAAATGATAAATACACGATCTTAATCACAAGTAATCACAACACACTAATTCACACCACTGTTGCACAATAAACCACTAAAAGTCACCGAAATATTCATACGTATCGCCAAAACCATACCTACTGACTGACCGGGCGTCTAGAAGGTTCCACTAGCAACTAAAATCTTATAGGTATTTCGACAGACCTACTCTTTCTTATTCTGTGCAACTGTAGGTAAAAACGTAATAGGTGTATACCATACCTAATATTACCTATTCTGTGACAGCCTCGGCGTAACAATATGTATGAACATGAAATAACAACGGAATAAATTCATAGTATCTATTCACTGGATAGCGCAGCATAGAACGACTCAAAACTAAATGGAAAGACGACCTGATAAAGGTTGCTGGGAGCCGTTGGGGAACCGGCTGCACAAGATCGGTCGCTCTGAAAATGTGGGAGGCCTATGTTCAGCAAAGGGCATCCAATGGCTGATAATTATAATTATGATGATCTAGGCACAACATAAAGTATTTAATAGATGTGTTTTGAGCCTTCGACTATTATTCCATTTCTACCAACCCATAGGCTGAACCAAACACTCCACTACAATGATCCGATTTGTGCAGAATACAGCTCACAGTAAATAACCTCTTGGTCGGTATTTTCTCTAAATCCTTGTTTAAGCTAATGGATTTGGCATATGGAGTTGGACTTTACGTTTCCAGTCAAATAACTCATTAAAAAATTTAACATTTCTTCAGTGCTTAGTAGTTAGCTGCAAAATTTGTACTATTCGTATCCACAAATTCAACTGAATTTCTATGAAAACCTTAAATCTACGTCACTTTTCAAGTCTTAGAATTACTCGAAATTCTAAAATACACCTGTGCCTTTAAATTCACTTTATTTCGAGTAATTCCAATCTTAATTTCAAGAATGTCTGTGACGGATTGACACTTTGACATTGAAATCTCACAGAGGGAGTTGAGATAAAATTTATTTGAAAATATCGTAATTACGATTTCTGAGTCTAAAATAGCCCATCTAAAGAGATACGAATATTATGTAGGTACATGTGCGTCAGGATGTACATTTCTTCTGCTGATACATGTGCTTCCAGTTTTCAAGGTTCATCGCGTAGAATTTAACATTTTGAAATCAATTTGTATATTTTGACGTTATCTGAAGAGTAAATGTATTATATTGTTTTATAACACATTTGCTCGTAAAGGGTCTCTTATTTCACCAATTTCTATATAGTAATGTATATCATTACGCACAAGGCGTTATTGTAATGTAAAACGCACGAGTTTCTTTTTAATAAGGTAAATCAAAATGCTCCGTCTAAAACAAACGGTACTTTTTTAAATCTTAGCAAAGAGTTTTTATGTCAGAAAAGCGGTCAACATTTTATGAAAAAATTAACGTTGGGAGATAATAATAATATCTTGGCAACTTTAAAAATGCCAACTGGCAACGTAATAATCAATTTTACATATTGTTCAAATTTTTCTAACTGCTTTAACAAGTGATTAAAGATTTATTCGTTTGAGAAAGTCTGAGTTTTATTTATTTCCTCGCAAATATGTTATAAAACGTCGTATGGCATACGCGCGCTTTGATAATTACAGCCTCTGCTTTCTTGTAGCCCTACTGCTCGGGCTAGCAATATCGCCTCGGCTGTAATTTTCAACTTACCGCACTTATATCTTAACATACACCTATATAATAATAGTAAGCATTCTTCGGTTTTACGAAAAAATGTAACAATTAACTACAATTTTCTCAAATATTCCTCAAGTCTGTCAGCAATTGTATAGTTAATTCTTAATTTGGTTGCAGAAGATGGCAAAAAATATGTCTTGGTAAAAAATGTACAACAGTTGCCTATAATTTCGTCGATGTCGATGCCTTACACTATGGCAAATATCTTTTCTGCAACTTTTTGCAGCAATTTACCCGGCCATTATCACAACATATCCGGAAAAGATGGCTCATTAACCGACTTCCAAATAAAGAGGAGGTTCTCAATTCCTCGGATGTTTCCCGATTACTCGAAGCGCCTGGAAATTCTTTTTTTGTTTAATAGGGTATACTTCCCAGGTGGTCCCATTGGCACCAAGTCACGAACGAAGTGCCTAATAAAATCGATGATGATCAACTGATCTAATGATGGGATCCCAAAAAAATCAAGGGCAAACCGGATCGGAAAACAGAAATCGGTTTTATGTGTTTACCTCAGAACTCCGTCATTTATCAACCGATTTGGAAAATTCTATTTTTATATAAAAGGATATACTTTCATATTGGTCTCATAAAAATTTTATCAAAATCAGTTTAGTAGTTTGGTCGAGTCGGTTACATTTTGTTAAAAAGTTACTTGTTTAGAGGCACCTGTTAACTTTCTACGTACATAAAATGTATAACGTTAGACTTTTTAACTTGTAACTTACTGCTTTTGGTTTGGTATTTTTTATCTTATATAAATTGAAGTCTTCGGTCCTAATTTTAATTCCATTACAAGGTAAGTTAATATTGTAGGATCGTATAAAGCTAAAAAATTTAAGACAATATTACCTTGAGTCTATTACTTCAAATTCAAGACAAGTCAGAGCTAACACAAAAAATAAGAGTAAATTGTTTTTAAGTCAGTAGTGCTGTTCCGTCAATGATGACTTATGGGCCCCACACACGTCAACGATTTCTTTGCGCAAGCCTTGTGCAAACCCGGCCTGTGCAAGACCTGCGAAAGCCTCTGGGGGAATATTTTGTTAAAATTTCTAGGCTTGTGCAAGGCTTGCATTTTAATGTATCGTTTATACTATAAAATATGACGACCAACTATGAAAGCACCAGTGCAGTAAAAGGGTCATTGTTGCACATCTTGTAACTAATCTGAGAATAACTTTTACAAATCCTCATTTTCTATACTTGATGTTCTCTGTGAAGAGGATCAAGCTACTGTGGTTGCAGGTTCAACACCCGTTGCGGAACTCATTTTTGCATTATCATATCACAGACAGCCATAGTATGTCCCCCGCTGAAAATAGGCATTTTCTGTCGTTTTCCAGTGTGACTAGTCTTTTCCAATCTGTATTCACCAGCTCCCAGCAGTCTAAAGTGGGACGTCTTTCCATCTTGTGCAGTGGCCGCTGCGTATTCCAATGCGTGGGCTCCAATCAATGAAATCTTTGCATAATCTGCAAATATGGTACACGTAGTTGATACCCACGATACAGGGTGTTCTAGCGAGGGGTCAGGAGATGCATGTGGTTATTGGTATATATTGCATTGTGATGCTCTCGTTTGATTAAGTGAATTTATCATAATTTTTGAAGCTAGTACTGCTATAAACACAATTTTCACAAAAAAAACAGGATATTTTTCATGATTTGTTAGTTATGTGTGTCTCGTTATTATCCGTTTATCCGTGATCATGGTGCATGCAACTGTGCCGAAATATCGGTAAACTCATAAATCATGTAAACACCCCTTTTTAGTAGTATGTATCATATTCTTGAGAAGACTCACAATTTACAGTTAGTAGGACCCTTTGGTAAAAACTGGACAGTTTTTTTCCCTTTACCACCCTCTAATACCTTCTGGATGTCTCCCATTTCTTAACAGGAATTAATCCTTTTTGCACTCACAGATTTTATAGGCCCTTAAGACGACAGGTATGAAAATTGAGAGCTTCCAGGGCACATTTACAAAGAAAACTGATTAAAGCAGGTTGTCGGTGCAAACTTTTAATTTTTCAAACTCAAAATTAATAAAACCTACCTAACCAGTTGATATCAACCAGACCCGCTTCGTGCATTGAGTAGCGACACAGGTCCTGCCTCAGCTATATGCTGCTTCACATGATACCATGGAAAGCAGCGTTAGTTTTCAGGCTGGATGTAGGTTAGAGTTCGACTGGAGATCTCAAGATCATCATATCAGCCGTAGGACGGCCACAACTGAAGACCTCCCTCATAGATCTCCAGAATAATTGATCTTGTGCGTCCTTAATCCATTGGCTTCCAGAAATATTTCTCAGGTTACCATCTAGTTGGGGACCATCCTACGCTGCAAAAGTGCACTGATGCACAGTGCGTGGTCTCCATTTTAGAACTTTTCTGTCCCACCGGCTGTCAGTTCTTCGAGATTTGCCCCGCCCACTGCCACTTTAGCTTGCTTATCCTCTAGGCTATGCCCGTTTGTCAATTGACTTTGGTTTGTCTAAGAATTTCCACATTTCAGATTCGATCTCGTTGAAGAATACGAAGCCCTCTCTTTAGCATGAAGTCTGCCTACATAAGGCTTCTGCTTTAGACATAAAATGCGTCCTTACATTTTTATGGTAAAGCTTCAGTAGTAAGCGGCTTAAAGTGTCGCAGAGTCGAAATCCGGAGACTTCTCTCTCTTCGGATCAACTTATAACAATGTTTTGCTTGTTTTTGATGGTCCCGGGATTATGGATCAGGAACAGAAGTTGTTATTTCGGTGGTTTGCTACGTGACTGAATAAAACTTATAGTTTTATATAGGGAACCTGGGACGTATTTGGCATACAAGATCTTTAATATTTTTAATACTATATAGGTATGTTTAGTGCTTTGTTTGCGCCATGTGAAATGTCCAGCCTTGGTTATTTATTGATTTTTGTATATTTTTAACAAAATTCTTATTTTCAATAAATGCATAAAACCTCATAACCCCAAAGTATGATCAATGCATGCATTTTACCATCTCTGATAGATAATGGAAATGCATTCTAGTCACACGCGCTCAATTGTTGATTTATATGCGAACCGATAAACGTATAATTCAGCTACTGCACGAATTTACGACTCAACCCCGTAAACCGGGAGCCTGTGACGATTTTATTACGACGTTTGTTTATGAAACATGAAGGTAAATATGCTCATTACGCTGTCCCTTGTTAGAGATTGGCACGTACTAAAACTTTGGTTTTCTATGAAACTGTGGACGTGATATGGCGTCCGTACGATCAGGCTCATAAATACATAATAATAAAGTTGGAAATAGTTTTTTATGTCTAAGTGTTAAATTATTTAATAAATTATCACATAATCTGCGGAATACAAATCATACCGACTTCAGTAATAAAATTAGAAAGATGTTATTGGAAAAATCATATTATACGATTGACGAAGCACTTGCTGATGATCTTAGTAACTGTGAATTTATTTATTTTATATATTTTTGTTATATAGTTAAATTATTTGTTATTACTATTATTTGAGATGTAAATTTGTACTACGTACACAATGTTTTATGTTAGTTTAAATTAGTTACTTTCTTTTTTATTGTTTATATTGCTATATTCAAATTGTTATTATGTATGTAAAATATTGACTTTTCCAAGTGTACTGTGGTATCTGTGTGGAATAAATGAATCTGAATCTGAAAATCTGACTTTTATACTATGCTGCGTAGCTAAATTCCTACATACTTCTTATTTATAAAATGTTTTTGATCCAAGGGACACCGTTCCTTGATCCAGAATGATTCTCGTCACTTCTTCAAAAACTATCCAGATCCAATAAATAAAGTGGGCTGAAAGTGGAAATGTACCTTATAACAAGGTACTAAATTTGTGGTTGCGTTTCAATGTAATCGACGGTTGAAGTGGTTTTTTTCACTATGCCTTCACTCTCAGTTCACTCCTTTTACCCAACTTATTTTATAACTTGCTAGAACTTTTGAAATAGACAGGATTTTTAGTTGTATAAACCAATTAAATATTCTAACAAGCTGCTGCCAGTGGGTAGCGTGCCCAGAATGCTGGCCGCATTGCCACGTTGAATGGCAATGCTTAAACGTTGGCCAAAATACTGGCCAGCATTTTGGTCACGCGTCGCCTCGACCAGGCGTTTTGAAAGGTCATTATAAATTTTGTGGGCGCTCGGTCCCCACGGTCCAAGGGTCTCAACCCCAAAAGGCTCAAATATAAAGCATGTGTTTAGACTACTATATTTGCGCCTTTTGAGGTTTTCCGCCGATTCAACCGTCGCACCAGCCTTATTTTGCGTTCCGGAAAGATGTGACGGCGCTAAAGTGTCAACACAAGTGGCATCCCACACTAAAGGCCGTCCCATCTTCCACGGAATTAGTGTCATTCCATCAGGTCTTTTACCATCGTCACGTACGAGACCACTTGGTTCCAAAATGGCGGCGCAGTTGGCGGTGGTAAAAGCTCGACGTATGACATCATTGAGACTGGCGTGGTGGGGAATTATCCCACGCTTCTTACACAGGAAAGACCGTGGTGGCCGAGTTGGTCGACGGCAGTACCGCAATGGCAACGGTGTGGGGCACAACATGGTGCTCACAGGCGAAGAGATGCTGCAATGCGAAAAGCTGAACCGTCAAATAACGTACCTTGTTAGATTAGGGTTTATATATAGTTTGCTTTGTATATTGGTTTAGTTGCATAAAATAAATTAATGTTCTCTATTAAATGTATCTTATACTTGTTTCATATGTTTTTTTATACAGATGTATAAAAAAAAACTGAAACAGAAAATTCTTGACATGCAAACTTCGATGCCTTCCGGGAAGATTGGTAAAACAACGACCAGAAAAACAAATATAATCGTCAAAATCATCTCGAATTATTCCCAGACGGCCTTGTTTTGACAGTAAACTGAAACTACACTTCTGTATCTGACTTCACCTACACTGAATATAGGCCTTTTATTGCCTATTAAAATCTTAACCTGTTATGATTCTGCCTTTTCAGGTGACCTGCCTAACTCCATATTAGGGAGTATTCCATATTAAGCACCAATTTTTTGAGTATTAATTCAATTTTTTGACTCAGCTCCAATGGTATTCCATATTCAGCACTTATATCTGGAATAAGATTGGCACTGAATATAAAATGCTCTCTAATATGAAGTTGGTCAGTTCACCTCAAAAAGCAGAATGATAACAGGTCAACAGTTCATTCGGTTTCCAACATCTTTAACCTTTGTCTGACTTCGAATCTCGCTGTTGGGAACATGGCCCTTTAGCTCAGATACGTGTACAATCGCAGAACAAACGAATGATTTTGTTAAAATAAACCTGTCATTATGTTTAAGTCAATGGTAATTCAAATCTTCTATTTAGTCAGCTCTTATCGATTTATCAGGTTCAGCTTTCCTAATTTAGTAGCGGCATTAGTTCGATACGCTGCTTCGTGCGTCTTCCATGATTTTTTAGACATTCATCAACCATTTGCTTTGATCAATCCAAATAAATAAATAGAAATAATGATAATTGCCACTGTCTCCGGAGCTATCCTGGACATTTCGGTTTATATCAAACTTAAAACAGATTAGTTTTCTATCTCCTATAACTCTTCTAATGGAGTCTGCGTCATGGTGTCATAAAACACTTATTGTTGTGGTTTTACGACAGCCACCGATGTTCTAGGGTTCTAAACTTATAAGATATTAAGAAAACCCATATATCCCACTTAAAATACCAGATCTTTAAAATATTGTTAGTATTAACTAGTAATAAGATCGGTCACTCTGCAAATCTTTGGGGGAAGCCTATGTTCTGCAGTAGATGTCTCATGGCTGATAAGTTGCTGATATTAATTAATGAAAACTTTGTAATGGCTTGATTTAAGCAAAATTTGGCTATGCAATTATGCAACCTAAATAATAACTTTTTCACACCACCTGCTCAACAATATCATGTATCGCAAGCAAGGGATTAAATACCTACGATGGAGCCGGGAGTAAAGTTGTACTAAATTTTTGTGATTTGAATTTGGAACGTCATCTGCATTAAAATTTGATCCAAAGAGACCCACACCAATAAGAACTTATTCGTAAATCGAACTAACCTCTGCACAGAATGCACCAACCTAAATTTGGTTTTTATTGTATCGCAGAAAGTGTGAAAAGTAGAGTATGAGTATTCTTCTCGTGGATGAAGCAGTCTGCATTTTGGGCGTGCTTATATGCGTCTCTGCACTCAGGATTCCAGTAACTCCTTTGCTTCGCTCATGAGTTAAATCTAGAATCCTTCATTATAGCGCCCGTGACGCAAGACACTACTTTATCGCCTCGTTTAATAATCTACTATTAAGACTAAGACTTAATACAAATAAAAAAATCACGTATTAATAGAAAGAATACACAATACCTCTTACAAAAATATAAATGAAACAGTCATTTAAAGATCCAAGAGCTGCCGTTTGTCATTACAATTCAACGGAGCAATGCAGCCAGTCTCTTGGGGACACTGCCGCCTGGTAGTGATCTGGAGCAGTTAAACTATATTTTTTTATACCTTGTCTTGCGTTTGATCACGATCTCACCTGATGGTAAGCGATGATGCAGTCTACGATGTTTGATTCTATGATCTATAGTTTGCTTGCAACGGTATTTAGATGAACAATTGTATCTTTGTGTTACAGACCGATGCCAACGATCTTAGAACAAACTGCTCCAGATAACTACCAGGTGGAAGTATCCCCAAGACAAGAATACATGTTTTTCAAATAGAACTATTTGCTACTTAGTTGTTTAAATAGTCTAATTTTATGTTATACGAGAATATAGGTACGTAAAGACGTTTCGCTAATTAGTCATTTCACGGAATAGCACGTGTTGCCACTTAGACGTACAGAGGCGTAAGAAATTATCCTTCACGCCAAGGTAAATTTCCCCGTGGTTAGAACTCCAACGCGAATGTTCGACTCACACCTAGCTGTTTTTATATTTCATTCCACGCTTCATAGGGTACGTTAATTGAACTTTAACGGTCCAAGAAATGGGACATTATTGACTTTCGGTCCTGTACACAGGCACTAAATTGTAAGGGTCAGGGTACCCGTGTGATGTGTAATTCAGTCTTTGTTTGAGTTTCGTCCCAAATCCCAACCAATTGTGGTTGTCCTGTATTTGTGTTGCCTGAATAATGTTGAATTCATTGATCGTGGATTTTAATCTATTTGAATTAGATACATTAATTATTGTGTCCCTAACTTTTTTGTTTTTCTGATTGAGGCCAATATTTTTACCGTATTGTTTTTAATATATAACACTTGGGCAGCGCACGCAAACATATTTTTTAATGGTCACATTTCTTTCACATGCTTGACTAAGTTCGTAATAGCATAGGTACGTAATTTAAACAACATCTAATATTTGTTGACACCTTGGTTTTTCCTCATAATAAACCTAAACGATATTGGTGAAAACCTTTTGTATATTATCTATGTGTAATTAATATTTTTGCTGTTTTCTACTGTGTTGTTAAAGTATTATGTGTAATATGTGGTAAATAAAAAATACATTGATTAATAGAAAGAATATACAATTATTTACAAGAATAGATATAAAACAAAAGAAACAGTTGGATCATCTAAAAACCCCAAAGGCACTGGCTGCATTGCCCCGCTGAATTGCAACGATTATGGTTTTGGTCAACGACCTAGATAAGCGGCAGCTCTTAGACCACACATCACTTCGACCAAACGCCCAGAAAGAATATTGAAAACCCGATGGGCCCTGGTAAATAAATGTTAGGTCTCTATCTGTAGAAACCTATATTTTATTACTTTGCGCGATATTAGCCCGAACAAACAGACAGACAGGCATTCCGGGTTTTACACTCTATACGTAGTGAATAAAGTTGTGCTGAGCCTATAATAGAAATATAGGAATACCAGGCATTTTTATGACGGGTAATTTTGACCCCAATCATTATCCGTACTGACGCCATCGGGTAAAGAAGTAGAGACCGTCTATACCTACTAAAAATATGTATAATAAACGCATCTCCATTACGTTAAAGCTCACTTTAAATTATCATGTTGTGGTGTTGACGCACCGTAATAGAATGGAGGGGCGTTCATTTTTAGAGTAGATGATCTCTACGCACAATTAAATTTGTTTAGACATTTTGACTCCTGAGTCTTTTAGCTACGCTATTTTGGCCGCCATTTTGAACGCCATTTTGAACGCCATTTTGAGTTCAGCAATTCAGAGAATTCAGCTCATATTTTTGCACCAAACGCTGATTTTCATCTGAAACTAGAAGCAAAAGTAAAGCAGCAGGGACACAATAAAATAAATATATATAAAGGAATTAGTAAATAAAAAATATTCCATGTAATGTTTTTATTAAATAAAGCATGTATGTGTACACATAATGATTCAACAATATCATATATATGTGACTATACGGATTTGTAGGTTAGGTAGGTAAGTGGAAGTATGCAAGTACCAACTAAAGCCCAGTAAAATACTAGCACATATTTTTTTGTTTAAATCCTTGTGTCCCAGTCAGGCAAATAAAGTGCATCCAATTGCTCACGTTTCGTATCCAAGTGGGTATACTCGTGTTAAGCTAGGGCTGTCAACTATCTCTGGCCAACCCGGATAGCGGACTCAGAGAGGGCAGCCGCACAATGTGGCATGTGCAGCTGTGCACGCACCGCGAGGGTGCTGGGGGCGACAGCCCCTGGGACGTGCTCTTTATGGGCGATATGCATGAGGGGGGCTCTGGTTCTAGCGAGATCCCAGAACCCTGTGACATGCATTGAGGCCGGCCATCGGGGAGGTTTTAGTGGGTCGTTGAGTCCGACAACCTCACATAAGCCGTATTGTACCCTGCATGCAATACGGGTATCTGGATGCAGATTTCCATCTTGAAAAAAAAAAAAGGGCTGTCAACTATAGGTTGACAGCTCCAAATTTAAGAGACATGGCTCCATTTGTGCGGGCTTACCGTTAAATCTTTAAAGCTGAAGCCTGTTTTTGACGGTCACGACATTTTCACTAAATTCTGAGCCTCGATATATTGAAACTATTTTATATATAACACAATATTTATCAATTTTAAGTAATAAATAAATTAAGAAAACAGTTCGCACGCGTGGTTTGTCTATTAAACCTCCCTCCTCTTCTTTTAACATAGTCTCAATCTCGGCCATAATTTATCCCGGTCATAATCGGGCCAGCCGTTTAGTCATAAAAACGTAACAAATCGGCAGAGAGACAGACAGACAGAGAGACGGAGTTACTTTGGAATTTATAATATTAGTATGGGTAGTGACAACCCTAACACCCTGTGAACACTAGACTTTTTTCATTAAACCAACGTGTTTGACACTAGCACGTGCATTTTAATTACGTGGAATAAGTCACTTGTAACAGTTTCACCGTTTCGTGTAAATAAAAGAGACATAACTAGTGTTTCGCCCCGAACTGAGATCTCGCGAATCTTCCAAAATAAATTTTATTCTTAGGGCGACTTGCACAACGATGCCTAAACGTATTTGGTGGCTAAATATGATTTAAGGAGTTGTCAAATCATACAAATACTTCAAATTTAAATATGTTTAGTCGCTAAATACGTTTAGTGATCTTTGTGCATACCGGCTTTAATCTTTGACTAATAAATTGGTGCCACCAAATACATAACCATCCTACTTGACCTACAGTTTCATTCAAATTAGATGTAACGGGGGTTCTTGTAAAATGGTAATATTTTTTTGGGGTACAAATGGCAGTTATTCTGGATTTTCGACTTTTGCCTATATTTGTGTCGCTAAAGCTATACGAATACCAAATTTCAGCATTGTGGGGTCACTGGTGTACGCTGTGAATTTTGTCAAAGTTTTGTTTTTATTATGGCTAATAACTCAAAAACTACAAAATATAAACTAAAAATAAAAACAAGGTTCAAATGTACTTATGAAGATCTTTCATTTGACGTCCCACTTGACCTAATAGTCTCGCTTTGCTCGATCAATTATACCTCAATCGAAATATTCTGCTGAGCTAACATGTGCACCGTAAGATTTTGTCACGCATGCCACGAGTTTGTCGGTATCGAATAATTTCTCGTTTACCCTGACACGCACGCAATTAGAGAAGTTTGTCGCTATTCTCTGTCATTCTCCGGTCATACAACTTCACTACACGCGTGGTTGTCATTATTTTACTGTATATAAAGAAACTACTGCGCCTTGTTTTTTACATTGAACGCAGCGGCAATCGCAACCTGAAACACAATGCGCCAAGCGCATAATAAAAATAATTTATATGAAGCATCCTTGTTTATTGCGTTAACCGTTTCCATTCAACGCATACGGTTATCACTCGTGCAAGTGCATAACGCTAACAAATACGTGTTGTGTAAAAATGTCTGTAGGTTTGTGTTTGTGTGTGTGCGTGGATGTCTATAAGTAAACTTACATACGCGTTAATAGCACAAAATATTGCCATATTTTCGCAACGCAGCAAATGGAGTGCGTTTGCCGCACACGTCTTCCGCAACGATTGCCGCATAAAACAATCGCGTGCATAAGTCGTAATCATGGTATCTCGTCCTAAAAATACGATGACGAGAAACCGAGAAATTTTTATTTTGTTTTTTGGAGATGGAACAATCGTATGGCCCACATGATGTTAAGTGGTAACCATCGCCTATAGAAAAGTGTTGCCTCGTAGGTCTATCAACTTGAGGTTGGTTTATGCTCTAAGACTTGAGGCATACCAGGTGCAAAGTTTATACCGAAACACTGCAATGCTGCTTGGCGGCAGAAATAGTATTTGTGGTAGTACTTCTCCGAGCGAACCCTTTCACAAAGTCAAAGTCAAAGTCAAATATTTTTATTCATTAAAATCACAAGGATCACTTTGAAACGTCAATTTTACTGCCTGTTCCTTCGCGACCAAGCCAGGAAAGAAAGGCAAGAAAACCAGGCTGGTTGTTTTTTTTTTTAATGATCCTTTTACAATAGGTACATAATACAGAAAAGAAATTACGTCTAAATTGTAACATTTTGAACGAGTTGGGGCAGTTTCAATCCCAAGCTTCTCTATCATCTAAATAATCCGATATTTTATAGTAGGCTCTTTTATAAAGATTTTGTTTAATTACGTTTTTAAATTTGTTAATTGTCAATTTTTGTACATCCCTTGGGAGTTTGTTATAAAAGCGCACACCTTGCCCTTTAAACGATTTACTAACTTTATGGAGTCTACATGTGGCAACAGCGAGTTTATCTTTATTTCTAGTATTAAAATTATGTTTATCGCTATTTTTCTTAAACAAATTAATATTTTTGTGAACATACATTAGATTTTCATAGATGTATTGACAAGGGAATGTCATAATATCTATTTCTTTAAACTTATTGCGTAATGATTCTCTGGGGCCCATATTATAAATTGCACGAACAGCCCTCTTCTGCAGCACAAAAACGGTGTTTATATCTGCAGCACTCCCCCACAGCAGTATACCGTATGACATATTGCTGTGGAAGTAGCTGAAGTAAACTAGTCTAGCTGTGTCTACGTCTGTAAAAAGACGGATCTTTTTGACTGCGTATGCCGCAGAACTAAGTCTCTTCGACAACCCATCAATGTGAGGGCCCCATTGAAGCTTATTATCTAGGGTTATACCTAAGAATACGGTGGTGTCCACAAGAGCCAACTCCTCGTCTTTGATTTTTATGTCTGCTTTAACTTGTGTAACATTAGGTAGTATAAATCTAATACATTTTGTTTTCTTTTCATTTAGAAGTAGATTGTTTACATTGAACCATTTTACCACCTTAGAGATTGCATTGTTTACATCGTCAAAATCGGTTTGTCGTCGCTTTAATTTAAATAAAAGTGACGTGTCATCTGCAAACAATACAACCTCATGATCGTCCCGTACTAGATGGGGAAGATCATTAATATATACTAAAAACAAAAATGGTCCCAGAATTGATCCCTGTGGTACACCCATTTTAACCAGAGACCCCGGAGAACGCTTCCCATTCACGTCAACTCTTTGCACTCTGCCACTTAAATAAGAAGTGAGAAAGTCTAGAGCAACGCTCCTAATGCCATAATGGCGTAGTTTCCTGATTAATGTGTCATGGTCTACGCAATCAAATGCCTTGGACAAATCACAAAAAACACCTAAAGCGTCATGAGACTCCTCCCAGGCATCAAATATGTGCGATATTAACTCAATACCAGCATCAGTGGTTGAGCGTAAATCCGGTAAATCCTGGTAAATCCGAATTGTTTATGATGCAGTAAATTATGTGAATTGAAATATCTAAGCAGTTGATTTAAAATTAGTTTTTCAAATATTTTACTAAATGTCGGAAGTACTGAGATTGGTCTAAAATTACCAGGATCAGAACTAGTGCCTGATTTGAAAAGTGGAGTTATTTTACTGTGTTTCATTAAATCAGGGAATACACCACAGTCAATACACTCATTGAATATTAAAGCTAGTTCAGGAGCAATTATGTCAATCAATGTTTTTATGATGCTAACCGAGATGCCCCAGAGGTCCGTGGTTTTCTTAACATTTATCAGTTTGAAAGCTTTTATAATGTCATCACTATTTACATAATCAAATTTGAATTGTGATTTGCATTCCGTTAAGTTTGCTTTTAACAAAGACTCTGCGACTATGGGAGAGGAGTTTAAAGATTTTGTGGTAGAGACTGGAATATCGGTAAAAAAGTCTTCGAACGCATTAGCTACATCACCATCCTGATTGATCGTGGCATTGCCAATTTTCAAATTAAACTTATTGTTCTTAGTTGCGACTCTTCCAGTCTCGCTGTTGATTATTTTCCAAGTGGCTTTTACTTTGTTTTGACTAATTTTTATTTTTGAACTCAAATGACGCGCTTTTGCTTCACGACAAATATTTTTAAAAATCTTTGAATATTTTTTGACTTTTTCTTTAAACTCCTCATTAAAATTATATTGTTTTTCAGCATAAAGATCATACAATGTTTTTCTGCTTTTATGTATTCCCACTGTTGCCCAATCACAGAACTTTTGACCATCAGAGACCATGATCGATTTAGGTGTAAAAATTGAATTAAACACATCACAAAATTTCTTAAAAAACGTGTTGTATAAATTATTTGGATTATTATTATTATGTACACATGGAAGTACAGAAGTTAAGTTTAATTTAAGTTTGTCCAATCGATTAATGGTCATAGGTACACAAGTAATTTTACTTTTAACAAGATTTTTTGTTTGAATTTCTATTTTAATTATTTGACCAAGATGATCCGATTTAATATTACTAATTAAACTTCTATTTAAAATTTTTACATTGGCATAAATGTTGTCTATGCATGTGGCTGAAGTGTCCGTTATTCGAGTAGGCTCCATAAATTGAGGCTTCAGATCAAATGATTGAAATAAACTAGTTATTCTAGTGTTTAATGAGTTATGTTCTAGCAAATTTATATTGAAGTCTCCGCATGCAATAATGTATTTATTTGATTTTGATAATTTAAACAAAATTTCTTCCATATTTTTTTCAAAAATGTCAAATGTGGCAGATGGTGGTCTGTAAACGCTTATAACTATGAACTGCTCCAACTCTACGCAGGCTATTTCAATATGTCTTTCTACAGAGAGGTGAACTATATCTAATCGATCTTTAAATTTGATCTGTTTATTAAGTAGTATTAACGAGCCACCACGTATAGCATGTACTCTGCAGAAAGAACTACCAACTCGGTGTTTACTGAAACTGAACATGACCTCATGGCTTTTCAGCCAATGTTCTGTAATGCAAATAATGTCAATGTTATTTGAGTTCATGTACAATTCCAGTTCTAATTCTTTACAACTAATTCCTTCAATATTTTGGTGCATCAAGTTGGTAGGGTTTAAATTTTTATTATTTATTGACTTTCTGTTAACTCTATTTTTAATAAATTTATTATTTGATTTTTGAATGCTAGAGATTTCCTCTATTGTCTTGTTATGCAATTTAAATGACTTGGAATAATTTCCAAAGTCTTTTTTTTAATTGAATGACACTGTTCAATAGAAGCAGTTTGTTTAGCCAAGTTTTTGGCTGTTATACTAAAATAATAAGATAGCGACACAGCTACCTGTCGTTTGTAGAAACTAGAAAGGTAGTATGTACCTTTGGTCAAATAATAAGCTTTACTAACAACCTTGTTAGAATCAATTAAATGAATTAATTTATTATTGCATGATATTGTATGCAAAGTCATATTCAACTTATATCTTAAGTCATTTTCTGCCTGTGGCAAGCTGTTGCTATAAGGGAAGGTGAACATTACAATTTTATTAATTTGTAGTGAACACAGAGTATCAAAGTATTTAATAAGTTCTGATTTGTTCACATTACCCCTATTTCCAAGCCAAATAATCAGATTAGATTGATTGTCAAATTTGTACTTTGCTATTATTTGCATAATTTCATGCAGGCTAGAATAAGGTAGACAATTATTTATGACTGAATGTCCCAACTTCATAGTCAATATTTAATAATATAACATAACATAGTCAATAATATAACAAGGAACTCTACCACTCTAAAAAATTTGTTTAAATACTTTTTTATTTTAGTATGTTTTTATACAATTTGTGACTTATTTGTTATTCACGCTAGCCAGTTTCAATAAGTCAAAAATGTTCCAAAAATTAAAATAACCAGTATAAATGAAAAATGTAAACTACCCCGACCCCTTCTTTTTACGTTGGGGGTTAAAACTGTCATAGCTAAGAACCACCTCCGATAAAGAAGATATCGATAAAAAAATCGCGTTAAAATCGGTCCCTCCGTTTAGGAGCTAACGATGCCACAGACAGACATACACACAAAAATAAACGTCAAATTTATAACACCCCATTTATGTGTCGAGCTTAAAAACATCTAACAATACCAATCAGGTTCCCAGCAAAATGCATATAGATACGGCTGAAGTTACCGATTATCTTCTCACTGTAACCGTTAATTGGAAACTAATCCTCGGGGAATAGTATTATGTTCGATCTTCGAACTACCCAATAATTTAACTATGAACTTTCCTATTTAGTAGTAGAATCTTAGTTTGAAGACTCACTGTAATGGTTATATGTAGCGATCGACTAAAAATTTTAAATAAATCAAGGAACCTGTGTGCCAATTTTCGTTAAAATCGACAAAAGACGGACAAAAACATTTTTTGTCCATTCTCGAAACTAAGTCTAACTACGAGGATTACAATTAAGAATATATACTAAAATATTTAAGCATAATTATGACTAAAAAAGGGATATTAACATATAGTATTCCATTTTGTGTCCAAAGGTCCCATGGTGGCCTATTATCTTCCAAGCAATGGACTAAAATAATGATGGAGTTTCTTTTTATAAATTAAAAAAAATCGTTTATCGAAGTAACCATGTAATTTCAAAAACGAAAAGAAGCTTTAAGAGGAAATTTGGAAAATAGGTATTTAACAAATCTATTGCTGTCGCGCTGTGCTCTATATGCCCTATGTGCGTGCGATAGAGACAACTGCAGGTCGGACTGATTATACCTATTTAAAATAGACGAAATCATTGTTTCGTAGTCCCCTGTTTCCTCCTCCAAAACTGGACCGATTTTTTTTTTACAAATATGTAATAAAAAAGGCTTTGGCTATGTTTGTACGTTTCGTTTTTTTATTTATATTTGTCAAATTTGTTTGCTGGATGTCTGAAAAGGGGCAGTAAAAATTAGCAATTTCTGTGACTTTAGAAGGTTCCTAGTTCTTATAATAATTAATTTATGGAGAAAAACTAAACGTAGGGACATGACTGTGGTACTTGTAGATTGTTGGTAAAAAAATATTTGCTCTAGTATCACTATCCAGAGAGGAAACAGGGGACTACGTTTATATGGGCGAAACGCAGCCCAGATTTCCTCTTAAAACGATCCTTTCTTATCTATCATTGAATTCATTATTATTCTATTGCAATTTAGTTCTTGATAAAATTTGGTACATGTGTTAAAAGTGACTTTAATACGACACTGTACTATTGTCGTGGATATATAATCAAACTCTGCCACTACCTAATAATTACATACGTCTAGGTATTAATTTCTAAGCTCTATAATTACGGAGCACGAAGAATTTTTGAATTTACTTCATTTTGGATTTAAATTATATATTTCAGGTTTATTGAAGCTTATGCCCAGGCTTCAAGAGTGCGAATTAATGCTCTAAAACCCGACAAAATTGGTATAAGCCCCGTCATCATCATCATCAACCTATGACAGTCCACTGCTGGACGTAGGTCTCTCTCAGGGTGCGCCATTGAGCCCGTTCCTCAGCTCTTCTCATCCAATCCTTGCCAGCCACAGTGCGCAAATCGTCACTCCATCTAGCCGGAGGGCGTCCTACACGTCGCTTGCCTAGACGTGGTCTCCACTCCAGAACACGTTTACCCCAACGGTTATCGGTTCTGCGGTAGATATGACCGGCCCACTGCCACTTCAGCTTGCTGACCCTCTGAGCTATGTCGATTAATAAGCTCGTAAAATTACTGAATTGTAAATCTTTAGTAAGAGTATAATAAAAAAAAGAACGAGAAAAACGCTTTGGTTTCATATTGAGCTTTCTTTCTTACTAATTGATGTTTCTGACAACAATTTCATTGATTTATTCAAAAGTCCAACATGATTCAAAAGCATCGTAGTCCTGGAGTTCACCCCAACCTTCAAACCGCTTAAAATATTCATACAAAATCAAAGTGGTGGTTATAATGATTCCCAACTTTCAAGCGAACCGATTAAACTTTCGGTTTGTGGAAACTTAAAACAACTTTGAACGGTACGAAACAGAATCTCAAGCGAAATCTTGTGCTTCAAATGAATTTATCATCATCATGTTAGCCATAGGAAGTCCACTGCTATTTTAAACAAATACATCCTTAATTATGAACTTGCACCCAACGGGTACCAACAACCATTGAGTCGCCTTTCCAGCTAGTGGTAGGCGGGAATCAACCAGTAACCTCCTGCGTCGCAGCCAGCTTATAACTCACTGCGTCACAAGGGCCATCGATATAAAAAAATGAACCTTCAGAATATTTAAGTAAACAATAAGTAATTAAACAAAGATTATATAAAGTTTAATTAAAATTAAAGGCAAACAATATTTATAAGATAACAAATTTAAAAACGTAATTATACAAAATCTTTATTAAAAAGCCTACTATAACATTATACTATTTTAACATTCTTTTCAATCCTTCTTCACCATCCTATCTAAAGGAGCGTTTTGTGTTCTTGCACCAGGCGCATGATCGGAATCTACGTTCATCTGAAGCTCTAAGTCTCCAAACCCCTGTCCACAGTTCTCAATTTTATGGTGACTCCTTTACAGTTCAAGCTGTGCGGCTGTGGAACGCTTTACCTTTCTCTATTAGATCATCTAAATCTCTTCCTATCTTCAAAGCTAAGGTATACAACCATTTCCTTTCTTTGTCTACGCACTGCTAGTTTATCGTTATGTTTATCTCCTTTATTGTAGTTTATATATATAAGTATATATTATTATATTTGTAAGTATATATATTTAGTTTATTAGTAAGTATAGGTAGTTTATGTAAGTTTATGAATATACTCGTATTTACACCGCCGTCTTTTTGATTTCGTTTTGTCCTGTCCATCCAAAGGTTGTCTGGAAGAGATCGCTTTTAGCGATAAGACCGCCCATTGTACTTACCTTAATTTTTGTGTATTTTTTTATTGTATTTTAATTATGTTGGTGTGCAATAAAGAGTATTCTATTCTATTCTATTCTATAACATATCGGATTATTTAGATGATAGAGAAGCTTGGGATTGAAATTGCTCCAACTCTTTCAAAAATGTTACAATTTAGACGTAATTTATTTTCTTTTTTTATGTATTCTGAAAGAATCATTAAAAAGAACAACTAGTCTTGTTGCTTGCCTTTCTTTCTTGGCTTAATCGCGAAGGAACAGGCAGTAAAATTGACGTTTCAAACGATTTTAATGAATAAAAAGATTATGATTTTGACAAAATTCTGTAGATAATATTTGATTATATAAATTCACTAGCTTCCGCCCGGTTTCGCGCGCGTATTTTTCAATAAAAAGTAGCCTATGTGTCAATCCAAGTCATAATCTATTGGCATACCAAATTACATCGAAATTGGTTCAGCCGTTATGACGTGATTATGTAACAAAGAAACATCTAAACTTTAGCATTTATACTCGTAATATTAGTGTGTAAAGTAAATTCATGTTTGCTATTGCTATACGTCAGTGACTTTGGTTTACATACCTCCTCATTTGCCCTCTATTTACGGCTAATAATATGTTATTTGCCTTGATAACAAAACTAGTAGATTAGTAGATTAGAAATTACTTTCAATACCTTATAGATTGATGTTAATTATTCTATGCCTAAGTAGTTTATTCTTGTTCAAACAATAGCAATTTCTAGGATTGTTCCTAAAGTTGAAACATCAGTAATAATTCACCAAAGCCAAAGGTAGCGAGAACATAGCCCGTTCGTCAATGTCCGGCGGTAATCCAGTTACATCGTCCAGTTTGGTCAATTCGGTTAGCGCTACGACTGTTTTACGTAATTGTACATACTTGTTCTACGACGAATGCTTACTGCAGTTGCCTTCTAGATATAAGAATAAACTGACCGAAATAAGAACCAAAATCAACTGTAAAATTAACTTTGAAAATGGTTAAGATACAGCCGTACTGACTAAAGTGATCCGTTACGCACTTGACCAATTGGGCAAATCGGCGTTGTATGTATATAAATATGTACGTTTGTTTGTCCGATGATAACTTTCGAAGCGTTTATCCGATCATCGTGAAATTTGGTATATAGGTAGTTAGTGATTGTACAATTTTGGTATGACTCAATGGGCTAAAAATATGGATGGGGGGGGGGGGGTTGTTGAGATATTGGAAATAAATTTTGGGGCGGTTGGTGAGATATTGGGGTTAAGGAGGGGTAAAAAAAAATTGAAATGAGACTAAGATCAAGTGGGACGTCTAATCTTTGTAGTTTTTGAGTTATTAGCCATAATAAAAACTAAACTTTGACTAAATTCACAGGGTACACCAGTGACCCCACAATGCTGAAATTTGATATTCGTGTAGCTTTAGTGACATAAATATAGGCAAAAGTCTGAAATCCAGAATAACTGGATTTGTACCCCAAAAAAGGGTAACCACTTTATATGAACTCCCGTTACCTGTAACTTGAATGAAACTGTATGTTAAGTAGTTGGTTATTTATTTCGTGGCTCTATTTTGATAGTCAAAGATTACGATAAGATAAGATTATATATATAAAACAAAGTCGGGTTTGTTCGAACACTTATAACTCGAGAACGGCTGAACCGATTTTGATGGTTTTTGATTTGTTGGATTTGTATCCGCCCCGAATGGCAGAATAACCATGAAAATTTAGGAATAATTCACGCAAAAAGCAATAACGAAGATAATGCATTTTCTCATACATAGATGCAGCGGATGACGTACAGTGACAGCCCGCGTCATATGCATGTCAAGGCGGTACAAAGTTCGGTGGGACAGCCAGTATTCTGTAATTCAGATGGTGTGCCAATAGAAATTATTATTGATCGAGCGAAGCGAGATTTCTAAATCAACTTGGGCAAATCGGCGTTGTATGTATGTACATATGTATGTTTGTTTGTCCGAGGATAACTTTCGAAGCGTTGATCCGATCATCGTGAAATTTGATACATAGGTAGGTAGTGATGGCACAATTTTGGTGTGACTAAATGAGCTAAAAATGTAGGGGGGGGGTTGAGCAATTGGGGTTCAAGAAGGGTAAAAAAAATAAAAATGAGACTAGTAGGTCAAACGAGACGTCAAATAATAGGTCTTCACTAGCATATTTCGACCCCGATTTTATTTTTAGTAAAGTGTTTGAAGTTTTGAGTTATTAGCCATAATAAAAACCAAACTTTGACAAAATTCACAGGGTACACCAGTGACTCCACAATCCTGTAATTTGGTATACGTGTAGCTTAAGTATCCCAAATATATTCAAAAGTCTGAAATCCAGAATAACTGCAATATGTACCCCAAAAAATCGTAAC
Organism: Philereme transversata; assembly: GCA_963924445.1. Taxonomy (NCBI): domain Eukaryota; kingdom Metazoa; phylum Arthropoda; class Insecta; order Lepidoptera; family Geometridae; genus Philereme; species Philereme transversata. The sequence goes on from OZ004353.1 coordinate 8,410,913, forward strand.
CATTTAACATGAACTCCCGTTACCTGTAATATGAATGAAACTGTAGGTCAAGTAAGTTGATTATTTATTCCCTGGCACTAATTAGATAGTCAAAGATTACGAATAATATTTTTTTTGTTTTTATGATAGACTCGCGAGATCTCAGTTCGGGGCGAACCACTAGTATAAATAAAATGTAAATTATGTAACCTTCTTTCCAAGTTCATTTGTTTCTCAAATTACAGATATTAAAGTAAGAACTTAATTATATTTCAAAATCAGATACGAGCAGCAGTTACTTAGGGAACCTATTTCTAAAATATATTCCCATATAGTCAGTGCTCTAACTGATCACTGTCGCCATGTTCAAGCTAGGGGCTATGCGATACACAAACTTGCAGTATTTGCAATGAAGCGTAGAGTCAAACCTACATCTGCTAGGCGAGCTCCACTAATGCGCAAACGTAGCATTCATCTAGGCAAACGCGTCCTTAGCCTGAAAGAGCTAAAAGTTATCAATCCTAAGAATAATCTTCAGTTTCCAACAGCTGAAGTGCTGATTGGTTAAGATTGAACGCCCCATGAACTAGGGGCGACATAAACACAAGTGGCGATCACATTAGTACTCAAAGCCGCAGCCGCCCACAAAAGTCACAATATCAAATTATTAACGCAATATCACACTAATATTATATAATATATGCGAAAGTTTGGATGTTTGTTTGTTGGTTATTCAATCTCGTCATAATGGCGGAACCAAGTTCGATTAAATTCAGTATGTCGATAGGTTATGACCTGGATTGACACATAGGCTACTTTTTATTAACAAACCACGCGTGCGAAGTCGCTGGCGGAAGATAGTCTGAAATAAAATAAAAATTGAATTGAATAAGCTATATATAGGGTGTTTGGTTATATACCCACAAAAATGAAAGGGCTTATTTTGATGAGCATAATAAATAAATTTGTGAAATGTTTACCATAGAAATGTGAAATTTATTTTGACGTGTACAACAAACACTACTCGTATTTGTGCTATTGCATAATGCTTGTCATCTAACCACCGAGTATTTGTGACGTCTCGAGATATCTCTTGTTGTCCCTTTCTAATCCCAACCCCGCATCCGAAACAGATATCAACTCGGCCTTTATTTTGTCGGATGTCGATTGCAAGAGTAGGCAGTAAGTTTCATATCGAATTACTCACCTAAACTTAGTCGATTTTCTTTAAAATTTGATAATACAACTGTTTTTTTCGATAAGTCTTTTTTTATGTTTTGACAAACCGTCACTTGAATATTATGAGTATATTACCAAACACCCTGTATACTAAGAGGATACTAAAAGTTAGCATTAAAACGCTAGTAATACCTACAAGTATAAAAATGAGGTAACTACCAATACCAATCTACTTGGCTTCAGAAACGTGAACGCGGAGGAAGCGACGACGGAACATCCGTATAATCGTGTCAAAACTCGAGTTTATTCACTATAAACTACCTAACGAAACTTGGTTTCTAATTAACGCCTCACTGTTTACATATGAAAATCGTGAAACAGCCAAAAACCTAATGCAAATGCCGAGGCTGTAACGGGAAGTTTTCGTTAAATTTGAATTTCAGATTAAGTAGTACAAATAAGTTTATGAAATCACCATTTTGAGGGCCCTAATGGACTGGAGTGAATCTCACCTTTCCTCTGTAAACATTTTAGGGTCACCTTAAGGTAATTTTGTTACAACCTTGTCTGTTGTTTTAACATCAGCTTGGAAATTTTATGAATTCATTCTCATAAAAGTGTGTTTAAGTTAGATACATACATAAAACGACATTAAGAAAGCAGATTTTTTGTTAATAAATAAAAACGTGACCGGAATGGAATTCGCAACTTTATAGCAGGTATAAATAAGAAAAAAAAAGGTTAAACAGTGAATCGGTTTTTCAACTGTTAGAAAAGTCGTTAAAATTTATTATTTATAGTAAACTATCATGATATTTTATTTTATTCGTTATTGCACAGAACACACGACTTCAGTTGTAATTAGTATCTAGTAAGTAATTACTACTATTTGAACATTGTGTAAAAAGACTTACAAATAGAGTGCAGCTCAAATGAACTTCAACACGCAAGGCGCATCGGAAAAAAGTAAGTAGCCTAGATCTACCACCGTGGGTTTTACCACATACGGTAAAAAATCATATTAATAGAAAACAAACACAAACTAGTTAAAACCGGTACCTACTTATAGCAGGACTTCCCGTCAAAAGTTTCACAGAAACGAAAACAATTGCGAGAGCAGTTGAAAAAACGGAAAAGGAAACAAGGTTTTTATTATACAATAAATTGATTGTCCGAGAGCAAAACACTACAGACTACAAATCGATCGATGGAAAAAACTCTGAAAAGAGAGCTCTAGCAAATGAACCCAGTTCAAGTACGAGCAACGCCAACGGAGAGAGTAGTAGAGCAGCAAAAAAGAACAAAATGTACAATGAAAATAGGAACGTAACACCAATACCTATCGTTCCAGACAAGAGAATAAAATACATAACCAAGAAAAACACTAACAATCAATAGCGACCAGCGGCGCCTTCTCCGAAGCAAGTAAATAAAGTAAATTGTACAAATGAAAGCATCTCAATACGGTTGGTCACCGCGGGAGACATAGATCAAACCCCTTCAGCTCAATATAGGGAAACAACTCAACGAAGAGCACAGAAAAATTGGATCATTATATAACCTACAATGCAAAAACATTATCAATAGAAGAAAGAATGATTACATTGAAATTTGCAATACAAACCTATTGAGTCAACTGATAAATAATCATAAAAAATATTTACAACCAATCACTATACAATATTATTATAATTTAACGGAATTTAATTTCTTAATCTTAATTTAAATAAAATTAACAATAAAACAGAAATTAATTATATTAATCAAGATTTGAAATTGCATGTGTTGAAATTAGTAAGTTATGGAATAAACAGGCTTTTTTACTTTTATTTTTTTATTATATTTTATTTTAAGTAACTACTTGTAATCGTCTTGTCAGTTCTTAGATGAACTTTGACCTTACTTATTAGGTACCCTATTGAAGGTTAGACAAATAATGTAAATACCTAGCTGGCAAAATAGGGGCAAAAAGTCACAATAAGCATGATTCCGTGAGATGATCCATCCATCGCTTAATCTCTTAATCTTTTGTTAATTAATCTATCAAAACTCACAAAATTTGTGAATATTCATCACTTACCTATATTTATCTTGTTTATTTTAATAACAGAATATGAGTAGTCAAATTAATAATTTTTAGTATTTTCATAAAAATATCAACGTGATCTAATAACACTCGCGCAAAATATTTGAAAGTGGGTAATTAAATTCCGCCTTTTTCCCGTCCAACTTTGAAACCTACAAAGTTAGAACGAGAAACTTCTCTCAAGTTCGTTCTTGTATTTTTTGCCGTCTCACAGCTCCTTATTATGAGTAAAAGGAACGACAAAAACTGAGTGCGCATAATAATGAATTATTAATAACCACAAAATAAAATGAGGAAATGGTCCTATTTTCCCAATGTTTTTTAAATGACGAGTGAACCATGGTAATTTATGAGAGTGCTTAAAATGTTCAGCCTAATAAACGAGTACTCCCTGACCTACTAAATTAAAATAATGATCCCGGACACCATAGACATATATTCTACGATAGACAAGAACATTCTTGAAAAAAGTTAGTTCAAATGCTGATGAGTTAGAACTAAAGTTCGCTGTAGCGCTAAACTATTATTTATCTGATCTAATCATACTATTAAAACATGCAGCGCTAGATCGCTTATAGAATTTAGATTACTCGCAACCAAAACGTTCTAAGCGCCATGAACTTCATGGCGCTTACGCGTTCCGTTCAACATAGTGTAACAACTTGTTGTCCCTATAGATTTTACACCACAGACGTGACACAGCTTTTGTAACTACAAAACTTCATTAGAACTCATACTTTATTTCAAAATGTATAATAGTAATGTAATAATTGAAAATACGCTAAAGTAGAAAAGTAAAATAAAATGAATTGTTAAGCGTTTATTTAAGCTCAAGTACGTAAACAATAGTTTGAAATCAAACTGTCACCTGATAATTAACTGACACTTCTTGATGTATTTTTGCAGTATCGAATTACGCACGTCGTCATATTTTCTGACCTGAGACAGATATTATAAACTAAAAAGAAAGAACATAAAATAAATATTAAAAATATCAAACTGGCTAGAAAAAATTAACATAAACAATTTAAAACACTTTCTAAAAACACCACATCAAATCCGTGTTCAGTACGAATTTTACCTACATCCGGTTTTGTAATGGAATACATATCTGCATATTTTAGTCTATGATTTTAGAGGGCGTGGCATTATAGAAAACAATTTTTTTTTCTAATGTGGTATTACGATACCTATTTATTCACTTGAACAGCCAATAATTTTACTTATTTGACTACTGAATTATTATTTATGTATTTCATACTTTGATTCGAATTCTCGTACCGCTCCGTACGCCTCCAAACTGCGTGAATGTCGAAGCCGCACTAAAGTAAGGTGTACGGATTGCAGTACAGTTCAGTGGAACAGAGTGAGTATTCTGATCGCGATATCCAGTGCGTAATACATATATATCGATGCCGGACACAAATTAAAAAGCCTCTTCGCAAATAACCATTGACAGTGATAAAGTGATAATATATTAGACCGAGTTCTGGTGAAATACATCTATAAGTAAGGCTACTTGTACACGCTAAGAAAAATCACCGAGTCTAGGCAAGAATTTGTGTCGAATCTACACACTACATAGCTTCGGCGCTGACCAAGAAGAAAATATTGTCTGCGCTAGACGCGACCGACGCGCGTGTTGTTTCGGTGAAAGGAGGGCGGAGTAGGTGAGGTGTAGTAATGTGGTAGTGTCGTTAAATTTGACTAGTGTACCCTACCATACCCTACGCACGACTGTCCTAAAAAAATCTCATCGTTTACACGTTTCAATTTCACTTCGACTAAATTCTAATCGTGTACATGATGAATTAATTGGTCCTATCTGCCGCAGACACGGTGAAATTTCTAAGTGTATACAAGGGCCCTATAGCTATCTAACGGATAAAAAATACATACATCTTTTTGACATGAAAACAGATAACGAAAGAATGATGTTTGTCCGTCATTTATAGATGTGGAAGTCGTGAAATAGGCACTTAGACTAGGTGCATCAATATAACATCCCTACAAAAACAAGACTGGTCAAGTAAGAGAAGGAGTCGCGCACCGAGGGTATCGAACCTTCCTAGAATTTTGAGCGCCATCTTATGTGAGCGGTGAAGAAAGAAAACTATTGAGACAGATATCTAAATCACAGTTCTAGATAAGGACTTTTATTTTTTCTGTAATCTTTACATAAGTCATAAAAAATAAGATTTTATGGGTAATGGGGGAGAAGAGGGGGGGGGGGGGTATTTTTCGTAATTTTTCAACATAACTTCAAAATAAACGACTTAAATAGAAATGGTTTCTGAATGTGTAAATTAAGCTTTTTTATGATATCTACCCCACTTAACTTAGTACATCTATTATAAAAATTGAGCCCCACTATTTTGGATTTGTACTTGCAATAGAGGTGGGCTGGTATTATTTATAACTTTTCCTAATTTCAAATCGATTGTTTCAGTAGTTGCTGAGATAATCAGCTATGTATTATAGACAAACGGAGAAGGACGGACAAAGTGCGTCTCCTTAAGGGTTCCGTTAACCATTTTGGTTCGGGACCCTAAAAATAGGAAGGAAGACCAAAAAAGTAAAAAGAAGCTAACTTTGAAGTTAACCTTCATTTTTAGAATAATGGCCGCAGCTACTAGATGCTTAGGAATACTTATCTATCATAACCTATTAATTAAGGACTAAGGACTAAGGAAAAGGTTTATAATAAACCGCTATTTTTAGTAATAAATTATATAAGCTCGTTTTGACCACAATCTCGCCAGATGTAAACTAGGTATGATGGAGATAGTTTACGATGAATCACGCTTGCCTAGTTCACCTGTGTTTCTTTAACTGCTCCTGTGTAATACCTTTTTTTTTCGAGGAGGAAATCTGCATCCAGATACCCGTATTGCATGCAGGGTATAATACGGGTTATGTGAGGTTGTCGGACTCAACGGCCCACTAAAACCTCTCCAGTGGCCGGCCTCAATGCATCTCAAAGGGTTCTGGGATCTCGCAAGAAACGCTCCAGAGCCCCCCTCATGTATATCGCCCATAAAGAGCACGTCCCAGGGGCTGTCGCTCCCAGCACCCTCGCGGTGCGTGCACAGCAGCACATGCAACATTGTGCGGCTGCCCTCTCTGAGTCCGCTATCCGGGTTGGCCAGAGCCCTCCCTCTGACTACCCACAGACCCGAAAGGTCCCCTGTTTGGCAGAGAAACCATTACTCTGCCCCTTCACGGGGCGGGTGGAGCGGGGTAGCCGTTGCCTGCATCCCGCCGCTGCCTTCTCCGAGCGGGATCGGCCCTCTCCCGATCTCGCTCAGCAGCCTCTTTCCTAACCAATACGGTCTCACAGAAAGAGGCCACGGCCTTCCAGCCGTCCTCGTCTGCCAACATAGCCGCTACTACGTTTGGCAGACGGAGGTCCTGTGTAATACCTGGCTTATCCGTATAAAATGTAGGTATGATTTTAGGTGTATCTAAAAGTTGAATAATAGTTTTGGTCTACTGGCATAAACTTTACCTAATAGATGATGAAAAAAAACCTTGTTGAAATAGAAACGACCGAGCTACCTACACTAATAAACAATAAACAGAATAAATTGTTTTTTGAAACGGCGCCTTTCCAAAAAACTCTCATCAATCACGCCTGAAAAGAGAACCAACTCAACGTTTTATTATAATCGCTCTCAAGTGTTATTGCTATTATGTTTTAGAAGGCGTTTTATCGCGAGGCAATTCGAGCGACTGAAAATTCTTTTCGTTATTTGACAAGGCGACCCCGATAACAAGCATCGTCAAAGTGCTGAATTTTTGTACAGTTTATCAAAGTTGGTTGTCTCCGAAAGGGTGACCACGTTGGAAGAATAAAGGAGACAATACCGAAGCGTCATTACGAGGACGATAAACAAAACAGCCAAAATATAAATAGTATTTCAAAGCATCGTCAAAGTGCTGAATGTTGTACAGTATAAAAAAAGCATGTGTGCTTCACACGTGGTAGAAGTGAAACCTTAAAAAACCAACCCCCCAACCAACCACCTTTCAACCTTTCTTATGAATTTATGTGTCGGTCTCTTTTTACTGTCGCTATTTCGTTTCATCGACTTTCAAATCACAACGATGCTAAAGAAGTTTTCACTTCAAAAGTTGGTTGTCTTCAAATGGGTGGCCACGTTGAAAGAATCAAGGAGACAATACCAAAGCGTCATTACGAGGCAAACCTTTTTTTTTTTTTTTTTTTTTCGAGGAGTAAATCTGCATCCAGATACCCGTATTGCATGCAGGGTACAATACGGGTTATGTGAGGTTGTCGGACTCAACGACCCACTAAAACCTCCCCGGTGGCCGGCCTCAATGCATGTCACAGGGTTCTGGGATCTCACAAGAAACGCACCAGAGCCCCCCTCATGCACAACGCCCATAAAGAGCACGTCCCAGGGGCTGTTGCCCCCAGCACCCTCACGGTGCGTGCACAGCAGCACATACCACATTGTGCGGCTGCCCTCCCTGAGTCCGCTATCCGGGTTGGCCAGAGCCCTCCCTCTGACTACCCACGTACCCGAAAGGTCCCCTGTACGGCAGGGGAAACCATTACTCTGCCCCTTCACGAGGCGGGCGGCGCGGGGTGGCCGTTGCCTGCACCCCGCCGCCGCCTTCTCCGAGCGGGATCGGCCCTCTCCCGATCTCGCTCAGCGGCCTCTTTCCGAACCAATACGGTCTCACAGAAAGAGGCCACGGCCTTCCAGCCGTCCTCGTCTGCCAACATAGCCGCTACTACGTTTGGCAGACGGAGGTCCTGCCCGATCCTGGTGATCAGAACCCTGGTGGACCTGAAACCTGGTGGAAGCACCCGTGCCCGGTGAGTACCTGGGTAAGTCGATAGGTGACATTTCCCCATTCCCTCCCTAGCCAGCCTTCGAAGCTCGGCAGAATTGCGCCAACGATGCGCTGGCGCGAGTACCGCGGTTCGTCGAACCGCTCGCGCCATTCTACGAGCGCACGTTGTCGCTCCTCATGCCTTACCTCCACCGGCGCTGCTCCGCCCCCGTCATCCTATCGAAGACGAACGTACACACGTGCGTCCATCGCTGCCAAGATGTCAAAGGGCGGAAACCGCGCCAAGAGAGTTGCCGCCTCAAACGATATCGTCCGGTATCCTCGCGCGATACGAATAGCTATAGTGCGCTGCAGACTATTATACATAGTCCTGCAGCGCCTTACACCCGTCAGTCTACTAGACCACACAGGTGCTCCGTAGAGAGCCATCGATCGCACGACCCCCGCGTAGAGTCGGCGAACCCCCTCCCTTGGCCCCCCGAGATTGGGCAGCAGTCTGTGCAGAGCACCCACTACCTTCTGGATCCGAAGAACCGCACAGTTGAAGTGCTCTTCGAAACCCCAGCGACTGTCCAAGGTGAGCCCCAGGTACTTGAGGTACCGCCCCACCTGGACATTAACGTCACCCACGCGAACGGACATGCTGGGTGGTTCCTTTCCCCTCGGGAGCTTGTGGAACCACAGCGCTTCGGTCTTCTGAGGCGCTATCCGCAAACCCAGCTCGTGGATCTTGTTGACGACGCAAGCCACCCCAAGCTCGGCGAGCTCTCTGGTCCCGTCGAAGGAGTCCCCGTCAGCTAACACTAAAGTGTCATCCGCGTAGCAGACAACGTGTATGCCGACGGGTAGATCGACGCGCAAGACCACATCGTATGCAAGGTTCCACAAGAGCGGGCCCAAAACGGACCCTTGCGGAACCCCACAAAACACCTCCCTCCAGTGCAATGCACCGTCCCGGCCCACATACTGCACACATCTGTCGCGCAGATAGGCGCCAACTATGCGCTGCAGGTAGAGGGGAACTCCATGAAAAACGAGCGCCTCCCTGATCGCCCTCCAGGGCAAGGAATTAAACGCGTTGACGATATCCAAAGATACCGCCAACATCTTCCCGCCCCGGGACACGGCCTGCTTCGATAGTGACTGGACGCGAAGAATCGCGTCAACTGTCGACCGCGCCCGTCGGAAACCAAACTGGTTATCCGACAGGTCGGGACCTTCCTGCTGCAAATGAGTGCATAGACGAGCGGCAATTATTCTTTCAAACAATTTGCCAGCCTCGTCCAGCAGGCATATGGGACGATACGCAGACGGAGAATCCGTGGCCCTGCCACCCTTCTTCAAGAGGACCACCCTTGCCTCCTTCCAATCCTTGGGGAAAGTTCCAGAGCAGAAGCAACTATCAAATAGTCGCCTCAGCCTGTCCCCCAATCCGGCGGAAAGAGCCAGCACCCACGCCCGACCAGGAATCCCATCCGGGCCTGGCGCGGTGTTACGTGCCCCGAGGCGCTTCACAGCTCGGTGCAACTCCTCTTCAGTTACTCCCAGTTCATCGGACCAGGTGTTCGGGTCCGAAGGTAGCCCGGGGGATGAGGGACTGTCCTGAACCCTGGGGAAGAGGGTGTCTACCACTCTACCACACGAGGCAAACCTACTGCCAAAATATAAATAGTATTTCAAAGCATCGTCAAAGTGCTGAATGTTTTACAGTTTATCAAAGTAGGTCGTCTCCGAAGGGGTAGCCACGTCCAATGATTCGATGAGACCAGCACACCTAAGCGTCATAAAATATACGAGGCTAACCGAAAAGTTAAAATATAAGTAGTATTTCAAAGCATGGTCAAAGAGCTAAATGTTGTACAGCTTATCAAAGTTGGTCGTCTCCAAAGGGATTGCCACGTTGAATGAATCGAGACCATAACCTGAGCGTCATATAGATACGAGGCAAACCAAACGACAAAATATAAGAACTTAGTATTTTTAAAGAACACAAGTATAAATAGGTACATTTAAAAACCCCCCGGCCCCCTGTTTTGAGTTGGGGGTTAAACCGACAAAGCTAAGAACCACCTCAGTTAAACCAGCTTTCTAAAAAAAACTCGTCCGAATCAGTCGATCGGATGGGGAACTACGATGCTACAGACAAACAGACAGGCATAGGCATCAAACTTATGATACCCCTCTTTTTGCGTCGTAAATTAAATTAAATTAAATTAAAAATAGTTTATTGTAGTACATATGCCATATTTTATTTCATTAAAAAACCTTATTTTACTACTTGAGCAAATAACAGAGCATCTACAGCTCCCTAAATGTTTTCCGAAGATAGCTTTTTAAACTATTACCAAAGAATCTTTAGCGAAAAAGAACACAATTTTAAAAATACTGTTTATACTCGTGTTCTAATGTAAAATAGACAGATATTAATCCGATACTGATCTTATCCAATATTGTCATTATTATTACTATTTCGTAGTTCTACTTAGAATACTTTCGTGATTTATTTCAATCATAATTTTAAATACGGGATTTAACGATGTTTCGACCGAAAAAAACGGATGCTGATAAATCTCGTATTTATAATTATAATTTCGTAGTTTCTTATTTTATTAATAACATGTAGATTGCGTGCTAACAAGGACAATAATGGTAATGATTTCTTTTATTTCTGTGACATCTCTCCATACTATCCATAATAATATTATAAATGCGAAAGTAACTCTGTTTGTTACTTTGTTTGTTTGTAAGTTTGTAACGGCTGAACGGATAGTAATGAAATTTGGCAAGAAGATAGATTATATCCTGAGGAAGGACATAGGCAGTTTTTTGTCTCAAAAAATAATTTAAAAGGGGGTGAAATAGGGGTTGAAAGTTTGTATGGGCAATCTATAATTTTTGTTTGTGACCTTTTAACGACTAAACGGCTGAACGGATAGTAATGAAATTTGGCAAGAAGATAGATTATATTTTAGGGAAGAAAATAGGTTATCTTTTATCTCAAACAATAATCTTTAAGGGCTTAAAAGTTTGTACGGGTAATCCATAATTCCTCAAGTTATTATAGATTCGAAAATCATATTTAGGCTTTTGGTAAGAAATAAAGAAATCCGTGTTTCAACTTTTTTGCATAATCATCCCTAAAGGAGGCAAAGTTAGGAGTTTTTATGAGGTAGGTACCTATTGTTTGGACGCACTTCATATGTACAGCCTATGGACCCTTACAAAAAAAAATATGCCATCACCAAGGTATTTTTATGTAGATATTTGCCGTTTATAGTTTATCTATAGATTAGTTTTTATTTTAAAAAAAATTAAAAATTAACGCTCACGCCCTTATAAAGCTAGGAATTGATGCGAGTCGCTCGACTCACGCGGCGCCTTACGCAGCGGCACACGTTATGTAACTGTCTACATCTATAACAAAATTTAAATTGTATTTAAATGTAAACTAGACAGGAGTTTGCTAAGTTTATAAATTTATTTTTCAAACTGTATTTTATTATGTATTTTTTTTAGTACGAGTAGGTACGTTTCGATTCGGTTTCGATCCCGACACCTTCGTAAGGAAGTGGCAAATATGGACGGATAGGAATGGTGGGAAAGACTTGGGGCTGGGGCAGACCTTTGCCCAGCAGTGTGACGAGATAGGTTAGATAAAAAAAATTAGGTACATGTTAGTACATACTCACTTACCTATTTTTTTATAGTAAACATTTGGTTTGGCTTGGTTTAGTGCGACGTACTTTTTTTTATTATTTGCATGTCCTTTTATTATTTTGATGATAGAGAAGCTTGGGATTGAAATTGCTCCAACTCGTTCAAAATGTTACAATTTTGACGAAATTTAATTTCTGTATTGTTATATATGTATTCTAAAAGGATCATAAAAAAACAACCAGCCTTGTTTCTTGCCTTTCTTTCCTGGCTTGGTCGCGAAGGAACAGGCAGTAAAATTGACGTTTCAAAGTGATTCTTGTGATTTTAGTGATTAATATTTTTTTCTTACTTTGACTTTAGGTTCATTTGCAGTTATTAAATTTTAAACTATAAATTTGAAAGCAACTCTGTCTCTGTGTGTTTGTTACGTTTTCACGACTAAACGGCTGAACCGATTTCGATTAAATTTGGTATACTTATAGACTGCTACCAGTATTAAAACATAGGCTGCTTTATACTCGACTAGGCAGGAGGCTAATGACAAACCACGCGTGCGAAGCCGCGGGCAGGTCAGCTAGTATAATATATAATATTACTTTTTAACAGAATGAGGGGCAAATTAATAAAAAACAAAAAATTAAATTAAAGAATTTCGGCCCCGATACCCATGTTCTGACAAATATATAAATAAATAAATATTGCTGGACATTTCACATAGCGCTATCTAACCCAAACTAAGCAGAGCTTGTACTATGGGAACCAGATAACTGATAGAATACTTATATACTTTTTTTTGTAAATACGTACTTATAATATATAGAAAAACACCCAGACACGGAACAAACATCTGTAGTTCGATCTGGGAATCGAACCCACAACCACCTGCGTCTCAGCCGGCTATACGCCCACTGCGCCACGGAGGTTGTCAATATAAATCTCTATTTTTAGACAACAGAGTATAATATAGTATATTATTCTGGGACATCCTGTATTTCAGAGAAACGTGAACAGCAAAAGTGCACTTAATTTCCACAACCTCCAGCGGATTTACGACGCTGCCGTATAAGTGAAAAATTGTTTTCTTCTACTTATTTTAACCTCTTATTTATTTTTGCTATCTTTATTATGTAGCTAGGGGATTTTTAGGGTTCCATCTCAAAAGGAAAAATGGAAACCATATAGGGTCACTTGGATGTCCGTCTGTCCCGTCTTCTAGGACAGGAGAACACAATATCCCGTCTCTTTCTCCCGCTCGGTATCAGTTGCTGGCTTTTGTTTGTTGTCAAAGTCAGATAATATTTTTTTATTTTTTTAATGTCTTTATAGGTCTGAAGAATGGAATAAGCTGTAATATTAAGACGTACAAATTTGATTCGATACCTATCAAATGGCAGACGGCGAAAACGTTGGCGCGACGATCTGGATGGGTTCCACTCTGGCTGGCAGATTTCTGGAGAACGCAAGGAATGGAAGGAAATGGGGGAGACCTTTGCCCAGCAGTGGGACAGTATAGGTTATTGAATTGAAACCTATCAAATACTTTGTCTAAAAGCCTGTCTTCATGCTATCTTATATAATGTTTTTCTCTTCTTTTTCCACCTGATCATCCTTCTCGTTCTTCTCAACTTACTCAAGACGCCTGAGCATAAAACTTCTTTCTTCACTAACTTTCACTGTGACGGCTATCTGCTTGTGGAACTCTCTTCTAGTGGAAATCCGCAGGGCCGCCTCTATGGGAGTCTTCAAATCCAAACTCTTTATACACTTGATCTCTCTTCAAGAAAACTAACAAAATTGAGCATTGTATGTAGGTATATTTATGTATTTCGTTTATGTAAATGTAGTATTATTATTAATAATTTGTGTATGTTTATTTTTTGAAACCTAAGCTAAAGTTGTTTTACCGCTCTATTTTCTGGCACTAGCACTTTCTCCACACTACACAAAGGTTAGCTGGAAGAAAATGCTAATTAGCATTAGGTTATCGCCTATGTATTATTTTATTAGTGCAATAAAGAATTTTCTAATCTAATCTAATTCAACAACCAAACCCAATCTTCTAACAAATCACGACAGGTTCATATCGAGAAAGCCGCATTAATAATCACTGTTATTTTCTACTATATCCTTGAGTATCGGATATTAAAATTTCAATACCATACAGCAATCAGAATGATAAATATAAGGGTTACAATATTGAGACTTCTGCAAAGGTCTGCTTAAAGAATGACCTCTTGTTTTATCACTTCGTCCAAACATTCAGACTACATTAGTGTTTTAACGGGATCGAGCAAATGAATAGCCTACTATTCCTGCGAAATTAGCAAACCTTTTTCACTCCCTATCTAATATCAATGTAAAACTAACTGATCGTGCTTAGGGGGCATTTAAAGTGACATTTCTAAAATTAAGTAATTTTTACTAAGATGGCGTGTTTTTGGTCTAGTTTTAGTCAACAATCAAATTGGTGCTGATTAAAACTAGCCCGCAAATACTCCATCTAAGTAAAACTTACTTAATTTTAGAAATATCACTTTAAGTGTCATTCTAATTTGATCTTTAATTTAAACAAAATAAGACCGTTCATATTTTACACAATTTTAGTTAGTCAACGTAAACAACAGAATCGCCACCAATGCCTAAACATATTTAGTGGCTAAATATGATTTAAGGGGTTGTCAAATCATACAAATACGTGAAATTTAAACGTGTTTAGTCGGTGCAAGCCGGGCTTAGTCTAGCGCTTTGTTTCAGTGTGAATGCACGTTCGAGACATATGACTAGATTCAAACGTACCATAGCCGAGCGTGTCAAAGAGTACATCGCAGCTGTCAAAATCACCAGGTCAACAAGTCAGCGATAGCAGAGCATCTGGTAGACTCGGGACCGAATCATTCTCATCTTCATCATTCATCTCGGTATCGCCATTATTACAGGAGAATGGTTTGTGAAGCGATTGAAATCAAGAAATTTAGAATTTTCAATCAGGAAGATGGCTATAGACTCTCAGCGTCCTGAAACCTGGTGATTACTAGGTGCGCGTCGTGATCGGTCGGCTCAGTGCGTAGATACGGTTAGTGTAGTGTGTCGTAATATGAACGAGGATATTTCTAATTCTGAAGACTAAGTGAGGGTAGTTGTTGCAGCTGCCGTCACTTCTCGACGGTAACCCTCGAGTCAACCCGTGACCAAGACTGTTGCAACACAGTCGAAACGTCAGGATAACAAATAAAAAATGTGTATACGCGATAAATACCGTAATAATTATGACTAGATTACTTGACTTGATACTTGACTTGTTTTTTTTTATGAAAGAACTGTCACAGATAACTTAAAACTACTACCATACTATTTCTGTACTTAATATTATAATCTTAGAACTGTCTAAAATCGGTGGGTCTCGATGACTCGATGCATTATGAGTTTAGCCCTAGAAATAGGCTTTAGAAGAACTGAAGTATCCAAAGTTAGGTCTAAAGTGTCCTTTACAATGCTGGTTTACGACATAATGTCTTGGTGTTTGTCATTGGTCATATTAGCTGATTTGAATGATTCTGTTCAAAAATTTGTTAGTTATTTAGATGCATAACTGGAAGTTATAAACATGTGTTAAATTATGGTATAATAAAGGCATAGTTCAAGAAACATCTAATACGTGCCGCACCGTAATGACACCAAAAAATAAAACATCGTAAAAAAATCTACTCATTTTTATGAAACATCGTGTAAGTATACTATTTACAAAATAAATATTATCGAGTAATAGAATTGAACAGAAGCTGAACAGCCTAGCTGCTGCTTCTAGATGCATCTGCCTGGGAATGAACTTAGGCAAAACTAAAACCATAATCAATGATCGTGTTACCCTAGAGCCGATTGCAGTCGCTGGAACTCTTCTCGAGGTTGTGAATGAGTATGTCTATCTTAGGCAGACTCTGCGATTGGATAGATACAACCTCCAAAAAGAAGTAAATTCAGCTGGGCTGGGCAGCGGTTGGGAAACTTCGTCAGGTCTTCTCGTCACCCATCCCACAATGCCTAAAAACAAAAGTATTTAACCAGTGCGTCCTACCTGTGATGGCCTACGCAGCCGAAACGTGGACACTTACGGTGGGACTGGTCCACAAACTGAAAGTCGCTCAGCGAGTTATGGAAAGGGTTATATGCTCGGAATTTCTCTGAAGGATAGAATCAGAAACGAGGTTATCCGACAGAGAACCAAGGTGATCGACATAGCTCAGAGCGTCAGCAAGCTGAAGTGGCAGTGTGCCGGTCATATCTGCCGCAGAACCGATAACCGTTGGGGTAAACGTGTTCTGGAGTGGAGACCATGTCTAGGCAAGCGAAGTGTAGGACGCCCTCCGGCTATATGGAGTGACGATTTGCGCGCTGTGGCTGGCAAGGATTTGATGAGAAGAGCTAAGGATCGGGCTCAATGGCGCACCATACACACACACACACATCCATACATGCATACATACGTCCAGCAGTGGACTGCTATAGATTGATGATGATGATGAATAGAATTGAGTGGTCACATGAACTTTTTATTAATAAAAACTGGATATTTACTATATTATGGTTATAATTGATGAATGTTCTTTACAAGCAGATGTAGATACAAAATAATGAGACAAAAGGCAGTGTATAATAGGCGGTCTTATCGTTAAAAAATCTATCTCTTCCAGACAACCTTTGAATTGGATAATTATTGTGCCAAAATATCAGCACACTCCAAAACTTACAGATCATGGTTATATTTTATATTTAAGTATTTTAGTATTTTTAGTGTTAGTGAAAATAATATTGAATTCATGTTACATTAAAACTGTCCTTTTATATTCATAGGTATTTAAAAGTAATTAGTTCAGTATCATAAATGAATACATACTCGTATTTTTCGAGAAACTGCGTGAATCGTCTGGTACTGAACTACTATTTCTTCTGTGAATAGGACAAATCCAATAAGGTACGGCAGTAAATCTCAATTGTACTGACTTCATCAAGATATTGTGGACCAGGGATTCGTATTGAGCGGAATAAACTCCGAATGAATGCGAGAGATCAGCGGCAACGTGATTGTATGTAAATAGAATGCAATATACCACTTAGCAAACCTTTGGGATAGAGTAGCGAACAATTGGCGAATACATACAATTTGTATAAAGTGTTTCATAATAAATAAATGCACAAAAATGAAAGGGTTATGCTGATGAGCATAGTAAATAAATTTGTGAAATGTTTACAATAGAAATGTGAAATTTATTTTGGCATATAATAACAAACACTTTATTAAACTTATGTTGTGCTATTACATAATGCTTGCCATCTAACCACAGATACTGTATTGGTGACGTCTCGAGAAATCTCTTGTTGTCCCTTTCTAACCCAAAACCCGCAGCCATTTCCGAAAGGGATATCAAAACTGCCTTTATTTTTGGATGTCGATCGCAAGAGTAGACAGTAAGTTTTATATCAAATTAGTCACCTAAACTCAGTCGATTTTCTTTAAAATTTGAAAATATAACTACTTCGTAGTTTTTTTTTCGATAAGTCTTTTTTTATGTTTTGAGAAACCATCACTTCAATACGGTCAGTATATTACCAAAAACCCTGTATGGTAGCTTTGTTCAATAATATTTTTTTTTAATCCAGCAATTAAGTTAGTCTATTATTTGCGGTGGCTTTCGACTTTACGGTTAGTAAAAAACGGTGACTTTTTAATGTCCAAAGTTGTAATTAGCAATTGTGTGAAGAGGGGACCTCTGATTTTTCAACTAAGGCTTAAAAATGCTAAAAGTAAAACACTTCCAACGAAAATTCAAACCGAATAAGTTATCTGTGGTGCCTACAAAATTTTGTCTACGCAATACTCATACTCATTTATTCAAATCGTTGGGACACAATAGAACACTGGTTTACGTCAATAATAGTACTTAATTAATTACATGGCTTTATCTAAGTAGCTCATTGGACCATAATTTTGGAGGTGCCTGAAACAGGCAAGCATTTCATATACATTTACATTATAATATCTGCATATAATGCAATATTTATAATTGTTATGTATATTAACATAAACAACAAGTTAAAATTCGAATTAGGTATTATAATCCATTCTTTGACAATGCCCCTCTACAGCTGCTATAATCTTATGTACCTACATATTTATTAATCTGTATTATCAGTATTATATTTGAATTTGACACTCAAGGCCGTCTCTGACTGGGGCGATGCCAATCTCGTCAAGTTCAATGTTTCAAAAACGCAAGCATGTCTTTTCTCAGCGAAAAAGAGTCAGTTTCTCCAAGTTCCCATTTTCCGTGATGTACCGGTAGTTGTAAAAGGTCACTTCGAGCTTCTAGGCGTTTCGCTCACGTCTACTCTCAACTTTAGTTCATACATCGAGTCTAAGGCTAAAACAGCTGCCATGAAGATGGGCATCCTCAACAAGGTCAGAAGATATTTCACACCAGGACAGCTTCTTAGTCTTTACAAAGCTCAAGTCCGGTCTGGTATGGAGTACTGCTGCCACCTTTAGGATGGTTCAGCCAAATACCAGCTCGCTAACTTAGACTCGATAGAACATAGGGCTTTTAGGCTTATAGGTGAGCAATATATGGCGGAGACTAAGACCCAAAGTCTCGAATACCGCCGTAAAGTTGCAAGCCTATCGATATTTTACAGAATATATTTCGGGGAATGTGCCCAGGAACTTTACGATCTGATTCCGCCATCTCCTTTCCATCAAAGGACAAGCAGGCGCACGGCTCAGTACCATCCGTACCTAGTTGATATACCACCCATTCGCACACACCGTTTTGGTTCTACGTTCTTGATGCGTACAGCTAAGGTATGGAACACTGCCGTCATCTGTTTTTCCTAAAGAATACAATCCTGAGCTCTTTAAGGTAAGAGTAAATAGGTTTCTTCTAGATCTTCATACTTCATCTTAGACTACAGTCATCATCGCTTACCATCAGGTGAGATTGTGGTCAAACAAAAAGATATATAAAGTTGAAAAAAAAACAGCACCTAAGGTTCAGTCGCTTTTATTTAAAATTTGACTAGTAGTTTTTTTTTTCGAGAAGTCTTTTTTGTGTTTTGAGAAACCTTCACTTGAATATCGTCAGTATATTTGTACCGACACCCTATATATTCCGAGTGTAAACTTAAAAACCGACACAGTACAACACCACAGACACAGTACAGTACCTACATACAATTTTACTAAAAAAACTGCAGAACACAGTCATGAAAAACAAGACACTTGTACTAACACTAATAACAATGCCACACCGTCCAGAACGTTGCAAAAAGCTGAACTCGACAAAAACTCGAGCGCATAACAGAATAATCAGTCAGGGCCAATCGGGGCCGAGTAATGGACGCCTCCATGGCGTATTAAAAACACTGTCTGTTTGTGATTGGATTTTCGAACAACAATAATATTTTCAAAGGTATGGCTCTTAATTTGATTTATTTATTTACGAAGTAATTTTATACGATTGATGAAATAAATTTATAGGTTTGTTGTAGTGACCCTCTTTTTGTCGCTTTATCTATCGGCCTATTTTTTCATTTAACTACAGGAAGCATGATTTTACTGTTACAATTTTGTGTTAAAAATAGATGAATAGGTATGATGAATCAATATTTATTACGATATGAAGATAATAAAATACGTGATAAATATATTTATTATGACATATCTACCTATATGTGGATATTTGTTAACCAATGCTTTTAATTGTTAGAAATGGGGCTACCCTTTTCCACACACCAAAATAATCATGTTTTTTCAGCATAATATTATAGTTTACTATCAAAAATACTATGTCACATCAAAATATGCTCTTCGAAGGAATAAAATTTTATGCATCAAGCAGACTAAAGAGTCACTCATCACTTTCTACCTTCTAATATATTTTAATGCATTCTAAATCATTGTTTGTCTCGTCAATATAAAAATAAACATTTTTCCTCCCTCACATTTAAACTAAACGTGTTTAAAGTGCCCAATGATCCTGATAAGGAGCCCCATGTATTTTTTATGAATAATCATATATTTCTCAAAAAACAACAATTTATGAAATCCTCTTTTTTAGCCGCTTACTCCACATCTCTATCAGACGTCACGTCATCTCCGCTATCACTTTCTTCCTACCCATAGGTATCATTCTTCACACAGTCCATCCATCTCTTCTACTTCCCATTTTTATCTTTGTTTATTTTAAGGACTATACATAATTCTGAACAATGGCCAACTTTTTATGCTATTAAAATTATAAAAATGCAAAATTGTGTAAGTGGAACTGGGGTCGGCGAATCTTTTGTTTTTTCATACTCTTAATACATTATTTTTTTTCCTTTACTTGTGCAGTGATACCTAGCTTTTTGATAAATTTCATGATTCTAGATCGACTGGAAGTAATCTATTGAATAGGTTTTGATTTATTTGCGAGTGTCAAAATATGCGTTAACTTAAAAGCTCGATATTTTTACAGCTCTAAGGGACTGTAGACCTAAGTACCTACCTATTTGATATTAATTTCAACTTAATACCTACCTCCTCGCATTCCTGAGAAAAGAAAGAAAGAAGAAAGAAAATACATTTATTAGACACACACAGGACAGACTATTCAAAACAGAACAAATACAGAACAAACCTACTTACATACAGATTTTATCAACGAAGAAAAATTATATAAAGAAACAGGAAACACACAAGATAAAAATTAAGTACATATAATACAGGTAGGTAATTACAAATAATATATATGGTCTTCCGTGCTGTGTGGGTCAAACAGGCCCCGTCTTAGCGTACTGCTGCTAACCATCCGAGGATAGTAAGCGGCGCTGGTTTTCAGATGGGACCCAGATGGGTAGCCTCACGAACGCAGAAAAATGAATAGAAAAGTAAACAGATACATACACATACACAGATACATATATACACATACATAGCTACATATACTTAAAAAATAAAACAAACTTTGAGAGTTTGAGATAAAAACAAAGTGTTATGTGGGTAAAGATGACGCTAGGGAAGTAAAGATCAATAACTGTGACTAAGTTGCGATGTATAGCAAGGAAGGACATGAGACAGTGAGGAGGAGGAGAAGGAGGAGGGGGAGGAGATAAAAAGATATGAACGATTTCTAGAAAGGTTTGTCTAAAGACCTAAAGAAAAGAGAGTGTGGAGTAGTGTTTGTGTGCAGTGTAACAAGAAAAGGATCTTGACAACAGTCAAACGGACAACGCTTCTTTTTTCCTTTTGAGTTACGGAACTCTAAAAAAATGCAAAAGATGTTGCCTGCACAATGTCCATGAGAATGTTTTTGTATTTTGTTATAGAAAAAGTATAAAAGTTACCGTAATAATTTAAGCAAACTTGCGGTAAAGACATTTGAATACCTACTTAGTAATCAGTTTTTTAATTAGTTACTGAAATAAACTTATGATATATAGAAAAACACCCAGACCCGGAACAAATAATTGATCAAACGAAGCGAGATCTCCAAATCAACTTGGGCAAATCGGCGTTGTATGTATGTATGTATGTTTGTTTGTCCGAGGATAACTTTCGTAGCGTTTATGCGATCATTATGAAATTTGGAATATAGGTGATGGCACAATTTTGGTGTGACTCAATGAGCTCAAAATATTGGGTGGTTGTTGAGATATTCAAGAGGGGTAAAAAAAATGAAAATTCGACTATTAGTTCAAATGGGACGTCAAATGAAAGGTCTTCATTAGTACATTTGAACCCCGTTTTTATTTTTAGTTTAATTTTTGTAGTTTTTGAGTTATTAGCCATAATAAAAACAAAACTTTGACAATAATCACAGGGTGTACCCTGCAATGACCCCACAATGCTGAAATTTGGTATTCGTGTAGCTTTAGTGACACAAATATAGGCAAAAGTCTGAAATCCAGAATAACTCCATTTGTATTCCAAAAAAATATAACCAATTAACAAGACCCCCCGTTACATATAATTTGAATGAAACTGTAGGTCCAGTAGGTTAGTTATGCATTTCGTGGCACCAATTTATTAGTCAAAGATTAATGCCGGCATGCACAAATATCACTAAACGTATTTAGCGACTAAACATGTTTAAATTTGAAGTATTTGTATGATTTGACAACTCCTTAAATCATATATAGCCACTAAATACGTTTAGGCATTTGTGCAAGTCGCCCTATGAATAATATTCATTTTGGGAGATTCGCGAGATCTCAGTTCGGGGCGAACCACTAGTTTAGTTGTTATTATAAATGGTTAGTGATGGCGGGAACCAAACCCGAAACAGAAGGTTTTTACAGGGGATAAGTCTCATGTGCCTGTTCACCGGCACCCATAGTCCCATAAACCGTATCATAGCAATGCGAGTATTACTGCTTGGTATCCGAAATAGATATAGTGGTAGTACTTCCTTACGAACTCTTTCACAACAACGCTCCTACTACTAGTGTCTTACAAAATAAAATTAATGATTTGCAACGAATTTTTCACCATTAAGGATGACCCAGTAATGTCAAAGATTATAATCCTTTTTGGTACTTATAATTAATCTTTGCTTAATGAAGTTTTAAATATTGTTGAACGGCAGGTACCTACCTAAAGTTACCATGACGTTTTTTTTCAACCTAAAAAGGTCTGCGTATCAGTCAAAATGTACTGAAACTATTCAGGCTCAAAATAGATAGGTACAAAAGTTAAATTTAATAAGTGATAACCGGCGAGCGCGTACGAAGATCTCGGATCAAGTTTCTTTGATTTAGAAGTGCAGTTGAATCGCATTATGACGTCAACTCAACAGATAGATCAAGCTGGAGGCATCACTCTAGCTAACAGCTAAAGAGCATTATAACCAGTTTAATAAAATTAGGTATTTTAAAATGCAACATTGGCATTTAAATGCATTTTAAAAAATATACAATTATTTACAAGACTATAAAATACATAAAAAAAAGTTGAATCTTCTAAAAACCGTTGCAAACGATCTATAGTTAGCTCAACTGCTCCAGAATGATGATGAATGTGTGATCCGAGAGCTGGTGCTTTTTTGGGACAACGCATATGCATTGCAATTAACGGACACTGGCAATGTTGCCAGTGTCTTGGGGGCACTTCCGCCTAGTAGTGATCTGAAGCGGTTAAGCTAAAGTAAACAACTTGACACTGTCGATATTTAAATTTAAATTATGCAGCTTTAATTTTTATTTATTTGGACAATAATCTTTATCTGATTTTAGGAAGATTTTGATCAGCGCGTTTTGTTACGAGCCGTTTCACTTGTTATTAAATGTCTTTTTTATAAAATATTGTTACGCCGAGGCTGTTAAACAATGAGTAATAATCGAAACATCTCGAACGCTTTTGTCTTGCTGTGTTATTGTTGTTATTGTCTGCGAATGCGCACAATGGGGATTGGTCGTTTTGTCGAAACACCGACCCCTTTCCTGGAATGATCGAGATAGTTGTTGAACAATCGAAATGTGTGCGATATAAATAGGCCGGAGAGATGGCCGGACAGTCAGTCTGAGTCAGTGAGTCTCAGCGAGGCCCTGGAGGACTGACGAGGAGAAGGGTCTCGCGTGAACAGTAGTTGCTCGCGAGTCAGTCTGGATTTAGCTATACGTGCGTACATTTCGGTGACTTTAAGTGGTGCAACAGTGGTGTGAATAAGTGTGTTGTGATTACGTGTGACCAAGTTCGTGTATTCATCGTTTTAGTGTTGAATAAAAGTGTTATTTTGGTTAGATCGATTCCCATTATTTTATCCCGAACCCTCAGCTCGTAACAATATGTTATACCGCATAAATGCATGAAAATAAACAAAAACCTGACTGTAGAGTAGCTCCGCCAATTTAAGCAGAAATATAGTTTCCGCTTAATTAGCGATCATGATTTCTCATAACTTTTAGTACCAAATATATCCATACTAATATTATAAATTTTAAAGTAATAATAATAATAATAGTCATGCATTTATATCTCAAAATAAGTTCTTACAATAGGTTATACTGTAAGGGCACAGCTTCTTTCTGGGTTCCCGTGTAATAAACAAAAAGTCAAATCTAAATAGCCTTTACTAACCTTCACCTTGTAGATACAATGTATTTCTGGTTTGCAAATTAAAAGACCTCTACCGCAATTATCGCAATACGATTATAGTAAGTTACCGACGCACCCCACGTGAACTTATATCTTTTAATTCTCGAGTTTCGCACTGCATCGGTAAAATTCAGATTAAAATTATCAACAAATGCATTCCTCAATGAAGTTTTAAAATTTACGAAAAAATAAAATCCTATTGGTTCTATAGGGCTGACTAAGGAAAGAACAAAAATTTATTTATTTAACATACTCAGGACAAGACAGATAAAAATAATAAATAATAAGTAGTAGTATCAGTGCTAAACGGACTTCGTCTCAGCGTATTGCTGCCTACCATTTCTGTGAACTATCCAGTCCGTCTAATCAATAAGACTGCCACTTGGTTTTTTGCATATCTAGTTATTTGTTTTAATATATTTGTTAATTTATATGTGGAAAGATTTGGGAGAGACCTTTTCCCAGCAGTGGAACGGGACAGTAAGTATATCACAGTGCAACATTATCTTTTTTAAATACTGAACCCCTCATTCACGTAATTATAACTTCAGACTTTTGTTCGTGCTACGATTGGTTTGGGTATTTTTCTATAATTATATTATAGCTATGTATTTACAAAAAAAACATGTACATGAGTAAGTATTCTATCAGGTATCCGGTTCCCATAGTACAAGCTTTGCTTAGTTTGGGGCTTGCTGTGCAGAGGTTAGTTTGATTTACGAATAAGTTCTTTTGTGTGGGTTTCTGTGGTTCAAATTTTAAAACAGATATTCAAATTACATTATACCCGCGAGGGCACTATGAAATTCAGTACAACTTTAATCTCGGCTCAGTCGTAGGGATTTAATCACCTGCTTTCGGTGAGAGTTACATGACATATACTTTGACATTGTCGAGCAGGTGTGTACTAAATGTATAATTAGGTACTTTGTTCTATAAGGTTTCATGTGAGAACTCCTCTCTGAATATTCGCTTTAGTTATTGATTTATTATAACTAAAGATTAATTAAGCACACCATATTAATTAGATTATATTAATTACATAGCGCTCGAAGAACCGACGGCCATTGGGGCGGAGAGGTTCTCAAGTAGAGACTCACTGGAAAGCGCAGCATATGACGACCTCCTAATATATCTGATAAAGGTCGTCGATAAAGGCAAAATAGCTATCGGAAGTGAGCCTCCAGAGCTAAATAATATACATGACGTGAACAATAGTGTAGGATTATCCAAGCTGATTTAAATTCAAATAATAGCAGCTTGATTATGATGCAGTCAAATTACCGGGAAAATTATTGCCGTTGGATAACTAGCATGATAAGTACCGACGTGCTACCGACTTAGGTATAATCGACTTCAAAAAAGGAGGTGTTTGATTTTTTTAACGATTAAATGAATATTATTTTTAATATTACAAGTAACGGCTAATATCACACACACATATTATAAATGCGAAAGTTTGGATGTTTGTTTATTTTTATTTTTATTTGTTAATCAATCACGTCGTATCGGCTTAACCGATTTCAATGAAATTTAGTATGTACATAGATTATAACCTGGATTAACACAATGGCTACTTTTTATCCCATAAATCAGGTCCCATGGGATAAAAATTGGGTGTCAAGTCAAGTTGAAAAATCGAGTTTAGCTTTATTTCTAGGTTACCTACACATTTAGTATCGTAACGCGAACACTAAATACGCAATTGGTGGTTTTATCGATAAACAGTTTTTTTAAAGTAATCTATGGACACTTTTTTGTAATTGAATTTTGGTAAATAGCCGTTTTGGTAAATAATTTATAACAATTTATTTGAATTAATACCGGAAATAAGATACTGTGACAGATTAGGTCGGACGGGTGAACAGGACGGTCAGACTGGATGATCTACCCGTATTGAAACTCTACAAAAGTGAAGGTAGAGACATTTTGTTACCGAAATACCAAAATATAGCAAATATAACAATGAAAAGTAACGTTGGTTTATTTCAACATTACAAACACTACTTAACTTAAAATACCAAATAAATATAAAATGCTTAATGACAATTTATTCAAATCTAAATTCAAACAATTCTTAGTTATGACATGGTATATTGTTCCCTGTGCATAAGAAGATATATTATAGGGATTCCATCCCATACCTTCTTACGGAAGGACTTTCCATTTGTAACGGTTCGTTAGGGGAATGGGGGGAGGGGTGGGGAGGGGTGGAGAGGGGGGATTTGGAAAACCCCCCTCAGTGGGTGAGGACTTACGAAAAAAATATATTTTGAGGTTAAGTATGAAAAAACTTTTATATTGAAAATGGGCAGGAGGGGTGAAGGGGAACAACGTTTTCATATACCACATTTTTCTCCAACCCCCTGGACTCTGAGTGGGCTCCCGCCAGAAGCTCTTATGGTCGCCCCTGAGTGAAGCAAGTTAAACTCGACCTTCGCTCCACATGGCCTCGTATAACTTGCTTCACTCAGGACCTCCCTCGGGCTTCTGGCTCCCGCGCTCTTTATATACACTCTAGGGGTGTCACGCACAAGACCACATGGACTCGGGGTGCCCCGTGTCGATTCTGTCACTCTTTTTGAACCTAACCTACTCAAGTTGCGGTGCCCCGTCTCGATTCAGTCTACTATTTTTCGGCGTTTTTCGACAAGCTGCTCACTAGTCCAACATTTGCACAAGACTCAACTCCACATCGGGGGATGAAGCAGAACGCCATAGTAGCCACGTAGATTTATTTTACAGGAGTACGAAAACGTCTCGACCGCAAGAGAAAGATAACACGACCAAATCCATCCAACAGTGAACAAGTGTATTGTAAAATTTGTAAAAGTAATGTCAATGTCGTTGCCAAATTTGAAATTCCTGCCAATAAAATTGTAAAACCTATGAAAAAAACCGTATTATCTATCACTGGCATGTCAATTTAGTGTCGCAATAATCGATAGTACGCAAACTGAAAGACTACACTAATTTTCGAGCGAATTTCGCATCGATTCCGGATTTTCAAAAATTAATATTTCAAAAACTATGGGGTTGCGCAAATTTACACTTCACATGTAGGCTTGCTATATGTATATCTGTACATGAAAAAAAATGAAAGACCTAGCACAACTTTCCAAATGGAAAGCTGAGCACTTCCTACTTTTAGTAGAAGAAAATGTGCTATTCCGAGACTTCAAAGCTCTTTTGCACGTAGACACAACTACTTCACTGCACCTCTGTTTTATAGTAATAATAACACGATTATAGAACTTAGCTCCTCTAAAAACAAAAATATATTGGTT
This sequence comes from Philereme transversata, assembly GCA_963924445.1. Classification (NCBI taxonomy): domain Eukaryota; kingdom Metazoa; phylum Arthropoda; class Insecta; order Lepidoptera; family Geometridae; genus Philereme; species Philereme transversata. Next base: position 8,438,049 of record OZ004353.1, read on the forward strand.
AAATATTTTTGATTACGATGGTGTTGAAAAGTTTTTCGTAAAAGTTGTCTGAAACACCAACGACACACCCATACATAGATTTTACCTGCCTAGTACCTTATTGTCATTTATATCACTACATTGATGTCTTCTACCTATACTATGATTCTGCAATTAGCAAAATAACTCACCGTGTCTTACATTCAAACTATTTTAGTCTAGTTTACATCTTCTTGCATTATAAACGTATGTGTATAATTATAAACGTATGTTTATAATGCAAATCCAAACAGTCAAGCGTTAGATTTGCTGAATATATAATTATTATACAGTTTTTTAAATAAAACAGAAGACAGAGAAGTCTCTCTTCTTTGTACTCATGTTTTATTTGATATTAATGAATTGTATTTTGTTATTAGAATATTTAGGATTTTTTTAGATGACACATCATAATTTAAGGCCTTACTTTGACATCTGCTTTTAATATAATCTACGAGTATTTATATATTATTTAATTTTTTCTTTATTTTATTACATTTATCATGATTGTATCATAATGAATTACTTTTAAATTTGACCTTTTTCATTGTATTGTAATTTGCATGCTACGAGTAGATAAGAAAGAACACAATCGATACTTACCTACATAACTATTTTATGTTGGTGTACAATAATGAGTTATCTTATCTTATAACTAAGACGTTTATAATAACATTATGTTCAAGCATAATATATAATATAATGTAATATATGTAACATGTAATATATATATTTTTTATAATCCTAACAATTTCAGATCATGTTGCAAGACTCGGACAGACGTCAGGAAAGTTTTCCACAACTGAAGTACCCCCTCCTCCGCGACACCGAGCCGAGGAGTGCCCAGCAATGGCTGAAGAGTAAGCAGATACAGGATGGAGCCGAAGGTCTGTGGAGGATCCACGATGGACTTTACGACCTGACCAGCTTTGTGAGTTCGCACCCCGGTGGCTCGCAGTGGATCGAGTTTACAAAGGCAAGACTTTTTTTTCTACGACTTGTTCATTGAAAAATCTTATGGCCTACCTGATGTTAAATCTGATGGAAACCATTGCCTACAACAAATTATTACCTCATTGGTCACGGCACCTTAGAAACTTTCCCTACGATGCACTGCGCAACTTGAGGTAATAGATGTAAAGCCTCATGCCCCTGTCATTTCACCGGCAACCCTTCAAACCGAAGCACAGCAATGCTTCTTGGCGACAGAAATAAGTATGATGGTAGTACTTCTCTTTCACAAGGAACTTTCTACTAAACATGAATTATTTATTGTTCTGAAACACAGGCAAAGAAAAATGGTTTCCAAAAGCACTTGTACGCTTATAGTAGGGTTATACAATATATCGTCGGTGGAAAGGCAAAATGACTTCTGCCATACAAAGTGGTCAAAATTGAGTTATATATATATTCGGAATCAGCGAATTTTTCTGCGTCGATCTGTCTAGGAAACATGTCGATCAGAGCATTTTTGTGGCGCTTAAGTAACCAGGAAAATGGCGAAATTTCGTTGGCTCATTTACTCAAGCGACGCATTTTTTGTTCAATTTTAGACTTATGTCGCTCAAGAAATATTTACTGCATATGAAATATTAACTTTAAAGCTTGAGTAAAATTTGCTTCGTGAAGCCTTAAAAAGAATGGATTTTCAGAAATTAGTGCGTTCCATGAATGTAATAAAAATAAAGCTCAAGTAATTTTGGCTTACGTTTATTAGACTGATTCCTGGCGTTCCAGCCATTTTGCTTTATTATTTTTTCGGAGTGTACGGTGGAATAGGCATTTTGCCGTGCTAAGTTTGAAAAGTCGTTGGTGTATAAGTCATTTATATTTGCTGCCTGTAATGAGCTTGTGAGTGAGCAGTCATTTTGCTTTATATTGATTTCTTTACAAATTAAACAAACGTATTTTTGTTTATCGTTAACCAGCAGCACAAACGCTAAACCTGAAAAAAAGAAACGAAGGAATATTAGAAAGGAAACTAAAGAAAAGAAGACAAGGGGCCAAGAGTATGTAACCAAGAAAGGAAAAATTATTCCAGCCAAAGCCGTGAAACCGAATCCTTGTTCCACAAACAATTGCACTAATAGTTGCTATGAAATTAGCGAAGAAAGAAGGAAGGCATTGTTCACACATTTTTGGAGTTTGGATAGTATACGGCGTAAAGATTGGCTAGTAAGCCACTGCAAAAAAGTCGCAGTAAAACGTCATCGATCATCAGAGGCCAATAAACGAACACATACTATGAATTACTTCATTAATGAAGGAGAAGGACAACGAAAAGTTTGTCAAATGTTTTTAATCAGCACACTAGATATTGCGCAAAAAACGCTATACAATACAGTTATGAACTCCTTTTGCGGTTCTGCAAGCGAAGATATGAGAGGCAAGCACGTGCCTATTAACAAAACCCCTAACACTGTTGTAGAAAATTTACGAAAATATATTCAAGAACTACCAGCTTTACCATCACATTACTGCAGGAAGGATAGCAAAAGAGTTTATTTACCACAAGAATTCAAAAATTTAACAAACTTATATAGACTTTACAAAAAGAATCAAGAAGAAAATGGAATGCAGTACGTAGGAGAAAAGCTATTCAAAAAAATATTTACAACTGAATTCAACATCGGATTTCATTTACCTCGAAAGGATAAATGTTCGAAGTGTATTAAGTTTGAAAATAACAAAGATGCTGATAATGAGGAAAAAGAAAAACACTTGAAAGACAAAGAAGAATCTGAGCAAAGATTTAAAGCACACCAAGAGATTCGTAACAAGGATGACACTATTTTATGCACATCTTTTGATCTCCAAAAAGTACTGAATACGCCTCATGGAGAAAATATGATGTTATATTACAGCCGAAAATTAGCTGTGTATAATTTGACATTTTACGAGTCTGTCACTAGAAATGGGTTTTGCTATACATGGTCTGAAGTCGACGGAAAAAGAGGAGGTAACGAAGTAGCATCCATTTTACAAACATATATCAAGAAAGTAGATGAAAGAAAAACAATTAAACACTTGTTGCTATACTGTGACTCTTGTCCAGGCCAAAACAAAAATAAAATAGTTTTGGCTTGTATAAACGAGACGATTCGAAAATGCAAGAACCTTGTATCGATTCAAATTAATTATTTGCTCCCGGGGCATACATACATGCCCGTTGATTCCATCCATTCAGTTATTGAAAATAGCCTGAGTGGTGTAATCATTTGGGCATCTTCCCAATGGTATACGGTCTTTGCCTTGGCTAGGAAGTCGCACAAACCGTATGAAGTAGAGGTTCTAATGCATACAGACTTCAAAAAGTGGGACACGATTGCGGAAAATTATTTCAAAGGAAATTTGGCTGGAAAAATCAGTAAACTGAGAACGGTAACATTCAGAAAAACAGCAGCAAACATGGCTTTTGTGAAATATTCCATGGATGCTAATGCAGAAACTGAAACAGTCCGAATACAAAAAACAAATGAAAACATTCAATTAAAGCCGTGTTATAAAGCTATGTTGCCAATTTCCAAAAAGAAATACATGGATCTCAACAAACTATGTACGAACTATGTTATACCAAGAATGTATCACGAAGAGTACAAAAGGCTGACTTATTCTAACAATATAAAAGACTGTTTGGCAGAAACAGATGAAGAGGACGAAGAAAGTGAATAATAATAATTATTATTATTAGAGTGTTCTTTGAAGCTCGATAATCTTATGTGATGATTGTTTGTTTATTAAGATATGCCAAATTTTAAGAGTTTGATTTTAGAATTTGCCAAAAGAGGCTTTAAATTGTTGATTTATTAAGTAAGAACTGAAGACTAACAGAAAACAATGATTCTCATTATGGTAGTTATAATTAAGAGCTAGAAAGGATAATTGTCCATTGGTCTACTATTTTTTAAGTTTTTGTTATGATTAATATATCATGATCCATTGTGATTTACATTGCTTAATAGTTTAAAATGTTTTTATAATTTTGTTATTTGTTAATGCCACGAGAGGCTTTTGGTTTTTGATTTGTTTTACTCTAATTATGTCTAAGTCGCTAAAGAACTGAAGACAGACAATGATTCTCAATAAAGGATAATGGTTCTATGTTCTTTTAAATTCTCGTAATTTTTAATAGATCATTATCCATTGTTATTTATATTGCTTGACAATTAAAAATATTTTTATAATTTAGTTACTTGTTTCTGTCACAAGAGGCTTTTTAATTTTTGATTTGTTTTTATTGCTGTTCCATTAAGTTTTCGTTAAGAACAAATGGTTTTTAGCTCTTAAGTGTGCCCTAATTCATACATAATTATGAGACTTACGTTTTTTATTCAATAAAAATTTATTATTCTATTACTAATTGCATTTATTTTGTAAAAATAAATTTACAGTTATCATGAGACCGTTTAGATGCCCAGTGATTACACCTACATCTCCCGGTTTAACCACCCCCCGTTACCCTACACACCCTTCCCTAACCCAACCACTGTCAAAACCTACTCCCCTGGTAAGACCAATGAATAGCCGTTGTTTTTTTATAACTTTATGTATTTTATATTCATCAAAAGGTGTCAAAGCACTCAAATATACATGTAACAGTAATTTTTAAAAACACAAATTTGAAAAACAATCGAATATTTAAAGGGAGCAGTAGGTTTATCCCAGATGTGATAAAGTATGATTAATCGCTAACGTCACTTTGCTGAATGACTTATTACAAAAAAATACCAATTTAAGTAATTTTGTTCAAGTTATTTAGTTATCGTATTGACTCATGAGTAAAACTGTTATACTTGAGTAGTAAAAATATTTCCCTTTAAGTTATTTTGATACACCAGTACGACACTATAAACAATGTTATAAGAAATTTGATCCCACCCTCATTCACTAATCGTATCGTGTTCAGTACTTTTAACTTAACATCGAAGTTTAGATTGATAGCGTATAAGTAAATTTGGCTTACTATTTATTAGGTCATAATGACTTTAGCGACACTTAACTTGGAAAGTAGCCACAAAAACGTACTTCAATCACTACGCGTAAATGCGTGCTACAAATAAAATTATTTATAAACTTATTTTATTATAATTGGATAATTGAGTAAAAAGTTATGATTTTTTTTCTTAAAATAAAAACTTTGACTGGCTTTATCTCGCAAAAATATTTTTTCGCTCCAGTCATTTTGCCTTTCCACCGACGATATAAACTTAAATTTACTAACTCCATACAGTAATTATAGATCCAGTTTCCTTATAAGATTCCGTCAAACTAGATGTTATAAATAAAACGAGTTTTGGATCATACAACGTAATAGTTAATTTAAAACCTGTCTTTTTGCTTTATTAATGTATACTTGGATTAGATACATTAATATAACAAATACATTAATAAAGTTCACTATTCACCTTCCTCATTTCACAACTATTTACGACTAAAAAGTCCAAAATTATTATTATATCTTATTTTATAATATACTAATACGAGGGGCACACTAAAAGTTTCCGGAATCAATAATAAAAAATTACTATTAATGGTTAAAAATGAATTTATTGTTCCTCAAAATATTCTCCCTTTGCGTCAATGCACTTTTTCATACGATTGAACCAATTTTCAAAACATTTGTGCCAATCCTCCGTGGTGACGTCAGATACATGTTTTTTATACTCTTCGACAGCCTCTTCTGGTGATGAAAACCATTGATCGCGTAATTGGTTCTTGATTTTTGGGAACAGAAAAAAGTCACACGGTGCCAAGTCAAACTGTATGCTGGATGACTCATAAGTTGTACGTTTTTCGCCTTCAAAAACTCATTTGTCTGTCTGGTCGTGTGGGAACTTGCATTGTCGTGGTGCAAGATGATACGGCGTTTACCGTTACTTTCGCGGAGTTTGTCAATAATTTCCGGTAAACAAATGATCGTGTACCAGTCACTATTCACGGTACGACGATTTTCTAAAGCAACAGTAGCCACGTGCCCAGTTTTATTAAAAAAAGAAGCAATCATCCGCTTCGAGGCACTTTTCACGCGCGCTACTTTGGTTGGTTTCGGCTCATCTCGAAAGTCACATACGCTCGATTGCTGCTTCGTTTTGGGATCATAGCTATAAATCCATGTTTCGTCACCTGTTACTATGTTCCACACTAAATTGGAAGCCCCTTCGTTGTATCTGGCAAGCATAGCATGGCACCAAGTGATGGGGTCCGTTTTTTGAGCATCAGTCAAATTGTGTGAACATCGAGAACACAGCTTTCTCATACCCAAATGTTCATGTAGGATTGACTTTATTTGACATGTCTATATCCAAAGATGTTCGGATCTCATGGTAGGTCATATGCCTGTCTGTTTTGATCATACGGCGCATAGTATCAATGTTTTTGTTGTTCACAGCGGTGCATTGGCGACCTTCACGAATTTCATCATGGAGATTGACACGACCGCGTTTGAATTCTGCAAACCAGCTATAAATAGTTGCCTTGCATAGTGCTCCTTCGCCAAAAGCAGATTGAAGTCAAACGACGCTCTGCTGAGCTGTCAAATTACTGTTAAAATCGTAAAAAATCACGCAACGAAAATTTTCCCGAATTAAATCCATTTTATAGTAATCACGCAATTCTTAAAATGACGCCACAATATGAAAACAATTGACAATCAGATGAAACAAATTTTATTCTACTGCTAAAGAGTTTCATTTTCAAATGTAGTAATAACTTTTTAAATATTGTTTATGTAAGTGGCCAATTCCGGAAACTTTTAGTGTGACTTATGTATTATAAAGAGGATATTTGTATTTTTGTAACGGAGAAACAAAAAACTACTGATCCGATTTCAAAAATTATTTCACATGAGAATGCTACATTATCCCTGAGTAACATAGGCTACTTTTTACCCAACTGCGCTTTACCAAAATACGTGCTAAGCTGCGGATTGGTCAGCTTGTCTTTAATATAACTTTCTGTGGGAACAAATAAACGTATGTTTTTTCTTAATTTCAAAAAGCCAACAAAAGATCACATTCGCAACTAGAACTTAAGGTGGTTCGATTCCAATACAAAAAGTCAGTTGACATTTACTAGTTAACTGAACAGCAGAAATGTCTAGCTAAACAATGTGTATCGAATTAGTCACATCTTATTATTTCCACAAAATCAATTGCACACTTTCAATATATTTAATTGTTATCAAAATGAAGTATAGCCTATAGCACTCAGGGATTGTATAGCTTTCTACAAACGAAAGAATTTTCAAATTCGGTTCATTAGTTTCGGACATTACCCATTACATGCAAACTTACAAACAAATTGTACCTACTTTTTTATAAAATTAGCATCTTCATCGTGTGTGAGGCGCTTTACGCTACGGTTATTAATCAAATCATTTTAAACCGATTGTGGTAATTATTTAGATTAATTCTGGTTCTAAGTAATTTACGGTGAAGAGGCTCACTAAGGATGTTTTTTTAGCTTGTGTTAGTAACGATACACGCATATCTACATAAAGACTTTTCGATTAGATACGTGACCGTAAGAGGACTCTAAATTTTTCCATTAGACGTCACAGTTTGGGCCACCCTGTATATAACAATGTTAAGGACTCTACACACTAAAGCCGCCAGCCCGAAGGCACAACTCGCCGGGTCAGGCTGCCAACGCACGCCGGGCTTATTTTGAAACAGTCATGTCGGCGGGTTATGCCGCTGAGTTGTGGTCGGCTCGCTTAGTTGCCCGCCGGGTTTCATTGAGTAGAACTACGAACGGCATATGGCGTGCACAATGTTCAGCTGCAGATGCTGAGGCTCTCGGCTAAAGTTGTTACGGCTTGTAACGTTCTGAAGCTGTCGGACTAACCCGCCGTGCCGGTATTAAACAGGGGCCCAATTCTGCTAATTTTTAAGAAAAACTATTATGGAGCCATACCATTGTTAAACGCTTATGATTGTTATTCCTGTCATAAGCTACCAAATATTCAATGGGGTTGTCATAGCAACGGCGGTCATTGAAAAAAGATTGTGTTAGTAGAATACCAAAAGGTATCTATAGTGGCGATTTTTCGACGATACCATTGTCATAGTGAAACAATAGGTTTAGTAGAATTGGGGCCCAGGTCGGTTGTGCTGCCGCCGGCTTTGATGTGTAGAGGCCTTTAAAATCCAGAATTCTAGATATTTTTTATTATACCTTGAACACTGCACTGATTGACCTTCAATCCATAATTGCAGTAAAGTAGATTGTCTGTTCATTTAAAAAGAAACTTTTCTAGGATTATATTATAAACTAACTGACCCACGCGGCTTCGCACGGATTTCAAAATTAATTATAGCCTGTTATCGTCTTGAGTTTATACAAAGATCCCCTAGAAAAAAAGCATATTCAGTTTTTACAGAATTTTCCAATTTTCTGGGCCTTATACTAGTAAGAAAATGTAAAAACAAATCTGTCTAGCCGTTCTCAAGTAATGTGCTTACCAACAAAAAAGCAGTATTGAAGGGTCAAAATTATAATTAACTGCAAATTCTTGTATAACTTTTACTTTAAGTTTACTGCACTTTTATTTTAAGTAGTTTAACTTAATATTCAATTCATAGTAGTTAACATAGTATTCAAAAAAATTAAATTCTTTTATACAAAATATATACATTACAAGTTAGATACAACAACAGAAAAAGAAAAAATATAAACAAGTAAATGTAAATATATTGGGTGATCTTATCGCTGGAGAAAGTGATATTTTCCAGACACCCAGAAAGATTTAGTTTTTGACGTAAAATTCTTCAATGACTGTAAAAATCAATTAAATTTAATGACTATGCGCATTATAAAAATTTGCCTATAACCTGGCTTTGACATTCACCCAATCCAAATAACTATTCAAAACTAAGTTGGTACCGTGTTTTTTTCAGGGAACGGACATAACAGAAGCATTCGAAACACATCACCTAAAAGGAGTTGCTGAAACTCTACTTCCAATCTACTTCATCAGAGCAGCCACGGAGCCTAGAAACCAGCCATTCACTTTCAAAGAAAACGGATTCTACAAAACCTTAAAACTAAAGATCTTGGACAAGATAAAAGACATACCTCCTGATGCGAGAAAGAAAAGCGATCTCGTTACTGACTCGTTACTGATAGCAGTATTGATATTAGCTCCGATATGTGGTTGGGCATGGAAAAACAATATCATACTTGGCGCAGCATTAACAGTTGCAAACGGATTTGTTTTGAGTTCATTGACCACATGCGCGCATAACTATTTCCATAGGTCAGACAATTGGCGGATGTACATATTTAATTTGAGTGGATTATCGTATGCGTAAGTACCTATGCTATAAGTAGATTAGTGATCAGTGCAATGGCTCTGAAAAGATTAGTAACACATATTAACACACAAAGAAAACTTTCGTGATTTATTTCAATCATTATTATAAATACGGGTTTTATTACGTACCGTTTTACGAAGCGAGACGTGGTGCGGAACGGATTGCACTAATCCTAATCAAGGATCACGAACTGAACTGAAACATTGTCGGTCGTATAACACTATTCATTATAATGATAGGTTTACACACCTTTATAATATCAGCCATAAAATGTCAATTGCTGAACGTAGGCAATCTTCCATTAATTTCCAGAGCGACCGAACTTATGTAGCCTGCATGCCTGTCCTAACGTCTCCTAGCAAGTTTTAATAAGGCGTCTTTCCATCCTGTGGGGGTAGGGTTCCCAGATTAAAAAATCTAAATTCCGGACTAAATTCCTGACATTTGATGAAAATTCCTGACTTTCTTGTAAATATAACATTAATGTCGTTAGCATCGTGCATGTGAATGAACGAAGCAAATTCTCGAATTTTGGGAGCAATAAATATCAGTAATGATCAAAATGACTACTAACATAAAGTAATGTTGTTTGTTAATTTATTTGCAATAAAAATATTTGGTCTTTTATATGTTTATATTACTCGTTACCTACATTTTTAACTAGCCTACATTTTCCCACTGCTGGGCTAAGGCCTCCCTCAACTCCTTCCACCTATCACGATCCTTGGCAGATTCCCAACATTCCTTCTCGAATCCATTGATGTCGTCGCGCCAACGCTTTCGCGGCCGACACCGACGTCGCTGTCCATCTTCCGGTACCCAATCTGTTACAATGTTGGCCCATTTCTCCCGAAGCATTCGACTCACGTGCCCGGCCCAAACCCACTTGAGCTTCGCGGTTTTGGCTCCCACATCGGCAATGCCAGTCAATGAACGAAGCGTGGTATTCCTCACCCGATCGGCTCTCCGGAATCCTAGAACGCTGCTTTCCATTGCCCTTTGGCAAATCTTGAGCTTGGACTTCTGCAGTTCGGTCAATGAACATGTTTGCGCACCGTAGGTTAGGACAGGCAGGATACACATGTCGATGAGTTTGCTCTTCAGACTCAGGCTTCAGAGGAAGGTCACCCTTCATGTTACCTACATAAATTGTAGAAATTTTGGACGGTTTAGGATTCCTCCTGCATTCCGGACAAAGACCTATATTACCGTACATGCCCTGCCGGCCATCCTATGCTGCGCTTTCCAGTGTAGCTCAAATAGTGTTTATTGCTAAACCGGATGATTAAAATAAAATAATCTACGCAGTTTGTAATTTTGTTCTAGATCTAGTTGTGGTAATGACTCGCTATGCTCAATGCCACATTTTAATCGACTAAGAATTCTAGGAAATTAATTAAACCTATGTGTTCACTACTAAACAGATTTTTAATCAATGGTTGAACAAGAAGGACAATATGTTAGAATAGCTAACTGAGAGACATGGCCCCTCACCCAATACACGCCAGACATGTTAAATGAACATCAATTTTACCATATTTTTTTGTTATTTATGTGAAGTAGACTTTTGTTTTTTTGGAGGTCTCTAATAATCTCGATGCTTCGTTTGACATTCTTGAAACTTGTATACTTCATAAGTTAATCTTTTTGTCGAGGTATCCTATAGGTTTTGTTTTTATTTTCAGAGACTGGCGGATCTCGCATGCAATGTCTCACCACCTGTACACGAATACAGTACAAGATATCGAACTCAGCATGTTGGAGCCTTTTTTGCAGTTCCTGCCATACAAGAACAAACCCATTTGGGCCCAAATGGGAGCCTTCTATTGGCCAATCATATACCACATGTCATTTATTGGGATGGCGGTTAAAGAGTAAGTATTCGGCACTGTAAATGGCTGAAAATTATGGACTCTTTATTCGTTTTCTTCGTTTTGTTACGTCCTTTAAGTTAGAGGGCACGTGATTTAAAGAGGATAGAAGTAAAAGCATGTTTATAGCTAATATAGGGTATGCAAGTCAGATCACATGAACAAGCTCTATCTTAAGTAGATAAAGTCGCTGTGGCCAAAATCGATTACAGTGACTGTCTTTTCCATCATCACATTTTTTGACCAGAATTTAGCGACTTCTACTGCATTGCCCACGACTTCTCACAAGATTTCAGTGTGCAGATCAGATTTAGTGAACACTTTGGTTATGAGAGCAGTAAGAAAACATTGGAATTTCATGAAATGAAAACTTAATTAATTTGAAAATGAAAACATTTATTTGGCATGTATGTACATGTAAACTATATATATAAAACCCTAATCTAACAAGCCGCTGCCAGTGGGAAGCGTGCCCAGAATGCTGGCCGCATTGCCACGTTCAATGGCAGCAGTAAGATAAGATAAGATGCAGATAAGATTACTGAAATCCTGTGAATGTGAAGATGTGGCCAATGCAGTAAAAGTCGCTAAATTTCTGTGGATTCATTCAGAGCCAATGGCTTCCTTGAATAGTATACAACCTTACACCATCCTCTTTATATAATAAAATAATGCTGGATATTTCACATACCGCTATCTAGTCCCAAACTAAACAAAGTTTGTACTATAGGAACCAGATAACTGATTTAATTCTTATATTTCTTTTTTGTGAATAATCATTATAATATATAAGTAGAAAAATACCCAGACCCGGAATAAATATATGTAGGAAGTGCAAATATTTGTTTCGCGGATGGAATCGAACCCACAACCTCCTGCGTCTCAGCTTCACTCATGGGTTTGTTCTTGTATTTGCCCACTGCACCACGGAGGCCGTCAATAAATAAAGAATACATAATCAAAGAATAACATAAAAAAACATATATAATTGATAAATACATTATTTATGTGCGTCAAACAATTCATTATACATTCTGGTGAAAAACTATATTTATACTTTAATTAGAAAGAGGAAAGATTTTTATTTTTGTATGTTTGTGACCAATAAACTCAAAAACTACTTGTTTTATTGCAAAAACTCTTTACCATTAGAATGCTACATTTTCCTTGAATAACATAGGCTAATTTTTAACCAACTGCGCAGGAGGGTAATGTTTATATTGAAAAACTTCGCGTGCGAAGTTGTGGATTAATCAACTAGATTCTTATCTATATCTTATACTATATAGAAGGTTTTTAGCAAAATGCAACAATCCTACTAAGTAATAACAGAGCCTGTAAATTCTTAATGAAGAAGGCACAGCCGCTGCTTACCGTTTAATTGTCAGATTGTCACAACGAGAAGCAAAGCCAAGGCCTATTAAATATTTACTGCATTCTCATAACCTTGAATCTTGACGACTACTTCCTCGTAAGACTGCTTTCACCGTTGCGTTACCAATTTCTGACCCGAATTTATTAAAAAGAATACTTTCTTTCAAAGCTGAGGCCGAGGCCGCACTGGTAAGGCGATGGCGACGCGAAGTCGACGCGAAAAAACAATTATATTTTTTTTATATGACCTAGTGACAGAACGTTGTGACTAGTGACGCACATGCACCTCTTAAACTTGTTAAAGTCAAACACCCTCCGGCTCCATGGTTGACTCGGACCATTAAGAAAGCTATGTCTAAACGAGACAAAGCAAAACGGACCTACAAAAGATTTCCTTCTGAGGAGAATTTACTTACCTATAAAAAACTCCGTAATCGTTGTACTAAGCTGTGCAGAGATGCCAAGAGACGCCACATACACGACTCGATAAAAAATTGCAGTTCCTCTCAGATGTGGAAATTTTTAAAATCTCTTGGGTTGGGTAAAGAGTCTAGTAATTCCACCATATCATTTGACTTGAATACAATTAACACTCATTTTTCCAAATCTCCTCTTTCTTTAGACAAGAACGTCAAACTTTCTACTTTAGACAAAATCTCTCACTTACCCATGCCTGAGTCCCCTCCTTTTATCTTCAAAGAGGTTACTGAAAAAGAAGTCATTTTATTCCTGAGGTCCATCTCCACCAAAGCTGTAGGTTCTGACGGCATTCACATTCAGATGTTGCAACCTTTAACCTCTGAGCTTGTTCCTGTCATTACCCACATCATAAATCACTCCTTAACAACCAGCTCCTTTCCTTCCGCCTGGAGAAAAGCATTTGTCCTACCTCTGCCTAAAACCTCTAATCCTACTATTGTCTCGCCATTTCGTCCAATCTCCATATTACCTGTCCTTTCAAAAGTCCTCGAAAACGTTGTTCATAGACAACTTTCTCATTTTCTCACTCAAAATAGCCTGCTGAGTCCATTCCAATCTGGGTTTCGACCTGGCCACAGTACCGTAAGTGCGCTTACGAAAGTGTCTGACGATATTCGTTGGGGTATGGACAATAAGTGCCTTACTGCTCTGGTGCTATTGGATTTCAGCAGTGCTTTCAATTCAGTTGACTATGATATCCTACTGTCCATCCTTTCCTCCCTAAATGTTTCTCATCAAGTAACCTCTTGGTTCAAATCATATCTTTCCGGCCGCTCGCAGTGTGTGCGCTCGAATAAGTCTTGCTCTGACTGGTGTGACATATCTGCTGGTGTACCGCAAGGTGGCGTTCTCTCTCCTCTACTTTTTTCAATTTTTATCAACTCTATTACCCTTGTTATTTCTTCTCACTACCATCTATATGCCGACAATTTACAACTTTATCGGCACTTTAAAGCCGAGAACATATTAGAAGGTGTTAACCAAGTTAACGCAGATCTTGACCGCATCAACACATGGGCTAATACTTTTGGTCTATTGGTTAACCCTTCTAAGTCCCAGGTTATACTTTTGGGAAGTCCATATATGCTGAGGGTCGTCGACCAGTCAACGTTACCTCAAGTCGTGTTTGATCAGGTACCTATACCTTACTCGAGCAAAGCTAAGAACCTTGGTGTCATTTTTGATAACCAGCTATCCTGGGCCAGCCACATAAACGAAATCAGTAAAAGGGTGCATTTCTCGTTCCAATCACTAAAACGCCTTCAGAAATTTCTTCCCTTTGAAACCAAAATTACTCTCGCCCAAGCCTTAATGTTGCCCCTTCTCGACTATTCAGATGTCTGCTTTCTTGATGCTACGGAGGAACTTCTCAATAAACTGGAAGGTCTACAGAACTTGTGCATTCGTTTTATATTCGGTCTACGCAAGTTTGATCACGTATCCAATTTTAGATCCCAACTTAAATGGCTCCCTATTCGTCTTCGCCGTGATCTTCACGTCTTATCACTCCTCTTCAAAGTATTATATTGTCCACTCTCTCCCTCTTTCCTCCGTGAGCGTTTTGAATTTCTTGTCCCTCGCAGTGTGCCATGCCCGTCCTCTAAGTCTCTTCTCCTCAAAACACCTCAACACACTTCTAGCCGCTATGGAGGCTCCTTCACCGTTTATGCGGTAAAAATTTGGAATGCCCTTCCTCATGAAGTTCGCGCTAGCCCATCACTCAACATTTTTAAACGGAAAGTTAAAGAGCACTACCTTTCTCTGTAATTTTATATTATTATATATAGGTATATATTTATATTACGTAGGTATATATTATTATTCCATATAATTTATTTATTATAATTATAATATTATAACATATACTTTGATATAGTTCATATTCGTTTTGGGTATATATATATTTATTTATGTTTTTGTACACTCACCTACCTTTAAAATCATTTCTCTCTCTAGCCTCAAAGGTTTGCTGGAAGAAAACTCTTCTTAGGGTTAAGCTCGCCTTTGTACATGACCTCTTTTTCTGTATTTACAAATGTATTTTCTTGTGTGCAATAAAGAATAATCTGTAAACGTGTATATGGCCCACATGATGTTAATTGATCGAGCGAAGCGATATCTCTAAATCAACTTGGGCAAGTCGGCGTTGTATGTATGCATGTTTGTTTGTCCGAGGATAATTTTCGAATTGTTTATCCGATCATGATGTAATTTGGTATATAGGTAGGTAGTGATGGCACAATTTTGGTGTGACTCAATAAGCTAAAAATGTGGGGGGGTTGTTGAGATATTGGGGTTCAAGAGGGGTCGTCAACAGGACGTCAAATGAAAGGTCTTTATCAGTACATTTCAACCCTGTTTTTATTTTCAGTTTAATACTGGTAGTTTTAGAGTTATCAGCCATCATAAAAACAAAACTTTGACAAAATTCACAGGGTACACCAGTGACCCCACAATGCTGAAATTTGGTATTCGTGTAGCTTTATTGACACAAATATAGGCAAACGTCTGAAATCCAAAATAACTGCATTTTGTACCCCAAGAAAGAGTAACCACTTTATATGAACTCCCGTTACCTGTAATTTGAATGAAACTGTAGGTCAAGTTCATGGGTTATTTATTTCGGGACACTATTTTGATAGTCAAAGATTACGATTTTTTTTTGTTTTATAGTGAATCGCGAGGTCTCAGTTCGGGGCGAACCACTAGTTAAAGTGAAGTAAAAAACTTTTTTTGTACATCACAAGGGTCTCACTTTAACTCAATCACTTTAACCCAATATGTACAGAATATTTTGGTAATGTTAAAGCAAAAAGGATAAATGTTTAGTGGCATAAAATTTACACCACTTAACAACGCTGGTCTTCCGTGGTGCCATTGCCGTGCGTGAAGGGCAGCAACTGTGTCAAACATCGGTTGTGCGTTTTAGTAGGTACATTTCCCGTATAAGCTGACCTCGTATTGTGTAGGTTTTCCGTACAATGAGAGGTCAGCATAGACTGGAAATGTATAGCTTGATGTGCAGCCGTGTTTACATAAGAACTAGTAAATAATAACAAACAAATATATAACAAAATACTGCCTCATGCACCTAAGAAACGTGCCTTATGATCACTGCCTTGCGTCCATCAACTTGAGGCATACAGGTGTAAAGCCTCATGTTCCTATAATTTCACCGGCAACCTTACCCTTCAAACAGAAACACAGCATTGCTGCTTGGCGGCAGAAATAGAAATGGTGGTAGTACTTCCCGGGCGAATTCTTTCACAAGGAACCATAGGTGTTCGTTTCAACGGAATCGTCACCATCGCCTTACCAGTGCGGCCTCAGCTATAATGATACGTGTCACGGTATCCGGTCATCCTAGGCGGGGAAATACCAGAAACGAAGCCGATTATGTTTCTGTTTTTATCTTCTCCAATTAGGAATACCTATTTGTTTTTTTTTAATTTGACATCATTATTAAAACCAGTATTCCGTGTTACTCGTAAGTAGCTACTAGCGACACAACAATGATAACATTTAATAATTAGGCTAATCAAACTTCTACGAAATTGACAGCTAGCTCTCAGAATCAACGCTAACGATCGGTAATCGGGCTAATGGTCAAAAGTGTCCACTGCTAAGTGTAGGCTTATTTCACACCTAACGGATTTGATTAGATTATTTTATCCCCTGAATTGATTCATTGTACAGTTAGCACCCAAAACCAAAATGCCATCGCTTGATCCGTGGGATCCGTGGGCTTAAACCAACGCGTCGAACAATATTATCTCTTTATTCTTTATTGTACACAAATAGATTTACAGACAGAAACAGCTTACAAAATGGGCATGTTTAAAGCCGAGCTTAACCCTAATAAGAGTTTTCTACCTGCAAACCTTTGAACACAGCAAGGAAAGCACAGGACACGCAAGGAAGCACACACAAGGACATTGGAGTAAAATACTAATAAATACCTATAGTTAGGTATACATAATATATACCATGATAAATACAATACTTATACATATTAAAAATAATACCTATAAACTATACCTACGTTGTAGATAAACGTAATACATTATACAAAATATACATAATATACCTACTTATACATAATAACCTAAGATATTACAAGGACAGGTACTCTTTGACTCTAAGCTGAAAAGTGCTTAGTGATACTACAGAAATTGCATTATTCCTTCGCGCTGCTGAACTACAAAGAGACCGCCAATTTATGACAATTTATTCTAAGCATACAACGCTTAACTGAAATTCATTCTATATCAATAGCCTGTCTAATTAGAAATATTATCATAATTACGACCTTCGTGGTGCATCGGGCGAATAGCCGGATGAGACGCAGGAGGTAGCGGATTCAATTCCCGCGGCGGAACAAATGTTTGCATGATCTACAGATATTTGTTCCGGGTCTGATTATTTCTCTATACAGGGTGTTTGGTAAC
Organism: Philereme transversata; assembly: GCA_963924445.1. Lineage (NCBI taxonomy): Eukaryota > Metazoa > Arthropoda > Insecta > Lepidoptera > Geometridae > Philereme > Philereme transversata. The sequence goes on from OZ004353.1 coordinate 8,455,554, forward strand.
ATACTGACGATATTCAAGTGACGGTTTCTCAAAACATATAAAAGACTTCTCGAAAAGAAAACTATTAGTTAGATTATCAAATTTTAAAGAAAATTGACTAAGTTTAGGTGTCTACTTCGATATAAAACTTACTGCCTACTTTTGCAATCGACATCCAAAAATAAAGGCCGATTTGATATTTCTTTCGGAAATGGCTGCGGGTTTTGGGTTAGAAAGGGACAACAAGAGATATCTCGAGACGTCACCAATACAGTATCTGTGGTTACATGGCAAGCATTATGCAATAGCACAACATATTAAGTTAAATAAAGTGTTTACTTTTACATGCCAAAATAAATTGCACATTTCTATGGTAATCATTTCACTTTATCTATTATGCTCATCAAAATAACCCCTTTCATTATTGTGCGTATATTATCAAACACTATCAAGTATGTATATTATTTATCAAAAAAAAATTATATAGATACGTATTTTAACAGATATCTGGTTCCAACAGTACAAGCTCTGCTTAGTTTGGGGCTAGATAGCGCTGTGTGAAATGTCCAGCAATATTTAATATTTATTTATTTAATTTCAGGGCCATAGCCGGATTCACTAAACTAGAAGGCAAACAGTTAACTTGGGCAAATGTGCTACCATTGTTTCTTCCGATATGGATGTACACAATGGGCGGACTGCCATTGCCGTGGACGGTGGCGCTGTGGCTAGCAATCATCTTTATAAGCAGTTTCTTCTTTACGGTCTTCGGATTAACGGCTGGACACCATTCTCATACAAACTTCTTTGACGGAGATATTCCAAGGTGAGATAAACTCGGGCCTTACCACAAAAAAGTTAAGGATTTTTTTAACAGGTGTTCAACGGGTGTTTCACTTTTTTGTTATCACCTCATTAGAGTTCATACTCGTACCTCTGAATATAATTATATTCATTCTGACGACCTCCATGGTGTAGTGGGCGAATAGCTGAGACGCAGGAGGTAGCGGGTTCGATTCCCACCGCGGGACAATTAATTTTAATTGTTTGCATGATCTACATATATTTGTTCCGGGTCTGGTTGTTTCTCTATATATTATAAGTATGTATTTACAAAAAAAATGTATATGTATAAATCAATATTAATTAATTATTAATCTAATTCTATCAGTTTGTCTGGTTCCCATAGTACAAGCTCGGCTTAGTTTGGAGCTAGATAGCGCTGTGTGAAATGTCCAGCAATATTTATTTATTTTATTTATTTATTCTGTTATAGAAATAGTATGTATAATTAATCCTATAGTTAAAAATGTGCATGTGAACAAGACGCAAAAGTAGATATATACTCATTATTAAAATAACATAAAATGTTTGAACAGCTCGTAAACACCTATATATTATAACACTAGCTGACCCGCCGAACTTCGTACCGCCTTGACATGTATATAACGCGGGCTATCAATGTACGTACAGAATTGAAATTCTGCCATCATTATGTACGAGCAAATGAATATTCTTCATAACTTCTTTTTGCGTGAATATTTCCGATATTTTAATAGTTATTCTGCTATTCGGGACGGAGACAAATACAACAAATCAAAAACCATGAAAATCGGTCCAGCCGTTCTCGAACAAACCCGACTTTGTTTTATATATTAAAATTAAAAGATTAAAATAAGAGAGTCGTACAGGTTGTATACAGTGTGTCCCTGGATAAAGTGCAACCCCGAAAGGGGGTGAAACTAGATCAAGGAGCGACTGGCGTGCCTTGTTGTGAGTCCTGTTTCGATCCCCACCCTTCATCTTTCATAGAACAGGCCCAGCGACCATAATCTACAACAATATAAGTTAAAAAAGGGTCTCTACCTGAGTGGTGACGTAATCAGTGGTCAACTTTAAATGCTCCTAGCCAGCACATTTTTTATGTTAGAACGTACGTTTTTATTTTATTTAAAAGCTATTATGATAGACAATAATAAAAAGTCATAAAAATTTCTAGTATTATAGGCTTAATTTTAAGATTTTTGGGGTTTATTGGAAAAAAACAGCCTAAAAAATGTAATTTTAATACAAAAATTAAACTTTAAGTCACGATAGCCACTTGTTTGTGAGTTATTTGTTATTTTATCGTCATCGTCACATATCTGACATGATTATGGTTTTTATTTTAACAAAATAGACCTACTACTTTGGAAGAAATCATTTTTTTATTAAATAGAGTCATTAGTGAGCAATAAAAATTTTAATTCATCAATAAAGTATATACTAAATTTTTTTAATTTTTTTTTTCTATTTTTTTGTCGATAATTTTTGATCTAGTTTCACCCCCTTTCGGGGTTGCACTTTATCCAGGGACACACTGTATATTCTTGTACTGTACAGTAGATACTTAGCTCTCTTAGTAGTTACTGGTGATATCAAATAATATAATTTTCTACTTAGTAACTTTAAAGTAAATCTGTAATTCTTTTAATTCTTGTTTTAAGTTGAATTCTACGTAAGCCCAGCTATGGCGGCTTCAAATGCATTTCCATTTATCCAGCTCAGAACTTGAATTAAATTCCCGGTAAAGTTTTAATTTAGGACACCTATCCTGGAGTTCTTAATAGTTTTCTAGGAACAGTGTAACCGATATAAATGGATTCACAACTTTTAGTTCCGTGCAAGTTTCGGTTTACAAGTCTCCGAGGTACGATTAATTCACAGCTACAGTCAACGCCAAAAAACGCTGACCATTTACAAACTTCCAAAAATCCTATACAGCTAAAAGATTAAAAGTCGGTGATCTGCTTTGGCGCATTATTCAGTGACATTATATCGGTGACCATCATCGGAACAAAAATTACTGATCGCATAAAAACATAGTACCACCCGTATCTCGGAAACTAGAGGTTCTAAGCTAGCAGGGTCTGGTGTGGGACTGTGGGACAATGGTAGGTATCAATGAGATCTGCATTTCTGATGACAGCTGTCAAACTTCAACCAGCCGTATCTTGGAAATGAGACGTTCTACGCTAGCGGTGTCTTAGGACAAATGGTAGGTATCAATGAGATCTGCATTTCTGATGACAGCTGTCAAACTTCAGCCAGCCGTATCTTGGACATAAGACGTTCTAAGCCAGCGGTGTCTTGAGACAAATGGTAGGTATCAATAAGATCTGCATTTCTGATGATAGCTGTCAAACTTCAACCAGCCGTATCTTGGAAATAAGACGTTCTAAGCTAGCGGTGTATTGGGACTGTTGGGACAAATGGTAGGTATCAATGAGATCTGCATTTCTAATGCCAGCTGTCATTGACACATTATAGGTGCCGGTCGTGGAAAAGTTCCCCCTTCCACCACCGGACAAGCAGACGTACCAAAAAGTACCACCCATACCTGGTCGGCATACCACCTTGCCGTACCAAACGATTTGCTTCAACTTTTCTTGTTAGCACAAGTAAGGAGAGGAATTAACTTCCGTCGTATGTTTTTCCAAACCAGTATAATCTTGGAGTCTTCAAGTCCAGAGTGAATGGGTTCTTTCTAGGCAAGCGTGCTCCATCTTCGATCACACCTTTACTTACCATCAGGAGAGGTAGTAATCAAGCGCTTGGTTATCATCAATAAAAAAAACATTTGAATAATTTTGAATATTCCACGAAAAGAAACCAAGCCAAAATATTAACCTACCATTTGTCCCAAGACACCACTAGTCTAGAACGTCTTGTTTCCAGGATACGGCTGTTCAAAGTTTGACAACTGTTATCAGATATGCAGATCTTATTGATGTCTACCATTTGTCCCAAGACACTGCTAGCTTAGAACGTCTAGTTTCCGAGATAAGGGGGTGGTACAATGTTTTTATGCGTTCAGTAATATTTTTTTCCGAAGATGTTCACCTATATTTGTAACCTTACTGTGTTCACTGAATAATGTGGCCATAGCAGATCATCTACTTTTAATCTTTTAGGTGTATAGGAATTTTGGAAGTTTGTAAATGGTCAGCGATTTTTGACGTTGACTGTACCAAATCTATACATAAATTTGTATAATAATCACACAGATCGTGACTTAGCAAATTGCAAAAATGTAGATAATTGGAAATGCCAGATCATAGGTACAAATTATGTGCATGCAACCTAACATAAACACATACCTATTTTAACTTTTCCATACATTTATGTATAATTGCACTTTATATTTCATACTCTGCTATCTAGCACAAATGTTCGGAGACAAACTTTATGTTTATCTATACTTATAAAAGGGTAAATTTTAAATGCTCACCAAAATAATTTTTATATCTAACTACCAAGTAAAATAAACTAACTCCATATAAATTAAACCGATTTTATACCGAAGTCCCTAAAGTAAACCTTTTAAATTCTAAAATAAATATACACACATCAGAATAATTGTTCCGTCGTTACTTGGATGAGAACTTACACAATTAAAATCATATCATACTGTATAATTTAATTATTTAAATAATATTAATTATTTCATAGTAAAAATACATATGTACATCGCACGTGTACCTAATATAATCACTTAGTTTATATATTAATTCTATGCTGTTTCGACTGCCTCCGTGGCGCAGTGGGCGTATAGCCGGCTGAGACGCAGGAGGTAACGGGTTCAAATCCCGCCGCGGAACAAACGTTCGCATGATCTACAGATATTTGTTCCGTGTCTAGGTGTTTTTCTATATATCATAAGTATGTATTTACAAAAAAAAGTATATAAGTATTCTATCAGTTATTTGGTTCCCATAGTACAAGCTCTGTTTAGTTTGGGGGTAGATAGCGCTGTGTGAAATGTCCAGCGATATTTATTTATTTATTATGTTATGGTATAGTTATTCTTAGGTTTATTTTAATCTGCACGCAGTGTTAATGTACTAATACTTTACAGTATTAATTGAATGTATCGTTGTAACTATCGTTGGTTGACTTAAATAAATAAAATATCAATAAATATCGCTGGACATGTCACACAGCGCTATCTAATAAAGAGGTAAACTTCGTTAATTGAAAGTTTGTGTATCTGTAGAGGGCTGGGGGATAATATCAGAAACTGGTGAACCAATTCTGAATTCTATAATAACAGAACGAATATACAATTATTTACAATAAAATGAAGAAGCAAAAGATGAATCATCTAAAGACCGACCGTTGCAAACGATCTATAGATATCTCAACTGCTCCAGATCACTACCAGGCGGAAGTGTCCCCAACACACTGGCTGCATTGCCCCGCTGAATTCTGAATAGGCTATATTTTATTTAAATAAAATTCATCAATTAATTAATCAATAAAATTAATTTGTACACCGCCTTGTGGCAAGTTGCAGATCCAGCTAGGTAAAGATCGCAGTCGATATATTACACACGGCTACACATCAAGCTATACATTTCTAGTATATGCTGACCTCTCTTGATCTCTTGACCTAAGATAAGTTTGTTTTTAGATGAAGTAGGCTTATCCAGCGCCTATACCATTCTCTTAGCTAAGGGCGGTAACCAGCTACTACTTGATACTTTTTCAAGGAGATACGAGTCGTAGCTGGTTACCGACGGATATAGAAACCCGCCGTTAGTCAGCTTAGAGAAATACAACATGAAATTTTTAAGTCAACACCATTGTTGTAACATATGGATATAGCCGCGTACCTACCTAGCGCACAGGCTCGCGCGGCAGCCTCGCGAGCCAAACGCTCGGCTGGTGTGGACGTGCCTCGGCCTGCCTCGGGCGCGCGTTTGCTCGGCCGAGCACGGCTCGGCCCCGAGCCATGTGTTGTCGGTAAACTTGACGCGCTCAAAGGTGCCTCAGTGAGCGCTGTGCGTTAGGTGGGGACGGTTATGTTTTGGCTCGCGCGCGAAGTTACTACCAAGTTTTGTCTCTTGCCGTGTATTTCTTCTATAATTGTGATATTATGGGCAGTCAAGAGGAGTCCATTCGCTTAATACAACTGTACAGCAAGTACAATGCGCTTTGGGACCCCAAAGATCCAAAATATTTGAACAAAAATCAGCGGGAAGACAGTTGGCGGCAAATATCTGCTCAAATTAATATGGCTGTCAAGGAAGTGAAAAACAAAATGGTGTCCTTGTGTGGTTCCTATCGTCGAGAGAAAAGCAGGGAGAAAAAAAGTCGCATAACAGGTTCAGGTATGCATTTTTATACTTAAAAATATGAACTTACAAATTATTTGATAAAATAATTACTTATTATATACTTATTATTACTTATTATATACTAATTAAATTGAAGAAAATTTATTTATACAATAAAATATTTAAAATTATGGAAATATTAATTTTATTTTTGTTCTGTTTTAGCCGCTGCAGATGTTTATAATTCGAAGTGGTTTGGATATCCTTATTTCCATTTTCTTAAGGATAAAAATGAAACTGGTGACACTCAGGAAACGATGCCGAATGTAAGATTTTTTAACTAAGCATAATGATTTTGAAATGGTATAGAACCATTAGTTATAAAATGTTCTGCCAAGTGCAACCGTATTTCTTTTGCGTTATTAGAACTACGCCTTGGAAACGCTGCAATTGGTGCGAATGTAACTTCATTTATTTCATTTCTCCATTGGCCAGGAATCAGTGCGCCATCAAGTTCTCTGTCAAACAATTCCGGTGAAATAAGATTAGTTGAAGTATTTTTTCGGATGTATGTAGTTGTACAAATATACAGCTGCTAAGACGACCTTTGTTGCTTTATTTGGCTCTAGTAAGATAGGTTTTCTAAAAACGCGAAATATGGCACTTAATATACCAAACGCATTCTCAACGACACGTCTAGCTCGGCTAAGGCGATAATTAAATATTCTTTCTTTAGAACCATTTTCTGGGTTGCCCTCAAATGGTTTCATGGTATATTCGTTGAGTGCAAAGGCTTTATCGGACAAAATAAAATAAGGAACTTTTGTTACATATGGTATTTCCAATATCTTCTCTTTAGGCACGTTCAATTCTTTCTTTTCTAGCTTTTTATACAACGTTGTGTTTTTAAAAACACCACCATCAGAGATTCGCCCTTTGCTACCAACATTTACATACAAAAAATTGTAGCTAGCATCAACTAATCCAAAAAGCACGATGCTTGGAAATTGTTTGTAATTATCATAATCAGTGCCACTGTTCATCGGTGCCTGCAACATAACATGTTTTCCATCCATCGCTCCAATAGCGTGGGGAAAATTCCATTTACTTTCAAATTCTTTTGATATGGAAAGCCACTCTTCTTCTGTAGATGGGATCTGTAAAAAAATTATAGAGTACTGAGCATGACAGGACCCTCCGCTGTTTGAAAGTATTCAGACTAAACGTATTTATGAGCCCCTATGAGTGGTTGTATTAGGTACTACGAGTATACACCACTCCATATTTGGCCCCTTTTAGTGGTAGTCCGAAGACGTTCAAGCAATGGAGAATCCTGCTAGAAAAATATTAAAGATATCGCTACTAAGGTACTTGAAGGTATTAAATACTACAAACGTTAAACTTTAGCTTCAACGTAATCAATCAGATTAAACGTAGGGTCCTGCCACATTATATACATATTCACACTGCACCACAATTGATCTATTAATTAAAATTATGTTTTCAGGAGGCAATACCGGAATCTTCACACACTTCTGACGTAGAGAGACACACAGAGACTGAAAACGCTCCGACAAAGACGCAATTGCCGGAGGCTAGCATCGAGAAAGCACCACCACAACAACAACAAGACCTAACCTCGGATGCTAGCATGCCTTTACCATCAGAACCTGCTCGTAAAAAAAAAACGACATAATCCGAAGAAAACGCAGCCACACGAAGATTCGGCAGATATCATGCTCGCAGAAGCCTTTGAATACTTGCAAAAGTCTTCGACCGACATCAATGATCCATACTCTTCATTTGGAAGACACATAGCCAACGAGCTAAGAAAATATGATCCGCACACATTAGCGTATGTTAAGAACGCTATCAATAATATAATTTTTGAAGCCGATATAGGGAAATACACACAACAACAAATTAATACAGAATACTATACACAGCAGTACACTAATTCCTCTACAATGGACTCATCTGGCACTTCATCATCAGCATCAAATACCGCTACGTCTTCTGCCATTACACAATCACCTAATGCCAATGTTGGATGCGAAACTATCACTGAATTGTAATTAAAATAAACAATTGATTTTTAAATTTGTCAAATTATTTGTATTTACCTTTACATAATCCCTTAAGGCTTCAATAATAGCGTCACAAACTTCTGGAACTATTCTTGAGATACTCTGCTTCGATACTCGAAATAAATATTGCAAGCTGCTGTAAGAATCTCCGGTTGCTAAAAATCTTAAAGTTATTAACACTCGTTCATTCACAGTGATTGCTTCTCTATATTTTGTATCGCACTTTTTGATTTTATCAGACAACAATGAGCACAAATTTTCGAACTCTTGTACGGACATTCGTGTAAAATTATGTACAGTCTGATCATATACTAAATCTCCAAGTAATCTATTTCCATATTGGTGGCGATGCTCATAAATTTTTCTAATCCAGAAGCGTCTAGGTTTTTTCTTGAGACGTGACTGTTTTCGTTTCTTTAAACAATAAGCAGCTAGGAAAATAGCTGCAGCTGAAAATACACGACTGTCCATTACGAATACTCGTGGACTTATGATGGCTCAGCCTGCCTCGCGAGCCTGCCTCGCGAGCCGGCCTCGTGTAAATTGAACAAAACTACTGAGGCTGCCGCGGGAGCCATCGCTCGCGATCCGGACACCGAGGCTGCCGCGCGAGCCTGTGCGCTAGGTGGGTACCCGGCTTATACCTTCTCCGCCATTCTTTGCTGCTATTGCTGCAATTTATCACCAGGCGCTATACAAATCCTCTTCAAAAACCACGGTTTTTCGTAAATACTTACTGTCAGTGTTGACTCCTGTCGAAATAAATACTCGTTGAAGTTCTGACTTTCAAAACTGTGTTCTAATCCTACATTCGAGTTGGGTTGAATACAAATTAATTGTAATTCAGCGGGGCAATGCAGCCAGTGCCTTGAAGACTGCTTGCAACGATAGATGATTGAACTCTTTCCTCTGTATTTTTTAAAAGAGATATAGTAAATATTTGTAGGTATATTCTTTCTGTTAATTGTTAAACTACCAGTATTATAATTGTCCAGACCTCGTATACAGACATAGACGGAATAAATACCTAAATCCCTGATTGGCACATTATTATTTCAATCTGTGTTTATCGGATGATCTAACTCGGTTTGCGGATGGACTATTTGCTGTTAGTGATTGAGCTTATAATACGAGTACCATTTATTGATTCTATGACTATTCTATCAACAATGTTGATTTTAGTGATACAATAATCAAGGGATTACTTGCCTACGAGTAATTAATTAATATTGTTAATATTCAGTTGATATTTAACTAACTGTCAGCATTCTGATTAGCAGATTTTGTATTTATATATTATTTTATAGATATTTTAGACTTAAAAGTCCAATAGCTGACGTTTAAGTCTACAATATCTAAACGGGAAACATAATTCGCCCCAAACTGAGATCTCGCGAGTCTCCCGTAAAAACAAAAATATATTATTTGTTATATTTGAATATCAATATAGTGCCACGAAATAAATAACCATGTTACTTGACCTTCAGTTTCATTCAAATTACAGGTAACGGGAGTTCGTCTTATTTGGTTGCTCTTTTTTGGGGTACAAATTGCAGTTATTCTGGCTTTCAGACTTTTGCCTATATTTATGTCACTAAAGCTACACGCATACCAAATTACAGCACTGTGGGGTCACTGGTGTACCCTGTGAATTTCGTCAAAGTTGTTATCATGGCAAATAACTCAAAAACTACAAGGACTTAACTAAAAAAACAGGGGTCGAAATGTACTAATAAATACCTACCTTTCATTTGACGTCCCATTTGACCTAATAGTTAATGATTGGATTTTCATTTTTTACCCCTCTTGAACCACAATACGCGTCCCTATCACATTTCACGATGATCGGATCAACGCTTTGAAAGTTATCCTCGGACAAACAAACATGCATACATACATACAACGCCGATTTCTTCAAGTTGATTTGGAGATCTCGCTTCGCTCAATCACTTACTCACCAATACGGGGCGTATTGTCCCAGATTGTTAAGTAGTGACCAAGCTCTTTCTTCATTCTTTTCATCTTCAATTTCAGGGAGGAATACCTTGACTGGGGGATCCACGAACTGGACGCGATCGTGGAACGAATAGACTACGCAGGACACCACTTTAAATCCCTCACACGATTTGGAGACCACGCTTTACACCACCTATTCCCAACATTGGACCACGCTGAGCTGAAATACCTCTATCCAACATTACTCGAACACTGTGAGAAGTTTGAGACGCAACTGAGAACGAATACGTTTTACGAAGCGCTGATCAGTCATAGTAAACAGTTGATAAGAAAACGGCCAAATAATATGAGGGATAGAAAAGTCAATCGGTATTCAAAACCTGTATATGTGCCATTTTGATTGCCTGTGGTCTAAGAATAATATTAGTTATGTGATCCCTACTTATAATATAGCCTCTAGACTATGTGCCATGACGGACAATCACAGAATGCGTAATGATTGCCACCATGATTGCGCAGCTACATTTGTTAATTATGGACGTCGAAACAGTAGCAGCTGCTGCTATTTATTTATTTAGTGTATATAACCATTATATATAAAGTACGCGTCCGCACCGTACCATAAACAAATACGAACTGAGTGATAGGTGATCGTATGGACACGCTTACAATCATGGCCGCAAACTGAAAAACCGACATAGCGGCAATTACGCTCGATCGTTGCCGATCATGGGCGATTACGGGCAATTATGCCTTCTACGCGATGGTGCTATAACGTAGCTCAGGAGTCAGGTAATAAGTTTAAGTTCAACATTCTCCTTCTCCATTCTTCCCTCATTGAGGATCGTGACTCCTTTGGTGAACTTTGTTCACTGCTTGTCTCCAGTTTCTATGAGTTGACTGCTGGATAGCAGCGCTGACTGGCATCTCTAGCTGTTCAGATCACTGGTCCGCCCATCGTTATGGGCTTGTTCCACGAGGCTTTTTACCCTCTGCCTTTCCCGTAACCATAACCAAAATCCAGGTTGATTTGATCCAGGCTTATATAAAACTAGCTTTCGCCAGCGGCTTCGTACACGTTGTTTGTCAACAAAAAGTAGCCTATGGTGGATCCAGGTCATAATCTATTAACACACTAAATTTCATTGAAATTGGGCTATTACGACGTGATTGAGTAACAAATATAACAAGCCTTAATGTTGCCCCTTCTCGACTATTCAGATGTCTGCTTTCTTGATGCTACGGTGGAACTTCTCAATAAACTGGAAGGTCTACAGAACTTGTGCATTCGTTTTATATTCGGTCTGCGGAAGTTTGATCACGTATCCAATTTTAGATCCCAACTTAAATGGCTCCCTATTCGTCTTCGCCGTGATCTTCATGTCTTATCGCTCCTCTTCAAAGTATTAAGTATATTGTTCACTCTCTCCTCCTTACCTTCGTGAGCGTTTTGAATTTCTTGTCCCTCGCAGTGTGCCACGCCGGTCCTCCAAGTCTCTTCTCCTCAAAACACCTCAACACACTTCTAGCCGCTATGGTGGCTCCTTCACCGTTTATGCGGTAAAAATTTGGAATGCCCTTCCTCATGAAGTTCGCGCTAGCCCATCACTCAACATTTTCAAACGGAAAGTTAAAGAGCACTATCTTTCTCTGTAATTTTATATTATTATATATAGGTATATATTTATATTAGGTAGGTATATATTATTATTCCATATAATTTATTTATTATAATTATAATATAACATACTTTGAGTATAGTTCATATTAGTTCTGGGTATATATATTTATTTATGTTTTTGTACACTCACCTACCTTTAAAATCATCTCTCTCTCTAGCCTCAAAGGTTTGCTGGAAGAAAACTCTTCTTAGGGTTAAGCTGGCCTTTGTACATGACCTCTATTTCTGTATTTTTAAATGTATTTTATTGTGTGCAATAAAGAATAAAGAAACATCCAAACTTTCACATTTATGATATTAGTGTGATGGTAGTTTTACGGTTTTATATGTGCACTTTACTTAAAATGTTTTGTTTGTTTGTATTATAAGCAGTGATTTTATTTTACTTTATAGTAATAATTTTGTGTACGAGTACCTACCTTGACTTGCAAACATGTCTCACATAAGGACATTCAAGAATACCAATATTAATCTTTAGAGGTGTAACCATTTTTGTTTTAGCATTAGCTGTGGAATAAAGTTATTTGATGTTAAGTATTGACCAATTCCGAAGTTTTATTTATTAAACCAAAATTATGAAGTTTGAAAGTTTGAAACTTTAGCATAGGACTAGTTCCTATGTTCCTATATTAGTTGTCATTTTCAAATAATAGTTAATAAATCAATAAAAACGTTTAATTCAGACCAGACAGGGATCCATAATTTTTGTTAGAAAATACAGAAAAATCGTGCATAAATAATATTTTAGTATACACAAAAAGATAAATAATAAATTTAGGTAGGTAGTTAATATTGAAGCATGAGCACTGAGGAGGCATAAACTGTGCCGAAATCTCGGCGAAATTAAAAACTACCGAGACAAATAACTCATTTTAGTGAAAATATTTTCAAAGCAAATTACCCCAAGGAATAAAGCTGGTTCATATTACATCTGAAAGAGCAGGTTAGATACATATTGCCTGATCATAAGTTTATACTGCAAACAAATAGCGACATTGTTATACATCCAATGCATATCTAAACCTGTACCATTGCATAAACTTCAATACTGAAGCTTTATTGAATTTTAAAATGAAATTATTCTAGTAGAACTTACAGACGAAATTAAATTCTATATTTTACAATTGAACGCATTTGTATTATATACCTTTATCGAATCATTATTTCGATATTCCATTCCTATTATATTTCCGACCCTTGCGATTCGAAGTACTTTCTACGTTTAATCGGGAACTATGGGACGTGTCCAGTGAATTTGATGCAGTAGTTCATCTTGGTTAGTCAAAAAAAGGTCGGGCCTTTTTGTATACAGTTTTAGGTTCATCGTCATTATACCAACCAGGGAACGTTTACTGCCCCCATCGATTTCCAGAGCGTTCTTGTTGCGGCCCGATGGCTTCCAACAATATTTATCAGGTCGTTTTTCCAGCTAGTGAATAGTCCTACAATACGCTTCCCAGAGCGCTGGGTTACATCTGCAAAATTAGTACACTGTAGCTGAATTCCTTATAGTCATTTTATCCAAACCATAATTTAAGTGGTACTTCAATGCACCATCGTTTTGGAGAAGAGCTGAAAATAGACAAGCACTTTGCACAAACCATATCTTAAACTTTATATTGAGACACCTGTCAGGTTTACGTCTTATTTACCATACGAGTATATATGGTCTGCAGGGGTCAAGCCATTGCATATAGCATCATATCTATGCAAAATCATCAAAAGCCAACAATATTTATCTAAATCTAAATAATGTTCCAAATTCGGGCGCGAAATTGTCCGTGATTGTAGGCTTTTAATAGTCATAAACCATTCTGAAGAAGATTTGCGCCCGCGGCTTCGTACACGTGGTTTGTCAATAAAAGTAGCCTATGTATATAAATAAATAAATATTATAAATATTGCTGGACATTTCACACAGAACTATCTAGCTCCATACTAAGCAAGCTTGTACTATGGGAACCAGATAACTGATAGAACACTTATACAGGGTTACAGGAAAAATCGTGTTAGATCCGTTAAGGGCGTGGAGTACCCATCATTTCTGACTTATTTCACTATGAAACACCCTACCCTAAACTTAACCCTTTTCGAGATATTCGACTTTTAATTTTTTTATTGAAAATTGCCGATTTTTAGGCTACTAAATTTATTTTTGTTTATTTTGTGTATCTTATTATTATTATTATTGCATTTTTACATGTGTAATAAGATGCTTTAGGACGTCTATCATTAAAATAGTGCATAAGTTAATTGAATAGACCGTAGTAGACAAGTGAAAGTTAAGAAATAAAAAAAAATATTAGAAAGTTTATTTTTCTCTAAGGGATATCTAAAAAATGTTATGGCAATTGTTCGGCAGATGTTTTTTTAAAATATCTACGTTTCGTCAGCTATCTAACGAGGTATAATAATCTAGGGTTTTATTCAAATGCATTGAAAAAAATTTAGTTTTATAGGCGACAGTGGAGAAGAAAATTTATACTTAGCCCTAAAAAGTAAAATAAAATAATAGGTAAGCATGAAATGTCATTTATTAAAGATTTTCACACAACTTTTTCTTATTCTACAGTTCATGTTCAACATGGCCGCCTCTATTTCTGATACCTTGTCGCATCCTTCTACGGAGACCAGTCTTTACTACTCCAGTGGTTAACGTGGTCCTCATTTTATTGGCTGCATCCACAATCCTTTCTCGTAAGTCTTCCACAGACGAAACTGGATTCGGCTCGCTGTACACAAGACTTTTCATGCACCCCCACACGTGAAAATCCATGGGGGTTAGGTCCGGACTTCTTGCTGGCCATGGCAACGGTCCACCTCGTCCTATCCATTTGTTTGGATAATTTGTGTCCAGCCAGTCTCTGACACTTCTCCTGAAATGGGCAGGGCAGCCATCGTGTTGGAACCACATGTCCCTGATCAGGTTGAGTGGCAGATCATCCAGCAAATCACTTAAGTCTGCTCTCAGGAAATTTTCGTAGCTTTCCCCATTTAGATTATCCGGGAGAAAGTAAGGTCCAATCAAATGATTGGAGATAATGCCCATCCACACATTCACGCTGAATCTTCGTTGGAACCCCTTCTCTCTTTTCTTATTGGGATTCCTTAGCTCTTTTGGGGCCCAGTAATCGGCGTTGTGATAGTTAGTTATGCCATCTTTATCAAATTTGGACTCATCCGTCCACAAGATATTTCTTAGAAAATCTGGGTCTTCTACGACCTAACCCCCATGGATTTTCACGTGTGGGGGTGCATGAAAAGTCTTGTGTACAGCGAGCCGAATCCAGTTTCGTCTGTGGAAGACTTACGAGAAAGGATTGTGGATGCAGCCAATAAAATGAGGACCACGTTAACCACTGGAGTAGTAAAGACTGGTCTCCGTAGAAGGATGCGACAATGTATCAGAAATAGAGGCGGCCATGTTGAACATGAACTGTAGAATAAGAAAAAGTTGTGTGAAAATCTTTAATAAATGACATTTCATGCTTACCTATTATTTTATTTTACTTTTTAGGGCTAAGTATAAATTTTCTTCTCCACTGTCGCCTATAAAACTAAATTTTTTTCAATGCATTTGAATAAAACCCTAGATTATTATACCTCGTTAGATAGCTGATGAAACGTAGATATTTCAAAAAACATCTGCCGAACAATTGCCATAATATTTTTTTTAGATATCCCTTAGAGAAAAATAAACTTTCTAATATTTTTTTTTATTTCTTAACTTTCACTTCTCTACTACGGTCTATTCAATTAACTTATGCACTATTTTAATGATAGACGTCCTAAAGCATCTTATTACACATGTAAAAATGCAATAATAATAATAATAAGATACACAAAATAAACAAAAATAAATTTAGTAGCCTAAAAATCGGCAATTTTCAATAAAAAAATTAAAAGTCGAATATCTCGAAAAGGGTTAAGTTTAGGGTAGGGTGTTTCATAGTGAAATAAGTCAGAAATGATGGGTACTCCACGCCCTTAACGGATCTAGCACGATTTTTCCTGTAACCCTGTATACTTTTTTTTTGTAAATACATAGGTACTTTTAATATATGGAAAACACCCAGACACGGAACAAATATCTGTAGATCATGCAAACATTTGTTCCGTGGCGGAAATCAAACTCGCTAACTCCCGCGTCTCAGCCGGCTATACGCCTATTACGCCACGGAGGTCGTCAAATTAAAAATATACACACATTAAATATATATATATATATATATATTATTTATATTTCATGCTAATTATAAAGAGACGACCTCCGTGGCTCAGTGGGCCAATAGCCGGCTGAGACGCTGGTGATAGCGGGTTCGACTCCCGCTGCGGAACAAATGTGTGCATGGTCTACAGATATTTGTTCCGGGTCTGGATGTTTTTCTATATATTAAAAGTATTTATGTATTTACAAAAAAAGTATATCAGTATTCTATCAGTTATCTGGTTCCCATAGTACAAGCTCTGTTTAGTTCGAAGCTAAATAGCGCTGTGTGTAATGTCCAGCAATATTTATTTATTTATTCCAAAAGCCAACTCAGACAATTAGAGCTTTGACTTTTTTGAAGTTAGTTAAATTACTCTCTGTTGCCTTATTAATTATCATTTTCAGAACACGTTAAACCGGCTTTTAAATTAGAATCTCTATGAAAATTCGGTCCCTTCAGAGCGCCCTTTGTTAAAACTCCTTAATTATTACATATGTAAATTAAAATCGAAACAATGAAAGTGGCGACATTTATCAGGGTACAGTGGAACTAAATAAAAGTGGGGCATTTCTTGGAAACCCGAATAGTGATGGACTAATTCTTGAAATATCTGGGTGGGTGGTTTTCAACCGACTTCAAAATAGGAGGAGGTTCTCAATTCGACTGTATTTTTTTTATTGTACCTCAGAACTTTCGACTGGGTGATCCAATTTCGATGATTCTTTTTTTATTTGAAAGCTGGTGCTTCCCGTGTGGTCCAATTTGGTACAGCTCTGACAATGGCATCCATGAGAAAACCATTTCAGTCTTAAATTAGCATTAAGTATATGCGCGACAAATGGACGAATAACTCAATATCCCGCCCACCGATTTCGATGATTATTTTTTTATTGGAAAGGATGTACTTCAAGGGTAGTTTTATGAGAGTTTGGTTGGGTTAACCGACTTCAAAAAAGGAGGAGGTTGTCAATTCGACTGTATTTTTCAATATGAATATTCCAGGTAATATTGAAGTTGGTTGTTAGATTATTGTAAAAATTATATAATCGTTCGAAAGGACGACCTAGCTATTTAAAAGTTAAAGAAACACCTGATCCTTAAAGGTGCGGATCATGCGAACAGACCAGTAACATATAAATATTTCGAACTTGTGGTATCTATACAAATAAATTCGATAGTACACGTCTTTTTTTTAATACAACCTGGCGATGGAATTAGCATAAGACCCACCTGATGTGAAGTGGTAACCATCGCCTATAAAAAGTATTGCCTCGTAGGTCACCCGCCTTAAATACATGCGTACGTGCCCTACGATGCACTGCTCTGCATCCATAAACTTCAGGTATACAGGGAACCCTCATGTGCGTGTAGTTTCGCCAGAAACCAACCGAAACACAGCAATGCTGCTTGGCGGTAAAAACAGTAGGTACTTCCCGGGCGGTCTGTCTGTCTGTCCCTCTGTCTGTCTTTCTGTTTAGGAACTGAGACATAGGTGGCAATTCTGTTGTTTACGTTAACTAAAATTTTGTAAAATACGAACGCTCTTATTTTGATCACACTAAAGATCAAATTAGAATGAAATTTAAAGTGACATTTCTAAAATTATGTAATTTTTGTTATGATGGCATGTTTGCGGGCTAGTTTTAGTGGTCAATCAAATTGGTATTGACTAAAACTAGCCCGCTATCACGCCTTCTTATTTAAAAATACTTAAATTTAGAAATGTAAATTTAAATCTCATTCTAATTTGATCTTTAGTTTGAACAAAATAAGACCGTTCATATTTTACACAATTTTAGTTAGCGTAAACAACAGAATCGCCACCACAGGCTACTTTTACTCCACTGCACAGAATGAGGGTAATGTTTTTACCATAAGCAGGTAGTCATCATATGAAGATTCCTTACTGCTCACAGCACTACTGTAAACTGTTTCCATTGTTTCAATGTGAATGGAACAGACCGCAACAACTCAACAAAGTTCCGAAGAAACATCCGTCTAATTTGTAAAGGAAATAAATAGGGTACAATGGTTTCCTTTTAGGAGTTTGCGCTGCGATGGAACTTCGACTTCTGCAGGATACAATTTAGATTTTAGAAATTTCAGAATCAGGGAATCAGGAATTATAGCATTACCAATAACATAAATAAATAATACTGGTCACACCGCGCTATCTAGCCTCAAATGTTTTCACGGCCATGTTTTTGTCAAATTTTGAGAAGATTAAAATTAAAATTAGTATGTAGTACATAGAGTTCAACAAAGCTAATCTGAATAAAAAAACGTATATTATTACTAAATTTGTACATAAATATTCAAAGATGATTTATAAAAGCGCCTGGTAACATGGAAAGTTACAGGAAAATAATATTTGGAATGAAATCTGATTACAAAATTGTCCTAAAGACCGAGTAACTATTAAAAATGCTGTTAAAGTAAAGCGCCTGTTAACAAATACCTGAGCAATAAACTTGAAAACTTGAGCTTGAAATACATTTTCAGGCGCAGTTTCCGACTTTATAGTAAAAAGCAGGTGTTGCCTGTGGCTAATCATCGCCTTTTAGTGAAAAACAGTATTTTAGATTAGATTAGATGATTATTGCTGGACATTTCACACAACGATATCTAGCCCCAAACTAAGTAGAGGGAACCAGATAGAATACTTACATACTGTTTTTTTGTAAATACATACTTATAATATATAGAAAAACAACCAGACCCGGAACAGATAATGCAAACATTTGTTCCACGGCGGGAATCGAACCCACTATCCCTGCGTCTCAGCCGGTTGTTCGCCCACTGCGCCACGGAGGTCGTCAGAATAGTGAAAAACGGTATTTTAGAACAGATAATTCTTTATTGCACACCATACAAAATACAAATAAAAATAACAACGTAAATCTATTGATACAATTGGCGGTCTTATCGCTAAATAGCGATTTCAACCACACAACCTTTGGATGGAATGGACTGTGTGGACATTACCTGGGGTGTAATGGTTTACCTACTACATGTACATACTAATACTAATGATATAAAAATAAATATTACATATATTTTGATAATCACGACGAATAACCGGCTGAGACGCAGGAGGTAGTGGGTTCGATTCCCGCCGCTGAACAAATTTTTGCATGATCTACAGATATTTGTTCCGGGTCTAGATGTTTTTCTATTCTATATAATGTAAGTATGCATTTACAAAAAAAAGTATATAAGTAGTCTATCAGTTATCTGGTTCCCATAGTACAAGCTCTGCTTAGTTTGGGGCTAGATAGCGCTGTGTGAAATGTCCAGCAATATTTATTTATTTATATATTCTTAAAAAGTCGGCGAGTGGAAGCAGAAGCGGCGTAAGGCGGGGGCGACTTGGGCCACTGCCTACGGCCTTGCGGACCGAAGGACCTCGCACCTCGGAGGTTTATGCATTACCAAGCCGTGACGAAAAAATTTTACTCTTCGTAAAACGATAAAAATTATTATTGACATATCAAATTTATTTTTATTTAGTTTTACATCCTCTGGCGTTGCATCGCTGTCACGGGGAATCCCGCCTATCTAAGGTACCCACCTAAAGTGATTTGTTTCCAGAGTGCAGTGGCGGCGTTAGGCGTCGGCGACTTCGGCGACCGCCGACGGCCTCGCGCTCCCAAAAATGTTTTACAAGTTATTAAAAGTTTGGTTATGCGTTATTAATTCCGTACACGTGAGTAGCATTTATCTAGAGTCGCAGAGTTGTCTGACAATACTATGAATGTTATAAAAAAGTCCCATGTTTTGGCCATTGCCAATCCCAGGTTCAAAAGAACGATGCGGTATGAAATTTTTGCATCATTCGATTATCATTAAAACTCATAAAAATACTCGTAGTATTCAGCTCATTCAATTTAACCTTTTTTTTTAACTGGGGAATGAAAGGGGCCTTGCAAAGTTGATGTCGCCTACGTCCACGTTTGGTCTAGCGCCGCCACTGCGTGGAAACCCATCTCAAAGAATGGTCCAATTCGTCAATGACAAAATAGGGTGGAATATAAAAGATGCATGTAACAATAAAAATACAAAAAATATTAGTTTCATTTATTTGCAACAAAATTACATCGTGTATTTTATGTTAGTATTTTATGTTTTGTGTTTTATTTTATGTTTTTATGTTTTATGTACATAACTAGCATGTATTTTAAAGAAAATATAATAAATCTATTTTACAATGCTTATCAAGCATAGGCCTCTCCATAGAACACTGAGTGAACTTGAGCCTTCATTAGAGACCTATAGTGAGATACCTACATGTTTCTGTGCCATAAGTATGTCATCACTGGTTACACACACTGGATCAAATTCTTTCGTCTTCAAGCACTGAGGTATTCTGAGATGTCGTCACGTAGTTTTTCGAACACTGCCTAGCCGAGTTGGATTCGTTGACTGACCTTTTTCTCGAAGTTGGACCTTTTTTTTTTTTTCGAGGAGGAAATCTGCATACAGATACCCGTATTGCATGCAGGGTACAATACGGGTTATGTGAGGTTGTCGGACTCAACGACCCACTAAAACCTCCCCGGTGGCCGACCTCAATGCATGTCAAAGGGTTCTGGGATCTCGCAAGAAACGCTCCAGAGGCCCCCTCATGTATATCGCCCATAAAGAGCACGTCCCAGGGGCTGTCGCCCCCAGCACCCTCACGGTGCGTGCACAGCAGCACATGCCACATTGTGCGGCTGCCCTCCCTGAGTCCGCTATCCGGATTGGCCAGAGCCCTCCCTCTGACTACCCACGGACCCGAGAGGTCCCCTGTTTGGCAGGGGAAACCATTACTCTGCCCCTTCACGGGGCGGGCGGCGCGGGGTGGCCGTTGCCTGCACCCCGCCGCCGCCTTCTCCGAGCGGGATCGGCCCTCTCCCGATCTCGCTCAGCGGCCTCTTTCCGAACCAATACGGTCTCACAGAAAGAGGCCACGGCCTTCCAGCCGTCCTCGTTTGCCAACATAGCCGCTACTACGTTTGGCAAACGGAGGTCCTGCTCAATCCTGGTGATCAGGTTCCGCCTTTCCACGCACCACGCTGAGCATTCCTCGAGCGTATGCTGGGCCGAATCCCGGTCCCACCCACATTGATGACATTGCGGCGTCCGTTCTCGAAGTTGGACCTGCCTAACTGGGCCGTTTGTAGATAGAGGTACTCGAGATTAGAGTGATACTAGGGTGGCGCCGCATAGATGGAAATACGACCTACTGAAGGTTGCTGGGAGCTGTTGGGTGCAGGCCGCACAAGATCGGTCGCTCTGAAGATCTATGAGGGACGCAGTGGAAGTAGATGATAGAGATGAAAATGATGATTAAACAAATACCAAAACGACGATGTCTCTATCTATATTATTTGGTATCTATTACGCATTTCAATAATCTTTTTAATTACCAAAATTGTTACGAAACTGGGAATCAAACCCACAACACACGATTAGTTGAAATGTCTTTAGCCAGAACGCCAATTCAATTCAGTAGCTTCAATAGCTGTTGGGCCTGACCAATGCTCTCACTCACCTTCTAATGATTTCAAAACACGCCATTCTATTTTGTGAGGTACCTCATACCTGCCTACTTAGATAAATGGACTCTAACAAACAAGTATTAAATCACCCGTACCTGTTCCACCGGTAAAAGTACTCGTACCAGTTATTTTGACATCATCATTGACGCAAACAATTTGGGCAATTTATTATGCCAAAATGATCTATTCAGAGGGGAGTGAGAAATTCTGGCAATAAATCATGGTAGACCTCATTCGCATGGGAACGTTTCAATTTCAGGGACATTTGTGAGAAAAGCAGGTTGCCAGTACGTCTACCGGCACCCATCCGTGAACCATTATCATATGATACTGATGACGTGCATTCACTTGTTAGTAAAAATGTAATTACAAATTACTTGCTTGTCTGTTAACAGCGCACGCAGACCTAGTAGGTACGAATATTTTGAATAGGTAAAATGATAAAATTTTAGCCAATGTCAGCAGAACGCAGCATCAGCGTTTAAGCTAGTGACTGGATACGGTTGTATACTAGTACAAATTACCTGCTTTCTCTTAATTATGTCTGTTAACAGCGTACGCATGCCTAGTACGAATATTATAAATAGGTGAAATGATAAAATTTTAGCCAATGTCAGCAGAACGCAGCATCAGCGTTTAAGCTAGTGACTGGATACGGTTGTATACTAGTACAAATTACCTGCTTTCTCTTAATTTTGTCTGTTAACAGCGTACGCATGCCTAGTACGAATATTATAAATAGGTGAAATGATAAAATTTTAGCCAATCTCAGCAGAACGCAGCATCAGCGTTTAAGCTAGTGACTGGATACGGTTGTATACTAGTACAAATTACCTGCTTTCTCTTAATTTTGTCTGTTAACAGCGTACGCATGCCTAGTATGAATATTATAAATAGGTGAAATGATAAAATATTAGCCAATGTCAGCAGAACGCAGCATCAGCGTTTAAGCTAGTGACTGGATACGGTTGTATACTAGTACAAATTACCTGCTTTCTCTTAATTTTGTCTGTTAACAGCGTACGCATGCCTAGTACGAATATTATAAATAGGTGAAATGATAAAATTTTAGCCAATGTCAGCAGAACGCAGCATCAGCGTTTAAGCCAGTGACTGGATACAGATTGTACTGGTAGACAGGTGTCGACCTGCTTTATGTATCAAAGTTTTCCTTTCAGCTTTGAGTAATTAGCGACTTACAAGCTGGGTGCAAGTGATGACGACGCAATTAGCTATCTCTTATTGTTTGGGGTCGGCACACATCAATTAGAGTAGACTTTGGCGGAAACTTTTAATAGGTTATGTGATGCGTTTGGAACTTCGCAAGTACAGCCTTGAGCTCTAATGAATACGTAGGTTCTTTGAATATGGAGGATGATAGCGATGCTGTATTTAATTTGATACGAAAGCTGACAAACTCAGTCAGCTTGTCAGCTTTCATAACTTTGTAAATAATAATATTGAGGAGCCGTGCTGGCATAGTGTGAATAACCGCGTCTTCCGATTTGGAGGTTCTAGGTTAGATTCCCGGCCAAAGCACGCATGCCACGAGAAATTTTATCATGTTGATTAATTTCTCGTTTACTTTTACAAATGTTTACATGATCTACAGATATTTGTCGGATCTGGTTGTTTCTCTTTATTATAGGTATTTATAAAAAAACAGGTAAGTATTTATGTATTCTATCTGTTATCTGGTTCATTACCTTTTACCTATTTATTTAATAATCACTGCCTTCAGGTCAGAACTATTGAAACTGGAATTCTAAGCTGATGTTATTTACTTTTAAAACCTCCATACTCTGCATACAAATAGTTAAAGCTTTAAGATAGCTAAAGTTAGCGCAACCCCATCTAGTGCACTCTAAATCAATAATCAATTAATGAAATAGAGGCAGTGAAACTTAGTTCAGCATCCAAAAACTTTCATGACAGAGAGTCATTTACCGTTGAGCCATTAGGCATCTTTAGTCTGTGACCTAGAATGAAAAGTTAACCCTTTAATTTCCCCAGACACCAGTATATCTCACTAATGGAGCCAACATAACATGTTAAGTCAGTAAGCAGTATTCAGGGTAAGAATTATGAGACAGGATAATAACGCTAGGCTACACCCATTTAGTTTAGATTAACACATATAGTTACATCATAAGAATAAACTGGCCAGAAAACGTGACATACAAAGAAGTTTGACAAATTGAAAGAGAAAAAAACTCTAATGCGAACGAGGTACCTACACAGAATTGAAGGGAAAATATGGTTAATCATCTTATACGACATGACACCTGTGAATAATCATCAAAGGAGAATAGAAGAAGAGCGAAGAAAAGGAAGGCCAAAGCTAGATAAGATCACTATCATGATGGCATATAGAAAGGAGTCAAATTCAAGTCAAAGCCAAATACTTTTATTCATTAAAATCACAAGGATCACTTTGAAACGTCAATTTTACTGCCTGTTCCTTCGTGACCAAGCCAGAAAAGAAAGGCAAGAACAAGGCTGGTGGTTTTTTTAATGATCCTTTTAACAATACATAATACAGAAAATAAGTTACGTCTAAATTGTAACATTTTGAAAGAGTTGGAGCAATTTCAATCGCAAGCTTCTCTATCATCTAAATAATCCGATATTTTCTAGTAGTCTTTTTTATAAAGATTTAGTTGAATTACGTTTTAAAATTTATTAATTGTCAATTTTTGTACATCCCTTGGGAGTTTGTTATAAAAGCGTACACCTTGCCCTTTAAACGATTTACTAACTTTATGGAGTCTACAAGTGGCAACAGCGAGTTTATCTTTGTAAAAGAAAAGTGAAAGAATCCACCTCAGAATGAGTCAAATGGAGGAAATTGCATCAGTTTAATCTAATGGAGCCCACACACGTCAACGATTTCATTGCACAAGCCTACAAATTTGAACAAAATCTTCCAACAGAAGTTTGGGCAAGCCTAGTAATTTGAAACAAATTCTTCCCACTGGTCTAAGAGCCCATGACCGGCTACCTGTATGTATTTGACCAGACCTGAGTTTTTGTACATTAAGGCCCCTATACCTACCATACATAAGTAGGGGACTCACTAAGCTCAAAGTGGTGGACGCGTCGAGCGCTCAGGTAAGACAGGTATCGATTTTTGACTAATTTTAAATCCATTTGACCACGTCTGCCGTTTTAAAATTAGAAAATATATTATTATTACTATCGGAAAATAAGAATGGCAGACCATTATCGCGCATTTTATTTTGTGGCAGACAATTTTGAAAATGCTAAAAAAATAAAATTTTGAAAGTATTTGACCAAATCTGCCATTGATATATTTTATTTATTATAGTCTTAAAAACTTATATTGAACACGGCAGACGTCTACATTGCGTACACACATCAACAAATAATAAAATCTTAGCTACTATCCGGCCAGATGTATATGTATTCCGTTCGCTGTTTTACATCAATGTAATTTACTTTATCACTGTATTTAGAGAAATTAATTTTTTTTCGTATTCTATATACTAAACTTCATTAGTTAGATGAGAAATAAGTAGATTTTTTATGGAATCATAAATAATATGGTATAATGCTTTTAAAAAGATAATTCGATTACTCATTTAAATTTTTTTCTTTTTATTTGTTAAGAAAAAATTGAAAAGTGTTAAATGAGTTAAAAAAATATATCATGCATGCATTACAATATATATATATCTGTAGCGGACGCCGAGCTATAGATTAAGTTAGGAAAATGTTACGTTTAATTGCCCTGTATAGTATAGAGATTAGAGGCGAACGATGATCCTGGCTTCGGCAACCTCTTGAGGTCATCTAAGGCTCGGTCGATGATGGCCTTAGGTCGCCCGAAGCATTGTTCGAGCGTCTTCAGGATGATGTCCGGGTTGCTTGCAGTGCACAGCAGGGCAGACACCAGTTCCCTGGCTTCTCCTCTCAGGCAGCTTCTTAGCCGCTGCAGATTTTCTGCCGGTGTCAGCCGGTATATTGTTGTTGAATCTTGAAAGGCGGCCTTAAATGCCAACCGCTCATTTGAAGCTCCGGAGAATGGTTGCAAGTCAGGACACTTGATCCTGGGTCTGGCCAGCTTTTCCATGACCTCGGTCAAGGCGTCAACATTACTTCTTGATCTGACGGGAGTGGTTGATCTGTCCGTCACGTTGAACCTTAGGTGTCGGTCGTCCTTGGTTCCGGACTTCGGCACGTCCCGTCGTTCCCTTCGCGCATCAAGGGTGTTCGATTGGAGCCAGGCGTCAACCTTCTGATGATGATCGGTTCCGTTATCACCGTGAAGGCTTTCCTGGTCATCCTGAATGACTGCTAGGCTCACAGACAACCGCTTCCTAATAAGGTCTGCCTCGATCTGAAGCTCCTTTCTTCGCAGGGCGGCTAACTTTTCTTCAGCCTCCAGCTCCACCATCCGTGTTCTCGTGGTAGTGCTTGCGGTCGATCGTACCGATTGTGCGGGGAACCGGGGTCCACCCCCAGCACAGTCATCGGTGGCCACGTTCGTAGGCCTTGGTTCGATCGCGACACCGCCTCGTGGGTTTGGTGACGCAGGTGGATCCAGCGATAGCCTTCGCCTTCGTTCTTGTTCGATGGCTTGAAGATCGGCTCCGGCTTCTCCCTGCAGCTCGCGTTCTAGTTCGCGACGTTCCGTGTCGCGACGCTCCTGGTCTGCGGCGATCGCTTGGCTCCGGGTTACCACCATGGTAACGTCGTCAATTTTTCAATTCTTCAATCCGTCGAAATATTCCTGTTCTGATCCAGGTTCTGATCCGGGTTCGTAGGACCAAACTGTTCTGATCCGGGTTCGAAGGACTAAACTGTTGTGGACTGTATGTTGTTGAAAGTAAACCTTCGATCACTGTTAATTGATATTTATTTCTTTGAACTGTTGTTGTTTGTTTGAACGAAGTCTTAATGCTGAATAATTTTGATTTTTTTTTTTTCGAATGGACTAATCTCGCTGTTGGCCTCTGAGGCCGTGACAGCTTAACCGAACTTTTGGCGAGCGCAGATGGCGCTCAGCCCAGTAAGTTTTATAGGCAACTAGCGCAAGGGCACCACTTAGGTACGAACCTCGGCTTGGGCTGTTGCCGGGATGGGGATAGGAGAGAAACGCCCGGGTACATGTCTGTACCTCGTATAAGCGGCGACTGAAGGGACTCGTCGACCTCGCCGGCGAGGTCGGTGTTTCTGTGAAGTGTTTGCTCTGTCTGATATAGATGACTCACCTTCCGCATTAGCAGAGGTGATTTCGTCATCCGGGTCTCCGAGAACGTGTCTCGGACGACGGAGGATGGATGTGAATAATTTTGAGGGCGGGCGCCGCTGCCTTTATAGGCCGGTATCTGCAATATAATATTGCTGATACGATAGTGTGGGAGAGGGACGGGTCGCGCCCTCTCGCTCGCACACTATAAATATTATACTGCCGATCCGATAAGTGTGGGAGAGGGACGGGTTGCGCCCTCTCGCTCGCACACTATAAATATACAAAACGGCGGTGCCCGGCTGCCGCGCCCTTCAGTCGCCGCTTATACGAGGTACAGACATGTACCCGGGCGTTTCTCTCCTATCCCCATCCCGGCAACAGCCCAAGCCGAGGTTCGTACCTAAGTGGTGCCCTTGCGCTAGTTGCCTAAAAAAACTTACTGGGCTGAGCGCCATCTGCGCTCGCCAAAAGTTCGGTTAAGCTGTCACGGCCTCAGAGGCCAACAGCGAGATTAGTCCATTCGAAAATAAAAAATCCCGGCTGCCGCGCCCAGTTCGGCGGCAGCAACCCTATCGTTCGCCTCTAATCTCTATACTATACAGGGCAATTAAACGTAACATTTTCCTAACTTAATCTATAGCTCGGTCCGCTACAGATATATATATATATTATAATGCATGCATGATATATTTTTTTAACTCATTTAACACTTTTCAATTTTTTCTTAACAAATAAAAAGAAAAAAATTTAAATGAGTAATCGAATTATCTTTTTAAAATCATTATACCATATTATTTATGATTCCATAAAAAATCTATTTATTTCTCATCTAACTAATGAAGTTTAGTATATAGAATACGAAAAAAAATTAATTTCTCTAAATACAGTGATAAAGTAAATTACATTGATGTAAAACAGCGAACGGAATACATATACATCTGGCCGGATAGTAGCTAAGATTTTATTATTTGTTGATGTGTGTACGCAATGTAGACGTCTGCCGTGTTCAATATAAGTTTTTAAGACTATAATAAATAAAATATATCAATGGCAGATTTGGTCAAATACTTTCAAAATTTTATTTTTTTAGCATTTTCAAAATTGTCTGCCACAAAATAAAATGCGCGATAATGGTCTGCCATTCTTATTTTCCGATAGTAATAATAATATATTTTCAAATTTTAAAACGGCAGACGTGGTCAAATGGATTTAAAATTAGTCAAAAATCGATACCTGTCTTACCTGAGCGCTCGACGCGTCCACCACTATGAGCTTAGTGAGTCCCCTATTTATGTATGGTAGGTATAGGGGCCTTAATGTACAAAAACTCAGGTCTGGTCAAATACATACAGGTAGCCGGTCATGGGCTCTTAGACCACACAGAGACTTACGCAAATAAAACGTGTTTGGGGCCCATAAAACTGCGAAGCTCTTAAATGCGAGAATACGTCACATCATGCTGACACGTCTACAAATGGATTCCTCAGGGAATGGGATCAGTACTTTAACCACTATAGTACAGATACTAAAAGTAGACACTCCAGTAGGAAGTATCAAAATTATCTTTATGATTGCAATGAGTAAAGATTTTTTAGCTTTGCTGCAATGAAACAGTGGGGCACGCACGTTATTTAAGTCTGAGAGATCTCAACTGCAAGACACAGACGAAAAAAAAAGAATTCTATTTTTTTTTGCGTCTGTGTCTGTGCTTTTGCAGTCTTGCAGTATGTAAACATTTGTATTGCGGAGGAATCGGAACAGCACCCCATGCTTTTCAGCCAGCTATTCGAATAACAGATGTACGTAGGGGCAGAAAGGATCGCGCACTGAAAAACGCAGCATAATAGTAATGTGTAGCGCACTTCAAATTTCTGAAATCAATCAATTTGGAAATGTATAATCTATCTTGTGATTAGATACATCGAAGTAAACCTTTTCACTAGACTAAATAGTTCCTCATACAGTTTCTCTGTGTGAGAATCTGCTTTGGTTTGAATTCCCCCATACAGTCCCAGTAACAAAACAGCCTGTATAGAAGAGAATATTCTCGTCTTTTCTCTTT
This sequence comes from Philereme transversata, assembly GCA_963924445.1. Taxonomy (NCBI): domain Eukaryota; kingdom Metazoa; phylum Arthropoda; class Insecta; order Lepidoptera; family Geometridae; genus Philereme; species Philereme transversata. The sequence goes on from OZ004353.1 coordinate 8,484,386, forward strand.
TTATTTTGATGTTTTGTAAATCACTTTACAAAGATCTTCGTCTTAATTTGACTTCCCGTTATATAGGTCATCTGTATTTTCACACAAATACATCAAATACCAGGATATAATTCTGCATTGTTATTTAGCACTGCGATGGATCATTTTGATAACAATATCGCATTGGGTATGGCATTAGGATAGGATAATAATTCAAACGAATGATATATGGCGACATCTGGTGACAACTAAATGTACCTAACGATAGATAGAAATTGCCTAACTATAGGCTACATACATTTTGGACTAATGACTCAATTGAGAAATTGAATGTATGATTGGTGCTTTGATGTTTTGAACCGCCCTGGCTTTGCACGGATTTTTATCAAAATAATTTGTAGCCTTTTTTTATACGACCTGGATATGGAACAAGCCCGACTGTTGTTAGGTGGTAACCATCGCCTAATAACAAAGTATTGCCTCGTAGGTCACGCACCCTAGAAACGCACAGCTCTGCGTCCATCAACTTGAGGCATACAGGTGTAAAGCCTCATGTGCCTGTGATTTCACCGGTGACCATAACCTTCGCACCGAAACACAGCAACGCTGCTTGGCGGCAGAAATAGGTATGGTGGTAGTTCTTCCCCGGGCGAACCCTTTCACAAGGAACTCTTATTCAATTACAAGGAATTCTTAAAGAAGGTCCATCATGGGGATTATTATAATCGTGACTGTATTAAATCCTTACTAATATTATAAATTCGAAAGTAACTCTGTCCCTCTTTTTTTCTGTCTCTTTGTCTTTATCTCTGCCTGTTTGTTACGTTTTCACGATTAAACGGCTTGACCGATTTCGATGAAATTTTGTAAACAGATAGGTAATGACCGGGATTGAGACATAGGCTACTTTTACCCGACTGAGCAGTAGGATGGTAATGTAAAACTGACAAACAACGCGTTCGAAGCCGCGGGCGGCCAGCTAGTTAGTTATAAACAAACAACTTTACCTCTCTACAATATTAGTAATATAATAATCCCGTATTTATAATAATGAAGTAAATAACGAAAGTTTTTAAAGCAAAATTATTAATATAGCGCGTATTTATACATAACTATCTGACCAGCCCGCGGCTTAGCACGCGTGGTTTGTCAGTAAAACAATACCCTTCTGCGCAGTCACTACTGCATAACCTAACTTGAGGAATTATGGATTTCCCATACTAACTTTTAAACCCTATTTCACCCCCTTCAAGACTTCAAGTCCTTCAAGTCAATTTTTTGAGACAAAAGATGCAAAAGAAAGCCTATCTTTCGACGACCTCCGTGGCGCATTGGGCGAATAGCCGGCTGAGACGCAGGAGGTAGTGGGTTCGATTCCCGTCGCGGAACAAATATTTGCATAATCTACAGATATTTGTTCTGGGTCTGGTTGTTTTTCTATATATTATATGTAGGTATTTACAAAAAAAAAGTATATAAGTATTCTATCAGTTATCTGGTTCCCATAGTACAAGCTCTGCTTAGTTTGGGGCTAGATAACGCTGTGTGAAATGTGCAGCCATATTTATTTTATTCATTTATTTATCTCCTTCCCTAGGATATAATCTATCTCTTTGCCAAATTTCATTAGAATCCATTCAGCGGTTTAGTCGTGAAAACGTAACAAACAAACAGAGTTACTTTCGCATTTATAATTTTAGTAAGTATACCTTCGATAGCCTGTAATTCTCGTTCGATAGGCTCCAAGTCTCGTAATTGTAACTCCAATTCGGTCACATTACGATCATAGACAAATACATAATTATTTATGCGATACACTTACCTTTCAATATCTCAATGTCTGTCAGTGTAACGTTTGAATGTTTGAATCAATGTCGCAATTATCCTTCCTATACTGTATCACTATATTTTTTTTTATTGTGTCACTGTTTGTTTACCCAAATAAATTAAAAAGAAAATGAATTGCTTTTCATAGTACAAATTCCTTTGTTTAAATGCAGTCAATGGAAACTTGATTGTGACTAGATCAAAGAGTTTACAAAAAACCCTTTTTAAAACCAAACCAATTAAAATCCGGTTTTCTTTGCTTGCTTGAGCGTCTTCCAAATTTTTGCATAAGGTTTATTTTCGGACTCCGGAAATACGACCACATCTCCGAATTTCGTAATAAACTCAAATGGCTCCCCATTCGACTTCGCCGGAATACTCACATCCTATCCCTCCTTTTCAACATCCTTCGTAATCATTCCATGCCTTGTTATCTGAAGGAACGCTTCGAATTTCTTCGAAGCTTCATGTGCTTCATTGCACAAATTCCCGAACACTCCGATCCTCTGAAAACCTCCTTCTCAAAACACCGATGCATAGAACCAGTTTCTATGCAAACTCCTTTTCCGTCCAAGCTGTCCGATTATGGAATGCCTTGACGGTCTCCATTAGGAAATCGAGGGGGATTTCCTAATGGAGACCGTAAAGGCTTCCTTATTTAAAGCTAGACTCAAAAACTTTTATCTCCATGAAGAGTCGTGATTATTCATCTGATCTATAATATTATTAATATATGTATTTATATATGTATTAATATATGTATGTATGTAAGTTCATATTTATTTGTTTTATATATGATATCTATTTATTTAAAAAATTTTATGTTCCTATTATTTATGTATTTAATGTTAAGTAATTTTTCTTTTTCTATTTATAAGTTTATTCTTTTTACACCTCGGCCAATCTTCCATTACCAATGATCCTCTCAATCCAAAGGTTGTCTGGAAGAGATCGCTTTGTTAAGCGATAAGACCGCTCATTATGCTTACATTTATTAGCTTGTAAGGTATAATAAAGAATTTTCATTAATTCATTCTTTTTTCCGGCTGCAGAGTTCAAAACTTATTCCAACTTAGCTTCAACTATCCTCACTGCAATCAGAGAGAAACGGTCCAGAAATTAAGGCGAAAGATTTGAATGTAAAATTACAGCGAACATCTGTCTAACTTACGGCTAAGTAACGAACAGAATGAATTGAGGCTGGATTGCCCTGACCATCTGTTACGTGGACTGTTTCTGGTTACAGTTTTATTTTCAAAGTGTGAGTTTAAATCTAACAAGTTATTTTTACTAAAGTATCATCACCCCATCTTACTTGCATGCAGATGTACCTAAAAAGTTTATGTAGCTTAGCTAACTAGATGACAAAGTACTAAAAGTCTGAGTAAAACGCCGAGGTATTCCTTGTAGCGCACCAAAGTACTTCCACATAGCACACCTGTTTTGTAACCGCGGATGCACAGACAGACAGACGGACAAAACGAAAAACTAAGTAGTAAATACCAGCTTTCAAACAAAACCCGCATTTGTTTTTTTTTTCATCGGGACTGCCTACTTCGCAAATTTAAGGATGGGCTACGTTGTTATGACGATATACAAATTTTATTTCGGTAACGATTGGGCGGAGCATCCGGAAATGCAAAAAAGTAACACTGCTATTTACTTGCTTGGGTGAAGAACGAGACAAACATGTATCATAGCCAAAGATAAAATCTCGAATTGCATGAGAACCAACAAATGAAAAAAAAAATCTTCTCCATTAATTTAGGTACCATAATTACCTACATATCTATGTAAAAAAATACTTTAAATATTTTCTAGAGTCGGAGTATGAACGATATTAGTGTTTTAAAAGCCGATTTTAACAAATAATTGTATCTTGAAAAGTTTCACCAATTGCACTATTTGTACTAAAAACGGGATATTTACCATGATTTGTGAGTTCTTGAGTGTCCCGATACACACACAATAGTACAAATAGTGTTAATAACCATGATAGTTTCAAAAGTTTCACCAATTGCGTTTCTGACTTTCATTTATGTAGTTTGAATCCTCAAGTAAATAATGCTTAAATATGAAATCAGTACCATTTTTCGTTATTGAATACGACAGTTAGTTAGCGGCTCAAATTTATTTACATATTGTCTTCATTACTCATAAAAAAAATTATAAATTTTATGTTTAGAAAAAGTTATTAATTTTTATGTGTCTTATCAACCTCATACGGGTCAACATACTTATTAGCCAGCTGCTGTAGAGCCAAATAATAAAGAAGAACAGTAGTAAAGACGGTGACAAAATTTATCACCAGACCGAGCTATTGTTCCACCTATCGTATACCATCAAAACACAACACAACTTTAAAATAAGGCTTAGGGAAGGTATTTGCCCCATAAACTGAGATAACTAGACACCCTCGCCGTCTAATAAAGAACGAGTTTTGAAAACGCAATTTAGCTGGATAAGCAGGGTCTGATTCTGTTGAACACGAGATATCTCGCATGTGAGATAACCTTTCAGCTATTATGTAAATTCTTGGGCAATCGTGAATTAACAAAAACGGGATAGCATAAGTCTGTTTCTGTGTGCGTAGGTTGTTGAAATATTATTACTTTCGGATCATATTGATAAGTATGTGTTGATGACTATATAATACACCTTGTAGATAACTAAGTAAAAAAAATCAGTAGATATTTGGGACAAAGCAAACTAGCTGACTCTGGCTCCCATTTTCGAGATAAGAGTATTTCTCACAAGTGAGTACTTGTATCTATGTATCAAAAAGTTATCTATCTATATATACAGCCTCCAGCACACACTGTTGGGTATACTCCTCCTCTCTACACTGAAACAAATAATAAGTTGTTTTAACCTTTTTTAAACCTATATTTTAGGTTGATTTTTGCACCTACTGACATGATTTGTTGAATTAACAAAATAAAAATAGTTGAACTATAAAGGTAAATTTGACCTGATTATATATAGGTATATTTCACTTAGTTTTTTTGTTGACTCAACTTCGTTAACATGTTGACTTTTACTAAATTATCAGTTAGACTTACTTAGATTCGAATATACCAAAAATGTTGTGTTGTAATAACCTGTAATGTAATTTAGTGGTTGGTTTAACCTATTAATTTCTAGCAATTTAATTTTTGTAGAAATAAATGTACTATAATAGTTGATTAAGCATAATATTAAGTTAACGCAACTTAAATGGAATCAACATTATGGAATTCTAATTATGGAAACCTATTCGTTTTTACAATGTATGCTGCCAGTCCAATCGGTATTGAGCAAGTCTCATCCATTGCTGTCCAACTTCCGTTACGAGATCGTCAGACCATCGGGCCGGTGGTCTACCCTGCGGTCGACGTCCATCTCTTGGCCACCACTCTGTGGCTGCCTTGTTCCTTCTGTTGTCATTCCGCCTAGCCAAATATCCTGCCTTATCTTCACTTAAGCCTATACCTACATCTTCAACTTTAGTTCGACGTCGAATCTCGGCGTTTGGTATACGATCGACGAGGTGGATTCCTAACATGGCCCGTTCCATTGCTCTTAAACCAACTCTGATGGTGTATATGCTTCGTTGTGAGGGGCCATTTTTCGGATCCGTAAGTCAGTATGGGCAGCACCAATGTTAAATACTTTGGTCTTTAGGCATTGTATGAAAAGTTATACCTACCTGTTATACATTGATTAACCGTACTCATCATCATCATAATTACACATATTAACTATAAGACTTCAACTGCAGAATGAATCGAAATCTATTGGCCATGTTAGCTTCAAGACGTCCACTGCAGAAGATTGACCACCTCAATAAATTTCCAATCTGACCATATGTGTCCTGCACCATATCTGTACAAGTACAAATCTGATGTCTATTATTACCTACTATTGTAGTCTTTTAATTAACTAAAAGTCTAGATGGATTTCTGTAGTAATTTTTTTTTAATAAAATCATCAGTCCTTAATAAAATTCATTAATCATTAGTCATTAACCTTTCTATACCCGCGCCAAAAAAAATTACAAATATACCCGCGCACGGTGCCTGGGACCGAAAGTACAAGTCATTTTTTTCTATAATTTTGAAGAGAAAGCCTTACTCAAAATATATTTTAATATTACTAAGGGATGTATTTACAAGAAATAAACCAATGTTATAGAAAATATTTACTTTATTATTAACTTACAGTCTTTTAAAACAGTCTCTGAAAAAATGCTTCTTTTTCTTAGGAGCTACAAAAATTTGACCATTAACATAGTTTTTCTCAAAACAAACAAAAAAAACTCTAAAATATTAAAGATAACAATATGAGGAGCATTAAAAAATCGTAGTTGTCCGCAGACGTGTCACTATGGCACTCAGAGCATACCATAACTGCATGCTCCAAACAAAAATATTTTTTATAAGTGTGTGACCTGCGACACGCACTATACGCACCAACGCTCGCGTCGCACTGAATTGAAGATGGCGACGAATCATGCAGCTACTAGGATAGGAAGCTCCCTGCGCTAGAGTTGTCCTAACGTGAAAAAAACACAGGAAAGTAATTTGTCGGTCTAACAGACCAACGCGCGGGTATAGGAAGGTTAATAAAATCCAAAGTCCTGGAACGTCTTGTTCATAAGCAACTGAGCACTTTTCTTTCCAGGAATAATCTTCTAAATCCTTTCCAATCCGGTTTCCGTCCAGGCCATAGTACTGTTTCAGAATTAGTTAAAATAACTGATGATATACGAGATGGCATGGACAATGGAAAAGTAACAGTACTATCACTTTTAGATTTTAGCAACGCTTTCAACAACGTTGACTTCGAAATACTTCTTGGTAGCCTACGCTCTCTTAACGTATCTCCAACAGTGATTGAGTGGTTTCACAGTTATCTGAACGGGCGCCGTCAGCGTATACGCATTGATGATAGTTACTCATCGTGGTGCACGATATCAGCTGGTGTCCCTCAGGGTGGCGTTTTATCACCTCTTCTATTTGCAATTTTCATAAACTCAATATCCCAACAATTAACTTCATCCTACCACCTCTATGCAGACGATCTTCAAATTTACACACAAGATACAGTAGAGCGGCTGCCTGAAGCTATATATAGAATAAACCTTGACCTAGACCGTATTCTGGACTGGAGCAAGGCACATGGTCTTAGAGTTAACCCACTCAAAACTCAAGTAATCGTCGTTGGGGGTTCTAGGATGATATCGAGGATAGACTGGTCTTGCCTTCCACAAATTATATTTGATGGCACCTACGTTAAGCAGAGTGAGACGGTGAAAAATTTAGGCGTTCTCATAGACAGGCAACTGTCATGGGGACCTCAGATATCTGAAGTCAGCCGTAAGATGTTTGCCTCAGTGGGTTCTCTTAGGAGATTGCGTAACTTCCTTCCGACTGCCACTAAAATTTCGCTCGCGCAGTCGCTTCTTCTCCCGATACTAGACTATGCTGATGCTTCTTATCTAGATCTCACTGAACAGCAACTAGATAAACTTGAGCGCTTGCAAAACTTTGGCATCCGGTTCATCTTTGGCTTGCGGAAGTATGACCATGTGTCCGAATTTCGTAGTAAGCTCAAGTGGTTACCCATACGCCTTCGCCGGGATACTCACATCCTTCAGCATTTATATAACATCCTGTTCAACCATTCCTCACCTTCCTATCTTAAAGAACGCTTCCATTTCCTCTATCAATCCAATCCTCGATCCTTGCGTTCATCTGACACACTCCAACTCAGGACACCTGTACACTTCTCCTCCTACTTTGATAAGTCTTTTACAGTGCAGGCTGTCCGGTTATGGAACGCGCTGCCGGTCGCTATCAGATGTGCCAAGTCACTTGCCATTTTTAAACGTATGCTCAGAGAACACTATCTGAGTATTTGTCGCTAAATATATATGTATTTATTATTAATTATTTGTTTCTTAAATAAGTCTAAGTATGTATCTATAAATTATTATGAGTAGTTATTATTTAGATTCATGTAGTTTTCATTTATGTAAGTTTTATATTTTTTTATTTTTATATAATTAGTATTAGTATGTATGTACATGTAGTATGTTAGGTACACCCCAGGTAATGTCTACACAGTCCATTCCATCTAAAGGTTGTCTGGTAGAGATCGCTAATTAGCGATAAGACCGCCAATTGTATCCATAGATTTACGTAGTTGTTTTTTTTTATATGTATTTGTTTCGTGGTGTGCAATAAAGTATTATCTAATCTAATCTAATCAGTAGGGGCCTAATTCTAAAGCTCTATGTCGAATGCGAAATTTAAAGCGGCGCCGCGCCGATCTCGTAATCGCGAGAATTCGTAGTCTTATTACGTAAGACAATTGCTGTTGCTGTCGCTGTTCAGGCAGTCATTTTCACATCTATAATAGTGGATGTATCACGTCTGTAAATAAATAAATAAATATTGGTGGAATTTTCACACAACTGATAGAATACTTATATGTACAACTTTTTATATTAAAAACATCCAGACCCGGAACAAATTTCTGTAAATCATGCAAATATTTGTTCCGGAGTGGGAATCGAACCCGCTACCACCTGCGACTCAGCCGGCTATTCGCCCACTGCGCCACGGAGGTCGGAGGTGTAAGGGATGGTTTGACCAACGACAGCAATAGGAATTAGCTTACGTAATAAGGGTACGGGTCTCCGCTCGCGAGGTGAAATGAGAAAAAATAATGGGAGGAATATGCAATTATCCCTTTTTCATTGCCCGAGAGCGCGACGAGCATGCTAAAGGTGCGTCAAACGGTGCCTTCCCTTCTACAGCGCTTATTGCGAGGAAGCAGCTAGCAATCTAACTCTATTACCTTTGACATCAAAAAGATAGGAAGTTTTAAACTCCCTCGATTTCCTGCTGAAAGATTTCAGCAATCAAAATGTGCCGTTTAAATCATTAATTAACAAGCGTCTCAGAATTTATACTATTAGTATGAATGGTTATTGAAATCACTGCAGTAAGTGATCATCATGATGAGTTTCATCAGTGTCGCGGGTGAAGAAGCTGATCATGTTGGTCATCATTATGAAAGGAAAGAAAAGAAAGAAAGAAAATACGTTTATTTGATACAGGAAAGACCACAATGTACAAAGATAATAGAAAATTTCAGGTAAAACACAAGAAATTAAAGAAAAAGTACATGGTAGGCGAGTAGAAAGAATAGTCTTCCGTACTGTGTGGGACAACCGAGGATGGTAAGCGGATCATCGCTGACTAAAATTGAAGTCATTTCAGGTATTCGATAATAGCTCATTGCACTTCTTATGATACCTCTACACATACGTTCGTGTTTGATGAGCAAGTATCGGTGTGCTCGACAACGTTTTGGCGTTTTGTGAGCTTGGAACAGTCGTAAAAACGTCAAGCATGTACGCACGAAGAGACATACCATTAGATGTCGGCTCACTCATCGCAACACTCGTTTGTTATTTGCGATAGGTCTAAGAACCCAAGGTTCTCGAGTGGCGAGTATGAACTGGAAGATGTAGTATAGTGCTACCAAGCTATCTATCGAGGAAATTGTAGCAGACAGGAGTTCAGTGGATGTAGGCAATACAAGAAAGAAAGAAAGTCCGAGACTAAAAGTCTTCTGACTGATGATGATTACATTTGTCGACAAAACGTACTGTATGAAAGGATCCTTACCAAGGTTCAAGGGATGTTCCAACACGAATAAATCTTACATTCCCTCATTATCACGCTTGTGATGTCGGGAAATTTACCTACAGGAGATTATAAAATATGAACAAAAATTTTTAACAAGCCGCCTTTGTGACGAGGCATTGAGTTTACTACCCACTTACGACAGTTATGTTGTAGAGTAAAATGAGATTGTTGTAGAACAAAGTAACAATGGGTTCTTTCTCAAAATTAACCTCAATATGGTTTATTGGCTTAAAAGTAAACCATTCCCTTCCATTTTTATTTTCAAAATACTTACTTCTAGACCCGTAGGATCAATAGCAGTTTAAACTAAAATTCTAAGCTTAAACCATCATTGTCACAGAAAATTTTTAGTTTAAACTGCTATTGATCTTACGGGCCCTAGTCATAGGTCACCAAAGTCCATAACAAGATCAAATTAATTTTAAATTGTTAGGGTTCCGTACCTCAAAAGGAAAAAGAGAACCCTTCTCTCTGCCCGTCTGTCTACCTGTATGTGACCAAAATCAACTGCAAAATTAATTTTATATTTTAATATGACTATGATAAAGCCACTGCCTACGGAACCCTTCACTGTGCGTGGTTCAATACGCGCTTGCTCAATTTATTGATCGAGCGAAGCGAGATCTCCAAATCAACTTGGGTAAATCGGCGTTGTATATATGTATGTATGTTTGTTTGTCCGAGGATAACTTTGGAAGCGTTTATCCGATCATCGTGAAATTTGGTATATAGTTAGGTAATGATGGCACAATTTTGGTGTGACTCAATGAGCTAAAAAATTTTTGGGGGTTGTTGAAATATGGGGTTCAAGAAGGGTAAAAAAAATGAAAATAAGACTATTAGGTCAAATGAGACGTCAAATGAAAGATCTTCATTAGTACATTTCGACCCCGTTTTTAGTTTTAGAAAAGTTTTTGTAGTTTTTGAGTTATTAGCCATAATAAAAACTAAACTTTGACAAAATTCACAGGTTACACCAGTGACCCCACAGTGCTGTAATTTGGTATGCGTGTAGCTTAAGTATAACAAATATAGGCAAAAGTCTGAAACTAGAATAACTGCAGATTGTACCCCAAAAAAGGAGATCTCAGTTCGGGGCGAACCACTAGTTTATACCATTTTCACGTACAGGATATATGTATCTACCACATTTTGCTCCAAATTAACCATCGTTCCTTATGTGAATGGTCCCAAAGCCAACCATTCATTTACCTGCACACATTATTATACACATCATATTTTTCTCGATAAAACAATCATCGTCATATCAGGCATGGGATGTCGAACACAGGTTTTCGAATTACCAAAATTGTGCTGCCACACATACACACAGATAGTATTGAAACTGTCCATTCCATTTTCTACTAGGTCGAATCAGAAATGAGGAGATTCGTAGAGCAACTTAGGTCACTGACTTAGCACAACGGATTAGCAAGCTAAAGTCGCAGTGGGCGGGGCGAGGCACATAGCTCGAGTAACTGACGGCTGTTGGGGCAGAAAGGGAGTCGGAACGTGGTATTATTGTGAATTAAATTCATTTATTTATTGCGAAAATGGGTACATAGTATATGTATAACAAAATAAGATAACTGATTACTGAACAGTGGGCGGGAAAGATCTGATGATCCATACCACACTCTTTTCAATCCTCTCGCTCCTTCTTACCTTTTTTTAATTCACAGTAATACCACGTTCCAACTCTCACTGCAGGTGACTCCCACTTGCTACTCCACCTTCATTAATTTTGTCAACCCACCACTTTCCCATATTTATTTTGAACATAACGTTCCTCGTTAAAACAATGGTTACATCTATTTCGCTGAGGTTATTTCACAGAACATTTGCTGCCATCACACGGTTAAGCTACGCCGAGGTGCGGAAACGACGGGTGACCCGGCCCTGAATCCCTGGAAAGATTGATTTATGGGTATTGGGTTAAACCGAGATAAAATAATGATAAACTAATATTGGAATTTGTAGCGTAACCGAAGTATTTTAAGCCTGTTTATTGTTTCCAATATTGATGATAAAAAAATTACCGAAGTAAAAAATTACGAATTAAACCTGTGCAAAGACGATGAAAAGGGGAAATTTCAACTTAATTGTTAGAATTCAATCATATTTTAATTTTATAATCAGCATAATTATAATAAAACTATTAAAGTTGATACATTATACTAAAGTTAAAGTTACATAATAAATATTATTAAAAAAAATCACAGACTAATGTGATTGATTGATTACGTAATGTACCTACAAGTAGGTACAAGATGAAAAATACTATAAATCGGATATTTTTAACTAAGTTTTCAATTTTAAAATTGTTTCATCTCGATCCTTAAATAGGTAATTATCAAAATATCAGCCTCAGGATCCACTGCTTAACATAGGTCTCCACCATAGAATTCCAGAGCAACCTATCTTGTGCTGTCTGCACCAAATGGCTCCCACTAACCTTTATCAGGTCATCTTTCCATCTAGTGCGTGGTCTCCGCTCGAGAACCTTTCTGCCCAAACGGCCGTCGGTTCTTCAAGCTACTCGTATGTGCCCTGCCCACTGCCACTTCAGCTTGCTAATCCTTTGTCAAAGTCAAAGTCAAATATTTGTATTCATTAAAATCACAAGGATCGTCTTTGAAACGTCAATTTTACGGTCTGTTCCTTCGCAACCAAGCCTGAAAAGAAAGGCAAGAAACAAGGCAGGTTGTTTTTTTTTAATGATCCTTTTGGAATATATAACAATACCGAAAATAAATTACGTCGAAATTGTAACATTTTGAACGAGTTGGAGCAATTTCAATCCCAAGCTTCTCTATCATCTAAATAATCCGATATTTTATGGTAGGCTTTTTTATAAAGATTTTGTTGGATTGCGTTTTTAAATTTGTTAAATCTTTATTTCTAGTATTAAAATTATTATTATCGCTATTTTTCTTAAACATATTAATATTTTTGTGAACATACATACATCAGATTTTCATAGATGTATTGACAAGGGAATGTCACATTGGTCGCGAAGGAACAGGCAGTCAAATTGACGTTTCAAAGTGATCCTTGTGATTTTAATGAATAAAAATATTTGACTTTTGACTTTTTTTTTTTACTTTTGATTATATTTATTTGTTTAAACTTATCGCGTAATGATTATCTAGGGTCCATATTATAAATTGCACGAACAGCCCTCTTCCGCAGCACAAAAACGGTGTTTATATCTGCAGCACTCCCCCACAGCAGTATACCGTATGACAATGCTGTGGAAGTAGCTGAAGTAAACTAGTCTAGCTGTGTCTACGTCTGTAAAAAGACGGATCTTTGTGATATGTCAGTGACTTTGGTTGCTACTCTTTTGTAAAACAAATTGTATACCCCATTGTCATTCGACTCAACAATTCTTTTGACGCCCCATTAGATGGGAAGGGAACGATTGTGGATTTAAAAAATTTTCAAATCCACCCGAATGTAATAATGATTAAAAAGTCTAAGTAGGTAATGTAAGTATCCATTATGTAATTGATATAAATCGGAAATCAGAACGTTTATTTTCCAGAATATTATGTGCTTAATGTGATATAAACATACATAGAAAAGCGCGATAAACAAAACCTTAATTATTGGTTAAAATGGGTATTTATCGCGTATGTATCTTTTTTTATTTGTTATCCCGATATTTCGGCTGTGTTGCAACAGTCGTGGTCACGGGTTGACTGGAGTTCTTGGAGCTACTGTCGAGAAGTGTGGCTAGCTTCAGCAACTACCCTCACTTGGTCTTCAGAATTAGAAATGTCCTTGTCCGTATCTACGCACTGAGACGACCGATCACGACGCGCACACCTAGCAATCACCGGGTTCCAGGACGCTGAGAGTCTATAGCCATCTTCCTGATTGAAATTTCTTGATTTCAATCGCTTCACGAACCATTCTCTTGTAATAATGGCGTTCACTAGAGATAACCTTAAGATCATGAAGTTCAATCCAATGATTCGGTAAAAAAAAGGTACATACGCGATTAATACCCGTTTTAATCAATAATTACGTACAATTATCGCGAAAGTTTGAAAAAAACAAAACCTTCCTTCAGTACTTGGAAATTAAAGCAAAATTTGCCAAAGTAGGTAGGTATTAAATAAACAAAGTAACATCCTTTCTACACAGTGTCATGGGAATAACCAGGAATAACAATCCCGAAGTATTTTAATCCCATAAAGGTCAGACAAAATATTAACCTCAACCCTTGGCTAAGCTAATATTTGCGATCGATAAAATTAATTTCAGCTGCCAAGTTGTACAGTCTGGAGCAAAAATAGATGCGCAACTGTGGTGAAAATGTATACTTAAGTTGAATTTGCAATCATTCCTCACTTTGTCCTCTTTTGCCTGGGATTTCATATGTACCAACCAAGTAAAAATAAGGCCATACAAGTATGAGTAGGACTCGCGCACCGAGGCCTCCGAACTTAGATAAATAATAAATAAATATCGCTGGACATTTCACACAGCGCTATCTAGCCCCAAACTAAGCAGAGCTTGTACTATGGGAACCAGATATCTGATAGAATACTTATACACTTTTTTTTTGTAAATACATATGTACTACTTAATACATATACTTATAATATATAGAAAGACACCCAGACACGGAAGAAATATCTGTAGATCATGCAAACATTTGTTCCGCGGCGGGAATCGAACCCACTACCTCCTGCGTCTCAGCCGGCTATACGCCCACTGCGCCACGGAGGCAGTCAAAAGATAGGTTTATTTATGTTAATTAAGCAGCGTCATCTAGTTATGTGACTGGTAAACCATGAAAACCTTTACGACGGATATCTAAAAAACTGTTCCAGATAGAGACTTTGTTATAGTTTTCATGTAATCTTTGCATATATATTTATCAATCATATTATTTTTAGATTTTTCACTTCTCATACTTCGGAGTTATTTCATATTGATAATAATCTGAAGCTAGAGCGAGTCAGCCATCTATATATATAAAACAAAGTCGGGTTAGTTACACCATTTATAACTCAAGAACGGCTGGACCGATTTTGATGATTTTTGATATGTTGCATTTGTCTTCGCCCCGAATAGCAGAATAATTATAAAAATATCGGAAAAATTCACACAAACAGAAATTATGAAGAAAATTCATTTTCTAATGATGACCGATTGACAATGATATCGGGGCGACATTGGCAGCCCGCGTCATATATGCATGTCAAAGCGGTATGAAGAAGTTTGGCGGGTCAGCTAGTTTTGTAATAAAACAGCTCAATTACTTCTAAAGGCGACTGTATATTTGATTATAATAACGTTGAGTAAAGTATTGTCTTCCTCTTGTTGCACTAATTAATTGGGAATGAAAAACGAAATTCAAGATAAAAAATGTTTTTTAGTACAACTACAGTAGGTATAATTTTCCTGTGGGCCCAGATGACCACATATCTTTTTTACATAATGTGGACTGGGGCCATGGGCCCAATACATTATTTTTCTTTCTCTTGGGGCCAAAAGGTGCTCGAGTGGAGACTACGCATTGGAACTATAGAGAGACGACTTGATAAAGGTTGCTGGGAGCCGTTGGTTCAGACCGCACAAGATCGATCGCTTTGAAGATCTTTAGGGAAGGTCTATGTTTAGCAGATGACGTCCTGGATGTTAAGATGATGATGATACAAAAATAACTTAAAAACTATGTTCATAAAAAAGGGTAAGTACAATATAATAATAAATAAATAAATTTTAGTGAGATAATACAAAAAAGTTAGTTTTAATATAATTCACAAGGAGAAAAAAATCGACACGAAAGACTGGGTGTTGAAAGTTTTAGCTGGTCTGTTTGTCACAACCGGATGACCCAATTTCAATGCAGTTTGTGTATTAAATACCTATTAAGATATTGGTTTTTTGTCTGTTATGGAATTGTCTAAAATTTAGGTACTTGTGAATCTAAAAACCTTGTGACCTTCGTTTAATTAAACAAAGTAATTTTCGTCTACAATTCAGTTTCCAAAACTTTACAGCCTTAAGTTTGTTGAATTATTATTTTGTAGGTACTTACGTAACTAAGATACATCAGTGTTCACAGGTCTCCTAATTCACTAAGAAACTTCACTCAAAACAAACCATGTTCAATAACCATATTCATAATCAATAAAACAATTGAATATAAACATTGTTCATATTCAATTGTTTTATTGATGAAAATAATGATGTACACTTGAGAGCAATAAAATCGCACATCCGCACATTTTTACTTAAAAGTTAATTTTTTTTTTATTTGGAGCTTACAGCAAATTAAAATCAAATTAAATTAAAGTGCATAATCTAGGCATTCGCAGAACTGACAAAGGGTTCACATTTACCTTTAAAAACAACTCATTAGCAACAAAACAATAGACCCCCTTATGTCGCTCGATCCAGGTAAGGCCGGCGGCGGGATTTATCGCAGGTATAAAAGAGTGCATATTGAGGGAATGGTCATCATCTGTAACTTACAGGGCTGAGCGCCATCTGCGCTCGCCAAAAGTTCGGTTAAGCTGTCACGGCCTCAGAGGCCAACAGCGAGATTTGTCCATTCGAAAAAAAAAAAAAAAAAAATGGTCATCATTTGCATACCAACGTACAGTGTGAAAGGTTCTCTATTGATATTGGCTTCAAACGGAACACGAAAATGGATACTACACCAGAAGTAGCCGCTCAAGTGGTTGCCCTTGTTGAATCGGGGCTTAAGCAAAGTCAAGTGGCTCGACAATTGAGTTTGAGCCGATTTACCGTTCGGCGTGTATACCAGAGGTATCAAGAGACTGGTGGCTACCAACGGCGACAAGGATCGGGCCGTCCCCGTGCTACAACAGAGCGTGATAACCGCTTTCTTATAACGACATCTTTAAGAAATCGTCGTTTGAACGCAGTTCAACTGGGCCAACGACTTCAAGAAGTTCGTGAAGTAGAAGTTAGCCGGTGGACAGTCAGAAGACGATTGAGAGAAGGTGGCCTGACTGCACACAGGCCAGCAAACGGGCCGAAATTGACCCCAGCCCACCGAGAAGCCCGCCTTCAGTTCGCTCGAGACCATTTGAATTGGACCGAAGAGCAGTGGAGTGCAGTCCTGTTCTCTGATGAGTGCAGGATGTGCTTGCATGGCAACGACGGACGGGGGAAGGTGTATAGAAGATCGGGAGAGCGATTTGCCCAATGCTGCATAACAGAACGTGTCGCCTATGGCGGTGGATCAATCATGTTTTCATGATCATCAAGAGGATTGACTTCCATACGATACATTGAGGAAGTACTCGAGAGCCACGTCGTACCTTTTGCTGGGTTTATCGGCGAAAACTTTCTGTTTATGCAAGATAATGCAAGACCGCATACTGCTGGCATAGTGATCGAGTACCTTCAAGAGGTGGATGTGACCGTTATGGAGTGGCCAGCTCGAAGCCCAGACCTCAATCCCATCGTACATCTATGGGACGAGCTGAAAAGAAGAGTTCGAGGCCGAGATGCTCCTCCATCGACTCTACAGGAGCTGCAACAGGCGATCGCAGAGGAATGGGAGGCTATTCCTCAAGACTTTATCAAAAGTCTAGTAACATCAATGAAAACACGGATGGAGTCAGTGATTCAGGCTAGGGGAGGGAACACTCGGTATTAATAACAAACTTTAAATTAATTTTATCTTTTAATTTCATACCTTTGACACCAATACTTGAATAAAGAATTTTTTACTAAACATGCATTTTTGTTATTGATCCACAAAAGCATTTTTATGTAATGATTGAAAGACAAATCAGATACCACTGGATATGTATTAAAATAGACTATGAATCTGCATTACAGAAACATAATATTTTTTGTTTTTTTTTTAGTTATGTCAAAAAATCATGAATGTGCGATTTTTTTGCTCTCAAGTTTAGGTAAGTAACATAACATTAAAAATTCTGTATATCCGTAATTTTGAGAATGAAAAAAGGAATCCTTTTAGCTCAGATTATACAAACAAACAGATAGAGCGCGCCGAACGTGCGAGTGAAGCCACACAAGCGAATACAAATTTAAAAGCGAATACAATCTCGCGGCAGTGCTAAAGATAGCGTCGTACTGCTTGAACGTTTCGAGTGATTCGTTATTTTCTGTCAAAAATGCCGTCTTGTGTTATTAAACAGTGTAAAAGTTGTTCCCAAAAACAAAAAAAGTGGATGGAATATCATTTCACGAGTAACTATAAATTATTTAATTGATTTTATTATTTATTCACCCAATAATTAAACGGTTGTCTCGAAACACAAAACCTCGACATTCGTTCGACTGTGTTGCCAGTTTTCGGCAAAATGTTTTCCCTTCAATTGGGGAAACTACCTGTTGATCTAGGCGTTAGCTAGCCTGACTGTTAAATGTACGGACGTGGGTTCGATTCCCACGCGTAACCTCACGCCTAAATTGTTATTCCGAATTTTTATGTATTTCTATAATTATGTTATTGCCGTTTACTGTGATTCGGTGATTAATATCTTATGCGGGATTTTAAATATAATTGTATATGTATAACAATTTAGTTCCGTATGTATATATGTATATATATATAATTATATTTGATGGCACCTACGTTAAGCAGAGTGAGACGGTGAAAAATTTAGGCGTTCTCATAGACAGGCAACTGTCATGGGGACCTCAGATATCTGAAGTCAGCCGTAAGATGTTTGCCTCAGCGGGTTCTCTTGGGAGATTGCGTAACTTCCTTCCGACTGCCACTAAAATTTCGCTCGCGCAGTCTCTTCTTCTCCCGATACTAGACTATGCTGATGCTTCTTATCTAGATCTCACTGAACAGCAACTAGATAAACTTGAGCGCTTGCAAAACTTTGGCATCCGGTTCATCTTCGGCTTGCGGAAGTATGACCATGTGTCCGAATTTCGCAGTAAGCTCAAGTGGTTACCCATACGCCTTCGCCGGGATACTCACATCCTTCAGCATTTATATAACATCCTGTTCAACCCTTCCTCACCTTCCTATCTTAAAGAACGCTTTCATTTCCTCTATCAATCCAATCCTCGATCCTTGCGTTCATCTGACACACTCCAACTCAGGACACCTGTACACTCCTCCTCCTGCTTTGATAAGTCTTTTACAGTGCAGGCTGTCCGGTTATGGAACGCGCTGCCGGTGGCTATCAGATGTGCCAAGTCACTTGCCATTTTTAAACGTATGCTCAGAGAACACTATCTGAGTATTTGTCGCTAAATATATATGTATTTATTATTAATTATTTGTTTCTTAAATAAGTCTAAGTATGTATCTATAAATTATTATGAGTAGTTATTATTTAGATTCATGTAGTTTTCATTTATGTAAGTTTTATATTTTTTTATTTTTATATAATTAGTATTAGTATGTAAGTACATGTAGTATGTCAGGTACACCCCAGGTAATGTCTACACAGTCCATTCCATCCAAAGGTTGTCTGGTAGAGATCGCTAATTAGCGATAAGACCGCCAATTGTATCCATAGATTTACGTAGTTGTTTTTTTTTATATGTATTTGTTTCGTGGTGTGCAATAAAGTATTATCTATCTATCTATCTATCTATCTATATGTAATGTATATACATTACATATATATATATATATACATATATAATAAATGATATATATAGAGAAGTAATAGCGATCCGCCCTCGCTTCGCTTCGGGAAAAATATCCTACCAGAACATTTTACCGGGATAAAAATATCCTATATGTTAATCCAGATCATATTCAATATGTGCAAAATTTCACAGAGTGAATCTGGTGAAGTTGTTAATAGAAAAGTATTTAATGGGGCGATTGCACTATATAGCAAAATTAGAAACTAATTCTCGACATGTAGAAGCCAAACGGCAATATTACAAGAAATTAGTGCAAAATTAAGGTGGTTAATTTTTTTTGGCAATATAATTAATTATGATTTTAATAAATATTTTGGATTCATATGTATGTTTTTTTTATCAGTCTAATGAAATGTATATACTATATAATAATATATACTACTATATAATAATTACTACTGTAAAAACTAAAGTATTATTATAAAGTCCATTTTTCCAAAAAGTTTTATTGTAATTTTTCAAATTCTAATAACAGTCCGGAGTCAGGAATATATCCTGCGTTGTTGGCTAGTCTCTTGCGAGATTGCTGCCGTAGCCGTAATTCGGCCAGGAGGACATTAAAGTCCATGTAAACCTCAATAAACACCGGACGGACCGCTAGTTATAAAAATCTTCACATATTATTTCTTCTGTAATTTTACAATGCGTTTAAAATGGTACATGAAATATTTAAGTGTTTAATAAACTAGTTAATTAAACAATTGTTCAATCCTAATACTCACACACATTTGTATTCAATTAGTAGCAAAACAATGTATCCAAATAAAATTTTAGAACCTGTTGTCGTAAAAGGACATTAAAAAAAATACAGGGAGTTTTTTTCTTTTTCTGGTATCATTACACGCACACTGATGCACGTGTCCCTACAGAGCTATTTCTAATCGCCACGCACACATGAATGATAAGTGGCGTCATACTGTTTGTTGCGTACACTCCATCTGTTTGTTTGTATAATCTGAGCCTTTTAGTATCACTTCGTCGTCCGTCTGTATGTATGTATGTCTGTCTGTACAGGGAAGTGGGGCGTGATTTTTTTTACTCACGCACCCCATCTTGTGGAGTGTCGTTGAATAAGTTTTATTATTGTTTTTTATTATTATTATTAGCCCGTAGAGTCCCACTGCAGGGCAAAGGCCTCCCTTCCCTCCTTCCACGAATCCCGGTTACTGGCTAATTGAGGCCACTTTTTCTGGTATGCATCCAGTTCATCCCTCCATCTCCGCCTGGGTCTACCACGAGGCCGCCGCCCGTTTGGAACCCATTCTGTAGTGGCTTTTGACCATAGTTCCTCTGGCATACGACAAACGTGTCCTGCCCAGTCCCACTTCAATTTTGCGGCTGTCATAGCCACGTCAGCTATCTGTGTTTTGGAGCGCAGTGTCGAGTTTCGTATACGGTCTGTGAGCCTAACTCCGAGGATGCTGCGCTCCATAGCTCGTTGACAAACACCGAGGCGGGACTTTTGAATATTGGTGAGGGACCAAGTTTGTGCACCGTATGTGAGAATGGGGAGAATGCACATGTCCATTAGTTTCCGTTTTAAAGATAGTGGCAGATTTCCTTTTATGAGGTCTTTCATTGACCAATAGCTTTTCCAGGTGTTTTCTGTGCGGCGAGTAATCTCTTTATCCTGTCTCGCCTGGAAAGAGACTATTTGGCCCAAATAGACATACTCCTGGACATATGCAATCTCCACATCCTCGACTTTTATTTTCCTCTCCGTGCTGTTGGTCATTGCCTTTGTTTTTGACATATTCATCTTGAGTCCCACCTTGGCACTCGCCCTGCTCAGATCTTGGAGCATCATTTCTAACCCTGATGGTGTTGAGGAGAATAGGACAATATCGTCGGCAAATCTGAGATTGGTTAGTCTTTTTTCGCCGACGACAATGCCCAGGTCTTTCCATTTAGGCGTCAAATATTGAAATACTTCTTCAAGGGTGGACGTAAAAAGCTTTAGAGACAGAGGATCGCCCTGTTTGACTCCTCTTTGGATGTTGAAGTGTGGCCCGTTTTTATGGATGTGAATGCATGCTGTACTATTGATAAATGTTTCGCAAAAGGTTGATGTAAGTGCTTTAAATGTTTTGATTACTCAATGAATTCAATATTTCAGAGTGTTTGAGACTATCAAACGCCTTTGAATAGTCTACAAACGCAAGGTAGAGTGGAATTTTAAATTCTGAATGTTTTTCAATTATTTGGTTAAGTGAATGAAGATGATCAGTGGTGGAGAGGCCACGTCGAAAACCTGCTTGTTCTGGTGGCTGTCTAAGGTCTAACTGACCAGAGATTCTATTTTCTATTGTTTTGATAAATGCTTTGTAAAGGTGAGAAACAAGACTGATAGGGCGGTAGTTGCCTATATCCGACTTGTCACCCTTTTTGTGTAAGAGAATGATGTTCGAATGACAGAAATTAGGAGGAATTGTACCAGATTTTAGTATACTGTTGAACAAGTTTGTAATATGGGGAAGCAAAGCATGTTCTCCAACTTTCAGAGCCTCGGTGGTAATTGTGTCGTCACCAGGACTTCTATTATATTTCATGCTTGCGATTGCGCAATGAACCTCGTAACCGGTTATGGGCGCAATCGTATCAGAAAGTGAATATTGTAGATCCGGTTGTTGTGAGGGCAGATTATCAGAATACAGGTCTTTATAGAACTGGGTGCATATTTGTAAAATTCTTTCTCTGTCATCTTGTTTCACGCCGTGAATGTCCTTGAGGCAGGTTATAGTTGATTTTCCCACTTCTCTTCCCCGCATAGCATTCTTTAAATATCTGTTTTCGTCTAAGGCAGACTGGACTAGATGTATGTTGTAAGATCTGAGATCTTTACGAATGCGTCGTTTTACTTTTTCATCAAACTCTCTGAACTCTGGTGTTAGGGGATTTAGTTTTTGTCATTCCTCAATCAGGTCAAGGGTATTACTGGAAAGTTTTTGACATTTGGGCTTCAAGGATTTGAGTTTTTGACTGGCCTTTTTGATGCTTTCTCTGATGATATTATACTGGACGTTCACATTGTCTAAACTATCTGTACTATTTAAGAGGCTGAAGCTATTTTTAAGTTCTAAGTTGAATTGCGTTTTATTTCCTATAAGTGTGAGTTTATCTAGTCTTTTAATTGTATTTTTTATCATTTTTGTACGTAGAATTTTTGTATCAAGACTTATTGTAGTTCGTAGTGGGCGATGATCAGAGCTAATTTTTAAACTATTTATTATTTCTGCATTTATAAATATTTGTTTATTGGAGGAGAGACAGTAATCTATTTCGTTACGTGTAACGTCATTCGGTGAAAACCAGGACCAACGACGATGCGGTTTTTTGTAAAAGAAGCTGTTGCTGATGGACATGTTTTGACCAAAAGCAAACTCTAAAAGTCGAGCCCCACGATCATTTCGGACTCCCAAACCATGAGGTCCCATTATGTTAGGGTTATCTCGTGTGTTTCTAGGGCCAATCTTGGCGTTAAATCACCGATGACTAATGTCCAAGTCCCCCTGTGCTCGTCACAGGCTTTATTCAGAGTATCATAGAACTCCTCCACCTCGTCATCGGAATGAGCAGATGTTGGAGCGTAGACTTGAACAACTGTTAGTACTTTTTTGTCTCCGATGCGAAATTTAAGTAATGCTATTCTATCTGAATACCCTACGAACTCCATCACTTGATTTTTCCATTTTTTTGATATTAAAAATCCTACGCCGTAAAAACTTCTATTTCCTATATAATAAAATAAGTTATCTTTTCTTTCAAACGTATTTTCTCCTTCTCGTCGAACTTCGGCGAGGCCAATGATATCCCACTTGATAAATTTAAGGGCATTTTCCAGTTCAATTAACCTTTCCTCGGTTCTCAAAGTTTGAGCGTTGAACGTTATGATATTTAGTTTCTCAGTGTCCTTTTTACATGCTTGGGTCGTTTGACAGAGGGATCCCAGCCGGCGATTCTTACCACCCCTAGCTCCAGGGCGAATTTGCCTGCTGTCATCGGCAACACACCTACTGGAGCTCCCGGGCACTTGGGGCGTGGGCTTGTGTTGTGTCTTCATAAGGGAAGGGGTTTAGACATGATTATCCACCACGCTTGTCTAGATGCGGGTTGGTGGGGGTACTTTTTAGGGGAGTATTTGGCCCCCAAGGTTGACCATGCCTCATTTAACTAGCTTCCTGGTTAAGTGTATGGGTATACCGCCATGATCGGTCGCCAGAGCCTCGTTTGCTGATCGGCAGGGTGCACCGCTTGCAGGTGAGGTTGGCTTGGGGCCCGAGAGGTGTTTGTTGGGCTCCTTACACCCCGAGAGGTGTTGAATAAGTTATTTAAAAATATTATAAGGGTTGCTCAACACTTTTTTTAACAATTAGCCCGTTTAAAAAATATAGAGCTATAGATCCTACGTTTGCGATAAATTAGACAGATTTGTTTATGCCATTAGGCGTTTACGCGAAACTGTTTCTAGGGAAGCAGCTATTACCGCATATCACGGATATGTTTCTTCTGTGTTATCGTATGATTTATTACTGTTGGGTAACTCTGTAGAGGTGAGTAGAGCTTTCAGAGTCCAGAAAAAATGCGTGAGAGCTGTCTTTGGTGCTTGGTTCATGGATAGTTGTAAACCACTTTTTAAACAGCTCAATATTTTGCCCTTGGCTTGCATGTACATCAGGGAATTGTGCATTCTTGTTAAAAGATGACCTGGATATTTCAAGAAGCAATCAGAAGTAGTTATAAATAAAGCTGTCTCCAGAAATCCACATAATTATTGTATTTTTTATTTTATTACAGTTAGTATTTTTGCCAATATTTTAAAATGAAATTTGTAAAAGTGTGGTTTTGATTAAACTTTTTTGGAAAAGTGTGGTTTTGATAGAGACTTCTGGAAATGTTAGGTTTTGATATGTACCAAAAAAAAAGTGTGGTTTGAAGAAACTTGGCAAAACAACTTCACTTTTAAAAATAACCTTATTTTAGAAGTTTTCTTCACTTTCACTTATAGCCTAAATTCCTATAGTGCTTGCATCAGGTTCAAGACAATCACAATCACTGACATCTCCATCTTCTGCCTTATGCGAAGAGCTATGAACAATTTTTTACAAAATTGGATCAACCTGTTCTTTCTCCCGGTCAAAAAGAAACTGGAATATTATTTTCTGAGTTTCTGCGAACAGCCTTGTCTCTCGGGTTGTCTTTTTCTTTGAGATGTGTATGCAGACACCAACCTTGTTAGTTAGGTGTCTTTTTTTTAGTTGTGAATAATTTTGGCAGAACTATGAAAAATAAAACAACCTTAAAATATTTTAGCTACCAGATCAGACATTTGCAATTATAGAACGTTTAATTTATCAATCAACCAATTCAATTTTTTAGATGGTGTTGATGAAGACTTATTGATACCGTTGAATTTTACTCTAAAAAAGTGTGGTTTTGAAAAATATCACAGATGACTGATTTTTCCAGGCAATAAAGTGTGGTTTTGTTCGTAACCCTTAATTTCGAATGAATTTTTAGTTGGAAAAGAGATGTTTTTGACAAGATCTCGCATGGTCACGACAACAATTTAACATTTTTTACATTAATATTTAAAAAAACAAAATTTCCAGAAGTGGAAAAGTGTGGTTTTGTTCTTCACCTCCTCACTGCAAAATTCACTTTGTGATCATTATTACAAATACGGGATTTATCACGTACCGTTTATCGGTGTTTCAACCGACAATGTAGTATTTATAATAATGATTCAAATAAATCACGAAAGTTTTCTAAGTAAAATTCACTTTGTATTTTAATTTGAAAATAATATGGAACCTTGCGAGACTCTTCACTGTGCGTGGCTCGATAAGCGCTTGACCAATTTATTTATTATTAAATTTGCTGCGAAGTGCGACTTCTTAGAGAAAGAGGGGTTAGTTGTAACGTCTCAGCAACTATTCGCAATTAGTGAAACTACACTACGTGTTGAAAACTTAAATTGAGAGACGTAGTTGACTTGCCTGTATGTAGAACAACTTGTGGGACATCCCTGATGTAAGAATACTGCACCAACCAGGAGTATGTGACTAATTAACGTAAGGATGAGAAGTTTTGTAGACGAACCAAAGTCACTAACATAGCACAAAGGATTAGTGAAGTGGCAGCGGGCAGGGCACATAGCTCGAAGAACTGACGGCCGTTGAGGCAGAAAGGTTCTCGAGTCGAGACCACGCACTGGAAAGCGCACCGACGACCCCCACCCCCTCTACTAGATGGAAAGACGACCTGTTAAAGGTTGCTGGTAGCCGTCGTCGGGTGCAGGCCGCACAAGTTAGGTCACTCTGAAAATCTAGGGGGGAGGCACAGCAGTATGACATAAGTCATATGGTATACTGCTGTGGGGGAGTGCTGCAGATATAAACACCGTTTTTTTGCTACAGAAGAGGGATGTTCGTGCAATCTATAATATGGGCCCTAGAGAATCATTACGCAATAAGTTTAAAAAATAAATATTATGACATTCCCTTGTCAATACATCTATGAAAATCTGATGTATGTTCACAAAAATATTAATTTGTTTAAGAAAAATAGCGATAATCATAATTTTAATACCAGAAATAAAGATAAACTCGCTGTTGCCACTTGTAGACTCCATAAAGTTAGTAAATCGTTTAAAGGCAAGGTGTACGCTCTTATAACAAACTCCCAAGAGATGTACAAAAATTGGCAATTAACCAATTTAAAAACGTAATTAAACAAAATATTTATTTAGGATTATTTAGATGATAGAGACAAAAAATCATGTTTGTTCTAAGGGAGCCCCCTTAAATATTTATTTTATTAAATTTTTAGTATTTGTTGTTATACTCGTAGCGACAACAGAAATACATCATCTGTAAAAATTTCAACTGTCTAACTATCACGGTTCATGAGATACAGCCTGGTGACAGACGGACAGACAGACAGACAGCGGAGTCTTAGTAATAGGGTCCCGTTTTACCCTTGGGGTACAGAACTATAATATTGTATAATAATATTGGGTAAGGTGAGCCTCGCTGGATTTTTACCGCCGTTGTTGGTAACAAAAATGTAAATCCATGGTAAATTATCTGCATCAACACAGTTTACCCAATGGGTGAATCCGGTAGCATCGTTACGTTGAATGCTACGTCAGCAACATGTTACCTCAAAGACGTATTCATCAGAACAACTTTGTCGGAGGTAATTTCCTTGCTCTATTCAGACACAGTATGGATATATTTTCTGCAATCAGTAATGAAAGTAGTCTTAATGTACTCATACACAATTTGAACCGTCCCTATAAAATTTGAGGGTTGCCCTCGATTTTTTTGGGATCCCATCATCAGACCCTGGCTTGCTGCCAATGGGACCTAGAAAGTATACTCTTTTAATTATAAAAATGAATTTCTCAAATCGATTCAGGCATCTTCGAGTAATCGGGGACCATATTTTTTTTTAACTAGCCTACATTTTCCCACTGCTGGGCTAAGGCCTCCCTCAACTCCTTCCACCTATCACGATCCTGGGCAGATTCCCACCATTCCTTCTCGAATCCATTGATGTCGTCACGCCAACGCTTTCGCGGCCGATCCCGACGTCGCTGTCCATCTTTCGGTACCCAATCTGTTACAATGTTGGCCCATTTCTCGGAAGTATTCGACTTACGTGCCCGGCCCAATCCCACTTGAGCTTCGCGGATTTGGCTCCCACATCGGCAATGCAAGTCAATGAACGAAGCGTGGTATTCCTCACCCGATCGGCTTTCCGGAATCCTAGAATGCTACGTTCCATTGCCCTTTGGCAAATCTTGAGCTTGGACTTCTGCAGCTCGGTCAATGACCATGTTTGCGCACCGTAGGTTAGGACAGGCAGGATACACATGTCGATGAGTTTGCGCTTCAGACTCAGAGGAAGGTCACCCTTCATATGCGCCTTCATGGACCAGTAGCTCTTCCAGGTATTTTCGATGCGGCGATCGATTTCCTTGTCATGCCTGTTTTCGAAGCTTGCTAACTGGCCCAAGTAAATGTATTCATCGACATATAGTATTTCCTGCCCATCTACCGCGACCCTACGTTTCGTGGCATTGGTCATTATTTGCGTCTTCGACCGATTCATTTGCACTCCAACCTCAAGACTTGCAGCGCTCAGTTCTTGGAGGATTTCTTGTAAGTCATGTGCTGTTTGGGCAAAAAGGACAATGTCATCCGCAAAACGCAAGTTAGTTAGGCGCTTGCCACCGATGTTTATGCCCCTTGTTGCCCAAGATAATGTTTTGAATACGTCCTCGAGGGTGCTTTTAAACAGAATGGGAAAGAGTGGATCACCCCGCTTGACTCCTTTCTCTATGTGAAATGCTGGACCAGTGGAGTGGAGTTTCATATTGGCTGTTCTTTGGCGGTAAATGATTTTAATAAGATCAATGTGTGTTTTGTGAACTTGCTGTACGGGGACTAAATGTACATAAATAAAATATTCTGATGAATTGAGAACCTCCTCCTTTTTTGGAAGTCGGTCAAAAAGAGTCGACATGGAATTCATTTAGCATGCCCAAGAAGAACAAAAAATTGCCTATGTGGTAATCCAGGTTATAATTTACGAACAAACCAATCGAAATTGGTTCAACCGTTACAACGTGATTGAGTAACAACTAACAAACATCAAAACTTTCGCATTTATAATATAAGTGTGATTTAACCTACAGGCAAGCATTTTCTTTAATTTTCATAAGGATATTCAATTGTATTCATCTTATTTTAAGACTATGACACTATCCAAGTATATGTGCAATAAAGGATGTAATTTTTTTTTTAATTAAAATATTAAATCACTTTATACCATAAAAAATAAAAATTACAGACATTTTAAAATTAATTATATTGATAAGTTTCCTAAGCATACTCTATAATAAAGAATGGGGCAGGTATCAAAGTTGTCAATATTCTTCTAGCATCACTACCGTATGTTTGTGTATTATTCTGTGATTCCGAGGCGCAATTTTCGTGGTCAACCTGGGGTAGGTACGTTATGTGACTCAATTACGCAGAGCTTGAATTACATTGGCAAAGTAAAACGAAGGGGTTTCTGTATTAGGCTGGGAAACTATAGTTCTGTTCGTACTGAAAATCTTTTATGTACTAAAAAAACTGTTTCATCTGAATGAATGAAATACTCTCTATTGCACACCAAATAAAAATATAGTAACAAAGGAAATAAACAATAAATAACGGTATAATGGGCGGTCTCATCGCTAAAAGCGATCTCTTCTAATTTTAAAGAAAATCGACTAAGTTTGGGTGATTAATTCGATATAAAACTTACTGCCTACTCTTGCAATCGACATCCAAAAATAAAGGCCGTAATCCATAAAAGCGTAGATTTGCTACTACTTAGTATCTACCTACTACCGTAGATCTAGGCAGGCATGCATTTTTGATATCTCTTTCGGAAATGGCTGCGGGTTTTGGGTTAGAAAGGGGCAACAAGAGAGACGTCACCAATACAGTATCTGCGGTTAGATAGCAAGCATTATGCAATAGCACAACATAAGTTTAATAAAGTATTTTTTTTTACATGTCAAAATAAATTTCACATTTCTATGGTAAACATTTCACGAATTTATTTATTATGCTCATGTAAATAACCCCTTTCATTTTTGTGAGTGTATTATCTACTATATACACTACAATGCTAATTTCTCATCTTCTCATCTGTCGTTATAGTAGAGGAGACCGTGGAGATCGACCTTTACCGATCCGATAACCAGATGAGACGTATTTTTTATCAAATATAATTTATAAACAAATATTCCTATAATTACTTGCCTATCTAAAAGTGCTTATGGCTATTTTAAATTAAATTAACTTTAATCAATTTTTATTTCATCACTTTCATTCTTTTGATAACCAAATGAATTTTATTTCACTGTTAGTTTTTAACACACAGAATATGCCTCAGTAGGCTTGCCTACTCATTTCTGTGTATAGCTACCTGGCAAGCCGATGTGAACAGGTAAGTCAATATAGGTGACTCCATCGTTCTGCTAACTTATCGAAAGTTATATCAAATTTTAGATTATTTTATTATAAAATCAGTCATATTTCAAAATCATTGCCTGCAAAAAATCATACTTATAGTACTGTTGCCTAGCTAAAAACTTTTAGAGAGCACTTTTAGATAGGCAAGTAATTATAGGCATATTTGTTTATAAATTATATTTGATAAAAAATATGTCTCATCTGGTAATCAGATCGGTGAAGCTCGATCTTCACCGACTCTTATACCATTACGTTATCGCTACTCTTGGTTTTATTTCACCCTTCTATTATGCACCTATATGTACCTACTTATTGTATTTTATGTAATATACCTTTTTATTATTAGTATGGAATATTTATGTACTATACTATATTAATATGTACCTAATCCATTGATAAATACTTATATATATATTTATTTATTTATTTTTTGCTTATGTTAGTGCACTGTTTATTCAATATTTAATTATTTTTATTAAAAGCTACCGTCCTATAACGTTCTCGTGAAATCCAGTCCATTCAAATGTGGTCTGGAAGAGATCGCTTTTAGCGGTAAGACTGCCACTTGTATTTCTGCGTGCATTGTTTGTTTTTATATTGTTTTTTATTTTAAGTGTGATTTACAATAAAGCGTTTTCTATTCTATTCTATTGTATCAAAAATTATATTTAACTTCGGATAAAACAAGTACAAAAATGTGTGATCGGAACTACAATAGGAAGTAGGATAAAAAACAGTAACGCTTTTAACAATGAAGGAACAGGTTCATAGCAAGAGTCTCCCACGAAGTTACTGTCGATTGTCTTAATGTTCTTTAGAATTACAATTTACAATGTAATCAGCCGGCATTTCAAATTATCCAAATCAAAGAAAAATGGTTTAGATTTTGAGAATAAGCTAAGTTATTTTTTAATACCTATTATAATATTTTTAATAAATCAATATTAATTTATTTTTTAGGGGATAAAGTTCAAGACAATAAAAATAGGGTTTATATTAATTCTGAATAAAAACACCATCAAATTTTACAAATTTAAACTTCCGGTATTTATTGGGTTAATATTCTTTTTTTCTCATAAGATTAATAAAACTACGTATTCATATTGTTGATTCAGTGAGCAGTAAAATTTAACTAGGTATAATAGATTATTGTCTAACAACAAACACTGAACTTTAAATATTCACAAGAATAGCAAGAATTTATCCACCAAAACGAGGGTAGTTTAATATAAAATCAGACAAGCGCTGATACACTTACGTAAACAAAAATTACCACTTGTTTTGGCGGGTACAAGCCCACTTGCACCAATTCCTTTTTTTAACTCGGATATTCCCCAAAAAAATACACCAATATTACGTAAAATATGATGCAAAGCAGTAAAATGTACGTAGGTACTCGTAGTTTCATAAAATACAGACACAGCTTGATTAACATTCAAAATGCCGACGAAATGTAAAGTACCTACAACATAACTTCCCATTAGGTTCCCTACCACATTCCTAAAACATAATCAAAACTTGTCTACAGTAGCGAAGTAACAGCCAAATTTGCTAATTTATAGCTTGCGAAATGGCGGATAGTACGTATGTACCATAGAAGAAATAGTAACTAATGCATTCAGATTTCACTCCAACAGACGTAATCGGGCGATAGAAGTAGGTAATCACTTGAAAACTTACGTTCACTTGAAATAGTACATTGTTATACCGAGATATTTTGGCGTACGAGCGAATTAAAGCGAGCGAGGACGCTAATGAGTCGAAGGTGCTTTTGATCGCCTACATCCGAGTATAACACATAACAGTGCATCACAAATGTGAGGATATTAAAAGTCTTTATACAGTCGAAATCGAAAATTACTTCTGGCTCTAGGGGCGTAATTCGCATTTACGGATTAGGTATCCTAACAGTAAACAACCAAGCATGAGTGATGAAAATGTATTTTACAAAAACACCTATGCAAGAGATGCACAGGATATTGGAGGCTGAAAAAAGAAGGCATATACCCTGAAAGTCCCACTAGGCCGAGATGATGGTAATTGACAAGTAAAATGTATCTGTTGATTCCCAAATAACTGATAATATGACACGTAATGTTGGTTAACATTAGCCTAAATAAATGCTTCATTCCTACACAACAACCATTTTTTTTACTAGGATCTACTAGGAACAAAGATTAGATAAGATAGGAACAAAAGTGCTATTGGACACATTCTTTGATTATAGGTAATTTGAAACTAAATAAATAATAACGTTATGCGAATCATTATAGGTGTCTTAAGCCAGATAATTAGGACAAAATCAAACTACTCATTAGCCTATAGATGCCTAGATTGTTATTATATTACTATGGTATTATATAGGGTGTTTGATAATATGCGCACAAAAATTAAAGGGGTTATTTTGATGAGCATAATAAATAAATTTATGAAATCTTTACCATAGAAATGTTAAATTTATTTTGGCATGTAAAAACAAACAGTTTATTAAACTTATGTTGTGCTATTGCATAATGCTTGCCATCTAACCACAAATACTGTATTGGTGACGTCTCGAGATATCTCTTGTTGTTCCTTTCTAACCTAAAACCCGCATCCATTTCTGAAAGAGATATCAAATCGGCCTTTATTTTTTTATGTCGATTGCAAGCGTAGGCAGTAAAATGTATATCGAATTAATCACCTAAACTTAGTCGATTTTCTTTAAAATTTGATGATATAATTCTTTTTCTAAGTCTTATTTATGTTTTGAGAAACCGTCACTAAAATCAACCGTAACAGAAAATAAACTACCCAAATTCAAATTTTATCAATGTTGATTTTGACAAAAGTTGTTAAGATGAATGAATGAATGAAAATTCTTTATTATACCTTACAAGCTAATCACAACACATAAAAAAATAAAAAATAAAACCTGTAAATGTCAGCATAATGGGCGGTCTTATCGCTTAATAAAGCAATCTCTTCCAGACAACTTTTGGATGGAGAGGATCATTACTTATTGGAAGATTGGCCGAGGTGTAAAAAGAATAAACTTAATAATAGAAAAAGAAAAATTACTTAACCTTAAATACATAAATTAATTTTAAATAAATAAATATCATATCTGTATAAAATAAATAAATATGTACTTACATACATACATATATTAATTAATATATACATATATTAATAATATTATAGATAAGATATATGTTGTCAATCATTTACACCTACTAGTCTCCAAATTTTTCGAATGAATATGTCGCGTGCTGACTATATTTACGATCTAGAAGTAATGTGATAAAGCTCATTTTACATAGAGCGTTGAATTAAAGTGCCACAGACCGTACAAGTGAATAGAATTATCTAGTCTAATTAGCAAGTAAGACTGGATTCGCAATGATACTAGTTTACTAAACAAATCTATTTACGCAATGGGTAGAAATGTGTCATAACAATCTTAAGCTTACAATAACAAATAATTAACTAATTACTATCAAAACTTGTTACATTTAGAAACACAAGTGTTAGTACTTTTCCGCAATGTTTGGCTTGACGTGAAAAGATATTTGTTTTTTGAAAACATGTACAAATTAAATAAAAACGCGCACGAAGCGTTCCGTACCATTATCTATAAAAACGGAAAAAAATCAATGTATGTTGTATGGGAGCCCCCCTTAAATAATTGTTTTATTTTAATTTAATAATTTATTTTTAAAGTGAATATATAACTAAATATTCTGTGAATATTTCAAGCGTCTACCTGTTGCCGTTATCAATATCGAGCAAAAAAACCACGTTTGTTGTATGGGAGCTCCCTTAAATATTTATTTTATTCGGTTTTTAGTATTTGCTGTTATAGCGGCAACAGAAATACATCATCTGCGAAAATTTCAACTGTCTAACTATCACGGTTCATGAGATACCAGCCTGGTGACAGACGAACAGACAGACAGCGGAGTCTTAGTAATAGGGTCCCGTTTTAACCTTTGGGTACGGAACCCTAAAAAGAAACTGAAATAACACATGAGTAGGTAATTTATAGTATAATAATTTCGAAAATGAAAGACAGTAGACAGAACCTACGAGTGGATGCTGAAAAATTCCTTATCAATAACATTATTAACTATCTTTTGGTAACATATTGTTACTGATATATTTTTTGACCTATTGATATGGGTTGACAGGTAGCGAAACAAATAATGTTTTGGGTAAACCTTTTCCCAGGGTTCAAGTTGGAAAAATATGTTAAATGAAAAAAATCATATGGATTGATACGAATTACGTATAAGGTTAGATTAGATTCGATAACTCTTTATTATACAGCAAAATAAAATATAGAAAATAAATTTCTTACAAATTGATTTAGTACAATGGGTGGAATCATCGCTTAAAGCGATCTCTTTCAGACAACCTTTGTCGGAATAATAAATAATCACATACTAAGCGACAGGTAAAGCTCATCCAAACACGACTAGAATTCGTTAAAATTTCCACTTTACGTTCCACTGATACCGCCAAACGGTAACTACATTTCGATGAGTCTTGAACGTATGACGTCACAGATTTTACCGGCGAAAGTACCACATTCCTGTCACATATTTACATCATTATTATATGTGATGTGAACATTATTTAACTCCATAATTTTGAAGCAAAACTATTTGAATATTATGTAGAGTTTGTTCATTAACAATGGAAAGTTAATATTAAAATAAAAATATTACAAAACCGTTCACTTTTTATGATGTCTTATTTAATAACGCAAGATTTGATTAGAATTCAGAGTAAAGTCTTTTTAACCATCGAATGCTATACCTACCTACCACAAATTCTAAAAACAATGTCACATTTGACATGCAAACTGTCGGTACACCTCGCCTATTTAGATTTGAACTAGTCAATTTACAGTTACTCGCTTCTACGAAATGGTCGTGGCATACCTAAAAGGTAGATACAACGGCATTTGTCACCTTTGGTTGTCTTGAATGTGTTATTTCATTCTTCAATGAAAATTTATCAATGATCAGTTACTGAAGAATCAATTTGATAGATATATGGATTTCATAAAAATTGTTAACGAAAATCAAGTTTTCTTATCAGACGCGTGGGACTTTAACGAGACAGTCTATAAATAATTCAGTAAAGTAAGTGGAAATAAAACATATTTCAAGGCTGTCAGACTTTATCAAATCTCTGGAGATTGTTTACGTTGCTATAAAGTATTTTGCTGATGTTGTCGTTAGGTATAAACAAATATAATAAGTAACGTATGTGGCATATTAAGAAAAAAAGTGATAATCATAATTTTAATACTAGAAATAAAGATAAACTCGCTGTTGCCACTTGTAGACTCCATAAATTTAGTAAATCGTTTAAAGGGGTCGTGTACGCTTTTATAACAAACTCCCAAGGGATGTAGAAAAATTGACAATTAACAAATTTAAAAACGTAATTAAACAAAATCTTTATAAAAAAGCCTACTATAAAATATAGGATTATATAGATGATAGAGAAGCTTGGGATTGAAATTGCTCCAACTCGTTCAAAATGTTACCATTTTGACGTAATTTATTTTCTGTATTATGTATGTATTCTAAAAGGATCATAAAAAAACAACCAGCCTTCATTCTTGCCTTTCTTTCCTGGCTTGGTCCCGAAGGAACAGGCAGTAAAATTGACGTTTCAAAGTGATTCTTGTGATTTTAATGAATAATAATATTTGTCTTTGACTTTGATTGGATTGTGTCATCACTACCTACCTAGATGTCAAATTTTATCATGAAAACATATTATTTCTTAATAAGTACGTATCAACTATCATGCGCTTTTCAAACTAAGGCTCCTGCTAGGTAGCAAACAAAAGTTACGCAATTTTTTGTAATTCAATGAATCCGGAAAACCTGTTTCGGACTACAATAAAATCAATAAAGAAGCCATGCAGGTACCATATCCCAAAAAATTTCAACTATATTGAAATGAAGTATTGTCAGAGCGCACACAGAGACACCGTAACAGCCTCCGTTTGTCCGTGTGCGTTGTTACCTGCGCTCGCGCCGCCGTCTTGAAGAAAGCCTCAGTGCTGACTCGGCGGCCGACGCGACCACACCGGCCTGCCTATGATGTGGACCCTGTGACTCCAGTGTTGTGAATTTAGTGTTCAAGCACAGTGCCCGTGCGTTAACCCCAACCCTGATAGTGCATAACCGGATTTTGAACTCAGAACGCCCCGTGGCGTGGAAAAGGTGGGTCTTTGATATTATCTAGTCGTGTGTTAATTTAAGGTAATGTGAAAGTTGTGACGACTTGGAGGAGTTGGTTGACACACTTTTGGTTCAGGTGTGGTGGCTGGCAGGTGGGCGCGCCGGCTCTGTGTCAGTAATACGTGTCCGACCAAAATTCCGATCGAGCGAACCGCTTTCGGTGAAACTTTCTTCCGCAAGGCGAGACTGCAGACGAGCTTCACACAGTATGCTTACTCCCAGCGATGCTAGATATTTATACATTATTTTCTTTAAAATGTAAACTTTAAAGCTACAGAAAGAGAAACGACTATAGTTATTTTCGAAGCTCTACACTCGTATCAAACGGAAGACTTCAACGCGCTCTACCGAGTTGTAATCCGTATTCTGTGGCTAGAGTCGAGTGGCTACACGAGCCAATGACTATTGGAGTCACCCGTTTAAATTGCTATTACAGTTCATTTTTAATAAAATCGAGGTTTTAATCCCTTTTGCGGCTTAAACTTGTCCCAGGATTATTTTATTCTGGCTCAGAGATCCGTATATCCGGGCCATTATTTCCACCAATAAACAGGACATTTACCATGATTTGTAAGTTACGGAGTAAAAAATTGTACTGATATAATATCTATAACAATGAAGTTTTTAAAAGTTATATTTGGGGCTAACTAGAATTCTTAGTTTTACTAAACTGAAAAGTGAAATCTGCTAATTAGACGAGTATAAATATTATTACCATTATAGTACCTAAAGTTCACTGCCAATTAACTTTTGTTTCATGAGAAACTTCATAAAAGACAAAGTCGAGTACGGCAACTAGTGCCGAGGTTGGACCGGTTTACCCCTCCCCCTCCCTCGCATGTCGCGATGTGCTTGACTGCATCCCTTGCATCTGCATTTTAATGAATTGATGCCCTGTTTCTCGAAATACAGGTAGATTCATGTTTGTTCGTATGTGATAATTATCTCTGCTACCTATCTTGTTTGGAGAGTTGACTTCAGAGATAGAATTTCTATCTTATTTATTAAGACATAGGTACACTATAGGAGTCGTATCAACATTTTATATCTACACCACTAGGATTATGTCTTACCATCAGAACTAAATCTGAAAAATAAGAAGAAAACAATTTATTATTACTATGACGTACCTGTACCTAATTTGCAAAACTCGAAAGCAACACTAGCAATCTTACTAATGATATTTCGAAATGAAAATTTATCACAATATTTTAACATGGACTGTAAAAATATTTCATTAAGGAAAAATACCAAAATGATTACAAAAAAAAATTCCATTACGCAATTACAAAGAAACAAAAATTAAAATTAATAAGACGTGAGTCAAACACGGAAGTTTTAGTATTATTCTTACACAAAAGCAGCTGCCAAAAACCGGCTTCAAATTCGTCTGAAACGTATATGAATTTAAAATTACGTTTCATTATAATAGAAAAACTAAAATTGTTTTTTCAGTAAGTACAGCGTACCTAATGAAAATACAGCCCATTCACCATCTGTGCCATCTACGGCAGCTACCATCTCTCTAACAATCCAACATACATTTCAGGCTAACTTTATTGTTGAAAATATAAGTAATCGGCCTCTAAACTATTTTAACTACAATAAATGTAATGAAATTTTACCCTTTGCACCGCTGTCATTACTGCTTCGCTCATTACTTTACATCCAATGGTTGCCTGGAAGAGATCGCTTTCAGCGATAAAGCCGCCCATTGTACTATAGTTAGCATCTAGTTCTTTAAGAATTTCTGGTGTACAAGAAAGCAGTATTCTATTCTATCAAGAAATTCCGTGTTTCTCTCCCGAGTTTTGATAATGAAGTCAAGTAAGCTCGCTATGAGTAAAAATAATTTGTAGGATATATTCTTGGTTTTATAAACTTTTGGTTAAATCATCTCACAATGTTTAAACCATCCGACGGTAGGCTATCTACGTTTTTTTTTATTGATGATAGCCAAGCGTTTGACCACTACTCACCTGCGCTAGCACAGCGATTTCCTTGTCTACTCTTCGAAGAGACGACAAGGCTCTGACCGCAACTTGTAATACTGCGTGTATTGTTATTTGTTTTTTTATTTGAGTGTGATGTACGATAAAGCGTTATTCTATTCCATTCTTTATCGATTCTTCCGAAATTGTCTTTCCCACGAGCAGCCTCAATAAGTTTTATTCCTAGACGAGAGAAAGATACTCTGCCTATAGTAACGTACGTTGTATACACTGCCGGCCAAAAGTTTGAGACCACCTACATCAAAGTAGGAAAATGAAATAAAACTCAAAATACAAAGCAAGAGGTTTAATTATGAATTAAAATACTTATTTCCTAATACACGTACATTATGAAGAAAACAAAAAAATCAAGAAAAATCAACCATTTACTTTAAAAATGTCGCTCATATTTTATACAGATTTTTCGTCGAAAAACCCTCCCTTGCATTTTATTACTACTTTCACTATTCTTGGCATACGAGCAATCAATTTGTCGATTGTATCTTGTGATATATTGTTCCAGCTTTCTTGTAAAGCCTTCCACATGTCTTCTTGCGAAGTGGGACAACAACTGCGCACATTTCTTCCCACAAAAGCTCAATCGGGTTGAGATCCGGACTCTGAGGGGGCCACACCATGTTTTTTAAAACCCCTTCTGTTTCTTTGTGTTCTAAATAACCCCTGCATAATTTTGAACTATGTTTTGGGTCATTATCTTGTTGGAAAAAAAATCCATCTCCAATTATTCTTGAACCAGACGGAATGGCATTTTGCTTTGCTGTAGTATTCGTTTATATTGCTCCTTTTTCATGATTCCTTCGACTCGTACCAAATCTCCGGTTCCATGGCCCGAGAAGCATCCCCAGACCATAATGGAACCACCACCATGCTTGACTGTTGGCACCACACAGTCTGGCATCATCTTTTCCTCGACGTTACGTCGAACAAAAATTCGTCGTTTTGAACCAAATATTTCAAATTTGGATTCATCTGACCAAAGAACTTGTTTAAAGTCTTCTTCAGTCCAGTCTCGATGGGTAAGGGCCCACTGCATTCGTTTCTTTTTGTTTTGTGGCCTTAGTAGTGGTTTTCGAACGGCGACGCGACCAAATAACTTAGCATCTCTCAAACGTCTTTTTACTGTAGTCAATGATACAGGTTTTGATCGGGATTTGTTCACTTCTACGCGGATTTCTGGTGCTGTTAGGCGTCTATTCCGCTTGCTGGTAGTGACGATGAAGTGATCCTCGCGAGAAGTGGTAGTTCTCGGCCTTCCCGAACGCGAACGATCTTGATTACTGCCAGTCTCCTTGTATCGGGTTATTGTGTTATGAACACAAGTCTTCGACAACTTAAGTTGAGAGGCAATCGCACGTTCAGATTTGCCTTCGCCGTATAAAACAACTATGGCAGAGCGAGTTTCACTGCTAATTTCGCGAACTTTTCCCATTTTAAGATGTCTTCACTGTAATAACGACGAGCTCAGACTAATAAGGTAGAAAATAATTTACTCCATAAAAACTTAGGTACCTACTAAATATGTTTTAGGAAGCTAACATAATCCCTGATATCGGAAAAAAAATAAAATAAAAATAAAATAAAAAAAAATATAAAAATAAAATATTACAATGACTCTACCACCTGGTCCTTGCGCGGCGCTCATTGATGTTTTGAAACAATAGACCTTTTTAGGATGATAACTTAAACAACAACATAAATAATGACTCTTAGAAATTCTTTAATAATAATAGAATACGCAGGTGTTCAAATTAGCTCATTATCATATGTGTACTTTGAAATATTTTGTTGGTGACAAAGATTTTTACAGTGGTCTCAAACTTTTGGCCGGCAGTGTACATATACATATAATTAATTAAATATCTAACCAAAAATTGTTGGCAAGCGCGTGATTGAGAAGAGTGCGAAAGAGACAACTTGAGAAGACAGTGTAGTCTAGGCATCGTAAGACCTAGACAATTTCAGAAGAAAGTTGTCTATCCTTAAATGTCAAAGATAGAGAAAATGATGGCTATCGTGCTCGGCGTTGTAGACTACTGTCGAGGAAGTGTCAACAACGTTTCTTCCCGTTCACTCTCGCAATCGCCGTGCTTGAGACGGTCGACAAGTGTCTTCTTTGTTCCGATAAATGACTCATGACTAAATCCTTCACTACAGTTACTGTGCTAGACCTGATGGTAAGTGATGGTGAGATCGAAGATGAAGCACGCTTGCCTAGAAATAACGTTTTTACTCCGAACACCTTGTTTGAGTACGTCTACAGTACTAAAACACTGCTATAACTAGCAATTAAATAATAAACGTAGTAAATTAATTATAAACTCGTAATTCGAGCGTTCCCGCCAGTCTCGCTGCACAGTGTTTTAGCACGATTCCTGTGTTTAAAGTACGAGCAGCTTTACATTAAAACTGAACAAATTTCATGAAAACTAAATAATATCTGCTACATTTTGTACTTACTGTGGGTTTTTTTTATAGACTGGCAAGCAAAACGACCTAAAATTATACATTTTATAACTATTTGGTCTTCATTTAATATACAACGAAATTTTTATTTAAAACATTGTCAATATCACAATCAAATTTAATGAGTTGATATCCATTTTCGGAGAATTCCATATCACAGAATAATAATAATCAGTGAAATATATGTTTTTGTATATGCAGAGACTCAACGACTGAAGGTTTTAAGGTACGATATACACGTAGGTAACATTTATATTAAGCTTAAATATTAGTTTGGGATAATTACTGCAATATTTATCAAATAAAGTACATACGCGATAAATACCCGTTTTAATCAGTAAATGTACAAAGATCACGAAAGTTTGAAAAATATTATTTTGAGATAACTAACTAAACAATAATTTCGCCCCTCACATTACGAACCCCGAATTACGAGAAATCTCTATTAGGCACATATATTTTATATATTTTGTTGACATTTTTCCTTTTTTTAATTAAAATCTAATAAGGAAAGCAGAAGTAAAATACCCTCGTGAATTCAAAAATACCGTTTATGCAAAATGTCGGAATCACACTTTACATTTAAAGTCAGAAGTCCGTGTCGATATTTGTCTACCATAAACTTTGGATAGAATGGTTGGAAATTAGGAATAGATTGTTTGTAACAGAGAATTAAGCATGTTTTTTTAAAGAAAACTGTTAACCAAAGCTAATACTATAAAATTAGAAGTCTGTCAAAGAGCCATGGAGCATGCTTAGTAAAAGGAAATGAAGTTTATTTATTTGCTTGAACATATGTGATAATATTAGGTCTTACATAAATTATGAGTCCATTATGTCCTACCACAATTTTTGGCATGCAAATATTAATTTGTTTTTTAGGTTATATTCGTGAATATGTTATTTTTAGTTGCATACCTACATGAAATAATTTTATGAAAAGTAAAGTAGGAGAAGAAATAAAATTAGAAAAACAACTATAAGAAAACGTACAAAAATAAAAGACGTTACTATAACAGTGAAAACCCTCAAATGGAGCTGGACAGGACATACAACTTGAGGTATCAAAAAATGGAGTGAGTGGAGTCTTAATGAACTGGTATCAAACTTACAAAACTAGGAACAAGGGAAGACAATTCAGGAGATGGGAAGACGAAATTTAAACAACAGCAGGTAAAACTTGGAGCAGAACTGCAAAAGACAGAGAATTGGAAAAAGTTGGAGGAGACCTTTGCCGAATGGCAAACAGACATAATTGTCCATGTCGACAAAATCTGATTATTCAAGTACTCGTAGTTATAAGTTCAATGTACTAAACAATGTGTCTGAATAAAGGTTATAATAATAATGGATGGATTTTATCGAGTAGTCGAACTAAGCAATAGTTGAACAAAATGAAGTTGTTAAACCATGACAAATTTCGGCAATATGAACAAAATACGGAATCAGATAAATACTGGGACTTGATAAAAGAAATACGCATTACAAACAATTTGCTGAGCACGTATCAAACTATGCGAAATAGTCGAATAATTCTTCTGTAACACGTCTCATTATACATAATTATCGTATAAAATAGATAGTGATATTGTCTCGCTATAAGGTCATTAAAAAAATAACCGCTTCTTTCTAGAGCATATCACATTCGAATTGATTAAGTATTATAATTACGCTACCGAATGTAATGGAGAAAGTGTTTGTCCGAACGAATTATTAGTAGATATATTTTCACTTTATCTGCATAGCAAATGTTTGCCCGTATAGAGAGTGTGTATTTATGAAGTTAAATTGCGTAACGAGAGATAAAAATTACCACCTAGAACATCCGGAATGAGTCTATCGTCACAGTACGTGTTTATGGGTTCAATGTTCCTTGCAATATTACTTTGAAACACAGTTAATAATGCACCCTTTCTAATTGTGAACAGTGGTTGACCATGGGAGAATATTGATAGAAGTGACTTGTAATAGTTTTTGTCTGTTAGTGCCTATTTCGCCACCTCTAAGTAGCGCTATCCAACGGTTCAAAAATATTCAAGTCTTTTGTTTTGACGTGAAAACAGTTAGAAAGAATGATTTTTATCCATCAATTAAAGTTAATCAGAGGTCATGAGAAAGGCACTAGTTGAGTTAGACAAATTGCCTTAGTTTTTTTAATTCAGTTGAGATATTGGATATAGATACTTAGCAAAACTTCTTGTGGAAAGAAAGAGCCTACATTGTATTTACATAATTAAAACTTGCAAATTCCACGCCCAAATTAAATTCCTCGAATCTCCCACGGCTTAAATTACCTAACATTACGTACATAGTATGTTTAAACTACAGTATTGCATTCTTATATAATGTACCCATCTCAGCGTATACATCTTCTACTGTAACAAGACTCGCTTCTTTTAATCGCTCGTATATCAATGATGTTAGAGCTGAGTTTCAATTGATATGTTACTGAAGATCTTTTCAAGGAACGGTTACCGGCCCGTTATCGGCAAGCGGGTCAGACGCGTGCGCTTGCACACACTTTCAACGCTTTCAACATTAGTATACGACCTGAAATACGCGCATACCGATGCGGAGACGCTTTTCTTAGATTTTTAATATATCCTTTAACAGTTTCCCACATTATTTAATTTTTCAATTTATTGTTCTCGGTTTGGTCGTTACTATTAGGGTAAGTATTTATACCTTACATTTCGATCCCGTTTTTGTTTTGTAGTTTTTGAATTATTAGCCATAATAAAATAAATAATAATAAATAAGACCGCCTATTGTACTTAACTTAAT
Organism: Philereme transversata; assembly: GCA_963924445.1. Lineage (NCBI taxonomy): Eukaryota > Metazoa > Arthropoda > Insecta > Lepidoptera > Geometridae > Philereme > Philereme transversata. The sequence goes on from OZ004353.1 coordinate 8,527,072, forward strand.
TTTTGTGTATTTTTATTGTATTTTTAATTTTGTTGGTGGTGTAAGTATTCTATTCTATTTTAATAAAAACTAAACTTTGACAAAATTCACAGGGTACACCAGTGACCCCACAGTGCTGTAATTTGGTATGTGTGTAGCTTAAGTATCACAGATATAGGCAAAAGTCTGAAATCCAGAATAACTGTAATTTGTACCCCAAAAATGAATAACCACTGTACATGAACTCCCGTTACCTGTAATTTGAATGAAACCGTAGGTCAAGTTATTTGGTTATTATTTCGTGGCACTATTTTGATAGTCAAAGATTACGAATAATATTGTTTATTTTTATGGTAGACTCGCGAGATCTTAGTTCGGGGCGAACCACTAGTTAATATGTTTCTTATATAAGTACAGTCAAAACCGTTTATAACGACATCGAGGGGACCGTATAGTTGCCGACGTTATATCCGATAGTCGTTTTAAGCAATACAGTCAGTATAAATATACAATGGAAGGGACCATACAATCTGGCTGTAATAACCGATAGGTCGTTGTAAACGATGTCGTTATAAACGGTTTTAACTAGTTATTTTTTAGGTTCATTCATATATGTTATTTTTACGTTTTATATCATAAGTATAAGTATGTATATGTAGTATGTTAGGTACACCATTACACCCCAGGTAATGTCCACACAGTCCATTCCATCCAAAGGTTGTCTGGTAGATATCGCTATTTAGCGATAAGACCGCCAATTGTATCACATAGTTATACGGTGTTCTTTGTAGTTGTATTTTTATTAGGTGTTCAATAAAGAATTATCTAATTTAATCTAAGTACTTACCTACTTGCTTTTTTTTATTCAACAGTGTAAGCCCGTGTTTCATAACGATCCCTACACGTATTTAGCGACTAAATACGTTTAGGGATCGTTGTGCAAGCTAAGCTAAATGCCAATAGCACTGAGTTTAAAACCACAGAAATTGCTATCGTCTTAAACAGCTGGGTCTAAAATTAGATTCTTAAAAAAATAACGAGCACGCATACAATAGCATTGAAACGAACGCAAACGAACGAAACTCCTCATAAAAAAAGATAGACTTTGCCGAATCAAGAATAAGCTTTTTGTCTATAAAGTTTTTATAAGCGTACCGAAACGTGTCTGTTAAATTCATCAACTCTCTCACGGGTCCTGTGGCGCAACGGATAACGCGTCTGACTACGGATCAGAAGATTCCAGGTTCGAATCCTGGCAGGATCGAAACTTTTTGCACTTTTTATTTTAATTTATATATTTTCTTGTACTTCTACAAATTTTACCGACTATTTTTCATTTTTTTGTTTCGTAGTACAAAATAAACAGCCAACATTAAGCTGCGTTCTAAATAATTAAATGATTGTTGTAACACAGTTTGAAGTGAGCAAGCCCGGCTTTCTGCACTATTTACAGTACAAAGACGGCTAATGAATTTGATTATCCAGAGAGAATCCACTCTTCCGCACCGGCTTCCGACAATTCAACGAAACATCCAGGCATCTACCCCTGTGGCCAAATCAATTCTACTCTCATTACAACAGGCTAAGGTTCAAATTCTGTTTAAGTCCAATAGAATTTTAGTAACATATTTTCGGAGTAAAATGGATGATGTAGCGCGACATTTTTACGAGGCATTCACAAGCCATTGAGCAAACTGCTTTTGTAAGAAAGAAGTTATCTAATAAAATGATGTATAAACAGATTTTTCAATAGCATTTAGCTTCAATGTTTCAGACTCTTCTGTGCGAGACAAGGAAACGTTTCAACTCCATTGTATCTTAAAAATTTCAAGGAACCCTTTTGATTTTATTATTTATTAAAAAAAATCTATGCAGACTTAAGAAAACATAATTCAAATTGCGGTTTCTAGTATTGGGGTAATTTAATTGTAATGCATACTACAATTTTTTTATCGTTACATATTTGATTTCGATCTAGATCGAATTGTATGTTTAGTTTAATTGGTGCTAATTAGATTGTTATCAATTTTGTGAAATAATAAATAAAATATCTGTAAAATGTGTCGATAGACTTCGATTCTTAACTATACTATTTTAACTTTTTTGAGTGAGCCACGTGTCTATTCATATCGTACGTACCAAACCTACAGTATATTCACCTTTAACCACCACTAACCAGTGACAAGCCACCATTGGTCCACTCTACATTCAAACTTGTTAATTTGCATTCAGCTCACATTTAAGAAACGTGTAACGGTCACACCAGTCACTCGGTTACAGTCGAGATGATATCATATGTATATTTCTATGGTACAAAACCCATTGGATTGTCTTTGATGCTAAGGACTGAAGAAATTTCGTTGTTGATGCCTAATTATCTACTGCAGTTGATGACACTTCGATTCCGCTAGATCTACCTATTTATTTATAATATTGCTACACCCATACCCATATGAAGTGCTACTCTTGAATAGTTAATAAGATCTGACTTGATATATTGTAATATTTTACTGTATATATAAACACAATAAAATACTGAATACTGAAACTAGGATGCCATTATGCCGGCAACGTCATCAGTTTTTGAGCTATGTGCCACGCCCCCTGCGACTTCAGTTTTATTTATACTGTGGCTTCTAAAAGAAGTACCTAGGTATAATAAGTACAAGTACTGCAAATTCCTGACTATTAATATTTTAAACTTAGATTTTAATCAAAATTGGGTCTGTCAGCCAATTCCTATGAAACTTAAGTGCAGCAAATCGGAATCGCAAGACACTTGAAAAACTTCCGCACTTACTGAAATTAGTTCTCAAACTCGTCAAATCTGCAGAATTTAATCCTGGATCTGATTGCTTTTTGGCATAATAGCCTCAACCAGACGCAGCAGTTCGCTTGCATGCTCGCACGCCTCTAGGGAAACATTCATATGTAGCAAATCTGAATATTGCACCAAATTGCGCTTTGTGCATTGAGATGAAGTTTGCTCAGCATTAGACTTACATTTGAGTTATCAACATAGTATTGTTTAAGAAAACGCTGCAGTTTGAGTGAGAATTCTAACATTTAACAATTAATCCACATTGTTATGTCTGTTTAATCCAGCAAAAGCTTCTAAGGTATACCAATACAAGCAAAATTTGGAAAAATTTATTAAACCATCTTGCTCTCCCGAAGACAAACTTTGGATATATCAGACAAAGGCCCGTTACTTTTAAAATAAATAAGTACTAACACACAGCACATCTTTTAGCCTTCAAGCAGATATGCAGGTAGTAGTTTTTTGTTCCGCTTCATCCTCATCATCGTTAACCAACTAACTTTTTGCGGTTTTAAAACAAGTTTGAGTTAAGGAAGTATAGGTCAAGCAGACGTTGGTATTAAACGTATTATCTAGAAGCAGTTTTAGACACGTAGAGCCAGATCTCCCTTCACAAAATGACCTTGAACGAACGCAAGGCTTGTAGCTCGCCTCGCAGGAATGCGACCACAGCTCTTGGCAGCTCTTTGTTGACGAAGCTTATAGATAAATTCCTTGATAAAATGTTGACCCCAATAGTAAGGAAGTTTAGAGACAAATATAATCGGATAATTTATTGGATTTAACTCAGGCTTTTATCCCGATTCCCGACTACAAATGCTTTTCTTTAGGCTTCCGGGCAAGTTACAACTCAAATAGACAAATTAGCGACCTTTGGGAACGGTCGAGAGAATACTTTCAAGAGTAAGAAAACTCACAGTACAAAATTTAATTTAATACCCATAGAAAAATGATTGTTATAGTACAAAATCTGAGCAGTCTTTAAAAACCGTGCTCAGTAACCTATAAACAGTTGTACAGGATCAAAATACAGTACACGAGCATATTAATATAGCGACTATTTTAAAATTATTGCCTGCAGTTGGCCTTAAACAGGAATGCCGTATTGCCAAATGAACCGGTCAGGTGGGAGTCGAAATAAAGCCTCGTGATAATGATTGGAAACAGTGAGCACAAAATTGTTGGCGTCAATCTAATTGTGAAATTGGTGTTCAAGATATAACAAAAGATATACTGGCTACATGTTAGAAACTTAAAAAATTCAAGAAATTTTAATTACTTACCAACGTAAATTTAAAATCAGATGCGTATTAGTTACTTTTAGCTATTTAGATAGATAGATAACTCTTTATTGAATTACCACACAAACAGAAATAATACAAAAATAAATATAAGGCTAGAATTAATAAGGCAATACAATGGACGGCCTTATCGCTGAAAGCGATCTCTTCCAGGCAACCTTTGGATGAAGCGAAATTTACAATATGGAGTGCGGTGTACTTTGTAAGATATATTTACACAAATATTCTTAGGTATACTAAAAAAAATACGATAAAGTTCCAATCCTAATACTTAAAATACTTTTAAAATAGACTAATATATAGATATATGCAAATAGCTAAGTAAACTAACAGATAAAATGTTTATATAGTAAATAAATAACGCTAGGAAGATGACATCGTTAGGTAATGTTGCTTCACCTTCAGCTTGAATGTGTGTAAGGAGGATGACCGTCTTATTTCTTCGGGCAGAGCATTCCACAGCCGAACAGCCTGGACAGTAAAAGAAGCGCTGTAAAAGGAAGTGCTGTGCGAAGGAGTTCTGAGTATCAAGTTTTCTGATGACCTAAGAGTGTAGTTGTTTGAAGAATGAAGAAATTGAAATCTATCTTTCAGATAGTGAGGAGTGAAAGGATTGAAAAGAATAGAATAGAGAAGAGAGAGGATATGCGTATTTAACATAAGATCACTCTAGTTACATAGTAAGTATTCAGATATACGTGGCATATTAATCACTAACCATTTTTGTACCATTCTAGGAAATAGATTGAGGACATCCGGAATGTGCTGAGAATAATAATCAGTTTTCTAACCATAATTGAATGAAGCCTAGACACAAATACAATAACTATGTATTTATAAATACCAGCTTCCACCCGCGGCATTGTACGTGGGGTTTGTCAATAACAAGTAGCTTACGTATCAAGCCAGGTCACAATCTATCTTTATACCAAATTTTATCGAAATGTATCCAGCCTTTTAGTCGTGAAAATATAACAAACAGACAGAGAGACAAAAGTTACTTTGGAATTTATAATTGATCGTGCGAAGCGAGATCTCAAAATCAACTTGGGCAAATCGGCGTTGCATGTATGTATGTATTTATGCATGTATGTGTGTTTGTTTGTTTGTCCAAGGATAACTTTCGAAGTGTTTATCCGATCATCGTGAAATTTGATACATAGGTAGATAGTGATGGCACAATTTTGGTGTAACTAAATAAACTAAAAATGTTTGGGGGTTGTTGAGATATTGGGGTTGAAGAGGGGTAAAAAAATGAAAATGAGACTATTAGGTCAAATGGAATATCAAATGAAACGTCTTTATTACTACATTTAGACTCTGTTTTATTTTTAGTAAAGTTTTTATAGATTTTGAGTTATTAGCCATAATAAAAACTGAACTTTGATAAAATTCACAGGGTACACCAGTGACCCCACAGTGCTGTAATTTGGTATGCGTGTATATTAAATGACACAAATGTAGGCAAAAGTCTGAAATCCAGAATATCTGCAATTTGTGCCCTAAAAAAGGTAACCAATTAACATGAACTGCCGTTACCTGTAATTTCAATGAAACTGTAGGCCAAGTTATCTGGTTATCCATTTCATGACATTGTTTTGATAGTCAAAGATTACAAATAATATTTTTTTGTTTTAATCGGAGACTCGTGAGATCTCAGTTCGGGGCGAACCACTAGTATAAAGAAGGATAGTATGGAAATAGATACACCAAGCATTTTTAGATAAGATTAGCCTGTTATTCATAAAGGCAGGCAACTGAACTGAAGATTATGAGTGGTACAACTTAGTGACTATTTGCAGCGCACAGCTCCAACAGATGTATGCTAGTTGGCTATAAACTTTGACTCCAAGGTTGGCCACCAGCACATATGATCTGACTTATTATGGGGCTGAGATAGTAGACCCCACTTTTAACCCACGATTTCACACTGTTGTTCGAAGTACAGTCAACACCTTCAAAACGAATACAATAACATGTTGTAATCGGTGCTACCTATGCAAAATTATTATACAATCAGAAATGTCATTGTATCCCAGATGTGTACATAAGGCGGTATGTAGCTCCAACATGGCGTAGGCAAGGCAAGCAATCAAAATACCGTCGCCAAGGCAATATTGCATAAAGTTATTCTAAGGCATGTCCTCACTGTAGATAATATTATAAAGTACAGATACCGCAACTTGGAACTCGCAAACTTTATCACAGATTTGGCATAATTCTTTGACCTTTCTACAATATAGCCTGGATTCTAGCCAAATATGTTGCGAGCATTTCGTATTCAATGAAAAATTTCAACAAATATTTACATTCTTGTAGGCAGGCATTTAACGGTTCAACAATATTTGGATTCTGTATTTTCTTTGTCAAAACAATTTTAAATTTAAATGTGCTTTTACATTATGTTTATGTATTATTATGTAGGTATTTAGAATTTATATTATGTGTAATAAATGTAACAGGTTGTTATAGATAAATCTAAAAGGAGTTGAATATTTTATTATGAACTCTCAATTATGGAATATTTATGTACTACTATAATGTATATTAAGTATACCTAGTCCAATGATGGGTACTTACATACATATATATCTTTATATATATAATTCTACTGTACGTGTGTATGTCACTGAACTCCTCCTAAACGGCTGGACCGATTTAAATGATTTTTTTTGTATGGGTTTGTGTGGGTCCCTGGATGGTTTAGATTCACAATTGCACCCGATAGGTGGCGCTGTTTTCGAGATCTAGAAAATTGCGGACGAAGTCGCGGGCATACGACTAGTATATATATATATATTTATTTATTTTGCTTATGTAAGTACACTGTTTATTCAATGTTTAATTATTTTTATTAAAAGCTACCGTCCTATAACGTTCTCGTGAACTCCAGTCGATTCAAAGGTTGTCTGGAAGAGATCGCTTTTAGCGATAAGACCGCCACTTGTATTTCTGCGTGTATTGTTATTTAAATAAATAAATATTGCTAGACATTTCACACAGCGCTATCTAGCCCCAAACTAAGCAGAGCTTGTACCATGGGAACCAGATAACTGATAGAATACTTAAATACATATTTTTTTGTAAATACATACTTATAATATATAGAAAAACACCCAGACACGGAACAAATATCTATAGATCATGCAATCATTTGTTCCGCAGCGGGAATCGAACCCGCTGCCTCCTGCGTCTCAGCCGGCTATACGCCCACTGCGCCACGGATGCAGTCCAGGAGAGAGCAGAGCAGGCAGAGAGGATTATTTTTTATATTCTTTTATAATTTAAGTGTGATTTACAATAAAGCGTTTTCTATCTATCTATCAAGCCAAAATTTGTCAAAAAGTTGACAAAAAAAAGGTAAAATTAATGTAATGGCTAATCTCTGGAACTACTTAAACTCTTTGTAAATTCTTTCACAGAAAAAAGGTACACTATATCTGAATGGTATATAGGCTATGTTTTATTTTGATGGCAATCCGTGCGAAGCCGGGGCAAGGCCCGTAGCCAAATTACATTCGCCACGAATCTATTCGATTTCTACATACATTTGTTGTCGCTGAATCACGTGGTATTTCTATAGCATGTGTCAAATCCCATACATTTTCGGACGTATCGACTAGCGTCATCGCTAATCGACTGTAACTTGGCTAAGCCCTCTTAGTCCAAGAGCCGGTGAAGATCGACCTCACCGATCTGATAACCAGATGAGACGTATTTTTTACCAAATATAATTTATAAACACATATGCCTATAATTACTTGCCTATCTAAAAGTGCTTATGGCTATTTTTATTTAAATTAACTTTAATCGATTTTTTTTTCATCACTTTCATTCTTTTGATAACCAAATGAATTTTATTTCACTGTTAGTTTTTAACACACAGAATATGCCTCAGTAGGCTTGCCTACTCATTTCTGTGTATAGCTACTTGGCAAGCCGATGTGAACAGGTAAGTCAATATAGGTGACTACTCCATCGTTCTGCTAACTTATCGAAAGTTATATCAAATTTTAGATTACTTTATTACAAAATCAGTCATATTTCAAAATCATTGCCTGCAAAAAATCATACGTATAGTACTGTTGCCTGGCAAAAAACTTTTAGAGAGCACTTTTAGATAGGCAAGTAATTATATGCATATTTGTTTATAAATTATATTTGATAAAAAATATGTCTCATCTGGTTATCAGATCGGTGAAGGTCGATCTTCACCGGCTCTTAAAGTATCTGGTCAGCTAATCAAATAACAGTCTATTGCTCCCGTTTAGAGTCAAAGCGTATAACACTAATTCCGAAGACTTGAACCTAAGGTCAGCCGTAAAACTCAAATTATTTGTACCGTTTCCGATTCTCTATGACCGTGAATAAAAAATGAACAGTAACAATAACACAGTACAAAAAAATGTAGAAAACACACAAAAACTTGAAACGGTTGTTACGAAATGTATCGTGAAATCAAGCTGCTTGAGCCGGTCATCCGTCTTCAAGTACAAACGCTCGTTACTAGGTTTTCAATGCAATCAAGTTCCTGGCTTAACTTTTCTTCTTTGGCCATTACCTCAGAGGTAATCAAGATCTTAGCATTAAAAAGTGTTTCCATGTCTAGAATAATAAATCCTTGATAACTCATTTTATGATCATGATAATGGATACTATCCAACTCTTTACGATCTGAGGTATTAGTGTATTTTGGTCTAGATATATTTTCAATGCTAAAATTTGCTGCAAAATGTACTAAAGTAAGTAATTAGGTCATAATATCAATTTAAATTCTAAAATACGCGTGTGACGCCAAATAAATCGGAAAACCATTACCGTGCTCACGTAATATTTCATGCTGTGCTGATTTCGTAAGGCATTATTTAATGACAACACGCACGCACTTTACCACAGACAATTGATTTTATACCTTCGTAGGTAAATTAAGATGTAAATAAAAATACGAGGAACTTTATCCCAAAAAAAAAAATATCTGATACTACTTACATATAATTACATATATTTACATATTTGTGTGACACATAGCTAGATTAAAACTAGTTATTAAAACTAAGATGACAGAATATACATTCAATTCAGATAATTGTTCGAGCGAAGCGAGATCTCCAAATCAACTTAGGCAAATCGGCGTTGTATGTATGTATGTATGTTTGTTTGTCCGAGGATAACTTTCGAAGCGTTGATCCGATCACCGTGAAATTTGATATATAGGTAGGTAATGATGGCACAATTTTGGTGTGACTCAATGAGCTAAAAAATTTGGGGGGTTGTTGAGATATTGGGGTTCAAGTGTGGTAAAAAAAATGAAAATGAAGCTATTAGGTCAAGTGGGACGTCAAATGAAAGGTTTTCATTAGTAAATTTGAATCCCGTTTTTATTTTTAGTTTAACTTTTGTAGTTTTTGAGTTATTAGCCATAATAAAAACTAAACTTTGACAAAATTCACAGGGTACACCAGGGACCCCACAGTGCTGTAATTTGGTATGCGTGTAGCTTATAGAATCGAATAGAATAGAATAGAATACTCTTTATTGCACACCAACAAAATTAAAAATACAATAAAACACAAAAATTGCGGTAAGTACAATGGGCGGTCTTATCGCTAAAAGCGATCTCTTCCAGACAACCTTTGGATGGACAGGACAAAACAAAATCAAAAAGACGGCGGCGTAAATACGAGTATATTCATAAACTACCTATACTTACTAATAAACAAACTATATATACTTACAAATATAATAATATATACTTATATATAAACTACAATAAAGCAGATAAACATAACGATAAACTAGCAGTGCGTAGACAAAGAAAGGAAATGGTTGTATACCTTAGCTTTGATGTATAACAAATATAGGCAAAAGTCTGAAATCTAGAATAACTGCAATTTGTACCCCAAAAAAGAGTAACCAATTGACATGAACTCCCGTTACCTGTAATTTGAATGAAACTGTAGGTCAAGTTAGTTGGATTTATTTCGTGGCACTATTTTGATAGTCAAAGATTACGAATAATTTTTTATTTGTTTTTATGGTAGACTCGCGAGATCTCAGTTCGGGGCGAACCACTAGTATCACAAAGTTACATCTTCGCTTTTGATTGATGACCAAGGTATTTTTATTTAGAGCCGTAGACACGAGTTCAAATCTTTCTATATTGTCATTTTTGGCTTACATTTAAAGTTCATCACATACATCCAATAAAAAACCAAACATTTTAGAAGTGCTGCATAAAAAATTGGTTGTGATGAACATAAAAAATTAGTCATCTAATGGCCCTACCCACTGGAGCCTTTGTATTTCGTTTTCACAACACTATGACATTCCTCACTAGTTGTACAATGGTTTAGCAAATAACTAAGAATAGAGAGATGTAAAAGCAAATATTATCACGTATGTAATCGATGGGCACTCCTTGCAAGTACGTGACTTTTCAGTTTTGTTTTTGCTATCTTCTGATAGTACTCTGGCTGTTTGTATTGTATTGTACTCTCTATGTTGGTATATTTATCACCAATATTATTAGATGTTTTTGTAAAATCGTATAGCCTTTCATTTTAGTGTCGCATCTTAGTATGGTTTTGAAACATACCCGCATTTTCTGGCAAGTTTGATATCTATAGTTAAAGTTTTTTAAATCAATTGCAAAATTAACTGCCTTTTATATTAACTAAACGAAGCTTGACCGCATTAGAAACAGTGAACTCCGCTCCCAAACACAAATCGCGGACGTTGGGCACCAAGTAGGCAAGTTAAAGTGGGATTGGGCGGGACACGTCTGCCGTATGTCGGAGGAGTTATGGGCAAAATCCACCACCGAGTGGATCCCAAAAGACAGAAAACGACCACGTGGCAGACCGCGACGCCGATGGAAAGATGAACTCGACTCGTATATAGAAGACTGGACTACACAAGCGTATGATAGAGTGGAGTGGAAGGAAGAAAGGGAGGCCTTTGCCCTGCAGTGGGACAGTACAGGCTCCAAATAATAATAATAACTTATCGAGGCTTAAAATAGATAACCACACCTGAAGGAAAATTACTTGAGAAAATGAGATACGTACAATGTGTTAAGGAATCCTTTAATTTATTATTTAAATTAATGAATTTATTGTATGATTATTATCTAGTGCCTAAGATTATAGAAATAGAGGTAACCACACTACAGACTAAACCCATTCAGATATAGATCTTCTAGTCTAAGAATGCACGCCTTAAACCGGGACTATTTAAAATTTACTTACATCTAGTCTAGACGTTTAAAACTTATTCTTATGTTCGCATAGAATAAAGGGCGCAATTTTAGACGGCAAGTTTAGCAAGTAAGACCACAAAGCGTTGGCCGCATAACATTATTGAATCCCGAGGCTTTAGCAGATTAGACATGCACTTAAGCGATATTTGAATCACGAATAAATACTCTGATAACATAGCAACAACGATCTAAACAATTATAATCTGCACGTTAAAGCTGAAAATGTATTGTAACTACTGTCCAAGCCTCTGCCAAATATTCTAAATACCGGTCAGATTTGAGATTAGACTCATAATGCTTATTATTCCACGAACGCGTTACAGTGGTCATCAGAATAATAAACCACTAACTCTATACAGCCATTCGCCAAAGAAAACCAAGCGATATCGCCACTTTCTAACGCTGGCGGAATACAAAGTCGATGCAATGCCTAAATATTGGAGCTTATATAGATAAAGCAATTACTGCTTTGAAGGTCTATGTTGAGCTATGAGAAACATCTAAGCATAATTTTGAAGAACTGGATAGTATTTAATCATTAATTTAAATAGATAGCAAATTAAGTATATATTTATATGTATAGTTCGTGCTATTATTTAAGTTTACAATGTTATTGCAACGATTGTATTCATCTAAGGTAACGAAATATAAATTCATGGCTTCATCGAAACTATGATAAAATCATTCATATCATTTCGTTCGATTCATAGATCTTTAACAAACCTTGCTGTTTGATGTTTCCAAACACTATTAGGTAATAAAACTAAAAGTAGTATTAAGGTCACAGCTCACTACATCAACCCGGCACCCGACCCGCACCGCCTCGCCACTCGGCGTTCACTCGTTGACAGCGGGTGGGCCACGTGGACACCGACACGTTAGAAAGAAAGGCTGGAAATGACTAGGCGGGGAGCGAAGCATCGCCGCCGTATTGTGCTCGCGTGAATCACTCGCGGGCCGCGCGGGTTCACCGAGTGGTCAACTTATCGTCCGCGCGGAGGTGATGTAGTGAGCGCGCGTTCATACAATTTCATATAAATAATACTAACCGCTCGAGGCGAGGCGGTGCGGGTCGGGTGCCTGGTTGATGTAGTGAGCTGTGATCTTTAAGCGTGTCCAATCATGTTTTAAATGCAGAAATATAAATTTAAACAACACAGTTATTTTCGAAAGACCATTAAACTTTACGCGTCCTTCTAAAGACATAAGTAATGAAACGATGTATAAAATGGGTTTTATATATTTTCATTGTCATTGAAATGCTTCTACACAATTTCTAAGAAAACAGGTACGTGGTAGTATGTGAATGGATTGTAGAAGGTTGTTAGCTTGTAAACTTGTAAAAGTAATATTGTACGCTTCTGCCCTTATAGATATGTTTGTCACTTCGACTCTATATGTATGTGTATCTATGAGTACTACCAACTTATGACTAGTATCTAATAGTTAACTAACTATGTAGTACTGGGAGCAATATACAATCATTTACAAGACAAGATAAAATATAATACAGGAAAAACAGTTGAATCATTTAAAGACGAGATAGCTCAACTGCTCCAGATCAATACCGGGCGGGAGTGTCGCCAAGACACTAGCTGCATTGCTCCGCTGAATTGCAATGCTTATGCGTTGACCCACATAAGTGTCAGCTCTCGGACCCCACGTCGCCTCGACCAGACGCCCAGAAAGAATTTCCAAGGAACCCCATGGACCCAGGGTCTCCACCCCAAATGGCTCAAATACGTAATGCTCTGTTGAGACTTCCATATTTGCGCCGCTTGAGATCTTCGGCTAAATTTGCCGTCGCACTGGCCCCAACTGCTGTACTAGACAGATGAGATAGCGCAAGGGTATTGACGCACGTGGCATCCCACACCAAAGGCTTATCCTTTTCCCAAGGTACAAGAGTCCGTCAGGCCGCTTACCATCAGACCGTTCGGTTCGTTGACGCTGCAAAAAGCCCGGCGTATGACATCATTATGTATGTACCTACTACGAGACTATTTCTAGTATGAATAGAGAAGTAAGTAAAGATTGAGTCGAACAAAGTAAAAAAAATTACGACCTCTCTGTCTAAGTGAACGAATAGCCGTAAGCTGAACGAGACGCAAGATGTTGCAGGTTTGATTCCAGTTGCGGAATTATTCATAGTCTGGATGTTGTAGTAACATATAATTGAGTGATTGTATACTCTTTCTGCTAATAAATGTTTAATATTACATAAAAACACTCTTATCGGAATATTTAGAATAGTATCCAAATAGATCCGAAAATGTTCAATCGAATCAGACTGCACAAAACTAAATGACAACCCTCTATATATATTTCAATCGTTTCTTACCGATCGTGTCTCGAATACCTTCATAATGCACCTTTGCTCCTCTCGCAATCCTTAAAGGCTGGTGTACACGATCGAAGCTCGCTGGCTAAATGCCAATGCACACTGCATAAACCTTCAGCTAAACTGCATAACTTTGTTTACCTAAAAGTTGGTAAAAAGTTTTCCTTTCCGCTAGGATTGACGGAGCACAGTGGAATTAGTTTGAGACCAAGCTAAAATTTAATTTGCATATTATATTTTTTTTTACTCGCCCGTACTGTCCCACTGCTGGGCAAAAGCCTGCCTCTCTTCCTTCCACTTATCACGGTCTAGGGCCATATCCCGCCAGTCTCTTTGGAAGACATCCAAGTCGTCGCTCCAGCGCTTTTTAGGCCTTCCTCGGCGTCGCTTTCAGTCTTTCTATTATATTGATATCATAAATTTTATTTATACAAATTATGTACTTTCTCTTTAAAAAAGGAAAATACGTATTTAAATAAATAAATGAATAATGCTGGGCATTTCACACAGCGTTATCTAGCCCCAAACTAAGCAAAGCTACAAAGCTTTATGGGAACCAGATAACTAAAAGAATACATTTTATATATAAAAAAATTAATACTTTTTTATTAGATATAAAAAATACCTAAACTTAAAACAAATATCTGTAGAACATGCAAACATTTGTCCGACAGTGGGAATCGAACCCGCTACCTCCTGCGTCTCAGCCGGCTGTTCGCTAACTGCGCTGAGGTGGTTTTGACTTGAAAGTTATCAAAACATTTTTGTATGAGCTACCGTTGTCGAAAATTTTGATGAAGCTAATAACTATACTAAAAAAGTAGCTAAGTATGCCAAGATAGGCACAATATGGCATAAGTTAAAGTTATTGTTAGTAATTAGTAACTCCCAATCGTGCACGCGGCCTAAGCCCTCCACGACCGATCAAAGACATTGTACTCTCAACAATACAGTGTTGAAACTTTTCCGAACTTCTCTTATCCCGTAATCTCGGCGTTCTTTCTACCACTCAGCAGTGCTACGAGCAAGGAACTTTTGTGTTCCAATATTGACAGTCGATTCGAGAAGTTTCATTAAGTCACTTCTCAGTGATTTTATGTCATTTGTGTTGCGCACTAACACCTTTGCATTTGTTTTTTATATTTTAATGATGTTCTATTTTTTATGGTATTAAGTGTTATACTCGTATAATATGTAGTCGCAAATAAATGATTGTCTATATAAAGTCCGGTAACTCTGTAAGGTACATTTGATGATATGTGGTTCGATCTTTACCAAAAACAGTGCAGTCTCGCAGTCCGACTCCAGAAATTGCTAGACGCTGTTGATGTCAGAATATTAATCATAAATTCATATGTATAGATATAATCTTACTTTTATTTCTCTTTCTGTTTCACTATTTGACCATACATATATTACATAAAATGACCTTTCACACAGCGCTATCTAACCCCAAACTAAGCAGAGCTATGGGAACCAAATAACTGATATAATACTTATATACTTTTTTTTGTAAATAGATACTTATACTACATAAAGAAACAACCAGACCCAGAACAAATATCTGTAAATCATGCAACCATTTTTTCTGCGGCGGGAATCGAACCCGCTACCTCCTGCGTCTCAGCCGGCTATTCGCCCGCTGCGTCACGGAGATCGTCATATGCAATTGCTAAAATGCTATTTATGTAACTTTGCGGTACAGCATTTTTTTAAATCTGTTAACTTTTCATTACAATTGATTTAACCACTTCGAAATGGACTACCGGAAAGTTGATTTTTTTCTAGCGGTCAAAGCAAAAGGACAGAGTTTTGCTGGCAGAGATTAGTTGAAAAGTTAGCTATTCTACACAGTTAATATATCAAGCCCCAACACGTAGCTAAGCACGTAAAGTAAACTCTCCGTTTATAGCAGGTCTAGACACGAAGCCTGCAAGTGGCTATAAACACCAATATTGCTAGTAAACAAAACGTGTCAAATCGCCTACAATGATGTGAATAAAGAAGCGAACACACGCGGAAGATATTGTAACTTTGTAAGCAAGGTCAAGCGATTTGATAAGTCAGCATAAATCATTGACTCAAAGTATATTGTTGCATAAGGCGTCTTTTTGTTGATAAATTAATTGTTACTGGCAACGTCCACAATTTACTGATTCGCACAATCTAAGAAGGAAGGTTTTGTAGGGATTCTAAAATAAAATTGTTGTCAAATTAATTTGTATCGACATAGAAAACTTAAACTGTGAGTAGTGCCCTCAAAACTCCTAAATTTTTTTTATTAAAAACGCAAGATCCGCTTATAAAACTGCATATTTTATTCGTCGATTCGACGCAGAACCGCGTAATAAATTTAATCGAGGACCCAAAAAGACCTAAAACGACTCGGCTGCATCTCGGAAACCTTGAACTTTTGCCTTACGGGTCTCACCGGTTAGTTTCGAAACCTTGAAACACTTGAATTATTCAGCATGGTAGTATCAAATAAAAATCGCTATAGTGCAGATTCGATTATGTAAACAGGTCAAGTTTAACATGCTGATATGATTGTGAACTTTGAATTTAAAATAAACGAAAAATTACGATTGCTTCCTCAAAAATAAGAACGATACGATGTATTAATGACTGCCTCCGTGGTGCAGTGGGCGTAGTGGGCTGAGACACAGGAGGTAGCGGGTTCGATTCCCGCCGCGGAACAAATGTTTGCATGATCTACAGATATTTGTTCCGTGTCTGGGTGTTTTTCTATATATTATAAGTATGTATTTACAAAAAAAAGTATATAAGTATTCTATGAGTTATCTGGTTCCCATAGTACAAGCTCTGCTTAGATTGGGGCTAGATAGCGCTGTGAGAAATGTCCATCAATATTTAATATTTATGTAATATTTATATAGAAACACATAGATTATATACAATATACAATATAGATTAGAGTTACATACTCTTTATTGTACACAAATAGATTACGACAAAAACAACTTACAAAATGGATATCTACAAAGGCGAGCTTAACCTTAATAAGAGTACCTACATAATACGATGTAGGTACGTATACCAAACAATAGCGAATTGAAAAGAGATGTACGATTGTATGATTATCTATGCCACGTATAAAATAATAATTATTTAAGTATCTGTCCACAATAACATCATTCTACAAGGATTCTTGTTTGTGTGACTCATGGCACGATGATAAATAACAATTTTACCACGACTTATGACAACACAATCATTAGATACCTATATAAATATCAAATTACGTGTGTAGTGTTGAAAAATATCGATAAGTGTTCAGTTTTAGGAATTGGTTTTTGGAATGTTAATAAAGCATTCGTAAAAATATTATAATCTTTAACACATACGATTTTTGTGAAGCGGAATGCTGGTAGGTTTTTAAATCATAAAAGCATCCATCATAAAAGCAAATCAGAAAAAGAACGTTTTATCCCCGAACGGTCTCGCACTTGAAAAGCGGAAGTGCCAAATCAAAAACAAAACCGTGCTAAAACGTGAAAGCGCAAATCCTTTCAGTGGCTCCACAAAATACTGGGCATCGTCGGGCTGTCTCGTTAGTTCCATTCACCCTTCTAGCTCTCGAGAGGCACACGACGAGCGAAACCAGTATCGCAGCTTCGAATCTTGACTTACCAAGATCTAACAGATTTTGCTAGACAATTTATGAACTCTACCGGTTTTGTAACAGGTAAATTCTCAAAGCTATCAGTTAAAATAGGATGGTCAGGCAATAAAATACTCATTTAATTCTGAATTTGAACTCTGTTTTAAAATAAAATATTGCTTATGTACATCTTAGTGTTTTTGCGTCTACATCATCATCAGCCACAAGACGTCCACTGCTAAACATCCCCCATATATTTCCAGAGCGACTGTACTTGGGTAGCCTGCTCCCAGCGGCTCCCAGCAACCTTTAACTTATCGTCTTTCTATACTGTCTAAATACTGCAACGCTACCTGTTAATTAAGTAAATCTCATGAGGAACGTTACTGTATGTTAATTTGTATATTGTGCCCTTACTGGTACAGCTCCCTAGAATACAGAACTTTTTATGTTGCTCGTTCGACTGCTGGCTTTTATTTACGCCACCCAACTAGGTTTGCTTACTCGGATGAACTGTGTAAAGGCTATCCGTCTTGTCATAAGGGACTCTATTCACATCGACTCATTTCACTTTTTTGCCACTATCCTTCAGTATGGACAGCTTCAATACACGACAAAATGTTTTGGGTATAAAAGCTTCAAGCAAGAGTTCTTGATCGAACGGCTAAGATACGTACGTGTTACTTATGTTAATTTGGCTTAATACAATTTGATGGCGATTTTAAAGAAGGGTTAAGATAATTTGAATAACAGAATAAAATATAAGAGCAGCTTTAAGCATATCTCTCTATGCTTAAATCAACGTCTTATATTTTAAAGTAGGAGAAGATATAGATCTCATAAAATGCTTATAAGAACCACAGACTATAAGAACTAGTGACTTGCCGAATTGATATCGGACAATATACTTGATAATATATCGGTCCATAAGTATCTATTATGAATATTTCCGAAGTGGAACGTCAACATAAATGATAGATACCCTCAACATAAAAGGACATCAGTGATTAATGCGAATGATGCATCGGAAAACCATGCGATGGATGATACATGGCAACGTGAAAATAGATGAATGTAACTATTGGATTACAGCATCAGACCACTAAAATTACGAGTAAATTGATTAATTAATATTGCTAGGCTTTCACTAGAAATACAAACAATTTTATTAAATTTACAAATCAAATACATACACTATAAGCTTTTACCCGAAAACCCTTAGTAAAAAGGTTTGTTTGAATACTTAACTAACACTTTCGGAAAAAAATAAGCGTATACATTAAATATATTTCACTATGTAGAAAGAACTATGAGTATCTCCGACTTTTTAAGTCGCTCTTGGGTAAAACATGTGGGTCAGCTAATATTTAGATAGATAGGTATAAACATAAAACCTAAAGTTGTTAACCTGGTAACTCGAACCCGTTTGTATCCTCCTAATTTGGGATACTCGTAAAACCTGAACAGATTGTTAGTGAAGTTGAGTAATTTTATTTTATGAGGGAAATAATAACTCAGATTTTAAAGAGATTAAATAATGATTAAAGAAGATAAAATCTATGAATCATGTTATTAATTTTAATCATCGATGATTCAGAAATATTATTTAAACCCTAAGTAAACTATCCAACAACTCAAACGAGAAAACTGAAACTGGTCAAACAAGCATAACCGGAACTTCACTATACCAATAAATGGCCGACAATCCAAACTTTTAAACAGAGGCATAATGCCTTAAAGAATTTAAGGCCAAACGCATTCTCCAAAATCCCAAAGCAGCCAGGTAAAAGGATGTCCTTTTCATTATGCCAAGGAGTCATGGATCACATAAAAGGATATTTTGGTGAGTCAGCCGAAGCAAGGTAGAGCCCTTACAAAATCCCGGAGATGATAAGGTATGAAATGAATAGAAATCGAACTATAGATTTTTCGCATAGTATGAATTCGTTTCGATGAAATTGAAATGAATATTAGAATCATCCGACCGAATCAGAATATTTAGGCATGTATAAGTTCGTTTTGGAGAAATTCGGTGACCAGTTGTAAATCTGGTTGGAAACTCAAACCTGTTTGTGGCAGAAAAAGAGTAATTGGACAACTTTCGGAACATTTCGGAATTTCGTTATGTCACTCGCAAACTGCTTGAAATTTTATCTTTATGAGAATTAATCCCCGAATCATCATTAAACTGGTACTTAACCAGTTATAGTTTAAACCGCTGCTTCGCATGTCCGATCGTCCGTTATTGCTGACACACAGACACGAACATCAATCAACATCTGCGATGAGTTTTTGCGAAGTGTGCAAATTCCCGTTCGAAGATAACTGTTCAGTAAATTATGGAACAGAAAATCTGTAGAAATTATGATGGTTTGTTTATTCTACAAAATAATTAACTATAGACAAAAATTTTCATCACCAACAGCATATAAAGTATAAGTCAAAAGCAGGTACTTATATACACAAATGTACTTACCTATGCATATAGATAGAGATTTAGGATTTTTGACTTGTTTAAATGCCCTTTATAAATTGGTTTCCAGATATACCTCGCTGTGTTGTTCGTAACAAAACGTAGAGATGTAGACAGAAAGTCGTCGTCAAGCCGTTAGCTGGGGCATCGGTGCGGAATAGTGGGGTTCGATTCCGTATGTACCTACTCACTCGTAACTTGTCATATTCCATGAAGTCAAGTTATTTGTTTTGAAGTCTATCTTGCCAAACTTGTTGAAGATGAATGAAAAGTTGCCAATCTTGTTAAAAGTATTAGAACACTCATCAAATATATTGAACCGAAACTTTCCTAGGCAAACTTGGCGGTTGAACTTTTTATTACCGTTGGCTGAATTTTGTCTTTTGTCTTCAAGTCGCATTAGCGATAGGAAGCTAACTATACAATTCATTCATAATAGGTAATATGTATTTACCTACTATCTGGTCTTATTATTATGTGTCATCCTTTCACAAATGTAGTGCAGTGGTAAGGGCATGTTGTTTATGTCAATCACCCCACAGGTTCATAAGCTGGCTTAATAACATAATTTCTAACTAAGTCATACCAGTTTATGCTGTTGCTACCTACCTACGTGCTTAAGAGGCAGTTAGCAAGTGCGGCTTTTAGACCAAACTAACTTGCTTAATAGCAAAACCAGTTTGTCACTCGATCGCGCGACAACATTTTAGATCAAGTCGGTCGTGTTTTACGAAATCTTTGTAGCTTATAATTTTGAGTGAAAATAGAAAAATAGTTTAATCAACAACCTTTATACCACTTAATTGAAATAATGATTTTGACAGTATAAAACCAATACGTAGTATTAGCTAGTACTCTTTGCAAAAACTACCTAAAATTACTTAAACTGGAAACATGCAAGCTTTTGGTATACCTACTCAGCTAAGCAGAGCGTCGTCATCTCAAATAATGTCCTTTTCCTACCATCTACATATAATAAAATTATAACTTAGCCAACCCATGTAAATGAAATATTTTTGGAAATTTTCATTGACATTAATTTCTTAGCCGATATAGAAGCCAATACGACTTTGTTTATTTTTCGCTGTCTGTCGGCTCTTTTGTACGCGTAACACGCTGAAACTACTGGATGGATTTTGATGAAAATTCTACGTGCTTATACTATTGATTAATATTTAGAATACTTATTATAATTAGATACCTACAGATCACAGCGTTTTTTTTAATGTTTGTATTTAATGGGTAATCTCCAGAAATACAAAACCGATATTCAAAATAATTTTACTGATAGAATACTACACTATCCTTGAGTGCTATTTTTTTATTTTGATGCGAAGTGCGAAGCCTGGGCGGGTCAGCTAGTGATAAATAAAAAAAAATAACTCTATTAGAAATAAATTGTAGAAAGTATTGCTTAGTAGGTGCATCGGTATTCTATCAAGAGGGCACTAGAAGCCACAACACTTATTACCGGGTCGTTCAACCTCATCGCGTCATTGTCACGTTTTCACTTTTGCCATAAAACATTTTCCGCAAACTCCTTGTGAGTACAAAATGGCGGAGGTAAAAACGCGCGAAACTGCATCCGCGAACGTTGCGTTTGAATAACAATGCGGAATACGTTTTATCTCGTTTTTCTCGACTGACAGGCTGTAATCCAATATTTTTCTCTTCTATGTCTTCTTTTTCGACCATCGCTGGTTCTTTTTGAGTTACGCTTTAGATAAATATATTTTTATCTGTGTGTGCAAGTGTATGTTGGATAAATAGTATATTTTCTTTATTTCTTTTTAAATGACATGTGCGGATGGTGAGTGATGGTAAAATGGTTTAGTTTGCCCAGACACGTATCTAATTTTCCAATTTGAGACTTACCTACACATATTTGAAAAGAAGTATAGTAATATATATCAAATTAGTAACTTTTAAGACTGAACTCATCAGCCACTAACCTGAATACACGAATAGTTAAGAAAATAACATTACAGCAAACAATTAGTTAGACCATATTGTATTGTAATAAATTGTCGACGAAGTTGACTGCCGTATCGTTTGTTAGCTACAATCTACAGCTGGAGGCAACCGTAATATCCCGAACCGCGCCGAACGAGTTCGAAAAACATTTCTCAACTTCGCCACAAGTCTGCAATATCACAACGCCAATGTCTTACAAGGAAAAGTGTTAATAGAAACGAAACGCGAACTCGCACTTTCGTGGATTGCAACAAATACCAACCCGTTATCCTATTTCCGAGACTTCTGAGAGTAGCCGATTGGCCAATTGTTATTTGTGTCATGTGGTGGCGAGAGCTAAATGCGTAAAACTAACGGTATCGGTTCATTGAACGGAAAGTGCTGCCAATAATAATAATTGCCACCTGCTTTTAAGGGGAGGTTGTGTGCCAAATAAGGGGCTTAAGCACCTATAGAAATGCAGGTAGAGCAGTTTCAATAAGGTTTCGAAATCGTATCAATTTCACCCGAAGTTATGGTGCAAAATATTGTCATTTCTTGTAGATGTTGTGTCCTTAAAACCCAGTTTTATATGTGAAATACTATGACACACGATTTTCGTGACTCACACAACTGTTTGTGGTGGTATTGAGAATAAATTTCCAAACCTACTCTCACAAAAATCTGAATACCTGACGTAAAAATAAAGTTTTTTGATCGAGCGAAGCGAGATCTCCAAATAAACTTGGGCAAACCGGCGTTGTATGTACTCGTATGTATGTATGTTTGTTTGTCCGAGGATAACTTTTGAAGCGTTAATCCAATCATCGTGAATTTTGATACATAGGTAGGCAGTGATAGCACAATTTTGGTGTGACTAAATAAGCTCAAAATGTTGGGGGGTTGTTGATATATTGGGGTTCAAGAGGGGTAAAAAAAAAGAAAATGGTCAAATGAGACGTCAAATGAAAGGTCTTCATTAGTACATTTTGACCGCGTTTTTATTTTTAGTAATTTTTGTAGTTTTTGAGTTATTAGCCATAATAAAAACTAAACTTTGGCAAAACTCACAGAGTACACCAGTGACCCCACAGTGCTGTAATTTGGTATGCGTGTAGTTTAAGTATCACAAATTTAGGTAAAAGTCTGAAATTCAGAATAATTGCAATTTGTACCCCAAAAAAAAGGAACCACTTAACATGAACTCCCGTTACCTGTAATTTGAATGAAACCGTAGTTCAAATTGTTTGGTTATTTATTTTGTGGCAGTATTTTGAAAGTCAAAGATTACGAATAATATTTTTTTGTTTTTAGAGTAGACTCGCGAGATCTCAGTTCGGGGCGAACTACTAGTTATATAGTTTCTAACACGATTTAAGTGGATTTGCATGTCTGTATGACCGCAAAATTATATTCAACTGGGTTTTTGTGTATCTAGGCTAGGCTCTACCAGACAGGCAGACGTTAACAAGTACGATTCTGCACGGCTTTTGCCTTCTACATAACATTTATGATGTGACTGTAGTATTTCGCTAAACATCAACTTTTACTTTTATGGGTCGTGACTCAACCAAAATAAACAGAAACGCTGTTGGTAAAAACATTTTCTACGCAACAGTTCACCGCAGGCTGTAGAAAATAATGATACGGTCAGCTACCTAAGTGATTATGAGTTCGTTTGCACCATGATACGAATTAGCACAGGTAGAAAAGTTTTGTCTTAAGAGTTTACCCTCGTTTACTCCTGTCTTACGTCATGCTTTGTGGCTTTTCACTCGCGATAAAGTCACTTATCTGCAGACGCTTTAACTAAACTAAAAATACTTTTACTCCGATCATACCTCGTACAACTAGTTTCCACTGTTGACTTCCTATTTTCTAACGAGATTTTTTTCTGAATCGAGAAGCGCATAAGTTGGTTTGGCCTTCTTTCGCGCAGTGGAAAAATACAAGTTTCAATACGTTGTAGCATAGAAGTTTTATTGACATACATAGAAAGATATAATTCATAATCCTTCTTTTGCTTTGCTGTAACAACATTGTTTGTTAAAAACCACATTTATAGTTAAACCGTAGATTTTATTTTGTTTTCCTAGCTCTGGTATGTCAAAATTCACAGATTGGTCTTAACCGTTATTGAACCACCGGTAATTTAGTGTTCATTAACGAATCGGTTTTTTGAAGGCACCGATCGAAAGATCCCTATTCTGCATACTCGCCACTTTACTAACACTTGAAACTAAAATTTATATAAAAGATTTGATGATCCCAATGTATTCTACTGATGACAGAATATAAACAAACCCCGTCGATGATTTTACCAGGAAACATATGAAAGTGCGAGAACAATACAACTCAACGTCTATAACTTTCCCGCGGTTCACTAATCACCAACCGCAGCCAGACACCAAACGTATTCTAGACAAGATAATTGTCTTCAATGCTACTTAGTACGAGCGAAAACGACACACTGACCGACAAAGTCCTTTAAACCTTCATGTCTGCGGAAATACCAACTTTGTGACCGATGGAAGCTTTCTCATTGTTAATTACCCTTTTCTAAAGTACTTACCCTGTTAAATGACCACCATTTAAACAACTTTTCTTCTGCCGGTAGCTTCATCCGCGTGATACCTAGATGACAATTGATTAGCTATTTTTAATTTTTGATCTCAAATTTCGTGTAGGTACAAGTTCCTTTTATAAATGTATCCGGCAAATCATACAGAAACCTTTAAATAATAGTAGCTTATACTCGGCGCGGCGAACCTTGATCCCTATGACACTGACAGTTGTAGTGGCGTCACCATTAAATTGGGATCATATTGCGGGCGTCTAAAAATGCCATTTATAAATTTTACGTAGCTTTATACCATTAGTAATGATATTCCGTTGATATTTTTAACAATTCTTAACATTTACAAGAAGTTATCTCAATCTGAATTTATATTTACGTCCTGCAAAACTTACGTCGTGTGACGTTTATCGACTAGGGCGGCAAGTATCGATAAAAAAATATTATAACCTACAATAACAAAATTTTTTCAGACACAATAAAATATATACTTATATAGCAAAAACGTGTTTACCGGGTTAAACATTATTAGAAAATAACAAGGTTGGAAACTTTCGTTTTACTTACCTACGTAATCTATGCCAAAAATCTTAAATTAACAACAACAACATAATGGACATTAAAAATTCACATTATAATATTTTTTAAAACATGTTTACCAACGTGGCTGAAAACAAGCCACGCCTTTGTCTAAAAAAAAAATTATCGACACGACCAAAGACACGACCCATCACTAACACGAACGTCATAGGGATCAAGGTTCGCCGCGCCGAGTATAAGTAGTAAGATTTCTAGTTCCATGCTACAAAGATAAGACAAGACCGTCTACGCTTTGCAGTACGATTGTGTAATCTCTATCTCGGACACAGTTACCAGTTACCAAACTACTCTGGCAGCCCAAAAATATGAAGATCTTTCCCGAAATACTTGCCCGCTCTTTCACTCGTTATGAATATTGATGTTGCGTCCGTCGCCTTCTAGGGGGGTTAGAAAAAGTCACTGTAACTGTATAACAGTCAACGAATGACACTGACAATGAGTCTTCGCTCCGTTTTAGCTGTCACGTATTTGTACGTGTCACCTATGGTTTGTTGGGGACAAAGCCAGCACGTACAGACTTTCCACCGCATCGCAAACACAGAAACAAATGAGTCGTCAGTTGCAGGTTTTATTCGTGGCGTATTTACTGCCTTCTCTGTTTCTATGCCTTTTCCTCGAGGAAAACATCTTGTTTGTATTCTGTGCCTATAGTTATTCCCAGAAATTTACATGCTTCGTGTCGTGTACATTTTATTTCTTTCTTTTTATTGTTTACATGCTGCCAATCTCAATTGGGTACTATTGAATTAATTTACTAAAACGACACAATCGATCTTAATCAGCATATAAACCAAACATGCTCTAATAGACTGCCTCCGTGGCGCAGTGGGCGTATAGCCAGCTGAGACGCAGAAGGTAGCGGGTTCGATTCCCGCCGCGGAACAAATGTTTGCATGATCTACAGATATTTGTTCCGTGTCTGGGTGTTTTTCTATATATTATAAGTATGTATGTACAAAAAAAAAGTTTATAAGTAGGTACTTTATCAGTTATCTGGTTCCCATAGTACAAGCTCTGCTTATTTGGGGTTAGATAGCGCTGTGTGAAATGTCCAGCAATATTTATTTTATTTATTTATATAACCCTAAATTAACTTCGGTAGCTGCCTCCATATTAAGATTGTGTCGTGTTTGTAATGTATGTATGTATGTCGTGATTATGTCATATGGTAATGATTTATAGTGAAGCCTATAAACTGTTTCTAATCAATTCTTTTAACCCAGATTTTTCAAGTTATCTCCTATGTAAAGGTATTAATGTCGTAACTCGTAATCACTGTAACCGCTTCCGCCATCTTGGCTGCCTTCCGTTACACGCGAGCTGATTAACGTATAACGAAGCAACGCTATGCACAGAAATGGGATTGCAGTAGGCTGCCGTATCACTTCACATTAACTTATTATACACGAATTGCTTGAAAACAGTCGGTAAAGTTCGATGTTAGACATTAAACTAACAAACTGATAACTTGACTGTCAATGTTTAATTACTATTACACTGAAGAGGGTATAAAAACACTTTGGTTACAATTACCTAAGAATGAATTGTCACAATCAAAAGACACTGATCTTCCCAAATGCAAAGTTTCAATACGTAACTCGTGAACAGATGGACATGAAGTTCACATGAAACGAGGCACGATATATCTGGAACAGTAATTATCTAGCTGTTATTATCTCATATTATTGAATTATGGCTTTATTTATGGCAGGTCGGTACGGTTCCGACTGGGGAGCGATTTGTGTTATTGGAATGTCCTAACTCCTACCTGCTTATAAAATTGTCCACTGATAAATCTCTGCGTTACCCTACTATGTTAGAGACATTTAACTATGACACAATTTTTATAAGCAGGTACCGATTATTTATAACTAGCTTCCGCCCGTGGCTTCGCACGCGTGGTTTGCCAATTCAAAGTAGCTTATGTGTTAATCCAGGTTAAAATCTACGTACATAGCAAATTTCATCGAAATCGGTTCAGCCGTTACGACGTGATTGAGTAACAAACAAATAAATAAACAAACATACAAAGTTTCGCATTTATAATATTAGTGTGATTTATAGTACAACTTACATTTTTGACCACTTGAATTTCCATCATGTAAATTTTTACAAAATTTATATTCTCTGTCTTAAATCAGGCAGTGTTACAAAATTAAATATGAACTCTCAAACATAATCGGAGTTGTTATGGAGCTACGAGGCTTGAACAGTCACAAATAGACAAACAGACGGGCATACAAAGGCTACAAACATAACACTTCATATTGAGCCTGCATTAGATTATTATTTACTAGCTGTTGCCTACGACTTCGTCCGTATTACACTACTAAATGTGTAGCTAAAATCGCTGTTTCAACTTGACTTGACACCACATGTATAGCCCATGGGAACTGATTTATGGAATAAAAGGTAACCTTTGTGGTAATCCAGGTTATAATCTACGTATAAACCAAATTTCATCGAAATTGGTTCAGCCGTTACGACGTGATTCAGTAACAAACAAACAAATAAATAAACAAACATCCAAACTTTTTAATATATTAGCGTGATAATAGTATAGCTATAGCGCATAAAGTTGAAACATAACACAAGTTTTATTAAGTTAGTATTTGTTGTCTTGCAAGTAAATTGTATTATTTATTATAAATAAATAAATATTGCTGGACATTTCACACAGCGCTATCTAGCCTCAAATTAAGCAGAGCTTGTACTATGGGAACCAGATAACTGATAGAATACTTATATACTTCTTTTTTTTTATTTGTAAATACATACTTATATTATATAGAAAAACATCCAAACCCGAAACAAATATTTGTAGATCATGCAAACATTTGTTCCGCGGCGGGAATCGAACCCGGAACCTCCTGCGTCACAGCCGGCTATTCGCCCACTGCACCACAGAGGCCGTCAATAAACAATAATTATGACAATAAACATTCTCTAAAACTAGTTTTAACATGTGGGTTACATAACTATATAGTTGCATTATTTCACTTGGAAACGATAACATCTTCATTGTGTGAGCTTCTTCTCATTACATAATTGCAGTGATACCTCACTTGTGTTAAAACTGAGGTCAACACAACGAATTATCGCTATTGTTATGCGACTGTCTGTTTCAATACCCTATATTTTTCACAGTAAATTGGTAATTAGAATGGACGATTTTGATGCCTTTGAGAGAGATTGTTGTAATGTTTCACGTATGTTACCAATACTTAATTTAATAGACATAACACAACGTAGCTACTGACAACACAGCTTTTCCTAATGTATTCTTCACTTCCACAGATAATTATACGAATAACTGATTAGTTTTAGAGCTAGTTATTTTTATGTTCCATTACTGTTACAATACAATACAATACTTTATTAATAACTCCATAGTTGCATGTCATTTTCAACAGTAACTTATTATTATAAAAAAATAACAATTAGTTAACACCAGTAAAGTTATTAATTTAATTATAATAAAATTCAAATTCATTAAAAAAAAATTGTACTAGTCGCGGTGCGATATTCTATAGTGTAGGTAGTTCATAAAACTCATCTACACTATAGAATATCTCACTCAACAACCACTTATTAAGCCTGCTCTTGAATATAGGCACGGACGTTGCTGTCCTTATCGATTCTGGCAATCTATTGAACACCGATGGGCCCATGATATGTATATGCGGACCTCTCGGATTTGGTCAATTTGTGCGGCGGAGCCACAAGATGATGCTGAAATTTGTCACTGTGTAGGGCACGGGATTTGTTAACGCCCCGACGCTGAAACAAGCTATACAAGCAAGTTATACACAAAGATACTAGTTTAAGAGATTGTGGCTAATGGCTCAGCAGTATGACGATATTATTGTCAACATACGAAAAAATGCAGCCCTCAATTTATAAGATACCATAATATAGCAAACTTTATCGTATTTTAATGTAATTTCAAAAACATTCGCGCAGTCGTAGCCATTACTAACGTTTTTATTCTCTTTCCAGGTAATTGCCCTCTGCAAGGAAGGGTGTAACAGAACAGGAAACAAAAAAAGAAAAAACAGCTAAACAGGTATCGTAATGTAGGCAGTTAAGGCGTTTAAGCATACCTACTCTGCACAGAAAACTATAGCAACTCAATTTAACTTTCATTCATCCTGTTTCTACTACTTTCCTGGCGATTGTGACTAGCCTAGAAAGGGTATTTTTTCCAGAATATTTACATATTTTAATTTTTGTTAAACGTACAGTTTTAATTTTAATGACATAGGTGATATGAACTTGAGGATCAATTTTGTTATTTTGAAGACAGAAAAGGCCAGTTGCTATATAATTTCTAGGCTATTTCGAGCATTACTCACAATAATCTTATACATATATATAAAATTCTCGAGTCACAATGTTCGTTCCCGTACTCCTCCGAAACGGCTTGACCGATTCTCATGAAATTTTGTGAGTATATTGAGTAGGTCTGAGAATCGACCAACATCTATTTTTCATACCCCTAAATGTTAAGTGTGGTCCACCCCTTAATGTATTTTTTAGGCAAAACTTTTTGATTTTTATTTTTCTATGATACAGCATTCAAAAATACATACAACCCTAAATTTTAACTTTTTTATCACCAACCCCTATTTTTTATGGCCATTTTAGTAATTTAATAATTTTTCAACCCGATTTATAAGGCAAAACAACGTTTGCCGGGTCAGCTAGTCTTACTATAAAAGTTAGTGTTTTATGAAATGTTGATATTAGCGTTATTTTTTAAACTTGTTCTAAACGGGATTTAAATTCAATATCTCCGCATACTAAACAAGCACTTAGCACGTTCAAACACATAGTGTAAAGAAAAAGCGTTGCCTCTCGCTTTCTTTGAATCATCAGACACTTCAAATTCAGGCCCATGTGAAAGTGAGTCGAACTATTCGGTGTCTCATCCATCATTTGGCCAACTTGTTATTAGGTACTATTGATTGCTATTACATTGTCATTCAACTTTCCTACGAACTCAATCTATTGAAAATATCGTGGCTATTGTAAGCCTTGCTTTTGTAATGTATATTTAATGAGAATTTTTCATAAAGATATTTCGTTGCTTAGGTAAAGGTATTGTAATAGGCCGGTCGCATACAGTCAGAATTCCGTTTCGGAACATCGAATCGGAATTTCGAAAGCAGCTATACAAAATCAAGGAACTTATCACATCATACACGTACGTAATTTTCGGTTCAAATTTCTTTGCCGATTTAGCCTTATGAGAATTTCACGTGAAAATTGTGAATGAAATTTACGTGATTTCCATAGAAAAATAATTATTATAAAATCGTTCTTTCGTGACATTAATGAAATAAAGTGAAAATCGGAAGATGTAAAGGTACAGATAATACAATCTCTGCTAAAACAATTGCTAAAACAACTACCTAAGTCTGGTATAATCAACTCAAAAGTTCATCAGGAAAAACCACGATTTTTATTATTTTTGTATGTTGTACATAACTCACCAACTGCTCTACATAAAATGTTATATCTAACTGACTTTACCCATGGCCACTATGTATGACTATGACTATGTATAGTCCATGACTCTGTATAGTCCATGACTCTACCACTTACATTATTGACAAACACTTGAACAAGATCATGTTAATTGCAGTTTTAGTGTCGAAACAATTATAAATGTAGGCTAATGATGCAAAGTAAAGCTTGTTTTATCACTATACTTATGTTAAGACGTAATTATAAATAAAATAAATAAATAAATATTGCAGGACATTTCACGCAGCGCTATCTACCCCCAAACTAAGCAGAGCTTGTACTATGGGAACCAGATAACTGATAGAATACTTTTTTTTGTAAATACATATGTACTTATAATATATAGAAAAACATCCAGACCAGAAACAAATATCTGTAGATCATGCAAACATTTGTTCCGCGGCGGGAATCGAACCCGCTACCTCCTGCGACTCAGCTGGCTATTCGCCCACCGGAACACGGAGGTCGTAGAATTTAACAAATTAACAGTATAATAGAGGCAAATCTGTTTTTTCTCATTTTGTTTAGTCTAACTTGTAATTTAACGAAATAAAATTATTTACCATATGGTATCATTGCGATCCTTTGCCTTTGCGATTACAAATCAGAATTTCGAAAGGTAAGCATAAAAAGTAAGAAAAGAGAAACACAAAATTTGTTATAAGTAATGATGAAGAAACAAATATAATGATACGCCTCATGCTCATTCAAGATTTCTCTACAAACACTTCATATAATCAGCTATCAATCGGCATTTTAAACGAATAGTCTTTAGAAAGCAAAACAAACAGTGTGAGCGGAATAACATTACCAAAGCATCGCACAGACAATACAAATAACTAATTGAATTTTCCACAAGAATTTAATAAAATCTGCGTTCACCGTTTCATTTCCGTATTGAAAAATCCCGTCAGAAAATTCTGTTTGTAACGGTAAACAGTCGCCATAATGTACACAAGCCCGGGCCGATTTTATTTGACAAACTGAATTAATATTCTACTGGTATTCAGGACACCTTTGATGACATTCCCGTTGTGGTAATCCTTGTCGATATAACGGGTGGTAATCGAATCGATGGCCCGATTCGCTGTTTACGACCGCAGAACTAGTATTTGATACCTATCCGTATATCGGATGGTCAGGCGCTTGGTTGAATAAGTAGGACCTGGAAAGGTCTTTGGGTCAAACTACTATCGTATCATTTAGCATTTTCTCCTTTTCCTTCGTTAGTGCATTGATTCTTTCGTGATTTAGGTCAGTCGCACTACCTAACTTAACAGTTTACGTCCTTTGGTGTGTCCGTTAGTTCTGCAAACTTAACCGTGTGTTAAGTATAAAGCCATTGAGATCGATTAGACCGCGACCAATCACTGGTAACAGATATAAGACAGCTTCGGCCATAAAACGACACATTGGACATTGTACGTTTGGGAGACATAACATCTGGATGTTGTTACGATTTACTGCAGTTGCTCATGTGAAAATAATAGCCTCCATAGGGACATTTCAACACAGTACCAAGTGTGCATTGTATAATTGTGTTCAGTGCCTAGAACAATGCCGGAACAATGATAGGTAGCGGTAAAGACTATTTTAGACAATTCTCAGCAAGTTGCAACTTTAAATGTTGTTTTTAAAACTTGTAAGCGACATGATCTAGCCTGAAACTATATTGCAAAGTAATTAACATGATGTATTAATGTTATAATCACTTTTTGCGATGATAATAACTTTTAAATCTCACAAAGATATTCGTATGAAATGTCTAAACATTTCATACGAGTATATTTCTTTTTAAAAAAATCTAGAAGATCTACACTATGATGACAAACATATGATGACTGCCTCCGTGGCGCAGTGGGCGTATAGCCGGCTGAGACGCAGGAGGTAGCGGGTTTGATTCCCGCCGCGGAACAAATGTTTGCATGATCTACAGATATTTGTTCCGTGTCTGGGTGTTTTTCTATATATTATAGGTATGTATTTACAAAAAAAAGTATAAGTATTCTATCAGCTGTCTGGTTCCCATAGTACAAGCTCTGCTTAGTTTGGGGCTAGATAGCGCCGTGTGAAATGTCCAGCGATATTTATTTATTTATATTTTATACGGAATTAAACTGGAAATTAAAACCTAGGAATATTAATACTACTATACTATTACTCATCCTATATTTTGTGTTCTTGAACCAGTTTAGAAATGCAATAGAATTACCAAAAAACATGTATAAGACGTGCCAAGAAATATAGTTTATAAAAAACCTATTTTAGTGGCCAAAGTACCAAAAATTGCCTACTTCTACGATAGTATCGTTAAAGCGGTTAAAATACGACACCCCAGCAATTTCTCCAGATTGAATTTCAAGCTCCTATCCAAGTAGAACCCGCAATCCGAAGTCAAACTATTAACAGCGAACCAGGACAGGTCGTTGTTAATAGATCTAATAGGATTTAAACTGAGTCTGTGCGGCTTCAGTTTGAATTGGGAGGTTACGGTCTAGACCGCAAGCTACCTTGGTTACTTTGTAACCCATACTCGTGTACTATCTACACGGTCTTTGGGTATAAAATCCAAGAGACTGCTTTGTGACCTAAATATTTCTTATAATTTTTTTCGGCATAAAAATATGCCCTGTAACACTCAGTGTTATAAAATCAGAAATTCAAAATCAAGTGAAAATATAAAAGACTCGCTGTGGTAATTTTCTCGTGAGTCAATGTCGTATTGTTCCTTTATTGTATCTCAGAAAATACAGAAAGAACCTTATAAATCCAAGTTAAATACCGAAGTGTAGACATTCCATTCTTCGAATTCTCGTCGACGAACGCATTCTTGGAATAATGTTTGCATATTAAAGCTCGAATTAGAGATGTTTCTAAAAAACGTGGTTTGGAAGTCCTATTGGTGATTTGACGCGGAATAATGCGCATATGAATGAGTATGTAAAACCAGCTAGTTTGATCAACTTTGGAAATACCGTGATTCGTTTACTCAATTTCCCTGAACTTAAAATAATACACTTCAATTAACACAGTACCGCAGAACATCAATTTTAATTCATTTGCCCACAAATACCTTTACCCATTTGCATAACCGAGCGGTTAATACAAAAGCGTGAGACGATATTTCAAAAAACACCTGTTATTATATTTATCATAAAAAATCACAAGCAGGCCAGTACTAGGTAATTCTCTCATAGTGACAAACAATGGTCAATTAAGTAGAGCGTCTCGAATCTCGACCTGTTTGTAACTCACGTGGGAAAAAGTCCAAATTCTTACAAAAGTTTTCGTACACCGCTTAAAGATGCTTATCTTTACACACAGCATAGAAACGAGCACTTAGTCTGGCTACATTTTAATAATTAACTCCTGTTTCAATTATAGGAACTTTTAATTTCAATAGAACTGTAATCTAGTAATCCTAGCATGCGTGAAATTCAAATGAATAGCGCGAACTTTCACCTAATAACGATACGTTGACGCCCAATGAGTCGGCAATTTTGCGTTCTAATTAAAATCAGCAAAGATACAGTGAGAACAATGGGAACCCGCATTGGGTAACCCCGCTATCACGATGGAAATGTGGCTGCTGAAGTCACATAGATAAAAACAATGGGCACGGTTATTATTTCAGCTGATCTCTCTATCTGATATTCCATGTGTGAAGAAGCGTTACAGGCACTTTGAATGTGAATGCGGAAATGCAATAACACTGTTTGTGATACACAGATTAAGGCTTCGAGTTTGTTTTGCCCGTTGGTATTTGTAGGTTTTAGGCACAAGGTTTTGTTGACATTACGAGGTGAACATTTCTGCAGGTTATCTGATAACCTATGGTATTGCAAATTGCAACCGAGAACCTAGATCGAGTCTAGACAAAAATAGAGTGTGTATTTTATTGCTACATAAAATTCAAGGACAGGCAGGCAGACCATAATTTATCAAAATAGTTTAAGTAAGCGTTCAACTATTAATTATTAACTGATCATATAAAACCTGGTTATATCTACTTTCAGTAACCAGGTATACGCGGAAACCTTTAGGATAACTCATAACAATAATGATAATGAACACACAGTGGTACAGTGGGCGAATAGCCGACTGAGACGCAGGAGGTAGCGGGTTCGATTCCCACTGTGGAACAAATGTTTGTATGATATTTGTTCCGGATCTGGATGTTTTTCTATATATTATAAGCATGAATTTACAAAAAAAGTACATAAGTATTCTATCAGTTATCTGGGTCCCATAGTACAAGCTATGCTTAGTTTGGGGCTAGAGAGCGCTGTGTGAAATGTCCAGCCATATTTATTTATTATTTTATTTAATAATGTAGGATCAAAGTAAAAGTAAGCTTCAGCGTTCTCTATTGCGTATAGAACTCAGACAATACCTTGTGGGAGGTCCCAAGCCTGAGAACAGGCCACGAGGGCAGACAGCTTTTGTTTCCTTCCTATCCTACTTCCTGCTAATTTTATAAATGGAGAGTTAGGGTCGATGTTTGGATGTTTGACTCTACTAGTTCACCCGATATAATTAAAGTAATATTTAGATATCAGTTTTGAGCTAACATAGATGAAATATTTTAGAAACTGTTTATTACGCTACCAGTTAATTATAAATAAAGCGCCAAGATGAATTAACCTATTTGTAATAAGTAAACGCAAAATTAACGAACGTTACCAACCAATAAGCTTAGGTAACTAGTGGTTCGCCCCGAACTGAGATCTCGCGAGTCTTCGATTAGAACAAAAAAATATTATTTGTAATCTTTGACTATCAAAATAGAGCCACGAAATAAATAACCACCTTACTTGGCATATAGTTTCATTCAAATTACAAGCAACAGCAGTTCATGTAAATTGGTTACTCTTTTTTGGGTACAAATGTTAGTTATTCTGGGTTTCAGACTTTTGCATATATTTATGTCACTAAAGCTACACGCATACCAAATTACAGCACTGTGAGGTCACTAATGTACCCTGTGAATTTTGTCAAAGTTCAGTTTTTATTATGGCTAATAACACAAAAACTATAAAAACTTTACTAAAAATAAAAACATAGTCTTAATGTACTAATGAAGACCTTTCATTTAACGTCCTATTTAACCTAATAGTTTCATTTTCATTTTTTTACCCCTCTTGAACCCCAATATTTCAACAACCTCCCACTATTTTTAGCTCATTTAGTCACACTAAAATTGTGCCATCACTACCTACCCATGTATAAAATTTCACGATGATCGGATCAACGCTTCGAAAGTTATCCTCGGACAAACAAACATATATATTGTTACGCCGAGGCTGTTAAACAATGAGTAATAATCGAACCTTCTCGAACACTTTTGTCTTGCTGTGTTATTGTTGTTATTGTCTGCGGTTGCGCACAATGGGGATTGGTCGTTCTGTCGAAACACCGACCCCTTTCCTGGAACGATCGAGATCGTTCTCGAACAATCGAAATGTGCGCGATATAAATAGGCCGGAGAGATGGCCGGGGAGAGAGTGAGTCAGTCTCAGCGAGGCCCTGGCGGACTGACGTGGAGAAGGGTCTCGCGTGAACAGTAGTGGCTCGAACAGTCAGTTTGGATTTAGCTATACGTGCGAACATTTCGGTGACTTTAAGTGGTGCAACAGTTGTGTGAATTAGTGTGTTGTGATTACGTGTGACCAAGTTCGTGTATTCACCGTTTAGTGTTGAATAAAAGTGTTATTTTGGTTAGATCGATTCCCATTATTTTATCCCGAACCCTCAGCTCGTAACAATATAATACATACATACAACGCCGATTTGCCCAAGTTGATTTAGAAATCTCGCTTCGCTCGATCAATAACTAATATTTGTTTCGTTTGAAATTTATTATGTTAATAAATGTATATAATAACATAGAATGTACATGAAATATCTAGCTTAATGTTTAAGTTCAATCCTGTCAAAACAATCATCAGGAAAAATATATTCCATCGCAAAAAACGCCAGTTTCAGTACAATTGTGAAAACATAAGCGTTCATATTTTAATGCTATAACATCACAAAAGCTTTACTACACAAAGATAACTATTTTCTTTGATGATCCTTGTCACTATTCGGCCTAAGGACGTTTGACTTAGCATAGCTATCCAACTATCTACATTTACGTCCTTCCTATTTGAACGTAAGGGTTTGCCCTTAAATCGTGTCGGCTCAACAGTCAAATAATATGCCACCTACATCCTTATAAAGAAGAGGGTTCACAATTTCCTTCTTCTCTGTCATCCGAAACATTTTTATTTTATTTCTTTACGGGATTAAGACGGATTCTCTAGAAGAGGTACGTGGAGTACTTTAAATAATCCTCAGCGCTTTTGGTAAATTGTATTTTTTGTCAAGTTTAAGAATGTTCAACAAAGCTTGCAGTGCCCTAATTCACTCTAACTTTAATTTCAACTTTCGGTCTCATAAGTTATAACAATCTACTTCATTCTCAGCCCGTGTCGACCCACTGCTGGGCATAGGTCTCTCTTTGTTTCTGCCATTCTTCCCGATCCTGTGCCAGTCTGAACCACGTACGACCCACGGTGGATGTCCCCTATTTCGATGGTCAGTTCTCGGCCTACACTCTGTTAGTGCATTAGTCCACCTGTCACTACGTCTGGCCAAGTGTCCTGCCCAACTCCACTTGAGCCCCAATTCGCTTGCTGACGTCTACTTATCACACTAATATTATAAATGCGAAAATTTGGATGTTTGTTCACTTAATTGTTTTTTAAATTTCGATGAAATGTGGTATGTAGGTAGATTATAACCTGGATTAACACATATCCCATAAATCAGGTTCAATAGGATTAAAACGGAGTGTCAAGTCAAGTTCCAACAGCGAGGTTAGCTTTATTTCTAGGTTACCTACACATTTAGTAGTGCAAAACGTATGAAGTCGCGGGCAACAACTAGTAACTCATAAATCCAGAGGTAGCTTCTTTTTTGGGTTCCATACGCAAAGGGTAAAACGGGACCCTATTATTAAGACTCCACTGTCTGTCTGTCCGTCTGTCACCAGGCTGTATCACATGAACCGTGATACATTGATACCGTGACAGTTGAAATTTTCACAGATGATGTATATCTGTTGCTGCTATAACAACAAATTACTAAAAACAGCATAAAATAAATATTTAAGTGGGGCTCCATACAACAGACATGATTTTTTTGGCGTTTTTATAGATAATGGTAGGAACACTTCGAGCGCGAGTTTGACTCGCACTTGGCCGGTTTTTTGTTTTGAAGATGAAGTGACGACAGAATTGTCCTAAATAAGGTTACGTCCAACTAACGCAAAACAAACGTCAAAAACTCAGGAGGCTTTCGACAACTGAGTTGTCCACTAACATTCACCGGTGACGACCTCCGTGGCGCAGTGGACGAATGGCCAGCGGGAGCGGGTTCGATTTCCGCCGCGAAACAAATTTTTGCATGATCTACAGATATTTGTTCCGAGTCTGGTTGTTTTTTTATATATCATTTACAAAAAAAAGTATATTAGTATTCTGTCAGTTATCTGGTTCCCATAGTTCAAGCTCTGCTTAGTTTGGGGGCTAGATAGCGCTGTGTGAAATGTCCAACAATATTTATTTATTATTTATTTAGTTTTAAAGTAAAACCACATAAATATTTTTATCATTAAATTATGTAATATCTCTAATAGATATCACTTTTACTACAAGATCGGCGATTGCAACATCCCAAATTATGTTACCTCCTGTTGAACCGGTAGTTTTAACTTCCCTCCTTGCAAAACGAAAAGGTAACGTCAGACAAATTAAGTATTTCATATCATAATTACTTATCCGCAAAAGCATAACACCGATAAGGCATTTAAAAACGTGCAACTACGTGTCCTGCGCATTATACGATTACTTTTATCATTTGTATGAGTTAATTGTATTATATTCATTTATTTCAGATAATAATAATTCATTATGTATCACTATCAAAATAAATTAATATTATCATATAAGTAAATTAAAATAAACAAACACACATATTGGGTTAACATAGTAATTAATATCCATAGCTCACAGGATTGGCAGTGGGCAGGACACATACAGCTCAGTTAGGCAGTTGGAGCAGAAAGGTTCTCGAGTGGAGACCACGCAATGGAAAGCGCAGCGTAGGACGGCCGCCCCGCTATAGATAGAAAGACGTCCATGTTCAGTTGTTGTCGTCTTATTGGTATGTTGAGATAGTGGACAACCCTATCCCATTCCAGGTGCAAAGCGATTAGACCACCCAATTGTACTAGTGATTTGTGACTTGTATTTTATATATAATTTTTTTGATGGTTATAAAGTGTTTTCATTAATTTATTCGAGTTTTTAACCGCCTTCTAGGAGGCCTTTGTCACCGACATGCCTGGAGGACTTTTCTAACCGAGACCGTCATTTTACCGTGATCTCCAAAGGTGTTAAAAATCCCGTTAGTAACCCATATAGGGTGTTTGGTAATATACTGACGATATTCAATTAACGGCTTCAGAAAACATAAAAAAGACTTCTCGAAAAAAAACTTCTAGTTATATTATCAAGTTTTGAAGAAAATCGACTAAGTTTAGGTGATTAATTCGATACTTTCTGCCTATTCTTGCAATCAACATCCAAAAATAAAGGCTGTAATCCACAAAAGCGTAGATTTGCTACTTATGTCTTCTCTCTATTCGCTCTTTGCTTACAACTTCGCTGCGAATGCGCTGTAGAAAATAAGACATCGCCGCATTGGCTGAATAACAGGCTGAGACGCAGAGGTTGTATGTTCGAATCCCGCCGTTGGGCACAATATGTTTGCATGATTTACAGATATTTTTTCAGGTCATGGTGTTTCATTATATATTGCAGGTATTTAAAACAAAGTTTTCTATTAGTTAACTGGTACCATAGCATTGCATAATTTAGGCTAGATAGCGCTGCGTGAAATGCCCAAATAATCTATTATTTAGTCGTGCTAGTTTATTTATATGGTGGGTGGTAGTGATATTTTATTTTAATTAAATTGTCAATTGTTTGACCACCTAGCTTACCTCATCAGATAGCTATTCCTATTGGGTAAGCTTAAACCGAAACCGGACTTGAATATGAACAGTGGTGATATCATCACAAGGTCGAAAGGTTGAACCTGTCTTAGACAGACGAGAATTATTTAGTTGTATTAAACAAAATCTGCGAACAAAGAAGTCTTTGTTAAATCTTTTTGGAGAAAATAGAAGGATTCTTTTCGGGTTGTTATTGTTTGATAAAAATAATATAAGACGTCTCTGATCTTTTTTACAAGCTTTTTATTAAGTTGCAATGTATGTATGTTTGTCCTGGTGGAATCTTGCAACTGAATTTTAAACATGTTCCCCTCAACCGATTAAGCTGAAATTTGGAATACATAATGTAACTTCGCTGACAATGCAATAGTATGGTACCATGGAGCCCATGGAGGTTGTCTCATGATGGAGACGAATGCTAGACAACGGAACTTCTGAATGGATTATAGTAGGCTACTAGTGTTTGGGCTCATTTGAATCTGCTTGCGGTTCCGATTATGAGTTTTATAAAAGCTTGTTTTAAAAAAGTAATTTTTCAACATAAAACTTATGTATAATATTTACGGTATTATTTAGGCTCTGATCTTTTTATAATTTCTTTTATGTAATATTTACTATATAACTGACATAGCCAAGAGGAATTAGCTTTCAATATTAGAATTCGAGTTGGTGCAGGCCGCACACGATCAACCGCTCTTGAACTCAATAAAGGAACTCTTTATGCAGCAGTTGCTGATATGATGATGTTGTCATCAAATTATAATGTACAGGATCCGCTAGCCACAATGTATTACATTATTCCTCCGGTAGGTCCATTAAAGTTCCTCATACTACATCTTAACTTGTGATTATGTCATAATCATGGACATTAACTACGTGAGCACTTAGCTCTACGTACTAATCATACAAACCGTTACAAGGAGTACTATAAGGCTAGTGTCTACTAAAGCATATCGTGACTAAGATTTCTCATGTCACGTTATAGCTGACTCAATGTGTGAGTGATTCTTCTCCGTGACCTTTCGACGTCGTGATTGTGTTATGTATGCGATCACGACCCTAATCGATTTGAAGTTAAATATACGATCTTCCTTATTTCAGAGCCCAAAGTGGTTACCATATTTTTTTTTAATTCCTGTTAAAAAACGGGAACTAATTTATATTTAAAAGCTGTTGTTGCCCTCAACTTCGCAGACGTTACACTACTAAATGTGCAGGTAACCTAGAAATAAAGCTAAACTTGCTGTTGCAACTTGACTTGATACTCCATTTTTATCCCATGGAAACTGATTTATGGGATAAAAGGTAGCATTATGTGGTAATCCAGGTTATAATTTACGTAGGTATGTACCAAATTTCATCGAAATCGGTTCAGCCGTTATGATGTGTTATGTTATGTTATGTTATGTTGGTGGACTCCCTTTTCCGCATTCAAACTCTGTATGTGGTCCATTATGCGTGAGAGAGTTGACTATATGGATAGCCAGCCTAACTCCGACCAGAAGCGCAGAAGTTTCCTGGGGTCTTCGCAGGCTTCACGGAGTGACCTTGGATGGTCCAGGATTTCTGCACGTTGTGCTGTAACCCCCACGCATTCCAGGACTACGTGGGCAGCTGATTCTTCTTCGGTGAGACATGCCCTGCAGAGTGGGCTGTCTGTTGCTCCGATGGTGTAGAGGTGTTTGTTCAGGGGGCCATGTCCTGTAAGGGTCCCCACGATGATTCGAAGGTCCGGTCTTTGAAGGTTGAGCAGTCGACGTGTCAGTCGTGGCGAGACGGCCGGCAGAGCCATCCTCGACTGTCTGCAGTCCATGGTCTGTCCCCAGCGTTCGTTGTGTAGGTTTAGAGTACGATTCCGTATCCATGCTCGTAGCTGAGTGAAAGGTAGAGGGAGGAATGGAGGTGGGCCTATAGCCGTGGTTTCCGATCCTCTTCTAGCTAGTTCATCTGCAGCATCGTTGCCTAGTGATCCGCTATGCCCCTTGATCCATTGTAAGATCACCTTGTTTTTTGTGGCAATTCTTTCTAGGGCTAAGTGGCATTCGTAAACAAGCTTGGAGTTATAGCTGTGACTCTCCAGAGCTTTGAGTGTTGCTGTACTGTCGGAGAGTATTCGTATGGTGTAGTCTTTGATCTCTCTCCTGTTTATTGCGGTAGCTGCTTCGGTAATGGCCATGCATTCACATTGGAAGATGGAACTATGTATACCTAGTGTCATTGATATACTTATGTTGAGATCCAATGAATGAATTCCCGCGCCCGTTCCCTGTTTGGTTTTTGAGCCATCGGTGTAAACGCGGACTTCATTGGTTCCTGATTGGTCTCTCTGTTCCTCGTAGAGTTGTATGTTATAGTGTTTTTGGAATATCTGTTGTCTTGGGATCTTGTCGCACGGGGCGGCTAGTAGTGGTTCGTAGGCTATCGCTCGCTCTAAGATAGATGCGTGCAGACTCCTTGTGTTACCCCACAGTCCCTGGTGTTTAAGTCTTATAGCGGCCATCATCGCTTCTTGTTGTATATAAAGATCTAGAGGAGCCAACCCTAAAATAATCTCAAGGGCGGCTGTTGGTGTTGTTCTCATGCAACCTGATATTGCAGAACATGCGTGTCTTTGGAATCTCTGCAGCTTGGTAATGACAGTACTGAGTTCAGTACGGGTCCACCAAACAATAGAGCCATATGTTAGTGCCGGCCTTATTACAGCTGTGTAAAGCCACAGTGTTATTTTTGGGGAGAGTCCCCAGGTTTTTCCAAGCATTCTGCTGCATTGAAAGAAACTGGTACATGCTCGTTGCAGCTTGTAGTCAAGGTGTTTGTTCCACAGTAATTTACTATCGAGTATTACTCCGAGATACTTGACTTCGTTGGTAAGTTTTAATTCAGTGTTGAATAATTTCGGCAGTCTCAGGTTACCTAGGTTCCTTTTCTGCGTGAAAATTATTAGTTCTGTTTTTGTGGGGTTGACCGATAAACCATGGCTTGTGCACCAGTTTTCGATAATTTTGAAGGCTAATTGCATGAGGTCACATAGGACGTTCTCGAAGCATCCGGTCGCAAGGATAGCCAGGTCGTCTGCATATCCTACTGTGAATAGTCCTCTGCCATTCAGTCTCCTGATGAGATCGTCAACTACTATGTTCCATAGAAGTGGCGAAAGTACGCCGCCTTGTGGGCAGCCTCTGGCCACTGTACCTCTGGTCGTTGTATTGATTGTGAACTGTATTGCTCTGTGTTTAAGCATATTGTTAACCCACTCTGATATAGTCTGAGCTACTCCATATGCTTCAAGAGCTTGGTTTATACTGGCAAAAGTGGTTTTATCAAAGGCCCCTTCTATATCTATGAAGGCGCCCAGGGTTGGT
The DNA here is from genome assembly GCA_963924445.1 of Philereme transversata. Taxonomy (NCBI): domain Eukaryota; kingdom Metazoa; phylum Arthropoda; class Insecta; order Lepidoptera; family Geometridae; genus Philereme; species Philereme transversata. The sequence continues at coordinate 8,569,947 of OZ004353.1, forward strand.
TGTTTTGTTGTGAGTCCATCTCCAATGCGTGATATTACGCTGTGGAGTGCAGATTCCGTGGATTTACCCTGACTATAGGCGTGTTGGTTTAAGTGTAAGGGCTTGTGAAGGAGGGTGTTTCCTCTTATTTCTCGGTCACATAGCCTTTCTAGTGTTTTGAGGAGGAACGATGTTAGACTTATAGGACGAAATGATTTCGCCAAAGTATAGTCGCTCCTACCTGGTTTTGGTATGAATACTACCTTCACTTCTCTCCATTTCCGAGGCACATACCGATGGGCGATACATGCTCTAAAAATGTTAACGAGGTAGTCAGCTATTATATCGCCACTCCATCTTAAAAGACCTGGGAATATTCCATCTAGCCCTGCCGACTTGAAGGGAAGGAAGCTGTTGATCGCCCATAGTACTTTCTCTCGATTGATGAGGTCTAGGGCTACGGTCCAATCTTGACTACTGGATGCTCGTTCTGTGTACACTTCCCAGTCATAAGTCTCGCTTATCTGGCAACCAGGAAAGTGTGTCTCTAGCAGTAGTTCACTGGTTTCAGCATCTGATTTGGTGTAGGTGTTGTCAGGTTTTTTGAGACAGCCTATTGTACGGTCAGGATCTCTTGATAGGATGCCTTTTGTCCTGGCTGCCTGACTAGTGTTTTCGATGTTGGTACAAAAGCGTTTCCAGCATTCCAGTTTCCTGAAGCGTAAACGTTTTTTATAGGTAGATTTTATAGTTTGGTAGTTTTCCCAATCCTTAGATTGTTTTGTGTTAATTGCTCTGTTGAACAATTTCCTTACTTTGCGACGTAGTTTTTGCAGTTCAGGACCCCACCAATGTCGTGTGGGTCCCGCTTTGGGTGTCACCAGTGGGCACGATTGTTCGTAGCTATCGGTTAGAATAAGAGTAAGTTTGTTTACATAAATTTCAATGTCTTCGACAGCTATGTTGTTTGTCGGCACAGACGCAGCCGTGAGAGCTGACTGGACCGTTTTTACAAATTTGGACCTGTCCGTCTTACGCGGAACGCGCCTAGGTTGTGGTGTGGGTAATGTCGTGTTGAGGTTAAAACGTATCCATCTGTGATCCGAGCACGAGGCTTCGTTTGAGACGTGCCAGTCAGTGATGGATCTGGATACATTTTCTGTTGAAAGTGTTAGATCTATGATGGTTTGGGCTCGGGAGTTGACAAATGTCGGTTCCGAGCCCTTGTTTAATAGTGTTAAGTTAGTAGTGAGAAGATAATTTACCAATTCCTCTCCACGGGCATTAGACTTATCGCTGCTCCATAAGGTGTGGTGCGCGTTGGAGTCGGTGCAGATGATGAGGTCCAGCTTTTCTCTTTCACAGTACTCCACCAGTGATGACAGCTCCGGCGATGGTATGTCCTCGTCACTTGGCAGGTAAACAGACGCTAGGACTATATCGTGAGGCTGTTTGTTAGTTTCTGTGGGAAACCTAACAGCTGTTAGGTCTCTGGAACAGAATTCGGTAATTAATAGTGTTTGAACATGTTTGGGGGTAAATATACAGGTTCTAGGATTGCTTACGGTGGTGTCCAGAAGAAGTTTCCCACCGATGTTGTTCAGACCACAGATCCTGCCTTTCCTAATCCACGGCTCCTGGATTAGGGCTATGGTCTCCGTGTTTTCCTCTAGCGTTCTGCGTAGGGAAGCCGTGGCAGTGAGACTATGCTGGAGGTTGGTTTGCAGTATTGGGGTGGGGCTAGCAGTCTCGAATCGGAGAGGAGTTGAGGCAGCTTTCACTGGCCTCACTCCCCTCGACGTCGAGAAAGCACTCCTCGTCTGCTTTTGGAGTCGATGGAGGATCGACCTCTACATCCATCTCATGTTGTGAAGATTGGCGCACTGAGGGATCTGCCCCGGGATTGACCGGCTGAGCAGGTTGGTCGATTTGAGCAGCGCCCTTGGCTTTTCCGGCTTGATCCTCCAGGATCCGGACGTAAATGTTGCCAAAGTGCCAGTACAGGCGTCGCTCCTGCTTTTTTAGCTTTTCGACATCGGGCTCAGGTACTCTGAGGAGCAGGTGTACTCCGGGTGTCTCCCGTTCTGCCTGTTTCTCTGCCCTGATCAGAGACCATGAGTTGATATTTACTTCTGGATTCTGCAGTGTTAGTAGCTTGCGCAGTTTGTCAATGTCCCTGTTGAACTCAGGGACGAACAAGCCGCACAAGATTCTCCGCCGGATTTCAGCTTGCGGTCTGACCACAAGCTTCGTGCCAGCGATTGGTGACGGGGTGTTGCTCACTGCAAGACGTAGCCATTCAAGCGCCACATCGTCCTCGCACCAAAACTTGAGGACGCCTTCGCTAAAGTGGGCCTTGCCACGGAAGTGCACTTTCGCTGTTTTGGCCGTTGTCGCAGGATCCAGAAGGTCGTCCTCGAACTTCAGCTCCAGACTGGTGCGAATTCCGGTGGCTTGTTCTGCGGTGAGGTCAAGGTAAGGCTCGGTCATTGCAGCAACGCAGAGTTCATTAGCCCTGAACGAGGCGGCGTAGCTGGTGGTTCCTCGTTGTGAGCTAGTTCCCGGCTTCACGCGTTTGCTGTCTCCAGTGGGCGTGGTTGTATCATCGGGCCGAGACCGCTTGGTATTTTGTTTCGGCATGCTAGTGCCTGCCGTTATGTTGAGGTGGGCCTTCGCCAACTTACCAGCGCGTTTACCTCTTGGCTTGGATCGGCGGCGGGGGAGGTTGCTGTCAGCTGACGTTGGCACTGCCTCGGGCGCTGCCTGCGTCAGGACCTGTTCAGCGTGGCTAGAAGTCACGCCTACTTGAGTCGAGGACTTAGCTTCAGAATGAAGCTGGCGCCCCCCATCAGCAACCTTTTGCCTTGCCTGCATCCTTGTCTGGGTATCCACCTTGGTCTGCTGGGATTTCTTGGCTTTATTCTTTGGTTTCTTCCTGGGAGAGACCATGGTCCAGGTTGGTTCTGCAGGTTGCATTGAAATAGCATCCTTTAGTGAAGTCAGTTCGATAGCCGTGTCTGTTGACGGAGCCCTGAGGGGCGCGTCGGTTGAGACAATCAGAGGGTTTGGGGAGGACGACTCGCTCAGGGAGGCGGCTTTAGTGTTCCCACGCAGCTGAGTCATGGACGCTGCCTTGTTGAGGCCAGGCAAATTACGCGGGGTCGCCTTGCTTGTGCTAGGCACCGTGTGCATCTGGAACGGGGCCCTGCACAAGTTTAGCGCTTCCTCGGAACTCGCTTTGCCCCTACGTAGCGCAGTCAGCGACTTTGCTTTGTTGGGACTCACCGCTTCCAGAGTCGTAGTCGTCGTATTCCGGGATGGCGCGTCTGAAGACGCAGCCTGTAATGTGGGGGGCATTTGCGCGTCCGAGGACGCGGCAGCCCTAGTGATAAAAGGAACTTGCGCATCCGAGGACGCAGCAGAGTTCCGAATGGAGGCTGCATTTGCAGCAAGAGAGGGGTTATTTAAATTTCTTTTTGAGGCCATAGTGTTAATTAAAGTTTGGTCATCTATGTGAAACTCCACCCGCCACGGAGTCCTCAGTCGGGGACGTCGCGCGCTCTGCGTGCGATCGCCAGAGCTATCACATAGACTTAGGGCCCACACCCTGTAAGATAGACGAGACTAAACGCTGCGAAGAATTCCGGGGCTGCATGTGACCAAAGAGGAAGCCACTCACATACCACCGGGTTCCGCGCTACGCCGCCTGCCTTCCCCCAGTTAGGGACCCTCGCCAACGACCCTCAGACGGGGCGTCACAGCCGATTGACCGTGAATGGCTAGTTCACGGCCACCCGTGTGAAGAGAAATCCAGACCAAAGAGGTGTGTTGAAGGTATCGTAAGCGGGCATCTGCCGGCTCACTACGTTCTCAACCTCCAGGACTCCTTCATCCTCCCGTACGGGACCCCGCGCACGGCACAAACACGCGGGAGGTCATTACTATCCAACATCTGTCGCTCGATGGTGGACCCGCCGGGACATGACCTCGCCATCCCAGGCAGTGTTCGTCTGATGGTTTCAGTTATGTCTATTTCAGATGGAATTAGATCAATAACAGGGGACAACCACGTGAAGGATCCCCCACCAGGCTTGCCTTAGGGATCTTAACGACTGTAGCGCTCTCCCCTAAAACCATTCGTGCTTTACTCGCCTTGATGAGTCGAGTAAGGCAGGTGTGCGTCTACAAGCTAGGCAGTGCAACTTTTAAAGCATAAAACACACACCCCCCCCCGCCGTTATGATGTGATTGAGTAACAAACAAATAAACAAACAAACCCAAACTTTCACGTATATAATATTAGTGTGATAAACGTTGTGGTACGCAAGCAAACCCGCATTCGTATTATTGTTAATTCACAAATCTGTCATGTCTTGCCGCGTTCTGCTTTTCGCCTCAAAGTAGTGTTCCATTTTTAGACTCATATCCTCTATAGAAACCTGAATTTAATCGAAACTCATGCATTTTTCAGACAGTTTCAATTCAATAAATGCCATAAACCCGTTCTAGAGTCGTCGCGATTCAGGCCTTTGTTGTTCAGTAACATCTTTCTATTTGACTTGCCATGCTTTAGCAGACGTATGCCCTTACTCAGTAGTCATTCAAAGTTTTTACAGTCTGAATAATCACGCGTCTTGCAATTATCAACACATTTTACTTCTTAATTCGCTATTTACTCCATCTGTTAATATTTCGACACGGTAAATAAATAATGAAAACTGAAAGTATTAGTGATAGCGTCATTTCACCATTTCTCTCGATTTTATGATCGTTTGATACCGCTCGTAAGAATAATTCTGTCGTTATGAGATTTCTTTATTGTTGGGTTAACTGTTTGTTTAAGTATTGGTTAGTTCTATGGCTAAATTAGTCGGTTATGGAGAGAAAGAGAGCAATTTAAATTATATGACATGATTCTACTATATTATATAATATAAATAAAATAACAATAATACGGCCCAGTCAATGAGATACGCTACGTTTTTCAAGCAGGTAATGCTGCATTTTGCCACCGGATTGCAATATACTTACTAATTTGATAGATGTAAAATCATCAATAAAAGTTTCTATTCTCCACACTTACTATCCATTTACTAAAGACAGTTACTTATATTATAAGGTATTGCTTACCGCCATGCCATACGCGCCGTACGCGCTCTTGTTGTCTGGTTGGGGTCTTTGACTGGGCCGAATCAATGACTGGGCGGGGTTAATGAACAAGCGAGGTAGTTGAACTGCTCGTAATAACTTTTTAATAATCTGTGGCATCGTACAACACGCTAGTTCTGCTTATAGTCGATCAGCATTTTATCGATTTTCTTGAGATTTTGATAATAATACAAGCAAATTTTGTCGATACATTTATCACAAACATTTTTTTTGCAAAAAACACAACAATAATAACGACAATAAATGTATCGATATGATACATAAGCTACACGCATACCAAATTACAGCACTGTGGGATCACTGGTGTACCCTGTGAATTTTGTCAACGGTTAATTTTTATTATGGCTAATAACTCAAAAACTACAAAAACTTACATACATACATACATACAACGCCGATTTGCCCAAGTTGATTTGGAGATCTCGCTTCGCTCGGTCAATTAAATGTAAATTACTTCTTGACTTAGAAAAATGGAAAAGGAACCTCTATCCATACTTATATCTATTAATCATAACACATCCGTTGTAGTTATAGACACTAGCAGTTATAAATCCGATTTAACTTCGGCAATAGGCCAAAGTGGCTATCGAAAGATACCGTTTGACACATATTAGCCTTGTTCCACTTTCGACCAGTGAATATAATTAGCGTCACTTATATTCGCACGCGCACGCTACTTGTGCCACAGATAATGTAGGAGGGTGTGATTAAATAATTAAACATGGTCTTTTATCGTGCACTAGCTTCCACCAGCGGCTTCGCACGCGTTGTTTGTCAGCAAAAAGTAGCCTATGTGTTAATCCGGGTTATAATCTACGTGCATACCAAATTTCATCGAACTCTGTTCAGCCGTTACGACGTAATTGAGTAACAAACAAATAAACAAACATCCAAACGTTCGCATTTATAATATTAGTATGATTGACCACAAATAGATTAGGTACAGACAAAAAAGCTTATAAAAAGGACATGAACAAAGGCAAACTTTTTTACTCCTCATACTTCTCCGTGCACGCAATAAGCCTAAAACGGGGTACTTACAAAGGTTACTCTTTACGTATTAATTATATAATTTTAAAAGGAAGAAAGAAAATACATTTATTTGACACCCACACAGGGCAGACCATTCAGAACAGAACAACATACCTACTTACATAGGTGGTATAGATGATAAATTATTAAAAGAGTAATTATATAAAGAAACACAGGAAAAAACACATAATAAAAATTTAGTACATAGGTACACATAGGTAAGTAGAGATAAAATGGCCTTCCGTGGTGTGTGGGCCAAACAGGCCCCGTCTCAGCGTATTGCTGCCAACTATCCAAGCGATTTTCATTTTGTTCTCCAGTTTTATTCATCAAAAACATTTAAAATCAAACAATCGGAGATTGGTATTGGTATAAGCGGAAATAATTAATTACACAAATACATTTTGGACGAGATATCAGAAATCCTGGTTGCGTAAACTTAATTAATCCATCACAATTAACAAATTATGCCAATATGACTGAATTATGGATTGTACAATTATTCGCAGACTCTCCCAATTGAGTGATATTATGCTATTTTTGTCTATTTTTAATGAATGGCTGAATCTCTAAAACAGTAATCTTTTCCGTTTTTGAATTATAATGTATTTTATTCTGACGACTATAATCGTGTTTCGACTATCTTAGGCACTTCGATATTTAACTCTTTTAATATTAATATTATTATTTGGAGACTGTACTGTCCCACTGCAGGGCAAAGACCTCCCTTCCTTCCTTCCACTTCACTCTATCATGCGCTTGTTAGTCCAGTCTTCCATATATCAGTCGAGTTCGTCTTTCCATCGGCGTCGCTGTCTGCCATGTGGTCGTTTTCTGTCTTTTAGGATCCACTCGGTGGTGAATTTTGCCCATAACTCCTCCGACATGCGGCAGACGTGTCCCGCCCAGTCCCACTTTAACTTGTCTACTTGGTGCCCAACGTCCGCGATTTGTGTTTGGGAGCGCAGTTCACTGTTTCTAATGCGGTCTGTTAATTTGACTCCTAGGATACTGTACTCCATGTCTCGCTGACAAACCCCGAGTTTGGACTTTTGTTGATCTGTCAAAGATCAGGTTTGAGCGCTATAGGTAAGGATGGGAAGAATACACGCGTCCATGAGCTTGCGTTTAAGTGTAAGTGGAAGGTTACCCTTCATCATATTTTTCATGGCCCAATAGCCCTTCCAGGCGTTAATTAACATTATTATCATTATTTAACTCTTATACTTAATAATATTTTTATTTATCTTGAAATGAAGCAGTTTGCATTTGTCCCCAATTTCGACTAGTCATGCTAAATGTGAAGTGGTTCACATTCCAATTGTATCATATTGAATCACATGTCTCACAGAGTCTCGCCTCTACGACTGTCACACAAGGCAATCATAGATGTTACGCCAATATTCACAAATTTAACGCACCGCACCGCACCACAATTGCTTCTGGGTTATATTATACGAGTGTATTCGGTGATAGTATTTTAAATGAAAAATTAATGTACAGCAAAGTAAATATTCGGAGGCAATTTAATTTTAATTGGTTATGAGAAGCCAGATGAATCAATGAAAAGTTGAATGTAGGTATACCTTACAGGGCATATGTACTTACTCCCTAAGCTACTCATTATCTAAGCTGAAAAATGCACTAGTTCATGTAAGCAGAGTAAATGAATGAATGCTAAAAGGCTTTTTGACTACTTTTAACCCAATTATCCTCACTAAAATCTTATTAGTCATTTTCTTTCTGGAGTTTGGTGTAAATTAATGTCTGTCGTACACTTTTATGAGATAATATTTATATTTTCAGACATTCGTGAAACCGGCCGTTAATTTATGTAAAGTTCTGAAATATGTAATTTGAAATCATCGTTGAAATTGGTTCTCAGAATCATGATGATTAAATTCAGTCGGTTATAGTTACTGATACTTGTTTTGAATCCACTAAAAATAGGCCTCCCCCATACATCTCTTGAGTGGCCGATCTTGTGCGCTTTCCAGTGCGTAGTCTTCACTCAAGAACCTTTCTGCCCCAACGGGTATCAGTTCTTCCAGCTACTCGTATGTGCCCCGCCCAGTGCCACTTCAGTTTGTTATTCCTCTGGGCTACGAAACTGATCACATATGGAAGCCTTAACCGGCACCCGGAATCTAACATTTACAAAATAAAAGCTTTCCTTCGTTGGCGGCCGACTTAAGTTAGGTTAGGGACATCCTTAGAGGAGCCATACTTACCTACTCAAATACTCTATTCTATGCTTACTTTATACTGTCTCATCGCAATTTCTCTTTATATCTAGCACACTAGAAAACAATGCGTCACTGTACGAATTCACTTCAAAGGAGCCGAGAGACTGAAGTTACATACAACTCTATTGTTTATTCTATGTCCACAAAGCGCTCACAAACTCAGAATGTAGCTTGCAGTGGTCATATTACTTAATTACTTTATCCACTCGAGAGTACAAAAGGCACGTTGTTTTCGATCTGGCATGCTCTATTTTGCCAATGAGTTTACTTTAAGATTGCAATATTTAACTTTATTACTGTAGATTCATTGCACTGTCCTTTAAATTACATATACGTATGTTTAAAGTCTTTGTTTGTTTGGAGGTTTGTAATGGCATCATTGTTGGTACCAAATGATGTAATTAATACTCTTTTTTCTTTGTTTGAAAGCTGGTATTGTGAGATGGTTTTAGATAAGATATGATTCATGGGAATTGATTCAGACGATCCTAAAAATCGGGATCACATTTTTTATTAAAAAAAAAACGAGTTTACTTTTGATGCATACTACCCGGAGACATGGCCTACCTGATGTTAAGTGGTATCTATATAATATTGCCTCGTAGGTCACGCACTTTGGAAACGTGCCCTACGATGCACTGCCATCCAACTTGAGGCATATAGGTGTAAATATAACTTTTGAAATTATCATGGTAAATATCCCGTATACAGGTGTAAAGCCTCATGTGCCTGTAATTTTTGACTGTAACGGAAAAGTGCGTTTGGAATACGAGGTTGTAGGTATATTTTTGCATATAAAACCTATCTCTAAATCACCTACTTCTTTAACGGCTTATCTTTGACTATAGTAGGTACGGATTTATGCGACGATAAAACTTGTGCCATTGCCAAACGAAACCATAGTAATTTACCAACAAAAAAGAAACCCTTAACCCCTTTTGCTTGCTTCCTTTCAATCATCGCAGATGGCAGAGATCATACGAAATACAACTAGAGGAGTCCTTAACTCAATTACCTAAGTAATTAATTAGATCTAAATTCAAATTAATTGCAGTTTCTAGGAGAAGGATTGTCGTCTAAGTAATTGAGCAATCAGAGCCTGGAACAGTAACCTGGAATAAGTGATTAATAGAATAGTAATTAATGGATATGCTGTTTAATTAATGCAATAGCAGAATGGAATTGCCTCTTTGGCGGTATCTACAGATTGCTTCAGAATTTTATGTTTTCCCAAAATGTAATAATTAACCTCACTCAGGAAACCAATGTTTGTTCCGAAGATGACGAGAAAAAAAATCTAGTCCCGGATATTATTTTTTATCATCAAATCAACGCCTCCGAATCACATAAGCGCTAACTTAAAATTTCACTCGCGGTCTCCCAAGTTGCGGTAAAGAAAGACTGAGCAAACTCAACTACCAAGCGCTTTTAGGAACAATACAAATAGTTCCCCCTGGCTGCTAGGAAAACGCGTTAGAATGAGTGTAAGTTTCTCAACATGTTTTATTTCATTTTCTAAGCCCCACTCCAAGTAAAGCCAACTTAGCACCGCTACTGTTACCAAACACTTGCAATATAAGCTTTTTAAGCACAGTAAGTTGCAATCAGTGTTTCATCTCATGTTATCTTGTAAATTAAAATGCGGTCCTAGATGTCGCTCACGTTTAGGCATTATAAGAAGAACCATAATTTTCCATTGTCGAGAATTTCAGTTGAGGCCTTCAGGCGGATTGAAACTGATACCCGAGTATATTTGCTTATACGTTCTTATTTCAGCAATATAAATGAAAAATGATTTATTGGGTTTAGCAAGAATAAATACATAAAAAACATATAAAATGAACAAAAGTGTTACAGTTTTGTTACGACATTGGGTTAAAATAATTGTTTCAGATTATATTTGTATTATAAGTATATATATATTTGTTATAAAATATATATAGTAAAACACCAGACCTTTTTTTTATACATTATAGGCTTGTGTTTGATCACGATCTTGGCTGATGGTAAGCGATGATGCCGTCTACGATGGTACACGCTTCCCTAGAAGAAACCTATTCACTCGCTACTTAAAGACACCCAGGTTGTAGTTATCAAAAAACACTGACTCTGGCAAGGCGTTCCACTCTTTGGCGGTGCGCATAATAAAGGTCGAAGAGAACCGCTTTGTGCGAATTGGAGGTATTTCTACTATATGTAGCGGTGGCGCACCGCAGAGCGTTTGGTTGTCCGATGATAGAATGGAGATGGTGGGATTAGGTTGAAAAGTTCCGCCGCACACTATCCGAAATGTACTCGATAAAAAACCGAGAGGCTAGCAACCTTATGTCGATGCTCCAAGCTGTAGAGCATTGCATCAACTAGCTCATCGTTGCCTATGAGCTTCTTGGCTTTTCTCAATTGATCCAAAGCTTCAACACCTATAACACCCATAATAAATATCTGTAGACAATGCCAACATTCATATTAAATTATTGTTTAACTATAAATTTATATTTATTTTTATATTTAACTATAAAAGCTCTATTTTCCTAGGTATATAAGAAAAAAGACGCAAAATAGTCATATAGTCTTGACTGCCTCCGTGGCGCAGTGGGCGTATAGCCGGCTGAGACGCAGGAGGTAGCGGGTTCGATTCCCGCCGCGGAACAGATGTTTGCAGGATCTACAGATATTTGTTGGGTGTCTGGGTGTTTTTCTATATATTATAAGTATGTATTTACAAAAAAAAGTATATAAGTATTCTATCAGTTATCTGGTTCCCATAGTACAAGCTCTGCTTAGTTTGGGGCTAGATAGCGCTGTGTGAAATGTCCAGCGATATTTTTTTATTTTTTATTTTTATATAGTTGCGGTACTCGCTTAGCTCTACTTGACCATAGAGAAACTAAATGGTTATGTTTTGTCCACAGATTCACGATGTTGATAAGGTGTTCGGCGGCACTTTGTGCCGTCGTATTCCTGCTCGCTGCAACATCAACTAACTCGGAGGTAAGTGTTTGTACTGCTCACTTATTGTAAGTCCTTTGACTAGGATTTAAACGTTCATTCAAATCCATTTAATGGTAAGAATTTAATTTGTACAGTTCTGTTCCTTAATTGCCACAATCGATTTTGATAGACAATGTTCAAAATTTATGAAACTTGAAAAATGAATTGACGTAAAAATTTATCTATAAATTTTCAATAGTTTCGACGTCATTTGACTCTATAAAGATAAATATTTAAATGTTGTCAAGTCCGTATCACTAATTAAAAAAACTGATCGAATCAATTAAAATCCAATCTAAATTATTATTAAAACTAATATAATGAACAGATAACCTAAATTAACTTCGAAGACCTCCAAAACCTTCTTTTATGGAATCAAAATAACAATATCTTAGTAGAACTGGATGTCATATAACGAGTTCCGAAAACTTTGGGGGTCAAAGAACTGTTTAATATGAAAAACTTAAAAAAAACACCTTTAATAGCGCGAAAGATAAATCTTCAAGTTAAGTATGCTAAAAGTATGCAAATTTTTCGTCCTCATTGTCACAAAGTCAGCTGTGCAGTAATTTCAGAAGGTACTTACTCCAAATCTGATAATTCTACTTTCAATCAACTCAGAACACAAAACAGTCAAAATAATAAGAGTTAATAAAAATACTAATGACCTAAGGATTTAGACTGACTAAGCTGAGAAACACTTTGAGAAAAATATACGAATAAATCTGTTACGTCCATTTAACTTGACCTATTTCGTTCTGCATTGCACCTGTCACCCTGAGACATACAGTTGAAAACTCTATCGATTAGTGAAAACCCCTGTTTTTCATGACCTAAAAAGAGATGACCTCTAAGAAAGACAGCACGAAATCAAAGTTGCTCATAAAGAAGACGAAACGGATGCGTGTTGTCTCTCAATCATACCACATTGTATGGTAAACAAACAAGATGCAATTGCGCAATGTATGAAATACACTGTCAGGTATTGTTTGGTTATTATCGACTTTTACCAATTACCATCTGCTTGGTTTACTGAATTATTTGTAACAAAGGAAGCATTAAACAATGGTAGTGTTACTATAATCACGTTATGATATATCTTTATAGATCTGTATAGACCGTGCTTCAGTGAATGCACGTTATTCTAAAAGAACTGACTATTATTCGAACTTGTCTTTATAAAGGGGTATGTATTATACATATATTATATATATTAATTTATTTAATAACTTGCAGAAATTTGTTGTTTATTTTACTGTTATTTTTATTGTTTAGTTTTGATCTCATAAATAGTATTGCTTTAATAAGTTAGGTATGTGCAATGTTTAGCAGTTATTGTGTAAAAATATTTAATTAAATTTTTAATTAATTTTTTTTGTAAATCTTGTAAACTTTTATATGTTAATTAATATTGTAAACGCGTGTTTCTAATTTCTGCTGCTCACACGCACTAAAGGCATCACATAATACCAGCGCTACAGTAGCTATATGTTACAGCGGCACATTGCTGAGTGACGACCTATTTTGTTGTCTTGTATTTGGTATAAGTATAACTGTTGTATTCATAGAATGTAAAAATGGAGACAAAATAAATATTTTTCTATTTCTATTATAACTAACATAAAGAGGTACTTAGAGTTTATTTTTTGTAAAATGTTTTGATTCTGTTAGAGTTAGGTTTAGTTAAGCAGCAAGTTTGATTATGTCTGTAATTTATGTTTTCTATTTGTTTCTCTATCTTTATGGATGATGTGGTCGCTCGACAAAAACCTTAAATTAACTTAAAATAACTTGTGGTTCGCCCCGAACTGAGATCTCGCGAATCTTCAAAATAAATATTATTCTTAGGGCGACTTGCACAACGATGCCTCAACGTATTTAGTGGCTAAATGTGATTTAAGGAGTTGCCAAATCATACAAATACTTCTAATTTAAACATGTTTAGTCACTAAATACGTTTAGTGATCTTTGTGCATGCCGGCTTTAATCTTTGACTAATAAATTGGTGCCATGAAATGCATAACCACCGTCTTTGACCTACAGTTTCATTCAAATTAGATGTAACGGGGATCTTGTTAATTGGTTTTATTTTTTTGGGGTACAAATGGCAGTTATTCTGGATTTCAAACTTTTGCCTATATTTGTATCACTAAAGCTACACGAATACCAAATTTCAGCATTGTGGGGTAACCGGTGGGCCCTGTGAACTTTGTCAAAGTTTGGTTTTTATTATGGCTAATAACTCAAAACTACAAAAACTAAACTAAAACTAAAAACGGGGTTCAAATGTAATAATAAAGAGAATGTAATTTGACGTTTCACTTGAGCTAATAGTCTCATTTTAATTTTTTTTTACCCCTCTTGAACCCCAATATCTCAACAACCCCCCAATATTTTTAGCTCATTGAGTCACACCAAAATTTTGCCATTTCTACCAACCTATATACCAAATTTCATGATGATCGGATAAACGCTACGAAAGTTATCCTCGGACAAACAAACATACATACATACATATATACATACATACATATATACATACATACATATATACATACATACATATATACATACATACATATATACATACATACATATATACATACATACATATATACATACATACATACAACGCTGATTTGCCCAAGTTGATTTGGAGATCTCGCTTCGCTCGATCAAATATATGTGTGTACGGGGTAATCTCAGAAACCACTTAACCGATTCTTAAAATTATTTCACTGATAGAAGGTAACAGTATTACTAAAGTGTTAGGCATAGACTATATTTTATCTTCTAAATATACAGGCTGTTTGGTAATATACTGACGATATTCAAGAGACGGTTTTTCAAAATATAAAAAAGTTTTCTCGAAAAAAAAACTACTAGTTATATTATAAAATTTTAAAGAAAATCGTCTAAGTTTAGGTGATTCATTCGATATAAAACTTACTTTTTTATTATTTATTTATGCAATAGCACAACATAGGTACGTTTATTATAATGTGTGTTTTTACATACCAAAATAAATTTCACATTTCTATTGTAAACATTTCACAAATTTATTTTTTATACTCATCAAAACAACCCCTTTCATTTTTGTGCGTATATTATCAAACACCCTATACCCTCACCAAGTCGTGTTAGTTACACCATTTATATCTCAAGAACGGCAGGACCGATTTTTATACTCTTTGATTTCTTGGATTTTTCTCCGCCCCGAATAGCAGAATAACTATTAAAATGTAAGAAAAATTCACGCAAAAAAAAATTATAAAAAAAATTCATTTTCTCATACATAGATGCAGCTAATGATGACCGATTCCACCAGCGTTCGACGTACATTGGCAGTCCGTGTCATATGCATGTCAAGGCGGTACGAATTTCGCGGGATCAGCTAGTTATAAATAAAATAAATAAAAAAGGATTGTGTGGTTTTATGAAACCACGGTAAAAGTGAAACTTTGTTTCACATTATAGACATTTAACTAAAAATTTTCGTTTGCACAAATGAGTAATAGTCTATACACTACACGTTCAGCTGATGCGAACTATAGGCGCCGCCATATTGGCCTCGGCTGCTCTGACGAGCGCCTTTCACTTTATCCCTACTCCGCGGCCGACCGTCACGCAACATGCAACACACAGACGAAAAAGTTTGAGACGATATAATAAAAGTTTCACTTTAAATGTAAATCATTTATTTCTCTCTACAAAAAGTTTACATATACGTATAGTATACGTAAGTTCGTATATCGTTCGTATATCGTTCGTATATCTAAGGGTGCTGATGCTGAAGTATACCTGTTCTGCGAGAGACTGGTGCCTGTGATTGGTTTATAAAACCTGTGATACAGGTCACCAACGTCCCACTCCGCTGGCTAACTTACATTTATTTCTCTTATAATAAAAATCCGTGCAAAGCCGCGGCTGGTTAGCTTATATTTCTCTCCCTGAGGCACCCGAGAGATCCCTTATTAGATTTGTATGCTTAATTCTAAAAACGACGCACTTGATTATAACATAATTATAATTGGATTAGTTGATTTTTTTCCTAAAAGTGACGTTAACTACTCTTCGCTTGAAAGTCGGTCGCAACGTAACGAAACGTAATCGACTTAACTGCCATGACTATACTTAATCATTACATAATGAATTTTCTCGTTATGATGTCAATGCCACAAAATTAAATCAATATGATGGTGATTAGTGAATCAAATGAACGATTATTCTGCTGTTGACCACCCGAGCGGAAATGAGTACCAAAGTGACAAAGGTCTGTTATGTAAATTCATCCATCCACTAAAAGGATCATAAAATAACAATGAGCTTATTTTCTGGCTTGGTCTTGGAGAAACAGGCAGTGAAATTCAACTTAGCGCTTTTGTACTTTTATGTATATCTCGCCAATAAAAGTCGTCAATCCATGTTGGAGGCACGGTAATGTTTATACAGTATTCTGTCTTCATACAAACGGCCGGAATGTGAGTCATACCTACACTTCTCGTGTTCGGTACCCACTCGGTACACAACCAGTCGCGAATGCGACGCAGCACGGGTAATGTCGATTTATCGGAATGCGGATTTATTATACTATTAAATTTAACAATAAAGCTTTTCGTACGTCTCAGTCGAGATGCAAATATTTTTCTGTATCAAATTTATAAGGGTGGATTTTTTATGAAATCTACTAATTTAAAAAACTCACATGTATTTTTATTGAACACTTCCTATTTCAGTCACAACGAATTTCATTTTTTTTATATATAAAATATACAATCACAAAACTAGAAGAAATTCAAGTAGATAGATGAAATTAAAATATTACAGGCGGGTAGGCCTATCGCGTGTTTACGTACCACGCGGGTGTAGGTAATTATTTCAAGGACAAGGCCGAGTCACAATACTGTATAGTTAATATTACCGTGTTGGAGGTCTTCAGGAAAACTCTGACACTAGAGTTGAGCACGAGCTCATGAACTTAATTTTAATAAAAAATATATTAAAGTTACATTGTAAAATTGTTTATTTTGGTAACTGTAGGCTCATGAACATACCAATCTTAAAACTTAAAACATAGTTCTGACTTCTGGTTAACTTGTTGGCGTATACCCAACAATGGATGAAGTCAGGCTGTGGATGATGATTATGAAACTTAACACTTGTATTTATATTAGAATCAGTGCTAAGTTGTTTGTAAACTATTTTGTAGATTAATAAATAAATAACTAGTGGTTCGCCCCGAACTGAGATCTCGCGAGTCTACCATAAAAACAAAAAAAATAATATTCGTAATCTTTGACGATCAAAATACTGCCACGAATAAATAACCAACTAACTTGAACATTCATTAAAATTACAGGTAACGGTAGTTGATGTTAATTGGTTACTCTTTTTTGAGGTGCAAATTGCAGTTATTCTAGATTTCAGACTTTTGCCTATATTTGTGGTAATTAAGCTACACGCATACCAAATAACAGCACTGTGGGGTCACTGGTGTACCCTGTGAATTTTGTCAAAGTTTAGTTTTTATTATGGCTAATAACTCAAAAACTTTACTAAAAATAAAAACGGGGTCGAAATGTACTAATGAAGACCTTTTGTTTGAAGTCTCATTTGACCTAATAGTCTCATTTTCATTTTTTTTACCCCTCTTAAACCCCAATATCTCAACAACCCCCCAAAATTTTTAGCTCATTGAGTCACACAAAAAATGTGCCATCATTACCTACTTTTATACCAAATTTTACGATGATCGGATAAACGCTTCGAAAGTTGTCCTCGGATAAACAAACATACATACATACAACGCCGATTTGCCCAAGTTGATTTGAAGATCACGCTTCGCTCGATCAAATATTGTAATGTGTTTTTTTTCTAATAATTGTATTTAATTAGTCCACATATACTGGGGCTAAATAAGAGCATTAGTATGAGTAAAGAAAATGGGTAACGCATCATCTCAAGTCTACCTACAATGATTATACTTCATAGTAAAACTGTATAGTAATTTGTAAAGTTCCGCCAAAAAGCCTCAAAAGAAAGCTGCAATCGATCATGCAAGAAACAGATAAACGTGTATTCAAATTATAAACATAACGTATTCCCATAACATAAGTCTCATAACGAGTTAACAGTTATGTAACTGAGTTGACTTCTCCGAAACAAATTACGTTCTATGGCGGTACTAGTACGTAATCGATTACGAGTTGAATACCTTTAGTACAGTCTTACTATCTGTAATCTTAATAAGTAATACTTAGACATTTAGAATTAGTGTGGGTCCGTTCTACGCTGCGCTTTTCAGTGCGTGGTCTCCACTCGAGACCCTTCCTGCCCCAACGGCCGTCAGTTCTTGGAGCTATGTTTACCTGCTAGCTGCCACTTAGTTTGATTATCCTCTGGGCTATGTCAGTGACTGATGAATCTCCTCATTTCTGATTCTTTCTCTTAGATAAATCTTTGAGGCCTATGTTCAGCAATCGACGTCTTTATCGTCCACGTCAGCGACTTATTTTTGCTGATTTTTTTTTTATAAATTATAGGCTAGCGTTTGACCACTATCTCGCCTGATGGTAAGCGATGATGCAGTCTACGATGGTATACGCTTGCCTAGAAGAAACCTATTCACTCGTGACTTGAATATCCCTAGGTTGTAGTTATCAGGAAACACAGACTCAGGCAAGGCGTTCCACTCCTTGGCGGTGCGCATAATAAAGGTGGAAGAGTACCGCTTTGTGCGTATGGGAGGTATGTCTACCATGTAGCGGTGGCGCATCGCGGAGCGTCTGGTTGTCCAATCATAGAATGGGAATGGTGGGATCAGGTTGAAAAGCTCCGCAGCACACTCTCCGAAATGTATCCGGTAAAAAACCGAGAGGCTTGCAACCTTTCGACGATGCCCGAGGCTGTGGAGCCTTGCATTTGCTAACTCGTCATTGCAAATATATTCATTGCTGATATGATGATTTGAAAGTAAAAGAGGATATGAATTTGTATTGAAGAGTGAATGAACGAATGAATGAATGAAAATTCTTTATACCTTACAAGCTAGACACAACAGATATAAAAAGAAAAAGAGTGGTCATATGACTTCTAGAATCTGTCCCACGAGTAAAACTTTGCTAGAAAAACAATAAGTACATACTTGTGTTTGGGCCTAGTTTTTCCGTTTTTACAACCCTTATTCAAGAGTAGAAGATTAGCTTTTACATCAATATTTTGCATCAACGCTTTAACTTTATTTTGTTTGCCGTTCTTCACTTATATTACTTAGTTCTAAACCCCAATTGTTTTTCTTGTTCAGACAGAACTGTTACTTGCTTTGTTGTCTGGGGAAGAGGGGGGAAAGGTGGGAATTGAAGCTGCTCTATAATATTTTGAAAATAATTGTTGTTTGTTTTAAATAAATGAATTGAAAATTAATTGAATTGAACTTATATCGTTAGTACTAGCAAAGAGTAATAATATACCTACTACGTACTTATTAGCGATTATACTCGTAATCTCTGAGTCTTCAAGTACAACCAAAGTGTGTCTGTCTAGGCCAGCGTGCTCCGTCTTCGACCACACCAACACTTCATCATCAACATTCAGCATTTCTTCGTCTAGTATTGGACATGATATTCTAACCGCTTCCAATCCGATCCGCTCGGTGCTTCACGTCTCCATTGCTGACCAGCTACTGTTTTTATACTGTCCGAGCATGGTGCTACCAACACTTGCCAGGGAGTAGTGGTCAACCCTATTTTTAACCGACTTCAAACAAGGAGGAAGTTCTCAATTCATTGGAATAAGTTTATTATGTTCAGCGATAATTCACGTTGTTCGAATCCAATGATTCTTTTTTCGTTAGAAAGGGTAGTCAGGGGTAGTTCCATCTAAATTTTGGTCAAGATCTGATGATGGGATCCATGAGAAAATCATCAAACTCTTCATTTTACAACAGCACCTGCACATTTTTTCGGTTTTCTTATTTCTGAAGTCGATTATGTTTTAATTGAAAAGTAACTTGTGCATTAAAAAATATATAAGTATATGATTCGTGGCATTGACATTGAAAAATCAATGCACATTTTGTAATAACGTAGAAAAAGTGTATACCGTGATGCACGCAATCATTTACAAAGCTAATGTAACACAATATGTTACATTGACCGATTTTATGAAATGGAACAGCTCTACTTAGGTACTATTGTATGAAGTTGGTCAATCTTTCTCTTTTACAAATAGTTATCACTTAAAAATTTTAAATACTATACAGGGTGTAAATAAACTAGGTATAGATACTTCCAAAACCTCTGCGAGTTGAAAGTCATCAATATAAACTTAACGTTTCCATATCTTGTACTTTTGGCAGAGGAAAGAATGGGGTAGGCCATTAACCAGCATTTGTATATAGAGGGCTAAAATGATAACAAGAACTTGTAATTTTCAAGATATTCAAAGGTTGTCTAGATGAGTTCGCTTTCAGCGATAAAACCACCGCTTTTATGTGCAAGACTAATTAGTTATATTTTGTTTATTTTTACTTTGTTTTTGCGAATCTTTCGGAACACACGCCATGCCGAATGTCAATAAAACTATTGAATAGTTGGATTCAATTCGTCTATATTGAATCTGTATGCTAACTCCAGCGGTCACGGGTGGCGTGCGTCCTTGTTATACTTTCCCCGATTTGGCAAGCCGCGTAGTTTCATTCTGTCGTGACCACTCTATTTCTGAATGGACATTTTTACAACTAACACTCATATAACCTGTGTAGGGTGTCACTTTTATAACACACATTTTCTGTGTTGGGTTGTTTTTTTATATTCCACCTGGAAATTGAGCAAGCGTATGGCCCACCTGATGTTAAATTATAACCATCGCCTACAACAGAGTATTGTCTTGTAGTTAACGCATCTAATGAACGTGCCCTACGATGCACTCCTTGCGTCAATCTTGAGGCATGCAAGTAAAGTCTCCTGTGCCTGTAATTTCACCCCGCAACACAGCAGTGCTTGGCGGTAGAAATAAGTGTGGTGGTATGACATCCCCGGGCGAGGCATTTCACAAGGAACTGTACTAATCTTCAAATGAGACGCGTAAAAACGCACTAAAAATGCGCTGTCGTGCCACTTCTAATTCTCATACAATATCTAGAAGTGCAGTCGCAACAACACTGTCGTAACATGCGTCTTGAGACGAAACACCATTAAAAATGACTGAAGCGCTACATATGAGCGTCACCTGCGCCGTAGTCGCACTTCGGCAGCGCTTTTGCGCCCTATACAATAAACAAAATAACATTTTTGTTGAAAAATTACTTTTTCAAAACAAGCTTTTATAAAATTCATAATCGGAACCGCAAGCAGATTCAAATGAGCCCAAACACTAGTAGCCTACTATAATCCATTCAGAAGTTTTGTTTTCTAGCATCCGTCTCCATCATGAGACCACCTCCATGGTACCATATTATTGCATTGCCACCGAAGTTACATATGTATTCCAAATTTCAGTTCAAACGGTTGAGGGGAACGGGTTTAAAATTTAGTTGCAAGATTCCACCCGGACAAACATACATTGCAAGTTCATAAAAAGCTTGTAATAATGTGGTTGTCACCTTTAGTGCAAGTTTAAAATTTATCGGTCAAGCACCATAACCATACAGAAATGATTTGGGCGTGATCCTTGACACTGCACTTTTTTAAAAACACAGTAGACACAACGTTTTGGCTTCTACAGCGAGTGTAGAAGAAATGTTTGCAAGATCTGCAAATATTCGTTCCCAGCGCCACGCCCATAATGAAGAAATCCCCGCCAGAATTTTATTTGAATTTGACATTGAGGAAGAAAGGGCGAAGGTGTACCAAATATTTATTCAAACTGGCTTGTACAAAAACATGGAATGTATTTTTATAATGTTATGTTTTATGGGGTTGATTTTATGTTACGCATATTAAAATCAGCCACACTGTATGCACGTTCGGTAGTATGGCCACATCAAATCAACACAGCTTGTTGTTTTATTTCAGAGAAAACAATTGAGTTAAACAATATAGGCACTGTTGATTGGATAAAACTGCCAGTGTTGTTTTCTAAAAAAATGTGAATCTAATTTGTCTTTCAACTTAATATTGTTGTATTTTCAGTATAGGTATTTGTAATAAATATTAAATCTGATAAAAATATATAGATTAAAAAGCTAAAGATTTTGAGTTAGTTGCCCTTAATTATGATAATGATGAATTTACGTGCTATGCTAATTTTTCCATTTTGTTTCAGGGCAACATCTTCACATGTCCAAATGGTAAGTAACTTTAAGTTTTTTTGAAGTTATACTTCTTTTGGCGCGATGGAGAAAAATGATGAGAGTGAATTTTTACGATGCGCGCGCACACCGACACCTAAATTTAACAGCATGAAGTTAGTTCTAGGTGGTATGAAAATTGATAACTATGTTCAAGTTGTATATTCTAGTATTTTTATATGTAGAACACGTGTTTCGTAAGGGTACAATTAAACAGTGTGAATAAATAAATATTATTTTGGTGTTTTTATTAAATCAATTTCATATACGACGGTGATACTAATAATTTATTATTTATTTTTCCATACGCCAAAGAAGTATAACTTCTAACGCGTGTACATAAGTACACACACTCTTTCATAATTATTCCTTGAGCTTAACTTCCACACTCCATCACATCGACCTTGATAATGATGACGATGTTTTCTTGGCCAAATTGGCCAGAGTGACTTATACTGGATACTGGTTCTAGCCTGATTAATGTGTGTTGAATTAGCACAGGGCCATGGAGAATGGCACGTGCAAAGGGAGGCCTATACCCAGCAGTGGGTGAAGTCGGGATGTGGATGATAATGATGATTTAATATTAAGTAGTTTTTGTAATAGGTACTGGGCCTACTATGAAAATATATAAAAGACCGTCAGCATTTACTACTACACCAGTTTTTAGACTAAACAAAACATTAATTTAGTTATGTTTGTCCAAAAGCTATCAACTCATTTCAAAGTTAATAATTAGCTTGAAAATCTGCTGAAAATTTCAAAATTCGTTTAACAATTTCCAGTGTTACGAGTATAATAGTTGAGCACAATACGTGATGAAACTTGGTTTGCGTTCCGTAAGCTCTTTATAAGGTTACACGGGCAATTTGGAATGCAACTTTTTCCCGCTTTAGTTGCTGAACACTTTAGTTAGACACTACGACGTAACAATATACCTAGCAATGTAACAAATATGAGATCCAGTGAATTGAACCCTATTAATGTTAGCCCTACTAAAATAGCTGTTTATTGTCCCTCAAATCCCTCAATAAATAAAATAAAAATTATTATAATGATATTTGATCTTGTTATGAGTAATTTGTTCAATATTTAATATCGACTATTTACAAGTCAAGCCAGAACCCAAAGTTGTTGTCCTCAATGTAGTCAGAGAATTAAGAGCTAAATGTTACTAGCTGCAGAACACCTACACAAATGTTTAGGTAAGTAGCGGGCGGCGGTATGGGAGGGCTGGTTATGCGAAACCGTTGCTCAAAATCGCTAGTATTTAAATTAAGTCGAATTTTAATCGCTCGTATGAGTAGGAATTGTAGAAAGCTGTAGGCAATAATAAATAGGAATGTAATAAGCATTATGACAAATTGTGTTTGTGAATAACTCTGTTTGGTTTAGGCACGTGTTTTGCTGTTAATAAAATGAGTGAGTAGCAAACTAGAATAGCGATGTACTCGTAGGTAATACATATAATACGAGTAGATCAGAGGAAACGGCTTGTTTTACTAGCAATTCATGCTTAGCTATTATTAAAGGTCAAACTTTCATTTTTGTTTTGTTCATCGATATGTATGTAGATTTGTTTTATATGGGTTATAGCCAAGCGCTTTTCTTCTACCTAACCTGTTGGTAAGAGTTGATTTATTCGAGGTTAAAGCACGCTTGCCTAGAAATAACCTAGGGGCTCAGCCAAAAAGAATTAGCTTCAAATCAATTCTTTTTCTACATAGGTTTGTTGTCGATAGATCACGTGATATTTCCATAGCATGTGTCAAATCCCATACATTTTCGGACATATCGACTAGCGTCATCGCTAATCGAATGTAACTTGACTAAGCCCTCTGTTCACTCTGGACTTGAAGACTCCGAGATTACAGTGGTGATACCGAATCAGTTCGACCCCTTAAGTCCCCCTATTCGTACTCGTAGGTAGCTAAAGTAGGTTTTTTGATATTTTTATATGAAAGAGTTAGCCTTCTGATGTAAAGTGGTCACCGCTTTTAGCACTCGTAGCCTTTTAGCACTTTAGCAGACACGTGGAATGCTAACTATTAGGTATTTTACGGAAAACGAAGCTTTGAACTGTTTACTCCGACTATCCCCGGGATATTAACTCAGGTCTGAGTATTGCGTAATAGATCTGAGTATATTCAGGGGATCAATTAGAGTTGCCCAATTTTTATTTTATTTACGTAATTCTTTTTCAAATAACTTTGCAAATGCCAATATTGACTTCACCAACCCCATAATACTGGAAAAATTCCCATCCGCTTAGAACGAAAAGTAGGTATTTTCATTTCCTCGCCAGCACTAAACAAACTTTCATGAAGCTCGACGAAATACGAATGAAATGAAAACAATGGAATACTAAACAGTGCAGAAAGTATTAGCTATTGGTATTCGAGATTGGAAGAATTCTAGTCGTGAGATGATTTCGCATGTTCGATTTCTAATGACCCTGCCTGCAAATCCGTTTTACTAAATAGTATACAAGTTGGCAGAAAAGCTGCATTGGAAAATAATGGTTGCACCTGGATGCGACATCGAATAACATTAATTTGGTTCTATAGCACACAAAATACAAGATAAAAAACAATTAAACAAAATAATAGGCGAAATAAGAAAAGTAATTTAGTTTAGTCTGGTGTACAGTAAAAAAACAAGACGCAGACTGTCGCAGGCGCAGACTAACATATGGAACCATAAAATTAAATATACGTAGAACCTACTTGACCAAAACACATGACTTGATTAGTGATCGGATATTCGGATGCATATTTACCTAAAGTTGATTTTTGGCTAACAAATTATGGAAGTGGCTTCTTAGAATATTTTTATTAAAAATAAAATCACGGGATTGGATGCATATTAATTTAACGTTAAATATTAAGCAGATAGAATTTGCTATCTCACTCGCACACTCACACAATTCCTATATTCCCTGAGGTCTAATAGGCCCGATCTGACACTTGTTACAAGGTTGTTTTCGCTTCGTCAAAAACTACTAACAGTAAAAGTAGGGAAAAGCAACCATATTACTTTGCAACAAGGCATTATGTATACCTATTATACTTATGTGGCAATGTGTGCGTTTTTTCATAGAATGTGAATTTATTTAGACTATAAGAGGGATGAATGACATACCATAAAAACCTATGCAGCTTTAAAGGATGTCTAGGTTAAGTAGATAAATAAAAAAAAGGATTGTGTGGTTTTATGAAACCACGGTACAAGTGAAACTTTGTTTCACATTATAGACATTTAACTAAAAATTAACGTTGACACAAATGAGTTATAGTCTATACACTACACGGTCAGCTGATGCGAACTATAGGCGCCGCCATATTGGCCTCGGCTGCTCTGACGAGCGCCTTTCACTTTATCCCTACTCCGCGGCCGACCGTCATGCGACATGCAACATACAGACGAAAAAGATTGAGACGATGTAATAAAAGTTTCACTTTAATAAATATAGGCGCCGCCATATTGGCCTCGGCTGCTGTGACGAGCGCCTTTCACTTTATCCCTACTCCGCGACCGACCGTCACGCGACATGCAACACACAGACGAAAAAAGTTTGAGACGATGTAATAAAAGTTTCACTTTAAAAAAAATAACATATGATAAATTTGTTGATCCCGGCATCACGGAATGTTTTCGATAAAAAAGTGCTATCCATACTAGCCAACTTTTAACTTTAGGTAAATATGCATCCGTTTATCCGATCTCTACTCATTATGATGTAACTAATAAAAGTTAATAAGAAAGAAAAGATACCTAAAATGTGTTGAAGTTTCAAAGTTTTAGAAGAACATTTTAGTGATTTCATATTTAAAGCATTAGAAGACGCTAAACAATACCAAGGTCTTTATGGTCAATAAAAGAAGTTTAATTTAATAAATCTTGGGCAAGATAGCTACTTGACCGTTTCGCGGAGAATCATTAAAACACAGATAAAACGTCTCAAAATTGCTTTTATAAGACAACCAATCACAAGCCAGAGCACTGTTGCCTATGATTTTATTTTAACAACCGTGCAGACTATTAAATTCAACCGTATTAAAATCTGTTACACATATTTTAAAAGCACATTCATTTTGATGAAAGTTATAAACGTTT
Source organism: Philereme transversata (assembly GCA_963924445.1). Taxonomy (NCBI): domain Eukaryota; kingdom Metazoa; phylum Arthropoda; class Insecta; order Lepidoptera; family Geometridae; genus Philereme; species Philereme transversata. The sequence goes on from OZ004353.1 coordinate 8,595,768, forward strand.
TCCGGTGAAATATACGCGTGAAATTTGTTTATTTTTTACAAGCTTTTTATTAACTTGCAATGTATGTATGTATGTTAGTCCGGGTGGAATCTTGAAACTGAATTTTAAACCCGTTCCCCTCAACCGATTGAGCTGAAATTTGGAATACATATGTAGCTTCGGTGACAATGCAATAATATGGTACCATGGAGGTGGTCTCATGATGGATACGGATGCTAGACAACAAAACTTCTGAATGGATTATAGTAGGCTACTAGTGTTTGGGCTTATTTGAATCTGCTTGCGGTTCCGATTATGAATTTTATAAAAACTTGTTATACTTACGCAGTGACATTTATGTGCCAAATGCTACGGCTACTAACTTTTGTAAGCGACACATTACTCACGCTCATAGTTAAAAAAATAAATGTATGCAAAAATTAAATTAAAAATACTGATTAAAATTTGCAATCAGGCCATCAAAAGCACTGGGTACACTAATTTATCCGTAATATTTATAGTGATGTGGTTACATCAGTGTGCGATCCAATTTATGGTAATTTTCGCATATATTCATGGGAAATTCATTTTCCATGGTTATTAAAAACAAAGGCAGTACATTCCAGTACTTCAGTTTAATGTAGCGCTGATAGATGATTAGGTACCCGTATCGAATATTATGTTTGCAAATCTCATTGAGGTCAGCGTATACCTGTACCCAGCATTCAAGAGGCTCTTTATGCTAATAAGTTCTGAACCAAGTAAATTTTTACAAAATTTCAAAAACTTCCCTATTTAGGCGGCAGGGATTAAAAAGTGACACCTGAAAATTACCCCAATTAAACTAACTTTTTATTTAAAAAAACACGTCCGAATCTCTCTATCAATAACGTCTCGCCTCACACTGGATTAATATTATTTGATTATTCGGAACGGATCACACTCACCCTGATGAAGGTCCACGAATTGAATCGAAACATTGTCGGTTGAAACACCAATAAGACGGAAGAAGGAAAGTTTTCTAAGTAAAAGTGAATTTATATTTTAAAGTATATATTATGTACATATGTATGTGGTACACCATTGATACCCTAGGTGAAACTCACATGATCCATCCAAAGGTTGTCTGGTAGAGATCGCTAATTAGGGATAAGACCGCCATTTATTTTAATACTGTTACTTTTAATTGTTTTTTGTTTATGGTGTGCAATAAAGTTTAATATTTATACAGTGCTAATATTTATACAGCAGCCTAAGATGAAAAACAAAATCTAATGGAGAAACAAGACATCCACACAAGTGAGTAGGCTTGCATGTTTAGGAAAATTACAAAGTAACCCAGTAATATACAGAAATAAATCTGCCTTATTGAAAAATTCCTTAAACAGGTACTCATCACCACGTGTAATGCACATTGTTATACAAGGGCAGTAAACGATCTATTACATCCCCGAGATATTTTGGCATGCGAACAAAGACGCTAATCGTGGGTGTTATTGATCGCATACACAAAACTGTTCATCACGAATGCGAGGAAATTAAAAAGTATTTTTGTAACAATTTGTTGTTAAGAAAATTTGCGTAGGTATCCATTGTTTTTTTTTTCACTGCTACACTATGGCCTCCTACTTATTTATAAATAGAAATAAGGATTTGTCATGGAGGTTGTATTTATGTTTAACATACTATGAATGTGGACTCTTTAATTTTTAATTAGCAAAAAGGATTTATCATGGAGGTTGTATATCATTAACAATGCAATGAGCCTCATTCTTTTTAAAATTTACTTACGGGCCTAGAGACATAATTCGACTTTACGGAACCGTTATTGAGTTTAAAATTACCAACTTTCAGAGCATGAGTGATGAAAGGCAATTAAATCGTCCCTTTTAAACCTTACGCTAAACCCCCTACAACGGGGTACCTGATAACGCTATGAATAAACAAATTCATTCGAAACAGCCCCATTCTCTCGCAACCGACTTTAAATTTTAACACCATGTTGTCTTTGTATCGTAGAGACACATAAAACTACACGATGGACGGCAAAAGTCGATGAATATTTTAGTAATTGACTAGGAAAAGTGACGAACAATGTTTTTAGTGTAATTTTAATTAAAACACCGGTCAAGTGCGAGTCGAACTCATGCGCCGAGGGTTCCGTACCTACCCACTATAATATCACAATTTTATTTATTTATCTTATTTGAGGTTGGTGCCGATTAAGCTAGTTCTCTAAATTGTATGAGCGCCCATACAACTCAGAGGGCTATCTTTGCACTTTCAACTTTTTTTATTTTTTGGAATTGTTCCTTTATTTGTGCTCTGTACCTTGCTTTTTAACTAAAATAATTCAAACAATCACACTAATATCATAAATGTGAAATTTTGGAGTTTGTTTGTTACTCAATCACATCGTAACGGCTGAACTGATTTCGATGAAATTCGGTATATACGTAGATTATAACCTGGATTATCACTTATGCTATATTTTATCCCATAAAATCAGTTTCCATGGGATAAAAATTGGGTCTCAAGTCAATTTGCAACAGCGAGTTTAGGTTTTTTTTAGGTTACCTACATATTTAGTAGTCTAACGCGTACGAAGTCGCAGGCAACAGCTAGTACAATATAAAAAGAACAACGTAAAACTATGTGATACAATTGGCCATCTCTACCTGATCTTTGGATGGAATGGACTGTGTGGACCTGGGTGGGATGTAATTGTGTACGTACTACATGTACTAATGATATATATTGTTACGAGCTGAGGGTTCGGGATAAAATAATGGGAATCGCTCTAACCAAAATAACACTAAACGATGTATACACGAACTTGGTCACAAGTAATCACAACACACTAATTCACACCACTGTTGCACCACTTAAAGTCACCGAAATGATCGCACGTATAGCTTAATCCAGACTGACTCGCGAGCAACTACTGTTCACGCGAGACCCTTCTCCACGTCAGTCCCCCAGGGCCTCGCTGAGACTGACCGACCGAGACTGACTGTCCGGCCATCTCTCCGGCCTATTTATATCGTACACAATTCGATTGTTCGAGAGCGATCTCGGTCGTTCCAGGACAGGGGTCGGTGTTTCGACAGAACGACCCATCCCCATTGTGCACAACCGCAGACAATAACAACAAAAACACAGCAAGACAAAAGCGTTCGAGAAGTTACGATTATTACTCATTGTTTAACAGCCTCGGCGTAACAACATATATAAAAATTACTTATATACAGTATGGGTTCTTCGTTATTTATGGCATTTAATTCGCGTGGAAGAGTGTAAGTAGAGTGTTACATGGGTTAGGTACTTTATCTGAGGCAACCCGAATCGTGTGTAAGCTAACCAGTTCACCTAGCTAGAGAAAGAGCCAGTTGGAGACAGGATGTGAGATTTTCTCGGAATAAGTAATTTTTACGATAATATAATTCAAGCTATTCGCAAGAACGGAAACGAAAATCTATAATCAGTTTGTATACTGCATCGATCGTAGTGAAACTAATGCCATAAATTAGAAAATTGCCTGTCTCTATAAACTAATCAGTTGTTGATGAATTTTATAGTAGGGCAGTCCCTGACATCGACAGTTCTGAGTTCTGAGCATATAACTAGCCTGTATTTCAAAATATAGGGTGTTTGGTAATATACACATAATACATAAATTTGTGAAATGTTTACCATAGAAATGTGAAATTTATTTAGGCATGTAAAAAATAAACACTTTATTAAACTTATGTTGTGCTATTGCATAATGCTTGCCTTCTAACCACAGATACTGTATTGGTGACGTCTCGAGACATCTCTTGCCGTCCCTTACTAACCCAAACCCCGCAGTCATTTCCGAAAGAGATATCAAATCGGCATTTCTTTTTGGATGTTGATTGCAAGAGTAGGCAGTAAGTTTTATATGGAATTATTCACCTAAACTTAGTCGATTTTCTTAAAAATTTGATAATATAACTACTAGTTTTTTTTTCGAGAAGTCTTTTTCTTTGTTTTTAGAAACCGGTACTTGAATATCGCCAGTATATTACCAAACAGCCTGTATAAATAAATTATTAAGATTAAAAATATTCCTGTCAGAATATTTTTCGCCATTTCTTTATGGAAACTAATTTACGATGAGAAACCGTAGCTCAGTTTATAATTAATCCCCAATGTAAAAACAGGGGTGTTATGAGTTTTAACCCTTTGTGTGTCTGAAAGTCTGCCCACGGTGTCGTAGCTCCTAATGACGCCGAGTAGCCAGACTTTCAGATTTTTACAAGATTCATTTTGGTGAATGTACGCAAGATCTTCATGACCTTATACCTCTTTCGCTCTTCCACCACCAGACAAGCAGACGTACCGAGGAGTCCCTGGTCGGCATACCACCTGACCGTACCAAACGATTTGCTTAAACTTTTCTTGTTAGCACAAGTAAGGAGTGGAACTCACTTCCGGTGTATGTTTTTCCGAACCAGTATAATCTCGGAGTCTTCAAGTCCAGAGTGAATAGGTTCTTTCTGGCCAAACGTGCTCTACCTTCGATCACATTTTCACTTACCATCAGGTGAGATAGTGGTCAAGCGCTTGACAATCATAATAAGAAAAATGTATCTTTTGGAATTCGTTTTTTGTTTGCAAACTGGTTTTTTATAATGGTTCTTCGGTATATTTAGTAGGATTTTGAGCAACAGTAGCAATTCAGCGAGGCAATGAAACCAGTAGTAGAAGTAGTGCTCTCGAACAGTTAAGCTGTCTATAGATCGTTTGCAACGGTCTGTAGATGATTCAACTGTTACTATTGTAGACATTTTAATATTACATATATACTTTATTTTATTAAACCCGGTGAACTTCGTACCGCCTTGACATGCATATGCCACGGGCTGTCAATGTAACGTCACCCCGGTAGAATTCATCATTAGCTGCATCTATGTATGAGAAAATGAATTTTCTTCATAATTTCTTTTTGCGTTATTTTTTTTAATATTTTAATAGTTATCCGCTATTCGGGACGAAGATAAATACAACAAATCAAAAACCATGAAAATCGGTCCAACCGTTCTCGAATTATAAGTGTTCGAACAAACCCGACTTTGTTTTACATATTAAGAAGATTATGTATGGTTAATGTTTCTAAAATAATGTGAAAGATAGAACACTGAGCTAAAGTATTATATCATTTGAAAAAAAATCCTTGATAAGTTCACCAATTCAAAACAAAATAAACGCTCTCTGAAATCAGTGGCAACATGGCGCACATCCAATCTAACCATTCATTCGTTATTTTAACGAAGTCGTCGTATGCTAATCCCGATTCGAGATTGAGTCAATCCTTCACCGCACCACATTCTAGGATTGACTGAACACTTAATATCCGCAAACATACAAGATTGCCTTTGATTACCGTGTTTGTGCTCTGTTATGCTTTGTCTGCATGGTGTAACGTACAAAGGTTTGGAACCAACGAACCAAGTACGTAGAAACGTTTGATATGTAGAGTACCTAGCTTGTATCCAAATTTCAAGACACACGTGTATTGTTTGTGCGTGACGGACGCATGTTTAATAAATAAATAATGCTGGATATATCACACAGCGCCGTCTAGCCCCAAACTAAGCAAAGCGTATGGGAACCAGATAACTGATAGAAAACTTATATATACATATAAATATATCTCTCTTTTGAAAATACATAATTATATTATGTAGAGAAACACAAGAACATGCAAACATTTGTTTCGCGGTGGGAATCTAACCCAACTTCCTGCGTCTTAGTCGATTATTTACCCACTGCGCCTCAGAGGTCGTCATATTCAAAAAAGTCGTTTTAAGCAACTAAGTAATAGATTCTTGAAGAGGTTTAATTCATATTGGATTGTCTCAGTGTGCATGCTAGAATATATTTCGTGTTTTTCTTTATATTTTTAATAACTTCAAAGCGAAGGCCTCCCTTCCCTCTTTCCACTCGTGAGGGGGAAAAAGAGGCGCGGGAGGCCTTTGCCCTGCAGAGGGACACAACAGGATTATAATAACAATATAATAATTTAAATTTTAATAACTTGTATATTGTTGAGTGAACGGCCTTTAAGTAAATTTGTGTCTATTAAAATTCAATATTGAGCTAAAATCCCATTGTTCCATAGCAATGGCATTGTCTAAATGAGAATGTATGAGAAGATGGAATAACTACGTTGGATTGAAATGAATGCAGATTATGATTTGGAATGGCCTGTTTACTTTAAAGAAAAACCTGCTTAAAAATATAACACTTCTACTAAATTTAGATTACTGTATGAACCTGTTAGTATGAAGCACGCTTTCAAGTAGGTAAAGCGGATTAGTGGATGCCTGCAGCCTCTCGGTATAACACGATGTCTTTACACGAGCGATTTAATTGAGCAACACTCGATCTTTTACACGGCAACATTAACATGCTAGTCCGCATAAGAGACAGCTATTGATCCGAGGTTTTATAGCAACTTAGCAAATGTCTTTATTATCTTTATTATATTTTATATTATATTTGACGACCTCCGTGGCGCAGTGGGTGAATAGCCGTCTGAGACTCAGGCGGTAGTGGGTTCGATTCCCGCCGCGGAACAAATGTTTGCATGATCTACAGATATTTGTTCCGGGTCTGGATGTGTTTCTATATATTATAAGTATGTATTTACAAAAAAAGTATTTAAGTATTCTATCAGTTATCTGGTTCCCATAGTACAAGCTCTGCTTAGTTTGGGGCTAGATAGCGCTGTGTGAAATGTCCAGCAATATTTATATTTATTTATTATCAAGGCGTAATCCACAAAAATCACGAAAAAATTGTATCCACATTCACCTACAGGCGCAATCGATTAACAATGCAACTACGAGTATTTGCACTAAATTGACCCTAATGAATAACGCTACTCTATTATCTAGAGTTGTAATAGTTGGTCGTAGAGTCTGAATTATTGACTATACAACGATATCCTATTCAAAAACTGTGTTGTCTCGCTCCAAAACTTCAGCAACAATTTTATATGCCTAACAGTGCTTTGTGGTAAAAATTTATCGTGTGTAAAAGCCTTAGAGTGGCTGCAGTCAGGAGTATTAATGTCTCGCGTACACTCGCCTGTTTTCAGAATGCAACGGGAATTTTTCACACGGAATTTTACATTGTGTGAATAACTGATGCTCGGTGCTAATTTGAGCTTGACACGAAAAAATGTTTTTGTGTTACCTACATTACATAGTTTGCGCATCTTTTTTAAGCAGACGATTAAAGTAAAGATAATTAAAATAATTAACAAAGCTACCTTTTGTAGCCGTTTAGTTTTCCTGGAAGGCAATTCAGAAATTTTAAGACAGGTTACCTAGAAATATAAATATAAACAAAAATAAATATTAATAAGTAAGTCTACTTCAAATAAAATGTCGAATATGAAAATACAAATGTAAAAGATACGTACATACACATTTTAGTTAATTTTTGAATAGCCTTACCTAAAAGGCTCTAAAGTAAAAATGCATGTTAATCTGAACGCCCATAAAAATTCAGTTTCGATTAGGGAATTCAACATCCATTAAGCTTGATATCTTTGTAAAATCAGCGATTTCTTTTTCCTCCCTTTCGATCTGACGTCTCATTAAGTAAACATGGAAGTCGATCTATTCGAAGTAAAACGAGGCATATCTGAATTTACATTGAAATCGAAATTGATCGAGCGTTATCCAACTACCCTCGAGGATGGTGGGGATGATATGTGACAATGAAAACGCGATCGAACATACGGCCATGTCTATATTGTGAGGATGGTTGGTTAACAATTTAACATCGAAGGGGTTGAAGACGGTCTGCATGACTGAGTAGCTGTTATTCGAATGACTTGCATGCCTCCCTTCAGGGTCCATTCTCGAAATCCCCACCGCTTTTCAGCACTATGTGGTGGGTGTTGGTAAATCACGCTATTCTGAATATTCTTCCTTTGTGTAGGGCGTCAACTGCTGAAAATAGGCCACTGTACATTTTCAGAGCGAGCGATCTGATGCGGCCTGCACTGTACCCAACGGCTCCCAGCAACCTTTATAAGGTCGTCCTTTCATTTAGTGACTTTGTAATAGGTTCTCTGTATACAGTGTGTCCCTGGATAAAGTGCAACCCCGAAAGGGGGTGAAACTAGATCAAAAATTATCGACAAAAAAATAGAAAAAAAAAATTAAAAAAATTTAGTATATACTACTTTATTGATGAATTAAAATTTTTATTGCTCACTAATGACTCTATTTAATAAAAAAATGATTTCTTCCAAAGTAGTAGGTCTATTTTGTTAAAATAAAAACCATAATCATGTCAGATATGTGACGATGACGATAAAATAACAAATAACTCACAAACAAGGGGCTATCGTGACTTAAAGTTTAATTTTTGTATTAAAATTACATTTTTTAGGCTGTTTTTTTCCAATAAACTCCAAAAATCTTAAAATTAAGCCTATAATACTAGAAATTTTTATGACTTTTTATTATTGTCTATCATAATAGCTTTTAAATAAAATAAAAACCTACGTTCTAACATAAAAAATGTGCTGGCTAGGAGCATTTAAAGTTGACCACTGATTACGTCACCACTCAGGTAGAGACCCTTTTTTAACTTATATTGTTGTAGATTATGGTCGCTGGGCCTGTTCTATGAAAGATGAAGGGTGGGGATCGAAACAGGACTCACAACAAGGCACGCCAGTCGCTCCGATATTCTCGCCGCTGCTACCGCCTACCGTACCTTACTGCGCCTTCAAGTTTTTGTTACGTTGTTTTGCTTTTGTTTTGTTTTTGACTTTTTGTTACGTTTTTGACTGTACTTTGTTGTGTTGTGGAGATGCCGCGATTGACTGAGTTCTCTCCGCGAGAAATCGCTGACATCCATTATTATTATGGTATGTCACGTGGACACACAACAGTCGCTCGTTCTGCATACATAAATGCGTTTCCGAGCAGACTTATACCGTCAGCACGAAATTTCCAAGAAGTTCACCGAAAGTTATCCAACATCGGACTTGGATTAGCAAGAGATCGCCGTGAGCAACAAGCTACCATTATTGACCATTCCATAGAAGAGGCCGTTTTAAACGATTTGTTTGCTGATCCCACAACCAGCATTAGACGCTTAGCTTTGCGTCACGGTATATCAAAAACATCCGTATGGCCAATTTTGAAAAAGAAGGGATTGCATCCATACCATTATCAGCGAGTACAGCATTTGCATGAAAATGTAGACAATCGTGCAAGATGCGTAATGTCTACGTGGATTCAACAAAAAATTAGAAATAATCCACAATTCCTAAAAAAAATTTTATGGATGGATGAAGCGAAATTCACCCGGAATGGAATCACAAATTGCAGAAACTTACATGTATGGTCCGAGGAAAATCCACACCTAAAGAGGGCGTCTACTTTTCAAGTGCAATTTTCAGTTAATGTATGGGCAGCTCTAATAGACGACACGCTGATTGGGCCAGTTATTTTACCCGCAACATTAAATGCCGAAAGTTTTTTAAACTTATTAAGAGACGATCTGCCACTACTGCTGGAAGATGTTCCGCTGGCTACAAGGCAACAGATGTATTTGCAGATGGACGGATGCCCTGCGCACTACGGGCGCAATGTGCGAAGTTTTTTAAACGAAAACTACGCTAATAGGTGGATCGGCCGGGATGGACCAGTCGGGTGGCCGGCACGTTCACCTGACCTGACACCCCTAGACTATTTTCTGTGGGGTGTTATGAAACAAAGAGTCTACAGAACGACCGTAGACACCGAGGCAGAGTTACAAGATCAAATCATGCGATGTGCCGATGAGATAAGAAGTGACCCAGAGATGGTGCTTAGAGCCACACAACAAATCGCTCTTCGTGCGGCAATGTGCCTACAACAACAAGGAAGCCATTTTGAGCATTTAATGCATTAAACAAAACCCTTATTTCATACTTAAATGTAATAAGTTAAATAAAAATGTTGTAACTAAAATTTGATTTTTAATACTACCTGAGCAGCAAAAAAAACGTGTCTCTACCTGAGTGGTAACGTAATCAGTGGTCAACTTTAAAAGCTCCTAGCCAGCACATTTTTTATGTTAGAACGTAGGTTTTTTTTTATTTAAAAGCTATTATGATAGACAATAATAAAAAGTCATAAAAATTTCTAGTATTAGGCTTAATTTTAAGATTTTTGGAGTTTATTGGAAAAAAACAGCCTAAAAAATGTAATTTTAATACAAAAATTAAACTTTAAGTCACGATAGCCACTCGTTTGTGAGTTATTTGTTATTTTATCGTCATCGTCACATATCTGACATGATTATGGTTTTTATTTTAACAAAATAGACCTACTACTTTGGAAGAAATAATTTTTTTATTAAATAGAGTAATTAGTGAGTAATAAAAATTTTAATACATCAATAAAGTATATACGAATTTTTTTTAAATTTTTTTTTCTATTTTTTTGTCGATAATTTTTGATCTAGTTTCACCCCCTTTCGGGGTTGCACTTTATCCAGGGACACACTGTATAGGTAGTATGTTCGTCGCTCGTATATTGTAAAATCTGGCTGTCTTGGAATATGTATGATATCCCGAATACCCTATTTCGTTTGTGTATTACAACTATCTTAAACTATGTTATAGTGGTGGGTTTCAAGCGGTTGACACACTGAATTTAAGTATTTTTTAATATTATTTTCCTAATTTTGAAACTTGTTTCAGTAGCTACCTTGTAGGTAAGTTATTATGAATGTAAGGTGTTTGGTAATATACGCACAAAAAAGGGGTTATTTTGATGAGCATAATAAATAAATTTGTGAAATGTTTACCATAGAAATGTGAAATTTATTTTGGCATGTAAAAACAAACACTTTATTAAACTTATTTTGTGCTATTGCATAATGCTTGCCATATAACCACAGATACTACTGTATTGGTGACATCTCGAGATATCTCTTGCTGTCCCTTTCTAACCCAAAACCCGCAGCCATTTCCGAAAGAGATATCAAATCGGCCTTTATTTTTGGATGTCGATTGCAAGAGTAGACTGTAAATTTTATATCAAATTCATCACCTAAACTTAGTCGATTTTCTTTAAAACTTCATAATATAAATAAAATAATAAATAAATATTGCTGGGCATTTCACACAGCTCTATCTAGCCCCTAAGCAGAGCTTGTACTATGGGAACCAGATAACTGATAGAATACTTATATGCTTTTTTTTTGTAAATATTTACTTATAATATATCGAAAAACACCCAGACACGGAACTAATATCTGCAGATCATGCAAGCATTTGTTCCGTGGCGGGAATCGAACCCGCTACCTCCTGCGTCTCAGCCGGCTATACGCCCACTGCGCCACGGAGGTCATCAGAATATAGTATATATAATATAGTAGTTTTTTTTTCGAGAAGTCTTTTTTTATATTTTGAGAAACATTCACTTGAATATCGTCAGTATATTACAAATCACCCTGTATAGTCAATTATTCATTATTATCATTACCATCTTATCAGCCATTATGACGTCTGCTGAACATAGATTTCCAGAGCGACCAATCTGATGCAGCTTGCACTGTACCCAACGGCTCCCAGCAACCTTTATTGGGTCGTATTTCCATCTAGTGGCCATTTTACGCAGCGCTTTTTAGTGCGTAGTAATAGTAACTAATTCTCGAGAACCTTTCTACACCAACGTTTTTCGATCTATTCAATTATTCAGTAACTCGTATCTCCGGGAAAATGCCTTTAGAAAAGTCTACCCAAAATAGTTTCTTAATGAGTGTAGAAACCCTCAATCCAACAAGTTTTGAGACACTCAATACATTACTAGCAATGCAACATCCCACACTATTGATTCTGTGGTAACAGTGTGGGATAAACGACCTTCGTTTGATTATGCAACCAAAAACAAATGAATTTAACATTTTGTTGACCTTTTTATTGCGTGTGTTAGTTCATTGCGATCTTGCGCTTTATGGCTTCCAAGACCAATGGCTTGAAAATAAAACCCTTTATCATTTCGAAATGTACCTTCGAAACTTGAAAGTAGATTTTTGTATGCCAATGTGGTTTTATATAAACATAGATTCCTTTCTATAAGTCCTTTCTATTTTACAATTGTATTTACAACAAATGGTAAACAAAATAACCTATCTATATAGGGTGTATGATAATATACGCACAAAAATGAAAGGGGTTAGTTTGATGAGCATAGTAAATAAATTTATGAAATATTTACCATAGAAATGTGAAATTTATTTTGGCATATAAAAACAAACACTTTATTAAACTTATGTTGTGCTATTGCATAATGCTTGCCATATAACCACAGATGCTACTGTATTGGTGACGTCTCGAGATATCTCTTGTTGTCCCTTTCTAACCCAAAACCCGCAGCCATTTCCGAAAGAGATATCAAATCGGTCTTTATTTTTAGATGTCGATTGCAAGAGTAGGCAGTAAGTTTTCCATCGAATTAATCACCTAAACTTTGTCGATTTTATTTAAGATTTTATATAGCTAATAGTTTTTTTTTCGAGAAGTCTTTCTTATGTTTTGAGAAACCGTCACTTGAAAATCGTCAGTATATTACCAAACACCCTGTATAGGCACCAAATTTCATCGAAATCAGTCCAGCCGTTTAGCCATAAAAACGTAACAAACCGACACACAGATAGACAGAGTTACTTCCGAATTTAAAATATTAGTATGTATTAACTCATCATAGAGAATGGAACTGCTAATTGATTGGGATTTTTATTCACAATTGCGATATTCATGGCGAAACACTTTTTTAGACAATTAAATCAGCGTCACACCTTGGGAAAAAAGTTGTACCTAATGTGTCACACTGTTGCTCTTTGGAATGATACATTGTATTCTATTCATCAAATTGCATTGACGAGTAGCTTTTCAACAAATGTGACCAAATTGTTGCACCAGTTTGTTAGAAAAATGATGAATTACGTAGGTACTTACTGATATCTCTGGGATTTAGAACAATGTTTTCAAGAGTAATAAACGCTATAATATAAAGTTTCAGGTGTTTCAAAGTTCCTCTAAAACCTAAAAGAAACCTCTCCACAATAAAATCTACAACAAAGTTTTACAAAGTTTAACAAAGTAAAAGTTTTCAATTCCGCAAAATCTCTTGTTGAAAGTAATAAAGATAATACCGGTGGGTGTCTTGGGTGAGGATTTATTCTAGCATGTACATAGATGTGAAACTTAGTCCGGCTAATAAGGATTTTTTTAAATTGTCTTTAACTGTTTAATTATTTTGTTTGTTTGTTATTATGTTGTATATACAAATAAATTAAAAAAATATCATGATCATATCTGCCATAAGACGTATACTGCTGAACATAGGCCTCCTCCATAAATTTCCAGAGATTGTAGAACTAATTATAGAATGATTACTGTCTCTGATTACGTTTCTCACGATTGTTGCAACATGCGTAACCAAATTCCGCAATAATTGCTATCCTAAGTCAGTATTTCAATAAACCGAATCCATTTGGAATTCGAACTATCAAAGGTAGAGCTAGTGACATCTTCACCATCAGTGTTCTTAGTTATTTTGTAGAATAAAGCAAAATGGGGTATGCCATCCGTCAACGGTAGGAGGATCAAAAGAAAAACGTAATTTCGAAAGGCAATAAATAAGTTCAAAGGTGCTGCAACATATTTTTATAGTTCTGAGATTAGCGCTAAATAAGAGAGTGGGAGTTTCTTATCTATCCGCAGTTGTTATTAGTTTTATGACGTGGAGAAATGAACTTCGAATGTTAGCCAAACAGACGTGACTATTGTCCAATACGAGACGAATTCCATCGTTTCTCCTACCCCTGAGTTCATAAACGTAGGCTTTTTATTAATCACGATCAGATTTTACATTTTTTTCATCAAAATTGCACATGCTACCCAGGACAACCTCCTTTATACAGGGTGTAACTCTATTTTCAACATTGTCATTTTTTTAAATTGATACGTTAGTTCTGTACTAGTACTAGTAAGTTAGTTCTGCGTGTATGGCTATTGGTTGTAGACCACACAAGATCAGTCGCTCTGGAAATCTATGGGGAAGGCTTATGTTCAGCAGTAGGCGTCGCATGGCTGATATAATGACGATAAATTTTGTTTGCAGATTTAAATTTAGAAAACTAATATAAACCCCTTATTTTAGAACATTACTACCGATTACATGACAAAGGCTGTGAAAATGTGTAAACTGGTGAAATCGCCATATTAGCGTTGCCGCACAAGAGCTATGCATCACAGCCACAAAACAAAACGCCACCACCTGAAGCTGGAAGCGTTTACTTAGAAGCGGAAAGTCGCGACAGCCACTTTTTTCTTCACTTTCGGTCGGTGGCGGCCACACGACCACACGAAGCGAGAAGCTGCGCTTCGTGGCGTGTAGCGACCACCGGCGTAAACCGTATGCGGCGAGTTCATATAAAATATCGATGGCGGACATGGCGGCGTATTGTGGCTGTGAGTCGAGTTCAGTCAAGGAATGATTACAATGTCAAATAGCTATGTCATTAAATACTAAGTGATTCCACGACCCAACGACGGATAATAAATAGAAATACACGGGTGAAACTGATAAGTAGGTTCTAGATTATATTTTGATAAAGATACTTATTAAATATAAAAAGATGAAATTTAAGAATATGGGACGCACTTTGCCGAGATAATTAAGTTTTTCCATCGCGCAATATAACCTTTTATGTTAAACCTTTTTAAGCTACTACGAAATCGTCTTTCTCTTAAAAAAAAGTTTATTTAATTTAACAGACAAGTTCAAAAAATAACTATCTTTCTCAATTTATAACTTACTAGATGTTGCCCGCTACTTCGTACGCGTTACACTACTAAATGTGTAGGTAACCCAGAAATAAAGATAAACTCGCTGTTGCAATTTGACTTGATACCCCAGGTTATAATCTACGTATATACCAAATTTCGTCGAAATCGGTTCAGCCGTTACGACGTGATTGAGTAACAAACAAACAAATAAATAAATAAACGTCCAAACTTTCACATTTATATAATATTAGTGTGGTAAAAAATGATTTTGAATAATTTGTAAAAAAATGTTTAACAAAAAGTAATAAAGTACATACATATAGGCAAAAATGGGTTATTCGTCCAACAGAATATTCACAAATTCTAAAATAATGGCACTACGGTCAAATCCCTAAAATTACTTTTGAATGTCCAACTTTGCTTAAATTTATTTTAATTAAAATTATATTACATATTTTTAAATCACAATCACAACCTTTCATAAAGTTCAGTAAGAAGGCAAATCAATATACAGGATGCTTCAAACTTTCAAGCTAACCTTTTTAACATTACTATCAGCCCATATTGGCCCATTGCTGGGCAATGGCCCACAAATTATGTTAAACTTGAATAAGAAATTTTAACATAGGAAATGGAAACTTTAACCAAAAAAAAGGCATTAAATCATTAATTTTTACTAAAAGTAAGGTCGAATTGTAACAATTTTTATTCGGGTTCAAATCCCGTCCGGCTTATCAAGTTTGCAAAGATTTTCCCCGTAAATGTTGGATAACACTAACACTAAAATATAAATCTTTTTTATTTACGAAAAATTTCACAGCTTTGTAGTCCGCCTGTATTTTTTTTTTGTGTTCTTATACTTAGGTAACTTTAACGTCAAAGTGATGAACTTCATATACTCGTAACAGCTGAATAAACGAATTTTCAGCGAAAACAATAATATTTTTCCAATTATATTGTTATTGAAAAACAAAGTTTGTTCTAAAAGTCGTAGAAATTTATTGTCTCTTAACTGAGCTGATCCCCTTTCAGGTTAACTTATTCCAATACTTATTCCAAAACACCCTGTGTTCATAAAATTGGTATTATAATAATTTATCCATTTAATTCGTCTGGAACATTTAGACAGAGTTAATTTCGCTAATGAGTTAGGTTAAATGAAATAATAGAGTATAATACTGTCTGCATACTTTCATTAATACGTCTAGTTTTAAAACAAACTGGCAATTTGACACCCCGTTCATCAGCTTTTCTAGACATTCAGAATAATTAAGTAGAGGCTTAATTAGTTTAAGAAAATGCGATCTTCATCTTAAATTAATGAGCAAAACGTATTATCTTTTGAGGTCTAGAATTAAGTATAACCACGTACCTGCATTTTGGCCGAAAAGTCTGGGGAATTTTGCAATAAACATAGTTAATAAGGAAATGTTTAGTTTCGTCTATCACTTGGTTCTTAATTTTTTTACCAAGCATTGTCACTACAAAAATATTTTTGAAGTGAAAACTTCTTTGGCGCGTTTGTCATTTTTTGAGATGGGAAAAAAACCATTTGAACTCGTGACACTGTTACCGTCACCGACACCTCTGTATATAAGTTTTTCGTAATTGTTCAAGTTTTCACTTCTGTTGCCACTTTTGTTTTCTTAGGTACCTATAATAATAAAATAAACAGAACTATAATAAATAACATACTTGTTACTTAGCTAAGACTCAGGCGCGCCTAGATTTTAATATAAAAGTAAATAATGCTGAACATTTTACACATGGCTATCTTACCCCAAACCCAGGAAAGCTGGTCCTATGGGTATAAACAGCGGCACGTAACTCTAGCGCTGAGCGATACGCGGAGGGGGTAGCTGCGCATGGGTACTGTCGCGCACGCAATAGAATTATAGCTTTAATTAATTATTAGCTAAATAACGTTACTGACATTATTTTAATGTAATGTCAAATAGTAAGTCTAGCGTTGAACGAAATGTGGAGGCTAGCTGCGCACGAGTACTCTCGCGCACGCAAATAATATTACCTATACTTTAATAAATAGTTTATCTCCAATTCCAATGTCCAAAGATTTATAGTAGGTACCTAAGACATAATTAACATGATTATTAACACTATTTGTACTAAAAACGGGAAATTTACAATAACTATCCACTCGCAAAGACTTCAGTTTACCCGTGATCATGGTGCATCCAACTGCGTCGAAATATCGGGACACTCAAGAACTCACAAATCATGGTAAATATCCCGTTTTTAGTACAAATAATTAACATGATGTGTTGAAGTTAATTTAGCAAACTAATTCAAATAACAGCAATAACAATACAAATAAGAACGCGACTGTACACTGGATGTACGCGGGGCATCGTATCAGTGCGGGGAACGGAATGCGATTGGAGAGCCAATCGGCGCTACGCACGCCCGCCCTTCATCCCACTAGCTCCCCTCAGGTACCTTAATTTTAACTTCTGCGCAATAACGGTCAGCGCTAAAGTTTCGTGCCAGTACTTATACCAGATAACTGATAGACTTACATATATTTTTTTTAATAAATCTAATATTGAGAATCACCTTGACCCGGAACAAATATCTGTATAGATCATGCAAACATTTGTTCCGCGGCGGGAATCGAACCCTGTGTCTCAGCCGGCTATTCGCCCACTTAGCTCCAAGGAGATCAAACAGATGTTAGCGTTTTATTCGAAAAAACCGGTATTTTAAGTTTGAAAACCTTTTCCGTTTTCAATGCGATTTTTTGTTCAAAGCTAATAAACTCTAACAGTAGTCCAGAGCATGGAAGTTTAATAATTTCGTAAAAATAGCTAATTTTGTATAACTTGGTAACGAAACTCCACAGTTCCGATTTCTTTGGACTCATAAATCGTGAGCTGTAAAAGCAGCCACATAATGCAGTTCTATCGATCTAATCGCAAATTGCAGCCCCTTTTCTACGTGTTTGCCTGCTCACCGTTACTGGCCTAGTGCCGGCTAATCACAACCACAATAATAACTATCCTATTAGACAAACACCGCTAACGATAACTGGACTGCGTCTGAATATCAGCAGGCGATTCTATGGCTTCTCTTCCAAGAATAGATGATGCTTTCTTTAGGTACTTAAACTGCACGGACTTCGGATAGAATATATTATGTATGCATGTATGTTTGTTTGTCCGAGGATAACTTTCGTAGCGTTTATCTGATCATCATGAAATTTGGTATATAGGTAGGTTGTGAGGGCACAATTATGGGTGTGACTCAATGGGCTAAAGATATTGGGGTTCAAAAGGGGTAAAAAAAAATTTTAATGAGACTATAAGGTCAAATGGGACGTCAAATGAAAAGTCTTCATTAGTACATTTCAACCCTGTTTTTATTTTTAGTTTAATCCTTGTAGTTTTTGAGTTATTAGCTATAATATAAACAAAACTTTGACAAAATTCACAGGGTAGGTACACCAGTGACCCCACAGTGCTGTAATTTTGTACGCGTGTAGCTCAAGTATAACAAATATAGGCAAAAGTTCCAGAAAAACTGCAATTTTTACCCCAAAAAAGAGTAACCAAATGACAAGAACTCCGGTTACCTGTAATTTGAATGAAACTGTAGGTCAAGTCGGTTAGCTATTTATTTCGTGGCACTATTTTGATAGTCAAAGATTACGAATAATATTTTTTTTTGTTTTTATGGTAGACTCGCGAGATCTCAGTTCGGGGCGAACCACTAGTTAGTATTATTTTATTTATTAAGGAAGAACAAACAACTACATTATACTGTTTAAATACAATCCAAGTAGGTAAATTCTGGAAATGTAAAAGTTGTTTATAATTTAGCCAACAACATTATCCACATATTAAAACAAATACATGTTACAAATAAGGAGCTGTTAGAGAGTCTAAGAGTACAACGACAATTGTCAAAGTCGAGTAAGTAAAATAAAGATCTACTTAGATACTAGAAAATAGGGATACAATGGTGGCAATTCTGTTGTTTACGCTGACCAACTAAAATTGTGTAAAATACGAACGGTCTTATTTTGTTCATACTAAAGATCAAATTAGAATGGAGAAAAAATTAGAAACAAATACAATTTTTAGTTTATTTTAAAAAAATTACAAATCAAATGACAAAATAAAAAAGTACAGACATCGTTGACACCGCCTGTTAATAGGTACCAAATCTATCAATCATCATCACTCATACAGGTTCAACTCCTGACAATTCAGATTCACTGTTTTTTTAACTATTTAATTTACTGACCGTACGGACGCGTCGACGGCGAGAGCAGTAGGCGGTGGGGTGTGGTGGGAGGGGAAGCACATTCCACGCAGGTGCCTAGTTTATTTCTGCGGGTTGTACGTATTTTGCGACTTGCAACAGAAGCAACATACGATCGATGTTGACATAGCAACTATTTCTTTTTAAACTAGGTGCCGAGTTTATCAAAGTCTAAGTAAAATCATCCCAGAAAATCCAGTATTTGCATACATACGAATAGTCATACCGAGAAATTACTAGGCATTGTGCTTGTCTCTCTACCACGCGTGTTGTGAGAATATTACGGGGAACCATCAAGTGCCCGGTCTGACTAAAGCTTAGACAGGGTAGTCCTTAGTTAAACTGTGCTTAGATACGGGCTAAACCCGTCGCCTTGCTAAGCCGTTCTAAGACTTCACTTTAGATACAAAACTGTTAAGTACCACAGCAACAAAAAAGACAAAAGCGGAAAATGCTGGATTACCTACATGTTGCTCCCATCCTAAAACCAACATATTTGTGAAAACGCGAACTGACTTTTAAATAATTGTATGTGTTAATAACTAATACGAATTATTGACATTATAATTACAAAATAATGACAAATATTTACACGCCTGAATACAGGCTTAATACATACTGTAAAATTTTATCCATAATCCATTGAATCGTGAATGAATAAGTTGATTAATTCTCACCATTTTTGAACTTAAAAGTTTATTGCTTATCTCACAAATATCGGGAGGGAGGATTTGTCCGATTTGGTTCCTTTGCTCTGCTTTTAATTTTTTCATTATGTTTCATTTACGTCTTCATACTTCTGTCATATTTCTTTTGAACTTCCAAAACGGGTCCAAAACGGTATTTAACTAGATTAAATACCTACCAAAAATATGTTGATGTAAGGTAGAGCTTCACAAAAATAATTATTTTGTAAAGCCCATTGTTGTCGTAATAACGTGGTAAAAATGTTTTTTCTGGGTACATCATTTTATTATTAAAGTGACCTTTATAAAGGCTTCCTCGTAAATAATGTTTGTGTTCTTTGAAAAATATTGTTTTATTTGTATTGTATTTCTCAAAATACTGAGCAGAATTTCGATATGGTTTCTGTGAACTAGCAATACGCTCTAGGTATCAGAGGGCTTAGCCAAGTTACATTCAATTAGCGATGACGCTAGTCGATAAGTCCGAAAATGAAATAACACAGGAAATATCACGTGATATATCGACGATAAACCTATCTATAAATCGAATCGATTCGAAGCGAATGTAACTTGGCTAAGAGCCCAGGTTGTCATCATCATCTCGACATCTATCTTAGGACGTTCACTGTTGAATGTAGGACATCCTCAGATCTCTAATTTACTACACAGATACAAGGAGTAAACATCCCACTGGAGGAGGAGGACAAAAACGTCCAAAAATCACGTTTAATTACTTTTAGCTCTTAGGTTAGCTTAGGTGCTGGACTCTTAATTAGTCAATAAGATCTGACACGTAACATTGTAATATTTTAATCCACTTTGTATGAACGCAATAAAATACTAAATACTGAATGCTATGAATATAATGAATATGATATAATTTTAAGTAAGTCTCTTTGAACACGGGCGGCTTATGTGTGTGTTGCTTCACACACAGCCACAAGTTAAACCACATTAAAATATAAACATACCTATACATAAATATAATGTATGTAGGTATACATAAGTCAAACATACGGCTGATAAACATACCCCTCCGGCAGTCGGGCACACACTCATAGTAGGTCTACGAATGGAACCGTAACGAGACATCACAACATTTAGTTTGCTTTAGGCCGTGCGCTGCGTTAAGCGGGTGCACGGCGCGGGCATCCGACGCGGGCATCCGTCGCGGGCATCCGCGTCGTGCTCCGTCGCGGACAAATAGCCCGTCGCGGGTATCCGCAACGACCTCCCGCTAAACGCAGCGCCGCCAGTACAATTTTAGACGTGCGGGTGTACAGTCGATTCATAATGGATTATTTGTTGATATACTACCTAGCCAAAAGACGACGTAGACAACAGCGGCAGCCAATCAGCCCATATGTCTCGTCCAGATTGTTGTGTGGAGAATTTGTAACCAAGTTTACGCTATTAAGAGAAGATGAGAGGAGATTTTTTAAGTATTTTAAAATGTCAACGTCTACATTTGGTGAATTATTTTCGAAACTTGAACCATATTTGAAACATAGTGCTAATACCCCATAAAGCGGGGTGACATTGCACTTCTAAAATAACACGTTCCGTATCAATATCACTCATGTTTATCAACTTGATTGTACAAGCACGGCGCGTGCGACACGGATAACGCAGCGGCTGCTCACTGATTTTCTAGAAACATCTCCGCTCGCGTGCTCCGTCGCACGGACACGCGAGCGTACCCCCGTCGCCCGCGACGCGTGTGACGGGCGTTCCGCCTTACGCAGCGCTGCTCTATGAATTTACATGAAACATCACGCCGCGCGGGTGCCCGCGCCGTGCACCCGCTTAACGCAGCGCACGGCCTTAAACTTGGCAACGCTTGAAGCATCACAATCTGGGTCAGTTGGTAAGGCGGCTGACGCAGTAGCATAACACTTCTGTTCAATTATGGAACTATGGTTACCTAACGAGCTGTAGAGGAATTAGATGTTTAAATGCACTAACTGTTCTGAACTTGGCCTCATTTTATTGACACACAGTTTAAGTTTACCAAACCTATTCCGTCCGAAAGTTATCCAGAAACCGCCAATTGTGTATTAAACGCATACTTTTTCATATTCCCAGCTATTGATTATTAACATTATACTAAACTTGAGAGCAAAAAAATCGCACATTCATGATTTTTTGACATAACTAAAAAAAAAACAAAAAATATTATGTTTCTGTAATGCAGATTCATAGTCTATTTTAATACCTATCCAGTGGTATCTGATTTGTCTTTCAATCATTACATAAAAATGCTTTTGTGGATCAATAACAAAAATGCATGTTTAGTAAAAAATTCTTTATTCAAGTATTGGTGTCAAAGTTATGAAATTAAAAGATAAAATTAATTTAAAGTTTGTTATTAATACCGAGTGTTCCCTCCCCTAGCCTGAATCACTGACTCCATCCGTGTTTTCATTGATGTTACTAGACTTTTGATAAAGTCTTGAGGAATAGCCTCCCATTCCTCTGCGATCGCCTGTTGCAGCTCCTGTAGAGTCGATGGAGGAGCATCTCGGCCTCGAACTCTTCTTTTCAGCTCGTCCCATAGATGTTCGATGTGATTGAGGTCTGGGCTTCGAGCTGGCCACTCCATAACGGTCACATCCACCTCTTGAAGGTACTCGATCACTATGCCAGCAGTATGCGGTCTTGCATTATCTTGCATAAACAGAAAGTTTTCGCCGATAAACCCAGCAAAAAGTACGACGTGGCTCTCGAGTACTTCCTCAATGTATCGTATGGAAGTCAATCCTCTTGATTGGCGACCAGTATTCGGTCCGGTGATGAAGGCAAGCTCGGTTTTTGCTTCCATAGACATGCCTCCCCAAAACATGATTGATCCACCGCCATAGGCGACACGTTCTGTTATGCAGCATTGGGCAAATCGCTCTCCCGATCTTCTATACACCTTCCCCCGTCCGTCGTTGCCATGCAAGCACATCCTGCACTCATCAGAGAACAGGACTGCACTCCACTGCTCTTCGGTCCAATGTGCGGATGTGCGATTTTATTGCTCTCAAGTGTATTTTGTTTGGGCAATCGCAAGACTTAAATTGAGTATCTTCAAGTCCATGAATACTGTCAAAGAAAACAAAAGTCACAAGGCAAGGTTGATTACGACAAAAATATAAAATTGATTGATTGGCTAAGTTTTTATCTCAACACAATGCGTTTGTATTGTACCTACTGTAAAGACACCTACACAAATAATCAAGAAAAAATATACTACAGTCGTTACTTACACGACACAAAAGTTCCCCCAACTTTATTTGCAATTGCAAGTAAGCAGTAGTTTCCTTTAGTACAAAAACTAATTATCTAGTAGATTTTTTGGTTCTAAGTTTATGGCGATATTAGGGTAAACTTTGATACTCATCTTCAGTATTTTCATGAGTACATAACTAATAAGTAGTATTACCAAATGATTCCCGTATTATTGAGTCTAATTAAATTTCGATCAGATCTTAATTCCACAGTGAATGCAAACTGAAAAAACCGGCCAAGTGCAAGTTGGACTCACGCATGAATGGTTCCGTACCATTATCTATAAAAACGGCAAAAAAATCATGTCTGTTTTATGGGAGCCTCCATTAGATATTTGTTTTATTTTAATTTAATTATTTATTTATAAAGTGAATATATAACAAGCGTCTACCTGTTGCCGTTATCGATATCGAGCAATAACGAAAAAAAAATCACGTTTGTTGTATGGGAGCCCCCCTTAAATATGTATTTTATTCTGTTTTAAATATTTGTTGTTATAGAATAGAATAGAATAGAAAAACGTTTATTTTGCATCACAAGTGTACAATGGCTTAGACAAATGGGTATAAATTAATGAACAAATTTGTGAGCAAAAACGGTCATCACTCAGCACTGTGCAATAGTAGCATATTTATACTACTATAGCGCTGGTCTTCCGTGGTGCCGTTTTTGTGTGTGCAGGGCAGCAACTGTGTTTACAACATATACATACATTTACAACGTATAGCGGCAACAGATATACATCATCTGTGAAAATATCAACTATCTAACTATCACGATTCATGAGATACAGCCTGGTGACAGACGGGCAGACTGACAGATAGCGGAGTCATAGTAATAGGACCCCATTTTACCCTTTGGGTACGGAACCCTAAAAAATGATTTTGCCTTGCCTCTATAGATCGTAATGCGACGCAGTCTATTATGAGTAAAATTACGAGAATTGGGGTACATACCCTATCCTAACGATTAGATTACACACTGAGCCGAACGACGAATTTTTTCATATAAGCTAATGCTCTATGAAGAGTAGCTTTGAATCTCACAGCACAACTAGGCAGTCCTGGATTAGCCTATTAGCTATTCAAGGAATTGCTTAGGGCATCCGGTCTAGGGGGCACCAGAGACGGTCAAATGTGACGAACACATATGTTGGCTGTGTAAGATGTTCCCGAGGTGAGTTGACGTCAGGTCTTAGGACAAGTTTTAGGACAACATGTGAAATCATGTTGTGCCGAGCCCACCTAACATGGGATAAGGGCAGGAGGAACAACACATACATATTCTACTTACGATACGTATTAACATTTTTTTAAATTAATTCTTTGTAATTCACTTAAGGATAGGGGGGCCCACAGGTGAAGATTGCTTAGGGCATCAAGTTACCTTGATCCGGCACTGCAACTAGGGGGAAACAAAATCGTACGTGCAGCTTTTGTGGCATAAACGCTGCTGTCATTCATTATTCATATTACGAATCGTCTCGCTAGTTAGCGTATAAACATTCATACTTCCTTGTGAAAGGGCTTGCCCGGGTAAGTACCACCACCATACCTATTTCTGCCGCCAAGCAGAATTGCTATGTTTCGGTATGAAGGGTATTGTTTCCGGTGAAATTACGGGCGCATGAGGCTTTACACTTGTATGCCTCAAGTTGATGGACGCAGGGCAGTGAATCGTAGGGCGCATTTCTTAGATGCGTAACCTGAGGCAATACTTTGCTATAGGCGATGGTTACCACTTAACATCAGGTGGGCAATATGCTTGTTCCATCTCCAGGTAATATAAAAAACAATATACTTGGCCCTCGTGTAGTCTCATAATAATTATACAACTGCAAGTGTGTATGAAGCCTTAGCGTCAATTGAGCGTCAAAGCAGCTTGTAGCCTTGAAGTTCATTCGTAATGAGTGAAAGGCGCCAGAACATAACCTGAACGTGACTCAGATGACTTTAATATGCGAATATGCCGTACGTGTTGTAGGCGGGACATACATACGAGATGAATGAGTAGGTACCTGAATTGTATATTATTATATTTTATTTAGAAACACGTATACATGTGCTTAACATGCATTATATCTGAAGAGGGCAACATGATAACATGACAAGACACTTCAAATAAGTTTTTTGTTTAAAAATTACTTTTTCAAAACAAGCTTTTATTAAATTCATAATCGGAACCGCAAGCAGCTTCAAATGAGCCCAAACACTAGTAGCCTACTATAATCCATTCAGAAGTTCCGTTGTCTAGCATCCGTCTCCATCATTAGACCACCTCAATGGTACCATATTATTGGATTGTCACCGAAGTTACATATGTATTCCAAATTTCAGCTCAATCGGTTGAGGGGAACGGGTTTAAAATTGCAAAATTCCACTCGGACAAACATACAAACATTGCAAGTTAATAAAAAGCTTGTAAAAATAGCACATTTTAATCCAGGTCCCAACCATCTAACAACTTTGATTCACAATTAAAGATATTGAATTGAATTGTTTCACTTCGGATTTTTAGTTTCATCAATGAAAAACAAAGACGTAGAACAAACATTGCTCTCATAAAGCGAAGACATTAACTCTCTGTCAAGTAAAATAAGAAATAGTGACGACAGATGCTCTTGTCATTCGGTGAAAGGTATTTCGGCATGCCAAGGCATAGCTCGATAGGGAAATCGTTTATCAATGTTCGATTGAACAGCTAGCGAAGTGGACCCCGATTGGTTGCGATACTAGTTATATTTCTATCTGTCCCCCACAATTTGATAACACAAGTATAAATAAAAAAACACCCTCTTTTTGAATAGGGAGTTAAAAACTGACTAGTTCGTTTAACTGTGTAGTTTAGCCCAGTATCTATAAAAAACAAGATCGGTCAAGTACTAGTAGAACTTGCGCACCGAGGGTTTTAAACCTAAATAGGTTTATTTATGTTAATTTTAAGCAGCATCGTCTAGTAGAGGTAGAGGAAGGTCAGTATTGTTTTATAACTATTCCAAATTTCAAGCCGATTGGTTCAGTAGTTGCTGTGATAATCAGCTGTGACAGACGGACGGACGGACGGATAAAGTCGCACCATAAGGGTTTCGTTTTGGACGCGGTTCTTAGGGTTCCTGACTTGGGTCAGAAACCCTAAAAAACGCGCCCAAAACGGGTCGTCCGTTTGAGAACTACGATGTCACAGACAGACAGACACACACCAAGACACATAAGGGTAAAAACTTATAACACTCATCTTTTTGCGTCGGGGGTTAAAAATACATTAAGATAAAAGAATATTTTATAACTTAACTACCGTATTACATTAGGTGGCTTGTGTAAGTTGTTCAAATTGACACGAGATCAGGACGAGTGGCATATGCCAAGCAGTGGATTACACGAATGACACAGGCCAAAAATACAGTAGCGGTACTTATAAGCAAAAACAAAATTTGATTAAACAAAAACACGTATGATAATCCATAAAAAGTACTTCTACTCGGATTAGAAAAGTGCTTACTTACGAAACTAGACTTGCTAAGGAAGAGGTTTTGCGGTCCCCGTAAAAGCATCGGGAAAATCGATTCTATACACCATTCGTTAGTGCTCTTTGTTCTTCGGATATAGGAAGTCATCGTGCCAAGCCTAGAAAGCCTTCGCCACTCGATGGGCAATTCCGAAGTATCGTAAAAGCGAAGCACTATATAGTAGTATTATTTATGCACCCATTTTTTGAAATACGAGAAACATTTGTACGAAATGTAGAGCTCTATTGACAGCTTATTTTTTATCGATTTCTATGGAATTGAAAAGAGCGGCGATTATGAATTCATCGGGTAATGCACGTAACCAATAATCCTTGGTGACTTGATTTTTGTTTTATTAGTTAGGGTATTTTCCCATGTTTAGTTAGTATCTAACCTACCTGCCTACTATCCATTAAAGGTATGAAAAATTTCTTGAAATACAAATAGCAAAACTTTTTCATCACACATGCTCTGAAAGTAGGTCATAGTTAACTCAAAAACTAAGTCTACGTACGGCCTTACTAAGTAAGGCCCTAGACTTAAGTAAATTAGAAATAGAATGAGATTCATTATTTTGCATAGAAAACTTTAGTGATTTATTTCAATCATTATTATAAATACGGGAAACATTGTAGGTCGAAACACCGATAAAACGGTACGTGATAAATCACGTATGTATTTATAATATTGATTGAGGTATATTCGTAACAATATACTACAATGAAATACAATCTCCTTATATTTATCAATTTAAATAAAAACTGAAAAAAACAAGGCGGGAAAACCGGGAACGCAAGTTTCCTTTTTAGCAAAAAACTGAACCAATGAAAATTTATTTTATAAAACTTTTTTATTTCCTTGCATTTGTGATGAAAAGTTATTTTCAGGTATGAGCGATAAATTAGGTACACCCGAAATATTTACAATACTTTTACCACTAACTACAGACGTGTCTGATAATCTACCTTAAGTATTTTAATCTATAACCACCAAAACAATTTGTGATTTATTGTTTTCGTGGCTAAAAACACCGTTAAAATAAGTAGACCATGACTCAATTGATTCAGCCGCATAATTTGATTATGTTTTTGGAAACAAGCGTCAACCAAAAAAAGCAATTCAAGTGAACTTTATTAAATTACGTACATAAAGCAAATGAATTACAAATGGAATTGAAAGTAAATATATAAAATTTCAAATACATAATATCCTTATTATTTAAGGACTCTATAAAATATCCATCATTCCACAATCTTCTTTCAAGATGTTCCGTACATAAATTGAGCCACTCAATAAATCGAAAATTTCAAAATATGCGTCGTATTTTCGACTATTGATAATATCTGGTTTGAATGGTATTAATTCCAAAACTCTCGAGTTATTACGAGTTAGGATTTGGGGCGGAAAACTTTCTGACGGATATTTGATATTATCTGTGGTATCGGTATTCCGGTAAATGCGAAAGTCTGAAATGATTGAAAAGTCCCTCCAGCTAGCCAAGTAGCTGCAGAGATATACAAACGAATACATCAAACAGGGTCTTAGAGATGGCTGGTTTTTTGATTATGTTTTCTTTCAAGGCAAGTAATCCAAAATATCTTTGAAAGTGATTAATATAAACTCATCTGCTTTCAATAATAAAATTATTGCAAGAACTAACTTAGTTAGTTAGGATATTCATTGAGATTATCAAAATAAATCTAACTAACTATAAGCTTTCTGCAAGTTTTGGCTCAGATTAATCGAAGTTCAGCAACCAATATTAGGAGCTAAACTTATCGCCCTGCAGTTGCGTTACAAACAGAAAGTTGCTAACCGTCTAGCTAGACCCATGCTACAAAGTCCTTCCGTCGAACCGACAATGTAGAGCACTACAAAGCCTAAAGCTAGACAGACAGGTATGCCTAGCCTCCGTTCCGTCACAAAGCCAGGCTAAGTGGCTCACCTAATACCTGTAAGTCAATCTCTGGGACACGGCCGTCGTGATCCTTCACAAGGCTAAGGGTCTCTACAATTGAGTGGCGGACACCGTGTCGACACGACAACTGGGTGGCATTACTCCCGAGACAAGAATTTTATTGGGGATATAATTATGTACGTATGTTAACCTGATAATTCCAATGTAAATGTCATTCTGATCAATAAGCCATCATGTAATCACATTTACAGTGACCAGGGTTATATATATATTTTTTCTAAAATGTTATGAAAAGTAATAAAAATACACATTTTAGATAATCCGAATTAAATTCAAGTCTAGACAAATTTTGCCTTTGGCAAATGGTCTAGTAAATAAAGTAATTTACAAACAAATGATTGGAATGCTACAAGTCGAAATTACTAAAACGTTCAAAGAGATTCTACGGAGCAGATGAAAGGTAAATCCACTAGCAATATCAACTCTAAGAGGATTTGAAATGTTTCAAGAAATAATTTCAGGTACAATCAAAATATATCAGACAGAACAGATATACATTATTGACTCATACAAAATTGAAAGACGCTAGGATTATTTGCTGGGAAAAATATAGTTAGGAAAGATTCATTGAAAACAAGACCGACACTCGAAACCCTCGTTCTATGGAGCACAGTTACAAATCTATTCGCCCATGACCGGCGACATGGGAACTGCAAGCTGCGATTGAAGATCCATTACGGATGCCTTAGCTCTAGCTACATTACATAGTCTACATCTATTTGCAGATAGGACGAGAGTACACTAGCACACCTTACATCATCGAGAAACCTGATGGAAGACGGGTGGGATTGAATAGATCCATTCGGTTAGATAGTTCAGTTTCAAATACCTCGTAGATATCATTGTTATATTGCGTGAAGTTGCGTATAATCTAAGGTTTTCCTTAAGTTGTTGAGTAAGCCGCGTTACTCGACTCTGAGTGATCTTTGGCTTACCAAATACATTTTGTAAATTGAAATTCGCTCAAAAACGCTTACAGAGATGACTTTGACTAATAGAAAGATTCATGAGTGAAACGATCGGGAAGAAAGATACGGCATACCTACATCGAAAATAATTATAACTAAACACAAATTCTAGAGAGAGACTTTTAGATCCAATAAATACAATATGTACAATAAATACAAAAAATACAATATGTTTGGCACATCTTCCGTATTTAAAGCTAGACTTAAAAACTTTTATCTCCATGATGAGTCGTGATTCATTCATCTGATCTATAATATTATTAATATATGTATATGTATGTAAGTACAAATTTATTTATTTTATATATGATATTTATTTATTTACAATTATTTATGTACCTTATATTAAGATTAAGTAATTTTTCTTTTTCTATTATTAAGTTTATTCTTTTTACACCTCGGCCAATCTTCCATTAAGGAATTTTCCTCTCCATTCAACGTTGTCTGGAAGAGATCGCTTTTTTAAGCGATAAGACCGCCCATTGTGCTTACATTTATGACAACCTCCGTGGTGCAGTGGGCGAATAGCCGGCTGAGACGCAGGAGGTAGCGGGTTCGATCCCCGCTGCGGAACAAATGTTTGCATGATCTACAGATATTTGTTCCGGGTCTGGTTGTTTCTCTATATATTATAAGTAGGTATGTATGTATTTACAAAAAAAAAATGTATATAAGTATTCTATCAGTTCCCATAGTACAAGCTCTGCTTAATTTGGGCTAGATAGCGCTGTGTGAAATGTCCAGCAATATTTATTTATTTATTTATTTGTTTCAGTTTTATTTTCATATCTGTGGTGTGAAAATTCTTTAAGAACCTTACAAGCTAGACAGCTTGTAAGGTTCTTAAAGAATTTTCATTCATTCATTCTGTTACTTCACAGCTTTATCAAACCTCACAATACAAAATAAGCTTCATAAACATTACTTGGATAAATGTGAATTCGGAATTCCAAGTGAGTAAATCTGCGCTAAATTCACATTGTTTCTCATGACATTTGGGCGGATGAGTGTATTTCAACAATGGAATAGGATCCGCGGCGAGCCACGGAAAGCACGCAGCCAATTTCAGCAGTACGCTAATCTGCTTGCGTGTATTGCACTGTTATTACAGACACATCTGTAAGTAAAGTTATATTGGATGTGTTTAGAGTGTTGATGTGACTGTTTTGCACGAGGAAATCAAGTCTTGCCAAAACGTTTCGGTTCAAGGACTCTACTTTTATTTCGAGAATATCTTTGTAGTCACATTTAGAATTTAAATTATTTTGTTTTTGCTCAGACTAAGCTTTACTTTTATCAGTGAATTGATAGCACCTCAACGTGCTATAAGTTCACTCGTACCAATTTGAGCAGGTAAATCTGCAGTGACTACATATTGCAAGCAAAGTCATATTCTGCACATGTTAAGCCAAAGTGGAACACATTGCATCGTGCATCGTCAGTGAAGCGCGTCGCGCGCGGTCTTCGCGATAGCTCGTCAAATTCGCACGCTCTATTTAATACAATTTACCTTTTAGAGAATGCTGTGAATCAACACCGGTGTTGGTTATTAGTTGCTGACAGTTTATATCTTATCGGAAGGAAGTTGGAAGATCAGAATACTCGAAACTAGAAATTAAAAGATTTGAATTTATTGCATCATCGATTCCAATACGTCCGATGAATTCATTATGTCACTTATTCATTATTAATCTTCCATTGCAATCATACGGATCATTTTTAAACTTCTCACTGTGATAAATTTTCAAGAAAGCGCAGTAAAGGGCTTCGCAACTTTAGCTTTGAATATTGATGAAGTATGGCTGTAGTTGGTATTAGAGCGAAAGGAAGTTAAGAGTTGGATACAAGAAACTTTAAATTTTGAGAGCTGCATCGATAATCTAGATATTTGAGCACTTTAGATTTTCTTGGACTTATCTTTCTTCAAAGTGCGCATTACAATTGATTAGGTTTTAAAGATGGGTATTTTCCGTTCCAAAAATATCAACACCATTCGTGGCCGTTGCGCGGTAGTCAAAAACTGCTTCCCATTCATCCGGAATGCACAAAGCGTGACAAGTGATAAGTGGCCCTAGGTTTGCACTACGTGAACCTCTGAAGTCACACGTAAAGCCGAACCTGATTACCTGACTGCGCAGAAGGAGGGTATTGTTTATAGGGAGAATGTATGATGTATAGTGTGTTTGTCCGTTCATTGGACTTGACATATTTTTGACTAATGAGTTATCATTGGAATCGTCTAAATCACGGATTTCCGGTTATCAAAATGTGCGATCTTGTTAACCTTTTTTCAGTCTGCTTTGCAGTAGTCGATTTTTTTAATTTATTTATTTGTTGGTATAGTAAACACTAACTCTGCGCAATTGTGATTGACCACCGAAATTTACCTTTAGAGGAGTTTGTTTAGAGGCACGGTGGATTTGAAATCAGTATTCGTGGAGAGTCACTGAGTTATTTGACAGGTCTTGAGGGCATTTAACTTATCAATCGTTAGTCACCGGATGCTTTTCAAGATGCAGAATAAGGGCAGAACGATAAGTACATACAAATATTACGTATATTTGGACGTTGAGTTGTGGCATTGAATGGTTTCACTTTGGAGTTCTTGACGTCGAATTAGTGTTGCCCAAATGCAAGAACAAGACGAGACTTAGCCAGTCTTGGTCTTGGTCTTGCGCCAATACACCTGGTCTTGGTCTTGGTCTTGGTCTTGCGCTCCCAGTCTTGGTCTTGGTCTTGGTCTTGCAGCAAGAGTCTTGCAAGTCTTGCAATTACCTATTAGTCTATTACTATTTATTAAAGTTTACTTTAAATCTTAGAAAAACGTATTAGAATTGGAACATTGTGAGCTTAAATTAACATAGCCATAGTAAAGATCAAGCAGATTAATAAATAACTGAAGATTTGATAAGAAATTCGAAAAATCAACTGACCTATATGTCGTTTTCCATGGAAGTAACTGTTTCTTAATAAACATTTATGATTTATAAGCTTACATTTGCTAAAACATGTAAAAAAACAAATTAATTACAATAACTTGACTGTATTTTAAAGAACAACACTTATCTGTCTAGAAAGAGATTGAACCCTCAACTTATAAGAAATTTAATAAAAGAGTTTTACGATTTATCATTTATTTGAATAAAAAATAAAATACAACACAAATCAACAGCTTTATCATTAGGTTATGATACTTTATATAATTTTTTTTGACCAAGAATTAATACAAAGTAACCATCTGGCTGACTCATCACTTAACCTATTTCTATGTTTTCTAATTACTAATGATGCTTTAGAAAATAACCTCTCAGCAGGTACTGAAGTTGCAGGTATTGAGAGAAAATCACGGGCCATTTTCGATAAAATCGGATACTCTGTCTCATGCGTCCTCCACCAATCTAAAATGTCTTCCGAGCTGGCAGTTCTTGGTTTTCTTAGGTACTCCTCCAACTCGTCTATCACCAAGCCTTGAAGACAAGATCCAGATGACGTCGAGGGACATTCATAGAGTTTATCAAAGTCTATTACGTCTTCATCTTCATCACATACTTTATTTTCTTTTTCTGGTAATTCCAGAGATTTGTTCAGTGAGTGTAGACTTTTATATTCTTCATAAAGTTCATTGAACTTGCGCAGACTTTCTGTTTTAAGTTGCTTCCCCCACATTGTCAGGTCAAAAGTCTGAGCCTTATGCCTTGGGTCTAAAATTAAAGAAGTACAATAAATCCAGTTGCTCTTCTTGTAATGTTTAAGCATTTTGTCTCGAGCTGCTTGGAAAGCTAGAATGAGCCTTTCATCCACTTCAGATCGATTAGGTTTCTCATCTAACTGTTTTACCATGGATTCAATTTTATCTAGCAAGAGATTGAATGATACAATGACTAGCGGTAATGTAACATATTTGTCTCCACCAAGTTTTGTACTTAAAAGTTTAAAGTTTATTAGAAATTTATGTAATTTTTCGAGTACCTGCCATTCATTAGCTGTGATTTGAAAATCATTTAATTCGGTGACAGAACTGCACAATATGTCAATGCCCGCTCTCACTTTTAAACCAAATCCAATCATATCATGTGTGGAATTCCATCTCGTTGGACAGTCAAGAATGGCATTTAGATTTGATGGCACGCCAGCTGCTTCACAAGCAGACTGAAACTTCTTCTTCACTATCTCACTTCTTTTTATTTTACTGGAAATACTGCGTAACTTTGTTACAGATGTACGCGAGTCAGCAATATTTGGTGCAGATTCTTCATCTTCCTCATCCTCAGTTTCGTCTGCATAGTCTTCGTACTGCTGATCTTGCGCGTTAGTGTCAGACTCACAGTGTAATGCTAAGGTCTTTAATAAATCTTGTACACCAAGGTTTAAAATGTGAGCAAAGCACCGGAAATGTTGATTGTCTGAATCAAAGTGTGGCGGCAGCTGTTTGCCCAGTTCATACATAAATTTGGTATTTGCAGTTGCGTTGTCGACCGTGATACCTTGTATTTTATCAATTATGCCATATTCCAATAAACATTCATGGAAAATCGTTGCAATATCTTCCCCAGTATGTCGACCGCGTGATGGTATAAAATCAAGAACTACAGATTGATACTTCCATTCGTTGTCTATATAATGAATAGTAACCCCGTAGTAACTCCTACCAGCAATTGACGTCCACCCATCAATGGTAAAAGACATTTTAGATGATAATTGTTGAAGTCGTTCCTTGAGATTCAATTGGAGCTCTTCAAATCGCTCTTTGACTTTCCTTCTAAGTGTAGACCTTTTAGGAAACACCATATTAGGGCAAATACGTCGAAAATATACTTGTGTAGCTTCGTCATCGAAAAATGAGAAGGGAAGATATTTTTTCACCACCCAATCAACTGTAGCTGTCGTGATGTTGTCACTGCTGTTTTCCGACTGAAACAAAACAATAAATCTTGTGTTATTATTTAAAACATACTAGGTTTGAGCGTATAAGAGGAGGAGGTTTGTTGTTGTTAAATCGAGAAAATCGTTAAATTGATATTTGTTATATTAAGGTTGCACTGTACTGTAATTTACCAAAATAAAGTACTTAGTTGTTACTGGCCGATTAAATGAAAATGATAATGAGTCGTGCTCGAGCCGTCGTACAGTGCGGACGTCTCTGGGGCGTCGTTACGCTGCCCGTTGAATATACGAAGATTCGATCGTCGTTAGTGGTCGAGGCAACATCGCCTATAAAAGGCTCCTCAGATCGCGCGGCACGCATTCGATCGTCGTTAGTGGTCGCCGCTATAGCATGCAGCGGCCACACCTTAGGAACCTAGGCTGGTAGAGGGGGGCTCGAGTGCCGAAACACTTTGTTGTAGCAACGGCGTGTTTCGGCCCTCGAGTCGGCACGGTCACTCCCCGTGCTAGTGCTCGTTGCTTCGGCGTCAACGCAATCCACCTCAAGTGGCGAGGCAACCAGGCAACTGTAGAAGGCCTGAAAGTAGCGATAGGAGTTTTTATCGTTGCCAGATACTGCGTCCTGTTCCCTTCCAGTCGTAGCGGTTCTCCGTTCCACTGGGTCAAGGGGAGTAAGGAGGAGAGGGTGCATCTGTGTACGGCGCGCACACTTATGCAACTTAATATATCCTGCGCATCTGACTTGGCTTTGTCATTCCGAGTTTAAAAAAGTCCTGGGCTTGGTCTAATACCTGGACACGGGTGGCCTAAGGAGAGGAGAGTGGTCGCTCTAGCACTGCATCGGGGTGACAGTGTGGTTCGGCAGCACTCTTTGAGACAAAGCAGCTTTATTTAGAGAGGCACTGCTTTCCTCGCTCAGCCGGGGAGGGGGCTATTCCTCGCAATAAGAATAAATCTAAAAACATGCAGATGAATATGACTTTTGGTGCGTGGAATGTACGTACTCTTTTAGACCGACCCAACAACCTCTGCCCAGAACGTAAAACCGCCATTGTGGCTCGCGAGCTCAAACGCTATGACGTCGACATAGCCGCTCTCAGCGAAACACATCTAGCTGACGAAGGTGAGCTTGTTGAACGTGGTGGTGGGTACACTTTCTTCTGGAAAGGCACACCAGCTTCTGAGCCTAGACGGTCAGGAGTAGGCTTTGCTATTAAAACTACTTTAGCCTCTAAGTTGGAAGAACATCCAGTTGCTATCTCTGATCGTGTCATGTCCTTACGTTTCCATCTTCGAAACAATAAATACTTAAATGTTATCAGCGTATATTCGCCAACACTCGACAAAAGTGATGACGTCAAGGACAAATTTTATGAGGAAGTGTCAGAAGTGCTGACTAAAATCCGGCGCTGTGAGAAAGTTTTGCTTCTTGGCGACTTTAATGCTCGCGTCGGACGTGATTTTGAAGCTTGGCCTCGGGTGATAGGGCGACATGGCATTGGTAACATGAACAGTAATGGGCAACTGTTACTAAGCCTCTGTTCCCAATTTCATCTGGGTATTACCAATACCATGTTTAGACTCCCAAATAAATACAAAACTACCTGGATGCACCCAAGGTCCAAGCATTGGCATCTTATTGATTATGCTATAGTCCGTCAACGGGATATAGCGGATGTCAAAGTAACGAGAGTAATGAGGGGCGCAAACTGTTGGTCGGATCACCGACTTGTTGTTACAAAACTATTTTTGCGTCTTAGCCCTTGCCGTAGACCTCGCAGGGCTAAGCCTAACTGTCTCCATCTGAAAAAGCTAGAGTCTGCTGAAATATTGGCAAATTACAGGGAAGCTGTCAATACCTTTACAGCAGGCATACACCCCGAAGATGAACAGTTAGACGAGGGCTGGAAACTGTTAACTACAAATACCATCAATGCGGCTACTGAGATCTTAGGCCAAAAACCTCGTGTCTGTGAAGACTGGTTTGACGAAAATGATAATACATTGACAGTCGCCCTAGAAAAACACCGCCAGCTCCTTCGAAAGGAAAATCAGACAACTGCTTCTGAAAAAATAAAGGAGAGTACGAGCCAAATAAGGAGACTAACTCGAAACGCAAAAGATGAGTGGTGGCTGAACAAGGTTCGCTATATTCAGTGGCTTGCTGATTCGAATAGACTCGGCGATTTCTTTAACGAGATTAAAAAGTTAGTAGGAAGTCCACATCGAGTAAACGTACCACTGAAATCACTTTCAGGTACCCTCCTGGTAAGCAAAGGAGAAGTTCTTACTCGCTGGGCAGAACACTATAACAGCTTACTCAATGTGGATCGTTCTGCTGACATAAACTATTTAGCATCACTTCCTGCCTTACCACAAGCCGTAGATCTGGATCAGCCTCCTTCTCTTGAGGAAGTTATCATCGCCATCAAAGCGCAGAAAAACAATAAGGCTGTCGGCATCGATAACATACCAGGAGAACTATTAAAATATGGCGGAGATGAGTTGCACTACAAGATTTGGCAATTTTTCCAGCGCATGTGGGAAATGGAGTTCGTTCCTCCTAGTTTTGGCGTATCACTAATTTGCTCTTTGTATAAAAATAAAGGTGATCGATCTGTTTGCAACTCTTATAGGGGTATATCACTTCTGTCTACTCCAGGAAAAACTTTTGCCAGAGTACTCTTAAATCGTCTTATGGAGCTCTCTGAAAGTATATTGCCTGAAACGCAATTTGGGTTTAGACCCAATCGCGGCACATGCGAGGCCATATTCTCTCTTAGACAACTGCAAGAGAAAAGCAGGGAACAGTGTCAACCTCTGTTTCTCTGTTTTGTTGATCTGGAGAAAGCTTTTGACAGTGTACCTCGCGAAGCTTTGTGGATTGTGCTTTCGAAACTTGGTTGCACCGACAAATTTATACGCTTGATAAGACTTCTTCACGACAACGTGACTTGTTGCGTAACCGTCAATGGTGAGCAGACAGAGCAATTCCCTGTCACTTGTGGTGTAAAACAAGGCTGTGTATTAGCACCCACTCTTTTTGCTCTGTACTTTTCCGTTGTCGTGAGGGAGACTTTACAAGCCAACACCGAAGGGATCCGCATACGTTTTCGCACAGATGGCAGTATCTTTAACCTGGCTAGGTTAAAAGCGCACACAAAGGTATCGTATGACCTCATTACCGAATTGATGTATGCTGATGACCTATGTTTCGTTGCGGAATCTTCTGAGGGACTCCAGGACTTGATGACTCGGCTTGACGCTGCGTGCTGTAGATTTGGCCTCAAAATTAATATTACAAAGACAGAGGTGATGGCCATGGACACTGTTAACCAAGCTCCACTGAATCTGCAAATCGATGGAAAGCCCATAAAACAGGTCGATACATTCAGATATCTGGGAAGCAGCATAACAACAAAATGCGACCTTGACTCGGAGATCAACAGCAGACTTGGCTCCGCTATGGCTGCTTTTGGTAAACTACGAGTCCAGGTATTTCGCTCCCATAACATCAAATTGAGTACCAAGATTAAGGTGTATATGGCTATTGTACTTCCTAACATCTTGTACTCGTCAGAGACATGGTGCCTGTATCGCAGACACATACGCACGTTAGACAGATTCCATCTGAAATGCCTCCGCGACATTCTTAACATCAAGTGGTCGGATCGGGTCCGTAATACCGATGTTCTACGACGGGCTAATGTCTGTGGCATAGAGGCATATTTGATGCGGCGTCAGCTGCGTTGGTGCGGGCACCTGTCTCGGATGTCTGATGAGCGAAGGGCGAAACGCATTTTCTTCTGTGAACTAGAACATGGTAAGCGGAAACGCGGAGGTCAGTTCCTACGTTTCAAAGACGTACAGAAGAGGCACATGAAGAGGTGTTGTATCGATCCGTCGCGCTGGGAGGCTCTCGCTGAAAAACGACCTGAATGGAGGCGTCATGTTCAGGACAAAGTGTACGAGTTTGAAGAAGAAAGGAGGCAAGAACTAGACTTAAAACGAGATCAGCTTAAAAGTCGACCGCCGGCTAATATCAATTACAACTACATTAATGGCGCCTTAACTTGTGTTCATTGTAACCGGACTTTTAGCGCAAAAATAGGGTACATCAGCCACATACAGGCTAAACACCTAGGCCAATAATCACAAAGTCAAGTCTCTGTAGCCGAAATCGGCTAGGAGGATTATTATTATTATTATTATTATTAAATGAAAATATGGGTGTTTATAAAAAATATTTAAGACGATAATTACATACTTAATATGTCGCACCCCTAGATGAAAACTGTGAAAACACCACTAACTCAAAAATACTTACGTAAGTTAATGGCGTTTTTGAAAGTATCGCATGAATAGCTACGCGGAGTTAAAATTCTTTTAACTGTTAAAAAAATATTCTTACCTGTCCACTTCTTCCAGCGGTTACTAAAAAGCTTGTGATATCTCCACTTAATTTTGGTTTAACAGGAAGAAATATTTCTGATTCCTTTTTGTGGAAAGATATTAGATGTTTCCTTAAGCCTGAAGTGTTTCTGTTTTTCATTTTTATTTCAATCTTTTTATGTTGGCACAATTTACAGAAGGCAGTTTGGGATGCATGAATTATTTCGAAAAACTCCTCAAATTTGCTTTTGGGTCTTTTAGATCTGTGACTCAAACTCTCGTTACTCGGACTAGAATAATTTGAATCTTCGTCACTCATATTAAATTGTACACGTGATACGTTTTTAGAAAACAACGAGAATTAGTAAAAACAATTATTAAGTTAGACTCGAAGCACAGCTCAATTGGAAATGACTGGAATTAAAATAATTCCTTTATTTATAGTACGTTTCCTTGCTTTCTACCGCGCCGCCTCGCTACGTGCCGGCTCTATGAAAAGGATGCCGCCGCAAATCAAACAATGCCGCGTGCGGCGTACAAACACACACTAAATATAACCTACTTGTACAGACGCGACGCGTGAATAAAATAGAATTAGTGCCAATCACTATTCTTTACATATAAGTGAATGTTTTGGCGTACATCTATACTAATATTATAAAGCTGAAGAGTTCGTTTGTATGTTTGATGACAGAAGTTTTAAAATAAATAAATAAGTCCTGAACGTCACTATACCTCCAAAGTTACTATTCCTCGTGGACGAAGTCGCGGGCACAGCTAGTAAATACTTACTCTCATCATCTCTCTCAGAGATATTCGGGCTGGTAAGTAATACAAAACTCTTATCGCAGGCTTTTTATTTTATTAGTAGGTAAGTACCTACGCTTTTTATATTATTTTATTAGTTTCGTAGAATTTTTTTACACGTTTCAAGGATATTTAAAAGTGGCTACAATATTTATTAAACGGGTGATATTTGAACACTTTTTTGCTATTTTTTCTTGTAAAAACTTAAGAAATATAATGACTAAATGTACAACAATAGTACCTAAGTAATTAGTTTAAAACCATATAAGTAATCAATATTATAATATATACTTACTATAATGAATTAATATGACATCTACTACCTATCCTTACAATTTTATCCTAATCATAATACTACTTGCGTGATCAGTATAATGTATTCATTTTCATTCTAAGCACTCTGAAACTTATTTATTCTTTGGAACACCTGTAAGTACTCTACTAGGAAATTATTTTGCATGAGTATACCTACGCCCTATGGCGGCAATCAAATAGTGTCAAATGTTATGATTTCGG
Organism: Philereme transversata; assembly: GCA_963924445.1. Taxonomy (NCBI): domain Eukaryota; kingdom Metazoa; phylum Arthropoda; class Insecta; order Lepidoptera; family Geometridae; genus Philereme; species Philereme transversata. Next base: position 8,635,876 of record OZ004353.1, read on the forward strand.
CGTGGCGGCAACGATTGTTTTAGATTTCAAAAGAAGCCGCCGGCGCGTGTATCATAACCATGTACTTCCGAAAAGCGGCAAATTTCTTTGAGAAGTAAGTACAAAACCTTTGACGCCGCATTATCAAAGTGCCGATGGTTAAAACATAACTATGCATGCACTCAGTTTGATTTTAATAGATATTTTTTTATTCGCTATGTTTATGGTATTAGTCGTAATGCGCATAGGTCCAGTTTTTCATATTCTTTGATACAGTTTTTTGCGTCTCATAGAATTCCTAAGCGTACCTACCTATACACCGAACTGTTACACCTAACTACTCAGTGAAATAGCGCTAAGTCCTAGCTGCAAGACGCAAGAGTCTTGCAGGCTATGTCTTGTTCTTGCTCAAGTCTTGCACGGTCAGTCTTGGTCTTGGTCTTGCTAAAAATACGCGGTCTTGTTCTTGGTCTTGGTCTTGCAAAAACGCAAGAACAAGACCAAGACTGCAAGACCAAGACTGAATTTGGGCAACACTACGTCGAATGCTATTAGTGATAAAGCTATTAACATTATGTAACTAAATATTAACTTGACAAGTTAATGTTGAAGTTCATGAAAACAACCTAACTTATGCTCAAGTATTGGTTCTAAGAATGTAAAATATTTGAGTAATGTAGTAAATTAACTAGTTTTAACACGCGACTCTCGTAATTAATAAGGCGCCTGGCAAATTCACTCGTTACCTACATTAAGCACAGTTTCATGTCCTTCAGTTAAGTGTAAAGTTTGTAACTTAAGAGGGAACTTTAGGGACGCGTCGGTTAACTGTTGCTACTCCTTGAGTTTGATTCGCAAATGTTTTATCATGGTAAGTAGAAGTTTTGATATTTTAAGACAAGCAAAATTATCAGCTCCACCATTAGGTAACCGTCTTTACTTATAAGGGTTTTAACTCAAAAGCGACTGAATAAATGCAAATTAATGTATGAAGTAAACTGGAACTGAAAACAATCGCAATTATTAAGCAAGCGGTCACAAAAGGCTTGGTTTCGTTATCAACTATTAATCGCGCGGTAAACTATTTATAAGCGAAATATTGCTCCCACTTTCACCATTAACCCATTAGTGAAAGTTATTTGAACATGGGTACCTATGCCTACATACTCCCTAATTTACACATTTTCCTATTTGTCTCAGTATGTACTTGGTAATTTACAAAGCTTACAAATACGAGTAACTCGCATTAAGTACTGCTCATTTATGTATCGCAGAGATGTATAACTTTTCCTTTTACTGCGGAGTGCGGACTTTATTAACATATGTACATCCTCGTAAAAGTTTTTAATATTTTATGAACAGCATGTTGAAATTCTAACGTTGGTACGATGTCGTTGTCTATGCATAGGTGCTCTTCTGAGCAATGTCTAGACCAGGTGCTACCTAAGTATTTTATGATTATGATAAAATATTAAAATTACATCTCTTTGTTCGCAGGTTGGGAGCTGAAAGGTTTACACTGTTACAAATTTTTCAACATCAGGCATTCATGGGAAAAAGCAGCAGAACTATGTCGAAGGTAATTTCATACAAGAACATACTTAATCATAAAATAAATAAATAAATTTAACATACAGATTAGCGGAATGAGAGATAAAATAATCATTGTATTAATTCCAGGTATGGAAGCGAACTAATGGTAGTCGACACATACACAGAAAACAACATGACCGCCAGTATGGTACCATCTAGTCCAAGCAACAACCATTACTGGCTCGGTCTCGCAACCGTCGACGATTTAAGAACAAACACTCTTGAATCTGCTGCTGGAGCACTGGTCTCGCAATATGCTGGCTTCTGGGACCTCAGGCAACCTAACCCTAAGGAAGGAGAATGTGTAGATGTTCATGTCACTTCTGAGAGCCAGTCCTGGGAGTTGACAACTTGTGAAACACTTCTGCCGTTCATGTGCAAAGCCAACGCCTGCCCCGCTGGTAAGTACTACAAATTAATCATTGTGAAACGAATTTAGCAAAACGGAAATTCTAAATTCAATGCTAAGGTCTTAAACAATGCTCAAGCATTTTTTTTATTTTAGGAACCTTCCATTGTTCAAACGGAAAATGCATCAATTCAGCCTTCAAGTGCGACAAGCAAGATGATTGTGGAGATGCTTCTGATGAAATGGACTGTGCTTCCGAATGCCACTTCTACATGGCCAGCAGCGGTGACGTCGTAGAAAGTCCTAGCTATCCTCACAAATACCCTCCCTTCAGCGAATGCAAATGGACCCTCGAAGGACCGCAGGGTCAAAATATTGTCTTACAGTTCCAAGACTTTGAAACTGAAAAGACTTTCGATACTGTTCAGATTTTAGTAGGCGGCAGGACCGAAGATAAATCTGTAAACTTAGCGACTCTCTCGGGAAAACAAGACTTATCCAACAAACTTTACGTATCTGCATCTAATTTTATGATTATAAAATTCAGTACTGATGGATCTGTGGAAAAGAAAGGTTTCCGTGCTTCGTGGAAAACCGAATCTTCGAACTGTGGTGGTATTTTACGAGCCACCCCTCAAGGCCAAGTACTGACTTCACCTGGCTATCCAAACGGCTACCCCGGCGGCTTGGAATGCATGTATATCATTGAAGCCCAACCTGGCAGAATAGTCTCACTAGAAATAGAAGATTTAGAACTGGGAATGAACAGAGACTACATCGTTATCAAGGATGGCAATACTCCTTCTAGTCCCGTGTTGGCTAGGCTTACTGGTCCTGGCGAAGAAAATGAAAAAGTAGTGATTTCAACAACAAACCATCTTTACATGTACTTCCGTACTAGTCTTGGCGATTCTAAAAAGGGATTCAACATGAGATATTCCCAAGGTTGCAGAGCAACGATCATTGCTTCTAATGGCACTTTCACTTCGCCAGCTTACGGGCTTTCGAACTACCCTAATAACCAGGAATGTTTGTACAGAGTCAAGAACCCTAATGGAGGTCCTCTTTCTCTCAAGTTTGACGAATTCAACATTCATCCAACTGATGTTGTCCAAGTTTTTGATGGAGCAAGCACAACTGGACTCAGATTACATTCAGATAATGGATTCAAAGTGAAACCCAGAATCACACTAACTGCTTCCAGCGGCGAGATGCTGATACGATTCTTGTCTGATGCACTGCATAATGGAGAAGGCTGGAAGGCAACGTTCTCGGCAGGTAAGATTATTAAATATACAATTTTAAACAAAAGCATTTCAGCATATCAGTTAACTTACTACTGTGTTCAATGTTTCAGATTGCCCACCATTGAATTCCGGATTAGGTGCCTTAGCTTCAAACAGAGATACTGCTTTTGGAACAGCTAGTACATTCTCTTGTCCTATTGGTCAAGAATTCGCAACTGGAAAGCCCCGAATCACTACAACTTGTCTGGATGGAGGCAAATGGTCAACTACTTACATTCCTAGTTGTCAAGAGGTCTATTGTGGCCCAGTTCCACAAATCGACAATGGATTCTCGATTGGCTCAACGAACGTAACTTATCGTGGGGTTGCAACTTATCAATGTTACGCTGGTTTTGCCTTCCCAACTGGACAACCTATTGAGAAAATATCTTGTTTATCTGATGGCCAATGGGAAAGGACACCGACTTGTCTGGGTAAGCAAGGCCACGTCATATTATACATTTAATTTAAAATGTCCAGTTGCTTGCGTGCCATATTATTTGCAACGGACTCTAACATGTTTATACATTTTACAGCTTCGCAATGTGTAGCCCTCCCTGACGTGCAACACGCAAATGTAACGATCCTTAACGGAGGTGGAAGAAGCTATGGTACCATTGTACGGTATGAATGTGAGCCGGGCTATGTCAGAGCTGGTCAGCCTGTTCTTCTTTGCATGAGCAACGGAACTTGGTCTGGTGACGTACCGACATGTACAAAGGCTATATGTCCCATATTCCCAGAAATTAAGAACGGATTTATTGTTGATCATACTAGAATCTATATGTATGGCGATGAGGCTCGTGTTCAGTGTTTCAAGGGTAAGTAAAAAATAGTCGTTAACCGACTGATCAATACAAACTAAATAATTGTAATTGTATCAAATAATTGTAAATTATTAATAATTATATGTATGATTTAGGATACAAACTCAATGGACCCAGCATTTTACGTTGTGGCCCTAACCAAGACTTTGATCCTGCACCAACTTGTGAAGATATCAACGAATGTATCAGCAGCCAATGCGATGGTGCATCAACAGAATGTAAAAATACTCAAGGAGGTTTTTTCTGCCCTTGCAAACCCGGTTTTACGCCCAATATGGACTGCAGACCTGTTGGTGACTTGGGATTAATAAACGGGGCCATCCCTGATGAATCAATTACCACATCAACTCCAGAATCCGGTTACCACAAAGGAGTGAGTTATCACAAAATCTTCTTGGATTTTTATTGTTTCTTATGCTCGGTCGGTGTTAATATTATATTACAATTTTCAGATGGTCCGTCTAAACAACGGTGGTGGATGGTGTGGAAACAACTTAGAAGCAGGAGCAAACTGGATACTCGTTGATTTAAGAGCAGCAACAATCATCAGAGGATTTAGAACTATGAGCGTGATGAGAGCTGACGGCAACATTGCATTCACCTCTGCAATCAGAATTCAATACACCAACGATTTGACAGATGCCTTCAAAGATTACACTAACCCTGATGGAACAGCTGTGGAATTCCGTATTTTAGAGCCAACTCTATCCGTTTTGAACTTACCAATGCCCATTGAAGCACAATTCGTGCGGTTTAAGATTCAGGACTACGTGGGAGCACCTTGTTTGAAGCTGGAAATCATGGGATGTGCTAGATTAGACTGCTCAGACATCAACGAATGTAGTGAAAATAACGGTGGATGTGACCAGAAATGTCTAAACACGTAAGTTACAATTCCAAAACACATATTTCTCTATACGTCAAAGTTCGGTTCACGTTTATAATGTTACGAGCTGAGGGTTCGGGATAAAATAATGGGAATCAGTCCAACCAAAATAACACTTTTATTCAGCACTAAACGATGAATACACGAACTTGGTCACACGTAATCACAACACACTAATTCACACAACTGTTGCACCACTTAAAGTCACCAAATTGTTCGCACGTATAGCTAAATCCAGACTCACTCGCGAGCAACTACTGTTCACGCGAGACCCTTGTTCACGTCAGTCCTCCAGGGCCTCGCTGAGACTCACTCACTAACTCAGACTGACTTAGACTGACTGTCCGGCCATCTCTCCGGCCTATTTATATCGCACACATTTCGATTGTTCGAGAACGATGTCGATCCTTCCAGGAAAGGGTCGGTCCCTCGACACAATGGCCACTCCCCATTCTGCGAAACCACAAACAATAGCAACAATAACACAGCAAGACAAAAGCGTTCGAGAAGGTTCGATTATTACTCATTGTTTAACAGCCTCGGCGTAACAATAATAATGGTTTATTTTTCAGCCCCGGAAACTACTCATGCGCTTGTAACATTGGCTACGAACTCTATTCTTCAAACGGTACAGCTGGTTTCGCTATAGAGTCTTCGGAAACCGGTGACCGAGATGGTGACACTTATCAGAAAAATAAGTCATGTGTCCCAGTCATGTGCCCACCTCTCGCATCTCCTGAAAACGGCAAACTACTATCAACAAAGAATGCTTACCACTTTGGAGATATTGTACAATTCCAATGTGACTTTGGATTTGTTATGTCTGGCTTTTCCTCTTTACTTTGTACTTCAAGTGGAACGTGGAATGGAACTGCTCCTGAGTGTCAATGTAGGTTTTTAAATATCCATAAATTACTACTTAAAATAATCTCAGACCTTACCTATGTGACTGACACTAAAAACAATTTCAGATGCCCGTTGTGTGACTCTGTCTGATGACAAGAACGATGGTCTTAGAGTGATCAGAGACGACCCTGAAAGTGTCTTGGTACCATACAGAGACAACGTAACAATCACTTGCACTTCTTCTGGACGACAGTTAAGAAACACCGTGACCTCCGGATTCAGGCAGTGTGTTTATGATCCCAAGCCGGTATGTCTTCTCTCTCTCTCTCTAAGCTCTTTTCTTTAGTAATATCTTACATAAAAACAAATTATCATTTAGTATTTTTCAAACCATTTGTTATTTGAATTAGTTAAATTATTATTAAAATACAAAATATTTTAATTTCCAGGGTCTACCGGACTATTGGCTTTCTGGTGCTCAACCTCAGTGCCCGAGAAAAGACTGCGGTATCCCTATGCCCACTCCTGGCGCTGAATATGGAAAATATCAAGACACGAGATACCAAAGTTCATTCTTTTTTGGCTGCCAGAATACTTTCAGACTTGCTGGAGAAACAAGCAAACATGACAATGTAGTGAGATGCCAAGGAAACGGTATTTGGGACTTCGGTGACTTGAGATGCGAGGGTCCAGTGTGCGACGACCCGGGCAGACCAGCTGATGGTTACCAGATTGCACGTAGCTACGAACAAGGATCAGAAGTATTGTTCGGATGTTCAAAACCAGGCTACATTCTCATCAATCCCAGACCAATCACATGTATGCGTGAGCCTGAATGTAAGGTAATAAAGCCATTGGGTTTGGCATCAGGTAGGATTCCTGATTCTGCCATCAATGCAACTTCTGAGCGACCAAACTATGAAGCCAAAAACATCAGGCTTAACTCAGTCACTGGTTGGTGCGGTAAGCAAGAAGCGTTTACCTACGTGAGCGTCGATCTGGGCAAGGTATATAGAGTTAAAGCTATTCTTGTCAAGGGTGTCGTTACTTCAGACATTGTTGGTCGTCCGACGGAAATTAGGTTCTTCTACAAACAAGCTGAAAACGAGAACTATGTAGTATACTTTCCCAACTTTAATCTGACAATGAGAGACCCTGGAAACTACGGTGAATTGGCTATGATAACCTTACCAAAATACGTCCAAGCCAGATTTGTTATTTTGGGAATAGTCAGTTTTATGGACAACGCCTGTCTGAAATTTGAACTGATGGGATGTGATGAGCCAGCGGCTGAGCCATTACTGGGTTATGATTATGGATATTCTCCTTGTGTTGATAACGAACCACCAGTATTCCAGAACTGTCCACAACAGCCTATTATTGTAGGAACTGACGTAAACGGAGGTCTTCTACCAGTAAACTTCACTGAACCAACAGCTATCGACAACTCTGGGGCCATCGCACGTCTTGAAGTTACCCCTCAACACTTTAAGACTCCCCTCCAAGTATTCCACAATATGGTTGTTCGTTACGTTGCATTCGATTTTGACGGAAATGTTGCTATCTGTGAAGTAAACATCACTGTTCCCGATTATACTCCACCAAAACTGAGCTGCCCACAAAGCTACGTAATAGAGCTTGTAGACAAGCAAGACAGCTATGCAGTGAACTTCAACGACACACGCAGAAGGATAAACGCAACCGATGCTTCTGGAGAAGTATCGTTGAAGTTTGTGCCTGAAAGAGCCGTGATACCAATCAGAGGTTATGAAAACGTTACTGTGATCGCAACAGACAAGTACGGAAATAAAGCACAGTGCCACTTCCAAGTATCCGTTCAAGCCACGCCATGTGTTGACTGGGAGTTGATGCCACCATCTCACGGTGCTCTAAACTGCCTGCCTGGAGACAGAGGCATTCAATGTATCGCAACTTGCAGTCCGGGATACCGGTTCACTGATGGTGAACCAGTAAAGACTTTCATTTGTGAAAATAAACGCCAATGGGTTCCAACAGCGGTTGTACCTGATTGTGTTTCTGAAAGTAAGTTTCTCTTCTTATTTCTTGGATTTGCCAATCGCAATTTAAATTTATGTTTTAAGTAATATAATAACTAATATTGTTATTTTTTATTTCAGATACCCAACAGGCAGCTTATCATGTCGTTGCCAGTGTTCAATACCGTGCTCTGGGTGCGGTCTCAAATGCATGCTTGCCACAATACAAGGACTTGCTTGCCCAATACGATAACGTCCTCAATGAAAGGCTATCACAACGTTGCTCAGCTGTAAACGTGAACATCAACGTTACCTTTGTCAAAGCAATGCCAAGTCTGCTCGACGAAAATGTTGTGAAGATGGACTTCGTTTTGGCTATTACACCAGCCATCAAACAAACTCAACTATACGACCTTTGCGGTTCTACACTGAACCTCATATTTGATTTATCCGTGCCATATGCTAGTGCTCTTATTGAGCCAGTTTTGAATGTGTCGTCTATTGGCAACCAATGTCCACCATTGAGAGCGATCAGAAGTTCAATCTCGAGAGGATTCACTTGCAGTGTGGGTGAAGTACTGAATATGGATACAAGTGACGTTCCACGATGCTGTAAGTATTGATAGAATTGACTTACTCATTTATTTTTATCATGAATGTGACGATGGCACTAACTTTTGTTATTTTCTTCTATTTTAGTGCACTGCCCTGCTGGTACCTTTGCCGGAGAAAAACAAAAATCTTGTACCATGTGTCCACGAGGATACTTCCAGAACCAAGCACGACAAGGGTCATGCCTCAAGTGTCCTTCGGGAACCTTTACAAGAGAAGAAGGATCTAAGGATATTGCCGATTGTGTGCCTGTTTGTGGTTATGGAACTTACTCACCAACTGGATTAGTTCCCTGCTTGGAATGTCCCAGAAACAGTTACACAGGCGAACCACCAGTCGGAGGTTTCAAAGATTGTCAAGCGTGCCCAGTCAACACCTACACATACCAACCAGCTGCTCCTGGTAGAGATAAGTGCAGAGCTAAATGTGCTGCTGGTAATTACTCTCCAACAGGCTTAGCTACATGCTCACAGTGCCCAAGGAACTTCTACCAAAACGTTATCGGACAAACCAATTGCATGGAATGCCCTACTAACATGAAGACCATAGGAACAGGAGCTACAGGACTTGAGGAGTGTATACCAGTTGAATGTTCCAATAGTGCTTGTCAACATGGAGGTCTTTGCGTGCCTAAAGGACATGGAGTCCAATGCTACTGCCCAGCTGGTTTCTCGGGCCGAAGATGTGAAATTGATATCGATGAATGCGCTAGTCAACCTTGTTACAACGGCGGCATCTGTACTGATCTTCCTCAAGGTTACAGATGTTCATGTCCAACAGGATATGGTGGTATTAACTGTCAAGAAGAAAGGTCCGACTGTAGAAACGACACTTGCCCTGAGCGAGCTATGTGCAAAGATGAACCAGGATTTAATAACTACACTTGTTTATGCAGATCTGGGTACACCGGTATTGATTGTGATATTACGGTATGTTATTAAACCTTGTAGTGAGTATACTCACAGTATATAATGTTTTTGATAACTTTAGTATTTCATTTGTTTGCCTGTTTACAGATTGATCCATGCACAGCTAATGGAAACCCTTGCACAAATGGAGCTTCATGCATCGCTTTACAACAAGGCCGCTACAAGTGCGAGTGTCTGCCTGGTTGGGAAGGACAGCTCTGCGAAATCAACACTGACGATTGTATTGAAAAGCCGTGTCTTCTTGGTGCAGTGTGTACGGACTTAGTAAATGACTTTAGCTGCGCATGCCCACCAGGCTTTACAGGAAAACGTTGTCACGAAAAGATAAACCTCTGCTCAAACGAACCATGCAAACATGGAGTATGCGTTGATAAACTTTTTATTCATCAATGCATTTGCGACCCTGGCTGGTCAGGACCATCATGCGATATCAACATCAACGAATGTGTTATTTCACCATGTGATAACGGAGGACAATGTATCGATAGTATCGATGATTTCACTTGCAACTGTGAAGCTGGATACACTGGCAAGAGATGCCAACACACAATTGATGATTGCGCTTCAGACCCTTGCCAGAACGGTGCTACATGTGTCGACCAAATAGAAGGATTTGTATGCAAATGCCGACCAGGATTTATTGGATTACAATGTGAGACAGCAATAGATGAATGTTTGACGGAGCCATGCAACCCCGCTGGTACAGAAAAATGCGTAGATCTTGACAACAAATTCCAATGTATGTGCCGCGAAGGCTTCACAGGGGAGATGTGTGAAACTAATATCGATGATTGTTCTTCCAATCCTTGCTTCAACGGCGGATCCTGCAAAGACCAGATAGGCGAATACAAATGTATTTGTCAGCCAGGATGGACTGGGCATCGATGTGAAAGAGATATAGGCAATTGCATGAACCAACCGTGTCAAAACAACGCCAAATGTATTGACCTATTCCAAGACTTCTTCTGTGTGTAAGTATTCTGTCTGTGCTGATTTCGAACACCGTTTCGTTTAGTTTTAATCATATAATATACATCATATATCTAATTAACATCTAATTTTGCAGATGCCCAAGTGGAACTGATGGCAAGCAATGTGAGACAGCTCCTGAACGTTGCATTGGAAGCCCATGCATGCATGGCGGAAAGTGCCAAGACTTCGGATCAGGCCTCAACTGCACTTGCTCTGCTGATTACACCGGTATCGGATGCCAGTACGAATTTGACGCTTGCGAGGCAGGTCTTTGCCAAAATGGTGCTACCTGTATCGATGAAGGCGTAGACTACACTTGCAAATGCGCTCCAGGATTCAGAGGAAAGAACTGTGATGAAGATATTATCGATTGTAAAGAGAACTCTTGCCCACCATCAGCTACATGCATCGATCTTCCTGGAAGGTTCTACTGCCAATGTCCGTTCAATCTTACCGGTGATGATTGCAGAAAGAGTAAGATATTTATTTATTGGTCATGTTTGTTCTCTAGGTACTCATGATTTCGAAGTTTTCTATTTCTAACTTTCACTTACAGCAATCAGTGTCGACTACGATCTGTACTTCAGCGACCCTCTTCGTTCAGGCGCAGCTCAAGTTGTTCCATTTGACACTGGTTCTGCTGACAGTTTGACAATTGCTTTATGGGTTCAGTATACTCAGCAAGACGAGGGTGGCGTGTTTTTCACGGCTTACAGCGTGAGGTATGTTGTTCGATGATCTTTTTGCACATTCGTTCTTTATTTGTAGGTTGTCCTATTTCTAAAGTTTTAACAAAACATCGTATATATTTTCAGCAACTCCCACATTGCACTTAACAGAAGACAAATCATCCAAATGCACTCGAACGGCGTCCAAGTATCTCTGTTCTCTGAACTTCAAGATGTGTATCTAAGCTTCGGTGAATTTGCAACAGTAAACGATGGTCAATGGCACCATGTTGCTTTGGTCTGGGACGGTAACAATGGCGGAGAACTGACGCTTATCACTGAAGGTTTAATTGCCAGCAAAATCGACGGTTACGGTAGCGGAAGAACATTACCTCAGTAGTAAGCATAAAACATGACTTTCTTATTACCCGCTTTGTTGTTTATAGATAATGCTTATTGTTTTGTTTTATTTTAGTGTTTGGGTAACTTTGGGCAAGCCTCAATCGGATAACCCGAAGGCCTATACAGAAGCTGGCTTCCAAGGCCATCTTACCAAAGTACAAATATGGAACCGTGCTCTTGATGTTACCAATGATATTCAGAAACAAGTCCGTGACTGCAGAACAGAGCCTGTACTGTACAACTCTTTATCTCTCACATGGGCTGGCTATGAAGACCTCCTTGGAGGTGTCGAAAGAATTGTTCCCTCTCATTGCGGACAGCGAGTATGCCCCAACGGTTATTCTGGCTCTAAATGCCAACAGTTGCAAGTTGATAAGGAACCACCACGTGTTGACCGTTGCCCTGGTGATCTATGGGTCATTGCTAAGAACGGTTCATCACTTGTCAACTGGGATGCACCGGTATTCAGTGACAATGTTGGTGTTGCAAGAGTAGTTGAGAAGTCTGGACATAAGCCTGGTCAGAACTTGGTTTGGGGAGCATACGATATCGCTTACATAGCATACGATGCTGCTGGCAACGCAGCCACATGTACTTTTAAAGTAACAGTATTATGTAAGTTTTATTACTACTCTAATAACTGAGTCTCCTATAAAACTTGTATAGTTTTAATTTTTATTTCTATAATTATGTTATTTCAGCTGAATTTTGCCCACCGTTAGCCGATCCGCTCGGCGGTTACCAATCTTGCCGCGATTGGGGCGCAGGTGGTCAATTCAAGGTTTGCGAGATCGCATGTCGTGACGGCCTTCGATTCTCGCAGGCCGTGCCACCATTCTACACATGCGGTGCTGAAGGGTTCTGGCGACCAACAACTGATCCAACCCTGCCTTTGGTCTATCCTGCGTGTTCACGTAAGAATCGTCACATTTTTATGTACTTTGTACTCGTTCTGTCTCATTGTACGAGTTATTCATGTTTCGTTTCGTTACAGCGGCTTCACCAGCACAGCGCGTCTTCAAGGTTTCAATGTTGTTCCCAAGCTCGGTCCTTTGTAATGATGCTGGACAAGGTGTGCTTCGTCAGAAGGTCCGCACTGCGATCAATCAGCTTAACAGAGATTGGAATTTCTGTTCATACGCTGTTGATGGTAAGTTTCTTTACAAACACTCTCAAACTGAATGATCCTTGATCACCGGAATAACAAATTAACAATGTTTTATTAATTCAGGTACACGCGAGTGTAAGGAGCTTGATATCAATGTGAAATGTGACCACCGAGCCAATGTCAGGCAAACCAGACAAGTATCCTCTCCTCCCTCAGCTCCTGCTGAAGATACATACGTTCTCAACGCGATCATTCCTGTTGAAGAGTAAGTACCGACCACTCAATAATCTAAATATCACTAGGTAGTAATTATGGTAGGGTATTACTACAGTCTGCTGTAAGTAGACGGTGTTGGCGTAGCACATGAAACGATATCGATCTGTAGAGCACATTCAGCATGTGTTACTGTAAACTTTGTAAAGCAATGCCGCACTATCGTACCGAAATATAATTTCTTTGTAGCACTAGTATTATAAACTTAGCATGTCCTTCACATCTGCATGTTTTATGGCACTTAGGACCCGCAGCAGTAGGGAGGGTCGACAAGCTGGAGATACGTACAGCGTTGAGATCGCTTTCCCGGCAGTCAAGTAAGTTGTTTGCATGCTTTCAAGTGGCACTTTTGCACTATTTTATGTAAAATTCTACCTGAGCTTTGCGAGATTAAGAAAGGTGATTAACATAATTTCTAGTAGGTGCTGTCTTTGCTGTAAATTATTACTGCCTGAAATTTAGATCTAGAATATGGGTTGGTGATTATTAGCTATGTACTTACCTATTTACAATGTAGATTTTGCTTTATTGGTTGAATAAATCTGCTTATTGCTTGAAGGAGTTGCTGCGACTAGAGATAAAAATCAACATTTCTCTTGCAGCGACCCGGTAATCAATAACGGAAACAACGAAAGGTCAACCGTGCAAAGGTTACTGGAGAAGCTTATCCTCGAAGACGAACAATTCGACGTACGAAGTATCCTTCCGAATACCGTGCCAGATCCGGCTAGCTTGGAACTGGTATCGGACTACGCATGTCCAATGGGACAGGTCGTCCAAGCACCTGATTGCGGTAAGTCCTACAGCGAATTTATATCTCAAGAATAGGTTTATCGCTGGATTTGTTTTCATAAACGTGTTTGTTATTTCCAGTGGCCTGCGCTGTCGGCACATTCCTCGATGTAGCCAGTGATTCTTGCAAGCCTTGCCCGGCCGGTTCTTACCAATCTGAGGCAGGACAATTGCAATGCACGGCTTGCCCTGCTATCGCTGGCCAACTTGGCGTTACACAAGCAACAGGTGCCAGGAGTGCCGCTGATTGTAAAGGTAAGCCGTCTATTCCAAAATTATATTATATCTGGAGTATGCAATGCTGCAAACTGTCAAATATATAGACTGAACTTTACTTTTGTGAGATAATTCGTCACATGCGTTAAATTTTGCTTCACTTTTCTGTACACTGTAATAATAATTAGAAATCACTTCCTGTTTATCTTGTTCCAGTCCAAGAACCATACGGTTTTATTACTCGTTAACTAATACCGTTGTATATAATTTATCTGTGCTAATACCTATCTTATTTCAGAAAAATGTGCTGCCGGCAAATACTACGACGCCGAAGCGGAACTCTGCCGTCCTTGCGGCCACGGTTCCTACCAGCCACGCGAAGGCGCGTTTACTTGCATGGCCTGCCCTAGGGGACAGACCACCCGAGCTACAGAAGCCGTATCGGCTGCGGAATGCAGGGATGATTGTCCTTCAGGTAACTATTATAACAAGTCAACCATTTTAATCAATTGAGATAAATAAGAGGCAGTTTTTTTAATGGTAAATTGAAAGGCAGTTCCTGTAAGTCAGACATCGTGTGACTTTTTTCTCATTACATTTTCGTCTTGTAATCTTGGGACCTCACTGGTGGATCTGAGATAATCGGAAGATTTATTCATCTGCGTGCGTTATGTTCTATAAGTTTACTTTATAGGTAATTGGGTATACAACGTTTAGAGAGGTATTTTCTAAGAATCAACCTAAATTGTCTACTTGTGTATCGAAGTTCTAGTGGCCAACCCTGGAATTGAAATAAATAAACTGCCCGAAGTTCTCCGGCATGCAGAAGTATTAATAGCAAATTGTGCATTCCAGGTGAACAACTAAGCAGCGACGGAGGTTGCGAGCCGTGCCCACAGGGAACGTACAGAGCAAATGGCGCTGGAGCGGCGTGTGCTCCCTGCCCGCCCGGTACTACCACACCACAGTCTGGCGCGGCGTCCGCCGACCAGTGCTCTTTGCCAGTTTGTAGGCCTGGTAAGTTATCTTCCATCCTAATATCTGATAGTCAACGAAATGTATCGTCTGTATGGATTCGGGACGTAATTTATACTCTGAAGTCAAGGTCATCAGTAGCTTCTACCTGCTTGTGGACGAGGCCTACCAGGAATAGATTTTTAATCTGATGACACCGCTTAGACAAAATTAAAAATATATAGGTAAAGCTTGTAGTAAACTTATCCGGAAATGAACAAAGCCGAGCGTTTCCATGGTACTTTTCAAAGGGTACAACTGTTTGACTCTATATGGATATTAAACTATTCGCTTATAACGTCAACAATGGGCACAAAAACATCAACCTAAGATAAAATTTAATATTTCAGGTTCTTACCTCAACGTGACTCTGAACACTTGTATCCAGTGCAGAAAGGGAACGTACCAGTCGGAAGGTCAACAGACGGTCTGCATCCCTTGTCCGATCAACACAAGCACACGAGGACCTGGGGCTGTAAGTATAAGAAAATATATTTTCTTTCTAGTATAGTGTCGTCAATAATTTTCTTGACAATTAAACAATTCGGGTAAAGCAGCCCTACAAGTTATTAGCTACCCCAGTTATTTCACAATAGGACCTATGGTGTACAAAAATAACTCAAAACTCTTTATATTTGAAGCTTTCAAAGAAAATTTTAATTTAAGTCAGAATACATCTATTGTTTTTGCGGGACTTACCTATGATGTTAAAAACATAGTTGATACGGAACAGACTACTATGTAGTCACACTTGTCATCGTCATAATTTTCAACTCGTGTCAACCTACCGCTGGGCACAGCAATAAAATTTAAACTTACCATGAAGAAATAATTAGTGGCATACTTTTTTAAGTGACTATAATAAAGCCTATATTCTAGAACCGTGCACAAGCGTGAATCGAGACTCGAGCATAGAATTTAACAGATTCCATTATTCCATTAATACAGGATCAAACTAAACTGTTAAAAATCTATGCTTGAGTTGAGTCTCGATTCAGTTTTGAGTTTGGTTCTGGCATACGTGCGTAAGACTGAAAATCAGCTTTAGGTGCAAAACATCCAGCATTATCCTGAGCTGAACGCCAATTTGGTATGCAGACACATGAGTCCAACTGTCCTTATAAATTCATTTGCACCTACTGTTCTTAATAATTTGTACGCGAATTCAATAAAAGGCTGATGCGAAAGGGACTTCGGTTTAATCCGTCCTGCGTTCCGCATGCCCTATGAACTCCACAATTTTTCTGTCCATGGCTGCTGTGGTTGATGGAAGATGCATGTCGTCTTCTTGAGGGATGTACCTAATTGTAGCTGCCGGTGGGCGTGGACACTATTTTATATTGATTATTAGGTGCTTGCAATGAAGGAGGTGCGTGAGTCGACCCGTAGAGACGCGTTGAAAGATTGTCATTTCGCTCAGCCAAAGAGGGTGTATCCAGAAAATGAGGTTATGATGTACCCTCCAAATTATGTAACCTACTTCCAATCAATTCCGATACGGATCAAAATTGTTTCATGTGTCATTTTGTGTGTACCAAATAAATGATTGTTCTATTCTAAGTCACCACGCCCAAACTCACGCAATTTCTTTCCCACAGATATCAGAGACAGAATGCACGAACCCATGCGAAATGAGCGGACCAGAAATGCACTGTGACGTCAACGCGTACTGTCTACTTATACCTGAGACCAGCGAGTTCAAGTGTCAGTGCAAGCCTGGGTTCAACGGCACTGGAAAAGTTTGCATAAGTAAGACTCAATACTGAAGTTTTTTCCAGAGCAATGGTTTTCTGCAAGTTGTTCTTATTTTCTTCTATTCGGAACTAATTTTATATTCAAGCATCTTGCCTGAGTTGTCCAAGCAGCCGTAAACTTTTTGGGAATTTCCTATGTTGTATTTTGCAACAGATTTTGTAAGTGTAGGTAAGTTGCCTTGATTGGCAAATTCGCCGGTGGCGAAGTTCATTCGATTCCTAACCGTATATGCAGTTTACTGGTTTTTTGTCAGGATAGCGCCTCTATCATGTTGTCTCGTCACTTTTTCATTTGACTGTTTGCTATCTGCTAGTGGAGTCTGTTAAAACTGATTAGAAATTGCTTGGACTTTGAACTTTAAAATTGTCTTTTAAAGGCATACCAATTTAAAATAGTTTAGCTGTATTTTAAGGGCACTATACTTTGTTACAACGTTCTATTATTTATTATCTATTTATTTATATTACTATTTATTATTATAATCTATTAAATTTACAAGTATTATATTTACATATCTCATAACAAAACCAGTTGAACCATGTAAAGACCATTTACAAATGAATAATATTGTATTTTCCTTGTTTTTCAGATGTCTGCCTGAACTTCTGCGACAACGGCGGCGACTGCGTAAAGGACGCGAGAGGCGAGCCCTCATGTAGATGTACAGGCTCGTTCACAGGCAGGCAATGCAAGGAGAAGAGCGAATTCGCGTACATAGCCAGCGGTGTGGCTGGAGGAGTCATCTTCATTATATTCCTGGTGCTGCTTGTATGGATGATTTGTGCGAGGTAGGTAGCTTTGGCAGATAGAAAAGAATCCGCCAAAAGGAGAGATCTCTCACCGGGCGACCTTTGTTTGGCACGGGGTCCTAGGATAAGTCTCGTTGAGAAGTACTTACTACTTATACTCAGATTAACAGAACACATCGTTTGCGCTATCTAGGATAGTTCTTCTATTTGCAGTTAGATGTCACCGTTTCAACACCATATTGGTGTTAGTTTGATATCAAGGTAGTTATTTCATGTGGCGATAGATGTTGCTACATACATAACAGGTCCATAATTTTAGATAGGTACCTATCTATTTTTTCTAGAAACCTTTACCATCCATTTTACAATACACAAAGATTAACTGGAGAAGAAAATGCTAATCAGCATTATGTTCACCTGTGGTTTACTAGTCCAATAACGAATTATAACGATATCTGCGCCATTGTTGATTATTCACGCTAATCCTTCCGGCTCAACCAGAAATAGAACATCTGTGATTTTTGAACGACTATAAACGAACTTTTATTCTCTTACAGATCATCAAAGAAGAAGGAACCGAAGAAGACTTTAACACCAGCAATCGACCAAAACGGATCCCAAGTCAACTTCTACTACGGAGCGCATACGCCATACGCAGAATCAATCGCACCATCCCACCACTCAACCTACGCGCATTACTATGACGACGAAGAGGACGGCTGGGAGATGCCTAACTTTTACAACGAGACTTACATGAAAGAGAGTCTGCATAATGGAATGAACGGAAAAATGAACAGTTTAGCGCGATCAAACGCGAGCATATACGGCACGAAAGAGGACCTCTATGACAGATTGAAGAGGCATGCGTATCCGGGTAAGAAAGGTTGGTATTCAAAGCACTTAGATTAGGCATTGTATTTGCAGCTTACACGGTTAGGAACGCTTTTAGTGTACAATTTTCTACTGCGTCACAAGTCATTCCACCTCTCTCTTCCCGACTAAGTATTTATACCACATGGTGGGGTCAGCAATCTTGCGATGTTTTCTTCACTTCACTCTATTCCTCCTTGGAAACATTGCATGCCAGCATAATCCCTGCGCAACACTTCTACCCATATAGACCGTTACTCAACAAGAGCTAGAAAAACTAATTCCATTTCTGATGTCTAGATTTATACAATTCCTATTATAGCTTTCAAATCATCTCTTACCATCTTCGATCAACAATACACCTAGATAAAGGGTCGGCGCAAAACATCCGTCTCAGTAAATAACAGCTCACATGCGGCGTGAGCTCTTATTTTGTTTAGTCAGATTGAAACACCGCCAACGTCAACACGTACCACAATGCCTCAATGCGCATTTAAAAGTTGCAAAAATAATGCCCGGAAAAGCAATTTATCAGCCGGAGTGTATTACTTTCGGTAAATACATGTGGAATAAGTTATATTTTAAGCTTTAAACTGACGATTAATATCAATTTTTTAACAATATTACCGATTTTAAACCACCGCTAAGAATGATTGGCCTAAACATGTGATATAGCGTTGGGCCAATAGATGCCAATAACAAACAGAAACGAAATAAAACGATGTAGCTCGCAAGACAATAACAGGAAAACATACTTTATTTATTGCTTCATAAGGTTGATTTCACAATAAATGTTATATAACCTACGTCTTTTCATTTTTAAGAGACGAATGATCGTAACATTTAAAGGATTTGTGACTTTATTATAAGGTGCTGTGGTTGTGATTAGGTTGAATTTAAATATTTTGTCTCATTCTATTGGTAAACAAATGTAGCTGTATATTTATGTTTACGCGGACAGCATTTAGCTTTGATTTTGTATATGACCCGTAATCTAGTTGTATTGTTGATCGAAGCTTACCATGCATAAAAGCACGTCATGGAACATTTTATTTCTTGGCAACTACAAAAGAAGATAGGACAAGATCCACCTAAAATTTCCACAGATTAAAATCAGCTGCGCACTATCATATTGAAATACGCATAACAATAATAATAGTTGATAATGACTCTTGTTGTTTTCCAGATAAGAGCGACAGCGACAGCGAAGGTCAGTAAGCGTAAGAAATACGTTATGTTAATTCTGGTCAACTTTACATAATACTATACTAGTACTACGCGCCAAATATCTATGAAGGTGTGAAGTTAGCTGCGATTCCACCGCGCATATACTCAGAACTGTCTCAGTAACTATGTTCACACCCGCGAAGATAAATGGCGAAGTTTGTATGTTATTTGCGCACTTTCTTGTGAGATTGCAAGGCGCGCAAGAAGTTATCATGTATAATTTTTGTATTCTGTTAGCTTTATTTTTAGTTTAATAACGTAAATGTTGTAAATTAACACACTCACTGTTTGACATTACAGCTCCCACCAAAAAATGTTGAATAAATAAAAAAAAACACATTACTATTTTTTTCTACAAACATGGATCCGGCAGTAGAATGCCAATTGAAATTTAATTATGTATTCAAGAATATTCATTACCAGTACACAAATGAAATTTAAATACATTTATATTCTTAAAACAGTGAATGTGTTGATATTCCATAAATCAAAACGACGAACGTGCTCAAGTATTTTAAGGCGAACACTGCCATATCGGAAAGCAGGACCAAAACTTTGAATACATTCCAAACAAGATAGCGAGTTTCATGTAAATAAATACTTGTATATTTATGTCAGTTCATAGTGTTAGTATCAATCGCATCGAGTTTTTATAGTAATTTATATAACGAATTAAATTTTGTATAGTTTAGTATTCTGATTAATGCTAACACTGAGAAAGGAGTAGTTTTAAGTAAGCGGTTATGTTTTGTACCTTTAATAAACAGAACTGTTTTAAAATTAAATGCAGATATTCTGTAAGTAAAATATTATAACGATAGATTGAATGTGCGTGTAAGAATGTGTGTGTGTTTTCTATTTTTATGATTGATGCATAATAAGTATGGATACTTAAATCTCCGTCAAATACGTATCTAATTTATAAATTTAATACATATCTACTTGACTATAGCACTAATAACAAATGTTACGTTAGATTAAGTGTAAAATACTCAATTGTTACTCCACGAGTGGTCAAATATTCCATCACAATTGTATTACCACATTAGTTACTGCGAAAGTAATATTTTTTACAAAATTTAAATGAAATATACTTTATACATATATTTACTATGAGATTTATTTTCACCCTAACCTTTTTTTTATAAATTATATGCTAGCGTTTGACCATTATCTCGCCTGATGGTAAGCGATGATGCAGTCTACGATGGTACACGCTTGCCTAGAAGAAACTTATTCACTCGTGACTTGAAGATCCCTAGGTTGTAGTTATCAGGAAACAGACTCACGTAAGGCGTTCCACTCCTTGGCGGTGCATTACCTATTTTTTTGTTTAACGTTAAAGAGTCTATTTTAAAATATTAAAAAAATATCAAGTCTTTTCTCTTCTTCTGGAGACCTATGGTAAGGTGTCCAAAAAGTTGGACCCTCACCATGGAATTTGATGATTTCGACTGTGCCAAAAAACTGTGCTGAAATAGTGATAAATAGTGCCGCTGTAGTTTAGGAGATATTTAGGTCATTCACTGAGGGTTCTAACTTGACGTCAAACTATAGCGGCACTATTTCTCTGCTTTGCGGCACTATTTTATACAATTTCAGCACAGTTTATAGTTAAAACTTGAAACCATCAAATTCCATGGTGAGGATTCCAACTTGAATGACAGTTGGAAATCACAGCGTAGGACCACGATTTAATAGATAGGATCTTCTTTTTTTACTGGATAAGCGATGATGAAGCACGAAGATCTAGAAGAAACCTATTCACTCTTACCTTGATGAGACCCAGATTGTATTATTTAGGAAAACAGACGACGGCAAGTGTTCCATACCTTAGCTGTACGCATCAAGAACGTAGAACCAAAACGGTGTGTGCGAATGGGTGGTATATTGACTAGATACGGAAGGTACTAAGCTCGGTTCAAGTCGATTGAACGTTCGACCGAAATCGTTAGATATCCTCGCGCGCATGTGTGCGTGCGCCAGTTTTCGCTCGTTGTACTAAACTTAACTTTTGTTCTATTCTGTGGTAGGATGGCCTGTAGTTTGAAGGATGACCTAATAAAGGGGTCCGTTGGATACAGGCCGCATAATATCGAATGCTCTACAACTCTATGTTCGGTTGTGGATATTTTACTGCTGATATAATAATGATGATGGCAAAAACATGATAATAATCTAGGCCCACTCCGCTTTGGTCAATTTTCGACTTAGTTATAACTTACAAGGTTCAAGAAATTTTTACAAAATTTTGTCTTTAAAAAGCCCATGTAAAGTAAAAAAAAACGAGTGTGCTTTAGACCACAGGACTGAATTAAAACTTCCTTTTCAAAATACATACTAATTTGTAAAATTGTTCAAGAACGAAATGAATTTACGAAAAATAATTAAGAAATCACCGTTCGCGTAACGCTAGCAAACTCGCAAACGAACTACTGACTGAGATATATATATTTCATGCACTGGCTATGAGAGGAAGAGTGAAAGAAAATGTATGCTCGCACCTTTGACAACCTCCGTGGTGCAGTGGGCGAATAGCCGGCTGAGACGCAGGAGGTAGTGGGTTCGATCCCCGCCGCGGAACAAATGTTTGCATTATCTACAGATATTTGTTCCGGGTCTGGTTGTTCCTCTATATATTATAAGTATGTATTTACAAAAAAAATGTATATAAGTATTCTATCAGTTATCTGGTTCCCATAGTACAAGCTCTGCTTAGTTTGGGGCTAGATAGCGCTGTGTGAAATGTCTAGCAATATTTATATTTATTTATTACCTCTGCCTTGCCCCTACAGTAATATACGAAACGTAACTCTCTCTATTTCTATCTTCACTAACTTATATCTCCCTCCCAACTTCCGTTCGCCTCGCCCGATCACACTTTTCGTAACGCTCTCGTCACGCATTCACCAGCTCACTTCACAAGTCAAGCGTGCGTTAAGAATTTTTACTTCAAAAAAACATTTTTGACTTGACACATGACATGACAACATGACCTTCCCCCCCGAGGTTTGAACGCCTTCAAGAGAGATGTAAATGTGGTATTAAGTGCTAGGTACTACTGCAGTACCACGAGTGCTGTAGTTTATAGGCGACGGTGACCATTTAACATCAGGAGACCCGTCAGCTTGTGCCAACAAATTTGATATAAAAAAAATTACAGCGTTTCACCAAAAAGAAAAAGTACTGACAGTCTTCGGACCGGCTAACCTAATCTTCATTACACATAGCTAAGAACCACCCTAGTAAAACTAGCCATCTATAAAAAAACGCGTCCAAATCGGTCCATCCATTTGGTAACTAAAATGTCACAAGACATAGGCAGGCGTAAAATTTATAACACTCCTCTTTTTATGTCGGGGGTTAAATTAGTGAAAATTTTAAAAAATCCCCGCTTTGTGTGGATCCCGTGTTATCACTATCATTTATTTACACGCGTGCAATAAATTGCAATTGTCAATTATCATTACATATATTTGTTGACTATTGACTGATAACATACTGACACTTGACATCTGAAGAAACACGACCCTATTTCGTGATAGATTAATCAATATGAGATGATTCAATAAATTATCAGCTGTTCCCTTGTTACCAAGAAAAAGCTAAACAAATGTATAACGCGTGTTTAACAAATTCCTTACCAATTTTTGTACGTGTTTATTTATTTTTTGTGGTAAGACCCTAAGGATCTTAAGTTCTGGGTTAGTTATTATATACATAAATCCTATACAAAAGTTGTCAAATCATACAAAAATGACAAATTTGAACATGTTTAGTCGCTAAATACGTTCAAGGATCGTTGTACAAGCCAGGCTTAGTTTACGTGTGAAAAGTGTTGTTTCGTTGTTTTCGCAGGCGACTACAGACACAGCGCAAGTGCGTCACACGTCGCAGAATTTAAGCGTCAGGAAATAGTTTTATGTATTATAATATGTATGTTTGTCACTAAGGTACATATTATGGGCCGTAGAATTAAGTTTAAACATCTTGCACTTTTTTATAATTGTCTGCAATAATGATTTATCTATATATATAAAAACAAAGTCGGGTTAGTTACACCATTTATAACTCAAGAACGGCTGGACCTTAATGATCTTTGATTTGTTGGTTTTGTCTCCGCCCCGAATAGCAGAATAACAATTAAAATATCGAAAAAATTCACGCAAAAAGAAATTATGAACAAAATTCATTTTCTCATACACAATGACGGCAGATTGAAAATTCTACCGGGGTGACATACATTGGCAGCCCGCGTCATATGAATGTCAAGGTGGTACGAAGTTCGGCGGGTCAACTAGTTATTATTAAAAAGGCTAACTGAGTACTTCGAAACATGTTAACCAGAATTTAATGAATAATTTCCCCTAAAAATGAAGTTCGATAAATTGTTTTCAGAAAAGAAAACTTGAACATTGGCTAAATAAAAGCATGCTTAAATTCTGCTGGTTTTTGTCCCTTGGTAGACTAAGGTAGGCCCCTAACTGTTTAGTTATCTTATATCTGACTATAGACTGATGTTTATTTAGTAAATTACGGACAAAAATACTGAGCCATTAATTCTAATTAAGAAAATAGGGTACCCAGTATCACTGGAAAAATTATAAAAATCCTGATACAAAAATATAATTTATTTATAACCTTGGAGGTTATACGGTTTAA
The DNA here is from genome assembly GCA_963924445.1 of Philereme transversata. NCBI lineage: Eukaryota > Metazoa > Arthropoda > Insecta > Lepidoptera > Geometridae > Philereme > Philereme transversata. Next base: position 8,659,888 of record OZ004353.1, read on the forward strand.
AAGCCAAGATAAAAATATAAAAATCGAAAATCGCTTAATAAAATTAACACTAAAATACAAATACATCAATACTTATTATTGAATAAAAGTTTACTTGGAATGTTTCTGGTAGAACTCCGTCATGTACTTGGTCAATTCTTGTACTTCTTCAAGCGTGACTGCGTTGTAGATAGACGAACGGATCCCGCCAACGTCCCTGGAAAATATATCAATTAATTAATTAAAACACTTTATTTTACACCATAAAAAATAAAAATTAACAAACAAAATAGAAACCACAAAGCCGATAGCACGATGGGCGGTCTTATCGCTTTGAAGCGATTTCTTCCAGACAACCTTTGGATGACATGCTCCTTTGGATATGTATTGGTAAGACTACAAGTACAGCTCCGTCAATTCAAGACGATTTTACAATTTTAGTATCTTTACAAGCTTAGGTGGTTATAGGAAACAATAGTAGAGTTCCATGTGAAAGGGCTCGTCCGGAGATATGCTACCACCATACTTATTGCTGCCGCCAGCAGCATTGCTGTGTTTTGTAATTGTGCCGTCTAATTTCAACGTAGGATAAGAGGTTCTAATTCAGCTCGCAAGATTTGTCCTAAACAACAAACAAACTTGCAAACTAAATAAAAGCTTTTTTTTTACTACATGGAGATGGATCAAGCAAATGGCCCACCTGATGATAAGCTATTACAAAGCATTATCTCGTAGGTCACGCAACTAGGAACGTGCCCTACGATGCACTGCCCCGTCACAGATTAGTAGGTACATTATGATATAATTGCGGTAAGTTGAAAATTACAGCCGAGGCGATATTGCTAGCCCGAGCCGTAAGCGAGGGCAACAAGAAAGCAGAGACTGTAATTATCAAAGCGCACGTATGTCATACGACGTTTTATAACATAATATTTGCGAGGTAATAAATTAAGTCAAAGGCACAAAAACAGCCAGTATTACTAATAAAGTAAATTCATATTTTTTTGTTTTTATTACAGATAAATGGTTGTAATTTATTATAAAAATTAATTAAATTAAAGAATTAAATGTTTATTATTTATGTTTGATCTCCCAAATTTAATTTTATTCATAAAATGTTGACCACTTTTCTGACATAAAAACTCTTTGCTAAGATTTAAAAAAGTACCGTTCGTTTTAGACGGAGTATCTTGATAAACCGTACATCATCATCGTAATCATCAGCCCACATTAGTCCACTGCTGGACAGAGGCCTCTCCCAATACGCGCCACTGAGCCCGGGCTTCGGCTCTTCTCGTCCAGTTCTGTCCGCCACCATTCTTATGTCATCGCTCCACCTAGCCGGGGGGCGCCCCCCACTACGTTTTCCAAGACGTGGCCTCCACTCAAGAACTCGTTTATCCCAACGGTCGTCGGTTCTCCGGCATATATGCATATAAACCGTACGTTTTACCTTATTAAAAAGAAACTCGAGCGTTTTACATTACAATAACGCACAAGTACGTAATGACATACATTACGATATTGAAATTGGTGAAATAAGAGATCCTTTACGAGCAAACGTGTTATAAAAGATATTACTATACTAGTACCGATGCCTTATCCCCTACAACAACCGCCAAAAAAGGGGGCAAACGCGATTCTTTCCTAAACTATAAGCAGCCCGGTGAAAAACGTTAAAGGAAATATTATGTGATTAAGATTAATAAAAATATTCAAAGCTAGATTAGATATTCAAATAGTGTTTTAATCATGATGACATTCTTGTTGCTGTGTCATTTTAGTTACTATTCAAGATAACAAAAAGTACCTACCTACTCCATTAGTGGTCATAAAGCAAGTTTATCTAAGGATATAAAGTTTTATTTGATGAAGGTTGCAGTTGCAACTACTTTGTAGAAATTATGATTTTCGATTGACACTAGTTGAGATATTTGAATTATTCATGGTCCCTGACTCGCTTTATTATAAGATAAGATAAGATAACTCTTTATTGTACACAAAAGTAAAATACAGAACATAATTTTTACAAATAGATTTAGTACAATGGGCGGTCTTATCGCTAAGAGGGATCTCTTCCAGATGACCTTTGTACGGACAGGATAATAATTGATCACATGACGGAGGTGCATACTACTACATGCTATAAACATAAAAGAATAATAATAACACAAATAAATAAATAAAATACAATTAGCAAACATAAAAATGGTAATAATGAATTAACAAGCAGTTACAACTTCAACATAGGGATAGATAATGGGTGTGTATTTTTGTTTTAAAATTACTAATAGACTTGGATGTTCTTATAGAGAAGGGCAAAGCGTTCCACAATCGTACGGCTGTTACAGTGAAGGATCGACAGGAGTTTTAAGTTGGAAGGAATCTGAAGAAAGCAAATTGCGAGCATTAGCCTGGTGGAGAAACTCAAAACGCTCTTTAATATAGAAGGGAGAAGAAGGGTTAAAAAGGATGTTATACAAAAGGGAAAGGGGAAAGTATGTGTGCATTCCGGCGAAGACGGATGGGACACTACTTGAGCTTTGCGCGAAAATTAGAGGCATGGTCATAATTGCGCAAGCCAAATATGAATTATATTATTATTTATAATCTCTTATCTTAGTTGAAGAGTAATCAGACCATTACGTCACACTATTCTGAACAACATAATATCAAATATTGCGTTAGTTGATACAGATACAGAAAACTTACCAATACTTATTATGAGTTTTTAATGAGCGAGTGAGCTATGTTATGGAAGTTTTTTGGCTGTACAAAGGCCATTAGCTTAACGACTTGATAGCCGGGACTAACATCTTAACGTGCCCTTCAAATCATTAGTCACAGAGTTAGAAATCTACCAAGACTGGATTATTTTCATATTTCATCGAAATCGGTTCAGCCGTTACGCCGTGAAAGCGTAACGAACAATCATAGAAAAATATATATAATATTAGTAACATTACAAGTTTTCGCTCACGGCTTCGTACGCGTTGTTTACTAATAATAAGTACCTAAGCTATGTCACACTCCGGATCATTATCTACCTATATACCAAGTTGGTCCAGCCTTTAAGTAGTGAAAAACAGACAAAGACAAGGTTACTTTAGAATTTATAATATGCATGAATTTATAATAAGCATGCAAAGAGCCACGAAAGGTTATTACGCCAATAATAATACTAGGGGCCTAAAGTGACCACTTCAGGTGCCCTACTAATGACCTACTTATTGTGATGCAATTCATATACTATTCAGTAAAGTTTTAATGTTGCTAATGTTTTCGCCATATTACAGAGTATATAAATCAATACATTAAGTATTCAGTTAAAAAAATTATGATAAAACAATCTATTATCTGAGTAGTTTTGAACTACATCGCAAATATCGCGGTCGTAGTAAGGCACCAGGGCGCATATATTCACCTATGTCCCTTCAACTGGATAAGTCCCAAGGCCTCAGCACCCTTCAAGAAGTCCTTCTCCAAAGCATCATTCCCCGGGTTGCCGATCCTGAAGGGAATGGTCATTCTGCTCCGCACGTTCTTAGCGACCGGCGCGTAGTAGAAGCCGTTCGATTGCTCTATGGTGTTGTACACGAGCGAGGACTTCTTATTGGCCAGCTCGTCCATCGCGACCAGCCCGCCTTTCCTCTCGATCCATTGGAGGACTCTGCCCATTATGTAGATGCTGGAAATGGTAAAAACGTTTTGTGAAACTTTGGTGCTACCACCAGTTCTCCCTGGTTTTAGGGCTACATACCTCAAAAGGAAAAAAGGATCTCATAAGCATGAGTGGCCAAGACAGGTTAGGTAGATTCGAGCTTTGCTTGAAGAAACAGAAGCTTTATATGAGAATACTTTCTTGCATACAAATGTAAGGTGGCTGAGGGTTAGCGGTTCTTTGAAAATATTAAAGATTTTGAAATTGATGGTTTCCTTTTAGCGAGGAAATTTTGTTTGTTTGTTTATTTTTTTGTTTGTTTAATTTTGTATTGCACAAACAGAAAAATTTACAAATGGAGGACTTAATGCTAAAAGCATTTTCTACCAGTCAACCGTGACATGTGAAATATCATTTTTGGGTTCCTGGCTGCTACTTAAGAATATTTGTTTATCCAGCATTTTTCAAAAGAATTTATTATTAAGTTGTAGAAGCTAGAGAGAAACTCGTTTAAACTGGGACCAACAGGGAGCAAACTCATACTCACGCAAACATAGGAGGAGTATTATTGATAGAATCCATCTTGTTAACTGCAGTCCAGTCCAAGAGAGACGGGCATATCGGCAGGGCATTGTTCAGGAGATCCTCTCTCACGATCACCAGGGCCACTCCAGATGTACCAATGTTCTTCTGAGCTCCACCGTAGATTACGCCAAACTGTTAAAATGTTATTTTACATAACTTTGGAACGTAAATCCCTGACCCTGGACAACAAACTCCTCGTTTTTATTGAAAAACCACGCGTGCGAAGCCGCGGGCTGTTGTTATAGAAAAAAGTGCAGTGACCGTATGCTCTACCATATCCTTGGCATGCATTTTTTGTAATTAAAATACCAAAGAAGGCAATAAACAATTATAATTATTACTAGCTGACCAGCCCGCGGCTTCGCACGAATGAAATGACCTTGTGTTTTTTTATTGCTGTGTATGTGTATTTCATTATAATTGAATAAAATTAAATAAAAATCATAACAACTATTTTTGCATCAGGTCATAAAAATTGAAGTCGTAGTATTCATTATTCTTTTTTTTATACACATGATAAATCTCTACAAAAAATACCCTTGTACTTCTTGTATGAAGTACCTAATCAAAATAAAAATAAACCAGTTGACTCACTTTTGAAACATCTACTTTCTTTGACATGAAATTGGAAGACATGTCTGCTACCAAAGGAACTCCTTTAGTGTCTGGAATGAAGTCAAACTCAACACCTGGAACCAAATATTTCTGATTAGCTAATTCTGATTTCTAGTCTGTAGCTTTAGTGCATGATACCTTGATGAAGAGTCTAATATTAGTACTCTGGTCCTAGGACCAATGGAACGCGAGTAATCGCTAAAACTTATACCAATAGTTTGCTCAAAAGTACACAGGTAAGCCTATTTGAAAATTCAAGCACGTGAACTTCGATTTAAAATTGGACTTTCTTTGTTGATTTTGTTGCGCTAATTATAAATAAAATTTTTAGGCTTGTATTTGCATTATATAAAGCATATCTAGCCCAACCTTAAAATATTTTTGATATATTCTGGGAATTTTCATCAAATGTTGTCAAATATTTTTTTTATGTTTATTATCAATTCTTTTCCAGTCAGATGTTAGGTGTTTTTGGCACATATCGCCGTACTTTTGTAAAATCTCTTACACAAATTTTTTCAATATCAGTTTTTCTGAATTACTCCGTGTTTTCTCCATTTTCCTCGCGAGATCTACTGTTCTTACAGAACCACTAGCAATAAGGTATTTACCATGTATAGTTTCATTTGTGCATATGTGGACGTATGAGGCATTGGGGTCAAGATTCCATTCAGATTGGCGAGGTATGTCCACATACTTATCCGTTGGTGGTATAACCATGTTGACCTTGCCATATTTCTTAGCTTCCTTTGCTGCCTTCGCTGACCATGCACCTGAAGAAAAATGGATAAGACATGTTTGTATGGACTTTAAATTATAGTATGGCCTTAGAACTCAATGCCAGCACCTATCCTACTACTTTTCATAACGGTAGTAGGTCATACAGTAGGTTCCTAAAAAAACCTAGGTACACCTACTCTTTGTGAAGGTACATTTTTATGGCAAATGTTCATGTACTTTTATCGTTTTATTTACTTAATAGTAAACGGTGCCAGTTGCTTCTGAACAAAACAACAACACAGAGCAACTATCTTTAAATTTATTTAGCTATGCTACCAACTGGTTAAAGTGGCCCTAATAAGCCGGAAAAATCAATTAGTACACTCTGAGAACTGTGACATTAATATGAAACAATATCTAAATGAAAACAATGACTGACGTAGAAACTTACCAGTTACAACGTAATCAGCTGTTCCTGTTCTGGAGATCAGATTGAGAGGAACAGCAGCGAACTGACCCAGACCACCACCAGCGATAAATAGGATTTTGTAATTAGCGGGCACATCTCTGTAATAAATAGCACCTCTAAATGTCTGCGTCGTAAAAATGATGTTCGTACCGGTCACTACTTACAAAACAAACAAACAAACCAACCTCTGAGAAAGTAAGTTGACGTTGGTTGAGAAACAAACAAACGGGATGGGGGTGGGTAAAAAAGGAAGTCAGCAGGAATCAATCAATCAAACAACAGAAAAATCTTTAAAAATAGACGGATACAATTTTAATTAACTGGAAATTCTATCCAGGCTTAGATAAATTTTTAAATATTTAATAATTTTTAAGTGGCACAGTATTTTCAAGATCTCGTATTAATAAAAAAAATCCTTTTTGCGATTTTTTCCTACTTACTAGAAAAAATGTTAGAAATTTTTAACCTCTTCTAATCTTAATGGTATTCTATGTTAACCTACAATATTTAATTCAAAAACATGTTTATAATTGAAAAGGTTATGTTTAATTCAATAATTTAAATAATGTAGGTCAATATGTTCATCTATAATTTTTTTTTGTGGTTCAATTAATATTCTATTAATATCATATGTATTTAGTCAATAATTTGTTTATAATAATTGGTCAAATAATGACAATAACTTTTGAGTTTGAAATTCATTTATGTGAGTAGGTATAGATCATAACTTGGCAACAAGGTAAGTAGGTAGGTACATAGTGTATCTACCATAGTACCCTGAAGATTAGTTATGTAGTTACTTAGATAATGATCTAAAAATAACTTGAATTTTATTTTAGTTAATTGGCACTATTACAGTACTTACAGTAATCTTCTGACTACATTTTGAACTTCTGTGTTAAGATTCATATATTTTGGTGTCCTATGGCTGGTTTCCAATAAACTAATGCCGGAATCTTCAAAATTTGTTAGTTCATTCCTTATGATTTCGTATACCTACAAAATAAAAATATATATTAGGGTTTGACCTCGAGCCACGCACGAATCGAACGCCCGTGCAAAACCAGTTCAAAGTAATACTTGAAAATAATTTTACTTATCACTAGATACATAATACAAAGTATGGGAAAATATACCTTCAGCTAAACAAAAGTTAATGATATAGCAACAAAACATTTTGTGAACTTACTTCTTCGGGTAATTTGGCCGGTCCGGCACCAAAATTATGAATTTTAGGCATTGTTAAAAAATACACAACCGCTCAGTTTGAGATGTTAAATGGCACTAACTGCTAACAATCAAATTTGTGCTAAGAGAGATAAGAATTGGTCGAATTATTGTAATCAATACAAATGGTAGACAATACGCTGCGCAGTGTCAGAAGTTCAGAACAGACTATGAAATATATTAATGTACCATTCATAAAAGTATACGTTGTCGTGTACTAAATAGTGCGAGGGTTATCACCCGGAATTCATTACTTAGCTGGACAACTGGACAACCTGTTTACTGTGCACTCATGGTTGTTACTTTTAAACGAATGAGTTGAGTATGCAATAATTTTTGCACGTTCACTTACTTTTTGAGCTTATGTAAGTAACGGACGGACTAATTAATTACTTGATTCAGCATACCGCAGGATTACATATATTATAATAATCATGACATATATTATTATTGTTTAAACATAAATAACTACTGGTTCACCCCGAACTGAGATCTCGAGAGTCTCCTCTATAAACATTAAAATATTATTTGTAAACTTTGACCATCAAAATAGTGCCACGAAATGTATAATCATATATTATGACTTGACCTACAGTTTTATTCAAATTACAGGTAACGGGAGTTCATGATATTTGGTTACTCTTTTTAGGGGTAGACACAAATAACAAAAATAAATATTAAACAATAATATTTGACTAATAAAATAGTGCCATAAAATGCACAATCAACTATCTTGACCTACAGTTTCATTCAAATTACAAGTAACGGGAGTTCATATCAATTGTAAACTCGTTTTAGGGGTAGAAATTGCAGTTGGATTTCAGACTTTTCCCTATATTTGTGTCATTAAGGCTACACGAATACCAAATTTCAGCACTGTGGGGTCACTAATGTACCCTGTGTTTACGTCAAAGTTCAGTTTTTATGATGGCAAATAACTCAAAAACTGCAAGCGACTACAAACTAAAAAACTAAAATGCAACTAAAAATAAAAACGGGATCGAAATGTATTAATAAAGTCCTTTCCATTTGACCTAATAGTCTTTTTTAGATTTTTTTTACCCTTCTTGTATCCCAATATCTCAATAACCCCTCTAACATTTATAGCTCACTTAGTCACACCAGGATTATGCCAACACTACCTACCTATATACCAAATTTCACGATCATCGGATCAACGCTTCGAAGGTTATCTATCCTCGGACAAACAAGCATACATACTCGTACATACAACGCCGATTTGCCCAAGTTCATTTGGTGATCTAGCTTCGCTCGATCAAAAACATAGCTTATGTATTTAGGTGCCTGTTGATCTTTTTGGGCGTAAAACCTTTCATTAATAAATTGTATATAGGTAAAAGAGGTAAGTTTAAAACACCTAACTAATAATAGCTTCTGCGGCTTTAGTTTCACTGCGGCCACGAAGCCTATTGTGATCAAATACCTAACTAGGTAGGTACATACATAATAATTTGAACAAGTACTTAGGTATACGTACTTGTTCAAACTATGATGTTTTTTTGGCATTTTGTATAAGATCTTATACAAAATGTAAAAAAGTGGCACTCCGGGAGTGCCGACAGAAGTGAAAACTTGAATAAAAGCAGATACACTACAGGTGCTTAAATACAGAGGTGTCAGTAACAGTCAGTGTCAGTAGTCAGTGACAGGTGTCGGTAACAGTGTCGCGAGTTTAATGGTTTTTTCCCATATAAAAAAATGCTCAACGCGCCTAAAGAAGTTTTCATTTGAAAAATATATATATGAGACGAGGGCGCCACTTCCACCAGCTTTTGTGCTATTTAATTTAATATATAACTAGTTAACTTTGCATGTGTTTTTGGCCAAAACACTTTTTTGTTGGATGTTTTTACATGTTCAAGACGTTTTTTTAGCCTAGGACTTCAAACTGTGAAAGGTGGATTGTTATTTAAAAACTCTCTAGAGCATTTTAATAATTTTAGATTTTGTGTTATTAATTCCCCAATCTGTCGCTCTCAACGCCACCTCAACGCCCTCACCGCTTCACACACACACAATTAGATATATTTTCGGATAAATGGCCCACAATAGAGAGATCATGCTTACTCTATTGTGAAAGACTAAATTAGGTGCATAGTTAATAAGTGTTTTTATCTGTATTGCGTTACATATTATATTGTATTGTATTTTATTTTTATATTCTATTTGTGTTTTGCGTGTGTAGTTTTTTAGGTGTAACGATTTAGATAATGTCTGTAATGTTATACTTTATTTAATAAATTGATCTTTGAACTTTGAATTGCGCCTAAAGAAGAATAAATATTTAAAGAAAAATACAGACGCCGAACCTTATTCTTTTTGTTAAAGTCAGCTAAAAATAAATTTTAATTGTCTGCTTCAATCAATCACACATTCAGCAAACAAGATGTTGGCAGCATTACTCCACTTTCCAAGTTCCTTGTAAAAACTTCTTTACTTCTACTTTCTTTACAATCAATCAAATCAAAGTTCATTCATACATAGACAACTCATTCATTCATGACCATAGACGGAGAACTCATCTATGCTCAACATAATGCTCAACAATTCATGAGTTCATGACAAATTTATTTTCATTCATTCAATTCACCGCTCAACTCAATCCGCTCATTCGCTTCGATTTTTACTCGGTGGACGTTGTGTTTGTTCGAATAAATTAATGTTTTTCTTGAATTTTCCGTAGAATACAAGTGAAATACTTCTGGATTAGATTAGGATATGACTCCTATAAAAGATGAGACGATAAGGGAGGGTAATTGCTTAGAAATCATAAACCTGTCTGAGAAGAGTCCCGCAAAAAATTGCGCTTTGGTGGATGTGAGAGCGTGTAATAAGCCAGCGGCTAAGGTAAGAGTAGATAATAGCCACTCTAAATAAAATTCTATAAGAATTATGGTATAAAAATGATAAAATCAATCAATCTTAGATGTCTTCTCCCTCGTAGCTTGGGCAGGAATCGAAACAAAGTAGGTTCTCTTCGCACTGAAAGATATCTTGATGTTTACCTACTATCTGGCACTCGTACAAGCCTACCCCTAGAAAAGTACATACAGTTTTAGAAGCGGGAAATTCAGAACCTCAAACAAACCTATTCAGTGCTTTCAAAGCTTAGTTCATATTCACCACATAAAACAAAGTTTAATTATTGTTACACAAACACTACAATAACCGTCTTTCTGTTATTTTCTATTATAGGCTTCATCCCATCCGTTACAGACAAAGTTTCCAAAATATTAGCATTAAAATTAAATAATTATATGTACCATGGCATAGTTTGCCTGGACATTCTCTAAAGATAGACCAGATTGTCTGACACATTTAACATTTGAGCAGCCAGTAGCACTTGCAACTGCATACTTCATACTTTGAGGGACACCTAAAGCCTTTGGTTATAATAATGGTTAAACCACATTCCAATAGCTTTTAGCTGTTGACAGTCTTATCGTTATTCTGAAGCCAGAAGACTAATTTTCGTAGCCAAATATAGTCAAACAGTATTATTGTAATCTCAATGCTTGTCAAAACATTTAACACTGACTGAAAGCTGTATGCTGCCTCTAAATATGTCATGTGACTGAAAGTCCCCAAAGGTAAAATTCCAAGTATGTATTATAGTACAGGCCACTTATGACCTACAAACATAATTAGAAAAATATACTTCAATTGAGTAATATTGTGTCAGTATTGCTAAAATCTTGATTAGATCATTGTACTTGATTTTTATGTTCCAGTTGACTGTAAAATGATTTAAATCATGCATCATCAACCTCATTTACATGATAATTAACTTTCACATAGAGATAGGAAGTATAATTAAACTTTGCAATGTCTAAGTGCTGAAAAATACATAGTTTTAACAGGATTAAAATGACACCTTTGCTTATTTGAGTTCATAAATGAACAATACACCATTATAAATGCAAAAGTTTAGTTAAAAGTTTGTTACTTTTTACACTACACTTCAAAATAGGTATGATTAGGCAATGTAGCTCTTTCATAGCCTAAAATAACATATAGGCTCCTTTTATCCCGGTACATAACACAGGTACCTACATAGTAGACAAGCAAAGCTGTGTACAGAAGCTAGTACTTTATAATCTAATAATCAAAGCCTGCGTCACTTCACATTTTGTTAAGTGGTTTCTGTGACTTATGGCAATGTCAATTGATCCAAGAATCAAAGAATGATGGCATTCCAAGTATACATATAATATGTTGGTCTGTGTTTACAAAGGATGACTCAAAAACCTGTCTTCATAACTTTAAATATTAATGATACCAATACACACAATCACAACCACTTGTGTTTTAAATCATCAAAGGATGACATAAGTGGCAGATAGTAGGAGTAGCCTACTTCCAAATAGTGGGTTGTAACCAACCACTTATGTAGTAGGTAGTTCTTTTCACGCTTAGCTGCCTGTAATGTAACAATCTTATCATTTGGTTAAATTGAAAGAGGGAAAGTGTTAAGTTGCAAAATGGTTGTATGAATCTGTTGCATCGTAGTATGATATTTGCTTTTGTTGTTTTACAAGTGCTTGGTAGTATTGATCAAAGGTACTGCACCTTTGATCAATAAAGACTATTAATGATTTTGTACAAGAGATGGTGAAGGATTTTTTTTTGAAGATTCAAGACCTCATTTACCTTGGTCAGATAAATGTCTGTTAAGCCAATTGAGTTACGTTAACACATAATATTGTTATGAAAATAAAAACCAAAATTGAACAGTCATCTGCAAAGGCGGTAGAAGAGGTCTTGAATGCCGCAAAAATTAAAAGCAAAATAATTCCTACAAATCTATTATGTATAATCATGTCAAAAGGTCAAATAAGATCTATATAATGATGTCAAATTATACAATTACATCACGCGCTTCATATCAAATCTATCGGCATTGTATTGAATTTGAATTTCTCTCAGCAGCGACGGCGGCAACGAACGGCAGACTTTTCACTTTTTTTTCGCCTGTCGTTCGAGACACGCGTCTCAGTCGTAATCATACACTCGCACACATAATTGTTTCATTACGACCTAGCACAGTGCAGTGTCTTTTAGTGACCATTTATATAGCACTGTATTTTTTTCTAATGCATTCTTTTTTGTTTCTTTAAATCTTTCAGTGTTAGTGCGTCATGTTGTGAGCAGCTGATTTTTTTATTTTGTTTACATGATTGTATCAAAAATGCACAGAACTGTTTGAGTGAGCCTCTATGTAGTGCATGCCTTTGTTGCACCCGTATAGACCGGACAAGATGACTAATTCACAGGTATTTTTGTTTCTTTATTTTGCACTTTTTTGCAAGTTGTTGTTTGTTGCATTTACCGCTTTTTAGTTTTGTGTGTTTGTTTTATTTCACGATAAAATATAAAGACTTGAAGAATGGGTAATTCAAAAAGAGACTCATGCAAACTACACCTTGCAACCATATTATGCTTTTATGATTTTTGAAAACAGTATTACCTATCTACTTACTACCTACCTATTCTTTTCAGGATTATATTTATTCTAAAATACTTAGGGTACATATTACCACAATCAAATTAAACAGTTTAACGCGTGTTTAAAAAAATCCTATACAAAAATTGGTAAGGAATTTTTTAAACTTTTCTGCGGGCGTTTAACTTTAGGTATGGTAAGGCCTATACTGTCCAATAGAAATTTCGTGTAACTACCGACCTTAGGGTGTACCTACTGGAATCTAAGCATAAACTCGAGCTTTCTCTAGCTAAGCTATAGCGCGAGTTTATTATCGGGCCCTTAGATTTACTAGACCTATACAAGACATGATGCTATGGCATTGCTTTCCAACTTTACTAAATCTGTTTTACTGTTGTACTACTTTTGGGTTAACAGTAAAGCGGGCTTTACACTTTGCTATATTCAGATAGACTAAAAAAAGTAGACAGACATAGACATTTACGTCATAGACATGCTGAATTTAGTCCACGAATATTGTAAAGTGTAAAACCCGCTTTAAGTATAACTTACATTCAAATACACTAGAGACAAGCCGTTCTACTTTAATGTAGACTATTTTAATTCTTACACAATTATGTTAATTGGGCTCAATTCCCTGGCGCATGGCGTCTGTCATACAAACATCTCAACTCGTCTTTTGTCTCTCAATTAAACATTACCATTCCGTTCTCGTAAACTGATGTAATTTTAGTAATGACTCAGGCGACTGATTAATTTGTTTGGCCCTTGGCATATTAATAAACAATGCTGCCTTGGTTCAGAATCAAAAGATGATACTTGTATATTCCAAGCAAACGTCTTAGCCCATTTGGCTCATGCCCAGTGGGACTGAAAGGACGCTTGAAACTTTCTGAAAAGTCACTATGTCACAGGCCTTTAGGCGCGCTTGAATCAAACACAAGGGTTGGCTAGTAGTAGTGTCTCGAGATTCTTATACTAGAACTAAATTTGAATCAAGACTTAAGTACCTATAGATTTTGTCAGTTTTCGAGAGTCGAATTCTAGAATATGAGATGTTACGATTAGAAATTATGGACAAGGCCGATGTACGATCACACAGTCCTTATGAAAAAAGAAAGAATACGCTCTTATGGAATCAGGGCACAGTTTTATTCTCACTGTAATCAAGTTTCTTCAGAAAAACCCTTTCCCATACTCACAAAATGCGTTCGTGTGGTATAAAGTTCATGTCATTTCACTATAATAAATTAATTGTATTGTTCTATGGCGTAATAATACCTGTAATTTATGTAGCGAATGATCGAATTACATCGAACAATCAGATCATAAAACATCAAAGTAAAAAGTTCAAATAAGTTCAGGCAATTGAGGTCGTTTCTATACCTGATCCGTTACTAAGCGTTCTCAGATCAACAAATTACTCGGTTCAAAATTGGCAGATTCTATACATTTAATTCTCAACTATCTCTGCATTTGATATACTCTACCTAGGTTCGATTTCCCCCATTGCAATTGCATGATTTCAATTCCGTCCTAGATTGGAACTCGTCGATGACCCAAATACGATCCAGTAAGGGGTCACTAATCTAGCAAATCGCAGTCTGAATTTGCCTGCGATGTTTTTCATCATTATTAAATGTAGTTGTAAATTGAGAGACAAATCCTTTCCGTTATGAAATTGGTCACTTTAATAATGACAAAGTTGGCAGCAGGATTGTAATAGGCGATGTTTCTTCATTATTTTATTTGCCACCCACCAGTTCTGAACTAGTTTGTGCCTGGGTGTACTGCTTCCTTAGTCCATTTAGATACCTATCATGTCCAATGAAAATGTCGTGATAAGTAAAAATATCACTTTAAGCTCTTATTATTTGAAAATCTGTGAATATGTGTAGTATGTCAACTCTAGGACTTTACCTACATTTTAACAACAAATTCTTTAAAAAGGTTTTTTCTCATCTATGCCATTATTTACGTTTGTCTAGTCACAGAAAAGCGTCGTAATAGTGTGAAATTTCACCAGAAACTACACTTTTATGTATTTACGGCTATGTGTCAAGTCGTAAAACTTGAAAGTTAGGATTTTCTCATAAAAAGGAAAGTTAATTTTTAGATTGTCATCCCTTAACCCTCTAAAAATGATGACTTCCAGGTTTTTTTCTAAAAGATTTAAATTTTACGCCAAAAATATTCCTTAATCAAAACAACTCCTTCTAGATATGGTTTCGTGGCGTGAGAAGCTCAAAGTTCCGCCATGTGTACGGGGTGCCATTCAAAAGAGAGCGCTGTTACGACAACATAAAAATCACGAGGAACGCGCACGACTCCAACTTTTGCGCAGTCAACCCCAAGTTTGTGGCGATTGTGACTGAGGTTGCTGGTGGCGGAGCATTCCTGGTGCTGCCTTTGGATAATGTAAGTATTACTATTAAGTACTATATTGTTGCTACATTGTCTTCACGTGTCTTTTTCTGTCTAATTAACTCACTATCAATTTCCTATAACCTGTTTTGCAAGATAAATCCGTCCAAGAACAGTAGAGATAGAACTGAAAACTGCATGGGCAGGGTAAAACATTGTAGATTTCCTCCGATTTCTTCTTTAATACAGACTTTTTTGCAACACAGCTTGAATCTACGTTCAAAACCCTTGACCTAAAGTGGCCCCTATTGTTTGTCTAACGTAGACCCGTAGACTAACCGTGCAAAGTCAATGTACCCACTCTTTAAATTCCGCTAGTTTAATATAACTCCATTGTGTCATGCTTCCTTGTACTTGCTCTGGGATTTTCAGTTAATTTAAATGTAACTAGTAGTTCGCCCCGAACTAAGATCTCGCGAGTCTCCCATAAAAACAAAATTATATTATTCGTAATCTTTGACTTTCAAAATATTGCCACGAAATAAACAACCAACTTACTTGACCTACAGTTTCATTCAAATTACAGGTAACGGGAATTCATGTTAATTGGTTTTCATTTTAGGGGTACAAAATGCAGTTATTCTAGCTTTAGGACTTTTGCCTATATTTGTGTCACTAAAGCTACACGGATACCAAATTTCAGCATTGTGGGGTCACTGGTGTACCCTGAGCATTTTGTCAGTTTTGTTTTTATTATGGCTAATAACTGAAAAACTACAAGAACTAAACTAAAAATAAAAACAGAGTTGAAATGTACTAATGAAGATCTTTAATTTGACGTCCCACTTGACCTAATAGTCTCAGTTTCATTTTTTTACCCCATTATCTCAAAAACCCCCCAACATTTTTAGCTCATTTAGTCACACCAAAATTGTGCCATCACTACCTACTTATGTATCAAATTTCACGATGATCGGATCAACGCTTCGAAAATTATCCTCGGACAAACAAACATACATACATACAACGCCGATTTGCCCAAGTTGATTTGGAGATCTCGCTTCGCTCGATCAATAACTTTAAATAGTTCGCCATTTCTGAGACTTCTAGTAAGCAGGCCTCAGGCTTCTTGGAGTTTCTGTAATTTTTCATTATCTGTAAATGCAGAAGTAAATGTCTCAAAAAATTGAGGTCAAATAACGCGTTCTTATAATTGTGACGGTTAGTTAGTTAATAGCTGTCCGTTGTGCCCGATCTTATCTCTCCACCATGTAGGAACGTGTTATAGATTTATGTTTGTTATACAAGTAGGTAGGGAGAAGGTGCATGTCTGCCACGCCTTTTTATGTTATGTACATTAATATAGAAACAATTTCTATCACAAAAGTGGTATTGCTTGTTCATTCAGTTATGTGCCTGTATAGTTTCATGGAAAGTGGTTTATAACTTTTCCTCCATATTCAGGTGGGCAGATTGAACAGCGAGTTGACCACTTTCTATGTCACTCAAAGCGAAATGGCAAAATATATTTCTCAGATCTAAATTTAGATTTTAAATTAAATTGATGCGCGTTACGCCGTTATAGTAATCGTATTGGGGCTTCTAGTAAACGACGACCCAAATTAGTAATTTTAGATCCCCTTTTAGCTTGTGAATTAAAAGAGCGTATGATTTTTAATGAAGAATAAAGTATAGGCGGTCTTTTCTGAAACACAGAATATGGACACTGCGAGCTCTTTATGGATTTAGGAGCCATTATGTAATTTATGTTAATACACGCCCCATACTAACAAGCTACTCACCCAACCCTATATTGAAGTAGCCTATTGCCATTGCCAAAAATAGCTTGAGTACCATATAGTGTCATGATTTGCAAGTTGACCTTCTAAGTACCACAAACGCTGTATGAAGTCATATTATTACAGGCCTTTTTCGCACTATACAATAGTGAATTGAAGTGAATTTCTTTGTGTTAGGGGGCGTCTAAACGGGCTATATTTTACGACAATTTGTGGCTGCAATACTGTGGCCGGCAACATTGCTAGCAATACCAGCCACACTATGCAATATTTTAAGGATGGCCCGGCATTATAGCCACATATTTTTTGGTATGTCAAAATGTTTTTATGTGTAGCCGGCGTGTGGCCGAACGATCGCCTCGCAATCGAAAATACTGCAATATATCTGGGCCATCTATATTGTTGTTCTGTTTTACTGTATATGCGCGTCTCTTTCTCCCTGCGACGTGAAGTACTTTGCGTTTCACTTTCTTTAATGCTGTAATGACAGCTGAAGACAGCTGCTTTCCTCTGTTCCCTCTCCAAAACCACGTGCTTCTAAGAAGTCCAAGACTGCAGATCCCATTTTGGAAAAGGCTCAAAACATTATACTTGAAGCAGGTGAAAAAAGAAGAAATGAATTTGCTGGTTTCGCAGAGCATATAGCAAACAAGTTAAGTAAATATGATGACTATACCCGTGCTCAGACAGAATTCAACATAATGAAAATTTTATTTGACTGTGACATGGGAAAATACAGAAATCCAGCTTCGTGCTGGCGATAGCGGAGAAAGAGCTAGCACTTCTTAATCCCAATATTCAGAGATGTCCCAATACATATCACGACAAAATACTCGGCAGCCTATGACTCAAGAATATACCGCTCCTTATCAGTCTCCACCACAACAGTATGCTGATCTACACCACACCCAGTTAACTGGAAATATTGCTTATGAAGAACTTGTGACTCTAACTGTCAATAGTGATTCGCAAATTCATTGATTCTACGTCGAACAAAAATAAATGTGCACTTAATAAATACTTAAATATTTACTTGCCTTTATGTATTTCTTTAAGCCTTCTATTAAGGCTTCACAAACATCTGGGATAATAGTTGAAATTGAATAAGCGGACACTCTGAAAAGGTACATTAAACTCTTGAAAGAATCTCCAGTCGCTAAATACCGTAGAGTTATTGCTAATCTTGTAGTCACAGGTATTGCATTCCTCATGTTTGTATCTTGCCTTTGTATGTTTGGTCCAATTCTGTTCACAAGAAATTCGAAGTAGCTCTTAGACATTCTTGTAAAAATTTTAAATAAGTATTTATCCAGGATTAATTCCTTGTCTACGGAATCCAAAGTGTCACGCCTACTTGGGTAGGGTCGAATCCACATTCGTGTCCTTTTTTTTCGTTTTTCTGCCAAAACAATGTAAGCGGCTGCGATGAGCGTCATTTCGTCGGCCATTGTTGCTGGATTGTGTGGCTCATTAAAGGGTTCTGAATCAAAGGCCATACTATTGCAGCCATATTGCAACATGTTGCCTGCAATTGATTGCTCAGCCATAAAATGCACTAAAATGTTTTTTTGATGGCTGGGCAATGTTTGCCAATAATTGCAGCCACAAATTGTCGTAAAATATAGCCCGTTTAGACGCCCCTTTAGGTAATGAATTTGACGCCACGTTCGGATTACAATCACTGAACCTTATTG
Source organism: Philereme transversata (assembly GCA_963924445.1). Taxonomy (NCBI): domain Eukaryota; kingdom Metazoa; phylum Arthropoda; class Insecta; order Lepidoptera; family Geometridae; genus Philereme; species Philereme transversata. The sequence goes on from OZ004353.1 coordinate 8,678,465, forward strand.
CCGTGGGAAAATAGAAATGTGTTGACATTATTATTTGTAATTTATTAGCTGTAACAAATTTCACTTATATTATTAATGACTCTTTAGTAGATACGGCTGTCTAAAGCTGAGAGGATAGTGTAGGAGCTCGGTAGGAAAAGCCTACTCGATCTATAAACCAGGAATGACAAGTTGCGACCTTCATCCAGCCAATGCTGCTACCTGCCATCGGGCACTTAAATTCTCTGGTTATAATTTAATCAACTGTTTTAGGTTTTAGGTGTAAAGTCTGTGATCGTAAGTTTTTTTTGTTTGCGTCGCACGGTTTTGTGCATTTGCCAGTGGCAAATAAAAAAAATAGGAAAACAGAATAAACACAAAACCCGGGATTTATAGGGTGTTTGATAATATACGCACTAAAATGAAAGGGGTTATTTTGATGAGCATAATAAATAAATTAGTGAAATGTTTACTATAGAAATGTGAAATTTATTTTGGCATGTATAAACATACACTTTATTAAACTTATGTTGTGCTATTGCTATTGGTGACGTCTCGAGATATCTCTTGTTGTCCCTTTCTAACCCAAAACCCGCAGCCTTTTCCGAAAGAGATATCAAATCGGCCTTTCTTTTTGGATGTCGATTGCAAGAGTAGGCAGTAAGTTTTATATCGAATTAATCACCTAAACTTAGTCGAGTTTCTTTAAAATTTGATAATATAACTAGTAGTTTTTTTTTCGAGAAGTCTTTTTTATGTTTTGAGAAACCGTCACTTGAATATCGTCAGCATATTACCAAACACCCTGTATACTCTAAATTAGGAAATGATTAGGAGAGGAAAGGAATACATTAAAGATAAATTATACAAGATAAGAGGTATTTACAAAATTAACATTTACAATTTGAGGTACCCATAAAATCCAAGAAACAGCCGATTTCAAAGCATATAACTAAATATATTTTTTTTATTTTGATGGATAGAAAAATTTTACCATTTTCATGAATCCTCTTTGGGGTAATTATTTCATAAATTCAGGCACTACAATGTTTCGAGAATAATTTATTTAATCAACTGTATTTGGTGTTTATTCTAAAGTCGAACACCTTGACAGTTTAAGTCGTAAGGTGTAGAGGCATAAAACCTAAGAAACAACAGATTTGAAAGCATAAGCCTAAGTTAATTCTTGTTTTATTTATTTTATTATGATGATTAGGAAAATTTGTTTATTTCCATGAGTAAAACGTATTTCGCTTTATCTTTTATACATTTTCCAAAATCTTTTAGAAAACACAGTCATTTTGGGTTAAAATAACTAGATACAGCCCAATAACATTGCGATAAAGTTATTATCGCACAATCACCTGCAAATGATAAATCACCCAATAATCTGACCTACTATGCGTATCTCAATTCCAACAATATAGACCGGGAGATGGTGACACAAAATGTCAGGATTTGTACCAGTATGGCGACCCTTCAGGGGTCCAATTACGTAATGACAAAAAGGAAAATGATGGTCATAGGGCTGGTACCGGCGGCTCAATCTTGTCGAACGTGTCGGATAAATTACGAGTGTCGAACGATTTGTTCCACAAAACTTCTTGTATTTTCCGATGGTCGATAAAAAAAGAAGGTGTAATGCCATACTTCTCCGGTGTGACTTACAGCCCGCCATTCCGTTGAGAACACATTATTTAAAACGGCGGAAAACTCTGTTGTTGAAGTTTAAGAACAAGCATTTTTATTTTATACAATTTTCTGCCTGCGGCTTCGCACGTTTGTCAATAAAAACATTACCCTCCTGCGCAGTCGGGTAAAAACTAGCCTATGTCTCAAACCTGTTCTTTATCTATGTATATACAAAATTTCATCGTAATCGTTCCAGCCGTTCAGTCGTGAAAACGTAACAGAGAGACAGAGTTCCTTTCGAATGTATATTATTAGTATGAATTTAGGCTTTAGAGTTTTGTGTTGACTACTCGGTAATCTGTTGGTATTTAAGAGCAGTAGAGATCCTTGTGAAAGGGCTCGCCCTGGGAAGTACTACCACCATACCTATTTCTGCCGCCAAGCAGCATTGCTGTGTTTTGGTTTGAAGGTTGCCAGCGAAATTACAGGCACATGAGGATTTACACCTGTATGCCTCAAGTTGATGGACGCATGGCAGTGCATCGAAGGGCACATTTCTAACGTGCGTGACCCATGAGGCAATTCTTTGTTGTAGGCGATGGTTACCACTTAATATCAGATAGGCCATAAGCTTGCTCCATTTACGTGTAGTATGAAAAAAATGGCGCACCCTGGGAGAGACCTACGTCCAGCAGTGGACTGGTATAGGTTGATGCTGATGATGATAAAAAATACCCTCTTTACTAAATGGCTGTTGGTAATGAATTGTATCTCTTCCAGACTGGCCGCTTAGACTTCAACGCCAGCCGAGTGACAGGGCACAAAGGCCCAGTGCTGGACATCAAGTGGAATCCGTTCAACGATAACATCATCGCGTCGTGTTCCGATGACTGCACGGTAATTGTGCCAATTTTTTTACAATTATGCTTTGCGTCGACTTGTTGGTATCGGTACGAACGCTACAAACTATAAAGAAACTATCCGTAACATTGTTATTGGCATTTTAATCTTCTTCATAGCGTGTCAATAGCTCTACTTAGGTATATTATTTTATTATATATTGTGTTAGATAAGTACTTGGCTACATTGATGGCGTCAGGAGAAGCCATTTTTAAGTCTTCCATTGTGCAGGTGTTCGGGCACAAAGGGCACATTAGCAGGTGTTTCATCGATTGTGCAGGATCACCACAGTCGCATTGGATTTAGCTGGGATCCCTGAATCCCCATTTGCACATATTGCGACCAACCTGTGTGCGAAGCCTATTTAAGGATTTCCTCACTGGCCACTGCAGGTCGTGCCCTGGTGGAAGCTGTTCTTGAGGGGGAATGAAGTCAGGTGGTGGGGGGGTTGCTATCTATTCACAGTGCGCGTCTAGCAACAGATGGGTCGTCGCTGGTGACCTGCGTGGAACGCTGAAAACTCTTACGACTTTTTAGGCGGCCTTGTGGAATTTGATGGCTATATAGATGATGTCGACTATCATGCTCCTGCTTATATTTTTATATGGAGCAGGCCACATCCCCGACGCACTCCAGGGGCGTTTTAATAGTCATTGTATCACCAAAAATAACAATTGTGTACCCGAAATACGTATATCTTATAAAATGACAATATTCATTCATAACATACATTTATTTACATTTATGCAATATCTAAACCGATGCAGACAATTGAAATTCGTCAGGTTTTACTGTATTTATGAACGTATTATTATGATGATTGAAAATACGACGTATTAAAGGTTGCTGGGAGCTCTGGAAATCTATGAGGGGTGGTTATATTCAGCAGGGGACGTCCTATGGCTGATATGATGATCATCATCCCGAGACGTTCAACACGAAGTTGCTAACTCCAAAGTAATAATGATGCCGAACGAAGCTACAATGTAACAGAAATGTCTAGGCGCCCGATACTGACAAGTGGACGCATAGCACAACAATCACTTTTTTAGACGCAATTTGCCCGTGGTTGTTATTGTAATTGATGATCACGCGCACTAAATTATATGGCTCTTATTGTGGAGTATAGAGAGATTGAAGTTTCTCTGATAGATCCGGAACTAGATAATCCTCTTGCCGTCAAGTAACGCATTGGTGTGCCGTTCTGATTTTAAGGAAACAATTCAAATTGCATAAATATCCTCGGGGAATAATAATAATAATTCGTTTATATGCTTCAATGTGGTGTACAAAGATCTTTGTAGCAAGGGGTGAAGTCAGACGTTAATGATGATGTGATGATGATCGTTGCCAACGTAAAGACAACTTATAAAGGCCGCTGGGAGCCGGCGAGTGTGGGCCGTAGAAGATTGTTTACTCTAGGTATGATTAATCCCCAAGTGGAGAGTAAACAGGTTTCTTCTAGGCAAGCGCTATCTATCGTAGACTGCATCATTGCATAGTCGCTTACTATAAGGCGAGGTCGTAGACTAACGACAGCTTATCATTTATTCAAAAAAACTATGAATCTATGAAGCGAACTAAGTTCTATACCTGTTTCTGTTTTCTGATCATGTTAAATACCGAAAGGGTTTATAACCGTGTAATTTAGAAAACTAGTTGTCGGGTATTTGCTATTTCCAAGTAGATTTAAGGTCCAAAAATACGGCAATTCGTTGATAATTATTACAGCCCAAATTTTTATACAGATGAGGATGTGATGACACAAATATCTGCCTCTTCAATGTTTCGCCATGTCTATTTACTCGATCACTTGTGTCAATAATGTTTTGAAACAAATAGGTTTTACGGATCGAAAATATTCATTTAATACGCCTTTGTTAATTTTGTGATAAGGATATGATTGTTTAGTTATCTTATCTGTGACTAGCTAATTATTGATTGTCCACTAATAGGAAAATATGTTATTCATTTACCTAGCATAAACAATGGTTCAGAGTAATGTGTCAAACAGTGGGGCGTAGAAAGACTTGCGCATTCATACGAAATGTACAGAAGCGTCGCGCATGCGTTCAGTCTCATGTGTATGTATTGCGTCGCAAGACACTTCTTTACATTTTGTAATAAGTAGATTAAAGAGGTGCCACGTCTCCGCCTCGTCCTCGCCTCACCACGTCTCGTCTGTCTGAACTGCATTTTCCTTTGTAGATTAGATTGAGTTCTATTATAAATTGTTTCTCTATAGGGAAACAATGATTCGTTCCATTCCACGATGCACAATCTGTTTTGTTATGTACGACATTAATTTTAAACACACATCCACATCGTATTAACTGATTTTGGAGGTGGGTTTAACACCGGTAGCTTGAATATTTATTCAGTAATCGATACATTACAAAAAACAATGTTTAAGGTAAATCGACGGCGCCTTTGCGATGATGCCGCTTAGTCAGTTTAACAGCTAGGTACTTAACTTACTTACATGATGAATGCATATGATATGTTTATCTATTTTATACAGGCTGTTTCATTGTCAATTTAGAACTTGATATTAAGGATGTTTGAAAAATTTAAAATGTATGTGGTAATGAATTTATAAAAACTATTTTACAACAATACTAGCTATTAGCCCTACCCGTATTGTCATTTAATGTCATTAATAACAAAACACGTGTAGGTATAAGCGATTGACAATAATAGCAAGAAATAAAACGAAATTTATCTAACTTAACACCCTCGGGGATCCTCGAAAACTGCTACTATTAACACAGCCTTACTCCGTTACTTCAAGGAGTTAGTATGGCGTAGTTTACATAATTTTCCTGGGTTAATTCACCTGCATTATGTATACAATTCGTAATTTAATTACTAGTGAAGGTCAGGTTAAAAAGGGGAACGCGCAATATATTCCAAATAATTCCAATCCGGGACGTCGTTGCTACGTGACATGCCACAAAATTGATAAACAATAAATGCTTATGAAATAACTGTAGCTCAATCTATAGTAGTTGGTAAGTTTGGCATAATACAAGCTTTTTATTAACTTGCAATGTATATGTATGTTTGTCCGGGTGGAATCTTGCAACTAAATTTTAAACCCGTGGGGAACGGGTTACTATAGCGGGTCCAATTTTACCCAGAATGTCTGTGTATGACGTCATTAGATTAGTGTTTGTAGGTACCTACTACTGTCATACTATGACAAACCACTTAATTTTACTATTATTTCTCTTAACAATAATTCATTTTACAAGCTTTTTATTAACTTGCAATGTAGGTATGTGTGTTTGTCCGGGTGGAATCTTGCACTAAATTTTAAACCCGTTCCCCTCAACCGATTGAGCTGAAATTTGGAATACATATGTAACTTCGGTGGCAATGCAATAATATGGTACAATGGAGGTGGTCTCATGATGGAGACGGATGCTAGACAATGGAACTTCTGAATGGATTATAGTAGGCTACTAGTGTTTGGGCTCATTTGAATCTGCTTGCGGTTCCGATTATGAATTTTATAAAAGCTTGTTTTGATAAAGTAATTTTTCAACAAAAAACTTAAATTATTTAAACAGAATAACTGAATATATAACATGTAGAGTATTGTAGTTATCTGCACTATAATTCGGTAGTCTAAATGATTGCGATCTAGATTTTGAAACGGTTGCGAAGAATTTTATCAAACCAGAGCATCTAGGCTACGTGACGCTTGCCAAATCCTTGCAAGTGCTGTCATTCTCAACACTTTCACGTGGTATAAATAAATAAATAAATATCGCTGGACATTTCACACAGCGCTATCTAGCCCCAAACTAAGCAGAGCTTTAACTATGGGAACCAGATAACAGATAGAATACTTATATACTTTTTTTTGTAAATACATACTTATAATATATAGAAAAACACCCAGACACGAAACAAATATCTGTAGATCATGCAAGCATTTGTTCCGCGGCGGGAATTGAACCCGCTACCTCCTGCGTCTCAGCCGGCTATACGCCCACTGCACCACGGAGGCAGTCATGTATGAACTTAACTGACGATTAAATAAAACAGTAATTGTAGGTTAAATTAAATGTAGTAAATGTACAGATAGCGTTGCTAACTGGTAACCCTCTGATTGTTTAAAGATTTAGATAAAAACTTGGAGAAGGATATGTTACAAAAACTTTAGAGGCAAACTAGACGGCCAGGAACCCAGTGGCAGGCCTAAATTCAGGTGGCTGGATGGCATAGAGCAGGACATAAAAGCTATTGGAGTTAGCGTTAGAGAGAAAAAGCCCAAGATAGATCCGGTTAGAAAAATTTACTTGACCAGCCCAAATCCCACTCTCGTGGCTAATTGTGGTGGGGGGAAAAAGATCTGCACTGATTTCCTGTATTGGGGTGTATTGTGTATTACCCCCAAAGTGGTTTTAGGTTTCCTTTCGTCTGAACTTTCCTCTTCGGTGTTGTGCGTCACTTCTGGTTTCATTTACTATAAAAAAGAAAGAAAGAAAAACATTTTATTTATAACGGCACATTAGGACTACAAAGCGAGACATAACACAGGAAAACAGAAAATACATAATTACTGATTTAAACGGGTATTAATGTATTCATTTATCGCGTAGACCTTTTTTATATGTTACCCCGGCGTTAAAACGATAAATACCCGTTTAAATAAGTAAGTTTGTACCAGAGATCGCGAAAGTTTGAAAAATACAAAAAGAAAGTAAAAACACAATTATATTATTATTATTAGCCTGTTGTGTCCCACTGCAGGGCAAATGTCCCCCTTACTTCTTTCCACTCGTCTCTGTTGTTCGCAAGTAAGGGCCAATCCTTGAGGTAGGAGTTTAGCTCATCCCGCCACCTTTGCCTGGGCCTTCCACGCGGGCGTCGTCCTTTGTTTGGGACCCATTCTGTGGTGGTATTCGCTCATATTTTGTCTGATATACGGCAGACAAAAACACATGTAATAAAAAATATTCAAATTATCGTTATATACTTTGTTGAACAGGTAAAACTATGGCACATCCCGGACGGTGGTCTATCCATGCACTTGACCGAGTGGCTGGTGGAACTGCACGGCCACAAGCGCCGTGTCGCGTACATCGAGTGGCATCCCACCGCCGAGAATGTACTGCTAAGCGCCGGATTCGACTACTTGGTGAGTGTTCTGCAGGCTGTCGGTATCGATACCAAACTTTACATCACTTCTCTTAACTTTGCGTTCTTTACCATGGTACCATTAGTCGGTCCCATTGATGATACTGTGCCCTTGTTCCATTGCGTTGATGGTACCATAGCAAATGTATTTTTTTTATCCGTGATACTTTCAGGAAATAAATAATACGGATTAGAAAAATGTGATTAAGAAACTTAATTTACTTAAAGTCTATGTAAAAACAAATGAATGGTGTAATAAAAACAAATTTAGTACCTATGTACCTACTGCCATCTCCCACCTACCACTGTGAATGGCAGTAGCTCGTTAGGTTTTTTCTTATTTTGCCATAGTACCTTAGATAGAACGATGACATAAAAATGCTACAGTACCATCAATGGAACAGCAGAGATCGGATGGTAAAGGAACAAAACTATGGCACATCCCATTTACAGCGACAATCGGCTTTGCATAACGGTTCTATTATATTTAGCATAAAATTATTATGTTTAGCAAAAAAGCTATGTCTCTTCTCTGAGCTGAAGACACTATTTTTTTTATTTATTTAACGAAACGCTACATACAACTAGTAATACATAGAGCACTGTAAAACCTTAAAGGGTTGTCTTGGTGCTTAGAGACACTCGAGCCGCTACACATTATTTAAATAGGTACATAAAAACCCCGTCACCTTTACCTAAACATAATTTTATAGTTACACAATCACTCCCACCCACACACACACACACACAACCATACCTATCCACCCAAATTACCATCTACAATCTATTACCAAAAGTATGTAGGTACGCAAACATAATAAGGCGGCGGCAATTATAATAATAAAAATTATTGCCATGCTGGTAACTTAGGCCACGGTAATGTTATTTAGACAGTATTCTGTATTCATACAAACGGCCAGAACGTGAGTCGTACCTACGCTTCTCGTGTTCGGTACCCACTCGGTACCCAACCAGTCGCGAATGCGCCGCAGCACGGGTAATGTCGTTGCCGCAGTGACGAATGGTGTGATTTGTTTTATATTTTATTGAAATAAGTACAAGTACTAACTTAATATGGCAAAGAGCACGAATAGACTATATTGTGCTGTTTTTGGTTGTTTTGTGTTGCGGATTTTTTATACTATTAAATTTAACTAAGTATAAAGCTTTTTGTATGTCTGAATCGCAGCGCAAATATTTTTATGTATCAAATTTATAAGGGTGGATTTTTTATTAAATCTACTAATTAAAAAAACATACATTTATTTTTATTGAACACTTCCTATTTCATTTACAAAGAATTTTATTTTATTTATATGTAAAATATACAATCACAAAACTATAAAGAAATTCAAGTAGATAGATGAAATTAAAATACTGCAGGCGGACAGCCCTATCGCGTGTTTACGTACCACGCGGGTGTAGGTAAATAATTCAAGGACAGGGCCGAGTCACAATACTGTATAATTATCATTACCGTGCTTAGGCCTTTATTGAAGATGGATGTAGGATAGGTTTATAGATAGAGTAGGTTTGCATAGCTCCGGTCTCTCTGTGTTTAGCCAATAGAAAAGTACGACTAACTTGTGTTCTTTCATGTGTACTACAATGACTTAATTGCTCTTTTATTCTCGCAGTGCAAACCGGAGTTGAAAAAGTAAAACACGCGAAAGACAAGACACTTATTTTGAAACATTACATCACACTTTAACAATAGATCAAATTGATCGAAATTGAACCGTTCATTAGTGTCAATCAAATGTCAATTGATCATTTATGCCCAATCTTAAACCACTGATCATAGTTATAATAATCACGAGAAATTTTTGTTTATTTTCACCGTCACAATGGTAAAGGTCAATACACTTGACGATTGAATTCTTTGGTACCTAATTTACCTATCCAGCAATAAGCAAGGCTTAGATTGCTGTGTTCTTATTGAAAAAAACAGGTACATTAAACTTTTCATTTTTATATCTCAAGTTGACATGACAGGCGTAATGCAATGCCATGTAGGTGAAGTCTTAGATGGACGTAACCTGTGAGATAGCACACATTGTTATAGGCAGGTTAGTATTCTCACCTCATAAACGGATGTATAAAGGGTTCATAGGGAGATGTTTACGCAAAATACATTGGTGATTTTACAAGAAATTATATTGCTATTTTCATTCGCAAGAAATCATCCTTAGGCTCAAGATGCCAGCGGCTAGCTCGGCTCAAAGAAATGACGATAAGAGCAGGCGCGCGGTCACGTGCCCCTCAAGTGATACTATTTATTAAAGTAATTAATATTAAGTTTAAAATGCTTTGTCAATTTTGTTACCTAAACTCATATTCATACTCATTTATTCGCAACACATACATTGGTTATTGAACAGGTGTTACTGTACAAGTCAGATGTCATGTACCCTTTTAGTGTGGGAATGTACATGATAGGTATTACAAATTATTTAAATAAAATATAAAGTATGTAACTTTATGTATTAATCTATATACATACGCAGAGGGGGTTGTTGATTGATTTAGTTAAAGGTTAAGATGTTAAAAGAAAGAAAGAAAATACATTTATTTGACACACACATAGGACAGACCCATTCAGAACAGAACAAACATACCTACTTACATAAAGACTATAAATTATTAAAAAGAAAAGAAAAATTATATAAACACAGGAAAAATCACATGATAAAATTTTTGTAGATAGGTGTACATAGGTAGGTACATACAATATGGTCTTCCTTGCTGTGTAGGCCAAACAGGCTCCATCACAGCGTATGATAGGTTTGGTAACTATTGTACAATTTTATTTATTGAGTTTGTCTTCCATAGAGTCTTCTATTGAGTAATAGCTAACTGTTATTGAGTGACTGCTAGTCGCTTCGCTGCCGGTGTTTGCTAGGTGTGAATTTAGCCCTATGAGAAGAATGATCCCAATATTATTTCACTGATATAAAACTAACAATATCCCTAAGTGCTATGTTTATCGGTTATATTTTATTTTGATAAAAATCAGTGCGAATTAATGCTGAATTTAATTGTATTCTATAAACCGAAATAACACGGGGTAGTGAGAGGCAAGCTTTGAGCAACCATATGACTGTTACTATGATACAATCTATTCTAAGTGTCGATAGAAGTGAAAACTTGAACAATTACGAGAATTTAGAGTTCAATGGTTTTTTCTCATCTCAAAAAATGCCCAACGTGCCTAAAAAAGTTATCACTACTTATATACAGTGGTGTCGGTAACGGTAACAGTGTCGCGAGTTCAATGGTTTTTTCCCATCTCAAAAAATGCCCAACGCGCCTAAAGAAGTTTTCACTACTTATATACAGTGGTGTCGGTAACGGTAACAGTGTCGCGAGTTCAATAGTTTTTTCCCATTTTACAAAAATGCCCAACGTGCCTAAAGAAGTTTTCACTACTTATATACAGTGGTGTCGGTAACGGTAACAGTGACGCGAGTTCAATAGTTTTTTCCCATTTTACAAAAATGCCCAACGTGCCTAAAGAAGTTTTCACTACTTATATACAGTGGTGTCGGTAACGGTAACAGTGTCGCGAGGTCAATGGTTTTTTCCCATCTCAAAAAATGCCCAACGCGCCTAAAGAAGTTTTCACTACTTATATACAGTGGTGTCGGTAACGGTAACAGTGTCGCGAGTTCAATAGTTTTTTCCCATTTTACAAAAATGCCCAACGTGCCTAAAGAAGTTTTCACTACTTATATACAGTGGTGTCGGTAACGGTAACAGTGTCGCGAGTTTAATGGTTTTTTCCCATCTTACAAAAATGCCCAACGCGCCTAAAACTAACGTTGTCGTATTTTCAAACATCTTACGCGAATCAGTCATTAATGCACTCCGTTACCAAATATAACCAAATATGAAGTACATAGATATGAACTAGTTATTACAAGCCGTCACGCGAGAATATTCGACCCGGTGGAATCGTAACGAACTTCGCGTGTTGCCTTTCAATCAGTTATTGGAGCAGTTGGTATACCGTTTTGTGGATCTGATACAGTTGAATGAAATGATTTGGGGTATGAGAAAGTTGGACTGAATTTCAGATCAGATCTTACTGGTTGTTGAACTGTTACTGGCTGAACTTTAGGTTTCCAGTTTGATGCAAGGATTTGGCCTCATCCTACTATCCATCTCTGTGTTAGTTCTTTCTGTTATGTTTTCACGACTAAACGGCTGGACCGATATCGATGTTTTTTGTGAAATTTGTGACCTGAGAGAGAGCTAAATGTAAAGATTCTAGCAAATAAATGATTTTGTTTATATACAATTTGGTATAAGTACGAGTATAGATAGATTACACTGGCCTACACTCATTTTGGTGCCTAAGATTTTAGACCTGATTTTAGGTATATTTTGTGACCTGATACGAGAAAACTAGTCACATTTTTCATATCAGCTCTTGTTGATGAGAAAGAAGAAAAAAAAAGCAAGCAAAATACAAGCGAATTACCGTGTCATTAATGAATCGGTTTCCGTTGATCTTTCATTATATACTCACCGCATATGTAACAAAACATATCAGGATCGTTAATGCAACTTCTTGACTTACTTGCCATCATAAATTTATACGATAAATGTCATAAAAGTAGTTATAACATGGACTGATTTTGAATAAAACCGTAAAAAAGTTCAAATAAGAATTGTAGGTAAAGCAGAGCTGTCAGCTGACATCTAGTAGCAGCAATGTAGTTCATACTACCTACTTTACCGACTACAGATGCGAACAGAGCTGCACCTAAACAATTTTTTTTTGTAGGTCTGTGTTATGAGTGGGATTGAGACATAGGCTACTTTTTGCCCACTGCGCAGGAGGTTTATGATTTTATTGATAAATCAAGCTTGCGAAGCCGCGGACGATGTTTGTCTATATATCAAATTAAATCGAAATCGGTCCTTTAGAATTTATAAATCGTACTCGTATGAAAGCATCGTGCCTTTGTTCAGTCTTCTCAGTAAGTTGCGCACAGAATAATATTACGACTACACTCTTCTATTTCGTTTGCTCTATTAAATTTCTACGTCATTGAGTAAATCTTACCTAAGTAGGTAGTTAATGCCGCGATTGAGGCCATAAACGCGTATTTTATAAATAAGTTTTGCAATTCTTGAAATCTGAAGTGTATTTTGGCACGTATCCTGACTGTTATCCGATTCATCTGTTACCTCTCTGGCATTGACCTGAAACAAACTCTACGACTGTAAGCTATAAGCTCGACGATGTAGTCTATATTTTAATCAAACCAGCCCGCGGCTGCGCACGCGTGGTTTGTCAATAACAACATTACCCTCCTGCGCACAGTCGGGTAAAAGTAGCCAGTGTCTCATTAGACTAGATAATTATTTATTGCACACCGTAAAACAAATATAAATAATAATAATAATAAATATTGCTGGACATGTCACACGGCGCTATCTAGCCCCAAATTAAGCAGAGCTTGTACTATGGGAACCAGATAACTGATAGAATACTTATATACCTTTTTTTTAAATACATACTTATCATATATAGAAAAACATCCAGACCCGGAACAAATATCTGTAGATCATGCAAACATTTGTTCCGCGGCGGTAATCGAACCCGCTACCTCCTGCGTCTCAGCCGGCTATTCGCCCACTGCGCCACGGAGGTAGTCAATAAAAAATAACAACTTAAATCTATGGATACAATTGGCGGTCTTATCGCTAATTAGCGATTCATTCCCGGTTATAATCTATCTATATACAAAATTTTATAGAAATCGGTCCAGCCATTTAGTCTTGAAAACGTAACAAACAGACTGACAGAAAGAGAGAGAGAGAGTTACTTTCGAATTCATAATATTAGTGTGGATTGTCTAAAAGTAAAAATGTAACCATCGTGTTTTTAAGCAAGTGTTGGAGACTTGCATAAAGGCCACAGACGTGACATAACGACATTTAAAGAAATGTATGATGATGAATTAAATGTAAGTAAAATGTACAAACGGTCACCCATCCAAACATTTTTCTTTGCTACATCTGCAAAAAAAGACCAGGGGGTCTAGAGTAACCACTTTCGGTGGGTTTATAGAGCGTGTCCCAATTTTTTGGGTTAACAACTAAATTTACATGTTAATGTTTTGCTTAAAATTTATCTGAAATATAGTTGGATAGAAAATACTTTATTGCACTCCATAAAAAAACTATTAAAAACGAACAAGGATACGATTGGAGGTCTTATCGCTGAATAATTATAATGTACGTGTATCAGTGTATGTGTGTAAACTTAACAAATAATTGAGTAACTCAATATTATCAGCTTAGGAATCGGATGATAAAACATGATTACTTTAGTCCTCCAGATAAACTTCACGAAAGTGGTCTCTTTAGTCCCCCAGATAAACTTTACGTAAGCTTTGTTTCTGATGTAAAAAAATCTAATGAACATGTTATTTCATTCACAGATTTTCGTCTGGGACGTAGGCAAAGGCGAGGCATTAAAAGTGATAGATTGCCATACTGACGTCATCTACTGCATGTCCTTCAACCGCGATGGTTCTTTGCTGGCCACCACTTCTAAGGACAAGAAATTGAGAGTGATCGAGCCTAGACGGGGGATTGTGCTTTCTGTAAGTATATACATCTTAGCCGCGGTACTAATAAACTTACTATACAACCTGGTTTGTTATGTAAGACATTAATTTAAAACACACGTCCAGATTAGTATTAACTGACTTTAGAGGTGGGTTCAATACCGGTAGCTTGAATATTTATCTAGTAATCGATGCATTTCCAATATACAATTTTTAATGTAAATCGGCAGCGCCTTTGCGACGATGCTGCTTAGTCAGTTTAACAGGTACCTACTTACATGATGAACAAATATGATTTGTTGACCTATTTTATACAGGCAGTTTCATTGATATTTTAGGACTTGATATTTAGGTTGTTTGATAATTTAAAATGATCTATGGTAATGCATTTGAAAAAACCTATTTCACAACAATACTAGACTTTCGCTTTTATTTAATGGCGGACATAACAAAACACGTAGTATAAAACACACAGGGTATGTTGATTGGTCTTTTGCATTGAAAAGCTTTAACTCCGATTGAAAGAGACACAACATGCTGTAACATTAAAAAAATGAGAGTTTATTGGTATGGAAAGCGTAGGACGGCACCCCGCTTGATGAAAGACGAACTGATGAAGGTTGTTCTGTAACCCTATGGTCCCCCATTGGGTTACAGAACAACCTTCAGGCATAGGTTCAGTAGTGGACGTCTTATGGTTGATATGATGACATTGGTGGTAGGTAAGGCCCATTATGTCATTTTTGTATCGTAATCTCTATCTTCAAAAGTTTTCTTGAAGAAAACTCTTATTAGGGTTAAGCTCGCCTTTGTAAATGACCTTTTTGTAAGCTTTTCTGTAAACATATTTTCATATTTTTTGTAATTGTAGTATTGTGTATCCGTGATATCTTAATTTTTAAATGGTTCCAACGGAAGATCAGCGTTGTGCCAAAAGCACAACAAATGCTGAGTTGGACGCCTTTTTGTGACGGCGGTCGTTTAGATATAGGTAATTGTGAGACATACATTTGTTAGGTACTTATTGCTGTTCTTGTTCTGTTGAGACTGCCTCCGTGGCGCAGTGGTTGTATAGCCGGCTGAGACGCAGGAGGTAGCGGGTTCGATCCCCGCCGCGGAACAAATGTTTGCATGATCTACAGATATTTGTTCCGTGTCTGGGTGTTTTTATATGTATTATAAGTATGTATTTACAAAAAAAAGTATATAAGTATTCCATCAGTTATCTGGTTCCCATAGTACAAGCTCTGCTTAGTTTGGGGCTAGATAGTGCTGTGTGAAATGTCCAGCGATATTTATTTATTATTTATTTACTTGTGTGCATTAATATGTTCTCTTGTGTGTACCTTACTTGTGTGCTGTGTGTGTTTTGTACCGTCACAAATAAATGTTTTTTCTTTCATTCTTTCTAAACTATTTGTATACAATAAAGAATAAAAAACAACCTACATAAAAAAATAGAAGTATAATAAATATGCTGCTGGGCATTGCACACAACACTATCTAGCCCCAAACTAAGCAGAGCTTGAACTATGAGAACCAGATAACTGATAGTATACTTACATACTTTTTTTTTGTAAAAACATACGTATAATATATAGAGAAACATCCAAACCCGAAACAAATATTTGTAGATCATGCAAACTATGTTCCGCGGTGGGAATCGAACCCGCTACCTCCTGCGTCTCAGCCGGCTTTTTGACAGTATTTAATTAGAAGCTATCAAAATCCACGCTTATCTCAATTACGCTCGAGCATAGTTTTAACATACGGGTCTAAGTTATTGTAATAGTATATTATTAAACGATAAAACAGTGTCTTACATCACGGGCGCTATATTGAATCCCGAACGTAACGAAGGATTCTAGAGATAACTCACGAGCGGAGCGAGGAAGTTATAGAATCCTGAGTGCAGAGAGATATAAGCACGCCCAAGATGCAGACAGCTTTATCCACGAGGAGAATACTCTACTTTTCACATTTTCTGCGAGACAATAAAACCAAGTCTAGGTTGGGGCAGAGGTTGGTTCAATTTACGAATAAGTTCTTATTGTGTGGGTCTCTTTGGTTCTAATTTTAATTCAGATGAGATTCCGAATTCAAATTACAAATGCCCTAGCGGGCGTAATTAAATTCAGTACAACTAACTCCAGGCTCAGCTGTAGGGATTGAATCACCTGCTTTCGGTGAGGTTTACATGACATATAATTTGACATTGTCGAGCTGGTGGTGTGAAAAAATAATTACCTATATGAAAGTAACATTAATACCTACTACTGCAATATACTTTCCGTTATGTACCTGTAGAATTTACCATGCTATTTCAGCTGTAATAGCCTATAATTATGCTGGAATGCACTTACCGTAGCTAACCTTTGTAACCACCCTAACCTACTGACTCCATTGCAAACATTCATGTTTTGTAATAATGTCCTCGACGATCTCTGCGGTGCAGTGGGCGACTAGCCGGCTGAAATGCGGTGGCGGGTTCGATTTCCACCGCGAAAAAAATGTTTGCATGTAAAAATATGAAAAAATATTTTCAGTTCGATTTACATTTTAAACTAATACCGTTTCAAGATAGCGAAGTGAAAAATCTAAAATTAATAAGGTTGATAGAATCATATGCAAAGATTACAGAAAAACTATAGGTAAAGAAGTCTAGATATCTAGAACAGTTTTTAGATATCTGTCCTAAAAGTTTTTTTTGGTTGACCGGTCATATAACTAGATGGCGCTGCTTAATTAACATAAATACACCTCTCTAGGTTCGGAACTCTCGGTACTGTTACGTACCGGTTACCGGTCTTGTTTAATAAAAAAGTCAGTGATAATGTCATATTAAAGAACCGCTAATAATATCTTATCAGCCCTTCATTTCTAGTAGACCTAGGGATAATAATAATAATGATGAATATTAAATTGGTAGTTGCCGTATCTCATTTTTAAGGTTCCTAAAGGGTAAAACGGGACCCTATTGCTAAGACCCCGCTGTCTGTCTGTCCGTCTGTCTGTCTGTCACCAAGCTGTATCTCATAAACCGTGATAGTTAGACAGCTGAAATTTTCACTGATGATTTATTTCTGTTGCAGCTATAACAACAAATATTAAAAACAGAATTTAAAAAATATTTAAGTGGGACTCCCATACAACAGACATTATTTTTTGCCGTTTTTATTTTTTTCATAGCACATAACCCATTTCATAGCCATCTAACAATAGCCTGAACTCTTAACCACCTAACAATTTGTTGGATTATTACTACCATCTATCTTACCTCCACTCTGTGGAAATCTGGAAGCTTTCAGATTTCCCTTACAAAGGATATATTTTTTTTACTATTTCATGAATGTAGTTTGATTGAAAACTTGAAAACATTGAATATTTTAGGAGTCACAAGATTTTTTTTATAAAAACCATTTAAATTTTGAGTTTGAACATTGTAGATGTATGCGAATGGAATTTCTTTACCTTGGAACTTTTTTCGGTCTGGCACGGTTAGGGCATATTGTTAATGAAGCCATACGACCTTACACCTTGGGCTCAAGTGGAGTTGGGCAGGACACTTGACCAGACGTAGTGACGACATGTGGACTAAGGCACTAACAACTGGAAAACTGGGCATCGAAAAAGGGGACGTCCACTATCGAGATGGGTTGACGACATCAATAAGTCCGTGGGTCGTACGTGGTTCAGACTAGCACAGAAAGGCAGAAACAAAGAGAGGCTTATACCCAGCAGTGGGTCAACACGGGCTGAGAATGATGATGATGATGTCATACGTGGTAAATTAATCTCAAATAAATCTGTTTGTAATTTTTATGCCCAATATTATTAGGCACCTGATTCATTTAGAATAGAACTCGTAGTCTTAATAATATTGTGGTTGATTCATTAATGAATTTATCTTGTTTGGGTATTTTTTCAAGTTAGGCGTATTATTTGCAGTAATCGTAACAATTTTGTGAAAATATAGTCGATTTAATGAGATTAAATTATACTCACGGGTGAAAAGAAATATTGGTGCTCGGTCACTATAGTTTTACAAAATATACGGCGTACTTCGTAATTTGTTTACGTTGTTTTGTCCTCGAGAACCAAAGTCATACTGACAAGACAATTTCGTTTACCAAGGCTAAAAGCCTCGGTTCATGGCAAGAGGGGTAAAGGCGAGAATGGCCGAGTTACGCCTCCAGTGTCCATGGGATCCGATAGTACAAGCTTTTCTAAGTATAGGGTTAAATAGCGTTGTGTGAAATGTCCTTAAAAGCCACGTTATAAATATTTCAGGAAGGATCGTGTCACTCCGGCACCAAAGCCTCCAAATGCACTTTCCTCGGCAACCAAGGGAAGGTTCTGACGACCGGTTTCTCGAGATACAGCGACCGTCAGTACGCGGTGTGGGATCAACACGATCTATCCAAGCCTCTGGTCTGCGAGACAATCGACAGCTCTTCGGGCGTCGTGTTCCCCTATTACGACTATGATACCAATATGGTGCGTAATCTTTAACCTAATTACTGATTTAAACGGGTATTGTTATCCTGACGTTTCGACTGTGTTGCAACTTCTTAATAATCTTTTACCTGGTGTGTGCTGTGGTTGCTAGGAGCCTTTGGGTGCAGGCCGCAAAAGATTGGTCGCTCTGGAAATCTGTGGAGGAAGCCAATGTTTGTCCGTGGGCGTCCTATGTCTGGTGTAATGATGACGATGTAAATGCTTTACCTTAATTATTTTGTTGTTAAAGAACTAACGGTGCGTTAGTCAAAATTACCTAAACAGAACAATGAAAGTTAAAATGCCGTGTGGACTTTTTTTTATATTGAACTTGTAGACACAAGCTGATAGGCCTCCTGATAAACCGTCACCGCCGCCTATAAAGTCCTGCAGCACTCGAGGTACTGCAGTTGCGTTGCCTACCACTTAATACCCTATTGGCACCTCTGTTGAAGGCTTTCATTTTGAAGTCCACTGGAAAAACCTCCGGAGGGAGGTCATTCCACATCTTGCAGGTGCGTGGAAGAAACGAGCGGGTGAAGCGCACCGTGTGAGACTTCCACGCATCTACAATATGTGGGTGAGCTCGTTGCCGGTTGTGGGAGGTACGATGGTAGAAGTGTGACGCAGGGATTAAATTGAACAGCTCTTCAGAACATTCGCCGTTATATATTTTATAGAAAACGCTGAGCGCTCCGATGTCACGGCGCAGACTCAGCGGCTCCAGATCCTTAGATACTACTGGGTCGTCGACGGTACGAACGGCTCTACGTTGCAAGGAGTCTAGGGGCTGCAGTTGGTATTCCGGTGCACCGTTCCAGATGTGAGAACAGTACTCCATGTGGGGCCGGATTTGCGCTTTGTACATGGATGAGACCGGCTTTTTGGTGACACAAAACTAAGAAAGACTATAGTCTTTGAAGACTTGACTTCGCTAATTCAAGCTGTGGATGATACTGATGGAGTTAAACTATGTATTCAGTATTAATTTATTGTACGCGTTACATTGCTAAATGTGTAGATAACCTAGAAATAAAGCTAAACTCGTTGTTGCAAATTTTTTGAAGACACCCTATTTTTATCTCATGGGACCTCATTTATGGGATAAAAGTAGCCTATGTATCCAGGTTATAATCTACGTACATACTAAATTTCATTTACGACGTGATTGAGTAACAAACAATTATCCCTTATCCCTCTTTCCCCCACCGGACAAGCAGACGTACCGAGAAATACCACCCATACCTGGTCGGCATATCACCTTGCCGTACCAAGTTAACACAAGTAAGGAGTGGAACTCACTTCCGGCGTATGTTTTTCCGAATCAGTATACTCTCGGAGTCTTCAAGTCCAGAGTGCATAGGTTCTTTCTAGGCAAGCGTGCTCCATCTTCAATCTCACCATAACTTACCACCAATCATCACAAACCACTTTCTATATTTTTTGTATTTTTTTTTTGTTTATATTGTGTACAATAAAGTGTTTTCATTCGTTCATTTAAATGATAAAATGGGTGGTTTTTTTAATAATGTTTTTAGTTTAAATCCTTTCAAAGGAAGTCTGATTTGTAACGGAAGCTTATTGTACATAGTGAGCTGTATACAGGTGCCTGGTTTATGCTATGACCTTATGTTTGTGAAATTAATAATTATTTGACGTTGCAGGTATACCTTGCTGGCAAGGGAGACGGGAACATTCGATACTACGAGGTGGTGGATGAAGCGCCATACGTGCATTTCTTAAATCAGTTCCTATCTGGCAACCCGCAGGTTAGTTTAGAACTTAAATACAAAACATATACAACTAAAAAGCTGAGGCAGGACCTGTTTGGCCATGCGTGGCACGGAGCGGGACCAGTTAGTACACCTACCTACTGGCTGGGTAGGTACTTGTGTTCTACCCATGTTATAATATCTCATTCTACTGTATTTTTCCTGTCTATCTACTATTTTGTTTGTGATCCGTTCTGTGTTTCTTTGTGTGTGTCAAATAAATATATTCTATTCTAACTACAATAGTTACAAATAGTTTGATGTATTATATTAAGTATGTTAGTCACTAATATTTATATGGGCTGTAGAATTAAGCTTTAACATGTGCTTTTCTATTGATGCCTGAAATAAAAATGTATTATTGATCGAACAAAGTGAATCAGGTGGGCCATATGAACAAGCATATGGCCCACCTGATGTTAAGTTGTAACCATCGCCTATGACAATGTATTGCCTCGTAGGTCACGGACTTTAGAAACGTGCCCTACGATGCACTGTGTCCATCAACTTGAGGCGTTCACGTGTAACGCCTGTATGCCTCAAATGCATACGCTTGTGCCTGTAGTTTCACCGGCAACCATACCCTTCAAACCGAAACACAGCAATGATGCTTGACGGCAGAAATAGGTATGGTGGTAGCACTTTCCCGAATGAGCCCTTGCACAAGGAACTCTACTACTACTACTCTTAAAATACTTTAATTTTGGTTACTGGTTTCCGTGGGATGCTAGCTTATTAAAAAAAACGGGCAGACTGGCTGGAGCTGGGCTGGAGAAACTTCGGGATAACAAATAAAAAGGTGCATACGCGATAAATACCCGTTTAAGGCACTTGTCTCACCGCCGGTGATGAGCGAGAAGCGAGTAGAGCAAGAAACTAGAAATGAGTTGGCGAGCAGCGAGAAGCGAGTGTGTAGTTCCTATAGTTGTCTCGCTGGACTAGTACAGCGAGTGAGCGAGTGCGGCGGGCGATACTCATCATCTCACGGCGTGTGTTCTGACCGCCAAGCGACCATCGCTGAGCAAGTGTTGTAGTCGCTGCGACAAAATAGTGGAGAGCGAGTTCTGGCTGGCAGTGTGAACGGCCAGCGATCAACTATTCATATACGTGTCTCTTTTACTGACACGAAATCTATATCTGTTGTTCGTTTCTTGAGCGAGAAAATAGTTGATAGCTAATCGCTTACTCGCCGGCGGTGTGACAAGTGCCTGAATGAGTAATTGTATTGTCTTGTTGCATTACAGCGAGGCCTGGGCTTCATGTCGAAGCGCGGAGTGAGCACGGCCGCGTGCGAGGTGTTCCGCTTCTACAAGCTGCACACGTCGCGGGGACTGTGCGAGCCCATCTCCATGATCGTGCCGAGGAAGTCTGATTGTTTTCAGGTAAATGTTTATTTTACTTAGAAAACTTTCATGATTTATTTCAGTCATTATTATTATCATTTTATCTAGCCTATGCTGTCCCACTGCTGGGCAAAGGCCTCCCCCTTATCTCTCCACATATCTCGATCCTGTACAAAATCCCGCCAGTCCCTATAAAAAGCGTCCAAATCATCGCGCGAACGCTTCTTAGGCCTTTCACGGTGTCGCTTTCCATCCACAGGGATCCATCTTAGCCCACTTATTTGCTTGCATGCGGAAGACATTATTATAAATACGGGATTTATCACGTATCGTTTTGTCGGTGTTTCGACCGATAAAACGTGATGTATCGTTTATTGATTAACAAAAATCTATTAAAATCGTACGTTCCTATAGAGCAAATTAGCACGACATTATTGATTATTGATATTTTATGCGCAGTCGCAAGGCCCTAAATGGCCCAATATATGTTAGGGTCGTTTAGGTTCTAATAAGTAATAATGGAGACATCGAAAAAAGCACGAGAATTATGGAACTTTAATTCAATAACATAAGCAATATCAGTTTGTCAGTTAAAAAAGCTTGAAGCTTTTCTAATAAGTTAAAATTCTAGTTCTAGCTAAATCGTAACATCAAGTTGGTGGAGAACGGCAAAGAAACCGATCAGTTTCGGTTACGCACAATTTAAAACTCCATCATTATCCGTGGCGCAGTGGGCGAATAGCCGGCTGAGACGCCAAAGGTATCGGGTTCGAAAATAAATAAAAATATATAGCGCGTGTTGATTTTAAGTGTATATTTTTGTAATAATTAAAAAAATACGAGCCTTACAGTAGTCGCATATTATAAATATTACAAACAAAATAGAAAGTACAAAACAAATCTTAATTTACCGAATTCATCACTCTTGAAAGTTGGTCATTGAAACTCGATAACGACTCCGTAAATGCGATTAACCGTAAGTAATGATATGATGAAATACAACATCCATGACAAATCCTTATTTATATTAAATGAAAGAGGCTTTAATATAGTCTCATAGTGAAAAACATCTGACCATTGGTCAAAGCGCTTCCCTGGTTTCCTGTTACACATTTCAGTCCCTTTTGCCAAAATCACTCCCATAAACCGAGCGGAAAGATGTTACACATCAAAAACATGACTTTCCTTTATCTGGTTCCTATAGTACAATGCGCGCAGCCAAAGATGAGACTTGAAGGATCACGTGGTCATACCTGCGCAGTAGATAGTTCTCAGGCCATTTTGGCGTTATGCGAGACAAGCGGGGAGGGACGACGAGGTATGGCGTCCGCGCGCATTGTACACGCTCTGCTTAGTTTGGGGATAGATAGCGCTGTGTGAAATGTCCAGCAATATTTATTTATTATAGTTATTAGTTAATATAATATTTCCAGGAGGATTTGTACCCTGATACGGCGGCGCCGCTGCCCGCGCTATCCGCTAAGGACTGGATGAGCGGAATGAACGCGCCGCCTATACTGATCAGCTTGAAGACCGGTATCTCTAATATAATATATCATGTCCTATCTATCTTGTCTATGTCAAAATTTAATTAGAGTTTAACTTATAGGGTCTTACACAAAATAGAAAAATTCCTGTTTAAAAAATTCTTTGTGTTCAATAATTGGTATGCAACGCGTGCTTTACTGTTTATAAGTATAAGAATGTATAACTTATTCTATATTGTCCTAACAAACGAGAATCAGATTTACGAATGTGCAACAAAATCAGTATTAACATATTTTTTTATGGAATAATGAAAGGCGCTCCTAGGTAGCACTTTTAAAAGTTTAAGTTACATTAAACGGATGTTGTGGCACACCCGTAAATCTATGTGAAATGGTTCCATGACTCGAGATAATGCCAACCACGCGACTGCGAAGCAAACTGGCATCATCATTTTGGTTCTATTTTTGGCCATCCTTGATATCTTTGGATATCCTACTCAGTACGCAGATCCGTGAAGATATCCCACGGTTGTGTGTTTTAAATTAATGTTGTACATAAAAAACAGTTTGTATAAATGTTTTGAATTGAATTTCAGGTGTAACGATATCGACTCACAAGCCGCGTAACAACCGAGACGCGCCCGCCCTGCAGCCGCAGGACGCCAACAACCGCAAGAAGTTCGCGTTCCTCTCGCGCGAGACCACGCCCGACTACCGACCGCTCGCCACGTGGCACCAGAACAACCACAGCAACGATACTGATGTACAGGTAATACTGGATTTATCACGTACCGTCTTATCGGTGTATCGACCGATGATGTTTCGGTTCAATTCGTGAACCTTCATCCCTAACGTGATACCTAAACGTATTTAGTGGCTAAATATGATTTAAGGAGTTGTCAAATCATACAAATACTTCAAATTTAAACATGTTTAGTCGCTAAATATGTTTAGTGATCTTTGTGCATGCCGGCTTTAATCTTTGACCAATAAATTGGTGCCACGAAATGCATAACCAACCTACTTGACCTACAGTTTCATTCAAATTAGATGTAACGGGTGTTCTTGTTGATTGGTTTATATTTTTGGTGTACAAATGGCAGTTATTCTCGATTTCAGACTTTTGCCTATATTTGTGTCACTAAAGCTACACGAATACCAAATTTCAGCATTGTGGGGTCACTGGTGTTGTACCCTGTAAATTTTGTCAGTCTTGTTTTTATCATGGCTAATAACTCAAAAACTACAAAAATTAACCTAAAAATAAAAACGGGGTTCAAATGTAATGAAGACCTTTCATTTGACGTCCCACTTGACCTAATAGTCTCATTTTCATTTTTTTACCTCTCTTGACCCCAATATCTCAACAACCACCCAATATTTTTAGCTCATTGAGTCACACCAAAATTGTGCCATCACTACCTGCCTATATACCAAATTTCATGATGATCGCATAAACGCTACGGAAGTTATCTTCGGACAAACAAACATACATACATACAACGCCGATTTGGCCAAGTTGATTTGGAGAACTCGCTTCGCTCGATCAAATATATAGAGAAACAACCAGACACAGAACAAATATCTGTAGATCATGCAAACATTTGTTCCGCAACGGGAATCGAACCCGAACCTTCTGCGTCTTAGACGGCTATTGTGCCACGGAGACGACCTGTGGCGCAGCGGGCAAATAGTGTTTTTACTAGTAGACTAACATCAGGTGATTGTACAGATCCAAGCGACGGAGAAGTCTCAGAAGACGAACGCGAACCAGACCACCAAGTTCCACCAACTGCAGAAGATGTTCGGCAAACAGAGCGGAGACAGCGAGCCCGTACCGCTCTACAAGCAGATCAACCAGGGAGACGTCTTCACTACTGAACATGAGGTAACACCGATGCAACTAAGATAGCGCCCGTGCTGACGGCATGGCATGGTAAAGAAATTTTATACGGGGAAATGATTTTGAATCTTATTTTAACACTCTTTGCACTCACATTTCGTTGATACCACAAGGAGACCGCGGATGCCGCGGCAGACTGTGACATACGGTGGCATCCCGAAATTTAAGCAAAAAAATATTTTTGCACTGGCAACTTAGTTAATACGGGATTTAACACGTACGAGTTTATAGAATAGATTTGAAAACGCTTTATTGTATTACCACACTTAAATTATCGCTTAATTTTATCGGTGCTAAGACCGAAAATGATTTGTTTCAATTCGTGAACGTTCAGGGTTAGTGCGATCCGCTCCGCACCGCGGCTCGCCTCGCACTGCGCAAAGCAACGTCACGTACGTAGCTTTGGGCGCGAGTAGACTTAACTAAAATATTATTTAATTTATCAAAACAAGATAATTTAATGATGAGGCTACTTATTTCACACAGTGCTATCTAGCCTTAAACTAAGTAAAGCTGCACTATGGCATGGGAAACAGATAACTGATGCCTAAACATTTTTGATTTGTAAATTCTTATGTCCATATGTAAATGTCCAGCATTAGTTAATTAATTTATGTTTATTTTCCAGTTACGCCTCGCGTTCAACCGGCAAGGCGAAGAGCTACGGATCGTGAAGAGACAGCTGCAGAACAGCCAGCAACGAGTTCGCGAGTTAGAGCAACACATAGCGGCGTTACAAGCTAACTCTAACTGAGCCCACACCGGAACCAGTTCGTCTGCGCTGACACCAGCTTTGAGAGAACTAAAATCACGCGATACGTTTCGATAAACTGGCGCGAAAAGCGTATCCGTATATCCTCGTCTGAGTTTTACATTATTGCTTACATTCGTGAACGGGTTTTGTGTACGAATTCATAATGCTGATTCGATTTAGGACGCAGTATATTATACTAGATGTCAACGCTCCTGGCAGGCGCATGAAACGTGGGACAAGCGACGATGATATTGCTATCTCGCTCGCTCTTGCGGCCCTTACGGGAGGCTTTAGTGATGCGCCAAGTATTTATCGATAACAAACAAACATGTTTATTTTGTTGGTCTTGGCGTATACTACAGGACGTCTGTGTCTACACATACACATGTGATGTGTCTAAATGAAAGCAGTGTTGCAAAATTTAGACTTGAATATCAGGAATCGGTGAGTTATAATCGTGTGCAAAACTGCCTTTAAAACGCATGAACGGTCGAACTTTCGACAGCTCTATTACAAAGGCCGTATTTACATGGAAAGCGGATTGAAGTATACCGGTACGAAATCACGCATCCAGTATGTGCAACCTGCTTTTCGTGAATGGTGATGCATTTACAGCGAAGTCACTGCCAAATCGGTCGATTCATTATTTTTCATACACATGTTTGCTGTAAAGCTGTGTTAAAACTATGAATGTGAGCGAGACATAAACGAGTAATTATAAACATCTTTATTTGGAACAATTAACAAAGGTGTAATTACAAAAATGAAAACGATGATATTCGCATGAGTAATAAATACTGTGTATACCAACCTCCTTCGCGACAAGATAAGTCAGGGTTCCAATACAAGCATAAAGATAATCACATAATATAATATAAAAAATAGAAACAGCAATAATGGGTAAAAAAAAGAAACAGTTATCTACAACTGTAATCTGTTACGACGAACTATAATCTGTTAAGCGGTCGAGTTATGTTTTTATTGCATTTTTTGGTAATTATTGTTGAATCTTATTATTCTTGTTTTGTCTCTTGTTAGATGTGAGTGGGCTTTAATTTTGAATCTAAGCACACACTTTTTTGATCATAAAATTGTTTAATGTTTAGTAACTGAAGGAATAAAAAATTACTAAGTAGCACCTCGTATGGGGATAAGTCTGGATAATGTGTAATCGTCGTTATTGCTGGTATACATGTATATTTATAGTTTTAACACAGCGTAGATAATTACAGCAATAATTGTGAAAGAAATTCGGTTCAGTTTTTTACAGTCATGTACGGTTAATGTTCGCCCGCTAAATCTGCTTTGAGTCTAAATGTTGGCCTTGAGGCTTTATTTATAAGTAAAAGTAGCATAAGAGTGCATATTTGCGTACTATGAAATCGCAGAACTGGCTTTCAGCGAATACGCTTACTTTATTTGCCTGAGATATCCAGTGCAATATATATTTGCAGTGAAATTTATTAAGCTTTTTGAAGGCTTTTCTGTTCTGAAATCGATACGATTCGGAGGACCAATCTAGGCGTATCATACTGGCTCAAATTCAGATTGGCAAGTAACAAATACATTGAGGACACAAAATAGATGAGAACGGAAGTTTAGTTTAGCGAGAGAAAATAGGGATAACCTTGTATCAATCTATTCAAAGTTTCGATTGACTATTTTCGGTCGTTTTACTAAACAATTTGTTATTTTATACGTTGCTCGTATAAAAAACTCGATGCACAAAGCTGGTTGATTGATGGGAAGTTATTTTTGGGTTTCGTTTTTATATGTATGATTTAATTAGGAGCTACTCTAAATTAAGCTTCAAAGAAGTCTTGAATAAGATGCGTGAAATTGCATATTTTTAATAAATTGATTATGAGAAGTATTTTGTCACAAGTGTTAGCTTTAGTCATGCTATGCTCAAATGCAGCATTTTTATCCTAAAGAGATTTAAATAAGTTTAGAACAGTATTATATTATTCGTTTGGACTGACTTTCGGAAAAAAGTTGTAGTTTTTGATAAATTGTATCCCATGACATTACTCTATATTGTGAAATTCCATTTTGGGCCTAGATACATTCCATTTGGCCTTCGTTTGTACAAAAGCCATTATTATCGATATTCCAAAAGAGTAAGAATGATTTTATATAAATTGGCCTAGACTTAAGATTATCAAGACAGATATTCATGTTTTCAGTCACAAAATATTTTAAGTTTTAATTACTTTTATTGTGCAATCGTATTTAGGGTCTTGACGGATAGGTTTTATATTTCTGACATGATTTTGTGATGTTCAATTCGGTGACGATCTTATGCACCTTTTTATTACGCACGTAATGAAAATGTTATTCCTAATTTTGTTTTAAGTTGATAACCTTGTTAGTGATTGTGTTATAGTCTGATTTAAGTAAGCGTTACCTGTTATTTTATTTTTGTGTTTGTCTTATTATTATGTGAATGTAAACTCTTTTGAGATCTCTGATTTTTAAATAAACCGGTCAACTTGTTAGACTGATGGTCTAGGGTCCTGTGGTAACAGTCGGTGGCAGACTAAGACGTAGTGGACTACAGGACCAAACGAAGTTGTAGTAATGTCACAGTATCAAGAAAATTCCCCCCCCTCACAATGTAATCATGTAAAAAATATTGTATTCAATGTTTTAAAAATATAAGTTATGATTTAAGTTTACGTTTTTCGTACTAATAGACATGTAAGCACATACGTGCAATTTTATATAATATACAAGCCTTATGATGTGCCGTTTGTTTTCTGCTAATTTTGATTATATTCTATTCAATTAGATAATTATGGATAAATTGTACAAAAAAGTTACCTGGACTTTTCTGTACATACATTTTTAGGAGTAAGATTCTAAAGCATTGTAGTGTAGGTGCTAGATTTTCTGAAATGCAGCTGCTAAATATTCAAACATAAGTTTTGTGACTAATTACATTACCTATTGTATTCAATGTACTCCACTTTTATTATACTAAATGATGGAATATCCCCTATAAAAGATATAATAAAATTATTACATTCCATTTTGGATTTGGGGGCAAGTAGTGTTGTATGTAAGTGAAATGAAAGTATTATTGTGCATTAGCAAGCATATTCATTGGCTAAGTCGGTGTTCATATTTATTATTGTATTTTTATATCATGCTTGTGTAGCACAAATTCTGAATAAATGTTTGATCTAAATTAAATTGTCTTTTCATTATTTTCACACACGTTTATTTCAAAATCTTTATCGCACACAAAATAAAATGTACACATATTACTTATATAATCAGTCATAATCACCAAAATAAGTATGAAAGTTATAGAGATAGCTAATGGTAGTAATTCAGTTGTTTACTGACTTACAAAAATTTTATAAAATACAAGTTCTTATGTCTTTCACGATAAAGTCCAAATTGGCATATTTCTGTAAAAGTAACTTTATTTAAAAATAGGCTTGTTTGTGGGTACAAGTCGACACCACTTTTCTTGCTGATTTAGTGTCCGTTCTCACAGACACGGCTCGGAGAGGAGAGTACATTTTTATATCGCGTTTAAAAAATAGTTTTGGGTCATTGAAATAAGGTTGTTGTTTAAATTTCACTTCTTTTTTAAATGGAGCCGACCTAACGTCAGTGTAAAACAAATCAACCTTATTTCAATGACCCAAAACTCTTTCAAACGCGAAAATATGTACTCTTCTCTTCGGCCGGTCTTTGTGAACGGACACTTAAAGATAATTCTTTATTGTAAACCAAAGTAAAATACAGAACATAATTTTTACAAATAGATTTAGTACAATGGGCTTAATCTATTTGTAGGGTCTTAAACTAATTCAAAAACACGTCAATTATAATAAGATAACTTAATTTTCGAAATGTCAGTCTAATTTGATTTTAACATGAGCGAAATAAGAACGATCGCATTTTACGAAATTTTAATAAATATATAACAGAATTCCACCAATAATGGGTATTTTATAAAAATCCATAAAACGGAAAAATAACATTAATAAATGGACGGAATTACATTATTTGGAATGTAATAGTTACTCTTATAATTCTAAGTCACAATTGGCTCTTCACTGAAGTAAATAAGATCTTTGATGTACATTGTCATGTTAAAAACTGAATGGTTCAAAAAGCAAACCTAACAGCTCCACATAAAGCTAAAACCACAGCTGATATCCTAAAAGCACTTGAAGAATTACAGCCATCACTTCCGCATGTGTAAATGCAAGTTCTGTATTCTAGTTTGTCACCAGGCTGCTGGACATAGTTGCAGAAGTTTCCAAGGTCTAACGAAGAGCAATATCTTAATGTTGTGATGCCACCTGGAACACAAAGCTTTCTTTATTTTTATATTTTTTTCTTATACCACTAAGGTACCAAGCAAGCGTACGGCCCACCCTTAGAGCATTAAACCAACCGGAGGCGCCATTGACAGGCGTTCCCCTCTGCCAAAGGTACAAGACCGCCGGTCATACCGGTTATATAAAACTAGTTGCCGCGCGCCCCGTGCCATTCAGCGGATCACAATGAGTGCGGAACGACGTGAGCTGAAAATGCCAAATTGTAACGTGTTTTCGTGTAATAAAAGATCAAAAACATCTATTGTACAAAAGGATAACATTACTTTTCATCTGTAAGTATTATTACGTTTAAATATTATCAAATAGTACATTAAATTTGCAAAAAACTAAAAACTATTGTCAATCTAAAAGTGTTAAAAGTGTTGGTTTACTGCTCTAAGGGCCCACCTGATGGTAAGCGGTTACCGTAACCTATGGACGTTTGTAACACCAAAGGTATTACTCGCGCGTTGCCAACCCTTTTAAATTTTCAAAACGCCCTGATTGAAGAATCCCATACTGTAATCCCTAGGGAAAACCTCAGCAGGGAGACCATTCCACAAGCAAAGTGTTCGCAGTAGGAAATTCCTCTGGAACCTCACGGATCTTACTATCAGGGATCATTAATTCACTTAAACAATAATAATTAGGGGTGATTAGGGCTGCCCCAAAATGTCTTATTTCCAAAACAACTGAACTGCTGATTCTTTTTACCATTTTAATTTTGTCGACTTGGAATAAAGTAAGAAAGTGCTTCTAAATTCCCATATTCTAGATCTGATTTCGAAACTGAATCGAGCCACAAATGTGATTTTGATAGTTTCCAATGTAAGAACTTAAGTATAGTTCTAAAAAACTGGTCTTGTTGAGGCATATCAATAACATATCTAGTACTTATAGCATGCCCAAAAAGATCATATTTTGTAGTTCAAACTGCCTGTTTTATTTTATTGATTTGGGAAGATAAACAGTCATACATTATAAAGTTAAACATAGTGCTAACATAAATAAATGCATGGCCCACAATATCATCCACGGATTAAATGAAGAAGTGAACTGTTCTTTAAAGAACAGTTCACTTCTTCATCATTCAGTTCCTTAAGGAAAAAAAAATTATAATCATCATAATCCTAATATTAGAATATAGAATTATATAGAATAAAGAATTACACATCTTTAAAAGATGATTTATTTATGATGAACATTGTTTTTTGTTCTTATAAAGATATTATCTATATATCTTTGAATATTAGATCAAAATCTTTTGGTAACTGAGGTTAATTCACTTATTATCTTTGTATCTTATATGAGAACTGAATTGTTGAATCTAAGAAGGTAACTAAATAACAATAATGCTCAAACATTCAAGAAACCTTACATTCAGCCTTACATTTAGTTATAAGTTATTTGTCCATACAAATTGTATCACCTTGGTTTCTCTAAATAAATAAAGACAACAATTTCTACTTACCTGGCTTTTCACCAAATTTATTAAAAGCCACCAAAGCAGAAGTGTCTTTGCAGTGCTGTAAAACTCAAAAACCCAGTGCATTATGATAATATTTACATGTGTAGTGTTAGTGTTCAGATAAATAACTTTTCAAGAAAAACAAGTATTTCAAAATACACAATAACTGTGTTTATAATTAACAAACTTGGAATTGTTACATAGTGCTTTGCCTTTAGCATTGAGGGGCAATATAACACGGTGGTACTATTTTTCCTGACAAGTTAATCTTTATAATATTAGGTTGCATGTTTTATTTTGTTAGAAAGACCTGTTTTTTTTATGCAGTACCGAGCTTCATAGACGTGGTCACATGAAGTGGGGTTTAAAATTCCTCCATCCAAATGCATGAGCCCATCACCACATTCCAACGTAGATGAAGAATTGCATTGATAACAATCTAATGTTAAACCTGAGATTAGTTTATATTATTAGTTTAGTAAATCCATTTTAACCTGTCTGTTAGTCTAATGCCTATTGATAAAAGAGAGCAATCTTGTAAATGTATGTTCCACTTTCAAAATTACCAGAGAATATCTGTACGCACGCAAAGATGAGGTAAGCAATTACAACTGCCTAAAACTTGCATTGCCTTGCAATTTCATGGCCTATGTTTTGTGCCTGTCACCCTGAGACCGATCAATTACCATACCTTTGTAAACCAGGCTAGACAAGCGTTGATGGATTAGCTGAAAAAATTTGTAAATATGTTTCCTAGCCCCATTAGTAAGTTTAGTATAAAATTAGTAGTTGCCCAAGAGACACCGGTGTCTCACCTTCGTTTCTTCCAACGTGTTTGATACAGTATTGAGCGTCGTGGAGGGTCCCACAATCAATAGCTTGTAAAGTAGCATCACTTTCCAGAAATTCATTACATTCGAACGAATTATTATCGTCCGTCCCAGAACATTGATAACAGTGTATTGAATTAACTAAAAATCAAACAAAAGAGGACATAAAACATGAAATAAAAACGAAAACAAAAGAGAAACAACGCCCTTTTCTTACCAGTTTCCAATAGCGAGAACAACGCACAAGTGAGTAATAGAAATTTTTCTGTTGCATGGGCCATTGTTAAATTAAAGCTTTATTTACTTAGTAATCTTGTACAGGCTATTTTTCAGTCAACAATTTCAAAAAGTTTTCTCTGAAAAGCGATACAAATACAATACAAAATTTGATGAGTGATTGAATGAATGAAATATTATTCTTCTATTAGGAATGAACAAATGAGGTAACGAACGCAGTACTTCCCACCTCTACCAAATTTTTCCAACAATAAATTTTCAAAATCCCTCTAAAGTCCGTAGGTACGAGTATCATATAACACAACAAAATTACATACATTTAGAGTGTAACTACTTATTATAGGTTCATTAATTAATATTCCTTTGGCAAAAGGCATGTCTGTCAATCGTAAGTCATAAAATAAAATGCCACACACAGGTTCTTCCTAGGGCGGAGCCTAAGGAACTATATGTGAGAACCTTTATTTACCTATTTATCAAATAGTACGTTGACCGGCTATGGCTCATATTAATACAATTTGCAGGTATCAATATGAGCCTTAGGAGGTTAAATACCTACCTACCTGTACAATTCTTACATTAGTTCTATTTTTTCTTTTTGCATGATTAGTTAAAATATATTATTATTGTATCATGTACAGAATAAAGGTTATATAATTATATATAATAATTAAATTTTATTTGAAGCTTCTAAAAATATCCCCTTTTTAACAAACTGCCTCAATAGAGGGTAAACTTTTAAGTTGAGACACCACAGAACGACCGTGCTAGCGTGTCAACCCTGAAAGAGTTCATTCTGAGTCTACAGATCAAATAAGAAATCCACAGAAATAGATTCACTCTCGATTATAAAAAAAGTAGTTCCAACTAGCGTAATAGGTGGCGCCGTCTAAACAAGCATCTGAGACATACTCCGCTAAAAAATATGTTTCTAAACTTGCCAAACTATCTAAATCGCAAGCAAAGACAACATTAACATTTCTAGAGAACATGCTGACTTCGTTTTTGTTTCGTCTTGTGTGTGGCAATTTCGTGGTGTTCTTTTGTGATCGTATTAATTCTTAGTCGGTTTAGTCATCTCTAATAATACATATCTCTGATGTTGTGCAAAAAGAAGTCTACAAGCCATCTTTCCGATGACTTTTCCGTTTTTCTTTTCCTTACATTGTACATTCAAGCAACTGTAGGTACTACACACTTTATTCTATGGTAAAACACCTAGTTTGCAGCCCCAACAAGCAACGTTCTTCACGATAACGTACATGATTAAGCTTTGATTAGCTCAGATAAATACAAAAACTATTTTTTGCGACATTTCAACTAAATTGTTAAATTGAAGGATGGCAATTTAACAACCTGTACTTAGGAAATGACTCACAGTTTGATTGCGTGTTAATTAGTCGTTTGGGGAAGGCTTGGGGCGACTTGGGCGTGTCTGGTCCGGCCGCTAAGGGCACTAGATAATTACTAGGTAGAGACTTCCGATAATTTTTTTTTTTTTCGAATGGACTAATCTCGTTGTTGGCCTCTGAGGCCGGGACAGCTTAACCGAACTTTTGGCGAGCGCAGATGGCGCTCAGCCCAGTAAGTTTTTTAGGCAACTAGCGCAAGGGCACCACTTAGGTACGAACCTCGGCTTGGGCTGTTGCCGGGATGGGGATAGGAGAGAAACGCCCGGGTACATGTTTGTACCTCGTATAGGCGGCGACTGAAGGGATTCGTCGACCTCGCCGGCGAGATCGGTGTTTCTGTGAAGTGTTTACTCTGTCTGATGTAGATGACTCACCTTCCGCATTAGCGGAGGTGATTTCGTCATCCGGGTCTCCGAGAACGTGTCTTGGACGACGGAGGATTTTGTTGGCGGGCGAATCCAACGGGTAGACCGGAATGGTGTGCACCAAAGGGTTCGGATGATTAGAGGCATGTTCATAAAACCGCTTGGAAGCGAGCTTCATGAACCTGGCTATTGATTCTAATTTCATATCGCGATGTAGATCGTTATTGCGAAAATACCATGGCGAGCCTGAGGCTTTTCGCAAGAAGCGGTTTTGGATGACCTGAATGGCACCAACTTTAGGTGAGTGGGCAAATACTACAGAGGAGTATGTCATGATCGGGCGAATGCACGCTTTGTAAAGGGTCACCTTATTTTTAAGGGACATTTTACTTTTCGCGCCTAGTAGTGAGGACAGTCGTCCTAGGGTGAACTTTGCCTGATTGCACCTCTTAGTGATGTGCAACCTAAAGGAGAGACGCCTATCGAGGATGACACCCAAGTATTTGGCTGATGGGGCCCAGCGAATGGGCTTGCCAAATAAGGAGATCGGTTTGGGAGTGAGGTTTCTCCGTGAGAAGAACACTGCTGTGCTCTTCGACGGGTTTACCTCAATCCGCCACTTGCGGAACCAAGTGGCTAATGAATGAAGGGCAGCCTGCAGCCTTATACCCACCCGATCAGGATTCCGATTGGATGTGTACAAGGCCGTGTCGTCTGCGTATAGGGCTATTTCCACTTGAGGAGTGCGGGGGATATCGCTGGTGTACAGCGTGAACAGGAGGGGGCCGAGAACGGAGCCTTGAGGGACTCCCGCTCTGACTGGTCTAGGACTAGAGAGAGTGCCTTCCACGGTGCGAAAGCTGCGCCCTTGCAGGTAGTCTCGTAAGATGAGCACGAGTCTATCTGGGACTCCGAATTTAAAAAGCTTGTAGATCAAGCCATTGTGCCAGACTTTGTCGAAAGCTTTCGCTACATCGAGGAAGACGGCACCAGTATCTGCAGGCCAGGTACTTTGCAAATTGGAGAGGACATGCTCCGTTATGCGGAGCACCTGTTGTGGGCATGAGTGTTGGGCACGGAAGCCAAACTGCTCATCGGGAAGGAGTTTGAACTCATTGACATGAGCCCAGAGACGCTTCATTAGAAGACGCTCATATATCTTACCTAGACTATTGAGTAGACTAATGGGACGATAGCTAGTTGGGTCGTTTGCCTGTTTACTGGGTTTTCGGATGCCAATAACGTTGGCTTCCTTCCAAGCATCAGGGAAGGTGCAAGTTTCCATGGCCGCATTGAAGATGCAGACTAGGATATGGATAAGGGGTACAGAGAACTGCTTGAGTACTCTGTTGGAAATGCCGTCAGGGCCGGAGGCTTTCTTTGGGTGCAGGGCCTTGATAGTGTCAAAGACTTCAGAGGGCTCAATCGGATCAAGTGGGGAAGTAGGGGGTCGGGAGGCTAAGCAGTCAACCTCGCTGTTCACCGTATGGAGGTGAACAGGGTCGACGGGTTCGAGACTGGGCGAGCATTGAGATTCGAGGGTTTCAGCCAGGAAGTCGGCTTTTTCCTCGTCTTCGAATGCTGGAGGGTGATTGGGTCGGATAAGGGGAGGCATCGGAGCGAGAGCGTCCGCTTTCATGGAGCGAGCTAACCTCCAGTAGGCCAGATGGCTAGGCTCGATCCCCGATAGCAGGCTCTCCCACTCACGATTGCGATGTTCTTTGATGCGCTCTCTCACCTCACGGTGCAGGGAGCGCATCAAGACTCTATTGTCGTTAGTGGGGCAGCGACTATGAAGTCTAACTGCAGCGTTAGCTTCAGTCATCAGCCGTCTGATATCATCTGGCAAGGGGCCCCGGTGGTCATCCACTACGGGCACCTGCTTTGATGAGTCTCTGACTGAGTTTGTGATATGTCTGGTAAGGGCGTCAATCGCTACCGTAATATCACCAGATGTCAGAATGACAGAAGGGATCCTATCTAAGTCAGTCGAGTGCGCAGACTTGAGAGCTTTCTCAAGTTTATGCCACTCTACCACCGTCTTGGTGGCAGGGGGCTGGTCAGTAGGAGGGCCGAGTAAGAGCATTACCGGTCGATGATCGGAATCTAGCTCATGAATAACTTCAATTAAGCGCAGCCGGAGGGCTACGTTTTTGAAAAGAGCAATGTCAAGGAGCTCAGGAGGAGTAGAGGTAGGGAAGCGCAGCCGGAGGGCTACGTTTTTGAAAAGAGCAATGTCAAGGAGCTCAGGAGGAGTAGAGGTAGGGAAGCGAGTCATGCCCCTAGGGGCAATTATGTCGAAATTAAGGGGTTCAACTAGGCATTCTAGCTGTTTGCCTTTGGAGTTCGTCGTGGTACTATTCCACATGACGTTTTTGGCATTGAAGTCACCCGCCAAAATGACGGAGCTTCCTAGACTGAAAAGGGCTTGCAGGTCACTCTCGAATAGAGGTGAGCGAGGCTTGCCGGGAGGGACGTAGCAGGATGCAATAATGACCGAGGAATGCCCGGTCATTGCTAGCCTGCAGACAGAGGCTTCTATGTAGGTCAGAGGAGGGGGATCAAGAGGCATGCAATGTAAAGCCTTCTTGTAGTAAATGACAGTGCCGCCCTTTTGGGCTAGCAGTCTGTCGTTGCGTACGATTTGATAGTTAGGGATTTTAGGGTCCCGATGACCGGGCTTTAAATTAGTCTCTTGCACTAGCAAGATGTCAAGTTGGTGCCTATTCAGGAAATCTTGAATGATAAAACGTTGCCTTTCTTCTTCCGATAATTGTTTTTGACTTTGAGTTTTTATATGAACAAACCCCACCAAGATGAGTATGACAGTTATTTTAAGGCAACTGTACCAACCTACCTCACTATGTTTTGCCGGCCATTTCCAGGCGGCGCCATCTTTTACGCTAGTTGGAACTAGTTTTATTTTTCAAGCCCATGTTAAAAGTCCTCATTAATCAGTAAATGGATTATTTGATCCAGTTTGATGTAAAATAGTATAAGTTTTTTGTTGAAAATACTTTTCAAAACAAGCTTCTATAAAATTAATAATCGGAACCGCAAGCAGATTCAAATGAGCCCAAACACTAGTAGCCTACTATAATCCATTCAGAAGTTCCGTTGTCTAGCATCAGTGTCCATCATGAGACCACCTCCATGGTACCATATTGTTACGCCGAGGCTGTTAAACAATGAGTAATAATCGAACTTGTCTTGCTGTGTTATTGTTGTTATTGTCTGCGGTTGCGACCAAGTTCGTGTATTCATCGTTTAGTGTTGAATAAAAGTGTTATTTTGGTTAGATCGATTCCTATTATTTTATCCCGAACCCTCAGCTCGTAACAGTTTGGTGTCAGAAGTGGGATAAAATAATGCCGGTTCTGCCAAAGGATAACGTGGACGGTGTCAGGACGAGAGGTCAACGATAACAGGAAATGGATGAAAGGCGGTTTGGGGAGTCTCCGGTTCAAGAAGCTCGGCAGAGTCGTCAGCCGATGGAGATGGAATCAGCCGCCACCGAACCATTTGGAGCTTCATCATCATCACCCGTGGGCCAAGCTCCTGTGACAGGCGATCTTGCTGCTATTATGGCAATGCTTTGTCGTCAAGAAGAACAGCGTCGTCAACACGAAGAGCAGGCTCAGTTGCAGGAAGAACAACGCCGTTAGCATTAAGAAGAGAAGCGTCGTCAGCAGGAAGAGCAGGCTCGGTTGCAGAAGGAACAGCGACGTGAACAGGTGGAGCAGACTCGGTTGCAAGAGGAACAGCGACGCCAGGATAAAGAAGAGCAGCGTCGTCAACAGGAAGATCAGCGACGTTGGCAAGAAGAGCGGGCTCGACTGATGAGGGAATTGTTCGGTTCATCTGGAAAGGAATTCCAGGAAGTGAAAGAACAGATAGAAATCATGAGAGCCGTGTTTTGGAGGCTGAAATTGGGATCGCTGATGAGAAAGGGACTCTGCGTGTCCTGAAGTACTGGAGATGGCAATGTGGCTCCTCTAGTTGCTACATCTTCAGCGCGAGGTGCGCCTAAAATTGTTCATGTTGATCGGCTGCCGCGATATGGGGCTAAGAATGCTCGCGACGAGCATGTTTTAGGAGGGGGCAGTGTTACGCCGAGGCTGTTAAACAATGAGTAATAATCGAAGTTTCTCGAACGCTTTTGTCTTACCTGCTGTGTTATTGTCTACGGTTGCGCAGGATGGGGATTGGTCATTCTGTCGAAACACCGACCCTTTTCCTGGAACGTTCCAGATCGTTCCAGTATAGTGATTTGTGTTCGATATAAATAGGCCGGAGAGATGGCCGGACATTCAGTGAGTCTCAGCGAGGCCCTGGAGGACTGACGTGGAGAAGGGTCTCGCGTGAACATTAGTTGCTCGCGAGTCAGTCTGGATTTTGCTATACGTGCGAACATTTCGGTGACTATAAGTGGTGCAACAGTAGTGTGAATTAGTGTGTTGTGATACGTGTGACCAAGTTCGTGTATTCATCGTTTAGTGTTGCATAAAATTGTTATTTTGGTTAGACTGATTCCCATTATTTTATCCCGAACCCTCAGCTCGTAACAATAGTGTTACGCCGAGGCTGTTAAACAATGAGTAATAATCGAACCTTTTCGAACGCTTTTGTCTTGCTGTGTTATTGTTGCTATTGTTTGTGGTTTCGCAGAATGGGGAGTGGCCATTGTGTCGAGGGACCGACCCTTTCCTGGAAGGATCGACATCGTTCTCGAACAATCGAAATGTATGCGATATAAATAGGCCGGAGAGATGGCCGGACAGTCAGTCTCGAGTCAGTCAGTGAGTGAGTCTCAGCGAGGCCCTGGAGGACTGACGTGGAGAAGGGTCTCGCGTGAACAGTAGTTGCTCGCGAGTCAGTCTGGATTAAGCTATACGTGCGAACATTTCGGTGACTTTAAGTGGTGCACCAGTGGTGTGAATTAGTGTGTTGTGATACGTGTGACCAAGATCGTGTATTCATCGTTCTAGTGTTGAATAAAAGTGTTATTTTGGTTAGACTGATTCCCATTATTTTATCCCGAACCCTCAGCTCGTAACAATTTGGTGTCAGAAGTGGGATCAAATAATGCCGGTTCTACCAAAGGATAACGTGGACGGTGTCAGGACGAGAGGTCAACGACAACAGGAAATGGATGAAAGGCGGTTTGGGGAGTCTCCGGTTCAAGAAGCTTGGCAGAGTCGTCAGCCGATGGAGATGGAATCAGCCGCCACTGAACCATTTGGAGCTTCATCATCATTACCCGTGGGCCAAGCTCCTGTGACAGGCAATCTTGCTGCTATTATGGCAATGCTTTGTCGTCAAGAACAACAGCGTCGTCAGGATAAAGAAGAGCAGCGTCGTCAACAGGAAGAGCAGGCTCAGTTGCAGGAGGAACAACGCCGTCAGCATTAAGAAGAGAAGCGTCGTCAGCAGGAAGAGCAGGCTCGGTTGCAGAAGGAACAGCGACGTGAATAGGTGGAGCAGACTCGGTTGGCAAGAGGAACAGCGACGTCAGGATAAAGAAGAGCAGCGTCGTCAACAGGAAGATCAGCGACGTTGGCCATAAGAGCGTGCTCGACTGATGAGGGAATCGTTCGGTTCATCTGGAAAGGAATTCCAGGAAGTGAAAGAACAGATAGAAATCATGAGAGCCGTGTTTTGGAGGCTGGAATTGGGATCGCTGATGAGAAAGGGACTCTGGGTGTCCTGAAGTACTGGAGACGGCAATGTGGCTCCTCTAGTTGCTACATCTTCAGCGCGAGGTGCGCCTAAAATTGTTTGTGTTGATCGGCTGCCGCGATATGGGGCTAAGAATGTTTGGGACGAGCATGTTTTAGGAGGGGGCAGTGTTACGCCGAGGCTGTTAAACAATGAGTAATAATCGAACCTTTTCGAACACTTTTGTCTTGCTGTGTTATTGTTGCTATTGTTTGTGGTTTCGCAGAATGGGGAGTGGCCATTGTGTCGAGGGACCGACCCTTTCCTGGAAGGATCGACATCGTTCTCGAACAATCGAAATGTATGCGATATAAATAGGCCGGAGAGATGGCCGACATGGAGTCAGTCTCGAGTCAGTCAGTGAGTGAGTCTCAGCGAGGCCCTGGAGGACTGACGTGGAGAAGGGTCTCGCGTGAACAGTAGTTGCTCGCAAGTCAGTCTGGATTAAGCTATACGTGCGAACATTTCGGTGACTTTAAGTGGTGCACCAGTGGTGTGAATTAGTGTGTTGTGATACGTGTGACCAAGTTCGTGTATTCATCGTTCTAGTGTTGAATAAAAGTGTTATTTTGGTTAGACTGATTCCCATTATTTTATCCCGAACCCTCAGCTCGTAACAATATTATTGCATTGTCACCGAAGTTACACATTTATTCCAAATTTCAGCTCAATCGGTTGAGGGGAACGGGTTTAAAATTCAGTTGCTGGATTCCACCCGGACAAACATACATACCTACATTGAAAGTTAATAAAAAGCTTGTAAAATGAATTATTGTTAAGAGAAATAATAGTAAAATTAAGTGGATTGTCACAGTATGACAGTAGTACGTACCTTCAGACACTAATCTAATCACGTCATATACAGTCATTCTGGGTAAAATTGGACCCGCTATAGAACATTGGACCACACTGAACAAAGACTTTTCATGTATTTTTAATCTGTTTCTGTATGTATTTTTTATCTGTTTAATAAGATGGTGGCCTTTTTTTAGAGAATAGTCGAGTTCATTATTATGATTTTTTACATCTGTGGTACATAGTAAAACTTCGTTCGAAATGTTAGCGTTTCGATCATGAGGATTTTGACATGGTCAAATGTTACCCAGAATCAAAAATATGGGCATAAAGGTTGAGAAAAAATGTTGGTCTAATGTTACCCTAAAATCAATATAACTTTGGACCACAACTATATCTGTCTCCAACTCAGGGTTCACACATAATTTGTAAACGTTTTAGTGTAATTTGTATTATCCACATCAAAAAATCACCTAAACCACAATTACTGTGGAGTACCTAAGCCTTGTATACATTTTATTGACTAACTACCGGAATTTTTCTATTAAGTGGTCCAAAGTTACCCAGAATGACTGTAGTGAGATATTTTTTAAATTGTGTGTTTGAGTTTGGACAATGTAGATTTAGAATTGGATAACATAGTATTATTTACATAATTCATGGCTACAGGGATTACAGGGATTACTATTACAGGGATGAAATGAAAGTACATAACACCTTATTTCTGTAGGTATTTATTTTTCAAAATAGATTGTTTACATAATATTTTTATAAAATATCACCTATGTTATATAAGTAGATCGTATTCTAAGTATGTACCTAGGTACTATATGGACGTTTTTAATGTTGGATCTCTTTTATTTTCCACAAACACATTCACGTTAACGATAACGTGTCTTACTCTATCACAATGCTTATGACATTAATCCTGCAAACTTAATTTGTACATTAAAAATCTATTAATTAAATGCATAATTATTGTTACTTAATTTTATAAGGCAGTAAGAAGTTCTTACTAATAATACCTACTATTTATTGTCATTATAACTATAAAGCCTACTATAAAATCACAAGATGGAATGTAAAAAGATAGTTAAAAAACAAAGTAAGGAGTATCAAAAAGAAGCTATTACCGCTTAAGAATAGTCTGTTATGTAAACATAAAAACATCCTAATCAAAGAAATATTTGTACAGAATGTTACGTGCTAAACACATTTAAAGTATTAGACATAAGTGGGGTTTCTGTAAAGTTGGCACAAATTACCACAGTAGGTATATTAATTTACTTACGACAAAGAGTATCCATAGTTAAGAATAATAATTATATTTAATTTTATCTACATCTCAACAACAACAAGTTTTTTAGTGGCCAAGTCGATGTGATGTTATAGAAAAGGTGTCAAAGTATAAAGTGTAATTTGAAAGAAATAAGATTCGATGTTCGTTCACATTGTGATTTGAAAACTTAAGGAGTGTATTTTCCATATATCCGTCAATTTAACAGAGTAGTTAAGAATTATTATTCCAAAAAGGGAAATTCAAATACTTACAATTTCCATCAGCTAAAGTTCTGTTATTATTGCTCAGTCAAGTTTATGAACCTCTTAATTTCGCATTCACATCAACTATAGAGGCTTATCCTAACTGACCTTCCTCTTATCAGGTGGGTTACCATTACGTCATTAAGCAATACAATTAACTTAAGACGGGTTCCTATAACCATCGGTAACCGACTACGACTCGTATCTCCTTGAAAAAGTGTCAAATGAATGTCAAACTTTTGACACGTTTTCAAAGAGGAACGAGTCGTAGCACGTTACCGACGGATATAGGAACCCGCCATTAAACTGTATTGT
Source organism: Philereme transversata (assembly GCA_963924445.1). Lineage (NCBI taxonomy): Eukaryota > Metazoa > Arthropoda > Insecta > Lepidoptera > Geometridae > Philereme > Philereme transversata. The sequence goes on from OZ004353.1 coordinate 8,721,486, forward strand.
TGTAGTACTATTTGACAGATTTGTGATGTTAAAAATATTTTTCGCACATTATTATTGCACAAACATCCAGTTTATATAAAAGGTTAAAGCAAGGTGTTGCAATTCAAACTAATTATATTAAAGTGACGGTTTCTACACAAAAAATAAAATATTTTATATAAAAAAATCTATAAAATGTTTTTGTTTTATAATAAAAATCTCGACAAAATCGATAAAATGCCGCTCGAATTGTTAGAGAACTAGCGTAATGCACAATGCCACAGATTACTAAAAACTTACTAGGAAACGTTCAACCCCGCTAGTTCAATGACCTCGCCCAGTCAATAACCTGGCTCGGTCAGTAAACCCAACCAGTCATCAGAGCGCGTTAGTGCGTACGGTAGGGCAGTAAGTAGGCACAAAAACTCAAAAATAAAGTTTTTTGGGTTAAAAATATACATTACTTATTTATCATTTTATGGTCTCAAAACTATACTCCGTCATTATTTGTGCTTTAAATTGCAACACCTTATAGTCTCTGACTCTTACTTTAAGACGAGAGGAAGTGTAGGACAGGGCACAGATGTTAATGTGATTTCAAGATTTAAAAACCATCTCAAAAATGTTCAAGCCTAGACGGGACTTATCAAGAGAATAGAATAGAATAATCATTTATTTGGTACACACAAAATGACACATGAAACAATTTTAAGGAACAGTAGATACAATTGAATCCATTAAGACAGTTCGACTTATGTGTCTGCGCACCAAAATGGCGTTCAGCTCAGCATAATGTTGGATGTTATGCATCCAACGTTGATTTTCAGCTGAAACCAGAAGCAAAGATAGTGCAGCAGCGACAAGTAAAATAAAAAATAAATAAAGAAGTGAGTAAATAAAAGGTGTGTGCAGTTTTATTAAAATGTAGATATACATTTTATAAACACAGGTAGATACTTTACAAGAGGAAGGTTGCGGCAAGTCCCGTCTAGGCTTGAAAATTTTTGAGATGGTTTTAAAATCTTGGAATTTTCCGTAAGTGTTCGGATAACAGTATAAAAATAAAAATATGATTGTGATTTGTTCAGTTGTTCAGCTGCCGCAGCGGCAGGGAGCCTTCGACCCAGAAGTTCGGGCGCTGCATCATCGTCTGCCACAGCGCGCATTCCTTACCGACGCTGTCCATCCAGTTAACATTTGCGCCCATGTACGTTCCTGTAACGATATAATACCACATCAGCATAAAGTCAAACTTTTTTTGTAATATTTTTTTATCAAAGTTAGTAATTATCCCACTAATATTATAAAGGCGAATGTTTGTATATGTGTATGGATGTTTGTTACTCTTTCACGTTGGAACTGCTGGACCGATTTCGATGAAATTTAGTGTGTACGTAGATCATAACCTGGATTAACACATAGGCTACTTATTATTGGCAAACCACGCGTGCGTAGCCGCGGGCGAAAGCTTGTATAGTATAAGCTCGATACATGATCCGTAAATCCAATTTACGCCCCTAGGGGCGTAAATTTTAAAATGGAATGAGGCTTGTTGTTATTATTCATAATATACTAAAATGAAATACAAATACATCCATGACAAATCCTTATTTCTATAGGTAATAATTAAAGAGGTCACATTCATAATAAGTATGCTGTAATAAAGTACAACCTCCATGACAAATACTTATTTCTATTAAATAAAAGAGGTCATAGTTTAGTGGCGAAAAACAAACAATGGATACCGGAAACGCAAATTTTAGCCAACTAACTGTTATAAACACTTTTAATTCCTCGCTTTGTTTCATCACAAAGCGAGTTATGCGTTATACTTACTCGGGTGTAAGCGGTTAATAGCACCCTCGACTTATTAGCGTCCTCGCTCGCTCGTTCGACAAAATATCTCGGGTGCAATTGATCGTTTACGCTCCTTGTATAACAATGAACTAATAACATCCAATGCAAATAGAGTGGTGTTATAAGTTTGACGCGATTTTTTATAACAGAATGTAGTTCTTAGATATGTCAGTTTTTAACCTCCGTCGCAAAAAGAGGAAGTCAGCGTTTTTAATTTTTTTTATTTATACCTTCACGTTTCTACTTAAATAATTCAGAATAAATAAATAAGGCTGGATATTTCTCACAGCGCCATTAAGTCCTAAATAAAACAATACTTGTATCTACTATGGGAACCAGATAACTGATACAATATAGAATATTACACAATATATGTATACTTTTTTTGTTGATATTATACTAATTCTAAAAGGAAACCTATGGAGGGCCCTTTGTAAATGGTAATTCTGAGAAGCTATTTAACCGATTCTCAAAATTCTCTCACTGATAGAAAGCTATTTCTGAGTGGGCTATATTATTTTGATAAAAGTCCGTGCGAGGCCACGGTGGGTAAGAAATATCTGTGGATTATGCAAACATTTGTTCCGCGGCGGGAATCGAAACTGAAACCTCCTGAGTCTCACTTGGCTATTTTAGCCAATGCGACACGGAGGTCGTATCAGTACCTACCTAAATAAAAATATTTTCCTATAGTATTGAATGGGTATTTGGCAGCCAATAGATAGGAAAGTTCACCAAGGAAAAGGAGAGATCTCCTACCAAGCGACCTTGGCCGTCAGCCTGAACAAGCGGCTTGGGGTCCTAGGAATAAAATTTTCTTTGGCGGACTTCTATCCCCTTCTTGGCAGCCAAAAGTTTTTTTGCGATTTTAGTTGCTTTGGACTATTTTCTAGGGCAATATTGTTCGGCTACATCCATTGTTATTTTATTTTTCAATTTATTTAAAATAGGGACGCCAACAGCATAAGTATCGTTATCCACATTCTTACATTAAAAGGTTAGGTTTCGTTCTAATACTTTAGCCAATTATAGGCGAACACAATATTGACAGTTTTCATGATATTTTGTTTAATTTTATTGTATTCGTTGACAATAAAATTAAATATGTAGTGATGGCACAATTTAGGTGTGACTAAATAAGCTAAAAATGTGGGGGTTCAGATATTGAGGTTCAAGTGGGAGGTCAATTGAAAGGTGTTCATCAATACATTTAGACTCCGTTTTTATTTTTAGTAGTCTTTATAGTTTTGGAGTTATTAGCCATAATAAAAATTGAATTTTGACAAAATTCACAGGGTACACCAGTGACCCTACAGGGCTGTAATTTGGTATGCGTGTAGCTTAAATGACACAAATATAGGCAAAAGTCTGAAATCCAGAATAACTGCAATTTGTACCCCAAAAAAAATAACCACTTAACATGAACTCCCGTTACCTGTAATTTGAATGAAACTGTGGGTCAAGTAAATTGGTTTTTATTTCGTGGCACTATTTTGATAGACAAAGATTACAAATAATATTTTTTTGTTTTAATCGGAGGCTCGCGAGATTTCAGTTCGGGGCGAACCACTAGTTAATAATTGAATTTGATAAATTATGTTTATAATTTATATTGTTTTAGTAATGCATACTTATAGCCGATTATGGAGGATCTGAATTTTTATGTTTATTTATCATCTGCTGCTAAGTAATTGTACCAATTTTCGCATTAAATAAATGAAATAAAATGACATTATTTAGCTACTCTCAACACCTATATACCTATTGTTGTCACACAAGAATATCTACCATTAAGTGAGACAAAGATGCATCGGCAATATAGCCGAAAAAAATAGCTCATTTAGAAGCACCTCTAAGAGACACGAGTAAGTACACTGGAAAACTAAGTAACACCATCGCTATTTGTGATTACACTTACCGCTCCCCAGTGACAGTCTGATGGCTCCCATGAATTCGTTGGAGGCGAGACGGTCCTTGTCCCACAGACTCAGCTCCAAGGCTCTCGAACTGAGCTCTTGAAGCTTCAAGCCTCGGTAAGTGAAGGTGTGCTCCCACCGAGGGTTCAGGCTCCGACGGACGATGTTCGTCTTCTGTTTGTTAAGACGACCCCGTTCTGGTAGGAGATAGCTGGAATATAAAGATTTTACCATCAGTTGTATCATCATTATTACAGCCGTAAGATGTAAACTGCTGAACAAAGACCGCCCCCATAGACTGCCAGAGCGACAGAGCTTGTGCGGCACCCGACGGCTCCCAACAACCTTATTATGTTGTCTTTTAACTAGTGGGAGACCGTTTGTTTATCTGTGTAAAATTGCTAGTTTTTGCTAGCCAATCAGATGGTAATTTTCGAACATTTCTAAACAGTCCATGTGACCTGGTTGAGATTGAAACATGCTATAAAATCTCCCGTCAAACTACTTACATGGATGATGAAATAGAAATGTGGGTTTGAATATTTGTTCCGTCTCGGTTTCTGATAGATAGAGGAAGTCCTAGTGGGGGTATGAGGGTTATCACACCTACCTTTTACAGAACACATCAGCCAGTCCACTCGGCCTCGTTGTGATCAGGTTCTTGGCTTCCTTGACGAGTACGTGTAAAGTTCCCTTCCCTCTCATAGGGCCAGAATCGTGAAGCTCAAATTTGAGTCCTACGATCAGGTCGCCTCGGGAGCCTTGAAACTCCTCGAATTGCTCCGTCTAGAATATTATAAAGTACAGGTAAGTAAATTAGAGATCATTTTTGAGAAAGCCACTTAAAATCGTTGTAGCAAAGACACGGGGCTTATTGCGAGCAAGGTCATTTAATTATGGAAAAACAGAAATTAGTCTAACCAACCAATGTCATCGTAGAAGAGAAAAAAAAAGCCAGATAAAGATTAAGAAGAAAAAGAAACCGCTACTCTTAATAATTTGGGTCCATGCGCGAACATGAAACATGTCCCGTTCTCCATGTCGGTATTTTCATAACATGGGAAACAGGACGAGCTGAAAACATAACTGGCAAGTTTGCATATGGAATAACAATTCGATTGGGATATTATATTTATTGTGATTTGTTGTGTCTAGCTTGTAAGGTAGGTAGAATGAAGAATTGTCATCCATTAATTATAATAAAAACAATTCAAGTATTTAAGTTGTGTATCATTAAGGACCTTAGAAGAGCAGCGGTGCAAAGTGGGAAAGGGTCAATCACGACGGCCAAGAGTGGCACGAGTAAGAAGGAGCTTACCCGCTCGTGAAGCTTGTACCACATGGGCGAGGGGTCGTCGAACACGACGTCGCAGAGCGGCAGCGTCACTTCGCCGAGGAAGTCGTTCCGTCCAAAGAGGTCCGCGTGCCACACGCTGAGCCACAGTGTCCGGGAGGACAGCGAGGCCAGCGGCTGCGCGAAGCTGAGCGTCTCCTCGAACACTGGGTTGAGGGTGTTCTTCTTGCCTTTAGTCTTCCTCTTGCCAGTTTTGGACTTGTCCGGTAACAAGTACATCTGAAAAGAGAGTTTTAAGGTTTTGAAATTGTGTATATTTTTCGTTAACTCTCCAAGACAGCAGCTAGCTCTAACGTACCTACAAGCGCTATGACTTTGCTTTTACGATTAGTACTTATAGGCCTGAGAATCAGAATAATGAAGTAACTAACAAATTTATAAATATTACTAGTAAAACGAGAAGGCTATCAATATAGAAGTCATGACCTAAATTTAATTCAATTCACTTCGAATCGGACATCATAACGTTGTTGGACCAATTATCTAAGTTAAAGTAGGAACGCTTTGTAGCTAAATGTCATCAAAAACGAATATAATACATACCTTAACATACGGATCAGATCTATTTTTCTTGACGTCAACGGCTGCAAGGTCACGGCATGCTTTCACACCAACTTCAAGGGCCTTCAGTCGGTAGTTGTAGAGCAAAGAGAATTGGATCTCCCCACGAACAGTCACGTTGGTTCGCGTGCCTTCGCCGGCGCCAGAATATACTGATGCCAGTGAATCTGAACGCTTGAACTAGAAAAAAAAGAAGATTTTCAGAATAGTTAACGATAAATCATTTTCTAAAATAATCAAATACTTATGTTGTTAATTGTATACATTCTCAGGTGAGAACATTGAGTATGTTGAGAGATGACGATCGATGTGAGTGACGTACTCGTATGAGATGAAATGGAAATACTACTTAATTAGTCTAATTTTACTTTAGATCATTATTTTAGTTGTACCATCATTGACGCCATGACGCATGTTTTTGCAGAAAACACAATTAATTCACTTTTATCTTTGTTAATTAAAAACATTAAACTAATAAAACCACCTACTTAATTAGCACTACAAATGGGTACATTTGTTCGGTCTAACGATCACAACTGGAGTGACTGAACAAAATTGTGTTCGTTGTGTTGGTTGCATTATCTCCTGTCACTCGATATTACCTACCTTTCCGCCGCACAGTGGGAAATAATGGAAACAATTCCAGCCACGCGTCATTTTATGAGGTAGGGTCACAATTTTTTGTTAATCTCTTTAAAATGTCACATATTTTAAGCTACAGGTGCGGAAATCATGAAATTTATCACTGTTTTTTAGTAATTCAGAAAGACATCATACGTCTAAGCTAATTTACAACCCTCAACCCAGGGTTAGGGAGTTGGTGGTTGCCTGCTTTAGCCTAAATGTAGTATACAATTTAATTTTTTGAAGGAAAATACCGAGCTAGCTCGCTGTACCCACGGTTAGGTGGGTTGAGGGTTGTAAATTAGCTTAGACGTATGATGTTTTTCTGAATTACTAAAAAAACAGTGATAAATTTCATGATTTCCGCACCTGTAGCATAAAATATATGACATTTTAAAGAGATTAACAAGAAATTGTGATCCTACCTCATAAAATAACGCGTGGCTGGAATTGTTTCCACTATTTCCCACTGTGCGCCGGTGCTATCGCATCATAATAATAGCTAACATTCTGTTTGTTGCGACACTTTAGTTCTACCTTCATATTCTGATCACATTTTAGATATCAGAATAACACTGAGCCATAAACGACCTACAGATATTCAGAACGTTATTGTCTAGTCAGCAAATTATGAAAAGTTTTGGGTAAAAGTTAAGGTTCAGTAATTTATTTATGAGGGACACTCAGTTGACCTTCCCACAGGATGAGAAGTTGATTCATGAATAGGTAGGCGGAATTTAAATTGAATATTAACCGCATTACTAAATAACTCGTATTAGCCTCGGAATAGTTACATCCTGATTTGTCTTTTTCGAGCGATTTGATAATTCACGTCATAGATACAAAATACAAAACGCTGTGTAACTATTAAAAAACCGGCCAAGTGCGAGTCGGACTCGCGCTCGAAGGGTTCCGTACCATTATCTACAATAAATTGTATGAGCGCCCATACAACTCAGAGGACTATCTTAATTGGCGTCAACTATGTACGTATGGGGACACCCTTAAATTTTCAACTTTTTTATATTTTGGAAATGTTCCTTTATTTGTGCTGTAATACCTTGCTTTCTGCCAAATTTCGTGATTCTAGGTCAACGGGAACTACCATATAGGTTTTCGACCCAAAACCTATAGGGTACTTCCGGTTGACCTTGAATCGAGTCTTATAGCACAAAGGGAAAATTCCAAAAAATAAAAAAAAAATTAAAATTAAGGTAAATTTTGGTACTTACAAGTTTTCGCGAAAATCTAAATTTGCCCATATCTTTTTATCTTGTAGACTCAGGACCTTGATTTTTATACACCTAATAGGGACTTTAGACCTCAGTATCTGGTATAAATTTCAACTTGCTAGGTGTACCCGTTCCTGAGAAAATCGGTGGTGATACACGGACAGACGTACAAGATAGTGATCTTATAAGGGTTCCTTTTTTTACCTTTTGAGGTACGGAACCCTAATAAAAGGATAATTACCTATAACCTACAAGTTTATTAGCCACGCAATACGTGTTTTGCGGAAGTAAGTTCTAATCCTGCTTCAAGTATTACAATAATTACATAAATGAGTAATATAAATGTCAGTAAATCGGTTCGAGACAAGCTATTTAATTTTTATATCTCAAAACCAGTCCATCTTAAGAGCTGTGTGGGCATTCCATTTGATATTTTGGTCAGACAGCCACATAATAAGTATATAATACAGATTCCGCGGAAAATAACTTTAAATTTTATTACCTTTATAAATAGTCCACAGCTGTCGGTTGGATGTTATTGAATTTATTAATGAATACATTGTTATGGGATTCCAATGCTGATATAACGGACCAAGACCACACGGAATTTTTATGACACACCCAAATATTTTTGTCATAGGTATACAGTACATGCCTGATGGGCAGTGATGGTTTGAACATTTTAAATAAGCAACAAGAAAAATATCTACGTGTGGTATAATTTAGTTAGGTTGAAACAAGTTAGACGAGTTTGGTTGGTACCTTGATTCCTTGATTCAACTCTTACAGAATTTGGTGCTATGTTTTTAATAAATAATATTTTAACTTAACCTTATCACAGAGCAATCATTTATTACGTACTATCCTTATTTGTTTATTACTATAATATTTATTATAGACGTCAGCAAGCGAATATTGGGGCTCAAGTGGAGTTGGGCAGGACACTTGGCCAGACGTAGTGACGACAGGTGGACTAAGCCACTAACACAGTGGAGGCCGAGAACTGGCCATCGAAATAGGGGACGTCCACCAGCGAGATGGGTCGACGACATCCATAAGACCGTGGGTCGTACGTGGTTCAGACTGGCACAGGATCGGGAAGAGTGGCAGAAACAAGGAGAGGCCTATGCCCAGCAGTGGGTCGACACGGGCTGAGAATGATGATGAATGATAACATTTGGTCACTATTATTTGAAATATACATGTTTTTTCAGGATGTTGAATGTTCTCAGGTTTTTATTAGTTTAGGACAAAAATCATTTTTGGTAGATAATAAATATAATAAAATAAATAAATATTGCTTGACATTTCAACTTGACAATATTGATGATGAAAGGTTTATATCATCATTATTATTTTATATTATTATTCTTTTTTTATATCCAATGTTGTACACACGGCTACACCTCAAGCTATAATTTCCAGTATAAGCTGAACTAGTATTGTATAGATTTTCCGTACAATGAGAGGTTAGAATATACTGGAAATGTAAAGCATGATGTTTAGCTGTGTACCATCAAAATTTATTATCATGTTTATTGATCGAGCGAAGAGAGATCTCTATATCAACTTAGGCAAATCGGCGTTGTATGTATGTATGTTTGTTTGTCCGAGGATAACTTTCGAAGCGTTGATACGATCATCGTTAAATTTGATATTTAGGTATACACGAGATTTTTGTATATTATATTAAATTACTTTGTTAATAAACAACCTGAACCATAGTTTCCAATAACAAACCCCATTTAAATTCTTGAGAATAATCAGAAATTTAAACATTCGTGGACAATTTGGCAATAAGTAATAGCGTTTTATCATATCTGCCCACACTGCACTTATAAGGGGTTAAAGTTACAACACGTCTTTCGGCCCAAATGTTCCTACATACTCATGGTATGCGGTATTTTTCCATTGCACAATCTAGTAGTTTTAATAAAACTTTAAAAGGTTGTACCCAGCAGAGAGACCACTACATAGTATTGTTACGCCGCGGCTGTTAAACAATGAGTAATAATCGAACCGTCTCGAACGCTTATGTCTTGCTGTGTTATTGTTGCTATTGTTTGTGGTTTCGCAGAATGGTGAGTGGCCATTGTGTCGAGGGACCGACCCTTTCCTGGAAGGATTGAGACCGTTCTCGAACAATCGAAATGTGTGCGATATAAATAGGCTGGAGAGATGGCCGGACAGTCAGTCTGAGTCAGTCTGAGTGAGTCTCAGCGAGGCCCTGGAGGACTGACGTGTGGAAGGGTCTCGCGAGTCAGTCTGGATTAAGCTATACGTGCGATCATTTCGGTGACTTTAAGTGGTGTACAAGTGGTGTGAATTAGTGTGTTGTGATACGTGTGACCAAGTTCGTGTATTCATCGTCATCGTGTTGAATAAAAGTGTTATTTTGGTCAGACTGATTCCCATTATTTTATCCCGAACCCTCAGCTCGTAACAATTTGGTGTCAGAAGTGGGATAAAATAATGCCGGTTCTACCAATGCATAACGTGGACGGTGTCAGGACGAGAGGTCAACGACAACAGGAAATGGATGAAAGGCGGTTTGGAGATTGTCCGGTTCAAGAAGCTCGGCAGAGTCGTCAGCCGAAGGAGATGGAATCAGCCGCCACCGAATCATTTGGAGCATCATCATCATCATCATCCCTGGGCCAAGCTCCTGTGACAGGCGATCTTGCTGCTATTATGGCCATGCTTTGTCGTCCACAAGAAGAGCAGCGACGTTGGCAGGAAGAACAGCGACGTCAGGAAGAAGAGCAGGCTCGGTTGCAGGAAGAACAGCGACGTCAGGATAAGGAAGAGCAGCGTCGTCAGCAAGAAGAGCAGGCTCGGTTGCAGGCAGAACAGTGACGTCAGGATAAGGAAGAGCAGCGTCGTCAGCAAGAAGAGCAAGCTTGGTTGCAGGAGGAAGAACGCCGTCAGCATAAAGAAGAGAAGCGTCGTCAGCAGGAAGAGCAGGCTCGGTTGCAGAAGGAACAGCGACGTGAACAGGTGGAGCAGACTCGGTTGCAAGAGGAACAGCGACGTCAGGATAAAGAAGAGCAGCGTCGTCAACAGGAAAATCAGCGACGTTGGCCATAAGAGCGTGCTCGACTGATGAGGGAATCGTTCGGTTCATCTGGAAAGGAATTCCAGGAAGTGAAAGAACAGATAGAAATCATGAGAGCCGTGTTTTGGAGGCTGGAATTGGGATCGCTGATGAGAAAGAGACTCTGGGTGTCCTGAAGTACTGGAGACGGCAATGTGGCTCCTCTAGTTGCTACATCTTCAGCGCGAGGTGTGCCTAAAATTGTTCGTGTTGATCGGCTGCCGCGATATGGTGCTAAGAATGCTCGGGACGAGCATGTTTTAGGAGGGGGTAGTGTTACGCCGCGGCTGTTAAACAATGAGTAATAATCGAACCGTCTCGAACGCTTTTGTCTTGCTGTGTTATTGTTGCTATTGTTTGTGGTTTCGCAGAATGGTGAGTGGCCATTGTGTCGAGGGACCGACCCTTTCCTGGAAGGATTGAGACCGTTCTCGAACAATCGAAATGTGTGCGATATAAATAGGCTGGAGAGATGGCCGGACAGTCAGTCTGAGTCAGTCTGAGTGAGTCTCAGCGAGGCCCTGGAGGACTGACGTGTGGAAGGGTCTCGCGAGTCAGTCTGGATTAAGCTATACGTGCGATCATTTCGGTGACTTTAAGTGGTGTACAAGTGGTGTGAATTAGTGTGTTGTGATACGTGTGACCAAGTTCGTGTATTCATCGTCATCGTGTTGAATAAAAGTGTTATTTTGGTCAGACCGATTCCCATTATTTTATCCCGAACCCTCAGCTCGTAACAGTATAATGTGTTTTTAGGATTAGTTGGACAAAATTAATAATGGTATGGTACTCGTACACTTGAAAAAATTTATTGTCCTTAAAACCGAGTGTCGAAATATAAAACACGTAGGAGTTATTAGACAGAGGAAAAAAACATTAAAATAAAATATTAATTATATTAATTAAAATTTCTATATTGATTGTGGATTTGTGGTAGATAAGCCAACAACCAATGCCGATAGGAAATTGTTATTTAGACAAACAAGTTTAAATTTTGCTTAAATGATCTAGTTTTACTTTTAATAAAAAAACGTTTGTTCCTCTAACAGCTACTAAGTGTTTGGCCACATAACCAGTTATGTCTTATCTTTTTTTTTATATTATGGAGATGGAACAAGCCTATGGCCCACCTGATGTTAAGTGGTAACCATCGCCTATAACAAAGTTTGCCTCGTAGGTCACGCTCCTTAGAAATGTGCCCTACGATGCACTTCCCTGCGTCCATCAACTTGAGGCATACAGGTGTAAATCCTCATGTGCCTGTAATTTCACCGGCAACCATACCCTTCAAACCGAAACACAGCAATGCTGGTTGGCGTTAGAAATAGGTATGGTGGTAGCACTTTCCCGGGCGAGCCCTTTCACAAGAAACTCTACACTAAACGGAGACGTAAACGTGGACGCAACTCAAGACTTGTGTTTCTCCAACAATCTACATACGTTATAAACTTGTAATAACCAAGTAATGTTTTGCAAAGCCTCGTTGTTCGCAGGCCGTGTCGCAAGAAGTAATATAATACAATGGCCGACGCGGTCACCCAGACAATACCTACAGGTAAAATACTCCTGTGTTTTACTGTGTTATAAAACTTAAACAAATTTTAAACAAAAAGTACTAAAACATGTTAGATAAGGTGGATTTTAAATTGAACGCGAATGTAAAGAACCTGAGATAAGAGTTTAAAATGCCTATAATATTATTATTATTTTTTATTTTTTTATATTGGATATAACCTTGTTTGACCACAATCTCACCTGATGGTAAGTGATGATGTGGTCTAAAATGAAGCACGAAGATCTAGAAGAAACCTATTTACTCTTACCTTAAAGAGGAGGATTGTATTCTTTAGGAAAAACAAACGACGGCCAAGTGTTCCATACCATAGCTGTACGCATCAAGAACGTAGAACCAAAACGGTGTGTGCGAATGGGTGATATATATATCAACTAGGTACGGATGGTACTGAGCCGTGCGCCTGCTTGTCCTTTGATGGAAGTGAGATGGCGGAATCAGATCGTATAGTTCCTGGGCACATTCCCCAAAATGTATTCTGTAAAAGATCGATAGGCTTGCAACTTTACGGCGATGTTCGAGACTTTGGGTCTTAGTCTCCGCCATATATTGCTCACCTATAAGCCTAAAAGCCCTATGTTCTATCGAGTCTAAGTTAGCGAGCTGGTATTAGGCCGAACCATCCAAAAGGTGGCAGCAGTACTCCATACCAGACCGGACTTGAGCTTTGTACAGACTAAGAAGCTGTCCTGGTGTGAATGATATGGAAACTACGAGTACAATGATGTAATTGAAAAGTCATTAGAAATAATTTTAGAATCATGAAATAGTAATTGTCTATTGGCAACTGTTTATTTAGGAACTAGTAGGCCTGTTTAAATTCATGACACGGCAGGAAAAATTATTGAACCGAGGAATTTTTTTTTCTGCGTGTACTGCGTACAGTTCATACTGTGTGTGTAGGTAGGTACCTCACCTAATACATACATTTTAGACTGTATTGTAATTTAACAGAATACAGTTATTTAGAATCTGTGTTTTGTTGTAATTATGATACCTAATTACATAGGTATCACGGCTAAATCAGACGCTTGATATATACTTTATCAGAAAAATCTTGAGCTGCTCTTAGGTTAATCATTTGCAACGGTCCCTAAACAACTCAACGGTTTCTGTTGTATATTTTGTAGGTAGAAACAAATATTAGTCAATAAGTACTTGCATCGGTTGTGGTTTTATGTTTACTCTGTGGTTGTAATCATAGTATATATCTGTTAATTTATATATATAAAGCTATTACAGAAAATATACCTCCATAGTACACAGCATCCATTAAAATAAATTCAATAGGACCGTCTTTTCATGTCGAACGAGGAGTTAAGCAAGGCGACCCTCTTTCTCCAAAACTCTTCACAGCCACTTTAGAAGAAGTTTTTAAGAAGTTGATACCTAATTGGAGTGAAAGGGGCATTGTGGTCGGTGAAAGAAGGCTAATCAACCTTCGTTTTGCCGACGACATAGTACTCTTTTCTTCTTCAGCCGTAGAACTTGGAACCATGCTCAACGACCTGAACACCGCTAGCCTCGAGGTTGGGCTCAGCATGAACATGTCAAAGACAAAAATTATGACGAACACCACACAACACAGGTTGGAGGTAAGTGGTGGGGAGATTGCATACGCCAGTGAGTATTTATACCTAGGCCAAATAGTATCCTTCTAGAGCAGGCAAGATGCTGAAGTTACAAGAAGCACAGAAAACGCCTGGAAGGGCTATTGGGCCATGAAAAATATGATGAAGGGTAACCTTCCACTCACACTTAAACGCAAGCTCATGGACGCGTGCATTCTCCCCATCCTTACCTATGGCGCTCAAACCTGGTCTTTGACGGATCAACAAAAGTCTAAACTCGGGGTTTGTCAGCGAGCCATGGAGCGCAGTATCCTAGGAGTCAAACTAACAAACCGCATTAGAAACAGTGAACTGCGCTCCTAAACACCAATCACGGACGTTGGGCACCAAGTAGGCAAGTTAAAGTGGGACTGGGCGGGACACGTCTGCCGCATGTCGGAGGAGTTATGGGCAAAATTCACCTCCGAGTGGATCCCAAAAAGACAGAAAACGACCACGTGGCAGACCGCGACACCGATGGAAAGACGAACTCGACTCGTATATGGAAGACTGGACTACACAAGCGTATGATAGAGTGGAGTGGAAGGAAGGGAGGCCTTTGCCCTGCAGTGGGACAGTACAGGCTCCAAATAATAATAAATAATAATATATATATAAATTTTTAAGGAAAGTGCATTTACCTGAAGACCACTTTTAGGGCATAACCGGTCTCTGTCCAGATCCCTATCATGTGGTAAGGGTGAGTTTGATCTCCTCGGCAGGGTCGCATTTCCTGATATGTTCATGTCCGACTGGTACATTTCATCTGTAGACAAAGAAATGTAATGTTAGATATGATAGTATTATTTTAAAATCAAACTTATTAGTAAGATTTTGGCAAAGGCCTTAATTATTGGTATCCGAATTACATAAGTGAGCAAATTTTCGTACAGCCACATGCAATTTTTTTTTGTTTCGTAAAAGGATTTTTCGAAGACTATCTAAAACTAGAAGAGACATAGATTTCTGTGTAATAAGAAGAAAGGTGCACCAAAATCATTAATTGTTTGATACCGTCGCCTTTTAATTCAATCCAGTCATCTCTTTTGATGTTACGGTATCGTTTCCTTCTCGTCAACGAATTATCGCACCATTCTAAAGACTTTAAAAACGAATCTCGACACGCTAGGACCTCGCGAATGAATGAGTTCTTCTCACCAGATTTAAACGTACTGCTGTCTACGTCATCTATTGATATATTTGAAAATTCCGTTTGATTGGAATCTAAGATCATTAAACTTTCACGCTTTTCAGTAGCCAGAAATATTTGGGTTGACTGTATGTTCATTTGTTTTTCTATATCTGAAGACACAGGTGCTAACACAGGAGTTTCCGCTTTAGGTATTAATGAAGGCAATTCATCATCTATGTGTTCTGTGACCGTCAAAGTGGGCAAGCGTTGCCTTTGCTGTAAGGTCGGAGAACACTGTGTATCTCTTTTCACCACTGGAACCACTAACGCAGACGTTACATTGTTTTCTAACGGTTCAAGTTGCTCAAGATTATAACTTTTGATACAACATAAACATCGTCGTAAATATTCACAACACGACATTTTTTCACCAACACGACTCTTAGAACTATAAACGTCCACAGGATGGTATTTTTCTGTTACAACACGGTTTTCAAAAGAAAGATATCTTATTTTAGCTTTGTAAGCTGGAGGAGCCATTTATTGTACTGTTACACTAGTAAACACGACACAGCACAATTGAATTGCGTTACTGTGTGGTGATTTGACTCAAATCCCACTTTTATCATCACTATGTTATGCTGTACCGAGGTTTCCTGTTGTGTTAGCGATAACATTTTAAAATACAGGACAATGCAAAATACTCTCAATGCCGATGATTAAATGTGGAGCTGTGGATTGAACAATGCTGTGTGTGAGTATGTGCCAAGCTAGTAACACCACACTTCAGGTGTTTTTGACTTAAAATATTTTAAAAATCTATATTAAACATACTAAGAATAGCTTTGAAAGTATATACGTTTTAGTAAAACTCGGAAAGGACTATAGGTACCTAGTACCTACCATTATACATGCTGGGTTTTGAAGGCAAAAGAGTACTCCATCTCAGTTGTTTGAAAGGCTTTTTTGCTTCACTATTGGCACCAGTAGATAATGATTTAGTTGAAGTCATCATATCACTTTCACGTTTTGAATATATAACTGGGAGAGAGGATTTGAATATAGGACGAGGACTTCTGTTTGATAGTTCTGGGCTTTCAATTTCGTTTCCTGGTTCAATATTTCTTTTTGATATGATATTCTTTCCAACAAAATCCGGTTCATTGAAGTCTTTTGTTGATGAACCTGAATATCCAGATTCTGAACCGTTTGCGCTAGATATTTCCACTTTATCCACGGTCCCCTGTTCTTTGCTTTCCAAAGAAATATTTTGAATTCCTTCTATTATATTTTCAATATCATCTTGTTTCTTTCGTTCTTCAATTACATTATTTTGCCCTATACTATGGCAATCTCTTGTTTCTACGTTATGTTTAGATTTTGGCGTTGATGTTTCAATTTGGACTTTGTATAGAATGTTATCAACGTAGTCACTAGATGTGTTTTGGATTTTTGAGGTGGCATTTGATATCATTTTAACTGATTGTAGGTCTCCTGATGAGGAATGATATTCTCCTATTCTTGACAATAGTTTTTCTTTCTTGTCGAGAACATTTTTACTTAAAGACCTTCTGATAGATGAATTTAATCCTAATGAAGTTCTTGATGACGTACTACTATTTCTGCTTAAAGAACTATTAATAGGACTCTGTGGTATATTGACGTTACTTAATAAATTCTCCTCACTCTTTGTAATATAGGTGTTGGCAGTGATATGAATTTTGGGGCTTTCATAAACTTTCTGTATTGTTATTTTTGGTTGAACTATTTCATATTTGTTAAAACTCAGTGATCTTGAGTCAATCGTGTCTATTGAGTTAATAGTTTCGTTTTTACTTGAATTGGAAACATTTAAGCTCAGAGATCTCTGCAATGTACTATTTGGTGTAGGTGTTTTTCTCCGAATTGTTTTGTAAGCTTCAAATAAATTGTATTCTTTTATGTATTCTGCTATTCCTCTTTCGAATTCTAAATCGTTAGTTGTTTTGTTTTCTGTTAAATCAGAGTCTTCATTTGTCTCCACGGAAGTATCATTTGTTGTGCTAAGCTCAGGTTTTGTAAATTTTACAGAATCCAGTGTGCTCTCATTTACCTTATTTTCCTTCTTAGCTTTCTCAACAATCTGTTTTTCAACTTTTTTGCCAATTGCATAGTTTTCACTCACTTTCTGAGCCAACGGCATGGCTTTAGGCTTAGTAATTTGTGAAACTAGAAATGAGTACAGCCTATACTTTGTCCTGTTTTCTCGCCTAATCTTTGGCAAATTGGCTGGTTCCGCATTATGTTTCACTGTAACACTATTGAAGCAGTTCCAACATGACACTTCACTATCAGTTTTCACCACTTTGTCTCTAGTATCACTGCCACTTTCAGTATCAGACACCATTGTCACAGTTTCTTTATTTGAACCGATCAACAACCCGGTGATCAAGCGACTAAACTTGCTTTAAGGACGGCAAATGTTTAAATAGCGGCCAAAGTATGTTGCTAATGCTTTTTGAATCACTTAAATATTCATGATTTTAAAATATTATGCAACACTTCGTAAGAAACAACAAGCTCCAAATAAATTCAACCAGTTTTTAGATCGATAATTATGTTGATTATAAAAAACTGAGATGACCTTAACAATACGATGATACTGAGATATTGTACTAATCAGATTTTATTAATAATATGAATAATTTTGAAACTTTAAGTGTATATTTCTTAAATTATAGCTCACAAAAACACTTCAAGTATGAGATAACAGGAATAATCACGAAATACATTTTTTTTACTTAAATACTTAGTTTCTAGGGTGTGTTGTGGTTATACTAGCCAACCGCCCACTAAAACTAATAAACGGCCAAGTCAGTGTTTAGCTACAAATAAAGTAAAGTACCGTAGGCACATTGTCTCTCTGTACCTTAGAAAAATCAATTTCCATTGAGAGCTTATCGCTATTAATATGGTCCAAAAATTATATTAAAAATATTAAAATTTAAAGATATAAATATACATTATTAGGTAATTTTAAACGACAACAAGTGTCTCAAAAATGCGACTGATAATAATTTGGATGGACTGGGAATGAGTTGTGAGTGGATAATGAACATTAAGATGTAGATGTTAGATACTGTAACACTGTGACAGATTAGGACGAAGTTTCTGGAACATATTGTTGGATTGCGGAACTCTAATTAAAGCCGGCTTCTACAGGTCAATTGATAATTAGAGTCAAACGCATACAGGTATCTTGTAGCTGTGCTAGAATGTTCAAATATTTTAATTAATAATGCATTAAACTACGATGACCTCGATTTATTTCAATCAATTAACATATTGCGGTAAGTACGTCTGATGATAAACTATAAAATTTTAAGAAC
Organism: Philereme transversata; assembly: GCA_963924445.1. NCBI lineage: Eukaryota > Metazoa > Arthropoda > Insecta > Lepidoptera > Geometridae > Philereme > Philereme transversata. The sequence continues at coordinate 8,739,786 of OZ004353.1, forward strand.
TGACTGTAATCTTCATAGTTTGAAATATCCTGAACAATAAGAATAAAATCCTTAAAAAAAATTATAAAAAAAATATGTAGTGTACTTATGTACGCACGTAAGAACTTATACTTCTTTGGCGTAACAGAACAAAAAATGCTAAAGATTTCATCCCGTATGCCTCAGATTATACAAACAAACAGATGGAGTGTACGCAACAAACAGTATGACGCCACTTCATTCATGTGTGCGTGGCGATTAGAAATAGCTCTGTAGGGACACGTGCATCAGTGTGCGTGTAATGATACCAGAAAAAGAAAAAAAACTGCCTGTATATTTTTTAATGTCCTTTACGACAACAGGTTCTAAAATTTAATTTGGATACATGAATTTGTTACTAATTGAATACAAATTTGTGTGAGTATTAGGATTGAACAATTGTTTAATTAACTAGTTTAGTAAACACTTAAATATTTCATGTACCATTGTAAACGCATTGTAAAATTACAGAAGAAATAATATGTGAAGATTTTTATAACTAGCGGTCCGTCTGGTGTTTATTGAGGTTTACATGGACTTTAATGTCCTCCTGGCCGAATTACGGCTACGGCGGCCATCTCGCAAGAGACTAGCCAACAACGCAGGATATATTCCTGACTCCGGACTGTTATTAGAATTTGAAAAATTACAATAACACTTTTTGGAAAAATGGACTTTATAATAATACTTTAGTTTTTTCTGTAGTATCATATTATTTCATTAGACTGATAAAAAAACATACATATGAATCCAAAATATTTATTAAAATCATAAATAATTATATTGCCAAAAAAATTAACCACCTTTATTTTGTACTAATTTCTTGTAATATTGCCGTTTGGCTTCTAAACGAGAATTAGTTTCTAATTTTGCTATATATTGCAATCGCACCATTAAATACTTTTCTATCAACAACTTCATCAGATTCACTCTGTGAAATTTTGCACATATTGAATATGATCTGGATTAACATATAGGATATTTTTATCCCGGTAAAATGTTCTGGTAGGATATTTTTCCCGAAGCGAAGCGAGGGCGGATCGCTATTACTTCTCTATATATACCATTTATTATATATGTGTATATGTATATGTAATGTATATACATTACATATATACATACGGAACTAAATTGTTATACATATACAATTATATTTAAAATCCCGCATAAGATATTAATCACCGAATCACAGTAAACGGCAATAACATAATTATAGAAATACATCCAAATTCGGAATAACAATTTAGGCGTGAGATTACGCGTGGGAATCGAACCCACGTCCGTACATTTAACAGTCAGGCTAGCTAACGCCTAGATCAACAGGTAGTTTCCCCAATTGAAGGGAAAACATTTTATCGAAAACTGGCAACACAGTCGAACTAATGTCGAGGTTTTGTGTTTCGAGACAATCGTTTAATTATTGGGTGAATAAATAATAAAATCAATTAAATAATTTATAGTTACTTGTGAAATGATATTCCATCCACTTTTTTTTGTTTTTGGGAACAACTTTTACACTGTTTAATAACACAAGACGGCATTTTTGACAGAAAATAATGAATCACTCGAGAGGTTCAAGCAGTACGACGCTATCTTTAGCACTGCCGCGAGATTTTTTTTTTATTTTTTTTTTCGAATGGACTAATCTCGCTGTTGGCCTCTGAGGCCGTGACAGCTTAACCGAACTTTTGGCGAGCGCAGATGGCGCTCAGCCCAGTAAGTTTTTTAGGCAACTAGCGCAAGGGCACCACTAAGGTACGAGCCTCGGCTTGGGCTGTTGCCGGGGTGGGGATAGGAGAGAAACGCCCGGGTACATGTCTGTACCTCGTATAGGCGGCGACTGAAGGGACTCGTTGACCTCGCCGGCGAGGTCGGTGTTTCTGTGAAGTGTTTGCTCTGTCTGATGTAGATGACTCACCTTCCGCATTAGCGGAGGTGATTTCGTCATCCGGGTCTCCGAGAACGTGTCTCGGACGACGGAGGATTTTGTTGGCAGGCGGATCCGACGGGTAGACCGGAATGGTGTGTACCAGAGGGTTCGGATGATTAGAGGCAAGTTCATAGAACCGCTTGGAAGCGAGCTTCATGAACCTGGCTATTGATTCTAATTTCATATCGCGATGTAGGTCGTTATTGCGAAAGTACCAGGGCGAGCCACTGCCGCGAGATTGTATTCGCTTCTAAATTTGTATTCGCTTGTGTGGCTTGACTCGCACGTTCGGCGCGCTCTATCTGTTTGTTTGTATAATCTGAGCCGTATGCCATAACTCTTTGTTGCGAGCACCGTAATATTTTACTCTAAGATTTGTTTTCCAAACGTGCCAATTCAGAAATTTGATAATATCTTAGTTAATAAGTATTTGCAACATAATTATTGATTTTGAAGTCAGATAATGTTTAAATGTTGATCTTGATAAGGAAACCAGTTACAATGACAGGTAAACCTGAAATGCAGGCTTACTAATATATCGAAAAACATTCGAATCTCGAAAAGTCGAAGAACAAACGAACTTGAAGATAATGTCATTCATTCGGGCCAATATTTGACGACCTCCGTGGCGCAGTGAACGAATAGCTGGCTGAGACGCAGTAGGTAGCGGGTTCAATTTCCGCCGCGGAACAAATGTTTGTGTGATACAATGATCTACAGATATTTGTTACGGGTCTGGATGTTTTTCTATATATTATAAGTATGTATGTATTTACAAAAAAAAGTATATAAGTATTCTATCAGTTACCTGGTTCCCATAGTACAAGCCCAGCTTAGTTTGGAGCTAGATAGCGCTGTGTGAAATGTCCAGCAATATTTATTTATTTTATTTTATAAATATGGGATTTATCACGTACCGTTTTAATTGGTGTTACGACCCTCACCTTGATGAAGGTTCACGAATTAAACCGAAACATTGTCGGCCATAACACTATTTAACGGTACGTGATAAATCCCGTATTAAGAATGATGATTAATCAGTAGTTAGTTTAAAAAGTGTATATAGGGTGTTTGATAATATACGCACAAAAATGAAAGGGGTTATTTTGATGAGCATAATAAATAAATTTGTGAAATGATATGAAATTTATTTTGGCATGTAAAAACAAACACTTTATTAAACTTATGTTATGCTGTTGCATAATGCTTGCCATCTAACCACAGATACTGTATTGGTGACGTCTCTCTTGTTGTCCCTTTCTAACCGAAAACCCGCAGCCATTTCCGAAAGAGATATCAAAAATACATGCCTGCCTAGATCTACGGTAGTGCTTAGTTTGGGGCTAGATAGCGCTGTGTGAAATGTCCAGCAATATTTATTTTATTTTACATTCAATCTAAAATTATACGTGAAGAGAAAACGTACCGTTTTAACCCTTTTTAAGCTTTTTGCGTGCACGGAGTGTTGTGAAATTTAGTGTAGTTCAAGGTTGAGAAGGTAGCTCATTCAAAAACTTGCCCATTGTTTTGAGGATGAGAGGTTATATTTTAAAGGACATGTTTGTCTAGCTCTTAGCTGGGTAGAGTTGGTACCAAGTATGTCCACGGTTCGTATAAGCCAGTAATACAATCTCCAGCCAGTGTCCATGGCCGCGAGTGAGTGACGTTCCGTATCGTGCGCATGCCACTTTTCACTAAACTGCTAACCTATATGCTTTGAATCAAATACCATTTGAATATAAGTCATCAACACCTGAAGCTCGATTCTCGGGAAACGTTTTCAAATGAATAAAATCGTCCCGAGTAAAACCACCCTACGTGTAGTTTTTTTTGGAGAAGCTGGAGCTTAAGCCTAGAGAAGCTTAGATAGACTTTTAGGATAATTGGTTTGGTCGGTAAGAGATCTCTATTTTTCTTTGGTGGAGATTTTCCTACCAAGAGTAGTGAATTTGCACAGGTTGGTTTCTATCTTTACAAGAGTTATCTCAGTGTATATAAAACCTACCTACATTGTATCGAAAAGTAAAACAGCCTTAAGATATTGTCATAATTACTTACCTGCAGCAGACTGATAGGAAATACATTTCCGTTTATACAACTGCCTAAGTAGGTTGTAACTGCAATACTACGCTGTGTTCTCTCTATTGACATAATGTTTTACTTTCTTTCATTCATGTTTCCGCTTGCGTTTACAAATCTTGGGGACACTTCCGCCTTATACTGATCTGGAGCAGTTAAGCTATCGATAGATCGTTTGCAATAGCCTTTACTGTATATAGACAGAACTGTTTCTCCTGTATTATAGTCTTGTAAATATTTTTTATATTCTTTCTGTTATAAAAAGCATTTTGCCACATTAAAAAAAAATTACCGAGTTGTTTCAATTTGATCAAAATCTTCTGTAACCTGTAAATCTTCTGTTTAGATTGTAAAGTTCATTTTCGATTGAAGTGTAGAAGTTAAAAAGATCAAAAAGGATGTCATGTCATGGTAATCATGATATTGGCACAGGCAGTATTTTGTGTTACAATATTCTATCACCGTGTTGATAAAACTTCAGACATAAAAATAGACGTTTCTTGTAATTGATCAAGCGAAGCGAGATCTCCAAATCAACTTGGGCAAATCGGCGTTGTATGTATGTATGTATGTTTGTTTGTCCGAGGATAACTTTCGAAGCGTTGATCCGATCATCGTGAAATTTGATACAGGGGTAGTGATGGGACAATTTTGGTGTGACTCAATGAACTAAAAATTTGAGGGGGGTTGTTGACATATTGGGGTTCAAGAGGGGTAAATAAAATGAAAATGAGACTATTAAGTCAAGTGAGACGTCAAATTAAAGGTCTTCATTAGTATATTTCGACCTCGTTTTTATTTTTAGTAAAGTTTATGTAGTTTTTGAGTTATTAGCCATAGTAAAAACTAAACTTTGACAAAATTCACCGGGTACACCAGTGACCTCAACAGTGCTGTAATTTGGTATCCGTGTAGCTTAAGTATCACAAATATAGGCAAAAGTCTGAAATCTAGAATAACTGCAATTTGTACCCCAAAAAAGAGTAACCAATTATCATGAACTCCCGTTACCTGTAATTTGAATGAAACCGTAGGTCAAGTTATTTGGTTTTATTTCGTGGCACTATTTTGATAGTCAAAGATTACGAATAACATTTTTTTTGTTTTTATGGTAGACCCGCGAGATCTCAGTTCGGGGCGAACCACTAGTAATATTATAACTTATACTTAGATTACGCTATATGGTACTAGATGTCGCCACTAGTAGATATCTTAAAGTTATATTTTGTTGTAAGATAGTAACCGCCTTTAAAACATCAATAACTAAGGTTAAAATGTGATATGTTCTTTCTGATAGTGTAGCACATAGTACTTTTTTCTTTTAGGAAACGACTTCTATCATATAAGATTGAGTACCAAATCACAATAGGACTACCTGAGTACTTTAAACACTATGAGAACCGAGTGGATCAGAATGGATAACGAACAACGTAAGAAGGCAATTACAGAATCTACTTTCAATATTAGCCAGTTACGCGATGTATCGTACCTTATATTTAATTTATAATGGCCTATTGTTTTCAAATCATATTCGTAACATCTGTCAGCGTCAGCCAGCACTTCATTGTTTTTTTGATACCTTCTTTCAACAAGTGTATCTAATATGATGTACTTAATGAGTACATATTATGAGTAATACATATGTAATTACTAACCGAATTATATAAATATTTTAACAAATATTATTATTATTTTCAGTCATCGTATCCAGAGCTATTGAAACAATATTAAAATATTTTTTGACGACCTCCGTGGCGCAGTGGGCGAATAGCCGGCTGAGACTCAGGAGGTAGCGGGTTCGATTCCCGCTGCGGAACAAATGTTTGCATGATATACAGATATTTGGTCTAGGTCTGGATGTTGGATTATTTATTATAAGTATATAGTCACAAAAAAAATATATAAGTATTCTATCAGTTATTTGGTACCCTTAATACAAGCTCTGCTTAGTTTGGGACTAGATAGCGCTATGTGAAGTTTCCAGCTATATTTTTGAAGTTATACTTCTTTTGGCGCGATGGAGAAAAATGATGAGAGTGAATTTTTACGATGCGCGCGCACACCGACACCTAAATTTAACAGCATGAAGTTAGTTCTAGGTGGTATGAAAATTGATAACTATGTTCAAGTTGTATATTCTAGTATTTTTATATGTAGAACACGTGTTTCGTAAGGGTAATTAAACAGTTAAACAATTAAACAGTGTGAATAAATAAATATTATTTTGGTGATTTTATTTTTCCATACGCCTAAGAAGTATAACTTCTAACGCGTGTACATAAGTACACACACTCTTTTTTTATTTTATTTATTTATTTTCAGTCATCGTATCCAGAGCTATTGAAACAATTTTTTAATAATTTGGAAATATATGAAAGAGTATATTTCTGCTATGAGATTTTGTAAAGGCTCTGTTCAAACGGGCATATCAATCGATATTTATTTTTAATTCATCAAATACGTCTTCCTCCTATTTATGTGCTTTGAAAACCACCTGGTGACCAATGTTTGTCAACTAAAACACTTATCAAAAGTCAAAAGTTACTATCAAATACGAACGACGTAGATTTTATAGTATTACTGATAAAAGTATTGGATCAGAATAATAAAGCTATCTGAGTTATTATGGATCCTTAATTGCTAATGTAGTGTATGATGATGAGATGGTAGAACAGTTAATGTGAATAATTATAAGGAAACAGTTGCATGAGGAATGCAACAATTATGCCAACTTAGAAGGTCAGCTACATTGCCCGTAATGCGCTCATGTGGAAGTGTTCTATCAATGACACCCGATTTTCATTTACTTAAAACATTTATTAGGTCGCTTCCTCTTCAGATATTTCGGGTACAACTTATTATTTACTAGCTGACCCGCCCGCGGCTTCGTACGCGTGGTTTGTCAATAAAACATTACCCTCCTTCTGTTCAGTCGCGTAAAGTGTACCCTATGTCTCAATTACATTCATAATCTATCTAGGTACCAAATTTAATCGAAATTGGTCGAGCCGTTAAGTCGTGAAAATGTAAAAACAGACAGAGAGACAATTACTTTCAAAGCTGTATGCCTACGTACATTATAACCTTTTTTTTTCGAGGAGGAAATCTGTACCCAGATACCCGTATTGCATGCAGGGTACAATACGGGCTATGTGGGGTTGTCGGACTCGACGACCCCCTAAAACCTCCCCGGTGGCCGGCCTCAATGCATGTCAAAGGGTTCTGAGATCTCACAAGAAACGCACCAGAGCCCCCCTCATGCATACCGCCCATAAAGAGCACGTCCCAGGGGCTGTCGCCCCCAGAGTAGATTGGATTAACACATAGGCTAATTTATGTTGACAAATAACGCGTGCAAAGCCGCTGGCGGAAGCTAATTACACATATTAACATTCCTCTTGAATCACTCTATCTTATGCTGAAAACTACATTAAAATCCGTTGAGTAGTTTAAAAGATCTAATGTAACAGATAGCGGAAGCGACTTCATTTTATACTATGTAAAGAAGTTTTAAATCAACAACAAATTTTTGAAAAGCATGTTTTTAGTGTTTTCATAATATTTTACACGATTCTTTTGTCAGACTTAAAAATTGACCCAAACTTTATTTTATGATTATAAAATAGAGAATAGAATAATCTTTATTTTAAACTGTTTTTAACAAAGAGGTTTTTAAAAATACGTAACAAACTTTTTGCTATTTTTGGACATACAATAGGTAGGTAATAAGTAATATTGGTTCTTTCTTACATACAACATTGATAATCCATCAATGTTGTATTATTTTGGTTGAAAATACTTTATTACACTTATAAAAGGAGTACAAAGCTAAAGAGCATTCTCTTCCAGATATTTGTGTGTATGTATATATAGCTATATACCTATAGCATTTAGCTAGGTTAAGGTTAACATTTTTAAAGACAACATTTAATAGTTCTAACTAGACTCAACTGAAAATTAAAGAGTACCTACACATAATGTAAGGTAGGTAATTGATTTTGTTGCAAACTAAGTGACATATAAATCATCGAGTAAGTCTCTTTAGAAAGCAGATTGTAAATACATGCTTTTCCCATGGCTAGCTCGTAGCGTCGATAGAAAGTGGTCGTGTGAGCAATCTTCGCCATCTATCCAGGTGCTACAAAAATTATGTGCGAGTAACGTGGATTACGAGAAAGTCGTATCGTAACAATGATAAAGTTCTTGTTTACGTAACAAAGCTTAGAAATGTATAGTAACATTCTAAGCTTGTCGTCAGGTTGTTCTAATTAAGGGCCGGTACCCGCCGAAGCTAACCAGAGAGGAAATGTGTAAAATCAGCCAATAGAATCAGGTCAAAATGGTTTTACGCCATCTACGTACGTTAATATTGGTTGATTTTATACATCTTTGCTCTGATTCAGCATCGCTGGGTATGTGTACAGGCTCTAACTATTCAGTACGGCTAACATCTGATGAGTGACCAATTATTGATCGAGCAAAGCGAGATCTCCAAATCAACTTGGGCAAATCGGCGTTGTATGTATGTATAAATATAATAATAAATATAAATATGGCTGGACATTACACACAGCCCTATCTAGCCCCAAACTAAGCAGAGCTTGTACTATGGGAACAAAATAACTGATAGAATACTTATAAGGTCAATGTGGGTAAGACCGTCTAGGGTAAAAGACCGTCTAGTGGCAATAACTTCTGTTTTTGAAAAGCGCGCGCCATGAGTCTTTGTTGATAAAACAGTATTTATCGTGGTCGTCCGATCTAAATAGCATAGATGTCGCTAGCATCGCTTGTTTAGAATATGTGAGGCCGCCATTTTTTTTCACTATTTTGTGAGTTAGACGGCGGTGTGTACTAATTGATATTTTTTTTAATTAAAGTGGTAATTTGGACTAATTTTGACAGTTTCGCTGATCACGTAAGTAGTTGAATGTTTAATTAACATATAAGTGAGATTGAATTAAGGAATATCGCTTTAGTTTCGTATTTATACCGGTGTGAAATTTCTAACCTTAAAATTAAATAGTTGGGCAAGACCGTCTACCTATGAAAGGGAAGTCCGTCATATGCCGGTCTTGCCCTTATTCCAGATATTGTCAACCTTTATGACAGATTGTATTTTATGCAAATCGTATCTCACCATAGAATATTTTTGTATTGCATTCTGATGGTTTTTATCTTTTAGTCTATTATTATTATTTTATTAATTGAACTATATTTATAGAATTAGAGCTACTACGCGCTCTTACGTTGGCTATAAAAGATTTATAGTTTTTTTTTTTCAGAATGTGTTACTGAGAATGCCTGATTTTTTGGAAATTGACCGATTTTTACGAAGAAAAGATTTTGTTTCACTATCCCAAAAAAAGTGGCCATGGATAATTACCCACTTCATACTTGCAAATCATTGTCATAACTGTTACTACGAACCGGACCCGCATTTGCCACGTCATTTTCTAATCCATGAAAACATTATCCAAGATTTGTTAAATTTTGACTTTTTTTGGTGCCGAGGCTGCTACCAATTTGCCATTTATGACCATTATCCTGACGACGAGTGTGACGACTGCTAAACAAAAAAAATTGATCAGCTTAGCTTATCATCATGGTTAGCCATTATAGAAGAAAAACGACAAGAGCAGCATATTCGAAAGAAAATCTAAAAGCTGCAGTTGAATCAGTCAGAAATGGGTCTTTAAGTGGATATATGGCTGCAAAAAAATACGGAATCCCTAATGGATCATGTCTGTAATAAAAGAACTAAATCAAACACTTTAGGAAGAAGCACTGCATTGTCGGAAGAAGTAGAAAATAAATTGGCTATATCTCTACACCTTATGGAAAAACATGGTTTTGGATTAACCAAAGCGGAAGTATTGGAAACTGTAGCAGAGTATGTAAACAAGAACAACATTTTGACAGCATTTAAAAATGGCAAACCAGGTAGTTCCTGGTTCACTGGTTTCAAAAAACGGCATAACCTTTCAGTCAAAAAACCTCAAGCTGTTGAATACTCCAGAAAAAAGCAATAAACCCGTTTATCGTATTCCCGTATTTCAAATTAGTCGAGGAGACATTAAAAAAACTGAAGCTACTAGAAAAACCATCCGCAATATGGAATATGGATGAGATATATTCTCGAAAGAAATGGACGTACTATGTGGGCTTTATAGAAGGATTTAAACCTGGTAACGACGACGATGAAGTATATTATACAATAAGGTTCTATAAGACTGTGAAAAAACCATTAAAGTTTATTCTAACAAAAAAAATTGACCGTGATGATGTGCCAAGCATACATATTATAAAAAAAAATAATGCTCAGTGCTGATCCAGGCAATCCAAAATACTTGGTGTTGTGTAACAACGAAGACATGATATATTTTAGTTAGGTGATTATATTAGTTAAGATTTAAATAATAATTAGGTGTAGAAAAGTCCTTACTCATGCGTGCCATAATAATACTTAATTAATTGTTTCTATACTGAGATGCAGGGTTTTAATAGCGAACGTTAAGCTAATTTGTACACTTACTTCAAAAGTAAGCACTTTCACCGTTGTATTTTTATGTGATTTATGTATGTTCCTACTCATTTTGTTTTTTATTATTTTATGTACATTTGCTAAGGTAAAGTTAATTGTTATTACTTATTTTAAAGAGGAAGTATGTTGTTATTTTTTTTTTATTTTTTTTGTGGTTTCATAAATACACCAGTAAACATTCTGAGCTGTGTCTTTTACGAGTGACATTTTTCGATTATGTTGGTAAAAGTAGTTTGTATAATTATTGTTTTATAGATATGTATGCACTACAAATGCATAAATATTGTGATTTTTGCTCATTTGTGAAACACAAGGAGTTTGTTCAAAACATTTTTATGATTAAGTATAATTTGCAATTTCATACCAAGTTATTTAAATAGATATTTTGTGAATGTTTATTTCATTGTTCAATAGTGTCAATGCTAATTTTGATTAGGTTAAGGTAAAATTAATATTGTGAAACTCTAAGACTAAGTTAATTCTGAAAACTAATTGGAGACTGAGTAAAGTGATCTCTTTTTTGCATTAAGTTTCTTGTGAACAATAAAGATATTTGATTTTGTAATTGATGTTTAATTATTTTATAGTTATAAAAAAATGTTTAGAACCTCTGACACAAAAAATATGCCGGTCTTGCCTTAAAAAAATATAAAGCGTCATATCTTTGCAATTTCAGCTTTATTCACAAGGTTTAATAGTGTATATTTAAATGACTCTTTCGGTTTTCCGTTTAAAACTGTTTTCATGCTTTTAGGCTTAAGATTTATAGTTAGTATCACGATTATTCACTACTGGACGGACTTGCCTCACACTGCACGGAAAGACCGTCTACAGGCCCAGTTTTTTAAAAACGACCGTATTTCCAAAGCTTATGGCACTTTTTTCCATGTTATAATATGTTAATATGTTATAGATAGTCAAGTAAATTTTCTATCATATCCGAGCACACAAGTCGATCTGCAATGAATATCTTCTTCAATATAATACAGTCAAACTCAAACTTTAGAAAAGTATGCCGGTCTTACCCACATTGACCTTATACTTTTTTTTGTAAATACGTTCTTATAACATATAGCAAAACATCCAGACCCGGAACAAATATCTGTAAATCATACAAACATTTGTTCCGCGGTGGGAATCGAACCCGCTACCATCAAGTACGTAAGTGCCAACATCAATGCGTGTTGGCTATAATAGCCGCAAAGTTGTATCAAACGGAAGCCTATAAAATTCGACAGTTTGACACCAGTGCAATATGCCTCAGCTCGTTTCTATCAGCATAATGTGCTTAGGCATTATTTATCTTATCATCATTACTTATCCATGAAATGGATGCCGGTTTAATAAACTTTATACGAAAATGTGCTACTAAAGGTTCCGTTTAGTATATTCTGTACCAAATCCTCTACCGATTGTTAAGTTTTATAGCCTCAACGAAGGCTCTAGCAATGATCTGAGTGACATTGCACTTCGAAATGGTCAGTTTGACCCTCGGCAACATTAAGTCACTATAAAAAAGCTGTTGAACGTTCAGAATTGGTCAAATGATGTGGAGATTTAGATTAAGTAAGGTCGACTGTTCACTGATGACCTCATTGCCAATTTTGACCAAGAAATTAAAAAGTAACCGTGTCTACCGATGATTGGCGTAGTTAGTAGCGTATAGTTGTAAACTAGAGACGCAAGTTAGAATCCAGCATAGTAAATGGTAGGAGTAGCAATTTAGCATTTAGCAATTTTAACGAAGCAAAAACAACCTTGTAACAAGTGTCGGATCGGGCCTATTAGACCTCAGGGAATAAGCATTTTGTAAGTGTGCGAATGACATGGTAAATTCTACCTGCTTCATATTATCTCGGGACTTTATTTTAACAAAAATATTCTAAGAGGCCGAAGCCTTCCATGTTAGTCAAAAATAAACTTTAGGTAAATATGCATCAGATCGATTGATAACTACATATGTATTAAGCATGAGTCAAGCCCCGAACTGAGATCTCGCGAGTCTACCATAAAAACAAAAAAATATTATTCGTAATCTTTGACTATCAAAATAGTGCCACAAAATAAATAGCCAACTAACTTGACCTACAGTTTCATTAAAACTACAGGTAACGGAAGTTCATGTTAATTGGTTACGCTTTTTTGGGGTGCAAATTGCAGTTATTCTAGATTTCAGACTTTTGCCTCTATTTGTGATACTTGAGCTACACGCGTACAAAATTACAGCACTGTAGGGTCACTGGTGTACCCCGTGAATATTGTCAAAGTTTAGTTTTTATCATGGCTAATAACTCAAAAACTACAAAAACTTTACTAAAAATAAAAATGGGTCCAAATGTACTAATGAAGGCCTTTCATTTGACGTCTCACTTGACCTAGTATTCTCATTTTCTTTTTTTTACCCCTCTTGAACCCCAATATCTCAACAACCCCCCAAAATTTTTAGTTCATTGAGTCACACCAAAATTGTGCCATCATTACCTACCTATATACCAAATTTCACGATGATCGGATAAACGCTTCGAAAGTTATCCTCGGACAAACAAACATACGAGTACATACATACAACGCCGATTTGCCCAAGTTGATTTGGAAATCTCGCTTCGCTCATTCAATTAGACTGAGGTATTTTCAAATAAACTTACAACTTACAAAACTTTAAGATTGTTATGTAAGAATGCGTAGGTGAACAAGCAGTTTAAGCAAGCACTCCTACATCCTTGTACAGAAATATGGGTGTCGACAAGTTTTTCCATTAAGCTCATAATAAGAATACACAACCCAGAAGACGTTGCAACGCAATCTCAGATTTACACGATGATAACACAAAGTGTAGGCGATGTAAACAATCACGTTGCTCAACATAACTGAGGGCTTAGCCAAGTTACATTCGATTAGCAATGACGCTAGTCGATAAGTCCGAAAATGTATGGGATTTGACACAGGCTATGGAAATATCACGTGATATATCGACAACAAACCTATGTAGAAATCGAATTGATTCGAAACGAATGTAACTTGGCTACGGGCCCTGATGCATTTGTAATGTTATAAAGCTCGTTCGTGTTTTGATGGTTTTAGCGTTCTGATAAGAAGTAAGGTTACGATAACACATCACAGTCCATCACATGTACCTAATTAATACAGAGATGGTTTGGGGACACTTCTGCTTGATCTGGGAGCAGTTCAGCTATGTATAGATAATTTACAACAGTTTTTAGATAGCTATAATGTTTTTATACAGGATGTTTGGTAATATACTGATGATATTCAAGTGACGGTTTCTCAAAACATAAAAAACGACTTATCGAAAAAAAACTAGTAGTTATATTATCAAATTTTAAATAAAATCGACTAAATTTAGGTGATTAATCAGATATAAAACTTACTGCCTGCTCTTGCAATCGACATCCAAAAATAAAGGCCGATTTGATATCTCTTTCGGAAATGGCTGCGGGTTTTGGGTTAGAAAAGGACAACAAGAGATATCTCGAGACGTCACCAATACAGTATCTGTGGTTAGATGGCAAGCATTATGCAATAGCACAACATAAGTTTAATAAAGGGCTTGTTTTTACATGCCAAAATATTTCACATTTCTATGGTAAACATTTCACAAATTTATTTATTATGCTCATCAAAATAACCCCTTTAATTTTTGTGCATATATTATCAAACTCTATGTACCTATATTCTTTTTGTAAGTACCCACTTATCTTTTTTCCTGTTTACAAAATCCATTGGAGAGAGATTTAAACGTCATCACTCATCATATTACAGAAAGAAGGATATTATTCAGACTGTTATGAAAAGTGATATGGTACAAAAGATTTGCATTTTACCTAATTACCTATAACAAAACAAAGTTCTAAAACAGGTCTAGCCAAGGCCAACTGGAACTCAGTGATGCAATGCTGGATGAGTTCATGCAAACAATAATGTTACCTTCACTCGTATCCTCTGCTTATGGCATTATAATAACAAGTTTGCTTATTCTTTGGTAAATCTATATAATCATGTAACTTAGGTATTAAATAAAAACAGTGTGTATTTGTAAACAGTCAACAAATTTTGGCAAAGGCTCTGCTCGTAATTGAATAAATAAATCATTTATTTTCTCTCGACAAAAAGGTTTCCAAATATCACTTATAGGTGCTAGGGGGGGGGGGGGATGCTGAAGTACACCTGTCTTGCGAGAGACTGGTGCCTGTGATAGGTTTATAAAACCTGTGATACAGGTCATCAGCGCCCCACTCCGCTGGCTAACTTACATTTATTTCTCGTGTGTCCCACTAAATTTCGACGGTAGATATAAATTTCATTATTTAATTGACAGGATCAAAGATTGTTCTTCAGAATTGTAACCATTCCTCAAAATTTGTCGACTGTTCACCAATTCGCCCTGTTATTAATTATTATAATTGTTAAGAAGTGTCCTGCCAATTGCTATTCTACGAATATTGCCCAAAATTGTGTAACTTTAAGTTGAATGTCGCATATTCCGAATAAGTTGTTGCTTGTTTTTTGCAATGTAGGTAACTAGTGGTTCGGGCCGAACTGAGATCTCACGAGTCTCTAATAATAACAAAAATATTATTTATAATCTTATCTTCAAATGAAGCTTACCTACTCATATAATATCGATCAAACTTCATTAGTAAGTTCGTTTGATAATCAACAAACTTGTCCTACAGTTTCATTCAAATTACAGGTAACTGGAGTTCATGTCAATTGGTTACACTTTTTTGGGGTAAAAATTGCAGTTTTTTTGGATTTCAGACCCTATATTTTTGTCACTAAAGCTAAACGCATACCAAATTTCATTACTGTGGGGTTACTGGTGTACATACCCTGTGAATTTTCTCAAAGTTTATTATTTATTATGGCTAATAACATAAACACTACAAGGTTTAAACTAAAAATAAAAATGGGGTCAAAATGTACTCATGAAGACCTTTCATTAAACATGCAAATTGACCGGATAGACCCATTTTGTTTTGTTTTACCCCTATTGAGCCTTAATATCTCAACAATCCCCCCACATTTTTAACTCATTTAGTCACACCAAAATTGAGCCCTTACAACCTACCTGTATACCAAATTTCACGATGATCGGATAAACGTTTCGAAAGTTATCATCGGACAGGCAAACATACATACATACATACAATGCCGATTTGCCCAAGTTGATTTAGAAATCTTGCTTCGCACTATCAGTAAGTTCTTGAAATAATGCTACATGCATCATTCGCGATAAATATAGTAAGATTCGTGTTGCAAGTGTGTGCGTGAAGTTCTGTATTTATGAGAAGGCCATACATTTGGGCGAGTACTGTGAGTAGCGCTCCTTCAAAAGCTCTAGTTAGTTTAATAATAACTTTAAGATTAAAATATAAATTATATAATATATAAATCCAGTTCCCAATACCGGAATTCGCAAGCAGAATAAAGTACAAGACGTCAACAACCGAATATTGGGGCTCAAGTGGAGTTGGGCAGGACACTTGGCCAGACGTAATGACGACAGGTGGACTAAGCCACTAACAGAGTGGAGATCGAGAACTGGCCATCGAAATAGGGGACGTTCACCAGCGAGATGGGTCGACGACATCCATAAGACCGTGGGTCGTACGTGGTTCAGACTGGCACAGGATCGGGAAGAGTGGCAGAAACCAAGAGCGGCCTATGCCCAGCAGTGGGTCGACACGGGCTGAGAATGATGATGATAAATTCAATACTATTTATGCTCGTAAGAAGTGATTAGGTATTCATACCAACGTACCTAAGTAAATTAAATAAAGGCTTATTATGAAAGTTAAAAGAAACATAACGGTGCACACGGCCTGTGATCACTCCACCGTAATTTTACAACAATTTTCTTTCAAGAAAAACTATCCCCACATTAAGCACATTAAGTATATAGTGCACACATTACCCAAGATAAAGCAGGTACAGACATTGACTACCACGTGTTTCCAAGCGATTCTCAGCCTTGACGATTTGGCAATACAGTACAGTTTCTGTTAAAGATGGTTCACGCGTAGTAAACGATTACTTCAGAGTTTGTAAATCTTGGCAGTCTTCGCATAGAATCACGAGCGGTAAGGAATGCTTGCCGGAGTCGCACGGATTGTTGTGAACTTGTGATATCTGTTGACATTTCTGTCATTTTGCAAGTCGTGACGAATGCTGATGACAGATTCGTTTGGTTGGTGATATTATTGACTTATTTTGTTATCGGTGTCTGTGTTTAGGGATATTTTAAAGCATACGGGATATATAACATACGGTAGATGAATCTATTAACACGTGAAGAGAAAACTTTATACTCCTTTTTAAGCTTATTACGTGAACGGAATAGTGTGAGATTTGGCATAGTCAAAGTATATGGAGAAGGGCTAAAAAAGCTAAAAATAAGGTTTATGAGTTGCGGTCGAATTTCAACCTACTACTGGCAACTAGTATGTAGTAAATCATTATCATCATCATCATCATCCACAGCCTGACTTCACCCATTGTTGGGTATAGGCCTTCCCAAGTTTGTGCCATCCACCACGATCCTGCGTTAGTCTCACCCACTGAATAGGAAATGAAAATTACCTATCTAAGTAAACATTTCCTGTAAGTAGACCTACTACAGACTAATTGGTATAACATTACTTTTTTTCATAGAAGCTTTATGATGAGTTATATCTTGAAAATAGTGAGCAAGCCGTGACGCTGATAAAACCGACTTGCAAGTAGATTTTGGTTTACTTATTATAAAATGCGAAAATGCTGTTCCCGACCGATGCTGTCGCAAATCATTCGCAAAATGTGGATAATCTTTGACTTGCAGAACGCGAAAGTAATGTGACATGAGTAAAGGTCAGCACACATATCAACTCGGAAAGGGATCGTCACCGTATCAACTCGAGCCCTTCAGTATTCTTTGTATGAAACTCCATACTGCAACGCACACTAATCGGAATCTTTATGAAATCGCCTCGCCTCGGGACAAGCTCACAACCTTGTGCGCTTACGGTTCGTCGTCCCCGCGCTTACGTCTCTCCGTACCCTACGCTTACGTCTCTCCGTACCCACGCTTACGTCTTTCCGTAGCCGAGCGGTGAGACTGGTCCCGCCTAGCCGTCAAACAGCGGGCGGCGAGCCGTAAGCGCGGCGTCGCCTAGCCGTAGCCAAGGAGCTGCTGATCCGCTTTGATTACGTGCTTACGTTAGGTTGACGCCTGGTTGTGCTTCGGTGAGTACTTGAATAGGATTGGACGCGAAAACGGACACCGCAATGTCACCATTGCGGGTGGGACCGGGATTCTGCCCAGCATACGCTCGAGGAATGCTCAGCGTGGTGGTGGAAAGCCGGAACCTGATCACCAGGATCGGGCAGGAGCTCCGTCTGCCAAACGTAGTAGCGGCTATGTTGGCAGACGAGGACTGCTGGAAGGCCGTGACCTCTTTCTGTGAGACCGTATTGGTTCGGAAAGAGGCCGCTGAGCAAGATCGGGAGAGGGCCGATCCCGCTCGGAGAAGGCGGCGGCGGGGTGCAGGCAACGGCCACCCCGCGCCGCCCGCTCCGTGAAGGGGCAGAGTAATGGTTTCCCCTGCCAAACAGGTGACCTTTCGGGTACGTGGGTAGTCAGAGGGAAGGCTCTGGCCGGATAGCGGACTCAGGGAGGGCAGCCGCACAATGTGCCATGTGCTGCTGTGCACGCACCGCGAGGGTGCTGGGGGCGACAGCTCCTGGGACGTGCTCTTTATGGGCGATATGCATGATGGGGGCTCTGGTGCGTTTCTTGCGAGATCCCAGAACCCTTTGATATGCATGGAGGCCGGCCACCGGGGAGGTTTTAGTGGGTAATTGAGTCCGACAACCTCACATAACCCGTATTGTACCCGGCATGCAATATGGGTATCTGGATACAGATTGCCTCGAAAAAAAAACGCCTGGTTGACAACGAGGCGAAAGGCGATACGGTGACGATCCCTTTCCGAGTTGATATGTCTGCTATGACCTTACTTCAGAAAATATACTCGTAATGAATTGTCAAACGCTACAAAACTGAGCGCAACAATCGTTAACTGTATACAAAACTATCCAAACTGATTTCCCATGTTGCATAAATAAATTTAAAATTACCAATTACCACATCGCATAATTACTAATGTTTAAAACAGTCATAAAGATTCATTAATTCATTAGTGAAAGCCAATAAGCACGACAGGTGCACGACACAATCTATGATGGTACTTTGTAACCATGTAATTGGCCATATGGCATTGGAAGTGATAAAAAATAAATCGGTCGCGAACAATGCCTTCCGAGTTTCACTTCTCTTCATGTGAATATTGTGATCTATTGAATTGTTATCTATTATTGATGTTGTTGTTTATAGGTACACAATGAATATACAAATTGAATAAATAGTTTATTTTGATGTATGTAGGCACAAGAAGGCATATCCGTGAGATATTCTACTGGACTCATGGAAATCTCCAGGGCCCGTAGCCAAATTACATTCGCCACGAATCTATTCGATTTCTACATACATTTGTTGTCGCTGAATCACGTGGTATTTCTATAGCATGTGTCAAATCCCATACATTTTATGACGTATCGACTAGCGTCATCGCTTATCGACTGTAACTTAGCGGCTCGTAGCCAAGTTACATTCGCTTCGAATAGATTTGATTTCTACATAGGTTGGTTGTCGATATATCACTTGGTATTTCTATAGCATGTGTCAAAAATCCCATACATTTTCGGACTTATCGACTAGCATCAAATACTACCCACGAATAACAGAACCAAATTATACAACATTGGAATATATTCCCACACAATATTGATCCAGGATTAACTGGTGTTTCCGAGTGGCATTATTCAAAATAAAGTATTTTTCTCATTTTTCAATAAATCAGAAAATTGTTACATAAGTTAATAAGTCAATTTAAACAAATTAATATTAAGCAATCTTAAAACTCGTTGTTTATTATTTAATCTCATTATTATAGTGTATTTTTTGGACATATTGTGGTTGATTTTCCTATTTCTTGTGTAGGCGTTATTCGTACAAAGGTGCATAATGTTCAACGTCAATTTCAAATTCGTTTATTTACACTTAAATGTAACTTTACAAAATGAATCTAATACGCTGTATCTAAACTAATACAAGAAAAAAATACAGATTATAATTAAACATTCATTTCAAAACATACATATTTTTATTAAATTCAAAAAGGTACACAAAAACACAACAGATATACAAATACTTAACTAGGTATTACTACTAGGTATTACGTCAAATCAATGTTATTGTTACGAGCTGAGGGTTCGGAATAAAATAATGATAATCGATCTGACCAAAATAACACTTTTATTCAGCACTAAACGATGAATACACGAACTTGGTCACACGTCCTCACAACACACTAATTCACACCACTGTTGCACCACTTAAAGTCACCGAAATGTTCGCACGTATAGCAAAATCCAGACTGACTGTCCGAGCAACTACTGTTCACGCGAGACCCTTCTCCACGTCAGTCCTCCAGGGCCTCGCTGAGACTCACTCACTGAGACTGACTTCGCTGGACTATTGTCCGGCCTTCTCTCCGGCCTATTTATATCGTACACAATTCGATTGTTCGAGAACGATCTCGGTCGTTCCAGGAAAGGGTCGTGGGTCGTTCTGTCGAAACACCGACCGTGTTTCGACAGAACGACCCATCCCCATTGTGCGCAACCGCAGACAATAACACAGCAAGACAAAAGCGTTCGAGAAGTTTCGATTATTACTCATTGTTTAACAGCCTCGGCGTAACATTATGTTTAAAGGTACTTTTACACCGCCGTCTTTTGATTTTTGTTTATCCTGTCCATCCAAACGTCGTCTGAAACCGATTGCTTTAGCGATAAGATTGCCCATTGTACCGTTATTTATTGTTTATTTCCTTTGTGTTTTTGTTTGGTGTGCAATAAAGAGTATTTCATTCATTCATTCAAATCACACGATTTCCTATAGGTAGTATAATTCAGATGTAATAAATATCGCATTTGACAACTAGAAAGAGAATTTTATTATGAAAATGTACATTCTACACCCGTAACACTAACCTACATATACAACACTTAAATAAACACATGGTTTTCAAAGGAAACTATTACAAAACTTGCAATAAGCATTATGATGAAATAATACAAGTAGGTATGTGATCATTATTCTGCAGAAGCCTTTATGCCGTGGAACCCTGACCTCATCGTTTAACGGTATTTTGATAATTGTAAAAACTTTAGGGTTAAAATATTAAACAATTAGCGTTAACCAGTTGTTTATATTTTGTGGTAACAAGGTTTGATTTTAATTTATTATCATATATATTTCATTATATTTAGATTGAATCAAGTTTAAATCCAAATTAATTTGGTTTAAATGCAAATTAAGTCGAGCATAAATAACTGAATCAACTTGGCAAACCAACGAAGGATACTGTTGAATGTGTTACTGTCATTGGAAATCCTGTTGACACCCCTCTAGAAACGTTTAATTTGCGTTTTGTCATTTCCCGGTTTCAAAACATGTACAATTCCAACAGTAAAGCGTATTAATGAATTACTGTAGACGCTGTTTGTGCCTTGTCACCGGATCATGTTTAGCGTTCAGTGAGCGTGAAATGTTGGGCAATGGAGGCCAAGAGCTATTCGTACGCCTTGAGAAACAACCTTTTTCTATTGCTAGCGATTTGGTAGCCCCATTTGTGCTGTGCTAATATACGATGTTTTACTTAGAAGATCAAACTAAATCACTATACGAAAGTGGTGTTTGAATTGAGTATGGACATTTATAACTTATTAAAGTATTAAGCATATTAGTTTCATCAATTTAAATAGAGCTTGCTAACATAGCAACATATGAAAATTAATAAATTTGTGTTATTTAAAAGAATCTATTAATTTATTTATCCAAAAGTGATAATGTAACCTATTTTGAATTACAAATTAGCCGGTGATATCACTTAAAAAC
Organism: Philereme transversata; assembly: GCA_963924445.1. Taxonomy (NCBI): domain Eukaryota; kingdom Metazoa; phylum Arthropoda; class Insecta; order Lepidoptera; family Geometridae; genus Philereme; species Philereme transversata. The sequence goes on from OZ004353.1 coordinate 8,761,377, forward strand.
AAGTTTTAAATCTTAATCGTGTTTTGGTTCGTTTTAGGGTTCCCGACTAAAGTGGTAAAAACGGAATCCTTATGGTGCGACTTTGTTCGTCCGTCCGTCTAACACTGCTCAGCAACACAGTAACTTTTGAACCTATTCAATTTGGAATAGTTATAAATAACACTGACCTTCCTCTATCGCAAGTAAAAGATATATATAGGATGTTTGATAATATACGCACAAAAATTATGGGGGTTATTTTGATCAGCATAATAAATAAATTTGTGAAATGTTTACCATAGAAATGTGAAATTTATTTTAGCATGTAAAAACAAACACTATTAAACTTATGTTGTGATATTGCGTAATGCTTGCCATCTAACCACAGATACTGTAATGGCGACGTCTCGAGATATATCTTGTTGTCCCTTTCTAATCTAAAACCCGCAGCCATTTCTGAAGGAGATATCAAATCGGCCTTCATTTATGGATGTCGATTGCAAGAGTACGCAGTAAGCTTTATCTCGAATTAATTACCTAAACTTAGGCGATTTTCTTTAAAATTTGATAATATAACAAGTTTTATTTTTTTTTATGTTTTGAGAAACCTTCACTTGAATATCATCAGTATATTACCAAACACCCTGTATATATTTAAATATATATAATATATATTGTTGACCAAAAGAGATAAAGTAAAAATTAAGAATAAGGTGATTAGGTCAAGTGGGGTAGCATATATTTTCACATTAGAATTGAATGTAGATCTTTATCGTTTTATTCAAAAAGCCGGTTTTATTCTATGGTTTAACTTTATATCACATCAATTGATTTATACGTTCCAAAACAATTTTTAATTTGTTATTTTGTACAGTTTCAGACAGTTATAATGAAAAATGTCAATAAAATACAATTTCCCCCCTTATCTCCGAAGTTTGGAAAGTGAAAAATCTTAAATTAATATGATTGATAGACATACATGCAAACATTACAGGAAAGTTATAACAAAATCTCTTTCTAGAACAGCATTTTTAGATATCTATATTAACATTTTTCTTGGTTTACCGGTCACATAAATTGATCCCGCTGCTTAATTAACATAAATAAACCTATTTAATTTCGGAACCCGCGGTGCGCGAGACTTATTCGTACTTGACCGGTCTTGTTTATAATTTTGTCAAAAAATAAAATAAATACTGTCAAAAGTGTTTAATAATAAGTTTAGTTGTAGCTCCGAAACTCGTTTAAAAGTTTCTAGTGGCTCTTTTGGGTCAAATATATTATGTCTAGTAAAACGTTATTTCTAGGTGCTTTAGGCCATTAGTGCTGCTAAAAAGACTTTGTAACGATCATCACAGAATAAAAATGGTAGAAGGTGTTAACGCGGCTATCAAAGGGAAAAGTGCGCGTTGATGTCTAATGTATGGCGAAGATAGCTTGCAATATTTTGCCTTGAATTTACAATGAAATCAATTGCCTGCAACGCATTACAAAAGTATGTAAAATTTTCTAAGAATAGGTACAATTACGTATTTAAGTAATTAATTATTAAATTACGCAAATCATCTACTTACTGGGATTAGTCATGCCTGAATATGTATGTAGGTATTATAATTATTTCCTAATAGAGATTATTAAAGGTAGGTTATTAGTAAATCGATAATTTAAATTTATTGACTATCAGACCGATAAGTAAAAGATCAGTTACAAAGACCTTTCAATCAGTGTGTACATACAAATATGGTTCCATTCTCCATATCTAATGACAATCCTATTCCAACGGGTTTGAGTTGAAGTTTCAATAACAATAAGATAATTAAAGTCATGTCACGTAAAGCACAGCCAAAGAGGCCAACGAATGACTGGCTGATAAGTAAATCGGAAACAGAAAACAGGTTCGATGTTTTTGAAAGGTGCATGGGTTACGTATAGGATAAGTGGTAATATAAAACAGAATTACAGACCAGTAACTTCTGTTGAAAGGTATTTTTATTATGCCTTATACAAATTATAATTTGGTTACATAATTCATATTATGTGGTATTCTGAATAAATAAAACTAATATTACACTAAGTTTTATATGTTCTTGAAAAATCACTTTATAATACAACCAATGTGCTAGGGTTAGTTGGAAAAACATTAAAGTATAAAATATATGTAGTTACTTAAAGTTAATTTACAAGTTGGTATGGAATCGGCAAGTTATTGATTACCTTTGTATATCTGTCAAAGAAAGCTGTGATTTGTTAGTCTTTTAATTAAGGATATAAACCGATAGATTAGATAAGGTTCCTAATCTGATAACACTGATTGTGTTATGGGTATTGATTAAGGTTGCCACCTTTTTTTAAGCAAATAGAGTAAATTGAATTTTTTAGGCTAAAAAATGGTTACAGCATCTTAAAATAAAGTGCTATTTATTTACCAGACTATTTCTCTTTTGTGCATATTTTTTGTTGCTATCTAACAAATATTTACGTCGTAAATAATAGCAGTCCATTAAAAATAATATTCACTAGTAAAAATCAAGTATTTTCATGTGCTTTACTGCCCTCATAAAGTATAAAGTACGATTGGCCAAAATAGAGTACAATACTTTATTATAAAGTACGGGTGACAACCCTAGTATTGAATCTGAGTAAGTAGTTTGAACAAAATGAAAATTATACAAACATAATGAGGACAATATGAGTAAGTATGGGTCAATACCGTTTCATATTAGATATACACGTTGGTAAGATAATTTGAATTTCTTATGTTACAAAAACCAAGCTTATTCCTAGGAATCGTTCAGTTGCAATTCAAGACAACGCATGCCCACACATAAGCACAAGTCATTTAGGTCTACAGACCGATGGCATTAGGGGCGGCCGGAATGCGCACCGAAGAATGTAGCCACAACACGAATAGTAGAAAATGTTCTAAACAAACAGTTAGGCCTACTTTTTAGATTATTCCGTAGCTATATTGTTCTAGAGGCGTGACGTTCGGAAAGTGTTGTTTAGGCGATGGAGATACGCACTAACAAGATGATATTACTGGATGACCGGTACTTAAATACAAGGAATGAGATGATTGATCGAGAGAGAGATCTCTAAATCAACTTGGGCAAATCGGTGTTGTCTGTATGTATGTTTGTTTGTCCGAGGATAACTTTCGAAGCGTTTATCCGATCATCGTGAAATTTGGTATATAGGTAGGTAGTGATGGCACAATTTTGGTGTGACTCAATGAGCAAATGTGACTGCCAACTATGACTTATGGTGCCGAGACATGGAGGCTCACGAAGGAGGCTGTGCACAAAATAAGTGTAACACAGAGAGCCATGGAGCGCGCCATGCTCGGGATCACACTCTTAGATCGAGTTCCCAATACAGAAATTCGCAAGCAGACTAAAGTACAAGACGTCGGCAAGCGAATATTGGGGCTCAAGTGGAGTTGGGCAGGACACTTGGCCAGACGTAGTGACGACAGGTGGACTAAGGCACTAACAGAGTGGAGGCCGAGAACTAGCCATCGAAATAGGGGACGTCCACTAGCGAGATGGGTCGACGACATCCATAAGACCGTGGGTTGTACGTGGTTCAGACTGGTACAGGATCGGGAAGAGTGGCAGAAACAAGGAGAGGCCTATGCCCAGCAGTGGGTCGACACGGGCTGAGAATGATGATGATGAAATGAGCATAAAATGTTGTTGAGATATTAAGGTTCAAGAGGGGTAAAAAAAACCAAAATGGGACTATCCGGTCAAATTGCACGTTTAATAAAAGGTCTACGGGAGTGAATTTTGATCCCGTTTTTATTTTTAGTTTAAACCTTGTAGTTTTTAAGATATTAGCCATAATAAAACCTGAACTTTGACGAAATTCACAGGGTACACCAGTGACCCCACAGTGCTGAAATTTGGTATATGGGTAGGTAGCTTTAGTAACACAAATATATGGAAAAGTCTGAAATCCAGATTATCGGCCTACAATTTCTACCCCATAAAAGAGTAACGAATTTACATGAACTCCCGTTACCTGTAATTTGAATGAAACTGTAGGTCAAGTTATTTGGTTCCTATTTCGTGGCACTATTTTCTATCAAAGATTGTGGCCGACTTTCACAATGATCCCTAAACGTACTTAGTAACTAAACATGTTTAAATTTTACGTATTTGTATGATTTGACATCTCCTGAAATCATATTTAGCTACTAAATACGTTTAGGCATCGTTGCGCGAGTCGCCCTAATATTTTTTTTGTTTTGGGATACTCGCGAGATCTCAGTTCGGGGCGAACCACTAGTTATAAACTACACGAGATTAGAAACTAACCAGCGGGCTTAGAAATCTTTGATCGGAACAGTGCATGCAATGGATGTTTACGAAAATCAAAACTTATCAAGGTATGAAGATTTGGCCCAATTTATGTCACTCACTGGCTTTTAGAATTTAGCAATACTATAATTACTTAATTATTGACTATTCGACTGTAGGATACAATAAATGTACTTAAGTATATTAAGAGTAGTACTACCTTAACTATAGATGGTAGCTTAGTATACTCTTCTGCATGCAATTAAACAGTCATCTACAGAGCCTGTTTAATTGTCACTTTCTCTCAGCAGAATAGCGCGATAACTTCCTTCAGTGCACTGAGGACAATCGATTACTTAACTATCAATGAGGAACCATATAAGCTTTTAGCGATAAGACTGCCCATTGTACCGTTATTTATTGTTTATTTCCTTTGTTACTGTATTTTTGTTTGGTGTGCAATAAAAAGTATTTCATTCATTCATTCATTCTTAAGATTAATGATGCGGGTAGATGCTTTTTTTATAAACACATTTTGTATTTTATGTAACAAGTAGGCATCTAATATTATTATCAGATAGATTTGCAATTATAACGAGAGGTCACCACCCGCTGCAGTGAGGTTTGATTGAGTTATATGTATACTAGTGGTTCACCCCGAACTGAGATCTCGCGAGTCTCCGATTAAAACAAAAAAATATTATTTGTAATCTTTGACTATCAAAATAATGCCACGAAATAAATAACCCCCTAACTTGACTTACAGTTTCATTCAATTTACAGGTAACGAGAGTTCATGTTAATTGGTTAGTCTTTTTTGGGGTACAAATTGTAGTTATTCTGGATTTCAGACTTTTGCCTATATTTGTGTTACTTAAGCTACATGCATATCAAATAACAGCACTGTGTGGTCACTGGTGTACCCTGTGAATTTTGTTTAATTTCAGTTTTTATTATGGCTATAATTACTTTACTAAAAATAAAAACAGAGTCTAAATGTACTAATAAAGACTTTTCATTTAATGTTCCACTTCACCTAATAGTCTCATTTTCATTTGTTTTACCCCTCTTGCACCCTAATATCTCAACAACCCCCCCCCCCCCCCCCACAGTTTTAGCTTATTTAGTCACATCAAAATTGTGCCATTACTACCTACCTATGTATCAAATTTCACGATGATGGGATCAACGCTTTGAAAGTTACCTTGGACAAACACGAATACCAAATTACAGCATTGTGGGGTCACTGGTGTACCCTGTGAATTTTGTCAAAGTTTTGTTTTTATTATGGCTAATAACTAAAAAACTACAAAAATTAAACTAAAAATAAAATCAGGGTTGAAATGTACTAATAAAGACCTTTCATTTGACGTCCCACTTGATCTAATAGTCTCATTTTCATTTTTTTTATCCCTCTTGAACCCCAATACCTCAACAACCCCCCCACAGTTTTAGCTTATTTAGTCACATCAAAATTGTGCCATTACTACCTACCTATGTATCAAATTTCACGATGATGGGATCAACGCTTTGAAAGTTACCTTGGACAAACAAACATACAACCTCCGTGGTGCAGTGGGCGAATAGCCGGCTGAGACGCAGGAGGTAGCGGGTTCGATCCCCGCTGCGGAACAAATGTTTGCATGATCTACAGGTATTTGTTCCGGGTCTGGTTGTTTCTCTATATATTATAAGTATATATTTACAAAAAAAAATGTATATAAGTATTCTATCAGTTATCTGGTTCCCATAGTACAAGCTCTGCTTAATTTGGGCTAGATAGCGCTGTGTGAAATGTAAATCATGCAATTACATTTGTTCCGCGGCGGGAATCGAACCCACTACCTCCTGCGTCTCAGCCGGTTATACGCCCACTGCACCACGGCACGCAAGGCAGTCACTTACCAAAATTGCAAATTACTTATGTACTTATTGTACCTACCTACTCCTGTTAGCATAATAGGTGTGTGTGTGTAAATAAGTGTTTTTTATTTATTTATTTATTTAAATAATAGACATAACATTAAAAAATAATTGGACGTGTTGTAGGTTTTGTCAGCAGATACTCCATGTAGAGCAACGCAACGTTGTGAAAAAACTCGACAAAAATAACACGACGAATGAACGTGACACACAATATGAATGCTTTGCCAGTTTATGCTTAAAAGCAGAGTACATTGCTTCATGCACTACAAACGCAACAATAATTTTATTATAAGCTAAACATTGGCAGTTTATATCAGAGAGGTTAATTAAATTTAAAAACAAAACTAATGACTCAAAACTTCGCCTTTGGTGAATTGATGTTTTTTTGCACACGCACTGGAAAATGCGGCATAAGACGGCTACTAGATAGAAAGGTGGGAGCCGTTGGGTGCAGGCCGCACAAAATCAGTAGCTTTGGAAATAATGGGGAAGGGAAGATATATTTTTTATTGATCGAGCGAAGCGAGATCTCCAAATCAAGTCGGGCAAATCGGCGTTGTATATATGTTTGTTTGTCTGAAGATTACTTTCGAAGAGTTGATCCGATCATCGTGAAATTTGATTCATAGGTAGATAGTGATGACACAATTTTGGTGTGACTAAATGAGCTAAAAATGTTGGGGGGTTGTTGAGATATTGGGGTTCAAGAGGGGTAAAAAATGAAAATGAGACTACAAGGTCAAATAGGACGTCAAATGAAAGGCCTTTATTAGTACATTTAGACTCAATTTTTATTTATAGTAATGTTTTTGTAGTTTTTGAGTTATTAGCCATAATAAATACTGAACTTTGACGAAATTCACAGGCTACACCAGTGACCCCACACTGCTGTAATTTGGTATGAATGTAGCTTAAGTATCACAAATATAGGCAAAAGTCTGTAATCCAGAATAACTGCAATTTGTACTCCAAAAAAGACTAACCAATTAACATGAACTCCCGTTACCTGAAATTTGAATGAAACTGTAAGTCAAGTTAGTGGGTTATTTATTTCGGGGCATTATTTTGATAGTCAAAGATTACGAATAATATATTTTTGTTTTTATGGGAGACTCGCGAGTTCTCAGTTCGGGGCGAACCACTAGTATAATATAGTAACAAAACTATGTCAGCAGTGTAAGTCTGATATGATGACGATGAAAATGTAAATATCTACTTAATCTAAACTAGAAGTTTTTTTAATATAAATTTTATTATAGGCTAGCGTTTGACCACGATCTCGCCTGATAGTAAGCATAGATGCAGTCTACGATGGTACACGCTTGCCTAGAAGAAACCTATTCACTCGCGACTTGAAGACCCCTTGTATAGTTATCAGACAATGATCAAGCAATAGTGGGCCTTGTGAAAATAAAACGAATATAACTCATGGCAAAACTATTGTGTGTGAATATTATGCTAGAAACCGTAACAAAGTAGTAACCTAACCAAAAAACAATTAAAACCAAATAAAAGTCAGAGACTATCATGCAACTAGTCGATTATGTAGAGTTAAAATCGATTCTGAGTCAAAAAGTTATATCATCTCCATTAATTTATGTATAATCTCAGTTGAATAAGACTAAAAAGTGTGTATAAGTTCATCTAAGATTACTTTCTTTCACATAATCAAGACTTCTGACGTCACATAAACACATTCTCTTTGAATAAGTTGCGGTAACAAATTCTAAGATTATGCGTGCGAAAGTGCAATTTACCTTGTTGTTATTTATAATTGAACTTTCTTGTCCCATGTTTTCTGCACTTTATACTTATCTTGGACACTTTGTCGTTATTGCTATCACATACATTTTAGGAATTTTATAGATACGATATTCGCAATTATTGTACATTTTATTAATACAAATGGCATTTTAGTACCTACCTACCCTTCATAATGCAAGATCGGATGTAAAATAACCTCAGTAGGTATGTACTCATCGACAAGCCTAGTACACGAGATGACAATTCATACAGCGTTATCTAGCCCCAAACTAAGCGGCCCCCTTATTACCTAAGCCAAATTGCTGTTGCTTCGCTATCGCTAGTCAGGCCATCCCTTTCACACGTGAGGTACGTACTGTACATGTGAAAGGGATGGCCTGAGTAGCGATAGCAAAGCGACAGCAATTTTGCTTAGGTAATACGGCCCCGGAACTCTTATTTAAATATTTTACCCATACGAGGCTAATCAGCATTTGTAGACGAGAACACAGATAGACGAGACTTTTCTTACCCCGCCTATACCTGCAGGAAATTTCACAGATGTGTCTGAATCACTCCAAATAATAATATGTTAACTTACCCTGTAAGCTAGGGGCTGACGCTGGAGCAGACGGTGGAGGTTGGTGCGGCGTCGGTGGCGGCCTTCGCCGTCTTGGAGCATGCAGCCCTGGTGCTGATGCCGCTCGGGTGGCCGTTCTGAACCCTGGTGCTCGGTACCGGGCGGACTTTACCGGCCCGGCTGGCGCGCGCTCGGTGCTCGCCGCGATGGATGGCAGTCGAGGAAGCGAGCCCGAGCGTTGCTCTTCTTCTGGCTGTAAGATGTTTATGGTGTGAGAACAATGAAGTTTCTTAGAACATGTAAGTGTAAGAGAGAAGGTGTGAAAATGACAACTTCCACTTCAAGTATAGTACGTAAAAGAAAATGATCATTAGGTACCAGCTGATTAAGACTGATACGACGTACACGACGATAAAAAGTTGTTAAGCAAAAATCGTTTCCTATTGTGCGTAAAGTGACAATTTAACACAGTAGCTGTAGATGATCATGGTAGCTAAGAGAGGTTTACGATTCAAAAGCAGTAATATTTGTTGCAGATGCAGTGGGTTTGTTATGGTATCTTCAATCAGTTCTACAAACTCGTTTGAATCTAAGTAGGCCTCGTTGTGCAACGATAGAGTAGACCTACCATGCGGATCCATGCTAATTGCCTATCCTCACGGTGAGGTAAGTTATGCTTCCTGTTTTCAAAATGGTTTATAAAAGCGATTGGTTAATTCACTCAAAAGAGAAGGGATAATCGCAATATGTTTTCCAAATACAACCTTTTCTCAAGGGTAATTTGCTACAACTTGTTTGATCAAACTATAGTTTAGGAAAATACCACTTTCCCTGCTGTACTCGTATCTGCTTATTTACTGTGTGTTGATTGGATTTTTACGGAGTAAATTCCTGACATTTGATGAACATTCCAGACTTTCTTGTAAATATAACATTAATGTTAATTTATTTGTAATAAAAATATTTGGTTAAATTGTAAACATTCCGGACCGTTTAGGATTCCCCCCGTATTCCGGACAAAGACCTTATATTACCGGATATGTCCGGAAAATTCCGGACGTATGGCAAACCCTACTTATGAGTAGAATGAAAGAAAGTAAACAAGCTTGATGTTATGTGGTTCCACTGCTCCGTTCTCATTTAGGACAACGGACTTGCTCAAGAGTCAAGACCGATTAGACTGGCGTCATAGAAAGGAGGCCTATATATACCCAACAGCGGATGCTGGTGGCTGGATAGATAGATACGACAACGTTGCATTTTAGAATAGTTTTTTTTTAATAAAAGTTGATCATCAATGAATGTAATTTAAAACACAGACTTGACGCCTTTTAATTACAAATCTTGCACAGGCAAGGTTGATTAGGAATCAATAACATTGAAGTATATCAGTATAAACATTATTGACGATATGGTGTTGCTGGGTCCCTCGATAAGTGCCGTCAGAAAACTCCTTCAGCGGTGTGAAGCGTACGCCGAGGCTCATGGGCTCAGGTACAACGTGAATAAAAGTGAACTGCTGGTATTCCAATCGCGGGGTCACAAGATCACCGATGTACCACCCGTCTTTCTTGATGGTGTCACCTTATCCATAGTTTCACATTTCAAGTACCTGGGCCACTGGGTCACGGAGGACCTCACGGACAATGAGGACATTGAGAGGGAGCGTCGGGCGTTGGCTGTCCGAAGCAATATGTTGGCTCGTAGATTTGCACGGTGCACGGGAGCAGTAAAGGTAACTCTCTTTAAGGCCTTCTGCCAGTCTTTTTACACATGCAGTCTATGGACCAACTATACGCAGAAGACAATCAATGCCCTACGCGTTCAGAATAATAACGCGTTTAGGATGCTGTTGGGGCTGCCGAGGTACTGCAGTGCATCAGGCATGTTTGCAGATGCTCACACGGATGGTTTTCATGGCATTCTACGCAAGAGAGCCGCCTCAATGCTGTGCCGTGCCCGCGGCAGCGGTAACACTATCCCACGCGTTTTGTCTGATAAAGCTGACTGCCCAATATTGTGGCACCTAGTGCAGCTGCATGTTAGAAAATAAGTATTTCATTTTTTTATTTTATCATATTTTTTTATCATTATTTGACATATGTTTTTAATTTATTTTATTTTAATTTTTAATTTGATTTGTAATTTGTTTTGATTTAATTGTTATTATTATTATTTTTATCCTTATTTATTTTATATTTGTATTATTAACATAGTTGTAAACAAATGTAGTACTAACAATATATGGACATAATACTTACGTCTGAAATAAATTTTATTGAATTGAATTGAATTATTAACAATATTTATATGAATTTTCTGAATGATAAATTCAGGAATTCGTGCTTTATTTCAACAAAAAAATAGTCTAGTCTATCAGTTATGCAAATATTGATAGTATCCGCTCTAGTTTTCAGTTTACAATCAGTAATCATAAAGTTAGGTAACAAGTTCAAGATTCTGTTATGCAATAGAACGTAACTTTCCAATTTTGATACGAATCCGTTATGAGTTATGGCGGAATCTTATGTGATTTATTTCTCCATAAACGATCGTTCAGGAAGTGAGTGGTTTGATAAAATTACGGCACAAAATTTGATCGATATTACCAAAGTAAAACCAAAATGAAAATTTTACGTTATGTACATTTCGAATCGCGCTGACACGCGTGACGTCAGTCAAACCGTTAAAAACAAACCAAAAACGTTACGTTCCAACGTTAGACACGTTTAAAAGTGGCGCGATTGCCTCCCCAGGTAGTAAGCGTAGTAGAGTTTCTTGTGAAAGGGCTCGCCCGGGGAAGTGCTACCACCATATCTATTTCTACCGCCAAGCAGCATTGCTGTGTTTCGGTTTGAAGGGAATGGTTGCCGGTGAAATTACAGGCACATGAGGTTTTACACCTGTATGCCTCAAGTTGATGGACGCAGTGAAGTGCATCGTAGGGCACATTTCTAAGGAGTGTAACCTACGAGGCAAACTTTGTTATAGGCGATGGTTACCACTTAACATCAGGTGGGCCATAGGCTTGTTCCATCTCCATAGTATAAAAAAAAAGGTAACAAATTCATCTATCAGAATACATAACACACTAATATTATAATTGGAAAAGTTTGGATGTTTGTTTATTTATATCACGTCGTAACGGCTAAACCGATTTCGATGAAATTTAGTATGTACGTATATTCTCGATTCACTTATAGGCTACTTGTTATTCCATAAATCAGGTCCCATTGGATAAAAATGGGGTGTCAAGTTGCAACAGCGAGTTTAGCTTAATTTCAAGGTTACCTACACATTTAGTAGTGTAACGCGTACGAAGTCGCGGGCAACAGCTAGTACTATGCTGACGGTCCTCATCGAAAGCAATTAGTTATATGTAGTGACAGTAAGAGTGCTCTCCAACATATCAGTCGGTGCTCTTCTGGCAGGAGGGGAGTTTCGATTGCATATAAAGTGTTATCGCAGCTAATAGACCTTTCTGATCGCGGTATAAATGTTAAACTACAATGGGTTCCATCGCACATAGGACTAAAAGGTAATGAGGAGGCTGACATATTAGCGAAGCAGGCGATTTCAGAAGGATTTGAGTACAACATACTACCTAACTATTCAGAGTTTTTACCAAAATATAGAAAAAGTTGTTACAATCTTTGGAAAGAATATTTTAATGAAAGATCCGTAGAAAAAGGTATTTGGTACAAATGTATCCAATGTGAGCCTCCTCACATACCTTGGTTCGGCAATGCAAGCCTTTCACGTAGACTTATTGTCATAGCACACAGGTTGAGAACAGGTCACATGCCACTAAAAAGGTTTGCGTTCTTAATGCGGAAGGTTGACACACCTAATTGTGACACATGTGGAGTGGTGGAGGATGTGCACCATTTATTGGTGGAATGTGTCCGCTTCCAGCGAGAAAGACAGTCACTGGTGGCGACTTACAACTTGAACAGATTCGACGTGGGCATTTTCAATGAAATCTTAGCTGACCCTACATCAGATGCAGCTAAGGAATTATTTAGTGCAGTAAGTCGCCACAAGTGACATACATATAGATAGATAGATAGATAACTTCATTTACTTGTGGCTAATTATTGTTCTTTTTTTTTCCTAAGTTAACCCGTTAGGGATCACACCTGTACATTTTTGTATGGTTGTGGTGCCGGACCGATTTAAATAAGTTAATTGTTGTTGTTAATCTTTATTTTGTTTGCTTTGTTTGTATCTTTGATTCAATTAACTTGTACATACGATAGGACCGACATGTATCCTTATAAAGGTCCTTATAATAAATTGGAATAAAAAAAAAAAAAAAAAAAAAAAACAGCTAGTATGAAATAAAATATTGCTGTTTCATTGTGTTACACAAAGTTATTTCGTAAATCAACATGTAAGTATTGTAACTACAAGGACGTACTGATAAGAGGTATAATTTTAGATAGATCATCATCATAGTATACCTAAGACTGCTATAGTTAGATAGTAGCAAATTTTTTAATTATATTCAAAATGATAAAAATACATTATCTAACTTTCCTAACAGTATCTACAAACAAAGTTCTAATACCAAAAACCGGTCAAGTCCGAGGACTCGCGCACGATGGGTTCCATACCTATAATAAATTGTATGAGCTCCCATACAACTCAGAGGACTATCTTAATTGGCGTCAACTATGTATGTATAGGGACACCCTTTAATTTTCAACTATCTTTTTTTAGAATTTTTATTGTATTTATATATTTGTACTGTATAAGACCTTGCTTTTTGCCAAATTTCGTGATTCTAGGTCAACCGGAACTACCATTATAGGTTTTCGATCTAAAACCTATAGGGTACTTCCGGTTGACCTAGAATTGTCAATTTTGGTTTAAAGCAATGTCTTACAGCACAAGTAAAGGGAAAAATTCCGAAAAATAATAATGTGAATATTAAAGTAAATTTTTGTACCTACAAGTTTTCGCGAAACTCTAAATTGCCCATATCTTTTTATCGTGTTGACTAAGGATCTTGATTTTTATACACTTAATAGGGAATATACACCTTAGTATCTGGTATAAATTTCACTTGCTAGGTCCACCCGTTCTTGAGAATGAAAAAAATCGGTGGTGACACACGGACAGACGGACAAGAGAGTGATCTTATAAGGGTTCCTTTTTACCTTTTGAGGTACGGAACCCTGAAAAGCTAACGTAAACAAAATTAGTTGCCTATGATTATGACAATTTATAATTTTGTCAGATTAGCCATATGTGTGGGGTTGGTAATATGGTTATACTTATTTGCAAATTTTGCGATCGCTTAATATTAACACTGATTTGTTGACGATATTCTACTCAAATATATGACTAGATATTATCCACTGTTTATTTACACGCGTTATCAGAGTTTGAGGATCTACGATAAATAATAAAATGTGCCTATAATCTTTCGATAGGCACTTAGCTAGGTATCTTTTTGCTCGTGAACTTATTGTACTGATTAGGTATGAGACGTGCGTGACATTGACACTTGTGAAATATCTATTCAGTCCGCAGTGGTAGTGAGCCACTTTCAATGCTTCGAGAGCTGTTCTCGTTTCGACACTGTTTACAACATTCATTAGCACTATTGACAATCTTTATCTGTGTAGTAAACCACTATTTTATATATTTTATTTTTTATTTTTGGCAGTGACCCTGAATGTTCTAATGGGAATTATATCTACATTTAGATCTTACCTCAGCATCTGGTGCGGACGCTCGCCTCCTTCCACGCCACAGCCTGTCCTCGCTGCCGCTGATTGCACCACAACTCCTTGAGTGAGACCTCTGGGCTGAAAGCTCCACGCCCGCGGGAGACCGTCTCGCTTCCACACCTCCGCCCAAAGTCCCTCGCGAATCCGCTGCCAGCAGCGCTGATTCGAAACTACCACGCCAAGAAAACCTCTCACAGTCACTCGCAACACTTCCCCTACTAGCCGTAGCTTCCAAAATATCATGAGATCTACTCCGTGCTAAAGCGCCTGGCTCTGACGCACTATCGTCATCCGTACTTGGCGAGGCACCAGCTGATACCTCGTGCATTAATGCGACTAGTCGCCCGCCAATATGCCTCATCACCTTCCCGAATAAAGGAGGCGATCCTTCGCCAGCACGTTCCAACGTCGCTGTCAGCATCCGATACGCTCCAACCGCGTCTCGCTCTAATGAACCCGCATCATTATTTCCGTTGTCGAAGTTATTGATTATCTCACGGCAACTCTCAGATATTTGTTTCCTCAGAACGGATCTACTCGAAGACGTGCCCTCTAAATCGGAACCGGCGTAATCCGATGAATCGTATGAATCACTCCACGTGTCTTCGCTTGACAGATACTCGACAATCTCACGCACCTCTTCATCACGAATACCCGGTACTGTTTTCATTAGCCTTGTCAACTCACTTTCAAAGTATAATAGTTGGGGTGGTTTCGGTGGGCGAGCGGTAGAGCTTTCAGAGTTTGTTGACATCGGGGTGGAAGTTCGTTGAACGTTCGTTGTATTCACCATTTGTTTGAAAAATTGGCGCATCTTTGTCATCATTAAATTTGTTTCTTCGTCGGAGGACCAATTGTTAAAACTATCTTTTCGACTGAGAGGACTTTGCGGTGGACGAGATTTTACAGGACTTTCCACGCGTTCTTCAACATCTGGCCTGATTTCTTCAGTAATTTCTTCTAATTCTATTTTAGGTTCATGAGATCTAGAAAATTCGTTACTAGAGTCACCATTTCTTAATAAATCATCACAGCTACCAACAAAGCCACTATCTCTACTTGTCTGTTTCTTAGATTCAGATAATTCAGATCCTAGAAGAGAAAATTCGGGTCGAGGCGATATCCTGCCGTCCTCGCCCTCTGAAACAGATCTTGCGTCATCGCGCGTATCTTCTGTGAACTCAGCTGATTGGCGGCGTTCATCTGCGGGTGAACCACGTGTCTTTTTGTTTTGTTTTTTTCTTTTATTTTCCCCTTGCGAATCAAGTCTTTCAGATGAGTCCAGTCTGTTTTCCTCAGTTTCAGTGCTTGAGCCATCTGAGACCTCTTGAGCATCTTGTGAGGGTTCATCTCCCGTCAACAAATTGTCCAGAGAATTTGAATGGGAGCGAGGCGTGCCACGGGCACGAACCAATCGCTTTCTCCTTTGCTCAGGACTTTGCCTTCCTTCGCTGTCACTGCCAACACTACCGGAACCATCAGAGTCACGCCTTTCCTGATTGAATCCCATAAATCCTGACAGGAAGTATTTTGTCAAGTGCGACGAAAGCTCATCGTTATCACTGCTGTTTCTCTTCGGTTGTTCACTGTCAACAATCGATTCTGCACCTTCACTACACACACTTGATGTATCCGACACTGCTTCCTCGTCATCACTAACATTTCTACCATCTCCTAAATCGAAAAAGAAATATTTTTCTAACTCTGTCGCCGATATAGGCCGAGGTTTTTTCGTTGTCTGTTCCGTTTCGCTTTCTTCGCAACTTTCTTCAACTATAGTGTGTAAGGTGAAGTCTATGGAACGCCTACAGTAGGCGAACTCTTCGCCTCGAGTCGGCAGCGATGCTTCATCCCCGGAATCAGAATCAGAAACAGAAGTGGCCTCGTCCTCATCGTCGTCATGGCTGACGTCCTCGACCCACGAATCGTCATCTGCGAGCCCCTCCTCGAGGCACACGACCGCTGAGAGAGTGTCGGCGTTGCTAACAACAGTCACTCCGCTCGAAGGCTGCGGGGTTTCGTCGTCGGATAATCGTTCGTCCGTTTCGTTTTGTGTGTTGGATTGAGGTTCCTGCTCATTTTGTGAGTTAGTGTGTTGCACTGTGATGTCTCGCATGAGGCGTGTCGTGTCCGACGTGACGACGGAGACACGGTCGTGCGTTATCATAACGCGGCTAGTGAAGCGCGCGGAACCGTCCACACGAGCCGTGCGCGAGCGGCAAACTGTTGTTGCGGCAGGTGCGCTCGCGCCCCCCTCCGCCTCTGTGCAAACCGGCTTGTTGTCGTGCATTTTCTCCTCCCCTTGATCCTCTAATAATTCTTTCTTCAATAGTTCACTCAGAGTGCGTTCGATACCTTTGAATAGGTCAATTTGCACCGTGGACGATGAACTCGAGCCTTCGTGACTGGGTTCGGGTGAAGTTGATAATTTTCTTGAGGACTCGGGCGGAATTTCCGTAGAAATTATACCTTCATTGTTATGTTGCTCATTAGGCAACTCGACCGAGACTTTTACTTTCATTTCAGTTTCTGTATTGAAATTATGAGCCGATAAATTACCATCAGTGCTCTCAGATATGCTTCGGTATCGATAATTACCATTATCTAAGTTATTTTTATTATCTAAATCGTCTACACTTGAGTTACATGTTGCATTAAAACTATTAAAAGACTCACAGGTTTCACTTTGTAGCATATTGCTATCGGTAGTCTCACCAAATTGAGATGTGGAGCTGTTTTCACTATCAAAAAAAGCTGCATTATGGTTTTGATACGAACCTGAAGGATACTCCTCTGTAAAACTGATAGAGTCCAATAAGACAATGTTTGGGTTACCATTGTTTTGTGGAGAATGACTGGTATGCAATTCTTCATTTTCTTCAATTTCATTTTGCATATCTACTTCCACTGCTATTATTTCTAGACTGTCCGATTTTTTATCAAAGGAATCATCGCAATCGATGCCGCTACTGTCAGCATTATCTTCAAGATCGGATGATGAATCAGCAGGGTTTACCACAAACACACGTGAAAATCGTCCTCCTCCACCACCTGAATCATCGGAGTCCTCGTCTGAAGTCGCTGGTTCCTCGGGTGCGCCACTCGTGAGATCATAGCTCATGCGTGCGACTCCTGCCTCCGCGTCGCTTGAGTCCTCTGACTCGTTCGACGAAGGAAATGCATTCTCCGCATTTAAGTGCTCCGGCATTGCATCCACTTGATCCAAAGGCACTGGCAAACGGTCCACCTCCGCGATCACCTTGATATCGACTGACGCATTGTGTTCGATCGGCATGATACGCTTATCGTTATCGATATTGCGAGGCTCCTGTTGTGACGATTCGGACTGAACCGCCTTATCATTTCTTTCGACAGTGGTCATCTCGAGTTTCTTGAGCGAAGCGGAGGCGGTGGCGGCAGCGGTGACGGCGACGGCTGCGGCCGTAGTGAGACGGGCGAGCGCGGCGGCATCGAGAGGTGGGAAGCCAGGGTAGGTGTTCCAGTGCGGCGGGGGCGGTGGTGTCGAGAAGGAAAGAAGCGCGGGCCAGAGGGCTGCGGGGACTGGGACCGGCACAGGCACGGGAAAGGCAACGATGCGGGGTTCAGCACCGCAAGAACAAGTGCGCGGGCAGGTCGGCGGGGCTAGCTTGACAGGTGGAGGTGTTGGGACCGCCGCCGCCGCACCCGGCTCGAAGTAGTCCCAGTCGCAGTCGTCGGGTGCGGGCGGCGCGGCAGAGGAGGCCGTGGAGGACGAGTCTTCTGTGTCCTCACGGCACGACGAGTCCGAGCTGAGGAACACGAGCCGGTAGTCCTCGGGACGCATGCGACCGGCCTCCGGCTCGCTCGCTTCACCCGTCTCGTAATTGACGCCCCACTCTGGAAAATAAAACAACTATATTAAAAATAAGTACTTAGTTTTAGAATACTTCAATCATAATCAATTTACAGATAAAGTTAAATAATCTGTAACAGGAACTTTAATAATAAGAAAGTAAACAAAACAAATTTATAACAAAATACCAAATTATTAGAGCGCGTCTTGTTTATCTACGCCTACAGATGAATTAATGAAATGAAATGAAATCAATTTATTTGCTAGAACACGGTAGAATACATTTTAGTCTTATATTATATAAGTGAGAAGCACATGTCTTTGCTTCGTGAGCGTGCAAATGTAGGTATTATAATTAATAAGTGATAAAGGAATACACGTAGGCAAATATTATGTGAATAATTTTAAAAATTTAATTTATTTTTACCTAATATGGTACGTACGACGTACAGGTAGGTAGGTTAAGTTTATATATGTACATAATATTATAAAGTATATATAAGTTTTCGTTTGCATTTTTAGGAAGCATATTTTTGCCACGCCTTAACAGGGTACATGTCATTTACACCACACATTATTTTAATCATAATATGTTTGTATGTAACTGATTTCGTGTCGCAATAAAGAATATGAATATGAAGTATACGTAATAGATTAATATTAGAACTTAAATAGCATACAATACAACGTTAAGCGGATGAATTTCAACAGGCGTTACGCAGAACGTTGCTGTTCGAAACTGATAGGCGCTGTAAACTTAAAACATTCGTTGTCGTACGTTTTCATTGTTTTATTTGTTAGCAATGACGCCATTGCTAACAAATACCAATAACAATGCTACGGAAGGGTTAGACGGGGCAGTGCCCCGGGGCCTCCAAGCTCAGGGGGCCCCTCGGACTCTGACTTACAAACTATAAATTGATTTAATGAAAATTTCTCCCACATTCGGAATATCAACGTATAGTCGGACAAGAAAGTAATAATTAATAAAGTAAAGAAGTAATTGGTTTAAAAATCTCTACGTAATTAGGATTCCGTACCCAAAGGGTGCCCCAACCTATTAACTTGCCTCTGCTGTCTGAGTGTTTGCCACAGGACTGAATTTTTTGAATGGTAACAGGTAGACATTTTCTTAAAATAGTTTTCATTTGTTCATTAAAATATCTGGAGGAATATGGAGTACGATGAATCTGGATTACGAAAAATTTGGGGTAGGTACGTTGATTTCGGAACACGACGAATACGGAACAAACCTTTTTAAATAGTTTAATTGGGGCCCTAGTTTATTTTTGCCCCAGGGCCTTTGGTTACCTAGCTACGCCACTGTTTGTTAGCTATGGTTTCCCTAGAATTCATATTATTTAAGAAGTCTATAATTGAGTACAGATATTTGAGTTTAGTTCTTGAATACCTAGTATGAAATTAATAGGTAGAAACTTTGGTACAGAAGTATTGCAGAAAATATGATTCACTTTAGCACTTCTTAAATTTCGTGGTTAAATGTAGTCCGACCACAAAATTTGAAACGTGTGACAAGTCGACCACATAGTACTGCCTAAGCTAGGTTTGACAAAGGAACTCCAACTTGTTTTAGAGAGGAGGCAGGCAACTTATTCTGCTACACGTGCTCAGTGGAATGCTATGGCTGGTCGCAATACTGATGTGAATGCATCCGATCGTAGAAAGCACCACGGATGGGTGGCTAGCAGCGTCAGTTGAAAGCGATATTGTACACGAACCTATCGAGGTAAACCACTGTGACTGAACTAAGTAGAAGAATAAAATATCTACCAAGTATACTTGTTAAGATACTTTGTTTTAATCTTGTACCTGTTGTCATGTAAATAAATAAAAAAAATTGTTGGAACCAATTATTTTTCCAATGCTCTGCATAAATGTAATTTGTTTGTTTTTATTTATTTCTATTATTATCTGACATTTGTAATATATTTTTGACATACCAATAATAAACAATGTAAAGAAATGATGAATAATTGAATAGGTACTGACTAAAAATGACTTGTAGCAACCATCAAAAATCTTATTGTGTAGCCGAAGATGTTGATGTATTCAATATTACCTTGACGAAATTCACGGATACGGCCTTGCATTTAATCAGTAGGACCTATTTAGTCTAAGGCTCGGACTATACGGCATCCGGGTTTCCCCGATCCTGCGAATCCGGAGCATGCCCCGGTTGCTTCCAGGTAAAAATCAGAGTCGGATGGACTCGGATCGTGTGTAGTCGATGCAGGAAAAATTCAAATGTTTGGTTGTGCGACGGATTGGTCAGGGGCCGTTAAAAAACGGTTCCTGAAAAACCCGGATGCCATATAGTCCGAGCCTAAGTGTAAACAAGTAGTAAAGGTTTTTCATTGTAGCTTTGCTTTTACACTGTAATGGCTAAATAAAAAATTAAATAAATAACAAATAAAGAATGGTAATAATATCTTTCATAGATAGTTTCATAGATATCTAAGAATTAGAATAACAAGTAATAAGTGACATTCTGATAGCAAATCGCAAAGTAGTTTTAGATAACAGTAAATTAATTAAGTAAAAAACAAGCACATAACACAAATATATTAATATCTTCCTCGTAACAACAAATTTTTCCCTTAACACCTAGTAGGTAAGAAGTTAAGGTTTATGGTTCTACCTAACCTGACCATACCAATTACTTTTAGACTGGGGTTTTCCAAACGGATCTCAAGATTCTAAGAAACTGTTTTTTTGTGTCGGAGTCGGAAATGAGGCGATTTATCCCAAGATAGGGATAGGCATATAACGATTTCTTACTATTGTTACGCCGAGGCTGTTAAACAATGAGTAATAATCGAACCTTCTCGAACGCTTTTGTCTTGCTGTGTTATTGTTGCTATTGTTTGTGGTTTCGCAGAATGGGGAGTGGCCATTGTGTCGAGGGACCGACCCTTTCCTGGAAGGATCGACATCGTTCTCGAACAATCGAAATATGTGCGATATAAATAGGCCGGAGAGATGGCCGGACAGTCAGTCTGAGTCAGTCTCAGTTAGTGAGTGAGTCTCAGCGAGGCCCTGGAGGACTGACGTGGGAAGGGTCTCGCGTGAACAGTAGTTGCTCCCGAGTCAGTCTGGATTTAGCTATACGTGTGAATATTTTGGTGACTTTAAGTGCTGCAACAGTGGTGTGAATTATTGTGTTGTGATACGTGTGACCAAGTTCGTGTATTCATCGTTTAGTGCTGAATAAAAGTGTTATTTTGGTGAGATCGATTCCCATTATTTTATCCCGAACCCTCAGCTCGTAACAATTTGGTGTCAGAAGTGGGATAAAATAATGCCGGTTTTGCCAAAGGATAACGTGGACGGTGTCAGGATGAGAGGTCAACGACAACAGGAAATGGATGAAAGGCGGTTTGGAGGTTCTCCGGTTCAAGAAGCTCGGCAGAGTCGTCAGCCGATGGACATGGAATCAGCCGCCGCCGAATCATTTGGAGCACCATCATCATCATCCGTGGGCCAAGCTCCTGTGACTGGCGATCTTGCTGCTATTATGGCCATGCTTTGTCGTCAACAAGAAGAGCAGCGACGTTGGCAGGAAGAACAGCGACGTCAGGAAGAAGAGCAGGCTCGGTTGCAGGAAGAACAGCGACGTCAGGATAAGGAAGAGCAGCGTCGTCAGCAAGAAGAGCAGGCTCGGTTGCAGGCAGAACAGTGACGTCAGGATAAGGAAGAGCAGCGTCGTCAGCAAGAAGAGCAGGCTTGGTTGCAGGAGGAAGAACGCCGTCAGCATTAAGAAGAGAAGCGTCGTCAGCAAGAAGAGCAGGCTCGGTTGCAGAAGGAACAGCGACGTGAACAGGTGGAGCAGACTCGGTTGCAAGAGGAACAGTGACGTCAGGATAAAGAAGAGCAGCGTCGTCAACAGGAAGATCAGCAACGTTGGCCATAAGAGCGTGCTCGACTGATGAGGGAATCGTTCGGTTCATCTGGAAAGGAATTCCAGGAAGTGAAAGAACAGATAGAAATCATGAGAGCCGTGTTTTGGAGGCTGGAATTGGGATCGCTGATGAGAAAGGGACTCTGGGTGTCCTGAAGTACTGGGACGGCAATGTGGCTCCTCTAGTTGCTACATCTTCAGCGCGAGGTGCGCCTAAAATTGTTGTGTTGGTCGGCTGCCGCGATATGGGGCTAAGAATGCTCGGGACGAGCATGTTTTAGGAGGGGGCAGTGTTACGCCGAGGCTGTTAAACAATGAGTAATAATCGAACCTTCTCGAACGCTTTTGTCTTGCTGTGTTATTGTTGCTATTGTTTGTGGTTTCGCAGAATGGGGAGTGGCCATTGTGTCGAGGGACCGACCCTTTCCTGGAAGGATCGACATCGTTCTCGAACAATCGAAATATGTGCGATATAAATAGGCCGGAGAGATGGCCGGACAGTCAGTCTGAGTCAGTCTCAGTTAGTGAGTGAGTCTCAGCGAGGCCCTGGAGGACTGACGTGGGAAGGGTCTCGCGTGAACAGTAGTTGCTCCCGAGTCAGTCTGGATTTAGCTATACGTGTGAATATTTTGGTGACTTTAAGTGCTGCAACAGTGGTGTGAATTATTGTGTTGTGATACGTGTGACCAAGTTCGTGTATTCATCGTTTAGTGCTGAATAAAAGTGTTATTTTGGTGAGATCGATTCCCATTATTTTATCCCGAACCCTCAGCTCGTAACACTATGTTGAAGACTTGCCAGTGGCCTTCCACTTGCAATGTTTGGTTCGTTTTGCAAGTGTAATGAGGTTTAGTTTGATTAGACTGTTTGGTTGCTTCTTATCAGGTTTCAAATAGGTACTAAAGCTACGTTATCTGAATTAATTATGAATCACAACAAATCAAAGGATCCTACATATAAAGCACCTGCCAAATGCGAACTTTGTGGCTTTTGTGTTTCTCTATGACATTTCGTATTAAGATTGTATTATAAGGTTTCAAGTGCAATAAACCCGCAGGATATGTCCGAAAATTAAGTCTTTACCTTGGGAAAAATCGCAAAAAAGCATCAATAATGGCCAAATAAGCTAACTACTTGGATGGCCTCATTGTAATCAAATCAGCATTCAATTGGACAATGAAAGTAAGAGCCGTAAACGTTGGCGCCGATTCAAGGCTCGTTGCCTAAGACGGTTCACGTGGGATGGAGCTAGAGCGAGGTCAACACATGCTTTTCGATAATGTTTTTGATATTAAAAACGCACTTAAAGAAAAAGCAGACTGCACTTAAAATATGAATAGTTGACTTTAATGAGTTTTGATTGATGAGGATTTAGGAGACGTTTTCCTAGTAAGCATGTCAATGCACAGGTTAACTTTGATAAAATTAAAAAAATCTCCGACTTATTTAAGAAAACCTGTAAAAAGTAAAAAAAATATTTTACAGCTGTGATCCCTACACCGAAAAGGAAAGTCTTCGGGTCGGTCGGCTGACCTGATCTTCATCCGACCGTTTAATCCTGATCCGTTCGGTAACTAAGATGCCACAGACAGACAGACAGACATACATAGGCATCAAACTTATAACACCTCTCTTTTTGCAGCGGGGGTTAAATACATGTTAATAAACCAAGGATGTTAATTATATTTTCTTAATATTATGAGGGATGAGACGAAGTATGTAGGTAATTGTTGGAACAAATTTATGTGCTGTTTCTGCCCATGACAATGAGTAGGTATGCCAATTGCCAACAGGTACAGGTAGGTAAATAGGTAATCTAATACTATGCTCTCAGGTTCGTCGGCACTATTGTCTGTGAGTTTGTTGGTTCGACACAAAAGCCGGTTCTATACCGATGGTTTTCCTACTAGAAATACAATTACTTTTTACCCGAGAGGTATTCCCCATCATGACATACTCCTCTGTAGTATTTGCCCACTCTCCTAAAGTTGGTGCCATTCAGGTTATTCAAAATCGCTTCTTGCGAAAAGCCTCAGGCTCGCCCTGGTACTTTCGCAATAACGATCTACATCGCGATATGAAATTAGAATCAATAGCCAGGTTCATGAAGCTCGCTTCCAAGCGGTTTTATGAACATGCCTCTAATCATCCGAACCCTTTGGTGCACACCATTCCGGTTTACCCTTTGGATCCGCCCGCCAACAAAATCCTCCGTCGACCGAGACACGTTCTCGGAGACCCGGATGACGAAATCACCTCTGCTAATGCGGAAGGTGAGTCATCTACATCAGACAGAGTAAACACTTCACAGAAACACCGATCTCGCCGGCGAGGTCGACGAATCCCTTCAGTCGCCGCCTATACGAGGTACAAACATGTACCCGGGCGTTTCTCTCCTATCCCCATCCCGGCAACAGCCCAAGCCGAGGTTCGTACCTAAGTGGTGCCCTTGCGCTAGTTGCCTAAAAAACTTACTGGGCTGAGCGCCATCTGCGCTCGCCAAAAGTTCGGTTAAGCTGTCACGGCCTCAGAGGCCAACAGCGAGATTAGTCCATTCGAAAAAAAAAAAAAAAACCCGAGAGGTATAATTTTGCGGTCGCATCACCTTACCGGTTTTCGGACGAACGAAAGAAATAGAATGATGATAAATATTAATCAAGCGATTGAGTTCACTTATTTTGTTTAAGTATTTGATCAAGCGAAGCGAGATCTCCAAATCAACTTGGGTAAATCGGCGTTGTATGTATGTATGTATGTTTGTTTGTCAGAGGATAACTTTCGAAGCGTTTATCCGATCATGGTGAAACTTGGTATATAGGTAGGTAATGATGGCATAATTTTGGTGTGACTCAATGAACTAAAAATTTTGGGGGGTTTTAAGATATTGGGGTTCAAGAGGGGTAAAAAAATGAAAATGAGACTATTAGGTCAAATGAGATGTCAAATGAAAGGTCTTTATTAGTACATTTTGACCCCGTTTATATTTTTAATAAAATTTTTGTAGTAATTGAGTTATTAGCCATAATAAAAACTAAACTTTGACAAAATTCACAGGGTACACCAGTGACCCCACAGTGCTGTAATTTGTTATGCGTGTAGCTTAAGTATCACAAATATAGGCAAAAGTCTGAAATCTAGAATAACTGCAATTTGTACCCCAAAAAAGCTTACCCAATTTACATGAACTCCCGTTACCTGTAATTTGAATGAAACTGTAGGTCAAGTTATTTGGTTCTCATTTCGTGGCACTATTTTTATAGTCAAAGTTTACGAATAATATTTTTTTTGTTTTTATGGTAGACTCGCGAGATCTCAGTTCGGGGCGAACCACTAGTTTTAAATAACCATCTAGTTTAAGAGTCCATTATACTACATATAGTTATGTTTCTGTGAAACTAGTTTTTAGATTGTGGAGAAAATGATTGTTATAAAATTTACTATTAATTTGTTGTTGTTGGGTTGCTGGTTAAAAATAAGTAGATAAAACTAAGATAAATGTTGATTTGAAAAATTAAATAATATGTTGGACATAGAGCCGACAAGCGTTGGCGCAACGACATCAGCAGATTCGAGAAGGAATAGTGCGAATCTGACTGTGATGACTGAAGGATAGAAATAGAAAAATATTTATTTTGTATCCATTTTTACATTCTATGAATACAACAGTTATACTTGTACCAAATACAAGACTACAAAATAGGTTGTCACTCAGCGGTGTGCCACTGTAACATATAGCTACTGTAGCGCTGGTATTATGTGACGCCTTTAGTGCGTGTGAACATCAGAAAATAGAAACACGCGTTCACAATATGAATTAACATATAAAAGTTTACAAGATTTATAAAAAACAAAAATTTAAATAAATATTTTTACACAATAACTACTACACATTGCACATACCTAACTTATTAAAGCAATACTATTTATGATATCAAAACTAAAAAATAAATATAACAGTAAAATAAACAACAAATTTCTGCAAGTTATTAAATAAATAAAATATTAAATATTTTGAGGAATTATTAATTTAACATACAGAACAAAAGTAACCTTTGCTACTAAATCAAACTAAATGTAGGCCCAGAACGGCTACCTACTGATGGAGTAATTTGTGAAAGCAATAGAATTTTCTTGAGTGAAATTTTAAATCAGTGAACCGATTATTATACGGATAAGGGTAGTTAATTAAACATAAAGTTAGGAAAGTAGGCAAATAGATAAAGTGTCCAAGTAAATAAGTCCATATCCTACGTATAATAAAAACTGCAAAACAAAATAGGTAGATACGTGCATACATAAAATATTGTTACGCCGAGGCTGTTAAACAATGAGTAATAATCGAAACTTCTCGAACGCTTTTGTCTTGCTGTGTTATTCTTGTTATTGTCTGCGGTTGCGCACAATGGGGATTGGTCGTTCTGTCGAAACACCGACCCCTTTCCTGGAACGATCGAGATCGTTCTCGAACAATCGAAATGTGCGCGATATAAATAGGCCGGAGAGATGGCCGGACAGTCAGTGAGTGAGTCAGTCTCAGCGAGGCCCTGGAGGACTGACGTGGAGAAGGGTCTCGCGTGAACAGTAGTTGCTCGTGAGTGAGTCTGGATTTAGCTATACGTGCGAACATTTCGGTGACTTTAAGTGGAGCAACAGTGGTGTGAATTAGTGTGTTGTGATTACGTGTGACCAAGTTCGTGTATTCATCGTTTAGTGCTGAATAAAAGTGTTATTTTGGTCAGAGCGATTATCATTATTTTATCCCGAACCCTCAGCTCGTAACAATATGTAGTTCTTAAGCACCTATCTTCCTCCTGTTTTGTCAGTCTTTAAGTTATAATAGGTAGTGAGTGTAGTTTGTTAAGTGCATTTTTGTTCCTCTCGTTAGATTTCAGGTAACTAGTAGTTAACTTAGTAGTAGTAGTAACATGTTTCGATAACTAGTAGGTATGATGTGTATTTTGCTTGCTGTTGATTTTAGTAGATAATATACATTTAAGTTCGTCGAAATTTCCTTTTGCTTTTAGAATAGAATAGAATAGAAAACGCTTTAATGTAAATCTCAACTTAAAATAAAAAATAAACAATATAAAAAACAAACAATACACGCAGAAATACAAGTGGCGGTCTTATCGCTAAAAGCGATCTCTTCCAGACAACCTTTGGATGAACTGGATTTCACGAGAACGCTATAGGACGATAGCTTTTAATAAAAATAATTAAATATTGAATAAACAGTACTTACATAAGCAAAAAAATAAATAATATTTATTTATATATATGTATGCACTGCTAGTTTATCGTTATGTTTATCTCCTTTATTGTAGTTTATATATATAAGTATATATTATTATATTTGTAAGTATATATATTTAGTTTATTAGTAAGTATACGAGTAGGTAGTTTATGTAAGTTTATGAATATACTCGTATTTACACCGCCGTCTTTTTGATTTTGTTTTGTCCTGTCCATCCAAAGGTTGTCTGGAAGAGATCGCTTTTAGCGATAAGACCGCCCATTGTACTTACCTTAATTTTTGTGTATTTTTATTGTATTTTAATTTTGTTGGTGTGCAATAAAGAGTATTCTATTCTATTCTATTCTATGTATATGTATATAAGTATTCATCAATTGATTAGGTACATTAATATAGTATAGTACATAAATATTCCATACTAATAATAAAAAAGGTATATTAAACAAAATACAATAAGTAGGTCCATATAGGTGCATAAATAGAAGGGTGAAATAAAACCAAGAGTAAGATCACGTAACGATATATGAGAAAATGAGAAATCAGCATTGTAATGCAGACAGATGTTTAAATAGAACTGTTTTAAGGATGGGAAGGGATTTGACCGTTCTAATGTGTGGAGGAAGAGAGTTCCATAGACGGATAGCGCAGTACAGTGAAGGAGTTATGATAAAAGTTAGAAGAATGTACGTAAGATAATTTTAAGTTGCAAGGTATTAGAGGAGCGCAAGGCTCAAATGGATCAAGTGATGGAGATACTCAAAGCGCTCTCCGAGGGACATGATACTGTAAAAGAGAAAGAGAATATGAGTATTCCCGTGGCAGCGAATGGGTAACCACTTGAGCTTATTGCGAAATTCAGTGGCGTAGAAAAAATTTAGACGTGATTTGGAGAAAGAAAGAGAGTAGGTTCGGATGGTCTTCTGGTACACAACAATTTATTACAATTGGTAACAATGAATCTGACTTTGGTAAATTTGTGACAAATTAATCGTTGTAATTTGAAATTAAACTTCCTTTCATGTACTAATTGTTTCATATAACATTATTAGATTTGAATCAGATAATATCAGTACCGGCTTTCTAAATCATGAAATACGCTGTACTTATCCGACGGCTAAGAGAACGCTCTGATGAACCCGATAGTTCTACACGAATAAGTACTAAAAACTGTACTACTAGTGGTTCGCCCCGGATTGAGATCTCGCGAGTCTACGATAAAAACAAAAAAAATGTTATTCGTAATCTTTGACTATCAAAATAGTGCTACAAAATAAATAATCAAGTAACTTGACCTATATTTTCATTCAAATTACAGGTAACGGGAGTTCATGTTAATTGGTTACCCTTTTATGGGGTACAAATTGCAGTTATTCTAGATTTCAGACTTTTACCTAAATTTGTGATACTTAAGCTATACGCATACGAAATTACAGCACTGTGGGGTCACTGGTGTACCCTGTGAATTTTGTCAAAGTTTAGTTTTTATTATGGCTAATAACTCAAAAACTACAAAAAATTTATTAAAAATAAAAACGGGGTCAAAATGTACTAATGAAGACCTTTCATTTGACGTCTCATTTGAACGAATAGTCTAATTTTCGTTTTTTTTACCCCTCTTGAACCCCAATATCTCAACAACCCCTCCAAATTTTTAGTTAACAGCAAAATTGTGCCATCATTCCCTACCTATATACCAAATTTCACGATGATCGTATAAAGCTTCAAAAGTTATCCTCGGACAAACAAACATACATACATACATACAACGCCGATTTGCCCAAGTTGATTTGGAGATCTCGCTTTGCTCGATCAATAAAACGTTTTATGGTCATACTAAAAGTACTTAGGCAGAAATTAGTTTAATAAGTAATTTTATGAAGGAGTCAGATCTCTTTGTCTGTCTGTATTATGTCTTCGGAATTTAAGGTGACTTTTAAACACTGGATCATCCCAAGAAAACCCTTTAATTATTTGTTTAGATAATGCTATATGCTACCTACTTATGCTAACTTGTTCTTACTGTTACGAGCTGAGGGTTCGGGATAAAATAATGGGAATCGATCTAACCAAAATAACACTTTTATTCAACACGATGACGATGAATACACGCACTTGGTCTCACGTATCACAACACACTAATTCACATCACTGTTACAGCACTTAAAGTCACCGAAATGATCGCACGTATAGCTTAATCCAGACTGACTCGCGAGCAACTACTGTTCACGCGAGACCCTTCTCACGTCAGTCCTCCAGGGCCTCGCTGAGAGTCACTCAGTAACTGACTCGAGACTGACTGTCCGGCCATCTCTCCGGCCTATTTATA
Source organism: Philereme transversata (assembly GCA_963924445.1). Classification (NCBI taxonomy): domain Eukaryota; kingdom Metazoa; phylum Arthropoda; class Insecta; order Lepidoptera; family Geometridae; genus Philereme; species Philereme transversata. The sequence continues at coordinate 8,790,975 of OZ004353.1, forward strand.
TCGCACACATTTCGATTGTTCGAGAACGATGTCGATCCTTCCAGGAAAGGGTCGGTGTTTCGACAGAACGACCCATCCCCATTGTGCGTAACAGCAGACAATAACAACAATAACACAGCAAGACAAAAGCGCTCGAGAAGTTTCGATTATTACTTATTGTTTAACAGCCTCGGCGTAACACTACTAATTAAAATTTCTTTCTTAATCACCTTTCACGCAGTCCATCCATCTCTTTTGCCGTCCTTTACTTCTGTATCCAAAATAACTAGTGGTTCGCCCCGAACTGAGATCTCTCGAGTCTCCAAAAACACAAAAAACAAATTGCTATGGCGACTCGCACAACGATGCCTAAACGTATTTAGTGGCTAAATATGATTTAAGTAGTTGTCATATCATACAAATATGTAAAATTTAAACATGTTTTATCCCTAGACGTCGCTAAATACGTTTAGGGATCGTTGTGCAAGCTGGCCTTAATCTTTGACTAATAAAATAGTGCCACGAAATGTGCACCCAAATTACTTGACCTACAGTTTCATTCAAGTTACAGGTAACGGGAGTTCATGTAAATTGGTTACTCTTTTTTGGGGTAGAAATTGCAGTTATTCTGGATTTTAGACTTTTCACTATATTTGTGTCACTAAAGCTACACGCACACAAAGTTTCAGCGCTGAGGGGTCACTGGTGTACCCTGCGAATTTTGTTAAAGTTCAGTTTTTATTATGTCTGAAAATAAAAACGGGGTCTAAATGTACTTACAAAGACCTTTTATTAGCCGTGCCTCTTAACCGGATAGTCCCATTTCGTTTTTTTTTACCCCTCTTGAACCCCAATACCTCAACAACCCCTTTACATTTTTAAGCTCATATTTTAGTCACTTTAAATATGTACCATCACTACCTACCTATATACCTACCAAATTTCACGTTGATTGGATAAACGCTTCGAAAGTTATCCTCGGACAAACATACATACATACATACATACAATGCCGATTTGCCCAAGTTGATTTAGAGATCTCGCTTGGCTCGATCAAATACCACTAAATACATGCTAATTTGATTTTTTTCGTACATTTCAGGCTCGCGTTTGTCCACGATCTCGCCTGATGGTAAGCAATGATGTAGTCTACGATGGATCACGTTTGCCTAGAACAAACCTTTCACTCTTGACTTGTAAGCACCCAGGTTGTAATTATTCAATGTTATTGTGACTGAATTTTACAAAAATCGTACGTACCAACCAGCTATTACTTACATCAATTTACGTCCATATACGTCTGTTGATTGGTCTAACACACATTTTTGGAGATTCAATTTATCAAAAACAACCATGTAGAGTTACGAACGCCCTATTTGATACTTCTATTATCTAATTATATTTCATTTAACGCCTACTCAATACTTAGTACACATACATTTATGTCGTGGAGTATCATAAATCCTCATTTAAATATGTAGATCATTTTGATCTATTTAAATTTACGGAAGGTAAATCTTGAGTTGCTGAGGTCATTTTACATCCATTTTAACAACTTTTGGCTGTTGGGTTTATAAAATAGAAAAACCCAAGCGAGGTTTGTTATTTTAACCCGTCACACACACGCTAATACATTTTGTTATAGTTGTGGTGCCTGACCGATTAATATTTTTTACATTTGTTTACAAATTATACCTAAGGCCAGTAAGATAAATAGCAGTTTGAACTAAAATTCTAAGCTTAAACCATCACACAGAAAAGTTTTAGTTCAAGCTTAGAATTTTAGTACTGCTATTTATCTTACGGCCTTATCTTAGTTGATATTGTGTAATAATGAAATTCGCCATAGTTATTTTGTCTTTTATCCCGTCAAGGATCAAGCCTTGATCAAGAGTTGTGATTTCTGACCAAATAACGAAGTAAAAACCTCAAGCTCTGAGCTGTCCTCAACCTACTACAGGAAGTAGCTCTTACATTGTTATTCCCTAGAGAGATAATAATAATAGTTGATGCGGTGAAAATACTTTCTACGCTATACGTCTTGAGTATGGCGTAACTTTGTGATCCTAAGGGGGGATGGGGTGGAGGCTACTAGGTATCTAGTAGTCTAGTACTAGTCTAAAGTACTAAAAGGGTAAAATACTAATGGTTTTAGCGGCCAATTTTACTTGATTCGCTTAGAACCTTTCCTTTCCAATAACGAGCTACTTTCCCTTCTTTCAAATTCACGCCAAGCCATGTCGCCGAAATTTTCTTGTTTACAAAATTGTGTTACAAATGCGTAATTTCTACGACTCCTAAATAACCTAGGGATTTCGTAGAGCTGCTAACTGCCTTTCTGTTTAGTCTTTATGTGGTCTCATCTCAAGCTAGATAATCAACTTCTGAATACAGGTGAAGTGCTAAAAAATAATCTCGCGTTTTGAGTATTTTTATTAGGTCATCACCGCCGCCATCACGAACGCTTAGAACAATAACCTTTAGCGATGGTACTGTCAGCAACCTAAGCTTAGCGGGTCTTCTATGTAGCTTCGAGTGCTAAACACCAACGCTCATGGTTGACCGTGAAAAAATTACATGGGTTGTGCACGTGATTTATCGATAATTGATAGTCCATCACACTGTTTTATAATATATCAGGTCTAAATGATCCAAGAGAGCGAAGAGGGGCCCGATATATTATCAGCAATATTGTCGTATGTAAAATATCACATTAATCACAATAATATTATACAGTGAAAGTTTGGATGTTTGTTTGTTTGTAACTCAACCACGTGGTAACGGCTGAACCGATTGCGATGTTTTTTTTTATGTACGTTGACAAACAACGCGTGTAATGATATAGCAAATTAATTACATACTTATTATTAATAAATAAATGTATGAACATAAAAATTAAAATTAAACAATTGGTTTTAAAACGGTGCATTAACGAATTGTTATATTCATTATAATAATTGTTTTATGAGGCTTGGAATAATAAAGGCTTTTATATTTATTTTATTGTCATATCTACCACCAAGCATCGGCGTTTAGCAGATTTGTGACCAAAGTTTGGGCAAAACTTAACTTAACCTAGGTTTCTCGCTACTAAAACATAAGTATTGAAAATCTAAGGGAAAACCTATATTTTCAAAATAATTACCATACCAATAAACTCACATTATTTATGACCAGTTATATCGAGTTTTGGTTCTTTCAATCGGATTTAAAACTACCTATCAATGAAAAAGACAAAACACAGTATACTTAACTATTCCATAGATAAAACGAGTTTATTAGTATCGCGGGATTACATTATAACTCGGGCGCTGACTGTACCGCAGGATCCTAGAACCATTCCTAATCCATTTTGAACCAATCTAACTTCTGATTGCGTTAAATTTTATTTTGTTGCTATGTAAATGCTGTCTACTGGTGTTCTACTGAAGGTTTTTATCCTACTAACATTCAAATCTAAATCTATGGTCTTCTCTCTTCTGTAAGTACTTTGTATTATCCTTGTGCTACATAATTTTATCACTTATAGATTTTCTAACATAATGACAAATAATTAGTCAAAATGTGGCAACAGAAATTCTAACTACGAATTAATGGCGAACTAAAAAGGCATTAAAAAGATAAGATGATGTAAGTCTTACATTGTAAGACAATATTTTTATATGTTTTACGCAAGTACTTACTGATGCATTGCATGTGTTCGTTTAGCAGGTACTCACAAACCTAACTCTGAGCCAAAATAAGGCTATATTATGTTCTTACAACATCGAAGATATTTCTGTTTACGAAGGAGGCATAAGCACTTAATCCAATTTTACAAACTTGTCCAATACGATATCCAATTACTGGACTTCCGACTTGAAACTTACCTATTGTTTTGGTAGGGTTTCTGTGGTTTTGAGTTTCAAGGCTCCTTTTCAGCACAATAAACACTTGAAAGCTGGCAGATGGTACTATTACCAAAAAGCTATTGTTTGGTTCAGTTTAACTCGGTTGTTCATTTTATCATCACAATTTAAACACATAAATACTAAATATTGACAAAAGAATGAGTCTATTCCGAATTTGAAATTCGCACGTGTACAAGTGACTGAATTCGAATTTCAAGACGCGAAGGTCTCGCTAGCCTCAGGTTGTTTATAAAGTTTTGTTGTAGAGTGTTTAATGAGTTTATTTTTAAAGTTTTTGATTTTCATGAGGCCAGGGTTGGCGGGCGCGGGCCCGAGCGCGCAAGCGGATGTGCGGGGAGCCGGCCGGCCGACTGTTGCGCCGAGCCTCGAGTGTTGTTCCCTGTTCGATTGTTTGCATATCGACGTTGGTATGACGCTTAGGTACACATTTTGTAACAGATGTTTTGTTTAAAGTCACGTTTGTATTTGTTTTTAACTTTATTTATCGTTTGGCTACATGTTATAGTTTTTACAACTTGTAGGACATCTAAGTATCGCTGCCATTTAAAAACTTAAATGTAGGCTGTATTTGAAGTGTTCATTACTACCTATGCTCTATCTAATTAATCAAGAAGTAAATAATGACTTTTTGCAATTATCTACACCTTTTATTGGCCTTTGATTTCTTTATCATCTTAATTATATAAATTATTCACATAAAGTGCTTGCCATTCGTCTGTTTAACTTATTCAGGTACCTGTTTATCGATAAATGCTATCGACTTTTGATTCAACTAACATCGTGACTCACCTCGCGTCTCAACGCCAACAACAAAACCTTACCCAGAACCAAAATGGTGTATCTGACTGGCAGTAGGCAGTGGAACAAAAAGACGCTCTAACATTTGCCGAAGCCCAAACTATGCCACAAAAAGCATTCAAAGTGCCCGTGGCTTATACGCCCTATTAGAAGTTGACAGACGGACGACGAACAATGAACTTGCACTGGCGAACTAGACCAAACACTGGGCCAGAATTATATGGAACAAGTTTAAAAAAGAATAGCTCTTTTGTTTGCACAGAACTAAACGTAGGAGGCCCTCGACACCCACGCACTAACTGTCACCACAGTTTCACTTGAGCACTTGAAAACAAAAACTTCATCACATTACTAACTGTACTGTACGCCCTAAAGATGTATCTCCAACGAACCATGAAGAAACACCAACGTTTTTATCGTTATAACCGAAGAATAAAACTTTTTACTCACAGATTTTTTGCATTTGTATAAACCTTGCGGCTCAAATCTGAGGTCAGCAAATCTAATTATGTTACATCACTAGATAGAAGACGTATGGTTGAAGAGAAAAAAATCAAATTGAAAAGAAGACTAATACATATTTTGAAAAAATAAGTTAAGTGCCTAGGATAGATCCAAAATGGAAAATTAATATGAAACTCACGATCTCATAGATGCTATTTTCATACGAATGATCTCAACGCGCTTCGCTCGTAGAGCTGATCTACAAGAAATTACTCAAGGTTTTTTCAGAAAAAGTCCATTCAGCAGTTTCCAAGTAAAACTCCGGTAGTCTTAAATTACCTAAGGTAACATCATTGCGTCTCCTTTTTCATACAAAGTACTGTTACGAGCTGAGGGTTCGGGATGTAATGGAATTGTTAAAAATTATTATAATTAAAAAAAATGTGTGCCGTTACGGGACGCCTGGCAGATGTGAAACATCGACATTATTGTTACGAGCTGAGGGTTCGGGATAAAATAATGGGAATCGATTTAACCAAAATAACACTTTTATTCAGCACTAAACGATGAATACACGAACTTGGTCACACGTAATCACAACACACCAATTCACACCACTGGTGCACCACTTAAAGTCACCGAAATGTTCGCACGTATAGCTAAATCCAGACTGACTCGGGAGCAACTACTGTTCACGCGAGACCCTTCCCACGTCAGTCCTCCAGGGCCTCGCTGAGACTAACTCACTCAGACTCAGACTGACTCACAACTGACTGTCCGGCCATCTCTCCGGCCTATTTATATCCACACATTTCGATTGTTCGAGAAGGATCTCGATCGTTCCAGGAAAAGGGTCGGTCCCTCGACACAATGGCCACTCCATTGTGCGCAACCGCAGACAATAACAACAATAACGCAGCAAGACAAAAGCGTTCGAGAAGTTACAATTATTACTCATTGTTTAACAGCCTCGGCGTAACACTGCCCCCTCCTAAAACATGCTCGTCCCGAGCATTCTTAGCCTCATATCGCGGCAGCCGATCAACACGAACAATTTTAGGCGCACCTCGCGCTGAAGATGTAGCAACTAGAGGAGCCACATTGCCGTCTCCAGTACTTCAGGACACCCAGAGTCCCTTTCTCATTAGCGATCCCAATTCCAGCCTCCAAAACACGGCTCTCATGATTTCTATCTGTTCTTTCACTTCCTGGAATTACTTTCCAGATAAACCGAACGATTCCCTCATCAGTCGAGCCCAATTCCAGCCTCCAAAACACGGCTCTCATGATTTCTATCTGTTCTTTCACTTCCTGGAATTCCTTTCCAGATGAACCGAACAATTCCCTCATCAGTCGAGCACGCTCTTATGGCCAACGTCGCTGATCTTCCTGTTGACAACGCTGCTCTTCTTTATCCTGACATCGCTGTTCCTTTTGCAACCGAGTCTGCTCCACCTGTTCATGTCGCTGTTCCTTCTGCAACCGAGCCTGCTCTTCCTGTTGACGACGCTTCTCTTCTTTAAGCTGACGGCGTTGTTCCTCCTGCAACTGAGCCTGCTCTTCCTATTGACGACGCTGCTCTTCTTTATCCTGACGACGCTGTTCTTCTTGACGACAAAGCATTGCCATAATAGCAGCAAGATCGCCTGTCACAGGAGCTTGGCCCACGGGTGATGATGATGAAGATGCTCCAAATGATTCGGCGGCGGCTGATTCCATCTCCATCGGCTGACGACTCTGCCGAACTTCTTGAACCGGAGGATCTCCAAACCGCCTTTCATCGTTTTCCTGTTGTCGTTGACCTCTCGTCTTTACACCGTCCACGTTATCCTTCGGTAGAACCGGCATTATTTTATCCCACTTCTGACACCAAATTGTTACGAGCTGAGGGTTCGGGATAAAATAATGGGAATCGATTTAACCAAAATAACACTTTTATTCAGCACTAAACGATGAATACACGAACTTGGTCACACGTAATCACAACACACCAATTCACACCACTGGTGCACCACTTAAAGTCACCGAAATGTTCGCACGTATAGCTAAATCCAGACTGACTCGGGAGCAACTACTGTTCACGCGAGACCCTTCCCACGTCAGTCCTCCAGGGCCTCGCTGAGACTAACTCACTCAGATTCAGACTGACTCACAACTGACTGTCCGGCCATCTCTCCGGCCTATTTATATCCACACATTTCGATTGTTCGAGAAGGATCTCGATCGTTCCAGGAAAAGGGTCGGTCCCTCGACACAATGGCCACTCCATTGTGCGCAACCGCAGACAATAACAACAATAACGCAGCAAGACAAAAGCGTTCGAGAAGTTACAATTATTACTCATTGTTTAACAGCCTCGGCGTAACAGTACACTAACTGAGTGCGTTAGAGAGTGAGATTAGTGTGTGACACTCTTGTTTTTCCTCATTATACTTTTTAGGGAATAAAATCTTGGAATATTTTTTGTATTTACTTTTGTTGACTTTCATGTTTTCATTAACAACATTGAAATGCAAAAATTTTGAAGTAACTCAGCAAGTGTGTGATACTTAGGTATTAATACTGATATAAATAAAATATTTAAATGATTTCTTTGTTCTATTTATATCGTAATATTACGGCATTGACATTATCATGTCATTCATTGCCATTTCTTGTAGGTTGGGCGATAATCTACCTCCTACACACAGATAAGTATGTTCCTAAGCAGTGTTTACAATTACATATTATATCATTAGCTATCTATTTTGCAAGTCTATTAAAATTACTAATGTGTAAGAAAACAAGCAAATTTGACGATATCTGAATTTAAATCTAATATATAAAAATCTCGTGTCATGGTGTTTGTGGTAGCAATCTTCCGAAACGGGTGGACCGATTTTAATGATTTTTTCGTATATTTGGTAGGTATGAGAATAGGCCATAAAGTATTTTTCACCACCCTAATTTTTTAATCGCGATTTTAGTATTTTTGTATGGACAATATCCATATAATTTAACCGTCGTTCATTGATGTGAAGTCATTTACATGAAGTGTCGCGTCACTTTGACAAGTGTGTTTTTTATAGATTCTAACGGAACGGGAAATTTCAAGCGTGCAAATCCGCGGGCTGGTAAGCTAGTAATTTATAAAAATATCATCGTATGAAACGTTATAAAAGAACGATGCACTAAATGCGACTATTGCGCCATCTACATTCGATGACTTATAGTTTAATTTTACTCCAGAGCCTTTAACATTTTTCTAGTACAATGACAATTCAATAGATGGCAGTTACACAATATTGTTCTATTTAAGAAAATTTATCATAATATTTTTTAACATTGTATAAAACTATTTAACATTAATAAGCACATTTCATATCTGATTATTATTTTAATAATTTACTATTTTAATAACTGTTAAAAGTTACAAATACGAACGAGAATTGATTAAAGCGCCATCTCTGTGCAATTTTCATTACTGCACCGAATGAAGGAAAACTGCAATGTTTACACGAATACACCACAGATGGCTCTATAATCTCGGGAAAAATTAACGATTTGGCTCTCAATGCAAATCTGTAGATTCTGCACGTGATTAAACTAATAATAAATTAAACATTACGTTCTAAGTATTTAAAATGCTAGTTTTGCTTGTTTTTAAGGCAAGTTTTTGCATTTTTATGATATTGTAATACAGTAGAAACCTATTATGTCGTGATTCTTTAAGGTTTACAGTTAGGGTGGTATTTTCCTTCATATTGTAACACCATTGCCGGAAAAAGATCGCTTTTACCGATAAGGCCGTCCATTGTAGCGAAACGCATTATTTTATAGTGTGGTTTTGTTTTCGTGTAACAACAAAGAGTTATATCTATCTATCATCATCATCAGTCGATAATATGGCTATCTATGCTAATGTTTTAGATAAGTAAAGTTTGTAGTATGTTTGTAGGGGTAATCACAGAAACTCCTAATCCGATTTTGAAAATTCAATCATTGGTTGAGCTACACATTTCTGAGCGCTCACAGCGACCTTAATATTTTATTATTATTTTATCTTATTTTTATATTATGTATTTTATTATGGCGAAACCTACGTGAAGGCGCTGTGGGTCAGTTAGTGGTAAATAAACAGCATCTAACAGGAAGTTCTATGAGTAATTTCCAATCGATTAGCTGTAAGCGGGATGTATAGAAATACAGTAAGGTATTTACTTTTCCTATCTATTACTGTAATGCAAATAGGTGACAAGGTTCATGATTGTTCTTGAATTAAATGGTAATATCGTATTTGCATAATTACACGCGCAAACGTCAGTATAACACAATGCCGCCTGTTATGTAGCATGATAATGCGACTCTCATCGGCCTTGCTATTTTGTAGTTTCTGTACATATAGGTACGATTTATCTAAATGAGAGCATCTGCTGAAATAACTAGTGAAAAGTCTTGCTACCGTGTGATTGTTTTTGTGGCGTAAATTGACAAAAAAGAGGTTGACTTTTGAAACTATCGTAAATATTTATTGTGATTTGTGCGTTTTGGAGTTTCGCCACAGGCGCATGCGCTATGACCACTTTAAATATAACTACCGGGAATACTTACATTAGAGTCTACCTACTCTAATACATTACTTTCAGAAAACGGTCTACCGGGACCACGGACAGTGGGCTTTGTCGCGCATGTCTTCAGGAAGAAGAGACGGTGGAGCACGTGATGCTTCACTGTACGGCCACGAGCGATATCAGACTGAGGACGGGCTGCAAGAGCTCATCGAATCCTCATCCGCTAACACAACGGCATCCACAGGGATCTTGGAAAGCTGCATCCATCAACCCAAAATCCTGCTCCGTTACTTCAAGGAGCTAGGATGGCTGGGGTCAGGTTAGAAGGGGGGTAATGCACAATACACCCCAATGCGGTACGTCAGTGCAGATCTTATTCCCCCCACCATAGAATTAGAATTAGAAAACGATATATGATAAAAAACAACACTGGGTACAAAATATGTATTAATGGTAAATTAATAGTAAGGGCTTGTCCTCACTAGGACGCAATTGTATCGCAACACGGTTTGCGACAATATGGTGACATGGAATTATCTCAACGTTAGGTAATATTTTTGCAACTTGCGTCGGTATTGGCATCGCTCATTGTGCCGAAACTATGTTGTGTTGTGATACCAATATGCCCTAGCGCGTACGAGCTCTTCGGCACGAAGAGATAACAGGGAAATACCGCAAATAACATAACCTAATGGTTACGATGCAACATGACCCAATAGTCATGTCAAAACGAATATTTATCAAAAAATATGCTTGCGCTGCTCAATTTTCGCGAACTTCAAATTGAACAGCTCGCATAATTATGATAGCACTTCACATACAGTACATAAGTTCATTTTATCATTAATAATTGATGGCTTTGCTGCAATTTGAAGAAGTACCGTAACAGACCAGAATTGAGGAAGTTGTTATAGCAGTGCGTGGAGCCGATTATGAAGATGGTACGTAAGAAGTAGCCTACACCACCTCCTATATAACATATCAATACTAAAGCATATTATTACACTTTGGTACTTTGCCCAACGCAGATGCCAAACCTCAAAACAATCCGTAGGAAAAATTATAATGTATTATCGTGCACTATCTACAAAATATATTTCCACAAAGCAAAGGTTCATTGGAAATGAATGCTTACTAAGCGTTAAGCTCTTTATTGTATTTCAGAATTTTCAATCAATCAATCAAAGTTTGCATGATTTTATTAAGAGATTCATCGAGCGAAATGAGATCTTGAAATCAACTTGGACGAATCAGCGTTGTATGTATGTAAGTATGTTTGTTTGTCCGAGGATTACTTTCGAAGCGTTGATCCAATCACAGTAAATTTGATATATATATATATGTAGATAGTGATAGCACAATCCTGGTGTCACTAAAAAAATTTATTACAAATGTGGGGGGAGGGGGATGGGGGGGGTTGTTGACATTTTAGCCATTTATCATGAACTCTTATGTACTCATGAATCTTCTTTTTCCACCGGATCGCCCTTCTCGTCCTTCTCAAAATCTTTTACTCAATACGCCTGACCATAAAACTTCTTTCTTTACTAACTCTTTCACTGTGACTGCTATCCGTTTGTGAACCGACTGCGAGCCCTCTTCCACAGGAAGGTCGAGAAATCCTCAGGGTTGCCTCTATGGGAATCTTCAAATCCAAACTCTATAATTACTTCATCTCTCTTCAAGATACCCAACGAAATTGAGCACTGTATGCAGGTATATTTATGTATTTCGTTTATGTATGTGTATCATTATTATTATAAATTTTTGTAAGTTTATTTTATGATACCTAAACTAAAGTTGTTTACCTTTCTATTTTCTGGCACTACCACTTTATCCACACTAAACAAAAGTTAGCTGGAAGAAAATGCTAATTAGCATTAAGTTCGCCAATGTAATATTTTATTAGTGCAATAAATAATTTTCTAATCTAATGTAATCTAAACTCTCGTTACTTGTAATTTGAATGAAACGGTATATCAAGTTATGTTGGGTAATTTTGTGGATATTTTACTCCGTAAAGTGTTTATTGTTTTATCAGTTTTAATGGGAGACTCGCGAGATCTCAGTTTGTGGCGAACTACTAGTTACTTAAAACTTCTTGGCATATAGAAGGGCTGATGAAACAATTTGCTCTCAAGCTAGGAGAAAGCGGCAGTGACAGGCGCATATTTGAAGAGATCTAACCAGCTGTGGACTAATGTGGGCTGACGACGATAAAACAATATTTACTAAAAGCACCATTTCGTAAAATCCATTCAAGTTTCGATATTCGATGCTTTGAATTACAAGAATTGGTAATTTCAATTTTCACCTACCTAACAACTTTCGATCGCAATACGCAACTATAAATGCACTGAAAGCTTAATTTTGTTAGGGGCTACGTTGGGCCGAAGCCGAAGCAAAAGATGTACTCGTATCCAATCAAACTATCGTAGAGGCTGAAAAACACTGGTCTGCCTTGTTTACGAGCCAGAGGAAACCAACAGAACATTCTATTTATTGCCTCTTTACAATTACAACTTGTAATAAAATGGTAGACTGCTTTGACAGCAATTACAAGTAGAATAACCGCAGCGCATAAAGTCCTTGACTAGTTTCTGCATAATTCCCTGAACAGAATTTAGCAAAGTTACGTCAATAATCTATTGTTTACTACAAAAATATTCTGACGTTATCTAGATCGTTATCATTTTAATTGTTACTGGCTTTAAATTAAGCAGTGTTTAGTGACGCATTCACTTTACTTATCTGTGCAGTGGAAATGTAAATTAAAAAAAATAAGTATTTGACACTGATGTAATTTTGGTTCGTGAATGTATCCAAGAATTGCAAAAAACTAGGTTATTCATTTATTTTTTGTTGAATTTGCAGATGCTACATTAGTTTTGCAATCAATAAATCTTTGTTCAGCAATAAGCACGTCTTCTTATGACTAAAATAGGCCATTTACGTAATTTCCGCTATGAAGGCTTATTTTTATTAGGATGGGTGACTGCAAGTCGTTTTTATAGCTCAGAACTTACGTGTTTCAAAAAGCATCTTATTATGTCGAAAAGTACTTGCCAATTCTTGAGTCGGACTGTTTAGACCACCCAAATTTTTAAAAAATGACTATACTCGGCGCGGCGAACCTTGATCCCTATGACAGTTCGTGTTAGTGATGGGTCGTGTCTTTGGTCGTGTCGATAATTTTTTTTTAGACGAAGGCGTGGCTTGCATTCAGCCACGTTGGTAAACATGTTTTAAAAAATATTATAATGTGTATTTTTAATGTCCATTATGTTGTTGTTGTATTAATTTAAGATTTTTGGCATAGATTAAGTAGGTAAGTAAAACGAAAGTTTCCAACCTTGTTATTTTCTAATAATGTTTAACCCGGTAAACACGTTTTTGCTATATAAGTACATATATATTTTTTCATGAAAATGAATGTTCCCCATTTATTTATTTTGTCTGAAAAAGTGCACTCGTTTCCATTACCGACATTTTTTTATCGATACTTGCCGCCCTAGTCGATAAACGTCACACGACGTAAGTTTTGCAGGACGTAAACATAAATTCAGATTGAGATAACTTCTTGTAAATGTTAAGAATTGTTAAAAATATCAACGGAATACCATTACTAATGGTATAAAGCTACGTAAAATTTATAAATGGCATTTTTAGACGCCCCCAATATGATCCCAATTTAATGGTGACGCCACTACAATGTTATATGGTGACATTAACTGTCAGTGTCATAGGGATCAAGGTTCGCCGCGCCAAGTATAGATAAAAGATGATAAAAGTCGTCAAGCCATGTTTCAGGCTAGAAGCTCAGACACCAGTATTGGCAACTTGCTTATACACTTAATCGCTAGGTACTTGGAACTTACCTGGGTTATTAGGCGCCCGGCGTCGTCGAGCCGCTCTCCTCACAACAGTAGACACCAACGAGTCCATCTCACTCCCTGAATCCCATCTCGGCCTAATCGGAACCGGCATCGGCACAATCCGACCATCGTCCTCAGTGTCCCTATCACTACTAGTGGGGGGGAGATTAGACTCATCACTCTCCGGAACCTTCACTTCACTGAACTGAACACTGATATCATCTGTCAATGGATGGGTCAAAGTTCGCCGAATGTTGTTTTTTCTGTGTTTTACTTTCACCGATCCTTCTGATAAAGATCGCTTGCTGTCTGTCTTTGGGTCTGGGAAACATTTTAGATCTGATGGTGATAGAGATTTCTTTCTGGAGTTGCGTCTTTTGTTACAGCGTCGCTGCCTGCTTGATTCTCTTGCTGTCTGCATTGCCGCATTTGTTGTTTCTGGAAAGGAAAATACATTTTAGTTTCTGTGATAGGTATCTTTTAGCAACGACCTTTGAGGCGGGCGGGCGTTGTGTCTTAGAGGTGAAGGAGAAACTTTTGCATGATTGGCTAATATTAATTTTGTATACGCGTTAAAAATTAGGAATTAATCCTTAATAAGAATTATATAAATTAGGAATTGTGACTTTTAGGTACAACTTGTGAAAGTTATATTGAATTCATTTATTTAAATTATTGCAGTTTGTTAATTTCTCTAGGTAGGTACTATTGCTATTAATTCTTCCATCGACAGCCAGTTCAACTATGTCGTCCACCTATGTATCTCACTCCTGAATGTCTAACACTTATATAGTCTTACTTCGGCCACCATTCCGTCATTTCCTATTAGCTACTATTATTTATGACTTAGTTTCTAATGTATCTACATTGTCAAGTACATAGTTGCAGAAACTTGCATTTTGTAATCAGGAAGGATAAGTTTAATAGCTTTGTGGACAAGTGGTTGTTACTATTAACAACTTCAATACGAACTACTTTTTACTATAAATTGTACTATTCGATCCTTTAACTAGATACTGCGAACATAACAGTCACGATATTGGAGAGTTTGTCGATAAATCTGAGAGTTCGACTAATATTTCAATTGTAGTCTAGTCAGTACCAGGTTTTATTGGCCAGACTAGAAGAGTGGAATTGGCTACCGGCATCTGGAATAGAATAGAATATAATAGAATAATCATTTATTTGGTACATACAAAATGACACATGAAACAATTTTAAGGAACAGTAGATACAATTGAATCCATTAAGACAGTTCGACTTATGTGTCTGCGCACCAAAATGGCGTTCAGCTCAGCATAATGTTGGATGTTATGCATCCAACGCTGATTTTCAGCTGAAACCAAAATGAAAAAAATAAATAAAGAAAAGGTGCGCAGTTTTATTAAAATGTAGATCTACATTTTATGAACATACTTTTCTAAAATAATATTATATATATGACTTATATTATCTTACTTATGAATCCAAAGGTTATGGAGGTAAATGGTTATATATAAACAAATATGAGTAATTATTTAAAATATATTAATTTTCAAATGTGTTTATTTGCATCGGTTTTTTCGGACCATTATAATCTCGGAGTCTTTGACTTCGTGAGATAGTGATCAAACAATTGTCTATGACGGACAGTAAATAGATATCATCTCAGGAGAGTTTCGTTCATTCGTTCGTTACTGGTTTTGTTTCCACCGTTGAAGAAGGCAGAAGGTAACATTATTCAATTATTATAATAGTGTAGGACTCCAATTAGCGTAGGAGTATTAAAATGAAAGTGCGTACTAAGGTGCTATGCAGTGTTAGAACATTTAACCTTGTTTCTGATGAGTAATAAGAAATACAACACCATGAATGGTATGGTTATACTTAGTACCTTCACACAACACAATGTATGTCTGATACCATAATCTCATATTACATCCTGTGTAATAGGTATGTATGTATTTCTATAGTACAATAGGTACCGACCTCTTAAATACCTAACTAATTGTCGTTAAGTAACTTTGCAGTATTGAATGAGTTAGGACGTCAGGGCCCGTAGCCAAATGTCATTCGCCACGAATCTATTCGACTTCTACATACATTTGTTGTCGCTGAATGACGTAATATTTCTATAGCATGTGTCAAATCCCATACATTTTCGGACGTATCGACTAGCGTCATCGCTAATAGACTGTAACTTGGCTAAGCCCTCAGAACAGCTTCTTGATTTAAATCGAACTGGTTACCAGTGCACATTAGTCGAAATTTGACCGTAATTCAATATATTTTGTAGATTAATTTTAGCATTTGCCCCTTCTTTGCTATATAAACTAACAATGCCAAATATCACACTCCTCTCTGCGCGCAATAATCTTAAAAAAGGGAACAAAGTTTTCTCTTCACGTATATATAGACTACTAGCTGTTGCCCGCGATTTCGTACGCGTTACACTACTAAATGTGTAGGTAACCTAGAAATAAAGCTAAACTCGCCGTTGCAACTTGACTTGACACACCATTTTTATCCCATGAGAACTGATTTATGGGTTATAAAGGTAGCCTATGTTGTAATCCAGGTTATAGTCTACGTATATACCAAATTTCATCGATATCAGTTCAGCCGTTACGACGTGATTGAGTAAAAAACAAACAAACATGCAAACTTTCACATTTATAATATTAGTGTGATCGTAGAACCTCCACAACATAGATGGAAAAAAGACCTGATAAGGGCCTATGCCCCGAAAAAAACCGGCCAAGTGCGAGTCGGACTCGCGCAGGAAGGGTTCCGTACCATTATCTATAAAAACGGCAAAAAAATCATGTCTGTTGTAGGGGAGCCTCTTTAAATATTTATTTTATTCTGTTTTTATTCAGTATCTGTTGTTATAGCGGCAACAGAAATACATCATCTGTGAAAATTTCAACTGTCTAAATATCACGGTTCATGAGATACAGCCTGGTGACAGACGGACAGACAGACAGCGGAGTCTTAGTAATAGGGTCCCGTTTTACCCTTTGGGTACGGAACCCTAAAAATCATACTTTTAATAATAAGAACACGTTCGGTAGGTACAGGGCCCGTAGCCAAATGTCATTCGCCACGAATCTATTCGATTTCTACATACATTTGTTGTCGCTGAATGACGTAATATTTCTATAGCATGTGTCAAATCCCATACATTTGCGGACGTATCGACTAGCGTCATCGCTAATCGACTGTAACTTGGCTAAGCCCTCAGGTGTAGTTTCAGACATATTGTGTCGCAAAATTGATTCGAAACTTTGTTTCTTTTTATGGGTCTAATTCAGACTGGATTCATTATAATTAAAGTCCGGCTGGACGCGATCACAGTGCCCTCGTGAAACACGTTTCAAAGATTTTTGGACCAGTTTTTAAATTGGTATTGTTATTAGTCGCAGTTGCACAAATTTTGATATGCCAATAAGATTATACTTACATTTTAAAATTATATATTTCTCATAAATTTACATAATAAAT
This sequence comes from Philereme transversata, assembly GCA_963924445.1. Lineage (NCBI taxonomy): Eukaryota > Metazoa > Arthropoda > Insecta > Lepidoptera > Geometridae > Philereme > Philereme transversata. Next base: position 8,808,015 of record OZ004353.1, read on the forward strand.
CGCTTGCAGATAAACATGCAATTCTATTCTAGTGACTTATGTAGGTAGGTACACAATATATAGGTTGTTTGATAATATTCGCACAAAAATGAAAGGGGTTATTTTGATGAGCATAATAAATAAATTTGTGAAATGTTTACCATAGAAATGTGAAATTTATTTTGGCATGTAAAACAAACACTTTATTAAACTTGTGTTGTGGTATTGCTTAATGCTTGTCATCTAACCACAGATACTGTATTGGTGACGTCTCGAGATATCTCATATTGTCCCTTTCTAACCTAAAACCCGCAGCCATTTCCGAAATTGATATCAAAAATACAGGCATGCCTAGATCTACGGTAGTAGGTAGTTATTAGTAGCAAATCTACGCTATTGTGGATTACGGCCTTTAATTTTGGATGTCGATTGCAAGAGTAGGCAGTAAGTTTTATATCGAATTAATCACCTAAACTTAGTCGATTTTCTTTAAAATTTGATAATATAACTAGTAGTTTTTTTTCGAGAAGTCTTTTTTTATGATTTTAAGAAACGGTCACTTGAATATCGTCAGTATATTACCAAACACCCTGTATACAATACAATGAGCTAACTTAACAAAACATGAATACAGATATAATTATCTGCCAAAAATCTTTAAAAAATATACAAATAAATAGACATTGAGTCTATTACTATAATCGATCTGTCATCAAGATTATACTTGAAGAGACTAAAATGTTATTTTGAAGATAGACATTACTTTCACTGTTTCTTTTGCAAGGACAATAAACTAGATTAAACTGCGACACTAGATTGACTCTAGAATTTCGGTATATACACTTCCCACTAATATTATAAACGAGCTTCCGCCAGCGCCTTCACACGCATGGTTTGTCAGTTTGTTGACCTATGTGTTAATCCAAGTTATAATCTACGTAAATATAAAATTTCATCGAAATCTGTTTAGCCATTACGACGCCACAGTCAAAGCCAAATATTTTTATTCATTAAAATCACAAGGATCACTTTCAATCGTCAATTTTACTGCCTGTTACTTCACGACCAAGCAGAAAGAAAGGCAAGAAACAAGGCTGGTAGATTTTTTTAATAATCCTTTTAGAATACATAACAATACAGAAAATAAATTACGTGTAAATTGTAACATTTTGAACGAGTTGGAGCAATTTCAATCCCAAGCTTCTTTATCATCTAAATAATCCGATATTTTATAGTAGGCTTTTTATAAAGATTTTGTTTAATTACGTTTTTAAGTTTGTTAATTGTCAATTTATGTACATCCTTTGGGAGTTTGTTATAAAAACGTATACCTTGCCCTTAAAACGATTTAGTGAAAGAGTAACAAACATCCACACATACATCCTTTGGTTGGATTGGGATGCGAAAGTTTGAATGTTTGTTTGTTACCCAATCACGTTGTAACGGCTGAACCAATTTCGATGAAACTTGGTATATACGTAGATTATAACCTGGATTAACACATAGGCTATTTTTTGTTGATAAACAACGTGTGCGAAGCTACTGGCGGAAGCTAGTCATTCAAAAAACTTTTTCAGTTTAAAAAGGTAGCTTGCTATGCTCAGGATTCTATTACATTACTATTGCTTATCTCTTTTATATTATTAATATATATTTTTGTTATTATATGTATTTAATGTAAGCGTAACCTTTCGTAGGTATATTATTGTATATATATTTTAAAGTATGTAAGTACCTACGTATGTGGTACACCATTGATACTCTAGGTAAAACTCACATGATCCATTCCACCCAAAGGTTGTCTGGTAGAGATCGCTACTTAGCGATATGACAGCCAATCGTATACATTGATTTCAATAATGTTAATTTTGAATTGTTATGTTGTTTATGGTGTGCAATATCTATCTATCTCTGCTCTTAGTTTCATAAAATGCACTCTCTATTAAAGCTAAGTCGTATGTCTCTTTTGTTATACAAATTAGCTTAGCTCAAGACTTTCTTACTGCGAACAATATCTGTTTCATCACTAGTCAGATTATCTCTTTTCCTACGAAAAACAAACACATAGCTACGTTCTTTACAGCTCGTATAGGCAATGTCTAATTTCTCCTGTAATTCTGACTACACCTAATTAAATAAAAGTTAATCCTAATGTATCTAATTAAATTCTACTCACATGTCTTATTAGTCCACTAAAAACCAATCAATCTAATAACATATTCCACGAATGAAAACTGAAAATATTAACCACACGCGACCGCAAATCTAGGAAACGTTATCAACACCTGCATCGCCATATCAGTGTTCAACCACTATGCAAACAGATAAACCCATACGATGCGAAATTAAAAATAAATCAAACATTTTTAAAACGAGTTGACAATAAAACTATTTTGACAGTGATAATGAGAGGCGGGAAGTCACATACCGGAAACTATTTTTTATAAAAGTTTAAAAGCGTGCGCGAGCAACGGTTGTTCGCGTTGAACTGCTAAGCGGCTCGGGTTTAACTGTTGATACAGTACATTTAAACATCTGCCGATTGAATTGAAATAGATACCTTCGTGAGACAAAAGTTGCATCGCAGTTTGAATATTTTTATGTACAGATATAATAGGAAACAGCAAAGCTAATTCTGAATTTAACATGTCTGGCAATATGTACTAAAATATAGTATAGATTTTATTGTAGAGATGGCTGGTTTTAAAAATAAGCTTCAAGTATTTTTAGCTAGATAATTTTAATTTTAAAAGCTGATGGTAGGAAAAATTAGCGGTTCATGACATTTGCAAGCTTATGACAAAGCAGTCGTACACTCGCAGTAGTTAATATTAATAATAAAATTTAATGAATAATGCTGTATAATTCATAGAGCGCCATATAGCCCAAACTAAGCAAAGCTTGTATGGGAACCACATAACTAATAGAATACGAACTAATGTACTTTTTTGTAAATATGTACTTACTTGTAATTTATAAAAAAACAACCAGACTTTGAACAAATATCTGATCATGAAAACATTTGCTGCGCAGTGGGAATCAAACCAGCAACCTTCTGCGTCTCAGACGGTTATTCGCCCACTGCGCCAAGAAGGTCATCCATTGTATCCTAGGTTTTAAAATACATTATTTACCTACTAATTATATTATACTACCTGACCCGCTCGCGGCTTCGTTCGCGTGATTTGTCAATAAAAACATTACCCTTCTGTACAGTCGGGTAAGAAGTAGCCTATGTATCAATCCCGATCACCAAATTTCATAGAAATCGGTCCAGCCGTTCTTGAATTATAAATGGTGTAACTAACCCGACTTTGTTTTATATATGTATATAGATTTATGAGTATATATATATAGGTATATATAGATTTTGCGAGTGTAAAAATTTATTAGTCAACCTATATTCTTTCGACCGATTGGAAGTCCCCCACTACCCATTACACCAATGACACTAGTAAATGGTTAAGTGGTACCAAGAAAACCGATAACGCACCAAACATAGGACGTTCACAGTTAATTGTTTCCCACTTACGAGACCAATCGAGAATCGACTGACCTCAATAGCCGTTTCGTAAGATCCTCTGTACAGATACTCGACTGCCTCCGTAGCGCAGTGGGTGTATAGCCGGCTAAGACGCAGAAGGCAGCGGGTTCGATTCCCGCCGCGGAACAAATGTTTGCATGATCTATATATATTTGTTCCGTGTCTGGGTGATTTTCTATATATTATGAGTATGTATTTACAAAAAAAAGTATATAAGTATTCTATCAGTTATCTGGTTCCCATAGTACAAGCTCTGCTTAGTTTGGGGCTAGATAGCGCTGTGTGAAATGTCCAGCAATATTAAAAAAAAAAGATACGTTGGTAAATGCCTCTAAAGTCCTTTTTATTGAAAAAAATATCGATTAAAATATTTGCACTATGCACTATTCCAAACTAATATACAATGGCGGAATAGCTGTTCCTTTTGTCGCCTGATTCCTCTAAAAGCAGTTTACACACCAAAGCCGCCAACCTGCCGATACAGTCTGGGGTCTTCTTGTCGGTGGCTAGGTCCTTCGTTCTAAATGCCTTGATTATTTTTTGACAAAAAAATACAATTAATTATTTGCATATTCATAAAATACAATGGCAGAATTATCCAGCAGCTTCGTTCACTTTTTATAAGCGGATGTTTTTTTATATTTGGTTTCACACGATTTTTGTATTTGCCATATGACGAAAAATTAGAGAATGAAACGTGAAATAAAAAAGCCAACGATAAACTGAGAAGTTAATCCAGTTTTACAGTTTGCGGTTAGGAACAGTCGTAGAATAATTAAGTTAAGTATACTAATGGTTCGCCCCGAACTGAGATCTCGCGAGTCTCCTATAAAAACAAAAATATTATTATTCGTAATCTTTGACTATCAAAATAGTACCACGAAATAAACAGCCACATTACTTGACCTACAGTTTTATTCAAATTACAGGTAACGCCAGTTCATGTTAATTGGTTATTTTTTTTGGGGTTAAAAATGCAGTTATTCTGGATTTCAGACTATTGCCTATATTTGTGTCACTAAAGCTACACGAATACCAAATTACAGCACTGTGGGGTCACTGGTGTACCCTGTGAATTTTGTCAAAGTTTTGTTTTTATTATGGCTAATAACTTAAGAACTACAAAAATTAAACTAAAAACAAAATCAGGGTTGAAATGTACTAATAAAGACCTTTCATTTGACGTCCCACTTGATCTAATAGTCTTATTTTCATTTTTTTTACCCCTCTTGAACCCCAATACCTCAACAACCCCCCCCCCACATTTTTAGCTCATTTAGTCAAACCAAAATTGTGCCATCACTACCTACCTATGTATCAAATTTCATGATTATCGGATCAACGCTTCGAAAGTTATCCTCGGACAAACAAACATACATACATACAACGCCGATTTGCCAAAGTTGATTTGGAGATATCGCTTCGCTCGATCAATAAAAATTCTAAATCGGGTGGTATATGTATCCAAAAATAACCAACCAGTGTAAAACATACATGGAGTGAAAGAGTATACAAATTATCACAACATTGCCGTAAAACTTCTCTAGTAAAGGTTTTAAAGACTATTTTAGTGTTATTATGGTGGCGGAACTGGCGAATGGCCGACTTGATGCCAAATAATGACTTGATGTGGTAACCGATATCCAAAACCATCTTAAACACAACCTTTCTTATTTAACATAAACTAAGGAAGTTCGTTACTGACCAACAGCATAATACCCTTTCGAAGTACGAAAACACGTGATTGCAAATCAGTGGGATTTGCAACCGAGTGCACGTAACATCTAAATGTTGAACAATGAACATGCGGCATGGTTATTATCACCATCATTAAAACGTCCACTGCTGAACATAGGCCATTTCCATAGATTTCCAGAGCGTTCGATCGCTCCCAACCTCCTTTGTTAGGTCGATTTTCCATTAGAAGCCGTCCTACGTCCTACGCTACACTTTCCAATGCGTAGTCTCCACTCAAAAACCTTTCTACCCTTACGAACAGCAGTTTTTTAAACTATATATTAAATAAATATATAAAAATATGATGTGCCACGCCCATTATATATTCGATAAGCGAAGTGAGATCTCTAAATCAACTTGGTCAAATCGGCGTTGTATGTATGTATGTTTGTTTGTCCGAGGATAACCTCCCAACCTCCTTTGTTAGGTCGATTTTCCATTAGAAGCCGTCCTACGTCCATTTCCAATGCGTAGTCTCCACCTACCCCTACGAACAGCAGTTTTTTAAACTATATATTAAATAAATATATAAAAATGTGATGTGCCACGCCCATTATATATTCGATAAGCGAAGTGAGATCTCTAAATCAACTTGGTCAAATCGGCGTTGTATGTATGTATGTATGTATGTTTGTTTGTCCGAGGATAACTTTTGAAGCGTTGATCCGATCATCGTAAAATTTGATACATAGGTAGGTAGTGATGGCACAATTTTGGCTAAATGAGCTAAAAATATGGGGAGGGGGGGGGGGGGGGGGTGAGATATTGCGGTTCAAGATGGGTAACAAATGAAAATGAGACTATTAGGTTATTAGGCATGTCAAATTGGTCTTGATTAGTTCATTTAAACTCCGTTTTTGTTTTTAGTAAAGTCTTTATAGTTTTTGAGTTAATAGCCATAATAAAAACGGAACTTTGACAAAATTCACAAGGTGCAGTGACCAGTGCTGTAAAGTATGCGTGTAGTGACACAAATACAGGCAAAAGTATGAAATCCAGAATAACTACAATTTGCACCCCAAAAAAAAATTAACCACATTACAAAAACTCCCGTTACCCGTAATTTGAATGAAACTGTAGGTCAAGTTAGTTAGTTTTTTTATTTCGTGGCACTATTTTGATAGTCAAAGATTACAAATAATATTTTTTGTTTTAATCGGAGTTTTGCGAGATCTCAATTCGGGGCGAACCACTGGTTTTAACAAATAATTTTTCCCATAATCACATTCATGATAAAAGTCACGCGCGGTCACGCGTAAAATTAGTTGCATTTGTGCATACGTTCAAGTTGCTAGTTACAATGCCAGTTGTCGTATATTAAAGTAAAAATAATGAATAAATTAATAATGGACATTTCACACAGCGCTATCTACAGCCTCAACTAAGCAAAGATCTACTGAAAAGTGTAAACCAGATGTAGTTGATATAATAATTATATATTTTTTTGTAAACCTGTTCTGAAACAATATACTTAATCCATCTAGTATCATTAAAATATTATTTAAATATAATATACTAGCTGTTGCCCGCGACTAACGCGATAACCTGGCAATAAAGCAAAACTCGCTGTTGCAACTTGCCACCCCATTTTTATCCCATGGGACCTGATTTATGGAATAAAAAGTAGCCTATGTGTTAATCCAAGTTATTATCTACGTACATACTAAATTTCATTGAAATCGGTTCAACTGTTACGACGTGATTGAGTAACAAACAAACAAACTAACAAATAAATAAATAAACAAACATCGAAACTTTCGCATTTATAATATTAGTGTGATGTGATAGTTCATGAAAACTGTGTTCCGTGGCGGGAGTAATTTATTTTCAAGAATGTAAATTACAAAAGTTACAATGTTCTTTGACTTTGACGATTACACAGTTGTTGTGGTGGACATTGTAAGAATGTGAAAAAAAAAATTCCGATAAAACCCATTGGAACAATAATTAAAGTCACCAATTACAGTAAAGTGGTGCATGGCGCTTGAATCGCGGAAGAAACGTGATAATAATCATGATTTTATGATTCGTGGCGCAATGTTACTTAGTAGGTAACTTTCATTCCTTTAGATAATTTCTGCAAGTTTAGACAATTCGATTTGAGAACAGCGCCATTGCACAAAAATTGGTGCTACTTTCTACTCATTACTATAAGTACATAATCATTACAAAACTTAGATAAAAACCTTCGACGATTTCGCTTCCATCACCTATGTCATAAATCTCAATAGAATGAGAACTCGCAATTTCACTGATCAAACTGTCACTCCAAACGTAATCATAGCAAGAAACAAAAATGGTAGCGTTGCTTGTTGCGATAAAATCGCACCATTGTTCCATGGGAACCTTAACCTGTCACAATGGGAAGCTATATTTGCCCTATGGTGTATGCACATAACTGTATGAACTTGCTTTAATTAAAGGTCAACGGTTTCCAAGCACCTGGTAATGAGTGTAATAATGCGATTAGCTAAGGAATGAAATATATTATGTGGTGTGTCTGCCCTGAAAACTACAATCTCTTGGCAATCAAGAGACCGTCTCTTCAAGGCAAAAGCGATGTCTTCTAGACCTGCTTCCTTTCATCGGCCGTTGCAACTACTAAATCCAAACTCAATATTTGCTAAAGACCAATGGAGCGCAGCGTGCTTAGAGGATTGACAGAATCCGTAACACCACGCTGCGTTTAAAGACCGACATTGCTGATGCAGGAAATAAGGCTGCCAGGCTAAAATGGGATAGGGCGGGCCATATAAGACGAATGCACCCGGACAGATGGGCAACCTTTGCCCCATTATGACATACTCATCTGTAGTATTTGCCCACTCTCCTAAAGTTGGTGCCATTCAGGTTATTTAAAATCGCTTCTTGCGAAAAGCCTCAGGCTCGCCCTGGTACTTTCGCAATAACGACCTACATCGCGATTTGAAATTAGAATCAATAGCCAGGTTCATGAAGCTCGCTTCCAAGCGGTTTTATGAACTTGCCTCTAATCATCCGAACCCTTTGGTACACACCATTCCGGTTTACCCGTTGGATCCGCCCGCCGACAAAATCCTCCGTCGTCCGAGACACGTTCTCGGAGACCCGGATGACGAAATCACCTCTGCTAATGCGGAAGGTGAGTCATCTATATCAGACAGAGCAAACACTTCACAGAAACACCGACCTCGCCGGCGAGGTCGACGAGTCCCTTCAGTCGCCGCTTATACGAGGTACAGACATGTACCCGGGCGTTTCTCTCCTATCCCCATCCCGGCAACAGCCCAAGCCGAGGTTCGTACCTAAGTGGTGCCCTTGCGCTAGTTGCCTAAAAAACTTACAGGGCTGAGCGCCATCTGCGCTCGCCAAAAGTTCGGTTAAGCTGTCACGGCCTCAGAGGCCAACAGCGAGATTAGTCCATTCGAAAAAAAAAAAAAAAAAAAACAGATGGGCAACCATCGTCACGCAGTGGGTGCCTGAACACGGGCGACGGCGCCGAGGAAGGCCTAGTAGACGCTGCGCTGGCGTGATGATTTCGATGCCTTCGCGACAGATTAGTGGGATTTGGCATGTGAGCAAAAGTCCTGGAAGACAGTGGGGGAGACCTTTGCCCAGCAGTGGGATGATACAGGTTAAATAAAAGAAAAACTACTACTAATTATGGTTTAAGAAAATAACTATTTACTAAATACACTTACTTATTCGTTATGATTGTGGTTTAACCTAGGATTACTTTTTATAAATTCAGAAAACCAATTACAAACCAGCTCAGCTCTTTAATTAAATGTAGGTAAGATTCAATTGAGAGAAGAGCCAAGAAGAAGAAGACGAGTTAGCAAAAGCAAGGCTTCACAGCCTCGAGCATCGTCGAAAAGTTGCAAGCCTCTCGGTTTTTTATCGGATACATTTCGGAGAGTGTGCTGCGGAGCTTTTCAACCTGATCCCACCATCCCCATTCTATGATCGGACAACCAGACGCTGCGCGATGCGCCACCGCTACATGGTAGACATACCTCCCATACGCACAAAGCGGTACTCTTCCACCTTTATTATGCGCAACGCCAAGGAGTGGAACGCCTTGCCTGAGTCTGTGTTTCCTGATAACTACAACCTAGGGATCTTCAAGTCACGAGTGAATACGTTTCTTCTAGGCAAGCGTCTACCATCGTAGACTGCATCATCGCTTACCATCAGGCGAGATAGTGGTCAAACGCTAGCCTATAATTTATAAAATAAAAAAAAATGTAGTACATTTTAATGTGTGCGAGGGTAGTGAACTGATATCGGATAGGGGATGAAGCCGTAGGATTAGCACGATGGATCAGCTAAGGGAATGAAGTCTTCAACATATATTTTACTTCCTACTGGCCTAACCTTTGGATAGATGAACAATTTTCATGATTTGTGATTGTTAGTATATTTATTTTTGACTAAAAAATCAAAAATCATGAAAATTATGTATTTATCCAGAGATAAGTACCTACATAAGTATTCACTGCAAAAAACAAGTTAAGTGTTGTTTTTTACAATATGAAGAACTTTTAATGGTCCACTTGAAGCTAAAAATGGAACTGAGGGTCAACGGCACTTGACATTTCACATTTTCGTTGACAAGTCTTTTCAATAACCCAACAAGATAAGCCACTTTCGCTGTAAACAAACTACATAGCCCCAAATTTGCTCATGCGAATTGAAACTGTATTACATACGCATATGGTTCAATAAATCAGTAGTAAATTTATCGACAGGGTGTCCTAGTTGCCCAATATGTGATTGACAGGCACTCGCTTTAAGTTATCTGGGACAGTTGTGGGAGAGAATGTAAGTATAGCAAGGCAGTCTAGACGCCTTGCTATACTTACGACGACGAAATGATAATCAGCCTATTATAAGAGTTTCGTAAAAGCAAGAGATTTCGCGTAAAAGATACGTCATATTTTTTAAAAGATCTTATTGAAACAAGTAGTCAAATTAAAAAAAAGCCCAACTAGATCAACCAGTTTTTCGAAATTAGTAAATACATTTTTCAAATCGTCTTATCGATTTTGAAATCATTATTGCTATATTTGGAAGAAAAAAAAGTTTGCATGTGAGACAAAATTGTACCTATTGGTGGCTGTCCTTAGAATTTTTTCTGTCTCTTGAAATCTCATTTACTATCCACACAGTAGTTTGGGTACACCAAAGTTGTAGAGAAAGTTACATATCGTGGGGGCAAAAGTGGCCTTATAGAATCTTAAAGGTTTAATTCTTGGCTAAAAGTACCAATTCCCATCTACACCCGATAAAGACATTCAAATTCAAATTGAAATTGTATTTATTGCGTAATATGGGTAACAAACAAGGTGTAGGTACAGTTTTTGTGTAGGTACAGCCATATTTAGCGCTGACGCATGCAATGTCAAAGCTTTACAATTTATTTATAATAATTATCATTTTCGCAGCTCTTACCTCATATAAAATTTAAAACAATGAAAAAGTATTAATCAAATCAGTCAAACTTAAAATTAAAACAAAAAAAATAAAATTATGATGGGTCATACAAAATTGTTAATTGTTAATATTTATTGCTCACTACGGCCCTATTTACTTTTAGATAACGTCAACTTCAAAATCAAAGCATACAAGTAACTTTTTAACAAAATATAACTGAATTCAGATCTTAGAAAAAATTTGAGGGTTGCCCTCGGTTTTTTTGGGATCCCATCATCAAATCCTGACTTAGTGCCAATGGGACCACCTGGGAAGTACCCTTTTAAACAAGAATTTTTCGAATCGGTTCAGGGGTCTTCGAGTAATCGGGGAACATAAATAATAAAAAAAAAGGATTTCGACGAATTGAGAACCTCCTCCTTTTTTTGAAGTCGGTTAAAAATGTAATATGAAAAATATAAGACGACCTCCGTGGTGCAGTGGGCAAATAGCCGGCTGAGACGCAGGAGGTAGCGGGTTCGATCCCCGCTGCGGAACAAATGTTTGCATGATCTACAGATATTTGTTCCGGGTCTGGTTGTGTCTCTATGTATTATAAGTATGTATTTACAAAAAAAATGTATATAAGTATTCTATCAGTTATCTGGTTCCCATAGTACAAGCTCTGCTTAATTTGGGGCTAGATCGCTCTGTGTGAAATGTCCAGCAATATTTATTATTTATTTATATAAAAGTCCAAAACTTCATTCAAAGAACAGTTATAAATGAATATCCATAAGAAAATAGCTACAAGTCTAGAGTTTTTTATTATAAATGTCATATCCTGTTGCTATTCGAAAGGCAGGTATGTTGAGAAATTAAAAATAACTGTCGGTCGTTACTTCCTGTTGTAAGGAGTATTGCTAAGTGCTGACTGGTAACATTAAAATGTTTTGATCCTTTTGGGTGCTACGATGTAGTAAACCTATTCTCGCATTTGTCAGTTAGAGCCTAAGACCTTTCAATTGGGGATGATTATGGCCCATAAAATATAGCAGTATAGCTACAATAACCAAAATTCAAATCTTAAACTAAAACTTTTCTTTATCAGTGATGGTTTAAGCATAGAATTTTAGTTTAAATTGCTATTAATCTTACGGGCCTATATAGAGCGTGATGACAAGTTGCAGTAGCAGGATGAAGGCCTGCTGTAGTCTAGGATAGGATTTAGGATTGGCTAGGCTTGATAGGACCTTATAGGACCGGAGGCAACGTAGGTGCATCGTAGGGCACTTTTCTAAAAGGCGTGACCTACGAGGCAATACTTTGCTATAGGCGATGGTTATCACTTAACATAAGGTGGTCCATTAGCTTGTTTCATAATCATAATAATTTATTGCCAGAATATAGGTTATACAGAAAGAAGTCACATTTTAATTTCACTATACTCTACTCCACTCAGGGACCTGCAATAAGCTTGTAAAACTTCATCTCCAAGTACTATAAAAAATGTATCAATAGCAGTTTAAACTAAAATTTTAAACTAAAACTTTTCTTTGTCATTGATGGTTTCAGCTTAGAATTATAGTTATAGCTGTTGATCTTACGGGCCCAAGTAAACGAAATCAATAAATACGGCTATTTATGCTGTATCTTTTCCTCGCACATTTATCAAAACCGGGTACTTTCCGTTGGCATAGAAGCATGGAATTTGGTAAGAAGCATGTTCTCACAGCACATTTAAAGGAAAAAATCCGAAGAAGGTTAATTTGTAGTTACACGTCATAAAAAAAAATACGCAACTTTCGGTGCGCAAGTCAGATTCGCACTTGGTCTCTCGCTCATCTATATCATTGCACCTTGACCTTGGAACGATTTGTCCTTCTCTATAAGAACATCCAAGTCTATTAGTAATTTTAAAACAAAAATACACACCCATTATCTATCCCTATGTTGAAGTTGTACCTAACTGCTTGGTAATTCATCATAACCATTTTTATATTTGTTAATTTTATTTTAATAAATTGTGTGTTATTATTATTATTTTACGTTTATAGTATATAGGTATGTTTTTAGTATTATATAGATGCACGGCCGTCATGTGATCAATTATTATCCTGTCCATACAAATGCTGTCTGGAAGAGATCGCTTTTAGCGATAAGACGGCCCATTGTACTAAAACAATTTGTAAAAGTTATGTTTTGTATTTTACTTTGTTGTACAATAAAGAGTTATCTTGACGGAGGATGGTATAGATCCTGTACCATCCATAGGTAATAAGACAATGCATTTAGAGCTGATTAAGCAGTGGATTTCTTTCATCACGATAATAAATCATGACATTGAGTCGCAAACGAACTGTGAAGATCGCAACAATTGTTTATCAGATAAAAATTCTCGCGTTCGGAATTATCACTTTTTGCAGTTGCTAGTTCGTCACGCCTCAATCAAGACTGAAAAACTAAGTTTCCTGTATTTAAAGACAATGATTACTATGTCATGATCGTAATAGTCACATAATTTCTGATATTTTTATATCTGAACCCTAAATTACTCTCGTATGATGAGCTGCGGTGTCAAACGATTATTGGAGTTATTGAAGCTCCCCGGAAGCCTTCTTGTTCCTCTACTAACAGTAGTTCGGTTGTTAGTCCGGTTGACCGAGCTACTGATACTGCCTGGTATCAATAGTCCGGTAAGTTTGTCACAAAGCACTGAAATTGTCTGAAATGTCCAAAGTAACAGCAAATTTTATCCGGAGTGACATTTTCATTTAAACCCAGAATGGCACAGCTGAAGAGGCCACTCCAAATGCGATCATCAAAATCCAAAGGTTTTCTGGAAGAGATCGCTTTGTTAAGCGATAAGACATTATGCTTACATTTATTTGTTTTATTTTTTATTTTTATATTTGTTGTGTTTAGCTTGTAAGGTATAATAAAGAATTTTCATTCATTCATCATCCAAGTAGTAACCTGACCAAACCTTGATGTAACTACATAGCTGGTCTTAAGCAAGATATACTTCATTAAGTTGAGTTATGCTGCGCAAACCGTGTGGCGCTATTAAGTTCTTCCACTTTATAACTTATCGTAGACCAAGATATAACAAGTTGTACGTCTCAGTGTCACGTCCGGGTGGTTTTAAGATGAAAATATCTTTTAGATTGCCCATTAACAGTTACTATTCTAGTGGACAATATCCATAAGAAAACTGGTTCTTGCGAAGTTTAATTGCACGTTGTATTGTACCTTCACTACTCATAATTGCTTTAAACTATCCAATTACTACAACTAAAATTAATACTTAAAACTATTAGCTGATGGTATTCTCATAGTTCTTCTTCGAGTCATCGGCTCACTTTTCAATCACAATAATGATGAATAAATCAGTGGCTAAGTTTAAGTCGTCCTTTGTGCAGTGGTAGGACAGATAAGCATGTGGGCCACGCTTTGAATGAGTTCCCCGCAGTTGCAGCCAGTTAATTTAGGGTCTCGCATTCGCATAAGGAGGCTGCGGAACGTATCAGAGAGGATGATCCTCTCGCTGAGCCGCTCCGCAGACGAAGGACCGGAAGGAGGCGAAGACAGTTTCTTCGCCTTCTTCAGCTCGATGGGGGCCAGCAGGGTTCGGGTGCGGGGAGCTCCAACCCAGCATCACACAGGCCTCCTACGCTGAGGAATGTCTTCCATATTCCAGGACATTCCTCTCCTTCCCAGGAGGAGGACAGAGGGGTCTGCTTAAGGCGGCTATTAACCGACAGGGCCGCGGTTGAATCCAACCGGGACCCCGTGACCTTGTCAGGTGCTAGTGCAGCATCAACCCGCTCATCCGATGGGCGGTTTGATGATGCACTGGCACTGAGGTGAATGAAGGAATATCGGTGGGATTTTAGTCGGTAGGCCGCTGGTTGACAGCAGACGGAGAGTCCGACAGACGCCTTCAGCTCTCCCCGGGTTGGAGGACATGCGTAAACCATTTTCCCATCGTAAAAAAAAAGGATCTCGCATTCCCCATCTACTCAGATTCTTTCTGCACCGGCTTGGGTTCGGAATCGGTTCATGGATTTTCAAACTGGCCACGGAAGGTCGTGTCCTGGGGGAAGATGTTCCTGTGGCGCGATAAAGTTATACGGCGGTAGGTATTTTTCCTTCCATAGGTTAAGCGGTTTGTGGTTGCCAGGTGGTTACCGGCATCGTGTGTTTTACGTAAAAAGCTTTTATGACTTTTACGTCGGGCTCAAGGGAGTTCTCATAGTGCAAATGGTTATGTGGCTAATATAAATTATAATTATTTCGGGAGAGATCCAGGTCTCTTGTTAAGATCTTGAGAGAATCCTCTGTGAAAGCTCTTGGCTTTGCTTGCATAGTATTAACAGATAAGCCTTGATAAGCATCTACAACCGGGTACTTCCCTCCTTTGGAAGGAACGCAAAGATGTTGGTCTCGGCTATAAGGCCTCAAGAGTTCATTTGAATTCACTAACATTCGAATCATATGTTCACCGGTTTAGGCTTAAATGTCTTATCATCTTAATTATGATCAATATCACATTATAGTCTAGCAGTCCATTGCTAGACTATGTCTTTCCCAAGGTGCACCAAAGCCTGATCCTTAGTTTTTCTTATCCAGTCTCTGCCGGCTACGGTGTGCAGATTACCGCTCCATTTAACCAGCGAGCGGCCTACAAAAATATAAAAATAAACATAATAGGCAAGGCCATGTTTATTTTTAATATTTTAATGTTGTTTTATTGTATTCATCTAAAGTTATAATTTTGGAATCTATTTTTATCCAACTACGGCAAAGAGGGTTATGTTTTTAGCAGTCTTTAATATAATGTACTATGTTTGTATTTACGTATGTTGTATTGTAGCGCCTGAACTGCTCATCCGATTTTGATGAATGAGGTGTAATCGTGATGTAGTCGGATGTCAGTTTTTAAAACGTCTAAAGAGAATGCTCGCCAATTTTTTCCATACCTCTGTCTTGTCAATCTCCCTTTTTTGGATTATCATATCGCGTATGTTATCGAAAGTTCCATTTGCATATCTTGCCCTTGCAGAACAAAAGTAGATAGGTTTTGCCCACGCACTTTAAGAACAATGTTCATTGTCACCTTTATTGCCTCTCTAACACATAAGGCAAGGTTAAACTAAATTAATAATTTATTATAATGATAAACACAGTACGTGAGATTGCATTTTGTCGTAGAACGATCAAATTGAATCATTAAATATCTTATAAATAATATAACTTATGAGAATATGAATTGAAATGAGAACTCTTTATGCTAATTCTAATTCTAGGGAATAAAAGAACTGCACTGAGGTTCCGTATTGTGCATTACCCCATTCTAACCTCTTTATGCTAGATTTCCTTTTCGTATCTTAACGCTTTTTATTTCTTAATACTAAAAGTATCGATTCGCATAAGAGATCGAACGAAAAACACAAAATTCAGCATGACACAATTGTTATGTGTGATATAGATATATGTTTGATTTCATGAAAACATATATTTCTTTCTCCTATATCGCAGATTCCGAACTCTTCTGGGTAAAAATTACATAGTCTTGCATTACTAGATCGCAAAATTCATGCGCATATCATATTTCTCCGGATACCTAATTTAAATGCTCATTATGCTTCACTTAACACGTCAACCATGTTTTTACTGCGTTGACAAGGTTATTTGAAGCATGATCTTGTTCAATAATTTGTGTAGGGCCATTTCCTAGACACTGGTATGACCATATCAGTTTAATTAACTACCTATGTTCGCAAATTTTCATAAATTAAACTTTAGTCGGACTACTGCTAGGCAGCATCACCGCTAAACGTTCCATTGACAGGCACCGAAACGAAATTTTCTTTTTTTGAAGAGCTCGCTTATGGACGCTCCAAAAAAATGCGTGCGAAAACTATTGACGTTTGTCTATTTGACAACTCGTACCGGATTTATTACAGAAATACATGAATGAATGAAAACACTTCATTGTAAACCATATAAACAAAAAAATACAAACAAAATATAAAACACAAAGCAAATAGTACAATGCGCGGTCGCTTAGAAGCTTTCTCTTCCAGACAACTTTTGAATGGAGAGGATTTTATTATAAGATAATGGTCAGGGTGCACATTTATGGCTAAACTGTGGATGGAGGGAATGATTTAATACCTAAATACAAATATAATTCAATACTTTTCTATTTAATAAAAAATGAATGAATGAATTAAAAGGAATGAATATTATTTGTTATACCTTACATGTTAGATACATTAAAATTAAAACAGGTTTTAGAAAAAGAATTGTGTCTTAGAAAACATACCTATTTATTGAAGGCTTACAACACTACATTTATACATACACTTTTTCATTGGCTTAGAAACGTTGGGACACCAAAAATAGACAAGTTATAAAAACTAGCCTAAGCAATTTAATATTAAATTCTACAAAATTATAATAACACGCTGTATTGCACACATGACTCTTAGGCCACATTCAGACCAGCGCTATACTATAAAGCACACCCGTGTCATAAATAAACATATCTTAAGCTCAACGTTATACCTACACGCCAAAAAATATTACACATTCAGAACAAGAATTACATTTGTGTATTTTGTATTGTATTTGTGAGTATTATTATATTTATGTAGGCAATTAGGTAGTTAGTAGTTTTTTATTTCTATTTGTGTTTTTTTTGTTAGTACTTAGTTAAGCCGCCAACCTAAGTTTTTTTACCTGTCACGGTTGACTGGTATAAAATGCTTTTAGCATTAACTCCTCCATTTGTACATTTTTCTTTTTGTGCAATAAAGAATTAAAACAAACAAACAAAACAATCGCTTAGTGTTATTTCAAGTTAAAAAATTCTCCAAATCATTTGTTAATTATAACGCTTTGAAACCAAAACAGTTATTTTGACAGCCGTGTCTTTTTATCAGACGCGACTGTCAAAATAACTGTTTTGGTATGTTGGTGGTTAGTTTTGGTATTTGATGCTATATTTAAGCACAGAGTGCTGGGATGAGGTTTGATCAAATACAAAGCTATATTTTGAGTAACATGGGGGTTTAGTATTACATAGTATCAGAGTTTGTACAGCGTTTAACGCATGAAATGTCGAATTTAAGAGTTGACCTCAGCCCAAACTCAAATTTCAGCCCCGCTTCTCCGCGCGCCGTTGCAAGTCATATCTCGCCGTGGTTCATATGTTTGCCGGGTTTTTTATCATTCAATCCCTTTATTTTCTTGTTGTGCTTATTTCTCATTACTGCGTCTTTACAAAAACCAGCTTAATATAAATTCTACCTAAGAATTAAGCGATCATTTGGAGCGATAAGCGACACGGGTACCCCGTTTGAAAGCAGAGGCCAGACTAAATCGCGGACCGGGCGTCCGAAACGAATGGTTTCATTGGAGCAAAATTTAGTTATTTTCATTTTATGGTAAAATCAAAAAGTATTTTGAAAATTTAAAACACAGATGCACTTATTTATGTTGTTAGAATTACTGTATAAAGTTTCAAGATCTAAATTGAAGTATTCATCGCATAAGAACGGGTTTAAGATTAATTTGGAGCCATCTTAGGATTTTTTTCTATAGAGAAAATTTTCAGCAATTTTAACAGGCGTTCTAGCACGTATCCTTAACTTTAACATATTATATGAATTACAAATTGAAAGCACACAATTTGTTAAACAAAACATTGTTTCTAAATAAGCGATTTATCGTCTCCCCAGGTATAGTGCGCCCTTAATTAAATAAATAAATATTGCTGGACATTTCACACAACGCTATCTAGCCCCAAACTAAGCAGAGCTTGTACTATGGGAACCAGATAACTGATAGAATACTTATAAACTTTATTCTTATTCTATACATTTTTTTTTGTAAATACATACTTATATTATATAGAGAAATAACCAGACCCGGAACAAATATCTGTAGATCATGCAAACATTTGTTCCGCGGTGGGGATCGAACCCGCTATCTCCTGCATCTCAGCCGGCTATTCGCCCACTGCACCACGGAGGTCGTCATTAATAGGTTCCTTTTTAATTGCAGGTAATAACTATCTCTAAATGATTGAGTAAGTTAAAATAATTATTAAACAAGATTATTGTCATCTTCGTATTCTTTAGAAATATAATAAGATTTTTCTACAAACAATTTTTTCAGTTTTGTCTTGAATACGTTCAGACCGGAAGCATCTATCTAATACAGACTTAGGAAGTTTGTTATATCGGCAGCCATACAGATAACACTTGTTATAAATAGCAGTCCTATTACGAGGAAAACAAATTTTATTATTGTGGCGTTTGCAAAAAAAGGTCCATGTTTGTTACTACAAATTTCACAATTGTTATAGCATACGTGTGAAAGCTGCTTTATTTAGACACCTAGCTAGAAGCTCTAGGTATGCTGTAAAGTTATCATTAAGAAAATGACCGGAAGATAGAATGGACACAAGGACGACATGTTATATTGATACACGACACGTTGTACTTATGGTAGAGTGAATAATTGGATGCAGTTGAGTTAGAAGCTACTTTTGTAATGCTTGTTTACTCAGTACCGAACAAGGGGATTTTAGAGCGGTCTTGATTGTTAATTTTGTTATGGTAGGGATACGGTAAAAAGTAGCGCCAAGTTTCAGAAATATATTGCCACATGTCCTTACATACCCACTAATGCCCATCGTGCACACTTGCGGCTTGAGTGATAATTTTTATAATCTTGAGAAACCAACACGAAAGATGGATAAAAAAATATATTCTTACGCTGTTACACAATAAGAAATAGCCGAAATTTCTCGAAGGCTTTTGTCTTACCTGCTGTGTCACGGAATACGTAATACTTGGTATGGAATATACCTGCATGCTGTGTTATTGTCTGCGGTTGCGCAGGATGGGGAGTGGTCATTCTGTCGAAACACCGACCCTTTCCTGGAGCGTTCGAGATCATTCTAGTGTAGTGAATTGTGTGCGATATAAATAGGCCGGAGAGATGACCGGACAGTCAGTCTGGATTTTGCTATACGTGCGAACATTTCGGTGACTTTAAGTGGTGCAACAGTGGTGTGAATTAGTGTGTTGTGATTACGTGTGACCAAGTTCGTGTATTCATCGTTTTAGTGTTGAATAAAAGTGTTATTTTGGTTAGATCGATTCTTATTATTTTACCCCGAACCCTCAGCTTGTAACAATATTTACAGAATATTTGCATACAGCCTACACCTATCCTTCTAAGTCTCGTCTCGCCAGGTCTCGCTGAAGTCATACCACCAAAATTGCGATGCAAAACTTTACACCATTTTTTTACCACATTTTATAGCGATATAACCGGAAACGCATGGTCTGACTCTCGATTCTAGATTCACTACATAGATTAAACTTAGTACATTTTTTTTATGATTTCAAGTGGCCTTAAACACTTTCCCCAAATGTGTCATCAGCCGGCTAAAAAGTAAAGCTAAGTAAAAAGTTTTTATTTCTCACATAAAATATCACTTGCAATCAACTCGAGCTGATTGCAAGATATGTTTAAGCGCAATACTCTAGAAATAGTGATGCGTAGAATTTGAGTCAGAAGTAAGTTGATGTCATGCAAAGCGCATAAGGTTATATCAACTGCTATTCATTGTTTAGATATGGTAATGTGACCAATGAACGTCAGCTTCAAAAAGTAGGCGATATAGAATTTTTGATCACTTCCTGCAGTTTTATGATTCAGTAGAAAATCGCGACTACACCATTTCTGTTGATCGAAAGGAAAGTTAACAACACATCATCCGTAATAAATTAGTTTTATTCTTATTTAAACCACGACACAAATCAGTGTTTAAATATCTGTTACTAAGTCCGGGTCGTACAACGATCCCTAAACGAATTTAGCGTCTACAAATTTTTAAATATGACGTATATGTATAAAATTACTGATTAAAAGGGGTATTTATCGCGTACGTACCTTTTTATTTGTTATCCCGATGTTTTGGCTGTGTACACAAACAAATATTTGTAACAAATAAAAAGGTACATACTCGATAAAGACCCGTTTTAATCAGTAATTATGTACAGGGATCGCGAAAGTTTGATAAATACTGTATAATAGGTTGGAGAAAAAGTCTTTTCGCATTATACATAGCTATGTATGAACTTGTAATAAAATCTCTTTATACTATTTGTATCTGGCTGGTTTTGGTTTTGGTCATTCAAAGTTTAAATTTTAAACAAGATAATTCCAAATTCAAATTAGAAAAATGTATGATTTTTATTTGTTTTTCATACTGTAAAGATGAGTAAATCTAATGAAGAAATTCGATACATTTTAAAATTTTACTACAAAAAAGGTAAAAATGCAACGCAAGCCGCGAAAAAAAATTACGATGTTTATGGAGCTAGTGCAGTGTCTGTGAGAGTAGCACAAATTTGGTTTAAGCGTTTTCAATCCGGAAATTTTGATGTCAAAGATGCACGTCGCTCTGGTCGCTCTATTACGGATAAAATTGATGCCATTTTTGATAAAGTGGAGCAAGATCGGCATATCAGTAGTTACGACGTAGCTGAAGAACTGGGATTTGACCACAAAACAGTTTTGGCGCATTTGAAAAAAACTTGGTACACAAAAAAGCTCGATATTTGGGTACCCCATAATGAACCGTGTACTCATTTGTGATTCTTTATCACGACGTAATGAAACCGAACCATTTTTAAAGAAGCTGATAACTGGTGATGAAAAGTGGATCACGTACGACAAGAACGTGCGAAAAAGGTCGTGGTCAAAGGCCGGTCAGGCTTCACAGACTGTGGCGAAACCCGGGTTAACTCGCAACAAGGCGATTCTGTGTGTGTGGTGGGATTGGAAGGACATTATTCATTATGAGCTGTTACCACCAGGCAGGACCATCGATTCTGAACTCTACTGCGAACAACTGATGAGATTAAAGCAAGAAGTTGAGAGAAAGAGTCTGGAATTAATCAGAAGAAGGGGTGTGGTTTTTCATCATGATAACGCTAGACCTCACACATCTTTAGCCACTCAGCAAAAATTAAGAGAGTTTGGCTGGGAGGTGTTAATGCATCCGCCATATAGTCCTGACCTTGCACCTTCAGATTTCCACCTGTTTCATTCTCTTCAGAATTCTTTAGGCAGTGTCAGGTTAACATCACGAGAGGACTGCCAAAACCACTTGTATTTTGATCAGAAGCCCCAAAATTTCTATAGCAATGGGATCATGTCCCTACCTACAAGATGGCAAAAAGTTATCGAACAAAATGGTACCTACATACTTTAATTAATTAAATGTAAATAAACTATATTAAAAAATGTTTTGAATTTTCTTAAAAAATGCGAAGGAACTTTTTCCCCAACCTAATATGTATAATTTGACCACTCTCTAAATCAGCTACTAAATACATTTAGGCATCGTTGAGCAAGTCGCCCTAAGTCACAGATTGGTACTGAATCTTTACTTGTGATGAAGATAAACGCTAATGACTGTTACACGGCAATTACTCAATAGAATGAAGGTCTAGCTAGATTAACCAACTGCAGCGTAACCGATCTATAATAGCAGGAACTAGTCCAAGAATTTCACAGTTTACGGGGAAAATACTAGAAGATTGTTTTATTATTAAACCTGACAGCTACTCCGATCATGCCAATTAATTGATACAAATTCTAGCAAGGACATAACGATTATTCAACCGTTTAATAGTGTAAATACTAGGGCAGCAAAATTATGTAGGCGGTTTGCCTCACTCATCAATTGTCACGTACAATATTGAGACAAAGGTCATTTAATCGTTATCGCTTGCATTTTTGTAAAGGCTACTTATACTAAACTTGTTTTCGTGACATTATTGATTTTAATCACCAATATTTTTTAGTAGAGCTAGTTGCTTTTTGCTATATTCACACCAAACACAGCTTGAAATTTCAATACTATTACAAAGTCAAAGAAAAAAAATTTATTCATTAAAATTATTCAATCAAATCACTTTGAAACGTCAATTTTACTGCCTGTTTGCGATCAAGCCAGGAAAGAAAGGCAAGAAACAAGGCTGGTTGTGTTTTTAATGATCCTTTTAGAATAAATAACAATACAGAAAATAAATGACGTCTAAATTGTAACATTTTGAACGAGTTGCAGCAATTTCAATCTCAAGCTTCTCTATCATCTAAATCAGGGGTCGGCAACCTTATGCTATAGCCGGGCCACATATGTTGCCAGAGTATCAGTGCGGGCCGCACTTATATTTATATGTTCGGGCATGTATTTTTAATATTTGAAATAAAACGCATATATATTCATACAATTATCTCTTTTTTAATTGAACTACTATACTAACATAAAAGTAAGAACTAGTGAGATTTTTGAGGCTGCATTTGACTTGCAAGTTTTTTAACGTCTGCTTTCATTTTAGTAGTAGACACGCGCAGTATCGCGTCTAAATGTTCATCCGTTAACCGCGAACAATTCTTATTTTTGCGGTAGTTGAGAATTGAAAAAGTCTGCTCACACAAATATGTACTACCAAACATAGTTATTATCTGCTGAGCAAACTTTTTCAATTCTTTGAAGTTTTCAGAACTCAAACCTCCGTAGAACTGTATCAAGTCAGTGCTTTCCTTAAATGCCGTTTTAAGTGTGCTATTACTTTGCAAATCTACTATGTTCATTTGCAAATTGCTTGGTATCTCACTAATATCAATTGCAAAAGGGTTTTGGAATATTTCCATGTTAAGGGAGCTCTTTTTAAAGTCGGTGAATCGATTTACAAACTCAGTTTGTAGTTGTGTTAACACGTTTCTCATTGTAATATTTTGCCACACAAAATTATCTCCAGCTTCTTCCACGGCTTTCTTGCAATTAGGAAAATGGTCAAGCTTTTTTTCATCAATATGCTTGATAAACAGTTTCAGTTTCATTTCAAATGACTTTACATCTGTATACATATCGCAAATCAATTTATTTTTTCCCTGCAAGCGTTTGTTGAGCTGATTCAGGTCCTTAGTCAAATCAGTCAAAAAACCAAGATCGATAATCCACTGTTTGTTAGTAAGCTCTTCTACTGGCTTTCCTTTCATCTCCATGAAGTTGCCAATTTCTTTCCTCAAATCAAAAAACCGTTCCAAAACGGCACCTCGACTGAGCCACCTCACTTCACAGTAGTAAACCACGTCACCATGTTCAGCTTCCAGATCTTCCAAAAACTTTTGGAACTGACGGTGTGTGAGCCCATTTCTTCTTATAAAATTAACAGTGGATGTTACAGTATCCATTATTTCTTTCCAGGATATAACTTTGGAGCACAATGCCTCTTGATGGACAATACAGTGAAAAATCAATGGCACAGTAGATCCAGAATCTTTCACTTTGCTGATGATTCTCCCAACAACACCTTTGTTTTGACCGCTCATGTTCTTGCCTCCATCGGTAGTGACACTTGTTAACTTTTCCCAGCTTAATTGCAATGAATCCAGAGCTTGTTCCACATGGTGAAATAAATCTTCTCCCGTAGTTGTACCTTTCAAACTGCACATTTTCACAAGCTCTTCGTAAACAGTAAAGTTTTCGTCAATGCCGCGTACAAATATGAGTAACTGTGCTGTATCCGACACGTCCGTACTTTCATCCATCGCTAAAGAGAAGCAGTCGAAAGACTGCGCCTTATCCCTGAGTTGTTCACACAAATTAGCACCCAAGTCTTCAGTACGTCGGGTGCAAGTTCTTGCAGAGAGACTAAGACTTTCAAACATTTTTTTCTGCTCTGGGCATATTTCTTCTGCGATAGCTAAGACACACTCTTTTACTAATTCATTATCGGTAAACGGACGTCCACTTTTTGCAAGAATCTCTGCTACCCTGTAACTGGCCCGAACATTCGATTCGCTGTTGTCTGCCACAACCTTAAATATGTTTTGTTGATTTTGTAATGACGATTTCAAAGTGGAAATTTTCCTTTTCCGTATTTCTCCTTCAAGACAGTCAAATTTAGCTTTGTGCTCGGTGTCGTAATGTCGCTTCAGGTTATATTCCTTTACTACAGAAATACTCTTTTGACAAATCAAGCATAACGGTTTTCCTTTAAACTCGATAAAAAACGTATAATTCTGTCCATAATTCGTTAAAAACTCTTTTTTCTTCTTCTATCTTCCTTTTTCTTGAAGCCATGTTTATATAATTATTCTGTAACAATAATGAAAAAAATTAAATTCGTTGTAAAATTATATGTTCCAGTTAGCACCTACAAATTCAACTCCACATTCAAATAATAATTAAAACATGACACACTCGTAACTAACTTCATGTCATGTAACTACTATCCCCGTCCTTATAACATTTACCCATCAATCTGAAGGTTCACATTAACAAGCAGTAAATAAAATAAAACAAAATGCTCGCGAGTGCATACAACTTACCTCATACGTCGTGCGTGAGAAGCTATCAGCGAAGGGAAGAAAGGTGAAACGAAACGCGTAGCTAGCAACCAGATGAGACGTGAGTTTCCGGCGAATTTCCACAACCGAATGTGGCGAGAGCTGCGCGCGGCTGTGATTTTAACTAAAACCGGTCGCTTTGAATTTTTTCGCCGCCGCACACCTGCGTCTAATCAAAGACTGCCGCCCCGCCTATTGTCTCAAAGGAGCCGCCCGCCGCCGCACGTGCGGCGGATAAACGCAAAAGAAATTGCCAAGAATTGAATAAGTACAGCAAATATTTATTTTCGGTAGAAACAATACATAACATCACAGTCTTGATAAACAGTTCTTAAGAAATGAAATAGAGGTACATTTTTATCACCCCGCGTGGGAGCGAGCTTTCAAGAATACTCTCATGGCCCAGCAGCATGGCCGTATAAATTCTAGTGAATTTATATGGCCTTTTGCTTCGGTATTTTTTTCTTACGGACCTCAGGGTTGCGGGCCGCACCGAGATAGTCTACGGGCCGCATGCGGCCCGCGGGCCGCCGGTTGCCGACCCCTGATCTAAATAATCCGATATTTTATAGTAGTAGGCTTTTTTATAAAGATTTTGTTGAATTACGTTTTTAAATTTGTTTATTGTGAATTTTTGTACATCACATTTAATAATCACATATTATAAATGTGAAAGTTTGGATGTTTATTTATTTATTTGTTTGTTTGTTACTCAATCACGTCGTAACGGCTGCACCGATTTCAACGAAATTTGGTATATACATGGATTATAACCTGTATTACCACATGGGTTACCTTTTATCGTATGAATCAATTTCCATGGGATAAAAATGGGGTGTCAACTCAAGTTGCAACAACGAATTTAGCTTTATTTCTAGGTTGCCTGCACATTTAGTAGTGTAACGCGTACGAAGTCGCTGGCAGCAGTTAGTTTAGAATAAAAATGCATTATGATTGACATAATATGATTACTTGGTCATTTTTTTGACACCCAACAGGCATATTTAATAATACTGATTTCCCTGTATCTCGTATCACGTTTATCACGAACTACGAGTACCATGGTTTTTCCACAAATATGAGAATATCACGAAAATATTCATTCCGCAGCGGGAATCGAATTCGCAAATTCTTTTATCTCACGTTGGCACACAGGTCATCGTAAATGTAATAAATCTGTAAAAACATATTTTGACAAAACTAGAGCAATCTCCAATCGCCGTAGACAATGCCTCCAGCTATTTCCATACGTTGCTGTCGATCAATCATAACAAGAGCGTGGCTTGCGCAAATCATCGTGAGACGATCAGGTAACCTTTGATCAACTTTCTACGTGATATGTGAGGCTAACCACTTACCACACCATCCTGATGCCCTGGGCCCTATACGATGAAAAATTGTACAGTCTGTGAAGTTGTACAGTTGTATTTCTCTTCAGGGTACTTCGGAAACAGTATAGAAAGAAAGTAGGTTATTCTACTCATGAAAATTAATAAATAACTTTGAACATGAAAACAAAAACTATTGTTTTTGCTCAGGATTGAGGTCATAAAGGGTTTGAAAACTTTTCCAAAAAAAAACCAGCAGCCGACATGATTGTTTAATATGTCTACAATTCGAATATACAAGTTTCAAGGAGAGACAAGTCTCTCAAAAAAAAAATGGCGGAACGGGGACTATGCCAGCCTCCATACAAAAATTATCAAATCTCTTTGAACGCTTTTATGAGCAATTTCTAGTATTGGCATCTTATACAAGTTAAGAATTAATTTAATCGAACAAGTTTTTGATTTTGAGATAAGCTACACATTCATACCAAGTATTTCTTAAATTCAATATTGGATTTCGAAAATTTGGAGTGCAAACATTATTTTCGTAAGTGGATAGTAAGAAAATAGTCCATTTTCGGGTATATATTCAATAACACCCTGTTTTTAGGGTTCCGGTACCCAAAGGGTAAAACGGGACCCTATTACTAAGACTCCGCTGTCTATCTGTCTGTCCGCCACCAGGTTGTATCTCATGAATCGTGATAGAGACAGTTGAAATTTTCACAGATGATGTATTTCTGTTGCCGCTATAACAGCAAATACTAAAAACAGAATAAAATAGATATTTAAGATGGCTCCCATACAACAAACGTGATTATTTTGCTCGATATTGATAACGGCAACAGGTAGGCGCTTGCTAAATAATTAATATAAATTAAAACATACATTTAAGTAGGCTCCCATACAATAGACATGATATTTTTGCCGTTTTTATAGATAATGGTACGGAACCCTTCGTGCGCGAGTCCAACTCGCACTTGGTCGGTTTTTATTTTAATATGCGATCTAATCTCTGGACAGTAGAATTGATGTGGAATATAGAGGAATCAAAAACCTTGTGCTACCTACGACCATGGTCTTATGACCACTTGTCTACAAAATTTAACTGTACTTGCAGAAAATGAGTAAAGTTAATTTAGATGGAGTATGCTTGCCATAATGTGATTCCACACACAGTATGCGCAAACCGCAATGATTTGATGGTTCACTACTGCAATTATGCTCATCTATTTCTTGGGGCCCGACCTTAATGATTTAGTAATCGAGTAGGTCCTACTCCTAGATTAATATATTAGTCATTGCATGATCACATTAAGGATAAAACTTTTGATATTATGGATTTTTGTGACAGATATGAAATACCTAATTTTGTGTTTCTGTATCCTAATGAATTGATTATAGTTTATATGAGATAGTTTATTTGATATAGTCTATGATATAGTTTATTTTTAGTAGTTAGGTATTTAACGTATGTTTTGTTCATCGTTCAGGGCAATTCAGGGCACAAACTAAACGGAAATTGGGTTTGATAGCATTCAAATTAATCTTAATCACAAAGGTTAGCGGGAAGAAAATGTTTAATAGATACAATTAATTTTAATCTTATTTTAACTAGTGGTTCGCCCCGAGCTGAGATCTCGCGAATCTTTCGAAATAAATATTATTCTTAGGGCGACTTGCACAACGATGCCTAAACGTATTTAGTGGCTAAATCATACAAATACTTCAAATTTAAACATGTTTAGTCGCTAAATACGTTCAGTGATCTTTGTGCATGCCGGCTTTAATCTTTGAGAAATAAATTGGTGCCATGAAATAAACAACCACATCACTTGACCTACAGTTTCATTCATATTAGAGGTAACGGGGGTTCTTGTTTTTGGTTATTGTTTTTTGGGTTACAAATTGCAGTTGTTCTGGATTTCATACTTTTGCCTATATTTGTGTCACTAAAGCTACACGAATACCAAATTTCAGCATTGTGGGGTCACTGGTGTACCCTGTGAATTTTGTCAAAGTTTGGTTTTTATTATGACTAATAACTCAAAAACTACAAAAATTTTACTAAAAATAAAAACGGGATCGAAATGTACTAATAAAGACCTTTCATTTGACGTCCCACTTGACCTAATAGTCTCATATTCATTTTTTTTACCCCTATTGAACCCCAATATCTCAACAACCTCCAAATATTTATAGCTCATTGAGTCACACCAAAATTGTGCCATCACTACCTATCTAATATACTAAATTTCACGGTGATCGGATAAACGCTTCGAAAGTTATCCTCGGACAAACAAACATACATACAGATATTTGTTCCGGGTCTGGTTGTATCTCTATATACTATAAGTATGTATTTACAAAAAAATGTATATAAGTATTCTATCAGTTATTTGGTTCCCATTGTACAAGCTCTGTTTAGTTTGGGGCTAGATAGCGCTGTGTAAATGTCCAGCAATATTTATTTATTTATGAATTTACATATCCTAAAGTTACACCTATAATCTAAAAATACAGTTTATTTGGAAGAATAACAGAGATAAAACTTTGCAGATTCAAAATATTCGTCTTTGCGGGCGTAACAATGGTAGTAAATAACTTAGACTAAAAGTGTTACTAAACGTTAAAATAATTATCATACTATAAACGGATAAGGAGCAATTATTGCGTCAAGCATCTGTTTAGTTTTCAATTAAAATTGATGGCCTCATTACTGTTCATTTACATGAATGGAGCTCTTCATTTAGATGGAAGTTTGATGAACAAAAATGTCTAAAGGATTTTCAAGTAGTTAGAGGAACATGATTAAGAATCTGGTCTTACCTTAAACATAAAACTTTTAGTTCATTCAAGATAGGCCTGCCTAGTATATAGATTAGGTAATTGATGTGTGAATGGACAGCTACCTACTATACACACGTGATATCCGGCATAGTTGATTTTAGATGATAAGTGTGTGTTACACTTCCACAGCATTATGCCATACGGTATACTGCTGTGGGGGAGTGCTGCAGATATAAACACCGTTTTTATGCTGCAGAAGAGGGCTGTTCGTGCAATTTATATGGGCTCCAGAGAATCATTACGCAATAAGTTTAAAGAAATAAATATTATGACATTCCCTTGTCAATACATCTATGAAAATCTAATGTATGTTCACAAAAATATCAATTTGTTTAAGAAAAAGAGCGATAATCATAATTTTAATACTAGAAATAAAGATAAACTCGCTGTTGCCACTTGTAGACTCCATAAAGTTAGTAAATCGTTTAAAGGGCAAGGTGTACGCTTTTATAACAAACTCCCAAGAGATGTACAAAATATGACAATTAACAAATTTAAAAACGCAATTAAACAAAATCTTTATAAAAGAGCCTAGTATAAAATATCGGATTATTTAGATTAGATGATAGAAAAGCTTGGGATTGAAATTGCTCAAACTCGTTCAAAATGTTACAATTTAGACGTAATTTATTTTCTGTATTAAGTATTGTAAAAGATCATTAAAAGAACAACCAGCCTTGTTTCTTGCCTTTCTTTCCTGGCTTGGTCGCGAAGGAGCAGGCAGTAAAATTGACGTTTCAAACTGATCCTTGTGATTTTAATGAATAAAAATATTTGACTTTGACTGCAATTATTATGATTATGTAGC
This sequence comes from Philereme transversata, assembly GCA_963924445.1. Classification (NCBI taxonomy): domain Eukaryota; kingdom Metazoa; phylum Arthropoda; class Insecta; order Lepidoptera; family Geometridae; genus Philereme; species Philereme transversata. The sequence goes on from OZ004353.1 coordinate 8,838,106, forward strand.
AATTTTACTCATAAAACTTTAATGATTTATTACAATCATTGTTATAAATACGGGATTTATCACGCACTGAAGCGAATCACACTCACTTTGAAGGTTCACGAATCGAACCGAAATATATTTCCAAGTTGGAAGATTATTCTTTGTATCACCGATAAAACGCTACGCGATAATCAAAGCGGCAATTTTTGACCAAGACTTTTTTTAAAAACTTCTGCTCAATAGAAGTGTAATAACGAGTCAATTCTTATTTTTCTAATATTTTTCCAAGTTTTAATTATCCTACCTACATACCCTAAGGGACCATAGATCAAGGGTCATACCCATAGACTAAGGGTCACAGTTCATAAGCCACCCAGTGGCCTCAGACATGACTAACAATTAAGACGTTGGTATAAAATTGTGTATCATAGATACATACCTGAAAACATCATCAGACATTTTAAGTCGTTTCTGGATAAAGTTGTATTCATTTTATAATTTTCCCAGACAAGTTTCTAAGCAGTATAAAACCGATATCGACATTTTGTAGGTATTTATTCAATACTATACAAGCGATTATAAACTTTAATACAATAACTTTAGGACGTGAGTTCTGTGAATAGTAAGAAAGAGTAGTGTTAGTATGTGACTCTATTTGTAGGAAATAACGGGACTTACCTACCAGTCGATAGTCTTGTGGAGTCGCAGTAGCCATATTGTCAGATTCTAAGATGCACTTTTGCAAAGACTTTATATGTGTTACTCGATCTTCGTAAATATTTTACTTGTAGGTAGCGATTAGGGATCCTTTGTAATTTTTAGGGTTCCGTATCTCAAAAAAAAAATGGAGCCCTAATAGGATCACTTTTTCTGTCTGACTGTCAAGACCTTTTATTTCAAGAACGCGTGAAAGTATCGAGTTGAAGTTAAAACCATATACTCAGTCTATAATCTCTTGAAGATGTGAAAAAATAAAACTTCTAAGTTATCGTAAAAAAAGATACGATCGTTTATGCCGCAATAAACGTATATTTCGACACTCTCAAGGGGAAAAAAATTAATAGGGTACTTTCCGTTGACCTAGAACTAAGAAATTTAGTAAGTAATATCGACTTATACTACAAGTACAGGGAAAGATTTGTATTTAAATCATAAAAATATAGTCTTTATTTAAAGTACGTAATCAATCATAGAAACTGTTGATACTTTGTACGGAACTGTATGTGGGCGAGCCCGACTCGCACTTGGCCGGTATTTTAATAGTAACTATCGATCAGAATATGTCGTATCGGATGAAAAATTTGTTTTTCTTTTTGCTATAGAATGTCCAAGTTAGGTCGCCGCCAAGGATTATTTTGTTAGCAAGCTAAATATAGATTCGACAGCAGTGATATGACAAATATCACTCTCTGTATGTAAGAAACAGATAAGGTTGGTTTAACTTTGTGCTAATAGGAATGCCCCCGTTATTCGCAATTAACACAAAATCTGTTTTAATAAAATATTTAAATTAAATAACTGTTAATTTTGGAACATGAATAAAAACTGGTGCTTTGTTTTATAAAACTTTTTAGAAATTGATCTCATTTTCCTGAATTTATTTTGGCTCGGTCTAAGTATTGTATTTATCGGAACCAGTGTGTCAAATTATAATATTCAAACAGTGCGTGGTTATGATCAGCTCATCAGGAATTCAGGTCGAGGGCCATGGATTGCAGGCCAATAATGTAATATGAATTATTGCATGGAATACGCACACTATTTGTAAAATGGTGTTTCAACTATATAAATAAAGTTAAAAAGTTAATTGTAAATTGAATCTTATGCATCAGATTGTTGCTTGTGAAGAGCAGTACAGTATTAAAACAAGTCTATTTTTGATATCAAGAAAACATGTTGCTTAAGTATGCATGTATAATATTAATTCGTATAAGGTTGAGTCCAACTTTAGTGTCGAAGTTTTTGGGTCGCTTACCCAGGCTAATCGTCCAAAATCTTGTTTTACTTCATATTGGAAGTAAATAACAGAAAATACATTCAGAATAAAGCATTTAAAGTCCCTTTTGTATAACATCCTTTTTAACCCTTCTTCTCCCTTCTATCTTAAGGAGCGTTTTGAGTTTCTCCACCAGGCTAATGATCGCAATTTGCGTTCTTCAGATTCCCTTCAACTTAAAACTCCTGTCCATACGACAGAGTTTTATGGTCGATCCTTCACTGTAACAGCCGTACGATTGTGGAACGATTTGCCCTTCTCTATAAGAACATCCAAGTCTATTAGTAATTTTAAAACAAAAGTACACACGCATTATCTGTCCCTGCGTTGAAGTTGTCGCTGCTTGTTAATTCATCATAACCATTTTTATAGTTGCTTGTTTTATTATAATTAAATTTGAGTTATTATTAGTATTTTAGGTTTATAGTATGTAGGTATGTTTTTAATTTTATATAGATGCACCGCCGTCATGTGATATATTATAATCCTGTCCATACTAAGGTTGTCTGGAAGAGATCGCTTTTAGCGATAAGACCGCCCATTGTACTAAATTTGTTAGTAAAAATTATGTTCTGTATTTTACTTTGGTGTACAATAAAGAGTTATCTTATCTTATCTTATCTTAAAGAAACTCAACTCATGCGAGAGTGGATAAGAATGTGTCATCCCTCTGTACCAGAATTTGTAAGCCTCTGGAATCTTACTAGTAGGCATTGCTGCATATCCTGCACAAACTACTAAGATGGAAAGTCTCCTACATAATTGACGTGTATTTCCTCCGTTTAAATTGATGGTAATAAGGTAATTTACCTACAGCTTGCAGAAATGAGCAGCAGTGACCTACTTGGGTTGGGAATGGAATATGTATGCAGATTTAATCAGTTCAAGCTGTTTAACGACCAATTTACGATAAATGAACTGGCAAAACGATATGCAAGACAAGTACACTCGTATTTTCCAATGAGTCATGTCAATGACGTCTCTGTGGCGCAGTGGGCGTATAGCCGGCTGAGACGCAGGAGGTAGCGGGTTCGATCCCCGCTGCGGAACAAATGTTTGTATGATCTACAGATATTTGTTCCGGGTCTGATTGTTTCTCTATAAGTATGTATTTACAAAAAAATATATGTATATAAGTATTCTATCAGTTATCTGGTTCCCATAGTACAAGCTCTGCTTAATTTGGGGCTAGATAGCGCTGTGTGAAATGTCTAGCAATATTTATTTATTTATTATTTATTTATTAAAATCATGAACAGACGCGGTTAAGCTAAATCTTTTAGAATAAACTTCAGAAACATTTACAAAAGTACCTGATGTTTTTGTCGGTTTTCAATTTTCAAACTCATTTCGTTTTAAACCTTCAAAATGTAGTTTACCACAGGTGATCAGTGTTTGACAATTAAAAAACTAAGAAGCACAAAGTTGCTATCAAGAATTGTCAAATGCTATCAAAAATAACAATTATAACTAGCTGACCCGGTGAACTTCGTACCGCCTCGACATGCATAGAGCGCGGGCTGCCAATAAATAAAAAATAAATAAATCAATTGTCAATCGGCCATCATTAGTTGCATGGGAAAATAATTTTTCTTTATTTTGTTTTTGCGTGAATTATTCCGATATTTTAATAGTTATTCGGGGCGGTTTCAAATCCAACAAATCAAATATCATCAAAATCGGTCCAGCCGTTCTTGAGTTATAAATGGTTTAATTAACCTGACTTATATTATGGGTTTAAATAGATAAATAATTACAATAATTAGATGACTCTGTGGACATCTGGGTATTGATTAAGGTAACCAAGTTCACTACACTCCCTCTGGAATATTCACAGCAAGGGTACTGCAATGCCTGGAAATAGCAAAACATTACAAAAACCCTACTCAGATTTCCTGTTCTGGTTACGGACGGCCGCCGGCCGGCCAGTACAAGTGTGGGACTGTGGATATGAGCCATAGAGCAAGTACCGTACAGAACGGAAGCTTCATACCATCACGAATAAAAACTACTACGCTTATAGAGTGGCAATGTGGACGTAAGCATTTGTTAAGAGACAATGTTTTAATAGAATAGAATAGAATAGAAAAACGTTTAATCTATTCCTATTTTGAAGCCCAGTGTTTCAGACAACGGGATTGTTTTTTTTATGAATCTAAATATTACATTTTTGGGGCAGAAAGGATCTCGAGTGGAAATCACACACAGGAAAGCGCAGTGTAGGACGGTCTCCTACTAGATGGAAAGAATACTCCAATTGGGTGCATGCCGCACAAGGTCGGTCGCTCTGGAAATCTATGGAGAGGCCTATGTTCAGCAATGGACGTCTTTTGGCCAATGTTGGTGCCTTACAGCTAGGGTTGCCATACGTCCGGAATTTTCCGGACATGTCTGGAAATATAGGGATTGGTCCGGAATGCGGGCGGAATCCTAAACCGTGCGGAATTTCTACAATTTTAGTAGGTACTGAGTAAAATAAACCAAATATTTTTATTACAAATAAATTAACAATCAACATTACATATGTTAATTGTTATTTTGATCATTACTGATATTTATAGCTCCCAGTAATATTCTGCAACACTTCCGAATTTTCGCGCGCGCGCGATAATTCGAGAATTTGTTTCGTTCATTCACATGCACGATGCTAACGACATTAATGTTATATTTACAAGAATGTCAGGAATTTATATCAAATGTCAGGAATTCACTCCGGAATTTAGATTTTTTAATCTGGGAACCCTATTTGTTTAGAGCAAACAAATAGAAAAGAGCAAAAACATATTATTAGGCACACACTAAATTTCTAGCATCGTATATAAAGTCAAAGTTAATTATTTTTATTCATTAAAATCACAAGGACCACCGCACGTGCAACGTCCTACCGCTCCATGTAAGGGCCCGCGCTGCATACATAATGCGATAGGGCCTCCAGTTATTGTTTTCGATTAGTTATGACAGAATAGAAAGTATGATCTTGTTAGTACTAAATAAAGATATTGCTAATGTTTGCGATCTTGTGGTTTACTAACCAAAATTAAGTAATATGACTAAAAATAGATGGTTAAACAACATCTCATTAAGATGGACCTCAAGAAGAAGCGTTGGCGCGATGATTTGGACACTTTACAGGGACTGGCAGGTTTTGGCATAGCAACGAGATAAGTGGGAAGATGAGGGGGAGGCTTTTGCCCAGTAGTGGGACAGAATTGGATAGATAAAGAAAAACATCTCACCCTTGACATAATTTTTGATTTAAAAATATTTTTTGATAGCATTTAGGTCGCTTGAGTCCAATTTCACCAATCTTGTTTTGTTCGTTTTATCAACAATCCAGGTCTAAAATGTCCCTAAATAAGTTTCAACAAAATATCTCTAAACTATTAAACCAAAAACATTTTCTTAGTAAGTTAGAAGTGAGTTAAGATAACTGGATGTCAAAGCTTGCCATATTCATAGTGGATGACTACTTTACCGTTAAACTACGCATTTCCTTATTGCGAAAACTCCAATGAGGTACTCGCTCTGCTCATTAAAATATTCTAAACGAATTTTTGATATTAAGATTTTGACTCTCATACATCTTTTTTTTATTTTTTATTCTTTGAAGTTTTAATAATTGTTTGTTTGGTCTCATGCAAATTATAACAGAATTATTTATTATTATTTTAAAGATTATGTAGTAACTTAATCCGCTAAAATGTGGGTACCTATCATTAAATAGCGAGCTCCACCCGCTGGCTAAAAAAATATATTAATGAAATAAAATTAATTTGATTAATTATTTCATAAAATTACAAAAACCTATATAATAAATTATTTGTGTAATATCTGTGCTAAACCAGATCACGTCTGGTATGGAAATTCCTGTTTTCAATAATTATACTTATCCATACTTATATTATAAATTCGTAAGTACCTAACTCTGTTACGTTTTACGACTAAACGGCTCGACCGATTTCGGTGAAATTTGGTGTATAGATGTTAGATAGATTATGACTTGGATTGAGACATGAGCCACTTTTTTAAAAATTAATTAGTAGCTAACTAACACCAATAACTAGAACTAATAATTATAAATGTAGGTACTCCATACCAATTTTGAATTGAATTAATGCTATACGTTTTGCTAATGTGGAATATATAGGGTGTTTGATAATATACGCACAAAAATGAATAGGGTTATTTTGATGAGCATAATAAAAACATTTCTGAAATGTTTACCATAGAAATGTGAAATTTATTTTGGCATATAAAAACAAACACTTTATTAAACTTATGTTCTCGCTTTCTAACCCAAAACTCGCAGACATTTCCGAAAGAGATATCAAATCGGCCTTTATTTTTGGATGTCTATTGTAAGAGTAGGCAGTAAGTTTTATATCGAATTAATCACCTAAACTTAGTCGATTTTCTTTAAAATTTGATAATATAACTAATAGTTTTTTTTTCAAGAAGTCTTTTTTTATGTTTTGAGAAACCGTACCTTGAATATCGTCAGTCTATTACCAAACATCCTGTATATAGAACTATCTGAAGTGTCTGAGAACATTTATCATTATCTAACCAGATAAGCGTACACTGCTGGACATATAAGCGCCACATTATAGTAATAATGTGGCGCGGCGTTCCTTCTATAGCTCGTCCTTAATTCAGTACTTTTATGATTTTCACCATAGATTTAAAATAACGGAGAAAGTCACATTATAGTTTGATTGTTCCAAAACGATAATTTAGAGAAATACAGCGTAGAAATCAAAGACAATCGCCTTCGACAATAACTCGTACAACCAATATGCCACAAAAACAGAAGATGATATCTACTGCTATTAAAGTATGGTCCAACCACGATAAGTCTACACAATATTCGTTTGTAGAATGTGTATTTGAAATGTCACACTCTAACATAAGTTTTAGTTGTAGTAAAGCTCTAATTAGGCAGTTCTAATTTTCTTGAATTTATCCGTGATGATGACGCAATTGTGCCGAAAACAAAACACTCAAAAATTCACAAAATAAATCCTGTTTTTAGTGAATACCATCCGTACCTAGCTGATATAGCACCCATTCGCACATACCGTTTTGGTTCTACGTTCTTGATGCGCATAGCTAAGGTGTGGAATACTTTACCGTCATCTGTTTTTCCTAAAGAAAACAATCCGGGCGTCTTTAAGGTAAGAGTGAATAGGTTTCTCCTAGATCTTCGTGCTTCATCTTAGACCACATCATCGCTTACCATCAGGTGAGATTGTGTTCAAACGAAGATTTATAAAGTTAAAAAAAAAACAGTATAATTTTCCTACCATAATGGTTTCAAAAGTTATAGGTACCTTGTGAAAGAGTTTGACGAAATTGTACCTACTAGGGTAGCAAGCAGTAATGCTCCTATTGCAGTGTTTTAGTTTAAAGGATGGGTGCTGGTGAAATTACAGGCACATGAGACTTTTCATCTGAATGTCTCAACGCACATGAATACCTTTGGGCCCCAAAGCTTGGTAACCTCTAAACACAAAATTATAACTGAGTAGCATTGCCAGAGCCCTCCTCCTAAACTTCATTTTTTTGTTTTTTCTTGAAATTGGGTTTTTAATAACTAATGGTTCGCCCCGAACTGAGGTCTCGCGAGTCTACCATAAAAATAAAAAAAAATATTATTCGTAATTTTTGACTAGCAAAATAGTGCCACGATATAAAAACCAACTAACTTGACCTACAGTTTCATTCAAATTACGGGTAACGGGAGTTCATGTTAATTGGATACCCTTTTTTGGGGTACAATTTGCAGTTATTCTAAATTTCAGACTTTTGCCTATATTTGTGATACTTAAGCTACACGCATACTAAATTACAGCACTGTGGGGTCACTGGTGTACCCTGTGATTTTATCAAAGTTTAGTCTTTATTATGGCTAATAACTCAAAAATTACAAAAACTTTACTTAAAATAAAAATGAAGACCTTTAATTTGACGTCTCATTTGACCCAATAGTCTCATTTTCATATTTATTTTACCCCTCTTGAACCCCAATATCTCAACAACGCCCCAACATTTTTAGCTCAATGAGTCACAACAAAATTGTTCAAACATTACCTACCTACATATATACCAAATTTCACGATGATCGGATAAACGCTTCGAAAGTTATCTGCGGACAAACAAACATACATACATACAACGCCGATTTGCCAAAGATGATTTGGAGATCTCGCTCCGCTCGACCAATAATTTAATCTATTCCTTGCGTTATGCAGGTTTAGCATGGTCAGGCAATATCTACAGCTATTAAATAAACTTTCTAGATTCAATTATATTTTCTGTCTGAAGAAACAGGTTTTTAATATCAGACGTTTTTACCTATTAAGAGTTGGACATCTGTATCAATAAATTAATATTAATAACAGAGACAGCTATATTTTACCGTGACGTAATAAGCCTAGACAGAAAAAGTTTTGCCGCCAAATTGAGGTAGTTTTAGAAGTAGTAGAGTTCCTTGTGAAATTAATAAATTTAAAAACGTAATTAAACAAAGTCTTTATAAAATTGCTTTTTTTTTTAATTGGTTAGAACTTCGGTTGACCACAATCTCACCTGATGCTAAGTGATGATGTGGTCTAAGATGAAGCACGAAGATCTAGAATAAACCTATTTACTCTTCCCTTAAAGAGGCCCGGATTGTATTCTTTAGGAAAAACAGACGACGGCAAAGTGTTCCATACCTTAGCTGTACACATCAAGAACGTAGAACCAAAACGGTGTGTGCGAATGGGTGGTATATTGACTAGGTACGGATGGTACTGAGCCGTGCGCCTGCTTGTCCTTTGATGGAAGGGAGATGGCGGGATCAGATCGTATAGTTCCTGGGCACATTCCCCAAAACGTATTCTGTAAAAGATCGATAGGCTTGCAACTTTACGGCGGTGTTCGAGACTTTGGGTCTTAGTCTCCGCCATATATAGCTCACCTATAAGCCTAAAAGCCCTACGTTCTATCGAGTGTAAGGTAGCGAGCTGGTATTTGGCTGAACCCTCCCAAAGGTGGCAGCAGTACTCCATACCAGACCGGACTTGAACTTTGTAAAGACTAAGAAGCTGTCCTGGTGTGAAATCTCCTGACCTTGTTGAGGATGTCCAGCTTCATGGCAGCTGTTTTAGCCTTAGACTCGATGTATGAGCTAAAGTTGAGAGTAGGCGTGAGTGAGACTCCTAGGAGCTCGAGGTGACCTCTTACAGATAACGGTAAATTTCGGAAAATTGGAACTTGGGTAAACTGACTCTTTTTCGTCGAGAAGAGACATGCTTGCGTTTATGAAGTATTGGATTTGACAAGATTGCCTACTATAAAATATCGGATTATGCAGATGATAGAGAAGCTTTAGATTGAAATTGCTCCAACTCGTTCAAAATGTTACAATTTAGACGTAATCCATTTTCTGTATTGTTATGTATTGTAAAAAGATCATAAAAAAAACAACCAGCCTTGTTTCTTGCCTTTCTTTCCCTTGGTCGCGAAGGAACACGCAGTAAAATTTACGTTTCAAAGTGTTCCTTGTGATTTTAATGAATAAAAATATTTGACTTTGACTTAAAGGGCTTGCCCGGGGAAGTACTGCCAACATACATATTTTGGTCGCCAAGCAGCATTGCTGAGTTTCGAAGGATATAATTGCCAGTGAAATTACAGGCACATGAGACTATACACCTGTATCCCTCAAGTTGATGGACGCAGGGCAGTGCGTCGTAGCGCACTTTTCTAAGGTGGACGAGCCCAATACTTTGTTATAGGCCATGGTTACCACTTAACATCAAGTGGCCATATGCTTGTTCCATCTCCAGGTCATATAAAAAAAAAGAAAGATCTATGTGAACATGTTGTATGTACCTGGTACCTACCTATAGTGATTTGAATTTTAAGGTAAGCCCTAACAGTATAGTTTTTATAATATTTGCCATATTTAAAAGAGGTCACATCAACAGTCACATTTAAAGGGATTTTAAGGTTCAACTTTCCATTTGGAAAGTTGTTCTAGGACTTTAATTTTTTTTATGTGTAAAGGAATACATAAAGGAAGCCTATATGTGAAGTGAGAACTTGCGCAACCCTATAGTTTTTGAAATATTAATTTTCGAAAATCCGTAATCGATGCGAAATTCGCTCGAAAATTAGTGTCCGACCTTACAGTTTGCGTACTATCGATTATTGCGACACTCAATTGACATGACAGCGACAGATAATACGGGTTTTTCATAGGTTTTACATATTTACTGGCGGGAATTTCGAATTTGGCAATGACATTGACATTGCTTTTACAAATTTTACAATACATTTGTTCACTGTTGGATGGATTTGGTCGTGTTATCTTTCTCTTGCGGTCAAGACGTTTTCGTACTCCTGTAAAATAAATTTACGTGGCTACGATGGCGTTCTGCTTCATCTCCCGCTGCGGAGTTGAATCTTGTGCAAATGTTGGACTAGTGAGCCGCTTGTCGAAAAAAGCCGAAAAATAGTAGACTGCATCGAGACAGGGCACCGCAACTTGAGTAGGTTAGGTTCAAAAAGAGAGACAGAATCGACACGGGGCATCCCGACCCCACGTGGTCTTGTGCTTGATACCCCTGGAGTGTATATGTGAAGCAAGTCATACGAGGCCAAGTGAAGCAAAGGTTGAGTTTGACTTGCGTCACTCAGGGGCGACCTTTAGAGCTTCTGGCGGGAGCCCACCCAGAACCAGGGGGTTGGAGAAAAAAGTGGTCTATGAAAACGTTGTTCCCCTTCACCCCTCCTGCCCATTTCTAACATATAAGTTTTTCTCGTAACCTCAAAATATAGTCGGGGCAGGCCGAGGAAGCGTTGGCGTGACGACCTCGATGCATTCCAACATGGCTGGTGGGACGAGGCGAGTGATCGTGAGATGTGGAGGAACATGGGGGAGACCTTTGCCCGGCAGTGGGAAAGTATAGGTTAAAAAAAAAACTTCCAAATATGTTGTTATAATTTTCTTAAAAACTATAGGTTTTCGTAAGTCCTCACCCCAGGGGGTTTTTCCAAATCCCCCGTCCCCTCCCCTCTCCCCCCATCCCCCTAACGAACCGTTCCAAATGGAAAGTCCTTCCGAGTTTAATATTACAAAAAGAAGTCCAACAACATAGACATATGTATATGTATTCTACCGAGTGCATAGTACATATATACTGATGTCTAATAACGACTAAGCTACACAAAGGGCTAAAAAGAGGATACTTTTATCCCATAAATTGTAAGAGGGTGGCTACACCGCTAGTATATCTAGCGAGCTAGTCTGGGTGCCTTGGGTGGCTTTTGCAATATTTATAACTGGAGCAATGTCCGGCGAAGCAGCCTATCTGGTTGGGATGTTGTGGGAACATTACGTTGTAACGCTAAGACCGGTATTCTAGAACTGTGCTCAAGCCTGAATCGCAAAAAAAAACTTATATTCTAAACTGATTTTTTAGGGTTCCAGAGTCGAATTATATTGTTGAACCATTATAGTTTTGCCATGCCCGTCTATCTGTCTGTCCGACCATTTACAGCCGTAAAAATTGGCATGATCCGTGACGCCTAGTAAGTTATCTATATAACTAGTGGTTCACCCCGAACTGAGATCCCGCGAGTCTCCCATAAAAACAAAAAAAATATTATTTATAATCTTTGACTATCAAAATAATGTCGCGAAATGAATAACCATATAACTTGACCTACAGTTTCATTCAAACTACAAGTAACGGGGGTTCATGTAAATTACTACACTTTTTTTGGGGTAGAAATTGCAGTTATTCTGGATTTCAGACTTTTGCCTATATTTGTGATAAAGCTACACGAATTCCAAATTTCAGCACTGTGGGGTCACTGGTGTACCCTGTGAATTTCGTCAAAGTTCAGTTTTTATTATGGATAATAACTCAAAAACTATAAAACCGGATAGTTTCATGTTGATTTTGTTTTACGCCTCTTGAACCCCAATATCTCAACAACTCCCACACATTTTTAGCTTATTTAGTTACACAAAAATTGTGCCATCACTACCTACTTATGTACCAAATTTCACGATGATCGGATGAACGCTTCCAAAATTATCCTCGGACAAACAAACATACATACATACATACAACGCCGATTTGCCCAAGTTTATTTAGAGATACTCTGATCACTGACTGAGAATATTCTTCAAGTTTTCAAGCAGTAGTCGACCAACTTATGTCTGTAGTAATGTTTGTAATTTTTTTTTGTGCTACATGGAGATGAAAGAAGCTTATGGCCCACCTGATGTTATGTGGTAACCATCACCTTTAACATAGAATTACCTCGTAGGTCACGCACATTAGAAATGTGACCAACGATGTACTGCCCTGCGTCCATCAACTTGAGGCATACAAGTATAAAGCCTCATGTGCCTGTAATTTCACCGGCAACCATACCCTTCAAACCGAAACACAGCCATGATGCTTGGCGGCAAATTAGTTGTTGTTATCTATCTCTTGTATATAAAACAAAGTCGGGTTAGTTAAATCAAGAACGGCTGGACCGATTTTGATGATCATTGATTTGTTGTATTTGTTGCCGCCCTGAATAGCAGAATAACTATTAAAATATTTGAAAAATTCACGCAAAAAAAATTCAACATTATGAAGAAATTTCAACCGGCGACGTACATTGGCAGCCCGCGTCATATGCCCGTTAAGGCGGTACGAAGTTCAGTGGGCCAGCTAGTAGTTGATAAATAATACTAATAACAAAAATCAACTGCAAAATTAACTTAATATTTTAAAATTAAAGATGCAGCCGTACTTTACTGACTGACTACTAGGAATCCTTCACTGAGCAGGACCCAACACGCGTTTTACTAGTTATTTTTAATTTGTCATGTACCTGTCGTATAAATTATAAAAAAAACAGGCCAAGTGCGAGTCAAACTCGCGCATTAAGGGTTCCGTACCATTATCTATAAAAAGGGCAAAAAATCACGTTTGTTGTATGGGAGCCCCCCTTAAATATTTGTATTATTTAATTTAATTATTTATTTTTAAAGTGAACATATAACTAAATATTCTCTGAATACTTCAAGCGTCTACCTGTTGCCGTTATTAATATCGAGCAAAAACGAGCAAAAAATAATGTTTGTTGTAAGGGCGCCCCCTTAAATATTGATTTTATTCTTTTTTTAGTATTTATTGTTATAGCGGCAACAGAAATACATCATCAGTGAAAATTTCAACTGTCTAACTATCACGGTTCATGAGGACAGACGGACAGACAGACAGCGGAGTCTCAGTAATAGAGTCCCGTTTTATCCTTTGGGTACAGAACCCTAAAAAAGATGATATTGTAGGTTACAACATCACAATAACACTTCTACCTCTCTAGTAGACTCTTAAAGGTATTAAAATAAATGCCTTAAATTGCTGACTAGTTGCAATACTTGGCAACACTTTTTGAAAGTCCATTGCGTAAAGGATGGGATGAGATTATTCGCTTTCGAAATCAACCAGGAGATTGAAATAAACCGCACAGTTTACGGTACGATTTATAACTAGGCCATCCTGAAGTTGGTAATGATAATTTAATTAAATAACACTCAATGATCACATACTCGTACATACAAGGTTCTGAATTAATCTATATACCAAACTAGCTAACACGCTCACGGCTTCGCACGGGTGGGTTATCAGTTAAATATTACCCTCATTTTGCGTAGTTGTCTAAAAAGTAGTCTATGTCCTTTCCCAGGATATAACCTGCCCCATTGCAAAATTTCATTACGACCCGTTCAGCCGTTTAGTCGTGTAAAGGTAACAAACAAACATAGTTATGTATGTATTATACATATAAACCTTCCTCTTGAATCACTATCTATTGCTGAAAACTGCATTTAAATCTGTTGAGTAGTTTAAAAGATCTTTTAAAAGATCGCTTAGATCTTTTAAGTAGTTTAAAAGATCTAAGCGATCTTTTAAAAGACAGCGAAAGCGACTTCATTTTATACTATTTAAAGACAAAGATTTTAGCGTAAACGGCCCAGCGATTTAATTGTTAAAATATAACAAAGTTAATTTGGAATTTATAATATTAGGTTGTAACAGCGGCTGCATTCTTTGATTAGTTAGTGCTAAACCTTGCTAAGCCCACTGTAAAAATAATTCTCAATATATAAATCATTAATCCTTGCGCCACACATGGATTTCTAGAAATAAAAATTATGTGATGTTTAATTATTGAGTAAAAATATGAAGCCATTTCCGTATTAAGTTCTAGTAAAATTGAAGTGTTGATCTTATCATCGACCGCAAAGCAATTGAAAGTAGACTTTACCATAGTCTTTACTTGAGCTTTGTAGCGGCTAGCGACGATTGCGATGCGTAAAATTATCACATTTTTGTTGGTAAAATTACAATTTTTTGCACATCGAATCGCGAAAGGGCCGTGACTAAAATCTTGAAAATTTTGATAGGCGGTTTTTGTTATGTATCTAATTAAGTAGGTCAATCAAACCATCTATCGACCATATCATCAGTTAGATAACGGAAAATTAACTAAACGTTCTGATTGGACTTCTGAACTTGAAATTATGAGAATCGGGGACCATCCTAAACCATATTTTCATGATAAAAGTCTTTTATAAAAAAAGTAGAAACAATTAGTTAAGTTTTCTTACTATTTTTTTAATATAAATATATATCTTTGTTTTTATTCGTTTTAATATGTCTTAATGATGTGATTGGTCGTAGGCCACGACAACTAGCCGTTAGGGATAGTTGTATGTAGGGTTGCTACGAGTATACGTCAGGAATTTTCCGGACATGTCCGGTAATATAGGCCTTTATCCGAAATGCGGGGGAATCCTAAACCGCCCGGAATTTCTACAATTTAAGTAGTTAACGAGTAAAATAAAACAAAATGAACCAAATATTTTGCTTTCTAAACTCGCTGTTGCCACTTGTAGACTCCATAAAGTTAGTAAATCGTTTAAAGGGCAAGGTGTACGCTTTTATAACAAAATCCCAAGGGATGTACAAAAATTGACAATTAATAAATTCAAAAACATAATTAAACAAAATCTTTATAAAAAAGCCTACTATTATCGGATTATTTAGATGATAGAGAAGCTTGGGATTGAAATTGCTCCAACTCGTTCAAAATGTTACAATTTAGACGTAATTTATTTTCTGTACTTATTTTTATGTATTGTAAATAGGATCATTAAAAAAAACCAGCCTTGTTTCTTGCCCTTCTTTACTGGCTTGGTCGCGAAGGAACAGGCAGTATAATTGACGTTTCAAAGTGATCCTTGTGATTTTAATGAATAAAAATGTTTGACTTTGACTTTGACTACGTCTATTCACATGCACGATGCTAACGACATTGATGTTATATTTAGAAGAAAGTCAGAAATTTTCATCAAATGTCAGGAATTTACTCCAGAATTTCGATTTTTTAATCTGGGAACCCTAGTTGTATGATATAACTTGTTTACCAGATTATTAATGAATGCATATAGAAACGAGGAAAAGATAATGTCTCGGAGTAAGAATATTCCATCGAACTCGTTATGAGACCAAACTACAGTTGCAGTTTACATAGCCCAGAGTTGAAGTTTAAGTACACTTGTGATGCAAAATAAACGTTTTTCTATTCTTTTCTATTCTAAGTTTATTTTACATACGAGTAGGTTTCTTCTAGCCATCAGGTACCGGTCGCACCAGATCAGTCGCTCTGGTAATTTATAGGGGAGCCCCATGTTCAGTAGAGAATGTTTTATGACTGATATATATGATATAACAGAAGAAATTTAAGAATTTTATGTCTTCTTTTTTCAATCCTTATTCTGTTTTAGATAATGAGGACTCCTTACTTACTCCTTATTATCTAAAATGCCAATTTTATTTCCTCTCTGACACCCACTACAGAAACCTCAGATCTATGGATTCTCTCCTTCTTGCTACCCCGAAACACTCAACGTCCTTCCGGGGCAACTCTTTTGAGGTGGTAGCTGTCGGTCTATGGAACTCTCCCCCTACTCATATTAAAAAGGCGCCAAGTAAACCGGTCTTCAGACGACTAGTCTACAGTCATTTCTTGCAGTCTTCCACTAGCTTTTAAAATATATGGAAACGTAATATGTGTACTTTATGTATTACTTAAGTATTTTTTGTTTTATATATATGTTGTTTGTTTGTTTTAATTCTTTAAATATTTTTTAATTTGAAATATACAAGTTTTGAATTTCCATAGATTGTAAGGCGACCGAAAATATACCAAAGTTTGATGTATAACAAGAAAGAATTTATAGTTGATCGAGCGAAGCGAGAAGCACCGCTCGCCATCGGCAGGGAATCCATCCACACACCTTGGTGACGATCTGGTCGCGTACCGTGAGGTTCCAGAGGAATTTCCTCCCGCAAACACGTCGTTTGTGGAATGGTCTCCCTGCCGAGGTTTTCCCTGGGGACTACGGTATGGGGTTCTTCAAAATAGGGCGTTTTGAAAATTTTAAAGGCATACCTTTGGTGTTACAAACGTCCATAGGTAACCGCTTACCATCATATGCTTGTTTGCTACCTTAGTGTCAATCAACTTGGGCAAATCGGCGTTTTATGTATGTATATATGTATGTATGTTTGTTTGTCCGAGGATAACTTTCGAAGCGTTTATCCGATCGTCGTGAAATTTGGTATATAGGTAGGTAGAGATGGCACAATTTTGGTGTGACTCAATGAGCTAAAATGTGAGGTTGTTGAGATATTGAGCTTCAAGAGGGGTAAAAAAAATTGGGACTATCTGGTCAAATGGCACGTCTAATAAAAGGTCTTTGTGCGTAAATTTCAACCCCGTTTTTATTTTTAAGTAAAACTTTTATTACATCGTCTCAAACTTTTTCGTCTGTGTGTTGCATGTCGCGTGACGGTCGGCCGCGGAGTAGGGATAAAGTGAAAGGCGCTCGTCAGAGCAGCCGAGGCCAATATGGCGGCGCCTATAGTTCGCATCAGCTGACCGTGTAGTGTATAGACTATTTCTCATTTGTGCCAACGAAAATCTTTAGTTAAATGTCTATAATGTGAAACAAAGTTTCACTTTTACCGTGGTTTCATAAACCACACAATCCTTTTTTAGTTTAAACCTTGTAGTTTTTAAGTTATTAGCCATAATAAAATCTGAACTTTGACAAAATTCCCTCCAAACGTCGACGAACCACTAGTTATAAGTTTAAAAGAATTGGGGTAGTTAAGGTCGCTACGAAGTCATTTTTTCGCTAAGAGTGTATGAACTATAAATGATTATGTTCATACCGAATGCTTAGTTTGCTTTAATTACTCTAAGTTGCTAAGTAATATAGAAAGGAGGAATAGATAAAGCTCTTAGTTAGAAAGTGTTGGATAGATTGAGTTTCAGTTAAACCATGGCTTGCTTAAAAGCGCCAGCCGTTATATAACGGTAAAGGGTAAAATCTTTTTTTTATACGCATGAAACTAATTCTCTAATCCAGCAACTAAAACATGTTCGAATATATAAAGTGTATGCCATCTCTTTTCCCTAACCTATGATTTTACAAATTTCCTCCTAACTCAGCTTATAAGACTCGCAAACATCATCTTTGAAACAACAAAAAAACCGCTTTGAAATCGTTCATCTTCTTAAAAACTGTAGAGCGAATAATGGTATGATTGAAATGGTAAGCTTGATTACCTGGGACTGTGACTGCCAATCGGCCGAAGAACACAGCTGGAAAGATGAGGTGGAGAAAGACCTCCTTGTTTTCCAAGTGCCAATTAGCAAGAAGTAGCGCAAACCCGCTTTGGAGTTAGTTCAGGATTGTAAATAATAATAATAACTTAGGAACTCCGATGCTACCGAATAATACTCATACAAACGGTCAAAAATAAAACAAATAAATATTGAAAGACATTTCACACAGTGCTATCTAGCCCCGAACTAAGTAGAGCTTGTACTATGGGAACCAGAGACCAAGCTTTTTTTAAAATATATTCTTATAATAACTAGTGGTTCGCCCCGAACTGAGATCTTGCGAGTCTACCATAAAAACAAAAAAATATTATTCCTTATCTTTGACTAACAAAATAGTGCCCCGAAATAAAAACCAATTAACTTGACCTACAGTTTCATTCAAATTAGATGTAACGGGGGTTCTTGTAATTGGTTATATTTTTTTGGGGTACAAATGACAGTTACTCTGTATTTCAGACTTTTGACTATATTTGTTTCACTAAAGCTACACGAATACCAAATTTCAGCATTGTGGGGTCACTGGTGTACCCTGTGAGTTTTGTCAAAGTTTAGTTTTTATTATGGCTAATAACTCAAAAACTACAAAAACTTTACTAAAAGTAAAAACGGGGTCGAAATGTACTAATGAAGACCTTTCATTTGACGTCCCACTTGACCTAATAGTCTCATTTTCATTATTTTTATCCCTCTTGAACTCCAATATCTCAACAACCCCGCAATATTTTTAGCTCATTGAGTCACACCAAAACTGTGCCATCACTACCTACCGATGTACCAAATTTCATGATGATCGGATAAACGCTTCGAAAGTTATCCTCGGACAAACAAACATACATACATACAACGCCGATTTGCCCAAGTTGATTTGGAGATCTCGCTTCGCTCGATCAAATAGAAAAACGTCCAGACCCGGATCAAACATCTGTAAAAAGACTTCTAAAACCAGTTTTTTTGCATCAATAGTGAAATACCACATCCAGTATGTAGATTAGTTAACAGTTTTATGATTGAACTATCACAATTAAAAGTGATTAGACGGAAACACAGTTGTATTAACGAGATTGTCGTAATTTGATAACTATGTAAACGAGTAGTCATCAACTTTAATTAATAAAACAAGTGAATTATTCCGGATTTTGATACAATAAATGAAATATTCCAGATCAGAAATAGCTATAATGGTCACTTTTTGGTTTTTTCAAAGTGTGCCTCCTATTTCCTATTATTAAAATCATTATCTGGGCCTTTAGTACGAGTTGTCGTATAACGAAAACGTCAATGGGTTTCGCGTGCTATTTCTTTTGTTTTCATACAACTCGCAGCGCCCCAAAGCGAGCTCATGAAAACTATTGACGTTTGCGTAATCTGTCAACTCTTACTAAAAGCCATTTAAGCTAAAAGGCCTCATTTATAAAAGCGAAATCAGGCCGGCTATTTATCATTATTATTCACAGCTTCACTTCACCTAATGAGTATAGGCCTTATTAAGTTTTTGCCACCCAACCACCACTCCACAAGTCTGATCGACCAACCGACACCTGGTGATCTCGCAGATGCTGTTACACAGTGCGGCGCCACTGAAAACCAGTGATGCAGCAGCTATGCCTCTGCAGCAAATGCTGAGTGGTAGCCGATTTATGATTACAACTAGCTTCCGTGCGTGGCTTCGCACACGTTGTTTGTCAACAAAAAGTAGCCTATTTTTGGTCATAATCTATCAACACATCAAATTTTAATAAAGGGACTAGTGTGTGAGTGGCTACAGAAATTTATAGGAAGTTTGGTAGTGAGATTGATGGATGGAATATTCAGCTTGTACCTATCACACTAATAGTATAGATGCGAAAGCTTGGATGTTTGTTTATTTATTTATTTGTTTGTTTGTTGTTATCACATCGTAACGGCTGAACCGATTTCGATGAAATTTAGTATATAAGTAGATTGTAACCTGGATTAACACATAGGTTACTTTTTATCCCATAAATCAGGTTTCATGGGATAAAAATGGGGTTTCAAGTCAATTTGCAACAGCGAGTTTAGCTTTATTTCTAGATTGCCTACACATTTAGTAGTGTAACGCGTACGAAGTCGCGGGCAACAGCTAGTTTCACTATATTTCATTATGTGAATTGGCCTTCTCATACTATTAACATCATAATACTGAATTGATATACTCTCGAACAGCTGAGGTGTGGTTTGATTCTTTGTAACCAACGACCTTTTTCAAATAAGTAAATAGATTATATAAGTACCATTGATTCAAGTCAAGATCCAGTTCCACACCAAGTAAAACCCAAAATTGCGTACATGACATGCGTTTTTCTTGAAAAATATGTAAGTATCTAGTTCATTGTATCTTAGTTGTGAAATTATGAAATGTCTACTATTCATTTAATAGGTATTAATGACTCCGTAGTTTTACAATGGTGGCCATTCTGTTGTTTACTTGTTAGTCAGCACTAACTAATATTGTGTAACATAAGAACGGTCTTATTTTGTACACACTACATTCAACATCATACATCAACAACCCCTAACATTTTTAGCTCATTTAGTCACACCAAAGGTGTGCCATCACTATCTACCTATGTATTAAATTTCACGATGATCAGATAAACGCTTCGAAAGTTATCCTCATACCTACATAATACATACATACAACGCTGATTTTCCCAAGTTGATTTGGAAATCTCGCTTCGCTCGATCAAAAATTGGTCAGATAATGACAATCTTTAGTCCGTTATGATGAAAAGCGATAATTTGATCCCTAAGAGTGGACTCGAAAATGACAAGGCTTTTTCTTGGTCAACGGTACAACCATCCTACTTCTCGGAAAAATACTCACTACGTGATTCACCCTAATGGTAAAGTTATTTATGCTATTATCGATGCGGACAGAATGGATTATACTAAACAGTAGCTAAACCTTATAATGGACTGACTTCTAAGTAACGAACTTTGATAACTACAAACGTTAGATTACCTTTGTTGCTAGTAAATGATAATACTACTATTCAAGAAGAGTTAAGCAAAAGAAGTCACAGAAAACATATGAATTGGAGCAGTAATATCGAGTTCATAATAAAATTATACAGAACAAGCTTCCGCACGCGGCTTCGCACGCGTGGTTTGCCAATAAAAAGTAGCTTAGCTTAATCCAGTTTATGATCTACGTACATTCCAAATTTCATCAAAATCGGAAGTGGATAGTCACCAAACTACTTAATCTTCAACAAATGTAAAGTATGCATTTTGGTCTGTAAAAACCCGTTGTTCAACCCTTCCGCTTCTCAAAATATGGAATTGGCATCGACTTATCAAAAGAACAATAATAATTCTTGGAATGTATTTATTCGACGGCAAAACTTACCACAGCAGCAAATGACAAAGGCATTGCAAATCAAGGATTAAGCAAATTTCGCATATTTTCACACACTGTTGCAATAAAGAATTTAAATTGTTTTTAAATATTTTAAATGTGGTTATTGTAGATCGTCATTTAATTAAGGCGTAGATTAGGTATTTTCTGGTTCCAACAGATTTCTTTGATATAATTAACGAAATTTAAGATAACTTACCTCTAACTTGAAGCTGAATCCGCTGATTCGAAGCCATCACTTACAACTTAAACAAATAAACATATACAGAATCAGGTTCTTCGACTTTGATACCGCTATGCACATAGGTTCATGCATAACTCTCGCACACTTTTAGTACAAAACTTTGGACTTTGTTTATGCTTAGAATACGGTTCGTTCGTTCGTTCGTGGACTGGTATCGCGGGATACCTGCCTCGGCCGGGCCCGTCGACTAAGCTAAGATGCCTGCCTGCGTTGTAGGGCAACGTGCTTACACGGCTCTGTGTCTGAGTGCGTGAGAAGGCTTTGCTGCGCGTGCGAGTGTGCAGTGTTGCTAGTGCGATTAATACCATGAGCGAAGGGTACCTGATAGTTATGTTATATAGTTAGATTATAGGTAACTCGTGGTTCATCAATTTTATTTATTGAGTAGATATTTATAGACTGCTCATTTCTATAACTTAAGATTTATTCTTTGCTTATTTGATAACTATATTATTTAACGCCAGTGTGCATAAAGGACATTGGAGTTTTAAGGACGGGTCAAATAATATTAAACTCTATTTTAAAGTTCATTGAAAATTAGGTTAACAATGAAACGAAAATTTCACGCAAGAGCGAGGGAGAGGATAATCATTCCCTCCCTCTTAAACTCATAGAAAAATGATTTTTTTTTGTTTACATAATAAAATTTGCGTGCAGTGAACTTATTTAAGTTCACTGCACACAAATTATGCGTTTTATTATGCTCTATAAAAAAAGGATTGTGTGGTTTTATGAAACCACGGTAGTTTCACTTTATAGACATTTAACTAAAAATTTTCGTTGGCACAAATGAGTAGGTAATAGTCTATACATTACACGGTCAGCTGATGCGAACTATAGGCGCCGCCATATTGGCCTCGGCTGCTCTAACGAGCGCTTTTCGCTTTATCCCTACTCCGCGGCCGACCGTCACGCGACATGCAACACACAGACGAAAAAGTTTGAGACGATGTAATAAAAGTTTCACTTTAAAATTATGCTCTATTTAGAGCATAGTAAGTTGATGTTCATTTATTTTAATAGTTTGTTAGCGAGACTGTTTTCGATTGTTTATATTTTTTTTGTTTGATGCTATAGAATATAAATACAACTGTTGTTTTTGGAATGCCTTATTTAAAGAACTAAAAAAAACATAACTCGCATTTTAGGTTGCAAAAGACATGTATCCGCTGGCAACACCAACAACAAAGCGTCTACGTATTCAAGCTTAAAACACCGATTAAATTCTGGACAAGCATTTATTGTGTTTATAAATAGCGCTGGTTCTTATATCGAGTTCTTGCTGATTCCACGTATCTGGGATGCGTATATGAGTATCTTATTAAGTATTAAACAACTGGTTAATCCAGTTTCGGGTTTAACTGATGCTGTTTGATAATCGGTTTTAGCTTAAATGGTGTGTTTTTTCTTGAGTAGCGCTTCATTTATACATATTTAATCTACGTATATAATAATATTACATTTTATTTATAAATAAATAAATAAAATAATATCGTCATTAACTGCAGGTAATAAATAGATTTATTGATCTTTTTATTGCTTTTTTCATAAATTTATCAATTTCAGTCGTTTCACTTTGTTGACTTAAAGTAATGTTTTGTTATTTAAATACTTAACTAAATACACATTTTGTGAATATAACCATATGATAATTATGCAGTTAATCTAAAACCAATTTTAATAGTCGACAGTTTTTTTAAGCCAAGTGCGCCATCTATATTTAAATAAAAGACACTTAGGTTCGGTAGAGTTTCAACTTTCGTTAAACGATTCTCTTTAAATTCGTTCATCATTCGTTCAGTTCAAGCAAATTGGTCTTGATTTCATTCCCATGTTCTACTCCACTTGCGATTATTTTTGTTGTTCTAAATAATTATAAGTACCTAGTTATGGAATAACATTAATTTCTCTTTCTTTTAGTAGAAGTTATTTCAACACAGTAATAATAAGCTGTGATAATTTAAAATTTTCTAATGTCTAAAATGAAGTCAAAGAGGTAATAAGAGAGAAATAATTATTATTATTCTCAAGTGAGAATAATATGTACCTACCTATGTGTGTTCTCCATGAAACCAAGACTGGCAGCAATGCAACTATAGTAATAGCTAATTAGATTTATTTTGTTTTTTTGTGCAGATACTATATATTTAGTACTGTTACGCCGAGGCTGTTAAACAATGAGTAATAATCGAACCTTCTCGAACGCTTTTGTCTTGCTGTGTTATTGTTGCT
Organism: Philereme transversata; assembly: GCA_963924445.1. NCBI lineage: Eukaryota > Metazoa > Arthropoda > Insecta > Lepidoptera > Geometridae > Philereme > Philereme transversata. The sequence goes on from OZ004353.1 coordinate 8,861,692, forward strand.
ATTGTTTGTGGTTTCGCAGAATGGGGAGTGGCCATTGTGTCGAGGGACCGACCCTTTCCTGGAAGGATCTACATCGTTCTCGAACAATCGAAATGTGTGTGATATAGTAAATAGGCCGGAGAGATGGCCGGACAGTCAGTCTCAGTGAGTTAGTCTCAGCGAGGCCCTGGAGGACTGACGTGGGAAGGGTCTCGCGTGAACAGTAGTTGCTCCCGAGTCAGTCTGGATTAAGCTATACGTGCGATCATTTCGGTGACTTTAAGTGGTGCAACAGTGGTGTGAATTAGTGTGTTGTGATTACGTGTGACCAAGTTCGTGTATTCATCGTTCTAGTGTTGAATAAAAGTGTTATTTTGGTTAAATCGATTCCCATTATTTTATCCCGAACCCTCAGCTCGTAACAATTTGGTGTCAAAAGTGGGATAAAATAATGCCGGTTCTACCAAAGAATAACGTGGACAGTGTCAGGAGGACAGGTCAACGACAACAGAAAATGGATGAAAGGCGGTTTGGAGATCCTCCGGTTCAAGAAGCTCGGCAGAGTCGTCAGCCGATGGAGATGGAATCAGCCGCCGCCGAATCATTTGGAGCATCATCATCATCATCTGTGGGGCAAGCTCCTGTGACAGGCGATCTTGCTGCTATTATGGCCATGCTTTGTCGTCAACAAGAAGAGCAGCGACGTTGGCAGGAAGAACAGCGACGTCAGGAAGAAGAGCAGCGACGTTGGCAGGAAGAACAACGACGTCAGGATAAGGAAGAGCAGCGTCGTCAGCAAGAAGAGCAGGCTCGGTTGCAGGCAGAACAGTGACGTCAGGATAAGGAAGAGCAGTGTCGTCAGCAAGAAGAGCAGGCTTGGTTGCAGGAGGAAGAACGCCGTCAGCATAAAGAAGAGAAGCGTCGTCAGCAGGAAGAGCAGGCTCGGTTGCAGAAGGAACAGCGACGTGAACAGGTGGAGCAGACTCGGTTGCAAGAGGAACAGCGACGTCAGGATAAAGAAGAGCAGCGTCGTCAACAGGAAGATCAGCGACGTTGGCCATAAGAGCGTGCTCGACTGATGAGGGAATCGTTCGGTTCATCTGGAAAGGAATTCCAGGAAGTGAAAGAACAGATAGAAATCATGAGAGCCGTGTTTTGGAGGCTGGAATTGGGATCGCTGATGAGAAAGGGACTCTGGGTGTCCTGAAGTACTGGAGACGGCAATGTGGCTCCTCTAGTTGCTACATCTTCAGCGCGAGGTGCGTCTAAAATTGTTCGTGTTGATCGGTTGCTGCGATATGGGGCTAAGAATGCTCGGGACGAGCATGTTTTAGGAGGGGGCAGTGTTACGCCGAGGCTGATAAACAATGAGTAATAATCGAACCTTCTCGAACGCTTTTGTCTTGCTGTGTTATTGTTGCTATTGTTTGTGGTTTCGCAGAATGGGGAGTGGCCATTGTGTCGAGGGACCGACCCTTTCCTGGAAGGATCTACATCGTTCTCGAACAATCGAAATGTGTGTGATATAGTAAATAGGCCGGAGAGATGGCCGGACAGTCAGTCTCAGTCAGTCTCAGTGAGTTAGTCTCAGCGAGGCCCTGGAGGACTGACGTGGGAAGGGTCTCGCGTGAACAGTAGTTGCTCCCGAGTCAGTCTGGATTAAGCTATACGTGCGATCATTTCGGTGACTTTAAGTGGTGCAACAGTGGTGTAAATTAGTGTGTTGTGATTACGTGTGACCAAGTTCGTGTATTCATCTTTCTAGTGTTGAATAAAAGTGTTATTTTGGTTAAATCGATTCCCATTATTTTATCCCGAACCCTCAGCTCGTAACAGTACTTTCTTACATGTTATTCTAGGAGCGCAAGTTGTCTGTTATACCTATTAAACTTCGCCCCGAACTGAGATCTCTCTGAGAGAGAGATAAACTTTGACTATCAAAATAGTGCCACGAAATGATCAACCAACTTGACCAGTTTCATTCAAACTACATATGATGGGTAATGAGAGTTCATGTAAATTGGTTATGATTTTTTGGGGTAGACATTGTAGTTCTAGATTTCAGATTTATGCTTATACATATTTAATAAATAAATAAATATTGGTGGATATTTCACACAGCGCTATCTACCCCCAAACTAAGCAGAGCTTGTACTATGGGAACCAGATAACTGATAGAATACTTATATACTTTTTTTTTGTAAATACATACTTAAAATATATAGAAAAACATCCAAACCCGGAAAAAATATTTGTAGATCATGCAAACATTTGTCCCGCGGTGGGAACCGAATCCGCTACCTCCTGCGTCACAGCCGGCTATACGCCCACTGCGCCACGGAGATCGTCACTAAAACTACACGCATACCAAGTTTCAGTACTCTGGGGTCACTGGTGTACCCTTGGTGGTGTGAATTTTGTCACAGTTTAGTTTGTAAAGGTTAATAACATAAAAACTACAAACATTGTTTAAACTAAAAATGGAAACAGGATCAAAATGTACTCACAAAGACCTTTTATTAAACGTGCGACTTGACTGGATAGTCCTATTTTTGTTTTTTTACACCTCTTGAACCCCAATATCTCAAACCCCCCCATTTTTAGTTCATTTAATCACACTAAAATAGTGCCATCGCTAAAAAGAAAATGATCGGATAACCGCTTCCAAAGTTGTCCTCGGACAAACAAACATACGTACAAAGCCGATTTGCCCAAGTTGATTATAATTTTTAGTAGTTTCGACTTGCATCTGAAGACTGAAGCTGCAGTTATGCGGTAGAGCAGAGAGCGCATAGCGAGCGCGTCGATGTCTTTTCTATGAAAGGTTTGGAAGGGATCAAGTTATTACAATGAAAGTCAGCCGTAATTTTTAGATTCATTTTATTTTCAATAACATAAAAATGTTATTTTTTTCATTTTACACATCTCGAAATGAATTCAGTGGGTATCAATCTGATTGCTAGAACGTTCACATGATGTTCAAAATGTTAAATTATATGCTACAATACAGTTTGGCTTGGCATAACTCTTGAGTCATGGGTTGCTTTGCTTTAACCAGAAATCTTCTTTCACCTATTTCCAAATGCTATCTTACATTTTTGTACGAGCACAAAATCTACTTCACAGCAGTTCATTATTAATCAACAAAATATATTGTAATATGTAATACTCATTTGGATGAATCACAGGATTAGGTTTTTGAATTTTGTTAACGTGATATGCTATACATTTTTTGTGATATTTTTTATTTTATATAAACAAATACGTGATTTAAATTACCTAAAAGAGGCTTGTAAAAATTACTATTTGGTCAAACAAAAATCGCTATGATCCATCCAACAGCAATATCCACTACAATAAATAGATCTAGCTAAGTGGAATTGAAGGTCCCTTAAAATTATGTAATTTATATGACAGCTGTGGCCAACTAGACACACAACGCTCACTCAATTCAACTATGAGAAACAATTTCGCTATAAATCTCAAACATTTGTTTGAATAATTGACCACTGCTTTTCCATAATACTAATTTTATTGTTTTCAGTAAAGTTACTCTAAACAGGCATTCGTATTCATAGCATGAAGTAAGATGCGCAAATCACCAATTTACACGAAGTGAAAAAATCGACAGTATCACATTAGTTAAGAGAACAACTGTTAATTAAAATCTTTAAGTAGAGTTAGTTGGATACAACACCTATATGAACAATGGAATAAGAAGATAGATAACAATTTTAGGGAACTTAATTCCATTTAGAAATTTCACTTTTGTTGACAATTTGCGCTGCAAGTCTTAAACAGTATCAAACTAATATAATCATGAGTAATTAATAAAACCATGAGTTTACAAGAACGCTATGATAAACTGAAACTTACACATTTGAAAATATGTGAAATAAGAAAATGAATCAATGCTCATCACAATATTTTTTAGCACTATACTATTATATATAAGATAAAAATTCTATTGTAAATAAATCTTTTAATAGATATTTTATAAGCACTTTGTTATTGCTTGTTGGTGTTTCAGGCGAATAAAATAAAAAATTTGGATGAGCACGAATTGCAAAAAAAATTTGATTCGTAAAAAGTAATTTGTGTGGAAAGTAGCGTTTCAGAGTACAGGAACATGAAAATATATCTGTAATCCTAATTTTACAATGAAAAGGGAAATTTTGAACTAATATTTTTGAAGTGTTTACATATCCCAATAAAGGACTATAAGATTTTGAGATTTGCAATCGATTTTACATTATGTGTTCAAAATCCATACATGAAATGTCAAATCTAAACATGTTTAATGAAACATAACTTATGTGAGTGATTGTTTAACAAAACCACTGATGGAGCACCACACATCTAGCTCAAACTAACCTTAGCGCTCAATCAGAACTTTAGAATATACCTACTTAGTAGTTTTAACCAAATAATTAGGTGGGTTGCTTTATTTTAAGTATAATAGAAGAATAATTTTAAGTACTATCATTAAGAAAACACAATTGTGAAGTGATCCTACTGCACTCTGAACGCAAAACTCTTGCTTGTATGGTATTTGTATGTACATGTAAAACCATGTGTTTTAATTTAATAATACTATACTAAACTGGCCGTCATATAAGTATCTGCCATGTTTCCTATAATAACAAGGTAATATAATATTCTTAACTAAATTCATATTTACAAATAATACAGTTCATTACTATTTAAATAGAAACTAAAATATATTTCTATCATACTTCGTTTCACATAACGCAAAATAATTTAACAGAGTTCATTTTTGCACTCACATTTACATTACATTAAAGATCTGTAACACTCGTTACAGTACAATCGTTGACGAACAACTCATTTAGAATATATCACCCAATAAGCGAGTAGCGTTACTCACGAATCCTATCGTATCTTAATTAAAAATGCAAATATGCGAAAAGTTTAAGGAATTCTTTACAGTTAATGGCAATTGAACAATATAGTTCGCTCGCATCCAATAGGAACTATAAAATTCATAATGCCTCCGATAGCACCGCGACGTCGGCGCCGTAACCCTCCTATCTACGAGTATATACACAGGGAACCAACGCGCGGCGCTCATACCAAAACAACTAGCACAAATAAAATAACTCTAACTAAAGAGTATTTACACCCGGTAAACTATTCACAATTATGGACACAAAAACTCTAATCGATTATAGATAAGAAGTTGAATGAATTTGTGTTAAAGTTTATGCTAGAGTTTAGAATATAAAGGAGCTCAGTGGCGCCACCGTGCGCGGCGGTGCGAGGAACTATACATGCACAACACCGCAGTGTCTATGGCCGTTCGCCTCCAATACTTTACTTATACAACTAATAAATGTTCTCCCACATCGATGTTTCAACGATCGATGTTATGACTCCACGTTGAACATTGCAGATGCTGCCCGCGACGATCACCTTTATAAGGCGGAGAGATTCTGTTATCAACTGGCTGTGATCTCGCAATGTTCAATGTGACCCTGAACGGAGAAGGAACTAAAATCTAGTATCACAATGTCGGGCTTCCCAGGCTCGAATGCAAGACCAAACATCTCGCGCGTCTAAGCTACGTAACGATTCTCGAAGACCAGATTATAAAATTAAGAAAATAACGTTCAATTCTGTTTAAACTGAGTTTCCAAAATGACTGCAACTGAAGAACAAGCTTTAAATCGTCACTGAGTTTCCTGTCGCTATCACTTGCTTGATTGTATTGGAACAGTTATTGAAGTGTTGTCTGGTATCTCCCATCTCGTTACACAAGCTCAGACCAGTTCATGGCTCACTCAAACAACGCCAGCAGGTCGTCAGAGGAGGGTGCACGGTGAGGATGTGACCCTGCTGACGATGAGGAGGATGGCGGGGTCGCGAGGAGTTCTCCCAGTGCTGGAGCATCTAAGTACGATAGCAGCTCCATTGGATCTACACTTGTTTCTGGTAGGAGCTGTAAATGAGATGATATTGTTGTTACTTTACTGCGTAAGCTGCAGAAAGAAGTATGACGTAAACGAGAGCAAGAGTAAAAATGTTTGGTACAATTTGATACAGCAGAAGAGTAAAATTATTATGAACAATAATTTGCTAGTTTTCATTTAATTCTGATGTACCTACACATACGAAAACTGAAAATAGGAAAGGTACTCTGCTGACAACCGCTTATTTTGAGTTTATTTTCCAACAACAAATCTCAACCTACTCAAAAAAGAAAACCCTACAAGAAAATTTAAACAATAAACGACAAAAATTACTTACATTGAGATTATCAGTGCCCTCGCCATCGATGACCGCCGCGGGGTCGAAGTTGAGATCAGCGGGGATGTCCACGTCAGTCAGGGAGTGGTGATCGACTGAAGGAGGGCCTGGTGTGTGAGAGGATCCAGGAGTATGAGCGCCTCCACCACCGCCAGGTGTGTGTGCTGAACCAGGTGTGTGGGGCGTGTGAGGGGTATGTGGCATCTGGAAGAAAGAATACATAATGTTTATGGACAGGCTAAACTAAATCCATGCTTAGGATTGCGAATTTGCGATCCCTACTGTGAAAACTAGCAAAAATGTTGATTCAATATTTTCTAAGATGATTCTATACACAGCAACAAACAATACTAAACAAACATTAAAATAAAAGTAACTGCAAATGATAATTAAGGCGTTTCAGATAAAACATAATATCAAGTTATAATAGTGTTTAAATCATGAGGTTATTATAAATCCTAACAAATGCAAAAAAAAAGAAAGTGATCCAGCGACTTTACATACCTGATCATTCAAACTCTTCTCCATTGCGTTGAGAGGATCCAACGAGTTAACGCTTTCATTAAGATGTGACAGCGGTCCGTTCCCAGCAAACTCATTGCTGCCCGAGCCATTGTTCATCCCGAAATCATAATTGTGGTTGTTGGAATTGGCGTTTCTGTTCTGAGAGCTTTGGTTGTATGTGGAGATCATGGAACCGCTTGCAATAGTGTTCATGTCGGGAGGAAGGTATGGAGATAGCGCTTGGTTCATGTCCCAGTTATTCATAGTAGGCATATTCATGGAGCCCGGTGACATCGCTTTGCTTCGCTTTCCGACGCTATTATCGTTGCTATCGTCTTGCTCCTGCTGCAAAATTAAAAACACATTTTAGTCCGAATCGACACAACGTGCAACACCATCTGTGAAAACATTACAGTAGGTTTTTGCAATCTTTAACTGTTATGTAATTTTTTTTGTAAAATATACCTTTATGCCAGGAACTGACGGACTCTTAGCAGCCTTCCAATTAGCTCCGCTGTCTATAGTGACTTCGTCGACATCAGAACCGTTTAGCGTGTTTAGTATGCCCCACATGTATTGATCTACCTCTAGGCCTTCTAATTGTGCTGGTTTACTGTAATATAATCGATCAGTTATATTTTGTGCATGTGAAAGTTAGTCAAACAGGTGAGAATAAAATTGGATTATAGAGTCATAAATATTCAGAAAATACTTACTTGCAAACCGGACACCTCCACGATCCTCGATCGCAATTGAGTTGTAAGTAGGATTCTAAATCGAAACACTGTATGTGTTTGCATTCGTGCCCGCGCGCCGGTAGCGTGATCTTTTTAAACGTGATTGGACATTTTAATGATACTTTTAAGGCTGTTTGTTCGATGTTGTCCCTGTCGTTCGCCGTATTAGAACCATTACTTCCATTTGTTGGTGTCTGGTTGAAGTTCATCTTTATCTTTGCGATGCAATGGTCTGCGGTCAGCAATCTCTTCCGTAATAACCCTTGCAACACGCTTCGAACGCTTGGCCGGTGAACTAATTGCAATACGAACAGATGCGACTGAAACAAAATAAAATATCAGTTCATGTCGTTCATTTGATTGTGTACTATCAAATTTCAGAATAACAAAACTGTTGGCGCAAGTGTTTCGGCACAATGGAAGACTGTTATTGTGTCTATTGAATAAAATAATGAAGACTTACACAACAACATGCGGAGACGGTAATCTGTATCGTGTTTCTGCCCGGCTGGCAGACTTCTTTCAGGTACAACGGTTTGTGTGATGTTTTGGGCTCGCCTCTATCAATCATTAGTGGTGTCGCATTAACTGACACCTGAACACTCGCCGGCCAATTTGTGTTCATTTGCCGATCCTCATGGTGGAAGCATTTCAGTTGTAACTCAAGGTCCGATCTGAAAAATTAAGATATAAATGACTCATCTAGGTCGCGTTGTCTGTCAAACATTGTAAGTACTTGAATTTAAATGAAATAATTACCTCCATATTAACGTTGAATGGACCGTGGGTTTTAATTGAAATACATGATTGCTAACAGCTAAATTATGTTCTAATCTAAATGGTGGTAGGATAATACCATCTCTTACAGGGAATGTTAACCGGAGCTCGTCATCTGAAAATTAAAATCATGTTTTAGTAATCAAGATTCATATTATCTCCAGTATTTACACATTTAATTTTAAAATCTTGAGTGGCTTACTTTGCATGCCCATGGGTGGCTTGAGCTCATTAAAGTTGGGTTTCACATCAGCATTAGGGCTGGTGTAAGGTGGCATACTACTTGCAGGAGTAAGAGGAGGCGTAGGATTGCCGGGAACAGGACTATGCTGGTAGCTCATATTCGTTCTCATGGCAACCTCCTGCGCAAATTGTCCACCGTACTGTCCTCCATACTGTCCATTTCCACCCTGGTGCTGCGGAAACTGACTAGGTACACCACCATTAAAATATTGCCCCTGATTTGAGTAGGGAGGCGTCGATTGTCTTATTGAGCCTCTCATCGCCGCCCCAAAGTTCCCGCTTGGCCCGAGAGGTTGCTGAGGAGGATATTGGCCTTGAAAGCCAGGTCGGCCTCCGTACCCAGCTGGATACTGACTCGGTCCAAATCCAGGTTGCTGGCCTATGTATTGCGGCTTTCTCTGGCCCATAAGCATTTGACCGGAGGGATACGGCGTATGCCGCCTCTGGTATCCGGGCCCCATCTTTGTTGAGCCTGCCATTTGTCCAGGCCCCATCTGCGAGGTCATCATGTTTGGATGCATGCCCATGTTAGCCATCTGGGCCATTGGATTCATGCCGTTAATGGCTCCGTTTCCCATCTGCCCCATGTTGGTCATACCATTCATGCTACCATTGCCCCCCATCCCCATCCCGGTCATGCCCGGGTTGTGGCTGCGTTGCTGACCATAGCCGTTCATGGCACCGTACTGGGGATTTCCCATAGCCATGTTGCTTTGCATCTGCAAATGTAGAACTAAAATTAACACAAGTCTACGTGGTTAACGTGCGGGCCTACCTATGTAGAAATGGCTAATTAACTACATTGATTAATATTCTTTTGGCATCTGTGTGAACCTGAAGGATAATGACATTAATTTGTAATTTGGATTCCATATGCGCTAAACTTTGCATTGTAATGGGACTAAATATAAAGTTGCATCAAAATCACGTGAGTCAAAAGTTCGTTGCTTAGGATTTCTGACAGACTATTAATGAGGACGGTTCTGTGCCCTGGAAATATGCATTTTTCAGTAGACGTTAGATAGATCTGTATAATGTTCGTACCTGGGAGAAAGGCTGCGAGTCCTGCATCGCAGCCGTGGTGGCCGCGGCGACCATAGCGGCGGTGGCGCCGAACTGCGCGCTCTCGCCGCCGCCGCTCATCGCGCCCGGACCGCCGGCGCACCCATAGCCGCTGCAACAACAAACATACCTTATAGCTATTAATTAAGGGTAATTATTGCTAATGGCGAGGTTTTAGATTGCTAGAACATTTGAGTAAATCAGGTCGAAGAAGTACTAAAATGCAGCACGTGATATTTGAAAAAGTCTTCGTGGTCGGATGAGATTGAAGAATTGAATTGAAGATGCAGCAGACTCTTGATTGAAATTTTGCTCACACACATGCGATTTCGATTGTACAAAACTGTCAAGATTGTCGTGGTATTTACGATTTCATTCTTGGTTTAATCTGTTTGGTTCTTTGACATTTCGACATTTTCGCGATATTTCATCTTGAGTATCTTACTCAAAATTAGCGAAAAGAACTTACGCAGTACTACAAGCTATAAAGTGTTGTAATCAAAATAATTTGCCATTTCAGCTATGCCGCTATGCGACATCAAAACACATTAATACCTTAAATTATAACCGAATAATGATAACGATGAAGGCCGGTTATCCTTGCTTACCGTAATCGATAGGTAACATTTATAATTCAGTTAGTTATACGGTAGGTAAGTACACACATATTATTAAATGTGAAATCGGTCGAGTTAATGTTATTTCACTCACGATACGAGCAGTTTCTATTGCAAGCGGCCTTGCAGAGTCGAACATTCCACACGTTAACGCTTCGATTATTAATAAACTCTAGCTCGATATTCAACTCAAATCCTATGAACGCAAGATCTTTTTTTATAGCGCACGGAGATTTTATTATTTTACTAACAATGAGAAAGAAAAAATCAATATGGAGTGACGCGTTGTTACCCCTGTGTTTCTCTCGGGATGTTTGATTTTTTGTATGTCGCCAGAGTGGGAGACCGATTCATGTGAACTGCTTTTGGGGCGAATTCCCGAGCCTTCCCGGAGCCCTTCTTAATAATTCCCGCTCGACAAATGCACGACAAACACTCGCACGGGCGAGCCATTGTTACAGCGTCTCTGTATAGTGCAACAATATTGGCCCTTTGTGTACTATATGAAATTATTTTAATGAATACAAACTGGCATATACACTACCGTTACAGAAACTCATGCAAGGATTACCGGTAACATTTGTTGTGTTTTTTACCAAAAACAAACTCCACGTAATTTTAATAGTTAAGCTTCTTTCATCAACTAAATGTTGTTACTTAGTTTTTAATATTTTCTCAATGTAAATATTTGTTATTTGTAGTTCAATACTTTTCATCAGCTCCTCAAGTATTCTCATAATAGTATAACAGATACTTAGTAGCGTCAACAACCAATAAACAGACGAGTCAACAACGCTCGAGTCGACATCGGTCTATTCATCGGCTGCAGATGATTTACAAGGGTCCTTCCTTAGGTAAACTTGGGCCGACCTGCACTTCTTTTTATAGTTTTGTTTGGGCCTTTTTTCCTTTTTGCCGACAGAAATGTGTGTCCGACAAAAAATCTGTGTGTTCTGTATCCTGGTGCATTTTTTGTAAAAGTGGTACCACATCCATATTATCACTTACTGCCTGTTCAAAATATTTGGGTTTTTGAATGCGATCGTTAATCTCGGGCATTTCTTTTGAGTTGTTCTCGGAATACACCTTTGGAGCTTACTTATTTGGGAGCGAATACATATCGGTAGACCAAGCGTCTCCCTAATAGATAATTACTCTGAATAGTACTCGACTTAGTTTTGTGCGTGCAATATGACACTATTCGTGAATATGATCTATTCGTGTGCAAGTTTCACTCCTTCGACATGCGAAACTCCCAAATCAATATGAATGAGTAGGTAAGCAGCTATTTCGAGAAGCTGGAAGGTGTTTGGCATAGTATTGAGAGATGTGCGAGTAACGCGTAGGTATTTTGATACATAGGCTGCAGTTAATTTTAGATTGGTGCGCAGACGTGTCGGATTCCTGGTTAATTGGCAGTGGAGATAATCGCGTATTGAGTCGAACGTATTAAGAGTTACACAACTCTGGGACAGTTATTGTCAAAAAATCAATATTTTATTTTCTCGACTTGGTATCAGGTATCATTGCTCCTCTTGCGTGTTTGTATCATCAAGATTTGTTTTTTATTGTAAGTGAAGTGTTAAATAAGGCGTTAATTGTGAGTCTCGTATAGATTACTATCGAGGTAGCGTGAAGCCGGGCATGCTCAAATTGCTCAACCCCTGTGTTTTGACGACAGTTGGTCACCCCCATTTAAATGCCACTTCACATTGTGGCTTGTGCGCACATTGCCTTATAATAGTGTTAATGTTTTGATGTTATTCGATCGATGATGTTTTATTGATTTTCATTCTAAAGTCAATGTCAATTCTTTTTTCAATAAGTATTTATTTGTTTTTATTATATATTTTTTCATTCCATTTCTACTGTTCTGTAGACATCGACTTTGCTCATCCAACCAACAAGTTAAACAATCGATCTTATAGCAATAAGTTTAATTAAGTATTTCAATTCTTATCTCATTCTCGTCAATTGACGTCGGGGTCGGGAGAGAATGAATCATGCTTCAAGGAGCGGATTCCGGGGGTTTACAAATGGAGGCGAGCGTTCCGGGGTAAATACGGTACAATGAGCGGGGAAGGGTCGACCGCTCGCCCGCTTAGGGTAAGTGGGGCCGGTCACGTCAATATGGGGCTTTGTTACGGCGACGCTCCCGACAATAATTTGTTTGGCTTGGATGATATTGAAACTAAATCATAAAACGTATTTGTATCCAATCGTGACACTAATAGTTTTAAACAACTTGTTTTGCTAGTTTGAAGGCAACAATTAGGTTGCTAATGACTGTTTTTTTAAGCAAAACAATTAAATGATCTCTAAAGTTAAAGCTCAAAATGTTTAACGACTATTTCTTCATAAAAAAGGCTTCTGTTCGACCCTATTGAGCACGTGATGTAATGCATGTTGTGCCAGTATCCGCCCCCAGCCGCCTCGCCCGTTGAAAACTGACGTTTTTTCCCACGATAACTTACTTACTGCTACAAATCTGTTATTATTACTAATCTGTAGCTACTTGAAATTCCTCTTCATTTGTAGCTTTGATTTAACATTGAATTCAAGTCCGTTTATTTGTTCTATGTTTTCTTCATTACAATAATTTTATTGTTCGAGTTTAGTTAGCAACAGTGGTAAGATTTCCCAGCCGTTGCCATTGAGGTAGACTTCCTGTGCGCTGTTCACACAATCTCGCTGCCGGTCCCCATTTTATTATTAATACTTATTGGTTTTGTATAAAGGCAAGCAGCCATCAACAATATGTCGTTTGTAAAGGTGACTACAAAACAAAGTCGTTGAGCGCTAAGGCTTTAGCACCTGCTTGTTTTAATTTTAATTTTTAAAACTTTTTAGTATGTGTTATATTTTGTTTATAATATTTTTAAAACTGTTTTTAAATATAATAGGATTTTAAATGATAAAAATATTTTTAATTATTTTGTATAGGTATTTAAAGTATCAGTGGTATTAAAAAGAGCCTCAACTATTCGATATGCTCAGTTGTGTTGCTAGTTTAATGTTTTGTTTGTTTGTGTTTATTGTAAGCGCTAAAGTGCAGTCACCGCGTGCATTCCCAGCGCGAGCTTGTGTGAGGTTTATTTGTGTGCGTGAATGTGGTTGTGTGAGTGGCTTGCGTTTGTGTGGGTGCTGGGCGCCCTAAGCGTTTGTGCGTGTGAATGGATGGAGGAGCACATTTCATTTATAATTGCAGCGATGCGCGGTCGACAATGTCACACTTAGTTGTATACTTTTAGTTTACCCTTCGTTTATTAGGGCTTCCATTGGGTTAGCATTATTGATTTATGCCGTTTCACTTTGTCATTGATTTTATTTATGAATGCTATCTGCATTAACATTTTGTTGAACTTGGAGACGTCCATTATATATACCTATTAAGTTGCTTATTTTTGCAGGCAATTTTTGTGATTTCATTGCTTGTTAACATCGATAAGGTGGTACAGGTAAGCCGAGTCACGTTTCAGCGTTTTGTTGAAATGTAAACAAACTTGTTCCGGATAAGATAAAAACAGTAGAGTATTAGGCAAAAGGCGCACAGGTACGAGCGCTTACGTTATTTTCCATATAATTAAATTCTTCAGATCATTGACTTATTCAAAATGTAGTTGCAAATCGCGATGGCAAGTTACATTTATAGACACTTTGAATTATTACGAGCACATGAACCGCTATAGATAACCGTAAAGTTAAATGGTTTGAAATTAGCTTACAAGTTTCATAAAACAAGCGAAAAGCATTAGTCAGGCAATATTTAAGATTGCGATTGTCTTTGTTTATACCGCATACTAATTATATTTTTAGAAAACGTTTTTGGCATCTTGACATCGATTTATTTCGTGAGTTTATTCTTCGAATTCGTTCCATTTTGTGCAGTGTTTTTTTTTTATCACAGACCTAATATTAATCTTACCTAGGGGCGTTGACTCTGTATCCAATGGTCCCTTGCTGAGGACTGTGTTTGGTACTCTCGGGAGCGTGGGCTCCCGTGTAGTGGTCAGAGTATCCCACGTAACCAACCGAACCACCAGAGTTCGCCGTCCTGTTGGCTTGAACACCCCCTGAAACAGGATGCATATTGTTGTAGCCAAATTTATTCACCACATCTTTTAGTTCAGTAGCTGTATTCATTTTTTCATCGATTCAAAATGTTGTTTCATTCGAAACATTTTTATCAACTTTTACTGAACAATTTGTAATTTCCGTTATCGCATGCCACCCGTCAATTTCACTCTAGCAGTTGAAACTTCCACCGTCAACAGTCGACGAAAATTTCATTTTTGCAACATCAATCGTAACTTCGTTTTGTTACAAGATTTTGAATTTTGCTTGTCTTAATAAAATTGGCGTCATTTTAAATTTTTATTTTACCACCTTTTTATTATCAACGTGTAGTTGTGTTTTGATTTTTTCATTACCGTTTCGTACGACTGTTTCACGTTTCGAACTTAATCCAATGGGAGAAATTTTAACTACAGGTGGTGCGTTAGTTTCGAATTGTGCAAAAATTAATGCAATTCATATTTTAGATTTTTTTTCTTGGATGTTTTAGACGCTTGTCTATTTGTAATTATTATTATCTATATTTAAAAACAGATCCAAAATAAAATCACGTTTATTTACTTTTGAAAGCACTGCCACTGAACAAATCCGTTTTCACTGCAATATTTTGTTCATAATCCAAAATTTGTGTCACTTTGCAATCCTTTTCGGGGTTCACTTCACTTTTTATTTAAAAATGTAAAATGTCACTTTTCACAAAAATCATCCAAATCCAGGGTATTGAGATCAAAACTTGTCACTGTGTTCCAATATTTGTCAGCGAGCAAGTTATCATTCACAAGTCCGACTTTGAATTCACCGAAACATCATAGACGTGTTGCACGAGTGTCGACACCGACGTCACTGACAGCGGCGGCGAACGACCGCGCATTCGACCGTCAAAGGTAACACTGGATGATGGCGATGGTGAGCCGGCGACGGCGACGGTGAGTGAGAGGTTGCGGCGCGGGGCGCTCCCACCCCGCGCGGCGTTGCCAGCTCGCCGCGATAAGTGGCGCACCCCCTCGTCCCTCGCTCGTAAGTCGTCGTCTCGGCACTCGGCAATCGGCCGAGCCAGGGCGCCACCGTCGCGCTATCGGCTCTCCAGCTTGCTTGCCCCACCCCGCACGGCACGCTTGACGTTTTCACGTAACGGTCCTCAATCGAGCGCGATACTGTGATCGCGGTAGTTGCCACGTTCCCGCAGTCGCGTCTACGATTACTAGTCCAGCGATCAAAGTAGAGCGTTCGTGGATCAAAAATTATGAATGCTTTGAGTAGAATTAGATCATTACGATGACATTGAAAGTCTTATGTAGCGGAATAAAACAAGCGACGGATTGGAATCGGAGTATTTTTTCTCTTATTCTCAGGTAGATATTTGTATCATGAGTTTTTGCGTAGTCGGGCGCGGTGAGGCGGCGGCGGTCGGTGAACGTCTGCGTTGGGGCATAATAATTAGCAACGATAAACAATGGGCATGTCGTCCTCTGGTCGCTACCTGCGCATGACGACAGAGGACGGCCGACGTGTCCCATGTCCTTGCGAATCGCGACGCGCGATGGTTGCACGCGTTTAGCACACAAGCTCAAAGCAAATTATCCAAATGCTTGATTTGGTTACTCAATGCGGTCTCTGTACAATTTCATTTTAATCATAAAGAACGCTGTCAGACTGATTACCACGGAATTCTCACATTTATTTACTAAAAATACCTACAAAACTAAAAATTGTAATTATGAAATAGCTTTCTCTTTAATCCTTTTCTGCCCTTGAATGTTTCAGAGCGTTTAATTTTCCTGATTTATTTACTTTGATGGGCATGAATACCGAAATCAATACAAGGTAACATTTATAGTTTTATTATTTTAAAAATAAACAATGAATTAAAAAAGGAAAATAAAACAGGCTTCAGTAAGGTCAAATTACAACGCTCGTAATAAAAGCGAACTTCACTAGTAAGTTCGTTTGAGTTACACTATTAATCAGAGTTAGTAAATTAGATGGTACCTATGTGGACTCTTTCGTTACCTACGCCCCTAACAGTTTTTTGTTTTGAAAATGCCGTAGTAAAATAATAGAAAAGTAAGCTATATGATATTAGATACAAACTGTACTTAGCAGCTTCTTTAGAGTAAAGACTGTAGATGTTTTATTTCGATATATATTGTTAAAGTTTATATATATGTACGTATTTTATATTCATTTATCTGAGTATATGTAGGTATATTTTAGGTTTAGGTATTTATTTATTTTTATCCTGGATAAATAGGTATTTATTATAACACCGCCTCCTCACACGTTTTTTTAATCCAATCCATCCAAAGGTTACCTGGAAGAGATCGCTTTGAGCGATAAAGCCGCCCATTGTACCACCATGTGTTAGTCATTAAGTTTTCTAGGTTAAGTTATTGTAATTTGGTGTAACAATAAAGAATTATCTATCTGTATCTAATTCCTTTAATCCTTATTTAACAATTACTCGTTTATCGTTGTGCGTTTTTTCGCATTTTCTTATTAAACAAGTGATACCTTTTTACCTACTATTTACCTACAAATTTTACTGCCTAGTGACTGAAAGGAGTTCCTCCTACGCAATAAAGATGATAATTATACGTAGCTAGGCTCTGCTCACAGTTTACTCTCGTATAAAGTACCATTTTGGCCACAAATTATCTATTTCAAGCAACATTTAAATGATGTAGTCCTGTAGACTATTTTGAATATTAGTTCCGCATTTATGATATTACTTTGAGCAACCTTAATTTGTAATCGACATACATTTGTAATTTCGACATCTCGTACCAAAACGGATCGTGTTATTACACTGTTTTTATTTAACTATGGCAATGCAGTCTCGTTGATGAAGTAATTATAGTTTGGTCTGTGTGCTGCGTTCAAATGTGTCTTTTTCACCCTCCGCATGTCCTCCGCCCATTCATAGAAATAAACAGATTATTTTGGTTAGAACATGAACATTCAAAAATGTATGCTCAGATTCTAGAACTATTCTCAAAGTATATTATATTTCACCATGTTTTGTGAGGTTTTGAGTATGCCGATATATAGAAACCTAGGTTTAAATTTCTTCGAATTCAAAACAGTACTGCCAATACTGATTAAAACGTGTTTAGTCTCGCATCTAACTGCTAAATTAAATCTTATCATACAGATAATACTTTTGACGTCAGCTGATAACGATTGTTAGGTATACACAAGCACGTAGGCTATGGAAATCTAAATATACAGGGAAATATATATTTTGACGTGATAATATGAATATTTGTCAGCCATGTTATGGAAAATTCTGGAATTTTAATAATCTTATCGTAGTAACAGTTTTATACTTATGTGTGGAAAATTCTTTTCATCGTTATGAAAGTAATTTCATAACACTATTTTATGTATTGTAATCAAATCATATTGTTAGACATTTTGCATCAAGCTATATAGGTACTTGTTTTGTTTTTAGTAAAAGTTAATTATGGATCGTGTTTGCTCGTAATCCATAATAATATCATGTATTATGTATATACCTAATCCTTAAGGAAAATGAAAAAAGGTGTCGAAAATGCAAAATACAGTTTTATTTTATTTTTATTTATTTGAGACAACAAACAATTATGCCTAAATATTACTAGACTTAATATTTATTACAAGATGTCTTACAGGCATAACCAACACCATTGTCCACAGATTACATTAGACAAATGGTGGGCATGAGTGTATACAATATTAAATACATATAAATAAATATAAGTGTGTATATAAATGTACCTATATTATGCAGACAAGCAAGTGCCTAGGTACCTACCTACCTACACAATACAAGTTAGAAACAACTTAGAAATTGTATTGAGTGGCGCTCGCTCACCCGCGTTCGTTTTACAAGTAGTAAGTGCGAATAGATAACGCTTGCGATATTACAGTTGAGCTATTAGACAAATATCGATAGCTCAACTAATCCAGATCATTTCCAAACAATACTAGCTATTACTACTCATTCCCAAAGTAAATGGAAATAAAAGAAGCCAAATGATACCTACTAAGCAAATTACAAGTGCTTGGAAAACAGGAGAATTTTTCTTCCTGGTATGACTTTCGGAATGTATGTGAATATTTCGATAGTCATTATTTATCATTGTTTAATGTTATTGCAACAAATGCTTACTTAAATCAAAGATGATTCATGAATTTATTTCAACATGTTGTGTATCATGCCCGCCCGTGCACTTAGACACTGGGTATGGTATGGTAGGGCGGGCGGCGAAGTGAATGACTCCTTTACAATGTTTTTTTTCATACTACCTGATGTTAAGTGGTAAACATCGCCTGAAACAAAGTGTTGTCTTGTAGGTCACGCACCTTAGAAACGTAACCTGTGTTCATCAACTTGAGGCATACCGGTGAAAAGCCTCATGTGCCTGTTATTTCACTGGTCACTGGTGTACCCTGTGAATTTTGTTAAAGTTTAGTTTTTATTATGGCTAATAACTCAAAAACTATACGGACTTTACTAAAAATAAAAACAGAGTCTAAATTTAATAATAAAGACCTTTCATTTGACGTACCACTTGACCTAATAGTCTCATTTTCATTTTTTTACCTCTCTTGAACCCCAATATCTCAACAACCCCCCCACATTTTGAACTCATTTAGTCACACAAAAATTGTGTCATCACTATCTACCTATGTATCAAATTTCACGATGATCGGATCAACGCTTCGAAAGTTATCCTCGGACAAACAAACATACATACATACATACAACGCCGATTTGCCCAAGTTGATTTAGAGATCTCGCTTCGCTCGATCAATAAGATATAAATAAGATGAATAAGTACGGGTTAGGCATACAGTGTCTTGGAGAGAATTCCGCCTGGTAGTAATTTGGAGCAGTTAAGCTATAGATCGTTGCAATTGTTTTTCAATAGCTAATTGTTTGTTTTGTAAATACTTGTATAAGTATTGTTGTAAATAATTAGTTTAAAATAATTTAATTATTAAATGCTAATTAATAATTTTGTTTCAACGTGCAGTATATTACGCCCGCCCGCGTTAATTTAGGTATTAGGGCGGGCGGCGGAGTGAACGCATTCTGCAGCATTCAAACTTAAAAAACACCTCTTTTTGCACCGGGGTTTCTAAATAAATAAGTTAAAATTGATATATAAACAGTAATGGAAAATGTATTATTGCGTTATTACTTCCTAAACAATTTTACTTAAATATTATTGATATTAGTATCAATATTATTTCCTTTCTATTTTGTAGTGGTATCACTTAGATCATGATTAAATTAGGATCAATTTCAAGTTGGTTTATTCAGGTGTTCTACAGTAACGTGGTCGCTGCTGTATTTTCTGACTCTTCAATAGTTGGAAACACCGAAGTTTATCTATTACTAATTGACTCGGCGAACTTCGTACCGCGTTGACATGCATATGACGCGGGCTGCCAATGTACCTACGTCACGTCGAATTGTCAATCGGCCATTATTAGCTGCATCTATGTATGAGAAAATTTTCTTCATAATTTTTTTTGCCAGAATTTGCCGATATTTTAATAGTTATTCTGCTAATCGGGGCGAAATAAATCCAACAAATCAAAGATTATCACAATCGGTGCAGCCGTTCTTGAGTTATAAATGGTGTAACTAACCCGACTTTGTTTTATATATAGATTAGTAATAGATAGTTTTATTTGATGGTGGAATAAAAAAACTTTTCTAAATCTAACGTTAGGAATATTCAGTGTGTTTGATCTATAGACAGATAGATAAATCTTTATTGATGTCTAGACCAAAGTTAAATACTAAAAGATTAATAAGCGATGGTACAATGGGCGGCATTTTAGCTTAAAGATATCTGTTCTGAGGGCTTAGCCAAGTTACAGTCCGAAAATGTATGGGATTTGACACATGCTATAGAAATACCACGTGGTATAGCGACAACAAATGTATGTAGAAATCGAATCGATTCGGAGCGAATGTAATTTGGCTACGGCCCTGTTTTCTTACAGTAAAGATACTAACTAAACGTGTGCTACTGATGATGACAGAACAAAGTGATCATTACCACACTTCAACAATAGCTCATCATCAAAGCGTTGAAATGGGAGAATTAAAAAAGTGAGATTTTCTTCATACGTTGACAAGAGTTATAAATCACGTTGCCGTGTTTATTTTACGATCCGGCTATTATCGTCAACTGGCGGTTTTGCAACTCGCGCGCACGGCTCGATGCGCAGTAGGGCTGCCGGGCTTCTGTTGCACTATTGGTTCTTTGGTGGGCACACTGCCCAGATAATTTATTTTTATAAAATGATGAAATAGGACCAATACCATACAGAGTTTAATACAGTATACCTTCGCATACAAAAAGAGTTAAAAGGTTATGTTTCACCCCTAAATCGTTTTTTGAAGTGAAAACTTCTTTAGCATCGTTGTAATTTGAAAGTCGATGAAACGAAAAAGCGGCAGTAAAGAGACAGACACATAAATTCATAAGATTTAACGTGGGAGAAAATGAGATAGGAAGCATTATACAGTGTTTCTTATGTTCGTGGTTCTCTTTGTGCTTTGCTTCGTACTCCCTCCACTCGTGTTAATAATTATCTAACTTTGCATCATATGATCATTACTAAAACCTACAATTATCATCTTCCCGAAATTTTACATTCGTCTCATTATCTTGAACCCAAAATTTTTTAAGGTTTCACTTCTACCACGTGTGAATTGCACACATGCTTTTTTTTGTATGTTGTTTATTTATATAAAAAATAGGCTTATCTACGAGCCTAAACGCAGACGCTACCGTGTTTTTGTCTATGATTTTACCGTTCTCTAGAGAATATGTCGTCTGATAATAATCTACACTGGAAAATTACCTGAGGTGAAAGTACTTATTGATCGAGCGAAGCGAGATCTCTGAATCAACTTGGGCAAATCGGCGTTGTATGTATGTCTGTATGTTGTTTGTCCGAGGATAACTTTCGAAGCGTTGATCCGACCATCGTGAAATTTGATCCATAGGTAGGTAATGATAGCACAATTTTGGTGTGACTAAATAAACTAAAAATATTGGGGGTGGGGGGGTGGTTGAGATATTGGGGTTCAAGATGGGTAAAAAAAAACAGAATGAGACTCAAGTCAATGTCAATGAGGTCAAGTGGCACATTTAATGAAAGGTCTTTTATGAGGTCATTTCGACTCCGTTTTTATTTTTAGTTTAATCTATAGTTTTTGAGTTATTAACCATAACAAAAAATTAACTTTGACAAAATTCACAGTGTATACCAGTGACCCCACAGTGCTGTAATTTGGTATACGTGTAGCTTAAACAACACAAATATAGACAAAAGTCTGAAATTCAGAATAACTGCAATTTGTACGACATAAAAGAGTAACCACATTACATGAACCGTTACCTTTAATTTGAATGAAACTGTAGGTCAAGTAATTTGGTTATATATTTCATGGCACTATTTTGATAGTCAAAGATTATATATAATATTTTTTGTTTTAATCGGAGTCTCGCGAGATCTCAGTTCAGGGCGAACCACTAGTCAATAATCATCACATTTGTTTTGTTTTTTTTACATAAAGAAAAAAAATTAACTGAATAATACTTGAGACTGTTAAATATGAACATTAATTAATTTAGTTATTGAAATGCTGATAATTACGTCATTCTGAAGTTAATTTAGTATGATTCGATTGCTCTAAGTATGTAGAATGAGTATTTGGTAATATTGCGCGCGCTTAGTAACTGTTTTGTTTTTGTTAATCAAAATCAAATTGTGTTTTTATCAGCCAGCAATAATGTTACTGATAAAGCTGTTATGGTCTACTGATAATTGAAATGGGAAAATCCAACTTAAAATGTGAAGTAATTATTATGAAATCAAAACACATTTCCCATATGACGACCTCCATGGTGCAATGGGCAGCCGGCTGAGACGCAGGAGGTAGCGGGTTCGATTCCCGCCGCGGAACAAAATGTTTACATGATTTACAGATATTTGTTCCGGGTCTGGTTGTTTCTCTATACATATTATAAGTATGTATTTACAAAAAAATGTATATATTAAGTATTATATCAGTTATTTGGTTCCCATAGTACAAGCTCTGCTTAGTTTGGGACTAGATAGCGCTGTGTGAAATGTCCAGCAATATTTATTTATTTATTATTTATTTGTATTAGTCGTACTTTTTGGATAATTTGGGTTCTAAAAAGGTTAAATCTGATATTTTTATACACTTGTATTTTATGTCCCTCCAGGATTTGACGATTTCATTTATGAAAATCCGCCAGTTTTTTCGCAGCAAAAAAAGCCTAAGTATTTCAAAATAATGAATACTAGTGTTGTACGAGTATACAGTCTATAGTTTGTAAATATTTAGCAAGAGCTTTTGAAAGCCCCATTAGGCAGCCCTATACACTAGAAGTCGTAAAAAGCAGATATAGTGTAACATGCACATCGGCTATTTCTGTATCGCCTTGCAGCTATGGCGTCGCTTATTTACTTACTCATACGCAGGTAACTAATTTGTTCAGTGTATTATTGAAACTGGCTATTGTTTGCTTCGACTACTCGGTGCTAGATAATTTAAGTCTCCGGCGAAATATAGAGGAAACTTACATGACGGTTTTTCCTTGAGATTCTCAGGATTTTACAGAACAGGGTGTATGCCAGTCATATTATAAGTCATATTAGTCATATTGTTAGTTTAAATTTTATTTGTAAAGTGCAATGTAATTTTTGTGATATTTGATCGAGCGAAGCGAGATCTCCAAATCAACATGGGCAAATCGGCGTTGTATGTATGTATATATGTATGTTTGTTTGTCCGAGGATAACTTTCGAAGCGTTGATCCGATCATCGTAGAATTCGATAGGTAGGTAGTGACGGCACAATTTTGGTGCGACTAAATGAGCTGACATGATGGGGGTGTTGAGATATTAGGATTCAAGAGGGGTAAAAAAAAATGAGACTATTAAATAGAAATAGAAAAATATTTATTTTGTGTCCATTTTTACATTCTATGAGTACAACAAATATATAATACTTATACCAAATACAAGACTAAAATAGGTCATCACTCAGCGGTGTGCCACTGATACACCGATTGGTACGTAAAATGAAAGGTCTTCATTATTAAATTACCACCCTGTTTTAATTTTTGTATTTTTGAGTTATTAGCCATGATAAAAACAAAACTTTGACTAAATTCACAGGGTTCACCAGTCATCCCACAATGCTGAAATTCGGAATTCGTGTAGCTTTAGTGACACAAATATAGGTAAAAGTCTTAAATCCAGCATAACTGCATTTTGTACCCCAAAAAACTGACTATAACCCGGTCACATTATCTCGAGACCTGGCGTCGATGACGTCACGTCGCGTCGGCGCTCTGATATGGTGCGCAAAACAAGCATCCTCTAGTAGGATATTATTATAAACAATAAGATTTCCAACAAAACAAATATTGTGTTAATTAATTTAATGTAGGTAATATTATTATAATGATATGATTAAAATGATGAAAAATAAATGAAACAATCTTGGTTAAGTGGGTACAAGAAGTGTTTATTACACAAAACTACATATAAGATAGGTACTAAAAATCTTCTTCAGAATATATGATTGGCTCGATGCCAGTCATTGTCTCATTATCGCTATCGCTGATCTCACCGTCCGAACTCTCCTCGCCTAGGAATATAATCATTTCACGAACATTTTCTTCTTCAAGGTGGCCTTTCTCCCAATACTCCTGTTGTAATCTTTCAACGTGATTTACTTCTTTTTTCCAGTCGGAAGGTGTGATGGAATTAATCGCATCTCTTGTTAATTTTTCTATTTCTTTTTCTGACTGGCAAGAAATAGTACAAAAATGTCCAAACTAAACTAAAATGTACAAACTTAACAAAAATGTACAAACTTAAGGAAAATGTCCTAAGTTGCAACAAAAACAATATGTTAACGTAACAGCAATAACAAAAAAAGTCCAAACGTAACAATGAAATGTTTAAAAATATACCACGAACACAAGTCGACGCGTATCAGCAACGAAAGTGCTAACCGTACTGACGCGCCGTGGCGAGCGCGGGGAGGTGAAAGGAGAACGGGGCGGGAGGTTAGCATTCCAGCGAGGTCTCGAGATAATGTGACTGGGTTGTACTTAATATGAACTCCCGTTACCTGTAATTTGAATGAAACTGTAGCACTATTTTGATAGTCAAAGATTACGAATAATATATTTTTGTTTTTATGGGAGACTCGCGAGATCTCAGTTCGGGGCGAACCACTAGTTTTTTATACTTTTTAAATGGCATCTTAGTGTACAAATATATACGGCGTCGATGAGTACATCTGAGGGTAAGCGATTGTCGTAGTCTATATGGACGTTTGTAACACCAAAGCCATCTCTCGTGCATTGTCAACCCGAGACATATAGGTGAAAAGTCTCATATGCCCGTTATTTTACCGGCACCTTCAAACCGAAACACAAAATAGCGTCTATCTGCTGTTTTAATTATCATTCTCGGAAACTCTGTAATCAATCTACCTAAAAAACCTGAAACATGTTTTTTCTTAAAATTTCTGATTAGTAGATTGGTTGCCTCAATTCTTTGTTTTCAAACTTTATGAGCGATAAAATGTTGTATAAAAAACAGTCAATGCCGACAAAGGCATGTTAGTTTCACTTTGTGACATAAGTTAAAGTTCCAAGCTGTTATACATTACGTAATTCCTCATTATCTACCCTTAAAGCATATCTATAGCCGAATCTAGATATCTCACGTCATCCAAGACATGTGTCTATGCATTGAATAAAGGTGTATCTACACTTTAAACCCTGAGCATTTTGATACCAACGACTTTTAAAGATCTACTAAAATAATATGCCATTCCTCATCTAATAGTCAATTATCATTCGTATATCAAAAATAGTTAAATTCAGTTTAACTTGCCATCGGAATACAGAAAAAGCGTTATCGAAAAAGGTCTGTTCATTATTTTCAATGCAATTAATTTATACCTAGTGTTTTGTTTCAAATTAGCAGCTAGCGGAATGTTATCGGTGTGGTTTTTACAAAAACTGCGATATTGTGACAGCAAGATATTGTAAACATTAATTATTAAATAAACCGCTGTTCGTCTATTGCGCAGTTTCATAATGATAGGAAATCCTCTGGTAGTTTCTTCCTGTTTTGGTTTTCTAGATAAGATAATAAGAAATAAGCTGATAATGGAATATTATCATGAATTTTCATCAAGTCCTTATTTCAGTGCATTAATATAATATCTACATGGGTGCTTCGGTATATGTGACCCTAGATGTAAAAAAGGGGTAATCTATTCTAAGTATCATGTACAGTAGTCACACTAATCCGGCACTTCAGTAGTCCGAACATTACAATAATCCGGCACCCCCTAATTTTTAATAGTGCTGGATTAGTGAGACTAGTGTATATTCTAATATCAATGTTTTCTAAAAATTTTGATATTCAATATCTGCTGTGGTCGGTGAAAATATATTTAATTAGTTATTTTGAGTGATTTAACTGCTATGGATGAAAATCTTATAAGTTGAAATTAAGCAAACAAAATGTTCTATATTTCGCGAATTTAAATGCAAGTTACATAATTCATAAATATTGAAATTTAACTCTTTTCCAGGAAAATTTGTTTGTATATATGATAAAAATCACCCCCGTTTAGATTAATATAAATATTTCAAAGCACCTATATATCATATTAATGTTTATTTGATTACAACATTTAATATAAGAAATATAGAGACGACCTCCGTGGTACAGTGGGCGAATAGCCGGCTGAGACGCAGGAGGTAGCGGGTTTGATTCCCGCCGCGGAACAAATGTTTGCATGATCTACAGATATTTGTTCCGTGTCTGGGCGTTTTTCTATATATTATAAGTATGTATTTACAAAAAAAAAGTATATAAGTATTCTATCAGTTATCTGGTTCCCATAGTACAAGCTCTGCTTAATTTGGGGCTAGAGAGCGCTGTGTGACATGTCCAGCCATATTTATTTTATTTATTTATAGAGTAGTACATACAGAGTATAATAATTAACACATTTCTTTATAATACAAAGGAAATAGTTGAATCTTCTAAAACAAATTGCAAACGATCTATATATAGCTTAACTATTCCAGATCACTACCAGGCGAAAGTGCCCCCAAGACTCAGATTGGTTGGTTCTTCAAGTTCTATAAAATTCTAGCATAACTTATGCACCTTTTGCAAATATTTGCAAGTACAAGCTAGTTCTAAATGTAATCGTTATGTGTTTATATCTCGAAACCTGGCCATGTCGCAAGCACATAAGTATGCAGGACATTTTCTTATTATAGTAACTTAATACGAAATTGAAATAAGGCACAACGAATTATATTAGAACGTACACATCTAACGTGTTGCAATTGGTTACAAGCCGTCAGATCTACAAATGCTTTGTATCTGGGTGAATAAAAAAATGCCACAAAGAATTTTAATGTGTTTGTGGGCACAGATAAATTAGATCAGTAAGAAATTAGTTCGTATGATCTAGTGATCAACCCTGGTTGAAACTTGGTAGGTTTGTATAAGCTAGTGGCCAATCTAGGGCAAACCCAGGTAGAAAAGTCAATGTATTTTTCTATCTGTCTATCAATACTACCTCTAGCATAGATTGTGGGTATATGCCATCTCACCAAATGATCGAATGATCCGAATGAATGGGCGTATAAGAGGTTATTCGCCAATTCAGTCGGTCTTAAGTAAGTCTGATTATTTGCTATTCAACTGCCGATATGAGATGGATTTTTTATACATTTTTACTTGAAAATTTACGTAGAAAGTTGAAATTGGTCGATTATTATAGAATAATCAACAATTTATTATTACTTCTGCAATATCTATGATAATACTGCTGTTCACAATTTTTCTCAAGAGGTAATCGGATGGATGAGTATTGATAACAAAAGATTACTAATATCAAAGGTAAATAGATAACAATTACGCAGATAAGGTAAGTAGAACCACGGAGAATAATTACAAGGTGATGATTGTCCACTCTGCAAGCAGCGTGCAACTCTGTGACAACGATCAGGTCATGTGGAAACATAGTAGAGGTGAAACATAGAACTGCAATTCATCTTTTATCATCACACTCACAAAAATGTAGGAGTTTTTATAGATCAATTATCACTTTCTAAACGGTTTTATCACTGATCAAACTTGTGACCTTTTGATCTTTTGATTAATCCATTTTTTTAAACAAATTTCTTATCAAAAATACGCTCCTAGTGTCGTCTAGTGTTTTAATCCTGCATCTAGGTAGTATAGAGCATTTCTGCGAATCTCCTACGGTAAGACTAAAAAACGTTTTGCAAAAGTGCCATAAGAGATGTGACGTCATCTTGTGGATGAGATTAATATTGATGGGGCATAAGGTTGCTTTTAAACCAGTGATATGCGACTTCATGCGAGGTAGCTAAGTGGTGAGCGCGGTTAAAGATATGTTACGAAACTATGTGGATAGTTCCACCAAAGCTAAATAGTGTAGCCATGATAAATGCGCGACGCGATCCCTAGCTCGCATCCTTAGCTCACATCTTTAGCTAGCATCCCTCGCTTCAACGAGTATGAAAAAAACTTTATTGAAGCCCTTTCTACGGGAGCTAAGCTAAGCTAAACAATAAATCCATCCATAGCTTAGCACATCTCTGGTGAAAAGGCAGCCTAAGGGTGGCTCGATGAAAAAATCCACCAATAGCTGGATTATGCGAGGACAGGCAAATGAAGAAATCCTATTGGTAGGTTTTACACTCATCCGTAGCCTAGCAACGAAGCACATCCCTTCTGGAAAGGCAGCCTAAGGGTTCTGGGCAATTGTTTATCTTGACTATGTATAGCGAGTGTTTATGTACTTTTGTTTTACATTGTTCCGATAAAAATGTAATAGATACGTATAGAGTATGATTGTACGTGAAACGAGAGCAGGATATTTATATAAAAGTGAAACACCGTTTATGCTATACTTTGGTCCTGCAGAGCCTATTACAGAAACCAGTTTGGCTGCAACTGGAAATATGCCGACGCGTGCCAGCCTGTTCGAACCGCTCTTCTTTACACTATATTTACATTTTTCTACAATAATTCTATTTTAATGCCCCCCATGCATTATGTATCAATATTTCGTGAAACCAGGTCAGCCAATGAATAGTCAGGTGAATTAATGCCAATACCAACCGCGCAGTATGGACTCAAGTGGCTCTATTTGTTGAGGAAGGTTAGTTTGGAGTGTGTCATAGTTTTGAAATTTGATACACGGACAAATAAAAACATATTGCTAACTAACGCACTTATTGATGTGTGTGTGTGTGTGTGTGTGTGTAATCTAGGGACCATTGACAATGCAGTCAGATATACTACGTAATGGCGGTCAGGCGGCGATTGGCTGCGGGATCGGCATAGGTGTTGCAAATGTGTGTGCAAAGCACTGTATTTATATATGAGTGAGCCGGCACTTTTTGGGTGCTTCACTTATAGGAGAAGGTAAGAATTTATTAGCATAGGTAATAGTTTTGAAGTTATACTTCTTTTGGCGCGTTAGGTGAAAAATAGAGTATTTTCAGCATGTGACGGAAGATGCGCGCACCGGTGTAACACTCCATGAGTTGTGTTGCACAAATAACACCTGTTTATTCACGAAGTATACATTTTTACACGCGCGGACATTAGTAGGACACGTATTTAAGGTGCGTGACCTACGCCGCAATACTTTGTTATAGGCGATGGTTACCACTTAACATTAGGCGGGCCATGAGCTTGTTCCAACTCCAACACGTATAAAAAAAAAGTACAAAACACTTTTTAACCGATTTCAAAAAAGGAGGAGGTTCTATGTTCGACTGCATATATTTTTTTATGTATGTTCACCGATTTCTCCGTAAATTGTGGACCGATTTTCAAAATTCTTTTTTTTTTTGAAAGAGTGGACTTTCGAAGTGGTCCCATTGGAACAAAGTCAGGATCTGATGACGGAATCCGGGGAAATCGAGGGAAACCCTCAAATTTCAAAGGCACGTACAATGTCTTTCACGAATTTTTTTTATGAAAAAAAATAATCAGATATTTGTGATTATGTTATACTGATAAGATAAGATAAGATAACTCTTTATTGTACACCAAAGTAAAATACAGAACATAATTTTTACTAACAAATTTAGTACAATGGGCGGTCTTATCGCTAAAAGCGATCTCTTCCAGACAACCTTAGTATGGACAGGATTATCACATATCACATGACGGCGGTGCATCTATATAAAATTAAAAACATACCTACATACTATAAACCTAAAATACAAATAATAACTCAAATTTAATTATAATAAAACAAGCAACTATAAAAATGGTTATGATGAATTAACAAGCAGCGACAACTTCAACGCAGGGACAGATAATGGGTGTGTACTTTTGTTTTAAAATTACTAATAGACTTGGATGTCCTTATAGAGAAGGGCAAATCGTTCCACAATCGTACGGCTGTTACAGTGAAGGATCGACCATAAAACTCTGTCGTATGGACAGGAGTTTTAAGTTGAAGGGAATCTGAAGAACGCAAATTGCGATCATTAGCCTGGTGGAGAAACTCAAAACGCTCCTTAAGATAGAAGGGAGAAGAAGGGTTAAAAAGGATGTTATACAAAAGGGACAGTATGTGTGCATTCCGGCGAAGACGGATGGGGAGCCATTTGAGCTTTTCGCGAAAATCAGAGACATGGTCATACTTGCGCAAGCCAAATACTGATATACATATATATATCTGAAGTAGATTATATTTTTGTTAAAAAGTTACTTGTTTGTATCCTAATTTACGTGCGTCAATGGCCAGACAAAAGTATAGATAGTGACACTAAAATGTCTAAAACAAAAGAACCAGTGTGGTGAATGGTTCAGTAAAACTCTCAGAGTCGCGACAGTTACATAATTGGTGAATGTAAATACGTAACAGAAGATAATATCTAGATTTTTGTAAGCCTATGTTGAACTTAACTCGTTAAGATTATTGAATTAAATTGGCGTAAAATTTTAATAAGTCTCACAATTTCTAATGCTGTTCGCCACATTCTCTAAGTTATATGTGTAGATTAATTAAGTAAAATGCAATCGGACTCAATCGAGTGATGCAGTGATTAATTCGTTGCCGATCAACCATTGCTTTCAAAAGATTTTTCTGGTGGACACTGTCCATATTTTTTCTTGTCCGACTACGACAAAGCTAAAAGAAGGGGTTATGGTTTTAGCAGTCTTTGTATGTTAGTATGTTTGTAATGTATGTATTTACCTATGTTCTACCGTAGCGCGTAAACTACTCCGCCGATTTTGATGAACGAGGCGTTTGTTTCGTTTTATGGTCCGGATGATATAGGCTACCATTGACATAGGTACGTAGTCAGTTTTCAGTTTATAAACTTATTTAGCGTGTTATATATGTTATTTCAGAAAAAAATGCAATTAAGCGGGGGAATGCAGCCAGTGTTTTGGGGATACTTCCGCCTGGTAGTGATCAGGAGCAGTTGAGCTATCTATAGATCGTTTGCAACAGTCTTGAGATAATTCAACTGATTCTTAGGTATTATTTAGTTATGCAAATAATTGTTTAGAATTTCTGTTCATAAATGTAATCAAAAAAGAATATACAAGTAAGGGCGACTTGTTAGCGACTAAACATGTTTAAATAATACGTATTTGTATGATTTGACTCTTTGAATTATATTTAGTCACTAAATACGTTTAGGCATTACGCTCAAGTCCCTATTAATCGAAAAATTATATACCTACAAAAGAGACAGTTGACCTGTAGCTGTACTAAATATTAGCAGAACTGCTTCCATCCATTCAATGACTTCCCATGTACGATGTGACCCAAAAAGTGACGGACAAACAAAAAGTAAGTATACATTGCACGCGTGTATATTTACAATTATTTATAGACGGGCGATGATTTCCATTCTTCGCGCCTCGTGTCTCGTCTACAAGATGAGAAAGCCAGACATAACATGAAAAGTGTCTGCATTTTCTATAAATATTTTTAAATGTAGAGCTTCGTATTTGATATAAAAAAACATCTAAATATGATTAAAGTAAAGTAAAGTAAAGTAACATATTTTTATTCATTAAAATCACAAGGATCACTTTGAAACGTCAATTTTACTGCCTGTTCCTTCGCGACCAATTCAGGAAAGAAAGGCAAGAAACAAGGCTGGTTGTTTTTTTTAATGATCCTTATACAATACATAATACAGAAAATAAATTACGTCTAAATTGTAATATTTTGAACGAGTTGGAGCAATTTCAATCCCAAGCTTCTCTATCATCTAAATAATCCGATATTTTACAGTAGGCTCTTTTATAAAGATTTTGTTTAATTAGGTTATTAAATTTGTTAATTGTCAATTTTTGTACATCCCTTGGGAGTTTGTTATAAAAGCGTACACCTTGCCCTTTAAAGGATTTACTAACTTTATGGAGTCTACAAGTGGCAACAGCGAGTTTATCTTTATTTCTGGTATTAAAATTATGATTATCGCTATTTTTCTTAAACAAATTAATATTTTTGTGAACATACATTAGATTTTCATAGATGTATTGACAAGGGAATGTCATAATATTTATTTCTTTAAACTTATTGCGTAATGATTCTTTGGGGCCCATATTATAAATTGCAAGAACATCCCTCTTCTGCAGCACAGAAACGGTGTTTATATCTGCAGCATTGATATAATATAAAACTGTTTTTTAGATTGGAAGTAAAAATATTGTATTATCATATTTTCTCGCTGTACAGTATGTATCATGTACAGTACATGATGATAGGTGTATTATCATTTATCAGTGAAGTGTTTTTAATGAATCATCGTTAATTTCATTATCACACTAATATTATAAATGTGAAAGTTTGGATGTTTGTTTATTTATTTGTTTGTTTGTTGCTCAATAACGTCATAACGGTTGAACCGATTTCGATGAAATTTATATACCAATAGTAGTGTAACGCGTACGAAGTCGCGGGCAACAGCGAGTTTCAAATATAGCTAATTTTGAGCAACGACTTTTAAAAAAATACAAAATAAACAGCCACTCTCTAATAATTTTAAGGTAATTGATAAATCAATCTTAAGTCACATACCAACCTTTAATATATATGACTGTTGGGTTTTTTTCATTCATTTTTAGTATCACAAGCTTCCGCCTACAGCTTCGCACGCGTAGTTTGTCAATAAAAACATAACCCTCCTTCTGCGCAGTTAGGTAAAAAGTAGCCCATATCTCAATCCCCATCATAATATATCTATATACCAAATTTCATCGAAATCGGTCCAGCTGTTAGTCGTGAAAAGGTAACAAACAGACAAACAAAGATACTTTAGAATATTTAATTTTGAATCGTGACCTTTTGGCAACCGGAGCTGCATAAATAATTTTTAACTAAGGCCTGATTTGTTTCATATTAAATCTTTATACATACTAGCATTTCTGTACTCCTCTAGTATTAAGTAGTCTCCGCTAATACTAACCATCTGAATCATACAGCGAACTCTGTCAAAAAAAAGATATCACGAATACAAGTAATTACATACGAAACAATGATGTGCGTTTTCAAGTGTTTCACTAAAATAAAGGCAACGAAACGAGCACAATGACTCAGATGGAATTCAGCCGCCATACTCCGACGGAATCAGAAATACAATCCTAATTATAATCGTACGCATCCGTCGACCACCTCAATCGGTCGCTAACGTTACGAATCAACCGCAACGTGCAGTAGAGATCTTTATATATTATTTTATTAGATAGAGGCCCGTAGCCAAATTACATTCGCTACGAATCTATTCGATTTCTACATACATTTGTTATCGCTGTATCACGTGGTTCTTCTATAGCATGTGTCAAATCCCATTCATTTTCGGACTTATCGACTAGCGTCATCGCTAATCGACTGTAATTTGGCTAAGCCCTAGAGTATTAGTGAATCTTAAGATTTTTAAAATCGTCCGAGTAATGAAGAAACAGACGGGATTTGAATCCGCAACCTTCCCATCGATACGATACGATGCCAATTTCAGTAAGGGCTCGTTGCTTGTCCAGTATCAAATTACTAGGATGTTAATATTGAATTATCACATACAAACAATGTAAATAACTAGTTGACCCGCCCGCGGCTTCGCATGGGTGGTTTGTCAAAAAAAGCATTACCATTCTTCTGCGCATTCGGATAAAAAGTAGATTTAGTCTCAATCCCTATCATAATCTATGTGCATACGAAATTTCATCGAAATCTGTCAAATCGTTTAGTCTTGAAGAAGACAGAAAGACAGTCAGTGTTATTTTGAATATATAATAGGGTAGTATTATTGCTAGCTTTTAAAATAAACTAGTTATTTCATTACGAGCTTCTCGGGAGTGGAATCCAAACCTGTTCCCCAATTATCGTTATTTAACTTTAGTTTACCATCGCTCGTATTGCGATTTATATAGCCAGCATCACCTTTTAATGCGTCAAACGATGCATTGACAGATATTATAGAGATTGGATCGAAACTATATTTATCTACTTACCCATACCCACATTTGATTATTTCCATGTTGGCAAGGTGACTAAAAGAGAACCAGTAAGATTGGTAAAAAATAATTGTGTTTATTCTACCAGTACTTACCTTCTGGGCTGAGACTTGAGTTTTCACAAACTACATCATAATCAAACTCAGAGTGACCAAAGCAATTGTGAGGAAAATGATTGTATCACGCTGAGGGACCAAAAAAAAATTATTGACTTAGGAAACAAACCAAGGTCACCAACGTCATCAAAACGTATCGCGAATCATAAGTGGCAATGGGCTGACCACGTCACCAGAAAACAAGCCTCGTGGTGTACAGCGTTGACCGAGTGGAGGAAAGCGCCCACTATAAGAAGAACAGCTGGAGTGAAATGGATGGAAACCGAACCAGACCAACAGAAATAGCATGTTTTGAAGGAGGCCTACACTATTGGTACCAAAAACGGGATATTTACCATGATTTGTGAGTTCTTGAGTGGTGAGGCCTACACTCTTAGGATCACAAGCAATCAAATCAAAAATTTTATTGTTTGTTACAAGTATATTTTTAAATACTAGGGTTGGGAGCTTTCTTTTAAGTTAAAAACCTGTGTTAGAAGAGTCCTCTCTTATTTAGAGGTCTGTAAGGACACATTAAATTTAAATTTTGGCAGACAAAAATAGGTACTTTAAAGTATTAAAAGAAAAAAAAGGTTATTTAATAAACCGGTAAGTGTATCATAAAGTAGAAGAAAAGAAAATGTACATATAAAAAATGGTTAGCTAAATTTCATATTTAACCTTTAATGTCACTTCCTACTAAATATCTCTATAAATGAGAAGTATTTTAAACTAACATCCACCAGCGGCTTCCAAGTAGCCTATGTTTGAATCCAGGTATAATCTATCAACACACCAAATTTTATCGAAATCGGTTCAGCCATTACGACGTGATAAACAAACGACGAGTAACAAACAAACACATGTCTAAACTTTCACATTTATAATATTAGTGTGACGTGAAATTTCGTCTAAATTTTAGATGCGTAACGGCTGAGCGGCCGTTATATAACGGCCGCGACTCAAGGAAACTAAGCGTTAGTGGGATTTGAATTGTAATCTATCCCAATTAAACGTTCTGGTTTATTTATGGGACCAATGTAACGTGTCTTTTATTTGTACATTCCATTTTTAAACGATGTTATTTTGTTTTTGCATGATGATTCGATTTAGATGATTCAACCGTTTCTTGTATATTTTATAGTCATGTAAATCATTATATATAATATAATTTTTGTTAAGGAATGTGTTTTTTATAAATGACGTGAATTTGTTAGATTAATTTATTTTAGACTAGCTGACCCGCCCGCGGCTTCGTACGCGTGGTTTGTCAATAAACATTACCCTCCTTCTGTGCAGTCGCGTAAAGTGTATCCTATGTCTCAAGTCCATTGATAATCAATCTGGGTATATAGGTACCAAATTCCATCGAAATCGGTTGAGCCGTTAAGTCGTGAAAAGGTAACAAACAGACAGAGAGACAGAGTTACTTTCAAATCGGTATGTGCATAGATTATAACCTGGATTAACACATAGGCTACTTTTTGTTGACAAACAACGCGTGCGAAGCCGCTGGCGGAAGCTATTTATACGTATAAACCTTCCTCTTGAATCACTCTATCTATTACTGAAAACTGCATTTAAATTCGTTGAGTAGTTTAAAAGATCTAAGGGAACAGACAGCGGAAGCGACTTCATTTTATACTATTTAAAGAAGCTGAATGGAAGAATCCAAAATATACTTAGACATTATTAATTTATTTGTGCGTTTCTACAGCGAATAGCTATAAACGTTTATCAAAATGAGAATCAACCAAAATTTCGTAATAAATACAAAAATAAAGCAGAAAATTACCTATTTGACAATTCAAATCGTTTATTTATCAGAAATTATCTTTGCAGATCATAATAATATGGCTATTTTAGCAAGGTTGTAGAACATCTAGACCTTTTGGACCGTGGCCTTGTAAAAATGGCCTCTAAACGTTATGAAATTCGCACGTTTACGAAGCTTCCAGTTAACACTTGCACGATTTGCCAGTCTTAACAGAAATCTAAAATAGAAGATGGTATACCTTCATGAAAACTATATAAAAGTAGAACTTTACCACTTAATCTTTGCTTCGTGAGATAATTTTTACCCAAAGATAGGTTGTGGTTTCTCTTTTTAGTAATGAAAATATGCACGTATAATTACATTTTTGTTCAACGAGTTAATCTATTACGGTGTTACGGTGTCAAAGTTTTTAAGCTTACTGAAAGTCTACAACGATTACTTTTATATCCGGGATAATAGTGCCCTCTGAAACATGTAGTTTCTCGGCCGCTAACAGTCACCCATCCGAGAAGTGACTGAGTGGATTGTCACTTAACCTAGTCGACCTAATAAGAGCGTGTAAGCAATCTACATCACTTTTTAAGTTGATGAGATATCGATTAGAAGTATTATTAAAATAGCTCTAAATCCAGTTGTTTCAATTCACCTTACACAGTTTACGGGTAGAACAGCGTCGGTATTAGCTAGCGGAGAGCGGTACATAGCATATGTGTACATAGGAGCAACATTGGCGCAATGCGGTGGCCGGCCATATGTCGACATATCACTTTTGCCCTTTTCGAATACGTACCTTTTAGATTAAGCCTTATGGTAGCATGTCACAATTTATTAGGTAAACTTAGATCTTGCTGCGAATTAAATAGCTAGCTATTTTACTAGATTTAGATCACCTCCGTGGTGCAGTGGGCGAATAGCCGGCTGAGACGCAAGAGGTAGCGGGTTCGATTCCCGCCGCGGAACAAATGTTTGCATGATCTACATATATGTATTTGTTACGGGTTTGGTTGTTTCTCTATATATTATAAGTATGTATTTACAAAAAAATTGTATATAAGTAGTCTATCAGCTATCTGGTTTCCATAGTACAAGCTTTGCTTAGTTTGGGGCTAGATAGCGCTGTGTGAAATGTCCAGCAATATTTATTTATTATTTATTCATTTACTCGGTTTCTTATACCTTCACTTCATAGTAATTTCGGAGCTAAAATTGCAACATTGGATACCTCAGGACACCTGATATGACTAATTTTATAAAGTACTTTGCAATAAAATTACTATTTATTTATATATATTAAATACAAGTCCTTTCAATGATCAAAGTCAAAACCAAAACTGGAAGTAGTTTGTTCTTTATAATTAATTGTTAGTACGGAACTCAAAGTCAAAAGTTTTGGTATATAACCTGTTTTACAGCGTTTTTTTTTCAAGTAAAAATGTATTAGACGACTTTGCGTTCCTACAATCGAGCTTAGAATATGATAAAGTAGTATCTGAGTAGCCAAACCTTCTTTCTATAAATAAAATAAATATAAATATTGCTGGACATTTCAAACAGCGATATCTAGCCCCAAACTAAACCGAGCTTGTACTATGGGAACCAAATTACTGATAGAATACTCACATACATTTTTTGTAAATACATACTTATGGACTGGACCATCTTAGCGCCTGAAAGAAGTATCTGGAAAGAGTGGGGGGCGGCCTTTGCCCAGCAGTGGGACACAGTGGGCTAATAATAATATAACATACTTATAATATATAGAGAAACAACCAGACCAGGAATAAATATCTGTAGATCTTGCAAACATTTGTTCCGCGGAGGGAATCGAACCCGCTACCTCCTTCATCTCAGCCGGTTATTCGCCCACTGCACCACGGAGGTCGTCAATAGAAGAAGTCTCTATGCATGTTAATAGAGTGGCTGTACGTTGTATGTATGTAATGTGTATTTACAGATTCAATTTGTACTCAATCACCTTGTTAGGGTTAATATGACAGCTACCCGCAACATCAACGATCAAATTCCAAATGATCGGACTATCAAGCAATGCTCAGTCTGACCGCAAACTAGGGATGCACATTATAATTCAATTTTTATGAAGATCGATTCAATGATATACGATCTAGAGATTTTTGTATAGATTCATCACAATGTGATTTTAACGTGAATTGATTTAAAAGTAAGACGAATTGAATCGGGTTAATTTGAATCCGACCTTATAAATCTTATTATTTTATAAGGTCAGTCTATGAATGAATGAGTGAATTACTTTATTGTACACCGTAAAAAATAAAAATTACAGACTACAAGTGACTTTTTAACAAAAATATAACCAAGTTAACCAAACTATTTAAATGCTTTTATTGAAATTTTTATGAAACCAGTATGAATGTATAGATTAGACTATATAATTTATTTATTGCGAACCATTAAAAAATAAAACAAGCAAAAGAGAATACGTAATGAAATCAAAGGTATAATGGGCGGCCTTATCGCTATATCTTGTATATATTGACGGAGTTCTAAGATAAAAATATAAAACAATTTACGTCCCTAAAAAATTTGAGGGTTGCCCTCAATTTTTTTGGGATCCCATCATCAGATCCTGACTTAGTGCCAAATGAGACCACTTGGAAAGAATAAAACAAAAAAAAAATATTTTTCTAATCGGCCCAGGCGTCATTGAGTAAACGGGGAACATACATAAATAATAAAAAAAAATCTGACGAGTTGAGAACTTCCTCCTTTTTTGAAGTCAGTTAAAAAGTAGTTTAGCAACATCTATGTATATTAAGTCTACGATATTTGGTAGTCACTACTTCAGTGCCATCTATGCATGGCTATGGATAACTACATTCTTTCTCACTCTCAACTAAATAAAAGTAGTAGGACTGAGGCCGGGAGTATAAAAAAAACATTATTTTTGAGAATTTTGGACGACAAGCATATTTTGTAATACCTAAAAAAAAATTTATGTATGTTTGATTATGGCAGTTAACTAACATTGCAAGCTAAATAAAAGCTTGTAAAAAGAGGTTTGATGAGAGCATACGATCTGATCTGAGGATCGATTCAGAGGCATCAATACGATCCAAAGCAAAAATCGTGCATCCCTACCGTAAACTTGGATTCAATTGATACCCGACTGAGTGTGAAATGAGCGTCTGGCACTAGTTACTAATAGTAGAGGAGACCGTGGAGATCGACCTTCACCGATCTGATAACCAGATGAGACGTATTTTTTATCAAATATAATTTATAAACAAATATGCCTATAATTACTTGCCTATCTAAAAGTGCTTATGGCTATTTTTAATTAAATTAACTTTAATCGATTTTTTTTTCATCACTTTCATTCTTTTGATGAACACACAGAATATGCCTCAGTCGGCTTGCCTACTCATTTCTGTGTATAGCTACCTGGCAAGCCGATGTGAACAGGTAAGTCAATATAGGTGACTCCATCGTTCTGCTAACTTATCGAAAGTTATATCAAATTTTAGATTATTTTATTACAAAATCAGTCATATATCAAAATCATTGCCTGCAAAAAATCATACTTATAGTACTGTTGCCTAGCTAAAAACTTTTAGAGAGCACTTTTAGATAGGCAAGCAATTATTATAGGCATATTTGTTTATAAATTATATTTGATAAAAAATATGTCTCATCTGGTTATCAGATCGGTGAAGGTCCATCTTCACCGGCTCTTAGGCCATAAACTCTGCTTTTAACATAGGTTAATTAAACTCAAAAGAAGAGCTTCCAAGCCTAGTCAATGTACTCTTGCAGAAAGAATAAAAACTGGTCCATATTTTAATAACACCCTTTCATTTTAATACAATTTATGAATGTAGGTATAAAATGTATATAATGCATCTGACTAGTTAAATAAAATTAGAATTAATGTTCCATTTAAACAAACTAGGCTCATTCCTCCTATAAATTTACCCATATTTGGCACAAACTACAGGCGAAACTCATTTTTGTGGCGAGCAAGTGGCAATTTCAATAGGCTGTGCAAGCGCACGGCCTCTGCATGAGCGCCAGTTCGATTCGACAGCGGTTGAATCGTGAATTCTTTAGTGATTATTATTATTATTATATTTAATATAATAATAGTATAGGTAGGCACTCTTTCTTCATTGTATCTGTAATGGAAGGAAAGTGTCCACATTTTCTCTATTTTTATATTGTTGTTTAAACGTGAAAACCTGTAATTGGCTTTCTGGTTAACAATCTGTCTTAATTATAAGTTTTAACAGCTGATGGTTTTTCTACAAATAAATTATATTAAATTAAATAAAGAAATTATGCGAATTACCTTCAATCTCTTTTATATCAAATAAAGGCGAACTCTAGATTTGGATTTTTCCGGCTGCCGTAATTATTTATAGTTATTGTTTACACGTTTGCTACCTATAAATACTACCCGATGTTAAAAAAAATCACGGATAAACTTTTTCATATTTAAAAACTAAATATTCAGCTACTACGTTAAAATATACATCTCAAGTATACATATGTATCACGAAATATAAAAATAAAGGAAATCCTGTACCCAGTGTTTTTTCATGGACAAGCGTGTATTAGGCTTGATTTAAACGTCATCCTTTAACACTTTTCATAAAACCTGTATAAACAATACAGACAGTAGCGTGGTAGATTAAATTACTAGTCAAATTGTAACTTGGTAAGTAAGACGTTATCAAGGGCTGTTTCCGGGTCAGGTAACATTGTTCCGCCAAGTGACTTCAGACACGTCCGCTAACCTGGCCCTATTCGGTGAACGACTGCACTACGGCACTACACCCAAAGCGTTTATGAGGACCAATTTCTGTCGAGTTAAGGGAAAGTCTCTCGCTTACAATCATCTGCACTGAAGTGAAAATTTATATATTAATACGTGAAGCGAAAACTTTGTACCTACCCATTTTTTCTCTGTGGGCATCGGAAGAGTGTGAGATTTGGCATAGTTAAAGTTTATATGGAGAAGAAGAGGCGATTACCAAAATTTAGGTATAAAGTGCACTGACAACTACTTAGGTAGGTAGGTTGAACATACTACAGTACACTGAAACAGTGAAATTATAGGAAAACGAAATTTTTTATCTGTACTTTTCAAAGAGACTCCGCATTCAACAGTCCTTTGGTCTTAAAAACGTCCATAGACCGTTATGGTAACCGCTTACCATGAGGTGAAACGGAGTATGTTGTATCTTCAGATTTGCACTCGGGAGAGATTACTAGGCTAAATGTAGACTGCAGAGTACCAGCTTCTTTGAAAGAGCCCCCACAAAAGCTGCTCAAAAGAATAATAAAATAAGTGAGGTTTAGCTGTTTTTAGTTTCACGCCTGAGACGCCATGTATCAGGTTTGCAATACATTAGTCGGGCGTTGATTTACACGGCTACATATCGTGGGCGCGTCTATTCATAGTACTACTAATCTACTAAATATAGTAGCCATTCCCTATTATTTCTTGCGACTGACTCACATAGAGTTCCGCTTTCGTACCTCCTAACATTTATAGCGATTGCGCTTTTGGATTCTCTTTAACGTTTCGAAATGGTTACTGAATGGGTGTGTAATCTGTGTCTAATGTAAATTTAGTGATGGCCAACCCTTTTAGCACTAGAAAGCGCAGCGAAGGACGGCCCTCCACTAGATCGAAAGATAACCTGATAAAGGTTGCTGGGAGCCGTTGAAAACAGGTTGCACGAGATCGATCGCTCTGGAAATCTATAAAATAACTAGTGGTTCGCCCCGAACTGAGATCTAGCGAGTCTCTGATTATAACAAAAAAATATTATTTGTAATGTTTCACTATCAAAATAGTGCCACGAAATAATAACCAACTAACTTAACCTACGGTTTCATTTACAGGTAACGGGAGTTCATGTAATTTGGTTCCTCTTTTTTGGGATACAAATTGCAGTTATTCTGGATTTCAGACTTTTGGCTATATTTGTGCTACTTAAACTACACGTATCCCAAATTACAGCACCGTGGGGTCACTGGTGTACCCTGTGAATTTTGTCAAAGTTCAGCTTTTATTATGGCTAATAACTCAAAAACTATAAAGACTTTACTAAACATAAAAACGGAGTCTAAATGTACTAATGAAGACCTTTCATTTGACGTTCCATTTGACCTAATAATCTAATAATATTTTTTTTACCTCTTGATATAATCTTAACAACTACCCACATTTTTAGCTCATTTGGTCACACCAAAATTGTGCCATCACTACTTACCCATGTATCAAATTTCAGGATGATCGGATCAACTATTCGAAAGTTAGTCTCGGACAAACGAACATTCATACATACAACGCCGATTTTCCCAAATTGATTTGGAGATCTTGCTTCGCTCGATTAATAAAACGTTCGTTTATTTCTCTTCACAAAGAGCATCGTTAGGGTCAATTCTAACATGTATTATCACACCTGTGAACCTGTATTGTGAAGAGGTGGTGCCTAATATAGGTTTAAAAAAACCTGTGTGGTCACCAGGCCTCCTCTCCACTGATTATGTACATAAGAGTGATTAGGAGAGTAGACATGACCCCATTACTGATAATAATAAGTAAATAAACAACAAACAACAAGGCATTAACAAAAAAAAGTTGACAGAAAAAAGTAAAAAATACTAAAACTAAAGAATAAGCTAGTAAATTACAGATACTCAAGGGAATGGTATGGGTATTTGGGGAGGAAGATGGTGAGTGGACGTCTTGTGGTTGATATAATTTAATCTTTCTATCAATAAACCAATACCAGCACCAGACACTGAAGCTGCATTCATTAGTTTATGACAGCAAACAGTCCTAAGTAGCCTCTACACCATGGGCCATGATGGGCGATCACAGAATGCGCAATGATTGCCACCATGATTGCGCAGTTGTCAACACTATGGGCCATGATGGACAATCACAGAATGCGCAATGATTGCCACCATGATTGCGCAGCTACATTTGTTAATTATGGACATCGAAACAGTAGCAGCTGCAGCTATTTATTTATATAGTGTATATAACCATTATATAACACATTATATATAACGTACGCGTCCGCACCGTACCGTAGACAAATACGAACTGAGTGATAGGCGATCGTATGGACACGCTCACAATCATGGCCGCAAATTCCTTTGATGTTTGTCCGAAAAACCGACATAGCGGCGATTACGCTCGATCGTCACCAATCATGGGCGATTACAGGCAATTATGCCCTCTACACGATGGTGATCGTCTATGATCGCCCATCATGGCCCATCGTGTAGAGGCGCTATTAAGTATTAAAATATGTATGTTAGTCACTAAGGTATATATTTATATGGGCCGTAGAAAGTTTATGCTGTAACTTGACGCTATATTATCGTACTATAAAATCTATTTTTTTATTTAATTTCTATGATGAAAATTTATAGCTGTAATTTTGCGTCAAAAAACCAAGTAGCCACTGGCAATCCAACCTTAGAATACCAACCAGCAAGCTAAAACACACAAAATCGTACCAAAGTTTGTATTGTCAATGAATAGTGCTATTGTGAAATCCATAATGATTCGCTTAGATAAATTCCTGATAACACCATAGTTTTAAGCCATTATCGAGCTAAATGCTTATTAATTCAAGGACATCGGGTATCGACTATGTAAATAGCGCATATGAACGATACATCTTGTATGCAGTTAGGACTGGGTTTCCACTTAGCTACAATTGACGTGCAACTTGCTTTTTATCGTAGTATCAAAAATAAAAAGTAGACGATTCGTAGCAAAAATCGGCAATAAATAAACACTTCTAATTTTGGTGAAATACTTTCGACAATTTGATCTTTCGAGCGTAGATAACGTCTAGAAAAATAATTTAGTGATTCAAATAATTGGGGTTTAGGAAAGTATAGCGTCAAAAAATAAAACATCATGAGTCCAGTGGGTACAACGATAATAATGAATGAATGAATTGTCATAAAAATTAAGATTAACAAAGCAACAAGTAGGGCTGTCTTATCGCTTAGAATCGATTTCTTCCAGACAACCTTTGGATGGAGAGGATTTTTGTAATATTACAATAATGGAGAGGGGTGTACATTAACCAAACAAAAACTAAATTTTATAAGAGCTCTGATCACATACAATAAAACAATATACATAAGTAAATATACCCTAATTGACAACAAATAATATTAAATAATAGTATACATATCTATAGCGATACTACGACGTTTCTGAGAGATAAAAGCTTAAATAATGTCAAGCAAAAAGTTGCCTATTGGTTACCAGTCTTTATAGGAGGCTGCCGTGTGCTCGCGCATCTGCCGAGTACGGCTGCGCAGCGCGTGGCAACACCACCCGTCATATGACGGCTCTATGACGTAAACCATTGGCGGTCGATAGACCAAACTTGTAAATGTATTCAAGCCCACATATCTAGGTTTCCTATCCGTCATACTTTCTGAGTTTCGATTCAGTATCTGCATATTTTATTTGTGTTGGAAAACACCAGGTAGTGTTAGTTATTCATGTGGATGTTTTTATTTGTTCTACGAGTTTGTAATTAGTATTGATTTATTAGCGTATTTTAGGTGCTATTGCATTTGAATAAAAAATACTTAAATTTAGAAATGTCACTTTAAATGTCATTTTGATATGATCTTTAGTGTGAACAAAATAAGACCGTTCGTATTTTGCACAATTTTAGTTAACGTAAACAACAGAATTGCCACCATTGTGTAGAGATGAGTTTCAGGTAAATCACTGGTAGCCTTTTACTTGGGCCAATCAATATGGGTTAGCACCGCGGCTAATTATAATCTACTAAACATCATCGAGTGTTGGTAACTTAGGGTCGCGCCTACACCTATGTATTTTTAAATACGCTTTTTCAACGTTTACTTTCTAGAGATACCGATATAACAGACACTGCTTACACGTGTTGAAACGATCTAATTTTGTTTTTGATTAATTATTTTTACTTTGTGTTGTCACTTAGTCTTACATATAC
Organism: Philereme transversata; assembly: GCA_963924445.1. Classification (NCBI taxonomy): domain Eukaryota; kingdom Metazoa; phylum Arthropoda; class Insecta; order Lepidoptera; family Geometridae; genus Philereme; species Philereme transversata. Next base: position 8,906,452 of record OZ004353.1, read on the forward strand.
TACTAGCTGTTGCCCGCGACTTCGTACGCGTTACACTCCTTAATGTGTAGGTAGTCTAGAAATAAAGCTAAACTCGCTGTTGCAATTTGACTTGACACGCCATTTTTATCCCATGGGAACTAATTTATGGGATAAAAGGTAGCCTATGTGCCAATCCAGGTTATAATCTACGTCTTACCAAATTTTATCGAAATCGGTTTACCCGTAACGACGTGATTGAGTAACAAACAAATAAATAAATAAATAAACAAACATCCAAACTTTCACATTTATAATATTCGTATGAATTAGTGTGAGTAGCTTCCACCCGCGGTTTCGCACGCGTGTTTGTCGATAAAAAGTAGCCTGTGATAATCCAGGTTATAATCTACGTACACAACAAATTCCATCGAAATCGGTTCAGCCGTTACGACCCGTTTGATTAACAAACAAACAGACAAATAAATAAACAAACATCCAAACTTTCGCATTTATAATATTAGTGTGATTTAATTTTGTTAACTAGGGATTAGGATTGTTCGTTTAGTTAAGGTATTAAAAAAAAATATACATAAAATATACTTAAAAATAATATACTTAAAAATGTCTATGCTCGATTTTGTTTATGTGATTACAATGTGGTAGGAAATTAGTAAATTCTGCAATATTTCAATAAGTTTTCAAAAAAATAATATAATATATAAATAACAAAAGTAAATTTGTTAGCATCTAAGGTGGCACAGCTGCTTTACTGGAGGCATGGCCTTATATGCTACTCTATTCATTATAACGCATTTACAAGATTTTAAATTTAAATACATTTTAACCTTGTTACTGCTCGTACAGTATAAGTATTTACATTTTTCGGGAAGGTAATGTTCGAGACCAAGCTGTCAATAACAATTAGATAAAAATAACAAAAGTATGAAAAAAATTACAACTTGTTAGATTTAAATTTTGTTAGCCGTAACTATTATTTTCATCTGCATTCATCATCATTATAAGCAGTAGCAACATTAAAACACAATATCATACTGGTTCTAAAAATATAGGAAGTATTTACGTCACCACTTACTAGTGATGTTTATGCACAAAAATATCGATATTTTTTCCGATATAATAATATCGAAATTTGTATCGATGTTTAACGATGTATCAATCAAAAATATCGATATTTTCGATAGATCGTATCGTAGGAAGGAAAATACTTTATTAGGAGTAAATAAGTAAATTAATTCATGATTTGTCATGAATATTCTGAAGCATTTTTTAGATCACACCGAATATAAATGAAAATTGTGATAACAATTAAAATAATGTAAGCCTAGTGAACATCGACATGTTGTCTTTTGGTTATCAAATAAATTTAGTATAATTATTTCTTATTATCTGTAGAGAAAAAATGAAAATGGGACTATAGACTATAGGTCAAATGGGACGTCAAATGAAAGGTCTTCATTAGTACATACATTTGAACCCCATTTTGGGTTTTAGTTAAATTTATGTAGTTTTTGAGTTATTAGCCATAATAAAAACAAAACTTTGACAAAATTCACAGAGTACACCAGTGCTGAACTGAAGTGCTGAAGCGCCACCCCACAATGCTGAAATTTTGTATTCGTAATACATTCGATAAAGAGAAATTATTAATAAAGGGAATGTTTCAAACGGTTGCATTATTTTATTATTTGCAAGTAGCACTATGCATTCATTATTTATTAATGATAAACGAACTTAGATCCCTAAATTTTTGTTAAAATACAACATCATGTCATTTGTATATCGATATTATACATCGACTCCAAATGATTCGATTATATCGAATTGATCCGATATATCAAATGAATGGATCGATATCGAGCACCCCTACCACTTACTTCGTTCCTTTTTTTATTAGAAGCTATTATTTAACTTGCAATGCTTGTTAGTTTATGTTAAATCTTACAACCTCCCAACCCCTCCCCCCCTTCCCCCCACCTACAATACATGTGTAGTTTGATTAATAATGCAATAATATGGTACCATAGAGGTGGTCTCATGATAGAGACGGATGTATTTAAATTTGCTTGCAGTTCCGATTATGAATTTTATAAAAGCTTTTTTGAAAAAGTAATTTTAAACAAAAAAAACTTATTGGAGAGACATAATTGTATTAGCCCTATAATTCTAAGCCATCGCTTCATCCCCTGTAGCACACTAGGCACTACATCACACCTTTACTTGTTGAAAGTGTAGTTCACTAAGCTCACTGCGAATGATAGCAAGAGTATAATCGGCAATGGCGTATGTAGGTATAATGTAGATCATCATTGTTTATTATTTACCTAAGTCCGAGTTTTTTGTCCTTAGCATCCATGCAAAACGATAAATGAACTCATAATTTTGAAACATGTGCGCAATTTGCTTTTGGGATGAGGAAAACAAATATTTTTAATGATAATGTGAATTTATGATATTCTAAACTAAAAATAAGTCACATTGAAGGTTCAAATCTAATTTTACTAATTACGAATAATGCTGACATGATGATAAAGATTTCATTTATATTAATACAACTAAACACGTACATTTTTAATGCTAAAGTTTGTATTGATGTTAAGACGACATTCAGTCCAGTCGTTATGATTCCAAGTCCAAAAATAAATCAATCAACATTTTGACAAAGCAACTTCGTAATTGAATTGTTGTGCTGCCTCAAGTAATATGACGGAAAATTGTAAATACAATATTAAAGATATGTATGTATATAGGCACTAGGGTTGCCAACATTTTTTTGGGGAAATATAGTATTTTTCAAAATAAGTTTTAAAAAATATAGTACACTGCATAAAAATATAGTATTTTATGGAAAAAAAAGGATTGTGTGGTTTTAGGAAACCACGGTAAAAGTGAAACTTTGTTTCAAATTATACACATTTAACTAAAAATTTTCGTTGGCCACGGTAAAAGTGAAACTTTGTTTCAAATTATACACATTTAACTAAAAATTTTCGTTGGCACAAATGAGTAATAGTCTATACACTACACGGTCAGCTGATACAAACTATAGGCGCCGCCATATTGGCCTCGGCTGCTCTAACGAGCGCCTTTCACTTTATCCCTATTCCGCGGCCGACCGTCACGCGACATGCAACACACAGACAAAAAAGGTTGAGACGATGTAATAAAAGTTTCACTTTGAAAGCAAAAAATAAACAAATACATAATTTGTTACTTGTTTATTTTCGCTTTTTAGTCGGCGTTAATAGGCACGGAACTTGACGCACTTTCGTTATCGCTACCACTTTCCAGAACTAATTTATTTAAGACTCCGACTTCTCAAAAGAAAGAACAACATCAAATTGAAAATAATTATCGTAATCCTAAAACAAAAATAAAGCAAACAAACAATTCGTTTGACGTTGTCAATTTGACATTACGGACAGGTTCATAACGCGGTAGTTTTATACCACGGTACCTACATACGTAGTTTAAAAATTCCTTGGTTTACATACCCACATGATTTTGCATCAGTTTTAGGTTAATGTAAGCGTTCATACACTTTTAATATGAAGAATTTGTTTGTTGGATTTCGGTGTTGAAAATATAGTATTTATGCGTACTATATATTTCTTCAACAGTATATAGTACGCAGACTCGAAATATAGAACAATACTATATATTATAGTACGGTTGGCAACCCCAGTAGGTACTGAAATAAGACAATGGGTACCATTTCTCTGAGTACCTACCTACCAAGCGAGTGAAACAGTGTGCTGAAGCTTCTACGTAAATAAAACAAAGTCATGTGTCATAATAATTAATCTACCTACTCGTGGTCTATTTAAAATAGTGTTGGGATGCTGCCAGTTATTCTAAATACCATACGTGGTCTCGTTCGGTCTATAACAATCCGTATATTCATATAAAAATCCTCAAAAGAAGAAAGGTAAATCAAATTCGGGGCGAATTGCATGTTCTGGTCGAATCGTGTGATTCCATTGTTCAGTTAGTAGCGTGAAAATCAAACTTCCGTATTGCCATTAGGGTTATTACAAACAATTTGAGAAATCTATTATATTTTTGCCATTTTAATTGATGTAGCTGTCTATATAATTGCAGTTAGGTCAATGAGCAGATTTATTAATGCGGTAAGTTCTATTTTAATGACACGGTAACACAATAGACTTAGCTACTGGTTAGAAATGATGATTTATAGATGGAGATATAGGTTCAAGGTGATCAAGCTGTCGAAGAGCATATAAAGAATACCAATTAGAAACGAAACGAGCGCGGTTTTTTTAATCTGTCGCTTGGTTCTTGTAAATCTTAATTCATACGTTCCGTTAGAGTAATTCCAGTGTGGGGCACAGCGGCCATGCATTTTTCACTGGAAACATATCACCTTGTCGTTGGGTAGCTACATACAATTAAAAAGCGAAAAGAGCTTGGATTCCACGGCGAATTTCGAGAAATATCGACGGGGTCAACGAACCGTGTCGACGCATCGTGTCCGCGTCTCCTCGCTCGATTTTTTTTTACATTTTGTTATTATACGTAAAATTTCGGGTGAGATTTTTATTGATGAGCAGTATCTACCCGCGTCTTTACTGCGTGAAACCTTCTTCTCTGCCATATTGAAATCAGCTGCAGTTACGACGCGATTAGCAATACAATCTTTCTGATAATATTTTCAACAAGTAATGCTTACGTAAGTACCTAACTACTTGTCGATCATAACATCAAAGATAAAGGTTTTAGTATTAACATTTGAACTTTTTTATCACTCTTAGGTGTTCGACGATGAAAGTAGATGATAAGGTGATATTTTAAAATTGGTGAACAAGCGGTTTTACATCTTCCTTGCTCTGCCAAGTATAGAATCTTTTAAATAGAATGCTTACGTATCGAAGCGCGCTGTGGAAATTATTTAGTTCGATGGATTATTAATTTTATGATATTATTTGTTTGATTTACCTCTGTCTATTTTCATACTCATGCGCAATAGGAAGGATCATTTTCTTAGCACATATACATTACAAATCCATTAAGTATATCCATAAAACTTTCGACAACCTCTTAATATGATAAGTAATATTGACTGCCTCCGTGGCGCAGTGGGCGTATAGCCGGCTGATACGCAGGAGGTAGCGGGTTTGATTCCCGCCGCGGAACAAATGTTTGCATGATCTACAGAATATATTTGTTCCGTGTTTTGGTGTTTTTCTATATATTATAAGTATGTTTTTACAAAAAAAAGTATGTAAGTATTCTATCAGTTATCTGGTTACAAGCTCTGCTTAGTTTGGGGCTAGATAGCGCTGTGTGAAATGTCCAGTAATATTTAATATTTATTTTTTATTTATATTTAATAGCATTTATTAACAGAAAGGCTGTACATACAAGTAACTACTTATAATATATCTTATTTAATATACAATAGAAACTGTTGAGCCATATAAAGGCAGCTACAAAAGATATATTTTAACTGGTCTCTGAACCAAGACACAAAGCAAGCAATTTTTGGATCAGCCGAGCTATCTACAGATAGTTTGGTGGTCTTTAAATAACACCCTAATAGTTACATACACAGTCCTCACTGGTATATGGTAAGTAACCTATATAGTAAGTGTCAGGAGCTACAAGCCCCACAGCATCCATCTAGTTAGTTACCATCAGGTGAGATTGTGGTCAAACGAAGACTGACGCGAGATGAAAAAAAAATACCTGTATAGCCTTTGTGTGCCCATGTAATGAATGAATGAAAACACTTTATTGTATAGATTAAAAAATAAAAATTACAGACAAAATAACAGACACAAAGCAAATAGTACAATGGGCGGTCTTATCGCTTTGAAGCGATTTCTTCCAGACAACCTCTAAATTACTGGATATCCTTATATCCATTGCAATCCGGTTGGTTTGAATTTTAAGAAGCGATATTTTTTTGCGTACGTATGAGAGAGTCACCCGTGATCGATTCTCAGTAGCTTTACTCGATCTGATAAAACGGGAATGGTGAAAATATATTACCGATTTCTTTGAAAATATTATCCGTCGCAGATTTGTGACATATTATTTAATAGCTTCCGCCAGCGGCTTCACACGCGTGGTTTGTCAATATAAAGTAGCCTATGTTTGAATCCAGGTCATAACCTATCAACACACCAAATTTCATCGAAATCAGTTCAGTCGTTACGACGTGATTGAGTAACAAACAAACATCCAAACTTTTACATTTGTAATATTAGTGTGATTTGTTTCTTTGCGAATTTAATTCTAAAGTTCAAGGATTTGAAACTTGAAACATTATGATTTTATCTATGTTTTAATATCGGATTTCGTTCTCGTTTTGTTAAAAATATTGTTTGTAAGTTAACTTCTATGGACGAGTTTCTTCTGCCAGTAAAACAATCAGGTCACACGCAAATTCGTAATGTTTGCCTTTAAATTCGACGCCCTCATTCTAGTGCAATTTCTTAATCTTATCATCAGATAAACAATCTTATTTCATTAGTTCAGTTGACAATTCGTATAAAATGGTGCACACACTTGCATACTTTCATTTGAGTAGTCTCCGAAGGTGAACAATAAAAGTATCAAGAATTGAAATAAATAAAGAGCAGCCGGCCCAGGTGCCGGGACAGGTGGAATAATTGGCAATTCTTTGTCTCAACCGGGCTCGAGACCTACCGACACTTAAATATCTCTCGATTATGTGTTCTTGCTTTAGCCAATGGCTTTGCTCGGGGTTCTACCTTACAAGCTAAATGAATAACAAATAAATATATAATGGATGATCTTACTTAAAAAAAGAGATCTCCTCTAGACCTTTGGATTTGGAGTGTTAGTAAATAGGTGGTACCAGAAAGGTCAATCAATCAAACATTTATTTGGACCAAATAACATTTTAAATAAAGTTCCTAAAATTTGACATAGATGTGTCCAACTTATTTCTATCAAAGAGGCATGCAAATTTCCGTAGAAATCGATTCATTCTAGATCACTATGAATGCTTGACATCCTCCGTGGCGCAGTGGGCGAATAACCAGCTGAGACGCAGGAGGTTGCGGTTTAAATTCCCACCGCGGAACAAATGTTTGCTTGATATACAGATATTTGTTCCAGGTCCAGGTGTTTTTCTATATACCTACTACAAGTATGTTTAAGTATATTTATAAATAATAACTTATTTAACTAAGTATTCTATCAGTTATCTGGTTCCCATAAGACAAGCTTGGCTTAATTTGGGGCGATAGCGCTGTGTAAAATGTCCAGCATTGTTTCTTTCAATTTGACTAAACTAAAACTGTTTCTATAGATCATCTATGTCATGCATAAGATAAAAGTTGTATGAAGATTGTTTCCAAAATTTCAGATGGTAAAAGTCTCATCAACATCATTTTTTCTTAGAAATCAATGCCAAATAACTCTGTAAGTGTGAAACAATCTGCTATTCAAAACATTTTGTCAGTACAGGTCGTAGTACCATTGCATTCAGCGGTAGTCTTCATACGCTTTGAAATATATTTTTCCATACATTACATTCACTAATCGGTTAAATTGCCGGCATGAATCGATTGAAAAACATACAAACGCACGAACTCTCGCATTTACAATAATAGTGGAAATTCTGATTTTAAAATTAATAAAATACAGCGTAGTATAAAAAATGTCCTTCGACCGTGCGATTCGATACAGAAAGTAGGTAAATATGAGTATGAATTTTGTGATTAATTTCGTGATAGATAATATGAAATGGTCACGTTTAAAATTGCTGATACGATAAGATAAACATTTTCATTGTTTTTAAAGAAATAAAAGTGGAAAAATGGCCATAGGAAAAACTTAGCGTATCTATGAAAAAAATCGTTATCTTTGATTCCATAGATAAGTAGATATAATGTAACTTTTGAAACTATCATGGACGCTATTTATACTAAAAATGAGATATTTATCAACCATGATTTGTGAGTTTTTGAGTATGATTATAATGATCTAGAATCGACATCTTTTTAATCTTAATCAATGTAGATATTTATGTTTATATTTGTATTTTAATTGTTAATTTTTATTTTATTACTGTGTTTTCCTGTGTGTATAACTTTTTACGTGTTCTATTTGTTTTTATGTATGTGAGGATAACTGTGGCGTGTTCAACTTGGATGGGCAGCTTTTGGCAAACTAGATGATATACTAAAATCCACGGATATTCCACAATGTCTTAAAACACGTCTCTATAACCAATGTGTCCTGCCAACTATGACTTATGGTGTCGGGACATGGAGGCTCACGAAGGAGGCTGTGCACAAAATAAGTGTAGCACAGAGAGCCATGGAGCGCGCCATGCTCGGGATCACACTCTTAGATCGAGTTCCCAATACCGAAATTCGCAAGCAGACTAAAGTACAAGACGTCGGCAAGCGAATATTGGGGCTCAAGTGGAGTTGGGCAGGACACTTGGCCAGACGTAGTGACGATAGGTGGACTAAGCCACTAACAGAGTGGAGGCCGAGAACTGGCTATCGAAATAGGGGACGTCCACCAGCGAGATGGGTCGACGACATCCATAAGACCGTGGGTCGTACGTGGTTCAGACTGGCACAGGATCGGGAAGAGTGGCAGAAACAAGGAGAGGCCTATGCCCAGCAGTGGGTCGACACAGGCTGAGAATGATGATGATGATAACTGTATGTTTCATTTTTTATGTTTGTTTTGTAGTACCTAGTTATAACGTATTGGTCTTGTAAAGTTGTAAACTATTTTATCGAATTGAATTAAACTGAACTGAATGATTTGAAATTTGATGGATGACATAGGTCATCTAATTAAAACTGTAGATCTGGTCAAATTTTGTAAATTGCAACTGGGGTCACCGTTACCATCAGCTTTGGAGCATGTACCTATAGTGTAGTTACTTTATAAGGCTTTATCTAGACTGCTACAGTTTTTCAGTCTTATAATTTATTGTTCACTATTACAAAACAGCGTTAATATTCCAACGATCATACTTAATAAGAGAAAATGTATAAAAAAAGAACTGATTTGCCTAACAAAGGGGAGTCATTGTCCTCACTCTCATACAAGTCAACGTTCTAAAACTTTTGATAATTTTATGTTTTTAATAAAGAAAGGTAAAAATCTACTGTTTTAGTCAAAATTTATATTTCCATCAAAAATATATACATATAACTCTTCTGTACGTGTGTTTGTCACCTAACTCCTAAACGGTGGGACCGATTTGGATGAAATTTTTTGTGTATATTTCAATGGGGTCCTGGATGGTTTGAAAATACAATTGAACCCTGTAGGTGGCGCTGTTGTCGAGATACAGAATATTGCGGATGAAGTCGCGGGCATAACAGTAGTATTCTAATAAACTAGTGGTTCGCCCCGAACAGTCGAATAGCGAGTCTCACAAAAAAACTAAAAAATATATTATTCGAAATCTTTGACTATCAAAATAGGGCCACGAAATAAACAACCAAATTACTTGACCTACAGTTTCATTCAAATTACAGGTAACGGGAGTTCATAGTATTTGGTTAATGTGTGTTATTCAGTTAAAGCAGTTATTCTGGATTTCAGACTTTAGCCTATATTTGTGTCACTAAGGCTACATGCATACCTACCAAATTACAGCACTGTGGATTTACTGGTTTACCCTGTAAATTTCGTCAAAGTTCAGTTTTGATTATGGTTAATAACTCAAAACTGCAAGGACTTAACTAAAAATAAAAACGGGGTCGAAATGTACTTATGATGACCTTTCATTTGACGTCACACTTGACCTAATAGTCTGACTCATTTCCATTGTTTGTTACCCCTTTTGAACCCTAATATCTCACCAACCCCCCCACATTTTTAGTTCATTTAGTGACACCAAAATTGTATCACTACCTGTATATGTATCCAATTTCACGATGATCAGATCAACGCTTCGAAAGTTATCCTCGGATAAACAAACATACATACATACAACGCCGATTTGCCCAAGTTGATTTGGAGATCTCGTTTCGCTCGATCAAATATTCTGATGAAAAAAAAAATTACCTTTAAGCGTGCGTGAGCCTTGTTATGGCTAATTGGACCGAACTTGAGTTACAAAAAAGAGTTGATCTACACGTTTGTTTATTAGGGACCATCCGCTAACGATTTTCACCTGAAAGCAAAATGTTTATAGAATTGTTTAATGAATAAATGAAACCACTTTATAGTACATTACTAGCTGTTTCCCGCAACTTCGTACGCGTTACATTACTAAATGTGTAGGTAACCTAAAAATAAAGCTAAACTCGCTGTTGATGCTTGACTTGACACTTCATTTTTATCCCGAGGGACCTGATTTATGGAATAAAAAGTAGCCTATTTGTTAATCCAGGTTATAATCTACATAAATAATAAATTTCATCGAAATCGGTTAAGCCGTTAGGACGTGATTGAGTAACAAACAAATAAACAAACATCCAAACTTTCGCTTTTATAATATTAGTGTGATAAAAATAAATATATACAAATAAAATAAAAGACACAAAGCGAATAGTACAATGAGCGGTCTTATCGCTTTGAAGCGATTTCTTCTAGACAATAATTTTTTATAGTAATGCATAATGGCCGCAAGGCGCGCTACTTATTAATTTTACATCTTGGAACAGACTCTTCCTCCACAGTATGGCCACGCTACCATAGCACCTTCCGCAAAGTATACCACTGATGTATCCACCGCCGCTACTCCAGTGTAACTGAAGTTGCTGTCAATGGTGCCCAGCAATGACAAATCATGGGGCGTCAGCCAGAGAGTTTTTCCTGGAGAGCCTATATATATTCGCCTGTTGGCACAGTGTCCTGCCTCATGCAGTCCTCTGAGCGTCTCATACCCTTGCAATAAAATTGTAGCTTCTAAAATTGCAGTTGCAATCCATACTTACAATTTCAATTTCAAAAGCCTTTATTTAACGATCTTAATAACAAGTTAACAAAATTATCATTTATCCTCTGGCATCGATATCGACACGATTGTTTTGCTTTTCAGCAAAGGACTCCCCCAGACTTTTCCAAAGCACGCGATCGTGAGCCTTTCTTCTCCACAGCTGCTATGACTTTGAATTCTTCTTCCCATCTTCGGAATGGTCTCTTCTTGCTATTTTCTCTTCTCTAGTTTACCATTCGGTTACATCTTTTGTGTAATCCATACTTAGTTATTCACTTAAGATAAATTCACTTTAGGTTTCTCATCTAGTCTCGAAGTATTTTTTCTGAATGAAAATTAAGTCGACAAAACGTCTAAACTAAAAATAACTTTGTGTCCATGAACAAAATGTTTATGTTTAGGAACAACAATTTTGAAGGACAACTTTGGATAAATAAATTTTGCTGGACATTTCACACAGCGCTATTTAGCCCCAAACTAAGCAGAGCTTGTACTATGGGAATCAGATAACTGATGGAATACTTATATACTTTTTTTGTAAATACATACTTATAATATATAGAAAAACACCCAGACACGAAACAAATACCTGTAGATAATGCAAACATTTGTTCCGCAGTGGGAATCGAACCTGCTACCCCCTGCGTCTCAGCCGGCTATTCATCCACTGCGCCACGGAGGTCGTCACAAGTTTACTCCACTTTTAGTGCAGTTTAAAAACATTTGTAGCAGCAGCAGTGCGTTTACACCGGTACTTAGCCGCACTATGCAAATGGAGACGATATGCGTTCTATACACGTTCAGTATATCTAGGCCGTGCAACTTACCCGTTTGACTGTGCAATATATTTTTAAGAAATTCATTTTCTAATATACAGATTGATTTAGGATTGGATTAACGAAAGACAAAATATTGATACATCCAACTCATGCAAATACACAGATGCAAAAGTACACACAAGACGAAAATACGACGAAGGGTTGCTGGGAGCTGTTGGGCAATATCTGTCGACTTGGAAATCTATGCGGGAGGATATGATGGTGATGATGATGACCTTCTAACACACGGAACCTTGACCACGGTGACACCAAATATTATAAATTCATGTGTTGCTCAATTGGTAACTATCAAAGCACCCTTGCATCCGATTTTTTCTGATTCAGAATCTAAAATCAGCAATTTAAGACTTATTTTACTTTGAAGGTTGGTATAAACTGAGACAGCCCTGGTACTAGCTAAGTGACCGGGTTGCGCTATGTACTCGCACAACGAGGTTAACATCCCGCCGAGTTGTAAATAAAGCCTCGCAAATCTCTCGATACGGCACGACACGCTTTCCAAATCGGCGGGATTATAACAGAAATCGCTTCAAGGCGCATGTGCACAGACCGAATGGGGTTACCTCACCCACATTCCTGCCTTCCGGAATTTCACTCACGTTGACAGTCGCAATGTGATACAATCATCGGATTTGCCAATTCCAAAGTGTGACTAAAACTAATTGGAACATAATATGATGGGAGACAATGATGGAGATTCTCTTGTTTATTTTCTAACTCAAATTTCGTAAAATGCGAACGTTTTCGTTCACGATATATTGTTAATTTTTATAAATTTTTCGAGTTTTTTTAGATACGTATATCTAGAGTTTTTATTCAACGGTAAATCTGCCATAAAGTGTAAAAAAACGTAGATAAACTTGTAAAAACAGAAAAATAACAACATAACTATAACAATTAACTTAGCCGAGAAAAACAATTGAAATCCGCTTACGCGTGCTTCGCGCGACATTGAAAACGATACAGAACACCTAACAGTTAGTATGAACACAACACAGAATTATAAACAGTCAGTGTGTCAACTACAACAATTGTTATGAATGAATGTCGCTCCACCGCAAACAAACCCGGATAATGGTGTTATTTGCTGTCTTCCGTCATCGAGCGCTGCAAATACGCAGTTACTACTCTGAACATATTTCTACTGCTTTTAAATGATCGCATGCGAAAAATTGATCTTTTCCTGCTTATTAGCTCACAGATTTTTACGTTTTTCAATGAAATTAACTATTAACTAAATAAAATAGACAGGTGTGTAACAGAGATGGGTCAGTGGGAAAACCCTTAACCGTAAGAGAAAGAGTAACGTTCAAAGCATTCATCGACTTTCGTATAAGTTATTCCTTAACTAAAATCAACGAACCAATCTGAATCTGATCACAACTGATTGGGTCCCCAACGCAACACGTCCTCGCGGCAGACAACCACGGAGATGGCGTGATGACTTGGATGTGCATTTACCAGACTACCCACTACAGCAGGGGACAGAAAAAACTGGAAAGGCGGGAGGCCTGCAGTGGGACAACACAGGTTAAAAATAAATAATAATTTGAATCCAAAAAAAATTTGGTTAAACTTACCACACATACAAACTGCGTGCGGACAGGTGGCTCCTGTACAACTATGGGTAATGAAATCAGTTCGTTTGTATGGAGTGTCAGGAATTCGTTAGTATTATTTGCTTAAATGTTGAACGATACGAAAAACTACAATCATAAACGAGCAAAGTACTATTTTCGGGGAAGTACTAGAACAAAGAGTAGTAGAGTTCCTTGTGAAAGAGCCCGGGGAATTACTACCATACCTATTTCTACCGTCAAGCATTGCTGTGCTCCAGTATGAAGGGTATGGTTGCCGGTGAAATTACAGGCAGATGAGGCTTTACACATTTATGCCTCAAGTTGATAGACGCAGAGCAGTGCATCGTAGGACACGTATCTAAGGTGCGTGATTTACGTGGCAATACTTTGTTATAGGCGATGGTTACCACTTAACATCAGGTGAGCCATAAGCTTGTTTCATCTCCAGGTTCTATAAAAATTATACTGGGTTGTACTCGTACACTTAAAGAAAATAAGTGAAGTAGGCCATCCATGCTAAGCGAGTCAAATATGCCTCCCATCTCAACATATTGCTGGATGCTGATCCGAAAATGAATAAACACAGCGCTGGTTTTCAGATGAAACAATGGAGCCATTGCGATTATTATAACAAAAGATTTTATAATTTCCACTAATTTTTATAACTTTTAATTCGGGTGAAAATTATAGATATGTATAATTATAAATTGATTTTGGATGTATTTAAATCATTTTCCAGTTTTGAAATCGGCTTTTTATTTAAATTTTTGATGAACTGGTTGACGACCTAAATAAATTAAAAAGTCAAATTCAGTCTGATACATTAATATATAATTCCTCAGAATAAAATTGGTAAACAATGGCGTGAACAGTACTGGTATTTAAATAAATAATTATTATTTATCAGCTGTGTTGATTGAACTATTGATAGCCAGTATTCGATTAATGTTGAGAATTTACACGATATTTTAGACAAATATGATTTTCGTGTGTTTATGGCTGGCAGACGGTTTCTGTGTTGGATTTATTTGATCAATATTCAATTAAGTACCTACCTGGTATATCAAAAATAATAGATTATATGATAGAAAAACAATATTTGGTGCTTCCACACCACTAATGGAGGTTCCTATATCCGTTGGTAACCAGCTACGACTCGACGGAGATACGAGTCGTAATCGGTTACTGACGGATACAGAAACCCGCCATAAGTAACGAACTGTGTTGTTGACGCAAAGATTTTACGTTAGATTATCAAATAATAATTTCAATCTACCATGCCAAAATATACTTGCATTTCTTGTTTTTTCGGCTCATCCCACCTTGACTCTGAAAAACCTTGTGTCGGATCCCAAATGTCGATGTTGAAGCCAAAGACTGAGTAGCTTTTGGCGCCGATCGGATGAATTAATTCATGATAATTGATGAAGAAAGCTTCACTATGAAGGTGAAACACTTCAATTTAAAACAAAGGTTTCAGAGACATGTCTAAACAGAGAATAAATTCTGTAATGTCATTCCAATAGTATCTCCCTCTGAGCATTGATTTCTCACTGCATAGGGTTGTGACCTCTCATAATTCTTTCACATATGATTTCTTTTTTGGTCTTCGAACGAGAATTGAATTGAATGTCGTGTGTGGTAGATTTTTAGTATATTTAGTGAATTGTTTCATCATCATCATCATCATTCTCAGCCCGTGTCGACCCACTGCTGGGCATAAGCCTCTCCTTGTTTCTGCCACTCTTCCCGATCCTGTGCCAGTCTGAACCACGTACGACCCACGGTCTTATGGATGTCGTCGACCCATCTCGCTGGTGGACGTCCCCTATTTCGAGTACAAGACGTCGGCAAGCGAATATTGGGGCTCAAGTGGAGTTGGGCAGGACACTTGGCCAGACGTAGTGACGACAGGTGGACTAAGGCACTAAGAGAGTGGAGGCCGAAAACTGGGCATCGAAATAGTGAATTATGTAAGCCAGCTTTATTTTCCCATGCCCGGACCATATTTCTAGCCCGCATTGACTAACTAACTGATAGACAACAATGTACGGCGACCCTATTCGACCACAATTTGATTATTTTGAATTAAGATTACCCAATTCAAGAGCGCAATTAGTAACCGACTGCGACTCGTATCTCCTTGAAAAAGATTCAAACTAGTGTCAAACTTCTGACACGTTTTCAAGGAGAAACGAGTCGATAGCTGGTTACCATCGGATATAGGAACCCGCCATTAATTCAAAAGTTGTTAGGTTGATGGTCAGACCAAATATACTTAGGTGATGTAAAAAAGAAAATATTAAACATGACATACTTCACGGATTATCCATTGTTGTGCTTCGAAGAAGGTGCTCAAAGTTTTGCCACATCAGAAATCTTCACAACACTGGCCCAAAATCGGTCACCTTGATGAATGCTAATTTACATTTTTGTCGATCATTGAGCTCCGTTAATGTTTTGGCAGCTGCTAACCTTTATCCGTGTACTAATAAAAATAAAACTCTCTCGTCACAACTGCAGTCACTTTGAAACCTGAAAATCATGACCTGATTCTATTTGCGTATGCAAAGTA
Organism: Philereme transversata; assembly: GCA_963924445.1. Lineage (NCBI taxonomy): Eukaryota > Metazoa > Arthropoda > Insecta > Lepidoptera > Geometridae > Philereme > Philereme transversata. The sequence goes on from OZ004353.1 coordinate 8,922,334, forward strand.
TTGAACACTCATCAGAAGGTCGATTCTCGTGATCAAAGTTTCGATATGATATCATCATCATCATATCAGGTTTGAAGGTTGGTGAAATTACAGGCACATGAGGCTTTGCACTTGTATGCCTGTTGATGGATGCAGAGCAGTACATCGTGGGGCACATTTCTAAGGTGTGTGGCCTACTAGGCAGTTATCTGTTACAGGCGATGGTTACCACTTATCACCCGGTGGGCCATAAGCTTGTTTCATCTCCAAGTAGCATAAATAAAAGCCATCGGACGTCCAATGCTGAAGAACCTAGGCTGGAGGCCTATAGATTTCCAGAGGGGCCGATCTTGTGCATCCTGTACTCAACGGCTCCCAGCAAAAAACGATAACGAGAGAATGATTTTCATCCGTCAATTAAAGTTACTTGGAGGGCGTGAAATACTCACTAAGGATGATATTTTGTCGTATAAGTTTTGAGACAATTAATAAATAAGAAGCGAGCTTAGCCACATCAGACTTGCAAAAGAGATAGATAAATACAATAAAAGATATAATATAATCTGCCAACTACCAATATACGTCCATCTTATATCGTTTAGTGCTAATAATAGTCAACAAAATTATACATTTAGGAAGAAAACCGGTATAATTCATATTGATGTCTTTATTGGTTTTAAATCGGGTCAGGTTAACTTGCCCAAAACGTAGTATCTTTAGTTTCTGTCCTTGTTATATTTAAACGTTATGTCTATTATCATAGGAATATTTAACTTTACTGACGAGATTATAAAGTCGAAATACGTTTTGTTGTTTTTTCTTCACGATAGGTACATAGATCGACGCGACGTCAAATTGTTATTGTGAAGTATGTGTAAACAAAGTCGAGTCATACAACGATATGTGGCATTGAATGCAGTGAGTGTAATACGATTAGGTTTCGGATGCGTTCTTATTTACTCATTTTCTGATACTGCCTTTTTATTATTTTATATTTTTAATTATTTGACGACCTCCGTAGCGTATTGGGCCAATAGCCGGCTGAGACGCAGGAGGTAGCGAGTTCAATTCCCGCCGCGGAATCAATGTTTGTATGATCTACAGATATTTGTTCCGCGTCTGGATGTTTCCTATATATTATAAGTATGTATTTACAAAAAAAAAGTATATAAGCTATCAGTTATCTGGTTCCCATAGTACAAGGTCTGCTTAGTATGGGGCTAGATAGCGCTTTGTGAAATTCCCAGCAATATTTATTATTTTTTTATTATAATCATTTATTAACATTTTTTATTAATATGGGCATGACTTTTAACTTCTTCCTTAGCATCCTTAAGTTTTTTTTTTTAATTTATGTAGTGCTTAATTCATTGTAATCAATTATTTCGGCCCCCAACTAGATGTTAAGATGACCTGATAAAGGTTACTGGGAGCCGTTGGGTACAGACCGCACAAGTTCGGTTGCTCTGGAAATCTATGGTCTATGTTAAGCTGATATTACCATGATGATGAATTATTTAGGCACCTACGAAGCTGACTTGTACGCATCATTTGACAAATACGTCTGATAAGTAGCCATTTTGATGTGCGTATTTCATTAGATTCGCAAACTTTGTTTCATTTAAATATTAACAAGAAAAAGTTTTGATGTTTAAACTTTTTGGTATATTATTTTATTCGTCTTTACTTATCTATCTTGCTATGATTTGTTTTATGATTTATATTTTTATAAGAAAAAAATCAATTAGACACACATGTGGGGATAAACACTTCTACCATTAGGTAAGTGATAATTTTCAATAGAACAAAAAATACATCAGAATGTATCAGAAATGTGTTTATGACTATCGTCATAAATCTAGTATATAGTGATTAACTATAAAGTCATAAAATATGTGTATCTTTAAATAAATAATAAAAAAGAATACTCAAGAAATCTGTACCAAACAAGAGTAGCAGGCAGGAGTAACATACATATGGTACATTTTACATTTTCGTATTTTTTTGAGTATACATTTTGGGGAATGTGCCCAGGAACTATACGATCTGATCCCGCCATCTCCCTTCCATCAAAGGACAAGCAGGCGCACGGCTCAGTACCACCCGTACCTAGTCAATATACCACCCATTCGCACACACCGTTTTGGTTCTACGTTCTTGATGCGTACAGCTAAGGTATGGAACACTTTGCCGTCGTCTATTTTCCTAAAGAATACAATCCGGGCCTCTTTAAGGTAAGAGTAAATAGGTTTCTTCTAGATCTTTGTGCTTCATCTTAGACCACATCATCACTTACCATCAGGTGAGATTGTGGTCAAACGAAGTACTATCCAATTAAAAAAAAACTATTGCTACAAGTTCTGCTAATGTAACTAGTACATCGTCGCTACCGAGAAATACTAATTACCGATAAATAAGCCGGTCATCGACCGAAGCCACACATGACCACCCCATGTGACAGTTCTTCGAGCCCTCAATAATAATTACCCCCTATTGTTTCTATACGCAAGTGTCTGACGAATTAATCAGTTACATACTACTGAGTGATAAAATGATTGTAATATGAAACGTCTCCATGAGAACAATCTACTGATAAAACATCTTTCCTGTATCGATCTGGCTGATTCTCTAAACATATATTATAAGTATGTATTACATTATAATACAACTAGTGGTTCGCCCCGAACACAGATCTCGCGAGTCTCCTATAAAAACAAAAAAATATTGTTTGTACCTAATCTTTGACTATCAAAATAGTGCCACGAAATAATAACCAATTAACTTGACCTACATTTTCATTCAAATTACAGGTAACGGGAGTTCATGTTAATTGGTACTCTTTCTTGGGGTAGAAGTTGCAGTAATTCTAGATTTCAGACTTTTACCTATATTTGTGTCACTAAATCTACACGCACACCAAATTTCAGCACTGTGGGGTTACTAGTATATCCTGTGAATTTTGTCAAAGTCTTGTTCAGTTTTTATTATGGCTAATAACTTAAGAATTACAAGGTTTAAACTAAAAATAAAAACAGTGTAAAAAAAATGGGACCGGATAGTCCCATTTTGTTTTTTTGTTTACCCCTCTTGAATAACCCCCCCAGAAATATCTCAACAACCCCCCACATTTTTAACTCATTTGGTCACACCAAAATTGTGCTATCATCTCATCTATGTATCAAATTTCACGATGATCGGATAAGCGATTCGAAAGTTATCCTCGGACAAATAAACATACATAAAACGCCGATTTGCCCAAGTTGGTTTAGAGATCTCGCTTTGCTCGGTCAAAAAAAATGTATAAGTATTCTATCAGTTATCCTGGTTCCCATGGTAAAAGCTTTGCTTAGTTTGGGGCTAGATGGTCCTGTGTGAAATGTGCAGCATTATTTATTTTATTTTATACTATACTTGTGCTGTAGTTTCAATTTTCTGCTTGTGAATTTTTTCAAATTTATACTCGAAAAGTATTTTCCATTTGAGAGTTAAGTGATGAAAGTCATGTGTTATTGCCTAAAATAATCATCCTCTTCCTCTATCGTTCCCTCCTTGTTGAGGATAGTGATGCCTTTGGTGAAGCTTGTTCACTACTTGTCTCCAGAGGTTTCTATCAGTTGCCTGCTAAAGAGCTGCACTGACTGGCATCACTAGCTTTTCGGATACCAGGTCCACCCATTTTTTAGAGCTACTTCCACAAGGCTTTTTACCCTCTCTTCGAGTCGTAATCCTCAATGATGAGGGTCGCAACTTCCTCCATGGGTGATTTTTTTTTTAATTATGCTGCACTATCGGTGTCTATTGGCGGCGACATGTATGGCATCATAAAGCTTAGATTTGAGAGTTGTGTGGATCTGGTCAGACCAACATATTGGGCTACGACTCCGTGGGGTTTCCCCCTCGACTTTGCCATTGATGATCAGTTTCACCAGGTTGCCACTATGTCTCCTCGGTATGTGACCAAAGTACTCAAGAACTCGTTGGAGGTAGATGGTTGATAGCCTGGTAGATTCCTTGAATATTGAGAGGTTAGTGCTTCTGGCGGTACACGGAATTCGCAGCATTCGTCTCCAGCACCACATCTCAAAAGCGTTCGCTTTGAAAGTCCACGTTTCTGCACCGTATAGGAATATGGAGAAGGAATATGGCTTCGGATGAACCTTATCTTAGTTTTACCCTCTACCTTTTCTATAATCAATAGACGCTCTAGATTGTCTGAGCTTCTGCTAACTATATGGCCAGAATACTGCAGTAACTGTTGCAGACATATTGCGGAAAGCCTGACCGGCAGCTGAAGAACGTTCAAGTTTAAGCTATTCTGATATGGACACATTTGTAAGGTGTGCTACTGTATGTAATGAACCAATCATGTTCAACAATTATATCCTCAGCACCAACAATAATCCATGCTGATGATAAGCATAGGCGGTTTCGACAAAGGACTGACAAAATAAACAAATCCTAAACCGATGACGATGAATAATGACAAACATTAGAAAATAAGGCCATAGCAAAACTAGTCTTACGTAACCGTCCAACAAAGCGCATGTGACCGCTTTTATGTAATTAGCTCAGTCATTGAATCAATAAGTTTATCCGGCGACCGCAGTTGTCGGTCAGTCGTCGCGGTGCGTTTTGATGTCTGCACCTTGAAAGACACAGATGGTTTAATAACTGGTAAGGATCCACTGAGTCATCAATGAAGAAGTATAAAAATGGCTAGGTAAGTACCTAAAATCAAACGGATCAGAAAGAAAACTGGTAGGAAACATAAATGGCCAGTTTCATTTGTGGAGAAGTTGGATTTATCACCGTGTTCTTTATTTTCCAGCCAAGTAACGAAAAGAAGAAGTGAAGTTCTTCTTCTGCATCCAGTAGGTTCCAGTTAGAAATGGTAGAGCTACCAATTTGAGAAACTTTACGAAATCTTGAGCATCGAAAAAAGCAGACTTTTCTACGGAATATCTATTAAATATGGAATACGGCTCTTGTTATCATTCAAGCCATATAATGTGAGTGTACTTTTTACGGTAGTTACTGTTGTACAGCTGGCTTGAACACCCGTTGCTTGGTAAAGTTTTATTCGACGTAGAGAAGTCAAAAATGCGACATAATTTTTTTGCATTTTTAATGGATTATGTATAGATAAACTTTGTCTGCTAGAGAAGTCATATAACTGTCACGCATATAATCTTTGAATAGTGAATGAGCCAGCTCTTATTAAAGAGCTGTATCAACGGACGGTCCTAAAATGTTTCCAAACAAAACGACCTTATACGGTCACATTTCAAGAATAAAGATATTGTTAAGTAAACACCGCCGGTATTGTACTTTGCTGTTTTGATTCGGTTTATTTCTCGTAGTTCCTTCTACAACTTCTTTATTACTTAAACTTTTTATTTCCCAGTTAATAGTTTCACATGCCCACTATTAGGCATCAAGTTGATGCTTTTTCGGTCACCTGACCAGTGAAATCTCAAGATCGTGTAGAATGGAAAAAGCAATGGAGGCCTTTGCCCATGGTAACATTAGACAAGTAGTTTCATCACACTTATAATACAAATGCGAAAGTTTGGATGTTTGTGTTATTACTCAATCACGTCATAATGGTTTAACCAATTTCTATGAAATTTGGTATGTTGATAGATTATGACATAGATACTTACTTATTATTGACAAACCACGCGTGCGAAGCCGCGAGCGGAAGCAATACATGCTATGAAAAAAATATACGTAACTTGAATGTCGATTTATTTGAAAAACATATTGAAAGTGTTTGAAGAAACAACATACCTGGTCCTGAAGGTCCTAATAATTCTAAATTTCATTCATCTTTCAGTGCATTTTTATGTATCGGATAAATCGTTTCAAACATTTTAAGCTCATTAGTTTTCGATTGTAACCAGTGTTTAGTTTACAAGTTAATTTTAAAGTCTTTGTTATCGCATTTAGGCGTGCGCGCTGTTTCTCGTTTTTCCACGGTTATTGCTCTACACGGGTACACGTTTATGGCTTAATTTTTCTTGCAAATTTACCGTTACTAACACATTTTGAACTCATTATAGATTACTAGCTGACCCGCTCACGGCTTTGCGTGCGCGGATTTCAAAAAAACATTACCCTCCTTTGCGCAGTCTGATAAATATATATATATATATATCTCAGTCCTGGTCGTAGTCTATCTTTATACCAAATATTATCGAAATCGGTTTAGCGGTTTAGTCGTGAAAACGTAACAAACAGACCGACAGAGTAATAAAGACCCTATCTTTTACAGATCGTATACATCTGACCAGATCAATCCATCATTTAATTTACGTACAAATTTTATATACTAAAAAAGGTTATCGTCTAGAAACCCGGAAGGAACAAACGATGCTACGATTTAGAGTACAAGTGATTGTACATAACAAACCAACTAGCAACTCTAGTCATGACGAATACATAAGCCGGTAGTGCTTTTCGGTTACGTCAGCTTAGTGGGATTGCGAAAGCTCTGAAATGAATTTAGCGCGGAGCGAAACCAGCCTTTATTCACAAAGCAGTTGTTCCGAGACACCAATGAATTTGCGTTGATACAATATTTCGGTGTATTTACACCGAAATTTTAATAAGAATAAGATGATGATATCTAATCTATCTTAGGCACTTGTCTCACCGCCGACGAGTAAACGATTCGCTATCAACAATTTTCTCGCTCAAGAAACAAACAAAAGATACAGATTCCGTATCAGTAAAAGAGACACGTAATAGTTAAGAGAACTCGCTCTCCACTATTTTGTCGCAGCGACTACAACGCTCGCTCAGCGATACTCGCTCAGCGATACCCGCTCAGCGATGCTCGCTTGGCGGTCAGAACAAACGCCGTGAAATGAACTAGCGGAACGGAACGCACGCGCCATGCGCTCAACGAGCTACGCGAATATCGCCCGCCGCACTCGCTCACTCGCTTTGTAGCCCAACGAGACAACTATAAGAACTACAAACTCGCTTCTTGCTGCTCGCCAACTCGTTTCTAGTTGTTTGCTTAACTCGCTTCTCGCTCATCGCCGGCGGTGAGACAAGTGCCTTATTGGCCGTAGGATGTCCACTGCTGACACTTAACGGCAGTAACTTTTCTTAGGTCATCTTTCCATCTATACTTAGTATCAAAATATTACCAACGAACGACAAAACCAAATGATACAACATTGTAATATAGTCCTGTCGAAATATTAATCCAAGATTAACTAGTGTTTCTGTGTGCAATTTTTCAATATGAAGTGAAACTTGGTGTTTATTAATTATACTCATTGTCAGAATAATTATTTGGCATTATATGATTGTTTTTTTGATTTCTTGTGTAGAGACGTTCGTACAAACTTATCACGGCATGCAAAACTGACGCCGAGCGGGAGAGTGAGACGGTAGATGGTTTTTATTGTATTTTAGCAATTTGGATCTTATGTGACAGAGACAGCACCATAACTTGGTAATGCTGCTAATAAGAAATGGTCTTCCGACGAGACCTTCGCATAATTGGAATCGCACTAGGTAAGTTCATTTGATTATCACGGCATGCAAAATGATAGACGTCAAATCGGACCTATTAGATTTCTTTAGCGCAAAACGCTCGCCATACAAACCAATAGACCATCACACACAGTGAAGATAATATATATGTATTTTCATCTTACATTGGATTATACAGACAGCGATGTTTAAATTAAATTAATATATTATAGCATCTTCATTGTTTGTGAAGCTCTTTATGCTGGACACACTTCAACGATTTCTTTGCACAAGGCTTGCACAAAAAAAAATCGTTACGTGTGTGGTCTCTGTAAGTATAGTGGCGGTCCGTCCTACGCTGCGTTTTCAGTGCGTGGTCTACACTCGACAGTGCTCAGATTTGACAATGAAGCGTCAAATTATTTGTAATTCAGTGGTTTGTGTTTTGGCATTATCACCTTCCGATTGACAAAAATACTTGTATTACTTGAATTTATTGCATTTGCAAATAACCCAAAAATAAAAGTGAAGATCAGAGTTCTATTTTACAAAGTTTACCTTTATTTTTGTTCATGTCACATTTACGCTTCTTAGTTATTCTCAAACTCCTACACTTTATTGAAAATCTCCAACAACTGCAAACGCTCTATAAGATACCTACCCATTTTATCATATTGGTGATATTCTTACTCGTTTTGAGAGTGAGAAAATATTAAAGTAATATTAATAAAAAAATATTAATATGAAAAAATATTAATAAGCTTCAATGGGGCCCTCACATTGATGGGTTGTCGAAGAGACTTAGTTCTGCGGCATACGCAGTCAAAAAGATCCGTCTTTTTACAGACGTAGACACAGCTAGACTAGTTTACTTCAGCTACTTCCACAGCATTATGTCATACGGTATACTGCTGTGGGGAAGTGCTGCAGATATAAACACCGTTTTTGTGCTGCAGAAGAGGGCTGTTCGTGCAATTTATAATATGGGCCCCAGAGAATCATTACGCAATAAGTTTAAAGAAATAAATATTATGACATTCCCTTGTCAATACATCTATGAAAATCTAATGTATGTTCACAAAAATATTAATTTGTTTAAGAAAAATAGCGATAATCATAATTTTAATACTAGAAATAAAGATAAACTCGCTGTTGCCACTTGTAGACTCCATAAAGTTAGTAAGTCGTTTAAAGGGCAAGGTGTACGCTTTTATAACAAACTCCCAAGGGATGTACAAAAATTGACAATTAACAAATTTAAAAACGTAATTAAACATAATCTTTATAAAAGAGCCTACTATAAAATATCGGATTATTTAGATGATAGAGAAGCTTGGGATTGAAATTGCTCCAACTCGTTCAAAATGTTACAATTTAGACGTAATTTATGTTCTGTATTATGTATTGTAAAAGGATCATTAAAAAAAACAACCAGCCTTGTTTCTTGCCTTTCTTTCCTGGCTTGGTCGCGAAGGAACAGGCAGTAAAATTGACGTTTCAAAGTGATCCTTGTGATTTTAATGAATAAAAATATTTGAATTTGAAAAATTTGAATTTGAATTTATAATATAGGTCACAAAAAAATAACAGAAACTAATCATATTTTTACTACTAAAAGAAGAAAATTGGTCTAGAATTTTGTAACTTGAAGATGTTTTTAACATTAGAACAGAAAAGATCGGAAGAAAAATCTGAGATATTCGTTTTTATTATTAACTAGCTGACCCACCCACGGCTTCGCACGGCTGGTTTTTCAGTTAAACATTGCCCTCATTTTGCGCAGTTGGCTAAAAAGTATCCTATCCCAGGATGTAATCTATCTCCTTGCAAAACTTTATTACGATCAATTCAGCCGTTTAGTCGTGTAAAGGTAACAAACAAACAGAGTTATGTATGTACTATACATACAAACCTTCCTCTTGAATCACTCTATCTATAGCTGAAAACTGTATTAAAATCCGTTGAGTAATTTAAAAGATCTAAGCGAACAGACAGCGGAAGCGATTTCATTTTATACTATGTTAAGAAGATAAAGAAAAGAAAGACAAAGATAACTAGTGGTTCGCCCCGAACTGAGATCTCGCGAGTCTACCATAACAACAAAAAAAATATTATTCGTAATCTTTGACTATCTAAATACTGCCACGAAATAATAACCAGCTAACTTCACCTACAGTTTCATTCAAATTACAGGTAACGGGAGTTCATGTTAATTGGTTATCCTTTTTTGGGGTACTAATTGCAGTTATTCTAGATTTTAGACTTTTGCCTACATTTGTGATACATAAGCGACACGCATACTAAATTACAGCACTGTGGGGTCACTGGTGTACCCTGTGAATATTGTCAAAGATTAAATTTTATAATAGCTAATAACTCAAAAACTACGAAAACTTTACTAAAAGTAAATTAGGGGTCGAAACGTACTAATGAAGACCTTTCATTTGACGTCTCACTTGATCTAATAGTCTCATTTTCATTTTTTTTACCCCTCTTGAACAACCCCCCAAAATTTTTAGCTCATTGAGTCACACCAAAATTGTGCCATCATTACCTACCTATATACCAAATTTCACGATGATCGGATAAACACTTCGAAAGTTATCCTCGGACAAACAAACATACATACATACATACATGCAACGCCGATTTGGCCAAGTTGATTTGGAGATCTCACTTCGCTCGATCAAATATTTAAATTAGAAATTCTATTACACATGCGTTAAGGCTTATTTACATTCAACTGTGTTTAGGGTAACTTGACAACAAGTCCTCAGTAATCGCTGATATGCCTCGAACGACGCCAGTAACTAACTACCTCAATGTAAACCTGCCTTAGTTTGCGTTGCATTTGGCAAGACAAGTGAAAGTGATTGCATCGATGTCGCGTGCGCCACCGACCTTGCCATATAGGCACCACCCGCCCAGCGCATCACAAGATGCCAGGCGTATGTCACTTTAAGTTAACTTGCATTGTAAACTGGGTCTTATCGCGATGAGTTTTGACTGCATTTTTCATTTAAGGTGGTTCAATTCAGTTTAAAGAATCCTTATTTCTCATTTCAAAACTTTGTCACATACAATGAGAAAGGATTATAAACGTAACATGTCGATTCCTATACGAACGTTGGGATTCACTAGATAACTAAATAGCAGAAATCTCTAAGTATACAGGGTGTTTGGTAATATACTGACGATATTCAAATGACGGTTTCTCAAAACATAAAAAAAGACTTCCCAAAAAAAAACTAATAGTTATATCATCAAATTTTAAAGAAAATCGAATATTAGGTGATTAATTCGATACAAAACTTACTGCCTACTCTTTCAATCGACATCCAAAAATAAAGGCCGATTTGTTATCTCTTTCGGAAATGGCTGCGAGTTTTGGGTTAGAAAGGGACAACAAGAGATATCTCGAGACGTCACCAATACAGTATCTGCGGTTAGATGGCAAGCATTATTAGCACAACATAAGTTTAATAATGTGTTTCAAGTCAAAGTCAAAGTCAAAGTCAAATATTTTTATTCATTAAAATCACAAGGATCACTTTGAAACGTCAATTTTACTGCCTGTTCCTTCGCGACCAAGCCAGGAAAGAAAGGCAAGAAAACCAGGCTGGTTGTTTTTTTTAATGATCCTTTTACAATAGGTACATAATACAGAAAAGAAATTACGTCTAAATTGTAACATTTTGAACGAGTTGGGGCAGTTTCAATCCCAAGCTTCTCTATCATCTAAATAATCCGATATTTTATAGTAGGCTCTTTTATAAAGATTTTGTTTAATTACGTTTTTAAATTTGTTAATTGTCAATTTTTGTACATCCCTTGGGAGTTTGTTATAAAAGCGCACACCTTGCCCTTTAAACGATTTACTAACTTTATGGAGTCTACATGTGGCAACAGCGAGTTTATCTTTATTTCTAGTATTAAAATTATGATTATCGCTATTTTTCTTAAACAAATTAATATTTTTGTGAACATACATTAGATTTTCATAGATGTATTGACAAGGGAATGTCATAATATCTATCTTTGTTATTACATGCCAAAGTATATTTCACATTTCTATGGTAAATTTTCACAAATGTATTTAATATGCTCATCAAAATAACCCCTTTCATTTTTGTGTGTATATTATCAAACACCCTATATAGGTATCGAATTACTTACTTCTTATTAGTGTCACCAAATCAATAAAATTGCAAGTAATAATTCGTTTGTAAGTAATTCGATACGCATGATAAATAATAGTAATAGTTTAGTTCAGTTATCTAGTGAATCGCCACTAAACATTTGTATAGGAATCAAACCGCCTTAAGTTTTGGACGGAAATTTTGGGTTAACAGATGTGACAAAAGTAACCGAATCTTGTGATATTAAGTTAGTTTTCAAAATAAGGTATATAATACTTAAAACCGAAATAAAGACCACAAATTAACAAAGGCCTTATTGTGCTGAATTTTGAAACGATTCTATTTTTAAATCGTAAATTGAATAGTAAGGTAGGAATTTTTGTCTAATGAGCCTATCTTGCCACTGTTGCGCGCTAACATTTTCTTCTTTTCCTTTTTTAGTCTCAGTAAAAGATGCCACGAATTCATACAGTGTAACTTTTGAACTTTCTAAAATGATGTTTCTGTGTTACTTGTAGCTTTTTTTCCGTGGCGGCAGCGCATCACCCGATATGCATTGCACCAATTACCTTGAACATTGTTTTGCTTTCGTCTCCATTGCCAATATGCTACTGACCACACGTGCTTTATTTAACTGTGGCCGCATTAAAAATACTGGTTTTTGAAACGGAATATGCGAGCCTAGAACTGAATCTCATTTGCCAGCAACGCGCGTCACTAAATACCTGTACCCCAATTTTCGTTATTAAAATTTCAGTCAATATTCGGTTGCATTACTTATAGAGACTGCATAACTTATTAGACAGGAGTATCACTTCTATATTGATTGGTTATTTAATTTTTGTACACAGTACAGCCTGTTTAACAAAGGGTAAGTGTATCTAAATGTTTTTGTACATCGTTTTGTTTAATTAAAACATTAATTGGAAATTGTTGTGGGTCCTGTGAAGTTTGCGTGGTTTTATACCGACGTAAAATGTACCTAGATGCTGTCGATAATAACGATCTTATCCACATTTATATACCAAAAATATGTTTCTCTTTACTGTTGTTAGGGTTCCATACCCAAAGGGTAAAACGGGACCTCTCATGAACCGTGATAGTTAGATAGTTGAAATTTTCACAGATGCTGTATTTCTGTTGCCGCTATAACAACAAATACTAAAAACAGAATAACACAAATATTTAAGGGGGGTTCCCATACAACAAACGTGATTTATTTGCCGTTTTTATATATAATGGTGCGGAACCCTTCGTGCATGAGTCTGACTCGCACTTGGTTGGTTTTTTAAATGTTATTTTACCATTTCAATATATTTTAGTCCACCCTACTTCATGGAAAAGGTTTCCTAAATACATCCACTTTATTATTACGTATATCTCAAGCTACTTTGAAAGCCACAAGATTGTCTCTAACGCAATGCTTTCTTTCCAACCCTGAACACAAAGTCGTCCGTCACCAGCTTACCTATTGGGGAGCATTCGGCTGACGTGTCCTGCTCAATCCCAGTTATGCCAGCATCAGTTAGGCCATTTTGCCTCCGACATCAAGTATATATTATTTATGAATTAAAATAATAATATATCACTAATTATATCAATAACCAATACTGGTTGCGATCAGCATGAAATAAGTCTGCTTTAACCTCGATTATAAATTATTTGTAAGTATGTTATTCTATTATTATTATAAGTAAAGAGCCCAGTATCACAGAATAAATGATAACAGTATGTAGTAGGTCGCTGTCCAGTAGCCACGAGCTCAGAATAAATGGAGTACAGAAGACCGACTTGTGTGTCTATCTCACTTACAATATTGCTCGCAGTAGGGTTGGCCGTTGTGACGGTAAAGGTGACTTGCGCAATGATGCCTTATTGTTTTAAGTGCCTAAATATGATTTATATAGTTGTCAAATTATACAAATACGTCAAATTTAAACATCACTTGTGCAAGCCGGGCTAGGTCTAATAATAATTATGTTCGCCTAGACATCATTATTATCTGTGAGTTGTTTGAATAATTATCTTAACAAATAAATAAATAAATATTGCTGGACATTTCACACAGCGCAATCTAGCCCAAATTAAGCAGAGCTTGTACTATCGGAACCAGATAACTGATAGAATACTTATATACATTTTTTTTGTAAATACATACTTATATATAATATAGTGAAACAAATATCTGTAGATCATGCAAACATTTGTTCCGCAGCGGGGATCGAACCCGCTACCTCCTGCGTCTCAGCCGGCTATTCGCCCACTGCACCACGGAGGTTGTCAAACAAACATTCAAAAAAAACATTCAAAAAATAAAACAATATATTTTGATTATCATGCGTAATTAGAAAGCAGTTGTTAAACATCTTACGACTCATAAGAAATGTCGTTTCGCTAAATTACCTGTCCCCATTTTTAGGCAAAAATTGGCAATGACAAGCCTCGCGATGTGGCCGATCATGTCGCGCGAAGTCAAAACTTGGACAACACGTAACATATAAATCTCTAAATTGGGTCTTCTGTACTCTATATATTGTGCTGCTAGGGCATGCAAAAAGGCCAAAAGAATGAAATGTATTTAGGCCCCGCAGATGCACGGAGCATCACCTGACACTTGCGTTGCAAGTATTTGCAAGCTGACACACTTTATACCTGTTTTTGTACACGTTGACTTAGTGAGTGCACCTGATGATAATTTAATGTAAAATGATTCTGTACTAATGAAAACTCGTTATTTGTAATTATGGTAAAGATCATTTTCTTTACAGTAATATAACGCTTGTAGTAATAGTAGGTACGCTTGATTTACAATTGGTTTAACTTTATTCTGCACCCGTTTTCAGATGGCAGCTTTAAAATAACTAACTAATTTGTTATAACACTTTTTATTATTTTTTACAGACTTCATAAAAAGGAGAAGGTTCTGACACCGGTGTTTTTTAAAAGTATTTTCTGCGATAATTCTTAGCCACGTTGTCCGATTTCAGTTATTCTTTTTTGTTAGAAAAGAGGTACCTCAGGAATGGTCCCATATACTGTCAAGATCTGATGATGAAATCCATAAGAAAATCATCAAACTCTTCAATTTGTAGTGGCATCTATACGACATATTGACGAATAATTCTTTACCACGTCTACCGTTTTAAATGATTAAGTGAGGTTGGTTTTTTTTATTTACTTGTTTGTATTGTTACGAGCTGAGGGTTCAGGATAAAATAATGAGAATCAATCTAACCAAAATAACACTTTTATTCAGCACTAAAATTAAATACATGATCTTAATCACAAGTAATCACAACACACTAAATCACACCACTGTTGCACAGTAAACCACTAAAAGTCACCGAAATATTCGCTCGTATAGCCAAATTCAGACTGACTCCTTCATTTTTTATTTTTTTTCTGATGGACTAAACTCGCTGTTGACCTCTGAGGCCGTGACAGCTTAACCGAACTTTTGGCGAGCGCAGATGGCGCTCAGCCCAGTAAGTTAATTTAGGCAACTAGCGCAAGGGCACCACTTAGGTACGAGCCTCGGCTTGGGCAGTTGCCGGGGTGGGGATAGGAGAGAAACGCCCGGGTACATGTCTGTACTTCGTATAGGCGGCGACTGAAGGGACTCGTCGACCTCGCCGGCGAGGTCGGTGTTTCTGTGAAGTGTTTGCTCTGTCTGATATAGATGACTCAGCTTCCGCATTAGCGGAGGTGATTTCGTCATCCGGGTCTCCGAGAACGTGTCTCGGACGACGGAGGATTATACTAACTCCTTCGCGCATCTCTACGCACTATTTATACCACGGCCAGGACATATCTCTCGAACGTTCTCGATGGTTCCACTAGCAACTAGAAATGTTTAGGTATTTCGACCGGACTACTATTTCTTATTCTGTGCAACTGTAGATAAAAATGTAGTATGTACGTATATTCCTCACTAAGTATTACCTATTCTGTGACACAGTAGGTATAACTTCAAGAAGCTGACTATTACCTATTCTGTAACATCCTTGGGCGTAACATTATTTTAATCAAGGTAGTTTCTTTAAGCCTTTTTTAAGCGTGACTTAAGCATGAAGCTCAACCATATGCCAAACGTGGTTATGAATACATTACGTGGTGGTTTCGATTGCCACCACGTAACAAAATAAGAAAGTGTTCCGAATCAATGAAAATTATTTATTTTACCTCACAAGGAATATAAGCGTATGTAATACGCACTCTTAGTTGCTAATTCCTGATATTTACATTTTGGGGAATCAAAAGGCTGACATATGCCCTGAAAAAATGTATCTCTACGGAAGAATACAATAACATTTTAGAGACTAGAAACATTTGTACGATCGTGTTCTTCTCTAAACCTCGGTAAGGAGACCATTCCACAACCTAAGTAGAAAAATAGGTACTTACTTGTCTATTTACGGAATAGTTTGTTCAGGGATGAGAACACGACCAACAAGGTGCAGTCTTATAAGCCAACTAAGCGCCCGCGCTGCGAGCAAGCGGTGCGGTGAGGCGCGCGGGGTGGAGCACGGCAGTTATGACCAAGCTTCTCATCCAACGTTTTCAAAATGACGGTAGTCGAAGAAAAGGCGGATGAAAAACCAAATTTATCTACCTTATATTATTAATATAATAAGCAAAGATCCAACTAAATATCCCAATAAATCTATTAGATTTTATGAATTAAATTTTCATTTATTATCCATAATCATGAAAATAATATGAACTTAAACGCAGCACGTGAAAATACAACTTTATATTGTGACGCTACAAATACCTAGAGCTAAAGCAAAACTAAATAATGTACTAACACAATCGTTTTAAAAAACGATGATATGAAAATCGGTGATTATGTTCATAGCGATAATATACAATAATAAATTGCAGGCTGCCTTTGACATCGCAGATCTTGTACAAAACGCCACATCATCGCTACTATCACGTGAGATTGTGCTCAAACGAAGATCAATTTATTCAAGTTATGAATATTAAACATTTATTATTATTATCTAAGAACATCACATTGAACAAAAGTTTCCAATACCTTTTCGTTCGAAACGTAGATCACAAAACAACGAATGTGTGCGTGAGTGTCATGTTTTACATTTGCCGACACGCACACAAGGGTGCAAGTAATGCAGTAAAGGGACGGACATTTTTACCGCACAATCCGATAAATAACTAGATTTATTTGGTTTTTTCGATTTTTCACTTACTACCACGTGACTCATAAAACTCACAATGTTATGAGCCATAATATATATGGATCCAATTTAATGACATGTGTTTCGCGCGTGTATATTGTTTCTATATCTTATTCTAAGACATTATCCCGTATAAGACAAGAAAAAAAGACTGGAAAGATGAGGTGGAGAAAGACCTTCGCGCCCTCCAATTGTCAGACTGGCAAGAAGTAGCGCAGAATAGGAAGCAGTGGCATCTTTTAGTGTCAGAGGCCAAGACCCGCTTCGGGGTTGATGCGCCAGGATAGTAAGTAGTAAGTAAGGAAATGCTCTGCCAATCTCACAACAAATACTCAGTTCGCCTTTTTGTAAATACATCCCTTAATCACTGTAAAGTAGTATATTTTTGCAGTATACATTGAATTCATTAAAATCAGTGCGATATTCAGATTTTAATGAATTTAATGTTAATTAAAATAGTTTTAAAGCTGCGATGCCACAAACATATACCTACCAAAGTTTCAACTAATTACATATTGGTGGCAATTCTGTTGTTTACGCTAACTAAAATTGTTTAAAATACGAACGGTCTTATTTTGTTCACGCTAAGGTGTTGACTAAAACTAGCCCGCAAACACGCCTTCTTATTTAAAAATACTTAAATTTAGAAATGTCACATTAAATGTCATTCTACTTTGGTTCTTGGATCTTTAGTGTGAACAAAATAAGACCGTTCGTATTTTACACAATTTTAGTTATTCAGGGTAAAAAACAGAATCGCCACCGCTCGCTCGTTTACTACGTCATGGATTAAATTAATATTTTGATTTATTCAAAGGATTTTTCATACTCAATAATACCTTCAATTGAAAACGTTACATGCGAAATGACATAGGTAATAATTATTATGACATTAATATTAATTATTGTCAGTGTTAATAGATACATACCTATAACCGCCATGCACGTGTAAACCCATGCCACGCCATTTCCCGGCAATCCTATGACGAAAAAAGTAGCCAATAGTGTCAGATAATTTTTTCATAATATATTTTCTTCGATTTATTAACAGAAAGAATATACAATTATTTACAACACTATAAAATACATAAGACACAGTTCAATCATCTCAATACCGTTGCAAACGATTTATAGATAGCTCAACTGCTCCAGATCACAATCAGGTGGAAGTGTTCCTTCTGTGTTTTCTTCTTTGATAACTAGAACAGGAACAGAAATAGAGAACATCCACCAGCAAGATAGGTCAAAGATATCAATAAGAACGTGGGGTCATACGTTGTTCAGACTAGCAGGATCGGGGACGGGCTTAAACAAAGAAGCATATGCCCAGCAGTGGTTTGACACGGGATCAAAATCTCCCCGAAGGACGAGGTTCACGGGAAGGTACTATCACCGTACATATTTATCCCACCAAGCAGAATTGCTGTATATCGGTTTGAAGGGTACTTATGGCGCTGGTCAAATTACATATGATGCTCTGCACCTGTATTCCTTAAGTTGATGGACGCAGAGCACGTTCCTAAGGTGCGTGAACTACGAGGCAATGCTTGATTACAGGCGATGGTTACCACTTATCATCAGGTGGAACATTTGCATCTTCATGTTTGATGATAAAAAAATCGATATCATTTCAAAAGAAAAATGTAGATGGAGATATCTTAGAAGACTTAACTTTTTTACTTATCCTCTTTCGCGTTAAACATTGTTTTTTTGGACCGGCGGCGGCGGTTAAATAAGGTTTACAATCTGTTAGGCTTATATAACCAAAATTGGCAGGTTTTAAAAGATTTTACTCGTGCACAATGTAAAAGTTGTCAACGGTTGCGCCGGCGCCGGTAGGCATAGACCGCCCGTTTTATAAGTAAATGCTGCCATTTAAGAGAAGAGGATGCACAATAGCACATGCTCGCTTATTGTTACTGTAGTTATAATTGCGAGGATCGTGCGCAGGAGTCACGTGTTGCCGAGGACAAATTGCTGCCTAATGTCTACCTTTGAAAATGGTTATTAATAGATATAGCCCCCAACGGGTGTTATAGCAGATATAGTTCTAATTGTATGAAGTAGTATTCTGTCTGATACTCTAGATCTAAAAAACCAGCCAAGTGCGAGTCAGACTTGTGCACGAACGGTTCCGTACCATTATCTATAATAAATTGTATGAGCGCCCATACAACTCAGAGGACTATCTTAATTGGCGTCAACTATGTATGTATGGGGACACCCTTTAGTTTTCAACTTTTTTTATTTTTTGGAATTTTTCCTTTATTTGTGCTGTAAGACCTTGCTTTTAGCCAAATTTCGTGATTCTAGGCCAACGGGAACTACCATATAAGTTTTCGACCCAAAACCTATAGGGTACTTCCGGTTGACCTAGAATTGTCAATTTTGTTTAAAAGCAGCACAAGTAAAGGGAAAATTACGAAAAATAAAAAAAGTTGAAAATTAAGGTAAATTTAAGTACAAGTTTTTGCGAAAATTTAAATTTGCCCATATCTTTTTGTCCTGTTGACTCAGGGCCTTGATTTTTATACACCTAATAGGAACTATAGACCTCAGTATCTGGTATAAATTTCAACTTGCTTGGTCCACCCGTTCCTGAGAAAATCGGTGGTGACACACGGACAGACAGACGCACAGATGGACAAGAGAGTGATCTTATAAGGGTTCCTTTTTTTACCTTTTGAGGTACGGAACCCTAAAAATCGACTGCGATTGATTGTGAGATGTGTTTGAGCTGTTGGATGAAAAAGTGCCACCATTACCTTCATCCTCGTAATTTTTCTGCTTTATTATATCAAAACTTGAGTTTAACTACGACAGAGCTTACGCATTTGAGCCATTTGGGGCCTCGGCCCTAAGTACCGTGGACCCAGGGCCTCGACCCTGGGTCTCGACCCTGGGTCCTCGGTTTACCGAGGCCTATTGCGTTTTAAAATTATTTCTGATCGAAGCGACGTGTGATCCAAGAGCTGGCGCTTATCTGGGTCAACACATAAGCAAGCATTGCAATTATTTGCAATTCAGCGGGGCAATGTAGCCAGTATCTTGGAATCACTTCCGCCCGGTAGTGATCTGGAGCAATTGAGCTATCTATAGATCGTTTGTAACGGTATTATAGTTCTATAAATAATTGCATATTATTTATGTTAATAAATAAAATGTAAACTACGAGTAGATTCGATTACGGAAATTGGCCATTGCATGTTTTCAGCATATGGCTTTTGTCTGATTTTGCCAGATTTATTTAAGTTATTGATAAAAACATCGCAGTTTGTTGACTGATTCCGCAATATTATAAAAGACGACCAATTATCGAACTGGTTGTAAATTCGAACCATATTCAACAGGTTGTAAATTATAAGATATTCAGAACAAATTATTGATCTGTTAATTTTATTGGTATTTTAGTATCTTGATCTGCAAATTGAAATATCGTGTAAATAATCGGAATACTTGTTTATTGTAAAATTTACACCTCGTTATAATTTTATGGTAGTGTTTTGTTATGATGTCCTTTACTTATTTTCCGAATGCAACATCGTTAACAATTTAACAACAATAAAATGTATTATGTCCTTCCGCCGTTATTCGAGGCCTTTTAAACATATTTTGAGAGAGAGTCCTTCCGTTTCCGTCCGTATAGTCGATAATATTTGCTGTAGTTCCGGTAGTCGGCGCTTGGGGGCGCTATTTCCGGCGGCCATGTTCACCAGTAAATGCGCATTTCTCATCATTGGCGTCCTGACTTTCGTGCCGTAAAGACGTACATTTAAGTTTAAAAGGAGTTTTTAATAAAATTATTCTAGTCTAAACGCTGTTAGCGTTCGGTAAATTATTATAGTTGGAAAAAAAAAAAACTGTAGTTTCGTAGAAATTATGTCGGATAGTAGTGATGAACATTTTCGTGATCGTGTGACCTCATCGACGTCAAGTGAAGAAGAAAATCGCGTAGTGAATGATGAAGGTGATGGCGTGGACAGGCGTAAGAGGCGTAAGCGCAGGTGTGTAGCGGTCAACGTACACAGGACAAAGAGATCACGTAAGGAGGGTAAGGTATTGGAACGCCTTACCCAGCAAGTAAGTGAAATTCAAAACTTTTTATCGAGTATGACCTACCCACCAGTGGGTTTGTACCCTCCGGACTATAATTGCACGTCAAATGAACCGGAGGTACAAAGTGAGGAGCCAGCCGAGCCTGCCCTCAAATTTGATTTCGATCTGACCACTAATTTAAAAGAACCCACCTTTGCAAATGCCTCTCAGGAGCATCTGCAATCATTGAACTCATTGCAACATTTTAAAACTGAAAACTGGACAAATGTCCGTTATTCCAAAATACAAAAAACCTACAATGCACGACCGGGGTTTGTTGACTTGGAGGCAAATGACGAAATTAAACAGTTTGAGAAGTCGTCT
This sequence comes from Philereme transversata, assembly GCA_963924445.1. Taxonomy (NCBI): domain Eukaryota; kingdom Metazoa; phylum Arthropoda; class Insecta; order Lepidoptera; family Geometridae; genus Philereme; species Philereme transversata. Next base: position 8,943,560 of record OZ004353.1, read on the forward strand.
AGCTTGATTACAACCGATAGATCCTTGGGTGCGATCACCCGAGCTGTTATTATGCAAAGTGATGCTTTGAAAAAAGGTGTATCAGACCTACTCCAATGGACTCAAGAGGCAAACAACATAACCAATGAGTCCATGGTTTCAAAACTTAATGTAATTTTTTCCGGAGATTTTCAGAAAATCTCTCTTGATTGCTTACAGTTAGTATGTGGCCGCCGGGCCGACATTATAGAACAAAGGCGTGATGCATTCACAAGTCTAATAAAAGAAAAATATTTACGAGCCAGTTTAAAAAAGATACCACCATCTTGCAAGTATTTATTTGATAAAGAACCGTTTGCTGAATATTTAAAAAGTAATGGGGGGGTCAGTAAAATATTTTCTGTTCCGAAACCCTCCTTCTCTGCGCAAGAGAAGAGAGTAACATCTGGGTCCCAGGCTGCGCAACCTGGACCTAGTTCATATGGGCTCACATGGTCAAACCGGTCGCTACATGGCACCGTTTAACCTCAACAGGTATCCGCCACCGCAAGTGGTGCGGCCCTTTTACTCACAAGCATACAATTATGATTTCCCAGCTTATGGGAACAATGAGCGGTTCTTTCGTCCGCAATTTAGACCACAAACATTTGCCTCACGTCAGCAAGCCCCGGCAAACTCTAAAAAATATAACGGTCGCCAGGGACAGTTTGCCCAGTCCAATGCCACACGTGGCAAAGGGAAGGGAGATAGAAAATAATGACACAATGGAGGTGTTTCGGGGGGGGGGCAGGTTAAAGCTGTTTATCGATGTATGGAAGAGACGGGGTGCTCCAAGCTCCCTGTTGAAAGTGATATCGGGTTACAAAATTCCATTTCAAGCCAAACCACCGCTGGTTTTACCGTGGTTTTACCCGGTATCAAACTACCCCATCTCATTTAATGGACCAGATGATAGACAATTTGGTGGGGGAAAATATCCTAGAGTATGCCCCCGAAACACCCAGTTTCTTATCAACCCTATTTTTGACCCCAAAAAGCGATGGCTCTATGCGTCCAATATTCAATTTAAAACGTTTAAATCTATTTTTAAAGATCACAAAATTCAGACTAATTTCCGTTCATCGTATTCCGGACTTCCTACAGCCGAACGATTGGATGGTAAAAGTAGACTTGACTCAAGCGTACTATCACGTGCCCGTGTCACCGAGTCATCGTTGCTTTCTCCGGCTCATCTACAAAGGTCAGTTACTTCAAATGACTTGTTTACCATTTGGCCTTGCGACAAGTCCAAAAATATTCGCATCCCTATCGAATTGGACAGCAGAAATTCTCAGAGTTGTTTCATTCGAATCGCAAAGAAATGTTGACTGTTCTCAAATGTTTTTCCCTATTCGGTCCTTATCTAAGTCATTCGTCAGTGCTGTTACGACAACCGCTCCGTCGTAGCATATCTGAGGAACGAGGGAGGAAGTCAATCGGCAGAGCTGATGAATCTGACCTATCAGATTTTCAAGATTTTAGATCGGTACGATATCCATTTAGTAGTCCATCATATCCCGGGCAGATACAACAGCGTAGCCGATCGCCTTTCTCGGAAATCCATGCTTCCCGAGTGGCACTTACTGCCTGTGTTAACGAACAGGGTTTTCGCAAAATGGGAAAAAGTTCCAGAAGTGGACCTATTTGCATCGGTTCGAGCACATGTCGTACCTCAGTATGTCAGCTTGGACCAACGAGATCCAGGAGCATGGAGACACAACGCCTTTTCTTGGGAGTGGGAGTTCAACCTAGCTTGGGTATTCCCGCCCCCGAATCTGATGCCGAGAGTCCTCATGCATCTGAATCGAGCAAAAGGTATGTATCTAATAGTAGCTCCGAAGTGGCCTCAGGCGTTTTGGAGAGCAGATCTCTAAGCTCGAGCAAGAGCTCCACCCTTCACAATTCATCGGTTAGAGACGGTTTTGATAGATCTGTCGACTGGCCTTCCTCCACCCAAGGTACAAGATCTAACATTGGAGGTTTGGAAATGTGGGGGTGGTCTCGGGCTGTAGAAACTTGGTCAGGTCAACAAAAAGACCTTTTAAGGTCTGGATGGCAAAAATCCACTCTTAATACTTATAAACCGGTTTGGGAGCGTTGGGTTAAGTGGTGTAGTAGGTCAGGGGTAACTGTCACAAACCCTTCGGGTGGTGAGCTAGCAAGATTTTTGGCTGACCTTCACCTGATAGATAATTTAGCATACAGGACTATCCTGGTGCATAAATCTGTCGTCTCTACACTATGTAGCACAGAGGATAGCTCACGTCTTAGTTCAAATGTCTTAGTAAAGCAAATTTTAAAGTCTATTGCTTGTAACAATTCTAAAAAGCGTCCGGAAAAATGTGTTTGAGACACTAGTATTTTGATTTCGTGGTTAACAAGGAATAGTGTAAATTCTGAAAGCTTGTATGAAGTTTCGCGACGGTGTGCTATCCTCCTGCTTTTGTGTTCGGGACGTAGAGTACATGACCTGACGCTTGTAAGCATCGCTGATGAATTTTTCGTAAATCACAGTGAAGATCGCTGTGACTTTTTGGCCCCTATACGGATCGAAAACTGACTCTGAATTGCACATTCAATCTGGCTGGAAGCTATTTTCAAATCCAGAAAATCCTAATCTCGATCCAGTTTTATGGGTCAAAAAGTTACTGTTGCTAGGTAAAAGAGAACAGGGAATACGTATAGCGGTATTTTTGGACGATTATTTAATTATTTGCCAGGACAGGATGAAATTAATAGACCAGACCAAAACGGTGCTCGAAACCATGCGAGAATTAGGTTGGAAGGTGAACATCGAAAAGTTTGTTCTCACACCGAAAACATCCCTCGAGTACTTAGGTCTGATTTGGGACACGTGGCAGAACAAAAAATTTCTCCCCGAGAAGAAAATTCAGGGACTGCAAGGGGTTATATCAAAATTGTTGAATCGAAAACGGGCGACTCTCGGAGAAGTACAAAGTATAGTAGGAAGCCTAAACTTTGCTCGCCTTGTCGTTCCACAGGGTCGTCTCAAATTTCGTTATCTGTTAGCTCATTGCAACAGCTTACTCAAAAACCCACCAGAGAAGCTGTCTCGTCTTCCCTGTCAGTCAATCAAGGAACTAAACTTGTGGCTACAGAATTGCCAGAAATCATCCAGACTTCACCCCCCATCAAAATCGCATTTCTTGACGACCGATGCAGCCGACTCCGGATGGGGAGCAGAGCTGAATGGAATTCAAATAGGTGGAAATTGGGTAAACGAAGAAGAAAATTAGCTAACATAGAAAGTTTATTTGTAACCGCTCGTGGTACAGCTAAAGGTTCTTCTAGAACCATTATTGCAGGATGGGTGAAATCTGTTTTGAAAGAGGCTGGTGTGGATGCAGCCCCTGGAAGTGTCAGGTCAGCTGTAGCTTCAAGGGGCTGGATTGACAGAGAGCCATTAGATAGGATCTTGACGAGGGCTAATTGGAGATCAGAAAATACATTTCTAAAATTTTATAAAAAAGAAATTAAATCTAGACCTAGTAATGCTTCAATGAGCACCTCTCTGGGGGCACTTTTTGAACCTATCCAGTGAAATAAGTAATTCGTAATGTTTTGATTGGAATACTAAGATTGTTAAAGAAAATTATGTAAAGACTTGCATACATTTTATAATAAGTTGATTGTAAATTATTATGTACCTATAAGGTATATAAATAGTTATTATTATATAATTAAAATTGAAATTGATTAAATTGAAAAATATGATTATATGTAATAGTAACTTAATTAAGTATAATAATAATGTATCACATTGGCGTCCTGTTCACCAGGCGAGAACAAACATTGTCTCAAAATATGTTTAAAAGGCCTCGAATAACGGCGGAAGGACATAATAGCAGAGTTTTACCTACCATTAAAACTCTTATTATGTCCGGAGCCTTATTCGAGGCCTTACAGTCAGTTCTGCCTGGTGTTAGATATAAGGTAGATTAAGTTATTTTGAGACCCGCAATGATGAGAAATGCGCATTTACTGGTGAACATGGCCGCCGGAAATAGCGCCCCCAAGCGCCGACTACCGGAACTACAGCAAATATTATCGACTATACGGACGGAAACGGAAGGACTCTCTCTCAAAATATGTTTAAAAGGCCTCGAATAAGGCTCCGGACATAATAAGAGTTTTAATGGTAGGTAAAACTCTGCTATTAAGATAAACGTGTGACAAATTGTTTTAGATAATATTTGATATAGCGAAGCGAGATCTCCAAATCAACTTAGGCAAATCGGCGTTGTATGTATGTATGTATGTTTGTTTGACCGAGGACAACTTTCATAGCGTTTATCCGATCATCATGAAATTTGATACATAGGTAGTGATGGCACAATTTTGGTATGACTCAATGAGCTAAAAATGTTGGGGGGTTGATGAGATATTGGGGTTCAAGGGGGGTAAAAAAAATGGAAATGAGACTATTAGGTCAAATAGGACGTCAAATAAAAGGTCTTCATTAGGACATTTGACCCCCGTTTCTATTTTTAGTTTAGTTTTTGTAGTATTTGAGTTATTAGCCATAATAAAAATACAACTTTGACAAAATTCACAGGGTACACCAGTGACCCCACAATGCTGAAATTTGGTATTCGTGTAGCTTTAATGACACAAATATAGGCAAAAGTCTGAAATCCCGAATAACTGCAATTTGTGCCCCGAAAAAAATAACCAATTAACAAAAACCCCCGTTACCTCTAATTTGAATAAAACTGTAGGCCAAGTAGATTGGTTAATCATTTTGTGGTATTAATTTATTAGTAAAGATTAAGGCCGGCATGCATATAGATCACTAAATGTATTTAGCGGCTAAACATGTTTAAATTTGACGTATTTGTATGATTTGACAACGCCTTAAATCATATTTAGCCACTAAATAAGTTAAGGCATCATTGTGCAAATCGCCCTAAGAATAATACTTATTTTGTGAGATTCACGAGATCTCAGTCCGGGGCGAACCACTAGTATTATTAATATTACGATAAAAGTCATCTGTATTCTTGATACATTTCCTTATATATTTATTTATTTAAATTGTGAATTTGCGCAAAAAACGATGAACACCGGGAAGAAATCAGCATGACTTAAACCAAACCTCACAATTCAGTAGATACCTATCACATTCTGTGGTATATGCATTAAATTGTAGCATCTCAAAATCTTGACAATTTGTGATGATCAAAATTGGCATCGCATCCTCCATTTAGGAGGAAAGTTGAGATGATTTTTAAAATCTTAACATATTCCAGTAAGTGTCGGAAAACACTAACTTAAAAATTAAAATAGCTATTAAATTAAGACATGCATAAATACGACCCACAGCACCTCTCGCGTCAGACGACTGCTCCCCCGCCTCTCCACGGAAGTTGTCAACATATCCTTTCATTTGTAGAAACTTCTTGCTCCAGCGTTGTAGAATAGCTAATTGGATTCGATTTCGCTTCACTTCGATCGGAATGCGGTCGAATTGTGCACCGTTGACTTAATACGTTCCGACGTCAATATCAAAATATTTATCATTCTACGGGCTGCAGATAGAGACAGCATCAGTGTGTATTGGCAAATAAGTGTACATTTGTTTCGGGGCCGCCACGTTAGAATGGGCGACCTCTCGCCTCCACGATCGCCTTTACTTTACCACGGGTAGCATTGAGGCATTTACCTTTCTTAGGTCGGACTTGTCCTCAATACTAGAAGCGTTGATTTATTATGATGCACGGTATGCTGGCTCGGTTTAGACACAAATTTTGTGCAATATGTGCCCAATTTGCCGTGAATGTTAACGTACTGCACTTGTGGTGCGACATTCAACATCAGTTACATATCCATAGTACTCATTTTGATTACCTCGAGTTCAAGCATCTGGCTTCTTGTGTAAGGTAGGTGTGCAGATAGTGATGTAGGTACTTACTTCTTAAAAGTATCTTGACAACGCTTACTTGTATTCCACATTTTTAATATAATATTTTCCTACAAAAACTTTAAAATTGTCAATAACATTACTGGACAATTTTTACTTATAAACGGGTGTCTAATCCTTTGAATGAATGAATGAAAATTCTTTATTATACCTTACAAGCTAAACACAACAGATATAAAAATAAAAAATAAAACAAATAAATGTAAGCATAATGGGCGGTCTTATCGCTTAACAAAGCGATCTCTTCCAGACAACCTTTGGATGGAGAGGATCATTGCTTAATGGAAGATTGGCTGAGGTGTAAAAAGAATAAACTTAAAAAAAGAAAAATTACTTAACCTTAAATACATAAATAATAGGTACATAAATAATTTTAAATAAGTAAATATATAATAAATAAATATGTACTTACATACATACATATATGAATATATACATATATTAATAATAATCAGATGAATAATTACGACTCTTCATGGAGATAAAAGTTTTTGAGTCTAGCTTTAAATACGGAAAGTGAGGGGGATTTCCTAATGGAGACCGTCAAGGCATTCCATAATCGGACAGCTTTCTTATTTTCTCAAGTTTTTTTTTGTTACAAAAATAAATTCTAAAAACCCATAACTTGCTTTGTTTATTACTCCATCCGGGAAATGTAGCGCAATACCCACTGACCTAGCACATGATGTATATGATTTGTTTACAAAAACTGACGGTCAAGGAGATACAACCTTGAGCTGAATAACACTATTTGCTCTCAAATATTTGACAAAGATTTATTAATTCCTATAAGTTTTGATACTGCTTATAGACACGTATATCAAGCGTACAGACCGTGCTTCCAATGTCAATCAAAGGTCAAATACGTTGAGGATTGCAGAACGGAACTGAACCGGAGTTGAAAGAAGTTGGAGTAAGTCGCTGATCCATGAACTGGATACATAAAATCTATGGAGGGCAGGATAGGTAGACGATCAAGGTAAAGAGCACAGAGGGCTTAGCCAAGTTACAGTCGATTAGCGATGACGCTAGTCGATACGTCCGAAAATGTATGGGATTTGACACATGCTATAGAAATACCACGTGATTCAGCGACAACAAATGTATGTAGAAATCGAATAGATTCGTGGCAAATGTAATTTGGCTACGGGCCCTGTTGTGTTACTTTTCTAGGCTTTTCCAGGCTGAATAAAGTTGTGATGCAGTTCACATAATAACAGGCGACCCACGGAACCAACTACCCTATTTGTCGTCACGTACAACCATATTGCATTGTGTAGGCTGGTTGGGCGCTCTCCGACTAACCATACTCAATATTTTACTGGTTGGATCCAGCCAAACTGGGTCGTCTGTTAATGCTTTTACGAGTACAATTTAGCTTTGGATTTTCTTTATTCTAGCAGTTGAAAGTAAAATTCTGGTTCATTTTTACATTTTAACTATACTGATTTCTCCTACTTACAGTTAAGCGGATTGGCTGTGTTTAGAAGACGATTTCCTAATATTATATTAGGAAAATAATGATACGAGGAAAAAAACACATATTTGATAGAATGAGTACTGCCTAAAGCAGAATATAATAACTAATACATAATAGTATGAAGAACTGTTCAATTTAATCCCTGCTTCCCACTTCTACCCTCGAACTTCACGCAACCGGCAACGAGCTCACCCACATATTGTAAATGTATGGAAGTCTCACACGGTGCGTTTCACCCGCTTGTTTCTTCCACGCCAGGTGCGTGGAAGAATGTGAAATGTGGAATGACCTTCTTCCGGAGGATTCTCCAGTGGGCTTCAAAATGAACGCCTTCAAGAGAGGTGTAAATAGGGTTTTAAGTGCTAGGCAACGCGACTGCAGTACTTCGAGTGCTGCAGGAGTTTATAGGCGGTGGTGACCACTTAACATCAGGAGGCCCGTCAGCTTGTGTGTCTACAATTATAATAAAAAAAAAGAAAAGTATGTTCATTTTCCAAGAAGAAAATACACGTGTAACAGGGATTCCTTATTCAAAATGGGAACTGTCTGCGACTTCGCTAGGAACACATTAACAATAAATACATCATCATCATCATCATATCAGCCGTAGAACGTTCACTGCTGAACATAGGCCTCCCCCATAGATTTCCAAAGCAACCGATGTTGTGCGTCCTGCACCCAACGTCTCCCAGCAACCTTTACCAGGTCGTCTTTCCATCTAGTGGGGGGCCGTGCTACGATGCGCCTTCCCGTGCGTGGTCTCCACTCTAGAACCATTCTGCCCCAACGGCCGTTAGTTATTTGAGCTTTGTGCTCCGCCCTCTGCCACTTCAGCTAGCTAATCCTCTTGGCTATGCCTTGGTGCATCGTGGAACTACTGGGACCACGCGGGTTCGCCTACAGATCCCCTCATTTTTGATTCGATCTTGTAAATACATAAATGTTACTAAATACAATTAAAATTGTATACCCAAAATCCACAATCACCTTTTTATTCACGCGGTTGCATGGATAAGTAAGACTTATTATTAGTATTGCTAATCCGTCTCAAATGGCTAAATAATTCCAAAAGGAGCCCTATAATAATTTTTAAATGAATGAGAATTTTTTTCGCTGAAGTAGCAGTGGACCGGTCATATCTGCCGCAGAACCGATAACCGTTGGGGTAAACGTGTTCTGGAGTGGAGAATACGTCTAGGCAAGCGAAGTGTAGGACGCCCTCCGCCTAGATGGAGTGATGTTTGCGCGCTGTGGCTGCAGTGGATTGGATGAGAAGAGCTGAGGGTCAGGCTCAATGGCGCACCCTGGGAGAGACCTACGTTCAGCAGTGGACTGTTACAGGTTGATGATGATGAGAATTTTTTCAAGCAATTAAAGCCCGAAATCGTATTAATGTAAAACAACGCTTATTAATTTCTAAATATATTCAATAATGATTATAAATTATAAATAGGTACCTACTGGATTTATCACGTACCGTTATATCGGTGTTTCGACCGACAATGATTTTATTTATTAATAGAAAGAATATACAATTATTTACAATAAAATACAGAAGAAACAGTTGAATCATCTAAAGACCATAACGGTCTATAGATAGCTCAACTGCTCCAGATGATGAATAATGATTTTGGCAATCAAGCAAACCATAAAAATCCTTTGTAAAATTTAAACGAACTTTCATCAGAACTTGCGTTATTTTTACAGTGGCGTGCACTATTATTTATCAAATATGGTCAAATCTCAAAATGGCGAGTAAACTTCATATTAAATTAACCTTGAAGGATTTTAGGCAGATAACATTTCATCTAATCTTAATATAAAATAAATCATTAAATCATCGGTCGCATTGTTCTTGGTTATTGAGACAATGCGGTGACATATAACAACGATTAAATGTTACAATAATCCCGTATTTTACTTTGTCCCTTTTAGATTTCTCAGTATCGCGTTTGCGTAAACAGTATTTAAGGTTGTATTTCGACAGCCCGAGGCAATCACTTATATTTGTGCCCATTTAGTGGATTCTGAGCTGTAATTAAGTAACTAGTCCTAAATTGTTTCACCTCATTAGTAACGGGTTGTTTAGTAGGACGCTAAATTTTTTCCATTACTTATAACGTATCTTAGTTAGAAATATGTGGGTAAATAAAGCTCACTAACAAGTAAATGTAAATCATTATCCTGACTGCCTCCGTGGCACAGTGGGCGTATAGCCGGCTGAGACGCAGGAGGTAGCGGGTTCGATTCCCGCCGCGAAACAAATGTTTGCATGATCTTACAGATATTTGTTCCGTGTCTGAGTGTTTTTCTATATATTATAAGTATGTATTTACAAAAAAAAAGTATATAAGTATTCTATCAGTTATCTGGTTTCCATAGTACAAGCTCTGCTTAGTTTGGGGCTGGATAGCGCTGTGTGAAATGTCCAGGAATATTTATTTATTTATTTATTAAAATGATGTATAACGATAAATAAACAGTCATCTCGCGCTGACCATCATACGAGTTCGTGATCAAACGCGAGCAATAAACCATACATACATATAAAAAATAAAAAACCGGCCAAGTGCGAGTCGGACTCGCGCACGAAGGGTTCCGTATAAAAACGGCCGTATAAAAAATATTTATTTTATTCTGTTTTTAGTATTTGCTGTTATAGCGGCAACAGAAATACATCATCTGTGAAAATTTCAACTGTCTAACTATCACGGTTCATGAGATACAGCCTGGTGACAGACGGACAGACATACAGACGGACAAACAGACAGCGGAGTCTTAGTAATAGGGTCCTGTTTTACCCTTTGGGTACGGAACCCTAAAAATGTATGACACTAGTTGACGTTTTAAAGAATGAACAAAAGAGAAAGGTTCTCTTTCTCTTCTATCCAAAATTAAAAATAGTTTAATTCAAACTTATAATTTTCTAATTCTGCGTAGAACATGGACTCTTACTGATTCTTACTGCGTGCTGACCGTATCCACCAAAAACCTCCATAAATTGAACCTTACCCTAACGCTAATAGGGTTTAAAACTAAACAAATATTTAAAAAACAAGTATTCAGCTATTACCAAGTTTAAACAAACGGACCAGTGATTGTAATCTTAAACAGGAAAAAATCCATTATCGTCATGACGTATCGTATGTTTACGGCCATTTGTCAACAAGTTGTTATAAAAATAAAAATGTAATTATTTCAACGTATGATTTAGAACCACGAACACCCTTTCGCAATTTTTGATAAATGACCTCATTGAACATTAACAATCATTTACAATCTAGTTTTGATATTGTTTATTGGCAGGTTGATGATATCCAATTTACTGGATTACCAAAGAGTAAATGAAGCAAGGTCTCAAAAGCCATCGATAAAAACTGAACCGATTAATTTGCTAGCAGTCATAACAAATTTTATGAATAAAATTTCTATAAATTAGATAGATACAACAATTTAAAAAAATAGTATGATGAATGGGCGGTGTTATCGCCAAAGAAATATCTACTAGGCGACCAAATAATGAAATATCTACCGTGTCAAATTTTAAGCATTATCCCTACACAAAATAACAAATTTCTTCTAGGCAAGCATGTACCATCGTAAACTGCATCATCGCTTACCATCAGGCGAGATGAGACGAAGAGTTTATTGCGAACCCACGCTGCGAGTGACCACCCGACCGCACAAAAGTCAACCACCATACAAACATCTCCCCCTTGAACATAACCTTGCGTGGCTGGTCTGGAAGTCTATTAACTCCGGACTCAGGTTGGGTAGTGTAGGAAAAACCTCTGTAGATGGGGAACGTGGGAGCCTTCGCTAACCAGCTGTGACTGTGGGCATCTCATCCAGACTATGCCGCACCACCTTAACTGTCCTATGTGCCTTACGATCTGCAATAAGGCTACCATGAACGCAATAGACGCCAGGTTCTTCTAAACCCTAATATTATTTCGAATATTAATATGTTGCAAGCTACTGACACGAAAAAAGATCGAAGGCGATATTTTGGTTACATATAAACCTATAATTTATGAAAAAAGTATTTAATTCAAGTTAAATAACTCTTTCCAGTTACTTATATTTAAGGACCTAAATACTTGCTGGGAAACCGCTTTCTGAATACAGGAAATTATTTCAGCTATTCTAAAGGTGATCATAATATTCATAATTTTCCGGGATTTCCTTCCATGTTTACTTACTGGTTCAAACTGCAAATCGCATAAACAATTGAAGAATATTACACTAATTTTGTGTCTACTTTATGACAGTGTTCGCTTACGTGACTATTGTTATACGAGTATTATCGATAGAATCTGACAAAGCGCGCTGTCAAGCCTCGTTGTTTCACTAGGGTGATGTATCACATTAATATTATAAGATAAGATAAGATAAGATAACTCTTTATTGTACACCAAAGTAAAATACAGAACATAATTTTTAGGAACAGATTTAGTACAATGGGCGGTCTTATCGTTAAAAGCGATCTCTTCCAGACAACCTTAGTATGGACAGGATTATAACATATCACATGACGGCGGTGCATCTATATAAAATTATAAAAATACCTGCATACTATAAACCTAAAATACTAATAATAACACCAATTTAATTTTAAATGCGAAAATTTGGATGTTTGTTTGTTACTCAGCCACGTCGTTACGGCTGAACCGATTTCAATGAAATTTTGGTGTGTACGTAGATTATAACCTGGATTATCACAAAGGCTACTTTTTGTTGACAAACAATGCGTGGGAAGCCGCTGGCGGAAGCTAGTTTGAAATAAAAGCGATATGACTGCCTCATTCAGACCGACCCGACAATGTGCTAGCAAATGACGAAAAATTTACAGACTCACAACTACTAAAATTTCCTAAAGCAAATAAAAATACAACTTTTAACATTTTAGATATTTTGTAGATTGCAAAATGGTGACAGCTGAAAGTTGCACCTGCTGAATTGGCTAGCAAATATCATCAAATTGCATTTCTACGCTTTTTGCAAAATGCAATACCTATTAGAATAAATAAAAAACAATGAAAAAAAACATTCACTATATATATGGAAAAAAAATCAACCAAACTATTCTGTTTGCAAAACTTACTAATTGTATTTTCAAACATTTTCGTTCACTAGGTATACATAATTTCTGATTTAAACGAGTATTTATCGCGTATGTACCTTTTTTATTTGTTATCCCGACGTTTCGAGTGTGTTGCATTGCAAGAGCACGGCTCTTCGCCGGTCTCGGGCATAATAAATAAAAACGATAAATACCCGTTTAAATCAGTACTTACAAATTGCTTCAATTCCTGAAAATCTAAAAGACTCAAGTGTTCCTTTTTATTTTTGATGTGAAACATCTATAGCCGCACGTAAAACCGATTTCTGGCGTGGCGACGCATGCCGTGGCGACGCGTCGCCACGCTATATGACCAATTGTCACAGTAATACCGTCCTCAGAGGCAACATCGAATATAACAATTACCGAAGTCACTGATTAAACGAATTAAGTAGTCACGATTTGAAATAAATTCGTAAATTTTTGTATTTAATGAAAATAAATGTTTATTCAATAAATAGTCATCGTTATCTGGAAAAAAAATCGTAATATTTTATTTTATCATTATGACATATTTAGTTCCTATCACAATATGTTCTTTTCTGCATATTACTTTTACAAAATAATGTTACGCCGAGGCTGTTAAACAATGAGTAATAATCGAAACTTCTCGAGCGCTTTTGTTCTTGCTGTGTTATTGTTGTTATTGTCTGCTGTTACGCACAATGGGGATGGGTCGTTCTGTCGAAACACCGACCCTTTCCTGGAAGGATCGACATCGTTCTCGAACAATCGAAATGTGTGCGATATAAATAGGGCAGAGAGATGGCCGGACAGTCAGTCTCAGTCTGAGTGAGTTAGTCTCAGCGAGGCCCTGGTGGACTGACGTGGGAAGGGTCTCGCGTGAATAGTAGTTGCTCCCGAGTCAGTCTGGATTAAGCTATACGTGCGATCATTTCGGTGACTTTAAGTGGTGCACCAGTGGTGAGAATTAGTGTGTTGTGATACGTGTGACCAAGTTCGTGTATTCATCGTTTAGTGCTGAATAAAAGTGTTATTTTGGTGAAATCGATTCCCATTATTTTATCCCGAATCCTCAGCTCGTAACAATAATGTCGATGTTTCACATCTGCCAGGCGTCCCGTGACGGCTCACATTTTTTTTAATTATAATAATTTTTAACAATTCCATTACAGTGAAACATAAAAGTGACAATGAAAAGCCTATCTAGAATGATTACAATATTTAAGGATCAATATCAGTTACCGGCTTTGTTTATCCAAATACCTTACGATAAGTACCTCAGCTTATAACTTTTGACATTGAACGCTCGACCCGATTCAACACAGGCAGACGATTCGCGAGGCCATAGCGCTGTCCACTGCATTGTTCGACAGTTCTCATTGTTAATTACTATCCCTATTTATACTTTACAATGTAAGCAAGATGTACCTACATGCTACCTTTTATAACTTAAATCGTTTAAAGGGCAAAGTGTACGCTTTTATAACAAACTCCCAAGGGATGTACAAAAATTGACAATTAACAAATTTAAACACGTAATTAAACAAAATCTTTATAAAAGAGCCTACTATAAAATATCGGATTATTTAGATGATAGAGAAGCTTGGGATTGAAATTGCTCCAACTCGTTCAAAATGTACAATTTAGACGTAATTTATTTTCTGTATTATGTATTGTAAAAGAATCATTACAAAAAAACAACCAGCCTTGTTTCTTGCCTTTCTTTCCTGGCTTGGTCGCGAAGGAACAGGCACTAAAATTGACGTTTCAAAGTGATCCTTGTGATTTTAATGAACAGAATGATTTGTCTTTGACTTTAAATTTAACTTAAGAATATTTTTTTATCATAGATTTCAAAGTTGTGGCATTCAAAAGTTCTCGAAACTCGATTAAAAAAGGCTTTTGATTTTATTATACCTACTTCGCAATATAAAGAAACATTATTAATAAAAAGGTGAAAATATGTGATAAATCCCCATTTAGTAACAATCATTAATTAATAGTTTATTAGTCATAAAAATTTAATGCAAAGTTAAGATAATGGAAATAATTCTCAAATGCCTATTCGATCTAACCATTATTAGAACAGTAGCTAAGTTGAGATGGTTTTTGTAGTAGTAACCTTAAGATTACATATGTCGTTACATTATACTAGGGCCCTATTACACTGACGAGTTGCGAGCGTATTTCCATCGAGGCGATTTGTGAATGTGAACGTGCACACCGCGTTTGCTCACCTTCACAAATCGCCTCACTGGAAACACTCTCGCCAGTGTGTTTAACGCTCTTATGTTAATGGCTGAGGATTCTTTCATGTCTTATGACTGTTACAAAGTACTAGGGCCTTATCACAGTGGCGAGTTGCACACGTGTTTCCAGCGAGGCGATTTGTGTAAGTGCACAGCATGTTCGCTAAGTTCACAAATCACCTCGCTGGAAACACTCTCGCCAATGTATTGTTACGCCGAGGCTGTTAAACAATGAGTAATAATCGTAACTTCTCGAACGCTTTTGTCTTGCTGCGTTATTGTTGTTATTGTCTGCGGTTGCACACAATGGAGTGGCCATTGTGTCGAGGGACCGACCCTTTTCCTGGAACGATCGAGATCCTCCTCGAACAATCGAAATGTGTACGATATAAATAGGCCGGAGAGATGGCCGGACAGTCAGTCAGTCTGAGTCAGTCAGTCAGTTAGTCTGAGTGAGTGAGTCTCAGCGAGGCCCTGGAGGACTGACGTGGAGCAGGGTCTCGCGTGAACAGTAGTTGCTCGCGAGTCAGTCTGGATTAAGCTATACGTGCGATCATTTCGGTGACTTTAAGTGGTGCACCAGTGGTGTGAATTAGTGTGTTGTGATACGTGTGACCAAGTTCGTGTATTCATCGTTTAGTGCTGAATAAAAGTGTTATTTTGGCTAAACCGATTCCCATTATTTTATCCCAAACCCTCAGCTCGTAACAATTTGGTGTCAGAAGTGGGATAAAATAATGCCGGTTCTACCAAAGGATAACGTGGACGGTGTCAGGACGAGAGGTCAACGACAACAGGAAATGGATGAAAGGAGGTTTGGGGAGTCTCCGGTTCAAGAAGCTCGGCAGAGTCGTCAGCCGATGGAGATGGAATCAGCCGCCACCGAACCATTTGGAGCTTCATCATCATCACCCGTGGGCTAAGCTCCTGTGACAGGCGATCTTGCTGCTATTATGGCAATGCTTTGTCGTCAACAGGAAGAGCAGCGACGATGGCAAGAAGAGCAGGCTCGGTTGCAGGAAGTACAGCGACGTCAGGATAAGGAAAAGCAGCGTCGTCAGCAAGAAGAGCAGGCTCGGTTGCAGGCAGAACAGCGACGTCAGGATAAGGAAGAGCAGCGTCGTCAGCAAGAAGAGCAGGCTCGGTTGCAGGAGAAACAACGCCGTCAGCATTAAGAAGAGAAGCGTTGTCAACAGGAAGAGCAGGCTCGGTTGCAGAAGGAAGAACGCCGTCAGCATAAAGAAGAGAAGCGTCGTCAGCAGGAAGAGCATGCTCGGTTGCAGAAGGAACAGCGACATGAACAGGTGGAGCAGATTCGGTTGCAAGAAGAACAGCGACGTCAGGATAAAGAAGAGCAGCGTCGTCAACAGGAAGATCAGCGACGTTGGCCATAAGAGCGTGCTCGACTGATGAGGGAATTGTTCGGTTCATCTGGAAAGGAATTCCAGGAAGTGAAAGAACAGATAGAAATCATGAGAGCCGTGTTTTGGAGGCTGGAATTGGGATCGCTGATGAGAAAGGGACTCTGGGTGTCCTGAAGTACTGGAGACGGCAATGTGGCTCCTCTAGTTGCTACATCTTCAGCGCGAGGTGCGCCTAAAATTGTTCGTGTTGATCGGCTGCCGCGATATGGGGCTAAGAATGCTCGGGACGAGCATGTTTTAGGAGGGGGCAGTGTTACGCCGAGGCTGTTAAACAATGAGTAATAATCGTAACTTCTCGAACGCTTTTGTCTTGCTGCGTTATTGTTGTTATTGTCTGTGGTTGCGCACAATGGAGTGGCCATTGTGTCGAGGGACCGACCCTTTTCCTGGAACGATCGAGATCCTTCTCGAACAATCGAAATGTGTACGATATAAATAGGCCGGAGAGATGGCCGGACAGTCAGTCAGTCTGAGTCAGTCAGTCAGTTAGTCTGAGTGAGTGAGTCTCAGCGAGGCCCTGGAGGACTGAGGTGGAGCAGGGTCTCGCGTGAACAGTAGTTGCTCGCGAGTCAGTCTGGATTAAGCTATACGTGCGATCATTTCGGTGACTTTAAGTGGTGCACCAGTGGTGTGAATTAGTGTGTTGTGATACGTGTGACCAAGTTCGTGTATTCATCGTTTAGTGCTGAATAAAAGTGTTATTTTGGCTAAACCGATTCTCATTATTTTATCCCAAACCCTCAGCTCGTAACAGTATTATAGATAACGCTCTTATGTTAATCGCTGAAGATTCTTTCCTGTCTTATGAGTGTTATGAAGTACTAGGGCCTTATTAAACTGGCGAGTTGCAAACGTGTTTCCAGCGAGGCAATTTGTGAACGTGCACGCCGTGTTCACAAATTCAGAAATCGCCTCGCTTGAAACACTCGCGCCAGTGGTAACGCTCTTATGTTAATCGCGGAGGATTCTTTCATGTCTTATGACTTGAAATTTCTAGGATAGTTGCTAGTCCACTTTTATACGATGTTTTCTTCATCATTTGAGGGCACGTGGTAGTACATACATTAATAAAAAACAGAACGAGTAGGATTTGAATCCACGACCTTAGTATTAGGACACGATACAATGATGAAGTATTTAAGTAGTTTCAAAAATAGGCAACAATTTTCATTGTCAATTCCTGGTTATTGTTGTATAAATGGCCTCGTGTAGTCAAAAATAATAATCATAAGAGCATACCTAATAATTGATTTACATTTGAGGCTTCAAAATGTAGAATATTAATGAAAACTGCGATAAGACCACTCATTATGCTTATATTTATTTCTTTTTAACTGTTGTGTCTAGCTTGTAATGTATAATAAATAATTTTAATTCTTTCATTCTTTAAAAACTGCTAACTACTAAATATTTTTTTTGGATAGATAATTGGTATTTATGAGTCACGTAAATTATTATAATTATTTAAAATAACATTGTTATGTACTTAAATAGCGTTTAAGTTACCATAGTGTTATAATATCTTTATGTAAATAAGAAAATGACGATGTCAGTAACGCTCATCCGTTCAAAAACTGACCATGGTGCGGGTGGAACTTTAAATGTTTCTTATTGTATTTCAGTTCTGAAAAAAAGTGCTCAAGATGTTTTTGCTCGAGCAATAACAGTTATCGAAATGATTCAGAAAGAAAATATTTAAATTTTAATTCATTTCAAAGACGAAAAAAAAAACTTTTACATTTCGTACATTTAGAAAGCAGCTTCTGAACAAGACCCAATTCTACTAAACCCCAATTCTACTAAACCAATCGCTTCACTATGACAATGGTATCGTCGCAAAATGGCCACTATAGATACTTTTTGGTATTCTATTAACACAATTTGGCAGCTTATGACAGGAACAACAATCATAATCGTTAAATAATCGTATGGCTTCATAATCGTTTTTTTCTTATAAATTAGCAGAATCGGGCATCAGTGATTTACGAGTGAGACTCGCGGACAGCGAATTCCTGATCTATATATTTATTGACCGAATGTGTGAAACCGAAAATACTTTTGTCCATCTGTCAACCAGTTTTGACGAACAAGCTCCTTAATTTATTTAATTTTTTAAGTCGATCGCTATTTTTGATAGGGGGGAAAATAGGGGGGGAAAAGGGAGAGTTTGTTGTGGCGTTAGTTATCGACGGGGAGTAGAGCCTTTTCCTGCAAGCAGAGTTGCACGTGGCAATTTGGTGACGTGCCCTACGAGGCTACAACTTGAGGCAACCGGTAACCATACCCTTCACACCGAAACACGAAACACATGCTGCTTGGTGGAAGAAATATTCGACCGACTTGATCCGAGATCCTCGTACGCGCGCGTCTATATTTGCGTGCGCCTATTTTCGCTCGTTGTATTAAACTTAACTTCTCTACCAAAATGTCGTGTTGGCAAATTACGCCTCAAGCGATTTTCCACATTTTTATAGGTTAGAAACAATTTGCACTATAGAGATGTCGATGCACGCACCTACATATCTCTGTCCACAATTGTCACCGTATTGATTCATATTTATGATGATCGATCAATTAATCATTATCTTCACACGCGTGCTGCTATTTTTAGCATCTGCCGATTGAATTGTTCAACTCGCATTAAGATTTTAATCGGTTATTACATTTTTATGTTAAGTATACATTCATAAATCAAATGTTTATTTAACGTGGGAATCTTACCAAAATCCATTAGGTTTTGTTGTCACTCAAAGAAAAACTTATCTTGAAAGAAATATGAAACTTGTCTTGAAAAAGAAAGTCTTTATATAAATACTTTGTATCCTATTTTTAAGCTTATTATGGGCACGGAGGTGTCTGAGATTTGGCATGGTTAACATTTATAATGGAGAAAGAGGAGGGAGTTCTAAAACTTAGCTAAATAAACTGTTTTGTATTTTAGAAGAAACCAGTCACAAGATCCAAAATGCTTCGACCATATATTACAAAATATGTAGACAATCAAGAAGAAACAGTTAAACAATCATTATAAAAATATTATTTATTATATTATATCTATATTTGTTTAAGATATATGTACAAATTTATGATTCTTGTACACTCACCTACCTTTAAAATCATCTACCTCTCTAGCCTCAAAGATTTGCTGGAAGAAAACTCTTCTTAGGGTTAAGCTTGACTTTGTAAATGTCCTCTATTTCTGTACTTTTTAATGTATTTTCTTGTGTACAATAGAATACAATATAATAGAATAAGAATAAAAAATCAGAAGAAGAAGCAGAACATAATCATGTCTTCTCCAAAGTTGAATAATAATTACGGAACAGAATACAAAGATTTTATGCAGAAAGCACACAAGAAAAAAAGGTGAACGATTAGAAATAAACAATATTTGGACTATATATTTGGTGTAGATCACGGCTCTATACGAATAAGTTTTGTGTTGAAAAATTACTTATTCATAACTACACTAGTAGTCTACTAAAAACCATTCAGAAGTTCCGTTGTCTAGCATCCGTCTCCATCATGAGATCACCATCATGGTACCATATTGCTTTGTCACCGAAGTTACATATGTATTCTAAATTTCAGCTCAATCGGTTGGGGACGGGTTTAAAATTCAGTTGCAAGATTCCACCCGGACAAACATACATACATTGCAAGTTAATAAAAAGCTTGTAATAAATGAATCAAATTTTTTCATTAAACTTAATAAGCTAGATACAACAAATGGAAAAGATTTAAACAAATAAATGGAAGTATAATGGGCGATCATATCGATGGAAAGCGATCTCCTCCATCTATTCTCTCGGTAGTTCATCATTCCAATGCAAGAATGGCTGAATGTAATTATAGTCAAGTGGAATTGAGGTGTCGAAGGGTGCGCCCGCACGCGACCGAGTAGAACCGGCGACACCGGTCCAGCTCGCACCATTTCTGATAGCCTCCATTGTCGGTCACTTGAAGTGGACTATGGCATAATAACTGTACTCCACGTCTTATACTTCAGTTGTCTATTAAAAAAAGAGCAGTACCTTTTAGTTACCACCAAACTACTCGTAGTTGCATGAATCTGGAGGTAATTGTGTCTAGCATAGTGACGTAACTCGTCTCCTGCTTATTTTAGAGTCACCCTAATCTAATATAGTTAGTACCCTCAAAGCTATTTTGTATGAAATATAATTTGGTTGCCACATTAAAAAAAATCGTAGATAACTACGTAGATAAGTCGCTACCACTTACCTCATATACTCCACGTTACGACATCAATATGCTACTGTGCGAATACGTGAATCTCTTCTGTGCCCTTATAAGGGAGATTTATTTTACGCACACGTTATCAGAACAGATTTTCTTGTGATATGTGACCCTACGTTTAAAGGTTTCTCGACAATCCCTCCTTTGGGTTGGCGCTTCCAACATTTTGTTTTAAAATATATAGCATCTGAGCGTATAAAAGAGGTTTTCATCAAGATTCTGCCTCCAAGCAATTTAATTTTATAAAGATTTGGTAAGTCGTAATCTCCTTAAGGAGATAGCGTTTTCATACAAAAAAAGATTAGGTTATTCCAACCCCATTTTTTTTCTATGAAAAGGACTCTTGCATAGGCATATTCTTGATCGTCAATAAATACGAAGCCAATTCAGTAAACGTAGCTGAGTGGAACTAGAAGTCTTGAAAGTTCTTCAGATGCCTTGAGGTTATAAGTTGTCTGTAGATTTCCTTTATACTCGTAATCCCAAAATTAATTATTGTCAATATGAAATTAATCGTTTTTGGTATACGTATTAATTAATTCAGTGTCGACGGACATTATCTGCTTGAAATGCTTATTAATTTGTCATGCTGCTCATGTGTCAAAATATTGACCAATGTAGTGACATAATATTTTGAAGCAATTATGTATGGTGGCCGATTATTCATTACCGTTTGAGTGTAATATGACTTTAATTGAAAATTATGTGAAATAGGTCAAACAAGTTAAAATCCTATCATGAGAACCCAAGCCTTGTTTGTAATCGAGTTGATAAACAATTTACCCTACAATACGCTGCGGGGGAATTTCGCATTGCTTAACAGGTTTTCCTATAAATTAACTGAGGATCTTGCTATAATTTTCAGTCTGACGTTACTGTCTATCTTACTTCCAAACTTTGTACAAAATAGTGTAAAAACAGCTTCATCCAGAATAATTATAATATTACTATTACTCATCAGATTGTGTTAAAAAAGGGTCAGTTTCAAGGTTTCATCGTAATTATTTATCCTTAGTCACACATGTACCTAGACGATGACAGATAATAAGTCTGTATCATCATAATAGAAGAATAAAAGAAACTCTGTGTCAAAAACCAAGGTAGCTCAAACAAAGGTGTCTTGTATATCAATATGAGGAAGTGACAGCCGCCATGGGTGGCCGATTAATTCACAACACGCCGAAATAGACTAGCACTTTGTCTGCGTGTAAATCAATACGAGTTTAATGTAAATCGTCTCGATTGTGATCTGACGGGTGGAGCATGATGTCACAATCTGCGGTCGAGGCCTCACTGTCAGTCTTGAGCTTATACAACTGTTTATGCTTATGTCTAAGTGTTACTCGTGGCTATGGTTAAGTTATTTTCTACATCGTTCAATTATTCTATTTAGAACCCAGTTGAAACACAATTTTTTGATGTCACCATGTCAGGCCTTGTAAGTAGGACCTATGTCAAAAAAATATAATCAACAGATCTCGTGCAGCCTCTACTCAACGGCTCGTTTTTCGATCTGAAATGTATCATCCTACGCTGCGCTTTCCAGTGCGTGGTGTATACTCGAGAACCTTTCTGCCCCAACGGCCGTCAGTTTTTCGAGATATGTGCCCGCCCACTGCCACTTTGGCTTGCTGATCCTCTGGACTATGTAAGTAGATGCATTTCAAATGACAGATGCTGAAACTTTTTTGACACCAATAACATACTTATTTGAAATCATCATTAATAATATTGCGAATTCACTTGCTAATCAAGACTCAAGCTTAGATAATGAAACATAATTCAGTTCATGTACTGTTAACTCGATACAATTTTATTTTATATATGTAAAAACTGCGATTTTAATGGTACTTATTATTATAACAAGGTGTCATGTTATCGTCTGCGTGTTGCCAAATATTCAAAATGGTTCGCTTATTTTGTTTTGACCGTTGCATACGCTATCAAAGATTCTGAGTAGTTCTAAAGTGTCAGTTTATAAAATCCGTGTCTCTAGTTTCGAGTTCAAGGCGTTTGAAACAGTCCCTGTATCAAACGTCTACAGGTGTGTCAGTGTAGACTAACACGCCTGTAGCTATATCGTACGTTCGTCGTCCGCCAACCTGATGTCATAATCGCAGCAGTTATATATTATGTAACAACTTGTTTTGTGGATTTTTTGTGTTCTCATTTTGCTTTGTTACGCGTTTATGACAAGTTTTTCGGCAAAAACAAGCATATACCTGCTAATTTGAATTGACAAAGTCTGGATTTTGAAGGTGATTGTTACAAAAAATTATGAATGTTAATTGTTGATTTAATGTTTTTAATATATCATGTTATATGTTGGTTATTCTCAAACCATGTATTAAAGTAAAAAAAAAAGTGACTTTATGGTTAATAGGTATCTGAGATTTATGACAACTCGAACAAGATAAAAATAAAGAAGTGATTATTTAATTTTGGTTGCGACATACTAAAAAATAACCTGCAAATTACCGAAACAAATAAGTCTCTTTATAATTTGATGAAGAAAGCTGTGTGACCACATTTGACATTTATTAGAGATCTCACGTCCAAACACATCTTTTAAATTATGTACCTACCAGTGCTGTGTTCAAACTATCAATCAAAACCATCAATACCTTTACTCAACCGTAACATAAGTACAAGTTATTGCTCTTATACTTTGCTACTTTATCTTGTTTTTAATAGCACGTCCAATGAGCAACCGGGTTAAGGCACCTGAGGGCTTAGCCAAGTTACAGTCGATTAGCGATGACGCTAGTCGATACGTCCGAAAATGTATGGGATTTGACACATGCTATAGAAATACTACGTCATTCAGCGACAACAAATGTATGTAGAAATCGAATAGATTCGTGGCGAATGTAATTTGGCTACGGGCCCTGGTGACCCTTGCTATCTCCAGTTTTCGCAAAATAAGTAAAACAATGATAGATTATGGCCAGGATTGAGACATAGGCTACTTTTTACCCGATTGAGTAGAAGGAGGGTAATATAATATGTTTATTGACAAACTACGCGTGCGAAGCCGCAGGCGGAAGCTTGTACCTGCTCTATATATTTATTTATGGCCCATTATATTTTTCTCGACGCTATTGATCAAGTGTATTGATAGTCAAAACAGAGGTACAAATTTATAAACCATTGTTATTCAGGTATGACATATCACGTGCCTGTCACATACTGACCCTCAATGTGACGTAAAAGGCAATTTGCAACAATATTGCAAAAGTATTAATTTGAAGAACAGAATGGATTTTGAACAGAATGGAAGTTGGTATGATTTAGTAATGTAAAAATAACTGATATAAGGTCATCACCTAAGGAATTTGCCTTTCCTAAAATGGGTAACTAACTCTTTATAGCAATTTGGTTACATATGATGATGGCCATACATTACATTTGTTCTCCTTACAATTTTATTAATTAAATTCGTTTCTTAATTTTTTAAATTGGCTATTATCGCCGGGGTACCTCAGGGGTCAGTACTCTCTGCCACGCTGTTTCTGCTGCTCATGTTTGGTATCATTGGGTACGCAGACGACACTACAGTTGTGGAGAGGTACACTTTTAATGCTAGAGCCAGCAGGAATGAAATGCAAAAGCAGAGAGACGAGATGCTACAGCGTTTGAATTTGACACTCAAAGCCGTCTCTGACTGGGGCGATACCAATCTCGTCAAATTCAATGCTTCAAAAACGTAAGCATGTCTCTTCTCGTCGAAAAAGAGTCAGTATCTCCAAGTTCCCATTTTCCGAGATGTACCGGTATCTGTAAAAGGTCACCTCGAGCTCCTAGGGGTTTCGCTCACGCCTACTCTCAACTTTAGCTCATACATCGAGCCTAAGGCTAAAATAGCTGGAAGGCTAGAAGCTGGGCACCCTCAAAAAGGTCAGGAGATACTTCACACCAGGGCAGCTTCTCAGTCTTTATAAAGCTCAAGTCCGGTCTGGTATGGATGGTATGGCCAAACGAAGTTCTATCAATTTAAAAATATATATATTCCTTGTAATGGCATCAGCTATAGAGTGTGTCTTTCCTGAAATATACAATCTGGATATACCTAACTATCAATAGCATTGATAATTCGATTTTAAAAACAATTATGGCCAAAACTTCTGAAACATGGACAGAGGAAACTTCTAGATACATACTTAAAGTTGCTCCCCTGTCAAGGTTAGAAATGATGACTCTTTATGTTTGTGCTCTATCATTGGCTGCATCGTCACTTACTTTGGTATTAGCTAGATGGTAAGTGGTCAATTGAAGATTTGTTTTGGTCTAATCTAAATCTAACATCGAGTAACCCAGCAAGGCCCATCGACGGAGTAAAAAATGTTACAAAATTTACATCCTGTATTATTTAGCTGTGGATTTTGAGATCCGATAAGTTATAAAAACTTTGCTTATCATAGAAGCCTAGAATAGCATCCGTATCACTTTAATACATCGCCCCCATAGAAAAATAAGCAACTGGTAAAAACTTTATTCCAAATTATTTACTACTAATTAATTACTGATTAAAACGGGTATTTATCGCGTATGTCCCTTTTTTATACAATACTAATACTATTTAGTACTAGCTTCCGCCCGCGGCTAAAAAGTCGATTAAAAAGTAGCCTATGTCTGTATTCTGGTCATAATCTATCTAAATACTAAATTTTACCGAAATCAGTCCAGCCGTTAAATCGTGAAAACGTAACAAACAGACAGACAGACAAAGAGACATAGTTACTTTTGCATTCATAATATTAGTATGGATATACTGTGATAGAAACTGTAAAGAAGAATAACTGATAAGAGCAATGACTTAGGAAATTCTACGTGGTGTTATAATAGAATATATTACAATAGTTTTTTTAAATAAAACCTGAAAAAAGTTGATGACACCTTATATCACATAAAAGCTTTGAGACCTTAAAAGCAGTAATGAATTACTGTACATGTTGGCAATAAATAAATGAAATGAAATACCACCATAGTGCTAATTTACCTTGGTAAGTACAGCTATATTTTATTAATAACGGCCTTAGAACTGAAATAATTGTAGAGCTTCAAATAATTACTTCCGTACATGTAGATGCACTGCGAGAAGATATTAGGGTCAATCACAGTTGTATGATCGTCTTACCTGAAGATTATCAAATTAAAAATTGCCACTGGAGTAGGTAATTCTAGTGACCTTTCATACAATGTTTCAATTTATTTACGGATACAGAATCAATTAAAAAGTTAGATAAAGTGCAATATAAATACTATTGTCTTATTTATAAGCCTGGAATAACCTCTGCTTAGTTGTCAGCCAGTTTTGCATTTACAAGTATTGACTATAAGTTGAGAGGATAGTAGAGGTGCTAAGTAAGGCAGGACGCGGTACGGCGAACATTTTTCCGCGACCCGGCTTTGGTCCGCTTTTGGGGGTCCCAGGGCTTAGCCCAGCTTTCTTGTTTGAGAGACACGCGGATATTCATGCGCCATTACCCCTACTAAATAACTATACTATACAACGGTGTATAGTTAGGTCACTGCTAGGGGGGGGGTGGAGGATAACATACACTCTCGTATTCGCCCTCCTTTGCGGTTTCCTGTGGCTGGTCGGGAGAGTGCTTTCCGATTATCTGTCCCTTCGCTGCCTCCTGCTGTGCTACTGTTTTTGTTTACCACGACCTAACGCTCTCGTTACCATTGAGCAAACAACATTCGAGAGAAAGGGCGTAACCTACTGTGACACTGAGATCTTGGCCTCGGCACAACTCGAGGGTGTGCTGAGCCGTGTCCTCGAGGCAGCCATCACAGCGTTGGCACTTTGGCGTCTTACTAAGAGAGAGAGAAATTGTTAAAAACAGTGCTAAGCCAACGTTTCAGATTATTCTTTATTAATAAATCTACGAATTCATTTGTTTTGTCTACTTGTTTATAATTTTATAAATAATGTGTTCATTTACACTTGCTTATGAACAATACATTTCATATCAATGACCTCTAAGGAGTTTAACTTTGTATCATCTTATATGGCAATGTGAACCTGTTTATTACAGTCATACACTTTCTTATTGACGTGTAGGTGTTTTTATATGTGATTAGTAATTAATTCAAATAATATATCACAGAGCCGACGTGGGTGTTGGTATTTTGTAATAAAAATGGCGTCCATTTGATGTTACTATTAACATCCCGTTGGAGTTGCATCAAGTGATATTACGGGAACTACGAAATTTTTTTGATACGGTTTGGGACAAAACAAGTGACGTCAATCTAACAGATATAGAAAAACTGTCAAGTGGCAGGTGTTACTTGTTCTACAGTAGTCATGTCACGATTTTTAGGAATGCAATTTAGCAAGTGACCCTGACTTTTTACATTGACTGAGACTCAGAGGTCGCCTCTGAATTAGAAGTCTGGGTTAAGAACGAAAGGCTTACCCTTTCTTACACTTCCCAAACCAAGATGGTCAAAACAAAGACCCCTGCTGCTGCTGATGCTGATGCAACAAGTGAACAGAGCGATATTAACTTGGGTTCCTTCTAAATATAATCTAATCTTCCTGAAAAGTATAACGTTTTACTTAAATATTTTAGATTTATTAGCCTTTGCCTCAGAATAAAAGTCTTGTTTTTCTTTCATCTAATTGTTTTTTTCATCATCACCCAGCTTGATAAATAAAACTTTGCCGGTTAGGCGTAAACATCATGTTTTCTATTACCTACCGCTTGAAATATGTTATTTTAATGTGTACCTATTTGCACATATTTTAGAGTACGATCAAGCGAAATAGTTCATAAAGTATGTTTTTTGCGTTGTCTATCTTCGATTGTATTTTGTTTTACGTGCTAATGAATAAATCATTTTCCCGCGTTAGTCGTTAAATTATCTGCTATAATTTGTTTCTAAAATGCCGTATCCACATTTATATTTCAGAGCATTTGCTGGTTCTGTAGGTGGGCGAGCTCGGTCTACTAAGTACAAATAACCAACGAAATTGCCTCGGTCGATGCGTACCAACAAATACCTACAGAATAATATCTCGTTTTGTATATACGTATGTAATGTACATTATAATTTCTAGAAAGCATCTACTGACTCGTGTTCATTTGCTTAAACTTTCAATTTGTTATGAATTTATGAACGAGTTTCGTGTTTTCTCTTGATACCTCACTTTCTTCATTTTATTGAGTTGCATTGCTTAAAATTATTTGGCGAGAAATCATTATTGTTCAAAGTGTTTGTATCACTTGTGTTTTATATAAGAGGTGTATGACTGGTTACTTTAATATTATCATTACCATACACACGGTTTTTATGTAACAATATAAAATGACAATGTGTTATCACAAAATAGGTATTATTTTAGATAAAAATATGACGGTAGTTTTTAAAAGGTTGTTTATTTCCAAGACGCCAGAATGCTTCCTGATATCTCCTAAGACAAGTAGAGATAAATTAAAAAGATAATCTCATACAGAAGTGTTTGCTTAAAAATGATACAAACCCGTGAACTACCTAGTGAGATGGTACACATTGGGTATAAAATTTCCCTGGTGTACACACCAGTACATTCGTACCTACGCAGATGGCCATTGCGCCTGTGTGTAAAAGCAACTTTTGTTAAATCAATTTCACTGTAATCCGACAACTTTATTGAGTGGGATTAAGGTTGAGAATAGACCGTGAGTTTATTGGTGGAGTGTGTTGATAAAGTTGTGTTACTATACCGTATTGTTTCGTTTACGCGTCGCGTCTCTGTGTGGCGAGGTTAAGTAGAGCGGCGTTATCTCAGAACAAAGATTCTATGGAGTTAGGATTACTGAACAAAACAATTAAAATAAGTGTTTTTTCTAGTAACAAAAACAAGTGAGTAGATATCAAATGATGTGTCAAGAGGAATTTTATTAAGTAGGGTTAAACATTATTTCTAAATAAGGCAACCCTAATAGTCTCGTTCTGCTAGGTGAACTAACCGTAACCATATCTGGTAAAAAAAACTCCAAATTGCATGTGTAACGGTTCCACGTTCATGGTCAAAACAACATAGTATGAACTTGATGATGACGTTAAGCGGTAGCATGCACCTATTAAAATGTTAAGTGCCGTAATAATAACTAAAAACTATTATTATCCACCCCGATAACTTATCTTTTACGCGCTATATAAACAGAACCTTGCTGAGGCGAGTGACGTAACGTAGCTACATTCAATTTCATAATTATTGAGGGTTTAGTATTGTCCGTCCAGTCTAAATGTCATCGAACGGGGTTTCGCAAGCGTCAATCACGGGCGGTCACCTACTTTCGCGATCGAGCTGAGGCGATTAGTCGACTACATTCACCGAGGCCGCGGCTCACCTCTACGCAACAATTGTTTCTGTAGGAATCTTTTATTTATGGCAACGCTGACTTGCGTCTGTGTGCGGTTTGACTATACCCGTGTTTTACCTGTGCTGCGCAAACTTTAATAAAATTTCGACTTTGAGTATTCATGATAAGGTTGAATTTCTGTTGAGAAGAACAGAAACAGAAATGCCCTACCGGCAATAAGTCAACGCTCGAACTCGCCTGTTTGACAAGATTCCAACCGCATCTGTCCTGTTTGTTTATTGTAATCGGTTTGACAATGAGCTTAAGGTGCGGTTTCGAGTGATCTCACGGATCGCGCTCCTCTGTGATTGTTCTCGGCTACTCGGTGTGAGAATGTGTTTGTGTATGATACGTCATGTATACTGGCTTACTGTAGATTCGCCTCTTAGCATCCATAATTGCTTGGCGACCGAGCAGCTTAATGCTCGCTGTTGATTAGTTTTTATTTGTTTTACAGTTAATTATTAAACTACAATGTTTATTTTTGCACTGGTTTATGATCATTAATTACAATGTACCCTTATTGAAATTGAATATTACAATTATGATCTAAAAACGAAATATACTATGTAAATGTGTTTATTGGATGTAAATGATTGATAACAAACACTGAGCATATTCAGATAAATGAATACGACTCTATTGATCATGAAATAAAAAAAAACAATTAAAGTGACACTTGCGCAGTCATCGATACCTTGATGACAGTGCAGTGCAGATAACAGAAGGTCAACGAGAAGACGTCAGATTGAAATGGCGCGCGTCAGCTCTTCAGCGGGTCGCGCGCACTATGAACGGTTCGGCAAATATAAGCAGGTGCAACGACAGCTGTCTCACTCTCTCGTGTGCTCGACCGACCTCCTTGGATGTGCGGCCCGCAAGGTCGGCCGCCTTAATTAATAAACTCACCGTACTAAAGTATTTGAGGCCGATCGGAGTCGACTACCTACAATCTGGCTCAAGCCTTTGTCTAGTTATTGACCCACCGTATTGGGGAGATAAAAGCTTTTTTATTTGACTAATCCCCGAACATCAATAAAGGGATCCACCTTCAACGGCAAAACAGCTTTTGAACGGTCCTTTTTGAAATGCCATGTTTAATCCACGGTGAATTGATAAGTTATTTTGTTATGATGAAGGAGGTTAAGGCTTGTTTTACCTTGTTTAATTACCTAAAAGGTTTAGTGGCTTGTGCGTGACTAGATGTTACGCTATTGATAAGGAGACTTATTATTATTGTTTGGCCCAAATTTGTAAGATGTTCTTCATTCATGATTGCATTCTTATAAAGTTGCGCTTGAGCCTGCCACATACCAGGAACTCATAAAAACTCCAAACACCTGTTTTTCGCAACCAAGTTGAATGAGGAAACGGAGGCTAGATCCTGTTTGTTATTTTACCGCAAGGCTCTAGATCAATCATTAAATTTTTAAACGAATAGTACTTGCTTAAGCCGAAACTAAAACTGGCCCCAGTTTTCCGGGATCCTTTTCCGGTTTTTATTACCCGGGCTTTATGTTAAAATGTTCAGGGTCCGGCTAAACGGAGCCATGTCGTAGATCTGTTATCAGGCGATCGTTGACAGGCGCTGTGATTGATTATGTTAATCACCTCCCATGGAGTTGACAGCTTCAGTGGCAATTAACTTGCACCTGAGTGTAAAATCGGTAGCTTGTGACGGTTCAATGAGAGCCTGTTGACTTGTAAACTGAATACAAAATTAACAGTTTAACGCTCGTTATTTTACTAAAGAGTTTGTTATTGGCTACTCCTTTGTGGGTGGTTCTCAAGGAACTGAATGTTAAGAACAGGATAATTATTACAAAATATAACGAACTCTCTTATTGCGTCGGGAGGGTAAAAACAGACATAGCTAAGAACTACCCCAGTTAAACTAGCTTTCTATTAAAACACCATATCCGAATTGGTCCATCCGTTTGGGAGCTACGATGCCACAGCCGTAGGCGTAAATCTTAAAATAGGTTCATCATACTGATGAAAATTGTGATCCGATTTATGTTTGCCTTAGGTGAGGTCACATTCAAGTTAAACTTTGCTGTATGCTCTGCAGTATATCCAACTAATCAAAACGTTAAGTATAACTTTGACGACCTCCGTGGCACAGTGGGCTATTAGCCAGCTGAGACGCAGAGCGTTCCCGGTTCCTATTCCACCGTGGAACAAATGTTTGCATGATCTACAGATATTTCATTTATGTTCTGGGTATGGATGTTTCTCTACATATAAGTATGTCACTGTATCTACAAAAAAATAAATATTTGTGTTCTATCTGGTCGACATAGTACAAGCTTTGATTAGTTTGGGGTTAGATAGCGCTGTGTGAAATATGCAGCATTATTTATTTTTGCAACGTTTAATGTGACACTGCCTTTACAAATTGCGATGCGACCGAAAGTAGACCAAAGTACCTTAAATTTGTATTCCTTGAATAACGGGAATTATCCATATGAAGCATTACTAGTGTATGCTTCATATGGATAATTCCCGTTATAAACATTGCTTTTGTTTGTGATCCTCTACCCCTCTGAATCAAAAAGCAGGTTTGATACTCCAATCTCAAAAATGTTTACTAAACCAAGTTTCACTACAAATTAAAATAGATTTGCTCAATAGAGGTTTACGCTTATGGGATTGATGTAAATAGCGGTTTACAAATAACTGGACCGCTGAGATCCATGGCCGTGTCGACGCGTTTCTGTAAACTACACAGGTTACGGTACTGTGGATAAGAATATTCTTGGTAAATTGTTTCAAGTGTGGTAGTGAGGTGGGTAAATCGAAGCCAGGTTTCTCTAGCTGTTCGTCTTAACAACTGTTGAATTAACTAGTCAACTCCTAGAAATAGGTAAAACAGAGGTGGGTAAATCGAAGCTAGGTTCCTCTAGCTGTTTGTGTTTACAACTGTTCAATGAATTAGTCATATCCTAGAAATAGGTAAAACAGAGGTGGGTAAATTGAAGCTAAGTTTCTCTAGCTATTCGTCTTAACAACTGCTGAATCAACTAGTAAAATCCTAGAAATAGGTAAAACACAGGTGGGTAAATTGAAGCCAGGTTTCTCTTGCTATTCGTCTTAACAAATGCTGAATCAACTAGTAAAATCCTAGAAATAGGTAAGGGGCCGTCCATTAATTACGTGAGGTATTCAGGGGGGGAGGGGGTCTAGCCGAATCTCGCCCAATCTCACGTGGTGGAGAAGGAGGGTCTCGGCTAATATCACGTAATTTTATTTTTTATTTTATCACTGTAAATCTAGATAACGAGAGAAGCAATCTTGAAATAATGAAGCCAATTGTGTTTTTTTTTAAATAAGTCCAACGCATTTACCCTATGAATATAAATTTTGAAAAATCTCACGTGAGATAAAGGGAGGTGGGAGGGGGTCGAAACAAATCTCGCGACATCTCACCAGGGGGGGAGGAGGGGCCAAAAAATCGTCAAAAACGTCTCACGTAATTAATGGACGGCCCCTAAAACAGAGGTGGGTAAATCGAAGCCAGGTTTCTCTAGCTGTTCGTCTTAACGACTGTTGAATTAACTGGTCAACTCCTAGAAATAGGTAAAACAGAGGTGGGTAAATCGAAGCCAGGTTCCTCTAGCTGTTGGTGTTTACAACTGTTCAATGAATTAGTCACATCCTAGAAATAGGTAAAACACAATTGATTTTCAATTGTTATAGGCTGGATATCGAGTCGGTGGGACTTATGGGACTTAAATGACATATGAGGAATAGTCAAGCGCTTGACCGCTACCTTACCTGATGGTAAGTGATGGTGTAATCGAAGATGGTTGACAGTTGGGATAAACGTTAGGCTGTATAATGAATGAAGTAGAAAACAAAGCAAAAAGTACATTATGATTATCACTTTGGAGCGATTTCTTTCAGACAACCTTTGGATGGAGAAGATTTCTGCCACTACACTCAAACAAGAGAATTGGCACATTGGCAGATAGAGTTTGATTTAGGCAACAACTTATCACTCAAAGAAACCACACACTGGAAAGCGCAGCGTTTGACAGCTCCATACTAAATGGAAATACAACCTGACCAAGATTACTGATATAGGGAGCAGGTCGCATAAGATTGGTCACTCTAGTAATCTATGGGGGAAGCCTATGTGATATGATTATGATGACATAGGCTAACGTCTTGCCTGAGTCTGTGTTTTCTGATAACTACAACCCAGGGGTCTTCAAGTCGTGAGTGAATAGGTTTCTTCTAGGCAAGCGTGTACCATCGTAGACTGCATCATCGCTTACCATCAAGCGAGATCGTTGTCAAACGCTATTATCTTATATAAAAAAATTGGGTTGTAAATGCTATTTACTTATAAGCACTTAGACTACACCAAAACACCAATCCATTTCAATTGATCCATATTTTCAAAGCATACGCCGCGTGACGCAATTATTTACCAATCGTTACAGTCTTACAAACTAATCATTAAGCTGTGTCAGGTCATATAGATACAAACTTGTTATTACTCTGTGTGCTCACATTGTCGGTTGCTTATGTAAGTCGGAACGTCTTCCACTTTCGAATCAAGTTTATTGACACGGCAAGCTCGACAAATGCCCAGTTCACAGTTACATCGGCTCCGCTTTGATTGTTGGTACACCGTACTGGGACTTGGAAACAGTAACTCATCTTAAACAGATTATATACCCTAGTAGCATGACTGACATAGAAACCTTTCTTTAAATGCGATAATATATTCTTCTTTACGAAGAATAGAGTAAAATTACATGTTAGCATAGACAGTATACATGTTTCTACTAAAGACGCTAAAATTTAATTGATCGAGCGAAGCGAGATCTCTTAATCAACTTAGGCAAATCGGCGTTGTATGTATGTATGTTTATATGTTTGTTTGTCCGAGGATAACTTTCGAAGCGTTGATCCGATCACCGTGAAATTTGATACATAAGTAGGTAGTGATAGCACTATTTTGATAAATGAATGAATGAAAATTCTTTATTATACCTTACAAGCTGTGTTTAGCTTATATAAAAATAATAATTAAAACAAATAAATGTAAGCATAATGGGCGGTCTTATCGCTTAATAAAGCAATCTCTTCCAGACAACTTGATGTGACTTAATAAGCTAATGAAAGGTCTTTATTAGTACATTTAGACTCCGTTTTTATTTTAAGTAAAGTCCTTATAGTGTTTGAGTAATTAGCCAGAATAATTTTCACAACAATTTTCTCCATAAAGTTAGTAAATCGTTTAAAGGGCAAGGTGTACGCTTTTATAACTCCCAAGGGATGTACAAAAATTGACAAATAACAAATTTAAAAACGTAATTAAACAAAATCTTCATAAAAGAGCCTACTATAAAATATCGGATTATTTAGATCAGGGGTCGGCAACCGGCGGCCCGCGGGCCGCATGCGGCCCGTAGACTATCTCGGTGCGGCCCGCAACCCTGAGGTCCGTAAGAAAAAAATACCGAAGCAAAAGGCCATATAAATTCACTAGAATTTATACGGCCATGCTGCTGGGCCATGAGAGTATTCTTGAAAGCTCGCTCCCACGCGGGGTGATAAAAATGTACCTCTATTTCATTTCTTAAGAACTGTTTATCAAGACTGTGATGTTATGTATTGTTTCTACCGAAAATAAATATTTGCTGTACTTATTCAATTCTTGGCAATTTCTTTTGCGTTTATCCGCCGCACGTGCGGCGGCGGGCGGCTCCTTTGAGACAATAGGCGGGGCGGCAGTCTTT
This sequence comes from Philereme transversata, assembly GCA_963924445.1. Classification (NCBI taxonomy): domain Eukaryota; kingdom Metazoa; phylum Arthropoda; class Insecta; order Lepidoptera; family Geometridae; genus Philereme; species Philereme transversata. The sequence continues at coordinate 8,978,128 of OZ004353.1, forward strand.
GATTAGACGCAGGTGTGCGGCGGCGAAAAAATTCAAAGCGACCGGTTTTAGTTAAAATCACAGCCGCGCGCAGCTCTCGCCACATTCGGTTGTGGAAATTCGCCGGAAACTCACGTCTCATCTGGTTGCTAGCTACGCGTTTCGTTTCACCTTTCTTCCCTTCGCTGATAGCTTCTCACGCACGACGTATGAGGTAAGTTGTATGCACTCGCGAGCATTTTGTTTTATTTTATTTACTGCTTGTTAATGTGAACCTTCAGATTGATGGGTAAATGTTATAAGGACGGGGATAGTAGTTACATGACATGAAGTTAGTTACGAGTGTGTCATGTTTTAATTATTATTTGAATGTGGAGTTGAATTTGTAGGTGCTAACTGGAACATATAATTTTACAACGAATTTAATTTTTTTCATTATTGTTACAGAATAATTATATAAACATGGCTTCAAGAAAAAGGAAGATAGAAGAAGAAAAAAGAGTTTTTAACGAATTATGGACAGAATTATACTTTTTTATCGAGTTTAAAGGAAAACCGTTATGCTTGATTTGTCAAAAGAGTATTTCTGTAGTAAAGGAATATAACCTGAAGCGACATTACGACACCGAGCACAAAGCTAAATTTGACTGTCTTGAAGGAGAAATACGGAAAAGGAAAATTTGCACTTTGAAATCGTCATTACAAAATCAACAAAACATATTTAAGGTTGTGGCAGACAACAGCGAATCGAATGTTCGGGCCAGTTACAGGGTAGCAGAGATTCGTGCAAAAAGTGGACGTCCGTTTACCGATAGTGAATTATTAAAAGAGTGTGTCTTAGCTATCGCAGAAGAAATATGCCCAGAGCAGAAAAAAATGTTTGAAAGTCTTAGTCTCTCTGCAAGAACTTGCACCCGACGTACTGAAGACTTGGGTGCTAATTTGTGTGAACAACTCAGGGATAAGGCGCAGTCTTTCGACTGCTTCTCTTTAGCGATGGATGAAAGTACGGACGTGTCGGATACAGCACAGTTACTCATATTTGTACGCGGCATTGACGAAAACTTTACTGTTTACGAAGAGCTTGTGAAAATGTGCAGTTTGAAAGGTACAACTACGGGAGAAGATTTATTTCACCATGTGGAACAAGCTCTGGATTCATTGCAATTAAGCTGGGAAAAGTTAACAAGTGTCACTACCGATGGAGGCAAGAACATGAGCGGTCAAAACAAAGGTGTTGTTGGGAGAATCATCAGCAAAGTGAAAGATTCTGGATCTACTGTGCCATTGATTTTTCACTGTATTGTCCATCAAGAGGCATTGTGCTCCAAAGTTATATCCTGGAAAGAAATAATGGATACTGTAACATCCACTGTTAATTTTATAAGAAGAAATGGGCTCACACACCGTCAGTTCCAAAAGTTTTTGAAAGATCTGGAAGCTGAACATGGTGACGTGGTTTACTACTGTGAAGTGAGGTGGCTCAGTCGAGGTGCCGTTTTGGAACGGTTTTTTGATTTGAGGAAAGAAATTGGCAACTTCATGGAGATGAAAGGAAAGCCAGTAGAAGAGCTTACTAACAAACAGTGGATTATCGATCTTGGTTTTTTGACTGATTTGACTAAGGACCTGAATCAGCTCAACAAACGCTTGCAGGGAAAAAATAAATTGATTTGCGATATGTATACAGATGTAAAGTCATTTGAAATGAAACTGAAACTGTTTATCAAGCATATTGATGAAAAAAAGCTTGACCATTTTCCTAATTGCAAGAAAGCCGTGGAAGAAACTGGAGATAATTTTGTGTGGCAAAATATTACAATGAGAAACGTGTTAACACAACTACAAACTGAGTTTGTAAATCGATTCACCGACTTTAAAAAGAGCTCCCTTAACATGGAAATATTCCAAAACCCTTTTGCAATTGATATTAGTGAGATACCAAGCAATTTGCAAATGAACATAGTAGATTTGCAAAGTAATAGCACACTTAAAACGGCATTTAAGGAAAGCACTGACTTGATACAGTTCTACGGAGGTTTGAGTTCTGAAAACTTCAAAGAATTGAAAAAGTTTGCTCAGCAGATAATAACTATGTTTGGTAGTACATATTTGTGTGAGCAGACTTTTTCAATTCTCAACTACCGCAAAAATAAGAATTGTTCGCGGTTAACGGATGAACATTTAGACGCGATACTGCGCGTGTCTACTACTAAAATGAAAGCAGACGTTAAAAAACTTGCAAGTCAAATGCAGCCTCAAAAATCTCACTAGTTCTTACTTTTATGTTAGTATAGTAGTTCAATTAAAAAAGAGATAATTGTATGAATATATATGCGTTTTATTTCAAATATTAAAAATACATGCCCGAACATATAAATATAAGTGTGGCCCGCACTGATACTCTGGCAACATATGTGGCCCGGCTATAGCATAAGGTTGCCGACCCCTGATTTAGATGATAGAGAAGCTTGGGATCGAAATTGCTCCAACTCGTTCAAAATGTTACAATTTAGACGTAATTTATTTTTTGTATTACGATCATTAAAAAAAACAACCAGCCTTGTTTCTTGCCTTTCTTTCCTGGCTTGATCGCGAAGGAACAGGCAGTAAAATTGACGTTTCAAAGTGATCCTTGTGATTTTAATGAATAAAAATATTTGACTTTGATAAAAACTGAACTTTGACAAAATTCACAGGGTAGACCAGTGATCCCACAGTATTGTAATTTGGTATGCATGTAGCTTAAGTAACACAAATATAGGAAAAAGTCTGAAATCCAGAATAACTGCAATTTGTACCCCAAAAAAAAGTGTAACCAAATAACATGAACTCCCGTTACCTGTAATTTGAATGACACTCTAGTTCAAGTCATTTGGTTATGGTCAAAGATTAGGTACAAATAATATTTTTTTGTTTTAATCACGGACTCGCGAGATCTCAGTTCGGGGCGAATCACTAGTTTCACTGTAGAACTATTTTATGCTGGCCACTGGCCATGCTGGCGCAATTGCTTCTGATGCTTTAACTTCCACGATCAAATATGTCACTTTTTCATGAGTTGCTTACCGTTGGTTTCTGTCAGAACTCGTTCATCATTGAGTTATTATAACAAAGGATTTCGCACCAACCATCCGGCCGCGGTTTGCCTAAAACTCTCCGAAAATGCGTCAGAGAAGCAGTTTACATGTAGTTACTCGGTAGATATCAAAGTGTCAACATGGCAACAGGTGCATTGAAGAATTTTGCCTTAATATTTTAGTTAAAGCAGTTATTACTATGTAATCTAGCATCACATAAAATATTCCACTTTTTTCCGTGATATTATGCGTATCTAGTCTCAAGAATAGATTTATTGCCACCTTCCCATGAAAAAAACTTTCGAAAATCTATGCTTGACTCTTGATTCACTTTTGAGTTCAGTTCTGGCATACGGGTCTAAAAAAATAAAAATAAAAAATAAAAATTGTTTATTTCAAGCCTCCTAAATTTGTTATAAATATATATATAAATATAAAAATATAAATAAATATTGCTGGACATTTCACACAGCGCTATCTAGCCCCAAACTAAGCAGAGCTTGTACTATAGGAACCAGATAACTGATAGAATACATACATATATAATTTTTTTTTAAATACATACTTATAATATATAGAAAAACAACCAGACCCGGAACAAATATCTGTAGATCATGCAAACATTTGTTCCGCGGCGGGAATCGAACCCGCTACCTCCTGCATCTCAGCCGTCTATTCGCCTACTGCACCACGAAAGTGACATATATACTATTCTACTAATATATATTATAAAGTTTCGCTGTATGTGTATAGTGTTGATATGAAGATGCATACTGGTTGCTTAATTTACAGTGTTGTTGGCCCGCGGTCGGTACGGAACCACTGATCTTATTTGAGTAGTTGGTTCCGTTTCGATTGTGCGCGCATTCAAGAAGTAATGTTTCTTTTCACAGACTCAAATTGAGAACGTTAATCGGATAACCTAGTTACGAAGAAACCTAGTTAAGAAACTAACTTTATTTTTGCCCGTGTCGACCCACTGCTGGGCATAAGTCTCTCTTGCTAGTCTGTTTGTTGTATATTCTATAATTTATTATCATCAATATCAGTCATACGCCCACTGCTAAAGATAGGCCTCCTCCATAGATCTGTAGAGTGACCGATATTGTGCCGCTTGCTCCCGACGGCTTCCAAAAGCCTTTATGAGGTCATCTTTAGATCTAGTGGGGGGACGTCCTACGCTGCGCTTTTAAGTGTGTGGTCTCCACTCGAGAACTTTCTGGCCGTCAGTTCTTCCTATGTGTCCCGCCCGACCATTGCTACTGCTAATTCTGTGGGCTGGCAATCACACTAATATTATAAATGTGAAAGTTTGGATGTTTGTTTGTTAATCAACAACGTAGAAACGACAACCAATTTCGATGAAATTTAGTATGTACGTTAGTATAACCTGGATTAACACATTGGATACCTTTTATCCCATAATTAAGTTTCCATGGGATGTCAACGTTTCTATATGTATTTTTATACCCCAGGACAACGCGGGCGAAGCCGGTGGCAACAGCTATATTTATTTTTCATTACTGCACATGCTCTGAAATTTGGTCATTGTAAAATGACCAAATTTCAGAGCATGATTTCGGAACCGATTAAGCTACTTACGGCCCTAGGGTCGTAAATCTATTTGAAGATAAAATCAGTCTCATTTCATTCATACAAGCAAAAATGAAATACGTTCTCCATGATAACCCCTTATATCTATTTAATAATTAAAGAGGTTACATTCATAAATTCTGAAATTAAATACAACCTTCCTGACAAATCCCTATTTCTATTACATAAAATAAATCATAATCTAGTAGTGAAAAAAAAAACAATGGATACCGGGAATGCAATTTTTTTAGCAACATACCGTCTGTCACTGATTTCACGACATTAATTAAAAACACATATGCAGAATCTTATCAACTGATTTTAGAGATTGGTTTAATACCGGTAGCTTGAATATTCATCCAGTAATCGAAAAATTTCCAATAAACAATTTCTAACGTAACGCTCAGTCAGTTTAACAGGTACCTACTTACATGATGCATGCATATGATTTGTTTACCTATTTTATACAGGCTGTTTCATTGATATTTAAGGACTTGAAATTTAGTAGATTCAAAATTTAAAAAAGTGTAGTACAACAATACTAGCCCTCAGCCCTGATTTAAATTAATGTCGTAAATGCGGTGACACGTAGTATAAAGACATTTTTAATTTCCTCGCATTCGCGATGATAAGCTGTGTGTTATACTTAGGTGTAAGCGATCAATAGCACCCTCGAAATATCTCGGGTGTATAATATATTGCTTACAGCCCTTGTATAACTTAAGTACTATTATAGGTATATATGTATTGAAGTTATGAGTCATTGAAGTATGCGCAGGACACGCAGGAAGGTGGATTTTCAGCTTCAATATTGTATTAAATTAAATTATACGCAAATTATCAGAGACAAATTATTTATCACGGCGTTTTTTGCGATCCACAGAAGCCACCACAAATAATGCAAGTGATGCCCGTGTTACCCTGTGGAAACTAAATGAAGCTCCCCCACCTGACTATTACCTGCAGAGGAACTACTCCCTGATTAACACCTACTTTGGCCAGTGTGGAGGACCCTCACCAGACTGCGTACCCAAGTCAGCCGCTGCAGGTGTAAATGGGGTATTATAGACAAATCGGCGACGCAATGCCAATGTGGGTCCAGCTCCAAACAACGGAACAGGTCCTTGCATGCCCATCCTGCCCTACCACCTGCACGATGGGGCAATTGATGACCTGCTCCAACGCTGCCATGAACGTGGCGACGTACTGCTCAAAATGGCTATAGTCTTGAGACATCGACACGAAAGAAGACAAAGAAGAGACAAACCGCTTCACCTAGATATTTGCAGCAAACCGGTTTATTTAGGTGTTGGACATAATTAGTAATATCTAAAAAGTTGACTGAAATATTTAAACACGCCTCGATACGACAAATAACAATTATCATACAACGGAAACTCTAATAACTAGATTAAACTAATAAACTTGCAAATTTCATATTCACATGTCACAGTAAATAACTAAAACCAATACTTTAGCTATCAATAGAGCCATCCATCATTTCTTCGGTAAACAAAAACTGTTAGTAAAGTAATCCGCTCACAATTTATATATTGTAGAGATGTTTAATGTTAATTTTATGTATGATCCGCCCCTGACTTTATTAATTCTCACAAGTTAGCGCTGAAGCGCGCTCATTAAGTTTTTATTAGCTATAAATCAGATAGGTTAAACCAGTGGTCGCTATACTATGTAGATATGAGTGCTAAGATGCTTAGCCAAGCTTCCGGTTCAGGTACTAATATATTCCTGCAGTATGAATTCGTAAACAGTTCATATGGACTCTGTTCGTGGTTCCTATATAAACTTATTTTATTTCAATGTAGTACGGGGACGGACACAAACACGTTTTTAATAAATATGTTTTGTATTCATAATTTGCACGTAATCGTTGTATTATCTTCTTTCAGATACATCAGAATGAGAAACAAGTAAATGCTTAATGGGCGGTCTCTTCCAAACAACCTTTAGATGTTAGTACATTACTATCGGATGTACATATATTTGTTGCACTATATTCATGACTGTTGGTTAACGTTCAACAGTTCTTTGAAAAAGCTTTCAAATAAAGTCCTAAAATGAATGCAAATAATATTCACTAACAATAAAACAATTTTTATCGCATCTTCTATCATATCGTTCCATCGTGTTAACATTAGCACGATGAAAGATAAATGGTTTTTATGTTTAGTTTAATTATAATTGCAGTGTTTAAATTGCGAGTAATTCTATTGTTTTATTTTGTTTTTTGTGTTCATTATAATATGTATTTACTACTAGCTGCCGCCTGCGGCTTTGCGTTGTTTTATCATAATATATAAAACAAAGTCAGGTTTGTTCGAACACTTATAATTCGAGAACGGCTGGACCGATTTTCATGGTTTTTGATTTGTTGGATTTGTCTACGTGCCGAATAGCAAAATAACTATTCAAATAGCGTAAAAAATATAACAAAGTCGGGTTAGTTACACCATTTAGAACTAAAGAACGGCTGGATCGATTTTGATGATCTTTATTTTGTTGGATTTGTCTCCGCCCCGAATAGCATAATAACTATTAAAATATCGTAAAAATTCACACAAAATGGAATTATGAAGAAAAATCATATTCTCATATAATATATGCAGCTAATGATGGCTGATTGACAATTCTACCGGTGCGACTTACATTGGCAGCCCGCGTCATATGCATGCCAAGGCGGTACGAAAATCGGCGAGTCAGCTAGTAGTCAATATAAACCACGCGTGCGTAGTCTGGTAAAAAGTAGCCTATTTCCCAATTCCAGTCATTATCAGTTTACCAGATTTAATCGAGATCTGTCTAGCCGTCGTATAAACGTAACAAACAGACAGAGTTACTTTCGAATCACGCTAATATTATTAAAAAAATTCAAAATAACAAGTGTACCAAATCACAAAACTTTTCCATCAAGGTGAATCTATACGTGCGCTACCAGACATAATACTTCTAACTAACAATACCACACTTAACTCGAAAACAAACATGAGCACTATTACAAGGCAATAAAGATCATTGTCCTGTCAATTGGATGGAAGCGTAAAGACTTTAAATTGTAGTCGACATTTTGAAGCTTAGAAAAATCGATTAAAGGTGACTTTGTTATCAGTTTTGCATAGAATGTATCTAGTTTTGTCTGTCTTCATGATCAAGAGTACCACTTACTTTGACCTTGAAGTCCAGAGTGAAAAGGTTCTTTCTAAGCAATCGTGCTTCATCATCGACATCGCTTACTATATCAATAAAATAAACTTAATGTGTTAATGGCTTACGAATTTGATTCCCCTGGTTTTTCGTTACACGAGCAGGTTTCGTGGTCTTTTATTCTGCAGACCTTTTGTTTACAGTACAACTAAGAGAAACAACAAAAGAAATATGATCATATTTCCGAGTTTCGCGTTAAACTCAAGTGGTTGCCAATCCGCCCTCGTCAGGATGCTCATATTCTAACTCTCTTATATAAAATTCTATTTACTTCTTCTTCTCCGCCGTATCGCAAGCAATGCTTTGAATTCCTAAGATTATCCGATCCCCGCAATCTGCGTTCTTCCACTACTCTCCAGTTGAAAACTCCAGCGCATAATTCCAACTTCTTTAGTAACTCTTTTACTAGCTGTCCGATTATGGAATGACTTGCCTGTTTCCATCAGACATGCTAAATCTTTAGCTATTTTTAAAAGTGAAGTTTACAAACTATACTTAGCAACTTCTTTACAGTAAACATTGTATTTCCATTCATATATATATATGAATGTATGTACTTTATTTTTATTTATGTAAGTATATGTAGGATTTTTTAGATTTATGTATTTATTTATTTTATCCTACATAAATAGGTATTTATTATAACACCGCCTCCTCACACGTTTTTTCAATTCAATCCATCCAAAGGTTGCCTGGAAGAGATCGCTTTGAGTGATAAGGCCGCCCATTGTACCACCATGTATTATTCTAAGTTTTTTAGGTTAAGTTATTGTAGTTTGGTGTAACAATAACGAATTATCTATCTATCTATCATCCAAGAGAGTTTATATTGTTTAATATTGCATGCTTATTAGCATTATAATGGATCTGAATTTTGTTTATTTTATCATATGTTGCTATTTAATTGTACCCATTTTCAAATTGAATAAATGAAATAATATTACTACAATTTTGTATACATTTACATGTAATTAAATGTCAATGTCAAAAACAGAAATGGCACTTGCAGGTGTTCGTCAACATATCAATGATAAATGTCTCTTCTGATCTCTCTCTTCATTGTCCGTACGAAAGCGTACCGACGGAGCGTGTAGGCATTTACATAGACCGCCCCTATAATACTGCGATTTTACTCAGATCGCTAATACTCGACCAAATTCAAACGTTACTCTCCCCAAACGATTTCACGAAGATTCTGCGCTCTTCAATCTGTCGGGGTTATTCAAGGACAGGTTCTGGGTCTGGAATGCGATCCGGGATTATGGTTGTCACACAACCGGCTTTTTGATAAATTATCCGGCAAATAGAAATTCAGTAGCAATTACATATTAATAAAAAACACTTATAAAATTTAGGTTAAAAAAATAAATACTGGAAATTGTACCTGAAAATAAGGATCGCCAACATAAAATTCAATATAAAACAAAAATAATATTCATAAAAATCAACAATTTCATAGTGATTTCGCCCATTAAGCATATATCTGAAAGGTTTTGCAAATGAATAGCGTATGTACTTTCCTCCGGCTTTCAATCTTCCAAAGGTTTCTTTTTGATATTTGTCAACCCTACACGAAGCATACAGAGGTTAATAAAGCGCACACTTGCTACTTTATTGCTTTTTGTGGCCATAAATAAAAACGCTCTCAGTAAAAACAATTTATGTTTTATCGAAGCTGTCAATTTTGTACCGTTTGTGCTTGTTTTAAATTTAAACATTATAATATTGAAATAAAATATCAAGTGGAGCTTTTTTTAAATAATATCACCAAAACAGACAAAGAAGTATAAATATTATAAGAATGGTATTTTAAGATATGTAGAAAGTTGGTATGTTTCTAACGAAATGTTTGGAATTGTCTCTGGGTTCTCTAGCCACTTTTCTAGTGAGCTATATATATTGTGTACATCAGGATATAGATAGAGAATATTTGATTGCATACCATTTCACAAATTAAGGAATTAAAAAAAAAAATCGACAGATTTTTGTCTTTTGATATTGTGAACACCAAGCCTTATGATGGTTCATATAACTTATATAATTTCATTAAATCACAGCTAAGGACGACTTGCACAACGGTGCCTAATCGTATTTAGTACCTAAATATGTTTAAGAGAGTTGTCAAATCATACATATACGTCAAATTTAAAAACGTTTAGTCGCTATATACGTTTAGGGATCGTTGCGCAAGTCGCCCTAAGTTTACGTAAAGCTCAGTGACAACCAGAAGTTTCCTTAAGTTGTATAATCGAGCTTACATAATTTACAAAGGGGTGAAAACTTTTAAAACGTGATTTTGAATTTTCCTCTTGCAAAATTGTACTATTATCGACTTTATATATACTTCTCGTCTAGCCACTATTTTTTAGAAAGGATCAGCTTTATGGTAATTGTTATACGAGATAATTTACTCCTACATAAACTTCAGTGGGATAAATGCCTACGCAGCGTAGCGATCGTAGGCATGGCGTAGGCGGTAACGTCACGATGACGTCACAGCCCTACGCGCTACACCGCACCGCTACGATCCTTCTTGGAAATCTATTGAATTACAGGGTTATAGGCTGATTGTATTGTTCGATCAACCCCATTTAAACCACTTGTTTTACTATATATATATATAAATTTGTCTAGTTTATTAAGCTGTCACGGCCTCAGAGGCCAACAGCGAGATTAGTCCATCCCAAAAAAAAAAAAAAAAGTATTCCTCAGTTATTATTTGTTTATTCAGTGCATACAGACAGTTGCTGAGAACCCTATCTGTGGCGGCACTGGCGGCAGATGTTTCTGCCAAAGCGAAACTAAAAACCAGCGTAGCTGACCCCTCGACCTATTTACCACCACTTCTACCTAATTGCTACCTATAATAATGTACTTATGTTTCTTAGAATTAGGCATATACCCACATAGCTTCATTTAGTACTTATACCTACTATACCCTTTCAACTTATTAGGTATGTGTGTATGTAAATCAATAGCTTTTATTCTATTTATTTTTTTAAGTTGCTTTTTATAAAAAGGAAGTTGTTTTTTTACCTGTATTCGATTACTATACATAATTTTTATTATTTCGTATTATTATTATTTTTATCAGCCCACTGTGCCCCACTGCTGGGGAAAGGCCCTATTCTTTCCAGACACTTCTTTCAGGCGCTAAGACGGTCCAGTCCGCTCGGAAATTAGTGAGCTCATCCCTTTTCTTTGGTCTACCGCGACGTCTTCGGGCTGTGTCGAGGTTCCACTTGGTGGATATTCGTTCCGTTTATTATTCATAATTTATAATTATTTATTGTTCGTGAACCTACGTTCATAAGATTGACGGTTAACTATGCATAGTGATCACAAAAATATAAATTGCTATAAACTTCTGCATAATAAATAAAAAAGGTGCATACGCGGTCAAGGCGTGCAACGTTTAAGTTTTTTGTCAATAAAATAATAATCAATAAAATTATATAGATTATTACAAAAAAATATTATTCCAAAAAGTTATTAATCCTGATTATTCATTCTGATGAACAAAATTACCACCTGTCAGATATGCATACATACACATTCTGTAACCCCATGTATTAGCTTATCGCTGATGTATTCGAATGTACTTCCGCCAAAAAAACAATGACTACATAACCCACATCTCAATATTGTTTAGCTCGCCAGTTCTTTACACATACCGTGACGAATTGGTCACCATCTCTCAAACCATTGCAATTGTAGTTGCGACCTGATATTTGTGTTACCAAATTTCTCTGCCCACGGACCGCGTATCGTAAGTAGGGATGGGACATTCACTCTACAACTTCGAAAACAAATTGCAATTTTAATAATTAAATTAAGTCTAACTCAATTAATATTTAAGAAATGGGCATAAGAGGGGCAGTCAAAACCAAGTTCAAATATTACGTTTGATACATGCTCACTTTATGCATAGAAGTCAGACATTCACATGACAGCTTGCAAGCCCACAACCGCTTATTAGAATACTAACCCGACCACAAGCTTCCTTGAATATGGGTTTAAAATTAAGTATGTATACAGGGTGTTTGGTAATATACTGACGATATTCAATCGACGGTTTCGCAAAACATTCAATAATACTTCTCGAAAAAAAAAACTACTAGTTATATTATCAAATAAAAAAAATCGACTAAGTTTAGGTGATTAATTCGATATAAAACTTACTACCTACTCTTGCAATAGATATCCAAAAATAAAGGCCGATTTAATATCTCTTTCGGAAATGGCTGCTGGTTTTGGGTTAGAAAGGGTCAACAAGAGACATCTCGAGTCCTCACCAATACAGTATCTGTGGTTAGATGGCAAGCATTATGCAATAGCACAACATAAGTTTAATAAAGTGTTTGTTTTTACATGCCAAAATAAATTTCACATTTCTAAAGTAAACATTTCACAAATTTATTTATTATGCTCTTCAAAATAACCCCTTTTAGGTTTGTGCGTATATTATCAAACACCCTACATGAATAATATTTAAGCATTTCTTACCGAGATATAAACTTCCACACAAAAATTGCATCTATCATAAAACTCGTCTTTTAAAAATGTACCTACGTATGTAAACTGGTCGACCTTAATTATTCAATAACCAACTCCGATTTGACTCCTACATCTTCCCATCCCTAGTGTAAGATACAATCACATATACAAGTTTACTACAGTAAACTTTCTAGATCATTATTTTCGCCGAATGTGAATCCGGCAAAGACTGCTTGCATAATTTCACTTGGATTTGTTAATAAAGTGTTATAATTATGAGCTCTTAATTTGGTACCATTAATTTTTATTTGATTAATGCTTTGGTTGCCAAAACAGGTAGTACTTCAATGAAGTTACTAGATAAATTGTGGTTTGCGGTTTTTTCCTTTGATTGGATATTTATTGTTATTTAAATTTTTCCATCGCATTGGCTAAAAAAAAATGTCTTTGTTTGAGAATAAGTCCTGTTTTAGATTGATTTATGTTGATTTATTATTATGTTAAATACCATAATACCGGATATTGGCTAAAAATACAAGTGGTTTCAATCATATACCACTAACCCACGCCAATCTGCCAGTTTTGAGGGTTGTACATATATAGTGCTTAATCGATAAAGTTTAAAACCAAATAGCATATATTGTTATTGTTCTAATTAACCGCTAATATCAAAAACAAAATAATTAGTGGTTCGCCCCGAACTGAGATCTCGCGAGTCTCTGATTAAAATAAAAAAAATATTATTTGTACCTAATCTTTGACGATCAAAATAGTGCAACGAAATGCATAACCAAAATTTACTTGACCTACAGTTTCATTCAAATTACAGGTAACGGGAGTTCACGTAATTTGGTTACTCTTTTTTGGGGTAGAAATTGCAGAATTTCAGACTTTTACCTATATTTGTGTCATTCAAGCTACACACATACCAAATTTCAGCACTGTGGGGTGGTGTTCCCTGTGAATTTTGTCAAAGTTCAGTTTTTATTATGGCTAATAACTTAAAAACCACTTACTTAACTTAGACGTGCCATTTGACCAGATAGTTCCATTTTGGATTTTTTACCGCTCTTGAACCCCAATATCTCAACCCCCCCCCCCACATTTTAAGCTCATTGAGTCACACCAAAATTGTGCCATCACTACCTACCTATATACCAAATTTCACGATGATCGGATAAACGCTTCGAAAGTTATCCTCAGACAAACAAACATACATACATACATACAACGCCGATTTGCCCAAGTTTATTTGGAGATCTTACTTCGCTCGATCAAAGCATATATTGTCGCCATTATTTTAATTAACCGCTATTATCAAAAACAAAATGATTAACCATTACGAAACCTATAAAACCAGTGTCAACCTGCGATTACGATAAGCGTCCAATCTCCCCCGAATGTGTGTGGCAAGCTGGCAAGATAACACCTTACTAGGTAAATATTACCTGTGATAAATGCTTACTTTACTTACCTGTCGCGACCGCAACGCGCTTTAATAATAACCGTGATATTGCGATGATACGAACTGGAAAAACTCGTTCGGCGGATGTCGATATCCTTATAGGCCCACGAGCAAAACACACCACCGAATAACTTACCACTCTAGCAACAATACCACTGCTGTTTTCTCACTTGTCATCAAACTTTGTGAGCAGTAAAACAAGCAATGGTCTTGGTGCTTGTGGTAAATTACGGTGCTTATTTAGTGGATGTATGCCACCGATCGGGTATAGTACGTTGTCGGTGAGTGGCTTTCATTCATACCGCCTCGAGCCACGTTCCACGCGAGATCTCATCTTCCAATTACTGACTGTTCGTGTGCCGCTGCGATTTCTGTCATTGTCGTCGGTTGGGTCATTTGGATTTTGAATACATTGCTTGTATTGTTGGTTGAAATATAATATTATTAAAGTGCAGCTTTTTAAATTGCAATATTTATAAGTAAATTATTACTGTCTATCTATTGATTATAGAAAATATAGATGACATTTTCTACAACGAAACCACTTTTGTAACAGCCAGTGTCGTACAGATTTGTAATCTTATTTATCTAATAAATCTCGTATCGAATGGTTTATAGGTAAAATAAGAAACATAGACATCTATATCATAGAAAGAACGAGTATTACAGCTAATGTTGATCCATCCGAACAATAGCTTTTCGATCGTTATGAAACAAGCTTCTCAGGTGGAAGGATTCTCATGAGCGTTATTGAAGGCTGGTTTCGACATATGAACATTTTCGAGGGCCAGCCGATTTGGTAGAGCATTGTGCTCGTATTACACAAACAGTACTGCAATCGCTCAATTTCACAATCGCGAGTTCAATGGCCGACACCAATACCTAAATTAATTTTCTTTTCTGCGACGCTCATTGTTTAATGTGACTTCAATTTTGGTTTGTGTCATGTGACACAGAGTTTGTCTAGAAAGTAATCTCTAAACTTGTTTGGCGATATGACTCTAACAATTACCAAATCTATGTATGCTAGTTAGGTTTTTTGTGGTGTGTCTGGGGTTTTACTATCTAATGTCTAATTGTTCTTTGCTTTCGTATAGTCTATTTTTGTTTCTTAGTTCACCAAGTTTGATTGATAACCTTGGACATTAGAAAGACGACAGGTTCTTTTTATTAAATTATTATTATTGACAAAAAAACACTTTACAAGCTATTAAGAACGGTTGTTTTATTCATATTTTATTCAGTCTTCGCGTTTCTGCGTTGGAGTTGCAAATGAAAAGTTTTTATCGTACGATCTCTGTCATCTCAGCCTATCTGATGATGCAATCACTTGTTTTAAAGGTGTGTATTACCAAAAGTAAATCCTGTATGATAGCACTAACCAGTTTGCGTTACTCAAACACGAGCGTGACATTTTATAACTGTAACAAGGTCATTTACCGTTCATATTGGGGGATTATTTAACTGTATTGTACTTACTATACATGGTCAAAATGAAGAGGTTTGATGATAAATAAATGTCAGAATGAAGGTCGGTCACTAATGAATGCGTGGACGTACGATAAATAAAATGAAAGTATTGATTTAGTTTTTGAAGGTGTTAGATCATTTTGCCGAAGCTCTAAACATTTGACAGACTATTTAGCCAAGCATCTAGATCGATGAGCTCACTGAGACCCTTGGAGTCTGAATAAACTGAGTAAAGGAAGCTTATTTTTCCAATGTCACACTGAGATGAAGCCTATCTAACCTCGATATCCAGATTCCATATGAACCCACCTAATAATTTCGAAATTTGGTAGAGCTTGAGATTTATGGAATCAAAAATCTAGAAGTTGCTTTCATTTCTTTTCTTATTCGTTATACTGGAGTATACCTGTGCAAAAAAAAATTCCAACGTACGTGATACATCCCACATTTATTCCTATATTGCGATCCAATATCGCACAAGATTTTGTTCCTAATAAAATGCAACAGCGCAATAGCTTAAGCTGAAGTATGAAATTGGTCAAACACCATTTACACAGCAATTTTGCATCGAATAGTTCGGATTCCCGTGTGATTGTCGGAACCGCGGTGCTTTCCCAGCGATTTGTCGGTTGCGTCCGACAAGGAGTGCCTACGTGATCTGCGCTTGCGACATTTCGACAATACGACGTAGAGTTTACGTAACGGTTACTTCTCGGTTTGGTACTCACCGCACATTCTTTGCTTTTTGTTCCGGGATGATAAATGGTCTTGAGACACTTTTGCAGCTGTTGTTTCTAACTGAATTGGGACTTCTAAGTTGACAAGTGATTTTGAGTAATTAGATTGATGACCGACCTTTTTGCATAACGATGACGGCTGATGGCTTTCATCAAAATTTTCTGCCGAAAATCACAACATGGAATGGAGATTGAGCATTAACATTATGCATGTCAATCCTCTTCTAAAGTCCTCCGCTATTAAGATTGATTGATTGATTGAAAATACTCTATTGCACTTATAAAACTAGTACAAAGGCGAAATTAATGCTAAAGAGCATTCTCTTCGAGATACCCCTTGTGTATGGTAGATAAAGATGTGTATGAATGAATGAATGAAAACATTTAATTGTACACAATATAAACAAAAAAAATATTCAAACAAAATAGAAAACACAAAGCAAATAGTACAATGGGTAGTCTATCGCTTAGAAGCGATCTCTTCCAGACAACCTTTGTATGGGGAGGATTTTGTTATAACAAAGATAATGGTCGGGGGTGTACATTTATGGCCAAACTATTTTTGAAGAGAGGTCGTCTAATACCAAAATAAAAACAGAACTAAATACTAAAATTTATAAATAAATATGAACACAAGTAGAACATGTATTTACATTATATATACAGTATATAGTGCACAGAAAAATAAAATAATGAAAATTTGCACCGGACTAATAAAAATAGCATACAACATAAGTAAAACTACTTAAATCCATTATTCAATAAGATGAAATACGTTTCTGTTTCCTCATCGTTCATCTTGTTTGCTTCAGAAGTTTTATAGACTTTTTCATTGACCTGCTATTCAGATCAGATGCTCACGTTTGCTGCTGTACCTAAATACTGTTTATGTTACGATGCAGATGTACAAAGTGCTCTTTCTAGGCAGTAACGCGTGTCATTGTGAATGTTGCCGCGCGTGCCTGCCTACATCAAAATAAACGGAGAAAGTTCCATATTATTTCTACTTACGATCCGCACTATTTCCTATTTCCACATGTAACAACTAATAATTTTAGTTGAATGGCAAATTAACGGACTATATCGTTTCACTTTACGAAGTAGGAAGTGCTTTAGCTGGGTTAACTAATGGTTAAAATATAAAACATGCATTATTTACAATTTTGTTTTGTTAGTTTGAGAAGCGACACTTTTCAGGGTTCCGGATCAAAATAATAAATAGAAACACTTATGGTGAGACTTTGTCTGTCTGTCTTTATTATTAGGGCTGGTATCCACAACAGGAATGAAAGGAGAAGTGTTAAAATTAACCAAGTGAACCACGTTGCAGCGTTATTAATCTACGTGCATTGGTTTATTTTAGACATCTTTCTGATTTACAATAAGTCTAATTTTTAAAAATAGAAATTAATAATTAGAGACAATCCGTGGTTTATTAAAAGCCTGAGTTAAAAACATTCTAACCTATTCATTATATTAGCATATCATTCTGTTTGTTATTGATTTCGGTATTTCGTAACTAGATTTGATTGCCCCAAGACGTTTCATAAACCGATTGTTACTTTCATTACGGTTTGATCTATGCAATCGACAATTACCACATTCTACTGGGCCATGGTATGGTAATACCGTGGGTTTACTATTGTTTTTTTTTTAAACTTTACATAAGTACTTATTTATTTCAATTTAAAAACGAAACGGTCAGTAGTTTTGACCAAAGATTTAGGCATGATAGTCCATACATAATAAAGCTCACAAAACGCTTGGCTATCAGTTTATAGAACCTTTATTTCTTATCTATAAAACATTACCTATGTATATATTAATATATGTATGTATGTAAGTACATATTTATTTATTTTATATATGATATTTATTTATTTAAAATTATTTATGTATCTATTATTTATGTATTTAAGGTTAAGTAATTTTTCTTTGTCTATTATTAAGTTTATTCGTTTTACACCTCGGCCAATCTTCCATTAAGCGATGATCCTCTCCACCCAAAGGTTGTCTGGAAGAGATCGCTTTGTTAAGCGATAAGACCGCCCATTATGCTTACATTTATTTGTTATATTTATTATTTTTATATCTGTTGTGTTTAGCTTGTAAGGTATAATAAAGAATTTTCATTCATTTATTCATTTCGTCACTTACAATGAGAATTTATAAACTAAGGTAACATTTTGTATCTTCTAAAGTCATCATTAGGTAAGTAGGTTGGTTAAATACAGATTTACATTAAGTAAAAAGGATAGGGTAGTAAATTAAATAAAGTTAGGAAGGTAGGTAGATAGGTAGTGTCCAAGTAAATAAGTCCATATCCTACGTATAATAAAATACCAAAAAATAGGTAGATATGTAGTATAATAGCGATAATAGCTATGCATAACTCGTTATCAAACTGGCTACCTTAAATCCTAAGTATGGAGTAATGGCTATCTGTGTGAATTAATTAAGTTAATTATATTTCATAAATTACAAGATGCAATCACCGACCCAAACCTTTAAGGTTTTAACGTGCTTTATGTATGTTTATGTATGTAACGTTTTGTTAAATAAATAAAAAAAAAACCAATGAAAAAATAAATTAAGTATTGGGTGCTAAAAAAAGCCAACTCTTCCAGACAGCTTTTCGATGGAATTTATATGTTTTGTTTTTCTAAGAAAACTCTCGTGGTTTATTTCAATTAATTATGACTTTTTATAACAATAGTATTTATTGTATATAGTTCGAACAATAGTTCGAACACTTATAACTCGAGAACGGCTGGACCAATTTTGATAGTTTTTGATTTGATTCCACCCGGAATAGCAGAATAACTAATAAAACATTGGAAAAATCAAAAAAGAAATAATTCATTTTCTTATACAACGGGTCATTCATGCAGCGGGTGTCGTTCATATTTAGTGACTAAAATATGTTTAAGAGAGTTGTTAAATCATACAAATACCTCAAATTTAAACATATTTAGTAGGCAAATACGTTTAACTATCGTTGTGCAAGCAACAACGCTACAAATTCTGCAAATACGGTGGTGGTGGTCACCTTACAAATCAATTATTATAGCCTTATTAAACTCTGATTTATAGTAAGTTCACTGTCCTAAAGGGCTGTTGTACTGTTGTTGTGTTGAGTTATACTGAATGGTCAGCCGATTAGTCACAAAACATTCCACAGATACCAATGCGGTACCGATTGAGACCAGTGGATTGAAACGGAGTGATACTTTGTCAGTACTCAACAGTGCCTGAAACAGGTTTTGTTCTCATGGCAAATGTAGGATAAAATTCTTTAAGGTATTTTTCATGAAAAAAATCTGTTCCAGGAACTTCAGTGGTTGCGTCTGTACCTAATACTGCAACTTAACACGACGCTTTATAAATTATCTTGAATTGTAAAGAGTACTATACCGAAAGTAGCAGCAGATTGCAACCTAACGACATATAGGATGTCAAAAGAATTGTCAAGATCTGAAGGTACAAGAAATCTAAAACCATGAAATGCTTTTTTCATTATACGGGAATTATCACGTACCGTTTTATGTACGTGATAAATCCCATATTAATAATAATGATTGAAATAAATCAAGAAAGTTTTCTAAGTAAAAAAGCCTTTTTTTCTTCAAAATATAACGATATCACAAGCAAGATTGATTTCAAAGAGCTATAACGAGTTAACAAAAACTGATTCTATATAAAGAAGTCCGAGTATTTAGTTTTTGAAACTAATAACTCTTACGATACAAAAGAACCAGTTGAATCATCTAAAGACTGTTGCAAACGATCTATAGATATCTCAACTGCTCCAGATCACTACCAGACGGAAGTGTCCCTAAGACACTGGCTGCATTGCCCCACTGAATTGCAATGTTTAAACGTTGACTGACCTAGATAAGCGCCAGCTCACGGATCACATGTCGTTTCGACCAGACATTCAGAAAAAAAATTTAAAACGCGATGGGCCCCGGTAACCCTTGGACCCAGGGACTCGACCCCAAATAGCTCAAATACGTAAGCTCTGTCGAGACTTCCATATTTTTATTATTTGAGATCTTCGGCTCAATTTGCCGCCGCAATGGCCCCAACCTGTACCAGACAGATGAGATAGCGCATGGGTATCGACGCACGTGGCGTCCCACACCAAAGGCCTACCCTTCTTCCAAGGTACATGGGTCATACCATCAGGCCTCGTACCATCGTCACGTATCAGACCGTTCGGTTCGAGAATGGCTGGAACGTTGACACTGCAAAAAGCCTGGCGTATGATATCATTAAGGTACGGAACGGGAAATTCTACCGGTCCATAACTTATTAGATGATCATCACATAAATAAAACACTTCATAAAGCTATTAGTTCGCCAAGCCATGAAGGTGACACAGTAACAGTTGGCCAACCGACGCGCGTGGTTGCATTGCCGACCACGCGGCGCCGGTGACGATGCAACAAAACTCTACGATTCCAAATCTGTGATTTACGAGTACATGATTATTTGACAGATCCCTAATCAAAGAAAAAGTTCTACTTAAAACAACTACCTACTTCATTCATACAGTCTTCTGACTTCCACTATTTTTTTATTAATATATTTCTTGATGACATTGTTAAACAATCGTTTATCAAAATAGTCATTTGGTGAAATTCAATTGATTACGCAAAATATACGGATGTCTGGATTACGAGCGTCATTATAAAAACATAGAAAATCATAATAGTTATTAAGATCTGTAAAAATACTAGAACTTTTTGATTCTACGACTGTTCGAATGATTTGAATCAAAAATTTCAACTCTGAAATGAAATTTATTAAATTATAACAGACATCAAAACTTCTAAATTGCTTTCATGCTCCTGGGAGGCAAGCAGTTTTTTCCCTTATCAGAAACAATCCTAAAAATAATTATCGTTAACGTAGTCGATTCCTGGTGGCATTAGTATCCAAATTACTCTAACTCGACTATGTCGTATCAACTGATAAATACAATATCTAAAAGCCACAAGAACAGTTGTAAGTATCATCATAAACCTACCTAAACAAATAAGCCAAATAACAGTTGAAAGTATTCAGTTTAGCTCACAACCTTTAGCGTTGGCATCTGCATAACTGAGCGGCATCGTTCTCATTAGCCGGCGTCCGTTACTCCGACCCGACTCCCGCGCACAACGGGATCGTACGCCTGTTTAGTTACAATTTGAATTTAGAATTGCAGGAAATTGTTACTGGGTGATATTGGATTTAAAATAAGAAAAATTATAACAGATCTTCACCCTATTTAAAATTTGAAAATCGAAGATATTGGAACTTTTGTATGTGGCCAGCACAACGAAATTGTATATGGATGTTCAGCTATAATTTAAATTTAGAGCTGCAGGATGTTGTAACAGGGGTATCGGATAATTGGACTTCCGCAGTGATTTTAAAGGAAAAAAGAACTTATAAATATGTGTTTATTTATTTTAAACTGGCCAGTACAGCGAAATCAATACCTTGTTCAGTTATTATTTATATCTATTTAAAACTGCAGGAAATTGAAAGGTCAATGAAATGCGGAAATATTTAATATGGCAAAATTGACAATCATATATTACGGCTGAACTAATTTCTCGTCTCTAACTTCACATTTATCGATCTATTTTATGGTCTGCTTAAATCATGGACCAAATATTAAAATTAAGTACATAAATTAAAATCGATTGCTTGTGACTGGATTTTAGATGGCTTGTCCAGTACTTAAACAATTCTTTCTGCTGTCAGCGTTTGGAGCAGATGAACTTAAATTTTTTTTCGAGTGGAAAAGTCATGCACAGCTGGAGTTCAAACCTTAGGATCAAGTCTAGGTACAATATGTGTTTGCTTAGCTATAATGTAAGTAAGTTCATGTTATTAAAACTCTTTTGACTGAATTATATTAGGTGCGTCCAGTTAAATTCCAGTAAGTATAAAAATAGAACAATATATTCAAGCTACCGCGCGGCGTATCGACATGCAAAATTGCCACAAATATAGCACTAGCTGAGAAAGAGGATCAGCTAGTTCAATCTATAAACCTGAACCTGAGAAATGCAATTTGAACATATATACAAAGTGGCTTTATTCACGCACCTAAATTTGCACCTGTTCCAGCGCCGAGGGGTTAACGCCGTACAAGCTCTTCGCAGCAATAAACTCCAGCACAGACTGGTGACGCCAACATACAGGCTGCACAAGTCGAACAGATCGGTGTACATTTTGGACCCGGCAGTCTACAATAGGCTACCAAATAGTATCCGATATGCAGCCTCCAACGCGTTTAAGGGCCGGTTAAAAACATGGTTGTTGGAGAGGGTTTTCTACAGCATGGGTGAATTCCTCGAATTGAAGAAATCCCCCCCCCCCCCCCCCCCACCAACTAGTTAATAAAAAATAATCATATGTTAGATACATAGGCAATTGTTTCACAAGATGAATCATTAATATGTATTAATAATTTATTTCATGAATTTATTTTATTCATGTAATTTGACCTATGACGTGTAAATATTATTTTTATTAATAAATTCTTGTATTCTTGCAAGTGACTGTCCTCGTTTACTAAACCTTATTTGATTAGCCCAGTTTATCTATATGCTGCGCTCTGAAATCTTTCCAATTTCATTGTCAATTTACAATTTAATATCAATGACCGGAATTATTGCGGCTTATATTTTACAAGCTTTGTCAAAATTATTGACCGTTATTTGACTCTACCTGTCCCGCCGAACTTCGTACCGCCTTGACATGTATATGACGCGCGTATTATCCGCTGCATCTATGTATGATAAAATGAATTATCTTCATTATTTCTTTTGTCGTGAATTTTTCAGATATATTAATAATTATTCTGCTATTCGGAACGGAGACAAATACAACAAATCAAAAACCATGAAAATCGGTCCAGCCGTTCTCGAGTCATAAGTGTTCGAACAAACCCGACTTTGTTTATATAAGATTTACGTCCAAAGATCACTTAGAGCTTGGCGTTTGGCACTGTCAAGTCCACTGTCGGCAACAGAGTGACCAAGCTGTATCTAAGCTCATAGCTCCAGTAAACAAGCCCTGTAGGTGGAGGTCAAAGGCTTTCTCTGTGGGCAGTGCTGGCGAGAAGTGGGGTGAGAGAGAAGGGTAGAGGTGACAGAGAGGGGAGAACTAGAAAGTCCTTGCTATTGTTTTCATCATTACCACATATTTATCAACTGTCACTTCACGTTCGTTTATTGCATTTTATATGTAAATGCGATGGTCTGATATGTGCGGCAGTTCTGAGAAGGCATGAGTTTGCACATTGGATTAAGCATTGTAAATGAGGTTAAGAAACCTACAAACTTTATTTTTCATAAAACAAACAAGCAAACAATTTTTATATGGTGGGCCACCAGCTTGTGCCATCATCTCATATATAAAAAAATCTAAATAAGACATAAAATTTATGGAGGCAATCGACCACACTCTGCATAGTTGTTTATTGTTTTGTAAAATCAAATACATTTAACAACAACTAACACAATTTAACACAAAAAATCAGGTGACCAACATATCTATGCCTTTGTTTACTAAGATTATTCCAAACTATGGGAAACAATTGAAATAAAAAGGTCATCTAAATACTGTGTTTATTTATTCAATTCGTTTGTTCTGTCACACCGGTAGACGAACCATGAAAAATAAAGGCTTTATACACAAAGCGGTCATTTAGAATTGAGATAAAATGATTTTGCTGTTGAAGACGTCTAAATTTACCACTGTTTTAAAGCTATCTATTGTGTACCGTATTATTATTTTATTTTATTGTAGATACTGTTATACTATGAGTAATGTACAGTTGTTCTCAAACTTTACCAACCAATGGCCAAATATGTTGTGATATTTTAGTTAGGATGTATGTAGTATGGAACCAGTCAAAGCTTGACATAAGCTTATGAATTTAAGGGCATGTAGTAGAGTTAACTATTACTGCTGCTAAGCAGAATTACCGGTTTGTAGGTTACAACCTAACATCAGGTGGGCTATATGCATGTTTCATCTCCAAATCGTAAACCTAAAAAAATTAAAAAAATGTGACATGTGACACATACATTTTCTAAAGCACCCTGTATAAAAACGGAAATGTGGAAACATTGGCTTATAATGTTGTGAGTAAGAGTGAATCTCTTTACGCCCTGCTCCGCCCGCTAGTGTTCAAACCTTTTGAAAGAGTCATCTGCCGTGACCATTGGATTTCGGGTAACACATTTGTAGTTGCCAAAGAGATTGGGTCATTCTTTTGTCCACGTGGGAATGATGTAAATGAGCCTTCGCTATTTCTTTGTTTGATTTCGTGAAAGTTTACACGATCGAGGAAGGAACGGCCGGCGACGGACCGATGTGAACTCCATTTTTATGTAATTGTTACGTCGTGTTGCTTGTATGGCTCGAATTTGAAGTGCGAGCGGAAGTTTCATACAATAACAGGTACTATGGACTTATTGACAACTCTTATAACTTATATATTACGACTAGACGACTTAGACACAAGAGTTTGATTAAAGTCAAAGTCAAAAAATTATTATTCATTAAAATCACAAGGATCACTTTGAAAAGTTAATTTTACTGCTGTTCCTTCGCAACCAAGCCAGGAAAGAAAGGCAAGAAACAAGGATTTTTTTAAATGATCCTTTTAGAATATAACAATACAGAAAATAAATTACGTCTAAATTCTAACATTTTGAACGAGTTGGAGCAATTTCAATCCCAAGCTTCTCTATCATCTAAATAATCCGATATTTTATAGTAGGCTTTTTATAAAGATTTTGTTTAATTACGTTTTTAAATTTGTTTATTGTCAATTTTTGTACTGTCACTTGGGAGTTTGTTATAAAAGCGTACACCTTGGCCTTTCAACGATTTACTAACTTTATGGAGTCTACAAGTGGCAACAGCGAGTTTATCTATATTTCTAGTATTAAAATTATGAATATCGCTATTTTTCTGAAACAAATTAATATTTTTGTGAGTATACATTAGATTTTTATAGATGTATTGACAAGGGAATGACATAATATTTATTTCTTTAAACTTATTGCGTAATGATTCTCTGGGGCCCATATTATAAATTGATATAATAGATTCAAGATGTTTTTTTACTATACTATAGTTACCTATGGTATTATATACCTAGTGTTATCTATTATTTATATTTGTATTATTTATATTTGTAATTAAATTGACGCCTATAAAGGTAATTTTAATACTATTTCCTAAACTCAACAATGTTCTTGTTCTTACAATACCGTTAGTACGAATACCGATTTCAGAAAACAGAAAATCGGAAACAGAACTTAAAAATCATCAGATCATTCCCAAAACTATGCAGAACCACCCCTGAGATTATTCCTTTACTGATAAAAAAAGAATTAATGAAATCAATTAACGTGGTAAAAAATATTCCTACGAATTTAGAACCTCTATTTTTTTGAAGAAGATTTAAATTTAAGTAAGAAACTCTGAATATTAATAAACATCAAGAAAGAATCAGTGACTAAAATAATAAAGGAAAATTCATTATCTTTATTCTCAAGACAACTTATTACTTTAGTGATATTAATAAAAATAACATTTTGTAACGTCAACTTCCTGCAAACGAAGATCTGTTAACGGATATCATTCAGCACATCAAGTCTACAATAACAAAACGATCAAGACTAAAAAAAGTATGTTGCTATCCGCTGTCCACTTGTAACTCAAAAGATTGCGTGCTAGAGGGGAACGCCCTTTATGAAATCAACTACAATGCACGCGGGTCAAGTAGATAGGCATTTTTATACATTTGGAAATCAGATATTAATTAGTTTGATCCGTTTGGCGTATATCGGTTTATATAATTATTGACTTTGAGTCGTTATTTGATTGTGCAAATACGGAAGTTTGACATTCGGTTGCCATACGGAAAACTAAAAAAAATATAATTATCATAATAACTATTTTATTTGTGTAGCCTTTTTAGGATTCTATAGTCAAACTAGGAACCCTTAGAGATCCGTCTGTGTGTCTGTAAGCTTAAATTTAGCTTGATGATACGGTTTAGTGACGCCTTTACGTTTTAAATAAAATAAAACGAAATAATAGAAACAGGAACTAATTACCAATGTACCGCAACACCTTGACCTAAACAAACATTTGCATATTAGACAACACTATTGATATTTTGTTATTGTGTTCTTTTAAAATATTCATTAAAAGTTCAATAAAAGTGGATCACACAATTAATTGAGGGTACGCTTACGCCATAATCTCGGTCAGACGCCACTCAACACACCCAGCTAATCAATACCATGATTTTCACTTTCACTGTTTACATTACTGCGTGACAATTAACCCTTATAAAGCGGTAAGTAACCCAATGCGCAATGGAAAAGTCGCAGCAAACTAATGCAGTTTGTAAATAAGTCAACATAGAAAAATGCCTGCGAGACGGTATGTCATAGCATCAAACCATTCACTAAGCTGGTGCAATTTGAGTGCCTTGGGCACTTGATTTTGCAACCGTCTGTCCCTTTTATTGAGCGTCGAGGCTACCAATTTGTCCACAAACTAAGGCTTGGTTTATGAGAACTGCTACTGTTTAAATTCAGATCACTACGTCTACGTCTTGCGTAGTTAGATTAGTTTTGAAGTTTCCGGATTCTACTTTGTTGAAGCATCCCATGTTTCCCATTGTTTCATTTACACTGTTTTAGTCCAGCTGGTCCAATGGTAGTACTGCTCGTGATGGCAGAAACACACTTGTACAAGCAAAGAGCGAAGCGAGATCTATAAATCAACTTGGGCATATCGGCTTTGTATGTATGTATGTATGTTTGTTTGTCTGAGGATAACTTTCGAAGCGCTGATCCGATCATCGTGAAATTTTACACATAGGTAGGTAGTGATGGCACAACTTTAGTGTGACTCAATGAGCAAAAAATAAGGGGGGGTTGTTGAGATATTTAGCTTCAAGAGGGGTAAAAAAAAATGGGACTATCCGGTCAACTGGCACGTGTAATGAAAGTCTAATGTTAGTTTTTAAGTTATTATCCATAATTTATTTTATTTTTTGAAAAAGTTACAGCTAGGTTACAAAAAAGGTGTTTGAGTAGGAAATAAACAACAGTAAATGCTACTTATTACAAGAAGGCCAATTAAAAGTTTCCGCAAGTAAGGTAGGAGACGAATAGGCAATACATAAACAGGTAAGGTAGATGACACTTAAATTGAGAAAAGAAATTAGATATAGGAAATATAGAAATTAATACACACACACATATACGACATCAGTTAAGCGCTTAACCTATAATACATTAAAATATAATAATGTATTAATAAAAACTGAACTTTGACAAAATTCTCATGGTACACCAGTGACCCCACAGTGCTGAAACTTGGTATGCGTGTAGCTTTAGTGACACAAATATAGGCAAAAGTTTGAAATCCAGAATAACTGCAATTTGTAGCCCAAAAAAGTTTAAACAAATAACATGAACTCCTGTTACCTGTATTTTGAATGAAACTGTAGGTCAAGTAAGTTGGATACACATTTCGTGGCATTATTTTATTAGTCAAAGATTAAGGCCGGCTTGTACAACGATCTCTAAACGTATTTAGCGAGTAAACATGCGTAAATTTTACGTATTTGTATGATTTGACAACTCCTTAAATCATATTTAGCCACTAAATACGTACGTTTAGGCATCGTTGCACGAGTCGCTCTAAGAATATTCTTTTTTATGTTTTGGGAGACTCGCGAGATCTCAGTTCGGGGCGAACTACTAGTTATTTAGATGTATAAACTATTTGAATGACAGATTTTCGTTCTAAAAGGATCAGTGCGTAGGATAGATGTATGATCACGCGCACGCACGCATCCCACACCTCGCTGTTTCGTAAACAGAACATGGTGTATTTATACAAATTCTTAATACACATGCATGCACAATTCTTCTGGCTAAAGGTTAATACGATATGAATTATATTAACAAGTACTCTATGAAGGAGAATGTCTCTGCCTTCTGTAAAGATTTCTCAACCGGTCGACCTTTTGTGATGAGGTCGAAATATTAAAGATGGGTAGTTACAAAGTAAATAGGAACAAAAGGCTACCTGCAATTTGTTTTAAGGACGCTTTAGTGGGTAAGTAGGTTTACAAGAATGTTTCACATCAATGCCGAATGATGGATGGCAGTGGCTGTCCTAGAGACAATATAGGTACTTAGCAATTGGCTAAGTAATTTGCTAAGGGCCACAATACGTACCTTATTTCATACAAACTTGCTAGCTTAAATCTACAAAGTGCTACCATTACTAATTTATTTTAGTATACAAAAATTAACATCTCAAAATCTAAAAGACCATCTGATCCTTCTTGCTACCCCGAAACACTCAACGTCCTTCCGGGGCAACTTTTTTGAGGTGGTTACTGTCGGTCTATGGAACTCTCCCCCTACTCATATTAAAAAGGCGCCAAGTAAACCGGTCTTCAGACGACTAGTCTTCAGTCGTTTCTTACAGTCCTCCACTAGCTGTCAAAATATATGGAAACTTAGTATGTGTACATTATGTAATAAGTATTTTTTGTTTTATATATATGTATATATATTTGTTATATTAATATTTTGTTATATATATTTATATATTTTATGTATTATTATTATTGATTGAGTGAAGCGAGATCTCTAAGTTCACTTGGGCAAATCGGCATTGTATGTATGTTTGTTTGTCCGAGGATAACTTTCGAAGCGTTTATCCGATCACCGTGAAATTTAGTATATAGGTAGTTAGTGATAGCACAATTTTGGTGTAACTCAATGAGCTAAAAATATTGTGGGGTTGTTGAGATATTGGGGTT
This sequence comes from Philereme transversata, assembly GCA_963924445.1. Lineage (NCBI taxonomy): Eukaryota > Metazoa > Arthropoda > Insecta > Lepidoptera > Geometridae > Philereme > Philereme transversata. The sequence goes on from OZ004353.1 coordinate 9,007,048, forward strand.
CAAGAGGGGTAAAAAAAATGAAAATGAGACTATTAGGTCAAGTGGGACGTCAAATGAAAGGTCTTCATTAGTACATTTCGACTCCGTTTTTACTTTTAGTGAAGTTTTTGTAGTTTTTGAGTTATTAGCCATAGTAAAAACAAAACTTTGACAAAATTCACAGGGACCCCACAATGCTGAAATTTGGTATTCGTGTAGATTTAGTGACACAAATATAGGCAAAAGTCTGAAATCCAGAATAACTGCCATTTGTACCCCAAAAGATAATAACCAATTAACAAGAACCCCCGTTACATCTAATTTGAATGAAACTGTAGGTCAAGTAGGTTGGTTATGCGTTTCGTGGCACCAATTTATAAGTCAAAGATTGAAGCCGGCATGCACAAAGATCACTAAACGTATTTAGCGACTAAACATGTTTAAATTTGAAGTATTCGTATGATTTAGCCACTAAATACGTTGAGGCATCGTTGTGCAAGTGGCCCTAAGAATAATATTTATTTTGGAAGATTCGCGAGATCTCAGTTCGGGGCGAACCACTAGTTATACTAAGTGGGTTTATATATTTATTCTTACTGTGATTGGAGTTTATTGTTATTTGTGTTCTTTTGTTTTTAAGTTTCATTAAGTTTATATATTGTTTTAAGTTAGCACGCCAACCAATTTTGTTACCTCTGAGGTTGGCAGGTAGAAAATGCTATTAGAATTAAACCCACCTTTTGTACGTGTAATTTGTATTTTTTGTGCAATAAAGTATTAAAATAAATAAATAAAAGAAACGCATTGAAACTAGTTTAATCATTTGTATAAGAAGCTTTTATATCACACTTCCTCTCTGTTCATCTTTGATTGACCTCAAAATGTATACCTAACACTAGAATAGAAAAAACGTTGATGATGTAACAGTACGATGATAAGTGCATTAATTACGTTATCGGTAGGATTGGCAGCCTTGCGAACTGGCACACGTAGTGATTACCTGCTCGCGACTCTGACCTATTTCCCAGTTTTGAATGAGAACACTACACAAGCATTTATGTGGATTGTTTTATTTAGCCGATAATGTATTTTGATGTCTCTCTCTAGCTTCTCTTTCAATCATTTGTGAAGCCAAGACTATGTAAGTCTTGTAGCTTATTGAGCACTGGTTTATAATTGAAGGTTCACTCCCGAAAATGGACTATTAGTTTTATTTTTAATGCATTGCTTGATTGTATTTTAACTGTTATTTTTTTATTGTTATATGTATTGTATTTTTTTATTGTTTTGTATTATATATAACGTATTGGTCTTGTACTGCAACACCATTTTTATTGAATTATCTAATTAAACTAGCACCTATCAATCTAGTTTTCTACCAAAGTGCGTGCGCATTTGTTATCTCTAAAATGAGTATTGAGTGAGACCGATAGAGATAACATTACCAGAGTACTTAGTAAAAAAAATATATAGTTCACCGCGAAGGAACGAGGGAAATGATTATTCATACTCATACTCATTCGTTCAAACCGTAGGGAGGGACACTATAGAACACTTGGTTACATCAATAGTAATACTTAAATAATAACATAGGCTTTATCTACCTAGCTCATTGCACCATAATTTTGGAGGTGCTAGAAACAGACAAGCATTTTGACGACCTCCGTGGTGCAGTGGGCGAATAGCCGGCTGAGATGCAGGAGGTTTGATTCCCGTCGCGGAACAAATGTTTGCATGATCTACAGATATTTGTTCAGGGTCTGGTTGTTTCTCTATTATAAGTATGTATTTACAAAAAAAAATGTATATAAGTATTCTATCGGTTATCTGGTTCCCATAGCTCTGTTAGGTTTGGGGCTAGATAGCGTTGTCTGAAATGTCCAGCAATATTTATCATTTATTTATTTATTATTATTTCAATAAGTAGGTAATTAAGATTTTTCTGTAGATGGGCATTATCAAAGAATTTATTATAATACCTAATTTGAATTCTATATTGCGATGTATGTCATTAGTCATTCATTACATATTTAATATACAATACATACAGGTAAATAACAAAAATATATACTAAAATGTAGTAAACAATTTAATATCTTATAAACTGCTAGTTACAGATTTATTGGTGCATATAGATCTAGATTTGTTTATCAACTTGTTGAAGACAAGTCAAAAACTATTCGATAAAGGATGTCTCGATGTTTACCTTCATCGCTCATGCAAATATTAATACTTACACGCTGTCGGTAACCTATCAACTGGTTTATAGAGCATCGATTATTTGATAAGGCTTATTGTTATCGGCACATAACCGCGCAAGCCACGTGCACGCGTCTATACCTATTTGTGTCGCTGTTATCATTAAACTCTTTTTTACAATGTTCTTTGACTTATATTTGTTGTTGAAGGGCTCACATTAGAAGTGGAATTGGTTATGGAACCGTTTGTACAATTTCCGGGTATGTCCATACATTTTAAATATATGGTATGTCTTATTCTCATTGATCACAACTCGTTATTTCTTGAAGCCTTCAAATATTGACTCATCATCATCATCATTCTCAGCCCGTGTCGACCCACTGCTGGCCATAGGCCTCTCCTTGTTTCTCCCACTCTTCCCGATCCTGTGCCAGTCTGAACCACGTACGACCCACGGTCTTATTGATGTCGTCGACCTATCTAGCTGGTGGACGTCCCCTATTTCGATGGCTAGTTCTCGGCCTCCACTCTGTTAGTGCCTTAGTCAATCTGCCGTCACTACGTCTGGCCAACTCCACTTGAGCCCCAATATTCGCTTGCTGACGTCTTGGAAGTCACCAGGCGTGTTCAACTTGGATGGGCAACTTTTGGCAAACTAGATGATATACTAAAATCCACGCATATTCCACAATGTCTTAAAACACGTCTCTATAACCAATGTGTCCTGCCAACTACGACTTATGGTGCCGAGAGATGGAGGCTCACGACGGAGGCTGTGCACAAAATAAGTGTAGCACAGAGAGCTATGAAGCGCGCCATGCTCGGCACACACTGTTAGATTGAGTTCCCAATACAGAAATTCGCAAATATTGACTAATAAACAAAAATAATAGTAAATGTAGGTACTAAGTGTTTCTCAGATCCTATTATTAACTCATTTGATATGCATTGTTGCCTAATAGTCACGGTAATGTTATCTATACAGTATTCTGTCTTCATACAAACGACCGGAACGTGAGTCATACCTACGCTTCTCGTGTTCGGTACCCACTCGGTACCCAACCAGTTGCGAATGCGCCGCAGCACGGTAATGTCGTTGCCGCAGTGACGAACGGTTTGATTTGTTTTGTAAGCAGTAAGCGTGCGATTTGTGAATATTTTATTGAAGTACAAGTATTAACTTAATATGGAAAGAGCATTTTTTATACTATTAAATTTAACAAGAAAGCTTCTCAGTCGTGGTGCAAATATTTTTATGTATCAAATTAATAAGGGTAGATTTTTTATTAAATCTACTAATTAAAAAACACACATGTATTTTATTGAACACTTCTTATGTTATTCACAGCGAATTTTATTTTTTTATATATAAAATATACAATCACAAAACTATAAAGAAATTCAAGTAGGTAGATGAAATTAAAATACTGCAGGCATACAGCTCTATCGCATGATTACGTACCACGCGGGTGTAGGTAAATAATTCAAGGACAGGGCCGAGTCACAATACTGTAAAGTTATCATTACCGTGTAATAGTGGTCTGGAGAAGTTGAGCTTTAGATCGTGTTCAACGGTTTTTAGATTGCTCAACTGTTTCTTTTGTATTATGTAAAAAAATAACTTAAAAAAAACATATGCTCTAATATTTTATTCCTATATATGACAGAAATCAGTCAAACGAACATTCTATTCAAACATTGTTAATCTCTGAACTCAGATCATAAAATGAAAAGCCCGAACTATCTTCAAGTTATAAACAACTTTCACTGCGCTATATAATTTACACCAACAAGTCATGTTTCAGGAAACGCAGATTCGGACCACCCAGTCTTACAATAGACGGAATTAATCTAACTAAGTATTTGGGTTCGGTGTAATGTGGGTGTGGGGCGTTTGATAGTAACACGCTTTTATTGTGCAATACCATGCTTCACAGTTCAAGTATTGTATCTGGAATTTGATCATTTGAGATAACCATTGTTCCACAAAGCGTGCTGATAAATATTGCTTGGTCTTCTTCTTCTCATTGACTCATTTCTGTCCAAATTGAGCCTTTGTGGGGAGGAGGCACCTAGTATGCTTAGCCCATTTCTCTGGTATAGCTTGGTGCTATTCGTGAAACAGTGTTGTGTAGCGTTTAGTAAAGTCAATGTTTTCGGGTGCCAAAACTTTGCGTTTCTTAAAATTACTTGAGTATAAGCAATGCCAATGGAAATGGCAGCCTCCCGGTACAATTTTGACTCACAGAGTGGTTATTTTCTTTCGTATGTAGGTATCAAAAGAAATGTCTTGATAAGGCAATTTAATTTCAATTAGCCTCAATTATGAATAACAATTCAGTAAGGTTTGTTAGTTTCCTAAACTAAATACTTGTTTACTTCGACGCTTCTTGCTATTTCTAACACTACTACGTATTGAGAACAGCAATAAATACATTTAAAAGACGTGGGAAACAAGTTAGAATAGCTCAACGCGTGAAGATCATTCTAAATATTAGCAGCCAAGGTGGCTCGTGGTCGACGCAGCCTTGCGAATTAGTACGGAGGAACCACTAATCAGTGGTATGATGAATGTAGGACAGTCATTTTCCTATCCTAGGGTTGCCATCTCTAAATTTTGAAATCCAGGATTTGAAGGTAGAAATACCAGGACATTTCGGTTTATAATTAAAATTCGGCTTTTATTGCAAAAGGTACAGAAAGCTTTCCACATTGTTTATTTGTTTTAAAAAGTGTCAACGACCTTCACTTGCGAGGTGCGAGCCTAGTGACAAAACGATTGGAGACAGGTGAGTGAATTTTCAAACACAGGACGCTTTAAAAACCCAGGACGCCACTTAAAAACTATCCAGGACTACCCAGGACACCCCAAAAAGCAGGGCATGTCCTGGGAAAACAGGACGGTTGGCAACCCTATCCCTGCCTATTGCATTACGAGGTGCACTTTGTATCCTTAAACGCCTGATTTTTTTCAGTCTGATCAATACTAGTTAGGATTACTTCTATGTTAATACGAGTATAAAATATAATTTGTTTCGATGAATACTACAGAGTATATTTATAGAGGTAAGGGTTTAATGTGTATTTTTGATTTTATTCAGATTTTTTTGGTAGGATATCTTGGTGAGGACCGTTCGCTTTGGAAACTCGGAGTAATGAAGTGGAATGGTATTTTCGAACAAAGTCGCAAAAGGGATTTTACTAATTTCGTCTGGAACCCTAAAAATTCCATGTTTGTTTATTTTAATTAATCTAATGTGTCATGAAAACAATCTTACTTCAGAGGAAAGGTGCCTGAGAGTGTCATTATCCTGTTACGTAAGTTATAATTTGTACAAGCATCTATTAGAATAAGTCTGCATTGATTATAATTCATTTATCTTCAACACAATTAGGGCATGCGCCCAAAGAAATTATAATCTCAGGAATCACTGTCCCTAACAAACTCACCGCAGAAAAGCGGCGAGCGTTACCTTGCATTTGTGTGAGTGCCGAAAATGCCTAACATTATTAATACGAAAAGTTAAATAGTCTAAACTCGACTTTATTCCGCAGATTAAAAGTTTCATTTCAAGCATTCGCATTTTGGAGATATGACGTTATGAAATGAAGCAGCTGTTAAGTCGTAAAAATTTATTGCCTTCTTTTGTCCTTTAAAAAACTGTTGACTTTAACGGTATGGCAATAAGGTCGGATTCAAAATGTGCTGTTCGAAGATCGTAAAATTACTCCGTTCGGAGCAGAAGTGTGGAGGAGTAGAAACGTACACAATATTTTTTTGTTGAGAAATGAAATTTCGAATCTATTACGTAGGGATAAATCATTTGTTAACCAAATTCAAAAGTCGGATTTTTTAATAATCGGATAGTTTGATAAAATCTTTCATTTTTACAGGCTCCTATTCAGTTTAATGTGCCTCGTTGTCTTGTCTATCGTTTATAGGTAATAAAATATTGCGATATTAGACCTGTCCGGTTTCTGATTTGAGTTGAAATTTTGCATGCATATGCGACATGAAGCTGATCTCATGATGCAGTAAGATGGTGCATCATCAGATGCTTAAACTAAACTACACAACAACATCGACTTTAGGTTCATTTGATCTGTCTTAACTAGTATTCGGATCCTAAATGATATCCAGGTCAGGGTTTAATGACGGAGCCAGGCTATGGGAACTCTGTAATAAAATGACATAGTTACAAAGAGTGTGGGCTCGTTCGATTAGTGTTAAAGAGTATTCTTTACCTAGATGATATCCAGGGTCTGATGATGGAGCCAGAAGATGGCTATGGGAACTGTGATTAAACGATTCCACATCATCGAGTTTTTGGGCTCGATTAATTTGTCTTGCCGACTACTCGGGTCCTAGATGAATTCTCTTCTCTACAATAATAAAATCGTAAATCTCCCTTCAATGTATGAGACCGAGGTCAATGATGCAAAAAGGAGGGTCATAACATTTTCATCCTCGCGTACGAAGTTCCCGGGCAACCTCTAGTTTTGAATAAAATCGAATTTTGTATTGTATACAATATTGCAGAACCATGTTTAGTACTAGAACTTTAACAGTATAGGCAGAAATCAGCAAAAAGTAAATATTGCAAGAAGTAGGACAAAGATATAGAGTGCTGTAAGCCTAGCTAAGAGTTTCAATTTCTCTTTTGCTGTTAATTGTGTATTTTGTAACAGATAACGAGCAGTTGACATTAGGCTATTGTACTTCAGATAAAGGGGCTTGGTGGCGCTGGTGGTAAAAATGCCTGTATTTTTAGTACCGAAAATTTATCTCGTTGCCCACAATTTAACGGTAGGGTAGGCTACTGCGTGTTTTTTTAATGAATTTGATAAAAATAAAACACGAGAGTTGTTTGTTTCACGAAGGTAGTTTTAGAATTGGCCGCATCTGATTAGTATATAATGCTTACTAATAAAATTGTTTTTTAAACTTGTTAAAATGTTTTTAGTATGCGACTCCATTCATTCGAAATTTAATGTAGTCCGGTTCATTGGTCTTCGGTCACGTACAGATAAATGAACGATACAACGCGAGGGAAAGGGACAGTAGCGTAGCGTAGTCGTGTGTCTGTAGTTACAAATGTTTCCGTAAAATATTGTTTTAAAGCATATTATAGACTAATTCAAAATCAAATTCATCAAATTATCAAACTTTAAGGTAATACTCACCGGAAATACGAAATTCCATCTTTTTTTAATGTAGTTAAAGTGTTGTTTTTGCAACTTTTGACGGAGCACTTGGGCATGTTGTCACTTCGACGGCAAGCGCGCGACTAAGAGCCGAGAGTGCTTAAGCGGCGTTTAAGCACTCTCCAGCGTGGACATCCTTGACGGGCCGATCGTATATCTAGTATTTTATTGATCGTTGCATGCGCCCTCCGAATCATACAATTGATTCAACAATCAACTATGACCTCATGTGCGGGCGCACTAGAAAACAATGTGCAGTTCTCACGCACACTTCCGTACACATTTAACCCATAATACAAGTGAATACGGTTCAAAGTTGAACAAGAGAAGCGTCGCTGATTGATTGTAACGGGCTTGTTTGATATAAATAGTGTGAGACCATCGGTCTTTTTCTTTGCTTCTGTTAATTGAATTAGGAGTGAGGTGTTCTATTAAAATAAACATTGTTTAAAATTAAAATAAAAAAAAGTTAAGGTAACATTAAGATTATGAAAACTCAAAAAAAAAACCTTTAATATTTTTATTTTTATAGTGTTATCCGACCACATACGGAAAATTAAAAAAAACTGTATAAGTTTTCCTGTAGATGGAGCTAACGGCGCTTTAGTCGTAATCTGAATCATCTCACTAACAACCCTGACGTGAGACGGCCTGGTGGCACAACTGGATAGTGCTTTCTCGTATCAAGAGGAAGGTTGCGGGTTCAAGTCCTGTCCAGGTCTTGAAGTGACAGTGGGCGGTGCATATAGCTCGAAGAACTGACGGCCGTTGGGGCAGAAAGGCTCTCGATTGGAGGCCACACACTAGAAAGCACAGCGTAGAACACCCCCTACTAAATGGAAAGACGAGCTGATAAAAATTGCTAGGAGCCGTTGGGTGCAGGCTGCACGATATCGGTCGCTCAGGAAATTTACGGGGATGCTTATGTTCAGCAGAGGATGCCCTATGACTGAATGATGATGATGATATATAATTGTCAAGTTACTACTCAACGCTTTAATTATATTACTATAGGTACGATAAATTTTTCAAACCAGAGTCTAATTTTAGCCATCCCGGAAGCTAAGCGCCATTTTAATGAAGGTCGTGTTAAGATTAATTGCTCCTATTTTATTAGAAAACTAGTTTTCGACCATACGTGAACTTTACTCTTCAACTTGTCAGGAAAAACGTCAGGGCCTTCGTGCACGAGGCATAAACTGAGGCAGGTAAAATGCCGTTTACATGAAAACTATTGCGATAGGGCTTTAAAAAATTGTGGGTTTCTTTTTGTTCCTGGAAATGGAGCATTCATATGGTCCACCTGATGTTATGTGGTAACCATCGCCTATTACAAAGTATTGCTTCGTGGGTCACCTAGAAACCGTGCCTTATAATGCACTGCCCTGCATCCATCAAATTGAGGCATATAGGTGAAAAGCCTTATGTGCCTGCGATTTTACCCGGAAACACAGCAATGATGCTTGGCTGCAGAAATAGCTAATTATGTCAGTACCGAGATTTCACTTTACAATATTCGAATACCTACTTACTTTGAATGTTTTAACTTATAGGACGTTAACTGAAGATTTAGCCATATTGTTTTCGTGGCCTACCACGAAAACAATATGGCTAAATCTTCAGTAACCTAACCTATTAGGTACCCAGTGCCATATAAGCGAAGTCATAAGCAGCATGAGGGTAAGATAAGATAAGATAACTCTTAATTGTACACCAAAGTAATGTTTAGAAATAGATTTAGTACAATGTACTTATGTACAATAATGTACGATGTTGTTATTGCTAAAAGTGATCTCTTCCAGACAACCTTTGTGTGGACAGGATAATAATTGATCACATGACGGCGGCGAGATCACATGAGAGTAGAGGCCTAGCAATGGGACATATAGGCTAGCAAAAAAAAAATTAAGAAATTTTCAATAAAATCGGTAAAAGCAACATTTTTGCTACCATTGTCGACTTCTGTGGCCCTGACCATCACATAGACTGAAGTCGCCTACGCTGGCGTCAACCAATATACCTGACCCCGCTCCGTCTTAACTGCATCTATGTTAAATACGTTATAACATGTACAGCAGGGCTCATGATAAGCTGGTCATTATGCAGGTCTTATCGCCTACGCTGTTTCGTCAAAGTCACAGTTGTTGAATGGTAAAGCTAGATCACTCTACATATAACTTGTCGTTTGACACAGAAAGGTGTATGTATAAAAATGTTTGGCGGATGACATTGTAATGCTCGCTACAAATAAATGTATTTACTTTCATCTATAAACCAGTGGATTTGAATAGAGATTGAATAACCGAAGATTATTTTGAAAAGGAATATTGTTGTGACCAGCAGCAAATGTTTTTTTAGTTGAGTTTGACAAATGGTTATTTCTTGCCCTGTGCAAAATGCAAAATGTTTATGGAAAACCATTGATTACTTAGGTACGTTATTTAAAGTTGTACCAGGAAGGCAATGGATCCCGCTCAGCACGGAACCGGTAGACAGTGGCGTGATAACAAGGTAGTATAAGAGCTGAGTAAATAAATAGATAGAAGTAAATCAAATTATTACTCATAATCTTTTTAAACTTACGAACACGATTGGCACTTTGTAAATCTATGGAAATGCCTATGTTTAGCAGTGGTTATCATTACTTTGCACTTAACATTGTAGTAACAGTATTATACAGATCACCAGCTTTTCTATAAACGTCTGTGGTATTACTATGGTGCCTTTTCGCCCATTCGCTTACTAATTGAACAACTTGAATGTATCGGTCTTTGACACCAGTCTATGTATAAACAATCTATTAGATTGTTTCTACATACTTTTGTAGGCACAAGGTTACGTGGTCTCTTTCAAGTGCCCATAATATTACATCTTAAATGTAACCAGTCATTATATATATTATGATACACTTTTTTACAATTTGCAAGTTTGTAACCAGACGAAGTTTTCCAAACGCTGCCCAGCTCAGCTGAATTTGCCGGCTTACTTCTTTCTCGAGATTGTATCTATCCAATCACAGAGTCTGCCCAAGATAGACATACTCCTTCAAAACCTCGAGAGGAGTTCCAACGACTGCAATCGGATCTGGGGTAATACGATCATTGATAATGATTTTTGATTTTGTTTTATCTTCGTCAGATCTTCTCGTCACCTATCTCGCAATGCCTAAAAACGGAAATATTCAACCCAGTGCGTGCTACCTGTAATGACCTATGTAGCCAAAGCGTGGGCACTTAGGTGGGACTGGTCCACAAATTGAAAGTCGCTAAGCGAGCCATGGAAAGGGCTATGCTCGGAGTTTCTCTGAAGGATAGAATCCGAAACGAGGTTATCCGACAGAGAACCAAGGTGATCGACATAGCTCAGAGGGTCAGCAAGCTGAAATGGTAGTGGGCCGGTCATATCTGCCGCAGAACCGATAACCGTTGGGGTAAACGTGTTCTGGAGAGGAGACCACGTCTAGGCAAGCGAAGTGTAGGGCGCCCTCCGGCTAGATGGAGTGACGATTTGCGCGCTGTGGCTGGCAAGGATTAGATGAGAAGAGCTGAGGATTGGGCTCAATGACGCACCCTGGGAGAGACCTACGTCCAGCAGTGGACTGCTATAGGTTGATGATGATGATGTTGGTAACCTTGTTTGTTAGGCAAATAGTTAGTTATAATAATACGTTGTTAGGCCGGGTATTAGTGACGTATCTAGAGTTAGCAACATCAATCGGTCGAGAAGCGTCAAATTTACTTTGTGAACGTATTTATATCTATAGATGATTGAAATAAATTACGAAAGTATTTTTATAAAAATTGGCTGGTTTTGTTTAAAAATGATGATCAAAGACTTGAAGAATCGCATTACTTAAGAATCGTGCATGAAGCCAGTGGAACTGTAGACTCGGCCATGGCCAACAGCGAAGTATGTAGGTGACCTTACTTAAACCTTCGGTAATTCGATCTTTTTGACATCTCAAAGAAAAGTCGAGTAAGTTATACATTTTCCAAAAGCAGAATCAAAAAACATCATAAAATTGACCCCGGAATAGTTAATATAATTATTATAATGCTGGGCATAACACACATCCCCAAGCTAAGCAAAGCTGGTACACACGGCTACACCTCAAGCTATACATAACCAGTATAACCTGAACTCGCACTGTGTAGATTTTCCGTACAATGAGAGGTCAGAATAGACTGGAAATGTACAGCTTGATGTGTAGCCGTGTGCACTATGGAACTAATAATAAAACACATAAATATTTATTTTGCTCGTATAATAAAAATGTTAAAGTTTGTTACACTACGTATTTTGGTATGTACGATATTAAATGAAAACACGGGTAGGGCTAATGTCTAGTATTGTTGTAAAATAGTTTTTTTTTCAAATTCATTGCTATAGAAAAATTTATTTTTTTCATTAACCATAATATCAAGTCCGATGTGGAGGAACATGGGGGAGACCTTAGCCCAGCAGTGGGAAAGTATAAGTTAAAAAAAAAGAAAAATATCAAGTCCTAAAATATCAATGCAACAGTCTGTATAAAAATAGGTAAACAAATCATATTCATTCATCATGTAAGTAGGTACCTGTTAGATTGACTAAGCGGCATCATCGAAAAGGAGTCGCTGATTTACGTTAAAAATTGTTAATTGGAAATGTATCGATTACTGGATTTTCAGCTACCGGTATTAAACCAACCACTAAAATCTGTCAATATGATTCCAGGTATGTGTTTTAAATTAATGTCGTACATAACAAAACAGGTTGTATATAGACATCTCAGAAATTATTGAATCTATTCTGGAAGTTATTTTACTTATAGAAAGCTACACTGTCCCTGAACGCATTAGGATTTATTTATTTTGATAAATCCGTGGTGGATCAGCAAGTAACACTAATATTATAAATGTGAAAGTTTGGATGTTTGTTTGTTTGTTCTTAATAACGTCGTAATGGATGAACCGCTTTCGATGAAATTTGGTGTGTTGATAGAATAAGACCTGGATTCAAACATAGGCTACTTTTTGTTTACAAACAACGTGTTCAAAGCCGCTGGCAGAAGCTAGTATATTTTAATTTAAGTATTCTTAAACGTCCCAAGTAAACCATAATGTCATTCACAATAGTAAATCAAGAAGATGTAATTTTTTCCAACCTTCAATTATTCTTATGCGGTAAAGTGGTAGCGCGATTTGTACACGTGACAAATACACGTGTTCATCGATATTAACTCGTGTCACCTCAAATAGGAAGTAAAACTGTAGTTTATGACATTTTAATGAATCTGTACTCCGACAAAGAACATCATTTATTTATGTAGGATAACATTATGAATATAGATATAAAATCGCGAAAGGGGAGTGGATAAGCGATATTGCAATATTTTTACCGGCCACATTTCATGGGTACCTTAAGTAATTCTACTGCTAGGTAAAGGTCTTCCCATTTCCTTCCATTTCTTGCGTTAGGAATCTCGTGGCAGTCAGGATGGGACATATCCAGATCCGACGATTTGGATATGTCCCACCCATCTTAACGGGCACTAACGTTTTCGTGGTTTACTTCGTTGCTGTCGTCCTGTAGGTTACCAGTCGGTGGAGTGATATCGATGATTCCGGTATTAGGCTCGGACTATATGGCATCTCGGTCTCCCCGATTCTACATATCCGGAGCATGTCCTGCTTGCTTCGGCCTCGGAAAAATTCAAATGTTTGGTTGTGCGACGGGTTGGTCAGGGGCCGTTAAAAAACGGTCCCTGACAAGCCCGGATGCCATGTAGTCAGAGCCTTAGAGCATAGAGTAGTGCTACAAATTGCCAATTCCAAGTGGATATGGATACTTAGTAAAACCCTTATGTCATTTTTCTCAAGTAACTCGAAAAATAATACTAGTCCTGGATTTCACAAGCAAAGCTTGTACTATGGGAAACATCTTAATCAAAATTATAACATTATATTTAATTGAACGCAGATTAATGTTCAGGATTATGGGCAGAGCCGTCAACTGTTTACCAATTCACCTTGTTCATTGACCTTTTACTAGATTCCGCTACGCACGTGCGGTTTTTCAATAAAAGACTCAATCTATATACCAAATTTCATCGAAACTGGTTCAGCTGTTTACTAGTGAAAACGTTACTATCGAATCTATAATATTAGTAAATTGTATGTCTTTTTATAACTTTCCAGTAAAATAAGACGGTAACTGTAGGGGAATTCAATTCATACACATATGTTTTTTTAATAATAACTAAAAGACTCATTTAAAATTAACTTTACCCATAAATTATCTAAAATGAATTGTCTTCGCGAACAAAAACGTTTCAATAAGTATTGTTAATAATTACAACAACTAGATGTAATTATATTCCTCACCTCAGTATTTATGTGTACAGGTGGTTTGAGCAAGAAACAAATTAAATTGCTTAGCACTTCGAAAGAATTATTAATAACAAATTATGCTTAACCTTAGTTTGAAAAGCTAAAACATTATTAAAATCAATCGCTTAGGCCTCACATCCATACAAAAGTGATCTTTGAAAGTTTAAAAAATAAGTTATCGATGTTATACTTCTTTCGGCGCGTTTTGGAAAAAAATTTTACGATGCGCGCGCACACCGACATCCAAAAACCGACATGATGAAGTTAGCTGATAACTGTCTCATGCGCGCGCATACCAACAGCCAAAAAGCGACATGATGAAGTTAGCTACAAACAAAGATGTGTGGCATACGGGATGAAATCTTTAGCTATTTTGGTTCTGTAACGTCCAAAGAAGTATAACTTCTTACATCCGTACATAAGTACACACACACATTTTTTTTGTGATCGCACACTTCTGTGAATATTTATCAAGTAATTAATCAACAAAATCTAAGGTGGTTTTTAATGTATTCATAACGATTATTATCATCATCATATCAACCATTGGACATCCACGGCTGAACATAGGCCTCCCCCATAGGTCTCCAGAGTGACCGATCTTGTGCGGCCTGCTCCCAATGACATTTACTGTGGGGGGGGGGGGGGGCTTCCCTTCGCTGTGCTTTCAAGTGCATAGTCTCCAGTTGAGAACTTTTCTGCCAGCGGCAGTCAGTTCTTCGTGCTATGTGCCCCGTCCACTGCCAATACAGCTTGCTAATCCTTTGGGCTACGTCAGTGACTTTAGTTATAGCAGAGAGGCTATTCTAATTTAATTAGTCCATGGTCTTAATTATCTACGCTAAGATAAAACAAAGACTTTATTCCTACCTAGATGAAAACTAGATGGAAAGATGACCGATAAAGGTTACTAGGCGCTGCTGGGTGCAGTATGCACAGACTGGTTGCTCTGAAAATCTATAGAAAGAATATTTTTAGCAGTACAAGTCCTGTGGCTGATATATGATCATCCACTTCAACTACGGTCTATAACCCCAAATTAAAATAATTTTTCATAGCATCTGTATAAATTATTTTAATCACAGAGTTTATGATTATTACAATCAAAACTGATGAAGCTCATGAACCAATAAAACAATTAGTATCCTAAACGCTTAACATACTGTTATAATAAAGATCGAAAATTAGTCTCGGAGACTGGAATGAGCTACGTACTCGTGAAACGGTAAATATTTAGACAACAATTATCAGTAGACCGCGATCCTATATCAGTTGCTACTTTTCCAACTGAAAATATGACTAACACTCTGTTCATCGGTGCTTTGGTTGTAACTATTCAATTGCTTCTGGGTTTATACACGCATTGGGTAACGTGCTCTACAATTGGCTTAGATATAAATTCTTTGATGAATGACCGTGGTGAATGGTTTGATTACTTCGTAATCGTCTACCGACATGATATCATTTTGAGCATCGTAGTCACGCCCGCGTCTTTCAAAGGAGCCAAGGCTTCACTTCAACACTCACTATTACATAGCCATATACGAAGTGCAACCTCTTTTTTGAGTTACTGTATTTGCTACCATATTGCATCTTCATATCTATTGGTTACATTTACATTGATAGATTCTAACCACAAAGATAAGATAGCGGTGGAATGTTTTCAATACTTAGTTATCTTGGCCAACAAACTCCTCCGTGACTCCTCGAGACTGCCTCCGTGGCGCAGTGGGCGTATAGCCGGTTGAGACGCAGGAGGTAGCGGGTTCGATTCCTGCCGCGGAACAAATGTTTGCATGATCTACAGATATTTGTTCCGTGTCTGGGTGTTTTTCTATATATTATAAGAATGTATTAACAAAAAAATGTATGTAAGTATTCTATCAGTTATCTGGTTCCCATAGATAGCGCTGTGTGAAATGTCCAGAAATATTTATTTAATATTTATTTATTTATTATTATAAACAACAGGTACTAGGAACTTTCTTAGTATACCTAGATCGTAATGTTGAAATTACAATGATTTTAAAAGTAAGATTTCTTATAATAACCCTTCTGTATCTGATCGCGTTATATTTGCATTACAAGTACGAAACCTTTCGATCGATAAATTGAAGTATAAATTCCATAAAACGTTAAAATTCCTAATTTTGAAAATTCTCGAAATTTTAACGATAATTTATCGACCGAGAATTTTCGTATATACTTGTATTGCGGGTTATTTGTTTTAATTGTTTGTACCGACAACAGTGTCTGGGTCAATGGGTGCCTGCAGAGGCTGTAGATGAGTGTTGAAACCGGGGCAAGCTGAGAAACCGTTGTTAGCGTGGCGACCCCTTTCTTTCAGGATGGTTGGTGGGATGTGGCGATTGATTGCAAGATATAGGGGAGAGCTTTGCCCAGCTGTATGAAAGTACAAGTCAAAAAACAAAAAGTTATTGATGTGAAATATCTATAGCCGCACGTAAAACAGATTTCTGGCGTGGCGACGCGTCGCCACGCTATATGATGGTATATATATACAGTCTATATGCAGTAGTGTGTACGGTGTGGCAACTATTTATTATATTATTATTATTTATTTATTTTGTTATTATTAATATTTAATTATTATTATTATTATTTTTTTTCATATAAAACAATTTCGATGTTTCACATCTGCCAGGCGTCCCGTGACGGCTCACACATTTTTTATCTACCTTGTATTATGCCTTTGTAGGAGTTTGCAGAATATCTTATTAATATGTTATGTGTACAGTAATCTAAGTACTAGCTACCGTTAGAGATATGTGTATATACCTAATATGTAAATATATTATCAACATCCTGCTGCGTGCTCGGCATTCAAAACCAAGTTTAGTGCTAAATATAGAGCTCTATCATAGCTCATCACTTGTGTTAATACGTTCAAAAAGTGTTTTCCATTGTTATACAAAATTTGTATTAATACGTGAAGCAATACTTTGTACACCTCATGCGCGCACGGAGGAGTGTGAGATTTGGTAGATCTACTAATAAATCAGTATGAATTTTCCCGAAGTTCTAAATCATCTCAGAATGTTTCGAAGAAATCTACATCTCCTATTAAAAATACGACATTTATCGTACCATTTGTCATCTTTGAATCTCAGTTATATGTAATTTAAATCTATAATTAAACAAGCAGACGATTTTTATTATAATCAAATTTGAATAAAACGATGTAAAACGCTTAAATCCATCTTTATTTGTCAACATAAGAAATAATTGAATAATAATCGCTTAGTTATCATAAATTATTGTTGTAATGTCACATTTAATTAACAAAATACACTGTCAAAAAAGTGATACAGTTGATCGATTACATGAATGATTTGCCTACAGCTATAAGGGCGTAGATTTAGATATTACCTGCGCCCACGCACTCTGTGTGGTCCACTAGACGCCTTTTGTCAGTCGCTTGTTGGAAGACTAGCGCCATCTAGTGATGATCACTTATAATTACGTATTAGTATACCGAGTGTTCTTTTTTTTGCAAAAACACCTACCTCGTATAAATAATTTATGTATCACTTTTTAAATTTGTATTGTTTTTGTTATAATAACAAAAACAATACAAATTTATATTATGAGCTTATTTCGTATATGACTAAGTATCTACTCATAATTATATAGGTAATTATTTTATACAATAAATCAAGAATCACTTCGCATCAGTCATACTAACTATCATCTACATAATCAATAGGTATATATATCTATTTGATATAAAAATTGCCAAATCCTTATATCACCGACAAAGACTAAAAAATAAACCATTCCGATGAAACGCGGTGTCTTTGATGAATCCCACACTAGTCTATAAAGTTTTAATTTTTGTATAAAGGGAGCAGGTAGGTTGTAAAAAAATGTCTTACTCGTCCGCTCAAGCGTCGGCAACCATCAAAGTTCCATAAGATGCTCCCACGACAGTATTTTAAAAATATCTAGTGATTTTTAAAGAGCTTACAACTCTTTTTGTGATGTACCTACGTATGTATGTGTTCTGTATTTATTTACTTTTTGTTTGGGCTCTCAGAATAGTCGAGGTGTTCGCTTTATGTTAGAGCTTCTGACTCGGAGCAGGTAGTTTGATAACGTTAAGATTTATTTCAATTATCCTTTGTTTATCTAAACGATGTTCTAATCTAAAAGTACTATGTAAACACTAAGACACCTACTGGAATATGATTATTCTTCAATTATATCCGTTTAGCAACCTAATCTGCATAATGATCTTGTCTATGGAATGCTACAATCTAAACCTGAATATAAAATGTCTAAATTCCAAGAGGCGCATCATACGCCACAATAAAATAAACCACGCTTACTAATCGTTGCAGGTTAAAACCGGCTACAAATGGTAATAAAATAAAGGTACATACATACGTGAAGTGTCGAAACGCGGTTCTCTCTTTTCGATATAAATAGTGCGAGGCGAGTCGAGCGCGGCGCACTGACCGACCATCGACAGCGATCCCGATAATCGGGCAAATGTTTGAGTTTCTCTATTTTCAAATCGGGTTGGCCGTAGTCCGTATCAATAAACTGGTGGAACGCGTGCGTTTGAGTTCGGTTGGTAAGGAGATTTGCGTGTAGTGGGACAGGTTAACGCAGGGTGGAATGGCTGGGTGCGCGTTGGGTCTAGCGAGAGTGGTGAGCCGTGTGAACGCGCTGCGTTAATTGGCGTGCGGAGTGTCCGCTGTCTTTGCGCCACGCGCCCGCGCCGTTCATCTCGACCGTTTCAATTTGAATTGAAAACAATAAAATTTTAATAGCGTGATTTTCATTATTCGTTATTTTTATTTTTATAACAAGCTGTTTATTCGATGGATTTTGAACGGATGGTTCTATAGAAGTGCAGATGCAATGTTTTGTTTCGCTTTTTAAAATAACAGGATAAAATATCAAATATAATAATTGTGCTTAAATATCGTTTCTTTAGCCGTTACTTTGATTGCAAAAAGCAACTAGTTTTAATGCGGGAAAAATCATTAAAAACTACACAACAAAATCTCTTTGTTCCAAAACTAAACCAACAGTTTCGTAAACAATAACGTAAATTCCAATTTGTTATCAGTTCGCGCTGTTATCGATGTTAAGTCGAACAAGGACGCCTATGGTACACCGCACTCGTCCTGTTTGGTAACTTAGGTATAAACTGTACCTACCGAGTATGTAAATACCCACTTAGGTAGTTGTGGATGGGAATTTACAGTAACAGCAACACAATAGGAAAACAACTTCGTATTCAAATCATAATTCATCAGCCGCAAAATATTCTAGAAAAAAAATGATTTAACAATCGCAACAAGTTTAAAATACCTACTTATAAGTAAATTTTTGCACATAACCAAAGTACCTAATTCCCATAAATCTACACGATCATACTTATAAAGGTGTATGCATTGGGATGATTTAGGCATACAAGCATTTGGCAACGTTATAAAACACAGTGAAATCGGTTTACCCATAGACATTCTACCGATAGACAAGAAAATTCTTGAAAAAAGTTTGTTCAAATGCTGGTGAGTCAGAACTAAAGTTCGCTGCAGTGCTAAAACATTATTTATGTGATCTAACCAAACTAATAAAACTTGCAGCGCTAGATCGCTTATAGAGTTTAGTTTACTCGCGACCAAAACGTTGTAAGCGCCATGAAATTCATGGCGCTTACGCGTTCCGTTCAACATAGTGTAACAACCTGTCGTTCCTATAGATTTTACAGCACAGACGTGACACAGCTTTTTTACCTACAAAACTTCATTAGAATTCATATTCTATTTCAAAATGTAGTATAATAGTAATGTACTTAATATTCGAAAATATGGTAAAGTAGAAAAGTAATATAAAATGTATTGTTATGCGTTTATTTAAGCTCAAGTACATTAACAATACATAGTTTGAAATCAAACTGTCACCTGATGATTCACTGACACTTCTTGATGTATTTTTGCAGTATCGAATTACGCACGTCGTCATATTTTCTGATCTTTGGCAGATATTATATACTAAAAAGAAAGAATATAAAATAAATATTTAAAAATATCAAACTGGCTAGAAAACATTTACATAAACAAATTAAAACACTTTTTAAAAACACCACGTCAAGTCTGTGTTCAGTCACATATTTTTACCTACGACCGGTTTTGTAATGGAATATCTGCATATTTTAGTCTATGATTTTAGATGGCGTGGCAATATAATAAACAATTCATTTTTCTAACGTGATATTACGATATTATTACATATTTATTCACTTGAACATCCAATAATTTTACTTGACTACTGAATTGTTATTTATGTCATACTTTATGTATTTCATATTTTGATTCGAATTCTCGTATTAATAGTGCCACACCGTATGCGTCCAAACTGCGTGAATGTCGAAGCCGCACTAGTAAGGTGTACGGATTGCAGTACAGTTCAGTGGAACAGAGTCAATGTTCGGATCACGATATCTAGTGCGTAGTACATATATATCGATGGGTTTGCCCATATGGAAGCTACAACGACTCTATAAATACACCAAATACTTAATTCGAACATGTTTTATAAGTTAAGTCCCAAAAATATTAACAACAATTCTTACTGATCGTCATAGAAGAATCAATGTAAGTATCAAAGTACCAATGTGGAAAATAACTGAGGCTAGGTCCACACGAGACTGCTATGAACTACCTGCTATACATACATACAACTACAATATCGATATGACGCAGCGTCTGGCTTTTCTATTGGGATATTGCTCCAAGAAAGAGCTGGGAATGTTGTCTCTTTTCTTAAAAAGACGTATATTATGTCAACAGAATCTGTACTATATCTGTGATTGGGCTATGCAGCCCAACATTAAAGATTTCTTGTAATAGGACGGGGCAAAATGCCTTTTAAATTATATTAAATTTTTAAATTAAATATTGCTGGACTTTTTACACAGCGCTATCTAGCCCCAAATTAAGCAGAGCTTGTACTATGGGAACCAGATAGCTGATAGAATACTTATATATATATATGTATATATATATATGTATATATATATATTGTAAATACATACTTATAATATATAGAGAAACAACCAGACCCGAAACAAATATCTGTAGATCATGCAAACATTTGTTCCGCAGCAGGGATTGAACCCGCTACCTCCTGCGTCTCAGCCGGCTATTCGCCCACTGCACCACGGAGGTTGTCCTTTAATAACAGAAAGAATATGGAATTATTTACATGACAAAATAAAGAAGAAACAGTTGAATCCTCTAAAGACCGTTGCAAACGATCTCTAGATAGCTCAGCTACTCCAGATCACTACCAGGTGGAAGTGTCCCCAAGACTGGCTCCGTTGCCCCACTGAATTGCAATGCTTATAGGTTGACTCAGATAAGCGCCAACTTTCGGATCATACGTCGCTTAGACAAGGCGCCCAGAAATAATATTGAAAAAATTAGAGTCATAATTTGATATCAAAATATTCTGCAGCAGTTTAACTAATTAGAAGCATCACAGATAAGCTTGTAATTAATAATTTTGGTCTGCACATATAAACTAGACTGCTCAAAAGTTAGTTGTTTGGCTGCGATAGATATTGTAGTTTCCAAAGGCACCATAATCATAAATCAAACACCGATTCGTTAATACCATGGGGATGATAACCAATTGAAGATGCCCTGAATTAAAGAACCTGATGATAAGTTGCAGCTACATAGGTTTAGTCAAAGCCGTGGGTTTCCTCTCGATGTTTTTCTTTACGGTTATAAGCACATAGGAAAGTCCATTGATGCACGCCAAACCTCATCAGAAATATATATATCAGGGTACATCCCACTTAACTAACATGCATGACTCTAAAGCACTAACATAATTCACTGATAAAGTTATTCACTGTGCCAATAAGAACGCAAGATATTATGTATTCGGATATCGTAGGACTTGCATAATGTAAATGTCTGCACTGGATTGCAGTGAAACAACGTCTTTGTATATAAAAATACATATTGTTACGAGCTGAGGGTTCGGGATAAAATAATGGAAATCGGTCTGACCAAAATAACACTTTTATTCAACACGATGACGATGAATACACGAACTTGGTCACACGTAATCACAACACACTAATTCACATCACTGTTGCACCACTGAAAGTCACCGAAATGTTCGCACGTATAGCAAAATCCAGACTGACTCGGGAGCAACTACTGTTCACGCGAGACCCTTCTCCATTTCAGTCCTCCAGGGCCTCGCTGAGACTCACTCACTCACTCGGGAGCAACTACTGTTCACGCGAGACCCTGCTCCACGTCAGTCCTCCAGGGCCTCGCTGAGTCTCACTCACTGAGACTGACTCAGACTGACTGTTCGGCCATCTCTCCAGCCTATTTATATCGCACACATTTCGATTGTTCGAGAACGATGTCGATCCTTCCAGGAAAGGGTCGGTCCCTCGACACAATGGCCACTCCCCATTCTGCGAAAAAACAAACAATAGCAACAATAACACAGCAAGACAAAAGCGTTCGAGAAGGTTCGATTATTACTCATTGTTTAACAGCCTCGGCGTAACACTGTCCCCTCCTAAAACATGCTCGTCCCGAGCATTCTTAGCCCCATATCGCGGCAGCCGATCAACATGAACAATTTTAGGCGCACCTCGCGCTGAAGATGTAGCAACTAGAGGAGCCACATTGCCGTCTCCAGTACTTCAGGACACCCAGAGTCCCTTTCTCATCAGCGATCCCAATTCCAGCCTCCAAAACACGGCTCTCATGATTTCTATCTGTTCTTTCACTTCCTGGAATTCCTTTCCAGATGAACCGAACGATTCCCTCATCAGTCGAGCACGCTCTTATGGCCAACGTCGCTGATCTTCCTGTTGACGACGCTGCTCTTCTTTATCCTGATGTCGCTGTTCCTCTTGCAACCGAGTCTGCTCCACCTGTTCACGTCGCTGTTCCTTCTGCAACCGAGCCTGCTCTTACTGCTGACGACGCTTCTGTTCTTTATGCTGACGGCGTTCTTCCTCCTGCAACCAAGCCTGCTCTTCTTGCTGACGACGCTGCTCTTCCTTATCCTGACGTCACTGTTCTGCCTGCAACCGAGCCTGCTCTTCTTGCTGACGACGCTGCTCTTCCTTATCCTGACGTCGCTGTTCTTGCTGCAACCGAGCCTGCTCTTCTTACTGACGTCGCTGTTCTTCCTGCCAACGTCGCTGCTCTTCTTGTTGACGACAAAGCATGGCCATAATAGCAGCAAGATCGCCTGTCACAGGAGCTTGGCCCACGGATGATGATGATGGTGCTCCAAGTGATTCGGCGGCGGCTGATTCCATCTCCATCGGCTGACGACTCTGCCGAGCTTCTTGAACCGGAGAATCTCCAAACCGCCTTTCATCCATTTCCTGTTGTCGTTGACCTCTCGTCCTGACACCGTCCACGTTATCCTTTGGTAGAACCGGCATTATTTTATCCCACTTCTGACACCAAATTGTTACGAGCTAATGGTTCGGGATAAAATAATGGAAATCGGTCTGACCAAAATAACACTTTTATTCAACACGATGACGATGAATACACGAACTTGGTCACACGTAATCACAACACACTAATTCACATCACTGTTGCACCACTTAAAGTCACCGAAATGTTCGCACGTATATCAAAATCCAGACTGACTCGGGAGCAACTACTGTTCACGCGAGACCCTTCTCCACGTCAGTCCTCCAGGGCCTCGCTGAGACTCACTCACTCACTCGGGAGCAACTACTGTTCACGCGAGACCCTGCTCCACGTCAGTCCTCCAGGGCCTCGCTGAGTCTCACTCACTGAGACTGACTCAGACTGACTGTTCGGCCATCTCTCCGGCCTATTTATATCGCACACATTTCGATTGTTCGAGAACGATGTCGATCCTTCCAGGAAAGGGTCGGTCCCTCGACACAATGGCCACTCCCCATTCTGCGAAACCACAAACAATAGCAACAATAACACAGCAAGACAAAAGCGTTCGAGAAGGTTCGATTATTACTCATTGTTTAACAGCCTCGGCATAACAATATGTAGGTGTGGCACTACTTTATACAACCATTGTTATTATGGTCACAATGACGAATGTACATAAGAAAATGGGTATGAAAGTTACACTACAATTTTACACTAAACAACAAATTTAATGCGAAAATTCCGTCAAGAGTGTCAATAATTAAGATCTCAGCTCACTACATCAACCCGGCACCCGACCCGCACCGCCTCGCCGCTCGGCGTTCACTCGTTGACAGCGGGTGGGCCTCGGGTGGACGCCTCGTTATTACCAGTGAACGCCGCGTGATCAACCAGTGGACCTCGCGTGGTCAACGAGTGGGCACCGACACGTTAGAAAGAAAGGCTGTAAATGAAGGGTAGGCGAGGAACGAAGCATTGCCGCCGCATTGTGCTCGCGTCAATCACTCGCAGACTGCGCGGGGTCACCGAGTGGTTAACTCGTCGTCCGGGCGTGAACGGCATACGCCCGAGGCGATCCGGAGGTGATTTAGTGAGCACACGTTCATATAATATAAAGAATACTAACCGCTCGAGGCGAGGCAGTGCGGGTCGGGTGCCGGGTTGATGTAGTGAGCTGTGACCTTTAAGCTCCTTGTAAAAGAGTTTGTTCAGAGAAGTACCACCATTGTCACCATATTTATTAGGGTTTAGGTATATAAAGGGTATAAGCCTGTGAAATTACAATCACATGAAACTTTTCACCTGTATGGCTCAGAGTGACGGGGTCAATACAGTTAGCTCAAGTTTTAGCAGGATGAAACCTGTGTGGTAATGCAGTTGATAAAGGCAGAGGTAACCGCTTAAGTTCAGATGGAGCATCGGCTTTGTTCGTTACCTCAGCAAATAAAAAAGCCACTAGACAACCGAGAATATTTTTAGGGGCTGTCTCAGCCAAACTGTCTACTTCGTGGCCTGCCACAATAAAAGTTATAAAATTCTCGCTTATGTGATACTTAATTTATATAATTTAAACTACTACGATGCTTTAATCATCTCCCTAGCTAGATGTTAAGAAAGATTTAGGTTAAACCCTTATAGCTAACCAAAACCTTGTTTAATAAAAACTCTGACACTGAGGTCCGAAACCTTAGTGTCTTAAAACGAGTGTATGATTAGTATGTGTTACCAACGTCTCTCTCACTATAGGCCACATAAGAAGGCTCAAGGTCACAGCATGCCATGGAGAGGACTATGCTTGGTGTTTCTCCACGAGATCGAATCAGATATAAGGAAATTCGTAGACAAAACGAAGTACCAACATAACACAAAGATTACTGAAGTGGCAGTAGACATGGCACATAGCTCGAAGAGCTGATGGCCGTTGGGGTAGAAAAGTTATTGAGTGGAGACTACACACTGGAAAACGCAGCGTAGGATGACCAATAGATAGAAAGGCAACCTAACCGATAAAGGTTGCTGCGACCGGTTGGGTGCAGGACGCACAAGAACGCTGGAAATCTTTTAGGGAGGAATATGTTGAGCAGTAGAACTTCCTGGTGCTATAATGATGAATGATCACAAATAAATTTACCTAGCAATAAAATAAAATCGTTCGTCTATTGTGCACAAAATGGCATTGAGAATATGCGCAACTAGTAGCTGTTTGGTCACTTGAAATAAATTTATGATTATTTTGAAGCGGCGTGCCAACGCGTCGTTTGAGAACGATGAATGGCGAGGATGCAAATCCTAAGTCGATATGGATAAGGCATCAATGAAAATTATATCTTATCGCTAAAGAAAACGATATTTGATGATTAATTATAAAATAAGAAGATTATTAGGTATTTTTTTTATTATTTTTCTAAAAGTGTTTCTAAACGAGATTTTTTTTCACGGCAAAGCTCACTCACACTACGTTAACGTACAATATGTGTCTTATGGTAATCAATTGCTATCAATAATTGCCTACGCCACACTTAATTTTATCGGTAATAAGAAGTCAAAATGCCCGGGAAATATGAGAATATGGACAAGCATTACGAACATAAATTGCCGTAACATTGCCGACAATACTTGCCGTAAAAAGGTTGCTCGCTTAGGAGCACCTAGGCTTTCATAGTAATTTGTTAGAGGCGATTAAATTACATCAAATCAACAGGAGATATTTACGACTTAATATAATATCAACGTTGTAATGTGTTGTATTAGTAGTTCAAGCTCTTAGAGTTCTACCCTGGCTTAGCTATTTAGAAGTAACACATCCTTACAGTTTGGCTCTCTCCGTTTATTAGAAATTATTATTAAATGAAATTTAGAATTATGAAATTATGCATCATGCATCATGAGGTTTGCTTAAACCTCTTTCGCTCTATGGTCGGCCTCTTTTTTCTACGGTATTCACATAGGTAGATATCTATGTGAATACCGTGTACATGCCGTACGTGTGCGTGTGTGTGTAATATCGAATTCGCTTGTGTAAGTTTTAACACCTAAATAAAACACAATAAATGTTTTTCAAAGTCTTCTGATTTAAGGTATGCTCGAATTACCTTGAATACCATATCCATCATTATACGACATTCATAACCACGTACAGTTATAGTTTAACGACAACGCTGACATATCGCGTGTAAGGAGATCAACACCGGATGCGCTAGCGCATAGGTAGTATGCGGAAGTTATTATACGTGGCAACATCGATTATTGTATAGATGCATTATTATCAGTTAGACAGAATTACTAAATGAACGTTCTAATAATAGAATAATAGTAAACCATCCTATATTATCAAATAAAAGACATAGGTATAATAATTTTATTGCAATTTTTATCTGCCGCTGAATAAGTCCTTCCCTTTCAATCCTTTGATAATTTGCAGCAACTTCCTTCAAAAGGCTCAAGATTACGTCATCGCTCTTCTTCATAATGGCCTCAAAAAACGTCGCCCTCCGACTTCAGGCATTCATAATAAGTAGGTATATCACATATAAGAATGTCGTCCACTGAAAATATCAGGCAATCAGGCATTATCATAGAATAAAATAGAATGCTTTGTTGTACACCCGGAATACTTAAAATGCTAAATATGCTATGCTAAATATAGTGAAATGGGTAGCCTTATCGCTGAAAGCGGTTTGTTCCATTATCATCATTATAGCTGTCAAAGGACGTCCACGTGGCTTCCCCATAGATTTCCAGAGCGACCAATGTTGTGCGGCCTGCGCCCAATGGCTCCCAGCAACCTTTATCAGGTCTTCTTTCCAGCTAGTGGGGGGGTCGTCCTACGCTGCGCTTTCCAGTGCGTGGTCTCCGCTCGAGAACCTTTCTGCTCCAACGGCCGCTGACGGCAGGCATACCTAAATGGTGTTTAATATAACTTAAAATTAATAAGTATAATCTACAAGTAAGTTTGTTGTCTGTATGTTTATTCTCAGAAACTACTGAAACGATTCTGATGAATATTTCACTGATAGAATAGAATATAATCATATTTTATTTGCAACATACTTAAAGTTAATACAAAAAATAATCAAGTATAAAAAACACATAAAAACAAATCTTAATATCTCACAAAGAATAGTTGCAAAATGGTCCTTAACTCAGCATGTGCTGGTTGCAACAACCAGCGCTGGTCTTCAAACAGTTGCAACGAAATAAAATTAACAAACGATTAACAAATTAACAACAAACGATTTGCTTCAACTTTTCTTGTTAGAACAAGTAAGGAGTGGAACTCACTTCCGGCGTATGTTTTTCCGAACCAGTATAATCTTGGAGTCTTCATGTGCAGAGTGAATAGGTTCTTTCTAGGCAAGCGTGCTCCATCTTCGATCACACCGTCACTTAACATCAGGTGAGGTAGTGATCAAGTGCTTTGCTATCATCAATTAAAAAAAAAATGTATGATAGAAATAAATACAAATAAAAAAAAACAACGATTAAATTAAATTACATACTTCAATGGTACCTTAAACGATGATAGTTTTATAACAACTATATGATAGTTTTTTATAGAAAGTTACACCATTCCTGAGTGATATAACCATATTTTACTTTCGTAAAAATTCGTACGAAGCTGGGGCGAGTCTAAAATATACAGATTCAAATTCTGTTGTTTACAAATCTCTACTGTTCTATGCGAAACTATATTTTCTCGTGTAAGCTTGATTGTGATTATTTTCACATAATCGTACCTACACGACTACCAACAACATGCAAGTAAGTAATACAATTAAATTCTTATCGCTCGACGCGTGCTGGATAGCCTGAATTTTAAACTGAAAGTAATGATTTCCATTTTCAGTGTCACTGTTAACTGAATTTAGACTTTTTACATCACAAAAATAATGAACTACAAAGAAGTATTTAATAATACAAAAGAAACAAAAAGAACGTTACAAGCGATCTAAAGTTAGCGCAACTGATCCAAATATTTTGGAAAATGCAAACGGAAATTTTCCTGATACTGTTATTTCTGCCGGACTGTACCCAGACATTGATACAATAAGTTCTACATTTTTTTTCTTATGGTCCAGGCAACTCAAGTGATATTAGCGAAAATTTTATACATACATATATTTTTTTCCATATGGAAATGTAGAACTTTGTTTACCACCCCCTCCCAGTAGATACGCGATGTACAATTGTAGGTTCAAAGAGTAGACAAAAGAATGAAGGCATAGGCTTAAAAAAACCGGACAAATGCGAGTCTGACTCGCGCACCGAGGGTTCAGTTTTTTTTAATGTAATTTAAAAAATGAACCATTTTCGGATTTCTTCCTTTACTTGTACTGTAAGACCTCATTTCTTGTCAAATTCTATGATTCTTGGTCAACGGGAATCATAGGGAACCCCTATAGGGTCTGATTTTATGCGAGAAAAAAATACACCATATATGGCCATTTTTATTGATTCTGTTGACTTAGAAGCTTGATTTTTTTGGAGCTCCAAGAGACTAATATATCACTTGATACTTCCATACGTTCTTGAGAAAAAAGGTCCTGACAGACGGACAGACAGACGGATAACGAAGTGATCCTATAAGAGTTCCTTTTTTCCTTTTGAGGTACGGAACCCTAAAAATGATGACTGGTAAGTACTGACTTACCTTTATTATTGTGACTTTCTTTGTATATTTAATTTTGTTTCGTGTGCAATACCTATCTATCTACTAATCCACACTCTGGATACTTGATGTACGCGCAACTTGAGGTCGACCGAGAGGGCGTTTGCGAGACGATTTTGTGGCTAACGAGAAAATATTAGCGGGAGACCGCCAAAGAGAGAAGTGGAAGGATTTGGGGGACCTTTTCTAAGCAATAGGACGGAATAGGTAATAAAAAGTACTGACCTTTTGTTCTTAAATTTTATGGAACATGTTCAATGTATTAACCGCTCTATCATTATTAGTATCAATATAAGCTCGCATACTGCTCGTAGGCTGCTAATGTAGGCTAAGGCTTACAGCTATCAAAGGTCTGCCTTACCTTATTAGACAACGATGCGTTGCAATATCATACATGCATTTTAAGTGCATACGTAGGTTTTGTGTGTCGCGATAATATCTAATACTCAAATAAGGCCATCGTTTTCATCAACATACGGTCTGGTTAGTGCGATTCCAATATTGTTAAGATATTCGTCAATTTTACGAAAGTTTTTATAGAAAGTAACACCCTGACAGAATTGATGTTTTGGTTGAAGATCGATGGTATAAATATCTAGAAAATACCTTAAAATTTTTCATATTGTTACGCCGAGGCTGTCACAGAATAAGTGATAGGTGGTTGGCATTTCTCGATGGCTCTCGGCTTACCTACTGTATCGCAGAATAGGTAATACTGGGTATGGAATAAGGAATGGTTGTTCTGTCGAAATACCTGCCCTTTCCTGGAACGATCGAGAGCGTTCGAGTGTTATGAACTGTGCGCGGTATAAATAGGCCGGAGAGACGGCCGGAGGAGTCAGTCTGGTTTTGGCTATACGTGCGAACATTTCGGTGTAGTGCAACAGTGTTATGAATTAGTGTGTTGTGATTACTTGTGACTAAGTTCGTGTATTTATCGTTTTAGTGTTGAATAAAAGTGTTATTTTGGTTAGACTGATTTTCATTATTTTATCCCAAACCTTCAGCTCGTAACAATACCAACGAGAGTCTATAGCTTATGCTTAGGTATTATGAAAACACAAATAGAATGACTTCGCAGAAAATGCATTTCAAATAGTTTTTTTCCCTAGTTTCAGTTATTCATATGAAGGTGGTGTAAAATGAGTATCTAGGTAATAATTACATCGCCATCAAGTTTCTTTCCACAGCAATTGATTTGCAAGTTATTTTCTCAAATTCAAGGCATGAAATTAATGTGTTACCACATTAAAACTCGTTACTGGCTTTGATAACAGTTTTGCGTGTACTGTTATCAGCTATTTATGTAATAAGGTCTCTTATGTTGAAAATTACGAATATGCTTGTAGTTCACATGAAATACATTATTTACACAATACAAGTCGTTTTTTTTTTGTATAACTACTGTGTTATTGTTTGTCTAATGTTCAATTGTTTTGTTGTTTTGTATCTGTGTTAGTTTTTAAGTTTATTTTATTAATTCTTGTGTAACGATTTGGATTTCTCTATAATTAATTATTGATTAAAACGGGTATTTATCGCGTATGTACCTATTTTATTTGTTAACGCCGGGATAACAAATAAAATAGGTACATACGCGATAAATACCAGTTTTAATCAATAATTATGTACAGTGATCGCGAAAGTTTAAAAAATACTTTTGTCTGCAATGTTACTCTTATTTAAATAAATCAATCTTGAATCTTAAATCTTAAAAAAATTTCTTAAAAAAATCCACAAAATTGTTAAAGGGGTTTGAAAAATTTTGTCATAGTCCCCGATCTACCTATTTGTTCAATATCGCAACACACTATAATAGGTACTTGTAAATTTGGATTGGGGACATATAGACGAACAAAACGGCATATTGCTTTTCGAATGTCTTAAAGTGTCACGTTATGGAGATAATTGGACATAAATAATACAAAGTAATAATTCTCCGTAACTTGATACTTAAGGACATAATATTTTAAAGTCCCCAATCCAAAAATATAGTAGTAGTTCGTCCCGAATCTCGCGAGTCTCCCATAAAATCAAAAAAATATTATATGTAATCTTTGACTATCAAAATAGAGCCACGAAATGTATACCCAACTTACTTGACCTACAGTTTCATTCAAATTACAGGTAACGGGAGTTTATGCAAATTGGTTTCTCTTTTTTGGGGTAGAAATTGCAGTTATTCTGGATTTTAGACTTTTGCCTATATTTGTGTAATTTAAACTACACGCATACCAAATTACAGCACTGTAGGATCACTGGTGTACCCTGTGAATTTTGTCTAAGTTCAGTTTTTATTATGGCTAATAACTTAAAAACTACAAAGTTTAAACCAAAAATAAAAACGGGGTTGAAATGTACTCACAAAAACCTTTTATTAGACGTGCCACTTGACCTATTTTGTTTTGTCCATTTTGGGACAATCCCTCCATATTTTTAGCTCATTATATCACATCAAAATTGTGACATCCCTACCTACCTATATACCAAATTTCACGATGATCGGATAAACGCTTCGAAAGTTATCCTCGGACAAACAAACATACATACATACATGCAATGCCGATTTGCCCAAGTTGATTTAGAGATCTCGCTTCGCTCGATCAATTAGTTTCAAAGTGCGACGAGAGATTGAAGTAAAATAAGGCAGATCGGAGCCTATTCCAGCCTCAGACAAGAAAGTTCGAATCCCTTTCTAAAATTTACCAACTTACTAAGTTTGCTAGGGTTTAGAACTATTTTGTGGAATTCACTATTTGTCGATCGACAACTTCTGTACTTGCCGTGTTTGCTTGTTGCTTGTAACAACATATATAAGTGATAAAAAAATCTCTAAAATGTATCTACTAGTTTCATAAGGAAAACAAATTACCTCCCAACCAGTTCAACTCAGTAACTCAGTACAGTAACTGCTGCTTAATAGCAAGTTGCTTAGCATAACGCACAGTCTGAAGGTGAAAGGCGTATCGCTTTCGAATTAGATCGCGTTATATCGACAGCAGTGAAATCCATCGCTCTCCAATGTTTACGTACATTGTGACTGTATATGTTTGTTTGTGTAGGTCAAAAGTCACACGCGCAACAATAACGGCAAAATCACACATTGCCGTTGGTTCCTACAAGTACCATGTTACTGTTGACCATCAAATTTATAATATGTGAACATTTACGTTTTATATACCTGTGAAAAACTACGGAAAATTTCGTAGATATGGCGAACTGGTTGAAAACATTTCATCTTTTTTTGGTTCCCAAAATATGTTAAAATATATTACCATATGAATTTGAATACATATGCCACGCAATATATTTAAACAACACGATATTTACAGCTGTTTGCAGTTGTAATTGTCATAATTTGGATGTTCCTTTAAAATTTGAGTGGCTATGTAATTTTAATAATGAGTTTTTGAAAGCCGAGAGTACTAAATGTCCAGATTAAATAGCTAGTACAACCTAATATGGTAGGTTTTTACCTACAATGTAATCTGAACTTACCTACGCAGATAAACAGGTAGTTGAATTCCACTCTCTCACCTACTTTAAAAGTAGATCAATATCATCAGTAATTATTTTATCCATGTCTACATGGATGTCGATAACCATTACATAAAGTAATCAATGCCAATGTATATATCTAGTCATTACACTACCATGAGATTACACGATACCAAATTTCATGATGATCGGATAAACGGTTCGAAAGTTATCCTTGGACAAACAAACATACATACATACAATGCCGATTTGCCCAAGTTGATTTGGAGATCTCGCTTCGCTCGATCAATAATAATAATTTTTGCTTTTGTGGAGACACTAGAAAATTTTCAAGTGCTGTTTTAGCTTTGATAACAGAATTAATGGCTAAATGTTGAACGGCCAATCGTGGAACCGATGATTTCATTGGTCACAGTGGGTATCTACAGAGAACCCATGTCCAGTTCGCTTATTGGCTGAATATGATTTAACGCTTTCGACATCTTGTTATACTGATTTATTTAGTACATAGTAATTTATTTGCATGATATTTAAAGTGACACGTCTCGTCGTATCAAAGTATATCGAGAATATAAAAGAGTACGCCATACGTGACGATATGTGACCAACGAGCAATAAAAGGGACCATATTAATAAAACGTTACGAGCCTTTTCAGAAAATTGCTTCCACAGCCCCACTATTACGTATGAAAGACAGCAGCCAAAATAAAGGAAACACACGCTTTTTCAAAAGATGACCTGTTTGTTGCTATCATTTGAATTGTATCTGTTTGTTTTCAACTATACGTAATAGGGGATCGGTCAGTTTACAGCATTTATTTGGGTAAGTGGATAAAGTGGATTACAATGTACTAGTATTAAGGAGGGTTCCGCAGTCAAACTTGGAATCCCTATAGTTTCGCCAGATCCGTCTGTCACTAGATACAACAGTTTGAATTTTGGAAAAACTTTGCTGTGTGTATGTATGTATGTTTGTTTGTCCGAGTATAACTTTCGAAGCGTTTATCCGATCACCGTGAAATTTGGTAGGTAGTACTGGCACAATTTTGGTGTAACTAAATGGGCTAAAAATATGGGGGGATTGTTGAGATATTGGAGTTCAAGTGGGGTAAAAAAAATGAGACTATTAGGTCAAGTGAAACGTCAAATGAAAGGCACTTCATTAGTACATTTTGATTCAGTTTTTATTTTTAGTTTAAACCTTGTAGTTTTTAAGTTACGAGTATTAGTCATAACAAAAACTAAACTTGGACAAAAATACACAGGGTGCACTAATTACCCCACAGTGCTGAAATTTGGTATGCGTGTAGCTTTAGTGACACAAATATAGGCAAAAATCTGAAATCCAGAATAACTGCAATTTCTACTCCAAAAAAAAATTACCAGTTAACATGAACTCCCGTTACCTGTAATTTGAATGAAACTGTAGGTCAAGTAAGTTGTTTTTTTTTGTGTTTTGGGATACTCGCAAGATCTCAGTTCGAGGCGAACCACTAGTTTAATATGACCAAGATACAGCTTACTGTCTACGAAAGCCTTTACTGTGCGTGGTCCGACACGCTCTTGAGTAATTAATAATTAATATCCCACTCTACTAAGGAAGTTTTTAATAGGTAGATACCATTGAAGAAGGGTTCAAGGTTATGCCATTATTCTTGTTAAGTTCACCGTTATAAGCTAAATTTTGATTGCTAATAGCAATAACAATTATATATTAACTGTCTTGATAATGTTAGATCCTCTAAAAATAATTGGGTATTTTGCTAATTCTGTGATAGTACTTATCAGGGGTATTCGCATTCCGACATTCAATTCTAAATGTAAAATATGATGATTATATGATTATACATTTCATGATTATATTACGATGATGGGTGTCAATTCCAACATAGAACTACAAGAATTATCGATCCAGATAATTTCGGCTAGTGGGTATACAATTGTCGACCATAAGATCAGTTGGTAAGAGTCATTATTGGATACGAATGCAACTTGTACGTAGCTTATAAAGAACGGCTAGAAAGATACCATAGATAAAAAAATTATTAACATTTGACACAAGTAGAACGAATACAAAATATTTAAATTTGACGACCTCCGTGGCGCAGTGGGCGAATAGCCGGCTGAGACGCAGGAGGTAGCGGGTTCGAATCCCACTGTGGAACAAATGTTTGTATAATTTACAGATATTTGTTTCGGATCTGGATGTTTTTCTATATATTATAAGTATGTATTTACAAAATAAAAGTATATAAGTATTCTATCAGTTATCTGGTTCCCATAGTACAAGCTCTGCTTAGTTTGGGACTAGACAGCGCTTTGTGAAATGTCCAGCCATATTTATAAAAAAAAAACATTGAGTTTAACAAATGCTTGCAGCTCCGATGATCAGAGATGATTTTTCGGGGTCTATGATGTTTAAAGTATACAGGTATTTACAAAAAAATATATAAATAAATAAATAAATATTGCTAGACATTTCACACAGTATTTTTTGTAAATACATACTTATAATATATATAGGTATTCTATCATAGTTACTGATTTAAACTGGTATTTATCGCGTATGTACCTTTTTACAAACGCGATAAATACCCGTTTAAATCAGTAATTATGTAGAGTGATCGTAAAAGTTTAAAAAACACCAGTATTCTCTCAGTTATCTGATTCCCATAGTACAAGCTCTGCTTAATTTGGGGCTAGATAGCATGTCTATGAAATGTCCAGCAATATTTATTTATTTAGTCTAATACACCTGCGTTCACAAACGCTGTCATTTGATAATTGAACTTTAATCATCACGTTTTCCTGAAATAATAAACCAGGCTCTTTGTTGAAATACAACCAGCATTGCCTACACAGAAAAAATTTAACCATGATCAAGATAAAATAAATCGCTTTATTTAGCGAAAATATCCTCATTAGACAAATTTATTTGATTTTCATAATTCTTATTTATGCTTTAAACATATAATTTTTTTTAAATTCGTTAATTAAAGCTGACGTTATAAGTTTATGACATTTGAAAGCCAATCGTGTAACCGTAACAGTAAAATTCAAGTTTCGATCTAATCTATTATGTTAAATGCCCTAAACGGTAATCACGTAATTACAATAGACCTTAATTATATCATGATAATATTGTAATATTAGTTGAGCAGAATGCCAAAATATATTCAATTCATAACCCAATCTCGTTTGAGTCAAATTTCGTTATATTATATATTAAAATTTGATTACATGAATTGTTCCCCTGGATTAAATCTCTTATAACCTCAATAATATTTATTAAAAAGGTGTGGACAAATTTTCCCTTAAACGCAGATATAGCGACCAAATTTGTTCACCAATTTTCTGCAGATAATAATAAATATTACTGAACATTTCTCACAACGCTATCTAGCCCCAAACTAAGCAGAACTTGTACTATGGGAACCAGATAACTGATAGAATACTTATATACTTTTTTGTTTGTAAATACATACTTATATTATATAGAAAAATACCCAGACACGGAACAAATATCTGTAGATCATGCAAACATTTTTTCCGTGGCGAGAATCGAACCCGCTACCTCCTGCGTCTCAGCCGGCTATACGCCCACTGCGCCACGGAGGCAGTCTAACGGATCCCGATGGAGTAATCTAGCCATTATATTAAAAGCTGTGCCCACACTTCACTATTGTCGGAATATGATACGATTAGTTGGAAATTCGCGTAGGCAGATCTCACTCGTGGAAATCATTGACAAGGTCGAACCATTGGCGGATGGCCTCGCAATCAAAGGATAACTACTAAGGACAAGTGGAAATTGTTTACGTGAGTCTGTTGTGTCGTTAGCCTTATTTCAGTGACGTCAATAGTTGATTACGTTAGCTACTTATCAGTTCGGTGTTTTTGTAAGAACTCTTTGATGAAAATTGACAAGTATTTGCATAAAAGAGCTCTGGTTTTGTCTATGTGGGGTGAGCGCTAGATTTTGGGGTTGAAGAGTGCGTCGCAATTTGTATAGATAACCTCAAAGCATATCCTTTGAGTACTTAATTTTACTTTTGTTTTGAAATGAGGAGATCCGTAGGTAAATCAAGATCACAAAGACCAAAAGGATTAGCATGCTGATGTGGCTGAAGAGCGGGACCACAAGACTGCGCAGCGTAGGACGGCCTCCCAGTAGTTGGAAGGACGACCTGGTAAAGGAGCCGTTAGGTGCAGGCTGCACATATTCAGTTGCTCTGGAAGTCTGTGGGGGAGGCCTATGGTCAGCAGTGGACTTCTTGTGGCAGATATGACGATATCCTTTCTAGAGTCAAAGTACAATACTAACCTAACTCAAGCAAAATATTGTTACGAGCTGAGGGTTCGGGATAAAATAATGGGAATCGATCCAACCAAAATAACACTTTTATTCAACACGATGACGATGAATACACGAACTTGGTCACACGTATCACAACACACTAATTCACACCACTGGTGCACCACTTAAAGTCACCGAAATGTTCGCACGTATAGCTTAATCCAGACTGACTCGCGAGCAACTACTATTCACGCGAGACCCTTCCCACGTCAGTCCTCCAGGGCCTCGCTGAGACTCACTCACTCACTGAGACTGACTCGAGACTAACTGACAACTGACTGTCCGGCCATCTCTCCGGCCTATTTATATCCACACATTTCGATTGTTCGAGAAGGATCTCGATCGTTCCAGGAAAAGGGTCGGTCCCTCGACACAATGGCCACTCCATTGTGCGCAACCGCAGACAATAACAACAATAACGCAGCAAGACTAAAGCGTTCGAGAAGTTACGATTATTACTCATTGTTTAACAGCCTCGGCGTAACAATATGATGAAATTGCAACAATAATATTTAACTCTTTAAAAAAATTTCGTTGCATCGTTATTGATTAAGTTAATTTTTATCTTGATTCATTTTAATTACGGATGTGTAACTACCTTGCTTTTTCTCTTTATGTAAAACTAGCTTCCGCCCGCGGCTTCGCACGTATGGTTTGTCAATAAAAAGTAGCCTATGTGTTAATCCAGGTTATAATCTACACACGTACCGAATTTCATTAAAATCCATTTAGTAGTTTTTGCGTGAAAGAATAATAAACATCCACAGATACAACCATAAAAACTTTCGCGTTTTTATTATTAGTGGGTTAAAACAAATTGAAATTATCATTATTATAAATACGGGATTTATCACGTACCGTCTTATCAGTGTTTCGACCAACAATGTTTCGGTTCAATTCGTGAACCTTCATCAGGGTGAGTGCGATCCGCTCCGAATAACATCTCGCCTCGCACATACAACACCGATAAGACGGTACGTGATAAATCCCGTATTCATAATAATGATTGAAATAAATCACGAAAGTTTTCTAAGTAAAATTGAAATTATCTATCAAAATCGGATAGATCAAACATATTGTGAGCTACCACTTCGCCCAATATAAATAGGACAGAACACTAGTCTTAAAAACATTGAAAGGTGTAATCGGTTACAATATTTTGTTTCATACAGTTATAAATTTTAGTTGTTTACGCCGCTATAAAACTGTGGCCCTTGGAATTAAATGAGGTGTGATAGACTAAGAGGTAGGCATCGGTTTACAGAGAAAGTCCACTTTCTTGTGTTTCTGTGACCGTAGAAATGATTGTGGCTCTATGGAAGTGGCACCGACGCTTGATGTACAATTTGGATCTTGTTTAATCAATAACAGTTCCTTTTTTAAGGTCTTAGTAAGAGCATAGACGAATTTCTTGACTTATATGGTGTTAACGTTTTTTACATAAGCACTAATTAGTGCACTATCGCAAACAAGAGTAGTAGAGTTTCTTAGAAAAGGGCTCGTCCGGGGAAGTACTACCACCATACCTATTTCTGCCACCAAACAGCATTGCTGTGTTTCGGTGTGAAGGGTCTGGTTGCCGGTGAAATTACAGGCACACGAGGACAGTGCATCGTAGGGCATATTTCTAAGGTGCGTGACCTACGAGGCAATTTTCTATTATAGGCGATGCCACTTAACATCAGGTGGGCCTTAAGCTTTTTCCAACTCCATGTAGGATAAAAAAAATAAGGATCTTGATTTATTTTAATACTCAATTAATTAAACAAAAAAATTCTCATCCTTTCTTTAAAAAATGTTTCATCAGTTATTGTGTTGTTTTCTTGGCCAGCTCCATGTAGTAAAAGTCCTATAGGTATAGTAAAAAGGAAAACGGCTTTGTTATTAATGATTTGAGATCGGGTGCTTAATTACCTAAAGTTAAAAGTTGGCTAGTATGGATAGCACTTTTTTATTGAAAAAATTTCGTGATTCCGGGATCAACAAATTTGTATGGTATGAATAGAATAGAATATTTCTCGGGCGCATCTTCGCTGAAGAACGCGGAAATATGCCCGCTGACTGGTCTCAATACTTGATAATTCTTTAGATCTACGTTCGTCTAGAATGGCTTAGCACTGGACTTGTGTGATGTTTTCCCAACACTGTAGGTTAATGCATGGTCGCTTTCTTGCCTTGTCCGTTGAATCGCTAACTGCACGATTGTTAACCCACTAATTTAAATCTATCGCTTTAAGGTATATTTCTCGTTGGCTAAGAACGTTTGGTTTCACTCGCATGACTTGTGTTTTAATTATAAAATGCGATAAAGAAAGTCCACTGCCACCAACTTATCTGTTCAGGTGGACGAAATTGGAACTAATCCTGACGTCACCGAGAAACGAGATTGTTCGAACTGAAAGTGAGTTCCCGGTGACGGCGTGCAGTGGACACACGGACATAGTAAAATTAAATATATGTGTTGCTACTTCGGCGACGTCTTCTCGTTCTCGGTGATGTTCCAGCGACTGCGCGTGAACATACGCCCTTAGGGAAAGTTTTAAAGAAAAGGATCTTCTATGAAGGCACTGCGCAACACGTGTGGCACAGTGCCTTATATCATTACTAGTGGTTCGCCCCAAACTGAGATCTCGCGAATCACCAATAAAAACAAAAAAATAAATATTCGTAATCTTTGACTATCAAAATAGTGCCACGAAATGCATAACTTTACTTGGCCTACAGATTCATTCACATTACAGGTAACGGGAGTTCACGTTACATGGTTACTCTTTTTTGGGTTATCCGTAGAAATTACAGTTATCCTGGATTTCAGACTTTTGCCTATATTTGTGTCACTAAAGCTACACGCATACCAAATTTCAGCACTGTGGGGTCACTGGTGTACCTTGTAAATTATGTCAAAGCTCAGTATTTATTATGGCTTAAAAACTACAAAATTAAAACTAAAAATAAAAATGGCGTCAAAATGTACTCACAAAGAACTTTTATTAGACGTGCCACTTGACCAGATAGTCCCATTTTGGTTTTTTTACTACTCTTGAACCCTAATATTTCAATTTTTTTCTCACCCCCACATTTTTAACTCATTGAGTCACACCAAAATTGTGCCATCACCTATATACCAAAGTTCATGATGATCGGATAAACCCTTCGAAAGTTATCCTCGGACAAACAAACATACATACATATTACATACAACGCCGATTTGCCCAAGTTGATTTGGAGATCTCGCTTCGCTCGATCAATAATGATTTAAACAAGGTATGTAATCAAAGAAGTTGTACGTGTCTTCCAAAGGACTACGTCACACGTGTCCTAATTATTCAAACAAGATTTTGAATTAATTGAATTTGTACCAAAAAAGACGCCTTCCCCGAAATAGCAATGATCCGGTAAATTCTTTAAATAATAAATTAGTTAACTGTTTTCGATCGAAGTCCAACAATTATTGGCAAGTATTCAAGTACGCACAATGCACTAAATATTTACCAGTTTGGCTGTTATTTGATGTCAGTCACAGAATGGTGATCGCTTTTTTTAATCTGAAGGATAATGATTGATGTCTTTATGGAGAGATGATAAGATTCTCGTGAATTTTTAATTTTGTTCTCACTTTTGTTTGATGCAAGTGTTATTTTGGTTGATTGACTTTCAAATCACCCGATCAGTTTAGTAGCACCAATTATCCTTTGCAACGATTTGAACATGGTCGTTTGGCGTTGCATTCAACATTGTTACAAGATTAGGTATACAGGGTGTTTGGTAATATACTGACGATATTTAAGTGACGGTTTCTCAAAATATAAAAAAGACTTCTATAAAAAAAACTACTAGTTCTATTATCAAATTTTAAAGAAAATCGACTAAGTTTAGGTGATTAATTAATATGATATAAAACTTACTGCCTACTCCTTATTCATTTATTTATTTAACAAAATCCACAGCTCTTAATATATAGATACAAACTATTACTAAGCTGAACTTACGGCCAAAAACTGATTTACGTACGTATTGTAATTATATTATATAAAGCTCGATTACCACTCACTGACTGACTGACTCATTGACATGTTTGTTCTCCCAGATGCCACCTCGTAGGGTGAAAATGTTTGGTGGGATCGTATAGAGGGAGTTCCGATGAGTTGGGAATAAATCCTAAAGTACCCCTTTTGTCCCCCATTCGCTCCCATCCACCTCGTATCTCGGAAAGTATAGGTCTTAGAGCGTTGGTGCAAAAACTAATGTTGCAGAGGACATTTTTTTATATCCGGTTCCATGAAAAAAAAATTGTCTTTCATACAAAAAAAAAATTGTCCCATACAAAATATTTCTGTATGAATACCGTAAACCGTATATTTCGTTTGCCGTAATTTTCATACTGTTTTTGTAGGGAGCCCATGGCTTGTGTGTACTATAAAATTACTGTAAATTTGCTTGATTCTATATAATGGTGGTGGAGGGGCATGAGACAACTTTCATAGTTTTTGCAAAGGTCATCATCATCATTTTGGAACATCCAATTTTTTTTTTTTTTTTTAGTATGCAACGTTCATCATGTTTATTTTGGAACATCCACATTTTTTTAATTATGCCTCATCCACAATGATCACTTTGAAACGTCATTTTTTTTTTTTTATTATGCAACATCCACTGTGATCATTTTGGTACATCATTTTTTTAATTATTCCTCATCCACAATGATCACTTTGGAACGTCAATTATTTTTTTTTATTATGCATCATCCACTGTGATCATTTTGTAACATCATTTTTTTTTCAATTATGCCTCATCCACAATGATCACTTTGAAACGTCATTTTTTTTTTTATTATGCAACATCCACTGTGATCATTTTGGTACATCATTTTTTTAATTATGCCTCATCCACAATGATCACTTTGGAACGTCAATTTTTTTTTTTTATTATGCATCATCCACTGTGATCATTTTGTAACATCATTTTTTTTCAATTATGCCTCATCCACAATGATCACTTTGAAACGTCATTTTTTTTTTTATTATGCAACATCCACTGTGATCATTTTGGTACATCATTTTTTTAATTATGCCTCATCCACAATGATCACTTTGGAACGTCAATTATTTTTTTTTTATTATGCATCATCCACTGTGATCATTTTGGAACATCATTTTTTTTAATTATGCCTCATCCACAATGATCACTTTGGAACGTCAATTATTATTTTTTTTTTGTATTATGCAACATCCACTGTGATCATTTTGGTACATCATTTTTTTTATTATGCCTCATCCACAATGATCACTTTGGAACGTCAATTATTTTTTTTTATTATGCAAAATCCTTTGTGATCTTTTTGGAAAATCAATTTTTTTTAATTATGCCTCATCCACAATGATCACTTTTGGAACGTCAATTTTTTTTTACTATGCAAAATCCTTTGTGATCATTTTGGAACATCATTTTGTTTTAAATTATGCCTCATCCACAATGATCACTTTTGGAACGTCATTTTTTTTATTATGCAAAATCCTTTGTGATCATTTTGGAACATCAATTTTTTTTTATTTATGCCTCATCCACTATGATCATTTTTGAACGTCAATTTTTTTTTATTATGCGACATCCACTATTCGAACATTCTCTTTGATTGCTTGTTACACTTCGTCATCCTCTTTTATTGTTTCTTCCGCCTCCACATCTTCTATTTTTGCATGTTCCACTTCGTTATCCTTTTAAAATGCTTCTTCTACTTCATATCCTCTTTAATTGCTTCAGTTACTTCATTATGCGCTCTACAAAATTGTGGTGTTTCATACAAAACTTCAATCGCTCATATCTTCTAAACGGGAAGAGCTAGCCCTAGCAAACTTGTACAAAATATTGGTGTAAATTTTTGGTGGAACTGTTTTTTTATTGTCATCCTTGACATCCTTTTTGAATGCTTCTCTCACTTCGTCATCTTCTTTGAATGTTTTTTCCACTTCGACATCATCTTTGACTGCTTCTTTAACTTCGATATCCTCTTTGATTGCTTCTCCCACTTCGATATCGTCTTTGACTGCTTCTTCCATTTCGATATCGTCTTTGATTGCTTTTTCACTTCGTCATCTTCTTTGAATGCTTCTACCACCTTGGTATCCTCTTTGATTGCTTACTCAACTTCAATTTCCTCTTTGATTGTTTCTGCCACTTCGATATCCTATTTGATTGCTTCTCCCACTTCAACATTCTCTTTGATAGTTTCTTCCACTTCGATATCCAATCAACAAATTTATGATTTTTCTTACAAAACTTTAATCGCTCGAATCTTCTAAACGGGAAGAGATAGCACTAGCAAACTTTGACAAAATATTAGTACAAATTTTTGATCATTATCATTTTACAACATACATTTATATTATGCAACGTCAATCCTGATCATTTTGGAACGTCCAGATTTTTTTTATGCAACGTTCATCATGATCTTTTTTGCAACGTTCAATTTTTTTTATACAACTATTATCATGATCATTTTGGAACATCCAATTTTTTTCTCTTTGATTGCTTGTTCCACTTCGATATCCTCTTTGATTGCTTCT
Source organism: Philereme transversata (assembly GCA_963924445.1). Classification (NCBI taxonomy): domain Eukaryota; kingdom Metazoa; phylum Arthropoda; class Insecta; order Lepidoptera; family Geometridae; genus Philereme; species Philereme transversata. The sequence goes on from OZ004353.1 coordinate 9,050,337, forward strand.
TCCACATTGATATCCTATTTGATTGCTTCTTTAACTTTGGTATCCTCTACGATTGCTTCTTCCACTTCGATATCCTCTTTTATTCCTTCTTCATCTTCAATATCCATTGGATTGCTTCTTCATCTTTGATATCCTCTTTGATGGCATTTTCACTTCGGTATCCTCTGTAAGGGCTCCTTCCTCTTTGATTTCCGTTTGATTGCGTCTTCATATTCGATATCGTTTTTGATTGCATTTTTACTTCGATATCCTGTGATGGCTTCTTCCACTTTGATATCCTCTTTGATTGCTTCTTCCACTTCGATATCCGCTTTGATTGCTTGTTCCATTTTGATATCGTCTTTGACTATTTCTTTCACTTCGATATAGTCTTTGATTGCTTTTTTCAGTTCGTCATCCTCTTTGAATACTTCTACCAACTCGGTATCCTCTTTGATTCCTTAGTCAACTTCAATTTCCTCTTTGATTGTTTTTGCTACTTCGATATCCTATTTGATTGCTTCTCCCACTTCAATATCCTCTTTGTTTACTCCTTCCACTTCGATATCATCTTCGATTTCCTTTTGATTGCTTCTTGCACTGCATTATTCTCTTTGATTGCGTCTTCATCTTCGATATCGTCTTTGATAGCATTTTCACTTCGATATCCTCTGTGATGGCTTCTTCCACTTCGATACCCTCTTTGATTGCTTCTTCCACTTCGATATCCTCTTTGATTGTTTCTTCCGCCTCGACATCTTCTATTTTTGCATGTTCCACTTCGTTATCCCTTTAAAATGCTTCTTCTACTTTCATATCCTCTTTAATTGCTTCAGTTACTTCATTATGCTCTCTACAAAATTGTGGTCTTTCATACAAAACTTCAATCGCTCGTATCTTCTAAACGGGAAGAGATAGCCCTAGCAAACTTGTACAAAATATTGGTATAAATTTTGGGTGCAACTGTTTTTTTATTGTCATCCTTGACATCCTTTTTGAATGCTTCTCTCACTTCGTCATCTTCTTTGAATGTTTTTTCCACTTCGACATCATCTTTGACTGCTTCTTTAACTTCGATATCCTCTTTGATTGCTTCTCCCACTTCGATATCGTCTTTGACTGCTTCTTCCATTTCGATATCGTCTTTGATTGCTTTTTTCACTTCGTCATCTTCTTTGAATGCTTCTACCACCTCGGTATCCTCTTTGATTGCTTACTCAACTTCAATTTCCTCTTTGATTGTTTCTCCCTCTTCGATATCGTCTTTGACTGCTTCTTCCATTTCGATATCGTCTTTGATTGCTTTTTTCACTTCGTCATCTTCTTTGAATGCTTCTACCGCCTCGGTATCCTCTTTGATTGCTTACTCAACTTCAATTTCCTCTTTGATTGTTTCTGCCACTTCGATATCCTATTTGATTGCTTCTTCCACTTCAACATTCTCTTTGATAGTTTCTTCCACTTCGATATCCAATCAACAAATTTATGATTTTTCTTACAAAACTTTAATCGCTCGTATCTTCTAAACGGGAAGAGATAGCACTAGCAAACTTTGACAAAATATTAGTACAAATTTTTGATCATTATCATTTTGCAACATACATTTATATTATGCAACGTCAATCATGATCATTTTTGAACGTCCAGATTTTTTTTTATGCAACGTTCATCATGATCTTTTTTGCAACGTTCAATTTTTTTTTATACAACCATTATCATGATCATTTTGGAACATCCAATTTTTTTCTCTTTGATTGCTTGTTTATCTTTGATTGCTTCTTTAACTTTGATATCCTCTACGATTGCTTGTTCCGCTTCGATATCCTCTTTTATTCCTTCTTCATCTTCAATATCCATTGGATTGCTTCTTCCACTTCGATATCGTCTTTGATTGCTTTTTTTACTTCGTCATCCTCTTAGAATGCTTCTACCACCTTGGTATCCTCTTTGATTTCTTCCTCAACTTTAATTTCCTCTTTGATTGTTTCTGCTACTTCGATATCCTATTTGATTGCTTCTTTCACTTCAATATCCTCTTTGATTGCTTCTTCCACTTCGATATCATCTTTGATTGCTTCTTCCACTTCGATATCCTCTAAGATTGCTTCTTCCACTTCGATACCTTCTTTGATTGCTTCTTCCACTTCGATATCGTCTTTGATTGCTTTTTTCACTTCGTCATCTTAGAATGCTTCTACCACCTCGGTATCCTCTTTGATTGCTTACTCAACTTCAATTTCCTCTTTAATAGTTTCTGCTAATTCGATATCCTATTTGATTGCTGCTTTCACTTCAATATCCTGTTTGATTGCTTCTTGCACTTCGAAATCATATTTGATTGCTGCTTCCATTTGGATATCTTCTTTGATTTGATTGCTTCTTCCATTTCGATATCGTCTTTGACTGCTTCTTACACATGTATATCCTTTTTGATCGCTTTTAACAGCTCGAAATCCTCTTTGATTGCTTCTTCGACAAAAACAATAACACGCGAGTTGCGTGCAACTCGCGCACTACGCAACCTCTAGTTATATTATATAAAGCTCGATTACCACTGACTCACTGACTGATTGACATCATTGTTCTCCCAGATGCCACCTCGTAGGGGGGAAATGTTTGGTGGGATCGTATAGAGGGAGTTCCGGTGAGTTGGGAATAAATCCTAAAGTACCCCTTTTGTCCCCCATTCGCTCCCATCGACATCGTATCTCGGAAAGTATAGGTCTTACAGCGTTGGTGCAAAAACTAATGTTGCTGAGGACATTTTTTTATATCCGGTTCCATGAAAAAAAAATTGACTTTCATACAAAAAAAAATTGTCCCATACAAAATATTTCTGTATGAATACCGTAAACCGTATATTTCGTTTGCCGTAATTTTCATACTGTTTTTGTAGGGAGCCCACGGCTTGTGTGTACTATAAAATTACTGTAAAATTTGCTTGATTCTATATAATGATTGTGGAGGGGCATGAGACAACTTTCATAGTTTTTGCAAAGGTCATCATCATCATTTTGGAACATCCAATTTTTTTTTTTTTTTAGTATGCAACGTTCATCATGTTTATTTTGGAACATCCACATTTTTTTAATTATGCCTCATCCACAATGATCACTTTGGAACGTCAATATTTTTTTTTATTATGCAACATCCACTGTGATCATTTTGGTACATCATTTTTTTTAATTATGCCTCATCCACAATGATCACTTTGGAACGTCAATTATTATTATTTTTTTTTGTATTGTGCAACATCCACTGTGATCATTTTGGTACATCGTTTTTTTAATTACGCCTCATCCACAATGATCACTTTGGAACGTCAATTATTATTATTTTTTATTATGCAACATCCACTATGATCATTTTGGTACATCATTTTTTTAATTACGCCTCATCCACAATGATCACTTTGGAACGTCAATTATTTTTTATTTTTTATGATGCATCATCCACTGTGATCATTTTGGAACATCATTTTTTTTTTCAATTATGCCTCATCCACTATGATCACTTTGGAACGTCAATTATTTTTTTTTATTATACAACATCCACTGTGATATTTTGGTACATCATTTTTTTTTAATTATGCCTCATCCACAATGATCACTTTGGAACGTCAATTATTTTTTTTATTATGCAACATCCACTATGATCATTTTAGTACATCATTTTTTTAATTACGCCTCATCCACAAGGATCACTTTGGAACGTCAATTATTTTTTTTTTTTTTATTATGTAACATCCACTGTGATCATTTTGGTACATCATTTTTTTTAATTATGCCTCATCCACAATGATCACTTTGGAACGTCAATTATTATTATTTTTTTTTGTATTGTGCAACATCCACTGTGATCATTTTGGTACATCGTTTTTTTAATTACGCCTCACCCACAATGATCACTTTGGAACGTCAATTATTATTATTTTTTATTATGCAACATCCACTATGATCATTTTGGTACATCATTTTTTTAATTACGCCTCATCCACAATGATCACTTTGGAACGTCAATTATTTTTTATTTTTTATGATGCATCATCCACTGTGATCATTTTGGAACATCATTTTTTTTTTCAATTATGCCTCATCCACTATGATCACTTTGGAACGTCAATTATTTTTTTTTATTATACAACATCCACTGTGATATTTTGGTACATCATTTTTTTTTAATTATGCCTCATCCACAATGATCACTTTGGAACGTCAATTATTTTTTTTATTATGCAACATCCACTATGATCATTTTAGTACATCATTTTTTTAATTACGCCTCATCCACAAGGATCACTTTGGAACGTCAATTATTTTTTATTTTTTTATTATGCATCATCCACTGTGATCATTTTGGAACATCATTTTTTTTCAATTATGCCTCATCCACTATGATCACTTTGAAACGTCATTTTTTTTTTATTATGCAATATCCTCTGTGATATTTTGGTACATCATTTTTTTAATTACGCCTCATCCACAAGGATCACTTTGGAACGTCAATTATTTTTTTTTTTTTTATTATGTAACATCCACTGTGATCATTTTGGTACATCATTTTTTTTAATTATGCCTCATCCACAATGATCATTTTGGAACGTCAATTTTTTTTTATTATGCAAAATCCTTTGTGATCATTTTGGAATATCAAATTTTTTTTAATTATGCCTCATCCACAATGATCACTTTTGGAACGTCAATTTTTTTTATTTTTTATTATGCAACATCCACTGTGATCATTTTGGAACATCAGTTTTTTTTTAATTATGCCTCATCCACAATGATCATTTTGAAACGTTATTTTTTTTATTATGCAACATCCACTGTGATCGCTTTCGAACATCAATTTTTTTTTAATTATGCCTCATCCACAATGATCATTTTGGAACGTCAATTTTTTTTTAAATGCAGCATCCAGTGTGATCATTTTGGAACATCAATTTTTTTTAAATTATGCCTCATCCACAATGATCATTTTCGAACGTCAATTTTTTTTTATTATGCAAAATCCTTTGTGATCATTTTGGAAAATAATTTTTTTTAATTATGCCTCATCCACAAAGATCACTTTTGGAACGTCAATTTTTTTTTAATATGCAACATCCACTGTGATCATTTTGGATCGTCAATTTTTTTTTATAATGTAACATCCACTATGATCATTTTGGAACATCATTTTATTTTAATTATGCCTCATCCACTATGATCATTTTGGAACGTCGAAATACTTGTTAATTGCTTCTTCTACTTGGATATCTTTTTTGATTGAATCTTCCACTTCGATATCCTCTTTGAATGTTTCTTCCACTTTCATATCGTACCAACAAAATTATGATTTTTTTTAAATACTTTAATCGCTCGTATCGACTTAACGAAAATAAATAGGCATAGTAAACTTTTACAAAATGGTAGTACAAATTTTGGGTAAAATCGTTTTTTCATTGTCATGACAGTCTTTTTACATGCTTCTCTCACTTCGATATCCTCTTTGATGGCTTCTTCCACTTCGATATACTTTTTAATTGCGACTTCTACTTGGATATATTTTTTGATTGCTTCTTGCATTTCGATATCCTCTCATCAAAATTATGATTTTCCTTAAAAAACTTTAATCGTTCGTATCTTTTAAACGGTAAGAGATAGACATAACAAACTTTTATAATATGGTAGCACAAATTTTTGGTGGAATCGTTATTTTACGGTCATCATCGCCCTTGACATCATTTTGAATTCTTCTCTCACTTACTTTTCGTCTTCGAATGTTTCTTCCACTTTGATATCCTCTTTGATTGTTTCTACAACTTCGAAATCCTCTTTGATGGCATTTTTACTTCAATATATATTTTTGAATTGCTTTTTCTAATTTTATATTTTCTTCAATTACTTCTTTTACTTCAATATCCACTTTACAAAATTATGGGTTTTAATGCAAATTTGAAATCGCTCGTATCTTCTAAACGGGAAGAGTTACCCCCAGCAAACTTTTACAAAATATTGGTACTAATTTTTGGTGGAATAGTTTTTTAATACCATCATTGCCCTTGAGTTATGTTTTGAATGCTTCTCTTACTTCGTCTTCCGCTTTGAATGCTTCTTTCACCTCGATATCCTCTATTTTTGCTTCTTCCACTTTGATATCCTTTTTAATTGCTTTTTCTACTGATATTATTTTCTTCAATTGCTTCTTTTACTACAATTTCCACTCTACAAAATTATGGGTTTTAATAGAAATCTTAAATCGCTCGTATCTTCTAAACGGGAAGAGTTACCCTTAGCAAACTTTTACAAAATATTGGTACTAATTTTTGGTGAAATAGTTTTTTTAATACCATCATTGCCCTTGACATCCTTTTTGAATGCTTCTCTCACTTTGTCTTTCTCTTTGAATGCTTCTTTCACCTCGATATCCTCTATTTTTGCTTCTTCCACTTTGATATCCTTTTTAATTGCTTCTTCTACTTATATATTATTTTTAATTGCTTCTTTTACTTCAATTTCCACTCTACAAAATTATGAGTTTTCATATAAAACTTAAATCGCTCATATCTTCTAAACGGAAAGAGATAGCTATGGGAAACTTTTACAAAATATTGGTATAAGTTTTTGGTTTAACCGTTATTTTATTTTTATCATTGTCCTCAACGTCCTTTTTGAATGCTTCTCTCACTTCGTCTTCCTCTTTGAATGCTTCTTTCCCTTCGTCATCCTCTTTGACTGTTTCTTCCACCTCGATATCCTCTACTTTTGTTTCTTCCATCTCGATATCTTCTTTGATTGCTTCTTCCACTTTGATATCGTCTTTGATTGCTTCATTAACTTCGATATCCAATTTGATTGCTACTTTTACTTCGATATCGTCTTTGATTGCTTCTTTTACTGGGATATCATCTTTGATTGCTTTTTTCACTTCGGCATCCTCTTAGAATGCTTCTACCACCTCGGTATCCTCTTTGATTGCTTACTCAACTTCAATTTCCTCTTTGATTGTTTCTGCCACTTCGATATCCTATTTGATTGCTCCTTCCACTTCAATATCCTCTTTGATTGCTTCTTCCACTTCGATATCATCTTCGATTTCCTTTTGATTGCTTGTTGCACTGCAATATTCTCTTTCATTGCGTCTTCATCTTCGATATCGTCTTCGATAGCAATTTTACTTCGATATCCTCTGTGATGGCTTCTTCCACTTCGATATCCTCTTTGATTCGATTGCTTCTTCCATTTCGATATTTTTTGACTGCTTCTTACACATGGATATCCTCTTTGATAGCTTTTAACAGCTCGATATCATCTTTGATTGCTTTTTTCACTTCGTCATCCTTTTAGAATGCTTCTACAACCTCGGTATCCTCTTTGATTGCTTACTCAACGTTAATTTCCTCATTATTTGATTCTGATACTTCGATATCCTATTTGATTGCTTTTTTCACTTCAATATCTTCTTTGATTGCTGCTTCCACTTGGAAATCCTCTTTGATTTGATTGCTTCTGCCATTTCGATATCGTCTTTGACTGCTTCTTACACATGGATATCCTCTTTGATGACTTTTAACAGCTCGATATCCTCTTTAATTACTTCGTCGACTAAAAGAAAAACACGCGAGCTGCGAGCAGCTCGCGCACAACGCAACCTCTAGTTATATTATATAAAGCTCGATTACCACTCACTGACTGACTGACTGACTGACTCATTGACATGTTTGTTCTCCCAGATGCCACCTCGTAGGGTGAAAATGTTTGGTGGGATCGTATAGAGGGAGTTCCGATGAGTTGGGAATAAATCCTAAAGTACCCCTTTTGTCCCCCATTCGCTCACATCGACCTCGTATCTCGGAAAGTATAGGTCTTAGAGAGTTGGTGCAAAAACTAATGTTGCAGAGGACATTTTTTTATATCCGGTTCCATGAAAAAAAAATTGTCTTTCATACAAAAAAAAAATTGTCCCATACAAAATATTTCTGTATGAATACCGTAAACCGTATATTTCGTTTGCCGTAATTTTCATACTGTTTTTGTAGGGAGCCCACGGCTTGTGTGTACTATAAAATTACTGTAAATTTGCTTGATTCTATATAATGGTGGTGGAGGGACATGAGATAACTTTCATAGTTTTTTGCAAAGGTCATCATCATCATTTTGGAACATCCAATTTTTTTTTTTTTTTTAGTATGCAACGTTCATCATGTTTATTTTGGAACATCCACATTTTTTTAATTATGCCTCATCCACAATGATCACTTTGGAACGTCAATTATTTTTTTTTTTTATTATGCAACATCCACTGTGATCATTTTGGTACATCATTTTTTTTAATTATGCCTCATCCACAATGATCACTTTGGAACGTCAATTATTATTATTTTTTTTGTATTATGCAACATCCACTGTGATCATTTTGGTACATAATTTTTTTTATTATGCCTCATCCACAATGATCACTTTGGAACGTCAATTATTTTTTTTATTATGCAACATCCACTGTAATAATTTTGGTACATCATTTTTTTAATTACGCCTCATCCACAATGATCACTTTGGAACGTCAATTATTTTTTTTTTATCATGCAACACATAATTTTTTTTAATTATGCCTCATCCACAATGATCACTTTGGAACGTCATTTTTTTTATTATGCAACATCCACTGTGATCATTTTGGTACGTCATTTTTATAATTATGCCTCATCCACAATGATCACTTTGGAACGTCAATTATTATTATTTTTTTTTATTATGCAACATCCACTGTGATATTTTGGTACATCATTTTTTTTTATTATGCCTCATCCACAATGATCACTTTGGAACGTCAATTATTATTTTTTTTTTTTTATGCAACATCCACTGTGATCATTTTGGTACATCATTTTTTTTAATTATGCCTCATCCACAATGATCACTTTGGAACGTCAATTATTTTTTTATTATGCAACATCAGTGTGATCATTTTGGTACATAATTTTTTTTAATTATGCCTCATCCACAATGATCACTTTGGAACGTCAATTTTTTTTTTATTATGCATCATCCACTGTGATCATTTTGGAACATCATTTTTTTTAATTATGCTTCATCCACAATGATCACTTTGGAACGTCAATTTTTTTTTTTTTTTGTATTATGCAACATCCACTGTGATCATTTGGGTACATCATTTTTTTAATTACGCCTCATCCACAATGATCACTTTGGAACGTCAATTTTTTTTTTATTATGCATCATCCACTGTGATCATTTTGGAACATCATTTTTTTTAATTACGCCTCATCCACAATGATCATTTTGGAACGTCAATTATTATTATTTTTTTTATTATGCATCATCCACTGTGATCATTTTGGAACATCATTTTTTTTAAATTATGCCTCATCCACATGATCATTTTGGAACGTCAATTTTTTTTTATTATGCAACATCCATTGTGATCATTTTGGAAAATCAATTTTTTTTTGTAGCACAAGTTTTTGGTGGAATCGTTATTTTATGGTCATCGTCGCCCTTGCCATCATTTTGAATTCTTCTCTCACTTCCTTTTCGTTTTCGAATGTTTCTTCCACATTGATATCCTCTTTAATTGTTTCTATAACTTCGAAATCTTCTTTGATGGCATTTTTACTTCAATATACTTTTGAATTGTTTTTTCTATTTTTCTATTTTCTTCAATTACTTCTCTTACTTCAATATCGACTCTACAAAATTATGGGTTTTAATACAAATCTTAAATCGCTCATATCTTCTAAACGGGAAGAGTTACCCCCAGCAAACTTTTACAAAATATTGGTACTAATTTTTGGTGGATTAGTTTTTTTAATACCATCATTGCCCTTGAGATCCTTTTTGAATGCTTCTCTTACTTCGTCTTCCGCTTTGAATGCTTCTTTCACCTCGATATCCTCTATTTTTGCTTCTTCCACTTTGATATCCTTTTTAATTGCTTTTTCTACTTATATATTTTCTTCAATTGCTTCTTTTACTACAATTTCCACTCTACAAAATTATGGGTTTTAATACAAATCTTAAATCGCTCGTATCTTCTAAACGGGAACAGTTACGCCTAGCAAACTTTTACAAAATATTGGTACAAATTTTTGGTGGAATAGTTTTTTTAATACCATCATTGCCCTTGACATCCGTTTTGAATGCTTCTCTTACTTCGTCTTCCACTTTAAATGCTTCTTTCACCTCGATATCCTCTATTTTTGCTTCTTACACTTTGATATCCTTTTTATTTGCTTTTTCTACTTATATGTTTTCTTCAATTGCTTCTTTTACTTCAATTCCCACTCTACAAAATTATGGGTTTTAATACAAATCTTAAATCGCTCGTATCTTCTAAACGGGAACAGTTACGCCTAGCAAACTTTTACAAAATATTGGTACAAATTTTTGGTGGAATAGTTTTTTTAATACAATCATTGCCCTTGACATCCGTTTTGAATGCTTCTCTTACTTGGTCTTCCACTTTAAATGCTTCTTTCACCTCGATATCCTCTATTTTTGCTTCTTTCACTTTGATATCCTTTTTAATGTCTTTTTCTACTTATATGTCTTCTTCAATTGCTTCTTTTACTTCAATTTCCACTCCACAAAATTATAAGTTTTCATACAAAACTTAAATCGCTCGTATCTTTTAAACGGGAAGAGATAGCTCGAGGAAACTTTTACAAAATATTAGTATAAGTTTTTGGTGAAACCGTTTTTTATTTATATCATTGTCCTCGACGTCTTTTACTCAATTTCAATTTCCTCTTTAATTGTTTCTGCTACTTCGATATCCTATTTGATTGCTTCTTTCACTTCAATATCCTCTTTGATTGCTTCTTCCACTTCAATATCATTTTTGATTGCTGCTTCCACTTGGATATCCTCTTTGATTTGATTGCTTTTTCCATTTCGATCGTCTTTGATTGCTTCTTACACATGGATATCCTCTTCGATAACTTTAAACAGCTCGATATCCTCTTTGATTGCTTCTTCCACTTTGATATCCTCTTTTATTGCTTCTACCTATTCGATATCATCTTCGATTTCCTTTTGATTGCTTCTTGCACTGCAATATTCTCTTTGATTGCGTCTTCATCTTCGATATCGTTTTTGATAGCATTTTCACTTCGATATCCTCTGTGGTGGCTTCTTCCACTTCGATACCCTCTTTGATTGCTTCGTCCACTTCGATATCCTCTTTGATTGCTTCTTCCACTTCGATATCCTCTTTGATTGCTTCTTCCACTTCGATATCGTCTTTGACTGTTTCTTCCACTTCGATATCGTCTTTGATTGCTTTTTTCACTTCGTCATCCTCTTAGAACGCTTCTACCACCTCGGTATCCTCTTTGATTGCTTACTCAACTTTAATTTCCTCTTTGATTGTTTCTGCTACTTCGATATCCTATTTGATTGCTTCTTTCACTTCAATATCCTCTTTGATTGCTTCTTCCACTTCGATATCGTTTTTGACTGTTTCTTCCACTTCGATATCGTCTTCGATTGCTTTTTTCACTTCGTCATCCTCTTAGAACGCTTCTACCACCTCGGTATCCTCTTTGATTGCTTACTCAACTTTAATTTCCTCTTTGATTGTTTCTGCTACTTCGGTATCCTATTTGATTGCTTCTTTCCCTTCAATATCCTCTTTGATTGCTTCTATCACTTCGATATCGTTTTTGACTGTTTCTTCCACTTCGATATCGTCTTTGATTGCATTTTTTACTTCGTCATCCTCTTAGAATGCTCTTACCACCTCGGTATCCTCTTTGATTGCTTACTCGACTTTAATTTCCTCATTGATTGTTTCTGCTGCTTCGATATCCTATTTGATTGCTTCTTTCACTTCAATATCCTCTTTGATTGCTGCTTCCACTTGGAAATCCTCTTTGATTTGATTGCTTCTTCCATTTCGATATCGTCTTTACTGCTTCTTACACATGGATATCCTCTTTGATGGCTTTTAACAGCTCGATATCCTCTTTAATTACTTCTTAGACTAAAAGAAAAACACGCGAGCTGCGAGCAGCTCGCGCACAACGCAACCTCTAGTCATATTTTGTATGTGCACATTGTTGCCTGAAATAAACGTTATATTATTATTATATTGCGCGTCACCGCATTCACGACATTAATTTAAAACACGGGTAGGGCTAATGGCTAGTATTGTTGTGAAATAGTTATTTTTCTAATTCAATATCAAGATTTTTTTAATTTTCAATGTTCCTTAATTTCAAATCTTAAAATATCAATGAAACAGGCTACAGGCTGTATAAAATAGGTAAACAAATCATATTCATTCATCATGTAAGTAACCCGTTAAAATTACCTACTAAGCGGCATTGTCGCAAAGGCGTCGCTGATTTACGTTAAAAATTGTTTATTGGAAATGTATCGATTACTGGATAAATATTCAAACTGTATTAAACTAATCTCTAAAATCAATTACTGCGATTCTGCGGATGTATTTTAAATTAATGTCGTGAAAGCGGTGACAGTCTGTATTATATTATTAATACACAATCTGGGCTTATCAAAAATTTTTTTGAGGTGGTTTTAAAAATCTTGATCAACATACTGTTCCGACAACCGAAATTGTATCATGGGGCTAATTTTGTCTTATGTCTAACTTCAGGCTGACATTGTTTAATATTGCATAGTTAGTGATTATTATTTCAGAGTTAAGTGTTTGTATTCTGTGAGAACACAACAGAAAAAGAAATTGTTTTATGAGAAAAGTTGATGTAGGTAAGATATGAAAAGACAATCGACTGGAAAGTGAAGTCATCATTTTACTTTTCACACGATCATCCAATTGACAGGCGATGTTACGGTAAAAAGTGTTTTGAAGAATAAATCTATTGGTCAAGAACGTAGTTTGATGTAGATAAGATAAGGTAACGTATATTTTGCGAGAACATAGTAAATAGATCAGTAGGTACTTAGTAGTCAGTGGTGTATTTCAAATGTAATTAGTATTCATGTTATCAGGTCAGGAAATCTTACTCTGAAATGTTTAAGTAAATACAAATAACAAGAGAGCGATATATGTATAACCCAGAGTGTCCATACTAATATTATAAATTCGAAGCTAACTGTCTATCTGTTTGTAACGTTTTCACGACATTGCTTGTTTGAATTCCGTGAAATTTTTTGTGTGTGATTTAAAGTGTGACCGGGGCCTATACTTTTTGTACCCGACTGCGCAGAAGGAGGGTAATGTTTTAACAAATCACCTGACCTGCGAAGCCGCATGCGGATCTTGCATCAAACAAAGAACTCACATATAATTTTGAATTATGCTATCATTCGACTCGTACATTCTGTTTTTAAAAGTAGCTATCTGAAGTAAACAGGAAGATTGGATGGAAATAATACTAAACGGGACGGATTGAAGGAATCGATGTTGGACAATGAGGTTACGGCCCGTGGGCACAAGAGCTGTAATAAGGTCGGGGACGCGGCCGCGCGGCGCCGGTCGACGCCCCTATAGACCCAGTGGACATTATTACCTAACCCTTCCTCATCAAGTACACTAGCCAACAAAACTGGTATAAAGTATTGTCGGTCGTAATACCAATAAAACGGTACGTGATTAAGGGTGACTTGCGCAATGATGCCTAAACGTATTTATTGGTCACACAACATTTAGTGTTACCAAATCATACAAATTTAAACATGTTATATAGTCGCTAAATGCGTTAAAGGATTGTTGTGTAAGCCGAGCTTAGATTTTATATTTTAGTTATTAGTGACATTGTATACATGACTAAAATTCAGAAGAAACAGTTGAATCCAGAATATCCCGTCAGTTAGTATTGTTACGCCGAGGCTGTTACAGAATATGTAATAGTCGGCTTCTCGAAGTTATACCTACTGCGTCACAGAATAGGTAATACTTGGTATGGAATATACCTACGTACTACGTTTTTACCCACAGTTGCACATAATAAGGAATAATAGTCCAGTCGAAATACTTACACATTTCTAATTGCCAGTGGAACCATCGAGAACGTTCGAGAGATATGTATTGATTGCGGTATAAATAGTGCGTAGAGACGCGCGAAGAGCCAGTCTGGTTTTGGCGATACGTGCGAATATTTCGGTGACTTTTAGTGGTTTATTGTGCAGTGGTGTGAATTAGTGTGTTGTGATTACTTGTGATTAAGATCATGTATTTATCATTTTAGTGTAGAATAAAAGTGTTATTTAGGTTAGATTGATTTTATCCCGAACCATCCCGATCAGTGACTGAGCCTCACTATTCGCTGCGTTTAATTTCAGTATTGTGGCTATCACGTTTAATTTCTCTATTAGGTATAGTCTTCTTTTAACTCCTTTCAATGAAAATTGTAGTAGTTAACAAGGTTAAGTTTCATTCAAATGTTAGAAGAGATGAGACATTATTAATAATAAAAATTTGAAAGTAGCTCTATGTTTCTGTTTGTTACGTGTACGTTTAAAACCAATTTTGATATAATTTTATTTTTAAATAAAATTATATCTAGCCCTAAACTAAGCAGAGCTTGTACTATGGGAACCAGATAACTGATAGAATACTTATATACATTTTTTATTATTTTTTAGTAAATACATACTTATAATATATAGAGAAACAACCAGACTCAGAACAAATATCTGTAGGACATGCAAACATTTGTTCCGCGGCGGGAATCGAACCCGCTACCTCCTGCGTCTCAGCTGGCTATTAGCCCACTGCACCAAGGAGGTCGTCATTTATAGATCATTTATATCATTATATCATCATTATAGATCATTTATAGACTTTTTACCCGACTGCGCAGGAGAGTCATGTTATTAACAAACCACGCGTGCGAAGCCGGGGGCGGGTCGTTATGTAAAACCGTCAAATCTAATCCATAGAAGTATTAACAGATAAGGTGTAGCGCAAAAATTCTGAAGCAACCTGGCCTGTACAGTTAAGAAAAAAATGATACATAAATTCTGGTACACAATAAAGTAGGATGCCTATAGCTCTCACTTGGCCTATTAGCTAACTGAATTATATCGCTTACGCGCTGCGATTGTTTTCAGCGGTAAGTAGGTATACAATATTCATGATACTTTGTGGGCTTAGGATTATACTGAAAGTTATTGTCTGACCGTTGTATTTATAAAAATGGCTTTGTGTCAGAAAATTATAAATCTGGTGTAGAATAGTGTAATCTGGAATATCTGATACATAAAAAAAAGTAGATCTGTAGATACACTTTCAATATGGCTATGTTTATTTTTGGGTAAGAACCGCTAAATTTTCATGGGTAGGAAAATTACTGGATAGTTTATTATGGCAATAAGAATAACTCAAATATGGAGGATGCTTTTAACTCTTGTAAAATTGGGATGAGAAATACTTAAATATATACTCATATATATTAATGAGCTCGAAAAACTAACGGCCGTTTGGGTAGTCAGGTTCTCGAGAGGGAGACCATGCACTGGAAAGCGAAGCGTAGGACGGCCCCCCACTAGATGGAGAGATGACCTGTTATAAGTTGCTGGGAGCCGCTGAATGTAGGCCGCACCAGATCTATATGATATATTCAGCAGTGGATGTCCTGTGATTGATATGATAATGATGATATTGATAGAAAACGTTTAATCTCCTGAAAATCTAAGTGGGGTATAATCGCTTGCAGTATTCCTAGAGTCGATAATCGAATTAAGAATGTAGGACACAAAACCATTGCAAACGCATTACTTATTCAATAGGCGTGACCGGCTTACGTATCGACTTGCAAATGACATCTTTGGAATCACAAATCGAGTTCCATGACCTGCGAGCCACTTCCGGTGGCGAGATCACTTCCGGTGCCCGTCATCGAGTGATAAGAAATTGGGCTGTTGTAAATTTTAAATATAAAACCTGTTTTGCAGGTTAATGAGATGTTCAAGCGAGTGAATAGGAGATAGTTTAATATTTAGGGTAAAGATACATGATTTTGTACTACTTATGTATGTATGTATGGAAATCTATAAGGAAGGCCCCACTTCATAGAGTTGCAATGATTATCCATAAAAAAAATTAGCGACTGCAGTGTCCCATATCCAACTTAAAAAAATTTAAATAGCAAACCTATTAATTAGTCAAAACAATGCAGCAAGCGCAGCGTCCTGCAGTCCACTCCTTTTAAGTTTGAAAGGGTCGCAATGGCTGTGATAAAACTTTGCAGCAACCGCAGATTCCCTACTCCAAAGGGCCGCAATGTTATGATGATCCATATAAACATTTTGATGAGTTAGATAGGGTTGACCAGAGTAGACATAAAAATACAGCCAGCGTAATTAAGCCCAGTCTTTCTAAGTAGAGACAATGTTAAATTATATGTCATATCACCCTCACCGAAAGCAGGTGATTAAATCCCTACGACTGAGCCGGGAGTAAAGTTGTCCTGAATTTCATTATGCCTTCGCGGGCAAAATGTGATTTGAATTTGGAACGTCATCTATATTAAAATTAAAACCAAAGAGACCCACACAATAAGAACTTATTCGTAAATCGAACTAACCTCTGCACAGTATGCACCAACCTAGATTTGGTTATTATTGTCTCGCAGAAAGTGTGAAAAGTAGAGTATTCTCCTGTTTGCATCTTGGTTGTGCCTAAGCTCTCTCTTTGATCTAGATTAGTAAACGCACTCACCTCTCTACACTCAGGATTCTAGTAACTCCCTCGGTCAGCTCGTAAGTTAACTCTAGAATCCTTAGTTACGTTCGGGAAGCAATATAGCGCCCGTGACGCAATATACTGCTTTATCCCCTCGTTTAATAATCTACTATTACACCCCAGAACAATGCGAGTGAAGAGGCGGGTAACAGCTAGTCTTTTGATATGCGTTGGGCAGACAGTTCTTTTAACAGTGGTGAACTGTGAACCATCTTCGTTTTTAACATCGATTAAACAGGAATTTTTGCAAGGTTGCTTTTTGACGACGAATGCAAATTCCATAAATCATCCATTTTATTTCCTAAATAATCATACGGTCGGTATGACTCACACTCAATGCATCAGTGTAGACGCATATTTTCCCAAATGAGTCATTGGTTACTTAGAATGATGAACACTCCGGGATGCAGATCATCACGATTAGGACTTAAAGTTGTGTCACATTGGTGTGAATTACCAGTCGTAATATTACCAATAATACCGGTAATTTTACAAAAAAAAAATGTATATAGGTATGTATTCTATCAGTTATCTGGTTCCTATAGTACAAGCTCTGCTTAGTTTGGGGCTAGATAGCGCTGTGTGAAATGTTCAGCAATATTTATTTATATTTATATATTAGTCTGCAAGCTTGCTTCATCTTATGCAAGCTTGCTTCATCTTCGATCGCACCATCACGTACCATCAGGTAAGGTAGTGGTCAAGCGCTTGACTACCACCAACAAAAAGAAAAGAATAATAATAATAAATAAATATTTCTGGACATTTTACACATCGCTATATAGCCCCAAACTAAGCAGAGCTTGTACTATGGGAACCAGATAACTGATAGAATACTTATATACTTTTTTTTGTAAATATGTACATACTTATATTATATAGAAAAACATCCAGACCCGAAACAAATATCTTTAGATCATGCAAACATTTGTTCCGCAGCGGGAATCGAACCCGCTACCCCCTGCGTCTCAGCCGCCCACTTCGCCCACTGCGCCACGGAGGTCGTAGAATGGATAATACATTTCAGAAGTTGTAAATTTGGATTGGTTCTATACTAATTTGCTAAGCTTAAAATAACAAGAATATTTTTAAGTCTATGAATCTAACTTTAGGGCCTATCCACGCGGCGTATTTTGAACGAGAAGGCGACGCGAAGATAACGTGCTTCAAACGAGATTCTTAACTGTTGCAATATTTTATGTTTTGTTTAACTTAATTTGTTTGCCTTGTACATTTAATTTAATTAATTTGTACTATGATAGGATTGACATGTATCTTTATAAATGTCCTTATTGGACTAAATTGACTATTGATTAAAATTGGACTTGATTGGAATAAAATAAAATAAACCCGGTCAAGTGCGAGTCGAACTCGTGCACCCATACAACTCAGAGGACTATCTTAATTGGCGTCAACTATGTATAAAGGGGACACCCTTTCATTTTCAACTTTCTTTATTTTCTGGTATTTTTCCTTTATCTGTGCTGTAGGACCTTGCTCTTTGCAATTTCCATGATTCTAGGTCAACGGGAACCATCATATAAGTTTTCGATCCAAAACCTATAGGGTACTGCCGGTTGACCTAGAATTGTCAATTTTGGTTAAAAGCAAGGTAAAGCGCAAGTAAAGACAAAACCCTGAAAAACAAAAAAAAGTTGAAAATTAAGGTAAATTTTGGTACTTACAACTTTTCCCGAAAATCTAAATTTGTCCATATCTTTTGATCGTGTTAACGTAGGAACTTGATTTTTATACACCTAATAGGGACTATATACCTCAGTATCTGGTATAAATTCCAATTTGCTAGGTTTACCCGTTCTTGAGAAAATTGGTGGTGACACACGGAGAGACGGACAAGAGAGTGATCTTATAAGCCTAAAAATAAAAAACTGTTAGGTACTGTAAGTACTTACGGCGCGGCGGTGATGGCGTGTTAAGCGCGCGTCATCTGCGAGTGAAAAATACCCCTTGTGCCTCAATCCCTCAATATATCCTCAATCATATTTCTATTTGAAGAGTAACGAACGAGCTGTGATTCCACGATGTGTCGTCCTTCAAAGATTATTTCTTACCAAGTATCTATTGTACTTGTTTTGATTATTTATCGTGTTCTAATTTATATAGAAAACTGGTTAGCTGCACTGGTTTATCAGTTTACTTGATACCTAATTATGTAAAATTAGCGATTGCAACAAGCAATCGGTCACGAAACGTCAATTTGCACATAGAAACTAGCGCCACCAGCAATGGGACGGTAACAAATAGAACTGTTTTTTGCTGTCGTGTTGCTGTCACTGATTTTACGTAATTAGGTAGCGGGTTTTCAATTCTAACGTTTGCGTTTTCTACGTTAGCTGTTGATAGTTGGTTTGATTGGTCTATTTATTAAGAAACGTATCAATGTGGCCAATCAAATTTTTGTAAGATTTTAGCCACGCCTCATTCGCAATATTATGCACAAAAAACCACAAACACAAATATTTCGTCAAGACCCGTAAAATAAGCGGGTTAATATCAGTAAATAGATATTACCTATATTTTAACTACAACGTTCTGCATGCTCATTGGATAATTAACGGAAGTTTAAAGCTATTTTTTTATGAAGTACTCGTAAAATGTATATTTTCTTTTGAAAATAAATTCTTTAACCTTAAGTTGTGGTAGACAGGCGCGGTATATAGCGCGGAATTTGCTTTCTGTATGAATCGTGCCATGATTTAATCGTTACGCGGAAAATCAACAAGTAAATAGAAATTATGTGAGAATCCATTCATTTATAAACGAAAAGTTTCCATAAACGGTAAATTTCTATAATTATTTCATTCTGCAACAAAGTGACGCAAAACACGCTCATAAAATTTTAGCCATCTGCTGCAGCATCCTAGTGATCTTCTTTATCTTTGTGGACCGTATCATTTTTCTAGGTTATCTAAAAGTTACCTCGTTCTTAGCTTAGTTTTTTTAAAGTTTTTAAGTACGTAATCAAAATCATCGTAATCCCATAACATTAAATTAGATTAATTAATTTGATGTCTATTATGAAATGGTTGTCTGTTTCTAGCACCTCCAAAATTATGCAATGAGCTAATTATTTGAGTATTATCAACGTAACCAAGTGTTCTATTGTGCCCCTAAGGTTTGAATAAATAAGTATGAGTATAACGAGTAGAAAAAAATCATACTTTTTTCATGGAAAGGCGTCATCCTTCTTTTACAAAAATAATAGGTAATTACAACATAGCTTTGAATGATGTTTTTAGTAGCCCTGCTGAATTTCTATGCGTTATCATTGGAATTCTAAACGTGATTCGGTTCATATCAGAACCGATAAGACCAATTAAACTGGTGATAACGAAAACAATCAATAAAACAAACTACACCACAATCGCGACAAAATATCTTTTACCGCAAATCGCCATTAAAGTCTAGGAACCAGAAATACATGTTTTACATCAATTAATTATTGAATCAAAGTCAAAGTCAAATATTTTTATTCATTAAAATCACAAGGATCACTTTGAAACGTCAATTTTACTGCCTGTTCCTTCACGACCAAGCCAGGAAAGAAAGGCAAGAAACAAGGCTGGTTGTTTTTTTTAATGATCCTTTTACAATACATAATACTGAAAATAAAATTATCAACTTATTACTGGGCCATCCACATCATATCAGTAATAAGACGTCCACTGCTGGATATAGGCCTTCCCTCATATATCTCCAGAATGACAGATCTTTTGCGGCCTGCAACCTTTATCAGATCATCTTTCCATCTAGTGGGGGCCGACCTACGCTGCGCTTTCCGGTGAGTGGTCTCCACTCGAGAATCTTTCTGCCCCCACAACCGTCAGTTTTCAAGCTGTGGTAATACCGGGTGTACTCCTGAAAACTTCAAAGAATAAAAATCTGCTGTTCCATTAAAAAAATCAATAATACACAACCAAAATGTACAGATATCATACATTTAAAACATATTGTATGCATTGTTTGAAACCTATCACAGAGACTAGTCTCTCAAAAACAGCTGTACTTCAACATCAGCTGCCTTCTCATTTTGAATATATATTAAACTAGCTGACCCAGCGAATTTCTTTCCGCCTTAACACGCATATGACGCGGGCTGCCGATGGACATTCGTCGCCGGTAGAATTGTCAATCAGCCATCATTAGCTGCATCTATGTATGAGAAAATTATTTTTCTTAATTTTTTTGCGTATATTTTTCCGATATTTAATAGTTATTCTGCTATTCGGGGTGGAGACATATCAAACATATCAAATATCATCAACATTGGTTTAGCCGTTCTTGAGTTATAAATGGTATAACTAACCCGACTTTATTTTATATATTTAGATTCAGACATAAAATATTATATACATATTAGATATATTTTAAATGTGAAAGATTGGATGTTTGTTTATTTGTTTGTTTAGTACTCAATCACGTTCTAATGGCTTAAACGATTTTAATGAAATTTGGTACGTTGATAGGTACATACCTGGATTCAAACATAGGCTACCTTATGTTGATATCAACGCGTGCAAAGCCGCTGGCAGAAGCTGGTGTTAGATATTTGTAACCTGTCGAAAGAAAATAAATGCCTAGCTAGAGTTACGCTGAATCACTGGGTTTTCTCTTGACCATTATGTGTTGGGTAACGGCATTTGTTTTATGACCAATGGTAAGAAAACTTTATCCATGTATGGTTAAGAGGTAAGGCACCTATTATATCACTTAAAAAATCTACCCCTGGCTCTTGGTGTACTACAACACGGTACAAAAATGCATGTTGAATTCTTTTGGAGGGGAAATAACAAGTAAATGTCAACTGTCGAAAGCATTTGGCATTCGAAAAATCTATACCTGCCGGGTTCTTGTCGAGATAGGCGCGATAACGTTTTCTTTGCTATTTTTAGGGTTCCTGACCAAAATGGTAAAAACGGTACCTTTATTGTGCGACTTTGCCCCTCCGTCTCTCACAGCTGATTATCTCAGCAACTACTAAACCAATATGCTTGAAACTTGGAATCATCATCATCATCTCAGCCCGTCTGCACCAACTGTTGGGTATAGACCTCCTTTTTATTACGCCATTCTTCCTGGTCCTTGCGAGTCTCTTCCATTGACACCCAGCGACACTTTCAATGACATTCGACCATCGGGCGGGTGGTCTGCCTCTTGGTCTACAAGCATCCCTTGGCCACCACTCAGTAATCGCCTTCGTCCAACTCCCGCCATCCCTCCTAGCCAAGTTTCATAAATAATTGTCATAATTTGGAATAGTCATAAATATTACTGAGCTTCCTTAATGCAAAAATGTTTTCCTTTTGATGGTCAAAAAAGCCAAAATGGTGGGGGTCAAATTTCAAAATATAGTGACTAGGTCAAGTGGGGTATAATATCCAAGAAATTAATTTACACAATATAAAAACTATTTTATATTTTATTTTATTTTATACAGCTGGTGTAAACTGTCAAAAAATATACAAAGTGAAAAATCTGAAATTAGTATGATTAATTTAAATTATAACGAAGTCTCTATTAAACAGTTTTTTAGACATGTATCTTAAATGTTTTCTTGGAATACCGGTCACATAATTAGATGGCGCTGCTTAATTAACATAAATAAACCTATCTAGATTTAGAACCCTCGGTGCGCAAGTCCTACTCGTACCTGAGCGATCTTGTAGTTGAGAAAATACCGAGAAGTTTTTTACCTGATAGCAAATATTGTACATAAGTCAAGATAGAAAGATAACTCCTTATACACTAAATTATAATTACTCAACCTAGAAAAAAAGACTAATCAGCGTTGGTACAATGCTAAAAGTAATATCCTACAGGCAACCTTTGGATAGACTGGATTGAAAAGTAATAAATAATAATAAATAAATATTGCTGGACATTTCACACAGCGCTATCTAGCCCCAAATTAAGCAGAGCTTGTACTATGGGAACCAGATAACTGATAGAATACTTAATGTATACATTTTTTTTTGTAAATACATACTTATAATATATATAGAAACAACCAGACCCGGAACAAATATCTGTAGATCATGCAAACATTTGTTCCGCGGCGGGAATCGAACCTGCTACCTCCTGCGTCTCAGCCGGCTATTCGCCCACTGCACCACGGAGGTCGTCAAAAGAATGTGAAAGGTCAAGTTGTATATGTTATTACCACAAGTCTTTAATCATATCAAGGACTAATCATGTGAAAATTCGCTTTATATTTTTATGAAAATCAATTTATCGTAAGAGTAGTAAAGTTTCTTGTGAAAGGGCTCGCCCGGGAAAGTACTACCACCATATCTATTTCTACCGCCAAGCAGCATTGCTGTGTTTCGGTTTGAAGGGAATGGTTGCCGGTGAAATTACAGGCACATGAGGCTTTACACCTGTATACCTCAAGTTGATGGACGCAGGGAAGTGCATCGTAGGCCACATTTCTAAGGAGCGTGACCTACGAGGCAAACTTTGTTATAGGCGATGGTTACCACTTAATATCAAGTGTGCCATAGGCTTGTTCCATCTCCATAGTATAAAAAAAATTTACTTTATTCTCTTTTAAACCCCAATCAATATTAACAATCAATTCCATATAAAATAATACAAAATAATGACATGTACCGTTTGTTAGCTGTGGCTGACAGTTTATTGTATGCAGTAACCATTATAGTCAACAGTCTTACTTAGAAAACTTCCGAGATTTATTTCAATAATTATTATAAATACGGGATTTATCACGCACCGTCTTATCGGTGTTTCGAACGACAGTGTTACGATTCAATCCGTGATCACGTACGTGTTAAATCCCGTATTTCTAATAATGTTAGTCAACAGTCATTGTTTATTTACCTCCGTGGTGCAGAGGGTGAATAGCCAGCTGAGACGCAGGAGGTAGCGGGTTCGATCACCGCCGTGGAACAAATGTTTGCAAGATCTACAGATATTTGTTCCGGGTCTGGTTGTTTCTCTATATATTATAAGTATGTATTTACAAAAAAAAATGTACATATATACGTATTCTATCAGTTATCTGGTTCCCATAGTACAAGCTTTGCTTAGTTTGGGGCTAGATAGCGCTGTGTGAAATGTCCAGCAATATTTATTTATTTATTCATTCATTAAAATCATAAGGATCACTTGAAACGTCAATTTTACCGCCATTCCGATGTTATAAGTTACTCTATTGTATTCCCTTTTTGTTACCATACCAACTTAAAATCTGAATGGCTTGATTTGACGTCAAAGTAGCATCATTCGTGACGTAATTTCCTCTTAGCTCACATTGCTATCGTTATCAGAATGTTGTGTAATATTTGCAAACCTACATAAATGATGCTTTGCTATAACTATGTGCGTCAATGAATTAAGAGTAAAAAATACATTGGCACGTAGTGAATAGCCAACTGAGACGCAGGAGGTAACGGGTTCGATTCCCACTGCGGAGCAAAAGATTTCACAGTATAAATGATGCATGAGTTCAAAGAGATTTTAGCACTGTTATCACTTGCTGCTGCATGATTTACTCACAAACTTGCGGTGCACAATAAATGACACTAATTGAACAAAAAAATATTGACCTTTATACTACGTGTTTTGTTATGTATGACATTAAATTAAAACACGTGTAGGGCTAGTATTCTTGTAAAATAGGTTTTCTCAAATTCATTAGGGGTCCAAAAATTACGTGAGATGTTCAGGGGTGGGAGGGGTCTCTCCCAATCTGACCCAACCTGACGTGGAGGAGAGAGGAGGTCTCAGCAAATATCACGTAATTTTTTTTTCGGTCAAAATGTGATTTTGCGAGAAAATTTAATTAAAACGTCTAATATAACAAAAAAAATTAATAAATCCAACGCCTTATGAATACTAATTTTGAAAAATCTCACATGAGATGGGGAGGAGGGGATCTAATCAAATCTCGCTACATCTCACAGAGGGGGTGGGGGGGTGGGTTAAAAAATCGACAATAACGTCTCATGTAATTAATGGACACCCCCTTACTAATGATTACCTTACAATTGAAGGTGTATTTCTAGCATATCCAAAATTATGGTGCAATGAGCTACTAGAACCCAAAAGCCTAATTACTAATGTATACCTAATGACAAAATCAAATGTTCAATTGTGTCTCTATCATTTAAGTAAATGAGTATGAGTATAAATGGTTTCATTTTGCTATCATTTTGATTTAAGAAAAATATTGTAGCAATGAAAAATCAAAATAGATACCTGTAAAAAAGTTATGTATGGTGTCTCAGGACTGCTATAAGATCACTGGCCTAACGCAGAATAACAAAAATATAACCAACGATAAGAAAAGCTAACGAAGAAAGAGCGAATTGGAATCTGTTACAGCTTTTGTCACTTAGACAACATCCAGACTCGGAACAAATATTGGCGACCCCGCCAAATATTATTTTGAACCCGATTGGCGGGGCGCCACCGAGTATAACCTTTTTCATTAAATAAATGAATAAATATTGCTAGACATTTCACACAGTGCTATCGAGTAGAGCTATGAACTATGGAAACCAGATAACTGTTAGAATACTTATATACTTTTTTTAAATACATACTTATAATATACAGAAAATCATCCAGATCCGGAACTGAAGATCATGCAAACATTTGTTCCGCAGCGGGAATCGAACCCGCTACCTCCAGCATCTCAGCTGGCTATTCGCCCACTGCGCCACGGAGAACGTCAAATTAAGTCGAATTATGTCCTAAAAAACCAAATAGGTATTGACAAAATATCTTTGTTTAGAAGTTTAGACGAATTATGGCAGGTCCTTCTTAGAAATCTAGAGATCACCTCTAAAACTTAACATGTCAGTATAAAGTAGTGTTACGCCGAGGCTGTTAAACAATGAGTAATAATTGAACCTTCTCGAACGCTTTTGTCTTGCTGTGTTATTGTTGCTATTGTTTGTGGTTTCGCAGAATAGGGAGTGGCCATTGTGCCAAGGGACCGACCCTTTCCTGGAAGGATCGACATCGTTCTCGAACAATCGAAATGTGTGCGATATAAATAGGCCGGAGAGATGGCCGGACAGTCAGTCTGAGTGAGTCTCAGCGAGGCCCTGGAGGACTGACGTGGAGAAGGGTCTCGCGTGGACAGAAGTTGCTCGCGAGTCAGTCTGGATTCAGCTATACGTGTGAACATTTCGGTGACTTTAAGTGGTGCAACAGTGGTGTGAATTAGTGTGTTGTGATACGTGTGACCAAGTTCGTGTATTCATCGTTCTAGTGTTGAATAAAAGTGTTATTTTGGTTAGATCGATTCCCATTATTTTATCCCGAACCCTCAGCTCGTAACAATTTGGTGTCAGAAGTGGGATAAAATAATGCCGGTTCTACCAATGGATAACGTGGACGGTGTCAGGACGAGAGGTCAACGACAACAGGAAATGGATGAAAGGCGGTTTGGAGATTCTCCGGTTCAAGAAGCTCGGCAGAGTCGTCAGCCGATGGAGATGGAATCAGCCGCCGCCGAATCATTTGGAGCACCATCATCATCATCCGTGGGCCAAGCTCCTGTGACAGGCGATCTTGCTGCTATTATGGCCATGCTTTGTCGTCAACAAGAAGAGCAGCAACGTTGGCAGGAAGAACAGTGACGTCAGGATAAGGAAGAGTAGCGTCGTCAGCAAGAAGAGCAGGCTCGGTTGCAGGAGGAAGAACGCCGTCAGCATAAAGAAGAGAAGCGTCGTCAACAGGAAGAGCAGGCTCGGTTGCAGAAGGAACAGCGACGTGAACAGGTGGAGCAGACTCGGTTGCAAGAGGAACAGCGACGTCAGGATAAAGAAGAGCAGCGTCGTCAACAGGAAGATCAGCGACGTTGGCCATAAGAGCGTGCTCGACTGATGAGGGAATCGTTCGGTTCATCTGGAAAGGAATTCCAGGAAGTGAAAGAACAGATAGAAATCATGAGAGCCGTGTTTTGGAGGCTGGAATTGGGATCGCTGATGAGAAAGGGACTCTGGGTGTCCTGAAGTACTGGAGACGGCAATGTGGCTCCTCTAGTTGCTACATCTTCAGCGCGAGGTGCGCCTAAAATTGTTCGTGTTGATCGGCTGCCGCGATATGGGGCTAAGAATGCTCGGGACGAGCATGTTTTAGGAGGGGGCAGTGTTACGCCGAGGCTGTTAAACAATGAGTAATAATTGAACCTTCTCGAACGCTTTTGTCTTGCTGTGTTATTGTTGCTATTGTTTGTGGTTTTGCAGAATGGGGAGTGGCCATTGTGTCGAGGGACCGACCCTTTCCTGGAAGGATCGACATCGTTCTCGAACAATCGAAATGTGTGCGATATAAATAGGCCGGAGAGATGGCCGGACAGTCAGTCTGAGTGAGTCTCAGCGAGGCCCTGGAGGACTGACGTGTGGAAGGGTCTCGCGAGTCAGTCTGGATTAAGCTATACGTGCGATCATTTCGGTGACTTTAAGTGGTGTACAAGTGGTGTGAATTAGTGTGTTGTGATACGTGGGACCAAGTTCGTGTATTCATCGTCATCGTGTTGAATAAAAGTGTTATTTTGGTCAGCCCGATTCCCATTGTTTTATCCCGAACCCTCAGCTCGTAACAGTAGTTAAAATATTTGATCCAGTCTGGCTATTTTTTCCCAGGTTTGAGCTCTTAAGCGATCTTGATTAGGTATCTACACCAAAAACTGGGCACCGGTGTCGCAGTAGCTAAGCTTCAGCAAATGTTTAGTGATAGCTGATTCATGTTTTTTACTTTGTTAAGTTTCTTTAATTATGTACGTGTTATAAATAAATATTTTCTATTTATATACTTATTTTTGACAAAACGAGCGAAGCGTCTCAGTTTCTATATTAGCCAAAAAATTTCATTATTCAACCGATTTTCACGAAAATGGGCACACCTCCTTGATTTTTTTTTAATTTTTTAGTCATATTTTTGATTGGGGAGAAAATAGGGGGGAAAGGGGGGTGTTGTGAAAAAAATTCCAAAAGTGGGGAGCAGACGGGGAATAGGGGGGGGGGAGTTTACTGTAGCGTTATATATTAATGGATTTCAATGTTTAAACTTTTTTCTCAAAATTTATACCTACCATACCAATCAGGCTACGCAGACCTCTCCGCCTTCACAAGACGAACCCGTAGATACCAGATTCGACCTCTTAGGACCAAGGGAACGCGAGTAATCTCTAAAACTTATACTAGGGCACAGGAGTCAGATCAAGGCAAGTCTGAGCGGTTGTCCAGTGATAAAGAACACGAGGCAACTGTTATTGCATGGCTATAAGGGCTCGCGAGGTCTACTGTTCTTACATAACCACTGTAATAATAATAGTTTACAGGAATTTCTTAAAACTTTGCTTCCATATATGTTTTGATTTATGAATATGTACTTAAAAATATTGTACAAACCGGACAAAACAAGCAACCCTGGAATCCGTTCTATATAAACTCTACCTATTATGATATTGGTCTTTCTTGTGTTATAATTATTTCAATACATGTGCTATATTTAAACAACAAAAAGTATGAAGGTATCTAAAGGTCATTCACCCGCCGTGACACCTTTGTTTTCTTGGAACGTTTTCACGGTCAAATCGATATATGCCCTTCATAACCTAGTTGTCTAAATTCAAGTTGATTTAAGTTTGCATTATGGAAGGATATCAACTCAAAGCATTATGATAATTTGAATAATCTACTAGATCACTTACAAAATTGTTGATATGACGCAGGATAAAATAATAATAAGACTAAACGGTTTGAAGGGTATGGTTGCCGGTGAAATTACAGGCATATGAAGCTTTACACCTGTATGCCTAAAGGTAATGGACGTGGGGCAGTGCATCGTAGGGCACGTTTCTAAAGTGCGTGACCTACGAGGCAATACTTTGTTATAGGCGATGGTTATCACTTAACATCAGGCTTGTTCCAACTCCAGGTTGGATAAAAAAAGCGCAGTGAAGGATGGACTCTCGAATAGACAGAAAAAGACTATTACTAGGTCATCTTCTCATATAGTGAAGGGCCTTCCTAAAATATGTTTTCTAGAACGTGGTATTTTCTTGAAGTTCTTAGAGAATCTGATACGTATTTTAGCAGAGAACACGTTCTGCACATACCCCATATGCTCTAAGTCAAGGGTCCAGGGTTTCATGTTGAAAAGGTCGTGTGCCCCAAATGCTTATTCAATTCAATTCATTGATCACTTCAATAACATTAAAGGCCTTTAACATTTCTAAAATCTGTATTCAAACAATCGAGGATGTGGAGATTGCATATGTCCAGGAGTGTATCTAATTGGGTCAAATAGTCTTTTTCTAGGCGAGACAGGTTAAAGAGATTACTCGCCGCACAGGAAACGCCTGGAAAAGCTATTGGTCTATGAAAGACCTCATGAAAGGAAATCTGCCACTACCTCTAAAACGGAAACTAATGGACATGTGCATTCTCCCAATTCTCACATACGTTGCACAAACTTGGTCCCTCACCAATATTCAAAAGTCCCGCCTCGGTTTTTGTCAACGAGCTATGGAGCGCAGCATCCTCAGAGTCGGGCTCACATACCGTATAAGAAACTCAACACTGCGCTCCAAAACACAGATAACTGACGTGGCTCTGACATTCACAAAATTGAAGTGGGACTGGGCAGAACACGTCTGTCGTATCCCAGAGGAACTATGAGCGAAAATTCCTAAAGAATGGGTTCCAAACGGGTGGTGGCCGCGTGGTAGACCCAGGTGGAGATGGAGGGATGAACTAGATGCATACCATAAGGAGTCGCCCCAATTAGCCAATAACCGGGATTCGTGGAAAGAGGGAAGGGAGACTTTTGCCCTGCAATGGGATTCTACAGGCTGATAATAAATAATAATAATACTAATCAACCTTTGTGTAGAAGAGCGGACATGAAGAGCCATCATCATCATCATCATCATCGTCAGCCCTTCTCATCCCACTGCTGGGCATAGGCCTCTCTTCGTTGTCGCCATTCGACTCTGTCCTGCGCTGTTCTAACCCACATACGACCTGCGATTTTTATAATGTCGTCGACCCATCTTGCCGGTGGACGACCCGCGTTCCTGGTTCCATCTCGAGGTCACCATTCAGTCAGCATCCTGCTCCAACTGTCATCACTGCGCCTGGCCACATGTCCTGCCCAACTCCATTTGAGTCCCAATATACGCTTGCGTCTTGAACTTCAGTCCGATTGCGAATTTCGGTATTGGGGACTCGTCTAGCAGCGTGATGCCGAGCATGGCGCGCTCCATGGCTCTCTGTGCGACTCTCTAATCCTGTGCACAGTCTCTTTCGTGAGCGTCCAGAAGAAGAGAGAATGAAGAGTAATACGGTCAAAAACTAAAATACCCATCACAATATTCTGGTTTTAAGAAAAAAAACTAGACGCGCTATTCGAATCTGCGTTGTTTCCAACTATAATTACTGTATAAACAGTTGTACTCGTACGATTGTATCAAGGATGGTGCTTTCGTCACGTGACGGATCGAGTCATAGCGTACTAGAAGAAGTTATAGTACTCGCGTATAGAAGTTTCACTTTAAAATTAAATGATTTATTTTGCTAGAAGCATGGCTGTGTAAAGGTATTTTAGGTATAGATATGATTGAATAGTTTTACAAACTTCACCGTTTAACTCGGCATGCAAACAACTCGTGCAATTGACAGTTTCAAAGTTATTATTTATTGAATTACTACACTTGGCCCATTGAGAGTAAATTATAATCATCATCAGCCCAGATTAGTCCACTGCTGGACATAGGACTCTCCCAATACGCACCACGGGGCTCATTCCTTTGCTCTTTTAATCCACTTTCTATCCAACGACTTCCCACCAAGTAGCAATCACATTTATAAAGTCTAAAATTTATATAGCAAGACATTAGTCGTAGACCTAAACATTCAAAAGATTTTAAAAGATACAATAATATGCGGAAAATATAAAATATATTATAAAATATAAAACAAAAAAAAAGAGTGTGTGTACTTATGTACACGCGTTAGAAGTTATACTTCTTTGGCGTATGGAAAAATAAATAGTAAATTATTAGTATCACCGTCGTATATAAAATTGATTTAATAAAAACACCAAAATAATATTTATTTATTCTCACTGTTTAATTGTACCCTTACGAAACACGTGTTCTACATATAAAAATACTAGAATATACAACTTGAACATAGTTATCAATTTTCATACCACCTAGAACTAACTTCATGCTGTTAAATTTAGGTGTCAGTGTGCGCGCGCATCGTAAAAATTCACTCTCATCATTTTTTTCCATCGCGCTAAAAGAAGTATAACTTCAAAAAGTGGCACTCCGGGAGTGCTGACAGAAGTGAAAAATTTAGGGCTCAATGTTTGGGTATTCAAAATTTAAAAGT
This sequence comes from Philereme transversata, assembly GCA_963924445.1. Lineage (NCBI taxonomy): Eukaryota > Metazoa > Arthropoda > Insecta > Lepidoptera > Geometridae > Philereme > Philereme transversata. The sequence goes on from OZ004353.1 coordinate 9,081,386, forward strand.
AGATTATATAAATATATATACAAATACTTATATACTGAGGTGTGTCGCGAGTTCAATGGTTTTTTCCCCATCTCAAAAAATTCCGAACGCGCCTAAAGAAGTTTTCACTTCAAAAACAGAGGACAATTAAGTACTGTGCACTGCGCTGCTGTAGACAGCAAATGGGCCTCTACTCATAATTATACCTGCCATAATTATTCTGACGAGCAAGTCAATCTGAGTGATACAGAGTTGGTATGAATGCGAGAGTAACCGTGTCAGCGCGACCGTCGCAGAATAGAATCAAGGCTGCGATATGGATCGTACACCTGAGCGCCATCTTTATTTCATTATCGATTGTTTCATTTAGATTTAAGATCCGTTTTCATTTTAATTTTCCTGTACATTTGTTATAAAAACTATATACTTAATTGTTATTTTTGGACTTGTTAACTAGATCACGAATCTTCGGGCTGAATGATAATTGATGTTCAAAATTCCTAATCTCATTTTAATTTTCTTTATTACGCAGTACAGTACCAGCCAACTCAAAGACAAAAAGGACAGACATAAGTTACGTTTGTAAATACCATATATAATTTTATTTTATGTATGCTATTTATTTATTTACATTTATTTATGTACTTAATATATATGTATTTAAGGTTAAGTAATTTTTCTTTTTCCATTATTAAGTTTATTCTTATTACACCTCGGCCAATCTTCCATTATGCTTTAGCTGCTAAGAGATCGCTTTTTTAAGCGATAAGACCGCCCATTATGCTTACAATTATTTTTATATCTGTTGTGTCTAGCTTGTAAGGTATAATATAGAATTTTCATTCATTCATTCATACCACTAATGTCACTCATCCACAAGTTGACCATTCTGAACTTGGCTAACTTACCTAAACAGATACGCCACGAGCGATGCTGTAGGTATTTGAATCTGACTTTGAACTTAGATTACAGTTGTTTGCCCTTAGAGGCTGTGTCTAGCGGTGCGTTGTCCCGAGTATCTTAGTGACTCCTCAGTAGCGTAACTTCGTAGCTGTAGCCTCCCTGTTAATATTTGAAATATGTACGTAGGAGGGTATTTATAGATATTTTCGGCGAGAATCCGGGTGGCGGTCGAGGGTCCCAAGATTTATGGCGAAACGGGAGAGTCCCATCCAACAGGGATCTTCGGGAATTTGGTGTCGGTGAGAGGCTGAAGAGAGAGCGAGTTGAAACATGAAATCGATATTAGGTTGATACTGGTGAGTTATTGCAAAGGCGCATTAGTTTGATTCATTTCAGGTTCAGAGTTGCTCAAAAATATTTAGTCTTACATCAATAAAAGTTACATTCAGCAACGGAAGTGGAATTATATTGATAATTCGGATAATTCATATCATGCCAGTGTATTCTTATTTGATCAATTTATATATGTAATTTTCTGATTCAATACTATAATATTTTTATCTTTAATAGGTTGGTACTTATGCGAATATCATTCGTGTTTAATTTCGTTGTTTGGTCGTAATATTGACAACTATGTAACTGAAAATAATATTTTCAGTCGCACTACTATGTTGGGCCGGCCACGTCTGCCGCATGCCCGAAGATCTATTGGCAAAGATCACAACTAATTGATGGCGTGACGACTTAGGTGTGCATTTACCAGACTGGCCCACTACAGCAAAGGACAGAAAAAAGTGGAAAGAGGGAAGGGAGGCCTTTGCCCTGCAGTGGGACAACACAGGTTAAAAATAAATAATAAATATAATACTATGTTATATTTTTAACCAACAACAAAAAATTATTCCATTTGGTTGTATTCTTTGTTACCTCAATGATATCCGTCATTTATCAACCGATTTGGAAAATCATTTATTATTTTAATGGTTATACTTTCAGATTAGTTAAAATATTCATCACAATCGGTTTAATACTTTAGTTTTAAAATCAAAACAACTGGAAATAATATGTCATTTACGTAAACGAAATTGAGTTTTTTGCTTTCCTATGACTTTTCATCTGCAGTCAGTTGTATTTTTTATTAAAAAGTTACTAGTTGGGATATAGTTGCAATATATAATCCAATCATTTGTGCAAATAACGTCGAGCGCTAACTTGCACCTCCAAACAATCAACATAAAATGTTATAAGTATGGCTACTTCCACAGCATTATGTCATACGGTATACTGCTGTGGGTAGTGCTGCAGATATAAACACTGTTTTTGTGCTGCAGAAGAGGGCTGTTCGTGCAATTTATAATATGGGCCCCAGAGAATCATTACGCAATAAGTTTAAAGAAATAAATATTATGACATTCCCTTGTTAATACATCTATGAAAATCTAATGCATGTTCACAAAAATCAGTTAGCGATAATCATAATTTTAATACTAGAAATAAAGATAAACTCGCTGTTGCCACTTGTAGACTACATAAAGTTAGTAAATCGTTTAAAGGGCAAGGTGTACGCTTTTATAACAAACTCCCAAGGGATGTACAAAAATTGACAATTAACAAATTTAAAAACGTAATTAAACAAAATCTTTATGAAAGAGCCTACTATAAAATATCGGATTATTTAGATGATAGAGAAGCTTGGGATTAAAATTGCTCCAACTCGTTCAAAATGTTACAATTTAGACGTAATTTATTTTCTGTATTATGTATTGTAAAAGGATCATTAAAAAAAACAACCAGCCTTGTTTCTTGCCTTTCTTTCCTGGCTTGGTCGCGAAGGAACAGGCAGTAAAATTGACGTTTCAAAGTGATCCTTGTAATTTTAATGAATAAAAATATTTGAGTTTGACTTTGATGCAATAAATAAACTGAACATCTCTTTGTCTTCTTTCAACAGTTGTAAGTCCATGACTTGTACCCGCCCCGAATCTCGACGCGCCTCACACCCCTGCCAGCTAAGGGCAACTCATTTCGCCGCTGGGTTCAGTACTATCTCGCTTCAAGACATTTTTCTATGTAATTCTATTGTTGGAAGAATCGATGGCTATTCATGGGATAGGTTACGATGAAGGTAACTTTAGGTTTTTATGTTGGTTTGAAGATTCTTTTGGACGTGCAATATTGTGAATGTGTAGTAAATTTATATTGTTTTTAGTTTATTTATGATTTTTACAAGCTTTTTATTAGCTTGCAATATACATATATGTTTATATGTTTGTATGTAAACCCGTTCCCCTCAACCAATTGAGCTGAAATTTAGAATACATATGTAACTTCGGTGAAAATGCAATAATATGGTACCATGGAGGTGGTCTCATGATGGAGACGGATGCTAGACAACGGAACTTCTGAATGGATTATAGTAGGCTACTAGTGTCTGGGCTTATTTGAATCCGCTTGCGGTTCCGATTATGAATTTTATAAAAGCTTGTTTTGAAAAAGTAATTTTTCAACAAAATACTTATAAATAGGATGTTTGGTAATATACGCACAAAAATAAAACGGGTTACTTTGATGAGCTTAATAAATAAATTTGTGAATTGTTTAGGTAGAATAGAAATGTGAAATTTATTTTGGCATGTTAAAACAAACACTTAATTAAACTTATGTTGTGCTATTGCATAATGCTTGCCATCTAATCACAGATACTGTATTGGTGACGTCTCGAGATATCTCTTGTTATCCCTTTCTTATCCAAAACCTGCAGCCATTTCCGAAAGAGATAACAAATCGGCCTTTATTTTTGGATGCTGATTACAAGAGTAGGCAGTACGTTTTATATCGAATTAATCACCTAAACTTAGTCGATTTTCTTTAAATTTGATAATATTACTAGTAGTAGCCTCTCGGTTTTTTATCGGATACATTTCGGAAAGTGTGCTGCGCAGCTTTTCAACCTGATCCCACCATCCCCATTCTATGATCGGACAACCAGACGCTCCGCGATGCGCCACCGCTACATGGTAGACATACCTCCCATACGCACAAAGCGGTACTCTTCCACCTTTATTATGCGCACCGCCAAGGAGTGGAACGCCTTGCCTGAGTCTGTGTTTCCTGGTAACTACAACCTAGGGATCTTCAAGTCACGAGTGAATAGGTTTCTTCTAGGCAAGCGTGTACCATCGTAGACTGCATCATCGCTTACCATCAGGCGAGATAGTGGTCAAACGCTTGCCTATAATTTATAAAAAAAAAATAGTTTTTTTTCAAGAAGTATATTTTTATGTTCTGACACTGTTGATCTGTTGTTTATGTCATTTATGTCTGTTGTATATTCGTATTTCTGTCCGTCTGTTTGTTAGATGTTTACGATTAAACAGCTCGATCGATTTCGATGATTTTTGGTGTATAGATGATACGACTTAGCCGTCCGATCGCTGTCAGTCAGGTAGCGCGATGCTTTTGTTTAGTACCCACAATAACCCACTTATTTTAACAATTATTGTTGTTTTGTTGTTTCACAAAGCTCCTTTTCGTATTAGATTTAAACTCGATGGTCATTATGTAAATTAAAATCACAAGGATCATCTAGTATAATTATAGTTTGGCTCTAAACGATAATGTAACAATATGTTTAAGTGTACTCGTAGGTACCCTATATTTCAACTACCCACAATGTTCTGCATGCTCACTGTATATTTAACCTAAGTTTAAACCTATTTTTTCTCATGCAGTGAAATGTATATTTCTTTTGAGAATAAATTCTTTAACCACAGATGATCCTATGATTACTTTTCATTGACGAACCAGGCGGAAGCTAGTATACATAAATTTACAAGGTCGATGAATCAAATTGAGGAAAAATGTAGATTACAACATTATTATTTGTACGGATTCTAACGCATGGTATTTTTAGATGTTAAAGGAAAATCCAACTTTATATATTCCAGATGATCCTTTAGAAATTTCACAGAGCAAAAACAAGATTACGACAGCAAAAATCACAAACTCAAGACAAAGCAATTTTAACCACAGAACAAAAGACAGTGGAACTACTTCCAGTATGAATCACGAGGTCAATCCCTCCAGTTCCCTTCACAATATTATAGCTCACTGAATACCTAAATAATGAACGTCTTAAATACTCCAAATAAATAATGAGCTAAGTAGTTGATCGTCTTGTCAGTGCATGATTTACAGAATATTTGTGCTTGGGAACAATAAATTCTGTGCACGATTTTTAGGGGTGTAAGGTATAGAAGGAATGTAACTACAAGGTGATTTTGTAAGCAGTCGACGTAATAGCTATATATTCAATATTAAAAAATAAACAGTATGATTTCTCTTTACTGTGACTAGTAGCACAGTTTTCTTTTTATGGACAAACACTAATTAAAACAAGGACGGTAATTTCGAGACTAGAATCGTTTCCGCACTTGGCTCGTAACCCTTGCAAGGTCAATTGTGCAACTTAACTGCCCAAAGCTTGAAAACTTTTTTATTCATTCGATAACCTTCTCTACCATAGGAAAAATGAAAAAACTAAGAGTACTCGTACACACCATAAAAGAGCCAGGCTTGTTTCTTGCCTGATTCTTGCCTAGCTTGTCTGCGGAGGAACAGGCAGCGGCGCGGCGTTTCAGAATTACCCTTGTTTCTTGCCTGATTCTTGCCTAGCTTGTCTGCGGAGGAACAGGCAGCGGCGCGGCGTTTCAGAATTACCCTAGTAATTTTTATTTGATTTTAATTTAGATTATTTTCAAATAAATTTTGATGAACTTGGTGGTGCAGTCTTCTGAGACACAGGAGGTTGCGGAGTGAGGAACAAATGTTTACATGATCCACAGATATTTGTTGCGGGTCTAGATGTCTCTCTTATTAATAGTATGATTTTTTTTAAACATTCATATTTATAATTATCTAAGTTATCTTATTCCCATAATACGAGCTTTGTTTAGTTTAAAGCTAGGTAACGCTGTGTGAAACCAGCATTATATATATATTTTTTTACTAACCTATATTGTCCCACTGCTGGGCAAAGGTCTCCCCGTCTCCCGTCCATCAATTACGGTCCACAGCCAAAACTGACCAATCTGGTTCTGATCTGACCAATCCAGGTCGTCTCTCCATCTTTTTCTGGGCCTACCGCGGCTGCGTCGTCCGTTTGGTATCCACTGGATGACTAGATTCACCCATCGTTCTGGATGCATTCGAACCACACGGTCTGCCCAATCCTATTATAAATTATTATTGTTTAATACACAAGGCCGGAAGGAAGGGGAAAATGGCGTAATAAAGAGGTGGCCTGTACCCAGCAGGGGCTAAAAATGACGATGATGATGATACAGAAGGCTACTCTGTGTCAAGAAACGGTATTTATGATGTATAGTGTTGAGTTTTGAATACACAAAAACTGGAAGGCAAGCTGCAGAGGGGCCCGCACGTGGCATGCTCCTTTCCGCCGTTTAACTGCAGGTAAACTTTTTTTCAACAAATGAAGAATTATGGAATATTCCAGGGTATTGATCTGTTTGAGTTCTTTCGTATTTATAGTGCAGATATAATTATTTAATAGTGTCTCTGAGTGATTGCAAGGTAGTAGACCCCCTATTAGATGGAAAGACGACCGACCGGTTGCACTGCACAGGATCGATTGCTATGAGGGAGTCTTATGTTCAGCAATGGACGTTCTAAAGCTGATACGATGCTGATGAAATGTATATTACAGTCATGAAAGGCAATAAAATTGCTGTATTTAGGGGAGACTTGCCTAATTCGTACCCCCTAAGGGAATATGCGAAATAACTTGAAATATAACAAAGACAGAAACGTTTAACTAATGTTTTAATAAACTTTATTTTATGAGTAATCAATAACAATACCATATTGCACTTACAATTAGTAAAATTTAAGATAACATTATTTTTAAAAAAAGTGGAAAAAGTACGATTTAGGGTCACGCCTAATTTGTACCACGCTTTGCCTTAATCGTACTTGGATATCTTATAGTTAGTGTTTGTCTCAAAATTACAGCAAATGAACTAAAACTACTTCTTCATATTACTAGATTATTAAATTATTTGATCCTGCATAGCAAATCTTACAGTTTTCTTTAATTCTTTGCAGTCATCACATATATAATGTTTATTAACTCTAGCACAAAGCTCGTGTAACCAGGGCCCGTAGCCAAATGTCATTCGCCACGAATCTATTCGATTTCTACATACATTTGTTGTCGCTGTATGACGTAATATTTCTATAGCATGTGTCAAATTCCATACATTTTCGGACGTATCGTCTAGCGGACTTGTATCAAAATCAGAAGAACTTATTATACACATTGACAATCTAGAAATAGAAAAGAAACAAAGTATTGACATTCTATGTATAACTGAACATAATATGACTAATGATGACACGAAGTTACTGAAAATACCAAACTACAATTTAGCCACGTTCTTTTCACGACCTAATAGAAAGGGTGGATCTTGCATACTTATCCGGAATAATCATAGGCATAAAGTCTTACACGAGATCAAATCCTTGAGTGTTGGTAATATAATAGAATGCTGTGCGGTAGAAATATTAGAACATGACATCATTATCATATGCGTATATAGACCTCCTAGAACTAAAATTATTGACCTTGATTTATTCTTTATGAAACTCGATGACATTTTAAGTAAAGTTTGCTATAAGAACAAAAAGATTATAATATGCGGCGATCTGAATATAGACAGACTTAAAGTTAATCCAACCTCTAAACATTTAGAGCAAATCCTAGCTTCCTATAATCTAAAGCTACGTATCGAGCAACCGACTCGTCCATGCAGTAAAACATGCATAGACAATTTTTCAGATAACATTAAGGGCTGTAGGGTTGAAATTATCGAGCTAGCACTATCCGATCATACAGCTCAACTTATGCAATGCCCAGTGAAAAAGAGTTATGCATTAACTCATTTATTTAAAGAAAAGAGAGACTACAACCAAGAGAACATAGATAAATTTATAAACTGCTTAAATAAACTATCTTTTAGCGATGTTTACCAACTAGAAGATCCCAACGAAGCATTTACACTTTTTCACGAGTCATTTAAATTATTTTACGACTTATGCTTTCCCCTAATCAAAACAAGAATATCAATTATAAAACGACCAAAATGGTTAAGCAAAGGAATAAAACTATGTACAAAAAGAAAGCGCCAACTGTTATGGAAGTATAGGTTTTCTTCGAAAACAACAGACAGAGACACATTCAAACAATACTCTAAACGTCCAAAAAATGTAATAAAACAAACACAAAAATCCCAGAATAATTACTACATAGCGAACGCAGCTAATAAAACTAAAGCAGTTTGAGATATAATTAACACTTATAAACAAAATATAAAGATTGATGAGATAAACCAAATTAAAGTTAACAATAAAATTATAACTGACCCTAAAGAAATTGCACAGGCGTTTAATAACTTCTTTATTGACGAAATAAAAAAAGATACTAAATCTGACACACACAATAGATGTACACTATTAAATGGGAAATCCAATTCCTGTTTCGTGGCACCTACAAATAAGCTTGAAATACTACGTGTCATAAAATCTCTAAAAGACACTCTTAGCACGGGCTACGATGGGATTACAACAAAAATAATCAAACTTACGTCAGTTCTTATAGCACCCGTATTGGCTCACATTATCAATAAATGCATCGAAAATGGTATATTTCCTACTGTACTAAAAACTAGTATCGTCATACCCATATTTAAAAAAGAGGATACAGAAGATATGCAATATTATAGACCAATCACATTGATACCTATAATGTCTAAAATATTCGAAAAAGTAATACATCAAAATTTAGACAATTTTCTGGAAAAAAACCAAGTAATAGTAAAGGAGCAAGCAGGCTTCAGAAAGAAAAAATCAACTGGTACAGCTATTTATAATCTTTTGGAAATAATTATGACAGGTATGGATAAGAAAAACAAAGTAACGGCTCTCTTTATGGACATGTCAAAAGCATTTGATAGAGTAGATCATAACATATTACTAAAAAAACTAGAAATTTATGGCGTTAGAGGAAAAGCGTTTGACTTATTACAATCTTACCTTAAAGACAGAAAACAAATAACGGAAATAACGAAGATAAACAAAATCTCTAAAACACAACAAAAGTACTACTCAGAATGTAGAACTATTGAGTATGGAGTCCCTCAAGGTAGTATACTTGGACCATTGTTATTCTTGATTTATATCAATGACTTACCTAACGCCATAAATTATCCTATTGTATTATATGCTGATGACAGCACTGCTGTATTTACTGATCCAAATAATTCTAATAATAATCATGAAAGTATAATAAATAATTCTCTTTATAATATTAATGACTGGTTACAAATAAATAATTTAAATATCAACATTGACAAAACATTCATCATGACATTCAAAAATAAAAACGCTGGAGCAAATGAGCTGAAAATATGCTACATGAATAAACATCCAAAAGAAGTGCAAGGTACTAAATTCTTGGGTATCTACATAGACTGTAATCTGACATGGAAACAGCATATCGCTGAAATCTCTACCAAAATCAGCCAATGCTCATATGCACTATACATGCTTAAAATAATCGTCAGTCAAAATGCTCTTTTAAATGCCTATCATGCGTATGCAGGTTCCATACTTAAATATGGGATTATTTTCTGGGGAAATTCAACAGATAAAGATACCGTGTTTGTAGCTCAGAAGAAGTGTATAAGGTCTATTTGTAACTTGAGGAGAACTGATTCGTGTAAGCTCCATTTCCAGACGTTAAACATTCTTACCCTACCTTCACTTTACATCTACGAATCGGCTTTACATGTTAGAAGTAATATCAAAAACTACGAAACCTTGAACAGCAACAGGCATAAAGGCCACCTTCGAGCAATAACGTCTAAGACAGCTTTGTTTAATAAGAGTGTGTTTTGTATGGGAGTGAAGATATGTAATAAGCTTCCTATTTATATAAAATCTATACACAGTTCACATCTATTTAAGATAAAACTAAAAAATTACCTGACCCAAAAAGCATATTACACAATCAATGAATATTTAAATGATACACAATGACATTTATAGTTTAAAATTGAATCAAATTATTTAATCAATATGTGCTGGTATTATATTAAGTACTATTTCTTAGTTATTTTCTTGTTAATTTTAGGTGACATGTAATTTGCACGCCACTGTGGTTGAATATGGTGAAACCATTTAATTTTGTAACATCTGTATAATTTTACCCATGTTTTTGGCAAATAAATAAATCTTTATCTCTTTATCTCTTTTAGCGTCATCGCTAATCGACTGTAACTTGGCTAAGCCCTCTGGCCTCACAGTGGTACACTGAATCATATCTTCTTTTCTATTTTCTTCGCACAACTTACAGTACCAGTTTTCTTTATCACTTTCTTTTTATTTTTTTTCTTTTTATAATTTTTATCTTTGGTAATTTTTTTCGGGTACAAAATAGGCTCACGTGTTGAGTACGAATAAGGCGCAATGACGAAAACCAATTCAAATCTACCGCGCAAAAAATGATTGCAAGTATGGCGTTAGTACACACTAAGAATAAACTCGTAAATAAGTTAAGAATCAAACAAAAAATTCCTAAGTTGTATCATTCGCACTAACGTAAAGCAAAACCCTTATGAAACAAACAAAAAATTTTGTCAAAATTAGTGAAATTACTTACTTTTTTAACAATGTTAAGCAGAGCAACGATGCGGTGTTGTCACTCATATCAGGTAGCATGGCGAACTAGTGGTTTCATTTTATGACACTGGTGTCGCTACTGTTGCATTCCATGCGGAAATAATGCTAGGGTACGATTTAGGCACAGGTACGAATAAGCCAAGTTTCCCCTATGTAGTAAATAAATATAAGTTTTAAGTATATTATGTATTTTAGGCTAAGGTTTATATCTTATTAGGCCGTTTTAGAATAAGTTATTTACTATCCTGTAACTATTTTATAGTTGCCTGAATTAAATGATTTAATTAATAATTTGATGAATCTCAAACGGGCAATTTAAAATTCCAAGTTTTAATAATATATTATCCATTGCCATATTAAAAGTTTCACAGTTTATTCTCAAAGTATACTCAAATAATGTGTCCTCGTAAGAATACCATTGAGCTTGAAATTAAGCTGTTTATATTCAGCTATTCCAAGATACGTTGAACTACAAATGACTACGGAAATATCTAATACTCTTACCATAGAAGCTATTCTTTTGACTGGTATTTGGATCTCCGTTAAGCGATAAGAGATCATTTCGGAAACTCACAAGAGATATTTTATCAGAAAGCCTATAAAAATTAGAATAAATTTCAATGATCACACTAAACAGGTAGCAAAGATGATATCTGTTCCAAATCGGTCGTTTGAGGGTGGATAAAAAGACGGTGAAGGGTCGAAATTGGTCTTTTTTCTAATTATGGGTGATTCTGAATGAGTCGAACTAGCTGGCGATGGCTACACAAGCATATTGTTTTCGAATCAAAGATACAAAGCTGGGCTTATTTTGGGGCTAGATAGCGCCGTGTGAAATTTCCAGCATTATTTTTGTATTATTTGATTTCCATTATTTTCTTGCTTACGTAATGACAACTCGGAATGGTTGTGAACCTAGTTGTAATTAGGGTTACCATACGTCCGGAATTTTCCGGTTTTTGTCCGGAATGCGGGGAAAATGCTAAATCGTCCGGAATGTCTACAATTTAAGTAGGTAACGAGTAAAATAAAACAACAAAAACCAAATATTTTATTACAAATAAATTAACATTATTGTGATATTTACAAGAAAGTCCGGAATTTTCATCATGTGTCAGGATTTTTTCCGGAATGTAGATTTTTTAATCTGGGAACCCTACTTGTAATAAACAACTTCTCGTGTGCTATCGGAATATCAGATATATTTCCATGTAATTCTTGTATTTTATATAGTTTTATGACAAATACAAACTGCTATTGACTGTTCAATTCATTTGGTCTCAGCCCGCGGCTTTGAACGCGTGGTTTGCGAATGAAAACATTACCCTCTTACGCAGTCGGGGAAAAGCGACCTGAAAAATTCACGGTCGTAATCTATCTATACGTATACCAAATTTTTATCTAAATCGGGATCATTTAGTCGTGAAAACGTAACAAACATACATATAGACGGACAGAGCTACTTTTAAATTTATATTGTTAGTATGGATATAAAATTTGGTTTTGCCAATACTCTGACATAAACATCGTTATCAGTGATGGTACATGTATCCCTAAGAGTATAAAAATTTGGGTACAATAGGCAGCTTAGTAAGTGTGCTATAGTCTAAGGGTCTATACCGTATGGACGACTATTGACGAGTCACCGACTTTCCAATAAGTCTTGATTTACTCACATTTAGCCTGCAGCGACCTACTTGTGTCCAGACGGTCTGCATCATCACAAGGACAAAGGAGATGCGTCAGGACCTCACGTCTTGAAGGATATAATTTGGCCGATTTATTATAAATGCCCGGACATGTTACGGGTGCAACATTCCGATCCCTGTGCCTTAATTTGTGGTCCTTTCTTTCTGTTTTATGTTTTTTGCCGACCGAGGGTGGCCGCAGAAGCCTTTTTTGCCGTATCTACCTCTTTACACAAAAGACCGCCATAACGGGATATTTTGAGGGTTGCGCTTGCCATGTTTTTAGTTTATGGTTGGTAGTTTATGTGATGTTGATTACATTTAAAGTTTATGAGCGATTTAATAGTATTTTTAGTAGCATTGATTTTAGGTTCTTCCGGTATGCGTATTTTACATGAATTTGTTTTTTTATATGAAAATTAAAACCTTCGATGTTGCTAGTAACTGATATAACTTGGATTGATAGTTTACGTTACTCTCCAAAGTATATAACAGCTTGGCTTAAAATGCCACTAATTTGTTACCAATCTTAATTAGACTGCCTTCAATAATATTATAAAAGATAAAATATTAAAACGCTTGACTTAGGTTCATTTTCTTGCCTAATACTCAAGCCAACCTAACTTATTTGTTATTGATATCATACGCCGAGCTTTTTGCAGCGTCGTTCCAGCCATTCTCGAACCGAACGGTCTAATACGTGACGATGGTAAGCGGCCTGACGGTATGACTCTTGTACCCTGAGAGAAAGGTAGGCCTTTGGTGTGGGACACCACGTGCGTCGATACCCTTGCGCCATCTCATCTGTCTGGTACAGCAGTTGAGGCCGGTCCGGCGGCAAATTTAGCCGATGATCTCAAGCGGCGCAAATATGGAAGTCTCTACAGATTTTACGTATTTGAGCCATTCGGGGTTGAGACCCCGGGTAAATGGGGTATCGCGTTTTCAATATTCTTTCTGGGCATATGGTCGAAGCGACATGCGATCCGAGAGCTGGCGCTTATCTGGGTCAACGCATAAGCAATGCAGATAGTATCTTGGGGACTCTTCTGCCTGGTAGTGATCTGGAGAAGTTGAGCTATCTATAGATCCTTTGCAACTGTCTTTAGATTAAATCGGCGTATAAAATCTTATAATCGAAATTTCATCTATACAGAATTTTAAACTTTGCTTGTGTATTTGATTATATTTTCAATAATTTATGATCATTTTAGACTAGGTGGTACTTTAGGTGTTATCTAGAATCACCAAATATTAAACTGAATAATAGCTATTCAGCAATTTATATCCAGGAACATAAAATCAAACGATTATTTACTCAATTTGTAAATATACCGAACCCAGATTAATTTATTTACCTCCGAGGCCCCAAATTTGTCCCAGCTCCCGCAGGAATGGAGTCTAGACGTCGAATGTCTGATTCTACATACCCACCCACTGCCTGTCAACCGTGAATTCAGTGCTGTTCAATCTGAGTTTTGGATGGTTTAAAAAAAAATGCTTACTTATTAGATTTACATATCATGAGGTTCATTATATGTATGTCCATGCTGTACTATAAAAGGTACGGAAAATTCTATCATTATTTGTACTAAAAACGGGATATTTACATAGATTTGTGAGTTTTTGAGTATCCTATTATTTCGACGCAGTTGCATGCGCCATGATCACGGGTGAACTGAAGTCTTTGCGAGTGGGTAGTTATTGGCAGATATAACGATCTACCCTCTTTCTTAGTCGCTTGCTAGGAATTAATTCACTAATAATATTACTACCACATATATTTACACATATATTACTACACTATATATTATAAGCATGTATTTACAAAAAAATGTATATATATAAGTATTCTATCAGTTATCTGGTTCCCATAGTACAAGCTCTGCTTAGTTTGGGGCTAGATAGGGCTGTGTGAAATGTCCAGCAATATTTATTTATTTATTTAAATTAGTTGACTGTATTTTTTAACGTATAATTAACAGAAGATGTAGTATTTTCACAGTTCACACGAGACATCATTCAACAGCTCTTCTGATTTATTACGTTTTTTTTGATGTGTTAATACTTTTCTAGAAACTACCCAACTCTCTGTCTTTGATGAAGCTAATAAAACGGACAACTCACTTGATTGACCGATTCCGCAAAACATAAATGAGAAAAACCGGCCAATATAAACAGAAACCTCTTTTCAATGAAGTTTTTGTGTTGGAAATCCACAAAGCTGACGTTCTGGTATGAACCCACAAATCGGAAGGACTGAAATAGCTTTATTAGTTTACGAATAGACAGAGTGATCGCCCTCTTATTACTATATTCAGATTTAGAATGAAAACATCGGCGGTTGTTTAAAAATATGTAGACAAGCCATGATGGGTGCTATTTCGTTTCTTTTTAAACAATTTGATTTTTTTAGCAAGTACATAGTTTTTTTTATTTCTTTACTCTAAAATCTGGGTGGCCAGCGAAACAATTGTAATATAAATATAACCTACCACTGTTATGCGTCAGATCAACAGTTTACTAAATCAATGTTATAGATATTAGACACACGTTTTGTTCTTTTGAAACCTTCCATGCTCCATTCAAAGGTTTACGTCCTATGATAACCATCCTTATTGATGACTTATTTGATGACACAAAGCGTGTCGAAAAGTCCTTAGCAAAAAAATACCAATGGCAATAATTTACAAGTAAATTTACCGACAAACATCCAAACATCATTGTCTAAGTCAAATATAAAGAAAAAATAAAGTAAAAGAGCCGCTTAAGCGATGCACAAACAAGCTCCGCGGGTGTCAGGGTAAATTCTGTGGATGCTTGCGACTTTCCACCAATGCAAGTTGGGAGAGATAGCGAGTATAGTATAAACAGACAAGACAGGCAAACTTTACTAGTTGGTTCGCCCCGAACTGACAACTCGCGAGTCTCCTATAAAAACAAAAAAAAAAAATTGGTTGTCTGTAAAGTCGGTTTATGGACGATAATTTTGCGTGATAACGAGAGAGATAGATGCGTCACAAGCCGAACGCTTAGACCGATCGTGCCTCTCTATCGCTTGTTCCGCGCTCTCGCTTGCACGCTCGTCTCGGGCGGAGCGTGAGAATGAGTCATGCTTTTTCGCGTGTGCAGCCGGCGTTCATCGATTTATAAGACGTTTATCACGTCAAAAAATATTATTTGTAATCTTTGACAATCAAAATAGTGCCACGAAATGGATAACCATCTAACTTGACCTACAATCTCAATCAAATTACAGGTAGCGGGAGTTCATGCAATGTGGTTCTCTTTTTAAGGGAAGGAATTGCAGTTTTTCTGAATTTCAGACTTTTCCCAATATTTGTGTCATTAAAGCTACACAAATATCAAATTTCAGCACTATGGGATTACTGGTGTACGCTGTAAATTTCGTCAAAGTTCAGTTTTTTTCATGGCTAATAACTCAAAATCTACAAGGTTTAAACTAAAAATAAAAACGGGTCGAAATGTACTAGTAAATACTTTTCATTAGACGGCCCTTTTGACCTAAAAGTCTCATTTAGATTTAATTTACCCCTCTTGAATCCGAATATCTTAATAACTCCTTTAAATCAAATTTCACGATGATCAGATCAACGCTTCGAAAGTTATCCTTGGACAAACAAACATACATACATTTATACATACAAATACATACATACAACTCCGATTTGCCTAAGTTGATTTGGTGATCTTGCTTCGCTCGATCAAATATAAATATAGCTTATGAGTCACGACTCGTCACGACTCGTCACGACCATATGAATCCCCGTGATGCGCGAACTTTCTCGAATCTCTTACTTAGTACGCAGACTCGTGATGAAACCCCACAATAGGGTAGTCAGAGGCAATTCCAAACATTATGTTTGACACCTGCCCGCCTATTTAAAAGGCAAGCCCATCCCGATCATTAAATACTAGCCCGAAGGCAAAGACCCTCGAAGTTATGGTTAAAAAAATGTTTCCTCACGATGTGTAACTTCACTATTTTGACCACGTGTAAATGCGCACATTAATTTTTCAAGTAGTAAAATCCATCGGTGCACGGCCAGGATTCGAACCCACTACGTTCGAATTGGAAGTCGGGTACATCCCACCACGCCTCTCACAGCAAATGGAAAAGTTACACACAGAAACTCTGTGTCGATATAGAAAGTGTAATGCAAAATGTCTACGACTTCGTATCCGCTCGCCTCTTCCCCCAAAGACCACATCGACACAGCGAAAACGTGTTGGTCGGACATGTTGTAAAAACAAGTTAATTATTAGGCCTCCGTTATTGTCACAGTAAGGAATCACTGCACCCCGCAGTCAAAGGACGTGTCTAATTTACGCGTTTCCAAAACAATACGACGGTTTTTGTGACTATTTTTATAATGAAAAGACAGTGTTTCGTTTGCGCTGTTTTGAATTGTTTACAGTATTGAGTAAGATGTTGACAGCCCGCTGAGAGTCGGCTTTGGCTGCTCAGCAGGACGATGGTCTCTGATCTGCAAAAAATCCTTGCATTTTTTAAAGGTGTTGCAAGTATGGCAATCCAATGGTGAGTTCATTTCAGGTCTCCATGTGGACCAATATGAAATTGTCAACGTTAATTAATCCTTACATTATAAATTCGAAAGAAACTCTGTCTAATTGTTATGTTTTGACGGCTGGACCGATTTTGATGAAATTTGGTATATAGATAGATTATGATCGGGATTGAAACATAGGATTTTTACCCGACTGTGCAGAAGAAAAGT
This sequence comes from Philereme transversata, assembly GCA_963924445.1. Classification (NCBI taxonomy): domain Eukaryota; kingdom Metazoa; phylum Arthropoda; class Insecta; order Lepidoptera; family Geometridae; genus Philereme; species Philereme transversata. The sequence goes on from OZ004353.1 coordinate 9,098,472, forward strand.
TATGTTTTTATTGACAAACCACGCGTGCGAAGCCGCGGGCGGGTTAGCTAGTCTAGCGTGAAGGGAAAACTTTGTACCCCTTTTTAGCTTATTGTGTGAACGAATGAGTATGAGATTTGGCATCGTTAAAGTAGAAGGGGGGAGTGAATTCTAATATAATGCAAAAAAAAATTACGGTCGAAATTCGACCACCGTGCATTAGCAACATTATTATTTTATTATTACTATTAAGCCTTTTTATTTCCCAAAAACTATGTTTATTTATGTTTGTATAGAGGTTTTTATTTCTAAATTTGGTTTTTTTTAATTATAGGCTAGCGTTTGACCACGATCTCGTCTGATGGTAAGCGATTATGCAGTCTACGATGGTACACGCTTGCCTAGAAGAAACCTATTCACTCGTGACTTGAAGATTCCCAGGTTTATGGCTTTGCCCATCAAAGGCCTCCTCCAACCGCTTCCAATCCCCTCTTTGTTGGGCCAATCGGGTCCATGTCGCACCCACTACTCCCACGATGTCGTCACGCCATCTTCGCCTCGGTCTTCCTCGGGGGCGGGTTGTACCTCGAGGGCACCAATGCAGTATTTTTTCAGTCCATCTTCCATCGGCAGTTCGTGCCCAATGGCCAGCCCATTTCCACTTGAGCTTGCACGCAAGTTTTGCAGCATCAACTATTTGGGGTTTCCTTCTGATCTCGCTATTTGTAATTCTATCACTTAGCAACATGAGTTATCATAAATTTGATACTACAAAAAGGATCTCTAATATCCACTACCTTAGTCTTTCTACAAATTTTCAAGCAAACTCGGTCTAATAGATACATACCGAGCATGGCATGATCCATGGCCCTTTTTGCGACCCTCATTCGACACACGGCATCCTTGGTGAGCCTCCATGCTTCAACACCGTACGTCATTGTGGGCAAAACACATTGTTCGTAATGCTTGGTTTTTGTTATATTAATTCAGATACAAAAACATGGGAAAATGTTCTTCATAAATATTTGCCTCATCTCCTTTGTCTTAGATTTAAATGTAGACGATACTATAGATAGACAAAAGTTTCTAAAGAAAGGGTTCTGTTTATGTAGGTATGTTAAATGTACTCTTACACCGCCGTCTTTTGATTTTTGTTTATCCTGTCCATCCAAAGATTGCCTGGAAGAGATCGCTTTTAGCGATAAGACCACCCTTTGTACCTTTATTTATAGTTTATTTCCTTTGATACTGTATTTTTGTTTGGTGTGCAATAAAGAGTATTTCATTCATTCATTCAAAGGTATTTTGTGGAAGCAAGGAGGTAAAAAGTTATTTTTTAATTAATTCCCGCTGTCATTTCGACTAATTTTAATAAAAGCTGTCACGGCAAAAATGGGTTTACTTAAGGCACGTTTCCATCATAAATATCAGAGAGATTTAAGTGCTAGTAATATGATAAATAAATTTTAATTATGAAACGCTGCTATGGTTACCGGAAAAACGAAAGCTAAATAGGGCAGAGAAATGGGAAGCTACCTAATTGTAAATTAAAAAGTTCGCGGAGTTACGACACCACAGTCCACAATGACACCCCACTGTTGGTAGGTAGGAGGTGGGGTTGGGTTCACCCTCTCAGCACCCCTTAAACCCCCTACGCAGACGTGATTCACTTCAAATTGACTAACAAAGAAAAACAAGCTTTAAAACGCGAGCTTTAGATTTAATTTTACTTTTCGACTGCAGTGAATTTGAATTTCGGAAAATTCGACTGGCGTACGATATATTTTCTTGCTATATGGAATTGAGCTGCCAGTCTTTGATTTTCAGACTCAATATTGCTTGGTCATTTTCCATAGACATACGTGTTTTTGACGTAGTGAGACTTCAGTATGTTAGTGCTATTTAGTCTCTGCCTTTGGGTAGGAGTGGGGTAGACGTGGAAAGCGTGTGACATTTTGTTTTAAAATATTGTCCGCGCGAATACATTCACGTGGATCATTTTTAATCGTCTCTCTGCTTTTTCATTTTTATTCCGCTAACGTTTCCATTCGATTTCACTTTTTCACATCAATTCATGTGAGTTTGAAGTGTATGTCTGAGTTATTACTTGTTTTATTTTAAAATTTAAATCACTCGTATTTGTTTGTTTTCATCTTTATTAGTGAAAAGCTTAACTTAAACACAAACCACAAAGTTTACAGGAATGAAAGCGAGGTCCACCACAATATGGAATTTTCTTCAAAAAATTAAACTGTAGTTTTTTCAAATACCACGCGGCGTCTTTCACAAAAGAGTACCAAATCCTTAAATAAAAAAATCAACGTTACAACTCAAACCACAAACATGTAATCGCTATTCATTCCCATCAAATCAAATACTACGGTTCACGCGCACAGCGTTTTAATTATCGTTTATAGGCGCAAGCGCATCCAAGCATAGATTAACTGCTAGTTAGTACAGTGAAAGCTCAATAAACTGATCTAAGCATTTCCGTCTTCTATTTACATGTTTGTTCGTCTACTTATATGTTGCGGTTCGGTGGAAATTAAGGTAAATGTCAACATGCACCATGTTGGACAATTTATTTTCATGATATCGATAGGGATGACTGAATACGCGTTAGATGTTTGAATGAATTGAAAATATTTGAATCTGAGTATGTAATGAAGTACCATGGCACTTGTGGTTTCTGTAACTTTATTGGTGTAGAAATGTATACTATTTTGGGTACTATTTTTGGCACATGGTTCATGGAGACTATATATTTATTTTTTTATTTTTATAGTGTGTCTCTAAAAAATTGAGTATTTTTTAAATACATCTCTGTTCGCAAACAAATATACCTGTAGTTTCGGTGTATTTGTAATTCGTGTCGAAAATAAATTTTTCTATATGAATTGTTGAATGTTTCTAAATGTTGACGACCTCCGTGGTGCAGTGGGCGAATAGCCGGCTGAGACGCAGGAGGTAGCGGGTTCGATCCCCGCCGCGGAACAAATGTTTGCAAGATCTACAGATATTTGTTCCGGCTCTGGTGTTTCTCTATATATTATAGTATGTATTTACAAAAAAAAATGTATATACGTATTCTATCAGTTATCTGGTTCCTATAATACATGCTTTGCTTAGTTTGGGGCTAGATAGCGCTGTGTGAAATGTCCAGCTATATGTATTATTTATTATTATTTATACATCTATTTAATCTTTGGCGACTTCTACGCACCTTCCGACGTTTATTACCTTGCCTAGTTTCAAACATGTACAGTAACATACAGGTACTGTAATAGTTACTACAAAATTATTGTCGTGTCAAGGTCGGCCGCTTTCCTCCGACATTCCCTACGCCCACAGGGATATCTCACACTCGTGTTATGTAACAGATTTTGTTTCGATTGACATAATAAATCGTTCGTTTCCCGTTATTGGGTAACATTGATTAGGGTTAAATTGGGGGATTTCTCAATGGATGATTTGGATAGACTTAAGGAGAATCGGAATGAGGGAGAAAAGATCTAAGAAATTAATTAAAAATATTATTTAAGTAGTTAGGCCGGAAAGCGCAGCGTAGGACGACTCCCAACTAGATGGAAAGAAGAGATACGAGTTGCTGGTAGCCGTTGGGTGCAAGCTGCATAAAATCGGCCGCTCTAGAAATCTATGGGGAATGTCTATGTTCAGTAGTGGACATAATTTGGCTGATATGATGAAGATGATTTAAGTTGTTAAATTTTAAATATTTCATTAGTGTCGAGTATTCAACTGAGGAAAACTAAGACTATAGTATGATTTTAATTTAAAAAATGTAATTGTAAAAAAGTACTTGTAATAATGTCCCGCAATTGTTTCAGATTTATGTTAAAGACTAGCGCGCGACTTCGTACGCGTTACACTCCTAAATGTGTAGGTAACCTAGAAATAAAACTAAATTCGCTGTTGCAATTTGACTTGACAGTATATTTTTATCTCATGGGAACTGGTATATCGGATAAAAGTTAGCCTATGTGTTAATCCAGGTTCTCTATGTTAATCTATGTAAATACTAAATTTCATCGAAATCAGTTCAGCTGTTACGACGTGATTGAGTAACAAACAAACAAATAAACAAACATCCAAACTTTCATAGTTAGTGTGATTTCGACAAATTATTTTTGGAGAGCTTTTAGATTTTAGAGATGGTGGTAACCTTATATAGGTTTATACCTAAGGTGGGGATAGTGATCATTTTGTGTTCATATACCGTCCTGTGAATAGTATGTATGTTATACATTGTGAAAAAATTAATGATTTGATTATCATCGAATAAAATCTAATTATATTTGAATGAAAATAGTATAAGTAAATCATTCGAATCCAATCATAGAGTTGGCGGTGTAAATAAAAAGACAATTACCCCTAACGGTATTTGCGAGCGCCTCTTCACACCCTCCGACCCGTGGAGAATCACATCTAGTGCCTGCTGGGTAGCCAGCGAGGGCAGGAAAATACGCCAAATTTATATTTTAGATATTTTAATTTTATTCTTCTAGAGCTTAACAAATATTTAAAATTTTGTTATAAAAATTGTTTAATAATATTTATACTAATGGATAAGCTGATTTCTGATTCGCTATAAATAGTTTGTTCAATTTAAGTGTATGAGTAATGACAGTTCTCATAATACTTGAATCTCCGAGTTAATTATTATGAAACATTTTTATTTATTAACAATCGGAAATTCATTAGAGAATTCAATTGAATAAAAAATTTGCATGAATTGTAAATCTTGAAATGTATGCCTAATAAAGTATAGGCAAATTTTCTACAGCTTTAGGAGATTTTCCCGCCTGGCATCCCAAGTTCAGAATGCCGAGTAGGCAACTTAGGACGGGCAATGCACCTTATTGACTGAGACCGACCTAACCCGGCCCGACCGACGCGCGCGTTCCCGAGCTGTAATAGTCACAACAAATGTTTGAAGTTTATCTCAAAACTTTGTACTCTATGTAGGGGTATCTAATTACTTTGATAGTCTATTAAGAGATACATAGCGTATGTTTTTGCAAAAATAGAACATTTTGCTTTATTTATTTGCATGTCTGATTAAATCTTATTAAAAGTTTAATATTTTTTTTAATTGTGGGATTAAGCTGTATTGTTTTCTCGGCCTTAGACAATCTTCAAAGATTTTCAAAATCCCTATAGCCACTTTTTAGAATGTTTTGGAAGATAGAAAAAAATGTACGTTGACAATTAAATATTTTTTAATTTAAGCTTTTAGTATAAGTATTTCAGTTTTTTTTTATAATAGGTAAAATATATGGAGATGGAATAATCTCATGGCCCACCTGATAAGTGTTAACCATCGCCTATATCAGAATTACCTCGAAAGTCACGCATATAGTAATGTGCCCTACGATGCACTGCCCTGTGTCTATCAACTTGAGGCATACAGGTGTAAAGCCTCATCAGCCTGTAATTTCACCAGAAACCATACCCTTCATACCGAAACACAGCAAGCATCTTTGCTGTGTTTCGGTTTGAAGAGTATGGTGGCAGAAACAGTTAATACAGGTAGTACTTATAGACTTCAGAACAAAATGATCGCTAATTAACTCAATATTTTACATAATAAGACAGAGCAGTATGCAGTCATAGCTTTCGATTCTAATAATTCGAGATTCATAGCGGCTTACTCTCATAAAAAGTTGTTCCCTTCAAAATGTAGTAATTTTGCAGAGGGTGCCATCTCTACCCCACCCCCCGATCTTCCCGGGCTGGCCTTTTAACGCCGGAGATATTGTCTCTTTAGTTAGATCTGTGTTTGCACGCGTATAAGTAAAAAAGGAAAAGACGATTAAAAATGGATTTTTTTCATCTACCAATAGGTAAGTGACAGTAGCCGCTATACTGCTACGTTCAAAGAAAAATCTTACACATAAATGAGTTTGAAAACCTATAAAAGCCGTGACCACGGCTGTTGCAACACAGCACATCGGGATAACACAAAAAAGGTACATACTCGATAAATACCCGTTTTAATCAGTAATTACGTACAGTGATCGCGAAAGTTTAAAAAATCCTATAAAACTGTTTGTTTAAAAGTTAAGGGTGACTTGCACAACGATGTCTAATCGTATTTAGTGGCTAAATATGATTTAGAGAATATTGTCAATTCACACAAATCAAATTTAAACATGTTTAGTCGCTAAATCCGTTTAGGGATCGTTGTGCAAGCCGGTCTTAAAGCATTATGCTGAAAATGTCAAGCTTTTTTATATTATCTATTTTAAAACAAATTAGTATAACAAAACTATCTATGACTTTAAAAATACTTACAAAGGGCTTAGACTTGACCTTTAAGTTCACCAGTTATTTGACTCGTAGATGAAATGAATACATAAAAGATAAGATACAGTTTGTTGTTCCAAAAACAGAATAATGCTCACTGTGAGAAATCAAATACACAGGAAATGTTTACATTGCCTGTGTCTTTTATATACTTTTAGGTAAATCCGTTTTTATTTTATTTGGATTGAACAAATCAAATGGGTTACTGGCAGATGGCCAAGTCGATATGAAGTAGCGTCTGCGCAAAACTAACTAGTAGGGTGAATAGTACATTGTCCAGTTTTTCCCTTAAATTATGTTCTAACTAAATAACCTAGTCCTGTTGTAAAAATTTATAGATCGAGCGAAGCGAGATCTCCAAATCAACTTGGGCAAATCGGCGTTGTATGTATGTATGTTTTTTTGTCCTATATACCGAATCATGAAATTTGGTATATTGGTAGTATATTGTAGGTAGTGATGGCACAATTTTAGTGTGACTCAATGAGCTAAAAATATTAGGGGGTTGTTGAGATATTGGGGTTCAAGTGTGGTAAAAAAAAATGAAAATGAGACTATTAGGTCAAGTGGGACGTCAAATGAAAGGTCTTTATTAGTACATTTGAACTCTATTTTTATTTTTAGTTTAATTTTTGTGGTTTTTGAGTTATTATCCATAATAAAAACTAAACTTTGACAAAATTCACAGAGTACACCAGTGACCCCACAATGCTGAAATTTGCTATTTGTGTAACTTTAGTGACACAAATATAGGCAAAAGTCTGAAATCCCGAATAAAGATTAAAGCCGGCATGCACAAAGATCACTAAACGTATTTAGCGACTAAACATTTTTAAATTTGAAGTATTTGTATAATTTGACAACTCCTTAAATCATATTTAGCCAATAATTACGTTTAGGCATCGTTGTGCAAGTCGTCCTAAGAATAATATTTATTTTGGGAGATTCGCGAGATCTCAGTTCGGGGCGAACTACTAGTTTATATAGGTAAACTGTTTTTCGTATGACGATCTCGTAGTGAAAGATAGCAATGGACTTGCAGCGAGACCGAATGAAATGGCGTACTAAAGAGGCCTTACACCCACCAGTGGTTGCTGGAGGCAGTATAGATATATATTTTTTCGTAGAGCCTCTACGCCCCAAGCCGTGTTTTTTAGAGTTATGCAAAAAAGACAAAAACTATTAGTGGAAGACATAATATCTTGCCAACATTCAGTTATAAAATATAAAGAAATGTATCCTTTATCGTACGTCATCCTTCGTCCCATTCAAATAATCATACACACAAAAATATAACAACGTTATTATAAAACCAAACTTAACACATTTGAATAAAGCCATAATATTAAAAAGTCGATCGTTAACTTTTAAATCTGAGCTGGTAATACGTTATTGATATTTGTGAACAGGCAGGATAATAATATTTGTATATTTAACCAGTTTGTAAAGACCTGCCGCGCTTTTTTGAACCGTCCACTATTCACTATTTGGATATTGGTGCAGGGATCTCGTTCTGGTGGACGTCCTATAGTATTTTCTACAATGGAAGAGAGGTAGGGTTTGGGCCGTGCCACTCCAGGATCTTTTTCAATGTAAAATGAGTCTTATCGTGACTGAATTCAATTTCATTTAGATTTGAGTGTTACCTATTTGAACTCTGGACCTTCCGGTGATAATCGTCTAATCTAATAATCACTGACTTATTGCCAAATGAAATTTATGTATCATACTCACATTTTAAAACTCAATACGGTTGGCTTTCGTATTCACAGGATCAAACAGCGTTGATAGAGTGAAATACTGGCGTTATAGTCATATTATTTTGCTGTGGTGCGTCCCATCACAATGTGCCCAACCGGGTAGCCGCGTAATTGTTATACTGAACAGGGGTTGAGCGTCATGTCAACTGTTCCGTCATTGAGTAAGTAATTGGGGATGTTTGGGTATTTTGCATCGATAACCCATATTGCTAATAAAGGATGTTCGTGCAAAATTAAATTAACCACATTATTATTTTGGGTTGAGGTAATTCTTGGCCATCATATGGGATTCAAACAGGATGTTTTTAGCTGGAAATTCAATTGAGAATTTTAAACAAACAAGTTTGTAAGTTTATTTTGTGTAAAAAATTGATCCGTATCGTAAGGATGTTCGATAACAAATGTTTTTTTTTTATAATTCATCAAAATAAAGGTATTATTTCAATTTAAACAAAATCTCTCAAAATGCTAGAACCATAATTATTTTATAAGTCTATTTAAAGAATTAACCCTCAGTGAAACTAAACATCTTAATGAACTTGATCGTTATATTTTCAAAGGCTGAATGAATGTAAGTGGCTCGATACCGATCACAAATTGCTGCGCTACAATACACTTCATCCCTTATTAATTATTTTATTGTAGGCATAAAGGATGCCGTAATCGTCAGAATAATAATATCATCGCGTCGCATAAAGAACCCCAAGTAGCGACAACACAAGCGTAAAAATGACACGCCGCGCTACCAATATGCTTGTGTGTATTAGATTTATTCGACTGGGTCACCCACACAGACGCGTGGCTACCCTGAAACGGGGTGCGCTGGTGGTACCCCCACACTAATACAAGCACAGGGTTGCCGCCCGCCAGATGGGCACGCACACATTCAAGCCGCGAAAGGGAAAGCTACACTGTGTAAACAAATCGCGGGACAACCGTCCCTCTCGGTTACAAAGCTCGTGTGAGTCACATCATTGTGTGCTGTCGACACGAGACGACGTAGATTGTTCTGTGAAATTGCCAGGTAATAGGCCGTGGGACTATAGTATTACACTTACTTATTACGGGTTTAGTCGCTCAACGGTCTAATCGAATTGAATGCCTATCGGTTTACGTTATAGAATGGTGACACTTGAAAGCTTGAATTCTGGGATGGCTTCTTGATTAACTTGTTTAGATTAATTACCTTAATGATTTTGACATTGTATTATTGATTATAAACAGGCAGAATATGTTACCGGGCATTGTTTATCGATAACAAAATTACCCCTAAAAATAATCAGACGCAAATGGTCTTACTTTAATCGGTAAATTTCAGTCAAATGTTCCCGGTTAAAAATAGACTAACCGCTAACAAAGAAACGCTAAGTTATTATAAGATGACGCAAATATTTCCTCTGTTAACGTGTTTGGTAATGTCACGGCGCGCGACAGGCGGTGACGACACAGATTTGAATTGATCCGAATAAGACGGTACACTGCATTTACGTAAAAAACAGGGCAGCTTTTCATGTCCACCCCCAATAATACCCACTTGTATTGAGATGTACCTAGAGTTCTTATATTTAAACTTATATTTAAACTAACTTAAAAAAATAACATTTTTTCCTGCCAAATATGTACCTTAAATGTATATTATAAGGAACAGGTTGTTTCCATTTTTTCAAGTTTTATTCTTACTAATTGAAACCTCGCATCAAGACGCATGAAGCACAGACGATACTTTATATTAAGTTGCATGTTATATCAGTGGATTCTCTTTTCCACATTTAACCCATTATGTTGACCATTTGGCGTAAGAGTTGACTGTAGGGGTCTTGATACCCCATCAACTCTATCCAGAAGCACAGAAGTTTCATAGGTATTCACAGGTAATCAAGGATTTCTACTGGTTGGACTGTTACCCCATAATTTAGGAGTACATGAGCAGCAGAGACAGTCAACGCAGATCTGTGGAACTTGTTGTCATTAAAAAAGATAAGATTTTTTTTTGGATTCAGAACTCAAGTTTAAAACTCGATAATGCCAAAGTTCAAACACAATTTCTTGGTGTTACAAGTCTAAGCATATTTTTAGTACTTTCCAAACAAAAACTAGTTTTTCAATGATTGGCGTTTACCAGCATGAACTAGGATCGCGTTGTCCGTATTGATGAGGCAGAAGACAGGTTAACCTGTTTTCTCTGTAAGTACAGCCCCAGTCAGGGCGACACCTATTCGTGTATACGTTATTGCCGTCTGAGCAGTGCCACCCCTAAATTGAGTGGCGCACGCTCCGGTAGAACAGAGATGGGGTTAAATTTGTTCAGTCAATATCGATGTTTTTTATCGATTCTACATATTTGAATGATAACAATCGTGATTAAATTTAGACGATATCATAAATATGGGAATCACACACACTCGTTACAGCGGTTGTTGACTCGTGTACGGAGTTCAGATGTAATGTAACCCGCAATGCGAGACGAGACGCAGCGCAGAGCAGGTCGCTTTTATACCCACCATATTGATGATTTTTAAATGACAAACGAATAGTTTCACTAAAAACTCTTTTAAGAAAAATACCTTGACAATAATTATTTACAATAATGGTCCCAAGAGTATTTGTATTGGATACACTTTAAATAATAAAACAAAACTTTTTGAGAAACTTATAAACAAAACAAAATGAGCAACTTATTATTTTCATTGATAACAATGTTTAATAATGGTTTTCATAATTTAGATAATAAATACTTAATAATTAATAACTTCTACTGTGATTAAATGAACAAAATCTTATGAATGTTTAACACAATCATCAAACATAGCGATAAGTGTCGAAACAAGCCAGGGTATTATGACTATAGTTGTTAATTCAGAATCACCCCAAAATTTATTATGAGACGTAGAGAGAGACAAAACACCCAAGCGGTACGCGGCTGAAAAGGACGGACAACGTCTAAATGAGGGGGTGTCGTAAATAAATTTCTGCACTTACATCGACAATATCCTTAATAAAGACCAGTGGAAGAAAAAGGGGCCATATTTTCTGGGTATAAGTTTCAAAATGGCTTGATGAAGCGGTAATAGGAGAACAATGTGGTGGACTCGAATGAGGAAACGGATTACGGAGTGTCGGAAGCCTTCGCTGTATTTACAGTAGATTATTATTTGCGCATCGATACAGACAGCTATAATTATAATCAGAATTAAAGATGGCAAAAAAACTTAGGAAAATGGCGTCGTCGATATTATGCATAAACTCTTTTATAAAGCGCAGGTAATCCGGAAATTATCCAATTTTGTCACAATATTCTCTTTGAGTATAGGTATAATAAGTAACAACTGTAGTTTTTTCTCTATATCTTTGATTTTAATTATGTTAAATCGACAAATTTGTAGTTAATCTCATTGTTATCCGACTGTGCAGGAGGGTAATGTTTTTTATTTTGTAACAAGACATTGTCTTACATTGTTACTTAAGAATTCTGGTTCAACCAAACCCACAAGTTGTTTATTGGTTAAAACTTAATTTTACTCAGTTACTGAAAACATATTTTGAATAAATATCGGTACCGTGATCACCAATTAATATAGTTACTAGATCTAGATAGTTTAATTGATGGCTTATGTTAGGTAATTTAAAATATTTATAATCGAAAAATGTGTAACTCATGAAATAATTATGGTTGCAGTTATATCCATAAAGAATTTATAGGAAATTTGCAATGAATCATGTTATTAACAAGTTTGTCCAAGGAGTTTCATTTTCAAATCCAAGGAGTTCAGTCGTGGATCGGACGCCATTCTGTTTTAGGAAGCGAAGGTCGACGGAGCGCTAAGATAGAAATAAACGGATAGATACCTAGTTCAGGGCTTTATTTGAATTCTTTGTTAAAAACTAGATATTGCACAAAGTATAAATAAACAGGATAACTGTCTCTTGTTGTTTATTTGGTGTAACTTTGCATCACTTATAATTTAGTAAGATACCTTTCAAAAATAGCCAATCAACATTTTGACAAGATTTTAGCCCCGTCGCGTTTCGATGCGCAAAAAACCAATTAAGTATGTTAACTAAATAAGTGTGATCATTCTGTTCACCAGAACCATTATTTTATTAAGAGGAAATCTGGGCTGCGTTTCGCCCAAACAAACGTAGTCCCCTGTTTCTTCTCTGGATAGTGATACTAGAGCAAATATTTTTTTACCATACAATCTACAAGTACCACGGTCATGTCCCTACGTTTAGTTTTTCTCCATAAATTAATTATTATAAGAACTAGGAACCTTCTAAAGTCACAGAAATTGCTAATTTTTACTTCCCCTTTTCAGACATCCAGCAAACAAATTTGACGAATATAAATAAAAAAAACGAAACGTACAAACATAGCCAAGCCCTTTTTATTACATATTTGAAAAAAAAATTAAAATCGGTCCAGTTTTGGAGGAGGAAACAGGGGACTACGAACAGTGATTTCGTCTATTTTAAATAAGTATAATCAGTCCGACCTGCAGTCTCTATCGCACGCACATAGGGCATATAGGGCACAGCGCGACAGCAATAGATTTGTTAAATACCTATTTTCCAAATGTCTTGCTTCCCGGATTTCCTCTTAAAGGAAGCTCAAAACCATGGTAGTTCCTTTTACGAAGTTTGTATAAATATGTAAAATCCTGAAAAAAGACAATATTTAAAACCATTCTATGGATATCAAAGCAAATAATATTTAATTCGATCTGCAGTTATTTATCTATTTCGTGTAAACATATTTGCTACACGTTGTTTAAAATGAGTTCAGAGCCTTAAAGTGACAGCACCGTCTAGTCCCATGATACCTCTTCCCAAAGGTCGATTCTCCGGCAGATAGGTGCTAATCATAATCGAATCTCCCGGATTCAAATGAGGCGATCAATCAGCCGGCAGCTCGCGGTGACAGGACTCCTTGAGGACTTTTGTTCCCTGGGGTTCAAGGTATCATATTATTAACTTTCACAGTTCACAAAGCAAAAACATAAACTTAAAATAAGTAATTAAAATCGAATTTCAATTGTTTTTCAAAGTTATGAGCAATTTAATTCTAATCGACGGTCTCACGATCGCCCACAGATATGCTATATTTACGATTGACCACCGGACAGTCGGTCCACAGATGAGAGATACACGATGGGCTTATCACTGATACCGGTTATGTATCTCCATATTCATTCTTGTTATTTTTATTTCAGTCTACTATCAGTTACATTATAATCTAAAGAAGTCCAAGAAGCTCCATGCTTTTTTTTGTATGGGACACGCTGTGAACCTTTAAAAGAAATTTGAACCAGAATCATGTAACCTGGCATCAAAGATTTTTATTTTCCTTTTCGTTTTTCCTCCTTTTCTTTCAGACGTCTTTGACCAACATCCAAAAGTATAAACTCAAGGTTTGCCAACGTGCGCAGCATTCTCAGATTCAAGCGTATTGACCGCATACGCAATACCGAGCTGCGCTCTCGAACACAAATCGTAGATGTAGCTACGAAAGCCGCCAAACTCAAGTGGGACTGGGCTGGTCATTTATGCCGTATCTGGGGTGATCAGTGTGCTAAGCTCACCACCGAGTGGAACCCCGACACAGCCCGAAGACGTCGCGGCAGACCAAAGAAGAGATGGAGGGACGAGCTCACTAATTTCCGAGTGGACTGGACCGTCTTAGCGCCTGAAAGAAGTGTCTGGAAAAATGGGAGGAGGCCTTTGCCCAGCTGTGGGACACAGTGGGCTAATAATAATAATAATTATTATTTTCCTTTCACGCCAAAAGTTGCATTAACTAGCATTTAAATATTGAATTTTATTTCATTTAATTATTGTAGGTAGATATCGCCACTCATTGAATGTAGACAGCATTCTGGGAATACTGCCATAACCATTAAATACAGAAGGCCTTTGGGCGGCCTCAAACCTCCGACACCAGAGGTGGCCACTAGCTCAAGTGGACACAAATTATTGTACTCCTGTTCTTGAGCCCTTGTATTCCTGTTTGAAGCCGTAATTTGTCTAAGTAAACAGTTCCAATTCTCTTAAAAAATCTCTTAATTATAAATAAGATATTTGTTAAAAAAATTCTTTTTCAAAACAAGCTCTTATAAAATACATAATTGGACTGCAAGCAGATTCAAATGAGCCCAAACACTAGTAGCCTACTATCCATTCAGAAGTTCCGTTGTCTAGCATCCGTCTCCATCATGAGTCCACCTCCATGGTACCATATTATTGCATTGTCACCGAAGTTACATATGTATTCCAAATTTCAGCTCAATCGGTTGAGGGAAACGGGTTTAAAATTCAATTGAAAGATTCCATCCGAAGAAACATACATATATTGCAAGTTAAATAAAAAGCTTGTAAAAATCAGCCTATTCATCTGTTAAAAAGCTTGATAAAAAGGATTGTGTGGTTATATGAAACCACGGTAAAAGTGAAACTTTGTTTCACATTATAGACATTTTACCTCGTTGGCACAAATGAGTAATAGTCTATACACTACACGGTCAGCTGATGCGAACTATAGGCGCCGCCATATTGGCCTCGGCTGCTTTGACGAGCGCCTTTCACTTTATCCCTACTCCGTGGCCGACCGTCACGCAACATGCAACACACAGACGAAAAATTTTGAGACGATGTAATAAAAGTTTCACTTTAAAAATAGTTTAATGCCAAAATTTATCCTCTCTAATATTCGCTAGACGACAAATGTCGAGCAGTATTCCCCAAACGTATTCGTTACTGACAGTAGCTAATGAGTACTTATTTGATGAACGCCGTGCATAATGTAGCGTAGTCAATACAAACGACCGTTTACACGATCACGCAGTGTTCTATAGTTTGTCTACCGGAAACAGGGGCTGTTGCAGGGTTTATTTTGGAGGATTCGAAATAGAATTATCGTACTCGACTTTTCAACGACAGTTTAAAAGCATCCTGAAATATATCTAACTAGCTGACTCGCCCGTGGCTTCGCACGCATGGTATTTCAATAAAAACATTACCCTCCTTTTGCGCACACGGGTAAAAAGTAGCTTATGTCTTTCCCCAGGATATAATCTATCTCCTTGCCAAATCCGTTCAGCCGTTTAATTATTAAAAGGTAACAAACAAACTAACAAACAAACAGTTACTTTCATAGTTAATATATATGTATTATACATATAAACCTTCCTCTTGAATCACTTTATCTAATGCTGAAAACTGCATTAAACTCCGATGAGTAGTTTAAAAGATCCAAACGAACAGACAGCTGAAGCAATTTCATTTTATACTATGTGAAGATTCTCGGGACCAGCGAAAGTCAAGATATTATAGTGTTATAACTATTATGTATTATTTTATTAAAAATACTAAACAATGTATTATGTACCATATTTTTGCATGCGTCAACAATTTTCTTCTTTCATATCACTCTATCAGCCATCATTTTAGTACTAATCTCTCATCATCATATCTGTCTCTCATCATCATCTGTCATGTCATGATCATGTCTGGAGTACTGTTCTCACCTCTGGGACGGATCAGCGAAGTACCAGCTAGAGGCTCTAGATTCAATTGAGAGAAGAGCCAAGAAGCTCATTTGCAATGACGAGTTAGCAAATGCAAGGCTCCACAGCTTCGAGCATCGTCGAAAGGTTGCAAGCCTCTCGTTTTTTTATCGGATGTATTTCGGAGAGTGTGCTGCGGAGCTTTTGAACCTGATCCCACCATCCCCATTCTATGATCGGACAACCAGATCCTCCGCGATGCGCCACCGCTACATGGTAGACATACCTCCCATACGCATAAAGCGGTACTCTACCACCTTTATTATGCGCACCGCCAAGGAGTGGAACGCTTTGCCGGAGTCTGTGTTTCCTGATAACTACAACCTAGGGATCTTCAAGTCACGAGTGAAAAGGTTTCTTCTAGAAAAGCGTGTACCATCGTAGACTGCATCATCGCTTACCATCAGGCGAGATAGTGGTCAAACGCTAGCCTATAATTTATAAAAAAAAAATCTCAGTTTTTGCTCAGTCATTTTTTACATAGTCTGATTGATATTTTTATATTCGTTCACATTCATATCTAGCCCTCAGTATTATAGAGTACATTAAGAAGTCTATTTAAAGGTATAATGACAATTATACGCATGAAAAGTAAATTGACAAGTTTCGTTTAAAATTCAACGAACTGTGCACAAAGACTCTTCTGACACAGCTAAATCAATAGATAATTCTAATAATAAAATTAGATAGTCATAATCTAACTTACCATGACTCATATTAATAATATCGATTGTTTTGAAAATACTTCCTGTAATCTGCACAAAGGGTAGATAAAGTGATTTCGCAGAACGCCATGGCCCGGATGGTTTGTAATTGGTTAGTTTATTTTTTCGATACTGCGTTTGCGTATCTCATAATACGGGGTGAATTTGTAAACAGTGAAATTCAAATGAATATGAGACTGTTATCACACTAATATTATAAATGTGAAAGTTTGGATGTTTGTTTATTTATTTATTTGTTTGTTACTCAATCACGTCGTAACGGCTGAACCAATTTTGATGAAATTTGGTGTATACGTAGATTATGACGATACTAACTTAACGATTTAAACGATTTACTAACTTTATGGAGTCTACAAGTGGCAACAGCGAGTTTATCTTTATTTCTAGTATTAAAATTATGATTATCGCTATTTTTCTTAAACAAATTAATATTTTTGTGAACATGCATCAGATTTTTATACATGTATTGACATAGGAAAAGTAAAAGTAATCGCAAATGATTTATTTAGTTTTATCATTTTATTCTTCAGTAACAACATCGTCATCAATACTATTATTATGTCAAATCGTATACAACTTTACACTTAAGAGGAAATCCGGGAAGCAAGACATTTGGAAAATAGGTATTTAACAATTCTATTGCAGTCGCGCTGTGCCCTATATGCCCTTTGTGCGTGCGATAGAGACAACTGCAGGTCGGACTGATTATACCTATTTAAAATAGACGAAATCACTGTTTCGTAGTCCCCTGTTTCCTCCTCCAAAACTGGACCGATTTTTTTTCAAATATGTAATAAAAAAGACTTTGGCTATGTTTGTACGTTTCGTTTTTTTATTTATATTTGTCAAATTTGTTTGCTGGATGTCTGAAAAGGGGAAGTAAAAATTAGCAATTTCTCTGACTTTAGAAGGTTCCTAGTTCTTATAATAATTAATTTATGGAGAAAAACTAAACGTAGGGACATGCCCACTGTACTTGTAGATTGTATGGTAATAAAATATTTTCTCTAGTATCACTATCCAGAGAGGAAACAAGGGACTACGTTTGTATGGGCGAAACGCAGCCCAGATTTCATCTTAAAGACTGTTCAATCGTATACTTGCCCAATTTTCTTTCGAATCCAATCGTTATATTCAGAAATTCTCGTATATACGCCAGGGTAGTCGGAATCTGCACAACCTTCCCCCCAGGAGACGATGCCGACGAGATGGTCGTTGGCAACAAGGGGGCCACCGGAATCCCCTTGACACGCGTCTCTGGCAGGGTCTGTGTCCCCAGCGCAGATCATGCTGGGCACGACGTTTCCCATTCTTAGGTATGCGCGAAGGCAAAGGTCTTGATTTACAATCTTCACTTTGGCTGCCAAGAGAACAGATGATGATGGTCCGTCATACTGAAAAAAATAATACTGTATTTATTTTATACGTTTAGATTAGATTAGATTAAATTAGATAATTCTATAATGCACACCATAAAACCATAACACTAAAAAGAAAACCGTAAAACTATGTGATACGTTTAGTCAGACATTGATCAAAATAAGAAAAAAATAGTAAATCGTCTGCACACAAAGGTTGACTGGAAGAAATCGCTTCAAAGCGATAAGACCACCCATTGTACTATTTGATTTGTGTCATTTTGGAAACAATCATGTTTATGAACTCTATTTGCACTAAAAACGGGATATTTACCATGTTAAATATTAACCTATATATTTACCCAGGACATTTTTCACAAATCATGGTAAGTATCCCGTGTTTGCTTTGTGTATTCTATTTTTTCTGTATTTTTTTTTTTATGGTGTACAATAAAGTGTTTTCATTCATTTATTGATCAAAATAAGAAAAAGTGATAACAGAATAGTGCAACTACGGAACGTGTCGATCGACCAATTGAGGACAATTTTAAATTCTACAAATTCGTTAAAACCGGCTTGTGGCCGGCTTCTATATTCTTTACTAGCGGTTGCCTGCAATTTCGTACGCGTTACACTCCTAAATGTGTACCTACACATTTAGAAATAAACACCTAGAAATAAAGCTAAACTCGCTGTTGCAACTTGACTTGACACCCCATTTTTATCCCATAGGAACTAATTTATGCGATAAAAGGTACCCTATTTGGCAATCCAGATTATAATCTACGTATACACCAAATTTCATCGAAATCGGTGACGTGATTGAGTAACAAACAAACAAATAAATAAACAAACATCCAAACTTTCACATTTATAATATTAGTGTGATCTATCGATAACAGAAAAACAGTTTTTCACAAAGCAACGAGTCGTTGTCCAACATATATACCAACGTTTATAAAATTAGCCATTAGTCGAGGGATATTAACGATTTGGTCGATTTTAAACGTCAAGTTCCGTACTTACACTGAGTATTGAAAAATATTAAGAAAAGATTGCAATATCTAACTAGCAAGAAAATTTGAAAGTTTCTTACAGAAGTTGTTCCGAAGCCTGAAATTACAGCTTCAGTTCCATCAGGTACTTCAAAATTTGACGGTGCGAATCTGATGGGAAGAACGCTTTGGCTGAACGTTATTTTCTTCGCGGTTCCCAACAATGCAATGTCGTTGACTAATGTGCCTGAACAATATAGCTCGTGCACGAAAACTTTTGATATATCATATGATTTGCCTCCGGAGATCCGTGACGTAGTTCCTACAACTGCTCTGAGTGATGATGGGTCAGATTGGTATCTGAAAAGACATATTGTATACATGTTGTATATATAACACTATATTACATCTATCAGCGATATAAACCTGTTTTCGTAATGACTTTTCAGAAGAAAATTAAGAATTTTCTGCTGCTTAGAGGGCGCGGTTATAAAAGATTAACTTTTTTAAACTAAGAAAAGTTATGTGATTTATTTGAAAATAAAAGTGTATTCTTTTACATCGGGGTTTTTCACGTACGGTTTCGAGTGCGTAGTGCGAGGTGAGACGCGATGTGGAACAGATCGCACTTACCCGGATGAAGGTTTACGAATTGTAGTGTCGGTCGTAGCACCGATAAAACGGTACGTGATAAATCCCGTATTTATAATAATAACACTATTTTATTCACATATTTCGATAATGCTTCGTATTGATTTTGTATGTCGCTTGTGACTTACCAGTGATGGCAAGTTACAAAATAATATTTACCGTAGAATATTGATAACATTAAAAGCTTGATATTGGAGGATCTTGAAAACCCCAATCAGTGCCAATTATGATAGGCAGCTGTCGGAATAGCACGGACGTTAATTAAAATAGAATGAAATTAATAATTGTTATGTCTATATCGTACAACTGCCAATTGTCTTACCCTTTGCCTGAGTATCAATATCAACTGAGTCTTATCATGTTTTATGTTTGCAAATGATTAGGTATCTATTATGCAATACTAGCTGTTGCCCGCGACTTCGTACGCGTTACACTACTAAATGTGTAACTAGAAATAAAGCAAAACTTGCTGATGCAACTTGACTTGACACCCCATTTTTACCATGGGACCTGATTTATGGGATAAATGGTAGCCTATGTGATGATACAGGTTATAATCTACGTATATACCAAATCATTATTATAAATACGGGATTTATCACGTTCCGTCTTATCGCCTCCCGGCGAGACGTTATTCGGAGTGGATCGCACTCACCTTGATGAAGGTTCACGAATTGAACCGAAACATTGTCCGTCGAAACACCGATAAGACGGTACGTGATAAATCCCGTATTTATAATAATGATTTAAATAAATCACGAATCATGAATTTGGCGACCGCCATGGCGCAGTGGGCGTATAGCCGGCTGAGACGCAGGAGGTAGCGGGTTCGATTCCCACCCGGAACAAATGTTTGCATGATCTACAGATATTTTTGTCCGTGTCTGGGTGTTTTGCTGTGTGAAATGTCCAGCAATATTTATTATTTATTTCTTTATTATTATTAATCACGAAAGTTTTCTAAGTATAATATTTTTTTTACGGCGTGGTTGAGTAACAAACAAACACCCAAGCAAACATACACACTTTCGCATTTATAATATTAGTGTGATAACTAAAGCACAAACATTTCATAATTTATGACACTTTCATTTCGTACGTCATCTTTACCCCCCTTACATCTATGAGATATAATTAAGATGTTCACGCCGACGTTCAGTTTTAAGGGTAGTAGAATTTCTTGTGAAAGAGCTCTCCTGGGGAAGTACTACCACCATATCTGTTTCAGCAGCATTGCTGTGTTTCGGTTTGAAGGGTATGGTTGCAGGTGAAGTTACAGGCACATTAGGCTTTACACCTGTACACCCCAAGTTAATGGACGCAGGGCAGTGCATCGTAGGGCACGTTTCTAAGGTGTGTGACCAATGAGGTAATAGGAGATGGTTACCACTTAACATCAGGTGGGCCATATGATTGTTCCGTCAAAAAAAATATATAAGAAGAAAACATTATTGCAAAATAATTGACGACCTCCGTGGCGCAGTAGGCGAACAGTCGGCTGATACGCAGGAGGTAGTGGGTTCGATTCCCGCCGCGGAACAATGTTTGCACAATCTACAGATATTTGTTTCGGGCCTGGTGGTTTCTCTATATATTAAAAGTATGTATTTACAAAAAAAAGAAAAGTATTTAAGTATTCTATCAGTTATCTGGTTCCCATAGTACTAGCTCTGCTTAGTTTGGGGCTAGATAGCGTTGTGTGAAATGTCCAGCATTATTATTATAATCGGATTCTAGTAATGTAGATTAGCAAATTAGTATCTACCTTACCTGTTTCAAGATAGTACTTACGCGTCTGCGCAATGAGCTGCAGTAAGTATAGCCCTGCTCTTTATGATGACTGCTCCACAAATGTGAGCCCAACTGGAAGTCGTTCTTCTTCTCAAAGACACTTGGTAAGGAACTTCTGTTATTTCAACTTCATATCCATTGACTATTCTAGCTGATGTTTCTACTACTTCAGGTACTGACGATTTGGCGAGGCTTAGGCCAACTGTAATAAAGTTTTTCAGATAATTATAGATATTACATTACAGATACTGCTAACGCATTGGCAGTTTATTGATGCCCTTCTTGTAAAAATCAGCTGGACGGGAGGCAACAAACTCTTCAAAGGCATTTTGGACTGCCTCTCTGAAATTGAATTTAATACCCACTAAAAAGTTATCTAAATTTTGGAAAAAGTAATAGTCGGTAGGTGCAAGGTCTGGTGAGTATGGCGGATGAGGGAGAGCTTCCAACCCCAGCTCTTGCAGCTTGAAGACTGGCTGTTGTGCAGTATGGGGTCACGCGTTGTCGTGAAGGAGCAGTGGGGACGACCGATTGACCAAAGCTGGTTGTCGATGTGCAAGCTTCTCCATCATTGTCTCCAGTTCTTCACAGTACACATCTGCAGTAATGCTCATGCCGTTTTGTAAAAAGCTGTGGTGAATCACACCCGCACTAGACCACCAAACAGTGACCATCACCTTTTTAGGGGTCATTTTTGGTTTAGGGCATAGCTTTGGTGCTGAACCAGGATCTAACCAACTTCCTGAGCGCTTTCAATTATCGAACAGAATCCATTTTTCATCGCACGTAACAATTCGGTTCAAAATTCCTTCATTTCTTTGCCTATTGAGCAGCGCGAGGCAGGTCTTGACGCGTACGTTGCGCTGGCGATCGTTAAGTTCGTGGGGCACCCATCTATCAAGTTTTTTTACCTTGCCTATTTGTCGCAAATGGATCAAAATTATTTTTATGCTAACATTAAAAGCTGATGCTAGCTTAGCTGTAGATTGAGTTTCGTCAGCTTTCACAATCGCCTTTAATTCATCATTGTTGACCAAAGTCTCCGGACGACCACGAGCTTCATTTTTCAAGTCAAAATTTCCAGAACGGAACTGGGAAAACCAATAACGGGTTGTGCGTTCGTTTGTACAGTTCTCTCCGTAAACGTTTTTGATGTTACGTGCCTTTTGTGTCGCGTTGATGCCACAACGGAACTCATATTCCATAATTACACGAATTTTTAAAGTATCCATTATGACGAAAAATGTTCAAATGTAATGAAAATACAACGCTAATCAATAAACAAAAGACTGAGTTTGTAAAAAGAATGTCATGTTATTAAAACAAAATTAATTTGAATTTAGAATACAAAGCCATTCCAAACTTTTTTTCTATTTGAAATGACCAGTACTGAAGAACGGCAATTTCATAGGTAAAGGCATATTAAAACCAAGACGTTTAGAAAAAAAATCATTTACTGATTTTATTTTTAGGAACCGGTGCGTGCAGACTACATGTACTTCTGTTAGGACGTAGTAACTTAAGTAGTAGGTATATTACAGAGATTGGCCACTAAGTAGAAGGGCATGAATTATGTTAACTAGTATCTACGAACTACATTTTAGCTAGTATTTGGGAGAAAAAAATGCAATGCGCATTGACATACAAAATGATTTAAAACTAAAAACTTACCAGCTAATAACATTTGCACCATATACTTCATATTCCCCAACAATAAATACCCACCAAAAATATCTATTTGGTACAAACTCTCCTGATTGAATAAGATACATTATCTCTAGTAGTCAAGATCAAGAATTTTATCATTGGAATTGCCACAATTTTACTAGCTTATCTCAAAATATCAGATAAACTTATATGTTCCAAAAATTACAATTGATTAAAAAATGGAAAAGAAAAAAAAATCGGAGAGAATGGCGTGATAACATAATACATGACCCCAGCAGTGGGTGGATGTGTGCTGAGATGATGATGTTAAAAAATAAAATCTTGATCAAACTCCATGTATTTTCCTTTATTATTATGTCCTTATGTACTTACTTTAATAAATTAAAACATAAATCAAAATCCGTCTGCCACTTATTTCAAAGTACCATGTCATCACCTCAAGGATGGTACATCTTCCTTGCCATCACCTGAATTTCAATAGTCTAGGAAATTCGAATCTTTTTGTGATGAGTCATGTTTATTTCAGTTTATGCCGGCACTTAGTAAATCCTACTATAAGAAAGACTAGCTTCCGCCCGTGGCTTCGCACGCGCAAAGACCAAAATAATTTTTCGAAAGAAACTTTGACACCCCATTTTTATTCCATGGGACCTGTATTATGAAATAAAAAGTAGCCTATGTGTTCACTCAGGTTATAATTTATGTATATACAAAATTTCATCGAAATTGGTTTAGCCGTTACGACGTGATTGAGTAACAAACAAAAAAATAAACAAACATCCAAAATTTCACATTTACTCACCGAAAGTTTCCAAAACAACATACACACGCCAATTAAATCTAAAACTACTCTAAAATTCCCAAATATTTTCCTGCTGTCTCAAAAATATCTGACGACACGTGACAAGAAGGATAATTAATAGATAGACAGATAAGTCATTATTAACCACTACAAGCTTGTTAAACCAGTTAACAATAGCCTAATATTGAAAACTTAGAAACTTAAACACGATGGTACAACGAGCGGCCTTATCACTAAAATCGATCTCCTCAAGGCAACCTATGGATGGACTGGATTGAAAAGAATGCGAGAAGATAATAAAACATTATGTATTTTTAATTGAGGGAATCCAGAGCGGAACGCCCGAATGAACACCCATTCATGACTTTGGACCATTACCATATTCACGATGTCATAAGCTTAACTGTCGTAAAAAGGTGCAAAATTATATTAATAGCGTTTTAATACGATCCAGTCAATAATGCGGGGATTTTATCGGCAATCAAACCGATGTTCTGAACCGGGGAAATTTATGGAAACATTAAAATCCATCAGAATTGAGATGTAATGAAACATTGAATACATCGAACAAGTGATACTTTGTTACCCTTTAGAGGTATCCAGTGCTACTGGCTGTTCTTTCTCTATCGAAGTAATAATATACCTATGAAAACGCCTTTGTGACTAATAATCAAAATGGTGATAAGAATCTGTGGAGGCGATTTTATGCGATTTTTTGTTTAATTTGGATAAATGTGATGACCACAATCTCACCTGATGGTAAGCAATAAAGTGGTTTAAGATGAAGCACAAAAATAGAGAAGCCTTAAAGAGCTCCGGATTGTATTCTTTAGGAAAACAGACGACGGCAAGTGTTCCATACCTTAGCAGTACACATCAAGAACGTAGAACCAAAACGGTGTGTGCGAATGGTACGGATGGTACTTGCCGTGCGCCTGCTTGTCCTTTGATGGAAAGGGGAAAAATAAAGGGTGCTTTAGATGGTATGTTAAACTAAAACGGATTATTCAATGAAACGGGTTTGAGCTAGCCTATACGAAATTAAAAATAAATTTTGTACTTAATTTTAACAAATTTTAGACTTGGGGTTATGAATTTGCATTGAAAACAGCGGATTTTCGTCAAATGTTTCTTTATTGACAAATATAGAATCTTGAAACGTCCTAGAACAATCGATATTCTCGTATGTGATCACAAAGACTTCAGATTTACATACATATCACGTACCACTCTGTGTGTACAGGGTGTTTGGTAATATACTGACGATATTCAAGTGACGGTTTTTCAAAACATAACAAAACACTTCTCGAAAAAAAAACAACTAATTATATTATCAAATTTTACAGAAAATCGACTAAGTTTAGATGATTTATTCGATATAAAATCTACTGCCTACTCTTGCAATCGACATCCAAAAATAAAGGCCGATTTGATATCTCTTTCGGGAATGGTTGCGGGTTTTGGGTTAGAAAGGGACAACAAGAGATATTTCGAGATGTCACAGTATCTGTGGTTAGATAGCAAGCATTATGCAATAGCACAACATAAGTTTAATAAAGTGTTTGTTTTTACATGCCAAAATAAATTTCACATTTCTATGGTAAACATTTGACAAATTTATTTATCATGCTCATCAAAATAACTCCTTTAATTTTTGTGCGTATATGCCAAACACCCTATATTACGACTGATATAAATTAACTACCATCATAATTTTTATCATCCACGTTCATCGTTTATTGGTTACTACATTATATTAAAACATCCATTTTTCTTTCATTATTAACTGATGAACGAAGCACATAATTGATGAACTAATTAGTAATGATTCACCACTTAGAATTTTCACACATTCGCTTCTCATGAGTATGCGCCATCTGCCCTCATTCAAAACTTAGTTCCACAGAACTCCCTAAATTGATCGTAATAAGTGTATTGGGCAAGATAAGATAGTGTTCATTAAATCAATAGAAAGCCGCGTCGTGTGCATCGCTCGTTTTACACCCACATACAACATTCCAACGGGAGCCAAAGACCTCTCGCTTCCTGGATCGCACACAACCGAACAACTTAATAGTACTTGATACTGTGACTTTACTTGTTAGATCCGAAGAGTATCGCTAGTTAGAGTCGATTAACATTTCGCCCAAGTTTCTAATGTACCAAATGGTTATAGTAAGAAATACTATTATTTGTCGAAGAATGCTCAAACACGTCATAATTACAGTCAAGTGTATTTCACGATTCCCATCCAAATAATACATGTAAAATCTTCAACTGTAATCGTCAGTTAATTGAACAAACGAAGCGAGATCTCTAAATCCACTTGGGCAAATCGGCGTTGTATGTATGTTTGTTTGTCCGAGGATAACTTTCAAAGCGTTGATCCGATCATCGTGAAATTTTATACATAGGTAGGTAGTGATGTCACAATTTTGGTGTGACTAAATAAGTTCAAAATGTCGGGGGGTTGTGGAGATATTGGGGTTCAAGAGAGGTAAAAGAAAAAGAAAATGAAACTATTAGGTCAAATAAGACGTGAAATGAAAGGTCTTCATTAGTACATTTCGACCACGTTTTTATTTTAATTTTTAATTAATTAATAATTAACTTAATTCACAGGATACATCAGTGACCCCACAATACTGTAATTTGGCATGCGTGTAAGTTTAATATAACAAATATAGGCAAAAGTCTGAAATCCAGAATAACTGCAATTTGTACCACAAAAAATACTAACCTATCAACATGAACTTCCGTTACCTGTAATTTGAATGAAACCGTAGGTCAAGTTATTTGGTTACTTATTTCGTGGCATTTTCGTGCCAAAAATTACGAATAATATTATGGTAGACTCGCGAGATCTCTGTTCGGGGCGAACCACTAGTACAAGCTATATGAACGGATCAAATAGTTAAATTACTTAAACAGATTACAAAAAAATATATCTATTTTCTATATTTTATTCTAGGCCTTCAGATCGAAATGTAGAGTCTACTCGCTTCTTCGTCTAAAACACAGTGTAACTTACATACAGACAAATAAATAGTAGTTTTGTGTACATAAATACTCTTAGATGAATAGATTTAGAAAACAGGATTGTTTTCTTGCTTGTTACGTATTTGAGCTTGGGTGTTTTATTGGTGAATAAAACTGATATCAAGATTAAGGTCTTTGGCTTTTCTAAACTTGTTGCTTGTATTTGTTTGTATGCTCAAACG
Organism: Philereme transversata; assembly: GCA_963924445.1. NCBI lineage: Eukaryota > Metazoa > Arthropoda > Insecta > Lepidoptera > Geometridae > Philereme > Philereme transversata. The sequence goes on from OZ004353.1 coordinate 9,125,308, forward strand.
AGTTGCGAATGCTTTGTTATATTCTCTTTATAGTGCAAGCGAACGCAAGATTACTCTTCCTCTCTTCTCTATTACCAGAGGTAGGCAGTATATGAATTACTTGTGATTAAAGTACGTAAAAAATATCATTTGTAATTGGTATTTCATATACCAGACGCTGAGGTATTTTGTTGTTAGTATTTCAAATACTTATTCTTCTTCAAAATTCAAAATAGAAAGGCTTCAAAATACATCTGAACATAAATACATTTGGCGATCTTATTAATGGTGCGTTCTACAGAAAATAGCGATCGATAGTTTTCGTAACTATTCGTAAGCAAAATGGCGACTGTTAAATATGTCAATCTTTAAAGTTGGCAGCACTGCACCTGTACTGTACGTCAAATTGTCAAGTACTTAACACCTGACTGTATTTTGTAATTTGTATTTTGTATATGAAATAAAAATAGTTAAAAATACTGTATTTGTATTTTATATTTCAAATACACGACTTAAAAATATTTTGTATATTATCATGCGTGCGAGATAAAATTTTGTAATTCGTATTTTAATTAATGCAAAGCATGTATTTTGCCCAGCTTTGCCAAAGCTACGTCTTCCAGATGTATTTATTTAAGAGACACTTTGCTAGATATAGCCATTATGGATTTGTCACGTTTAGTATTTACAAGATTACGAAGCTCCACAACTCCCACAAGGAGTTAAACAGAGGAAAATTCAAATAATACTATCAAACGTATTGTAATGTATACATGCTCAGTTTTTGCACACTAGATTTAGCCTGTTGCATTTGTTGCTGATGACAAACCCATCGCCTCTTATTAAAATAAGCTTTTGAATGTTTGGTCCTAGGGTATGTTGGTCTTCTGATATGGTCACCTGGAAAACCCCTGGAACCATGAATCAATGAGTATTTTGAATTACGCTCAATACTCGTATAGTAGATTTATAGAAGTAATAAGAAAAACGTAGAAATACCTACATAAATATAATAATAAATGCCGAACATTTCTTACAGCGCCATCTAGCCCCAAACTAAGTAAAGCTTGTACTATGTGGGAGCCAGATAACTAATAGCATATACAGGGTTACAGGAAAAATCGTGCTAGATCCGTTAAGGGCGTGGAGTACCCATTATTTCTGACTTATTTCACTATGAAACACCCTACCCTAAACTTAACCCTTTTCGAGATATTCGACTTTTAATTTTTTTATTGAAAATTGCCGATTTTTAGGCTACTAAATTTATTTTTGTTTATTTTGTGTATCTTATTATTATTATTAGTGCATTTTTACATGTGTAATAAGATGCTTTAGGACGTCAATCATTAAAATAGTGCATAAGTTAATTGAATAGACCGTAGTAGACAAGTGAAAGTTAAGAAATAAAAAAAAATATTAGAAAGTTTATTTTTCTCTAAGGGATATCTAAAAAAAATATTATGGCAATGGTTCGGCAGGTGTTTTTTAAAATATCTACGTTTCATCAGCTATCTAACGAGGTATAACAATCTAGGGTTTGTATTACATTTCGATTGTATTCAAGCTCGCAACGAATACATAACTCGCTACCCCGGTCGTCGAGTGCCGGATGTGGCCGTTTTTGACAGAGTCTATCGAAGACTTCGAGAAACTGGCTCTGTTTTGAGACGAAATACAGACATGGGAAGACCACGAATTGATGACGAAGAACAGGACAATGAGATAGTGCAACGCTTTCGAGCGGATCCGACTACTTCCACTAATATTGTTGCCCGTGATCTGGGACTTTCGCAATGGAGAGTGTGGTTTACAGTGCATACTGCTGGCCTATACCCGTACCATTACACGCCGGTACACGTTATTGAAGAAGGAGACCCCGCGAGAAGATTGGACTTTTGCAGATTTATGCTAAATGCTGACGTAGAAGACCCAGATTTTCTAAGAAATATCTTGTGGACGGATGAGTCCAAATTTGATAAAGATGGCATAACTAACTATCACAACGCCCATTACTGGGCCCCAAAAGAGCTAAGGAATCCCAATAAGAAAAGAGTGAAGGGGTCCCAACGAAGATTCAGCGTGAATGTGTGGATGGGCATTATCTCCAATCATTTGATTGGACCTTACTTTCTCCCGGATAATCTAAATGGGGAAAGCTACGAAAATTTCCTGAGAGCAGACTTAAGTGATTTGCTGGATGATCTGCCACTCAACCTGATCAGGGACATGTGGTTCCAACACGATGGCTGCCCTGCCCATTTCAGGAGAAGTGTCAGAGACTGGCTGGACACAAATTATCCAAACAAATGGATAGGACGAGGTGGACCGTTGCCATGGCCAGCAAGAAGTCCGGACCTAACCCCCACGGATTTTCACGTGTGGGGGTGCATGAAAAGTCTTGTGTACAGCGAGCCGAATCCAGTTTCGTCTGTGGAAGACTTACGAGAAAGGATTGTGGATGCAGCCAATAAAATGAGGACCACGTTAACCACTGGAGTAGTAAAGACTGGTCTCCGTAGAAGGATGCGACAATGTATCAGAAATAGAGGCGGCCATGTTGAACATGAACTGTAGAATAAGAAAAAGTTGTGTGAAAATCTTTAATAAATGACATTTCATGCTTACCTATTATTTTATTTTACTTTTTAGGGCTAAGTATAAATTTTCTTCTCCACTGTCGCCTATAAAACTAAATTTTTTTCAATGCATTTGAATAAAACCCTAGATTATTATCCTCGTTAGATAACTGATGAAACGTAGATATTTTAAAAAACATCTGCCGAACAATTGCCATAATATTTTTTTTAGATATCCCTTAGAGAAAAATAAACTTTCTAATATTTTTTTTTATTTCTTAACTTTCACTTGTCTACTACGGTCTATTCAATTAACTTATGCACTATTTTAATGATAGACGTCCTAAAGCATCTTATTACACATGTAAAAATGCAATAATAATAATAATAAGATACACAAAATAAACAAAAATAAATTTAGTAGCCTAAAAATCGGCAATTTTCAATAAAAAAATTAAAAGTCGAATATCTCGAAAAGGGTTAAGTTTAGGGTAGGGTGTTTCATAGTGAAATAAGTCAGAAATGATGGGTACTCCACGCCCTTAACGGATCTAGCACGATTTTTCCTGTAACCCTGTATATGTAATTTTTTTTATAGAAAATGTATATATGGAAAAATACCCAAACCCGGAACAAATATCTGTAGACCATACAAACATTTGCCCGCACCCTCCTGCGTCTCAGCTGGTTATTCGACCACTGTGCCAAGGAAGACGTCATGATATTGGGGACAAGAAGACATACAGAAAAGTAGGTACTCTTACAGAAGAGTACTCTTACGCCGCCGTCTTTTGATTTTTGTTTATCCTGTCCATCCAAAGGTTGCCTGGAAGAGATCGCTTTTAGCGATAAGACCGCCAATTGTACAGTTATTATAGTTTATTTTCTTTGTTACTGTATTTTTGTTTGGTGTGCAATAAAGAGTATTTCATTCATTCATTCATTCAGAAGAGAAGATGTACCTATTAAAGCAAGGTATACATCTAGTATTTGGAATAAATCAATTAGAACCCCCTAAAAAAATCCGGATAAATTAGCATGGATTACGAAATAATCAATACGTATCGAGTTGCTAAGTGCAGTCATTTTGCGCGTCGCCTGCTCAAGCGTGAAGGACGATTGTGATTTGACGGCCGACTTCTAACCGCTACTCATTGCAGTGTAAGCTAGCAGCTGAAGAGAAGAAGATAAAAATGATACTACTGTTCAAAGAGAGAAATCGGAAAACATGAGAGACTCCAGAAAACAGAAATGGAAAAAAAAGATATTGAAAATAGCAATAAATCAGGTATTTCTGTCGCATAAAGCGATCAATCTCTTGCAGAAAATCTATAAATTATTAGTGAAATGTGAAAAACAGATAGGTATTTCTCTGGGATATTAAATCAGAAATGAAGAGATTAGTGGACAAACTGCTGAAATAGCAGTGGGTGGAGATTTAGGTAGTTTATATTATTTCGTAGACTAACTAATGTTACCGACAATGCCCAAATGATGACTTCAACGTCTAGTTAAAGTGACAGTATGCGGGGCACATAGCTCGAAGAACTGAATCTATATGTCGTATTTCTATCTCTTGGGGAGCTGTCTCATGCTGCGCTTTTCGCGGTCCCTGATTTTTTATTTTTTTCTGCCCCAACGGCCGTCGATTCTTCGAGTCATGTGCCCCGTCCACTGCCTTCAACTTGCAGCAGAAGTGATCATCTGGGCAATGTCGCTAATTTTGGATTGTCTACGTAAAAGAAAACTACCGAAATCTCATAACTTGCGCTATAACAAAACTAAGATATCGGATGTCCAACATCATGTTAGTATTATCATTAATACGACTTAGCAGACACTTTATTGACATTTATTATACTGATTCTGTCATTTACACCGAATATTTGTCAGGTTAATACATAAATAAAATAAATATTTGTTTAACTATACCTTTTTCAATACGGATTCAGATAACATGAGACTGGTTATCGTTAAACACGATCGATTATCTATATAATATTATGTCAACTTCTACATGACTGTGGAAAAATAAACATTTAACTAGTATTATAGCAGGTGTATATACCTCATAAGTACAGTATCAATATGATATTTTATATGGACACCACAGATTATTTTGTCAATGTTGTTGGTGAAAATAATTACTAAACTATTTGCGTAGTTAAAACATGTAAATCATCCCGACAATTATTGTTTCATTATGTCCAATCACGACGTCACAATTACAATCCATAGACATGACTTGAATGTTTATATTCAACCTTTGTAAACCGCAGAATATTTCATTTCAATATCCGAAACGTAGAAGAACCGTGTTTCTTCATTCAATAACGTTACTTACTCACATAATTAAATTCACTTTTTGAGTCATCCAAGTAAAATCCACGTCATGAATCAACTAGATATGAACTGAGATACCGTTTCAATTTACCCCGAAATTTATTTCTTCTGTTCTGTTCAAATATAGTCCAGTCCTTGGTCTACTTGTCGTTACTGCATCGTCAGAAGCGCTGAAAATGGGCCGCTTAATTGTATAACCTGGGTTACGGTCTCTAGTAAAAAGTCTTTAATACCAGGACTTTACAAAAGACTGGCAAGCTCACGTCCCTGACTCGTCAACGCTCACTGCCCGGATGTATGTAAAGTGACGATTTATAATGGTATTGTCGTATGTTCGTTCGTTTGCGTCTTCCGTGTAATTAACTACTTGGTAATGAGTTTGTCACATCATAAAAAAATTCTTTTGTGCTTAGTTATGTGAGATTTCAATCTTATCATTATTATTCTGAAGGTCGCCATTTGCAATAACCACATGTTGCAACGCGTTATAGAAATTTTTCTGGAAGAAGAAGCAATAAAAACAAATCTCGTGAGGCACGACATTTTCTTTTATACTACCTCGAGATCGAACAAGCATATGGCCCACCTGATGTTAAGTGGTAACCATCGCCTATAGCGAAGTATTGCCTCGTAGGTCACGTTAGAAGCGTGCCCTACGATGAACTGCCCTTCGTCCATCAACTTCTCAAGCCTTATATGACTAGAATTTCACTGAAAACCCATAGAATACCCTTCATACCGAAGCTAAGCAACGCATTGTTGTACAAAATGTAAAAAATTTCGGAAAGTCCACACATTTTTTAACTATTAAGGCACTGGATGCGAAAACATCAAGCTGCTGACTCTACTTTGAAGTCTGAAGCTGGCAATTACAAATAACAAAGATGTTATTATTTTGTAAAACACAAAGATTAAACTTATCTCCCTAAAAATCAACAGAAATTAATTCTCACAAAACTAACAGATCTCAAGACGAAAATAAACAAAGGTGAATCTTTACGTCACAGCAGTAAATTCAATTTGCATATAAAATTACAATTTTCATGTGAAACTGAGGTTCTTAGTGAATTATTCGAGCCAGTGGAGCGGCGATTTCCTATACAAGTCTCCGCTATTGTACCTTTATTTGTATCAAGGTACTTAGTGAGCGTAAAGAAATATCTGCGTGTTAGATAACTTTTGTATTACAACTTCAGCGAGTGTGAAACTCAGCTAAAATTTAATTTAATATATATAAATATTTTATATTGACGACTTCCGTGGCGCAGTGGGCGAATAGCCGTCTGAGACGCAGGAGGTAGCGGGTTCGATTCCCACCGCGGAACAAATGTTTGTGTATGATTTACAGATGTTTGTTCCGGGTCTGGATGTTTTTCTATATATTATAAGTATGTAATATATTAACAAAAAAAAGTATATAAGTATTCTATCAGTTATCTGGTTCCCATAATACAAGCTCTGCTTAGTTTGGGGCTAGATAGCGCTGTGTGAAATATCCAGCCATATTTATTTATTATATTGTGTGTGCTACTTCAGTCGCAAGCGCAACCAACAAACCTAATAATATAAAGCCTAGATTTCTTGTCAATTGAGTTACCTATTTATATATTTATTTTAATTGTCCCCGTTTTATAGGATTTGTAAGCATAATGATATAGAGTTGTCTGGTAGAGATCGCTACTTTGCGATAAGACGGCCAACTGTATACATTCATTTGAATACTGTTACTTTTAATTGTTTTGTTGTTTATGGTGCGCAATACAATTGTATTGTAATGTATTTTTTGGTATTTATTTATGTATTAGGATTCTAAGTACAGTTATTTTTTTAATTTCTCTTAATTTGTAATTATAATCTGTGCACTGCTGTTCAATTCTGCTTCACTCATTACTTTCCAGTCAAAGGTTGCCTGGAAGAAATCGCTTTCGGTGATAAGACCGTTCACATATTTTGCATTTATTAGTTTTTTAAGTATTCCTGGTGTACAATAAAGCATTATTATATTCTATTCTATACTTCTATAGATCTAGGCTTCTGTAGATTGTCTTTAGATTTAAGAATATTCTTACGTAAGTAAGAAAATTCATGTTGTTGGATAAGTTGCGGCTTGATAACCATCCCATTTTCTTGTTCTAGATATAACTCTAACTAAACTACATAGTTTAGGTAAGTGTTAATTTATTTCGTAGAATTAACTTTTTGGATTCATCGATATATATGTACTACGCACTAGATATCGCGATCTGAACACTTACTCTGTTCCACTGAACTGTACTGCAATCCGTACACCTTACTTTAGTGCGGCTTCGACATTCACGCAGTTTGGACGCGTACGGAGCGGCACTATTAATACGAGAATTCGAATCAAACTATTAAATACATAAAGTATGACATAAATAACAATTTAGCAGTCCAGTAAGTAAAATTATTGGTTATTCAAGTGAATAAAAAGGTAATAATATCGTAATACCAGATTAGAAAAAAAATGTTTATTATAATGCCACGCCATCTAAAATCATAGACTAAAATATGCAGATATTCCATTACAAAACCCGTTGTAGGTAAAAATACGTGACTGAACACGGACTTGACGTGGTGTTTTTAGAAAATGTTTTAATTTGTTTATGTAAATGTTTTCTAGCCAGATTGATATTTTTAATGTTTATATTATGTTCTTTCTTTTTAGTATATAGTATCTGTCAAAGGTCAGAAAATATGACCACGTGCGTAGTTCGATACTGCAAAAATACATCAAGCAGTGTCAGTGAATCATCAGATGACACTTTGATTTCAAACTATTGTAAACGTACTTAAGCTTAAATAAACGCATAACAATCCATTTTATTTTACTTTTCTACTTTACCATATTTTCAATTATAACATTACTATTATACATTTTGAAATAGAGTATGAATTCTAATGAAGTTTTGTAGGTACAAAAGCTATATCACGTCTGTGGTGGAAAATCTATAGGGACGACAGGTTGTTATACTATGTTGAACGGAACGCGTAAGCGCCATGAATTTCATGGCGCTTACAACGTTTTGGTCGCGAGTAAACTAAAATCTATAAGCGATCTAGCGCTGCAGGTTTTAATAGTTTGGTTAGATCACATAAATAATGTTTTACCGCTGCAGTGAACTTTAGTTCTAACTCACCAGCATTTGAACAAACTTTTTTCAAGAATGTTCTTGTCTATCGGTAGAATATATGTCTATGTTTGGATTAGTTTTTAAAGAGAGTTATCCGAGAGCTAGTGCCTACCTGGGTCAATGCATAATCATTGCAATTCCGCTAGGCAATACACTGTGTCTTTATAATACTTCCACCTGGTAGTGATCTGGCTGGAGCAGTTGAGCTATAGATCGTTTATAACGGTTATCATATCAGACAGGTCAAATGTTTTTTTGTATTTTATAATGAGATATTTAGATACTTGTTGATTGTTTCGGTTATTGAATGCGGGTACTTCCGTTTATTAATCTTGCAATTTTTTTGGTCTAAGTCTATAGTTATAGTGGATTATATGGCAGATCGTCCGATTCGCTCTCACAAGCGTATGCGCGCGGGAGGGCGATATCGCGATGTCTCCTCATAGACTCACGCTACATTCCACACGACCAATGCTATATTTTATAATAACTTTCTTGTTTTCAGTTCACTATGTTGTATATAATTTTGGTATAAAGAATATTACCTACAAAATTACATCTTTTCAAATTTAAGGTAAGTGGCACAAAAGGTGCAACATACGCACCAAAAATAACCCACAATGGGTTGCTGATTCTAGTAAAAAATTGGGGTGTGGCTGTCCCATGGATACGGCCGTGTGTTGTACGTAAATACTTGTAGACATAACAGGTAATATTTTTTACAAAATATAAAATACGCTATAATCGTATTTTCTATTAGATTTCTATTTAATGTGACTTCTTAGTGTTCAACTGAGAAGTCATACTAAATCTCGAAACGCAGCAAAATGACCTCGAAATGGCGGCGCTTCCCCCTCCACCGCGCGCGATGCGTCACAGTTATTACTTAGTACACGTAACGAATTCTTTGATCCTATAGCTATCCAGTGGTGTAATTAAATTTTGGATGGAGATGATAGATATGGAGCTGCAAAACCAAACTGTATCCTCCAACTTTGTTATCATTCGTTTTTTTGAATTGCCTCTCACTATCAAAGCAATATTAAAAACGTATTCACGTCAATATAAAACCCGACATAGTGCCGGCGTTGTTAATGGGCGCTACGTAGCTAAAAACCTTCGGTATTATTAGGGAGACTTACAAACCTTTGCAAATCCAGAATCCACAGGTCCTTGTGTTTTTCAGAATATTGGACTCGGCAGTCTAGGACACAAATTAGGTGTAGTAAACGAATTTCCGTTCGCGGCGCGAGAGGTGATCAGACCCAATAAAATTCAATATAACGCCATGTTGATAGTTCGTCATGTGATTAACACGAAAGTAATCAACAAGCAGATTCTGATTTACGAATTTGATCCATTTATTATTAGGTAAAACTCAGATTAAATCACTCAAGCCAATCACCCTAACTTCCTGTTCTTACACTACCATTGACAGAATCATTATTTACATACAGAGCATCGCGGCGTACGTTTTCTATTTTTCAATCCAGTCGTTCCGCCTTTCAATACTTTCCTATACTAGAACGAGACCAGTTTAACTTGATCCTTCCCCCTCGCTTCACGAAGTATTAATGGAGGTAATGAAGAGCAAGGGTACGTATAGTAGAGGGTCTTTATTGAGTGGTGCTTAGAAGCGGAAGGCGTCCGGAGTCCGGACAATGGCCGACGATCACTGCTACGTTCCCAGCTCATTATGTATTCACTATAAAGTTCCATTAGTTTAAATTTCATTGTTTTAAACTTACCTCTTCAATACTTAGCGGTATTTTACAATGGTTTTTTTAACTACCGCCTGGTAGTGATCTGGAGCAGTTGAGCTATCTATAGATCGTTTTCAACGAACTATGGATGATTCAACTGTTTCTACTGTATTTTATTGTAAATAATTGTGTATTCTTTCTGTAATTAATGGCATTCTTATTTATAAAAAAAAAGTAATTTACAAGTTACAATATCGTAATAATAAAAAATTCCAAACGCTATAAGAAGATCGAAAAATGATGGAATTTATTTTCTTGAAACAATTCGCTGTGAAAATTGCGGTAGTATAAACTTTTATAATCCAACTAATATATGTAGTCCCATATTATATACTATCTATTAAACATATGAAACCCTAAAAATGTTCATCTACGATGTATGTATGTAATACAAAAGATGGTCTATAGGTATAAACTCATTGACTAATTAATATTAATCAAGTATTTAAAGTCGAATCAAGGTTGTAGGAAACTCAACAATCACATCCTAAGTTAGATGCAGAATAGTAAAAAACTGGTTGTCAAATATTATGCAAGAAAATGTCAGTGACGACGTTCGAACAGGCGACACTTTGAAATTTTGTATGATTTATGTGTATGTTTGTATAATTATGTCATTGAATACTAATATATTAGGTCTTTACCTATGAAATTGCCGTTTTGTATGGAATAAGTGAAAGTACTTATTTTTTTAACCTTTTTTATTTCTGTTATTCAAAGTAATCACCCATGCAATCGACGCATCTTTGCCAACGAATTGGCAGTTTATTGATGCCCTTCTTATAAAAATCAGCTGGACGGGAGGCAACAAACTCTTCAAAGGCATTTTGTACTGCCTCTCGGGAATTGAATTTTTTACCCACTAAAAAGTGGTCTAAATTTTGGAAAAAGTAATAGTCGGTAGGTGCAAGGTCTGGTGAGTATGGCGGATGAGGGAGAGCTTCCAACCTCAGCTCTTGCAGCTTGGAGACTGTCTGTTGTGCAGTATAGGGTCGCGCGTTGTCGTGAAGGAGCAGTGGGGACGACCGATTGACCAAAACTGGTTGCCGATGTGCAAGCTTCTCCATCATTGTCTCCAGTTCTTCACAGTACACATCTGCAGTAATGCTCATGCCGTTTTGTAAAAAGCTGTGGTGAATCACACACGCACTAGACCACCAAACAGTGACAATGTCACATCACCACAAATGTTTGCATGATCTGCACATATCTGTTCCAGGTCTGCATATTTTTCTATATATTATACTTTTTTATATATTAGAAGGTACTTAAATAAAAAAAACATGTTTTCAATTCATACGTGGTAGAAGTGAAACCTTCAAAAATTTTGATTTCAAGATAATGAGACGAATGTAAAATTCCAGGAAGATGATAATTGTAGGTTTTAGTTAGATAATTATTCTATATTTTATTCGTATATATTACATAGATTTATTCAGACTCAATGCTTAAATTTTCGATAAATGATACAAGAGACTTATGGTAACTAAACTGTCGCTTTTTTGTTTCATCGACTTTCAAATCACAACGATGCTAAAGAACTTTACACTTCAAAAAGTATATAAGTGTTGTATCAGTTATCTGGTTCCCAATAATACAAGCTTGACTTAGTTTGGGGCTACATAGCTCTGTGTGAAATGTCCAGCATTATTTATTTAATAATATGAATATGTACTAGTTCTTAATTAATTATGGACTAGAAATGTAAATTTCATAAGTTGTAAGTAAAGTAATTAATATTATTATAGGCATTGTGCAAATAAAAATATATAAATATCTTCCACGTAAGTCTTTGCACGTACGGTTTATCAATAAAAAGTAGCTTATGTCTCAATCCAGGTCTTAATCTATCCATAAAAGTACCAAATTTAATCAAAATCGGTTCAGCAGTTTCGAGTTAATAGTGTTATAAACAAACAAACTCACTTTCGCAATAAAATTTTAGCCAAGCCGTGGATTTTCTGTTGGTAAAAAAATGATGTGCCTATTATCACATGCTGAAAATGGTGATAGAAAACACCGTGAGAAAACTCGCAGCCTATTTCCTTGGCAAGCCAAATACTTTTTAAATCCTGCCCAAGCACTGAAGCCGCTTGGTTCTTCACCCAGAATAAATATATTATATTCTATTATTTTCTACTCTTTTCTACTCTACTCTACTCCAATCTACTCTACTCTCTTTAATTTAAATAAAAGCCTCAAAAGAACCATCATTAAAGTTCCTATAGTCAATGATCCCAGGAGACTCCGAATCAAGCAATCATTAATTCGCTTGCTTCACCACTCATGTGCACTCCCTTATCCAATTCCATCGGTCAGTATACTCGTCTTACAATACGTGCACAACTATCAAAGCACGCCCAATGGCATTTATCTATACAGGGTGTTGCATGAGCTTGATTATTGTGGCTGACATTTCTGGCTATACAAGTGTGGGTCAAATGGATATGATTTAAGACGTGTGAATGGCGGTATGGGAATTGCCGATTAGATTATTTTGCTTTGTTGAACGGTAGCAGGTATTTTGTGTCACCGTCTGGCTTTTAGACTTAGACTAGAATTACTGTGGTATTCATATTAGTTTTATCATAATAATATCAACAAATGAATATATGCCTGAAATAAAATTTGGCACTAAAAAGAATGGAGGGAAGCATTTGTTCCACGGTGGAACATAACGGGCTGAAAATATCTAGTGGTTCACCCCAAACTGAGATCTCGCGAGCCTCTCATAAAAACAAAAAAAAATTATTTGAAATTTGTAACTATTAAAATAGTGCCTCGAAATCCATAACCAGATTACTTGAGCTACAGTTTCATTCAAATTACACGTAACGGGAGTTCATGTTAATTGGTAATTTTTTGGGGTTTGAAGGTGGAAATTGCAGTTATTCTGGATATCACTTTTCCCTATATTTGTGTCACTAAAGCTACACGCATACCAAATTTTAGCACTGTGGGGTCACTGAGCCCTGTGAAAATTGTCATTTTTTAGTTTTTATTATGGCTATAACTTAAAAACTACAAGGTTAAAACTACAAATAAAAACGGGGTCCAATAACACTCACAAAGACCTTTTGTTAGACGTGCCACTTGACCGGATAGTCTCATTTTGTTTTTGGTTTTACCCCTCTTGAACCCATCTCAACAACCCCACACATTTTTAGCTCATTTAGTAACACCAAAATTCTGCCATCACTATATACCTATATACCAAACTTCACGATGATTGGATAAACGCTTCGAAAGTTATTCTCAGACAAACCAACATACATACATACATACAACGCCGATTTGCCCAACTTGATTTGGAGATCTCGCTTCGCTCGATCAATAATAACACAGTCCAAAAAAATATCCTAAATTCATCAGTTTCCTGTACACCGAAAAGAAGGAGATGACTCTCTCCATCTTTCCATATCGACACAAGGATGGAGAGGAGGGTTGGAAAGGCTTGAAGTGACCCTTGCACAGCAGAGGCAAAGACGGATTAGGAAAGGAGCATAGTACATTTTCTATTCTATAGTTGTGCTAAGAACTTGTCTGGCAAGACATCACTTGTCAGTTTAATTAATAGCAGTGGAACAAGTCACTCAGTAAAGTCAAGTGGGTTTTTAACAATTAGTTTCGAGTACATTTTCAACCCACATTTAAATAACAAAATAAAGACATTATCCAATCAAGAAACTATTAAATGGAGGATTTAATAAATAATAATAAAATCCTACGCGTTATAATGTTTGTTAGTTCATTGATTTGTTGCTCTACCCACAGTTTTAAAGCAATTATGATGATAAGTAATACTTTTATGACATGTGGTCGTGCCAATTTATGTATATATGTATATGTAGACAATAGAAATAAGTTTGGATAAGATTGGATGAGAAGAGCCGAAGACCGGGCTCAGTGGCGCGTATTAGGAGAGGCCTATGTCCAGCAGTGGACTAATGTGAGCTGATGATGATGATGTGAAATAATTAAATTAATACATAAACCCCTACAGTCCTGACAGGACAGGACGACCTCCGTGGTGCAGTGGACGAATAGCCGGCTGAGACGCAGGAGGTTCGATTCCCGCCGCGGATCAAATGTTTGCATGATATACAGATATTTGTTCTGGGTTTGGTTGCTTCTCTATATATTATAAGTAATTATGTAATTATAAAAAAAATGTATATAAGTATTCTATCAGTTATCTGGTTCCCATAGTACAATGAAATGTCCAGCAATATTTATTTATATTCTCAAAACTGTGAAAGAAACTAAATTAATCGAAAGGAAAACGGCGACCTAAATTAAACGTATTGACCTAGATTTTCTGTATTAAGTCTGTCTATGCTAATTGAATGATCCTGGGCAAGCGTAACACCAAATATAGTCCCATCGCGTTCAAAAATTGTTCATGGGCTTTATCTAAAACATATCAGTGACATACCATAGACCTTGAATGCAATTAAGTACCAAATTTAGACCCATCCGGGTTCAAAACTTGTCGAAATCCAATGATTCAAACTCTTAAAGTTATTAAAATAAACATTGCTGGATATTTCACACAACGAAATCTAGCCCCAACAGCAGCTTTGAACAAACTAAGCAGAGCTTGTACTATGGGAACCAGATAACTGATAGAATACTTATATACATTTTTTTTTGTAAATACATACTTATAATATACATATAGAGAAACAACCAGACCCGGAACAAATATCTGTAGATCATGCAAACATTTGTTCCGCGGCGGGGAACGAACCCGCTACCTCCTGCATCTCAGCCGGCTATTCGCCCACTACACCACGGAGGTCGTCAAATTATTAAATACAAAATGTTAGTACGGCAACACAGTAGTACGTAGCGTACGCGCATAAGACAGAGCGTGGGCGGAAACAGCCAAAATTAACAAACTAGCTACAGTGTCTTATTACTTTAAATGGCAAAACCAGGTTTTTCGATGTCCGTACACATTAGCCAGCGTAAATGACCAACTGGATCGTATTCGCTATTTTGGTCTATCATTTGTATCAGACAGTTTCTTAATTTTAGTTATTTTAGTAACTTCATGACTATTATTTTATTTATTGAGCACCAATTGAATAGAAATTATACAATAAAGAGAGTAAAAACCATACCAAAACAACTTGCAAATAACATTATAAACCTTAAAAAAAAGAAGTGGCATTCCAGGAGTGCCGACAGAAGTGAAAACTTGAACAATTACGAGATACTTATATACAGAAGTGTCGATAACGGTAACGGTAACAGTGTCGCGAGTTCAATGGTTTTTTCCCATCTCAAAAAATTTCCAACGCGCCTAAATAAGTTTTCACTTCAAAAAAGAACTACCAATTAACTTATTTTATTATATTTACGATAAAATATAATTTAAACATGCCTTTGAACCTACCTACCTATAAAATATTATGTGCATCAAAGTTCATCAGATAAGCTGCTACTCGGAAAGAAGCACCAGCATTATCATCATCATATCATTGTCTTTTGATTTTCGTTTATCCTGTCCATTTAGAAGAATATCTAGATCTAGGTTGTCTAGAAGAGATTGCTTTTAGCGATAAGACCGCCTATTGTACAGTTATTTATAGTATATTTCCTTTGTATTTTTATTTGGTTTGTAATAAAAGTATACTTAATCTAATCGGATCATATCAGCCAAAGGACTTAACTGCTTAACATAGGCCTCCCTCATAGACCTCCAGAGCAACTGATCCTGTGCGGCCTCCCCCCAACGGCGCCCAGCAACTTTTATCAGGTCTTCTTTATATCTATGGTCTATCCACCGAAACAAGTTTAATGGGGAAGAAATGGACTGGAATGTTATTAGTAGAACAATTACGCTAAGGCTGCGTACACAGCGCTAGTTTTTTTAGTTTGTTCGTGCATTTCGTACTGTTTCGTACATTTCGTATTTTTTGACACGGTTTGATATTTGGACCATTGATAATTTTGTAACGTGTGACCCAGCTGGTATTTTGGAATTTGTGATTGTTTCTATTCCTGAAGACTTGGCACTTGTTTAACGGACTGTTCGATTTTTCTATCGATTTGTATCTTTAAAATGGCCGACGGTAATTCTGTAGAAAAAAGGTGCAAACGAGCCTTTTCCTCAACTGAATTTAATGATGTTAAATGTAAAATAAATAAAAATGTTGCAAATGCACCCATTTACTTTTATCAGTTTTGTTGACGCCCACTGACCGTTTTGTGTCCTTGTCTTTTGTATGGGATTGTATGACAGATACATCGCTCCATTACGAGTAATTTGTTCTGGTGGGGGTCCGTCCTATAGGTACTTCGTTTTCCAGCAATATACCGTGCACCAAAAGAAATATCAAGAAAAAACAAACAATAAACTGACATGACCTAAAAAAACAAACAAAAAAACTAAACAATAAATTAAAGACATCTGAATGGGAAAGATATCTTGTTTACCAAAACGCGTTATTTTAGATACATTGTTAGTTGCTTACTAGAAATTACGTAATAGTTTATTTATAACTTGACTGCGACTGTAACTGATTGATTTGTAGCGGTGCTCAGTTAAGAATATAAAAACATGTGTCAACGCATGTACCCATTCTTACTAAGACGTAAATGTAATACGATCACCATAAATCATCATTTAATCAGTCTGGAACAATCTACTCAATTTTTATAGATCCGCAAGAATATCAATTTACCTTCCTCATGTAATTGCATCACTCGCTACATCTAGATTGTTTTATCTGCTATTTCCTAGCATAGTATTCTGACGTGAACCTACCGTGGCTATGAATATACTAAAATTCTTAGACGACCTCTGTGGTGCAGTGGGCTGAGACGCAGGAGGTAGCGGGTTCGATTCCCGCCGCGCAACACATGTTTACACGATCTACAGATATTTGTTTCGGGTCTGGTTGTTTCTCTATATATTATAAGTATGTATTTAGAAAAAACATGGTATATAAGTATTCTATCAGTTATCTGGTTCCCATAGTACAAGCTTTGATTAGTTTTGGGCTAGATAGCACTACGTGAAATGTCCAGAAATATTTATTTTATTTTATTATTATTTATTCTTTGACCATATTAAAAGAAAGACTGCGTTTCTAATAAATTGGATCACAAAATTTACCACATAGCCTTGAACTTTTTGTATTAACATCCTTATCAGCTGTCAACGTATCAAAATAAATGCAAGAATACATTTTTTTAATAATAATATAATATTTACAAAAATCTAACAACCGATTTTAAAGTTACCTGGAATATTCACACTGAAAAATACAGTCGAATTGAGAACCTCCTCATTTTTTGAAGTCGGTTAACCAAACTCTCATCAAACTACCCTTGAAGTACCTCATTTCCAATAAAAAAAGAATCATCGAAATCGGTTGGCGTGATATTGAGTTATTCGTCCATTTGTCACGCACATACTTAATGCAAATTTAAGACTTATATGGTTTTCTCATGGATACCATCGTTAAACCTAGACTAAATTGAAATAAGATTACACGGGAAGCCCCAGCTTTCAAATAAAAAAATAATCATCAAAATCGGTTAACCCCGTCGAAAGTTCTGAGGTAACAAACATAAACCAAAAAAATACAGTCTAATTGAGAACCTCCTTTTTTGAAGTCGGTTGAAAAAGTTGGCCCACAAAGCTTCGGCTAATAATAAATAATGTACGACTTAGTCACCTTCGCTCGTAAATGCAACTTATAGACTTGTGCATTCTAGTCTTTGTTGCAGGAAGATTTTATCTCTCATTTGTCGATGCGATTAAAAGCAAACGTCGATTTTATCGGCCGGTAAACTTAACAAAGAGGTATTAATATATGGAGTAATGCGTACAAGACACATTTCGCCAAACATGGTGTTGGTCCTTGTCACCCACGCTTGCGACCAATGCCTAACATTGGTAGTTTTAATGTGGATAATTGCGATCGTATTAAGAATTGTCCGAGCGATCCTCCTACGCAGTTCGGCAAATTTATCTTTGCGGCCAACGGGCGCCAACTCCGCCCAACTTTTTAGCAAACTGTTGGTAATCCATGGGTTTTGTTTCAGTGACTAATCTGATATTGTATTCTTTCTTAAGTAAATGCAAGTTTGTCAAACAAGTTAATTAAGTCCTACTTTTTATAAAGCTTTTTGCGCGTGCTTAGTGCAAATGTTGTGATGACTCGGCGCGGGGGGTTTAAAAAGTTGCTAACCTTCTAAGGGCCTATAATTGCTTTGGCATCAAAATGTCGCATTAATGAACGTTGGTTAATTACGTGTTAATAATTAAGTTATTTAGTTGATGTATGGCCTTACCCGTTAATAATATCTAAGTAGATTGAATGCTGTGAATAATGAAAAAAAATATATAATTAAAAAGCACAGAATCTCTCTTATTGGTAGCGATTCTAATGCGGGTAGGATAATCAACACCCGTTTTTCTTGCTGACTAAAACGCCACACAAACACACTAAACTAAAATAACAAATTTTTTAGAAACATCAGTTTGTCAAACCCGGCTTGTATAGGGTTGCCATACGTCCGGAATTTTCCAGACATGTCCGGTAATATAGGTATTTGTGCGGAATGCGGGAGGAATCCTAAGCCTTCCGGAATTTCTACAATTTAAGTAGTTATCGAGTAAAATAAAACATAACATAAACCAAATATTTTTAATACAAATAAATTAACATTAATGTTATATTTCCAACAAAGTCCGCAATTTTCATCAAACGTCAGGAATTTACCCCGGAATTTAGATTTTTTAATCTGGGAACCCTAGGCTTCCACAACGATCTCCAAACGAATGTAGCGACTAAATATGTTCAAATTTGACTCATTTGTATGATTTCACATCTCTCTAAATAATATTAAGCCACTAAATACGTTTAGGCATCGTAGCGCAAGTCGCCCTAAATATCATTATAATTTTGGTCTTTAGCGTGAACGAAATTAAAACTGAACGAAATATACCGAATTTAAGTTGGTCAGTAAATAACAAATTTGCCACCAACATGAACATTATAAGCAAAATAATATCTCTAAAAAATGTATTACACCATCATAAAAGTTCGTCATATTTCTAAAGCAAGCAAACCTCTACTGGCAAGCAATTATTCATTTTTATTTTTTTATATTTCACACGGCGCTATCTAGCCCCAAATTAAGCGGAGCTTGTATTATGGGATCCAGATAACTGATCCAGACCCCAACAAATATCTGTAGATCATGCAAACATTTGTTCAGCGGCGGGAATCGAACCCGCTACCTCCTGCGTCTCAGCCGGCTATAAGCCCACTGCGCCACGGAGGTTGTCAATTGAAGCTTTGTCTTTATTGATTCATAAATAGCATCATAGCCAGGATGGGATGGCTGTCTCATTATCTTGCTGCACGCACAATACAGAACACTGGCATATGGCATACTATTGTTACGAGATTTATAGACCACCAAAGCAAATATCTCTTAACAGATAGATATGTGCCTCAATCACTCAAATAAAGCTTTAACCTCAACCTTAAACTGATGAATAGACGTTAATGAATAATATTCTCATCGGAAAAGTATTTTAGTAATTTATGCTGTTTATGCGTAAATTACTCCCCGCACCACTACCCGAGAGGTATTTACATAGATTCATTGTATATGTGATTGAAAACTATGTGATGTCACTCTGCTTATGCAAGAACACCACAGCTCATGGAACTGAGCTACTTCACTTAATTTACTGTAAACGCAAATCAAAATTATCTTGATCTCAATCGATAAAAGTCCACTCCTGAACAAAGACTGCGACTGCTACGAACAATATCGCGAACAAACAGTTACGATATGATGGGTATAAACGAATTAAATACTGGGTATAAAATTAAGTAATTATACATATTCTGTGTATTAAGTGAAGAGAAAACTTTGTACCCCTTTTTAGGGTTCCGTACCTCAAAAGGTAAAAAAAGGAACCCTATATTATAAAATTACTCTCTTGTCCGTCTGTCCGTGTGTCACCACCGATTTTCTCAGGAACGGGTGGACTTAGCAAGTTGAAATTTATACCAGATACTGAAGTCTATATCCCCTATTAGGTGTGTAAAAATCAAGGTTCTGAGTCAATACGATAATAAGATATGGGCAAATTTAGATTTGCGTGAAAACTTGTAACTACCAAAATTTACCTAATTTTCAACTTTTTTTATTTTTCGGAATTTCCCCTTTACTTGTGCTGCTTTTAACTTTGCTTTTAACCAAAATTGACAATTAGATCAACCGGAAGTACCCTATTGGTTTTGGGTCGAAAACCTATATGGTAGCTCCCGTTGACCTAGAATCACGAAATTTGGCAAAAAGCAAGGTCTTTACAGCAAAACTAAAGGAACAATTCCAAAATATAAAAAAAAATGAAAATTATAGGGTGTCCCCATACATATGTATGTATGGGGACACCCTTTAAAACTAAACAAACGTCAAAAGCAGGTCATTGCACCGACGCGGCGACGTTGTCTTGTTGTTTTGGTCACGTAATGTAAACAATTCAACGTCCGTTTATCGTGCGTGATTAAAGGGTGCCCCCATACATATGTATGTATGGGGACACCCTTTAATTTTCAACTAATTTTCAACTATGTAGTTGACGCCAATTGAGATAATCCTCTGAGTTGTATGAGCGCTCATACAATTTATTATAGATAATGGTACGGAACCCTTCGTGCGCGAGTCTGACTCGCACTTGGCCGGTTTTTAAGCTTATTGAGTGTGAGATTTTGGCTTTGTTAAAGTTTATGTGGAGAAGGACAGGCGAATGCTAAAATTAAGCTAAAAGAATACGCTTAAAGTACGTTCACAAATTGCCTCGCAGAAAACCCTTCGCGGAACAATATCTCATCAGGAAACAGGACAGTACATAGTGGTCTGTCTTTACTTCCCTCCAAGATAGAGTTGTGATGATATATTTATAGTAACCTAGTTATTTTCCCTACTCTATGGCACCAGTCTATCTAAAGGTCGAGCAGCGCATCTAATCATTCAGCCAAGCGTGATTATTACGCAAATACAAATCTGCAGATCAAGCGGCCAATGGAATTGTAAGAACATTGTTATTATTAGTGACAGGTTTATGATATAGTATAACGCATGTTTATTGAGGAATGTGTGACACAAAGCTGGATGACTAACGTGATCTGTAATTTACAAAAATAAGGTTAATGTTAACATCATATTTCTTTAGTTACGTGATAAATATTTGCCTTTGTTACTATTAACCAGTGGAGATTATATTTTTGTAATTTTGTTTTAACTACTTTCAGTATATTTTACCACCACGTATAAGTTTTCTAGTTTAAGTAATTGTAATTCTGGGTACCAAAATAAAAAGTTATATATCTATCTACTTACAGTAGAATGATGGTCTTCTGCCCTATGGCAGCACATAGCTCGAAGATCTGATGGTCCTAACGGCAGAAAGATTCTCGAGTGGTGACCGCGCACTGAGACGGCCAGACATAAAAAGATGACCTGATAAAAACCGTTGGGTGCAGGATGCTCTGGAACTCTTTGGGGGAGGCCTATGTTTAGCAGACATCCTATACCTGTTCGATGATGATATGAATGGTATTTTGAAGACAGCATCACTTCTTATCGGAACTAGAATTTAGTTACGGCTGAAAGGTTTCATTATGATGTAAAATCACTACCTGTAATAACCTTGAAACTATGTGAATTCAGTATGCAAGAAATGTAATTAATATTAAGTGTGGTTCAACACGGTAATAGACGTGATGACGCCTAAATCAGTGGACTATGCATTTCCTATGGTTGAAACAAAGCTGGGCAACGTTAACTCTGTTTACATTCCCCGTCTTTTCCTCTAAAGGAACATTAGATAGTAATTGACAGATTTTAATCCTGGATTTGACTTAGACCAACTCATTTGACACGAAGTTTCTACTGATTATTTTGTCTGTGATGCCATTGACTGTTGGAATCTGTTATGTACCATTTTCCATTTATGTGTTCGAAGGTGAACAGAGTTTTGACATACCTACCATGATGGCAAAATTAATTACCGCGATCACCACACATTTAATGCAAAAATTTAAAACTATGGGCGAGTACGTCACCATGGTACAAAAAATAAGTTTCACGTTTTCAAATGTTTTGTCATTTTCTGGTTTCTGGGGCTCTATGGGCTAAAAGACACAACACTTTCGAACATGTGTAATATTCTCCTTCTAAAGGACACGAATTATGTTCAACATCAGCGGTCATCAATGCCAAAGCAGGTTTTACAGTCTCTTTCATAGCATACCCTCATGAACAGTGTACGGCAACCTTTATCCACCTTCCGGCGACTGAAAAGATGACTACTTATAAAAAACAAAAAGACCGGAGTCACGGACAGTGGGCTTTGTCGCGCATGTTTTCAGGAAGAAGAGACAGTGGAGCACGTGATGCTTAACTGTACGGCCACGAGCGATATCAGGCTGAGGACGGGTCTGTAGGAGCTCATCGAATCCTCATCCGGTAACACCACAACAACATCCACGGGGATCTTGGAAAGCTGCATCCATCAACCCAAAATCGTGCTCCGTTACTTCAAGGAGCTAGGATGGCCGGGGTAAGTTAGAAGGGGGGTAATGCACAACACACCCCAATGCGGGAGGTCAGTGCAAATCTTATTCCCCCCACCCAAGAATTAGAATTAGAAGGTGACCGTCACGGGTCACCAGGCAGATGTGAAACATCTAAATGGATAGTTATTGAAAGACTTTATAATTACAGAAAACCGTTTATAATCATCTCAGTTAAAACGGGTTTTTATAGTATAGAAAGAGAGACGAAGACGAAGAAAAAGGTTTATTAAGTCTCCTGAGGGCTTAGCCAAGTTACAATCGATTAGCGATGACGCTAGTCGATACGTCTGAAAATGTATGGGATTTGACACATGCTGTAGAAATACCACGTGATTCAGCGACTACAAATGTATGTAGAAATCGAATAGATTCGTGGCGAATGTAATTTAGCTACGGGCCCTGTAATGTCTACAACTAATAAATATAATGCGTGGAAATTTTGAACCGGACTGGGCTAAATATATCCCGCTAGCTGTTCTATTTTGAAGGCTATTTATCGAGCAAAGCAAAAGACAGAATAGACACATCGTGCTACCTCGTACTAACATAAATTCCCAATCGAGGTGTACGCAAAAGGCGAACCTCTAAATCAGAAACTGTCGTCATGCGGAATTGTCGCGAGAAACTTCTATTTAATTGTTATATAGCCTATTGAATAGAGTAATTATAATTACCTATAGATAGAATAAATATGCTGACTAAAACTGGCTTACTTATACACATTTGTGGCTACATCCGGCACTTCATCCGTTTCAAAGAAAACGGACCTTGCGTCTTGTTTGATTGGTTTTGTTTAAAATGACTGTCGTTTGTTATATGTTACGAGTAGCTTCTACGGGCACAAAATTTAGCAGTCTGCATTACTTTTGACAATTTCTGAGCAAATAAAAATAAACAAATATTTTTAATAATTTTATTTTAGTTATTAATACTTAGTTAATTCACAGTTAAATAAGTAGATCGAAAATAAATATCGCTGGGCATTTCACACAGCGCTATCTAGCCCCAAACTAAGCAGAGCTTGTACTATGGGAACCAGATAACTGATAGAATACTTATATACTTTTTTTTTGTAAATACATACTTATAATATATAGAAAAACACCCAGACACGGAACAAATATCTGTAGATCATGCAAACATTTGTTCCGCAGCGGGAATCGAACCCGCTACCTCCTGCGTCTCAGCCGGCTATACGCCCACTGCGCCACGGAGGCAGTACAGTTAAATTACCGTATATTATAAACTAATGAATATAGTCGTAGCACTGAACATAAACCAAATTGAATCTACATTATGTAATGAAAAACGTTTATAATCTGACGCGGCAAAGCCTATTTTAATGTAACATTTATAATAATTATAAATACTGTTACGCCGAGGCTGTTAAACAATGAGTAATAATCGTAACTTCTCGAACGCTTTTGTCTTGCTGCGTTATTGTTGTTATTGTCTGCGGTTGCGCACAATGGAGTGGCCATTGTGTCGAGGGACCGACCCTTTTCCTGGAACGATCGAGATCCTTCTCGAACAATCGAAATGTGTGGATATAAATAGGCCGGAGAGATGGCCGGACAGTCAGTTAGTGAGTCAGTCTGAGTGAGTTAGTCTCAGCGAGGCCCTGGAGGACTGACGTGGGAAGGGTCTCGCGTGAACAGTAGTTGCTCCCGAGTCAGTCTGGATTCAGCTATACGTGTGAACATTTCGGTGACTTTAAGTGGTGCAACTGTGGTGTGAATTAGTGTGTTGTGATACGTGTGACCAAGTTCGTGTATTCATCGTCATCGTGTTGAATAAAAGTGTTATTTTGGCCAGACTGATTCCCATTATTTTATCCCGAACCCTCAGCTCGTAACAATTTGGTGTCAGAAGTGGGATAAAATAATGCCAGTTCTACCAAAGGATAACGTGGGCGGTGTCAGGACGAGAGGTCAACGACAACAGGAAATGGATGAAAGGCGGTTTGGAGATTCTCCGGTTCAAGAAGTTCGGCAGAGTCGTCAGCCGATGGAGATGGAATCAGCCGCCAGTGAACCATTTGGAGCTTCATCATCATCATCCGTGAGCCAAGCTCCTGTGACAGGCGATCTTGCTGCTATTATGGCCATGCTTTGTCGTCAACAAGAAGAGCAGCGACGTTGGCAGGAAGAACAGCGACGTCAGGAAAAGGAAGAGCAGCGTCGTCCGCAAGAAGAGCAGGCTCGGTTGCAGGAGGAACAACGCCGTCAGCATTAAGAAGAGAAGCGTCGTCAACTGGAATAGCAGGCTCGGTTGCAGGAGGAACAACGCCGTCAGCATTAAGAAGAAAAGCGTCGCCAGCAGGAAGTGCAGGCTCGGTTGCAGAAGGAACAGCGACATGAACAGGTGGAGCAGACTCGGTTGCAAGAGGAACAGCGACGTCAGGATAAAGAAGAGCAGCGTCGTCAACAGGAAGATCAGCGACGTTGCCCATAAGAGCGTGCTCGACTGATGAGGGAATCGTTCGGTTCATCTGGAAAGGAATTCCAGGAAGTGAAAGAACAGATAGAAATCAAGAGAGCCGTGTTTTGGAGGCTGGAATTGGGCTCGACTGATGAGGGAATCGTTCGGTTTATCTGGAAAGTAATTCCAGGAAGTGAAAGAACAGATAGAAATCATGAGAGCCGTGTTTTGGAGGCTGGAATTGGGATCGCTGATGAGAAAGGGACTCTGGGTGTCCTGAAGTACTGGAGACGGCAATATGGCTCCTCTAGTTGCTACATCTTCAGCGCGAGGTGCGCCTAAAATTGTTCGTGTTGATCGGCTGCCGCGATATGAGGCTAAGAATGCTCGGGACGAGCATGTTTTAGGAGGGGGCAGTGTTACGCCGAGGCTGTTAAACAATGAGTAATAATCGTAACTTCTCGAACGCTTTTGTCTTGCTGCGTTATTGTTGTTATTGTCTGCGGTTGCGCACAATGGAGTGGCCATTGTGTCGAGGGACCGACCCTTTTCCTGGAACGATCGAGATCCTTCTCGAACAATCGAAATGTGTGGATATAAATAGGCCGGAGAGATGGCCGGACAGTCAGTTAGTGAGTCAGTCTGAGTGAGTTAGTCTCAGCGAGGCCCTGGAGGACTGACGTGGGAAGGGTCTCGCGTGAACAGTAGTTGCTCCCGAGTCAGTCTGGATTCAGCTATACGTGTGAACATTTCGGTGACTTTAAGTGGTGCAACTGTGGTGTGAATTAGTGTGTTGTGATACGTGTGACCAAGTTCGTGTATTCATCGTCATCGTGTTGAATAAAAGTGTTATTTTGGTGAGATCGATTCCCATTATTTTATCCCGAACCCTCAGCTCGTAACAATACAATACCTTTTATTGTTTTTGTGTATGTATTTACTGTGCTGTATTTTTTACGTCACAAATAAATGTTTTTTGTTTCTTTCTTTCTAACAAATTTACCTCCCCCAACAAAATCAAAAGAACAACTAACAGGAAAGTCTACAAAATCAGTTCAGTGTAATTCATTAAATACCTATTTAAAGAAATAATTAAGTGTAAAATAATTATTTATTTTGATAATCACACTAATATTTTGGATTTTTGTTTATTTATTTGTTTGTAACTCAATCACGTCGTAATTGATGAAATTTAGGATGTACGTAGATGATAACCTGGATTAACACATAGGCTATTTCTTATCCCAGGTCCCATGGGATAAAAATGGGGTGCCAAGTCAAATTGCAACCGCGACCTAAGCTTTATTTCTAGGTCACCTACACATTTAGTAGTATAACGCGTACGAAGTTGCGGGCAACAACTAGCGTTTGATAAACTTAAGATCATTTCGAGCGGACAAAAATAATAAAACACATAGGAATCAAGCAGAAGACATAACTCAACAAGTCTATCGAAGCCTACAAACTCGTTCGACGGCATGTGGATCATTCAGATCTTTGTTATGATCCGTGTGAGCTATGTGCCGGGCTCATGCATGTCGTTTTGTGTCATTACCTGCCGACCCACGAGACAGCGCCCGCGCCGACATGTCTTGCTGTATCACATTGGTGCTTAAAAACGCTGATAACAACGTACATACCTATTTTTAAGTAAATAACTGTATTATTACATTGGAAGAATTCTTGAGTGACCAAAATATTATTTAATTTATATTATATCTAAATCAAATTGTTATTGTTCTGACATTTATCTATTTTGTTTATTGTGGTTTGTTTTGTTCTAATCTGTAATATTCTTATTATTTAATTTGCTATGACATCCCCAATTACATACAGGGTGTTTAATAATAATAAATAATAATAATAAAATAATAAAATCTTTATTCATTTTTCATATTGCTGAGATTAACATTACGGATTAGTATCTACTTATAGGTAACACTTTATACATTGCCTGAACTAGGAGGACCTGTATCTCAGGCAAAAAAAACTGGATTGGTGTAACTAATGAATACTCAAATTAACAAAACTTAGAATCTATTTACATAATGAAAAAGATAACTAAAAAAACTAAGTGCACACGTGCCATACAATATTTAATATCCTACTTTATTACGTTTAGTAACTCCTCAGTTTCCTCGTATGGTAGATTGGATAGAGCAGACTGTAAGGCTCTTTTACAGTTTGAGAAATTCATTGAATGGATGCTTAATTTACGATTTATCCTTTTGTACAGGTATGGTCCTAGGAACATTAAAAATCTGGATGCAAAAGCATGTTTTATTGGGGTGTTGTTACTGCGGACTATATCTTTTCGTCTTTTGCTAGTACTTTTAGTGCTATAGGGAAGTGCTCTGTGCTGCCTTAAAACTACGTTTAGTATAAATAGTTGCCTAACTGTTAGAACTTTACATGACTTATATAATAAGTTGGTTGGATAGAGAAAGGGACAAAAAGTGGATACCTTAAGGATTGCTCTTTGTGCCCTTTCTGCGGCTAATAAAAAGGTTTTACACGCTCCTCCCCAAGATGTTATACAGTAGCTTATGATTGACTGACATAAAGCAAGATATACTTGCATAACTAGCCATGAATCTGCAATACAGCGTAACTTCTTAAAAACAAATATTGGTTTTCGAATTCTATTACTTAAAGTTTCAACATGTTTTTTGAATGAGAGAGTTTCATCTATTATAACGCCAAGGTACTTGATATTATTAGTAAATGAGATGACAGGGCAGTTACACAAGTTATCGTTTATCGGATAAATGCATTGATGCGCAGTAATATGTTTATCTGGGTTAGACATTGGTGCAGACTGTGATTTCCGCATAGTAAATTTTATGCATTTTGTTTTATCAGCATTAATGGTTAGTAGGTTGGTTATATACTGACGATGTTCAAGTGACGGTTTCTCCAAACATAAAAAAGACTTCTCGAAAAAAAAAACTACTAGTTATATTATGAAATTCTAAAGAAAATCGACTAAGTAGGTGAGATATAAAACTTACTGCCTACTCTTGCAATCGACATCCAAAAATAAAGGCCGATTTGATATCTTTTTCGAAAATGGCTACGGGTTTTGGGTTAGAAAAGTACAACAAGAGGTATCTCGAGACGTCACCAATACAGTATCTGTGGTTAAATGGCAATCATTATGCAATAGCACAACATAAGTGTTTGTTTTAACATGCCAAAATAAATTTCACATTTCTATGGTAAACATTTCACAAATTTAATCAAAATAACCCCTTTCATTTTTGTGCGTATATTATCAAACACCCATTATTATAATGCCATTATTGTCATTTGACTTTTTTTTTATAAATTATACGTTTGACCACGATCTCACGATGTGTTTCTATTTGTTAAACTTTTAGCCATTTTAAATATTTGTATACCTAAAGTAGGCAAAGCACAGTGATTCCTCTTTAATAACACCATCTGTCTTGTACAATTTACCTGTGGTTCGTGCAAATAAATATCTTGAATCTTATCTTATTTGTCTCATCTAGTGGAAAGTATTGACAAATCAATGCTGTTTTCATAATTATCAACCAGAAGACGTTCATCTTCAAAACTTAACAAAGTATTATGTACTTATTTCTTATTTAGGAGTCCTTAAAGAGTCTGTTTTTTAGTTGTTTTACGTCTGCCACTATATTTTCATAATCTCTGCAAAAATAAATCAAACAACGAATCAGCTATAAATAATTTCCTATTCTATCAAATCAAATCGAAGGCTTCAGGGCGACTTTTAAGCTATGACACCAGCGATCATCACTATCTCATACAATATTAAGTCATAAGTATTTTTTCTTTGCTGATACTAGGGGTTCGCCCCGAACTGAGGTCTCGTGAGTCTCCCATCACAACAAAAAAATATTATTTGTAATCTTTGACTATCAAAATAGTGCCACGAAATGCATAACCAAAAAACTTGACCTACAGTTTCATTCAAATTACAGGTAACGGGAGTTCATATTAATTGGTTAGGTACTCTTTTTTGGGGTAGAAATTGCAGTTATTTTAGATTTCAGACTTTTCCCTATATTTTTGTCACTAAAGCTACACAAATACCAATTTTTCAGCACTGTGGGATCATTGCCTGTGAATTATGTCAAATTTTAGTTTTTATTATGGCTAATAACTTAAAAACTACAATGTCTAAACTAAAAATAAAAACGGGGTCAAAATTTACTCATCAAGACCTTTTATTAAACGTGCTATTTGAGCAAATAGTCCCATTTTTGTTTTTTTTTTTACCTCTCTTGAATCCCAATAACTCAATAACGCCCCAACACTTATAGCGCATTTAGTCACACCAAAATTATGCTATTACTATCTATACACTAAATTTCACGATGATCGGATAAACGCTTCGAAAGTTATCCTAGGACAAACATACATACATACAACGCCGATTTGCCCAAGTTGATTTAGAGATCTCGGTTCGCTGGTTCAAATATGTTACAAAATAACGTCTCAGGTCTAAAATTTTACAAATTCCTGCCAGTTTTACAATGCAACAAAAAATTACGTTATAATATTAAGAATATAACCAGTTATTCAGTTGCCATGTGAATAATTATGTGAATTGATTGAGCGGTAATTATTTAATGTTATTATTTAGAAATAGCCAATTATTCTCCTAAATTATGTTTGCTTTTCCTGTTTGGAAGTTGGAACTATCATAATAAAACTAATACTGCCGGTATTTTTCTACATAAACCATTTTTCATGATAAATCCTGGATTTACGTACTTTCATTCATGATAAACCCCACCCTATGCACGGCAATTATTCTACCAATTAGGGTTTTCCAAGTAAATACCCCTACCACCCTGTCCATTTCTGTCGCCAAGCAATTACCGCTTAATAACCATTACCTTACATACCTAGTTGTTTTCGGATTTATGGGTAATGATGTAATTACACAGAAAATTACATTTGTTTTGAAGATTTTCATCTTCATATAAGGGGTATTCCGATACAAACCCTAAATTGTAGTAAAACATGCGGTTAATTCGGGAATTAATCATATTTTGTGTAAATTAATGGCTAATCTGATGCCGTAGCTTAAAGCACACCTTAAGTCATCATGATCAGCTGTCAAAAATCAGAAGTGATCAGTACCACTCATCTAAGTATTGACCGTACCCAATACTTTGTATATTTTAATCTCTTAACGATATTGTAGTTGGTTGTACCTACAAGCGATTAAAAGGACTACGAAGAAAACTACGTAATACTGAGTTAGAACCTTTTTGTGGCGGCTACTTATAACTTATATCTATTTTTATTTATTGTTTTACTATTTTTCGAGAACCTCCACTGGATGCACTGGATGAATTGCCGGCTGCGACGCAGGAGGTTGCTGGTTCAATTCCCGCTGTGGAACAAATGTTTGTATGATCTACAGATATTTGTTCCGGGTCTGGGTGGTTTCTATATATATTATAAGTATGTACATACATATTTACAAAAAAATGTGCATAAGCATTATATCAGTTATCTGGTTCTCATATTACAAGCTCTGCTTAGTTTGGGGCTAGATGACGCTGTGTGAAATGTCCAGCATTATTTATTTATATAATTTTTTACTGTTTTTTTGTGTTGTTACCATTCGTTTGCCATAATAAACATTTTTTTCTTTTTTTCTTGTTTTGGTTCGCATTTATACAATTCAGAACACTTTTTTTAATATCTGGCGTTTTTACAGCGTCATTATGCACCAGTGTAAAAAGTCCTGATTTTGTCTTATTGGGCAATGAGGATGATATGCAACAAAGGGGTTCTAAGAAGCACCCGTCCCGACGTGCCCACTGTTCGTCCCATTGACTCACTCCTTACGTGTTGTTTAATAATAGCGTTTCCTTTACAGTCATTTTTGGTTTGCTAAGTATTGTTAGTTTGAGATCTCGGCAACCCAAACGTATCCGGAATGCGCATGTGTGCGTTGTCACCTTGATGCCTTTATTCGTAAGCTTAGGATCTCGATCTCAACTACAGAAAAAAATCTGTTGAAGTTATAATGTCAAAAAGAGTGGTATAATAGTACGATTATCTTGAAATGTAACATAATAACTGACAGAAAAGATAAATAAGTTCTGTTTTTCCATTTTAAGAGGGCATATTGGAGAGATAAAATAGTGTGGAGCACTACATTTAAAACAATATTATTTAAGTTATTATAATTATTTAGATAATCGTAGACGGGAACTGCCACTATCAAAAGAAAGCTTTTTTACTTTTGTTCAGTTCAATTTGCAGTCGGGTTTTTTTTATTTTTTCGAATAATATTTTTATCCGCCTTTTTAGTGCGTTTATCGTCAATTTTGGATTGATATCTAGCACACTCTGTGCGTTGAGAAATTTGGGTTAAACTTTTTTTTATTTATTATCACCTTCTTGATACTTTTTAAAATAGATGCAGCCTTTTCAAAACCTTCATTTGATGCCTCATTCGATTTTTTTTGGTCAATTTTGTTTCAGTGAAAACCAATTTTGGGGCTTGCAGCGGCAATAACGAATTGCACTTTATAAACTATACTCTCCTTCGTCACAGTTGCGTAAAAAGATAAAAAAGTAATATATTTTTCACACCATCTGCTCGATAATGTCAAATTATAATGATGTCATGTAAACCTCACCGAAAGCAGGTGATTAAATTCCTACGCCTGAGCCGGGAGAAAAGTTGTACTGAATTTCATTATGCCCGCGAGGGCATATTGAGTTTGAATTTGGAACCTCCTCTGTATTACAATTTGAACCAATGAGATCCACACTGTAAGAACTTATTCGTAAATTGAACTAACCTCTGCACAGAATGCACCAAACTTTTTTTTTTTTGACTTGACAATCT
The DNA here is from genome assembly GCA_963924445.1 of Philereme transversata. Taxonomy (NCBI): domain Eukaryota; kingdom Metazoa; phylum Arthropoda; class Insecta; order Lepidoptera; family Geometridae; genus Philereme; species Philereme transversata. The sequence goes on from OZ004353.1 coordinate 9,157,030, forward strand.
ATTTGTTTTTATTGTCTCGCAGAGAGTGTGAAAAGTATTCTCTTCATTAATAAAGCTGTCTGCATCTTGGGCGTACTTATATCCCTATGTGCACTCAGGATTCTAGTAATTCCTTCGCTCCGCTCGTGAATTAGCTCTAGAATCCTTCGTTACGTTCGGGATTCAATATAGCGCCCGTGACGCAAGACACTGCTTTATCCCCCGTTTAATAATCTACTATTTTATTGTCATAATACATATTATTGTCATAGTACATATTATTATTGAATCCATGTCTTTTTTCGGTCCAAGGATCATAGTGTCTAGATACAAATATGTATACTGTTCTGATTTATGTGTCTAAATAATTGTCCATCACACCAATAGATCGATTTCCCAATACATAAATTTGCAAGTGTACTAATGCTTGCCATCAGCAAGCAAGTATTAGATTTCAAGGTGGACCTAGCTGCTAACCGAGTAAAGGCTGAGAAGTGGGAGAAGAAATAGGAGACTCCTATCGAGTCGTGTGAGAAATTTTAAGGAATCGTGGGCTTTAACTTACTTATTAGCTTTTATCCTTAAACCTTACATTATTTATTACGAAATAAATGATGCAGTATTATTAATAAAATTAAAAAATGAAGGAATAGTCCGGTACTATTCCTAAGCTACAGTGTAAATTACGATGGTTTCGCATAAGTAAGCTAATTCTCTCAATCAAAGCAATGCAGGGCCCGTAAACTCTGATTTGCGGACTGCGGTAGATAGGGCTCTTATGCAATGCACTTTCACCGTGCGTTAAAGAGAGAGCCCCTCAGATTGCCTATTACTAGATTACCTTGCGAACTCGGGGAAATAAGAAAGTGTGTAATGTGTCCCCTCTGAGGACGTAAACGCTGTTTTCACTGAACTAAACAAGCGTTCGCCAACTTACTGTGTCTATGGAATATCGACGATTTATTATAGATACAGAATGATTGCAGTTGCAGTTAGTGCATCACCATGCTTTGAAATTGTGATCATTAGTGTGATAGGACTTCAATACTGAAAATAGGCTCAGTAGGTTTCCAGAGTGTCTGATTTTGTGCAGCCTGCACCCAACGGCTCCCAGTAACCATTTTTAGGTAGTCTTAACATATAATTTAATTTAGAATAATATGCATGGTAACCCGGAAAGGGGTGATTCTAAAAAAACTGTTCATACTATAAATAAAGCCGAAATTATTTTATGAAAAATTTACGAAATTTCAAACTTTTACATAAAAAAGAACTTTGAAATAAAGCATTTTTCTAAATAAATAAAATTAATACCTACTTATTTTTTAGACTGTTGGACCTTAGTACTTACGTTAAAGGTACAATATATTTGACTTCTGGCTTAGCACATAAAAAGGACTTAACAGCTAATTCTAGGTATATCTTCAATGAAAAGAAATGCACATGTGTTTCAAATAGTATAACAACTATTGTTTGTTTAAGTGAGGATTATGGTGGTGATATTGCTTACTGACTCACAATAATTTTGTAAAATGCTAACGTCCTTATTTCGTTCTGTATAACCTTTTTAACTATAATAATACTAGTGGTTTGTCTCGAACTGAGAGGTCTTGCGAACCTCCCTTAAAAACGAAAAATATTATTTGTGAACTTTGACTATCAAAATAGTGCCACGATATACATAACCATATAATTTAACCTACAGTTTCATTCAAAATACAGGTAACGGGAGTTCATGTAATTTGGTTACTCTTTTTTGGAGTACAAATTGCAGCTATTCTAATTTCAGACTTGCCTATATTTTTGACACACTACACTCATACCAAATTACAGCACTGTGGAGTCACTGGTGTACAGGGTACCCTGTGTATTTCATCAAAGTTCAGTTTTTATTATGGCTAATAGCTCAAAAACTACAAGAACCTTAATAAAAATAAAAACATAGTCAAAATATACTAATGAAGACTTTTCATTTGACGTCCCAGTTGACCTAATAGTCTCATTTTTTACCCCTTTTGAACCACGATATCTCAACAACCCATTTTAAGCTTATTTAGTCACACCAAAATTGTGCCATCACTACCTACCTATGTATCAAATTTCACGATGATCGGATCAACGCTTCGAAAGTTATCCTCGGACAAACAAACATACCTACATACATACATACAATGCCGTTTTACCCAAGATCAACTTTAATATACTTTCAGTACATTTTATTCAAACCGAATATTTACGAATGCGAACTAATTCAAACCGAGTATTCAGCGTTATGACTGTTTGATATTGTAGTTGAATAGGTACCAATATGAGTATAAATATACTTATTTACAAAAGCATAAGTTACTCATTACAATCTGGCATTTAAGTAGATTCTCACTAACGTACGTCACTAAAAGCAATAAATTATTAGGTTGTGCATCTTAAAATAACGTGTCTAGATTATTACTAAACTCATTAAGAGAGGCTCCTTTGTTAAGCATTTATGTTAATAGACATGAGATGACAGTGATGGAATTTATAACTTATTTATTGCATAGAAGTGAAACTTGAATCAAGGTGATCCTTTCCATCCAAAGGTGGTCTGGAAGAGATCGCTTTGTTACGCGATAAGACCACCCATTATGTTTCAATTTATTTGTTTTTTGATTGTTTTTTATCTGTTGTGTCTAGCTTGTAAGAATTATCATTCATTCATTCATTCAAGCTAGTTGAGGAAACCTAGGATAGTGTTTTAAGGTTGATCATTTATCTATGTTATTTTAAACCTAAAGCTAATAATATAAAGCCTAAAAAAACGAATAATCACACGAATATTATAAATGCGAAATTTTGGATGTTTGTTTATTTTTTGTAAGTTGGTCACGCCGTAACGGCTTAACCGATTTCAATGAAATTTAGTATTTACATAGAGAACCTGGATTAACACATATGCTACTTTTTATCCCATAAATCAGGTTATATGGGATAAAAATGGGGTGTCAAGTCAAGTTGCAATAGCGAGTTTAGCTTTATTTCTAGGTTACCTACAAATTTAGTAGCGTAACGCGTACGAAATCGCGAGCAACAGCTAGTAAACAATAAAAAATATCTAGTTATCCATACCAATATTATAAATTCGAAACACGAACATCTTGTACCTACATTTTAACCCAGATCCACAAACAATATAGATTTATGATTTACTAGCTTCCGCCAGCGGCTTCGCACGCGTTTTTTGACAACAAAAAGTAGCCTATGTTTGAATCCAGGTCATAATCTATAAACTCACCAAATTTCATTGAAATCAGTGAAAACGACGTGATTGAGTAACAAATACCCAAACAAATAAACAAACATCCAAACTTTCACATTTATAATATTTGTATGATGAAAGTAACTCTGTCCTTCTCTGCCTGATTGTTACGTTTTCACGACAAAACGGCTAAACCGATTTCGATAAAATTTTGTGTAGATTATGACCGGGATTGAGACATAGCCTACTGTTTACCCGACTGCGCAGAAGAAGGGCAATGTTTTTAGTGACAAACCACGCATGCGAAGGTGGGCAGAAGCTAGTCATCATCATCATCATTCTCAGCCCGTGTCGACCCACTGCTGGGCATAGGCCTCTCCTTGTTTCTGCCACTCTTCCCGATCCTGTGCCAGTCTGAACCACGTACAACCCACGGTCTTATGGATGTCGTCGACCCATCTCGCTGGTGGACGTCCCCTATTTCGATGGCCAGTTCTCGGCCTCCACTCTGTTAGTGCCTTAGTCCACCTATCGTCACTACGTCTGGCCAAGTGTCCTGCCCAACTCCACTTGAGCCCCAATATTCGCTTGCTGACGTCTTGTACTTTAGTCTGCTTGCGAATTTCGGTATTGGGAACTCGATCTAAGAGTGTGATGCCGAGCATGGCGCGCTCCATGGCTCTCTGTGCTACACTTATTTTGTGCACAGCCTCCTTCATGAGCCTCCATGTCTCGGCACCATAAGTCATAGTTGGCAGGACACATTGGTTATAGAGACGTGTTTTAAGACATTGTGGAATATGCGTGGATTTTAATATATCATCTAGTTTGCCGAAAGCTGCCCATCCAAGTTGAACACGCCTGGTGACTTCCTTTATTTGATACTCTTTGCCAAAAGATAAAACATGGCCAAGATAAACGTACGAGTCGACTATTTCTAGTTTCTCGCTTCCAACAACGACGTTTGGGACCGAACCTCCAGAAATACTCGACATAACCTTCGTCTTGCCCATATTCATCTTGAGGCCCACTCTGAAAGATGCAGTATAAAGCTCATTCAACATGGCCTGCAGGTCGTCCATCGTCTCGGCAAACAGAACAAGATCATCAGCGAACCGCAAATGCGACAGGAAGACACCATTAATATTTATACCACATTGGTCCCAAGAAAGCGTTTTTACGACGTCTTCTAAGACAGCCGTAAAAAGCTTGGGTGAAATTGTGTCTCCCTGTCGCACCCCCCTTTTGATCGATATGGGGTTTGTTAAGTTGTGTAGCCTCACTTGCATGGTAGCTGAGCTATATATCTCCCGAAGCAGATCCACATACCGGGCGTCAATGTTGCAGCGATGGAGAGAGTTCAACACGGCCCAATGCTCAACACTGTCAAAGGCCTTTTCGTAATCGATAAAAGCCATGCAAAGGGGTCGGTTGTACTCGTGACTCTTCTCCATCAGCTGCTTGACTGAGTGTATATGATCAATGGTAGAGAACCCACTTCGGAAGCCAGCCTGTTCAGTTGGTTGGTATTCATCAAACGATCGGGTGAGTCTATTACATATAATTTTGGCAAAAAGTTTGTATATTTGCGAAAGAAGACTTATAGGCCTGTAGTTGCTTAATTTTGAAATGTCTCCTTTTTTGTGAATAATTGTTACCAGGGCATTCTTCCAAGACTCAGGTGTGCGAGCTTGGTACATAACGTCATTGTAGAGTTTGCCTAATACGTCTAACACTGGTGGTCCTCCTGCACGCAACAGTTCGATGGTAATGCCATCCTGGCCAGGGGATCTCTCATTCTTCATCTGGTAAAGTGCATGTTCCACCTCACGAGACAATATGCGAGGTAATTCCTCATTGTCTAGGATCCGAACAGGTGGTGCTCGAGGATCGTCAGTCATTTGCTCGTGGTCTGTTGATTGTGCTGCGTACAATTTTCCATAAAATTCTTCAACTACCCTAAGCATCTGCTGCCGGTCGGTCACACAATTACCATCCCTATCTTTAAGTTTTAATATTTGTTTAGTACCGATTTTTGTTTTTCTTCTAAAAATTTTTGGTCCTCTGTATTTTTTAATAGTATTTATGATTATATCTGTGTTGCGGTTTCTCAAGTCCTTTTTAATAGATTTATGTATTAATTTATTTAATTCTAAAAATTTACGTTGATCTTCTACTGTGTTCTGTTTCATTACTCGTCTTTGCTCGATCATATTTCTTCTTTCTAATGAGAGTTTATTAACTTTTTTAGGTATGGTGCCTAGGTGTTTGTGAGCTACTTCGGCTATAGCGTCGCAAAGTAACTTATTGATTTGGTCGACGTCCATATTTGTTTCGTTGAGTCCATCAAACTGGTTTCGAAGATCTTCATGAAACCGAGCTTCTAAAGATGTCACTTCTTGTTTCTCGTATCGGTTTTGAGTTTTTATCATCTTTGCTCTTTCTCTTCTAAGATCAAACTTGAATGTCGCCCTAACCAATCTGTGGTCACTACCGGTCTTAAAACGTGCCAAAACAGAAACATCAGTGACTATATTTTTATGTGAGGATATTATGTAGTCTATCTCATTTTTATAGTGACCACCAGGACTTATCCAAGTCCACTTCCTTGAGTTTCGCTTTTGGAAAAATGTATTCATTGCGTATAGGTTTTGTTTTTCAAGGAAATTGACGAGGACCTGTCCTCTATCATTACGTTGTCCTAGTCCGAAGTCGCCGATGGAGCTTTCACCAAGCAGAGGAGCACCAATTTTTGAATTAAAGTCTCCAATGATGGTAGTGTAGTGACAAGGTGCCTCAGAGACAGCTTTCTCAACATCTTCGTAAAACAATTCAACCTCGTCATCTGGATGGTCAGTCGTCGGGGCATATACTTGAATTATTTTAAGAGAGTAACGTTTGTTTAGTTTGAGTACTGTAAAACAAACGCGGGTGGATATACTCTTTAGGTTCTGTATAGAAGATGCGACATTTTTGTTTATCAGAAATCCGACACCCCCGTAAGATCTGTCTTCATGACCCCTGTAATATAATAGGTCCCCGGATGTTAATGTTACTAGATCTTCTCCCATTCGTCGAACTTCTGACAAACCCAAAATGTCCCATTTAACGTTATCCAATTCATTTTGCAATTCCAATAGGTTTTCGTCCGTGCGTAACGTCCTGGCGTTATAACACGCCAGGGTCAGGGTCGTTGGGTTGCGGCAGCTGGGCTTCTTCCAGTGATTCTTAGCACCCTCTGCCCCTCCGGAACCGTGACCGCTGCCAGAGTCAGGAATAGCGGGGCTGCTGGGGACTGAGGGCCGAGGCTTTATGGCGTCAATCATGAACAAAGAGGAGTTAGCCTTAAAACGCCGCGCTGGCCAGTGCGTCGTGGCGAGTTTTTTCCCGGTTACGTTAGCCTGTAGTGAGATGTGCAATAATTTAGCTATTATTGCACTTCTCACTACAGTTACCAGGGGGGACCACACGGAGGTGTAACTCGGAACTGGTATAGCAAAGCCTGTGCTGCAAAATTGTAACTATTTACAATACAAAACTTTACTTCCCTCTCCCCCCCCTAGCAGAAGCTAGTAATTTATAAAAAACTGGCCAAGTGCGAGTCGAACTCGTGCGCCGAGGGTTCCGTACCTACTCATTATAATAGCACCATTTTATTTATTTACCTTATTTGAGGTTGGTGCCGATTAAGCTAGCCCTCTAAATTGTATGAGCGCCCATACAACTCAGAGGACTATCTTAATTGGCGTCAACTATGTATATATGGGGACACCCTTTAATTTTCAACTTTTTTATTTGTTGTAATTTTTCCTATATTTGTGCTGTAAGACCTAGCTTTTTGCCCAATTTCGTGATTCTAGGTCAACAGGAACTATCATATAGATTTTCGAGCCAAAACCTATAGGGTACTTCCGGTTGACCTAGAATTGTCAATTTTGGTTAAAAGCAAGGTCTTACAGCACAGAAAGGTAAAGTTCCGAACAGTATAAAAAGCTGAAAATTAAGATAAATTTTGGTACTCACAAGTTTTCGCGAAAATCTAAATTTGCCCATTTATTTTTATCGTGTTGACTCAGGACCTTGATTTTTATATTATTAATAGGGACTATAGACTTCAGTATCTGGTATAAATTTCAACTTGCTAGATCCACCCGTTCCTGAGAAATTTGGTGGTGACACACGGACAGACTGATAATCTTATAACGGTTCCTTTTTTACCTTTTGAGGTACGGAACCCTAAAAACTATCGTTGTTTGACCACAGAGCGTTAGATCATATACCAAAAACTAAATACAGAATAACTGCATTATCTTGGATTCCTATAGGATTGTTGATTGATTGAGAACTCTTCTCCCACCAAATTACTATTACCTACTTAAACTAGAAAACTTAAAGACTAACACGTGGTGGTATAATGGGCGGTATTATCTTAAAAATTAAGTTTTAAGGTTTTTAACATACATACATAAGACCTTCAAAGAATGACGACCTCCGTAGCGCAGTGGTCGTATAGCCGGTTGAGATGCAGGAGGTACCCGCTACCTCCTGCATCTCAACCTCAAAGCAGGAGGTAGCGGGTTCAATTCCCGCCACGGAACAAAATGTTTGCATGATCTACAGATATTTGTTCCGTGTCTGGGTGTTTTTCTATATATTATAAGTATGTATTTACAAAAAAAAGTATATAAGTATTCTATCAGTTATCTGGTTCCCATAGTACAAGCTCTGCTTAGTTTGGGGCTAGATAGCACTGTGTGAAATGTCCAGCAATACTTATTTATTTAGTATTCGTTTTTTTGTAATAGGTAATAGGTGGCAAAGAAGTTCCCCCTGATGTTAAGTTACTTTAGTAACGCCAAGGACATCATACGCGCGTTGTCACCTATGAAAAAGTCAAATGTGCCTTTAATTTAAGTTGCTTAGTAATCGTTGATTTTAGTCCGAGTGACAGGTACCCAATAAATTACCTAATAGCGAAAGAATTTCAGTTTTTTATATTGTTTATGGTATGACGATACAGCGACGGCAAATTGTTTATTTGGGTGACGACCTCCACGCAAGGCTTTTCCTCCACAACAGGAAGGAGGAAAGATGTGCAATTGTTGCGTTCGCAGCCTTGCGGTGACAATGGTCAGTTCGCGATGCAAGCTTCATTATTTGCGCTGATTTGTAATGGAAAATTTACTGTTTTTGTTTTTCAGTTATTATATAATAAATATATATATATATATTATATATTATAGGCTAGCGTTTGACCACTATCTCGCCTGATGGTAAGCGATGATGCAGTCTACGATGGTACACGCTTGCCTAGAAGAAACCTATTCACTCTTGACTTGAAGATCCCTAGGTTGTAGTTATCAGGAAACAGACTCAGGCAAGGCGTTCCACTCCTTGGCGGTGCGCATAATAAAGGTGGAAGAGTACCGCTTTGTGCGTATGGGAGGTATGTCTACCATGTAGCGGTGGCGCATCGCGGAGCGTCTGGTTATCCGATATATATATTTTATAGCATTTGTGTTTCTTACGTCATTCTGAAATATAACTAGTGGTTCGCCCCGAAATCTCGCAAGTCTCTCTATAAAAACAAAAAACGATTATTTGTACCTAATCTTTGACTATAAAAATAGTGCCACGAAACGATTAACCAACTTATTTGACCTTCAGTTTCATTTCAATTTCAGGTAACGGGAGTTCATGTTAATTAGTAACATTTTTTGGAGTATAAATTGCAGTTATTCTGGATTTAAGACTTTTGCCTATATTTGTGTCACTAAAGCTAAACGCATACCAAATTTCAGGACTGTGGGGTCACTGGTGTACGCTGTGAATTTTGCCAAAGTTCAGTTTTTAGTATGGCTAACAATTTAAAAGCTACAAAGCTTAAACTAAAAATAAAAACGGTGTCAAAACGATTTCACAAATACCTTTTATAAGACGTGCCACTTGAGCGGATAGACCCATTTTTTTTTACCCCTCTTAAGCCCCAATATCTCAACCACCCCCTAATTTAGTCACACCGAAATTGTGCCATCACTACCTACCAATATACCAAATTTCACGATGATCAGATAAACGCTTCGAAAGTTATCCTCGGACAAACAAACATATCGGATATATCTCGGATACATATACCTAGTCAGGTCATAAATTCTGTCACATGTTTAATATAAAATAATTGAAACAAGTTTATTCATTATGTAACCATTTATATACCAAAATGAACTTAACAAAACATAGATTCTTATGACACTAAAGTTTATTCAAAATGACCTCCGTGATTTTGAATACAGGCCTTCAATCTGCGCGGCCAGTCGTCTATCGCAGCACGAACGAGGTCCATGTCAATATCGGTGGCTGCCTTAATCAAGGATGTCTTGAGTGACTCCAAATGAGGATGAGGCTTTGAGCACGCCTTTTCCTCCAAGTGTTGCCATATCTTGTAATCTAACGGATTCAAATCTGGACTGGAGGAGGGCCAGTCTTCGTGCCGGATGAAGTCGATTTCACGCGCCGCCAGCCAGTCTTGTGTGCTCTTCGCTCTATGAGCTGGCGCCGAATCTTGTTGGAATACCCAGTGCCTGTTATTGAACATGGTATGAGAAACAGGTTCCACAAGGTTCGTCAGGACTGTATTTTGATACACAACTGCATTCGTTTTTACACCTTTCTCACAAAAATGTACCTCTGTTAAGCCCCAATAAGAAACTCCCAACCATACCATGAGCGAGGATGGAAAATGACCTCGTTGGACACGCGGAATACGGTTGCTCGCTTCTTCACTACTGTGTGCGTACACCTTATCATTTTGTTTGTTGTAGCTCTCTTCTACGGTAATTTTTTTTTTTTTTTATTCCGAAAAAAGAATTTCCCGATATTTTTTTCCCGCGTACCGCTTCAACAAAGCGCGGCATCTCTTCTGTCTCAGGTCCATTAGACGAGCATTCAAACGATGTCCTGTTTTTCTTCGATATGCCCGAAGCCCTAAGTCTTCATTTAACGCCCTTTTCACCGTGGTTCTGCTTAACCCCATCTGAAGGGCCAACCGTTTCTGCTTACGTTTGGGATTTCTTTGAATTCACGCCTTCACAGCTTTTATCACTGCTGGAGTCCTAACAGACCGAGGGCGACCACTTCTTGACCTGTCATCTACACTAGAGTCTTCATTGTATCGTTTGATGGTGCGATAAACGAATCTTTTGGGTATATTCAAATTTTTCAGTATGTCAAAAATTTGAATTGGCGCGTAACCGCAACGATGCAACGCAATAACTGCAACACGGTCTTCTTTAAGCGTCCACCATATATAAAAATGAGTAAAATTCTAAAAAGTATTCATTTTTATTTTCATGAACAATTCGAAATTCGAATTCTATAAACTTTTTTGTGGCCAGCATTCTAAAAGAAAAGTTACTCGTATTACTGTGTGACAATACTTATGACCTGACTAGGTACATACATACATACAAATTCGATTTGCCCAAGTTGATTTAGAGATCTCGCTTCGCTTGATCAAAAATGTTATGTACCGGTCCAGTCAATAACAGGGTCAGAAATCACAAAGTTTATTTGCTTTAGATAAATATATGTTTCGATGTCAATTTAAAGTCATTGAAATGGGTTAAATATTCATTAATGAAATAAAAACAATAGTGTGCCAACCATTTTGTCAACTTCGTTTTGAATAAATTAAAGGGTCATGATAACCGGAATTTAAATCTACTACCATCCTCACCCAGTCTCATCCAGTTCCAAAAAAATTACAACAATAGATACTGGGAACGCAAATTTTTTTTATGGCAACAATCTGTTATATAAAGACTTTTTGAAGTGAAAACTTCTTTAGACGCGTTGGGTATTTTTTGAAATGGGAAAAAACCATTGAACTCGCGACACTGTTACCGACACCTCTGGATATAATTTGATTTTTTTTTGTTTGTGGAGGGGCAAGGCAACTTTCTTAGTAAATTTTCATGTCTATCCGATATCCATCATGATCATTTTGTAACTTCCACATTTTTTTTGAAGTAAAAACTTCTTTAGGCGCGTTGACCATGTTTGAGATGGGAAAAGACCATTGAACTCGCGACACTGTTACCGACACCAGTCGTGACGATTCAAAAAATATTTCCTCAAGTTTTCACTTCTGTCGGCACTCCCGGAGTGCCATTTTTTTTTCTCGCATTCGTGATAAAAAGTTGTGTTTATACTCTGGTATAAGCGATCAATAGCATCTCGACTCATAAGCGCCATCGCTCGCTTTCGCTTGCTTTTACACCAAAATACCTCGGATGCAATTGATGACTTACGGCCCTTGTATAACAATGTACTATTATCACATTCATTTCCCGGTTCAGACCAATGAGTTGGTTTCACGGCCTGTTTTTAGAACTGCTAATAGATGGCGCTCCTCTGCATAAGTAATCAAAAGAAAGTGAATGGTCAATGTCAACAATAATTTCCGAGGAAATTGAAATAATTTCCATCTATTACGCTAGTTACAACTAGTTTTTTTTAACGGAAAATGAAAAGCCCCCATTAAAGCCAGGTTGCAAAGATAACTGAACGTTGATAAGAATTATGTTTAACGAAACACGAGTTTTTACCAAACTCTTGAGTCTCCAGGCCATAAAATTTGGAATTAAAAGTGTTTTATGTCGATGACCTCGTACTGGTACTAAACTTTTGAAGACAATGTTGTTTTCAATGATAAAGACTAAACCATGTTATCGTTGAAGTTTTCACTTCGCATAATACCTACATAACACGACTAGTTTTTGTTAATAAGGTTTTGTTATAACAAAATTAGTAACGCCTGTACCTACCTAATTAATGAAACCGCCTTTATTTTCTTCTTCTTTAAAATCTTCTTCCCAAAAGTTGTTTGGAAGAAATTGTTTTAAGCGATAAGACCAGAAAAAAACGCAAAGAAAGGTAATTAAAATTGATTGATTGGTTAAAATACTCTTTATTGCACAGCAAATAAAAATACAGTAAAGACGGAAACATACCGGAACTCCGTGGCGCAGTGGGCGCATAGCCGGCTGAGACGCAGGAGGTAGCGGGATCAATTCCCGCCGCGGAACAAATGTTTGCATGATCTACAGATATTTGTTCCGTGTCTGGGTGTTTTTCTATATATTATAAGTATGTATTTACAAAAAAAAAGTATATACTTAAGTATTCTATCAGTTATCTGGTTCCCATAGTGCACGCTCTGCTTAGTTTGGGGCTAGATAGCGCTGTGAGAAATGTCCAGCAATATTTATTTATACAATAAAAACGGTACAATAAGCAGTCTTATCGCTAAAAGTGATCTCTTCCAGACAACCTTTGGATGAGCATAGATTAATTTGTTATTATTAGAAAGTTTCATGAGACCTATGTAGTTATTTTAAGCATCACAAATTAATTAGTGACACGGATTCAATCTCAAATAAATGCGTTGTTACACAGTTCCACATCAAATTAATAATCTTTGTTTTAAACCCAAATTTCAAAGTCGTAAAAATCTAATAGATTAAAATTACTCAGATTCTTCTTTGGAAAGTTATTTACCGCATAAGGTCGGCAGTCCAATTGTAATGGTTAACGGAACAAGCCAAAGTAGTACAGTAATTTTTTCTAGCATTGTATGTAACATTACCGTCTGACTGCTTTTTGTTTTGTGATATTTTTCTTGATTGTCATTGGGAAGGTATTTTATTTTTAGTTCTGTAAATCTGGAAGTATAATTTTATTGTGTTTGTATATTACTTTTGTTTAAATAAGACACCATATCCATTACCTATAGTAAGATTTTTCCGTTTGATATCACATTTCTGGGGTATCTAGGTTGCTCAAAATATTGAGTTTACTGGTCAAGTTCTTATATACAAATATAAAGCAATAATTAATCACATTACCTACACTGGCGACCTCCGTGGCACAATTTAAATCGTAACAATCACACTAATATGTGCAATAGTGGCGCAGTGGGCGAATAGCTGGCTGAGACACAGGAGGTAGCAGGTTCGATCCTCGCTGCGGAACAAATGTTTGTATGATCTACAGATATTTGTTCCGGGTCTGGTTGTTTTTCTATATATTTTAAGTATGTATTAACAAAAAAAGTATATAAGTACTAGCGGACCCGACATATGTTGTCCTGCATGAATACATACACAATGAATGAATGCATATACAAAAATTAATTCAAGTCGATCCAGCCGTTTAGTTGCAGTATAGATAAATAACCTAGATACGCCGCAGCGCCATCTGCCGGGCTGATTTGTGAATCTAAACCATCCAGGGCGCCACCCAAACGCATACAAAAAAATTCATTCAAATCGGTCCAGCCGTTTAGGAGGAGTTCAATGACATACGAGTACACACGTACAGTAGAATTATATAGGTAGGTATATAAAGAAGATTATATGAGTTATCTGGTTCCCAGAGTACAAGCTCTGCTTAGTTTGGGGCTAGATAGCGCTGTGTGAAATGTCCAGCAATATTTATTTATTTTACCGTGATGCTAGCGAGAAAATAGCACATGTAAAATAATAAGATTTTGAATTATTTTTTGTGACGTATTTTTTGTTACTCTGCAACTCTGCTGTCAATGGATATTCGCTTGACAAATGAGAATTATTATAGAGTATTTCTAGTGACACCACTGAGATATTTAAAGATAGTAACTACTGGAAATGGATGACCTCCGTGGCGCAGTGGGTGAACAGCCGGCTGAGACGCAGAAGGTAGCGAATTCGATTCCCGCTGCGGAACAAAATTTGTTTCGGGTCTGGATGTTTTTCTATATATTATAAGTACGTATTTACAAAAAAAAGTATATAAGTATTCTATCAGTTATCTGGTTCCCATAGTACAAGTTCTGATTACTTGGGGCTAGATAGCGCTGTGTGAAATGTTCAGGTAATATTTATTTATTATTTATTTTATTTACTGGAAATGAGCGATACTTTACGATCGTCACGCTAGCGTGCAATGTAAACTATTCATTTAGGTCCTCAGTGTCACCAGTAATTGTTAGTGACTATACAGAGCCCTATGTATCCAAGAGATCAGACTCTCACGGCCGCTGGCGTTTGAGGTCGTTTGTCAATGTGCTGAGATGTGATTTGTGGAGACTTGGAGAACACTTTATGTTCTGAGACAAATATTGATAAGTGAAACAAATTGATTTGTTGGTTACTTTAGAGATGAGATTCGTATTTTTAGTATGAAAATCCTATTTAGAGAAAAAAAAGGATTGTGTGGTTCTATGAAACCACGGTAAAAGTGAAACTTTGTTCCACATTATAGACATTTTTCCTCGTTGGCACAAATGAGTAATAGTCTATACACTACACGGTCAGCTGATGCGAACTATAGGCGCCGCCATATTGGCCTCGGCTGCTCTGACGAGCGCCTTTCACTTTATCCCTACTCCGCGGCCGACCGTCACGCGACATGCAACACACAGACGAAAAAGTTTAAACTATGTAATAAAAGTTTCACTTTAATAAAAAGTTATTGATCTCGTATGATGTGTATTTTGGGCTAATCCTCATCTTAAGAGACTAGCTTATCTCGCTATCGCCATCCCGTTAATAGTTCGTTTTATACAATTAAAGTCGATTATATAGTTTTTTTGTCATGTTGTGTCACTTATCTGTAATTATTTATTAATTTATCTATAATACTGTTTGTAATGTACACCGGCTTGGTGATCTAATAAACTAATAAAGTTCGTATCCATGCAAACTAGCTCACTGTTTCCGTATATGTTCTAGCAAACAGATTTTTATAAAAGAAACTTTTCTACATTATCTTTTGGGAGTTTTCATAAAATATTTTATAACCGTGGTATAAAATAGTTCTTTGGTAAACCCCGGTACGTTTTAGCTGAGTTTATTTATTTAAATATGCGTGAACTTCACTGGCCACAACGCCTTTGTCTCGGCATTGTGTTGCTAATACGGCCAGCTCGCTTCCTGCTCATCTCGCTTTATCTTATTCCTCTCTCATTTAAATATATCGATTCGGAAGTCGATAACTATAATAAAATAAACAAACCAATTACAATCAGAATTGTAACGACCAATGAAACCAATACACAAGTATGTATACTTGCTCATAACCATTAAAAGCTGCAAATAACTCTCCCATTTTATAAACCTCATTAGGGAAGTATTCAAAAATCAAAGGTAAATACCGATTTTGAAGCGCGGCATTCGAAGAATGATTCCGAACACAATAAATGTGAGACACGCAAACCTCACACAGTTAACCATAAAATGTTCTGCATACCTGAAATAAAATAAGACACTCGAAGGACCAATATTATGAGCACGAAACAAATTAGCAAAAATGATTTTGCAGCCTGTTTTTATAGCAAGGAGGCCTTAAATCAAGTCTGTAAGACGTAGAACGCTTTGCATTTTAATGCTCGACAATAAGTGGTGGGGATTTCGACCGGCAAATTTTAACGTTGTCTTTGTATACTTTCTTAGCAATACTGGCGATACTCACGGTCGAAATATGCTTTTAAAGGGGTTTCTGCAAACCTGTCACGTAAATTAATAAATATTGAGCTTTGTAAATTGCGTTGACGGACCAATGGCCGACGCCGCACTGAGATAAGTCATCCTTTCTCATAAACTGAGATAGTCCTATAGATACCAAGTCATCAAGTTTTCAGTTATGTGTGTTTATCATTAGAATGTATCCTAATTTTGCAGATCTTTTTACTGAAGCAATACCTACAAAACAAGGACTATCTCAAATTATTTTGGTTGATGTCGTAGATACTGTTTATAAGAGATAGAATAGAAATAAATAGAACGCTAGTAGCATCAATGATAATGTCTCACAACAAAAAAATTTAACGAATCTCAAGAAAACTATAAAAATTACCAAACACAAGAAGCCACATAAAATAACTGGACTAATAACCATGATACTGATGAAGTCCTTTGTTTTTTACTCGCTACGTGATTCAGACCCAGTGATCTATGTCCGGGTCAAAACCCGCAATCTTCACATTATAACGTGCCCACAATATTTTACTTCATCATTGTTGGTAGTCTCATAGTCTGAATCTAAAGGATTTAATTTTATAGATGATTGAACCAAAGTCCGCTTACAACTCGTTTTAGTTCGAACTCGTAATTCAAGACTTCGTTCGTTGTATATGTGCTTTGATGAACACTGTGTGAGTAACTTGCCCTTCAATTGCACTTGCAAATGGAGAGAAATTGCAATCGATCTAGAAGAGCTAATTTGGAGTTCCTTTATCTCTTGAAAATTGAAATGGGGAATTTTTGTATTGTAACGTTTCCTGGATGGGTGTGAAACTATGGAAGAATCTGTAGGCTAAAGTATTCAGTGCACCGTGTTTCTGCATCTAATATTCAAGATGAGCAAAACTGTTTGACTGTAAAACTTTACAGTATGAGCTATTTTAATATGTAGCGTGGTTCTTATGCACAGACAAAATATCGAATACTACAATGAATTAGCATTTGAATGCAGCAAAGACGTGACAGCATTCCAGATTCTATTGCATCACAATTTACAGCCTTCGCTCGTATCGCCACCTATCCGCGTGCGCCTCACTATAGCATAAAACCCTCTACGATTATTGCATTCAGGTAAATGTGTGGGTGAATATTATTGGCAGGTCTCCGACACGACAAACAAATGAGCCACCCATTCATGGACCGACGGACTTTCCAACATTATTTAGATGCACTGACTCCCTCGCAAACAGAACTTTCTTCGGCAAAGATTCCGGTCGTTTCGTGCATAGCAGCCTTTATTCGCCTCTGGATGCAGGAAGGTTCTACAAATAAAATATGTGACTTGAAGGCGACGGCGAGGTGCCGTTGAGATGAGGCTGCGCAGGCTAGAGGGAAAGAGAGAAAAGACAAGATACTTATAAGTTAGAGTAGAGCAGCATCATACTCTTGGCTATTTGGAGAAACGCGAGCACCTCATTTAATCGGTACGCGTTTCGTTTTGTAGGATAAAGGAAAATTTGCGATGCTTTAGATATGGCTTTATCGTGTGCGTGGGCGTGTGTTAGATTTGCTTTTATCTAGTGGAGCAGAAAACTCAATTACTTCTGAGAAAATGAGGATAAGAAATTAGTACTTATTTTCAAGAAAACTGTTTTTCTGTTAGTTGGTACAATATCATTACATAATGCACCGTTTGTGGGGATATTTTGTTGAGTCAGTAAAGTGTATTCCACCATAACCCTATACTTAAATATCTTCGCCATTAATGTCATAAAAAAATGGAATCCTAGCTTTTTTAATATTTTGTCAACGTTTGCCTCTTTTAGACCACCATAATGCAATCAATACATATGAGGAGAATCTGTTCAAAAGGTCTTATTTCAATGTTAAACAAAATTTTTAAAAGATTTGAAAAAAACTGCTTGTTCCTATAGAATAAATGTTTAAATATATTTAAATCTCCATTCATGTGTAAGTTATCATTACAATACGATTTTCTATTTTAGAGAAAAAAACCGCATAAATATTTTTTTTATGTAATTTTAGTTTAAAAATACGTCTTTTTGATCGGACCATTTAGAAATACGACCATTTCATATGTCACTTAAAGAAATATGCCCTTTTGATTAGTCACTTTTAGAAATAAGGCTTTTTGACTAGAACATTTGGAAATACTCACAGTGAAGTTTTCTCTGGTTCTGTCAAAAGTAAAATACCTATTATTATGTATTTATTATAGAAAAATACAAAATTATTTTTACAGTACAACATTTTTAATCAATAGAAAAAAAATAAGTCCATAAACCCTAATATCCATCAGAAGAATATTTTTGTACCTTAGTAAATCTTCAATCGAGGCCGAATCTTCGCCAAATTGTTTCACTAGAAATGATGTCTGTGTAAGTTCTGAGAAGATAAAAACGTGATTATTTTAAGTGTTAAAACCATAATAAAGAAGAAGAAATAGAACGTAGGTAGACCAGACTGTCACATACGTTTTACGGTATTCCAAACGATCTTTACGCTTTTTTTTCTTGATTCAGCATTCAAAGTCTCGACCAAACCTTGCTCCTCCATTTTTATTGTAATTCTCAATAATATTAATGTTTTGAGCTTTCAAATTTCACAACGCAATCCACTCACATCGAAAGATCAACGGTTAGGAAAAACCTGTGTCATCTCATCTTTGATGTGATATTTTAGAGACAATCATACTTTTTTATTTTGGCAGCGGTTGACAATGACACTTCAGTATACAGCTACCACTTGTCAATTCTACCGTTCCTAGTCGACTCATATCAATTTTCATTAGTCGATAAATAGTTTGAAAAAAAATATGACTATTTGAACAGAACAAAAAAATGGAAGATGCTTTTTGTAGTAGAAATTTGCCTGTTTTGCATAGGACATTTGGAGAGAACAACTTTATATGACATGGTGCAGAAATACGCCTGTTTTGATTGGAATTCATATTAGTGGAATTTTATTCTATGGAAAATATGCTCGTTTTGAAACATTATTTGGGCTCATTCGATGGACTTTTACGCCAACAAAACATATAAAATCAATAAAAGTTAGCTAGTAAAATACGACCTTTTGAACTGATGCATATAATCGTCACACAAAAATAATTTCTTTGATTTCCATACCGTTTTCTACGCATCATTAGAACTATTTAAAATGTTAATGATTAGGCCATTTACCTAATGGTTTATTTATACGTTATCAACTTGTAGTGGCGTCCTTTAATTATTTTGAACGAGAAAGCCATTTCTCTTTGGCACGGAATTAATGATGTTTGTTGGATAGAAACTATTCAATTAAAGTTGTACGTACTACATATTCTCTATATTTGGATTAAATACATTATTGAGTACTTTATTCCCTTTTCTTTAATTATACACAAATAGTTTACAGACAAAAAAAAGCTTACAAAACGGACATATATCAAAGGACAGCTTAAGCCTAATAAGAGTTTTCTTCCAGGAAACCTTTTAAGATAGAGATAGTTGATTATAGTGCCCACTATTATGAATGCTAGCTTTATTTATTGACGGAGCGAGCGAAGCGTCTCCAATTCGAGATTGGGCAAAAATGCTTTTGTCCGGCTGTCTGTCTGTTTGTTCTCGCCCACAGATTTTGGTTTAGAAGAAAATTGGCACACAAGTTTCTTGATTTTTTTAGGTTGATCGTGATTTTTTGTGGGGGGGAAATGGGGAGAAAAGGGGGGAAGTTTGTTGTAACGTTATATATAAACGGATTTCAATTTTTGATTTTTTTTTGTTAAATTTATACCTACCTATAACAATCAGACTACGCAGTCCTCTCCGCCTTCACGAGATGAACCAGACCAAGGGAACGCGAGTAATCGCTAAAACTTATACCAATATTTTGCTCAAAAGTCTACATAAAGCCTAGCCTATTGGAAATTCAAGCACCTGAAATTCGATTTAAAGTTGGACTTTCTTCGTTGATTTTATTGCGCAAATTACTTTTTGGACTAGTTACCGGTGAAAACCTGTGTGTATCCAATTAATCATCTTTATTTAGTTTTTCTTTTCCATAGTTCTTTAAAAACCTGCAGAGATTGAGCTTGTATACATTGATGTAACAATCGGCGTAAACAAACTAATTTTTACTGAATTTTAACAACCTCTGGCCCTCTTTTTTTACGTCAGCGTTATAGTCTAAGATCCGATTAAGAACAACCTTCACCCATCTGTTTAATTGATGAAAAATATTTTATATCTAATTTAATATGTTAAAAAATATATCGCGAATGGGTTGGCTAAGAAATTCCTGACCAAACTATGATTATTTAAAATTAACATGAACTCCCGTTACTTGTAATTTGAATGAAAATATAGGTCAAGTTAGTTGGTTGTGCATTTTGTGGCACTATTTTATAATCGAAGTCGCGAGCATCCCAAAAAACAAAAAAAAAATATTATTCATAATCTTAATAACTAATACTAACAAAATAAAATAGTGCCACTAAATGCTAAACCAACTAACTTGACCTATATTTTCATTCAAATTACAAGTAACGGGAGTTCATGTTAATGTTGTTTTTTAAATAATCATAGTTTGGCCAGGAATTTCTTAGCCAACCCATTCGCGATATATTTTTTAAACTACTAAATTTGATATAAAATATTTATCATCAATTAAACAGATGGGTGAAGGTCGTTCTTAATCGTATCCTCTACTATTAAAAACTGACATACTCGTAGCTAAGATCTATTCCAGATAAAATAACTTACTATTAAAAAAAAACGCGTCTGTATCAGTTCATCCGCTCGGAAACACGATACCACAGACAGACAAAGGTGACAAACTTATAACACATCTTTTTGCGTTGGGAGTTAAAAATAAAAGCAGACAGTGAAATTCCAGAATCAAACGAAGTCAACAAACGGTTCGCATCGGACACTGGACCGGAATGCCAAGCGTAGGCAAATGCCAGGAATTTAACTATTGAGACCTATGCCTTACACTCAGGTCAATTCTTGCGGAAAACCAACAAACTCGAAGCCTGGCTTGCAAAACGATCCCTAAACGTATGTAGCAACTAAACATGTTTAAATTTGACGTATTTCTATGATTTGACAACTCTCTTAAACTTGTTTAGGCACTGAATACGACTAGGCATCGTTGCGTAAGTGGCCTGTAGTGTTGTTTATGGATAAGCTTTATCGCCTATATGCTATTCACTAGATTAACAACGTATTGAGAAGGTAATCGACAAATATAAGTAATAAGTAACATAAGTAACATCTTTTGATACTATCATGGTTATTAACACTATTTGTACTAAAAACGGGATATTTACCATGATTTGTGTGTTGTCGGAATCGAGTTATGATCGAGAATGAAACCGGTAGTAGTGATAGTATTAGTGAATTCATTCCTAGCAAGAGACTAAGAAAGAGGGTAGATCGTTATATCTGCCAATAACTATCCACTCGCAAAGACTTCAGTTTACCCGTGATCATGGCGCATGCAACTGCGTCGAAATATCGGGACACTCAAGAACTCACAAATCATGGTAAATATCCCGTTTTTAGTATAAATAGAAGTAACATCATCTTGCACAAACATTTTTTTACGAGATTTTTAAAACCATCTCAAAAATTTTCAAGCCTAGACGAGACTTGAACCCGCAACCTTCCTCTTGATACGAGGATACACTACTAATTGTGCTACAGGCTCTTGTCACGTTAGGGTCGAAATTAATGAGATGGTTCAGATTACGACTAAAGTACCATTTACAAATTTTTTACGGTTAGAATTACAAGATACAAGCAAAAACATAATATGAATCAGCCAAATAAAAAGTTAAACAAAAGTGGATCAAATTCAGCTTAACTACAGGTACCTGTTAATTTACTCTGTGGACATTTTGATAATGCCACACATTCACGCTGATGCGGGCTGTATACCAATGCTTCAGTGGTCAACACTCACGCATGAACATTCTAAGCACAACACACACACACACACACATGTATCATGATATGGATTACCCTTTTAATTAAAAAAGACATAATGAAATAATAACTTGAAACTTTTTCACTAAATTTAAGTCCCCTGTGATTGATCCACTATGATTTTACGATTTTATATTCACACTAATATTATAAATGTGAAAGTTTGGATGTTTGTTTGTTAATTTATCACGTTGTAACGGCTGAACCGATTTCGATGAAACTTAGTATGTACGTAGATTATAACTTGGATTATTAGGCTATTTTTTGTTGAGCAAGAACGCGTTCGAAGTCGCTGGCGGAAGCTAGTACGTATAAGTAAACTTACTTGAAGTTAAGATTCTAAAGGCATCTGTGAAAATCCCTAATTATAAAATACTTAAACATATCGAAAGCACTTATCTTTTTGTCGAGTGGCATATGGCAAACGCGATCGCGATTTACTCAGGTAACACGATCGATCATTTTCCCTTGCACCACGTACATTGACGCTTTTGTTTCAGGCTCCTAGTCTTTTTCCTA
Source organism: Philereme transversata (assembly GCA_963924445.1). Classification (NCBI taxonomy): domain Eukaryota; kingdom Metazoa; phylum Arthropoda; class Insecta; order Lepidoptera; family Geometridae; genus Philereme; species Philereme transversata. Next base: position 9,179,253 of record OZ004353.1, read on the forward strand.
GATAATTCAGCAGTGTATGACAGATAATAACAATGATGTTTGGTAGAGATTGGCTCACGTAGCGTCGCCAACCTTGCGGGCGGTTACTTTTTTCTCGGTTTTTGAGGACACACATTGCCATTTTAAACACATCAAAGGTCCCTCTTGTCATTTTTTGTTACTTTACATACGAGCAGAATTTTATTGAAAAGCCGTCACCCGTTTATATTGTTGTGGATAAAGAGCTCATTTAAAAATGTTAGGCTTTTCTGAGTTTCATTATTTTTCGAATATATTTTGCATTTACTAATTACTCCGGTTTGGAAGACAGGATAGTAATTAATAATAAATAAATACATATTTCAGGACATTTCACACAACGTTATCTAGCTCCAAACTAAGCAGAGCTTGTACTATGGGAAGAAGATAACTGATAGAATACGTTATACTTTTTTTTGTAATTACATACTTATATTATACTAGCTGACCGGTCCGCGGCTTTGCACGCTTGAAATTTCCCGTTCCCGTTGAAACTTTGGAATAAAAACTACATAAAACACTCTTGTCAAAGTGACGCGACACTTCATGTACCTACTTAAATGACTTCACATCAATGAACGATGGTTAAATTATATGGATATTGTTTTTACAAAAATACTAAAACCGTGATTAAAAGGGAGGGGGGGGGGAGATAGGAGGGTGAAACATACCATACGACCTATTCTCATACCTACCATACATAGGCAAAAAAAAATCATTAAAATCGGTCGACCTGTTCGGAGGAGTGCGACCACTAAAACTGTGACACGAGATTTATATACAGGTAAGTATTAGATACATACATCCAGACACGGAACAAATATCTGTAGATCATTTGTTCCGCAGCGTGAATCGAGCCCCCACCTCCTGCGTTTCCAGCTATTCACCCACTGCGCCACGGAGGTCATCAAATAACTGAGAAATCGCAGATAAGTTTGTAGTTTTAAGGTGTACAAGTTTCATTCACTGGATTTCACTAGTACAGTACCGTGTAACTAGACAGTCAGTACTACTGTACGGTAAAATATGAGCTTTTTATATGTAAAGCAGTTGCTTGCACCCTGGCTTATTCCCGACAATGCCTATCGGAGACAATAAATACCTCAGTCGGCGCCAGTTCTAATTCACTATGCTCCAAGCGCAAGCCGAGGCTACTGTGAAACATACATTTTCTGATCTAGAAAAGTTTAACAAGTATATTAAATTAATATCTTAGTTTTAAATGCGCAATTATCAAAAAAATATGGTGGGGGGGACCATATCAAGCACAGTGCTCAAAAATCAACCGTAATCATTTATTAGCTAGTGTGCCATAAGCTTAAAAAAGTGTTCAAAGTTTCTCTTCATGTGTTTATATTATATAAAGATATCTTCTTTAATTTTATTCACTCCTGTTCATTTCAATTTATGTACGTACTTTATACTTTAACAAAAAAATACTAGTCGTTCGCCCCGAACTGAGATCTCGCGAGTCTCCGATACAAAAAAACTAAGTACTATTTGTAATCTTTGACTATCAAAATAGTGCCATGAAAAGCACAATCAAATAACTTGACCCACAGTTCCATTCAAATTACAAGTAACGGGAGTTCATGTTAGTTCGTTACTCTTTTTAGGGGTAGAAATTGCAGTTATTCTGGATTTCAGACTTCTTCCTATATTTGTGTCACTAAAGTTACACGAATACCACATTTCAGCACTGTGGCGGCTAATAACTAAAAAACTACAAAGATTAATTTAAAAATAAAAACGGGATCGAAATGTACTACTGAAGATCTTTCATTAGACATCCCATTTGACCTAATAGTCTAATTTAGATTTTCTTTACCCCTCTTGTACCCCAATATTTTGGGGTACACAAAATTTTTAGCTCATTTAGTCACACCAGGATTGTGATAACACTACCTACCTACCTATATATAAAATTTCACAATGATCGGATTAACGCTTTGAAAGTTATCCTTGGCCGATCAAATATACATACATACAACGCCGATTTGCCAAAGTTGATTTGGAGATCTTGCTCCGCTCGATCAACTACAAAAATTATATTTCTCAGTACCTCCAGATACCTTGATCCTTCGCGATTCTGTATTCCCAGGCGCGCGTTCCTGACCACTGGGAGGCAAACCAGTTTCAACATTTCAATATCACACCACTACACGTATAGAAAGCTCCACATCTCTTCAAATTTATTTAATTTTATTTGTTTCACCATCTCGTCCTGATATGTATCAAGTGACTGTGCCCTTTAACGATCTTCAGTTCACTCTGTTTCGTTGTGAACTTTTTTGGTCCGATTTGTTAATTTGCGAGGACTACTTTTGAGTGAAGACATTGAGAATACATATAAAGCAATTTTTTTTAAGACAATCATTTTAATATTTACTTATCAGATGTACTTACGGCCTGGACTGCATTATGCTCTATTAACAATAAGTAAACAGAACTCACGAAAATTTAACTAAGAAAACTTTCGTAATTTATTTCAATCACTATTATAATACGTAAATATTTTGTCAAACCATAATCTGTGGCACGTAGTTCGGGGCTAGACGTAGTGCGGAGGGGATGGCGCTTAGCCTGATGAAGGTTCCGGAACATTGTCGTTCATAACACCGATAAAAACTACGATATTACCACTTCTTTAATATGTTCTCCATGTTGTTACTTCAAGAAGGGAATGATTGCCGACGAAATTACAGGCACATGAGGCTTTACACCTGTATGCCTCAAGTTGGTGGACTCAGGGCAGTGCATCGTAGGGCACGTTTCTAAGGTGTGTGATCTCTGAAGGTGAATTCTTTGTTATAGTCGATGGTTATCACTTAGCATCAGAGGGGTTAGCCAAGTTATATTCGACTAGAGATGACGCTAGTCGATAAGTCCGAAAATGTATGGGATTTGACACATGCTATGGAAATATCACGTGATATATCGACAACAAAATTATGTAGAAATCTAATCGATTCGAAGTGAATGTAACTTGGCTACGGGCCCTTGTAGGCAATAGCTAGTTCCATGTCCAGGTGGTATTAATAAAAAAAATTATATGATTCATTCAAATTAAGGAAGGAGTACAAATAGATCACATTAATATTGTAAATGTGAAAGTTTGTTTGTTTTTTTGTTTGTTTGTTACTAAATCACGTCGTAGCGGCTGATCCGATTTCGATGAAATTTAGTATACACGTAGATTATAACCTGGATTACCACATAGGCTGCCATTTGTCTCATAAATCAGTACCCATGGGATAAAAATGGGGTGTCAAGTCAAGTTGCAACGGCGAGTTTAGCTTTATTTCTAGGTTACCTACACATCTAGTAGTGTAACGCGTACGAAGTCGCGGGCAACAGCTAGTATGTAATAAATTCGTTATTTCCATACTTAATCACTTTCTTTTCATAGCGTTACTAATACTATTTATCCGGTATAAGTAACTACAACGTATCTAAGTTGAGGGCTTTCGAATCGGTCGGTTTATCTGCACCAACACTCGGTGATTAATACTAAATGAGTGTTTGTGGGCTATTTCTATTAGGGCTGTCAAATAGACCCGGTATATTATACTATCCCTATTTATTCAAAGGCATAATGCGTCTTAGTAAATGTAATAATAATAAGATTCTATTTATATTAGTTAAAAGATAAGATTTTATTATTAATAGATAAGACGACCTCTGCGGTGCAGTGGGCAAATAGCTGGCTGAGACGCAGGAGGGTTCGATTCCGACCACGGAACAAATGTTTGCATGATCTACAGATATTTGTTCCGGGTCTGGTTGTTTCTCTATATATTATAAGTATTTATTTACAAAACAAAATGTATATAAGTATTCTATCAGTTATCTGATTCCCATAGTACAAGCTCTGCTTAGTTTGGGGCTAGATAGCACTGTGTGAAATGTCCAGCAATATTTATTTATTTATTAAGATCAAATAATCTACTGCGAAATCTTTTTATGAAATCTAGCTAATCTAAACTTTCGACAGATTTGACATAGCTGACTGTATAGATCGTTATGCTAACAAAAATTGGATGAAACTATGACACTTGAAGATGAAACTATGACACATTTTCGAAGAACTATATGGCATAAACTGTAAATATTTTATGACATAATAAGATAACGTTTAGTATTTTAATTACCGTAACAATCAAGGACACACCCGTGGAAGTACTACCGCCATGTCTGTTTCTGTCGCCAAGCAGCATTACTGTGTTTTCGTTTGAAGGGTATGGTTGCCGGTGAAATTACAGGTACATGAGGCTTTATATCTGTACGCCTCAAGTTGATGGACGCAAAGCAATGCATCGTATGGCGCCTTTCTAGGGTGCGTGACCTACGAGGCAATACTTTGATATAGGCGATGGTTACTACCTAACATCATGTGAGCCATATGCTTGTTATATCTCCTATATATAAAAAAATTGTACATAATAATTTTCCCATAGTTTTCAGGAGTATATCACACTTATATTATAAATGTGAAACTTTGGATGTTTGTTTATTTATTTGTTTGTTTGTTATTCAATCACGTCGTAATGGCTAAACTGATTTCGATGAAATGTATTATGTTCGTAGATTATAACCTTGATTAACACATAGGCTACTTGTCATCTCATAAATCAGGTCCCATGAGATAAAATGGGGTGTCAATTCAAGTTGCAACAGCGAGTTTAGCTTTATTTCTAGGTTACTTACACATTTAGTTTTGTAATCGCGGGCAACAGCAAGTACTATACAAGGTGTTTGGTAATATACTGACGATATTCAAGTGACCGTTTCTCAAAACAAAAAAGGACTTCTCGAAAAAAAAAAACAACTAGTTATATAATCAAATTTTAAAGAAAATCAACTAAATTTAAGTGATTAATTCGATGTTAAACTTACTGCCTACTCTTGCAATCGACATCCAAAAATAAAGGCCGATTTGATATCTCTTTCGGAAATGGCTGCGAGTTTTGGGTTAGAAGTGACAACAAGAGATATCTCGAAACGTCCAAGACAGTATCTGTGGTTAGATGGCAAGCATTATGCAATAGCACAACGTAAGTTTAATAAAGTTTGTTTTTACATGCCCAAATAAATTTCACATTTCTATGGTAAACATTTAGTTTTTGTGCATATATTATTAAACACCCTATATAGGTATATAATAGTACTCGGAGTGCGCAGTCTCCAATCTGGGACCATTCTGTTCTGCATGTCTTCGAGCTAGTCTGGCTACGGAAACATATTTAATGCAAGTAACAGCCCTGATTCCAGCCACTAACCATATGAACCCAACAGAACTCTCTCTGCCGTTGAAGTTAAAGGAATGCTGGAGTTATTAAACGCGAAGCTATTTTATCAACGTCTAAAACCAGTTCCGATTTATATTAAAATTCCGAGTAGTATTCTTATCTTAAACTGAACAAATAAAATAATTTTTATTTGTTAAGAACTTCAAAATTAATTGTATTCCTATTACTTTACTATGGAAATGCGGAAACATACGTTTTTCCAGATGACAAAGACAAAACAGTTTTACTTGCGATAGAAATTGTATTCTAATAATATAACCTGAACAATGAAATGTACAGAACAAAGAAGCTTAATGCTGCAGTGGTTTTAACGCAGCAGTTGAAAACATTGGTTATTTTTTAAATCTACCATTTCTATCGCTGTGTGCAAACGATAGAGCGGGCTTAGGTACACACGGCTACACATCAAGCTATACATTTCCAGTCTATGCTGACCTCTCATTGAACGGAAAACCTACACAATGCGAGGTCAGCTTAGGGTTCCGGACCAAAATGGTAAAATCGGAACCCTTATGATGCGACTTTGTCCGTCCGTTCGTCCGTCTGTTATAGCTGACCTGCAACGTATCGGCTTGAAATTTGGAACAGTTACAAATTATACAGACCTTCCTCTATTGTAAAATTCAAAAATATTTTCATTTTGATTGCCAAACGAGCCAAAATGGTGGGGGTCAAAGTTTCAAAATAATGTTACTAGGTCAAATAGGTTATCAATTAATGATTGATAGATAATTAAGCATGAATATTTTAAAATTATATCAGTCTCATCTAGAACAGTTTTGAGATATTTGTCTTAAAAGCTTTCTTTGGTTACCGGTCATATAACTAGATGGCACTCCCCTACTAACATAAATTAACCTATCTAGGTCCGGAACCCTCGGTGCGCGAGTCCTACTCGTACTTAATCGGTCTTATTTTGCTTAATCTGACAAAACATACAGATTTCAAAATTCACCCATCCAAATAAAAGTTAAAAGGTATCCAACCTTACTAACCATATCTATCTTAGTTAGGAACCACGTCATATACATTATACAACCTGTTTTGTTATGTACGACATTAATTTAAAACACACATCCGCAATCATAGTAACAGATTTTAGAGGTGGGTTTAATACCGGTAGCTTGAATATTTATCCAGTAATCGATAACTTTCGAATAAACATTTTTAAACTACAAATCGGCGGTGATGCCACTTAGTCAGTTTAACAGGTACCTATTTACATAATTAATGAATATGATTTGTTTACCTATTTTATACAGGATGTTATTGAGAAACAACCAGACCCGGAACAAATATCTGTAGATCATGCAAACATTTGTTCCGTGGCGGGAATCGAACCCGCTACCTCCTGCGTCTCAGCCGGCTATACGCCCACTGCGCCACGGAGGCAGTCAAATAACATAACAAAACACGTTGTGTATCAAAAGGGCTTCTTCCACTGTGAAGACAACACTAAGCTGTGAAAATCAGAACGCGTACCCGCGACCTCTTTGACCATAACCCTACGATTACCGTTAGGCCATAGCGTTTCGCGTTCCTATTACTTCGATCCATTTGTTTACATCGAGAGAAATTACTCGATTTGGAAGAAAGCCGCTTAGAGTGAAATTTAACATATTAACTATTGAGTAATAGAAATTGATAATAGGTACAACGGGCGACCTTATCGCTAAATACGCAAATCTCTACCCGGCAACCGATGAGCTGAATCTATAAAAATATTTTATTTTTATTGATCGAGCGAAGCGAGATCTCTAAATCAACTTGGGCAAATCGGCGTTGTATGTATGTATGTATGTTTGTTTCTCCAAGGATAACTTTCGAAGCGTTTATCCGATTATCGTGAAATTTGGTATTTATGTGGTGTACAAATGTAGTGATGACACAATTTTGGTGTGACAATGAGCTAAAAATGTTGGGAGGTTGTTGAGATATTGGGGTTCAAGAGGGGTACAAAAAAACAAAATGGGACTAACCATTCAAAGGGAACGTCTAATAAAAGGTCTTTGTAAGTACATTTTGTGCCTGTTTTTATTTTTAGTTTAAACCTTGTAGTTTTTAAGTTATAAGCCATAATATAAACTGAACTATGAGAAAATTCACAGAGTACACCAGTGACCCCACAGTGCTGAAATTTGGATGCGTGTAGCTTTAGTGACACAAATATAGGCAAAAGTCTGAAATCCAGAATAAATGCAATTTCTACCTCAAAAAATTAAACCAAACACATGAACTCCCGTTACCAGTAATTTGTATGAAACTGTAGTTTAAGTAGGTAATTTGGTTATGTATTTCGTGGCACTTTTTTAATAGCCAAAGATTACTAATAATATTTTTTTGTATCGAGTAGTATTTCAACGTAAAAACCTCGGTATACTAGAAGAAAGATATGTGAACCATTTCCAAATGTACGTTTACGTTTTTTATATTTGACAACTCGTACTCAGTTTTAAAATTAATGACGATCTGTATTCATCCATTTCACAAAACAAACAAAAATACTATGAAACAAACCTTCCAGTTCATCAGCCAATGACAAATGTGAAGAGCTACAAATCACAATGGATGCGCACTGCGCGTTCTATTCGATAATAGTGAATAAACAGCGCGATGAGTTATCGGCGGGATCTCAGGTCGTCGGCCCCGGTACCGTTCTTGCCCCTGAACGCGACGAAACTATGGCGTGGAGGTCGAATGCTGTGAGCACGGTTGGGTATGGAGAAGGCAATTTGTGTTCAAAGTTCACTTGCATTTCAATTATGTTGCTGCAGAATTTATAACATAAGTAGATTTCGTACCTATATGGACCTAGAATGAAGACTTAGTTGTTATCTGGGTCAGATTTTTTTCACAAACATATAATAGAAGTGGATTCATAATAAAAATATTACAAGTGAAATCTGCTATTTTTACATATTAACTATGAATTATGTAGTAAATATAAAGTAATTTTATATAAAAAAATTTTAATCTTGCAGAAATCAGTCTTATCTCACATATTTTTACTCTCTTAACAACTAATTTCGATAGTATTAAATTTTTATTTCATACTCTATTAAACCATTAGAGATAATCCTTCGAAAAATTATGATGAGTGATATCGAAGGACAAAAGATTAGAAGGACTTAAGACGATATACAAATTTATTTCAGTGATTGGGCGTAGCATCCGGAAATACAAAAAATTACAGTACTATTTGCTTGCTTTTAGAACGAGACAAACATATAATATATGTTTGTCTCATTCTAAATGATATTATCATAGCCGCTCCGCATTGTCGCAGGAGTAAATGACGTAAGCGACAAAAGATAAATTCTCGAATTGCATGAGAATCAACAAATGAAAAAACAAATGCTTTTCTATTAATTTAGGTAGCATAATTAACTACATAAACTATGTAAAAAAATACTTTAAATCTTCTCTAGAGTCGGAGAATGAACGATTTTAGTGTTTTAGAAGAAGCGACTATGACAAATAATAGTATCGAGAACATTTTCACCAATTACGTTTCTGACTTGCATTAATGTAGTTTAAATCCTCAAGTAAATATTGCTTAAATATGAAATCAGTACCATTTTTCGTTATTGAATACGACAGTTACTTAGCGGCACAATTTTTTTTTTACATATCATCTTAAGGAACATATTTGCCCAGTTTAAGAGCTAGATACTGTTAAAAATGATTAATTGGCTCAGCATATTATACTTTTACCAAAAATAAACAGGTACCTCCTGTTAATTCCTTTTTATATAAAAGAGATACCGTCCTTTGACGTTTTCGTGAAATCCAGTCCATCCAAAGATTGTCTACAAAACATCGCTTTAACGATAAAACTGTTACTTGTACTTCCGCGTGTTCAGTTAATGTTTTAAATATTGTTTGTTATCTGGTTCCCATTGTACAAGCTCCGTTTAGTTTGGGACTAGATAGCGTGGTGTGAAATTTCCAGCCATATTTATTTATTTTATTTTATTTAAGTTGGTTTACATACAGCGCTTTCTATTTAAATATCTATCTCCTGTTTTTACCACATCCAGGTCAACTCTTTCATCAGTGCTGGTTCATAGACGAATTCCGACGTGACCATCCCGCTAATCAAATTTTGTAACTGCGGTATTGTAACCATTAGGTAGGTAGATTTTTTTCACATGCCATCAATTATGTGTTGCCGTTAAGAAGATATCGATGCAGTCATTGACTGCTCACTCCTTTTTGCTTACTTGCTTCAAATTTTGGTTTGTGATTGGTTAAAAACAAGTATGGAATGAAAATTACGATTATACATAATGCAGTGCAGCAGGTATATTTTACTTCGACTCAGACTCCATTAAGTCGGAACTTCCGATTGATATTCCCCCTCCGGTTTCAACTTCGGCTCCGACACTTTTAAATCAAATTCAAAATTATTGATTTAGAACTATGAACACAATATATACAAGTATGTTAGTATACGTTGGCAACTGCAAAAGTTATATAAAACTGAGTAGCAGTGCCAGCGCTCTCCTCCTTAACATAGAGATAGTAAGTTCATAAAGTATTGCGGTACAAGAATAAAACTAATTAAAAAAATGAAAAACAATTACAAACTAAAGTCTTAACACTAAATAAAATAATATATTACCATTTTGCGCGATAACAACAGCGGTATGGAAGACAGGGTTGGGGGAGGGATGGGATGTTGGACGGAGAGGAGTAGTAAGTTACATATATAATATATAATAATAAATACATATATAATATGTATATTATGTTCTTTGACAATATTATTAATATATTAAAATGAGTTTTGTTTTAGGAATCGGAAGTAAAGAAAGAAAGTAAAATTATTTATTGGACATACACAGGTTCTTACAGATAACATTACTTACTAAATAACACAGTGATAAAACAGTACAATATTTGTACTAAAAACGGGATATTTACCATGATTTGTGAGTTCTTGAGTGTCCCGATATTTCGACGCAGTTGGATGCGCCATGATCACGGGTAAACTGAAGTCTTTGCGAGTGGATAGTTATTGGCAGATATAACGATCAACCCTCTTTCTTAGTCTCTTGCTAGGAATGAATCCACTAATACTATCACTACTACCGGTTTCATTCTCGATCATAACTCGATTCCGACACACAACACTCACAGTATCAGGACGCGTAATTGACACTACACTTTTTCGGTTCTTACATATTCTCACCACAGGATCCCAGGCTCCAGATAGTTGAAAACCATCTTCACGATTGAAATTCTTGTGTTTGGTAATCTCTATTGCCTCTTGAACCAGTCTTGGGATGTAATGTCGCTCAGTTGAGATTACTTGTGGGTATAATATCGGGACACTCAAGAACTCACAAATCATGGTAAATATCCCGTTTTTAGTAGAAATAGTGTTAATAACCATGATAGTTTCAAAAGTTAAAACAATATAAAACCTACAACACAATATAAACACAAAGGTATATAATAAATACAATGGATACAGAGAAAGGTGCATGTAGACAAGAATATATAGAATGTAGATGTAGATTTATCCGTCGTCACCGCGTGCATGAACCAAATGGTCATCAGGTAAGAGCATAGCCGATAGCGGTGGCGGCGGTCAGCATGTACTAATTACACTATTAATATAAATGCGAAAGTTTTGTTGTTAGTGATATGTAGTATATACGAAGATTATAACCTGGATAACACATAGTCTACTTTTTGACTACGATTCCGGTTCCGATTCCGACAAACCAAATTTAAAAACACCTTCGACTTCGATCTTTCTGCCCCAACCGCCCCGCCCACTGCCCCTTCAGTTTGCTAATCCTTTGAGCTGTCAGAGATTTTGGTTCGTCTACAAATTTCCTCACCGATACCAAGCATAGCCCTCTCCAGAGCACGCCGAGCAACCATGAGCCTTCTTATGAGACCCATAGTAAGAGACCACGTTTCTGTACCATATATGCTATCAACACACTAATCAAAGACTTAAGATACTGAACAATCCTATTCCATCTAAAATCCTATCCTAGGCAAAAGCAGGTTCACCTAGTTACCTAGCTAATGCTGCCATAATAAGGTGCTGTATAAAAGTTATCTGCAATTGAATAAAAATTTTTTTTATTGAGAATTTTAATAGCTTTAGTGCCTTATTCACGGCCTCCGAGTAACTTTAATTGATTGATAATAATCATTCGTTCTTTATCCGTTTTTATGCAAGGCCTATATATTTTTATCCGTTGGATAGCGTACTCAGTCGTGAAATAGGCACAAAAATGTTAAACAACTGTTTAACGCGTATTTAAAACATTCCTTACCAATTTTTGCTTAAGATTTTTTTAAACAGTGTTCAGCGGGTGTTAATATTTTGTATATAATTTTTTTGTGCTAAGACCCTAAGTGTTTCCTAAGTTAAATTTTCTTCTAATTACACCTTTTCTGTCTGTCTGAAAACATGTCTGAAAACTTATCACAGCCAGAATAAAATAAATATAAATAAGTAACAAAGTCGTACCCCACCCTAGGGTTTACGAGAACCACGGTAAATATCTCGACGAACCTCCGTGGTACAGTGGGCAAATAGCCGGCTGAGACGCAGGAGGTAGCGGGTTCGATTCTCGCCGCTGAACCAATGTATGTACTATCTACAGATATTTGTTCCGGGTCTGGATATTTTTCTATATATTATAAGTATGTGTTTACAAAAAAAAAGTATATAAGTATTCTATCAGTTATCTGGTTCCCATAGTACAAGCTCCGCTTAGTTTGGGGCTAGATAGTGCTGTGTTTGATTATTTATCTCCTCCATTGTCTTCCAAGACTTTCGCGCGGCTGCCAAATCCCACCAATCTGTCTTGAAGGCATCGATCATCACGCCAGCGTCTACCAGGTCTTCCTCAGCCCCATCGCCCATCTCTAGGCACCCCCTGCATGACGATCATTCCCCATCTGTCCGAATAATATAAGATCAGAATAAGAATAAACCTCATTATTGAAATCTTCGGTTCTCTTACTTACTCTTAGTACGCAGATCCAAAAAAATATCACACAATAGTGTCCAAACAAGTCCAAATATTACGTTTGATAATTCTCACTTTTTGCATAGAAGTTAAGCATTGACAGGTTGCCGCTGAGATTAGCCCTATATCACAGACTAGCTGTTGCCCACGACTTCGTACCTACGTGTTACACTCCTAAATGTGTAGGTAACCTAGAAATAAAGCTAAACTCGCTGTTGCAACTTGACATTTTTACCCCATTTTTATCCCATAGGAACTAATTTATGGGATAAAAAGTAGCCTATGTTCCTAATTTCATCCAAATCGATTCAGCCGTTTCGACGTGATTGAGTAACAAACAAACAAATAAATAAACAAACATCCAAACTTTCACATTTAAAATATTAATGTTACGCCGAGGCTGTTAAACAATGAGTAATAATCGAAACTTCTCGAACGCTTTTGTCTTAGGTACCTGCTGTATTATTGTCTACGGTTTCGCAGAATGGGGAGTGGCCATTCTGTCGAAACACCGACCCTTTTCCGGAACGATCGAGATCGATTTAGTGTTGTGAATTGTGCACTATATAAATAGGCCGGAGAGATGGCCGGACAGTCAGTCTCAGCGGGGCCCTGGAGGACTGACGTGGAGAAGGGTTTCGCGTGAACAGTAGTTGCTCGCGAGTGAGTCTGGATTTGGCTATACGTGCGAACATTTCGGTGACTTAAGTGGTGGTGTGAATTAGTGTGTTGTGATGACGTGTAACTAAGTTCGTGTATTCATCATTTAGTGCTGAATAAAAGTGTTATTTTGGTGAGATCGATTCCCATTATTTTATCCCGAACCCTCAGCTCGTAACATTAATATGATGTACAATAGAAATATTTTTTAATTGTTATATTTACTCGTTCTAATAATATCTTATTTACGCAACCGGCATTATTTTTTCACATAGATCTTGCCAATCCAAAGGTTGCCCAGAAAAGATTGCTTTTAGCGATAAGGCAGCCCATTGTATATTTTTTTAATGGTGTGCGATAAAGACAGTATCTAAATAAAATAAAATTAATTTATTTGCTGGAACATATGTGATAAATAAATATATATAAAAAAATATCGCTGGACATTTCACACCGCGCTATCTAGCCCCAAACTAAGCAGAGCTTCTACTATGGGAACCAGACAACTGATAGAATACTTATATACTTTTTTTTTTGTAAATACATACTTATAATGACTGCCTCCGTGGCGCAGTGGGCGTATAGCCAGCTGAGACGCAGCAGGTAGCGGGTTCGATTCCCACCGCGGAACAAATGTTTGCATGATCTACAGATATGTGTTCTGTGTCTGGGTGTTTTTTCTATATATTATAAGTATGTATTTACAAAAAAAAAGTATATAAGTATTCTATCAGTTATCTGGTTCCCATAGTACAAGCTCTGCTTAATTTGGGGCTAGATAGCGGTTTGTGAAATGTCCAGCGATATTTATTTATTTATTTTATTTACTTACAATAAATAGAAAAACACCCAGACACGGAACAAATATCTGTAGATCATGCAAACATTTGTTCCGCGGCGGGAATCGAACCCGCTACCTATTGCGTCTCAGCCGGCTATACGCCCACCGCGCCACGGAGGCAGACAAAATGTGATAATATTAGGTCTTACATTAATTATAAGTCATTATATGTCTTACCATAATTGTTGGCATGCAAATCTAATCTAATCTAACGTCTTACTAAATACGTCCCACTTTATATTCTATTATAACCAAGTAAAACTGTCTTCCAATAACGTCCCTTCAGGGACAGGACTTCTAACTTATCACAGCTAGAATCACCATGAAAAGGTCGCCATTTTCAATAGAGCACCGATAATAACTTATTCTTATCTTTCAACGAACCTGTTTATTACGTAGTCACCTGGAAACAGAAACCTGAAATAATTCAATAGTTCCGTACTCGTACGAACGATACGATCTTGGTCGCATTTGTATCGAAAGCAGGTAATACAACATCGTCGTTTTTTATTGAATCTTAACTTGTAATGCTATAAGTAAAGAGTTTTTAATCAAAACAAAATGTGGTGTAAATTCCAAGAGCCAATGCAGCCAGTGTCTTTGGACAATTCTGAACTTGCTTGCAGTATGGGAACCAGATAACTGATAGATTACTTATATCCTTTTTAGGGTTCCGTACCTCAAAAGAAAAAAAAGGAAGCCTTATAGGATCACTTCGTTGTTCGTTTGTCTGGCTTTCTGTCTGGCAAGACCCATTTTCTTAGGAACGCGTAAAAGTATCAAATTGAAATTAATATCAACAAGGGGAAATTCAGTCCTTTCATCATCATCATCAACCTATAACAGTCCACTGGTGAACGTAGGTCTTTCTCAGGGTGCGCCATTGAGCCCGATCCCCAGCTCTTTCATCCAATCCTTGCCAGCCAAAGCGCGCAAATCGTCACTCCATCTAGCGGGAGGGCGTCCTACACTTCACTTGCCTAGACGTGGTCTCCACTCCAGAACACGTTTGCCCCAACGGTATAGATATGACCGGCCCACTGTCACTTCAGCTTGCTGACCCTCCGAGTATGTATGTCGATCACCTTGGTTCTCTGTCTCGTTAACGAGGTTATCCGACTCTTCATTTGGAGCTGTAAAAAAAAATCAAGCTTGTAAGTCAAAACAATAAAAAAAAACGGTCAGTTTTGCCACATAATTTGCTCACAAATAAATCAAAACCTATAGAGTAAAAATCCGAAAATCGTTAATTTGTGATTATATCACATAAAGAAAATATTTTACGTAACCCTCGGTGCGCAAGCCAGACTCGCCCTTGTCCAGGTTTTTTATACGTACTTCTAATATACAGGAATACCTACAACCGAAACAAATGTATTGTTACAAGCTGAGGGTTCGGGATAAAATAATGGAAATCGGCCTAACCAAAATAACACTTTTATTCAGCACTAAACGATGAATACACGAACTTGGTCACACGTCATCACAACACACTAATTCACACCACCACTTAAAGTCACCGAAATGTTCGCACGTATAGCAAAATCCAGACTGACTCGCGAGCAACTACTGTTCACACGAGACCCTTCTCCACGTCAGTCCTCCAGGGCCTCGCTGAGACTGACTGAGACTGACTGTCCGGCCATCTCCGGCCTATTTATATCGCGCACATTTCGATTGTTCGAGAACGATCTCGATCGTTCCAGGAAAGGGATCGGTGTTTCGACAGAACGATCAATCCCCATTGTGCGCAACCGCAGACAATAACACCAATAACACAGCAAGATAAAAGCGTTCGAGAAGTTTCGATTATTACTCATTGTTTAACAGCCTCGGCGTAACAGTATTCTGTAATATTCAGTTGGATATTCGCCAATTGAGCTACAAAGGTCGGCCTTCAAAAAAATAAGCAATGGAATACTTAAAGAATTAATATTGAGTAGGTTTTTTTTCTATACAGCCTCTATGCACCGCGCCTGTTTTCGTCATAAATACGATCTTATAGAATTTATTATAATCGTGAAAGCGTGAACCAACGTCATCTACTTCCTTTGCCAAAGACTATTTATGTACATTGTTGTATTAGAGTACCTACTCGCCACCTACTTAGCATAATTATCGTCAGAACGTAGAAGGCATATTTTATTAAGATAGGGTTGGTATGTAATATTAAGAAAATCAACCCCTGTATCTTAAGAAACAAGATGACTTTATGATCTAACTAACTAACTGATCTAACTGATCAGCTCCTTCGCACGTACTTTTATCAATATAAATATACAGCACTCATGAATAGTGTTGCTTTCTGTCCGTAAAATTATCTTCAGAATTGTTTCTGTAAGTAGTTTCTAAGATTATCCCCTACATCCAAACAAATAAACTCACAATATCTACCACTTGGCGTGAATATGTTTTTAAAATTGCTTCCATAGTGGGAGGCAATTCAAAAAACGAATGATAACAAAATCCGCGGATACGGTTTGGTATTGCGGCTCCATATCATCATCTCCATCCAAAATGTAATTACACCACTGGATAGCTAAAGGATCAAATAATTCGTTACACTAAGTGAGGACTGTGACGCATCGCGCCCGGTGGAGGGGGAAGCACCACCATTTTGAGGTCATTTTGCTGCGTTGTTTATTGTTTATTTCCTTTGTTACTGTATTTTTGTTTGGCGTGTGATAAAAAGTATTTCATTCATTCATTCATTCTTAACGTACATAAAATAGCGTATGTTATATTTTGTATAGAAAATATTACCTGTTACGTACACGTATTCACGTACAACACACGGTTGTGTCCATGACACAGCCACACCCCATTTTTTTGTATTTATATATTATATACATTAGCATCACCTTATATACCTTCTCTGTATTTTGATTAATATTTTGATGTAAGCCTTCTGCCTATTATCTACAATTGTGATTAAAACCTGACATAATATTTAAGTATTTTTCGTTAACTAAGTTATTTGTTGTATGTACGTACACAGCTAGGTTTTAGTCATTTTCAAGCCGGCGCATAAGTAATCTAAATTCACAACTAAAAATGTTATGTTTGTCGGTTGGTCAGCTACAGAAGTCCTCGATGACTACAAGAGACTTAGCATGCAAGTTCTTTGATTTTCTCTTTCGTGTACATACAAATCTATATTTCTTCTAAGCTTATGTATTTAACCAAGTGGATTGTCCAATACCGTTTACAACATCTTGGACTATCATCCCATGTTGAATTTCAGTACTCCACCCAGCAGATTGATCAAACAATATCTAACTATAACAATATGCTGTCGAAGCGTGTCGATATAATGCACATTATCTCTGTATACGGCTTACGATTGTGTGAAGTGTAATTGATTCTCTAACACTTTTTTCCTCCAGTTAGCGTTATGTTACATAGGTACGGTGTCTAGTACACGCGGCGTAAGAATGCACGTGAGAATTATGTTACAATAAAAAATGTATAATTTGGTATAAAGTAGAGAATTCCATAAGAAAAAACTGGAAATATATTTTTAGGTTACAATAGTATATTATGATACAAGTGAGCTAAGTTGCTCATTATACACGAGCCTGTGGGTTGCAGCCCAAGCCGTAGGCGAGGGCGTAAATCAGCAGTGTCTAGTGAGCAAGTTGCTCACGAGTTTCATACGCACTTTTTCAACACACTTGCGATGAAAAAACAAACATGTATTGCATAAATCGTTAAGCATAAAATTATTAAAATAATTGGTGAATGTACAATTTTCAAAACGATACAGAGTACTTCAAAATTTTAATTTTAGTGATAAAATGCAAATATTTTATAACAAATTATTGTATAAATTATATAAAATTTGATAATAATAAATGTTTTTTCGATCTAACTAGGGATACATTTATTTATTCCAAAAATGTAAATGGATTTTCAGCGGCATAAAAGCTCTTTGTTGTAACAAAACTGTATTACCTGGTTAAATTGAAAATACTCTGTTTACTCGCATATAATTTGCAGTTAGGTACTAACTTAACTTTGTAGGAATAATTCTATTATGCACTAGTGTGTTATATTATTATGCAGGTGTGTGTTATAGTTCGGTTTATGGCCCTAAGAACGACGTAATAAGGCTCATTTTACGAGCAAGTGTGTTGAAAAAAGTCCTATATGGTTGAATACAATTTTTGGTTTTTTATACTTTGTTGTTTATACGTATACATTAAAGTTAACTATTTTAAAGCTAATATATTTTTTTTAATTTTAAGGTACCTATATGTTAAGTTAGTACCTATGTAATAAGTATGTAAATGACCAATTGGTCTAAGCAAACAAAATGGTTTGAATCTTTATGACAATATAGTTAAAATATTAGAACTATCACACATTTTGTGAAAGAGATTCACTCTATTATCAGATGCATTTAGCCAACCTAAAAACTCCTACACCGGGTTGGCCAGTACCACTTAACGTGATCTACACGCTTTGAGCTCTTGCCATGCCGTATCATGTGTCGCGTACTGTACTGATGCTATCAAGGTCTATAGATTGCAATCTAAAAAGGATCGATGGACGTGGTCAATCGATAATTAATCGAACTAAACATTATTGGCAGAACGAACGTTTTGTTGTGATCATGTTGCGTGTTGATTGACTGGAATAGTCACTTTTTATGTTTGTAAGAGAATAATTGTTGGGGTAATATTTTGCACATACCCTTGTGCCTTAGATTTGTAATGTATTTTGCACATATTTACTAACTTTCGCCTTTTGCATTTTCAACATTCTTGCTGGACGTCTGCGATCCGAGAGCTGGCACTCATTTGGGTCAACGTGTCTCTGGGACACTTTCGCAAGGTCTCTGGAGGAACATCTGGAGCGGTTAAACTATCCATAGATCGTTTGCAACGGTCTTTAGATGATTCAACTGTTTCTTTTATTTTTTTATAGAGGTACTAGCTACTTTTTAACTACTTTTTATAGAGACTCCGCACGCGTATTTTCCAAATAAAAACATTACACTCCTTCGCAGTCAGTTTGAAAGTAGCCAATGACCCAATCCCTATCATAATTTATCTGCATACCAAATTTTATTACAATTTCGAAATTGGTTTAGCCGCTTTGTCGTGACGTAACAAACAGACATACTTTTTTATGATTTTCTTCAGAGTTACTTTCGGTTCGAATTAATAAATAAGTATGGAAGCATGGATTAATATGAATGTCGGTAATTGTATATAGGTATTTTCTGTTAATATACATATTCCGTCGTTTGTTTTGGAATTCGCTCGGGTATTTTTAAGCAAATAATGATGTCCCTTAAGTCATGTGTTTCCTATTAGTTATCTCTGTTGTCTCTCTCCCTCTCTGTTGACGGATTTTAAATCGCCTGCAGGTATATCTGACACACTTACACCCATTTTCACTAACCATAAACACAGAGGCGCCTAACTAAGTAACGCCTAATTTAAGCCGATCTTTAAGCATAAACTTTTGTTTCACTAATCGATTTTCAATAGTTGAATCCTAAACTTCTTTTTTTATACTACCTGATGATGGAGAACAATCATATGGCCCACCTGATGTGATGTTAAGTGGTAACCATAACCTATAACAAAGTTTTGCCTCGTAGGACATTCTCCTTAGGAACGTGTCCTAAACTAAGCGTTGCCTAAATTTTTGACACTATCTATGATTTTCATTTTATCACGCAATTTACAGGTAAGTACTCAGTAATTTAACGGTTAGCCTTATCAGATGACGTATGCGCGCGCGCATCTAACGCGGAAATCACGCAGAACCGAGTTAATCAGAATAAACAGAAAGGAGCAGGTAGCCTAGTTGGGATCCAGGTAGTGATCCCAATTTTTTCTAGTACCTAATAAATATAGCTTATGGTACTCAAGGATATTGGCATTCTAATGGTAACAGGTTTTTTTAAATTGGACAAGTCGTTTTTGAGTTTATTCGTTACAAAAATACAAAATCCTCTTTAAAAAATTAGTGCAGATTAAACACCCAGACCCGCATGTAAGATGGATTTTCGCCCAACGCACCACGGAAGTCGTCGCTAATTTGAAATATGAATTAAAAAACCATTTACTGGTCCTTATTAATATGATCATAAAAATACAGTCTGAAAAACCTACTAGTTAACGGTTAGCCCAATCAGATGACGTCTGCGCGCGCACAGTGAACGCGGAAATCAATTGGAGCGGTTATCGGATCATGTACCCGAAGGCATCACGCTCGGCACCGAGTGTTTAGGTGCCAATTACAGACGTTTACAAAAGATTACTTCTACTAACTGTTGTTTGGCATTCTGCTTGATTCAGATACATTTAAATAGATTACATAAACTTTATGAATAGGTTCTCAGGTCAGGTAATTTATTTACATTTTATAAAAACTTATTTATAAAATAAAAATGCTGATTATTTAGATGACAAAAAAGCTTGGCATTGAAATTGCTTCAACTCGATTAACAAATTGAAAATGCAGAAAATTATGATTTCATTGAATAAAATATTTTGACTTGACATTTGACTGGGCGGATTATTTGATGCCCTACGCCTCTAGTAGGTACAACAATGGTTTCAGAATGTTCATGGGGTTACCTCGATACTGCAGTGTATCTACTATGTTCGCATGGTCGATGGTTTCCATACCATAATCCGTAAGAAAACGGCCTCATTACTAAGCAGAGTACGGGCCAACTTCAACAGCATTCTACAGGTCATACCTGATAGATATGACCTGCCTGGATCTATTCGTCGGGATGCGAATGAAAGTTGTAGTAAAAATAGATTTAATGCTATAAAACGTTTAAATGGACTTGTAAAATTACTATTTGTCTAAGTTAATAAATGAGTCAAATTAAATTAGGAGTGCTCCTTAAAAAATTAGTGTTTAATAGTGTTAAACATGAATAACTTTCTCAATATATTTCTTCTTAGTATGTATTTACAAAAAAAAGTATATAAGTATTCTATCAGTTATCTGGTTCCCATAGTACAAGCTCTGCTTAGTTTGGGGCTAGATACCGCTATGTGAAAGGCCCAGCATTATTTATTTATTATTTAAATTACAACCAATGTGAGAAACAAAAGTTTAAATTTGCTTTGATTAATATTATTATTTGCACCATGGTTAAAATGTAATATCTAATCTATAGGTCATCTGGAAGCCAACAATTTCAGCGTTAAAACTGACTATGTTTGTGACTGTTGGGTGTTGGGTTTTAATATTTTTATTAATTTTTATCGAAAACAGCACCCCCATTTACTAATTGAAATAACCCTAAGGCTTATCCCCAATCTCGATAGGTTAATTAATACCGAACTTTATTTCATTACAAAAACAGAACCTTACCAACTCACAGACTTTAGCTATAAAGCAGATCAAGCCCCACTAAATCCTCCAATATTCTAAATAAAGATATCATTGCCAAAGTACCAGCAGAAACCAGTTGAACATTTTACGTAACACGGAATCAGTCAGATCAAATCAAACAAGCTATATATTATAAAATTTATATCAACACTTAGTATTCAGGCAATTCTAATAAAATATTAATGAGAATGACTTTTAAGGCACCGCTAGTCCCACAATGGGTATAATAAAGGCGATAAACGTCACGTTGTTTGGCGTCCCATGGAGTGGCACAGATGAAGGACTAGTAGGTCTTACGTACTAACTTTTGTATCTATGGCTCTGGATCTGTTAACGAGGACAGAACATGTCCTTGTGGCTAGTGTCAAAGATTAAGTGAAAGAAAGTACTTGCATTATAAATTGTATCTCAAATTCTTGTCTACTAATGATTTTTTTAAACAGTTAATCATCTTATTCTTTTCTTGTTTTTTTTTTGGCATATAGTATGATCGCGAAAGTTTGAAAAATACTATTACCGTCTACTAAGTCAGGACCTACCACGTTATGATAATTCTTGGGCTATATTATATATATTATTGGATCGATAAAAAAAATCACACGCAGATGCAGGACGAAATTATTTAGTGTTAGATATTACAAATCTGTTAAAGAATTTCTGAGTTGGAAATGGCAAGGAAAATAGAAAGATATTGACATTGTATTTTTCAAACTTTCGCGATCACTGTACATAATTATTGATTAAAACGGGTATTTATCGCGTATGTACCTTTTTTAATCTGGTGTTTATAAGATAGACTGTAGCTGTAGCCGCTCCTACATCGGGAAAACCAAACGTACCATAGCCGAGCGTGTCAAAGAGCATATGGCAGCTGTCAAAAATCGCCAGTTAAACAAGTCAGCGATAGTAGATCATCTCTGGTAGACTCGGGACCAAATCATTGGATTGAACTTCATGATCCTAAGGTTCTCTCTAGTGAATGCCATTATTACAAGAGAATGGTTCGTAAAGCAATTGAAATCAATAAATTTCCAAAATTTCAATAGGGAAGATGGCTACAGACTCTCAGCGTCCTGGAACCCGGTGATTGCTAGGTGTGCGTGTCGTGATCGGTCGTCTCAGTGCGTAGATACGGTTAGTGTAGTGTGTCGTAATATGAACGAGGACATTTCTAATTCTGAAGACCATGTGAGGGTAGTTGCTGCAGCTACCCACACTTCTCGACGTCGAGAAGTGTGGGTCTCCAGTCAACCCGTGACCTCGACTGTTGCAACACAGCCGAAACGTCGGGATAACAAATAAAAAGGTACATACATGATAAATACCCGTTTTAATCAGTAATGATATTTAAATTAAATAAATATTAAATATTGCTGGACATTTCACACAGCGCTATCTAGTCCCATACTAAGCAGAGCTTGTACTATGGGAACCAGATAATTGAAACAAACAAACACACAGAAACTACAAAAGACGCACAATTACATACATATTAACAAAATCAGCACAAAGTTACTACAATCATTCACATAGAAACTATGAGTCCTGTGCCGAAAAAGGGGTATGACTCAGCATAATACAAAATATAAATGTTTTTGCTTGGCGCTGGTTACCGTCATACAACTCGATGCATTGGCACCCTGTTTTACATAAAATATTTTCCTAATACCACTTTCATCATCATATCAGCTACAGGATGACCACTGTTGACCATAGACCTGCCCCATAGATTTTCAGAACGACCGATCTTGTCCATCCAGCAACCTTTATCAGACCGTCTTTCCATTTAGTCGGAGGCCATCCTACGCTTTCCAATTTACAACATCTATAAAACCTAAAAAGGTAAGTAACCCGTTTTATTTGGCGTCGGATGAGCTTTTGGATCGACTAGTCCCATCTGTTAACTATTCTGTGCCGGCGCGGGCGGTCAGACGCGACTAGACAAGCGCGAGCGCAGGTCGCGGGTCAACGACCGGCCCGTTACGAGTTACGTAACCACGTAGCTTACGGCTACGAGCGGGGTTGCGCCGTAGCACGATCGCGACTTATTTGCGTCTGGTTGCGAGCTTATTACGTAATAAAGGATTTTTTCAGCTTGTTGCAGTTAGTGTTTCATCTAAAGCAAAGTAGTTATATTTTGATAGAACTATATATTAATAAACGAATATTATTATCATATATACACGTGAGACCAATACTTTGGTATGTTCTGCATAATATATGTATGATGTTACCGTTAATATGTATTTTTGTTCGATTGATTACTGGAAATTGCATCAATGTTCCTACCTCAAAATGTAAGGAAATAAAATCCCAGATACCTTAGATATGTTTTATTCCAATACGAATATAAACAAAATACTTTGCAATACTTTATTCACATTATAATCTACAGACTTCACTGCAATTAAATAATAGCTAGTTGTACTAGAATACCCACTAAATAATAGCAATATTTTAGTGGGTACATCCAGAAATAATCCAGATAAAAGTACATTACAATTAAAGCCCCACCAAACATCACTAAAACTAAATGAGGTTACAACATCACATTTCAAGTACTTATCTTTATAAACTCGCACCGCACCACCTTCCTGTTCAACAGTCCAACCGAAACTGGCCACGCCATTGCCCTTGTTCCTCAAGATGGCTTCCCTATCACGTGACGTTGCCCACCAAGCAACTTCGTGTAGTCAATTAACAACTTTACTAATGAATGTAAAATATACAATCATTTCTTCATTATAAAAAACTAAGCAATTTATAACATGATTTTTATATTACTTTGGATTTTACAACATCAATAACAACGTTAACAAAACATTAATATTAATAAAATAAAACAATAGGCAATGTAATATCCTGCGTAAAATCAACTGTAGGTTTTACAATTTAAATAATTCTTAATAAAATCATAAAAACATGTTTCTTGATACCATAAAATCTATTGAAATTAATACGTTAACAATCCAAAGTATAATAATTTTGTAAATTTTGTTAATTGACATGGGACGTTTTTTTCGGTTTGCTATTGAATTCGTTCCTTTTGTATTAGTATGAAGTAAAGTAATAAGTTTATGTTTAATATATATAGCCGCAGAAAGCATAATTCACAGGTACATAAATAATATAGAATTATAGGAAAATCTAGTACAACTGTCGAATGTTTCACCTCCTTTCGTAAAAACAAGTACCAATAAATGAATCCTGACACATTAATTTCCATTTTACAGCTGAGATCCTTTCACCAAAAAAGAAAAGTGTTGATCATCTTCGGATTGACTGAACTGCTAAGATCACACTTAACTAAGAATCACATAAGTTAAACTAGCTTTCTATTTAAAGAAACCGCGTCCGATTCGGTCCATCCGTTCGGGAACTACGATACGACAGAAAAACACACACAAACTGACATAGGCGTCAAACTCATAACCCCTTTTTTATGTTGCCAGTTAAAAATAATGTAAAATGTTAGTTTCTAAACCTAACAGTTTGAATCCACATTATTAAAAATTCTACTTTTTTATGAGTAAGTATTTACCTCATTGTGATGTTAAAATTATACGAATAATAAAATGTCTAATAATTAACTCATTGATAAGCATCTAACATACAGAATTACGAAATATCCAGCTAACTGAAACGTTAGAAATGCCCTCTATCTTATTTATGTTTTTAGAAATACTCCATTACATTGTACACAATATTTTTCTTTCTCTTAGAAAATAGCTAGATTTTATGATGATTTAGACACATAAATCATCATAATAACAGTCGCAGATATCATGATTCACAGTATTATAAATATATGAAAACCTATTACAGCTATGTATGAGTCAAACTACGTTTTAAATAAACACAGGAGACAAATCTATCAATAATGTTACATTGATTATCTATCTATGCATGTATTATGGTATAAAAATTAAGGTACATAGCTTAAATATTCAGGTAAATATACTAATCCTGTAAAAACAGATTAGTTCAAAGAAATAAATATGTACAAGCAGCAATGGATTCAGATTGAGTGAGTTTTCAAACCCAATTTCACGGCTGTGAGAGTACTGCAGGGAGCTTCCAATATTTTAGTGCAGGGGAAATATCTTAACGAAATTAAATTATAATTTAGTTAATTAGCCTGCGTTTAGAACAATACACAAAAAACTGTTTAAATCTCTCACACATCGCAACCTTTTTGATGAACTTGGCTATTAATATGATTTATGTTAATACAATCTCTACTTAATATTGCAGGAAATAATAGTAAAGCTAGTTAACTCTAGTTTTATTTAGTCACAGGAAAGATTAAAAACGGATTATTTTTTGACAAGGCTTCCCGCAAAACCTTTGACAGAAAATAAATGAAATTATCAAATGTTAGATGATTCTTGCAGCACTATATTTCTAGCACCATTTTCAAGTCTATATTCTAGAAATATGATGTAATATTAATCGGGACTAAGATATCTAGTTACAAAAGAGAAAAGGAAAATACCAGAGGGCTTAGCCAAGATACATTTGATTAGCGATGACGCTAGTCGATAAGTCCGAAAATGTATGGGATTGATACATGCTATGGCAATATCACGTGATCTATCGACAATGAACATAATGTAGAAAACGAATCGATTAAAAGCGAATGCTTTTTGGCTAAGCCCTCAGGTTACTGCTTCTGAAATGGTATCGTTGATCGATGATGAAAATGATGTACACTTGGATTAGGCGCGTGTGCTCCAGTACTTCCGGCACTACAAAACCGAGCTGATTATATAAACATAACAAATAATAATAAAAATATGCATTCAGACACCAAGGATCCATTTAATTATATTTTTAACCGACTTCAAAAAAGGCGGAGTTTCTTATTTAGTCGGAATTTTTTTTTGTGTAATTTCACCAATTACTCGAACACGCCTGGACTGATTCGGGAAATTATTTTTTTGTTTAAAACGATATACTTCCCAGGTGGTCCCATTGGCACCAAGTCAGGATCTGATGATGGGATCCGAAAAAAATCGAGGGCAACCCTCAAATTTTGTAGGGATGCTATTCGGTTTTATGTTTTTACCTCAGAACTCGTTCATTTATCAACCGATTTGAAAATCTCTTTTTTCTTTGAAAATATATTGTTTCGTATTGGTCACATAGAGTTTAATTAAAATCAGTGATGTAGTTTGGTTAAGTTTTTGTTAAAAAGTTACTTGGTATTGTAAATTTTTATGTATTTAATTAGTAGTCATCTGTTATTTTAAATTTTATTATGTTACTCGCTCACCACATATTTGCATGTTGTCTACTAATAATTATATTATAATGCCACTTGGTTTTACTCTCAATTATGTATCATTAATTCATTAATATGGTGATCATTATATTAGTGCTCAATAAATAAAATAAAAATTCAAAATATAGTGTTAGTAATAACTTATTTGTATTAAATAGTATTTTTTGTTTAGTGTTATCCGAACACTTACGGAAAACTCCAAGATTTTAAGAACCCTGACGTGACAAGAAACTGTAGCACAATTGGTAGTGCATCCTTGATTCAAGAGGAAGGTTGCGGGTTCAAGTCTCGTCTAAGCTTGAACATTTTTGAGATGGTTTTAAATATCTTGGAATTTTCGGTAAGTGTTCAGTCAACACTATAAAAAAACTATTTAAAATAAGCACCGCGACATCTCTTCTCAATGTACTAAACTGCAACTTTTGGCATTGAGCAGGTCAAAAAACTGTCTAAGTTTTCCTGTAGATGGCGCTAACGACGCTTTAGTCGTAATCTGAATCATCTCACTAACTTCGACCCTGAAAAAAACCTGAAGCACAACTGGTAGTGCATCCTCGTATCAAGAGGAAGGTTGCGGGTTCAAGTCCCATCTAGGCTTAAACATTTTTGAGATGGTTTTTAAAGTTATTGGTATTAGTTTATATATAAAAATAAATTGAAAATTAATTCAAAAGCTACGCTTTAAACGTAATGAACCAGCTGGAGCTCCACATACACTGCGTATTGTTTCTACAACTGTAACTTGGGTTTACGAGTAGGTAGTTAATTATGAACACTTTATGTTCGCATGATACCAATCTAATTCAATTTTACCTTTGTCTATGCTAATTTTAGTTAACAAAAGTGTTTGTTGACTTAAGTGATTATATACTGTGTTTATCTTACCGTAAGGTGTTGATTTAACACCTGTCAATCATTAAGGTAATTAGTGTGAAGGATTAAGAATTAATTTATAAATTAAATCATAACAATCACACTAATATTATAAATGCGACAGTTTGAATGTTTGTTAATTTATTTATTTGTTTGTTTATTTGGTTTTTACTCAGTCACGTCGTAACGACTGAATCAATTTCGATGAAATTTAGTATGATGAATATACGTAGATTATAATCTGGATTAACATAGGCTACTTTTTATCTTTTCAAATCTGGCACTAGTTCTGATCCTGGTAATTTTAGACCAATCTCAGTACTTCCGACATTTAGTAAAATATTTGATAAACTTATTTTAAATCAACTGCTTAGACATTTCAATTCGAATAATTTACTGCATCATAAACAATTCGGATTTACCAGGGGTCGCTCAACCACTGATGCTGGTATTCAGTTAATATGACACATATTTGATGCCTGGGAGAAGTCTCATGACGCTTTAGGTGTTTTTTGTGATTTGTCCAAGGCATTTGATTGCGTAGACTACGACACATTGATCAGGAAACTACACCATTATGGCATTAGGAGCGTTGCTCTAGACTTTCTCACTTCTTATTTAAGTGGCAGAGTGCAAAGAGTTGACGTGAATGGGAAGCGTTCTCCGGGGTCTCTGGTAAAAATGGGTGTACCACAGGGATCAATTCTGGGACCATTTTTGTTTTTAGTATATATTAATGATCTTCCCCATCTTGTAAGGGACGATCATGAGGTTGTATTGTTTGCAGACGACACGCCACTTTTATTTAAATTAAAGCGTTTTGCGTAAATTTGCGTAAATTTAAGCGATTTTGACGATGTAAACAATTCAATCTCTAAGGTGGTAAAATGGTTCAATGTAAAAAATCTACTTCTAAATGAAAAGAAAACAAAGTGTACTAGATTTATACTACCTAATGTTACACAAGTTAAAGCAGATATAAAAATCAAAGACGAGGAGTTGGCTCTTGTAGACATCACCGTATTCTTAGGTATAACCCTAGATAATAAGCTTCAATGGGGCCCTCACATTGATGGGTGGTCGAAGATACTTAGCTCTGCGGCATACGCAGTCAAAAAGATCCGTCTTTTTACAGACGTAGACACAGCTAGACTAGTTTACTTCAGCTACTTCCACAGCATTATGTCATACGGTATACTGCTGTGGGGGAGTGCTGCAGATATAAACACCGTTTTTGTGCTGCAGAAGAGGGCTGTTCTTGCAATTTATAATATGGGCCCCAGAGAATCATTACGCAATACAAACTTCAAAACAAACTTCAAAATTTCACAAACAAAAATTACAATGGTTTACTAGGTATAATACAATTCAGGATGGAAAACATAGGTACCCAAACTAGGATTGACCTGTATGATGGCATACCTATACCTCCCTCCGGACTATGGTTC
Organism: Philereme transversata; assembly: GCA_963924445.1. NCBI lineage: Eukaryota > Metazoa > Arthropoda > Insecta > Lepidoptera > Geometridae > Philereme > Philereme transversata. Next base: position 9,208,058 of record OZ004353.1, read on the forward strand.
ATAATGGAATGATCAGTGAATGTATGTGTGAGTGTGGGAATATGTTGGTTGTGAGATTTGAATGTGTGTGTGTTTGAGTGCGCGAGTGTGTGTAAATATGCATGCGAGGATATATATATGGTGAGTGTATGTGTGTGAAAGGATGTGGGTGAGAGTGTTTGAGAGAAGGTGTGTGGTGTGAGTGTATATAACGGTGTCAGTTTGTGTGTACGTATAAATGGGTGAGTATGTTGTGTGTTAACTTATCATACATAACTTATGATAGTATGATTAACAGACTCTCAGTTTCAAGGTAGTTCAAACCTAGTAACCAACTTTTGACCATAAATTTGCATTTGTAGCTAGGCATTGGGTAGTACTGTAAACTAGTATTTATTTTATTGTAAAGATAGGCTCCTAGGAAGTATGTATGTCGTCTAGCAAAAGTGGTATTACAACGTGGAACATGACATACTCTCTTATTACTGCGAACTTGGTTAATTGGATCAGTGATAAAAGTATTCTTCTTGTGATGGTTTAAAGAATAAGTTTAATAAGTTTAAATAAGTTTAAAGAAATAAATATTATGACATTCCCTTGTCAATACATCTATGAAAATCTAATGCATATTCACAAAAATATTAATTTGTTTAAGAAAAATAGCGATAATCATAATTTTAATACTAGAAATAAAGATAAACTCGCTGTTGCCACTTGTAGACTCCATAAAGTTAGTAAATCGTTTAAAGGGCAAGGTGTGCGCTTTTATAACAAACTCCCAAGGGATGTACAAAAATTGACAATTAACAAATTTAAAAACGTAATTAAACAAAATCTTTATAAAAGAGCCTGCTATAAAATATCGGATTATTTAGATGATAGAGAAGCTTGGGATTGAAATTGCTCCAACTCGTTCAAAATGTTACAATTTAAACGTTATTTATTTTTTGTAATATGTATTGTAAAAGGATCATTAAAAAAAAACAACCAGCCTTGTTTCTTACCTTTCTTCCTGGCTTGGTCGCGAAGGAACAGGCAGTAAAATTGACGTTTCAAAGTGATCCTTGTGATTTTAATGAATAAAAATATTTGACTTTGACTTTGACTATCTCATAAATCAGGTCCCATGGGATAAAAATGGGGTATGAAGTCAAGTTGCAACTACAAGTTTAGCTAGATTTCTAGGTTACCTACACATTTAGTAGTGTAACGCGTACGAAGTCGCGGGCAACATCCAGTTAACAATAATTAACAACAATTCATACAAAATGTAACTTTATATTGTTATACGCCGAGGCTGTTAAACAATGAGTAATAATCGAAACTTCTCGAACACTTTTGTCTTGCTGTGTTATTGTTGTTATTGTCTGCGGTTGCGCACAATGGGGATTAGTTTTTGTCGAAACACCGACGCCTTTCCTGGAACGATTGAGATCGTTCTCGAACAATCGAATTGTGAACGATATAAATAGGCCGGAGAGATGGCCGGACAGTGAGCCTCAGCGGGGCCCTGAAGAACTGACGCGGAGAAGGGTTTCGCGTAAACAGTAGTTGCTCGCGAGTCAGTCTGGATTTAGCTATACGTGCGAACATTTCGGTGACTTTAAGTGGTGCAACAGTGGTGTGAATTAGTGTGTTCACTCGTAACAATATGTAGGATTGTTTTTTTAATTGAGAAATCAGTTCAAATCACAGTATTTTTAATATATAATTATGGTGTCTATCTGAAGACCTCTTTGAAAGTTTTGCATGATCTGCAAGTATTTATTCTGGGTCTTGTGCTATTCAGGGCTATGTATGTGACTGTTGGGCGTTAATAATTTACAATTCTAGGATATGCAAAAGAACAAATTAGTTGCCCAGTTATGGCCTATGGATAATATGATTATCAGCTATTAGGGTTTACTGCTGAACATATATTTCCAGAAAAACTGTGTGGCCTGCACCAAACCACTCCCAGCAACCTTTATCAGGTCGCCCCCAGTTGGGGGTCAATGGTAATTACCTAAAAATTGCCAATAATCAAATAATATGACCGTATTTTATGTCCAATCCATAAACGCATGCGTATAAATCATACATCGCATTCGTCATCCTATCCCTTTTATTAACACACCCTGGACCAGCAACTCAAACTATTATGGGATCAATATCGGATACAATGGGATTGTAAAAGGGGGCTCATATTTTGATATTCACAAAAAAACTAACTCTTCCGCGAGCCCTCGCAAAAACTGCCAACACAATATGAACTTTGACCTATTGTAACTAGATTTGATATGCTTTCACAGGATGTTTGTTGTTCACAATGCTAAGAGAAAAAAATCACTCAATTTTGTGCACGGGACAATTCATTTTCTCCTAAAGATATAGAGTTCAATTTTCCGCTTTGTATAAGGAAGAAAGCTTTTACATCATCTAGTAACGTGTATTGATTGAAGAGACTGCCGTTAGGCTTTACATAATATCTGTCTTGTATAGAGGGTTGTACTTTACATAGGTGGTTAGGTTCGCGTCAGTCCTGGGTAATTTTATGGGTATTTTGAACTTGCTTTTATTTAACAATGGAAATCATTTGGAATGAATCATCGGAGCTTCTGTGTCATGATGAATAATCATGAACTCAACAGTATTGTAACGATGACAAAAGTCTTAAGACTCATCTGGAGGATATCAGGTAACTCGAGATAATTTTTTATCAAAATAGATCGAATGATTTAAAAGGTTTAACCATATTTACTAAATCAATTTGTAAGAAATTTATGTTCGGTAATTTATTTTGGTGTACACTAATGAGTTATCTAATCTAATTGGATTTGAGGAAACTTTTGTATTGAAAACTATATGGTCAAATAAAGTAGAGAATAGTGTTTATTCTACATTAATATCTACTCAAATCCAAATAACTTTAAATTACGAAAATAATTTCAGTACTTACTCAATTTTCCAACTTTTTCTCCTAAAAATTTAAAACAAAATACGCCAAATCTGTCCAGCCGTTTTAAAGTGATGCGCTTACCAACGAACATATTTCATTTTTGTTTGTTGCAGGTACTCGTATAATAGAATTATTGAGAGAATAACTGATTGTCACGACTTTCAGCGTCCCTACACTAACTAATGCGCTTCTAAAATGGCAGTATTGTGTCGTCTTTTAGACCAAGAATCTACTTATTATCGTCAAAATAATTGACTCGTTATCCAACAGGAAAAATAAAATAAAACTTTCCATAGCGTTGATTAGTCGACAGAGGGCGCCATCGTCTGCTCATTTTTTATTGCTCCCTTATTTATTAGAGCGAAGATTGAAAGGGGCCGATGGACGAGAATTGCGTCCCTGTATGTTGTTAGGCCTAACGCACTTTAGGTACGAAAATAAAATGAATAGATAATGCTAGACATCTCACACAGTGTTATCTAGCCCCAAACTAAGTAGAGCGTGTACTAAGGAAACTAAATAACTGATGGAATTCTCACATATTTTTTTTTGTAAATACGTACTTATAATTTAGAAAAACACCCTAACCCACACACTCCTACATTTCAGCTTCACCGACAGCCAAAAGCAACATGATGAAGTTAGCTGATAACTGTCTTATGCGTGCGCACACCGACAACCAAAAAGCGACATAATGAAGTAAGCTGATAACTGTCTCTCAAGTTTCCGTGAAAACTCTTAACTATATTTATTAATTTATCATTCCTTTTACAAACAAAGAGTTGTTGCATACGGGATGAAATATTTAGATCTTTTTGTTCTGTTACGCCAAAGAAGTATAACTTCTTGCGTGCGTACATAAGTACACACACACGTTTTTTTTTGTTAATATATACTTACATAGAAAAATAAAAAAAAGACATCCAGACCCGGAACAAATATCCCGCTACCTCCTGCGTCTCAGCCGGCTATTCGCCCACTCCGTCACGGAGATCGTCGAAAGTATACCAGCTGACCAAGAAGTCGGGTTTAATTTTTAACGCATCATCATCATGATCATCGTTATCATCATCATTGACGAGCTCCGTGACGGAGTGGGCGAATAGTCGGCTGAGACGCAGGAGGTAGCGGGATATTTGTTCCGGGTCTGGATGTTTTTCTTTTTTTTTCTATGTGAGTATGTATTTACAAAAAAAAAGTGTGTGTGTACTTATGTACGCACGAAAGAAGTTATACTTCTTTGGCGTAACAGAACAAAAATATCTAAATATTTCATCCCGTACGCCACAACTCTGTGTTTGTAAAAGGAATGATAAATTAATAAATATAGTTCATTATGTCGCTTTTTGGCTGTCAGTGTGCGCGCGCATAAGACAGTTATCAGCTAACTTCATCATGTTGCTTTTGACTGTCGGTGTGCGCGCGCATAGTAAAAATTTTACTTGCATATTTTTTTCCAAACGCGCCAAAAGAAGTATAACTTCAAAAAAGTATATAAGTATTCTATCAGTTATCTGGTTCCCATAGCAAGCTTTGCTTAGATTGGGGCTAGATAGCGATGTGAGAAATGCCCAGCAATGTTTATTTATCATTATCAAAATAAAATATAGTAGTTCACTGCTGGACTTAGGTCACACCCAAGATGCGATTGATAGCAGATTATATTAAGCGTGCTACAGTTTTATACATACTTTCTACGGAGTGAGTATTTTATGCATAGCACTATAATTTCTTCTGTGATACGACCCTATATGAGAACGTGCTGGGTCGCCAAATGCGTTAACTGCACGCAAAATAGTCAACACGGTCAAATTTAGCAGGTTTTGAACTCTCATGGCGTAATATTGTAGGGGTTCATAATATGAGCTTTGAAGTTTGAAGAGCTTTTAAGTTTTTTATGCGAAAACCAAAATTGATAAAAAACGATGAGAATTTTAATATTGACCTTTAAATATTGTTTGTTCATTAAACTTTATTAAATTAAAATTCTAAGTTTAAGAATAATTAATTCATGAAAATCACAAGGATTTAGAAACGTCAACTTTACCGCCTGGGCCTCTCATTTAAATTATTGTCGAAGCAAGATTTATTTAGAAACTGGAATTTCTGTTTATCTGCTTTTGACTACCCTTGACTGTTTTATACTTAATGCTTACTTTGTAAAGATAATAAAATCATTATTTAAAAAATAAATAAACAATAAAAATATGTTTAAAATTATTTCTACAATGCGTGTTTGTTTCTTATTATAAACAGAGTTAGAATCACACACAGAAGGGTGCCCATACTAGATCGTTTTTCCGGTATTTCAAATATACCTAGAGATCTTTTTTATTTTCAATTACTACAATCTCTAGAATCACCAATCTATGTTAAACTCTGTTTGGACTTCAGAAAGCTACTACACGTACAGAAAGTACACTGTGACGCTGCCGCAGTTGAAGGATCCTATAACAAAAAGAACAGTTATTTCAGACATATCTCTATTATTTGATCCGTTGGGATAGGTGGAACCTAGTGTGATAATAGCATTCAGAACCTTTAAATATCTGTAATAGATTGAGATGAGATAGCCAAACAAATTGCCAAACCTAGCAATGTTGCAAATACCCTATTGGATTCAATTTTCTCAAAAGAACATTCCCTTCAGAACTTACAGGTTCTGTAACAAGCACTGCCATCTAACGGTGCTGGATTACCCCACTCAAGGTCACAGTAAAGTTTACAAATGTAACAGATCATAGCTTCCCCAAGATTTGTTAATCCGACCATTCCAACAATCCACAAAATCAATACATTGTACGTTTCACCTATCCAGAGCGGTTAGTCTGGGAGCAAATTTTGTGTTAGCATAGTGTTACGCCGAGGCTGTTAAACAATGAGTAATAATTGAAACTTCTCGAACGCTTTTGTGTTGCTGTGTTATTGTTGTTATTGTCTGCGGTTGCGCACAATGGGGATTGGTCGTTCTGTCGAAACACCGACCCCTTTCCTGGAACGATCGAGATCGTTCTCGAACAATCGAAATGTGCACGATATAAATAGGCCGGAGAGATGGCCGGACAGTCAGTTAGTGAGTCTCAGCGAGGCCCTGGAGGACTGACGTGGAGAAGGGTCTCGCGTGAACAGTAGTTGCTCCCGAGTCAGTCTGGATTAAGCTATACGTGCGATCATTTCGGTGACTTTAAGTGGTACACCAGTGGTATGAATTAGTGTGTTGTGATTACGTGTGACCAAGTTCGTGTATTCATCGTTCTAGTGTTGAATAAAAGTGTTATTTTGGTGAGATCGATTCCCATTATTTTATCCCGAACCCTCAGCTCGTAACAATAGTTATGTACACAATAAACACAGTGTTTGTGTTGTAAATAAATATAAGTTTTTAGGCTAAGGTTTATATCTTTATACGGGAAACCTATAAGGCAGCCACACCAAAGAGCCACTAGCGTGTTCAATATAATAATATATTCAGGATGATGTTGGGACTGCCCCGCTTCTGCAGTGCATCAGGGATGTTTGAAGAATATCAAACGGATGGTTTCGAAGCCATCCTACGCAAGAAAACTGCATTCCTGATTCACAGAGTGCGGGGCAGTCAAAACAGCATCCGATAGAAGTGATCAGATATGGAAGTGCTTCGTGTTGAGAGTGATCAAACCGACCAAGGTTGGTCAACTTCAGCGCGAAGACCTTTTGTCCTTTTGTTTCGTGTGTTGTATTTTATTTTTTTCCTATTGTATGTGTACCTACTAATCTAGTCTTTAAGTAACAAACTAACAATGTATTGATTTGTGTTATCTGAAATAAAATATTTTTATTTTTTATAGGCCGTAGAATAAGTTAATTACTAACTTGTAACTATTGTATTGTTGCCTGAATTAAATGATTTATTATTATAGCAGTGACTTCTTTTTAAAATTATGCCGTCCCACTGATGGACAAAGATTTCCCGTACGTCTTCTATTTTTTTTATCTCTAGCCAACTTTAACCATTCGTTACGTAAATAAATTAACACCTAAATTGATTGTATAGAACATTAGGGAAGCAAGAAATTTTATTTTTTGATGTGATCGAATCTGAAAAGGTGTTATTCATAAACAAACCAAATTGACTGACAAAGCGCGCAAGATTAGCGAGCTGAAGTAGCAGTGGGTGGGGCACATTGCTCGAAGAACTGATGTCTGTTGGGGCGAGAATAATGGATAAGAAATGGTATATTCCATTGTGATTTTCCACCCTGTTGAGATGGAAGTTGGTCACGTTAACTTTAAAAGTGAAAAAAAAAAATTTTTTCAACTATAACTTTGAAGATAATTCAAACTTGTATGTTTCTAGCGCCTACAAAATTATGGTGCAATGAGCTACTAAGTACCCGAAAGCCTATATGTATAATTAATAAGGTATACCTAATGAGGTAACCAAGTGTTCAATTGTGCCCCTACGGTTCGAATGAATAATAAGTATGAGTATGACGCGCGTCTGGCAGCATTAAAATACAAGCTGCTGTAGTGCCTGGGAATGGATTAAATGGACTAGGCTTGCCTAGCACTAACAACAGCTTAGTTGGTCGAACGAAGCGAGATCTCTAAATCAACAGTGTGACACAATATTGGTGTGACTAAATGAGCTGAAATTGTTGAGCGATTGTTAAGATATTGGGGTTTAAGAGGGGTAAAAAAAACCAAACACCCTATATTGACCCATTAAGTATCAGAAAAATTACAAAGACGCCGCACCAAGTCCAGAAAGAGATGACGTGATGCTCTGGATGAATTTGATCATTACTTTCCACCTCTCGCATAACAGCAAATGTAAGAAGATACTTTGCCTAGGAGTAAAAAAACAATAATTTAAAAAATTCAGTTTTTTGCTTTTGATTAGGTAAGGTTGACCAGCAGGTCAAGTAGCAGGTTGGCAGCAGACCGATGAAAAGGGCAGAATGTTATAAACATAACACAAGTATAAAATAAGGTAGCTATCCGATTTCTCACTAGGGTAAACCTGTATCGAGAAAACATAGTTACAATTTCTTTTAAACGAATTCACGCGCAGAAGACAGTGAATGGGCAGTTATAAAAGCGAATATAGCACCCAGTGACCCATCAGTGAGACCCAGTGAGTGTATGATGTAAGAAAATGCTTACATGTTCCTGCACTAAGAGTATTCGCGATTTATGTACCGAGGGTGTCTCCCCATAAAGTTCATACGCCATTCCGAGTGCCGGCCAGTTTAAACCGATATTGCAGCTATGAAATATTGATGGCTTTGATGGTACCACAAATGGTACTTAACATGCTAATGTGAGGATTGTGAGTCGCGTTAATTATTTTCTTTTGGGAGTTTGACCGGCTCAGCTATTTTTGATCATAATTTTAATATGGTTCCAGTAATATTTAATTATTATATAATATATATTAATTATAGTAATAAACAAATTTTGTTTAATAGTAATACATGAAAAATGTAAGGCTAATCATAGATGCGAATCTACCACTTTAAAGTTAATTAAGCGTTAAATAAGCTGGTGGAATAAAGAAACTCATATCACCCCCATACACACAAACATACACGAACCCTTAAAACAAACATTAAGATCATCATTTCAGCTTGTCTGCACCCAATGCCAATACGTAATTTTCTCCGGTTCAATGCGACTTAAAAAAACTACACCTTTTTAGAGCACTTGTGTTAAGAGTGAACTCGTATAAAAGCCGTGAAGATCTTGGATTCTGACTTCTGAGTTCCAACTCACTGCACGTTTTCCGTCTTATAAGAACTATGTTAGAGAACAAGTGTAACACATCGGTCTTTCTGTTGGCAGCTTTCAGTGCATTTGAAGAGTTCAGCGAATTCGATTGATACTGCAATCGTGCGGTCTATTAGCCTCAGTAAGAAACAAACAATTTACCAAACAACTGAATTGAAACCTGTTATTGAACCGCAATGATTGTTCGCGTTCGGTATCGTATCGGCTAACGGGATAACTATGCGTAAGTACTTGGGTATATGTAGTTCTGACAAAAAGGCTGTATCGTTATTATAAATATTTAGGTAGATGTTTTTTGCATACCATCTCTAGTTTTTGATACTGTATAAACCTTAATGGTATACTAAAAGCATAACCATTATGCTTACGGCATTAACTTTCTTAGTTTCTGATTAATATATAAATAAATATTGCTGGACATTTCACACAGCGCTATCTAGCCCCAAACTAAGCAAAGCTTGTACTATGGGAACTAGATAACTGATATAATACTTACATACTTTTATTTTTGTAAATACATACTTATAATATATAGAAAAACATCCAGACCCGTAACAAATATCTGTAGATCATACAAACATTTGTTCCGCGACGGGAATCGAACCCGTTACCTTCTGCGGCTCTGCCGGCTATTCGTCCACTGCGCCTTTACATGAACAAGTAAATCTGATTCCATTACAAGCGAAAGTCTCTTTTCTCTTTTTCCATTCTTTACGACCTCCGTGGTGCAGTGGGCGAATAGCCGACTGAGACGCAGGAGGTAGCGGGTTCGATTCCCGCCGCGGAACAAATGTTTGCATGATCTGTTGATATTTGTTCTGGGTCTGGTTGTTTCTCTATACATTATAAGTATGTATTTACAAAAAAAATGTATATAAGTATTCTATCAGTTATCTGGTTCCCATAGTACAAGCTCTGCTTAATTTGCGGCTAAATAGCGCTGTGTGAAATGTCCAGCAATATTTATTTATTATTTATTCTTCACGATCTTGAGATTCTAGATTTAAAAGCTTTTTGAAAATGCTATCCAATGTCTCATAGCATTACTATACCCGCAAACTAAATATTAAATGTTCATAAAACATTTCGGTACAAAATGATACACAGATCATCACAGACCGACAAAAAACCGTAGACTTTCAAGTTTATTTTATTCAAACTAGAAGCCAATAAATCTCTATTAACAAATAGCATGGCAGTGAGTACGGTCAACGACATTTTGATACAAGAATTATTTGTTAATAATTTAGGCAGAAGCCTTCTACACCTACGCAGATATACCTATTTGTGTATGATACGTATGAAATTGCATACGAAGGCCCCAAATTCCCCAAATTCAAATACTCCTGTCTGAATGAATTATAGAAGCGATTGACCATAGACTGCAGATACAGTATCACCATAATTTTAACCGAATAAAGTTGTTGAACACATAGCCTCCCTGCAGAATATATCTTGCCACAACACAGGTTTTCAGTAATACAATCAATGACTTGCAGCTATAGGACTACAGAGCAATATTTAAAATTTCAAATCCAAAATAAAATTACAGTGACATGTGCTTACGTTTTTTAGCGAGTATATTAGCATCATTTTATCCAATGCATTTAAATATCTTCTAATAGCAGGCATAAAGGACTCAAAACCAAAAGCTTTGGCGTTTTGCGACTGTCGAAAGAACTGTCGCTCAGTATCTATGGACTGAGTGTCTAGTGTCTATGACCGTCGTATACGCCTACCATTAGATTCAAGCTCGAGTAAACATGAATGTCTCAAAAGTACCCAGCATATTTTTAAAGATTAATAATTTCGGGTGGGGGAGTAGAGGAAGATCGTGCTGTCAAGCAAAAGTTCCAGAACGTCTCTGGCCAATTATCAGTAGACCTGCCTAGATACCTCTGGATATGTGTTCAGCTGGCATAAGACCGACCTGGATAAAGATGCTTGGTGCAGTCTTGTATCAAAAGCCAAGACCCACTTCAGGTTGCTGAGCCATATGAGTAAGTATTAATTTTGTGTAACCAAAAAGCACCTTGTTTTGTACCTTCTGTCCTTACAAACTACTCTTTGCCGTTATAACTGGATTAGAGGCGGGCACTGCGCATATCGTAATATATCTCTTCGATTGAGCTTTTGGTGTATCATTCGTGGGATGATTCTCCTAGAGTTATCTATCCTTGGACGATAAATTGGAAATGTAGAAAATTAAGTTTTTCTGTGTGTCTATCTTAATCTATTTAATTCGAATGTAAAAGTTTGTCGTACTGTTGCAAGTTTCATTTCCGCAGCAGAATAACCAAATCCTATCCTATTCTTAAAACTGTACTTTATTTATGATATAATACTAACCAAAGTTATTATAAGAAGAAAAGAGAGAATAATAAAATTATACATGTTTTGTCACAAAATCGCTATCACACTCAGGATATTTCATTTATCCAATGCAAAAATTCAACAACCGCCTCATTCGTTTACGTAAACAGACCTATATTTTGTTATATTTTCTATTTGTTTTTTGCTAAAGTTTCGTAATAACGAAAGAAAATAAGTAAGAAAATTCATTTATTTGCAGACATAACAAAACAAAGATATATCGAGACGACCTCCGTGGTGCAGTGGGCGAGACGCAGGAGATAGCGGGTTCGATTCCCGCCACGGAACAAATTTTTGCATGATCTACAGATATTTGTTCCGGGTCTGGTTGTTACTCTATATATTATAAGTATGTATTTACAAAAAAAAAATATTCTATCAGTTATCTGGTTCCCATAGTACAAGCTCTGCTTAGTTTGGGGCTAGATAGCGCTGTGTGAAATATCCTGCAACATTTATTTGTTTATTATTTATTTATCTAATATATAAAACAAAGTCGGGTTGTTCAAACACTTATAACTCAAGAACGGTGGGACCGATGTTCATGGTTTTGATTTGTTGTATTTTTCTCCGTCCCGAATACCAATAAAATATTTGAAAATTACACGCAAAAAAAAATTATGACAAAAATTCATTTTGTCATACATAGATATAGCTAATGGTGGCAAATTGACGATTCTACCGTCATATACATGTCAAGGCGGTACGAAGTTCGGCGGGTCAGTTAGTACAGTATATGTATAACAAAGATAGCACGGTAATTTATGAAACTAAAATATAGAAAATATAAAATAGTGTCTTCGTAGGTAGCTAGGTTAGGAGCGTTTCCACCGAAAAAAAATTATACAAAAGAATTTGAAATATAATAGGACATTGTAAGTTGTCCAGAAGCTACATAGTCCTACAAGTTTCCCCGTTGTCGAGTGCACCCCATGACGAGGGTGAATGCGTATGTTTGCGGGCTTTTTTACATGTTTGCCGAAATGTGGATTGAAAGTATGTTGTGATAAGTGATTCACGCTCAGTATTTATCAAATTATCTCTGTTTATTTTTGCTAGTTTCACACTAGTATCAAGTTATTCATTTGTTTTTTATTGAAAAAGGTTTTGTAGCAACCGCAAGTCCTTGCGATTATCGTATAGCTAGGTAATTTGAGGTTACATAGTTTTATTTTATTAATTTCATCAATTTTGGATAATCAACAATCACATTATAGTTTAAGATTTTAACCACCCAATTTAGTTGAAGGTCGCGGCGGCTCTTATTTGATCCATTTTGGTATGATTGAAAAAACCTTAACAGAAGCTTTGTTTGTCTGTCTTGATCACCCTGTGTTAGGTCAGAAAGCTTTGTGATCAATGGCGAATGAACCTAGATAGTAAATTAGTTTTGCGTTTTACGGGGACTCTTTTCGTATCTTATAATAGTTGTCTTCAAGTAGAGAAACAGGTACTTTCTAGGGAACCATCACGTATTGTTATCATCAAATGAGGTAGTTGACATATAATAAAAAAGTTAGGTTAGACAAATAAATAAATATTGCTGGACATTTCACACAGCGCCATCTAGCCCCAAACTAAGCAGAGCTTGTATTATGGGAACCAGATAACTGATAGAATACTTATATACTTTTTTTGTAAATACATATTTATGATATATAGAAAAACACCCCGAAACGGAACAAATATCTGTAGATCGTGCAAACATTTGTTCTGCGGCGGGAATCGAACCCGCTACCTCCTGCGTCTCAGCCGGCTATACGCCCACTGCACCATGGAAGCAGTCAGACAAGATCCAATCAATATTCCTATTCCAATTATACACTCCTTGATGGTGCCCACTTTCTGTAATGCACTCAAAAACAACCCAGACTGAATAACGCATTTCCAATCTCTATTAAATCCCAGACTAGACTACGCTAAGTATCCTATCAGTAAATACACTAGAAAGTCGAAACAAACATTGCACATAGTCTGGATACAAAGAGACAGCGATTTAAAGCGAACAGTCCGTCAATAATTCTCACCCCGGATCGGTCAGGGTTGGTAATTGACGGGGGTGGGAAGGAAGGAGCAAGGGTTGGCGACTGTTGCTTGAGATTTCTGAGATACAGTTGAAAGTAACGACTGACGTTAATCAATTTGGAGACTTCATTGAAAGAGTTAAACTTAGACGCCAAAATCAGCGTGAATATAAATTCACAGATTTTGAAAAAATCAATGATACTTACGTCTACTTCAATAAATAAAATAAATAATAATAATAATAATCATAAAAACGTTTATTTTCCCATCACAAATAGGTTTTACAGAAGATATAAAAGTAGGCAAGTTATGTTACAGTAGGTAGGAAGGAAGTTAACTTATTGATTACATTTAGTAAGCCTAAATAAAAACCTGTTTTGTGAGGGACTGGTGCCTGAGATAGGTTTAGAAAACCTGTATTACAGGTCACCAGTGCTCTCTCCACGGATTAACAAAGGAAATAATTTGTTTATTCAACAACAAACTTCAATATTTGAGAAACAAAAAATTACAATGTATAATATAATTCAGGGTGGAAACATAGGTAACCAAACTAGGTTTGACCTGCTTTTAGAAAACCATCATGTTTCAGGAGCGTTTTGTTTCAAGCTTGTAGCAACATTACTTCGATTTGAACCACAAAACTTTTAAACATTACCGTCATAATCCTAATTATGTTGTATATTTAGTGCTTTCTAGTGATCACACCACGTTCAGTATAAAACATTGTAAAAATAAACACGATTTACTTACTTAGGCAAATTTTACGCTCTAATGTAAAACGTTTTGAGTGAACGATTTATGGTGACGTCACCAAAACTGCTTCGCCTTTACAATAATAAAGTAAGCTTACTTATTGAGGGTCATGATACGAAATGTCAGAGTAATATTATTTTAATACTGCTATAAGAGATTGAGGTTGGCACCCTGTATGATCGCATACCTATACCTCCCTCCGGACTATGGTTTATAATGGAATGTTCAGTGAATGTATGTGTGTGTGTGTGTGTGAGTGTGTGTGTGTGAGTGTGTGTGTGTGTGTGACTGTGAGTCAATATGAATGCGAGGATATTTGGTGAATGTTTGTGTGTGAAAGGGTGTGTGGTGAGAGTGTGTGAGAGAGGGTTTGTGGTGTGAGTGTGTGTAAGGATGTAAGTTTGTGTTTGTGTCACTTGAGATGGTTAGAAGAGTCAACTGTTGTATTTTTAAATAAATTCATAAATAGCCTCACGACTATATTGGAAAGAAGGGAGGGATGCCTTTGCCCTGCAGTGGGACAATACAGGTTAAAAATAAATAAATAATAACAATAGTATAATTCCACATTGCGGACATCCTCGGATCTCTTACTCAGTACGCAATCCCGTGTTGTTTAGTAATATTATATTATCATCATAGATAGAGTAACATAGGTATAGTAAATGACATTCAAAGCAAAATACATTCATTCTAAAGGTTAACCTTGTTACCACAAAAAAGTTAAACAACTGTTTAACGCGTGTTTAAATAATACTTTACGAATTATTGAATAGGTGGTTTTTAAATACGCGCTAAACAGTGTTTATTACTCTTTGTGTATTGCTGATTCAATTCAATTTCAATTTATTTATTAACATAGAAACAACAAAACAGTTTACAAAAAACCAAATCGTTATAACTAATATATAAGAAAACGGAAATACTGACAAGGTCAAAATTAACAACATACAATGGAAATACCTAACAATAAAAATAATAAAATGTATTTTTATAAACGAGTTTTAAAATAAATATGTGAGAAAAATAATAATACTAACAAACACAAAACTATTATGTGCATACACACGTAAATATACATATTACTATACTTTATAATTTACACAAAGTAAGTACCTAAAATTTAGTATTTTGGGACAATATCTCCCTCGTACTGAAGGCATACCTGCGTGTGATGATGCTAGTAATAACACAAAAAGAGCTTATGCAAAGAGTACGCATGGAATCTTTTCCCCTTACCGATTCATTCCGAATCTAGAAATCACATCT
Source organism: Philereme transversata (assembly GCA_963924445.1). NCBI lineage: Eukaryota > Metazoa > Arthropoda > Insecta > Lepidoptera > Geometridae > Philereme > Philereme transversata. Next base: position 9,223,167 of record OZ004353.1, read on the forward strand.
ATATCACGCACAGGAAAAGCCAACATTTACAACGATTATGCATGTCATCTTCAAATCCTATCAACAGACGCGTCAACCCTACGCGGCCAGTTACAACGCCTTCCCCTAAAACATTGTCATCTGAATTTGTGCCCGAAGTAAATAAGAGTCCTGGGGACCTCCGGTCTAATGGCGGCAGATTTATAGATTTTCCCGGGATCCCCACCGCGCGGGATTAAATTACGCCTGGCGTATTGGCCGGGCGGAGTATTAGCGCTTCCATTTGTTTACTCACTTCGGTTTCAACTGATTTGAATGGTCACTTTGCCTAAAAGACTTCGGTTGAATAACTTAGCGCTGAGCGGTGTCATTTAAATAAGATTCGCACTGGTTTACTTACTTTTTGGTTTAGGTAATGTTATTGCTAGAGTCTAATGAATAAAATTAGAGTTCAAAGGAAATAAATAACTATTTTTGTCTCATTGTAAGTCTAATTAATCGGCTATAAAAATAAGGAATGTACTCGTATGCAGAGAAAGAATACACAAAATGACGAGCTTGCATGGTTCTCTTAAATGTAACATCCCTATTCATTTTGCTTTATTTTAATACCTCAGCAATTTTCTCTAATAAGAACACAGCCTATAAATAACATAAAATAACTTGGCAGACACCTTATTAACACTAAAGCACTCCAATTCTCGAATACGTAAAACCTCATAAGTAATCTCTTGTATTTTAATAACAGTTGTCTTCGGCCACCCCTCGGTAAATATCCCTCAACCCCTCAGACCGGGAGGGCCACCCCTACCTCCTCCTGATTTTTAAAATCCAGACGGGTTAACTCGCGGGATCGTACAAAAGCATTCACTCCCTAAATGTAAGTATAGCATCAAATTATACTGACAAGTTTTGAGCATGAATGAATTTCATTTTGATTTTCTGATTTACATTTATTTCAAAAATGTAAACAGTAAATGTTTTATATGAACTTTATTGTTATTATCAAAGAATGAAATAACTTACTAAATCAAATAACTATTTCGGAATAAAAACATGGTAAAACAGTACTGGAACACGATAGTATTCACAGATGTGTCGCGAACATTAACACCCCCTCTGAGTTTATTATTTCCATTTTTTTTTTAATATTTAAGCGTGCGTAATTATGTGTGAATAGTGGGTATGAGTTTGTGTGTGTGTGTGTGTGTATGTGTACGTATGAAAGGGTGCGTGTGTGTGATGTTAGTGTGTGTGTGTATGAACTTGCGTGTGGTTGAGTGTGTAAGACCTATATAGTATATACAAAAACTTTTAAAAGGTCGGTATAATCCATATATAGAATCTTTTTCACTAAGTGGAACTCACTTCCGGCGTATGTTTTTCCGAACCAGTATAATCTCGGCGTCTTCAAGTCCAGAGTGAATAGGTTATTTCTAGGCAAGTGTGCTCCATCTTCGATCACACCATCAGGTGAGCTCAAGCGCTTGGCCATCATAAAAAAAAATCATCATTTCATTAACATCATCATTTTATTGTTATTTTCAATTTTTATTTAATATTATTTAATAATTCAAATAGCCCATTCAAATTATCAGCATTTTTCGTCTATTTCAAGTTGCAAGTTTGTTTACGATATAAATAAATAAATAACCTTCCACGCTGCGCTATTTAGCCCCAAACCAGTTAACTGATACTTATATATATTTTGTTTTTGTAAAGAAATACTTATTAAAGAAACAAGACCGGGAACAAAAACTATAGATCATGCGGACATTTGTTCAGCCGTGGGAATCGAACCCGCAATCTCCTGCGTCTCAGCCGGCGAATCGCCCACTGCACCACGGCGGTCGTCTTGTTGTTGGATGTTGTTGTTGTCATCTTAATACGCAAATCGTTTATTTTAGTAGTCGTTATAATTACGTTTTACGAGTTAAAACACGCGATTAAATAAACATAATGCTTTTTATGTGTTCGCAATATTAACGATGTGTCGAATAATGGTATTTAATAAAAAAAACCGGACAAGTGCGTGTCTGGCTTACGCACCGGGAGTTTCGTAAAAATAGTTTATTTATGTGAAAATTTACTGAAGAGAATTATGAGAATTACTAGTTTCCACCCGTGACTTCGCACGCGTCGTTTGTCAGTAAAAAGTAACCTATGTTTCAATCCAGGTCTTTTTTTTATATACCAAATTTTATCGAAATCGGTTACAACGTGATTGAATAACAAACAAATAAACAAACATCCAAACTTTCACATTTATGATATCAGTGTGATAGTGTAATATTAATTAAACTTAAGAGGAACATTTACAAGGCGATCATAAGACCTGTCGTAATGTATGGTTTTGAGTGTTGGGCCACGAAAGGGACGAAAGAAGAGTGCACGCGGCGGAAATACGAAGGTTGAGATGGATGTGTGCGGTCACAAGAATAGATAAGATAAGAAATGAGTATATTAGAGGAAGTTTAAAATTGGCGCCAGTGATAGAAAAAGAGGAGTAAGAGGCTAGCGTGGTATGTCATGCGGAGGGAAGAAAATCATGTGACAGATATGATTGTGGATAGATATATAAGTAGAGGAAGGCCGAAGAAGAGATGGATGGACTGTGTGAAGAATGATATGGGTAGGAGGGAAGTGATAACGGAGATGACGGCTGATAGAGAGATGTGGAGGTGGAATACATGTTGTGTCGACCCCGCGTAATGTGGGAAAAGGCCAGGACGAAGAAGTGTAATATTTTAGCGTGGTAGGTTAGGTATAGAGTAAAGGAACTGTGGGACTATTATTTGTTAAAAAATATTTGCTTACTAAGTATTGGATAATCTGTGGTTGATAAACCATAGTAACTCCTTCATATTCTACGTCAATCATAAGTAGTTCTTGCTATTTCAGGCTTCGTGTATGACTTGACTGTATCGATAGCCGTAACCTTGGCATAGAACCTTGTCGTTTCAGTCAGCGCTATACATAAATGATTACTTTGCTTTGAAATGAGCATGTCAGTTTTATTAGGGTTTCGGACCAAAATGGTAAAAACAGAACCCTTATGCTGCGACTTTGTCTGTACGTCTGTCACAGCTGATTATCTCAGCAACTACTGAAATTGCCGGCTTGAAATTTGGAATAGTATTTAAATAAAAACATAAACTAGTGGTTCACCCCAAACTGAGATCTCGCGAGTCTACCATAAAAACAAAAAAAATATTATTCGTAATCTTTGACTATCAAAATAGTGCCACGAAATGAGAACCAAATAACTTGACCTACAGTTTCATTCAAATTACAGGTAACGGGAGTTCATGTAAATTGGGTACGCTTTTTTGGGGTACAAATTGCAGTTATTCTAGATTTCAGACATTTGCCTATATTTGTGATACTTAAGCTACACGCATACCAAATTACAGCACTGTGGGGTCACTGGTGTACCCTGTGAATTTTGTCAAAGTTTAGTTTTTATTATGGCTAATAACTCAAAAACTACAAAAAATTTACTAAAATTAAAAGCGGGGTCAAAATGTACTACTTTTATTTGACGTCTCACTTGACCTAATAGTCTCATTTTCATTTTTTTTACCCTTCTTGAACCGGATCGGATGATCGGATGTTCTTCGAAAGTTATCCTCGGACAAACAAACATTCATGCATGCAACGCCGATTTGCCCAAGTTGATTTAAAGATCTCGCTTCGCTCGATCAATAATATTGGCCCTCGTCTACTACAATTAAAAACCGTGCGTGCCCCAACGGCCATCAATTCTAATGACGATGTAATTTTTAACTACTAAAGTTATGCAAATAGCTGTATATCATAGCACTCACTTTGCCTAACTATAGAAGCTTAAGAACTAAATAACTGGAAATCCTAATTATTTTAGCCAACAAGTAACTTTTTAACAAAAATATAACTGACATAACCAAACTACTTAACTAATTTTGATGAAATTTCTATTACAGCAACAGAAAGTATATCTTTTCAAATGAAAAAAGAATTTTCCAAATCGGTTAATAAATGACAGAGTTCTGAGGTCATAGACAACAAACATAAAACCAAATTGCGTCCCTATAAAATTTGAGGGTTACCCTCTTTTTTTTGGGATTCCATCATCAGATCCTGAGTTGGTTCCAATGGGAAACTCGGAAGTGTTACATTTTTAAGCAAAAAAAGAATTTCTCGAATCAGTCCAGGCTTCTTCAAGTAAAAATACTTTCAGAAATACGACATTAAAAACTGCATTCAAATCATAAAACTCCTACTTAACTAAGCAAAGACTTCGTGTGAGTCATTGGCTGCGCTTGTAGTGGAGGGTGGTAAAAGGGGGGGGCTAACATTGAATGAGACTATCTTTTCTAACAATAGGTGGGGATGAAAGAATTTACCGTAGTGTATAAATTATGTTCCGCTAGTGCAATGACAGAAACTAAATACCAACCAAATCACGATATAAAAATACTAACTTTTTTTAATTCCCAACCCAAAAGGTGTGTTATGAGTTTGACGCCTAATGTCTGAATGTCTGTATATCTTCTGTGGCATCGTAATTCTCAAACGTAAACTGATTCGGATGCAGTTTTTGAAAATAGAAAGCTTGAAGAAGCTTAGAAGGTTAAATTAAAACTTATTATTTATTATAGTTCCGTACCTCAAAAGGTAAAAAAGGAACCCTTATAAGATCACTTTCTTGTCCGTCTGTCCGTGTGTCACCACCGATTTTCTCAGGAACGGGTGAACCTAGCAAGTTGAAATTTATACCAGATACTGAGGTCTATAGTCCCTATTAGGTGTAGGTAAATGTAGGTCCTGAGTCCACACGATAAAAAAATATGGGCAAATTTAGATTTTCGCGAAAACTTGTATGTACCAAAATTTTCCTTAATTTTATTAATAATTTTCAACTTATTTTATTTTTCGGAATTTTCCCTTTACCTTGCTATTAATCTAAATTGACAATTATAGGTCAACCGGAAGTACCCTATAGGTTTTGGGTTGAAAACCTATATGGTTCTTACAGTTTATAGGAAAAATTAAAAAAATAAAACAAGTTGAAAATTAAAGGGTGTCCCCATACTTACATACTTGAAGCCAATTAAGATAGTACTCTGAGTTGTATGGGCTTCATACAAATTAGAGGGCAATGGGTAGTAAAAACCCTCGGCACACGAATTCGACTCACACTTGACTGGTTTTTTTTACATTACGGGGTTGCATTTTGGGTACTAGTCATTGACCTTTTACATCTGTTAGAGATGTATAAGCGATATTATCTGTTGTTCAAGTTGCGAGTGAGTGAGGTTTCTTCTATGTAAGCGTGTACCATCGTAGACTGTATCATCGCTTACCATAAGGCGAGATCATGGTCCACACTAATATTATAAATGTGAAAGTTTGAATGTTTGTTTATTTGTTTGTTACTCATCACGTCGCATTGGCTGAACTGATTTCAATGGGTGTGTTGATAGATTAAGACCTGGATTGAAACATAGGCTACTGTTTGTTGACAAGCAATGCGTGTGAAGCCGCGGGCGAAAGCTAGTAATTAATAAAATAAAAAAAGGTAAGAAAGTATTACATTAATTGCTTACAAGGCCTATACAAGGGCGACAGCTACGACCATATATTCTGCAGGTCCTTGTAGTTAGCAAGAGAATCGCAGGAAGTTGGTTTTTTAAAAATATAATATAAATTTTTAGCCCCCAAAGCAAAAACAAGACTGATCAAGTGCGTAGTACCAACCTAGATTTATGTTAATTCTGCAGCCCCAAAACTATACGACATCAAAACAAACAAAAAATTGTTTTGGAATGTGCAAATGAAGCTCGTTTATATGATATTCCACTTAACCTTGTGAAATTTTGACCCACAGATATGATCCCTTTGGCAATCAAAAATCAATTGTAAGAGTCGTAGAGTTCCTTTTGAAAGGGCTCGCCCAGGGAAGTACTACCACCATACCTATTTCTGCCGCCAAGCAGCACTGCTGTGTTTCGGTTTGAAGGATATGGCTGCGCGTGAAATTACAGGCACATGAGGCTTTACACCTGTATGCCTCAAGTTGATGGTTACCACTTGACATCAGGTGGGCCATAAGCTTGTTCCATCTCAATGTTGCAAAAAAATAATTAAAATTAAAATATATATTAATTTCATTTGCATTTCACGTGAGCAAGTATTGCTGAGATGATCGTATGTGACAGACGGATGGGCGGACAAAGTCGCACTGTAAGAATTCGTTTTTACAGTTTTGGCGCTGACCCCTAAAAATAAAGGTATTTGAGGTTTTGGCCTCAAGATAATAACGGAAAATTTAACTTAGAAACCTTTTGTGATTTATTTCAATCATTATTATAAATACGAGATTTATCACGTACCGTTTGAAGACCGATTAAACTAAGAACGAAAAATTTTGTATATTAGTATATTAATATTATAAATGCGAAAGTATGGATGTTTGTTTGTTTATTAGTTACTCAATCACGTCGTAACGGCTGAACCGATTTCGATGAAATTTGGTATGTACGTAGATTGTAACCTTTATTAACACATATGCTACTTTTTGTTGTCAAATATCGCGTATGAAGGTGCTGGCGGAAGCTAGTATTTTTATATTGCTAAAAGCTAAATTGATTTTTATTGTTTTACCAATGTGTTTGGAAATTAATGTACCATCTGATGTCGATCGGGGATTTTTTTTGTAAATAAACAGTATTGTGACAAAATTATCCTAAGTTATCTTTGCTTATTACAATTAGAATATCTTTAAGGTCGCATCCACTTGGGACATGCCCTTCGTGGCATTAAACTACGCCCTAACAGCGATAAAAAGTTTTATGTGCCTTGTAATTTCACGCTCTTCGGTAAAATTAGAAAAGAGGTCTGGAATATTATTTCAACAATTTAAGTAAAGTAATGTTTCTGAGGCAAAACGCTGCCAAAAAAATATATGACTAATATCTTCACAGGTCAAACTCTTGCCAACTCCTTTTTACCCTTGAATAAATTCCAATAAAACCTTAACTTACGAAAGTTTGTGGGTCATAAATCAAAATGAGAGCATCGTTTCCCAATCTCTTGTTGCTATTACATCGAGGTACAGACACATTAATCATTTACAATTACGTTAAATGGCCCAAGGACCCAGTAGAGCCGACTCCCGCCGCATTGTGAATAGGTACTCAACTGACAGTGGACAAATAACAAAACTGGGTTAATCTTTTACCACCCGTAATGCCAGGAGGTTGAGTATCACCCCTCGCTACCTCTCTTTCTGCCAACACTGAAACTGAAAAGGACAGACTGCTCCAATCCACTTCTAAAAGGCTCTATCCAAACCAGTGCTTTCCCTCACTTAGCCTCTATTTACAAACAAATTAGGTCCCAATTGACTCGCACCCTGAATTTTTTACCTTTGGAATTCAAAAAAGATTTATTCGATCAACACAATATGCACTTTGTTTCACGTGTGATTGAGTCGTTTTTTCTGTATATGCGTGAGAGTAAATTCTAGATTTAAGTATTATATTCATGTATTTGTTCCATCACGTCTGTGCCGAGATGAAAATGCCATGAAAATTCCGTCCCTCTTACCCTGATGAGATTGAAAAGAGAGGGTGTGGTATTACATTAAGTCACTGCGGAGAGTACGTATTGCTACCATTTACTTTGTTTGCTGTAGAAGGTCTTAGCACTGGAATTTTCGTATAAATCTAGTTGAATTTTTGCTCACCTTCAAGAGTCCAGACGATCGCTGCTTCAATTGTAACGACTTTTAAATTTACTTTGATATTATAAACATGATTGGGATCTCTACTTATTGGCATATATTTTAATTGCTCTAAAGTTAATGCGAAAACTTTAGTTTCAAGAAGAGGTGGACGTAATATTATGACTACACATATTATGCATATTAAATACACAAAATGATGTACATAATAAACAAGTGGAACGCCCCGGACCCGAACAAGTGGTTCGCATCGCGAATGTCAATAAAAATCCCGATAGTTAATTTTCCTATAATTCATTGATATGTCATATTTTTACATGTACATATTTCTTTTACCCCCCCCCCCCCTGTATGGGCATCAACTGGGTTAAATCCGTAACTATTCTTAATAATATTTAAATTCAACCTAAACCTAAAAAAATAGGGGGGGGAATAAATTTTTTTTTTTTATTATTTCATTAATTGCTCAAAAAGTAAAATAATAAAATAAAGAAAAGGTTGCAATGTACTGAAAAGGTCCTTTCATTAAACGTCCTACTTGGACTTGATTGTCCCACTTTAATTTTTTTACCCCTCTTGAACCCCAATATCGTAACAACGCCCCTAAATTATTAGCTAATTTAGTTACACCAAGATTGTGTCACTATCAACTATCTAGATTGTACATATGTATCTATCAAATTATTCGATGATCGGATCAAAACTTCGAAAGTTATCCTCGGACAAACAAACGTGCATACCTACATACATATATACGGACAACGCCGATTCGTCCAAGTTAATTTGGGGATTAAGCTACGCTCGATTGTAAAATATTAAGGGTAGAAAGCATTAGTAGAACTTGATATGTGCCATCGTTGATTGTTGTTTTATGAGTTTCCAGTGAAAACAAAATCCATCATTCACGACATTCACTGTATTTAAAATTAGTTTCTTCCAAGCAATTGTAAAAATAAAAAGTTAATAGCACCGATTAAGCGCTTTACAAAAACCTCGGCAACGCTTTTAACCCGTCTAGACCCTCTAAATTACGAGACGAAACCGAATCAAACAATAAAAAGCTAAATTCCACAACCATATCGGTATATGTATTGAAATATTAAAATACTCTTCAACCTATAATTTGATTATATTTAACGCGGGTATGGGCGCATTTACTTAAATAGCAGATTGCTACTGATCAAGAAACTATATTATGATCTTAGAGCATCAAAGAATTAATAATAATTATATACTTAAATATCTGCAAATATTACAAATGTTACATAGCAAAAATTCAATAAAGGAGAAAAAACATAAAATCATATCAGCAAAAAACCCCCATATAATCAGCATTGCATCGAAGGACCACCAAATCTATAAAGGGTAAACGTTAGTAATCGGTAAAATCGGGATCGGTAAAAGCCTGTTTTCTACATAAATGTGGTATAACAAAAGGAGTTGATCCGAATCGGTCATTAGAATTCGGGTCGGTAATGATCGTGCGCATCGCCAGTTTTGTTTGTTATATTAGTGTTTTAAAACTCTCAGGTATATTAAATTATTGTTTCAAATCGTCATCGTCCACTCCAGAAACCTTAATTCTTTCTTGTAGAGTTATATACCTCCTTTTTAAATTACTTTGTAACTTTGTAAATGTACTATTGCTTGCATGATCATAAGTCGTAGGACGTTCACTGCTAAACATGTTTTCTCGTAGATTGCAAGTGTGGTGTTGTGCGATTTGCGTTCAAGAGCTACCACCAACCTTTATTAGGTTGCCTTTACATCCAGTGATTAACTATTCCATATTATACTCGCCCAAATATCCCCCCAATCGTCTTTCAACAATCGGACGGGCCTCTGTGCGAGTTGACGCGGAATTAGATTAGATTAGATAAGATAATTCTTTATTGCACACCATAAAACAATACAAATAACAAAGAACAACGGAATTGGCTGCAAGCTCTTCCTTCTCAAAATACTGGTACTCAAATGGATCCTATACCTTTCCAGACTGCAACTTGTTTACGGTTGGGTGCGTGGTGTTGCACCCCTCATCAGTGCCAGTACGGTACGGCAGTCGAACAGCTTGGTCTCCATATATTATCGTGTTCCAGGGCCACCGGTAGAATTTCCCGTCACGCTAGCCTTAATGATATCATACACCGGACTTTTTACAGTGTCAACGTTCTAGCCGTTCTCGAACCGAACGGGCTGATACGTGACGATGGCTTGCACCTTGAGAGAAGGGTAGGCCGTTGGTGTGGGACGCTACGTGCGTCGATACTCTTGCGCCATCTCATCTGTCTGGTACAGCAGTTGGGGCTGGAGTGGCGGCAAATGCAGCCGAAGATCTCAAGCGACGCAAATATGGAAGCCTCGACAAGGTTTACGTATTTGAGATATTTGTAGTCGAGACCCAGGGTCCATGGGGGCCCATGGACCCTGGTCCGTCACGGGGACCATCACTTTTTCAAAATTATTTCTGGGCGTCTGGTCCAATTGACGTGTGATCGGAGAGCTGGCGCCTACCTGAGTTGCATAAGCATTGCAATTCAGCGGGGCAATGCAACCAGTGTCTTGGGGACACTTCCGCCTAGTGGTGATCTGGAGCAGTTGAGCTGTCTATAGATCTTCGCAACTGTCATTGGATGATTCAAGTGTTTCTTCTGTATTTTAGTCATGTAAATAATTGTATATTCTTTCTGTTATTAAAGGCATTTTGCTCCCTAAACTAAATACTGTAAAACTGAAAAAATAACTATTCTACACTGTGATATCCAGTGCGTGGTTTACACTCGATAACGCTCTTAAATATTTTTTAAATACCTGTGTACAATTGCTGAGAGGTCAAAGTTGTTTTGGTATCTATTCCTTTCATGCTCTGAACATAAAGAAGCTCTGCAAGTAATACCTACTACCAGTTTACTTGTGTCTTGTCATCAGTACATACGATACAGGGTGTGACCTCCAGTTGGTCACAGCTGTGGTAGGGTCGTACTGATTCTACATACTATATGCTTATCAATAGTGCTTGGCAAAGGTTTACCATTAGTTACATTTGCCAAGCACTATTATCTAAATATGCCAGCCAACCATATTATCCTCGATATAAACCGAAATTTACAAAAAATTAATTTATTTATTTATTATTTTATTTATTTAATACTTTCACACAAAACATAATAGAGCTAGGAGGAATTAATGCTAATAGCATTATCTACCAGTCATCTTGGTCGTGCTAAAAGAAGGTAAGGCGTGACACAGGAAAAAATGTATTTCACAGCTAATTATAAATACAAATCCTAAATGACTAAATAAGAACAAAATAAAAATACCTAACATAATAATTAGAATATATATACACGTATATACAATATGTAACAAAAACCCTGTCGGATTTTTAAGGGTGTGATATAGTATCGATATTTGGTCACAATCATGTAATTCTATTACAGAAAAAACAAAAAAAAAATACCCGACTAAATTTTATTATTTGGCGCTCAAAAATTAAAACTTACATCTGGCAACACCGGAGACGGTGACCGCCCTTTAGACGACGAAGACACGTGCCTGTGCACGTGTCTTTTGTTTTTTTTGTTGACGATTGTAGTCAAGAAACAATAAGTTTATTGCAGCTCTGAAAAGAACTTGGGTTTAGCTCAGAAAAGAACTTTGAGTTAGCTCTAACAAAAGCTTAGGTAGGTATTGCTAGTTATGTAGAAGCACGTCAACTTGATCAAGACTTCGGCGGTCGTGTTTCACGTGTCGACCTCCAACTTCAATGCACCTTCGACACCGTTTTATAACGTTGGCACGCACTTTTCGCAGCACACTTGTATCAGATTTTATTGACTCAAAAGCCGCGACGATTCGAGTTCGCATTTCCGCTTCCGAGTCACACAGCTTATTAAACACAACTTGTTTGACGTGCCCCCACAAATAAAAGTCTAATGGCGTGAGGTCGAGAGATCGTGGAGGCCATGGAATAGGTCCCCCCCTGCCTATCCATTGCTGTGGAAACTGTTCATTTAAGTAATCGCGAACTGCACGCAAAAAATGAGGTGGGGCGCCATCGTGCTGAAACCACATTGAACGATGGAAAGCCACGTTTAAATCGTCCAACTCTTCACTAAGCTCATCGCGCAAAAACGCCAAGTAGTTCGTACCGCTCATAAAACGATTTAAAAAATACGGACCAATGATTCGATCTCCGAGTATACCGGCCCACACGTTAATACGCCAACGATGTTGGAAATGGCTTGGTTTAATAGCAAACGGATTTTCCATTGCCCAAACGTGTTCATTGTGCTAGTTAAAAACACCGTTTCTCTCAAAGAAACATTCGTCGGAGAACAACACACGATTTAAAAAAGACGCGTCCTCTTCAACTTTTCTCAGCATCCAGGTGCGGAACTCGGTTCTTGGTTCGTAGTCGACAGGCAAAAGGGCTTGTACACGACGATAGTGGAAAGGGTGTTTTCCTTCTTCACGGACAGCCTGCCAGACACGCATGTTGTTGGTACCTACTTGACGCGCTACAAAACGTGTGCTTCGCGTCGGATCTTCGGCAAACATGTCCAGGACTCTTTCTTCAACACTAACGTCATGCTGTCGTGGTCTTCCGGCATCAGCACGATGTGCCTGAAGTCCACGAACATCACCTGTCGTAAACACCCGGTTGTGTAGGCGTTGAAACGCATGGTCCGAAGGCACTGGAAGACTTTGAGGCAGAGCAAAGCGCTCCTTTTGAACTCCTCCCTAAGCACATTAACATTATTGTAATATTCCGCATTCGAATATGACATTTCGCGAAGAAATAATGTCGGGACGTACGAACTACGGACGGTACAGCGCAAAACTGAAGCGAGGTCGGCGCCTGCGAGCGATAGAAGGCCGCCAATAGCCGCCGCGGCGGCTTTTGGCGACTTTCAACAAAGGTGTTTATGGCGGCGCGCCGCCTTTGTACAACTCGGTAAAATTTGCCTATTTTTGGGGTAAAATTCAGATAATTCTTGAAATTAAAAATGAAATAACTTTCAAGTTATTTGATACATATATGTTTTTTATACATCTGCCTGACTTTCATTTCTATGACGGAATACGCTCTCATGGATCCGACGGGGTTTTTGTTACATATTGTATAAATACAGTTATCTTACGTAAAAACCCTTATGTTAAATATATGTAAGTATATTTAATAGAAATTACATTGCAAACCTAAGTCAAACGCATGATTGTATCGGTGGCTTAATTATCTTCAACTTCTCAATGAAGCGCTGACGCACCAATCTTTTAAACGACTTTTGTTTCAGCCTTTTTAATGTTTAATGGCAAGTCATTCCAGAGTCGGACCGCAACAACCGAAAAGGAGTTAGAGAAATAAGAAGTCTTATGGGAAGGGGTGTAGAGAAGTAAAGTGTCAGCTGACCTAAGCTGTCGGTTGTGCGCATCATTTAAAAACTGAAATTTAGGTAACTATCTGAAATTGAAAGCCCACATTGACGTCACTATTATTTTTGGTGTTAATCGATTAAACATATAATTAATATTTTTTTGTCAACCTATATTGTCCCACTGCTGGGCAAAGGTCTACCCCAAGTCTCTCCAATATAATATTATAATATTTATATTTATATAAATAAGTGTATGCGCCCAGTTAATGCCTGATTCAGTTAAATTGGCTTTTTCTAGGCATTCGTGATCGCCACTTCGTCACTTACTAAAAGTAAGTCTGTGACCAATCGAAGGTGTATATGTAAAAAGGTATTTGCCACCCTGTATAGCGATATCATAGCAACTGTATTTGGTGAAGGCAATTTCTACCGGGAATCTGGCAGCTGGCCAGTCGGAATAAGCTTGCCACGACACCCGGAGAGCACCAATACATGCCTGCACTTATACACTTAATTTATAGCAGACCCTCCTAGTTGCTGGAAATTTGAAAGAATATCATCTGTTACTGCAATCATAAACGAAACAGCAGCAGAAACGTGGACACTAACGGTGATATTGAATCACAACTTGGAAGTTGCTCAGCAAGCAATGGGATTTCTCTGAAGGATAGAATCCGAAACAAGGTTATCCGGTGATCGACTTAGCTCAAAAGGTAGCTGAAATGGTAGTGGTCCGGCCATATCTACCGCAGAACCGATAACCGTTGTGATAAACGTATTATGCAGTGGAGACCTCGTCTAAACAAGCATAGAGCAGGATTAGATGGCGTGATCATTTGCGCACTGTAGCTGCTAGAGACTGGATGAGAAGATCTAAGGTTTGAGATCAATGGCGTACCTTGAAAGAGCCCAACAATCAGCAGTGGAATGCTAAGATGGTTATGACTGCAATCATAAAATTATTCCTAGGATTCATAGACCACGAAAGGTGCTTCTTACTAAATGTTACTTAACCCTGATTCCGCCATCTCCTTTCCATCAAAAGACAAGCAGGCGCACGGCTCAGTACCATCCGTACCTAGTTGATATACCACCCATTCGAACACACCGTTTTGGTTCTACGTTCTTGATGCGTACAGCTAAGGTATGGAACACTTTGCCGACGTCTGTTTTCTTAAAGAATACAATCCGGGCCTCTTTAAGGTAAGAGTGGTTTCTTCTAGAAAACTTCGCTTGTGGAATGGTCTCCCTGCATGGTGAATTATTAATTTAATCTTGTGATTCCGGAAGAGTTCGAAGGTTATTTCACAATGACGTTAAAAAACATAAGCTACATATTTATTTTCTTTCTTTCTGCAAGCATTTTGTAAAGCCTTGTTTTTTTAGTTTCCCTATCATTTTTATTAGGCAATTAAAGCCAGTTGCAGTGCTAATAAAGAGGATGGGGTAGCCTGTTCATCTCCCCCAAACACCCATACTTTTTATTAGTCTCATTAGACCTTGTCAACTACAAACAAACCCCTTGACACAGTGACCAGTTTGAAATGTCTAGCTATGGGACCCCAGTTCCCCAATTGCACTAGAAAAATGGCCATAGTCTTTGTTGATAGTTTTGACAGACTATACGGAATCTATGCTTAAGCATGAATCAAAACTCAAGTGTATTAGTAGCTTGTCATGAAAGTTCTGTCAAAAATTATATGCTTTAGTTCGATTTAGTTTTGGAATTAGCCAATCATTGTCTGAACTTTTGGTGTTTGATAAGTCAAAATGATCGCTTTATTTTCTATAGTCATTTTGTCAGCCCAATTGAAACGTTACAAATTATTTTCAAATTAGATGCTGATTTTAAAAGAAAAATATTTGTTGTTAGTCATTTCAAATACAAAGTCTACAGGTTATTTACGTCAGTCACAAGCAGCCGCGATATTTTTAACCATAACATTTCAATGACCTTTTTGTCATCAATGTTTCCACGAATTAATTTGCTTTAGAATTATTTAAAACTGTTTGTTTTAAATACTCAAATGCTAAACATATAAATTGTAATTCTCTTTTTAGTTTAAGAACTTCTAGTTGAACTTTGAAGGAGATGACCTTTGTAGACTCTACGAAGATCTCTACTTCAGCCCATATTCTCCATCTCGAATGTCACCCCGCGAGATTTGGTAACTGAGTGGTTTGTCAATTCTTGAATACATTTGAAAGTATCTTTGAGCAGTTGATAAGCATTTTACTTGCCAAAAGCAGACCTTATCTTCAAAATCACGAGTAGGAGTAGAAATATTTGTATGCTAGGTAGGAGGCAGGTCCAAACATTTTTAATTCCTTCTCGTTCGCCTTGCATCGGTGTCCTCACTGCTGAATGACACTACGTTTTTGTTGTAGGAACTTGGTTTTGATGATGTGTTTCTATCACGTTCTGCCATCTGGTGAACTTATGGCGTCACTTACGGTGGTATCCAGTCCTTACATTTACTGATGTGTCCAAACCTGAATGGAATCTATTTATATATTTTGTAGGTTTGTGAATCTACTTAATAGATAGTAATTAGGATTATGTTCGTTAACCTTCCTATACCCGCCCGTTGGTCTGTTAGACCGACAAATTACTTTCCTGTGTTTTTTTCACGTTAGGACAACTCTAGCGCAGGGAGCTTCCTAGTAGCTGCATGATTCGTCGCCATCTTCAATTCAGTGCGACGCGAGCGTTGGTGCGTATAGTGCGTGACGCAGGTCACACACTTGTAAAAAATATTTTTGTTTGGAGCATGCAGTTATGGTATGCTCTGAGTGCCATAGTGACACGTCTACGGACAACTAAGATTTTTTTAATGTTTCTCATATTGTTATCTTTAATATTTTAGAGTTTTTTTGTTTGTTTTGTAAAAACTATGTTAATGGTCAAATTTTTGTAGCTCCTAAGAAAAAGAAGCATTTTTTCAGAGACTGTTTTAAAAGACTGTAAGTTAATAATAAAGTAAATATTTTCTATAACATTGGTTTATTTCTTGTAAATACATCCCTTAGTAATAATAAAATATATTTTGAGTAAGGCTTTCTCATCAAAATTATAGAAAAAAATGACTTGTACTTTCGGTCCCAGGCACCGTGCGCGGGTATATTTGTAATTTTTTTTGGCGCGGGTATAGAAAGGTTAAAGGCCTTCACCGAGGAGGCAGATCATCCTCTCTTATTACGTTTTTTTCTTCCTATATTCGGTCTGGTCACTTACTCTCCAGACCAGATGATAGATCTGGTCATCCACCGCTAAACAACCACCGACAATATTTCCATAAAATAGCATAAAATCAAATTGATTGTAAATGAGCTACAGAATATTCATTCTGAAAACAGAATCCAAAGCAGACGTCATTGAAATACACATCACACCTACGAGGCTACGAATCAAGTTAAAGTTTATTATGTTTTTACAACCAAAAAATCCTACAAAAAAACTTCCAAAACAACCTGCAATAGCCGAAGATCAAACGAAAGAGGATGTTTAAAGTTATGAGATGATAGTCTCTTATCTGCGACGCCTAGCTACCAACCCGGGTCTGGCTTATTGCCAGGTTACTTTGGGTCAAATTGCTTCCACCCTCGGTTCACTCTTGAGATCTGCTTCAAAAACTTGTATCTGTAAACTCTTGATCATTCTATTGCCATCTTTCCTCGTGTTCCTTTAAATCAAGAAGGTCCATAAAAATCTTTTGATCTGGCTGTCTTGCCTAAACTGCATCCAACACTGCTCAGTAGTTGATTTTGATTCACATACATTCTTACCCAAAACGCATTACTATATACGGTTTCCGTTCCATCGCGGTCATTCGCGGTTATAAACACCGTCATCGCCTCCCACCAGATTCTTTCGCCGCCATAGGGCCCATGATCAAAGAGTTAAAATATAAATACAACTTTCATTTCTATATGCATCCGATAAGTTTATAAGCCACCATTTATTTCCTCATAACACATTTTTATGATTCCAGATTGATACACCAACCGTTGTGATACGCAATATGCAGTGCGGTCGGTGGACACCGGACGCTGGCCTCTGGCCAATACTCGGCTGAAATTGATTTTCCCAATGGAACTCTTTGCTCGTTGCATGCATTAGGTGTGTTAATTAATTTTTCAATGTTGGTACTAGGTCAGATTTTTCAGTGGCATTGTTAAGAGTACATTCGCCCTGTCTTTATTCTCGCGTAACAGGACTTGCATTGTAGTTCTGCGCTAAATGGTAAGATAATTTGTAACAGAGAAGAATTAAAAAGGAATTAAATTAAAAAGGATTAATTAAAACTTTAGGTATCAAAGTAGCAGTTCTAGGCTTAAAATGTATCTTATGCCATGGGTTCGTTGTCATTCCTCTGTATTTCATCCGTCTTTTAACTTTCTTCAGTAAAACGATACTATAACAACTTAAAATTTAACCCAACAATAAAACTTTAAAATGAAAGCAATTTGAGAAGAATCTCACTTTCCCGAAAGGCATGTCTGTCATTCAGAAACTGATTTATGCACGTGCGTGCTAGTGAGATACTTGTTCAAAATGCTGAAATGCTGCTTCTGCGGAAGCATTTTGTCCAATTTTAGGGAAATTTGCAGATAAATGTAAGATTCCTTGAATTCCTAACGTGGGAAAAGAATCCTACAGATTTAATTCTCATAAATATAGGGATGATATACCTGAAAGGTCAACTACCAACCAAAACTAGTCCATCGCAATTCCTGTCTCATGCACTTCTTCCATTTACAAATACTCATCTCCATCTAAATGTTTCAGGGGGACTTCCAGGGGAAGAGATCGCTTTTTAGCAATAAGACTAACTACATACCTATATACATATACTTTGTTTTTCATTCTACTGTATCTAGCTTGTAAGGTATAAATAAGAATATTACACAGTGGTTGTGTTCTTGCCCAGCGAATGCTGCAATTTGCCGCTGTAATTACAATAAATAATATTTCGGCCCCACGTGTTACGTTGGAAATCAATTGAATTATCGATATTTGTCTAGACTAGTTAATTTATCTATGCAAGTAGAGGAGGTTTATTTCAGTTTTATGATAAAAAAAATATTTTGTTTTATATTAACTGTTTAAAGATGGAAATAAGAACCTACTGAACGATTAAATATACTTGTAAACAGTCATGATGACTTGTAATTTTAATGTTCATGTTAGGTACCTACCAACAGTCTATTTTATCGTATATTGCAGTATCCATACAGTAAATTGCAGTTCTCCATTTAACAATCTATGCAAGTGATGTCCTCCATTGTTTGTTGATGTCATCGGTACACGTGCCCGCAACATAATCAATGCCTAACTATCGAAATCGACCGATAAACGTTTTCCTCAATCGATACTTCCACGGGCCATACAGCCATACTCCGAGCGATATAAACACGAGAACATCGATTGAAATCGTTTCGCTAGTTTACGACTTTATTTTCGGCGGGAATGTTTTCTTTGACTGCGTCAGTTAGTCGACCGGCGTGTATCGGATAAATATTAATAAAGCGGGGCGGCCTCGTTTCTGGGAAGTTGGGAGGATCTTATTATAACCGCAATAGCACCTATAATTAGCAGCATTGGAATTACTCGCGTGTACGTTGCGCCAGATTGATGTTACGCGGCTACCATTCGATTCTATCGATTGTGGAATCGATTTGCAAACGTATCATTATCCGATTCGATTTTGATAATCTAGCAAATTTTTGGATATGGCATGCGAAGTTGCATGATTGAGCATTTGATTTAGTTAATATCCGTTCCATCCCAAAGTCATTTTTTACGCCGTATAAGACGACTCAACCTTTACTTCGTTTGAATTTGGGTTGCATTTTTTTTATATGCTTAAAACGGTTATGATAATTTGATTAGTTTTATTTATCATCTTTTGATTAATGCAATTTTGTATATGCTTGATGACAAACCTCAAAAAATTATCAAAATTGATTTTAAATTCTCAATCTGGTAATAATGTATCCACTTTATCCTCAAATCAATGTGAAGAGTAAGTAAAAACAAAAGAATGAGTCAGTGGAGCCAACGACCGCGATGCGGGGTGATCTTTTGAAATACTGAATTTAAGTATGAAAGCAGGTTAACAGCTTTTATTTACCGGCGCTGGCTCTTACCATGTTTAAACTAGCGATCAGTTTTTAAAAGTTTTATGACTAAGGTCATTGTATCTCATAATTTTTCTAACAATATTATTTATATACCTATAAGCATTGCCACTTATAGTTTCTAGTGACTACAAGACCATTTTTGACTATTTTTTGAAATCTGTGGGCTTTTCCACAAAAAAGTTAAGCACCCGTTGTAAACCTGTTTAAAAATCCCTTACCAGTTACTCCTAAAGATTTTTTAAACAGGTGTTTATCTTTTTTGTGGCAAGGCTCTATATGTTTTATAGCAGCGCGTGTCTTCCTTCGCTCACCGCGTCGGGTCTGTCGCGCATGTACCATCGGCGGCGGTAGGTATTTAATATAGTTAGTATTGAACCTTTAAGCATGTTACCGGCTTCATACGTGAACCTCGATTCCCGAATAATTGTCGACGGGTAAGGTGACGACGAGAATAACCGAGAGACTGTGCCCAAGCTCTGTTACGAGCCGCTTTATTTATGTATTGATTAATTGCCTTAATTGTTTACTGTCATAAGAGCCAGTGAGTCGACTAGGCGAAATGTTTGAATAACTTTAGGAACAAACAGTTTGTAGTTTTGCCAAAAGACTCATGGAGAAACCCAAGTTTTTACGATAGTGGTAAAACCTTATGACGAACATAATCATGGTGCTGACAATTACTTTTTATTTACTTATCTTTAATATATAAAACAAAGTCGGGTTTGTTCGAACACTTATAACTCGAGAACGGATTGTCCGATTTTGGTGGATTTGATTGTTGGATTTGTCTCCGCCCCGAATAGCAGAATAATATTAAAACATCGGAAAAATGCACGCAAAAAGAAATAATGAAGATAATTCATTTTCTCATACATAGATGCAGCGGGTGACGTACATTGACAGCCCGCGTCATATGCATGTCAAGGCGGTACGAAGTTTGCCGGGCCAACTAGTCTTAAATATAAAACAAAGTCGGGTTTGTTCGAACACTTAAACTCGAGAACCGCTGGACTGATTTTCATGGTTTTTGATTTTTGTATTTGTCTCCGTCCCGAATAGCAGAATAACTATTAAAAACATTGGAGTATTGACGGAAAAACAAAATAAAGGAATTTTTTTTCCCCATATATTGATACAGATAATGATGGCCGACGTATATTGACAACCCGCGTCATATGCATGTCAAGGCGGTACGAAGTTCGCCGGGTCAACTAGTTAATTCATAGAATAGTCGTATATTATAAGTAGAATAATGCTTTATTGTACACTAGCAATATTTTGAGAACTAGATGCTAACGAATCCAAACTATAGACAGACAGTGTAGACTTCTGTAGAACATAGTTAATTTAGAAATGTGGTTAATCGCTACGTGTCTGAAAAGATGATTTTATGAATGACATAAAGTTAAAAAGTCGCAAATCTGTAAAGTTCTTCTCAACACTAAGCTTCATGACAATGGACGAGTGCTACCTAAATGGTATACAAAGAGGCGTTTTAGCAATAAATATGAAAGTATAATGCGGAGGAGCATGATACCGCTTTGAATTCTGAACCCGTACTGAACTACAAACACAGGCCAACGCAGATATGTGTGCGGTAGTGTGTAGGGAAGCACACAGGCACCTAACCGTGGGAAAGCCAGCTTATACGGTGTGAACAGTAATATAAAACATTCAGTTGTTATTTTGATGCGAATTCCTTCAGCGATGGGCGCATTGATAACACGTCTTTTGTCCGTGACAATAAATTGATAAACAACAATAAATGATTTACAATTTTTGTACAAATACCATGACAACCACATGTGATCATTATAATCGACTTAAGTTAATAAACAAAAGCAAATCAACGAAGCGATGACCGTAGCTCTTGAGGTAGATATTCATTTGGATAATGATATTCTGCGAATTACTCCGTGTTTATAACCATAATGTTTCGGATCGTAGTGTGTCCGAAGTCCGAATCGAGGTTACACACAAGCACACAGCAACGTTATGCTGTGGTTATGCCTTCACGTGGCAACAACCTGGCTGAGTAAAGTAGAGCTTTGAAATACCGTCTGTTTGCACCGGTTTAGTGTCTGTTGCTGCTCGCTGCGGGGGAGGAGAAAGGTCAGAATCGACTGGTCTGAGTCTCGCTCGGCAGACGTCACTCGCACACATTGTTACTCACGCTCACAAGACTACATGACCGTGGCATTCCATCGGCATCCACACACACATGTTTACAGCGCACCTTATTAAAACGAGACGCGAATCGACGACTTATCGGGCAATTAGTCGTGGCTCACGTCAGATATTGCTGCGTGGAGGAATCCTGAGTAGCATACATTGATAAGTGTTTATCCTAGCAGCGCAAAAAAGTTTTTGACAAAGCCGCCTTGCTATTCAACCTTTTCATTGAATGCGTTGAATTTGTATTACACTATTTGTTGTGTCCATTTCGTTTTTTCAAGTAATAAAAATATAATCTGTGCTCAAAAAGTTAAAAGGATCATTGAACTGTGACAGTTTTGTTTAAATTCATAGTACACAATGAAATATCGATTATCAAAACTTGGAACCGGCAATGGTTGGCGTACATAGCAATGCTATTGCTGTAGGCTCGGTGCAAAGCTCTCGCGGTAGCGTGCTTGAATCGGCACGCGCTAGAGCGGTCGCACTGCGCAAGTGCGACTGATAACACCATAGATTAATAATAGTACTATACAACAAACGTAGCACTTTGATAAAACTAAAACAGATTATAAGTATGAAGTTAGCACGCGAGCTAATTAGAAACTTAAAAGTGACAGCATGAAAGCTCAAACCATATTTCATCTAGCAATCATTACAAATAACATTTGAGGATTGAATTGTGTGCATCCTCACTACATTAATTCTTATTTTTGAGCGATAGAGCTTAATTTACATTGAAAACAGGTTTGAGTGAGACAGGTCGGTTAACTCGACTCGCTTATTCGCGTGCTGTCAACTTATGAATTATTATTCTGTTAACAACACTGCATTTATGTAAAGCTTATGCCTCTCGTTAATTGGACTTAGCTAAGCGGCTTTTCATTGAGATTTAATAACATCATAATTAATTATGACATGTGTAAATGTATCACAAGTTTACATGTTTTATGAGTAGGTAAGTAATTAATTAAAAGTTGACAGCGAAGGTACGTCCAACAATTATAATATGAGTAATTAGTTAGAGCTCATATGAATGCTTTAATTTTAAAAATACCATTGTTATAAAACCTGACTTACACACTGCTGAGTATAAACACCCCCTTGCCTTGTGACGTTCTATAGGGACCTCATCCAGTCTCACCCAGGTTCTGACATGTTTGCTACATCATCGTCTGCCTATTAGAGAATGTTATTTTTCTCTAAAAACATATTAAATCGAAAACTATTGGTGATATAGACAAATTAGTTACATCACGATTTTTGGGGCTTCAAAGGTAGCGCTTATTTATACGCCGACAGATTTATGGACCCACAAATAAATAAGCTAAAACCAAATACGCGAATCAGTTGGTAGACACATAAAATTATGCATATTGGCCGCTGCTACACCTACAGATCGGCCCCCAATGACGCATTTACACGTGATGCAGGTTGCCGGTATCTGGGTTACCAGTTAGGCAGGGTGAAAAGTTGTGGGCACAAACGGCAGCTACTAAAACCGTAGCTAACGCAAGAAAACGCGTTTAGAAGCATAACTTTAGAGGAAATTACGTTCCGCGTTTTTAAATTTGAAAAAAAAACCTTTCAGCGTGTTGCCATAATTTTATCTCATCTGTTTCATTAACTGATAAAAAAACAATAATCAAGGGATCAATAGCTGAGGCAAGTCTCACAAATCGAAAAATTGATCACACATTTGTTCAATTAAAAAATGTAATAAAAAATACCTCATGATATTTTTTTTCGAATAATTCGATTATCTTATTTATATTTGACTGCCTCCGTGGCGCAGTGGGCGTATAGCCGGCTGAGACGCAGGAGGTAGGTAGGGTTCGATCCCCGCCGAGGAACAAATGTTTGCATGATCTACAGATGTTTATTCCGTGTCTGGATGTTTTTCTATATATTATAAGTATGCATTTACAAAAAAAAGTATATAAGTATTCTATCAGCTATCTGGTTCCCATAGCACAAGCTCTGCTTAGTTTGGGGCTACATAGCGCTGTGTGAAATGTCCAGCGATATTTATTTATTTATATTTATCTCATTGATGGGGAAGTTCCAAAGAATAAAATAAGGTCGTGCGTGATCCTGTTTTTAGAGTAAATGCTTTTTGAATCGACCAAAATGCAAGTGATATTATTGAATTTTGAAAATAGCTAAATGAACGATGGGTAGCAAAATCAACTCTTGTCATCTATCTATATCTATCTTCTATATATATATAAATCAATTGCTGTTCGTTAGTCTCACTTAAACTCATAAACGGCTGAACCGATTTGCCTTATTTTGGTTTTGAAATATTTGTAGAAGTCCAAGGAAGGTTTAAAAGGTGAGAAAAAATAAAGAAATTGCAATGAAAGTAAAAGAAGTAGTAAGTAACTATTTTATTTTCCCATACAAACTGTTCGTACCTGTCAAACTGGATGCGTCTATTTCATTTGTTATCAAAACGTTATTTAAATTATTTAATTTCTAAACGCACTATAAATATTTGACCACAGACAAATGTGACATATATGTTTGTTGTCAAATATTGGTGAATCCTTGGATATCTTCTTTATAATTTGTGTTTGTGAATTCGTGAAGTGCGCGGAAACTTTTTATGCATCCATATAATTTAGCCGTCGTTCATTGACGTGAATTCATTTACATGAAGTGTCGCGTCACTTTGACAAGAGTGTTTTATATTGTTTTTATCCCGAAGTTCCACGGGAACGGGAAATTTCAAGCGTGCGAAGCCGCGGACGGGTCAACTAGTCTATTATATGAATCATCTTCTTCATCTTATTATCAGCCATAGGACATTCACTGCTAAACAAGGCCTCCCTCATAGATTCCAGAGTGACCGATCTTGTGCTGCCTGCACACAACGGCTCCCAGGAATATTTGATCAAGCGAAGCGAGATCTCTATGTCAACTTGGGCAAATCGGTGTTGTATGTATGTACGTTTGTTTGTCCGAGGATAACTTTCAAAGCGTTTATCCGATCATCGTGAAATTTGGTATATAGGTAGATAGTGATGGCACAATTTTTATTGCTAAAAATGTGAGGGGGTTGTTGAGATGAGACTTCTAGGTCAAGTGGGGCATCAAATGAAAGATCTTCATTAGTACATTTCAACCCTGTTTTTATTTTTAGTTTAATTTTGTAGTTTTCGAGTTATTAGCTATTATAAAAACTAAAGTTTGGCTAAATTCACAGGGTACACCAGTGGCCCCACAGTGCTGTAATTTGGTATGCGTGTAGCTTAAGTGACACAAATATAGGCAAAAGTCTGAAATTTAGAATAACTGCATTTAGTACCCCAAAAAATGTTAACCAGATAACATGAACTCCCGTTACCTGTAATTTGAATGAAACTGTAGGTCAAGTTATTTGGTTATTCATGTCGTGGCATTATTTTGATAGTCAAAGATTACAAATAATATTTTTTTATTTTAATCGAAGACTCGCGAGATCTCAGTTCGGGGCGAACCACTAGTTATCAGGTGTTCTTCCATACAGTAGGGAGGCCGTCCTATGCTGCGCTTTTTAGCCTGTGCGGCTCCATAATAGTTTTTCTTATAAATTAGCAGAATTGGGCCCCTTGTGTCAGCCTCATTCAGGATAAAAAAACAAAGTAATCGCAGATTTATTAACTAGCGTATTGTTACTACTAAATAATATTCGTAGTACTCGTACTTATGGTCAAGTTCGCGTGTCAAGTGTATAACAGTTTTACGATTGCGGTGTACATTATAAATTATTTTAATTAACTAGTAACCTGTCACATTTGATCTATGTTTAAGTATATTACACGTGGTAATTACTTCGTATTCAAAAGCAACTATCCAAGATTGGTTTACGTGGGTTGATCAGCTAATACTCGTCGCTTTGATTACCAAAGTATCTTCTAATTTAGTTTAGTTAGAATTTAGGTCACTCATCCAATCAGTAACCACGCGGAACATCTCTTAGCAACTTATTGCAGGAAGGCTGGACTTCACTTCATGGAACACTGGACGGGAGCGCACACTGTGCACGTCTAGTGTCTCCATAGTCTACCTGGATGTTATTTTTATGTACGTATTTACTTTTTTTATTGTATTGTTATATTGTACTGGATATGGACTATGGACTATATACTTGCGTTGTATATAATGTTGTGTTATTGCTAGTATGAAAAAAAAATTGTATTAGCATAACTGTAAGGTCAAAAAGAATCATTTTGACTCGTTTGATCATGTGAAACCTTCATGTAAATGTTAAAGCTAATTTTTCTTTTGTATAATGCTGAGCAGACGGCAGATCAGACTTTTTCGGCAGACGCCTTTTAGTAATCAGAACAATATACTCGATATTGTTCTGATTTAGTTAACGTGTTCATCGTTTGAAGTTTTTGTTTCATCGTTACTTGTTTCGAAATTAATGTATATATCATCAAATCTGATCGCAAATCATCAAATTTATTAAAAAAGCAATAAATATATTAATAGAACTAATGTATTATGATCTCATATAATTACTAACTATTTTATTTCATTTCGACGCGGGAAAACTGAAAATGTTTTACGATATAGGACTGCTAGCGCCATCTGTTGAGGATCGGAGTAGATTTGCGGGAAAAATAATTTAACATTTTAATCGCTAATAGATATTGACGATCTCGATAAATTTCTGCAACTTTTTTAGTGCAAAATTTTAGTATTTGTGTAAAACCAAGAAAATAATTCAGGATACTAGAGCACTTTTTCGTTGTTGATGTACCTATAAAAAATTCTAAAGTAATTATTTTTGATAGGGTTCAAATTGATAAAGCTTCGGCTGCAATTAAGAGATATGAGGAAACTAATATGAATAACATCTATAATTAAATCTGGTCAAATTGAAGTTTTGATGTAATTTTAGTTATGTCGATTTGCATTGTCACGTTTGTTATAAAAATGCATATTTTTACTTCAAAGATAACTGAAGTTTAAATTACGAAAACGGTACTTATCAACTTACTTTTGCATACCTTATGTTTTGAATTAAAAATCATTATTCCTCTACAAGTATTAAGTAAATGAGTTTTTCAACGTTTTGAGTTTTAGTCTGAAAATATTTACAAAGTATTATTTAATCAGTCAGTCGAAGTGGCACGAGACACATTACTGTCGTCCTTGGATTCACATTGTGTTTTGCATTCGTTAAAATGAGCCGGTCTTGAAGACGTTCAATGACATCGGAGGGTTGAGGCTTGCAGTCGACATCTCGCCAGCTATCGTCCCGAGATCTGTCCACATGAGCGGTCTGTATAGAGCTGCTAATAGTTAGACTGGTATCATTTTGGTGTGTCAAAAATGAATTGGCGCTGGGAAATATTATGCTAAAAATGTTTGCAGCCAGATATTATGCTAAAAATGTTAGTGTGTTAACATGCGCCAGGCTTTTTGTAGCATCAACGTTCCAGCCATTGTCCAATCGAACGGTTTGATACATGACGAGGGTAAGCGGTCTGACGGTATAACTTTTATACCTTGGGAGAAGGGTAAACCTTTGGTGTGGGATGCCACGTGCTTCGATACCCTTGCGCCATATCATCTGTCTGGTACAGCAGTTGGGGCCGGTGGAAAATTCAGCCAAAAATCTCAAGCGGCGCAAATATCGCTATGTATTTGAGCCATTTGGGATCGAGACGCTGTGTCCATGGGGTACCGGGGCCCATGGCGTTTACAAATTTATTTTCGGGCATCTGGTCGAAGCGACGTGTGAACGTTGCAATTTAGCTGGGCAATGCAGCCAGTGTTATGGGGACGCATGGTAGTTATTTAGAGCAGTTGAGCTACCTACAGATCGTTTGCAAGGGTATTTAGATGATTCAAATGTTTCTTATGTATTCTTATGTCATGTAAATGATTGTAGAAATGAATGAATGATTGATCACACTTTATTGTACACCATATAAACATAAAATTACAAAAAAATAGAAAACACAAAGCAAATAGTACAATGGGCCGGTCTGATCGCTTAGAAGCAAGGTTGTCCTTGCGTATTCTTTCTTATAATAATGGTATTAATACGTAAAAATAAAATTTTGCATCCCTTTTTAAAGCTTATTGCGCGTATGGAGGAGTGTGAGATTTAGCCCAGTTAGAGTTTATATGGGGAAAGGGCAAATGCTAATGTTAAGCTAAAATAAATTATGATTAACTGTCGAATTTTGACCACTATGCACTGGCAATTAGTTGGTAATGGTATTAACAATTCTATATAAATAGCACTTAATCGGCGTATCCGAAGGCACGTCGCGGGGCGGCTGCGTCGATAAACGCAGCACTACCGCACCTACAGCCTCCACGTCTCGGCTTTTGCTCAACTTATCTCATCTCATATTGGATACTTAGATGCATCTTCTCTTATACTATATAGTATATAGATGAATTTGTAGACAAACTTGTACTTTCGTTATATTTCTCAGTTAATTAAGAGCTTACTGTAACATGTATGAATTAATGAGAATTCTGTACTACCTTACAAGCTAAATACAACAAAATAAGAAACAAGGAAATATAAAATGGAGGTCATATCATTAAACAAATATATAACTACATTTCACACAGCGCTATCTAGCCCCAAACATGAAATTAAAAGCTATGAAAAAATCATTTTACATACATCTAAAAAAGCAGCTTACAGACATGTAAACATGTTATGTTTTACCAAAAAAATATACCAGATCTCAGTATTTTTCACCACTACTCTAGTGGATATGATAGAAAACCAATGAATAGTGAATGGGTAAAAACAAATTAGTCTCCAAAAGTCCCGTTTCTCAAGGTATCCCAAATACTCGAGCATCAGAACAAGAGATTAGAATATCCGGCCATTGTGAGTCAGATGTCGCGTAAGGCGCCCGTACGAGATAATTTCACCTGACCTCTGCCAGTTCATTGACTGTGGAGCTGTGGCCTGCATAGACGTGCGTATGTCTAGCATGGGGGATGGTGCAAACTATGAGCTTAGAGAAACTCTTATTATAGCGTTTTATCAAAAGCTGTGAGTTTTATGTGCATCTATCTATACTTCTATACTATTGATATTATTGATCGAGCGAAGCAAGATCTCTAAATTAACTTGAACGAATCGGCGTTGTTGACTTTCGAAGCATTGATCCGATCTTCGTGAAATTTAGTAATTAGTAGGTAGTGATAGCACAATCATGATGTGATTAGATAAGGTAAAAATGTAGAGGGTTGCTGGGATATTCTAGATGAGTCAAAAAAACTCTAAGTGGGACGTCACGCGAGTGGATGGTTATTGTAGCATATTATTAATTCCTAGCAAGAGACTGAGAAAGAGAGTAGATCAAATAACTATCTACTCGCAAAGACTTCAGTTCACCCGTGATCATGGCGTGTGTAACTCACACATATTTATATCCTCACCACAAACTATTTGACAAACAATAAATAAATAATGCGTAACATTTGCGTCGAAATATCGGGATACTCGAAAACTCACAACTCATTTGTAGTAAATATCCCATTTTTAGTAAAAATAATACATCATCATTGAGTTGTTATGGCTTTAGTATTCCAAAGGTATACTCGCTTGCGTCAGTTCGAAATGTTTTGAGTGTTTCAGTATAACTAAATTAAAGCTTCGATGCAAAGATTTAATAGTGATAATTACGAGTTTCAAATCAGAACTGTGGCGTTCTACTCGTCTATTTTAAAACGCTGATCGTTCGTTACTTATCCCATCTTTAGCCCAACCGAGAGCCTACTGCGTATAAAGTGCTTCAATGTAAAAAGGAGACGTAGAAACAAGGAGGAAATTTATCTCTGGCTTCGTGGGCGTCGCGCTAACGCTCGTACGGACTGGGTGCCGCTCATTGTTTCTCTGATTGTGGATAATAAGGCGAAACATTCTTTGATGAGGGACACAGAGTACACTACAAAATACACAATAGGTATACGGATGAGATGCCGGTTATCTAATATTAATATGTGAAGAGAAGATTTTATACCCACCCCTTTTAAGCTTATTATGCGCACGGAGGAGTGTGAGATTTGGCATAGTTAAAGTTTATATGGAGAAGGATGGGCGAAAGCTAAACTTAAGATAAAAAAGCATGTGTGCAATTCACACGTGGTAGAAGTGAAATATTAAAAAATTTGGTTTCAAGTTAATGAGACAAATGTAAAATTTCGGGAAGATGATAATTTTGTAGGTTTTAGTAATGATCATAGTGATGCAAGGTTAGATAATTATTAACACGAGTGGAGGGAGTACGAAGCAAAGCACAAAGAGAACCACGAACATAAGAAACACTGTATAATGCTTCCTATCAAATTTTCTCCCACGTTAAATCTTATGAATTTATGTGTCTGTCTCTTTTTACTGTCGCTTTTTCGTTTCATCGACTTTCAAATCACAACGATGCTAAGGAAGTTTTCATTTCAAAAACAACCTCTGTATGGAGGCATCCAGTTATCATTATTATTTTAACAACCGTAGTTAAATGTAATCTCAAATTCAATCCTTGATTATAATCTTTGCTTGATAATGGAATCTTTTCAATATGCATCATTGACTGTTTCGGATAACTACTTATAGGCGATGCTGTCATCATAGATCGCAATGCAACCAAAACTGCGAGAACCAGGTCTAAATCTAAACAAACTTTTCGATAATAATAATAATAAATATTGCTGGACATTTCATACAGCGCTATCTAGCCCCAAACTAAGCAGAGCTTGTACTATAGGAACCAGATAACTGATAGAATACTTAAGTATATACTTTTTTTTTGTAAATATATACTTATATATAGAGAAACAACCATAGCCGAAACAAATATCTGTAGAACATGCAAACATTTGTTCCGCGGCGGGAATCGAACCCGCTACCTCCTGCGTCTCAGCCGGCTATTTGCCCACTGCACCATAGAGGTCGTCAATAATTTCCACTAATAACCAAACAAACCAAACAATGACAATATTCCCACAGCATTAACTGAAGATTATTCTGACACCGCCAATCGTGGAACCGGCCTCTGGATCGAGTTCACATTACATACAGACAGAAAGGCTTTCTATATGTACATTTAGCGGCAAACGGCAAACCGGCCATCGTCTACCTTTAGGTAACCAAGAAGCGCGGACGACCATAGACCTAGGAAAACGTATGGAATATATTAAAATATTATGTCAGGTATTTAGACCGGCTTGTACAACAATCTCTTAACATATTTTGCGACTAAACATGCTTAAATTTGACGTATCTGTATGATTTGACAATTCCATAAAGGCGACTTGCGCAACAATGCTTAATGATTTAGTGGCTACATATGATTTAAGGAGTTGTTAAATCATACAAATAAACCAAATTTAAACATGCTTAGTTGCTAAATACGTTCAGCGGTCATTGCGCAAGTCGCCTTTATTTTGCGTCATGTAAACTAAAAACAATCGAAAGAGAGGTGACAAAACAGTGGAAAATATTTATGGCTCTGCGCAAACGAGCTACTAGCTCAGCCGTCGTGTCTGTCGCGCGCCTGCTGCGTCTCGCAGACACTGCTGTATCGTGTGGCCGCCATACAAAACGTATGAAAGAGCGTTGAACAGCTTGTCGCAGGCTACCGGTGTGGTTGTGGCTCGTTTGCGCAGAGCCTTACACTCCATCCACTTTTGTGCTGTGCTTTGTGTTTTCGTTTGTTTTCATTTTAACGGTGTACTATCGACAAGGGCCAAGGGTATCCAATTTTAAAACATTTTCGTGTGTATGTTTTGAATGAAGCTAGTCCAGCCCATTTTTGTTTTGACCGATGAGGGGCATAAGTCCCGTTATTTGGGTTAGTCCTTTGTCTTAAAAAGCATTAATACGTAACGTACGATGAAATATTTTCATTTATTCATTCGATATCACTACTTGTGGGTATTTTTTTATTAGAAGCCACCATGTTTATTATCGTAACCCAAACTTTATGCGCAAGGAAACGAAGTTTTCCACATACTTAATTTTTTTAACGTCTTAGATAATCACCACATGACCTCTAAAAAGTTCGAAAGTGCTAAACCCCCTCGGAAATTCATACAGCCCCTTAAATAAGTCTGTATTCTACAAAGTTATTTAACGACTGCTCTGCTAGAATCCAAGTTCAGTAGTCATTTTGCGTTTGTGTCTCTACGTAGAGTAGGCTTGTGTCACTTTATTGTAACCATCTTTTCTACAAACAATATTGAGTTTTCAGCCTATAATTTTAAGGTTTCACAAAAGAAGTCGCTTCGCCTCGACGCTATTGTTTTTGCTTTAAGGATCAAAAACATACATTTTTAACTTTATTTCCATCTGATAACCGTTAGTTCCTCAGACGGCCGCGAGACTTTTTGTGGAGCGGACTCCATTGCATTTTTCAATGTTGGTTCTATCATTCATAGTTGATTTTGATTCGTAAATGGAATTATCTTGGTTGAAGTACTGGCACTTGAAAACAAAATGAGTTTATTTCATTTTATGAATGACCTGTATTTATAAATCAAACGTGTTATGATTATACCCAAAAAGATTTTGCATCACCCAAACTCTTTGATTGTTATTCTTCTTTTTGATACTTTTATACACGGAGTATATAAAAAATATAAATAAAATAAAAATTGTTTATTTAAAGCCATTGACTCATAAAATAAATCACTAAAATCAAATTAAGCTAAATTAAATCAAGTCAAATTAAATAAAATTATACAATAAAATTTATATATATCTTTTAAAATCATTCATAGAAATTATTCAAAAAAATCGTTTTCTGAACGCTTTTGCGAACGATGTAGCGAATGAAAGCCGCCGCCAGTATGTATCCTATGTTGAACAATCAGTGGGTCAAGATGACTACCGAGTGGAACCCTAACACAGCCCGATGACGTCGCAGCAGACCAAGGAAAAGATGAAGGCTCACTAATTTGCGAACGGATTCGATCTTGGCACTGGAAAGAATCTAGGCCTTTTCCCAGCAGTGGGAGTAGTGGGACACAGAGGGCTGAAATAATAAAAAATAATAACTGCCGACCGCTTTTAGTATCAAAGTGAAACTACTTTAAGATAGAACTATTATTTGGTCTAGGGTAGAGTTTACGAAGCTTGTCGTATCGTGCTCTCCGGGCAGCGAAAATTCTAGATTCAAAACGGTGGATATTTCTCTACCCGCTTTATATCTTGAAAACCGTGCGTTCCGTAATAATAAAATGTTACTATCACATGGAGAAAATACGAATGTAACTCCTCGTTAGAAGTTTGATGTAAGATTACTTTTAATTTGCAGTTATCCATTACTACCTTAGCTTCATATGATCCTATATTTGTATACTGAATCATTTACTTTGCAATTTCATTTCATTTCATTTATTTATTCAGTAAAAATCAGGTAATTGTGTTTGAAATTACATCATATTTACAAATTACAATATCTAAAATGATCACATACATAATAAAATAAAACAGTCAAAAATATTATATAAATAAATATGACTGGACATTTCACACAGCGCTATCTAGCCCCAAACTAAGCAGAGCTTGTGCTATGTGAACCAAATAACTGACAGAATACTTATATACTTTTTTTTTGTAAATACGTACTTATAATATATAGAAAAACATCCAGACCCGGAACAAATATTTGTAAATCATACAAACATTTGTTCCGCGGTGGGAATCGAACCCGCTACCTCCTACGTCTCAACCGGCTACTCGCCCACTGCGCCACGGAGGTCGTCCTATAATAAAATAATAATAAAATAAAACAAAATGTACTTATACCTAAATATATCAAAAAAATAAAAAATGTTAAAAAAAGTCAACTGAATAATAATCATCAAAGCCTATAAAATAAAATTATCTAAAATAATACTACTAAGAATAATATATACATATCACAAATTAATTAAATTGACTAGTAACTATGAAAAAATAAAAACGACTATTCAATTACAAGTCATTAAATCATTAACTGAATAGAAACACCCTTTCAACAAAAGCTCTTTTATTAATACTAAACACTAATTTATTTTGGATAAAATCAATAATTATGTAACAACTAACACAAAAAAACGTTAAAGTTCAGGATATAAGTTAAGTACACGGGAAGCGAAAACACGATTCCTTAAAAATGTCTCGACAAAATGGGAAATAATTCCATAGTCACGTCCAAATCTTACAATAAACTCGTAGTATCTAATAAATGCTATAAATGAGATAGTGAAACTTTGCATAGTTATTGATTATTTTAGGACATAAGTATAATAAATAAATAAATATTGCAGGACATTTCACACAGCGCTATCTAGCCCCAAACTAAGCAAAACTTGTACTATGGGAACCAGATAAATGATAGAATACTTATATACTTTTTTTTGTAAATACATATTTATTGTATATAGAAAACATCCATAGCCGGAACGAATATCTGTAGATCACGCAAACATTTGTTCTGCGGCGGGAATCGAATCTGCTACCTCCTGCGTCTCAGTCGGCTACACGCCCACTGCGCCATGGAGGTCGTAGAAGTCTCTCGTCGAAGTCAGAAACTCGTAGTATATAATAAATATAATAAATGAGATCCTGAAACTTTGTATAGTTATTGATTATTATATGTCATAAGTATGTGTTTAGATCTTTCACATGAACCAATAGTTTTGGTATAAAACATTATTTTATACTATTTTATTCGGTTTATGCTTTCGCTCCTCTAATTAGTCCTTCACAGCGCGTATTTTGAATGACAGACACAATTGCATCAGGTAGTAATGGACTCTTTACGGGCGAGTCCCCAACGAATTACACCAAAAATCACACCACATTATGACATTGATGGGAATTTTGATTCCCATCAAGTTACACTGGTAAATATTGCGACTTTTTAGAGTACCGAACCTTAAAAGGAATAAAGGAATTCCTATAAGCTTACTTCGTTGACCGTTGACTGTCTGTCAAGACTCTTTTTTCTGGAACGCGTGGGTAGTTGAAATTAATATAAAATACTTAAGTCTACAGTCCCCTGGAGCTGAAAGACAAGCTTTTAAGTCAACGCAATCAAAATATACGGTCATTTATGCTGCATATTTTGACATTCAAACCCTATAGGGCACTGTTTATCATGAAATTTGGTAAAGTAAGGTTACACTGCACAAGTAATAGAAAAATAGTTAATTTGTAAAAATTACATAACAAAAATATGTTTACGGAACCATCGGTACGCGAATCAGACTCGCACTTGTCCGGTTTTATTTAAATTAAGATTTCCAACTTAGAGTATGAGTGTAATTGGAAGAGAAAAAAATCCTAACAAGTAACAACACATGATTTAGTGTGACTCGTTGGGAAAGTCCTATGCTTGTTTTCAGCGCTTATTACCCGACGAGGCAAAAAGAAGGGTTATGATTTTTTTTATTGTAATACAGGCCATAGATGATCTTCAAGAGTCGGACGATAGAGTGCAATAAAGCGGCACTTTTTTAGTGTGAAATGTAAAAATAGATGTGAGTGTCCACCTGCCTTTACATCTGCTGTAATTTGTCATTTGTAATACTATAGGCTTTAGTTGACATGCCTAAAGGTTATGTTCGCAGTAGCGGGTGTGGAGAAATTCCTTTGATGTATTTTTAACCGAATTAAAAAAGGTTTTCATTCAATGCCTATATATATTTGATCGAGTGAAGCGAGATCTCCAAATCAACTTGGGGAAATCGATGTTGTATGTATGTATGTATGTTTGTTTGTCCGAGGATAACTTTTGAAGCGCTGATCCGATCATCATGAAACTTGATACATAGGTCATTTCGTAACTCTCCTGCAGATGACCTTTATTTTTATGGTAATTTATAATTTCGCTATTTATTAGAGGTATCAATATATATGTACAAAAAACTGGTTTCTCTAATATAAGCATTGGTTTTTTGGGACTAGATAGCGCTCTGTGAAATGTGCAGCATTATTTCTTCATTATTTTACATAATCAAAACACAATGTTGCTTCTGTGATTGATCTTAGCCCATACTTCGTTAAGAAAGGCAACATAAAGTTTATCCTCTCTGTGCAAAACAGTACGTAACAAAATTGAATTACAATGCCCACTTGGACAAGTTACTTAAAATGCTACGCATACTAGATTTTATTAAGTGAGCTTTCTCGTTATATAATGGCTTCCATTCGCTTGACGAAATCAGTGCAGTCGCAGTCATCTCCTTATGCAACGCCAAGCTGTGCCACTATAAATCGACCTGAAACGAATTTATCATATTATGATAAACTCGATTTGAGTTATCTTAAACTCTTTATTGTACACCAAAATATAATACAGAACATAATTTTTACAAATAGATTTAGTACAATGGGCAGTCTTATCGGTAAAAACTATCTTCTCCAGATAACCTTTGTATGGACAGGATAGTAATTGATCACATGGCGGCGTAATATATAATAATAAAAACATACCTACATACTATAAGCCTAAAATAATTGATCGAGCGAAGCGAGGTCTCCAAATCGACTTGGGCAAATCGGCGTTGTATGTATGTATGTTTGTTTGTCCGAGGATAACTTTCGTAGCGTTTATCCGATCATCATGAAATTTGGTATATAGGAGGAAGTCATGGCACAATTTTGGTGTGACTTAATGAGCTAAAACTACTGGGGGGTTGTTGAGATATTGGGGTTCAAGAGGGGTAAAAAAAAATGAGGCTATTAGGTTAAATGGGACGTCAAATAAAAGGTATTCATTAGTAGATTTGAACCCCGTTTTCATTTTTAGTTTAACTTTTGTAGTTTTTGAGTTATTAGCCATAATAAAAATAAAACTTTGACAAAATTCACAGGGTAGGTACACCAGTGACCCCACAATGCTGAAATTTGGTATTCGTGTAGTTTTAGTGACACAAATATAGGCAAAAGTCTGAAATCTAGGATAACTGCCATTTGTACCCCAAAAAAATATAACCACTTTTCAAGAACCCCTACATCTAATTTTAATGAAACTGTAGGTCAAGTAGGTGGGTTATGTATTTCGTGGCACAAATTTACTAGTCAAAGATTAAATCCGGCATGCACAAAGATCACTAAACGTATTTAGCGACTAAAAATGTTTAAATTTGAAGTATTTGTATTATTTTACAACTCTTTATATCATATTTAGCCACTAAATACGTTTAGGCATCGTTGTGCAAGTCGCCCTAAGAATAATATTTATTTTGGGAGATTTGCGAGATCTCAGTTCGGGGCGAACCACTAGTAATGATAACACAAAATGTAATATTAGCAAACATAAAAATGGTTATGACGAATTAACAAGCAGTTACAATTTCAACAAAGGGACAGATAATGGGTGTGTAATAATTCATCATCATCCAACTAGAAGTAGATTGAAAAGGTTGCTGAGAATCGTTGGGTGCAGATCGCAAACGATCGGTCACTAGACCATGGCCCACCTGATAGTAAGTGGTTACCACACGTCTCAAACTGAGACTATACGGCGAAAAGTCTCATATCTGTAATTAAACTGGTACACATATCCTTTATACCAAAAACCAGCAATGCGAGCATTACGCACGCAGACAACTTTGATCCTATCTGGCGTAAAAAAACAGTCTCACTACTGTACGCGAGAGCAGCAACACCATTCTGAACGTCATCGCCAACAAACTCGATTGTCCTCTGATGTGGAACCTCACGCAGAGGACTAAATCGCAATAAGTAATTAAGTGCTAATTCCCCTAGATTTAAGCTTTTTACTAACAAAATGCATTCATTGTTGTCTTCTTCTTTATATAGTATAAATGAAGTCGCTTCCGCTGTCTGTTCCCTAAGATCTTTGACGACCTCCGTGGTGCAGTGGGCGAATAGCCGGCTGAGACGCAGGAGGTAGCGTGTTCGATTCCCGCCCCGGAACAAATGTTTGCATGATCTACATATATTTGTTTCGGGTCCGGTTGTTTTTTTTATATATTATAAGTATGTAATAGGTTGGGGAAAAAGTCTTTTCGCATTATAGTATGTATGAACTTGTAATAAAATCTCTTTGGCTATACTATTTGTATCTGGCTGGTTTTGGTATCATTCAAAGTTTAAATTTTAAAGAAGATAATTCCAAATTCAAATTAGGAAAATGTGTGATTTTTATTTGTTTTTCGTACTGTAAAGATGAGTGAATCTAATGAAGAAATTCGATACATTTTAAAATTTTACTACAAAAAAGGTAAAAATGCAACGCAAGCCGCGAAAAAAATTTGCGATGTTTATGGATTTGCGATGTTAGTGCAGTGTCTGTGAGAGTAGCACAAATTTGGTTTAAGCGTTTTCAATCCGGAAATTTTTATGTCAAAGATGCACGTCGCTCATTACGGATAAAATTGATGCCATTTTTGAAAAAGTGGAGCAAGATCGGCATATCAGTAGTTACAACGTAGCTGAAGAACTGGTAATTGACCACAAAACAGTTTTAGCGCATTTAAAAAAATCTGGGTACAAAAAAAAGCTCGATATTTGGGTACCCCACGAGCTCACTGAAAGAAACCTAATGAACCGTGTACTCATTTGTGATTCTTTATTACGACGTAATGAAACCGAACCATTTTTGAAGAAGCTGATAACTGGTGATGAAAATTTGATCACGTACGACAAGAACGTGCGAAAAAGGTCGTGGTCAAAGGCCTGTCAGGCTTTACAGACTGTAGCGAAACCCAGGTTAACTCGCAACAAGGTGATGCTGTGTGTGTGGTGGGATTGGAAGGGCATTATTCATTATGAGCTGTTACCACCAGGCAGGACCATCGATTCCGAACTCTACTGCGAACAACTGATGAGATTAAAGCATGAAGTTGAGAGAAAGCGGCCGGAATTAATCAACAGAAGGGGTGTGGTTTTTCATCATGATAACGCTAGACCTCACACATCTTTAGCCACTCAGCAAAAATTAAGAGAGTTTGGCTGGGAGGTGTTAATGCATCCGCCGTATAGTCCTGTCCTTGCACCTTCAGATTTCCACCTGTTTCGGTCTCTTCAGAATTCTTTAGGCAGTGTCAGGTTAACATCACGAGAGGACTGCCAAAACCACTTGTCGCGGTATTTTGATCAGAAGCCCCAAAATTTCTATAGCAATGGGATCATGTCCCTACCTACAAGATGGCAAAAAGTTATCGAACAAAATGGTACCTACATACTTTAGTTAAATGTAAATAAACTATATTAAAAAAGTATTGAATTTTCTTAAAAAATGCGAAGAAACTTTTTCCCCAACCTAATATTATAAGTATGTATTTACAAAAAAAATTTTATATAAGTATTCTATCAGTTATCTGGTTCCCATAGTACCAGCTTTGCTTAGTTTGGGGCTAGATAGCGCTGTGTGAAATGTCTAGTAATATTTATTTTATTGATTTGTTTACAATAACCCACAGCTTACAAATTAACAATAAGAAATGCTTATGTGTGTGATAGAGCCAATAACGGATTTATAATAGCAGTTACTACCTACGTTTTTAAAAACAATGCATTTGCTTCATTCAAAGTGATACTGGTACAGTACTGACTAATATTAGTTCTGTGACAATGGTTGGGTAAGCAAACGTGTGGAAAGCGTAGTTGTCAAATCAGTTACTTAATAACTAGGTACAACATCTAGGACTTCTAGGTTCTAGGTCTCTATCTAAGTAATGATGTTTATACATTTGTTATTGAAAAATAATCACACATAACTGTTATACAGGGTATTTGGTAATATACTGACGATATTCAAGTGAAGGTTTCTCAAAACATAAAAACAGACTAAAAAAAAACACGTAGTTATAATTATTGTAAAATTTTAAAGAAAAACGACTAAGTTTAGGTGATTAATTCGATATAAAACTTACTGCCTACTCTTGCAATGGACATCCAAAAAAAAGGCAGATTTGATATCTGTTTCGGAAATGGCTGCGGGTGTTGGGTTAGAAAAGGACAACAAGAGATATCTCGAGACGTCAACAATACAGTAGTATCTGTGGTTAGGTGGCAAGCATTATGCAATAGCACAACATAAGTTTATTATAGTGTTTGTTTTTACATGCCAAAATAAATTTCAAATGTGTAAATAGAGTTTTAAGTGCTACGCAACGCGACTGCAGTATCTCGAGTGCTGCAGGTGTTTATAGGCGGCGGTGACCACTTAACATCAGGAGACCCGTCAGCTTGTGTGTCTACAAGTTTAATATAAAAAAAAATCACATTTCTATGGCAAACATTTCAAAAATTTATTTATTAGGCTCATCAAAATAACCCCTTTCATTTTTGTGTGTATATTATCAAACACCCTATATAGGCCTGAACCCAGATGGTATTGAGATTTAAATTCCCAGACAATTAACGAAAACCTTTCGTGATTATTTCACTAGCGCGGAGACAGCTGTGCCACGTAGTGCGAGGCGGAACGCAGTACGGATCGGATCGCAAAGTGTGATTAGTGTGATTATTGATCGAACGAAGCGAGATCTTCAATTGGCGTTGCATGTAGTATGTTTGTTTGTCCGAGGATAACTTACGAAGCGTTGATCCGATCATCGTGAAATTTGATATATTGGTAGGTAGTGATGGTGGTAATCCTGGTGTGACTAAATGATTTAAAAATGTTGGGGGGTTGTTGAGATATTGGGGTTCAAGAAGGGTAAAAAAAGTTATTAGCCATGATAAAAACTAAACTTTGACGAAATTTACAGGATACACCAGTGACCCCGCAATTCTGAAATTTAGTATTCGTGTAGCTTTAGGGAAACAAATAAAGGGAAAAGTCTGAAATCCAGAAAACTACATTTTCATCCCTAAAAAGTGGGCCAATAACATAAACTCCCGTTACTTCTAACTTGAATGAAACTGTAGGTCAAGTAAGTTAGTTTTAATTTTGGGACACTATTTTATTAGTCAAAGATTATGAATAATATTTTATATTGGTTTTTTGGGAGACTAGTGAGATCTCAGTTCGGGGCGAACCACTAGTACTTTTTACATTATGCTATCAGTGAGGTAAATCTGAAGATTACTTTTCAAAGATTTAACATTAAAAGTCCACCCTTTAAAAGTCAAACTTTTAATGGTCACTTCTCTGGTTATAGCTTGGTCGGCTTATGTACTTTTTAGTCGATACTTATCCTGAGATAAATAGACGATACTTAGATCTTATTTCTATCTCAATGTCCCTGTCAATGTTTTACAAATGTCAAATCATAAGGCTACGGAGAGAAGTGCTCATCATCATCGTCATCCACAGCCTGATTTTGCCCAGGCTGTGCTAAGTTTGTGCCATCCATCACGATCCTGCGTGAGTCTCCCCTATCGATGCCACGCGATTTTGACTACATGTACGTCTGTACTGTATATCCACCCATCTCGCTACCGAATGTCCTACATTTCTATAGACACTCTTTGGCCACCATTCAATCATTACATCACCTTTCTTCACCTATTGTAAACTTGCATATGCTTCTTTACGCTTATTTATATTAGTTTTTGATTAATAAATATTGTAAATACTTACTAATTTTAAAACTCAAGGTGAGTTACTTTCTTTGACGAAGACTATTCTCAATTCTTATCTCAAATCTTACTCTCCAAATCAACTTGGGCAAATCGGCGTTGTATGTATGTATGTATGTTTGTTTGTCCGAAGATAACTTTCGGAGTGTTTATCCAATCATCGTGAAATATGATACATAGGTAGGTAATGATGGCACAATTTTGGTGTGACTATATGAGCTAAAAATGTTGGGGGGGTTGTTGAGATATTGGAATTCAAGAGGGTTAACAAAATGAAAAAGAGACTATACGGTCAAATGGAACGTCAAATGAAAGGTCTTCATTAGCACATTTAGTTAGTTTTAGTTTAATCCTTGTACTTTTTGAGTTATTAGCCATAATAAAAATAAAACTTTGACAAAATTCACAGGGTACACAAATGTAGGCAAAAGTCTGAAATCCAAAATAACTGCATTTTGTACCCCAAAAAAGAGCACATAACCAATTAACATGAACTCCCGTTACCGTTATAATTTGAATACAACTGTACAGGGTGACAAATGGGAAGTTGCCTAAAGTATATGCATCTCTTTCCTCCTTTATTCTACAGTAAAGGCTGGGCCCACGTAGGTATATTCTAGAACGTTGTCAGTTTCTATTGAGACGCCATAAAGAGCAGTACGTGTACTTTAAAATGAGTGACCTTACGAACGAAGAAAAGGTGTATCTCATTGAGTGCTTTTATTCTAGAGGTAAAAACTATACTGAAGCATATAGAGGTTTTCGTACCAAGTTTGGAAGTAAAAGAGTAGCTAGTAAAAATACTCTTAGAAAGTAAGAATAAAAAAAATATATATTTAACTTTATAGTATGACCGTATTCTTTAATGAAGTCTTAATTTTTTTTTTTACTTCTTTCTTAGAGTAATTGATAACTTCATCAATTATTATACTCTTGACGATCGTCGTCATGATCTTCCTGGTCCTTCATACACAGTTACCACAGAAGATAAGGTTGTCGAGGTAGAAGAACATTTCAAGAATAACCCAACGGATTCAATAAGAAAAGCTTCAGTAGCTTTAAAACTGAATCGAGAGACACTAAGATTAATAATGAAAAAGTTCATCAAGTTACATCCTTACAAAATGGCAACTCATCAATTGCTCCGTACATTCTAAAGAAAAAAGAATTGAGTTTAGTAAAGTTATGACAAATAAATTGGAAAACAACGAGATCAATATTAATCACATAATTTTCTCAGACGAGGCTCACTTTTATTTCAACGGATATGTCAATGAACAAAATTACCGTTTTTGGGGTACTGAAAATCCACATTTAACTGAAGATAAACCCAAGACCAAAAATGATTTGAGAGAAGCTATTAGAAAAGGAATTTCTAATATTTCTTCATCTACAATTGAACAAAGTTTTTATAGCTTTCAAAAACGACTTGATTATTGTACAAGTTCAGATGGGGATCATTTCGAAAATATTTACCATTAATAGTCATTCCCTAGCCAGATTTTGTCATTTTTTTTTAAAAACTTAATTGTGCCTATTGAAAATGTTCAATTAAACTGAAACCTATCCAAATAAAAATGACTACTTCAGTGATTCAATGTATGTTTTTATTATTTTTTTTCCTGAACCTATCTCAAAATTATAAATGATTACTTTAGGCAACTTCCCATTTGTCACCCTGTAGGTCATATAAGGTGGTTGTTTATTTCATGGCACTATTTTAATAGTCAAAAATTACGAATAATATATATATATGTTTTTATGGGAGACTCGCGAGACTAAGTTCGGGGCGAACCACTAGTTTATCTTAGATTAATTGCATGAAAATGTAAAAAGAGAATATTATGCTTCTTTGCAACAACTCTTTTTTAATCCAAGTGATTAGACAGTAAATTCTCGAAATGGATTAAACTTGCGCAATACCGAAATGGCCGTAAATAAAAAAGATGCGCTAACGAAAAACGTATACAAAAATAAACGGCAAAGGTTTTACGGAGTGAAATCTACGTGGAAATATCAACGCGGCTCGTGTTCTGATGACGAGTAGCTAGTGATGTAAAAGGTCGATAATAATTTATCGATTATCATTATCGATGTGCAATATGTTAATTTGATAGGTGATGAAGTCATGTCTGGTTTGAGACAGGAATGTCCTTTCTGGTCTGAAAGACACACACAAACGGAAAAAGGCACGTCAACACGTCTATTTTAACCCTCGAAACAAATAAATGGTGTTCTGTTTTGTTAACAAGCTGGTATTTCAGTAAATGAATAAAAAAATGGTATAGCTAGCGTAAAGTTATTCTAAGTTAAAACGATCAGTTTGTCTTCTTTATAAATAACTAGCTTTCCCGCCGAACTTCGTACAACCTTGACATGCATATGACGCGGGCTGTCAATGTACACGTATGTCACCCGCTACATCTATGTATGAGAACCATCCTTCGAAGAAGATTCCTTTGATGGATTTGTCTCCGCCCCGAATAGCAGAGAATAACTATTAAAATATCGGAAAAAATCACGCAAAAAAAATAATGAAGATAATTCATTTTCCCCATATATAGATTCAGCGGGTGACGTCCGTGTACATTGACAGCCCGCGTCATATGCATGTCAAGGCGGTACGAAGTTCGGCGGGACAGCTAGTTATTTATAAAGAGCCGTTCTCGAGTTATAAGTGTTCGAACAAAGCTGACTTTGTTTTATATATTAAGAAGATGAACTCAGACCAAACTAAGACTTTATCTATCATATTAATTAAATTTTCTCTGAAATGCAAAATACATAGGTTTTTAGTTCATTCATGAAACTGGCAACGATAACAAAATTTTTGTTAATCTTACAAGTGAAACGTTCTCCAAAAGCGCAAATATCGTGTCCTAATGACTCTAAAAACAAGTGACAAGCTAATTAAAATAATTAAGCAGTTAACCATTGTTCTAAACCGAAGCGTTGACAATGGCGTGACATTGTGACGGTTATAATTCTTACCTCATTCGTGTGAATGATCTTACAGTGCCACCAACATAACCAGCCGGGTGGACGAAATGCGAACTAAGTGCAACTGGTACAGAACTGGGACTAAATGTATAGACACTAGCGACATCGTCATTGGACCAGATAAGTTTGTCGCACTCTACGTGATTTGGTTTATTAATATTTATTATTAACCTTCAAATCAGCAATGTCATCAATTGAATCAGCAATTGATTTCATTGATTTACGAGTAAGTGTCAATGTCAACTATAATAAGAAGCAGAGGGGTACGAATTAATAATATTATAGCTCAAGACTTAATCCCCATGTCGAGTATCCTTGGATCTCTTACTTAGTATCCAGACCCGTGAAGATATCACAGATGGGGTAGTTAGAGGTAAGTCCAAAAATTACGTTTGATACATGCCCACTTTTTGCAAAAAGTAGTATTCAGGTGACAAGCTTCAAGCCCATCGACGCTTATTAAGGTACTTTTCCACCAGAGAGGCGAGAAGAAGATTGGATTGAAGTGTGGCATTATTTTAATTCTCTTTTAGCGCACTTCAGTTCAAACGGTCTGTATTGGCGAGTATGGGACGAGAATTGAAATATCTGTTGGTGTCATGTTGAACCGTATTGCTGCATAAATGGAGTGTATATTACTCTGCAACGGAAACACGATTCTCGCGATGGCTCGCGTGGTATATATCGCGCGTGCTCGCGCGAGATCGCAATGACTATTAATATCAATTGCGGGAATAACTTACGATATAAGATCCAAAAAAAATCCTCACTATACGTACCCCACAATCTAAGTGATTTTGATAACAATGTGTAGTGGAAATGGGTTCGCGACATTTCAATTCTCGTCTCGCTTCGTCTCGTACCACCTTGCCGATGGAAAAACACTTTTAGAATACTAACCTGAT
The DNA here is from genome assembly GCA_963924445.1 of Philereme transversata. Lineage (NCBI taxonomy): Eukaryota > Metazoa > Arthropoda > Insecta > Lepidoptera > Geometridae > Philereme > Philereme transversata. Next base: position 9,267,993 of record OZ004353.1, read on the forward strand.
AGTGAATGCCTTAAAATTTTTTGTTTGACGTGCCGGGTTCAAGGAACGATGAAGTAAATATAGGAAGTAAAATTATTAGCGGGTCATTATTATTAGTAGAGGGTCAGCAAGCTGAAGTGGCAGTGGGCCGGTCATATCTGCCGCAGAACCGATAACCGTTGGGGTAAACGTGTTCTGGAGTGGAGAATACGTCTAGGCAAGCGAAGTGTAGGACGCCCTCCGGCTAGATGGAGTGACGATTTGCGCGCTGTGGCTGGCAAGGATTGGATGAGAAGAGCTGAGAATCGGGCTCAATGGCGCACCCTGGGAGAGACCTACGTCCAGCAGTGGACTGCTATAGGTTGATGATGATGTTGATGAAAATTATTCTTGAAAATGGTTTTTATTCTTAAAATAATTCATAACCCAATATGAGTAATCAATCGTAAGATCGATTTAAACAGATTTCCCCGCACTAGAGACAGTTGAGTTCTCCGTTGTTGCTTTTTTCCCATTTACGAGTTTCACGGCGACCGTTGCCTGAAACTTACACGTACCCAGAATATAAATGCCGACTATCCCCATCTCGCTCCCTCTTCCTGAAACAGAAGCGCCGTATCCCTCTCTTCCCACAAATAAAAATGTGTAGCCACCTCAATGTTCAAATAGAAATTGCAATATCCATTTCCTTGGAGTATTTCAAAGTAAGCTCTGCGATGTATGTCCTTAAGATTGCTTTTCAGGAGGCGTTATTTGAAAATTTAAGGCACTTTAAGTGTGTGAAAGGAAAATGTTGTCTTTTTCGAACCAGTTGCAGTTAAAATCCTCCATCCTTGTTGCCGGCCCGTTGTGGCCCGGTTTATCTAAAATCATCTGGACCAAGTAAAGCGATTACTTCAGCGGCGACTTTATGAAAATGCGCAAACTTATTAATTCTGTCGTTTAAATGGCAAATTACGCTCACAAATTTAAATGGCACCGGCTTAGATTGCATTTGCAGGTGCCCCTTACACAATATTAACGATTGAATCTCGTATTACCTTCAAATTCATTTCAACATTTTGTGAACATGTACTTTTGCAATATCCCCATTGAGTGCCTTTTTTAATTTTTCTTACATATTTTTGTAAGGCAATTTTTTTTTAATAAGTTATAAGTAAGAAAAAAGAAAAAGAACCAAAACACGACCACTGCTTTGTATATTAATTAAAGAGTTCTACAGATTCTCCCCTGGCTTCATCATCAGAACCTGGAGGTTATCAACTCGAATGACACCACTGCTGGAGTTGATTTTCACAAAAAAATTTAAAACTTCGATGCCTTCAAAAATAATTTTAAGTGAACTTTCGTGTGAACAGTATTTAAACCCCCCTCTACCCCTCAATTTTTTATAAGACAGTGTCCTACCCTTCCCTGCCTTCTGGTCTGTCAATGCCTAGAAAGTAAAACATTACTTATACATTTTATTGCAAAATATCTAAACTCAACCGAAATTCCTCGGTGAAATAGCGCAATCGGCTGCGTGTGCGCATCCAGGAATGCTGGGACATCGTCCGCGACCGGTTCCCATGATCCCACATAACCCGCTTTCTGCTAGTTAGTAGATTTAATACCCAATTATGTAATTCTATTGGTTTTATTTGAGAGCAATTGATTTTTATTTTTCTGTTAGTTTATGTTAAAAGTATCTTTTGTAGGATTATGTGGGTGTTTTGTGTTTTTGCATTTTTGCACTAGCGACTATTAATTTTAAAATATTTATTTCATGAGAAAATACTACTTGGTTCGCTTGGCAATTATTTGATCTGCCATAGGATGTCCACTGGTGAGCATAAGCCTTCCCATAGATTTCCAGAGCGAACGGTTTGTGCGGCCTGCACCTAACGGCTCCCAGCAACCTTTATCAACTCGTCTTTCCATCTAGTTCGTCCTACGCTCCGTCCACTAGGTACCACTTCAGCTTGCTAATCCTCTGGACTATGTCAGTGACTTTCATTTTTTTCGAATTTCCTCATATCTATATAGGGTCGGTAACGCGTGAGTAATACCTTTGGTGTTACAAACGTCCATAGGCTTCGGTAACCGCTTACCATCAGGTGGGCCGTATGCTTGTTTGCCACCTTAGCAGCAGCAGAATTTAGCCAAAACTGTACCAATATACCGAAACTAAGTAAAGTTATGAACCTATTAAAGGTCTCTCGATTGTCGCCAATCACTTCTATAAACATACCACATTCGTAAACAAACCGAATGCGCACTAATGAACTAGTATTGATCTGCACATTGTGCATAGCTTCGGGCTTCTTACGTGGACGATATATTTAGTACTTGAAAATGCTTGTGCAATAAGGAAGCCACTGAGGTTTATAAAATACCTAATGACAAGTTGCAGCATTAAATGACATGGACACAGCGTGCGTAACCTACGAGGCAATGTTTTTTTTTAATAATAATAATAAATATTGCTGGACATTTCACACAACGCTATCTAGCCCCAAACTAAGCAGAGCTGAACCAGATAACTGATAGAATACTTATATACATTTATTTTTGAAAATACATACTTATAATATATAGAGAAACAACCAGAACCGGAACTGTAGATCATGAAAACATTTGTTCCGCGGCGGGAATCGAACCCACTACCTCCTGCGTCTCAGCCGGCTATTCGCCCACTGCACCACGGAAGTCTTCAAATAAAATGTTAACAAAGCATTGCTTCGTAGGTCACGTGTATCTATAGTATACGTACAGGTGTATAGGCGATGGCAGGTGGACCATTCGCTTGTTCCATCCCCAAGTAGTAGAAAATAACTCTTCTAGAAATTAGCCTCTCAGTTTAGTACGCCTGATGTGTAATTACGTTTCAATAGTTCTATGTTTGACTCATGTCCACTACAAAGATTTTAGCCTCAACCTAAATTCAGTTCCATCTAAAAAAATATTACATAATGAAAAAGAGCCTAATCCAATGGAACCAGATTTTAGCTGAATGAACAATCCATTAGGATTTTTTCCTGGTGGATGAAGGCAAAAAACTGAAATTTGTGCATTATGAACATATATGGCAGTTTTTCAAGAATCCAAAACCCTACATTGTAAAAAAAACAAACGACAATTGACTTGAAATTTGAAAATATCCCAATTCCTGGGTTTTAAATCCTCAGTTCGGTGAATGATAGATATTAGAAGAATGTTTTAGATAATAATTATTGTAAGCCGCCGTTTGAACAACAGGCAAGACCAATTAGTTGCTTATCTCGGTGCAACGAGCAGTCAAACTAAACAGGTGAGTACCTATAATCGAATCAGCCGTCCGCTAGTACTTGCATGTTAATTACTGACAGTACGTGTACTAAATGGCCTGGTTTTGGCACGTGTTGATATAATCTGCTAATCAGGAATGCGTGAACTGTATATCTTTTGCGATTTTGAAGCTTATTCTATCTTCTTTAGTAGTGGTTGGGTATCGAGACTCTAATAAGTATGTTATCTAGCATGGCCTTTGTCGAATCACCATCATTGTAATAATAGCAATAGGAAGTCCACTGCTAAACATAAACCTCCCCGATAGATTGCCAGAGTTTTTTTTATATTAAACTTGTAGACACACAAGCTGACGGGCCTCCTGATGTTAAGTGGTTACCGCCGCCTATAAACTCCTGCAGCACTCGAGGTACTGCAGTCTCGTTGCCTAGCACTTAAAACCCTATTTACACCTGTCTTGAAGGCGTTCATTTTGAAGCCCACCGAAAAAACTTCCAGAGGAAGGTCATTCCACATCTTGCAGGTGCGTGGAAGAAACGAGCAGGTGAAACGCACCGTGTGAGACTTCTACGCATCTACAATATGTGGGTGAGCTTGTTGCCCGTTGCGGGAAGTACGATGGTAGAAGTGGGAAGCAGGGATTAAATTAAACAGAGTGACAGATCTTCAGCGCCCTGCACCCAACGGCTCCCAGCAACCTTTATCGGGTCGTCTTTCCATCTAACAGAGGGCCGCCCTACGCTGCACTTTCCAGTGTGTGGTCTCCACTCGAGAACCTTGCCACATCAACTTGCTAATGTGTTTGAGTTTTTTCTAAGCACAGAGTAGGTATGTGAATTTAACAAAAGAATGGACACACAGTGACATAATCTGATTCATTCAATCAATAAACAATTTGACCGGCGTTATAACAGAAACGTGCATAGTACAAGATTAGCGTTTTAGCCACCCGCTGTTTGGTCAACGCCCTCCACACCCCTACTTCGTATTTAGTAGATTTTTATACCGAAGAGTGTTTTAGAAATGATTTAGTAAATCTTTGAATAAATAAATGTAAATAAAATCAATGTATAGTTATAACGGACAGACGAAACATAAACATGCGTGTTTTTTTATAATACTATAGTTTTTTACAAATATTGAGCAGAAGCTAGTTTAGAAAAGTGGGCAATAGATAGATTCAAAACTCAACTATTTTTCATAAAAGGCTTTGATTTAAGTTTAACAGCACACGTGCGCCTACCACGGCAGTCTCGAATCAAGTGCCATCAAGTGCGGGTCAGGATTCTTCCCAACATTGGTATATAAGTAATACCAATGTTGGGAAGAATCCTGACCCGTTCTGTTTTGATGGCTCCGTTCCTTTAGGATTCTTCCCAACATTGGTATATATGTAATATCAATGTTGGGAAGAATCCTGACCCGTTCTGTTTTGATGGCTCCATTCCTTTAGGATTTTTCCCAACATTGGTATATATGTAATACCAATGTTGGGAAGAATCCTGACCCGTTCTGTTTTGATGGCTCCATTCCTTTAGGATTCTTCCCAACATTGGTATATGTATATGTAATGCCAATGTTGGGAAGAATCCTGACCCGTTCTGTTTTGATGGCTCCATACCTTTATGATTCTTCCCAACATTGGTATATATGTAATACCAATGTTGGGAAGAATCATGACCCCTTCTGTTTTGATGGCTCCATTCCTTTAGGATTCTTCCCATTATTGGTATATATGTAATACCAATGTTGGGAAGAATCATGACCCGTTCCGTTTTGATGGCCTTGATTCGAGACTGCCGTGGAAGTCGCACGTGCGCTGTTGAACTTAAATCAAAATATTTTATAAAAAATACCACATTGGCGACGAGGAAAAAAACTATAATAAATAACAAAAATTTACATCCGGGCTTATCAGTTGAAATGATTAACAATACGCAATCACAAAATACAACACAACGCCCTATCCACCATAAGTTTAACATACATCACTGTATTACTTAGAAAACTTTCGTGATTTATTTCAATCATTATTATAAAGCGAGAACTACCGAAGAGAACAACAGTGATGATAATGATGATGATGCATCCTGTCAACGCGCTGGGCCATTGTTGACTCAATCCCTACCACCGTGCCCGTCTACTCGTGCGCAGAGGGCTTATTCGGAGCGGATCGCACTCACCCTGATGAAGGTTCACGAATTGAACCGAAACATTGTCGGTCGAAACACCGATAAGACGGTACGTGATAAATCCCGTATTTATAATAATGATAAATAAAATAAATAAATAAATATCGCTGGACATTTCACACAGCGCTATCTAGCCCCAAACTAAATCATATAAATACTACATACTATAGATAAATCACTATAATTGATATATTTGAAACAGGTGTACCGTGGAAGGCCTAAGAAGCGTTGGCGTGATGATTTGGACGTTTTTATAGGGACTGGCCGGACTTGGTACAGGATAAGTGGAGAAATGAGGGGGTGGCCTTTGCCCAGCAGCGGGCCAGCATAGGCTAGATAGAAAATAAAAAGGTAAACCAGTAGATAAGTACTAAAAACTTGTAAAATTGCTTAAACAGTCTCGTACTCCACTAGCTAAAAGCTAACAGGATCAATATGAATCAGCCATCACGGCATGTGTAACAACTACCCTCATTTGCATGGAAATGAGATCCGAACATTCTCGAAGCCTGACGCCTTCTTCGCTTAATTGCGAAGACGACACATTGTGAGGTTTTACTCGCTACATAATTAAAGAGTGAACATATTTTTAAGCTTTTGATTGTAGTAAGCTTTACTAGTGTTTTGGAGAGGTTTATTGAATGGTTTGTTAACAATTGAGAACCTCTTTTTGTAGATAGAGTTAAATATTCTTTGTTTATTGCAAAATAAGGATACTTTTGTCGTAACTTTTTGTAAGAAACCTTCAAGCAGACGAGATGGAGAGACGAATGTTTAGCTTGGAATATGCTTGGGGTAGGTTCCTATCCTGTCTTCTTCTTCGTTTTCTTCGTTGTAGACTTTAATAAGAGTATTGATAAGCTGCAGTATTCAGCTTGTCGCAGGGCGGTAGTCACAGAGACTCCCGTTAAGCTCTTGGCTTAGTCAGACCAGCATGATCGACTGCGAGGTCAATTTTTCTCTATATATCCTCTAAGTTTATCATCATCAACTTGTCAAGGTTATTCTTTTACAGACTATATTTATATTAATTCTATTCTATAAGCATTATGACTTGCTATGACGAAAGAAGTCAGTATGCTCATTTACGGCAATTGTCATGATTGACAGTTATAAAGCCGGTAAATGACCATTGTCGGCAGGTAATCATCGCTTTTAATAAGTGGGATATGAAGATCTTAGATGACACACCGCTAGATAATACCAGGGAATTGAACGTAAACTGATAATCAATGGGAGTTTATAAGTAGCCATAGAGATAACCATGCGCGCGAAACCTATAATAAAGCCATTTACATTTCACTAGAAGCATAACTCATCATCTTTACGTGCAATCAGTGCTAATTAGAACAATGGTAAATCGCTTTGCGTACATTGTATAATGTTTACCCGTACATAATTACATACCGCGCTCACATCAGCATTTCAGGGCACGTATACGCTTCTCCTTGACCCTTGGATTAAGGCTGCCACTAGAAAGATGATGTCCAATAGTCGGTGATATAGCGACTATGAAAAGATATGAAAAAAAAGGATTGTGTGGTTTTATGAAACCACGGTAAAAGTGAAACTTTGTTTCACATTATAGACATTTAACTATAAATTTTCGTTGGCACAAATGACTAATAGTCTATACACTACACGGTCAGCTGATGCGAATTATAGGCGCCGCCATATTGGTCTCGGTTGCTCTGACGAGCGTCTTTCACTTTATCCCTACTCCGCGGCCGACCGTCACGCGACATGCAACACACAGACGAAAAAGTTTGAGACGATGTAATAAAAGTTTCATGTTAACATAGTACTTACTTAGTTTTGTAGAATATGGTTTTGTTTATTTCTCTATTTAAAAGGTTCCAATTACGAACCAATCAGAAAAGATAGATAGATGCTGTGATACTTAGTAAAGCATATTTCAAACGCTGTCCATATATAATAAGATTCTATATTTTTATCAGTAATACTGCATCATGTACTTCCACAACTATACACGAGGTCGTGAAACTGTACATAGTCATTGATATTTATGACACGAGTGCTGTGTGTTTTAATTTATCACATTAACCAATAGTTTTGCTATAAATCTTTAATTTATATAATTTTATTTGGTTTTCGCTCTCATGTCTCGTATTAGTCCTACTCGCATTGTGCGTATTCGCTTGGAGTGACAGAGACAGTTGCAAGTATGGGCTTTGTAGTTTTCTAGGTTAAGTTATTGTAATTTGGTGTAACAATAAAGAATTCCCTATCTTAAGTATCAATGACAATGCAAACTGTATTGCTACACAATGGCAGCTATGCCGCAATTGGCTGTGGAATCGGCACATGTATTGCAAACGTGTGTGTGAAGCTTGTACCCTACGTGCGTTTTACTAGCGAGCCGCAGCCATTTTGGGTGCTTCGCTTTAAAAGTGGCTAGTAATTCCAATTTTCAAAAACTAAATAACCTCTAATAATGATTAAACGCGCCTGGCCGTGAAACTGTGATCGTGGCTGGTAAAAAGGTTCAGTGTTTCTCGAATTTTGCTCATTCAAATGACACATAACTTTATGTGAGAATATATTTCACATAAAAATGTGTGATTTCCTTTTTATCAATCCTTAAAATCACACTAATATTATAAATGTGAAAGTGTGGATGTTTGTTTGTTTGTTACTCAATCACGTCGTAACGGCTGACCCGATTTTGATACAATTTGGTATATAAGTAGATTATTACTTGGATTACCATATAAGCTACCTTTTATCCCATAAAAGGGATAAAAATACCCATGGGATAGGGTTCCCATGGGATAAAAATGGGGTTTCAAATCAAGTTGCAACAGCGAGTTTAGCTTTATTTCTAGGTTACCTACACACGCGGGCAACAGCTAGTTTTTTTATAAATAAATGCCTAAAAACAGCAGCAAGGTAGCAACCCTACCGCACCCCCTCCGCATCGAGCTAATGCCATTACAGTAATTAGGATATGCTTGGGCATAACTGATGCAGTCATAAACTAGGCGCCTAGCTCCAGTTAATTATGATGAGAAAGCCGAATTATGTTTGCGGTTTACCTGTAGCTAAGGGAATTTTGGACAGGGCCATCATCATAAGTTTTTTTTTGTTTTTAAGTTCCTAAGTAATCTAAGTTTTGGCGTTGACATTGACAAGTAAATATGTATTTGACCACATGCTAAATAGTATTGTTTTAACTAACTCTACCGTGAGTGAAGTTGAATGAAGGTTAGAAGAGAAGCTGTCTGTAAGGATCCCAAAAGACAACATAATGTTGTACAGAAAACTTAGATTCGTATAACATACCTACTTATTCATTTATTTGCGACAACATCACATACTAATTAAACAGTTAGGTCGGCTTGCACAACGTTCCCTAAACGTATTTAGCGTATTTAAATTTGACGTATTTGTATAATTTGACAACTCTCTAAATCATATTTAGTCGATAGATACGTCATCGTTGCGCAAGTCACCCTTAAAAAATGCCGCAAAAATTTCTCTAACGCCATATTAAAGTTATTCATCAATTATTTACTTTCAATTCATACTCCGCATTTATCAATTGTCCGTTTGAACGTGATCTTAATATGTTTTTTTATATAACATACTCGTACCCCAAAAAACTAACCAACCTAACCATGAATAAAATTACAACCGTATCAATATTAAGGTCAAGCTCACACCATCGATTTGACGGGCACCGGTGGTGGTTACAACGACATCTGCGGGAGCACGTGGCTGAACACCTTTTGTCTACCGGCCGTGTGCACCCACCTTTTTACCAATCAACTTGTAAGCTGACACAGTTCTAGAAACATTATAATAAAACTGCCTATGTGGATCATTAATATTAACGTGAAAGTTTGTTTGTGTGGATGTTTCTTACTCTTTCACGCAAAAACTACTACATATATGGATTTTAATTAAGTGTGGTATAAACGTAGATTCTAACATGGATTAACACATAGGCTATACACGCATGCGAAGCCGTGGGTGGAAGCTAGTGGATTATAAACAATGAGTTATAAAAAAATAAAAATAAAAATTGTTTATTTTAATCCATTGGACACATACACATTACAAACACAAATCATATTAAATAAAATTACCCAAATCAAATTAAACTAAATAAAATTAGATGAAATAAAATCAAATTAAAATAAAATTACATAATTTAATTGAATTATAATAATAATAACAACACTCTTTGTAATGTAATGTTCGACATTTCACACATCCCCAAACTAAGCAAAGCTTCTACTATGGGGACTAGATAACCGAGATGCACTCTTTATTGTACGAAACAAAAATTAAAGAACACAATACAAAAACAATAAATAAAAAAAATGTGTAATCGGCGATCGCTTACAGCGATTTCTTCCATATATTGAGGATTCTTTAGATTATATGGAGTTTTGTTACTATTGGGTACTATTACAATGTGGGTAAGGATTCGTGACCATTATAAGTTTATTTTTAGCGATGTAACGATACCGATACCGATATATCGGCCGATATAATCGGCAGGCCGATATATCGGCATCGCTGATTTAAATACAGCCGATACACAGTTTGAATAGCGCGCGAAAAGAACGACGCGCTCCTTTCCTTAACAAAAATCTTCCTAAAGTGAACTTTGATTATTAATATTGATTTACTTTTGATTTGATTCCTTGATAAATGTTACCCAAATAAATGTTGATATGATATTTTACCTTTTTTTTCATTATTTTTAATTTCCATTTTTGCCACACTTTACAGAATGGAGTGTCTATTTATTCTATGTAACATAAGTAAGTTTTATGCATATAAAGTACATCATTCTTTATTTACTGGGTGTATTTACTACTAAGCCATCGATATCGGTATCGGTATCGCCGATTATTTTCCTCGATAATCGGTATCGGTATCGTATCGGCAAATTCATGTATCGTTACATCCCTACTTATTTTATTCGGCCTCTATGAGATGGAATCCGAATTGGTGCATAAACAAACAAGATACCAAAATTTACTTCAGAAATTTAGAAGGCATAAAAAATTGAAGTGTAATATTTTCAATCAAATAACCCAAAAAATGCAGTAAAAATAAAAAAAAAAATATTACAGGACATTTTACACAGCGCTATCTAGCCCCAAACTAAGCAGAGCTTTTACTATGGGAACAAGATAACTGATAGAATACATAAATACTTTTTTTTTGTAAATACATACTTATAATATATAGAAAAACATCCAGAACCGGAACAAATATCTGCAGATCATGCAAACATTTGTTCCGCAGCAGGAATCGAACCCGCTACCTCCTGCGTCTCAGCCGATAGTAACTAGCATTTTTTTAATAATAATTGGTATGAGTGGATAGGTGTCTCTAGATCTTCGTGTTTCATCTTAGTCCACATCATCGCTTACCATCAGGTGAGATTGTAGTCAAACGAATTCATGATACAAAATATATAGTATATTATAGTTTCTCGAGCGCTTTTGTCTTGCTGAGTTATTGTTGTTATTGTCTGCGATTGCGCACAATGGGGATGGGTCGTTCTGTCGAAACACCGACCCTTTCCTGGAAGGATCTACATCGTTCTCGAACAATCGAAATGTGTGCGATATAAATAGGCCGGAGAGATAGCCGGACAGTCAGTCTGAGTGAGTTAGTCTCAGCGAGGCCCTGGAGGACTGACGTGGGAAGGGTCTCGCGTGAACAGTAGTTGCTCCCGAGTCAGTCTGGATTAAGCTATACGTGCGATCATTTCGGTGACTTTAAGTGATGCAACAGTGGTGTGAATTAGTGTGTTGTGATTACGTGTGACCAAGTTCGTGTATTCATCGTTTAGTGCTGAATAAAAGTGTTATTTTGGTTAGATCGATTCCCATTATTTTATCCCGAACCCTCAGCTCGTAACAATATTATATCCACTAACAATTGACCCTTTTCAGAAGTTTTCATAAGCCGGTATAATACTATGTATCAAGATAAAATATTCTGACTGAAATCGATATTGATTAAGTACATATATAGTCTATATAATTAGCAAAGTGCCCATTAGTTATAATTTAAAATAAGAGGTGCTTACTGGGTATCCTTACTCATCATATTATAAATTAGAAAGTAACTATGTCTCTCTGTTTTTCTGTGTCTGTTTGTTACGTTTTCACAACTAAACGGCTGGACCGATTTCGATTAAATTTGGTATACAGATAGATTATGACCGGGATTGAGACATAGGCTTCTTTTTACTCGAGTGCGTAGAAGGGTAATGTTTTATATTAATAGCTCGTAAATGCGCCTTATCTGAATGCACATAGTATGTGCCGGACCGTAACGTGCGCGCGCGCTCGTGGCGCTTGTTTTCGCCGCCCGTGGTCTGCATCAATACTGCACTGTATGCACCAACTGCGCACGCATCACATTACTCAATATAATAATTACTTAGACACGTGAGCTAAATATATTCCACACGAGTGTTCATACCTTTTTTTATTATTTTTTAATACATTACTACACCCGGCCACGGCTTCGCATGCTTGAAATTTCCTGTTCCCGTGACAACTTCGAGATAAAAACTACCTATATAAAACACTTGTCGAACTGACGCGACACTTCATGTAAATGACTTCTAGTCAATGAACGACGGTTAAAATAAATGGATATTGTTGTTACAAAAATACTAAAACTGCGATTAAAAAATGGGGGTGGGAGTAGGAGGGTGAAAAATACTTCACGACCTATTTATTCTCATACCTACCAAATATAGAAAAAAAAACATTAAAATCAGTCGACCCGTTTCGAAGTAGTGCGACCACAAAACCATGACACGAGATTTTTATATACATATTAGACTAGCTGACCCGCCCGTGGAAATTTCCCGTTCCCGTGGGAACTTCGAGATAAAAACTATATAAAACACTTTTGTTAGAGTGACCTGACACTTCATTTAAATAAATTCACGTCAAAGAACGACGGACGGTTAAATTATATGGATATTGTTGATACAAAAATACTAAAATCACGATTAGTAAATGGGGGGTGGGGGGTAGCAGGGGGAAAACTAAAGATGCTTTTATCGTAATCTGAATAATTTCACTAATTTCAACCCTGACGTGACAGAGCCCGGTAGCATAATTGGATAGTGCATCCTCGTATCAAGAAGAAGGTTGCGGGTTCAAGTCCCGTCTAGGCTTGAAATTTTTTGAGATGATTTTTAAATCTTGGTGAAAAATACTTTACTACCTATTCTCACACATACCAAATATACAAATCCGTCGACCCGTTTCGGAAGAGTGAGACCACAAAAACCGTGATACGAGATTTTATAGGTATATTAGAAGATTTGATAAGCTTGCGTGTGACCACGATCTCGCCTCCTGGTAAGTGATGATACAATCTACGATGGACCTTCCTTTAGTACCTATATGTATATGTTTTTATGTGTTTTTTCTTTAGTTCATAGAACTATAGGCTGTAAGTTTTATGAGCATCTGAATGTAATAACGAATAATGCAAACGCTTCGTGTAAGTGATAATCCAGCCATAAGCAAATAGAATATAAAAACCAGTCATGTGTTACTGTAGCACGCACACCGTTGAATAAAATAATACCTTTTTTTAATCCAAGTGGTTCAAGAAACTTTGCCTTAGTTTTGTTTGTGCGTTTTAATCACTGTATCGATTATTTGAATGTTTTGTCATTTCTACTACGTATTAATATTTAATAGTTAGTATTTTTTGCTTCTGCTCACAAAGTGTATAATTATATCTATCTATAGTTATTTAAAAAACGTGTATGTGTGTGTGTACTTATGTACGCATGTAAGAAGTTATGCTTCTTTGGCGTCATCATCATCATTATCGTCAGCCCTTCTCATCCCACTGCTGGGCATAGGCCTCTCTTTGTTGTCGCCCTTCGCCTCTGTCCTGCGCTGTTCTAACCCACATACGACCTGCGATTTTTATAATGTCGTCGACCCAACTTGCCGGTGGACGACCTGCGTTCCTGGTTCCATCTCGGGGCCACCACTCAGTCAGCACCCTACTCTACCTGTCATCACCGCGCCTGGCCACATGTCCTGCCCAACTCCATTTGAGTCCCAATATACGCTTGCTGACGTCTTGAACTTTAGTCCGCTTGCGAATTTCGGTATTGGGGACTCGGTCTAGCAGTGTGATGGCGAGCATGGCGCGCTCCATGGCTCTCTGTCCGACTCTAATCCTGTGCACAGTCTCCTTCGTGAGCGTCCATGTCTCAGCACCGTAGGTTAATGTTGGCAGGACACATTGGTTGTAGAGGCGGGTCTTCAGACATTGTGGAACGGTGGTAGATTTCAAAATATCGCCGCCCATGCCAACTGAATTCACAACTTCTTTGGCGTACAGAACAAAAATAGCTACAAATTTCATCTCGTATAGCACAACTCTTTGTTTGTAAAACGAATGATAAACTAATAAATATAGTTATGAGTTTTCACGGAAACTTGAGAGACAGTTATCAGCTAACTTCATCATGTCGCCTTTTGGCTGTCAGTGTGCGCGCGCATAAGACAGTTATCAGCTAACTTCATCATGTCGCTTTTTGGCTGTCGGTGTCCTCACGCATCGTAAAAAATTTACACTCGTAAAATTTCAAAAATATAGATTTAGACGCTGTTAGCGATGTGAACTTATATCTACTTAATGTATTTATGCATAATGATGTGCAAGGTGCGTGCGGGGTACGAGGAAAGGGGGCGCGTGGTCTAGCCAACGATAATTAGTTTGATTTGGCACAATCAGTCGAAATACTAGCCCCGCGTAAACCGCACGCACCTTTACGCTAAGTCGAGCTGTACGTTTCTTTACCCAATACACGATTGTTCGCACAAATAAATGGCTTCATTTACCTTAAATACATAGGTATAGGTACATACTCACCATTTTTACCTGCAACGCCTTCAGACACAATTTTTATTTTATTTTCCAATAAATTATTTTTCTTTCTTCTTTCATTCTATTTCATTAGATTTATAAAACTCTGTCGTGCATTTTTCATCTAATCTTTATTTTAATTCATATAACCGCGTTAAAAGTTTTCATTTGATGATAATATTATTATCAATAGACAAATACAGAAAACCCCTCAAGGGTCCATTTCAACATTTGAATTAGCACCCCAACAATACATTTACTTGGCAAATAAGTCGCACGCGCATTAGCAAATCGCCGGCAGGTGATTATGTTATGGTATATTATGAGACAGGTGCTCTGAACTAAATTATGACCTTAGTAAAGACGTACAAGAATACTCGTTCTTATATCGGTATGTGGGTAACTCGGTGAATCTATGGGACAGAAGATAATATAGTTTATAGCGTATTAATAATATTCACTTTGCATTGAAAGTTATTTTTATTACATATTCCATTATTTACATATTTCTTTGATAAATACAAAAGAAAAAGTTGAATCATCTAAAGAATCTGCAAACGATCTATAGATAGCTCGCCTGCTCCAAATCGCGACCAGGCGGCAGTATCCCTAAGATACTGGTTGCATTGCCCAATACTCAATTGTTGACCCAAATAAGTGCCACACACCTCTCATTGAAATAATGTTTAAAACGCGAAGAGCCCAGTATCCAACGATGAACCCAGGATCTTTACTTTATTCTACCGAAAAGGTAGAAATTTTCGAACAGATAAATCCGTTAGTGCACGACTAGGATTTGAAACCATAAACTCCTGATACTGTTAAAGAAACTTTATTCTCAAAAAAAATTTGCAATCACATAATAATGAGAACTTAACGGATCGGAAGTCTAACGTAGTAATACTAGTTAGAAATGTTTGCATGATCTACAGATATTTGTCGCGAGTCTGCATGATTCGCGACAACTGATATAATATTTTTTTTGTAAATACCTGTACACACGGCTACACCTCAATCTATATTTTCCAGTATAAGCTGAACTCGCATTGTGTAGGTTTTCCGTACAATGAGAGGTCAAACTGGAAGTGTATAGCTTGATGTGTAGCCGTGTATACATACTTTTATATAAAAAAAAATTGTCAAGTTGCAAACATTTGTCCCGCAGCGGGAATCGAACCCGCAATCCCCTGCGTCTCAGCCGGCTCTTCGCCCACTGCGCCGCAAAGGTCTTTAATATGAATAAGAACAAATTTACAAAAAAAAAAAAATTATAAAATATTCTATTCCTTCTGGTTCCCATAGCTTTGCTTAGTTTGGGGCTAGATAACGAAGTGAAATGTCCAGCATTATTTATAAATTATAATGTTGCCCAAGTCTTGGTATCTCCAACTAATACTCCGAGTCGGGTGCCCCAGGATTGCTCGAGGAGTGGCCACCAGGGTCTTCGACTTTCATCGGCCGCGTGTGATTAAGTGACACATGTCACACCTTATGGCAAGCCTTCTCATATTCCTTACTAAATTTGCGGCACTTATTATTATTATGAAGTCATACGTCTTTTGGCAGAAAACCAGTGTTAAGTAAGTTTACTACCATGCCAACTCAAACTTCTATATCGGCTAGGGCTACGTGTTTTGTTATGTACGACATTAAATGAAAACACGCGTAGAGCTTGGCTAGTTTTGTAGTAAAATATGTATTATTCAAATTGATTAATAAAGAAAATTTTAAACTTTCAAACAACCTTAATATCAAGTCCTAAAATATCAATGCAACAACCTGTACAAAATAGGTAAACAAATCATATTCATTCATCATGCACCTAAGTAGTTACCTGTTAAAGTGGCTAAGCGGCATCGTCGCAAAGGCGCCGTTAATTTACGTTAAAAATTGGTTATTGGAAATATATCGATTATTGGATAAATATTCAAGCTACTGGTATTAAACCCACCTATAAAATCAGTTAATACAATGCCGGATGTGTGTTTTAAATCAATGTCGTAAATAACATAACAGGTTGTATAGCAGCCCGCTGCTGGACTTGGGTCTCTCCCAAGGTGCGCCATTGAGCCCGATCTTCAGCTCTTTACATCCAATCTCTGACAGCTACAGCGCGCAAATCGTCACTCCATTTTGTAGGAGATCGAATCAGTAATGATGAGATTTAAGTAAACCAACCAAAGACACTGATATAACCTAGAGGATGGGTGAGGCAGATAGCTTGAACTTGGCTGTTGGGGCAGAAAGGTTCTCAACATACACTGGAAAGCATATCGTAGGACGGCCACCCACTAGATGGAAATTGAAAGAGATACTCCAAGCCTTTGGGTGTAGGCCACACACGATCAATCGCTCTGGCAATCTATGGGGGACATTGGCTGATCAATGAATGAATGAAAATACTTTATTGTACGCCACAGAAGAAACAAAAATAAAAATTCACAAAGCAACAAGTACAATAGGCGGTCTTATCACTTAGAAGCTATTTCTTCCAGACAACCTTTGGATGGAGAGGATTTTTGTAACATTACAATAATCAACTGAATCAAATGGACGGGGGTGTACATTAACAAAACAAAAACTAAATATTAGGAGAGCGCTGATTACCTACAATAAAATAAAACAATATAGGTATGTACATATGTAAATATACCTACAACAAATAAAATAAAAAGATACATAAACATACATACATACATATCTATAGCGATATTACAACGATTCTGAGGGATATAAGCTTTTTACTCTTGTTTTAAATGTTGCTAATGAGAGCTTGCCGTATTGAGACCGGTAATGTGTTCCATAGACGTGTTGCTTGAATGAGGAATCATCATAGAAGCTGATATGATGATATATGTGTGATCTATTCATGTACCACTATGAACTGAACAATTTTATAGGTTTTTATAATCTTTCTTACCAGGATAGTCTACATCGACAACTTCCTCTTTCTTTCTCGATCTAGTAAAAAACACAAGAAATAAACAGCTGATTAACAAAAAAGCAAATATTGAAGTCATAATCGTTTTAAACAATGCAGACATATGCTCAACACCTTTCATAAACCGGTCGAACGAAGGACATCCGCTTTTTGGTGGTTAAAAAAATCGAGTTCGACATTCTCACAGGAACCACTGCGCATCCGGTGCGCGGGCGCAGAATAAAAACGATCATTTGTTAACGTCCTATAGGCACAGTTAAGTAATAGGGATATCGCTGCACGTTTCACTCTAGCTCCTCTACTTTTAGGGAATAACTTCGTTTCGAAACGCAATAGATCCCCTTCAAAACATTTCATTTGTAATTGACCATAAAAATTATTAAAGCGCGTTCAGTGCTTGGATTCTAACGATACTGAATCTTACACCATAGGGATAAAGCTCATTTTACATGGAAAAAATATTTAAAGTGGCGCAAGCTATCTATAGGTTCGCAGTCGCAGGTAACTGCGCATCGATTCCTTGCGCTTTTGAATCTGTCAATGTCGTTAAAGTTTATTCAGTTTGAGAAGCTTTATTCTATGAAAAAGTAGAGCGTTTCCTCTGATTAACTTCCGGAACAATTTACGAGAGTATCGTAATAATATTGTATATTATTGGTTATGGATTTAGGTCAATGATTAGCAGAAACTAAGATATGGTGGTGGTGACCCTGAAAACGGATATGAAATTGTTTTTTTTGACCTTTGTTAGGTTCCTACAAAGTACCATTTTGTTTGTATCATACTTACAGTTATGCACATGTGTATGTACGGTATACATATAGGGTGTTTGATAAAATACGCACAAAAATGAAAAGGGTTATTTTGATGAGCATAATAAATAAATTTGTGAAATGTTTACCATAGAAATGTGAAATTTATTTTGGCATGTAAAAACAAACACTTTATTAAACTTGTGGTGTGCTATTGCATAATGCTTGCCATCTAACCCCAGATACTGTATTGGTAATATCTCTTGTTGTCCCTTTCTAACCCAAAACCCGCAGCCATTTCCGAAAGAGATATCAAATCGGCCTATATTTTTTGATGTCGATTGCAAGAGTAGGTAGTAAGTTTTATATCGAATTAATCACCTAAACTTAGTCGATTTTCTTTAAAATTTGATAATATAACTAGCAGTTTTTTTTCCAGAAGTCTTATTTTATGTTTTGAGAAACCGTCACTTGAATATCGTCAATATATAACCAGACGCCCTGTATACACAGATTTGAGAGTTAATAAACCAACAAGACAATAAATATGTTTATATCATGACACGAGTTGAGCGTCCTCATTTTTACCTCCTTCTAAGAAGTCTTCGCAAATTCATTAATGCTTTCTCTCCACAACAAACTTTTACAATTCAAAAGTAGTGCAGCAGTATTCATGTGTCAACCTCCTAACGAAAATAATGTAGGAACTCTCTATAGAACGGTATGATGACCTCTAATCTACATACATACAAATGACTTCCACGCATGGACAACAACAATAATTCCACTGTTTTGCAGGCTTATCCGATCAATCGCATCAACAAGAACCAACTCCTAATTCAGGTGCGTAAGATTGAAAGTTGAATAGAAGATGCTTTGATAACTGTAGAGTTTAAATTGGTTAGACGTTTGGTAATAGTTTAAGTGAAAGGCTGGATACGTGAGAAAAGCAACGCCTATTCTAACAATGCCATATTTTGCCGTCATCTGAGCCAGTGATCGATCTGAGTAAATATTTTATCCACTGTTGCGTGCGAAGCGATTGTAGATTACCGTGATACAATTCAGTTTACTTTCTTTGTGTCAGAAGTTGGATCAACTCGGTGTCCTGTAATTAGTTTTATAGTTACTTTAATTTGAATATATATTTGCGACTGACTGCAAAAATCCGAGTTTGGTAGAATAGTGGATGCCGCGAAAGAACAGGCGTCATATTGAAATAAAATTGCAGACCTAAACTGAATTGTTTAACATTTTGACAGATACGCGAACCATTTGAGGTTATAAATGTCATGGTATGATAGTGGGTTAAACTAAAAGTTATGTAAAGTGTAAAATGTAAACAAGATCGTTGCCCAAACTTATTCTTCTTTTTGCGCCGTGAAGTTGCTATGAAAATAGCTAGTCCAAGGTAAATAAATAAATAAATATCGCTAGACATTTCACACAGCGCTATCTAGCCCCAAACAAAGCAGAGCTTGTACTATGGGAACCAGATAACTGATAGAATACTTACATACTTTTTTTTTTGTAGACATAGGTACTTATAATATATAGAAAAACACCCAGACACGGAACAAACATCTGTAGAGCATGCAAACATTTGTTCCGCGGCGGGAATCGAACCCGCTACCTCCTGCGTCTCAGCCGGCTATACGCCCACTGCGCCACGGAGGCAGTCAAAAAGGTAAGATAATCACTCATCATCAGAGTGAAAGAATTCAGTGCACACAGTTCTATAAATACCTCAGGGAGACTAACCTACCAACCAACTTAGCATGACCAACCTAGACAAAAGTTTTGTGTGCAGTAGAAAAAATGTATATATTTATTATATTGGTTAACTAGCTGCACCTTACTTTGTCAACGTATACGAGACGTATTGGTCAACAACTTCTAGTATTTTGTATATAGAAAAAAAATAGACTATTCTTGAAATAGAAGTTATAGAATCGCCATCGCTTGCTGTAGATGGATAGATATACATATTTATTTTTATCGAATTACCACACAAACTATATTACAAAAATAAGTACTAAGGTATCATAAAAAAGCAATACTAGGTGGCCTTATCGCTAAAAGTGATTTCATCCCTTAACCATTACATTAACCAACACAGATGGTAACATTGTTGTAAAATTAAATTATCTATGAAAGACTCAGGCCTTTCCGGTCAGTTCTGAGATTGTCTATGATCAACATGTCAACCCGGACTCATGGTAGCGAACTGTGCTGTGAATAAATGGGATTAAATTGTGCTCAAAGTTTTTATCATCAAACTCAACCTCAACGAACCAGCCAACAACACCCGGCTACACACAATCCCGACTTTGGGTGGAGCTAAGGTTACTAAGATATAATGAAGTGCGGTGATATATGATATGTTTATATTATTCGGCTATAGAGGTAGGTAGTAGAAACTAAAATGTAGGTACACAAGCGGATTAACTGCAACTGTCAATACCAGCTGGTATACTGCCCCACTTTTCTCCTTAAAGTTAAGGGGTAAATTATCAAGAAGTTCAACAATAGCTTGCAAAATATTTGTCAAACCTTAAAATTATGGCGAAGACTTTCTGTGGCGGAACTAAAGTTTGCATTTTGACGTCATTGAGTCAAGTCATGCGATCCTATATTTAACATTTCCCTTCGACCTGAACTAACTTGACCTTTTGTAGACCTTCTTTGTTAATTTAGCTTTATTTCAAGGATAACTATGACATTTGTGGCTTATCGTATGTATATAAGTTTATCATTTTCGTAAGGTTCAAGTGTTTCCAGTTTTATCTTGTTTATTCTTATTCATGTCACGGGTTTAAGTTTTGCAACCGAAATATATTTATGGTAGTTTTATATGTTAGTGAACTTACCAACTGTCTTTTATTTTGCTTTATTCATTCACCAAAAATGCATTTTTCAGTTATGATAAATAGAGCAGTGATTGCCTAGTGGGAGGTATGTTGTGGGCTCGGATCACAGCCGTGCTCCAAAGAATTTTCTACACAAAATTATATGCGCGTGCAAAACACGTGCTCAAATGGCGAAGGAAAACATCATGGGGAAACTGGCATGCCCTAGAACCAACAGTTTGAAAGCTTGTGCCATCGTGTTAGTATTCTAAAGCGGCAGTGGGATTGCAACTTGTCATGTAAATGCTTAAATTCTATGCAAAAAGTGGGCACGTATCATAATATAATATTCGTATTTACTTCTGACTATCATCTAGCTGACCAATCCGCAGCTTCGCACGGTTTTCAATAAAAACCTTACCCTCCTTCTGCGCAGTTGGGTAAAAGTAGCCTATGTTACTCAGAGATAATGTAGCAATGTAATGGTTAAAGAATTTATGAAATCGGACAAGTCGTTTTTGAGTTTATTCGTTACAAACATACAAAAATACAAATCAGTCTCTTTATAATATTAGTATGGTCCTCCAATAAAATGACGATAAAAAATAATTATATGACAAACAAAATTAACACAAACCCTTCCTTTTGACTACCTCATACACAGTAAGAGATCCGAGGATTTTTTTAATTCCACCTGGAGATGGAACAAGCATATATCCCACCTGATGTTAAGTGGTAACCATCGCCTATAACAAAGTATTGACTCGTAGGTCGCGCACCCTAGAAAGGCGCCCTACTATTCACTGCTCTGCGTTCATCAACTTGAGGCATACAGATGTGAAGCCTCATGTGCAAGTAATTTCACCGGCAAAAAACCTTCAAATTAAAACACATCAATGCTGCTTGGTGTTAAAAATGGTAAGTACTTTCCCGGGCGAGCCCTATCACAAAAACTTTACTACTCATATTCATCATATGGCTAAATATAGCCGTGAGCTAGTAAACACTATATTGTACAGAACAAAAACTCAAGAAATCAAACAACTTATAAATAAAACATACATTAATCGCCAAGTTCAATGAGCTAGGCTCAATTTGTTTACCCTCAAACTTTTCTATTGAATATATCGAATACGTAGCAACACGAAAGAAAAACATCCTCAAAACATGTTTCTAATTAATATTTACCCTACAAACTAGTCCAACAGTAGAAGGCAAATAATAAGGGTCTTAAACAGAACAACCGCAAAAAAGTTTGTACCATTTTGCGCTCGATAGATAATACTCCTATTTCCTATTTACATAATACACCTTCTCATTTACGTCAGACTTTCAAGTTTCACCTATCACCAACCTTACTTTCTTACCAATTATTATTATGAAACCATTGTCATAGTTACGCATTCGACTGGCTTTTAAACCACTATTTTGTCGTATAATGTACAGTTAAAGTTAGAAATAGCTTTACAAGTGTGTGAACAATACTGGAAACAGTTCAAGCTCTTTTTAGTTGGATGTGGTTGGGCACAGGATCAGAGAGGGTTGCAGCAGTATCCAAGAGATCAATTTAGGCTGAGTTGATAGGTAGATTGATACACAATTTAGCAAAGGTATATTATTTTTTAGCTAAGTTCTGTGGCTAAAGCATTTAGTTGCTCAGAGAGCAATGGAGCGTGCCATACATCTCGCTGTTGGAGCATATACCCAACATCGAAATACGACGCAGAACCAAAGTTGTGGATATGGGTAGAAGGATCAACCAGCTGAAGTAGAGATGGGCTAGACACTTGGCAAGGAGAAAAGGTGAAAGATGGACGAGGACAGCAACCGAGTGGTGGCCTCGAGAAGCGCAGATCAGTTGGCAGACCCTAGCCAGATGGTCAGACGACATCGTGAGAGTTGTAGGAAGGCAATGGATGACCGGAGAGAATGGCGTGATAACAAGGAGACCTATACCCAGCAGTGGGAGGATGTGGGCTGAGATGATGATGATGATTAAACCAAATTTTAGTTGATTTTGGAACTGTAATACTCTATTTTTTAGATTTATTGGTTTTGTATTATTGTAAAGGATAGTTTCGATGGTGACAGTACATGGCAAAACAAACCGAGATTATCTTAAGTAACTATTATACTTATGTAATAGTTCACGGTTTAGCTATGAAGGTTGCCATTGCCATTCAATTTTATTATTACATAATCGTGTCACGTTTATACAAGTTTATTTCGATTTTAGTTAATTACCAAACAATTATTTGGTAGAGTCATAAGTTGAGAACAGATTTTATAAAACCTTACAAGCTAGAAGCTAGAGAACAATAAGAGATAAATAAATAAACGTATAAGGCGGTTATTATCAGGTGACTTTTATTTTTAAACTAGCTGACTCGCCCGCGGCTTCACATGTGTGATATTTCAATAAAAAACATTACCTAAGTAGCCTATGTCCTTCCCCAGGATATAATTTATATCTTTGCCAAATTTCATTATAAAAAAAATAAAAAAGCCTCTATTTCTACTGCGTATTTTTACATTACTTACTTAATCACCTATATTTACATACTAATTATACTATCACTATTGTGGTCTTATTTATGTATTTCTTCCGCAATAGTCGCCTCCACGGCGTAGGCCTCCCCTAAATCTCTCCATACATCCCTCTCTCTCGCTGCTCTCATCCAAACCGGTCCACATCGTTGGGTAAAGATGTCTCTCCATCTCTTTTTTGGTCTACCCTGTCTCCTTTTTCCTTCCAGTGGGATCCACTTAGTCACCAGTTTTGTCCACCTATCGTTTTCTAATCTACAGATGTGTCCTGCCCACTGCCAGTTCATTACGATCCGTTAAGCCGTTTAGTTATGAAAAGGTAATAAACAAACTAACAAACAAACAGTTACTTTCGCAGTTACTAAGAATGTATTATACATATAAACCTTTCTCTTGAATCATTCTATCTATTGCTGAAAACTACACTAAAATCCATTGAGTAGTTTGAAAGATCTAAGGTAACAGACAGCGGAAGCGACTTCATTTTATACGATGTAAATATTAGAGTACGTATTGTGTTCTAGTCGATTTTGGAAGTGATTAAGAGTTTCGGTGTTTCTCTACGAGATTGAATCAGAACTGAGATAAAAAAACCAGCCTGATACAGCCTGGATTAGCAAACTGTAATGGCAGTGGGCGGGGCACATAGCTCGTAGAAAAGATGGCCATTGGAGCAGAAAGGTTCTCGAGTGGACACCACGCACTGGAAAGCGCAGCGTAGGACAGCCCCCACTGGAAACACGACCTGATAAAGTTTACTGGGGGCCATTGGGTGTAGGCCGCACAAGATCTGTTGCTCTGGAAATTTATAGGGCAGACCTATGTATAACTGTGAACATCCTGTAGGTGAGATTAGGTTGAGGCTTGTTGTCAAAAACCTAGCGTATTTATCACTTATTCTGCTGCAATATTACTGCCATTTTTCATTGTTTATTTTAATAAACTTGAAATAATACTGAAAAGGCTCCACTATAACTGTATGTAAACACATCGGATATTGTACACGCATTGTTCCCTCGCAACGCCGGAACAAAGAGATGTTACTTCCTCATTCACGACAGGCAAAGACTACAGACCAGATAGGACAAACAACTTTATAAAAACTTCTGATACTAGTGGCCGTTTTTGAAGTGAAAACTTCTTTACGCGCGTTGAGCATTTTTTGAGATGGGAAAAAACCATTGAACTCGCGACAATGTTACCGACACCTGTCACTTACTACTGACACTGACTGTTACTGACACCTCTGTATATAATATCTGTAGTGTAGTTTGCTTTTATTCATGTTTTCACTTCTGTCGGCACTCCCGGAGTGCCACTTTTTTACTTGTCCTAAGTGGCGTCGTGATTGCCACTCGCGAATTTTGTAAATCGTGTACTACAACAGTTCCACGTGGCGCAGTTTGCTCACTTTGTTTTCAACTGTATACGGACAAAGGAAAGTGCCCGATTTAACTAACCTGACGCTTGCTTAAATAATAAATGACGTATGATGATGATTTACTTAATTTGTACTCTTTGAAGTCATTACATCAATTAGTATCGTTATAAAAATGTAAATAAAATACTTAAAAAAATGAGCCCGAAAAATTACCGGTGTACGTAGTCCGTCATATAATTAATACTTATCGCAATAAGATATTACATTAATTATCTTATTTGTGATTGAATAATTATTTATCGTAATTTTATTTAGGTAAATTTTTGCATAAGTTGTTATGAGAATTGTGTGCTATGATATTAAATGATAAGTGTAATGTTACACATTTTTTGTATAAACTAGTGGTTTGCCCCGAACTGAGATCTAGCGAGTCTCCCAAAACACAAAAAAAAATATTCTTAGGGCGACTCGCACAACGATGCCTAAACGTATTTAGTAAATAAGTATGATTTAAGAAGTTGTCAAATCTTACAAATACGTAGAATTTAAACATGTTTAGTCGCTAAATACGCTTAGGGATCGTTGTGCAAGCCGGCCTTAATCTTTGACTAATAAAATAGTGCCACGAAATGCGCAACCAAATAACTTGACTTACAGTTTCATTCAAATTACAGGTAACGGGAGTTCATGTAAAGTGGTTATTTTTTTAATTATTATTTTTAATTCCCAATATTTGTGTTAATAAAGCTATACGCATACCAAATATCAGCACTGGGGGGTCACTGGTGTACCCTGTGAATTTTGTCAAAGTTCAGTTATTATTGTGGCTAATAACTTAGAAACTACAAGGCATAAACAAAAAATAAAAATGGGATCGAAATGATGGGATAGTCCCATTTTGATTTTTTTACCCCTCTTGATCCCCAATATCTCAAAAACCCCTACATTTTTTGCTCATTTAGTCACATCAAAATTTGCCATCACTACCTACCTATATATCAAATTCGATGATCGATTAAATGCTTCTAAAGTTATCCTTGGACAATCAAATATACATACATACATACAACGCCGATTTGCCGAAGTTGATTTAAAGATCTCGCTTCGCTCGATCAATAAAACTTGACATTGAGCCCAAGCAGGTATTGGCAACTCAGCTTCAGTTTTAACACTTTGATAAACGGAAGTTCTAAACTGTCTAACAAGCTAAACAACATAGATACAAGGCCAGTTAAAAAAACTATTTAAGACTATCGTAGGTATTAAAAAGTTGGTAACCTAATTTCGTATCCTATCTGTATTTTAATCCACTCTACTACTCTATGCCGCAACCCTGACGCACCTAAGCCGAAGCTGCGGCACGTATGTCCACGCAGGGTGGAAAGGAGAATCGAAAATAAAAACCGCCTGAGAGGGCGGAATCATCCCCAAACATATTACGGGAATGTTGGTACAGAGTCGCCGCTAGGGGTGGCTATAAGACTATTTAAATATCGCTAATATATGTATAATAATATTATTTAATAATATTTAAGGATCGTGGCCTATAAAGTATAAAAAAACATATATATATTTTTAGTTATATAATTCTAAAGCGAATATTTAAATACCCTAAAGACGACTTGCGCAACGATACCTAAAAGCATTTAGTGGCTAAATATGATTTAGAGACATGTCAAATCATACAAATACGTCAAACTTAAACATTTTTAGTCGCTAAATACGTTTACATTGTGCAAGTCGGGCGAAATGTTACCCATACCCTATGTAGACATAGACGCGATAAAAAATGTCGCGCGACAAGTTTATTTCAAGCTCAAAGTTGATGATAAAATGACGTTTGAAATCAATTATTGCCTTTGATAACCTATCTCTAAAAATGTAGTCAAAAGACCGGGTTTTACAAAGTTCTAGACACATATTTAAACCAAAATTTACTTTATTTATACCATAAATTTTTTTTTTGTTTTACAAAATAAATATTGCTGGACATTACACACAGCACTATCCAGCCCCAAACTAAGCAGAGCTTGTATTATGGGAACATAATTATATTATTGATTATTTAGTCATAAATCTATGATCTCGCGTCCGGTTTGGTCTTCGTAATACGCCTTTAAGCCTTCTATGTTTGCCTCCTGGTACCAGCAGTTTTATAGCAGATTCTATTTCTCGATTGGATAGTGTGTTTGTTTTGCTATGTCTCACTAAGTTCCCTGCTTCAATGGCGATTTTTATCAACATATCATTGACAAAATTATTAATTATCATCATAGATTTTTTCGATATTTCCATATTGTCCTTTGCTACGCTTCGTAACAACTTGTAAATGTACGCAGAGAAGCTTCTCTTTGGCTGATTTCATATTCATTATGGGTTTGTCGATGGGGTTTTCCGTTGTTTTCGGCGGGTTTTCGGTAGTTTTCCCTTGTTCTTATCTTGTTCTTGATAATGAACTCATCATTTTTAATATAATAGCAACCCTAAAGGGGGGTTCCTAGACTACGTCTCTGTAACGGTGGGTCGAGGTTCCGAGGAACGATTTTTTTCGCGATAATCAACCGTCGGCGTCGCTTGTTCAAGCATGTTTTGTTTTTTGCTGTTACTCATAAAACGGTTTAATGGGTTTGGTTTCAGGAAGTTAATGCAAGGGTACCTGTTTTATTTATCATCGGGTTTACTTTTATTTTCGAGGATGTAATCGGATAGCTGTGTTGATACGAAAATCTGATTTGCGTGATTTTTCATTGGCTGTGTGGGTAAAACAGACAAATAAAACACACAAACTATTAACATTAAAATATAAAGAATCGTTTATTTAAAATAGTCTGTTACACCTGTATGTAGCAAAATAAAAAAATGTCTTAAAAACCTCAGATATTTACTTCCCACAATCGTCTTCTATTTCATAATAACAGTTTTTTTTATTAACTTTAGTCAGTTCACAAAATGAAAATAACAGTGAAATCAAATGTTATCAACAGAATACGTTCTCACTAAAATGGCTTTACTATTCAATTTTCGATAGAGATTTTTTTAGCTCCCCGCAGTTTTGCGTACCAATAAATCTGCTCGAGGTAAGGGGTGAATTAATCACTTGACTTCCTTGGCGACCGGTCCACGGAGAGATTTCTCCGAACAAATGTGAACCAAACCATGTAATCAAGTAGGTCTAGTTTCCGCTGTACAGTCTCGTAAGCTACATTCTTATTTACCGTTCGAAAGGTAAAAATAAGAATCGAGAATAAATAGTTGGGCCTCCGCCGATACACTTCCAGAAGATTAAAGTGTTCAGGCTAGAATAAATTAGGAAAGCCGTGATATCTGATTTCCCAATACGGCTAAAACACACATCGAGTTCTGGCCAAATAAATTAATAATAAAGCTAATTTTCAGAAGCCATAAAGCAAAAAACACTTGATTAAATTTTGGGAAAGGCCGAAATTTAAAAGCTGTGTTGTTTCCCGCCCATTAGGGTTAGGGCGGGCGCGGGTCGGGCGGGCGGGTATCGGGCACGAATTAATAAACAAGCCGGCCAAGGGCGCGGGCGACCGACCTTTGGGTTCCATCCTTGCCCTGTTTATGTTTATTTACCTGTTACTATGGAAGAAATCTACTTCAAGGGCCTTCATCCCCACTTCAAATTTGCTTTGGCATGACGTAGACTAGCGACCGCAAATGCAAACTTGTAAGCCGGCACTGATAGCTAGGAAGAAATCGTTTATCTGTAAACACTCTAACCATTTGAGCAAACTTACCCAAAAAATACGAGTAATATATTGCTGTACATTTCACACAGCGCTATCTAGCCCCAAACTAAGCAGAGCTTGTACTATGGGAACCAGATAACTGATAGAATACTTATATAATTTTTTTTTTGTAAATACATACTTAGAATATATAGAAAAACACCCAGACACGGAACAAATATTTGTAGATTATGCAAACATTTGTTTCGCGGCTGGAATCGAACCCGCTACCTCCTGAGTCTCAGCCGGCTATACCACCACTGCGCCACGGAGGCAGTCATAACTGAAGTCTTACATGAAGTATAAACAATTAAAACAGATTCTGAGATTTAAAAAGTCACATCTACAATCGTTATAACACGATAGACTAGATATGCCTTACAAAAAAAATCATCTTAGTATCAATTTCAAAAACTAATAAAACAAAAAGGTACTTTAATAGAGATCATCGTTGCAGAATCTTTCGTAACGTCTTGGGTACTCAAAACGTTGTCATTCAAAATCAGACCACGCGTACAATATTTCATCATCAGGGGGTTACCACCCTACTCCAGTTGCCCCAAAAGTCTATCTGCACTTGACACAGGAGGAAACGGGACAGATTAACCGTAGAAAGGAACAAAGCTAAATATGTTTCATGCTGATACTTTAGACACAGTATATTGGGAATTCGGAGACAAAACTGTAATTTTGTTACAGTTTCAGTAGTTGATTTTAGCGTATGATATTTTTAGATTATTTATTAGTTTAATATTAAATATTAATTCAATTTTTACTAAGAATATGAAACAAAGCAACAACGAAAAGAATTAAAGAGAATATAAAAGGAATATTAAAGAAAACGATAAGGATAAATACAAAAATTATGAGAATAAAAAAAACCCTAAGAAATAATATCTCTAAAGATTGAATTGCCAACTACAAAACAATCGTAGCCCACCTTTCCAATATATAAATCATCTTCAACCCCACACTACATACTGCTACAAAAGTTACACAATGCTGAAAAAGGATGGAGGAATAAAATGATAGAACCATTTTCAGTCTACGGTGAGATACACGCACACAAGCAAACCGATCGTTCTCGTAAACTCCCGAAATCAGAGTAAACATAGGCCAACTATAAAGCAATTTTCTGAGTCTTACACAATATTTTCTATGATGTGTAAGAACATAGGTTTCGAAGACGCACTATTGAAAAATGAAAACGATACCGAAGGAATATAGCAATGTATTATGACATTTTGGTACGGTTATTTAAAGCATTTTATGTGATTTATACCTAGGCTAATATCACTCTGAGGCTACAACTCACACATAGACACTGGCGTGAAAAGTTGAGTAGTAATTTATATGACGGTTTAAATAATTACTTCGCATTTTCGGCTCAATTTGTAGATGAGTCTGAGCTCATTGGCGTCAATGTTTTGAGTATTTTTAGACGCTTTCAGTATTTTTGGTATATGATTTTGGCGTGTTGAGTTTGTATGGAGTATGATAGCGTTGTTTATACTATGATAGGGTTGTATATGACATGTATGGAATTTGATGGCTTCTAATGTGGTACAATGGGTTTGTTTGGAGTAGGATGTATTTTAATACGCATGATGGATCTATGAACATAATATTGTCATTGGTTAGTTTAATATAAGATTCTTTGATAAATTGTAGAATGATTTTAAATTGGCTTTTCACCTTGGTGGTTGAGTTCAAGTTAGTCAATTATCTGAAGTTACAGAGCACTTAGTTATGCAGCAACCCTACCTCCAGACTAAGCCAGAACCACAGTGTGGGCGAGCGTGCCTCCCGCATAAAAGATTCCTTACTGCAATTGCCATCTGCTTGGAAAATAGATTGCTTGTCAATAAAAATGTAAATTCGCCGCTTCAGCTCTCGGCTAATTCATTTCCCAATGGAAAATCCGGGAGCCCGTCAACGGAGATCGATCGACCGTTCATTTCGCTGTTTTTTTACTCATATTGCTCAGACGTGCAGTCAGTTTGCACACGTTTGGCACTAACAATCGAGGAAGCCCATCTACTACTGTTTGCGTCAAACTTTATTGCGTCTTGCGATGTAGGTAACCATGTAAACTTCTTAGCATTACCTACTACTGGTTTCCTATCACAATTTTTTAAGCTAACTCTATTCGCGGAACTCTTTATATGACAAAGAAAAGTCTATGAGAATTTTCGCCAGTCCTTAAGAGGAAATCTGGGCTGAGTTTCACCCATACAAACGTAGTCCCCTGTTTCCTCTCTTGATATTGATACTAGAGCAAATATTTTTTTACCATACAATCTACAAGTACCACGGTCATGTCTCTACGTTTAGTTTTGCTCTATAAATTAATTATTATAGGAACTAGGAACCTTCAAATGTCACAGAAATTGCTAATTTTTACTGCCCCTTTTCAGACATTGAGCAAACAAATTTGACGGATATAAACAAAAAAAACGAAACGTACAAACATAGCCAAAGCCATTTTTATTACATATTTGAAAAAAAAAAATTAAAATCGGTCCAGTTTTGGAGGAGGAAACAGGGGACTACAAAACAGTGATTTCGTCTATTTTAAATAGGCATAATCAGTCCGACCTGCAGTTGTCTCTATCGCACGCACATAGGGCATATAGGGCACAGCGCGACAGCAATAAATTTGTTAAATACCTATTTTCCAAATGCCTTGCTTCCCGGGTTTCCTCTTAATGTCTTTCATATGATTTATTGAGGTCCCAGAGATGAAGGAGCTTCTATGGGACTCGATATGAATTCTAATATCTACGATAACCATCCTCCGCCCTATTTTCTCCGCGAAAATAAAAATATAGAATTATCTTTGCTGTTCGCAAAAAACCGAAATACGCCATTTGATCCAAAACCTGAAACCGCCAGCTCCTCGCTCACACTCTCGCGGTGATACGCCTGACACCCTAATCAAATAAGTACCTTTTACCGTAACCGAAATCACCCAACTCAAATAACACTATGGGTTAACATGTATAAGGTTGAGATTCCAATGGGTGGGTCGAGTCAGACTAGCTTCCGCATAAAACGTATTTGTAGGAAGGACGACCCAGAAAATGGGTATAATATACTCACACTACCGCTTCCTCGCCTTATTCTCCCGTCGCGTCCCTCAGGAGCCACGAGAAATTTATATAACAAGCTATCTCCCCCAGACTCGGTTATTGTAGACGATATACCGCCTCAGAGATTATTTTTAATTAAACACAAGCACTGGCCAACTACAAACCCTAAGCTATTCGGTACTGAAACCTAAAAAAATTATATCCTGTAAAAAATAATAATTTATGCACAATTAATTATTTATAATTTTATAAAAATACCACGATCACCACTTACAAAGTTAGCGACTGAAACTGCACTTAAGTTGATAGTTCGTTATTTATGTAGGTTTATATATAATATGATTATACACTATGACCGCGCACAGTGGTCGAAACTAGAACATTTGTTGTGCTTTATTTTAACATTCGCCCCCCCCCTTCTTTTCCATAATACACTTTAATTATGCCAAATCTCACACTCCTCCATACGCGTAATAAGCTTAAAAAAAGCACAAAGTACAAAGTTTTTTTTTTCACGTATAATAAACATTCCTGACAAAAAATCCAATCAAAATTTTGACAAGATCTTAGCCAGCACCTATATAAATGTGTTCATTTAATGCATCGTAACCACAACTTTTTTGAATTCAAAGATCTTCAATCTTCAATTTGAGCTTATTGATACTATTCGAGGGCTACGAATTTTCATTTTCTTTCAACGAATTATCAAAGTCAAAGTTCTTTGTTCGTTAAAATTACACCTATCACCTTCAAACGTCTTTTGAAAATAATCTTTACATCTGATAGATAAATATATTTAAATATCCTCAAAATTATAAGTAATCTTGTAATCAAATCAAACATTACTATTAAAATTGCCTTTAAATTATTTTAAACAATTTCTCTTTCAATCACGTAAGAGGGGGTTGCCACCCCCGGCCGATATTCATGCCAAAGAGGTTGAGCCACTACTACGAGTTCTTTCGTTACGAAAGACTTGGAATAAAACTAAAAGTTGTATCGAATGGTAGAGCAATAGTCTCAGTGTTGCGAAATAACAACAAAGTTGTATAATTACATTTAACATTTCATATATTTTGCTTTGAATGCTTATATAGAAGCATAAACCACACCAACCATAAAATAAACATTAAAACTTATTAATTATCTTTTATAATTAAAATCATATGTAATTTAAAACCATATTTTGTGACATATAGTCGTCTAAGAATAATAGACCTTAGATATATTTAACTCCGGCTTTGCGCAGAAGACAAAAATACTAATATAATATATAGTAAATAAACTAAAACTAAATGTTCTAACATCCATAACAAAATATCTCATAGATCCAATTTGAATACTAATATACTAAAACATTTATGAAACTTCAGACAAAAAGTCAAAGTCAAACGGAAACTCAAGTCCATAACGTACGCTCCAAATAAAGTAACTTTGGCTAACCGATACATTAGGAACTATTCCATCGCTGCCAACTGCAACTGCCGACTGCACGTGCAGCTACCGCAGCGCTCGCAGCGTATCTCATATTAACCAGTAGTGTTATACATCCACCTCCTCCCCCCTTACACGCACACGCACACACACACACACACAAATCACTCACAAGAGCACTAAGTAATAATTTTCCATAAAATATATTTTCTTATTTGTTATTGTATGTTCATACGAGTAAATAATTAATAGTCTTTGTATGCTTACCAGATTCCGAATAAAGTTAAACTCTAATTGTAAACCGGTCTCCCGCGATACAGGCAGTCCTAGTGCGGGGACCACCCGTAAAATTTAATGTAATTATGTAATTTTTCAGTAAATAAATATTTTGTATTTGTATTTGTAGTGTCACTGCAATTGCAATTGGCAGTTGCAGTCAGCAGCGACGCTCTTAATGCAGTAACCAAGTAAATTAACTTATTCCGAAGAATAAATAAGTAGGGATTTTGCTAGGCTCTTGATAAGGTTTAAATAGATTAAGTTCTATCCTTTTAGTTTTTTTTTATAATGTGATCCCCCAATAGAGATTCTTATATAATAACTAGCTGACGCGCCCCGGCTTTGTACGGATTATTATCAAAATAATATATAGCCAAAGCTCAGGGATAGTGTAGCTTTCTATCATTAAAAAAAATCAAAATTGGTTCAGTAGTTCCGGAGATTACCCTTTACGTACAAACTGACATAAATAATAAAAAATCGCTGTAACACGAATGTAATTATTTGCTTAGTAGATAATTTTAAAAATTATTTAATTTCGGACAGATAAATAGACAGACAGACAAAAATAAAAAAACAAATGTCGTTGTGGCCTCAGAACGGTTAAAAAATTAAACTCAATTAAAATTTTCTATAGATATTTAATGTACAAATATGGCCCAGTAACAGTTTAATTATAAATAAATAAATATTGCTGAACATTTTACACAGCGTTATCTAACCCCAAACTAAGCAGAGCTTGTACTATGGGAACCAGATAACTGATAGAATACTTACATACTTTTTTTTGTAAATACATACTTATAATATATAGAAAAACAACCAGACCCGGAACAAATATCTGTAGATCATGTAAACATTTGTTCCGCGGCGGGAATCGAACCCGCTACCATGCGTCCTGCGTCTCAGCCGGCTGTTCGTCCACTGCGCCACGGAAGTCGTCGTAATTATTGTATAGATAGGTTATATGTAGTTCATTACTATATTAATTCCCATGATTAACACCCTCCGATCTCAGTACGCAGATCCGTGATCCCACAAGAGGGTAGTCAGAAGAAAGTTCGAACAATACTTTTGATACATCCCAACTTTTTGCAGTTAAGTTAAGCATTCACGTGAGAGATCGCAAACTCATCGAGACTTATAAGAATACATTAATAAACAGCAACAATATTTTCAAAACAATTTTCCACATTAAAACTCTATAATCTTAAGCCAACTTAATTGCTTTCATCTTGTTTTTGAACAGGGTAACAGATTTTTTAGTGCAGCCAATAAGTTGCGTGCCCTTTGTCGACCTGTAGACGTTCTCAGAACAGAATGTCATAGAGATTATCGACTGACTGTGACCCTGGAACGCGTGTGGGGAATTTAAAGTGTACGATATATTGTTGAATTAATACGCTTGTGATAAGACTTACTATTAACCTATTAAGGAGAATCTTGAAATTTAACAAAAAACCCGACCGGAAATCGATGTTTCCATGGTCCAGCAGGAAAATCATGTCACAGTTTTTGGATTGTTTATGAACTCATGTTTCAAAAACTTCTTACTATTTAGGCCTTAACTTACTATATAGATCATTTTACATAGCAAAATAATTCTGAATGGCGGGAAAAATGAATCCGTTGAAAGTTTTCAGCTCTAGCTAGGTTTTGGACATACATAATTTGATAATGAAACCATTAATTTCTTTATGGTTAAGACATAAAATAGGTTAAGTGCGTATTCAGATTGACCTTATTTTCGAGGGCATTATTAAAAAGCTTTCAAAGTGATTAGTTGAGTTTCACGAGCGCCTCTTGTGTAACACCTATATATTACTCCTTGTCTGGCAGGACAATGCCAAATACTTTGTTCTGCCAGATCAATAATTAAGAAAGTTATTATTAATAATGACAAACTATTGGTTACTATTAAATCTCTTCAAAATTATCTCAATCTTAAAAATTAATCTCAATAAGTTATTGTTTTTAAGCACGCCAACCTTTTTTTTTGTTTCCTCCAAGGTAGAAAATGCTTTTAGCATTAAACCCATCTTTTGTAAATTTAAGTGTATGCAATAAAGTATTAAAATGAAATAGATAATCTTATCATACGAAAGTCTAATCAGTGAGACATTATGGTCACAGATGTGGTATCAAAGCTGCCAAGAGCCATTGTGTGCATAAGATAAGTCGTTCTGGAAACCAATGAGAAAGCCTATTTTTAGCTTCTTATGTGTCAATGGTTGACTTATAAAGTTGACCAGGCCCCTCAGTGGTGCGGATTCCAGGTAAGGTCGATATAGCCCCACTTGACTAGATTATCTCGACAGCGGCCAACTTGAGTGCGTAACCGGGGGACTTTTAAGTTGGCCACTGCAGCGTGCAGCCGAGAGGAAGATGCTCCGCAGGTGCTTACAGTGAACGTTCTAGGCGGTATAATAATGATTTTGATAAATCGAAAATACGTAGATCCACTGCAGCTACACCGGATAGCTTTATGACTGTTAAGCTCAGTTCAAGACCTTTAGAAGTCGTTGCTTTTGGAAGAAAAAACAAAACAATAATTTGTCATTGGATTTGTAACTCTTTATCTAAAAGTCGATTTATCGCAAACGTCTGAAGAATCTACATAATTTAATACAAACCAAATTCTACAAGTTTTCGAGTAAAACCATTGTTGAAAATGTTAACGTTTAGCTTACGATAAGAGAATTTGATAACACATTTGCCTGTTAATTATATATTTAGTTATATTTCATAACTAAAACGCTATACTTGTGTACTTCAAAAGTATCAACAATAGTAGCACATATGTTGAATTTGTAAGAAGATTTTTTTAATCAACGTTTCATAAATCTGTCATAAATTAACTGCAAATTTGGCTTTATATTTTGACATTAGTATCACACAGTCGAACCTACTAACTTCAGAACCATTTATTTAGCGTGGTCCGACATGAGTTAAGTAATTTATTCAAAGTGTTTATCACAAAAAATTCATCTAGATTTCGTATGGAAATACGTTTTGTAATCCTTTTATTATATGAATATTAATCCAAATACTAGGCAGCTTTTAACTGATTAAAATGTTGCTTGCAGGGTTATCAGTATTCAACTGTTATCGTAAACTAGTTGCGCGGAATCTACCTACATTTACTGCTATAATGTATACTCAAAAATTAAATATTTGATATAGTTATTCATAGGAAGGTAAAAGAGCAAGGGGAAAAATTTTAACACTATAAGACTCGGACTATTGACATCCAGGTCTCCACGATTCTGCGAATCCGGAGCTTGTCCCGGTTGCTCTCAGGTAAAAATCGGAGTCGGATGGCCTCGGATCGTGTGTAGTCGATGCAGGAAAAATTCAAATGTTAGGTTGTGCGGCGGACAAGCCCGGACGCCATATAGTCCGAGCCTAAAACTACTATCATAATACCAGTAATGCAATCACCGCAGAGCACATATTTTAATAAGTAATATGTAATTAGTAATGTTTTTTTTGAAATATTTTTATATTGTCTGTTTTGTGTTTTTCAATAAATAAATAAATATTACTGGACATTTCACACAGCGCTATCTAGCCCCAAACTAAGCAGAGCTTGTACTATAGGAACCAAATAACTGATAGAAAACTTATATACATTTTTTTTGTAAATACATACATATAATATATAGAGAAACAACCAGACCCGGAACAAATATCTATAAATCATGCAAACATTTTGCTCTGCGGCGGGAATCGAACCCCTACCTCCTGTGTCTCAGCCGGCTATTCGCCCACTGCACCACGGAGGTCGTCGTTTTTTTTGTGTATATAAATTTTTTATCGTTTTTTTAACTGGATAGATATTCATTAGACCACAATCTACCTGATAGTAAGAGATGATGTGGTCTAAGATGAAGCACGAAGATCTAGAAGAAACCTATTCACTCTTACCTTAAGGAAGCCCAGATTGTATTCTTTAGGAAAAACAGACGACGGCAATGTGTAAATACCTTAGCTGTACGCATCACTAACGTTGAACCAAAACGGTGTGTGCGAATGGGTGGTATGTCAACTAGGTACGGATGGATTAAATTGTTTTTTAATGAGTCCTTTTGTTAATAATATATATGTGTATGTTCGCTATTACAAATAAATGCTATATCTATCTATCACCGTTTTTCATCCAAAAGCTGAGTAATCGAAAAACGTTGTTTTTTTATGATACGTACGACATACAAAGAACTTTCAGTCTTCACTAGACTGGAATACAAATATTTATAATAAATCGATTTTCAAAGATCAATCCTAGACTAATTATAATTATAAAAGCAATAATAGTGTTGGGCGCTCCCACAATCTACGTGATCTGACTGAAATCGTGTAGAACTACCCACATCGATAAACACGGAGTTTCATAGCTTGAAGATGTGATGTTTTATCGTACAATAAATCGAAATTATGAAACAAGTTTATTTATCTTAAAAACAAATAAAAAAAAAAGAACGCCAACATGTCACACTGACAAAACATAGAAATTTTATCGCAGTAGGCGCGAACGCTGCGTTCTCAACGCAGCGTTCGCGCATACCAAACATTAACCGGAGAAATGGTACCCCTGACATCGATAGATTTGCCACATAAGACACAGGTTTCAAAAATTTAACTGCCCTCATTTTGAGCTGAAGCTACGAATGGTATTGAGAAAACAGCGAAAGATATACCTACCCTCTTGCGGTTCACCCGCGCTCCAAAAAAATGGCCTATTCGTCGGCGCTAAAACTGTGTATGGCTGGGCGGGCGCGTGGGTAGATAGTTTTTAATATCCACATATGACACACTTATTGGAATTTCACTATGTACATGTGTGCATTTTCTATTCAACTTGAATTAGCGCTTTGAATGACATATTAAGTTTGTATAAAGGTGATGGCATATTCGAAATATGTATAACAATTCATAACCAAAAATTACGAAAAAATAATACCACGAAGTTTTAAAATGGTAATTTTTAAAAATGAAGGGATAAATTATGTTTTATATGGTTAATAAGTGTTATTACATTCAATCTGAAGGACAACAAAACAAAACAAAACATTCCCTAGTACAAAAATATTGATCTACAAGCTATTAAAAAAAAAATTGTTTCTGCGGGGTTTTTTGCTGACACATATTGAAGTATTTCTAAGCAAATTCGACATGTACAGTTATAATATTAATAGTAAAAAATTGTTTATTTCAGCCCCGAAGCCAATATTTAAGTGTCATATTTGACGATCTCCGTGGTGCAGTGGGCGAATAGCCGGCTGAGACGCTAGAGGTAGCGGGTTCGATCCCCGCTGCGGAACAAATGTTTGCAAGATCTACAGATATTTGTTCCGGGTCTGGTTGTTTCTCTATATATTATAAGTATGTATTTAAAAAAATGTATATAAGTATTCTATCAGTTATCTGGTTCCCATAGTACAAGCTTTGCTTAGTTTGGGGCTAGATAGCGCTGTGTGAAATGTCCTGCAATATTTATTTATTATTTATTTTTTTATTTATAATCTCAAAACAAACGAATTACATCAAAATATGAGAAAATAAATACTACGGTACCAAACTCTTAGAAGTTGACTTTACGACTCCTATAATGTTTTGTTTAGCACAATTATATTGTACAAAGCTACTTACCGAGATTATAATCCGATAAAACACACAAACAAACACAAAAACACGTTTTTAATTGACAAAACAACAAAATTCATCAATTTCGCGGCAGAAAAATGGCGCTTGCCAGGTCGAGTAGAAACGTTTCTTCAAGTGGTTTACATAGAATTAAAGCTTAATTCAGTGCAAAAAGGATGGTATTCATTTCTTACGGCTAATCCCATTAGTAAAAGCAGGACATACGTATTAGTACCGCGCGGCGCCAAAATTCAATATTGGGTACTATAGTATCCGGGGTGTTTCTCTACTATCACTCTCAGTAACAGGACATCTGAGAACAATGTTACTTGGAAATCGATCTAAACTTTGATGAGAGTAAAATCTTGTGAACACTTGAGAATTGAAGATTATAAATTCAGATATTTTACAAGAAACAACTACTTGCACAATATTCTTAATCAGAAAAATTAATCTTATTTCGAATATTTAACCTTTAATGGTAGTATTAAAATATATAAAAAATAGTTCTATAATATTCTATGTCCTAGCGTAGAAAGTTCTCAAACAATTATCAGTTTTTTACAAGCTTTTATTTAGTTTGCAATGTTTGTTTGTTAGTTGGCTCAGGTCAAAGCATGCGAGCTGAATTAGAATCACTTCCTCTTATCCTACGGAATTAAAATTTGACGTGTTGGTCCAATTCTAATGACAATTAATTTTTAAGATTAACATGACCTGATTCTACACTCTGGATTGGCTCCAGACGAAGGAACTCCTCAACAGTCAACAGCACAGACACGAAATATACGCATTTAAATTTGGAATACTTATGGAACTTTGGAACCATGGAGGTGATGTCATGATGGAGACGGATGTTGAACAATGGAACTTGTCTGGCTACTAGTATTTGGGCTCATTTAAATTTGTTTGCGGTTCTGATTATGAATTTAGTAAAAACTTGTTTTGAAAAAATAATTTTTCAACAAAAAACTAATTGATAATATGAGGTGACGACACAAGCCCGTAATGTAAAGCGGTTACCATTTCGGTTACGACTGCCTCTAACAATTGCATTAGCTTACTGGTTACGTCCAATGGGATGTCAAAAGACTAATTCCCGAGTGTAACCTAAGGTAGGTACAATATGTGACAAAACATTAAATGGCAGCCTCCGTTATGATTTTCTCGCATGCCCAAATTTAGTGATATGGATCAAGGCCTTGATGAGCTTCTAATTAAAATGTATAACTTCAGAGCGTTAGAACTAACTTCATGGTGTGTTAGTTCGGCGCGCGCAACTTCCGGCACATGCTGGAAATACACTCTGATCTGTTTCTCCCAAAGTACCAAAAAAGTAACTATATCTTTAGAAAAGTTGAAAATTGTAATGTTAATGACGAGCCTTTAAAAAAATGATAACTTCAGACCGTAAGAACTAACTTCATGGTGTGTTAGTTCGGCGCGCGCAACTTCCGTCACATGCTGAAAATACACTCTGATCTGTTACTCCCAACACGCCAAATGTAATACATGTATATCTTTCAAAAAGTTGGAAATTAGAATTTTAATAAATTACAAAACAATTTGATATAATTACTATCCGGCATGCGATTGCCTTATTTAAGTGCTTAAACAAAGTACTTATAAGAAAAAGTATAGTATATCTATCCCAACTTTGTAATCCATTTGCAACTCATATTGATTAACCCTGCAAAACGTGCCCTTACTATCCAATCACCATTAGAAAACCATTCCGACGATTAACGTATGGAACAATAAAACCACCTAAAGGTTACCGTCAGACTATGACCTAAATAAAGTTGAGTGTTCCAATTCAATTCCAACCAATTACTGTATAGGTACACTCCATCGATGACTGTTTCCCACTTGTAGACCGTTTGTCCCCGGACCGTGCCAGCTCCGTTGACAGATGACGAAAGACATATGAACAGACAGGACAGGAAATTATTGAAAACTGCCGCCATCCTTATGAACAAATTGTATCAGAAGATATCATTTTTCTTGGTCGAAACAAATATTTAATTTAGAAATGGTGACACTAGGAACTAAAAATGTATTCAAGCCGAAATGAAACACAAGATCAGTCGCGCCACTTGCATAGAAAATTGTTATTTTCTTTTATGTTTTATGTTATTTTTAGGGTTCCGTATCCAAAGGGTAAAACGGCACCCTATTACTTAGACTCCACTGTCTGTCTGTCCGTCTGTCACCAGGCTGTATCTCATGAACCGTGATAGTTAGACAGTTGAAATTTTCACAGATGATGCATTTCTGTTGCCGCTATAACAACAAATACTAAAAACAAAATAAAATAAATATTTAAGGGGCTCCGATACAACAAACGTGATTTTTTTGCTCGTTTTTGCTCGATATTGATAACGGCAACAGGTAGACGCTTGAAATATTCACAGAATATTTAGTTATTTACTTTAAAAATACAACCCATACAACAAACGTGATTTTTTTGCGTTTTTATAGATAATGGTACGGAACCCTTCGTGCGCGAGTCCGACTCGCACTTGGCCGTTTTTTTTCTTTTTACATAGCTTGTCTTCCGGTAGCGAGATAGGTAGATGACATATTTAAATCGGCTGTCGTTGGATGAGACTATAAAAGTGCAGAATCATGGTGGATGACACAAACTTGGGGGAATATAGTAGTGGGTGAAGTCAGGCATTGGATGATAATGATGATGAAACAGCTTGGCCGAAATTATATGATGATTTTGGGTTTCCGGTCTCTAGAGGTTAAAATTAGAGAGGTACGTACTTTTTCTGTCATAAAATAAGTAGAGCCTAGTCCGACTAATCCAGAAGATTGATTAATTATTTCAAGAGTGAGAAGATTCTAAGCGGATGCGCGTGAGTCCCCCAAACTAAGCAAAACTTGTACTATGGGAACCAGATTAGTGATATACTCCTTATAAATCTTTAGTATTTAATTAAAACTTATGCAAAAATCAGTGAATACGTTGAAGTTGTGCCAGAAAATACCCGTGGGCTACGTGTGCAAGTATAAATTGATCTCAACGCGGCCAATAATTAATCGGAGATGAAAGGTTTTAAAACGATTCCTCGTATTTGTATCGGTAAGTGACAATTGCCACTTTATAGTGATTAATGTATAAATAACAATCCCATATTTATAGTGCCATCAAGTTGATCAGTGAACATCAAACCCGCACCTCTCGCGAGATCTTCCAGTCCTAAATAGCGCGCCCTTCTCTCACATTACTACACAACAAAACAATAACTATTCATTGCATTTATAAGGACCATTTTGAAACCTCTTAGTGTGAAAAACTTCTAGTAGATTCGTTAGAGGAGCGTGCAAATTTAGACAAAAAATTTACTTATGAATATGTTTTGCAGAGAGAATAGAATCCGCACCTATCAGGTCTCTGCCAGCTGTTCATAATGATCGTCTTAGTTATAAAACGGTGATTAATTTATTCAAAGGTTTTCCAGAAGATACCATCTATTTAGCGATAAGACCGCCCAGTGTAATGTAATTGCTTCTAATGAGAAAAAGGATTGACATTCATTCATTCACAAATGCAGGCAGATATTTAATTAATTAAAAAAACTGCTGGATATTTCACACAGCTATCGCTATCAAGCCCCAAACTAAGCAAAGTTTGCACTATGGCAGAAAAATTGATGGGATACTTTATAATTTTGTTTTTGTAAATACAAATAAAGTTAATATATTGAGAAACACCCATACCCCATTAAATTCAAATCAAAATCGCAACATCTAAAACAAAATTATACCTCCAACTGCAGCAAATAGAGATATTCCGAGGTAAAAGTAAATTAAAACCAGCACATAACAGTATATCATAGGAAATACCGAGTTCACTAACTCTGAGACTTCAATAACAAGTCTGGAGGTGAAATACACACAAAAAGGTCAGCAAACGACGACCTAAATACTGACTGAGGCAAAGAGAGTTTAACGAAAGTTTTCACACGTTCATAGAGACGACAAAAAGACAAATTGTGAACATTTGGTGGATGTCCTTGGCAGTCATAATTTCAGTTCAAAGACGTTAAATGCTAAACATCAGTATACTAGATTTAAACGCCACCATTCCAAGACAGGACCTAATGGCAAATTGCGAACATTCAAAATAACCATTGTCGAGGTTATTTCATCCACTTCCCATTTAGGGCCAATGTTAAACCAATGCCACCAGCCCGGCTTATTTTAAAATATTCATGCTGGCGGGTTGACTCCACTCACTCATTTGCCAGCCGGTTTTCATCGAGCTGAACTGCGAACGGCACAGGCCGCAAATACCGCGGCTTCGTGCCGCCGGGAATATTTTCCGGCTTGCAACGTTCTGAAACCACCAGCCTAACCCGCCGGCACTAACCCGGTGGTTTGAACTACCGGGCCGGTGGATTTGATACGTAGATGCCATCAGATGGTAAGATGATCTAATAAAGGTCTGTAATAAAATCTTTTTCTATCTATACATCTATTTTTATCTTATCGCTCTCTATGGTGAAGTTTTCATTCCGCGCATTGCTCTGTGGGCAAGAGTAATCCAATTATCACAAATACTCGGGGTGGTATGGGGCGCAATGAAAATGAGCCATTAGTTTACGAGCAGGCCAGATATATAAAGAAAAGGATGGTTTATTGTTCACTACGTTTCATTTTGGGGATATAAATGAGATGATATTCGAGGGATGCAAAAGAGTGCTTGTCAATTTCACACCCACAAAGTTTAATGCTAGAAAACTTTATTAGTTATAATTTAATGTGCTTCGTTTACTTTAACAGTTTTGCTACGTGATTTATTTAAACTGGTTGCCAGTGCACATTGGTAGAATTTTTCTACCGTATTTTTTTAATTTAACTCTGGCATTGACACCTTTTTCTCCATATAAACTTTAACTATGCCAAATAGTAAACTCCCCCACGCGCGGAATAAGCTTAAAAATGGATAAAAAGTTTTCTTTTCACGTATTAATATATAGATCTAATATAATCTAAAAAGTCTGCTGGATCCGTCTTCTTCCATTCATCCCGGTTTGGAGCTTCTGTCGACGTCTATTGTATTTATAAGTTAGCCTGCTTCTAACTTGTTAAACCCTAACAGGCCTTTACCACGGCAACATCCCGTTTTTTGCACGATCCCGTTTAGTAGTGTACATTCTTCAATACTAGTATTCACACGAGTATCCTGTTTGCAGTACCCAGCAAAAAACAGGATACAGGATACTCGTATGCAAAAATCTGTGCCTGCAAAAAACTGTACCTGCAAAAAACGGGATGTTGCCGTAGGAAA
Organism: Philereme transversata; assembly: GCA_963924445.1. NCBI lineage: Eukaryota > Metazoa > Arthropoda > Insecta > Lepidoptera > Geometridae > Philereme > Philereme transversata. The sequence continues at coordinate 9,312,304 of OZ004353.1, forward strand.
GGGCTGTAACAAGGTGCATACTTGCTATTAGAATGATTTTATGTAAATTTTACAAAAACCTTTAAAAAAAACAAAAAAATAGCAACATTTCAAAATCATCAAATTTTTTTTTCGTTCATTCTTCAAAAAGTACATACTACCAGTAATACATAAAGCACTGTAAAACTCTAAAGGTTTATCTTAGTGCTTAGAGATACTCGAGCCGGCTACACATTACATAGAAATCTACTTAAAAAACCCGTCATCTTTACTTAAACATAATTTTATAATTATACTGGCACAGTTACAATCGACCTATCCACCCAAACTCCCGTCTACAATTTAAAAAGGCACTAAAGTATTGTTTCACCTTATCTGTCCTTCATTTTCCACACCAAAGGTCACAACGTCTCAGTCATTTAAACAGCCTACCAGTGAAACCATTGCCTTGACATAGCCCATTGGTAACCAAACGCCTGTGTCAAGTACAAGTGTATGGAACTCACCTTCTAATCTAAAGGTTCGGGGTTGTGGGTATCAGAAATGAGGAGATGCGTGTAGTAATTGAGCCCAGAGGATATGCAAGTTCAAGTGGCAAAAGGCGGGAACTATTTTCCGAACTATTTGTTAGGCGATTTGCGCAGAATTTTAGAGATCAAAAACAAGGCGTCCCCCCACTAGATGGAAAAACGATCTTATAAACGTTGCTGAGTTCAGGTCGTTCTAGAAACTTATGGGGGAGGCCTAAGTTTAGCCTATAGCCGATACGGTAAAGACACTTTTCACACCACCTGCTTGACAATGTAATGTAAACCTCACCGAAAGCAGGTGATTAAATTCCTACAGCTGAGCCGGGAGTAAAGTTGTATTGAATTTAATTATGCCCGCGCAGGCAGAATGTGATTTAAAATTGGAACCTCATCTGTCTAACCCACACATAAGAACTTATTCATAAATCGAACTAACCTCTGCACAGAATGCACCAACCTCGATTTGGTTTTTATTGTCTCGCAGAAAGTGTGAAAAGTAGAGTATTCTCCTCGTGGATAAAGCTGTCTGCATCTTGGGCGTGCTTATATCCTTATCTGCACTCAGGATTCTAGTAACTCCCTCGCTCCGCTCGTAAGTTAACTCTAGAATCCTTGATTACGTTCCGGATTCAATGTAGCGCCCGTGACGCAAGACACTGCTTTATCCCCTCGTTTAATAATCTAATATTATACGACCAATGTCGTAGTTTCAATAAGTTTGTCGGGGTTTGCAAGAACGCTACGTTGGTAACCTTCCGAAAAATGCAGACTAACAGACTCCAGTGTGTTTTCTCACTTATAGATTCATATAAAACTAGGTAGCTGCGATAAATGTCTTTCCCCCACCCCACCCCCAGCGTTCGGGACATGAAGCTCCTAAAAACCTAACCTAGACGAGTCCACTGCTGAACATAGGTCTCTCACATAGGGTTTCAGAGCCTTTGCCAGGTCGTTTTTCCATCCAGTTCAAGCGTTTCGCTTTCCAGTGCGTGGTCTCCATAAGTCAGTATTTTAAGAGTAGTAGATATTGATCGTGAAAGGGCTCGTCCGGGGAAGTACTACCATCATACCCATTTCTGTTGCCAAGCAGCATTGCTGTGTTTCCGATTGAAGGACAGGGCAGTGCATTGTAGGACACTTTTCTGAGGTTCGTGAGCTACCAGATAATACTTTGGTATAGGCGATGGTTACCACTTAACATAAGGTGAGCCAATTGCCTGTTCCATCTCATGTGGTACCAATAAATAAATAAAATAATATCACGCAGTGTCTCTAAATTTCTAAATATTGCTATATATCTATGACTTTATCTGTAAATCGAGTAAACAATAGCCTTGAAATTGCTTCAGTAGTAAAGTCTCAGTTCACGGGCAAGTATAGCTTAAGCCGGTAACTCCCATCGGTCCTCAGTTACTGTTGATACATCTATGGACTTACTATTTCGAAGAGCTCGTGAACTTTAGAACTGCAACTTCGTAACTATTGTTCGCGCTATTAATCGGTCAGGCACCACAATCATACAAAAATGTATTGATATGATCACAGATTCAGTTAATATTTTGTACACCTGTGCTGGGGATTAATATAGGGCGCTGGTAAATGAGGTTAAGAGTAATTTTGAAGGACTTTATAATTTAAAATAATAACTGTAGAATCTATGTAGGTATTATTTCAGAAGATCGTTGATCAATTATATAAAGTAGACGAGCAAAGCATACCGCCTACCTTAGCCACTCCAATCCACACGTTTTTAAACGTGTACTTGTTCAGCACTGTTGCCCTGATGATGGAATCGATCGAAGAGTCTTCTTAGGCACAATATAAAATGCGCACAACTTCGCGAGAACATCTTATAGCCAGTTTCAAAATAGGGTTAAACTTGTCTATGCACGGAATATTTTCTTCAAGGATGAGAACGCGACAAGGGTGCAGTCATACAAGCCAACCCATCTGCGCCCGCGCTGCGACGGAGCGGCACGGAAAGGCGCACGGGGTGGAGCACGGCAATTATGACCGAGCCTCTCATACAACGTTTTCAAAAAGACGGTAGGCGTAGAAAAGGTGAATGGCAAACAAAAAGATCCAACCACCAGTGTCAATATTATGGTTACAGCTAGCTTATCTGATGATGGAGATAGAATAGAGACAACGGAATTTTTCGTTGGTTATTGGTAGACTGACTGTGGTTATGCTTGTTTTGTGTTTGGGTGTTTGCTGATTTCATTTGAATGATTTCCATTGTGGAAATCTTCAAACATTTGGCTCAGTATCCAGATCCGTGAAGATATCCTACTACTATTCCTAAAAATTCTATACATCCATAAAAACCCATGGCAAACCTTTGATCTTTTTGGTTTTTATCATGTCGATCTCCTCACTATGTTTTCCACAATGGTAGTTTCAAACTAGGAACTTTTATTGTTTCGCCATGTCCGTCTGTCTAAATATCTGTCTATCAGTTACAATCTTTTTACTTACGTTAGCAGATGCAAGGTTCCACAGCCTCGAGCATCGCCGAAAGATTGCAAGCCTCTCGGTCTTTTATCATACATTTCGGAGAGTGTGCTGTGGAGCTTTTCAGCCTGATCCTACCATTCCCATTCTATGATCGGACAACCAGATGCTCCGTGGTGCGCCACCGCTACATGGTAGACATACCTTCCATACGCACAAAGCGCTACTCTTCCACCTTTATTATGCGCACCGCCAAGGAGTGGAACACCTTGCCTGAGTCTGTGTTTCCTGATAACTACAACCTAGAGGTCTTGAAGTCGCGAGTGAATAGGTTTCTTCTAGGCAAGCATGTACCATCGTAGACTGTATTATTGCTTACCATCAGGCGAGATTGTGGTCAAACGCTAGCCTATAATTTATAAAAAAACTTTTAGACTATAAGTGATGTAAAGCTAATGGCATAATGGTACGTTTTAATGACGCCTAGTAATTTGTGAAATAAAACAGGGTGTGGCTGTGCCATGGATGTGTTATACGTGAATATGTGTACGTAACAGGTAATATTTTCTATACAAAATGAACACTAAGAAGTCCTTCACGTCATACTAAATGGAAATCTCGAAACGCAGCAAATGACCTTAAAATGGCGGCGCTGTCACCTGCATCACGCGTGATTAGCTGCTGATTTAGCTGCAACACAAAACAGTATCCCCCGATTTTGTTATCATTAGTTTTTTGAATTGCCTCTCACTATGGAAGCAATTCTAAAAACGCCAAAAAGTATATGGACATTTTCGTAATAGTCCTGAAAGTCCTAGTCTAATTTCTTTTTTTTCATTTAGGAAAATCTATGGGGGTTCAAACCTGTCACCACCAAATCGGAAGTCAGGCTACATCCTACTGGGCTAACCCAACTTCTGTTCTAACCATCCATTAAGAAAAATCCAGGGATTTCGGTTCAGTGTACCAATGCCATATCTATTTTGTTTCAGGTCTGCAGCTAGCAAGGACGGCCCGCTTTCAAATATTCATACTAAGATCGATAGCTCTATGCGCTTGCCTGGGACCGCGGTTAATCAAAACGTAATTCTAGCCTAATATTGTATTCAACCTCTACTTTGATTTAACTAGAATTCAGTCAGTTATGAAAAGAATTTGCTGATATTTTAAAGGTAAATGATTCAGTATTAATGTTTAGATGTTTAGTGTATAATAAATAAATAAATATTGCGGGACATTTCACACAGCGCTATCTAGCCACAAACTAAGCAGAGCTTGTACCTACTATGGGAACCAGATAACTGATAGAATACTTATATTATTTTTTTTTGTAAATACATACTTATAATATATAGAAAAACAACCAGACCCGGAAAAAATATCTGTAGACCATGCAAACATTTGTTCCGTGGCGGGAATAGAACCCACTACCTCCTGCGTCTCGGCCGACTAATAATGTCGCAGTGGAACTTACAGTTGCACTGATCAAGTGGTTTTGCCAAATACTTGATCAATTGTAGTGAATTTACGAAGCATAATTGATACAATGAAGAAGTGGTTGATTTGATTAAAAATCGAAGAATTAATTTATTTGTAACTAACTGTTGCCCGCGACTTCGTACGCGTTACACTACTAAATATAAAGGTAACCTAGAGAAAAAAAAACTCAATGTTTCAACTTGACTTGAGACTCCATGGGGCCTGATTTATGGGATGAAAAGTAGCCTGTATGTTAATCCAGGTTATAATCTACGTACTGTTATGAGCCTCGACGGATTTAGGTTTTTAAAAAAAAGAATGTTTATTTGTTGAATGAGACAACCGCCTAAGTTGGATATTGGAATGAGACTGATGGTTGAATGGAAGGGATTATGGGCTGTGAGTGGAGAGTGCTGAGTCTGCAAAAGGAGGGTGTCTATTAAGTAGTAAAGGGTGCATTAGTTATCTATAACACCTCCCGGGGGTAGACTAAACATCGGGGTGAAATGAGCGATGTTTGGGAAAAATGGGAAAAGGTAGGTATTACACATTTCGGCGAATACTAGGAGATGGGAGTTCTTCTGCATTAGGATGACGCTCAAGGACCTTCAAAGGAATAGCTGGTTCGGAAGCTGGAGTTTGTTCTACGGGTAAGTTTACAGGTAAATTTACAGGATTGGCACGAGAGGATCTCGGGAAAGGGTAAATCAGACGGTTGTGCGATTTAATGTATAAAACTATCTTTAAAATACAAAATATTAAAACTAAACAAATTATAATTATGAATGTAACTGAGTAATGAGTCTCGTATTTAATTATCGGATGTTGATTTAAGATTTTATCAGTTTGATCAGATATAGATCTTAATTTTGATTTTGATTCTAAAGTAAAAACATCTAAATCAATATTTTGTAGTTTCATGGGAGCCTCATTACTGATTACCTTATTAAACTTATCTAAAGTACAACAAGATTGATTTACAATATTAAAATCGGGGTGGATTACAGTAGCGTTGATTCTTATATTATTAAATTTCGGTATTAACTTTGTACTTTTACAATAAGCGATACAGTTATTTGGTACTGTAAGTATTCCTGTGCCAATAATACTTAGTTCTAGGATTTTTTGATTTGGGCATTCGATATACAGTTTATTATTTTGGGATTGTACATAGATCCAATTATTATCATAGAGTGGTGTCCATAAATCGATATTTCCGTGAACAAAATCGGTTTGACACTGCACTGGCATAGCCTTTATCACATTGGTCATTAACACACTTTCACAATTTGGATTTGCACTGACGGGAAACACGGTCATGACGTCACAGATGTATTCGCGCGGGCTTATCGCAATGCATTCCTTCAGTGAGTCAAGGTTACAGTATTCCGATCTGTCTTTGGTCATTGCTATATATCTATTGCTAGGTATAATATAGGTAAAAGAATTTGGTTTCATTTTATTGTGAGGTGTAGGTAACGCTATACTATGATACAAACTGAACTCTCTTGGAGAAACCAAAGGTATTCTTAATACGAAGACAATCTTGTTGCTTAAACTATAACATACTATACTAGAGACATTTAATAATACGTGAATATTTTTTAATGCTAAATCTACAGGTAATTTAAAATCTACAGGTAAGTATCGATAGTTAGCGACAATTTCATCGTAAAGCTGCGTGGGAGGTAATACGGCCGGGTGCAGAATGTTTTGATTGCTAATCATGATAGCGTTTGTTATGTCTTCCAGCCGGAACGATAATGTTAACAATGAAGCTTCTAAACTGTTTAGGATTGAATTTATATTTGCTTTGATAGTTAATTCATTAGAAATTAATGTAATATTTTTTAGTTTTAAAAAGAAATTGTCGATAGCTTGGTTAAGGTTGGCCTCGTTAAGGTTTATGGTATGTAATGTTTTATTAAATTGAGATAAAACTGAAGAGGTGACTAAGACATTCTCTTTAATTAACGATGCCAATCTTTTCTCATTATTGTGTACATTCTGGATGGCATTATCATATTTAATACCATCCTCTTCGTCCAAGGTCCCGAATATAGTTTTGGCGAGAGAGCCAATACCACCTATCCATGCCCTTCTCTTAAACCTTTTATCCACCAGGTGAGAAATAGCGGAGTATTCAGAAACTAAATCATGATACCGAACTGTTAATGGTTCCAAAATATTATGGCATTCTAAATTGTAACTGCTTTTTAATTGAATTTGAGTACATATGAGACGCAGTGTACCCAAAATAGAGTTTAAGTTTTTGATATGAGGTTCAATATACGATATATCGATAGGCGTTATTACGTCTAAATGGCTTACGCGAATTTTGAGTTCACCAATTGGGTCAAAGTATATGCCAGAACTGGAGTTGATTTCTTGGACGAGCTCCGGATGACCTTGGGCCAATATGCTGTAATGAAAGGAGACATTCTGTTTGGAAAGTTTTTTTTCTCAGGTTATTATATATTGTTTAATTATGTATTTTATGTATATGTAGGTTCCTACTCTTACCTGTAAAATAAACTAACCTAAGTATTATAAAAAAGTATCAATATATTATAAAAAGTATTATAAAAAAAGGTAAATTAGAATTAATGTTAACCTACAATAATAAAAAAATTAATTGTCTTGGCTTTCTACATGTTTGACCTCGTCGAAATGGTGTTTTACGTATCGCCTGTTTATTAATAATGACAATGTATGGTTCCCATGTACTTTGACAATTTTGTATGGGCCCTTCCATACAGGGGACAAAGCTTTGCGCATTCTTAGATGATTTTTTAACATGACATACTGGCCTACCTTGTACTGTACAGGGCGAGTACGGGAATCATAGTACGTTTTAGAGGTATTTTTAGATTTTTGGATGAATTCTATGGCTTTATCTCTAGTATGCTTCAACCGATGTTGAAGCATTTTAACGTATTCCGGATACGTCGTGTTAGAACTGTCATCATACACTGAGTCTGGTATGCGAGATTTATATCCAAATAATAATTCAAATGGTGAGTAATGTGTTGTCGAATGTACAGCGGTATTATATGCGAGCATCGCTGTATAAACATATCGGGGCCAATTATCCTGATTGTCGTTGACATATGATTTTAAATATTCTTTTAAGGTCGAATGGGATCTTTCTAAGGCACCTTGCGTTTGCGGATGGTAAGGAGCGGACCACAACTGTTTTGTTTTCAAGAAATCGCATGTCTTCTTGAATACCTCGGCGGTGAAGTTGGTGCCTTGGTCAGTAAGTATATACTTTGGAATTCCAAATATCGAAATAAAATGAAGGAGGCACTCGCACGATTCCTCAGCAGTATAACTGCGAATTGGGTATGCTATCGAGAATTTGGTGAGGTCATCTTGCATAGTCAAGATGTACTTAAGTTTAGCTGCGCCGGATTCGGGTAAAGGTCCAACTATGTCAATGGATAATCTCTCTAATGGAGTTGTTGAAGTGGATGTTATTATCATGGGCGCTCTGTTAACTTTACGTAGGGCTTTATTTGTTTGACACGATGTGCATTTCTTAATGTAATTTTCTATATCACCTCGCATGTTTTTCCAGTAAAACCTTTCTTTTATACGATTTAACATTCTGATAGCTCCTAAATGTCCGGCGATAGGGATGTCGTGATTTTCTCTAAGGATCTTGGGAATTTCACTCAGTGATGGATATATAATAGAATCATGGTAGATATGGATGTGTATATTTGTTCCATCGAATAGATAACTGAACATATTATATATTTTTACAAAGGAATGCCTATCAAATGGATTTTTAAAGTCAGACGTACTAATTTCGTTTATTGTGGGGTATGACATCATTATTTGATCACGTGCATATTTTAGGGATTTGAAAATGTCGGAGTAAGAGTAATCATCAAAGTGGTGCACTTTCGTAAATAAGAACAGGTAAGTTTTGTTCTCGATTGTAAGAGGTAAAAAGGTGTTTAATGTTCTATCTGACTTCAGGAATTCGTCGTGTTCAGATTCTGGACAATTATTAATAATTTCTTGGACATAAGGCATGGAGTCGTCCATGTCTATTGAGGTAGGAAGAATGATCAACTTCTGAGTTCCCTTTAGGAGGGTTTCGTTATGTTCTATGATTTGAGTATCATGTGATTTCGTGGGCGACTTTAAGAATTTACTATAGGTTTCGTCGGACACGGGTAAGGTTTCAGCTGATGGAGAAGGAGCATCGTAACGAGGTGAACTAGAAGCAGGTAAGTTTGGTTGCGTTTCAGGATTAGGACTTGAAGCAGAGGGCAATAATGGAGGTAAGTTGTTGTTAGGATGTGGAATTAGAGCAGATGCCTCTGGATTTTTATATTCAGTAGGGCTATATTGAAGATCGATTTCATCGTCGCCTTCCAAGAGGTCGATGCAGGGTATGCTGTCGTCCTCTTCGGATGGAGCAGGAAGTTGTACACCCAGGTCTTCGAGAGTTAAGGGGCTGAAAGGGAGTTCATCGCCTACAGCAAGAGAAGAGTTCGGATTTTGTACTGGCGACGGACCAGGAGAGTTAGGATTGTTCATTTGGTCTGAAGGGTTAGTAGGAATTACAGGGTTTACCGGATATCTGGATAGTGCGTCTGCGACGGAGTTCAATTTGCCTTTACGATAGGTTATCTCGTAATCATACTCTTCCAATTTTAATCTCCATCTTTGGAGCTTGCTACTGGGATCTTTGTGGTTAAATAACCATTTCAAGGGACGATGGTCGGTAATGATGAGGAATTTACGCCCATACAGATAAGGACGGAAGGTTTTGCAACCGTATAGGATAGACAGCAATTCTTTTTCAGTGGTGCTGTAATTGGATTCGCTTCTGTTGAGGGTTCGTGAAGCAAAAGCGACTGGTTGATCTTTGCCAACAGGACCCTGGGAAAGGACGGCACCAACAGCGTGGTTTGAGGCGTCACAGGTGAGGATGAATGGCTTTGAGAAGTCTGGATATATAAGGAGCGGAGCAGTTGTCAGCTTATGCTTTAACGTGTCGAAAGCTAGTTGTTGTTGATTCTGCCATATGAAAGGTGTGTCCTTTTTCAGCAGGCTAGTAAGGGATTTAGCAACTTTAGAAAAATCGGATATGAAACGGCGATAGTATGATACAAGGCCAAGGAATGATTTTATATCCTTTGGAGTTTTAGGAATCGGGAATGCAGTTACGGCCTTGATCTTTTCAGGATTTGGCTTGACACCTTGTTCGGTGATTACGTGCCCTAAATAACAGACTTCGCGTCTTAAAAACTCGCATTTGTCGGGCTGAAGTTTTAAATTGAAATCTCGGATTCTCTGGAAGATGGCTCTTAAATTGTTGATACAGGAATTCAGATCGTATCCATATGAAACGACATCGTCCAAGTAGACAAAGCATCGGATGCCCTGGAGACCTGACAAGGCAGAATTCATAAGTCTCTGAAACGTTGACGGGGCGTTTTTAAGGCCAAAAGGCATGCGGGTGAACTGGTAGTGCCCCTCAGGAACTGTGAAAGCTGTTTTGGGTTTATCGGCTTCATTCAGCTTAATTTGATGAAATCCAGATGCTAGGTCTATGGTGGAGAAGTAGGAGCTGCTACCGAGTTGGTCTAATATCTCGGTAATCTGTGGGATAGGATAGGTATCGCCGATAGTGACGTCGTTCAACTTTCGGTAGTCGATCACTACGCGCCACTTTTGTATGTTAGAAGCGTCCAGCTTCTTAGGGACAACCCAAATAGGTGACGACCAAGGAGAATCAGAGGGCTCTATGATATTTTGTTCCAACATTTTGTCAATTTGTTTGCGTACTTCGGCTTTGTGGACTTCAGGAAATCTATAGGATTTGGTATGTATTGGGACATCTGTGGTAGTTTTGATTTCGTGTTTCAGGGCGTTGGTATAGGTTAAGTTTTCTCCGGGAAGATGGAAAATATCGGAAAACTCGGAACATAATTGAAGGAGTGACTCTCTCTCTTCGTGATTGAGATGTGAAACACGTAGTTGTTTTAATACTTCTTTGGTTCTTTTGTGGCAATCTGTTGAAACGTTTACGTGATTTATTGAGACGGAAGGTTGTTCTGTGAAATTGGAAGAATGAAAAGGACTAAGTTTGAGATTTAAATCGGATTTCAGGGTGATAGGAATTTCGGATGTATTAATTACGGATAAGTTTATTCGGTTATTTTGTTTTACAACTACTAGGCAATTTGCAATCAATAGGTTTTCGGAAAGTTTTTGATCGAGGATTAATCCTTCTTTCATTTCAGGATTTGATACTGAACACTCAATAATGGTCTCGGTTCTAGGAGGGATAATGTAAGCAGGATCATGGAAATGTAGTTTTATGGATGTTTTACCGATGTGAAGAAGGTTATTGTTATAATTAATGCTGCAATTATGAGCATTGAGCATGTCTGAACCGATTATTCCATCATATGGTAAATGTACTGCGTCTATTACGTGGAATGGATGTGACACATTTAATTTGGGAAATTGTAATTTCAATTGGAAGTGACCTCTGGTGCGGATTGTTTCTTCAGCAGGGTCAATGCCTTTTAATTGGATGATTTCTTTGATGAGTTTAGGATGGGTTTCGATGCACGAATGTTGTAACAGACACACAGAGGATCCTGAGTCGACTAGCAATGATAGTGGGATATTGGATACGGAGGATTTTACTACGACTTGAGGTAGCAATGTCTTTGCAGGATTATTAATTATCTCGAATATATTGGATTTAGCAGGTTTTGACAGGTCAACCTTACTAGGTTGCTGAATGGATACAGTGGATTTCGTAGGATTTGGTAGATCAACCTTGCTAGGTTGCTGCATGGATACAGTGGATTTCGTTGGGTTTGGTAGATCAACCTTGCTAGGTTGCTGCATGGATACAGTGGATTTCGTAGGATTTGGCAGATCAACCTTGCTAGGTCGCTGCACGGATACAGTGGATTTCGTAGGATTTGGCAGATCAACCTTGCTAGGTCGCTGCACGGATACAGTGGATTTCGTAGGATTTGGCAGATCAACCACGTTAGGTCGCTGCACGGATACAGTGAATTTTGTAGGTTTTGGCAGGTCAACCTTGCTAGGTTGCTGCACGGATACAGTGGATCTTGTAGGTTTTGGCAGTTCAACCTTGTTAGGTCGCTGCACGGATACAGTGGATTTTGTAGGTTTTGGCAGGTCAACCTTGCTAGGTCGCTGCACGGATACAGTGGATCTTGTAGGTTTTGGCAGGTCAACCTTGTTAGGTCGCTGCACGGATACAGTGGATTTTGTAGGTTTTGGCAGGTCAACCTTGTTAGGTTGCTGCACGGATACAGTGGATTTTGTAGGTTTTGGCAGGTCAACCTTGTTAGGTCGCTGCACGGATACAGTGGATTTTGTAGGTTTTGGATTTCGAAATGATGTTTGTGATAACTCAGGTTTGTACATGGATTTCTTTGCTTGGGATTCCCTGAGTGAATTGGCGGTGTCGATTTTTATGTCGTAAGGTCCCGCACGACACTGGGACGAGACGATTATTCGTTTTTTGGATTAGTATCGACGGTATCGTATCCGTCTACTGGATCGGCTGGATATTCATCATCGATGGGTTCCGATGACTCATCAGATAGAAAATGAACCCGTTGAGACGTTCCGGGTTGGTTTCGATCGAAATTTTTGAAACGATTGTTATTGAATTCCCTTTTGCGACATTGCTCGAGGGTATGTCCTGGGTTTTTACAATACCTACAGAACGAAGTAGAAGGATTGCTGTTGGGAATGTTATTATTAGATCGGTTGGAGACGAAATTTGGTCTTGGATTCGATTCATTAGAGTAGCCTTGGTTACGACGGTTAAATTGGTTATTTGCCCTTGGCGTGTTGGACCTATCTTGACGTGAATATTGATTGCTTGACTGACTTGGATTTGATTTGAATAACGCTTGTTGGATTTTCTCCTCTGAGATTGCAATATTAATAGCGTCATTTAAGGATTTTGCTGATTTACACCTAACGAAATTTGAAAGACGGGGCGACAGACCCATCTGGAAATGATGGAGGGCAAGTTCCTCCATGGCCGCAGTTCTCCCTACGGTTTCCTTGCTTTTGTAGCTGTGAGATATAGAAATTTCTGTTAGCAACTGAGACAGACACGTTTCGATTCTTAGAGCAAACTGGCTTACTGGCTCCGTCGGTCGTTGTTTACAGTCCTGCAGTTCTGTGAGGAGGTGCGCGTAATGCTTCCTCTCGCTGAACTGAGTCTTTAAGAACTCTTTTAGTTGTTGCCAGTTGGTGAACTCTTTGATGGAGCAGGCTGTCTCAGCCTTGCCCTGCAGTTGGCAAAGAATATATTTGAAAAGGATATCTTTCTGGGATTCTGATGCTAAATCATATGCATTGGTGCAATTTACTAAAAATGAATTTAATTTCTCACGACAGCCGTCGTATGGCTTAATGAATTTCAATAATGTTGATAATTCGACTTCGATTGATTTTACTACTGCCGCTTTCCTCTTTGTTTGGGACCTGGTGGAAAGTCCAGGAGGGGGTAAACACTGATCTTGGCCTTCCTCCTCTACGTCAGTCAAAACGATTTCGGGCTTAGGGCTGTTTGGTCTTTCAGCCATTTTGTATAATTAAATTAACAAACACGAAAACGAGATTCACGAATTATTATACTACGTAATAGGACCCTGGCTTGAACTCTAACTAACTTATAGGATGATCTAATAAAACATACGATAAGAATAATTACAATGTGGTTACAATCGGACGATAGCAATGACCAAGTTACTCACTGGAATGCGGATAGCGCGATAAGGACGATCATTCTTGGAATTTGCGCTGCTCTCGGCGAAATGTCTGCGTGAAGATAAGCCTCGCTCCGTTGCGTTGCTAGGTAGCTCGTTTACCGGTCGCAGCACGAAATCGTGCGCGACAGTGGGCAAACAGCTGTTCTCGATAAAGACCGGCTGCAGTACGGATGATACGCAGCAGTGGGCCTTTCAGGAACTTGTCACAAACGCTGGAATATCTTGGGCCGGGCCAGACTCGGTGTGGTAATGAAGGTTCACACAATGGAGTTGGCACTTACACTCGAACACACACACACACGCGTCGAGATTTGATTTTGGAAACTTTGAGATGTACCGGGGACTCTTTACTGAATCCCTTTACGCTGCCACCAAATGTTATGAGCCTCGACGGATTTAGGTTTTTAAAAAAAAGAATGTTTATTTGTTGGATGAGACAACCGCCTAAGTTGGATATTGGAATGAGACTGCTGGTTGAATGGAAGGGATTATGGGCTGTGAGTGGAGAGTGCTGAGTCTGCAAAAGGAGGGTGTCTATTAAGTAGTAAAGGGTGCATTAGTTATCTATAACAGTACGTACTAAATGACATTGGAATTGGTTCAGCCGTTACGACATGATTGAGTAACAAACAAACAAATAAATAAACAAACATCTAAACTTTCACATTTATAATATTAGTGTGATGTGGCTGTACATATGTAGGCTGCATAAAACATGTGACTGAAAATTTATAAAGGAAGCTTATGTATAGCAGAGGACTTGCAGTTCATCAGTCTCATAACTTTTAAGCCGATAAATACCCAAAGCGAAAACGTTTTTCTTTCGAAGTTAATTTGACAGTCGTACATATACTTGTACATAAATAACATAATAATTATATTGAAGCATATAAAATATATAATAGTACTTGCTCGGTACAAAGTATCTAAATTTTGTAATATCTTTTTGATTAAAGTATGTTTTTATTAAATAAAACTGTCCTAAATTAAAAGACATGCCAAAAGAAGGGTAATTTTTATTATGTTTCATTTTCAGGTTAATTTCTCACAGATTATACCCGCAAAAACTTCGCAACCATCACAATAATATCAGAACATTAAACGAGTAAGGTAAGCCTATGCTGCAGTCGGGACTCGGGCCGTAGGATGGCGCCTCGCTTCCAGAATTAATAACTTTCTGCCCCTCTCATCCCTAGCCGGCTAGTCCCCACCCTCCCCACACTCTAGCGAGGTACTCCTGGTAAACTTGTCGATTAAGTGCGGAATGATCATTTTTTTGGAACGTTGACGGGTGCGGCCTACTTTACCGAAAATTCTACTAATTTTCTTTAATATTAGATTAGGTTAGAAAATTCTTTATTGCACTAAAAAAATTATACATAGGCGAACTTAATGCCAATTAGCATTTTCTACCAGCTAACCTTTGTGTAATGTGGAGAAAGTGGTAGTGCCATTAAATAGAGATAGAATAGAAAATAGAGAGGTAAAACAACTTTAGCTAAGGTTTCAAAAAAAAAAATTTACAATAATTAATAATAATAAAAATACACTTACATAAACGAAATGCATAAAATACCTACATAAAGTGCTCAATTTTGTTGGGTATCTTGAAGAGAGATGAAGTGCTTAAAGAAAATTATTCGTAGACTGTGTTATTTTTAATCTTTTGTAACAAATGTCACTAAACAAACCTGAGAAGGTAACACACGAAGTACCTAATACGTTTAAACCAATAAATCGAAAAAATACAAAGTGGAATGAGAATTTGTCTTTTTAATCACTCAGTTCAGTTAGCTCTTCCTAAATAAACCTCGAATTTCTTCAAGATGTCTTTCATAGGGATTAATGCTTAGTACTAATCAGAAATGATGGTAAGGACCTAAGCCATCTTTCTACAGATTAGTTGGCTTGTCCAGCACATACACTGTGGTGCTGTACTGGACAGGCATTACAGCGTTTGTGTGCGTCCTGTACCTAGCTTGGATAACCTAGGTTGTGTAAACTAGTATATCTTTGCCATCAAGCGCCATAAATAAAGCATCTTTGATTGATAGAAATGTAAAGGCCTTCGTAGTAGTAAATATGCTTCAGCAATGATCCATCATCATCACCATCTATCGTCATCCACAGAACGACTTCACCCATTGTTGGGTAAAGGCTTCCCTAAGTTTATATCATCCTTCACGATCCTGCGCTAGTCATCCATCGAAGGCCCACGACTTTAATTATGTCGTCTAGCCATCTAGCTGCCGGACGTCCTAACACTCTTCTCTGATCATATCCATACTATTATAAATTCGAAAGTCGGTCTGTTTTTCACGACTAAACGATTAAATCGATGCCGATGAAATCTTGTATATAGATAGATGTATATAGAAGGAGGGTCATGTTTTTTAACAAACCACGCGTTCTATTCTTTGCAATGATCCATTCATCCCAAAAGACAACTAAATTATTACCTGCATTGTTTTAAATAGATAACTGTGCGTTACTCGATATTTCTTATTTGAATCGCGAACTTTCGAGTTTTCCATCCCTCCTCGAGTTCGCGTGGTAAACTTTCGAGTATTCCGTCTCTCTCTCCCCGGAAGCCGTTCGGAAGTTTCAGCACAGATGAAACATTACTACTATCGTGCAGAGGTTTCACTCTACATATTTCTAAAACAGATATTTTAATATGGATTATTTTGGTAAAAGACAATGCCTATTTCATATCTAAATTATCAGTATTGGGATCCTAATATTTTGGAACTGAAAACAATTCAAGCCATGTTGAGTATTAAATAAGTGTGGTAAAGTTCATTTTTGTTTGATAGCCTGTTTGGTAAGATACAGGCCTACCGTTCGGAAGTTTCAGGAGTGTTTCGGTTTGCCTCTTTGACTCTGTTTGGGTGTGTAATGATTCGGCGCGTGAAATTCACAAAAATGTCGCTGACTGCTCACAAGATGCTTATGTGATTGCGGCGGTAGGTTTGTTCGAGTGTTATAATAATATTCGGTAATGGATATAGAACGAGTATGAAAAGGAAGGAATTTTATGATCAGCGTTTGTGGAACTTTTCTTAAGTCAGATGGTGAAAATAGAAGTCTAGTGAAAGAATTTAGATCATCATCATCATCATCGTATCAGCCATAAGACGTCTACTGCTGAACATAGGGCTACCCCGTCGATTTCCAAAGAAACCGATAATTGTGCAGCCTGCACCCAACGGCCACCAGCAACCTTTATAATGTCGTTTTTTCATCAAGTGGGGGGTTGTCCTTCGCTGCGATTTCCAGTACGTGGTCTCCAGTCTAGAACCTTTTTGTCACAACGGTCGTCAGTTCTAGACAGATGTAACTAATCAATTTGATGATGATTTATATACCGTCTGGTGGTACTTACTAGCAGAATGTAGAATGCAACTGCAAAAAATCCGTGAACCAGATTTTAGATGGAAGCATACTCAGTACTTATATCATCCTCTCAGCGCAGTCAGTCTTAATAAATAGATAAATGTAATATTGTTGGACATTTCACACAGCGCTAGCTTCAAACTAAGCAAAACGTGTACTATGGGAACCCAGAACAAATATCTGTAGATCATGCGAACATTTGTTCCGCGGCCGGAATCGAACCCGCTACCTCCTGCGTCTTAGCCGGCTAGATAGGTAGGTAACAATGCAAATCAGAACTAAGCTAGAATGAAAATGGTATTACAATGGGTGGCCTTATCGCTGAAAGCGATCTCTTACAGGCAACATTACATGGAGCAAAATCAGCAAAGCTATAATGGAGTGCGGTGTACTTATGATGGATTAGGTATATAATTATTTTGTACGTGTGTTTATCACCTAGCTCCTCCTTAACGCCTTGACCGATTTGGGTGAAATTTTGTGTGTATGGTTGTGTTCTTGGATGGTTTGAAAACACAATTGGGCCCGGTAGGTGGCGCTTTTGTCGAGATGCGGGCGTACAACTAGTGATGGATACATTCTTATATAAATAAAAATGGGAAATTTTCCAATATCTGTGAGTTTTTGTGGGTCGCGAAGTTTCGGCACGGTAGCATGCGCGAGTAAACGAGAAAATCTCAACTATCAAAAACTATCAAAATCAAAATAAACTCAAACAATCTATTGTTTCAGTCTCACTAATCCGACAATTAAAAACTAGGGGGTGCCGGATTATTAGATTGTTTGGATTATTGGATTGTGTAGAAATTTTTTTTTTCTTTTCTCTAACCTATCTCGTCCCACTGCTGGGCAAAGGTCTCCCCCAAGTCCCTCCAAGTATCCCTATCCGTCGCTATCTCCCACCATCTTCTTTGGAAGGTGACCAAATCGTCCCGCCAACGCTTTCTCGGCAGACCCCGACGTCGCCCTCCGTCTTCAGGCGTCCATGGTGTCACAATATGGGCCCATTTCTCGGAGTGCAAATAGAAGAAAAATGAGAAAAAAAAAAAAAAAAAAAGAAAAATTATATTTACATATTACAAAATATTACATATACAAAATTATATTTTATTTACATATATATAATATGTAAATAAAATACGTGCGCAAGCGCGGAACGAGAGTATGGAGGCGTGAGTGGAGGGTGCCGGATTATTAGACGTACCGGACTACTGAAGTGCCGGATTACTGAGACTACTGTATTTATGATTATGATTCTTTATTTTTTATCTATCTTAATTGGCGTGAACTATGTATGTATCGGGACACCCTTTAATTTTCACCTTTTTTTTATTTTTTGATGTGTTTCGTTTATTTGTGCCGGAAGACTTTTTGCCAAATTTCGTGATTCTACGTCAACGGGAACTACCATAGAGGTTTTCGACTCAAAACCTATAGGGTACTTCCGGTTGACCTAGAATTGTCAATTTTATTAAAAAATAAGGTCTTATACCACAAGTAAAGGGAAAATCCCGAAAAACTAAATAAGTAGAAAATTAAGGTAAATTTTGGTACTTACAAGTTTTCCGCGAAAATCCAAATTTGCCCATATCTTTTTATACTCTTGACTCAGGACCTTGATTTTTATACACCTAATAGAGAATATAAACCTCAGTATCTGGTATAAATTTTAATCAGCTAGGTCCCCCCGTTCCTGAGAAAATCAGTGGTAACACACGGACAGATGGACAGACGGACAAGAAAGTGATTTTATAAGGGTTCCTTTTTTACCTTTTGAGGTACGGAACCCTAATAAAATCAGTTTAAGATGGATAATTGCGACACCAGCACCGTATACCACGGGTTACTTAAATGTATTATATTTTAGGTTATGTACTGAAAAGTATATACATAGTTAAGTACTTATATTCTATACTAAAAGTTCAAGTAATGATTTTATAAACTCACCAGCTCACGTGATTGAATAATAAAAATAGAATAGATGTTTACAGTCAATTATTGTTCTATGTATAGATTCACTCGTAGCAGTATCCTGTGGGAGCCACCTACGAGTACGTGCTCTAATTCAAAGGTCATAGCTTGAGACCGAGTGGGAGGTGTTCACCGGTCAAATAACATTATTTAATTATTATACGTATAGAAAGCTACATGTACTGAAAATGCGAAACATAATTAGTTATTAATACCTAATTTTAGTTTATTTTCATAAATTTGTGAAACGTAAATTCTATGTTGTTAAGAGCCAGTAGTGTAAGTACAATAACGCTAAAAGCACGACACTTTCCACTAATATTATAAACGCGAATGTTTGTATGTATGTATGGATGTTTGTTAGTCTTTCACGTCGGGACGGGTAAACCGATTTCGATGAAATTTGATATGTAGGTAGATCATAACCTGGATTAACACATAGGCTACTTTTTATCGGCAAACCACGCGTGCGAAACCGCGGGCGGAAACTTGTCACACTAATATTATAACTGCGAAAGTTTGTATGTCTGTTTGTTGCTCAATCACGTCGTAACGGCTGAACCGATTTTGATGAAATTTAGTATGTTTGTAGATTATAACCTGGATTACCTACCACATAGAATAGAATAATCATTTATTTGGTACTCAGAAAATGACACATTAAACAATTATAAGGAATAGTAATATAATCTAATAAGAATGTTTGACTCATGTGTCTGCACCAAAATGGCGTTCAACTCAGCATAATGTTTGATGTTATGCATCCAACGCTGATTTTCAGCTGAAACCAGAAGCAAAGGTCACTTTTTAGCCCATAAATCAGGTCCTATGGCATCCCATTACCTAGACATTTAGTAGTGTAACGCGTACGAAGTCGCGGTCAACAGCTAGTAAAACAATGTGTAAAAGATTGTATAAACATCTCTGGTAATTTGAAAAACAACTAGTAATACTATACGATCTTATTCAGTTCATAATGTGCAGAATCTGCGCATTTTTGTACGCGGTTTTTTGTATGCAACCTGTAGTGTGTGACAAGCATTTGGCTCATCTGATGTAAAGTAGTAACCAACGCCTATAACAAAGTATTGCCTCGTAGGCCACTTACCTTAGAAACGTGTACTGAAACACTAATTTGCGTCCATCAACTTGAGCCATACAGGTGTAAAGCCTCATGTATCTGTAATTTCACCGGCAATAATACCCTCTAATTTGAAACAAAGCTGCTGGTGCCAGAAATGACTATGATTCTGTTGTTTCGTCGTTAACAAACAGAACTTACGATCTCTGTGACCCTGAACATCTGGAGAGTGAGCTGGCCCACGTTCAGCAGGTAGGTACTTATCCAACGGATATGTAAGTAGAAGGCAGCTAAGACACACGAACAGAGAAAAACCAACGGAGGCTGTAGAAAGTCAACCTTTTTGCCTTACTTGAAGGGGGTGATGGTTAAAATCGGAAATGTGTTGAAGAGGTTTTCAATTAAGTTGGTCTTCACTCCTCTCTCAAAGATGGCCAAGCATTTACGGACTCCAAAGGACGTTATACCTCTGCAGATGCCTGGTTTTTATAAGATAGACTGTAGCTGTAGCCGCTCTTCGGGCTAATCAAACGTTCCATAGCCGAGCGTGTCAAAGAGCATATCGCAGCTGTCAAAAATCGCCAGGTAAAGAAGTCAGCGATAGCAGAGCTTCTGGTAGACTCGAGACCGAATCATTGGATTGAACTTCATGATCCTAAGGTTCTCTCTAGTGAACGCCATTATTACAAGAGAATGGTTCGTGAAGCGATTGAAATCAAGAAATTTGAAAATCTCAATCGGAAAGATAGCTATAGACTTTCAGCGTCCTGGAACCCGATAATTGCTAGGTGTGCGCGTCGTGATCGGTCGTCTCAGTGCGTAGATACGGTTAGTGTAGTGTGTCGTAATATGAATGAGGACATTTCTCATTCTGAATACCAGAGGGTAGTTGCTGCAGCTTCCCACACTTCTCGACGGTAGGTCCAAGTACTCCAGTCAACCCGTGACCACGCCTGTTGCAACACAGCCGAAACGTCGGGAGAACAAATAAAAAAGGTACATACGCGATAAATACCCGTTTTCGGTTTATAGAGTTTATTCTCATAAGAACAAATTACAGTTCACTTAAAATGAGCTTAAATATTATATAATAGTAAGTTTGCTTATTTAAATAAAAAGTTCACCAGAAGTAGGTATTAACACACTCAAACTATAACGACTTAAGTCAGGTTATTGAATATTACCTTCTTGAATTTGACCCTTCCAACTACTATTTTTTTTTAATATTTTAATTATTTTATATTTGCATCTTTAATATTAAAGATTTCACAGATTTCTGTACCGTCAGTTATAGTTTGGGAATTAGATATGATTTTAGGGGGCGCACAGATTGTCTTCAGCTTATTTGCTGATAGGGTGTTAATAAGATATTAATCAATAATTATGTACAGTGATTGCGAAAGTTTGAAAAATACTAATGACTATGGTGATAGTACTTCCCTTTCACTTTTCACAAGGTTCTCTAAAGCACATTATTCTTTATCATGTTGCATCATGGCACAAAACCAAGTAATATAATTTAACTAGATTGTCGGCACGCATGCCTGCCTTCAGTCCGACTCCGACTTTATGATCATTGCTATAATAAGGGTTGTAACAAGATCCTTTGAAATTATATGCGTAATCCGACCTTATATTACGAAGCTCGCAAAATTTAATTTACTGCGAAAAATCTCTGTAATTGGACCATTAGAATAATGATAATTCATAGTAAAATAATATTGGTGACATGTTTTTACATAAAATATTAATGTGTATATCTTTCTAGAAATCAGTTAATATAGGTTTTAAAGAAAGATTTTTTAGTAATAATTAATAAGATTCTTTATTTGTTTAACTAAAACATAATAAGTTCATGGATCGTGCGAAGCGAGATCTCTATATCAACTTGGGTAAATCGGTGTTGTATGTATGTATGAATGTTTGTTTGTCCGAGGATAACTTTCGAAGCGTTGATCTGATCATCGTGAAATTTTATACATAGTTAGGTTAGATAGCACAATTTTGGTGTGACTAAATGAACTAAAAATGTTGGGGGGGGGGGGATGAAATATTGGGGGTCAAGAGGGGTAAAAAAAAATGAAAATGAGACTCAAATAAAAAGTCTTCATTAGTACATTTCGACCCCATTTTTATTTTTAGTAAAGTGTTTGTAGATTTTGAGTTATTAACCATTATAAAAACTAAATTTTGACAAAATTTACAGAGTAGTAGTAGTAGTAGTAGTAGAGTTGGAAAATAATCAACAGCGAGACTGGAAGAGTCGCAACTAAGAACAATAAGTTTAATTTGAAAATTGGCAATGCCACGATCAGTCAGGATGGTGATGTAGCTAATGCGTTCGAAGACTTTTTTACCGATATTCCAGTCTCTACCACAAAATCTTTAAACTCCTCTCCCATAGTCGCAGAGTCTTTGTTAAAAGCAAACTTAACGGAATGCAAATCACAATTCAAATTTGATTATGTAAATAGTGATGACATTATAAAAGCTTTCAAACTGATAAATGTTAAGAAAACCACGGACCTCTGGGGCATCTCTGTTAGCATCATAAAAACATTGATTGACATAATTGCTCCTGAACTAGCTTTAATATTCAATGAGTGTATTGACTGTGGTGTATTCCCTGATTTAATGAAACACAGTAAAATAACTCCACTTTTCAAATCAGGCACTAGTTCTGATCCTGGTAATTTTAGACCAATCTCAGTACTTCCGACATTTAGTAAAATATTTGAAAAACTAATTTTAAATCAACTGCTTAGATATTTCAATTCACATAATTTACTGCATCATAAACAATTCGGATTTACCAGGGGTCGCTCAACCACTGATGCTGGTATTGAGTTAATATCGCACATATTTGATGCCTGGAAGGAGTCTCATGACGCTTTAGGTGTTTTTTGTGATTTGTCCAAGGCATTTGATTGCGTAGACCATGACACATTAATCAGGAAACTACGCCATTATGGCATTAGGAGCGTTGCTCTAGACTTTCTCACTTCTTATTTAAGTGGCAGAGTGCAAAGAGTTGACGTGAATGGGAAGCGTTCTCCGGGGTCTCTGGTTAAAATGGGTGTACCACAGGGATCAATTCTGGGACCATTTTTGTTTTTAGTATATATTAATGATCTTCCCCATCTAGTACGGGACGATCATGAGGTTGTATTGTTTGCAGATGACACGTCACTTTTATTTAAATTAAAGCGACGACAAACCGATTTTGACGATGTAAACAATGCAATCTCTAAGGTGGTAAAATGGTTCAATGTAAACAATCTACTTCTAAATGAAAAGAAAACAAAATGTATTAGATTTATACTACCTAATGTTACACAAGTTAAAGCAGACATAAAAATCAAAGACGAGGAGTTGGCTCTTGTGGACACCACCGTATTCTTAGGTATAACCCTAGATAATAAGCTTCAATGGGGCCCTCACATTGATGGGTTGTCGAAGAGACTTAGTTCTGCGGCATACGCAGTCAAAAAGATCCGTCTTTTTACAGACGTAGACACAGCTAGACTAGTTTACTTCAGCTACTTCCACAGCATTATGTCATACGGTATACTGCTGTGGGGGAGTGCTGCAGATATAAACACCGTTTTTGTGCTGCAGAAGAGGGCTGTTCGTGCAATTTATAATATGGGCCCCAGAGAATCATTACGCAATAAGTTTAAAGAAATAGATATTATGACATTCCCTTGTCAATACATCTATGAAAATCTAATGTATGTTCACAAAAATATTAATTTGTTTAAGAAAAATAGCGATAATCATAATTTTAATACTAGAAATAAAGATAAACTCGCTGTTGCCACATGTAGACTCCATAAAGTTAGTAAATCGTTTAAAGGGCAAGGTGTGCGCTTTTATAACAAACTCCCAGGGGATGTACAAAAATTGACAATTAACAAATTTAAAAACGTAATTAAACAAAATCTTTATAAAAGAGCCTACTATAAAATATCGGATTATTTAGATGATAGAGAAGCTTGGGATTGAAACTGCCCCAACTCGTTCAAAATGTTACAATTTAGACGTAATTTCTTTTCTGTATTATGTACCTATTGTAAAAGGATCATTAAAAAAAAAACAACCAGCCTGGTTTTCTTGCCTTTCTTTCCTGGCTTGGTCGCGAAGGAACAGGCAGTAAAATTGACGTTTCAAAGTGATCCTTGTGATTTTAATGAATAAAATATTTGACTTTGACTTTGACTTTGTACACCAGGAACTCCACAGTGCTGTAATTTGGTATGCGTATAGCTTATGTATTACAAATATAGGCAAAAGTCTGAAATCTAGAATAACTGCAATTTGTACCCCAAAAAACAATAACCAATTTACATGAACTCCCGTTAGCTGTTGATCAATTATTTGAATGAATGAAACTGTTGATCAAGTTAGTTGGTTATTTATATCGTGGCACTATTTTGATAGTCAAAGATTACGAATAATATTTTTTATTGTTTTTATGGTAGACTCGCGAGATCTCAGTTCGGGGCGAACCACTAGTTAAAACATTAATAGGTACCTGGCGATAAGACCGCCAATTGTACTATTTCGTATCTAGTATTACATGTTTTAAATATGATTTGTTAATTTAAATGTGGTATACAAAAAAGCGTTTTCTATTCTATTCTGCCTAGGTAGAAGAAAAGCATATTTAGATAAAATTTATACATTTTACATAAATAATATTTATTTATCACTACTATAATATGAATAATTTGACGACCTACGTGGCGCAGTTGGCGTATAGCCGGCTGTGACGTAGGAGGTTGCGAATTCGAATCCCGCCGGGACAAATGTTTGCATGATCTACAAATATTTGTTCCTGGTCTGTATGTTTTTCTATAGGCATATTATATTTAAAAAAAGTAAATAAATATTCTATCAGTTATCTGGTTCCCATAGTACCACTACTTAGTTTGGGGCTAAATAGCGCTGTGTGAAATGTCCACCAATATTTAAAAAAAAGAGAGGTACCTACAAGATTGAGAGAAACAATATTTAAATAATCTGTTTTAAATACATTAAAAAAACTGTTGAATCATCTACAATCCATCGCAAACAATATACCAGGCGGAAATATCCCCAAGACTCGAACTGCAATGCCCCGCTGAATTGCATTCGCACGCTTCGCACGCTTTTTTGTCGAGTAAAAAGTAGCCAGTCTTAATTCCGGTCATAATCACATTAATATTATAAAGTCGATCGTTTGTTTTTTATTCAATCACGTCGTAACGGCTATTTCGAAGAAATTTGGTATGTACATATGTAGATTATAACCTGGATTAACACATAGGCTACTTATTGTTGAAAAACAACGCGTGCAAAAACGCTGGCGGTACCAAGTCTGTCTATAAATCAAATTTTATCAAAATCGGTCCCGCCGTTTAGTCATGAATGAAAACGTAACGAACAAAAACCCAGAGACTGAGTAAATTTTAAATTTATAATATTTACAATATTAGTGATGTTATTAAATAAATCAATATTGCAGGACATTTTACACAGCATTATCTAGCCCCAAACTAAGTAGAGCTTGTACTATGGGAACCAGATAACTGATAGAATACTTATATACTTTTTTTTACTTATTTTTTTGTTATTAAGACGATATGTAAAAAAAATTGAGCCGCAAAGTAACTGTCGTATTCAATAATGACAAATGGTACTGATTTAATATCTAAGCAATATTTACTTGAGCATTTAAATTCCATAAATGAAAGTCAGAAACGCAATTGGTGAAACTTTTCTCGATACAACTATTTATCAAAATCGGCTCTTCTAAAACACTAATATCGTTCATTTTCCGACTCTAGAAAAGATTTAAAGTATTTTTTACATTTTTACATACGTCATTTACTCCTGCGACAATGCGGCGCGGCTATGATACACTCGTTTGTCGTTTATCTCGTTCTTTACCTAATCAAATAAATAGCACTGTCACTATTTTGCATTTCCGGAGTAGATCTATATGCTCCGCCCAATCGTCACCGAAATTAAATTTGTATATCGCCTGTAGGTTATTACGAACAAAATATTTTTATACAAGAAATCGTAATGAAAACCGGTGTATAGATTTTTAGCAGACTGCATAAAGCCAACGGTAGCATTTCGGTGTCTTTCCTAAACCAGTAAAACATTCAAAACTAATAAAAGTTTTAAAAGCGAGATATCCGTGTATGCTTGCGAGAGGGCTCAAGGATTTGCCTGAAACTTTGCGTACAATACGACTGCTTTTATACGCTTTAGGAAAGTAACTACTGTAAAATAGTTTGTTGCAAATATTTGCCTTAAAGAATATCCATAAGTATGATAAGATGAGCATTCATTAAAATTACAAGTCAAATTGAAAAAAATGGAACCTGTATTCTATTAAATTTAGATTATTGCCGATAAATACCATAAATACATATACGATAAATACTATACGATAAATAATATAAGAGTCGATAAATACCCGTTTTAATCAGTAATTATATAGATAGTCTGTTGTATTTTTAAAACTTTCGCGATCACTGTACATAATTACTGATTAAAACGGGTATTTATTGCGTATGTACCTTTTTTATTTGTTATCCTGACGTTTCGGCTGAGTACTTGGAGCTACCGTCGAAAAGTGATGGCAGCTACTACCCTCACTTGGTCTTCAGAATTAAGAGTCTGTTCCTAATCTTATGTATATAAAATATATATTCATATATGATTCATTTTTTTTCCATTCTATTATTGATCCATTGCTTGGCTCTATGCGTCGGGGCAGTTTATTTCAAACACACGTAAATATTTTAAAATCGTAGAAAAAACGTGTATGTGTACTTAAGTACGCACGTAAAAAGTTATACTTCTTTGGCGTAACAAAACAAAAATAGCTAAAGATTTTATCCCGTATGCCACCATCCTTTGTTTGTAAAAAGAATGATAAATTAATAAATATAGTTATGAGTTTTCACGGAAACTTGAGAGACAGTAATCAGCTAACTTCATCATGTCGCTTTTTGGCTGTCGGTGTGCGCGCGTATGAGACAGTTATCAGCTAACTTCATCATGTCGTTTTTGGCTGTCGGTGTGCGCGCGTATGAGACAGTTATCAGCTAACTTCATCATGTCGCTTTTTGGCTGTCGGTGTGCGTGCGCATCGTAAAAATTTTACCCTCGTAATTTTTTGCAAACGCGCCATAAGAAGTATTACTGCCAGAAAAAATAATGTACAAATAATACGATAACCACTCATTATAATGTATGTATCTAATACGTATAGATTAAGTTCTTTTTCTTTTTCTATTATTAAGTATATTACCGACCTATATTCTGTTTTACCTCGGCCAATCGGCTATGAAGCAATGATTATTTTTATCCAAAAATTATCTGGAAGAGATCGCTTTGTTTAGCGTTTAGCATTATGCATACAGTTATTTGTTTTTATTTCTTTTTTATTATGTCTAGCTTTAAATTTAATTAGCATTCATTCATTAATAGGATGATAAAAAGAACCACATCATATTCATAAAGCAGTACTGAATAAAAGTTCCCGAATGATCACAGTAAATTTCCCACAGTTTACCTCCACATTAATAATAATTCTTACTAATAACGAAACAACGCCATTCTGTAACATCAGCCAAACTTTCTTACCGAAAAACATAGACGTATAAAATCTCTGGGCGGAGTACCACTAACTAGAAAATTACACACTCCGAGTGCTCTAATGCATCACGCATACATATGCAGCTGATCGGCGCCATTGCGCAGCATAACAGAACATCAAACGACGACTTTAGTGATTTTTTTTATACCATTTAGGCGACAAACCATCACACCGCATGATAGTAAGTGGTTACCGTAGGCTATCGACGTTTGTAAAACCAAAAGTCAACACGCGCGCTGTCACCTTGAGACACACAGGTAAAAAGTTTTATATGCCCGCCCATAATATTATACTTAATTAATAATAATAAATAAACAAATATTTTCTGGACCTTATACACTTCTGAATACTTATACACTTTGTTTTTGTAAAAACGTATTTATAATATTTAGAAAAACAACCAGACCCGGAACATAATGTTTAAAAATAATCCTAATTTTTGATTATTTCTATCCGTGTATTGTGTAACTTTGTTTATTTTTGTTCATGTATTTACATCTTATTTATGTTATAAGTTTATTTAAGTCTGATTTGCCTACTTTTAAACATGTGTGTTATTTGGCAAATTTTCTATGGCTACGCTCCGTCCAGAGATTTTGTACGTCCCGGAGAAGCGACCCAAGGACCCCTGTGTACCCTCACCCTAATAAATCTAAAGGTTTCCTACTCGCGTCCAATATTTGGGAGCGGATCAATGCATGTGTTGTTTTAGTAAGTTCGGCATTCTTGAACACCTCTCATGGAGATTACGAGTAGATACGCCATCTGGCGCTTGACTGATACTCCGTACATTTTCTAAATAGATTAAAAACGTAGACTGAAAAATTAAATCAATAAAGTATCATGCGTGGTCTACGTGGCAATAACTTGTTCGAGGTGATGTTTACCACTTATCATCAGGTGGGCCATATGCTTGGTACATCTCCAGGTCGTATAAAAAAGAACAATAGCGAAACAGAAAACAACATAATAAAAATAAGCACAACTAAAATAAATGTTTTCAATTGGCGGTCTCGCTAAATATCGCTAAGTAGCGATTTCTACCAAACAAACATTCAAAATAAATATAATTTTATTTAAGTAATTTTTCATGTGCTACGACGCGTAGCTCTTAGTAGCACTCGTAGCACTTGCTACGAATTTCAACCAACATACTTTTTAGGGGGTGACTCCCAAAACTGTCCCAGTCCTAAGCTAGTACAGTATGCCAATATACGAAAGAAACCTGAAAAAAAAAAGAAATTAAGGTAGGTAAGTGTGTCACTGATAAATTCGCATCAGAGTCCTTTTAGTACAAGTAGTCCCGCGGTCGTTTGATAAACTAACAGTTATCAGTTAAAAATAAGGTTAAATCTTTATGTTTTCAATCCGTTAACCATATACCCTAGCGCCCAAAGCCAAAGATTGTTTCGTGAAAAAGACTATCTCTGAAATAGTAACAACTGAAATGGTTACTCCCCACGTGAGAGCATGCTCGATGTTTTTGCGTCTTATAAAGCAAAATCGAACTGATAAATAAATAAATAAATATTGCTGGACGTTTCAAACAACGCTATCTAGCCCCAAACTAAGCAGAGCTTGTACTATGGGAACCAGATAACTGATAGAATACTTATATACATTTTTTTTGTAAATACATACTTATAATATATAAAGAAACAACCAGACCCAGAACAAATATCTGAAGATCATGCAAACATTTGTTCCGTGGCGAGGATCGAACCCGCTACCTCCTGCATCTCAGCCGGCTAATCGCCCACTGCACCACGGAGGTCGTCAAAACGTAAGACAACAGAAATGCTTTATTACGATTATCAATCATGTTCCAGCAAACTTGCATGAGCGTACGTGTATTTTGAAATTACAACGTATATGTTTCTTTGCTAACATCAAATATCATCTTAAAAAAGATTAATGTGAATTGATTACGGGTAGGTACCAGCCATTGTGAAAATGAAATCTCCATAAATTCAAATCTCGAATTTGGAATTCCTCAACTTACTGCATTTTCTAATTTAGAATCTTAGATTGTTCATTTTTAAATCGGGATTCCTTTTTTGAAAACATAAAGGAGCTGGTTAGAAACAAAAGGCTCCTGAAGCTAGTGACGTGTAATCAAGAATCTTTTGTGCAATGTACCCGTTTCTTTTTAATTCCACCGCAAGCACGAGCTTTTAAATGAGTTTTTATTTATCTTTGTGCATTTATGGGTACAATCATGAGACAGTGGATGGATAGACAGAAAAATAAAATAATTAGGTGATATAGTGGTAAAAAAATGCTAATTAGAGCCGAGTTTTTTTATATTGGGAATAGTCAAGCGGTCGACTACTTCGCTCTAAATTTTATGAAAATGGTGGGTAATTAAAACGTAATGTTTTGATGTAAGAGATTCAAAGATTATAAAGTAAAAAAGTAACCTTGTTACTAAAAACAGGTTAAACAACCGTTCAACGCATGTTTAAAAAATCCTGAACCAATTTTTGTATAGCATTTTTTTAAACACGCGCTAAACAGTGTTTAATTTTTTTTGAGGTGAGACCCTAAACGTCTTAAATTTATCTAAGTTAAATATGTTTTAGTGGCGCGTCAACATTATTTGTTTATTTGTGTAACTAGATCGGCCATGGCCAATTATACTAATTATAATACAGGTCATATTAATAATATTTTTTATAAAAATAGGTACATCAGGTCAAATAATAGCTGTAAGACCTCTACTGCTGAAGATAAACCTGCCTCGTAGATTCACAGTGAACCATCTTGTGTGGGCTGCATCTAAACGCTCACAGCAATTAGGTCGACTTTCCAATGGTGATTTTTTCCAGCGCAGTGTCTCAACTCAAAAAGCTTTATACACCAATGTTATGGTATTTACCTAGTTCTATTATAACTTACCTTAAACTTCTATAACTCGAGCTTTACCGCTATTGAGCGAAATTAAAGTCATGTTATCGTTAAAGCCTGACCATTGACCGTTGATTGATGAGCCCGCGCGTGCGAAGCCGCCGGCGTATTAGTTAATGATACTACATTTTCCACCTTTAGTTGTGAGCATCAAAAAAGGCTTAGCCAAGTTATATTTGCTTCGAATCGATTAGTTTTTTACATAGGTTTGTTGTATATCACGTGGTATTTCCATAGCATGTGTCAATTCCATACATTTTCGGACTTATAGACTAGCGTCGTCGCTACTCGAATGTAACTTGGCTAAGCCCTCTGGTCCTTAACACTTTTAATTGGATATTTTTGGTATCTCTTATCATAGAACGCAAATATAATAATAAATAAATAAATATGGCTGGACATTTTACACAACGCTATCTAGCCCCAAACTAAGCAGAGCTTGTACTATGGGAACCAGATAACTGATGGAATACTTATATACTATTTTTTATGTAAATAAATACTTATAATATGTATATAGATAAACATCAGACCCGGAACAAATATCTGTAGACCATACAAACATTGGTTCCGCGGTGAGAATCGAACTCGCTACCTCATGCGTCTCAGCTGGCTATTTGCCCACTGTACCATAGAGGTCGTCAAATATGAGGATGTGGAACACATTGATGGATTACAGTGGAAAAAAATGTGTAATCAAATCCATCACTGGATTTGTTCACTGGATTAGAGTGGAGCTGGGCTGAATTTCCACTAGATGGAAAGACAATCTGAAAAATGTTGCGGAGTGCCCACACAGTAAAAACTTAAGTATTCATAAATCGAACTAACCTGTTCGCATCGTGAACCAACCTAGAATTGGTTTTCATTGTCTCGCAGATAGTGTGTAAAGTAGAGCATTCTTCTCGTGGATAAAGCTCCGGTTGGTAAAGGTCCGGTAAGACTCCGGTTTACGCATGCTTCCTAGACCTGTCGAAGGCCTTCGATTTGGTGTCCTATGATGTACTCTGGCAGAAAATGGAAACAGAAACTAGTCTGTCCAGTGACGTGATTAGACTTTTTGATTATTGGTACAACAACCAAATCAATGTTGTGCGATGGGCGGGAGCAGTTTCTGATGAATACAGGTTGAAGTGTGGGGTCAGACAAGGTGGATTAACATCCCCCAGACTTTTTAACATGTATATCAACGGACTTGTCGAGGAACTCAGCAACACCGGAGTTGGCTGTTCCATAGATGGTAAATTTGTTAACAACATCAGCTACGCTGACGATATGGTGTTTCTAGGTCCCTCGATAAGTGCCATCAGAAAACTCCTGCAGCGGTGTGAAGCGTACACCGAGGCTCATGGGCTCAGGTACAACGTGAATAAAAGTGAACTGCTGGTATTCCAATCGCGGGGTCACAAGATCACCGATGTACCACCCGTCTTTCTTGATGGTGTCACCTTACCCAGAGTTTCACGTTTCAAGTACCTGGGCCACTGGGTCACGGAAGACCTCACGGACAATGAGGACATTGAGAGGGAGCGTCAGGCGTTGGCTGTCCGAAGCAATATGTTGGCTCGTAGATTTGCACGGTGCACGGGAGCAGTAAAGGTAACTCTCTTTAAGGCCTTCTGCCAGTCTTTTTACACATGCAGTCTATGGACCAACTATACGCAGAAGACAATCAATGCCCTACGCGTTCAGTATAATAACGCGTTTAGGATGCTGTTGGGGCTGCCGAGGTACTGCAGTGCATCAGGCATGTTTGCAGATGCTCACACGGATGGTTTTCATGCCATTCTACGCAAGAGAGCGCCTCGATGCTGTGCCGTGCCCGCGGCAGCGGTAACACTATCCTGCGCGTTTTATCTGATAAAGCTGACTGCCCAATATTGTGGCACCTAGTGCAGCTGCATGTTAGTAAATAAGTATTTCATTTTTTATTTATTCATTATTTGACATGTGTTTTTAATTTATTTTATTATGATCTTAAATTTGATTTGTAATTTGTTTTGATTTAGTTTTTATTATTATTATTATTTGTCTTGTATCCTTATTTATTTTATATTTGTATTACTAACATAGTTTGTAAACAAGTGTAGTACTAACAATATATGGACTTAATACGTCTGAAATAAATTTTAATGAATGAATGAATGAAAGCTGTCTGCATTTTGGACGTGCTTATATCCCTCTCTGCAATCAAGATTCTACTACCTGGTATAAGGTGCAGCGGCATATTACGTGTATGTCTCAGGGTGACGGGCGCAATGCAATTCCATGTAGGCCAAGTCTTTGTTGGACGTGGTCACAAATATTAATTTGTAGTAAATGGATAAATACTCTTTTATTTTATTTTATCAATGAACACTATCTTTGTATAAACCATATAAATGCTCCAAATATACCCAGACTCCTTTACAATACCTATCGAATGAATAAAAAAACAAGTAACTTTTTAACAAAAATAAAACAGATTTAACCAAACTACTGAACTGATTTTGATGAAATTTCTTTGAGACTATTATGAAAGTATATTCTTTCAACTAAAAAAGATTTTTCCAAATCGATTGATAAATGATGGAGTTCTGAGTTAAAAACATAAAATAATTATGCGTTCCTATAAAATTAGAGGGTTGCCCTCAATTTTTTTGGGATCCCATCATCAGATCCTGACTTGGTGGCGATGGGACCTGGGAAGTATGCCCTTTCAAAAAAATAGTAATTTCTCGAATCGGAGTTTATCCGTTTATCGTTGATCTTTGATAAACGGAGAAAATACATTAAAAAACAAGAAAAAAAAGTATCTGACGAATTGAGAACCTTCTCCTTTTTTGAAGTAGGTTAATTAAATCGCACACACAAAAATAGAAGACAAATTATAGCGCCTCTCCCCCAAGTTATTCCTCAGACAGTACTTACTTCGTTGTTTCCAAACAAAGAAGATGCATTAGCAAATCATACGAATATGTATGGAAAAGAGTAAACAAATCCCGACTCCCTTGAAATGTTCATCTTACCAAGCTATATTATTACCTGATACATTTTCCCTCGTAGAAAAACTCCCTTTAATTTACTCACACAAGAACCTTGCAATAAAACGACTTATGCGACGTTTTCTTCAAGCAAATTCCAAATCTATTCATGAAGATGTAGATCTGAATTCTAAACGTGTAAATTTTTGTTTATTACAGATTGCTACAGATCCCGATGTAGACCATATAGTGCTGTCTTTCTTTTATTCGCTTTTTAGATTATGGAATAGGGTTGCGAATAGTCTTTTAAGCTGTGATAGAAAATAAAAATATGTATTGAAGTGGTGTGTGTATGCTGGTGTGTGTATGCTTGTGTGTTTGTGTGTGTATTAGCGATCAAATGCTGATGATAACAAATAGTCAAGATAATAGTTATGACGCTGAGAATATTGGAGATACTGAAAAGCCCACTGACGAACGAGGCCATCCTGAAAGATCCTCGATAAATGGGAATGAATTGTGTGCGGCCCAAGAGCTCCCAGCCCAATCCTTATCGAAAAGGAACTTACATATACAAGTAACTTTTCAACCAAAATATAACCGATTTTAGAATAGTTTTTTTAAAGAAAATGTATAAAACACATTATGCGTCCCTATAAAATTTGAGGGTTGCCCTCGATTTTTTTGGGATCCCATAATCAGATCCTGACTTGGTGCCAATGGGACCACCTGGGAAGTACCCTTTTAAACACGAAACTATTTTCTTGAATCGGTACAAGGCGTCTTTGAGTAATGGGGAAACATACATAAAAAAATCCGATAAATTGAGAACCTCCTCCTATTTTGAAGTCGGTTAAAAATAAGGTACCTATATGTGAGTGATTTTTTTTATAATTTACCAGTAGACAAAAACACTGCCCCTGATTTAGTTTAGACATAAAATAAAATTATACCTTATTAACACAAAAAAGTTAAACAACTGTTTACCGTGTATTTATAAAAATCCTTAACATTTTAGTGTCTGAATTTTTTAAACACGCGTTAAATAGTGTTAATTTATTTTTCGTTAAACCCATAGGTTTTGGATAAGACTTTTTAAAGTTTAGAAGAATATTTTACTAAATAAATAAAATGATTAATTTGACATAGAATAATTTTAATTGAATACTAAATGTTTGACATACATAAATGGTGTAATCTTATTTTTTAACCAATATTTCCCCAATAGTTGGAAATACGATCTAATGAAGGTTGCTGGGAGCCATTGGGCGCAGGCCACACGAGATCTGTCGTTCTGGAAATCTATGGGAGAGGCCTATGTTCAGCCGTGGACGTCCGTGGCTGATATGATAATGATGTTAGATGTTTAAAAAAAGTTTGTTGAAGTTTCGTTGACTAATCTTTAAAATTTTAGAACGATTTAAGAATTTACCGAACAAAGAATAAAAGAAATCTAGTTTTAGTAGATCACTGAAAATGTCCATTTTAGTATGCAACGTGCGCGTTGAAATCTTTCATACGGAACCCTGAAATTACTCATATGAAAACATCCAACGAAAGATTTCTATTGTTTTAACCCCCACACAAAAAGAGAGGTGTTTTGAGTTTAAAGCTTTTTGTATGTATATATTTTTTTGTATACTACATGCAGATGGGGCCCCATCTGATGTTAGGAGGTAACCATTGCCTATAACAGAGAATTGCCTCGTAGGTCATGCACGTTAGCAATGTACCCTACAATGCACTGCCCTGCGTCCATCAACTTGAGGCATACAGGTGTAAAGCTTTATGTGCCTGTAATTTCACCGGCAGCCATACCCTTTAAACCGGAATACAGCACTGCTGCTTGGCAGCAGAAAAAGCATCGTGGTGGTACTTCCCCCGGCGAGCCCTTCAACAAGTAACTCTACTTTTCTTTTTCATATCTTCATGTCTGTCTGTCTGTTTTGTTTGAAAGTTGATAGCAGTAGAGCTGTGGTAGCTTAGTGATATCCTGACTTCTTATTCGGAGGTTATGGATTCGAATAGATAGAACTTCTGTAATCAGTATAATATCGGAGTCTTCAAGTCCAGAGTGAATAGGTTATTTCTAGGTAAGCGTGCTCCATCTCCGATCACACCATCACTTACCACCAGGTGAGGTAGTGGTCAAGCGCATGAATATCAGCAATAAAAAAAACACAAACAAAAATAAGGCAATTGCGGCCATATGGACGCATTGGACTAATTATTCGGGCCACAATTTAAACAACCCCAACTTGTCACTTAAAAGATGGCATGTATCAAACGTCTTCTTGTATGATGTCTTCACAAATATAAGTACTGAGTTGGAGATCCTGAGAGTTCATCATAGAAAAAAATTTAGTATCAGAAAATATTATACAATATTGTGTCAAGGGTGAGTGATTTCTCAGTTAAGGGGTCTGGTTCCCCCGTTCTTAGATGCCAATCTTCTGAAAGACGGTCCAAAGAGTTTTCCAATTTAATAAATATTATGATCTCCGTCCGTTTTAAGTGTAAATAACAAAGCTAGATTCAGAGGCGTAAAACTTCTTTATCGCAAATAGCCGTTGTTTTCTGAGAACTGCCTTTTTCAACAATCTCAGACGATCATTAGCAAGACTCATGCAAACCTACGCGTTTTGCTAAAAATGGGTAGTCCCCGGGCTTTTCAAACTAAAGCATATTCTTCAGACCAGAGGGCTTAGCCAAGTTACAGTCGATTAGCGATGACGCTAGTCGATAAGTCCGAAAATATATGGGATTTGACACATGCTATAGAAATACCACGTGATACAGCGACAACAAATGTATGTAGAAATCGAATAGATTCGCAGCGAATGTAATTTGGCTACGGGCTCAGGAATCCTAGCATCAATCATAAATGTTAGCGATACGATATCAAATGTCAAAATTCAAAGAAACAGTGCAGTGGGCCCAGATATTTTACGCTAGCGAGATAATTGCTAGTTTCAAAATTTAGTTATTGACAACAGCGTTTGGGACATGAATTGTTTTATTTTTCTGTATAACGTGGCTGGGTTTGATGCCCACCGTAGAGCTTTTGTATCATCAGCAAATATTGATAGTTCCCCCATAATTTTATTATCATATTAGTAGAAACTTGTTGATAATTTCTATTATTTTAAAAGTTTTATTGTTGCAATTGAAGGATTGAATCACACTGATACAAATAATCTTAGTGTGGAGTTAGAACTAGGGGTCGCTTGCGCAACGATAGCTAAAAATATTTAGTGCCTAAATATGTTTAAGAGAGTTGTCAAATCATACAAATTTGACGAACTTAAATTTGTTTAGTCGCTAATTACGTATGAGGATTATTAAGTAATTGTTATTATCCTGTGACTGTTTGGTGATTATTTTTATTATTAGTCATGACATCAAATCCAAAACAACAATATCAAAACGCCGTCACAAATTATTTGTACCAGACCCAGCAACTTACTTGGGTATTATTCTACCAGGTACTTTTAAATTTGTACTTAGGCATAATGAACGAAGACAAAGACGGCAGGTGGGGGGTATGGGGAGAGAGGGGGACGCATATGCACCATACGTACAACGATATGCATCACTGCAGTCGCAGGGCTGCATTCCTTCTGCTGGCGAACGGCGAGATATTGTGGATACGACTTACTTTCTTTACTTTGATTCTCTTAATTTTATCAACTTTCGGTCAGATGATCGATTACCTATAGATTTATCTGCGTTATCTCTTAATTACATCAATCGTTGAATTGACCGGCATTAAGATTTATGACTTTTGAATTTTATCACGAGAAGGTCGTTTGTTTTGATGTACCTAAAGTTTTTGACAAAATTCTAATTTTTACCAATTAAGCCTTGAAGCAAGCAAATATTTCAGTCTCTGTTTGATGTAATACCTTTGGACGCGGTGGATTATTCAATTCATTTTCAGGTTGTTTTTTTACTGTCAGATCTTTTTAAATGAATGCGTAACTCATTGCTATCTTTTGAAATGAGCATGCGTGGGAACTATCTGTTAAAGGTCATAGTACACATATAAACTCGGAAAGGGATTGTCACCGTATCAACTCGAGCCGTTCAATATTCTTTGTATGAAACTCCCTACTGCAGAGCACACTAATCGGAATCGTAACGTAACCGCTTCGCCGTCAACCAGCGGGCGGCCAGCCGTAAGCGTAGCGTCGCCTAGCCGTAGTCACGGTGTTGCTGATCTACTTTGATTACGTGCTTACGTTATGTTGACGCCTAGTTGACGACGAGACGAAAGGCGATACAGTGACGACCCCTTTCCGAGTTGATATGTCTGCTATGACTTTAATGCAGAAACTACAAAATGGTGTAATTATTCCAAAGGTTATATGAATTTATTAGTTTTGCGTTAAGAGTATAAAGGCGTTTGTCTACTGCCGAAGTAGCAATACCACACATTTACTATGGCCGCGTGTCCACCACACGCCGTCACTGTGCCGTCCCGTTCGTTTCGAATAATCTCGTTTCTCGGTGACAGCAGTGGAAAAACGCCTGATTAGTTAAGATATATATTGTGTACCTAATAACTTCCGCCAGCTGCTGTCAACAAAAAGTAGCATATGTTTCAATCCAGGTCATAATCTATCAACACACTAAATCATCGAAATCGGTTCAGCCATTGTGACGTGATTGAGTGACAAACAAACAAATAAACAAAGATCCAAACTCTCACATTTACAATATTAGTGTGATAGAAATACATATAATATACATACTAGCTGATCCCCTAGTTACACACGGATTTTATATCTAAACTAGCTACCACCTGCGGCTTCGCACGCGTTGTTTGTCAATAAATCATGACCCTCTTTCTACGCAGTTGAATAAAAAGTAGCCTATGTCCTGACCTGGTCATAATTTATCTGTCCAATTCCATACAGATTGGTCCAGCTGTTTAGTCATGAAAACGTAATAAACAGACAGATAGAGAGACAGACAGAGTTACTTTCGAATGTATAAATATAATATGAATAAAATATAGCCTATATAGCACTGAAGGATAGTGTAACTTTATACCAGTGAAAGTTCAAAATCTAATCATTAGTTAAAAATACGAACTTACAAATAACAAACTTTATCTCTTGTATAATGGTATAGTCTCTATATAGTATAAAAGGTAAAGTGTGTCACCAATTTTGATTTTCTGTCTATATAGATAAATAAAAATAGGTGTAGAAACATCCACACTATTCTTTCCCCGGTAGCGTCAGTTCAACTCTTAGTTATAGTCCGGTCGCTCTCTAATTTACTTGCCCGCCAGTGGACTCGATACCACAATAACACCGCTGCACACTTTAGTCGCATGAACTTTCGAGATGGATACTTCGAGAATCATTCGAATAAAAAGCGCGAGGATCGATTCCGAGGCCGTGACTTTACCGACATTAGAGGACATCTGTAAGCTTGATTTTAAGAAGATTATTTTGTAAACGGTTAGTTAACTTGGAGATTTGTGATAGTTTTTAAATTGTTTTTTAAAATTATCAACATAATTAATGATCTTGTTAATTAATTAGTAATTTAGATAACATTTATATCTTACCTACGTATAACCATAATTTCATTTTATTATCTAAGACAATAATCAAATTTTATACCGTTCGCCTTGTTCTAATTTCACCTCAAATTCTACCTTTACCTAACCTCAACAAAAAAAAAACAAATAAATAAATAAATATTGTTGGACATTTCTCACAGCGCTATCTAGCCCCAAACTAAGCAGAGCTTGTACTATGGGAACCAGATAACTGATAGAATACTCATATACTTACATTTTTTTTGTAAATACATACTTATAATACATAGAGATACAACCAGACCCGGAACAAATATCTGTAGATCATACAAACATTTGTTTCGCGACGGGAATCGAACCCGCTACCTCTTGCGTCTCAGCTGGCTATTCACCCACTGCACCACGGAGGTCGCCAAATAAAAAAATAAAAATAAATAAACGTCAAATAATTTAGTACCTAACCAGTAACTAAAAAATCAGTTTAGTTATAAAATCGTCAGTTGGAAAGCCATATCGCGACCCACTCCAAATTGTGATTAAACCAACCTAATACACACAATAACAGGTCACGCGTTTACCGACACCCGTATTTTATTCTACACACAAATTAACACAAGGCACCAGTTTTAATCATACGACTTTCAACTCTAATTTTAGAGTGATATAGTTGCGAGTGGCAATAGACGGTGTTGATGAAAGATCACGCTACGCTTGTGTGCTGCGAAAGCTACACATTTCATTTATACTAGGTAAAATACGCGACGTCATATTGTAACACTACTGTGCTCATGTTTCGTGTGTGTGAAGCCA
The DNA here is from genome assembly GCA_963924445.1 of Philereme transversata. NCBI lineage: Eukaryota > Metazoa > Arthropoda > Insecta > Lepidoptera > Geometridae > Philereme > Philereme transversata. The sequence continues at coordinate 9,351,886 of OZ004353.1, forward strand.
ATACATATACGAAAGATCGTAAGCGCTCGATCTCAAATTCGATCTTATAACCACTTAGGTATGGTTTAAATTTGTATTTGAGTTCTGTATCGTGGCAATAAGAATACGGTGTATCTGTGTGTGCCAGCTCAAGCGGTGTATCGAAGAATGCGAGCGTGAATTACCATGTTTAGGGAGTTGTCATTTTGACAATTTGCTCTTATAAGGTTTCACGTCGCTTGCTTAGATTAATTGAGGATTAGAAACTTTGTATTTGTTTTTTTTGAAGAAATTAATCGTTATCAAATAGTTGTGATGTGTCATTAGATTGATTCGGTAGTAGAGTTATTTAAGATCTTAATAAATAAAAATATATAAATTTAAATACATAAATTAATCAGTGTATAAATTTTGCTATACTAGAATAAACTCATAAACCAAACAACAGTAGTTCAATCATATTTATTGCCCTTGTAAAACCATAAATGTCATAAAAATCATAATCGCTAAAGCCGACCAACAAAATGTATCAATTACTAAATTGAATTAAACGCTATAACCCGCGTGAGTGCGCTCGGCGCTCGCCACAATAGCGATCACGGCGCATCGCATTAGCTACTGACAGCTCACGTACGTGTGTATACCACGCTCGTTACGTTTACGTGACGCTCACATACAAAAACCAACTTACACCAAACACAATACCACCAGAAATAACTCATGAGTCAATCCAATAAGGTTTATTATACCCGCAAAGGTTCAGTTGGCCGCTTATAACCTGCGCCCGCCACCACACCGGGTGGCGAAGTCCGGCAACGTCGCACCCAAATTATTGTGACATTTATTCCGTAAGCTCCGCAAAATAGAACAGCTAACGCCATCTAGCGCCTCTCCAAAAACTAAGCGCTCGGCTTTTCGAAAGAGACGGAAACACTTGACAATATCACTTTCACGGTCTCGTACTTAAAGCTAAGCGGTTTGCTGTACTGTTTGTTTGTGTCTGTAAACAGCGGGCCGCCGAGGTACACCGCGCATGAATGAAATGGATGACCGTAGGAAAGGGACGGTTGGATGTGCTTAGGCTGCGTGGAAGGGAGAGAGAGAGCGGGAGCGCGAAGCGTGCAGAATACATCGTTTATCAGATTACATGCGAAGTATCGCGAGCGTGGCGATGTTTTGACACGCGATAATCACGAGATAATGCGGGCGATCTCGGTGGCGTTTAGGTTTATATTGGCTTTTTATAGCAGCAACTTGAATGTGGTAAGGAATATTTTTATAGACGGCATATATTTGCGAGCGGTGTCGAAATATGACGCATGCACGATGCTACCGGTGACATTAATAGACACGCAACTAAGACCTGTCAGGCGGCTGGCGGGCGTCTCGCGGCTCTCGTTCAATCAACAGCTGATTGTCATTCTGGATATTTATTTGCGTTTGTTTCAAGATGCCTGCAATGAATATTAATTTTGTTAATTGAATTTGCGTAGGCTTTAATCGTATATTAAAAGGGAATCATTATTTTATTTACATAATTGGGCTATATACAAGTTAATATAAACTTTAAGTGCACCTAATGCAGCTGTCTGTTTAGAAGATACCTACTTAGATAAAATTATCATCTTAATTCTACCTCGACTACTTATAGGTAAATGATTTTCCATATAACTAAAATAAATATAATTAAGACGATACGTTTATTATACCTACATAATGAGCAGTTAGAGTACTTGTTGTACATGTAAATTCAAAATTATATTTGTATGTCTAATAGTTAAATAAGAAAATAAACAAACCACCACAGCCTATGCACACGAAATTGGCACCGATTCACAAAAAACTAAAATCCACGGAAGCAATCCGCCTTAAACTCAATTAGCTAGTGGAAAGTGTAGCTCTTGCAGCGAATCCGAGCTTTCCAACCCATCAGGGGCAACTTGCCAAGCGAATGTTGTGCTAAAACTTGTAACAACTTGTGAACCGGGGCCGGGGGTGGGGTGCGCAGTGCTTTTATGGATACCAGTGGCGCCATCTCTTAGCGAGTAGCGTAAACTTACAATTTATTGCATACTCCGTAAAAATGCTTAGAAGTAATTACGAATACACACACCATTTATTTAATGACTTAATACGTTATAAAATAAAATTGATTAATTTCAGATTTTATTTATTCACTAGCTGAACTGCCCCGGCTTCGCACGGATTAAAAAAGAAAATGTAGCCTATAATTGCCTTAATTACAAACAAAAAATCCCGTAGAAAAAATCACTTTCAGTTTTTCCATAACTTTCCAATTTTATTTCAAAAAACCTGAATTAAAAAATCGATGATAAATAAATATCAGCCAATTCTGTACAGCCGCTCTCAAGTGATGCGCTTGCCAACGAACACTATTTCATTTTTGTTTATATAGATTTGCTCAGATATCAATCCCCTTTCGGGTTATCATACATTTTCGAAAGCACCCTGTACAAAAGTATTAAATATTGTCTATACGCATCAAAACACCCAGCTGTGGAGTTCGTTTCATGTAACAGGAATTTAAACAGCTAGGTATAACCGCAATAAAATTATTACGGTTAGATTTAGGTATCTCAGAAACGGTAATAAACAGAAATATGTAGACAAAGTGTGTACATTCTGAATTCCTCTTCGAGACTACAGATATTTTAAGGCTTGGCCACACAGGTGTGTTGGTCTACTGCGTTATTTTAAAGCTCGTTTTAGACGATGCGCGGTAGCTCGCGTTGCATATAGATGGCATCCCAGAATTGTATGTTTCTCCTTGGTAGGTACGTACGAGACATCTAGAACAAAAAAAAATGTGGCCGGCACGGGACACCTGTCAGATTTGAAACATTGATTGATGGCTGACGGTTATTGAAAGAATTTATTATTAAAGAAAACCGTTTATTACCTTATCTTCTCTTATTTATCTTATCTATAATATAAGATGAAATAAGATAAGATAAGATCTTATTTGATCTTATATTATAGATTGAATTCTAGTTAGTGATAGAGAGAAGTATAGAATATATTTTTTTTTGTTTTATTTTTAAGTTTGACTAATATTATTAATACATTTTTATTGTTTTAAATTTTATATGAGGTATGAGCTGCGAAAATTATGATTATTATAAATAAATAACGTACTTAATAATAAAATTAACATGTAATGCTTTGCCATTGCATCCGTTAGCGCTGAATATGGCTGTACCTACACCTTGTTTGTTACCCATATTACGCAATAAATATAATTTTATTTGATTTGAAGTTATTTGTATGGCCAAGCCCTTACATTGAGTTACTTCAGCGAAACGTTATTTTGGGTGAGCAATGTTTATCTTAAACCAAGCGTAATTCGTGAGTTATTCTAGTTTTCGATTTGTTGCTTTTATTTCAGTAAGTAATCCTTGGTGATTTTTCTAATACATTTTTGATCGGATTAGAAATCCCGCTGTGTCTGTTTATATTGAAAACATTTTAATGTGAAGGCCGGTTCCTGTAAATACATCTAGCTAGTCGAATTTAAGTTTTGATCTTATTTCAATGCTTGTCAACACAACGTTTGATGTAACTGAAAGGTAATGCTTAATCGTTATTAATTAGTCATGCAACCGAAAGTTGACCTAACTTAAAATTACTAGTTCAGGATAACAAAATCAATAATTATGAATAAATAATGCTGGATAACACAATTCATTCAATTCAATTTCTAACCTCAAAAAAGCAAAGCTTGTGTCAGATAACTGATAGAATAGGTACTTATATAGGTATATTTTATTGTATATCGTACTCTTCATTTATAGAGTAACATCCAGAACCGGAACTGTAGAATATGCAAGATATTGTTCCGCTGCGGGAATCGAACTCACAACCTCCTGTGTGAGCGGCTGTTCGTCCAATGTGCCACGGGGGTCGTCATTTAAATTAGATGAAGCATAAGAAAAAGAATATGATAGTTTTCGTAGGGTGAATACTGGGCCGTGGGCCAGGGCCCAAATTACATCCGATCCCACAGGCCGACCCGGCCTATATTTATTGCATAAATGTGTATACAATTTTAATTAGTTATTTTTTTTCACTGGCAAAGTTGAGGGGAAAAGACCACGGGGTCGTAGCCCGATACGTTGGTCTGACCAGAACCGCACAACTCTCGACTCTGGGCTTTGCAATGCCATATATGTCGCCGCCAACAGACACCGATAGCGAACCATAGTCAAGAAAAAAATCACCCATGGAGGAGGGCACGACCCTCAGCATTGAGGATAACGACTCGAAGAGAGAGAGATTTATTTTTTTAACAAATTATTATAACAAACATTTGGTTGCCCAATGTTTTATATAATATTATAAAGAGGAAAGATTTGATTGTTTGTTTGTTTTCATTGAATAGGCTCCGAAACTACTGGACCGATTTAACAAAATATTTCACTGTTGGGAAGCTAATATTTCACCCGGGGATAATGTAGCTTACATTATCCCCGGGTGACATAGCCTACTTTTTACCCAACTGCGCTGAAGGAGGGTAATGTTTTATTGAAAAACTACGCGTACGAAGCTGCGGATTGGTCAGATAGTATTTTATATTTACCTTCGAGTAGTAAACAAACAATTTAATTATATGGCTGACATTATAATGATGTTGCCGTTGTCTAGATTACGAAACTATTCAATAAGAGTTACTCTAAATTTTATAATTCAGATAGAAGGTATTTTGGTGATTATCATCAAGACATTATGTCACGTTCCTTGATCCAAAAGATCTGCGCAAGAGCACGTCGAGCTAGAATTTGAGGTATTGATATTTCTTGCACAAGATAGATAAGACAAAGTTATGATAAGGAATCTATCTTTCTAGTTAGCCAACATCCAATCACTACTGGCCATCCCATTTATCATGATACTCCAGGCCTGTTCCAAACGCTTCCATGACCTTCCAACTACTCGCACAATGTCATCCGACCATCTGGCTAGTGGTCTGCCTACTGAACTGCGCCCTTAACAAGGCCATCACTCAGTCACTGCCTTCGTTAATCTTTCGTCTTCTTCTTGCAAAAAAGATAGGGAATAAATAGTGTTATTTTGACCTACCATTTTTTTACGTGAAGGAATCCTCTTGATAACCGCTCTGAACCCAGGGATGCGGTATATTGGACTCCTACCGGCTAAACCTCCACGGCGTTCCTCCTCTGACTTTATACCGGGGTTCAGAGAACAGTGGGGAAACCGCGACCCCAGTGGCATTAGTTCGCTTTTGCGGGCCCTATCTCTCACGGTTTAGCCCAGCTTTCTCATTTGAGAGACGCACGGATATTCGTGTGACTTGCCCGACCAGCAAATTGGCTCGGATAGGTAATGCCTTGCGCTTCCTTTCCATGACCATATCATATCCGTCCAGTATCACTGGTGGGACAGTGCTGCCTTGTAAAAAACCTTACACATTTTAATTTTATTAAAATCCTGTTTTTTTAAGTTAGGTACATTTGATTTGTAACCTTTTTCACCTTGAGATCAAACTATTACCATGTTGCTTACTTTGTGGCAATAAATATGAAAATTCCAAAAAGAAACCATAGCTTGAATTTTTCCACCAACGCATACCAATGGTTTAGGTCAGTAATAAACTTCAGAATACAGAAAATCGGTAAGCAGTAAAAGAATTGAGGTGAAAACGAAAAAATTACAAAGTTTCTCGCGGGTATAATATACTACAGAGCGCACCTTTAAGTACTATATTAATAGAGAAATGTTATTAGTTCGATGCGTTTTTCTATCACCTGTGCTGTGGTATTTTTTAACCACTAAGGCAAAAAATGGGGGACAGGGTTTTTAAAACTTGTACAAATTTACTTGTTTAAACATCGAAACACAATTCTTTTTATTTCCTAACCCCTAATTTTTGGGAATAACTTTTCCACACGAAAACAAAATCCAACAAAATGCAGAGACTTTTCGTACAAAAATTCTACTGTACTATAAGTTGATGAACAAACCTTGGTTACAGAAATATCCAAGAGGTTTAGCAAGCTGAAGTGGTAGTGGGCTGGTGCAGTTCGCACGTAAAAACGACACTGTTCAGAGCGTACTGCCAGTCGTTTTATACGTGCAGCTTATGGGTCAAGCATACGCAGAAGGCTTTTAACGCCCTGCGCGTACAATATAATAATGCGTTCAGGGCGTTGTTGGAGCTGCCGCGCTTCTGTAGCGCATCGGGAATGTTCGTGGAGGCGCAAGTAGAAGGGTTTACAGCGATACTGCGCAATAGAACGGCGTCCCTGATGCGCAGGGTGCGCGGCAGCCCTAACAGCTACCTGCAACACATTGCAGGGAGGCTGGAGTTCGACTGTCCTTTCATGGAACACTGGACGAGAGCACACACTGCACGTCTAGTGGCTCCAGAGTCGAATGATCATGTTTGTTATTTTTATGTGTATTTTATGTTATTTCTGTTAGTTATTTATTGCATTGTTTATTGTTGTATTGTATTTCATATGGACTAGGCCTAGTATGTTAGTGCTAGTCTGAAATAAAGAAATTTAATTGAATTGAATATAGCTCGAAGGCTATTGGGCCAGAAAAGTTATAAACTGGAGACCACGCACTGGAAAGCGCAGCGTATGACGCCCTGTGTTGTCATATGGAAAGATGACCTGATTAAGGTTATTGGGAGCCATTGGGTACAGGCAGCACAAAATTGGTTGCTCTGGAAATATATAGGGGAGGCCTATGTACAGCAGTTGACGTCTTGTGGCTGATGTGGCTGGACGACTCTTTTCAGCTGTCACCGACTATTTCTCGTTCGCGGTTCTCGCACATATCTCTCATAGCCCTTTTTACCAGTGCTATTTTAATCAAAACTAGGAAAATTAAGTGATACCAGGGGTGATCTCTTTTTTGCTCATCGCTTAGCTTTCTCGCAAATATCTGTTGGAAAAGCAGCCTAACGCTTTTGGAGTGGTACGAGGGGCACACTAAAAGTTTCCGGAATCAATAATAAAAAAATGCTATTAATGGTCAAAAATATATTTATTGTTCCTCAAAATATTCGCACTTTGCGTCAATGCACTTTTTCATACGATTGAACCAATTTTGAAAACATTTGTGCCACTCCTCCGTGGTGATGTCAGATACATGTTTTTCATACTCTTCGACAGCCTCTTCTGGTGATGAAAATTGTTGATCGCGTAATTGGTTCTTGATTTTTGGGAACAGAAAAAAGTCACACGGTGCCAGGTCAGGACTGTATGCTGGATGACTCATAAGTTGTAGGTTTTTCATCTTCAAAAACTCATTTGTCTGTCTGGCCGTGTGGGAACTTGCATTGTCGTGGTGCAAGATGATACGGCGTTTACCGTTATTTTCACGGAGTTTGTCAATAATTTCCGGTAAACAAATGATCGTGTACCAGTCACTATTCACGGTATGACGATTTTCTAAAGCAATAGTAGCCACGTGTCAATTTTTAAAATAACGCCACAATGTGAATACAATTGACAATCAGACGAAATAAATTTTATTCTACGTCAGTCTACGTTAGTTCCATTTTCAAATGTAGTAATAACTTTTTAAATATTGTTTATGTAAGTGGCCAATTTAGTGTCACCTATGTATTCATTGGTGCCTCAGGCCTCACTACCGACAGTTAATTCCGAGTAATTTTCCTTCCAATATTCAGAATAATCACGGTCAGACTATAGTCGTTATGACTCCTCTATGAACTAAACCCACACTGTCCTACTTCCACAGTTCGTTAATGTTTGTCGATATTCTACGGATTGATTTATTGGTGGTATAAAATCGGCATCTGGGTGATCATTGTGTGAAACCGTAAAATTTTTAGCAGCTGACTTACTGCAGAGAACAGCTCTAGGATACATGACCGAGTTAGTCCCATAATACTCATATTCCACCTTGCAGCCAAAAACCTGATGTAAGGGGATTTTGAAGCGGCATATTATATTGACGATATATTGACGACCTCCGTGGCGCAGTGGGCGAATAGCCGGCTGAGACGCAGGAGATAGTGGGTTTGATATCCGCCGCGGAACAAATTTTTGCATAATCTACAGATATTTGTCCCGGGTCTGGTTGTTTTTCTATATATTATAAGTATGTACTTACAAAAAAACGTATATACGTATTCTATCAGTTATCTGGTTCCCATAGTACAAGCTCCGCTTAGTTTGGGGCTAGAGCGCTGTGTGAAATGTCTAGAAATATTTATTTATATTTATATACGATTATATGCCGCTTCTTTGTTTTGGCCTCTAGCCCGTCAGTTATGTTAGACTGCCCTAGTAAAGTTTCTTTTTACGGAAGGAGTAAAATTACAGTTTAGCGTAGAGTTTGCTCGTGTTTCTACTTTCGAGGCTAAAATGTCATTTTACTCTATTCTATGTCGGTCACGAGGAGAAAATAGTTTTAAATCCGAAGAAACTCAAGGGGGGATTATGGGTTTTTCGGTTATGGACACAATATTTATTTGTCAATATTGTCAACATTTATTGTCAATAAAATAAATATTATATATTTTTGAATCGTGGTAGAGAAATGTGAAAGTTTTATTCAATTAATTCAATTATTTCGAAAAAACTCAAAAGCTTTACATTTTCATCGTAAAACCTGAACATTGCATGCACTACGTCAACTCATAAACTAAAATAATTCTTGACGTTTCACCTTGATACAGTGACACACATAGTCTGACCATGCTAAGTGTGCGTAACCGTAATACATTTTCAGTTATTGTTAAAAAACATTTAAAAAATAATACCAAATTAGTATTCAATACTAATTTTGCAGAAAGTTATAGGGCCTAGACAGAATATTTACGTTAGATGCTAATACAATTTTAATTAAATTGACAGTAGCGTGCCGTTAATATTGGCAAAAATGTTGACATCAATTGCGTTTAGAAATAAAACACTGCCGTCAATAACTAATATTTTTTTTTACTCAAGTCTCAATCGTTTATTATATTCCACAATGTAATAATAGGTGGTAATTAATAGGTACATGATTATTATGGAACCCGTTGGGCACAACAATATTTTGGAGAGAGGAGGACGTCATTTTTCTTGTTAGGTTATATTAATTTTATACAGAAACTTTCAAATCTAATGTCTAAAATTTGTCATTAAAATATTCGTCAATTGTAAAGTAGGTTTAGTAGTTAGTAAGTAATTTAATTGTTTTATAAACTTTATGTTGTTAGTCTCATTTTTCAAGGCGTCGGTCAGGGTGTTAATATCGTCTCGGTTATGACTACATCACATATTTATACTAGGCCGTGAACTCGTCAATATTTTGACCCAGAACTTATATGATAAGGTTAAAAAGTTAAATTTACCTACGAATGTTCAGTTCATAAGTTATGTGATAAATTACCTAAATGACGCTTCAGTAGTAGCACCGCAAAATGTTTGCAACATCTCTAATTGCCATCTACAATTCTAAGTTCTTTGCAGCCTTAGCGTGTAGGTACTACACCCACATGAAACCCTAAAATATTCAGATAACATAGGTGACCTCGTAATAAGTTATAACGCAAGTATAAGTACGTACCCAAATATCGGGAACCATACATGACACGGGGGCTCGCGGTGTGTAGGGGAATCGAAAAATTGTAAAACACACCTCGGTAGAGTGGCTAGATGACGTCAACATTTCATGGCTAGAATTACTTCAACTAAGCTTTAGCCACATAACGTCAAAAGTTTTTGCATTAACTTTAAAAGTTGTTCGTATAAAATTTTAATTTTTAGTGATCTGCTAATTTTTTAGTGACCTTTGAAACTAGTCGGTATTTGTTGAATTTTTAAACTATCATTTTAAAGACTGCAGTTATTTATCTCTGGTAATGGCGCAAGTAGTGAAAATAGTGTATTTATTATGTCTTAGCTTGAGTGCAATTGTGTTATTTTTTTCTAGGATTTTTTTGCAATAACATTAAGCTAAGTAGAAAGTATTGAATCTAGACATGGACTTTGTTGCATGTGGGATGTGATGAGAAATATTGAGTTGAATCATAGCACTAATTTTGTTGTACAAAATGGTTACAAATAATATTGCCACGTTGCTGGTTTAGAAGCAAAAGTGGCGTGATCTGGCCAAACGTGGTTAAGTTGGCAACATTGAGGCATTGTGCTTTGAATAAATTATAATCGCGCACCAGGTTCTAAGCACCAATATAACGCGAGCTTTCTACCTCTCTTTCCATCCGGAAAATCCTCTGGGACTGAGGAAAATCATACATTTTGAGAGGTCATAGTACGTTGGTCTAACTGCGACCCACTTGCTCGATCTCTATGTTGTGCCAGATCTAGTAAGCATAACTAACTCTAGTTTTAGCAATATTAATTTACTGATGGATGTGTACTGCTACTATTGAAGTATTAGAATCCATAGCCACCCACCACCCGATTCCTCACGTCAATAGCATGATTAAAAGCTATGCGTAGGGAGGGGGGGGAGGGGGGGGTATGTCTCCAGTAGCCAGCGAGCCGTGTCAAAATCCTAGTTCTCAGTGGCCAGCAGCAGCACCGCGGGACCAGCGCTGAGACTGAGGAGCCACTCTTATCGCCCGGAGCTGTGTGCTCTGAGGATCACGAGGCATCGCAGATGTCGGCCTGCAGTATTTCATATTTCATTCATATCATTTAGACACTTTATGAAATAACAAAATGTATATTCCAATAACTTATGAAACAATTATTTAACACCTCTAACAATACGGTTTCTTGAAAAGAATACGTTATTAAAAATTCTACGAAATCCAATTACAATATTTCAAGAAACCGACTGATCTATTTACTACATAACCGTTTCCATTACGTCAAAGTTGTAGGTAATATCAGGGTCGTAAATGACGTCACTGAGTGAATAAACGTTAATATGACTGCTTTAATTCTGCGCTGTTCATTTTCTTGCGTCCATTGGCTTGGAGACATGAGATTTTGGTCATATACGGCCTACGATGGTAAAAGGTTAGCGTAGCCTACGGACTTTTGAAACACCAAAGGTCAAATTTTACATACCCTTTAAAAAAATTAAAACGCTCTTATTTATTTTCAAGTTATTATTATTTTATCGAGGATGTCTATCATGGGAATCAATATAATCGAGAGCTATGTTTTAATATTACACCTGTCAATTCTATCAATCTTCAGCGTATGTTTGAAGAACTTAACGACAAGGGTCAGGCTATTAATGAACACCAGAAGCTTTTTAGTTATTTTTTTAACCTTCTTCAAAAAAAGGAGGAACTCCGACATTTATCAAACTGATTTAAAAGGATATACTTTCAAATTAGTCCCATAAAAATTTCATTAAATCGGTTCAGTAGTTTGATGTTTTTAACCTAATGACTTGAAAAAATATGAAGTAAACGAAATTTTTAAATATCTTAGAAGTTATAGCTTGATCATCATCTGAGTTTTTCAATCCGCAATATACTCGTAGTTTGATATTCAAGAATATTCTAAGCACATTTAACTAGGATAAATTGGGTTTCAGAGATGACTATGATATAAACATGCTATTAAGCTTTAATAATTCATAAAAATAGGCACGTCTCGAACACATTCTTAGGGTACAAGGGTCGAAGATACAGGAAATCCCCTGGGTGTAGTGCCTTAAACTTGTGTAGTTAGGGTAAGATCCAGTTAGTTTGTGTACATAATTTACTACTGTTATGAATAATAATAATAATAAATAATGCTGGACATTTTGCACAGCGCCATCTAGCCCCAAACTAAGTAAAGCTTGTATTGAAAGCAGATAACTGAATATATATCTAATATTTGATTTTCTTGCTATGTTTAAAAACATGCAAAAGATGCACACTTGAAATGACCGCACTCCGTAAATAAGTGGCTTACATAAGTTGTTATAAGGTTGAACTACTTGTGCAGTTGTATTGTTTTTAGTATATATATAATTTATTATGACTCAACATTGCGACCCTATTTGTCTTAAAATCTGAAAAAGATTGGGCTGCTGAAGAGGATGCTGCGTTAGCTGAATTGTTTTTATGACTCATCGTTGCGGTCTTATTTAAGAAAAAGGGCTGTAGGATGCTGGGGTAGCCACAGTTTTTTTGTGACCCTACCTAAAACTATATGACTTGAAGAGAGCGAATATATGTATATTTGTCTTTACTAATATTATACAGAATTAAAATTAGTTTGTAAGTTTGTATGCAATCGGTAATCTCTGGAAGTACAGTACCCACTGATAATTATTTTACTGGTAGAAAGCTCAACTATTCCTGAGTGATTGAGGCAATATTTAATTTTAATAAACATCCGTGTGAAGCCGTGGTTGGTCAGCTAGTGTACAATAAAGTGTTCATCTATATATCAATCTATCTTAATTTCACCATGGTATTATAAAATCCATAAAACACACACTGGGAAACGCAGCGTAAGATACCCCCCCCCCCGCCCCCCCCCCACTCCTCCCCCAGACGGAAAAACGACCTTTATAAGTTGCTGGGACCCGTAGAGTGTAGGCTGCATAAGATCTGTCTCCTGTGGCTGATATGATGATGCTGATTACAAAACCTGGGTGTACCACCACGGAAATCGAAATCGCAACTTCTTGCGTCTCAGTCTACTCACCCTTTTAGCAGCAAAGTCTTTCTTAAAGCTTTTAGTTTTCGGTAATCAAATTCCTATGGAAATTCCTACGGTAAAGGGTCAAAGGGCAAACCGCGTTCACTAATCCCATACACACTATTAAAGTTTTAAGACGTTTGCCCATCGGGTCGAGTATGTCAGCCGAAATTGGGTCCCAAATTACCCCGGCGTTAGAATTATGGCGTTCTTCTCTAATGTACTACTACCATGAAGTAGCTAGAGGTACCATGAAACTCTAATAACAAGAAGACATTTTTCTAACTATTTTTTATATTTAACATATTGCGCCGTAGCACTATTATCAACATAGGCCCCATTATCTCCCCCATACATTTTCAGAGCAATGCACGGCCTGCATCCAACGGCTTCCAGCAAACTTTATCAGGTCGTCCTTCCATCTAGTGGGGGCCGTCCTACACTGCTCTTTCCAATGCGTGCTCGAGAACCTTTTACCTCAACGTCTGTCAGTTCTGCGAGCTATGTGCCTCACTGCTACTGCAGCTTGCTAATCCTTTGTGGTATGTCAGTGATAGCTGCATCACACGAAGAATTTTCAAATACATTTTCATTTAAATTTAGCTTATAATATCCCAGGACTTATTATGCACAGGGGTGGGCAGTATGAATGAATGAATGAATTACTCTTTATTCCACACCAAACAAAAATACAGTAACAAAGGAAATAAACAATAAATAACGTTACAATGGGCAGTCTTATAGCTAAAAGCGATCTCCTCCAGACGACCTTGGGATGGGCAGGATAAACTAAAATCAAAAGACGACGGTGTAAGAGTACCTTTATCATACATAAAACAGAACCCATAAAATACAATATACCTATTGATTAAACTAATTAACATAAACTTAAATACATACAAATAATATATAAATAAACTACACTACATATGCAGGGTAATTAACATAAACACTAACTAGCAGTTACGAGATAACGCAAGGAAATGGTTGTATACTTTGAAAATAGAAATAGGAGAGTATTCGAATTTGTATTTCAATTAATTCGTAAAAATGTAATTTGAAGTTAGTATTTCAAATACTTCTTAGGGCTTCAAAATACATCTGAACATAAATACATTCAGCGATCTTATTATTGGTGCTTTCTACAGAAAATAGCGCTCGATAATTTTCGTAAATATTCGTAAACAAAATAGCGACCGCTAATATGTACATCTTTAAAGTTGGCAACACTACAGCTGTACTGTACGTCAAATTGTCAAGTACCTAATACCTGACTGTATTTTGATTTTTATATTTCAAATACACGACTTAAAAATATTGTGTATTTCGTATTTTAATTACGTGCGAGATACGAGTTTTGTAATTTGTATTTTAACAACTTACAAATCATGGTAAATATCCCGTTTTTAGTACAAATAGGGACAAAAAATCATATACTATGTAGGTACAATCGGTTTATCGGTCTATATGTATAATTTCATTTATTTATTTAACAACTACACAACACACACAATGGAACACTAGTTACGTCATAATAGGTACTTAGGTAGGGTAAGTATGGTGTAAGAACATATTATAATTACATCGGCATCTTTGGGTATCTAGTGGCACATTGCACACTTTTTGAAGGTGCTAGAAACAAACAAGCATTTAAGCATAACTTGTACTATCAATAAAAATTGCAGTAAATCGTTTTGGTAAACAATATACTTACCCTTTTCAAAAATAATCTGAATAATGAATGCTAAATTATTAATTAAGAATTAATTGTCTTTGAAGTCAGTATCAATACTTAACTCTGCTAAATAAGTTAAATTCAATGTAAATTATTAAAAAATAATATAATAATAATAGTAAATATTGCTGGGCATTTCACACGGCGCTATCTAGCCCCACACTAAGCAGAGCTTGTACTATGGGAATCAATAACTGATATAATACTTATATACCTTTTTTTGTAAATACATACATATAATATATGTAGAAACAACCAGACCCGGAACGGAATATCTGTAGATCATGCAAACATTTGTTTCGCGGCGGCATTTCTAGGCTAATATCACGTAATATTTTTTTTATTTTATCATTGTAAATCTAGATTACGACGGAAGCAATCTTGAAATAATGAAGCCAATTGTGTTTTTTTTTTAATATTTCCAACGTATTTACCCTATGAGAGGGAGGAGGGGAGGTCGAAACATATCTCGCGACATCTCACCGAGGGGGGATAAAAATTGTCAAAAATGTCTTACGTAATTAATGGACGGCCCCTAATCAGCATAATTCGCCTTTTCATTTACGAAAGTGCCTAATAAACAACCGTACTGAAATCACTTAAATTATATGTCAATCATTTAAGCCATGATGATGATGGATTCGTGGTTATTTCAAAACTTTCTCGGTAGTACCGCTGGGCGGCCTTATTCACATGTGGCGTAATTGAGTAGGTGGCTGAACCGCTTTGTTTCTAATGCCGCTACCCAACGCTAGATGTCGCTACTTGCTTTTACAGAGTTTGAGAGCTTTTAGAACTTTGGAAGTGATTTATTATTTATAGTAGCACTGAAAAATTCATATATTAGTTTTTAAACAGAAAATGTGTTTTAAACATGTTTTAAAATGTAGTTTAGGTCATATACATCAGCAATCAACAAATTGAGATCTAATTGACATCTGTCTACCTGCCCAATTTAAATCTTTATGCCTTTACCAAATTTAAATCCGAACCACCCGAAATAAATTCATACCTGCAATACTTTCCCAAATAAATTTTACTTACCCTGAAAAAAGGCCTCTTCAGATACTAAATAATGGTCATCTCTATCGCCGAGTAATTCTTATCTCCCTAAACTTGAGAAAAGGTTGGGGGGCGCCACCTGCGTACAAGAATGTAGGTCAAACTTTGTTTCGTTTCAATTTTTAGGATACGATTATTTATACCAATTTTTACAATTTAGGAAGGCAAGTTCAATAATAATTATGTAAATAATTAGTAAAAGGCTTATAGCGACATCTAGTGACTACGCAAGGACTTAACAACAAAGATAGTTTTCGAGCTCTTCTTATACTATGTATTTTATAGTACACAATCGGGAATTATGTTGGCACAAGGGTATGACATCAACAAAACTATTACCATATTTTTTTTGGTTTCATGCAGACAGGACAGACTGTGACAGGTTGTCATTTTAATGCTGTGAAACCACTGATCTATATTGAATAAATGCTTTATCCCCTCGTTTAATAATCTACTATTGGTTTTGCACAAACCGATGCGTCCATTGTTCTTTTTGTAGATATTTAATATTAGGAAAACTTACAATTATGATACACAAAAAAACAAATTATATTATAATTAAAGAGAAAATCACCCATGGATGTCACGATTAAGGAGATTATTAAGGACTAGCTGTTGCCTGCGACTTCGTAAGCGTTACACTACTAAATGTTACGGTAACCTAAAAATAAAGATAAACTCGCTGTTACAACTTGACTTGGCACCCCAATTTTGACTTGGTAAGAGGGCTGTGCTACGGCGTCCTGAGAACCTGCACTCCAAGAGTAACTCGCTCTCGGTCTTTGTTTGCACTTAACACCTGCCGCACTAACTCGGGTCTTCATGCTCCCATTTGTCATATGGTTGAGTCCTATAATGCAAACTTTTCAAATATTGACATATTCGCTTGTACTCCCTATAAATTTAATTTTATTTATTTTATTTTTGTTAGTGCAGATTTCAATTCAGATTTAGACTTGTAACTCTCTTGTAAATGCCTATATTAGCTACCTTCACTCTTCAATTTTATATTGTTTATTCTTCTTCTTCTTTGAGGGTATTTGTTAGTTTTTGTTAACACAACTTTAATAATCTATGTTACCCTCTAACAAACCCTCTAGCTGAGACATTTCTTTTTATGAGTTGTATATAACTAACCTGTGGATAACGTCGAGGACGTATCAATAGCTCACACATGATATACTATGTACTAACACAAGCTGTACCTTATATATATATTGTAGTTGTTTGTTATTCCTTAATAAATAAATAAATAAATTGTATCCCATGTGAACTGATTTATGGGATAAAAGGTAGCCTATGTGGTAATCCAGGTTAAAATCTACTTATATACCAAATTTCATTGAAACCGGTTTAGCCGTTACGATGTGATTGAGTAACAAACAAACAAATAAATAAACAAACATTCAAACTTTCACATTTATAATATTAGAGTGATTACGTTTCAAAGAGAGAACATGGAACAACATAATTAATGTCGCGGGCACCACCATAATCAAAACAGTTCAAGATCGAGCACAGTGGGAGAATCAAAATGAGGCTTAAAATCTGCTTTGTATCCATGATGTTCACGATTTTGGCATTTGCGATAGACTTTACAGCAATGATTCTAACAGCAATGTAACCTGCGGGAGTAGGGTGTAAACGTGGATTTAGCCGTACACTGTCGAAGCGGGTGTGGAAATTTACATATTATTAATTTACACGGCAACAGCCCCCGACTGTTCGCAATCTGTGTAATTTGGGTGTTTAGTATATGTCTCTAAGTGTACTTCTATAGATCGAGACGTAAAGGGAGGTGAAGGGAGATGGATACAGTGGTGCCAGGGCTCCTACTGCGAATCACAGGAGACAGTCAAAACAAAGAAAGGGTAAATTTTTCGATTAAAAAATTGTAAAAAAAACTTAAACTAGTACTTATAATCAGCTAAATGTACCATTTTAAATGTACACATATTCTTATTTTATTGTATTTATTTAGGACGTCCAACAATGAAATCACTTGACATTCGTGATAAACTATACATAAAGTTAATGTGTTCCTACAATTATTATTAGGACGCCACCGTGCACCACAAATATGACATAACTTTAACTTAATTAATTATGTACTCATAATAATATGATAAACCTCCGTAACTCAAAATTCATATATGTACTGACTTACCCTCGTTTAAAACTTTACGCTTTCTGTTTACGAATAACGCTCCTAAGCTGCGCCTGCACTGAAAAACTGGATAATGTTGTCATTAATACCAAACATAGACCCAAGAACCCAAAAACCAATATAACGACGACTAATATAATTATACTAATATATTTTGACGACCTCCGTGGTGCAGTGGGCGAATAGCCGACTGAGACGCAGGAGGTAGCGGGTTCGATTCCCGCCGCGGAACAAATGTTTGCACGATCTAAAGATATTTGTTCTGGGTCTGGTTGTTTTTCTATATATTATAAGTATGTATTTACAAAAAAAATGTATATAAGTATTCTATCAGTTATCTGGTTCCCATAGTACAAGCTCTGCTTAGTTTGGGGCTAGATAGCACTGTGTGAAATGTCCGGCCATATTTATTTATTTAATTACAGATTAGGCACATTTGTCCCGCAGCCGGAATCGAACCCTCAACCTGAGTATCAGTCGACTACTTCCCACCACGTAGAGGTTGTAAGTAATTCTCAATTGTTTCCTGAAAACGATTATTTGTTATTAAACTAAAGTAAATGTAGAGCTTTTTGGATTTATACTCCTGATGGCATAAATGTGAAAAAAAATCTTATGCCATCATTATCAGGGTATCTTTAAGGTCGAAGCGAATAGGTACCACCTAGATCTTCGTGCTTTATCTAAGACCACATCATCGCTTACTATCTCGTGAGATTGTGGTCAAATGAAGATATATCCAAATTAAAAAATAAACTTTTTCTACCTCCATATAAGTACTAAAAACTAAACCAAAAAAACGGTCTCTAAAAACAAACACTACCTCCCAGCCACTGACATCAGCCAACAAGGGTGAAAGTCATCCCCATTGATTCGTCCTCATCGGGCCGGAATGAAAAGTAGTGGGTAATATCTTACATTTGCATATTTTAATTGTTATGGGGAGCCCCCGCAGTGCGAATATGTAGTAAGCAACCGATTTACATACATCGTCGCGACGGTACGAAACAAATTGCGCTATCTGTAAATATACCGCTAGTAATTGAAATGTAAAGTGTTTTGGAATTGGTTGGATTATACGAAATGTAGGGAGGCTAAGTAACAGGCTTTTTGCATTGAAGTTTGTTAGAAGTTAATTGGGATTATTACACCCTTCTTCTAAAATCTCAAAACAAGTTCTAAGTTTAGTCTTTCTTATAAATATATGATTTATCACTAGTGATCGGATATTTGGATGCATATTTACCTTAAGTTGATTTTTGGTTATCAAATTATGGAAGTGGCTTCTTAGAATATTTTATAAATATATCCCGAAAAATTAAATCCCGGGATCCCGGGATTGGATGCATATTAATTTAACGTTAAATATTAAGCAGGTAGAATTTGCCATCTCACTCGCACACTTACAAGATGATTATATTCCCTGAGGTCTAATAGGCCCGATCTGATACTTGTTACAAGGTTGTTTTCGCTTCATCTAAAATTACTGACAGTAAAAGTAGGGAAAAGCAACTATTGTAACAAGGCATTATGTATACAATATATCTGTGCCAAAGTGTGCGTTTTTTCATAGAATGTAAATTTTCTTTAAACTATGAGGGATGACTGACACACCATAAAAACCGACGCAGCTTTAAGGGATTTTAGTTAAGTTAAGTAAGAGTTTAGTTAAGTAAATAAATAAAACAAATTAACACATTAATTTGTTGATCCTGGATTCAGGGATTTTTTTCGATAAAAAAGTGCTATCCATACTAGCCAACTTTTAAATTTAGGTAAATATGCATCCGTTTATACGATCTCTATTTATCACGTACCGTTTTTTCGACCGACATTAATCCCGTGTTTTTATTGATGATTGATAAATCACGAAAATTTTCTTAATATTATAATAAGTTGTGCAAAAAAAATCATAGAGTTAATTTCTTTAGAAGAAAAAAGATCTTAACTAGTACTTACTAGTGCTATTAACGGCAGTGATCACTTCATGGGGCCCGCCAGCTTGTTACTTCTTCATCTGAATCGATGTATAATAACAACAAGAATAATTTGTAACAAAAATTTATTGCATGATTTACAGATATTTGTTCCGTGTCTAGGTGTATTTCTATATATTATAAGTATGTATTTACAAAAAAAAAGTATATAAGTATTCTATCAGTTATCTGGTTCCCATAGTACAAGTTCTGCTTAGTTTGGGGCTAGATAGCGCTGTGTAAAATGTCCAGCAATATTTATTTATTTATTCAGCAACAAACTTCAATATGTCACAAAAAAAAATTACAATGAAAATTCACAGTTTTTTACAATTCAGGATGGAAAACATAGATACCCAAACTAGGATTGACCTGTTCCTAATAAAAATACTGTAATTGTATAGGGTGTTTGGTAATATACCCACAAAAATTATAAGGGTTATTTAGATGAGTATGATAAATAAATTTGTGTAATGTTTACCATAGAAATGTGAAATTTATTTTGGCACTTTATTAAACTTACATATGTTGTGCTATTGCATAATGCTTGCCATCTAACCACATATACTGTATTGGTGTTATCTCGAGGTATCTCTTGTTGTCCCTTTCTAACCCAAAACACGCAGCCATTTCCGAAAGAGATATCAAATCGCCCTTTATTTTTAGATGTCGATTGCAAGAGTAGGCAGTAAGTTTTATATCAAATTAATCACCTAAACTTAGCCGATTTTCTTTAAAATTTGATAATATAACCAGTGGTTTTTTTATCGAGAAGTATTTTTTTATGTTTTGAGAAACCGTCACTTGAATCTCGTTAGTTTACCAAACAGCCTGTATGTCGTTAGTTTTAGTTTCAATAACAATCCAATTAATTGCTTTTATGGTATTTGGTAACCCACCACGGTAGTCAAAATTCGACAGTAATTATTTTTTTTAGCTTGATTTTATTTTTCGTCCCTCCTTCTCCTTTTAAACTTTTAGCCACTTTAGCTATAACAAATCTCACAATCCTCAATGCGCGCAATAAGCTTAAAAAGAGGTTTAAAGTTTTCTTCTTACGTAATAATATATAAATTTTGATAGGTAATTATCTCAACGTATCTGGCCATGCAGACTTCTATCTGTGTTCAGATTTCTAATGAAACGAACAGATCTAACTCGAAACTAAACATTTATTCAAATAATCATAATGTAAGCATACACTAGGTGCCTCGATGTCACCAACGAAACCCCGAGGCGATCAATTACTGCAAATCGACTATGAATCAACTTTCATCTGCCACCCTCCAATGTCAAATATTGCGCACTTGGATGCGTGTTCAACACACATCGCAAAATCAGTCTTACCCACTGAAAGTACAGTTCAGTTTCCAACAAAGAATTGATTCGCTACAGCGTGTTAGTGTGGCTGTCTACTGATTAATTCTTGGTTATCATAGGATTGGAAATGAAAATTGGATAAATTTTTCATAGTTACATTAAGGCCAATTTAAATAATAATTTATCAAAAAATGGGGGTAAATACACACGCTGGCTTTGCACAACAACATAGCTATGGAAGCCAATTTCATACCCGGACGTTTATTTTTAACCTAAAATGATTCGCGTATCGTAATCCGGAATTAAAATATTACGTCATAGTACCAGATCATAGAAAGATTAATTGAAAATGAAAGTTAATATAATTTAAGTGTACAAAGGGCAATCCAATTTAGATTTTGCCATCCTAAATAACCCGAAAGAAGGGAATAATCCAAGCAGAATGTAACAAGGCGTGTTACAATTTCGCGGAGACAACGCTTAATTACTCCCGCCTGGAATGGACAGGGAAAGGTTATTATAAATAATTTAGTTAATAGCCAACGGAGCCTTAGAGACTGAGCCTTCGTGGAACCTTTGAGAAGCTCCCGTAGCATCCTAGTTATAATTTCGAAGAGCTCAATAACATACCTCCTACAAGATTCTCGGCTCTCATCAATTTTAAGAGATTTGTTTTAAATGTCAGTATATTGATTCTACGTTACAGATTAAATACGAACTTAGCTCAGATTGGCACAAGATTGGGACGAGTTACATAAATGACCCTACGTATTTTTTTAATCTTTCGCTATTACTACACATACGAATACGAAAATAAAACTAACTATTTCACCATTTCAAAGCAGTTCAGCAATAAAAAAAATTAAACCAAGCTTAAAACCAGCTCTAAAAGACCATAAATTTAAAGCAACACTACCAATATAGTAAGAGGTCCACCAAAACTATCCATAAAGAGGTTCATAAATTGATCCACAATGGCTCTCAGGTCAGCACACCGAGGGTGGATGCAATATGTCTGAAGGGTGCACATCGAAGGGCCATAAGCCGGCGAAAAAATACATTGTGTCGACCAACTTAATTGAAAAAAATAAGTTTGATTGAGAGTCACGTGTCGATGGCCGACGGGTAGGAGAATAGATTTGTTTACTATGAACCAGTGAACGCATCTAAAGAATAACCATTTATTCTTCAAAGTGTTCTTCAAAATGCAAATAATATAGCATTTTAATATGGCATAGTGCAAACTAAGCTAACGGTTTAGCTGCGTCGTAGTCGCTGCGCACATTTTAGCATAAAACATTTTTTTTAATTGACGATCGACGGCGCCATTGATGAGTTATAAATTATTTTAATATTCAGAATGATTTTTTTTTTGACGACCTTCCTGGTGCAGTGGGCGAACAGCCGGCTGAGACGCAGGAGGTAGAGGGTTCGATTCCCGCCGCGGAACAAATGTTTGCATGATCTACATATATTTGTTTCGGGTCTGGATGTTTTTCTATATATTATAAGTATGTATTTACAAAAAAAAGTATATAAGTATTCTATCAGTTATCTGGTTCCCATAGTACAAGTTCGGCTTAGTTTGGGGCTAGATAGCTCTGTGTGAAATGTCCAGTAATATTTATTTATTTAGAATCGATACTCAAGCATAGATTTTAGACGGTTATTGTTTTGGAAAGTTATGTACGACATTAATTTAAAATCGATACATTTCCAATAAACAATTTTTAATCAAAATCTACGGCTCCTTTGCGCATGCCGCTTAGTCAATTACTTACCTACTTACATGATGAATGAATATGATTTGTTTACCTATTTTATATAGGCTGTTTCAATGATATTTTAGGACTTGATATTAAGGTTGATTGAAAATTTAAAATTTTCTGTGATAATAAATTTGAAAAAAAGAAACCTATTTTACAAGACTATTATCCCTACTCATGGTTTTATTTAACGTCGTACATAACAAAACACGTCGTAGGTGCATGTCAAAAATCTACATCTTATCTGATGATAAGCGATGATGTGGTCTAAGATGTGGTCTCCGTGGCGCAGTGGGCGAATATCCAGCTGTGACACAGGAGGTAGCGGGTTCGATTTCCGCCGCGGGCCAATTATTTACATGATCTACAGATATTTGTTCCGAGTCTGAAAAAAAAAACAAAAAAGTATATAAGTATTAAACAATTATTTGGGTCCATATATATAATACAAGCTCTGCTTAGTTTGGGGCTAGATAGCGCTGTGTGAAATATTTATTTGAGATGGAGCCCGTAGATCTAGGCGGTACGTATTCACTTTTGCCTTGATAATACCCAGGTCACTACATTAGCACACAATACATAACACAGTTACATTTTAAGACAAAAAAAGACAAAAAAGAAAGAAACAGAAAGAAAAAGAAAAAAAAGAAAGAAAGATCCTCCCTCTTTTCTAAAGTTGGTTAAAATGAAACAATGAAATAGTATAAAGGTAAAACATAAACAAATAGGCGAACTTGGTAAATACTGTGTGCTACAACAGTAAATGCAGCAATCTTCAGAGAAGACAGATGATAGTAGAGTGATTTAGATCACCTTATCATCATTGTCATCATCATATCAGACACAAGACGACCACTGCTGAACATAGCCCTCCCCCATGATTTTTCCAAAGCGACCGATCTTATGTGACCTGCAGCCAACGGCTTTTAACAACCTTTATCATCATGGGGGATTTCCCGTATTCGCCACGTAACGCTGGACATGTGGTTTAGCGAGCGCAGTTGTGCTGTTGATCTTAAAATAGGGTATCTTAGTCGTCTTGTACGACACCCACGGCTGATGGGGGAGTTTATTCTTAGCCCACGGCAGTTTCATCAGCTTTGATGAATGAATGAAATACTCTTTATTGCACACCAAACAAAAATACAGTAACAAAGGAAATAAACAATAAATAACGGTGCAATAGGCGGTCTTATCGCTAAAAGCGATCTCTTCCAGATAACCTTTGGATGGACAGGATAAACAAAAATCAAAAGAGGGCGGTGTAAGCTTACCTTTAAGCATACACATAAACAGACCCCATAAAATAATATACACCTATTGATTATGTATAATAATAAACATACACTTAAATACATACAAATAATATATAAATAAACTACACTACATATGGAGGATAAATAACATAAACACTAACTAGCAGTTACGAGACAACGAAAGAAAATGGTTGTATTCATCGACTTTGAAAATAGGAAGAGATTGGGACGACCTTACGGACAAAGGTAAAGCGTTCCACAGTCGCACAGCTTGTACTGTGAAGGAGTCACCATAAAATTGTGAACTATGGACAGGAGTACGAAGCTGTAGAGCTTCGGAAGAACGAAGATTTGATGATTATTTTCTTTGACTCGAAGTCCTGAAAAGGTTAATAAAAAAACAACGTTTACACTGTGCTTTGTTTTGCTGTGCTGATCTTTTAACATTTCCATTTTGGCAATTCATATATTACAACAGATGTAATCCGGCATAAAATTAAAAATTAACACATTCCCGTAATTAATGTAACAGTCATGAATTCCCAACAATTCAGAACTGCCTGTATTATCCCATCGGCATCCAATTTGCAAGCATTAATAACCTATATTAGTGTATAAACTCACATCTGCACTCACGTGTGATTAGACACACGCTCACATGTACACATGCGTGAACTGCCCGTGGACGATGTAGTGCCTGTAGCCATGAGTGGAACACAGGTAATAGAAAACAGCTACTCAAATTTTCGTGATTTATTTTTATCATTATTATAAACTAGCTGTTGCCTGCGACTTCGTAAGTATTCGTAGGTAAACTAGAAATAAAGCCAAACGCGCTGTTGCAACTTGACTTGACACCCTATTTTTATCCCATGGGACAATTTATGATATAAAAAGTAGCCTATGTGTTAGTCCAGGTTATAATCTACGTACATACTAAATTTCATCGAAATCGATTTAGCCGTTATGACGTGATTGAGTAACAAACAAACAAACAAATAAATAAATAAACAAACATCCTAACTTTCGCATTTATAATATTAGTGTGATAAAGGATTTATAAAGTACAGTTTAATGAGTATTACGATCGACAATGTTTCGGTTCAATTCGTGCACCTTCATCAGGGTGAGTGCGATCTGCTCCACACTGCGTTTCGCAGTGCGAACGGTATGTGATAAATCCCGTATTTAATGATATAACTTATAAACCAATATAACTTATAAACCCTCATTTTTTTGAACTTGCTAATGGCCAATGCTAGGCAAACGCTTTCCCTTCCATCTCTCCGCTTATCTTGATCTTGTACCAAAACTTGCCAGTCTGTATGAGAAACGTCTAAGTCAACGCGCCAACGCTTCTTAGGATTTCCATCATGGCTATGAACAATATTTTCACTGAAGAGTATACATATAAGAACGGAAGAAGTTATAGATACCGTTAGTGTTGTGCGTCAGAATCGAATCCGGTGGTAATAATAATAGTGAGATCATTCATAGCAAAAGATCAATAAAGAGGGTAGATCGATGTACCCATTGGTCAATAACCATCCACTCATATACTTCAGTTTACCCGTGAACATGTCGCATGCAACTGTTACAAAATATTGAGACGCTTGAAAACTGACAAGATATAGTAAATATCCCGTTTTTAGTAAAAATATGGACTGAAAGTGGATGTCAAGAGCCTAGCACTTGCCTCAGTGACGCGTACTGGCAAGAGCCTGTCTAACAAAGGAGTAATGTGGAATGATGGTATTAAAAAAAACTGAGGCACTTACGTTTATCAATTAGAGATGATTATTAAAACACCTGGTGGGAACTTAAAGCTCTAATTGAGTGAAAGACGCAGCCTGAGCCTGTGCTTGAGACAGATTTTAAAATGGTGTAGGCTCGCCAGTGCATATATTAGATTAAATTAGATAATACTTTATAGTACACAATAAACAACAAAACAATTAAGAGTAACAGTATTAAAATGAATGTGTACAATTGACGGTCTTATAGCTAAGTAGTGATCTCTACCAGACAACCTTTGAATGAAATGAATAATTTGAGTTTTACCTAGGGTATCAATCATATACCCTTCTCTTCTCAGCTTAGTTAGTCTATTCCGTAGAGAGGACGCGAAAATTATTTTGTAACGTGATACAATAAATAAAAATGATCAGTTTTAAAGGTTACTTTTAGCATTCATTATTTGTAAACCCAAATCTTCTGCCGAAATACAAACAATTTCTTAGTAAAAATCTGTCACCTTGATTTCAATGTAGAGTTATAAATAATGGCATTTTAAGATTTATTGTTAAAGAAATCTGGAAATATCTTGTAACTTCTAAATATCGTTCACAACTAAGCAAGGTTAATAAATTTACTAAGGTTTACGTAGGAGTGCATAGCAAGGCGGGTCTGGGTTTATCCATTAGTAGTTGCTATGCCTAGCTTGCGGCTTCGGCCGATTGTTTTGGATAAATCCAGGTCTTCTTTACTCGATTCAGGGGAGCGAGTAGGGAGGCGAATGGTCTTGAGGGAGAGCGCAGGTCGTGTAGATCCTCAAGGCAAGTCTGGTGGGGTCGTTCCTTCTCGCGGTTGCTGCCCGCTATTGGTCTATTTTCATCTGAAATAGACGTAACTGAAACCACCAGGCGCCGGCAATTTGTCGGTGGGGTAGGGTGGGTGGGCTTGGGATCCTGTGTGGTGGGGTTTAGGATTGAGTTGGGACATTTCAACACCCTATCTCGCTGGGTAGGGTTTGGAATGCAGGGTCGAATAGTGATAGTTGGGGGGAAATTGTAGGATTTCTCCACACGCCCCTCTGAGTAGCAGAGGGCGTAGTGGATGAAGATGGGACGGGCTGTTGGAGTCGTCTCTGGGAAGGAGAGGCGTTGATGAAGCGTCGTTCCGCTTGGTTTTCCGTGAGTCGGCTGTATGGGTCAGCTTCCTTGCGGGATGCCGAGTGAACGGGTGCTTCATTGGCAGAGTGGGTGCTTGTTTGTCCCAATGACCTTCAAGGCTATACCGGCAGGGCCACCCATACCGGTCAGGCTTGGAGCGAGGGACCAAAACAAGTGCAGTTAGCCGTGGCGGGGCTCGTTATGGGTTTGTCAGACGAGGCGGGTACGTCCTTGTTTTAGGGCGCGCTGATAGGGGAGCTCACCCCTGAAAAAAGAGACAACGATGTAGAGCATCGGAGTTAGGAAACATGGAATCAAGCAGCTGTGAAAATGGTCCCCAGGTGGGTCCCCGAAAGGGGGAATCCCACTCCTTCACTTCAACCGGAGTGGAGGACTGCCCCTCGTACTCTGGGGTGGCAGCAACTGCTTCGTAGATGGGTGTTCCGCTCATCTTCGTGAACACAACCCTGGCTTTACTAATGAATTGGACTCTGAGATTGCCCATGCTTTGGATAACGACGATATGGAGGATGTTGATAGATCTTCCCGCGCTTCGATGCGGAAGAAGGCTGCTTCAACAGCGCTATCAGAGGTTGACGACTCATGTGCTGATATAGAATCAAGTAGAGAAGAGGAGTCTGATGAATCGAGAAAGGTGGATGGATCTTCCAGATTCTGGAAGACACCAGCGCCGGTGCAGTTACGCGGAAATCGAACGCATTCGGCAAGAAGAGAAGACTCTCAGCGTGCTACAGGTACAGATGAATCTGGGGATACAGTACCCCCGCCACCTAAGGTTCCTACCTCTAAGAGAGGTAAAGGCCGTGGTAAGTACACGAGCTATTTGAGGGATAAAACGGATTTGCAGAAAAAACGAGAAGAGAGAGAACTAACCGCCGAGGAGGAGGTTACAGAAAAGATGGTCAGTGTGAGAAAGGCATCTGCTCGCCTGGTGAATCCAAGTGATGATCATCCGGCCGTCGACTTGAACCGACTGGTACTGGACAACGTGTGCTTCAACATCGCACTGCCTCTGAGGAAACCGCTAAACTACAGGCAGATAACGCTCTATTGCGGGCAGAACTGACGGAATTACGTAAAGAGCTGGCGGAGATCAAGGACAACTTGGCTCGAGCTCCACCCCAAAACGATCTAGAAGAGTTGCCTGAAGCGAATCCTAAAGCGCCTCAGAAAAAGACGCAAAAAAGGCAGGAGAAGCCAACACATGTTGCTTGCAATAACACCGCGCAAGAGGAGTTCTTGCGTTCGATCATGCTCCAGGCAGGAGGTATGATCAATGCAAGATTCGAAAGCGTCGAGGATAGGCTGCTTCCTGAAAAGCGGCTTCGACCACCACTAGCTGCAGAAAAGGGCAAGGATGTGCCAAGACCATTGGCCAGTACCGTGCCGATAGTATCAGCGGAGGAGAGTGGTTTGACAGCTGGAGAGCACGGAAAAAAGAATAAAAGGAGAAAAAATAGAGGGCAGCTGGAAACAACTGCCCAGGAAGTGACTCTTCGGGACGAAATGCTACCTTTGGCCACGGAAGGAGCATGGTCCAAGGTAGTAAGGAAGGGCAGAAAGAGGAATACTGATAAAATGCAGAACGTTGTTCAAGAACCAGGCAAACAACAGACAAAGCAGAAAGCTAAGCAACTGGCCAAGAAAGCTGCAAAGCTTCAACCACCTCGCTCATCGGCTGAGGTAGTTACTTTGCTGCCTGGAGCAGAGGAGAGAGGCATGACCTACGGCAAGGTTTTAGCCGAAGCCAAGGGAAAAATAGATCTTGCTGGTCTGGGGATCCCTGCCCTTAAAGTCAGGCACGCAGCAACGGGCGCGCGAATCTTGGAAATCTCAGGTGCAACAAGCTGTGAAAAAGCTGACTCTCTCGCACAAAAACTTAGGGAGTCCATCAATGCCGAGGACGTTAGAGTCTCCAGGCCCACTAAGTGCATAGAGGTGCGCGTTTCGGGCCTTGATGACTCTGTCACCAAGGACAAAATTGTGGCTGCTGTCGCCCGAGACGGAGGGTGTCCGACGGACTGTACTCGTATTAAGTCAGGAGAGATCCGCCTGGAGCTGTCTGGGCTTGGTGCGATCTGGGTGAGATGCCCGATAGCAGTGGCCAAAAAGCTGGCCGACAGTGGCCGACTGTTAGTGGGATGGGTTGCGGCACAGGTCAGGCTGCTACAGTCTAGACCCATGCGCTGCTACCGATGTCTAGAAACAGGGCACGTGCGAGCTCGTTGCACGTCCGAGGTAGACCGGAGTACAGAGTCCTACCGTTGTGGTCAGCCCGGGCACAATGCAGCCCAATGTACTGCTGCTGCCCACTGCACTCTGTGTGCTGCAGCAAGCAGACCCGCAGGGCATAGACTGGGCAGCTCAAAGTGCGCCGCCCACAGTAATAGAGGAATAAGGAGGACGGTAGGGGTCAAAGGCCCATTGCAACATGCCCACCCTCTGACCAATGTTGAGGTCAGGGAAGTGGGGGTGTCTATGGATACCATATAGTGATGGCTCTACGAGTTTTGCAGGCGAACCTCAACCACTGCGCTAGAGCTCAAGATTTATTGATCCAGAGCATGGCGCAGTGGTTGATCAATGTGGCAGCCATTTCTGAGCCATACTTCATCCCTCCCTTAGATAACTGGGTAGGGGACAATGACGAATTGGTGGCGATAGTTGTCCAAAGTGCCGCTGGCTCCCCACCCTTCGCGAGTGTAGCAAAAGGTCGAGGTTGCGTGGCAGCCCGGTTGGGCGATATTGTTATTGTGGCAGTGTATTTCTCACCAAACAGAGTCCTTGCTGAATTCGAGAATTTTCTTGCGGAGGTAGGTACTATTGTTGGGAGGAACACATTTCCCGTGCTAGTTGCTGGAGACTTCAACGCCAAATCTACGGCGTGGGGATCTCCAGCAACCGATCCACACGGTGAGGTGGTAGAAGAGTGGGCATTAGCAGCTGGTCTTTCAGTCCTCAATCGAGGATCAGAAAACACCTGCGTCCGACGTCAGGGTGGGTCAATTGTGGATCTCTCATTCGCTTGCGCAGATTTGGTCCGTCGTGTTCAGGGTTGGAGAGTTTTGACAGATACCGAAACACTGTCGGACCATCGGTACATTCGGATGGAGATTCACATGAGTGCACCACCGCCTTTACAAAGTGGTCTAGCTAGAGGTTCTGGGAGAGGCCCACGGTGGGCTATAAAGCGCCTCGATGAAGAATTGCTGATGGAGGCTTCTTTGGTACAGTCTTGGGTATCGGCTCCAATTACGGAGATTGATGTGCAGGCGGAGGTCGAGTGGTTCCGCAAGGCTTTAACAACGATTTGCGACGCAGCAATGCCCCGCATCAAGCCTGCGGCCCACAAGCGTCAAGTGTACTGGTGGTCAACAGAACTTGCAGATCTGCGAAAAACGTGCGTAGAAGCGAGGCGCCAGTTCACTCATTACCGAAGAAGAAGGCATCGTTTAGAGGAAACGGAGTCTCAGCTATATGAGCTCTACAGAGATGCTAAAAAGACCTTGCAACTGGCGATCTGCCAGGCCAAAACCCAGGCCCAAAACGAGATGCTGGAAACTCTAAATCGGGATCCTTGGGGTAGGCCTTACAAAATGGTGAGGGGCAAGCTTCGCCCTTGGGCTCCTCCATTGACGCAGAGCCTGGAGCCTCCGCTCTTAGAGCGTGTGGTATTGGCTCTGTTTCCTGACAGGGAGGAACACACCCCTCCACGGATGGCTTTAACCAGTGACGAGCTAGAGGATACAGGTGAAGTACCAGCAACATCAGAGGTTGAAATGAGGTTAACAGTCCTACGGCTCCGTGCCAAAAATACTGCTCCAGGACCCGATGGCATACCTGGACGAGCGTGGGTACTTGCTCTTAAGGTATTGGGGCCTAGACTCTGCAGTTTGTTCAAGGCGTGTCTGGAACAGGGGCGATTTCCAACACAGTGGAAGACTGGTCGACTGGTCCTCCTGCGGAAATATGGGCGCCCGGTGGACTCTCCATCTGCCTACCGTCTGATTGTGCTACTTGACGAAGTGGGCAAGCTTTTTGAGCGTATAATCGCCGATCGCCTAATTAGGCACTTGAACAGTGTCGGTCCTAACTTAGACGACAACCAGTTTGGTTTTCGAAGAGGGCGATCGACGATTGGGGCAATTCTACGGGTAAAGGCGTGCGCTGAGGAAGCTATCTCTCAGGGTGAGGTCGTTTTGGCGGTGTCTCTTGACATTGCCAATGCCTTAACACCATGCCCTGGAGTTGCATAAGAGAGGCGCTGTTGTACCACCAGATGCCCCACTACCTTCGTCGAATAGTCAAGGACTATCTGACGGAGAGGTATGTCTCCTACGAGGGGCAAGATGGTCGTCGATGGTCGTGCGGTGTCCCACAGGGATCGGTTCTTGGACCGCTCCTGTGGAACATTGGCTACGACTGGGTGCTTAGAGGATCAACTCTCCCAGGAGTTAAGGTAACTTGTTACGCTGATGACACGCTAGTAACAGCCAAGGGGAAAACCTTTGCGGAAGCATCTGTTCTTGCCACCGTAGGAGTGGCACAGGTGGTCAACAAAATTCAAAGGTTGGGTCTCAAAGTAGCCTTGAACAAGTCCGAAGCACTTTGCTTTCACGGACCACGAAGGGCACCACCGGCGGGATCTCATATTGAAGTAGGCGGAGTCAACATTGCCGTCGAGTCGACGATGAAATACCTGGGACTTGTCCTCGACAGCCAGTGGAACTTCTGCGCCCACTTTAAGCAGCTGATGCAGAAGTTAATGGGCACCGCAGCTGCTCTCGGAGGGTTGCTGCCCAACCTGAAGGGATCAAACGTAGCGTGTCGTCGCCTTTACATGGGAGTGGTGCGCTCCATGGCTTTATATGGAGCTCCAGTATGGGTAAACGCCCTGAATAGCCAGAACATCGCCCTGTTGCGAAGACCACAACGAGCGATGGCCATCAGGGTGATCAGGGGATACCGCACAATCTCGTTCGAGGCAGCATGCATCTTGGCGAGTTCACCACCTTGGGATTTGGATGCTGATACCCTAGCTGCAATGTATTATTGGCGCGAGGATGAACTTGGTAGGGGTCAGCATCCAGATTTACGAGAAATAGAGGAATGTAGGCGCGAACTACATCAAGAGCTCGTTGAAAGGTGGAGGGTGAGGTTAACTCGTCCAATTGCCGGCCAAAACACAATAGAGGCTATTCTGCCGGTACTGAACGAGTGGCTAACGAGGGAGCACGGGGCGGCAACCTTTCGTTTAACCCAGGTGCTATCGGGACACGGTTGTTTTTCGAAGTTCCTGTGTCAAATTGGAAGGGAGGCGACCTGCGCATGTCACCATTGTGGCAACATTGTTGATACGGTGCAGCATACGTTGGAGGTTTGCCCAGCTTGGGAAACCTCACGTCAGCAACTCGTCAATGTGACTGGTACAGAACTTTCACTCCCAGCTTTAATCAAGGTTATGGTCGGGAGTGAGGGGGCCTGGAAAGCTGTAGTGGCTTTTTGCGAGGTAGTCTTAACCGCCAAGGAGGCTGCGGAGAGGGATAGAGAAATTCTTACGACCAATCCCATTCGCAGAAAGAGAGTCAGGGGTAGGAGGAGAAACCTCCACTATATCCGTCCCCCATAATAAAGGCTTGGGCGACGACACTGTGTAGTGTCCGTCGCCCACTAACTCAAAGCCTAGAGGTGGCGTGCGTGGAGGTTCCGCGCACTTCTCACACCAGGGATAAGGCGGGACAATTGGAAATAGATGGGACTCGCAAGGAGCCTACACCGTTGAAGCCATGGAAGAATGCAAAGCGTACCCGCAGCATCGACCAAAGGTGTTCAGAAGAAACCCCGTGAGGTTTTAGTCAGTAAGAGTCTGACATAATCTTCCGCCACCACCTCCCAAGGCGGAAGATATCCATGACGGATTTCCTCACGTAAAAAAAAAAAAAAAAAGGAGTGCATAGCAGTACTGCCAGGCAATGCAACATACCTCGTTGCATTTACTTTGACGGTGAAGTGTGAAGCAATTCACAACGAGTTGCTATGTTGTATGAGTTATCTATGTGACCCAGCTGCTTTAATATTTGACTGTGACCTTAATCCACAAACAATATTAGTGAAATCTGCATTCAATGTGTAGGTATGTGGCGTATCGATTGCATGCCGATAAAGACGCTTATGCAAATGTCAGTGACGATCCATTGCATTGTAATCGTTTTTGCTGCAGTTAACAATTTTTAGAGTTATTTATTTTTAACCCCCACTGCAAAAATAAGTGTGTTATAAGTTTAACGCCTATCTGTGGGTGTGTGTGTCTGTCTGTCTGAAGCATCGTTGTTCCGAAACGAATGGACCGATTCGTATGCAGTTTTTTTTATAGAAAACCAGTTTAACTGGTGTGTTAAACTTTTTAATGTATACTTAAGTTTTTACACTACATCATAATATTACAAAATATTATATAACTCCTGCAGCCCTTTTTGTCATTTATAATAACGATCATCTAAAATAGATAGATAACTGTTCATTAAATTACCACACAAAGTACAAAGCTAAAATAAAAAACGCAATACAATATACGGCCATATCGCTGAAAGTGATCTCTTCTATGCAAGTTTTGGATGGAGAGAAATTGATATTCTTGTACATGTGAATAATTACAAATTGAAATTGATATAGTTATACAGTACATTTCGCATATTACTGTATTCATTTCGAAACCTCGAATTTCCCTTCGAGATTGAGGGCCGATTTACCAACGTCCATAGGCGAAGACTCCAAACTGAATCCCTACACGTGGTAAGGACAATGACTTATCTCAAATGAAGACACTTTATAACAAAGCTGCCAATTCCTGCATGAAGGTTTTACGAAAGGCACGCTTTGACCACATAGGCCGAATAGGGTACAAATTAGCTTCGTACCCATCGGGTAGTAAAGCGTTTTGGTCCCTGGTTAAGTTGGTCGAATTTAACTTTTGTCGCCCCACACTACCACCACTGCTGAAACCTGACGGCACGCTAGCACACACCGCTGAAGAGAAAGCGAAGCTACTCTTTTAGCGAAATCTTCACATTTAGATGCTGCAGGTGGGATACCTCCAAGTCTGCTTGATTGTGTCGTACTTATGACGGAAATACGCATTCCTCAGAGCGAGGTTCGTAAAACGCTGCGGAGTTTGGACGTGAATAAAGCTTCCAGCAATTGTGCTTAAATCCTGTGCATCTGAGCTCGCTCCTGTACTGACACGCCTCTTTCGCCGCTCTGTTGGAGCTGGACATGTGCCAAAGTCATGAAAGCTGACTAATGTGCAGCCTGTGCCCAAAAAAGGTAGTCGTGCTGACCCTTCAGATTATAAACCCATCCCGGTCACGTCCATAATCTGTAAGACTATGGAACGTGTTCTGAACAACAGGCTCTTCGTACACCTAGAAGCTAAAACCTCCTTAGTGATTGCCAATACAGCCGGTCCACTGGGGATCTTCTAGCGTATGCCACGCATTTATGGAGCGAGGCCATTGAGAAATACGGAGAAGCACTTGCTGTTTCTCTCGACATCTCAAAGGCCTTTAACAGGGTCTGGCATGATAGCTTTATAAGTAAACTTCCGTCTTTCGGTCTACCCACTGGTCTTTATGTTTTAATCTCGGGCTTTTTGAGAGACCGATCGATACGAGTCGTCGTTGATGGCTGCTCGTCCGATCAATTGGCGATTATCACCGGGGTCCCTCAAGGGTCGGTACTCTCTGCAACTCTCTTCCTGCTGCATATCAACGATCTGCTAAAGCCCGGAACCTTTGGGTATGCAGACGACAGCACAGTTGTGGAGAGTTACACATCTACTGCAAAAGCCAGTGGGGCACAGACACAGTCACTCAAGGAGGCCATGGTTGAACGCTTAAATTTATTCTTGAAAGCTATCTCCAACTGGGGCGATGCCAACTTGGTTAAGTTTAATGCAAATAAAACCCAGGTGTATCTGTTTTCGGAAACGGAGCCAATTTCATCTGGCTCCTACCTTCCGTAATGTATCCGTGCCGATTTCTGACCACGACGAGTTTCTTGGTATCTCATTAACACCGACTCTAAATTTCGGCTCCTACATTGAGTCGAAAGTCCAGCTGGCCGCTAAAAAGCTTGGTATACTTGCAAAGAGGCAATACCGGGATAGTTGCTCAACTTATACCAAACACAAGTCCGATCATGTCTGGAGTACTGTTCTCACCTCTGAGACGGATCAGCGAAATGCCAGCTAGAGGCTCTAGATTCAATTGAGAGTAGAGCCAAGAAGCTAGAGCAAGAGTAGAGCAAGAATTAAAGTGATGTATTTCAAACCATATAGATTTTCTACGGAGCTACTGTATTCGACAAGCCAGCTATTGAGTGTACGTAAATTATATGTTGTTCAGATCGTCTTAAAAAAACATCGAACCTTAATTGTTAATGACAACAATTTAAGAAAAAGAAGAAGTGATAAGGTTGTTAAGGTTCACGCCACTAAAACAGCTTTCGCTAGCAACCAATACGACAAAAAATCATCACACCTATACAATCTATTAAATAAAACTTTGAATATTTACACAAAACATCATTATGACTGCAAGAAAATGCTCACTAGTTGGTTACTCGCAAAAAGTTATGATGAGACTGAAGCACTTATGCAAATTGTATCCTGATACTAGATTTATATTATATTTTAATAGTACACATAATAATAATGTATAAGTAATGTATTATTTATTATTTTATTTATTTTAAGTATTTATGTCTAGCTTTACACCAAAATACGCATACACACACTTCACACTCATTTGAATATACTCATGAAGTATACTCACCCTGACACACACACACCCCCTATTACTTACACACAAATAAATTAAAAAAAACACACACGCACACAAACACACACACACACGCACACAAACACACACACACTAACACACCCGCAAACATACATACATACACACACACATACGTACACATCCTACCCATGTACACCCACCGTATGTGCTCGCTACTGTTGGATGACCTATTATCCTATTATATGTAAACATTTGCTACCTGTAAAAAAAAAAAAAATTTTGTATGGCTATTGAAGAGCGGGGTCTTCTGGCACAAGTATATATACTTAAAAGAAGATCCCAACAACCTTGTTATAGTTCTATATTTTTACAGAAATAAAAACATTTTGATTTTGATTTTTGATTTTTGAAGAAGCTCATTTGCAATGACGAGTTAGCAGATGCAAGGTTCCACAGCCTCGAGCATCGTCAAAAGGTTGCAAGCCGTTCAATCGTGGTCAAACGCTGGCATATAATTTATAAAAAAAATTAACGCTTATTTCAAATTAAAGTCCCTAGTCTCTCGATAAATCACCATGAGACATAAATAACAAAATAGATTTCTCATTATATTAACTTCCGTTTTATATCGAAATACAGATAGTATCTAGGTATCTATTAATCTAGCTGGAAATGGACCACAGATATAAAGATATGCTACAAAAGTTCAAACTTTTTGTGTTTTATCATTTTTATCATATTGGATGCCAGAAATAAATTAGCAGCCTGATGTTTGGCGCCAATTAAACCACAACTTCAGTAAGAAGAAACCAGGCTTATACCCAATAAGTTCTGAAATTTCAGTAGATTTTCGTAAACCTTAACAAATACTTTATTATAGGCGATAGCTACTCCTTAACAACAGGTGGGCCTTATGCCTGTTCCATCTCCAGGTCGTATAAAAAAACAATAGGTAAATTTACTATTTCCATTTTGTATTTTGATAAAACACCCGATTTTTGGCATTGCTGTACTAATTTCCACCAAACATGTAACTAAAAACCACTACAATAATTGATTTGAAACCGTGTGGGAGCTCGATGCCACGGATAAACAAAGAAATGAATAATGCTGGACATTTCACACAGCGCCATCTAGCCTCAAACTAAGCAAAGCTTGTTCTATGGGAACCAGATAACTTACAGAATACTTGTAATTTTTTTTGTAAATGCATACTAATAATTATAGAAAAATATCGAAACCCGGAATAAATATGTATAGATCATGCAAGCATTTGTCCCGCAGTGGGAATCAAACCTGCAACCTCCTGCGTCTCAGCCGGCTATTCGCCCAATAAAAGATATAACACCACTTTCTTAGGTCAGGTGTTAAATAAATTACATTAAATATGAGTTATATTTCACTTGCGTAAATGTGTAAGCAACCTTTTAGGTACTCTACCAAAATAAATAACGACCTTCGTGGCGCAGTGGGTGAATAGCCGGCTGAGATGCAGCAGATTGCGGGTTCGATTCACGCCACAGAACAAATGTTTGCATGATTTACAGATATTTGTTCCGGGTCTGGGTGTTTCTCTATATACTTTAAGTATGTATAAACAAAAAAGTATAATATAATTAATAACTAACTGACCAGCCGAACTTTGTACCGCCTTGACATGCATACCTATAACGCGGGCTGCCAATGTGAACTGTCAATCTGCCATCATTAGCTGCATCTATGTATGAGAAAATGGATTTTCTTTATATTTTTTTTATTGCGCGAGTTTTTTTGATATTTTAATAGTTTTTTAGTTTTAATAGTTTTTTTGAATAAAATTTTAATAGTTATTCTGCTATTCGGGGCGGAGACAAATCAAAAAAATTAAAGATCATCATAATCGGTTCAGCTTCTAACCTAACCTAACCCGACTTTGTTTTATATATATTGTTATTATATATATAGATAATAATAATAACGCGATCTCTATCAGCTGTGTGGAATATTCGGCATTGTTTGTTTAAAATAAAAAATAAAATAGTGCTGGACATTTCCCACAGTGCTACTCTCAAACTAGGGAAAGTTTGTACTATGGGAACTACAAAAATTGCAGAAAACTTTTTTTTATTTGTTCCACTGCGCGAGAATGTCATCCATATTCAAAGTAGAATAATAGACTACCCTAACTATATCAAGCCCGATCTAGTTCAATACCTGATTTATACCCACTAGTCGACAGACGGGGACCAATCGAATTACTTGTCCATTATTATTTGGGGTAGATTGCAAAGTTATAACTAGGGGTGACATGTGTACCCAAATACAAGTCGGTAACTAATCGGGTTTCAAATCAATCGGCGATTTGAACAGCCTTTAATTTACTAAGTGTTGATAAAATAAATAAAGCTGAGCATTTCACTCAACGCCATCTAGCTCCAAACTAAGCAAAGCTTGTACTATGGGCACCAGATAACTGATAGAATAGTTGCATACTATTGAATTTATACTTCTTTTGGCACGTTTGGAAAAAAATATGAGACTAAAATTTTTACTATGCGCGCGCACTTCGACAGCCAAAAAGTGACATGATGAAGTTAGCTGATAATTATCTCATGCGTGCGCACACCGACAACCAAAAAGTGACATTATGAAGTTAGCTGATAACTGTCTCTCAAGTTTCCGTGAAAACTCATAATTATATTTATTAATTTATCATTCCTTTTACAAACACAGAGTTGTGGCATACGGGATGAAATCTTCAGCTATTTTTTTCTGTTACTCCAAAGAAGTAGGTATAACTTCTTACGTGTGTATATAAGTACACACACACACTTTTTTTTTTTGTAAATACATACTTATAATATATAAAGAAACAAACAGACCCGGAACAAATATCTTGTAGCTCATGCAAACATTTGTTTTGTGATGGGAATCGAACCTGCCACCTCCTGCGTCTCAGACAGCGATTCGCTCACTGCGCCACGGAGGTTGTGGATAGCTCAGAATAGGAACATAAGTTACGTTTTTCATACAACAAGCGAAAACAGGCGCATGCGCGACGTACGTGGATCTCGGATCAGTCTTAGCACAACGTAAAACTCTTCTTTGCTTTGGGGGTAAAAATTTACCCAACCCAATGAAAATTTCGCGAAAAATATGTTACATAAACCCTCTCTATTATATTATCTGTTATTTTCGAAGCAAACAAAGATTTTGGCGAAACAGTATTGTTAAGTAATTTGAAAACAGCTTGCAACACAAAAGAAATAATTTTCTAAAGAACATTGCTTAATTTTTTTCGTAGTTAGCTTTACAAAAGAAATTTGAAAATTAATGCGTTACTTGTTTTATTGGAAGTTGACTTTTTTCGAAAAAATTGTAAAGTTTTCTATTATTTAAAAAAATTAAAAAGTTTGAATGTGCCATAGTGGATACCATTGTACAAGGTGCTTCACAACATGTATTTTAACCCAAGATATGTCATTGATCTCGCTTACAAAAGCGATATTTATTTTACCACTTACCTATTGAAGTTAAATGTTTTAGGATTCCGAACCAAAATGGTAAAAATGGAACCCGTATGGATGTCCGTCTGCCCGTCCTTCTATCTGAAATTTGGTATATAATAAATATAATTGACCCATATCTGCTTAACCATATTTTCATTATTGTTTTCCAAAAAGCCCAATTTTTTGGGGCGTTATACAACAAAAGAGCCTAATTTAAACATTCCAACCCCCTTACCACCCTCCTTATCTTCAAGTTTTCAAATCAACAAAAGTAGATGGCGCTGCTAAATTAACATAAATCTAACTAGGTACGGAACATTCTTGTTTGTTTGTGGACTTGTTATTTTTTTTATCTATTTGAAAAAATATGCCCGGAATGTGTATGTTAACACAAAATGTAACACACATTCCGAAGCACACTGTAGTAATAATATCAAACTGTGGCTACGTACTAATCTCAATTTAATATATTAGGGAACGCATCGACAATACCTACCCCGGGTGTTGCCGGTGTCAATAGGCGACGGTGACCGCGTACCCAAGGTGGGCCGTAAGTCTGTTTCCCTAAAAATAGCTGTAAAAAAATAATGGCTGAGATAATTAAATACACATTTTTTAGCTATAAATATAAAACAAAGTTGGGTTAGTTACACCATTTATAACTCAAGAACGGCGTCACCGATTTTGATTATCTTTGATTTGTTGGATTTGTCTTCGCCCCGAATAACAGAATAACTATTAAAATATCGGAAATATCACCGCAAAAAAAATAATAAAGAATATTTATTTTCTCATACATAGATGCAGCTAATGATGGCCGATTGACAACTCTACGTACACATTGGCAGCCCGCGTCATATGCATGTCAAGGCGGTACGAAGTTTGCCGGGTCAACTAGTTAAAAATAAAAATCTTAAAGCTATGGTATTTTCTATACCTACATACAGCGTGGCTAATTGGTAACGCTCCTAAAAGTTATGAGAAAAAAACTTGAGTGATGCTTTAAAAAAAAAACTTTTATTTCAATGTTTAACATGCAGAGGGCTGTTGGTCAGCGACGCTGTCTATCCAATTGCTAATTCGTAAAAAATAGTATGAACTTAAAAGTAACGCATTGAATATTAGTGACCTACATTTTCCCAAACCCGCCTTCCTCTACCCTACATCATGAAAACGTAATGGAAATTCCTACGTGTTTTTCCAGATATTAGTTAACATAAAAATCCCATCCAATAAAACTACGCAAGTTGACTATCTAGGGCGCCCTCAATTAGATTAGTCAATTGAGCAACGCAGTGAACGTTTTAATGAAGAAGTACCTACTACATTCCGACAGCCTAGCGATCCAATAAAAACAAATATATCACAAGCACAAACCACCCAATACCCCCCAAATACCACCACATATCACAAACACCCTAAATAGGTTATATAATTACATATCACGCTTCATTGTCGTGATAAATACTTTCTCACAGTTATCATTTACCAAATCTACGCTACTGTCCATTTTAGATAATGGTGTGAGAGGGATAGAATAACAGACGTAGGTGTAAGATAGAAAGAGAGGATAGAAAGTAACGTATAATACTATAGTGTCCACAAGCCAAGCGGATATTGATTATCTGCCACAGTTGAGAG
Source organism: Philereme transversata (assembly GCA_963924445.1). NCBI lineage: Eukaryota > Metazoa > Arthropoda > Insecta > Lepidoptera > Geometridae > Philereme > Philereme transversata. The sequence continues at coordinate 9,392,606 of OZ004353.1, forward strand.
CCACCTAGTCCCCCGCCACCCCTTACCGGACGAGAATCGATACAACTTATCTTCAAACAAGGCTTTTTCGATTTTCTACTCTACATGCGTGGAAAATGGTCTGATTTTCATTGTGTACGGTTTGAATTGTAACCCTTTTTCGCGCGGTAAAAGTATTCAATATTTGATCTCTGTCTAACCGACTGAGCGGCGGCGTGCGACTGCAATAGCTCTGTCTCCTTCAAGCACATTTCATAATCATTTTCGATGCATTCCCATGCCATGATTTTCAGCGCCACTTGGAATACGATTTTACAATTTCACCCCCGTGCAGTGTGTTTACGGAAAAGGGGTCGTGTTTTTTACGTTTCAATGAATGGATTTTTTTAAAGTCGCAATATTTTGGAACAATACGTTTTTTTGCTGAGGTTTTTATAGTTAGTAACGAAAATGTTTTATTTTTATGATGCATAAATGAAAAAATTGGATTGTTGCTTGGCTATTACCTCAGAGGCGCAGTGCGCGGATAGCCAGCTGAGACGTAGGAGGTTGCGGATTCGACTTCCGCCGCGGAACAACTGTTTTTATGATATACAGATATTTGTTCCGGGTCTGGTGGTTTTTATACCCATGTATTTTAGTCGGTAAATGTTTTTTTTTTTAATTTTTAGGGTTTCTAGTCTCTACCATAATGACCAACTAAGTAACCGTATAAATGTGAAGACTGCATTCTTAGTGTTTACAGTGTTAAATTTTGTAATAGATAAAGTATGATAGGTTGAACATACAATAGATCCTTCATTTAGTTGCGCAGGCGCCCCCTGTATCGGGTGTAAATAGACCTAACAAAATTTAGGGCATCAATGAAGTTTTAAAAGGAATAAACACATCGCTCGAGAACACATAGAATAAAAATCAACAATACTAAAGTTCAATACCTACTCGGATTTAAGAAACTACCTGTTTTGTGCACTTTCAGTGTTGGTTCCCTAAGTTATCGGACCCACTCCCCAAAGTTATCGGAACTTTTTACACCCTGTATATAATCAAGTCCTAAGTAACTTACGATACTCTAGCATATCATAAAGTTCATTGTACATTTCCAGGAATACCTATCGCTTACATCGTTCTAGTGGAAATCGGGGAATGCGCAGAAATTGTGGGGAACTCTCTTATATAGAGCCTCCCCCCCCCCTATTGGACTAGACGTAGGTATAGTATAACATCGCTTTTGTATCGCAACTGCATCGCCGCTATATCAAGACTGTTCTGAGGCCGCATCTGGTAACTTGCGTCGAGATTGAATAAATAATTATAAGTATCGATGAAAATAATCTACGTTGTATTTACACGTAGTAATATAGTTTTAGGTGCGGTGTTACATAATTACCTAATGAATAGTCAGCCAGATTGTCAACTAATTAACGCCATTCGCTCTCGGAACGTAAATTAAACTATAAAAATGTTATCACACAATCAAATCCCGAATTAAAAATAAACTCATTCGAATAAAGTTGAAACAAGTCTCCAAGGATTCACCTCTAACTTAAAAGCATGGTATGTCTAGACACAACTAGTGAACAAATTCTGTACTTCACAACTTCGTGGGGCAAGGGACTCACTACATCCGTCTTTCTACGATAGTGTGTGTACGTGTGCCTGTGAAAAATCGCTTTTCTCACTGTGTGAGCTGCACACTAGCACAACTCGGGAGGTTGGGGTTTTGTGCCCGTGTGCGTAGGGGGTGGCAAAGCCGAGTCGTGAACTAAATAGCTTAGTGTTAACACATATTGACATCAAATTCACCACGATGTTATCATTTATTCAGGTAGCGATACTCCATTGTGCTTTTGGCTTTTAATTTTTGCGTGTCTAGTTTAACTTTTTACGGGCGCGTGTCAGCGATTAATTATTTTCGGCGCTTCGTTTAACTTACGTTGACTTTGCTTTCGAGTTATAGCGAATTTTAATTGCCCTCTGGGGTCTGTGACGCTTCGCAGCCATACTTTTTTATTTCAATTATAAATGAACCTGTTAAGTTGCTGTTTTAATTTATATCCTAAATCACAAACTGTTTTTTTTAGAATGTGTAACAATTAATTACAAATTTTAGTTTTGTTACGCATTTTCGGTGAGTACATTAGTGGCTCATTTTATTTCCTCAGTGTTTTTGGAGTGACTTGTCTCAGCAAAATGCTGTATAGTGTAAATTTTTTTGTTGTAGTTCTCAGCTATTAAGAACCTTACTCTTAACGTCCCAAGAGTGGTGTTGGCATTTGCTATAGCTACGAGTATAAATATCGCTACTTCCACTGAACAAAACTCGTAGCGAACTTAGTTTTCAATACTTGAAAAAATTACGTATGAAGTGGAAATTGCGGTGCTGAAAATTATTGTTCAAATTCTCATATCGATTCTTTACACTATAATAAATACAGTCATGATACAAACAAAATTCACTAGTAACATCTATATTGTATTTCATTTCAGTACAATGAGTGTAGCTTCAAATATTGTTATAAGTTGCTGTACTTGTGACAGTTTACAAAAACTGTTTTAGGTACGTAACAATAGCTTACAATTAACATACTCGGCCATTCCACTTCTCACGCCAACTAGGCCAACTGAACTGTTTTGATTCTAACTAATAAACCAAACAAGAAATGAAGAGTTGACTGCCGCAGCGGGCGTCTTAATGAACTTGTAATGAAATTATTGGCCACACACAGGGCAGGCAACGCCCGGCCCGGCAACGACGAGTTAAACTGTATAGTGCTGGCCTAAAACCACCGTTTTTATCGATGATTCTTGTTATTATTTTTATTTTTAGGAATACGAAAGGAGCTACATTTTTCATACACAGCAGGCAATGCCTGGTACCGGCAATGATGTTCTTATCAAAAGCTTAGTTTTTTTTTTATTTCACAAGCTGGAATGGCATTTATGCACTTGTATCGCAATGAAAATATAGTGAAAATGACCATACACATATAAAGTGTATTTCCTGACTGAAGAGTTAACTTGTAGTACTGATCTAATTCAGTTTACAGAGTTTATCGATGACTAACATTTAGGATCATATTTTTTTATAAGAGTTATCCATCTATGTTTATATCTTTAACCTATCGTTTTAGTAGGTTGTTTCAGTCGAAACCAATTTTGAAAATTATTTTACAGATAGTAAGCTACAATATACCTGAGTTCGGTTGGCTATAATTTATTTTGGTACAAATTCATCCGAGTCGAGGTGTTAGCTAGTCGATGATAAAAGGCATCATCCCTTGTAAAACTTAACTTATACCGGAAGCTTGAACCATACAATCTACGAAGCAATTCCTGTGAATAGAAAACATTGCAACATAACGCTTAACCATAAACCATTAAGCTCTATCCAATCCCGTAATAGTACATGCGACGGGAAAAATAACAACGCCATTACACAGTTTATATCGACATCGATAAAATGGGAGCACTCCACTCTACAGTCTGTATCGTCTGTAGAAGCGAGCTATAATAAAATGTACCGAGCCACGCACAGAACAAATAACAACGGGATGTACAGAAGGTTCACTCGATGACACTGCAACTAACACTATTTATAAATCTGTAGCGTGTTATTATCTTGAAATCAGAGAGAGATAGTCCAATTTTATATATTTTTATTATAGGTTTAAAAAAAGAAAGTTCACTTATATATGGCGACCTCCGTGGTGCAGTAGGCGAGTAGCCGGCTGAGACGCAGGAGGTAGCGGGTTCAATTTCCGTGTGGAACAAATGTTTGCATGATCTACAGATATTTTTTCTGGATCTAGTTGTTTCTCTATATATTATAAGTATGTAATTACAAAAAAAAAGTATATAATTATTCTACAAGTTATCTGGTCCCCATAGTACAAGCTCCGCTTAGTTTAGGGCTAGATAGCGCTGTGTGAAATATCCAGCTATATATATATTTTTTTTTATTTATACATATTACCAAAGTCTTCAGTTTAACACGTGGTTATAGCACATGCAACTGTGCTGAAATATCGGGATACTCAAAAACTCAGAAATCATGGTTCACTCGGGCGCCTGAACATTTTATTTTGACATAACTTACTGACTATTTCAGCCGAAAGTGACAAGCAAAATTTTGATCTCCAAATCATAATGTAAATAACGGTCACCCATCCAATGTAAACCGTGTTAAGCACTACTACTAAGCTTAATTAATCAGTTAAGAGCCAACTACGCCGCAGGCACTTCGTTTTTCAGCCAAATCAGTTGTGCACAATCAATAGTGCATCCTAAACCAGTACGATAAAGCTCATTTTGAATTGAAAGTTGATTTTCAGTGGTGTATAATATACCTGCTACAAGCCTGAGCAGTTACTCCGCTTACTCCCTAACCCCCTTCTCATCCCCTCCCCGCCATATGCGCAGTTCAACACACATGCACACCGCTGCCGTCACCTGTGAATTCTGCGACCACCCTTACGGCCTGGTTACATCGTGCGAGTTACTGACCGGACAGATGGTATTAAAAGAAAAGAAAGAATATACATTCATTTGAACTATGTGGGTTTCAACACGTTATAACACATTAACATACATAACATAAAACAAAGTAAGCGATGAACAAAGAAGTAGGTAGTTACTTCAGAATAGTACCCACTTATCACAAAATAGATAAGTAGGTATCATTATGTGTTCCTATTATTACCGTATAATAGGTAGCCTACCAACCCAAGCAGTTCTATAGAAGGTACTATTAGGTATTGATCAAGCAGGAAACCCACCTACCCATGCAATGATGTTGTTGTGTGGGGACAAAATGGTCCCTGTCTTAGCATAAGCTACTTCGTACCATCGGGAATGCGATCCAGAGCTGCTGGTTTTCTGACAGGGCCTAGGTGGCGGCACGATCATTTGACAAGACAATACAAATATTAGAAAAAAGTGGCACTCCGGGAGTGCCGACATAAGTGAAAACTTGAACAATTACGAGATACTATTATACAGAGGTGTCAGTAATGGTAACGGTAACAGTGTCGCGAGTTCAATGGTTTTTTCCCATCTCAGAAAATGCCTAACGCGCCTAAACAATTTTTCACTTCATAAACAGAGGTGTCCGCAACGGTAACGGTAACAGTGTCGCGAGTTCAATGGTATTTCCCCATCTCAAAAAATTCCCAACGCGCCTAAAGAAGTTTTTACTTCAAAAACAAAATTAAAATAACATGCAGCCATTAGTACCGTGTATGTCTTAAATTAGGTCTTAAACTAGCTTATTCGAACTTGCATCTATTTACAATAACACTAGTTAATATTGTGACTAACCACAGGCTGTCTTATGTAGACTCTACAGCATGGGCCATGATGGGCAATCACAGAATGCGCAATGACTCCTCCAAAATTAACAGACTTCTGACATACAGCTCACGCTAGTTCAGGAGCCAAGGCTTCAATCAGAACTGTAAAAATTGATATAAAACAAAGAAAGCGTTAAAAAAAATGATTGCCACCATAATTGCGTAGCTACATTTGATAATTATGGACGTCGAAACAGTAGCAGCTACCGCTATTTATTTATTTAGAGTATATAACGATTATATAAATGTTCACTGTAAAAGCGCACGCGCACCATACCGTAAACAAATACGAACTGAGTGATCGGCGATCGTATGGGCACGCTTCATGGCCGCAAACTGCTTCGATGTTTGTCCGAAAAACCGACATAGCCGCAATTACGCTCGATCGTCACCGATCATGGGCGATTACAGGCAATTATGCCCTCTACACGATGGTGGTCGTCTATGATCGTCCATCATGGCCAATCGTGTAGAGGCGCTATGAGACAGAAATCAAGTGACAGTTATTTATCTGCTGCCTGACTTGCATAAAATAGATAACATATAAGTATTTTACGAGTACTGCAGTAACCGACCAGGCAAGATCACGCGCTAACTCGCACTGTGTAAACTGGACGTTACACAAATCACTCCAATCGGCTTTCAAAGTAATATAAACTGTATCATAGTGAATTAAGATTTATTTTAAATACTATTTCATCTGATGGCCGCAATTTGAACTGTTAAAAACGAATGCACATCATCACTGTTTGGTTATTTTTATTAATTATAATCCAAGCATTGATACGCTAATTTTAAGTTTCATAATTACGTTACATGATTCCCTGTCGGTGTACAAGTGAAACTTATGTACGTTACGTTACGTATGCACTTAAACGATATTGATAAATCGATACATGCGTTATTAGTACGCACTAGCTTTGATTACTAATTATTCTGAACAATGACACAAAATACAGAGAGTGCAGAAAGCCAATCTTAGAATGTAATAAACTATGACGCTTACACTTTCGTGTAAAATGACTACTGTATGTAAAAATATTTTAAAAAATCTCTAACATAAAGGCCTTGTGACATCTAAAAAGGTTCTACATTTAAAAATAACGCACAAGTGAGCTGAATCTAGTGCTTTCTTGCAATCACATTTGTTACTGCAAGGCATTCGGTTCGACGGTTCAAGTCGGCCTTCTGTAATGATCTTAATCATTTTGTGACAATGGCCAGTATTTGCATACGATAAATGTCAATTATGCAGCGTTGCATAGGTGAGTGCGTTTTGGAATTTCACTACTGTACTGAATATTTGATCATTACTCACCGTCAGACAGAAGATGGCGGTCGTCCATGCCATCTTGCAGGAGGCTTTCCTACAAGATGGCATGGACGCCCGCCACAAGGACATCAATTCATCGAGTAATTATTAACCTGATGATTCAGATCTATTCTCTGTTGTTTTAACTTACTGTGTGGTCTTGTGAACATCAGATCATTTGGCGGTGTCATGCCCCGAAGAATGGTCCCTAACTTTCGTTTCACTTGCCAGTAGGTAAATATACACGCAGAGGCTACGCACGGTAGCTGCGTGGGGTACATTTGTCTAACTGCGTGTGTCTACTTTTCCACGGTGACCTTAGTGACATCATCAAGCCACGCTATCGTACGTAGCGTGGCCGTGGGTCACATAAATAGAAGTCGCTTCCGCTGTCTGTTCTCTTAAATATTTTAAACTACTCAACGGGTTTTAATGCAGTTTTCAGCAATAGATAGAGTGATTAAAGAGGAAGGTTTATTTGTATAATACATACATAACTTTGTTTGTTTGTTTGATACCTTTACACGACTAAACGGCTGAACGGATCATAATAAAATTTTGCAAGGAGATAAATTATATCCTGGGAAAGGACATAGGCTACTTTTTAGCCAACTGCGCAAAATGAGGGTAATGTTTTATTGAAAACCCACCCGTGCGAAGCCACGGGCGGGTCAGCTAGTTTTCATACAAAGCGAAGCTAAGCACATGTGTGTAGCGTGCCCGTGCGCATCAATGGAACCGCGACTTAAGTGTAATATGGCCTTTGTTGAAGAGTTACAGTAAAATCTCTGAAACACTTTTCTCGCTGATTAATTATGTTATCTATATGGAAATATATGTATAACAAGCGACAAATGGAAATATTTATATTTTCGTGTCCGTCAACTCATGTCATGTCTCGAATGATTCACGATTTAACGATTGGCATCCCACACAAAGTATCATACGCGGTTGCCTTAATTGTCAGCAGTACTAGTTCTGCGAACTATATGGCCCGTGGCCATTCGAATATTCGATAAGTTGTGAAAATGATTTTTCGTTTAACCTGTGTTGAACTCAGAGGTACACAGACGCATAAATAGTTCAAGGTTGATAAACGAATAACGTCGGTTTTTGCGATGTAGCGTATCTAGTAGACATGTCTAATCTCAAGTTTATATAAAATCGATATTAAAGATACGAATGCTTAAGATAAATCGTTTTTTGCGCTTTGAATTCGACTCTTAGCTTTAGAGTTTTTACGAAAAACATTTATTTACTGAAATATTTTAATTTTTAGATAAGTCATGATAAGTTTATAAGCTCATGACTTCTTAAGATCATCATATTAGGTCGTCATGTGTTAGGACTAGAAGAGGAATTACCGCATCACAATACATAATTTAGAAGTACTTTCCCAGGCGAGCCATTTCACAAGGAACGCTACCTACAACTTTTTTACTTTTCCGTTATGTTACGACTATCATATAACACTTTTTTAATATAGTACAGACACGTATTCGTATAATAGTAGATTATTAAATGAGGGGATAAAGCAGTGTCTTGCGTCACGGGCGCTATATTGAATACTGAACGTAACGAAGGATTCCATACTTAACTCACGAGAGCGGAGCGAGGTAGTTAAATAAATAAATAAATATTACTGGACATTTCACACAGCGCTATCTAGCCCCAAACTAACAAAGCTTGTACTATGGGAACCAGATAACTGATAGAATACTTATATATATATATATTTTTGTTAATACATCTTTCTTATAATATATAGAAAAACATCCAGACCCGGAACAAATATATGTTGATCATTCAAACATTTGTTCCGCAGCGGGAATCGAACTCGCTACCTCCTGCGTCTCAGCCGGCTATTCGCCCTGCTGCGCCACGGAGGTCGTCAGTCGGAGGAGTTACTAGAATCCTGAGTGCAGAGAGGGATATAAGCATGCCCAAGATGCAGACAGCTTTATCCACGGGAATACTCTACTCTTCACACTTTCTGCGAGACAATATAAACCAAATCTAGGTTGGTGCATTCCATGCAAAGGTTAGTTCAATTTACGAATAAGTTTTTATTGTGCGGGTATCTTTGGTTCAAATTTTAATACAGTTACAATAAATGGTCAATCAAAATATTTTGACTTATGCGCTGTGGTTCAATGAATAATTAATTCAATAAATGTTCGTCCGTTATTGCTCCATGGTTTTAACGACCTTTGAAACAATTATTCTAATTTTAGATCAGAGATATTCTTCAGAATAATTAAGATCTATTCCCACACAGAAAACGTACCTCACATTGCCCTTTCAGTTTATTTTCCACGGTTGACGTAATGTCATCCCTATGACGTCACGGAACAATACTCGTATCGCTCATTGGAATTCGGTGCAGACATCCATTTCTACCCACATAGTGTTGCAATATGAACATTTGAATTTCTTCTGGAAAAGTTTAAGAAAAAACGACTAAGCACAAATTAGAAAAAACTGACCACCGTTGGGGTAGAAAGATTCTCGAGTGGAGACCACGCACTGGAAAGCTCAAATAAGGACACCCCACACTAGATGGAAGACCGCTGCTCAAAATAAGCCTCCCCCATAGATTTACAGAACGATCGATCTTGTGCGGCTTGCACCTAACGTCTCCCAACAACCTTTATCTTGTCGTCTTTCTGGTAACCTTTCTGCCAACGGCCGTCAGTTCTTCGAGTTACAAGTATGTGCTTCGTGCTCATAACAAGGTGTAAGGTCACTCAGCATGCTATTCAGAGGACTATTCTTGGTATTTCTCTACGAGATCGAATGAGGAGATTCGTATATCAAAGTATTTTTACCAAAAATTGCATTTAATAAATATGTAGGTATTTAAAAAAAATCCTTACCCCACCGTTTTACTACGATTTGATGCATAAATATCATGGCTAAGTATTAGGTACACGAAGCTACAAGTTTAAAACTAGGATGGGGGACTGCTAGTGCATTTCAGCAGAGCGCTTCTGTAAGAACGATGAGATGCCGGTGTCGGCTGTAAATCCAAGTTTAATAATACAAAACAAACTAACTTACCGCACATAATCGATCTACTTGTAAAGTTGAAACGAGTCAGTAGGCGGTCGCCAGTACAGCAATAATACGATAATATCGGTTGCGGGTCGCGTTCTGTCTCGGGTGCTCGCCCCGCAGACGCCCCGGTCGCCGGACGGCTCACTCATCTACGACGAGGGGGGGAGGTGGATATGGTATATCTATTCATCATAATATCAGACATAAGATATCTCCATAGATTTTCATAGCAAATGATATTGTGCGACGTTTGATAACATGCCAATTTTTTTGCATTTTAATCACTTAAAAAAAAATATGCAAAAATATACTTATATACAATTATATATACATATTTGTATATTATTCTATCTTTTGGTAAAGAGCATCAGCAGAAGAAGATCTCTAAAAGGGTCCAATTGGGATGGACTGCATTCGGCAAGTTAGACGACATCCTTAAGTCGCCTAAAACTCCACAGTGTCTGAAGACCCGCTTATTCGACCTATGTGTTCTGCCCACCATGACTTACGGTGCCGAGACATGGACGCTCACGCAGGAGGCTGTGTACAGGTTAAGAGTTGCACAGAGAGCCATGGAGCGTAACAGCTCGGCATCAGACTGTTAGATCGAGTTCCAAACGTCGAGATCCATAGAAGAGCGAAGGTTCATGACGTTGGGATTCGAGTTATGGAGCTCAAATGGACTTGAGCGGGACACTTGGCTAGACGTGGTAATGACAGATGGAGCAGGGCAGTGACTGAATGGTGGCCGAGGAGCGGGTATAGAAGGGTAGGACGTCCAGTTGCGAGATGTGTGGACGACATCATAAAAGTCGCGGGCTATCAATGGGTTAGACAATCGCAGGATAGTGGTGGATGGCACAAACTTGGGGAGGCCTATTCCCAACAATTTGTGAAGTCAGGCTGTGGATGATGATGATGATATGTATATTAAAAATTTACAGTTGATTTGATGACACAATGGTTCATTTAGTTAAAAGTGCTGAGACGTTATTTTTAGACGTGATAGTTGTTTTATGATTAAATACTTTGTTTGATTGGCCTGACCTAAAGTTTTTTACATTTTGTTTCTAATAGACATGCGTTAGTAATATGGATATTGTAATTGAGCTGAATTTAATCAATCATTAAAATGTACTAGCGGATGGAGTAAAGCAACATTATTACGCAATTTGACATTTCATATCTGTAAATTTTTTTAAATTAATTAATATTTGACGGAGTATTGTAACACGCGAAACGTTTCCAAAGCGTGCTTCGTGCGAACGTGTAAGCACAGTTCCAGATTTGCCATATCCATGTTTCTTAGATGCCACAAGCATTTTTGCTTCGGAGCGGTTTGCGAGTCTGCAAGTGGTCATCCCAAGGTGACATTAAAATACACAAGATGTGAATACCCCGGGCGAGGTGAAACGTTACTGTAAACCTTCATCGGCAAGAAGATTAAAATATTATAAGATTTGCCAAGTCAAATTGAAAATTGAGATTTGTAGTGAAGTAAGATTTTACTGTACTAATAATTTTAATATTTTAAGAAAGTGTACGTTAAATAATTTTTAAAAATTGTAACTTTAAGTGAAAAAAAATGACATCAGCGCATATGTCTATGGTTAGATAAATTCAAACTATTCATAATAAATCAATTTGCTGGAGGACACGCCTGTTTTTTGGCTCGTATCTACTTTGTACGTTGCACGATTGGCGTAAAGTTCATTATGCTATGCACAATTTAGATATAATAAAAAAAGATACTTATATACAGAGGTATCGGTAACGGTAACAGTGTCGCGAGTTCAATGGTTTTTTCTCATCTCAAAAAATGCCCAGCGCGCCTAAAGAATGTTTCCCTTGAAAATTTGGATGTTGCAAAATGATCATGATGGATGCCGCATAAACATGAAAATTTACTAAGAAAGTTATCTTATGCCCCTCCACAAACTAAAAAAAAATCAAATTGTATACAGAGGAGTCGGTAACAGTGTCGCGAGTTCAATGGTTTTTTCCCATCTCAAAAAATGTTCAATGCGCCTAACGAAGTTTTTACTATGCCCAACGCGCCTATATAAGTTTTCACTTCAATGTATCTTCCATTCCGTTCCGCGGCAATGTAAATTGAGCTTTTAGGCATTAGTAAAGAAAACATCCGCTTTCTTTTATTTTACAGTGTAGTGAAGCGCTCACCACTTAGAACTGAGCGCTTCCGTGCTTAGAAGAGCACGTTAGGTAAGTCTCAGCAATTCGTCATTATACTCCAGGGCGCCGACCACAATCTTTTAGAAAACCATCATGTTTCAGGAGCGTTTTGTTTCAAGCTTGTAGCAACATTACTTCGATTTGAACCACAAAATTTTTAAACATTATTGTTATAATCCTAATAAGGTTGTACATATATTTAGTGTTTCTAGTCATCGCACCACGTTCAGTATAAAACATTGCGAATATAAACACGATTTACTTACTTTTTCGGACAATTTTACGCTTTATTTAAGTTCTAATGTGAAATGTTTTGAGTGAACTATTTATGGTAACATCACCAAAACTGCTTCGCCTTTACATTAATAAAGTAAGTTTACTAATTGAGGGTCATGGTACGAAATGTCAGTGTAATATTATTCTAATATTGCTATAAGAGATTGAGGTTGGCCCCCAGGGCTGTCAACTATTCAAAATCCTATGTTATATATATTGTTTCAGGTTCTAAAACCGTATTCAACTACAAAATCCCACCATTTTGCATCGGATCCAAGATGAAAGAACTTCAAGTGGCGGCCTTCCCGGGGTGACGTTAAACGGGTAAGGGGTAAGAGGGGTAAGGAGAATCGTTGTCCCACAGAGCTAGGGAGGATAACGTAGCTTTTATAATTTAGATGACTCTCTCAGTAGCGTCGTATCCACTAACGGCCCGCAAACACCAAATCCATCATCAGCCGGACGGCCGAACTCGGTCGACCAAATCTACCAAATCGGAGTATGTAAAATCAAGAGAGCGCATAAATCAGAACCGGGACGATATCGTTTGTAGTAGTGTACGCGCTCTCATTGTTGATATGTAACATCTTTCCTTTTGGTTTTTAGGAGTGATTTTGGCAAAAGGAACGGAAATGTGTAACAGGAAACCGGGGAAGCGCGCTATTTGATCTGACCAATGAGCGCGCGCGGTGGTCAGATGTTACACGTCATATGCGACTACTGTAAGGCTCGTTGTTTTTTTACATACTTTTGATTTGATCGGTATAGTTCGGCCGTCAACGTCCGAGCCGGAACCTACAATCTATGGAATAAACGCCGATGGATTTGCAAGAGCGAGAGAGAATGACGAAAAATTGTTTGATCCTGTCACGTTTCTGTTCAATTTGAACGACAAGATCAAATGAATGAATGTCAGAAGGAATGAACGTTAGTAGATAGGCCGCTAATGTCTTCGTTTTAGTTTGGGTGTTAGTTCATTTTGTTTACTCGTAAGTGTGAAAGTTAGTGGCAACAACGACTACTTCTTTTTTCATTTTTTTTTTACTAGATATATCTTTGTTTGACCACAATCTCACCTAATGGTAAGCGATGATGTGGTCTAAGATGAAGCACGAAGATCTAGAAGGAACCTATTCACTCGTACCTTAAAGAGACCTGGATTGTATTCTTTAGGAAAAACAGACAACGGCAAAGTATTCCTTATCTTAGCTGTACGCGTCAAGAACGTAGAACCAAAACGGTGAGTACGAATGGGTGGTATATCAACTAGGTACGGATAGTACTGAGCCATGCGGCAACTTGTCTTTTGATTACTTTATCTTAACATGACTGTGACGAAACATCAAGTTCATAAAATTATATGCTTACTTATTATAATGCTATTTATTTAACGTAATGTGACAAAGCTTCGTTGCAAATCCTGAAATTCCTTAAATACCATATTAAGGTATTTCACCTCCCCCCCCTCAGTATTTGTATCTTGGAAGTCAAGTTGCCCCCAGTGAATCTCGGTCACTGAGTGTTTTTTGACAGTTCTTGAAACTAACTTAAAAAATAAAAATAAAGTGTCGTATATTAATTAATCGAAATTTGAGTAGAATAGGTTAGATAATTAAGTTAGAAATTAAGTTGACAAAAATAATGTATTGGATTTAGGCCTGTAATGATGGAAATAAATAAATACTAAAACTTTAAGCAGTTGATAAGTATATTATTGAAATAAATATAAAAAATACATTTATTTCAAGCAATTATGTAGCTCATATAGGGAAGAACACAACACAAAAGGTATGTTTTTAAGGTATAAACCTTACTAAACAGGGTTTTGAGAGCATGCCTGTGACAGCACTATTTTATTGGTCAAACGTGATTTTCAAGATAGAACTAAAGGGATGAGGGGGCTAATCTGTTAATCCAAAAGCGTCTCTAGCAGTAGCCAGCGTCATTAATTTCGATGCTCTCAGAATCGGGCCCATCCAGGAAAAATACCTTCTTACTGGGAGGAGGCGGGACCGCTTAATGATCAAAACGCCTCAATATTGCGAAGCCTTATCGTTATAATTTATTCACGGCATAGCAGCCTAGAGAAGTTACGAACTTAATTTGTTTTGGAAAAATATAGAGTAATAATACAACGTTGCGGTCTTGATACTTCAAAAGTATCTTCTCTCTTCTTCTTTCTAAAACGAAAAAAGTAAGCACATTTCTAGCCGAAAGGATTAGCTAGTTGAAGTGGCAGTGGGCGACGCACATAGACGGTCGTTGGGGCAGAAAAGTTTTCAAGCAGACTATGCAATGTAAAAGCGAAGACAGCCTAGAAAATAATTTAGTATCTTTTTTATTGATTCTCATTGTATCACATGTATAATCACCCCAATAAAAACTGACACTATTTAGTCCCCACGCGTTCTTTGTAAGGGCAACTTGCGCAACGATGCCTAAACGTAATTAGTGGCTAAATATGATTTTAAAAAATTGTCAAATCATACAAATACACAGACAGACAGTAAAAGTGAAGTGTACTTACTGAAATTCAAGAACAACAGTCAACTTATAAATAGCTGGCCAATTAATCAACCCAGTTTCACCTATATCTATCTTTAGTCGTAAACAACCGGCTTATAACAATAAATCAGTACAAACACACGCTTATAGGGTGGTTTTGCTATAATAGAGGCACACGGCGCACTTTGTATACAGGATGTTGTATAATAATGTAGGTATATTAAATTTATACAAGCTGAATTTTAAAATAATGTATTTCTTATGTTATTTTATTTATTAGAAGATAAACAGCGATTACAAATTAAGTTTCCTAATAATCTATATATAGGCCAATAAAAGATCTTCTTAGATTCACTTGATGAGCTTATTATCTTAGCAGTATTTATTTATTTATTTACTTATTAGTATTTAAATTTAAGCATGAAACAGAAGAAACTTCTATTTTTTCGTGTATGACTGTAACCTGTATTTAATAGATAAGATTAGATAATTTATTTATTGCACACCATTCAAAATAGAACAAACAAAGGAGAATACACAATTTAATCAAAGGTACAATGGGCGGCCTTATTTGCTAAAAGTGATCTCTTTCAGGCAACCTTTGGATGGATAGGATCTGTGTGAACAAATGAGGACGGCGGCGTAAATCAAATAATAATTCACAGAACAAGTACCTATATGACTATAATAAATAAATAATGTTGGATAGCATTATTACACAATTTTATTGATACCGAGTTTAGATAGAATATCCCAATCCATAGGTAGATACACCCTATACATATTTTTAAAATTTATCTACGCATTTTTATATGTTTCGGAAGTTCACAACCTGTATAAGCTTGTAATAAAGGCACACACTGTGTATCCGCTTTGTCTACAGCCTCATCGGTCGAAACTTTACTTTCCGCAGTCAAACTTGGATCAAGCTGAGAATCTGGAAATATACGCGTAGAGGGGAGTCGGGTATGTCAAAAGTTGGTTTTGGTATGACAATTATTATCTAATTTTCAAAATTAAATAAGTTAACGTAGCTGTTTTCTGAAACATAGTTGTTACTGTTTATAATGCTTTTATGTATAAGTAGGTATAGGTGCATGTAATGATTTTCTTAAATCATTATGGT
The DNA here is from genome assembly GCA_963924445.1 of Philereme transversata. Classification (NCBI taxonomy): domain Eukaryota; kingdom Metazoa; phylum Arthropoda; class Insecta; order Lepidoptera; family Geometridae; genus Philereme; species Philereme transversata. The sequence goes on from OZ004353.1 coordinate 9,408,405, forward strand.
ACTAATTAACAAGCTAAATAAAAACAAAAATTGTGTATACGCTTTGGCTAAATTTTATCAATTTTGTTTAGAACTTTCGCAAATTCAAATTTCAAGAGAATAGAAAAATTTCAATGATAAATCACAAAGTCTATACTGTGTCTTAAAAAACATAGCCAACATAATCTGAGCGCAACCAAATCTAAATCACACTGAATTATTCTCGCTCATAAACAATGCACGAACAGAACAGCGGCGTCTTAATTAAACTTGCTCTATACACTTACCTACTCCATCTCACTTGTGGAAGTTAAGGAAAGGTTAAGGTACAGTGTAAACTGCACAGATAAACCACAAACAAAATTAAGCTTAATAAAGTATCGTTGGAAATGCCTTTATTAAATCCTAGCTGTTGCTTACAACTTTATACGCGTTACACTGCTAAACGTGTAGGTAACCTAGAAATAAAGCTAAACTCTCTGTTGCAACTTGACACCCCATTTTTATCCCATGGGATAAAAAGTAGCATATGTATTAATTCAGATTATAATCTACGTACTTATTAAATTTCATAGAAATCGGTTCAGCCGTTACGACGTGATTGAGTAAGAAACAAACATCCAAACTTTCGCGTATATAATATTAGTGTGTTTTTTTAATTTATCATAAATAGTATCAACAGCACTTTTTTGTACAATGTGCCTATTTCACGACTTGCAAGTATTTTTGATTGACGTATAAAAATGATTCTCTCTTTATCTGTATTCATGTCAAAATCACAAAAGGTGGGTTCCCAATGAGTTACACCCAAACGAGTCACAGTATAACTCGTTGGGATTTTTTTCCCAAAGAGTTACACTGTAACTCGTTGCTAGTTTAGTTTTATAAATTTATCCCAAAGAGTACACCCCCTGTAACTGTTTGGGTGTAACTCGTTGGGAAACCAAAAAACCAAAAAAACTGTATTTTTTATCCGTTGGATAGCATTACTCAGAGGTGGTAAAATAGATAATTAAAGGCAATTAATATACTTAATGCCAATTATAAAATTTTACTATTAATACAAATCTTATTTATTAGTTGCCAATGCAAAAAACCTTTTCAAAACACTGGAAAATGTTGCATCTATCTTTTAGTTGTTACTACCGTTTTAAACGGAATCTTTGCTTCTGGCAGCACGGCACTTGACAAAAATGTGCCTGTTTCTGAAGAAATAGACCTGTTTTTGTTTACATTGGAGAAAAAATCTAAATAGGGACATAACGGATAGAAAATTATATATTTCACTTGTAAACTTATGTATAGGTGAACTTAATGCTAAGTAACATTTTCTTAAAGCTAATCTTTTTAAATTGATGAATGCTTTCTAAAAAAGATATGCCTCAAAAATAAAACATATACTTATCAACTTACGATATAAATATTAAAATGTGAAAAAAAAATTGTACGAGGAGTTTGAGATTAGGTATTGTTAAAGTTTATATGGAGAAGAGGGGCGAATGCGAAGATTAAGCTACAAGAAAATACTGCGTGTCAACGCATTTACGACATTAATTTAAATCACGGGTAGGACTGATGGCTAATATTGTTTTTTTCAAATTAATTACCATGGAATTTTCTAATTTTCAATCTACCTAAAATATCAATGAAACAGCCAGTATTAAATAGGTAAACAAATCATATTCAAATATTATATAAGTACTCGTAGGTACATGTTTAAATGACTAAGCGTACTCGAGGTACTGCAGTCGCGTTGCCTAAAACTTAATGCCTTATTTACACCTCTCTTGAAGGCGTTCGTGTTGAAGCCCACCGGGAAAACCTCCGGAGGAAGGTCATTTCACATCTTGCCGGTGCATTGGAAATGTATCGATTATGGATACATATTCAAGCTACCGGTATTAAAATACCCTTTAAGATCAGTTAATACGATTCTGCATACGTTTATTAAAGTAAATGTCGTGAATGCGGTGACATATGAACTACGGTCGAATCTCGAACATCTTTTTTTTTTAACACGAATTGATCTATTTGACTACAATCTCACCTGATGGTAACCTGAGTGTACTGGCAACTGTTAAAAATAAATTTAAATCAAACTAATATTATAAATGCGAAAGTTTGGATGTTTGTTTTGATGTTTGTTTGTTACTCAATCACGCCGTAACGGCTGAACCGATTTCGATTAAATTTGGTATATACCTAGACTTTAACCTAGATCACCACATAGGCTACCTTTTATCTCTTAAATCAGTTCCCGTGGGATAAAAATGGGGTGTCAAGTCAAGTTGCAACAGCGAGTTTAGCTTTATTTTTTGGTTACCTACACATTTCCTCCGTGGTGCAGGGGGCGCATAGCCGCCTGAGACGTAGGAGGTAGCGGGTTCGATCCCCGCTGCGGAACAAATGTTTGCATGATCTACAGATATTTATTCCGGGTCTGGTTGTTTCTCTATACATTATAAGTATGTATTTACAAAAAAAAATGTATATAAGTATTCTATCAGTTATCTGGTTCCCATAGTACAAGCTCTGCTTAATTTGGGGCTAGATAGCGCTGTGTGAAATGTCCAGCAATATTTATTAATATTTATTATTATTTATTTAGTAGTGTAACGCGTACGAAGTCGCGGGCAACAGCAAGTAGTTAAAATAATTTGGGATTAAAACTCAAGGCCAAGAAAGGGACCTCGGTTGAAGCTTGGACTCTGTTTAACTTACTCTGTGGTTAAGTAAAGGTTAGGGGGGTCCACCCCCTCCTACATTCCCGAATTTTCTCGAAGTATCGCTTAGTGCATGTTTATCTAACGCTGAGCGTTAATTAATACTTTAGTTTTAGTTTTTGGAATTTATTTTAATTGCGATTAGTTTTTATGTTTTTCTAAATAGTTTATGTTCATTTTAGGTTGACAACAGAAGACTTATACAAAATGATCAATCACTACTTATGTTATTTTAAATCGTCTTTCTTTCGCTCTTGTGTCTCACTTATCTGTTTTAAATGTAATATGTGTGTTATTTAGCAAATATATTTTTTTTATGTTACGTTATTTGTGGAGAAACAGGCTTACGATCCACCTGATGCTAAGCGATCACCGAAACCTATTGACACTGGCAACACCCGGGGTATTGTCGATGCGTTCCCTACCCTGTAGAAACCTCTTTATATTTCTTTTGAAGCATGCCATATCGTAGCCTAACGGAAAAACCTCAGAAATATATTATTGTCAATGCCTATCTATGACTACTTTTTAAATGAAGACAATTACCATTATTTTTAGAGTAATATAAAACTATTTTTGTATGCTCTTTCCCACTTTGTAATTTCTTAGTCAAATTAAAATGTTGGTCTAATATTGATGCCTGTCAATTTAAAACTTGCCTTTCTTTCTTTCTTTCTTTGAGTGACGCAAGAGTTTGAGGATTGAATTCTCGCCACGGATTAAATGTTAGACATACATATATTTGTTTCGGGTCTGTATATTTATATATATATAAATGTGTCTTTACAAAATAATGTATATAAGTGTTGATCAGTTATCTGGTTATACTAGTTGGAGCTCTGCTTGGCACTGGGTTAAATATGCAGCATTTATTTTAACTGCGACCTAAAGTTGATTGAAGTTAAAATTATCAAAATTAGTGTAGTTATGGCGTGCATCATAATAACCCATAGTAATATTATAAATTCTAAGTGACGTTTTCACGGCAAAGCGGCTAGACCATTCGATGTAATTTGGTATATACATAGATTATGACCGGAATTGAGACATAGGCTACTTTTTACGTGATTGCGCAGAAGAAGGGTAATGTTTTTATTGACAATCAGCGGTAGCTTATACTCTATAACTATACACATAATTAAGCTCTATTTTGCAGAACGTACACGTAACGTCATTATGAATCGCAACTTGTCGTAATGAAAAGTTTTCTCTGCGCTATAGCAATACAACAATCACACCTACGCTGGCTGCTATGAGCCACCTACGCACTAGGGTGCTACGATACACCTAGCCTACGCACCTTATTTATTATGTATATTCAAACTAAAAAATTACCTAATTTTGATCCAAGATCATACAATACGTCCCACTGCAATGTCACATGGAAAGAAATTACTTTAATCATTAAAGATAACAAATTTTACTTAGTGGAGACTCCATTTTATTTTTAAATGTATGTAATACTGAATTCAAAGCTTTTTGAAAAGTCGCTTGCCTGACTCAAACCCACTAGAAAAAAACATACACTATTTTTATGGTACTGATTGAAAGGGTCATTCAAAAGAATCAAATCATTCTGAGTAACTTATCATCATATATATTATTATGGGATAGTCGTAAAATATGCAAAATGACATAAGTTAATCAGATAATCAGCTATCAGTCTTATAGCGCGTCACACACGACAAAGATGCTATAATATTTTATGTTAAGATAAAATATCACTCGCCGTACAATTCAATGGACCATCACACACGGTGAAGTTATAATACATTACCGATAGATAATTTAAAACCGAGCGATATGGATATTGCATCATAAGATCAAAATATATCGTAACATAGGAAAGATTTGTATACAGTTATATATACAGGTTCGTTACAGACTTTAATGGGAAGAAAATAATTTCATATATTAACATATCTTACCTGTGTGTGTTACCTTAAGGTATTATAATATATTAACTTAAGATATAGTAACACATAATATTATAGCATCTCCATCGTGTGTGATGCGATGTGATGTGATCGTGTGTGATGCGTGTGTGTGCTACAGCGACTTTGTACCTGGTAACTACACTATCTAGAGTCCATGCCGACCTCTTCGTAGCCAAGTCCTCGCGGGCCTCGGAGAACTCTCCCAGGCCCGCGAGGACTTGGCCGCCCTTGAGAAGGATTACGAAGAGGTCGGCATGGACTCCGCCGAGGGAGAGGGCGAGGGAGCCGATGAGTACTAAGCCACAGAATATGTTTGATGGCGCACTCGCACCGATACATTCCGGTGACATGAAATAAAAAATTAAAAAAGAGTGTGTGTACTTATGTACACGCGTTAGAAGTTATACTTCTTTGGCGTATGGAAAAAAAATAACTAAAATGCAGTAGTGATTAACAATAAATATTAAAATTAATCAAAAAGATTTTATTTAAATAAAATAAAAACACCAAAATAATATTTATTTATTCACACTGTTTAATTGTACCCTTACGAAACACGTGTTCTACATATAAAAATACTAGAATATACAACTTGAACATAGTTATCAATTTTCATACCACCTAGAACTAACTTCATGCTGTTAAATTTAGGTGTCGGTGTGCGCGCGCATCGTAAAAATTCACTCTCATCATTTTTCTCCATCGCGCCATAAGAAGTCTAACTTCAATAATCTATCAAATCATGGCCCGTTTTCAACGATTACAACACCAGATGTTGTATACAATGGTAAACTACTGTATCATATGCTCAAGAAACAACCAGTGACATAACTAAGAAAGAACTACAAATAGCTTTTAGAATGAAGCTGTTATTACATTGCTAAAGTCACCTCCACTTGAGTACAATCAGCGGCAAAAGTAGCATAGCAATATAAATTACTTGTTATAAACTTATAACTTACTGAACAGTTGGAGGCCTTCAGTCTAGACTGTTAGACGTACGGTTAGTAAAACCAAACATTTCTTAGGCTTGTTGTAAAACTTGCTTCGATTCTATTTTTATTTGAAAAATTGTAAACTCAGCTTGGTAAATGTAGCATCTAATTCTAATTCTAGGGTGGGCGGAATAAAACCTTCACTGTCGTCCCGCATTGTGGTGTTTTATGCATTACCTACTTTTTAACCTTAGAACCTAACCTTGGTTAGAAGGGGGGTCCAATAAAAATCATTACAATGCAAGCGCAGTATCCTGCTTTAACAGGGGGACAGCATAATAAGGCAGATCGCAAATACCGGAAAAATTTGGAAAAATTACTCAAATGGACTGATTCTGAACTATTTTTATTGTTGTCAACCATCCCCGAAATATGTGGCGTTATTTTAATAATCTACCACTCGAATTGTGTGAAAACTAATGAAGAGAACAGTGAATCGATTGTATACGATGCCATTTTGGGTGAATAGATTTTATTTAACTTTTGTCCCTAAGTGTACCTAGGTCTAGTATAGAAAGTATGGAGGCAACGTCGCGACGAAGCCGACGCGACGCCGACGTCTCGCCTCTCACACTTGCTGAATATAAATTAAGGCAAGCGCGAACTAGATGACTACTTAGAGAAGCAATTATGGAATTTTATACACTAGATTTTGTATGAAGCTTTACTTACGTCAGTAGCATTTTAGGGATTTGCTTTTTATTCTAAAGTGGATCGCATTTCTGACATACCCTAGTTAAACAAATCAGTTTAGCATAGCAATAACATTGCATCGCAATAAGGTTTTTGTTTAGTCTCTAACATAGCCCAGAGTAGCAAGCTGAAGTGACAGTGGCCAGCCATTAGGGCAGAAAGGTTCTCGAGTGGAGACCACGCAGTGGAAGGCGCAACGTAGTACGACCCCCCACTAGATGGAAATACGACCTGATAGAGGTTACTAGGTGCCATTGGGTGAGACTGCACTAGATCAGATAAAAATTAATATCAATTAAGAACCACTACCCTATTCCAGTCAATTGGCCGTATCAAAATAGAATTAAACAAAGGTGCAAAAAGTCATTTGTTTAACACAAATAATCAAATTAATCGTAAGGCGGCCCAATACCTACATTATTAATGCAAACCCTCCCTCCCTCCTCCACTTCAACCTGCCCCCCTCTGACCCTTAAGGAAGGCTCTATCTTCTGAAAAAGGACGTTTTTCAGAATCTGACTGAATAAACCAAGTAAAGGTTCGGATTTCTAAAAAAATAATATGGACTGTATAAATTTGTTTCTATATCCGATTTCAATATGGGTAAATTAAATGTTAATCTTTGCCAAATTTACCTGGCAACAATCAACTTTACTCGTATTTTTTGACAAATTATTTAATTTTTGTATGTTACTATACTGTTGTCACGGACGAGATAGAAAAAGTTGGATAGAACACCACTAAATTAAAAGGAAAGCACCTAAAGTATGCCAGTATGAACTTATTGTTAGGTTTTTTTATGCGTACAATATACGAATATCTATAAATTCTGACTAAAGTAACAAAATGTCAAACATAAGTGTTGATTCCTTCCAACAAATTAACTAAAACTCAAACACAAGATTAGCAAACCATGACAGAAGTTTACTCCTGTTGCGTGTTCTATGAAATCCATTCTCGTTCTATCACAGGCCATTTTCACTTAGATTAAGTAAACCCCACTTATGTCCATGCAATAAGGTTTTAAATACATTAGCATCAACTTTACAAACAGCACAGTCTACACAGATTGAGCAACGGTTCTTTTTGCTATTGTTTTCGTTCTTACGGCTTTGCAATAAGGTTTGTTATGGTATGTTTTGGCGTGTTTGGGTTTGAGTGCGGGGTCAGAGCGAGTCTCCCCCCCCCCCTCACCCCTCAACCCAACATGTTATTTACGTGTGAACACAACGCGGAGGGTTCAATTTATCTGACCTACTGGGCCTCCCACTAATAACGCTCGGTATTGCTTGTACCCCTGTTAGGAGGTCACTTTTTTGCTTAGGGTGCGCAGTTATTTTTATTATTTTTTCAAAATTACCTATATATATTCATATTTACGTGTTTGTGATTTAATATAAGAGATTTTGTGTTTAGTAGTGTGTGCTTTATAAAATTGTTGTGTGTGTAACTTAAGCTTTAGTAATATTTACAAAAAGCTTTGCGGTATAGGACGTGTATGAGTAACTTTTAGTAACGATGAAACTTTTCGTGACCTATCCCAATACAGTTTTCCGATATTGTCCTTCGAAAAAATGCTATTGAACCAGCAACAATGGAATGAAAATGCTATTATTCCATGATAAAGACATAATACTAAAACAAAAGTTAGTGATCACAAGTGAAGGGGAGTGACACCTACCGCGCCGGCCAAGTGGCGGACAGATTCACGATTACTACCATCCAAGGGGACGCTCCCCAAGCTGAATGATGGACTGGAAATATTCCATAATACCTAAACGTCGTTACAATGCCTTAGCTGAATATTTTCTAGGGCAGAAAGCCGATATTCCCCCAAGAGTTACGACATTTCAATTTGCTAAGGCGGGCGGAAAATGGAATTACGATTGAAGCGAGGACGCCCGAGTGTCGACGACGCGGCGCTTTCTCGCTCTCTTCCGCTCGAGGACCGTCGACGTCGCCCGAAGTGACACGACCGCCGCCGCGCCGCACCAAGCCGTGTATTGATTAGATGCGGAACGCCTGATGCCATATAAATTAGGCCGCAGAAAAAGTAAGTATTTTATACATTTCACAGAAAAATAGCCAGGAAATTGGACTAATAAATATTTTAATTCGCAACATAGACCAGTCGATACAAAACTAATTCCCGCCGCGCGGACGCTGTAGTTTGCGTCAAGTTAGAACGCGACGTGCATCCATTTTGAATGGGCAACTCGAAAGCGCGGCAAAAGAAAAACGATCAGCAAAGAACCATTTCGAAAATCCGCACCGCAATAAATGTATTTCGAAAATACAGTAATTCGAAAGCTCATTATGAGCCAGTGTCAGTACACTCAAATTTTATTGTTTAATTTTCTGCGTAATTAATATAAAAGCGATCCTATTTGACGCGCCGACATCCACGGTGAAAATAATGTACTCGTTGAGGAATAAATATACATTACATTATTAACGAATGTTGGCCTCGTTTCTCGCTCTCTTTGTTCGTTTCACGATTTCCCGTAAGAATTAATTGAAAATAAGTTTTCCTCATTGCGGTTTCAAGGTTCAAAATAATTTGTTGGGGAGAAAGCGGTTCGTCCGCGTTGATAGAGCTAGGTTTTTGATCCGACAATGTGCCTTGTGTCTTGGGTAGTTGAGTGTGGAATCGTTTGTGTTTTAGTGATGGCACGTTTCATGATTTGTGAGTTTATAGCAACGGTGAAGTGTCGGTGGTTAATGGTGGCAGCGCGTGGCTGTGCCAACCGCCATATTGAAAAAATATGGCGCTAAAAAAGGCGGTTACAGTACAAAACGATTATGGTTTTGTGGATTTTGACCTTTCATGTGATAGGGCATTGTGTAATTGTGGTAATGTGAATGCATCTTTCAGAAACGGGTAGAAAGATTCTCGAGGGGAGACCATGCACTGGAAAGCGCAGCGTAGGACGACCGCACAAGATCTGTTGTTCTGGAAATCTATGGGGGGAACCCTATGTTCAGCAGAGGACATCCTGGGGCTGAAATTATAATGATGATGAACGCATCTTTACTACATCATTTAACGGCTGGATCCGAATTTACTTTTATTTTCTAATGCGACCTCCGTGTCTCTGTGGACTGAGACGCAGGAGGTTACGGGTTCGATTTCCGCTGCAGAACAAATGTTAGCATGATCTACAGATATTGGCTCCGAGTATGTGTGTTTCTCTACTATACTACGTATCATTATTATAATTACAGGATTTATCACGTACCGTCTTATCGGTGTTTTGACCGACAATGTTTCGGTTTAATTCGTGAACCTTCATCAGGGTGAATGCGATCCGTTCCAAATAACGTCTCGCCTCGCACTGCACACCGCAGCCTTCTGCGCACGAGTAGACGGGCGCGGTAGTGGGGATTGAGTCAACGATGGTCCTGCGCGTTGACAGGAAATCCCGTATTTATAATAATGATTGAAATAAATCACGAAAGTTTTCTAAGTACAATATACTACGTATACTTAATATTATAAAGTGCTAAAGTTTGTAATTTTGTATTGTGTTGTTTCTGAAAATTCTTTCATAAATAGGAAGCTACATATTTTCTGAGTGGCTTTATTTTATTTTGTTAAAAGTGGAAAGCCGGGGCGATTCAGCTAGCATATTTAAAACAAAATCAGTTACTATAATACAAGCTTAGTTTGGGGCTAGATAGCGCTGTGAGAAATGTGTAATATTATTGATATATGAGACCCTCTAACACAGGTATTTTATACTTAAAAGAGGATCCGAAACCTATGGAATGTAGCTAGATTACTAAAATAAAAATTATAATATTTTTTAAATGTAAAAAAATACCCAACATTATTGTACAAAACTTGCTTAACGTACAAAAAATGTATCTGAGGATGATAATATACTAGCCCACCCAGTGGCTACCATTCCGGCTTTACCCATGAATATAATTGGTTCAAAACTTTGGATTGAATCCAAAATAATGGACCTAATTTAAGGTATATTTCAAGGTCGATTTTTCTAGAAATCTATACGGAAGGCTTATATTCATCAATGGACGTCTTATGGTTGATATGATGATGATAACTTGAAATAGTAAAGCAAGATCAGATCAGAACAAAAAAGATTAACCCAGTAAAATAAGCCACCAAAGAAAACGATTCGGGAAATAACGGAGTTGCGAAACGGTATGAATGGTATGATATAAAGTCACATGTGAAGTAACTCACAGCAACCTCCCATATCGCACTACTTAAGTTACCAATGATTCTTAAATTCTAGACAAAGGAACCCATTGCGAACGAAAGGCACTTTTATTTTATCAAAGCTCACAACATTCATGTAAATACGATAAATTTTTCGTCTCACTTGGTACATCTTTTCAGTAATTCGCGTAGGAATCCCTCGTTCGGGAGATTTAGATGGAAACCTTTTCCCTCGGGTGACCCAGAGAAACCCGTTGTTTCTTCAAGAACTTCCACGAAATACTAAACATTGTACAAATAAAACTAAAAAGTTTACTTTAAAATCAACTTTATTCTGAGCGTCTAAAGTCGAATTTCAGATGTGAAGGTAAGGCGGTTAAATCGTTTTTAGTAAGATTGCTTATTGGCACCTTTTCAGGTACTTAGGGTCGGATCGCCTCGTAGGGTACGCCGAAGATTCGAGCTAGCATATTCGTCAACCGCACCCCTACTACGAGTGTCATCGGCTTTTCGGTAAAACAAAATGAATTAGGTAAATTCTATCAAACTTACAACTTTCCGACTACCTTTATTGTTTTTGTACCAATTTCATTAGCTTAGAATTCAAAATTTAGAATAAAAAAAATCTGACAGAATTGTATGATGAAATTATATCCAGTCTTTATCCAGTTTGTCGTTTATTTTAAATTATGCGACGGATTATTGGCACATGCCACAAATCATTTTTATAATAATAAATCATTTAATTCAAGCAACAAAAAAAATGTTACATTAATCAATAATAATAAATATATATTGGTGGACATTTCACACAGCGCTATCCAGCCCCAAACTAAGCAGAGCTTGTACTATGGGAACCAAATAACTGATAGAATACTTATATACATTTTTTTTTGTAAATACATACTTATAATATATAGAAAAACATCCAGACCAGGAACAAATATTTGTAGATCATGCAAACATTTGTACCGCGGCGGGAATCGAACCAGCTACCTCTTGCGTCACAGCCGGCTATACGACCACTGCGCCACGGAGGTCGTCACTTATTGTTTACTTATTGCTTATGATAAAATCGTAAGTGTAAAACCATTCGATTACTAAAGATAGGTCAATAAAATATTAATGATAATTTCGCATTTGCAAGAATTATCAGTAAAAAGTCAATAAAAACTACAAAATAAATGTCCGTAGAAAACAATTTTGTAGGGTAGTTCGTAGAGGCTCCCTACGAATGCTACGCAAGTACTACGCTTGCTACGGCGTAGGACTCGCCCAAGCTTACAATTTGGGACATCTTTCGTAGTTCGTTCTCGCTTTCAAATTTCCGAGTTAAAATACTCGGTCGTTTCTATATCAAAGGAATGTTGTCTTCATAAAGAACACAAAGTATCCACCGGTATACAACTTTGTGTTAAGAAATTGATTACAGATTGATTTAATAAATATTTGGGAGTTAATTTCGTGGAAACCCAATCGACTTGCTATTTGTTAATTACAAATTGAAGAGTTAAATTAATTTAGGAAATTGATTAACTGATTGATGGAATGGATGTTGAATATAATTGATTATTGGGTTTTTTTATTTGTTAGTTCGAAGTAATATCTCTTAGCTATAGATTATTATTACTAAGTATGTGTTTGTTATTTCATCTCGATGTATGCTAAGTATGTTACGTTCTCAGGTTAAGTAATTGTAATTTGGTGTACTTAACAATAAAGAGTTATCAATTCATCATAAATGATGACTTCCGTGGTACAGTGGGCGAATAGCTGGCTGAGATATTTGATAGATGTTATATATGATGTGATGTTGATAGAGATAGATGTTGCGGGTTTGATTCCCGCCTCGGAAAAAAATGTTTACATGATCTACAGATCCCTAGTCTGGGCCTATAGGTATATAAAATATTAAAAGTATTTACAAAAAAAGGAAGTATTTTTATGAGATATCTGGTTTCCAGAGCACAAGGTTTAGGTACTTCGTATGGTGGTAGATATCGCTGTGTAAATAGTCCAGCATTATTTATTAAACTCGTAGCCCCCCCTGGGTCAGATAACACTTAAAAATAAAATTAATATAAAATTGAAATTAAATGAAATAAAGCATTTATTTGACACGAAACGGAAAATACAATAACAGATGGTGCCTTGACATCTGGCTAATTACGTTATTTTATGCATAAAATAAGACAAAAATGCCTAAAAGCAAAAAAAAACAAATAATGTAGGTAAATACTAAGATAACAGGAAAATCCACGCAACTTTCAACTAGCAAATTAAAAAAACCGGCCAAGTGCGACTCGGACTCGCGCACGAAGGGTCCCGTACCATTATCTATAATAAATATTTTCTTTCACACAATAGCACAATTTTATTTATTTACCTTATTTGAGGTTGGTGCCGATTAAGCTACTCCTCTAAATTGTATGAGCGCCCATACAACTCAGAGGACTATCTTAATTGGCGTAAACTATGTATATATGGGGACACCCTTTAATTTTCCACTTTTTTATCTTTTGGATGTTTTCCTTTATTTGTGCTGCTACCTTGCTTTTTGCCAAATTTCGTGATTCTAGGTCAACGGGAACTACCATATAGGTTTTCGATCCAAAACCAATAGAGTACTTCCGGTTGACCTAGAATTGTCAATTTTGGTTAAAAGCAAAGTAAAAGCAGCACAAGTAAAAGTAAACGAATTAAAAAAAAGTTGAAGATTAAGGTAAATTTTGGTACCTACTTACAAGTTTTCGTGAAAATCTAAATTTGCCCATATCTTTTTATTGTGTTGACTCAGGACCTTGATTTTTATACACCTTATAGAGACTATAAACATAAGTATCTGGCAAAAATTTCAACTTGCTAGGTCCACCCGTTCCTGAGAAAATCGGTGGTGACACACGGATAGACGGACAAGAAAGTGATCTTATTTTACCTTACTACTTATTACACTACTTATAGTAGAGGAGACGTCAGGTCAACGGTCAGGTAGCTTGCAGCTGCTATGTTGTGTCCTGTTCTACCACACAGACTTCGGACGCTCTACTTTCTCTCTCGCACCTATCAGATGGCTAAAACTCTAAAAGTTTTTAGCTAGGCAACAGTACTTTAAGTATGATTTTTTTGCAGGCAAGTCTATATATGACTGATTTTGTAATAAAATAATCTAAAATGTGATATAACTTTCGATAAGTTAGCAGAACGATGGAGTCACCTATATTGACTTACCTGTTCACATCGGCTTGCCAGGTAGCTAACACAGAAATGAGTAGGCAAGCCTACTGAGGCATATTCTGTGTGTTAAAAACTAACAGTGAAATAAAATTCATTTGGTTATCAAAAGAATGAAAGTGATGAAAAAAAATCGATTAAAGTTAATTTAGTTAAAAATAGCCATGAGCACTTTTAGATAGGCAAGTAATTATAGGCATATTTGTTTATACATTATATTTGATAAAAAGTATGTCTCATCTGGTTATCAGATCGGTGAAGGTCGATCTTCACCGGCTCTTAGACCATTACGTATTATACTTATTTTACTTGTTTTTTTTTCTTTTTTTTATTGATACTTATTTTTGTGTTCTTTTTTTACCTTTTGAGTTACGTAACCCTAAAAATAGACGTGCCAAAATAGCGCTAGCTCAGCATATGCTAAGTAGACAGGTTAAAAACGTACCTACTTAACGCCGGTATTCTGCTGACCCCAAATGATGATGGTGTCGTCACAAACGTCAGAAGCTTGCACTGCTCTCGGGGATTGAGTGTGTGTGAGTATACATAGTAAGCATTATACTCGTACCATCTTCGAATCTTGGTTAGTTGTCTCAATTTTTAAAAAAACTTTCCACAGTAGTGTCCATACTTTTTTTCACATGAGTTAACTCATCATTGTGAAAAAAAAGTATGGTAAAAAGTAGACTAAAGGTAAACATCTTTAAAAATTTAAGGTAAAAAAATACTTATAATTGAGTTTTGTGTAAAAATTACAGGCATTCGTGGATTTATAAGGAATGTGGTGGATAGCAATGCTACTCAGGTAGCCGATATAAGAAAAAAATCAGAAAATTTTGAAAAAGTGGGGTCATGGTAGTTAAAAATAGCTTAGAGGGGAGTCAATTTTCGAAGGATTTCATATTTTTTTTTAACTCAAAAAACTATAATTTTTTTTCGTAGAGTCATACTTGTATATAATTGTAAAAAAATAAAAGTACGATTATATAGATAATAAACTGTATACATGTAACTGTACTACTAAATTGTAAAAAATGTTTAGGTAGACAATAATAATAAATATTGCTGGACATTTCACACAGCGCTATCTAGCCCCAAACTAAGCAGAGCTTGTACTATGGGAACCAGATAACTGATATAATACTTATATACTTTTATTTTACCTGTAATACAGGTTTTCTAAACCTATCTCAGGCACCAGTCCCTCACGAAACAGGTTTTTATTTAGGCTTACTAAATGTAATCAATAAGTTAACTTCCTTCCTACCTACTGTAACATAACTTGCCTACTTTTATATCTTCTGTAAAACCTATTTGTGATGGGAAAATAAACGTTATTATTATTATTTTAAATACATACTTATAATAATTATATAGAAAAACAACCAGACCCGGAACAAATATCTGTAGATCATACTAACATTTGTTCCGCGGTAGGAATCGAACCCACTACCTCCTGCGTCTCAGCCGGCTGTTTGCCCACTGCGCCACGGAGGTCGTCGATAGGTGTTTACTTTCTAATAAGAAAGAACTTTAAGAAGGTCGACCCCACCGTTATGTGAGATATATAATATAATCAGGAAGAAAGAAATAGAGAGAAAATCCTCCAACAAGCATTTCAGTGTTATACATAATTTATTTTTTTTAAATCGCTACCGCTCGTAAATTGCTCTATCTAGAAAGCTCAAATAAATATTTTAGTTCTGATAGCTGCTCCAAGTCAGTGAAGCTTGCTCTGGTTTAAAGCTCTATGATGAAAAGCAATTAATTTTTACCTAATTTCATTACCAAATCATATTTCCTCAAAGTGTTATATAATTATTAACTTATTAGCACTGCCACATGTTAGAAAAGTAGCAGGTTGGATTGAGAATTTATTGTCATATTTAAATTACGTATTTGTTTAATTAATTATTTAAAGTTATATCAGGCCAAGCATTAAAGTAGTCACTTAACTTTTTTATTTAACTTTTTACAAAGGTTTTTTATGTTTAATATACAAATGATATGTAGACAGTAGTAAAATGCGAATCTGAGCGATATTTTGTCACAGAACCCAATTCAATAGTTGCTACGTTTCTATAAAATTACTTCGCAAAAGCCAGTGTACTATATGTCGTTATAAAAATGTAGGATCTAGGGAAAAGATCATCCTTGCCCGCGCCGAGTGGGCGAGGGTGGCGCCCCCTCTGATTTATGTGTAACATGTCGCAGGGTACGTACAGGCAACTCGCTTTTTTGTCATTTGCTGATTTTTATTCTATTTCATCTCGCAATCCGTTTTCGGTTTGGAACGATTTCGACAATTTGGGCGTCAATAGATTGATAAACGCTATGGATATATTTTCAATGACATTAAAAAGTTTTGAATTTAATATCGAAAGTTTCGGAAAATTTACTATTGTCTTAAGCTTTTTAATTTGTGAAAATAAATCTTTATTTTATGTAAAATAACGTTTATGTTTCATACTCTACGAAAAGGATGTTTTAAAAAGGAGCAATTTGCAATGTAACGAGGCGTTTAGGGACTAGTTACGCCATCTAGTATAATATAAATGAAATATAAATTATGAAAACTATTACTGTTAAACATTTATTTTTACCCTAAAACAGTTTAACTAAATTATTATAATAAGTATTTTAATAATAATTTACGCAGCAATTTACTAGTACTGTTAATTTGAAGGTGAAACAAGTACCGCCATCTATCATCGAGTAGTTCGCTCGCTTTATTTCTTACTTATCGCTCATTGTAGTTTCTTAACCTTCAAGGAGATGGCGCTCTTTGACCTAACTACATTCAAGAAGCGATTAAAACATTCTAGGAAATATATTTTCCGACAGTGAAGCAATGTGTGTTCAGTTAACATCACTCCGATTCGCTTATACCAATATAGAAGGTTGGTGTTTTCTAACCAACAGTCTATTGAAAGTGCAGATTCCACAAAGCATTCGCAGTGGAGCTGCTTAGAAGTATTTACAGATCAGGCTACGCAACGATTCGCGCGATTCCTACTTGGATGGGTGACCGCCGGTGGCATTCGATATTGAAGCATTTGGGTGGCTTAAAATTAGTACATTAGTAACGATGTGAACTTATTTAAATATTTATTGAATTATATTATTCTTATTTGATATAATATTCGCTGCAGTAATTAAAATTATAAATTTAAAACTACTGTAATTAATTCGTGCTTATTTTTGAATAAACGAAACCAAAAATCATCATCTTTTTAAGTCCATAGTAATACTAGAGACAATGATTGAACAGACCGACGCGATTCCAAATACAATATCGGATGTTATCCTTTGTAAGTTGGATGCTGTATTGAAGAAAACCCCGAGTATTTAAGCAATTAAGAAAGATAATGTATTTATCAAAGACATGTATGTACCTATCTCAGATATCACAAAATAATAGCTAAGTAAATAGCTTTTAATATAAGATCCTTTATTTTTACCAGTAACACTGCATCATTTACTTTGTAATAAACATTATGTAAAAGTTGAAGAAATAAGCTACAAATTACGTGTAGCGAAAACACGATTCCTTCAAATTTTCATAATAGAAAATAATTCCAAATTCACGTCCAAATTTTACAATAAACGCGAAGCTTCAATAAATACTATAAATGAGTTAGTGAAACTTTACATCATTATCGATATATTTATATGACGCATAGCACCTGTGTTTAGATTTTTCATATAGTTTTGTGTGGGGGGATGGGGAGGGGGAGGGGGGGGGGGTCCTAGACACTTACAAGAACTACAAATGTTTTGTGAATTCGATGATTTTCATTGAAGAATCACTGGGTAAAAATCAGCTAAATTTTGGTTCAAATTCTGTTTATCAACTGTTTTTGGTCAAATACTTTATGGTGGTTCGATTCCTGTACACACTTTCAGTGGCGATTCACTAGATAACTGAACAACCGATAAATGTCTAATCAAATGAAATTACAAATACAAGATATTTACGACTGATTGATGCGAATGACTGATGTAATTAAATTTACATATAAAAAAATTACTTGTAGTTTGAAAAGAGTTGCCAGTGTTTTAGAATCTTAGTCCCGTTTCTTAACAATTTTGTGGCATTCAAATGGTGATCGCGGTACTGCTCATCGTGATCATGTCGTTTTCTAGGACACTCGACTCTCGGTCTACGCCTACATACCGACTTTCCGTGCGTGTACTAACTGCATATCCGGTATACGTTGTTTCCAACGCTACTAGCTGTTGGATAGATCTAGCGAATTCAAGAGTGGTAAAGAACAGATAAAAAATGTTTATGCGATTGTTTATGTCGGCAGGCATCTAAGAGCATTATGCAAGATTTTAAATGTGGGATTGGAAAATAAAAAATGGCTCATGTATGTACTGTTATATTTTTATACACCGCTAAAACTTCTATGCAATGAGTGGGCATGTATCAAAATAAAATTAATGTTCGGACTTGCGTCTAACGTCTTGCGTAATCTGATGTATGTTTACAAAAATATTAATATGTTTAAGAAAAAATTGCGATAATCATAATTTGAATACTAGAAATAAAGATAAACTCGCTGTTGCCTCTTGTAGACTCTATAAAGTTAGTAAATCATTTAAGGGGAAAGGTGTACGCTTTTATAACAAACTCCCAAGGGATGTACAAAAATTGACAATTAATAAATTTAAAAACGTAATTAAACCAACTCTTCATAAGGCCTACTATAAAATATCGGATTATTTAGATGGTATAGAAGCTTGGGATTGAAATTGCTCCAACTCTTTCAAAATGTTACAATTTAGACGTAATTTATTTTCTGTATTGTTATGTATTCTAAAAGGATCATTAAATAAAACAACCAGACTTGTTTCTTGCCTTTCTTTCCTGGCTTGGTCGCGAAGGAACAGGCCGTAAAATTGACATTTCAAAGTGATTTTAATGAATATTTGACTTTGATTTTGACAACCCCCTTGGGGTATATCTTCACGTACTGAACTGTCCGATGAGATCCGATGCTGTCCATCATGAGGACGTAAACTAATTATTGCTATCTTACCATGGTGCATTTTAAACAGGCATTTTGAAAATGTATTCAAATGGCGGTCTTATCGCTAAGCGAAGGAAATAGCTGGTTCTCGTTGTCTTCTAAATTAAACAATAGCTCCGCTGGTGACGATATCCAATACATTACCTAAATTTTGCAGAAAATATGCTCTTAAAGAAGCATTAACAAAATTATTGATTAAAACGGGTATTTATCGCGTATGTACCTTTTTTATTTGTTATCCCGAGGTTTCGGCTGTGTTGCAACAGGCGTGGTCACGGGTTGACTGGAATACTTGGAGCTACCGTCGAGAAGTGTGGAAAGCTGCAGCAACTACCCTCACTTGGTCTTCAGAATTAGAAATGTCCTCGTTCATATTACGACACACTACACTAACCGTATCTACGCACTGAGACGACCGATCACGACGCGCACACCTAGCAATCACCGGGTTCCAGGACGCTGAGAGTCTATAGCCATCTTCCCGATTGAAATTTTTAAATTTCGAGATTTCAATCGCTTCACGAACCATTCTCTTGTAATAATAGCGTTCACTAGAGAGAACCTTAGGATCATGAAGTTCAATCCAATGATTCGGTCCCGAGTCTACCAGATCGCTAACTTGTTTATCTCACGATTTTTGACAGCTGCGATATGCTCTTTGACACGCTCGCCCATTAACAACAACGGTAAATACTAACTACTTAATTTGACCAGTAGTTGGCAATAGCCGGCATCCATCAAGTCGGTAACGCGCGCTGGCGTAGTGCGCACGCGCCAATATTCATGAACTTAAAAAATTGGAACGAAACTGAAACCTATACGTGTAAAACTGGAAATATGTAAGTGCTTACCTATTTTAACATAAAATAGAAAAAAAATATAAAAATAAATCTAATAATATATTTTTTTAAATAACATAACATAATAATTAACAAAAATAAAATTATCGGGTTTAAATATATGGGGGTTAAAATAGAACAACGTTAAATATACAATTAGTAAAATAATACTAAGTTAAATAAACAATTAGTGAACTTTCGTCAATATTATTTTTATATTGTTGTATAAATGTATATTTTTATACACAGAATACATAGAATATAATAGAGAATATAATAATGTACCCCATAAACATAGGTATAAATATATTAAAAATAAAATGACGTCAATCTAAATTTGATTGGCAATCTTATCGCTATGTATATTCTATATTCATGAACTAAACTGAACAAAACTGAAATTCTAACGTGTAGAACTGAAAAGTGTAAGTACCTATGTACCTAATATGCAGATTTTTTAGAACATGGAACAAGAGAATATTTTTTATATTTTTTTAGTTTACACATGGTGTACCATAAAGCGCGTCACAAGTTCACAAACGATGAATATAATATATCCAATCTAATATGAAAATATATATTATATACCAGCGCTACAGTATACGATACGACCTATTTTGTTGTCTTGTATTTTGTATAACTGTTGTATTCATAGAATATAAAAATGGACACAAAATATATATTGTATTTGTATTATCTTCGCCGTGCGTGATGGTCCTATGGATCCCATAGCAAGCGAATCTTAACATGAATTAATACAGCATATTCATCATGTGTAACGCGCTTAAACATACTCGTAAAACAACGTAAATTAAAGGTAAAGTACAAATTGACAGCTTTACCTCTAAGTAGACTTCGACCTTTGGCTTAGGTTTATAGATTTTAATTTGACCACTTTTCCCTTTTACTTTAAAGAGATCTAGATCCTAAATTATTGTTTCAGTCAAGACTTTGATCTTTGAGAACTTTTATTGCTTTTATAAAAATGATCAAACTGATGCAATGTTTTGCTTCAAATTATTATATACTAGCTGACCCAACCCAGGGATGCTTTTTTAATAAAAATGATAATATACTTAATATAACTCAGCTGGGCAGCGATCGGGAAACTTCGTGACATCTTCTTGTCCAAAATACCTCAGTGTCTTATGACGTACCAGCTGTTGCCCGCGACTTCGTACGCTTTACACTACTAAATGTGTAGGTAACCTAGAAATAAAATAAACTCGCTGTTGCAACTTGACTTGACACCCCATTTTTATTACATGTAACCTGATTGATGGGGTAAAAAGTAGCCTATATGTTAATCCAGGTTATAATCTATGTATATACTAAATTTCATCCAAATCGCGTCCGCCGTTACGACGTGATTGAGTAACAAACAATCAAACAAATAAATAAACAAACATCCAAACTTTTGAATTTATAATATTAGTGTGATGGTGCACAAATGCGACCTTTCACGATGGGCCTCATAAGAAGGCTCAAGGTCGCTCAGCTATGGAGAGTGCTATGCTTGGTATTTCTCTACGAGATCTAATCAGAAATGAGACGATTCGTAGACGAACCAAAGTCACTGACATATCACAAAGGATTAGCAAGCTGAAGTGACAGTGGGTAGGGCACATAGCTCGAAGAACTGACGGCCGTTCGGGCAGAAAGCTTCTCGAGTGAAGACCACGCACTGGAAACCACAGCGTATTTTGGCACCCCACTAGATGTAAAGACGACCTGATAAAGGTTGCTGGGAGCCGTTGGATGCAGGCTGCACAAGATCGGTCGCTCTGGAAATCTATGGAGGAGGCATATGTTTAGCAGTAGTCCTTTGGATATTAAGTTTATTGTTTGTAAGTTAGTTTATTGTTGCGCATCGGAACCAGTTCTCGAAAATGTCCGTGCTACGTTCTATTGGGGCCGGTCTATCATCACGGATAGGACAACTGTCGCCGATAAGAAGGATATCGTGCTGGTAGACCAGTTGGAATGCCTGGCGAGACTCGTTTATGTTACTCAATTACGTATGCTAGAACTCAAATGTTCAAATATTTAATCAACATACCATTTTAGCAAAAAAATCTGCATAAATCATAATCATTAAAAATTTTACTATCATCATCCTAGTAATATAATGAATTTGAATGTAGTTCTGTCTCTGTCGGTCTGTTTGTTACTTTTTCATGACTAAACGGGTCGTCTCCCTATTAATTAAGGATACCCTCAAATATAAAGGTCAAAACTAAATTCATGTTCACTTGACCTATAAAATCAAAAAGATCAAAAAATCTATGTAAAAAAATCTAGCCACATAAAAACAGACGAGACGACCTTGTGCTCCAGCTCGCTATGACTTACATAATTTATTAATGTAGGTGCATATTACAAAACGAATATAAGTATTTACATAATCATCAAAAATACAAAAGACACTATTCACTAAAAACGGGATATTTGTGATTTGTGTAATCAGTGTTCATAACCATGATAGTTTCAAAAGTTACAAGAGAGACAGTTGAAATTGTTACTTCGTTACTTGACGAAACTTAGAAAGTATCAAGTTAAAATTGTACCGTCATTGTTTTGTTACTTCCGTTGATTTCACTTTCAATTGCCGATTCAATGAAACTAAGCGTTGTAGCCGGTGCGAGCGCAGAAAATTGCGAAAACACAATTATAAATTGGCAAACGATAGACACGATAAATCGATTTTGACATGCGGTTCCTTTGTAAGGTAAAACATTTATAGATTTCGGAAGGAATTTATAAATTTTGCTACATTCCTGCGTTATCCCTTTATCAATTCATCTGGCCCATGAAACGATTTCCAAATTTCCTTTAAAAAAACTCATGTTGTTGCCATTTTTTTAAACTATTGATTCCCACTGTTGTTTCCACAGGAAAATATCACCCCATTTTTTTTCTTTCATAGAGCTTCGTATTGTCATCTTTTTCTAAGCCAGCTGTGACGTTTTCAGGTAACCAATGGCACGTGAACACTTTTTTTTAATAATAAAAGAACACATCTTTAAAATTAGGTAGATTTTTATCATTAATTGACTTGACATTGACTAATCAAACTTTGCTCCGGCTTAATATACAAAATCAATATTGATCCTTCACTTCTGTTTGAACTATTTTTTACAAGTTAGATGCAAGACAAATATTTTCATCATATTCTCATATAATATTGTCATAAAAATATTAATTATAGTTGACCTGGCAAACTTCGTACCGCCTTGGCATGCATATGACGCGTGCTGCCAATGTACGTCACCCCGGTAGAATTGTCAATCGACCATCATGTATGATAAAATTATTTTCTTCATATATTTTTTTTGCGTACATTTTTCCGATATTCTAATAGTTAATCTGCTATTCGGGGTGGAGTCGAATCCAACAAATCAAAGATCATCAAAATCGGTCAAGCCGTTTATAAATGGTGTAACTAACCCGACTTTGTTTCATATATATAGATTCTAAGAACTTTTGTGTTAAAAACAAGTTTTTTTTTATTCATTATCCATAAAAAACTAATCAATTAAATATTTATGGAATAATGGAAGGTAGTTTCCGTACATTTTTATCTATTTTCCGAATAATGTTACTGTACCCTTTGTACGAAGGTCGATATACCACCTTTGGTCAATATTTTATTAAATACGTCACGCTTGTTAAGATAAGATCTTTCTTATTATTATTATTTAAGCTCTGTAAAACCCAGGGTTTGTCTCTGTAGTTAGAAACACTTCATTACGTCAAAGCATAGAGCATCGTCGAAAGGTTGCAAGCCTCTTGGTTTTTTATCGGATCCATTTCAGAGAGTGTGCTGCGGAGATTTTCAACCTGATCCCACTATCCCCATTCTATCATCGGACAACCAGACGCTCTGCGATGCGCCACCGCTACATGGTAGTCGTACCTCTCATACGCACAAAGCGGTACTCTTCCACCTTTATTATGCGCACCGCCGAGGAGTGGAACGCCTTGCCTGAATCTGTGTTTCCTGATAACCACAACCTAGGGATCTTCAAGTCACGAGTGAATAGGTTTCTCCTAGGCAAGTGTGTACCATCGTAGACTGCATCATCGCTTACCATCAGGCGAGATAGTGGTCAAACGCTAGACTATAATTTATAAAAAAAAAAACTAAATGATCTCTACTCACTGTATTCACAAGGCTTATTTTAAATTTTCTTGTTGTGGTGTTGATGCACAGCAATGGAAGGGCGTTCATTTTTAGAATAGATAATTTCTACGTGGTATATTATAACCACGATTCAATTATTATTGTACCATATTAATTTCCAAACTAAAAAATCGACCATGGAATTTGTCGATGTTATTTTTAATACCTGCTAATAATGCTGGATATTTCAAACAGCCCCAAACTAAACAAAGCTACTATGGTGCCCATAACACATATTTTTTTTAATGTTATTTGTTGGGAAACAGGCTTACGGCCCACCTGATGGTAAGCGGTCACCGTCGCCTATTGACACAGGCAACACCCGGGGTATTGCCGATGCGTTCCCTACCCTGTAGAAACCTCTTAACATTTCTCTTGAAGCATGCCATGCGGTAGCCTTACGGGAAAACCTCAGATGGTAGCTTATTCCACATCTTGCAAGTATGGGGTAGAAAAGATCGCGTGAAGCGTGTGGTGCGCGATACAAAACTGTCGATATGTGGATGAGCTTTATTAAGTTGCCGAGAAGTGCGGTGGGAAAATCTCGACGACGGGATCAGATCGAATAGCTCCTCAGAACATTCCCCATTAGACAGGCGGTAGAAAACACTGAGCGATCCGATGTCACGGCGTTGACTCAGTGGTTCCAGCCTGTTGGCGAGTTTGGGATCGCCAATGATTCTAATGGCTCTTCTCTGAAAGGAGTCAAAACGAAGCAATTGGTAACTAAATACAATAATAGAATAGAATAGAAAACGCTTTATTGTATACCACACTTAAATTAACAAATCGTATTTAAAATAAATAACTAGGTACGTAACGATGAAAGTACTATTGGCAGTCTTATCGCTAAAAGCAATCTCTTCCAGATAACTTTGGGTGGACCTGATTTTGCGAGAACGAAAATAAGTACTTAACAATGTTTCGGTTTGAAGGGTATGGTTGTCGGTGAAATTACAGGCACATGAAGCTTTACACCTGAATGCCTCAAGTTAATGGACGCAGGGCAGTGCATTATAGGGCTCTTTTCTAAGATGCGTGACCTACGAGGCAATTATCTGTTATAGGCAATGGTAGACACTTAACTTCAGGTGGGTCATAAGCTTGTTCCAACAACAGGTAGTTTAAGAAAACACCGTGTTCTTGACCGGATTTCAACCGCATAAGCGACCATCACACTACACCAGTATTTACTCACAAACACCAGACGTACTGTTTGACTAGCGTTTAGTGGATCGAAAGGTTCATTCGAGAATGCTAGGTTTCGCAAGGAACGGCTTGACCAACTTGTCGCTATTCATTGCCTCACCCGGCCCTGCTATGAAACATATAGTAGCGTTTGTACCTAGGGCGATATAGAGCCCGCCTATGCTAAGTATGCATGTTGGGCATACTAAACTGACGAGCAATACAAAAAACCCACTTGCTAAATGCCTAAAAATCTAAATATCTCCTAAACCACAAAAGTTACCTTCATGAAGTAAAAAAACATAAAAACATAAATAAATAAATAAATATCGCTGGACCTTTCACACAGCGCTATCTAGCCCCAAACTAAGCAGAGCTTGTACTATGGGAACCAGATAACTGATAGAATACTTATATACTTTTTTTTGTAAATACATACTTATATTATATAGCAAAAACACCCAGACACGGAACAAATATCTGTAGATCATGCAAACATTTGTTCCGCGGTGGGAAACGAACCCGCTACCTCCTGCGTCTCAGTCGGCTATACGCCCACTGCGCCACGGAGGCAGTCAAAAGTAAAAACAGTTTTATTTTGCACATTAAAACCTTTTTACATACTGTTTAAAGGCATATATAGAAAAGAGTAAAAAAATGTACTGCATTTGAATACAACAGACACATTTAATTATATTTTCAACACACTTGCTCGTAAAGTGAGCCTTAGTACATTGTTCTTAGGGCCATAAACCGAACTATAACACACACGTGCATAATAATATTACACACTAGTGCATAATAGAATTACCCCTACAAAGTTAAGTTAGTACCTGACTGCAAATTATATGCGAGTAAACAGAGCATTTTCAATTTAACGGGGTAATACAGTTTTGTAACAACAAAGAGGTTTTATGCCGCTGAATATCCATTAACATTTTTGGAATAAATAAATGTATCCCTAATTAGGACGAAAAAACATTTATTATTATCAAATTATTTATAATTCACGATAATTTGTTATAAAATATTTGCATTTTATCACTAAAATTATAATTTTGAAGTAGGCTGTATAATGTATAATATAATATGTAATCAATCACCTTACATTTGGCGCGTGCAACAATAACGTTATGAAAATTGTACATTCACCAATTGTTTTAATAATTTTATGCTTAACACACTTGCGAGGAAAAAACAAACATGTATTGATATGTTTGTTTTTATCCTCGCAAGTGTGTTGAAAAAGTGCGTATGAAACTCGTGAGCAACTTGCTCACTAGACACTCGGCTGATTTACGCCCTCGCCTGCGGCTCGGGCTGCAACCTCGTGGGCAATAAGCAACTTAGCTCACTTGTATCATAATATACTTTTGTTTTGTTTCCATTAGGTGTTTTTATGCGTTATTAAATACTTTTTTATTAGTTAATTTTACTTCAAAAAAAGCAGCATATTGCGTTGTTTCGGAAATATTGCATGATATCTAAGTTATTGGCTTTTTTATATTGATGAGTTAGTGGCTTTTTATACACGGTGTTTCTTAAATCACTGTTTTCCCAGTACAAACGTTGTTCAGACCATGGTTTACTACCGGTTTATAGCAATAAATACGTTATTAAAAAAAAATCTAGGTGTTTTCAAATAAGTCTTAAGTTGCTCAAACTTTAACCATGACATAGCACACAGCAACATAGCAAATAGCGACGTACACGCACACCACTAACACAAATCGGCTCCGGACAGCGGGGCACTGACACCATTGTTACCAACCACCATTGTACATGTTGCTTTGTGTATTTTAATTTTTTTGTTTGTTTCTTGTATGGTGTACAATAAAGTATTTTCATTTATTCATTAATTCAAATTTTGTGCAATGTTAAATACCTAGTTGGGTGCA
Source organism: Philereme transversata (assembly GCA_963924445.1). Lineage (NCBI taxonomy): Eukaryota > Metazoa > Arthropoda > Insecta > Lepidoptera > Geometridae > Philereme > Philereme transversata. Next base: position 9,435,293 of record OZ004353.1, read on the forward strand.
GTGTAGGTAGTCCCGTCCGGCTTGACGATTTTTGAGATGGTTTTAAAAATCTTAGGTAGGTAGGTAGGTACATACCATTTAATTAATCGGCACGTGCTCCGTAGAGTTTTAAGTTTATCACGGCACTTAACAAAAATCACATAACACGGTAAGCAGGTAAGTAGGCACCTACTTAAACACTTTTTAGTCTGTTTTTGAAGTCAGAACAGAAAAATCACATAGGTATCACGTAGGTACGTAGGTAACAATCACTTAAATTAAAAATCACGGAGGAACAGCTGCCCCACAAGAAGAAGTCGAGTGGAGTCAGGTCTGGAGAGCGAGGCGGCCAGGCCACTGGGCCGCCGCAGCCTATCCACGAAGCGAAGCGCCTATTTAGGTAGTCGCGCACGGCGCGTGCGTAGTGTGCTGGGGCTCCGTCCTGCTGGAACACCATGTCCCGCTACACGCGCAACGGGAATTCCTCCAGTCGATCCTCTACCTACCCCCTCAGGAACTCTAAGTAGTTCTCTCCGTTCAGCCGGTCGGGCAGGAACAGAGGACCAATAATCCTGTCTCCGATGACAGCGGCCCAAACGTTTATGGACCAACGGTGCTGGAATCTGGACTGGCGGAACGCGTGCGGCACCAACACACAAAATCATGTTGTGTAACTCGACATTCTCGCTTGGATCGGAACTCGGAAGGAACCGGAACTCTAAATTAATGAAGTTATCAAAGCCAACGCGAACAAGTGACTGAAGTGAAAATCAAAAAACAAATTAACCGTTTCCGTGCGGAGGTCTTTTTAGCAATCTTACCTTTACCTGGCGTCCAATAAACCCGTTAGGTCTTTGGGCACCAAGCGCCAGAGCCACAATAATCAACCGTATACGCAAGAGCATACGGAACATTGTGGGCGAAGGGCCGGCGAACAGCGCAAAAAATGGGTAAAACCCATTGTTCGGGATAGAAACTCATAATTGAAATTGCCGTCATATTTTAGGGTTCATTTTTGATGTGAAAATTAAAAACCATCATTAGTCCGGTCAATTCAGACATGCAAGGGTACAAAAATTCGCATAGAGCTAAAAATTGGTATGAATGTTCGGAACACCATATGAATGCTAAAAAGTCCCCATCGATCCCGTACCTGATTTTTTTTTTATTCAAGGTCAAAGGTCTCTAAAATTAGTTTTTCGTTTTATCTCAGAAACCGTGGCTCTTAGGAAAAAAAGACATTTTTAATAAATAGTAACATGATCTAAAATAATTTTGATCGTTTTAATTTTATGATAAAACTTACCGCTTTGCTGAAAAACGCGAAAAATAAATTTTCGAGACCTTGAATAAAAAAACCAGGTATGGGACCGATGGGGACTTTTCAGCATTCTCTATGCGAACTTTTATAGCTTCACTTCAATTTTTAGGGCTAATTGGACCGGACTACTTGATGACACTCATGTTTGTAGGTAGGTTCTTACTAGTTTGGTTCTTAGTTACCTAATTAGGTAGTTTATTTTAGTTGTCATGTCACTGCAGCACTGGGTTTTCCTGGTCACTCATTCGTCAAACATCGTAAGAAACCACCATGACCTTGGACACGGATTTTTGGTCATATAAACTTTTCACCACACTGGTTTTTTCACCATCAGACACGATTCACGACCCTCATACCCCGACTTGATCACTGACCTAACGCAGAGTAACCAAGAAATAACCAGTGGTAGGACGAAAGAATTCAACCTAGAGTGACCAAGAAAGAACCAATGACATTATGAATAAATGACTGAACACCACCATAAAAAAGATAAAAATATTTTGTAAGGAACCCTTTAAAGAAATATGTAACTTATTTCATAAAGATTTTGTGGGCTGAGCCTAACAAACGATGCTTCATTTGCAGGTCAAGCTCAGAGTACAATAAACCCTAAAATCAGCTGATTTTTGGGTTGTCACCACTTGTCGTACGTTCAGTTTTCAAGCAAACTTTGCTGCACTGTACTTCAATGAAAATCATCGAATTTACAAAAGTCGTAGAACAATTGTTGTTCTCCTAAGTGTCCAGAATCGCCCCCCCCCCCTTCGGGATAACATACTAGTTCTGGGACACCCAGAATAATCCTGAAGTGAACATTCTGTGGACGGACGAGTCTACCTTTACGCGCGTAGGCATGTTTAACATTCACAATTAACATTATTGGGCGTTTAACAACCCACATCTGATTAAGAAACAAATTAGATTCAGTATAAATGTATGGGCCGGAATTATCAATGAAGTGATAATCGGGCCAGTGTTCATCGAAGGAAATTTAAATGGTGCTTCCTACTTGGACATGCTGATAACAACAATACCAGAGCTACTGGAAGGCGTTCCCCTAGCTTATTTACGTGAACTTTACTACCAGCATGATGGTTGACCTGCGCACTACGCGGTTCAAGTACGTACGTACTTGGATGATGAATTTAGTGAAAGGTGGATTGGGAGAGGTGGTCCAGTAGCATGGCCAGCCAGAAGCCCCGATTTAACTCCACTAGACTTTTTTTGTGGTCGGAGGCAAAACGGCTGGTTTACACTCATGAAGCCACAAGTAGAGACCAACTTAAACAAAAAATATTGAGTGCGTTTGATAAAATAAGACGCGAAACAAACATTTTACGAAAACTGAAAGACAATTTACAAAAACGTGCTCGCCTATGTATCGAAGTCAATGGACGACATTTTGAGCATTTGCTTTAATACATGTAGGCAGTGACTGACAGGTAACTGTATTTTAATCGTGTAAATACCTTAATAATTTTAAAGTGTAATATTGGAATCAACTAAGTATAGCTGATTCCAATTAATCATTGTAAATAATCTGATTCCAATTTTTAAATACGCCTGAAATCCTTACTATCAATTTTGTACTTACGTTCTTAGCTAAGGTAATAAGGTAACTAAGTACGTACCTACTTCATTAACTTCGACAGCTAAAATTTCTGACGGTCCTAAGCTCGGCTAAGTATGAAGGGAAAATTGGAGTCAACGGCACACGGAGCTAATCTTTTGTTAGATACCTGGGGCCCATTGTTAACGAGTATGATTGTTATTCCTATCATAAGCTACCAAATGTTCAATGGGGTTGTATTGTCATAGCAACGGCGGTCATTGAAAAAGATTGTGTTAGTAGAATACCAAAAGGTATCTAGTGGCGATTTTTCGACGATACCATTGACAAAGTGAAACAATAGGTTTAGTAGAATTGGGGCCCTGGTACCTACCTATTACACAATGATTTATCTTGCGCGTGCGGGGGTTAGGTATCTACACCGGGCGCCCGCTGTATCTGTGTTGCAGAGAGTTACGTTCGTTCAGACATTTTATATTCATAAAGTTTTCGTGTTTTTAAAAAACCAAACACGTATTTTTTTTTATTTGATGATATAAACCGGTAGTAAACCATGGTCTGAACAACGTTTGTTCTGAGAAAACAGTGATTTAAAAAACACCGTGTATTGCTCGTTACTGTAGATTTAAAAAGAATGAAGGGTTTTCACGGCTATGTTTTTATAACTGCTAACATAGCACTGCTCTGTCATAAGCTGATTATCAAAGGAAAGTGAATTGTCAACGTCAATTGGCGTGTCGACATTATTTCCGCGGAACTTGATATAAAAAAAAACATTTGTGTTAGTTTATCTGACGAAATTAAATGTTTTAGACAAATTGAGATATTGTGTCTTGAGATTTTGGCGTCTAAACCATTTTGACGGCTTATCTCCAGACAGCGCAATCTATTACGCAGGTTGGAACTAGTTTTTTGTTATCGAAAATGAAATCCTGTCATTGAAAATAACTGTTTCCAACTACTAAATCACAGAAAATCAGTGCAACAGCAGCGCTCTTGCTACGTGAACTTGAGTAACCTGTTTTGTTTACTTCATTTACTCTAGCTGGGCTAACATGACCGCCCTAGAAAAGTTTTTACCTACGGAATTATTAAGAGTTTACCTTAAATTACATTTTAGCGAAGAAAATATTAATATTTGTACGGCCTCATGTAAAAATTGATGGACCGATTCGGATGCGATTTTTTAATAGTAAACTATTTTAACTGGGGTGCTTCGAAGTAAATATCAATAATAATGTCTCGAGCATCGTCGAAAGGTTGCAAGCCTCTCGATTTTTTATCATACATTTCGGAGAGTGTGCTGCGGAGCTTTTCAACCTGATCCACCATCCCCATTCTATTATCGAACAACCAGACGCTGCGCAGTGTGCCACCGCTACATGGTAGACATACCTCCCATACGTACCTACAAAGCGGTACTCTTCCACCTTTATTATGCGCACCGCCAAGGCGTGGAACGCCTTGCCTGAGTCTGTGTTTCCTGATAACTACAACCTAGGGGTCTTCAATACCATCGTAGACTGCATCATCGCTTAGATAACATCAGACGAGATTGTGGTCAAACGCTAACCTATAATTTATAAAAAAAAATGTCAAATATTCTAGTCTAATTTCTATAGGTATTAAAATTTCGTTCAAATTAACTTGTGTACAAAAATAAAAGGTTTGATGGTAGTATAAGTTTTTTTTAACGTCTTTATGTGAATGTTTTATAATAGATGTAAAAGGTGATTGGACGTAAAATAATTAGAATTGTTTATTGTAACATGAATTGTTTATTGAATTTTTGAATGGTTACAATTTTTTTTTTTAATTTTCAAATAAGTAACTGTAAACCATTGTGCAGACATAGCGTGGGCGGACTATAACGTCTGTGATCTAAACACTGGAATGTGTATGCGAAATCAAATATAACCTATTACTTGAATTTTACTAGAATTAAAAAATGGCATCCATTTATAATTAACACTAAGGGTATTAATTAATATTACAATTAATCAATACTGATGCGCTGTGCTCTGCGGTTTTAAACAAAGCGCAGCACATTTTATTTGTTTCCTCATCTATGAGGAGCGAATTGGCTACACATTGCATAGCGCAGCATAATTGTTGATGTTGATGCATGTACCATCGGTTAAATATTCTTGTAAGAGTGAGTTCCCTGTGAAAGTGCTCGCCCGGGGAAGTACTACCACCATTCTGCTACCCATTTCTGCTGCTAAGCAGAATTGCTATATTTCGGTTTGAATTGTATGGTTTCCGGTGAAATTACAGGCCTTATTGTATGCCTCAAGTTGACGGACGCAGGGCAGTGCATCGTAAGGCACGTATCTAAGGCTCGTGGCATACGAAGCAATGCTTTGTTAGGTTTAGGTAGCTTAGGCGATGGTTACCACTTGACATCAGATGAGCAATATCCAGGTCATATAAAAATAAAAAGCCGGCCAAGTGCGAGTCGTACTCGTGCACGAAGGGTTCCGTACCATTATCTATAATAAATTGTATGAGCGCCCATACAACTCAGAGGACTATCTTTATTGGCGTCAACTATGTATGTATGGGGACACCCTTTAATTTTCAACTATTTTTTATTTTTTGGAATTTTTCCTTTATTTGTGCTGTAAAGAACTTGCTTTTTGCCAAATTTCGTAATTCTAGGTCAACAGGAACCACCATATAGGTTTTCGACCCAAAACCTATAGGGTACTTCCGGTTGACCTAGTATTGTCAAGTTTGGTTAAAAGCATGGTCTTATAGCACAAGTAAAGGGAAAATTCCGACAAATAAAAAAAGTTGAAAATTAAGGTAAATTTTGGTAGGTGCTCTAAGTTTTCACAAAAATCCAAATTTGCCCATATCTTTTTATTGTACTACTTGTATAGAGACTATTGTATCTGGTATAAATTTCAACTTGCTTGGTCCATCCGTTCCTGAAAAAATTGGTGGTGACACACGGACAGACAGACGGACAAGTGAGTGATCTTATAAGAGTTCCTCCTTTTACCTTTTGAGGTACGGAACCCTAAAAAACGGCGATAGGCTTCCAATGCTGGCAAGTGAATACTTAACTTCTATACTACAAGTATGTATCAAACTTATTCACTAATTTATACTTGTCCCATACTACCTCCTTGTGAGTTATACTCACGGGTCTTAATTCAAAATTCTCTCTATCTGTTTGTTTGTTACGTTTTCACGACTAAACGGTTAAACCGATTTCGATTAAATATAGTGCTTAGATAGATTAAAAACTGTATTAAAACATAAGCTACTTTTTATTGACAAACCATTGGAGCGAAGCGGTGGGCAGAAGCTAGTGTATTAGGTATTTATCCTTCATTGCATATACTGCGCATTTGATTAGGATCTTGGTTCTTGTATTAAACGTGACAAGTGTAATGTATGCGCTTGCACAAGTACGTGTACATAAAATGGTTTAAGTTACCTATTATACGCATGACAGTTTGTAAGGATTAGTTAAGTTATCACACTATCACACTAATATTATAAATGTGAAAGTTTGGATGTGTGTTTATTTATTTGCTTATTTGTTTGTTTGTTATTAAATCACGTCGTAACGGCTGAACCGATTCCGATGAAATTTGGTATATACGTAGATTATAACCAGGATTACAACATAGAATAGAATAGAAAACGCTTTATTGTAAATCACACTTAAAAAAAACAATATTATAAACAAACAATACACGCAGAAATACAAGTGGCGGTCTTATCGCTAAAAGCGATCTCTTCCAGACAACCTTTGGATGGATTGGATTTCACGAGAACGTTATATGACGGTAGCTTTTAATTAAAATAATTAAATATTGAATAAACAGTGTACTTACATAAGCAAAATATATATATAAGTATTCATAAATGGATTAGGTACATATTTATTTAGTATAGTACATAAATATTCCAAACTAATAATAAACAAAGGGATATTAAATAAAATACAATAAGTAGGTACATAATAGAAGGGTGAAATAAAACCAAGCGTAGCGATAACGTAACGATAGATGAGAAAATGAGAAATCAGCATTGTAGCGCAAACAGATGTTTAAATAGAACTGTTTTAAAGATGGGAAGGGGTTTGGCAGTAACATAGGCTACCTTTTATCGTATAAATCAGTTCCCATGGGATAAACTACAGATTCTGTATTAAAATAGATCTGTGGCATCAACTAATATTCTTATAGGAACAATACTTTGAATGAACTTCAATTTAATACCCAAAGGAGAGATAGCAAAAATAATACAACATTATAAAAGTATGTTACCACTATCCTTTGCAGACTGTTATTTTGAATTATTTGCTTTACCACTTAAATCCTAAACACTATACCTCTTTTGGAATATATATCCATTTATCTTCGACCGATCTTGTGCGGCCTGCACCTAACAGCTTCCAGCAATCTTAATCAGATCGACATACCATCTGGAAGGACGTCATCATCGTCATCATCATATTAGCCAAAGGATGTCCACTGCTGAACATACCTCCGCCATAGATTTCCAGAGCGACCGAGGTTGTGCGGCCTACACCTAACAGCTTCCAGCAATCTTAATTAGATCGACATACCATCAAGTGGAAGGACGTCTTCATCATCATCATCATCATATTAGCCAAAGGACGTCCACTGCTGAACATACCTCCACCATAGATTTCCAGTTTGCCACTGTCGTCAATGGGTCGTAAGGTTTTTATTCTGTACCTAACTACTTAGCTTTAAGTAACTTGGTGTAACGTTACACTGTTATTATTTTTAAAGCATGAAAATGAATTTCCTTATGATAGGTATGATATTTAATACTTCCTACTTAATAGATTTCAATCTCGCAATATTACCTACCAATATTAAATTGTCAGCCTCTGTTTTATGTTTTAATTTATTGTTTAATCTGTTAGTAAGTGATTATTGGATATCTACCCTTGAGTTTAGCTTTATTTTGTGTTGTTTATTATTTTTATTTATCGGTATAGTCTTCCTGCTTGTTTGAATTAAACAGGACTAGTTTAATTTTTTGGCTTCTGGGTATATGATAAAAAAAAATTCCATTAGATACGGATTGTTTATATGAATATAGATTCCAAAAGAGGTGTAGTGCTTAGGATTTAAGAGGTAAAGCAAATAAATCTAAATAATAGTCCGCATGGTAGATGATGCTAACCTACTTTTATAATGTTATATTATTTTTGCTATCTGTACAAGATCGGTCGCACTGAAAATCTATGGGGGAGGTATGTTCAGCAGTGGACGTCCTTTGGCTAATATGATGATGATGATGATGAAGACGTCCTTCCAGGTGGTATGTCAACCTGATTAAGATTGCTGGTAGGTGTAGGCCGCACAAGCTCGATGGCTCTGGAAATCTATGAAGGAGGTCTGTGTTCAGCAGTGAGCGTCCTTTGGCTAATATGATAATGATGATGAAGACGTCCTTTCACTAGATATTATGTCGATCTGATAAAGATTTATGGAAGCTGTTAGGTGCAGGCCGCACAAGCTCGATGGCTCTGGAAATCTATGAAGGAGGCCTGTGTTCAGCAGTGAGCGTCCTTTGGCTAATATGATAATGATGATGAAGACGTCCTTTCACTAGATATTATGTCGATCTGATAAAGATTTATGGAAGCTGTTAGGTGCAGGCCGCACAAGCTCGATGGCTCTGGAAATCTATGAAGGAGGCCTGTGTTCAGCAGTGAGCGTCCTTTGGCTAATATGATAATGATGATGAAGACGTCCTTTCACTAGATATTATGTCGATCTGATAAAGATTTATGGAAGCTGTTAGGTGCAGGCCGCACAAGCTCGATGGCTCTGGAAATCTATGAAGGAGGCCTGTGTTCAGCAGTGAGCGTCCTTTGGCTAATATGATAATGATGATGAAGACGTCCTTTCACTAGATATTATGTCGATCTGATAAAGATTTATGGAAGCTGTTAGGTGCAGGCCGCACAAGCTCGATGGCTCTGGAAATCTATGAAGGAGGCCTGTGTTCAGCAGTGAGCGTCCTTTGGCTAATATGATAATGATGATGAAGACGTCCTTTCACTAGATATTATGTCGATCTGATAAAGATTTATGGAAGCTGTTAGGTGCAGGCCGCACAAGCTCGATGGCTCTGGAAATCTATGAAGGAGGCCTGTGTTCAGCAGTGAGCGTCCTTTGGCTAATATGATAATGATGATGAAGACGTCCTTTCACTAGATATTATGTCGATCTGATAAAGATTTATGGAAGCTGTTAGGTGCAGGCCGCACAAGCTCGATGGCTCTGGAAATCTATGAAGGAGGCCTGTGTTCAGCAGTGAGCGTCCTTTGGCTAATATGATAATGATGATGAAGACGTCCTTTCACTAGATATTATGTCGATCTGATAAAGATTTATGGAAGCTGTTAGGTGCAGGCCGCACAAGCTCGATGGCTCTGGAAATCTATGAAGGAGGCCTGTGTTCAGCAGTGAGCGTCCTTTGGCTAATATGATAATGATGATGAAGACGTCCTTTCACTAGATATTATGTCGATCTGATAAAGATTTATGGAAGCTGTTAGGTGCAGGCCGCACAAGCTCGATGGCTCTGGAAATCTATGAAGGAGGCCTGTGTTCAGCAGTGAGCGTCCTTTGGCTAATATGATAATGATGATGAAGACGTCCTTTCACTAGATATTATGTCGATCTGATAAAGATTTATGGAAGCTGTTAGGTGCAGGCCGCACAAGCTCGATGGCTCTGGAAATCTATGAAGGAGGCCTGTGTTCAGCAGTGAGCGTCCTTTAGCTAATATGATAATGATGATGAAGACGTCCTTCCACTAGATGGTATGTCGATCTGATAAAGATTGCTGGAAGCTGTTAGGTGTTAGGTGTAGGCCGCACAAGCTCGATGGCTCTGGAAATCTATGGAGGAGGCCTGTGTTCAGCAGTGAGCGTCCTTTGGCTAATATGATAATGATGATGAAGACGTCCTTTCACTAGATATTATGTCGATCTGATAAAGATTTATGGAAGCTGTTAGGTGCAGGCCGCACAAGCTCGATGGCTCTGGAAATCTATGAAGGAGGCCTGTGTTCAGCAGTGAGCGTCCTTTAGCTAATATGATAATGATGATGAAGACGTCCTTCCACTAGATGGTATGTCGATCTGATAAAGATTGCTGGAAGCTGTTAGGTGTTAGGTGTAGGCCGCACAAGCTCGATGGCTCTGGAAATCTATGGAGGAGGCCTGTGTTCAGCAGTGAGCGTCCTTTGGCTAATATGATAATGATGATGAAGACGTCCTTTCACTAGATATTATGTCGATCTGATAAAGATTTATGGAAGCTGTTAGGTGCAGGCCGCACAAGCTCGATGGCTCTGGAAATCTATGAAGGAGGCCTGTGTTCAGCAGTGAGCGTCCTTTGGCTAATATGATAATGATGATGAAGACGTCCTTCCACTAGATGGTATGTCGATCTGATAAAGATTGCTGGAAGCTGTTAGGTGTTAGGTGTAGGCCGCACAAGCTCGATGGCTCTGGAAATCTATGGAGGAGGCCTGTGTTCAGCAGTGAGCGTCTTTTGGCTGATATGATGATTAACTTTCAGTTTGTGGATGTTTGTTAATCTAATTCTAGGGTTGGCAATAACATCGGCACTGATGCCCCGTATTGGGGTATATTGTGCATTACCTACCCCTCATTCTAACATAACGCACGTGTGGAGTATTGACGTGATTCTATCGGCTGATTTAACTCCTCTCAGCTACAATGAATACCGGTCATAGTAGCGTCGCATCGTCTAGCGTTAATTCCTGCCGGAATTTACAATCTCTATGGAATGGATGCCAGTGGATATACAAGAGTGAGAAAGAATGACGGTATTACTCAGAACAGCTATTTTTCTGAGTTTTATCCCGTCGCGTTTCTGTACAGTTTGAACGACAGGACAAGTCAGAAGGAATGCACTTTAGTGAATGGGCCGCTAAAAGTACAAGCTATTTTGCTAAACAACTAAGTGGTAGTTACCAGACCATTATGTTTTAATAGCTTGTCAGTCCATCACGCAAACATAAATGGCGTATTGTTAACTTTTAATTATGTACCTTTGTACTGCGCCTATTTAGGTAAGGGAAGGTACGTAACATCTTTATATAATTATCTCTTATACAATCATTTATATATTTTTTTAATTAATAATTCACTTCACAGTATTGTAACTTTTGTAAGAATATTTCTATATTTTTTATATTATTATTATTATTATTTTATCACTATTTTGTACGTTCGTGAGTCACCAAAGCCTTGTGCTGAAAATTAGCGTTGTAAATTAGTTTACAGCACATGGTGAGCTCAGGGCTTTTCGCATAATCCTGTACATGGCAGCATTTCTCCATACATACACTTTAATTGCCGTATTAAGTATATATATATTTTTTTTTTTTTCCCTCCTATGTGTATGTTTTTTTTGTGTGTATAATTATGTAAGTTTATGTGTTGTGTCTGCTTCTTGTGTACAATTTATGTGAATAAATGTCTTCTTTCTTTCTTTCTTTCTTTCTAACATATTATCTCGTCAGGTTAGTATATTTTGCTCACGTAGACTGAATCGGTGAAGGTATCGCTAGCCAAAGATTCGATTTCGCATTCCGTTTCGCAGTTCGATTATCGCAGGAATTATTACTGTTAAATTATTACTTTTTAAAATGTATGGTAACCAGAAAGGGGGTCATTACCTTGATATACCTACGATGTTTTCCATTAAAGTAACGCTTAGTAAAAATTACCAGTTTTCATTAAAATTTCAGCTAATCAGCTGATTATACTAAATAACATATACTAATTATTGTATGTGATTGTATCCTGAAGTCAAAATATCCTCTACGGATAAAATAAGCTTTAAGTAAAATAAAATAAGTCACAATATCCAACAAACAGTTGATTTAAAGGTGCACAATGAGTGTTATGAACTTTATCATGTATTTATATTATTTTTTTAAATGGTGTTTATTTTCATGAATAGAATGAACCATGAGCTCTTTCGGGCTCATTACTATTCTGAATCATCCTGTATTATCATGTCGTAATATTTTGATGAAATACTATCATGCACAAAGCATTACTGGAAGTGGTTACCCTATTTATAATAGCTTTAAATTTTCCTGTATGACAAGACAAGGTTCCACGAGTAGTTCAGTGGGGTCAAGTTAAACCATTGTTCATAGAACAATTTGCACGTTTTTCTAATAAAATTACAAAAACTGTTTAATTATTTACTGTTTGTGTAACTATTATGCTAATTTTTAGAAAAACTTAAAAGCCGACGAAAAACGACGTAATAAGTCAGTCACCACCACCGTACAAAAATGTATCGGCGTGATCTCGAATGGTTAAAGATTTTTTTTTTTATTATTTTGCAAATGTAGTTGGTCGAGTTGTGGTGGTGAAAGTACGAGTAGGACTCGCGCTCCGAGGGTTCCGAACCTAGTCAGGTTGATTAATTAGGTTAATTTAGCAGCGTCACTTAGTTACCTTACCGATAAACCAAGACAACTTTTAAAACGGATTTTTGAATATATATTAGGCCTTTACCTATGAAATTGCCGTTTTGTATGGAATAAGTGAAAGTACTTTTTTTTTTAACTAGCCTACATTTTCCCACTGCTGGGCAAAGGCCTCCCTCAACTCCTTCCACCTATCACGATCCCTGGCAGATTCCCACCATTCCTTCTCGAATCCATTGATGTCGTCACGCCAACGCTTTCGCGGCCGACCCCGACGTCGCTGTCCATCTTCCGGTACCCAATCTGTTACAATGTTGGCCCATTTCTCCGGAAGCATTCGACTCACGTGCCCGGCCCAATCCCACATTTGCCAAAGGGCAATGGAACGCAGCGTTCTAGGATTCCGGAGAGCCGATCGGGTGAGGAATACCACGCTTCGTTCATTGACTGGCATTGCCGATGTGGGAGCCAAAACCGCGAAGCTCAAAGTACTTATTTATTAAACTTTTTTATTTCTGTTATTCAAAGTAATCACCCATGCAATCGACGCATCTTTGCCAACGCATTGGCAGTTTATTGAAGCCCTTCTTGAAAAATCAGCTGGACGGGAGCCAACAAACTCTTCAAAGGCATTTTGTACTGCCTCTCGGGAATTGAATTTTTTGCCCACTAAAAAGTTGTCTATATTTTGGAAAAAGTAATAGTCGGTAGGTGCAAGGTCTGGTGAGTATGGCGGATGAGGGAGAGCTTTCAACCCCAGCTCTTGCAGCTTGGAGACTGTCTGTTGTGCAGTATGGGGTCGCGCGTTGTCGTGAAGGAGCAGTGGGGACGACCGATTGACCGAAGCTGGTTGCCGATGTGCAAGCTTCTCCATTATTGTCTCCAGTTCTTCACAGTACACATCTGCAGTAATGCTCATGCCGTTTTGTAAAAAGCTGTGGTGAATCACACCCGCACTAGACCACCAAACAGTGACCATCACCTTTTTAGGGGTCATTTTTGGTTTAGGGCATTGCTTTGGTGCTGAACCAGGATCTAACCAACTTGCTGAGCGCTTTCGATTGTCGAACAGAATCAATTTTTCATCGCACGTAACAATTCGGTTCAAAATTCCTTCATTTCTTTGCCTATTGAGAAGCGCGAGGCAGGTCTCGACGCGTACGTTGCGCTGGTGATCGTTAAGTTCGTGGGGCACCCATCTATCAAGTTTTTTTACCTTGCCTATTTGTCGCAAATGGATCAAAATTGTTTTGATGCTTACATCGAAAGCTGCTGCTAGCTCGGCTGTAGATTGAGTTTCGTCAGCTTCCACAATCGCCTTTAATTCATCATTGTTGACCAAAGTCTCCGGACGACCACGAGCTTCATATTTCAAGTCAAAATTTCCAGAACGGAACCGGGTAAAACCAATAACGGGTTGTGCGTTCGTTTGTACAGTTCTCTCTGTAAACGTTTTTGATGTTACGTGCCGTTTGTGTCGCGTTGGTGCCACGACGGAACACATATTACATAATTACACGAATTTTTAAAGTATCCATTATGACGAAAAATGTTCAAATGTAATGAAAATACAACGCTTATCAATAAACAAAAGACTGAGTTTGTAAAAAGAATGTCATGTTTTTAAAACAATTTAATTTGAATTTAGAATACAAAGCCATTCCAAACTTTTTTCTATTTGAAATGACCAGTACTGAAGAACGGCAATTTCATAGGTTACATACAAAAATATATACATATCACGCACTGGATGAAAAGATGACCTGATAAAACTTACTAGGAGCCGGCCGCACAAGAGCAACGGACTCTGTAATACTATGTGGGAGGCCTATGTTGATGATATGATAGATGATGATGATGACTATTTGTATCAAAACAATTGTTAGCTTGCCTTCAAATTATCTCTTTGACTTGTGCAGGATGTTTGGTAATATAATGACGATATTCAAGTGACAGTTTCTCAAAACATAAAAAAAACTTCCCTAAAAAAAACTACTAGTTATATTATCAAATTTTAAAGAAAATCGACTAAGCTTAGGTGATTAATTCGATATAAAACTTACTGCCTACTCTTGCAATCGACATCCAAAAATAAAGGTGCCGTAATCGACACAGTGTAGGTTTGCTACTAGTACCTAACCTACCTACCTCTTTCGGAATGGCTGCGGGCTCTGGGTTAGAAAGGGACAACAAGAGATGTCTCGAGACGTCACCAATACAGTATCTGTGGTTAGATGGCAAGCATTACGCAATAGCACAACATAAGTTTAATAAAATGTTTTTACATGCCAAATTTCACATTTCTATGTTAAACATTTCACAAATTTATTTATTATGCTCATCAAAATAACCCCTTTTATTTATGTGCATATATTATCAAACACCCTATAAAAACATTTATTGCTATTATTTATTATTTGATTGCAATTTATTAATTTAGTCGTTCATGGTCAATGCAATATTGACGGAAGTAAGCTTTAATTAAATTTGACATTTCATAGTAACTTGTTTCATTTATTGAATTATTTATTTTAATTTTATTAATGCAATAATACGATTTTAGGATAATAATATGATTTTCAATGCCTAGTCCTTCTCGAGTTGCGAAGCGTATCGATCACACAAAAGTGTAATTAATGAAGTATTAATAATCTAATAATTGGTCATCACGAAGTGTACTTACTGAAGTGAATATATTATGAAAACTTGAAAAGCAAAAAAGTGTTTTTCTACTAAGCTCGCTTTCACAATATACATATGTATGTGCTGTGCTTCGAAATATGGATGTCATGCGAATATGCAAAGCAGCTGATTAAAGGCCCTTTGGGATTACCCAAAGGTTATTTGTATCAGCTGTTTTACAGGCACCTGTAGACTTTACAGCTGTATTCCTTAAGTTGATGGACGCTAGGCAGTGCATCTTAGGGCACGATCCTAGGATACCTACGTCTTACGAGTTATAAAACATTGCCTACACATATCATACATTCAGGCGATAAATACCATTGATATCAGGTGGCAATTTTTGTTCAACGCTGTTGCATAGATAAGTATCGTAAGTTTCATATAAACGGTGGATGAAACTACCAAATGAAGGTCGATTTGAAAATGATTCACGATTTCGAATGCTTGGAGAAATCTTTTTTATTGCATTGGATGCAACCTAAGGTGCAACCTACCGAAATAAATTAAAAAGGTTAAATCTTTTTTCACACAACCTGCTCGTCAATGTCAAATTATATGTAAACCACACCGAAAGCTGGTGATTAAAACCCGACGGCTGAGTCGGGAGTACCGGCTGAGTGCGTTGTATGTATGTATATTTGTTTGTCCGATGATAACTTTCGTAGCGTTTATCCGATCATCATGAAATTTGGTATATAGGTAGGTAGTGATGGCACAATTTTGGTGTGACTCAATGAGCTAAAAATATTGGGGGGTTGTTGAGATATTGGGGTTCGAGAGGGGTAAAAAAATGAGAATGAGACTATTAGGTCAAATGAGACGTCAAATAAAAGGTCTTCATTAGTACATTTGAATCCCGTTTTCTACTGAATTTCATTTAATTTGATGTGATTTGTATTTGGAACCTCATCTGTTTTAGAATTTGAACCAAGCCCCACACAATAAAAACTTATTCGTAAATCGAACTAAACTCTGCACAGAATGCACCAACCTAAATTTGGTTTTTATTGTCTCCAGTAAGTGTGAAAGTAGAGTATTCTCTTCGTGGATAAAGCTGTCTACATCTTAGGCGTGCTTTTGTTCCTTTCTGCACTGAGTATTATAGCAACTCCAGTAACTCTAGAATCCTTCGTTACGTTCGGGATTCAATAAAGCGCCCGTGACGTAATACACTGCTTTAACACTTCGTTTGATAATGTACTATTAATGTATCTACTTCCGTTATTGTGTTTAATTTTTAAACCAACCCGACCGCAGGGCACGGAAAGTTTTGCATTATCCCCCAGCCCCACTAGATGTTAAGACGACCTAACAAAGGTTTCTGGTAGCCGTTGCGTGCAGGCCACACAAGATTCGCTCCGAATGTTTATTGGGGATGCCTTTTTACTATCGAAGAAGTAGGTAACATTAAAGCAATTTGAAGGGGTCTATATTCAGCAATGGGCATCCTATAGATGGTTTTAAGGATGATAATTATAATTTATCAGTTAATAATGTAATTCATGTGTAAATGTATTTTAATGATGCAATTAAGTCGTTATCAGTGCTGGCACGTTTGTAGTAAGATAAACTCTATTAATTACATAAATACATAGATAGATCGATTACATAAGAGTGAGTGGTGAGTGATTTGCTTGTTTTATTTCCATTATTTTCTTTGTTTAGTTCTAAACATGCATGACCTCATGATAACAAGAGTTTTTTTAATCAATTAAAACTTTAGTGATATTTTAATACATTGATTGTTTTTTTAATGATAAAGAATTATTATCTCCAGGATGGTGGGAGATAGCGACGGATAGGTTTGTCCGAGGATAACTTTCGAAACTGATTCGATCATCGTGAAATTTAATACATAGGTAGGTAGTGATAGCGAGTGAGAGCTAAAAATGTTGGGAGGTTGTTAAGATATTGTGGTTCAAGAGGCGTAAAAAAAAATGACTATGAGCCTATAAGCTCAAGTGGGACGTCAAATGAAAGATCTTCATTAGTACATTTCAACCCTGAATTTATTTTTAGTTTAATCTTCGTAATTTTTGAGTTATTAGCCATAATATAAACCAAATTTTGACAAAATTCACATGGTACACCAGTGACCCCACAGTGCTGTTATTTGGTATGCGTGTAGCTTATGTATCACAAATATAGGCAAGAGTCTGAAATCTAGAATAACTGCAATTTGTACCCCAAAAAAGAGTAACCAAATTACATGAACTCCCGATACCTGTAATTTGAATGAAACTGTAGGTCAAGTTAGTTGGTTTTATTTCGTGGCAATATTTTGATAGTCAAAGATTACGAATAATATTTTTTTGTGTTTATGGTAGACTCGCGAGATCTCAGTTCGGGGCGAACCACTAGTTATTATTATCAAACACTTTCTTGTAATCGCGTTTAAATTCGGGCAAGAGAAAGTATACGCAACTGCTTATTTCACCAGTACTGATATGACCTTTGTCCAATACACAGCGCCGGTACTTTGTGATAAACGCATTTCGATAAAATAATCTAATTCTTACAATATCATAGTATCGTCTTTTATTTGTGCGAAGTACACGTATAAAATGGTACTCCTGATAATTAATTTAATCAGTTCGTGTTTTAACGGAACTGTGAATGCTTTTACTAGACTGATTTTGATATGTTTCAGTGCACTGATATACCATTGTTTTGTTTTTGTGGAAGTGTTTATGAATAGTTACAATTTGTTGTACCCTCCAGTTTTGGAGAAGCCGGTGACTAAGGTGCAAAAAAGTGTGTTGGGAGTTTTGAGTTTTTTTATGGGGGTAGCTGCTAAAAAGGTACTCACTTTTGCAATTTTTTACTAATCTTTGAACACGACCACGGTGATTCTATTTCCTAGTAATCATTGTTCATTCTATAATCGCATCAAGTACTTAGGTATATATTTAAAAAAAATAACTAAGTAAATCGTTAATTGTCTAAAATGTTCTAGGAGGTAGGTACTCATTTGGACAATTAAATAAAGATTTTAGATTTACTTAATCTCGAATTTTAAAATGAAAATTTTTAATGTTTGTATTATAGCGATTACCTATCTATCATCTGATTGTAGAAATAGCTGTAGGTAATAATTATGTAAATTTTTAAAAATAAATAAAGGATTGTGTGGTTTTATGAAACCACGGTAAAAGTGAAACTTTGTTTCACATTATAGACATTTAACTAAAAATTTTCGTTGGCACAAATGAGTAATAGTGTATACACTACACGGTCAGCTGATGCGAACTACGAGTATAGGCGACGCCATATTGGCCTCTACATATTGGTCATATTGCTCTGACGAGCGCCTTTCACTTTATCCCTACTCCGCGGCTGACCGTCACGCGACATGCAACACACAGACGAAAAAGTTTGAGACGATATAATAAAAGTTTCACTTTAATTATACTTACTCGTACATAAATATTTGAATTATTTTAGAATGTGAATGTACACTAATATTATGAATGCGAAAGTTGGAAGGACTTTCCATTTGGAACGGTTCGATAGGGGGATAGGGGGGGAAGAAGGGGGGGATTTGCCCCCCCCCCCCCCTCTCCAGTGGGTGAGGAGATACGAATTAAAAAAATCTATTTTGAGGTTAAGTAAGTATGAAAAAATATTTTATTTTATGTTGGAAATGGGTAGGAGGGGTGAAGGGGAACAACGTTTTCATAGACCACTTTTTTCTCCAACCACCTGGACTTTGGGTGGGCTCCCGCCAGAAGCTCCTAAATATACATTCTAGGGGTGTCACGCACAAGGCCACGTGAGGTCGGGGTCGATTCTGTCACTCTTTTTGAACCTAACCTACTCAAGTTGCGGTGCCCCGTCTCGATTCAATCTACCATTTTTCGGCTTTTTTCGACAAGAGGCTCACTAGTCCAATACATGCACTACTAGAAAGCGAACACATAGACACAGAACAAATGTATTGTAAAATTTGTAAAAGAAATGTCAATATCATTGCCAATGCGAAATTCCCGCCAATAAAAGTTGAAATCTATCAAAAAAAGCCTTAATTAATACCTGTCACTGTCATCTCAATTTAGTGTCGCAATAGTCGATAATACGCAAACTGAACAGTCAGACATTGATTTCCGAGCGAATTTCACGATCGATTATGGATTTTCAAAAATTAATATCTCCTAAACTATAGGGTTGCGTGAGTTGGCACTTTACATGTAGGTTTCCTATAAGTATAGTGTCAACACATGAAAAAAAAATACTTAAAAAAAAAATGCGTAAAATTTTCCGTTTTTCCCCGACTACGGCAATACCAAAAGAAAGGGCTATGAGTTTAGCAGCCTATCTATATGTACCTATGTATGTGTGTATGTTTGTTTGTATTTATGTATGTTCAACCATAGTGCCTGAACAACAAATCCGATTTTGATGAATTAGGTGTCGATCGATTTGTTATTATGGTAATACGTAATCGCGTTCCGTAGTTAACTTATTGCTTGTTTTGCAGACAATCATGATGAATGGATTCATGCGATGGTTCCTTCGGTTCCTGGTGTCGCTGCTGGCTATCCCATTGATTCCACTGACGTATTTGCTGAACATCAGAAGGACCAGAAAATGCCCACCACCCACCAATCCGATCTTATTCAAATCCGCTACTACTCTGGCGAAGATGATAAGGAATAAACAGGTAAAGGGTACTAAAGAATAACAGATCAAATCCTGAAAAGGAGTGTTTAAATTACTATGAGCAACACTAAAACACTTTAGTCCGAGTTACTGATCCATTATTCGTACTAATCGGACATTTTATTATTTATTTAAATAAATAAATAATTATTGCTGGACATTTCACAAGCTCATACTATCTAGCCCCAAACTAAGTTTGGGGCTAGATAGTATGAGCTTGTACTATGGGAACCAAATAACTGATATAATACTCACATACTTTTTTTTTGTAAATACATACTTATAATAATATATAGAAAAATATCCAGACCCGGAACAAATATCTGTAGATCATGCAAACATTTGTGCCTTAACATTTAACATTTATCTTCTAATAAAAATCTCGTGTCACGGGTTTAGTGGTCGCACTCCTCCGAAGCGGGTCGACCGTACATTTGGTAGGTATGAGAATAGATCGTAAAGTATTTTTCACCCTCCTACCCCCCCCCCCCCCTCCCCCATTTTTTTATAACGATTTTAGTATTTTTTATGAACAAAAGCCATATATTTTACCCGTTGTTCATTGACGTTAAGTCATTTAGATGAAGTGTAGCGTCACTTTGACAAGATTGTTTTACACAGTTGTTATCCCGAAGTTCCCACGGGAACGGGACCGAATCATTGGATTGAACTTCATGATCCTAAGGTTCTCTCTAGTGAACGCCATTATTACAAAAGAATGGTACGTGAAGCGATTGAAATCAAGAAATTTCAAAATTTCAATCGTCGTGGTCGGTCGTCTCAGTGCGTAGATACGGTTAGTGTAGTGTATCGTAATATGAACGAGGACATTTCTAATTCTGAAGACCGAGTGAGGGTAGTTGCTGCAGCTACCCACACTTCTGGACGGTAACACCAAGTACCTACTCCAGTCAACCCGTGACCACGCCTGTTGCAACACAGCCGAAACGTCGGGATAACAAATAAAAAGGTACCTAGATACCCGTCAAGGTACTTAACAATCCTCAAAGTTATCCTATAATAAATCTTTTATATCGGTAAATGGATCTAAAGACTATCCAAAACTTTAGAAATTATTGTGCACTGATTATTCTTTAATTTTTTATGTACTTACACAAGAAAATACATTAAAAGTACAGAAATAGAGGACATAAAACAAAAGCGGGCTTAACTCTAAGAAGAGTTTTCTTCCAGCAAACCTTTGAGGCTAGAGAGAGATTATTTTAAAGGTAGGCAAGCGTACAAGAATCATATATAATTTTAAACAAATATAATGAAATAAAATAAATAAACTAATATATACAAATATAAATATATACCTACAATAAATAAAATTACACAGAAAGATGCTCTTTAACTTTCCGTTTGAAAGTGTTAAACGATGGACTAGCGTGAACTTCATGGAGAAGGGCCACCATAGCGGCTTGAAGTGTGTTGAGGTGTTTTGAGGAGAAGAGACTTCGAGGACCGAGGTTATTATCATTGAGTCGTACAAACGGTGGATGTGGAGTGAAGATATTCTGGTCACTTTAGTTATGAAAAGATCACTAGATTTTGTTCCAAAATATCTACAAATTATGATATATTTGTACATTATCTTTTGCATATAATTTGCATATAATAATAATAAAACATTTATTTCAGGCAATGTTTACAAATATAAAAAATATCAATGCAAGGGCCCATAATACCTACATACTAAAATAATAAATTTATTCATAATAAAACATTAAACGACACAACACTAATAATTAGGGTTTTCTCCTTTCAACCTTTGAACGTTTGAACACACGATTGTGACATTGTAAACTCTTAGTTATTCTATACATCAATATAATATACTTTCGTACAGGCACATTTTTTACTCAAGTACTTTAAGTTTATTATGTCAAAGCTGAAATACAATTTTAATTTACAGATAACATCAGAAGAAGTGGTAGCAGCCTACATAGATAGATGTAAAGAGGTCAATACATACGTGAACGCGATTGTAGAACCGAGATATGACACAGCGTTGAAGGAAGCCAGGAGTATCGACAAGATGATAGCGTCCTCACAGAGGAGTCCTGAGGAGTTGGAACACGAGTACCCGTTGTTGGGACTGCCGCTTACTGTGAAGGAGAGCATCGCTGTTGAAGGTCAGTTTCACGTCTGTTTCTTTAAAGAAAATGGGGAATCCACGTGAAGGGATTCCACGTGGAACACAAACGGCTAAGAGATTGGTAGAGTTACATAAAAATATAGCTAATTGAGCCGTGTCTTGACACTACTAAAGGTACTATTCCGAGCGCTGCCGACCGCAACTGCCGACTGCACGAGTGGCTGCCGCGTTGATCGGAACGTCTGTCATAGAAATACATACAAACCAGTAGTGCCGCTGTAGCTGACTGCGTATAGCCGCGGCACTTGCAGTTGGCATTGGCAGTTGCAGTCGGTTGGCAGAATCGATCGCTCGGAATAATACCTTAATTTGCCTCTTATATTCATGGGTAATAGTGGGTAATAACTTTAATTCCTTCTTATTTGTCCTGTCATTCATATTGTACCGAAACGCGACTGGATAAAACTCAGAACAATTGTTCTGAGTACCAAATACCGTTATTTTTTTTTTTTGGTCTTGTAAATCCACTGGCGTTATTTTCATGGCGATTGTAGATTAACGTCAATGTCCCCCACACATAGGCTGAAATGCAATCGACGAGACTTATTTCATTCTTCTTTTCTCACCAGTTTTTCTTTAAAACTGGTGGACCTTCTGCATCAAGAAGACTTTCGAGGCATTGACGTATAGACGGAAGTATATCTTTATGTAACTGGCTTGCGTTTTAATTAGATACTTTGCTCTTATGTTCTGAGCTAGGATTAAGTGCATCCGTTAGCGTGAAGAAAATTACACACTTTTAATAAGTACATAGGTTTGTTGCGTTAACAAGTTTTGTAGGATCTTAATAGCAGACACATTGTAGTGAATACAATGTATTTTATTAATAGATATACTTTTCCAAATACTTGGTTAATGTTAGGATGACTAACGTTACGAAAGCAATTAACTTTAAACTTATCGATATAATATTTTCTGCATAGGTATGTAAATTATCTAAGCACAAAAAAAGAATTTCTTTAATCGGTCCAGTACAGGTGTCTTCGAGTAATCGGGGACCATACATAAAAAAAGATTCCGAGAACTGAGAACCTCTTCCTTTTTTTGAAGTCGGTTAAAATTAGGTTCAGTGACGTCTTTTGAAAACGGTACCCTTATTACATAAGTTAGTCGCTGTCGTTGTCGCTGAGTCAGGCCATCCATAAACGTAACATATGCAATGTAGGTGTCAATGGGACAGCCTAGCTGAAAGATAGGCGGACGATAGCAAATAGCTTACGTACGGGCTTTATCCTTGCAAAAAATATTGATCCCATTACATAAGTGTTTTCTACCCATTTGGTAGATGGGTACTACTACTACCAAATGGGTAAAAGAAGAGTTGAATCTAAATTGGTAACCAGTCGTCCTAGCTGGGCCACGCTACCAACGTACCAAGTGAGCGAATTGGTGAATATAAAAAAAATTAAGTATGTTTTTATCGCCCGAATATTTTGTAATTTATTGATACGTAAAAATAAATCGTTGTACTCTTTTTTAACCCTATTGCGCGCACGAATAAATGGTAGATTTTGCCTAGTTTAAGTCTATGGAAAAGCAAACGCTCAAATTATGCTAATAGGTTTCTTCTAGGCAAGTGTGTACCATCGTAGACTGTATCATCGCTTACCAGTGAGAGTGCTATTTGCAACATATGACAGTAGATTATTTAGTTTTAAGTTATCTTTTGTACCTTAATCTTTTTTGTGTAAAATTGTACGCTGTAAATCGCATGTTTTATTAAAAACACACGCGATGCAGTTGAAATAAATGATTTATTAAACGTACGTTTATTTTTAATTGTTAAAAACGTACATAAGTATTCTATCAGATATCTGGTTTTTATTTGATACAATTTTATATAGATTATTTCATTCATTTGTAAATATACTCTGTGCACCGCTGCCCATTACTGCTCCGTTATTTACTTTCCATCCAAAGGTTGCCTGGAAGAAATCGCTTTCAGCGATAAGGCCGCCCATTGTACTTTATTTAAGTAGCTTAAATTAGTTTTTTTAAGTATTCCTGGTGTACAATAAAGGATTATTCTATTCTATTCTATTCTATTCTATTCTGGTTCCCATAGTACAAGCTTTGCCAAACTAATTTGGGGCTAGATGGCGTTGTGTGAAATGGCCAGTATTATATTCCCGCTTGCCTCCACCGGAGACCAGCGGGAAGATTATTTTCCTGTTTGTCCCCACACCTATACATCTAACGACTAGTGGACGTAGTAATGGATGGGCATGTACTTTCGTACTATTGCGTGTCGTTAATTGTGAATTTGTTGGTTACCTTGAGTTGTGTAATGGATTTTCATAAGGTATGGCAGGATATAGGTAATAACTAGCACTAATCAACACACCCAAGGGCGCTTCTTTATCCGATGTTTTAGCCAACGTAGGTACAAACCCTTACTGGGTTCGAAATATTTAAAAAATCTTGCTATTATCGATAGAATTAAAGTTGTTGCCCGCGATATCGTACTCGTTACACTCCTAAATGTGTAGGTAACTTATAAACTCCAGAATAACTGCAATTTCAACTCCAAAAAAGTTAACCAATATCATGAACTTACGTTACCTACCCGTAATTTGAATGAAACTGTAGGTCAAGTAAGTTGCTTGTGTATTTCGTGGCACTATTATAAACAGTCAAAGACTAAGAAGAATATTTTTTTTTGACTATAGGTATACTAGTGGTTTGCCCCGAACTGAGATCTCGCGAGTCTACCATAAACACAAAAAAAATATTATTCGTAATCTTTGAATATCAAAATAGTGCCACGAAATCAACCATCTTACTTGACCTACAGTTTCATTCAAATTACAGGTAACGGGAGTTCATGTTTTCTGGTTACGCTTTTTTGGGGTAGAAATTGCAGTTATTCTGGGTTTCAGACTTTTGCCTATATTTTTGTCACTTAAGCTACACGCATACCAAATTACATCATTGTGGGGTCACTGGTGTACCCTGTGAATTTTGTCAAAGTTTTGTTTTTATTATGACTAATAACTCAAAAACTACAAAGATTAAACTAAAAATAAAAACAGGGTTGAAATGTACTAATAAAGACCTTTCATTTGACGTCCCACTTAACCTAAACGTCTCATTTTCATATTTTTTTTACCCCTCTTGAACGCTAATATCTCAACAACCCCCAACATTTTTAGCTCATTTAGTCACACCAAAATTGTGCTATTACTATCTACCTATATACCAAATTGCACGATGATCGGATAAACGCTTCGAAAGTTATCCTCGGACAAACAAACATACATACATACATACAACACCGATTTGCCCAAGTTGACTTAGAGATCTCGCTTCGCTCGATCAATAAAGCTGGACTCGCTGTTGCAACTTGACTTGACACCCCATTTTTATCCCACATGGAGCTGATTTATGGAATAAAAAGTACCCTATGTAGTAATACAGGTTATAAACTACGCATATACCAAATTTCATCGAAATCGGTTCAGCCGTTACGACGTGATTGAGTAACAAACAAACAAACAAAAATCCAAACTTTCACATGTATAATATTAGTGTGATAAAATAAAAACTAAATAAACAATATTAACAAATAAATCCGCACCAATATTAATAAATAAAACACACACTCACAGTAAATACTAAAATGAACAAATTAAAATAACATTGCAGTTTTATGTGTCTTATCGTACCCACTAAGAGTGTCACAAGTTTTTTAGAAAATGTTACCAATGTGACCTCAATATTGTGCAGGTAGTAGGTAGCAGGTATTACTTTTAAGACTCAGTACGCTGACGTTGTTCGGAAATCAACCAGTCTGATGTGGATCTTGATCGGACGCATCTGCCGCATGCCAAGCAACTTGTAGACAAAGAGGAACACATAATGGGGGTCTATTCCAACTTTAGGCGACGTGGAAGACCCAGATAAAAAATGGGGAGACGAATTTGACTCATACACATCACATCTCAGCATTAATCGCGGAACGTGAAAGAAAAGATCAAACATCAAAGATCAAACGTAAATTAAAACCAAAGTTCGGCGCTTCAAAACCCGTCATGTCTGGAATTTCTGTAATGATTTCGAATCTTTAAATGGCATTAGTCTAAACCTCAAAAATAAAACATATTGTTTATTAACACAATTTCCATAAATTAGTTTCACGTGTGATTAATGAACCAGTTTTGTAGGTTTTTTACTCTAGGTCATGTTTCAAACAGAATCTCCTATTTTAAATTCTTACAATAATGTTTTGACTTTGACTTCACTTTTAAATAATTCCCAGGGATGAGCAACGACTGTGGAACCGTCTACCCTTACAGAAACCCTGCTAAGAAAGACGCAGACATTATCCGCCAAGCGAGGGCTGCAGGAGCAATACCCATAGCTGTTACCAACACACCACAGCTATGTATGAACTGGGAGACTTACAACAATGTTACAGGATTGACGACGAACCCTTATGACCAGAAGAGGACCACTGGTGGATCTTCGGGGGGCGAGGTAGGTTTTATTTTTGTAAGGAAACCAACTAAGTTTCCACATAACGATCATCATCATCATCAGCCCACATTCGTCCACTGCTTGACATAGGCCTCTCCCAATACGCGCCACTGATCCCGCTCTTCGGCTCTTCTCATCCAATTTCTGTCCGCCACCTTTCTTATGTCATCGCTCCACCTAGCCGGGGGGCGCCCCACACTACGTTTTCCGAGACGCGGTCTCCACTCAAGAACTCGTTTACCC
This sequence comes from Philereme transversata, assembly GCA_963924445.1. Classification (NCBI taxonomy): domain Eukaryota; kingdom Metazoa; phylum Arthropoda; class Insecta; order Lepidoptera; family Geometridae; genus Philereme; species Philereme transversata. The sequence continues at coordinate 9,461,873 of OZ004353.1, forward strand.
CAACGGTTGTCGGTTCTCCGGCATATATGGCCAGTCCACTGGCACTTCAGTTTGCTAATCCGCTGGGCTATGTTGGTGACCTTGGTTCTCTGTCGGATAACCTCGTTACGGATTTATCCTTCAGAGAAACTCTAACCATAGCCCGTTCCATAGCTCGCTGTGCAACCTTAATCCACGTCTCAGCACCGTAGGGCATTACGGGTAAGACGCACTGATTGAAAACTTTAGTTTTCAGGCATTGTTGTATAGGTGACGAGAAGATTCGACCTAATTTCCCTATAATGTTGCTATAATGAATGCTGCCCAGCCTATAACGATGCTAAGTCAATACTTTCTTGATGTTAACAGACAACAACATTATAAATGCTGTTAAAAAAAACTAGAAATAAACTTAAGTTTATTAATAGCTGGTTCTCTTATATGAACGACTACAAACCAGAAATTACCAAAATTGATGTTGTGTTTATTTAGATTAGACGACTTCAAACTAGCTATTTGCCCAATTATTTTTCTTTTAGGATAGGTGATTTAGAGACGAAAAGATTGAGTTTGAAAAAGTCAACCATAAGTTTGTTGAATGCAATTATTGAACCACTGAATAAGTTTGTTTTATTTTGTCACTGGCTTCTTCTATCTTGAACCGCAAAAGAAAATAAAGGATACTTAACTCGTTTTAGCAACTTCTTAATACCGATGCAAAAGCATAACATAAAATAACGTCTTATTTCAGTATTATACTATAGCGATTACCAACCAATAGTGCTACTTTGATATCTCCGAATATCAATGAAATCGTGTGATTACGAATACACAGAGTGACAAAGATGTTTCTAATTTCAGTCAGCGCTGATATCTGCCGGAGCATCTATCATCGGCGTTGGGTCCGACATAGCGGGCTCTCTCCGGCTGCCTCCTATGTTCACCGGGATATACGGCCACAAGCCTACACCGCGTCTTTTGTCTGTTGAAGGTATTTATTTAACCCCAGAAGTAAAAATAAGGATGTCTAAATACCCCCTTTTTGCCTTTATATTATTTATTATTGAACGATTGTGTTGCTGTGAGGTTTTAGTAACATGTACAGCAGTCAATACGTGTAAGAATCTAGTGGCTCCAGTGCAGGACATATCGCACATTATCAAAGACTGTCCACTCACCAAATACAACCGGAACCTAGCAGACTCCCTTCGCCCTCGAAAATGACGCTACCCAATGGATAAATAATCTTTACATTATAGAATACCTGAACGATTTGCAATGCCATACGAATAAATAATAATAAAGTATTGCCTTTTTGGCTTTATCTGTGATGTTCGGACTAAAAACGGGTGTTGTCTTGCGGATTCTGTACTGGCTGAAGGAATAACATTTCCAATATCTATGTAACCAAGCATTGGTTTACAGAGAGTTGAAGAAAAAATCAAATGTTCTGTTTCCCACGTTTATTAATATATGTATGTAAGTACATATTTATTAATTTTATATATGATATTTATTTATGTAAAATTATTTATGTAAATTTTCTTTTTTACCTTTTCTGTGCACTACCTACACATCTTTGTCTACAATACACAAAGGTTATCTGGAAGAGAATGCTCTTTAGCATTAAGTTCGCCTTTGTACTAGTTTTATAAGTGCAATAAAGTATTTTCAATCAATCAATCAATCAATGTACCTATTATTTATGTATTTAAGGTTAAGTCATTTTTCTTTTTCTGTTATTAAGTTTATTCTTTTTACACCTCGGCCAATCTTCCATTAAGCAATGATCCTCTCCATCCAAAGGTTGTCTGGAAGAGATCGCTTTGTTAAGCGATAATACCGCCCATTATGCTTAAATTTATTTGTTTTATTTTTTTATTTTTATATCTGTTCTGTTTAGCTTGTAAGGTATAATAAAGAATTTTCATTCATTCATTATTTTCCGATTCAAGTAAGTAGTGTATGGAGCCGTATCTACACTCGTTTCACAGACACCTATTAGATAATAAAATAACCTTACAAATTCTGCAAAAAAAAAACATATTCAAACTGAGAAACACTTACAAAGACGTAAGTTCGGAAATAGCAGGGATCCTGTTTTTTTTTGCTGCGGCTACCCTAAGTGAATATTTGCCTCCGCCCTTTGCCACTAAACTTAGGTACTTGATTTTCATTCTGTTGTTTCTAGCTTTTAAACAATTTTAATTTATTCATGTAATTAAACTTAACAAACAATGTACTAGTTCAAGTTGTATCAACTGTTATCAACAAAGTTCAAATAATTACACTGCCCCAATACACTATTTATATCATTGGCAAGCTACATCTACATCGCACAATCGACATGTGGACTACATCGTCAATAAATATATTAAAAAGTAAATTGTGGGTATTAATTGTATGTTTATTATTTTATATTTCTATTTCAGGCCACGTCCCAGATTGTCTGGACCCAGACTTCGAAGAGTACTTTGCTCTAGGCCCGATCACACGCTACGCAGAGGACTTGCCTTTGATGCTGAAAGTATTGAGGCAGCCAGGCAGTCCTGATATTCCTTTCGATAAGCCTGTAAGTATCTGCCTATGACTTAGCTTACCATCAGGCTGCCTTTCCACCAGAGATGTTCTACGTTGCTGAGACGCAGAGCAGTGCTTCGTAGGGTGCGTGCGACCTACGAGCCAATACTTTGTTGTAGGCGATTGTTACCATTTAATATCAGATGGGCCATACGCGTGTTCCACCTCCAGAGGGCTTAGCCAAGTTAGATTCGCTTCAAATCGATTCGTTTTCTACATAGGTTTGTTGTCGATATATCACGTAATATTTCCATAGCATGTGTCACTTTGCTGTGCCTTTTTTCGGTGAATGGCGGATTCTGGAAATGGCAGATTCTGGCAATTTCGGATTCTTAAAACGGCAGATGTACAGTTCAGTAATAAGTTTAAAGATAAATTAACATGACTACTTACCTACTTACAGCAAACTTTTATTTATTAACAAAACAAACATAACTTTCATTTTTTCAACAAAACAAACACAACTCATATGTTTTTTAACAAAACAAACATAACTTTTCTATTTTTTACCAAAACAAACATTACTTTTATTTTTACGCGTATTCTACAAAACATAACTTAATTATTTACTTTGATTACACGACATAATCTTTTTAAACACTCTATTGTTGAAATTTCGCTTTGTAATGTAATTTGTATATTTTTTCAATCTTCTGATCTTTTTCTAGTTCTATTACGTATACTTGGTACCTACCATTTCCGACCTATATTTTATAGCAGACTGTATAACATCTGCCGTTTTAAATCCACCATTGCCAGAATCTGCCATTTAAATAATCTGCCATTTCCAGAATCCGCCATTCACGGAAAAAGGTGTCATTTTTGGACTTATCAATACAATTATTTATTTATTTATAACGCCAAGTTACAAGTCAAATACAAAAGTAATATCGACTAGCGTCATCGCTAATCGAATGTAACTTGGCTAAGCCCTCGCCTGGTCGTATAAACAAAAAAAACCTGGTCCTGGTTAAATACGTATAAGGGGTAGTTGTTGGCTGGGGAGTCTAACGAACCAGCACTCAGGACGGCAATGACCAGCCCCTAGATGGCAGTGATACCTGCCATGACAACGGACAATCCGACACCAGTGTTGGTTACTATCCATACCTTACTTAGCCAGACACTTATCGTTAATAATCTCAAACGCGCATTTCAGGTGGACATTTCAAAGCTGAAGTTCTACTACATGGAAGGCGATGGTAGTAACGTCTCTGACACCATAGGACCAGACGTAAGAGCAGCTATGGAGAAAGCCAGGGAACATCTTAAGAAAACTTACAATATAGATGTCAAACCAGTAAGAACTACTTATGGTTACAGCATTTATAGTACCAAAACGGGTAGAAAAAAATTATATAAAAAATCCGTAATTTGGAGTTAGAGTTCAAAAAGTTCTTTCTAAGTAGGTATTTAACGAAGTGTCTTTACCAGTATTAAACACGTAAAATTACAAATTTTAAAAACATCCGACCCAAACTGAAGCACCCCAGTAAAACTAACTTTCTAATTTAAAAAGACCGTATCCGAATGGTCCGTGAGTTTAAGAACTACGATATTACAGACAGATACAGCATAGATATACTTAGGCGTCGGCGTCAAACTAATCACCCCTCTTTTTGAGTAGGGGGTTATAAATATGAATATTTTTTTATTTTATGAAATGGACTATTGTAATTCTCATATAAAAGATTTCAACGCGCGCGTCTATAGCGCGGCGAGTAGAAAGTTAAGCGTGGCTGACACAGATACTTATTAGAGAAAACCCAGGTGTGTTAGTTTATATGTTGGCTCAAGTAAATTTTCACTCCCGCCACATAACTTTACGACTTTTAGCACCTTCCACGAATAAAATAACCTTTACCAGACATGGCATGATTCAAAAAAAATCTGGAACAGTTTGATTCCTATACGTTTTGATGTATTTTATGAGAATGTATTGAATACATCTGTGGCGCTATGGACGAATATCTGACTGAGGCTCAAGAAGTGGAGGGTTTAATTGCCACTGCGGGACAAATTTGTGAATTTTTTTTCTTCTGTGTACGTAGTTTCTGATACCCACCATACAAAGAACCCTAAAAAAGATTCATATACATGACTGTTGGGTGATATTAATACCTGGCCCTAACCATGAATTCATTTTAGCTTCTTTATTCCAGCTCAAAATCAAGAACATTGAGCATATGTGGGAAATCAGCGTTCGCGTACTAATGAATATCAGGAACGTTCAGAACATATACACGGATCCTAAGCAGAGAGACAAATGGGTCTCCACCTGGCCCGAGGTCATAAAGCGGCTCTTCGGTTTCTCCAATCACAACTTCCTGTGTGTGTGCTATGGACCATTGCAGAAGTTCTTCGATGCTTTGCCCAAGAGTTACTATAAGAAGCTTCTAGAGATGTTTGATCAAATCAAGGTTGATTTTGACGTAAGTATTGCAACTGTTGATGTCTTTTACATGCTTATGTTTTAGTTATGGACGATTTCTGTTTACAATTTTTAAAACCATCACAAAAATTTCAAGCCCAGACGGGACTTGAACCCGCAACCTTCTTCTTGATACGAGGATGCACAATCCAAATGTGCTACCAGGCACGTCACGTCACGTCAGGGTCGAAATTAGTGAGATGATTCAGATTACGACTAAAGCGCCGTTAGCTCCATCTACAGGAAAACTTACATAGTTTTTTGACCTGCTCAATGCCAAACGTTGTAGTTTAGAACATTGACAAGAGATGTCGCATTGCTTAAATGTGTTGATTTTTGTTTAGCTGTAAAGTAAGTTTAAGCGCTAACGGATGATTCAAATCGGTACAATAATAGTCCTAGATAACTTATAACAACAAAGGTAATTAAAGAGGACGAGAAAAATATTTGTATTGCCTTGAAGATGCTTATAAATCTTGCTCATCATCATCATAGAACTTTAGCATCTATAAAAGATGGTTTAAGCAGTGTCCGTTTGTGAGTTTGGCACTTACGCATATGATTTGTAAGGCCTATACAAGACAGCAACGGTCGCAGAAGAAGCAGACGAAGTGTGTGCCTGAAGAGGCCGTGCAGCGCGTTCATGGCGTTAGTCTCGTTTTTGGAGCAATAGTGCAAACCAGGCGTTGCCGTGCCCGACAACACCCTCGAATAGAATTTATTTTTTAATTAGAATTTATAATTTATTTGATTTTTATTTTAATTATTTGGGAAGTTAAACAGTCATATATTATGAAGTTAAACATAGTCCTACTAGTTACATAAATAAATGCATGACCCACGACATCATCCACGGATTAATTGAAGAAGTGAACATTATTAATTAATTTATAAACAATATATGATTAAACAGTAAAGAAACAGAATAAGTGGGTAGTGGGTATCTACATTGTACCCACTATCAGCTGTTCGAATGCCAATCGGCTTATAGTACCTACAATTGCAATCGCATTACAAATGCAGTCGTGCAATCAGTTTCAAGATGGGAGCTCTTAAAAATTGAGATATTTATGAGAGTAGATATGATCTAATTTAGTAAATAATTTGAGAAGGAACTAGCAGACTGACGTCCGAGTGGTGTAATTTAAGCTTAGGTACATTATTGAGAACGTGTAAAAGCAGTGATTTAAGAATTATTCAATTATCAGAGTAACCAATGCATTACCAATACACTCCAGTATTTGTGTTGTTTTCTGTGTAATAATTATAATAATAATAAATTATCTTAAATTGATAGATGCAATATTCTTAATTGCTGTAACAGCAAAATACATAATCTGCCATGGAATACTTCAGTAGCCTCATTACGTAAGCCAATTACTGTCGCGTCGATGTCGCTGGTCACGCCGTCCCTTACACACGTGATTTACGCACTGTAGGTGCTTATTTAATAAGGTTACCGGGTTAAACTTTTAAGGTTGGTATCATTGAGATGAATCATTCAAATTTAATAATTCTCAAAACCCCTTTTACAACTATAAGATAGGTTATGGCCACGTAATGTTAATTTGCTTTTATTTTTATTTACAGAGAGTCCTTGCCGATGATGCCGTTCTTCTTTACCCATCTTACCCAAAACCTGCGCACCTGCACTACAGGGTCTACTATAAATTCCTCAACTGTGGCTACCTTACCATCTTCAATGCATTAGGACTTCCTGTTACTGCATGTCCTTTAGGATTATCCAGAAAGGGTCTGCCTGTTGGTATACAGATCGCTGCGAACAAATGCAATGATCATCTGTCGATAGCTGTGGCTAGGGAGTTTGAGAAGGCGTTTGGGGGATGGGTCCCTCCGAATAAAGATATGGTGGAGAGTATTAAGACTGCTTAGAGTTAGGTAGAAGTATTTAAGGAAGAAAGAAGTTAATGCCTAAGATGTGTTGAGACACGCCTAGTTATTTATCGGTCCTGAAGTTGCATGTCTTATCACCTAAATTTTTTTAAAGGATTTACTCACGTTTAAACAGATGCAAAGGTGTAGAAGACCAAGTAAATGGGCTCCTCTGTCTACTTGATGCTTAGAAAGCGCTAATTGGTAACCCTCCTATGTTTAAAGATTGAAATTTCAGAAGTACCTAATATAGGTATAATTAACTATTATGACCTTAAAAAGAAACAATTTAACCATCTATAGACCATTATTATAAATACGGTCTTAATCACGTATCGTTTTATCGGTGTTACGAGCGACAATGTTACGGTTCAATTTGTGAACCTTATCAAGATGAGTGCGATCCGCTCCTCACTGCGTCTCGCCTCGCAATGTGTGCAATACGTTATAAATTCTGTGAGTATGTAATGTAATGATTGAAATAAATCACATTTTTTTTAATTAGCATCTATAAACCGTTGAAAACGATCTTTAGATAGCTCAACTACTGCAGATCACCAGATGGCAATATCTGCAAGACACAGTATGATTGGTTGCAATCTATAAAAATTCTCATAAAAATAAAAAAAAACCATCTAATATTCAGGAGGCCTGCCAATTAGTATAGTTTTTGCGCCTATATTATTTGTTTTATTAGTCTGTGATTCGGTTTTTATTTTAATGGAGATGCCTAGTGATAATCTGGATTGGACCCTTACAACCTTAGAATAGAATATATTATTTGTAAATAGGTACTTAGGTTTTATAGAGTTTTAAATAAATATTTTAATGTTTCTACATAAAATGATTTTGTTTTAAGTAGTTGTCAAAAAAAACAGCTAATGTACCACCTGAATTTTTCCTAAAAAAACACCATGGGTTTATCACAAAAAAATTAAACACTGTTAAACGCGTGTTAACGCATGTGTATTCTGCCCGTCCTTATCTATGGTGCCAAACTTGGTCATTGACGGAATCTCAAAAGTCCAAACTCAAGGTTTGCCAAAGAGCCATGGAACGCAGCGTGTTAGGGGTAAAGAGAATCGACAGGATCCGCAATACCACACTGCGCGCGAAGACCGGCATCGCAGATGTTGGCGACCAGACTGCCAGGCTGAAGTGGGACTGGGCGGGTCACGTCAGTCGTATGGTCACATACAAATGGGCAACAGTCGTTACACAATAGGTGCCTGCAGATGGGCGTCGAAGCCGGGGCAGGCCGAGGAAGCGTTGGCGTGACGACCTCGATGCATTCCAAGATGGCTGGTGGGACGTGGCGAGTGATCGTGAGATGTGGAGGAACATGGGGGAGACCTTTGCCCAGTAGTGGGAAAGTATAGGTTAAAAAAACGCGTGTTTAAAAAATTTAATAGAATTTTTTAAACACGCGCATTCTAATTTCGCTTATCTAATTTAAAAAGTCATAGAACAAATATTGTTCGTGTCATTATGACCAATGAGCCCCTTTCACGTCATACATATTCCTAAGCACTCTGTATTTTGGTAAGTATTAGGTAGGTAAGAATAAGAATAAGAATTAAGAATAAGAATTAGTTTATTTAACAACTTAGGAATACAAAGTGCATTGCATTGTGTACAAACAAAACAATGGCTTATTAATATAATAAACAGTATAAATAATATAAGCACTAAGGTTTCGGAACATACCTCCCGTGCTAGTTAAAAACTGTGTTACGGCGAGGTAGCTCTTCACTCCCCAGGTGCTTCAGCACTTGAAATAAACACCCTAGATGTAACATAAATTACAGTAAGTGCTAAATAAATAGTATAAGCTTGTGGTAAAATTTGTATCATAGTAGGTACTTACATTTTTATACAAGGGGTGTAATAATGAGTCGAAGGTGCTATTGATCGAGATCGAGCTTACACCCGAGTAACTTTCATACTGGTAACACATAACTTTTCATCGCGAATGCGGGGAATTTAAAAGTCACAGTTTGTTGCTAAAAATAAAATTTGGGTTTCCGGCATTCATGGTTTTTCTTTCACTACTAAACTATGGTCTTTTTACAAGCTTTTTATTAACTTGCAATGTATGTATGTTTGTCCGGGTGAAATCTTGCAACTGAATTATAAACCCATTCCCCTCAACCGATTGAGCTGAAATTCGGAATACATACGTAACTTCGGTGGCAATGCAATAATATGGTATCATGGAAGTGGTCTCATGATGGAGACGGATGCTAGACAAAGGAACTGGTGAATGGATTATAGTAGGCTACTAGTGTTTGGGCTCATTTGAATCCGCTTGCGGTTCCGATTATGAATTTTATAAAAGCTTGTTTTTAAAAGGTAATTTATCAACAAAAAACTTATTTATTTGATAGAAATAATGATTTGTCATTGAGGTTGTCTTTCAATATAGCATAATAAGAATGTAACCTCTTTTATTTTAAATAGAAACGAGGATTTGTTATGCAGGCTGTATTTAATTTTAATATACCTATTATAAGTGCAATGAGCCTCATTCATTTTCAAATTTACTTACAGGCCAACTTTCAGGGCGACTTGCGCAACGATGCCTAAACATATTTAGTGGCTTAAACATGATTTAAGAAGTTATCAAATCATACAAATATGTCAAATTTAAACATGTTTAGTCGCTTAATAGTCGGACAACCAGACGCTCCGCGATGCGCCACCGCTACATGGTAGACATACCTCCCATACGCACAAAGCGGTACTCTTCCACCTTTATTATGCGCACCGCCAAGGAGTGGAACGCCTTGCCTGAGTCTGTGTTTCCTGATAACTACAACCTAGGGATCTTCAAGTCACGAGTGAATAGGTTTCTTCTAGGCAAGCGTGTACCATCGTAGACTGCATCATCGCTTACCATCAGCCGAGATAGTGGTCAAACGCTAGCCTATAATTTACAAAAAAAAAGGGATCGTAGGGATCGCGATCGTGCAAGCGGGCCTCAGAGCATGAAATGAAAAAAATATTCTAAGGCAATCTTAAAAATAAGCATAGATTTCTGTCATAATTGTGCCTACTACTCCGCAATAAAAACCATAGTAACAAGTTTATTCGAAGGTTAATCTGCAGGCATGTCTAGGACAAACACGCGACATTGCGCGACGGTATTACAGTCATTAGTCCCATAAGGCTTCTTTGTTACAATCATTATGCCGCTGAATATTCAGGTAGAGCTGATATAGAATAGAATAGAATAATCATTTATTTCAGACAGTGCCCGTCCATACAAAATATCAACAATCACAAATAAATAAAAAAAAAACCAAAAACATACAAATCAATAATAATACAGTAAATTAGATCAATTAGATCAATTAGAATGCTTTTATAGGCTTTTTTATTGGACTTCAAAAAAAAAGAAGGAGTTTCTCAATTCGAACTGCGACAGAACAACCGCTTTGGAAAATTCTTGATTTATTTAAAAGGATTGCTCCCCTAAAAGTTTCATTGAAATCAGTTTTCAGTAGTTTGGTTTTTAAATCAAAATAGAGAATGGTTAGAGGTTAATGGTTTAGAGTTTCGGTTTTCTGAAGTTGGTTACATTTTCGTTAAAAAGTTACTTGTTGATGAAGATTATGGGTTCAAATCCCATGGGGCTCTTTATTTTCTCAGCGACGTGTGTTGTTAGGTGGCTTATGTATGTAAAAATGTACATAAAATGTATAAAAATAAATAAATATTGCTAGACATTTCACACAGCGCTATCTAGCTCCAAACTAAACAGAGCTTGTACTATGGGAACCAGATAACTGATAGAATACTTACATACTTTTTTTTTGTAAATACATACTTATAATATATAGAAAAACAACCAGACCCGGAACACATATCTGTAGAACATGCAAACATTTGTTCCACGGCGGGAATCGAACCCACTACCTCCTGCGTCTCTGCCGGATATTCGCCCACTGCGCCACGGAGGTCGTCGTATATAAGGTGTACGCGATAAATACTTTTTTTAAGTTAAGTTTTAATTATAAAACCTGTGTTACGTAATGTTATGTGAGTTAATGTGGTGACCAAAGAGAATGAACTTTACTAGGTATGTACTTATACTTACAGACATAATTTGAGAGTCTAGTATTTAGGGAATAAATGTACGTATACATATATCATGGTCAAATTCACGCTAAATGCATATCATCACATAATAAAGAAGCATCATAGTCCTGACTTATTAATTATTAATTTAATTAATAATTAATATTTATTAGATTTATTTATTTAATAAATAAATAATTAATTAATTAATTATTAATATAAAAGCAACCTCACACACCTTACAGCCTAAACTACGCGCTGGTCTTAGATACTTGAAATTTGGAGAGTGTGTTCTTTTTCCATACATATATGTACTCTTTGTTGAAAACTAGTTGCCATTGGGAGTAAGTATTTTAGTATTTTCTTATTAGGCAATTCGGTTGCCCACAAGGGTGTAGAGGTGTTCTGAGAAATAATTTTCCGAAATTCATCCCCTGAAAGTGGTGTTGAAAACCCGTAAGTACTCTGAGTTTAAATAATTATTTCTTAGGTTTTTTTTGGAGCACATGAAGGGTGACCTTCCTCTTACACTAAAGCACCAGCTCATCGACATATGTATCCTGCCCGTCCTAACGCAGACATGGTCGCTGACCGAGTCACAAAAGCCCAAACTCAAGATTTGCCAGAGGGCAATGGAATGCAGTGTTCTCGGATTCAAATGGATTGATCGAGTGAGAAACACCACGTTCGTTCGTTGACAGGCATTGCCGATGTTGGAAAAAGACAGCCAGGCTCAAATGGGATTGGGCGGGACACATTAGCAGAATGCACCCCTATAGGTGAGATAATCCAGCTGCAACCTATGGAGGCCTGATGGAAGACATGGTCGGGGTCGGCCGAGAAAGCGTTGGCGAGACGATCTTGTTGCCATCGAGCAGGAGTGGTGGAGTATGGCACAGGATAGAGACAGATGGAAGGACTTGGGGGAGACCTTTGCCCAGCACTGGGACAATATGGGTTGATTTAAAAAAAACAGGTTCTTGTTACACTATACTCACAGTTTACCTACGTGGCGCAGTGGGCTTATAGCCGGCTGAGACGCAGGAGGTAGTGGGTTCGATTCCCGCCACTGAACAAATGTTTGCATGCTCTACAGATGTTTGTTCCGTGTCTGGGTGTTTTTCTATATATTATAAGTATGTATTTACAAAAAAATATATATGAGTATTCTATCAGTTAACTGATTCCCATAGTACAAGCTCTGCTTAGTTTGGGGCTAGATAGCGCTGTGTGAAATGTTCAGCAATATATATTAATTTATTTTATTTATTTAGTTAAATAGAAAGATACCTTGACCTGGAAAAAATCTATGTACCAGTGCAAAAAGGTACCTTTAAAAAATAAGATGTACAATTACATGTTTTCTAGCCAGTACAAAATAAAAAAATATTTATCGGGTTTGACTATATTTAAGTAGTGGTTCGCCCCGAACTGAGATCTCGTGAATCTCACAAAAAACAAAATAAATATTATTCTTAAGGCGACTTACACAACGATGCCTAAACGTATTTAGTGGCTAAATATGATTTAAGGAGTTGTCAAATTTAAACATGTTTAGTCGCTAAATACGTTTAGTGATCTTTGTGCATAACCAACTTACTTGACCTACGTTTAATTCAAATTAGATGTAGGAGGTAGCGGGTTCGATTCCCGCCGCGGAACAAATGTTTGCATGATCTACTGATAGGTATTTGTTCCGTGTCTGGGTGTTTTTCTATATATTATACGAGTAAGTATGTATTTACAAAAAAAGAGTAGATATGTATTCTATCAGTTATCTGGTTCCCATAGTATAAGCTTAGCTTAGTTTGGGGCTAGATAGCGCTGTGTGAAATGTCCAAAAATATTTTTATTTATTTTATTTTATTTTAGTTATCTCATGATGGGTCCACTAATGCGTTAACGTAGCATTCATCTGGGCAAACACATTCTTAGCCCAGAGGAGCTAACATCTATCACTCCTAGAATAGAATATTCTACAGTTTTTAGCAGCTGTAGGACTTAATGGTGAACTTTAAACACCCCCACAACCTAGGGGCTACACAAAAACAAATGGCGATCACAATAGGCCTCGCGGCCGCAGTGAAACGAAAGCCGCAAAAGCTAAAAAAAAATCCTGCCTGTCCTAACCTACGGTGCGCAAACATGGTCATTGACCGAGCTGCAGAAGTCCAAGCTCAAGATTTGGCAAAGGGCCATGGAACGCAGCGTCCTGAGGTTCCGGAGAACCGATCGGGTGAGGAATACCACGCTTCGTTCATTAGCTGGCATTGCCGATGTGGGAGACAAAACCGTGAAGCTCAAGTGGGGTTGGGCCGGGCACGTAAGTCGAATGCTTCCGGAGAAATGTGCCAACATTGTAACACCCTGGGTACCGGAGGATGGGCAGCGACGTCGGGGTCGGCCGCGAAAGCGTTGGCACGATGACATCAGTGGATTCGAGAAATGGTGGGAATCTGCCAAAGATCGCGATAGGTGGAAAGAGTTGAGGGAGGCCTTTGCCCAGCAGTGGGAAAATGTAGACTAGTAAAAAAAAAATCAAGCCATTGACTTGTACAGGTTACAAATAGAAATTAAACTCAATCAAATCAAATTAAATTAAATCAAATCTTCAGATTAATCAAATTATAAAATAATTCTAAATTATTTCATTCTAATTTTGGGGCTGCCACGATGATATTTTTTAAATTTACCGCGCATTTTTACAACATCTTCTCTGTAAAATGTCTACTCACTTTTTGGATAATGAGACGTATGTAAAACCTATGTAAAACAAGATTGATCAACGGAGAGAGATTTTAAATAAATTGATCGACGAAATTCTTACATTTTGGTCACCCCACCCCAGGCAAATTGTGAATAAACTTTCAGTCGGATTATCCGGAATTTTACTCTATGCTTTCGGATGAATGAAATGAACAAAATTAGTAGCCCTTGGAGTAGCCTCATGCCCTCTCTCTTGCACTTGGGCATTCGTTGTTCTTGTTCTGCTATGTTATAATCTATGGACCCCTAAATAAGGAACAGAAATCCATAGACAACTTTTGTTACAACATGAAAAAATGAGAATGGTGTATTTTAATAAATAATTTAATCTGTAAATTATTGTGAATTAAATTAATGTGTCAAAATCACAATAATAAACTGAATTAATTTAACGAATTATAGAACATAATTCCATGGAAAAACGAAACGTGATTTCTTTGAATTTTGTGAATGACAGATAATTGACAGATTACTGCTACTGGCTGTCAATTTATTTGATGAGTATGGAAATTAGGTCCATTTTCATTTTCGATTAAATTAATTAGATACTTCTAAATCAAAAATTGTAAAATAAATTATTCACTCGCGTTAGATTATTTTTTTAAGACCACATTTTTTATTTGCTAATACTCAAACAACGCACGCGCACTGAACACCCATCGCCCAAAATCTCCCAGCGCCATATTGAGAGAGGCGGACGTTGTATGACTTGAGTGATTAATCGTGGTTAGTGCAATAATTTGAAGTGGAATATTTGATCGTGCCCTATGGATAAACGTTCGGGTATGTAACAAGTGAAAAAGTGTATTCAAGAAGCGTCTATTCTCGCGCAGTGTGCCCTTACAAATCACTTCGTAACCTAGACTTATGCCGTTCTAGTTATCAGTAGATTACCTAGGTATCATCAATCCGCTGTTTGCTCACAGTTTTAATCTTATTAATACACACGTGTGGGGAATAGCCATAGGTTTCTTGAATCTAGTTACATTAACAAGATTATACGATCGGTTCGCAAGGTTCCACGCTCGTATATAAGCGGATTTCAGAGTGTTTATGTCGGCAGTTGACAGAAGCGTTTATGTATATGACCGATCATAAGTCACCACACCCAGTGACCGGATTGTCGGTTTTTGTATTTGATAGTTTCTAGTTCGGATGGTTGTTCGCGCGTCGTCGCGTCGGTACGTGATAAAAGTGTATTTGTGTCGTGTTCTCGTGATGCAGTGAGTGTAATATTGATGTAATTTTAGGAGTGGTGTGCCTCGGTTGAAAGGCCTGCCGAAAGGACAGGGCTCCGCGCGCGAGGACGGTCTGCGGCCCTCCGCTCTGAGGAATCATGGAGTGCTGTATGTCAGAAGAAGCCAAAGAACAAAAAAGAATCAACCAGGAAATAGAGAGGCAACTCCGAAAGGACAAACGAGATGCCAGGAGAGAACTCAAGTTGCTCCTGCTCGGTGAGTACCTTCTAATCACTAAAATGTACAATAACATACATCTTGCCATAGTTTTGATACTAGTGACATATCAAATTACAAACCAATAAGATTAGATTCTAATCTGAATTTGAGTTGTTGACACAGTTCGTATTCTCAATTTAATTCCCTGAAGTGTCCTAAATAGCTAGAGAAAATTCGAAAAATATATCTAATCATAATAAATTAACAATGTTACCATAACCTTGATAACAAAATGAGGTTAATGTGGTTCCCATAGTATTAAAATGGAAAGCACAGGTATCTCCATGCAGAGATAGAATACAAAGTATTATAAGACTGTCTTTTTTGTCAACATTTTATCTTTCTGATTGATATTGTGTATGCTTCTTAGAACTTACTTGATAAGGGTTCAGATTATGATACCTATTCACTCATAAATAGGTAATAAATAGAATATACTACCAGAAATAGTGTTTTCTGCTACTTCAATAAACTAATTCAAAAATAAATTCAATAACTGGCTTCCAATTAATAAGACATTGCTACAAAAGTGAACATTATGAGACTTTCAACACTATGTGATGTAGACATGTCAGCATTAATGCAGCTCATCTATAAAGAAAATAAATAAATAAAGTAAAAACACCACACTTTTTTACCTAACGCAGT
The DNA here is from genome assembly GCA_963924445.1 of Philereme transversata. Classification (NCBI taxonomy): domain Eukaryota; kingdom Metazoa; phylum Arthropoda; class Insecta; order Lepidoptera; family Geometridae; genus Philereme; species Philereme transversata. Next base: position 9,477,707 of record OZ004353.1, read on the forward strand.
GCCCCCAGTAGGAATTAAAACTAATGATGATAAACCTGCCTGTTGTCTTCATCTATAAATGTCCTTATTTTATTATCATCTGCAGACCTTTTTTTTAATCAATTTTTTACGAAAATATATAATGGCGAATGTTCTGAAGAGCTGTTCAATTTAATCCCTGCTTCCCACTTCTGCCATCGAACCTCCTGCAACCGGCAACAAGCTCACCCACATATTGTAGATGCGTGGAAGTCTCACACAGTGTGTTTCACTCGCTCGTTTCTTCCACGCACCTGCAAGATGTGGAATGACCTTCCTCCGGAGGTTTTTCCAGTGGGCTTCAAAATGAACACCTTCAAGAGAGGTGTAAATAAGGTTTTAAGTGCTAGGCAATGCGAATACAGTACCTCGAATGCTGCAGAAGTTTATAGGTGGCGGTGACCACTTAACATCAGGAGGCCCGTCAGCTTGTGCATCTACAAGATTCATATTAAAAAAAAAAAACTTGTCTCAGGTATAGCTGAACAATGGTAAAATTTATTTTTAAATAAAATTTTACTAGACAATGGGTAGTTTAGCATAAAATTTGTTAAAGTAATAGTAAATTTAAGATATTAATAGTGTTTTAGTTCAATGAAGATTATGATATTGTTACCTATATGGAAGTTATGTTACATAGTGAAGTCCTAAGAAAACCTTTTGAGATATACATTATTTATGAAGAATCCTGGATTTAAATTGCAGGCACATGAAGGTTTATACCTGTATTCCTCAGGACATATTGCTAAGGTGTGTGACGTTTGAGGCAATGCTTTGTTATAGGAAATGGTTACCACTTAACATCATGTGGGCCATTTGCTTGCTCCATCCAAGTTTTGGTAGTTGGATGAGAGATGCAAAAGATACAGGATAGGAAGTGGGTGATTCCGGTCTGAGATGATGTGTAAACAAGGGATGATAAGTGTAAAGTTATATTAAGTCTTTGTCTGTCTGTCCCATCTACCTCCTAGACTGGTGTCTGTTCCAAACAGATGGACCAAAATCATTATTTTAGGGTTCCTCAAAAGGAAAAAAGGAACCCTTATAGCTTATAGGATCACTTCATTGTCCATCTGTATGTCTGTCTGACTGTCTAGACCCTTGTTTTGGTAGAAAGCTGGTGGTTTTTTTTTAGTCCTTAGCTATTTTAGGTAGAAATTTTACAGTCCATCTAAAGATCAGAGGGTTTTAAATTTAGCATAATTTATATATTAATTATTACTCAAACTGCATTATATTAAAGTCTGGGATTAAAACAGTGATCAATTAAATGATAACCTTAATTAAACTACCTTAATATTCATGCCTCATGTGAAAAATTCGTGTTCATACATTTACAGTAATATTCATAATCCGATGCATACTTTAGTTTTTAAATATGTAGTTACGCAGACCGAGATAAGTTGGTACTATATTTATGAGAAATTTTGGCAATTCAAACGCTTAATCGCTCATACAACCATATAGAAATGTATGGCGTGATCCTTGATGGGTTGAGTGGGCAATTAAAAGCAATAGTGAAAAAAAAATCTAAAGAATGAGATGATCATCAATTTCAACCCGTGTCGGTTGACCCACTGCTGGCCATATCCTGTCTTTGTTTATCTCAATTATCACACACATGGTCTATACAATGTTATTAACCTATATTACTGGTGGCAGTTCCCTGTTAATATTTCCTGTTCTCAGACAGGATATGTGGAAGAAATTAGTACAAGCCTTTGCCTTTGATTTTGCACACCATCATCATCATCTGTTTATTCAATATTTAATTATTTTTATTATAAGCTACGGTCCTATAACGCTCTCGTGAAATACAGTCCATCCAAAGATTGTCTGGAAGACATCGCTTTTAGCGATAAGACCACCACTTGTTATTCTGCGTGTATTGTTGTTTGGGTTTTATTTTAAGCGTGTTTACAATAAAGCGTTTTCAATCTATCTATCATCATATCAGCTGCAGGACATATCTTGTGCAGCCTGCAACCAATGTCTCCCAGCGACCTTAAACACGTAGTATTTCCATCTACGCTGCACTCTCCAGTGCCTGGTCTCCACTCCACCTTTCTGGTCCAACGGCCGTCTTGCTCTTGTAATCCTCTTGACATAGGTAGGTCAGGTTGTAGAACAGGCGTATAGTATTTTGAACAGTCTTAGTGTGTGAGAGTTGGCGGTAGAGGCGAGACAGATACCGCTACTTGACTTCTTCCGCGGTCTCCTAGCTATGTCTCACTAACGAACTGAACACATATATAAGCCTAAAATCAAGACCTTGGTCTCCGATCTCGGCCTCGACGCGTACCGCCAACTTTACACTTGGTAGTTATGACAGTATCTATAATAGTCTACTCTGACAAGCTATTGGAGCTCTAACACGAGAGGCCAAGTTCAATTACCTATATGGCACTGACACATTTACACCTACAGTCATGAATTTAGTTGAGTGTAGTTGAAAACTAATTAGGAACAGTTATTGATCCCACTAGTGATAATAGAACACCATTTTTTGATCTCTATATACTTTAAAATACATTTAAATAAGACTTGAACTGGATAGCACACACTTAGTATCTCTCTCGACGTATGTTTATTCTCCATAACTCCGTGATGACCTCCGTGCAGCAGTGGGCGAATAACCGGCTGAGACGCAGGAGGTTGCGGGTTCGATTCCCGTTGCGGAACAAATGTTTGCATGATCTACAGATACCTGTTCCGGGTCTGGTTGTTTCGCTATTTGATCGAGCGGAGCAAGAACTGATCATTGTGAAATATGGTGATGGCACAATCCTGGTGTGACTAAATGAGCTAAAAATGTGGGGGGTTTGGTGAGATATTTGGGTTCCATAGGGGTAAAAAAACAAAATGCAACAGATACAGGTACAGACAGTACAGGTAAAAAAACAGTCCATCTGGTCAAGTGGGACGTCTAATGAAAGGTCTTCATCAGTACATTTCGACGCCGTTTTTATTTTTAGTTTAAACCGTATAGTTTTTAAGTTATTAGCCATAATATAAACTGAACGTTGACGAAATTCAGAGGGTCCCACAGTGCTGAAATTTGGTATGCGTGTAGCTTTAGTGACACAAATATAGGGAAAAGTCTGGAATCCAGAATAACTGCAATTTCTACCGCAAAAAGTGTATCCAATTAAGAACTCCCATTACCTGTAATTTGAATGAATTGGTCAAGTTAGCATTTATTATATTTATTTTATAGATTATTCCTGGCACTATTTTGGTGGTCAAAGATATTTTTAGTATTTTTTTTGTTTTTACCACTAGTTAATGTATTTTATGATGTTCTTCAAAGATATTTAATGATTTAGACAGACTTTAAAGGGAAAAACCTAGTTTTTTTAGTCTTCTATTAGAAACTGTTCTATTAAAAACCTGGATAAATGATGATCCAGGTTTTTATTATTTTATTCCGCAGTGGTGGGTGCTAATTTTTCTTTAGGAATGAAACATTTAAAAAAAAATAGAATCTTGTGTTGATTATGTTGGTACATTTTCATAGTTCGCTTTTATCCTGAAAAGTCATAAAACAATATTTATTTAGCATTGGATGAATATCAGGCAGGCAAACCACCCTAGGAAGACTTTGAGTTGAAACCTGTAGATAACCTATCACTTATCTGGTTCCCATATTACAAGCTTTGCTTAGTTTGGAGCTAGATAGCGCTGTGTGAAATGTTCAGGATAATTTATTCATTATATACTAGCTGATAAGCCTGCGACTTCGTACGCGTTGTTTGTTAGTAAAAACATTACTCTCCTTCTGCGCAGTCGGGTAAAAACTAACTAAAAACTATCTACACATAAACCTCATCGAAATCGGTCCAGCCGTTTAGGCGTGAAAACATAACAAACAGACATAGTTACTTTCGAATTTGCCCAAGTCATCAGCATCCCTAACATATCACCCATAGTTACTGCTGAGCATAGGGCTCCTCCAAAGATTCCTAAAACAAGTAATCTTGTGCGTATTTCAGTAGCGGATTTTAATGCCACCAAGGGGCCTTTCAGACTCCTTACTTTGACCATGGAATACAATAAATAAATAAATATCGCTGGACATTTCACACAGCGCTATCTAGCCCCAAACTAAGCAGAGCTTGTACTATGGGAACTAGATAACTGATAGAATACTTACATACTTTTTTTTTGTAAATACATACTTATAATATATAGAAAAACACCCAGACACGGAACAAATATCTGTAGATCATGCAAACATTTGTTCCGCGGCGGGAATCGAACCCGCTACCTCCTGCGTCTCAGCCGGCTATACGCCCACTGCGCCACGGAGGCAGTCAAATTATGAGAACAATGATTACAAAGTAAACAGTAAAGTTGCAAACATTCTTATAAATTTTATTAGACCTAAGTCTTTGATTACTCTGTGTTGACATACTTCACAGAAACATGGTCTCGTATCAGAAATGAGGAGATCCGTAGACAAACCAAGGTAACTGACATAGCTAAGAGGCTCAAAGAACTGACGGCCGTTGGGGCAGAAAGTTTTAAGTGGAGACCACGCACTGAAAAGCGCTTCACGCGGGCGTTAATTAGATGGTATGACGACCTGAGGTTGCTGGGAGACACTGGGTGCAGGCCGCATAAGGTCAGTCGCTCTGGAAATCTATGGAAATCGTTCAGGACGCCCTATGGCTGATATTATGATGATGAACAGTAAAGTTCGCTTGTGGGATATACATACTATGTCATCATGTCTAAACATCGCCGTAGTAGTAGCCCGTACGACAAAGCGACCCCAGAGGCTTTTGCAAGGAATGCAACAAGTGAACCATTCAGCCATTCATAACTTTGCTGCCTTGATCTTTAGCCTTTCCTGTTTATCTAAACAAAGTCCTACACTCAGCACGTCTATTTCATGGCATTTACTACCAACTTTTCGAAGAGTGTTGAATAATATTCAACAACTATGACATTTTTCACACGTCCCAAATGCAACTAGTCTCGTTTACAACAAAATAAACCTTATTCCGATATAAATTCGAAAGTAACTCGTGTCTGTCTGTTTGTAAACGGTTGGACCGATTTCGAAGAAATTTGGTACATAAATAGATTATGACCTGGAGTAGCTTATGTGTGAATCCGCATTTTGAGATCATCTCATTTCCATGCCCAGTGCATCTTGTTCATGTGGTTTTCCATAACGTAAAATTACGGACATGTTGTTTCCGTGTATGTATACTCTGCGTTTCCCCGTGCTTCGAAAAGCTTTTAAAGCCCGGTTAAAACAATCGCTATATCAGAGCCCTTCAGGAGTAGACCTAAAGACCTTACCACAAAAAAAAAATTAAACACTTTTTAACGCGTGTTTAAAAAAATCCAGTAAAAAAATTGGTAAGTTTTTTTTTAAATACGCGCTAAACAGTTGTTTAACTTTGTTGTGGTAACAAGGATAGTCTTTAATACAAGAGTTAGTCACTATTCACTTTCTTATTGGTCAATCTTGTAACAAGTTGTTTTTCGCAAACTTAAAAGGCTATTTATATAATTTTATTTTTGACGACCTCCGTGGCGCAGTGGGCGAATAGCTGGCTGAGACGCTGGAGGTAGCGGGTTCGATTCCCGCCGCGGAACAAATGTTTGCATGATCGACAGATACTTGTTCCTGGTCTGGATGTTTTTCTATATATTATTAGTATGTATTTACAAAAAATAGTATGTAAGTATTATATCAGTTATCTGGTTCCCATAGTACAAGCTCTGCTTAGTTTAGGGCTAGAAATGTCCAGCTATATTTATTTATTATTTATTTAAGTATAATTATTAAGAGTTACTGCATCTTGTCCACTAAGTATACCTAGTTTAAAAACATTCGCAAATTCCAGCTTTCAAATAAAAACCTAATTGGGATCGGTCCATCTTTTAAAAAGCTACACAAAGCACACGCACAGAAAAACAAATTCAAACTTATACACAGTTTTTTTGCGTCGAGTTTTAACGTTTAGACTCCCAGCTAGCTCAATAGTTATACCGAGCCGTAACAATTGTTAGTCTTGGGTTTGCCGTGCAATAGGCAAAAAATAGCTATCTTAGCAATGCCCATAACTTAAACAAGAAATGTTTAGGCGGAGATAATTTCATTTTATTAACAACGAGTGGGTTTTCATCAAAAACGCGCACCGACACACACGTTACATAATAAAATAGGAAAAAATAACATCAAACATAATAAAAATTGATAAAAATATAATTATTCTTAAAAAATGTATGTTATGTTTTATTCTTTACTAGCGTCCGCCAGCGGCTTCGCACACCTTGTTTGTCAACAAAAAGTAGCCTATGCGATAATCCAGGTAATAATCTACGTGCATACCAAATTTCATTGAAATCGGTTCATCTGTTACTACATGATTGAGTAACAAATAAACATCCAAACTTTTACATTTATAATATTAGTGTAATTGTACACAAATTAATTACAAGCAAAAAAGCTGGTATTTGTACAAAGGCGTTAATCCTTGGGTTAAAAAGATGAAATCCGCAACTACTTAACAAGAATGTTTTACGGTACTCCACAGGCACTGGCGAGTCAGGCAAGTCGACATTCATCAAGCAGATGAGAATCATCCACGGCTCCGGTTACAGCGACGATGACAAACGCGGCTTCATCAAGCTCGTCTACCAGAATATCTTCATGGCGATGCAGAGTATGATACGCGCAATGGAACTACTCACTATACAATATGGGAATCCGTCCAATGCTGTAAGTATCTTAAACTATAAGTATGATTAAGGCTGCCTCCCTTAGAGACCTGCAAGGTGGCTTAACCCGCGTTGACACGGTCAAAGTACGCTTTGTCAAAGTAGTTTTGATGACTACTTGGATGCTACTTTGATCGTGGTAAGATTTATCAAAGCGCACTTGGACGACAGCGTCCAATCAAAGTAGACTTGGACCGCTTTCTACTTTTCATAGCTGTAGGATATCAAATGAGAGAACAAAATGGCGCCAAGTGCAAAAAAACAGTTGCTCCTCGCATTAACTTCTAGAAAATGATCCAAGTTGACTATGTTAGGGTATCAAAGTGAACTTTAACCAAAACTACTTTGTCAAATCTACTTTGACAGAGCGTACTAATAATTCCACAAATAAGATAGCTGTGCTGTGTGAAGCTAAGCAAATAAAGCAATCCTATTGGTGATTTTTTCCCTCGCTCACCACTTAGCTTCCTCGCACAGCTCTTCCGGAAAACCATAAGAGGACACTACTGCAGCTAAATAGACATAGACAATCATTAATTCACTACATTAGCACACAATATACAATACAGTTACATTTTAAAACAGAGAACATACAAAAAAAGAAACAATTAAATAGAACTTATAAACGCAAAACATAAACAAAAACAGGGAGAACTTGGTAGATACCGTGTGCTACAGCAGTAAATGGGACTCTACTCAGCATTATGCCCGCCGTAATGGAAAGCGCTGGTATTCTGTCGAGACCGCTCCATTTAGCCACTAGACCTTGAAAGTATTATGTTGTCAAATGAGAATATTAAGTATGTAATGGTAGGTATGTTATGTTGTGTCAAAATATAATAATATATAGTTTAAAATGTCTAAATAGTATATTATAATACAGAAAAAGGAAAAAAGCACACATCATTAGTAAAAGTCTTAACAACTATTAATTAATTAGTGACAAAGTAGCTGGAATCTGCAGTTTATTATGAAGTCGAATCACACCTTAAGTTAGAACTTAACCCATCGAAGATGTATTATCAGTAGGTGGCAAGTTGCAGCACTAGCTGGACGAAGACTACGTAATAATATTAAAAAAAAACCTTTTTTGAGTCACAATAGTACATTAAACAATACAACGTATAGAACATAGTGAATTTTGTGACAGCAAAAACGGTCGCCACTCAGCATTATGCTGCAGTAGCATACAATTTATTCTACTACAGCGCTAGTCTTCCGTGGTGCCATTTTTATGCGTGCAGGACGGCAACAGTTCAAACATCGCTAGCACAGCGATTTCCTTGTCTACTCTTCGAAGAGACGACAAGGCTCTGACCACCACTTATATTACTGCGTATATTGTTATTTGTTTTACAATATTGTTTTTAAATTTAAGTGTGATGTGCAATAAAGCGTTATTCTATTCCATTCTCTGTCGATTCTTCCAAAATTGTCTTTGCCCCGAGCAGGCTCATTATGGTTTCTTCCTAGACAAGAGAAGGATACTTTGCCTATAGCAGCGTACGTTGTATATATAATTAATTAAATGTCTTTCCTAGAATTAATAGTAAGCGCTTGAGAAGAGTGCGAAAGAGACAACTTGAGAAGACAGTGTTGTCTTGGCATCGCAAAACCTAGACAATTTCAGAAGAAAGCTGTCTATCTATAAATGTCAAAGATAGAGAAAATTATGACTATCGTGCTCGGCGTTGTAAACTACTGTCGAGGAAGTGTCGACAACTATTCTTCCCGTTCATTCTCGCAATCGCGGTGCTCGAGACGGTAGACAAGTGTCTTTTTTCTTCCAAAAAATTACTCAAGACTAAACCCTTCTCTACACTTACTGTGCTAGACCTATATTAGAAGCTACCTACCAATTATAGGTATTTATGAACTATGTAGTGCCTCGGACACGATTTTAGAAGTGGTTTGTCCAGCGCTATAAGTACTATATCCATTGACGTAATACATGGAAAGTCATAGTTATTACGTGCTAAGCCGCGGGTTTCCTTCACCGTTGTGTGAATGTGTATTGCGTTTTTCGTAGTTTATTATAACCACTATACAGGAAATCCTATTGTTGAGTCTAGAATATTGGGTGTTATCTATGTAATTACTCATCATTCCATACGGGAATATATGCAATGCTACAATTATGGTGAACTATACTTCATATCCCATTGCTAAACTACTCATCTCTACTAAGATCGAAGTGTTAAGCATCTCCAGTGGCAGCGCGGCTTTAGCTACTCATTTTATAACTGATGCTATTGCATTTTAATGTCACTACATTTCTAGGGTAGTCCTCTATCAAAGACTCAAGGACTCGCCCACTTACCTACTGCGCTACTGAAGGTTAGAAGCGAGAACTTAAATTCCTAGAGCGAACGCCCACACTATCTTTGCAGATATCGAAATCCCTAGAACGGGATAGACTTAAACCTGTTTAAATCTTGCCTTTTCGTTGTACTGTATATCCTAATTTTACGTCAAAGAGCCCCCTGCGGTGTCAAAAAATAAACAAAAAGATTTAATATTAGCATCAGTGAATTAGGCTAGGGTTTTTGAAATTCCGATTTCGCTTCTTAGTTTTCCTGCTTATCATCAATATTTGTACTTGTATTTCCTTACCTGGTTTACAAATGTAACCAATGACTAATATTTATTTACATGAATTACAGGAAAAGGCGGAGTTGATATCATCGATCGACTTTGAGAGCGTGACAACGTTCGAGAGTCCGTACGTTGAGGCCATCAAAGGACTCTGGGCTGATGCTGGCATACAGGAGTGCTACGATCGCAGACGGGAGTACCAACTCACTGACTCGGCGAAATAGTAAGTATACTTTGGTCTGACCAGTTTCAAATGTCAGTGACTATAAATTGAGGTTTTGACAGTTAGAACAAGCTTTTATAAAATTCATAATCGGAACCGCAAGCAGATTCAAATGAGCCCAAACACTAGTAGCCTACTATAATCCATTCAGAAGTTCCGTTGTCTAGCATCCGTCTCCATCATGAGACCACCTCCATGGTACCATATTATTGCATTGTCACCGAAGTTACAAATTTCAAATTCCAAATTTCAGATCAATCGGTTGAGGGGAACGGGTTTAAAATTTAGTTGCAAGATTCCACCCGGACAAACATACATACATTGCAAGTTAATAAAAAGCTTGTAAAAACGTTATGCACAATTCGTATCGCGCTAAATATTTATACGGTCATTGGCTTTTCTTTGGAATATAGTTTGTAGCGAATGATGGAACTTTAGAAATTGTGCTATTTTTTGACAACGTAATCGGCTGTAAAAAAAAATAGCGTAATACCGTTTTCGTCATCCAAACCAAAACCAAATACGTTCCGTTCCAATGTTTAGAACGTGTTTGCCCCCAGTACTAAGTCGAGCTCTCAATTAAATTGTTGGGCGTTTTGCAGCGTAGAATGTATTAAAAACCCGTGTCTTAACTTTCCAGACAATTATAGAACTTATTAGCAGTATAGGATATATGTATACAGATTGAAAGTGATAATGAAATACGTATACCTTAAAAAGGTGTAAATGTGTATGTTAACGGAAATATCAGCTTTTGAGTCACTGTATAGACAATTTCGATACAAAACTGAAGTGGGATTCGCTAGATATTTATACAATTATGCCTCTAAATATTAATATTACTTTTGAAAATAACCGTCTTATGGAGAACATGATAAACTCATAACATAATTCATTGATTCCCAAAGTGGTCCAGGTGGACCCCCAGGGGTCCACGGGAGACTCGACGGGGTTTGGCTTGACAAAAAAGTGGTGGTTCACAATTCGTAAGCGGGGGGGTCCACGAAAATGTATCTGGTTTCGATAGTGAAGAACTAAAATGTTGGTTTGACTTCACCTATGTATGTATGTAGGCAGATAATATTTTAAGAAGCTCAGTGACTGTTACTTGTAAAAACTTGCATCGAAAACTGTTAATTGAATGAATCAATGAAAAATTATTTATTGCACAAAATAAAAATAATCTGTACATAGGCGAACTTAATGCTAGATAGCATTCTCTTCTAGTTAATTCGTGGTTGGAACTCAGCCGCAACGCAAATTTCCATAGTTAGATCTAATCTTCACATGTTTTGTCGACTGGAAATATGGTAGAAATGTAGTTGCAGGGGGTCCACCGGAACCAGCAAAATTTAAAGTGGTCTATGAGAAAAAATAGTTTGGGAACCTCTGATATAATTCAAAACGCGCTATACGTGGGTTCCGCCACCCTAAAATCATTTTTATCGGCAACCCTAAAAATGAAACTGGCAAAAAATGTTGCCGGTTTTATAACAACACGAAGGTGCAAAAAACCTGGATTGAGTAGTTTTAATTCTGAGAAACGGACCTCAATGCAATATTATTATCGCTGATAATAGGCGACCTGCTATTGTTAAATGGATATCCCTGAAGATGTATAAAATATGAACGATATAATTCCTGAGTCATTCAATAAATGAATACAGGTGACCGCGGCCTGTCTACCGTTTACCAATAAACTCTGTCTGTTTGTTACGTTTTCACGAGTAAATCTCTGGACTGATTTCGAGGAAATTTGGTATATAAATAGATTATGACCGGGTTTGGGACATTGGCTACTTTTTACCCGACTGCACAGGAGGGTAATGTTTTTACTGACAAACTACGCGTGCGAAGCCGCAGGCGGGTCAGCTAGTTTATCGACATGGTATCGAATAATATCGACATGAGGTAGAAAAATAATAAGAAAGGTACTTTGCGCACGTTAGTGTATCGTGCTTTGTCGGTAGACAGTCTTCGACGACCTGATTTCTAAGTCAATTTATTGATATCCGTTCTGGGACTGCGTTCTTCATACTAGAACAAAGGTGTATTATTTAGGAATGTTCTTCGGTTTAGTATCAACAAGTTATGAAAAGCGATGAAGTAATAAGCATTGTATCCTATTTGATTTATGCATATCAATGAGTAATGCAGTTAAGGGCAAGTTTCCACAAATAGAATCGTGTCAAAATTACATAAAGTGACCCAATTGTATTTATTTTATTTAGCTCTCTTATCTGGTTTGATGGGCGCGGTCTTTAAAGATTTCTGTATATTTTTTTTTTAATCTGGCGTGTAGAGTATAAATATACACATAGAATCGTGTCAAAGTTGCATATTGTTACACAATTATGTACAATACGTACGTTGATTTTAGCGGTCGTTAAAGATTTCTACAACAAATTTTTAAACGCAGCCGATTTTTATTTGTCTTTTGTGTGTGTGTGGCGCTATATCTCCAAAACGTATAAACCTCGGTTTCGTTCGTAAGCTTGTTTCAAGACGGACTGATTTTGATGAAATTTGGTATACAGATAAAATATGACCGGGATTGGGACAGGCAAATTTTCACCCTACTGCGTGAAAGGAGGGTAATGTGACAAACCATGCGTGCGAAGCCGCGGCCGGCAGGTAGTAAACAATAAATCGGGTTTATTTACACTTTGGAAGTAAAAAATACATATTTGATAAAAGAATGTCTGAAAACACTGTCGTTAAGAAATCATGAGATCGTAAAGACCCTGCTTATTTCTGATGTAGAGATTACTCATTGATAGTGTATCAGTTTAAAGGCAATCTTATGGAAATATATGTGATAAATTGATAAAATATAAATGATAAGTAGATGCAAGTTTTTGTCTAGGCGACGGACGTAATGCAATTACAGACAAAAACGAAATGAGTAACTTTTTCATGTCAAATGTGATCGTGCAATGCCCATCACCAATGTTCCACATCACAACCGGGGGGGGGGGGGTACCCCCTAGATAAAAAGACGACCTGATAAAGATTGCTGGGAGCTGTTGGACGCAGGCAGCACAAGACCGGTCGCTCTTGAAATCTGTGACCTATGTTCAGTAGTGGTCGTTCTATGGCTGATATGATGATGTGACTGTTCCCAGACACTAGAACAATCTAAAATGTATTGTCCGCCCGTCGACAATATTGTGACAATGTGGCCGGAAAAAGCAATATTTACTATCATACTTGCGGCCACAGATTGCTGTGAAAATGTGACCAGTTCAAAATTTTTAATAGTTCATCTTTATCTATGAAAATCCACTCGTGTCGAGACTAAGGCCTTTACATCTGATGGTTGAATATGATTTATAGCGTCTAGTGGAAAGCTATAGCACCAGCTGGATAAAGGATTCAACCGATATTGTGCCTGGGCTCAATTTACTCAGACTAATCTACAGTCTCTAAGCCGGGTTTCCTCGCGATAACACACTTGTGAATCGTATAAAACCAAGTTGATGTGTTTGGGCGCTATAATTATCTCAAATAAACCTCAGAACAGGAAACTCGAATGATTCGTTTATCGTTTCATACCAAAGGCCATCGCAGTTTGACATGAGGTCATGGTTATTATTAAAGTAGCGGTTATGTAATTGGGAAACTAAATTAAGAACTCACAATTTTTACAATGTAAGGAAAATTGCATGTTATAGTTAAATTTTGTTGACATCCTACGACTTTAAATATACTTGAAACTAGAATTGAAAAAGATAAAAGGCTTTACGATTAGTTTACATGTTCACATAAAACTGGGATTACGGATCCAAGTGAACAACTCAAGTACAAGCATTGGTTTTATCCTTGTCATTCGCTATGTAGAAGAGCGGGACTTGATTCTTGTTAAATTCACTCCCGACTTCCCAAGTTAGTATCAGAGTCAAGTTGAACGCAATATGCAATTTATTGGTCTGCGTGCAATAAATGATGCATGACATGCTGCCTGACCAATAAAATGCCTGATATTCTGACTCAGCATCCGACCTTGCGTTAATTTTGCATCACTTGCTAAGATAACCTCTTAGTCTCGCAAGTAAACGCTTGCGTACGTTTGGTTCCGGTTATGCATCGATATTTCAGCCACAACAGGATATTTCAGTTGTTCATTTGAATCCGTGGGGACACCGTATTTGTATTCCAATTGGCCTATTTTATTGCACACTACTGACCGCCCTTCTCTCCATAGCTACTTGCAAGAGATTGACCGCGTCGCGGCACCAAATTACTTACCAACCGAACAAGACATCCTTCGTGTGAGAGTACCCACAACGGGTATCATTGAATACCCGTTCGATTTGGAGGAGATACGATTTCGGTAAAGATATCGCATAATGCATGCTTTGCTTCGGTGCATGTGTGAGGGGATCTTTTACGTTTATTGGTTTTTGTTATCTGTGTGCGTTTTAGCTGTTAGTGCATGCATTTCAGTTATTTAAGTGACTTGGCGAGAATCGAGAAGGACGATTACCTGCCGACCGAGCAGGACATTCTCCGAGCTCGACAACCGACCACGGGAATACTTGAGTATCCTTTCGATCTTGATGGAATTATATTTAGGTATGTTCTGGTCAATGAATTCGGTCTCGTTGATGAGCGCTAGACCCCAAAATGCCAATACCAAACTAAACCTTGGCTAACTGTAGTTTCAATACTCTCACTCACAGTGTCCTTTGATCGGGCCTGAACTTTATTGCAATATGTTAAATTTTATGAGTAAGAGATGCTATATTCCCACATTAATTATTTTGTGTTCAAATTCGAATATACCCTTGGTTGTAGTGTTGAATGAAGCTTGGGTGAACTAACAATATCAGTAAGAATTAAATGCTTTTGACTGATATGTGATTGATGTTGCATGTTATTACAATTATGTTGCTACGAGATAAGATTTATTGAAGGAAAAATCAAGCGTAGATTTTTGACAGTTGTTTTCATGAAATAACTATAAAATCTATGCTCGAGTTCCGATGCAGTTTTCAGTTTCGTTCTGAAATACGAGCCTTTCTGTCAATTTGTTTATCATTTCAGCTCTTAGAACGTCGAAAACTATCAATATATTTACATTTTCAACTAAAAAATTAGCCGTAATTTGAATGGGCCTTTCTAATGCCAAATAGCAATGTATTTTGCCTATGGTACTTTAGAAAGGTCGATTAACTACATATTTGGCATCGAATTGTATGTCGACCCTTTAACACGTTGACTGCGAACTTGTTTCTCAACCAGCATCTAGGTGCTAAGTCGCACGCAAGGCTTGTGAGTGCACTCGTGTCACACTTTTAAAAATGCTCCTACGCCAGTGCGGATCACGCGTAGCGTGTTTTCGTTCGTCGTACCCGCACAGCTGTACGTAATGATTCGCACACGCCACGCGCGTAATCCGCGTAGCTAAAGAGTAAAAACGCGTGAGTCCGGTTTTACACACTATACGTGTAAAGACGTGCTGACGTTGCATTTAAAAATCACAGACAGCAGTCAACGTGTTAAATTGCATTACTTAATTTTGCTTTATTCGCAATTCATTAAAAACTTCTCGAAATGTTAAACTAAACGCATTTTTTTGCCGTAGCAGTGTCTAACAAATAAATCTAAAGATACCTTTCAAAATGGCTTTATTTATCATTACTGATAATATTAATTAAAAAGAAAAAAATATCTATTTTATGAAACAGATACCTGCTGGCCATGGGAATGAAAAAAGTAAGATACAGGTAAAAAAGTTGAAGTTTATTTTGACGAGGTATCGAAAAAAGTTTGATACTGAGAAGACTGAAATTAATCATCTCTGAAGCGCGTATTAAAGAAAAAATATATAAAACAAGATACTTATATGTGTCTGATAAAATAATTTAAATTTTATTGAGTAACCATGAAACAACGCTTTTTTATCAACGTCTTATTATCTTAGTAGAAAATCACTGCACTTTTTATAACATTTAGTTGTCTCTGCACTTGAACCTTGGCTTGTTTTTAGCAACCTTACATATTTGTTAGTAGTATTAATATAGTACCTTCCAAACTGACGTTTTTTTAGGACAATTTAGCATTGATTACAACTAAAATTCTAATAATGTTGACTTATGGTCAAAGCAAAATGTTTTTTACCTCTGTACAATGCTGAATGGTCTTTATAGCTGCGAGATGGTAAGTTTATAAGAATACATTTGTTTATTATATTTTGATATAAGTTGCGGTTTTGGTTATAAACATTTTTTTTTTCTAATACATCCGAAATATCACCAGAATTAAACAATCGGCATGTTTGGATAATTTGTATATTGTATGATGATTATGCAAAAAAGAGCCTTCGGGTAAAATGACGATAAGTGGTAACCATCGCCTTTAACAAAGCATTGCATCGTAGGGCACGCACTTAAACATGCCCTACGACGAGCTAACCTGCATCCATCAACAGGTTCTTTTAGCATTTATCACAATTCGCCTCAGGACCGCAATAATCCATCACGTACGATAGGAAAGGATTTTGTCTATACCCGACTTCGGCAAACTCAAAAGGAAGGGTTATGTTGTTAGAAGTGTATGTATGTATGTTTCACCATGTATCTGATTTTGATAAATAAGGTGTCAATCGATTCTTTATTATGGTCCGTGTGACATAAGCTGTCGACATAGGACGTTTCAGTTCTGAAACTTATTGCTTGTTAATAACATTTTGATGTAACCCACAGGATGGTGGACGTCGGGGGCCAGAGATCCGAGAGAAGGAAGTGGATTCACTGTTTCGAAAACGTCACCTCAATCATATTCTTAGTAGCTCTTAGTGAATATGATCAAATTTTATTCGAATCGGAAAATGAGGTGAGTAAAACACAGCTATATTAAATTTTGCCCTTAAATCGAAAAAAAGGCAATTTCATATGCAAAAACCTGATCTTGTTGTGTAATGTTCTTATTATTTTAGCGTCGTCCCACTAGACAAATGCCTATAGATTTAAATACATAACTACGATATATCGTGCCGAGCCACCATATCGCAACATTTCACGATGACCACGTCTCTTGTGTTTCCTTTCGACTCCTCGCGGTCCAGCACAGTTGTTTTTCTCAAACGAGTCCAGAGGGCTATTTTAAAACGTCAGAAAGCTGGCGGATAGATTAATTTTTTTTTTCTGATTCGATTTCTAATCTTAAACGCCATTTTAAAACTATTTCGCTTAACCATGTAGCTCGGATACCTTTCGACACGGATTCAAAGGTTGATAGTTAACAAAATAGCGTTTTCTGAGGGCTTAGCTAAGTTACAGTCGACTAGCGATGACGCTAGTCGATACGTCCGAAAATGTATGGGATTTGACACATGCTATAGAAATACCACGTGATACAGCGACAACAAATGTATGTAGAAATCGAATAGATTCGCAGCAAATGTAATTTGTCTACTGGCCCTGATTCTATATCGATTCCGAAAACAAACTGTCGAACCGATCCGATAGCTTTCCGACGTTTTATAATAGCCCCGCCCCGCAATTCGTCACATTACCCCGATTCGGGTCTATTGCGATGCCATCATCGTTGCCTTAGTTCTAATAGGGTGTTTGGTAATATACGCACAAAAATGAAAGGGCTTTATTTGATGAACATAATAAATAAATTTGTGAAATGTTTACCATAGAAATGTGAAATTTATTTTGGCATGTAAAAACAAGCACTTTATTAAACTTGTGTTGTGCTATTGCATAATGCTTGCCATCCAACCACAGATACTGAATTGGTGACGTCTCGAGATATCTCTTGTTGTCCCTTTTTAACCCAAAACCCGCAGCCATTTCCGAAAACGGCCTTTATTTTTGAGGTCGATTGCAATAGTAGACAGTAAGTTTTATATCGAATTAATCACTTAAACTTAGTCGATTTTCTTTAAAATTTGATAATATAACTAGTAGTTTTTTTTTCGAGAAGTCTTTTTTTATGTTTTGAGAAACCGTCACTGGAATATCGTCAGTATATTACCAAACAGCCTGTATATTATGCCCAGATATCATCAGGTCCATTGCGAACCAGTATCACCTGACTAAGGTTTGACGAATAAAACGCTTCTCAACTGTCCAACCTATCAAAACTTGTCAAACGCTTACATTTATTGCCCGCGACTTCGTACGAGTTACTCTCCTAAATGTGTAGGTAACCTAGAAATAAAGCTAAACTCACTGTTGCAACTTGACTTGACACCCCATTTTTATCCCATGGGAATTTATGGGATAAAAGGTAGCCTATGTTATATATGTATATGTTGGTTACTGAGTGATTTTCAGAATAGAAGGATGTATTACTGATTTTTACAAATAAAAACCCCTACACAAGAGCGGATCCAGCTTTGGTGCCAGGGGGGGTCACATAGTCGTGGTCAATGTCATGTGTTTAACAATTTTAATTAGTGGTCCACCTAAGTCCTGCCCCCCCCCCCCCCCCCCCCCGGGTCCGCCCTTGCCCTTACATTTAGTAAAAGGTGCTTTTAAAAGAAATCGGGTGACGCATGAAGCTAAACAGACAATTGGCAGACGAACTGTAAAGGTTTTTGCCATTTGGCTTCAGACTGCGTAGCGTTACAGATTAGAAGCCGTATATTCAAGAACGAATTGGTACTGATATCTATAATCCCCGAGACCCTGGTCACTAATTAAGGTTGAGCTGACCATGAAATAATAAGCCGCAGCAGTCGTCCAAGATCCCTTTCCAAGGCGCTTACGGCCTTTAACCTAGTTCTTGAACCTTCTACTATGCGTGCATATTTAGCAGGCGTGTATATTTAAAACGTTGATACCACTTTTTACTAGTAGATATTTGGCAAACTCAAGCAACGTGTGTGTGTTTTTTTAGCATATCGCCAAAAAGGTTATGCGGACTTTAAATAGATTTATTGGGATCCCACGTCATCTAAAGTGCTACAGCTTAGATTGGGTAGCCTAGTCTGGTCAAGTAAATTTTGATCAGCCAGGCTAACATGAGCGCCACGACAAAATGTTGTCTACTGTTTCGTCTCGTTTATGCACGATATAAGTGTCGACAAAATTTTGTTGCGGTGCGCGGTAGCCCGGCTGGTCTATATTGGCCTCTTACTCCAATGGCTTTTTTTATTGCTCTATGCCATATTCTTGAAGAGACTTCAATGTTTTCTGGAATAATTGTATAGGTTGATTAACATTTTTCAATGATTAAAGTAAAATCTAGAATAATGTTTGAAAAGGCACTATTTTTCATGTAAGGACTTAAACTACACTGCAAGCTCAAGCATAGTTAGTATAAATAATACAAGTATAAATGATAAATTTAATTACTTAAATTATTATTATATGAAGGAATAAATGAAAGGATGCCACTACGCTTAAAGCAAAAGCTCATGGGCATGTTCATCCTAACTTATGGTGCTCAAACTTGATCACTTACCAACAAACTAAAGTCCAGCCTCGGGAAGTGTCAACGGGCTTTGGAGCGCAGTATCTTGGGAGTCAAGCTTACAGACCGCATTAAAATATACGTACTCTCAAACACTTTGGGTGGGCACTATGGGTTACACTAAAGCTAGTAACCTAAAGTGAGATTGGGCCGGATATGTTAGCCGAATGTCCGTAACTCTGGGCTAAAACGACCACTGAATGGGTTCCGCACGCACGGCGACCACGAGGAGGGCTTAGGCGGCGATATGGCGAGATGAGCTAGACTCTTACGATAAGGACTGCCCAAAAATAGCACAAAGTAAGGCTCTATAGAAGAAGGAAGGCTTTTGAATGAATTAATGAATGAAAACATTTTATGGTACACCACAAAAGAAATAAAAATACAAATTCACAAAGCAACAATTACAATGGGCCTTAGACCTGCCGTGGGAAACATCGGGCTTATAACTAAAAAAAACCTATAATTATTGCAAGATCCTAATTTATATGTTAAATTTGTCTAGTTTTCCCGTTAGAGACATAATTATAAATAAATAAATAAATATTGCTGAACATTTCACACAGCGCTATCTAGCCCTAAACTAAGCAGAGCTTGTATTATGGGAACCAAATAACTGATAGAATATTTATATGCTTTTATATTTTTGTAAATACATACTTATAATATATAGAGAAACAACCAGACCCGGAACAAATATCTGTAGATCATGCAAACATTTGTTGTGCGGAGGGAATCGAACCCGCTACCTCCTGCGTCTCAGCCGGCTTTTCGCCCACTGCACCATAGAAGTCGTCGAATTATGATGTGATAATTTAAGCCTATTTAATATGTTTGTATTTACTTTCAGAACCGAATGGAAGAGTCAAAGGCGCTGTTCAAGACTATAATCACGTACCCGTGGTTCCAGCACTCCTCGGTTATCCTCTTCCTCAACAAGAAGGACTTGCTTGAGGAGAAGATCATGTATTCTCATCTCGTGGACTACTTCCCGGAATACGATGGTATGTTCATTCTTATCAAAACTTCGTATTATACACAGTAAAACAAAACATAGGAAAACATACGCAATGCGACATCTCTCGTCAATGTACTGAATTGCTGTGTTGGTCATCCAACTGATACAAACTGTATAGTGTATCTAGACAGAGCTACCGGCGCTTTAATAATAATAATTGATCATTATGCGTCAGAACTAGTATTGCCAGGTATCCCGATTTACGTGGGACGTCCCGAATTGGGGTCTGGTGACACGTCCCGATTCACCCTTGATCAGGACGCCGAATATCCGTAACTAATCTCTGTATTTATTATATGCATTTAACTAAATTGTTAGATAGATTTGTGACGGGGAAAATAAATACTTAGTTTTATATGGGATACATTTCTCAACAGAAATTATATATACAATTATTTACGTCTATTATTAAAAACTAACCATCCGATAAAGATAAATGATGATTCACAAAAACCTATTTGTAACTATTTTAGCTGTCCCGATTTGGAAATCAAAATCCCGATTATTTTAGCCTTCCTTTCCGAAATTTTCCATACTGGACCTGGCAACACTATTCAGAACCCTTTAAGCCATCTCACTAATTTCACACTTGAGGTGTAGTGGACCCGCGGCGAAATTGCTATTGCATCCTCATATCAAAAGCAGGTTGTGGGTTCAAATCCCGTCGGGCTCGAAATTTTTGAGATTATATTAATATCAAAAGCAAAGATTTGAACTACGGGTTTATTGTAAGATTTAAACGTGACTTTGGAATTATATTCTATAGATTATAAAGGATCATCGTGTCTTAGGTAGATTGAAACCTTAAGCAACATGAACACAAAACACAATTAATAATAGATTATTTTCAATAAAACATTGAACGAACAGGTCCAAAGCTCGAAGCTCCACCAGCATTAAACTACATTCTACAGAAATATTTGAAAGAGAATCCAGATCCGGACAGAGCTTGTTACTCGCATTTCACGACGGCGACAGGTTGATGATCCAAATATTTCTAGTACTTCACAAGCTAGGATTAATTTTGTTCAGATCTAACGGTCGAATTGCAAAAAAACCGCCATTTGCCGCGTGAAACTGACGCTCAATCGATAGGAGTCCGCTGCGATTCGTCGGTTAGATATGCAAGATGCGTACTACTGTAGATCATCATGTTTGTATGTTTTTTAACACGCTAGTGATTTTTTCCACGTATGTAACTCTTACACTGCTAGATAAGTATTTACTGTAAGCTTGAGTAGTTGGTCCTCTTTGATAAATTGACGCGACAAAATATTATTAAAAATTCTCACAGAGGAGACATTATTTGTACTAAAAACGGGATATTAACCATGATTTGTGAGTTTAATATTTCGACGCAGTTGCATGAGCCATGATCACGGGTAAACTGAAGTCTACCCTCTCAGTCAAGAGACTGAGAAAGAGGGTAGATAGTTATATCTGCCAATAACCATCCACTCTTGTTTAACCGTGATCATAGCGCATGCAACTGCGTCGAAATATCCCGATACTCAAAATCTCGCAAATCACTATAAATATTCCATTTTTAGTACAAATAGTGCTCATTAACCATGATAGATTCAAAAGTTATAGCGATGTTGTTGTCCTTATTCTTTTACTAAACTTCTTTCTCTCTGTCTTTGAGGAAGAAAAGGAGAATGTCAGTTAAACGGAAGGTTTAATTAACCAGCTTTTCGAATAATGCGACATAAATGTACAACAGCGTATCAAAGAAGACAAGCTAACAGTTTCCTTGTAGATTTGCTAGAACATGTGTGTGCTATCAGGTCCCCAGCGCGACGCGAACACTGCTCGCGAGTTCATACTGCGAATGTTTGTCGATCTAAACCCGGATGCTGAGAAGATCATCTATTCGCACTTCACTTGTGCGACAGGTATGTTTGTTTTATAATTATAAAAATAAAGATGGCGACTGACCTCAAGACTTCTTTCTCTTTCGAGAATAGACGAGTAGATAAATTCTTAGTCTTAAAGTTTAGCAGGTTAGTTCTAGGCAAGCATGCTCTATTTTTGACCACACCATCACACACCACCAGGTGATGTAATGTTCTCCATTTTGATATATATACAAGTTTATTCCATACAACTTTTTTAATAATGTTAGGACTTTGAACCACTACAATATGAGCTGGGCCCGTAGCCAAGTTACATTCGCTTCGAATCGATTCGATTTCTACATACATTTGTTGTCGATAGGTATATCACATGATATTTCCATAGCATGTGTCAAATCCCATACATTTTTGGACTTATCGACTAGTGTCATCGCTAATCAAATGTAACTTGGCTATGCCCTCTGATGGTAAGCGATGATGTGGTCTAAGATAAAACAGGAAGATCTATTCACTCTTACTTGGATTGAGGTTTTCAAAAAAGATGGATTTGGCATAAAATGTGGCTCTTAACACAAAATAGGAACAGAAGTTAAATTTTGTGCAACGAGCGAAATAGTCGCACGCTCGCATAGGCGCGCACGTACTGAGGATCTCCGTGCTGCGTCATTTCGATCGTTGTACTAAACTTAACTATTGTCGTTTACTACAGGGTGTTTGGTAATATACTGACGATATTCAAGTGACGGTTTCTCAAAACAATAAAATAGATCTTGAAAAAAAAACTACTAGTTATATTATCAAACTTTAAAGAAAATCGACTAAGTTTAGGTGGTTAATTCGATATAAAACTTACTGCCTACTCTCTGTGGTTAGATGGCAAGCATTATGCAATAGCACAACATAAGTTTATTAAAGTGTTTGTTTTTACATGTCAAAATAAACTTCACATTTGTATAGTAAACATTTTACAAAATTATTTATTATGCTCATTTAAATAACCCCTTTCATTTATGTGTGTATATTATCAAACACCCTATATTTTGTGCTCTTAACCTGTCCATCGACCAAACCTTTCTCCAGGGTGTGGACATGCTAACCCGGATGAAGAGCTATAAGAGTAATTTACGTAGAACGTGACGCTAGGGAGTCAAATCCATTTTAGTTAATAACATTAACATTCGCGACAGGAACAATGATGCCATTTACTAATTTGAATGCTTCTCTTTAGCGTCACGCCAATGTAAATTATTTAAACCTATATTCGTAACGTAACATTTGGGCAGAGTTTGGAATTTCATGCAAAATCGGGTTGTTAAAATTAAACAGGTCAGTCGCCATCTTCAGACTCGTGCCAGCCTGCGAGTCTTACAAGAAAATATATCAAGAAGAGACGGAATACAAAATTTTAGGTCCAATATAGACTTAGAGCCAAAGGATATAATTATTTAACAAGACGTTTGCTGCATAACGCCCGCCGTGGTAACTTCTAGCCAAAAGTTGTAGGCCATCTAAGAGGTGACTTTATAAATATAAACATTGTTAATGCTCTATTTTATACCACATGGATATGGAACAATCATAATATGGCCCACCTGATGTTAAGTGGTAACCATCGCCTTTATCAAATTATTGCCTCGTAGGTCACGCACCTTATAAAACGTGTCCATCATTTCGAGGCATACAGGTGTAAAGCCCCATGTGCCTGTAATTTCACCAGCAACATTTTATACCCTTCAAACCTAAACAGCAATGCTACTTGGCCGCAGAAAGAGGTATGGCGGTAGCACTTCCTTTTGGAACTGTACTACTCTACTGACCACACTCGCATTGGCTAGTGTGTGAGTAAAACTAGTGGATTAGTACCGAACTTCGAATTGTACTCTCACGTGCCGGCGCGGGCACGTACATGAGCGAAAATGGACGTGAGAGCAAATGCTGAGTTCGGTACTTCTCCGTAGATTTTAAACGCAGACACTCGCACGCTCCTCATGACCAATGCGAGTGTGAGCGAGTGTAGCAATCCAATACTAGTTCAGAATGACTAACAATGTCATATCTAGAACACCGCTTGTATAATGGGTTGTGTTCTGAGGAGTTGTTTGATATGGTGCCTGCAGGTTCGTTTTATCATCGCACCGCTCGCCATCGGCAGGGAATCCATCCACACACCTTGGAGACGATCTGGTCGCGTACCGTGAAGTTCCAGAGAAATTTCCTCCCGCGAACACTTTGCTTGTGGAATGGTCTCCCTGCCGAGGTTTTCCCTAGGGACTACAGTATGGGGTTCTTCAAAAAGGGTGTTTTGAAAATTTTAAAGGGTCGGTAATGCGCGAGTAATACCTTTGGTGTTACAAACGTCTATAGACTAAGGTAACCGCTTGCCATCAGGTGGGCCGTATGCTTGTTTACTACCTTAGTGGTATATAAAAAAAGTCACATCTTAGATCGCCTAAAACTTCTGGGAAGAGATTACCACCTCAAATCAATCCCCCTACTGTTTATCTTGAAAGTAGGTTTTATTTGACAAACGTTGGTCACTGGGTGATATTCAAGATAAATAATAGGGGCAGAAGGTTAATCTCGTTCTCATTAGCCGCGTTTGGAACTGAGAACCACATGCATATTATGTTAAATTGCGGCTCTTTTTCATAATAGTACATACGGATAAGGCTCAAAATTACTGCATTTTTTTATATGAGATTCTAGGTTTCACGATGTTTCGTAAATCTGGTGAGTACTTGTCTCAGAAAGTGTTTATTTGGTCCAACGCTTAATATAAATACTGTATCAATCAGAATTAAACCTTGATTTAGTAGCTCCAAAGTCACACATGGCATGGAATTCAAGGTAAGGTTATGGCGTTTTGTAATGTGGTTTATTTGCTTTTTGTAGTTTGTGTTTTTTGCTAATTATGTATATAGTTTGGTTTTCGTGTGCCATTTTATTTCGTGTAATGTTTTAATTTGCAAGTTTTTGTGCAGGTTTTTCTTAAACATAGTTTTGCAATTTCTATATCTGTGATGTTTTAACAAAAAAGAAGTATAGACTTAAAATACCTTTGTTGTGTGATTAGGCAGGCAGCGTTTGTGTTCAGCGTTGTTCGTATTCGATTAATATACGTGATTTTGAGAATCACTTTGACCAACATCGTAAAGGTCGCGGGCCGTCAGTGGGGGAGACTAGCGCAGGATCGTGGTGGATGCCACAAACTTGGGAAGGCCTATATGGGTGAAGTCAGGTGTATGGATCATTATGATGAACAAGAACACTTGAACAAATTGTCTTCCCCTAGAGACAGTAAGAAAAGTGCAACTGGGCACATTCTTAGATTATAAATTTATGATGTATATAATACATTGATATATCAAAGTCAAAATGAAATTACTCATAAGCCTATACATGGCTAGATTGTAATAATATTAGAAAGAATGAAAAAAAAAACATTTATTTGCATATTACTAGGGTATAAATAGAATAGTACACTAGGAATTAAAAAAACTTCTAATAGACGCATTCCTTGCATACACTTGGGAGCCTTTATTGGCCGAAAGTGATTCGTACAATCACGAAAACTAATCGAATACGAGTGAGTGCACAAACGTCCTTCATTAAAATAGTATGTCTTTCTTGTTTGTGAAAGAACGAAAATTATTTGTTTAATTTGTCAGATAAAAGTGGTTTTTGTCTATCAAATACAAATCAATAAAAGTTATAACATCATTTTGTTAGCTTTGTATTTTGCTGTTACCTTTATTTATTTTAATTTTTTGCATGCTGCCTTGGATATTTTTAAAGATACCGAAAACATCAAACTTGTGTTTTGCGCCGTAAAGGATACTATTATGCAAGCAGCTCTTAAAGAGTTTAACTTGGCATGATTATGTTATATTGTTTTTGTTTGCTGATGCCTTTATTGTTCAATAGCATTAAACGTTTATTTTTCTATACGCTGCATGTTTTATTTTTTAACCATGTTTATTAACCATTTAAAAATAAATGCACGATATCTTTTACACCAACCAGGATCGTAAGAATAGGTGATGTGTTCATTCAAAAATTACTTCAATGTGTTTCTAAATAAATACTTTCGGCATCGTTGATATGAATCAGCGTATTTGCAAGTGCAGTAATTTTGAATGCCAAAAATAAAGTGGAATGAGAGCGCCGTTTCTGTTTGTACGTGAGTTATTTTTATAAGATTGATAATGTATGTATACGATATATTTGTTCGAGTGTTGCGTAGTGTAGAAGTAGATTGCAACGCGAATGTAGAAGTTTGGATTTATTTGTTTACCGTTCTGTTTCAGACACCGAGAATATCCGGTTCGTGTTCGCCGCGGTGAAGGACACTATCCTACAATCCAACCTGAAGGAATACAACCTTGTCTAAGCGTTTACATCAAAGGTCCCTGACACAAATCTGTGATTGTGTGTAAAACACATAATATAAACATCATTGCTTCACGACATAATGTGTTTGTAAATTCACGAACTGAGATCGGGTGTACGAACTTATTTCAACTTAAAATGTTTAATGAGAAAGTAAGGATAGATTGTAAGTCATTTAATCCAAATACTAGAGTCAGATGGGGCGACGGCGACGGCGACGGCCGCGCGGTAAAGTTCCGCACGGTGCGACCCCGGACCGTATCGAGTCGGATCGGACGGATCGCTTCAACCGTGACAGGTTTTTTGACATGTTTTTTTATGATGAAGTTATTCACAATTTATGTATGTGTCTGTATCGGTGAATATAAAATTGTGCATTTTAAAAAGTTATGGTGAGTCTTGGCCTTACCGTGAGCTGCTTTTAGTCATTGTTTTAGGATTTTTGTAAAGTTTGTTGCCATAATATCTTTCTACATTTAGTATACATTTTGTGTCCAGACGGATGGATTTGAACAAACTAGTCCAATGAAGTTGCGTGTGACAGGACTTCCTACTGGTGTATCGAACGGGATGGTTCCGTCTTACTATTACGTATTTATTTAAGTTATAATGAATGATGTCTCGTAAAGGTTAAGGTCGGCCCAGAGCTTTCGTGAGTCGAGGTTCGCGGCACCGGTGCGTGCGCAGTCCCAATCCAATAGATGTAATGTACACATCATTTATATACCACTACCGTTTCTTACGTTATGTTAGCTTCAAAGATTTATTATTGTATTTAAATAAATATTTCGTTACTTTTGTACATTGGATTTTTTGTTACATAAAATATATGTTATTATTTAAGCTGTTTATATTTAAATGGTGTTTTATCTACATGAATTGACTTCACGCAAAATGTTTTATGTTTAACTGTAGGCTTTGTGTACGCAGCGGTATGGTGTATTTGGTTTCTTCCTAATATTAACCGCGTATGATAATTCCATACGGCTGAACGTCAAGTATAGGAAATTACTATGTTAGTTGTTTAAGGACATTTTTGATGCATTTGATATAAACTTTTTTTACTAGAAATCCGTAAAATAAAGCGAATTGTGAATTGTAAAAACCGATACCGAAGTTTTTAGCACGAAAGCTTGTACCACATGAATGTAATATATTGTACATTTGGGTAAATGTGCTGAGTGAGTCGAGCTGACAGTGACCGTATAGTGACCAGTTTTGCTATTGGCATCAATACACTGGAGGAAAGCACTCATTTTACACATTTTATTATTGTTTTTCCATATAATTAGAGTATTTTATGCTAATTTAGAGTGTTGCTTCGTGTTATTATTTAGTTTTTTCGTTTAGAGCAAGAAACAAAGTTTCTGTTTGAAGATATATAACATATTAACTTATTTGTTGTTGTGTCTTTAATGTATATTTGTTCTAAAGGTATGATGAGTTGGTATTTCATCAGCGATTATGCACAATGACGTGACACTGTCAATAGCAAAACTCTATGCTTTATATAAGATACACTACAACTGTCTGATGCTCAAAATAATGTGAATTTTGAAACTTAGCGCACAATATTGAAAAATATCTATTGATGTAACCCTCTGTGCAATCTCTGTGTATGCCCTGTACATAGGACTATTTTATGTTGTGCAATTTTACAGCAATATTGTGTACAGCGCCCTCGGCGGAACTACCACTAACTAAAAGACGGACGAGCGCGCATTATAATGATTCAATTCATACAATATTTTAATATTGAGTAATATGCTTTACATTTTACTTTTCCTATTATTGTAACTGCTCTATCATTTCGACTGAACGAAGCAATCGTTTGTTCGAATGCCATTTCGATTGGTGTAGTTTTCAAAAGCAAACAAAGCACAATGAACCCTATTTTATTGGCAATTAGTTATGAATTTCCCTTTCGCGTCGAGTCAGCGCGCTCAGTGACGTCATTCAATCCGCCAATTCGTATCTTCCCTACGAACGGACTGAACTCTATAGGTACCTACAAGTGGTTCTTACTTGTTTGTTGTACAGTCGGGCAATTAATTAGGTACACAAAATATTGCTATAACTATATTATAGTCTAAAGTTGCTTTACCTTTTGCGTGAGATTGTGAGAATTTTAGCTTAAGTTCCGACTGAAGATGGATGCCTGTATGAAATATTGTAAATTATAATTTCTCATAAAATATAATTTTTTTCAGCTATGCGAGTGGTTTTTTTTTCTCGTCCCGTTGGCACACTTGTTTTTCGTATCATATCTGCAGAAATGTATTAGTAAATTGTGATAATCTCCATGATTCATCGCTAATCTATTAGTGGTAGCGGTACGGTGCTTAACATTTATAAACTCTGATAGATCACATCGTTGATAAAAAATATGACTATTACGTGACATGGCATCGGTATGTTAATATGTAATTATTCAATGTTGGCATGGCCTGTTACCAGTGCCGTCACGGTCACAATGTCGGCTAGTGGCCATTCTATAAATATATCTCTCGAAGTATCCGACGTGGTTAAGGAGCTAAGCAAAACGGCCACTCAAATTGCACTGCAAAACTTTGAATGGCGTTACGTGACTTTAGTTTTTTTCAACTCCACGTTGTGGTGTGGCGTCGAAGTTTTCCTGCAGTTGTACAGAAAAACTACAATTGTCGGGAAAGGCACGTTCTACCCCAAATTTGTGGAGAAAACGAGGCAGTACGTTCTCTTCGGATTAAACGTAGCTGACATCGTACAAGCGCTCGAATGGATGCAAAATCACGAATTCGATAACAATGGAAAGTACATTATTGTTTGTCAGTCACAAGATTTAGATGAATGTGACGAAACGATGGCTGTGAATATCTTATGGGAGCACAAAGTGACAAATGTGGTTTACCTGAAAAGTGAACAAAATGAAGTGGCTGGGTATACATACTTTCCGCTAAACGACAGCGATTGTAGAACTGATGTGCCAGTTAAGTTGACAAATGTAAATTCATGCTTCAATGAAACTCATTATAAAATCTGTCGTGATATATTCTCAATGAAATTGAAGAATTTAAATAACTGCGCTCTAGTGGCATCATCGTTCATACAGCCGCCGTACATGAAGATTGAAAATGGAGTACCGAGTGGCGCAAATGGGGATCTACTGGTAATCCTTGCTGAGAGTTTGAATGCAAGCCTCAGTGTGATGACGCCGCGGATCGGTAACGGTTGGGGACTGCTGGAGAAAGACGGAACGTGGTCAGGATCACTCGCAGACATTTATTATGACTACGCCAACTTATCAATCACCTCAGCGGCGCTCACTCTCGCTAGATTCTCTTACTTCCAAATGTCTGTTGAATACAATACCGCCAGTGTCGTGTGGGTTACCCATCCAGCAAAAAAGATGCCTTCGTCTCTAAAACTGACATATCCTTTTCAAATTCGTGCTCAAATAGCGGTATCCATGTGTTTTATGCTAGTGGTTATATGCGCTTTAATACGTAGAAGCAGATTATGGTATTATTATGGTCGTATAATTGAAGGGAGTAAACCGCGTACCAGCATTGTATTTTACTCGTGGATGATATGCATGGGACTGCCTTCAACAAGGTTGCCCACAAAACCCGCTTATACATACATGGTGCTTCTATGGATGTGGTTTTGTGTTTTGATCCGAACCTTTTATCAAGTCTCTCTTATAACTGTCCTGAAGGCTAACTACTACTTTGCAGAGTTTAAAACTATAGATGATGTGATAGATGCTAAGTATCCATTTGGAGGTGGGGCCGCTCTAAAGGATTATTTCATAGATTATCCTATTGTTTACAATCAATGGACGGATGTAAAGACGAATGATATTATACCTATGTTGAGGAACGTCTCCCTAGGAATTGAATTTGTTCTTGCAATGGACATGGAAACGGCACACGCTATCATCTCAACTGAAAAGTTAAACGTCCATATCTTACCGCAGAGAGTGATCACAAGCCCAACTGTGATATTCTTCAAGAAATTCTCTCCACTCGCTACACCTGTCAATGAATTTTTGGTGAAACTGTCTGAATCGGGGATATCTGACAAGTTAAAAAAAATGTACTCTGACACCTTGAAAGTTAACAATACTGAGAATACTTTAGAAGCTATTAATATTGAACATTATACTGGTTGTTATATGGTTTTAATTTCAGGATGGGTCGTATCATTTCTTTCCTTTGTTGGGGAAATATTATTCGATAAAATGCATAAACAACACTGTAGAATTATGTAGTTCTAGGGTGCATGATGCAATCTATTCATTTCATATCTGTATCATAAATCGTAAATAGCTACGGAAAATACTCGTATAATTATGATACCTATAAATGGAATGATAGCTCTTTTTTATCGATGCATATTATAGTTAGGTACCTACATACATTTGTGGTAATATAGTTTTTAACGAGTCGGTGACCGTTGCATATTAGAAATTTATAAACATAGTGGTGACACACGGACAGACAGACGGACAAGAGAGTGATCTTATAAGGGTTCCTTTTTTTACCTTTTGAGGTACGGAACCCTGAAAAGGAAACTACATTTTATAATGCACAGATTATTCTAGAAATTGGAAGAGTGAGTGCCTTTTCACACTTCCCGGTTGCCAGGTAGCCGGCAACACATTTAGCTTTCGCACGACCCGGGTTTTGTATTGAGCAGCGTTAAAACCGTCAACGCGAGTACAGTCGCGTATTAGCGATTGCATAAATAATTTAATTTTCCCTCTTCTCTAAAAATGGAACGTGAATTGCAATGTGGTTTTTGTACCGAAGATACCGCAGACAGAAAAGGAAGTCAAGAAATTATTGGGTTCATCCGATTAACATGAAAAGAGAACAGTGTGAAGCAATCTATACCTTATTTCCAGACCTACTACAATTGCCAACCAAAATGCAAAATACAACAATTGAATAGGTAGTTATCTCCATTTTGCAACGAATTAAGTAGGTACTATTTCGACACGAGGGTGTCAGACAAAACTAGTCACGCTCTTCGTGGCTGTACTTGCGTGACTGGCCGGCCGGTGACCACTGTGAGTCCGGCCGCCGGCTAACCGGTAGCCGGCGACCGGACGCACAGTTGTGGATCTGGCGTGCACCCGGCGACCGCTTGCCGGCCAAATTACGCCGGTATGTGTTTTGTTTTTTGTTTTTAAAAGGTATTTATTAAACATAAATTTTAACAGCGTATTTACAGCTAAACACAGTTTAGTATAATAAATAAATAAATATTGCTGGACATTTCACACAGCGCTATCTAGCCCCAAATTAAGCAGAGCTTGTACTATGGGAACCAGATAACTGATAGAATACTTATCTACATTTTTTTTTATAAATACATACTTATAATATATAGAGACACAACCAGACCCGGAACAAATATCTGTAGATCATGCAAACATTTGTTCCGCAGCGGGGATCGAACCCGCTACCTCCTGCGTCTCAGCCGGCTATTTGCCCACTGCACCACGGAGGTCGTCAATAATATCATGATTTAGAATAACTCAGCAGGCTATAAGCACCTTTATAAGTTTTTTGATAAAATTACTATTTTTATTAGAGTTGCACTTTGTAAATCAGTTTTCTTAATTTTATGTAGCAAAGATAATGCAGCAGTAGGTAGGTACTTATTAAGAAAAATCGTATGAGCACTTTGTATAGCGCGCATTTTTAATGTTAAGAAATCAAGCTTACAAGCCGGTACGTGTGAAAGCTAACGTATACACTTCGCAACCGGGACGTGTGAAAAGGCACTGAGCATACTTTCCGAAACTTTTATCAGAGAGAAATAATGAAGGTGGTAAACAAAGCAATCAATGTCATGATAATATATTTCTCATTATCTATCAAATTATTTCAATGCTGTACGGTGATTTAATTATTGTTTGTAATATTATCTATGTAAAGTTTTGCTATATTTTAAGTATATTGGATACCTATGTTTCATATTATGTGTACTAAATTGAACAATTTACCACAAAGTGATTTTACAGTTCAGAGTTTCACAAAATAAAATTTGAACTGTTTAGTTACATCATCACATTGATTACTTTGTGTATGTACCACCTTCATTATTTATTATTTATCTCTGATAAAAGTTTCGGAATGTATGCTCACTCTTCTAATTTCCAATTTCTAGAATAATTTCAACCGGAAAGCTTTCAATCCAATTCAAGGAAGATAAACCTGATCTCACAACTCATCTCCTAGGGTTGCATCTACATTAGCCGCTTTTAGAACAGACCTAACCCAGTTCGCTATCATAGTGCGGGAAGCTGGTCAAGGGAGCGGGAAGCTCCTTTAGTAGTAATAAATAGTTCATGGCACTTTCATGCTTCTCGTTGCTTATTTAATACCTCCAGCAACCGACGAATCCAGTACTCGCAGTCAAGACTGGTTGGGGTGCTCCTTGTGTCTCCATCCAGACTGCCGGCAGGAAGCATTTTCTTTCTTGGATTCAAATCTAGGCCACAAAACCAGGGAGTCTCCTTCATCTATAAAATAGTCAAGGTTTATTTTTAACAGAGTAAGGTCATGTACGGTAAGAGTGCAGTCCGTCCGTCTAACTTTTTTTTATATAAATTATATTCTAGCGTTTGACCACGATCTCGCCTGATGGTAAGCGATGATGCAGTCTACGATGGTACACGCTTGCCTAGAAGAAACCTATTCACACACATAAGTACATCTAACACAGACTCAGGCAAGGCGTTCCACTCCTTAACGGAGCGCATAATAAAGGTGGAAGAGTACCGCTTTGTGCGTATGGGAGGTATGTCTACCATGTAGCGGTGGCGTACCGCGGAGCGTCTGGTTGTCCGATGATAGAATGGGGATGGTGGGATCAGGTTGCAAAGCTCCGCAGCACACTCCGAAATGTATCCGATAAAAAACCGAGAGGCTTGCGAGACCTTTCGGCGATGCTCGAGGCTGTGGAGCCTTACATTTGCTAACCCGTCATTGCAAATGAGCTTCTTGGCTCTTCTCTCAATTGAATCTAGAGCCTCTAGCTGGTATTTCGGTGATCCGTCCCAGATATACTTGATAAAGGCTGTTGATGTCCGGACAATTCAAATTTAGATATTGCAGTAATAGCTTTGCATCCCAGATTTGCTACCTTCCTTAGCAGTTTGCCTTAGCGACCGAAATTGCTTTCAAAATGTGTTTTACAAAAAAGTTTGAAGACAGATCTGATTTAGAGGTTGTGTGTAAATGTAGATATTACTGACTTGTTCGTGCGAGCTACTTCAACTGGATTTGAATTTTTGTGGTCAATCGAATATAAAACACCACCGAGTTCATTTTCTCCAGGCTGGCATACATGTGTTTAGTGTAGATTTTCTCCAGCTTGACATTAAAAATTATTTTTCCTGCTCTGATCACTCTTGTATTACCTCATTCCACCCGAAATGAGCCAGGCTTCTAGATGGATGTTCTGGATCTGTGGAGGGTGCCTCCCTTTCCGCGTGTCCAACAGTACTTGGGGAAAATCTGAATGCGATATGGTCTGGAGAGTGCTCGATGTTCCAGGTCTGCTCTCCAAAATACTTTGCGCCATCAGAAAATAGCGACCCTGCGCTCTGTTTAGGTATGATAAAACCTGCAGAATTAGGTTTGGGGGAGGAAATATCCAGGCTAGGCCACCGCAGATAAAATGGGTTGTGGAGAACTGCCTGTAAATCCTGTTGGTCCATTGACACATACCTGTCGACTACGTGAGCTGTCTTAGACGCAAGCAGTCCTGTCCAACATCTGGAATATGTGGCTCGTCACTTGGTTCTTCAAATGCCATTCCGGGCAGTGCTTCCCCCGAGACAGTGCGTCGACTTCGCTGTTGAAGCGCCCCGGGAAGTACTGAGCTGTTACACTAACATTGGAATTGTCCATTAGAGTCAATAATTGTATTGTTAATTCTAGGAGACTTTTCGACTTCGTGCCCCCTTTGTTGATGTAGGCCACCACCGTTCGATTGTCTGTTTGGACAAGCCAACGAGCATTCTTCAACTCCCGGTGTCTCTGTAAAATTACCGCATGCACTGCATAAAGTTATTTCAGGTTGACGTGCCATGACGCTGCGTTTTCCAGTGCGTGGAGCTAGATAACCTTTTTGCCCCAACGGCCGTCGGTTCTTCTATGAATCTCCTCATTTCTGATTCGATCTCGAAGAGAAACACCAAGCGTAGCCCTTTCCAAAGCCGAGTTTTCTCGTATAATTTACACCTGGGTTTGGTTTTGTTATAATTGTAGTGTTCGTATCAGGCTGCTCTGATAAATTGCATAAAATCTTATAACGTGGTTGGTAACGTCAATTCTATTCAAGATGTTTTTGAACATAGTCGACAATTCGGAGGTCGCCATTCTATGAAATAATATTATCAGGATGAAGCGGAAAATTATGACAATTTGATAAGCCTCAATGCATCGGACACAAAGAGAACCCTTAATGCAATGCGATACCAAGTGGAAGTTCAAACTTTGTTATAACCCTTAGTTGAAAATTTGTGAACTATCGACTTAGTAATGATCGAAGCTCAAGTACAGCGAAATGTTTGCATGTTGAAAAGCAATATTTTTATTCGAACATTCGGAGAATCAGGCAAATTTTAAAAATGCAATTTCCTAATTTTTGCTTCATTGTAATATTTAATTGACATTGTAGATGAGAAATTTGATCATTGTAATATAATTATAATGACAATTCATAAACTATCACAGAATTCGTGTGGTTACACGTGTGTACCTAGTGATCATATGGTTATCCTCATATAAATAGATATGACACCGTTTTCACAGATTTTATATTATAAAGCTTAAATAAATACAGTGTCGTTTCGGTAAATGTTTGTTTTATTTTTATTATAAGTACCTAGTATTTCAATTTACTTGTAAATGTAAATTGATGTACCTACTATATTCATAGCTTGGCCCCACCAACTGTTATAATAAGCCAATAAAAAGCAGTTACCTACATTATGTAATTCGAAGTCAATTCATGTTTGCTTCAATTCATACTAATAATGCCTATAAATTCGAAAGTAACTCTGTCTTTCTGTTTGTTACGATTTCACGACTTCTGTATTCATTAATTTCGATGTAATTTGATTAATAAATAAATAATGGTCTGAATTGAGACATAGGCTACTTTTTATAGCCCAAAAAAAGTGTGCGAAGCCGCGGGTGGAAGCCTGTATTGGAATAATTAATGACTTCGCTAAATTGGTTTTGTCAGGCTGACTATGGAGATAAGGGCAAATCAATTACTTGTTAACAAACTTGACTTAAATGAATTATTAAATTTTTGCCAAGTCACAAAACTACTCTTTGATTTTCTTTCCTTTCTACCTAACTAGTAGGTATAATGAAAGCATATAGTGAATTAGTGCATATGGGAGAGACCTACGTCCAGCAGTGGAATAATTGAAAACACTTTATTGTGTACCTACCATATAAACAAAATAGCAAGCACAATGGGCGGTATTATTGCTTAGACGAGATTCCATCCAGACAGCCTTTGGATGGAGAAGGTTTTGTTATAACTAAGATAATGGTGATAACTTAGGGGATTCCCCTCGAAATATAGGGGGTAGAATATTTAAAAGGGGCATATTTTGAGGGATTTTAGGTGCTTCAAACGAAACTTGCAATTCAATCGAACAATAGCAGGAACGGAATGACAAAAGGATAAATAAAAAAATCTGACAGTTTTAAAGAGACGGTAATAAAAATTACACCGAGATAGAATACAATACAATACAATACAATTATTTATTCATAACGCCAAGTTACAAGTCAAATACAAAGATATTAATATAAGATAAGATAGAATTCTCGAATTAGGTGTGCTTCAAATAAATACATACAAGAGTTTTATGCGCTATGCTAAAAAAACGACAGGTGAACTTATACGGCGAGTTAGGGGTTTTCGGGGGGATTAAAAAAAAATTGGGGAAAATTTAGGTAGGAATTGAAAACAGCCTCCAAAAACCTTTCAAGGTTTTTGGAGGCTTACCTCATATAATGCTTTAAATATGTACAGGGAGTTTGGTGGAACGATGTAGAGATTTTCGGAGCTGATCAGGGGTAGATAGATACCAATACAATATGATAATTTTAAATACATATATGCTTAAATTACTTACTTGATTCGTCATAAAACCTAAAAGGACCATACATGTCTATGTTTATTTCGTATCAGTAACATAAATCGGAGTCGTTTTAATGGAAAGATATAGTTACCGATTTTAAACCCGATGAAATATAATACTGGCTAGTTAATGATATTTTCAAATAGGAAATTCATATTAGCGGTAATGCTGTTTTATTCAGTCAACGTCTATAACGTGAGAAATAATGATCCTTGCTAATATATTTCCTCTACTATACTCCAAAAATTCTTCTTCAGAAGCATTGTCTATCGATTTATTGCAAGATTTTAATTTGGGCATGGTAGCTGGAAAAATAGCAACATACAACTTTAAATGGCGTTTTCTTACGTTCGTAATCATGGCGAGTGCCAACACAGATGCTCTGCAATCTTTTCTACAAAATTACAATAGATCTATTGTATTGACTCATAAGCAATTTACACCGGAATGGGCTGAGTCCACATCGCAATTCATCATATTTGGACTTGGAGCCTCAGATATATCAGACGTAATAAGATGGATCGCAAGATCACAGTTGAATGTCGATGGAAAGTTTTTGATCGTTTGTACGTCAAAGGGCACCTGTGACGAACAACAGATATTTTATGCCACATCGAATCACCATGTGCATAACGTTGCATTATTGAAAACTTCAGACAAACTAAATCGTGTACAACTATTTAGAACAGACCTCAACTTTTCAAAAAGCTGCGATTGTAAAGACTCGATAAAAGATGTCTTAAATGTGAATTGTAACAATGATGCGTGTTTTAAAGCTATATACTTTACTCACGATCATTTAAATAAATGGCAATGTCCGTTTGTGGTTTCAACATTTCACCAACCACCTCTAATGGTTTTGAGAGGTCATCGTAATCCGATTGGTTTAGATGGTGCACTACTCCAACTCCTTGTTAAATTGATAAACGCCAAATTAGTGATCACAA
Source organism: Philereme transversata (assembly GCA_963924445.1). Lineage (NCBI taxonomy): Eukaryota > Metazoa > Arthropoda > Insecta > Lepidoptera > Geometridae > Philereme > Philereme transversata. The sequence continues at coordinate 9,515,088 of OZ004353.1, forward strand.
CATCCAGCGATCAGGAAGGATCGGGAAGCTATGCTGATCACGATTGGTCCGGATCACTCGGTGATGTGCTTCATAAGCGTGCGCAAGTAACTCTTGGCATTCCTCTATCTGCCATGGTATATAGAGATTTTGAGATATCCTTACCATATGCATTCATGGACATTGTATGGATCACGCGAGTTCCCCCAATTAAGCAAAGTTCCATGATAAAGCTTTTGCATCCCTTAAAATTAAGACTATGGATAGTTATCTGTGTGTTTTTTGTAATGATTAGCATCGTCAACTCGCTAGCTAAAACTAAAACTGTTAGAAAAATATGTAGACGCATGTATGTGCCATTTCTTAAACGAAATTTATTGTTTTACTCCTGGGTTATATTTTTGGGAATGCCTGTGTTGAGAATGACAAAAAAGCCGAGCTTTCGGGTTATAATTTACACCTGGGTTTGGTTTAGTTTTATTATACGGTGTTCCTATCAAGCTGCTCTGATAAATTCCATTAAATCTAATTTTGTCGCTGATAACGTCAATTCTATTCAGGACGCTTATAAACATGGTCGGCCATTCGGGGGTCTCGTTTCGATAAGAGAATATTATAAGGATGAACCTGAAATTTATGACAACTGGATAAGCCTCAATGCATCGGACACAATGGGAACCCTTTATGCTATACTAAATGGAAGTTCTGATTTTATTTTGGCTCATAGTAAAAAGTTGGTCAGCTATCATCTTCGTAAAGCTCGAGGGTCAAGTGCAGCAAAATTTTTTCCACAGAAAATAATAAGTAGTCCAATTGTTATGTATTTCCGAAATCATTCTGTCTGGCCACAAGCTATTAATTGTAAATTAAGAAATATGCTAGAAATGGGCATATTGCAATACTATCAGAGTCTGTATAATATTCGAGATGAAAGCAATATTTTTACTCGAACATTCGGAGAATCAGATATTCCTCAATCCTTGCATCTTTGGCACTTTCAAGACTCATTTATTGTGCTTATTTTGGGCTTTATTATATCAATTATTTATTTTGTATTTGAGGTTGTATCTGAGAAATTTAAACATTGAAATTTTAAGGACAACCTTATTTGCTTGCTTAGCGTTGCTACTATAGCGGTCACAAACATTGAATTTTTATATCTCTTACTGTCTTGAGTAAATTATTATAGAACTTAGGCGAGTAGTAACACATATAATTATTGTTTATATGGGATTTATCATGTCTTCATGATGAAAGCGACAGAAGGTGTGAACCTGGTAAAGACACAAGCGACGCAAGCGTCTTTGTCTGAACCGAGGACTACCGAAGGGACAGCCGAGGCGAGACGTGGTGCGGAGGCGGAGCGGATCAGCCTGATGAAGGTTCACGAATTGAACCGTAACACCGATAAAACTGTAACTACGTGCTAAATCCTGTATTTTAATAATGATTTAAATAATCACGAAAGTTTTCTTAGTTACACCTATTTAAAAAGACCAGGGTTGGCCACTAGCTCTCACAAACTAACTTGTGTTGAGTGTGAACCAATGAAATAAAATAGTTTATACCATTCCCCTTCTAAAAAACTAAGCACTTTAAAAGCACTTGTAATCACTATTTTGGTGTTTAAATTTAGAACATACCAATATACTGGACCTCAATCTCAATGCTATACAACTTCCTTGCGCAAAAAATACCCATACAAACTCCGTGTGCAAATAACTTCTCGAGATTTGATTGGTCGACATTTTCGACAAGGAGTTTAGCATTAGAATAAAAACTGTCATTAGTAAATTGGCGCTATTTTGAATACTGTAAGTTGTACGAACACAAAGTTTAGTGTTACTAATAAATCGATTGAAAATGTATTCAAGTGATGAAGAAGATGTGTAATACCTGAGTTTATGAAAGAGAGGGCTGCCGATAGAGTAGAAAGTTTGCTATCCAACAAATCATGGATGGTTTACATCAAAGCCTACGATGAGTTTTGCAAACGGAAAAATAAAAACCAAGCTGCTGGCACATTTACAGAGTCTTCCTAACTTATTTTAATGTGCATTTTAATTAATTTAACCTTAATTTTTCTTCATTAAATGTGTATTTTCGCTTAAATCTATCTTTTTCTCGTAGTCATGGTATAAAGTATAGAATGCAACTCTTGAATAAAACGGATTTATATCGAAGGCCGTGAATCATCATGAACCTCTCCCTAGAATCCTTCACGTGCTCGTGATTCATCTATGGCCCTCGCTTTAAATCCTTCCTTTATTCACTAGTTGCATAATATACTATTTGTTTCGATAAATATTTGTTTCATTGAAGAAATATAAAGAAAAATTTAACTTATTAGAAGTACCTACCTAAGTACATCATTACTAATAAGTAGGTACCTATTATTAATTCGAAAGTAGGTAACTCTGTCACTCTGTTCGTCTGTCTCTCTGTCTGTATGTTTGTTACGTTTTCACGACTAAACGGCTGGATCGATTATGATGAAATTTGGTATAACTTTATATTTACCCACTCCTTTATTTATTCCATTATCCTATAAGTATTGCGTCGCTGCTGCATTACTTTTGCTTCTGGTTTCAGCTGAAAATCAGCGTTGTGTGCAAAACATTTAACATTATGCTGAGCTGAACGCCATTTTGGTACGCAGACACATGAGTCGAACTGTCTTAATAAATGAATTTGCTCAGATTATACAAACAAACAGATAGAGCGCGCCGAACGTGCGAGTGAAGCCACACAAGCGAATACAAATTTAGAAGCGAATACAATCTCGCGGCAGTGCTAAAGATAGCGTCGTACTGCTTGAACGTCTCGAGTGATTCATTATTTTCTGTCAAAAATGCCGTCTTGTATTATTAAACAGTGTAAAAGTTGTTCCCAAAAACAAAAAAAAGTGGATGGAATATCATTTCACAAGTAACTGTAAATTATTTAATTGATTTTATTATTTATTCACCCAATAATTAAACGGTTGTCTCGAAACACAAAACCTCGACATTAGTTCGACTGTGTTGCCAGTTTTCGATAAAATGTGTTCCCTTCAATTGGGGAAACTACCTGTTGATCTAGGCGTTAGCTAGCCTGACTGTTAAATGTACGGACGTGGGTTCGATTCCCACGCGTAATCTCACGCCTAAATTGTTATTCCGAATTTGGATGTATTTCTATAATTATGTTATTGCCGTTTACTGTGATTCAGTGATTAATATCTTATGCGGGATTTTAAATATAATTGTATATGTATAACAATTTAGTTCCGTATGTATATATGTAATGTATATACATTACATATACATATACACATATATAATAAATGGTATATATAGAGAAGTAATAGCGATCCGCCCTCGCTTCGCTTCGGGAAAAATATCCTACCACAACATTTTACCGGGATAAAAATATCCTATATGTTAATCCAGATCATATTCAATATGTGCAAAATTTCACAGAGTGAATCTGATAAAGTTGATGATAGAAAAGTATTTAATGGTGCGATTGCACTATATAGCAAAATTAGAAACTAATTCTCGTTTAGAAGCCAAACGGCAATATTACAAGAAATTAGTGCAAAATAAAGGTGGTTAATTTTTTTGGCAATATAATTATTTATGATTTTAATAAATATTTTGGATTCTTATGTATGTTTTTTTATCAGTCTAATGAAATGAATATGATACTACAGAAAAAACTAAAGTATTATTATAAAGTCCATTTTTCCAAAAAGTGTCATTGTAATTTTTCAAATTCTAATAACAGTCCGGAGTCAGGAATATATCCTGCGTTGTTGGCTAGTCTCTTGCGAGATGGCCGCCGTAGCCGTAATTCGGCCAGGAGGACATTAAAGTCCATGTAAACCTCAATAAACACCGGACGGACCGCTAGTTATAAAAATCTTCACATATTATTTCTTCTGTAATTTTACAATGCGTTTACAATGGTAAGTACATGAAATATTTAAGTGTTTAATAAACTAGTTAATTAAACAATTATTCAATCCTAATACTCACACAAATTTGTATTCAATTAGTAACAAATTCATGTATCCAAATAAAATTTTAGAACCTGTTGTCGTAAAAGGACATTAAAAAAATACAGGCAGTTTTTTCTTTTTCTGGTATCATTACAAGCACACTGATGCACGTGTCCCTACAGAGCTATTTCTAATCGCCACGCACACATGAATGATAAGTGGCGTCATACTGTTTGTTGCGTACACTCCATCTGTTTGTTTGTATAATCTGAGTGAATTTGTATCTAATGTTGTGTCATTTTGTGTGTCTCAATTCAAATTCGTTTAATACTCCAGAAATAACATAACAGTTTATAGAGACCAAAGCGTTATTACTAGTACAAAAACAATTAAAAACAATATTGCAAAATATGAAAATTTAAGTTATAGCACACATTAGAAATAAAAAGTAAGTTTTATATAAAATTAACTAAGTACCTACCTACTTACTAAATAATGATAAATAAAAATAAAATAAATATTGCTGGACATTTCACACAGCGCTATCTAGCCCCAAACTAAGCAGAGCTTGTACTATGGGAACCAAATAACTGATAGAATACTTATAGGTATACATTTTTTTTTTGTAAATACATACTTATAATATATAGAGAAACAACCAGACCCGGAACAAATATCTGTGGATCATGCAAACATTTTTTCCGCGGCGGGAATCGAACCCGCTACCTCCTGCGTCTCAGCCGGCTATTCGCCCACTGCACCACGGAGGTCGTCTAAAAAATGAAAATAAATGAGCATAAATGGAATATTTGTCTAGAACAATCAGATAAGGATTAGTCCTAATCTAATCCCTTGAAGTATTCTAGGCATAAACTTCGGTATAAAATCCGCAAATACCTACATCGGCTTCAGGGTACAACTTGAGCAGTGCGTTATGTTGGCGTTGCGCTCGGCAGATAGGCGAATTTTGACGTGACAGTGTGCGCAGGGCTCGGCTCAAACAGCAAACCCTCCCAGGAAGAAATCTAGAGCGTTGCTCAGGCACGCACTGCCGACTTGCCACGCTAACCAAATCAGGACAGTCAACCCACACCACGCAATAGATGACACACGGTCACAATTTGGTTATTTAGTCTACGCGTTTAAAGAGAGTTGAAACCTAGTGTACCCTGTAGATATTTCGTGGCGATGATCCTACATGAATGGATGGATATAGTATGATGAATGGATAGTGGGCGTATAGCCGGCTGAGACGCAGGAGGTAGCGGGTTCGATTCCCGCCGCGGAACAAATGTTTGCATGATATACAGATATTTGCTCCGTGTCTGGGTGTTTTTCTATATTCTATATATTATAAGTATGTATTTACAAAAAAAAAGTATATAAGTATTCTATCAGTTATCTGGTTCCCCATAGTACAAGCTCTGCTTAGTTTGGGGCTAGATAGCGCTGTGTGAAATGTCCAGCAATATTTATTTATTTATTCTTATACATTTGGAATGTATAAGAAACTTTTATTGATGATGTCGAAGTGGAAAAAACATTCAAAGAAGATGACGAAGTGAGAGAAGCATTCAAAAAGGATGTCAAGGATGACAATAAAAAAACAGTTCCACCAAAAATTTATACCAATATTTTGTACAAGTTTGCTAGGGCTATCTCTTCCCGTTTAGAAGATATGAGCGATTGAAGTTTTGTATGAAACACCACAATTTTGTAGAGCGCATAATGAAGTAACTGAAGCAATTAAAGAGGATATGAAGTAGAAGAAGCATTTTAAAAGGATAACGAAGTGGAACATGCAAAAATAGAAGATGTGGAGGCGGAAGAAACAATAAAAGAGGATGACGAAGTGTAACAAGCAATCAAAGAGAATATTCGAATAGTGGATGTCGCATAATAAAAAAAAATTGACGTTCCAAAATGATCATAGTGGATGAGGCATAAATAAAAAAAAATTGATGTTCCAAAATGATCACAGTGGATGTTGCATAATACAAAAAAAAAATAATAATTGACGTTCCAAAGTGATCATTGTGGATGAGGCATAATTAAAAAAAATGATGTTCCAAAGTGATCATTGTGGATGAGGCATAATTAAAAAAAATTATGTGTTGCATAATAAAAAAAAAATTGACGTTCCAAAGTGATCATTGTGGATGAGGCGTAATTAAAAAAATGATGTACCAAAATGATCACAGTGGATGTTGCATAATAAAAAAAAAAATTGACGTTCCAAAGTGATCATTGTGGATGAGGCATAATTAAAAAAAATGATGTACCAAAATGATCACAGTGGATGTTGCATAATAAAAAAAAATTGACGTTCCAAAGTGATCATTGTGAATGAGGCATAATTAAAAAAAATGATGTACCAAAATATCACAGTGGATGTTGCATAATAAAAAAAAAAATTGACGGTCCAAAGTGATCATAGTGGATGAGGCATAATTGAAAAAAATGATGTTCCAAAATGATCACAGTGGATGATGCATAATAAAAAAAAAAAATAATTGGCGTTCCAAAGTGATCATTGTGGATGAGGCATAATTAAAAAAAATGATGTACCAAAATGATCACAGTGGATGTTGCATAATCAAAAAAAAAAAAATTGACGTTCCAAAGTGATCATTGTGGATGAGGCATAATTAAAAAAATGTGGATGTTCCAAAATAAACATGATGAACGTTGCATACTAAAAAAAAAAAAAAAAAATGGATGTTCCAAAATGATGATGATGACCTTTGCAAAAACTATGAAAGTTATCTCATGCCCCTCCACCACCATTATATAGATTCAAGCAAATTTACAGTAATTTTATAGTACACACAAGCCGTGGGCTCCCTACAAAAACAGAATGAAAATTACGGCAAACGAAATATACGGTTTACGGTATTCATACAGAAATATTTTGTATGGGACAATTTTTTTTTTGTATGAAAGACATTTTTTTTTTCATGGATCCGGATATAAAAAAATGTCCTCAGCAACATTAGTTTTTGCACCAACGCTCTAAGACCTATACTTTCCGAGATACGAGGTGGATGGGAGCGAATGGGGGACAAAAGGGGTACTTTAGGATTTATTCCCAACTCACCGAAACTCCCTCTATACGATCACACCAAACATTTCCCCCCTACGAGGTGGCATCTGGGAGAACAATGATGTCAATCAGTCAGTGAGTCAGTGGTAATCGAGCTTTATATAATATAATGCAAGTTTTAGTATCCTCTACGCTGAAAATTTTCAGACGATTGTACTAAGTATTATTTCATCTGTTATAGTAAGTACTCTGCTCGCTGAATCCAATTAATTTATAAGATCCTCTGAAAAACACTAATTTCCAATCTAAAATGGAAATCAGAATCTTTAATTTGAATTTGAGAGGTAATATTGCTGTATCTATGCTGCTGAAATCGAATTCGGATTGGGATCGCTTTGTAAGTGTTCAGGCAACCTTCTGTAGGTACCTATTTAATTGCCTACTGGTTCAATCACACGAAAGCTGAAATCAAGTTAATGCAGGGTTTTTCGGAGTATGTAAACCCGAAAAGGGATGATTCTGCTTATGAAAATATTTTTGATATAATAAACAACTTTATGAGTAATTAATCAACTTTCAAAAAATTTTATCTAATTTTAATATTTTTTATGTAAAAAGTAATTTTCATCTGACTAGTTCTGTTACCTATAAAACACACCGTAGCACAGAACTACTTGATTGATTAATTGATTGAAAATACTTTATTGCACTTATAAAACTAGTACAAAGGCGAACTTACTGCTAAAGAGCATTCTTCCAGATAACCTTTGTGTATTGTAGATAAAGATGTGTAGGTAGTGCACAGAAAAGGTAAAAAAGAAAATTTGCACAGGACTAATAAATATAGCATAATATAGGTACATACTACATAAATAAACCTACTTAAATACTTTATATGATAGACTAAACTATACCAATATCGAATAAAAATACATACATAACAATAGATGTGTTATGGAAACATTAAGTTGCTCATTTTTGGTCGGTTTGACCGAGAAGGTGCCTATAGATTCTCAATCTGAATGCTTCCACTGAAGTAGCCTCGAAATAGTTTGGTGGCATATTATTCCAGAGACGAGTAGCGGTTATGGTGTAAGAGTCAGAGTAAGTAGCCGTGTTATGCTGTGGAGTAATTAGTTGGAAACGACTACTTGGGTTTTGTTTTCTGTCTACTTCTATGATATTTTTGACTGAACTACTGGGAATAGTTTTCTTAATAGTTCTATGAGAAGCCGCCATCTTATCTCGCTTTGTCGGATAAACAAATACAAATGATTTTTTAGTGTGGGCTTTAGAAACGGTCCGCACGAATTTGTGGTTTCTGAGGATTGGGTTATGTAGGGTTGGCTTTTCCCTACCCTTTTGTACCATTTTTTCCGCAAGGAAACGCATTTATTTTTTATTATTATTTTTAGATACGTGTAACGGAATGGCTTTTAATAAAAATGTCTACCTGTACATTCCTCCACTGTGAATTATTGGTACAATGGTATGTAAATCGACATCGACTGACATTTGAGAAAAAATAAATATTTAATGTTTCAGTTAATGTTTATTCATCCCCGGTCTTCCCCGATTAGAATAGGTTAGGTCAAATACGGACACAGAACCGTATCAGTCAACCCGGACTGCATGTAGTCTTGTCTAACGCACACTAGTGTTTTTATAAATTCGGAGGCGCGGAGGGAGAGCAGCCTCCGCCAGCTGTAACAACGCGCAGGCACCGTACGACCGACGAGTGCGAATGCCTTCGCATTCTTACGCAATGGCGTTGAGGCTGCACTTTCCGAAGTGCCGGAGCTGTTGCAATCCTAGGTTATATACCGAAAATTTACTTGTTAGTTATAAGTTTGACAATAAATAACAACATTTTAAGGTTAGAATCGAAAACTTTAAAGTTGATTTTCTCGGAAACTATACATCTCCTGGCACTGGCGGGGGGAGTGGTACCAGGGCATAACCCTAACTCTCCCCTTACCCCCCTTTAAAAACTTCTATGCATGCGGCCCGTTTCTAAAGCAATCCCTTTTTTATACTTCAAGTACTCGGGAAAATAATTTTGACATGGCAATTGACATTGATAATTCACTTTCCTTTAATCAGCTTATGACAGAGCAACGCCATCTGTTAGAAGTTAGAAAAAAAGGGCCGTGGCTACGCCATGTGAAGTACCGCTATTATTCGTGTATGAAGTTAATTATTGCTTTAAAATTTGGTTCTCTTTCTCATAATAAGTAAGTACTTATCATGTAATACCTACTATTACATGATACTACTGTGATATATAAAATCTACGAGTACCTAGGTACTAGCAACCCGCCCCAGCTTCGCACGCAAAATAAAATAGAGCGTGTTGGGATAGTACAGCTTTCTATCATTGAAAGAATTTACAGAATTTGTTCAGTAGTTTCTAATATTACCCCTTACAAACAAAAAACTTGGCTTCTTTATAATATCAGTATCTATTGTTGTAGATTAGATTTAGAGAATAAGAGCTTTTTACTAGCTTGCAATGGACCTAACTTTGTGCCTTATTTTGAAAAATACAATAACGTTACGTCTTCCTTTATATTTATATCAGGAAAAAAATTAGAAAATTTACAAAAAGTTCTTACAAGTTAGCGCCTGCGTAGCTCAACCTGCCTTCACGAAATTTCGGGCTCAAGTGAGTCAGTTGAACGCGCGAGATCACAAGGTAACGTTCTTGTCGACCGCACACTGAATGTGAGAAAGTTTTTTCGCGACTGTACGCGGATCGTGTCGTAAAATCTAGTGTTAAAGAACCGTTGGAGTTATGAAAGTTTTGTTTTATTGACTGTACGTTTAGGAGAACTATTTGTGTATATCTAGAGATCATCTAAACTAAAACAGTGCGCCCCACTACTTCAATACCTCAAAACCTTTATTGATTGCATTTTTAAGGACCATTGTACATGTCATTGTGGAACTTTAAGTAGAAATAGTGGAAGGGCGCGCCATTTTATCTTTGCTTGGAATATATCTACCTTTTAATTGCTAGTGTGTTTTTAAAAACGTGAGATATAATCCAGTTAAACTTGTAACAAAGTTCGTGTTTTTTTTTCAGTAAAAATGTACGCGTTGAAGTTCTTACTCATTATTTTCCTGCTTGATTTTGGGAATGCCAAGGGTAAGATGACTATTTTAATATATTCTCTAATGAATAAATAAGTATAGAAAGCATCGCTAATTGATAATCCCACTCGTAAGTTTAAAGAATATAAAAATATATAAGAATATAAAAAAATAGATAATAATTTAATATTTTTAGGGTTCCGGATCAAATTGGTAAAAATCGGAACACTAGTGGTTTTATTTTATCCGTCCATCTGTAACAGCTGATAATATCAGCAACTGCTGAAGCTATTGACATGGGAATACTCGTAGTTATAAATAATACTGACCCACCATTTCGAGTGCAAAAAAATTCAATAAATCATTTTGATTTCCAAGGGGGCCAAAATTTTAAAATAGGGTAACCAGGTCAATCGAAAGGGGATCATATAAAAGAGTTTAATTTGCAAATTCCTAAACCATATTTTTCTACATATGTAGTTTAGTTTTAGAGTTATGGTGGGAAAAAATACTATAGTTCCCTATCTCCGAAGTTTGCTAAGCTAAAAATCTAAAAAAAATGATTTTATTATAATAAATATGCTAAAAAATAAAAAATAACAATGTCTTTATCTAGAACAGTTTAAAATTAACCTTTAAAGTTTACTTAGTTTCTGGCTCACATAACTAGATGGCGCTGCTAAATTAACATAAACATAATAACAACGTACAGAAACCTTGGTGCGCGAGTCTCACTCATACTTGATATTATTCAGTCCATCATTATTTATTTGACGATCTCCGTGGAGCAGTGGGCTAATAGCCGGCTGAGACGCAGGAGGTAGCGGGTTCGATTCCCGCGGCGGAACAAATGTTTGCATGTTCTACAGATATTTGTTTCGGGTATGGTTGTTTCTCTATATATTATAAGTATAAGTATTATATATATATATATATATATATATATCGCTGGACATTTCACACAGCGCTATCTAGCCCCAAACTAAGCACAGCTTGTACTATGGGAACCAGATAACTGATAGAATACTTATATACTTTTTTTTGTAAATACATACTTATAATATATAGAAAAACACCCAGACACGGAACAAATATCTGTAGATCATGAAAACATTTGTTCCGCGGCGGGAATCGAACCCGCTACCTCCTGCGTCTCAGCTGGCTATTCGCCCACTGCGCCACGGAGGTCGTCATCGTCGTCAATAGTGTTTGTTTTTACATGCCAAAATAAATTTCACGTTTCTATGGTAAACATTTCACAAACTTATTTATTATGCTCATCTAAATAACCCCTTTCATTATTGTGCGTATATTATCAAACACTGTATACCAAAAGCTCCTTCGATAAATAACCCTAAGCAACTTCAGCAAACATTCAAATTCTCAACCTATGATGGTTTATAAAACTATATACCGCCAAATTGGTCTGGCTGGTAAAGCATACCCATTGTGTGACCTTTTTACATTAATTATTTATATGCAATAAAAAATTAAATAATATGAATAAAAACTGTCGAGATCTATTCAACTCAAGTTACGTCTAGCTAAACTTTCGACGCTGAATAAGAAAGGTCATTTTGATTTCAATTCTCCAAGTAATTTAGACGTCAGACGTGAGCTCGTAGCTTTCTACGACTTAGCATTTGTAACTAAAGTGACGTTGCCGAAAATTGCACGCCTGCTCTTTGCACCAGCCTCAGGTCCTGTCACTTTAACTTTGACGGAGGTTGTGAATGGGTAACTCAACCGTAAAGCGCTTGAGTAAGGACTGGAGATCGGGCTCAATGATGCAAATTGGAAGATACCTAACTCTAACAGTGGACTGCTATAAGTTATTGATGATTACCACAAAATGAAATGAAAAAATCTTAAGGCTTGTGCCAACCTAAATTTTTTTATCTGTTATGGTTGACGGGTAGAAAATGCTTTTAGTGTTAAGTCCTCCATTTATACATTTTTCTATTTGTGTAATAAAGAATTAAAACAAAACAAAACAAACCAAATGCGTGTGCGTGGCGTGTGCGTGACGTGAGCGTGCCAAGCACACGTATTCGGTTTGCACCAGTCTTTATGGTATGAGAAATAGCAGACGTAGTGATGGTCATCGGAGCGTTTACACGCGTTTTCACTAACCACGTGCAAAGAGACGCCTAATGTAAGCCAATCCTTTAACATAAACTTTCGTTTCACCAATCCATTTTATATAGTTGAATCCTAACGCAAGAGTAGTCTAAACATTTGACACTTGTCTATGATGTTCAGCAATTTACAAGTGAAGCAGTCTGTGACTGACACAAACACATCGTCAGTTTAGAGAGTTGCCTACCATTTAAGCACCGCCAAATCAGTGTCGTAACTTTAGGCAACGCCTAACTTCTTTAGTCATCACCTAAAGGTTGATAAAACATTTTTTTGCGCTAAGCAACTTTTTAATAATTAGGCATCTGGCGTGTCCTAGGGTGAAAACGGGTTAGTCTTGTCACCAACTTGTAACTTTACTTATGACGAAAGTAGGGAAAGGTTAGTTTAGCCGCAAAACGCAAAGTAATAAGTAATCACTAAGTAACGAAATTTTGTTGCGTCTGTAGGTAAATTAATGTTAACAGAAAATGTTAATGCTGGCTCTATGCACTGCTACTCTGACCGTAGAAACCGTTAAACTCGCTGTTGCCACTTGTATACTCCATAGTTCGTAAATCGTTTAAAGGGCAAGGTGTACGCTTTTATAACAAACTCCCAAGGGATGTACAAAAATTGACAATTAACAAATTTAAAAACGTAATTAAACAAAATCTTTATAAAAGAGCCTACTATAAAATATCGGATTATTTAGATGATAGAGAAGCTTGGGATTGAAAGTACTCCAACTCGTTCAAAATGTTACAATTTAGACGTAATTTATGTTCTGTATTATGTATTGTAAAAGGATTATTAAAAAAAACAACCAGCCTTGTTTCTTGCCTTTCTTTCCTGGCTTGGTCGCGAAGGAACAGGCAGTAAAATTGACGTTTCAAAGTGATCCCTGTGATTTTAATGAATAAAAATATTTGAACTTGAATTTAGATTACATTAACATACAGGGCAAGTAGAAAACCGCAAAAAATAGTGCATGTGATTCTATAATTCTCGTGTCACAGTGTTTGTAACAAAACTCCTTCGAAGTGGCTTGACCGACTCTTATGAATTTTTTGGTGTATATTTGGAGGTCTGAGAATAGAACGTTAACTATTTTTCATACCCCTATGTGATAAGGGTGGTCCATCCCAAAATTTATTTTATTATTTTTTGGAAAAAATTATTTATTTTTATTATTTTATGATTCGGCATTAAAAAATTCATACTGTCCTAAATTTTCACCCTTGTACCACCAACCCCTATTTTGTGCGCGTACGAAATCGTGGGCAACAGCTAGTTTATTTATAATTTATTCCAAAATTTCACAAAGTTAATCAAGGAAGGAGTTTTTAGAAAAAACTTTTCTACAGTTTCGTATAATTATACCGTTTGTAAAAAACCAGGTATTGCCAAGAAATTCGGGTGATAAAAGTATTCATAAAAAAAGTATTAACTACTTTTTTATGAATACTTTTATCTTTTACTTTTAGCTTTCCCTATTCTTAATAACATTTCCACCAAACTTTGCTAAAAACAATCTCGCATACATCAGCTTTCAGTAGTCACACTTAAGGCGGTAAGATGTTTAGTACAAATTCCTTGGTAAGATGCCACGGGCAGACACATAGACAAACGAAGTCATAAAACATATAACACCACTCTTTTTACTTGTTTTAAACGTGAGCCCAGTGTGGCTCACGTCATGCCGTAGCTGTCTATGAGATTCGTAGCAGACGTAGCATAGCTACACGGCTACGAACAAATGCTACAAATTCTAACGTTTTGTTGTCGTTTCTGAATAAAGGTTACCATCGTTACAATAACATGAGCGATTAAAATGTATCTAGAATTTAGTTCAGAAATGCCTGTGAGTGGCGCAACTAATAACGACTTGTTTTTTTATTACACGTAAGTAAATACCGCTGAATCAGCAGCAGCATTTTTGACATCTGTAATTTCTTCATTTCTTCGTCATTTCAGGACTTCAGAACCCTAAAAAATTTACCGTAAATCCATGAGACCTTTTAGAAGATGTAAATTTAGATACAAAATATCAGACTTTCGAATGCTATTTACAAAGTAATCTTAAATCGCAGCTGAGGTAACATTAAGCAACGTTTTATATTCTAGTTGCAATGTTATATCCTTACTAATATTATAAATTCGAAAATAACTGTCTCTCTGTCGGTCTGTTTGTTACCTTTTTTCAACTGAACGGCGGGACTGATTTCGATGAAATCTGTTAACTAGATAGATTATGACCAGTATTGAGAATGGGCTACTTTTTAACAGACTGCGCAGGAGGGTAATATTTTTTTGAGAGCTGGTAGTTTTATTACAGCACTTTGCATTATGAGAATCATCCCTGCAAAGGTATTGATTATTAATAATTTCACTTTTAAAAATTGAAGAAAGAATGATATATAGATATTTACGTACAGTTGCAGGAAAACGATATTTCGTTTGCATATTTAACCGTAAACGCTACTAAATTGTGATGAGATGTGTTATTAAGTTTCGTGAATATTCTGTCTGTATTTTCAACCTGGGATGTTATCAAATGGTCTTGGGTGGAACACTTGGCTAGTCGAACTGAACTAGAGTCCGCGCCACCACTGAAGTCTTACGGCAAAAGTGGGAACTAAATCTCGAATATCTTCGCGATTTCTGCGACAGCAGCGCCGCGTCTATCAGACTTCAGTGGTAGCGGGGACTCTAAATAGATTATTTTGTTCAAAAAGTTCAACTATAAAAATAAACGTTTAAAACTAGTCTCTGCTCTATCAGAAATGCCAATGTCAAAAGTGACAGCAAATGTCCACATCAGTTAAACTAGCTTTCTATTTAAAAAAAACCGTGTCCGTACCGGTTTGGGAACTATACCAGATACAGACATAGGCGTCAAACTTATAACACTCCTCTTTCTGCATTAGGGGTTAAAAAAGCTTCAGTGGTTCAGTAGCTTCAGTAGTCACTCTTCTAAAAAGATACAGTAATAACAAATGCTTTGCATTATCAAATATTGCTGATACACGGGTTCGACTCGAAAAGGCCTAACGGTCTCCTACCTTTCTTACACTGCAATTTCACAAAAATAATAACTTGGAGACAATTCAACATACTCGTATACAGCTTTATTTCAAAGTCCGATTTGTTTTTTAGTATTTTTTTATAAAAAACCATAACTTGGTAAATATAAACTCATAGGTAATAATTAGGATTTTGTACGACCTTTGTAATTAATATTTATTTTTTAACATAATGCTAACTTAGGTTTAAATAAGTAACCTTTTGTAAATCATTAGGTCAATGTTAAAAAACTCAATTAGTAGCTAAATTATAAGTTTTTTAAATTTAATCCTAAAATAGTTTTATATGATTTAATGTAAATGTGCAAAGTGTAATAAAAAAGTGATCCCTTCTTCCCTGCTAAATAAACAGTCGGTAAACAGATGTCAAACTTGGATAATCTTGGTATATTTTGATAAATAAACCTTTTGTGTTCATATATTTTTCTATATTCGATATTAATTCATGCATAAGGATAATTTTGAAACGTAAATTTTACCGCCTATTCTTCCGCGATCAAGTCCAAGGCTGGAAACAAGCTATAAAAAATACTTGCAGATACTGCAATCATTGATTTATTAAATAGATAGATAATTTCATTATTTCACAACATTAAAAATAAAAAACACACTATTAAATCATAGTTACAATGGGTGACCTTATCGCTAAAAGCTTTATTCGAACTGTCAACGGGGCTGATCGACAACGGGTCGCGCGGTTGCTACATCGTTTGTGCTAACTAAACTCTACCTTCTTCATAGGCAGGTATAGCTGTCTCGCACAGGCTTCGCACGGATTTTTATCAAAATAATATATAGCCTATATCCTTGAGAGATCTACATCCAAACAAACAAACTTACAAACCTTACCTGTTTATAATATTATATAGTGGGTATGTATAGATTTCTGAAGTGCTCTATCGGTAAAAACCCCCGGGTGAAAGACGCGCCCTTGTACAAATTTAATCCCGGAGATGTTCACAGGTGTTCCGTGTTTTGATTGTGTTATGGATTCCATGATATTAGCTTAGATCTGTAATCCTATAACCCTGTGATCTGAATGATTGATGCGTGGAAGTTTATTTACGGACTGCTTTTAATGGATATTCAAATTGCGTTGTCAAGGTTGTATACCTAATGGAAATTAGGCATAATATCGCTAGGCGCAGTAAAATGAGTTATCTTTACATAGAATAAAATGAAGTTGCTTCCGCTTTCTGATCGCTTAGATCTTTTATACTACTCAATGGATTTTAATTCAGTTTTAGCAATAGAT
Organism: Philereme transversata; assembly: GCA_963924445.1. Taxonomy (NCBI): domain Eukaryota; kingdom Metazoa; phylum Arthropoda; class Insecta; order Lepidoptera; family Geometridae; genus Philereme; species Philereme transversata. The sequence continues at coordinate 9,531,644 of OZ004353.1, forward strand.
CGAATGATTCAAGAGGAAGGTTTATATGTATAGCACTTACATAGTAATAATAATAAATAAATATTGGTGGACATTTCACACAGCGCTATCTAGCCCCAAACTAAGCAGAGCTTGTACTATGGGAACCAGATAACTGGTAGAATACTTATATACTTTATTTTTATTGTAAATATATATAATATGTATATAGAAAAACATCCAAACCCGAAACAAATATTAGGTAGGGGAAAAAGTTTCTTCGCATTTTTTAAGAAAATTCAAAACATTTTTTAATATAGTTTATTTACATTTAACTAAAGTATGTAGGTACCATTTTGTTCGATAACTTTTTGCCTCTTATAGGTAGGGACATGATCCCATTGCTATAGAAATTTTGGGGCTTCTGATCAAAATACCGCGACAAGTGGTTTTGGCAGTCCTCTCGTGATGTTAACCTGACACTGCCTAAAGAATTTTGAAGAGACCGAAACAGGTGGAAATCTGAAGCTGCAAGGTCAGGACTATACGGCAGATGCATTAACACCTCCCAGCCAAACTCTCTTAATTTTTGCTGAGTGGCTAAAGATGTGTGAGGTCTAGCGTTATCATGATGAATTAATTCCGGCCGCTTTCTCTCAACTTCTTGCTTTAATCTCATCAGTTGTTCGCAGTAAAGTTCAGAATCGATGGTCCTGCCTGGTGGTAACAGCTCATAATGAATAATGCCCTTCCAATCCCACCACACACACAGCATCACCTTGTTGCGAGTTAACCCGGGTTTCGCCACAGTCCGTGAAGCCTGACCGGCCTTTGACCACGACCTTTTTCGCACGTTCTTGTCGTACGTGATCCACTTTTCATCACCAGTTATCAGCTTCTTCAAAAATGGTTCGGTTTCATTACGTCGTAATAAAGCATCACAAATGAGTACACGGTTCATTAGGTTTCTTTCAGTGAGCTCGTGGGGTACCCAAATATCGACCTTTTTGTGTACCTACCCAGTTTTTTTCAAATGCGCCAAAACTGTTTTGTGGTCAATTCCCAGTTCTTCAGCTACGTCGTAACTACTGATATGCCGATCTTGCTCCACTTTTTCAAAAATGGCATCAATTTTATCCGTAATAGGGCGACCAGAGCGACGTGCATCACTGGCATCAAAATTTCCGGATTGAAAACGCTTAAACCAAATTTGTGCTACTCTTACAGACACTGCACTAGGTCCATAAACATTGCAAATTTTTTTCGCGGCTTGCGTTTCATTTTTACTTTTTTTGTAGTAAAATATTAAAATGTATCGAATTTCTTCATTAGATTCACTTATCTTTACAGTACGAAAAACATATAAAAATCACACATTTTCCTAATTTGAATTTAGAATTATCTTCTTTAAAATTTAAACTTTGAATGATACCAAAACCAGCCATATACAAATAGTATAGCTAAAGAGATTTTATTACAAGTTCATACATATAGGTACTATAATGCGAAAAGACTTTTTCCCCAACCTATTATTTGTGGAACATGCAAACATTTGTACCCGCGGCGGGAATCGAACCCACCTCCTTCGTCACAGCCGGCTATACGCCCACTGCGACACGGAGGTCGTCCGTAGTAACTGCGAAAGTAACTGTTTGTTTGTTAGTTTGTTTGTTACATTTTTATAACTAAACGGCTGAACGGATCGTAATGAAATTTGCCATGAAGATATATTATATCCTGGAGAAGGACATGGGCTACTTTTTACCCGAGTGTGCAAAAGGAGGGTAATATTTTTATTGAAATACCACGCATGCGAAGCCGCGGGCGGGTCGGCTAGTTTGAAGATAAAATAATTTTCTTATAGTTGTAGGTTAATAACCTCACAACTATATTCTGGTAAAACCCCAATACCCTGTACTAAACTGACAGAGAGAGTTTGTCATACTGTAAGTACCTTTATTATAAAACGATTAATTTGGTATTTACTTGATGAACTGCAATATCTAAGCTTTTATGCAACCCTAAAGTCATCTAGAGGTTATTATTGGTTAATCAATCCATTCTTTTATAACTCTGTCTCTGTGTCCCTCTGTTACGTTCCACGACTAACCGGCTGGACCGATTTCGAGGATTTCTGAACGATTTCTTAGATTGGTAGATGGGTATAATATGTCTTAACATAGACTGATTTTTATCGACAATTCACGCATGTGAAGTCGCGGGCTTAAGCTAGTTTAATACAAGCTATCTTCAAGGGAAACCTATTTTCTATGACACAATAATTGAGTTCTTCTGAATGCCCCATAGGTATGGTCCAACAAACTGTTCAGTTTGCGTAAACTGAACAGTCGCCTATAGTAATAAATAAAATTTAAAAAATCTATTTCAAGCAATTATGTAGCTCATATAAGGAAGGAATCAACACAAAAGTTATATCAAACTTATATTAAACAGGGTGCTTTAGAGCATGCCTGTGACAGCAATGTCTGGTGTTCGGGCAGTCTACTCCTCCGGCTATCATTGCCAAGACGATGTTGGCGCTGGCCTGCAGCCTGCGCACCAGGGATGCGACTCGCTTGCGCGTGATTGTATGGAAGCAGTCGACCCGTGGCGCTGCGAACATCCCTGATGCGCTAATGTAATAGATTTGTATCTAGGTCTATATTTAGGCTACGTTAACAAATAATTTGGTAGCACACTCAAGCCTTTAACCCAAACAATCTTATATTATACTAGCTGTTGCCCGCGACATCGTACGCGTTACACTTCTAAATGTGTAGGTAACCTAAAAATAAAGCTGAACTCGCTGTTGCAACTTGAATTGACACCCCATTTTTATCCTATGGGAACTGATTTATTGAATATAAAGTAGTCTATGTGGTAATCCAGGTAATAATCTACGTATATACAAATTTCATCGAAATCGGTTCCGCCGTTACGACGTGATTGAGTAACAAACAAATAAACAAACATCGAAATTTTCACATCAAACTAATATTATAAATGTGAAAGTCTGAATGTTTGTGTACCTGGATTACCACATAGGCTACATTTTATCCCATAAATCAGTTCCCATGGGATAAAAATGGGGTGTCAAGTTGCAAAAGCGAGTTTAGCTTTATTTATTGGTTACCTACACATTTAGTAGTGTAAGGCGTACGAAGTCACGAGTAACAGCTAGTTTATCATATTGGTGTAATGTAAAAAATTGCGAAAAAACAATATACACTAAATTAAACTTCTAAGACAAACTAAACGAAAACTATTTTCTTTTGATCAAAATGTTCTAGTCCTTACCATTTCAAATTTCAAACTCTACGTCCCTATGAGGCCGTGTTCTAAAAGTGCATAGCTTCTTTAAGCTTAAAACCCTTCAAATGAGGTACTAATATAGTAGGGTGACTTTCAAGACATTCCAATTTTAAAGAGTATTTGCTTAAAGGTTGAAAAAAGGAGCTTAACCTTTTTTGAATAGAATCGGATTGAGTTTTCAAACATGTATCAAAATAAAATGTAATTTTAATCAAAAGCGCTAAGGAGTATTGATATCAACTTCAAAGCAAATCACCGCCAAAATAACTTTCTAACCCTTTTTAACCCCGTTACGGAATGAATTTTAATAAAATACGAAACACGTCTTCCATAAGTTTTGTTAAAAAAGGTTTATACAAAATTTGAAATAGATTGGACCAAGGAATCATGTTGTCCCATACAAACTTTGCCCCCCTTTTTGACCCCCTTAGGGGTAGAATTTCGGAAAATCCGAAAAAATCATTTTCTTATCAGATGCCTACGTCATCCAGGCAATCTCCGACTGGGGTGATGCCAATCTGGTAAAGCTCAATGCGAATAAGACCCAGGCGTGTCTATTCTCCGCAAAACGTAGTCAATTTATTCTGACTCCTACTTTCCGAAATGTATCCGTGCCGATATCTGACCACCTCGAGCTTCTTGGTATCTCATTAACTCCGACTCTCAATTTCGGCTCCTACATAGAGTCGAAAGCCCAGTTGGCAGCTAAAAAGCTTGCAATGGTATACTCGCAAAGGTGAGACACTACTTCACACCGGGACCGTTGCTCAATTGGTACAAATTGAGCACCGTTATATGGTAGAAATACCTTCCATTCGCACAAAGCGGTTCTCTTCGACCTATATTATGCGCACCGCCAAAGAGTTTCAACGCATTGAAAGCCATCCTTGGAAAAACAAAGACAACCGTACAACGCAGATTCGTCCAAGTTACATTGACACCTACCATTTGTCCCAAGACACCACTAGCCTGGAAAGTCTAGTTTCCGAGATACGACTGTTTTAAGTTTGACAGCTGTCATCAGAAATGCAGATCTCATTGATACCTACCATTTGTCTTAAGACACCGCTAGCCTGGAACGTCTAGTTTCCGAGATAGGGCTGTTTGAAGTTTGACATTAACAGCTGTCATCAGAAATGCAGATCTCGTTGATACCTACCATTTGTCTCAAGAAACCGCTAGCCTAGAACGTCTTGTTTCTGAGATACGGATGTTTGAATATTGACAGCTGTCATCAAAAATTTAGATCTCATTGATACCTACCATTTGTTCCGAGACACCGCTAGCCTGGAACGACTAGTTTCCGAGATCGGGCTGTTTGAAGTTTGACAGTGTCATCAGAAATGCAGATCTCATTGATACTTACCATTTGTTCCAAGACACCGCTAGCCTAGAACGTCTAGTTTCCGAGATACGGCTGTTTGAAGTTTGACAGCTGTCATCAAAAATGCAGATCTTATTGATACCTACCATTTGTCCCAAGATACCGCTAGCCTAGAACGTCTAATTTCCAAGATACGGCTGTTTGAAGTTTGACAGCTGTCATCAGAAATGCAGATCTCATTGATATCTACCATTTGTCTCAAGGCACAGCTAGCATAGAACGTCTAGTTTCCAAGATACGGCTGTTTGAAGTTTGACAGCTGTCATCAGAAATGCAGATCTCATTGATACCTACCATTTGTCCCAAGATACCTCTAGCCTAGAACGTCTAGTTTCCGAGATACGGCTGTTTGAAGTTTGACAGCTGTCATCAAAAATGCAGTTCTTATTGATACCTACCATTTGTCCCAAGATACCGCTAGCCTAGAACGTCTAATTTCCAAGATACGGCTGTTTGAAGTTTGACAGCTGTCATCAGAAATGCAGATCTCATTGATACCTACCATTTGTCCCAAGATACCGCTAGCCTAGAACGTCTAGTTTCCGAGATACGGCTGTTTGAAGTTTGACAGCTGTCATCAAAAATGCAAATCTCTTGATATCTACCATTTGTCTCAAGGCACCGCTAGCATAGAACGTCTAGTTTCCGACATACGGCTGTTTGAAGTTTGACAGCTGTCATCAGAAATGCAGATCTCATTGATACTTACCATTTGTTCCAAGACACCGCTAGCCTAGAACGTCTAGTTTCCGAGATACGGCTGTTTGAAGTTTGACAGCTGTCATCAGAAATGCAGATCTCATTGATACCTACCATTTGTCCCAGTACACCGCTAGCCTAGAACGTCTAGTTTCCGAGATACGGCTGTTTGAAGTTTGACAGCTGTCATCAAAAATGCAAATCTCTTGATATCTACCATTTGTCTCAAGGCACCGCTAGCATAGAACGTCTAGTTTCCGACATACGGCTGTTTGAAGTTTGACAGCTGTCATCAGAAATGCAGATCTCATTGATACTTACCATTTGTTCCAAGACACCGCTAGCCTAGAACGTCTAGTTTCCGAGATACGGCTGTTTGAAGTTTGACAGCTGTCATCAGAAATGCAGATCTCATTGATACCTACCATTTGTCCCAGTACACCGCTAGCCTAGAACGTCTAGTTTCCGAGATATGGCTGTTTGAAGTTTGACAGCTGTCATCAGAAATGCAGAATTAAAAAAATGGTTAGGTTAGGTTTAACACAACGAAAAAATTTTACGTTATTTAATAAATACCCTGATTTAATACCAAATCGACACCGTTATTTTTTTAATAATTTTCTAAGGAGTGAACGGATCGCACAGAGTCAATTGTCATCAACAGTCATGTACTAAAACCAAAGCAGTGAATGCTCAAACAAAAATATACTAAAAACATACTTTATGTGAACAATTTGAAAATAAAACAATACATACTTAAATATGTATGCGCATACATACATGTTAATTTGGAAGGAAACAATACAAAAAAAAAACATTTACAAAAATTTACAATAGGTAGATAGGCGTCTAGGAGATGTGTATTACGTCTGAAATAATTTAATATAGTATGTGTGTGTCTACGAGATACATTACGTATTATAGTACTGTGTTATAAATCAAAAGTCCTTCCGCATCTGATATTTTTTATTTTATTAGTACAGATGTAAACATTTTTTTTTCTTTTTTTAAATATTATTTTAGCTAGCATGCGGGGCGCAATCGCAGCTTTGAGCCCACGAGTATCTCCACACTCCGGGCGCTATCGTGTTACTGTCTTCGGACGACGATCGCATTCGGAAACGTTATTTTGATAACGTGGAGACGACTTGAAGAAAACTTCAATGTAGGGCGCATTAATGTGCCCAGTTTTATACGGGGTGGTGTGCTGCGGCGGCGCACACGCCCAAACCAAAATACACCACCTCTAAACAACACAACACTTTCAGAAGACATCCCTCAGCGGGCCGCTTTTCAAGTTGGCCTGCTAGGGTAATAACCCGTTCTTACTGTAAGAGTTAGCTCCCTGGTTGATCCTGCTATTAGTTAGGTATATGCTTGTCTCAAAGATTAAACCATGCATGTCTCAATGCAAGCCGTATTATGGCGATACCGCGAATGGCTCAATATATCAGTTTTGGTTCCTTAGATCTTACTCAGTTACTTGGATAACTGTGGTAAATCTAGAGGTATTACATGCAATCAGAACTCTGACAAGTGATGGGATGAGTGCTATTATTAGATCAAAACCAATCGGCGGAGGGCCTCGCGTCAAAAGTCGTTAATTTTGATGAATCTGGATAACTTTTGACGATCGCATGGTTCAGTACCGGCGACGCATCTTTCAAATTTCTGCCTTATCAACTTTCGATGGTAGTTTCTGCGACTACCATGGTTGTCACGGGTAACGGGGGATCAGGGTTCGATTCCGGAGAGGGAGCCTGAGAAATGGCTACCACATCCAAGGAAGGCAGCAGGCGCGCAAATTACCCACTCCTGGCACGGGGAGGTAGTGACGAAAAATAACGATACGGGACTCTTACGAGGCCTCGTAATCGGAATGAGTACACTTTAAATATTTGAACGAGGAACAAATTGGAGGGCCAGTCTGGTGCCAGCAGCCGCGGTAATTCCAGTTCCAATAGCGTATACTAAAATTGTTGCAGTTAAAAAGCTCGTAGTTGCATTTGTGCGCCGCGCTGTCGGTGCACCGCATCCGCGGTGATACTGACACGTTGCGGAGCATATCGTCGGTGAGCCGGCAGTAGCACGCCGGCTCAATATCAAAATCCTATCGTGGTGCTCTTTATTGAGTGTCGAGGTGGGCCGACAATTTTACTTTGAACAAATTAGAGGGCTCAAAGCGGGTTCAAAATGCTGCTTGAATATTTCGTGCATGGAATAATAGAATATGATCTCCGTTCTATTATGTTGGTTTTCAGAAATCCGAGATAATGATTAATAGGGATAACTGGGGGCATTCGTATTGCGACGTTAGAGGTGAAATTCTTGGATCGTCGCTAGACGAACATCAGCGAAAGCGTTTGCCAAAGGTGTTTTCATCAATCAAGAACGAAAGTTAGAGGTTCGAAGGCGATTAGATACCGCCCTAGTTCTAACCGTAAGTATGTCATCTAGCGATCCACCGACGTTACTGCTCGGCGGGCAGCTTCCGGGAAACCAAATATTTTGGTCTCCGGAGGGGAGTATGGGTTGCAAAGCTGAAACTTAAAGGAATTGACGAAAGGGCACCACCAGGAGTGGAGCCTGCGGCTTAATTTGACTCAACACGGGAAATCTTACCAGGCCCGGACACCGGAAGGATTGACAGATTAATAGCTCTTTCTTGATTCAGTGGGTGGTGGTGCATGGGCGTTCTTAGTTTGTGGAGCGATTTGTCTGGTTGTCTGGTTAATTCCGGTAACGAATGAGACTCTACCCTGCTAAATAGGCGTCGTCATTTTGATGTGCATGGCTTCGGTCAAGCAACTCACTGGCGACGTATTAAAATTCTTCTTAGAGGGACCGGCGGTTTTGAGCCGCACGAGATTGAGCAATAACAGGTCTGTGATGCCCTTAGATGTCCTGGGCCGCACGCGCGCTACACTAAAGGAATCAACATGTTCTCACTGGCCTAAAGGCCCGGGCAACCCGTTGAAATTCCTTCGTGCTGGGGATTGGGGTTTGCAATTATCCCCCATAAACGAGGAATTCCTAGTAAGCGCGAGTCATAAGCTCGCGTTGTTGTCCCTGTCCTTTGTACACACCGCCCGTCGCTACTACCGATTGAATGATTTAGTGAGGTCTTCGGACCGAAACGCGGTGGCTTCACGGCCGTTGGCGTCGTTGGGAAGTTGACCAAACTTGATCATATAGAGGAAGTAAAAGTCGTAACAAGGTTTCTGTAGGGGAACCTGCGGTAGGATCATTAACGTGTTTAACTGGTTCTTAACAGCAGTTTGTGACATTTAATCCATCCAAAGATACGTTCTTTACACAACACTGTGATAGAGAGAGAGAGAGAGAGAGAAAGAGAGACTTCACAGTGGCCCTCGCTCTTGCGTCACGCCTCTCCTCGTGCATTATGACGGATGAGAAATCCGCATCCCGAATCGGAGTGCAGAGTGCGTGCTCGTCAACTAAACAATACTCACGGTTTAGAGTGAGAGTTGCGTGTATTATTTGAGCGCGGCTTTCGTTCTAAGTAATTTTATTAATTGTTATTTTTTTAACAAACGAAAACTATTACCCTGGACGGTGGATCACTTGGCTCGCGGGTCGATGAAGAACGCAGTTAACTACGCGTCATAGTATGAACTGCAGGACACATTTGAACATCGACATTTCGAACGCACATTGCGCTCCATGGATACACATCCAGGACCACTCCTGTCTGAGGGCCGGCTACATAAAAACAAAACCATATTGCGCGCTTTTAATAAGCGTGCACTTGGCGGTTCTTGGAGTCGTTCTCTCTCTTTCTTATTAAAAGAGTACAAGAAGGGCTGCGAGTCTGCTTAAAAATTTTAAACATTTATGGGTTGAAAATTTTTACCAACCCGCACCTCACAACGTTGGCTAAGTTTTACAACACATGATGTGTGATTTATTTTACGTGTTGCGTTGTTGTTGACTTTTTTAGCGTTGCATTGTGTGCGTGTGTTACAGTTTTTACATAGTATAAAGTAGGCGGACTCGACGTCCGAAGGGCGCGTCGCCTTGGTGCTCTCGAGAGGATTGCACACCACAGGTTGTAGAGTCGTAACAGATATCGTGTCTGCCTATCATTTTATACGTTGGCCTCAGATCAGGGAAGATTACCCGCCGAATTTAAGCATATTATTAAGCGGAGAAAAAGAAACTAACTAGGATTTCCTTAGTAGCGGCGAGCGAACAGGAAATAGCCCAGCACTGAATCCCGACGTTGTAATGGCGGCGGGAGATGTGGTGTTCGGGAGGTTCCGCTTTCTTGTCGCCGTCCACTCCTGTCCAAGTTCGTCTTGAACGGGGCTCATTTCCCATAGAGGGTGCCGGGCCCGTAGCGACGGAGGATGGCGGCGAGAGGGGCTCTCCTCAGAGTCGGGTTGCTTAAGAGTGCAACCCTAAGTGGGTGGTAAACTCCATCTAAGGCTAAATATTACCGCGAGACCGATAGCGAACAAGTACCGTGAGGGAAAGTTGAAAAGAACTTTGAAGAGAGAGTTCAACAGTACGTGAAACCGCTCAGGGGTAAACCTGCGAAACTCGAATGAACGAACGGGGAGATTCATCGTTATTCAGCGGCGAGTTGGCGCACTCTCGATATTCACGTCCTCAGCTGTGCGGTATGGGGTGCGTGTTTCGACGCTCGCGGACGGCGTGCACTTCTCCCTTAGTAATATATCGCGACCCGTTCGATGTCGGTCTAAGCGCCGTTCGGGAGTCGCGCTTGTCCCTTTGGGGCGCAGGGGTAACCATGACGGTTGCCGACCGGCTGTCGGACGGTATTCTAACGGATCGCGCACGCGCTTATGCGCGACCGGCCCGACGCAAGGCTACGTCGTCTACTCCCTTTCTACCCGAGCGTGGGCGGGCGGGGGTGCGGTGCGCCTGTTGTCGCAGCCGTGCTGTCTCGGCCTGTGCGCGTCCCGTGTCTGCGATGATTCAATTTCGGGCACTCGCAGGACCCGTCTTGAAACACGGACCAAGGAGTCTAGCATATGTGCGAGTCATTGAGTAAACTGTCTAAACTGAAAGGCGCAACGAAAGTGAAGGTGGACGCTCGCTGTCTGCCCAGGGAGGATGGCGCGTCGGTCTCGGTCGGCCGCTCGCACTCCCGAGGCGTCTTGTTTCCAATCCGACATTGTAGGCGCGCTCTGAGCACAGATGTTGGGACCCGAAAGATGGTGAACTATGCCTGGTCAGGTCGAAGTCAGGGAAAACCCTGATGGAGGACCGTAGCGAACCTGACGTGCAAATCGATCGTCGGAACTCGCATAATCGAACCAAAGACTAATCGAACCATCTAGCAGCTGGTTCCGTCCGAAGTTTCCCCCAGGATAGCTGGCGTCGATTTGAACAGTCTCATCCGGTAAAGCGAATGATTAGAGGCATTGGGGTCGAAACGACTTCAACCTATTCTCAAACTTTAAATGGGTGAGAACTCCGGCTTACTCGAACGATGAAGCCGGAGATCTGATGACGGTGCCAAGTGGGCCAATTTTGGTAAGCAGAACTGGCGCTTTGGGATGAACCAAACGTAGTGTTAAGGCGTCCAAAAAATGCTCATAGGACACCATGATAGGCGTTGGTCGCTCATGATAGCAGGACGGTGGCCATGCAAGTCGGAATCCACTAAGGAGAGTGCAATGACTCACCTGCCGAAGCAACCAGCCCTGAAAATGGATGGCGCTGAAGCGTTTTGCCTATACACTACGTTACCGGCATGTGCGATATTTTCATTAATATCAATAAGCCGTAACGAGTAGGACGTGCGTGGTGGTGAGCGCAGAAGGGTCTGGGCGTGAGCCTGCCTGGAGCCGCCGTCGGTGCAGATCTTGGTGGTAGTAGCAAATACTCCAGCGAGGCCTTGGAGGACTGACGTGGAGAAGGGTTTCGCGTGAACAGTAGTTGCTCCCGAGTCAGTCGATCCTAAGCTCAAGGAGAAATCTTATGTCGATGCGGCGTGTTTATCTGATAAATAACGCCCTTTGAGCGAAAGGGAATCCGGTTCCTATTCCGGAACCCGGCAGCGGAACCGTTTCAATAATCGTTCACTCGTTTTAACGCGAGAGTTCTACGGGGTAACCCAAAGTGGCCTGAAGACGCCGCCGAGAGGTTCGGGAAGAGTTTTCTTTTCTGCCTGAGCGTTCGAGTTCCATGGAATCCTATAGAAGGGAGATATGGTTCGGAACGCGAAGAGCACCGCATTTGCGGCGGTGTCCGGATACTCTCTGCGGACCTTGAAAATTCAGGTGAGGGATGTAGGTGGAGAGGTCGCGCCGGTTCGTACCCATATCCGCAGCAGCTCTCCAAGGTGAAGAGCCTCTAGTCGATAGAATAATGTAGGTAAGGGAAGTCGGCAAATTTGATACGAATTTCGGAATAAGGGTTGGCTCTGAGGACCGGGGTGTCTCGGGTTTGGGAGGGAAGCGGATGCGGACGGTGCTGGGCCAGGTTGATGCCTCCTCTCGGGGGGGCTGAATCAGGACTCGTGCTCCTGCCTTCCACGGATCTCCCTAGCCATGGGGCCGTGTCAACCGTTCACCGGTTCACCGGACCGCCGTTCAACGGTCAACTCAGAACTGGCACGTACAAGGGGAATCTGACTGTCTAATTAAAATAAAGCATTGCGATGGCCTTTGCGGGTATTGACGCAATGTGAATTCTGCCCAGTGCCCTGAATGTCAACGTGAAGAAATTCAAGCAAGCGCGGGTAAACGGCGGGAGTAACGATGACTCTTTTAAGGTAGCCAAATGCCTCGTCATCTAATTAGTGACGTGAATGAATGGATTAACGAGATTCCCACTGTCCCTACCTACTATCTAGCGAAACCACAGCCAAGGGAACGGGCTTGGGAGAATCAGCGGGGAAAGAAAACTCTGTTGAGCTTGACTCTAGTCTGGCATTGTAAGGAGACACGAGAGGTATAGCATAAGTGGGAGATCGTTCGCGGTCGTTGCTGAAAAACCACTACTTTCATTGTTTCATTACTTACTCGGTTCGGCGAAAGCGGTGCGCGGTCGATTAAATCGGCGGGCGCACGGTGTTTCGTTCCAAGCGTGCAGAGTGGCGACGTGGTGGCAACGCTCGTCGCCGTACAACTCCCGCGTGATCCGGTTCGAGGACACTGCCAGGCGGGGAGTTTGACTGGGGCGGTACATATGTCAAAGAATAATGCAGGTGTCCTAAGGCCAGCTCAGCGAGGACGGAAACCTCGCGTGGAGCAAAAGGGCAAAAGCTGGCTCGATTCAGATGTTCAGTACGCACAGGGACTGCGAAAGCATGGCCTATCGATCCTTTAATACTAAAGATATTTTAGCAAGAGGTGCCAGAAAAGTTACCACACGGATAACTGGCTTGTGGCAGCCAAGCGTTCATAGCGACGTTGCTTTTTTATCCTTCGATGTCGGCTCTTCCTATCATTCCTATCTTCCTAATATTGCGAAGCAAAATTCGCCAATCGTTGGATTGTTCACCCATCAAAAGGGAACGTGAACTGGGTTTAGACAGTCGTGAGACAGGTTAGTTTAACCCTACTGATGGCTTGTCGTTGCGATAGTAATACTGCTCAGTACGAGAGGAACCGCAGTTTCAGACATTTGATTCATGCACTCGGCCGAGCGGCCAGTGGTGCGAAGCTAACATCCGCGGAATTATGTCTGAACGCCTCTAAGGCCGAAGCCAGCCTAGCCAAATCCGGCAAGGATATGCTCACTGTGGAGCCCCGAGAGTCGGGAGGCTCCAAACAATGTGACTTTACTAGTTGCGCTTTACTTCGTAAGGTGTGACGTCGAAGCCCATTTGGACCGCGGAGATCGGTGCGTACGGTTTAACACGTGCACCACGGCTTCGAAGGTCCGGATTTAACTCAGTTCGATGTCGGGGCTCGGAATAGTCTGTAGACCACTTAAGTTCCTGGCGGGGTGTTGTGCTCGGCAGAGTAACGTCGTGCTGCGATCTGTTGAGATCTCAGCCCTACGCCAGGTGATTCGTCCGAGGACGAATTTTTTAGATTTGCTTAAGGAGTGAACAATTAACGAAATTTTAATTGTTCATTCCTTACTATGTAACTTTACTAAAGTAAATTTTACTATAGTACTAAAACGCAAGGAAAAAAATACTTAAAACCCCAATATTGAACTATTATTAACATACACTTTAAATTTATTTTTTGCCTCCATTTTTTTTCTCACACTCACAATAATATACATAACTACTAGTGGTGATGATATCTTTGCAGGTCATAATAAAATATGATTCCCTAAGATCCCAACATATTATTATTATTATTTTAACAAGCCTTTTATTATTTACTATTCTAATGGTCAATAATTTTGAATTGAACATACTCCGACTACATTGCTTTATACACTTATTTTTGATCGAGCGAAGCGAGATCTCCAAATCAACTTGGGAAAATCGGCGTTGTATGTGCATATGTTTGTTTGTACGAGGATAACTTTCGTAGTGTTTATCCGATCATCATGAAATTTGGTATATAAGTAGGTAGTGATAGACCAATTTTGGTGTGACTCAATGAGCTAAAAATATTGGGGGGTTGATGAGATATTGGGGTTCAAGTGGGGTAAAAAAATGAAAATGAGACTAATAGGTCAAGTGGGACGTAAAATGAAAGATCTTCATTAGTGCATTTGAATCCCGTTTTTATTTTTAGTTTAATTTTTGTAGTTTTTGGGTTATTAACCATAATAAAAACAAAACTTTGACAAAATTCACAGGGTAGACCAGTGACCCCACGATGCTGAAATTTGGTATTCGTGTAGCTTTAGTGACACAAATATAGGGAAAAGCCTGAAATTCTGAATAACTGCCATTTGTACCCCAAAAAATAACCAATTTAGAAGAACCCCCGTTACATCTAATTTGAATGAAACTGTAGGTCAAGTTGGTTGGTTATACATTTCGTGGCACCAATTTATTAGTCAAAGATTAAAGCCGGCATGCATAAAGATCACTAAACGTATGTAGCGACTAAACATGTTTAAATTTGAACTATTTGTATGATTTGACAACCCCTTAAATAATATTTAGCCACTAAATACGTTTAGGCATCGTTGTGCAAGTTGCCCTAAGAATAATATTTATTTTGTGAGATTCGCGAGATCTCAGTTCGGGGTTAACTGTGAGTATGTATAAACAATGTAGTCGTAAAGCAGTTGTGACTGGTTATCCCTAATCCTATCCTAACCTAGTAATAATATAAACGCGAAAGTTTGTATGTATGGATGGATGGATGTTTGTTCCTCTTTCACGCAAAAACTACCGAATGGATTTTAATGAAAGTTTTCAATAATATAGCTTATACATTAGAATAACACATAGGCTATAATTTGTAAGGATAATGTGTGAATTGTCCAAAATATAACGATAACTGTCAAGTAAGTCGGAAAAAAATCTGCCATCTGCGAGCTATTCTGGCCTACGCTGCGAAAATTGTAGAGCTTACACTATATAAAGTACTAGCAGCCCGTCCCGGCTTCGCACGGGGTAGACAATTATTTATTTTTGGAAATTTGGACATAAAACACTTTTTTTCACAAATATTTTTATTTATTAAAAAATGATTAATTATTAATTATATATATAAGGGGCGTAAGGGGGCCCAACCAACATCTCTCGGGTTCCAAGTCAACCTCACCTGCAAGCGGTGCGCTCTGCCGATCAGCGAACGAGGCTCTGACGAAACCACCCGCCAACACGCAACTTGACCAGCGTGACGGTGTTATGGTCCAAACCCCCCCAAATATGGATAGCACAAACCAACCAAGGCTCCAAGTGCCCGGCGACTCCAGCGGCGATGCTGGCATGGACGGGTGCCATGTTAGCCCTGGGGTCAGGGGTGCCAAGAATCTCCGTCCGGGTGAGATCCGACCGTCAAACGACCACAATGCATGAAATAAAGGATACCGATATGCTCAACATATTAACGTACAACGTAAGGACGCTTAAACATGACGAACGACTCTTAGAACTTCAAAACTCGTTAAGAGACATAAAGTGGGACATAATAGGTCTTGCAGAAGTCCGAAGAATTGGAGAACAGACTGTAGAGCGTGATGGTAATGTTTTTTTTTCACTTTGGAGAAACCAAGGGACTCTACGGCGTAGGTTTCCTGGTGGCTAAAAAGTGGAAGGATAACATCATCGAATTTATTGGCTATTCAGAAAGAATTGCGGTCCTCAAGTTCCGACTAACACCTACAAAATCTCTGTCACTGATACAAGTATATGCTCCAACATCGAAGCACTCAGACGAAGACATTGAAGACTTTTATGATCTCCTGAACAAGGCATGTGACGAGAATAGAGGATCATGGACTGTAGTTATAGGTGATTTTAATGCGAAAGTAGGGCCACGATTAGATGTCGATGGTGCAACAGATAATCTAGGTAAATTCGGTTTGGGAAAACGTAACGAACGCGGTGCACGCCTAATTCAATTTGCATTTGGTCAAAACATGGTAATTTCTAACAGCTTCTTTGACAAAAAACCCCAAAAAAATTATTTACAAAAAGATTAATAAAACATAGTAAACAGCACCTTATTCATAATTCGGAAAAGTTTAAATTAGAACTCTCGAATTATTTTAGTCAACTCAAAATAGATGAATCAGATAATTCAGAAACCCAATATAAAAACATAGTTAATGCAGTTCACACAACAAGCAAGAAAATTAAACCGATGAAGAAAAGTAAATTTCAACTATCAAACAAAACCCAGAATTTATTAGAAAAAAGACTCGAGACCGACATTGGGTCACAAGACTATAGAAATATAGACAAAGAGGTTAAGCGCAGCATCAGAAACGATGCAAGAAACTTTAATACCTACAAAGTAAAAATAGCACTAGAGAATAATAGATCGCTCAGAATAGCAAAACAGGGTATCTCTAAGGGTAAAACATGGATTAATTGCTTACAAGATAGTTCCGGAAATAAATATAATAATAGAGGCAAAATATTGGAAATATGCACAGAATTCTACAAAAATCTTTACTCCGATTCTTCAAAGATGACAACAACTATAGAGTATGCTCGATCAGATGCTGTACCATTCATAACAGGATGCGAAGTCCATGATGTCTTAAAAGCCATGCATTATGATAAGAGCCCTGGAGAGGACGGTGTCACGACCGAGGTTTTAAAAACTGGAGCCACTGTTTTACTACCCCATATCACAAATCTCTTCAACACCATTCTAGATACAGGTCAGCTACCAGTGGAGATGTGCCACTCAAACATAATTCTTCTTCACAAGAAAGGAGACAAAAGTAACATGAATAATTACCGTCCTATCAGTTTAGTGTCACATCTCTACAAAGCCTTTATCAAAGTTATTCAGAAGCGCATAGAAGGTATACTGGACCAGCACCAACCACCGGAACAAGCTGGATTCGACCTCATTTTTCCACCACAGACCATCTCCATACGCTAAATCAGGTTATAGAAAAATTTAATGAATTCCACAATCCACTATATCTGGCTTTTGTGGATTACACAAAAGCTTTCGATAGCATCAACCACTCAGCAATCTTCTTGGCTTTAGGAAAACAAAATGTTGAAAAAACTTATATAGACCTAATTAAAAGCATTTACAGCAATAGCTACGCTAACATTAAATTAAATACATCAGGAGCAAAGTTTTTAATAGAAAAGGGAGTCAAACAGGGTGACCCGCTCTCTTCCAAATTATTTACGAGCACTCTAGAAGAGGTTTTTAGACAATTGCCAGCCTCATGGACAAATGCAGGCATTGAAATCGGCGACCAAAAACTTACAAACCTTAGCTTCGCTGACGACATAGTTCTCTTTGCCACCAGTGCCCCCCAACTAGAACAAATGCTCCAAGACCTGAGCAAAGCAAGCCTCGAGGTTGGACTGATGATGAACCAGTTAAAGACCCAAGTTATGACCAATAGCAAGAAACATAGGGTCAAGGTAGATGGGCAAGAGATACACTATGTCGATGAGTATATTTATCTGGGCCAGATCGTCTCTTTCAAGAACAGACAAGATCGAGAAGTAGACCGTCGTGTTGATAACGCTTGGAAGAGCTACTGGTCCATGAAAGAGCTAATGAAGGGTAACCTTCCACTGTCACTTAAGCGAAAACTCATCGACATGTGTATCTTACCCATTCTAACCTACGGTGCTCAGACTTGGTCATTGACGGACTCACAAAAGTTCAAACTCGGGGTATGCCAACGAGCGATGGAGCGTAGCATTTTAGGTGTTAAGCGGACCGATAGAATCCGCAACACTACGCTCTATGACCGGAATCATCGACGTGGGGTACAAGGCTGCAAGACTCAAATGGGACTGGGCGGGTCATGTCACTCGAATGCACCCTGAAAGGTGGACTAAGATCTCCACCGACTGGCAACCTACAGGACGACGGCAACGAGGCAGACCGCGAAAACGTTGGCACGACGATCTGGATGGATTCCATTCTGACTGGCAGGAGATTTCTGAAGAACGCAAGGAATGGAAGCAAATGGGGGAGACCTTTGCCCAGCAGTGGGACAGTATAGGTTATTAAAAAAATAATAATTATATACTCGTATTAACGATAATAGCCTCCACCCCGCCCGCCGCGATGCCCGGCGCGCTTTTCAGACTGCATCGCAAACAACGGCCACGGCGCTATGGCGGTTTTGTTTACTGTTTGAATTTTTTAATTCGTAATATCTTTTGAATGGAAAGTCCAATTTAAATAATTTAAAAACTATTTTATAGGTAGTTAAATGGTCTTGACCATAAAATAATTTATTTGGATAAGGATTAATATAAACACATAAATAGCATGGTTTGAATTTGGTTAGCATTTTCATTAATGTTTAAAATGAAAAAAGTTGTTGTAGTGACATAACTACAATAGTTGGACATATGCTACCGCCGAGTTTTTTGTAGACATTATGATGTTCTTCAATATTGTTGTACATTATTTTGTTCTATCGCTAATAGTTTCGGCAGCGCATTCGACGAAAGACTTTTTAAGACTCATTTTTCTACACCTTCGGTTACATTGTTCAAATTTTACCAAGGATCCCTAATTTTTTTCAAAATGAAATGTAGCCTATGTCAAATTGGAAGAATGTAGCATTCTATTGGTGAAAGAATTTTTTAAATCGGCCCAGTACTTTTTGAGCCTATTCATTACAAACATACAAAAATAGGTACAAATCTTTCTTTATAATATTAGTGTAGATATGGTAATGTTATTAAAGGGTGAGACAAGGTGGCACGGCTAAACCACTACAAATTCTAGCAATACCGCCTAATATTCAAACAATTTTCGATAATGTTGTATAAAATCTAATCTATAAGTCTTAACGGCATTATTAAATGTTTGGTTTAGATAAAATGTTTACCGCAAATACCTACTTAATTGTATTCCATGGGGTACCCGGTTTTCAAAATTATTTCTGGGCGTCTGTTCGAATCGACGTGTGATCCGAGAGCTGGCGCTTATCTGGGTCAACGCATTAGCATTGCAATTTAGTGGTGCAATGCAGCCAGTGCCTTGGACACACTTCCGCCTGGTAGTGATCTGGAGCAGTTGAGCTATCTATAGATCGTTTGTAACGGTCTTTAGATGATTCAACTGTTTCTTCTGTATTTTATTGTAAATAATAGTAGATTGTTTCTGTTATTAAAGGCATTATATTGTATTCACATATTATTATTACCAAAAATAATGTATCTCAAATTTAAATACATATTTGTATAACTCCTCAGCAATGCTTCAAGGTAGTTGAAAAAAACTTATACATTTGTTTTACAATAAAATGTACACATATATTTTTAACAGCCTCCGCCCAGAAATGCTAACACTTGCGACAATGCAAAAAGCTCTTTCAAAATCCAATATGAGGAAAAGCAATTTGTTTCTGTTTATAAGTTCCTATTATATATCATTTTGTTTTCATACAAAATATCAAGAGGCTTCGCGAAGGAACAGAATTTAACTCAAAATATTACGAAATTTGATGAATAGGAACATTATATTCGAATATACTAACTCAACCTTTTCCTTTGTTAAGGATAAATTAATGTTTATAAATGCTTATAATAAATGATGTTCATTTTTTCAGACCCAAGTAATTGTATCTTCTAATTTCGCTATGTTATTTGCAACTGCAGGGCAAAGACCTACCTTCCCTCTTTCCACTCGTATCTGTTGTTCGCAAGTAAGGGCCAATCCTTGAGTTAAGCTCATCCCGCCACCTTAGCCTGGGCCTACCACGCGGGCGTCGTCCGTTGTTTGGGACTCATTCTGTGATACTCTGCGCCCACATTATATTTGACTAGTATGAGCAGTACTAGTAGTTCTAGCTTTTTGAGCGACGTGTATAACCGAGTTTCTGATTCGGTCCGTGAGTTTCAGGTCTTTGCCCTGCAGTGGGACACAACAGGCTTATAATGACAATAATAATATTTGCAACAAGTAATTGGCTCACTTCTGAGAAACGATATTTCTTAGAAACCTTTGACGATCTCCGTGATGCAGTGGGCGAATGGCCGGCTGAGACGCAGGAGGTAGCGGGTTCGCTTCCTACCGCGGAACAAATGTTTGTCTGAATTACAGATGTTTGTTCCGGGTCTGGATGTTTAAAATAATAAATAAATAAATAAATATTGCTGGGCATTCCACACAGCGCTATCTAGCCCCAAACTAAGCAGAGCTTGTACTATGGGAACCAGATAACTGATATACTTATATATATTTTTTGTAAATGCATACTTATAATATATAGAAAAACAACCAGACCCGAAACAAATATATGTAGATCATGCAAACATTTGTTCCGTGACGGGAATCGAACCCGCTACCTCCTGCGTCTCAGCCGGCTATTAGCCCACTGCACCACGGAGGCAGTCGAAATGTATCTATATGTTTATCTGTATACTATAAGTATGTATATACAAAAAAAAGTATTTAAGTATTCTATCCGTTATCTGGTTCCCATAGTACAAGCACTGCTTTGTTTGGGTGAATAGCGTTGTGTGAAATGTCCAGCCATATTTATTTATTACTCCTCATTCCCCTGTAAAGGAAGTCAATTATAGCAACAAACAAGCATCTTAACTAAGAAACAAGTAGGTATCCGTTGCTGATATCCCATCTAGCCTGTAATTTAACTTTACCTAAGCTTTGATGGCAGGGATATACCTATATAGAATATACTTGCAACATCTATACAATAACTAAAAGCCTAACTACTAACTTCCGGGTGAGGCTTTCTTTCTTTTTGACGTTTCAAAGTGATCCTTGTGATTTTAATAAATAAAATATGTATTTGACTTTGACTTTTTGCACGCATGGTTGTCAGTAAAAAGTAGCCTATGCCATCTAAATACCAAATTTAATGGAAACTCAGCCGTTACGACATGATTGAGTAACAAACAAACATCTAAACTTCGCATTTACAGAATAAGTGTGATACATCGAAACAGAACGATAAAATTATTATCACATCGGTAGATAGATACCTACTCTACTAAGTGCTTTTCAAGGGTGTTAAGGTGACATCTACACGGTGTCCCGGAACTAGTATTTAAAACCTGAAATAGGTGATTCCGAACATGAAAATTAACAACTATGCATAGAAAAAAAATTACATTTTATTTCTTAGAACTAAGTCTTGAACTTTTTAGTATGACTTTAAATCAGCAGTTTTTTTTTAACTTTGCGCCTTCCTTAAAACTTCTGTACATAAACATAATGTTCGACGTAAGGTCTTTGACCCAAAACAGCTGATAAATAGAATTTTAACCGGAATCAGCTGTCTTTAATTTGATTCTGGTTTATGTATCTTCATATATTTACTAATGTTTTGTGAAGTATAGATTGAAGTGCGGCCTAGCATTCAATCGGTTCAAAAATCTCATTAGTAACATATATCATCATTTATTAATTTGTTTTCAAAATGTAATAGCTATGCTAAATATAATTAAATAAATAATAGTAAATAAATAAATATTGGTGGACATTTCACACAGCGCTATCTAGCCCCAAACTAAGCAGAGCTTGTACTATGGGATCCAGATAACTGATAGAATACTTACGTACTTTTTTTGTAAATACATACTTATAAAATATAAAAAAACATCTAGACCCGGAACAAATATCTGTAAATCATGCAAACATTTGTCCCGCGGCGGGAATCGAACCCGCTATCTCCTGCGTCACAGCCGGCTATACGCCCACTGCGCCACGGAAATCTTCAATCGTCCAAAATTAATAATGTAGGTACTTCATTCAATTATAATTGCTTGTAAATAATAATTCGACGACCACCGTGGCGCAGTGGGCGAATAGCGGATGCAGGAGGTAGCGGGTTCGATTCCCGCCGCGGAACAAATGTTTGCATGATCTACAGATATTTATTTCGGATCTGGATGTTTTTCCATAAGTATGTATTTACAAAAAAACTGAACATGAGTATTCTATCAGTTATCTGGTTCCCATAATACAAGCTTTGCTTAGTTTGGGGTTAGATAACACTGTATGAAATGTCCAGCAATATTAATTATTATTTTTTATTTATTTTATATTGAAAATCATTGAATTTGTTGTTCTCGTAAATGTCGAGAATCGTCGCTAGTGTTCGTTTTGCGATGTGGTTAAAAAAACTCATTATTATACATTGTCCTTGTGTAAACCATTATCTTCTAATAACTCTAATACTCTTAGCTATGCCATAACTTTTCATCCCGCACGATATTGAAGTGAGTTCGCAAACTCGAAGAAAGCAGATTGCCTGCCCCCGTACGAGCCCGCCGTCACTTAGTTACGTGTAAATAATATTAGCTTGAAAGGAGTCTATTTGAATTATTTACTACATTGGCGTAGATCAGACCAAAGAGACTTATGGCGAGGAGGCAAAGACGGGTCTTTAATGTAGTTACTTTCATACAAAATGTATATAAGCCCTTTTTTCTAACTTGGGCCTTACTTTTGACATTTGTATGCTCAAAATTTGAAATGAGATAGTGATAACAACAATGAAATTATCAATCTTATTCATAAGTTGGTTAATTTAACTCAGAATTCAGATTTTACTTAGAAAACTTTCGTGATTTATTTCAATCATTATTATAAATACAATTATTATTATAAATGTGCGAGGCGAGACGTTATTAGGAGCGGATCGCACTCACTCTGATGAAGGTTGACGGATGGAACGAATAGGACGGTACGTGATAAATCCCGTATTTATAATAAAGAATGCACATTCTTTGAATCATTCTCTTGCTCTTACTTTTGACAAATGTCAAATGAGATTATGATAAATAATTGGTGAATTTATAAACAATCGACAGACAGATCGAGAATCGGGTTTGATACTTTTTTATGGAGGCTGGCATAGTTCCCGATTCGCTAATTTTATGTTTAATATCGTTTCGCACTTTAATGATAATTATTTTAAAAAAATTGCAGATCGGTGATGACACTATATTAAAAGTTTTCGTACTCATTGAGATACTTCTGTATCCAATCCATACCTAATCATAAACAATAATGTGTATAATTATGTCAATCGATTATTAAAGTGGAAGATCTACCTTTTTTATATTAAACTTGTAGACAGACACACAAGATGACGGGCCTCCTGATGTAAAGTGGTCACCGCCGCCTATAAATACCTGCAGCACTCGAGGTACTGCAGTCGCGTTGCCTAGCACTTAAAACCCTATTTACACCTCTCTTGAAGGCGTTTATTTTGAAGCCCACTGGAAAAAACCTCCGGAGGAAGGGCATTCATTCCACATCTTGCAGGTGCGTGGAAGAAACGAGCGCGGTGAAACGCACCGTGTGAGACTTCCACGCATCTACAATATGTGGGTGAGCTCGTTGCCGGTTGCGGGAGGTTGTACCTACCTCCCTTAAACACCCGAGTGACAAACACTGCAGTTTATAAGAAACGGTAGATTCATATTCCATGAGTGCGTGGGTGTGTACGTCAAGTGTCTTGTACGATAGAGGGTAGGCGCCGATTGCCTGTTCTCTATGTAAATGCGACATTATGAAAGTTTCATAATGAAAAGACCGTCCCTACAATATTTATGTTAAAAGAGACCATCTTTCGTTTTAACATAATTAGTATCAAAGTAAACCTAATTAGTTCTTGTTACTTTTGTAATTACCTACTTAATTTTGGATAATTATTTAGAATTTATTTGAGATTGTTATGTTTTTATGGTAAGCAGCTGTCTATACAAAAAATTTCGTTATAATATTCAAGTACCTATATATTATTTGACGACCTCCGTGGCGCAGTGGGCGTATAGCCGGCTGAGACGCAGGAGGTAGCGGGTTCGATTCCCGCCACGGAAAAAATGTTTGTATGATCTACAGATATTTGTTCCGTGTCTGGGTGTTTTTCTATATATTATAACTATGTATTTACAAAAAATAAGTATTCTAGCAGTTACCTATCTGGTTCCCATAGAACAAGCTCTGCTTAGTTTGGGGCTAGAAAGAGCTGTGTAAAATGTCCAGCAATATTAATTATTATTTATTTTATTTATTATTTAATGAAAGTACGCATACTTTGCCAACACGCCTATATCCCATGGGTTTCATATAATTCGTATGGTTATAATTAAATTACTGTGGTGTGGAGCGGCACCGTTAGGCTTACGGCGCGTCACGACCCACTACAACACAAAAATACCTAGATATAATTCCGCCTTTGAATACAAGTAATTATCTACTAGCATACCTACTTTATTATTAAACATAAACTTAATTTTACAGATCAACCAAAATTTCTCGGCTCTGAGAGCAATGTGACAGTAGTTATTGGAAGAGATGCCACTCTCACTTGTATCGTGGAAAACTTGCTCAGTTACAAGGTAAGAAATCATTAGGTATATATTCTTTTTTATTTCTTATCGCCACGCAATATATTTTTAATATAGAAATATAATAATATATTAGGTAGGACTAGTCCACCACTTTAAGGTTGCGCAGCGAGCTATGGAACGGGCTATGCTTGGAGTTTATCTGAAGGATAAAATCCGTAACGAGGTTATCCGACAGAGAACCAAGGTCACCGACATAGCCCAGCGGATTAGCAAACTGAAGTAGCAGTGGACTGGCCATATATGCCGGAGAACAACCGTTGGGGTAAACGAATGTTTAAGTGGAGACCGCGTCACGGAAAATGTAGTGTGGGGCGCCCCCCAGCTAGGTGGAGCGATGACATAAGAAAGGTGGCAAACAGAAATTGGATGAGAAGAGCCGAAGACCGGGCTCAGTGGCGTGTATTGGGAGAGGCCTATGTCCAGCAGTGGACTAATGTGGACTGATGATGATATTTTTAATTTAGTAAAACGGATATCTCCACTTATCTACTGGCGATATTTAGACGTCCACCAGAGAGGAGTTGACGACATAGTTTCAGGACGTGGTCATGGTGGAGAAACAATTAAATCACTATTTTCACTAAACACGGGATATTTACCATGATAGATAGATTTGCACACCAAACAAAATTAAATATACAAAGAAATAAGATAAGATAAGATAACTCTTTATTGTACACCAAAGTAAAATACAGAACATAAATCAAATCCAATCAATCCAATCCATCATCCTGTTTGGTCTTTCAAAAAATCTTTAAAAAAGTAATTGTTGAGTTTTCAAAAGTTTTCACACGTAGGTGGTTGTTCTGGGCCGGGTTTCTAACAATATAATTCTAATTATTTAATTTTCAAAGCTCTTTTTATTATGCCTGTTGACTGTATTATATTTTTATTTTTTAATTGTTTAATTTTCAAAACTATTTTAATTATGTCTGTTAACTGTTTATGATTATGTATTTTCGTGTTTTGTATGTTTGAATAGTTCGTAAGTAGGTACCTATACGAGTCCGAAAGTTTATATCTACTAGTAATATGTATCGATAGGTAATTGTAAACACAGTTGCTGCCCTGCACACACGAAAATGGCACCACGGAAGACCAGCGCTATAGTAGTATAAATATGCTACTATAGCACAATGCTGAGTGGTGACCGTTTTTGCTCACAAATTTGCTCATTAATTTATACCCACTTGTCTAAGCTGTAATGTACACTTGTGATGCAAAATAAACGTTTTTCTATTCTATTCTAAATACACAAAAATAAAGGTAAGTACAAGTTGTATACCTTATCTTTAAAAATAGAAAGAGATTTAGATGATCTGATAGAGTATGGCGTTCCACTGCCATGATTTGTAAGTTTTGCGAAAAAAGTGTTTATAACGATGATAGTTCCAAAAGATATAAACAAGTGAAAGCCTATCCCGTTGATGATGTAATACTCGAAGGCTCCACAATACCTTATTACTGGTTTTATTCTATTTATGCCATATTTCAATTTTCTATTCAATAAATGGAAAGACAACCAATTAAAGGTTGCTGGGAGCCGTTGGCTGGAGGCTGCACAAGATCGGCCGCTCTTGAAGTCTCTTGAGGCCTATGTTCAGCAGTGAATGCCCTATGGCTGATTTCATGATAAAGACTCATTGGTGATGACCAATGGAAGACAATTTGCAAAGTCTAGAGCACAGACGCCAGTAGCCAGACTTTCAGTTTTTACATATTCATTTTGGTGACTGTGCGCAAGATCTTCACAACCCCTTCTTCCCCCTTCCACCACCGGACAAGCAGACGTAGCCAGAAGTACCACCTATACCTGGTTGACATACCACCTTATCGTTCCAAACGAGTTGCTTCAACTTTTCTTGTTAGTACAAGTAAGGAGTACCTACAAGTTTTGAGAGTAGTAGAGTTTCTTGTGAAAGGGCTCGCCTGGGGAAGTGCTACCACCATACCTATTTCTACCGCCAAGCAGCATTGCTGTTTATCGGTTTGTAGGGTATGGTTGCCGGTGAAATTACAGGCAAATGAGGCTTTACACCTGTATGCCTCAAGTTGATAGACACAGGGCACAATTCTAAGGAGCGTGACCTACGAGGCAAACTTTGTCACAGGCGATGGTTACCACTTAACATCAGGTGGGCCACAGGCTTGTTCCATCACCGTAGTATAAAAAAAAGGAGTGGAACTCTTCCGGCGGATGTTTTTCTAAACCATTATAATCTCGGAGTCTTCAAGTCCAGAGTGAATAGGTTCTTTCTAGGCAAGCGTGTTCCATTTTCGATCACACCATCACTTACCACCAGGTCAAGCGATTGATAAAAAAAAATCAATAAAAAAAATATTTTAATCTACATAAAGAGCTTAAAGTACGTCAATAAGTAAGTCAATATGTGCAAATACGGGTTTCAGGGATCCCAGCCAAACGCAATGCGACTTTGGTGATCCTACAGTCGATGAAACACCTGCTAATGTGCCCTTTGTGCCCGAACACCTGCACAATGGAAGACTTAAAAATATCTTCTCCTGACACCATCAATGTAGCCAAGTACCTATCTAACACAATATAAGTAGAGCTATTGACAGCTAACAAGAAGAAGTTCAAAGTATGACCTATGCAAACCTAGTGGTACAGTACGTTACACGTAGTGATCAAGTATATCTGAAAGTCAAAGATGTCAAATAACTGCAAAAGTTTTAAAGTCACACGTTTTAAACATGAGTTCATAGCTCGTGCTTTATGCCGAACACGTATAAAAGCTTATTAGGTGATTAATAATGAAAATCAGGCCTCAGTACCTATCAATTATTCTACGGCACTATCTAATACATTAGCTCGTTCCGCGAATCTAAGCTCTTACACGAGCAATCTATAACGATGTATACAATCGCAAGATGCCTTTGATGTTAATAGATACCTGTACGGGACTCTAGTTACACATCCTCATTAGTTAAGTTAATAGTGTCCATTAGTCATTTCCCGAAGTAATGCGTTTCCATTCATATTGTAGCGTCCCTGAGAAAAGGTCTAGCGAGTAAATGGTGTCGATTCTGCGGAGTGTGGTGTGGAACAGCTTAGTATATTGCGGTCTTTTTCATTTTAGTCCTTTTCTCATTAGTTAAGGATTTCGATGATAATGCGGCTTAGCCTGGGTTTAGCTTTTGAAGTTACTGCACATACTTACACATGTATAGTAGATTTCAAGACGGAATCACATTTGTCTTGGTTACGGTCATTAAGTCGGTAAAGTTCCACCATTTGGCACAACAGGCTTTCCAGAAATATGTCAGTGTCCTTTCGTATGAATAAGCTATGGTAAGCCGTTTTTCACAATTACGGCGCTCCTGTCAGGAACTAAAGGGTCAGAAATCATAATTAAACGTAGCAGAGTTGGGGACGCTTTAAGAAAACTTTCCTAAACAAGGTGGGTTTCATTTGAAAGTTGAACCGTAAAAAGGAATTGCAGTGGGTAAAAGTACGAGCTCATCTCTTATAATACCTAGTTTTGTTCTTTAACAATAAATGAAATTGCGAACTCCGGTGCAAATTGACTGAGTCGCCGTCTGACTTCTTATTCCAATTTTTGAGCAAAAATAACAGTCGTGGGTTAGGTAATGTCATTTTGCCCCTCGAGTCTTGAGGTAAAAAGGGACCAAAATAAAAGGGAAATCTATATTTTGAGGAGACAATAATTCACTCCCCTCATCGTTATCCACTCCCAAAGTTTACAGGCATAATAAATTCTTAGCACGTTTTTGACGCCGCAATATTAAAACCTAAACATAAGCTGTATTCATGTGAGTTGAAACGAGTTAAAACATGTAAACGTCGAAACACTTATCACATTTTCACACCGCAATAGAGTTGAGATACTGCTTTCTCACAATGTTGAAGCGAGAATACGAGATACTGAGACCTCTTCTCTTGCTCATATTAGAGTTGGCCATTAATCCACTACCTGGGATATCAGAAACAGTAAACTAATCCGCGTGAGTAAAAAAAGCGTTAACTGTATCTTCGTAATAGATGTTTTTATCACTATTCTTACTCAAATTATTAATATTAGAACATTAATATCAAATTATTTATATTAGGGTTTATTGATATTTAAGTATTAGAAAGTAGGTTTATTGAAATACTTTGTATTTGTCTAGGATTAGTTATATTTATTTGTTTATATCTATGTGTTTTGTAATTTAAATTAAGCCTCTCCCTCTACCAAATATGCACTACCTCTAGTAACTGTTTTCCGCATTACACAAAGGTTAACTGGAAAAAAATGCTATCTAGCAAGTTCGCCTATGTACAGATTATTTTTATTTTGTGCAATAAAGAATTTTTCATTTATTAATTCATTTAAATTATAGATAGGATGAAAGTCGGATAAACCGAAGGACGTGTTTAATAATAATTCCAGTTAATTTCTATTCCGCACTTGCACAAACAGCCATAATCATTATTGATCGAGCGAAGCGAGATCTCTAATTCAACTTTGGCAAATCGACGTTGTATGTAGGTATGTATGTTTGTTTCTCCGAGGATAACTTTCGAAGCGTTGATCCGATCAACATGAAATTTGATACATAGGTAAGTAGTGATGGCATAATTTTGACTAAATGAGCTATAAATGTGGGGGGGGGGGTTGAAATATTCGGGTTCTAGAGGGGTAAAAAAAATTTAAATGAGATTATTAAGTCAAATGGGGCTTGTCTTTTTATTACATTTTGACTCCGTTTATATTTTTAGTAAATTCTTCGTAGTTTTTGAGTTATTAGCCATAATAAAAACTGAACTTTGACAAAATTCACAGGGTACTCCAGTGACCCCAAAGTGCTGTAATTTGGTATGCGTGTAGCGTAAATGACACAAATATAGGCCAAAGTCTGAAATTTAGAATAACTGCAATTTCTACCCCAAAAAAGAGTAACCATTTACATGAACTCCCGTTACCTGTAATTTGAATGAAACTGTAGGTCAAGTTAGTTGGTAAATTATTTCGTGGCACTGTTTTGATAGCCAAGATTACGAATATTATATTTTTGTTTTTATGGAAGACTCACGAGATCTCAGTTCGGGGAAAACCACTCGTAATAGTGGTAAAACAAATATAGGTAAAACAAATAGTAAAAAGCACCAAAGTAAGCTTGTAAAAAAGGTTAGCAGGAAGGATTAAACTGGCCTAAAAATTATACTGTAATAGGAGCCATGATCGATCCGGCGTTAGAACTTTACTTGAAGTAAATTCCTGTACCTATGTGCGATTAAGTCGTTTAATTGTACGATTTTAAGAGAAAAACTCACAAAATCCGCTTCCGCTTCCGCGTTGCGAAAGAGGTCTTATATCCGAGGTCCCAGAGTCTGCAAAATATGAATTGTTCCACAGTACAGCCATAAAACATGGTTCTGCTCGACGCAAAGGAAGCAATTTTCGCTGAACAAGACCCTTTGTTGGGTGAATACTTGATTTTGATCCTTGTCCATTGTGCGACGTTTTCTGAATGGTGCTAATTGTTTTAAATTGTTAAAGCTTAATAGTAGGTACTTCACTACTGTGGGATGAAACAAATACATCTATATTATTGAATTCCTATTATTAGACTCTTTATGCCTCTGACGTACTTTAAGAAATTTATTTCATTTGTGGCCTGTTACCAACCTATTGTTAATTGTATACTTAATTAGCTTCCATGCTTTTACTGTCATTTTAAACTTTTGGTTCACCTACATATAACCCAAGATTAGTTACTACGGTACTGTTGTTGATAAAAAAATATATTATATAAACAGTAGTAGATATTTAAAAAAAAATATGAAAAACCAAAAAACCGTATAATTGATATGATGATGAAAGTAAATAATAAATATTGCTGGACATTTCACACAGCGCTATCTATCCCCAAACTAAGCAGAGCTTGTTCTGTGGGAACCAGATAACTGATAGGTACTTATATACATTTTTTTTTGTAAATACATTCTTATAATATATAGAAATAGTTGCGGTATTATGTAATTTATTTACTTATTTATTTCCGACTGAGACGCAGGAGGTAGCGGGTTCGATTCTCGCCGCGGAACAAATGTTTGCATGATCTACAGATATTTGTTCCGGGTCTGGATGTGTTTCTATATAAGTATGTATTTACAAAAAAAAAGTAATTAAGTATTATATCAGTTATCTGGTTCCCATAGTACAAGCTCTGCTTAGTTTGGGGCTAGATAGCGCTGTGTGAAATGTCCAGCAATTTTTATTTATTTGTTTTTTAGGTTTTTAAAATGCCTTTACTAAATATAAATTGTGTGAGCGTATTACAGCTAAACACAGTTTAGTATAATAATATCTTGATTTAGAATAACTGAGCAGGCTGTAGCACCTCTAAAAGTTTTTTAATAAAAATGTATTATTCATAATAGAGTTGCACTTTGTAAAACAATTTTCTTAATTTTATGTATCAAATATAATACAGAAGTAGGTACTTGTTAAAAAGTTCATATGAGCACTTTGTATAGGGAATCATGTGAAATAACATAGTCCCCGTCTGCGATTATCAATGTTAGCAAGTTAGTTTTCTTAGTTAGTAAGTTAGTTTAGTTGGTTGTGTAGTTGGGTTTTTATATTATATCGAATAATACGTTTTTTGTTAAAAAAATACTTTTCCAAAACAAGCTTTTATAAAATTCATAATCGGAACCGCAAGCAGATTCAAATGAGCCCAAACACTAGTAGCCTACTATAATCCATTCAGAAGTTCCGTTGTCTAGCATCCGTCTCCATCATGAGACCACCTCCATGGTACTATATTATTGCATTGTTACCGAAGTTACATATGTATTCCGAATTTGAGCTCAATCGGTTGAGGGGAACGTGTTTAAAATTCAGTTGCAAGATGCCACCCGGACAAACATACATACGAGTACATTGCAAGTTAATAAAAAGCTTGTAAAAATGATTTCTCGCTTTTTTTTATCGTGTAATCTAGTGCACACAAAGTTCGTTAAGTTTGGGCCAAACATTTTTTTTTCACTAATTGATACTTTTTTGTATCTTAAAGATACTGTCTGTCTGTATAATGATACAAAAATTGCACCTTTAGATAATAAAGTGTTACCTATTCTATTATGTATGATGCTAATCCTTATCGCTAAAAGCGATCACTTCAATGCAACCAATTGGATGAATCATTAGTGTCGCCAATTATTCTATTTCATCAGGTGGCGTGGCTCCGTGTAGACACACAGACAATCCTGACCATAGGATCCCACGTGATCACCAAGAACCATCGGATAGCGGTCAGCAAGGCAGATCAAACCTGGACCCTGACTCTTCGGTTTGTGAGACTGACAGATGGAGGAAGATACATGTGCCAGATCAATACAGAACCTATGATTACACAGACGCATCATTTGCATGTCTTTGGTAAGTTATACAGGGTGTCTAAAACAGTAGTTTCAAGCGGAAATCCAGAGACCACCTAAATCACGCCCATTAATGTTCTACCAATTTGGGTAGTTTAGGTACAATGGTATTTTAGCGCATACATTTCGTAAGGATCGTAGAAAGTTTTCGTGATGAAGAATTTGGATGAGACCAATGAATCGGAAGAGATAGTGCTTAAAATGAGGAAGTATTCGAAGTTAGCAAAAATTGCAAATACATTCACTTGACAGGTTTCAAGACTATCGCTGCTTTGTAGAATACTAGCTTCCGCCAACGGCTTCACACGCATTGTTTGACATTAAAAAGTAGCCTATGTTTGAATCCAGGTTATAATCTATCAACAAACCAAATTTCATCGAAATCGGTGCAGCCGTTACGACGTGGTTGAGTAACAAACAAACATTCACCAAAATTTCACATTTATAATATTAGTGTGACTAACCCTGTGTGTATGGTTCAGGGAATATATGTGAATGTGAATGCCAGGCATGTCCTGGAACTATCGGTCGATAGCAGATACTACTTCCAGTTCCAATTGCTGTAGTTTTTATCCACGCAGAAAGTTTTGTAATCGCAGCCGCTCTGCGCGATATCCAGCCCCATGTTTATCGATACCTCGCCCAACTTTATATTACCAGATGTCTCCGGTACTCTGTTATGGCAGGTGTCCCCTAGTTACACTGAATCCTATGAATGATTAAACAAATGTCGAATGCATGAATATATTCTTTATTATATACTACAAGCTAAATATAGTAACTTTGTTGACGACCTCCGTGGTGCAGTGGGTGAATAGCCGGCTGAGCGGGTTCGATTCCCGCCGCGGAACAAATGTTTGTAATGATCTACAGATATTTGTTCCGGGCCTGGTTGTTTCTATATATATTATAAGTACGTATTTACAAAAAATAATGTATATAAGTATTCTATCAGTTATCTGGTTCCCATAGTACAAGCTCTGCTTAGTTTGGGGCTAGATAGCGCTGTGAGAAATGTCCAACAATATTTATTTATTTATTTTTTAACAAAATAAACGCCTTTTGAAAACGGAAATTGAAAAATTGTGCAAAAGCCTTTGCAAATTGAAGATCGATTTCGAAATGGTATATATTATGACCTGGATTGACACATAGGCTTCTATATAACGACAAACCATGCGTGCGTACTATAATACTAACGATAAGCTACCTTCAGCAACGAGCCGAAACGAATCGCTCATCAAGTAAATTTCAGTGCTCAGTGCGCTACTTATTCGTTGTCTTATGGTCGCCAGCCACTACTAGATATTCTTTGTTTGTTCAACTCTATTCTATGACAATATCACCCACGTACCATCAATTGCTCCCATGTTATAGACGCACGCATGAACAAATATTTTTTCCAAGAAATGTAAGCGTGCCGAAATGTTTTCTTTGTATTGAAGTAAGATAAATTATTCAGACCTCGAAAGTTCCTTGGGACAGCATTGTTTTGCAAGTTAAGCTGAACTGAAGATTTCCATACGAAATCGTAGCCTCATTTTTTGAACTTAAAAACAACAGATTGATCCACCAAAATAAACCGCTGATTGACAAAAATGTGTATACCAAACTTCAGAGATTTAATAGCACCCAACGTGCGGGTATCACTGTGTATACAGTGATACTACAATTAAATCCTGATGCCTGCTTGTAAATATTGCTGGGAATAAATAACCTGTAGTACCAAGAGTAATCCTGGTGTACAATAAAGCTTTATTCAATCTATCCAAGACCCAGATGCAGAACAAATACTTGTAGATCAGGAAAACATTTTTTCGTAGGTCCTACTAAAAAAAGTATACAAGTATAAATTTAAAAAACCCTCGACCCCCCCCCCCTCCCCCCTTTTTGCATCGGGTGTTAAGCACTGACATAGCTAAGAACCACCTCACTAGCTTTAAATTAAAAAAAATCACGTAGGATACTCCTAATCGGTCCATCCGTTTGGAAACTACGATGAGACAAACATATGTATACACAGGCAGTCGTCAAACTTATAACACCTCTCTTTTTGCGTCGGGGAGTTAAAAATAAGTTAAATGTAAATTTTTCTTTGACAGTACCACCTGATATAGTCGACTCAGACAGCAGTGGAGAAGTCATAGTCCGGGAAGGAGAGAACGTCACACTACACTGCGCTGCATCGGGCACACCCCACCCCACTATAGCATGGAGGAGGGAAGATTTGGCGCCGATGGTCGTGGGGGGAAAGACTGGTAAGGTTTCCCAAGTCGTTTACTTCCAGATTAAGTGCCCTTGGTAGGAACACCTATAAGCGTTGCACGAGCTTCATGTGGTCCTGGTAGATTTTCCTACTAGCCCCGGATCTACGATTTTTCCGAACCGGAGCAGAAACATGATGTGGCACCGCCTCCAGCGTTTGAGAGACGGGCGGGGGGAGGGGGCAGGGGGTGAGGCACGTGACACGCACTCTTTACTTTCCTCAAAGATACTTTTTATGTTATTTTGTGGCTATTTGACTGACTATATATTTACACCACACATCAGACAGGGAATCCCCGTCAGCTCTTTTCGTCAGATTTTTATACGTTTGTCAAATGGCAATAACATAACTACTTATGCACTATTCTTAGCAAGTTCTTAACGAATCCGTGCCCCTGCAGCTCGCAGGCTGCGGGTAGCTAGTGCACCGTGCACTCAGCCTCAAAGGGGCACAAATCTGAAGACTTGCACCCCTGGCGGCCGCACCTAGCTACGACCCTGATAACAATGTATTCTTTTTTTCCTGTTTATCTTTCTTTCTACTACAGTACTTTAAATCTATGCATTCCACTATTCATGATGATAGAATAGAATAGAATAAAAATTTATTGCAACATTACAGTAAAAAACACACAGGAAAAAAGAATGAGGTACAAAATATAACTTAAAACTAGACAATCTACAATAAATACATATAAGTTGCAAAAGGGACCCTAATTCAGCATAATGCGAGTTGTAATACGAGTATAATAACCCGCGCTGCTCTTCCGTTGGGGCCGAATCTGAGTTGCGGACTAACAAACAAAAATAATAAAATAAAATAAAACATTGAAAAGTGTGACATATATAAAATCTATAATAATAAATAGGTATTTTGAAATGTTAAATGTTAAATACATTTAATGACTATATCTTCATTTATATAGCCTTTGTGTCATGTAAGAGGCTTTCCTGCATTTTTTGTCAATCAAAAAGATATAATTTTAGTTTTTTTCTAAAGCCATAACTACTCTGCAGGTTCCTGATCGGTGGGGGGATATTGTTCCAACACTTCGATGCGTAGCGGAAACTGCCTTTAAAAGCAGTTGTCCTATGCCGCTATGTTGAAAGCTGCATCGAGCGTTCTCGAGGCTCGCAGGACCTCATGCTGGTTACCCCTCTTAGCTTCTCATAAAGATACTTGGGCGCGTTATGCTTCATAACTCCAAATAGAAGGCAAGCCAAATGTAGCTTCTGCCGATGCTACATCTTCAAAAGGAGGTGAGCATTTAAGAATGGGCTTACGTGAGAATGCTAATTACTCGCACGCTAATCAACCACATAACAACAGAGTGATCGTCGCTTGACGTTCGACCGTTCGGGTTTACTCGGCTTAGCTCTTGCAGCCCCGTCCCATTTTGTCTGCGGGGAGCATGAATAAGTGCAGAAAACTCAGAAATCAACTTAGGATGTGTTTTTTTTTCAAACATGAATTTGGCGCTGCCTGAAATTGCCAACCGGGGCATGTGCCCTGGTGTGTATCGAGCCCCCCCCCCCCCCCCTAGATCTAGGCCTGCTTGTGGACGTACTAGGACAATTTTTCTGACTTAAGTTTACTGTCATATTTACATCCCCATTACAGATTATATAAAATATTGATACACTTGAAAATCTAGATTCAAGCACGTTCCATCGATAATATAAAATTGAGGGTCCTAACCCAAAAAAAAGGTCAAATCTGTTTATTTGTGGCGGGAACGCTTGCGCGGAATCCGCAAACCTAAGTGGCACCACCAGAATCGGATCTAGAAAGCCGTGAGCGACTACGGTTGCTTTTACTTTTACTGGTTTTAGGCAGGATACGTTGGTGACTAAGTTTAACTTTCAAATTTCAAATTTCAAACTTTTAACTTTCAAATAACTTTATTTTGGAACAAAAACATGGTACAACAATACTGGAACACGATAGTATTCGCAGAAGTTATAAACTGTGTCGCGAACACTAACGCCCCCCTCCGAGTTTATTATTTCCAATTATCATTATTACTATTATTTTTTAAATTATACAAGATAAGGATGTGTGATTAAGTGCGCGTATGTGTATATGAGTTTGTGTGTGTGTGAGTTAGTGTGTATGTATGAGAGGGTGTGTGCTTGTGTGTATGTATGTGTGTGTGTGTGTGTGTGTGTGTGTGTGTGTGTGTGTGAACTTGTGTGTATTGTGTGTGTATGTCCTACAGTCTATACAACAACTTTTAAAAGGTCTTCAGTTTCTTCATACGACAGAAGACAGTTGAAATATGATTGGTCGTAAAATGTTACAAAAATTCATTAAATCACGTTATAACCAACAAACGAAACCGTTCTTACTCTTCCTGTTTCTTGAGTACTCAAAAAGGTCCCCTCTTCACGTTTTATCATAAACCCCGAAATAATGTTATCTTCCAACTTCAGTGAGATCACAATTAGCATCCATACTCCTATAGTAGTAATTGATTGGGCAAATCGGCGTTGTATGTATGTATGTATGTTTGTTTGTCTTAGGATAGCTTTCGTAGCGTTGATCCGATCATTATGAAATTTAGTATATAGGTAGGAAGTGATAGCACAATTTTGGTGTGACTGAATGAGCTAAAAATGTTGGGGGGTTGTTGAGATATTGGGGTTCAAGTGGGGTAAAAAAAATGAAAATGAGACTATTAGGTCAAGTGGGACGTCAAAGAAAAGGTCTTTATTGGTACATTTGAACCCCGTTTTTATTTTTACTTTAATTTTTGTAGTTTTTGAGTTATTCGACTTTGACAAAATTCACAGGATACACCAGTGAGCCTACAATGCTGAAATTTGGTATTTGTGTAGCTTTAGTGACACAAATATAGGCCAAAGTCTGAAATCTAGAATAACTGCCATTTGTACCCCAAAAAACATAACCAAAAACAAGCAATACATCTAATTTTAATGAAAGAGTAGGTCAAGTGAGTTGGTTATGCATTTCGTGGCACCAATTTATTAGTCAAAGATTAAAGCCGGCATGCACAAAGATCACTAAACGTATTTCGCGACTCAACATGTATGTGTGTAACAATTTGAAGTATTTGTATGATTTGACAACTCATTAAATCATACTTAGCCACTAAATACGTTTAGGCATCGTTGTGCAAGTCACCCTAAGAATAATATTTATTTTGGGAGATTCGCGAGCTCTTAGTTCAGGGCGAACCACTAGTAATATAAATTCGAAAGTAATGTTGCCTATAGTCTGCCTGTTCGTTACGTTTCACGACTAAACGGCTAGACTGACTACGATGAAATTAGGTATATGGATAGATTCTGACAGGAATTGAGAAATAGCCTAACTGTTACCGGACTGCGCGCGGAAGGTAATGTTTTTTTCTTGACAAACCACGCCTGCAGAGCTGGAGGCGGAAGTTTGTATTAAACTAGTGGTTCGCCCCGAACTGAGATCTCGCGAGTCTCCCATAAAAACAAAAATATATTATTCGTAATGTTTGACTATCAAAATAATACAAAATAAATAACAAAATAACTTGGCCTACAGTTTCATTCAAATTACAGGTAACAGGAGTTCATGTAATTGGTTAATTTTTTTTGGGGTACAAATTGCAGTTATTCTGGATTACAGACTTTTGCCTATATTTGTGTCACTTAATTTACACGAATACCAAGTTACAGTATTGTGGGGTAACTTATGTACCCTGTGAATTTTGTCAAAGTTCAGCATTTAGTCTATTAACTCAAAAACTGCAAGGACTTTACTAAAAATGAAAACGGAGTCGAAATGTACTAATTAAAACCTTTCATTTCATCCCACTTGACCTAATAGTCTCATTTTCATTTTTTTACCCCTCTTGAACCCCAATATCTCAACAACCCCCCAACATTTTAGCTTATTTAGTCACACCAAAATTGTGCCATCACTATTTATGTACCTCGAATACATAGTCCTCGAACAAACAAATATACATATATTCATACATTCAACGCCGATTTGCCCAAGTTGATTTGGAGATTTCGCTTCGCTCGATCAAATATGAAGAGTGCTAATTGTAATATCAAAAACTTCCATCAAGCTACAACAGTATGTGTTCAGCTACTCACAAAATAGTTTACTAATTACTTCTACATTTTTAATGCAAGAGTTATTGCCAACTCGCATAAACTCATTCAAAACAGCACAGCTTTTTCATTAAAATTGTGTAGAGTAAACTTTTGTAAACAGCGCCGCAACAACCGATGAATGTCACTCCGAATACAAATTCATTATAAAATGAGCTTTAACGTGTTGGCTTTAGGTTCGATTGGATTGGATTAATTGTCATGTTTGTTGTTCTATCAATAATAAATAAATATTGGTAGACATTTCACACCGCGGTATCTAGCCCCAAACTAAGCTTTTACTATAGTATAGTGGTTCAATAGAACCAGATACCTATCGGGAACGTCAAACTCATTTATTGTATGTACGGGCACTGGAAACTACGACACAGTATTTTTACTAATGCAGTTTCCAGTGTTCACATTGTTTTAGTTACATGTAGAAAGTTCACTGAAATGAATAAATTACAATTACAAATTATAAACTGATATAATTCTATACTAATTTTTGTTGTAAATACATACTTATCTATATACAGGGTGTTTGATATTATACACACAAAAATTAAAGAGGTTATTTTGATGAGTACCTATAATAAATAAATTTGTGAAATGTTTACTATAGAAATGTGAAATTTGTTTTGGCATGTAAAACCAAACACTTTATTAAACTTATGTTGTGCTATTGCATAATGTTTGCCATCTAACCACAATACTCTGGGTGACGTCTCGAGATATCTCTTGTTGTCCCTTTCTAACCCAAAAGCCCCAGCCATTTTCGAAAGAGATATCAAATCAGCCTTTGTTTTTGGATGTCGATTGCAAGAGTAGGCAGTAAGTTTTATATCAAATTAATCACCTAAACTTAGTCGATTTTCTTTAAAATTTGATATTATATAACTATATAGTAGTCTTTTTATTCGAGAAGTCTTTTTTATGTTTTGAGAAACCGTCACTTGAATATCGTCAGTATATTACCCAACACCCTGTATATAAAACAAAGTCGGGTTAGTTACACCATTTATAACTCAAGAACGGCGGGACCAATTTTGATGATCTTTAATTTATTAGATTTTTCACCGCCCCAAACAGCAGAATAACTATTAAAATATTAGAAAATTTACGCTAAAAAAAATTATGACCAAAACTATTTTTCTTATACATAGATGTAGCTAATGATGACTGATTGACAATACATTGGCAGTCCGCGTCATATGCATGAAAAGACGGTACAAAGTTCGCCGGGTCAACTAATAATATATAGAAAAACATCCAGGCTTGGAACAAATATCTGTAGGTCATGCCAACTGTTGTTCCGTGGCGGGAATCAAACCCATCACTGCGCCATGGAGGTCGTCTTGTGAAAGGGCTCGCCCGGGGAAATACTACAGTATGTGGTTCTTCAAAAAGGGCGTTTTGAAAATTTGAAAGGATCGGCAACGCGCGAGTATTATCTTTGGTGTTACAAACGTCCATAAGCTACGGTAACCGCTTACCATCAGGTGGGCCATATGCTTGTTTGCTCTTCTTAGTCGTAGCACTCTTGGCAGAGTGGTCGTGGTCGCCATGTCAGGGTTGTGGCGCGTTTAACTACCCTTCGCCACTCCTCTCGCACTGCTGCTCTTCTGGCACATTAAAAATAAATAATATATAAATATTGCTGGACATTTCACACAGCGCTATCTAGCCCAAATTAAGCAGAGCTTGTACTATGGGAACCAGATAACTGATAGAATACTTATATACATTTTTTTTGTAAATACATACTTATAATATATAGAGAAACAACCAGACCCGGAACAAATATCTGTAGATCATGCAAACATTTGTTCCGCAGCGGGGATCGAACCCGCTACCTCCTGCGTCTCAGCCGGCTATTCGCCCACTGCACCATGGAGGTTGTCAATCGTTCAAAGGAACATCTACGGCAGCCTTTATTTGATCCATCCATCTCATAGGCGATCTGCCACGCGCTCTTTTGCCGTCAACCTTCCCCTGCACCACCAAGCGCTCAATGGAGAGCTGCGACACGTGTCCAAAGAAGGTGAGGATGCGAGATTGTACCGTGGAAGAGAGACGCTGCTTGATGCCGAGTTCTTGAAGTATGGACTGATTGCTACGGAATTCTGTCCATGATACCCCAAGCATTCTTCTCCTTGTTTGCTACCTTAGTGGTATAAAAAAAAATACTACCACCATACCAATGTCTGCTGCCAAGTAACATTGCTGTATTCCGTTTAGAAGGGTATGATTGCTGGTGAAATTACAGGGGCATGAGGCTCATACCTGAGACATGAGGCAACACTATAGACATAGACATAGACAATCTTTTATTTGCTAAATAGCACACATAATACAGTTACAAAAGATGATTTAAGATGTAAAAGATCAATACATGCAAGACATAAACAAACAATAGATATAATAAATAATTAATTTGAAATATGAGGTAGATATGTTGTGTGTTATAGCAGCAAAAGGGCCTCGACTCAGCATTATGTCAACTGGGTTAGCAGTTGACGCTGTTATTCTGCCGAGACCGCTTATTCACCCACTAGACCATGTGAGAGCAAAATTATAATTGTGTGATGTCAATGATGAAATATGTGATGTGTATTATATTATATAAAGCTCGATTACCACTGACTCACTGACTGATTGACATCATTGTTCTCCCAGATGCCACCTCGTAGGGGGGAAATGTTTGGTGGGATCGTATAGAGGGAGTTCCGGTGAGTTGGGAATAAATCCTAAAGTACCCCTTTTGTCCCCCATTCGCTCCCATCCACCTCGTATCTCGGAAAGTATAGGTCTTACAGCGTTGGCGCAAAAACTAATGTTGCAGAGGACATTTTTTTATATCCGGTTCCATGAAAAAAAAATGGTCTTTCATACAAAAAAAAAATTGTCCCATACAAAATATTTCTGTATGAATACCGTAAACCGTAAATTTCGTTTGCCGTAATTTTCATACTGTTTTTGTAGGGAGCCCACGGCTTGTGTGTACTATAAAATTACTGTAAATTTGCTTGATTCTATATAATGGTGGTGGAGGGACATGAGATAACTTTCATAGTTTTTGCAAAGGTCATCATCATCATTTTGGAACATCCAATTTTTTTTTTTTTTTTAGTA
The DNA here is from genome assembly GCA_963924445.1 of Philereme transversata. Classification (NCBI taxonomy): domain Eukaryota; kingdom Metazoa; phylum Arthropoda; class Insecta; order Lepidoptera; family Geometridae; genus Philereme; species Philereme transversata. Next base: position 9,572,819 of record OZ004353.1, read on the forward strand.
TTCAACGTTCGTCATGTTTATTTTGGAACATCCACATTTTTTTAATTATGCCTCATCCACAATGATCACTTTGGAACGTCAATTATTTTTTTTATTATGCAAAATCCTTTGTGATCATTTTGGAAAATCAGTTTTTTTTAATTATGCCTCATCCACAATGATCACTTTGGAACGTCAATTATTTTTTTTTATTATGCAACATCCACTGTGATCATTTTGGAACATCATTTTTTTTAATTATGCCTCATCCACAATGATCACTTTGGAACGTCAATTATTATTTTTTTTATTATGCAACATCCACTGTGATCATTTTTTTAATTACGCCTCACCCACAATGATCACTTTGGAACGTCAATTATTTTTTATTATGCAACATCCACTGTGATCATTTTGGAACATCATTTTTTTTAATTATGCCTCATCCACAATGATCACTTTGGAACGTGAATTATTTTTTTTTATTATGCAACAGCCACTGTGATCATTTTGGTACATCATTTTTTTTAATTATGCCTCATCCACAATGATCACTTTGGAACGTCAATTATTTTTTTTTTTTTTATTATGCATCATCCACTGTGATCATTTTGGAACATAATTTTTTTTTTCAATTATGTCTCATCCACTATGATCACTTTGGAACGTCAATTTTTTTTATTATGCAACATCCACTGTGATATTTTGGTACATCATTTTTTTTAATTATGCCTCATCCACAATGATCACTTTGGAACGTCAATTATTATTATTTTTTTATTATGCAACATCCACTGTGATCATTTTGGTACATCATTTTTTTAATTACGCCTCATCCACAATGATCACTTTGGAACGTCAATTTTTTTTTTATTATGCAACACATAATTTTTTTTAATTATGCCTCATCCACAATGATCACTTTGGAACATCAATTATTTTTTTTTATTATGCATCATCCACTGTGATCATTTTGGAACATCATTTTTTTTAATTATGCCTCATCCACAATGATCACTTTGGAACGTCAATTATTATTTTTTTTTTGTATTATGCAACATCCACTGTGATCATTTTGGTACATCATTTTTTTTATTATGCCTCATCCACAATGATCACTTTGGAACGTCAATTATTTTTTTTTATTATGCAAAATCCTTTGTGATCTTTTTGGAAAATCAATTTTTTTTAATTATGCCTCATCCACAATGATCACTTTTGGAACGTCAATTTTTTTTTTACTATGCAAAATCCTTTGTGATCATTTTGGAACATCATTTTGTTTTAAATTATGCCTCATCCACAATGATCACTTTTGGAACGTCATTTTTTTTATTATGCAAAATCCTTTGTGATCATTTTGGAAAATCATTTTTTTTAAATTATGCCTCATCCACAATGATTATTTTGGAACGTCAATTTCTTTTTTTTTATTATGCAACATCCACTGTGATAATTTTGGAACATCAATTTTTTTTAATTATGCCTCATCAGCAATGATCATTTTGGAACGTCAATTTTTTTTTAAATTATACCTCATCCACAATGATCACTTTTGGAACGTCAATTTTTTTTTTATTATGCAACATCCACTGTGATCATTTTGGAACATCAATTTTTTTTTATTTATGCCTCATCCACTATGATCATTTTTGAACGTCAATTTTTTTTTATTATGCGACATCCACTATTCGAACATTCTCTTTGATTGCTTGTTACACTTCGTCATCCTCTTTTATTGTTTCTACCGCCTCCACATCTTCTATTTTTGCATGTTCCACTTCGTTATCCTTTTAAAATGCTTCTTCTACTTCATATCCTCTTTAATTGCTTCAGTTACTTCATTATGCGCTCTACAAAATTGTGGTGTTTCATACAAAACTTCAATCGCTCATATCTTCTAAACGGGAAGAGCTATCCCTAGCAAACTTGTACAAAATATTGGTGTAAATTTTTGGTGGAACTGTTTTTTTATTGTCATCCTTGACATCCTTTTTGAATGCTTCTCTCACTTCGTCATCTTCTTTGAATGTTTTTTCCACTTCGACATCATCTTTGACGGCTTCTTTAACTTCGATATCCTCTTTGATTGCTTCTCCCACTTCGATATCGTCTTTGACTGCTTCTTCCATTTCGATATCGTCTTTGATTGCTTTTTCACTTCGTCATCTTCTTTGAATGCTTCTACCACCTTGGTATCCTCTTTGATTGCTTACTCAACTTCAATTTCCTCTTTGATTGTTTCTGCCACTTCGATATCCTATTTGATTGCTTCTCCCACTTCAATATTCTCTTTGATAGTTTCTTCCACTTCGATATCCAATCAACAAATTTATGATTTTTCTTACAAAACTTTAATCGCTCGTATCTTCTAAACGGGAAGAGATAGCACTAGCAAACTTTGACAAAATATTAGTACAAATTTTTGATCATTATCATTTTACACCATACATTTATATTATGCAACGTCAATCCTGATCATTTTGGAACGTCCAGATTTTTTTTATGCAACGTTCATCATGATCTTTTTTGCAACGTTCAATTTTTTTTATACAACTATTATCATGATCATTTTGGAACATCCAATTTTTTTCTCTTTGATTGCTTGTTCCACTTCGATATCCTCTTTGATTGCTTCTTCCACATTGATATCCTATTTGATTGCTTCTTTAACTTTGGTATCCTCTACGATTGCTTCTTCCACTTCGATATCCTCTTTTATTCCTTCTTCATCTTCAATATCCATTGGATTGCTTCTTCATCTTTGATATCCTCTTTGGTGGCATTTTCACTTCGGTATCCTCTGTAAGGGCTCCTTCCTCTTTGATTTCCGTTTGATTGCTTCTTGCACTGCAATATTTTCTTTGATTGCGTCTTCATATTCGATATCGTTTTTGATTGCATTTTTACTTCGATATCCTGTGATGGCTTCTTCCACTTTGATATCCTCTTTGATTGCTTCTTCCACTTCGATATCCGCTTTGATTGCTTGTTCCATTTTGATATCGTCTTTGACTATTTCTTTCACTTCGATATCGTCTTTGATTGCTTTTTTCAGTTCGTCATCCTCTTTGAATACTTCTACCAACTCGGTATCCTCTTTGATTCCTTAGTCAACTTCAATTTCCTCTTTGATTGTTTTTGCTACTTCGATATCCTATTTGATTGCTTCTCCCACTTCAATATCCTCTTTGTTTACTCCTTCCACTTCGATATCATCTTCGATTTCCTTTTGATTGCTTCTTGCACTGCATTATTCTCTTTGATTGCGTATTCGTCTTCGATATCGTCTTTGATAGCATTTTCACTTCGATATCCTCTGTGATGGCTTCTTCCACTTCGATACCCTCTTTGATTGCTTCTTCCACTTCGATATCCTCTTTGATTGTTTCTTCCGCCTCGACATCTTCTATTTTTGCATGTTCCACTTCGTTATCCCTTTAAAATGCTTCTTCTACTTTCACATCCTCTTTAATTGCTTCAGTTACTTCATTATGCTCTCTACAAAATTGTGGTCTTTCATACAAAACTTCAATCGCTCGTATCTTCTAAACGGGAAGAGATAGCCCTAGCAAACTTGTACAAAATATTGGTATAAATTTTTGGTGCAACTGTTTTTTTATTGTCATCCTTGACATCCTTTTTGAATGCTTCTCTCACTTCGTCATCTTCTTTGAATGTTTTTTCCACTTCGACATCATCTTTGACTGCTTCTTTAACTTCGATATCCTCTTTGATTGCTTCTCCCACTTCGATATCGTCTTTGACTGCTTCTTCCATTTCGATATCGTCTTTGATTGCTTTTTTCACTTCGTCATCTTCTTTGAATGCTTCTACCACCTCGGTATCCTCTTTGATTGCTTACTCAACTTCAATTTCCTCTTTGATTGTTTCTCCCTCTTCGATATCGTCTTTGACTGCTTCTTCCATTTCGATATCGTCTTTGATTGCTTTTTTCACTTCGTCATCTTCTTTGAATGCTTCTACCGCCTCGGTATCCTCTTTGATTGCTTACTCAACTTCAATTTCCTCTTTGATTGTTTCTGCCACTTCGATATCCTATTTGATTGCTTCTTCCACTTCAACATTCTCTTTGATAGTTTCTTCCACTTCGATATCCAATCAACAAATTTATGATTTTTCTTACAAAACTTTAATCGCTCGTATCTTCTAAACGGGAAGAGATAGCACTAGCAAACTTTGACAAAATATTAGTACAAATTTTTGATCATTATCATTTTGCAACATACATTTATATTATGCAACGTCAATCATGATCATTTTGGAACGTCCAGATTTTTTTTTATGCAACGTTCATCATGATCTTTTTTGCAACGTTCAATTTTTTTTTATACAACCATTATCATGATCATTTTGGAACATCCAATTTTTTTCTCTTTGATTGCTTGTTTATCTTTGATTGCTTCTTTAACTTTGATATCCTCTACGATTGCTTGTTCCGCTTCGATATCCTCTTTTATTCCTTCTTCATCTTCAATATCCATTGGATTGCTTCTTCCACTTCGATATCGTCTTTGATTGCTTTTTTTACTTCGTCATCCTCTTAGAATACTTCTACCACCTTGGTATCCTCTTTGATTTCTTCCTCAACTTTAATTTCCTCTTTGATTGTTTCTGCTACTTCGATATCCTATTTGATTGCTTCTTTCACTTCAATATCCTCTTTGATTGCTTCTTCCACTTCGATATCATCTTTGATTGCTTCTTCCACTTCGATATCCTCTAAGATTGCTTCTTCCACTTCGATACCTTCTTTGATTGCTTCTTCCATTTCGATATCGTCTTTGATTGCTTTTTTCACTTCGTCATCTTAGAATGCTTCTACCACCTCGGTATCCTCTTTGATTGCTTACTCAACTTCAATTTCCTCTTTAATAGTTTCTGCTAATTCGATATCCTATTTAATTGCTGCTTTCACTTCAATATCCTGTTTGATTGCTTCTTGCACTTCGAAATCATATTTGATTGCTGCTTCCATTTGGATATCTTCTTTGATTTGATTGCTTCTTCCATTTCGATATCGTCTTTGACTGCTTCTTACACATGGATATCCTTTTTGATCGCTTTTAACAGCTCGAAATCCTCTTTGATTGCTTCTTCGACAAAAACAATAACACGCGAGTTGCGTGCAACTCGCGCACTACGCAACCTCTAGTCATAAATAAAAATATAAAAATGTCAGGTGAATATTATCATATATATATATATATATATACTATGTTATAGGTTAACATCAAGTGGGCTATAAATGCTTGTTCCACGTCTAGGTCGCATTAAAAAAACACAGTCTAAAAAGCAGTTAGCATAATATTATATGAAAATTATTTAACAATTTAATAGGTACATTTGTCACGCAACTATGCGAATGACATGTGGAAAGTTGACATTGCATTGTTGAACTTGGTACTATTCATTGTGATTGCGCTTGTGTGAGCATACTGTCTAACTTGCTGTAGTGTAACATCGCCCTTAGTTTTATCCCGACATCAACTAATCTGCGTTATTAAAAAGCCAATTATTATTATATTTAGTTACTTATCTTTTAGAGAAAAAGGGCAGATAACTTTAAACGAAAGCTATAGTTAAACCAGCTTTTTGAATAACAGAATAGATATACAAGAGGAAACTATCAGCATTACAAAGTTTTTTAAAGTGAAACTTTTATTACATCGTCTCAAACTTTTTCGTCTGTGTGTTGCATGTCGCGTGACGGTCGGCCGCGGAGTAGGGATAAAGTGAAAGGCGCTCGTCAGAGCAGCCGAGGCCAATATGGCGGCGCCTATAGTTCGCATCAGCTGACCGTGTAGTGTATAGACTATTACTCATTTGTGCCAACGAAAATTTTTAGTTAAATGTCTATAATGTGAAACAAAGTTTCACTTTTACCGTGGTTTCATAAAACCACACAATCCTTTTTTATTTCTTACTTTGAATTACTTAGACTTCTTCCCACATCAAATCTACAACTTGTTTATTGCATGTACCCTCAGGACGCAATTACACCGAAGCTTGCACACGAGCTTGGAGTAACGAGTAACTTGGAATGACATCCCGGAAAGTTGAAATTGTAGCATGTTTGTTCCGTTCTCAAAACTGCCCCATTCATTTGCACACTGTGTCACACTGTACGTTTTACTGCTAATGAACTAGCAGTAAAACATTCACAATTTTTCAGAGCGTTTGTTGGTAAACTTTTCAGCTGATATTTGTTTTGCAAAATTCATTTATGTCGTTTAATGTAAAAGCGTGAAGATTAATCTTGATGACGTCACTAGTAAAGAAACATGTTTGATAAAATATTGTCAAAAATACAGCACTCAGGGATAGCTTTCTATCAGTGAATGAATTTTCAGAATCGATTCAGTAGTTTCGGAGAATACTCACTACAAACATACAAATTTATAAACAACACACTTGTCATGGTTGACGGGTAGAAAATGCTTTTAGCATTAAGTCCTCCATTTGTAAATTTTTCTGTTGTGGAATAAAGAATTAAAACAAAACAACCAGTTTACCCCTTTAATACAGATTTAGCGTTATCTTTATTTTCAAGTTATCCGATACATACTGAAAATTCTTAAGAAAAATATTATCATAATGTCAATCATTATTGGTATAGTATTTTCCTTCCCCCTTCCACCACCGGACAAGCAGACGTACCGAGAAGTACCACCCATACCTGGACCCGTAGCTAAATTACATTCGCTACGAATCTATTAGATTTCTACATACATTTAATGTAGCTGTATCACGTGGTATTTCTATAGCATGTGTCAAATCCCATACTATTTCGGACTTATCGACTAGCGTCATCGCTAATCGACTGTAAGTTGGCTGAGCCCTCTGGTCGGCATACCACCTTGCCGTACCAAAAGATTCACTTCAACTTTCCTTATTAGCACAAGTAAGGAGTGGAACTCACTTCCGGCGTATATTTTTCCAAGCCAGTATAATCTCGGAGTCTTCAAGTCCAAGGTGAATAGATTCTTTCTAGACAAGCGTGCTCCATCTACGATCACACCATCACTTACCACCAGGTGAGGTAGTAGTCAAGCGCTTGACTATCATCAATAAAAAAATTGCATTCCGGGAGTGCCGACAGAAGTGAAAACTTTAACAATTACGTATATACAGAGGTGTCGGTAATGGTAACAGTGTCGCGAGTTCAATGGTTTTTTCCCCATCTAAAAAAAATCCAACGTACTGTAACAAAACCAGACCTCCCTATATAAAATACTAGTCTACCTGAGCCTATGGTCTAGACTTAAAGCTATCTTGAATCGAAAATAAACCTATCTGTGATTTTGGCCATCCTAAGTGTGATCGTCTAGAATTGAATTTATTCTACGTTGTGTAAATGATTTGGAGAAATAAATGAAATAGTAATACTGATGTAATTTGGCTTTAATAAATGACACAAATAAAATAACACGAATTAAATGTTATTTGTGAATTGAATTTAAATATCACCAGAGTGCTAATATTCATTTAAAATATAATGGATTTAATTATGACAAGACTTCAATGGATTAATAATTCTAAATTAGTACTGTTCTTAATATTATCTTAAAGCTAAGCCCCGGGAATAAAGTCTCGAAATAGCTGAAAAGAAAAGAAAAGGTTTATGTTATTTTGTGTAAGTAGTAATTATAATATTTTGATTTATTTTGTGAAGGGCCCCTACCCACATACACCCTGCATGCGACGTATGGCTAGAAATGTCTTGTTCTAGGAGAGAACTTAGGGATGGGGAAAATTTCTAGTCTTGCAAAGCAGGAGGGATCAGGTAAGGAAATGGGAAAGGCGCCTATTTACCCTCAAACCCCATGATAACTAACTAGCTAAGCTACGTGATTTAATAAAAAGCAGTATCAAACATCCAGGACAGAGGTTGAGCGTACGGGTTGGAGGGGGTCAGACACAGGCCTCGTCTTACAGAACCTGATAGACAATTTATGGCGGGGCTTCGCCCCTCCGCGGACGGCAGCCACGTGAACCCAGGAGTTTCCACTGAATTTTATTAGATCGATTGATTTCAGAGTATAAAGTAGATGAATTGAAAATGTGTTCGCAATATAGTCCCTTGTTGAATAAAATAATAGAACTATCACGAAATAATTATAGGAACATGGAAGGAAGTTTGATTGGTTATGACGGCAAAAGCGACTCCTTCCCGGCTAAGCTGTGAATGACTATAAAAAATACCATGCATAAATTGGTTAGACAAGTTTCACGTTCAAACCGCTTCCCTCGTACAATCTATTTGGGAGAATTTGATAATTATCGCAATACTTAGTACTAAACATAGATTACATTTTTATCATTATACGAATCTGTATGAACCTGTAAATGCTGAAAATAAGGTTAATATTACATCTACCTAATTTACTAACTGCCTCCGATGACATTAGCATATATCCTTTTGAAAACTTATTATTCCGTAAGAATATTATATAGTTATATGTATCCGTCGTCCTATATCATTATTGGACCTTAACCAAAGAGATTTCTAACCAAAACATAAGGATTAATTTAGCGATCGTTGAAAAGGCTCCCAAATATTAAGATTAATATTTGCTAAAAGGTTTAAATTGTCTTATGGGCTAGCGTTACCAGATATTCACTGAGTTTACTCACTAATCTAAAACTGAATCTATAAAATAACTAAGTCAACACTGATTCTACTAGACCTTGATTCATCAAGTCTCAAGATATCCGCTCCCTGAAACCTCTCGACCACCTTCGGACTCGACCCCTGACCGTCTGTCCAGAGTGATTTCGCATTTCCCATCTCTTACGAAAAATCCCTTACCACCATTTAAGGTGGTCACGCCTCTATTTCTACAAACAACCAATCAATATTCAATATTTTGAAATTCGTTACAAGGTGTGTCTTTCCCACGTTAGCACAGACGTACAAAAAAAGTTAAGTGTTAGAATTCCTAGAAGAGAGGCGCCCACTTGTTTCAAACCCATTTTAGCTAAAATTTATTGACTGACATCATAAAAAAATACTAATTTATTGCGTTGAGAATTTTAAAAGCATTCTCTGATTTCTATCTTCAAGTGTTTTCGTTTTAAAATAAAAAACACGTAAATCTCAGCCTTTCAGCGAGTACAGAAAGAACTATATTCTCAACTTGTATTTTTAATCATTCTAAACTAAAGAATTAAGTTCACAAGTCCTCTCTCAAGTGTAATACTTAATCGTTACCAGATGTTACTTTAAAATATTAGCAAGCCAATAATTTACCGCGTATTAAATCAGGCCTCAAATAAAAGTTCGTTACAGTACCTAAAGAAATTTCACATTAAAAAAAATTGTGTTATCCGAACACTTACAGAAATTCTAAGATATTTAAAGTTTCAGGTTGCGGGTCAAGTACCGTCCAGCTTAAATGTGGTTAGATGATTATAAATATCTTAAATAATCATCTCATAAACAACAAGGGTTTGGCACCCCGTGATATCGCGGGATCGTAATTTCTGGAATTATTACAATCTTAAAATATATCGTGTCATAAAGCGTTAATGAACTTATATTTCTAAGCACTATTAGTATATAGTAAAAAAATATTATCACATGAATGCACCCGGTAATTAGGACTCAACGTCAAAACAAAATATTATTAGGTACAATGTACTTAGTTACAAAAATCATCAGTGATTACTGTGTATAACATCTCAGTACGAAAATGAAGTAAAATAATCTGATTTACGCTACGCTCGCCTTAACTCGCTACGCTCGCCTTAACTCTACGGCGTAGCACTTTCCATAGGTAAATTAAATGTAGCTTAACAATAGGTAACTTTTGAAATATCAGGCTTATAATGAATAATAATAATTTTTAAAATAACACTAGATGTCTGTTAGTGATTAAATCAACAAAAAAAATATTTAATTTCATCTAGGAATCGAACCCAGAATCAATTTACTCTATTTGACATAACATTTTGAATCAAAATGACTTTGCTGTCCAACCACATATAATCAACGAACATACAACTTTTCTAGAAACAAGTGCAATAAATAATCAGTAAGAATACTTAGCTCAGGACATTATAAGGAAGTCTGTGTGTGCCGGAGATTTAATCTGCTATAGTTCTAGAATCAGGATACCCAAACGCTCCTCGCAATATTTTCGTGTGAAACTGGTCTTCCTTCATAATTGCATTTACCTTTGTCTCAGGCAACTTCTGAAAAATAAAGAAACACAAGCAAATACATCGGATAAAACATGTTTTTACTCTACGCCCCTTCGATTCTCATACCTTTCAAAGTTAAAGAAATGCGCCCCTAAGACCCATTATGCATCTGCAGTTAAACAATAATATATTTCAAAAGAAATACCCAAAACAATAGTTGCAGATGCGGCGTATCCGGAAATGATAAATTCGAAACCCGAGTCATTGTTTTTCTAAGCCATAAAACCGACCCACCTATTGACAGAAATTTTTACAACCAGTCATTTATTTAAACCCATCTTTTCTGTTACCAAACACGTGCAAAGAAAGCGCCGGTATTTTTATTTATTAGTCTTGTCATAATTGTTTAACTCGTAAAACTAAAATAAATTTCTTACGTTGTGATTAACATTTGAGTAACCCAAGTTCTTTTTATAGGCTATTGGATTAAAATTAATTAATTCAATATTTAATGGCACAATATCCTGGTCACGGCACCACTGTAACAAAACCAGACCTCCCTATATAAAATACTAGTCTACCTGAGCCTATGGTCTAGACTTAAAGCTATCTTGAATCGAAAATAAACCTATCTGTGATTTTGGCCATCCTAAGTGTGATCGTCTAGAATTGAATTTATTCTACGTTGTGTAAATGATTTGGAGAAATAAATGAAATAGTAATACTGATGTAATTTGGCTTTAATAAATGACACAAATAAAATAACACGAATTAAATGTTATTTGTGAATTGAATTTAAATATCACCAGAGTGCTAATATTCATTTAAAATATAATGGATTTAATTATGACAAGACTTCAATGGATTAATAATTCTAAATTAGTACTGTTCTTAATATTATCTTAAAGCTAAGCCCCGGGAATAAAGTCTCGAAATAGCTGAAAAGAAAAGAAAAGGTTTATGTTATTTTGTGTAAGTAGTAATTATAATATTTTGATTTATTTTGTGAAGGGCCCCTACCCACATACACCCTGCATGCGACGTATGGCTAGAAATGTCTTGTTCTAGGAGAGAACTTAGGGATGGGGAAAATTTCTAGTCTTGCAAAGCAGGAGGGATCAGGTAAGGAAATGGGAAAGGCGCCTATTTACCCTCAAACCCCATGATAACTAACTAGCTAAGCTACGTGATTTAATAAAAAGCAGTATCAAACATCCAGGACAGAGGTTGAGCGTACGGGTTGGAGGGGGTCAGACACAGGCCTCGTCTTACAGAACCTGATAGACAATTTATGGCGGGGCTTCGCCCCTCCGCGGACGGCAGCCACGTGAACCCAGGAGTTTCCACTGAATTTTATTAGATCGATTGATTTCAGAGTATAAAGTAGATGAATTGAAAATGTGTTCGCAATATAGTCCCTTGTTGAATAAAATAATAGAACTATCACGAAATAATTATAGGAACATGGAAGGAAGTTTGATTGGTTATGACGGCAAAAGCGACTCCTTCCCGGCTAAGCTGTGAATGACTATAAAAAATACCATGCATAAATTGGTTAGACAAGTTTCACGTTCAAACCGCTTCCCTCGTACAATCTATTTGGGAGAATTTGATAATTATCGCAATACTTAGTACTAAACATAGATTACATTTTTATCATTATACGAATCTGTATGAACCTGTAAATGCTGAAAATAAGGTTAATATTACATCTACCTAATTTACTAACTGCCTCCGATGACATTAGCATATATCCTTTTGAAAACTTATTATTCCGTAAGAATATTATATAGTTATATGTATCCGTCGTCCTATATCATTATTGGACCTTAACCAAAGAGATTTCTAACCAAAACATAAGGATTAATTTAGCGATCGTTGAAAAGGCTCCCAAATATTAAGATTAATATTTGCTAAAAGGTTTAAATTGTCTTATGGGCTAGCGTTACCAGATATTCACTGAGTTTACTCACTAATCTAAAACTGAATCTATAAAATAACTAAGTCAACACTGATTCTACTAGACCTTGATTCATCAAGTCTCAAGATATCCGCTCCCTGAAACCTCTCGACCACCTTCGGACTCGACCCCTGACCGTCTGTCCAGAGTGATTTCGCATTTCCCATCTCTTACGAAAAATCCCTTACCACCATTTAAGGTGGTCACGCCTCTATTTCTACAAACAACCAATCAATATTCAATATTTTGAAATTCGTTACAAGGTGTGTCTTTCCCACGTTAGCACAGACGTACAAAAAAAGTTAAGTGTTAGAATTCCTAGAAGAGAGGCGCCCACTTGTTTCAAACCCATTTTAGCTAAAATTTATTGACTGACATCATAAAAAAATACTAATTTATTGCGTTGAGAATTTTAAAAGCATTCTCTGATTTCTATCTTCAAGTGTTTTCGTTTTAAAATAAAAAACACGTAAATCTCAGCCTTTCAGCGAGTACAGAAAGAACTATATTCTCAACTTGTATTTTTAATCATTCTAAACTAAAGAATTAAGTTCACAAGTCCTCTCTCAAGTGTAATACTTAATCGTTACCAGATGTTACTTTAAAATATTAGCAAGCCAATAATTTACCGCGTATTAAATCAGGCCTCAAATAAAAGTTCGTTACAGTACCTAAAGAAATTTCACATTAAAAAAAATTGTGTTATCCGAACACTTACAGAAATTCTAAGATATTTAAAGTTTCAGGTTGCGGGTCAAGTACCGTCCAGCTTAAATGTGGTTAGATGATTATAAATATCTTAAATAATCATCTCATAAACAACAAGGGTTTGGCACCCCGTGATATCGCGGGATCGTAATTTCTGGAATTATTACAATCTTAAAATATATCGTGTCATAAAGCGTTAATGAACTTATATTTCTAAGCACTATTAGTATATAGTAAAAAAATATTATCACATGAATGCACCCGGTAATTAGGACTCAACGTCAAAACAAAATATTATTAGGTACAATGTACTTAGTTACAAAAATCATCAGTGATTACTGTGTATAACATCTCAGTACGAAAATGAAGTAAAATAATCTGATTTACGCTACGCTCGCCTTAACTCGCTACGCTCGCCTTAACTCTACGGCGTAGCACTTTCCATAGGTAAATTAAATGTAGCTTAACAATAGGTAACTTTTGAAATATCAGGCTTATAATGAATAATAATAATAATAATAAATGTTGTTGGACATTTCACACAGGGCTATCTAGCCCCAAACTAGGCAGAGCTTGTACTATGAGAACCAGATAACTGATATAATAGTTACATACTTTTTTTTTTAAATATATACCTACTTATAATATATACCTCCGTGGCGCAGTGGGCGAATAGCATGCTGAAAAGCAGGAGGTAGCGGGTTCGATTCCCACCGCAGAACAAATGTTCGTATGATTTACAGATATTTGTTCTGGGTCTGGATATTTTTCTATATATTGTATGTATTTACAAAAAAAAGACGTATATAAGTATTCTATCAGTTAGCTGGTTCCCATAGTACAAGCTCTGCTTAGTTTGGGGCTAGATAGCGCTGTGTGAAATGTCCAGCCATATTTATTATTATTATTATAGAAAAACAACCAGACCCGGAACAAATATCTGTAGATTGTGCAAACATTTCTCAGCCGGCTATTCGCCCACTGCACCACGGTGGTCAGGCTTATAAACATTTTCAAGCTTTTTTTAACTACAAACAGAATATACCATTTTGTAAAGTTTCCTACCTTCCAATACTCGTTTCTATACATATAACAAAACTGTAACAAGGCATTTGTATACATTAAGGGCGAAATGCGCATCGATGCTTAAACGTTGTTTAGTCACCAATTATGTTTAAGAATCGTGGTGCTAGCCAGGCTTAATATTTTTAGATAATTTTAACTGACATTAACTTCTTAACCGATAAAGAGGTCAGACCAATATATTAAAAAATGCCTTTTATATACGAATCACGCTCAAACTACTGGATGGATTTCGATGAAACTTGATATAGTGTTACCTAATCGGGTGAATTGCATCAATCTTTATATACAAATACGGGGTTTTCCTCATAAATTGATCCTGGAGTACATACGGAAGTTCGTAAAAGTTAGTGAATAAATAGAAAAAATATATGAAACCTTTTATGAAAACTTATTATATTTTCTTTCAATTTTCCCCTTCCATTCGTTCATGAGCCGTGATCTTGCAGTGAGTAAATGGAGCGGCGCTTGGCTGAACATGACGCGCGCGAGTCGCGCTATGAACGGCGCCTATTTCTGCATCGCGACCAACGGAGTGCCGCCGTCTGTCAGCAAAAGGATATTGCTGCACATACTTTGTAAGTTACACAAGTACTAGCTGCCGCCCATGGCTTAGCATGCGCTAAAAAGTATAAAGCTTCTGTAATAAGTAGCTTATGTCCCAATCCCGATCATAATCCATCCATCTGTATACCAAATTAAAACAAAAACAGTCCAGCCGAGAAGAATGAGAAACCGAATTACTTTAGAGTTTACAATACTAGTAGTTCGCCCCGAACTGAGATCTCGCGAGTCTCCGATTAAAACAAAAAAAAATATTAATTGTAATCTTTGAATATCAAAATAGTGCCACGAAATAAGTAACCAACCTACTTGACCTACAGTTTCATTCAAATTATAGGTAACGGGAGTTCATGTTATGTGGATATTTTTTTTTGGGTACAAATTGCAGTTATTCTGGATTTCAGACTTTTGCCTATATTTGTGTCACTTACGCATACCAAATTTCAACAGGGGTCACTGGTGTACCCTGTGAATTTTGTCAAAGTTCAGTTTATATTATGGCTAACAACTTAAAAACTATAAGGACTTTACTAAAAACAAAACGGATTCTAAATATACTAATGAAGACCTTTCATTTGACGTCCTATTTGACCTAATAGCCCCATGTTCATTTGTTTTACCCTTCTTGAACCCCAATATATCAACAACCCCCCAACATTTTAGCTCATTTAGTCACACCAAAATTGTGCCATTACTAACTACAACTACCTATGTATCAAATTTCACGATGATCGGATCAACGCTTCGAAAGTTATCCTCGGACAAACAAACATACACACATGCATACAACGCCGATTTGCCCAAGTTGATTTAGAGATCTCGCTTCGCTCGATCAATTAAGTATGGATTATGTATGTATAAGACGCGTGGCCGATCCAGGCGGAGATGACGGGATGCATTCGACGCGATTATTATTTATTATATACGCTTATATAATTTTTAGTATTATTTTTATCATAATTTTTATTTATTTTATATAATATAATTTTTATTACCTATGTATTATTTTCAATGCGAATTGGTCGACAGTAGCACAAAATGGATAGGTACGTTAAGTTTAATAAAACGAGCGAAAAGCAATTATTCTTTATTAATTAGATGTATGTATTATGTATTGCCTTAGACATTCGCATACCATATTAGTTGAATTCTTAGAACGACAATTATTTTAATAATAACTAATGTACGTTTCTGCGAATTAAAATTTCATTCATTTAAAGCTGTACCTATATATTTTGTAACGGTAGCTCTCAACTAGTACGAATGCAGGAAGAAAGGGAACCATTGCCCAGCAGTGAGATCCCACTGGCTCTATCTATAACAATTTCATTAACATATCATTAATCCGACGACCTCCGTGGCGCAGTGGGCGAATAGCCGGCTAAGACGCAGGAGGTAGCGGGTTCGATTCCCGCCACGGAACAAATGTTTGCATGATTTACAGATATTTGTTCCGAGTCTGGATGTTTTTCTATATATTATAGGTATGTATTTACAAAAAAAGTATATAAGTATTCTATCAGTTAACTGGTTCCCATAGTACAAGCTCTGCTTAGTTTGGGGCTATATAGCGTTGTGTGACATGCCCAGCAATATTTATTTATTTATTTATTAAGTACCTCATTTCCATACAAACATCACTGTCTAAAGACACCGCGATATATACGCAATGTATACTAATATTATAAAGAGGAAAGATTTGATTGTTTGTTTGTTTGCATTGAATAGGCTCCGAAAATACTGGACCGATTTAAAAAATTATTTCACCGTTGGGAAGCTACACTATCCCCGGGTGACATAGGCTACTTTTTACCCAACTGCGAACAGAAAGTGGGTAATGTTTTTATTGAAAAAGTACGCGTGCGAAGCTGCGGTTTGGTTAGCTAGTAAATACACACTGTTTTAGATTTCAAAAAAAACACGTTCCTCAAAATTTGTGGACTATTAACAAATTCATTTTGGTACACGTATTGGATTCAAATAAAGGTAGGTGTACGAACACCATTTGTACGATATAATAAACTTTTTTAACGAACCAAAATATTCGATCTGGAATAATTCGATTAAACTCCACAAAAACTCTGCACAAAAAGTACTACTTGAAAAAGTTGAACTACGTTATATACCTGGCTCTACAACTCTGTTCGAACTTGTTAGACGGTTAGCACAAAATAGATAGGAACAGAAGTAAAGTTCGCTCCGATTTTTATTTTTATTACCTATGCGTCAAGGTCTAAGATTTTCTGGAAGACCGCCACTTGTATTTCTATGTGTATTGTTATTTTTTGTGATGTCTAAAACGTTATCTATCCATCTATGCGTAGCGTAGCAGGTGCCCCTACAACTAAATACACAACAATTTTAATAAGAACGATAATTCAGTGTCATGTTAACATTTTAACGTTAAATATCACAAGTAAATTCACAACCTGCTAACAAATTACTTAAAACAAAACATGATTTACGTCTCGTTAAAGCACGGCACACACAACTGGCGTTCGACCGATTTGGTACGAGATAGTTTAAATTTACCCAATCAGGTTAACACGATTTATATTAAGTTACTGTATTATGAAAGACAATCCCTCCTACTTTTACCAAATATCTGAGTGTTAAGGCTTCAAACGCCATGTGACTTCATATCTTTACTACTCGTAGCTGAACCAAGTCGGTCACTAATTTTATCACCTTAGGCAATTCGATGGTAGAATACGCACGCATTGTCATGCCTTTTATTTTAAAGATTATAAAAAAATTGTTTGTCTGATGTCATCTGACGGGAAAATAGAAAGTATCTGGACTTTTTATGAAGCAACCCGCCGTGAAAGAAAGCTTTATTTTTAACAGTGTAGGTGTTGTGAAGTGAGCAAAGTTTCTATCAAGTAGTTAATTCTATGAAATCTCCGTTGGGTTGATAATAATTGAATTAATTGACTGTGAGTCCGTTACAGCTTTGAATACAAATTAGTACAAGGTCCCTTAGTTGCTGATTCCATTGTATTTTCTGGTTCGTAAACGTTTCTACCAGAAATCTGTTGAATCGGCAAAAATGTCGACAATTTCTTGAAGATTTGACTTTTGTAATATATTAATTAAGGTATATTAATACACTAACTTATTCCTGATTAACGTTAACATCAAAAATATGCGACTATCCAGACTACCCTCATTTTGTGGTTATATTCTCGATATCCCCATCGTTACGTCACCACCTGTTCGTAGAGGCTGTTAAAGCGCCGCGCCTCTACACGATGGACCATAATGGGCGATCATAGACGATCACCATCGTGTAGAGGGCATAATTGCCTGTAATCGCGCATGATCGGTGACGATCGAACGTAATTGCCGCTATGTCGGTTTTTCGGACAAACATCAAAGGCGTTTGCAGCCATGATTGTAAGCGTGTCCATACGATCACCTATCACTCAGTTCGTATTTGTTTACTGTACGGTGCGGACGCGTACGTTATATATAATGTGTTATATAATGGTTACAAACACTAAATAAATAAATAGCGGCAGCTGCTGCTGTTTTGGCGTTCATAATTAACAAATGCAGCTGCGCAATCATGGTGGCAATCATTGCGCGTTCTGTGATTGTCCATCGTGGCCCATAGTGTTGACAGCTGCGCAATCATGGTGGCAACCGTTGCGCATTCTGTGATTTTCCATCATGGCCCATAATGTAGAGGGCTACATTAAAGCATGTATATTTGTACTAAAGGCCTACTTGAACCAGTGCAGTAGCGGTGGGGATTTCAAGAATTTACTCATTTTATACCTTTAGAAAAATATATAAGAAAATTCTTATTTATTTATAAGTACTAAGTTTCAGGTCTATAAATTTAAAAAACCTAGACTCATTATTACGTTCAACCCCTTTTTCATCCCTTTTGGGAAGGATTTTGCAATACTCTTTTCTGTACAAAATATAATTATACAAAATTTTATTCCACCAAAAATTACATAACTACAAATTTAGTAACGTTCCTTGCATACGTTTTCACTGTATTGCAGGGCGCAGTTCCTTCCCAATTGAATAACAGTAATTAAAAGTAAAATCAAAAGAGAGAGTAGCGTAAATAAGTATAACTAAATTAACAGAATCATGTGCAACATAAAATTATAAAAAGAATCAGAATACCACATAATAACTACGATCGGGTAAGTAGTTAATACGTAAAAGCATAACAAACCAACAAACTCACTTTCGCATTTATAATATTACTAGCTGACTCGCCCTAGGTTCGCACGGATTTTTAACAAAATAAAATATAGCCTATAGCACTCAGGGATAATGTGCGTTCCTTTTAGTGAAAGAGTTTTCAGAATCGGATCAGTAAATCCAGAGATTACCCCCTTACTTCCAAACAAAGAAACTCACAACCTCTTTTATATTAGATGTATTTAATCAAGAACCGATGCTCGTAAGTTCTCGCAAAAGGTCTTATTTACGTTAATTTTCAAACGCTTTACATCCAAATTAGCTAATAAACTAGAGAAAATGCTTACCTCCCTTTACAGGTAAACCATTAGTTCGAGTTACGCAGAAGCTAATCGGAGGTTATCTGAGCGAGCTTGTCGTTTTACGATGCAAGATCGAAGCCAATCCCCTAACTTCGGTTTATTGGACCCACATCGATGGCAAGCTAGTAAATGGTGACTATTCCTTTATTATCCTGTAGGAATATTGTAGTTATAACTATTTTCAGATGACAACATTTATTTTTACTTTTTATCCTGGCAATGGTGACGATTCTGTTGCATAATACCTAAAATTGCGGACATTCAGATACTCTGGAATGTCAATGTCTCCATAGTCATAAGATCGGGCAATGGAAAGTGCGACACAGTTTTTACTATTGCACTTTTCAGTGTTTCATCTATGTATAAAGCTATCTTGTGTGTATTATGTTCAAAATAAATGATTGATTGATTCTTATTTCGTTCATGCTAAACATTTAACTAGTGACATTTCTAAAATTATGTTAATATAAAATCGATGTAATCATTTAATTTTAAGGCCGGCTTGCACAACGTTCCCTCAATTTAGCTACTAAACATGTTTAAATTTGACGTATTTGTATTATTTGACAACTCCTTACTTAGCCACTAAATACATTTAGGCATTGTTGATCAAGTCGCTCTAAATGTCGTGATATTTTAGTATTTGGTTAGAACGAAATAAGATCGTTCTAAATTTACGAAATTTGAGTTATTAAACAACATATACAGCACCATTAATAAATGTAAATTTTTTAAACTGTTTCAACCGACTTCAGAAAGGACGAAATTCCCAATTCGGCTGTATGTTATTTTTATGATATATGTCAATTGTTAACTGATTTCGATGATTATTTTTTGATTATATAGGGTGTACCTCCAGGGTAGTCCCATATAAGTTTGGTAAGAATCCGATGATGGAGTACAAAGTAGAAATCGAAACCTTCTCAACAGATGTAGTAGATTTTGAATATAACAAGCGAATATCTATTCGGGTACCTATCAGTGTTCAATTGATCTGATCATGGATTTTGAAGATACATACCTACTTTGACATTGACAAGACTTTGAAGACTTTGAAGGACATAGAACTTCTCAACATCAAACAGTTCATGTATCGCAGTTAGGGTATTGTATTGGAGATCACAGGCTGTCATCTGTCAGTTGATAAGACCTTTTGCTTTGAAGATACCCCACATAACTAAATGACAAATAATTCATGTAGGAATAGATCACAGGCAAGATGTATGCACAAGCACAAGATGTACACGTGCTGATTTTTTATTGTAAATATTCCAGGTAACTTTGAAGTCGTTTGTTAGATTTTTGTAAAACTTATATTATGTTTTTTATATTTTGTTCTGTTATTTGTTAATATTTAAACTATTTAACCTCAGCATTAGCCAGAGAATTAACAAGCTAAAGTGGAAGTTGGGGATTCGAAGAACTGACGGCCGTTGGGACAAAAAGGTTCTAGAATGACACCACGCAATGGAAACGTACGACGGCCGCCCGCTACAAGGAAAGACGACCCGATAAAGGTTGCTGGGAGCCGTTGGGTGCAGGCCGCACAAGATCTGTCGCTCTGGAAATCTATGAAGGCCTATGTTATGTTCAGCAGTGGACGACCTACGGCTGATATGATAAACATCTATTTGATAAAATTGCAGTCTTATCGCTTAAAGGCGATTTCTACAAGACAACATTTGAGTAAAAACAAATAAATTAAACTATCTTTTTGACGACCTCCGTGGTGCAGTGGGCTAATAGCCGGCTGAGACGCAGGAGGTAGCGGGTTCGATTCCCGCCGCGGAACAAATGTTTGCATGATCTACATATATTTGTTCCGGGTCTGCTTGTTTCTCTATATATTATAAGTACGTATTTACTAAAAAAATGTATATAAGTATTCTATCAGTTATTTGGTTCCCATAGTACAAGCTTTGCTTAGTTTGGGGCTAGATAGCTCTGTGTGAAATGTCCAGCAATATTTATTTATTTATTTCTATTGCCTTTAACTGATATCAGGTTCAAAGTACCAGGAGAGCATACAATCGGAGAGCTACAAGCACACATCAACGCTGCAAATCAGCAATGTGTCACGGGAAGACATCGGCGCTTACTACTGTCACGCTGAAAACCCACTCGGAACCGCTCAAGATGATCTCACGTTGTACAGTAAGTTTAGTTTTGTCTATATTTATTTATCGTAGGAACTAAAACTTACTTATTACAATGAAAACACTTCAAAAATCAATTTTAAAATCTATGTATAATATTTACGTAAATCCATCTTATTTAATAATATATATTACTAGCTGACCCCGCGAACTTCGTACCGCCTTATACTCGTATGTTCTGTTGCTAAGTTGTGATAGGGGTTGGTGGTAGAAGGGTAAAAATTTAGGGTTGCATGTATTTTTGAATGCTGTATCATAAAAAAATAAAAACAAAAAATTTAGTCAAACAATTAAAAAAAAAATTAAGGGTGAACAACCCTTATCATTTAGGGGTATGGAAAATAGATAGGAGCCGATTCTCAGACCTACTGAATACGCATACAAAATTTGGTAAAAATCGGTAAAGCCGTTTCGGACGAGTACTGTAACTAACATTGTGACATGGAAATTTTATATATCAGATAAACAAAAAATTACACAGTGTTTCCTGCGTTTAATACAGGGTATTATTGGTATAATAATTATAGATCCTACACACACCCATACGGGGATAACATAAAACTTATAAAAATAATGTGATATTGAACGAATTTCACAAAAAAATTTACAAAACAGATGATTTATCCAAAAATGTTTGTCGATAAAAGACTCTGAATTTCGAAAAGTATTTAAATAATACTTTCGTATAGTGTTAACGCGCCTTGACGCCGTGAGTGATGAATGTTTGAATCGAAAATTAAACCGATGGTAATTATATATATATATATGTATTATATTATTAGTGAGTTCAGTCGTAGCAAGAGGCTGACAAAGAGGGCAGCTCGATCGATATATCTGCTAATAACCATCTACTCGCAAAGACAGTCAGTTTACTCAGTCTACCGAAATATCGGAACACTCAAAAACTCAAATAAACATGGTAATATTATGTTTTAGTGAAAGTAATGTTCGAAACCATGGCAGTTTCAAATATTTTACCAATCATTTTTTTCTGAAGATAAAAAAATGCCTTTATTGAGAGAGAGATCTATTAAATAAAATTATTATACCTCAAACACTTAATTTCTCCCGGCGCCATCAATTTGGGAAATTAAAATAAGGCGTTGAAAATCATTTCATGATCAATGAATTGGATAAATTTATTGAAAATTTCTTCTCTTCCAATCAAATTACTTTAAAAGTTTCCTAAATTCTAGCGTCTACTCTACGTATTGCTGAATTAAATAAGAATCAGCTGTAAGTTTTTTACATGATAAATAAATAATAATAAATATTGCTGGGCATTTCACACAACGCTATCTAGCCCCAAACTAAGCAGAGCCTATGGGAACCAGATTACTGATAGAATACATATATACATTTTTTTTTGTAAATACATACTTATAATATATAGAAAAACAACCAGACCCGGAACAAATATCTGTAGATCATGCAAAAATTTGTTCCGCGGCGGGAGTCGAACCCTGTCCTGCGTCTCAGCCGGCTGTTCGCCCACTGCGCCACGGAGGTCGTCAAATAGTATAATCCGTGAATCTGAGTATAATCACACCCTGATGGCGGACTAAGAGCTTGTACATCGAAATTAACTGCTTCTTCATTCGTGTCGATGTCTCAAGACTATAGCCATGCAGCTGGTAGGACAGGATGGGTATGCAAGGACGTGTGCCATTGTTTGGAGCTGGGTACCATTTGCATTGCATCGCCGATTCACACTAGCTCCTACTTTAATATACTTTACTTGTAGATATAAAGATAAGTTACTTTTTTTAAATAAAAAAGGCAGGCGATCGTAAATAAAGTGTGGTCTTAAAATAATAATTTCCCCATTAGCTTTAAGTTCCGAGGAATTGAAAATACTAAAACTTCGTTGCTTAAACTTAAATTAATTCCTTGAATAAGCTTCGCTTGTTCTCCGGTAAATTAATAATGGTCTAATTTATTAAAGGTGTTGGTTCTAATTAACGTCTGCCCTGAAGATTACTTTTTAAATTGCTCATTTTACGAGCGAGTCCTACTTGTTATTCGGGGAAATTTACCACACCACAGTAACAAACTTACAGAGCACAAACTTTGTAAAATCACGGGTATTGTACGATAGTCCCTACAAACTACTGTAGATAGTGCGTCAAAGTTTACGGAAAAGTTCTATCGAAACATCCACACACCCTTTCACTCGCAAACACTCACCACACATCCTCGCATGCACGTGGATACAATCACGCACACACACACACACACACACACACACACACACACACACACACACACACACACACACACACAACCACATACTCCTACACTAACACATACATTCACTGAACATTCCATTATGAACCATAGTCCGGAGGGAGGTATAGGTATGCCATCAGGTCAATCCTAGTTTGAGTACCTATGATTTCCATCCTGAATTGTATTATACCTAGTAAACAATTGTAAATTTTTGTTTGTGAAATATTGAAGTTTGTTGTTGAATAAATAAATTATTCATTTAATTATTATTAATTATTATCCAACGACATGCTGCACTGCGAAAACTACGTCAAATAAAAATGCAACTTTAAAGCAATCCAGATAAACCAGCTACAAAGCTTTTTTTACAATTGAAGTTTAAGTTTAAAGATTAGCAAACTGAAGTGATAGTGGGCAGCTGAAAGTGGTACATAGCTCGATGAACTGACAGCTTTTGAGGCAGAAAGGTTCTCGAGTAGACACTACGTGTTGGAGAGCGCAGCGTAGGAAGGCACTAGATGTATGACGACCTCAAAAGGTTGTTGGGAGCCGTTGGGTGCCGCACAAGATCGGTCGCTCTGGAAATCTATGGAGGAGGCATATGTTCAGCAGTAGACGTCCTATGGCTGATATGGTGATGATTAAGTGTATACTCTGTATGATATTTACACTGCGCCTCACCTTACAAGCAACCTCGCGTTAACCTAAATGTACGAGCGACCGTATTCATGATAAATGGAACAATTTTAAGCCAGTGTTTGGTACCATTACCTGAAGTGAAAGAAAACGTGAAATGTTCGCAGGCTGGGATTTTTGAGTGATTTAACCTGTCAAAAGTTGAAAAGTCAGGAATAAAACACAATAGATTTTCAGTTGTCATTGTCCGATATCGAATCAGCTGGGAGTCCTAAAGTTAATGGCAAATCCGAGTCACAGTGTTTTTCATTTATTTAGCTTTACCTCGTGTGTGTGCTTGAGAGTCGTTTCGATATCGGTTCCCGCACTTCGATTGTGATGACCTTTCTATATATGTATTATATTTCTTTATTCTTTATTGCACACAAGAAAATAAATTTATAAATACAGAAATAGAGGTCATGTACAAAGGCGAGCTTAACCCTAAGAAGAGTTTTCTTCCAGCAAACCTTTGAGGCTAGAGAGAGAAATGACTTTAAAGGTAGGTGAGTGTACAAAAACATAAATAAATATATATATACCCAAAACGAATATGAACTATACTCAAAGTATGTTATAATATTATAATTATAATAAATAAATTATATGGAATAATAATATATACCTACGTAATATAAATATATACCTATATATAATAATATAAAACTACAGAGGAAGGTAGCGCTTTTTAACTTTCCGTTTAAAAATGTTTAGTGATGGGCTAGCGCGAACTTCACGAGGAAGGGCATTCCAAATTTTTACCGTATAAACGGTGAAGGAGCCTCCATAGCGGCTAGAAGTGTGTTGAGGTGTTTTGAGGAGAAGAGACTTGGAGGACCGGCATGGCACACTGCGAGGGACAAGAAATTCAAAACGCTCACGGAGGTAAGAAGGAGAGAGTGGACAATATAATACTTTGAAGAGGAGTGATAAGACGTGAAGATTTATATTTCAAGTTTTGATGAAAATGCTAGGTATAGTGACAGCGAGTTGATTTGTTTCTTACATAATTTTTTATATTATGTGTCTAATTTTCTCATTATTAAATAATAATTTGTTGTATTATGTGTCTAATTTCTAAAATTAGACGTATAATATAACAAATTATGTAAAAAAACAAATCAACTCGCTGTCACTATACTGTTACGCCTCAGCCATTACACATGATAAGCAATAATCTGCGTGTCACGATAAACATAAAAAAAATTGTCCAAAGTCGCGCCGTGAGCACATGGGAGTATACTAAAAGCTTTAAGGTATTTCTGGATATAACACTCGCAAGTATAAAAAGGACGCCGCGGAGATCGAATGGCTATGAACTATGAGTGCTTACCTAGCTAGGAGTATGATATTCAAGACTTTTTAGTTGATTTAAAGTGTTTTTTGTGACTTATGTTTAACAAATGCGCTATTTTGATTAACTTGGTTTTTACCTCCAGCTTGTAAGGTATTTTCATTATCCTCTTTCCGAACTTTGAACTCGTCAAAAGATAATCCCTCTGATTCATATTGATTGCCTATTTTAGCAATGAAATGTTTTTTTCTCTCTATAAACTTCATCTATACCAAACACCTCTGTCAGAATTGTGAATCCATTTTGTAACTAAAATAAATTTTACTAGTTTTTTTAACACGTTCAATTTTGGCTAATTTTTGGCAGCTCGCTGGTCTGATCAATAATATTATTTAATTAATAAATATTATAAATGCGATAGTTTGGATGTTTGTTTGTTTTTTGGTACTCAATCACGTCGTAACGGATGAACCGATTTCAATAAAATTTGGTATATGTGTAGATAGATTATGACCTGGCTTCTTAAACATAGGCTGCTTTGTATTGATAAACCACGCGTGCGAAGCCGCTGACGGAAATTAGTTTTTAATTGACACAGCTTCGCACGGGGTACACGCGATAAAAGTAACTATGCACGGATCTATATTGCTACAAAGACAGCTTGCATTCGGAGGCTGTCTCTAATATGTAAGATCCTGCTAAATTTTGACTACCTCCGTGGCGCAATGGGCGAATAGCCGGCTGAGACGCAGGAGGTAGCGGGTTCGATTCCCGCCACGGAACTAATGTTTGCATGATCTGCAGATATTTGTTCCGGGTCTGGATGTTTTTCTATATATGATAAGTATGTATTTACAAAAAAAAAAGTATATAACTATTCTATCAGTTATCTGGTTCCCATAGCACAAGCTCTGCTTAGTTTGGGGCTAGATAGCGCTGTGTGACATGCCCAGCAATATTTATTTATTTATTTAATTTCATCGAAATCGGTCACGTGACTTTGCTGTCAAAACTTAACAAACAGGCAAATACAGTTTTTTGTTAGAAGTACTTTGGACGTAGTCTTATTACAAACGACAACGGTCGTATGTGCGTGTTTGTTAGCCTCATACACACCCTGAATAGAACCACAGCCCCCCCTTGTAGTGGGGAAACGAAGCATCTGTTGATACATGTGCTATTGTGCATGTGTATGTGTTTAAGTTGTTACGCAAATTTATAATGCAGTAAATGTCACACGCGCATGTTTACGTAGCGTGTACTGTAATTTCAGCCGTTTCTGTTTACATTTGGGTCGTTATTATGAATGTATAAGACAATAAAAATATAATTTATATTACTTCCTACTTGGCAAAAGGTGATTAGCCGGCTGAGGGGCAGGAGATTGCGGATTCGATTCCCGTCGAAAAACAATGCATGATCAAACAGATATTTGTTATTTTATAGAATTTGAACGAATAAGTCTTTCAGAGTAATATTACGGCTTCTAATTTGATTTAAATTTATAGTTTTAATTTTGGTATAGGGGGAAATTTCTACTAAAGAACATTTTACACTAAAAATTGAGACCCGTTTCAAAAACAACATATATAATACACTGTGGACCCTAAGGTTTCATGTTTAATGAAACTAATGTTTAATGAAATGGATTACATTAATAAATATAAATGTTATTTTATAAAATATTTAAATTTAAGATAAATTTGCCGCGCCAATGCCAATGGAGTGAACCTTATAGCCGGATGAAGTTTTGTGAAAAACATGGAGGTCATTCGGGTGGGCGTTTCCTGGGGGCTAACCCACGAGCCTCCATCGATGGTTTTCGTTTGTTAATAAGTTATTAATAATATTAATAATTAAGTTATTAGACGACCTCCGTGGCGCAGTGAGTGAACAGCCAGCTGAGACACAGGAGGTAGTGGGTTCAATTCCCGCCGCTTAACAAATTTTTGCATGATCTACAAATATTTGTTCCGGGTCTGGATGTTTTTCTATATGTTATAAGTGTGTATTTACAAAAACAAATGTATATAAGTATTATATCAGTTATCTGGTTCCCATAGTACAAGCTCTGCTTAGTTTGGGGCTAGATAACGCTGTGTGAAATGTCCACCAATATTTATTTATTTATTAATTAATTAATAAGTAACATTTTTTCCAGCTCTTGCAACAACAACATCGTCTACAACAACCACGGACCCAACAACAGAAATTGAAATCAGTACTGATGTATCTAGTAAGTTTTACCGCCTTTATAGAACAGAAGCGAAAATTATACATAGTGCGTTTGTACCTACCCTACAAGCCGAAGCAAAGGGTTCACATTTCTTACCAAATGTATTATATGTAATTGTCAACTTTATGTGTAAATTGCATAGATCCTCAACAGCCTCGAGGCTTTAATGATTCCACTGACCTGAAAATAGCAAAACATGCCCTCTACATTAAAATAATTGTAAATTAATAATTTAAAAAACGCCGTTAAGGTAGAAAGGTTTTAGAGTGGAGACCACGTATTAGAAAGCGCAACGTAGCAAAGACCCTCATTAAATGAAAAGACAACCTTATATAATATAATATATATATAGACTGGGCGGGTCACGTCAGTCGTATGGTCACAGACAAATGGGCAACAGTCGTCACACAATGGGTACCTGCAGATGGGCGTCGAAGCCGGGGCAGGCCGAGGAAGCGTTGGCGTGACGACCTCGATGCATTCCAAGATGGCTGGTGGGACGTGGCGAGTGATCGTGAGATGTGGGGGAACATGGGGGAGACCTTTGCCCAGCAGTGGGAAAGTATAGGTTAAAAAAAATATAATATAATAATCGATATAATGATGATGATGATGAAATGTATTTTCTTTCTTTTTTACCTTTTCATTTGTCGCAAACACTTTGTTGACCATTTATCTATTTGAATAACTGAGCTTAAGCCAAAACGAGCTTTATGTTTCCCATAAAAACCATATTCATAATGATATTTGTTACATTAGGTACCGGAGCGGAGTTAACAGAATATAAACCAGATGAAAAATTCTCGGAGGAAGACACGTTCGTGGTTGTTCTGAGTCAACATCAAATGCAGAATCTTGGTAAGTAGTTTCGAGTTCTACTTAAAACAAATGTTTTTAATCGTTAAATAACGAGCAATTTTTTAAGATTTAACACTTGTATTCCAAAACTAAAGTCTCGGCTCCATTGCTGCGTAGGATCTGCACGCAGAGGATATGCGGCGCACGGATATTGATCCACTCCCAGTCGGGCTGGCCATACATACAAAATTCAAATTCAAATTCAATATTTTATTCATTAAAATCACAAGGATCACTTTGAAACGTCAATTTTCGCGCGACGAATCCGAGCAAGCCACGTGTGTTGGTGTCATCAAGCCACCCATCCGTATGTAGCGTGGCCGTGAGTCGCAGTGGATTGATACGCCTATACAAAGCAAAGCTAAGTACACGTTCATAGCGTTTCTTTGTGCAGCAATGGAACCGCGACTTAACTGTTTAAAGACTAGTCGCGACTTGCGTAACGATTCTCGTATTTAGTGCTCATAATTAGGATAGTTGTAAAATCATACAAATATTATATGTCGAATGTAAACATCTAGGGCCTTACTACAAAAAAGTTAAACACCCGTAGAAATTATATTTTTTTAAATTCCTTACCAATTATTGCTAAAGAATTTTCTAAAAAGGTGTTCAACGGGTGTGTTCCTTTTAAGTGTAGGGATCGTAGTTTTAACCTTTAAGGATCGTTATGCAAAGAAAAATGAAATGAAATGCTTAATTCTCGTTTCCACTTATTTGTACTCGGTGGGTATTAAACTGTTAGAGAAGTTATATTATTATATTTTTTTTATTATTTATAGTACTTACTAAGATGATGCGGTAAGAAATTACTTTGCAAAATGATTTATGCAGAACTTGAATTTATGTTGTAGATTTATCCCCGAGTTCGTGACCGGAGTCCAGCCCGGACCACTGGTCCATGTGGTCTTCGAGCGATAGACTCACTAACAATCTCAACTTTATAGTGCTAGTGAAAACTACAGTGATCCTATTTATAGTTTTTAACTGATATCGCGATGGACTACTTGTATCAAACTATTAAAGATAATATTTAACTGGTACTAAAGACTTACTGATAGTCTTCACTGAAGAAAATACTAAGTTACATAACCTTAAATCTTAATAATTTAAACCTATTAAGTACTAAAATAGTTCGATATGTCTTGCATTTCTCGATTAAAAATTACAAATGTTTATTGTATATACCATTTGCTATCTCAAGATGAATTTATTCATAAAAAGGGTTATGGAGTAGGTCAATAATGTCTTAAAACCTATGTAACATGTGTTTGTCGAGATGTTATAGTAAAACATCGAAGCTCCGGCGCTCCTAGGTTTGGCTAGTCAAACCTCAGGTCTG
This sequence comes from Philereme transversata, assembly GCA_963924445.1. Lineage (NCBI taxonomy): Eukaryota > Metazoa > Arthropoda > Insecta > Lepidoptera > Geometridae > Philereme > Philereme transversata. Next base: position 9,602,596 of record OZ004353.1, read on the forward strand.
ACATAAAGTTTTAGTCAAAGTCCAAACCAATAGCATTTTTCTACCTTTGTCTAACGAACTTTTGTCTGATTTTATGCATTATAACTTTTTTCTTTTGTATTGCATCAAATTGAGTTTCGGCGTTTGACTGTCCAAATTAGTCTCTCCTAGAATTAGACAAAAATTCATTAGTCAAAAGTAGAAAAATGCTATTGTATATTTAATGATTTGTACTTTTACTAATACTTTATGTCAAACCTGAGGTTTGACTAGCCAAACCTAGGAGCGCCGGAGCTTCGATGTTTGACTATAACTCAGACACTAGGTTTTCAATATTATATCTGGTAAATATAGTAGATAGTTTTTTCTAAGAATACTTTCGTGATTTATTTTAATCATCATTCAGGGATTTATCACGTACGTACTTAATACTTACTACTTAAAAATATAAGTATTTATAAAATTATTATTGATATTTCTGGTATCATTGTTATCATGGTATACTTCAGTTGCAATTTATGTAGCTATGGTATTGCATTTATAGAAAATTATTTATTTGCATTTCATTACCAAATTCTAAACCCAAAATCCAGTTTTTTATAAATATTTATGTATTTATATAAATAAGAGTTTCGTTGCCAAAAATGTGTCAAAAGAGATACGTAGCTTTTAAGAAATAAAATATAAGAAATTGTAGATTTGTATAAAGAACATATTAGGTATTTATTTAAGTATGTAGTTTTGTAGATAATATAAATTATCCAAAATATTTTCATTATTGTAAATTTGCATGATCCTAATAAATTGTAATAAATACTTGTAATAAGAAAATCCCTCACAAACTGTTAAACATATGTACATAAGAATATTAAAAATTATTTATTCATTATATACATAAACCTAATAATTTGTTTGTTCGTACAATTCCAATTATTATAAGTTTATACTTGTTAAAACTAAACATAATTTAATATAATAAAGTTATAAAATCTTAAGATTGTTATTTCAATAAAGTTATTTCCAGAATTTGAAAAAGGAAGATCTTTTTCGGAGATATTCCTTTAATATCCGGGCACGTTAATGTTTATTTTTGGTACTATCGCCTAAACGGTTTTTAATAAAGTGATTACCTACAGTTTGCCTAATGGTGCTTCGGTGTTTATGTATAGCTGTTTCTTAATAATATTTTTCCTGTTAAAGGTAAGGTGGATAAAATAGAGGGATACTTATATACTAGTGGTTCGCCCCGAACTAAGATCTCACGAGTCTCCGAAAACATTAAAAAAATATTCTTAAAAAATATCGCGCAACGATGCCTAAACGTATTTAGTGGCTAAATATGATTTATGGAGTTGTCAAATCATACAAATACGTTAAACTTCGTCAGGATCTTTGTGCAAGCCGGCCTTAATCTTTGACTATCAAAATAGTGCCACAAAAAAAAAACAAAAAACTTGACTTACAGTTTCATTCAAATTACAGGTAACGGGAGTTCATGTTGTGGTTTTTTTTGGGGTACAAATTGCTGTTATTCTGGATTTCAGACTTTTGCCTATATTTGTGTCAGTTAAGCTACACGCATACCAAATTACAGCACTGTGGGTTCATTGGTTCCCTGTGAATTTTGTCGAAGTTCAGTTTTTATTATGGCTAATAACTCAAAACCTTACTAAAAATAAAAACGTAGTCTACGTGTACATACTAATAAAGACCTTTCATTTGACGTCCCACTTGAACTAATAGTCTCATTTTCATTTTTTTTACCCCCCTTGAACCCCAATATTACACCAAAACTGTGCCATACTACCTACCTACCTATGTATCAAATTTCACTAGGATCGGATCAACGCTTTGAAAGTTATCCTCGGACAAAGAAACATACATACATACAACGCCGATTTGCCAAGTTGATTTAAAGATCTCGCTTCGCTCGAGCAATTACTATTTAGGGGTCGAAAATGTCTTCTACGAGTATAAAATTGATGGACAACAACGGGACCTTTCTTTGTTTCAAATTAATGTACTTTTTAACCCCAGATGAATAAAAAGGGCAGTTATAAGTTTGAATCCTTTGTCTACCCGTATAGGGCATCGTAGTTCACAAACGAATGGACCGATTTTGAAGAATTTTGTTTTGGTTTGAAAAAATGGATCTGAGTTAAGTATGGTAGAAATAGGTGCAGTTTACGGCTGTTTTAAGTTGTGTGAGTTTTGTTTGGTTCTAAAACCAAACAGAAGAGACGTAAGGCAGGAAGAGACGAAAACGTGGCGCCCTTATACCGGTTCTCTGTATGTTTTTGCAACGCGATTTTTTAATATATTTATCTCGCCTGTGTCTATGGTACCATGTTTTGAAATAAGGCAAAGTTCTTAGAAGGAGGGTTTGTTTTGCTTACAAACAATTTCCTATACAATCACGAATGGATTACGTGATGTGAATTTCATTATATGTCAGTGGTTATTTCACTTTACTTAAAATAGAGCCTTTCCTTTGGCGATGGATCACCCCTTGATTACCGACATAACTTAGCAAAAATGGTTCAACCAATTTAAAACCTTTCCTCTCCAAGTAAATCAGTGTTGTACTTATTTATAGGCAGCGTCGACCCTTACAAAACAATAAATTCCGAGAGCCGAAATGGAATCCACTTTTGTTCATTTGTGGTCAATGCTATAAGATATTTCCTATGAAACTACTAGTGACATTTAGATAAAACCTATGTGTTAATAAACGAACTTATTGGAAAAATAAGCGACGCTGTCTGTACTATATTATACATATACTGTATTTATAATATAAGTTCTTCAGCGGAAGGTACGGGTACGGTTTCTTTAAAACCACCGCTTTATAGATTTATTGGTGGCAATTCTGTTGTTTCGCTGACTAACGAAAATTGTGTAAAATACGAACGGTCTTATTTGGATCATACTAAAAATCAAATTAGAATGAAATTTAAAGTGACATTTCTAAAATTAAGTAGTTTTTGTTATGATGACATATTTGCGGGCTAGATTTAGTAATCAAACAAATTGTTGTTGACTAGCCCGCAAACACGCCTTCTTAGTTAAAAATACTTAAATTTAGAAATGTCACTTTAAATGTCATTCTAATTTGATATTTAGTGTGAACAAAATAAGACCGTTCGTATTTTGCACAATTTTAGTTAGCGTAAACAACAGAATCGCCACCATTGTGTCCTTAACCTAACCTAAGTTGTCAATCGATTTATGTCTACTCAGTCAGATTGGACATTATACTTTCAAATAACTGTTAAATAGGGTCATACAGAGTGCTTGGGAATACGTATATTAACTTGAAAGGCACGCCTTTAATTTTTTCAGCTGTTTATTAGATTTTGTTAAGAGACCTTAAGATTAATTTTACCCGTTCTAGATAGTTCACTTTAGGGGTTTGTGGGGTAACAAAGCAATCGGTATTTATAAAACAAAAACAACTTCCCTAACATCAAACCTTCAAAATGATTCCATTTATGGAACCAGCATCTTCTTCTTTGCATGTTTCCACTTAAAGGGGGGTCAATTGTCTTCATTTTTCCGGGTTAAGTTTATCGGTCTTTGGTTTAGGTCAGGTAATTTTTCCTTTTTCAGGAGTCTGGTCATGTTGGTTCATCATGTCGAATACGTCTCCTGCGTTTTGGGATAAACATGGCTATTTTGACCACATACCGTGAGCCAGCATATCACCCAATCTATTTCAGTCGAAAGCGTAATTATTTCCAACGATCCGACAATATGCCTCCATTCTTAGTTTTACGTATGAATAATATTGCTAAAGGCCTCTATTTGCTCACAATGGCTGAGAAAACACAGAGCTCTCTGTATTATGAGTATTATTACGACAAATCAAATATTTTCCTTCTCTCGTTATATGTATAAAACGTTTCTAACGAAATCATATGAAAATAGCATTACAGTAATATAGGGTAGAAAGTTAACTGGGTCATAAAAACAATTACTGGAACCTACAAGAAAACGACTGTAGAATTATAGACTAACCATAACTTTTAACGCATTCGAAAGCACAGCGTAAGACGGCCCCTCGCTAGTTAGATTAGATTAGATAATACTTTATTGCACACCACGAAACAAATACATATAAAAAACAACTACGTAAATCTATGGATACAATTGGCGGTCTTATCGCTAAATAGCGATCTCTACCAGACAACCTTTGGATGGAATGGACTGTGTAGACATTACCTGGGGTGTAATGGTGTATCTAACATACTACATGTATATACATACTAATACTAATTATATAAAAATAAAAAATATAAAACTTACATATATGAAAATTACATGAACCTAAATAATAACTACTCATAATAATTTATAGATACATACTTAGACGTATTTAAGAAACAAATAATTAATTAATTCGTTTAAAAATGGCAAGTGATTTGGCTGGCACATCTGATAGCCACCGGCAGCGCATTCCATAACCGGACAGCCTGCACTGTAAAAGACTTATCAAAGTAGGAGGAGGAGTGTACAGGTGTCCTGAGTTGGAGTGTGTCAGATGAACGCAAGGATCGAGGATTGGATTGATAGAGGAAATGGAAGCGTTCTTTAAGATAGGAAGATGAGGAAATGTTAAACAGGATGTTATATAAATGCTGAAGGATGTGAGTATCCCGGCGAAGGCGTATGGGTAACTACTTGAGCTTACTGCGAAATTCGGACACATGGTCATACTTCCGCAAGCCGAAGATGAACCGCATGCCAAAGTTTTGCAAGCGCTCAAGTTTATCTAGTTGCTGTTCAGTGAGATCTAGATAAGAAGAATCAGCATAGTCTAGTATCGGGAGAAGAAGCGACTGCGCGAGCGATAGAAAGATGATATAAAGGTTGCTAGGCGTCATTGGTTGCAAGCCGTACAAGACCGGTCACATTGGAAATCTGGTGAGGCCTATGTGCAGTAGTGAATATGTTAATGAACCCAAATTTTTGGAGTAATTTATTTCTGCATTTACAGATTCTAAAAATCCTCGTATGTACCTACATTTAATAACCGTAAAAAGGTGGTGTAGTCACAACTTTTGGTTTTTCCTTTCGTATAACAAAATACTGAAAGAAAAGAAAATACTGACAAGGAACAAAGATTGCAAAGGGTCGCTAAAGTTATGGTACTAGAATTCTCTCAAATCGCAAAATACAATTTCACATTTAATTAGTAATTAACGGTTTTAGAAGCTGCCATGTGTGACAACGTTCTACCCTATATAGTCCCTAACTTTCTAAGTAGATATTATGTTATCGTTCGGCTATAAAGGGGATTTACCTATTTTGTAACTAGTAACATAACACTACTAGTAGTTAGTTCCGTGGAGACTACTATGAGTTTCTTGAAAGTCCATGTTTGGAGATAAGATTCAGAAGCTGCATAGGAAACAATTTACTTATTGAAGATGTACAGTCAGCTACTTACGTGAATTAACATCTAAATCTGAATAAACCAGTTACCAGCAATGTTATGAACACTATCACTAAAGATTAATATTAGTATTTTACTAATAATAAATAGACATTAAAATTGCCAATTCCTAATTAAACTGTATCTATACTAGATCCATCGATAAAACCGTTAGTCTCTTTTATGCGTAGTGTAAATATTTAACTTTCTTTTGCTACAATCCAGTAACTGATTTTTGTTTGTATGCTCAGAATAGATAAAACACCAGAAGACGCATTCAGTTGAGATTCCAAGCCGTGCGCTATGCCCACCTCACCCCCACCCGCGTAATGTTGCTTAGTCATTCATTATATACCCGTTTTGGTAAGATACAACTAATTTAACTATGGCACTATTTTATTAGTCGAATATTAAGGCCGGTTTGCAAAACGATCCCTAAACGTAATTAGCGATGTTTAAATTTGACATATTTGTAGGATTTGAGAACTCCTTAAATCATATTTAGCCACTAAATACTTTTAGGCATCGTTGCAACAATCACCCTAAAAAATTTTTTTTTGTTTGTTGGCAGATCTCAGTATAAAAGCACTAGTATAATTTAAAATTACAACTACTTAATAAAAGTTTTTAATCTCAGAATTGTAGAGTAGGTAAAATAATAACACTTGATATTTGGCAACATCAGCAAAATGGAGGATCATTAATTACGACAATTCCCAACCGAACAATTTATTCAATAAACAAATAATACAACATCTAAATGCGCTACTTACGTATGAAATGTGATCCCATCTTGTTTTTTTTATGAGCCCTGCTAAATTTTTACACGACAAGAAGGTATAACTTAATTAAATTGAACACTGTAAAACACGTCACGCGTGACGACATTCACAGAGTAACTAACGGCGTTCGCGTCAACATCTACTCTATTTAGAGTAGAAGTAAACGCTTCAGTATTAGGCGCGTTCACTTCTTCTGGTGTTTTATCTAATCTGTGTATCTAGGTAAGTAAGAATCATGATTAAATTTGCATTTTTTATAATTCCTGAGTAGAACGAAGTTAACAACTTTTATTACAAATGGAACTAGAAGATAGCTCGCTTGATTGCCGCTGTAAAGCTGGAACTTGCCAAGGATTTAAAAAGACTATCTGCACTTTTATAATTACCCGTACAGCAGAGTTACCTAGCAGACATATTGGTTCTTTATTAATAAGTTCTCGGTGAATGTTGTTATGGCTTTGTTAGAGACTTTTTGTCGGATACTGGAATTATATAGGTACCTATTATATTTTCTTTATATGGGTTTCGCAAACCGAGGTTCCTATTAATTTTTTTATAATTTCAATAATGAATATACAATCATTATAATTAAAACATTGTATATAATATTAAAACGTACCTAGGTACAGACGTTTTTCTTTATAATTAAATCCATAAGGCTCACACAGTCATTTTATTAAACTATTTAATAGCAAAAAAGTACAGTTGTGACTAGATAAAGACATTGGTATAAAAATTAGACATCGACTCGAGCCACAGTATTTCATCTACGGTAGAACAAAATAACATAGCGCAAGCTGCTCTACCAAAGATAAATAAAAAAAGCTTCAATTGCGGGTAATTTAACAATAGTTGAGGATGACGTCAGCGGTGCATGGCTTAAGACAGCACTCGTCGACTAGCCCTCCCCGCTTGTACCGAGACCAGGAAGCAGTTAAGGCGCCGCGGCGACCGCTCCATGGCCATTCCATCTCTTCGCTCTTGTCATCGGAGAAGTTTTCTGCAACAAAACGAGAAGAGTGTTTGATATAATAGAAAAAATCAAACCTTAAATCAATATTAATTTATTCATTTTACTCACTAGACTCACTTTGAAATGTCAAATTTACCTCCTTCCTGTTCTTTTGCGACTAAGTCAGGAAAGAAACAGGATAATCAGCCTAGCCTTTTTAATGTAAATAAAAGTAAGTAATGCAAATATATTGTTAAACAAAAGAAAACGTGCACTGATATTGCAAAATGGAGATTAATCAGGAAGATGCAAGTACATATGATTTGACAGGAGCTGTACTGCCCTGTAGTGAACCTGTAGTAACGTGTAGCATTTTTTCTATCATTTATTCTTTGTATCCGAGCTACAAATACACGAGTGAAGGAAATGAACTGCCAAAGCCCAATTATGCAGTACCTACCAAGCGATGATCTTCCCATGCCAGGCAATTAAACCCACTTTTTATAAAACAAGCTAAACATTAAGAGTAGACCAACTGAAACCTCTTACTTGGCAGACTGATACTGCATCTTCCCTGATATGGGATCTTCTACAGTTCGGGTAATTCGAGGAATTGACCCATGCTGTAGAACACCCTCTCCAACAACCATGTTTTCAAACGACCCTTAAACGCCGCGGTGGAGGCTGCATTTCGGATACTATCTGGTAGCCTATTGTAGACTACCGGGCCCGAGATGTACACCGATCTGTTCGCCTAGACGAGTAGTACATAGTTGGGAGCTAGTAAGGGCTGCAAGAGTGAGTGAGATAGATATATCATCGTCGGTTGTCCCACGTTTTATGACCCCGTCTGCCAAGAGCGTCGGTCTCTAGTATTATATATATCCCGTCAGTATTCGCTTACCTAGCATATTATTGTGTAAAGGTCCTCGCTTGTTGACATACTCGGCTCCATAGCACAGCAACACTCTCGCGTTGGCGAGCTGTCTCCCACACAGGATCACGGGGGCCCGCTCTGCTGGCACGCAGACGATGGTGACAAAGAACAGAGCTACGATGGATTTCATCTTGGATCCTGGGAATTGGGAGTCATCTTCTCAACCTTCTACGAACATGTAAACAGAGTGGTTCCAATCCCTGGAACTATAAGTCTGATTCTAAAATTCTCTCACCGATAGAAATCTACCCATCTACATCTTACAGTTATTTAGTGATGATAAGTGGTTTTGTGACTTTCAGGTTCTAGTGCTCTGGAACTTGACTTCCAAACGTAGGCTAACCTAAATATATTTGATCGAGCAAAGCGAGATCTCCAAATCAACTTGGGCAAATCGGCGTTGTATGTATGTATGTTTTGTTTGTCCGAGGATAACTTTCGAAGCGTTTATCCGATCAACGTGAAATTTGGTATATAGGTAGGTAATCATGGCACAATTTTGGTGTGACTCAATGAGCTAAAAATTTTGGGGGGTTGTTGAGATATTAGGGTTTAAGAGGGGTAAGAAAAATGAAAATCAGACTATTAAGTCAAATAAGACATCAAATGAAAGGTCTTCATTAGTACATTTTAACCCCGTTTTTACTTTTAGTAAAGTTTTTTTAGTTTTTGAGTTATTAGCCAAAGTAAAAACTAAACTTTGACGAAATTCACAGGGTACACCAGTGACCCCACAGTGCTGAAATTTAGTGTGCGTGTATATATAGCAAATATAGGCAAAAGTCTGAAATCTAGAATAACTGCAATTTGTACCCCAAAAAAGGGTAACCAATTAACATGAACTCCCGGTACCTGTAATTGGAATGAAACTGTAGGTCAAGTTTTTGGTTTTTATTTCGTGGCACTATTTTGACAGTCAAAGATTACGAACAATATTTTTTTGTTTTTATGGTAGACTCGCGAGATCTCAGGTCGGGGCAAACCACTAGTATGAATTGAAGGTATAAGATTATGCTACCAATACAATACAATTCTAAAGCCAACCTCCCAAAGACTCAAGAGTTTGTGAGATTGGTAATAAATAATCTATAGTAATATAACAAAAAGCACTGAAAATACTGACTTACCGTTATTGTTGATTCTTGTGATCAAACCGAAAGATTAAAGTTATATGTAAATATCGGAAAGTAACATCTTATATAGTGCTCCTGTAAAATATTAAGCTGTGGTTATATTAGTTTATGGAAAGCGTGAAAGTATTCAATACCACAGCTATAGCTCGTCGGTGGGTCCAACCATAGAAAAACTTTTTGTTTTTTGCACTTAGTAAGCATGTAACTATGAAAATATATTTGTCTAGAATTACTGTTACCATTTTCAGGAATAAGTAAAGAAGGGTTCAAATCGAGTCTTGTAGTAAGATTTAATTTTTTAATTTAAATCTTGTATATAATCAGTTATCTCTACTTTTAAAGAATTGCCGGTAAAATCTTTTAGCTTATTCCCTAATTTAAAAAAAAATGCTTTGTCCTTGTCCATACCTATTGTAATTTGTTTTTGTCTCTAACCTATATATAAACAGTAAAGAGTAAAGAATATATATTTTGAGGTGGTACACGTTATTTCATTGCGATTCTAAGTCTTTTAATTCCCGCTTTCATGCCATCTTATGGCACTATGCCACAGCTTTATATCTCACCTCTTACGCTCAAACACAAGTGAGCGATTTTGTTCACTAATCGTATTTGTCGTGTACTCGTTCATCTATGTGGGCTGGAGACACCAACCCGGAGTTATATACGGTTCATTAGACAAACAATAGAAAATCGTGGTCTAAATTTGGGTTGATGTCAAAAATATCGGCTGATTTTTGAAAGCTTTAGTTGCGCTAAGGCGAAACCCGCATTTTTGCGTTAATGTCATTTTCCACAGGTTAGATTTTAGTTGCGGTTTTCACTATGCATGTGAACTAATCTTACAGTTATCAGTGCGGAGCGGATCGCACTCACCCTGATGAAGGTTCACGAGTTAAACCGAAACATTGTCGGTCGTAACACCGTTAAAACAGTACGTACCTAATAAATCCAGTATTTATAATAATGATTAAAACTATAATTACAGTTCAGATTTTGTTCTAACATACTTCCGAAAAACTTACCTATACTATTAAAAACTGGCGCTTTAGCGTTACGGTCATTCTCACATGGACACTGTAACTTAGGGCTCGTCCGCACTAAGTTACATTTGTTCCGCAATATTGCTTCGTCACAAAGTAGCGGCATAAAATTGCCTAAATTAGTTGTGAAATTTTTAACATCAAATTCGAAATTACGTTGTAAACGGTTCAGCGGTTACGACGTAATTGAGTAACATCCAAACTATCCCATTTATAATATAAGTGTGATGTGATTAGTGTGAAGATTCGATTTCCTCCTAGGTAGAATATATATTATAAATTCGAAAGTATAAGAATATGTCTCGCCGTCTCTCACATCTAAACGACCGGACCGATTTCAATGAAATTTGGTATTTAGATAGATTATGGCCTGGGTTGGGACATATATTTTACCCGATTGCGCAGATGTACATGTTTTTATTGACAAACCACGGGCCCGAAGCCGTGGGCGTATCAGCTAGTGCTATAAGTCTTTGCATATAGAACATTAACATTATTCAAAACTTCTCACAGTATTTGCGATCGTTTCCTCGCGGCCCCAAGTATCGACTTTATTTACCTTTTGACGTTATGCATCGCGGTTTCCACTTTGAATACTAAAGTTCGGAGTTTTACGCTAATGACTTGGAACGAGCCAAACAAGTGGGGGAATAGGCAAAGTGATTGATATGTATTATTACCTACTCATACTAGGTACACTATACACACACACTCACACAAACACTCCAAATGCGATCAAGCAAATATTGTAGCTCAAGGGGTAGTTTTTTCATTAATTTAAATATTCTAAAAATTTGTAATACACACTATTTCTTGTTATTATTTTTTCTAATAAAAATTTAGTTTAAAATAGGTATGTTAAAGTTAACAGGCGGGCTACTTTGCCGCGTCAAATTTATAAAAGTTTAGTATTGCAAAATGTAGATTCAATTTGGTTTAAGTTCAGCACTATGTTAATTAGTTTATACTCGTAATATACGGTAGTGTAATTGTGAATATAAGTATTATAAACTAGTGGTTCGCCCCGAACTGAGATCTCGCGAATCTCCCAAAATAAATATTATTCTTAGGGCGACTTGCACAACGATGCCTAAACGTATTTAGTGGCTAAATATGATTTAAGGAGTTGTCAAATCATACAAATACTTTAAATTTAAACATGTTTAGTCGCTAAATACGTTTAGTGATCTTGGTGCATGCCGGTTTAATCTTTGACTAATAAATTGGTGCCACGAAATGCATTACCAACCTACTTGACCTACAGTTTCATTCAAATTAGATGTAAAAGGGGTTCTTGTTAATTGGTTATATTTTTTTGGGGTACAAATGGCAGTTATTCTGGATTTCAGATTTTAGCCTATATTTGTGTCACTAAAGCTACACGAATACCAAATTTCAGCATTGTGGCATCACTGGTGTACCCTGTGAATTTTGTCATAGTTTTGTTTTTATTATGGCTAATAACTGATAAACTACAAAAATAAAACCAAAAATAAAAACGGTGTTCAAATGTACTAAAAAAGACCTTTGATTTGACGTCCCATTTGACCTAATAGCCTCATTTTCATTTTTTTTTACCCCTCTTGAACCCCCAATATCTCAACAACCCCCCAATATTTTTAGCTCATTGAGTCATACCAAAATTGTACCATCACTATCTACCAAATTTCATGATGATCGGATAAACGCTACGAAAGTTATCCTCGGACAAACAAACACACATACATACATACAACGCCGATTTGCCCAAGTTGATTTGGAGACCTCACTTCGCTCGATCAATAAAGTAAATACGCATGGGTATGGCTGCCGGTGCAATAACAGACATAGGAGGCTTTACACCTATATGCCTCTAGTTGATGGACGCAGAGTAGTGCATCGTAGAACACGCCCCTAAGGTGCATGACCTACGAGGCAATACTTTGTTTATAGGTGATGGTTACCACTTAACATCGGATGGGCCGTATGCTAGTTCCATCTCTAAGTCGGATGGTAGCCGGTCAAAATACAGGCATATGAGGCTTTACACCTGTATGCCTCTAGTTGATGAACGCAGGGCAGTGCATCGTAGGGCACGTTTATAAGATGCGTGAGTGACCAAAGCAATACTTTTTTAAATTACTTGTATAATATTATAATACCTATGTTATGTTAAGTTAGTTATTTTAAGTCCCTATTGTATATCTTTGTATATTTGTATATTTGTATATCTGTTGTATTTTTTTTTGTGCCCCTTTTTAAATTAAATTTATTATTTTTATAATGTGCGTAAAATATGTAAGTTCGAAAATTAATGTATAATTATAATAAATGTATTTTTTCTTGTAGTAGTTTTGTATATTTTATATATATACATATATATATACATATATATATACATATATATATATATATATATGTATATATATTATTCTGTTATATTTAAGTGTACATAAACGAATTTGAATTTGAATAATATTATATGATGTTTGTGGTTTCATGCAATATTTTATTGGAAGTGTAGTTTCCAAATGGTGAGCTAATGTAGAGTGGTTTCAGGTACAATTCTGGAAGAGCATAAGTTGTGGTAGGAATTCGTAACTTCTATTGCAGAATAACAGACCAAGACCACATAAAGGTGCACACCAACTGCCTTTATTTTGGTCTCAGTAAAAAACATTTTTATGCTTTCATTATTTTTATGTATTTTTTTTTTTAATTGGATAGAACTTCGTTTGACCACAATCTCACCAGATGGTAAGTGATGATGTGGTCTAAGATGAAGCACGAAGATCTAGAAGAAACCTATTTACTCTTACCTTAAAGAGGCCCGGATTGTATTCTTTAGGAAAAACAGACGACGGCAGTGTTTTTCAACACCCATACTCTGATAGTTAGTAAATTTTTTACAATACTGACAAGGCCCTTTTACAGCCGCAACTTTTTACTTTTAATTCTGCGAACTCATTTTATTATTTTATTTTGACAATTATTTTCTTTTAATTATATATTTTTGACATTTTACAATTATTATAATTTATCGTAATGACAAGGCTCCCTTACAGCCGCAATTTGTAAGGTTTTTCCTTATTTACTATTTTTTTTTTTTACATGAAAACATTAATTATCGATTTAGTATTGACATTGATTGATTGACTTATTTGACATTGTTTTGCTTGTGTTCTATTGATTTTTGTTTTGTTTTTATTATTTTAAGTTGACATTATTTGATATAATAACTTAATTAGTCCCGATACCTGTCTGTTTGAGCTACAATAATGTTAGTTAAATCACAATTGTTATTGTTATATTCTAAATTTGCCGTAACTTAGTGTTCTATAATGTACCTACAAAGGAAAATAAATTAAATAAAATGAAACATTGTATAATGGAAGGAAGGAATTAAGTAAATTTGAAAAAGAATGAGGTTCATTGCATTCATAAATACTAAAATTAAATAAAACCTCAATGACAAATCCTTGTTTCTATTGAAAATAAAAGAGGCTACATATAAATATAATTGCGTAATATTTATTTTAATTTAATGTAAATATATATTTTACGCAGAGTTGTGATTTTCATAAATTTTGTTTATTTAGATATTGTAATTTTTTTATGGTTTTAGACGAACACTTGTCGGTTTACAAACTTTTTACCTTACATTTTATTTTATTTGCAGGGTGGTAAGTACCTACATGTTAGGTACATAAACTGAAAAATAAAGTTGTTTGGATTTAAAATTAACATTTTAGGGGAACTACGGACGAAACTCACTACAGAATGGGTTCCAAATGGGCGGCGGCCGCGTGGTAGGCCCAGGTGGGGATCGAGGGATGAACTAGATGTATACTATAAAGAGTGGCCCCAATTAGCAATAACGCGTGATTCGTGGAAAGAGGGATGGCAGGCCTTTGCCCTGCAGTGGGACTCTCCGGGCTGATAAAAATAATAATTAATTATTTTTGATCTACAAATATACGTCATTCATTCAGCGAAGCCAGATCTCTAAATCAACTTGGGCAAATCGGCGTTGTATGTATATTTGTTTGTCCGAGGATAACTTTTAAAGCGTTTATCCGATCATCGTCAAATTTGGTATATAGGTACGTAGTGATGGCACAATTTTGGTGTGACTAAATGAGCTAAAGATATGGGGGGGGGGGGGGGGGGGTTTGAGATATTGGGGTTCAAGAGAGGTAAAAAAAAAAACTTGGACTATCCGGTCAAATGGCACGCCTGGCAAAATTCACAGGGCAATTCAAAATTGCGTGTAGCTTTAGTGACACAAATATAGGCAAAAATCTGAAATCCAGAAAACTGCAATTTGTACCCCCAAAAAAGTTAACCAGATTACATGAACTCCCGTTACCTGTAATTTGAATGAACGGTATGTCAAGTTAGTTTGGTTATGTATTTTGTGGCACTATTTTGATAGTCAAAGATTAGGTACAAATAATATTTTTTTGTTGTTATGGGAGACTCGCGAGATCTCAGTTCGGGGCGAACCACTAGTTAACTGTAGTTTAAATTACACGACCTTTTATTATTCTATTATATTATATCTATACAGTGTGTCCCTGGATAAAGTGCAACCCCGAAAGGGGGTGAAACTAGATCAAAAATTATCGACAAAAAAATAGAAAAAAAATTAAAAAAAAATTCGTATATACTTTATTGATGTATTAAAATTTTTATTACTCACTAATTACTCTATTTAATAAAAAAATTATTTCTTCCAAAGTAGTAGGTCTATTTTGTTAAAATAAAAACCATAATCATGTCAGATATGTGACGATGACGATAAAATAACAAATAACTCACAAACGAGTGGCTATCGTGACTTAAAGTTTAATTTTTGTATTAAAATTACATTTTTTAGGCTGTTTTTTTCCAATAAACTCCAATAATCTTAAAATTAAGCCTATAATACTAGAAATTTTTATGACTTTTTATTATTGTCTATCATAATAGCTTTTAAATAAAAAAAAACCTACGTTCTAACATAAAAAATGTGCTGGCTAGGAGCTTTTAAAGTTGACCACTGATTACGTCACCACTCAGGTAGAGACACGTTTTTTTTTGCTGCTCAGGTAGTATTAAAAATCAAATTTTAGTTACAACATTTTTATTTAACTTATTACATGTAAGTATGAAATAAGGGTTTTGTTTAATGCATTAAATGCTCAAAATGGCTTCCTTGTTGTTGTAGGCACATTGCCGCACGAAGAGCGATTTGTTGTGTGGCTCTAAGCACCATCTCTGGGTCACTTCTTATCTCATCGGCACATCGCATGATTTGATCTTGTAACTCTGCCTCGGTGTCTACGGTCGTTCTGTAGACTCTTTGTTTCATAACACCCCACAGAAAATAGTCTAGGGGTGTCAGGTCAGGTGAACGTGCCGGCCACCCGACTGGTCCATCCCGGCCGATCCACCTATTAGCGTAGTTTTCGTTTAAAAAACTTCGCACATTGCGCCCGTAGTGCGCAGGGCATCCGTCCATCTGCAAATACATCTGTTGCCTTGTAGCCAGCGGAACATCTTCCAGCAGTAGTGGCAGATCGTCTCTTAATAAGTTTAAAAAACTTTCGGCATTTAATGTTGCGGGTAAAATAACTGGCCCAATCAGCGTGTCGTCTATTAGAGCTGCCCATACATTAACTGAAAATTGCACTTGAAAAGTAGACGCCCTCTTTAGGTGTGGATTTTCCTCGGACCATACATGTAAGTTTCTGCAATTTGTGATTCCATTCCGGGTGAATTTCGCTTCATCCATCCATAAAATTTTTTTTAGGAATTGTGGATTATTTCTAATTTTTTGTTGAATCCACGTAGACATTACGCATCTTGCACGATTGTCTACATTTTCATGCAAATGCTGTACTCGCTGATAATGGTATGGATGCAATCCCTTCTTTTTCAAAATTCGCCCTACGGATGTTTTTGATATACCGTGACGCAAAGCTAAGCGTCTAATGCTGGTTGTGGGATCAGCAAACAAATCGTTTAAAACGGCCTCTTCTATGGAATGGTCAATAATGGTAGCTTGTTGCTCACGGCGATCTCTTGCTAATCCAAGTCCGATGTTGGATAACTTTCGGTGAACTTCTTGGAAATTTCGTGCTGACGGTATAAGTCTGCTCGGAAACGCATTTATGTATGCAGAACGAGCGACTGTTGTGTGTCCACGTGACATACCATAATAATAATGGATGTCAGCGATTTCTCGCGGAGAGAACTCAGTCAATCGCGGCATCTCCACAACACAACAAAGTACAGTCAAAAACGTAACAAAAAGTCAAAAACAAAACAAAAGCAAAACAACGTAACAAAAACTTGAAGGCGCAGTAAGGTACGGTAGGCGGTAGCAGCGGCGAGAATATCGGAGCGACTGGCGTGCCTTGCTGTGAGTCCTGTTTCGATCCCCACCCTTCATCTTTCATAGAACAGGCCCAGCGACCATAATCTACAACAATATAAGTTAAAAAAGGGTCTCTACCTGAGTGGTGACGTAATCAGTGGTCAACTTTAAATGCTCCTAGCCAGCACATTTTTTATGTTAGAACGTAGGTTTTTATTTTATTTAAAAGCTATTATGATAGACAATAATAAAAAGTCATAAAAATTTCTAGTATTATAGGCTTAATTTTAAGATTTTTGGAGTTTATTGGAAAAAAACAGCCTAAAAAATGTAATTTTAATACAAAAATTAAACTTTAAGTCACGATAGCCACTTGTTTGTGAGTTATTTGTTATTTTATCGTCATCGTCACATATCTGACATGATTATGGTTTTTATTTTAACAAAATAGACCTACTACTTTGGAAGAAATCATTTTTTTATTAAATAGAGTCATTAGTGAGCAATAAAAATTTTAATTCATCAATAAAGTATATACTAAATTTTTTTTATTTTTTTTTTTCTATTTTTTTGTCGATAATTTTTGATCTAGTTTCACCCCCTTTCGGGGTTGCACTTTATCCAGGGACACACTGTATAATAAGTAAGGGTCTAAATATCTATGTACAGGCCATATACGCCTTCTACTAGTAGGTACGGTCAGGGAAAATAAGCAACGAGCTTTGCTAACCTTACCCTACTTAAATTTCAGCTCTACGAAGATCTCTCAAAATGGAATAGCGTGTTACATTGCACCTTGCAAACGATTTTTCAATAGGATTGTACAGAATCCATTACGAAACAAGTGCGGACGGTAAAAGGCTTTTCGTGTGAGGAGTATTTTTACCTGGATATATGGAGGGCTCTCCATTACTAAGCTTCTTTCGGATTTTTTACATAGAAAACCGGTTTCGATGTCTCATTACTGGCGCATGTCGCTAGAAAATAACGCTCAAACCTTGTACGCGGATTCGTGTCAGGAAATACCGATTTCACGGTACTGGAAACCTGTTTTCTACGCAAATCGGGCTTAAGCTTCTTTAGTCGGCAAATCCACTTCAGCTCAAGAGAACACATCAGTTTGTAAGTAAGCTCGTTTTCTACGCCGTTTCCTTAGGCAAATAGCTTTCCTTGTAAGAGGCAGTTTTTTCAGCAGCAATACTTTCTATGGGGTATGTTAAAGATAGAAGCCATGGGATTTAACCACGAGTTAAACAAACAGTTTTTAATCAAAACTTGTTTATTGAATAAATTAATACTTTTCTAAATATTCCGTCGATTTATATATAACAAATTAATGCCTATAATTGAATTTAAAATACTTCTTTGAAAGTGCATAAAAATGTACTTTCAAAGAAGTATTTTAAATTCAAAGTATGGCAAAAGCCATAGATGAGAATTGTACTGCATGTGTCAATTAAATCATTTAAAAACATTTAAAAAGTTAAACGTTTAAAAAATTGCGACCCACATATTATTGCATTGAAATAACACAGTAGTTTCCCTAAAGTATAAGATGCTATCATTTAATTTGGTGGAGAGTGCTATGCTTGGTGTTTCTTTACGAGATAAAATCAGAAATGAGGAGATCTGAAGACTAATCAAGGTCACAAACAACCAAGAGGATCAACAAGCTGAAATGGCAATGGGCGGGGCTCACGGCTGATCAAAACTTGTTGTTGAAGTTGGGGCAGAAAGGTTCTAGAGTGCAGGCCACACACTGGAAAGTGCAGCCTAGCATGGCCCTCCACGATATGGAAAGACGACTTTATAAAAGTTTCTTGGAGCAGTTGGGTTCAGGCCGCACAAGGGCGGTAGCTCTGGAAATCTATAGGGAGGCATATGTTAAGCAGTGTGTGTGTCTGTGTGTGTGTGTGTGTGTATGTGTGTGTGTGTGTGTGTGGGTGTGTGTTTGGGTGTGTGTGGCTGATATGATAATGATCAGACGAGGTATTATATCCATAACATGACTTGCTAACCCACATCATAAGCTTAGGAGAAATCTGCGTTCAACTCAATAAAATGGGCTCAGTGGCGCACCTTGAGAGAGACCTATGTCAACTGTGGCTTACAGGTTTACTAAGTTCTATTTCACTCAAAGATGCCTGGGTTTTCCAAGAGCAGCTTGGCGTCTTCAGGACAGTACATGATGATATCTCTGACCGTGCAGGGACGGAGGCAGCACTCTGTGGCCACCTGCCTCCGAATACGCCTCCAGTGACCTTCGGCTAGGAGTCTCCTCTTGAAGTCTCTTTGAAGGTTCTTTGGTTCCATTTTCTCTGTAAAAGAATTCTCTGTTAAAATTATAAGCAAAGAAGAAATAAAAGTTAAACGTTTTTAAACGCAAAATTTTAAGTAGGTACATACTTAAGTATGAAATACATAAAACAAAACAACAAAAGAAGAATAACAGTAATTGGCGATCGAGCGAAGCGTCTCAGTTTCGACATTTGCCATAAATGCTTTTGTCCGGCTGTCTTTCTTTCTGTCTGTCCTTGCCTAAAGCTCGCATTTTTCAACCAATTTTGACGAAACTTGGCACACAAGTTCCATAATTTATTTATTTTTTTTAGTTTATCGTGATTTTTGGTTGGCGGGAAAAGGGGGGAAGTTTTCTGTAGCGTTATTTATCGACAGATTTCAATCAAATTTGAGAGGCACACTAAGGACTTCATTCTACTCAAGATGTTGCGAAATCATTTTCCGAAACCGGGGGAGTGGAGGGGGGGAAGGGGGCCCCCCCGGTTACTGTAACGCTATATATGGACAGATTTCAATTAAAGACTTTTTTTGCAAAATTAATACATAATGTATACCAATCAGACTATTACGCAGTCCTCTATGCCTTCACGAGACAAACTCGTAAACATCAGATTCGACCCCTTTGGACTAAGAGAACGCGAGTAAACGCTAAAACATATACCAATATTTTGCTCAAAAGTCATTGGAATGCCAATTGGACAATTCAAATGCCTGAAATTCGATTTAAAATTGAACTTTTTTCGTTAATGGGTATTGTTGTGCAAATTACTTTTTGGACTTGGGACTGTTCTCTTCTACTGTTCTTACAGATCAACTAGTATAAAAGCTTTTAGTTTTTTCAACCTATGCCAGTTTATAAAGATTCAGTTTCATCTATTAGGGTTCCGTAGATACCTTGAAATGAAAAACCAGTAAACCCTTACAAGATCACTTTCAAGTGCGTCTATCAGTCTGTCACAGAGGTTTTTTACCTTGATGATACAGGGAATACTTGGTTTTGTCACAACGTAAGTATTCATCAAAACACAACAACACCAAAGCTTTCTGTTGGTCTGGCAGCGCAAATAAAATCATTTATGTTCCAGAACACTTCAAACAACATGTTCAACCAATTGAAATGAACACTCATAAATCAAGATTCCCGTCTGCGACTAATCTGCGTACAAACGAATTATCCATCTAAATTGATGATGTTATAGTAACGTGCAAATTACTTGTAATTCTAAACCTTTACACGTTAATAATTTGGAAGAGTTTTTATGAAATCTATTTTCAATCTTTCATGCACTTTGGTCCATTTTATTATTCTAAGGGCTATTTTATTATTCTTAACCGTATTTAGCGGCTAAATTGTCAATACATACAAATACATCAAATTTAAACATGTTTAGTCACTAAATACGTTTATGGATCGTTGTGCAAGCTGGTCTAATTAATCAAAGAATAATTATACGAGAACAAAGTGACAATTTTAAAATAAGTTTTATATTTATTTATCTATTTGATTACTAAAAAATATCACACAATTTGGTCACCGACTTAATGCAGAAACCAAGAATCTAAATCTATCTAAATCGCGCATCTAAATGCGCCTGTTTTCGCTCGTTGTGCTAGACTACTTCTTTGTCTGATACAGAAAAGGGGGGCTGATCTTTGGGAATTGGAGAGTATTAATAAGTACCTCACCTAACATACGCGAAGTATCCCTTTTGACGATTTTATACGTGTTATTGCAGAAATTAAATATGATTATAGAAAGCCAACCGCTGCAGCTGGACACCTCATCGTGGATACTGAATACCCTGTCGCACTGGACCTCGCTGCTTTTGTATAGTATCATCATGATGAAAAGCTGAAACAAAACAGAGCATTTTTAACCCCTGACGCAAGAAGAAACAATAAGTTTGACGGTGTTATCTTCTTCTTTCTAATATATATAATAGTGATTCTCCCCGAACTGAGATCTCGCAGATCTCCCAAAATATATTATTATTCTTAGGGCGACTTGCACAACGATGCCTAAACGTATTTAGTGACTAAATATGATTTAAAGAGTTGTCAAATCATACAAATACTTCAAATTTAAACATTTTTAGTCGCTAAATACCTTTAGTGATCTTTGTGCATGCTGGCTTTAATCTTTGATTAATAAATTGGTGCCACGAAATGCATAGCCAACCTACTTGACCTACAGTTTGATTCAAATTAGATGTAACGGGGGTTCTTGTTAATTGGTTATATTTTTTGTAGTACAAATGGCAGTTATTCTGGATTTCAAACTTTTGCCTATATTTGTGTCACTAAAGCTACACGAATACCATATTCCAAAAACTGCAAAAACTAAACTAATAATAAAAACGGGTGTGGTCGCACTCCTCCGAAACGGGTCGACAGAAGTTAATGTTTTTTTTTGTATATTTGGTAGGTATGAGAATAGGTCGTAAAATATTTTTCACCTTCCTACCCACAACCCCTATTTATTAATCGTGGTTTTAGCATTTTTGTTTGAACAATATCCATATAATTTACATTTAATTATAATTAATTAAATAAAAAAAAAATATTACTCGACTTTTCACACAGCGCTATCTAGCCCCAAACTAAGCAGAGCTTGTACTATGGCTTATAACTAGATAACTGATATAATACTTACATACTTTTTTTTTGTACATACATACTTATAATATACATCCAGACCCGGAACAAATATCTGTAGATCATACAAACATTTGTTCCGCGGCGGGAATCGAACCCGCTACCTTCTGCGTCTCAGCCAGCTATTCGCCCACTGCGTCACAGAGGTCGTCAAATTCATTCATTTGACGACGTCCGTCATTTACATGAAGTGTCATTTATTTTGACCAGTGTTTTGTTTTATATAATTTTTATCCCGGAACGGAAACGTTCAAGCGTGCGAAGCCGTGGGCGGGTCTGCTAGTATAATGTATGTTTGTCTTTGGCATCGTAATGCAAGACAGACAACTACGGTTCTCAAACGGATGAACCGATTCGGACGTGGTTTTTTTAAATAGAAAGATAGTTTAACTGGGGTGGTTCTTAGCTATGTAATGTTTTTATATTTGAATATTTTATGGACGTATTTTAGATATTTACCTACTACCTACTTTGACAATTAGATTTGAGTTTTTTCTATCCTAACAAGAACAAAGTCGTCGTCCTCTCTCGAAAATATTTATCCAAAATAAATATTAATTATTAACTATTATTACATGGTGGAATACAATAAATGAAAAATGAGGGGATCGGGGGTTTTTATAATATATACTAGTTTGAAAATTATTTAATAAACAATAATGTTTACTGGGAACAAGATACAATAAGTATAAAACGAAAATACAATACTTATTATTATACATTTTGAAGGTAACTATGTTACATTTTCGCGACTAAACGGCTGGACTGATTTAGATAAAGTTAGGTACACAGATAGATTGAGACATAAGCTAGTTTTTATGAAAAAACGAGTACAAAGCCACGGGCGGAAGCTAATATCTACAATATAAATTACAGACGCAGTTTCCAGCACCGAACCTTAAGAATAAAAGAGTAAGGTAATTAATTTAACTTTAAATATACATAATTTAAAACGCATGCTTACCCTAAGCGAATTTTGGACCTAAACTCAAATTGACATGTTGTAATTTAACCATATGTTTTGCAATCAATGTTATTTCATTTAATTTCAAAAGGAAATAATCCTATTTTCGAGGGTTCCTTAGCCAAATGGAAACAACCCTTTTTTGACATAAAGTACCTAGATGTACTAAAAGTTTACCAAGAATTAAGGCAAAGGTAATGTTAGGGATTTTATAGGCAGGCTTGGTAGTTACATAGTACGAGTAGCAAATTTGATACATTTATGACCCAAGTTTATGTCTCAACTTTGAATACTTAATAAGTAGGTAAATTGGTAGACATAAAAACACCTATTAACTATTAAGTCAGATAGATGTACGACAAATGAGCTAGTAAGACAGTGTCTTATATTAAATTAGATAACATTTTAGGTAAACCCAATGTTTACTAACTATAAATAAATAATGCTGGACATTTCACACACTATCCAGCCCAAAAGTAAGCAAAGCTTGTGATATGAGAACCAGTTATCTGATAAAAGTCAAAGTCAAAGTCAAATATTTTATTCATTAAAATCACAAGCATCACTTTAAAACCTCAATTTTACGGCCTCTTCCTTCGCGACCAAGCCAGGAAAGAAAGGCAAGAAACAAGGTTGGTTGTTTTTTATGATCCTTTTAGAATACCTAATATAGATAATAAATTACGTACAATTTGAACGAGTTGGAGCAATTTCAATCCCAAGCTTCTCTATCATCTAAGTAATCCGATATTTTATAGTAGGCTCTTTTATAAAGATTTTGTTTAATTACGTTTTTCAATTTGTTAATTGTCAATTTGTACATCCCTTGGGAGTTTGTTATAAAAGCGTACACGCCCTTTAAACGATTTACTAACTGTATAGGGTCTACAAGTGGCAACAAGTGGTGGTTGGTATCCAGTTTTTTTCAAATGCGCCAAAACTGTTTTGTGGTCAATTCCCAGTTCTTTAGCGACGTCGTAACTACTGATATGCCGATCTTGCTCCACTTTTTCAAAAATGGCATCAATTTTATCCGTAATAGGGCGACCAGAGCGACGTGCATCTTTGACATCAAAATTTCCGGATTGAAAACGCTTAAACCAAATTTGTGCTACTCTCACAGACACTGCT
This sequence comes from Philereme transversata, assembly GCA_963924445.1. NCBI lineage: Eukaryota > Metazoa > Arthropoda > Insecta > Lepidoptera > Geometridae > Philereme > Philereme transversata. The sequence continues at coordinate 9,626,247 of OZ004353.1, forward strand.
CTAGGTCCATAAACATGGCTAATTTTTTTCGCGGCTTGCGTTGCATTTTTACGTTTTTTGTAGTAAAATTTTAAAATGTATCGAATTTCTTCATTAGATTCACTCATCTTTACAGTACGAAAAACAAATAAAAATCACACATTTTCCTAATTTGAATTTGGAATTATCTTCTTTAAAATTTAAACTTTGAATGATACCAAAACCAGCCAGATACAAATAGAAGAGATTTTATTACAAGTTCATACATACTATAATGCGATAAGACTTTTTCCCCAACCTATTAAAATATTTTTCATTTTTTTTTTGTTTTTTTGCCATCTAATCACAGATACTGTATTGGTGACGTCTCGAGATATCTCTTGTTGTCCCTTTCTAACCCAAAACCGCAGCCATTTCCGAAAGAGAATCAAATCAGCCTTTATTTTTGGATGTCGATTGCAAGAGTAGGCAGTGAGTTTTATATCGAATTAATCACCTAAACTTAGTCGATTTTCTTTACAATTTGATATTATAATTTTATTATGTTTTGCGAAACCGTCACTTGGATATCGTCAGTATATTACCAAACACCCTATATGAGCTGAATCGATGTAGGGGTTTCTAAGATATTAGGTTCCAAAAGGGGTAACAAAAAATAAAGTGATACAAATATATTATAATAAAGGTTTTCATTTGTATTCTAGGATGCATAGTTTTTAAGATCCAACGAAATAATTGGTCAAGTGCGTGTTGGACCACGCACATTGAAGGGTTCCGTAATCAGTACGGCTGTATCTTAGTCATTAAATTTTGCAGTTGATTTTGTTAATTTTTAATGAACATTAGTGAACTGTTTGCAAACACAACTACAGACATAAGTTTGACGGACGGACAGTCGGACATCGGGAAACTATAAGGGATCTGAGTTCGACTACGAAACCCCAAAAATATATTACACTTTCGATACCTATCACATTAAACACGTTGTTTTATTTTAGCATCGCGAGATCCAAGAGTTTGGGGCGAATTACTAGTGTTATGAAAAGGAATTACTTGTAATCCTTAGAGATACTCCATAAGTCATAGTTTAAAATTAAGGTACGTAACTTCTGGCGCGTCGGGTGACTGAGACAAGTGCAAGTTCGTATCCGGTGCGGAGTAAATATTGGCTTGATCTATAAATAATTGTTCCGAAGCTGGGTATAGTGATACCTACCCTAGTACTCTTAGTTTCCAAGGAACCCTAGTGCGGGTACCCCCCTACAACTTACTATTTAGGTAACTGTTGGGAGGCCCTAAATAAAAACAAAGTGGTACTTCGGGAGTGCCGACAGAAGTGAAAACTTCGACAATTACGTGTGTATTTTTTGAATCAACAGGAACCGTGTCGGTAACGGTAACAGTGTCACGAGTTTAATGTTTTTTTTCCCATCTCAAAAAATGCCCAACGCGCCTAAAGAAGTTTTCACTTCAAAAATTATTATATGTACCTTACCCTAGAGCCTACTATAAAATATTGGATTATTTAGATGATAGAGAAGCTTGGGATCGAAATTGCTCCAACTCGTTCAAAATGTTACAATTTAGACGTAATTTATTTTCTGTATTGTTATGTATTCTAAAAGGATCATAAAAAAACAACCAGCCTTGTTTTCTTGCCTTTCTTTCCTAGCTTGGTCGCGAAGGAACAGGCGGTAAAATTGACGTTTCAAAGTGACCCTTGTAATTTTAATGAATAAAAATTATTTGATTTTGACTTTGACCCACATTATAGGTCCTACACGTCCTTGACCAATTTATTCTGGTCCTAAACAGTCAAATACGATAAAATAATATAGGTAACAAAAATTTTATAAGTAAATAAATGTTTCGAAATATTTTCTCAACAAACATTTATACTTTAGGTATTTTTAGGTAAAATACCTACTACTACCAGTCAGGGCAGAATCGCTGAGACAGACTCAGGCAAAATGCACGATGTTCTCAATAGAGTTTCCCAATAGATAGGTGGGCTTAAGATGAACATGGGGATTGAGATAGAATAGACTAGAATAGGCATGGACAAGTCGAAAAACATGTCAAGTGTCCATGTGGCGCGGTATCAGTTGGAAACTCTTATCTCGAATTTGTTGACGAGTATGTCTACCTTGGACAAACAGTCCAGTGGGGCAGGTTCAACTTCGAGAAAGAGGTCAGTTGACGGGTTTATTTCTGAAATCCCCACCACTACGTCCCCACCAGTGCGTAGAGGCCTTGTAACTGGGCAATTACTACAAACATAATAACTTTAACACGGGCAATTTCTTATCCAATTAAATGAAAACAAATTTCCCGTGTAGGTGGGGATGTCGACGTATCCAACTCTAGCTACGAGAAGTCTTCTCGTCTAGAATACCTAAGTGTCTGAAGACGTGGTCACTCACTATGGCTAAGAAGGCTCAAGGTCGCTCACCATGATATGCTTAGTGTTTCACTATACGAGATCGTATCAAAAATGAGGAGATTTGAAGACAAATAAGGGTCACTGACATAGCCCAGTGGATTAGCAAGCTGAAGTGGCGGTGGGTGGTGCACATAGCTCAAAGAACTGACGCCTGTTGGGGCAGAAAGATTATGGAGTTGAGACCACGCACTGGAATGCGCAGCGTAGGACTGCCCCCGACTGGGTGGAAAAACGACCTGGTATTGCTGGGAGCCGGTATCGCTGTGGTTATAAGGATACAATATCATAGATATGACGAAGGGCATGTTCTGCAGTAGACCTCCTATGGCTCCTATGGCTTGATACTGCCTCCGTGACGCAGTGGGTGTATAGCCGGCTGAGACGCAGGAGGTAGCGGATTCGATTTCCGCCGCGGAACAAATGTTTGCATGATCTACAGATATTTGTTCCGTGTCTGGGTTATAATAATAAATAAATAATAATAAATATTGCTGGAAATTTCACACAGCGCTATCTAGCCCTAAACTAAGCAGAGCTTGTACTATGGGAACCAGATAACTGATAGAATACTTATATACTTTTTTTTTGGAAATACATACTTATAATATATAGAAAAACACCCAGACCCGGAACAAATATCTGTAGATCATGCAAACATTTGTTCCGCGGCGGGAATCGAACCCGCTACCTCCTGCGTCTCAGTCGGCTATACGCCCACTGCGCCACGGAGGCAGTTATTTAAATATAAGTATGTATTTACAAAAAAAAAGTATATAAGTATTCTATCAGTTATCTGGTTCCCCTAGTACCAGCTCTGTTTAGTTTGGGGCTAGATAGCGCTGTGTGAAATGTCCAGCAATATTTATATATTTATTTATTTATTATGGCCGATAAGATGCTGATGATTATCTACCTAGTACCTACTGGGGTCACTCAAATGGTACAAAACATATGAAAATAAAAAAAACAAAGTTTATCTATCATTTGGTAAAAAATCTGTCCCAAGAAATGCATTCGACAAATGCTTTGCGTTATAAATTTATTTACGAATAATTTTGACATTCTCCGTGGCGCAGTGGGCGAATACCCGGCTGAGATGCAGGAGGTAGCGAGTTCAATTCCCGCCGTGGAACAAATGTTTGCAGATATTAGTTCCTGGTCTGGATGTTTTTCTATATATTATAAGTATGTATTTACAAAAAAAAGGATATAAGTATTCTATCAGTTATCTGGTTCCCATAATACAAGCTCTGCTTAGTTTGGGGCTCGATAGCGCTGTGTTAAATGTCCAGAAATATTTATTTATTTTAATTTTGCGAATTAATTAATAATATGACGAATAAAAATATTCAAACACATTAGCTAACAATTTTGTCATATAAAATACTTACGGAATATCTTATGTTCATTTTTGATTCACCAGCGGCACTTAGGATCGTTCTGTACCAGCGTCACCTGATGAATGAAACTAAATAGAACTATCACAACTGACAGAGCTAAAAATAGCTTGACTGGTCCAGAGTACGGAATTATTTAAAACTTGTTGACATCGATATAAGCGTTTACAAAACACTGTCATGGCAATATGATAAGATTCTAGACTACACGTGATTTATAGTTGTAGGCCAGGGAACCTCAAAGTTTCGAATGAAGGTGGTAATAAGTATTTTACTCTTTCGGGACAAAACTGAACCATATATATCAATTGAAAATTATATTGATACCAGGGATGACCTGACAGATATGGCACAAAAACGTGGTCCCTATGGTCCCTAAGATATATGCCTCATAAGATGGCTCAAGGTCACTCAGCATACTATAGAGTGGTCTATGTTTGGAGTTACTCAACGAAATTGAAACAGAAACAGGAGTTCCGTAGACCAGATTTGCATACTAAAGAGGTAGATCATGGCTGATATGATGATGAAGATGATTTATATAGCCATCCTCTCAGCTAAGTCAGTCTAAAAGATAAGTCAGAAACAACAAACAAAATAAAAATAACACAGGCGGAAACTTGGCATTGTAATCTATTAATTTTGATGACCTCCTTGCATAATCTACAGATATTTGTTCCGGGTCTAGTTGTTTCTCTATATATTATAAGTTTGTATTCCATCAGTTAAGTCGTTTCCATAAATAGCTTTGCATAATTTGGGCCTAGATGGCACTGTGTCAAATGTCCAGCATTATTTATTGTTTATTTATTTAATTGTAGGTTGTAAATCGAACCTAGATATTCTAATAAAGGCAACCAGAGCTTTAGGACCGAACATTGCAAGTTGAGGTTGTGAGGATAGACACTCTTGTGTAGAAAACAGGCACAGTATGAGGCAAAGCAACATAAAGCTCGGAGACTATATGGCATCCGGGCTTGTCAGGGACCGTATTTAACGGCCCCTGACCAATCCGTCGCATAACCAAACATTTGAATTTTTCCTGCATCGACTACACACGATCCGAGGCCATCCGACTCCGATTTTTATCTGGAAGCAACCGGGACCATGGTCCGGATTCGCAGGATTGGGGAGACCCGGATGACATATAGTCAGAGCCTAAGCCGGAGTGCGCCGTCTTTATTCGTCATTGGCGGTCAGGTGGGACTTTCCGTTTCTGGGACACTCGTTAAGCCTCTATGCAACCCACTTATGAGGGACGTTGCCGCAGTCACTGACAGTCCCTCGTGTCCGCGTACGTGTATATCTCTCTGTGTGTTGTTATTTAAATTATAATTTGATTTGATTTTGTTTAGTTTAATTTGATTTTATTTATTTATTTATTTTGTAAAATGAATGAGTGGCTTGAAATAAATAAAATTTTATTTATATAGGAATGTAAAGATTTTCTTCGAACAGGGCTTGTATTCCAAATTATTGCAACTGTTGAAGGTGCATCAAGGAATAGAAATTTTTTATAATACATATTGTACTGTTATATTCGGAAAGTTAATAAATTATATTGGTCTGATTAAAAGTAAAAAAAGTCAAAAGTCAAATATTTTTATTCATTAAAATCACAAGGATCACTTTGAAACGTCAATTTTACTGCCTGTTCCTTCGCGACCAAGCCAGGAAAGAAAGGCAAGAAACAAGGCGGGTTGTTTTTTTTAATGATCCTTTTACAATACATAATACAGAAAATAAATTATGTCTAAATTGTAACATTTTGAACGAGTTGGAGCAATTTCAATCCCAAGCTTCTCTATCTTCTAAATAATCCGATATTTTATTGTAGGCTCTTTTATAAAGATTTTGTTTAATTACGTTTTTAAATTTGTTAATTGTCAATTTTTGTACATCCCTTGGGAGTTTGTTATAAAAGCTTACACTTTGCCCTTTAAACGATTTACTAACTTTATGGAGTCTACAAGTGGCAACAGCGAGTTTAAAAGATTGAGGTTAATACGGCACACTATTTAATTATCTATATAACTATTAAGTGGCTTGTAGTCTAAAATGAACTAAGTATAGTTAATTTATTTTATTTAATAAATTCACACATCATGCCCTGAAATATATGAAAACATATGTTTGCAACGAGTCCCTTCACAGTAAGCGTAGACGGCACGTAGCCACAACGTAGCACCGCGTAGACGTACCGTAGATGCGAAACATACCAACAAGCTCTGTTAACCTGTTTTCATCGTAGATGCGGCTTAAAATGGACCCTGGTGGCCGGTAGCTATTGAATAACAAAGGCTGAGCTCAATAGAGCTTGTTTGAGAAGCTTATTCTGCATTCAGCTGATGCAATTTGAACTGATTAAATACCCGCTAGCGGTTGGTTCAAACTGTTTACATCCAAATTAGACACTGAACTGTCTAGGTTAGGTGTAAGTCAACTAAAAACTCATGACAAAGAGACAACTTTTGAAATAAAAGTATTAAAGCTTGATTATGTCTTGTTAATTTTGTTTAGCCATGCGGGAATTAACATTGTCATACGAAATCAGATTTTTTTAGATATCAAGAACGGTTGACGGCAGTACACAAGCAATATAAAAAACCGTTCGTAATCATCGTGCAATGTAAGTTGGTAGATGTAATTGATTATGTTTTCTCGTATTTTAATTTTTAATAAGTAAGAAATAACATTATTTGGGTTCCTCCCCCTCTCTACCTCATAACGTGAATTCCAAATAATCTTTAATCATTGCAGTCATAAGAATCAAATTGAAAATCGTACTGCGAGTAAACTTCAAGTATACAAAGTGGAGCAACGCACAATTTATGATTAGAAGATCTCTACGACGGAACTTCATCACCGACAAGATCGTTTTTAGGGTTCCGTACCTCAAAAGGAAAAAAACGGAACCATTATAGAATCATTTTGTTGTCCGTCTGTCTGTATGTCTGTCAAGACACTTGATCTCGGGAACGCGTGGAGCTATCCAGTTGAAATGAAAACCATATACTCAGTAAAATTTAATGTAATTATGTAATTTTTCGGTAAATAAATATTTTGTATTTTGTAAGTCCCTTGAAGCTGTGAAAAAATCAAACTTCTAAGTTAACGTAAAAAAAAGATACGGGCGTTTATACCGCAAAAAACGTATATTTCGACACTCTCAAGTTAATCAAAATGTATAGGGTACTTTTCGTTAATCTAGAACTATTAAAATTGGCAAGTAATATCGTCTTATACTACAAGTGCAGGGAAAACTCTGAAAACTATAAATTTGTAATCAATACATAAAAAATATACTCTTTATTTAAAGTACGTAATCAGTCATCAAAACTGTCGGTACAAATTTGTACGGAACCCTCAGTGGGCAAGTCCGACTCGCACTCGTCTGGTTTTTTTTATGCCAGATTTGTTAACCGTCAGTTCCATACAATTCGTAGGTCTACAATCGAGTGCGCTTAGTAACAGAGCGCTCGCGCTGTGTGGGTGCATTGATAGTAGGAAGTCATCGTCTCCCGTATCTAAAAATAACTTAAGTGTCGCAGGCCACTGCTCGCTAGACTCACCAGGAGACAATGCTTAATATATCCTACCACTCCTACTTATTGACAACTTGATACGTGTGTCAGGGAACTTTCCTTCTTGAGAACGAAACGATGTAAATACAGTCAGTGACCTGTTGACTAAGTGTCCGTCGTAAATCCTATGAAGACAGACTTCATGCGCCCCACCACATTTGAGATAGATGCTTTCGAGATGAGTTCATTGACACCTAGGTAAGTACAAGATTATTATCCGCAACTACAAGCTCTCAGACATATTCAATTCAATTCAAAATATTTTACTTCAAGAAGATTTATGTACCCGTACTTAGAACTATTGACTACATGGAAAAATACAATAAAAACACAATATCAAGATTTGGGTAGTAAGTACAATCGGTAAAAAATAATAATAATAAATAACACAACCATTCCCAAGGACACCAGACTAATTAAATGGGGGGGCTTCTTATTAAATCCTAATTGGACATTATTTCCTCCATTATTAAAGTGATCCGTAAAAAAATTTTTACAAAATTAAAAAAAAAAATTAAAACTAGCTATTTAACTATACTAATATTATAATGAGGAAAGATTTGTATATTTGTAACGGATAAACTCAAAAACGACTGGTCCGATTTCAAAAACTCTTCCACCAATACAATGCTACATTATCCCTTAATAACATAAGCTATATTTATTATTAGAAAAAATTAGGGATCCCTACTAAAACTACAACAACGTAACCCGAGATTTAAAAAAATTAGGCATAAAAAACGTTTAAAAAATAAATGTGTGTGCGGAGCCGGGACACGCCGCTAGTATACATATGTAAAGTGCTCCTTATTCGGACATACTATGTACAAGAAGTTGTTGTTTCTAGAACTTTAGTAAACTCATTTAAAACTGTGATTTATTTATCAAAATCAAAAAATATATCTTTATTTGGTACATAAAACAGTGTACAGAAACAAAATGGAAACGGTGATACCCGCAGGAGTAAAAATACTGTGTCGCAGGCATCAACGCCCTCCTCCATAAACCATAACAAATAAAGAGTTTCACATTAAGAGAAGAATTAGAGAGAAGCTAATGTTAATTTTAATGTTAAAGAAATTGAAAGTATCAAGTATCGATACGATTACAAATACATTAATAAGAATTAAATTTTATTTAACTATAACTATTTATGTAACTATAGTTAAATAAAATTTAACTAACATTTTTTTTTTGTAACTATAACGGCCCTAGTCCAGTGCATTAAATAATGCATTAGTTGTTAATTTAATTCTTGTGTAGCGCATAACCGCAATAGCCCTAGTGTTAGGGCCAAGGCATGGTGTTGATTATCATTTATGTAAATTACATAACCTTAAAGGTTAAGTAATTTTTCTTTTTCTATTATTAAGTTTATTCTTTTTACACCTCGGCCAATCTTCTATTAGGCAATGATCCTCTCCATCCAAAGGTTGCCTGGAAGAGATCGCTTTGTTAAGCGATAAGACCGCCCATTATACTTACATTTATTTGTTTTATTCTTTATTTTTATATCTGCTGTGTCTAGCTTGTAAGGTATAATAAAGATTTTTCATTCATTCATTCATTTAACTCCTTTGAAAGTTTTAGTTATGGTTAATTACTTTGTTAAAAAAGTGGTACTTCGGGAGTGCCGACAGAAGTGAAAACTTGAATTAAAGCAGACTACAAATACTTATTACAGAGGTGTCAGTAGTCAGTGACAGGTGTCGGTAACAGTGTCGGAGTTCAATGGTTTTTTCCCATCTCAAAAAATGCTCAACGCGCCTAAAGAAGTTTTCAGTTCAAAATATTTATTGTCATATTCGTTTTTATTTTTGTATTAAAATTGTTAATTCTTATTTTAATTTTCTCGTTTATGTTACTTCGTATTTTATTTTTATTTGGGTATATACAAACAGCGTCGCTCACTAACTGGAAACCCCCTGCAATTCTGCATGTTCAAAGATTGAAATAAAAACTTATAGAACAATGATTTCCAAAAAGTTTTTATTAGACGTCATGTGTTTAGAAAAAATCTATATTTTGATAAACAACCTTTTTTGGAAATCAACTTACTCCAAGTTTTTATTGAAGGGAAAACTTTTTTAGGCGCGTTGGACATTTTTGAGATGAGATAAAATCATTGAACTTGCGACACTGTTACCGACACCTCTGTATATAATTTGATTTTTAAAGTGAAAACTTCTTTAGTCGCGTTGAGCATTTTTTGATATGGCAAAAAACAATTGAAAACGCGACACTGTTACCGACACCTGTCAGTGACTACTGACACTGACTGTTACTGATACCTCTCTATGTAAGTTGTATCTGTAGTGTAGTCTGCTTTTATTCATGTTTTCATTTCTGTCGGCACTCCCGGAGTGCCACTTTTTTTTTTAGTTTGTGTAGGGGCACAAAACCACTTACTTGGTAAATTTTCATGTTTATGCGACATCCATCATGATCATGTTGCACCATCCAATTTTTTTTTGATGTGAAATACTCTTTAGGCGTGTTGGGCATTTTTTGAAATGGGAAAAAACCATTGGACTCGCCACAATGTTGTATATAAATATCTGTAGTGTAGTCTGGCATCTGGGTCTGGGCGTTACCAGTTAGCGACGCTGTCTGTACGTATGTTGATATACACTGCCGGCCAAAAGTTTGAGACCACTGTAAAAATCTTTGTCACCAACAAAATATTTCAAAGTACACATATGATAATGAGCTAATTTGAACACCTGCGTATTCTATTATTATTAAAGAATTTCTAAGAGTCATTATTTATGTTGTTGTTTAAGTTATCATCCTAAAAAGTTATCATCATCAATGAGCGCCGCGCAAGGACCAGGTGGTAGAGTCATTGTAATATTTTTATGATCTGCTCATTACTTATTGTTTTGGGTTTGATTCGCGTTAACCGATATCAGGGATTATGTTAGCTTCCTAAAACATATTTAGTACCTAAGTTTTTATGGAGTAAATTATTTTCTACCTTATTAGTCTGAGCTCGTCGTTGTTACAGTGAAGACATCTTAAAATGGGAAAAGTTCGCGAAATTAGCAGTGAAACTCGCTCTGCCATAGTTGTTTTATACGGCGAAGGCAAATCTGAACGTGCGATTGCCTCTCAACTTAAGTTGTCGAAGACTTGTGTTCATAACACAATAACCCGATACAAGGAGACTGGCAGTAATCAAGATCGTTCGCGTTCGAGAAGGCCGAGAACTACCACTTCTCGCGAGGATCACTTCATCGTCACTACCAGCAAGCGGAATAGACGCCTAACAGCACCAGAAATCCGCGTAGAAGTGAACAAATCCCGATCAGAACCTGTATCATTGACTACAGTAAAAAGACGTTTGAGAGATGCTAAGTTATTTGGTCGCGTCGCCGTTCGAAAACCACTACTAAGGCCACAAAACAAAAAGAAACGGATGCAGTGGGCCCTTACCCATCGAGACTGGACTGAAGAAGACTTTAAACAAGTTCTTTGGTCAGATGAATCCAAATTTGAAATATTTGGTTCAAAACGACGAATTTTTGTTCGACGTAACGTCGAGGAAAAGATGATGCCAGACTGTGTGGTGCCAACAGTCAAGCATGGTGGTGGTTCCATTATGGTCTGGGGATGCTTCTCGGGCCATGGAACCGGAGATTTGGTACGAGTCGAAGGAATCATGAAAAAGGAGCAATATAAACGAATACTACAGCAAAATGCCATTCCGTCTGGTTCAAGAATAATTGGAGATGGATTTTTTTTCCAACAAGATAATGACCCAAAACATAGTTCAAAATTATGCAGGGGTTATTTAGAACACAAAGAAACAGAAGGGGTTTTAAAAAACATGGTGTGGCCCCCTCAGAGTCCGGATCTCAACCCGATTGAGCTTTTGTGGGAAGAGCTTGATAGAAATGTGCGCAGTTGTTGTCCCACTTCGCAAGAAGACATGTGGACGGCTTTACAAGAAAGCTGGAACAATATATCACAAGATACAATCGACAAATTGATTGCTCGTATGCCAAGAATAGTGAAAGTAGTAATAAAATGCAAGGGAGGGTTTTTCGACGAAAAATCTGTATAAAATATGAGCGACATTTTTAAAGTAAATGGTTGATTTTTCTTGATTTTGTTGTTTTCTTCATAATGTATGTGTATTAGGAAATAAGTATTTTAATTCATAATTAAACCTCTTGCTTTGTATTTTGAGTTTTATTTCATTTTCCTACTTTGATGTAGGTGGTCTCAAGCTTTTGGCCGGCAGTGTATACTGCCTCCGTGGCGCAGTGGGAGTATAGCCGGCTGAGACGCAGGAGGTAGCGGGTTCGATTCCCGCCGCGAAACAAATGTTTGCATGATCTACAGATATTTGTTCCGTGTCTGGGTGTTTTTCTATATATTATAAGTAGGTATTCACAAAAAAAAAATTTATACCCATAGTACAAGCTTTGCTTAGTTTGGGGCTAGATAGCGCTGTGTGAAATGTTCAACAATATTTATTTAATATATATTTATCTGTTTTTTTTGTAATAGTTTATAGGTATACCGTATTGGTCTTCTACTGCAAAGTTGCACACTATTTTCCTAATAAACTTATTTACTAAATTTATAATATCGATTAACTACATTTTTCTCCTGACAAGGAAGTAACGCTAGCAACCCATAAATAACATTGTAGAAAGTAGTTTGGCATAAATCAGCAAAATAAACAAGCAGGTACTTAATTGATAGCACGGACAGCGGGAGTAATAAGTAATCATTAGTAAATAGACCTAGCCTTAATTTGTTGTTGTTCAGTTAACGTACATAAAACACGACAACACGAGGCATTCCTAGAACATAGAAAGGTTGAAAATAGTAGCGCAGCTCTAGTTATCATGATTATTGTCTACAACCGCCTACATTTTACCCTCTGCCATTAGGATTATATTTAGGGGGGTACCCCGCCATCCTTTGGGCGCCTTTCCTAGCTACATATAGACCTTCCATAGTTTGTGTAGTCTTCTATTCTGGGCCAGTTAAATCCAGTTGTTTTTCACACTAAACACTTTATTAATCTGTCATATTGGGAAAATAGTGTAAAGGCAATGTTTTTACACAATAAGTGAATATTATATTTCAATTATAAGGACGTTTAATTCAAATTTATAATATAACGTACTTAATTGACCGCCATTATTTGTGGTGGGACATATACTGGACCTATCATTTATGTAAGACCTAATATTATCACATTATGTTCTAGCAAATAAATAAATTTAATTTAATTTCATGAGAAGATGTAACAGAACATCGGCTTAGTGCCTTTAATAACAGAAAGAATATACAATTATTTACAATAAAATACAGAAGAAACAATCTATAGATAGCTCAACTGCTACAGATCACTACCAGGCAGAAGTGTCCCCAAGACACTAGCTGCATTGCCCCGCTGAATTGCAATGCTTATGCGTTGACCCAAATAAGCACCAGCTCTTGGATCACACGTCACTTCGACCAGACGCCCAGAAAGAATTTTGAAATCGCGATGGACCCCTTTACCCCATGGACCCAGGGTCTCGACCCCAAATGGCTCAAATGCGTAAGCTCTGTTGAAACTTACATATTTGCGCCGCTTGAGATCTCCAATTGCTGTACCAGACAGAAGGGTATCGACGCACGTGGCGTCTCTCACCAAAGGCCTACCCTTTTCCCAAGGTACAAAAGTCATATCGTCAGGCCTCTTACCATCGTCACGTATCAGACCGTTCGTTTCGAGAACGGCTGGAACGTTGACGCTGCAAAAAGCCCGGCGTATGATACCATTAAGGCTTACGTGATGGGGGATTTCTACCGGCGGCCCTGGAACACGATAATCCATGGTGACCAAGCTGTTCGACTGCCATACCGCACTAGCACTGATGAGAGGCGCAGCACCGCGCACCCAACCGTAAACAAGTTGCAATCTGGAAAGTTATAGAATCCATTAAAGCACCAGTATTTTGAGAAGGAAGAGCTTGCAGCCAAATGTCCTGTCTCCCATTTGGAAACAGCGAAGACGCGCATGATCTGTGGAACTTGAACACGTTTGTAACAGACAATTCCGCGTCAACTCGCACAGAGGCCCGTCCCATTGCCGTTGAGACGAAAGACGATTGGGGGGATCAGTATTTGGGGGGATCACGCACTTTGCCAAGTCATTCTAGGCTCGTCAAGAAAAGAGACGGCTTAATTGACCCTCCACATATTTTGCTTTTTTGTGTCCAACGCAAGTCTGTATGAACATAAAACACTATAGACAATATGTACTGTGTTAAGTGGCGCCTGATAACATGACATAAACAAGTTGGAGACATCAAGTGTGTATATAGGGTGAAACAGATAATACAGGGTGAAAAGTATGCACTTAAAGTGTTTATTTTTTAAACTTTGGCTAGTATTGCTCAGTAATCGCATTAACTGATAGGTGGATAATTATTGTTTAAAAATAAAGTTTCATCATTGCATTAAAATGAATCTATTTATCAACGGTAGAAAAGAAAAAGGGGAACCAATAAGTTTTGCTGCAATTAAAAATCACAGCTATAAAAACTTTGTAAATATTTATACCAAGGTGCAAATGAGTATACAAGATTGGCGCGAGCCTGGCCCCAAACAATATAAATAACCATTCATGTTCATCATCCTGAAGAGTCACAGCTCTCCTCAGGATGATGAACATGAATCGTACCACATATAGACAGAAAATGGCTCAAAAACATATACACCTTACCCTTCTTTACACCCTAAATTTTTTAGTTAAAATGTTTTTTTATAATACACCCTTTAAACAGTCAATTAATTAAGGTTCTATTGACACACTAACACAAATAACATAGATAATAAGATCTGTCTTACATCTACCGTGACCCCAAAGATAAATAGGTACTGTTGACTCATTTGTGAAACACTCAGACCAGGGAATCGATATTCTTACAAACTAGCCTCAAGTTATCTTTTTAAAAAGGAACACAAATCAATCCTAACTCAGATTTATTCTAACACAGGTCATAACTATAACGACAACTTCCTAATAATACTTAGTCACGCTTCTTTATGGAAGAACACTACACTATCACCAAACAAACGTCCTCCGATCCCGAAAGCCAAGCATCGCCTGCCATGAGCCCGACGCGATCCTGCCCCGCTATTTACACGGACGCTTGGTCCGGCCATAGGGTAGGGAAGTTCTCTAATACGGCCTCTCCTGACAGCAAGGCGTCCTCGCCTGCAGTATCTACTGTAGGAGGTTCAGCCCTTACAAGCTGAGCATCATCAGATTGATCACTCTCTGCAACACACAACAAAAACAGATTTGAAGTAACTTAAAAATAGGCGCAAAGTCTGAAGCTAGACAAACGTTTAAAGTCAATTTCTTTTAACAAAGTACCATTCATTTAAAAGTAGTAGATGCATGTACAAAGCTGAACTGAATAAGAAAACTCCTTATGTTGTGGGCGCAAGCGTGCACTCAAGCGTCCACAAGAAAAGGAACTGTAAGTGATTTACTAGTACAAAACAACCTTTGGATAGCTTCAGGATTCACAAACAATGATACAATGCATCTCGAATGAAAGATTCCGGACTCCATCACTCGCTATACACTGCTTCGGTAGGTCACAGGCACAAACCATAGGGTCTGTCACCCTGACACGCTAGAGGCGCAAAGTTAGCATAGCGCAGGAAAGTCACAGACAGAGACCAAAAGTGATCTGCTGCCCTGACACGCTAGAGGCGCCAAGTTAGCATAGCGCAGGAAAGTCACAGACAGAGACCAAAAGTGATCTGCTGCCCTGACACGCTAGAGGCGCCAAGTTAGCATAGCGCAGGAAAGTCACAGACAGAGACCAAAAGTGATCTGCTGCCCTGACACGACAGAGGCCCCAAGTTAGCGTGACGTCACTCACCCCCATCGAAGAAGGCTGAGCATGTATCCGGTGTCCACTCGCCATGCCACTGTATCATGTGCTCGGCTGCTGCTTGCGTCTTCTTGCCGCGCGATCCTGCGAGCAGTTCCAGTTCGTAGCGATGATGTGGTAGCGCACGAACGACTTTGTAGGGTCCGCGCATGCCGGAGTCCAATTTCCCGGTCATCTGGGCAGCCTTGCTGACGAACACGAAATCACCAATGGCAAAAGTGCGTGGCTGCCGCCGACCCTCATTGACGTATGCATCCTGACGCTGCTGATTGGATACTAGTAGCTCGGATACCCGTTGCCTTCCAAGAGTCAAAAGAGCCTCTCGATTTGGGTGAGAGTTCTCTAAGGCGACATCTCGCACTAAAGACCTGATGACTGGAGTCGCCACATCTATACCCACCAGCAGCTGCAGTGGTGAAGTCTGTGTAGTAGCCTGCTTGGTAATATTGAGAGTAAGCTGTACCTTCCACAATACATCAGACCATTGAGAGCCTTTGGTACCTACTTCGACGCGCAGCATGTTAAGGACAGTCCGACAGTACCTTTCAACTTATCCGTTTTCACGGTGCATACCAGGTGTGATAAAATGGATTGAGCTACCCAACTCACTGACCCAATTTCGGAAAACTGCGCTCTCGATCATTCTGCCACGGTCACAAACTATAGTTGATGGGGTGCCAAATAAGGATACCGCATTGGTAAAAACTCGTTTGAGTTCATCAGTGTCTTGCCTGTGTAGGGAGTATAGGAGACAGAATTTAGAAAAGGCGTCAATGACTATCAAAACATACTTGAACCCGTTTGACTCTGGAAGTGGTCCAAGAACATCGGTGTGGACCACTGAAAAGGGGTTTTCTGGTTTTGTCCAGGACTCGATTGGCTGGTGAGGAGCTCTTGGTACCTTCTTATGTGCTAAACATGCAATACAATGGCCTATATACATATTTCTTAACAAATTGTCGTAAACCAGGAAACCAAAAGTGACGCAATATCAAGTAAGTCGTTCTGTCAGTACCAATATGATCATGATCGTCGTGGAACACCCTCAACAAACTAAGCCTGTGGCCCCTCGGAATAAAACACAAAAGCCGTTGATCTTCCCCAATTGGTGTAAACCTATAAAACAATAAATCATTTTTGATCGTGTACCTACTTGTGTCTAACTGCCCATCCCTTAATTTAGCCATAAACTCTTGAGTCTCTACATCAGCAGTCTGAGCCATCCTTGCCCAGTTGTTCGGGTTTCGGATATGAGACACATCAACAGGAGGGTTTCGACTAAGAAAGTCAGCGTGCTGCATTAGACAGCCTTTTCTATAGTCAAGAGTGAATCTAAAGTCTTGCAAGTAAACCCACCAGCGTGCGACTCTCGGTAACAAATCCTTTTTACGTTCCGTTAGTTTCAATGAGTTGCAATCTGTCACTATTTTAAAGTCTATTCCAATTAAATAATGGCGGAAATGCTGTAGCGCACGCACGACAGCTAGGGTCTCCAGCTCATAGCTGTGGTACCGAGATTCAGCGCCCTGAGTGGATTTACTATAATACCCAACAACCCTCTTTCTTTTATTCGCATGCTCTTGGAGTAAAATCGCACCAAACCCGATAGCGCTGGCATCGGTGTGAAGTTCTGTAGGCAGCTTGGGATCAAAGATAGCCAAGACAGGCTCGTTGGTTAAACAGTGAAGGATATAGTCGCGTGTAGTATCCTGCTCGGTGCCCCACAAGAAGGGTTCGCCTTTTCTAAGTAACTTAGCTATAGATGCAGTTTTAGAGGCATAACTCCCAATATAGCGCCGGAAATATCCTGCCAACCCCAAAAACTGACGAACCTCTCTTGTGTTAGTAGGTTTTGGCGATTTGACCAAAGCATCAATTTTACCTGGGCTCGGCCGTACCTGACCATGTCCAATCAGTCTTCCTAGGTACTCCACTTCGGTATCCAGAAAAGTACATTTTTTTAAAT
This sequence comes from Philereme transversata, assembly GCA_963924445.1. Classification (NCBI taxonomy): domain Eukaryota; kingdom Metazoa; phylum Arthropoda; class Insecta; order Lepidoptera; family Geometridae; genus Philereme; species Philereme transversata. The sequence continues at coordinate 9,643,535 of OZ004353.1, forward strand.
TGATAGAAAACCCGGCGGTCTTTAATATTTGTAAAACTTCCCGCAATGTTTCAAGACCTTCTTCTACTGAGTTGGACAAGACCAGAACGTCGTCAATATATGTAAGTACTTTACCAGAGTCTATAAGTGGCTTTAGAGTTTTAGTTATGACCCTCTGGTACACAATTGGAGCATTAGCCAGGCCGTAGGGCATCTTAAGGTACTCGTACTGAGCCTCCGGAGTCACAAAGGCGGTTTTGCTGATAGAGTCATCGTCCTTCATAGGCAGCTGGTGGAACCCAGTGGCCATATCAAGGCTGGTGAAGATTTTGTAACTACCGAGTTTGTCAATATGGTCGTCGATTAGCGGCAGAGGGAACCTCTCTTTAACAGTAATAGCATTAAGTGCGCGATAGTCTACGCACATCCTATCACTCCCGTCCTTATTTTTGACAAGAATGACGGGACTAGCGTAGTCAGATTGAGACTCACGGATAATTCCCTTGCTGAGCAAATCGTCGACAATACCACGGACCCGGTTCTTTTCATCTACTGAAAGCTTATAAGGACGATGACTTATCGGTGTGGTCGAAGTTAATTTTATCTCCATACTGCCTGTATTCACTGTGGATGATGCAGTACCAGAAACAAATGAATGGGAGAAGTCCCGAATGATTCTCAGTAATCGGTCCTTATAGGCACCGGTTAGAGGGGTCTTAATGTTTTCAGCATCCACAGTGGACACGTGCTGCACAGTTGGTGGAATTTGGGATCTGGTAAGCCGCTGTTCACTACTAGATCGAATGTAGGTCAAGCCCTTTCTGTTCAGTATGTCGGTTCCAATCAAAATTGGCACACTAATACACTCGGGTGGAACAACATACAGATCTGTCTCTAAAGAAACCTCTGGAAACTCAACGATGGTCGTCACAAAAGAGGTTGATTCAATTTCTTGGCTTCCTATTCCGCGCATCAAACGATAAGTTGGCTTTCTATTAAAATTAAAATGTTTAAGTACTGATTCCGAAATCAATGAAATATCAGATCCACTGTCAATTAGTTAGAACATCGACGGGTACCTTTTGAACCACAACTGACATTACGTTACGTCGTTTTGGTTCGATTCTGAGCAAAAATTTACCTCATTGGGATTTTTATTCTTTGCCCCAGATCTCTGCTTTTGAAAGCATGAGTCGATCAGGTGTCCAGTTCGTTTACAAAAAGTGCAATATTTACTAGATCTATTATCGCTTGAGGTCGGCTTAGAAGAAAAGGAAGCCTCATTGGAAGCAGTGGTTTCAAGCTTAGGCCTTTTTTTGCAAGCCCATTTCTTATGACCTAGCTTACCACAAATAAGACACGTGATTTTACTGTCATCCGACCTAAACACCCGTCGTTTTTGTGAGTACGATATACCCACATTAGTAGAGGCACGAGTAGCGCTGTTAGAGGGGCGACTATCATTTTCAGACTTTACATAATTAGACAAGAATTCGACTAGCTCCTTTGATGGTAGTTTAGCGTTGGTTGCCGCGGCCTTGATCTGGGAATCAGTGATACCTCGCACTACTATAGCAACCTTTAACTCATCTGATAAACCCTTAACGATGTTAAGGCGCAACAGCGATTTGCGCGCGTACTCCGCATAAGTTAAGTATTTATTAGAGTTAGTGCTCATGACCTCATAGAGCACAGTGGCGACATCGATACTACGCGGACACAATGATCGAAATTCTACCTTAAAGTTACTCCAAGATCTGTCATTAGTCACCCAATCATTTAACCAAGATTTCGCATCACCACGTAAACAACTACCTATGCGCCCTAGACACTCGCGATCCTCCCAATTATTCACTAGCTGTCCGCGGTCAACCTCTGCGCACCACACATCAAAGTCATGTACACTTGGATCAAAAGGTGACATGTAAAAGTTATGAGCCTTTGTCTTAAGAAGTGCAGTCAACGCTCCAACAATGCTATTCGCAGCCTCGTTTGCCCCACCAATGGTGGCTTCTGGCATCCGCGAACTGCCCTCAGTCACTTCCTCGGTCATGCCTGAACCTCGCTCGCTTGTGGGGGTCGGCACCACCAGGGGCAGTGAAGGTAATGTTTGGCTTTCGGTTATCGGACGCGATAGACTATCGTTAGATGGTGTCATTGCTGAATGAAGCTTACCTTCAATTGCTTCTAACCTTGACAAAATTCGATCGAAATTTGCATCACGTGACGTATCGCGACGACTATAAGGGCTGTCGCGTTGTCTGCGAGAGCTATCATGAGGACTACGCGAAGCGTCCCGGTGCCCAGACAACCTATCTTGACTAATCACTAAATGGTTTTTTTGGCAACTTGTTGGCGGCAGTAGCGTGCAGTGGCTATTAAAATGACCACGTGACTCACGCGTCCTGCTCCTATTACGTTCCCGCCTACGAGAATGCTCACGTTGTCGGTTTGTTGGCGGCGGTGGCGTGCAGTGGTTAATAAAATGACCACGTGATTCGCGCGTCTTACTCCTAGTACGTTCCCGCCCACGAGAATGCTCACGTTGTCTAGGCCTCGACGAACGGCCTGACATTTTGCAGAATTTACAACAAAGCAAACTAAAATAAAGCGTACTTACAGTGTCGGAACAGGCGTAAACAACACAAACCACTGAAAACTAAATTTGGATGGCAAACGGCCCAAAACACGTGAATAATCCCACCTTTCTGATCTTACAAACTAGCCTCAAGTTATCTTTTTAAAAAGGAACACAAATCAATCCTAACTCAGATTTATTCTAACACAGGTCATAACTATAACGACAACTTCCTAATAATACTTAGTCACGCTTCTTTATGGAAGAACACTACACTATCACCAAACAAACGTCCTCCGATCCCGAAAGCCAAGCATCGCCTGCCATGAGCCCGACGCGATCCTGCCCCGCTATTTACACGGACGCTTGGTCCGGCCATAGGGTAGGGAAATTCTCTAATAATATATATATATAATTATGCTTATAAATCATGATAGTTAATTTTATCAACATTTATTTATTTATTTATAGATGAACAGCAATATTGCTCATGTGTCTATATCATACAGTAGGTACCCATGAAAAGTCACTTCCATGATGTTCACTTTTGTAGCACCTAGGAATTTTTTTATTGATCGAGCGAAGTGAGATCTCCAAATCAACTTGGGCAAATCAGCATGTTTGTTTGTCAGAGGATAACTTTCATGGCGTTTATCCGATCATTATGAAATTTGGTATATAGATAGGTAGTGATGTCACAGTTTTGGTGTGACTCAATAAGCTAAAAATATTGGGGGGTTGTTGAGATATTGGTGTTCAAGAGGGGTAAAAAAAAATGAGACTATTCGGTCAAATGGTACGTCAAATGAAAGGTCTTTAGTAGTAAATTTGAGCCCTGTTTTTATTTTTAGTTTAGGTTTTGTAGTTTTTGAGTTGTTAGCCATAATAAAAACAAAACTTTGACAAAATTCACAGGGTACACCAGTGACCCCACAATGCTGAAATTCGGTATTCGTGTAGCTTTAGTGATACAAATATAGGCAAAAGTCTAAAATCCAGAATAACTGCCATTTGCACCCAAAAAAAATATAGCCAATGTACAAGAACCCCCGTTACATCTAATTTGAATGAAACTGTAGATCAAGTAGTTTGGTTATGCATTTCGTAGCACCAATTTATCAGTCAAAGATTAAAGCCGGCATGCACAAAGAGCACTAAACGTATTTAGCGACTAAACATGTTTAAATTTGAAGTATTTGTATGATTTGACAACTCCTTAAATCATATTTAGCCACTAAATAAGTTTAGGCATCGTTGTGCAATCGCCCTAAGAATAATAGGTATTTATTTTGGGAGATTCGCGAGATCTCAGTTCGGGGCGAACCACTAGTTAGATAATAGTAACATAGTAGCCAGTTCTCGTGGTTTTTTGAGTTTGCTGAAGCGGCTGCAACTACAGCTTTTGATAGTATATGTTCTAATATGTCCAATCAGTACCTCCGTTTTCAACCGACTTCAAAAAAGGGGGAGGTTCTCAATTCGACTGTATTTTTTTTTAACGTTTGTTACCTCAGAACTTTCGACTGCGTGAACCGATTTCATGATTCTTTTTTTATTTGAAAGATGGTGCTTCTCGTGTGGTCCCATTTCAATTTGGTCTAGTTCTGAAGATGGCATCCATGAGAAAACCATATACCTAAGTCTTAAATTTGCATTAAGTATGTGCGCGACAAATGGACGAACAACTCAATATCACGCCAAACCGATTTCGATGATTCTTTTTTTATTGGAAAGGATGTACTTCTACTAAAGGGGTAGTTTGATGAGAATTTGGTTGGGTTAACCAACTCCAAAAAAGGGGGAGGTTCTCAATTCGACTGTATTTTTCAGTGTGAATATTCCAGGTAACATTGAAGTCGATTGTTAGATTTTGTAAAAGTTATATTATGTAGGTACAAAGGTATACTCACGGTTTGGGCAAGTATTTACAAAGAACATAAAGAAACAGTTAAGGCATATAAGCCATTGTAGATCTGAAGATACCTTATCTGCTCCGGAGGAACTGTCTTCAAAACATTTGGTCCTAAATTATCATCAGTTTAAGTACCTACTGTCAAGTAAGCCATCTTTACCATATTTTTAGTAGAAATACCTATATTGCTTATTTCTTTTACTAAAGGGGGGTTTAGTATTCAGTTTTTATGTAATTAAGTGACTACTTAATTACATAAAAACGGAATATTAACCCTTAGTTTTTCCCTTTAGTTCTATTCATAATTTGTGTTCCTAAGCCACGTAGCCAAGTTATGGCACCACCACGAAAAATATCAATCAGGTAATGATGACACAATTTAGGCAACTTTACTTACTACTATTTTCTCCTTGGATTCAGCTAAAACTAAGCAAATTAGGTAAAGATAGCATTCGTTGATGTGTTGCCAGTATAGCTTGTTAGTTAAATTACCGTTATGATAAACAATCTTTAAGATTTTGACAACTGTCTGTGTTAGCAGCTTAAAAAAAGTTTTGGGATACCAGTTATTCATTAGAAAGCTACTAAAATAGTAATAAAAAAATCTACCATTTTGTCTAATTTGAGCTTTTGTCACGCAAGGAAGACTAAGGTAAAGTTGATCCTTTTGGGTAAAAATGGCCCATTTTATGGTAACATTTTATGGCTCCCTCAAGCGCCATTACAACTGACACAATATACCGGTCATCTTGCTCAGACGTGACTCCTGGACAGCGAGTAAACATACCAGCCTCCCGATAACACTGATACACTCTATTGACAGCAGTGAGTCTAAGATGCGATCGTGCAGCCACAGCATGCTGACTGCCCTGAATCCAGCAACGCCACGACTTGGGCGGCTTCCGTGGGCACTTGCAGTACTCTTTCGATTTTTTTGATGAGAAGTGTAGTATGGTTTTTTTTATCAAAAGGTGGCTTTTAATGATGTCGAAAATCGACTGCATTTGGAGTTTAAACGCCACACTGCGATTTGTAAGGAAATATGGAGTTTTCGGGCGACTTCTAGACGTCGATGTCTAGATAATACGTCTAAATATGTAGTAAGTAGTAAGTAAGTAGTGGCTAAATATGATTTAAGGAGTTGTCAAATCATACAAATACCTACGTATATACATAGTTAATCATCATAATAAGTCATATGATACGTTTAAGCATGGTTAGTCGCTAAATACCTTAAGGGTCATTATGCAAGCCGGCCTTAGTATGCAAATTCAGCTGTAGAACAAAAAACCAGCCAAGTGCGAGTCGGACTCACGCACGAAGGGTTCCGTACCATTATCTATAAAATCAGCAACAAAATCATGTCTGTTATTGTTATAAATACAGAATTTTTTAACGTACCGTTTTATCGGTGTTTCGACCGACAATGTTTCGGTTCAATTCGTGAACCTGCATCAGGGTGAGTGCGATCCGCTCTGAATAACGTCTCGCCTCGCACTGCGCGCCGCAGCCCTCCGCGCACGAGTAAACGGGCGCGGTGGTGGGGATTTAGTCAACGATTGCCCAGCGCGGTAACAGGATGCATCATTATCATTATCATCACTGTTGCTCTCTTCGGTAGTTCTCGGTACAGGCAATGAAATAAATCACGAAAGTTTTCACGAAAGTAAAATAATATCTGTTGTATGGCAGCTCCCTTAAATATTTATTTTATTCTGTTTTAGTATTTGTTGTTATAGCGGCAACAGAAATACATCATCTGTGAAAATTTCAACTGTCTAACTATCACGGTTCATGATATACAGCCTGGTGACAGACAGACAGACAGACAGCGGAGTCTTAGTAATAGGGTCCCGTTTTACCCTTTGGGTACGGAACCCTAAAAAAACCGGCAGGTTTTTGACATCACAGTTAATGCGTGCATCCAACTAATGTTCACTGTGAATACCGACATAAATTTATAAAGAAAAGATGATGAAATGAATTTCTATTAAATTTGATTATGAGTCACTTCATTTGAAGAGCAAAGTTGAGCGTAAACTGAAGGATACTACACTGTTATTACATTTCAAAACACAATCGAGAGCTCTCAAAACCGATCATTACCTACAAATACATCTAGATATAATCTGCCCAGTACCATCTTATGTATAAGTTGGTATAACTTCAAAGCGCCACTTATAGTAGGTAGTATTAGATGTGCCAGTGATTAATGGTATACATCACAGGATCTCCGTCTTGCACGATTAACTCAGTGACACATAGATGCACATGAGTTACGCGATCGTCAAAGGAAAAATATCCCGAGATAAATTGCCAGATTTAAATTGATTGTTGGAGTAAATTGGGGATTTGCGAAGCTTCACCGTTTTCAAATATTGGAGAAGATAAGAATTTAATCATTGCGTAGGTACGAGTATAAAACCGACTTTTTTAAACACAAATATTTATTAACAAAAACAAAACGTGTATTTATTTTGTCCCCATAGTAAAAGCTTAGTTTATGGCTAGATATCGTTGTGTAAAATGTCCAGCATCATTTATTTATTTGTTTACGATTAATTTTTAGTATTGTTTTAAAATATAACATATAAAATATTTCTTTTAAAAAGCCATTCAAATTACAAAAAAATGCAAAATTCCCAAAATATGCTCTAAATCAACTTGGGCAAATCGGCGTTGTATGTTTGTATGTATGTATGTATATTTGTTTGTCCGAGGATAACTTTCGAAGCGTTGATCCGCTCATAGTGAAATTTGATACATAGGTAGGTAGTGACAATATAATTTTGACGTGACTAAATGAGCTAAAAATGTTGGGGGGTTGTTGAGATATTGGGGTTCAAGAAGGGTAAAAAAAATTAAAATGAGTCGTCAAATGAAAGTTTTTCATTAGTACATTTAGACTGCGATTTTATTTTTAGTAGTCTTTATAGTTTTTAAATTATTAGCCAGAATAAAAACTGAACTTTAACAAAACTCACAGGGTACACCAGTGATCCCACAGTACTATAATTTGGTATGTGTGTAGCTTAAGTGACACAAATATAGACAAAAGTCTGAAATCTAGATTAACTGCAATTTGTACCCCAAAAAAGTATAACCATACAACATGAACTCCCGTTACCTGTACTTTGAATGAAACTGTAGGTCGTGTCACTATTTTGATAGTCAAAGATTACAAATAATATTGTTTTGCTTTAATCGGAGACTCGCGAGATCTTATAGTAAATAATATATTTTTTATCTATTAATAATGAAACTACAATAAAGTACGTATGCATCTATACCACAAAACTGGTCGTCAGTCAGCGGTGTGCTGCAGTAATGTTAACGCTTCTGTAGCACTGCGCTGGTTTTCTAGGACACATCACTCAGTGTCCGCTACTTCCGGTTAATTCAACTGTATTTTTTATATTCTACCTGGCAGAATACTACCATAACATGTAGAGTTATTAGCTTGGAATTTAAAAACCGTGGAGGTAGGATGCAAAAGTTATTCTGTAATTTTTAACACTTATAATTTCGCCATATCTGTCTGTCAGTCTGACCGTCCGACAAGTTAAATGCGTTTACTCGTAGAATATTAGTGCTGTAAAGTTGAAACTTGGCATGATGAAACGTTTGTAATAAAAATGACGCCATAAAAGGACTTCGGTCGCACTGCGTCAAGTTCGACCGTGTATGTATTCGTTGTAAAGCAGACTGTACGACTTAGGTCTTATCGCAGGTCCGTTGACATTGTCATTGAACCTTGCGACACGACCGATCAGTTCGACTGTTGTGACGTGTATGGCCCCTTTTATATTTTATGAACCAAATCCTGTTTGTTTAGGGTCGTGTTTTGTATTTAGTATTTTTTATTTTATTATGTTACCGGAACACATAAGGAAAACCTTATTTCGACCCTGACGTGAATAAACCTGGTAGCACAGTTGGATAGTGCATCCTCGTATCAAGAGGAAGGTTGCGGGTTCAAGTCCAGTCTAGGCTTGAAATTTTTGTGATGGTTTCTAAACTCTTGTGTGGTGCATCGTTAATTAGGTCTTTCAAAAACATTACTGCCTTCCCTCAATACTTTTTTTGATACAAGAATCTGTTGACAATATATATAGCTTCAAAGTGGCCATTTTTATAATAGTCGTGTGTCACAACCAGTCGAACCACTATTCTTATACCTAAAAAGTATCTACAATAGTAGAACATATATTGTATAGTATAGATGCATCTATATCTATATAGGGTGTTTCATAATATATGCACAAAAATATACACATATATTGTATAGTATAGATGCATCTATATCTATATAGGGTGTTTCATAATATATGCACAAAAATGAAATTTATTTATTATGCTCATCACAATAACCCCTATTTTGATGAGCATAACAAATAAATTTGTGAAATGTTTACCACAGAAATGTGAAATTTATTTAGGCATGTAAAAACTTATGTTAAACTTATGTTGTGCTATTGCATAATGCTTGTCTTCTAACCACAGATACTGTATTGGTGACGTCTTGAGATATCTCTTATTGTTCCTTTCTAACCCAAAACCCGCAGCCATTTCCGAAAGAGATATTAAATCGGCCTTTATTTATGTCGATTGCAAGAGTAGGCAGTAAGTTTTATATCGAGTTAATCACCTAAACTTAGTGGATTTTCTTTTAAATTTTATAATATAACTAGTAGTTTTTTTTTTCGAGATGTCTGTTTTTATGTTATGAGAAACCGTCACTTGAATATCGTCAGTATATTACCAAACACCCTGTATAGAAGAATTATTTTCTTTTAATTCAACGAATTGACGCTAATGTTCCGAAACGTGCTACAAATAGTACCTCAACTCAGAATTATTTATCCATTTACAAAACATATTAAATAGGACCCCAGTCCGGCTTACAAATAGAGAAGAAATAATATCTTTTGAGATTCAAAATCACGGAAACATTTTTGCGACCTTTCGTTACCCAGATTCGATTTTCCTCGTTCCATTGTTTGTGGATCCTATTCGCACCTAATTGTCCTCTTCGTTAAATAAGAGTCTGGTAACAACAATGCCAGCTTGTTGGAAAATTCTAGGAACAGGTTTATCCTGAACTTGAATGCACGATTCTTTTGCTATGCGGAAAAGGTTTTTGTTTTGATGATGTACCTATCAGATACTTTTAGGTCTTTAAAAAACTAAGGGCAGGATTATTTAACACCAGATAATATCACACTAATATTATAAATGCGAAAGGTTGGATGTTTGTTTTGATGATTGTTTGTTTGTTACTCAATCACGCCGTAACGACTGAACCAATTTCGATGATATTAGGTATATACGTAGATTATAACCTGGATCACCACATAGGCTACCATTTATCCCATAAATCAGTTCTCATGGGATAAAAATCGGGTGTCAAGTTGAAACAGCAGGTTTATCTTTATTTCTAGGTTACCTACACATTTAGTTGTGTAACGCGTACGAAGTCGGAAGTCGGCAATATAAGAAAGTTTTCTTTTACAAAATATTCGAACAGTCACAAATTATTTATTTATAATATCGATATTTCCCACTGCAGAGCAAAAGCCTAATTTCCCTCTTTCCATAGGTCGCTACTTTGTGCTATTTCTGGCCAGTTCTTATTGTATGAGTCCAGGGCCCGTAGCCAAATTACATTCGCTACGAATTCGACATACATTTGTTGTCGCTGTATCACGTGGTATTTCTATAGCATGTGTCAAATCTCATACATTTTCGGACTTATCGACTAGCGTCATCGCTAATCGACTGTAACTTGGCTAAGCCCTCAGGGCTCGTAGCCAAGTTACATTCGCTTCGAATCGATTTGATTTCTACCTAGGTTAGCTGTCGATATGTCACGTGATATTTCCATAGCGTGTGTCAAATCTCAAACATTTTCGCATTTATCGACTAGCGTCATTTCTAATCGAATGTAACTTCGCTAAGCCATCAAATCATCGCGCCACACATGTGTCAAAAAAACATGTCCTATTTTTATTATTATATATTACATGTAGCTTCTAAAGTACAATCAGCTATTAATAATCTGACAAGTGGAAGCCACGTTTGAGAAGGTGATAGCTTGAGTTCAACAAGATCAGATAAACTAACTGAACTGAGATCTGTAGATTTGCATTGGTAACTCGATATAGCTCAATCCAATACAAAGGTCTCAAAGACTGAGTTTCAGCTTCCAGATACTCATTCATGTTCAAACCACTTGACTACTTGCAGCCAACTCACTCAATGAGGAAATATTTATTTAGAAAACAATTTAATATTTACAAAATATTAAAAAACCCCTGACCCTGAAAAAGAGAGGGATTTTGTAGAGTGATAGCTTTAACACCCGCGGGGGTTAAAGCTACCATAGGAACCACCCCCATCAAAAAATTAAAAAATTCGCATCCAAATTGGTCCATCCGTTAAGGAACTATGATGACAGACAGCAGACACACACACGCACAGATATAAGCGTCAAACTAATACTCTTTTTGTGTCGGGGGTTAATAACCGAAAAGATAAGAATAATTTTATTTGACAAAAACTTAAAAAACTGTTGTACATAAATGCTAAGTTTTTAAAGGGTGGCATTTAAACGTATGGGTAATTAATAAATACCGTTTTTTTTTTAAACAAAAAAATTCAAAATAGCATCAAAAGTACTGATTGCACACTAAAGCATACCAAAAATTATAGATTTTACAAACTTTTTATACCCTAATGTAGTTTGTTATTCTACGTGATGATCTAATATTTCGAAAGCATACCTAATAATATTATATTTTACGAACCACAAAAACCGAAACCCTAATTTATTAGAACCAAGCACCTAATAAACTTGTCAGGACATGTTTTTATAAATAATAAAAAAAAACCTAACCTTAAATAATAATTATTTTTTAACATGGGGAAATCCTCATGGATACCACTCCAGCGCGGGCGCGCCGGAGATGCAATTAGATTATTTAGTGTGCAAGTCAGTTTTTTAGGTGTGTCATGAGAATTTTCGTTTTAATGGCAGTATTTCAGTATTATCAGACAAAATTTAGGTCCACACTCAGTTAAAAAGATCCTCTACTTTTGATAAGACTTATTATATTTTTAGTTAAAGATTCCCCGTTTTTAAATAATAAACATACGATTTGTTGAGGGTAGATTTACGTACTAAAACCAATACGCGCTAGTTGTAAACTGTGTTACGGCAAGTTAAGATCCTCGTTCCATACAAATAAGGTTCAAATTACTAAAGCGATTGCGGTCCGAGCAATAGAGCCGAGCGAGTCAGTTGTACGATATCATCGTAAGATGAGATATATGTAATATAAGATTTTTATTGTTAATGGAAAAAAACCCTAAGATGCCATGAACGTAAGTCTCCCAGAAGTAGACCATACAAGACTTTGGTCTCTAAAGATATAGTATTAGGAATTCAGGAGGATATTCAAAGATTGTCAAAATATTGCAAATAGGCTGCTAGGGCTGCCCCTTGCTAGGGAGGGATCGAACGTTATCTCTGTCATAGGAATCATCTATGTTTTTTTCAAAGGTTGTCCGGAAGAGATCGCTTTTAGCGATAAGACCGCCCATTGTACTAAAACTATTTGTAAAAATTTTATTCTGTATTTGACTTTGGTGTACAATAAAGATTTATCTTACTTTATGTTTTGAATTACCTCCAATGAATCATCTCGATAACACAACTATAAAGTAAATTAACTAATAAGGGGATGTTTACCATGATTTATGATTTTTTTAAATGTCCCGAGATATTTCAACACAGTTGAATGCGCCTTGATCACGGGTAAAATGAAGTCTTTGCAGGTGTTTATTGGAAGACGCTCTTTCGTCTCTTCCTAGGAATGAACTCACTAATATTACGACCCGTTTACAGTCAAAATTAAAGTCAAATATTTTTATTGATTATCACACATAAATCACAAGGATCACTTTGAAACGTCAATTTGAAATTATGTGAAATTAAAAAAATTCAGTTAAATTAGTGTTCTTTATCAAGATATTTTCAAATTTACATGTTTAAAGCATTATTATATACATACCTATTATATACACACATAGACACACACACACTTACAGGCACAGCCTCATATATACACACGTACACACTGTAAGTGTAACTAATCTTTGACTGGGATCTACTTTAATATTTCCCGGAGGAGGGTGTTGATGTCTGCGACACAGCCAGTGGCGGATTTACCAACAGGCTGAGTAGGCTTGTGCCTAGAGCGGCAGATTTTAGGGGCGGCAAATTTAGGAACGATTTTTTTTTTTAAGATTTCTGTAAGGCGATTTTCTGATGTTTTGTAGAAAGAAGTCTAGGCCTCTTTCTTACGACTTTTCCCTTTTCCCTTTCATTGTACATTCAAGCAACGGTACCACAAACTTCTATATTCTATGGTAAAACACCCAGTTCGCGGCTCTCCACCAATATAAAAAAAAAATATTAAAAAACCTGAAAACTCTCTACAATTTCAGTCTTCAACTTTTCAGTCGCAACTTTAGGTCTATTGATCTGTTTTTAGAACTTTAGTTGTACTCTTTCAACTCAACAACCCAAGATGTGCGGACCTTGCGGGCCTTGCGGACCTTGCGGACCTTGTGGACCTTGCGGTCCTTGCGGCCCTAGCGGAGGTTGCTGCGGAAGCTGCTGCAGTGGCGGATGCCCTTGCATCACTATCTACACTTGCTGCACCAAGATTTGCTAATTACCAAGCGAAGGCCGGTTGCGCTGTTGGCGCATAGGCGATCCTTGGTGCCTGTGCGGTCAGCGTAAACAACGCCAGTTTGTCTTGAATTATATTTACGTGGCGTTCCGTGAAAATAAACCTAATATACCTACCTATTACATTACCCCTTATAGTGCATGATTGAGCTTTGATTAGCTCAGAAATATACCCAATAAAAATAACCTGTGCAATTTCAACTAAGTTGTTGTATTGAAGGGCGGCAAAAATTGTACAGCCTATACTTGGGAAATGTGTAAATCCACCACTGGACACAGTTTAATACTTCTGCAGATATCATAGTTTTTCACATCATTTGTACCATTGGTTAAGTTCCAAATAAAGAATTTTATGATTTACTACCTATTTGTTAATCCAGGTATAATCTACGTACCTACATACCAAATTTCATCGAAATCAGTTTAGACGTTACGATTGAGTAACAAACAATTAAACAAACTTCCAAAATTTCGCATTTATAACATTAGTGTGATTATTAATGATTTATTATTGCAATAATATCATTTAAAATAATCATAATTTTAAGAAATAGCATGTTTTTTTTTGTGTGAAAATTGTTAACCACGTATTTTTTTTAGTGCATTGATGCAAATAAATGAAGAACACGTGTGTGCGAGGCGAGACGCAATGCGGAGCGAATCGCACTTACCCAGATAATGGTTTACCGAATTGAACCGAAACATTGAACGGTACGTGATAAATCCCGTATTTATAATAATGATACTATAATTTTGTTATTTAACTTCATTACTTCTCAGACCGTATTTGCAAAGTTGCCAAAATGTAGCAACTTTTTGCGTTCCACTTAAACCTTCCCTTAAAATTAGGTAAACTTTTAGGTAACCCATTAGGTATGTAGCAGTTAGTAAAACAAACCCGTCGACAGGGGGGAAAGAACGGAGGGGCCTTACGGGGAAGTCGCCTAAGCATTGAAGTTAGTACTAACCTCATAACTCCCCTTGTTTACGCTATTCAAACCGTGTGGGCGTGGGTTGAAAATAGTATATACAAAAAAAAAATATTTTTCCTATTTTTATATGATGATATTGTTTTATATATTTGTTTGTATCAAACAGACATAAAGGCGAAAATGGTGATTAGGTCGGTCTATCAGTGAAATATTTTTTGGAATCTGTTCTGTAGTTTTTGACAAACAAAACACAAACCTTACAAACAACAAACTTTACCGCTATACTATTAGTATAGATACTTTTCCTCCCGGGCAAGTGCGTTTTTTGACCCTATATAGGTACAATCGGTGTCTTTTGTTGTAATTTTACGGGTCAAACTTTTCATAAAATCTAGAAATCTCAGTCAGAACCCAGAATTAAAGATCAACCCCTTGACAATAAATTCATAGCTCCAGCTAAGTATACCTTTCTACTAGACGCCTTTGTACCATTTTAAACAAAAAACAAAACATAGCTTTGTGTATTTAATACCACGAGTTTCAGATTGAAAGAATATCCAACTTTATCGTAATCCTTTATTATAAAACTAGCTAACTCGCCCCGGCATCACACGGATTGTTATCACATTAAAATTATCACATTAAATTTAAAAAAGTAAGTTTTTGTTCAGTCATTTAAAAAAAGGTGCTAACCCGTATCTATCCTAATCATTTGTTTAGCTCATTTACAAATGCATATACAATTCGATAAACGCATTTTTTCGTACAACCTTCAACCCCTTTCCCCCCTTTTACTCTTAGAACCCTCCGTTTTTCGGAATAAAAAATATTAGGATCTAAAATTTAAACTATCAATATGAATCCAGTAGTTGACGCGTGATACGCGTACAAAAGGGCAGACAGATAAAATGAAAAAAGTTCGTCAATCAATTAAAATTTTCAAAAAATATTTAATGTCAGCACAGTTACAGTTTTATTATGAGTATAGATGGATATTTAATTTGATATGCTAGTGACTAACTTTCGTGTCGGAGGAGTAACGCTGTCCGAAGGCCTCCGACATGGCTAGGCGAATTTTATAGCTCGAATGGACATCCTTCAGATTCACAGAAGCGCTATTTAAAAGTACCACCCATCCAAGGAGTAAAGGACTTAGCTAATCAGGGCTCGTAGCCATTACATTTGCTTCGAATTTCGATTTCTACATAGGTTTTCTGTCGATATATCACGTGATATTTCCATAGCATGTGTCAAATCTGGACTTATCCGGACTTATCGACTAGCGTCATCGGTAATCGAATGATACTTGGCTAAGCCCTCAGTTAAGAAAGAAAACTAAACGTCATATCAACCATAGGGACAACTGCTGAACATAGGTCTTAGGACAGTTATCCAGAAAGATCAGTTTTGTGCAGCATGCACCCAACAACTCTCAGCAATCTTTTTTAATTCGTAGTCACCATCGTCATCATCAAACTTGCTATAAGACGTTGACTGCTAAACAAATACCTCCCCCATAGGTTTCCTGAGCGACCGATGATGTACGGCCTGCACCCAGTTCCCAGCAAACTTAAACACGTCGTTACCATCTAGTGGGATGTCGTCCTACGCTGGGGGTTCCAGTGCGTGGTCCTTCTCGAGAAACTTTCTGCACCAACAGCCGTTAGTTCTTCGAGCCATCTTAGGTATCTATATTTAAAACCTTCAAGACATTAACAGTTCCTTGAATTCACCTGATTGATTAAAATTAATATGCTCACGTAATAACGCACATCATCATAGGTTAAAATTACTCACATTTACATAATTATTCAAACATCAGGGAGCCCGTATATACATACACGTGCAAGTTTCCAGGTAGCAGTTACTTGTTTAACTTAACCTTTGATATCTGCAACATGGGTAGAGAAAACAAGATAATGTTTTATCTAAGCTTAGGACTAAGACCTACAGAAAATATTGGATTATAATTTAAATACTTTAGTGTTTGACTTGGTGGTAAAAAGATTAACAAAAAGTTAAAACATATATTTTTATTTTACTTATACTTCTACTAATAAATGATAACACATTTTTATCAAATTATTGTATGTATTTTTGATAGAGCGAAGCGAGATCTCCAAATCGGCTTGGGCAAATCGGCGTTGTATGTATGTATGTTTGTTTGTCCGAGGATAACTT
Organism: Philereme transversata; assembly: GCA_963924445.1. NCBI lineage: Eukaryota > Metazoa > Arthropoda > Insecta > Lepidoptera > Geometridae > Philereme > Philereme transversata. The sequence goes on from OZ004353.1 coordinate 9,659,872, forward strand.
ACGGAACGGTACGTGATAAATCCCGTATTTATAATAATGATACTTAATTTTGTTATTTAACTTCATTACTTCTCAGACCGTATTTGCAAAGTTGCCAAAATGTAGCAACTTTTTGCGTTCCACTTAAACCTTCCCTTAAAATTAGGTAAACTTTTAGGTAACCCATTAGGTATGTAGCAGTTAGTAAAACAAACCCGTCGACAGGGGGGAAAGAACGGAGGGGCCTTACTGGGAAGTCGCCTAAGCATTGAAGTTAGTACTAACCTCATAACTCCCCTTGTTTATGCTATTCAAACCGTGTGGGCGTGGGTTGAAAATAGTAAATACAAAAAAAAAATATTTTGTGGTGGTAAAAAGATTAACAAAAAGTTAAAACATATATTTTTATTTTACTTATACTTCTACTAATAAATGATAACACATTTTTATCAAATTATTGTATGTATTTTTGATAGAGCGAAGCGAGATCTCCAAATCGACTTGGGCAAATCGGCGTTGTATGTATGTAGGTTTGTTTGTCCGAGGATAACTTTTGAAGCGTTGATCCAATCATCGTGAAATTTAGTACATAGATAGGTAGTGATGGCACAATTTTGGTGTGACTAAATGAGCTAAAAATGTTGGGGGTTTGTTGAGATATTAGGGTGCAATAGGTGTAAAAAAAATTAAAATGAGACTATTACGTCAAATGAGACGTTAAATGAAAGGTCTTAGTTAGTACATTTCAACCCCGTTTTTATTTTTAGGAACTTTTTTGTAGTTTTTGAGTTATTGGCCATAATAAAAACTAAACTTTGACAAAATTCACAGGGTACACCAGTGTCCCCACAGTGCTGTAATATGCGTGTAGCGTATGTATCAAAAATATAGGCAAAAGTCTGAAATCCAGAATAACTGCAATTTGTACCCCAAAAAAGATGAACCACATAACATGAACTCCCGTTACCGTAATTTGATTGAAACCGTAGGTTATAAAGGAGGTTTAAAGTTATTTGGTTATTTATTTCGTGGCATTATTTTGATAGTCAAAGATTACGATTAATATTTTTTTGTTTTTATGGGAAACTCGCGAGATCTCAGTTCGGGTCAAACCACTAGTCTATTTAAAAACAATTACGTAGGTAACAAATTTTATCTCTTACATTAATAATCACTGCGGGAATCCTGAACTTATTAGCTATATCACATTTTTTCGTCGTAGGATTTTCGTCAACTTATTTAATGATGTTTCGCTTTTCTACGACTGATAAGGAACACCTTTTACGTTTCTGAGCCATTGCAACTAAAATATTGTTACGAGCTGAGGGTTCGGGATAAAATAATGATAATCAGTCTAACCAAAATAACACTTTTATTCAACACTAAAACGATGAATATACGAACTTGGTCACACGTAATCACAACACACTAATTCACACCACTGTTGCACAATAAACCACTTAAAGTCACCGAAATGTTCGCACGTATAGCCAAATCCAGACTGACTGTCCGGCCATCTCTCCGGCCTATTTATATCGCGCACAATTCACTACACTAGAACGATCTCGATCGTTTCAGGAAAGGGTCGGTGTTTCGACAGAATGACCACTCCCCATTCTGCGCAACCGCAGGCAAAAACACAGCATGCAGGTATATTCCATACCAAGTATTACGTATTCCGTGACACAGCAGGTAAGCCGAGAGCCATCGAGAAATTTCGACTATCACCTATTGTGTAACAGCCTCGGCATAACAATATTTAACAATAGTGACGAGTAGCTCTGTTTACATTACTTTCCATCAAACAACACTGATTGTTTTACGAAAAAAACGTGTCGAAACCTGTCGCGTCTGAATCACATACGATGGGTTTTGTACTATACATATATAAAGGGTGGGTTTTGGGTGGACAAAATTCGTTAATTAGAGATATTTACACTTTTTTTTGATAGTTGAAAATTCGTTATAAAGAGGTTGTTCGCAAAAAATCTTCGCAATGTAAAGGTATATTTTACATTGGCTCATATGGGCAATTCAAGGGGATTACGAAGAATTTGTTAAATCGAGAAAGTCGTTATATTGAGGTACGTTATATTAAGGTTGCACTGTAATTTGCAAATCAGATTCGGTCATAACGGAAGACCAGCGTGGGTTGTTATACTCGTATTACAACCCGCATCTTTTATACCTACCATTATCTTTTTTGTGTATTTACTGTGTTGTTGCAAATACATTTTTATTATATTCTATTATATTATAACAGTACCTCACAATAATTGTAAATACTAAGAGAAAATGAAAAAAAAACGGCAGTGAAATACATTTTTACACCAGCGAATAAGGTAAGGCAGTAATAAGGTTTGGCAAGTCGATAGCTTTATATTAGGAAAATTGACATGTAGATCAACTGCTTCACCCACCCACAGATCTATGTACATTTATACTGCTTGGCCTATGTCTCAAACCAGATCTATTTACCAAACTTTATCGGTATAGAGATAGATCGAAATTGTAGCCGTTTAGTTGTGAAAACGTAACAAACAGACAGCAAGACAGAGCTTTTAAATTTATAATATAAGTAGGGATAGTTTCTTGAAATACAAATCCAAATAATAATCTTACATCCGTAATAAAGGGTTCTAAACATCTATTTACCGAATAACATAAAAAAGCCATGTAAATACTCTAATGCAGAATTTTATTCAGCCGGTCCCTCGTATGATTTGAAATAAGCAAACCCGGTGAAAGCAGGTAGAAAAATTACTTTATCTAAAGGGATCGCGCGAACCCTCGATATGATTATTGGATCATGACTATATGATTATCTTTGTGTGTCCTAGTATGAATTTTCTTCAGTAGTAGCAGATTTTTACAAGGCTTTACTGACCCCGCGTAGAATAGTTGCTTTACATTTATTATCCGCTAACATTTATAAATTAAAGATCTTTATGTATGTTGATGGTATATTTTTCGTACGTTATTAATTGACGGTTGCACTTTCAATTAATAACTAACAACTGTATCTATCTATAATCTAACAACTAACTCACGGAAGGACTAACCTGCTCGATAAAGCCCACTGACGCGCATCATACAAGCACTCAATCAGGTTGCGGAGAACATTGACGTGTTCCACTGGTTACGGAGCGACTTCGTAAGGGCTACACTATTTTTATGCTCTTGTAAATAAATTAATTTATTGATTGAATGGATTATTATTTATTATTAATTTATTTAATTCAGATAAAATACATCCATAAATAACATTTAATCCTTAAAAAGTAACACAAAATCTTAAAATTTACTAAGAAACAATTAGAATAAATAAGAATAATATTATCACAAATAACAAATACCATAAAAATGAAATAATAAATTAAATTAAATTATTGAAGATTATGAAGTATTTGTATTGTTATTTTAATTTTCTAGATTTATTGTTATTTTGATTATGATTTTATTTGTTAAAAGAAAAAGAAAAAATATACTTATATATAATTTATGATGACTAATGTAATGATTATTATTAATTGACTTATGTTGCTACCCTTATTGTATTAGGTGACTGTAATGATAGATGTAATGTGTGAATAAATAAACAAATAAACTAATTAATAAATATTATTATAAATAATAAATATTATTATAAATAATAAATAAATAAATAAATATTGCTGGACATTTCACACATCGCTATCTAGCCCCAAACTAAGCAGAGCTTGTACTATGGGAACCAGATAACTGATAGAATACTTATATACTTTTTTTTTTGTAAATACATATTTTATAACAAGTAGTACAACCAGATTACAGATAGAAGAGAGCAGCTTCAACGCCCACCTCCTCAGACAACAAAGTGAGAAACATCTATCTGTCTATCTATCCAGCCTCCAGCACCCACGAGTGATGGCCGTCGACTGCAGTGCAGACTATCGGCCCGATTATCTGACGAGTTCGTAATGGAAGTTGAACAGCAATGGATGAGACCTGCTCAAGACTGATTGGACTGGCGACATAGAGAGGAGGCCTATACCCAACAGTGGGTGCTGGAGGCTGGAGAAACATAGTTCTGTCTATACAAGAACTATGACTTAGGTTAAGGATTTAAGCTATTATCATAGGCAAGTATCCCCAGCTTGGCACGGATTTATAAATGTGAATACGTAATAAACGCATTGGTGTGACCAAAAAATGAATTGAATCGCAGTGAAATTCCATTTCCGTTTTATGGGTAGGATTAGGTGGTCTTTTCCGTGTAGGACATGTCAAGTTTTTTTTAATGTTATTTGTGGGGAAGCAGGCTTACGGCCCACCTGATGGTAAGCGGTCACCGTCGCCTATTGACACCGGCAACGTCCAGGGTATTATCGATTCGTTCCCTACCCTGTAGAAACCTCTTTACATTTCTCTTGGAGCGTGCCATGTCGTAGCCTAATGGAAACCCCTCAGATGGGCAGGTGTTAAATTTGTTTGATGAAATTAAACTTTATTTTTAGGAATTTAGTCGTTTTCATGTATGAATCCTCTTGGAGTTAACATAGCCTGTAATATGAAATAATTAAACAGCCGTGTTAAAAAAAAAGAAAAAAAGGACACGGTATTTCATGGAAATTATTAATGTCCATGAAATACCCCTAATTAGGTACTTTGAAACACTCCTTTAGTTTTGCTTGCGAATACAGTTCCGATGAAATTAAACCAGCCCTGGATCTACGATATTTCCGAACCGAGGCAGAAACTTGTATGTGGCGCCCCCTCTCCTCCATCGTTTGAGACGGGAGCGAGGGGGGAATGGGGTATATATTAATATGCGACACATTATTTACTTTCTGTCAAATGTCAAAGTTTCATTTTCTTGGATACATTTTATGTCATTTTGAGGATATTTGACTGGACTACATATTTACACAGATATCGGGTGTAGCCAGAGCGCCCCGGTTTGCCCCCCCCCCCTCTTGGACTCAGCTAAATGTCAGGCATGAATTTTAAAATGAAGCTCGCCTGGTTTTCTTGTTGCCTAGACAAATATTTCTGTACGATAATTTCGCAATTGAGTCAGAGAGGTCTGCCAAAAGCGGTAGCGGTGTTTTGCCAAAATTGAATAAACCAACAATGTGAGTTTCCAGGTACTGCCCAAATTCTCCGCTAGGATAGGAGTGGGTATGAAATTCATAAATGAAGTTAGAATGATGCATATGTGTTTAAAATTGACTACAAAAAACGGGGATTTTATTTGTCAAAGAGTTTATAAGTGGCCAGTGTTTCGAAAACAGACCATTTAGAATAAGAATAAGAATAATTTTTATATGCCAGAACTTAAAAAACAGTTGTACGTAAAGTGCTAAGTTTTTATATAACACCATTACCTCCCGCGCTAGATGTAAACTGTGTTACGGCAAGGTAAGATCCTCGTCCCATACAAATAAGGTTCAGATTGCGAATGCAATTGCGGTAGGAACAATAGAGCCGAACGAGTTCAAATGACTCAGCCATCTGCAGTTGGACTATTCAAACGGAATAACTAACATCTTGTTCTGTTGTATTTTCATGGTTCTGTTTGTTAGTATTTATGATAAGAGGTGGTAGAGTTCCTTGTGAAAGGACTCACCCGTGGAAGTACTACCACCATACTTAGTTCTGCCGCCAAGCAGTATTGCTGTGTTTCGGTTTGAAGGGTTGCCGGTGAAATTACAGGCACTTGAGGCTTTACACTTGTATAACTCAAGTTGATGGACGTAGGGTTGCATCGTAGGGCACGTTTCTAAGGTGCGTGGTCTACAAGGTAATACTTTTGGTTACCACTTAACATCAGGTAGGCCATTTGCTTGTTCTATCTTGAGGCCGTACAAAAAAAAGGTGAGTTCTTTGGTTAAAAAAAAAATATTTCCTTTGTTTTTGCACTTCGGGTGTAAATCAGTTCTACGAGTGTGCTATAAACACATTTTCATCAGTACCTCAGTAGAATATGTTCATGCAATCATGCAACGCCTGATCTTTCTTCTCTGATCTCCGACACAAAAAGAGAAATGTTATAATTAAAGCCTTTGTCTGTCCTTCTGTTTGTATAATGTATAAATTGGTTAAACAGGCTGTTGGTAATATACTGACGATATTCAAGTGACGGTTTCTCAAAACATTAAAAAACTTCCCAAAAAAAACTACTAGTTATATTATCAAATTAAAAAAAAACTACTAAGTTTTGGTGGTTAATTCGATATAAAACTTACTGCTTACTCTTGCAATCGACATCCAAAAATATAGGCCGATTCGATCTCTTTCGGAAATGGCTGCGGGTTTTGGTTTAGAAATGGACAACAAGAGATATCTCGACACGTCATCAATACGGTATCTGTGGTTAGATGGCAAGCATTATGCAATAGCACAACATAAGTTTAATAAAGTGTTTGTTTTGACATGCCAAAATAAATTTCAGATTTCTATGGTAAATATTTAACAAATTTATTTGTTATGCTCATCAAAATAACCCCTTTCATTTGTGTGCGTATATTATCAAACACCCTATATAACCGTGGCCGAAATCGGCAAGGATATATTAAAAAACAAAATCATTGTGTGTGATATCGCAACAGGAATGCTAGAATGTTTATTAAAAAGTCGGATGTTTGTGAGATGGTTCTTAGATTTGTTTGATGGAAATTGGTTAACCACCAGGTAATACCAACTTACCGTATTAATAATAAACCAAAGGGTAAACCTACTAGCAATTTGCTAAAGCAATTTTCTAGTATTATAGGTACCTACTAACCGAATTAAAGGGTACATAACAGATTACAATAAACTCAGAAACCTTTTTTGTCGAATAGCACGCAAAAACCAGTATCCTATGATAACAAAGGGTCTCCTTATTTATTGTAGTATTATCTAAACATCTAGAACAATGAAATAATCTGTTCGAAACACGTACAGGGATAACGAACATTACATTTCCAGTTTCTATAAGGTACTTACAGACAAATGGCGTTCGGGAACGAAACGAAAGCGCTACAAAAATGGCATGCGATTTTATGCGATGAATTTACTCTAACCCGTGAAGATTTCTCGTGGTTTTGGTATGAGTTGATTAATACATTCAAAACATACGAGTATTACTTCAAAATATTGTATACCCGAAAGGGAGTGTTTAAACCATGAAAAAGAAACAACAAACTAATAATGTCGAATTTTGGAAAAATCGGGAAATTACAGAGATTTTCCTTTAACTCGCGGTTTCTTGGTCTTTGAGTCCACCTTAAGTCTTAGATATCAACAGATTGTTCTGAAGAAATTTTTCACGAAGAGAAATATCGAACTTCGAAAGTGGCAGAACAAACATTGTTCTTGTAAGGATGTGCAATGACCCGTGGGTAAAAAGAGTTGGTAAAATACGCTAGAAAGTCGTTTTTGGTCACACAAAACCTATAGCAGTGGCAGAGAGTAACAACAGCCGCCGAATTTCTGACTGGTCTTATGAGCGCTTTCGTATTGAATTCGATTGCCACATGTCTTTAAAAGATGGTAACAATCACCTCATCAATTCCCTCTGCCAGTCACGTTCTAGCTCAAATGAAAGAGAATCTAATCTTTTTTTCTGCTCCTCGTAAGTGATTGGGAACGAAGTATAAAGTATCTCTTGGATGCTATTTTACAATGCTATTTAACTGCGATGCCTTTACAAAGCTGGATTAGGGCTCGTTTGCATAATCAGAGTCAATTCGTACTAGAATGTATTTACTCAGAAAGCTGGGTTCTAATGTCTTTACATAGTATAAAATGAAGTCGCTTCCGCGGTCTGTTCTCTTAGATATTTTAAACTACTCAACGGATTTTAATACAGTTTTCAGCAATAGATAGAGTGATTCAAGAGGAAGATTTATATGTGGTATAAGTTCATATGTATAATACATACATAACTGTGTTTGTTAGTTTGTTTGTTATCTTTACAAGACTAAACGGCTATCGGATCGTAATAAAATTTTGCAAGCAGATAGATTATATCCTAAGAAAGGACATAGCCTACTTTTTAGCAAACTGCGTAAAATGAGAGTAATGTTTTATTGAAAAACCACCGCACGGCGGGTCAGCTAGTATTCCTATAAAGCTTTTAGTGTAATATACCTTGCTCCATCATCATTGGTGGCTGTATAATAGCCGGCCTGGATATAAGCCTCAGACGCTACCCCAAAACCAATCCTGTGCTATTCGCATTTGTACTGTGGCATCATAGCTCTCAAACAGATTTCAAACCTGAACCGATTTAAAAGTTATTTAATTATTAGCAGGTAAGCTGTATTTGATTGTTATATTCGAGGATTTTCAACCTCATAGCTTAGTCTCGGCTATTTTTAACCAACTTCAAAAAAAGGAGGTTCTGAATCGGAATCTTTTTTTTTTTACGTATGTTCCCCGATTACTCGAAGATGCTTGGACCGATTCGAGAAATTATTTTTTTGTTTAAATGGGTATATTTTCCAGGTGGTCCCATTGTAACCAAGTCAGGATCTCAAAAATCTCAAAAAAATTGAGGGCAACCCTCAAATTTTATAGGGACGCAATTCGGTTTAATGTTTTTACCTCAGAACTCCGTCATTTATCAACCGATTTGGAAACTCCTTTTTTTATTTGAAAGGGTATGCTTTCATATTGGTCTCATAGAAATTGCATCAAAATTAATTAAGTAGTTTGGTTAAGTTGGTTATATTTTTGTTAAAAAGTCTATTTATATTTGTATTTATGTTCGTATCTAGTTAAATATTTTAAATATGATTTGTTAATTTAAGTGTGGTATACAATAAAGCGTTTTCTATTCTATTCTATTATATTTGAGCGAACATTAAACATTGTGCAGTTCATACGAAAGAAGAGTGCTAGAAAAATACATTATATCACAGCATAAAACAAGACAATAAAACAAGAAGAATGTAAATCTGTGATACAATTGGCGGTTTTATAGCTAAATTAGCGATCTCTGCCAGACCATACCGGTATAGGCCTATATCTATTCTTTTTTGTACACAGATTACAGACATAAAAACTTACATGAAAGATATGTACAAAGGCGAGCTTCAGACAAGAGTTTTCTTGCCGCTAAATAGTGATACCTGATCTAAGCGCTGTGAACCTGCTTTCTCTGTCAATACAGTGAAAGTGATGAGATTATCGGACGCGTTCTACGAGGCTGCGAATCTACTTATGATTCAATCAGGGACCTTTATAATTTCAGTGATGGGTCGGTTCGATAGGCCTGTCATTTAATTAAAGGGATACTGTTATTTCGTTGGCCGATTTGAAGTGGGAGCTTATTGAAGACTTGGAGACCCTACTTAAAGCTTGTCTTATATAAATACCTGCCTCTCAAGATAAATAAATAATTTGATTTAACATGACATTCTGGTAAAGCTGTACCTAGTAAGTATAATTTTTTCTTCAAATGTGCACCACGTTCAGTTGTATATAGATAGGTTTGCAGACGATTACCGTACGTTCGAGGATATTGGCAAAGTTTCGCAACCGAATAGTTGCTATAGGTACCTACCTTATTTGCGGATACAATTTCCCATTTGTAGAAAACTTAGGTAAGCACAGACTTTCTTATTAGTTCCTATGAACTTGGTGCATGCGGGCTGCACTGCACAGCCGGGCTTTACCTTTGAAGTTACGTTCGAAGGCAAAAGTCGATTTTGTTTTTGTTCGGAACTTTTCAAAGCGATAATGACCAACAAAGAACTAGGTAAAAACCACAGATCTGTATTGTACAGATAACGCGAGTTCACCTACTGTGCGTCTTTTAGTTGGAGCAAAGCTCTAACTTTTCCGCTAATCATTCCGGACTTGGCTGGCTTGCCAGTTTCAATCCCTCCGTCGACCGAGACACGTTCTCGGTGATTTCAGATCCTTATAAATTTGACAGAGCATACACTTCACAGATACACCGTTCACACATAGATAGTTCCTTCAGTTGCCGCCTACACAAGGTACAGACATGTATCTGGGCGTTTCTCTCCTATCCCCACCCTGGCAACGGCGCAAGCTCAGGTTAGTACCTAAGTGGTGCCCTTGCGCTAGTTTTCTTATAAAAACTTACTGGGCTGAGCGCCTCTGCGCTCGCCAAAAATTCGGTTAAGCTGCATTGGCCTAAGAGACCTTCAGAAAAAAATAAAAAAACCCGGTTTGTCAATAGCACGTAGCTACAGCACCGGGGCGGTGCCTTTGAATCAGCTGAGCGCGGTGTTTGGGCGTTACAACACTAAATTGCTCTCGGGGCGTCGTTGTAAGTAGGTAAATTAGGCACCCTTGATTTTTATACAAATTGACGCACTTGCGTTATCTATTCAATATAGATCCGTGATTAACCTTGGTGTCGCAGTTTTCAAGTCACTCGAGGGGACTTTTTAGGCCATCTTATATGCCCGAACTCCCACATTTGTTAACCCCCGACACAATTAGAGGCGTATTATTAGTATATTAGTCTGTCCGTGGCATCGTAGTTTCCAACCGAACGGGGCGATTCGGACACGGTTTTTTTAATTAGAAAGCTAGCAACTAACTGCTATAGGTATTAACTAGATAATTGGGGTGGTTCTTAGCTATGTCAGTATTTAACCCTTGACGCAAAAGTAGTTTATATTGTGCAATTGAGGGTATTCTATCTTTTATCTATTCTTACTCGGCTACTTGCCCTCCTCGCAACAGAGGTAATCGCTGAAATCATAGGCCCTTAATTTACACACCCACATGTAATCATCAAACGATGTGTGTGGGAGTGTAGATTAGGATTATGATGCATAACTTGTCAAGTAAAGAGGGACCCAGAAATATCCGAACGCCGCAACATCGCGCATCGGCCCGATAAGTTATACAGCTAAGCTGGGATTTGCATAAATTCCGACATCTGCAAGTACAATTCCGAAGGTTCTCACACCTGAACTTATATTATACGGTCTGTCTTATAATTTGCAAGGTGTATTGTTTCGTGGGTTATAACTTTGGGTACAGTAGATATCTATAGGTAGACATATGTATGTAGGTAAACAGCAATGACAGGTACTATTATTTTGTCTGAATAACGTTGTCGCATTTTGTTATGTGATTAATGAAAAAAACAATTTAAAGACTTTTTTGTCAACCTATATTGTCCCACTGCTGGGCAAAGGTCTCCCCCAAGTCTCTCCATCTATCTCTGTCCTGTGCGACACTCCACCAAACCTTCGTTTTGCGGACGATATTGTCCTTTTTGTCCCAACATCTCAAGAACTCCAACAAATGCTTCAATAATTGAGCACGGCAAGTCTTGAGGTTGGACTTCTAATGAACTGGACTAAGACGCAGATTATGTCTAATAGCAAGAAACGTAAGGTCGAGGTAGATGGGCAAGAAATACACTATGTCGATGAATATATCTACTTGGGCCAGTTAGCAAGCTTCGAAAACAGGCAGGACAGGGAGATCGATCGCCGCATCGAAAACGCCTGGAAAAGCTACTGGTCCATGAAGGAGCACATGAAGGGTGACCTTCCTCTAACACTTAAGCGCCAGCTCATCGATATGTGAATCCTGCCCATCCTAACCTACGGTGCGCAGACATAGTCGCTGACTGAGTCACAGAAGTTCAGACTCAAGATTTGCCAGAGGGCAATGGAACGCAGCGTTCTTGGATTCAAACGGATTGATCGAGTGAGAAACACCACGCTGCGTTCGTTGATAGGCATTGCCGATGTTGGAGAATAAACAGCTAAGCTCAAGTGGGATTAGGCGGGACACATTAGCAGAATGCACCGCGATAGGTGGGGTTATCTAGCCACATCCTGGAGCCCTGAAGGAAGACGCGGTCGGGGTCGGCCAAGAAAGAGTTGGCGAGACATTTTTATTATGCAGGTATTTTACTTTTTGGTGATATCAGTTTAGTTGATAAAATTATGAATTTCTTGACACCCGTAGATTACCCGCTACGACCTATGACGTAGAGCCTTGGTAAAAACCGGAAATTATATAAGAAAAATCTCTTTTAATCATGAATCTGTTTTACATCCAACTACCAACATACTTTGCATCCAATTACATTTTGTATCATTAATTTACGACTTTTCAGAATTATGGGATTTTTTAAATTATTAATTAGATATTCATTAGTGCAAGTGGGCATAAGCAGGTAAGTACTTTTACTATAGAATATTTTAGTTTACCTTCGAGTTGGTATTTAATTAATTTTCTTCCTTCAAAGCACTAGAACAAAGTTATACTTTTTTTTAGAAATCGTAACTCTTCAGTATCAAGGTACAGGGACATTATATTAGTCCACGTGCATGCGGAAACGGTCCAGTTGAGGAAATCTTGCTTTATCTCTGCAATGGCTTTCTTAACTACATTGTTGCAAGAATATCGCTGTAAATGTTGCTAAGCTATACCTAATTGATCGAGCGAAGCGAGATCTATAAATCAATTTGAGCAAATCAGCGTTGTATGTATGTATGTTTGTTTGGCTGAGGATAACTTTGGAAGCGCTGATCCGATCACCGTGAAATTTGATACATAAGTAGATAGTGATGGCACAATTTTGGTGTGACTAAATGAGCTAAAAATCTTGAGCGGTTGTTGAGACATTGGGGTTCAAGAGGGGTAAAAAAAAAGTTAGACCATTAGGTCAAGTGGGACGTCAAATGAAAGGTCTTCATTAGTACATTTAGACTCCGTTTTTATTTTTAGTAAAGTCTTTATAGTTTTTGAGTTATTAGCCATAAAAAAACGGAACTTTGACAAAATTCACAGGGTACACCCGTGACCCCACAGTGCTGTAGTTTGGTATGCGTAGCTTAAGTGACACAAATATAGGCAAAGGTCTGAAATCCAGAATAACTGCAATTTGTACCCCTCAAAAAACATATAACATGAACTTCCGTTACCTGTAATTTGAATAAAACAGTAGGTCAAGTAATTTGGATGTTTATTTCGTGGCACTATTTTGATAGTCAACGATTACAAATAATATTTTTTTGTTTTAATCGGTGACTCGCGATCTCAGTTCGGGGCGAACCACTAGTTCTTTCAAGATTCGTTTTTATAGCCTGTTTATGAGCCCTGCATGTTACTTGAACATCGCTTCCATTGTCGATAAATTCTGTGTCAACTACGGATAGAGAATACTGAATAGAAAGTGGTATCTGGAATGGTTATTAATTACCTACCAACAAACTCGTGTTTCTCTATGAATCTTTTACATTACTACGAGTATCTCTCATATTTCTGTGGCACAGATTTAGCTGTATATATCTACTATTAGCGTTTGCATTTACATATACAAATGTTTTTATTTCATTAACTTGTGTTGACAATAGCTCAACTAGTACTTGAAACCTCCGTTTAAGTATAAAATACCTGTATTAGGAGATTTCGGTCTTCTGTAATAGAAATTGTTTAAAATTAAAATATAAACGTTACTTATAAAAATAATTAAATAAATTTACAAAACTTCCATTAAGTAATGAATTATAACTTACAAACATTTTATATGTAAACTCAATATACTATATAAAAATATTATAAATGCAAAAGTTTGGATGTTTGTTTGTTTGTTACTCAATCACGTTGTAACGGCTGAACCAATTTCAATTATATTTAGTATATACGTAGGTTATAGCTTGGTTCACCACATAGGCCACCATTTATTTCATAAATCAGTTCACATGGGATAAAAATGTATAAAATGGGGTAAATAAATAAATATTGCTGGACGTTTCACACAGCGCTATCTAGCCTCAAATTAAGCAGAGCTTGTAATATGAGAACCAGATAACTGATAGAATACTTAATTACTTTTTTTTTGTAAATCCAAGCTAATATATAGAAAAACATCCAGACCCGAATCAAATATCTGTAGATCATCCAAACAATTTGTTCCGCGGTGGGAGTCGAACCCGTAACCTCCTCCCGTACGTCGCAGCCGGCTATTCGCCCAATACGCCAGAGAGGTTGCCGATAAAGATAAATATATATAGACATAAAAATATATCTTATAAAATTGCCATAATAGTCATAAAAAATTTAAGCAACCCCAGTATCCCCCGGTCAAATCTTTTAAAGATTTTAAGACAAATAGGGTCGCAATGATGAGTCTTATTAAATTTTCAACAAACCAGGGCGTTCTTTAGTCCATTTTTTCTAGATCTCAAAATAAGTAAGTTGTATCACATAGTTTTACGGTGTTCTTTTTAGCTGTATTGTTTTCTTGGTGTGCAAGAATTATCTAATCTAAGCTGTATGTAACTATAACGCGGGCGAAACCGCGGGCGGGTCAGCTAGTACTATATAAAATTACTCTCGAACTTTCTAGCATGGTTTATATATTTGAACTTTTTGACCCTGATATTGTAATTTTATCATATATTATTCTAAAATAATAATAATCCTGTAGTTAATGAAAATTTAACTGGCTTTGGGTATCCCAAACATTTGCTTACATAATTTAGTTCACTCGTACCTTCTAAGAACCGCGCGAGGCCACGTCAAAACTCAAGTAAATTCCCTCGGCAGTGTCCCACGTGCACTAATTTAGGCTAAGCCACAGTATACCTAGTAATATTAAGCCTGGTCTTACAGACGCACCTGTGCCCAGACTAATCTGGCGCTTATTGCCGAGCCACGCTAACTGTGTCTGGGACCTTATGGCACTATCTTAAGCAGGAAATCTGAGTTGCAGCTTATGTACAAACAAGAAGAATAAATGCAGTTATTGACCTTGGCGTAGAGGATGAGCAAGAAATGCAAGTGTGAGTTCGATTCGAGTATGTACATATGTGAGTAGTATGATATGATAAGCAAAAAATAATAAACATATGAATTGATATATCACGCAAACGTTTTACAGGAGTAAATACAATTATGATGGTATTTTTCAAACTTTTTTTATTTTGAAATCAGTAATAATGTACAATTATAATATATATTCACTCTTTTATACTTAACGTATACACCAAAGTGTAATTGTATATTTGTGAGTACCATAAAAAATGGATACTTAATTGTTTTTTAAATCCCCTAATTGATTAATTTCCCAAGTAGGTTTATCTGGTTTGACGCAAATCTGGTCAGGTTTAACGCTAAAGCGTGTGTATTCTCCGCAAAACGGACACCCCACTCGTAAACACTGAAAGTCTGAGCTTGTTTAGCGTTGAGCTCACGTCCAACTGGAAATTAGGCTCGCACATGGAATCTGGGGCCAAAATCACTTACCATCAGGTAAAATAGTGTTTAAGAGCTTGATTATCTCCAAAAAAAACGTTATTTTGTAGCAATAACGGTTCTTGTAGCAGCCGCTCTTGTTAGCGCCTTCCTGAGGTAGAACGAGAGGAGCGCTTTAGGCGCCAGATGGCAAGGGGCGCCAACAAGCCAAATGCAAAAAACAATTTCCAGCGCAAAATAAAATTTTGATGGTGCCTTTTGAGACGCGCAGGACCAGTATTGTGTTGCCAGATCAGATTTTTAGGCCACTTATTAATTTTTACATTTTTATAATTTATATATGTAGGTATGACAATATATATTTTATGTATTATAATATTAATATTTATGTAATTTTATGATTATATTATACATTATAAATATGCATTTTATTTTATATTATCTATATTTATTATAAATATACGTGTACTAATAATATCGGATTTACGCCGCCGTCCTTATTTTGTTCACATAGATCCTGTCCATCCATAGGTTGCCTGGAAGAGATCGCTTTTAGCGATAAGGCCGCCCATTGTACCTATTATTTAAGAGTGTATTTTTTTATAAATGTTTGTATTCAATGGTGTGCAATAAAGGAATTATCTATCTATCTATCTATTTTTAAAATCCATTGGTAACGCTGAAAAATCCGTAGATTGCCTCTAGCTAGATAAATACGTAGATCTAGACTTTTTTAAAAGATATTTGAAAATTTGGGAATTATTATTTATTTACCATAAAACCGAAATATAATTAACGTGAAGTGGAAGCGTTGACTAAAGGGCGCTGAAAGATAATCTAGCACTAACCTGATCAAAGGCTACGGCCGGTGCTGGCGCTTGTGCCCCATCTCAACTTCCCATCCAATCTATATGACTAATAGTATTTATGTCGTTGAAATAAGTAGGACACATAACTCAAACAGCTGACGGTTGTTACGGCAAAACGGTGTCGAGTGGGAAGAACAGCGTAGGTTGACCTCCAATTAGATGGAAAAACAAACAAATAAGGAAGGAGGGGTGGCCTATGTTAAGTGGTGGAGGTCCTACGGCTAATATCAAGGTTATGATGATTAATTTTACATAGAGGGGTAGAAAAATTTCAGACATTTCCTTATATTTGTGTCACTAAAGCTACATGCATACCAAATTTCAGCACTATGGGGTCACTGTACCCTGTGAATTATAAGGTTCAGTTTTTATAATGGCTACTTAAAAACTACAAGGTTTAAACTAAAAATAAAAACGCGGTCGAAATGTACTCACAAAGACCTTTTATTAGAAGTGCCATTTGACCGGATAGTCCCATTTTGTTTTTTTTTAACTCCTCTTGAACCAAAATATCTCAACAACCCCTAAACATTTTTAGCTCATAGTCACAGCAAAATTGTGCCATCATTACCTACATATATACCAAATTTCACGGTGATCAGATAAAGGCTTCGAAAGTTATCTTCGGACATATATATATAAGTTTATTTAGAGATCTCGCTTCACTCGATCAATAAAACCAATTTCTTTTTTGAAATGAAACAGATAAAGGAAATGCGTAAAATAAGCCAAACGTAAAAGTACGTACTCAAACGTAAACTTTAGGTACGTTGGACCTAAACCAAGGTTTACTTTACCTACAGCTACGTTTAGACCTTGAAATTGAAACTTTACTCATTTTAAAGTTCAAATTCCATACGAAATGATTTTATGATTGAATAAACCCAAAGACTTCGTCCTAAGGAAGCCTCACAAATCTTATATTAGGTACGTTGTACCCTTATACTGCAATGTCTTTTATGTCTCAAATGTACCCTTGCCTTAATATCAAAGGTGCGGGGGGGCCTATAGGACCACCTGCGACAAACTTTAAGGGTTTCGCTACGTGTTCGTCACTTACTTTTTGTTTTATGTATTTTGTATTTACGAGCCGTAATCTTAAATTATCCGACCCAAAACGTGACAACTTTACCGAAATAGTACCTACTTCTCACTGAAGGGAATAGAAATAGAATTATCCCAGTTTTGTACTTTGATAAAATTCAGGTAGACTCACTAATAATTTTATCAGCGTAAATGTTTATTCACCCTACCTGCTTTGATAACTCGATCGAGAAAGTTGCTGTCTTGCCAATAACAAAACTATTGAGCGAGGCAGGCGCCACCTGCATTGGTATTGTATTACGAATAGGTGACACGTGACCTGGCTTATAACCTGATCTGAGTAGCCACGCGGCCAGCCGGTGCCATTTGTTTAATACTAGAATTTTATTCGTATAACGGAATGAAAGTGTTTTCGTAGATGTCGTAGCATCGTAGCGGGGTCTACGAGACAAGTTTTCGTAGTAGACCTCTTTGCGTCGTAGAATGCTACGCCTTAGCGAAAATTGTTTGGCAAAGCAGCATTTTTGTTCGGTGCTTAAAATATACCTACTTCAAATAAAATATATGTTTTTCAACATCAGCAGGGCAGATTCGAACAGGTCTCCCGCTACCAATTAAACATTTTAATCTGTTTGCACGAGCCCGTAAAACTTTGGATAGCGGAACCAATAGCAAAATCATTATCCGCAAATCAATCTTCGTGAGAAGGCGGATGTAACAGGTTCCAATTATTTCGCCCTACACCTCAGGCATAGAATAAAGTGATAGAAACGCAACTGCTTTGCAAATAAGCACATGCTAAATAGCATAATTATGTCATATCACTCGTCGGTTGGTGCACGGTCATTATCACCTTGCTGCTGTTGCCCAATGCCACCAGTGGTGGAAATCTAACCCCAGTCATCGCCAGTGCAGGCAATTGTCTCCGAATTATGTGTCTCGTGACTCATTCGCGTACAAAAATAATAATAATATATTTATTTAATTTCTCTCACAAGTTAGTATCAGCTTAAGTCTAAATACAAAAACAAGTTTGTTAACTATCTCTTGTTGTCCCTTTCTAACCCAAAACCCGCAGCCTTTCCAAAAGAGATATCAAATCAGCCTTTATTTTTGGATGTCGATTGCAAGAGTAGCCAGTAAGTTTTATATCTAATTAATCACCTAAACTTAGTCGATTTTCTTTAAAATTTGATAATATAATTAGTTGTTTATTTTTCGAGAAGTCTTTTTTATGTTTTGAGAAACCGTCACTTGAATATCGTCAGTATATTACTAAACACCCTATATAGGTTAAACAATATTTATAACATTAGACGGCTATTTTGAGTTGTGGTGTGTTTCGTATCTACGTTAACATTATAACCTAATTTACCTCAAGTAATTCTTTGAAGAAATATCATCGAAGTTGGACGTCCCGTCTGAATATAAATGAGTTCTCTAATAGAATTGGATAAAAGTTTCCTTTAGACAAAAAAGTGACAAGTTTGTCGTATGAAAAAGTTGTTGATTGGATGGCCCACGGTTCAGTTATATGCGTGCGAATATCTGAATAATACATTAATTTATTCTTTCGTAGAACTATTTATTTTTTAGTC
Source organism: Philereme transversata (assembly GCA_963924445.1). NCBI lineage: Eukaryota > Metazoa > Arthropoda > Insecta > Lepidoptera > Geometridae > Philereme > Philereme transversata. The sequence goes on from OZ004353.1 coordinate 9,678,533, forward strand.
ACAGATTGAGGTGACGAGGTTGAATCATTGGTAAAAGAACTGACGAGACAAATGCAAGCAAATTCTTATAGTTTATTCCACAGAATTATATTTCCACAGAATCTATAAATTATATCAAGTGAAGTGAAAACTTTGTACCTCTTTTTAAGCTTATAGCGCGCACGGAGGAGTGTGAGATTTGGCATAGTTAAAGTTTAGATTGAGAGGGAGGGGCGAATGCTAAAAGTAAGCTTAAAAGAGTTTATTTTAATTAATTACGGTCGAATTTCTACCACTGTGCCCTGGCAACTTAGTAATTACTGCTTGGAATTTATTTTCTTTATACTCAATAAAAATGATATTAAAAATGCGCGCTATACAAAGTGCTCATATGAACTTTTAAATAAGTAATTACTTCTGTATTATGTTTGATAAGTACATAAAATTAAGAAAATTGATTTACAAAGTGCAACTCTATTATAAATAGTAATTTTATCAAAAAACTTATAAAGGTGCTATAGCCTACTGAGTTACTCTAAATCAAGATATTATTATACTAAACTGTGTTTAGCTGTAATACGTTTATAACATTTATGTTTAATAAAGACCTTTTTAAAAACAAACAAAAACTCAATAAAAATGGTAGGTAAATATAATATTTAATGGTATTACATTACTCTCCTGCGCAGTCGGATAAACAGTAGCCTATGTTCAATCCCGGTTATAATCTATCTATTGCCAAATTTCATCTCGAGCTAGCCGTTTACTCGTGGAAACACAGCAAACAGACAGACAGAGAGAAAGTTACTTTCGAATTTATAATATATTTATGGATTACTTAATTCAAAAACATTTATACAACAAAATCTATTTGGCACAAGCACACCGCTTTCGCACTAATAGAATAAGATGCCAGTGCCCCCAGACACAATTTATTTTGTAAAAGACCAAAAGTGGGGCATTGGGTACTGCTCATAGGTACCTTAAATCCCAACATACCTGCTAAGGTGGTAGAGTGACCAATTAACAGGTACCAGCTTTAAAGCGTCTGGCGGAGGTAAACATTTTTTGTATGTCTTTAGGATTTTATGGAAGACAGGGATTTTACACACGCACCTTCTTTGCAAGTACTTATTTCTGTAGTCTATACATAATTAAGTTAGTCATTACTCAGATACGATACTAAATTTTAATGGGTACTTATTATTTTATTTTTTTATAAATTAAAGGCTAGCGTTTGACCACGAGCTACTCACTACGAATAGATTACTGATGATGGAGCCAGATCTCCAAATCAACTTTGACGAATCATCGGTGCATTCATGTACCTATATATAAGTTCTTGCAGCTTAAACTACAAATAATGACAGAGTATTTGAGTATTTGAGACCATATACATATAAAAATAAAGATTTTTTTAATCTAGCCTATACTGTCCCACTGCTGGGCAAATGCCTCCCCCTCATCTCTCCATTTATCTCGATCCTGTACCAAATCCCGCCAGTCCCTATAAAAAGCGTCCAAATCATTGCGCCAACGCTTCTTAGGCCTTCCACGGTGTCGCTTTCCATCCACAGGGATCCATCCAGTTACGATCTTAGCCCACCTATTTGCTTGCATGCGGGAGACATGACCCGCCCAATCCCATTTTAACTTGGCAGCCTTGATACCGACGTCAGCGATGCCGGTCTTTGAGCGTAGCGAAGTGTTCTGAACCCTATTTATTCTCTTGACACCCAAAATGCTGCGCTCCATCGCTCTTTGGCAAACCCCGAGCTTGGACTTTTGAGATTCTGTCAGTGACCAAGACTGGGCACCGTGCACAGGCAGAATACACATGTCGATGAGTTGACGTTTTAGTGGTAATGGAAGCTCGCCTTGTATGAATGTCTTCATGGACGAGTAGCTCTTTTAGACATTGTCAACACGACGATTGAATTCTTTTTTCGAAGGAAGCTAACTGGTCCAAGTAGCACCACTCATCGACATAGTGTATTTCGTGGCTGTCTACGTATCGACGCACTGAAACGATCGATTACGACAAGCACACCTAATAGGTAATCACCGGATTCCAGGATGCTGAGAGTCTATAGCGTTTTTAAGCGTTTTTTAAGTAATTATGTACAGTAATCGGGAAAGTTTGAATAAAAATAAATAATATCATATAAAATAAAAATAAATTTATTTTTATTATATGGGTAGAAAACGTCCCTTCAATATAATTACTTTAAATTGCGTCCTTTTAAACATTAAACTGGGGCAACATTTTACCTTATTGAGGGCAGCTACTTTTTATTTTTGTAGTTAACAAGGTTTTGTACTTACGAAACTATAGGTTTATTTTAAAGAAAAAAACAAATGCATTTTCGAATTTTAGAAAAAAAAATAGCCAAATCACATTTGTCAAAAACAACATATTAAGCATCAATCGACTCTATTTTCCATCAGGAACACTTTTCCTAAAGTAACTTTCCAAATCAAACCATATTGTAAAAATATAAAAAAGTTTTCCGCAGAATTTCAACTTATCAAAAAATTTAAAACTGTTTTGAAATGTGCAAACTGGGTTCTTTTATATGATATCCCACTCGACCTAATAACCTTATTTTGAAATAATTACTGATTTAAACGGGTATTTATCGCGTATGTACTTTTTATTTGTTATCCCGACGTTTCGGCTGTGTTGCAACGGTCACGTGTGGACTGGAGTACTGGAGACTGGAGCTACCGTCGAGAAGTGATGGCAGCTGCAGCAACTACCCTCACTTGGTCTTCAGATTAGAAATGTCCTCGTTCATATTACGACATACTGCACTAACCGTATCTACGCACTGAGACGACCGATCACAATGCGCACACCTAATAATCACCGGGTTCCAGGACGCTGAGAGTCTATAGCGTTTTAATCAGTAATTATGTACAGTGATCGCGAAAGTTTGATAAATACTTATTTTGAAATGTTGACCCCACCATATTGGCCCCTATGGCAATCATAATGAAAATATTTTAATCTATTTTTAATTGAATTAGTGTTGGGTCAGTATTAATTATAACCATTCAAAATTCCAAGTCGAAAATAGCTTCAGTAGTTGGTGATCTACTCAGCTGTGACGGACGGACGGACGGACAAAGTCGCGCCGCCAGAAGGGTTCCGTTTTTACTAGAGTTGCCGCGAATAGTTGTTATAGCGAACAGTTGAATACCGATTTATAGCCATTCACTTTGGCGATTAGTCGAATAACTCGACATTACTATTCGACATAAATAAAGCACATTAAAAATATTTCTAATTTCTTCTAAGGTTGTGAGAAAAGAAAACAATAAAGTTAAAGAAATCTGTTTCATGTTATACATACCTAATGTAATATAGTAATTTAATTTTTCACCAAGAATGCCACTGCTGAAGAAATCGCCCACTACATCGCATTAGCAAAGGCTGACAGAAAAATAAACCCATATGAATGGTGGGCTTTGAGTACCAATAAGAACAGATTTCCTATTTGAAGTAAGCTTGCTAAACGATACTTAATCACACCAGCAAGATCTGTTTATTCAGAAAGACTATTTTCCGAGGCAGGTTTAACTTATGAGGAAAAGCGAAACCGACTTGCTCCCGAACGTGCAGAAAAACTAGTTTTTTTGCTCCACAATCTGCCTCTGTTGGATTTTAAATATTAATTAAAAAGCCTAACTAATTTAATTTCATGAATATGATAGGCACAGGCACATATTACAGATAATAATTGATACTGTGTATTGTTTTATTAAGAAAAATAATAAAAATAGATTATTTTTAACTCATTAGTTTTCGTTAAAAGTTTATTTTAGACGACTATTCGCCGAATGTCGAATAATACTAGCTATTATTCGGCATTCGAAGAATATTTCATTTCATTTCATATTTATTTCTAACCTTACTTACAGAACACTTAGTTACGTCAACTTCATTACATAAAAAATGTTAGAAAAACATTTACCCAACTAGTATTTTAATAATTAATAATACAACAATGTTTTAGTTGCGGCTATATGCTGGCTTTATCAGAAGAACATTAAAATAATAAAATCAAATTAAAATAAAGTAAAATTAGTTAATTAAAAGCGGCTGTAAAGAGACCTTGTCATCAAAAAATATAAGCTTAAAAACTATAACATGTCAAGTGGTTGCAGCTGCACAGGGGCTTTGTCAATAAAGGAGAGATTTATGCGCAGGAGTTGGCAGACACCATGCGTTTTTATCATTTAAGAACTCATCTGTAGAGTAGTATGATTTTTGGGTTAAGTTACTTTTAATACATCCTTTAAATTTGTTTTCGTTTAGAGCTAAAATGTCTTTCGGAATTTTATTGTACAAAACGCACTGAGTTACCCATAAAGCTTTTATTTGTCTTTTGTAGTCTAAATGCCGAATTAACTAAATTGTCCTTATTTCTAGTGTTCATATTATGAACATCAGAACGCTTTTCAATCTTATGTATGTTTTTACGTGCATACATGATATTTTCGTATATATACAAAGAAGGAACGGTTAATATTCTAATTTTATTAAACACGTCTCTGAGGGATGCTCGTGTGCAAAGGTTATAAATTGCTCTGATAGCTCTTTTCTGGAGAATAAAAACTGTCTTTGAATCTGCTCCTGACCCCCACAACAGAATTCCATAACTTAGTATAATGTGGAAATAAGCGAAGTAAACAAGCCTAGCAGTTTCCACGTCTGTCAGCTTCCTTACCTCTCTAATAGCATATACAGCTGAGCTAAGCTTATTCCCTAGTTTTGTAATATGCTGTCCCCATTGTAACTTACGATCTATTATTATACCTAGAAACTTGGTGGATTTGACTAAATTCAAATTACTGTTCATTAAAATTATGTTATTCGTACTAATTTGATTTTATTTACTAATGATAATTTGACACAATTTGTTTCAGATGGATTTAATACTAAATTATTTGCAGAAAACCACTTGCTTACCATTTCTAGTGCGTCATTAATAAAATTTACGTCAGCAATTCTCCTTTTGACATTAAATAACAGGGATGTGTCATCGGCAAAAAGCACAATTTCATTATTTGTTTTTTTCTGTATCATATGTGGTAGGTCATTAACATACACAAGAAACAAGAATGGGCCCAATATGGAGCCTTGTGGTACCCCCAATTTATTAACAGACCCTGAGGATTGTACGTCTCCTATTTTTATTCGCTGTTCTCTGTCACCCAAATATGACGCTAGCAATTTCAGTGCGTGATCTATTACACCAAAGTGTTCTTATTTCATTATAAGCGTTTGGTGGTCAACGCATTCGAACGCTTTTGAAAGATCGCAAAAGACACCAATTACATCCTTTGAGTCCTCCCAAGCATTCAATATGTGAGAAGTTAATTGTAACCCAGCATCTAAAGTGGATTTCCCTTTTGTAAAGCCAAATTGACGGTTATGTAGCAGTTCATTAATGTTAAAGTATGAAAGTAATTGGTTTAAAATAATCTTCTCAAATACTTTACTGAGAGAAGGAAGAATCGATACCGGTCTGTAATTTGAAGGGTCTTCTTTACACCCAGCTTTGTACACTGGTATTACTTTGCTGTACTTCATCAAATTGGGAAATATGCCATTATCGATACTGGAGTTGAAAATGTCAGCTAAATTAGGAGATATTTCTTCATGGTTATTAACACTATTTGTACTAATATTTTAAATTTGTATTCCTAGCAAGAGACTAAGAAAGAGGGTAGATCGTTATATCTGCCAATAACTATCCACTTGCAAAGACTTCAGTTTACCCGTGATCATGGCGCATGCAACTGCGTCGAAATATCGGGACACTCAAGAACTCACAAATCATGGTAAATATCCCGTTTTTAGTACAAATAGTGATATTTCTTCAATTATACCATCTAAAACTTTTACCGACAACCCCCACATATCTTCTGTTTTTTTTAATTTTTAGCGACTTGAATACCTTCTCAATCGTTTTTGAAGTAACATAATTAAATTGAAAACTTCTTGTATGTGATACATTATCTACATTATCGACAAGGAATGATTTTGCCATATGTGTGGATGCATTTAATCCTTTCGTTAATTTTAATGGAATTTCTGTAAAAAAAGTTTTCGAATGTATTTGCTATATCAAGCTTATCATGGATGACGGTATTATTGACGCATTAAGGCTTAAGGCATTTATATTTTCTCGAACTTTACACTTTCCAGTTTCTGTTTTTATAACTTCCCATGTGGTTTTAATCTTATTATTGGATTTAGATATTTTTTGTTTGATGTAGAGAGACTTCGCACAACTACATATTTGCTTAAATAGTTTGGAATACTTTTTAACAAACTCTATAAATTCTTCATCTTTGGTATAATTTCTTTTTTCATATATGTAGGTCATACAGAGTTTTCCTGCTTACAAGAATACCTCGAGTGGCCCAGTCAGCGAGTTTTGGCTTTCTATTTATTTTTAGTTCTTTGGTTTTAAATATATTATTGAACTCACTACATATAACCTTTAATAACGATTCAAAATGCAGGTTCGAGTCCGTTAAATTAAGGTCCAAATTTGCGACCCTTTCTCCTATGGCGATCTGGTTCCATGCGTTTTTCTGTCAAAGGCCTATATCTAACTTTGGCCACTGTTTGATTGTCATTGCCGTAGAAGACTACACTTTGTCCTCTATGATCCGACCGTAAATTATCAATAAGTAATTTATGAGAATAGTCAAAATTTAAGAATATATTATCCAAGCAGGTAGACGTAAGAAGAGTTATTCTAGTCGGTTCCATAAATAGTTCGTATAAATGAAATGATCTACACAATTGAATAAATTGCTGTTTTTCTAAAGAATTTGTCAAAAGGTCAATATTAAAGTCGCCACACATCAATATATTTTTATTCTTATTTGAAAGTCTTCGTAAAGCCTCTTCCAGATTATTCATAAACATTATAAAGTTCGCAGACGGTGGTGAGTAAACACAAAGAATAATATGGTGATCCAACTCTGCACATTACACATTCATTACATTTCACATATACGCTCAGTAGAAATGCAAACTATATATTTTCTGTCTTTGGCTTTAATATTGTCCTTTATCATAATTAAGGTGCCTCCACCCTTAGCTAGAACATACTAACGACTTTATAATTACATAATGTGAAATGCTTAGTGTCAGGTGTCAGGAAAGTTTCTGAGACGCAAAGAATCTCAAAGGGGTGGCATTTCAGAAAAGCTCAATTTCCAATAATTTACCTAGGAACCTATTTATGTTCTGATGCATTAATCTTACTAGCTTTTTCGATTCCTTAGGGGCTACTTTATTAACTAAGTTGCTAGGAGAGTCTTGCATGATTAGTCTTGAACTAACGCAACAAGTTATTGTCTTACTTATAAGTTTAAAGATTGAATAACAATAATTCCATAGTCACTTTTATGGTAATCAGCATTTAAGACGTCTGTTAGTGACTGTACTACAATATGTTTTTGTTTTTTAGATAAGATGTTTTTTTCATAAGGTTTATAACATCTTGCATGGTACGAGTATGACATTCTGCAGTTATTTGAAGTTGGTCACGCTGTTCTTTCAAATCTATCAATTCGCTATCTATTTTCACGAGTTCATTTTTTAGCCGGCAGTTTCTATCTATAATATCTTGTATCTCTAATTTACTTTCTTCTCTTTCTTGTAGTAGTTTGTTATTCAAGGTATTTGATATTTCTAGTTTTTGCAGCGTTGATTTTTAGCTTAAGTTCCAATTCTCGTAAGGCGCTTTGTCTAGTTTTCATTCTGCTAAAATTGCTTCAAAACAGTAATAAAATTAATAAAATACTTTTTTGTAGTGCAAAAAGTATTTCTTCGCTATGCGTGGGTGGGTTTGAACTTCGTGCCTTGAGAATGCTATTCCAGCGTACCGAACTCTCGTCCAGTCGTCGGATAAGAAAGCGGTTGAAATAGTCAATCAGTTTGTAACTCAATTCAGTCGGAAATTAACTTATTTGTTTATTTTAATTGACGGTGTTTGCAAAAAGTTGTGTCAAGTGATCGACGATTATCGTTGATAAACTTTTATAATTTTTGATAGAATCACTGTATACTTTCTTGATAGTCTATCAAAATATAATTAGCAAAAACTTACTGTTATATTCACTGTTATTTCGAATCACTGTGGAGCTTTCGTAAACAGTGGTAAATTGTGTGGTCGACAGTTATTTTTTCATATCGTATTTTATCTACGCTTTTGTGAACTATAAACAATTGTACACAAGATTCACTCAAATAGGTAAGTACTTAGCATTTCAAACCCTATAAATTACACATTTGACTATTTTTACGCAATAAAATATACAGAGCTGTTTGTTTACCTAATATCAAAAAAATGTCGAGTAATGCCGAATACCGAATAATAGCGAGTATTCGCGGCAACTCTAGTTTTTACCATTTTGATCCAGAACTCTTAAAACGAATTATCGATTGAAGATTACCTCTGCTAATGTCAAAAGATACAAATATACAATTTCAGAATAACAAAGTCACGTAGGTAAGTATTCTCAACTTGAACAAGGCTGTATGCAAATCAGTTGTATGAAATTACCTACTGAAACAGTACTGGTTGAATGACGTGATGAGATAAGCTACAGATCACTGATACCCCTGTCGACTGATAACATATCATGGCACCATATTTTTATTTTCTAAAACGAACAGAATGATCGCCCCGACTTCAGCTACCTCGTGCCGTTTTATAATGTGAATGTGTTACCTCGGAAAATGAAATATTGGATCAGTTTGTTTTGCTTGTTTGGGACTCTTACAGCAACAAGTAGCGAGGACATAGGTGAGTGACTGTTTGTTTATAATATCCTCGTCTAGTAATTTGGTTGCGATTCGATAGTAATAATCGCCCTAATAAAAATGTTTGTATTTGATAGTACCAATCTATCATTTTACAAATTTATTTTCCTTATGTTTACCGATTGTAACCCAGTTTTTGTTTTTTATCTGCTGATGTACCTGTCAATTTACTATGACAATAACATATTATTGTATAAGACGTAAGGTAGACAAAGGAACTGCTCGTTACAGATTATACCATGTAAGTACCTACTTGAACACTTACGCCTAAGGAGTTCAGGCTTAGTTTGACCTCACTGAGACATAAACTGCCTTCTGATATGACTTAGATGGTAGTTTATGCAAAGAATACAATTATTATTCGTTGCAAAAATAGTTAGGTTTGTTTCTAGCAAAGAAGGGTTTTAAAACCATTGAAAAAAAATTTACTTAATCTGCACCATAACGTTTTTACTAAAAATATTGTAAATCGAATGAATTTCCTGTTTTATTGGCTTTTATACGTTGGTGCACCAGTGTTATTTTTTTGCCTCATCTGTTTAACTTGTCCTGTAGCGTATTAGTTTAATTGATCGAGCGAAGCGAGATCTCCACATCAACTTGGGCAAATCGGCGTTATATGTATGTATGTTTGTTTGTCCGAGGATAACTTTCGAAGAGTTTATCCGATTATCGTGAAATTTGATACATATGTAGGTAGGTAGTGATGGCGCAATTTTGTGTGCTTAAATGAGCTAAAAATATTATGGGGTTGTTGATAACAAAAATAGAAATGAGACTATTAGGTCAAGTGGGGCGTCAAATGAAAGATCTTCATTATGTAGTACATTTCAACCCTGTTTTTATTTTTAGTTTAATCCTTGAAGTTTTTGAATTATAAGCCATAATAAAAACAAAACTTTGACAAAATTCATAGGGTATACCAGTGACCCCACAATGCTGAAATTTGGTATTCGTGTAGCTTAAATGACACAAATATAGGCAAAAATCTGAAATCTAGAATAACTGCATTTTGTACCCCAAAAAGAGTAACCAATTAACATGAACTCCCGTTACCTGTAATTTGAATGAAACTGTAGGACAAGTATGTGGTTGTTTATTTCGTGGCACTATTTTGATAGTCATAGATTATATTATATATTTTTGTTTTTATGGGAGACTCGCGAGATCTCAGTTCGGGGCGAACCACTAGTTTCATTTTAATTTTATTTATGATGGATTTCCAATGATAATATAGAGACTTAAATTAAAACAAAATAGACGCGTTCTCTGTCCTCACTCTGGGAAGGCAACCACAACTAACGCAGGTAAACATCATTTATTTCATTAAAAATAGTGTAAAAGTAGCAATACGAATAGAAATTTGCAACATCAAAATAGTTACAGAAACTATCAAAAGATAGAACATACATAGTTGATATATTTTAATTGTTTCAGCCCCAGATTACTGTGAATCAATAAAATGTGTGGGGATAGAATACGAGTGTATAGATGGAAGCTGTTACTGCGCTCCCGGATACGTACCGAACCACTTTCAAGTGCGATGTGTGAAGTGCCCAGGTAAGACGCACTTTATGTAAAAAAATTAAAGCCATTATATTTACTCATTAAGAGGATATGCGGGCTGCGTTTAGTCCATACAATCGTATTCCCTGGATAGTGACACAAGAGCAAATATTTTTTTACTACACAATCTATGAGTGTCACTGCCCCTATGTTTTGTCCATAAATTTATAATTATAAGAACTAGTAACCTTCTAAAATCACAAACATTGCTTTTTTACCGGCCTCATCAGACGTACCTACAGCAAACAAAGACGAATATAAAAAATAAAAGGAAAACATATGTACAGGCTCTTATTCCTCATGGAAAAATATTATAATGTGTCTAGTTTTGGGGGAGAAAACAAGCGAATACGAAATAGGGATTTCGTTTATTTTATATAAGTATAATCAGTCCGAGCTGCAGTTGTCTCTATCGCTCTTTATCAGGGAAGCAATAGATTTGCAATACACCAATAGATCTGTTAAAAACCTATTTTTTAAATTACTTGCCGCCCGTGTTTCCTCTTAAAGATGACCAAAAGCCGGCGCTGACTGACGGCATGGCCTGGCAAAGGATTTTGTTCGCGGAAATTGATTCTTATTCTAACGCCAGTTTACCCCGGCTTTTAGGCATTTTGACACTACCTCAGCCCCCGCCAATTTAGCGCAACGTATTTACTTACGACGTATTGGAGCCGCGGCGCGTGATGTAACACCTCGGCCGTAAATTCACGCCCAAGTGTCAACTATTATGCAGTAAAACTCCGATTTTCTGATATAGTATATGTATTAGATGACTTGTTCCGGCTTCACCTTTTTCTTTTACACAAACCAAGATCTGTGAAGTGGTGGTGAATAAATACACAAATTATTTCTAAAACAGACCCAGAAAATGTAATTCTTCTTTCAGAGTCGGTATGTAACGTATGTATCGCTATAAACCTATACATCTATGTTAGTTTCTGTATCTGGATTCTATTGAGCGGCATGCTGCTAGGCTCATTGGCGATGACTCCCTAGTGGAAGCCAATTTACAAAGTCACCGGGTAGCCAGGCTTTCAGTTTTTACAAGATTCTTTTTGATGGGTGTGCGCAAGATGTTCATGAGCTTTTCCTTCCTTCCCTCTTCTACCACCGGACAAGTAGACGTACTGAAAAGTACCCGTACCTGGTTGGCATACCACCTTGCCGTACCAAACGATTCGCTTCAACTTTAATTGTTAGCAAAAGTAAGGAGTGGAACTCACTTCCGGCGTATGTCTTTCCGGACCACTATGATCTCGGAGTCTTCAAGTCCAGAGTGAACAGGTTCTTTCTAGACAAGCATGCTCCATCTTCGACAACACCGTCTCACCATCAGGTAAGGTAGTAGTAAATTCTTCATCATAACTCAAAATCACACAAAATAAAATAAATTATTTTGGAATAATACCCCACTTGACCTAGTAACCCAATTTGAAAATTTTGGCTCTTTAGGCTAAAAAAATGAAAATATGTTTGATTTTTTTTTACTTGCAATAGTTTTAATAGAGGATTAACAGTATTATTTTTAACTATGTCAAATTTCAAGCCGTTAAGTTCTGTAGTTGCTAAAATAATCAACTGTGACAGACGGACGGACGGACGTACGGACAAAGTCGCACCATAAGAGTTCCTTTTTTACCATTTTGGTTCGGAACCCTAAAAAGATGTATTTTATTTAGGTAGGTACTTAAATAAGTTGTTTATGATTTCAGGATTTGGTGAAAAATGCTTCGGGCAGTGTTGCAGCCTTCACGGCAATGACACTCTACACTGCTGGCATGATATTTGCCAGCCCTGCTATGATGCTTATGGCAATTGGATTTGCAGGTTTGTATGGTTTTTTATAACGTTTACTTATTCAGATATCTAAGAGTTTACCAAATACTGTGATATGATAACAACAGTCTCAAACCCTCCTGCATCCACAGTTTTTTGCGACCGTTTATATCGTCTTCGGTACATTGGTTGGAGGCGCCACCGTCGTTTTCTGGTTTGTGGTTGCCAGACATTGAATAACTTACTGAACCATAAGCAAGAATCACAACCAGATAAAATAGTTTGATGAACTTATTAAATTCAATGCATTTATATCGGGTAGGTACATACTCAAGTTGGTCCTGAAACCTTGAAAGATAAAAACTCATCAACATATAATATAAAGTTCAATAAACACACCAAATGAAGTAAACTTAAAAGTAGTCTGATTACGCCCAATGTATTCAACACTTTTTATATTATATTTTATTCCAGAGAAAACATGAAAGATATTCTGCTGATATCTAGCGCACAGATCGCCATGGGAGCTGCGTTAGTTTTCGGAATTATCGCCACTTTCATACTGCTCTACAAACTATGTGCTGCCACTAATATAAGGTATTTCTTTGGAAACTCTAGATGCTTAGACAACCTAAACTTTTTTCAGCTAAATAGAATATAGTGAAAATTCGTGTGGAATAAAAGTCAGCATAAAAGCTCAAGGTCGCTCAGCATGCTATGGAGAGAGGGCTGTGCTGTGTTTATCTACGAGACCGAATAAAAAGTAAAAAGTATGTTGCTGGGAACGGGAAAAGAACATTCAGGTCCATTGTGGCAAGAAATGGATAATCTTCACGGATTCTGCACCAAAAATTATTGAGTGGTATCGTTTTGGACAGTGACTCCATACTGGTGTCTGATGACTTTTCTAAAAACGATTCATATATCTCATTTATTCATATATTCTATAATTTTAAAACAAAAGTACACACCCATTATCTGTCCCTGCGTTGAAGTTGTAACTGCTTGTTAATTCATCATAACCATTTATAAGTTTGCTTATTTTATTATAATTAAATTTGTGTTATTATTAGTATTTTAGGTTTATAGTATGTGGTATGTTTTTAATTTTGATGTTCCGCCGTCATGTGATAAATTATAATCCTGTCCTTACAACGGTTGTCTGAAAGAGATCGCTTTTAGCGATAAGACCACCCATTGTACTAAATCCATTTTTAATCCTGCCCATACAACGGTTGTCTGGAAGAGATCGCTTTTAGCGATAAGACCGCCCATTGTACTAAATCTATTTGTAAAAATTATGTTCTGTATTTTACTTTGGTGTACAATAAAGAGTTATCTCTCGTTTGACATACTTTCGGGCTTTTGCAAGTTGGGTAAAAAAGGATTTTCAAATGCGCGTCAAACGGTGTCGCATCACGTGCGCCACGTCTGTACGAGAGGAGTATTTTTGATTTTTTTTTCATTGTTATCAGTATTCTCGAAGAGCCCCCACAGAGGCTTTGCGGAACCCTAGGGCTCCGCGGAGCACACTTTGAGTATGGCTGGCCTATAGGATTAGCAAATTGAAGTGGTATTGGGCGGAGCACACAGATCAAAGAACTGGCCGTTGGGGCAGAAAAGTTCTAGAATGGATACCACTGGAAAGTGCAGCATAGGCCAGCCTATACTTGATAGAGACCTGATAAAGGTTGCTGCGAGCCGTCGGTCGTGTCCAGGCCGCACAAGATCGGTTGCTATGGAGAAGTCTATGTTCAGCAATTACTTGTATTGTTTATTTCACCCACTGCTAGATGTAAACCTTCTTTTGTTTATACCATCCACCACAATTCTAAGCCAGTTTCATACATGAGACTTTTTCTTGTTAGTCTCAGAGTGACGTGGACGTGACGGGCGGAATGCAATGCCATGCAAGCCAAGTCTTAATTGAAGTATCCTGTTAGATAATGCAATTGATATAGGTATGGATTAACATCAGGCGAGCTATTAGGTTAAACCGTCACCACATGCAACACATTTTTTTAGATAGGGATAGTTTTATTATTATGGGACCTTATATTGTTTTTATTGTGTCTTGTTCTGTTGCAGGCCGTTAGGAGACACACACAATACTACTGGTAGACTATCAATAGGAAGTCTACAGATCTATATAGATGAAAGACTACGAGATGCACCTCCAAGGTAAACACATTCTACATTACCTACTATTTGTTTTAGTAAAACACCATTTCACGCCTAACGAAATCTGTCTGAATGTTTCTCCTTGGTGTAAGTGTTCCAGTTCCACTTTTGTTTCCTTTTCCTGTCAAGCTAGAACACTCTAGAAATGTTTTTTTCTACAGAAATTAGAATGTAGGAAGAATTCCACGCGTAACACACGAAAAAATACCATAAAAAATTTACACATTCTACACTAAAATGTCATTTTACTCGCAAGAGTGACTTGCGCAACGATGCCTAAACGTATTAAGTGGCCAAATATGATTTTAGGAGTTGTCAAATCATACAAATACGTCAAATTTAAGCATGTTTAGTCGCTAAATACATTTAGGGAACGTTGTGCAAGCCGGGCTGAGTATTCTTTCGTGGGTATGCGAATTGCAAGGCTAAAGTAGAGATGGACGGGACACTTTGCTAGAAGGAATGACGGCGTTGCAATAAAGCGATAACAAAATGGTGGCCAAGGGATGCTCGTAGACGAAGAGGCAGACCACCCGCCCGATGGTCGAATGACATTATCAACGTAGCTGGGAACAACGAACGAGACTCGCGGGAGACCGAAGAGGATGGCGTAATAAAGAGGAGGCCTATTCCCATTTTCATCTAATCCCATTCAGTAGGTGCAGACGAAGACCGGCTGAAATGACGATTCTTTCGTAGACACAAAGTTGATCGTACTTTATGTGATGATTTCACCGTCACAAGTATGCTTATGCAGGACTGTAATTGACATCTATTTTGATGTTCTTTTTATCTTGTTTGCTACGAGTTATCTTTGCCTAGTCAATAAAAAAATTCTTATCAGTTTCCGTCTTTTAAAATATGAAGCCCGCCAATGTTATTAGCTAGTAATTAGGTTAAAAACATTTGCGACAAACTCGTTAGCGCCTCCTTACAGATACGTTTAGTAAAGGTCATCCTTATAGTCAGCAAATGAGTTGATGAGTGACACGTATGGAGACAATAAACAGAATCAGTCAGAGAAAAAATTTGCAAAATTACAAGCTACTCATTTCATACAAAGCGCGTCTGATTGGCTTGTAATATATTTAGCTAGTTTTACATAAATGTAGCATTTATGTATTCAAATAGAGACGCTGTAAACAATGCGACAATGTTATAGATCACTGATTTAAATATTCACAGATACACACCGCAGCCAGCTTCAGGGTCAGCCATCTATCCGGCCGTCGCTTATCTAAATAATGGATTTGTAAGTATTTGCTCGGCAATTAACAAGGATTTGGAAAAATTAAAACAGGAAGTTTCTTTACTTTATAAAAACAATGTTGGTAAAGATAAGAATTCTTATTTGTGAATGCCATATAACTTTAAGCACGCACACACAGACACACAAGCACAAACATACACACATCAACAATGTCAAGGGATATTTCATTTCGAAATTATTAACTTAAAAACTATTTGCTATATAGAAAAAGTTTATATATGGAATTAAACCCCTTTTGTTCTATTTTCAAAATAAAATAAAAAATAACTGTAACCAAAAGTATTAAAAGCGGACTCTGATTTGAATTTTAAAAAGTTAATGTTGCCTAAAACAAATTTACTTTTATTTAAATTTCAACGAGTGTCACCTGTGTCTTAATTTTAACTGATCTTGTGATCTTTATATTGTAATGGAACGTAGACATTTAAGCAGAGAAGAAATGATAAGAGGCATGTTAGAGGCCAGTGATATCCAACGTGTGGTTGCCGATGTAGTAAACACCAATCAAAACGTAATTTCTTGATTGTGGTCACGTTATCGTATTAATGGGGATGTAGCAGAACGCCACACTGAGTTAAAACGAGTTATCACCCCTAGATCGTTTTCTCCAAAATTCCGCCAGAGGGAACCCAATCTCTTGGCGATGTAGCTAGTGCAAAGGCTCCAGAAGGCTACATGAAGTTGATCTTCATCCTCGTAGACCGCTTCGTGTGCCAGCTTTATGGAAAAATTAGCAATGGGCAATGGTTTTCTTCACTGATGAGCCCCGGTTTGGATTTCACCCCGATTCATGAAGAACACGTGTTTGTAGAGTTCCAGGCAGACAGACGACTCCACCATCCACAAGAGGTCCATTCGTACCAAGGCGGGACGATCATGGTTTGGTTGGCGCGCGAACCGAGCTCATTTGAATAAGAGGCAGCATGACTGCACTAAAATACCGAGACGAGGTCGTAGAGCCTGTGATCATCCCTCACAGAGACAAAATTGGACAGGAATTTCAGCGCATGCATGATAATGCCCCTCCACACACGGCGCGACTGGTATGGCTGCCCTTCCGAAACATGATGTCACGGTTTTGGGCTGGACTGCACAGTCACCCGATTTCGGAAATGTTGCAGCCAAGAGCTTTCAGCAATTTTCGGTCGATCACAGATCACAGAATTTTTGATCACAGAAGACCAACTTTTTGTCATTTAAAAATGAACAGAGAACCGCATACCCCAGTGAGGCTTTGCCGTGCTAATTTTAAAAATGAATAACCGCTGTAGAAGAATTATCATATTATTATGAAGTCAGGGGGTGGGAGGCAACGCCGATTATAAAATTCTAAAAATGTAATTCTATAAATTTAAGGCCACATAAAAAATAGTAAATATCGCGAAAGGGTGCAACGATGCCTAATTGTATTTAGTGGCTAAATATGATTTAAGGAGTTGTCAAATCATAAATACGTCAAATTTAAACATGTTTAGTCGCTAAATACGTTGTGCCGTTGTGCAAGGGATAATAGAGACATAAATAGAGAATTAGTTCGTGAAATAGGCACTAAATATATTATTCTCTTTCAGGTACATGATAGTAGTGTCCCTCCGCCCCCCTACGAGCCACAAGACAAACCAGAAGAAAATAATACGACTGTACACATATAAAATTTGTTCATACTCTTCCTATAACAATAATAATATAGCTTACGACTATATTATTTCACATGATGGATACACTCGGATCTCACTCAGTACGCAGACACGAACAGGTATCCCCACAAGGGGGTCAGAGGCCAACACAGCCAAAAAATTCCTGCTTTCAAAACCTATAGCTGGTTTTGATAGCAGGTAAGCGTATTATAATTATTTTCATTTTGTTTTTGTTTCTTAAAGTTATGTTCCTACTTTCATTTCAAACTATTATTGCATGCTGTGCCTACTTCTAGAAGGGCGTACACCGTCCTTGGTAAACTTTTATATATTTTTGTTCTTGTATTGTTTCGTGTAACGTCCAGTTTAGAGGGCCATTAAGGTCACAGTTCATTAGAGCCACCCGGCACCCGACCGCCCGCACCGCCTCGTGCGGCTAGTATTGTTTATATGGACTAGTATGGATATGCGCACACTTTGCTTCCCTTGTCAATACATCTATGAAAATCTGATGTATGTTCACAAAAATATTAATTTGTTTAAGAAAAATCATAATTTTAATACTAGAAATAAAGATAAACTCGCTGTTGCCACTTGTAGACTCCATAAAGTTAGTAAATCGTTTAAAGGGCAAGGTGTACGCTTTTATAACCAAGTCCCAAGGGATGTACAAAATTGACAATTAACAAATTTAAAAACGTAATTAAACAAAATCTTTATAAAAAAGCCTACCATAAAATATATGATTACTTAGATGATAAAGAAGCTTGGGATTGAAATTGCTCCAAGTCGTTCAAAATGTTACAATTTAGACGTAATTTATTTTCTGTATTGTAATGTATTCTAAATGGATCATTAAAAAAACAACCAGCCTTGTTTCTTGCCTTTCTTTCCTGGCTTGGTCGCGAAGGAATAGGCAGTAAAATTGACGTTTCAAAGTGATTTTAATGAATACAAATGCAAACTTTTTTGACTACATCAACTCCGTAGCGTCACCGGATCGCCTGTGTCGTCAGCTGTCCACGCGCAGACGGCGACAACTCACTGCTCGCATGCTTGCCTTGCGTTGCTGCGCATTGCTAACGCACGAGGCCCGAGTGGCCCGCGCGCTGCCTGCGAGTGATTCACGCTAGGACAATGCGTCGGCGATGCGCCGCTCCCCACCCACACTTCATTCCCAGCCTTTCTTTCTAACGTGTCGGTTTTTTGACTAGTGTAACACTGGTGCCAATCGCTGACAAACTATTCTGAAATTCGTGGACCACGCAGTGTCTAATCGTTCACCACGCGAGGTCCACTGGTTGAGCACGCGACGTTTATTGGTGACAACGTGGAGTCCACCTGTGGACCACATGTCGACAACGAGTGGACGCCGAGCGACGACGCGGTGCTGGTCAGGTGGCAGGTGGCTCTAATGAGCTGTGATCTTTAAAATAAAAATTACTTTTGATACATGCCCACTCTTTGCATAGCAGTTAAGAAGGTAGAAGTTAAGAAAGTAGAAGAATTCACGTGACAGGTTTCTAATAAGCTGAGAGGGGGCAAACCCCTCTCCTGATGGCATATACAAATATATTTATTGAACTATTATAAAGCAACTTAATCATACATAAAAAACTTAAATTTTAATATATGCCTTGAAATTTTTGGTTTCTGGACATAGGTTTTCTCACTCTTCCTACAAAATAACAAAAATCTGTTTTTGATAAATGTGGTTAATTAATTTGTAAATATATAAAGAATGAGTGTACTGTAGATGAATCTCTATTTACATAGACAATATACATCTACAACCCACAGATATTGTTATTATTGATGTGATGTCTAAAGCTAAGCTACGCGTGAAACTTGGTCTAATAGGTTGTTACTTGTTAGTTTTGATCTCAAAACATATTTTGACGACCTCCGAGGCGCACCGGGGCAAATGTCTGAGACGCAAAAGATCGCAGGTTCGATTTCCACCGCGCGAACAAATGTTTGCATAAACCACAGAATGTTCTGAACACCAAGTGTTCTGAGTATTTCTCTATATATTATAAGTATTTATTAAAAAAAACTATAGCTTGGCAAAACAATATAGAAAATAATGGCGATGCCACTGTCAAGCGTCGAGACATTTTTAAACATTTGTAGTCACAGTAAATGACCGAAATTGATTAATTCAATTACAAATGTAAGATATTCACGAGTGACTGATGTACTGTACTTTGTAAGTATCCAATCAGTTGTCTGGTTCCCATAGAACAAACTTTTAATAATTAATTTAGGGCTAGATAGCGCTGTGTGAAATTTTCAGCTTTTTATTTTTATCATGAGAATTTCTTATTAAAAACAGCGTAAAGATGAGCCAATTAATAAACTTGTTAGATATATTTATGTCTAGATTATATCTAAGATTTTGTTGCCATAATGTACATGGATGGTCGTAACTGGATGGATCCCTGTGGATGGAAAGCAACACCGTGGAAGGCCTAAGAAGCGTTGGCGCGATGATTTGGACGCTTTTTGTAGGGACTGGCGGGATTTTGTACTGGATCAAGATAAGTGGAGAGATGAGGGGGAGGCCTTTGCCCAGCAGTGGGACAGCATGGGCTAGATAAAAAAAAATGTACAACGAACTTGTACCTACAATCCTTGGAAAAATTAAATCATATTTTGCATTGATGGGATCCCCATGATGGACAATATGGATATACCCAGATCTCTTTACTCAGTATGCAGACCGTATAGATATTCCACAAGGGGGAAGTCAGAGGGAAGTTAAAACATAATGTTTGATACATGCTCACTTTTTGCATGAATGCGACAGAATCCAAGGCCTGTCTTTGGGTAGGTTAGGTACCTACTTAATTTTGAAGAATATCTCTAATCTATACCAACTTTAATTCTAAAATGGTTCTACACTATATATTTTTTGTTAGTTACCTAATTAACCAATCTTAATTGGCACAAATTTTTATCAAAATCAAATATAGCCTGTGGTATATTTTATTTTGGTTTTAAGATATCCATACTATTATTATAAATTTGAAAGTAACTCAGTCCCTCCGTTTGTTACGTTTTCACGACTAAACGGCTGGACCGGTTTCGATGAAATTCAGTTTACAGATTGATTATGACCGGAACTGGATTGTACACTAGTGCCAGAGACCAGTAATATAAATAGACTGTCAAGTCCATTGAAAAAAACGTAATCCGCAAAAAGCTCAAAATCCCGTATTATTTCTAGATGGCGCTGTCTCATAGCCTGGAAACTTTCATAGCGGCCATTGCAACCAAACAAATTAAAATATTTCTGGTTATTTTAGAATAAGTAATATTGTCCATGCAACAAGATTTACCGATTTTATTTCATATTGATTATTTACCACTTTCGTATGCTTAATCACAGATGGCGTAGGAATAGGATGAAAGGTAGCATACAAAAAAACGCATTGTTTTTTACCTAGATGGCGCTTAACACAAAATTAAATGGCAGATTTTTTTACTTCTAAGGGTATCGTCGCCTAAAAAAACAATGCAATGTAGGTAGTTAGCCATTATATACTCACTACAGCAAAAATCCTAAGCTGCAGGATTTTTAAGTTGGCGAGTCTATCGCTATAAATAGGTACCTACCTATTTATTGGAGACACATTAATTCAAACTGTTTTGTTCTAGTTTAGAGCATAACGGTTTTAATTACTATGCTTTCTTTTACCATCAGAGCTCTACGGACCAAGCCAATACGATTCTAAACCTAATGATGCGGATTTCCTAGTGCTCGATTTAAAAATTAAACAATATTCAATAAATAATATGAAATAATCAAACTTTTTATTATTAAATAATCAAAAATCAAAAAGGGGTTAAATATACTAATGAAGACCTTTCATTTGACGTCACATTTGACCTAATAGTCTCATTTTTATTTTTTTTACCCCTATTGAACCCCAATATCTCAACAACCCTCCAAAAAATTTTAACTCATTTGTCACACCAAAATTGTGCTATCATTACCTACCTATATACCAAATTTCACGATGATCGGATAAACGCTTCGAAAGTTATCCTCGGACAAACAAACATACATACATACAACGCCGATTTCTTGATTTGGAGATCTCGCTTCGCTCGATCAATAACTAGTGGTTCGCCCCGAACTGAGATCTCGCGAGTGTCCAATAAAAACAAAAAAAAATCATAATCTTAGTAGGCAAGCAGAATTATTGTACTGAGAAATCCAAACGCAAAGAAATTCACCTGAAAGCCGAAAACAAAACAATTAGCCACAAGAAAATGAGCGGGAACGAGTGGGAACCATGAACTGACTGACATTGAATGACAGCCAGCAAGCAAGCAAACAGCCACGCTGTTTGCATCTAATTTGTTGCATGCTGTGTTGCCAAACCTCACTTCTCAAAAGTCACGACTAGCAAGTCTAAGAAATTTTGTTGCACTTATTATATTGCTGGACATTTCACACAGCGTTATCTAGCCCCAAACTAAGCAGAGCTTGTACTATGGGAACCAGATAACTGATAGAATACGTATATACTTTTTTTTTTTTATAAATACATACTTATAATATAATAGAAATACACCCAGACACGGAACAAATATCTGTAGATCATGCAAACATTTGTTTCGTGGCGGGAATATGTAGTGTACTTATGTAATTAAGTTTATTATTTTAGTAAATAACGTATTATCTTGTAGTATGCATTTGCCGGGTACTTACAAATGAATTTTATTTTGTTTCAAAAAGTATTCTACATATCTGTACATATCACTACAAATAGGTATTTCCTCATTTAGGTGATAATGGTACGATCATAGACCTAAGTAATGAATTAAATATATCTATTTATTATTGCACCAGCAAGGCTTTCCTTTCCTAAAAAAACCCTATTTTGACGGAAACTTTCATGTTCTGGCAATTCCGATAAAACTGTGCGCAAGTCTCAAAAAATACTTAAGACTGAAGTTTTAACGAAACTGAAGACCGGCAACATCGCATACCGTGCAAACTGACAACGTCGCATTAATACTATCGCGCACGTTAAATTGGAAATAGCGCCATCTATTTTTTATCGTTTTTTTCGTGAGCGGTAGTAAGCTAGATGTTGGCTAGAGGTCACATAAATATAATGATTTGGAACTCCTAGCGACATCTCGCGTCCTAACAGGTAATCAAATATCGAGTTACATTAATTTGTTCGAGACTGGCAGTCTATTTATATTACTGGTCTCTGCTAGTGCTAATTAATAAATAATATGTACTGATACTACCCATGGGTATTGCCTTAAAACCACCGGCGCTTACTATCTACAAATGGTTGGCAGCAATACACTGAGACGGAGCCTGTTTGGCCCACACAGCACGGAAGACTATTTAATCACTTGCCTATGTTTCTTTTTTTTATACCACCTGGCGATGGAGGCTTACTCCATCTCCATATAGATATAGGTAACCATAACCTATAACAAAGTATTGCCTCACAGGTCACGCATCTTAGAAACGTGCCTACGATGTACTGCGACATACAGGCTTGCGTTTGACCACGATTAAATTTGAGGCATACAGATGTAAGATTTTTTAGTTTTCTAAGTATTTTGTGGCCTGTCCTGTGTGTAAAATAAATGTATTTTCATTTTTTATTTTTTTTGGATATGTGAATAAAAGTAGAATTAAATATAAAACTATATTAAGTTAAAACAGTGGATATAACCACCATACTTGTAAACAGGTCAGTTTGTGAGAGTAGTCAGGGCCGCCACAAGATCCCCTCTGTGTTCCCGAAGTGTCCTCTCTGCAACTGTTCTGGGAATTTCCAATTCTTTCACCTGGAAAATACAAAAAGTAAAATAAGATTGTGCATATGATAAATGCAATTCCGCCCGAGACTTCGCACGCGTCGATTGTCTATACATATAAACATTACCCTCTTTCTGCGCACTCGGGTCAAAAGTAGCCTATATCCCAATCCCGTTCATAATCTTTATCTATCTATATACCTTTATCGAAATCGGTCCAGCCGTGTCGTGAAAACGTAACAAACAGGCAGACAGACAGTTATAGCTCCGTCAAGTTAACTCGGTACCTAGCTCGAAATAGTTCTGTTATGTAAGGTCAGCAAAAAAAAAGTACTTAGATTGAAAACATACAATTATAAAATAATTTTAAAATATTGATAATGATTTATTTTTTAAATTAAAAATAATCATCACTACTTTGGTTCATAGGTTCTACCCCAGGCACGGTATCACTGCCATCGTCATCCTCAAATTCGCTCCCCGACTCGTTATGAATAACAACAAAGTCCAAACGTAAATAAACAAAAAATTTTAACAACCAAAAACTTGACACAAAACAGCAAAAGAAGAAAACTCGGAAGTGAACTGAAATGACGCGCAAGCGTGTATCGCTAACAAGTATGCCAACGCTACTGGCGGGAGTGAGGCATGGCGAACTGGAGAGGGGTCGCGTTTCGAGCCAGGTAACGATTTAAGTTGACGGAGTTGTATCAAGCAATGGCTCTGTTTTTAATTTAAAACAATAATCTATAATTATTCCAATCCTCTTAGCACGCAGTTGTCTTCTGCGGCAATCGGTGCGTTAAGCGCAGTGCGATTAACGCGCACTCTTTTATTGGATATAAAACAATGACTGCGGCTTGTTTTTGTTACGTTGAACGCAGCGGCAATCGCAACGCGAAAAGCAATGCGCCAAACTCACATTAATAAATATTTTATCTTCTTATTGATGTATGAAGCATCCTTGTTTTTGCGTGAAGAACGGGTTTTTATAAATGTGTGTCGGTTTAACGCAAAAGAGAAAATCATCTTTTGGCGACGTAGGCGCGGCAAATGGAGTGCGTTTGCCACACACGTCTTACGCAGCGATTACCGCCTAAAATAACTGCATGTTTTAACCTTTGGTATGCCGGACTAGAGATCCACGTGAGACATGATTAATATTGTGTTTGGAACTGAGGCATACCGAAAGTCAATGAAGCTGATATTTATCATACATACATACTTTAGACAGTACAGTTTATATATAGAATGGTGGATTTTCCACCAATATTACAGTGAAATAAATAATGTGAATTGGATTTTTTAGAGTTCAAGATGACATAAGTTACCATTTGATAATGTTAACATGTTTTAGTTTGATTTTAGAGACATAAAACTTGCTCAAAAGGCAAATAAGCTCCTATCCAATTTTACTTCTTCACCACACTTTCATATTATTACATTCTAGCCATGTATAATCTAATGAGTAATTTCATTTTGACCTAGTTTTTTAGTACAACATAAACTAACTAAGTAAGTATATCCAATAACACTTTTCTTACTGTCTCTAGTTAAGGGAAGACACTTTGTTCGTGTGTTCTTTAATTAGCACTAACACCTTTACTACTTTACACTTTTATTAATTTACACTACACTAACTCAAAATACTTAGTTCTCTTGAGTCTTCTCACTATGTCCGTGTTGACGAGGAGCTGGATAGCCTCAATGTTCACATGGTGATGAAGTCTACGCTCATGAGCTTCTGCATATTTTTTTATAGTTTAGTTGACGACCTCTATCTTACGTACCAGGGCACATTAACTATTTCCCTCAGTGCTTTATTTTGGAAGCGTATTATTTCTACATTACTCATTTTTGGTACAGTCCCAAGGCTGAATACCATAAGTCCATACAGGCATCAGGACTTGTTTAATTAATAAACTTGTAAAAAATTTACTGG
Source organism: Philereme transversata (assembly GCA_963924445.1). NCBI lineage: Eukaryota > Metazoa > Arthropoda > Insecta > Lepidoptera > Geometridae > Philereme > Philereme transversata. Next base: position 9,703,537 of record OZ004353.1, read on the forward strand.
TAATATAAAAATAAAAATATTTGGCAAACTTTCAAAAAAAATTACCAGGAACAACAGCACATCACTAGGTATAATGTTATTATTGCTAAAAGTGATCTCTTTGAGGCAACCTCTGGATTGAAAAGAATGTGAGAGGATTATTATGTGTCCATCATATCATCCATAGGACATCCACTGCTGAACATAGGTCTCCCTCATAGATTTCCAGAGGAACCGATCTTGTGCGGCCCGCACCCAATGGCTCCCAGCAACCTTTATCAGGTTGTCTTTCCATCTAATAGGGGCCGTCCTATGATGCGCTTTGTGATTGTGTGTGGTCTCAACTCTAGAATTTATGCCGTGACGGCCGTCAGTTTTTCAAGCTAATTATGTGTTATTATGACCTAAAACTGGACAAATAAATAATAAACAGGATGAAATATTTATATAACTTACTATTAATTCAATATCATCTTTTTTGACAGCCACTTTCTGGAGCTCCTTCTCTTTCTCGAGGCGCTCGGCTGCTTCCTTATTTCTTCGGTCTCCGATCAGTGATAGTGCCTGAAACCCATCAGCTTATATTAAAGGCCGATGCAAACTGAATGCGTGCGTGTAGCGTGTGGATGACGCGAACGTACACGCAGTTGTTGTAATGTATGAAATTCTAAAGATGTCAGACCGCCGCTGTTTGGGGTTTTGAGCACACAACACAGGCTGTTTTTTGCAAAACATGATTCAAATAGAATTTTAAGGCAAGTTTATACGAAGTCAATATTTCAGCACCAGCACTAGCAAGAAATATTGCACTGTCTAAAAATTTTTTTGTGGAGAGTTAGCACGTAATAGTGCAGAATATGTCTATTCTTTGGCACTAGTGACCTCAGGTGTCTGTACTTAAGAAATGACCTACTAATATTATAGATTTTGCTTATGATAATGTCTAATAATAATTTGAAAAAAATATTTTGCTTTTATCCTAGAGGAATGTTATATTATAATTTTGAGGACAAATAGTTAGATGCCTTTTCCATTAAATTTTTATTTAGCAAAAAGTTAATTGAAATATTTTTGTTCAGCATTTTCAATAGATAAAGCCAGTTTTATAAGTAGTCCATTCTTATACTCTGAAGGATCTTCCAATCTTAATTGTTTCAAAATCAAAGCTGAGGCTTCAGTAATACAGTAGCTGTATTGATCCATGTTCTCTTCCATATTAGTTTTATTTTTTCATAAATAACATTCTCCTTCCTCCAACATAATTAATCAACTCTTCTCGTATTAGCACGGATACTATTATTAAGCTCGGGCAACAAGGCATTCGGGCCTGTCAGAGGATGTTAAAAACGGCCTCTGACCAATCCGTTCCACAACCAAACATTTTAATTTTTCCTGCATCGACTACACACGATCCGAGGCCATCCGACTCCGATTTTTACCTGGAAACAATCGGGACATGCTCCGGATTCGCAGGATCGGGGAGACCCGGATGCCATATAGTCCGAGCCTTATACATTGTATTTTATCTTCCGGATTTGTCCCGAATTAATTTTATTGAGTTTCCAACGTGTGGTCGACGTAAGAAAAATCATACTACTGCACGGAAAACTGGCGCTGAAATCAGAACCCTGTAAACGGCGTGTTGCGACGCCAATCAGACAGGCTGTAGAATTTTGGCGCCGCAAAATTGTCATCGTTTAAACTAGACATTTTAAATTTATTTCATGTTTTCATCCAAAGCAACCATACGTACGTACATAACCTCAAAAATATTGTTTACTCACTCCAGATATATCCTGAGAGGAAATTTCTTTTTCTTCTGCATAGTCAGTAACTTTTTCCAAGTCAGCGACACCACTGTCGTGTTTTGCAGTCTTTTTCTGAGTTTTATCTTTTTCATTTTGAATGTCATCAACATCTCCATTGATCTCTTCGTCTGCCATGATGAACTTATTTAGATAAAATGTAGATGTGTCGTAGTTAGCACTTTATAGACTGAGAATACTTGGTCAGAAAATAATGTAACACATTGTTTGGAAAATTCTGAATTTTTAACTTTATTTCACCGACAGACACGCAATGCAATTTGCAAGCACTAAAGCACAGAATGAGTGACAGAAAGAACTAAACTGACAACGGACGTTGACTACGGGAGACAACAATGACATCTACATTTACTTGACACTAACTTACGGTGGCGTTGTTTTGACCACGGCACTGATTGCTGATTGCACGGTTTCACTTCACGACCATATTTTTGTAAAACTATTAACAGATGGCGTTGCTCCTTCATATGCTAATTAACAAAGGGTGTCAATTGAATTGCAATAAACCAATCATTTCACTTTTTTATATGTACTTATAACGAAGTGAGATTGTTTTGGACAAATTTTGATAGTGTGTCTGAGATTTTGGCACATATACCATATTTTACCGGTGTATCTTCAGATAAAAGAGTAGTAGAGTTCCTTGTGAAAGGGCTCGCCCAGGAAAGTATGTAGGTACTACCACCACCATACCTAGTTCTACCGCCAAGCAGCATTACTGTGTTTCAGTTTGAACGGTTGTTGGTGAAATTACAGGCACATGATATGCCTGTATGCTTCAATCATTATTATAAATACGAGATTTATCACGTAGGTACCGATTTATCGAGGTTTGCCTCAAGTTGATGAACGTAGGGCAGTGCATCGTAGGGCACGTTTCTAATATGTGAGACCTACAAGGCCAATTCTCTTCTATGGATAAAGGCGATGCGTTGATTTACTTACTGATTTGTGCTTGTCCCATCTCCAAGTAGGTGGCATAAAAAAACAGCACCATCTATTACGCTAGTTGGAACTAGTTTTATTGAAGTAAAACGCACGCTTGACTTAGGAAGTAAGCTGGTGAATGCGTGACGAGAGCGTTACTAAAAGTGTGATCGGGCGAGGCGAACGGAATTTGAGAGGGAGATATTAAAGAAGTTTTACTTCAGTCGTGTGGTATAAAGCACACTCGTTTTTTTTAACGGAATACTTTTGACAACAGCTTAAGACGCCAACTGTTAACAGCGCCATCTGTTGCAGGTCTAAAAACATGGCCGTGAAAGAAAGAAAGAAAACCCCTCATTACAGACATGCAAAGCTACATACATCAACAATAAGAATGATTTTCCTTGGATCGAATAAATTAAAACAAAATGCCTAAAATATGTTCTATCCGAACGGTTTAATAGTATCAAGCTATCAAAAATACTGTCAGTCAAGGGAGTCATTATATGTCAATCGATTTTGACAACTTGCTCGTGCATTGCAATATCTTTCTTTTCTGCTTTTGTACCGTCTATTTCTGCGTACTTTGTTTTATAAATAATTTATTTACTCGTCTATTCTTTTGTACCTTTTCGTTGATCTATGTGTTATAAGCGGATAAAGTGAAACGACAACATACGGGACCACAATCAAAATAGGTGAGTGAATTTCGATAGACGTCAAATATTTTTTAAGCCTTGACGAATGCTATACAGACGTACTGCTATTAAAATCGTGTAGATTTGAGAGAATCACAAAATCTAGCATTGGAAGTTGATGATAGTCATAGTCGATGTCTCGCATCATAAATGACGTCAATGCAATATGGAGGTTGTAAAAAAATATCCCAGCAGGTCTTACTTTAGTACTCACAAATTGTAACTAAATTGATTTAACAGCTGATCTTGCCATCAGGTGTCCAAGTGGAGGGGATAATATTGATTGTTAATTACTAAAAAAGTATAAAACTAAAAATAGAACACAATTTATTTAATCATACATCCATATTAATAGTATAAATTCAAATGTAATTCGAAAAGTAACACTTTTTCACAAATAAACGGCCGGACCGATTTCGATGAAATTTACTATATAGATAGATGATCCCTGGGATTGAGACATACACTACTTTTTACCTGACTGCAAAAGGAGGGTAATGTTTTTATTGAGAAATCACACATGCAAGATGCAGGCCGTAGCTTGTAATAATGAAATACTTAGTTTGGGGTCTTGTTGCTGATTAGAGAATGGCATGCCGGGATGAAGTTTCAGAGTTTCTATTTACACTACAAAAGTTATATGTACCACTAAAATCCAAAATCCCAGGAAAGTTCATAAAATCATGATGCAAAATCAACTTTGACGAATCAACATTTTAATAGGATAAATTTGTGAGCATTTTTGATACATTCAAATTAACATTTGGTAGGTATCATATACACTGCCGGCCAAAAGTTTGAGACCACCTACATCAAAGTAGGAAAATGAAATAAAACTCAAAATACAAAGCAAGAGGTTTAATTATGAATTAAAATACTTATTTCCTAATACACATACATTATGAAGAAAACAAAAAAATCAAGAAAAATCAACCATTTACTTTAAAAATGTCGCTCATATTTTATACAGATTTTTCGTCGAAAAACCCTCCCTTGCATTTTATTACTACTTTCACTATTCTTGGCATACGAGCAATCAATTTGTCGATTGTATCTTGTGATATATTGTTCCAGCTTTCTTGTAAAGCCTTCCACATGTCTTCTTGCGAAGTGGGACAACAACTGCGCACATTTCTATCAAGCTCTTCCCACAAAAGCTCAATCGGGTTGCTTATTAGTCTGAGCTCGTCGTTGTTACAGTGAAGACATCTTAAAATGGGAAAAGTTCGCGAAATTAGCAGTGAAACTCGCTCTGCTATAGTTGTTTTATACGGCGAAGGCAAATCTGAACGTGCGATTGCCTCTCAACTTAAGTTGTCGAAGACTTGTGTTCATAACACAATAACCCGATACAAGGAGACTGGCAGTAATCAAGATCGTTCGCGTTCGGGAAGGCCGAGAACTACCACTTCTCGCGAGGATCACTTCATCGTCACTACCAGCAAGCGGAATAGACGCCTAACAGCACCAGAAATCCGCGTAGAAGTGAACAAATCCCGATCAGAACCTGTATCATTGACTACAGTAAAAAGACGTTTGAGAGATGCTAAGTTATTTGGTCGCGTCGCCGTTCGAAAACCACTACTAAGGCCACAAAACAAAAAGAAACGGATGCAGTGGGCCCTTACCCATCGAGACTGGACTGAAGAAGACTTTAAACAAGTTCTTTGGTCAGATGAATCCAAATTTGAAATATTTGGTTCAAAACGACGAATTTTTGTTCGACGTAACGTCGAGGAAAAGATGATGCCAGACTGTGTGGTGCCAACAGTCAAGCATGGTGGTTCTTCCATTATGGTCTGGGGATGCATCTCGGGCCATGGAACCGGAGATTTGGTACGAGTCGAAGGAATCATGAAAAAGGAGCAATATAAACGAATACTACAGCAAAATGCCATTCCGTCTGGTTCAAGAATAATTGGAGATGGATTTTTTTTCCAATAAGATAATGACCCAAAACATAGTTCAAAATTATGCAGGGGTTATTTAGAACACAAAGAAACAGAAGGGGTTTTAAAAAACATGGTGTGGCCCCCTCAGAGTCCGGATCTCAACTCGATTGAGCTTTTGTGGGAAGAGCTTGATAGAAATGTGCGCAGTTGTTGTCCCACTTCGCAAGAAGACATGTGGAAGGCTTTACAAGAAAGCTGGAACAATATATTACAAGATACAATCGACAAATTGATTGCTCGTATGCCAAGAATAGTGAAAGTAGTAATAAAATGCAAGGGAGGGTTTTTCGACGAAAAATCTGTATAAAATATGAGCGACATTTTTAAAGTAAATGGTTGATTTTTCTTGATTTTTTTGTTTTCTTCATAATGTATGTGTATTAGGAAATAAGTATTTTAATTCATAATTAAACCTCTTGCTTTGTATTTTGAGTTTTATTTCATTTTCCTACTTTGATGTAGGTGGTCTCAAACTTTTGGCCGGCAGTGTAATTAGTAAGCATTGCTCCACAAGCTTTATATTATTATTATTGTCATTTTTATCCAATTTACATTTTTTTTGCCTAGTGTTGAAAACTGGAATGAATCCTCATGTACCTATATCATATCAGTTTGTCAGTGTTTTTTAGTGGATATTATTTTTTATTTGTGTATTTTGTGGATATATTTAGCTGAAAAATGCCAATAAAACTATTTTTACTTTTAAACACTGCAAATCAATTTAGCTAGTAGCCATAGGTTGCGAGAAGTGAGTGTAGAGAATAGCAACGGGTATGATTTGAAATTTGCAACCACATGCTAAACATCACCAAAAAAATCAAAACAGCCTAGGATCCTCTCCATCTTACGGAAGAGATCACTGATCAGACAGCTGATTGTACATTTTTTTGCTCTATTTTTATTTGTTTTTCTGGCTTGTGTTATGTACAATAAAGATTTTCAGTAATTCATTCAAAACTCCTGAAAGTTTTTAAACCTCAACAATTTGCCCACCTGATTCTTTAGCCGAGTAGAGTCATATTTTTATTAATGTCATAAAATTGTATTAAGCCTCAATAGTTTCTGTAAACAAAATCACCCTATAAATCACTTCAACAAGTCCAGTCTGATTTTAATCACTGCAAGAAATAGGCATCTTCTTGCTTGTACACGTGGCTACACATCAAGCTATAAATTTCCAGTGTAAGCTGACCTCGCATTGTGTAGACTTTCCATACAATGAAAGGTCAGCTCATACTTCAAATGTATAGTTTGATGTGTAGCCATGCATACCATTCTTCACGGTCCTGTGCTAGCCTCATAAAGGTTCCGTCGCCTAATGCTTGACTAAATCACTTAACATAATTTTGTTATATGTTAAATAATTGCTAGCATTGAAATGGAAGACTCAGTGGCTACACACAAAAGTAATGTGGAATATTATCGAAATGAGTGAATAAAAATATAAGAACTGCTTGTAGTCAGCGCCACCTATCATGAGCAAATAAAACTATTTAATCGTTATAACTTGCTTCAGTAAACCCGTTATTGATTACTTCACTAGAATAACCTGATGTGTAAGAGTCACGATGAGGATCACAAGATGGCGCCACCAAAAGGAGATTTTGGGCTAAAACCTAAATAAATATAATTGTATGTTACATGTTTATGTAATTTAGCAAATTGTATTTTTTTATATATTCTGAAAGCAGTATGATTGATTATTATTGCTGGCAATGTTATAAGAGTTTAAATGAATAGCCAATAGATGGTGTTATAAACTCCAATCAAAGTAAAAAAAATAGAGCAGGTAAAGTCGCGTGCCAGAGCAGATAAAAAGAGGACAACAATACAACTCTAGTTTTATAATTGAAACTATTTCTCCTTAGGCTAAGGTCGAAAGAGTCGGTTTGGCCAGGTACTGGTCCTTTGAGAATTTAGGCCCCACCTACTTTTAAAATCACCCAAAACGACATCACAAAAAGACTTCAATTTGAGATCAAGCCCAACCAGGCTTCAAATACAATAATAGCTATATCCTTATCTCTACATAATGCACAAGCATAGAACACCTACCTTAAAAAAGTAAAACATTTTTCTGTGCGGGTAAGGTGCCTAGCTACCTAGGTACCTGTATTTTGTAATTTTTATGACAGCTTTTCACCGTTTTCGACGATGTCAGCTCCACCTCATTCTTATCTTATTCGCGACGTAGGGGTCGCGTTTGTTTGCAGGTTTAGAAATTAATAGAATTTTCAGGTCAACATCAATAGACGCATATTGAAATCGACTGCGTATGCGTTTTTGCCCGCAGGCGCGATGCCTAATAATGTCAAGACGGGCTTAGAAGCGTAATCTTTTGTAAACTTGTTAATGTAACCTAAATCTGCGGATGGATCGTAAGATTGGTCGAGTTACCCCCAATCGAGGTCGGATAGACCTTGGGTTACATATCATAGGCATAATGTCGCTCTCCCGGCTTGAAGGAAACTTCCGGGACCTCGGGCCTTGAACAACTTTATGAAGGACTAGGATGATAAATGGAAATCATTACATTTTCTAGGTCGTCTCCACCCGAAACGCTACGCTGAATACGTAATTTAATGTAACGAGTTTCAGAGGAGGCCTTATTTTTGTTCTTCTAAGGAAGACGATTTGAAGAAAGTTTGATAAAGACTGCGCGCATTAGGATCTAGAGTACCTACCTAATCTAAATATGCTAGCTTTTATTCTTGATAGTAGACTCACGGAGAATGTAAGAGTTGAAATTAGGTAGTCTTTACTCTAACTATATCTATCTTTTATATATAATATATAAAACAATGTCGGGTTAGTTACACCATGTATAATATAAATAATAAATATTGCTGGACATTTTCACACAGCGCTATCTAGCTCCAAACTAAAGCAAAGCTTGTGGAACCAGATATCTGATAGAATACTTAAATACTTTTTTTTTTGTAAATACATACTTATAATATATAGAAAAACACCCAGACACGGAACAAATATCTGTAGATCATGCAAACATTTATTACTCAAGAATCGGGACCGATTTTGATGATCTTTGATTTGTTGGATTTGTCTCCGACTCGAATAGCATAATAACTATTAACTTTAAATTATGAAGAAAATTCATTTTCTCATACATAGATGCAGCTAATGATGGCCGATTGACAATTCTACCGGGGTGACGTACATTGGCAGCTCGCGTCATATGCATGTCAAGGCGGTACGAATTTAGATGGGTCGGCTAGTAGTACTAATAACCACTGCTCTCGTAGCTCTAGGCTAGAACTTAGAGTCAACGAGATTAGCAACACTGTAGAGAAGCTGAACATTATTGCTATCACACTAATATAATAAATGCGAAAGTGTAGATGTTTGGACTCAATCACGTCGTAACAGTTGAACCGATTTCAGTGAAATTTGGTATACAAATATGACCTGATTATATATACATATAGACTTATCGACAAATCATGCGTGCGAAGCCGCGGGCGGACGCTAGTAGGATAAATATAGACTCTTTCTAAAATAATCGTTAATTCTCATGTAGAATATTTACACTCTAGAGTAGCCGATACTCGGTGATAGACTAGACATGACATAGTACTATATTTTATCTATCTCTGCTTTTGCCTTACTAGCGGTAAGCAAGCGGTATATATTTTTCCGTGTGCCAAGGTTTGGCGCACAGTCGCTTATCTCTGGTAATGCAAAAGCCGAAATAGATAGAATATCATCAGCGCTAAGTAGCCATTGCAGCCCAGCACATGCTGTGTTCGATTAGAACTAGCCTTTTTGTGACACTCGCTAGGGGTACGATGATACACACACTCTGCAATGTTTTTTTTTATTCATATATGTATTTTATACTATGTATTGCAAGTTCGTTTTTCTTTATTTTTTTATTTCTCTCCTGTGTTTGTTGTGTTCGTACTATTGGTGTTGTCACATATAAATGTTTAATTTGATTGTTGATTTGTTTTTTGAATATAGGGTTCGGCCGTTAGATGCAAGTGAAAATAAATAAATACAAAATAATCTACATGCACAAATATACCAAATTTAATCAAATTTGGTCCAGCCGTTAGTCACGAAAACGTAAAAAACTTGCCAAGTTCGAGTCGGACTCGCGCACGAAGGGTTCCTTACCATTATCTATAAAAACGGCAAAAAAATAATGTCTGTTGTATGATGGGAGCCCCACTTAAATATATATATTATTCTTGTTGTTATGTGTCTATCTGTCTAACTATCACGGTTCATGAGATACAGCCTGGTGACAGACGTAGGGTCCCGTTTTACCCTTTAGGTACGGAACCCTAAAAACAAACAGAGAGACAGATCCGGGCCTCTTTAAGGTGTGTTCTTACCATCAGGTGAGATTGTGGTCAAATGAAGATCAATTCGAGATGAAAAAAAAAAATCGTACAGAAAATCCTTCACTGTGATGTTAGATGAATGGATTCACTACTGTGCACCATCAACTAAACGAAGTTAGTTGCGATATAGTTGCAAGATAGTATTCACGCTAAGTTGCTTGCAATTTATTAGTAGAGCCTTAGAAACGTGACAGTCTGATGATGACGGTGCGTAGTAGTAATGAGTACAGTATAATTTAATTCTATCATTCTAAGAAGTGATGTTACTCATTTGGTTACTTCCTGCGCGTATTACTCACATTAGAATTTAGAGTAGTTTATTGGTTTAGTTTCCCAGTTACAGTGTAGGTATCATATTTATAAGTACGCTGGCTAAAAACTTAATTAAGTTAGCTAAATTTAACCATTCTTTGTGTTTACTTAAGTAAATATAAAAAAAATTGTACGTCCAAAATGTAGAAACCGTTTGTTTCTATCTAACAGTATCATACACACCTAACATCTTTTTTGTATAAGCAATAATCATAATTCTTATTGTTAGTAGCGGGGGCGGCTTCGACCGCGTGGTTTGTCAATAAAAAAATAAACAATAACAACAATAAAACCCTATGTCTCAATCCAGGTTAAATCTATCTATATATGTATATATATATACAAAATTTTATCAAAATTGATTTCGCCGTTACGACCGAAACTCACTTCTATAACATTATTATGATGTCAAGATTTCCCGATAAACCTTATTCTAATAGTACATACAAATACCTAAGTTCACTGTTGTACAACTTGTACCTAACTCATTTATTTGAGTCCCACTAGCGCAGCCTAAACATTATTAATATAAATTTCTTAAAATTTCACCATATAATATAATAATAATAAATATCGCTGGACATTTCACACAGCGCTATCTAGCCCCAAACTAAGCAGAGCTTGTACTATGGGAACTAGATAACTGATAGAATACTTATATACTTTTTTTTGTAAATACATACATACTTATAATATAAAGAAAAACACCCAGACACGGGACAAATATCTGTAGATCATGCAAACATTTGTTCCGCGGCGGGAATCGAACCCGCTACCTCATGCGTCTCAGCTGGCTATACGCCCACTGCGCCACGGAGACAGTTATTAGTCATCGGTTTTTCCAAAACTGTTCACTGAACTCTGATATGCTATATGTTTGGATTACCTTATTGACAGGTGCTTCAGTGGGTACCTCTACCAAGAACATGCCCTTAATCCTATCTATTTCTATCAATTATAGCATGTCTCTTCTCAGCGAAAAAGAGTCAGTTTCTCCAAGTTCCCATTTTCCGTGATGTACCGGTAGTTGTGAAAGGTCACCTCGAGCTTCTAGGCGTTTCGCTCACGCCTACTCTCAACTTTAGCTTATACATCGAGTCTAAGGCTAAAACAGCTGCCATGAAGTTGGGCATCCTCAACAAGGTCAGGATATACTTCAGACCAGGACAGCTTCTTAGTCTTTACAAAGCACAAGTCCGGTCTGGTATGGAGTACTGCTGCCACCTTTGGGATGGTTCGGCCAAATACCAGCTCGCTACCTTAGACTCGTTAGAACGTAGGGCTTTTAGGCTTATAGGTGAGCAATATATGGCGGAGACTAAGACCCAAAGTCTCGAACATCGCCGTAAAGTTGCAAGCCTATCGATCTTTTACAGAATACATTTCGGGGAATGTGCCCAGGAACTTTACGATCTGATTCCGCCATCTCCTTTCCACCAAAGGACAAGCAGGCGCACGGCTCAGTACCATCCGTACCTAGTTGATATACCACCCATTCGCACACACCGTTTTGGTTCTACGTTCTTGATGCGCACAGCTAAGGTGTGGAATACTTTGCCGTCATCTGTTTTTCCTAAAGAATACAATCCGGACCTCTTTAAGGTAAGAGTGAATAGGTTTCTTCTAGATCTTCGTGCTTCATCTTAGACCACATCATCGCTTACCATCAGGTGAGATTGTAGTCAAACGAAGATCTATAAAGTTTTAAAAATATATATATATAAAGTGGATGAGGCATAACCCCGTTGAAACGACAAACTGTTTCGCACAGCGTATTTACTGATAGATAACTTTATCTTATTTGTTATCATGTTTGTGATCGCTTTACCTCGATCTAATTCGGTACAACGCTGCTGGAAGCAAATACATTGTTAGCTCGATTTAGGCTGCCCGCCGATTGGCTGACATTGTGAAATCAATAGAATTAAACTTGGAAACTGGAACTACATACTTATTGGGAGCAATCTTTATGTTTTTAAGTATGTATAGATAATAATAAATATTGCTGGACATTTCACACATCGCTATCTAACCCCTAACTAAGCAGAGCTTGTACTATGGGAATCAGATAACGGATAGAATACTCATATTCATTTTTTTTTGTAAATACTTACTTATAATATACAGTGTGGAAATTAAACTCAGGCCCTGGAGGGAAACTACTTAAAATCCTTAAGCTAGCTCATTTTACTTAAAGGAGACATTCCTTTATTTTTAAAAAGAAACAAATCTGCATTAAAATATTTTTTTAAACTCGCTTGCTTCGCCCGGGACTCGAACCAACTAAAATTTAAAAAAATAAACACTCTTTATTTTATTATACTAATCGGTAGTATTAATATTCAGGATAAAGTTTCTGTAACAAACATTTGGTCTTAAAAATAAAAATAATCGTTAAATCTAACATCAACTTTATTTTACTATCAATTTTGTAACACTTAAATTATTTAACTGATAAATTGTTCGAAATGAGCCCCGTCGTTCCGGCTACACAACATTAGTCGCCGTTGAAATTCATTTCTTGTAGCCTTCAGCAAAGTGTTGTGGTGTATGCCCCTGATAACATTTTCTACCGCAATCCTTAGCTCTTGAACGGTTTCATAGCAAGTTTCATAAACAACATTTTTTACATGACCCCATAAAAAGAAGTCCATGGGCGTCAGGTCTGGACTTCTTGCAGGCCATCTAATCGTACCGTTTGTACCTATCCAGGCATTGAAATTTTCATTAAGGTATGCCCTGGCAATTCTGCTGTTGTGGGCAGGTGCACCATCTTGTTGAAAAATGATATTATTTCGTTCCTCTTCTGGCAGAAGGTTTAATTGATTTTTTAAAAGCTCTAATATTTCAATGTATTTTGCTGCATTCAGATGTCCTTCGTAAATGTGCAACAAAACAACCATGTTACTTTTGATTCCACACCAAACATTAAACGAAAATCTGACCTGATTGTTCGTTTCACGGACACGGAATGGATTTTGACGAGACCAATAATGATTGTTATGTCTGTTATACATTCCATTATTACTAAAATTTGTTTCGTCAGACCATACAATACAGTCCAAGAAATTTGGGTTGAGGGCTATTTCTGTTCGAATATTTTCACAAAACTGTAATCTCCTTTCACTATCTCCGGGATGTAGTTTCTGCACCAATCGCCCATCACGATAACATTTGTATTTGTATTTTTTCAGAACTTTAAGTATACTAGTATGGTTGATGCCTATCTCTTGAGCAGCTTCCCTGCTTGAAGCTTTCGGGTAACACTCGAAGTAGGTTAAAATGTTTAACTCAACATCGCTATAGTCCAAATTTTGTTGCTGTGGGCGTCCAGTCTTCTTTTTAAAACTTCCAACGGTCAGTAAATTATTCACAATTCGAGACAAAACCTTTCTAGATGGTAGTTCTCTGTCTGGATACTTCTCGCGATACCACTGCAGAGCTAAATCGTAGCTCTTGTTGCAAACAAAGTAAGCTTCTAATAAATCGAATTGTTCTTGATACGCCATTATGAGATAATTTAATTACGTAAGGGAAGCAACACTACTTAAATAAAATCTGTTGATAAAAATCGTTCGAATTTTAAAATTATTGTCCCGCCTCGCAAACAAAGTCAAACGTTCCATTTTTAAACTTCTCCACTGAACGCCTCGGATCATGTAAGAAGGAAATGTGCATAGAGGTATTACCACCATTGAACAATTTTCTTATCGAAGATTTCAACAAGGTACTTAACGATAAATAAGCAAGCGTGTACTTCATACGAAGTCTTTGAGTGTTGGAGAGATAACAGAATTGTTACGTGTCTTTTACTTGTTAAAAGTGAACAGTAACCAAATATTTTTTAGAGAAACTTTATCCTGAATATTAATACTACCGATTAGTATAATAATAAAATAAGGAGTGTTTATTTTTTAAATTTTAGTTGGTTCGAGTCCCGGGCGAAGCAAGCGAGTTTAAAAAAATATTTTAATGCAGATTTGTTTCTTTTTAAAAATAAAGGAATGTCTCCTTTAAGTAAAATGAGCTAGCTTAAGGATTTTAAGTAGTTTCCCTCCAGGGCCTGAGTTTAATTTCCACACTGTATAGAGAAACAACCAGACCCGGAACAAATATCTGTAGATCATGCAAACATTTGTTCCGCAGCGGGGATCGAACCCGCTACCTCCTGCGTCTCAGCCGGCTATTCGCCCACTGCACCACGGAGGTCGTCAACATCACAGATAACACAACAGATAAACATAAAGATTGCTCCTCTTATTTTAACTAAGTTAATGAAGATATACTTAAGCTAAACCAGTTTTCCACTTTTATATCCAAAAGTAGAGTTGGCTGAATTTTATGTTAACCTGCTTTTAGATCGTAACTTCAAGCCACAAAACATGTAAACAGTATAAACATTCAATGTGGATCATATCGCCGACAACATCACATGATTTTGTGGTTTATCTAAAAGCACTCCTTTTGAAACTAAATCGCCACTTCCCTCTTAACGAACCACGAAGTATGTCAAAAAGAGCTTTGTTATTTAATTGACCAATTTGCCTTCGTATCTGATGTGACGCTTGAAATTGGAACATTTTGTTACCGAATAAAATAAAGTCCCGAAAATAACCGTGAAGCTCGAAATGATATTTCCTGTGTGAATATATCGATGGTATCTATCAGTTCATATAGGTACGTTTGAACTTTGAAAGTTTTGTCTAACTGGTGCAACGGGGATAGAGGAATAATCAGCTTTATCGTGTGCACATGGAGTTGCAATTGCATTGGAATGCGATGGGTCAGTATTCCGTGGTTGACTCGTCCGCCGGGAGGGCGTCGACCTCCGTTTGCATGCGGACTCCTGGACTTGCATTGTCGCCTTCAATCACATCCAGGGTTGACAGTGACAGCCATTTTCATTTGCAATTTACCTTTTATACTGCAGGCACGCCACGCACTCGGGCATTAACATGGAGACTCAATAAAGACACAGTTTCATTTGACAAGGAAATAAAACCTTACATTTTGTGGTTTTGATCTTCAGTGTGAATTCTGCGAATGTTCTCTGTAGTGCAGCTTTTGTTAAAATATAAAAAAAGTTACATCGAGTGTAGTTAGACCGTAACGTGTGCATTCATCTTGATTGACTGCCTCCGTGGTGCAGTGGGCGTATAGCCGGCTGAGACGCAGGAGGTAGCGGGTTCGATTCCCGCCGCGGAACAAATGTTTGCATTATCTACAGATATTTGTTCCGGGTCTGGTTGTTTCTCTATATATTATAAGTATGTATTTACAAAAAAAAATGTATATAAGTATTCTATCAGTTATCTGGTTCCCATAGTACAAGCTCTGCTTAATTTGGGGCTAGATAGCGCTGTGTGAAATGTCCAGCAGCAATATTTATTTATTTAATATTTGCCTATTGCCCAGAATTGTTTCCCTGGAAACAGAAAAAAGTGTCAATCCTCGTGCACTATCTGCAAATACATACACTATTTAAAGCTTGCCT
This sequence comes from Philereme transversata, assembly GCA_963924445.1. Classification (NCBI taxonomy): domain Eukaryota; kingdom Metazoa; phylum Arthropoda; class Insecta; order Lepidoptera; family Geometridae; genus Philereme; species Philereme transversata. The sequence goes on from OZ004353.1 coordinate 9,719,092, forward strand.
CCTCATTTGCTTACATCCATCGTCTGATTCGTGTGTCGGTGTGTGAAGCAAGTGTATTTGTTTCGCCTGACCCTTCATTGCTACTCCACCGCCGTACACCCCGTCATCCTTTGCTAGCTAAGGAGCTAATCTAAACCACATTGGGTCTGATTACGCAAGCGAACGTTGTCAGTTATAGTGGAATAAATTATACCATACATAATGTTAGTAGAACTAGCCACAGTACGAGCGAGATACGCATTACGTACTTACCTAATTAAACGACATTATAATTCGTGAATCATGTTGTAGTGTGCAAATCAGGTTATCGATTGGTGGTTGTGGCCGGGCGTCGACCCTTGTCCCGAAGCGCAACGCTGCATCAGTCTGACTCTTGGAAAACCCACTTCCGTCCGTTCGTAGGCCTACGTTGGCTTCGCTTTTGGGTGTCAATTACAGGGAGCCATCGCATTGCCCAAGTTGAACTTAAAACTCTGAATACGCTTAATGATCCCGTTACAGGAATTAATTCTTATTTTAAGAGATTTTTGTTTCTTATTTCAAGAGTTGTTCGGTAATTTTAATCCTTTTACATATTATAAATGTAGCTTCTTATCTCTACGCGAAGGGTGCAGTTACTTCGCTTACTAACTACTCGTAGCGTAGCTCTATTATAGTAATATGATTAAATATGTTTACTGAAAGAATTTGTCACCTAAAATATTTATACTAACGTGTTTTAGTTTGGTTTCCGTCTCACTCTACTTTATGGTCGTGTCAATCAGCACGTTATGCCGATTATAAATAAACATTAATATATTTCAATAGCTCTATTGAATTCGGTTCAGCCGTTCTGCCCGGGGAATAAAGAAGCGGAAACGGGAACACAGTAGGTACCACACAGGCCCTGGACACACGCTCCACAGGTAATTTGTAACCATTCAAAAACAGCTATACCAGTTAAGCAACTCGAATAAAAACTTGTGAAATTAGTTTCTTTAACTTAATTCACTGGATGTGATGGCACTTTCATTTAGTGCAGCATTATCGCGCGCGTCTCTTGTTTTGTTTGGTTTTAGATTTCGAGGTTTTTGTGACTATTCATTGTCTGTCGCTGTCGCCCATACAAATATTAACCTTATTGTCAGTCTAAGAAAGATTTACTAGCAGCATAGATATCCAACTAAAGTTACTAAGATTCTTTATGATGGCACTACAGTAGAGCGTAGTGTAGACTCCTAGCAGTAAAATAGGTTACTACTTATAAATTGAAAATAAATTTAGACGGGTTAGGAATGCTTTAAGACTATTTATTCATGTTATCTATCACACACTTCTTTTGACCTTTAATTCATAATCGCAGCCTTCCGGAGGATGGACGTAAAGCTCTCTTGGGATACCAAAGGATTGAGGATGGAATAAAATACATACTGACACCCACTAGAAATAATTGGACCAACCTTACTGTACATCTAAAGTAGATTGCTGTGATTGAAAATAAAAAAGTACTGTAAAAAAGTCACGTCCAGCATCGACGTAACAATCTTAGACAAAAGCGAAGTTTACATTAGGTTTTTTTTTATTTCTGTTATTAGAGATCATCCAATTGAAAGCTAAATTGATTGTAAGAAGTCAAAGTAGCAATATGTTATTGTTTGTCGTACACATCGTGTACTCATTTCTCAGTGGCACCATAGTGCTTAATGATATTTCCTTCCTATATTAAGCGCGAACTCATGAAAGCAGGAGCCAGCAATTTCTTATCTAACAAAGTTTGACGGTTGCGGGGCTCGAAACGAGAGGAGAGGTCGCAAGGGAGGGAGCTGGGTCACGAATTTCACGGGTCCGGGTATTCTCGACCCCAACGTTGTTATAAGTGTGCCACCGATGTGCCCGTATGTAGGTTAACATCGGACGCGCTCGATACGCCACCGACGCCGCTGATGCCGACCACCTAACCTAGATCAGGGTGCGGAGAGATCGCTTATGAAATCTGGCGCACGCTGACTGCATATATGAAATGCCACTTTATATGCCCGTTTGAACGGATTTGACATGACATGTCGACACGTGTACCTTCCGCGGTGAACTGATGGAGAAATCACGCTTGCATTTTGTAATGACGAAAAAGCGATGGCGAGGCAGCAAGCAGTTTCATACATGTCCTTATCTTATTTCAATGGGTCAACAACAAAACGAACTCAAATTCAATATTTTCCTCTTATCCCCTAAGTCATCGTAAATGAACGAATGAATGAATGAATTAAAATACTTTATTGTACACAACACAAGAAACAAACAAAAAAATTAAAATTCACAAAGCAACAAGTACAATGGGCGGTCTTATCGCTTAGAAGCGATTTCTTCCAGACAACCTTTGGATGGAGAGGATTTTTGTAACATTACAATAATGGAGGGGGTATATATTAAAGAACGCTGATCATATAATAGATATATAATAAAAGATATATATATAATAGATATTAAGGAGAGCGCTGATCATTTACAATAAAATAAAACAATATACACAAGTAAATATTGACAATAATATACCTACGATAAATAAAATTAAATAAAAATATACATACATATACATACATATGTATATATCTATAGCAATACTACGACGTTTCTGAGAGATAAAATATTTTCACTCTTGTTTTAAATGTGGCTAATGATGGAGCTTGCCGTAAATGTGGCCTACACTGTAAAAAACCTATCAAACATAAACGGATGTCATTTTCCACATCAGTTATCAATTTCTGGCTTTTAACTAGGCCTTATATAACGGTTATTAAAATTAAATTGTTCTAGTCCAGATATGAGATTTGTGTTTTCTAGTTCAGGTCAATTCAGTTGCATATTGTTCGTCTTAATTGATATATTCTTTCTTAAATGGTCCAAACGTAACATTTAGGTTTGCACGCTATATCTTGTTACGTCCGCCAACCAAAGAAATTATAATCTCAGGAATCACTGTCCCTAACAAACTCACCGCCGAAAAGCGGCGAGCGATACCTTGCATTTGTGTGAGTGCCGAAAATGCCTAACATTATTAATACCAAAAGTTAAATAGTCTAAACTCGACTTTATTCCGCAGATTAAAAGTTTCATTTCAAGCATTCGCATTTTGGAGATATGACGTTATGAAATGAAGCAGCTGTTAAGTCGTAAAAATTTATTGCCTTCTTTTGTCCTTTAAAAAACTGTTGACTTTAACGGTATGGCAATAAGGTCGGATTCAAAATGTGCTGTTCGAAGATCGTAAAATTACTCCGTTCGGAACAGAAGTGTGGAGGAGTAGAAACGTACACAATATTTTTTTGTTGAGAAATGAAATTTCGAATCTATTACGTAGGGATAAATCATTTGTTAACCAAATTCAAAAGTCGGATTTTTTAATAATCGGATAGTTTGATAAAATCTTTCATTTTTACAGGCTCCTATTCAGTTTAATGTGCCTCGTTGTCTTGTCTATCGTTTATAAGTAATAAAATATTGCGATATTAGACCTGCCCGGTTTCTGATTTGAGTTGAAATTTTGCATGCATATGCGACATGAAGCTGATCTCATGATGCAGTAAGATGGTGCATCATCAGATGCTTAAACTAAACTACACAACAACATCGACTTTAGGTTCATTTGATCTGTCTTAACTAGTATTCGGATCCTAAATGATATCCAGGTCAGGGTTTAATGACGGAGCCAGGCTATGGGAACTCTGTAATAAAATGACATAGTTACATCAATTGTGGGCTCGTTCGATTATTGTTAAAGAGTATTCTTTACCTAGATGATATCCAGGGTCTGATGATGGAGCCAGAAGATGGCTATGGGAACTGTGATTAAACGATGCCACCTCATCGAGTTTTTGGGCTCGATTAATTTGTCTTGCCGACTACTCGGGTCCTAGATGAATTCTCTTCTCTACAATAATAAAATCGTAAATCTCCCTTCAATGTATGAGACCGAGGTCAATGATGCAAAAAGGAGGGTCATAACATTTTCATCCTCGCGTACGAAGTTCCCGGGCAACCTCTAGTTTTGGATAAAATCGAATTTTGTATTGTATACAATATTGCAGAACCATGTTTAGTTCTAGAACTTTAACAGTATAGGCAGAAATCAGCAAAAAGTAAATATTGCAAGAAGTAGGACAAAGATATAGAGTGCTGTAAGCCTAGCTAAGAGTTTCAATTTCTCTTTTGCTGTTAATTGTGTATTTTGTAACAGATAACGAGCAGTTGACATTAGGCTATTGTACTTCAGATAAAGGGGCTTGGTGGCGCTGGTGGTAAAAATGCCTGTATTTTTAGTACCGAAAAGTTATCTCGTTGCCCACAATTTAACGGTAGGGTAGGCTACCGCGTGTTTTTTTAATGAATTTGATAAAAATAAAACACGAGAGTTGTTTGTTCATGAAGGTAGTTTTAGAATTGGCCGCATCTGATTAGTATATAATGCTTACTAATAAAATTGTTTTTTAAACTTGTTAAAATGTTTTTAGTATGCGACTCCATTCATTCGAAATTTAATGTAGTCCGGTTCATTGGTCTTCGGTCACGTACAGATAAATGAACGATGCAACGCGAGGGAAAGGGACAGTAGCGTAGCGTAGTCGTGTGTCTGTAGTTACAAATATTTCCGTAAAATATTGTTTTAAAGCATATTATAGACTAATTCAAAATCAAATTCATCAAATTATCAAACTTTAAGGTAATACTCACCGGAAATACGAAATTCCATCTTTTTTTAATGTAGTTAAAGTGTTGTTTTTGCAAGTTTTGACGGAGCACTTGGGCATGTTGTCACTTCGACGGCAAGCGCGCGACTAAGAGCCGAGAGTGCTTAAGCGGCGTTTAAGCACTCTCCAGCGTGGACGTCCTTGACGGGCCGATCGTATATCTAGTATTTTATTGATCGTTGCCGCCAACTGCTGTAACACAATTTCTAAGCCCACTTTGCAATAGAGAGCCAGTGAAATTATGTCACATACTCTACGTAGCGGTTAATGTAACACGAATTGCAAAAATCGTGATGGTTGCGGTTTCGCGAACAGTTATTATTTTTATTCATATCCAAATTATGATGGCTAACTGCTCTAAGATCGCACCACGCTAACTGTAAATTTAAAGCTATAAATTCAGCAATTTTAGAATACGTGCCGGTCCATAAAGTTCTAACGTAAGTAATAAGTACATACATACTCTAGTAATGCATTTCACTGAAAAAATTTAACTACTTTTATAACTAGTGATTCGCCCCGAACTGATCTCGCAAGTCTCCCAAATAACATAAATATATTATTCATAATCTAGTCTCTATACAGGGTGTGGTGTAATGAGTGGATAATAGGGTACCTGCGGGTAGGGGCCATTGTGGCGGTTCAGAAAAATATTTGTTATGCTCAGTAAAAGTGCCTCGGTTTTCGAGATATTCGACATTTTCGAAATTTAAGAAATATTTCACCCTTCGTCACTATTTTTGGCGCCAAGACTGCAAATAAATTTTTTTTATCTATCTGTTTTTTGGATAGTATTCTTGGATAGATGTGATATCGAATGGAAACTATTATTTTTATAACACAAGCACAGTTATGTTTTTAAAATAAGATTTCACTAAAATTTTACTTGCTTTCGTTTGTTTTCCTGACCTTTACCCTTCTGTGGTGTAAAAAAAATGTATGGTCACTTGAATGCCAAATTTTAAAAAAATTAGTCTATTTCATCGAGATTCCGAAATGGTATATTACATATCATTGTCACAACTTGATTCAAAATTAATTCCTACCAAACTTATCAAGGCGTAATTTAAAGAAATATTTTTAACTATTATTAGCAATAATTGTCTACTGTTCGCAGAACTACTAGTAATTCTTGGAACAGATTGGTTCCCGGCCCAGCGGCAATCGACACTATGTCTATCTTGCTCTTTCATGCTATGAGTGAAAGAGAACTATCGTTTCGCGTAACGCATTTTTATGATTTTCGAATCAGTGTGCTATCATACTATCAAATCCTCCGTCGTCCGAGACACGTTCTCGGAGAGCCGGATGACGAAATCACCTCCGCTAATGCGGAAGGTGAGTCATCTACATCAGACAGAGCAAACACTTCACAGAAACACCGACCTCGCCGGCGAAGTCGACGAGTCCCTTCAGTCGCCGCCTATACGAGGTACAGACATGTACCCGGGCGTTTCTCTCCTATCCCCACCCCGGCAACAGCCCAAGCCGAGGCTCGTACCTTAGTGGTGCCCTTGCGCTAGTTGCCTAAAAAACTTACTGGGCTGAGCGCCATCTGCGCTCGCCAAAAGTTCGGTTAAGCTGTCACGGCCTCAGAGGCCATCAGCGAGATTATTCCATTCGAAAAAAAAAAAAAAAAAATGTGCTATCATACTACTTCCGTACAACAACGTGTTATCCTGTTTTGGATTGATACTCGTCGATTTTGTGCAGTGATTTCGAACTTTGTTTAGCCTAGCGATTTGGACGTCTTAATTTTGTGAACCTAACGATTTTGTGCTGTGATCTCGGACTTGATTTGCTTTGTAACTTGGATTTTTTGGTATTACATATTGATTGCAATGCCTCAGCTATACACTGCGTCTGAATATGCGCAAATGCATTTAATCTACGGCGAGTGTGGTGGTAACGCCAATCGAGCAGCAGCACTGTATCGGGAAAGATTTCCCAATGCACGCCATCCCGATTATCGTGTGTTTATTCGCGTACACAATGCTTACATGGAAGGTCGAATTACTGGAAGTGCATCGGTGGCACGAGTTCTGGGAGACCACAAGTACATAATGAAGAGGACGTACTTGATGAAATTGCTGCTGATCCGACCACATCTGTGCGCGTAATAGCCTCTAATACTGGCATGTCAGCAAGAACAGTGCACCGAATTTTAAAAAGAGAAAAATTACATCCTTTTCACTACCAGCGCGTGCAATGTTTGCAGCCAAGAGATTACCCTGCACGAGTTGCATTTTGCCAAACAATGCTGAGAAAAATGAACGCTGATCCCGATTTCTTCGATAAAATTTTGTGGAGCGACGAATCCACGTGCAAAAAAGATGGGTATTTTAATATGCACAATCTGCACAGTTGGCAGCGTACAAACCCTCATTTGGCCAGAGAAGACAGGTCCCAGTACAAGTTCAAAATTAATTTATGGACTGGAATTCTAAATGGCAAAATCATCGGACCATTCGAATTGTCTGGAACATTGACTGCAGAAACGTATTTACATATTTTACGGCACGAACTTCCACTTTTATTAGAAGATGTTTCATTAGAAGATAGAAGAAGAATGTGGCTGCAGCACGATGGTTGCCCCGCTCATTACGCCCGAAATGTTTGACAATACCTCGATGAAACATATCGTCGACGATGGATCGGTCGTTTGGGGACAATTTTGTGGCCACCTCGTTCACCAGACCTCAACCCATTGGACTTTTTTTACTGGGGATGCCTTAAAGAAAAGGTTTATAAAGACCCAATCAATACAGTGGACCAGCTACGGGAGCGTGTGCGATTAGCTGCTCAGAAAATCACAGAGCAAAGAATTGCGAACAGGATTAAAAGATCTTTTATCAAAAGGTGCAGAGCATGCATCAGAGCACGTGGTGGCCTTGTCGAACACCTTTTGTAATAGTAAATTTAATAAATGAAATGCATTTAAAATTTATTGTTTCGTTTTATTTCATTACCGAATTTTAAACTAACGTTTTTAGGTGATTTTAAGTAATGAAGTAAATTTTAGTACTATTTGTAATTTTATAATAATTAGCTCTACCCATTTTAATAAGGAATTACTTTTGAATCAACTTGTGGAAATACCATGTAATATACCATTTCGGAATCTCGATGAAATAGGCTAATTTTTTTTAAATTTTGCTTTCAAGTGACCGTAAATTTTTTTTACACCACAGAAGGGTAAAGGTCAGGAAAACAAACGAAAGCAAGTAAAATTTTAGTGAAATCTTATTTTAAAAACATAACTGTGCTTGTGTTATAAAAATAATAGTTTCTATTCGATAGCACATCTATCCAAGAATACTATCCAAAAAATAGATAGAAAAAAAAATTCATTTGCAGTCTTGGCGCCAAAAATAGTGACGAAGGGTGAAATATTTCTTAAATTTCGAAAATATCGAATATCTCGAAAACCGAGGCACTTTTACTGAGCATAACAAATATTTTTCTGAACCGCCACAATGGCCCCTACCCGCAGGTACCCTTATTATCCACTCATTACGCCACACCCTGTATAATCTAATAAATATCTACACGAATACCAAATTTCAGCACTGTGTGTTTATACCCTGTGAATTTAGTCAAAGCTCAGTTTTGATTATGACTAATAACTCAAAAACTACAAGGATTAAACTAAAAATCAAAACGGGGTCGAAATGTACTAATGACCTTTCATTAGACGTCCCATTTGACCTATTTTGATACACCCATTTTGATATTTTTTTACCGCTCTTAAACACCAATATCACAACAATCCCCCCACATTTTAGCTCATTTAGTCACACCAGGATTGGACACTACCTACCTTTATATCAAATTTCACGATGATCGGAGCAACGCTTCGAAAGTTATCATAAGACAAACAAACATACATACATACGTACAACGCCGATTAGCTCAAGTTGATTTGGAGATCTCGCTTCGCTCGATCAAAAAGTGCTTTGAAAATTTTGGTTTAACGTTTTGGAGAAAATGTACAAAGTATATCGTTGTCATTGCTTTTTTCTTTCCGCTCCTAAGGCAAGGGTATGAAAACTACACTTCCAGTTTTACGTATGACCCAGTGACTACAGGCAGACCTGTCTTCAAGCAGAACATGGCAATGGGCGCATTACTGTTTTGCAGTAGAAATATGCAGGGCGAAAGTAAATGTAACAAAAATTAATGCATGCTAGTAGCGCTATCGTTAATAACCAGTTGCGCATAACTGCAGAAACGACGAATACTTTTATTTTGTTTTCTAAATTGAATGGCGTTGAAAGTATCGTCACTCGTCACGATCATCCATCAGCGAAAGAGAAATTCTTTTCTTCGTAGACTTTCGAGCGTGCTGAATCCCAAAAAAGTTTCTAGATAGTTTTGTACCACCCACTTCGATTTCTCCTAAATCTTGTTATCAGTAGTAAGAACTAAGTACATAATTTATTATTATTAAAACAGTGATCTAATTTTTTTGCAATCCACAATTTTTTCAATTAAAATAATCAATTGCCACTAAGCTTACCAGACCAACTTTATATTTTAAGCTTCAACAGAAATCATCCTTACCTTCTCTGAAAATATCCTATGTATTTACTGTAAAATATTCTCTTTTTCTTGTGGATGTGGACTAAACAGTTGCCGGGAGCATTCCTCGAGTGTTCAGCTCCGAGTGCAGCTGGTACGCCTGTCGCGATACGGCCAATTGTGTGCGCCGATTTCAAAACGAAAGTACCACGCTCATCTAGGACGGTGAACGTATTTCTCGACGAGATCTCTTGCAATTAAAGGCGCGTATCCATCATGCTCAGCAACGTTGCCTGATACAATGCGTGTTGCTTCCTAAGAAATGTCGCGTTCTAGTAATAAGAAGGGCCATAAAAATAACCATTCGGTGTGTTTTTGGGTTCTTATCAAACGATTCTGAATTTCGCTTACGTTTTCTATATAAATTATGCTAATTTGAATGTTCTTGAATAATATGTAGAAATGTAAATCTGAGTCGCGCGCGCCTAAGATCAACATCTCTGCTGGGAACAGCGTTGACAGCAACATGGATGAAAATGTCGAGCAACATGTTGCGCAGCAGATACTTGGTTTAACGAGCCGCTAGGCACTTTGTCAGAGAATGTGGCATAGCCAGATTGTTAGATATTCATAACTTGCAACATATTACCGACTAATCCAACCCATTAGAAACTTGCAAAACTCAACGTTTCTCATGCAATTGATGTACTTGTTCGCTTAGAATTTGTCGTATCACTCGGGCTTCACAATAAGCATTAAAAGTACTTCTTATATAATTTAGCAAAACAGCCATGCTTCCTGACACGACGTTTTTCACGTTTTTATTTTTCTATTTATAGAAAATCTGAAGAAGAACTTCTTGCGTGACGTGACTTGACCCAACTCTCCCACGTGACAATTTAGGCGAATTTATTTTTGCTGGGATGGAATAAGTTGATTTTATTTTCCTGTTTTCAGTTTCAAACTTTATAAAATAAGTTACCACATACAGTTACATAAATAAGTTGACCACATGACAGCAACTTATTTTACACGCGTTAGGGGTTCTGTGAATTACCAAAATTTACCATATTTATCGATCGAAAAGTTCTTAGATCGTGATAGGATTATCAACTTTTATTATGAAAACCTATAAGTTCTTGCGTTAACCGTTTAGAGAGCTTTTCAGGAACTTATAACGGATGAGAACTTTCGAGGTTCTCCGTATCAATTGCTCACTTTCGTATAATTTCCCAATTAATTGAATGAGCGATTTCGTATTTGTTCTCTCACGTTGGCTTGGCAGAAATTTATTGGGTAAGTAAAGTAGCGGACTTGTAGGTGGAAGGGTATTACGAAAAGCCGCTGGCGCGTGAAATCGACATTGCAGCTTTTCTCTTCCTTACAACTCTTGACTTATTGCTTATTCTACATTTATTTTCTCTCGTATTGATATAGTATGGGCGACTTGCGTATATAGTATGCCTAAACGTATTAAGTGTCATACGAACACGTCAAATTTAAACATGTTTAGTCGCTAAATACGTTTAGGGATCGTTGTGCAAGTATGATAAAAGTAGGTTAAATGTCGAATATCCTAATAAAGGTTATTAGTATTTTCACTTAAACCAAAGTAAGTCTTAACCTAACCGACCTTTAAGTTAAGCTCACTTTTCTGATTGAAAAAAATAATTTGATTAGAACTCCCAATAAACAATGCGCGAACATTGATGAGAGTGATAACTACCTAAATATTAAATTTTGGATAAAATAATGAAATAACAATAATTAATGTGTGTGGTAATTGGTGTAAAGGTACCGTAGATTTCATTAACGGCATTTGTCCTCTGTTAATTTGTCGACCGATACAAACAAATATTTTATCTTATTTTTTTATATACCTGGAGATGGAACAAGCTTATTATGGCCCATCTGATGTTAAGTAGTAATTATTGCCTATAACCAAGTATTGCCTCGTAGGTCACGCACCTTAGATACGTGCCCTACGATACACTCCTCTGCGTCCATCAACTTGAGGCACACAGGTGTAAAGCCTCATGTGCCTGTAATTTCACAAGCCACCTTATACCCTTCAAACCGAAACAGCAATGCTGCTTGGTGGCAGAAATAGGTATGGTGGTAGTACTACCCCGGGGGAGCCCTTTTACAAGAAACTCTACTACTCGAAACTTAGCTGTTTTATCTGCTGTTCAAAGAAGCCCGGCTCAGCCATAGGGATTTATTCGCTTGCTTTCGGTAAGGGTTACATGACATATGAGCAGGTGCCCCTAGGTGGGGTGAAAAGTTTAATTTGCAGCATTTGTTGATTTTTCAGCTGAAATTTCATGATATTCATAAAAGTATATTTAGAAAGTTCTGAAATATATGTTTTAAAAATAATGATCCTCTTCATTCCCATCTACGTGATTTAGATAAATGGGATTTAGTGTTACATAAGTAGCAAATTGTGCAGGGCGTGAAATCTGCTAGTATCTCGCTGGTAGTTTGTGGGGCAATATTGCGACCGCTGGTTGCGATTATATCACACTTTGGCTCGTTACTTTTGTTCCTAATAGAAAGTGCGCAAGCCTCCCTCCTTTCCGTTCTGTTACTATTTATTGCCTAAAGATCTTGTTCTAGATATTCCGCTTTCAATAACACACCGTTTTCCCGTTATTTCCCTTATAATTATAGGTCTGTAGTTGATCTATGTTTGTGCTGTTTAACGACTATGTCCAAAGAAAGCTGTGCATGGTGTGCATTTATGAAAAACAGTAAAAAATTACCATATAATAATGTTAAGTAACAACAGGAAGCAAGTACCTGTTGCATAATGTTACTTGTAGTAATCTGTTTTAGTAAGTACCCACTCGATCATCTCATCTGACAAACGAATTCATTTAATAATAATTCATTCAATTCAGGATGGAGTGGAATCACACCTGGCTGGTTAAATATGATATAGGTACTTTTTATCAAAGTTATTTTTCATGTAAAATATAATACAGTTTGCCCTGCAGCGATGAGCTAATGATATATCGTCTTTGTGATGTACGGGTGTATCTAGACGAGCGTTCTCTCAACCTACTTCTTGAATGCCGCAGACGATTACACAGAATTGGACTTTATTTCACATCATTTAAAGATTAAATCATTATTTATTCACCGGCGTTCTCAATCCTACTTTTAGGATCTGCTTATTTACGTGCTCTCTCATTGTGAGCTTTATGTTTGTGTGTGAAGGTTGACTGTTGTTTGTAATTAATTGTTTGATTACTGTACATGTTCCATTCAACCATGAACTCCTTTGAAGAGCATCCCGCGCTGAGACCTCAATTTTTAAACTCTCTCACTTATTGGTCAATCAGCGTGACATTTGTATGGTTATGCCATTAAAAGTGCTGTAAAATGGTCATTGCAACCAACCTAGGCAACTGTAATAGTCAAAGCAATGGTTCTAATTAGAAACAAAAAACTAATCACTTATTTCAGAAGTTATGGTTTTGTTGTGAAGTATGGTGTGGGTTGCGTTTATGATAATTTCATTCGTGTTAATATTTTAATAGATACATTGAATTGACACTTATTTTTGTAAAGGAACAATTCTGCGCTTTAAAATATCTTCTAATATGTATGAAAATCTCGTGTCACGGTGTTTGTGGTCGCACTCCTCCGAAACGGATCAGCCGATTTTAATGAATTTTTGAAAAAAAAAACATATATAAATAATAATAATAATAAATATCGCTGGACATTTCACACAGCGTTATCTAGCCCCAAACTAAGCAGAGCTTGTACTATGGGAACCAGATAACTGATAGAATACTTATATACTTTTTTTTTTGTAAATACATACTTATAATAATAGGTTGGGGAAAAAGTCTTTTCGCATTATAGTATGTATGAACTTGTAATAAAATCTCTTTGGCTATACTATTTGTATCTTGCTGGTTTTGTTGTCATTTAATGTTTAAACTTTAAAGAAGATAATTCCAAATTCAAATTAGGAAAATGTGTGATTTTTATTTGTTTTTCGTACTGTAAAGATGAGTGAATCTAATGAAGAAATTCGATACATTTTAAAATTTTACTACAAAAAAGGTAAAAATGCAACGCAAGCCGCGAAAAAAAATTGCGATGTTTATGGACCTAGTGCAGTGTCTGTGAGAGTAGCACAAATTTGGTTTAAGCGTTTTCAATCCGGAAATTTTGATGTCAAAGATGCACGTCGCTCTGGTCGCCCTATTACGGATAAAACTGATGCCATTTTTGAAAAAGTGGAGCAAGATCGGCATATCAGTAGTTACGACGTAGCTGAAGAACTGGGAATTGACCACAAAACAGTTTTGGCGCATTTGAAAAAAACTGGGTACACAAAAAAGCTCGATATTTGGGTACCCCACGAGCTCAGTGAAAGAAACCTAATGAACCGTGTACTCATTTGTGATTCCTTATTACGACGTAATGAAACCGAACCATTTTTGAAGAAGCTGATAACTGGTGATGAAAAGTGGATCACGTACGACAAGAACCTGCGAAAAAGGTCGTGGTCAAAGGCCGGTCAGGCTTTACAGACTGTGGCGAAACCCGGGTTAACTCGCAACAAGGTGATGCTGTGTGTGTGGTGGGATTGGAAGGGCATTATTCATTATGAGCTGTTACCACCAGGCAGGACCATCGATTCTGAACTCTACTGCGAAAAACTGATGAGATTAAAGCAAGAAGTTGAGAGAAAGCGGCCGGAATTAATCAACAGAAGGGGTGTGGTTTTTCATCATGATAACGCTAGACCTCACACATCTTTAGCCACTCAGCAAAAATTAAGAGAGTTTGGCTGGGAGGTGTTAATGCATCCGCCGTATAGTCCTGTCCTTGCACCTTCAGATTTCCACCTGTTTTGGTCTCTTCAGAATTCTTTAGGCAGTGTCAGGATAACATCACGAGAGGACTGCCAAAACCACTTGTCGCGGTATTTTGATCAGAAGCCCCAAAATTTCTATAGGAATGGGATCATGTCCCTACCTACAAGATGGCAAAAAGTTATCGAACAAAATGGTACTTACGTACTTTAGTTAAATGTAAATAAACTATATTAAAAATGTTTTTAATATTCTTAAAAAATGCGAAGAAACTTTTTCCCCAACCTAATATATAGAAAAACACCCAGACACGGAACAAATATCTGTAGATCATGCAAACATTTGTTCCGCGGGGGGAATCGAACCCGCTACCTCCTGCGTCTCAGCCGGCTATACGCCCACTGCGCCACGGAGGCAGTCATATATGAGAATATGTTGTAAAGTATTTTTCAGCCTCCTATCCCACCAATTTATTAATCGCGATTTTTGTATGAACAATATCCATATTATTTAACGGTCATTCATTGATTTGAAATCATTTACACTTCATGTCGCGTCACTTTGTCAAGAGTGTTTTATATAGTTTTTATCCCGAAGTTCCACGGGAACGAGAAATTTCAGTCTAGTCTGGCTAGTCTAGTGTTATTATTGATCGAGCGAAGCGAGATCTCCAAATCAACTTGGGCAAATCGGCGTTGTATGTACCTATGTATGTTTGTTTGTCCGAGGATAACTTTGGAAGTGTTGATCCAATCATTGTGAAATTTGATACATAGGTAGGTAGTGATGGCACAATTTTGGTGTGACTAAATGAGCTAAAAATGTGGGGGGTTTGTTGAGATATTGGGGTTCAAGAGGGGTAAAAAAATCAAAATAAGACTTATTAGGTAAAATAGGACGTCTAATGAAAGTTCTCACTATTATATTTCGACCCCGTTTTTATTTTTAGTTTAATCTTTGTAGTTTTTTAGTTATTAGTCATAATCGCACTAAATGCGTCACAATACCAGCGCTACAGTAGCTATATGTTGCAGTGGCACACCGCTGAGTGACGACCTATTTGTGCTCATACGCACTAAAGGCGTCACATAATACCAGTGTTACAGTAGCTATACGTTGTAGTGGTACACCGCTGAGTGACGACCTATTGATGCTCACACGAACTAAAGGCGCCGCATAATACCAGCGCTACAGTAGATATACGTTACAATGGCACACCGCTGAGTGACGACCTATTGATGCTCACACGAACTAAAGACGCCACATAATACCAGCGCTACAGTAGCTATACGTTACAGTGGCACACCGCTGAGTGACGACCTATTAGTCCTCATACGCACTAAAGGCGTCACATAATACCAGCGCTACAGTAGCTATACGTTACAGTAGCACACCGCTGAGTGACGACCTATTGGTGCTCATACGCACTAAAGGCGTCACATAATACCAGCGCTACAGTAGCTATACGTTGCAGTGGCACACCGCTGAGTGACGACCTATTGATGCTCACACGAACTAAAGACGCCACATAATACCAGCGCTTCAGTAGCTAAACGTTGCAGTAACACACCGCTGAGTGACGACCTATTTTGTTGTCTTGTATTTGGTATAAGTAAAACTGTTGTATTCATAGAATGTAAAAATGGACACAAAATAAATATTTTTGTATTTGTATACTAAAAACAGGACTTTGACGAAACTCACAGGGTACACCAGTGACCCCATAGTGCTGAAATTTGGTATTCATGTAGCTTTAGTGACACAAATATGGGGAAAAGTCTGAAATCCAAAATAACTGCTTATTCTACCCATAAAATGAAAAACCAATTTACATGAACCCCCGTTAATTGTAGTTTCAATGAAACTGTAGGCCAAGTAAGATGGTGGTTCATTTCGTGGTACTATTAATTTTTTTGTGGTTTTTCGGAGATCGCGAGTTCTCAGTTCAGGGCGAACCACTAGTAATATTCATGTTCTCTTATCTATGATTACGTCCTTCTAAAAAAAAAACAGATTTACTGCACTAATCGGTTGAGGAAGAGTTGACAAAATAGATAGTGTAATAATTTTTTGGTTTAAAATATTCCACGTGCATTATTATTATTTCCATTGTAACACATTTTACACGGACACACGCATCCGTTGGTCTGTAAAAGCAAACAGTGTCAAGGCGGCTTATATTGATTTCAACTTCAAGCTTGTAATGAGTACAAATGACTGTCTAGTCTACACAATTGATTTGATTTTGTTATTGCGCGGTAACCGTTTTGTTTCTCTGCACATTACGTAAAGTTAGAAACTGCACCCGATCATTGCCCGCGGATTTATAGCTTTCCATGTCTCGATTTATAGGTTCGGGAGTTACGAGACAATAATCGATGCGCTCAGGAACTTAATGCTGCTATTTATTATATAGACAATAGACATCCTCCAGAATACATATCAAACTTGTTCTGATATGCAGTCTTTGTTTCAGGTACTAACAAACGGCCTCTGGATCTTCGCACAAAAGTGTAAGTGCCTTTATGTTTCATCTCATCTTGACCTGTATAATTTATGGTCGGCACGAACGGCTAGCTGAATTTGCCGCGATGAGCCTCGAGGCTAGTAGGTACGTTCCGTGTCTCCGTTGTGTAAGCGCATTGTATTGCTCAATCGGATGCATCTCGATTCGTGTAGCCACAGCCACGCGTGAGAGTCGAATTTCCCAACGGTTAGATGCGGGGAGAAGCCGTTTGGTCGTCGCGCCGTCGCGGCAGTTTCCCAATAGAAAGTCCTCAAGTCAGGAAGCGCAGCTCTGCAGTGCACGTGCAGTGCTCCGGCCGGCAGAGGGGGCTCCGGCCGATGCACTTTCATGCCGGTGACGTCACTTCTTACCTTTCGTCAGCGTCATACCGTAAGAGCTGTTATGCAATGAACGCACGCCACTCAACTTTCCAATTTCGACAACGCGCTATTGTGTAGCGCTTTCAAATTTTTACTGTACCATCGCTCGCTTAGCGCTTTCTTGCAGTTCTCTCTCAGATCACGACTGAAAAATGATCCAAATGCGGTGCGCAGCCGCATTTGAGATTGAGATGCACTTTCACTCTTACGTCCTTTCTTATATTATCTAAAATTGTGTGACGAGCCTTTTATGTTTTGTAGTTGTCTCCGTACGTGCATGTGTTTTTAAACACCATGCTCGAAAAGAAATGGGGTCGCGAATTTATAAACATTTGACCCCGTTGCTTTCATTTTATAAGAGAGCGCTAATTTGACTACATGTCAATATACATTATGTATTTAAATCATTCGTTGTTTTTCTATCTAAAGCACTACATTTATTATAGAAATATGCATACATAATAGTATCGCTTAAATTAAAGTCTGCTTGTGTAGGCAGTTTTTGAAAGTTGTAGAGAGAGGAGAGATACCTAAAAGCATGCGTGACAGCCGCCAGCGCCGACTTTCTGGGGTTTTCACTTCACCTAGCTGCGATTTCGAGCTTTCCCACTGCTGTAGGGTTGCCATATATTATGTTCCCAACGCACTGATTATATCGAATCCAAATTATAATGTTACGGAGGTAACATCGAATCGTTGTACTTGCCAGTCTGTGTACAGGGTGATTCAACAGACCTAAATCAAACTAAATAATGTAATATAAGACCTGGATAATCGTAGATGTCTCGTCTAGTAAGTGGAAGAACTGAACACAAATTTTAACAACCGAATAACAAACATCCTTGCTCTATCCAGTGTCATAAGAATGATTTTATTAATTTTTCAGACATATATTCTACCTGTTTTAGATATCTTCGGTAATACTAATTTTCACATATCATGTTTTCTTACTTGATTACTGCAATGGCATGACAACCCTAATAAGTTCGATCTAAGAGCATAGAGAGTAGAGAGTCTTATCGGAGTAGAGACTGCAGTACTAAAGTGCTCGCTATTTAAATATAAGGTACAAATTCAGCAACCGTAAAGAGCTAAATTTGTACCTACTAAGTTATACATCATTCAACGCATCACTGAAATTTCAGTTTACACCTCGTATATATGGTCTAGATTGGAAAAACCGCGCATGTTCCATCAGATTATGAAAGTTTAAGTATAGCAATATATGTATGTACTTAGTAACTTTATGTAGAGTTTTTCGGTTAACAAAACAATAGGTATGAGCTGGTGGTACTTACAGGAATGTTTGCTACAACTAAGCACGAATGTGCATAGGTAATTCTAGAACATGATTTACACTATCAAAACCTGGCAGAAAAGCTGCAAGTTATTTATCAATTTAGTCGATTAAAGATGTCAGTTTAAAAGCAGCTAACGTACGCCAGGTGGACAGTTTGCAAAACTTACAGATGCCATCAGTGGACCATCTGTTATTCAGTTCCATTATCTTTTAACAAGGTTAATTTTGATTGAACTTTTCAAAATCTTGTATATTATTTGTATTCCGATTGATGATGAAAATAAAGTTATTGATAATGAAATAAATAAAACCCTGGTGGTAGTAATTGCCCCACACCCAAAGATGTGGGGCAATTACTACTTTATCAGTATTGTGAGCGGATTGAAATGAGGTCAAAGAAGGCTGCTAGTCTTCTATCTGTCGCATTGCATAGTCCACTTTCTGTCTTTATCATGGGCCTTAACCTTTTCTTTTCTGTACAAGTCTTCTTACAGTCTCCCACTAAAAAAGTAATTAATTAAGTTTACAATTTTAATCAGTCGATGGGCTCCTTTTGTTTGTAAATTCACTAAGTGCCGTAAAATTGTATCATACTCGAACTAAATGGTTAATTTGTCGTAAACACAAAACGGTTTGCGTAGAACCGCCGACCAATACCAATATACATGGCTATAATCTCTATTCAACCATCAGCTATTTAGTAGATCTATTTACAACCGCATAATTGTTCGGTAGATTTTCAGGCTTCCGAAAAGATTTCAACTATAATTCTTTCTGTTATCATATCAGCCACAGGATATCCACTGCTGAATAGGTCCCTCCTCATAGATTTCCAGAGGGACCGATTTGTCGGGTGTCGAGTGCAGGCCGCAGTAGCCCAGAAGGAGCCCTCAGTAACCTTTATTAGATGACCTTTTCATCTCGCTGCCCGCTGCACGTTCCAGTGCTTTCCATACTCTTTCTATGTTTCCATTGTAAAGCCAGTTCGTTTTGCGCCAGTGTGTAAGTTGCTGGCACAGAAACTTAGCGAATTTACTCGAGCTTACTTTCAATTTCTTTCTTTTTGGTTCGATTTTAAATTGTCCCTTACCGTTTTGCGCGCTATATAGAAACGAAAGGTCAACTTGCATTGTAAATGAGAAAGTTAATCGTGGAAAGTGCGAGCGAACGGATCTGTGGGCACTTGGTGCAGTTTCTAAAAAAAATATACACACCAGCCTTTCGCCCCGGAGATATCTACGTTTTTAGTGAGCTCTCTAATATCTCTGGCATTTTAATTGCGGATTCATAAAAAATACAAGTATTTGCAAATCAATTTGTTAGTGCACCAGCTACGTACGTTTACCAACACTTTAGGTAGAAAATTACTTTTGTTTTTTGTAAATAAAATATAACTTAAAGTCAAAGTCAAATATTTTTATTCATTAAAATCACAAGGATCACTTTGAAACGTCAATTTTACTGCCTGTTCCTTCGCGACCAAGCCAGGAAAGAAAGGCAAGACACAAGGCTGGTTGTTTTTTTAATGATCCTTTTACAATACATAATACAGAAAATAAATTACGTCTAAATTGTAACATTTTGAACGAGTTGGAGCAATTTCAATCCCAAGCTTCTCTATCATCTAAATAATCCGATATTTTATAGTAGGCTCTTTTATAAAGATTTTGTTTGATTACGTTTTTAAATTTGTTAATTGTCAATTTTTGTACATCTCTTGGGAGTTTGTTATAAAAGCGTACACCTTGCACTTTATCAAGTCTACAAGTGGCAACAGTGAGTTTATCTTTATTTCTAGTATTAAAATTATGATTATCGCTATTTTCTTAAACAAATTAATATATTTTATTAATAATAATAACTCTGAAATATAAAAAGTTTTAAAATCACCGGAATTCAGGTAGAGCTCGCATTATCCCTAACCTACAATGGTGTTATTTTAATATAAACAATGATAAAATTATCACAAACAAAACCACAGCGTTGTTTGTATGACATTGACATAAATTACTTTAGTGTACAAAAATAACTCAATGATCATTTTAGCTTCGTACATAATGTACCTACCTATTACATTTCAAAAGTTGATGTTATTTGGTGTACAACGCTAAAATAATACTATCAAAGCTGCAATTTTGCACTTATCAAAGTTAATCAGTCAAGACAGGAACCTTCAAGAATTGAGTTATATAATGATATCATTTTTATTTAATTTTAATCAGTATTAGCAATTTAAAAATATTTAAAAGAGTTAAGATACCCTTGTGTGTCTAATAATAGTCATTAATTAATAAGAGTATTAATTATTATAATAAAATCACAAACACATTTCTGATCCCAGAAGCAACAACCTCATAACCTAGATCTAATCTTGAGACAGCAATAATGTGCAATTTGTAGGTTATATGTCATTTGAACGGCTCTTTCAGGTAAATTGGATTTTTGAAATACTTTGGAAATAGGTAACAGTAGCTACACTATCTACATGGTATTCTTTGTGTTATAGGGTGGGGCGAATTGTCCCAGTGTCCTTGCTGCTGTACCAGGTCAGGTCAGGCCGCTCAGGCCTCGATGATGACGCGAATCCTTACCCTACATACTGCAAACAAACAGCTACTTATAAAATGTCCTATATACCATATTATATTGTAGCACACAATATGCACAGTTGATAACCCCCCATTTCATTAATAACAATGTACTCTTAGTAAACAATACGGCAGTCAATAAACTAATACACTTACTATATTCGCGATGATGACTTTAGTATGTTATTGACTTGCAAACCGAAATTCAGCAAGTATGTTGTTTTGTCTGCTGTGCCTGTGCTCGATTTTTGCAATGCAATCGAGAGTCAAGAGGCAATGACTTTTCTGAAAATCATTCTATAAATAAGATGGCATTGATTTGCTGAATGAGAAGTTTAAATCTCATCGTGAACCCGTCCACTCTTAATCCCAAAACGACACCCTTTCCGAAAACAATATTGAATATTATAACACTCATCAAAATATCAATTGTTACTAAGTTACTCGATTTACGCATATGTTGAGCATGTTCCAAAAATATTCGGACCACGAAGGTTCGCTTTGAACAAAAGAGCTACGATTCCGAGCAGGTAAGGTGGGCTGCGGAATCCGAGGCCACAGGGCTTTTTCCCCTCGGGAGGTTAACCCTGAAGGCTCGAGCCAAGGTCGACGAGTGTTTGAGACGCCTTTGAGGGGGAGATGACTCGTTGACTTTGGACTAACCCTCTCGGTCACATTATTTAGTTTTATATTCTGTTTGCGCTGCCAATGCACGCTTTATGAATGCACAGGCCTCAGCTTGCTCAAATTAGCTTCCCCATTGGTTGACAGAGCAGCGAATGAATCATGCCGGTTCTCAAAAAATTCCTAACTAAAACACATTTTCAAGCCGTTGCTCCTTTTAAGTACTTAATTCTTTACAACGAGCTGTTCAAAATAATTTTGATGCAACAGTGTGGAGCGGACGAACACCTACCTACTTGTAAGATAAAGATAAAAAGATTCATTTATTTGCGATATATGAGTTACAATCGTTGGTAATAAAATAATCTAGTTACAGCCATGATCAGCATACAAGACTTAAGACTAATTATAGGCAAAATTCTTTAATAGTGAGAGCTTGTAACTCCTTTAATTCATTGGCTAAGGCAAATAAAGAGATTGATCTGTTTAACACAAAAACTAGTAATCTTAAACGCTTACTTAGTGACATTTACTTTAATATATAGATTAAGCACTTATCCGATGTCGTGTGTGTGTGTGTGTGTGTGTGTGTATGTGTGTGTGTGTGTGTGTGCGCGCGCCTGTTTGTGTGTGTGTGTGTATTGATATCTGTATTTCCTATATCTATTTTTTTTTCTCAATTTATGTGTTACCTTACCTGTTTATATATTGCCTATTCATCTCCTACCTTACTTGCGGAAACTTTTAATTGGCCTTCTTGTAATAAGTAGCATTTACTGTTGTTTATTTCCTACTCAAATACCTTTTCTGTAACCTAGCTGTAAGTTTTCCAAAAATACAAAAAATAAAAATAAAAACAAGCATGCAAAATTAATTAACAAATATTATACATACAGTTCATTATAAATAAATTAAAAAATATGTCAAGTCATTGTAATTTGTCTAATATTCGTCTATAGTATATAATAGTAAGCCTTTTGTCAGAGTATTTGTAAAAGTTTTAATTTAAAATTATGAATTTGGTCAATTTCTAATACATATATATTTGGGTAGATTGTTGTATTAAAACTCTAAATTACGAAGTAACATAGAATTTATACCCCTATTACTACCAGTATTATTATAGTTGCATAGATAATACAATGTCATTAAGATTCAAGATTGATTATCCATGGCAATTTTCGTTCCATTTAGCTACCAACTTTCACCAAAATACGCAGCTAGAGAGTTTTTATTACAAGAGAAAATTAAAACTATCGACGCAAAACCTGTTAAAACACAGGACAATTATTTTATTGTTAAAACTAACCGAAAATCGTTTAATTATATATAACTGTGCAAAATCTACGTCGGTCTTAGTTCAATAAAGATATGCCTATTAAACTAACGGGTACAGCACATGTTTTATAGATTTTTGCATATTATCTGCAGCTGTGAGATAAGCTCTAAACGAACTTTTTATAGCCAATGTATCCACTGTCCACCCTCTATCGGCTCTACATTAAAATATATTGACTCAGCGTAGCGTTTGCGAACAAAGGTTTTGATATTATGATGCCTTTATGCTCTTGATTAGTGTCTTGACCGCAATGATACGGGGACATTGTACTGTTTATCGCCGAGCTCTAAACCCTAGACATAAAGTTTAAAATCGATTTGAATTCAGTTGGTGTCGTAGCAGTGCCTGGCAGGGCGACTCAAGGCTCTACACGGGGGCAACAACTTGTCCCTTCGTGCACTGAACTAAGCTTCAACTGCAACTGAATAATTTAGGCTTGATGCTACGTTGCAACTCAACCTTTGTTTGTTTGTACGCCGTTCACTCCTATTCCACAAACTGCTTCGCTATTTATTGAAATTTTGCTATTTCTATTCCTATACGAGTTGACATTATACGTGTAAAAAGATTATTTAAAGATTTGAATAACATATAATTATGCATAGAAACTTTACGGACAACGCGATAGATTTTTTACATAATTATTATCACCTAAAGGTCTGTAGTTTTGATACCTAAGATTTAAGAAAGCAAAAGATACAAATATTCTAGCCGTGCTACGGTTGTTATACGAGTACACTTAGGTTTACAAACTATGGGCATGCCCATTTGTTATTTTAATGTACCTGCATTAAAACAAACAATTAACCACATCGTATGGATAACATGGTTAGTAACTATTTTCGGGATTTTAAATATTGCCCCAAAATCACACCAATTCATTGAATTAATTAATATAATTTGCAAGTTAATGGTTTTGTCATAAAGTTGGGCATTACGAGAAGGAGCTTTCACCATTACAATGAAGGTAGATCGGAGAAAGGGTCCGCGGTGCGCAGCTGTCCCGCGGGCGGGCGCCCCGGTCTCGGGCGCTCCGCCCTCGCCGACCCCGCGCTCACATTCACACCGCGAGTCGGTACGGCATGCGGCAGGCACCCCGACTCGACTGTCAGCCAAGCCGCGGAGCCGAGCCACACTCGCGGCAGTTGCCCGTCGATACTCAGGCGAACTGAACGTCACGTCGCGTAGTCGACCAACCCGACAGCCATGTGGTGAAGTGAAACTGTCAAACGTGATACACTTTCGCATACCGGTGTCGTTCTATTTCAGTGGACTATTGCACTTTTCTATCAGTTTGTGTTATCAGGTGCAATTATTTGGAAAATTGGATTATACGAACGAATAATGGCCTTAGCCAGGTGAGCTATTTTGGTTGTTGGAGTCAACACGGAACTAGTTTATTATATCATGTTCATCGAAGGACTATCCGACGATAGAGCAGTTGTTTGAATTATAACTGAAACAGGTACGGCTTACAGTATTATTGAATACAGTTTTGTGAATGTTTGTGTTGTCTGTTTTGATTCCCATACTATCAATAATCATCATAATTCATAGAATAATATTGTTTTGGTAAATATTAATTTGATGAAAACTATCTCTACAATAGGCGAAAGTTGCTTTGTCCCCGCACGCTCATTTAACTTTCCTTGTTGTGTAAGCTAAACGCCAAATGGCAGGTAGAGGGAGCAACTTAGAAATCAAGTTACTTTTACTGGTACGTACTATATTGTCATTAGCCTGTGATTTACATTTTTAAATTGTCTTTCTAATTTTATTATAAGTTTCGACATTGAGAAACTGATTTCGTGGCGATTTTGCGTCCCCTTACCACCCTAGAATGTTACCACCGTTGATAGCATTCGATGCTTTTGCTTTATTCTTTCGCACCCTCATTCGTGACGGTAACCCCTAAAGTTAGAATCCCGAACCCCACTGGTACATTCTGTGATGTAGTTTCTGTTTAAACTTCGATGGCTTAAAGTCTCTTTTTTAAACATCTTGTTATAATCAATGTTATTACTTTTCCCGTGATCTTATTCGTAGCGTTGAAATAAAATGATAACCAGGAAACATTAATTTGTTCTCTATCATTGTAGCTCAGAAGATCAATTAAATGTTTATTGTTGTGTAAACACATTACAGCGGGAGGAAATACGTTTACATTCTATTATTAAAGCAACAACTATCTTCCACTTATTGCCAAGTACAAAAAGTAGTTACTTATGAGATAATTTATATAATTTGCTAAAACCAGTTCCTTCGATAACAAAACAATTTGTCTGTTGATCGTGTATATGTTCGTCGAGGGCAGACTCGTTTTTTTAATTACGCAGGTAGTCAATATTCATCGGCCGGAAAGAGCTCACCTTCTGAAGTCCCAATGACTTTTTTTATGCACTTTTTGTTGCTACTTCTAACGTAGCCTCCCAAAAGTTGAGATCATCATAGAGATGTCTGCAACTGTTGTACGTCGTTCGTTTCTCTATGAACATTTCTCAATCCAAGCTCATCATCGTCATATATTTATCTGTATGAGGACTTTATTTGAATTGAAATAAAAAAAATACCTTCTTAGTAATCCATTTACTTAGATAAATTAAGTATAAGTACGCTAACACAGATTATGTTAGCATCTTACCCGTCCTATAAGTTCGAAGATGTGTTCGAGTTGTCGTCTTCTCGACTCCCCTAAGAACACAATGTCTATACGAAGTTAGAACTGTATATAGGTGTGGTGTGGGCAGAATATAAAGATTTGCGGAGATGCTCCTCGTTGAGGTCGATGACCTTCCTCCGAGCAGAATGCACGGAAGAGCATATAAGTGTGGGTAGATGCCTTCGTCTCGACCCTCTTTACTTATTTGTAACGCTTCGAACCCCAAATATGTTATTTATATCCAAACAATGTTCATAGCCTTTAAGTCGTTCAATTGAAATGCTTAATCTCCATTGTTTTCATCAATAACTTTTCACTTGCAAGAATTTAATCCTTTTTAAAGCAATGCTCCTTTTGTTTGTATAGATCTTGAAAAAATAATTGAAACTGCTAACCATATTTACGCGTTTAATATTAAATCATGTCAAGGCAGATGGTGCGCGCCTACATTATTACAATCATATGAAAATCGGATCGGAACTCAATTTATGTTTGGCCATACCCACAACTGCAAGGTTGCAAACGATTTGCTTTGGAAATTACAGAATAATTTATCGAAGGGTATCATTTCAATGACAGAATACATCTAGTGAATTACTATTCCTGCTTCTTCAAAAGATATCATAAACATCAAGTACCTAAATAATAGAAAATCTTTCGAATACGTGATTAACAGCAAATAAATACGGAAGAAGCGTTAAAAACTGTCACGAACTTAATTGATGATGTACTGTAATCAAATCAGGAGGAAAATTGGTTTCTATTGTACCTGTTATATGATACCATTATGTTCAATAAATATTAAACGTACCTTAACGGTCTATTACGATTGTGTTTGAATAAGTTGGGCGAGGTTATTTCGCAAGAATGTATCAATTTAGCCGAGGCGAGGGCCGGTGTGCGTTCACAAAGCGAGAGATTGCGGCCAGCCAGCTCTCCGCTCTCGGTGCTCCTGTTTCGTTGACAGTGGAATGCGATAACTAAGTGGGTTTTGGCGGCTCCAACCTCGTATTTTAGTTAAGATAATGCTTGATAAAACGCTAGATCAAACAAAGAAATATAACCCACAAAACTGGTCATATAAAATTTAAAATTCTGCAATTCTTAAACATATTCAAATAACTAGTAAGACTGGCATAAATCCAAAATTAATAGTGTCATATCATGACCGTTTATAAAATGATTTGTTTTTTTAAACTAGTGGTTTACCCCGAACTGAGATCTCGCGAGTCTCCCAAAACACAAAAAAAAATATACCTAGGGCGACTTGGGCAACGATGCCTAAACAAACGTATTTGGTGGCTAAATATGATTTAAGGAGTTGTCAAATCATACAAATACGTAAAATTTAAACATGTTTAGCCACTAAATACGGTTACGGGTCGTTGTGCAAGCCGGCCTTAATCTTTGATTAATAGAATAAATAGAGCCACGAAATAGGAAACCAACTAACTTGACCTACAGTTTCATTCAAATTACAGATAACGGCAGTTTATGTAAATTGGTTAATTTTTTTGGGGTAGAAATTGCAGTTATTCTGGATTTCAGACTTTTGCCTACATTTGTGTCACTAAAGCTACACGCATACCAAATTTCAGCCTTGTGGTGTCACTGGTGTACCCTGTGAATTTTCATTCAAAATTCATTCAAAATTCAGTTTTTATTATGAATAATAACTTAAAAACTACGGTTTAAACTAAAAATAAAAACGGGCTCAAAATGTAATCACAAAGACCTTTTATTCAACGTGCCACGTGACCGGAAATTCCCATTTTGTTTTTTTTTACCCCTCTTGAACTCAACAACCCCCCATATTTCTAGCTCATTTAGTCACACCAAAATTGTGGCATCACTAACTACCTATATACCAAATTTCACGATGATCTAAAGAGCTTCGAAAGTTATCCTCAGACTAACAAACATACATACATACATACAACACCGAATTGACCAAGTTGATTTAGAGATCTCGGTTCGCTCTATCAATAACATAGTTGTTGTCGTTGTTGTAAATTTGCAGGTTACATAACGTTTTGAGTTTACCGAAAATATGGTTGTCTGATTTTAGATTGTCATTTTACTTCCCCAAGGCTTACTGCTCTCAGTTCTCATGCTTCCGCATCCAGTAACAATACATCCAATCATCACTTGGACTTGGACAAAAATGTAGTATAGTATGTGTCTTGACTTTTGCTCAAGTACCATACAATTTCAAAAATGTATTTGATAGTATTTAACACTTGTCTTGTATGATAATACGCAATACAGTATTGAATTGACATTTACGATTTTTGTAATATCATTTCATAAATTCATTTGTGTATGTAAATTTCAGTCTTCCTCATTACATAGCTGTTTGTGTGTCTCACAAGGCCAAGGTTATCTAAAAAATACCGCTAGTAGTTGCTATTCAGTTTATTTTACGCATCGGTATATTGATGGGACGTATATTTATGAGTTGAACTTTCTTACTTTTCGCACTGGAGGCTTTAGCGCATTCTTACTTAGGGTATATATTATGTAAATTGTTGCCACAGTAATTGAATTTCATGGTGTGAATTAAAACTATATGACTGATATAATTACACTTCAATAGCATTGGAAACAACTACATTCTCCAAATATATTTACTACAATTATGATGTGGATTTCTCTGGTAAGCCTTTCTAATTTGAATACATCTTTTGCCGATGGAAAGTGCGTCGATGCGTCTTTCTTTGGTACGGTCCACGGCGCCTTCTCTTTGTGTTGTGCGTTGATCTCGATTAGTTTCACCGCCACACGCCTTTTCGAAGTCATTATTCTCTAAGCGTTGCTCATTCATTAGTAAAATTGAATAACTTTGAGAAACTGCTCTTCGATATGGCGTGAAATCTGTTGATCTTGATTTTTCATTTAAATATTTAAAAGTGAAATCAGGGCTTTTAATAACCATTTGGGAAACACTATTTGGAATTTTGTATTCCTATTCATCTCGATATAGCAGCATATCTCCCGATTCTCATCGTGCTAAAGGTGAGGTGTGTCATGTCGCACGCAACCATCTCAATAGACTATGCAACGCCTGACCGATGTCATTACTCAGCTGAAAGTGGCTCATGAAACTGTGACGCTGACGAGACCCGGTCACGTACATACGTTCTCTTAATTCGTGTGCCCACGCCGTTCTAGTTAATACTTAGTGTGCCTACTTGTGATTATATAAATGATCATAAGTGGCATCGAAAAACAAAAGAAAAAGCATCGTACATTTACTGCTCAGTGCTCACGTATTTTTATGTCGTCCACATTGTAATTTGTAATGCTTGTCTTACTCTTGTATCAAGCGTTTTTAAATGTTTACCAAATATGAATACCCAGGAAGAAGACAAATTATTTTATTGATAGAAGATTTGGAGCACGGTACTGCATAGCGGGAGGCGTTAATTTGCTGAGGGAGTAATTCAGAACGGGGACATAGCGCTCTCCAATTTTGTCGGAAACGCGCGTTGACCCATTTTGTGCGTAAAGCGGTATGGAGTGCGGAGGAATCGATGATTATACCAGCCGAATCTTGAGGCCTTCGCGGCGCTTTACTGATGAGTTCGGATCTGTGTCAGGGTTCTCGGCCTCCCCCACTCGGGCCCTGCGCCCTTCGCGCCTTTATGCCTCCCACTGGCGCGGCATCCGCTCCCCGCGCACCAGTTGACCCGTAAAACTTGTGTATTTGTGTTTCACCTTCCTCGGTCCTGTGTAATGCTTTGGGGTCACCAGTTTTTAGAGTAGTTGGTTCCGATAAAAAACTTTGTTCCGAATTGCTCACGAGAGCATAGCGAGTCAAGCGAATTGAGATTTATGACATCTTTCGAATACAAGCAGTTCGAAGTTGTCCAGCACAATCAATATACACTATCTCATTAAATATAATAATATCCTCTTTGTTAATTGGAATATTTAAAGCTTAGGTATACATATAATATATGAATGGTGGCGGCCTCTCACTGAGTTAAGAAAAGTCGTCAACGTTTAAGTCGACGGATTCGCATACGCATTTGAATTTAAGGTCTTAAATGTGTATTAAGTAAATTTTTTAGAGTTACCAACCCAGTATTAATTGTTTTGAAATTATTAACATAAATGTTTTCAGAAGTGCTTTAATATTATTGTGAATAAATCGTAATGGGATTTAATGAATGTAAAAAAGCTTTAGCTTTGCGATCGAGTGGTGATCGACCTTTGCAGCTCCGTCACCTTCGTAGCACCGACGCGGCTGCGTTGGCATTGTCGCTCCGACGCCAATAGGAAGCGGCGCAGCACGGCCGCAGATTGCTATTGGGCTTAAGGCCGTTCTCAATGCACCATCTTTTACCTTGTGCCCCTTATTTTGCGGCCTGACCCCAAACCTATGTTGCCGTAGGCAATAGTGTGTGATGACCACACGAGTGAAGAGCGACGCGATTGCTTTAATTTTAGTTACTCAATAATGAGTTATCCTCAAAATTTGTTATGTTTTTTGTTCGTGTAAAACATAAACATTTCTTTCATAAAATTATTTATGCCTCTTTTATGGATAGTTTCACATAATGTTGAACAAGAATTTGATCTCGCCTCGCCGTTTCTCCTGCTTTCACTACCAGTGAAAAGAGTGAATTAAAATTCTAGCCACCAAATTAAAAACGCGTGCCGCCTTGCCCATTTTTTTTTTCAAATGCCATTCATTTATCATGTGGGTCAAATGCATTACGTTGTCAAATTTGACCCGGTTTTCCTGCAAGAACAATTGAAAGTGTTGGATATCAAGTTTTGGCGTTACTAAAATTTGCCCTAGTTATATGTAAAGCATGTTTAACAAATCTTTAAAATAAAATCTTTTGCTCTTGCGGTAGTTTATAAACTCCTAGGCAGATAGTGATTAACGCATTGTTAAGATGTAGGAAAGTAGAACGGGGGCGTCAAATCCAAGGCCACGGACGAAGCTGAACAAATTTATTTTAGACGGTCAAAATTAGCGTTAACTTTAATATTGAATTATTGAGATACCTTGAAAACTATACATATTATAGTCTATGTATGTGGAATAAACAGACGTTACCAAGGTTCACTGTTAGACTTTTGGGTACAGTTCGTTTTAACTTCTATTTTCGGTTGGCTGCGAAGGCCAAACTTCTCTTTCATAGATTAATTTTTCCAAAACTCGGTAACTTTGTTTGGCATACTCGTACTTACAGTGTCAAGTACTCTACTCACTGCTGCACTAACATAAGAGCCTGATCTGGCCCTGAGCCAGTTGGATATCTTGCATTTTTCCAACGAGGAAAGTCAATTTTCTCTTCTACGCCCAGCAGCAATACTTTAATATTCTCAACACGTGCCCTCGTATCAATATCAAACGTGTACGTTTCTAATTTGCCGTAGTCAGCCCACCGAAGTTAATCACATTTTGCAATGGTCGGTCGTTTTCTATAGTTTTTTTCGCGTAGTATTTCTTAATATACACACGTTTCGCATACGAAGACTGAAAGTGTGCGTCCGCCTGTGTGCGCGGCCTCAACCGAGTTTTGTCGATGCTTTCTCGAGCGGCGAACCGGGTCGTGTTCTCGATGCTCTGTGCTGAGCTGGTTGGTGCCGAGCACCGGCGACCGAGGTGGCTTCTCTCTACGAGTTGTCACACGCACACCACGACACGCGACTTCACCGCAATCGAACACCCACACGTGTATTGTGTCAGGGCTGGAAAGCATAATTTAATATTTTGCTCGAGATCGTAAAGAGTATATTCAATCAACCTCATTAATTTTCTGTTAATTTTACTCACAATCTTGGAAGTTTAAGAAACTATTAAGTAATATGTGGTATTAGTAAATGTTACATAGGTAACTTACATATTTGTCGTTGGAGTTGTCTAGTTCCAAGGCTCAGGAAATCCTATTAAAAAATGACAATATTGAATTAATATTTCAAAGTAAAATAAAATAATAAAAATTATTGTACGTCTAATTGATTGGTCTGATTAATCTGTTTGTAATCAAGTCTGATTAAATGGCAACTATGTATAACAATGACCATCAGAGTTATTAGATAAAATTAAAGGCAATCTACACTGACTGACGTGACGACCCTCGCAGATGTAGGAAGTGGGGTCACACAATTTATATTGGGCCGAAGTCAAGGTCGTGCCAATCATTTTGGCCATCTAGTAATTCATAGCACAATAAAGCTTGAGGCCAAACCGGTTCGGCCTTCCTTGCCATCCTTGCTACCCGACATCCATAGATACCTACTTCCTGAAAGGACGTTCGCATCGTAAGAGACAATCGATTGCGTGCTGATAAGTTGTCGCTTGATACTCATGAAGTTACTGTAATGGATCCATTATAAATACGCTCTCGTATTTACAATAAAAACTAAGATTCATAAACGTCTATTCGATGGCGGTTTGCATATTCATGGCAAAACAATGTGGAACGCGGTGCAGCAGGGCCGAGGTGGCACAGTTTCTTGTTTGAGCTATAAATCAATCTGTCCTAGTTAGATTAGCGTCTGCATGCAGCGTTACATAGCCATCGATGCCATTGCTTTCGAAAAACCGTGTTGCCAAATGTGACTGCTAGTTTCTCGGCCGGGTCGTGTTGCGCTGTGGCCTGTGTGTCGGTTTCGGTTGTATGCGTTTGCCGCTCGCTCACCATACGTCGTTTATTGCATAATAATTGTCACACGTAGTACTTAAGCTATTATTACTCCTCGTATTTGAAACATGCAAAGTTTGCCGTAGAATCACAAAATATTTTCATCCAGCGGGCGCGTTCACGTTTTGTTTGCACGTGGCGCTCACGCTTTGATCTCTACTGTAAGAGTATGATTATGATTGTATAACGTACGTTTCTGTAAAGTTAATGTATAAATAAGATTGTCGTGCAAGTATTGATCATGGAACACAATGTCCGCTGGTTCAGCTGGCCATGCGTTCAGGTTTGTGAATTGGTAGTCCGTCCTCGGCCTCGCTTGTTCGCTTCCGCATCGCAGCTTATCCTCGCTCTGCGGTGTTCATGATAATCTTTTGTGTTACGAGCCTTGATCCTAGACCTTCCCGCCAAAGTCACGTGTACCGTCTATAACACAACTTTAACTTTATTGTCATTTCCTTTCTAGGTATAATCAGCAAACCGCCCGCTCCTCTTGGTTAAAGTACGTAATACTTTTGTTACTCATTTCATCACTTCCTTACTCACCTGATTCTCATTTTGTAGTAAATCTAACTTGGTGATGGTACTTTAAAATAATATGTATCTTTTATGCTTGTAATATTGTTTTAACAATTAATTTCATGTTGGTGTTTCTGCTCTGTGTGCTTTTTCATTTTCATCAAACTTGAATCGCTCGCTTCCTGTCTTTGGCTCGGTGAGGCATTGGATAGTTAACGTTTTATGATGTTTCAAGCAATCCTGTTTGTGCATAGATGTTCATTCAGACTTGGAAGCGAATAGCACTCGCCTCGTTAGTAACGTTGATTTTATTGAGCCACGTGCGAACAGGTAGGCGTGAGTGCGGCTACGTCACACACCGGCCTATGAAGGTCATTACGTAACGAACGTAGTCTCACCATTATTCGGATTGTCGATCCATCGCTCGGTTCCTAGCGAGGTCGAAACGTTCTACTGCTCGGCGACTGAGGTTGTACGCGATTTTATTAACAGTATCGTTTCCTTAATTTCAAGATCATACACCAGTGACAGTCGCTACCTCAATATACTAAGACTAAACTAATTAACTACCAGGAAGTGTTCGAACTTCGTATTCATAACTCGAATGGCCTTAACATTTTGCAACCTAAGCTTTATGTAAATTATGCTTCTTCAACATTTCTGAATACGTTTGAACGATTCTTGTTTTTTAACACAATCATTCTTCAGACGTGATATTTAATGTTATGATAACATGACTGTATTCTGCAGCAAATAAGTTTCGTAATGCAGTATTGTCGTTGATACGACGTTGGAGGTTTGCCAATGCTATCCTGTAGCTCAAATCCTCTTAACTCTTAAGTAGGTGCCAGGAACCCCAATATATTGCTTGAAATTTCAAAGCACACACAGATGTAAAATGTTAGAAAAGGCTTAGTTCTGCAATAGGTAGTCTTTCCTTAGACACATACTTTTATACTTACCTTCTTTTCGCTTCTATTTCGAATTACGCAATAATGTATTGATTCGATCATTTAAAACGTTTTTTTTTACTGAATAGAATAACGTGACTTTCATTGATTATTATTATCTTCAATGTCAAAGTGATAAGCATATCTAACATACATGACTTTCGTCGATTTCATCGTTTCCTGGTGGCCAATTGATATGATAAGCAATATCGTTTAGTTTATTCGCTATTCTTTATTTAGCGATATTCAAAAGTTATTATACTGCTACTTTTTAGTAGAAGTTAATTAAATAATTTATTTTATTCTTGAAAATTATCACTGCCGACATTACTGTAGAGTTCGTAAAGCCTTTGAATTTTAGTTGCTCGTCTGTGAACAATCAGTCGAAGTATTAAGGTTCTGTTGGCTTAGTTACGTAAGACGTTTGTAATTCTGTAGATTACAGCCTCAATACAGACACCTGACAACACTGCAGATTTATCGCGCATCATCGCAATGTGCCAAGATATATTGCATCAGCGATATTTATTGAAAACCAGTATGTAAAATTATATAATGGCAGAGGTTCCAGGTTAAATGTGTTTCGCACACAATACAATTGCGGTGTCGTCATGCCCCATACATGTGTGGTGGGCTGGCGGTCACCTTGCACGTCCTCACATCTCGGACAAATAGAGGTGGCACGCCAGTTCCGCGTAAGCACGCTCCGCTGTGGAATAATACAATTATATGTAACACTTTACATATCATTTATAACAATTACGCATTATTAACCATAAAACACATACATACAAATGACATTTCTTATCAATATAATGACATCAAATTAAATATGACGGTATGTTCGCTTCATACTGGGCACCTGCGTGTGATATGTACCTTATCTTTACGAAAGTCACGAATTATTATGCAAAAATGTTTGAAGCGATATGATTTTATTCGTCCATCCCTATAATAAGCATAAACAACAAATAACCAGTTATAATAGCATATCATGTCTACGCTCTCTCCAATATTAAAATATGTATACTTCTTAACGCTTATTTCGCTTCCCCTAAGAAAGCCTTAAAGGTAAGGCGACCCCTGCCCGAGTACATTATCGAGATCGTTGCATTTAGCTTCTGTCCTTTTTCGTTTCTCTGTCCCGTTCCTTCCTGTTTGGGGTGTCTGTCTGTCCGTAAATCTGAATCTGAACAATGATCAGGACGAGTAGAACATTGCAGGATTTTGCCAAAAAGTAAATTCAAATTTCCACTACTTGATTGTTCTGCAATGGCTGTTCGTCTTATTCAGCATCTTATGTATAGTAAATATTGTCAACTGATATATGATGCATAATTCGTAGTACAATTAATTTCAGGAAATCAACTGTGGATTTTTAAACGCTTTGACATTGAAATGTTATTGTTATACATAAGTATTTACAGTGTACTGTGAGTCTCTGACGGCCACCTCAGCCTTGAATAATCATGTGTTTGATTATTCTATACGTCAGACCTACAATTTGCGCTGTTTTTATCTTTGCGTTACCGACTCTATGCGCTATTTTTGTTTTCTCGTACATACTTTATTATTTTCTTGCAATATAGTTTGTATTAACATGTCATATTAATTTTCTGTGCTTAAGATTACATTTTTCCATAATTGTTTTTTATTTAATCGCAAACTGATTGATTGAAAATACTTTATATTACTTTATTTATTAATTACGCTCTTATAAAACTAGTACAAAGGTGAACTTAATGCTAAAGAGCATTGTCTTCCAGATAACCTTTGTGTATTGTAGAGAAAGATGTGTGGTTGTGCACAGAAACGGGAAAAAATGAAAATTTGCACAGGACTAATAAAAATAGCATAACATAGGTACATACTACATAAATAAATACCTACTTAAATACTTTATATGATAGACTAAACTATACCAATATTGAATAAAAATATATACTTAACAATAGAAGAAGTGTTATGGAAAGATTAAGTTGCTTATTTTTGGTCAGTTTGACCGAGAAGGTGCCTATAGATTCTCAATCTGAATGCTTCCACTGATGAAGCCTCGAAATAGTTTGGTGGCATATTATTCCAGAGACGAGTAGCGGTTATGGAGTAAGAGTCAGAGTAAGTAGCCGTGTTATGCTGTGGAGTAATCAATTGTAGTCTCTTCATATTCTTAGCTTTTAAATACATACATCATTTAGGGTTATATAAATTTCGAAATAAATTATTACTAAATTGCTTTACCGTTCTTAGCTAGCACTACATATTTTACTTTTTTTTTACTATATTTTATTTTACCTTTTACTATCAATAAATAATTAATGTTTTATGCATAGAATGTGTCTTTTATATTGCTTCATTTAAGTTGAAACAGCAGCTTATTTACTTTAAAAAATGCCAAAAGCTCATTATAGTTTATACATATATGGCACAAATTTATAATATATGGATTTATATTAAACTATTATATCATGGTATGTATATTAATTAGGCAAGCACTGATAATAACCGCCGCAAAAGCGAATCGTTAAGTAGGTACACGCTAGTTATTATGTGGTTAATATAAATACCATGTATGTTGTTATGTGTTTGTACATATATAATATTATTCTTTGTAATTAACGAGCGTATTATTTAGTTATGAATTAAATTGAAACAGTAGACTCTAAAAGTAACAATTTCATTCTTGTTGCTGCAAACACTGTACTCCCGAACAAAAGGTGACAAAAGTGTTTGCAATAATAAGGCCGATATCGTAGGACTATTTGCTCGCAGTAAACACATCGTCCTTCAGAATTCAGTCGAGGACTCTATAATGTCGGGTCGTCCTCAGGGCATCGGAGTCACAGCACAGTCATCGTTAAGAGGGCATTGCTCACTGGTTACTCCCCCCTTAGCTCGGCTGGTGCAGCAACCCTCGATGATTCAAATAAAACCACACTTATACGCATATCAGGAGTCAAGGCGCTTATTGTTCTATCGTCCTTATTCTGATTTCCATTGTCTCGCCAACAACTGCCCGCCATTTATTATTATTGATTGCAAATTTATGGTTGTGCCATTATTATTCATTGTCAACCTTACATAGCCTAATAGTGCAATGGTACAAACTACCAACTGTTTAATAGCGCGCTTATTGTGTTACGGAAAATTATGTCAATTTATTGTTTTCTGCATCGCGTTAGCCGTGGTTATTGCGTTTCATAAATGACACAGAAATCTAAATAGTTTAACCTTGTTACAAAAAACATGATTCACCTATTAAAAGAGCTGACCCGCGGGTGGTGAACGTCGTTCAACGTTTCATCAGCGCGTGTGGTTATACTATTCTTAAAAAGTTAACAATACTCTTCTTACTTTTTGCATAATTTTAAACGAGGCTAAGCGGTATTTACTGCATCGTCCGGCAGTGAAAAGTTTCCAAACCCTATTATTTGATTAAATTTCTTTCCTACACAGTGAACTTACGAACTTCTGCCTAAAATATATGTAACAGCTTACTTTTTTCATGTCAAAGTTTAACTAGAAATCTCATCTGCTTAGTGAAACGCCGCTGAGTGGGCTTAAATATAGAAGAGGATGCGAGCAGGTCGGATGACATCTATAATAAGATCACGAGAGCCCAATGATACGTACTCTACAGCTACAGCGTATTATTGCTCAACATTTCACGGGTTGTTGACTTTTCTACATATGCTTAAAGTTCTATATTTCGTTAATTCTGTCATATTAAACCACCACTTTCGCTCTATTTACACAAACTATTTTCATTTCTTAGAAATTTTATTCGATATTAAGTGTTTATCTTTTTATATCGTTTAGATTTAGGTTTCTAGCGAAATAAAAATGTACCAGTTTCGCCTAATCCAAAAAGATAACCGTGTTTGCCTAATGAATCAGGGGCGTTGACGAACGCAGTGTCGTTTACAAGAACGTTATTTTTTGTTGTTGTGAGTGATCGCGGTGGGTCCGCATCATCGGTAGGTGGGTGGTCTACCGCAAAGGCGATCCGGCTGGAACGCAGACATTGAAGCATAACGAATTGCCCACTCACACGACTACTCTACTCGTCTTTCTCTAAGCATTGTCACTGGCAGACTTTTATTAGCTCTCCCTGTTAGCACACCTTTACACAGTCCTTCTCTCTCTATTTTGAATAAGTTTATTCAATGTTCTATGATCACATCAATTGCATCTGCACCATTTCAAACCACATCTGATACTTGTTTTATTCTAGTATCTCGTTCATCAATCTCTTATTACACGTTTGAGTAATTATGACCTTATTTATCTAGGCCAAAAGTAATAGATGGGTTGATTGATATGATGATTCACGTATTGTTAATCGCTATAGGAGCGGTTTACTGACTGTATTTAGGTCGGCCCGCTCCATTTACTTCAGTTGAAAATTGTCGATCGACCTCGGATATATGCGATATCTTATCGTATAAAAGTTGGTCACCTATGAAAACCACCCATCAAATGTGGAGAGTGACCTACTGATAAATCCTATGTTGCAATGCGAAATTGGATCATACATAACGCTGCTGTATTAAATGTTTATAGCGTTAGCACTAACATTAATTAGAATTGTTACCTTCTCTTATTTTATATGTTCATTTTAAAGCAGTTTATGATATTGACAACCTCCGTGGTGCAGTGGGCGAATAGCCGGCTGAGACGCAGGAGGTAGCGGGTTCGATTCCCGCCGCGGATCAAATGTTTGCATGATCTACAGATATTTGTTCCGGGTCTGGTTGTTTCTCTATATATTATAAATATGTATTTACAAAAAAAAAATGTATATAAGTATTCTATCAGTTATCCTGGTTCCCAAAGTACAAGCTCTGCTTGGTTTTGGGCTAGATAGCGCTGTGTGAAATGTCCAGCAATACTTATTTATTTATTTAACTTTACTAATTACTATTTACAAAACTAGTTTACAATTATTAAAATTATAAGTACCGAAGTACATTTTTTTTTATTTAAATTAATAAATAATTCAGAATTTTTCTCACATAGCTATCCAGGCGTATGGGAACTAGATAACTGATAGATAACGTAAAACATTTTGTTCGGTTAATACATCTCAATAAAGAGAAATTCTAGATCCCGGAACAAATACCTAGATCATGCAAACATTTTGTTCCTCGGCGAGAACCGAACCTGCAACTTGCAACCACCGCCACATTAATGAAGCTTATAAAAGCAGTGTTTGATTTTACTGATTTTGGACGCCCTCAAATAGTTTAGTCTTAAGTACATATAAAGTAATTCTACCTGTTGAATGTCTCAAAATATTTAGTATGTTATTTAGCATGTAGGTGATTTCCTTCATTCATATCTTAGTATTAAATGCACACCCCCGACCATATCTTTAACTAAACCCTTCAAAGCAATAAGACCGCCCATTGTACAATTTGCTTTGTGTCTTCTATTTTGTCTGTAATTTTTATTTTTTATGGTGTACAATAAAGTGTTTTCATTCATTCATTCAAACGTACCAAAACCAATAACTTAGTAATTCGCTTTTTGATAGCTTTTTTAAATGATGGGATCTAAGAAATTTACTAAGTTCGTAATTTCATCTTTGGTAAGTACCTACAACTAACAGTGCACAAGGTATAACTGGATAAATATGACTTTTCAATACAATCACTAGGTACGTGCCGAGCCTCTCCGTAGCAGACAGTTTCTGGGTCGTACCGATTAATTCACTTAGCCTACTTTTATTTAGTGCCGTGACACTTTTTTTATGTTTGACATACATTATTTCATTGCAAGTATGTACCTATTTACTCTTCTTCTTTATCGACGCAGCCATCTTGACATGCCCTACACTAGGTACTCATATACAATATACGACTTAATTATTTATCATATGAATACCAAACTAGTATTTGAATGTAACGTAGATCTACGTAGAAAACGTCTTACTTTTAACATAATAGTATCGTAAAATATTGTTTTCTGAATGCTTGTAGCGATCTGCATAAAAACATAATTCAAATTGTAGGTATTGTTTAAATTTTGTAATGTACATAACGAAACCCACTGTAGTTGCAAGTTTTTATCAATACACGATTATACTAAGCGCATTCGGTTGGCCAACAGTACAAATGGCATGGTTTCATTTCAAAATATAGGTATTACTTTATCAGGGCATGCTGACATTATATGACCGAAATAACCAACGTATTTTTTTAACCACGGTGCGCCTGGCTCTACCCGATAAACTCCGGAACTCGGGTTAACCTTACCAATTAGAATGCATACATATTATATATATATATATATTATAATTTATACTTTATATGTATATATATATATACATAATAAATATGAACACAAATAGAACATATGTAATGTTCTATTTGTGTTCATATTTATTTATAAATTTTAGTATTTAGTTCTGTTTTTATTTTGGTATTAGACACACTCTGTTCATAAATAGTTTGGCCATAAATGTACACCCCCGTTTGTTATAACAAAATCCTCTCGATCCAAAGGTTGTCTGGAAGAGATCGCTTCTAAGCGATAAGACCGCCCATTGTACTATTTGCTTGGTGTTTTCTATTTTGTTCGTATTTTTTTTATGTTTATTTCGTGTACAATAAAGTGTTTTCATTCATTCATACATTAGCAGTTACTCATAATTTAGAATCGAAGAATAAATTGACACTCAATAATGCCATAGCAATGTCAAAATGGTCTGTGGAACCTGTGGTGAAACTTTAAAGCTCCACATAGAGGTCACCAATTAGATAAAAGTAGGAGCCCTAATGGGAACCGAAAACTCACACACACTGGCGCAAATTGTGGCTTCACAAGAGCCAGCGCACGACCCGTGAGCGGATACAGTGCTGTGATGAAACTGACACAGATTCTAACGCGTATTTGGTAATCGAAATACAGTTCGTGAAAGTCTCGCAGGACGGCCATATCTCGCATTGTACATGTCCCACTTTGTTACTCTCGACATTTTGTCGGCACCAAAACCCAAAAGCCGAAAGGCACTTACGTATAGAAATCGTCGGCAGCGATGTACGCTCGTCCGTGTTTCTGTACGCGGTAAGAGTACCCGTATTATAAAGTTATATTATACTGGTATTGTGTTCGCGTCCCAGATTTGGGAAGCGAAACTGCGGTCGTTGATTGGCGTATTAGCAACGTTGCTACATTTTCGCCTTGCATTCATTCCATGAGAAGTAGCAGGTATTGCCTATCGAACACTAGGTCACTTGTTGGCATATCGTTGCTATTACTCGTACGTACTTTAATGCGCCTAATTTTATCCCTATTCGCTTCGGATAGTGGTTACTTGTGTTTAATTTAATTTACACCATTTTTTTATTATTGTTAACGTGTTGGTTTCACAAATTATTTAAGTATGCTAATTTGTAGGCAAGCGATGATGACATCACAGTCTCGTGTCGTGTCCAATTTGATTTGATATTTTATTTTTAACATTATAATTATCCAACAACGCAACTTTGCATCACAAAATCTGATACAGATCGTTAATCATTGGGTTTTATTAATTTTGAGTATCAAGAATTATTTATTTTAAGAAGCTTTTAATATATTTGTTTCATCTATTTCTCAACATTAACTTTTTCACATCGAAGGCAACGTGTTGTTTTTATTATTTGTTTGATGTCTAGTCTAATTCTACCGATGATGGGTTTCATTTGTCAATTTATAATTTCTTTAAAAGTTGTTCCAATACGTTCCTTTTATATCTCCTCCTATATTTATGATGGATTTCTTTTAGTCACGTTGCGCTACGTTTTTTAGTAGTTATATATCTCTCACTTGCTAAAATAATGCTATTAATAATGCTAAGATAATGCTTTTTATCTCTCACTTGCAAAAAAGTAACTTGGGTCTCTAGAATCTCAATACAACTGATATTCCTGTAATATTGGCGATGTAAATCTAGTTATTAAATTCTAGGTTAATTTGCATCTAGGTCTCTAGATTGAGCTTAGTCAGGCAAGCTAAGTTAGGGCACTGATTTTCTTAACCTCTTCTAACCCATTAAGATCTCTAGCTGATTGTTCTCTTTCTTGCTCATGTTTGCCTAACTTGTCACTATAAATCTAAAGAGGTTCTGACGAATTCCCTTTGTGTCAGACAGCAGGTTGAGTCCGTTAAGTTGCATTATGAGTCATTGTCTGATGATTGTTTTATCTTTAACAGGCTCGGGTCAGGCAGCGAGTGCGGTGGCGGCACCGGCGGCGGCGCGCCCGCTCCTCAGTCGGCGCGCGTGTCTTCCAACGGCGCCGGCGGCGGGATGGCCGTGAGCCGAGTACCAAGCCCGTTGCACGACGGGAACACGCCCGTCGCCGAAAACTGGTGTTTTACGCAGGTACGGTACCTATAGAGACTTGCAGGCGAATAAGCCGTGTGAAACCAAATTCGTAAGAAGTACCCAGGCTGTTGACAAATCACTACTGGGGCCTGACATCTTTATTGTTGAAAAATTGTATCAACTTAGGTATGAACTGGTGGCCAAATCTCGTAACAGAGTTTATGGGGCTCTAATGTCTTGACAGAGTTGGTATGTTAGGCGAAATATACTTACGAAATAGACAAAACGCCTCGGGTTACGGGATGAAATGGAATATATATGCTGCTTAGGTGCGATTTCTACTGTCTTACTATACATGAAAAGATGAACAAGACTAAGTATATTGGCTGGCTTGGTATACCGCGTGATAAAGAGCTCCGTTTACCGCACACAAATGTCGATTGCGGTTTGATTTTATTCAAATGTTGGACTAAATTACCACAGCATAATAAAAATCGGAGCACAATTTCGACGGGCCCGAGATTACTTGGACATTCTCCAAATACGATTCTTCTCTGTAAAGTCAATATGAGGGCTCGCAAACTAAACATTTTGCGAAATTTCATAATATGATATCTCTTACATATAAAACAAAGTCAGGTTAGTTACACCATTCATAACTCAAGAACGGCTGAACCGATTTTGATGATCTTTGATTTGTTGGATTTGTTTCCGCCCCGAATAGCAGAATAACTATTCAATTATCGGAAAAATAAAAAAAAATATGCAAAAAATTAATGCTCTCATACATAGATGTAGCTAATGATGGCCGATTGACAATACATTGGCAGTCCGCGTCATATGCATGTCAAGGTGGTACGAAGTTCGGCGGGTCAGCTAGTAAGATGATAAAAAAGGATGCGGGCTAAATTCCCCACTTCTCAGCACTTATGATGAACCAGGAACCCATATGTTCAGCACAACTGATTGAATAAGTAGAGTTAATAGCAAGCAATCAGTTTGTTAAGATGGGTCACCAAATTATATACATTATGTTATGCGGAACAAATACAACCTAAGCTCATCATCGCCTCTTACCTCATTCCATCGTCGCTCTATCTAGGTGAGAAGGGAACTACACTTGTTTTACTTAGATACCTTACCAAATGTGTGTAAACGGAAGCCTCATTTGTCTAACTAGATGACTCGTCATGTCTTAAAAGGACAGGAACGCAGTGAAGATAAGGCACGCTGTGTATTGGCTTTGCGTACGCAGCTTTGCTGACAGATAATAACGACAGGGAGGGGGCGAGAACAAAGAGGATATTATGTGATAGGGTTTAACATTATTGAAGGTACGTTTTGTGACATGTGGAACAGAAAATAACCAAACCAAAACAGTTTATCCAAAACTTTTCCTGATCCTGGTAGCCAGGGATTATTTGCTTGCTGTCCGTATAAATTAGGTTGTATACAGGTTGTTCCGGAACTAAAATTTTAAACCTGAACGTGGTGATTCCGACCACGAAAATAAACAACTTTTCATTGATAAAATAATAATTTAAAGTATTTTATTTCTCAGGATAAACTTCTTGAACTTTTTAGTTTGATTTAAAATGATCTGTTTTTTATACTCGGCGCGGCGAACCGTGATCCCTATGACACTGACAGCTAATGTCACCATATAACATTGTAGTGGCGTTACCATTAAATTGGGATCATATTGGGGGCATCTAAAAATGCCATTTATAAATTTTACGTAGCTTTATACCATTAGTAATGATATTCCGTTGATATTTTTAACAATTCTTAACATTTACAAGAAGTTATCTCAATCTGAATTTATGTTTACGTCCTGCAAAACTTACGTCGTGTGACGTTTATCGACTAGGGCGGCAAGTATCGATAAAAAAATGTCGGTAACAAAATTTTTTCAGACAAAATAAATAAATGGGGAGCATTCATTTTCATGATAAAATATATATTTATATAGCAAAAACGTGTTTACCGGGTTAAACATTATTAGAAAATAACAAGGTTGGAAACTTTCGTTTTACTTACCTACTTAATCTATGCCAAAAATCTTAAATTAATACAACAACAACATAATGGACATTAAAAATGCACATTATAATATTTTTTAAAACATGTTTACCAACGTGGCTGAATGCAAGCCACCCTTTGTCTAAAAAAAAAATTATTGACACGACCAAAGACACGACCCATCACTAACACGAACTGTCATAGGGATCAAGGTTCGCCGCGCCGAGTATAGACTTTACGCCGTCACTAGAAATTACCTTGTACAAACGTCATTTTTGACGCTGTTTGAAGGTATTTGGCCTAAAACAGCTTATAAACACAATTTTAACTGGTGTCAGCAGACCACCAAGTGATTATTCAAAGAAAATCATCAAGAATTCACATAGCCCGGATAAAATACTAGTTCTGGGACACCCTGTATAAAGCAATGGCTTAATATTAAATTCACGTTCAATAACACTTCCTGATTAATATTATAGATTGATATACGGCGGCCTCGGCAAACCACGTCAAATAGTTGTCAAAATAGATTCTCAGCAGGCAAACCAAAGCTAAGTGCTAGTAAACCATCCTCGGCCGTCGTGAATACTACAAATCATCTGCAAAGCTAGCGAGCGAGCGATAATATGCTTTACAAAGGCCGTTATCGGTGAACTTGAAATGTTCCGCGCATACGTGAAGATTGTGTTAATATGTACATATTTAACCAAACTAGGAAGTGTAAGTATACGTGTCCAATGTTCAATCAAACTGGCGCTGAGTCGTGCCGCGTGCGTCACGTTGTTGTACTGGCGATGCGCTCTGCATCCGTACGGACGCAGCAATGTGATGCCAGACGCTTGCAGATATATACCTACACAATTTCTCGCTATATTTCAATAATCGTACCAAAAGTCTAGGCATGTTTCCAAAAAAACGCGTCTTATAGTTGCAAATGACATAATCGCGCATTATATAACTGAAGTCGTAACCTTTGCATACGTCAATGTATCAGCATTGCGGTATACGGCTCGCTGATAACAAACCGTGTGTAGCTTGTTAGTGATGGATAATTTCGT
The DNA here is from genome assembly GCA_963924445.1 of Philereme transversata. Classification (NCBI taxonomy): domain Eukaryota; kingdom Metazoa; phylum Arthropoda; class Insecta; order Lepidoptera; family Geometridae; genus Philereme; species Philereme transversata. The sequence continues at coordinate 9,764,090 of OZ004353.1, forward strand.
CTAGAACACGCTGGCGATGCCGTTAACGTTATTTTCCTGGTGGCCGGTGGTCACTCAAACAATTGGAGCGACCGTTGTTCGACTTAGTCGTCGACCTGGTATTACCTTTTTGATGATTTTTATCCAAAAAGATTATTTGCAATAGTAGCGGTATTTTTTGCCTGTTTGGTCCGAAAAGTCCGGACCGGTGGCGGTACGCTTAATAAGGTCTCGAATCTCAATCGGATAATCAAATTCGTGTAGACCGTTATTAACGGATACAGTGCCTAAACTCTTGCTGTCCATAGGGTATTATTTATGTAATATTTGATGTTATTTTGTAAGTTGATATTTCTTGCGTAGGAACTTAGAGAACAGCCCCGCGACCGGTTAAGTAAGTAATTCGCAAAGCGCTGAAGAAAGACGGTTGGTCTTCTTAATGTATTTGATAGTTAAGCGCTTGTGTGTACAAATATAAATAATAATAAATAATAAATAAATATTGCTGGACATTTCACACAGCGCTATCTAGCCCCAAATTAAGCAGAGCTTGTATTATGGGAACCAGATACCTGATAGAATACTTATATACATTTTTTTTTGTAAATACTTACTTATAATATATAGAGAAACAACCAGACCTGGAACAAATATCTGTAGATAATGCAAACATTTGTTCCGCGGCGGGAATCGAACCCGCTACCTCCTGCGTCTCAGCCGGCTATACGCCCACTGCACCACGGAGGCAGTCAAATGCCAAAAATATGCGGAAGTCTACGTGCTGGTCGGTTGATATTTTAAGCCTATCACACACCTTACGATAAATCGCTACGATCAGATGGTACAAATCAAGCTATACATTTGCAGTAGAACCTGACCTCGCATTATGTACTCTTTTCGTACAATGAGATGTCAGTTTATACTGGAAATGTATAGCTTGATGTGTATTCGTAACATGTCCGAAAATTGTTACAGGTTTGTTGCGATTAATCGTTACCGTTCGAACTGTACCTTCTGATCGTAGAGATTAATCGCAAGGTGTGTGCTAGGTATAACATGTACGAAGCACGTGTATTAAAAACCTCGGTGTGCGCATTACACGTGCCGGAGTCGCCGCGGTGGCACTGTTGATAATAGCCACACTTCATTACTTAGAAACGCGACTATAAACATCTTGTGTTATCATCGCTATTAGTGTTTTCTTTCTCCGTACACTACCAATTAATCATAATGGAAATTGAAACTTATTTAAAGATAAGCGCTGCCTGTCACTAAATTAGGCATAAAATTATGATTAGATTCATACACGTACCTACCTAATTGCAAAACTGACACTGTAGAAGTGTGTTATACCCACATTGTTGCCACTTATTCAGCGCGGAAAGATTTAAGGCTTGAAAAAGTTTAACGAAAATTAGATTGAGTTTTTATGTCCCAGCTCTAAAATAATCCCAACGTCAATTCGCACATGCAATGATAAAATAGTCTCTATAAATCACAGCAGACTACATATGGCAAAGCAAAGTTCTTCGCTGATCATATCTAAGCGGTGGCTCGCGAGCGGGGATGATGCGGGCGGCCTTGGACCGGGTCGGCGACCGGCCGAAGACCCCACCAGCACCGCAAGCCAGCAACGGTCGGGGGCAACGACCACCGCGCCCAGCCTGCGCCCGCGCAGACGATACGCACTCCTCATGACCTTCAATGACCACCTAGAGTAGCCAGGGCCCCTGCCCCCAACATGTCATAGAACCTGCAATAGAACGAACCTGCTTATCTTGCTTACTTTGACGGCGTATATTATAAAGTGCTTGATTACACCAGTGATAAAATATACACGTGTTATATAGTATCTGTGGGCTTTACAATTTATGAAGACACTCCCACGCGCTGCCTGTTAATGCTTACGAGTTACATTGAAGTTTTCATGCAAGAAAGATGAATCAAAGCAAATTTCATGGTAAATAACAGATTACTTCAGCAGATCCATAAAAATATAACAGATTACACCCTAACCTAACCTTGAGTCATGAATGACATAATGGATGTTTAAAGTTGTGCAGGCAAGTTTTATTTGCCATAAATAAGTCGTAAAACGCACGTCCGCAGCGTCCGTTTGTTTCTACAAGTCCTATCAGCAGCGAGGCAATTAGAGACAAAGGCATACGAAGGACATGCGACGACGGACGCCTTGAGTAGGTTCGGATCCGTTTCGAGGAAAATTTATTGTTTCTAGAGGTCGAGACGGCGGCGCCCTCAAAGCCACCTTGCGAAAACGCCCCAGGCGTATGCCACAGTAAATTAACTAGGTAAATGTAAGCCACTCCGTAGTACTAAGCTCTCAAATTCTGCTTTCGGAACAGCGAGCCTGCTAACTTCGTCCTCTTTGCCTACCACCGTAACAGCTTTGATCTCAATATTAAACAATAAAATAACTGTTGCCTCTCTTTTGTTTCAGGTCAAAGTGGTTAAGTTCAGTTACATGTGGACAATAAACAATTTTAGTTTTTGTAGAGAAGAAATGGGTGAAGTTCTAAAATCATCGACTTTCTCAGCTGGTGCTAGTGATAAATTAAAATGGTGTCTCCGCGTTAATCCTAAAGGACTCGATGAAGAGAGCAAAGACTACTTATCGTTATATCTATTATTAGTGTCGTGTAATAAATCCGAAGTGCGAGCAAAGTTCAAGTTCTCAATATTAAATGCAAAACGGGAAGAGACCAAGGCGATGGAGTCACAGCGCGCATACAGATTCGTTCAAGGCAAAGATTGGGGATTCAAAAAGTTTATAAGAAGGTAAGTTCTTCATTATAATACTCACTCACATCCTGTTTGCGTCATACTATTAAAATAGCACAATCCTATAACTTTGAGATTTTTGGTATGACCAGATTGTATTACGTTTTCATATTGGCAGACATATTTCGTTCACTGTCGTGACTTCCCCTGTACTCTACCAGGGGGTTTATATCAACCCACGCTTAGACTCTGATTCAATCGAATGGGGGCGGACCCTATTTTAACGCTGCAATATATAATTTCCCTGCTGATAATACGTCGTGAGGGCTGTAAACACTATTGGTCCTTTATATGGCATAATAATGCGAAGCAATCTTGTGTATTGTGTGGGGCCTTTTATTCCATTATTTAATATGGATAAATCAAACTTTTTTGGACGATAGGAATATACGAATAAGTTGGTGAAATAGTCCAATGAAATAAATTAATCTTGCTGGGCAGGTAGAAATTACACAAAAACATAGCTGCTCAATTTAACAGCGAATGTGAAGCAAAAACATTGTGAAGTTTAAATCTATTGTGCAGGTTAATGAACTTACCCTAGAAGTCACCATCTTTACCTACTGCGATAAGTCCGATGACTTTCTATGGGTTAAGGAACTATTTATGGTGTTGTTAAATAATAATACATTCGTGGTATAAATGTTTGAAAATTATCTGAACACTTGAATTACTAACCACCTGTTACTAACCCACATCCGCAATAAATTAATTTATTGATTGAATAAAAGAATCACAATTGTAACAGTTCACAAAGTAAATAACGCGAAGAGGATCTCTCAATTACCGACAATCAATTGATATGACATATTCCGGGTCACCTTATTCATCAATTTGTCATCAATAAATCTCTTCATTATTCACGAAAATGTTGTATGTAACAAGTCAGATTGTTCTCATAAAACAAAAATATGTATCGTATAATTTTATCATTGTGCGATTGTACATCGAATTTAGTGTATAAGGTACTTACACTTAAAATGGTATACCTTGATGTGATGATATGAAGACTCCAAACTAAGGAAAACTTCAATTATAGTCAGTTCATTGAAATACCACATGAAACTTTGTATGAATGCAGCGTTCATAAAATTCTCCTAGCTTCCGCGTCAATCATATCTCAACGAAACCTTTATCAATTCCAGGGATTTCCTGCTAGACGAAGCGAACGGTCTCTTACCAGAAGACAAGCTAACTATATTCTGCGAAGTGTCTGTGGTAGCGGACAGTATCAATATTAGTGGGCAAAGCAACGTGGTCCAGTTCAAAGTTCCCGAGTGCAGACTATCGGACGACTTAGGGGCACTTTTCGATAATGAAAGGTTCTCTGACGTCACGCTAGCGGTCGGCGGCAGGGAATTCCAGGCGCATAAAGCTATATTAGCAGGTGAGATTTTCATATAAATCTACTTAAATTCATAAGAATTATCGTCAGTCCTAATCGTACGGAGGGGATCGCTCACGGAACAGTCTGCTTTTGATATGGAACTTGAAAGGGTGGCCCTTTTTTGATAGGATGGGGTATAGTAGTGTAGGTATACACAACATTTTCAGCTTTAGTATCATACATTCTTAATTCATCAATTAATAATAATATGTCCCAAACACACATAAGTTGAAAAAAAAAAAAAAGTTGCATTAAAGAGAAATTCTATTACACAAAACTTAAAGAAGAAATTATACGAATTTGGAAGTTAAATAAAGTGTGCCCCTGATACTCTCCAGCACCAAAATATATTGATAATTTGATATTCCAAAAATCACTTATATAACTATGCAGAAAGCTGCTATTCGTAATAGTTGTTGGATTGTACGTAGATCTCTACAAGATACAACACAATCTCAACATGATTAGCACTTAAAATAAAATAAATAAATATTGCTTGACATTTCACACAGCGCTATCTAACCCCAAACTAAGCAGAGCTTGTACTATGGGAACCAGATAACTGATAGAATACTTATATGCTTTTTTTTGTAAATACATACTTATCATATATAGAAAAACACCCAGACACGTAACAAATATCTGTAGATCATGCAAACATTTGTTCCGTGGCGGGAATCGAACCCGCTACCTAGCACTTAAAATAAAATAAATAAATATTGCTTGACATTTCACACAGCGCTATCTAACCCCAAACTAAGCAGAGCTTGTACTATGGGAACCAGATAACTGATAGAATACTTATATGCTTTTTTTTGTAAATACATACTTATCATATATAGAAAAACACCCAGACACGCAACAAATATCTGTAGATCATGCAAACATTTGTTCCGTGGCGGGAATCGAACCCGCTACCTCCTACGTCTCAGCCAGCTATACACCCACTGCGCCACGGAGGCACTTGGCTTAGGCCCGTGAGCTTCATTTAAACAAACAACGGGGGAAAAAACAACCTAAAAATTATAATAATAAAGCTTTTTTAATTCCCATAAATAAAAACAGACTACAAAAATAAAATATAAAAACAGTTAATCAAATCATTTAAATCATGCAGATACAATTCATATTATTAATATTTCACATGAATATTATGTAAAATCTAATATTTATAAATTGTATTTTATCAAACCATGCATAATTAGGGATGCCCATTTTTGTACAAAGGCCTCCTCCATCTTTTTCCGCTCCAGCTCATTGACCAATTAGTAATATCAATGTATGCAAGTTTTCATCATTATGTACACACGGCTACACCTCAAGCTATACATTTCCAGCATAAGCTGACCTCGCATTGTGTAGGTTTTCCGTACAATGAGAGGTCAGCATAGACTAGAAATGTATAGATTGATGTGTAGCCGTGTGTACATTCGAAACATTAAGCCTGACACATGGACAAAGCTCTTTGTCTTGATAGTCACAACAAGCAGAAATGTCATACTACCAATAGGCTTTGTTCAAGTTGTGTTAATTACTGCAGATAATAACAACAAAGACGTTGAATAGAACCAGGACTATAATAAACTCTCAATAAAATGATTAGAATGTGTTACGCGACAAATTAATGCGCATGTAGGTTAGAACGTGATAACGCGGTAAAGCTATGCCAAATGGAAATACCGTTAGTTATTGGTATTTCCTCATATTTCCCTTGTTTTTTTTCCATTTATTACTAACGGCTTAGGTTCGTCCAATGAAAAGAAAAATAAACCTCGATAGCATTGGGTTTCATAACAGGCGATGGACACGACAAAAAACCATCTATGAAATTTATATTTTAAATTTCTGTCATTGCTTTTTTTTTTGATAATGTTGTTTGGTGACCCCTAAACGCAAACAGATCTTTCGTTTTTGATGGTATTTTATTCATAAAATATCGAGTCAGATAAAGTAAAATACTCTTTGCTGTGGCATGTGACGTAGGGGAGGATAAAATTGAAAAATGTGGGGATCGCTTGATTTTGATTGCGTGTTCTAGTTTGACATATCAATTGTAGATTTCTATGTGGAAAGGCCAACTGCATAAAGGGAGTCCTTATTGATAAATTTAAATTAAACTAATATGTCTTTGAATGTTTTTATTTGATGAGGTGATGGGACAATCGGATGATCCACAGCACAAGTTAAGTGCATTACACGACAGTTTTCATCCAACTTTGACATGATCTGCATTTAGGCTTGCACTATATGGCATCCCAGTCTCCCCGATTCTGCGAATCTGGAGCATGTGCCGACTGCTTCCAGGTAAAAATCGGAGTCGGATGGCCTCGGATCGTGTGTAGTCGATTCAGGTAAAACTCAAATGTTTAGTTGTGCGACGGATTGGTTAGGGGCCGTTAAAAAACGGTCCTTGACAAGCCCGGATGCCATATAGTCCGAGCCTTAGGGTTGCGAGGCGTCCGGATAAAGCCGGACACAGTCAGTCTTTTTGGTTGCGTGTCCGGGCAAACCAGACGGTGCCCGGCCTGTCCGGCTTTTGTTAGGTTTTTTATATTCCGCGCGCGATGGTCATCGGCGAGTGTGGCGGGCGCGGGCGCGCCGCAACTTTTATCGTTGTTTCATTAAAATTTAAGAAGATTGTATGTTAAATGACAAAAAAGCCTTGTTTTAATTAAAAAAAAATGTCTTGTTATACTAAGACCTAAAAATTTAGGGTGTCGGGCTTTTTACTCAAATGTCCGGCTAAACTGGCAGGTATGTCCGGCTTTTCGGTTTTAGGACCTGGCAACCCTACCTGCATTACAGCCGTCATTTAAAAAACACAGGGCGCATCAGTAATGATAAAAGGTCACAAACTACTGTTACTTACTGTTCTTCAGAAAATCAATAGAGTAAGAAATGTATACTACAGTTTCACCAGACTTTTACATGGCTACAATAACAGTACTTATAATGCGCTTATTCTTTATGAGTCTAAAATCATGTGCTCGATTTTTAAAATGGTAAATTGTATCAAAGAAGAAAATTTCAAACAAAACTAATTGAATAGAGAACTTTTGGCATTATAACTAGGCCGTGAAATCAAAGATAAGATAACTCTTTATTGTACACCAAAAAAAAATACAGAACAAATTTTTTACAAATAGTTTTAGTACAATGGGCGGTCTTATCGCTAAAAGCGATCTCTTCCAGACATCCTTTGTGTGGACAGGATAATAATTGAACATTATGACGGCGGTGCATCTATATAATACTAAAAACATACCTACATACTATAAACATACCTACATACTATAAACCTAAAATAATAATAATAACACAAATTTAATTTAAACACTACTTATATGTATGTATGTGTGCGTGTGTGGTTATGGTTTTTGTGTAAGTTATATTTTACATAAGATTGTTTTCATTGTAACGCTTTATTGTTAAAATCATGGTCCTATTTAGTGCGATAAGTGATTTACGTCGTTAATGTATAATGTATTTGAATTATAAATGTAAATCCTTTACTGGCTGTAAGTTTAATCGTAAGGTACACCCGTAATATACTAAGAGCTGTAGATTTTGTTCGAAATAAAATAAGATTAGCAAACATAAAAATGGTAATGACGAATTAACAAGCAGTTACAACTTCAACACAGGGACAGATAATGGATGTGTACTTGTGGTACACACCCATTACACAATGTGGTGTGTATTAAACTGTTTTGTTATGCGTTTACCGATTTACGAGTAAAGAAACTTCTGCATCCAAAACGTGGACAGTTTTAAGATGTTTTTGTTCAGCTCAGATACAATTGAAAAATTGTTTTTGAATAAATGCAATTTAATGGTAATAACAGGGTGCTAAAACAGGTCGATGCCCTCATTTACGAAAACAATATTCCATGTTTTTCATGGAATAAACACTATGCTCAGCTCTTTTCAGTACAACATCATTAAATAAGCTGTTAGATGCATAACCCATAAGGTTTAAAAGATAAGTCCACAAGTAGACAAACAGTCAGAAAACAGCTGTTTAAAAGGCGTATTAAAAATGTAATGTTTTATCTAATGAAATTAATGGTGTATTTTTATTTCATATTCGTTTTCGTCGAGTAAACATTTATTTTTTGTACATATAAAACATGTAACGACCTCCATGGCGCAGTGGGCGAACAGCCGGCTGAGACGCAGGAAGTAGCGGGTTCGATTCCCGCTGCAGAACAAACGTTTGCATGATCTACAGATATTTGTTCCGGGTCTGAATGTTTTTCTATATATTATAAGTAAGTATATATTTACAAAAAAAAAGTATATAAGTATTCTATCAGTTCCCAAACTAAGCAGAGTTTGTACTATGGGAACCAGATTCCCATAGTACAAACTCTGCTTAGTTTGGGGCTAGATAGCGCTATGTGAAATGTCTAGCAATATACATATATATATTTTTATTAAACCAACGGCGATAAAATTTGTATGGAGAAAAAGCTTAGAACTAAACGAAAGGTTAATAACAGGTTTCTACGTTTGAACGTTGTCAAGAAAGATGTCGGGAACAAAACAAAAATAGTCACAGTTAGCCTATTTTAGAGTTCCAATCAAATATTATTAGTAGGTTGTACACTGCGCCTAAACATACATATTACAAAGCCTTATTTTGTTATCTGGTCCCTTACTTTTATTCATAAAATGTTATCTCTTTCCAGCGCGGAGTCCTGTGTTCGCGGCCATGTTCGAGCACGAAATGGAAGAAAGAAAAAGAAATAGAGTAGACATCACGGATGTGGACCATGAAGTTTTAAGAGAAATGCTACGCTTTATTTACACGGGGCGGGCGCCTAACCTAGACAAAATGGCCGATGACCTATTAGCAGCTGCAGACAAGGTAACAATTAAATCACATTTTTTAATTTTATTATGCCAGTAAGCTGCGTGTCTCAAATTTTCAATTCATATAGTAAAAGCCAAATATTTTCATCCAAAGATTGTCTGGCAGTGATCGCGATAAGACAGCTATTTATGGATTAACATTGTTTAAAATTTAATTGTCATATAAATAATGTACTATAACATGGACGTAGAAACAGTATGAATGGAGTACTTAATAGTGTACAATTAACTAGAATAATTGGTCAAGCACGTGTCCGACCACACACAGTGAAGAGTTCCGTAGTCAGTACGACTTTAAACATACGAAAATATTTCACATTTTAAAATAGAAGTTAATTTGAAAATTCTATGAAATATTTACAAATCCAACTACAGACATAAGTTGGTTGATTTTACTCTGCTAGTTAAGTTATTCTTAAAACTACAGTACTTGTGCTACTATTGTGGATACTTTTTAGCTTATAGAAGCTAAAACTAGTTTTGACATATTTTCCCAGTCAAAATCGGTTTTGACCAGATGAGAGTTTTGACTGTAACATGTATATATTCTTATAATTCTTGAAATAGTGCGATCGATATATAAGAGTCGGATAAGAGAGCTATTTGTGGATGCACTGCGGACTTTAGCAATGTCAACTTAGATCACCTTGAACTTCATAACTAGTTATAAGAAGCCTTACTACTGGGTAGGCACTTTAGTAAGGGGGGGGGGGGTCCTTTACTAAAGTGCCTACCAAGTAGTGGGTAGGTAAGTAAGCAACGCCTTTAAATTTTGTTGCTTTCATTATTTTTAACCGGTTTGGACGTGTTGTTTTTTATTATAAAGCTATTTTAACGGGGGTGGTTCTTAGCTATGTCAGTTTTGCGTGGTTTTAAGGATTTTTAGGTGAGTGTTTTTTTTTAATTTGAAGTTGAATTTTTGGGACATATCGGGTGGAATGTTTATTGAGCATATTGTGTAAATACATTAGGAGCAGTGTAAATTAAAACATACACTCTGCAAATAAATTATCTTGATTGTTCAATATTCATATAGTATGGAATTTACAGACATACCGCGTCACTAGTAAATTCGAAATATCCTTGGATTAGTGGCACAGCAGATAAGCAGGAAGTCCAAAACAACTGATTAAAGAATCGCTATTTTTCCTTAAAATTAAATAGCTGAAACTGGACTACTTTTTAATACTTTTTTATGTGTAGAAACATTATCGTTAAGACACATATACCTTGTTATATATGTATTATAAATATAAACATACCTATATTAGTATTAATTGTATATATATTTCCAACCATAATGTAATGTGATTTACATGAACTATCGTAACTTCTAGTCATCACGTCATTAGAGGATAAACAATAAGTAAACATAATTTAATATGAACCAATGCGTTAGTTACAAAACCTTAAAACTTCATCATCATCATATCAGCCATGAGACGTCCACTGCTGAATAGGCCATAGATTTCCAGAGTGGCTTGTGCAACCTGCACCCAACGGCCACTAACCTTTAATAAGTTATCCTTCCATCTAGTGGAGGGTCGTCATACTACGCTTTCCAGTGCGTGGTTCAAGCTATGCCCTGTCCACTGCCACTTCACCTTAACCTTACAAAGAACAAATCAATTAAACACGCTTTAATTGTTTACCTAGCATTTAAACTACGTCAAGTTTAGAATGACGCAGAATAAGGAATTTGCGCACGTACATTGCGTCGTTGATATTTTGTATTCTTTCTTTTCTATAAAACCACAAGTTATATTTACATAAAATGCATATCTACTAGTGGTTCGCCCCGAACTAAGATCTCGCGAGTCTCCAATAAGAACAAAAAAATATTATTTGTAATCTTTGACTATCAAAATAGTGCCACAAAATACGAGGCATGCCTTTTAAGTTCTGTCGTTTCCATATTTTCCGGCAATTTTGAATTTGGAACTGTTCTATATTCGAATGTGTTTACATTTTGAATCTCAAAACAGTTGAAAGTATTAGTATTAATGCTATTGTTTAGTCACAGTTTCGATTTGAATCTGTTAGGTCACGTACGAAAATGAATCTTTCTAAGGAAAATGTTCGTGCAATAATTTTCTACAACTTTAGAAGAGGCCTGACACGGCTTCAGTGTTTAGAAGAGCTAACATCTGTGTTCAGTGATGTAGCCCCATGTCTGCGGACTGTCGAACGCTGGTATTTAGAATTCCAGCGTGGACATACTAGTGTTAGTGACAGATTTCGCGAAGGACGCCCAAAATCCGCCTTCACTGAAGATAACATCATTGCTGTGAGACAACTAATTCTCGAAGATCGTCATGTGACGTATCGAGAGATAGAGGCTCTATTAGGCATCTCAGGGACAACCATTCAGAAGATCTTGCATGAAGCGATTGGTGTGAGAAAGCTAGTTTGCCGTTGGATACCGCATCTGCTTTCCGACGATCACAAGGCGGCCCGCGTCAGATGGTGTAAGAAAACTCTGCAAAGGTTCAACCGAGGGGAGTCAAATCACGTCTACGACATCATAAGTGGTGACGAATCTTGGATCTATGCCTACGATCCTGATTCCAAACAACAATCTACAATCTGGGTCTTTCAAGACGAGCCAAAGCCGACTAAAGTTGTTCGTTCTCGAAGCACTTCAAAGAAGATGGTGGCCACGTTCGTTGGAAAAACCGGCCATGTTGCGACTATTGCACTTGAAGATCGTAGAACGGTTAACGCAGAGTGGTATACTACAGTTTGTTTACCACAAGTCATCGCCGAACTTCGAAAATCTAACTCAAAGCGACGCATCATCCTGCACCACGACAACGCAAGCTCACACAGCGCTCGTCAAACGATTGAGTATTTGAAGCAGGAAAAAGTAGAAATTCTTGACCATCCTCCATACAGTCCTGACCTAAGCCCTAACGATTTCTTTACATTTCCTAAAATTAAGAAAAGTCTTCGTGGTCAAAGGTTCCAGTCCGGTGAAGAAGCAGTCGACGCTTTCAAGTCAGCCATTTTGAACACCCCCACTTTAGAGTGGAATAAATGTTATAATAACTGGTTTGAGCGAATGGAAAAGTGTATTAAGCTACGCGGTGAATACTTTGAAAAACAATAAAAAGTACTATAAGGTTCTAGTTGTGTTTTTTTCTTCAAACGACAAAACTTAAAAGGCATGCCTCGTACATAACTAACTTACTTGATCTACAGTTTCATTCAAGTTACAGGTAACGGGAGTTCATGTTAATTGGTTACTCTTTTTGGGGTACAAATTGCAGTTATTCTAGATTTCAGACTTTTGCCTATATTTGTGATACTTTAGCTACACAGATACTAAATTACAGCACTGTGGGGTCACTGGTGCACCCTGTAAATTTTGTCAAAGTTTTGTTTTTATTATGGCTAATAATTCAAAAACTACAAATATTAAACTAAAAGTAAAAACAGGGTTGAAATGTACTAATGAAGACCTTTCATTTGACGTCCCACTTGACCTAAAAGTCTCATTTTCCTTTTGTCTTTACCCCTCTTGAACCCCAATATCTCAACAACCCCCAACATTTTTAGCTCATTTAGTCACACCAAAATTGTGCCATCACTACACCTATATGCCAAATTTCACGATGATCTGATAAACGCTTCGAAAGTTATCCTCGGACAAACATACATACATACATACAACTCCGATTTGCCCAAGTTAATTTAGAGATCTCGCTTCGCTGGATCAATTATGTTTTTTCATTAAAGATAAATTGATATCGAAATGTATGTGGAAGGTCTATGTTCAGCGCCTATTGCTAATATAACGATGATGATCTGTTAAATAAAGTGTCTAATTAAACTTTTTCTTTTCAGTACGCACTAGAACGGTTAAAAGTGATGTGTGAAGAAGCCCTATGCATGAACCTATCTGTGGAGACGGCGGCCGACACCCTCATACTGGCCGACCTACATTCCGCGGACCAGCTGAAGGCGCAGACGATCGACTTTATCAACACGTTAGTACCTAGCACCACGTTAGTATACATTAGTTTGACTCGTTTCATGGGGTAATGTTTCCAACAAGGATCACAGTATACATTAGTATGACTCGTTTCATGGGGTAATGTTTCCAACAAGGATCACAGTATACATTAGTATGACTCGTTTCATGGGGTAATGTTTCCAACAAGGATCACAGTATACATTAGTATGACTCGTTTCATGGGGTAATGTTTCCAACAAGGATCACAGTATACATTAGTATGACTCGTTTCATGGGGTAATGTTTCCAACAAGGATCACAGTATACATTAGTATGACTCGTTTCATGGGGTAATGTTTCCAACAAGGATCACAGTATACATTAGTATGACTCGTTTCATGGGGTAATGTTTCCAACAAGGATCACAGTATACATTAGTATGACTCGTTTCATGGGGTAATGTTTCCAACAAGGATCACAGTATACATTAGTATGACTCGTTTCATGGGGTAATGTTTCCAACAAGGATCACAGTATACATTAGTATGACTCGTTTCATGGGGTAATGTTTCCAACAAGGATCACAGTATACATTAGTATGACTCGTTTCATGGGGTAGTGTTTCCAACAAGGATCACAGTATACATTAGTATGACTCGTTTCATGGGGTAGTGTTTCCAACAAGGATCACAGTATACATTAGTATGACTCGTTTCATGGGGTAATGTTTCCAACAAGGATCACAGTATACATTAGTATGACTCGTTTCATGGGGTAATGTTTCCAACAAGGATCACAGTATACATTAGTATGACTCGTTTCATGGGGTAGTGTTTCCAACAAGGATCACAGTATACATTAGTATGACTCGTTTCATGGGGTAATGTTTCCAACAAGGATCACAGTATACATTAGTATGACTCGTTTCATGGGGTAATGTTTCCAACAAGGATCACAGTATACATTAGTATGACTCGTTTCATGGGGTAATGTTTCCAACAAGGATCACAGTATACATTAGTATGACTCGTTTCATGGGGTAATGTTTCCAACAAGGATCACAGTATACATTAGTATGACTCGTTTCATGGGGTAATGTTTCCAACAAGGATCACAGTATACATTAGTATGACTCGTTTCATGGGGTAATGTTTCCAACAAGGATCACAGTATACATTAGTATGACTCGTTTCATGGGGTAATGTTTCCAACAAGGATCACAGTATACATTAGTATGACTCGTTTCATGGGGTAATGTTTCCAACAAGGATCACAGTATACATTAGTATGACTCGTTTCATGGGGTAATGTTTCCAACAAGGATCACAGTATACATTAGTATGACTCGTTTCATGGGGTAGTGTTTCCAACAAGGATCACAGTATACATTAGTATGACTCGTTTCATGGGGTAGTGTTTCCAACAAGGATCACAGTATACATTAGTATGACTCGTTTCATGGGGTAATGTTTCCAACAAGGATCACAGTATACATTAGTGTGACTCGTTTCATGAGATAATGTCACAAAGGCTTTGTGTTTATAATATTTATTTTTATTACTTTTAATAAAATAAAGTGTTTTCATTTATTCATTCATTTATACAGAGACATGTGGGGTTTTAACGTACAAATATGGCCGTTAGAAGTAATTAAAAAAAACGTTATATTATAAGGCGCCCTACTTGTATCTTGGCAGCTAGTATTCTTACTCTTAGATGTTGTAAATTTAAATTTATGCCCCATTACCAGACAAAAGTCTTCCCAACTCTTCTCGTTGGGTCAGGCCACCGCTCGGTGGCTAATCTTTCTCACTGTCATTAGTATATCAGGCACTCGATCCTGTTTTAATTTTGCGGTTATTTTTGTTTAATGTCTAATAATAATCGTTTAATTCCAGGAGTCACGCGACCGACGTGATGGACACGGCCGGCTGGAAGAACATGATATCGTCCCACCCGCACCTGATTGCAGAAGCGTTCCGAGCGCTCGCCACGCAGCACCAGCAGATTCCTCCCATCGGGCCGCCGCGCAAGCGAGTCAAGCAGGCCTAGTGCCCCTAGTGCCCCCTGCTCTAGTGCGCGCGCCCAAACCTGTTGCCGAACCAACGACAACCACCACTACGCAACCGCCAAAATGGCTGGATTCAATACAAAGTAGCCAGATGTGTCGGAGATGTGATTGGATTCATCATAAAGTGGCTAAATGTGGCGAAAATGTGTATGGCTTAAAAAAACAATTAAACGGTCAATGCTGCCAACTCACCACAGAGATGTGGACTTATTACTACTGATTTTACATCTCACTATAACCAACGTGAAAAAAAAATATAGTAAAACTAGCCAGCAGCAGGATGGCAATGGCAATGGCAATGGCGATGGCGTTGGCAACAGTGCGCCTCTATACCAAAGACACGCCGCACGGCGCACGGTGCGTCTCTTAGCGTGATAGTGGATAATAATTGATCTCAGGACGATATTTTATTTTTCCTCTCGCGGTGTCACGGTGCGACCGCTCTACTTTAATGTTAATAATCGGACGCTTTTTGCGCGTTGTAGTCTCGGTAGGCTTCGGAGTTATGTTATATGAAAATTCTCGCGGCTGCGTCTCGTGTTAATTATAAACGTATCTAAAAGGAATTTATCCATGTCATTAAATTTTTATCGTATCGATTGTAACCATCGGCAATGTAATGGCGCTCGCGCTGATGCCTCTGCTCGGCCAACGTTGGCTGTTGGCCAGTTGGCATTCCAATGCCAACTGTCCAACCGACCAACCAGCGTTGACGACGAGCAGCATAGGATGGCTCTTGGTCTCTTGTAAATTCGTTTAAACTGAAAGTTTATATCGAAAGTCTTGGTGTTTCGCGTTCCCATAGAAAAATTTTGAAGGATTCTTAGACTTGTAAATGGTAGACCATTGAAAATATTTGATGTAGCGTGGTAATTGAATGCAATAGTGTAAAGTTAAACACGGTTTTGTACAATTGTTCTAATTCTTCCTCGATGTTAGATAGTGAGTAGTCGATGCTTAGGCAGGTTGTACAAACCCGTGGTAAGTAGACAGCCGCAGGGGACTCGATTGTATCGGTCTATTGATATTGTTGGTATTGTATATAGATGAGCTACGATCCCACCATTAAAATATGTTTTAGTACTAACATGTATGGTATTGCTGGTGATATCATTTAATTTTTTTAATTCCATCATTAGGATGTTATTCCAATGATACGTATTGTGATTTTTGTTTCATACTTCCATAGGTTTAAACACACATGCTTTTTGTTTTGGAATGTATGTAGATCACCTGGATAATTTAAATGTAAATCTATTTTTGTTGATTTCGCTTCATGGATTGTATATAATATTTGCGTGTCAAGTCCTATTTCGACTTTGTAAGTTGCCATTCATTTTTGCTCACTACTTATGCAGTAACCTTGAAGAGACATTGATCAATATCCTTTTTTTTTTCAATGTTTTTCAATGTTGTATAATGATATCAATAATTAATCAATTGAATCCGACTTTGTAAAGAAACGAATCTACCCGTTTAGAAGTATGTATATTGTAAAACTATTCAACAGTAGGTATAATAATATTTAAATGTATTGTGGCCAATAAATTATAATATTTAATACCATTTTGTACCCACTTCCCATTTACATAGCTGACAGCTGTTAATGTGTAATTAAATAGTTACAAAACAATTGTCAAAAATAACTGTGATTTTTCGAAATTGTCTGTAAGTTGAGCAAATAAATGAAACGATGTAATGCATTTGTTTTCTTGCCACCGCGCTCCTTAGTTATTGATCAGGGTAAGAGATAAGCGCTCGTAGCGTAGGTTGATGGGTGACCGCTTGTAGCATTCAACTGATCTCTTCGGCGTGCACGATAAGATGCCTGTAATCATTAGATGCCGGCCGGAGGTTTGGGTGGTAAAAATAATACTAACTAAAAACATCAAATGTTTGGAAAAAAATATTTCTTCTAGCGGCCACCCGCGGCTTCGCACGCGCAACGCGCAAGCGTGGCAAAAACATGAACCTCCTACGCAGTCGGGTAAAAAGTAACTGATCCAATCCCGGTCATAATCTATCATAGTTCATCGAATCTTTCTAGCATATTTTATTGACTAGCTACGTGAGCTCTCCAAATAAACTTGGGCAAATCGGCGTTATATATATGTATGTACCTACCTTTTAGAGATGTTGCGAATATTCGCATCTGCAAATGCGGAGCCTCCGCATCGATTTGGACATCCGCAATAATCGCTGCGGATGCCGATGCAGCGCTGGTCACGACAAGAAAGAAATTGGGTGGGGCTTGTGAGTGGCGCGTGCCGAGGGTCGTGCTGATTGAGCAATAGGCGCGAAGATTTCGGAGACAAGATCCGACGCGTTTGTTATTGGTTATAATTTGTATCTCGTAAATCAATCACAATGTATTTACTTACGCTTATCGTATGAACATTTGCAGTTTTTTAGTGTTATTGTGAGTGCGTATTGTATGTTAAGCGAGTTTTCTGCAGTTAATAGTTTATATTATTTTTGTTTCATTTCTGCACCAAAACTAAGTTTCTTTAAAAAATCTTAAGTTCCGCATCCGCATCCGCGGAGGATAACTTTCGAAGCGTTTATATCTGATCATCGTGAAATTGGGTATATATATGTAGGTAGTGATGGCAACAATCCTGGTGTGACTAAATGAGCTAAACAAAACCGGCCAAGTGCGAGTCGGACTCGCACACGAAGGGTTCCGTACCATTATCTATAAAAACGAGCAAAAAAAATCACGTTTGTTGTATGAAAGCCCCCCTTAAATATTTGTTTTACTTTAATTTAATTATTTATTTTTAAAATCACGTTTGTTGTATGGGAGCACCCCTTAACTATTTATTTTATTCTGTTTTTAGAATTTGTTGTTATAGCGGCAACAGAAATACATCATCTGTGAAAATTTCAACTGTCTCTATCACGGTTCATGAGATACAACCTGGTGACAGACGGACAGACAGACAGCGGAGTCTTAGTAATAGGACCCCGTTGTACCCTTTGGGTGCGGAACGCTAAAAATGTGGGTGTCTTGAGATATTGGGGTTTAAGAGAGGTAAAAAATTAACAAAATGGGACTACCCGGTCAAGTGACACGTCTAATGAAATAAATAATATATATATATATATATTGCTGGACATGTCATACAACCATATCTAGCCCCAAACTACCAGGAACCAGTTAACTGATAGAATACTTATATAGGTACTTTTTTTGTAGATACATACTTATAATATACTAGCTGTTTCCCGCGACTTCGTACGCGTTACACTACTACATGTGTAGCCAGGTAATCTAGAAACAAAGCTAAAGTCGCTGTTGCAACTTGACTTGACACCCCATTTTTACCCCATGGGGACCAGATTTAGGGGATAAAAAGTAGCCTATGTGTTAATCCAGATTATAATATACATGCATACCTACTAAATTTTATCAAAATCGGTTCAGCCGTTACGACGTGATTGAGTAACAAACAAACATACAAACTTTCGCATTTATAATATTAGTGTGATTATGATAATTAAAAAAGTAGAAATAATTGAATTTCACTGTATTTCGTTTACTACAAAATAAATTTATATTATACTATAGCCTCAATAACACGTGGTAATCATGCTATTGAATTGTAGTTTATATGACACGTTTGTCGGTTTACCCTAGCAGTGCCATCTATTGATAACTTACTCAATCCAGTCAACAGATACCGCCATCTGTTAGAATCGTTTGGAGCTAACAGATAATTGTGACTGTCAAAACAAATAATTTGCAATAAAATAATATTGCGAGTGTAAATAGTGATGTAAGCTATCCTATGTCTCAAGTTGGAGCAGACTGGTCGCGGTGTGATAATTTAATTTAAAATCGGTTAAGTAGTTTAGGAATCCATCGCGGACAAACATCGTGACAGGAGATTTATATATATTAAGATAGAAAAACATCCAAACTCGGAACAAATACATATCTGTAGATCATGCAAACATTTCTTCCGTGGTGGGAATCGATCCCCCTATCTCCTACGTCTCAGCCGGCTATTCGCCCACTGCGCCACGGAGGTCGTCATGGATCGAAAGGCCTTCATCAGTACATTTTGACCTCGTTTTTATTTTTAGTTTAAACCTTGTAGTTTTTAAGTTATCAGTTTATAAGTAAAAACTGAATTTTGACGAGATTCACAGGGTACATCAGTGACTCCACAGTGCTGAAACTTGGTAGTGACGCAAACTAATGAAAGGTCTGAAATCCAGAATAACTGCAATTTCTACTCCAAAAAAGTTAACCAATATCATGAACTCACGTTACCTACCTGTAATTTGAATGAAACTGTAGGTCAAGTAAGTTGGCACTATTAAACCAGTGAAAGACTAAGATTATTTTTTTTTGACTATAGGTATACCTACTAATGGTTCGCCCCGAACTGAGATCTCGCGAGTCTACCATAAAAACAAAAAAAAATGTTATTCGTAATCTTTGACTATCAAAATAGTGCCACGAAATAAATAACCAGATGACCTACAGTTTCATTCAAATTACAGGTAACGGGAGTTCATGTATATTGGTTACCCTTTTTTGGGGTACAAATTGCAGTTATTCTAGATTTCAGACTTTTGCCTATATTTGTGATACTTTAGCTACACGCATACTAAATTACAGCACTGCGGGGTCACTGGTGTACCCTGTGAATTTTGTCAAAGTTTTGTTTTTATTATGGCTAATAATTCAAAAACTACAAAGATTAAACTAAAAGTAAAAACAGGGTTGAAATGTACTAATGAAGACCTTTCATTTGACGTTCCACTTGACCTAAAAGTCTCATTTTCCTTTTGTCTTTACCCCTCTTGAACCCCAATATCTCAACAACCCCCCAACATTTTTAGCTCATTTAGTTACACCAAAGTTGTGCAATCACTATCTACCTATATACCAAATTTCACGATGATCAGATAAACGCTTCGAAAGTTATCCTCGGACAAACAAACAAACATACATACATACATACAACGCCGATTTGCCTAAGTTGACTTAGAGATCTCGCTGCGCTCGATCAATTAGTATGGATAATTCTCCTATTTCTATGGGGTGTGGGTGTGGCACTAGCACAGAACAATAATATCGGGCACTAGCTCATTCAACAGCAATAGCAAAATAGTTTGTTGCGCAGGTATGTTAGACGGCCAATCAGAAACCCTTGTGCCGAGCTGAAAGAGGTATCGAAAAACTAGTACCCTATGCTCCGCTACGGCGCTGCCAACACTGAAATTTAAACTGTGTCGGAAATCGCAGCCTCGTGAAAAAATAGTGGCAAAAAACTGACTGCGATTTTCTGTCCATGTTCTATTTGATTTCATGTTCCGAAAAAAAATTGATAATTTTTAGTTCTTAATACTCGATTCTTCCATCAATTGTAAGATATTAATTATTCACGAACATCCGCAATAATTTCAGGTTTTTTGCGTTGAAAAAAATTCCAATGAGGGATTTGACCCGGGACCCTCAGAACGTGAGCGTTGCACGCTATCCCTACGCCACTTAGCATAAAGTAAATAGATCGATCGAAAATGGTAATGACATATCGAGACTGCTTGCTTGCTGTTTGCTTTTTTGTTTTTTATCTAAAGAAAATGTGATTTCTGACTGGAATGTTTTTTTTTCATATGCACCTCTAAAATATGTCGGTTAATCTGTATTGTCAAAGTATTTTTGTCGGTCAACGGCCAATCTTGGTATTTTTGCATACGAGGACCGAGTAGTCTTGGTAGGTAACATGGTACGTAACACTAAAAACTAGTATATGTTTACTAGTGTCCTACCGAAACAGGGTTTTCAGCCGAAACTGTAACCGAACCTTTGGCCTTGCTCTCAGTTTCGGCCGAAACCGAAACCGAACTTACTTAAACATATAAAATTTATATTACCTATGTTAATATAGTATACTGAAATCTATTGAATTTTACACACATTTATTCGCATAAACAATGTATATATACACGGAGACAGTTAAATAGTGTTAAATAAAATAAAACAATCATTTCATTACAGTAACAAATATATGTTTTATTCATTTGTGTCATGAAAATATAAACCCAAGTAAAATCTAAATCGAATATAACCTCTTTTATTTGTCGCATAAAAATAAAACTTAACAGAATGAAGTTCAATACCTAATAATTGCCACTGAAATAAAATAAATAATAATTAATAACAGAAATACAAGTAAAAGCATAAGAAATACTTTACTTAGAAAACTTTCGTGATTTATTTCAATCATTATTATATATTATCACATTGTAGGTCAAAACACCGATAAGACGGTAGGTAAGTGATAAATCCCGTATTTATAATAATGATAAGAAATACTTACATACCTAAGATTATTTATGTGCAAAACGCAACCTCAACTCCATGCGATTAACAATGGACGGCGGTACCTGAGCCGGCGGCGCGGCGGGCGAGCACGAGTTAGCCGCGAAGTTCACCGAACGACGCACGATTATTCACGAAAGAATTCAAGTTTCGGCGCGGCTGAAATTTTCGGCATGTATTTGGCTGAAACCGAAACTAAGGCCGTAACTAGATTTCTTGGCCGAAACTGGCTGAAACCGAAACCGAATTTTCGATCGGTCACTAATGTTTACCATTAGGTTGGTACGTCTGACAACCCTGTTGTTGCGCCATCTATTGATGAGTAGGTACACTATTACTATGATGATGATAGAGAGATGGTGATAGTTATTAAATTGTCTATGGTTTTGCATACATGCTCAAGCATCATCATGGGTCTTCAACACTTCAACTATTATTGTTGGGAAGTTTGGGTTAGGGTCGGACTTTCGTGCATAACCCTGGGTTCAACGTCAGAGACGACTTTATCTGAGTCACGGGGTGATGTCCGGAGTGCCATCTTGGCTTGACAGACATCATCTAAATCGTTACACATAAGCAAATCACACTAATAACATTAGTTATTCAAAAACTACGTAAATAGTACCAAAGATATTGTAGTTGTGCGTGTGAAGTGGTGAGGGTATTGAAGTGGCGGCGTTGGGAACATTTTCGTGTGACCTCTCAGACGTTACGTGGTCGATGTCTGTGCTAACGTTGTTCTTCTTGTGGCATGCGCTTTTCGCACGTCCTATGAGGATGGCGAGCACAGGAACTCCCACGGTTGTAATGGACACCAGGGAGTTCATATGTCAGGTGGCTGCGCGTCATACTTAAATTTTTACTCAAGCATGCATGCATAAAATTCTGTACCACTGACATCAATAATTAACGTTTGTCATTGTCAATGTCAGTCAGGTAAACTGAAAGAAAGTAGGTAGGTAGATGATTGGCTGTGTTTGTTTTGTTTCCCGGTTTTTTCACTGATTAATTTAATTTTATTGAATGACAACAAATTACGTTGAATTGAATAGTTTTATAGTTTCATGATGTCTGGTGGTAATTTTCGTCTGCATTTTCCCGACCAACAAAGAACAGCCGCCGCTAACGCCACTGACGGTAAGTTAATAAACAAAATCAAAAACTACACATTTTTGAAGTGAAAACTTCTTTAAGCGCGTTGTACATTTTTTGAAATAAGAAAAAAACATTGAACGCGACACTGTGACTGTTGCCGTCACCTCTGTATATAAGTATCTCGTAATTGTCCAAGTTTTCACTTCTGTCGGCACTCCCGGAGTGCCGCTTTTTTTTAACAATAACGAACTGAATTCTTATCAAGGTACTTTTTATTTTCCTACAGATGCTCAAGAAATGGCTGACTCGCCTTCAAGGAGAACTTCCAGGGTCCGAACGAAACCAAAGAAGTATGGAGAATTTATGGAATTAACGCCATGCAAAAGGTCTAACGTAGTTTATGAAAGTACTGACGAGGAAATGGATGCAGAGTTCAGTCAACCCACAGTTAAACCTACAGGTGAGAACCTAAAACTTTCAAATAAATCATAATCAATCCAAAGAAATGTACCATGGTGCAGTTTGTAATGACAAACTATCAACAATATTGCATTGCTACAAAGAGGTGCCAATAGTTAAACAAGAAATAGCTAATAAACTTAAGGCAACAATGCCTAATCGTAAGAGAGTTGTCAAATCATATAAATACGTCAAATACAAACATGTTTAGTGGCTAATAACATTTATGGATTGTTATGCAAGCCGCACTTGTTCCTACACTAAACAAATGGAACTATACCCAAATGAATTAGCAATCTCATGAAAAACAACACAACTTAAGAACTTGAAGATTACAGCGCCTCGAGATCTTTTAAAGCACAACATTTGTATATTAGGAACCATTGGTCTTTGCAGTAAAATCAAATATAGAGATGATGAAAGCTTCACGGTTATTTCCTCTAATATTGAACGTAAAAAACACTAAAATCTAGCTTGATGCCAGATAGTCAAGAAATAAGAAGATTGAAAAAACACTGAGAAACATAAAAATTATTACCCTTTAGATAAACTGGGTCTCTTGTTAGACAACATACCCTCTCATAGATGAATGAACTAACTTTCATGCTTCTGAAGGCATGTTCTGTGGTCATATTGGCTATATTTCTTAAAGTTATCTTTTGAAATTTGTAGTTGGCCATAAGCATGAACTTGGCATAGATTTAATTCTTTTTCTTGGTTTACGTTTCCTTAAAATTTCAAAATAAATAAATAAAAAATGTAGTTGAAGCTATCATAACTTACCAACACTAGTTTGCCAATAACTCACATACTTAAAAAAGCTAAACACAACATGGAATTTTACCTTAAAACCTTTTGTGAATAGTTATTTTAATGTTTTCAGCATTATTCAGCAATGATGATGTGGAAGGCCAAGACATGTTCCAGTTTAAGTCCCGCCACACAAAGCTAGATCTACAAAACAAAGTGAAGTCTGTTCTCAGTAACTCACCTAAAATCACTGACCCTCCAAAGACACCAAGAAAGACTGTCCTCACACAGGCTATGCAGAACTCGATCGGTAAAGTATCTGAAGCCACTCCTAGACGTGTGAAGAATATTATAAAGAAAAGTAAGTTGATGCTTTTAAAATATACCTACTAATTTATAATATTATATATTTATAATATTGTCTGTATCTTAAATGTGTTAGTACCTAGATGTACAACAAAATTGAGATTTATAAACAGCTTCAACTATAGTAAAGATTTAGTTTACAGAAGACATAACCACTAAGGCATTTAAATCTAAAGATAGATGGATAGAAAATACTTTATTGCACACCATAAACAACAAACAATTAAAATTTGCACCATTGAAATAAGTATAAACAATACAATTGGTTAAGATATTGATAAAACTCCTAGTGACCAGCTGCAGCAGCCTGAGACAGGATTTTAGAACAATACAATACAATCAATTCTTGTTATTGAATTATATTAAAAATGAAGAGAAAACTTTGTACCCCTTTATAAGCTTAAGATTGCGTGCATTGAGGAGTGTGAGATTTGGCATAGTTAAAGTTTATATACCGGAAAAGAACCGACCTAAAAGTCGGAAGGAATGGGGGGAGGCCTTTGCCCAGCAGTGGGACACGAATGTCTAATAATAATAATAATAATAAAGTTTATATAGAGAAGGAGGGGCAGTAAAGCTTAAAAAAATTTATCAAATTACGGTAGTATTTCGACCACAGTGCACTGGCAACTAGTTAATAAAAGCCTTGTTTTTCAGGAATAATTCAAGAAGTGGAAAGTGACAGTGCAGAGAGTGACTTCTCAGGCGGCAGTAGCAGTGATTTTGCTCCTGAAGGAAGTGACAATGAGGTACATAAAACCTACGTATAGTAAACCCGGGTGATATTGATTATGGGCTAATACTATATATTAGCCCATAATCAATATCACCCGGGAAAGTACTACCACTATACCTATTTCTGCCATACTTTGACGACCTCCGTGGCGCAGAGGGTGAAAAGCCGGCTGAGATGCAGGAGGTGGCGGGTTCGATTACCGCTTCGGAACATAGTTCCGAACATTCGAACATGATCATCTACATCTGTAGATCATGTAAACTATGTTCCGAATTTGTTCTGAGTGTGGTTATTTCTCTATATACTAGTGGTTCGCCCCGAACAGAGATCTCGCGAGTCTCCAATAAAAACAAAAATATATTATTCGTAATTTTTGACTCTCAAAATAGTGCTACGAAATAATCAACCAGCTTACTTGACCTACAGCTTCATTCAAATTACACGTAACGGGAGTTCATATTAATTGGTTCCTTTATTGGTTCATATAAATTGAACGGGCAAACGACTGGCCCAGCAGTACACAATAGGTCAACCCTCGCGCCGCAACCACCTCCACATCACTTTGTCATGCTCATGGCTCAACTGCGACTCAAATTGTAAATTCCGAGAATGCATTTTGTATACAAAAACATAATAAAGCTTCGGTTGCGCGCCGCTCTGTTGTCACCTAGGAGAGTTACAGACATAGCGATAATTAGGTCTTTTATCGGCCTATTGTTATTACAGGTAAAATATTTGCGCCCACGTTTACAATCCGGATCATGGGTGTTCTATCTCTGGACTTTCGCTGGACACTATATTTTGGGACACCCTGTATATAAATAAAGAAGTATACAGTAATCGATACATTTCCAATAAACAATTTTTAACGTAAAACGGCGGCGCCTTTGCGACGATGCCGCTTAGTCAGTTTAACAGTTACCTACTTACATAATGAATGAATATGATTTGGTGACCTATTTTATACAGGCTATTTTATTCATTGATATTTTAGGACTTGATAATTATGATTGTTTGTAAATTTTACATTTTCTATGGTAATAAATTTGAAAATCAGCAGGGTACACCACGAGCAGGTAAGGTTGGCTTGGGTGCCAAAAGATGTTGTTTGGCGCCCCTTGTAACGAACAAGGCTCTGGCGAAACACCCACCAACCCGAACTGGACCAGTGTGGTGGGTCATGGTCCAAACCCCCCCAACTATGAACAGACACAACCAACCAAGATGGTGGGAGATAGCGACGGATAGGGATACTTGGAGGGACTTGGGGGAGACCTTTGCCCAGCAGTAGGACCAGATAGGTTAGAAAAAAAAAAAAATTTGAAAAAAAACTTATTTTACAACTGTACCTACTAGCCATTAACCCTACCCGTGTTTTCATTTAATTTCGTATATAACAAAACACGGAGTATAATGAGTTACGCATTTTAATTTGTACATTTCCAGTCTGAATCATCCCAGTCGTCTGAAGAAGCAGACGGCTCTTCAGAGGCGGAAGCGGAATCAAACAAACCAGCTCCAGAAGCACAGAAGCAGAAGAACAGAAGCAAGCCAAAGGATTCAGAATACTTTATCACACCAGATGATTATTTTATGATGCATTCTAGTAAAAAGGTATAGTAAAAGTAAATCTTAATTTAATACACGCTTCCGCCCGCGGCTTTGTACGCGTAGTTTGTCAATAAAAACATTACCCTCCTGCGCCTATGTCCCAATCCTGGTCATATTCTATCTATATACTAAATTTCATCGAAATGGGTCCAGCCATTTAGTCGTAGAAACGTAACAAACGGAGTTACTTCCGAATTTATTATATTAGTATGGATTTTTAATTTTTCTTTGCAATATATCTGCATTCAAAATTTCATCGAAATGAGTCCAGCTGTAAAAACGTAACAGAGTTACTTACGAGTTATTTATTATTTATTATGGATTTCTTCAACCTTTCTTGTAACTAATGCTTTTTTATGTACCTAGATCGCGACATCAGACCACACATTAGCCAGACTGAAGAATTTAAACCTTGAAAACGAATCATATGACATACAAATATCAATGGAACATAAAACCAAAATGATTGAACTTAACAATAACTACAGTTCACTCTTCAACCGATGGCTGTACGTACTGAGCGAGAATTTCAACATAATTCTGTATGGAATTGGTTCAAAACGCACCGTACTCCAGCAGTTTCAAACACAAAAGCTAAAGGAGTTTCCGTGTATAGTTGTGAACGGATTCTTTCCCAGTCTTACAATCAAAAGTATCCTCGAGGCTATAATCCTGGATCTATTGGGAAATTCGCATGTGCCTTCGAATATAGGGGATATTGTGAAATTGATTGATACACAATTGACGGAGAATGAATTAGAGCTTTTTCTGATAGTGCATAATATTGATGGAACTATGCTGCGCAATGCAAAGGCACAGGCTACTCTGGCTGGTATATCGCAGATAAAGAATGTACACACTGTAGCTACGATTGATCATATCAATGCACCATTGCGTAAGTATTCCTACATTTTTTTTATATACTGTTCACTAGCTTCCGCCAGCGGCTTCGCACGCGTTATTAGTCAATAAAAAGTAAATGCGTTAATTCAGGTTATATAATCTACGAAATTTCATCGAAACCGGTTCAGCGGTTACGACGAGATTGAGTAACAAATATCCAAAATTTCGCATTTATAATATTAGTGTGATAAAACAAAGTCAGGTTAGTTACACCATTTATAACTCAAGAACGGCTGGACTGATTTTGATGATCTTTGATTTGTTGGATTTGTCTCGCCCCTAATAGCAGAATATTAAAATATGTGAAAAATTACCCAAAAGAAAAATGTGAAGAATATTCATTTTCTAATACTATTAGATTCACAATTCTACCGGCGAGGTACATTGGCAGCCAGCGTCATGTGGATGTCAAGGCGGTACGAAGTTTGCCGGGTCAGCTAGTACTATATAATACAAAAAAAGTTGTGTTTCAGTGTGGGACCACTCTAAAAATAGATTTATTGTGTTTCAGTATGGGACCACTCTAAACTGAGCAAATTCAAGTTCACCTGGTGGGATGTGACCACTCTGATGCCTTACATCGAAGAAACGTCTTTCGAGAGTTCCCTCATGAGCGCCCGCAGCGGCGCCCTGCAGCTCTCCTCGCTCGCAAGCGTGCACCGCTCCCTCACCAGCAATGCCAAGGGCATATTCAACATTATCATTGAATACCAGCTCGAGAACCAGAAACACCATTATGCAGGTCTCAAGACATTACCGTTCGAATACACCAAATCTGTAATCGGATGTAGTGTGCTCGGCCGTTGACGGCCGAACACGGCCAACTAAATCAAACGTAATATCTAATACATGAAAGATTTTACTTCAATCATTATTATAAATACGGGATTTATCACGTGTACCGTTTTATCGGTGTTTCGACCGACATGTTTCGGTCAATTCGTGAACCTTGATCAGGGTGAATGCGGTCGAAACACTATCAGTGTTTTGACCGCATTCACCCTGTGCAAACGCAAACGGTACGTGATAAATCCCGTATTTATAATTGATCGAGCGAAGCGAGATCTCTAAATCAACTTGGGCAAATCAGCGTTGTATGTATGTTTGTTTGTCCGAGAATAACTTTCGAAGCGTGTGGCATAATTTTGTTGTGACTCATGAGCTAATAATTTGGGTTGTTGATTGGAGTTCAAGAGGGGTAAAAAAACCCAAAATGGGACTATCCGTACGAATGGCACTTCTAATAGAAGGTCTTTCTGAGTACATTTAGACCCCGTTTTCATTTTTAGTTTAAACTTTGTAGTTTTCAAGTTATTAGCCATAATTAAAATATAACTTTGACAAAATTCACAGGGTACACCAGTGACCCCACAGTGCTGAAATTTGGTATGCGTGTAGCTTTAGTGACCAAATATAGGAAAACGTCTGAAATCCAGAAAAACTGCAATTTGTACCCCATAAAAGTGTAACCATTTAACGGGACGTTACCTGTAATTTGAATGAAACTAGGTCAAGTCATTTGGTTTAATTTTGATAGTCGTGGCACACTATTTTGATAGTCAAAGATTACAAGTAATATTTTTTTGTTTTTATGGGAGACTCGCGAGATCTCAGTTCGGGGCGAACCACTAGTAATGATATGTGAAAGAACCGACATCGTCCGTACACTCTTTAATTTACATAAGTTTGTATTGGTCGGCCGTCAACGTCCGATTTGGTGCATTTAAGCCGTTATTGTTCTCTCAATTACAGACCCAACCCGTGACTTGCGTTCGTTATCTACTCTAAATTCTCGCCTGTATTAATCTATTCTATTTGACGACCTCTGTGGCGCAGTGGGCGAATAGCTGGCTGAGACGCAGGAGGTAGCGGGTTCGATTCCCACCGCGGAACAGAAATGTTTGTATGATTTACAGATATTTGTTCCGGGTCTGGATGTTATTCTGTATATTATAAGGATGTATTTACAAAAAAAGTATATAAGTATTCTATCAGTTATCTGGTTCCCATAGTACAAGCTCTGCTTAGTTTGGGGCTAGATAGCGCTGTGTGAAATGTCCAGCCATATTTATTATTTATTCCACATTAAATATTTTTATATTTTGAATACCACCGCGGTTTTTCATTTCGGGTTATTTTCGGAATAATATGGGGAAACCCCATGTCTACCTATAAAGTATGGTCAAAAGTCACCCACTAATTTCGACCCTGACGTGACAGAGCCCGATAGCACAAATGGTAGTGCATCCTCGTATTAAGAGGAAGGTTGTGGGTTCAAGTCCTGTCTAGGCTTTTATTATGGAATAAATACAAATTAAAGTACATAACCTAACTTATTTATGAAAATGTGTTTTACAGGATTGCCGTTTAGAGAGTTATATTCAAAAAGTCGAGAACAGTTCTTGGTAAGCTCCGACCTCGCGCTGAGAGCGCAGCTAACAGAATTCCTGGACCACAAGCTGGTTAGGATGAAGCGAACATACGACGGCAGTGAGAACTTGATTATACCTATTGAGAACAACTTGCTGCAACAGTTTTTGGAACAGCAGAAAAGTTAATGTAATCATTTTAATTCATTGTTGTTATTTTTCTCAAATGAAACAAAATTGTATATGTTTATCTTTTATTTTACAATCCCAGAAATAAAGTCTTAATAGGATTATATATATTTTCAACAGGCCAAGTTGTAAATTACTTAAACTTAATGACTTACATAATAATAATAAAGTTATTAACTAAAATTCTCTTTAACATATCTGGCACGTTCACCATGATGCATTGACTGAATCATTAACATATCAGCCATGTTCACCATGATGCATCGACTGAATCATTAACATATCTAGCATGTTCACCATGATGCATTGACCGAATAATTAACATATCTGGCATGTTAACCATGATGCATCAACCAAATATTTAACATACCTAGCATTTTCACCATGATGCATTGACTGAATAATTAACATATCAGGCATGATCATCATGACGCATCGACTGAATATTTAACATATCAGGCATGATCACCATAATGCATCGGCCAAATATTTAACATATCTGGCATGTTCACCATGATGCATCGGCCAAATATTTTCATTAATATATTGAAGTGCGTAAATCGCTCTTTTTAAAATTTAAAAAAATATTGTAGAAAAATACTCTCCGAACTCATTAGATGCCGACATGGCCTAATTTATTCAGAATAATTATTATGATAATTCGCCCATTGTATTGGAATTAAATTTTTAAAATATTTTGAATTATTTTCAGTTATCATTAGTGAGATTACTAAAATTAAATAAGACTTATACAATCTTGGAGTGTCTTATGTCAAATTTAACAGCAGGTTTAACAGAGGCCATCCTCAATGGAATGAAACGATACCACTACGGGTGGAACAAGCAATTCAACAACCTTCCTTCAATAAAACATCAGAGGGATGTGGAGGGGTAGTAACTCTAGTGATTTGTATGAATAATCAGTTTGTTTTTGTGTCCTCTTGTACTGGAGTAATTGAAACTGTTCATGTAACTTGTATTATAATATAATGTAAATAATTATCTACATGGAAATTGACTTCTCGTATTGAAGTGTCTATCAGTCTAATTTGGTCATCCAAACAGGCGGAGCCCACATCAAATTTAGCAATGGATTCCAAGGGCATTAAATAATTTTGTTAACAATTCTTCCACACACCTTCCTCTTACGCTACCTAATACAATTAATTTAAATCGTTTTAATGAGAGCTATTTTAATCCTAACGATGCACTTTCATTTTAATGATTAGACTAAAATTAAGCATGTCAATAGAATAAAAAATGATTATTACATAAACAATTTAATTGAAACATGAACTTGTCGGACAACAAACTACAGATTTCACACAATAGACAACATTAATGATAGAAAACATCTGTTTAAAATCTAACGGTGTATAAACGCGCGTTAACCTAGTGAAGGCGACGCCGACGTTAGTCTACCCTCACGGGTCGCGACGGAATCAATCTCACAAATGACAACTAGTCTTTTTCAAATAGCTAGTCACTTATGACAGGTCCATAAAACGTAAAATATTGTGACTTCACACCAAAAGTTGAATAAGTTAAATATTTTTATTTAGCAGTGAAAACATTAAGCAAACTTACAAGAAAAACTACTAAAACAAATGTGTCACTAAAATAAACTGTGTCATGAATGACTAGCTAGGTATTTGAAAAAGACTAGTCTAGGGATGAGTGCAGTGTACGTGATTGTGATCGTTTATTGTCCGATGCATCGGAGCTGTACACTTACAAACTAGTAAGATTACTCCGCATAAGGCAATACTCAATTTTCCTCATCATCCTCATGTTTCCGCTTTTTACCCCGAGTGCTCTCTTCGGGCTCGCCGTCTGCATTATCCCCATCTGTAACATACAATACATTAATTATAACACAATCGATTTAAATTATAATTATTTTTGGCAAATCGGAGATTGGCAAATGTTCAACAATGTGGGACCCAAAAAAATACCTAACCTACCTACTCGAAAAAGTTAGTCTCAGAAAATGTTTTAACCACTAAGTTATTATTAATACTGCGTAGTATTGTTTCGTTTTAACGTAATTGAAACGTTTCCTGTAGTATTCATAATTCTTCTGTGGTAGCAGGCATATTTTGCTTTAAAAATTACAAAACGTAGTAAAATCAATTTGGATTGTATAATGGTGATAATCATGAACAGTTATTTATATTGCTTGAGTCCAGTTTCGCCAATTTTCTTTTGATGCAAATCCCTCTTTGTCTCAAATGGTAAGTATATTGTTAAATTAAAAGGAACAACTTCTAACGAACCTTTTTAAACCATTATTATAAATATGGAATTTATAATAATGTTTAAAAAATCACGAAAGTTTTCTGTGTAAAACCTTTTTCAAATTACATCATGAATATTCAAATATGTTTAATAAATTTAATAATCATTATATTATTACCCACACCATACACTACTGGGCCCAGGCCTTCAATAAAATGCCAATTCTCATTTTATTTTATGCCGCGGTCAAAATCTCAAAATTTGTTAATATCAATCTCACTGCGTCGGATAAACTAACACAATTTTTTATTTATGTTCCTCGAAAAATAATGTTGACACGGCAATTGACATTGACAATTCACTTTCCTTTGATAATCAGTTTATGACAAGCAACGCCATCTGTTTGGAGTTCTAAAAACATGGCTGTAAAGACACCTCATCTATAAATACTACCTTTACATAGTATAAAACGAAGTCGCTTCCGTTGTCTGTTCCCTTAGATCTTTTAAACTACTCAACAGATTTTAATGCAGTTTTAAGCAATAGATAGAGTGATTTAAGAGGAAAGTTTATATGTATGATACATACTTAACTCTGTTTGTTTGTTACCTTTACACGACTAAACGGCTGAACGGGTCGTAATTAAATTTTCAATGAGATAGATTATATCCTGGAAAAGGATATAAGACTGCTTTTTAGCCAACTGCGCAAAATGAGGTTAATGTTTTATTGAAAAACCACCCGTGCGAAGCCGCGGGCGGGTCAGTAATATTATAAAGAGGAAAGATTTATATTTTTGTATGTTTGTAACGAATAAACTCAGAAACTACGGGTCCAATTTCACAAATTCTTTTACCATTACAATGCTACATTATCCCTGAGTAACAGGCTACTTTTTATCCAACTGCACAGAAGGACAGTAATGTGTTTATTGAAAAACTACGCGTGCGAAGCTGCGGATTCGTCAGCTAGTTATACATATAGACATACAACACGAACTAAGTCCGATAAAATGGTCGCGGTATTAGTAGAACGCATCATTTTCCACAGCCCGACTTTATCCACTACTGGGTATAGTTTGCGTTATCACGATGCTGCGCTAGTCACATTCATTGACGGCCTGTGACTTTGACTATATTGATGTCGTCCACCCATCTATAATTTATTTTACAGTGCACTGCAAATTATGTGAACAAAGAAATGTTAATTTTACGCGAGAGCGAAAGGATATTCATTTCCTCTCCCTTGCACTCATGGAAAAGTGACATTTCTTTGTTTACATAATTTGCAGCTTTTAAAATAGAGTATAGCTGCCGGACGTCCGACATTTCTAGTCACTCCTCGGATATTCGTACACGAACTTCACTGACATATCCCAGACATAGCTCGCACTTGAACTGACGGCCGTTGGGGGCCAGAAAGGTTCTAAAATGGAGACCACGCACTAGGAAGCGCAGCGTAGGACGGCCTCCCACTAAATGTAAAGATGACCTGATAAAGATTGCTGGGGTCCGTTGGGTGCAGGCCGCACAAGATGGGTCGCTCTGGAAATGTGACATCGTATGGCTGATCTGCTCTGGCAAGTATTATGCAAGATAGTAATAGATAGGTCACCTAGCGTCTTGGAGTGGTTGTTACCCTCCGCGTCGTTCTCCCCTTCGCCGTCCTCATCATCATCATCCTCCTCCTCATCCACTTCGCTGCCTTCGTACAGAGAGCCGGCTGAGCTTTCCTCTTCTGGGAACAAAAACATCAAGACCGGTCAAGTACCAGTATGTACTTTTATTTATGTAAATTAGGCAGCGCCACCTTATACTTCAGTCAAATTTAATGTAGAATGTTTGTAAACATACTGTCCATACTTAATATACTTTTCTATGTACCAAATTTAATTGAATTTGGTCCAGGCATATAGTCATGAAAACGTTACAGATAGACAGTTACTTTCCAATTAATAATATTTGTATGGATTATTATAAACTATTTGCCAGTGCACAGTTAGTGCCCAATATAGCTTTTGCCTAACTATGCCGAATCTAGCACTCCGTGCGAGCAATAAGCTTAAAAATGGGTACACAATATTTTCTTCACATATCCCACTAATATTATAAACGCGAAAGTTTGTATGGATATATGTGTGGATGTTTGTTACTCTTTCACGTCGTAACGACTGAACCGATTTCGATGAAATTTGATATGTACATAGATTATAACCTGGATTAACACATAGGCTACTTTTTGTTAACAAACCACGCGTGCGAAGCCGCTGGCGGAAGCTAGTAATATATAGATATTTACCGATGTTGTCATTGTAAACCGCACTGAGTGACACGTCTTCTTCGCCTTCGTCTTCCTCATCATCGTCATCGACTTCAGATCCTGGAAACAAGAATAATAATTTATAAAAAGCTATTATTACAAAAGTTATACTATACAAACATAGGACTTTAGGAAATTCAGGAAAGACAATTAAAAAATAACAGGTGTATTTAATAATAGTGACTGGTAGCTTATGCTTAGGAGCTAGTATAACCTATGCAATGCTTTAAAACAGTACCACCAGATAAGAGCTTAGAAAACCTTAGATATATCTTTAAAACAATGCAGACACATCGCTTACTCTTCAACCACAAATCCCCAAATAGAATATTTTTATAATATATGCTTACTCTTCAATAATAACCCCATGTGGAAGAGCAGACCATAAACAGTGTACAAAATCATTGGTAGAGAGGTGCTGGCCCCTTCCGGGCTCTCTGTACTCTCATCTATCACCAGTGGACCCAAATCTATGTCAACATCTGGAATGCATATTTCTATTACAAATACCCCCCATTTTTAAACAATATGAGCAACTTTAAGATACAAGATGTTTTGAAGGAAGATGAATGAAGAATCTGGGAGTTTCAGGTTCATAATCTAGAGCGAATGCCAAGTGTGAATCAAGACAGATTTTTGGACAGTTTTTATTGAAACCTATGCTCGAGTCTCGATATCCTTTTGAGTTTAGTTCTGGATATGAGTCTAAATATTTAAGAAGTTGTAAATATCTTGTTTATTATGTAAAATTTTGTAAGCAATGTTGAAGTGTGGTTAACCACATGTTTGATAGCTGATAAACATTGATAGTTCATGCACATTGCACAACACACTTTTAGTTCTAAAGTAAGTTATAGTGGAATTCACCATTTTATTTTTAACTAGCTGTTGCCCGCGACTTCGTACGCGTTACACTATTAAATGTTTAGGTAACCTAGAACTAAAGCTAAACTTACTGTTGCAACTTGACTTTACACCCATTTTTATCCCCTGGATTTTTGCGATAAATAGTAGCCTCTGTGTTATCCAGGTTATAATCTACGTACATACTAAATTTCATCGTAATTGGTTCAGCCGTTACGACGTGATTGAGTAACAGATAAATAAATAAACAAACATCCAAACTTTAGCATTTATAATATCAGTATAATGGTGTGCAATATAGACATTATCTATCTATCTTTCTATTATAGTATTAAAATATACATGCCATACCTCATTTTGCATTGGTTAAATGAACCATTTATAAGAAACTGTTTGCAAATTTTTAATAAATGAAATTGGTCTGTTTCTCGGCCTGCTAACATCACAAAACAAAGCGTTTTATTTTGGGCTACATTTCATTAATATACTTTCTACTGGCACTGGATTTTAATTACATAATGTATGGATTGTATCATAAATTCATAATGTATGGACCGAGTTAATAACAGCCTACAGATGAAATGAATACTTATCCGAAGCATAACCAATAAGTGGATATTATATTCTAAATGAGTTGAAGCAAACATTTCATAACTGAAATTTAAAGTCTAAAGCTCTTGTTCTGCTTGGATAAGAGCTTTAGAGATATGCTTTATGAAAACTGAAATGTAATATGAAATATCTAGTGGCCACTTTAGACCTCTGGTAAATGAAACATACCATCACTGTCATTGTTTCCATTCATCTCATCACCGTCCTCTTCCTCTCCATCACTGTCATCAGCCTCCCTGTCGGTTTTGTCAAAACTGAAACAGAAAATTAAAAAATTGTATAAATGGCTAACCAGTTACTGGTAGGTATAGGTACTGTTTTTTTTTGTAAATACATACAAAGATAATGACGGAAAATATAGTTTTAAAAAGGTTTTAAGAGAGATGCTGGATTGCTAAACGCGATAAACGAGACGGGCTTTAATATGCAAGAAAATAGTAATTACGCGCCAGTTGGTTTTTTTTCTCTTGATGACATTTCTTCACTATAACTATTGTTTTTATGGCTTTGGCTAGTTGTTGCTACAGTTATGCCAAAGTAACGTCATTTGAAATAATAAGACGAAGGAGATCAGAGTAAGAAAAGAAAGGTACATACAAAGAAATATAAATAATTGAAGTGTAGGATATCTATTAAATAATAATCAAAATACTGACTGACATACATATATAAAACGCACAACCTCAATCGCTGGTTCTACAGATTTGAAATTCGGAGGGTATGTTTTATGTGGGGTGTAGAGGTGTACTAAATAAATAAATATCGCTGGACTTTTACACAGCGCCATCAAGCCCCAAACTAAGCAGAGCTTGTACTATGGGAACCAGATAACTGATAGAATACTTATATACTTTTTTTTTGTAAATACATACTTATAATGTATAGAAAAACACCCAGACACGGAACAAATAGGTATCTGTAGATCATGCAAACATTTGTTCCACGGCGGGAATCGAACCCGCTACCTCCTGCGTCTTAGCCGGCTATACGCCCACTGCGCCACGGAGGCAGTCAAACTAAGAATGGAGTTTTCTAAATTCATTCGTGAAAATTGATAAAAATATTCTTAAGGATGAGTAGTAGCATAAAGTTTTTTCTTTATTTATACTTTTACTTGAATACTTTAATGTTTAATTGATAATTATTTTGTATTGTATTATTTATTTTGCATTGTGCTGTTATTTTGTTTTCTATATTTTGTTATTATTGATAGAGCGAATCGAGATCTCCAAATCAACTTGGGCAAATCGGCGTTGTATGTATGTATGTTTGTTTGTCCGAGGATAACTTTCGAAGCGTTTATCCGATCATCGTGAAATTTGGTAAAGGTAGGTGATGATGACACAATTTTGGTGTGACTCAATGAGCTAAAAATTTTGGGGGCTTGTTGAGATATTGGGGTTCAAGAGAGGTAAAACAAAATAGGTCAAGTGAGATGTCAAATGAAAGGTCTTCATTAGTACATTTCGACCCAGTTTTTATTTTTAGTAAAGTTTTTGCAGTTTTTGAGTTATTGGCCATTATAAAAACTAAACTTTGAGAAAATTCACAGGGTACACTGATCCCACAATTCTGTAATTTGGTATGCGTGTAGCTAAGTATCACAAATATAGGCAAAAGTTTGAAATCTAGAATAACTGCAATTTGTACCCCAAAAAAGGCTAACCAATTAACATGAACTCCCGTTACCTGTAATTGGAATAAAACGGTAGGTCAAGTTAGTTGGTTATTTATTTCGTGGCACGATTTGATAGTCAAAGATTACGAATAATATTTTTTTTGTTTTTATGGTAGACTCGCGAGATTTCAGTTCGGGGCGAACCACTAGTTTAATTTAATTAATGTATTGTGTGTTGGTTGTGTATTGTAATGTTGTTATGGATTTAATCTGAAATAAAATAATATAGAATAATGCTACTTATTTGTTTTTTAAACAATTATCCTTTGGATGGGTCAATAGGGGAGTTGAACTTCGTATGGCAAAATATGATTCCTCAGGTTTTAACTTAAAACTTTGCCTTAATACTTATCAAAGTACATATTACCTATTGAAATATGGGATAGCCATTTTGTCTGTAAAAATCACAAAAATTTGTGTCTTGAAAAAGCATGTCGTAGTTCATTTTAAATACATTATTCACTGGTTTTATGAATTTATCACTTTGCTTAAATATTTTTGCCAATCTTGATACTTGCTAGCCATCTGTTCATAAAATAGTTTGAGAGCACAAGTGGGTCTTTACGCTATCCCAAACTCCACAAGAAATAAAGATAACCTTTGTGATTTATTAATAGGAAGCCTTTTCTTGTAAGTTTATGGACTATTTCCTAAAACCAAACTTACCCGTCCAAGTAAAGTAATGATGAGTGTAGTCCAAAGACTTTGAACCTGTAATCTTCAATGCTAGTGACCTCATTATTGAAAAGGTCCAAATTCTTGAGACTTTCAAAGGCTTCGAGAGGCTTCAATGCTTCTAACTCTTTTATTTTATTTCCTGACAAGTTCAGGTGTGTAAGTTTCTTGCAGCCACTCAGGAAGTTTAGTCCGCTGGATATTCTGTTGTCGGAGAGCTCAAGCTTCCTGAGTTTTGGAAGGTTTGGAAAACCCTTGAGTGTCGTCAAACCAACATTGTTAAGGCTCAGGATTTCCAAGTTGGTGTACTCATCTGTGAGTCCAACTATGTTGGTGCTGCGGCAGTTATCCAGGTTCAAATCTTTCACCTGAAAATTCAGAATAGTATTTATTGAGTTATGTATTAATGAATTTAAAATAAAAGACTGATTAAAAAGTAGGTGACCTACGATTAGAATTGCTACCTAGGTAGGTACAATGAAAGTTGTAAACTTGTAACAAAAGTATGTAAGTAGGCACATAATAAATTGATTTCCATGAAAACATATGTACGCATAATATTAGGTTTAAAAAAAATCATAGGACAAAGAACTGCAATCAGTAGGTAGATAAACAGCGTAGAACCAACTATGTAGGTACCTATGTTGATATTTAAACAACATCAAGAGTGCTATAAAATGTAGATTTGTACCTATGTAAAATAATGCTATATTTTTGAACTGCAATCAGTAGGTAGATAAACAGCGTAGAACCAACTATGTAGGTACCTATGTTGATATTTAAACAACATCAAGAGTGCTATAAAATGTAGATTTGTACCTATGTAAAATAATGCTATATTTTTATCATTCTAGTAGCAATATTAAAAGCCTATACAAACTAAGTCTAAATCAAATGGTAGTTCTATTGTTTTGAGAGTATTTTTGCTCGACTATCCAACCAAACAACGTCAAATCAAAATGGTGTTACAGTTGTCAAAGGCACAAACGTAGTTCGTAAAATCTGTAAAATGAGTGTTTATTTCGGAGAAATATTCATCGAAACATAAATGGGATGTGTTAGTTATGTCGATTATAATATAACATGTTGTCATGTGCTCAATTTGCGGATAGAAACATGGTTGTTTTCAACTTTGCAATGGCGGATGACACGAATCATCGCGACGCAATAAAAATGGCCGCTGATTTGGTAAGGCGTGCGTCAAAAATACGACTGCAGTCGAAACCGACAGTGTTTATCATTAAGTTTTTCTTTTCTTTTCATGATGGTCTATGACATTCTTAAAATTACACTTCACTGGTTATTATACCCAGGGATCGGTCCTCTGGCTGACTTAGTTGAGGGGTGAATCTACGTGGGTGAAAGGGCGCGAAATTACGTAGTCGCAGTTTGTTTAGCCACTGTGTGTCACTGACTGAAGTTCCAGTTTTGTGTACAAAAGTTAAATTATTTCTACATCTAGCTACGAGTTCAAAAAAGCTGTAAAGCATAAATTTTCCTTGAAAAATACATTTTTAATGGTACAAATAATCTGTATTTATTCAATGACATTGACATGCCTTAAATCAATGATCTTTCTTTTTGTACAGCAACTTTCGTTCGAGTTTTCGATGATTTTTTTATGAAATTGACCTAAATGAAAACGTTATATTAGTCTCTGTAAATACCTGGTATTCCTAAGTTGGAATTACTTGGAATCACCAAAAAATAATAAGTATTTTCACGTCTGACCATAAGTTTCGACACTTAACCTCAATATGTACATATTTACAGTAGAAAAGGTAGCAGGGCTTGATTAATGCTATTACCCAGGGGTCTAGGAATAATCTAAGGGGCACACATGGTAGGAAAAGCTGAATAGTACTAAATAGTTCATTATTTTCTTGGCTATGATGTCCACATGAATGAAACGTAACAATCGGTAATGGCTAATTTCTTTGCTCTAACGCCACATATTTTATGAAGTCAATTATCATTTTGTTCCCTGTATTGAAAAGATAAGCTAACTTTCAGCATATAATTGATAAAAGAGTGTGTTTTTCTGTGAATTA
This sequence comes from Philereme transversata, assembly GCA_963924445.1. Taxonomy (NCBI): domain Eukaryota; kingdom Metazoa; phylum Arthropoda; class Insecta; order Lepidoptera; family Geometridae; genus Philereme; species Philereme transversata. The sequence goes on from OZ004353.1 coordinate 9,804,411, forward strand.
CACACGAGTACAAGATGAAATACGTATCGAGAAAACATTCCAATACATCGTAAAATAGATTTTAATTACCTGTGAGGGGTTCCTTCCTCTCAATTCCAAGGCGACTCTTTTCTCCATCTTTAGGTCACTCGATTCACACTCCAAAACACTTCAAATTCTATTTTTTAATAATTTCCGAGGAACTAAATCACCAAGCTTGGGTTTCAAAACAGAAGGAAACTATAGATACAAGACCGACGTTGTACTGCTGGCGCCCTCAAGTGGTGAAATTTAGCGGCCGGATCTAGGACGACTGCATTACTTTTATTTGTAGGGTTCTTGTTTAGTCCTTTTGTCATTATTCTATACCATATAAATTTTAGTGTAAAATATTTTATTGTTTTTCTAAATCATTAAAATATCAATAAAAGGAGCCCTTACTGAAGGGATACCAGCATCTTAACGGATAATGTTTGTGCGAGTGAGTCGTTGACAATCTCATCAAAAAGAGCGGTAACTACGAATTTTGTTGGTAACTTTGGTAACTTGTCAGCTTGTGACTGCCGCTAATAAGATATAATTTATTTCGTTTTGTAGCTAAGATTTGAGTATGCTGTATCGTTTTAACAAGCGTTTTAGGTATATCGCGGCATAAATAAAGAAATAAAAATCTCGGCTTCTTAGCATACACAGCATGTACACAGTCCTGGGCTCACTTTTAGTGTTGTATTTTTGTGTACATAATATAATGTTAACTGAAAAATTTAATTTAAAATTTTATCGTACTAAACTGTATATTTTATCGTACGTAAGAGGTCTGGGGTCCTAAGTTATTAGAATCATTCCTACAAACCTTAGTGGGTTTTAGGTGGTATTTATATACCTACATTACTGATTCTTAATTTTTTTTAATAATAAATTTAAAAAAAAGTTAGCATATTGATTCAGGTAGGTGTTAAATATATGCAAAGGATACTCGTATTACTAAAAAGGTACCTAGGTAAGTATAAGATATAATTACGAGTAAATACTTACCTACCTAGGAGTTAGGTTGAATGTAAGTAATGAAAAACGTTTAGCCGAAAAAAAGGTAAGTTCGTATGAACTAGTGGCCAACTCTGGTGTCGGTTTAGGCCGCCCGAATTAGTATAGTATTTTCTTATCTACATTGTTATACAAGGGCTGTAAGCGATCTATTGTACACCCGAAATATTTTGGCGTACGAGCGAGCGAACAGATATCGCTTACACATAATTTTTCATCACGAATCTGAGGAAATTAAGAAAGTCTCAATCTCAGATCAATCTGAAACTCAGATTCTCAATATATGTAACAGTTTGTTGCAAAAATAAAATTTGCGTTCACGGTACATATATATTGGTTTTTTTCCAGTACAATACTATGTATGGTATACTATGCAAAGGTTGCCTGGAAGAAATCGCTTTGAGCGATAAGGCCGCCCATTGTACCACCATGTATTAGTGTAAGTTTTCTAGGTTAAGTTATTGTAATTTGGTGTAACAATAAAGAATTATCTATTTATCTATCTATGACCATATTATCGAATATACATTCATATCATTTTTAAATATAAATCAGGATTTGTCATGGGGATGTAGGTATTTCATCATAGCATAATAATATGAATGTGGCCTCTTTATTTTATAAATAGAAAAAAGGATTTGTCATGGTGATTTTATTTCATTTTAGCCTAATAAGAATGCAATGAGCCTCATTTTATTTTCAAAATTTCAAATTCAAATTTATTTATTCCTTGTATCTAGGTACAATGTTATGTGGTAGGTTTGTATATAAGAGCTAGATTTTGCGGCGCACAAGTATTTTATAACTAAAAAATAAACATGAAAATTAAAGTTTCATATTTATTTAAATTCACAGAAACTTCGCATTTACGGAGTCGAGGGTTTAGATTAGCCAACTTTCAGTTCAGAGCATGAGTGATGAAAATACTGTTTATGGCCGGGACCAAAAACGAAGTGTGTATGCTACTAGCGGTCACTTTCCAAGAAGTGACCGCGCGGTATGTTGCTTCAGTATTCAGTATTTTATTGCGTTCATACAAAGTGGATTAAAATGTTACATGCCAGATCTTATTGACTAGTCAATGTTTTGTTCTTAATATAGCCGATCTTATCTGAACCGCTAAGAAAGATTAGTTCATTGATTGATTAACACTTTATTCTAGATACCTACATCAGGATTTCATAAAATAACTATTAAACATTACAATAGAAGAATACCACTGAAAGCGATTTCTTACAGGCAAACTTTGTTTACAAACCTGTTTATAGAAGAAAAAAGCTACGCCTTTCGAAAAATAGTAAACGCAGACGAATAGGTAAGTATTTAGTGGATTTACTGCCTGTAGTATCTACTTATACATTTTCGAAAGGGGTGCTTCCTGTTCATCTAATCGATAGTGAATAAATACTTTTTTCTTATTTGTTCGAGCTTTTACTGACTCTACTGAACCACTGACCCTCGAGATTTACATTGTACTGTTACAAAGGCCCATTAGACCGATTGATCGGACACAGGAAGTACCCGTTGAGGCCAGAGACAGCGTGGGTTGCTAAATATTTTGGACGAACTCTGGATAAGATTTGAAAACTTAAAAATACATTTAAAACCCAATTTACAGCTGAGATCCCTTCATTAACGACCTCCGTGGCTCAGTGGGCGATTAACCGGCTGAGACGCAGGGTTCGATTCCCACCGCGGTAAAAATGTTTGCATGATCTAGAAATATTTGTTCCAGATCTGGTTATTTTTCTGTATATAATAAGTATTGGACGACCTCCATGGTGCAGTGGGCGAATAGCCGGCTGAGACGCAGGAGGTAGCGGGTTCGATTCCCGCCGCGGAACAAATGTTTGCTTGATCTACAGATATTTGTTCCGGGTCGGGTTGTTTCTCTATATATTATAAGTATATATTTACCAATGTACCTATATAAGTATTCTATCAGTTATCTGCTGGTTCCCATGATACAAGCTCTGCTTAGTTTAGGGCTAGATGGCGCTCTGTGAAATGTCCAGCATTCTTTTATTTTTACTTTATTAAAAAGGAAAAGTGCTGATGTGTTCGGACCGGCTGACCTGATCTTCATCACAGCTTTCTAAAGAAAATCTATTGAATTCCATTTGTTTGGAAAGATACAAGTCAGATACAGACAGACAGGCGTCAAACTACACCGCTACACGCGCCACCGCTACATGGTAGACGTACCTCCCATACGTACAAAGCGGTACTCTTCCACCTTTATTATGCGCACCGCCAAGTAGTGGAACGCCTTACCTGAGTCTGTGTTTCCTGATAACTACAACCTAGGGATCTTCAAGTCACGAGTGAATAGGTTTCTTCTAGGCAAGCGTGTACCATCGTAGACTGCATCATCGCTTACCATCAGGCGAGATAGTGGTCAAACGCTAGCCTATAATTTATAAAAAAAAAAAACTATTAACACCCCTCTTTTTGTGTCAGGGGGTTAAAAAAGGATGACGATCTCGTCGACTGCCTGCTAAGATAAAATATTCTAATGTTACTAGGGAGATCTTTGCCCAGGAGTGGGAAAGTAAAGTTAGGTTAGGAGAGCAAAGGCCAGTGTAGGACGGCCCCCCACTAGATGGAAAGACGACCTGATAAAGGTTGCTGGGAGCCGTTGGGTGCAGGCTGCACAAGATCGGTCGCTCTGGAAATCTATGTGGGAGGCCCATGTTCAACAGTGGATGTCCTAGGGCTGATATGATGATGATTAGACGGGGTATTATGTTCATAACATGACTTGCTAACCCACATTGTAAGCTTTGGAGAAACCTGCGTTCAACTCAATAAGATGGGCTTAGTGGCGCACCTTGGGAGAGACCACAAGACGTCCACTTGTGGCTGATATGATGATGATGAATTACAATTGGTTACTTTGAGATCCTCGTTAGTGTTTTACGAAGATTTTAGTAAAACAAGTATCCCCCCCCGTCAAATCAAAGTAGTAATAATTATAAAAAAAGACCTAAGAAAAGAGAATAATTACGCAATAAGTTTAAAGAAATAAATGTTATGACATTCCCTTGTCAATACATCTATGAAAATCTGATGTATGTTCACAAAAATATAAATTTGTTTAAGAAAAATAGCGATAATCATAATTTTAATTCTTGAAATAAAGATAAACTCGCTGTTGCCACTTGCAGACTCCATAAAGTTAGTAAATCGTTTAAAGGGCAAGGTGTACGCTTTTTTAACAAACTCCCAAGGGATGTACAAAAATTGACAATTAACAAATTTAAAAACGTAATTAAACAAAATCTTTATAAAAAAGCCTACTATAAAATATCGGATTATTTAGATAATAGAGAAGCTTGGGATTGAAATTGCTCCAACTCGTTCAAAATGGTACAATTTAGACGTTATTTATTTTCTGTATTGTTATGTATTCTAAAAGGATTATTAAAAAAACAACCAGCCTTGTTTCCGCGTACCTTAAAAGGTAAAAATTAAATTACATTTCTGAAATTAGTTACTTGGTATATTATTATTATTATTTGGAGCCTGTACTGTCCCACTGCAGGGCAAAGGCCTCCCTTCCTTCCTTCCACTCCACTCTATCGTACGCTTGTGTAGTCCAGTTTTCCATATACGAGTCGAGTTCGTCTTTCCATCGGCGTCGCGGTCTGCCACTTACTTGGTATAACCTAAGAATACTCGTATTTCTTTGTTACATTATAATATCACATTATCCAAATGTAAGCTTATTATTATATTTTCATTTAAGTATACCTACATATAAATGATAGATACTCATAATTTTGATATTTTTAATGTTGCGCGGATTTAACTAATAATTTATTGTCATCATAAAAATCAGTTAGTGAATAGTACCATTTTTGTACTAGTAAATCTTTGAGTTTATTTATAAACGTTTTGTCTTTCATTTCGGTTTTTAAACTGTCATTTATTTTATTGTAAATTTTGATGGCTGTGTAATGCGGACTTTTTCTGTATATTTCAAGTTTCGGTTCTGGCAGTAGTAGGTTGTTTTGCCTTCGCGGGTTTGGATCATGTTGGTATAGGTACAGGTGCTTTCTCACAAACATTGCTGCTTTTAATGTGTAGATGCACGGTAGTGTCAGTATCTTCAGCTCTATAAAGTGAGGCCGACAGCTGTTCCGCTGGCGGATGTTTACAATTATGCGTAGACATATTTTTTGCAATACGAAAAGCTGTCCAACATCAACACTGTTTCCCCACATTATAACGGAATAACTCAGCCATACATAGGCATATGCGTAGTATACTGCTAACGCTGTCTTTGTGCCCGTGTTGGATTTTAATATTACTAGGACGTATATGAACTGTGATAACTTCCTTTTTATTTTTTCAATGTGCCCTTTCCATGTTAAGTTTGTGTCGATATTAAGACCTAAGAAAGTATATATTCTTTCTCTTCTTTAATTTTGAGACTATTTGAGAGTTCGATTAGATCAAGGCGGGGTTTTTGGTAAGGTATAAATTGAATTAGTTTAGTCTTTTTTATATTTACTTCAAGGTTATGAAGTTCTAGTATGAAATTATATTATCAAAAGTGTATTTAATCTGATTTAGTGAATTTGGATCGGAAGTGCATTAAAAAAGTAATGAAATGTAATCAGCAAATAGGATACTTGGGGTGTTAGATACTTTAGGCAGGTCGTTTATATATATAATAAATAGAATACACCCTAGTACACTGCCTTGCGGAATTGAGCTATTGCTCGTTATTATTTTTGATTGGACAGTTTGGACAGTGCTAGCATCTTGACTAGGATATTCAATATGTACAAATGGTTTTCTATTCGACAGATAAGATTTTAGCCAGTTCAGTGGTTTACCTGTGGTACCGATTTGAAAAAGTTTATTAATAAGAATTGTATGTGATACTTTATCATACGCCTTTGTCATGTCTAGCAGTAAGCCCATAGAATTATATTGTATACACTCATACCGACATCACTGCCCACATAGATTGCCCACTAGATTGTCTAATCTAACCTAATCTGTGGGCAACGGTGGTGGTTATGGCTGTAGTGAACGTATACACTACGTAATTTTTATTAAGTCTAATGTAATATTTAGGTATAACTGTTCGTTGTCTCAACTAAATAAAAGTAATAAATAAAATAGTTGTATGTATTCAGTTTATATTTTAACAAATTTCATAGAAATTGGTCCAGCCGTTTAGTCGTGAAAACATTGCCAATAGAAACAGACAGTTACTTAAGAATTTATAATATGAGAATAGAATATATAGAGCGAAAAAATAAAAAAAACTATCAAAGTAGGTATAGGTAATAACGAATACCTACTTATTACAAAAATATACAAAAAAATATTACAAAAAATTGGTCGTTTGGCTCCTAAAAATGTATAAGTACATACCTATGTCAAATTATTTTGTCAGAAAAGCAAGGAGTAAAGTAATACTTATGAAGTGTGCATAATCTAAAAAGAGATTATAAACACTACGACGACTCCGTGGCGCAGAGGGCGAATAGCCGGCTGAGACTCAGGAGGTAGCGGGTTCGATTCCTGCTGCGAAACAAATGTTTGCATGATCTACAGATATTTGTTCCAGTTCTGGATGTTTTTCTATATAATATAAGTATGTATTTACAAAAAAAAGTATTTACGTATTCTATCAGTTATCTGGTTCCCATGGTACAAGCTCTGCTTAGTTTGGGGCTAGATAGCGCGGTGTGAAATGCCCAGTAATATTTATTTATTTATTATTATTTACTACTTTGTATAAATCTATGGGTGAATCTGCGTTCACTGATGTTTCCACACTATTAGTATTTCTCTATGGATGTCACCATAGAGAAATACTAGACTGGGAAAGGTGTCATGTAGGTAAACAAAGGACTCTACATGTTTAGAAAAGTATTTTCATTTCTTTTTCTTCATTTACGTCTTAATTTATTCATTTTTATAATATTGGGTATTATTTTATTTTACAAAACGATGAAAGTAAATCATTACGACCATTTTGCCCATGTTTCAAAGAGACAGAATGACGTTAGTACTTCGGAGATTTTGAAAATTATTCACACATCTAATAAAGAAGAAAGAATACAACAATCTGATTCATTTGGGGCTATAACGGAAGAAACAATAATCCTTGTTATATTGCTTGATAAGTTTTCAAAAAGCTTTAACGTCTTATCATCTTTATCCCAAGTGAGAGGAATAGATGAGGTATTGGTAATATTTTCACATAATAAATATAATAATAATAATATGATAACATTTTAATTTTTACCTCCGTAGTGCAGTGGGCGAATAGCCGGCTGAGACGCAGGAGGTAGCGGGTTCAATCTCCGCCGCGGAACAAATGTTTGCATGATATACAGATATTTGTTCCCGGTCTGGTTGTTTCTCTATATATTATAAGTATGTATTTACAAAAAAAAATGTATATAAGTATTCTATCAGTTATCTGGTTCCCATAGTACAAGCTCTGCTTAGTTTGGGGCTAGATAGCGCTGTGTGAAATGTCTAGCAATATTTATTATTATTTATTTATTCATATTTTGACGAGAACCTAAACAAAGCGATAAGAAGCATTAACTTTTGTAGAGTCCTGCAAATTTACTATCCATTTTCAATACGAATGCACCCAGCAGCATTCCCTGGTCTGGATCCCAATGATTGCCCTTACAATGAAAGTTTTAAAAACCCAGTTTTTAACTGTACTGGTTCACTAATCGTGGATGTACATGGACATTTTAGGAATCCACAGATAACAGAAAGAAAGCATCACTGGTGGTGGGCTGCAAATAACATATTCGAGAATTTATCCATCACAGTGAGGCACACGGGACTCGTCATATTTTCCGAGGACAGTTTTATATTCATGAAAGATTTTATTTATATGGCCTCGTACCTGAAAAATATTGCAGATTCACTGCCTCAATGTGAGTTTCTGTCTTTGGGGAGTGATTATATAGTACCGACAAGAACAATAGAAGCAAAGGAACTCTACAGCGTGGAGCTATCTACTTGGCATCCAAACAAGTACTCAAGAATTGTAGCGTTTGATATGTCTGTATGGAACAGCATCGTTTCTCATTATGATGTTTTGTACAATTGATGATTCATCGTGGCTTCACTCACTGTATGATATTTCAGTACACAGAAGAGACGGACCAAGTTTTAAAACGATTTCTGCTGTGACCCCAAGGGCTTATAAAATTGACAGCTGCAGTTCTGAATTTTACGGTTTGTGGCGTCGATGTGATGTATTAGAAAATGTTTTAAGTTTTGCCAACTTAGAAAGCTGTAGCGATGAACACTTGTTCCCTCCATATTTAGAATTATACATAAATGTTGAGCTTGAGGATGAAGACGACATCATATTCGACTATTCAGAGAGCGAGGGAGGATGGGCTGACCCAAGAGACTGGGAGCTATGTCGCAATATGACTGGGGGGTAAAATGAAAAAGATTTTAATGGAAATGAGGAACGAATTTCATGATTATTTTGGAGGTAAGAGTTGTGTACTGGTTTGCCTTCCTAATTTTAGTTTATTTTAGTATTTATTTTTAACCTGTAATGCCCCACGGCAAGGCTAAGGCCTGAAAATTTTAGTTTGAAATTTGTACCTAAAACATTTGTCATACGAACTATTAAATAAACAGACAAATTTACAAGTTGTTTCGTTTTTGTAAAATTGGTACCTGTAACCTAATAGGTAGTTGTATTAAACTAGTAGTTCGCCCTGAACTGAGGTCTCGCGAGTCTGCCACAAAAACAAAAAAAATGCATACCAAAATTCAGCACTGTGGGGCCACTAGTGTACCCTGTGAATTTTGTCAAAGTTCAGTTCTTATTATGGCTAATAACTTGAAACTACAAGGTTTAAACTAAAAATAGAAAGGGGGTCGAAATGTACTCACAAATATCTTTTATTAGACGTGCCACTTTACCTAATAGTCTCATTTTCATTTTTTTTACCCCCCTTAAACCCCAATGTCACAACCCCCCCCACATTTTAGCTCATTAGTTTCATTTAGCTCATTTAGTCACACCAGAATTATGCCATCACTACCTACCTAGATATATATCAAATTTCACGATGATATTGTTACGCCGAGGCTGTTAAACAATGAGTAATAATCGTAACTTCTCGAACGCTTTTGTCTTGCTGCGTTATTGTTGTTATTGTCTGCGGTTGCGCACAATGGAGTGGCCATTGTGTCGAGGGACCGACCCTTTTCCTGGAACGATCGAGATCCTTCTCGAACAATCGAAATGTGTACGATATAAATAGGCCGGAGAGATGGCCGGACAGTCAGTCTGAGTTAGTCTCGAGTCTGAGTCAGAGTGAGTGAGTCTCAGCGAGGCCCTGGAGGACTGACTGTGGAGCAGGGTCTCGCGTGAACAGTAGTTGCTCGCGAGTCAGTCTGGATTCAGCTATACGTGTGAACATTTCGGTGACTTTAAGTGGTGCAACTGTGGTGTGAATTAGTGTGTTGTGATTACGTGTGACCAAGTTCGTGTATTCATCGTTATCGTGTTGAATAAAAGTGTTATTTTGGTTGGATCGATTCCCATTATTTTATCCCGAACCCTCAGCTCGTAACAATTTGGTGTCAGAAGTGGGATAAAATAATGCCGGTTCTACCAATGGATAACGTGGACGGTGTCAGGACGAGAGGTCAACGACAACAGGAAATGGATGAAAGGCGGTTTGGGGAGTCTCCGGTTCAAGAAGCTTGGCAGAGTCGTCAGCCGATGGAGATGGAATCAGCCGCCGCCGAATCATTTGGAGCACCATCATCATCATCCGTGGGGCAAGCTCCTGTGACAGGCGATCTTGCTGCTATTATGGCAATGCTTTGTCGTCAAGAAGAACAGCATCGTCAGGATAAAGAAGAACAGCGTCGCCAACAGGAAGAGCAGGCTCGGTTGCAGGAGGAACAGCGCCGTCAGCATTAAGAAGAGAAGCGTTGTCAACAGGAAGAGCAGGCTCGGTTGCAGGAGGAACAACGCCGTCAGCATTAAGAAGAGAAGCGTCGTCAGCAGGAAGAGCAGGCTCGGTTGCAGAAGGAACAGCGACATGAACAGGTGGAGCAGACTCGGTTGCAAGAGGAACAGCGACGTCAGGATAAAGAAGAGCAGCGTCGTCAACAGGAAGATCAGCGACGTTGGCCATAAGAGCGTGCTCGACTGATGAGGGAATCGTTCGGTTCATCTGGAAAGGAATTCCAGGAAGTGAAAGAACAGATAGAAATCATGAGAGCCGTGTTTTGGAGGCTGGAATTGGGCTCGACTGATGAGGGAATTGTTCGGTTTATCTGGAAAGTAATTCCAGGAAGTGAAAGAACAGATAGAAATCATGAGAGCCGTGTTTTGGAGGCTGGAATTGGGATCGCTGATGAGAAAGGGACTCTGGATGTCCTGAAGTACTGGAGACGGCAATGTGGCTCCTCTAGTTGCTACATCTTCAGCGCGAGGTGCGCCTAAAATTGTTCGTGTTGATCGGCTGCCGCGATGTGGGGCTAAGAATGCTCGGGACGAGCATGTTTTAGGAGGGGGCAGTGTTACGCCGAGGCTGTTAAACAATGAGTAATAATCGTAACTTCTCGAACGCTTTTGTCTTGCTGCGTTATTGTTGTTATTGTCTGCGGTTGCGCACAATGGAGTGGCCATTGTGTCGAGGGACCGACCCTTTTCCTGGAACGATCGAGATCCTTCTCGAACAATCGAAATGTGTACGATATAAATAGGCCGGAGAGATGGCCGGACAGTCAGTCTGAGTTAGTCTCGAGTCTGAGTCAGAGTGAGTGAGTCTCAGCGAGGCCCTGGAGGACTGACTGTGGAGCAGGGTCTCGCGTGAACAGTAGTTGCTCGCGAGTCAGTCTGGATTAAGCTATACGTGCTAACATTTCGGTGACTTTAAGTGGTGCAATAGTGATGTGAATTAATGTGTTGTGATTACGTGTGACCAAGTTCGTGTATTCATCGTTATCGTGTTGAATAAACGTGTTATTTTGGTTAAACCGATTCCCATTATTTTATCCCGAACCCTCAGCTCGTAACAATATCAACGCTTCGAAAGTTATCCTCGGACAAACAAATATATATACCTACATACATACTTAATACATACTAAATGAATAAACCACATATAATCTAATGTGTTTTATTAAAAGGCTCATTCTGTACCTAAGGCTCTAACTACCTGTAGCGTACCTAGTAAATTTAAGGGTCCTAAGATTTTTTTCATTTCATTTAATTTCATTTATTTTTTCACTGTAGGTACATTATAGCACACTAAGTTTCGTCAAATTTAGATTAAAACAATAACAATTGTGATATAACTAACATTATTGTAGCTCAAACAGACAGGTATCGGGACTAAGTAAGTTAATATATCAAATAATGTCAACTTAAAATAATAAAAACAAAACAAAAATCAATAGAACACAAGCAAAACAATGTCCTAATTTGATACCTATCTTGTGAAAATATAGGAAAAAATATATTGTAAGTTCTATTTACTCTACTTAGATAATAAGTTGGGTTCATCAACATTTTTAATTAGTTTGTGTACTTACGTTATATTTGTTATGGTAAAAAAAATCACAAGACTCAATTTTAACTCATCAAAGATCACGCCAATACATTTATTTATGGTTGTGGGGCCCGGGCGATTACTTGTTATAACAACTACCTATGCGAAAGTACTCCATATTGTTTGTGCTATTATACAGTCTGTGATATATTACTGTAAGTACAGGGTTTTTCGAAATATGTTAATCTGAAATGGGGGGATTGGCCCATAAAAATGAACAACTTTTCATAGAAAAAACATTTAATATTTTACCCTAAGTGACGTCAATGACACCCTTTCGGATTAACATACATGCATATTTTGAAGCTCCCTGTATATTCTGTGCCTAGGTTTTAGATACCAAATATAAAATTTTAATAAGCAGCGATGGGCTGGCAATGGAACTTGTCACGTTTTGCTTAGTAATTAGCATTGTAATGCTAACTACAAAACAAAACGTGGGTAACAAAATCTAATATAAAGTTACTTGTCTCTTTATTCTTTATTGCACACAAGAAAATACATTTGTAAATACAGAAAAAGAGGTCATGTACAAAGGCGAGCTTAACCCTAAGAAGAGTTTTCTTCCAGCAAACCTTTGAGGCTAGAGAGAGAAATGATTTTAAAGGTAGGTGAGTGTACAAAAACATAAATAAATATATATATATATATATATATATATATATATATATATATATATACCCAAAACGAATATGAAATATACTCAAAGTATATGTTATAATATTATAATTATAATAAATAAATTATATGGAATAATAATATATACCTACATAATATAAATATATACCTATATATAATAATATAAAATTACAGAGAAAGGTAGTGCTCTTTAACTTTCCTTTTAAAAATGTTGAGTGATGGGCTAGCGCGAACTTCATGAGGAAGGGCATTCCAAATTTTTACCGCATAAACGGTGAAGGAGCCTCCATAGCGGCTAGAAGTGTTGAGGTGTTTTGAGGAGAAGAGACTTAGAGGACCGGCATGGCACACTGCGAGGGACAAGAAATTCAAAACGCTCACGGAGGTAAGAGGGAGAGAGTGGACAATATAATACTTTGAAGAGGAGTGGTAAGACGTGAAGATCACGGCGAAGACGAATAGGGAGCCATTTAAGTTGGGATCTAAAATTGTCTCTGAGTACCCTAGTAGGATATCTTCAGGGGTCTACTAAAAAAGATATCTGAGGATAGCATCAGGTGGATTATTACAATCGTTAGCCTTGTTTTATAGAACCTAGAGATTGTAAAATACGAATACTATGCACTGGATTACGGGCGGCTAGATTAGCAGACAGACAACGTTACAATTAGACGAGGACAAAGGAGTGTCAGTAAGGATAGTGTGGCAGCTTGGCGGCATCATCCGTTGAAGAGCTGCGGGTGACGAGGGGGTTGAATGATGTTGCCAACTCGGTGTGGAGCGCCCAAACGGTCGCGGTTTACCACGAAATCTCAAAACCGTTGAACGATTTCGTATAAGTTCTTATCATCATCATTCTCAGCCCGTGTCAACCCACTACTGGATATAAGCCTCTCTTCGTTTCTGCAATTCTTCCTGATCCTGTGCCAGTCTGAACCACGTATGACCCACGGACTTATTGATGTCGTCGACCCATCTGGCTGGTGGACATCCCCTATTTCAATGCTATGTCACTAACAGAGGCCGAAAAGTTCCTATAATTCCTTTTAAATTTGGTTTTGGATGTGGTGGGATATAGGGAGACTTTTTCCCAGTAGTGGGAAAGTATAGCCTTAAAATGTTCCTTTTCTATGCGCGTACCCAGCTCTTTAATCAACTATCTCTATCTTCAAAGGTTTGCTGCAAGAAAACTCTTATTAGGGTTAAGCTCGCCTTTGTACATGTCCATTTTGTAATGTATTTGTGGACATTATGGAATAAAGAATTAATAAACATAATTTACATACTTATTTTAAATCGCAATATCTAAAACTATTCTTAAGACTAAAATAATGGGTATAATTGAGTGATATTTTATTGTTGACGAAGTATACGAACTAAATGACTGGGGATTCCAGTAGATGGTTGAAATTTTTGCAAAATATTAAAGTCTCTTTAATTCTCTCTCGATTTAAAGTAGCGACTTTATCACAGACTGCTTTTACTAAAAGGCCCATGCGATTGAGTACTGATAAGATTCATTTTAAATTTAGAGGGCTTAAAGTTCTCAGGTCCCGCTCGCGGCTTCGCACGCCTGGTTTGTCAAACATTACCCTCCTGCGCAGCCGGGTAAATAGTACTCAAATAGTCTCAACCAACGAAATCGGTCCAGTTGTTTAGTCGTGAATACGCGACAAACAGACAGGGAGACTGAGTTACTTTCGAATTTATAATATCAGTATGGATAAGTGTACTAAAAAACGATCGGCTCGAAAGAAATGGATAACGGTAGGGATAGGGAATGGAAACTGGAACTGAAAAACTTACAAATCATGTTAAATATCCCATTTTTAGAGAAAATAGCGCCTAATCGACAAAATAGCGCTAGATGTATCACCGCATGCGTCAGCTGGCAGCACGGAGGGGTGCGTGTCTTGAGCATGCGCGGTGGAACCCGGCCCGGCCGCGCCGAGCAACAGTCTGCTCGTGTGGGCCGACGCTCGCGATCCCCACAACACCACCCGCACTATAATGCCTCATGGTAAGCACAACCATCATAAAAACCGCGAAACTTCACCCAACCTTCCCCTAAATCCACAACATATACAGGAAAATCTCATCCCCCAACCAAAATACTCTCCATTTCAGTGATGACTCCACTCATCTTTTCATTACCTACTTATTTACGGTAATTTTAAATACATGCAGGCAAAAAATTATTTGAAAACGTGTTTTATGAAAGAAAATTGTGTATAATACAAACTGATTTGATGTAACGAGCTCCCAGGCACCTGCGACCACGGCAACAAAAGATCTTTGAGCAAAAGAGGTTTATTGTAACAAATTTTATATAATTTTAATCCCGTTTCTGGATTGTAAACACACAATGGAACAAACCTTATACAAAAACTGAGCTATTAAAAAGCCGTGAACGACCTACTAAAAAATATGTGAATTGGTGAGTGAATATATGCTGCGAATGTTTGGTAAGTTGTAATTATAGTTTGATAATCAACTCTAACTGCTATTTTTTTATTATTATTAATTATAAGCTAGCGTTTGTCCACGATCTCGCCTGATGGTAAGCGATGATGTAGTCTACGATTATACACGCTTGCCTAGAAAAAACCTATTCACTCGCGACTTGAATACTTAAATTTTGATTATTTTCTATCTAAAGACCTTTGCGAGGCGCGCTGAAGGTCACCACATTTGTTTTCTTTTATTATGTATCGGTCACATGGGCAATTGTACAGTCCTTATAACGATGTCAGGTTGACTGGCGATATATTGAGGTGCTGAGGTGCTTCTACAATGAGGCTACCATTTCAGTCAAAATACAGAACAAGAAATCAGATCCAATCCTGCAGCTTCGCGGAGTGAGACATGGTTTTTACCCCCAATCGCACTGGAAAATATGTTGAAGATGCTGAATTGGAATGGATAGGCAAGGTGAAAGCATTTCGCACATACGATTCGCTGACGACATCGTCATAATGACATGACTTTGTCATGTCTTCTCCCATCCATCAATTCTTGAAGACTTAAGCCTTCACCAGCAAGGCTAGCACAGCGATTTTCTTGTCTACTCTTCGAAGAGACGACAAGGCTCTGACCGTATCTTGTATTTCTGCGTGTATTGTTATTTGTTTTTTTCATATTGTTTTTAAATTTAAATGAGATGTGCAATAAAGCTTTATTCTATTCTATTCTCTGTCGATTCTTCCGAAATGATATTTGCCCCGAGCAGGCTCAATAAGGTTGCTTCCTAGACAAGAGAAGGATACTCTGTCTATAGCGATGTATACCTTAGTATACCTGCAAGCGCGCGATTGAGAAGAGCGCGAAAGAGACAACTTGAGAAGACAGCGTTGTCTAGGCATCGCAAGACCAAGACAATTTCAGAAGAAAGTTGTCTATCCTTAAATGTCAAAGATAGAGAAAATTATAGACATAGACAGACATTTATTTTCTACCATAGTATATACAAATTCACACAATACATTCAAAAGGTCATAAAATCTAAGAGAAAGCACAAGTAGAAGAAAACAGAAAATTACATACAACATTATTTATTACATAATGGCTGTCGTGATCGGCGTTGTAGACTACTGTCGAGGAAGTGTCGACAACTTTTATTCCCGTTCACTCTCGCAATCGCCGTGCTAGTGACGGTTCACAAGTGTCTTCTTTTTTCCGAAAAGTGACTCCAGTCAAAATCCTTCTCTACAGTTACTGTGCTAGGCCTGCATTGCATTCTATCAGTGATGGCCGATGCTGTCGAAACTTGGACACTTACGTTTGGATTGGTGCACAAGTTAAAAGTCACTGCACAGCGAGCAGTGAAAATAGCTATGGTTTCCTTTAGAGAAACGATAGGATCAGGAACAAGGTTTTGTGTCGGAGAACAAATGTAATTTGTAATTTATTTATTTCAGTGAACTTTCCACATGTAACTAAAACGATGTAAACACTGGAAACTACATTAGTAAAATACTGTGTCGCAGTTTCGACACAGCTCGGGTGGTCAGGGTGGTTGACATAGCTCAGAGAGTCAATGGCAGTGGGCTGGTTATATCTGATCGAAAATCTATTTAAGAGTAGTAGAGTTTCTTGTGAAAGGCCTCGTCGGCCGGGGAAGTACTACCACCATATCTATTTCTGCCGCAATGCACCATTGCTGTGTTTCGGTTTGAAGGGTATGGTTACCGGTGAAATTACAGGCACATGAGACTTTACACCTCAAGTTGATGGACGCAGAGTACTGCATCGTAGGACATATACAAAAATATATGTATTTGCCGAAGAACTGATAACCGGTGCCATAAATGTGTTTTAAAGTGGAGACTACCACGCGGGGGTTAGCTCGCGTGGTTTGTCATTAAAAAGTAGGTTATGACTCAATCCAGGTGGTAGTCTACCAACTATATGTTACGAGCTGAGGGTTCGGGATAAAATAATGGGAATCGATCTAACCAAAATAACACTTTTATTCAGCACTAAACGATGAATACATGAACTTGGTCACACGTAATCACAACACACTAATTCACACCACTGTTGCACCACTTAAAGTCACCGAAATGATCGCACGTATAGCTTAATCCAGACTGACTCGCGAGCAACTACTGTTCACGCGAGACCCTTCTCCACGTCAGTCCTCCAGGGCCTCGCTGAGACTGACTGACTCACTGACTCAGACTGACTGTCCGGCCATCTCTCCGGCCTATTTATATCGCACACATTTCGATTGTTCGAGAACGATGTCGATCCTTCCAGGAAAGGGTCGGTGTTTCGACAGAACGACCCATCCCCATTGTGAACAATCGCAGACAATAACAACAATAACACAGCAAGACAAAAGCGCTCGAGAAACTTCGATTATTACTCATTGTTTAACAGCCTCGGCGTAACATATACAACAAATTTGCGACAAAAAGACAGATTTGCTTTCGAATTTATAATATTAGTGTGGATATATGGTATATAAGATATAGATTTCATACGTTAAACATGATATAAAACAACGTTTTTTATCTATAGTTTCCGGGATGTGGTCAAACGATACCTAATTGAAAATATTGTATCGTGCGAACAGAAATCCATTCAGTATGTACAAAACATTATTCTTATTAAACTGAAACTGACCTGAAAACAGCTTTCCGAATAAGCCCTCTGAATGTTTAATCCGTACTTGGATGCAATAGTCATATTTCAAAAGCTATCCTCATCCTTCATCTAAAACAAGCTGTGTGGGTTTTAATTGAAAATTTAGATAGTGTAAGTAGAATAATGTTAGACAGAAGCAGTTTCTAGAAAATATTTCGTAATTATACGTAGATAATTCTAGTCCATAGTTTGAGTATCGATAGAAAAAGGTCAGTTAAGTTTGACGCTTTTTTCAATCATTACCTAAACTAAAAATAACAGAAATGCACAATGGGCAGTCATATTGCTTAAAGCGATTTCTGCCAGACAGGATGGAGAAAAGAAAAAAGAACGAAGAAGAATAAAGAAAATACATTTATTTGCAGTCATAACAAAACAAAGACATATATAGTCGAGAGATCTTTATGTAGGATTTTAGTTTTTTTCTAACGGTAAATTGTGTTTTTTTTTAATAGTAGATATTAAGTGCAGTGCTACGGCTGCTATGAGAATGCTACGAATGTTCCAAGTAAAGAAATAATGTAAATTTATTTTTCAATTTTAATTCTACTTTTTACTTTATCTTTTACCTATTGTGTATTGACTCTTTCAACCGCATTTCAAAGTTCCCGTCAATGTAAGAGACAAAACACGACATAACTATTCTAGAGATACGATAACTATTCTACGGGGTTTTTCGATTAAAAAATTCAAAATCCCGTTCCACCTTGGTTTTTGGTTTCAAGGTGGAAAATTGTGGAAAAAGAGACTGAAAGTTTTAAAATCCTAACTAAGGGGAATTCCCAAAGTGGATTATGGAATTAACTCCCAGTTTAATATGATGGATAAAATCTATAACCACTGTCGGTAGGTTCCACTAATATTATAAACGCGAAAGTTTATATGGATGTAGGTATGTGTGGATGTTTATTACTCTTTGAAAGAGTAATGAAATGGATTTTAATGAAATTTGGTATGCATGTATATTATAACCTGGATTAACACATAGGCTACTTTTTATGGACAAACCACGCGTGTGAAGCCGCGGACGGAAGCTAGTAATAAATAATGCACCTTTTGACACGGTGCTAATAATCAATATAAATTACATAAATCAGGAATATAAGCTGACACGGTGAAGACAGGTGTAAACCGAATACGTGTGCGTAATGTATAAAATTCTAAAGAAATATTTCTTAGAATTTCATACATTACAATCGCTGCGTGCAAGCATTTGGTTTGCACCGGTCTTTAAGGTAAAGAAGTAGACGTATCTTTGTCAATGCTTGTTACACATTTATTGGGGCTTACAGATCTCAATTTGAAAATTTTCACTGACTGTAACATAAGATAAGATAAGATAACTCTTTATTGTGCACCAAAGTAAAATACAGAACATAATTTTTACAAATAGATTTAGTACAATGGGCGGTCTTATCGCTAAAAGCGATCTCTTACAGAGAGCCTTTGTATGGACAAGATTATAATTTATCACATGACGGCGGTGCATCTATATAAAATTAAAAACATACCTACATACTATAAACCTAAAATACTAATAAGAACACAAATTTAATTATAATAAAATAAGCAATTATAAAAATGGCTATAATGAATTAACAAGCAGTTACAACTTCAACACAGGGACAGATAATGGGTATGTACTTTTGTTTTAAAATTACTATTTGACTTGGATGTTCTTATAGAGCAGGGCAAATCGTTCCACAATCGTACGGCTGTTACAGTGAAGGATCGACTGTAAAACTCTCTCGTATGGACAGGAGTTCTAAGTTGGAGGGAATCTGAAGAACGCAAATTGCGATCATTAGCCTGGTGGAGAAACTCAAAATGCTTCTTAAGATACAAGGGTTAAAAAGGATGTTACACAAAAGGGGCAGTATGTGTGCATTCCGGAGAAGACGGATGGGCTCCCCATCCGTCTTCTCCGGAATGCACACACTTGAGCTTTGCGCGAAAATCAGAGACATGGTCATACTTGCGCAAGCCAACGTGCGTTAGTTCAAGAATAATATACATAGACACCTATTTGTAGAGACTTTACTATAGTACATATTATCTTATTTGTGGCCTTAGTAAGAAGTTCTTACTAAGGCGTAGGGCTCGTCGTGCTTGGTGGCCCATCTAAACACAACCTACGATTTATACTAGTATTCTCGCATTGTACAAATCAACGTACATAAATCAAGGTACATACTCATCTGTTTTTAGCATTAGTATGGCACACGTATGAGTAGGTTGATAAAATTAAATATTGAACTTTCTCTCTGACCCTTGAACCTCAGCTTACATTAACGTTACACAGATGTGCTTTTAGCTTAAAGATAATATATACATACCTATGTTATCTTTGTGAACATCAAAATTACGTTTCATATTTACTTATCTACATATATTTTACTTATATTAGACTAGCTGTTGTCCGCGACTTCGTACGCGTTACACTACTAAATATGTAGGTAACCTAGAAATAAAGCTAAACTCGCTATTGCAACTTGACTTGACACCCCATTTTTATCGCATGAAACCTGATTTATGGAATAAAAAGTAGCCTATGTGTTAATCCAGGTTATAATCTACGTACATACTAAATTTTATCGAAATCGGTTCAGCCGTTACGATGTGCTTGAGTAACAAACAAACAAATAACTAAATGAACAAACATCCAAACTTTCACATTTATAATATTAGTGTGATAAAAGGTGTATTAGACTAGTCTAAAAATGTACAGTCAGCAAGAAAAGTGGTAAAATTAAGCGGATTTTTATGTCTGCGGCCATTAACTAAATATTGAAATATCAATTCTTGACAGTACAAGTAACAATATTGTTTAAGACAGTATATGTACACTCAGTCTGTACCGAGATATATCATTGCCATTTACAAAAAAATAACCTAGATCTTTGAATTGATTTCACAATTTTCAAATTACAAACCGCATTAAAATCGGCCCATAAGTTTAAGAGGTACCATGTAACGGACAGACAGAAAAACAGACAGATTTTACCTTTTGCATCGATTTTTTATGCATCGATATTGCATCGATTGGTGCTATGGAGAGGGCTATGAGAGTGTTTCTCTTCGAGATCGAATCAGAAATGAAGAGATTCGTAGACGAACTAAGGTCACCAACTTAGCACAGAGGATTAACAAGCTGAAAAGGCAGTGGGCAATGCACATAGCTCGAAGAACTGACGGCCGTTCGGGCAGAAAGGTTCTCGAGTATCGAGGAAGCGTAGCGTAGGACGGAACTTCACTAATTTCTTTCATTTCAATTTCAAACAATTTATTTCCTGACTTCTATTTCTGCGTGTATTGTTATTTGTTTTTTATAATTTATATAATTTGTGTGATGTACAATAATAATAAGACTGCCTCCGTGGCGCAGTGGGCGTATAGCCGGCTGAGACGCAGGAGGTGGCGGGTTCGATTCCCGCCGCGGAACAAATGTTTGCATGATCTACAGATATTTGTTCCGTGTCTGGCTGTTTTTCTATATATTATAAGTATGTATTATATTTACAAAAAAAAAGTATATAAGTGTTCTATAAGTTATCTAGTTTCCATAGTACAAGCTCTGCTTAGTTTGGGGCTAGATAGCGCTGTGTGAAATATCCAGAAATATTTATTATTATTATTTAATAATTTATTTAATAGGTCTTTATCTATGAAATTGCCGTTCTTCAGTACTGGTCATTTCAAATAGAAAAAAAGTTTGGAATGGCTTTGTATTCTAAATTCAAATTAATTTTGTTTTAAAAATATGAGATTCTTTTTACAAACTCAGTCTATTGTTTATTGATTAGCGTTGTATTTTCATTACATTTGAACATTTTTCGTCATAATGGATACATTAAAAATTCGTGTAATTATGGAATATGAGTTCCGTCGTGGCACTAACGCGACAAAAACGGACGTAACATCAAAAACGTTTACGGAGAGAACTGTACAAACGAACGCACAACCCGTTATTGGTTTTCCCGGTTGCGTTCTGGAAATTTTGACTTGAAAAATGAAGCTCTTGGTCGTCTGGAGACTTTGGCCAACAATGATGAATTAAAGGCGATTGTGGAAGCTGACGAAACTCAATCTACAGCCGAGCTAGCAGCAGCTTTTGATGTAAGCATCAAAACAATTTTGATCCATTTGTGACAAATAGGCAAGGTAAAAAAACTTGATAGATGGGTGCCCCACGAACTTAACGATCGCCAGCGCAACGCGCAACTTAACGTACGCTTCGAGACCTGGCTCGCGCTGCTCAATAGGCAAAGAAATGAAGGAATTTTGAATCGAATTGTTACGTGCGATGAAAAATGGATTCTGTTCGGCAATCGAAAGCGCTCAGCAAGTTGGTTAGATCCTGGTTCAGCACCAAAGCAATGCCCTAAACCAAAAATGACCCCTAAAAAGGTGATGGTCACTGTTTGGTGGTCTAGTGTGGGTGTGATTCACCACAGCTTTTTACAAAACGGCATGAGTATTACTGCAGATGTGTACTGTGAAGAACTGGAGGCAATGATGGAGAAGCTTGCACATCGGCAACCAGCTTTGGTTAATCGGTCGTACCCACTGCTTCTTCACGACAACGTGCGATCCCATACTGCACAACAGACAGTTTCCAAGCTGCAAGAGCTGGGGTTGGAAGCTCTCCCTCATCCGCCATACTCACCAGACCTTGCACCTACCGACTATTACTTTTTCCAAAATTTAGATAACTTTTTAGTGGGTAAAAAATTCAATTCCCGAGAGGCAGTACAAAATGCCTTTGAAGAGTTTGTTGCCTCCCGTCCAGCTGTTTTTTACAAGAAGGGCATCAATAAACTACCAATGCGTTGTCAAAGATGCGTCGATTGCATGGGTGATTACTTTGAATAACAGAAATAAAAAAGTTTAATAAAAATAAGTACTTTCACTTATTAATACATCTGTTGGTTTAGAGAGTTGCCTAGCATTAGGCACCGCTAAATTGGTATAGCAAATTGGTATAGGCAACGCCTAACGTCATCACCTACAAATTGTTAAAACGTGTTTTGCTCTAAGCAACTCCTTAATTTTTAGACGTCTCTTAGGGTTAGTGAAAACGTGTGTTAGACAAGTATAAGGTACCAAGTATAGGTTTGTTTAAGATTTTTAATAATTTACCTTTTATACATTTTATAAAGAGCTTGGGCGGTCTGATCCCAAAAAACCATTGAACTCGTGACACTGTTACCGACACCAGTCACTGACACTCACTCTCTGTATCTGTAGTGAAGTCTGCTTTTATCAAGTTTTCACTTCTGTCAGCACTCCCGGAGTGCCACTTTTTTATTAGTGTTATAAAGCTGAAATTGGCCATGACGTTAAGTGACCTTAAATTATGGTGAATGCTTTGAAATTCAACCCTTAATTTAAGAGAGACATAGAAGTAATCTGAAGAATTTAATTAACTAAAACCCACTCCACTCTCTTTAGATGTGTTAAGTGTTTTTATTTCATTTGACACAGTTATTTTAGAGTGAGATCGCTTCTACTTCGCTGGATGTAAAATTAATTAAATTTACTGGAATCAGTCTCAGAGTTCAGATGTTTCAGTTGTTTTAGAATGGCATGTATTCTTTCATTTTAACCTCAACGCAATAAAACTAGGTGTTAGAAGTTTGAAGCTTTTGTTTTCTGAATTTAAATGTGACTTATGTTTATTACCGAATTAAACGTGAAAATTCTTACAACTATTTTTGACAGAACGCAGTCTTCAGAAGACAGAAAACTTTGTCAACTCCAACTTTGAGTAAACGCAGTATAGTTCATCTCTACTTTCAGCTTTCTGCAAGATTGATTTGTTGAACTTGGTAACTTCAGTACGTAAACTTACTCAATCATTCTATATTTATCTGAATCGGTATTGAAAATCAACAAAACGTAGCAGAACTAATGAAAATCAGAACGTATGCGCGATTGACTTGGCTCAACGGCTGCGTTTGTTTGCAGTTTTGGCGTGTGCAAAATAAACTACAATCTATGCATCTACTCGTATTCATGCATTTGAAGCAAATATACTCCGTTTTAGCGAATGATATACTATCCTAGTGACTAGTAACCGTGCGAGTAGATAGATAGATAACTCTTTTATTGAATTACCACACAAACAGAAATAATACAAAAATAAGTTTAAGGCTAGAATAAATAAGTCAATACAATAGGCGGCCTTATCGCTGAACGCGATCTCTTCCAGGCAACCTTTGGATGGAGCAAAGTTTACAATGTGGAGTGCGGTGTACTTTGTAAGATACATTTACACAAATATTCTACAAAAATATGATAAAGTTCCAATCCTAATACTTAAAATACTTATAAAATAGACTAATATATAGGTATATGCAAATAGCTAACTATACTAACAGATAAAATGTTTAAATATTAAATAAAAAACGCTAGGAAGATGAAATCGTCAGGTAATGTTGCTTCACCTTCAGCTTGAATGTGTGTAAGGATGACCGTCTTATTTCTTCGGGCAGAGTAGTGGGCACTCGTAAACATTAGTGTCTTTCTGACACAAGAAGGCCGCAAGGCATTTTTTTATTGTGTTCGGAGCCTCACGAATAGGGAGTTAATTTGCTAGTACTTATGTTAGTGTATTGATTAGGAAGCAGTTGGTAGGGATTTCTAGATATATATGAGTATCACGATATACAAGCCTAGTGAATGTTTTGGAGATAGAAAGCCGCTGAGTGGCAAATAATACGCGGCCATGCACATGTAGAGCACGGAATGTAGAGTAAATTTGCTTTACTTTTAAATTACTACTATCAGCGTTGAGAGTGGAAATATTTTTATTATTGTTCTTTGTCGTATCTCATCAAATTCAGCTATTTAACGCAGCCTCAGGTTTTTAGAATTGCAAAAATACACGAGATTGAGCTTTAACTAAGTACCTACATTACTATCATCAGTAAGTTTTAGTTGAAGAAGTTTATTTTAACTATACAGGTTTCGAGACATGTGTGTTCTAGATAACATACATAAAAACAAGAAAATTATTTTACGACTTTCAAACGTACGATATTTTTCATTGACACTTAAAAAAAGTAATAATAGTCGTTTTCGGTGATGTCAAATATTTTGTACAATTTAACATCAACATGCTACAAAGTTTATGAACTTTGTAGCCATCTTTTTATATTCTCTATATTTTTTTGTTTAAATTACTTTTTTTAAGTTATCTCATGAGCAGAATTATCACTTATCGGGTTAAAATAATATTCCAAATATTCTGTGCTTATAGTCTCTTATTAACCACCGAGTGCATAGTCTTCTTAAGTTCTTCAGGGTCTGTATATACATATACCACATCCACCCACTAAAAAGATATCCCACGCTTAGCAAATGTAGCGCTGTGTACATTTGCTAGGCTTGTTTTGCGAGAAGACACCACGTGTCCTTTATGTGCGAACTGTATATTGAGAATCGAGTTTATATCTGTAGCTTAGATAACTAATCTCAATACCATGATAAGAAGTACAATACTTTGCCTCAAGAATGAGAATTACATAACATCTTTACATACAAAAAGGCATAACGTTTCCCCACCCTAAAGATAAGATAAAATAAGATAACACTTTATTGCAATTACCACACAGAAACAATAATAACACTAGACTAAAAAAGCAATACAATGGGCATCATATTTAAGTGATCTCGATATTTTTGTATGTTAGTGGCGCGATAAGAAATCTAGTCTGATAGGGTTTATTTTTTGAAAATGTCTTACAAGATTTAAAGTAAAAAAATGTAGAGCTAAGAAAAGTAATTTTAAATTATTGTTAATATTAAAATAGTTTATTTTACTATTTATCTGTCTAAAATACGAACGGATTTCAACCCACAAAGTTTGATCAAAAGCTCCTGTGGTATACGTATAAGTAGCCGATTTATTCAACCATTTAATTTTGTAGAGCAAACGATTTCAATGGTACATTTGGATCGTAGCTTTTGTGAATAGTTCGTTCCAACAATACGAGAAAAATATCGCGAATTTTATTTTCAGTAGCGAACGGAAGTTTCGAAGACTTCAGGCGGTCGTGGTTGCTGCTTTGTTTCGAACTGTTCTTATACAATTGGAAATTGGTCTCATATTGTTTCATGAAAGCAAGTGCCTGCCTACGATATTTTATGTAGACTCTACACCATGTGCCGAGATGGACAATCACAGATGTAAGTGCGGCCACAGCTATAGTCTATCTTATAAACACCAGGCATCTAAATAGGTATAACATTGTTTAGAGTCCGTAAATGTTTGGCCATCTTTGAGAGAGGAGTGAAGACTCAAATTTCTCGAATTTCAAATTGGAAATGTGTTAACCTCTTTAACACATTTCCAATTTTATCCATCACTCCCTTCAAGTAAGGTAGATGTCTATTTTTAACAAAACGACAGATTTATTAATTTCTGTGTTCTATCAATTATCTGTTTACCATAGTACAAGCTTTACTTAGTTTGGGACAGTGTGAAATGTCCATCATTATTTAATTATTTTGAAAATGAATATAATGCGACTCAAAATTCAACTCAAACCTTATTTGCACCGATAAAGACGGGAAAACATATTTATTTGATTGCATATGTCAGAGATTAGGTGTCCAATAACAGTACCTATCATACGTTGTATGCATTCTCAACAAGGGATGCAAATGACGCCATTACGCCTTATTTAACCCCTGGAAACTCGGTACAGTCACTAGTAGTGAAGCTTTACAACGTTCAAAGATGCCCAATCTTCTCGGATTCATGATGATGATTCAACTGTACGATTTCGACACGCGCTTGGCCAATTTATTTAATCAAAAGCTTGTGGTCGCAATGTAATTGGTAGTAATAAATAAAATTCTGTTACATTTGATAAAATTTACCTGTGCCTGTGTTTTACCTATTTGTGCTGGCAACTGTACTGAGAACAGAAATATAATTTACAACACTCGGATTTTTTGATAAAGCGCTTTTAAAAGTTAAGCAGTTTGTGGCTCCAGGGGCTAGTTAGGTAGTAAGTAAATTAACTCCTACCTCGGTTTTCAGAATGTTGATTTAACTAAACTTAACTCTGGTTTAAATTTATTTTTTTCTGTCTTGCATTTATGGAAGAAAAGAGAGAGAGGGATCGTTAAAACAAAACGCGCATGATCGAATAAAATTTCATTAATCGTATTTTACAGTAGTTTCAAGTTTTATAAAGCAAGAAGAAACAGTTTATATTTGTAACGGTACATTAGGACTAAAAAGCGTTATCTGATAGTTATGAGAGCTTTTTAAATTTATCCTTTTTAATATTCTCAGGAAAATTTAAAAACGAGCTTAGAACGTTCTTGTAAAGGCCGATTCACATCAGACGAGCGAATGCTCATTCTATCCCCACTGTATCAAATTGTTTAAGTGTAAAGGCGTTTAAACCAAATGAACATTCAATAGAGCATTCTTTCTCGATCTTTTAGTGTAAACGAAATATTGTTCTTAGAATATTCTATAGAACCCGTCAGGGTCTCGCCGCGGAGGTCAACTCCGCCATCGCTCGTGCAAAACATATCTTCTGCGCATGAGTGTGCTCTATATGGCACTAATAATTTACCACAAGATACCAGCTGCCATACGCGCAATAAATAGTTTTGGCAAATTTAAGCATGAGCTCAATAATCTGCTATTGATAAAAGCCTACTATTCTATTCATGACTTCCTTAATGATAAAATTTGTGGCTAGTTTTGTCATTTTTGTTTTTAACTATGTATTATATACATAATATATATATATATATATATTTTAAATTATTATTGTATAATGTGACATTTTAAATAAGTTATGAATGTATTCTATTCTAGACTGTTTTATGTATAATTGTTACTATTACTTCTTACATTTATCATTATTTTGACATTATTATTATTATTGTATCAATTGTACTTAAATATCGAAACCCTTTGACATTTATAATTAATTATGTGGGTATTTGATTTGTTTTTATGGTTTTAATTTATGTGACAAAATATAATGTTTGCACGCTAAAATGGCGAAACCTAGTATAGTTATATTAAGCTCAACCATCTTTTGTACCTAGGTTTACATATAATAAACGAATTTATGAATCATAGAATCTTTGCGAACGCAAAAAAAAACAACGAAAGAATGCTCTACGTCTGTTTACACTAAAACAATTTGATAGAGAGGGGATAGAATGAGCATTCGCTCGTCTGATGTAAATCGGCCTTTAGTAGAGGTTGAAAGTTCAGCTGAACTCAGACTCCATTTTATCAATTTATGTGTCTCTATATTAGCAATTCTTATTCAAACCATTCATCGAAATGACAAATTCGGCGAAAATTTAATTTGTTTAATATATAATTGCGTCGTAATTTCCTCCGCTCATAATTGGCATAATTTTTCCGTCCATTATTCCGTGTTATTATTTTCCAATTTTACGTTATCCCTGTTATGAATATCACTTGGTTTTACCGTATTGATGTTAAATGGCTAGCTAATTAGCTTAACTAAGCTAAAGGCTCCAGTGCGAACCTTAAGGGTCATAATTAAGACAGGTTCATTTACTTGCCCACTTCAACGGCGAAACTTGATTAACTTGCCTGTTTACTTAGCTTGGCCCAAAATGTGTGTTCGCATACGAAGCAGTACAGCCCTATGTTAGATTTAAGTTATATGAAATTACAGTCTCTTTACATAATTTTCACAAGTTTCCATTTGCCATGTTGTTTCGCCTCAAATAAAGTTATTTATAACTCTTATTTGAGTTTGACTTTATACATTTAATGAGATTGCGACTTACAGTGAGGTTTAATTTATGCATGAAGTATGATTTCATGTGATATAATCCGAAAATGTATAAAACGGTAATTTTTAAACATCTTTCCTATTGAAGTAAGCTTTAAACTAACATTAAAGTAAGCTGTAATCGTACACCTGAGTTTATAATTTGATGCTTCTGATCAATTTGCTAAGCTTTAGCTTAATCAACTAATAATCACACTAATATTATAAATGCAAAAGTTTGGATGTTTTTTATTTTGTTACTCAATCACGTCAAAACGGCTAAACCGATTTCGATGAAATTTGGTATGAACGTAGACTATAACCAGGATTACCGCATAGGCTACTTTTTATCCCCTAAATCAGTTCCCATGGGATAAAAATGGAATGTCAAAGTTTCTATATATATTTATGCACCCCAGAACAACTCGGGCAAAGCCGCTGGCAACAGCTAGTCTAATATATAAAGTAGTTTAAGTTCTTCGCTTGCAAGTTTTTAGTTAAAATTTGGAATAACGTCAAAAGTAACGGTAAAGCACTCTGTAGAACGCTTCAGAACAAAGCTCTTGCTTCTTCATTGGGAAATTCAATCTTGTCTCCGTTAAGGCAGATAAAATACCAACACTCTTCTCAAATATTTTATATATTTTACAGTACTGTAGCTTACCAGTAGAAAATCTATATATAGTCAACTTTTTTGTACTTTTAAAGAGATATGTAAAAACTTTTTAAATTTATGTTACTATATGCATTTTTTGATGTAATCAATTGAGCATTGAGTAGTATATCTCTACTATTCCTCTTACACCAATCGCCCTTTATTCGGCTTTATTTAAGAACTTCGATGTAAATAACTGACTCACTGACCGGCTAGTCTTCACACCAAACAATATTAACATGTTTTTACCCTTTAAAAGGTACCTACAACTTTTAAACACAAAATTATGATGGATATAATGTATAGTTTTAATAGTAGGATGAAAGACAGACTAGACCAGATACAGAGTCATTCGAAATAAAGGGGTTAACTCGTTTTTACTATGACTTGTGGATTTTCATAATTACTGATTAAAACGGGTATTTACCGCGTATATACATTTTTTGTAAGATGGCCAAGCATTTACGGCGTTATACCTCTGCAAATGCCTGATGATTATAAGATAGACTGTAGCTGTGGACGCTCATACATCGGGCAAACCAAACGCACCATAACCGAGCGTGTCAAAGTCGCAGCTGTCAAAAAATGCCAGGTAAACAAGTCAGCGATAGCAGAGCATCTGGTAGACTCGGGACCGAATCGTTGGATTGAACTTCATGATCCTAAGGTTCTCTCTAGTGAACGCAATTACTACAAGAGAATGGTTCGTGAAGCGATTGAATTCAAGAAAGTTCCAAAATTCAATCCATGTTTAGTCGCTAAGTGCCCGTAGTCTCTACCTATCCCTCCAGAATAAAGGCGTGACAGTATGTAGTCACACTAATATTGTAAATGCGAAAGTTTGGATGTTTATTTATTTGTTTGTTTGTTACTCAATCACATCGTAACGGCTGAATCGATTTCTATGAAAATTAGTATGTACGTAGATTATAACTGGGATACACACATAAGCTACTTTTTATCATATAAATCATGTCTCATGGAGTAAAAATGGCGTGTCAAGTCAAGTTGCAACAGCGAGTTTAGCTTTATTTCTAGATTACCTACACATTTAGTAGTATAACGTAGTAACTTTCGCGATCACTATACATAATTACTGATTAAAACGGGTATTTATCGCGTATGTTCCTTTTTTATTTGTTACCCCGACGTTTCGGCTGTGTTGCAACAGTTGTGGTCACGGGTTGACTGTAAACGTTGACTTGTATAACGTAGACGAAGTCGCGGTCAACAGTTAGTAATAAAATAAAATTATAAATGGCTTAACCTTACCAAAAACTTCAACTAACTTGTCCAGGCCTGAAAGGCTTTTGTTCCTATTAGAAAAAATGTTTAAACATTTTTACGCAGAACTAAGCAAAGTTCAAACAAGAGAAGATTAATTTATCAAGCCACTGAATTGGAAGATTCGTAATTAAATCGAGAAAATTTGTTTTCTTCAGAAGTAGACTAAAAAAAATTCGAAAATACATTACGTCTTTAAACATGCTTTAACTAGACTGACTTGATTCGTGTTTCTGAATAGTGGGGAGGCAAACCTTCTGGGCGTTGCGTGTTTTCTTATGTGATGACTATTAATAATGACCTTACACGTGGTGATAATGATACATATTTAATTAAAAAGCATATTTAGTACAGCTGCGATTCTGAAATAAACGATTACATGTAGATTTACTTAGAAAACTTTCGTGATTGATTTCAATCATTATTATAAATAAGGGATTTAACGTGTGCGAGGCGAGACCTTATTCCGAGCGGATCGCACGAGACCTTATGAAGGTTCACGAATTGAACCGAAACATTGTCGGTCGAAATATTATCATATGACACTTTTGCTTCTCTTTTGATTATAACAGATTTATAGCTAAAGGCTCAGATAAAAAACTTTCTATGATATAATAAATAATAATAAATAAATATCGCTGGACATTTCACACAGCGCTATCTAGCCCCAAACTAAGCAGAGCTTGTACTATGGGAACCAGATAACTGATAGAATACTTATATACTTTTTTTTTGTAAATACATACTTATAATACATAGAAAAATACCCAGACACGAAACAAATATCTGTAGACCATGCAAACATTGTTCCGCGGCGGGAATCGAACCCGCTACCTCCTGCGTCTCAGCCGGCTATACGTCCACTGCGCCACGGAGGCAGTCAATATATTCTATATATTTCTATGATTACACTTAAATTGGCTTAGCTTAATTAATTTGGTAGGCAAAATCACGAAAATTCGGACCCTAATTTATAAAATACCTGATTCTTAATATAACGACCTTTAGGTGAATTTATTCTCCAAATGGCACCGACATTTTGTTTATCAACAACACGTAAATCTCGCACGTAGATCCCGCCGTGAATTATCTTCTCACTGAAAGCCTCTATCTCACGAAGAGACAAGCTATGCTTTATCTCACTAAACATTAGGTGCTGTGGAAAATACGACCTGAAAAATTAGGCGAATAGATACTTGAATTTTCAAGAATTATTCGTATTTTTAAGTACATTCAGAGTATGGTTAATCTTTGGTAGCTTAGATCTTTTAGTACGCAGATTGAAGTTTGATACTCCTAAAAATTCAAGTTAATGTCACGTTATTTGATGTTGATCAAAACTTAGCTGATAGGTTTGAATGTTGATTTTAAAATTCTGTAGACGCTCTACGATTTTAAAATTCTGTAGAAGCTCTACGAGGTGTGTAGACATTCGTAGCATTTTCCCAATATAGGTTAAAATCTCTTCGAAACTTCAAATTACTTTTGTTCTTTTTAAACCTGTTAAAACCCACGTAGCTCTACGCTTCGTAACAGATTTCTAGAAGACAAATGATGTTTCAAAATATTAATTAAATCCTTTTTCTTCTTGTTATTCAACTTTTATTACAGATTGAGGGATAAAAATGTCATAAAAATTTAATGTACGATTTCTAGTTACATTTTTCTATAAGGTAGCTGTAGAGTAGTAGATTAAATTTCACACGTAATTGGAAAATATCGATTGTGATGCGAACAGAGCTCCAGCGCCAGCGGTGCGAAATACGAGCCAATTTTAAGAGGTCATCGGCTATCAAGATCTTTACGTCCAACTTGTCACAGATACCGCCGACCTTTTTCTTTTTCTATGAGTGTATTTATTTCTTTTAGTTTTTTAACTTTACCATGAGTTGACTATAAGTTTGATTAATGTTTATTAACCCTGTCTCCCTACGAGTATATTGTTGCAGCAAAACGGGTATTATTCGTTAAAATGATTTTCCAATTTTGGATTTTAATGTTAGTTCACTAAGTGCTACAAAACGAGTTTGTGGTATATTTTAAAACATAAAAGATGCACTATTTGTCTGGTAAACACACCTTACGTTTAATTACGAGTCGAAATGGTGCCTGCGCTATCTTTGATCTGCGTCACGTGTTGATAGGGATATCTTTTTATTTTCCCAAGTAAAATCCTTCGAGAGTACTTTTCGGAGAGTTATTAAGCTAAGAGGGTTGGATATTATATATAAAAATACACAACCGATCTTCGAAAATTTAAATTATCTTTTTATCAATTTTAAGCCATTGGTTTAATAATCCCTAAAAACTTATGCCTTCAAAAGACTTTTCTTTTAATTTAGGAGTGTCAGAATCTAAACCCTCATTTTCCAATCCACTGCTCGGATACTCATAAATTAGTCACTGCCTACTGAATAAGTAATATTGGTAGGTATTTTCAATTCACACCTTGCACTACATAATAAGTCTGTCTGTATATCGAAATACTACCTAATGTTACAACTCGCACCACGTAGTAAATGCACTGATCCAATTTCAGGAACACTTTGGTTTTACGAGTATTGGGTTGTGAATTTTTTAAAAAGTTACGTGTAAAAGAGTTGGTTTGGAAATGTGTTTCGTTATGCGGCATAACTTTAACCTACTCATAGAATTTATACTTTGACCAATGTAGGTATGATTAAAATATTATCCATTTAAAATGCCTAGACGATTTTTAACTAAATACCACTTTTTAAACCACAAATAAACCACTTTTTAAAGCTTTTATTAACATATCCGTTGGCTACTTTTAATGCAAGCAGCTCGGAAATGCCAGTTACACAGCTGAACTCATTATTATTTTATTTTATTTATTCAGGTCAACCAACGATAGTTATAAATAATAAATAAATAAATATTGCTGGACATTTCACACAGCGCTATCTAGCCACAAACTAAGCGTTTGTACTATGGGAACCAGATAACTAATAGAATACTTATAAACTTTTTTTTTGTAAATACATACTTATAATATATAGAAAAACACCCAGACACGGAACAAATATCTGTAGATTATGCAAACAAAACACACGGTGGAAATCGAACCCACTACCTCCTGTTCCAGTTCCTGTTCCTCGTTGTTTCCAGTTACAACGATACATTCAATTAATACTTTACAGTACTTATTTGAGATAATTGCACAATCAATTACAGGTTAACACGGCATGCAAATTAAATTAAACCTATGAATAACTATAGATTAGATTAGATTAGATTAGATAATTCTCTATTGCACACCACAAAACAAATACATATAAAAAATCAACTACGTATATCTATGGATACAATTGGCGGTCTTATCGCCAAATAGCGATCTCTACCAGACAACCTTTGGATGGAATGTACTGTGTGAATATTACTTGGGGTGTAATGGTGTACCTAACATACTACATGTACATACATACTAATAATAATGATATAAAAATTACATAAATTAACCTAAACAATAACTACTCATAACAATTTATATATACATACTTAGAGTTACTTAATTAATTAATAATAAATACATATATATTTAGCGACAAACATTCAGATAGTGTTCTCTGAGCATACAAAATGGCAAGTGACTTGGCACATCTGATAGCTACCGGCAGCGCGTTCCATAACCGGACCTGCACTGTAAAAGACTTATCAAAGTAGGCGGAGTCGTGTACAGGTGTAACTATACCATAGCATAGAACTATAATATAAACTAGGTAATTTTTTTTTTTTTTTGCTGGACATTTCACACAGCGCTGTCTAGCCCCAAACTAAGCAGAGCTACTACTATGGGAACCCGATAACTGATATAATACTTATATACTTTTTTTTTGTAAATACATACTTATAATATATAGAAAAACACCCAGACATGGAACAAATATCTGTAGATCATGTAAACATTTGTTCCGCGGCGGGAATCGAACCCACTACCTCCTGCGTCTCAGCCGGCTATACGCCCACTGCGCCACGGAGGCTGTAAAAAAAAATTATATTAGTTACACGTGTGATTTGATTTTAATTGTGTAAGTTCTCACCCAAGAAAAGGTGGAATAAATTTAAATTTACGGAAAAAACATAAATATCGTTGCAGTTATTCAAGGCTTTGCAAAGAATGGGGATAGGGGAGTTGCTACCAAGGACTGTAGTGCGGAGCGGAGGGACAAGTGGTGTAATCGGTTAGTGAGGCATTCTGCGTGGAGCCCTAAAGTGAAACACTTGCAGTAGTTGAGGAGAATCTGTTTGTGAATTCATAACTTTATACAGAAATGTGAGATCTAGCTGCGTTCTACGTTTTTCCAGGGACGATATTTTAAAATGCCTCTCTGCATAGGATACCTTTTTTTTGCAATATTTGCAGCGTAGACAAGATGCCACAGAAAGCGCTTCGTGCGATCCTCGATACAATCATCAATTGTATCCGCTCAATCCTCAATATATGCGTTGTGTAGACGGGTCTCCACATAACGGTACAGTATTTCAGTACGCTTCTGATTAGAGTTGTATTGGTATGGGGTTTTCTAAAAAGTTTACTGTTTCTTATGCCCAATCCTAACATTTTAGATGCTCTCTTAATGATGTCTTCAATATGGGGGACATATGTTAATTTATTATCTAAAGTATTTTGAATAGAGATAGATAGAATAACAGAATTGGATAGTAATGGATGTAATGGTTTACCACCTATGTTATAGTTGGATCTTAATACATTGTGACTTCGTGTAAATTTAGATAAAAAGCCTTTGTCAGTGTTAAGGTTCATTTTCTTTATCATTAGCATCAGGCGTCATATACCATTCCTAGAATATTATTTACGTATTCTCTTTAGTGTATTTTCCATATTTCCCACAAAGGATTTAATCCAGCCGAGATAATAATATCACTGAAGGTACAAAGTAAAAAGCAATTTCCAGGCTCAATGGTTCATGTTTCCGTTTTGCGTATCACATACGTATTCGAGATCCACCCTGCATATTTCCGGTACTTATATTATTTAGGACGCAAAGACAAATAGAACCAAATAATTTATTAATATGGAATTGTTTGGGGAAAACCTTAAACAATTGAAGTTAATGAATGTCGTCATAATGTACGTTTCAATGGTAATGTCAACCAGAATTTAAATCAGGGTTTTTATTTAGAGAGTGTACTATTACTACGAGTTACTATTTTAATATCTAGCCGTTGTTGTGGACATTTAGATATGGCAAATATTGACACTTATGCCCGCCGCACATGGTCACACTTGCATTGGTCATCACGAGCCGCGTGCAAGGGTCTGCATTTAAACCTATGACGAAACCTAAAGACAATCTGCGCAGTGGATGTTTCCATTCAAAGATTTGCCGACAAAAGTAAAGAAGAGCAGAAGTCAAGGGAAAAAGATGATTGCCTCATTCTTTGGACGGACGGGTATTTTCGCAACAATTGTCCAAGAAGATAAAAGAACTATTACTGCAGATTGGTATATCAGTCATTGTTTACCAGTTGTCTTGGAAAAAGTTTGACAACATCCTCCTCCACCACGACAACGCTTCAGCTCACTCCGGCAGATGGACTATCGAATATTTGTCTATTGAAGGTGTGGAGTTAGTGAGTCATCCTCCTTACAGTCTCGACCTGGCACCTTGTGACTTTTATTTAATTCCTAAAATAAAATATAAACTTAGAAAAATTCGTTATATGAAGCCTGAAGTTACCCTGGCTGCGTTTGAAAAAGGCGTGGATGTGATTCCTAAAGAACTGCCCACTGCTTCAATCAATAGTTCCATCGCATGCGACGGTGTTTAGAAAGATAGGAGACTTCTTCGAAAAGCAATAAAAATATTAACAGACTTCCACGTATTTCCGCTCTTTATTTTCTAAAAACTTGCAGTGTGATCCACGTATGATTGCTAACATAAGTTTTCTTCACCGATACCTACAAAGCTTTTTTTTATACGACTTGGAGATGGAACAAGCTTATGTCCCACCTAATGTTAGGTGGTAACCATAGCCTATAACAAAGTATTGCCTCGTAGGTCACGCATCTTAGATTAGTGACCTACGATGCACTGCTCTGCGTCCATCAACTTGAGGCATACAGCCTCATGTGCATGTAATTTCACCGGCAACCATCCCCTTCAAACCGAAACATAGCAATGCTGTTTGGCGGCCGAAATAGATATGGTGGTAGTACTTCCTCGGGCAAGCCCTTTCACAAGGAACTCTACTACTCTTAAATTTGCTTATTAATGATTTTCAATATCGTTCGAATAGGTGAGTCTATAAAACAAAGTCGGGTTTGTTCGAACACTTATAACTCGAGAACGGCTGGACCGATTTTAATGATTTTTAATTTGTTGTATTTGTCTCTACCCCAAATAACAGGATAACTATTAAAACATTGGAAAATTCACGCAAAAAGAAATTATGAAGAAAATTCATTTCCTCATACATAATGAGGGCAGATTTTCAATTCTACCGGGGTGACGTAAATTGACAGCCCGCGTTATATGCATGTCAAAGCGGTACGAAGTTCGCCGGGTCAACTAGTAAAGAATGAAAATAAGCTTCTGCTAAAGTATGTATCAAATATATCAAATAAATTCCACCGAGTATTGAGCGACTTGTCAAGCCTATTTTCTTCACATTTTATACATCCATTTTACTCACTTGACTGGCAAATAAACCGCAAGCTTTTCTTTTTATCTCGTGATTTCTCCTGATTTTCTCAACTTTGATGGATCGTTCTTATATTAACGATCCGTATCATTATTGTTTCAAAGAATAAGAATATTGTTTGGTCGAAAGAATCAATATTTGACATTGATGAAGTGGGAATGCCGAGAAAAAGATACAGTCGACTGTTGGCTCCGTTTCAACATAGGTACCTAAGTACGTAGTAAATTCTTGTCCGTTGCATTCCCGGAAGGATATTGCCAAATTGTAAAAACAGAATTTATTGGCGGAAACAATGTCCATAAGTTAGATAACCATTGATTAAGTTGGTATCCCAACACAACCTATTTGCATTTGTCTGTATGCATTTCAAAAAATATGCAACAAATGTGTCAACACCTTGTTTTTCTCAATTTTAAGGTGTACCTACTTAATTCATTGTTATTTTATTTTTACTTTTAATTCTATATCGAACCTTTAAGAATACCTAATTCATAAATGCCTTTTGCGAGAGAGAAAATAAACGCCATTATGAATACCTAATACTGATTTAAACGGGTATTTATCGCCTATGTACCTTTTTTATCCCAAGGTTATCTCTAGTGAAAGCCATTATTATAAGATAATGGTTCGTGAAGCAATTGAAATCAAGAAATTTAAAATGTCAGGATAACAAATAAAAAAGGTATATACGCGATAAATACCGTTTAAATCAGTAATTCTGTACAGTGATCACGTGGTGAAGTTATAATTTTCATTTTAGGTATAAACGTATATATAGGTGAAAAACGAGGTATCTAACAATTACTCATTAGAATGTATCGTAATAAATATATAGGTCGTGCTACGCCTACAGGAGATAGCCTGGCGTTTCCCTTCATTTGTCAATTTTACTAGAACGAAGTGCACCAATTATAAAGATCAAATAATTATCTACTAAACAAAGTATAAAGCCCGATTCAACCGTGAACACGTGTCCTATCAACCGTTTCATACAAGCTCGATACCTGATGGACGCCAGCGGACCGTAAAAACATTGAGTGAGGTGTTAAAATCGGGATTATCAGTATATTTCCCATATAGTAAAATCTACAGCTATATTGTTTACTTAGTTTTTGTTCGCAAAAGCCGTCACTATGATAACTATATCAAAAATTCATTTTCTCTTTGACCCTTAGTAAAAATTCAAATCACTTTAAATGCAAAAACAAATTACCCCGTTCTCGAGTTCATCAATGGACAAAGCTTGGATACCGACTTAAAATTGGCTTCATGTTGAAAATTTATGCAAGAAGTTCGTTTGAGCTCAGCTCGAGAGGCAGTAAAAGACATCTTTCTTCGTAATACCGTCACAGATTGTAGAATAGTTGGCATGAAAATATACCTCTAGTCTGGCATTATGTGCCTCTTCCGTCTTTATGCCTATGAAAAGATGCCTCGTCCAACGATGGGTTCTACAAGTAGCTCGTTGGACTAAATAACGATAAGATTTCAGTTAAGCTTTCTACTGTGGTATCTACTGCAGTTAGCTAATTCTAGCCACAATACTTAAGATTGAAATTGAGTTGTTACTCGTAGATACATAATAATATTCCTAGAAAGAATTGCCACAAAAAACAAGGTGATCTTACAATGGATCAAGGGGCATAGCGGATCACTAGGCAACGATGCTGCAGATGAACTAGCTAGAAGAGGATCGGATACCACGGCTATAGGCCCACCTCCATTCCTCCCTCTACCTTTCACTCAGCTACGAGCATGGATACGGAATCGTACTCTAAACCTACACAACGAACGCTGGGCACAGACCATGGACTGCAGACAGTCGAGGATGGCTCTGCCGGCCGTCTCGCCACGACTGACACGTCGACTGCTCAACCTTCAAAGACCGGACCTTCGAATCATCGTGGGGACCCTTACAGGACATGGCCCCCTGAACAAACACCTCTACACCATCGGAGCAACAGACAGCCCACTCTGCAGGGCATGTCTCACCGAAGAAGAATCAGCTGCCCACGTAGTCCTGGAATGCGTGGGGGTAACAGCACAACGTGCAGAAATCCTGGACAATCCAAGGTCACTCCGTGAAGCCTGCGAAGACCCCAGGAAACTTCTGCGGTCGGAGTTAGGCTGGCTATCCATATAGTCAACTCTCTCACGCATAATGGACCATATACAGAGTTTGAATGCGGAAAAGGGAGTCCACCAACATAACATAACATACATAATAATATTTGCAAAATTAGAATTCGTTCGATTTTGTTAGCTTTTATTCTGGGCCCCAATTCTACTAAACCAATCGCTTCACTATGACTGTGGTATCGTCGAAAAATCGCCACTATAGATACCATTTGGTATTCTACTAACACAATCTTTTTTCAATACCGCCGTTGCTATGACAACCCCATTGAACATTTGGTAGCATATGACAGGAATAACAATCATAATCGTTTAATAATGGAATGGCTCCATAATAGTTTTTCTTATAAATTAGTAGGATTGGGCCGCTGGCCACTTCCTATAGTAAAATCTAGTCTAAATTTCAATTTAAACTCGATACCAATGCTTGGCGTAACTCAAAGGTGAAAGTTGACATGTTAAGGGAAGAATTGCGGTAAAAATACTTACAAATATGAAAGCTTGAGATATGGAGGTGAGCGCGAAAATAATTAGTACTTTTCCGTCTTCTGGGGCGATTAAAACTTTTACGTTACTTAAAATCGTTTATTGGTCTCTTTATAAGCTTGTATTTAACTTTACAAGTCTTTGATGTGCATTTAACACTGGTTCTATAATAGGAACATCGCCAAGCAGTATAGGTATGGGTAATGGTTTAGCTTCACGTATCTAGTTCGGCCGGTCGTGTTTCCGGCGGTGACGGTGGCCGAGTTTCAGAGCGGATCTCCTGGGAATCCGAGTGCATTGTCACATTGGTATGCACACATTGGTTACGTGTGGCTTTTCAAGTCAGATGCGACATATATTTGATAAGTTACTTTGCATAAGCTAGTTGCCAACTCTGGTTTTGGAAGTTTTAATGCGACTCCAAAGGCTTCCGGCATCGCATGACGTATTTTATTGTTGGAAAAACATCTTAACCATGCATTGATAAAGTCTAAAATCTAAAGATAAGTATCCAGGTATGCTGCCACGAAATGTTGGAACAA
This sequence comes from Philereme transversata, assembly GCA_963924445.1. Classification (NCBI taxonomy): domain Eukaryota; kingdom Metazoa; phylum Arthropoda; class Insecta; order Lepidoptera; family Geometridae; genus Philereme; species Philereme transversata. The sequence goes on from OZ004353.1 coordinate 9,844,387, forward strand.
CCTGCCTGCGCCTTTACGAATCTGTAAATCAATATGGTCATATAAAAAATCTTTAAAGAAATATTTGTTAAATTCTCAAAAGTTTTCATATCTAGGTGTGGTTGATCTGGGCCTGGTTAATAGGAATTATTCATATTCATTTATTTTGTTTGCATGTACTAATACATTTTTTAGCTTAGATGGTAGGTAGCTTAGGAGTAAATACATATACCCTGTAAGGGAACTGCAAGTTGGGTTTGCGCCTTTTCATAAAGTACAGTAATTAAACATGCCAAATCAATTAAATTAAAATAGATTATGCGGCATATGTCAAATAATACAGTAGAAGAACAAAGGTATGTCAAGCTATCGGGTAATAATAATAATGCCAAGTGGAAAAATAATAATAATCGTAATATGTACCCCGCAGGGTACGCTTGTGGCAAGCGTTCGGTGTGTGGCGACACCGCGGAGCCCCATTACTCCCTGGGGTTGACAGAAACCCCTGACCCTTGGTTTGCTTTAGTTGGCCGGTCAAGGGTGTAGGCGCAAAAGCGGAACCTATGCTCCAAGGGTTGAAGTGTTAAAGGCATAAAGCCGGGAGTAGCGCTTAGTGAAACTGCAGCACATTTCTCAAAACCCTTTAACCGTCCATACCAACGTTGCCCCTTACGCTGTATTCTATTGGCAGCACTTATGGGGGCCCGTTTAGTGGATGGCTAATCACCACCTGCCTCAATAATTCTAAATATTACAGGATTGGCAGGTGCCGTATCTCATTTCTCTTATAACCCATACTCTATTTCATAAGCTATAACAATAGCCCGAACTCTAATCCATGTGTTGCAATAGTACTACCATCTGTCTCACCTCCATCTTGTCATAGTGATTTTTACAAAACAAACAGACTTCTTACTCGTTTGCTTCGGCCCCGGCCTTTGTAAAGGTCCAGACCTAAAGCCTGTGTTAAGTAATAAATGTGTGGAATCATAATGTCAAGTAATTTAATTATAACGAGGGGTTAACAATCAAAGTGACGACCCTAGCGAACATTAACAGGTAGGTACCTAGGTAGTATGTAAGCCCCCTCCATCTTGACACTTTACTGTCAAAATAAAATTGGCAGCCATTGCGCCCTAGACTAGAAATACTAGAAAATACTGCGACGTACAAAATATGTAATAACTCTGTAACCAAAGCATATTTTATCATTCTGTAAACAACAATGTACTAATTGATTTATTATCTATCTATTTAGGCATCAAATGTCCAGTCAAATATTATATTTGTTTTGCAAGTTCAAACTTTTGAAACCATTTTGTAGGCTGGTTTCCAAAAAATAAATGGATACTGTAATGAAATCCAAAGAACAAGGACCTATGCTGTCTAATTATGTAAACTAACTGACGAAAGAACTTGAAATTCTTTCAATAATACCACTTGAAACTGAAAAACACAAATGAATATTGGGGCTCAAGTGGCAGAACACTTGACCAGACGTAGTGACGACAGGTGGACTAAGGCACTAACAGAGTGGAGGCCGAGAACTGGCCATCGAAATAGGGGACGTCCACCAGCGAGATGGGTCGACGACATCCATAAGACCGTGGGTCGTACGTGGTTCAGACTGGCACAGGATCGGGAAGAGTGGCAGAAACAAGGAGAGGCCTATGTCCAGCAGTGGGTCGACACGGGCTGAGAATGATGATGATGATGTTGAATAAAATCTACTCATATTCTAGATAGCAATAAAGTTAATATTACAAATTGTTTGCCTTCAAGAATTTAACCCATAAGGTAAATAGAGGTTACACTAACACAAATTACATTGTATCTGGTATATTCCCACTAGTCTAGTCTAGTCTAGATAAACTGGATCGGGTGGTAAACGAAATAACACTATTTTTTATCTCACTACATTATTTTATTACCTATAACACAGAAGCTTTTAGTTCAATTACATTATGTATTCAAATCCAATGACAATTAAACGCTGACTAAATTATTCAATACTATCCAATCAAATAAAAGCTATTAGTTGTTCGTAGTATATTATTTTCTCTGTGCTATTAACCATATGCCTACATGGATATAAACGTAAATATAACCATACTAAGCTACTATATATTACACTAATATTATAAATGTGAAAGTTTGGATGTTTGTTTATGTTTTGTGTCAATCACGTCGTAACGACTTATCCGATTTCAAAGAAATTTAGTATCTTCGTCGATTATAACTTGGATTACCACATATACCTTTTATTCCATAAATCAGTTCCCATGGGATAAAAATGGGGTGTCAAGTCAAATTACAACAGCGAGTTTAGCTTTATTTCTAGGTTACCTACACATTTAGTAGTGTAACGCGTACGAAGTCGCGGGCAACAGCTAGTAATATTAAAAATTGGAAAGTGACTATGTCCCTCTGTCTTTTTATTACGGTTTCACGACTAAACGGTTCAACCGATTTTGATAAAATTTGGTATACAGGGATTGGGACATGGCTACTTTTTACCAGACTGCTCAGAAGGAGGGTAATGTGTTTATTGATAAACCACGTGTGCGATGCCGCGGGCGGGTCAGCTAGTAACTACTATAAAAATAAAACGAACTATTGCTGCTTTATGTGTACAAAGTAAAACGTCATTATCGACCGTAAAAAAATATGGTTAGCGCTTATCATATCAGCCATGGGACACTGCTGAATGAGGTCTGCCCTCTCTTCCGATCCTGTACGGCCTGCGCCCAACGGCTCCTAGCAAAATAGGGTATAATATACGCACTAAAATGAAAGGGGTTATTTTGATGGACATAACAAATAAATTTGGGAAATAATTACCATAGAAATCTAAAATTTATTGTTTTATTTTGGAGAAGTTGAGATATATCTCAATTGTTTGCAACCGTCTGAAGATCACTTCACCGAATCATTTATTTGTTACGAATGAATAACCTAGAGCAATGAGACATTCATACCATAAAACACAAAACGAGTGAGAGATATTTTTAAAAGTCACCGTTAAAAAAATATCGAGTGGTTATTTGTTTATTCTTTTTATAAAAAGATTTAGGACAATACATATTGAGAAATTGAGGTTTATCTTGGGTAGACATCTTGGGTTTAGATACCGTCATCAAACGGTAAATTTAACCATGTCCTTGTGACCACTGTTTCCGATTCATCCCCCAGGAGCTTTGTGCACTCACTTGTAATCAATTTCTTTTTGCTTTTTACTTGGTTTAAATTAAATTGCGTTAAACTCTCCTGAACGGTAAAGCAACTTGAAGCCATGTGTTACATTGATAATATCTTTATTGAACACCATGGAATAAACAAACAGAAAATATACACTTGTAAATCATTGTTACGTCTGCGGCCTTGTCTCTAAAGGTGATATCATCCAAGCAACCTTTGGGTGGACAGACATTAACCAACATTTGGATGACATGTATTACGTCGTGATGGCTTGTCTTAGAACCAATCATTTAATTCTGATTTTATTGCCTAATGAACCGTACTGCAACTTTTTACATCATTGGCTCATCATCCGTCAATATGCCCTTTCCAGAGTTAATCTGGAGCTAATAGCATAGTTGCATAATATCTCAAACTGGTCAATGGCATAAAGCAGCGAGCATAAAGTTGCATATAACCCTCTGCACACTTTTCGAGTCAATCACTCTTGAATCTACAAGATTAAATTAATTTGTACTAGTAGATAGCTATTGGTCCATGTAAGACCTAATGAAAGGACCGCTTCCACTTTCTCTAAAGCGGAAACTCATGGACATGTGCATTCTCTCCATCCTCACCGATAGTTAGCGACGGCGCAAACCGTCGCTAACTAATCGTCAAAAGTCCTCCCTGGGGGCATGCCAACGTGCAATGGAGCGTAGTATACTGGGTGTGAAACTCACGGACCAAATCAGGAACTCGGTTATACGCTCCCGAACACAGGTGGCCGACGTCGCTCAAAAAGCTGGAAGACTCAAGTGGGATTGGGCCGGACACGTGTGCCGTATGTCAGACAAAGACTACCACAGAATGGGTCCCAAACAACGGACGATGCCCGCGTGGAAGGCCCAGGCGAAGATAGCGGGATGAGCTAAACTCCTACCTCAAGGGTTGGCCCTTACTTGCGAACAACAGAGACGAGTGGAAAGAGGGAAGGGAGGCCCTGCAGTGGGACACAACAGGCTTATAATAATAATAATAATAGTAGATGTCTACATCTACAGCCTCAACACTTGCCTCACTGAGTTGTTCCTGAGTGCAGGTGGTGGAGCGCGGGAGGCAAAAGAGCAAGTGCTCCAAGTTGTGTGTTCCAAGTCCCATATTCACACTGGACATGGATTGAATCAATTATGCCTCTTTTAGCCAAATTACTTCTACAGCGTCCTGCCTGAATACGAAGTCTTTTAGAAATACCTATCACCTTTCATCACTGACAGTACCGCTAACCTATCTATACAAACATACGACATATTGCGTTGCAGGCAGGTCCCCAGTGATCATCTGTTTCCAAACCAAAGTGCGGAGAGGAAGGCTTGTTGCTTGTTAATTGGACACCCAATTAATGAGATACAGGTGTGTAGTTAATTTTGTTAAAAGGATCTTTTGTTCGGGTAGATAGATTATAGGGTGGAAAATACCCTTTTGTTTACATTTTAGGGTTCCTGACCTAAGTGGTATAAACGGAACCCTTATGGCAACCCCTGAACTTATCAGCTTGAAATTTGGTATAGTATAAATAATATTGACCATTCTCTATTGAAAATAAAAAAAAACAAAAACATTTTAATGTTGAGAGTCAAAAGACGACCTCCGTGGCGCAGTGGGTGTATAGCCGGCTGAAACGCAGGAGGTAGCGGGTTCGATTCCTACCGCGGAACAAATTTTTGCACGATCTACAGATATTTGTTCCGGGTCTGGATGTTTTTCTATATATTATAAGTACCTATGTGTTTACAAAAAAAAGTAAGTATTCTATCAGTTATCTGGTTTTGTACAAGCTCTGCTTAGTTTGGGGCTAGATAGCGCTGTGTGAAATGTCCAGCAATATTTATTTATTATTAAAAAGAGCCTGAATGCTGGGGGTATTAGGTCAAGTGGGATATAATATCAAAGAAATTGATTTACACGTTAAACGTAATTTATTTTATGTATTGTTATGTATTCTAAAAGGATCATTAAAAAAAAACCAGCCTTGTTTCTTGTCTTTCTTTCCTAGCTTGGTCGCGAAGGAACAGGCAGTAAAATTGACGTTTCAAACTGATCCTTGTGATTTTAATGAATAAAAGATTTTTACTTTGACTTCGATCGAAAAAAATGAATAGATAATTTTCAAAGTAAGTTATATGAACCATTTATGTTTCTCTAAATTAAACCTCATTATATCTAATACGTATAATGAATTATCAAGCTTATAGATGGGAATGTGGCTTGCTCCATTACAATAATTACATTATCGATCACCTGATAATATAGCATCGTGGCCAATAAATATTCAATGAAGTTACGTAACCAAAATACCTTCCTTGTATCGATACCAAAGTATTTCGATTGATAGATAGATAGATAGATAATTACTTTATTGCACACCATTTATATACAATCATTTATAAGAAAATACACTCTTAAACAATAGGTACAATGGGCGGCCTTAATGCTAAAAGCGATCTCTTCCAGGCAACCTTTGGGTGGACAGGATCTATGTGAACAAAATAAGGACGGCGGCGTAAATCCGATATTAATACTACACGTATATTTATAAAAAATATAGATAATATAAAATAAAATGCATAATTATAATGTATAATATAATCATAAAATTACATAAATATAAATATATATTGTCATACCTACATATATAAATTATAAAAAATTAAAATTAATAAGTCCAATCAAGATAAGGACCACGCCAAATTTTATCGTCAGAGCCAAGCTAAACATTACTTCCAAAGTATACAGTGTGTTTGGTAATACTGACGATATCCAACTGATGGTTTCTCAAAACATAAAAAAAAAAACTTCTAGTTATTATCAAATTTTTAAGAAAATCGACTAAGTTTAGGTGATTAATTCGATGTAAAACTAGCTGCCTACTCTTGCAAATTACATCTAAAAATAAAGGCCGTAATCCACAAAAGCGTAGATTTGCTATTTATGTCCTCTCTCTACGCGCTCTCTGCTTACAACTTCGCTGCGAATGCGCTGTAGAAAATAAGATATCGCCGCTTGACCGTTTCCACTAAAGCTGAGTGGAGAGATGTTGGAATATCGATATGGTATTAGTTATTTTCGCATGGTATATGAACACTATTTGTACTGAAAATGGGATATATTTGTGAACTCAAGGGTCACTCAAGAACTCACAAATCATGGTAAATGTCCCGTTTTTAGTACAAATATGGTATTCTCATCTCTGCAAATCTACGCTTTTGTGGATTACGGCCTCTATTTTTGGATGTCGATTGCAAGAGTAGGCAATAAGTTTTATATCGAATCAGTCACCTAAACGGAGTTGATTTTATTTAAAATTTGATAAAATAATTAGTAGTTTTTTTTCGAGAATTTTTTTTTATGTTTGTGAAACCGTCACTTGAATATCGTCAGTACTACCAAACACCCTATATTGTTAATTCTTCCAAGATTGCATTGGGTGGGAAATTTTGAATTTTCAAGTTATAAACCAATTATTGAAATCACTCGTAATTTCCTTTTTGTATTTTTTTATATATAATTATAGGCTCGCGTTTGACTATCTTGCCTAATGGTTAGCCTTGATACAGTGTGCGATGGAACAGGATGGCCTCGAAGAAGAATTATAGAGAAACATAAACTCAGGCAAGGCGTTCCACTCTTTAGCGTTGCGCATAATAAATTTTAACTCCTGTCCTAATAATTATTTTCACTGATTTGAAGGTATTGCAATAAGCTCATACATACGCCATGTTGACGATCTCCGTGGCGCAGTGGGCGTATAGCCTACTGAGATGCAGGAGGTAGCGGGTTCGATTCCCGCCGCGGAACAAATGTTTGCATGATCTAGAGATATTTGTTTCGTGATTGTGTGTTTTTCTATATATTATATGTATGTATTTACAAAAAAAAAAGTATGTAAGAATTCTATCAGTTATCTGGTTCCCATCGCTGTGTGAAATGTCCAGCAATATTTATTTATTTATGCATGAAGATGGTAAGCAGGCGTTGAAGATAACACAGCTACGAGAAAATCTCAGACGTTTAAATTAATATTATCCTCTCAAGGATCTATTATCCCTTAGGTTTACCATTATAATAGATATTAGATTGATAGATTGGGGTAAGTGTTCGGAACTGCTTTGACATAACCATATAACTAGAGGGGCAGTGTTTTTCTAAATGATCAGTTGCTTTGCAATATTAATGTCTGATCTTTAGGCATTAAGACAGTCTTCATTCCAAGCAGCTTGTTTGGAATCAAATATTGACTAGGTATATATTAGGATCGTAAAGACAAGACGAGAAACGTGCTAACTCATCCGCGAGGATTGATGATTAATTGTGTAATCATAAAAGACAATAATTGCAAACACAAAAACTTCATCGTGTGAGAATCTTGAATGAGAACGGTATTAAGAAAAGTATTATATTTATCGAAACTTTTTTCTTAATTCAAGCAAAACGAATAGATGTTCTGAGTAGATTTATTTTAGTTCTTCTCAGGATTGTTTTATTGAGAGATAGAAAACAAGCATCATCATCATCATCGTCAGCCCTTCTCATCCCACTGCTGGGCATAGGCCTCTCTTCGTTGTCGCCATTCGCCTCTGTCCTGCGCTGTTCTAACCCACATACGACCTGCGATTTTTATAATGTCCTCGACCCATCTTGCCGGTGGACGACCTGTGTTCCTGGTTCCATCTCGGGGCTATCACTCAGTCAGCACCCAGCTCCACCTGTCATCACCGCGCCTGGCCTGCCCAACTTCATTTGAGTCCCAATATACACTTGCTAACGTCTAGCTAGAACTTTAGTGCACTAAGAAAAAGAAGAACAAGCATATCTCCTAGAAACTAAAATGTTTTTTTTGCCAAACTAGTTTGATTTCCATAAATTTGCCACCGACCCTATCTTCACAAACACAATATTTTCAGATACTTATTTTGTTTTCGAGTGTTGTCGCAGTTTTACTAAGTTTCTTTTTGGATAAACATAGTTACCCCTGAAACTTAAACCATTCATAGTAAAAGTATTGATCGTGGCAAAATAAAAAGCAATTGTTCTCTATAATTGCTTTACATTTAGGTACGTTTTCCATCTACGTATTTTTTACTTCTTCGTGGAAAGAAAAACAATTTACTAACGTCTACGTAATACACGAGAAAAGTTGCGTAAAATCTAATAACCTTTCAGGAGTTTCAAATTGGGAAGCTATTAAAGAATTTGTGAGAACTTCACGTGAAGATTTTTGGTGGTTGGCAACTTCACCATTGCTGTGAAACAGGGACAAGAATTTGCAAATCATTAACCAAACGAAAATTAAAGGCCTTTGTCGTAGGACAAGGTGTCCGGTTGCCGATGACAAAGTTGTAGATTTTATAAAAACAACAATATTATTATTATTATATGTAATACATAGGCAGCTCTTAGAGCTGATGCGTGAATATCTTATTTATTGTCAGTGCGCTTTAAATATTTGTCCAGTCTGTTTTTGAAAGCGTTCACTGAGGGGGCACTAATCACTGACTCTGGTAACCCATTCCAAGTGTCCACTACGCGATTGGGCAATATGTGCTCCCTTGGTTTGCTGGTACTTGGCCCGCGTTGCAGCTTCAGTGAGTGTCCTCTCAATCCTTCATTATTGTTCATAGTATATAGTGTTTGTGACAAGTCTGGTATGCTGTAGTGGTCGTTTAGAATCTTGTAAGTCTCTATAAGATCTCCACGCTCTTTACGTTGCTGAAGGGTAGTTAGTCCAAGTTCCTGAAGTCGTTCTTCATATGTAAGTGCTTTGAGACTAGGTACCATTTTTGTTGCTTTTCGTTGTACTCGCTCAATAAGGTTAATGTCCTTTTTGAAGTATGGGCTCCAAACCTGAAATGCATACTCCAACAATGGCCTAAGGTATGTCTTATATGTATAGGTTTAATAAAGGCTTATTTTATTTCATTATGATTGTTGAGTGATTGTTTAGGTAAAGATGACGGGGTTTTAAGTAAGTTCCTATTTAAATAATATGTAGCGGTTCGAGTGTCTCTATGCACCGAGACAAGTTAAGGTTTTACGGTACTTTATGTTTTACTATTTGCATGTAGCAAGATTTACAGCAAGATCTACTTCTAGTTTATATTCTAGACCACGACCAAAACGCGATGCTGGCTCGAAATACGTTTGAATGGAAACAGCTCTGCGAGGGATCGAGGTAAGTTCTTTAAAACTCGTTTCCTCCGCCTAGTAGATACGTAATAATAATAACAGATAAAGTGAGTTTAAAGCCACTTGGCTGGGAACAGAGCCACAGATTACTGAACACTTAAATGATGGGTCCCTCCGGCAATTAGCTTTCTGCGTAGTTGAACAAGTATTATATTATATCTATAGCATTATCTTAGGTAGGGCTAAAATCAGTGGCTCAGACGGAGATAGCATGATACCTCTAAGTGTGCCTATTTTACAAGATTTGCAAATATGTACCTAATGTTTTACAGTTAAAGAGTTAAAATGGTTAGACTAAATAATCTATTTAAATATAATGTTTCTGTATAGAGAAACACCAGTATGATGGCTCCAAAATAAAAACGTTGTTTCAGTTTCAATTTCAAAAGTTTACATTCCTTTTAACGAAATTTTTAATTGAATTCCGTATCAAAAGCTCGCTTTATTGAAACAAGTACCTAGACTAGACTACCAAAATATTTTCTCAATACTGGGAACTGGTCTAGCTGTAAGATGTACCTAACCAGCTAAAAAGAAGCTAATTGTCTTAAAATGAGGGCGTTTTATATAATTCTATTCAGGACTTGTCGTAAGAATATTGGGAAACTATCAGTTAAAATTCGGTCTTTTGAATAAAATCATATAAAAAAAATAATAAAAGCTTGGCAGTCACACAATAACGTTCATTATACAACATGATGGAACTATCAATCATGTTCTATATGTCGTTACAAAACACAGATTATTACAATACCAGCTTTTAATACAGGTTGAATTATTGTTTGGGAGTTATTGGAAATATACTGGCGTGTCATGCACAAGTGACTGTCTCAAAAAATTTGTAAGTAGGACATTAGTAGCTGAGAAGCTTTGTATTCACAACAAGTACACGTTGATTAATAGTCGTCTTTTTACGTAATAAGCACATACATCTATACACATAAAATGCTTTGTCCTGAATGACTGAATGACGGATCAACGCACAGCTAAAACTGCTGATCGTAGAGACCTGAAACTTGGAGAGTGTATGATGTAGCCATCCGATATGAAAGGATTTTCTGAAATTCTACCCCTAAAGGGGTGAAAAAGGGGAGCAAAGTTTGTATGGGACAACGTGATTCCTTTGTCCAATCTACTTCAAATTTTGCATAAACCTTTTTGAATAGAATTGATGGAAGACGTGTTTCGTATTTTATTTAAATTCATCCCCTTACGGGGTAAAAAAGGGGTAGAAAGTTATTTTGGCGGTGATTTACTTCGAAGTTGATATCAATACTCCTTAGAGCTTTTGATTTAAATTACATTTTATTTTGACAAATGTTTGAAAACTCAATCCGATATTATTCAAAAAAGGTTGAACTCACTTAAAAACTTATGCAAATACTCTTTATAATAGAAAAGTCTCGAAAGTCACCGTACTATATTAGTACCTCATTTGAAGGTTTCTAAGCTTAAAGAGGTTATGCACTTTTAGGACACGGCCTCATAGGGACGTAGAGTTCGAAATTTGAAATGGTAAGGATGTTTGTTTATTTATTTGTTTGTTTGTTACTCAATCACGTCGTAACGGCTGAACCAATTTGAATGAAATGTAGTATGTACATAGATTATAACCTGAATTAACATATATGCTACTTTTTGTCCCATAAATTAGGTCCCATTGGATAAAAATGGGGTGTCAAGTCAAGTTGCAACAGCGAGTTTAGTTTTATTTCTAGGTTACCTACCTACACATTTAGTAATGTAACGCGTACGAAGTCGCGGGCGTTCAGCTAGTACTTGTATATAATAGCTATAACAGTAGTAGTATCAAATAAAGGAATGGTAGGTAGGTATTATGACTCTGTGGTAGATATAGTCCGCCGCGACGTGTCCGTCGATGGCGAACGCCATGACATATCATGGGCGCGAATATGACTGGCAAACCCAAATTTAGTCTTAAATACTCTGTCACACGATATACAATACATTTGACCAGAAGAGATATAGGTGTAGTTGTATATGGGTCTTGGCTTTGTTTTTTGGGATTGGCGTCTAGGTCCTCGAGACGAACGGCCTCATACAGCATGGTAGCCTGGTGGACGGACCTGCGGCCTTCAGGTCGTCGTTGTGCGAGCTCTTCCCAGACTTCGCATGGGATGTTACATGTAGATAGGTGGCGTTTCAGGACATCCTTGTAGTGTAGAAACTGTCCCCCCGGCTTGCGCTTTTCGTGAGCAAGCTCAGAGAAGAAAGCCAGTTTAGGGAGCTTCGAGCCTCTCCTGTAGATAGTTCATTGGTGGCAGTAGATGTCTATTGAAAGAAGTACTTAAAAGATGATAAAATAAATAGTTATCTTTCAGTTCAGATAAACCTATGTAGTTTGCTTAAAGCTTAGCTTAACAACATGGTCGACCGAGGTTTGCTCGGGAATTGGACTAAATAATTTACTAAGATTTTGATGTATGTCTAGCATATATTCTCGTACAGACAAACCAACTACCATTTATAATATACCTTAAGGTATTTATCGCTTGGCAAAGCGGGAGTGACTTGTGTAAACTAACTCTGTGTATTCAACATTAAAGGGTCGGGTTGGTCATTAAATGTCAATTCAAATGCTTTTAAAGGTTTTTAAGGTTTTAAAGGTGGTCTTTCGTATCTACATCGTATGAGTACATAGCAGTCAACTTTAGAAAGAACACTTTTCTAAACATGAATATAGAGGGACTGAAAAAATGCATGCAGAAAAGTACAGATAATTTTGTGTGCATTTTAAACCTTCCAATTAAAAACTTAGAAAGCAAAAATGCACCTTGCAAAGATAAGTTTCTAAGTCACGAAACGACTTCACTATGCGCTATGAAGAAAGGACGATGCGATAACGACTGGATCGAGTTACATTCAACAAACACATGGTTAGCGGTGTGCTGTGATGGGGCGTGCCCATTCAGAACTGTATGCGCTGGGGAAGTCACTTCTTATCAATTACAAACATCAGGACTCATCACTTTAAAACAAGGTTGCGTAATGCAAAACAAAGATCAAAGCATTTACGCACACAACCTGTACCATAGTGACTCTAAAGTCAATTTATACTTGGCGAAACCCCCACAATTGGAAAAATCCATAAATCATATCGTCCACTCTCAAGCTCCACAACTTGAACTTGCAGCGGAAGAACAAAACCAAGAGAAGCTAGAACAATGGCTAGCGATACAGAAAATGGGGGAGAAACAGCTACCTCAAACATTGTCCAACCATGACATTCACCACTATGCCATTAGCTACACTTTAGTGGCGGTAGTCGTCATGGTGGCTGTAGTATGGATTTTAAAGAAACGATGTTTGAGAAGAAACGCAAAATTTGTCCCGACTGCACTGACCCTGATGGAACGCGCGCCCAAGGACGAGGTCCAGCCGACGCCGGCAGCACGCGAGCGGGGTCAACAGCCACAGCCAGGACAAGACGTTACATTTAGTTTTGATTAATTAAGTACTTAAGTTTATTTTGTATTACTTTTCATGTTTAAGTTACTACTATTACATTGATTTTATATACTTACTGTATACTTGCATTATTTTGAACAACTTAGGTACTCACTGTACTTTTGTATGAAACTTTTCTCATTTTTGGCTGTTCTTGTTCTTAGGGTTAGTAATATGTACGGTTATGTACATCCATATCGGTGCGAATTCCTAAGATCAGCGTTTTAATTATTACTGCAATGAGTGACGAGTAATCCGCCGCGCGACTAAGACGCTGGCGCTAAGCGAGTTTGATTAAATAAACAGTTTACGGTAATTATTACTGTTTTCTTGTGGCACTCCAGAACATTATCAACTAATACTTTATGTACGGTGCTATACTGGGATCGTACAGTGACCGTTTGAAATCGATATCCTTTAGTTAGACTTACGAATATTATGTTACGAACTCTTTCGTGACATTTAATAGGGCTTTGAAATCGGAATTGATGTGACCAATTGTTCTAATATAGGAAGGCTAACAAGCGATTTAAGACGTTTATGGGATTTATTGCGCAATAAATGTGCTTGTAATACCCATTACAAGTTCCATCACGCTCAGAATTTCTTTTTGATACGATCGAACTTCTATATACCTAAGTCCATCAAATGTAAGTTGATTCAGGTCAAAATACTAAAGTTTTTCAGTTTTTAAAGTGAAACTTTTATTACATCGTCTCAAACTTTTTTGTCTGTGTGTTGCATGTCGCGTGACGATCGGCCGCGGAGTAGGGATAAAGTGAAAGGCGCTCGTCAGAGCAGCCGAGGCCAATATGGCGGCGCCCATAGTTCGCATCAGCTGACCGTGTAGTGTATAGACTATTACTCATTTGTGCCAACGAAAATTTTTAGTTAAATGTCTATAATGTGAAACAAACTTTCACTTTTACCGTGGTTTCATAAAACCACACAATCTTTTTTTCTTAATTCTGATAAATTTCTAAGAGACAAATATGTTAAACAGGAGTATTTCACATAAATATGGTAAGAAATTTAATAAAAAAGGTGTTTCCTGTGGTCCCCCGGAACTTTTAGTTCTACTTTGCAGACTGTGTACGGTAAGAATGAAACTTTGGTAGTGTACGCATAAAATATCTTTTGTTTCATCAGTTTAATGGTTAATTCGGTTAAATAATGCCGTAACTGTGTAACAACTGGCAAACTTTAAGAATATTAAGTTTCTCTTTACTAATTAGCTCGACTGACTTTGTTTCCAAGCTGATATTTGGTGAAACTTTGCTTCAAATCTATTTTATGCGATTTAATTTATAACGAAGCAATGATTACTCGAAGACGTAGGGTTTGTTCCAAGCCATTGAGCCTTGTAAATTGAAGTCGATTATTAAGTATTGAATGCTACCGTTTATTTATTTCCAACTGATTAAACTTTAATACATTCTATGCGTCCTGAGCTTTTTGTAAATCGTTGTATTTTGATTATGTAAAAACTATTTTTTAAATAAATAAAAATAAACTTAAGATGTAAGCGTATAGAAATTCTCCAATTATGAAGAGTCAATGTACAAAAAAATAATGAACGGGCGTAAAGGCGTTGTTGTTGAGCTTCAAATATGCATCGGCGGTCGGCAATCACATCTGTTATTTAATTACCGAGTTGATCGGTCAGCGCTTGGCGTAATATTGTTCGTAGCTGTTCGCGTTTTACTATAAATACACTCGCTGGCCCAGCGGATTCATTTTGGGGTCTGCTGATTCGCTCGCCGGTCCTCGCACCGGCAACACGTCTGCTCCGCTCCGCTCGCGCGCTCCCGCCGGCCCACGTGCCGCCCCGCGCCCCACGCCCCGAGCCTTGCGCCGCGCGCCGCGCGCCCCGCGCCCCGCGCCCCGCGCCCCGCGCCGCACTTGGCATCCGCCATTTGCTCTGTTGTGTGCGCTCGCTTGCGAGTACACCTCAGAAGAGTCCTTTATTGGACTTTGTCCTTCTCAGGGCAAACTCTTGTTTCTTACCATTTAGAGCCCAAATCCACGTTTAGTGGTCGGTCTGGTGGATACCTTGCGGTGTTAACACAAACCAGACTGGGCGTGGACCCGGAACGCCAGCTTTCCTCTCCTGAGGAACGCTACATCCGGCTGGGCTTGGTACCACCGGCCTTGGGGGCTTCCCTCGCCGACACCAAGTATCGGTTAGGACACACCCCTCATACCCCGTAAGAGCGGTAAAGGGACACACCTTAGGTAGGACACTTAGGCCTCACCCCTCCTGTCTATCCCGACGGGAGGATCACGCACCCCCTCACCTCTCCGGGTGTTCCCCCCCGGAGAGCTAAGATGGACATCGCCGGGGATGACCTCGTTGAGGTACCGGGTTCTTTTATCCGGTTACTGTACGAGAACATTCCCGTCGATATTCGTCAACGTATTATGAGGGAGCAACAATCGGTTGCCTCCCTACCGCGTCTAATGGACGTCGTCACGTCCACTCCGGCCCCTCTGGCCAAAAATGTGGCTCGGAAGCCCGTGCCGGCCCCTCTGGCCTCCCCAGCGGCTCGAAAGCCATCCCCGGCCCCTCAGGCCACTAACGAGGCCCGGAAGCCTCTGAAAGCCCCTCTGGCACCCCCGGCGGCCCGCATGTCTGCCCAGGCCCCTCAGGCCACTAACGAGGTTCGGAAGCCTCAGCAAGCCCCTCAGGCACCACCGGCGGCTCGTAAGCCTGCCCCCTCCCTTCAATCTCCTGCCTCAGCGCCTCCCTCGTCGTCGTCATCAAAAAAGCCCGACTCTCGAGAGGCCTCACCTCGCACAGAGTCTTTTCAGACTCTCCGGAATCTCCGGACCCACCCTCCCCCGAGGACGATATGGAGATCGACCTCCTTCTACGCCCCGCGTCTTCCGCAGAGGCATCAAACTCCTCTTCCTCCGACTCGGAGGAAGATTTCACCCTCGTCACGGGTGGTAAGAGGAAGAAGCCCTCTTCGAAGAAGACCTCTTCGTCGAAGAAGGTTTCCTCCGTTTCCCCCCCAGCCAAAAAGGCAACCCCTTCCTCGGCCTCGCAGCCAGCCCGCCCCGCCTCTCCCCCCGCGGCTTCCACTGCCGCGAGGAAGGAAAGGCCTCCCCCGCCTCTTTTCATCCGCGAAAAGGGCAAGTGGGACAGAGTTTCCTATCTGTGTAATGAGAATAAAATCTCATTCACAAACGCCCGCAACACTAAGGACGCTATTAAAGTCCTACTCCCCACTTCCGACGACCATCGTCGTCTCACTTCCCTCCTACGTCAAGAGCACATAGGCTACCATACCTATGCTCTCGAAGACGAAAGGCTCCTTCGAGTCGTGATCCGCGGCCTCCCTGCGGAGCACTTCACTGAATCCATTAAGTCAGACTTACTGGCTCAGTCCTTCCCGGTGAAGGAGGTCCACCGTATGCATAACGGTAAGACCACATACAATCTAGTACTCGTAGTACTAGAGCTGTCACCGGCAGGGAAGGCCATCTTCAACCTGAAGATGGTCAACAACCTCTCCGGCCTCCGGGTTGAACCCCCCCACCGAAATGGCACTCCTAGTCAGTGCCATAAATGTCAGCTGTATGGCCACTCGGCCAAAAACTGCCACGCCCGCCCCCGTTGCGTCAAGTGCCTGGGTGACCATGGCACCTCTGACTGCAACCGCACTCGAGACACCATCGAGCCGCCAAGCTGCGTGCTTTGTGGTGCCGTGGGGCACACCGCGAATTATCGTGGTTGTCCTTCGGCACCCAAAGTCAGCAGGGTGGTGGCTCGTAGGAGTCAACCCCGACCCTCCCCGCAGTATACCAAGTCAACCCCAAAGTTGACCTTGGTACCCTCGCAGGAGGCGCAACCTCCCAAAAGCTCAGCATGGGCCAAGCCCTTGCCATATTCGAGCCTAGCCCTTAAGGCAACGGCCCCCCCTCCGCGCTCTTCTGAGCCAGCCCCCCCTTCGAAAATGGGCAAGTCGGACTTTGCTGCCGACTTGGCCCTCATCATGGAGTTCTCCTCCATCGACCTTGCCGAGGTTCGCGTGCTTGCACAAAAACTTAGGCAAGCAAACACCACCCTCGAAAAACTGATTGCCCTTGAGGCGCACTCAGCTCTTCTCGCCGCCGTTAAGGCAGCTTCGTCCTCCTCCAAACCCTTTTAGGCCCCAAAATGGTTGTACAAAAGGAAAGGAAAAAACCGCGTTCTTTATCACTAGCGTTCTTCAACGCTGACGGTCTTTCAAGACAGCGTTCTATTATCCAAGATTTTCTAAATAGGCACCAACTTGATATCTTGCTAGTACAAGAGACAAATTTAAAGCCCGGTCATCGGGACCCCAAAATCCCAAACTACCAAATTGTTCGCAATGACAGACTGCTAGCTCAAAAGGGCGGCACTGTCATTTACTACAAGAAGGCTCTACACTGCATGCCTCTTGATCCCCCTTCTCTGTCTTACATAGAAGCCTCCGTCTGCAGGCTAGCAATGACCGGGCATTCCTCGGTCATTATTGCATCCTGCTATGTCCCTCCCGGCAAGCCTCGCTCACCTCAATTCGAGAGTGACCTGCAAGCCCTTTTCAGTCTAGGAAGCTCCGTCATATTGGCGGGTGACTTCAACTCCAAAAACGTCATGTGGAATAGCACCACGACGAACTCTAAAGGCAAACAACTAGAAAGCCTAGTTGAACCCCTTAATTTCGACATCATTGCCCCTAGGGGCATGACTCGCTTCCCTACTTCCACTCCCCCCGAGCTCCTTGACATTGCACTTCTCAAAAACGTAGCCCTTCGGCTACGCTTAATCGAAGTCATTCATGAGCTCGATTCCGATCATCGACCGGTAATGCTCTTACTCGGCCCTCCCACCGACCAGCCCCCTGCCACCAAGACTGTGGTAGAGTGGCATAAACTTGAGAAAGCCCTCAAGGCTGCGCACTCGACTGAACTAGATAGGATCCCTTCTGTCATTCGGACATCTGGTGATATTACGGTAGCGGTTGACGCCCTTACCACACATATCACAAACTCAGTCAGAGACTCATCAAAGCAGGTGCCCGTAGTGGATGACCACAGGGGCCCCCTGCCAGATGATATCAGACGGCTGATGACTGAAGCTAACGCCGCAGTTAGACTTCATAGTCGCTGCCCCACTAACGACAATCGAGTCTTAATGCGCTCCCTGCACCGTGAGGTGAGAGAGCGCATTAAAGAACATCGCAATCGTGAGTGGGAGAGCCTGCTCTCGGGGATCGAGCCTAGCCATCTGGCCTACTGGAGGTTAGCTCGCTCGAAAGCGGACGCTCTCGCTCCGATGCCTCCCCTTATCCGACCCAATCACCCTCCAGCATTCGAAGACGAGGAAAAAGCCGATTTCCTGGCTGAAACCCTCGAAGCTCAATGCTCGCCCAGTCTCGAACCCGTCGACCCTGTTCACCTCCATACGGTGAACAGCGAGGTTGACCGCTTAGCCTCCCGACCCCCTACTTCCCCACTTGATCCGATTGAGCCCTCTGAAGTCTTTGACACTATCAAGGCCCTACACCCAAAGAAAGCCTCCGGCCCCGACGGCATTTCTAACAGAGTACTCAAACAGTTCTCTGTTCCCCTTATCCATATCCTAGTCTGCATCTTCAATGCGGCTATGGAAACTTGCACCTTCCCTGATGCTTGGAAGGAAGCCAACGTCATTGGCATCCGAAAACCCAGCAAACAGGCAAACGATCCAACTAGTTATCGTCCCATTAGCCTACTTAATAGTCTAGGCAAGATATATGAGCGTCTTCTAATGAAGCGCCTCTGGGCTCATGTCAATGAGTTCAAACTCCTTCCCGACGAGCAGTTTGGCTTTCGAGCCCAACATTCATGCCCACAACAGGTGCTCCGCATAACGGAGCATGTCCTCTCCAACTGGCAAAGTACCTGGCCTTCAGATACTGGTGCCGTCTTCCTCGACGTTGCGAAAGCTTTCGACAAAGTCTGGCACAACGGCTTGATCTACAAGCTATTCAAACTCGGAGTCCCAGACAGACTCGTGCTCATCATACGAGACTACCTACAAGGTCGCAGCTTTCGCTACACCGTGGAAGGCACTCTCTCTAGCCCTAGACCAGTCAGAGCAGGAGTCCCTCAAGGCTCCGTTCTTGGCCCCCTCCTGTTCACGCTGTACACCAGCGATATCCCCCGCACTCCTCAAGTGGAAATAGCCCTATACGCAGACGACACAGCCTTGTACACATCCAATCGGAATCCCGATCGGGTGGGTATAAGGCTGCAGGCTGCCCTTCACTCATTAGCCACTTGGTTCCGCAAGTGGCGGATCGAGGTAAACCCGTCGAAAAGTACAGCAGTGTACTTCTCACGGAGAAACCTCACTCCCAAACCGATCTCTCTATTTGGCCAGCCCATTCGCTGGGCCCCATCAGCCAAATATCTGGGTGTCATCCTCGATAGGCGTCTTTCCTTTAGGTTGCACATCACTAAGAGGTGCAACCAAGCAAAGTTCACCCTAGGACGATTGTCCTCACTTCTAGGCGCGAAAAGTAAAATGTCCCTTAAAAATAAGGTGACTCTTTACAAAGCGTGCATTCGCCCCATTATGACATACTCATCTGTAGTATTTGCCCACTCTCCTAAAGTTGGTGCCATTCAGGTTATTCAAAATCGCTTCTTGCGAAAAGCCTCAGGCTCGCCCTGGTACTTTCGCAATAACGACCTACATCGCGATTTGAAATTAGAATCAATAGCCAGGTTCATGAAGCTCGCTTCCAAGCGGTTTTATGAACTTGCCTCTAATCATCCGAACCCTTTGGTACACACCATTCCGGTTTACCCGTTGGATCCGCCCGCCAACAAAATCCTCCGTCGACCGAGACACGTTCTCGGAGACCCGGATGACGAAATCACCTCTGCTAATGCGGAAGGTGAGTCATCTATATCAGACAGAGCAAACACTTCACAGAAACACCGACCTCGCCGGCGAGGTCGACGAGTCCCTTCAGTCGCCGCTTATACGAGGTACAGACATGTACCCGGGCGTTTCTCTCCTATCCCCATCCCGGCAACAGCCCAAGCCGAGGTTCGTACCTAAGTGGTGCCCTTGCGCTAGTTGCCTAAAAAACTTACTGGGCTGAGCGCCATCTGCGCTCGCCAAAAGTTCGGTTAAGCTGTCACGGCCTCAGAGGCCAACAGCGATATAAGTCCATTCGAAAAAAAAAAAAAAAAAACGGATTCATTTTAAATCCTCCGTCGTCCGAGACACGTTCTTGGAGACCCGGATGACGAAATCACCTCCGCTAATGCGGAAGATGAGTCATCTATGTTAGACAGAGCAAACACTTCACAGAAACACCGATCTCGCCGGCGAGGTCGACGAATCCCTTCAGTCGCCGCCTATACGAGGTACAAACATGTACCCGGGCGTTTCTCTCCTATCCCCACCCCGGCAACAGCCCAAGCCGAGGCTCGTACCTAAGTGGTGCCCTTGCGCTAGTTGCCTAAATAACTTACTGGGCTGAGCGCCATCTGCGCTCGCCAAAAGTTCGGTTAAGCTGTCACGGCCTCAGAGGCCAACAGCGAGTTAGTCCTTCAGAAAAAAAAAAACGAATTCATTTTACAATCTCTCCGTAGATCGAGACATGTTCTCGGTTATCCACCTACCTTCGACAGAGAAAACACCTCACGCATACACCGACCCCGCCGGCGGGGTTGACTAGTCCCTTCAGTTGCCGCAAGGTTGTTTACACAAAGTGCAGACATGTTCCTGGAAGTTTCTGTCCTATTCCCTTCTGATAAAGATCAGGCCCAAGCTGAGGCTCGTATCTAAGTGAAGGCCAATACCGAGTTAACTTAGAGTCCACCGAGTCCACTTAGATACGTATTACGGTAACCATCGCATTTGATGTTTGCCAATGCATAAATCAATCAACAAAATTTCAATAAAATACAGAGATATACCCATACACTTGAATAGCAAAGAACACGACACTCACAAATCTTTCAATGTGACTATAAAATGAAAATGCTTTTTGTCAATTTTTTGTTGCATCAAATTGTACTTGTTTACGTTTCTGCTTGGCGACTATATAGAGTGTTTGATAATATACCTACGCACAAAAATGAAACAGGTTATTTTGATGAGCATAATAAATGAATTTGTGAAATGTTTACCATAGAAATGAGAAATTTATTTTTGTAATGCAAAACAATCACTTTATTAAATTTATGTTGTGCTATATTGCATAATCCTTGCCATCTAACCACAGATACTGAATAGGTGGCCTCACAAGATATCTCTTTTTGTCCCTTTCTACCCCAAAACCCGCAGCCATTTCCGAAAGAGATATCATATCGGTCTTTCTTTTTGGATGTCAATTGCAAGAGTAGGCAGTAAGTTTTATATCGACTTCATCACCTAAACTTGTCGATTTTCTTTGAAATTTGATAATATAACCAGTAGTTTTTTTTTCGAGAAGTCTTTTTTTATGTTTTGAGAAACCGTCACTTGAATATCGTCAGTATATTACCAAACACCCTGTATATAAAAATCCTTATTTTATTTGATTGATTTTTTGTCACCAGACTGTTTATGCTGAAGTATGTATGATGTAGATAAATATTAAATTATTTATTGCAATAATGAAATAATATATAGGTGAACTTAATTATAATTAGCATTTTCTTCCTGCTCACCTGGGAATACTGTGCAAAACAAACGGTAGGTTAGAATAATAGTAAGTTTAGCCGATAAAAACAAATGAATATTACAACATTTAAAACCCAACAAACTTTGTAATTTTCACTACGCTTTGACTAAAACAATCTCACAGACAGAAAATCGAATGAAACCGGTCAATCGGTTTAACTCGTTTTACGTCGGGGGCTTCTTAGATTGCTCGTATAAAAGTAGTTCGTTATACTGTTTCTCCATTTTCTCCGTCGGTTTTGTTCCGATATCCCGAAGCGAAGTACGTAATAACGTTTCGTCATTGAAACCGAATGGCGGCCGTTTCACACGTTTACTGTTTGTCGTCTGTACTATTCAGTTGGGTACAATCTAAAAGTAGTGAGGGTTTATTTAATTGAATGGAAAAACAAGTAATTTTACCTATGATTTGCTTTTTGAACCAATATCTATGTAAGTGTTTTGTTAATTCAATTATTGTAACTATTGCAACGAATTACTTAAAGTTATAGTTCTCATGTATTTTCGTAATATACTGCATGTCACCGTATTTACGACATTAATTTAAACCACGGGTAGGGCTGATGGCTAGTATTGTTGTACAATAGTTCGTTTTCAAATTAAACAACATGATTAAAAAAAAATGTCAATCACCATAATTTCAAGTGCTAAAATATCAATGAAACAGCCTGTATAAAATAGGTAAACAAATCTTATTCATTCATCATAGAAGTACCTGTTAAACTGACTAAGCGGCATCGGCGCAAAATCGGGGCCTGTTTACGTTAAAAATGTTTTTTTTTTTTTATAACTTGATAGATCGTTTAACCACAATCTCACCTGGTGGTAAGCGATGATGTGGTCTAAGATGAAGCACAAAGATTTAGAAGAATCCTATTCACTCTTACCTTAGAGGCTCGGATTGTATTCTTTAGGAAAAACAGGCAACGGCAAAGTGTTCCATAGCTGTGCGCATCAAGAACGTTGAACTACATAGATACGGATGGTACTGAGCCGTGCGCCTGCTCGTCTTTTGATCCTTTGTTTATTAGAAATGTATCGATTACTAAATAAATATTCAAGCTACCGGTATTAAACCTATCTCTAAAATCAGTTAATACGATTCTGCATATCGTGCCCTTGCGACAAGAACGTGTTTTATCCGAAAACCACTTTTTTCAGAAATCAACTTTGAAGGAATTCCTTCAAAGTCGATTTCTGTAAAAAGTGGTTTTTGGAGATAACACGTTCTTGTCACAAGGGCGCGATATGTGTTTTAAATTAATGTCGTGAATGCGGTGATAGACTAAATCTATTCAAATTGTTATTATTGACACCTGCTACCTACGAAAACTTAGCATATTCTTATTTATCCTGCATAGGATTTACTGTGACTTGGTTCGAGGACCTACCTATGTGACGTTCACGAAGCGCGACAAAATCTAAACTATTTTTTTTTAATTGCTGCCTATGATTAAAGTACTCCGTGCATAAATGTATGTTATACACCCAGTTTTGTGAAGCAAGAACTAAAGATTCTCCCACTTTTCTCTAGGAATTTAGAAGTGGCTACGTAATACGTTTAGCCCAACCGAAATATTTATAACTAATATTTTATAATTAATTAACTAATATTTTTAAGTTTCCATTAAGTGAATCAATGATTGAATGAATTAAAACACTTTATTGTACACATTAAAAAATAAAAATTACAGACAAAATAGAAGACACAAAGCAAATAGTACAATGGGCGGTCTTATCGCTTTGAAGCGATTTATTCCAGACAGCCTTTAGATGGAGAGGATTTCGTTATGTCAAAGATACGGTCGGGGGTGCACTTTAAAGTCTAAGATGTGGATGTAGATAGTGCAACTAATATCTAAATACTTTATAAAATACAAATTGAGAGTAAATTTAATTCTTTGAGAAACAAACATATCTTAAACCTGAACCGTAATACGCCACTAATGATAAAATACGTTTTACATTCTAAACATTTTCCGCTTAAAATGTATTTTTTTTTCATCCTGGAACAGTAGGCCAGCATTAATGCTTGATTGTAGAAAACCTGGCCTCAGTGGGTGTCACAAATCCAGACGAATTAACAAAAAGCTCTATTTTATAAATTCACGTGAATCATGAATTACGAGTGCAAATATTTGTACCTCGCGCTTCACATTTTTAGCTATTCCGTTCTCTGTTCATACAAGTGTGTAAAAATATCAAATTATATGATATTTTTAGATTCATCTTACTTAAACGTATTTAGTGACTAAATATGATTTAACGAGTTGTCAAATCATAAATAAATACGTAAAATTTAAACATGTTACGTCGCTAAATACATTGGATAATCGTTATGCAAGCCATGCTTAGTTTCTATCCTCATTGTTATATTATATACATATATATATATAGTCTACAAAGCTGTTTGAAGTCCCCAATTCAAAATCATCCCAGTGACTGTGATGTCGCAGCAGAAAGCCGTATTTCCGGCCTTTACAAACGGTTCGAAACATACTGTAACGAACCCCTGACACAGACAGGTGTAATTTCTCTTCAAAGCCGCGCTCATGGTCAGAAATTCCCTATTTAAAGCGTACAATAGGCAGTTGACTTTCGAACCGTTGCTTTGCTAATTGTTCAGTACTCCTACTGATTGAACGCTAGTAGGTTGCTGCAAAGCATTGTAATACTATAGATTAACATTTTTTTATTTATATTTGTCAGCCCCTCTACATCTATTCTAATGTGCCAGTAAATTCACAGTGGCCAATTCTTTTGACGGTATTGATTTAGCTAGTTTGATGCGATTTAATTGTCAACAGAATAGTACCAAAGAGACGGTAAAAGACACAAAAGAAGACAAACAAGACATTGGGAAGGTGACCTAAAGAAAAGCTAGCTATCCAGAATAGACACGAATAGCCAGGGACATAATGAAGTGGAAATCCTAAGAGGATGCCTTTGTCGAAGGACAAACTGTTACAAGTGTTACAAAATAGTAAAGCGTTTGCTTGTAACTTAATGTAGATTAAAACAGCAATAAAGACTTATTTTATTTATTCTATTTTATAATTGTCAAACTGATGTCACCGGGGGATGTTTAATGTACCACGGCTGGATTACTTTCAAAACTACGATTACACAAACTCTACTATCATATATCTATTGGATCTGCGTGTAATCACTAATAATAGAAACATCTAAACCAGGGATTCTCAAAGTGGTCGATATCGACCCCATGGGGTCGAAATCGGTTTTCCAGGGGTCGACATAAACGAAAACTGATTTTTGGGGTCGACGAGGTCTACACAACGCTATTCGTCGGAAATCGCGACAAATAGAAAAAGATTGTAAAAAAAAAATCATGCAATGCGGTCACGACCCTCTACATTGGGAAACGATGCACAGAGAGAGAGAGGGGTCGACGAGGTCTAGAAGAGTTGATTACCATCAGCACAGATGAGGAGCTTAAGCAAAAGTTCAACTAAGGCTATCAGAAGTTCTGGTTGCAACGCAACATTGAAACACAGTACCTTATCGCTGAAAAATACCTTATCGCTTTTCCATCATCATACCTAGTCGAAAAAAGCTTCAGTGTGGTTACAAACGTTTTGACAAGATAAAGAAACAGTTTGAAAATCAACGAATGCAGAGATTTAAGGCGGCAACTCACCATTATTGAACCGGATATAGCTAGATTGATAGAAAGTCACCAAGTTTATCCATCAACTGAATTTTGTATTTTTGTATCTTTACTTTCTGATTTTAATGTCTTTTTCAATAAATAATTACTTGATTAAGTATTTTTACGTAATTTGTATTAATAATTTTTAATTAAACTTGTTATTTACTGAATTTTATGTCTATTTACTTAATTAAATTTTGATGAAAAAATGATGTCAAGTTTACTCACTTAACCAAGCGTAAAGTTTTTAAAAGGGGTGAGTATTTTGTATCAATAGGAAAAAACTAGAGTTATAATTTTAAAGTAATTTGGCTATAGAGGTCTGAGGTATCAGGATTTGGAAAAACCCCTCTTGCCCAAAATAGTTTGGGAATCTCTGCTAAACGATACGAGTAAAAAATTGTTCGTCGAGTTTAGGTACGTTTTCTGTTTCCTCATGTCAAATGTTTATTTCGTTTATTCGATTGCTCTCAGTAAAACAAGCAAATAACATAAACCTGAGTATATTTGTAGTTTGCACATGATTTAGCAATATCTGTGAGTACCTTATTTTATTTTATACGCAACTGCAAATATAACAAAACATATGAACTATTTACTTTAATTTGGGCGTTTCATTTAAAGTTAGGTATTTTGACTGCCTCCGTGGCGCAGTGGGTGTATCGCCGGCTGAGACGCAGGAGGTAGCTGGTTCGATTCCCGCCACGGAACAAATGTTTGCATGATCTACAGATGTTTGTTCAGTGTCTGGGTGTTTTTCTACATATTATAATAGGTCTTTACCTATGAAATTGCCGTTCTTCAGTACTGGTCATTTCAAATAGAAGAAAAGTTTAGAATGGCTTTATATTCTAAATTCAAATTAATTTTGTTTTACATAAAAACATGACATTCTTTTTACAAACTCAGTCTTTTGTTTATTGATTAGCGTTGTATTTTCATTAAATTTGAACATTTTTCGTCATAATGGATCTCTAAAAATTCGTGTAATTATGGAATATGAGTTCCGTCGTGGCACCAACGCGACACAAACGGCACGTAACATCAAACACGTTTACGGAGAGAACTGTACAAACGAACGCACAACCCGTTATTGGTTTTCCCGGTTCCATTCTGGAAATTTTGAGTTGAAAAATGAAGCTCGTGGTCGTCCGGAGACTTTGGTCAACAATGATCAATTAAAGGCGATTGTGGAAGCTGACGAAACTCAATCTACAGCTGAGCTAGCAGCAGCTTTAGATGTTAGCATCGAAACAATTTTGATCCATTTGCGACAAATAGGCAAGGTAAAAAAACTTGATAGATGGGTGCCCCACGAACTTAACGATCGCCAGCGCAACGTACGCGTCGAGACCTGCCTCGCGCTGCTCAATAGGCAGTGAAATTAAGGAATTTTGAACTGAATTGTTACGTGCGATGAAAAATGGATTCTGTTCGACAATCGAAAGCGCTCAGCAAGTTGGTTAGATCTGGGTTCAGCACCAATGCAATGCCCTAAACCAAAAATGACCCCTAAAAAGGTGATGATCACTGTTTGGTGGTCTAGTGCGGGTGTGATTCACCACAGATTTTTACAAAACGGCATGATCATTACTGCAGATGTGTACTGTGAAGAACTGGAGACAATGATGGAGAAGCTTGCACATTGGCAACCAGCTTTGGTCAATCAGTCGTCCCCACTGCTCCTTCACGACAACGCGCGACCCCATACTGCATAACAGACAGTCTCCAAGCTGCAAAAGCTGGGGTTGAAAGCTCTCCCTCATCCGCCATACTCACCAGACCTTGCACCTACCGACTATTACTTTTCCAAAATTTAGACATCTTTTTAGTGGGTAAAAAATTCAATTCCCGAGAGGCAGTACAAAATGCCTTTGAAGAGTTTGTTGCCTCCCGTCCAGCTGATTTTTACAAGAAGGGCATCAATAAACTGCCAATGCATTGGCAAAGATGCGTCGATTGCATGGGTGATTACTTTGAATAACAGAAATAAAAAAGTTTAAAAAAATAAGTCTTGTCACTAATTCCATACAAAACGGCAATTTCATAGGTAAAGACCTAATATGTATGTATTTACAAAAAAAAGAGTGTGTGTACTTACATATGTACACGCGTTAGAAGTTATACTTCTTTGGCGTATGGAAAAAAATAACTAAAATGCAGTAGTGATTAACGATAAATATTAAAATTAATCAAAAAGATTTTATTTAAATAAATAATAAATTATTAGTATCCCAGTCGTATATGAAATTGATTTAATAAAAACACCAAAATAATATTTATTTATTCACACTGTTTAATTGTACCCTTACGAAACACGTGTTCTACATATAAAAATACTAGAATATACAACTTGAACAAAGTTATCAATTTTCATACCACCTAGAACTAACTTCATGCTGTTAAATTTAGGTGTCGGTGTGCGCGCGCATCGTAAAAATTCACTCTCATCAATTTTCTCCATCGCGCCAAAAGAAGTATAACTTTAAAAAAGTATATAAGTATTCTATCAGTTATCTGGTTCCCATAGTACAAGCTCTGCTTAGTTTGGGGCTAGATAGTGCTGTGTGAAATGTCCAGCAATCATTATTATTTATTTATTTATTATTATTTCATTATTTTTAAAAACGTGCGACCTATCAGCCGTCAGAACATAACGTATGAGGGGAGTTTGTTGGTGTTATTGTCACGTTGAAAACGAAACAGTAATGCAGTTATAGCCACTTCAGCTGTTACGACCCAACACTTCCGAATCAGAACAGTTTATAAATGCCGACGTACGTGATGTACTTGTTTATTCGACACTCTGTATCTCGTTTTATTTCTCGCTTTCTGCGATTTCTATAGGCTATATAAATCTTTGTGAGCGATAACATGTACGAGTACATTTGGGCTGACCATTGTGAAAAGAGTAATAGAATTTATATTTAAAAAATTATTTTCTTAGCATTCTACTGTAAGTACCTACTAATGGCGTAGCCTAAGCTGATAATTTTCACCAGATCTAGACAAATAAATTATGATAAATGATTTATTGCACATATATGATTAAAGGTTATCTGGAAGAGAATGCTCTTTAGCATTAAGTTCGCCTTTGTACTAGTTTTATAAGTGCAACAAAGTATTTTCAATCAATCAATATGATGTATATGATAAACGATATTAAAGTCAAAGTCAAATATTTTTAATCATTAAAATCACAAGGATCACTTTGAAACGTCAATTTTACTGCCTGTACCTTCGCGACCGAGCCAGGAAAGAAAGGCAAGAAACAAGGCTGGTTGTTTTTTTAATTATCCTTTTAGAATACATAACAATACAGAAAATAAATAACGCCTAAATTGTAACATTTTGAACGAGTTGGAGCAATTTCAATCCCAAGCTTCTCTATCATCTAAATAATCCGATATTTTATAGTAGGCTTTTTTATAAAGATTTTTTTAATTACGTTTTTAAATTTGTTAATTGTCAATTTTTGTACATCCCTTGGGAGTTTGTTATAAAAGCGTACACCTTGCCCTGTAAACGATTTACTAACTTTATGGAGTCTACATGTGGCAACAGC
Source organism: Philereme transversata (assembly GCA_963924445.1). NCBI lineage: Eukaryota > Metazoa > Arthropoda > Insecta > Lepidoptera > Geometridae > Philereme > Philereme transversata. Next base: position 9,873,187 of record OZ004353.1, read on the forward strand.
GAGTTTATCTTTATTTCTAGTATTGCAATTATGATTATCGCTATTTTTCTTAAACAAATTAATATTTTTGTGAACATATATTAGATATATATTAGATATATAGAACATATGTTAGATTTTCATAGATGTATTGACAAGGGAATGTCATGATATTTATTTCCTTAAACTTATTGCGTAATGATTTTCTGGGGCCCATATTATAAATTGCACGAACAGCCCTCTTCTGCAGCACAAAAACGGTGTTTATATCTGCAGCACTCTCCACAGCAGTATACCGTATGACATAATGCTGTGGAAGTAGCTTAAGTAAACTAGTCTAGCTGTGTCTACATCTGTAAATTTAAATGCACAACGGCAGATTATAATTAAAACACTTGTATGATATAAGTTAAATTGAAAATTTCTTAAGTTTTTCGGAGGCCTTTGACCTCCAAACAGACAACTGAGTTAAAAACCTAACCCATACGAACATTCACTGCAAGCGATAATATCAAGTGTCATTCCACGTTGGAGGTTTTACCCCGCACCAAACACAGGCTTTATAATTATGCGGTTTTCTCCAATATGCAAACAGGGCGTGGACAGCCATCCACGCAACTCATTTGCATGGAAATTACAGAGCATTTGAACATGAGATTCGGTATCATCAAACATTTCAACAGTTATCGTGTAAGTATAGGAAAACTTGTTATGCATGTACTTTTTCTTTACTTTTCTGCAAAGCTCTTCAGTGTACAACAACTTCCTAGTTATTTAGCTCCATAAAGTCCTCTCCATTCTATGGCTATCTAGAAAAAATCGCTTCATGTTATAAGGCCGCACATTATTATTTTTCGTTGTTGTTAGTTTTTTAAGTATGTAGTTCAGCAATTGGTGTTATGTACAAAAGAGTTGATTTATGTAGTTATTTTCTCACGCATTAGGTTTAATAAGAGTGTTATGTAAAACCTTCTAAAAACCTAGTGGCAAAACAATTCTTGCCTTTTGTGATCATGGTCCAACGCTTCAAAGCTGCCAATCCAATTCATTTTATTTCACAGCCTTTTGTCCATGACTTTTTTTGGCGCCAGCTTGTTTTTATTTGAGAGTGAAATTTCACACATGTCTAAAATGGGTGGGATGCTTTGTTAACCTTTTAGCTGAATTATCTTTGATAAACAAAGCGCAACATCTCGTTTCAATATTCATGGTGACTTGCGCAACGATGCCTAATTGCATCCTATTCTTTTTATATTAAACAATTTAATATTACATAAGAGCGAAACCTTCTAATACTGGTATTATTTACTTGAAAGGAGGTTTCAACTACTAGTTAAGCGATTTTAAACACAAGTTATTGAAATAAAAACATTTGTATTTGTATTTTGTATTGTATCCTAATCGGAAATATGAAAGTTTTTTGTTTGTTTGTAAGTTTGTTTGTTTGTTTCTTACCTTTTCACGACCAAAGGGCTGAACGGATCGTAATGAAATTTGGTAAGAAGATAGATTATATCCTGGGGAAGGACATAGGCTATATTTTGTTTCAAAAACATATCTTGAAGGGGGTGAAATTGGGGTTGAAAGTTCCATATAATTTAACCGTCGTTCATTGACGTGAAGTCATTTATATGAAGTGTCGCGTCACTTTGACTTTTCATTCTGCATTTGATTTCTTTGATAATTTATATGGCAGAACAATGTTTGCCGAGTCAGCTAGTTGTACATATAATGCCTGAATATGTTTAAGGGCGCACTATACTTGGGGAGACGATAAATTGCTTTTTTAGAAACAATGTTTTGTTTAACAAATTTTGTGCTTTCAATTTGTAATTCATATAGGATACGTGCTAGAAAACACGATTCCGTAAAATTTTCTCTATTGAAATAAAATCCATAGATGACTCCAAATTTATCTTAAATCCGTTCTTATGCGATGAATACTTCAACTGATCTTGAAACTTTATACAGTAATTTTACACAACATAAATAAGTGCACCTGTGTTTTAAATTTTCAAAATACCTTTTAATTTTACCATAAAATGAAAATAACTAACTTTTGCACAAATGAAACCATTTGATTCGGACGCCCGGTCCGCGATTCAGTCTGGCCTCGGCTTTCAGACGAGGTATCTACATATGTCGCTTGTCGCTCTAAACGATCACTTAATTCTTAGGTAGAATTTATATTAAGTTGGTCTTTGTAAAAACGCAGTAATGAGAAATAAGCACAACAAGAAAATGAAAGGACTGAATGATAAAAAAACCGGCAAACATCACGGCGAGCCTAGTGCAGCGGCGCGCGGAGAAGCGGGGGTGAAATTCGAGTTTGGGGTGAGGTATAGTCAACTCTTAGAGAGTTGTCAAATCATACAAATATGTCAAATTTAAACATGTTTCATCGCTAATTACGGTTAGGAATCGTTATGCAAGCCACGCTCAATGTGGAAAAAACACTAATTGAAATTCACAAACTATTTTGGTTGTCTAATTTCTCAATTAAATCTATTAATTTATCGCAAATAGATGTAGTAAATTACTGATTAACGTGTTATGACTATCGATATTTTAGTTTTAAAATACGTAAATATAAACGTTTCAAAAGGATAAGGTTTCTATGAAATGGTTTCCGAAATCTGAATTAGTAAAAATCAAAAAATGAGTTTGATTTTCATTGAATAGAAAAGCAAATCGACACTTTTTATCAGATTAGGATTTAAAATTTCTGATAAAACAACACAAACTATTATGAATAAATACTAGGTTATGTAAGGTTATTTCGTCTTTTTGTATATTTGTATATTTTCCTACATATTTAAATGATTATTGTACGATTTCTTTGCACAGCTAGGCTTTTCCGCGGAGATCTGTTTGTGTCGACAACGAATAGCGAAGTGCGGAGGAATCGATTTGAAAGTGGTTTTTATAAACGTAGTAGACCATAATCTTATACTTTGACAAAATAATCGAAGTCGTCTCTACTCCAGTCTGAAATTTGATGATATTTTATCATATACATTATAACTTCATAACGTCGGCCTAATTATCAGCATTCGTAAATCCATATGGGCAAATTTTACGGGAGCAACCAAAAACTGATTTTCTTACAAAGTTTGAGAGATTTTTATTGAGTATATAAAATATTACTTTAAGATATAATAAATACCCTCATTTCATACCTAAAGTAAGAGTAACTCAATATAAATCTCTCAAACTTTGTGAGAAAATCAGTTTTTTGTTGCTCCTGTAAAATTTGCCCACATGGACTTACGAATTCTGATAATTAGACCGACGTTAAGTAGTTTTCCAATCAATGCTCTTGTTTTCTAATTTGTATCGTAATATTTAAGAATTTAAGCCATTAATACACAGAATACTTAAATGTCTACAACGAATCGAATTCGCTCAGTAGACAAATTACCAAGACATTCGTTTGCAACTTTGAATATCTGCTGGAAGATTCTGGAACAGTCTTGTTGGTTTAGTTTGCCGGTTCATGACAGATTAGACCGAACAACGTTGGAATAACGTCTTTGAGATTACATTGTGCCATCTCCTCACAATTTTACACCTATCATTTCAACAAGAACAGTACCGTTCATGATATTAAAAATTCGCAATGTACAAATTGCTCATATCAACTTTTACTAAGTACCTGCTGTATTATGTTTGCTATATAAAATTAATAAAACAGATTAACAAAGTGTAACTAAATTATAATTCAAAAAACTTATAAAATTTAGCCTGCTGAATTATAATACTAAATGGGATTATGCGGGCCATGTAAGACGAATGCACCCGGACAGATGGGCAACGATCGTCACCCAGTGGGTGCCTGAAGACGGGCGACGGCGCCGAGGAAGGCCTAGTAGACGCTGGCGTGATGATTTCAATGCCTTCGAGACAGATTGGTGGGATTTGGCACGCGAGCGAAAGTCCTGAAAGACAAGTGGGGGAGACCTTTGCCCAGCAGTGGGATGACACAGGTTGAATAAAAAAAATATACTAAACTGTGTTTAGCTCTGTTAACATTTATGTTGAATAAATACCTTTTAAAAACAAAACACTACCAATTTCTTTCTTATCTATTTTATTTTCATACGTGTTTGGGAGTCAGCTGAATCGAGTGATTAAAAAAAATTGATTATGATTATTGGAAAGCAGAGCTGGAAGGCCAGATTTTTTTTAATTTTGAACCTTTTCTAGGAAATATAACAGATAAGTTTCATAACGCGTGATTAATTCGTCATTAAATAATTCAACTGCTGGTGATTGTTACGGCTGGATGGTCACACTGGATGTTACTGTAACAAGATACCTACGAGTAATAATAGTTCCTGTTATTCACCATACAGAGAATGTTGGTCAGTATAATTATCACTCTAATATTATAAATGCGAATGTTTGGCTGTTTGTTTCTTTGTTTGTTACTCAATCTCGTCAAAACGGCTAAACCGATTTCGATGATATTTGGTATGAACGTAGATTATTTATTATCACATAGGCTACTTTTTATCCCATAAATCAGTTCCCATGGGATAAAAATAGGATGTCAAAGTTTCTATATATATTTTTTCACTCCCAGAACAACGCGGGCAAAGCCGCTGGCAACAGCTAGCATACCATCTACTTATAGTTCAGTCAATGAAGACATAAAGGAGGTACAAATAAATAAATAAATATTGCTGGACATTTCACACAGCGCTAACTAGCCCCAAACTAAGCAGAGCTTGTACTATGGGAACCAGATAACTGATAGAATACTTATATGCTTTTTTTTTGTAAATACATACTCATAATATATAGAAAAACACCCAGACCCGCAACAAATATCTGTAGATCATGCAAACATTTGTTCCGTGGCGGGAATCGAAGCCGCTACCTCCTGCGTCACAGCCGGCTATACGCCCACTGCACCACGGAGGTCGTCGAACGACAAAAGGTCAAGAAATGTTTTAACTTGGGTTGGTTTTTTTAGGTTAGTACTATTGGGTATCCTAATTAATATTGCGAGCTTTTTTTTTCTTTCCTTGACCTACCCATTGCCTGGACTAATAAGCATCAATTATTATTGGATCAGACCGAAAGCCGATTTTTTAGGGCTTTAACTGAGTCAAAGAGTAGATATATATATTATTAAATCTCTGTGTGCAATCGACGAGCAAGGAGGTTATAGGGTGAACTCATCTAATTCTGTGACTCGCCTAATTCAGTGGTATTTGGTTTGAGCTCTACCATAGGCCTGTACGAGCGAAATCAATGATTGGAAATACAACCTTATGCCTCTGTAATAATGTTCAAATTCGTCTGTAAAGTTTGGGGACGCTCGAGTGAGCGAGATAGTAACAACGAATGGTTTTGTCAGTCCGCGCGCAAATCTCGCCGGTTTCGGCAGTGTCTGTGAATTGGTGGCGAACTTTGCTCTATTTATGTAAGTATTTAACCGATTTCTTAGCTTCTTTCTATTATAATGAATTGTAAATGATATTTCTTCCTTGATGTGGCAGTAAAAAATTCGTCATAGTTCTGCGTCGTTTTAGTGTTAGAGCTTATTTTGTTCGTCAAAAATATTAGCGTTTTAGCAGTTGAGTGGTTTTTGTGCTATCACAGAATTAGAGTAGTTATATACAATTATTTGTGGTTTTCACTGAAAGTATTGACTTATTTTGAGTTTAGTAGACAAGATTGATGTTATTTGATTAGTTTTATCTTGTCTCAATTAAAATGATGACTTTAAGCCAATATTATATGTATATTTTGCTATCACGGAATTGAGTGAGACTTTTTTGCACTTGTCACGTAATTACGTGAGTAGTTTTATTACCAAATTTCGCAGCATTTGTTTTATTAATACGAGCTGCAAATTTAAACAGACGCTAAATCTAAGCAGGTATGTAATTATTATTATAATTTGCTTGTTTACTTTCAGATTTCATGGAAGACAAAAAGAACCGAAAGTATTCAGAGTCTGATCTGAAAACCGCCGTCGAAAATGTTTTGAGTTCAACAATGACAGTATACAGAGCTTCTAAGGAGTTTAAGATTCCATGGACGACGTTAAAAGAGAATGTGACTAAGTACAAAACTCTACGAGAGGATAATCAAGATGCACAGATCGTCATGTCCTAATGCGACGATTTTTAAGTGTGATATGTGTTTTGCCGAAGAATAATTCTAGAAGATATTACTAAAATGTATATCTTGTTTTTTTATGTTTATATGTTAATTTTAAGATTTTAATTTTGTACAACAAAAATAAGTTAACTTGCCTAATTCCGTTATATCGGAGTTAAAGTAGTAGCTATCACGGACTTAAAGAGGTCACCACGGAATTAGGAAAGTTGACTTGCTTTAGTAAATTTGATATAACTTTTAAGATTTTAGAAAAAACTGTGATTAATTGTGCCTATATTCCTGATAAAAGACTGATTGAAACTCATGCGAAGCCTGAATAAAAATAATTAATAATTTATTGGTATTTTATTACTCAAATGCCTTTATCACGAAATTAGATGAGTTCACCCTACTTTCCTACAGCGGCTGCCAACGCATACGATTTCAAATTCAAACGCGTTCCCTTTTCAAAAACTTTTTTGTTTCTTTTTTTGTTCAAAGAATTTGTCTTACAACCAACTTACAACCATGCGTCTACTTCTAATTTAATTACAAAGAAATAAAAGTATTCTGAACAGATCGCCGTGCTACATAATAATATACGTTAAAACAATCTATTTTGATTCAACTTATTCCTTGAACTCCCTGACTTGATATCGAACCATAACAATGAGAATCTATTGTTTTAATCCTGGGTTTTGACAGTTTTATAATTGATTGAATTATTTGCACTGTTTGCAGGTAAAAAGTGGCGCTTGCTAGCGTCTGGGTTGGGGCGATGATTGACTACGGGCCGCGCGCACACAATGCGACAAGAGTCCACCGATGTGAGTACCTCCATTTAGTACTATACACACTTAATAACTGTACGATCGTGGTGACGTATAATTTACCTTTTGTCTGACTTACCATAAGTAACTAGTGATTCGCCCCGAACTGAGATCTCGCGAGTCTACCATAAAAACAAAAAAATATTATTCGTAATCTTTTCGACTAAAAAAATAGTGCCACGAAATAAATAACCAACTAACTTGACCTACGGTTTCATTTAAATTACAGGTAACGGGAGTTTATCTTGATTGGTTAATTTTTTTTGGGGTACAAATTGGAGTTATTCTGGATTTCAGACTTTTGCCTATATTTGTGATACCAGCATACCAAGTTACAGCACTGTGGGGTCACTGGTGTACCCTGTGAATGTTGTCAAAGTTTAGTTTTTATTATGGCTAATAACTCAAAAACTACAACAACTTTACTAAAAATAAAAACGGGGTAGATATGTACTAATGAAGACCTTTCATTTGACGTCTCATTTGACCTAATAGTCTCATTTTATTTTTTTTTACCCCTCTTGAACCCCAATATCTCAACAACCCCCAACATTTATAACATGTTTAGTCACACCAAAATTGTGCGATCACTACCTACCTATGTATAAAATTTAACGATGATCGGATCAACGCTTCGAAAGTTATCCTCGGACAAACACACATACATACAACGCCGATTTGCCCTAGTTAATTTAGAGATCTCGCTTCGCTCGATAAAGTAAAACAGGAAAAGATCAGAGGGCTTAGCCAAGTTACAGTCGATTAGCGATGACGCTAGTCGATAAGTCCGAAAATGTATGGGATTTGACACATGCTATAGAAATACCACGTGATTCAGCGACAACAAATGTATGTAGAAATCGAATAGATTTGTGGCGAATGTAATTTGGCTACGGGCCCAGGAGGGCTTAGCCAAGTTACATTCGCTACGATACAAATCGTTTTCGAAAGTCGTCAACGCTTTATCAAAAGCGAAGATAAAAGATCGTATTACGAAGAGTCGTATTACGTTTACCCTGACGAACGCTAAATCCATTCGTCTGTTCATTAACTCTATGTTTAGCTATGGAATTCCGTCAGTAAAGTATGTAGGTACATTAATCGCCGCTGTCATTGCGTCATTGTTCGGACCGTAGACGGAGAAAGCGCAATTTCTGGTGATTTTCGTTGATATTATTTACTTATTAATATTTGCCTATGACCAGTGAACTTGGTAATATGGTACGTTGTAGTATTTTAGACTGTAAAAGTGATAATTTAACGGAAAGAAGAAAATGTAAGCTTTCATCGGTAAGTAGCGTGTTTGTTAATATTTGTCAATAAAACATAATGCCGGAGTATGCGCAGTCTCCCTATTTAAATATTTAATACTTTAGTTGGCTTTCTATTGCTACTATTCGTATATTTTTTATATTTTAAATTCTAAAATCTCCCAAACCAGCTGAAATCTCGCAAAAAAGTATTCTTTAGTTTGGTTATACGATCTTTCGGGCTGCCAACAAGAACAAACCTATTTTCCCAAAAATCTTAACATAACGCGTCCGTGGTAATATCGAATTTTATATAAATCCATTAATTTGTTTTCAGTTTTGTCACAATAAGAATTTATCAGGTCAAAATGGGCTTAACTGATTGAAATCCTGTTTTTTTCAATGGTTTACTATGATTTCAAGGGAAAATTCTTAGTTAAAGTTTATTGTATAAAATGTGTAGGTACCATAGATTTATTGAAAATCCAGATTGGTGAGCGCAGTAGATAAGGTACTATTGGTGTTAAATATTCAGTGAGATGATTGTGCCGTCCCCTGTTGTAATCATTTTAGTCGCGTGATAAGTAATTCACAGGAATTGAAAGGGTCCTATTCTATGGCTTAGACTACACAACAACAGCACAATTAACCTACATGTTTGTTTTACAGATTTCCCAAAGAGTTAAATTTATTAAATTGCTGGGTTAAAGCTACGGGTCACCGAGATTGGCAACCAACTGAAGGAACCCGCGCGCGTCTGCTCGAGACATTTTCAGACTCAATGTTATAGACGGGCTAAAAAATAACACTGTAGGATCCATTCCGAAGCTATATTATGTACATGTAAGTTAAAGTTTTTGATGTGAAACCGTCATGGCTTCAGAGCGATGCCATAAGATACGAGTAATATCGTCATCTATCAATTGGGAAGTTGGGCCGATTGGGGTGTTGGGCCGTTGGTTGGACCGTCATACTTATTTATATTGCGTATGATAAGATAAGACACGGTTTTCAATAATTATATTATTTATCATAATTTATTTAGATGTTTCACATCTGCCGAGCGTCCTGAGACGGCACAGTTTTTGTTGTTTATTAAAGTCTCAAAATCCTTTTAATGTTAAAAATGCCATTTAATCGTAAAAAATATAGCTAGCTATGTTATCATAATATAATATAGTTGTTATCAATTTTTTTCTAATCGTTTCAGAACTTGGATGAACAATTTGAACGTAACACCTGACATGTGCAATACTGCTCGGAAAATAACAATACTGCGCTTCAAAAATTGGCAACTATAGAAAAAGAATGCTGAACTTTCAGGCTGGATCATTTATCAAACAACAGACTGCTGATGCATTAAAATCAATAGATCCTATCTACCAAGATAATTAAAAAAAGTCAGGGTTAAAAATGCATATTTGTTAATTATATTGTGTAGAATAATTTATGCGCCTAATTTTTGTATCCAATTCCTGTCTTTTTTCTATATGTTACTGCTAAGAATAAATAGATAGGTACTCTCGAAAATTTGCACATTAATTATAGGTGTATTAAGTTAAAAAATTACTTGTTTTTATTTGCCCTGCAACGTCTGTCGTTGGCAAATTTATACAAGGTTCATACTGTTTTGCTGGTTGTTGCTTTAGTATACAATATTAGAATGCACGAGGCACGATTAGAATCGGGGTAAAAATTGTATGATGTGGCAGCCCAGAATTTTGCGGCTACGTCATCCAGTGTTACCGTTTTAGCCACTTTGTGGCTAGATCTAGCAGATTTTCAATGGTTTCAGCCAAAAAATAATTAATTTTAGCCACCAAAACTTATCTAGCTATGTACTTCTAGTATTATTTTAAATCATTACTATTTATATAACTTTTGCCAAAAGTCTACCGACTAAGCCGTTTTTTAAATGATTTAAACTAAACTCATGGACACACGTCCATGCGCTTAGGTTTAGGGCTTCTACCCATACTCACCTACGGTGCGCAGACTTGGTCTTTCACTGTTCAACAAACGTCCAAGCTCGAGGTATGTCAGGGGACTATGGAGCGCAGTATTTTAGGTGTCCGGTTATCAGACCGAATACCGAACTCGTACTGCGCTCGCAAATAAAGATTATGGATATCACAAAAAAAATCAGCACAGCTCAAGTGGGATTGGGTTGGCCACGTTTGCCGCATGCCCGAAGATCTATGGGCAAAGATAAAAATCGATTGAGTCCCTAATGCAATACGCCCACGCGGTAGACCACCACGGAGATGGCGTAACGACAATGGATGACGCCGATTGCGAGTATGGGATAATGAAGCAGGCTAAAACTGCTTAATAATTTAGCCACTTCTAGCAATATTTCGAAAGTGATTCTTTCACAAAACTGCAGGAACATTTTCTAAAAAAATCCAAGTTGGATTTATCTGACAGATTTCGACTTTGACAATTATTTCGAGGATCAACTGTCAAATTCGCATTGTGTAAGAGCCTGTCAAAACGAAACCGAGATGAACGAATGAAACACCCTTTTAAAGCATTATTTCGAATTGTGTAGGATAAATTTCAGCTTCATTGACATCCGAATGACGGCTGATATGATAATGTCAAGCAAAGCAGGGATCTCTAGACTTCAATATTCCCAACTTAGTGCTTTCGGCACTAGATTTAGTGCATTTCTTGATGTTTTAGCGCTCAAAATTCCATAACAGTGCCTAGTGCCCTAACTAGCGCATTTTTCAAAGTCTGCAATTTATTACGCACATTGGTAAAAACAAAACCAATCAATAGCGCGTTTTGAAACACGGTTAAATTTAAACAATTTATAGTTAAATTACAAGTATAAACTCCAACAATCAACTCCTGGTCCCTCAACTTCTGAAACAGCCACCACAGCAACCGTGAATTCAGACCATGATTCCAATTCTGATTCGGACGACGATCTAATTTTGTAATAACTACTTAATATTCTCAATAAAAAAACTTCTTTTTTAAAATATTTTTATTAATTTTATTTATTTGGTGCTCTTTTATCAAAATTAGCACAACCCTAGTGCATTTTAGGGTTTGTTTAGCGCATTTCTTACAATAGCAGTTGGCAACACTGCTCGACTTGCCTTGCCTACTTGTACTTGAATACAAATTAAAGAAAATATGTTATGTATAAATTATTCGATTGCCTAGCGATTCTTAGTTTAATTTATTTGATGAGCTCGAATAAACGAAGTGGTGTACATTTTTAATGCAGTTACATCATTTTTCAGCCAAACTCGAAGTGAAATGCGGCCTAACATGTAAGCCTAATATATACCTACTTTTGTTTGATGTAGATTTTTTGCCTATAAAATCAAGGGAAGTCCTACGTATTTTGACAAAGTATTCTTGCTTTTCATAAGTCATAACCAATAATATGACAAAACATTGTAAACAACGCGTAAGTAAGTTAGGAGAGACTAGCCTCTTAACTATTTCAGCCAAATTACCTAAGAAATGTATGTAAACAAACCATACATAACCTCGAAAGTAAAATTTTAACAAGTTTCTTTTTTGCAGATTTATACAAAGAATGGTATTTCCTGGAGTAGTCTGGTGCATTGACGACACTTATGTGGCTATAGTGAGAACACATGAACATGAGAAGATCTATTTCAATAGGAAAAAATATTATTCAATGTAGGTATGTAAAAATACCTTTGTATCAGAATTTACTAAATATTAATTAATAACAATTTGGCGTAAAGCGCTGCATTGGTGTTCTAAACAAGTGGTTCGCACCGAACTGAGATCTCGCGAGTCTCCTAAAAAACAAAAAAATATTATTCTTCGGGCGACTTGCACAACAATGCTATTTAGTGGCTAAATATGATTTAAGAAGTCGTCAAATCATACAAATACGTCAAATTTAATCATGTTTATTCGCTAAATATGTTTAGAGATTGTTGTGCAAGCTGGCTTTAATATTTGACTAATAAAATGGTGCCACGAAATGCACAACCAACTAACTTAACCTACAGTTTCATTCAAATTACAAGTAACGGGAGTTCATGTTAATTGGCTGTCAGACTGACGTGCAAAGCCAGCTATTTATTTATATTGGGATATACCCTTACATGCAATAGTTTAGACGTTGTGGGTTCAAATCCTGCCTGTGCACCAAAGGATACTTTTAACTCATGTTTGTGTGATTAATGTATGCACTTATTTATGTTTTTAATGTTGTTTCAGAATCAAAATAAAATGATTTTGCTAAGCATGTCTACTGGAATAGAAATAGAAATTAAATTAAACACTCTCAGATGACCCGATACTTGATCAAAATCTGTCTCAAAGTGCTATAGTGCTCTACAGAAATCGGCCGAAAAACATAGTGTAACCATCAAATGGACTAAAGCTCACAGTTCCAAATACAGATTGAGAATTAATTCTGAAAAGGAGTACCAGAAAGACTGGGAACGTAAAACCGACTGCAAGCAAACAAAGACAATGCTTCTGGCAAAAAACAGAAAAACAACAAACACCCTGTTAAAAAAGAAACACGAAGATCTAAGGATGCTGGTGGGAATCATCGCAGGACACTACAAACTTAATCTCATCACCAGAAGACTGGAGCCATGGACAGTGGGCTTTGCCACAGATGCCTTCGGGAGGAAGAGACTGGAGCATGTGATACTCCACTGCACTGCCACAAACGATGCAAGACTGAGAACAGATCTGTAAGGGGTCATCGAATCCTCATCCTCCACCAACACCGCTACTACATCAATATCCACGGGAACCCTGGAAAGCTGCTGCCACCAACACAAAGTCCTACTCCGTTAGTTATTTCACAGAGGATGGCTGGGGTCAGGTTAGAAGGGGGTAATACACAATACACCCCAATGCGGAACGCCAGTGCAGATCTCTTATTCCCCCCACCCTAGAATTAGATTGAATGCATCCTGGTTTTGTACATAATAGGCTGAAACACCAATGTTTATTCATATGTACTTATCCAAAAGCTTTGTAATATTACCTTTATCTACATAAGTAAATTTGTAATTATGTGATGTTGTAATAATGTAGCTTGCTAAATATTTACTAATAACAATAGCAAAATTTCAGTTGTATTTTTCTTACCTAAACTTTTTCAAGGTAGGTCTATGAATTGAATAGATATTTGTATTATAAATAGTACAGTAAATGTATGCTTTTTTTAATACCTACACTCACAAGCTTTCTAATATAATTTTTTTTATATAAAATCTTTTTTAAAACATCTGACTCAGCTAACATGCTCTACCGGTCCAGATACGACCTGCTGAAGGAGGATGCTGTGTAGTTATTCATTACTGTGAACAATTATGGAACTGACCTCATCATCAAGCCTCTTGTATCATTTATCGTAAATGTAAACTGAGTCTGAATAAATCTATGTAATATATACGAATAAAGTAATTATCTAACTTTGCATCACTATAATCATTACTAAAACCTACAATTATCATCTTACCGAAATTTTACATTCGTCTCATTATCTTGAAACCAAAGTTTTTGAAGGTTTCACTTCTACCACATGTGAATTACACACATGCTTTTATTAATCATTTTCATTGATATCGACAATTATTTTCTTTAAATTATGTGAGATTTTTGACATTATTATTTCTCGTTATGCTCTTTTCAATATATTATAATAATTTATTTTATTTACCATGTAACGATTTTTTTATTTTTTTTTATTACATGCATACGAAACAAGCTTCTGGCCCACCTAATGTTAAGTGGTAACCATCGCCTATAACAGAGAATTGCCTCGTAGGTCTCGCTCGCTAGAAATGTGCCCTACGATGCACTGCCCTGCGTCCATCAACTTATTTCCTATACAGGGTGTCCCAGAACTCAACGTCAAGCCGAAACGGGGTGACAGGATTGATCATAACGATCACGAGAAAAATCTGAAAAAAAAAATATCCCATGCAGTTTGAAAATTATGGGCATTTTAAGAAAAACCTAGAAATTTGATCAAACTGTAGCATTTTTCGGTTATTGTGGTTATTCTTTTTTATTTTTGTTCATTTGAACTTTGGAAACATAATTCTAAATAACATTTCTAGAATCCCAATAAAAAATAATGACACAATTGCCTCAAGTTTCCGAGAATTGAGACTATTTGTTAAACTACGAATTTAAAATGTTCAAGATTCGTCGACTTTGACAGGCCCTCCTTTAAAAAAAATGTACTAGAGTGCCTTGGCAAGTGGCATTAAAAGTTGGCGCATTTAATCATAATTCTAAAATGATACAATACTTGTTAGTTCCATACAATAAAAAAGAGTAAAAAAATTAAAACCTCAAGTAACCCGATTTTTGCTATCTCAGTTAAAATGTTTTTGATTCGCACAAGCTCTAGTAGGTTCTTAATTTTAAGGCAAAATGAATGGGGTCGCCACCCTTGTCCCACGGCCGCGATCTTGAAAATAGGGGTATAATGGTTTTTACGATTATATCTCTTAAACTATTAATTTGATAAAAAATATTTGTTTACATTTTTTGTTGAAAATTAAATTCTCTACAACTTTGGTCCTTTTTGTCGTAGAACTATAAATAAAAAAGTTATAAGCGAAAATGTTCAGAAATTCGAGAAAAAAGTTTATATTTTTCGATTTAATTTTTTTTTATCATTTTACGAAAAAATTATATCAGACCATTTTTGTAGATCGTTTTTTGAGGAACAACTTTTATTCGCAACATTTTTTCATTAAGTCAATAGCTAAGGTTTTACAGCGCTCCGAAGTGAGTACTATTTTTGAGTACCTACTCTTAACTATACCTATATTATACGTGTGTACTAATAATGTGTCATCAGTTATTATTTTTTTATTTTTTAAAAAATTATAATAACATAATAAAAAAAAACAACAATAACTGATGACACATTATTAGTACACACGTATAATATAGGTATAGCTAAGAGTACTGAAAAATAGTACTCACTTCGGAGCGCTGTAAAACCTTAGCTATTGACTTAATGAAAAAATGTTGCGAATAAAAGTTGTTCATCAAAAAACGATCTACAAAAATGGTCTGATATAATTTTTTCGTAAAATGATAAAAAAATAAGTTATATCGAAAAATATAATTTATTTCTCGAATTTCTGAACATTTTCGCTTATAACTTTTTTATTTATAGTTCTACGACAAAAAGTTACTAGACCAAAGTTGTAGAGAATTTAATTTGCAACAAAAAATGTTAACAAATTTTTTTTATCAAATTAATAGTTTAAGAGATATATCGTAAAAACCATTTCAACCCCTTTAACCTTCAACCATTAAAATAGTGCCATGAAATGAATAACCAGATAACTTGGTCCACAGTTTCATTCAAATTACAAGTAACCTCATGTTCATGTAACTTGGCCTACTCTTTTTTTAGGTACAAATGGCAGTTATTCTAGATTTTAGACCTATGCCTATATTTGGGTCACTTAGGCTACACGCATACCAAATTACAGCCCTGCGGGGTCACTAATGGGTGGTTACCGTTACGGTTACCGACACCTCTATATATAAGTAGGTATGTCATAATTGTTCAAGTTTTCATTTCAGTCGGCACTCTCGGAGTGCCATTTTTTCATTTTCCATCACTTGCATCCTGTACTTATCAGGTTGAAACTTTATACAATTTCCTGCTTCCTGCAAACCTTCTTTTGCGTGCAAAATAATGGGTTCTCTTCCCATTCAGCATTCATTTCATTTTAAACTGCCGTCAAACAATTAATCATACTTCACATAAGTCACAGAACCGAATGAACGGAATGGTAATAATATTCATCAAAATATACAAGTTTGTACTGTGAGGATAGAAATCCACAGACACTTTTATTAAAACTAATCATTATTACCAAAGCAATAAAGTTCATTATGTTGTACAGTGTTATCATTTAATTATGCTTTACGGGAAATCCCCGATCAATTTCATGAGTATTGCGATCTTGTACCTAAATGTATTTCCATCACACATATGTACTTACGAAATTGACAAAACTACTAAATTCTACGAAGGCGTTTTGACCTAAGTACTAAAGAATCATAAGTTACGCTCGTAATCTACAAAAAAAGTAGAAATCTACCAAAGGTGGTCATTAGCATCATAATAGTCTGTGGAATTAATAACGAACGAGTCTCTCATAGAAAATCAAAGTAAATGCTGCCGCGTAAACACATACTTATACAGGTACATTAGTTTACCAACGGACTGAGTCAAAACATTCAACCTAATCACAACTACAGCACATATTAATAAAGTCACAAATCCTTTAAATATTACTATCATTCGTCTCAAATAACGAGCATAGTATTACATTACACTATGGAAAGATTTCTAGCAGTCGTTGTCGCTTTGTCGTAAATGAAGTTTTGTGCCTAGCCAAGTTACAGGTGTCGTATCGAACGTTAATTCCATTGGTCTGTGCGTCAGCTCTATGTTTTGTCTATGCCCTTCGTCAGCAAATACTAAATACCCCTCAGTGGAAGGCCGCCATCTTAGATATGCGCAAGAGATTTGACGCGCGTTTTTATCCACAGCGCCATCTGTGTTACCATGTCTGAACCATCGCGTAGTTCACTTAAGTAAGTAGAGTAAATCCATATCCGTGTGTTACTTGGTTCCACCGTTCGTTACTAGGTGGCGCTGTCATCAACAGTTATGAAAGTTTGATAAATTGTGAAAGTAAAGACAAATAAGTTATATCGTAATAAAGCACTAACAAAGATAACAAAATAAATAAAAATAATTATATTTCTTTACAAAAAATACCATTTAACCGAGAAAATACAACGCAATACAGAAAACTTAACTTGAAGACTGAGCTCAGCTGATAATAAATCGCCATTTTGTGTCGTTGTCTACAGGGTTCTGGCGTTCGCTTGATTCTTGGCAAGAAAATCGATGACAAAGCGGTAACGCTTGTCGTTTGTGTATTTTGGCTACGAAAATGTATGAGAAAGTAATCGTTCGACACAGTCGATTCGTTTGATGTAAATTGTTGTCGATGGGTCACGTGATATTTTCGTGGCATTGTGTGAATCCCATACATTTTAATTCCACAATAGATTCGACAGCTGACGTTTTCGTTTGTCAAAATTGTCTTTTGGCTACGGATTTGTATGAAAGTAAGTTTGACCCCGCCGAATCGTTTGATGGAATGGATTGTTATTGACACTTGGCTAGGCATTATATGTTCGTTGTCGACAGACCACGTGGTAAATTTATAGCATGTGTCAATCCCATACATTTTCGGGCGTATCGACTGGCGTCATCGTTTATCGACTGTAACTTGGCTAAGCCCTCAGGTCAGCCAGGCTAGCGTGACCACCCTAGAAAAATTTCTCTTAATGGAAGAATGGAATAAAATTAAATTTTAGCGTAGAGTGTAAAAACTTTTTCTTCTACGCTGAATTAATATTTCTTCCGTATATTCTTTCGTAAAGATATATTTTATATGGTTAGAAACTCCCTAGAAAGTATCTATCTAATTTATTTGGAGCTTATCCATGTTAAATAACTAATAGTCACAATATAAACACACTAATCTCGTATTATAAAAGCGATAGTTTGGATGTTTGTTTGTTTATATGTGACGTAATGACGTATTAACGGCTTAGAAAATTTCAATAAATTTATCAATAAATCTTCTGGATCACTACTATTTAACTGACTTAAAAAAAGGAGGTTCTCAATTCAGTTGTTTTTTTGATTGACAAACTACGCGTGTGAAGTCGGTGGCGGAACTAGTCACAATATCGACTAACATTGAATAATAGTCATAATAATAGTTCATAGTAAAACATTATTACGATTAGAGACATAAGAAGATTAGATTTTGTTTTTCTTTGTTTCAAAGGTTTTTGTTAACAGAAATACATAAGTAACAAAATATCGCTAAACACAGTCTAGGTATTTTAAACATCTTTTAATTCTCTAGCAAAATTGTTATTTATAAGTATTTCACTATGTAATTCTAGTATTTGATTTTTAATGCTTTTTATGCACTAAGCCTAGTTAGTATATATATATTTTTTAAATATTTCTGGACATTTCACACAGCGCTATCTAGCCCCAAACTAAGCAGAGCTTGTACTATGGGAACCAGATAACTTATAGAATACTTATATCCTTTTTTTTGTAAATACATACTTATAATATATAGAAAAACAGCCAGACGCGGAACAAATATCTGTAGATCATGCAAACATTTGTTCCGCGGCGGGAATCGAACCCACTACCTCCTGCGTCTCAGCCGGCTATACGCCCACTGCGCCACGGGGGCAGTCAAATTCAAGTCAATTTTATGTGCGCTTTCTCTAGCACACATTTTTATTTTTTAAATAAACTGACTAGTTTCTACAGACTAGCTTTAGTAGCAATTCGAGTCGAGTTTATAATTGAAAATAAACTGCGTTAGTAGTTAATAGCTAGGTGTGTGCTGACGAAACTTTGTAGAAAAGTTTCCAAACTCTGCCGTTGTTTGAGAACAAATAGTGGCTTTTGGTGTAGGTATATTAAAGGTCTATTGTATACTACATCTGTTACCTCTTTTAATCAGCTAAGGGTCGCCACACACGAGCTACGCACTACAGCCACAAAACGCCGCCACATAAAGCTGGAAGCGACCACTCAGTAGCGGAAGAGTGCGACAGCTACATATTTTCATCGCATTCGATCGTGGCAGTCACATGACCACATGAAGCGAGAAGTGGCGTCTCGTGGCGTGTAGTGACCACTGGCGTCAACCGTGTACGGCGAGTTCATAGAAAATTTACGAAAGATGCAGTCCGTAGCTCGGTAGCAGCGTTTGTGGCTGTGGCGAGTGACTCGTGTGCGGAGAGGCTTAGGTTGCAACTTGCCACCACGATGTGAAATGACCTTCCTCTGGAGGTTTTTCTAGTGGGTTTCAATATAAACGCCTTCAAGAGAGGTGTAGATAAGACATTAAGTTTTAGGCAGTTTTAGCCAGTATCTCGAGTCCTGCAGGAGCTTATAAGCGATGGTGACCACTTAACATTAGGAGGACTGTCAACTTGTGTGTCTAAGGCCCATAAGATCAATAGCAGTTTAAACTAAAGTTCTAAGTTTAAACTAAAACTTTGCATTGTCAGTGATGGTTTAAGCTAAGAATTTTAGTTTAAACTGCTATTGATCTTACGGGCCTAAATGTATAATATAAAAAAGCACTTTATAAACTCTGTTAAGGCTTGTTGTTGTATTGTTTATTGCGCTTTTGCATAATTCTAATAGACTCTGTGCATCCAAAGGTGGCGGGAAGAGATCGCTTTTAGCGATAAGGTAGCTCATTGTACTTCTGTTACCAATTTGTAATGATAGACAGATATTTGTAACAGGGTGTTTGGTAGAACGATGTAGAGATTTTCGGAGCTGAACATGGTGCTTCCATCACTTTTTTTTGGTTTTTAATCATAATGCATTATTTGGTAATTTATTTACCACTAAACGAACAAATATCCGTATTAGATAACAAACAACAAACTTTTTATAACAACGTAAAAATGATGTCATATGTCGTAATGATTAATTATGTGTGTATTGGTGCCCATAATCAACTTCGAAAATCTACATTGCATCTTTCGGTGGGGCGATGTACAAACACCCTGTTATAAGATAAGATATTATTAGCCAATAAGATATTATTGATTTATTTATCTTTCTAACTAACTATGTCTTTTACTTGTTCATTAATATCCTCCTTTAACG
Organism: Philereme transversata; assembly: GCA_963924445.1. Lineage (NCBI taxonomy): Eukaryota > Metazoa > Arthropoda > Insecta > Lepidoptera > Geometridae > Philereme > Philereme transversata. The sequence goes on from OZ004353.1 coordinate 9,893,103, forward strand.
TTGCACGATAACGTTGAGCCATATTAAGCTACTGTTTGATATAAAAGACACGTTTATAGACGAAGGAAATACCGTCTTTCGCAATGTTAAATACAAATATCTTTACAGATACCACGGGTTTCACTACAAAAGAACAGACAATATTCTAGGTATCTTTAATTAAATGTTTTTAGGCAAAATAAAATCGCGTTGTTTAAGCAGTGTAAAAATAATAAATCTTCACATTTTATTAAAAGATTCCACAACAAAGTTAACAAAATCCTACCTAAGCCTACACACTAGCATTTCTTATGACATCACATAATAAAATAAAGTGGTGTTCCACAGAAGTCACGCTCATACGATCGATTTCATAAATTCCAAATGAAGTAAGAACATAGGTAGTGTCACACGCTCTGCTCTTCAAACAAAATGCTAAATGTACGGTACACGATGTGCACTGACATGATTTGAATCCTTTTCAAGCTATGCACACTGAATAACTCAGGCAAATTTTCTGCACCACATATTGTTAAAACTTTGTCGATCGTAAGCCCTATTAGAAATTTGTTCTCATTTTTTGTGCTGGCTTCAGCTAGTTATGGTTATGCTGAACATAGTACTCAAATGATGACTATGTTTCATGTTGTGAACTTATAAGATGCTTTCATGCTAAAGTTGATTACTTACAGTCGGTAAGTAATGTAAAAAATATATTGTAATACGTCAGATATATTATGCTAAAGCAAGTTCCATTAGAGCCTCGATAGGCTTAGAGCCTCGGTAAAAATAATGACTGAAAATTAAAAAAAAAGTTTATTACAGCAACAACCAAGAATACAGAGCTTTTTAACATAAGGCTTAATTTTTAAATAAGTTAATAATAATGTTTAAATAAAAATACAATTACAATTGATATATCTACTATAAACTAGATAGGCAAATAGATACTTATAATTAGGTAAGTTGATAATAATATAGACATTATTATAATGACTACCCAGATTTGCTTTTGAAAATCATGATACGATTATTTTAGGTTTTAGGGTTGTTATTATATAAATGGTAAGAAAAGGTACGTATATACTTATAGTATATATATATAAAAGTTTAATCAAAATACAATTTCGGTTATGATATATTTTGCGTTGTGGACGGAGCAGCTTTATTGTACAGAAAGGTTGAAACAAAGGACCAAACCGTTTAGCAAATACCGTGTTTACGGACATGGCTGGAGCTTGAAAACACTATGGGTTCGCATTACCTGATAGAGGTCACTATTCAGTACTCTCCTGTGGATCGCTATAGAGGTCCTGAGGATAAAAGTTTGCGTATTGAACACCACTTTCGTTGTAGTTTTTCTGTGTAAATGTGCGACATGTCACTCATTTTCACTTTTAGCGATAAGACCGCCCATTGTACTAAATTTATTTGTAAAAATAGTGTGTTCTGTATGTTACTTTGGTGTACAATAAAGAGTTATCTTATCTTATCTTACAATATCTATATAAATCAATAAATAACCAGTTATCATTTTTCTAACCAGTGTGGTAAAAGTGCCTACTTTTTTTAATCTCAATTTCACTTTTAAGAGATTTTTACTTCTCTGCACAAGTACATACAAATAACAAATTAAACGTTTATCCTAAAACCGTTGCAATGGTCATGGCTGGTGTGACCAAAAAAAGCAAATCGTGTCCCTAGAAGACAACTTCTGCAGGCTTCAGTAGACCGTAGTATTAATAAGTATTTATTTTAGTATTCTTTGCTAAGACTTTGTCTTTGCATTTTTCTGGTAGGAGTAGAGCTCTTTTTAAAAGAATTCGTCCGGGGAAGCACTTCCACTGTCACTTCTAACGTTTGGGGGAAGAACTACCACCGTACCAATTTCTGTAGAAATTTTTGCTGCACAGTAATGCTTGCATTTCTGCGATTTACCTGTGTGGTAATGCAATTTTTATAGCCAGTGGTAACCATTTAACATAAGGTGGGCCATAGGTTTGCGCCATCATCGGTCAAATTAAACATATGCTACATTATCATTAAATAAAATGTATTTTATTCCAGACGGTCGACGTGGCGGTGTGCACGGAGGACAACGGCGCCGCGCGGCTGGAGGCAGTGCTGGTCGCGCTGGTGGAGCGCAAGGCACGCGCGCTGCACGCCGAACACTCGCGCACGCACCCGCTACTGCTGCTGCTGCGGCACCTGCCAGACGGTGAGTAGACGAGGATGGCTGGAGGCGGTGCCGGTCCATACGTAATTATTATTTTATCTATTTTTAACCCGTAACCGTTATAATCTGTTTGACTAATTTGGGCGACTCCTAAGATACGCATCCAGCTCATCTCGTACATAATACGAGTCAAAGTTTACAAGACAAAAAACTGAAAATTGATTATTTTATGACAAGGATATAAATCATGAAAGCAGAAACCAAGCTTGTCCATGATAACACCGGTTCTAACAGTTGTAAATATTAAGAGATACTAGATGTGGATTAGGTATACCTACTCGTAATATGGTTATATTAGAGGATTAAGTTACGCGTAACTACTGACGTCGCGATGGGCCTACCTGCATAGCCGGTACTGCAGCTACGATCGTAGCAGTATTGCTACGCATGCCCACGTTCCTCGTAGCAACACACGTAGGAGCTGATGGAAATTGATTCAGCCGTTTCTGTTAGCCAGGGTTTCACAATAGATTAATGAATTTAAACAAGTCTTCGTAGTGATGTACTCGTATAATGTGTATCTTAAAAAAGTTTATAGATATTTTTGGGAGTTAACTTTATTCAATATGACATAATACATTCCCAAGACCTCAAATCAAGCTATCAAAGTAGAACCAAGTCGAAACCATCCTTCATTTCCTACTGAAAACATTATGGCGTTCATTTTCTCATATAGGAAGAGAAGATAGATTACTGCTCTTATCCCACGCTTCCGCAATTTGTTATTAGGATGTAGATTATCCGAAGACTTGATAAGGTGGATGTCCTAGTAATGAGGGGAAACTACGTGTTTACGGGTAAATTAAACTGTAAACACTTATTATACGCTTGTATTTGGGGCGCAGCCAAGTAAATTAGGATGTCCATGTCTGAAAAAAAAATTTGAATAAAGCACATTTTCATCACATTGAAAACAAATGGTTTATTTACATTTCTACTATAAGCAGTATTATGAAAATTAAAAAGACTGAGGCAGAGTAATGTAATCTTGAACATTTAGACTTGTTAAGAAAATATATTTTACAAATTTTCAATTATTGAATATATTATTTTAGGGATACAAATATTAAAAGCATTATTAATTTAATAAACTGATACATAATATAATGGAATAGATCACTAAATAAAGAAACATACACTAAAAAGGCACGTAAGTAGGAAGGTTACTAAGAAAAAGTTTTTACAATGTAAATGCATAAATGGGCAAAAATTTTATTTTGAGTAAATATTATTCTAAACCCTTGACTCTAAATATTTTTTGACTAAGCATATTTTTTCGATAGCTGAAGTGGCTTTGACATCCGTAAAATTGAAGTGGGACTGGGCAGGACACGTCTGTCGTATGCCAGAGGAACTATGGCTACAAGCCACTACAGAATGGGTTCCAAACGGGCGGCGGCCTCGTGGTAGACCCAGGAGGAGATGGAGGGATGAACTGGATGCATACCAGAAAGAGTGGCCCCAATTAGCCAATAACCGGAATTCGTGTAAGGAGGGAAGGGAGGCCTTTGCCCTGCAGTGGGACTCTATGGGCTAATAATAATAATTTTTCTGGGATTTTTTTTTTTTTTTAATAATAATAAAATCTTTATTCATTACGGATTAGTATCTACTTATAGGTAACACTTTATACATTGCCTGAACTAGGAGGACCTGTATCTCAGGCAAAAAAAAACTGGACTGGTTTAACTAAAGAATACTCAAATTAACAAAACTTAGAATCTATTTACATAATGTAAAAGATAACTAAAAAACTAAGTGCACACGTGCTATACAATATTTAAAATCCTACTTTATTACGTTTAGTAACTCCTCAGTTTCCTCGTATGATAGATTGGATAGAGCAGACTGTAAGGCTCTTTTACAGTTTGAGAAATTCATTGAATGGATGCTTAATTTACGATTTATCCTTTTGTACAGGTATGGTCCTAGAAACATTAAAAATCTGGATGCAAAAGCATGTTTTATTGGGGTGTTGTTACTGCGGACTATATCTTTTCGTCTTTTGCTAGTACTTTTAGTGCTATAGGGAAGTGCTCTGTGCTGCCTTAAAACTACGTTTAGTATAAATAGTTGCCTAACTGTTAGAACTTTACATGACTTATATAATAAGTTGGTTGGATAGAGAAAGGGACGAAAAGTGGATACCTTAAGGATTGCTCTTTGTGCCCTTTCTACGGCTAATAAAAAGGTTTTACACGCTCCTCCCCAAGATGTTATACAGAAGGTTATGATTGACTGACATAAAGCAAGGTATACTTGTATAACTAGCCTTGAATCTGCAATACAGCGTAACTTCTTAAAAACAAATATTAGTTTTCGAATTCTATTACTTAAAGTTTCAACATGTTTTTTGAATGAGAGAGTTTCATCTATTATAACGCCAAGGTACTTGATATTATTAGTAAATGAGATGACAGGGCAGTTACACAAGTTATCGTTTATCGGATAAATGCATTGATGCGGAATTTTCATTGTCATATTTTCAATGTGTGTATAATTCATCTATATAATAAATTTATTATGAATAATGACATAATAGTATATTATGATACAAATTAGCTAAGTTGCTCACGAGTTTCATACGCACTTTCTCAACACACTTGCGAGGAAAAAACAAACACGTATTGATTGTTGATATTTTGTATGGACAGACACTGTCTGAAATAAATGATTATTCTATTCTATTCTATTGCATAAATCATTAAGCATAAAATTATTAAAACAATTGGTGAATCTACAATTTTCATAACGATATTGTTGCACGCGCCAAATGTAAGGTGATTGATTACATATATACTGCCTAATTCAAAATTATAATTTTAGTGATAAAATGCAAATATTTTATAACAAATTATTGTGAATTATAAATAATTTAATAATAATAAATGTTTCCACACCCACAATGCCTAAAAACAAAAGTATTTAACCAGTGCGTCCTACCTGTGATGACTTACGCAGCCGAAACGTGGACACTTACGGTGGGACTGGTCCACAAACTGAAAGTCGCTCAGCGAGCTATGGAAAGGGCTATACTCGGAATTTCTCTGAAGGATAGAATCAGAAACGAGGTTATCCGACAGAGAACCAAGGTGATCGACATAGCTCAGAGGGTCAGCAAGCTGAAGTGGCAGTGGGCCGGTCATATCTGCCGCAGAACCGATAACCGTTGGGGTAAACGTGTTCTGGAGTGGAGACCACGTCTAGGCAAGCGAAGTGTAGGACGCCCTCCGGCTAGATGGAGTGACGATTTGCGCGCTGTGGCTGGCAAGGATTGGATGAGAAGAGCTGAGGATCGGGCTCAATGGCGCACCCTGGGAGAGACCTACGTCCAGCAGTGGACTGCTATAGGTTGATGATGATGATGATGAATAAATGTTTTATCGTCTTAATTAGGGATACGTTAATTTATTCCAAAAATGTAAATGTATTTTCAGCGGCATAACACCTCTTTGTTGTTACAAAACTGTATTACACGGTTAAATTGAAAATGCTCTGTTTACTCGCATATAATTTGCAGTTAGGTACTAACTTAAGTTTGTAGGGATAATTCTATTATGCACGTGTGTGTTATAGTTCGGTTTATGGCACTAAGAATGATGTAATAAGGCTCACTTTACGAGCAAGCCTGTTGAAAAATAGGTGAGGATGTGCTAGGTGATCCCTCCTACATTGAAATGATAAATTCTTTACGGATACCACGGGAACAAACATGTGAGAGGGAACTAATAAAAAAAACATGACTAAAATTAGTTTTTTAAGCTCTGTAAAAGTTTACTTATTGTGATAAAATAATTTTCTGTACGAAATCTCAATATTTGTGAATAAAGTCGAAAAATCTAAAGAAGAAAGAGCGGGTCAGCTCGTTTTTAATATTGTAACTGGCTTGTAAAAAGTGCAGATGTTGCAAAAAAAAGTCGAAGTCGTAAAATTTCCTTTAATTTCAGAGGAGGCATCGATCTTAGGCAGTCCTGGTGAAGAGCTGCCTTCACATTGGTGTGAGCACGAGATTGCTCGACACAAACGCAGGAAGCTCAGGCTGCAGGCACATCGCAAGTATGTACAGAAAACAGCGCTAATCGGCAACCCCTGTTATGTTTGAATATTGAAATTAAAACGTGTAGAAGGAACATGTCCAAAAAGTTAGTTTTACCAAAATATAGATACTCTTTTAATATATTATTGTGACGTTTGCTAATTTTTTTATTCCGACTGGAGATGCATATGGCATACCTGATGTTAAATGGTAACCATTGCCTGTAGCATTGTATTAGTTTTCTTGTTACAATTTCAATCTTTAAACTTCCAATCTTCGTTGCTTCTTTCACATTATATGCCTTTTATTTACTTTTACCGAAGCCAAGAGTACCCACTAAAACGAAACTAAACAGTCAATACAATGAGCAAATTACTTAATATCTGAATATTTATTTTTAATTTATTGTTAATTAACTCAAAATTTGCCAGCGGGCAATGGAACACAGCGTTCTCCGATTCAAACGGATTGATCGAGTGAGAAACACCACACTGCGTTCGATGACAAGCATTGCCAATGTTTTGGAGAAAAGACAGCTAGGCTCAAATGGGATTGGGCAGAACACATTAGAAGAATGCACCCCGATAGGAGGGCTAATCTAGCCACAACCTGGAGTCCTGATGGAAGACGCAGTCAGGGTCGGCCAAGAAAGCGTTGGCGAGACGATCCTGTTGCCTTCGAGCAGGAGTGGTAGAGTGTCGCACAGGACAGAGATAGATGGAGAGACTTGGGGGATACCTTTGCCCAGCAGTGAGACAATATAGGTTGACAAAAAAAGTTAATTAATTAAAAAAAAACTATTATCTGTTTATATTTAACAGTAAAAAGCATTTGTTTTACAGTAAAGAGCAACGTCCAGAGCAGTTAGAACGAGAGAAGCGTAGGAAAAGAAGACGTAGGCGTAGTCCCGACCACGCGAAACCGAAGAAACATCGCACACTACTCGTTTCTGCTATAGATGAGCAAGCTAAAGTTATACATGTAAGATTTTGAATATGATATTTGCATTCCATATTATTATTTAAAGTGATGAAATGCCTCAGCCCTATTAGCATGACCACCCTACAAAAAAATGTCTCTCTCTTCTTCTTCTTCTTGCCTTTTTCCCACATTACGCGGGGTCGGCACAAAATCGATTTTTCTTCCATACCTCTCTATCGGCCGTCATCTCCATTCTCTGTTGTCACTTCTTTCTTATCCATATCATTCTTCACAGAGTCCATCCATCTCTTCCTCAGCCTTCCTCTACTTCTATATACATCCACATTAATATCTAACACTCTTTTAGTCACATGATATTCTCCCCTCTGCATGGCATAAACGGAAGAATAATACTACAATGACATTTTAGTGTCTACTTTCTACAGTAAAATGACATATTTTTTTGTCGGGTGGTTGTACTATTCCGGATGGTGGTGGCTGGGAAGGGTTGGGCTTATATAGTCTGGATTGTAGAATATATTCGTGAGCAAAACTCTGGGTAGAAAAAGTCCATACAGACATAATGATGGTAAATGGTATTTTAATGCTATATTCAGTTAGTACAATCCAGTTAGACTGCTAGTCTATGTATTTTATTCCGTCAGTTATCTGGTTCCCGTACATTTACTTATTATCAAACTAGTTTCGCTGTGTGAAATGCCCAGCAATTTTTATTTTTTATTTCACGTAAAGATGAAAAGTTAAGCTGTAGACGATTCCGAGCCACGACTTTTTCGTATGATAACCAGTTTTGCAATGTTAAATTTTAATGAAGATTCGGTAGAAATTGCTCACATTGCCACAGAGCAATTTCTAATTCAATTCTTTGTGCGTCTCCGTACAAGTGTAAAAAAAAGGTTTTGTTTGCAAATGTTTCTTCTTGATTACGGCATATGCAACCATTTATTTGTAAAAAAATTGGTTAAAAGAAGTGAAAACTGTGACAGAATACTATTTTGATAAATAACATAAAGGCACTCCATGTGATACAAGATAAAGATTGATTTATCTAAGGACCTGCTGCGAATATTTAGTCTATTGTTATTATAAATACGAGTTTTATCACGTACCGTTTTATCGGTGTTTCGGCCGACAATATTTTAGTTCAATTCGTGAACTTTCATTAGGGTGAGTGCGATCTGCTTTGAATAACGTCTCGCCTCGCACTACAAACCGAAACATTGTCGGTCGAAACACCAATAAAACAATACGCGATTAATCCTGTATTTATAATAATGATTGAAATCAATCACCAGAGTTTTTTAAGTAAAATTTAGTCTATTGCATCTGTGGTGACGAGGATATTGGGTACAGAAATGACTTTATTGCCGTTTGTTTGCGTTTGTTCATTATACGTTTTCTAAAAGAGAGACTAGTTAAGTTTGAGTTGTAATGAAATTGGGTATAAAATTACCGCTACCGGTGATGCAGTGAATTTTGGCGAGATAATTTAATATATTAGATACCTGCATCTCCAGTCCTGCCACGATGGTTTGTAATGATAGTACGACGCCATCTGTATAATACCGTTGGAACTAAAATTAAAAAGATGAGTGGTGTTTATGGTGTGGTTCTAGATTAAAACCTTCCATGGTAGTTGTACTGCGTTGCATTTGCCACCCGGTAGATGGCGCTAACGTAAAGTAGGTAGAGTTACTCCATTCAAGTCAAGCTATCAGTAGAGGATTCAAATTGGTTTTTACGCCACCCGATAGATGGCGCTAAAGTTAGATACAACGGTGAAACTTGAATTGGTGTTGGAGTTACGAAATAAAGAACCATGCCATCTATCAGAATTTTGCGAAGTTTTACTGTAGGCTTTATTAGTAACATTCCTACATGTCTGTTTCATATTTCCCTCGTCACAATTTATGGGCCACCTGTAGGACGCGGGTGTTTGTGCATGCCATTTATCAAAGTAACTGCTGCCTACACGGGCTATGCCTCTGTTTACATTCAACATTTTCTACCCACTAAGCAAAATGGTTTGTTTAACAATGTTTTACGGCTGTTATGTAAATTCGGCTATTACTACAATAGCCTTATCGTATCAACTGTTTCCCCGTCTATTTTAGGCTCCGCGGCGAAAAATAACGGTATAGTTACAAGATAGGTAGATGTATTGTATACACGGACGCGTGCCGTGTTGGCCTAGTGATTACTTTGACTTCCAATCCAGCCGTGGATTTTTGTGTTCGAACATGTAACTTTTTAACAAAAATATAACCGATCCCAAAAAACAAAAAAAAATCTATACTTTCAATCATAAAAATCTATACTTTCAATCATAAAAATCTAATTTGTGTGTGTGTAAAAATAAATGCCCATTTTTTTTTTTATTTGGATGATTTTGTTCTGGACCACTGAGGTACGCCTTTTTAAAAAAAAAAAATCAATGAAATCGGACAACGTGGTAAAGAATAATCGCTAAAACTACATGAAATTAAAACAACCGTTGTATTGAGAATCTCCTTCTTTTTTTGAAGACAGTAAAAAAATTAGCATTTTTATATATGTATTTTTATATGATGACCTCCGTGGCGCAGTGGGCGAATAACCGGCTGAGACGCAGGATGTAGTGGGTTCGATTCCCGCCGCGGAACAAATGTTTGCATGATCTACAGATATTTGTTCCGGGTCTGGTTGTTTTTCTATATATTATAAGTATGTATTTACAAAAAAAAGTATATAAGTATTCTATCAGTTATCTGGTTCCCATAGTACAAGCTCTGCTTAGTTTGGGGCTAGATAGCGCTGTGTGAAATGTCCAGCAATATTTATTATTATTATTATTATTATTATATGTAACCATCTTGGGTTACAAGGAAAGTAGTGAGGATATACGCGGGTTAGAAGCCTCTGCACGTATTAACAGAAATTATGTGAATGAGGCTGACGCAAGGAGGATGGTATTGGTGATAATTCTATCCTATACTTCTCGTAAGCCTATGTCATTTAATTTTAATCAAGGTCTTCCAAGTTATCTGTCTTTAACATTTTATTAGTGATATATTAGCATGATAACGTAGGTTAGGGTTGCCATCTCCAAATTTTGAAATCCTGGATTCGAAGGTAGAAATACCAGGACATTTCAGTTTAAAACCAGGAAGCACTATGGTGTTTGGAATCCTCATGAGAGCTTGTATACACTTTTATTGGAAAAGGTACGGAAAGCTTTCCACGTTGCTTCTTTGTTTCAAAAAGCGTCAACAACCACATACGCGAGGCGCGGGCGCAGTGAAAAAAGAATTGGAGAGAGTAGTGGCGCGTGAATTTTACACATATGTTAAAAACCCTGGACGCTACTTAAAAACTATCCAGGACAATCCAGACCCAAAAAGTAGGACATGTCCTGGGAAAATAGGACGGTTGGCAACCCTAAAGTAGGTAAACCATGTTTCGTAATCTACCAGATGAATTTAAACCTAAACAAAAACAAAATTAAAACTTAATGAATAATGCCAAGGAATCTTCAGAACAAAGTTGGATTTGTTCGAACACTTATAACTCGAGAACGGCTGGACCGATTTTGATGATTTTTTATTTGTTGGATTTGTCTCCACCCCGAATAGCAGAATAATTATAATAAAAATATTGGAAAATAAACGAAAATATAAAATAAACGAAAAAACATTTTCCCATACATAATGATTGCAGATTTTCAATTATACCAGGGTGACGTACATTGTCAGCCCGCGTCACATGCATGCCAAGGCGGTACGAAGTTCAGTGGGTCAACTAGTTAATAATATATATGAATACATATTTTTATTTGCTTGTCCGTTTCCATCATATATTTTGGCTGGTTATTATAGATCCTAATAGTAATCTCATCTTAACTGTTCTATCGAATGTAACGTGACTAAAAAGGAAGCCGTACATCAAAAGAACATAGTATGTAATGGTGTATGTATAATAATATCAAATACGTCAACGTTATGTCAACGTAAAAGCTTATAATTTGAGGCCACAAAGTGCTAACACCCACCATTTTGTGCACAACTGAAAGGTTACACTATAATATCATCTTTCCGATTTATTACTACAACTCACTTTGTGACTTGGCGGACGGTAACACTATCATATTAAGTTTTTTGCTACTGACAGAATTTGCACAATAAAAGCAAATTGAATTTTTGTTGCCAGCCTACCTTTTTAACCCTGACCCAAAAAGAAGGGTGTTATAAATTAGTGGTTCGCCTCGAACTGAGATCTCACGAGTCTTCGATCAAAACAAAAAATATTATTTGTAATATTTGACTATCAAAGTAGTGAAATGTTTACTTGGTCTACAGTTTCATTCAAATTACAAGTAACAGGAGTTCATGTGATTTGGTTACTCTTTTTTGGGGTACTAATGGCATTTTTTCTGGATTTCAGACTTTTGCCTATATTTGTGTCATTAAGCTACACACATACTAAATTACAGCACTGTGGGGTCTGTGGGGTCGGTACCCTGTGAATTTTGTCAAATTTCAGTTTTTATTATGACCAATAACTCAAAAACTATAAAGACTACTAAAAATAAAAACAGTTGACGTCCCATTTGACCTAATACTCTCTTTTTCATTTTTTTTTACCCCTTTTGAACCCCAATACCTCAACAACCCCCAAATATTTTTAACTCATTTAGTCACACCAAAATTGTGCCATCACTACCTATGTATCAAATTTCATGATGATCGGATCAACGCTTCGAAAGTTATCCTCGGACAAACAAACAAACATACATACAACGCCGATTTGCCCAGTTGATTTAGAGATCTCGCTTCGCTCGATCAATTAAAAGCGTTTGTCTTTCTGCCAGCGCCTGGCTGTGTATGTTATAGAATCGTAGTTCCAAGTGGTTACCACACCGACCCCTAAAAGTATGTAGCGACTAAACATTTTTAAATTTGACGTTTGATTTGAAAATGCTTTAAATCATATTTAGCCACTTAATACGTTTAGGCATCGTTGCGCAAGTCGCGTTACAAATTAATGTCGGCGAGATCATTCTCAGCTTGGTTTAGTAGAAATTGATGTAGTCGTTTTTATAAGTCAAGGGGGGTCATAATTTAGTATCAAAATTAATTTTTAATTCCCGTCAAAATTTGTTTTAATTCCTAGGTGTTGGATCCCGATGAGCTGCCGCGAAGAGCTCGCTACACTATCATGGTGACAGCTTGCTTACTTCTGTTCCTGTGTCTTCTGTTGGTCGGGGTAACGCTGCGTATGGCACCGCTCATCGATGATATGGGTAAGTCTAGTTTTTGAAAGATGAGAAAATAATACTAAATATTCAATCATTTATTGTATTCCAAAATATAATTACAACCTATTGGTAATTGATAGGTACATGATCATTATGGACCCTGTTGGGGACAACAATATTATGGAGAGAGGAGGACGTGTTTGTTCTTGTTAGGTTATATTCATTTTAACCCTTTATTTGGCAAACATTTTTTTTTCTAAAATCTCATGTATTTTTCAAATATTCTCTATTCATTGTGACCTAGAAGCCCTAAACAAATGGAAAAAAAAATCTAAATATTCCAGTTTTCGCGAAAATTAATGTACTTCACGAAGTACCTTGCCAATTACTCTATGAACTGCATCATTATGTGATTGTACTCCGTAGAGTACACTGCCAAAAGTAGAGTAAAAAAGATTTAATTAAAAAAAATATTTTATTTTAAAATACTGTTTTATGCATTAGGAACTAGCTACAGATCATTTAGTATGAAACTGCCGGAAACAGTTGCGGTTCTTGTTTTCTCCTACAACAAAGCAAAGATGCATATTGCACTTGACGCAATAAATTTTGGTTCTACCATCTTTGCAGAACCTACAGCGTGATTGTTTGCCCGCAGTTTCCGGAAAGTGGCCCACAGCATCATACCTGACACTGTCGACTGGTCTGGCAAGGGATGGCTTAAGGATTTTCCTATACTCTCTCAGTCTTTCCATAGGCGTGCTCTTCGGCGTCTTTCCTGCTCGGCAAAGACCTTCACAGAGCTCCAGCCGGAATTCTTTGAGTGACAGTTCCGGTCTTTTGTCTCGCTTGTACAGAAGCCATGCGTTGTTGATGCACATATCGACTAGCTGTGCAAATATGGTCAAGTACCACCTTCTGCTTTTGAAGGGTATTCTGTACAGGGAAATAAGCATGTCCGCTAGATCCACCCCTCCCATATGCTTATTGTATAGTTTTACCACCTGTGGGCAATCCACGTCAATCCTTCTTTTATGTTCTTTTGAATATCTTTTAATCTTTTCGATAGGATGAGAATCCACGAAGGAACTGATCAACGTCACCGCTTTATTGTCGTGCCATTTCACAACTGCTATTTTGTTGGTATTGTACACTACTTGTGCACTATACCCTCTGGGTTTCTTCTTCATTTCTTTGTCCGAGGGTAGTTTGTCTTGGCAACCCCGAAGGCGATTGCTTCTTATAGTTCCAAGACTAAATAATCCGTATTCTCTTCGCAACCAGTACACGAGCTCAGGTGAAGTAAAGAAGTTGTCCGCGTATATGACTGAAGGCTTCTGTTTTATTGTTTTGCATAATCCAACCACTACCATTCCACCATTTCCAAGTGAAACTTCTTCGTCAGTGAAAGTATAACCGCGAAACGTGTCATTTCCACCATACATGACGAAATCGTATATCAAGCCTGACACTCCAGCGCGCACGAAATTTTTAAAACCCCATTTCTTAGGTTTATTTTGTATATACTGTCTTCTATTTCCAGCTTTTGTACCCTTGTATGGCATCATCATTTCGTCAATGGAGTACTGACCTTCTTCTTCCAGTTTTAAAAAATTCTGCCTTACTTTTTCCATCACATTCCGAATCTTGAAATAGCGGTCCGAGTTTTCCAAGTTATTGTCTACGAAGTGGAGGTTACGTCTAATTTGTTGGTAGCGTTTCAGTGAAATTTCTTCAGCTAGGATCTTCTTCAGGTGGGTAAGAGCTAGCAAACGTGGGAGATGCAGGGATGGTAACGGGCAATCGAGGGCGATGGTGAAAGGTTTGCTCCTCATGAGACTCTGAACCATCACCGGAGCATGCATTTTGGGCAGGAACCAAAGCCAAAATTCTATGCGCTCTTGTTAGGTTCATGCACTGTAAAAAAAAAAGAAAACATGCTGTATGCAAACAAACCAACACCTATTGCAAAATAAAAATAAAATAAAAATGTGGATATACATTTCTCTACCTATTTGGCAATGTACTTCGTGTATACCGTTCCCTTATTCAAGTAGTTTACAACGCGTTTGGCAACGGTATTCCCGGAGTACACACATTGTTTACATATAAAAAAAGTATATTTTTAGCTATTTTGACACCAAATAATTACTGAATAGTGTTACTTATTATATTACCTTGTAACCAAACACACATACCATTCCAAAAGCCAACTAAAAACCCATAAAAAATAAACAAAAACTTACCCGCCGCGCAGGAGCAGCTGACCGTTTCGAAGCCATTTTTGGAAATGGCATGAATCGTGAATATTGCCACCTGCAGTATTTTTTCTACCAAAGTAGGATATATTCAATGCATTTTGGCAGTTTCAAATGGTAAAAAAATCCAATAATTACGGGCCCAGAATTTTACAAAGTTAGCGTACTCCACAGATGACGCTGCCAAATTAAGGGTTAAAAAGAAAACATTGAAATATAATTGACAATCAAACAAGGTAAAAATCTAAAATTCTTCATTAAAATATTCATCAAGTATATAGTATATAGTATATATATATATATATATATATATATATATATATATATATATATAGTATAAGTATATAGTAGGTTTTAGTAGTTAGTAAGTGTTTTAGTAGTTTTATAATTAGGTTCATTTTTCAACGCGTAATCAAGCTATTTTATTTGATAAATAATAACAGAAATAATGTACAATTATTTACAATAAAATACATAAGAAACAGTTGAATCATCTAAAGATCGTTGCGAACGATCTATAGGTAGCTCAACTGCTCCAGATCACTACCAGGCGGAAGTGTCTGCAAGACACTGGTTGCATTGCCCCGCTGAATTATGCGTTGACCCAGATAAGCGCCAGCTCTCGGATCAGACGTCGCTTCAACCAAACGCCCAGAAATCATTTTGAAAACGCGATGAGCCCTGGTACCTCATGAACCCAGGGTCTCGACCCCAAATAGCTTAAATACGTAAGCTCTGTTGAGACTTCCATATATTTGCGCCGCTTGAGATCTTCGGCTGAATTTGCCGCCGCACCAGCCCCAACTGCTGTCCCAGACAGATGAGATGGCGCAAGGGTATCGACGCACGTGGTGTCCCACACCAAAAACCTACCCTTCTCCCAAGGTATAAGAGTCATACCGTCAGGCGTTAACGCTGCTAAAAGCCCGGCGGATGATATCATTAAGGCTAGCGTGACGGGAAATCCTACCGGCGGCCTTGGAACACGATAATCCATGGTGACCAAGCGGTTTTGTATTTGATACATCTGTGTGATAAGTTGTGACAATACGAGTATTTAAGAAATTTATCTAGAAATCAACGCTTTAACCTATTATTGTATGGAATTAAAGCCTGTAAATTAATTGTTAATAACGGATTTTAGTTCTACGAGTATACTTTTTTATACTAACTGCATTCGCAACAAGCATATGGCCCATCTGATGTTAGGTGGTAACTATCGCCTAACAAAGTATTTCCTCGAAGGTCACACACCTTAGGAACCTTAGATCGTTATTCGTTAGCGACGAAAGTATTTGAGTGTCTTGTTTTTTGCTAAAGTACAATAAAAGTTTCAACGTAGCAGTGTCAAGATTTTTACTTATACGAGTGAATAGTCCAGGAACAAGAAAACAAGATTTACCTACAAGGTACTCGTAAATGTACCGAGGTATATTCACACTATCTTCACTACTACGTGGCGTCAATTTAAATATGGAAACATTCATTCATCATACCTTAAAATACTCTCAACTTTAACTTCCATTAGTTCAAAGTTAAATTTATTACAGCACTCTCAACCCTATTTCAGTAACAAGGGCTACGTAATCTGATTCCGCCAATCACCATTGGGTTGACAAACTGATTCGATTCCATCGCCACTCATCTTTACCACTAAGGCACTTGTTTCACCGCTGGCGATGAGCGAGAAGCGAGGAGAGCTAGAAACTAGAAACGAGTCGGCGAGCAGCGAGAAGCGAGTGCTCCTATAGTTGTCTCGCTGGGCTATAAAGTGAGAGAGCGAGTGCGGCGGGCGATACTCGCGCCACTCGTCGAGCGCGTGCGTTCCGTTCCCCTCATCTCACGGCGAGTGTTCTGACTGTCAAGTGAGCATCGCTGAGCGCGTATCGCTGAGCGAGTATTGCTGAGCGAGAGTTGTAGTCGCTACGACAAAATAATGGAGAGCGAGTTCTCGCCGGCAGTCAGCGATCAAGCGTCTCTTTTACTGACACATAATCTATATCATTTTTTCATTTCTTGAGCGAGAAAATAGATAGATAGATAATACTTTATTGCACACCACGAAACAAATACATATAAAAAAAACAACTACGTAAATCTATGGATACAACTGGCGGTCTTATCGCTAATTAGCGATCTCTACCAGACAACCTTTGGATGGAATGGACTGTGTAGACATTACCTGGGGTGTACCTAACATAATACACGTACATACATACTAATACTAATTATATAAAATTAAAAAATATAAAACTTACATAAATGAAAACTACATGAATCTAAATAATAACTGCTCATAATAATTTATAGATACATACTTAGACTTATTTAAGAAACAAATAATTAATAATAAATACATATATATTTAGCGACAAATACTCAGATAGTGTTCTCTGAGCATACGTTTGAAAATAAATATAAGAAAATAGTTGATAGCTAATCGCTTACTCGCCGGCGGTAAGACAGGCGCCTAAAACTGAGAGTCAGAAACGATTTTGAGTTAAATGTCAAGTCCCTTTAGGTAAAACTTTAGTAAAATCCGTTTGAGTATAGTTAACGATTTTTAGCGAAAGACGACTCAAAAGGAGAAAATTTACCAATCCGAGATTTTATCGTAATCTGGCGAACGGTTGCTTAGCATGCCTCTCAAGTATTAGGGATGGATATGCAAACATACCCTTTACAAAGGTTGGCTCATGTTTGGTGAGACATCGACGGAACTCTAGTGGTTTTATAGAACCCTTTCATAAAACACGTAGAGATTTCTTTTCTTTGTTTACTCAACGTCTTACATGATATTGAAAAAAAGAGTTTAAAACGTATGAGAATGTAGGAAGTACTTTTAAGAAATAAACAACTCCTTTTATTATACCGTAATCACGTAGTCAGCTAATTTTCACGAAGAACTAACCACTTGTAACGACGGCAAAATAATAATGAGCTTTGTAAAAATTTCATTTATTTAAGAATATATGTATGTGTAGAGTTATCAAAGATTTAGTATCATAACTAGTCTTACTACACTTCACTCAATACAATCCATCAAGCGGTTTGGGTGTCACGAGTATTAAATAAATCCTAATAACCGCATAATATATGTGCGATTATATGCTCAGTTAGAGCTTTTTTTAAGAAGACACAGACAACTCGACATAAATGAAACAGAGTTTCTTTATACGTCTGCAGTTTGCCAACGTTACTTTACTACAAAATTGACTCTTGTAGCGTAGCAGTAGCATTTTGTTTCAGCCTTGTGCTACAAAAGTATTCGCGCAGTTTCTTGAATCAAATTCCTCTGCATTTTTTTCTTTCAGCTTTATTACAAACTTTTCAATCAAGCTTTTCTAAAACTAGATGGAAAGAGCGATTATGAGTCCTCTGAATTCTTATTTATTTTCTTCTGTGAGAGAACAATGTGCGATGAAATCTCACCGAGATAAATTTGTTTTGTGACCTTCCTAAGTAATATGATTTGTACTGTGAAGCTCAAGGTACGGTACAATATGTATAATGTACGTACCTCATTCTAGATAATTTCGTGTGGCTGCTCTCCGTGAGGGCGCTTATTAGATACAATTTGAGGTTAGCTCCTTATTTGACAGTACTTCACATCGCAGTACATCGCACAGCACTTTATTAAATTTTGGATAAAATTACCGAAGATCTTGGGAGAATAATAAGAGGACGTAGTAAAATTGCAGCTTGAAAATTAATAGTGCTTTACAGATTAACAATTCAAGATAATCAGGTACTTTTTTAGGAAATTCAAAAGATACTAAACTTTTATCGTATGCATTTTATAAATATGGATTTTTTACCGATCTGTGAAGGAACTCAAAACAAACACAATTTCCACTTTAAACATTGAATAATAAAATAAATCAAGAAAGTAATTTTCGTAAAACTACTGTCCATTTTTTGGCCATCATACTTGTTAATAAAAATGTATTCAGTTTCTTTTCAAAAGAATGTCCTGATTTTCTTCAACGTCCACCAAATGTCGAATGCACACGAGACCCATCGGTGCATGTCTTGGTTTAAACCTGCGCTCCAGTGGACGAGGGGTGAGTTAATGGATTGTGTTGACTTGTATACCTTCCAATATGCCAGTTGAAATGTTATGGATTTGGATTTAATAACAATGGAGTCACAGTCTATTTTCTTGATAGGTATTATTGAAATGATGACTTCCATATCGCAAAAGACATTTAATCAATAATTAAATTAAAACTTGTCAGGAATATTTATCTTATGTTGATGGAGATTATGTATAATTTTTCTAGGTTAGGTATTATTAAAACTAATAAACAATATTTTTAAATTATATTTTGCCCACTGCAGGGCAAAACTCTCTCTCCTTTCCCTCTTTGTGATTTAATGCTGATGTCATGTGCTTAATTATTTTCATATGTTAGGAATCGCAAGATTTGGCTTGCATGAAAGCCAAAAGCACGATCTTGCATGCAAGAAATACAGATAGGTACATCTATTTTCAATTGACATAAACCGTAACCAGAAACTAACCCTATATTATTTTATTATAAGTAACGATTGCCACTTAAGTCCAGACACGTTTCTTTTGAAAAGTGTCAATTTTATAGGAACCGGCCATTTTATTCCATTTATTTCGTTAATAATTAGCCCGTACCTTAAATTATAAGCGATCACTCGATACATTCTTTAAAATTAAATAACCGCTTATTCGTGAACGCGGCGCCATTACTTAACGTTTTCAAAATACGATATACGGATGATTTCTACACTTGGAGCTACAGGGCGACGTTTATTATTAGTATTAAATCCACTACCCATCAATTGATATTACAGACAATTGAGTCTATAATATACCATCGACATAGGGTATCCCATAGCTCATAGTCCAAAGGCCCAGTGCCCCAGACACAATTTATTTTGTAAAGACCAAAAGTGGGGCACCAGATACTGCTCATAGGTACCTTAAATGTCAGCATACTCTCTAAGTTGGTAGGGTGACCAATTAACATGTACCAGGTGAGAAAGGTAATTAAAAATAGGACGCACTTATTTTAAATTGTAAAGGTTGATCACATCGCATAATTATTATTAGAAAATAATATTATGCTTTGCCAGACACTTCATTAGCCATTACCTTCGCCAGACGCTTTAAAGCTCTTCAAAATATAATTTAACTTATTTTATTTTCTAAAGGCTGATTTTTATTGGCTTAATTTATTCAGGGGGCTATTTTAAATACATATATTCCTAGTTTTAGAGTCCTATTTAAAGTGAAACTTTTATTACATCGTCTCAAACTTTTTCGTCTGTGTGTTGCATGTCGCGTGACGGTCGGCCGCGGAGTAGGGATAAAGTGAAAGGCGCTCGTCAGAGCAGCCGAGACCAATATGGCGGCGCCTATAGTTCGCATCAGCTGACCGTGTAGTGTATAGACTATTACTCATTTGTGCTAACGAAAATTTGTAGTTAAATGTCTATAATGTGAAACAAAGTTTCACTTTTACCGTGGTTTGATAAAACCACACAATCCTTTTTTTTAATTACCTTTCTCACCTGGTACCTGTTAATTGGTCACCCTACCAACTTAGCAGGTATGTTGGGATTTAAGGTACCTATGAGCAGTACTCGATGCCCCAAATTTGGTCTTTTACAAAATAAATTGTATCTCCCCCAGACACACTGGGCTATTCTATCATAGAAACGTACTTGCGTTTCGTTCACTCGATCCACTCATTGAACTCTTATGGTTTTCAGTTTTACAAAATACTCGAGTATATATTTCAATATTATCCAAGATATAAATTATTCCCTCAGATATCTATATATCTGGAACACGATTTACAAAGGCTACATATTTCGCAGTCTCGACGCATCAGCTGATGTCGACTCCAACTCGACTGGGGCTGTGAATAGACCTTAATTACAAGGCGAATGCCGCGTACAAACTTCCACATACGTAGGCAACTTTATGTCAGCATGGACTTGTCACATTTTAACTAAGAATCAGTTATTATTTAGCTTGGCTTTGCCGGTAGATTAGATTAGATAAGATTAGATTAGATAGTACTTTATTGCACACCACGAAACAAATACATATAAAAAAAAAACAACTACGTAAATCTATGGATACAATTGGCGGTCTTATCGCTAATTAGCGATCTCTACCAGACAACCTTTGGATGGAATGGACTGTGTAGACATTACCTGGGGTGTACCTGACATACTACATGTAAATACATACTAATACTAATTATATAAAAATAAAAAAATATAAAACTTACATAAATGAAAACTACATGAATCTAAATAATAACTACTCATAATAATTTATAGATACATACTTAGACTTATTTAAGAAACAAATAATTAATAATAAATACATATATATTTAGCGACAAATACTCTATAGTCTATAGTGAGTCTATAGTAATAAATAGACTATAGTGTTGTCTGAGCATACGTTTAAAAATGGCAAGTGACTTGGCACATCTGATAGCCACCGGCAGCGCGTTCCATAACCGGACAGCCTGCACTGTAAAAGACTTATCAAAGTAGGAGGAGGAGTGTACAGGTGTCCTGAGTTGGAGTGTGTCAGATGAACGCAAGGATCGAGGATTGGATTGATAGAGGAAATGGACGCGTTCTTTAAGATAGGAAGGTGAGGAAGGGTTGAACAGGATGTTATATAAATGCTGAAGGATGTGAGTATCCCGGCGAAGGCGTATGGGTAACCACTTGAGCTTACTGCGAAATTCGGACACATGGTCATACTTCCGCAAGCCGAAGATGAACCGGATGCCAAAGTTTTGCAAGCGCTCAAGTTTATCTAGTTGCTGTTCAGTGAGATCTAGATAAGAAGCATCAGCATAGTCTAGTATCGGGAGAAGAAGAGACTGCGCGAGCGAAATTTTAGTGGCAGTCGGAAGGAAGTTACGCAATCTCCTAAGAGAACCCGCTGAGGCAAACATCTTACGGCTGACTTCAGATATCTGAGGTCCCCATGACAGTTGCCTGTCTATGAGAACGCCTAAATTTTTCACCGCCTCACTCTGCTAGATTATTTAGTAAACAGCCGGTTAACTACTTTTGTTGAGTTGGATTATGTCAAATTTATATGCAAATTTATATGTGTTTTGAATATTGATTTTTGCGACGTACTTCGAATTTAATGTAAGATCGTATCTAAATTGTTCAAAACTTTAAATGTAGATTGTGTAAAAACAATTTAAACATTCATTCAACATGAATGTTGAACATTCTTATTTTAACCGTCCGGCTAAAGTAAGAAACATCGAGACATCGAGTAACCTCGAAGTCTTTCGACAGTGTGTGGCTATGCAAATATGTATAGATTCGCAATTTAGCTTAACTATACATCGAAGCGTATTTAATTCATGAAAATATAAAACATAGTGTTAAACATTTGCTGTACCTATTCGTTGAAATATGCTATTGAACAATATTTAAATTACTAAAACCTTACCTTACAATAGAAAAGCATAGAAATCTTCAGTAACAAGGCTGGTAATTCATCGTGCCTACTCTGGGGAATTTTATTCCGCTACACAATATTGTAGTGAATACAAAAGCGAAATTACATTTTTGATTAGCTCATGTAACGTATTGCAAGTTGTAGCGTGACCTCGATTAATATAATGAGCAGTCAGCATTGAAAATTGTATAACATCTCTGCGAGTTTTTTCAATACGCTTTTTATTATAGGAACTGATATATAGTTTAGTCAAACCAGGTGCATAATTGAACCTGAGTCTTTTAATTCTTTAGCTCTGACGTTGACAAATTTTATTTTATGGCCATCTAAAACTAGGTTAAACCTTAATAGGATCTTAAAGTGGAATTGTAAAGACATTGCGAACAAGAGACCGTCTCTTGTTTGGAACTGCGTGCGTCTCAAACAGATGCCGCCTTCATTCATTGTGGATTAGAGGATCGTTAATTAACCAATGTTATTTACCATCGTGTCAAATTCGTATTCAGTTGGGTAAATTGGTGGATGGACTCGCAATTATAGTACTAAAAATTGCCAACTTGAAACTTGAAATTAATAAAAAAGTCTTCTTGTAAAATGACCCCACGAGTAGAATTATACACTAACACCTGTTTTTGAAGTGAAAACTTCTTGGCGCGTTGGACACTTTTTTAGATGGGAAAACCACTGAATTAGCGACACTGTTACCATTACCGACACCTTTGTATATAAGTATCTGTAGTGTAGTCTGCTTTTAAATAAAAAATACCCAAACTTTGAGCGCTAAATTTTTCACTTTTGTCGGCACTCCCGGATTGCCACTTTTTTTTTAATTATTAATCACACTAATATTATAATTGCGAAGGTTTGGATGTTTGTTTGTTTGTTACTCAAACACGCCATAATGGCTGAACCGATTTCGATGAAATTTGGTATATATAAATATAAAGATTACAACTTGGATCACCATTTATCTCATAAATCAGTTCTCTTGGGATAAAAATGGGATGTCAAGTCAAATTGCGACAACGAGTTTAGCTTTGTTTCTAGGTTACCTACACATTTAGTAGTGTAACGCGTACGAAGTCGCGGGCAACAGCTAGTATTCACTATAAATTATGGACTCTCGCATGCCCAGGATCTCATTTGATGATAAACGATGATTCAATCTACGATTGACCATGCTCGCGACTTTGCGTGATGATTTTCTTAAGCCGTTTTCTTCAATCGGCTCTTTAGTAAAAATTTGATATGCTAAAGTAGTTGTAATTATGGGCTGGAGTTTCAACTGGAGAGTAGTGGAAGAACGCAGATTATCTATCAGGCTGGCTAAAAAGCCAGTAAACGAAACTCGTTAATATCAGTTTATTATATTGTTCGAACATTGAGTGCAAAGTTCTGTTTATGGACCAAAATGGGATTCACGCCGCAGGCAACACGTTGATTACCGACATTGCCTATTATTTGCTGTTGGGAATTGCTGGCGACATATTATACTTACTTTGTTGAAATCAGAATCAAACAACAATAAAATACATATTTATTTATCGTACACTAGCAGCATAAACAAAAAATCTATGGAAACTTAATTTATATCATTTTAACATACACGATGTTCGGTAATATACGGACAATATTCAAGTGACGGTTTCACAAAATATAAATAAAAACATCTTGAAAAAAAATTACTAGTTATATTATCAAATTTTAAAGAAAATTGACTAAGTTTAGGTGATTAATTCGATATAAAACTTACTGCCTACTCTTGCACTCGACATCCAAAAATAAAGGCCGATTTGATACCTCTTTCAAAAATGGCTGCGGGTTTGGGTTAGAAAGTGACAAGAGATATCTCGAGACGTCACCAATACAGTATCTGTGGTTAGATGGCAAGCTTTATGTAATAGCACAACATAAGTTTAATAAATTGTTTGTTTTTACAGGCCAAAATAATGTTACGAGCTGAGGGTTCGGGATAAAATAATGGGAATCAGTCTAACCAAAATAACACTTTTATTCAACACTAGAACGATGAATACACGAACTTGGTCACACGTAATCACAACACACTAATTCACACCACTGTTGCACCACTTAAAGTCACCGAAATGATCGCACGTATAGCTTAATCCAGACTGACTCGGGAGAAACTACTATTCACGCGAGACCCTTCCCACGTCAGTCCTCCAGGGCCTCGCTGAGACTAACTCACTCAACTGACTGTCCGGCCATCTCTCTGGCCTATTTATATCGCACACATTTCGATTGTTCGAGAACGATGTCGATCCTTCCAGGAAAGGGTCGGTCCCTCGACACAATGGCCACTCCCCATTCTGCGAAACCACAAACAATAGCAACAATAACACAGCAAGACAAAAGCGTTCGAGAAGGTTCGATTATTACTCATTGTTTAACAGCCTCGGCGTAAAACTGCCCCCTCCTAAAACATGCTCGTCCCGAGCATTCTTAGCCCCATATCGCGGCAGCCGATCAACACGAACAATTTTAGGCGCACCTCGCGCTGAAGATGTAGCAACTAGAGGAGCCACATTGCCGTCTCCAATACTTCAGGACACCCAGAGTCCCTTTCTCATCAGCGATCCCAATTCCAGCCTCCAAAACACGGCTCTCATGATTTCTATCTGTTCTTTCACTTCCTGGAATTCCTTTCCAGATAAACCGAACGATTCCCTCATCAGTCGAGCACGCTCTTATGGCCAACGTCGCTGATCTTCCTGTTGACGACGCTGCTCTTTTTTATCCTGACGTCGCTGTTCCTCTTGCAACCGAGTCTGCTCCACCTGTTCACGTCGCTGTTCCTTCTGCAACCGAGCCTGCTCTTCCTGCTGACGACGCTTCTTTTCTTTATGCTGACGGCGCTCTTCCTCCTGCAACCAAGCCTGCTCTTCTTGCTGACGACGCTGCTCTTCCTTATCCTGACGTCACTGTTCTGCCTGCAACCGAGCCTGCTCTTCTTGCTGACGACGCTGCTCTTCCTTATCCTGACGTCGCTGTTCTTCCTGCAACCAAGCCTGCTCTTCTTCCTGACGTCGCTGTTCTTCCTGCCAACGTCGCTGCTCTTCTTGTTGACGACAAAGCATGGCTATAATAGCAGCAAGATCGCCTGTCACAGGAGCTTGCCCCACGGATGATGATGATGATGATGATGATGCTCCAAATGATTCGGTGGCGGCTGATTCCATCTCCATCGGCTGACGACTCTGCCGAGCTTCTTGAACCGGAGACTCCCCAAACCGCCTTTCATCCATTTCCTGTTGTCGTTGACCTCTCGTCCTGACACCGTCCACGTTATGCTTTGGTAGAACCGGCATTATTTTATACCACTTCTGACACCAAATTATGACGAGCTGAGGGTTCGGGATAAAATAATGGGAATCAGTCTAACCAAAATAACACTTTTATTCAACACTAGAACGATGAATACACGAACTTGGTCACACGTAATCACAACACACTAATTCACACCACTGTTGCACCACTTAAAGTCACCGAAATGATCGCACGTATAGCTTAATCCAGACTGACTCGGGAGCAACTACTATTCACGCGAGACCCTTCCCACGTCAGTCCTCCAGGGCCTCGCTGAGACTAACTCACTCAACTGACTGTCCGGCCATCTCTCCGGCCTATTTATATCGCACACATTTCGATTGTTCGAGAACGATGTCGATCCTTCCAGGAAAGGGTCGGTCCCTCGACACAATGGCCACTCCCCATTCTGCGAAACCACAAACAATAGCAACAATAACACAGCAAGACAAAAGCGTTCGAGAAGGTTCGATTATTATTACTCATTGTTTAACAGCCTCGGCGTAACAATAAATTTCACATTTCTATGGTAAACATTTCACAAATTTATTTATTATGCTCATCAAAATAACCCCTTTTATTTTTGTGCCTATATGATCAAACACCCTATATAGAATTTTTGAGATAATATTTAATACTTTTTTACGTTTTGTCGACTGTGTTTACTCATCTCTTTGAAAATTATAGTTAGAAGTTACGTCTCAGCGTCAGCAATATTAAATAAAGATTTATTACTTGTTATTCTACCTTTAACATAAGTGCATTTTTATAGACCTCGAGCAGAATGGTACCTAATGTCTACGCGTAGCTTGGATCAATCAATCACACATTTTTTCGGGTTATTGATCATACTTCGGTGTCGGCTTTTATGTTGTTTGTTCAGAAAAATGCTTTCGCAAAACAGTTTACTTATGGTGGAAATACTGACGGTGAAAAGTAATAAAATCGAAAGTCCTACCTTTTGCATTTCATTGTTACGCTCCCTTGTGGCGATTAACTGTTCAAGTTACTAGTCTCTGGTGCTTTTTGTTGTCGAGCTCTGAAGTGCATTTATACTTTCAAATCTGTGTTAAATAATTATGTTAAAATCTGTGTTGGATTGCATCGCAGCCTAAATTCACAACATAAAATATCTAAGGGCTTAGTCAAGTTAAATTCGATTAGCAATAACGCTAGTCCGAATATGTATGGGATTGACTCATGCTATGAAAATATCACGTGATCTATCGACAACAAATCTATGTAGGAAACGAAACGATTCGAAGCGAATGTAACTTGGCTATCCCTCTGGTTAGCTCTCATTTTCAATTTCCATTTTTAGGGTACCCAAGTAAGGTAAGCCGTTTAATCAAATAAGCACATGCAAATCACTGTAATTAAAACTGAACAGACGCTTGTAGATAAATTCAGGTCGACCGCGAGCCTGCAAGTCACCTCGACAGATAACGTCACTCACACTTGACGCCACCTTGGCTTCCCTCACAGACCTTCCACCAAAAAATGAGATAACCACAACGACTTATTATAAAACGATGCTTTCGAGGACAGCTAAGTAGATGGTGAGGGGTTTAGCGTAATTTGTTTGGAGGAGAAAATTAAACATGCATCTATTTATAATGACCGTGACTTTAAGTTTACTAATGAAGATTAAGTTACTAATGAAGATAAAAATATTTATGATTACAGACTCTGCAAACTTCGACAAAATGAGTCATGTTCTAAGTGCTTAGAAATAAAAATGTGCCTAAGAGAGTTTCGAGTCAAATGTTGTGTATAATTAATCACGTATGTAATGTTTTTATTTATTATCCGGACTTTATAAAAAAGATGCGTACGCGATAAATATTTATAATTACGAGTATGTATAGTGATCGCGAAAGTTTGAAAAATGTTGTGTAACCGATAGATTTTATTACATTCAACTCGTAAATCATCTGGGGCAAAGTAGGTACAACTCTTTTTTGTACTCTGTTAAATTTTTAGTCCCAAGCTTTTTGTCTTTTATACAATGCGAAACTTTTTTTATTAATTAAGTTTTAAATATCTGTTTCAGTATATCATTTAATTGTTATAGAAGTATTTATTACCTACAAGTGTTAATAGCTTAAACGTCTACGAATCTGAATAATGCTACATAGTGATAATATACTTCGTACAATTAATATAAACTATGCTGCTACGAGGCCACGTGCCGTAGCACCGAAGCAACGTAGCAGCGCAGCAAAATTCGTTGTACCTTAGCGGTTCTTGTAGAACTTAAATTTAATTTGTAAAAAAATTAGGAATAATTAAAATAATTAAAACATAACAACTCAAATACGGATAATATAAATGTATGTTTTACAATGTCGATCTTTGTATCGTTACGAATAAAACAACTTAAGAGTGAATTGGGGTGTGTCTGGTTATTTACACATTATTTATTGTTACGAGCTGAAGGTTCGGGATAAAATAATGAAAATCAATCTAACCAAAATAACTCTTTTATTCAACACTGAATGTTAGATACACGATCTTAGTCACAATTAATCACAATACACTAATTCACATCACTGTTGCACAATAAAACACTAAAAGTCACCGAAATGTTCGCACGTATAGCCAAATCCAGACTGACTGCTCCGGTCGTCTCTTTGCTTTATTTATATCTACTACACGCAGCCTTCGCGAACGCTCTAGAAAGTTCCGCTAACAACTAGAATCGTATAGAATCGACAGGATTACTCTTTCTTATTCTGTGCAACTGTAGGTAAAAACGTAGCATGTAGGTATATTCTATACCAAGTATTACCTATTCTGTGACACAGTAGGTATAACTTCGAGAAAAGCCGACTATTACTTATTCTGTAACAACCTCGGTGTAACATTATTTAATGTAATCTGTACTAATATTATAAAGCGGAAATATTTGGATTGTATATGTTTGTAACGAATAAACTTAAAAACTACGGGTCCGATTTCAAAAATTCTTTCACCATACATTACTACATTATCCCTGAGTAACATAGACTACTTTTTACCCAACTGCGCAGAAAAAGGGTAATGTTTTTATTGAAAAACTACGCGTGCAAAGCTGCGGATTGGTCAGCTGGTTGTTTTAAAACTGTAAAATTCACATTGTTTCTGGTAGGTTCTGCATCTATGAACCCGTACTTACATACCATAAACATGATATTTGGTAATAAAATGTAGGCATGTACCTAAAAATATTCCATTTATTATTGAATGCTCCTAATTTCTAGTGTTAACCAAATTTAAGTGTTTGTACCAAATGTGTTATCCTGAAGCAAGTTAACCTCAGGATAAAGTTCAAGAAGAACTCTCAATAAAAAAAATTTAAATCAAATTAACAAGGAAACATTCGAGTTTTGACACAATATTGAAGCCCATAGGCGTGGCTCAGCACGAGACAGTTTATTCTCTTTTTCCTCGATCGTTAGATCACGATTTTGCTGACAAAAGTGAATTTAGTAAACGCTAAGCATTCTCTCGTCTCATTAATTTATAATGAAGTTTTCTATTAAAATGATGGACGATCGAATTTAATTTGATGAAAAGAATCCTGAGCTTATTTAGAGTGTTCGTTTTAGCAGAGCCAATGATAATAATGAAGTAGGTTTGAGCTCATATCCTGTGATTTAATTTATTTTATCATGCAGAAAACTGCCCAAAATAATTAAACCATTATTGACTCATTATCATTATTGATTATGGTCAATAATGGTTTCATTATTTTAGGCTTGCTAGACACCAAATTCTTGATGTATTGAATCTGATATAGATACCATTTATTTTGATATAAAACGCACCAGTTTTCTCTTACGTAGATAGAATTTCATTTTTTTCTCAAAGTATTGTTCTTTGACTATTTTCAACGTCGAATAAATTCCAACAATCGGTATAAAATGCGCAGTTATACGATTTCATTGTATTCAAATAATATTCGCTCGCATCCGAAGAAAATATCAATGTTTTTCATTGCAAAAAAGCTTAGTCAAAGTTAGCTGTTTTCGCTAAAACTCGGATTGAAAGTTCAGCCATTTTAGAGGCATTAACTAACATTGCTAAAGATACGTTCTAAGGTAATCACAAATTCAAAGAAACTGCAAATTTAAAGGTGAAGCCAAAAACAACTTTATTTATAGGAAAGTCATGACACAGACATTTTGAAAACAGTCGTTTTGTAGATTTAATAAATACTCTACACTCTAAGACTGGAATTATCAATGTGGGGTATAAGGCTGCAAGACTCAAATGGGACTGAGTGGGTCATGTCACACGAATGCACTGTGAAATGTGAACTAAGATTTCCACCGACTGGCAACCTACAGGATGACGGGAACGAGGCAGGCCACGAAAACGTTGGCGCGATGGTCTGGATGGGTTCCACTCTGACTATACTTTACTTTACTTTAATACTTTATTTGTTTTATATCAATTTTTTACAATTCTGGTTGAAGCCCTGGCTCCTGAACTAGCGTGAGCTGTATGTCAGGAGTCAGTTTCTTCCCACGTTAAATGACAAAATAACAAAATAAAATACATAAGTGGTACAAAAGTTACAATGATAGATAAACAGTCAATAGCTATAGTAGTTACAATGATACATAAATAGTCAATATAATTTAGGTAGATGTATTACTAGCAGAAGATTTCTGGAGAACGCAAGAAATGGAAGGAAATGGGGAGACCTTTGCCCGGCACTTCGTTTGTATTGTGGTCACGTAGCTAAATACCTAACGTGAAAACAGGTGCAACCACACATTTTTCACCGTCTGCGTAATTATTATTTGTCCCAACTAGTTCACAACTCTGCACAATGGTGGCAATTCTGTTGTTTACGCTAACTAAAATTGTGTAAAATACAAACGGTCTTATTTTTTTCACACTAAAGATCAAATTAGAATGAAATTTAAAGTGACATTTCTAAAATTAAGTAATTTTTGTTATGACGGCATGTTTGCGGGCTAGTTATAGCGGTCAATCAAATTGGTGTTGACGAAAACTAGCCCGGAAACACGCTTTCTTAAGTATAAAGTACCTACTTAAATTTAGAAATGTCACTTTAAATGTCGTTTGACAACCTCCGTGGCACTCCGTGGCCAGCTGAGACGCAGGAGGTAGCGGGTTCGATTCCCGCCGCGGAACAAATGTTTGCATGATCTACAGATATTTGGTCAAGGTCTGGATGTTTTTCTATATATTTTAAATATGTATTTACAAAAAAAAAGTATATAAGCATTCTATCAGTTATCTGGTTCTCATAGTACAAGCTCTGCTTAGTTTGGGGGGTAGATAGTGCTGTGTAATATGTCCAGCAAAATATATATATAAATATAATTTGATTTTTAGTGTGAACAAAATAATACCGTTCGTATTTTGCACAATTTTAGTTAGTCCGGGTAAACAACAGAATCGCCACCAATACCTGATTGAATGTTTGTTTTGCTTCTGCATTCATAAACAATGCAATACTAATTAGAACTTTAATGTCTTTGTCATACAATGCGCGATCAATAATTAATCCGGTAAATGCTACCACGCGAGTTCTGCTATAGCGTCTATTTTGCCTGTCGTGCTTTTGTCCGTCTGTATGACAAAGAGGTAGTTAATGTGTTATCTATTTAATCCTTGACAAGTATTTCTGGTATGGCCAGATATAGCACGGCTTTCGCACATTTTAGGACCACTACTCATATAGGATGGTAGAAATTGTGTCCTATAAATGCCGCGCTTACCGCCTTGTGTTTAGTCACGCCTTTACAATTCACCTTTGTATGTAATTAACTGCTAAACATTAAGCTCGGGCAAAGATGTGGTCCAAGCAACTTATTTCGCCGAGGTATCCGTTAGTGTTTACAGACGAACTACCAACTCCATGAATTAAACATGTTCTTGCGTATCGTGGAAACCTGTTGAGAGAGCCTTATGCAATCAATTCAGAATTCCCGAAGCTATTAATTTATGCATGACAAGCAAGGTAAAAGGTCAGGCTACTCTTTTGCCACTATCGGGTAAGTAAAACCTTTGTCGGCAACTTCAATCATCCCGCAGTTTTTGAATTCTTGGTTGAACTTGCTTTGGTGGAGCTTTTAGAAACATATTTGATGACCTCCGTGGTGCAGTGGGCGAATAGCCGGCTGAGACGCAGGAGGTAGCAGGTTCGATCCCCGCCGCGGAACAAATTTTTGCAAGATCTACAGATATTTGTTCCAGGTCTGGTTGTTTCTCTATATATTATAAGTATGTATTTACAAAAAAAATGTATATAAGTATTCTATCAGTTATCTGGTTCCCATAGCTTTGCTTAGTCTGGGGCTAGATGGTGCTGTGTGTTTATTATTATTATTATTTAGAATTTTAGTTTGATAAGTAATTATTTAGAAGTTTCAGGTCATACAACTTTTTAAAAATTAAAACACAACCCCAAAATTTTTATGTACTCAAAGATACAGAAGGGTTTCATTTTAAATATTTGTTGAAATTTAATGTATTTTATGTTTTATACTGATTCAAAGTAAGTCAGCAAAAAAAGTGATAAAAACCCTAGTGGACGGAAGGTTAGGATTTAATCAAACCACGTCAGCCTGCAGATATAAGACAGAAACCTTTTATGGCACATAAACGTGTGACCTCGCAATATACAGCAACAAGGTTCAACAGCCCTCTTATAGTAATTGTTATAAACTTTGAAGGATAAACTTGGTTTTTCTGAACTTTTGACTGCCTCCGTGGCGCAGTGGGCGTATAGCCGGCTGAGACGCAGGAGGTAACGGGTTCGATTCCCGCCGCGGAACAAATGTTTGCAGAAATGTCTACAGGTATTTGTTCCGTGTCTGGGTGTTTTTCTATATATTATAAGTATGTATTTACAAAAAAAAAGTATATAAGTATTCTATCAGTTATCTGGTTCCCATAGTACAAGCTCTGCTTAGTTTGGGGCTAGATAGCGCTGTGTGAAATGTCCAGCGATATTTATTATTTATTTATACTCTATTTTTGGATTGGAATAATAATGCAGTCAGTGATACGGACACAAAGAAGTAATTAAACTTTTTAATGGATTTCTCACTTGGCCCAGCTGATTTACATATATGCTAATGTATAGGGCGTATTCTTCTCCAGCTAGTCTGGCCGAGGTGATCGTGTCAGCAGATTTTAATGGTCCGGGCTCCACGCTGCTTTACATGCTATTGCTGCATACTATAAAATCTATACATAGAATTGGTTGTCTCGCTAGCAACAGTATGTCATAAAATAAAGGTTTTATAATGGCTGCTGATTAGCTTTAGATATTTTTTTACATTTGTGTATATAATAATGTAGTATACAAATGTCTACCAACAGATTTAATTTAATTATTACTAGCTGACCACTCCTCAGCTTCGCACGCGTAGTTTTTTATTAAAAACATTACCCTCCTTCTGCGCTATTAGATAAAAAGTAGCCTATGTTATTTAGGGATAATGTAGCATTCTAATGGTAAAAGAAAGAATTTTTGAAATCGGGCCCGTAGTTTTTGAGTTTATTCGTTACAAACATATAAATATTTCCTTTTTATTTTAGTGTAGATGGCATACAAAACAGAATACTATCAAACAGATACAAAATATCATTATCAAATATGATACATTTCGGAGAGTGTGCTGCAGAGCTTTTCAACCTGATCCCACCATCCCCATTCTATCATCGGACAACCAGACGCTCCGCGATGCGCCACCGCTACATGGTAGACATACCTCCCATACGCACAAAGCGGTACTCTTCCACCTTTATTATGCGCACCGCCAAGGAGTGGAACGCCTTGCCTGAGTCTTTGTTTCCTGATAACTACAACCTAGGGATGTTCAAGTCGCGAGTAAACAGGTTTATATACAAAAAAACAAAAAATTTAGACCTAGATTGTATCGCAAAGCATTTGTACCCAGCATGATAATTCTAGAGCATTTCTGTGTAGACTAGTTGAAGATGTACTTACATAATAACAAAATAAAATAATAATTAAAATAAAATGGCATACAAGAATAAGATATTTTTTATTGTTATTATAACAAGCTATCAAGAAACACAAAGACAAAAATGCAGCGTATATTTAGGTATTTATTTACTTTTTATTCCGCTGTGAAGTTAGAAGTAAATTGTTTATCGTCGAAAGAATATCGTTTCCTCGATTTTTTCGGTGGATTGTTTAAAAGTTTATGGATTCAGATCAAGTTCTCGAGTATCCTCGTTGAGGTTCGTGATACGCAGCAAAATATC
This sequence comes from Philereme transversata, assembly GCA_963924445.1. Lineage (NCBI taxonomy): Eukaryota > Metazoa > Arthropoda > Insecta > Lepidoptera > Geometridae > Philereme > Philereme transversata. The sequence continues at coordinate 9,926,859 of OZ004353.1, forward strand.
AAGATTTGTTTCATCAAATATTAAAATGAGGTCTGAGCCTCAAAATAAGATATCATTTTATTTATAAGCACAGGTACCCATTTTCGAAACTGTCTAAAATTCTTACCGATGCCAATCCACTCCAAATGTAATTGAATCGAAATGCTACAAGTTCGATTAACCCGTTCATCGTTATCATGGGACGTCCACTGCTGAACATAAATTTCCTTCTTGGTCTTGGAGACCAACGGCTCCCAGCAACCTTTATCAGTATACCCTAACATATAGTTATTTAATACCCGTTTGATACATATTAGGTCGGGGAAAAAGTTTCTTCGCATTTTTTAAGAAAATTCAAAACATTTTTTAATATAGTTTATTTACATTTAACTAAAGTATGTAGGTACCATTTTGTTCGATAAATTTTTGCCATCTTGTATCTTGTTGGTAGGGACATGATCCCATTGCTATAGAAATTTTGGGGGCTTCTGATCAAAATACCGCGACAGGTGGTTTTGGCAGTCTTCTCGTGATGTTAACCTGACACTACCTAAAGAATTCTGAAGAGACCGAAACAGGAGGAAATCTGAAGGTGCAAGGTCAGGACTATACGGCGGATGCATTAACACCTCCCAGCCAAACACTCTTAATTTTTTCTGAGTGGCTAAAAATGTGTGAGGTCTAGCGTTATTATGATGAAAAACTACACCCCTTCTGTTGATTAATTCCGGCCGCTTTCTCTCAACTTTTTGCTTTAATTTCATCAGTTGTTCGCAGTAGAGTTCAGAATCGATGGTCCTGCCTGGTGGTAACAGCTCATAATGAATAATGCCCTTCCAATCCCACCACACACACAGCATCACCTTGTTCCGAGTTAACCCGGGTTTCGCCACAGTCTGTGAAGCCTGACCGGCCTTTGACCACGACCTTTTTCGCACGTTCTTGTTGTACGTGATCCACTTTTCATCACCAGTTATCAGCTTCTTCAAAAATGGTTCGGTTTCATTACGTCGTAATAAAGACTAACAAATGAGTACACGGTTCACTAGGGTTTTTTCAGTGAGCTCGTGGGGTACCCAAATATCGAGCTTTTTTGTGTACCCAGTTTTTTTCAAATGCGCCAAAACTGTTTTGTGGTCAATTCCTAGTTCTTCAGCTACGTCGTAACTACTGATATGCCGATCTTGCTCCACTTTTTCAAAAATGGCATCAATTTTATCCGTAATAGGGCGACCAGAGCGACGTGCATATTTGACATCTAAATTTCCGGATTGAAAACGCTTAAACCAAATTTGTGCTACTCTCACAGACACTGCACTAGGTCCATAAACATCGCAAATTTTTTTCGAGGCTTGCGTTGCATTTTTACCTTTTTTGTAGTAAAATTTTAAAATGTATCGAATTAATTCATTAGTTTTACTCATTTTTACAGTACGAAAAACAAATAAAAATCACACATTTTCCTAATTTGAATTTGGAACTATCTTCTTTGAATGATACCAAAACCAGCCAGATACAAATAGTATAGCCAAAGAGATTTTATTACAAGGTCATACATACTGTTACGCCGAGACTGTTAAACAATGAATGGTAATCGAGGTTTCTCGAGCGCTTTTGTCTTTATTATTGTTTACGGTTTCGCAGAATGGAGAGTGGCCATTGTGTCGAGGGACCGACCCTTTCCTGGAGCGATCGAGATCGTTCTCGAACAATCGAAATATGCGCGATATAAATAGGCCGGAGAGATGGCCGGACAGTCAGTCTGGATTCAGCTATACGTGTGAACATTTCGGTGACTTTAAGTGGTGCAACTGTGGTGTGAATTAGTGTGTTGTGATTACGTGTGACCAAGTTCGTGTATTCATCGTTATCGTGTTGAATAAACGTGTTATTTTGGTTGGATCGACTCCCATTATTTTATCCCGAACCCTCAGCTCGTAACAATACTATAATGCGAAAAGACTTTTTCCCCAACCTGTTATTAAGATTTAAGACGCAAGTGGAATCAATCTAATATATAAAATTATCGTGTCATAGTGTTTGTAACAAAACTCCTCCGAATCGGCTTGACCGACTCATAAGAAATGTTTTGTGTATATTCGGTAGGTCTCAGAATAGGACGTAAACTATTTTTCACCCAATATCCATATCCATATAACTTAACCGTCGTTAATTGACGTGAAGTCTTTACATGAAGTGTTGCGTCACTTTGACATTTCATTCTGCATTTGATTTCTTTGATTATTTATATGGCAGAACAACGTTTGCGGGGTCAGCTAGTATTGATCTAAAATTCATGGGGTGAACCAACATTCATGCGCGCCTTTGCATATATTATTGTAGGAAGAATATATTGAAATAAGAGTAAAATGTCTGCCTTTATATGGAGCCTTTTAGTGCGGATCTGCATATTTGAGCTTAAAACACCGAACACACAATATTCCTGATAAGGCGATGGTTCAACATTTACCCTGAAAGCTTTTAAAGGAAATCGATACTCATCGGTACCAAATTTCATAAAACCTTTGTACTCAAACAATTTAAGAATACATCATTTGAGTCATTCATCTAAGTTTTGTTGTTGAAATGGGATGAGAGGATCTTTACGAAAATACACTCGTAAAAATACTTTCTTGTTAGATAGCTTCAGTCTAATTTTTAAACCTTCCAAATCTAACTAAATTTCTGAGAAAAGGGAATAGGTATTTCTTTATATATAGGGTAAATACAGTTTTATTCAGAGGTAAAATTAACAAATAGATTTCGATCTAAGTCTTCTTTTTAAGGTTCCGTACGTCAAAAGGAACAAAAATAGCCTTATAGAAATTTGGGGGTTTTTTTTACTCACGCAACCTATAACATAGAATGATGCTTTATTGTACACCGAGGAATACTAAAAAAACTAGTTAATGCTAAATAATGCACAATGGGCAGCCTTATCGCTGAAAGCGATTTCTTCCAGGCAACCTTTGGATGGAAAGTAGTGAGCGAAGCAGTAATGGGCAGCGGTGTACAGACACCATCTAGTGGGGTGTCGTTGAATAGATCTTTTAAAAATATTATAAGAGCCCATCTACGAAATATAGAGTTTCAAAAATCCTATTTTCGTAATAGTCGTGTGACAAACAACTATACTATGTTATTTTTGTGTACCTAAAAAGTGTTCATAATTTTAGTACATAACTGTAGTTGTAAGAAGAATTATCAAAGAGTAGACTTTACTAGTTTACGAGCAGTAGTCGACCAACTTATGTCTGTAGTTAGATTTGTAGACAGTTTATATACTAGTGGTTCGCCCCGAACTGAGATCTCACGAGTCTCCGATTAAAACAAAAAGAAATATTATTTCTAATCTTTGACTATCAAAATTGTGCCACGAAATAAATAACCAACTTACTTGACCTATAGATTCATTCAAATTACAGGTAACGGGAGTTCATGTAATGTGGTTACTTTTTTTGGGTACAAATTGCAGTTATTCTGGATTTCAGACTTTTGCCTATATTTGTGTCACACATACCTAATTACAGCACTGTGGGTTCACCCTGTGAATTTTGTCAAAGTTCAGTTTTTATTATGGCTAATAACTCGAAAACTATAATAACTTTACTAAAAATAAAAACTGAATCTAAATGTACTTATAAAGACCTTTCATTTGACATCCAATTTGACCTAATAGTCTCATTTTCATTTTTTTACTACTCTTGAACCCCATATCCCAACAATCCCCAACATTTTTAGCTCATTTAGTCACACTAATATTGTGCCATGACTACCTACCTATATACCAAATTTCATGATGATGGGATAAACGCTTCGAAAGTTATTCTCGGACAAACAAACATGCATACATACACACATGCATACATACAATGCCGATTTGTCCAAGTTGATTTGCAGATCTAGCTTCGCTCGATCAAATATGATGAGTTACAGTCGTGCTGGCTACGGAACCTTTCACTGTGCTTGGTTAAACACGCGCTTGACCAATTTATTGCGATATGAAATCTATAACAGCCTTCAATACGAAGGTTGTCTTTGCATCAAACGAAACATTTCTGATGCTTATCATTTCTGATGCCAAACGACCTTCAGTATTGTCTCACGTATTTCGTTGTTTTCATATAGATTTTTTTCCCAGACTTTGTTATTAATAAAAATTTATACTTATAAATAATTACGATTGTTAGAATAGAATACATTTATTTGAAAGAAAGAAAGAAAGAAATAAAATATTTTTATTATGCCAACCACTAATAACAACAATTAACCACACAAAAATACAGTACAACAAAAGATTACCAAATATAAGTTATTAGTAGCCGCCACAAACAGGTTCCAACTCAGCATTTTGCTATGTCACAGCAAGGTAACACAGCGCTGGTCTTCCGTTGGAAACTTTGTGAGTACCTACACGGAAGTCTGCTAACATATATAAATATCAAATCATATGAAAATAAACAAGTAGATGACTTGTATTAAGACTCAACTAGCATAGTAAATTAAAATATATAAGTAACATAATTAAAATCAACTCGTGCGCTCAGTGCCAAAACTTACAAGTTTTACTATACAACCCACAAATATTGTGAATAATAGGATGGCAGGATAGTTAGTTAGACTATTTGACAACAAAAGAAATCCAGAACGGACAATATACAAAAAAAAAAATATACAAAAGATGATACAAATTATTACAGAGGTAAGTTCTAACCAAACAGTAAGTAGTTAGATACTAACCAGTCCCGCTCCGTGCCACGCGTGGCCAAATACGTCCTGCCTCAGCTTTATGCTCCTTTGCAGTAAGTCATGCAAAGCAGCGCTGGTTTTCAGGCAGGGCCTTATTTAGGGTGACGATGACGTCACAAATTAAATTAAACAAAATAAACTTATTATAATATCCATACAAATATGCATACTTTCCTATTGATTATACAATAAGAACAATATTAAAACATGGGAACACACAAAAACAATAAAATATATATTTATACATACACAAAATATTTAATTTACCGAAAAATTACATATTACATTAAAATTGACTGGTGGTCCCCGCACTAGGACTTGCCTGTATCGCGGGAGGCCGGTTTACAATCAGAGTTGAACTTTAAACAGAATCTGGTAAACATTCAAAGAATATTAATTATTTATGAACATACAATAACAAATAAAAAAATATATTTAATAGAAAATTAGTACTTAGAGTGCTCTTTTACTAGGTAGTGGTTTGTGTTGTGTGTATATATATATATAATTCATGAAAATATACTACAGCTAGCAATGTTGAGAACTTGTTTCAAAGAACGAGGTAATCGAAGTTATTAAAACAACAATTATCTTAACCTCTCAATCACGAACAGCTACATAAACAATATGCATGCTTAGGCTGGTATAGGTGCTGATTTTAAAGACTAATCATGTTTCATACAGTCTCTTGGCCCCCACAAGAGATACTGAAGGTATTCAAAAAACCGTTTTGTCGGTCGCAAGCCGGGTTGGGCTGTCGCGAATGTTTCTGGCACTCCATTTAATTGGAGAGAGGCTTTATACGAATTTTTCCTTAACACAAAGAAACCTTTGTAGATATAGCTTGTTTATTGTTTAAATGTCATAGATAGCGGGTTCAAATTTAATTGGCATCGTGGATTTATTTTGCAAGTTGTTAGAGAAACGCCCATAATGGTGGCCTTCGTTTTATTATATTTTTATCGGAGAAGTTGTTTCTGAAAAGTTTTTTATCCCAGTAACCTATTATTCCCGATAAATGTTGTTAGTTAATGGCCCATTTTTTTAAGGACCATAATAGTTAAGTAGTAGGAATCCTGATTCCCGAGACTTTTTTGATCGAGCGAAGCGAGATCTCTAAATCAACTTGGGCAAATCGGCGTTGTATGTATTATGTATGTTTGTTTGTCCGAGGATAACTTTCGAAAAGTTTATCCGATCATCGTGAAATTTAGTATATATAGGTGATGGCACAATTTTGGTGTGACTAAATAAGCTAAAAATGGGGGGGGGGGGGGGGGGGTTGAGATTCAGAGAGAGGGTTCATGAGAGGTAAAAAAACAAAATGGGGTTATCCGGTCAAGTGGCACGTTTAATAAAAGGTCTTTGTAAGTACATTTCGATCCCGTTTTTATTTTTAATTTATACCTTGTAGTTTTTAAGTTATTAACCATAATAAAAACTGAACATTAACAAAATTCACAGGGTACACCAGTGACCCCACAGTGCTGAAATTTGGTATGCGTGTAGCTTTAGTGACACAAATATAGGCAAAAGTCTGAAATCTAGAATAACTGCAATTATAACAAATACTGTTATTTCTACCTCAAAAAAGGTAACCAATTTACATGTACTCCCGTTATCTGAAATTTAATGAAACTGTAGGTCAAGTAAGTTGGTTGTGCTTTTCATGGCACTATTTTGATTGTCAAAGATTCCAAATATTTTTTTTTGTTTTTATGGGAGACTGGGGCGAACCACTAGTATATAAAGTTAGAATGAAAATTTAATTTCAACTTACAGGACCCTTTAAATTAGGTGTAATAAATCCCTAGTCACAGCAATGCTTAAATTGAAATCGTTTCTACTAAGAACTATACTGCCAAAGCGTTTGTGGAGAGCTCAACTGAACATCGAACTAATGAAATTCAAGTAGTCCACGATTGTTTGAAACCTTTATGACATATGTTACTACAGAGCCACAAGAAGTTATTCATAAGATACAAATTCCTTTAACAATTGTGTTCTGAGTTGGAGATTCGGGATAATGTAATAAAAAACAATTTAGCTCAATTATGAAATACATAAATCAACGCACTTAAACACATAAATCACTATAAAACCAACTTAAACAATTAACATTATTGTTTAAGATTCAACACTCTAAAACCGTTTAGAAGTCGCTTAATTATAAAAAAATAATAAACCTTGCTGGACATTTCACACAGCGCTATCTAGCCCCAAATTAAGCAGAGCTTGTACTATGGGAACCAAATAACTGATAGAATACTTATATACATTTTTTTTTTGTAAATACATACTTATAATATATCGGTATACAGAAACAACCAGACCCGGAACAAATATCTGTAAATCATGCATCAAACATTTTGTTCCGCGGTGGGAATCGAACCCGCTACCTCCTGCGTCTCAGCCGGCTATTCGCCCACTGCACCACAGAGGTCGTAACTCTATCAATTACTAAAAACACTCGTCAATTATATTGCACTGAGACTGTTCGCGGATTGTAGCCCTCAGGAAAAACAGACGACGGTAAAGTGTTCCATATTTTAGCTGTACGCATTAAGATGTAGAACCAATACCGTGAGTGCGAACGTATGGACCACGTAGTAGCTATTATATATTTTGTGACAAGCTTCAACACCGGCGGGCGTAGTAAAATTGCTCAGGAGTAGGTTAAAATGCCAAGTTATCATTTGGGCGTTGACGTATTTTGGAGCGACACAACAGCTATGCAAATGCGATGCATTAATACCACAATCATTTCTGCTGATCGAGTCAACCCCAAAAACGAGTCACAACTTCACGGAAAGATTGAAACTCAAGTACCAACATCTTCATACTATATTGGCAGTATATATTTGGTACGCCATCAACAGTATATCTATAAAATTACGGCGTCACGTTCAGAATACGAAATGTCGTTTGATATCCCGGCACGAATGTGCTCTATTTACAAAAACTGGTGTGGGCTGTGATATGAGTAAATAACTAACGACTAAACTGTTAAGCCTATATTTAGGTTTGTCACATAAAAACTACTGCCAAAATTTAATCTAGTCACGCACGAAGCGTTAATTGACAACGGCGACTGGGGTATCGTTGTCATCGTAGACGGATTGATTTACTGACAGTTGGATAGATTCATATCTGGTGCGTGGCCACTCATTTCAGAATACCATTATGTTGGTATGCTTCTATGCTGCTTTAATATTTTCCCGTTTTCGTTGCTTTATTTCTCTTAATCTCAAAGTTAAAAACTTCATTGTTCTTGCTGCGATTTTCCACTTCGAAGAAGTTAGTGCTTTTTAGTGGATACTATAAATGCACCGTATTTTAAATAATATCTAAGTACTACTAAAATATTAATAATCTATATCTGTAACTTTAATTTTAGTAAGAAAATATTGAAAAACAAAACAATTCAATCGTAAGGTCGCATTTATATACTTAATAGAAATTTGGGGCCGTGCCACTAAAACTAAATTATATCCATATCTATCATCAACTGTATTTTTCAAACTTCTGTGACTGTACATAATTATTGATTAAATCGGGTATTTATCGCGTATCACGGCGTGGTCACGGGTTTACTGGAGTACTTGGAGCTACCGTCGAGAAATGTGAGTAGCTGCAGCAACTACCCTCACTTGGTCTTCAGAATTAAAAATGTCCTCGTTTATATTACGATACACTACACTAACCGTATCTACGCACTGAGACGACCGATCACGACGTGCACACATAGCAATCACCGAGTTCCAGGACGCTGAGAGTCTATAGCCATCTTCCCGATTGAAATTTTGAAATCTCTTGATCTTCACGAATCATTCTCTTGCAATAATTGCGTTCACTAGAGAGAACCTTAGGATCATGAAGTTCAATCCAATGGTTCGGCCCCGAGTCTATCAGATGCTCTGCTATCACTGACTTGTTTACCTGGCGATTTATGACAGCTGCGATATGCTCTTTGACACGCTCGACTACGGTACGTTTGGTTTGCCCGATGTAAGAGCGGCCACATACATATACAGTCTGTCTTATAAACATCAAATATATATGTTTATAACAATAAAAAAGGTACATACGCGATAAATACCCGTTTTTATCTAGCATCAACTAATAAAATGTACTAAGAAACTCAAATTATGAACTTAAAAAAGTTATTCACTTATTCTTCATGCATTCTCTTCCGAAAAATCCTCAATAAATCGATTCACACTAATCTAACATTCACTAAAGCAAAGGAATTGACAAAGCGAAGTACGCGTCGCGCTAACTTTCTTGTCGTACAATAAAAGTCCTAAAAGTTGTACGAATTATGGCAAAAAAGCAGTTCACGAAGACTCACAGCTTTACAATAAATTACCCTGTGATATAAAAAATGTAAGCTCATTTAACGCATTTAAAACTAAACTTGCTCAACATATAACTAATGTTTACTAAAGCAAATATAAAACAATTATATAAGTAACGAACGATCTACCCGAATGAGTTTGAGTACCTACTTACCATAACTCGAACGAATTAAAATATCTTTTCTATGTCTACTGATTCTTATATAAGTGATAATTAATATCTTTTGAGAATAAATGATATTAAACCTAAAAACAAAACACAAATTTATAAATTTAATTTAATTCAGTCCAATAAAAAAACCAGACCTAATGAATTATTGATTCAATATTATTTGCAGCAAGACATCCTTTTTATAGGTTAAGATCATTTTTCTTGGGTGGTCTGATCAAAAGACTTCCCCGAGGGTGACTTTTTGTGCCTGGACTTTTCATACTATACTTTATTTCCAGTAATGGATGGTTTACCTCATTTTTCACGCCATTCTTTTTAACATTTTTGTGGTAGAGTAAAGAGAAACCAATCTGTAAAGGTCAAACTTATTTGAATTGACTTGTGTATTCAGCACTTTCGTTTTATAAATAAAGATTATTTTAGATAAGTTTATATTTAAATTCCTACAAAATTTCATTTTAATTGAAGTGTCACAGTTTAAAATTCAACATCACCAGGCAAGTTAGTAACGAAGTTTAGCTATGTTTTATTCATACTAAGTTGCTTGTAATCGGACAGATATTTCAGGCAGTTGAGCGGCTCCTAAGAATCCCTTTGGACTCTTTGATAGACATACTTTTCCAAACTATAAGAGGCTATAAATACAAATAGCTCATTATATTAAATTATAGTGAAGACTTTACATGCAAACGCAGTCTACTTACGTGTGCAATATTAAGAAAGCAACATATTATTTTCACAAAACCTCAGTATACTAAAAGCTTGCTTCATCCACTTTTGGGGCTTACTACAAAATCCGATTTTCTGGCAAAAATATCGGGATATAGCCAGTCCATGTTTGCAAAAGCCGTCGAATAATAGGCCATATTATTTAAGTCGTAAGTACCTTTTAGGTAAGTTAGAGTGGCAAGTCCGTAAATCTTAATTCATTACTTCTCGCACGCCTATAAGGTTAAATGAGAGTAAACGGGATCTTTTACTATCTGAGTGACCGGTTTATGTGGGAGAAGTGACATTTATCCTAATAGAGAACAAAGTAAACAAGCATTATCCACGCCCGCAGTCTGAAGTTAGAGAGTAATGTGAAGCTGTGAACAGGTTTTGGTTCGTTAAACATGCCTGAAAATAACCTATTTTTTTAGTACAAAAAAAACTCTACCAAAATCGGAGTGAGCAATTTTATATTTTATCCGCTACGTGGTTTTTATAAGTATATATTTCCAAATGTTTTTCACTTTTGAGAAAGATCGTAACGCAGTCAATTAAAGTGGAGATTAATTTATCGACCAATTTCTTTCTGCATTGCATAACTGACTTGTAGTGTCCGTATGGAAAACTCAATCATTAGCTTGAAACATTGCTGAGTTTGCTAAAGTCCGTCGGGTTTCTGGTATTTTGAAGTCTACGCTTTTCATTATTGATAAAGTTTTCTCGTTGGAATTTTCATTTTTAGACTCACTGTTGAGAACAGTTTTATAATTCGAAAACAAAATTAAATAACTATTTGAAAAGACATTGACAAAAGTTGATTTGTTGACACCGATCTCTTTCTAATATTTATAATTGATGTGACTTACTGGCATAATCAATTCTTTGACAATGCCCCTCTACAGCAGCTACAATCTTAAGTACCTATATACTTATTAATTAGTATTTAGATGCATAAATGTAAATGTATACGAAATGTTTGACCGTTTCTGGCACCTCAAAAATTATGGTGCAATGAGCTTCTTTGATAAAGACATGTAATTAATTATGTAAGTACTATTATTGACATAACCGAGTGTTCTATTGTGTCCCTACGTTTTTAATAAATGAGTATGAGTATGAATAAGTTTCTAGGAGGCTTCCTTCCATGCTTTATCTTTCAAAAAATTGTTATAAATTATTGTTTCAGTCGTAATTCTTGCGCTCGTTTCAATTTCAAACTTGGCTTAATTGTAAGAATGACCTTATTTATATTCTTTCCCGTTTTAAAAACTCATGACAAAAAGTGCTGTTTTTCTTTTATAGAGCGAAGCGAGATCTCTAAATTAACTTGGGCAAATCGGCGTTGTATGTATGTATATTTGTTTGTCCAAGGATAACTTTTGAAGTGAAATTTGATACATAGGTGATGGCACAATTTTGGTGTGACTAAATGAGGTAAAAATGTTGGGGGATTGTTGAGATATTAGGATTCAAGGGGCGTAAAAAATAAATGAAAATGAGACTATTAGGTCAAATGGGACGTCAAATGGTAGGTCATTATTAGTACATTTAGACTACGTTTTTATTTTTAGTAAAGTTTTTATAGTTTTTGAGTTATTAGCCATAATAAAAGCTGAACTTTGACAAAATTCACAGGGTGAACCCACAGTGCTGTAATTTGGTATGTGTGACACAAATATAGGCAAAAGTCTGAAATCCAGAATAACTGCAATTAGTACCCAAAAAAAACACGTAATATGAACTCCCGTTACCTGTCATTTGAATGAAACTGTAGTTCAAGTCAATTGGTTATTTATTTTGTGGCACTATTTTGATAGTCTAAGATTAAGGCCGGCTTGCACAACGATCCCTAAACGTATTTAGCTACTAAACATGTTTAAATTTACGTATGTGTGTGACTTGACAACTTCTTAAATCATATTCAGCCACTTAATACGTTTAGGCATCTTTGCGCGAGTCGCCCTAAGAATATTTTTTTTAATGTTTTGGGAGACTCGCGAGATCTTAGTTCGGGGCGAACCTTATATGCACTTATACTAATTTTGGTTTATTTGATTTCGAAATAAATAAATAAATAATAATAAATAAATATTGCTGGACATTTCACACAGCGCTATCTAGCCCCAAATTAAGCAGAGCTTGTACTATGGCAACCAAATAACTGATAGAATACTTATATACATTTTTTTTGTAAATACATACTTATAATATATACAGAAACAACCAGACCCGGAACAAATATATGTAAATCATTCATCAAACATTTTGTTCCGCGGTGGGAATCGAACCCGCTACCTCCTGCGTCTCAGCCGGCTATTCGCCCACTGCACCACGGAGGTCGTCACTCTATCAATTACTAAAAACACTCGTCAATTATATCGCACTGAGACTGTCCGCGGATTGTAGCCTTCAGGAAAAACAGACGACGGTAAAGTGTTCCATATTTTAGCTGTACGCATTAAGATGTAGAACCAATACCGTGAGTGCGAACGTATGGACCACGTAGTAGCTATTATATATTTTGTGACAAGCTTCAACACCGGCGGGCGTAGTAAAATTGCTCAGGAGTAGGTTAAAATGCCAAGTTATCATTTGGGCGTTGACGTATTTTGGAGCGACACAACGGCTATGCAAATGCGATGCATTAATACCACAATCATTTCTGCTGATCGAGTCAACCCCGAAAACGAGTCACAACTTCACGGAAAGATTGAAACTCAAGTACCAACATCTTCATACTATATTGGCAGTATATATTTGGTACGCCATCAACAGTATATCTATAAAATTACGCCGTCACGTTCAGAATACGAAATGTCGTTTGATATCCCGGCACGAATGTGCTCTATTTACAAAAACTGGTATGGGCTGTGATATGAGTAAATAACTAACGACTAAACTGTTAAGCCTATATTTAGGTTTGTCACATAAAAACTACTGCCAAAATTTAATCTAGTCACGCACGAAGCGTTAATTGACAACGGCGACTGGGGTATCGTCGTCATCGTAGACGGATTGATTTACTGACAGTTGGATAGATTCATATCTGGTGCGTGGCCACTCATTTCAGAATACCATTATGTTGGTATGCTTCTATGCTGCTTTAATATTTTCCCGTTTTCGTTGCTTTATTTCTCTTAATCTCAAAGTTAAAAACTTCATTGTTCTTGCTGCGATTTTCCACTTCGAAGAAGTTAGTGCTTTTTAGTGGATATTATAAATGCACCGTATTTTAAATAATATCTAAGTACTACTAAAATATTAATAATCTATATCTGTAACTTTAATTTTAGTAAGAAAATATTGAAAAACAAAACAATTCAATCGTAAGGTCGCATTTATATACTTAATAGAAATTTGGGGCCGTGCCACTAAAACTAAATTATATCCATATCTATCATCAACTGTATTTTTCAAACTGTACATAATTATTGATTAAATCGGGTATTTGTCTTGTATCACGGCGTGGTCACGGGTTTACTGGAGTACTTGGAGCTACCGTCGAGAAATGTGAGTAGCTGCAGCAACTACCCTCACTTGGTCTTCAGAATTAGAAATGTCCTCGTTTATATTACGACACACTAACTAACCGTATCTACGCACTGAGACGACCGATCACGACACCCGCGCACACCTAGCAATCACCGGGTTCCAGGACGCTGAGAGTCATTAGCCATCTTCCCGATTGAAATTTTGAAATCTCTTGATCTTCACGAATCATTCTCTTGTAATAATGGCGTTCACTAGAGAGAACCTTAGGATCACGAAGTTCAATCCAATGATTCGGCCCCGAGTCTATCAGATGCTCTGCTATCGCTGACTTGTTTACCTGGCGATTTATGACAGCGGCGATATGCTCTTTGACACGCTCGCCTACGGTACGTTTGGTTTGCCCGATGTTAGAGCGGCCACAGCTACAGTCTATCTTATAAACACCAAATATATATTTTTATAACAATAAAAAAGGTACATACGCGATAAATACCCGTTTTTATCTAGCATCAACTAATAAAATGTACTAAAAACTCAAATTATGAACTTAAAAAAGTTATTCACTTATTCTTCATGCATTCTCGTCCGAAAAATACTCAAAAAATCGATCCACACTAATCTAACATTCACTAAAGCAAAGGAATTGACAAAGCGAAGTACGTGTCGCGGTAGCTTTCTTGTCTTACCTAAAAGTTGTACGAATTATGGCAAAAAAGCAATAGTTCACGAAGACTCACATCCTTACAATAAATTACTCTCTGATATAAAAAAATGTAAGCTCATTTAACGCATTTAAAACTAAACTTGCTCAACATATAACTAATGTTTACTAAAGCAAATATAAAACAATTATATAAGTAACGAACGATCTACCCGAATGAGTTTGAGTACCTACTTACCATAACTCGAACGAATTAAAATATCTTTTCTATGTCTACTGATTCTTATATAAGTGATAATTAATATCTTTTGAGAATAAATGATATTAAACCTAAAAACAAAACACAAATTTATAAATTAAATTTAATTCAGTCCAATGAAAAAACCTGACCTTTCTGGGTTTTTGAATGGAAATAAGTGACTGTAATGAATTATTGATTCAGTATTATTTGCAGCAAGACATCCTTTTTATAGGTTAAGATCATTTTTCTTGGGTGGTCTGATCAAAAGACTTCCCAGAGGGTGACTTTATGTGCCTGGACTTTTCATACTATACTTTATTTCCAGTAATGGATGGTTTACCTCATTTTTCACGCCATTCTTTTTAACATTTTTGTGGTAGAGTAAAGAGAAACCAATCTGTAAAGGTCAAACTTATTTGAATTGACTTGTGTATTCAGCACTTTCGTTTTATAAATAAAGATTATTTTAGATAAGTTTATATTTTAATTCCTACAAAATTTCATTTTAATTGAAGTGTCACAGTTTAAAATTCAACATCACCAGGCAAGTTAGTAACGAAGTTTAGCTATGTTTTATTCATACTAAGTTGCTTGTAATCGGACAGATATTTCAGGCAGTTGAGCGGCTCCTAAGAATCCCTTTGGACTCTTTGATAGACATACTTTTCCAAACTATAAGAGGCTATAAATACAAATAGCTCATTATATTAAATTATAGTGAAGACTTTACATGCAAACGCAGTCTACTTACGTGTGCAATATTAAGAAAGCAACATATTATTTTCACAAAACCTCAGTATACTAAAAGCTTGCTTCATCCACTTTTGGGGCTTACTACAAAATCCGATTTTCTGGCAAAAATATCGGGATATAGCCAGTCCATGTTTGCAAAAGCCGTCGAATAATAGGCCATATTATTTAAGTCGTAAGTACCTTTTAGGTAAGTTAGAGTGGCAAGTCCGTAAATCTTAATTCATTACTTCTCGCACGCCTATAAGGTTAAATGAGAGTAAACGGGATCTTTTACTATCTGAGTGACCGGTTTATGTGGGAGAAGTGACATTTATCCTAATAGAGAACAAAGTAAACAAGCATTATCCACGCCCGCAGTCTGAAGTTAGAGAGTAATGTGAAGCTGTGAACAGGTTTTGGTTCGTTAAACATGCCTGAAAATAACCTATTTTTTTAGTACAAAAAAAACTCTACCAAAATCGGAGTGAGCAATTTTATATTTTATCCGCTACGTGGTTTTTATAAGTATATATTTCTAAATGTTTTACACTTTTGAGAAAGATCGTAACGCAGTCAATTAAAGTGGAGATTAATTTCTCGACCAATTTCTTTCTGCATTGCATAACTGACTTGTAGTGGCCGTATGGAAAACTCAATCATTAGCTTGAAACATTGCTGAGTTTGCTAAAGTCCGTCGGGTTTCTGGTATTTTGAAGTCTACGCTTTTCATTATTGATAAAGTTTTCTCGTTGGAATTTTCATTTTTAGACTCACTGTTGAGAACAGTTTTATAATTCGAAAACAAAATTAAATAACTATTTGAAAAGACATTGACAAAAGTTGATTTGTTGACACTGATCTCTTTCTAATACATATTTATAATTGATGTGACTTACTGGCATAATCAATTCTTTGACAATGCCCCCTCTACAGCAGCTACAATCTTAAGTACCTACATACTTATTTATTTGTATTTAGATGCATAATTGTAAATGTACACGAAATGCTTGACCGTTTCTGGCACCTCAAAAATTATGGTGCAATGAGCTTCTTTGATAAAGACATGTAATTAATTATGTAAGTACTATTATTGACGTAACCGAGTGTTCTATTGTGTCCCTACGGTTTGAATAAATGAGTATGAGTATGAATAAGTTTCTAGGAGGCTTCCTACCATGCTTTATCTTTCAAAAAATTGTTATAAATTATTGTTTCAGTCGTAATTCTTGCGCTCTTTTCAATTTCAAACTTGGCTTAATTGTAACAATGAGCTTATTTATATTCTTTCCCGTTTTAAAAACTCATGACAAAAAGTGCTGTTTTTCTTTTATAGAGCGAAGCGAGATCTCTAAATTAACTTAGGCAAATCGGCGTTGTATGTATGTATATTTGTTTGTCCAAGGATAACTTTTGAAGCGTTGATCCGATCATCGTGAAATTTGATACATAGGTAGGTAGTGATGGCACAATTTTGGTGTGACTAAATGAGGTAAAAATGTTGGGGGATTGTTGAGATATTAGGATTCAAGGGGCGTAAAAAATAAATGAAAATGAGACTATTAGGTCAAATGGGACGTCAAATGGTAGGTCATTATTAGTACATTTAGACTACGTTTTTATTTTTAGTAAAGTTTTTATAGTTTTTGAGTTATTAGCCATAATAAAAGCTGAACTTTGACAAAATTCACAGGGTGAACCCACAGTGCTGTAATTTGGTATGTGTGACACAAATATAGGCAAAAGTCTGAAATCCAGAATAACTGCAATTAGTACCCAAAAAAAACACGTAATATGAACTCCCGTTACCTGTCATTTGAATGAAACTGTAGTTCAAGTCAATTGGTTATTTATTTTGTGGCACTATTTTGATAGTCTAAGATTAAGGCCGGCTTGCACAACGATCCCTAAACGTATTTAGCTACTAAACATGTTTAAATTTACGTATGTGTGTGACTTGACAACTTCTTAAATCATATTCAGCCACTTAATACGTTTAGGCATCTTTGCGCGAGTCGCCCTAAGAATATTTTTTTTAATGTTTTGGGAGACTCGCGAGATCTTAGTTCGGGGCGAACCTTATATGCACTTATACTAATTTTGGTTTATTTGATTTCGAAATAAATAAATAAATAATAATAAATAAATATTGCTGGGCATTTCACACAGCGCTATCTAGCCCCAAACTAAGCAGAGCTTGTACTATGGGAACCAGATAACTGATAGAATACTTATATACTTTTTTTTGTAAATACATACATATAATATATAGAAAAACACCCAGACAGGGAACAAATATCTGTAAATCATGCAAACATTTGTTCCGCGGCGGGAATCGAACCCGCTACCTCCTGCGTCTCAGCCGGCTATACACCCACTGCGCCACGGAGGCAGTCGTAAATATATTATAATTAATGAGAAAGAAGCCTATTGTAAAGAATGAAAGGATAGAACCATTCAAGTACCTTTAACAATGACCTGAAAAACAATGTATACGAGTATATACTATGTTCCAGTCAGCAGAAATCGATGACGTTTTTGGGATTTAGATTTAGACTTTAGAAGATTTATTAAAGAAGCTGATGAGACTTTTAACTTAGTTTTAGTGCATAAGTTTCGGAACTCTATCACTGTCTGTAGATCTAGTTCTAACAACACCTTTGAAACTTTATAATCCCATGAAATAATCTTTGTTTCATTCAAACTAATTTTTTGTGACAGCAGCGTTTAAAATGAAACAGATTGTTTTGAAAAGTCGTCAATAGTTTTTGGCATAAAATGCTAATTAACTTATTACGAATATACCTTATTATCAATATTATCAATAAATGAATGAATGAATGAAAATACTTTATTGTACACCACACAAGAAACAAACAAAAAAATAAAAATTCACAAAGCAACAAGTACAATGGGCGGTCTTATCGCTTAGAAGCGATTTCTTCCAGACAACCTTTGGGTGAAGAGGGTTTTTGTAACATTACAATAATGGAGGGGGGTATATATTACCAGAACGCTGATCACATAAAAGATATATATATATATATATATATTATATAATAAATCATCATCATCTAGCAGATAAATAACACTGGAAAGGGTATTTCTTTCACTCGAGACTTCAAAGAGTTCTACTAGAAATTTTTGATTAATCTGTATGAAATTCTATAGCCCACAGCGACCCATTAATTAGATATTTGTTAATATCTAACTTGTGGTTGCCGTCCTACTAATTTAAGGATTTCGTTATACTGAATAAATATAGCCTTTCAATAACTATGTCGTGTAGGCTTTCATTATAATCGAGATCCTACACGAAACAGATACAAATACGTTGGACGAGCTCTGTGTCGCGGTGGACGAGTAAATAACTGACACACAGGATGTAGCGGGTTTGATTTCTAATTGTATGTTTTGCTAATATTTGTTCCTGGATCTTGGTGTTGTAGTAGTTCATGATATCAACGATTAGGATTTAGCGTTAGAACTATGTACATATATGACTGTTAAGTGTTAATCATTCATTTAAAAAACAGTCTGGGTAGTGTTCTGAGGAGTTGTTTGATATGGTGCCTTTATCGTTTCGTTTTATCATCGCACGGCTCGCCATGGGCAGGGAAGCAGAGCTTGTACTATGGGAACCAGATAACTGATAGAATACTTATATACTTTTTTGTGAATACATACTTTTATTATATAGAAAAACACCCAGACACGGAACAAATATCTGTAGATCATGCAAACATCCTCGTGGCGCAGTGGGCGTATAGCCGGCTGAGACGCAAGAGTTAGCGGGTTCGATTCCCGCCACGGAACAAATGTTTGCATGATCTACAGATATTTGTTCAGTGTCTGGATTTTTTCTATATATTATAAGTATGTATTTAAAAAAAAATATCAGGTATCTGGCTCCCATAATACAAGCTCTGCTTAGTATGGGGCTAGATAGCGCTGTGTGAAATGTCCAGCATTTGACCCGTGGCGAGAATCGAACCCGCTACCTCCTGCGTCTCAGCCGGCTATACGCCCACTGCGCCACGGAGGTTTTAATACTACCTTATGGCTCAACAGTTGAGCCATAAGGAGGGCTAAACATCAGTTACTGATGTTTAGATATCTACTGCTTGAGACCTTTTCAAAATAATAACAAGAAAATAGTCTTAGGTCGTTTCTTAAGTTCTAAACATCGACTTCTATTGTTACATTATCATCCGTTTGTCAGATTGTCTATCTACATTGTCAATAAAATAATAATTTAGCGTAGAATGTAGAACCATTGCTACGCGAGCCCGTAAAAATGTTTCTACGCTATTTTTCCGCACTCAAAGTCAAAGTCAAATATTTTTATTCATTAAAATCACAAGGATCACTTTGAGACGTCAATTTTACTGCCTGTTCCTTCGCGACCAAGCCAGGAAAGAAAGGCAGGAAACAAGACTGGTTGTTTTTTTAATGATCCTTTTGAATACATAATACAGAAAATAAACTACGTCTAAATTGTAACATTTTGAACGAGTTGGAGCAATTTCAATCCCAAGCTTCTCTATCATGTAAATAATCAGATATTTTATAGTAGGCTCTTTTATAAAGATTTTGTTTAATTACGTTTTTAAATTTGTTAATTGTCAATTTTTGTACATCCCTTGGGAGTTTTTTATAAAAGCGTACACCTTGCCCTTTAAACGATTTACTAACTTTATGGAGTCTACGAGTGGCAACAGCGAGTTTATCTTTATTTCTAATATTAAAATTATGATTATCGCTATTTTTCTTAAACAAATTAATATTTTTGTGAAAATACATTAGCTTTTCTTAGATGTATTGACAAGGGAATGTCATAATATTTATTTGTTTAAACTTATTGCGTAATGATTCTCTGGGGCCCATATTATAAATTGCACGAGCAGCCCTCTTCTGCAGCACAAAAACAGTGTTTATATCTGCAGCTCTCCCCCACAGCAGTATACTCGTACCGTGTGACATACTGATAAGCTTTCTAGGGTGGTCATGGTAGCCCGGCTACATTGAGTTTTTTCGGTTAGCGATTACCTTGACAAATAGTTTGAATTCTTACGTTACATCCTATATTTAAATTTCAATGAAAACTAGAGGTGAAAATATTACCTAATATCCTTGAACGTATTTAGCTGAATCTACTTGTATTGTCTAAAAATACCTTGTGCGTACATTGATACTTGGTACAGTAAGCTATTAAGAATCTTTGGAGTACACACAGAAATACTCAGTAGACGTACTCATAAGAGCGTCATGAAAGGAATATTTTTAGAGCAGAAGCCATTCCAACTCTAATGCTCTTTACTGATATGTTGAATGATAGTTTATTTAAATGAGGCATGTGGATAAACAGAGCATTAACATTTATCGGGGTTACCGTAGACCCGCCTGTTTAGACTGGGATTGATGTATACGGAATCGTTAAAACACATTTTAACGTTATTTTTTATAGAGCGGGTGGACAGTAGTCTGAAGATTCTTGTTATAAAGTATCAGGAAGAATATATATTATATACTCGTATATACATGGGATGGAAATAGAGGATACTTACAAAAATCATAGTTCTTGAGTTACTCGTACAGATCTTTTAAAACTTTGTTTGCTTACCAACACACCAAACAGACTTGTTAGTTTTACCCATAGGATAGGATATTTGCTATTTCTACATATGATGGCACTTATGCTTAAAAACAGATTAAATATTCTTCTAAAACTTGCTTACACAAACTAAAACCTAAAAAACCTTAAGCCTATCATTGTCAAAAGCATAAGAGAATTAAATGCAATGATATAAACATTGGCTCCAATGTAGGTTTTTTTTTTATAAATTATAGGCTAGCGTTTAACCACTATCTCGCCTGATGGTAAGCGATGATGCAGTCTACGATGGTACACGCTTGCCTAGAAGAAACCTATTCACTCGTGACTTGAAGATCCCTAGGTTGCAGTTATCAGGAAACAGACTCAGGCAAGGCGTTCCACTCCTTGGCGGTACGCATAATAAAGGTGGAAGAGTACCGCTTTGTGCGTATGGGAGGTATGTCTACCATGTAGCGGTGGCGCATCGCGGAGTGTCTGGTTGTCCGATCATAGAATGGGGATGGTGGGATCAGGTTGAAAAGCTCCGCAGCACCGATAAAAAACCGAGAGGCTTGCAACCTTTCGACGATGCTCGAGGCTGTGGAGCCTTGCATTACCAGGTACCTATATATTAGTCTATTTTATAAGTATTTTAAGTATTAGGATTAAAACTTTATCATATTTCTTATTACACATAAGAATATATGTGTAAATGTTTCCTCCAAAGTACACCGCACTACGTATCGTAAATTTCGCTTCATCCAAAGGTTGCCTGGAAGACATCGCTTTCAGCGATAAGGCCGCCCATTCTGTTGCCTTATTTATTCTAGCCTAGTACTTATTTATGTATTATTTCTGTTTGTGTGGTAATTCAATAAAGAGTTATCCATCTATATATAATACGGGTTTGTATGTGTTATCAATCCCCCACCAGCATTTTTATCCCGGTATAGCGATCGCAGGAAACAAGAGGATTAATTTAATACCTTCCTACTTTACTTGTTATACCGACTTTTTGATTTGTATTCTGAAACTTTGCTATTTATAGCTTGAAATTTGTATTTGATTTAAATATAAATAACATCTAAGTCACATAGTCATTGCCATATCCTATGCAACATCACTATCTACTGTCCAACACTAATCAAGACGAGTATTACGTGATAGCATCTAGACCTGAAACAAATGACGTATCAATTACAGAAGATTTATAGAGTACCTGTTGATTGTTGCAGTTGCAGGACTATAATTCTAATTCTAGGGTGGGGGGAATAAGATCTGCACTGACGTCCCGCATTAGGGTGTATTGTGCATTACCCCCCTTCTAACCTTACCCCAGCCATCCTAGCTCCTTGAAGTAACGGAGCAGGATTTTGGATTGATGAATGCAGATTTCTAAGTTCCCTATGGATGCCGTTGTGGTGTTAGCGGATGAGGATTCAATGAGCTCCTGCAGACCCGTCCTCAGCCTGATATCGCTCGTGGCCGTACAGTGAAGCATCACGTGCTCCACCGTCTTTTCCTCCTGAAGATATGCGCGACAAAGCCCACTTTCCGTGGCCCCGGTCTTCAAGAGGTGATGGTTAAGTTCACAGTGTCCTGTGATGATTGCAGCACTATAGTATACACCAAAAAACTCAGTGGTAGACAGGGCCAACCAATAAACTCGATTGTTTCTTTTTCAATCCAATACAAAAAATCCAAATTTTAAATTTATTTATTGTTGTAAAAAATAAACAGAGTAGAGTTATTATTTTACATACACCTGATAAGACATTTAGCAGACATTAGCAGAAAGCAGTACATTTGTTTTCTGCAATTTAAGATGTAAATAGAATGTATTCTAAATTGCATGGATTTTTGATAAAGTTAAAATGCTGTTTGGACCGCGTTTTTCGTCATAAATAGGTTCTTTGTCAGATGGACTTTGGAACTCTAAAAATGAGAAAACAACCACAGCCTTTGTCAATATGTACAGGTAATGTTCTACCTCTTGTATTTTTTTCTTATATTAGATAACTTTTTTATGATGAAATAAATAGTTGACTTTCGATCATGTCAAAAAAACTACATCTGACCTATTAAAAAAACTGTGTCCAAATCGGTCCATCCCTTTGGGAGCTACAGTGCCACAGAAAGACACACAGGCAGACATAGTCGTCAAACTTATAACACTCATCTTTTTAGATTTAATAATCATATATTCTCAAAAAGATAATAATTATCACTTACATGAGAATCAGTAGACATAGAAAAGATATGTATGTATATATGTATGTATGTATGTATATTTTATGCATAAAATAACAACTCATAAAAATTCAGTAGCAAAAAAAAAATCTCAAGAAAGTTTTATACTTTTTTTTAAAGAATTTTTTAAGTTGTTCAAGTCGAAAATTTTCAAAAATTCGGAATAAAATTCATAACTCGAAAACTATAAAAAATCGCGGAACATACCTAGTCAGGTCATAAGTATTGTCACACAGTAAAAACTTTTCTTTTAGAATGCTGGCCACAAAAAAGTTTATAGAATTCGAATTTCGAATTGTTCATGAAAATAAAAATGTATTCTTTTTAGAATTTTACTCATTTTTAAATATGGAGTGGACGCTTAAAGAAGACCGTGTTGCAGTTATTGCGTTGCATCGTTGCGGTTACGCGCCAATTCAAATTTTTGACATACTGAAAAATTTGAATATAACCATAAGATTCGTTTATCGCACCATTAAACGATACAATGAAGACTCTAGTGTAGATGACAGGTCAAGAAGTGGTCGCCCTCGGTCTGTTAGGACTCCAGCAGTGATAAAAGCTGTGAAGGCGCGAATTCAAAGAAATCCCAAACGTAAGCAGAAACTGTTGGCCCTTCAGATGGGGTTAAGCAGAACCACGGTGAAAAGGTTGTTAAATGAAGACTTAGGGCTTCGGGCATATCGAAGAAAAACAGGACATCGTTTGAATGCTCGTCTAATGGACCTGAGACTGAAGAGATGCCGCGCTTTGTTGAAGCGGTACGCGGGAAAAAAATATCGGGAAATTCTTTTTTCGGATGAAAATATTTTTACCGTAGAAGAGAGCTACAACAAACAAAATGATAAGGTGTACGCACACAGTAGTGAAGAAGCGAGCAACCGTATTCCGCGTGTCCAACGAGGTCATTTTCCATCCTCGCTCATGGTATGGTTGGGAGTTTCTTATTGGGGCTTAACAGAGGTACATTTTTGTGAGAAAGGTGTAAAAACGAATGCAGTTGTGTATCAAAATACAGTCCTGACGAACCTTGTGGAACCTGTTTCTCATACCATGTTCAATAACAGGCACTGGGTATTCCAACAAGATTCGGCGCCAGCTCATAGAGCGAAGAGCACACAAGACTGGCTGGCGGCGCGTGAAATCGACTTCATCCGGCACGAAGACTGGCCCTCCTCCAGTCCAGATTTGAATCCGTTAGATTACAAGATATGGCAATACTTGGAGGAAAAGGCGTGCTCAAAGCCTCATCCCAATTTGGAGTCACTCAAGACATCCTTGATTAAGGCAGCCGCCGATATTGACATGGACCTCGTTCGTGCTGCGATAAACGACTGGCCGCGCAGATTGAAGGCCTGTATTCAAAATCACGGAGGTCATTTTGAATAAACTTTAGTGTCATAAGAATCTATGTTTTGTTAAGTTCATTTTGGTATATAAATGGTTACATAATGAATAAACTTGTTTCAATTATTTTATATTAAACATGTGACAGAATTTATGACCTGACTAGGTACATGGGGGTGATTCAGGTACCCCAAGGGGTGTACTATCTCTGGACTTTCCCTTGACACCATTTTTTGGGACAGCCTGTATAATTACTTTATTTAGTAAACGTTAGTTATATGTTGAGAAAGTTTAGTTTAAATAAGTTTAAATTTTTATATGTTAATTTTAATTTTTTATACTATAATCTGATGGTTTATTATCATAGTGGTCTTATTCTTATTCATTTTTATCCCCCAACTCAATAATAGGTGTGTTATTATGTCTGTCTGTTTGTCCGTTACATCGTAGCTCCCAAATAGATGGACTGGCATAGGCGTCTAACTTATAATGCCCATCTTTTTGCATCGGAGCTTAAAAATCTATATGTAGGTACAAAGGGGGTTCGTGTAATATTGCAACAGCTGATACAACTGTATCTGATATTCTGCTATCTACAACGCTTTCCTTCACCTTCACTTTCCGGTTCCGAATTATTTTATGGGTACTGGCCATGAATAATTCATGATTAAGGATCCCAATAAGTGTCACAGTGTCAGCAATGGTCGTTGAAAAATCAAAGGAGGTGTAAGTCAAATTTGTTTTTGAGTTAGGTACTTTTCACTTTGGAGTGAACGAAAGCTATCCAAGGGTTTAACATCGATATTGATTCCAGACGTCGTTTTACTGTATTTTGCTAATAAACTAGTGACCGCACGTTATTAATCTCACTTTATTCTGCTCGGGGAACTAAACTACAACAATCCAAGTTTTTAATCCATCAGGATTTAGTTTAATCATTACTTTTCTGTTTAAAATTCTGCAAAAAACAATTGGAAATTGAAGGGCTTTCAATCTGTCATTTTTACAAGCTTTTTATTAACTTGCAATGTATGTTTGTTTGTCCGGTTGGAATCTTGTAACTGAATTTTAAACCCGTTCTCCTCAACCGATTGAGCTGAAATTTGGAATACATATGCAACTTCGGTTACAATGCAATAATATGGTACCATGGAGGTCTCATGATGGAGACGGATGCTAGACAACGGAACTTTCGAATGGATAGTAGGCTACTAGTATTTGGGCTCATTTGAATCTGCTTGCGGATCCAATTATGAATTTAATAAAAGCTTGTTTTGAAAAAAAAAAAAAATACAACCAAAAACTTATTATAAATTGCTTTATTATTTTAATTTTTACTTTTTGCATAGGGTTTCACTTTATAAAGTTACTTAAGGTTCGTAAATGTTCGTAATCGAAGCATTTATCGGCCGGAAGACGCTTCCTATTCAACACAATACACAATAACATCTCGATAACATGACTATTTTAATACAGGTCCAAGGCCTTATCAAAGAAAATTCCATTGGAAAAATGTTCCAAGATATGTGTCACCTTGAACAGTGTTTTCCACACGTCAAAGGTTCTGAGTGAAGCATCCGTGTCTTATCTAAGAGATGTCCGATAGAGTCATCATTGTGAATGTACCCATTGTAGTGCGTCAGTTGTGTTTCAATCGCAAACGACAGCGGGGACTGCGAAACTACAGGGTTGACTTCGGAATGCTAAGATATTATGTAGTGTGAAAAAGCTTTTTGTATTCTTGGTTTAACAGATTTTTGCAAGTGCAGTTTTTATTATTTTCATCCGCTAAATGAAACAAAAGAGGTTTACAAAGTCCATTAAATTGCATTCTCTTTTGTTGAGAGTTCACTCCATTTTCTATTTACTTAAATCTTAAGTAAAAATTCACGTCAAATTATTTATTTTAGTTAGGTAATATAAAATTGTTTTGGTATTCAATGTTCGCATTTAACTTACTTAGGGATGAAACCAAGGTTAATTTAGATTTCGATGAGAGATAGATGTTAACCTGGATTGACATAATAATACTACTGCATATCTCAGTGATATACAAGCAACGCAGCTGGCTGTTACTAGTTGTATATTATATAGACCAACATCTCAAGTCGCTAGCAAGTAGTTGGCAAAAGTGACGTGATGACGACGGTGTGACGAGCACAGCGCCATTCATTGTATAGCCTAGGCATTCTCCAGTCCTGCCTATTGAATAGTGTCGATGTAGCGGCCTCGCGACAACTTCTCTATTATCTGTTTCGTTTCCCGCCGAGACAATTTAACTTGACAACGTGGAGTCCACAACAAAAGCGGCTCGCTCTATTTAGCGCCAGCCTCTGCCAATGGGACAACAATTGATATTTTAATGTTCTGTTACGTCATTTTCGGTTTATGAATTTGGGTTTTAGTGATGTTAAGTAAGGTCAAAGTATCTATTGTATATCACTCGTAAAAAAATCTTATCAGTTTTTAAATAAAAACTTTTAAGAGCTCTAAGAAAATATTTGCCAGCGAATCTTATAAATATTTAGTTTTTTCTAAGGATTAACCCAACCCATATGCATAATAGAATTTTCTTTCCGTCTACGAAATCGGAAATCCAGCAATTCGAAACGATTGAATAAACATTTACTCCAAGTTGGGCGTTAAAAGGGAAGCCCAAACTCCCTTAATCGCGCAAATACGGACCCGACGGCAACGACGGGACGTTCAAAATGCGAGACATCCCGTTACCTCGCCTTGCAATGTGGAGGAATATATTTGTAAGCGTTCTTTGTGCGATCGGGGATGAGTGTAAACACGGCGCGCGGCTCGCTGGCGAGTCGCGAGTCGCGGGGAGGGATCCGTCACTCGGGCGGCCGCCGCCGCGCGCTCCGCCCGCACGATGTCGGTGCGCGTAGACCACCGCGACCGCGAGAGGTTCTCTCGACACTCTTCCCGCGCTTCCGTTGACTTGCCTTTCCCGAGCACCTCGGCGCGGGACCACTCCTTCCGGTCGGTGCACTCGGCGCGCGTGCCCCGCACCTCCAGCGATGACCTGATGCTGCCGGCGCGCGCCCTGCGTTCGGCGTCGTGCCGCGTGACGCCGGGCGCGCCGCATCGCCTGCGCCGGCACCACTCGTCAGCGGCGGACTGCGAGCGCGCGCGCCGCTCCCGCCGGCACACGCTGGAGCTGCCACACAGCCGGGGGCCCAGCGTGCGCAGCCGGTCCCCGGAGCCACCGCCTTCTGTGCCGCCGGAGCCGGAGCTGCCGCTGGAGGACGCCGGCAAGGAGGCGCGCCGCCGCCGCGTGGTGGCTGCCGTCGCCGCTTCATTCTTCGCGCTGGCGCTGGCATCGGTCCTCGTGGTGGTGGTGACGCTGACTCACAGCTCTGTGCTTCGAGCACACAATCAAACGGCCAAGTACTACACGTTCTCCGTGCCGCCGCACCATCCTCTCAGTGAGCCCCGTTCATGTTGCCCCACCGTCGCCCCTCCCGCTTCGCATGCGACTGTCTCCGACCCTGAGTGCCAGGGGCTGCGAACGTCGCCGCGCCAAGTCTGCTCACCACCGCCACCACAAGCGGTACTTGATTATTGTGTACTTTCTACACACTCAAACAAAATTCTTCTCGGGGACCGTCTCGACAAATGCAGGGCAATCCCAGTATCATCCTTCTCTTTATCGGCTGTCAACGATGAACAGGCAATATCTATTATCCAGTTCACTTGTTGACGAATATGAGCACCGGCCCATAACGTGGAGATGGGGAGATAATAATGGATAGTAACGAGAGGGTTGATGGTTACTGGAGTATTGCCAGGCCTTTGTCAAATTACGCCCCAGTGCATACCAGGCCACACATGCTACGCACGTTCGCAACCCCCTTTCTGCATGATTAGTTACGTACTTATAGATGTCACGTGTTTGTGATGGTTCATGTTAATTAGTTACCGTTATATTAATGGTTCTTTGTAGCCATTTAGCTTGTAAGTGATTTAATTTGAATGTGTTTCTTTGGTCTCCGTTGCGGCACTAAGCAAACCGAACTCTGCTCTAAGTTGTGACAGCTGGGGTTGAAGACGCGACATGTTTACTCAAAAACACAGGTGCATTGTTATAATTAATAGCGTTCAGTTTGTTATAACTAAGTTATGTTTTGAAAATTCTTCCACGGGAGTGACGTGGTAAGAGCAAGAGCAATTTCAATAATTTTATGCAAGAGACATTTTCTGCAAAGGCAATTTATTGAGTTATTCATGACTTGATTTCGATACAAAGTAGCTAAATAACGTTTTATCACATGGAACATAGATAACATGGAGAATTCCTAAATATATTTGGACATCTTAATCATACCTACAAAACCAATTATTCGTTCGTATGTGTGATCTGTAGTTTTTGGGGGTTTCCCTTGAATTTTCCCAAAAATATTCTCTATGATAAATAAGAGAAATAATATTATTTTCTTTTTTTTTAATTACCCCATGGGTGTTTAAAAAGGGATATGGTTAGGCATTTCGTATGGCTAAACATTATTCCTTGGATTAATAAACTTAAAATTTTGCAAAAATACTTTTCTACGTACATAATGGAACATTTATCACGGTATGACCAGGAACTGATGTAAGAGCCAGGAGGGAATCTACGGTACTCCTTAATTGATACCAGTAGAAAGTCGTGTTTTGGTTCTCTTAAATTGTTTTTGCGAGATTAACAAGATAATGACTAACAAGGTGGTTGTGTACACAGTGAGGGTTGAGATGACCAACAGATCTTAACGGATAACAGTGGAAGGGTAGTATTTTCGTTATTTGGTAACATACTATTATATATTATACTTTCGATATTTAAAATGTAGAAATTTACACAACACAGGGCAACAATTTTTATTAATTTTTTGAAAACTTCGCTACTGTACGTACACGTAAGTTAGTATTTTTTATTCTTCCTGGAGATGGAACAAGCGTATGGCCCATCTGGCATTATGTGGTAAACTATAACAATAGATACATCTAGTAATAAAATATTGTCAAAAACCACTGGCTTCAAAGTAACCCTGAACAATAACACTAAAAGCTCAGAAATTAAGAGCATGTGATAACGCACATATTTTTTCAAAAAGAAGAATCCTATAGTGCACCCGATTGTAAGTTAGGTATTTTCAAAGCTTATGGTCTGATCAACTGACAAGTACACAGCTATTATGGCCTGTGATCTAATACAGTACCGCCATTGAGAAACATGATCTGTTTGTTGTTGATGAGTTCTGTATGGTATCTTCAAAATCCATGATCAGATGAGTTGACCGCGATGCGTTTACTGACATCCGTTGAGGAGTTTCCAGTGTTTATCGTGTACTCTATCATTAGATTCACACCAAATTTAAATGAGAACTTCGATACTAATAGTAAATAGAGATACACTCTAAATAATAAAAGAATCAGTGATATCGCTTAACAATGAGCGGAGAATATCATATAACATCATCATCATCATTCTCAGCCTGTGTCGACCCACTGCTGGGCATAGGCCTCTCCTTGTTTCTGCCACTCTTCCCGATCCTGTGCCAGTCTGAACCACGTACAACCCACGGTCTTATGGATGTCGTCGACCCATCTCGCTGGTGGACGTCCCCTATTTCGATGGCCAGTTCTCGGCCTCCACTCTGTTAGTGCCTTAGTCCACCTGTCGTCACTACGTCTGGCCAAGTGTCCTGCCCAACTCCACTTGAGCCCCAATATTCGCTTGCTGACGTCTTGTACTTTAGTCTGCTTGCGAATTTCGGTATTGGGAACTCGATCTAAGAGTGTGATGCCGAGCATGGCGCGCTCCATGGCTCTCTGTGCTACACTTATTTCATATATATAACATACATATGAAAAATACAGATGAATTGAGACACCTTTTCTAAAGTCTGTTAAAATATCTGCACGGAAGTGAATCTGGCAATTAAAGGTAATGTTTTGTGTCATCATATCATCACATACAGCTTTTGACACAATGTCGGTCGAGATAAGTATGGACTGAATTTTATCAATTTCATTTTGTTATTTCGATGAAAACAATTTAGACAGCACGCATAATCAGTCTTTCACTCTATACAATTCAAACAATTTATAATATTGTTTTAACATTAAGTAATAATCTAGCCTATAACAGCAAAGTCTCCCAGTGCAATAATTCCAACCAATAATATCACGGAATGTCTTCATAAGCTTTTAGGTAATTCTAAGGAATTATTACATTATATTATCGAAACTCGTGACATTTGTGACAATATTACCATTTGCGTTTGATTTCTCCAGCTACTAAAAGTCTTGCGCCCCAAATACCCCATTAGCCATAAAGGGTTATCGGGATTCATGATAATGTAGCCCCAATTTTATCCTTTTATCTGGAGATAAAAATCATTCTCGATCCAGCCAAAGTTACAGGAATAAAATTGTCCATGAGCACTCAACGTTGAGGTTTTAACGAAAATCATATTATTTGCTAACAATGTCAAGTTTCGGCACATATTTGGTTTGCACTATTTTCCCCCCAGATCTCACACTGTTGTCTACTTATTATTGGATAATTAGACCAAACAGCTAGCTTTCGTTTCCTGTAAATATTTGTTTATATTATACCAAGATAAATAAATTCGAACCAGAAACTTTTGCTCCAATTATAAAAGCGACTATAGTGCAATTTTGTTATGATTTTCTTACGATCTTCTGAATGTACTGTTTTAGTTTTCGTGAGTTGTACTCTTGCTTATATTGCTCATTAAAATATTTAATTATTTTACTATTAGCTCAGTTCCTAACGGCCCAATTATCTGTTCGTTTTATAATTTTTGCTATTGGCGACATCTTTATATATTTATATATATATATATCATCATAAAACATAACATTCTTTTTGCAAAAATTCTACCAGAATAGTGGTACATTATATTTAAAAAAAATAAAGTGGTAGGCAGGTTAATAATAAGTTTGTTAGTTATATTATACTCAGTGCAATTTACGGGTAATGCCTAGGAATTGCATCGTAACCTATGCTAGCTAACATAGCAATACCTAAGCTATTGCATAAATTGCAGTTGACCGGCAGCCAACATGACATTGATAGGTTGAACATCGTATTTGGTTCGACATTCGACAGAGAATTCAAGTCGCGACTGAATAGGTTTCTTCTAGGCAAGCGTGTACCATCGTAGACTGCATCATCGCTTACCATCAGGCGAGATAGTGGTCAAACGCTAGCCTATAATTTATAAAAAAAAGGATTGTGTGGTTTTATGAAACCACGGTAAAAGTGAAACTTTGTTTCACATTATAGACATTTAACTAAAAATTTTCGTTGGCACAAATGAGTAGTCTATACACTACACGGTCAGCTGATGCGAACTATAGGCGCCGCCATATTGGCCTCGGCTGCTCTAACGAGCGCCTTTCATTTTATCCCTACTCCGCGGCCGACCGTCACGCGACATGCAACACACAGACGAAAAAGTTTGAGACGATGTAATAAAAGTTTCACTTTAAAAAACTCTACATAAACATCTATGTACATTCTTACTATGTATATCTTCCTTTTTCTTTCTTCAGAATCTCATTTCGATTACTTCTTACACATACCAGGGGGGCAATCGCGCAAATTTTGAACGTGACTAACGGTGGAACTCACGTTGGTTTGACTGATGTCACGCGTATCAGCGCGATACGAAATGTGGATAATGTAACGTTTTTGTTTTGGTTTAATTTTGGTATTATCGTTCAAAATTAGCGCGATTGCCCCCCAGGCACCAGTCATAATTATCATCATACCAGCCATAGGGAGTTTCACTGCTGAACATAGGTCCGCGACCGATCTTAAGCGACGGAAGCCGTTGGGTACACCGACGGCTTCCGGCAAACTTTATCAGGGCCCGTAGTCAAATTACATTCGCTGCGAATCTATTCGATTTCTACATACATTTGTTGTCGCTGTATCACGTGGTATTTCTATAGCATGTGTCAAATCCCATACATTTTCGGACTTATCGACTAGCGTCATCACTAATCGACTGTAACTTGGCTAAGCCCTCAGGTCATCTTTCCATCTAGTGGGGGGCCGTCATACGCTGCGCTATCCAGTTCGTGGTCATTCTAAACCATTTATACCCCAACAGCCATCAGTTCTTCAAGTCCCGCCTTCTGCTACTTAAGCTTGCCAATCCTCTTGGATATGTCTGTGACCTTGGTTTATCGACGGATCTCCTCATTTCTATCTCATAGAGAAACAGCAAGCATAGATTAGATTTGATTAGATAATTCTTTATTGTACACCACGAAACACATACATATAAAAAAACTACGTAAATCTATGGATACAATTGGCAGTCTTATCGCTAAATAGCGATCTCTATCAGACAACCTTTGGATGGAATGGACTGTGTGGACATTACCTGGGGTGTAATTGTGTACCTAACATACTACATGTACATACATACTAATACTAATTATATAAAATATACTAAAATTACATAAATAAAAATTACATTAATGAACCTAAACAATAACTACTCTCTTTTTTACTCTCTATTTAAGAAACTTATTAATTAATAATAAATACATAGATATTTAGCGACAAATATTCGGATAGTGTTCTCTGAGCATATGTTTAAAAATGGCAAGTGACTTGGCACATCTGATAGCTACCGGCAGCGCGTTGCATAATCGGACAGCCTGCACTGTAAGACTGTTCAAAGTAGGGGGAGGAGTGTACAGGTGTCCTGAGTTGGAGTGTGTCAGATGAACGCAAGGATCGAGGATTGGATTGATGGAGGAAATGGAAGCGATCTTTAAGATAGGAAGGTGAGGAAGGGTTGAACAGGTTGTTATATAAATGGTGAAGCATGTGAGTATCCCGGCGAAGGCGTATGGGTAACCACTTGCGCTTACTGCGAAATTCAGACTTCCGCAAGCATAGCCTTTCTTAAGAAGGCAAAGGTACCTTAAATAGGTAGCTTTAAATACATGTTGGTAAATTTTCATTTAAATTGTAGTTTTCTTTGAAATCATTGTTTAAAGTTTGATGGAGTCCCTTCGATAAAAATAGATCGTCAGTCAGCCATATTATGCATGATATATCATTTCATAGTTCTTTGAAAATTTTATAGCTTCTGAAATTTATATGTTTATACTTTGTGGTAACGTATAACGGACGTGGTCATTGCTGTAAACAAAATAAAAGCAATGACGCAAATCAGCTTCCATTTATTAGCGAACAATTAAATGATTATCTACTTTTAGACTTGTTTGAAATGAAGAAAAATGTAAATATTGGAGTACCTGTCTTTCACGCTTAGGTACTGAAATAAAATTCCAAACCTAAAACTTAAACATGTATGATTAGAATAAAATTAAAATTTTAAATTTAATATCTTTAAACTAATCGTATCAAAAGAAGCCAATCATCAAGTATCAATAAAGAAAAATTACTATCTTATATTTTTAATGTTGCATAATATTGCTGTACAAACCACGTGGAAATTCTCGGAACAAATAAAATTGTGTCAGACAAATCAGCCTTGCCGCGCCGAAGTGGGATGGATGGGGAAATATCAATCATTTTGCATTTCCCGAATCACTGGCGTCGGCAGAACTAGCGAACTACTTAGTGTAGTTTTATTTTGTTGCCTAACTGCGGAAAGTTATGTTCGCACTTATCAAGAATTTAGCGAATATAACTTAGTAAAAAACCTTCCGAGAAACCAAGGCTCCATTGAAACCATATATATCTCATGTGTTCAACGGTTTCAAGGCTGAAATAAAGCAAACACCCAAGTATTCACCTCTGTTTAAAAATATCAACAAAACGTTTCTCGTCAAAAACAGCGGCCAAGACCGAGTTGTACCTCGCGAAACGAGTTATTCGTACCTCACTGTATTATGAGCCTTAAAATTGATAAATTGGAAACCCTTCCACGTGCTCGGTAGAATGGTGCTACGTGCAAACTGATAAAAATATTCAATACTAGCTGTTTCCCGCGACTTCGTACGCGTTACATTACTAAATGTGTAGGTAACCTAAAAATAAAGCTAAACTTGCTGTTGCAACTTGACTTGACCCCCCATTTTTATCCCATGAGAACTGGTTTATGGGATGTGGTAATCCAGGTTATAATCTACGTATAAATCAAATTTCATAGAAATTGGTTCAGCCGTTACGACGTGATTGAGTAACAAACAAACAAACATTCACATTTATAAAAGATATTAGTGTGATTTGTTTCTTCTATTTAGACTTATTGTCTATACGGTTTTATCTAAACTAGCGGGGAACAAAACTAAAAGTAAGTCTAGGTACTTGTAATAATAAACAATAATACATTATAATATTATAATAATAATAGATTACGTAGATCTATTTAATATTCTTTTATTACAATTTCCAGGATAAATAACAAATTTTATCGATAGCGTTTTCTAAATATACAATCTTCGAAGGGTCTATCTACTATTCTAGTACTTTCAAACCTAGACTGGGAGAACACAATTCAAACCAAAATAAGAACTAGGTATCTACAAACTGCGCACTGGTATTGTCTGGCGTTTAATCAAAACTCCGGACCTCAATCTTCTCGGCCAGTGCTAAGCCTTCTCAATATTTAAGAATACGGACAACCAACTCGTAAGCTTACAGATATCGTACAAATTCTAGAAACTTACGGTTCGCCCCGAACTGAGATCTCGCGAGTCTGCCAAAACAATATAAAATATTCTTAGGACGACTCGCGCAACGATGCCTAAACATATTAAGTGGCTAAATATGATTTAAGGAGTTGCCAAATCATACAAATACGTAAAATTTAAACATGTTTAGTCGCTAAATACGTTGGGGGATCGTTGTGCAAGCCGGCCTTAATCTTTGACTAATAAAATAGTGCCACGAAATGCGGAAACAACTAACTTGACCTACAGTTTCATTCAAATTACAGGTAACGGGAGTTCATGTTAATTGGTTACTCTTTTTTGGGGTACAAATTGCAGTTATTCTGGATTTCTGACTTTTGCCTATATTTGTGTTACTAAAACTACACAAATTTCAGCACTGTGGGGTCACTGGTGTACCTTGTGAATTTTGTCAAAGTTCAGTTTATATTATGGCTAATAACTTAAAATCTACAAAGTTTAAACTAAAAAAACACAAAGACCTTTTATTAGACATGCCACTTGAACGGATAGTCCCATTTTGGTTTTTTACCCCTCTTGAACCCCAATATCTCCACAATCTCAACTAATTTTTAGCTCATTTAGTCACACCAAATTGTGCTGCTACTACCTACCTATATCCCAAATTTCTCGACGATTGGATAAATCGCTTCGAAAGTTATCCTCGGACAAACGAACATACATACATACATACAACGCCGATTTGCCCAAGTTGATTCAGAGATCTCGCTGCGCTCGATCAAATATGTCTAAAAGTTACATGAGATGACAATTTAAGTATTTCATCAGTTTCCCTACCTTGGAAGTCGATCTGCCAAGCAAACTGAAGCCGCAAATCGGCACAGTAAGTAGGTGCTATACCTGCTGAAAGCGATGAAGCCGGCGCTCTACTATTCACGTACGAGTATTTATTTATGAAATGTGTGTCGAACCAACCCAAAATAAGAACTTGCTGCATTTGTCGCGGCTATTTAATATCGTTGAATGAAACTATTGCTAGAATTTATACGCGTTGCACAAATACTTACGTTATTTAAAATTACAATTTGCCAGCGTAACATTTTTACGTCTAAATTGTAACTAGCGGCCGAATCCATCGATAGACAAATGTTGGGTTGCGAGTTTTTTACGTCTACATTGAAACTAGCGGCGGAATCCATCGATAGACAAATGTTGGGTTGTGAGTTTTTTATGTCTACATTGGAACTAGCGGCCGAATCCATCGATAGACAATTGTTGGGTTGCGAGTTTTTTACGTCTAAATTGACGCTAGCGGCTTAATCCATCGATAGACAATTGTTGGGTTGCCAGTTTTTTTACTGACCATTATTGACGAATTTTCCGCTTATTTATAAATACAGGTTAAACTCAGAATTCACTGTACTTTCAGATTAATGATTTTTTTGCTTTCTTTTCTTCTTCAAATGACAGACAAGGAGAATAAAAGTGTATAGTAGTTACCTTCCGGTTGTTGTTAGTGGCGTCAATGTAAACGGATTCCAGTGGGATTCCATAGATTTCCCGTAGCACTGTGTTTGTGCAAAGTTTCATTACACAATTTTCAAAAGTATAACCGTGGCAAATAGGAGTTTGAATCAACGTAGCCAAAATAAGAAGTTCCTACAATAGTTCCATTGTGGCCGTTCAATCTACGTGCTGAGAGGTACGAGGAGATTCCAATAATAACTGGAGTGCTCAGTGAGGCTGCATTTACGCAGAAAGATGACTGCCGGTATCTGATACCGAGGCTGACAAGAAAAATTTGCAAAACGTCATAGTTCAGTCGTAACGACACTTTATCGTAGAAAGTAGACACATTTATACGGTCGTTTTTCTACACTCTACAGTAAAATATCATTTTACTCTATTCTTCCGTAGTGTAAAACTTTTCTACGGCGCGGCGGTCATGCTACTTATTAAGCAAGTAAGTACCATTGACGTATCTATAAAGTTTCGTAACAAATATAATTTATAATATAATGGCGAATATTCTGAAGTGCTGTTAAATTTAATCCTTGCTAGCGACTAGTTGCAGGGATTAAATTGAAGCTTGTTAGTAGCTCGCTAACCCTCATTTTAGATGCGTTGAAGTCTCATACGGTTCGTTCCTACCGCTAGTTCTTTCCACTGCATGATGTGGAATTACCTTCCCCTGAAGTTTTTCCTGGTGGACTTCAGCATAGCCTTCAAGAGAGGTGTAAATAAGGCAACGGTTCTGCAGTATCAGAAGTGCTACAGGCGTTTACAGTTGACGGTGACCAATTAACAGGCTCGCCAGCTAGTTTGTTAACAAGTTGAATACAAAACAAAATAACCAAACTTATCTTTTTATTATTCTAGATACCTATTATTTACTTTTCAGGAAAATCCCTGTACATCCCCCCTATACCTTCTAGTCACTTCTTTCCAGCTACGTGCAAACCTTGAGTTTATACTTTTGGATGTGGGTCTGCGCACCATATGAAACGGGGGCGATGCATACGTCTATCAACTTTCGCTTGAACGAAAGAGGGAGGAGGTTACCTTTCATCGAATCTCCCATTGACCAATAGCTCTTCTAGGCAAAAAGAATAAATAACATATTTTATAAATATTGAATATATTTAATTAGCAAAAAATCTAATTCTTACCGGTAACCTGATTTCATTGTTACTGGAGGCGAGTGATTTCAGCAGGGATTTATGAGGTTTTCGTTCGCTACGGCTGCACTCTTAGCAAAACATGTGCATTACTATGATTTAGGCATGACGTGTTATCGGACTGTTTTTGATCTCTACTTGTTCTATGTTCATGTTCTAAAACGGGAATTTTCATGTACGTGCCATCAGAATTCACCAAGTTATTTTAGTAAATATACTCTATGTTGTTTGTTTAATGAGACGAGCATGAGACGAACTAATGAAAGGCGTGTCATGATTATGACTCATGAGAAAACATCTTTTATTAGATACATGCCAAGATTTGGCTGTATGGACAGCATTTTTTTTATTTACTTGATAACAACGATTGTTAGAACAATTCATGCTTACCTTAAGATTAATGTAAGTACCTACTGCTAATTGCTACCAATGGTAGGTAAAAACATCACGCTCTAAATAATTATATTAACAAAAAAAGAGTACCTAACAACTACAACACTTTGATGATTAATGTGTAAATGATGTAAGGAAATTTTTATATCTAAGAATCTATTTTAATATCTAAGAAATGTCTAAAATTAAGATTTGTTGAACCGATTTTTAAAATAATTTCTCTGTTTCTTTTTATTTTGATAAAAATCCGTGCGAAGCCGGGGCTGGTTCATAATATATGTAGTTATTAAAATCCTTTATGCAATATATATTATTTAATTTATTTAACAAAATCCACAGCCCTTATTATTGATCGAGTGAAGCGAGATCTCCAAATCAACTTGGGCAAATCAGCATTGTGTGTATGTACGTATGTATGTTTCTTTGTCCTAATTGTGAAATTTGATATATAGGTAGGTAGTGATGGCACAATTTTGGTGTGACACAATGAGCTAAACATGTTGGGGGGTTGTTGAGATATTGGGCTTCAAAAGGGGTAAAAAAAATTAAAATGAGACTATAAGGTCAAATGGAACGTCAAATGAAAGGTCTTCATTAGTACATTTCAACGCTGTTTTTATTTTTAGTTTAATCTTTGTAGTTTTTGAGTTATTAGCCATAGTAAAAACAAATCTTTGACAAAATTCACAGGGTATTCCAGTAACCCCCCAATGCTGAAATTTGGTATTCGTGTAGCTTAAGTGACACAAATATAGGCAAAAGTCTGAAATCTAGAATAACTGCATTTTGTATCCAAAAAAAGAGTAACCACTTTTTATGAACGTCCGTTATCTGTAATTTGAATGAAACTTTAGGTCAAGTTGGTTATTTATTTCGTGGCACCATTTTGATAGTCAAAGATTACGAATAATATATTTTTGTTTTTAAGGGAGACTCGCGAGATCTCAGTTCCGTGATCTCGTTCCGTTATAAAGCGGAGGAACGTAATAATTTTTAAAAATAAAATAACAATCGATGTGCAATAACATTTTCTGGCTTTGCTAATCCTGGGAATGGGTGAGTTGTGAGTATATTTATTTGTTTAGACGGATTAAAAATATTACAAAGTATTGTACGGTGTAAACCAAAAAGTTGAACAGAATAAAACATTTAAATAGATACTACAAGCTTTTTATTAACTTGCAATGTATGTATGTTTCCACATCTCGCTGTTAAACACGGCCAGTTTTCAGCTGACTCCTTTTCCTATCATGACCTCATATTTCTTTCGTATAAACTACGTCCTCCTAAAGTTAAACCCAAGGTCATCCTGCAGCGCAATTTTGGTGGCATTGACAAAGAAAGGTTTCTTGATGATGTCAGAGAATTAGACTCGTCATCGGTAGAAGGGGCTGTCTCGATTGATGATAAAACTGCTATCTTCAATAACATCATCACGCAACTTTTTGATAAGCATGCTCCTTTCCGCACTATAAAACTAAAACATCTTCCGGCTCCCTGGCTTACCGCTAAAATTAAGGGACTTATGCACAAAAAATCGGTAGCAAAGACCAAGTACAAGATTAAGCCTAGTGATAATAATAAGACCAAATATGATGAATTACGAAATCGCTGCAATAGAGTGTGCAGGGACGCTCAACGTCGCCACGTTCATGAATCCGTTTCTGAGGAGGATCCAGCTAAAGTCTGGAAGTTTCTTAGATCTTTAGGAGTTGGTAAATCCAAACAAGATTCTATCCCTAACAATCTAGATATTGACTCCCTCAATCAGCATCTCTTCATTCTCATCTGCTTCTTCTATCAGTGACTTCGATAAATATAATACTATCAACTACCTCTCTTCTCTACCAACTCCTGATCATTCTCAGTTTACTTTTAGTCAGGTCACCCCATGGGATGTTAAGAAGAGTGTCCTGTCCATAACTTCCAATGCTGTTGGACTTGACGGTATCAGCCGCAACATGCTCGTCCCCATTCTAGATCTTATCCTTCCGATCCTTTGTCATCTCCTGAATCATTCCCTATTAAATGGAGAGTTTCCGTCAATTTGGAAGGAAGCCCAAATTATTCCTCTGCCAAAGAAACCTAACCCTAAATCCTTCTCCGAATATCGGCCAATATCAATTCTTCCATTCCTCTCTAAAATCCTTGAACGTCTCGTCCATAACCAGTTAAACTCCTTTCTCTCATCTAATAATCTCCTTAATCCTATGCAGTCTGGCTTTCGTAAAGGCCATAGTACAGTCACTGCTCTTGTCAAGATTACTGACGACATCCGATTAGGCATGGAAAAGAGGCAACTTACAGTGCTAACCTTGCTTGACTTCAGTAATGCCTTAAATACCGTTAATTTCGACATACTCCTTGCAACACTCCGCTCGCTTAACATTTCGTTGGAGGTGACTGACTGGTTTTCCAGTTACTTATACGGACGCCGGCAGCGGGTTCGTCTTGAGGGGTCTCTCTCCTCATGGTGCAACACGTCAGCCGGTGTACCTCAGGGCGGCTTGCTATCTCCTCTCCTTTTCGCTGTTTTTATAAATTCAATTTCTCAAAATCTTACTTCATCCTATCACCTCTATGCAGACGATCTTCAGATTTACACTCAGGCTCCTCTTAATCATATAGCTGATGCTGTGGAAGAGACAAACGCTAACTTACATCGAATTGGATTTTTCGAATTGAATTTGAATTGGAGCAAGGCATACGGGCTGACAATCAATCCTATCAAAACCCAAACTATTATCGTTGGCAGCTCAAGAATAATGTGCCATTTGGATAGGTCTGTCATTCCTCAAGTTGTTTATGATGGGATGCACATTCCATACAGTGAGTCTGTTAAAAATCTGGGGTTAACGATAGATCGTAACTTGTCTTGGGGAAATCAACTTAAAGTCACCTCTCAAAAACTTTTTGCCTCAGCAGGCTCACTGAGACGACTGCGGAACTTTCTCCCAACTACCACCAAAATTGCACTTGCACAATCCCTTCTTCTACCTGTGTTGGATTACGCGGATGCTTGCTACCTAGATCTGACAGAAGAGCAGCTAGATAAGCTTGAGCGTCTCCAGAACTTCTGCATCAGGTTTATATTTGGGTTGCGCAAATATGACCATGTTTCCCCTTATCGCATCATTCTCAAGTGGCTCCCTATTCGCCTTCGCCGTGATTCTCATATTCTGTCTCTTCTCTATTCTATTCTATTCAATCCCTTCTCCCCTTGCTATCTTAAAGAGAGGTTTGCTTATCTCCATTCTTCCAATACTTTTACTCTCAGGTCATCGGAAAACTTATCCCTCAAAACACCCGTACACTCTAGTTCCTTCTACGGGAAATCATTCACTGTCGAAGCAGTGCGCTTGTGGAATGCTTTGCCTGTGGAAATTAGACGGGCTCCTTCACAGCACTCTTTTAAGCTGAGATTAAAGCAGCATTACCTTAATGCCTAGCTTTCTTGTCATTTGAGTTACCTATTTATTTATTATTTTATTTTATTTTATTGTCCTCATTTTAGAATATCTGTAGGATTTGGGTTATTATTTGGGTATATATATATTAGTCTATCTTTAGGTATTTATTTATGTATTAGGATTATAAGTACCTACAGATTATGTAATTCATTTGTAAATATACTCTGTGCACCGCTGCCCATTACTGCTCCGTTATTTACTTTCCATCCAAAGGTTGCCTGGAAGAAATCGCTTTCAGCGATAAGGCCGCCCATTGTACTTTATTTAGCTTAAATTAGGATTATTCTATTCTATTCTATTATATGTTTGTCCGGGTGGAATCTTGCAACTGAATTTTAAACCCCTTCCCTTAACCCCTCCCTTAACCTTAACCGATTGAGCTGAAATTTGGAATACATATGTAACTTCGGTGACAATGCAATAATATGGTACCATGGAGATGGTCTCATGATGGAGACGGATGCTAAACAACGGAACTTCTGAATGGATTATAGTGATGGGGCTCATTTGAATTTGCTTGCGGTTCCGATTATGAATTTTAAAAAATCTTGTTTTGAAATAGGATTTTTTTATCAAAATCTTATTTTTATCTAATTAAATGTTCTGCTGCAGAAATAAGATATAAATAAGATTGGCACAACTTCTGCAGCATGTTCTCTACATTGATCAAAGTTCCCGTTACGAAGCTTACGCGACAATTTGTAAAAAACTCATTAAAAACCTTTCAAGAGACTTAAGCCGTACCCATACTTATTAGCTTTCAAAGGACTTAAAAAAAAGCTTCAAAAAAAATCTACTCTCTTACGTGGAATTAATAAACCATTTTGGATTAGGTACTTACCGATTTACGAATACTTATAGGAAAATTCCCGTCTATCTGTCTATATTATATTCACCCCGCTAACCCTCTTAGACGCGTCCCAGATTTGGTCTCAGAATTAACTCCCAAATACCCGAATTATTAGCAATCCTGTACCTACAATAGAGGGTTTACGGCTCGTCAAGAACTCCGTTAATAGG
This sequence comes from Philereme transversata, assembly GCA_963924445.1. Taxonomy (NCBI): domain Eukaryota; kingdom Metazoa; phylum Arthropoda; class Insecta; order Lepidoptera; family Geometridae; genus Philereme; species Philereme transversata. Next base: position 9,969,346 of record OZ004353.1, read on the forward strand.
CATTATCTGCCCATGTTGTACTCACAATTGTATTTATGTAATACCCCTCAGGGTTGTTCGTAATTAATCCTTTGAGTTGAGTTTAAAATGTAATTTACTGGGTGGCAAGGTTTTCATAAAGAAATGAGTTATGCTCAGTTCTGGTACAAACCCCGGAAAACTAATAAGCTTCCATTAAAATTATAATCATGATACGAAACCGTTCACTGTACGTGGTCTAATATCATCATCATCATCATCATCCATAGCCTGACTTCACCCACTGCTGGGTATAGGCCTCCCCAAGTTTGTGCCATCCACCACGATCCTGCGCTAGTCTCGCCCACGGCCCGCGACCTTTACGATGTCGTCCACCCATCTCGCTGCCAGACGTCCTACCCTTCTATACGGCCACCATTCAGTCACTGCCCTGCTCCATCTGTCATCACCACGTCTAGCCAAGTGTCCCGCCCAAGACCATTTGAGCTCCATAACTCAATTCCCAATGTCATGACCTTCGTTTGCTATGGATCTCGACGATTGGAACTCGATCTAACAGTCTGATGCCGAGCATGGTACGCTGCATGGCTCTCCTGATGGGGACGAGCTGGATAAATTCCTAACGGATTGGCCACAATCAGCTCAAGACCGCGAAGTCTGGAATGAATGGGGGGAGGCCTTTGCCCAGTAGTGGGACACGAATGGCTGATAATAATAAAATAAATAAATACTTTTAAATGTATTCCATACTTGCTTTATGTTTGACTAGCATTTTTACAGTTACCTTATTATAAGCCTTATTGTTAATGTGTATCTTTGCCAATCAATATTTTGGTTTCCGATAATAATCAATGAGTACTGACTAATGAGTAATGAATGAGTAATGACATAAATTACAACTACTGAAAAAATTAAAACGGTGCTAAAACTAAATAAGTTGGTAAATAAGTTTTGTATTCGTACAATGCCGCTTTGACTTACTCTGGCTCTGGCTTACGACCTACTTGTTATTTTTAAGTAACAGACAAAATTTTCCTTTGGAAATATATTATTACAAATTAAAGGGCTCGGCTTGTATCGGATACCTTTCTCCAGGTAGGCAGCTACGTTTATTTTACATCACAAAATCTCGAATTCTTACGAAGTTGTTGGAATGTTTCGAGAGAGTTCGACATTTTTGCTCTGGGTAAAGAGAATTCTTCTTTTGTTGTTCGCTATGTTCTATTTCAATGGAAAGTCATTTTTAATAGGTACATAAAATAAGTAAGTTCTGTTTTGTCCATCATGATATGTTGAAACTGTACAATATAGTATATAAAGATGAAAATTTGGCAACAAACCTACACTTAATTTTCACTTTACAATATACTGCTGAATAATTAGTTTATTAAATCATTCAAGAGGATATTAAGATTCGTACTATTTCAACGTCAGAAACAATAAAACATTTATATAAATAATATAAAATACGAAAGTTCATAAATTGTTGTGAATTTAAATTTAAGTGCCCAGTTGATATATATGTATATATATAACTGAAAATCCAAGGATGAATCTTTGTGTAGTTGTATCTAAGGAAATATTCGCAGCGTGGGATGATCTACGTGTAGGCACACAAGGGGATGACGGTCAGTTTGATATGCTTGTGGGTCGGTTATGTCTACCTATCGTGATAATACTTCATTGTAACGGATAATGGTTTGTGTGTTCTCTGAAACCTTTGTAGGATAATCTTAGCAGGTACTTCATCTACGTACCTATCTAACTTTGGTAACGAGTGGTTTCACACACTTGAAAGGAAGGGTTCAAATATCACTTAAACTGATTTGTCACAAGTACGCTACTACAAAAGGACCATACATTTACACAAAGGTTTAAAATGAATCTCGAAATTTTCCCTTTCTTTTATAATAACTTGGAGGTAGCGGTTTCCCTTTTTTGAATAGAAAAAATGAACAAAAAAATACGGCTTAATATACATTTTTTCTATAGCCCGTAGGACATACTGTTATATTTGTTATATTCAGCAAAATATGAATGAATATAATCGAATTCAAATTGAAACCAACCATTATTATATAAGGTAAATACCCGTTTAATTAAACGGATATTTAACGCGTTACCTTTTTATTTATAATCACTACGTCGCATATAGGGTGTTTGATAATATACGCACAAAAATGAAAGGGGTTATTTTGATGATCATAATGATTAAATTTGTGAAATGTGTACCATAGAAATGTGAAATTTGTTTTGGCATGTAAAAACAAACACTTTATTAAACTTATCTTGTGCTGTTGCATAATGCTTGCCATCTAACAACAGATACTGTATTGGTGACGTCTCGAGATATTTCTTGTGTCCCTTTCTAACCCAAAACCCGCAGCCATTTCCGAAAGAGATATCAAAGCAGCCTTTATTTTTGGATGTCGATTGCAAGAGTAGGCAGTAAGTTTTAAATCGAATTGACCACCTAAACTTAGTCGATTTTCTTTCAAATTTGATAATGTAACTAGAAGTTTTTTTTTTCGAGAAGTCTTTTTTTATGTTTTGAGAAACCGTCACATGAATATCGTCAGTATATTACCAAACACCCTGTATGTTGAATATACACCCGTTGAATATCAATCGATATGGATCATTTTTAAAATAATTAATTAATATTGGAATTATTGGTGGTTGGCTCTCATTCGATTGTTCTATTTTTTTAAATTTTTTTAGCTTATGTTTAGAACACAAAGTTTGTTTGTTCTCATCTCTTACTCTCAGTGTAGGTAAAAATAAGTGGCATTTAAATCCTGCCGAACTGGTACCAAGGGACAAATGAAGACGATTAAGACCTTCCACATTACCTTAAGAGTTAAAACAAACATTATGTTGTTTTGTGTTAGTGGGAGATCTTTACATTAACTATCATTTTGTTCAACTGGCAATACTGTAATTAAATAATTTGCGATACAATTATACAATTGTTTTCAAATCAATTCATTTATTTTTCAGATGTCAAGAATCCATATTTATTTGTAAAAACTTAACTGAACATGTCAAATGGGTTCGTACAAGTGTGATTTCATATGTATATTTTTTAGTTTTTGTATATTATTGGAACCATTTAAGATTTTTTGATTATCAGTAATTTAAAGCGTTCTATAAATTTAAAAGTCTAAAGGTTAATAAAACCAATGACCTAGTTATAGTATCATAGGCGACACAATAACATATTCGCGTATAGTAAAACTTGAAGGCATAGCATTAGGTTCAGTTCAGAGGAAAAGCCGGAAATACCTCGAGGCGTAAGTCGCGACTTGCACGAGTACAAAAGATGCGCATTATTATTATATGACCTCCTTTGACCTCACTTCCTCCCAATAGAATCACCACCATGCTGCTAGTTCACTGATGAAAAACTAATTTATAGCAGTTTTAGTTTCCCCTCTGTAGGGTGGGTAGAAAACAAGAGGTTAAACCTAAAAATCGAAGAACATAAATAACTGTCCTAAGATGGTCCGAAATTTGTACAAATTACACCGTAACGAATAATTTTGAGAGCATCAGAAATAACTTCGAGTTTTCCAATCTTTCCCTTTCGATGCAGATATTTTCTTTAAAGAATGGAATGGTAAGGCATGTTACGTTATCAACTCATAAATAAAAATAAATAAATATTACTGGACATTTCACACAGCGCTATCTAGCCCCAAACTAAGCAGAGCTTGTACTATGGGAACCAGATAACTGATAGAATACTTATATACTTTTTTTTTATAAATACATACTTATAATAAATAGAAAAACAACCAGACCCGAAACAAATATATGTAGATCATGCAAACATTTGTTCCGCGGCGGGAATCGAACCCGCTACCTCCTGCGTCTCAGCCGACTATTAGCCCACTGCACCACGGAGGTCGTCAAACTCATATTTTAATACTCTCTCATATTTCAGTTGTAAGCAACGCTTGAACAGAACAAACCCACATTTGAGGTGTTAAAATGGAGCGAAAAACTATTTAACACCGTTTTATTATCTAATCCAGAGTCGGTTTGGTCTAGTTTCGCGGAGTGCGCTTACAATCTACCGAGCCCGGATTCGTAACTTTTCACTGAAAAGTACTAGACTAACAAGCGTCCAGTGAAGCGTTGAAAGTAGACACCGAGCATCGCTCTCGCCACTCATAGATCCATAGGTGCCTAAGTAATACAAACATGGAATATGGAACTTTTTTAATTTCACGCTTGATTCGAAAACTTCCACGCGAATGAGAGCCGAGGACGCCCGGATGCTAAGAACTCAATGTTGTGTCATTTTGTATGAATCTGACTGACGTGTATTTACTACGTTTCATGATGTGTCGTATACGCTTATTGGGGATGTTTAGATATTTATGCGTCATAGGTAAGCCCTTATTTTCTCTCAATGTGAACCTATTTGAAAGGCAGTGTTTTGGCCGAGTGCCAGAGACTTCTTTTCGATTATCCTACTGGATATTTGGCATTCTTACACTTGGTTGTTTGTTACATAAATTGATTTTCATGAATCTTAGAATTGCTAATAGTTTGGGAGTCTATTATGGAGTTTTATTAATGACGGTCGATACAAAATACAGTTTATTATAGGCACAACACTGAAGCTTACGAGACTATTTAAAACAAAACACAAAAAAAACTTAGAAGCGCTTTGCAACGAGCATGATACATTTAAACCTTTGTGCAGTACTAATGCTTGTTTATTTTATAGATAAATAAAGAAATGCGTAGTTTAATATTATGTTTTTAGAGTTCCGGATATATAGGATGTTTGATAATATACGCACAAAAGTGAAAGGGGTTATTTTGATGAGCATAAAAAATAAATTTGTGAAATGTTTACCATAGAAATGTGAAATTTATTTTGGCATGTAAAAACAAACACTTTATTAAACTTATGTTATGCTATTGCATAATACTTGCCATCCAACTACAGATACTGTATTGGTGACGTCTCGAGATATTTCTTGTTGTCCCTTTCTAACCTAAAACCCGCACCCATTTCCGAAAGAGATGTCAAATCGGCCTTCATTTTTGGATGTCGATTGCAAGAGTAGGCAGTAAGTTTTATATCAAATTAATCACCTAAACGTAGTAGATTTTTTTAATTTGATAATGTAACTATTAGTTTATTTTTTCGAGAAGTATTTTTATATGTTTTGAGAAACCGTCACTTGAATATCGTCAGTATATTACCAAACACTCTGTAAGTATATGCAAATATTACACGAGAAATAAAACATGATCTATTAAAACGATTTTTAGAGTTGGCCTTAAAAGTTTTCTAAGTTTACCGCTAACATAAATAAATAAATCTTTATGCATTGTCTTATTGCTAAAATTAATATCTTATGAAAGGTAACAATTTACACTAAACCCTATTATTATGTTTAGTCATTTAGGGTCTGTGTTTTTAATTAGCTTTGAAATACCTTTTTTCCTGTGTCACGCCTTTCCTTCTTTTAGCACGACTAGGATCCCTGGTAGATAATGTTATTAGCATTAAGTCCTCCTAGCACTATTCTGTTTTGTGTGAAAGTATTAAATAAATAAACCTCATCTAGGAAAACCTGTGTCTTAGGCGACACAAATAACTAGATGGTGCTGCTAAATTAACATAAATCTAAGTAGGTAAGGAACCATATGTGCGCGAGCCTCGCTCGCACTTGACCTGTCTTTTTTATAAAAAGAGTATCTTTGAAGAATATAATGCGGTTGACTTGGCGGGATCACTGCCGTGCCCCCTGATATCGTCGTCGTGTTTGTAATCTGTTTCAGTAGAGGCCGACTTTATGCAAATATAATGAAGTTTTTATAACATTGCTTACATTTAGTATACATTATAGTACATATAGTACATTACTACATATAATACATTTAGTATAAGAGCTATAGGTAGACCACGCAAATTAGGTACCAACCAATTATATAATTTATTTTTCTCTCCAAATACTCTGATTCATGTCACCATTTCTTTTATATGTAGATGGAAATAATAGATAATATATACATATTCATATTATATACTTAATCTAAGAGCGAAAATACGTGCTGGGCTAATTTATTCCTTGTAAATCTTGTCCATGTGTGACAGCTTCGTTTATAAAGTCAAAATGTGGATAAAGTAAACAGTAGCTATTTATTTAAGTTATCGAGATAGGTTGGCCCTAATCGGTCTATCAAAAGGTGAAACTCGGCTCAAAAATTCATTATCCATGTATATTTTGGCATCGCAACACAAAGAACTTGCGCATATACTCGTAGCAAAACGTTATTTGTACCGACTTTTATCTCGCATCATTGTTGATCCATTCAAAAAGTTACTGTCAGTTGGTAAATAACACTCTCGTGCGATCGAGCCCGGCTATTCGATATTGCTGTGTTGGATCATCGCTACTGTATGTCATACTGTCACGAGTTACGCGGGATAAGGTACGATGATCATCGAACAGTTTGTAGACATTTTTAATAATCTATTTCCCTAACATATTTGAGTAAAATATGTTGAATAACAATCTTCTTATTAATCTCCTAAAGGGGGCTTGAAAAAGATCATTTTATTAAGCAAAATATCACCCATTATAATATAATTTGTTTCTTTTCTCATTTTTCTATCAAGCTTATGTTTTTTTTTCAATTTAATTCAATTCAATTTCTTTATTTCAGACTAGCACTAACATACAAGGCCTAGTCCATATGAAATACAATACACAATAAACAATGAAATAAATAAATAACAAAAATAACATAAAAAACACATATAAATAACAGACAGGATTATTCTACTCTGGAGACACTAGACGTGCACAGTGTGCGCTCTCATCCAGTGTTCCATTAAAGGACAGTCGAAGTCCAGCCTCCCTGCAATGAGTTGCAGGTAGGCTGTTAGGACTGGCGCGCACCCTGCGCATCAGGGACGTCGTTCTCTTGCGCAGTATTGCTGTAAGCCCGTCTACTCGCGCCTCTACGAACACGCACTTTTTTGTTGGCTAACTTTTGACTACTATCTCTTCTGATGGTAATCGATGATGCAGTCTACGATAAAACACGCTTACCTAGAAAATACCTATTCACTCGTGACTTGAAGACCCCTAGGTTGTAATTATCAGGGAACAGACTCTGGCAAGGTGTTACACTCTTGGCGGTGCGCATAATAAAGAAGGAAGAGGAACCACTTTGTAAGAATGGGAGGTAGGTCTATTATGTAGCGGTGGCGTATCGCGGAGCTTCTGGTTATCCAATGATAGAATGGGGTTGGTGGGATCAAATTGAAAAGTTCCGCTGCACACTCTCCAAAATGTATCCGATAAAAAACTGAAAGGCTTGCAATCTTTCAACAATGCTGTGAAGCTCAAATGCGCATCAGCAGCTGATATTTTACTGTGTCATCCCAAATGTGAGGGCAGTACTTCAAACATTACCCAGCGTCAGTTAGTTAAGGTATACGAAAATGTTTTTAATTTATACATTAATTTACTCATCAGTGTCAAACTCATATCCTTTATTCATGCATTTAGGCAGTTTTTATCACGCAACTCGTGAGGCTGTAAGCTTGCGGTGATTTTAATCGCGGTAATACGCCGCACAGCTAGGCTGAAGTGTCAACAGTTCTGAGTGGATATGCGGAAAGCCGTGGATATGTGGCCTAGCGGTCCAACTACGACAGATATTACGCTACGGTTCAGTTACTCATCGTTTTAAATCTGAGAATTTGGAACTCGCTGTCCACTACGAAATTTAATTCTAGTATTATGATGACAGGGCTGAAAATAGATACAATTTAAATGCAGCTTTAGCTTTGTGCAGTATGATATAAAACTTAACCTGGGGTTGCATCCGATAAAATAAAATGCAGACTGCACATTTACATAAAAAAAAAACGTGTGTGTGTACGTAAGAAGTTATACTTCTTTGGAGTAACAGAACAAAAATAGCCAAACTTTTCATCCCGTATGCAACAACTCTTTGTTTGTAAAAGGAATGATAAATTAATAAATATAATTATGAGTTTTCACGGAAACTTGAGAGACAGTTATCAGCTAACTTCATCATGCCGTTTTTTGGCTGTCGGTTTGCGCGCGCATGAGACAGTTATCAGCTAACTCCATCATGTCGCATGTTGGCTGTTAATGAGCGCGTGCAACGTAAAAATTTTACACTCATATTTTTTTCCAAACGCGCCAAAATAAATATAACTTCAATAAGTTTTATGTTGTAAAATTACTTTTTCTAAGCAAGCTTTTATAAAATTAACAATCGGAACCGCAAGCAGATTCAAATGCGCCTAAACACCTACTATATCCATTCAGAAGTTGTCTAGCATCCGTCTCCATCATGAGACTTCATGGTACCATATTATTGCATTGTCACCGAAGTTACATATGTATTCCAAATTTCGGCTCAATTGGTTGAGAGGAACGGCTTTAAAATTCAGTTCCAAGATTCCACCCGGACAAACATACATACATTGCAAGATAATAAAAAGCTTGTTAAAACATTACACGAAACTGTTTATAAGAACATTGAAAACGATTTGAACTGTAATTTTGCGTGAGTGAAATCGCGTGAGTACAGCATGTTGTATATCACCATGTTCCTATGCATTGTTTAAATCTTATGGTGAGTCAGTCAAAACTGTTGATCTAAAAATAGTGAGCTTGGTAATAGAAACTATTCACCGTGAATTACCTAACAAATAGGCGTCCTAACGCGATCGCTTGTTGATTGACGATTCGCAACAGTTTGTAGGCGTATTAACTCGAACATCGGCGCAGGAGTGAGATTATTCTTACGTTTCGATATGTAACTCAAGCATTAGTGTTTGGATTGCCTGTGAAATCAAACATCAATAATATTTATATTTTGTTGAAAACAAATTGTGACAGGTAGGTAGTTAGACAATATTATAAAATACACCTATGTAGAATCAAAAAGTTTTTGAGTTACTTTTCTAGTTGAAATAAATGATAGCATATATAAATATAGAGGTTTTCCACCTAGCACTTAAGGGGCCGTGCATTAATTACGTAAGGTGTTCAGGGGGGATAGGGGCTCAAGCAGAATCTCGCGTGGGGGAGAGAGGGGGTCTCGGCTAATTTCAATAAATTTTTATCTCACGTGAGATAAAGGGAGTGGCGGAGGGGGTCGAAACAAATCTCGCGACATCTCACCGGGGGGGTCAAAAATCGTCAAAAACGTTTCACGTAATTAATGGACGCCCCCTAAATCGGCGATTCTAAAGTACCTACCTACATTTCCGACTGTAGTCCACGGCTCAGGATTTACAGTAAGGATCAAATTATAATTTATATTAGCATATCTAGAATGTAAAAGTAGCAGAGTTCCTTATGAAAGGTCTCGCCCGGGGAAGTACTACCACCGTACCTATTTCTGCCGCCAAGCAGCATTGCTGTGTTTCGGTATGAAGTGGTTTCCGGTGAAATTACAGGCACATGGACATTACACCTGTATGCCTCAAGTTGATGGACGCAGGTGGATTGCATCGTAGGGCACGTTTCTAAGGTGCGTGGCCTACGAGGCAATACTTTGCTACAGGTGATGGGATACTTAACATCAGGTGGGCCATCATATGCTTGTTCCATAATCAAGTAGTATAAAAAAAATGTATACAGTTATCTACAGAACTACAAACTGCCTCCGTGGCGCAGTGGGCGTATAGCCGGCTGAGACGCAGGAGGCTACATCCTGCGTCTCAGCCGGCTATACGCCCACTGCATGATCTACAGATATTTGTTCCGTGTCTGGTTGTTTTTCTATATATTATAAGTACCTATGTATTTACAAAAAGTATATAAGTATTATATCAGTTATCTGGTTCCCATAGTACAAACTCCGCTTAGTTTGGGGCTAGATAGCGCTGTGTGAAATGCTCAGCGATATTTATTTATTTATTTACAGAAGATCATAGACGGCAATAAGACCGTCCAAAGCATCATAAGTATGTTATACATATGTCCAAAGTGACTGCAAATAACAATATAGCTCGCTCATTTCTGAGTGTCGCAGAAACGTCGCCAGATTTCCGAGATTGTCGAACTTTCAAATATCAACAGTTAGGTACAAACTGGAGAACTCCCAGTGTAAAATGAATGAAAATAGGATTTGAAAGTTGGTAATTGTGACCTCGATAACGGTTCCGTAAATGCGGGTTACGGCTCTAGGCTGTATATAAATTTGAAAAAAGAATGATACTCATTGCAAATAATACTCGTAAATGAAATAAAATCTCCACGATCTCCATGAACTGGCCACATTCCTACCAGGTATGCTATAATTAAATATAATTCACGACAAATCCTTATTTATATTTAAAAATGCTAATATGATGACACAATCCGGTTGTGTAAAAAAAACAACAAATTTGTATGACTTTTCCTTATTTCCTCGCATTCGTGATAAAAGTTAGGTATGTTTCTATTACATTGCAATCATAAAGAACTATTTAATTGGACTTTGAATAGACGCGCAACTTTATACTGGAAAATCACTATGTCAGTTTCTTGTAAATCTGAATTATGAAACAGTAATCAGGTACCCTCCGTCATGTAACAGGAAATAACCTCCGCATTCTTTGGAACATGAAACTATGCGGTTTATTACGAAGCTTGTTCAGTAATCTCCTCTCAAATTCATAACATCGCGGGAACTGTTCCACTCAGTGTTTACAAACCGGACGTTAAATGCTGGAACAGAAGTGGAAAACCTTTTAACCGACTCTAAAATGTAGAACCAGTGTTCTCTATTCGACCCGTTAATTTTGTGGCTTATGTATAAGTAGATTTATACTAGATTAACAAATTGACGAGGTTATTAATATTCCCTGTATCGCATAAATAGTAATCGAATGTTTTGGAAGTAAGAAAGTTCCACTATCATTTTCGAGTGTTTTATATTACGTGTTTTGTTATGCACAACATTAAATGAAAACACGGGTAGGGCTAATGGCTAGTGTTGTTGTAAAATAGGTTTTATTCAAATTAATAAACATAGAAAATTTTATATTTTCAAACAACCTTAATATTAAGTCCTAAAATATCAATGAAACAGCCTGTATAAAATAGGTACACAAGTCATATTCGTCCCCTGTAAATAGGTACCTGTTAAACTGACTAAGCGGCTTCGTCGCAAAGGCACCGCCGATTTACGTAAAAAGTTGTTTATTGAAAATGTATCGATTACTGGATAAATATTCAAGCTACCGGTATTAAACGCACCTCTAAAATCAGCTAATAAGATTCCGGATTCTTGTTTTAAATTAATGTCGTACATAATAAAACAGGTTGTATAAGCTTACTATCAAGGTTATTTAATTTTCAATCATTTATACCGAATAATCTTTGTGTTCCAAATAATAGCATGACAAACATTTTCGTATATTTTCCACAAAAATACTGTATTTTTGTAAAAAATACGCGGTAACTACTAAAATGAAGCGAAACATGATGATTCTGATATTGGATTTGTCTTTTTGGGGTTCAATCTTTATTATTTATTATAATATGTATCAGTCTTGTACGAGGGTAACATGGTCACCGTGTGACAAAACCCCAGAAAAAGTCCAACAATATTTATTTATTTATTTATGACCTGAGTAACAAAAGCTACTTTTGAAAAACTACGCGTGCGAAGCTTCGGATTAATCAACTAGTTCAAAATAAAAAAATAAATAAAATATTATTTGTCAATCTTTATGTGTTCATGCTACGAGTACATGCCTATTTCATTAATATTGTTACAGTAAGAGTCGTCTTCAGGAGTTTCACAAAGTAACTGGACGTAAATGGAGAAAGATTTTTGTTTTGTAGAACGTGATCGGAATGGAATTATGAATTTGAAATCGTTCCAATAGGTTTGTAGGGTAACTTGTATACTACCGTTGGTCTCGGATTGCAGTTGCTATAAATGGTTTTAATATTTTTGTTCGTAATCGTATCTGGGAATTATGGAATGAAATACAATTATTCTGTATATTATAACTAATAAATTTGAATTATTCTGGAAATGGTCTGTATTTCTGCCTGTGATATCAATAGTTTCTTTATTTTCCCAACGAGTTTACGGGCCGCTACGCTTGATGAGATAGAAAAATTACGACCTAAAAATTTTAGTAGGTAAAATATCTTATGAAACAATAAAAATCCGACTAAACACCATGAAGATAATCATTCGGTGTAACAGCTTAATCCTGTACAATCTTAGCTTCTGTAACAATGCCGGAGTTTTATAAGGCACTTGTTGCTGCGATATAAAAGAGGTTTATACCTAGCTAAAGGCGTATTTACGTACAAATCTGGTTCCCTCCGGCTGTATGAGCTTAAATGACTAGGTAAGTCGGAAATTAGTACCCTAAAGTAAGTTACCTTAAAACATTACTTTTTTTATCTAAAAGGGTCCAACCTCAATCTCTTATAGCAATATTAAAATAATATTACACTGAAATTTCGTACCATGACCCTCAATTAGTAAACTTAACTAAACTTAGTAAACATTATTGTAAAGGCAAAGCAGTTTTGGTGACGTCACCAAAAATCGTTCACTCAAAAAGTTTCACATTAGAGCTCAAATAAAACGTAAAATTATCCTAAAAAGTAGTTAATCGTGTTTATTTTTGCAATGTTCTTTTTGGTGTCTGTAACACAGTTTTCATACTAATACAGGCATCATCGTTTCAAACTGTACACATGACTGTATATTTGTTGTTCCGCAATAAATGCTTTATTATTATTATTTATAAACTGGTAGGCCTGATTGATAGACCAGGTACCTACTCTTTGAAATAAATTGTGAAAATTAATTATCCTGTTTTTATACATGATTAAGGCAAGGTATAGGAATTTATATTTGCGGTCTGAGAGATAACCATAATTTCTTAAGTAGGTTCACTATGTTACGCTTACCACGCACCTGCAGTGAGTATAAAGTGGAGCAAACGGCTCAGCCTGTTACCTGCTTGAGATAACTTCATAGTTTGTAAACTCGCATTTGCTTGAACTGTTTACATGAACACTATCTATGATTGGTAATGCGAAATAATGTAGCCTCGACACTATGGGCCATGATGGATAATCACAGAATGCGCTATGATGCCACCATGATTGCGCAGCTGTCTACACTATGGGCCATGATGGACAATCACAGAATGCGCCATGATTGCCAATATCAATGGCGCATCTACATTTGTTAAAATTATGGACGTCGAAATAGTAGCAGCTGCCGCTATTTCTTTATTTAGTGTATATAATCATTATGTAGCCACACTATGGACTATGGGTCATGTGGGAAATCACAGAATGCGCTATGATTTCCACCATAATTGAGCACCTGTCTACATAATGGGCCATGATGGACAATCACAGAATGCGCCGTGATTGCCAATATCAATGACACACCTACATTTGTTAAAATTATGTACGTTGAAACAGTAGCAGCTGCCGCTATTTATTTATTTAGTGTATATAATATAACCATTAACCGTTCACTGCGTCCGCACCGTACCGTAAACAAATACTAAGATCTGAGTTATCGGCGATTGTATGGACATGCTTACAATCATGGCCGCAAACTTCCTTTGATGTTTGTCCGAAAAACCAAAATAGCGGCGATTACGCTCGATCGTCACCGATCATGCGCGATTACAGGCAATTATGCCCTCTACACGATGGTGATTGTCTATGATCACCCATCATGGCCAATCGTGTAGAGGCGCTATAAGTTCTGGTGCACTTGATTCACCCTGGGTTAGTTAGGTAACCTTCACCTACCCTATCCTTATAATTTCATCACTCTTGTCAACTACGGCAGCATTTACAGAGACACGTTCGGTTACGGCATGGTTTAATAGGCAAGGAGTAGATCGTCTAGAATCTAGACGATGACGATCAACTCGATCTATATTGAATTGCGGTAATTGGTCTTCAGTTTGAGGCCTAGTGCGATAAAATAATTCTGTGATTCATTATTCCTTCGGCTATATTTTTTTCACCATTTAACAGTACGGTGCATTAGTGCATTTTTTTCGTGACTGAAAACTAGGTATAACTTCATGAAAATGACAGACCTACCCGCAGCAGTGGCGGTAAACATGAACCGAATGAATGGAGAGGAACAAAATAGACCAATTTTCTAATTAGACTCAAAATGCAGTACCTGGTTTTAAAACAAGGAGCTATCTAGACGTACCGACAAAGATCTATGGTAATTGCCAATTAAAACCTGGGGTCGGTTTCCCTATAGCTACATTTTCCACGTCACAGCTAACATCCATTTCATATGTATGGGTACTATAATGTTAACGTTTCAAAATATTTTGTATGTTTGAAAGGAATTTGCGTGGGTAACAATATTCTGTATAAATTTCATAAAAACAGGAATTTTTACAAACGCTCTCAAATCAAAATAAATGTAATTACTAAACGACCGAAAAAATCTTTTGTAAATTGTAACACAATCACTTGTCACGTTTTCAAGGAATATAAACTGCTCTTTCTGGTTTTCATCCGTCCTTAGGGCACATTTACATCAAACTGCCGAAGCCGTCAACTACGATGCTTTTATGATAATGCTTCGAAAAATTAACTTCATAAGGAAAAATGTAGTTGGATGTATCGGCCTCGTGGCAGACGAGACTATTTTTATTTTATTATGACGAATTTCACAGACAATTATCAATTTAATTTGAATACATGTAGCATTCAAATTGTATAATTGTACAATATAAATCATACTTAAATTATAAATGCGAAAGTTAGGTTGTTTGTTTGTTACGCTTTCACGTCACAACGACTGAACAGATTTCGATTAATGTGGTATATAGATAGATTATGACCTTGAGACATATGTTACTTTTTGTGCAAGAGTGGTTCTTGCACAAAAAGCGTGTGAAGCCGCGGGCGGAAGGTAATAATAACTAATTTATCAACTAGAGTCGGAAACAATCTGCTTTAGGTGTAAATAAGCCTCACCCAACCCTTGGTCTGCCATTAAAAACTGCTGATTTGTAAAAATATAAGACACAATTGTTCTTTTAGAAGCCTTTTTGTGAAACCTTTTTACAATGTTAAAAAAGTAAAAGACCCTTGTAATTTCGCAAATCTAATTATTAAGGCGTGTGTACCAACGCGTGTAGTGTAAACAACAAAGTGAGAAAAGGGTACATCCTTATACAAACGTTATACTTAAAGGGTGTCCAAAAATGTTACTTATATACCCCTATACTTTTGATACAACGAATTAAAAAGCAACGCTTGTGTTTATGACTATTGAAAGAAGATTGGCGACTTGATTGGCTAATCATCATCATACATATAACACAATGTGGCGTTAAAATTCTTGTTGGGGTTATGCTCGCCTTTGTACATATTATTTTTGTAAGTTGGTGTGTTTGTAAGCTGTGTATGTACATACAACATACAAACATATTACCCGTGCGCGATAAGTTGGGACCTGAGCGCGGTGACGTCATATTGGCGTGTTTGTACCGCCCGCAAAAAAGCGAACATAACAAGCAGCCGCCCGCGGCTTCGTCTTTGTTTTTTTTTAACCTAATTTATTATGTTACTCAGGGAGGACGCTGCTTTTTATCTAATCTTTTTTACACTATTTGAATAAAATAAAAATACAATGTTTAAGTTTATACATTTATTTTATCTATTATTTACATTATCTCATCTTCGTCACTACTTAGTGGATTTATGCCTTCTAGAGGTTGTTCTTCGTCCTCAGTCTCAATATTCAGTCTTCGATATTCCCGTTGCCATGCATCTTCGTTTTACTGCCTTGTCAACAGGTAAACAAAACTGTTTGTTCCGTTTTTCGTTTTCAAAAAACTCTAACACTTTTAGCACGAGGTTTCTTTCTCCGCTATGCAAAGGTTTACCCTTCATAATGATAACAAAAACACTTAACAAGAACTATAACAGCAAAAACTACAACAACAAAACAATGACACAAACTATAACAACAAAACTACAACAACAAAACAATAACACAAACGAAAACTAAAAGAATTCCAGAGCGCGTCGTTACGTGACGTAGGCCAGTACGAGACTAAAAACCCTAGTAAAAAATAGTGATGCGAACGGTACAATACGGGCGCTATCGGGGAAGTGCAGGGGAAGCGGTCGGGGAGTCGCATTCCTAGCAGGTCCCAAGTTATCGCGCACGAGTTATACAGACATACTGTCTGTCTGTGGCAACGTATCCCAAACAGATGGACCGATTCAGACGCCGTTTTTTTAAAATTAGAAAGCTAAATTGTTTAACTGCGATGATTCTTAGCTATGTAAAATATCAGGTCAGCCGTTCTGAAGATATCAAAATTTTTCTTTTTTGGTGAAGGGATCTCAGCAGTAAAATTTAAATTTATTACGGGTGTTTATGAGATTAAGTTTAAATTTTTTAATTTT
The DNA here is from genome assembly GCA_963924445.1 of Philereme transversata. Lineage (NCBI taxonomy): Eukaryota > Metazoa > Arthropoda > Insecta > Lepidoptera > Geometridae > Philereme > Philereme transversata. Next base: position 9,985,776 of record OZ004353.1, read on the forward strand.
ATCTTATTTTTTCAAAGAATAATATTTAGATGGTAAAAATAACATTACGTACGCTAACCTTCTAACAAAGTGTTTCAATTTTCGTAGAGCGAAACATTTTCTGAGACTTTCTTTACGTCTTTAGTCTCAAAACATGTTTTACATTATAGTGCTAAGTGATTGATATTCTTAAATAATCATCAATATCATTTTGTTACAATCACCAAAAAAATGATACGAAATAACTTTTTGAAAGTTAATATTATAAATGCGAAAGTTTGAATGTTTTTTTTTTTAATTGGATAGAACTTCGTTTGACCACAATCTCACCTGATGGTAAGTGATGATGTGGTCTAAGATGAAGCATGAAGATCTAGAAGAAATATATTTACTCTTACCTTAAAGAGGTCCGAATTGTATTCTTTAGGAAAAACAGACGACGGCAAAGTGTATACCTTAGCTGTACGCATCAAGAACGTCATGTTTGTCATGTTTAATCATATTTGTTTGTTTGTTACTCAATCACGTCGTAACAGCTAAACCGATTTCGATGAAATTTTGTATATACGTAGATTTTAACGGGATTAACACATAGGCTACTTTTCATCCCATAAATCAGGTCCCATGGGATAAAAATGGGGTGTCAAGTTGCAACAGCGAGTTTAGCTTTATTTCTAGGTTACCTACACATACCTAGGTGTAACGCGTACGAAGTCGCGGACAACAGGTAGTTTAATTATAAACCAATGTTTGTGTATACGTATACGACCTGTTTCTGGGACACTCCACCCACTCGAAAGTATCTTATTTACCTACATGTGAGTCGGGTTTTAACAACCATAATTACGTAAGGGTACGTTGTACCATTTTACATCCGTGTAAGAATGGTTCTGACGTTTTTTAAGGTTGGGTAGTTGCTTTATGCTTGAGCTCTTTAAAGCATTTATGAAAATGGTTAGAAGGGAGTCTAATTTTGAAACAAAAGGGTGCAAATACTTGTAAAGTCATTGTTTACTGCATTATGTCATTATAACGGTGGTACTACTATACAGGATGGAAGGATGACCTTAGGAGCAGGGCTTGACAGAAAAAAACGAAAGGTGAAGACAAGGCGAAGACGTTTCGCCCCTTTATTCTATTTTCATCACACTAATATTATAAGTTTTTTGTTGAAAAATTACTTGTTCAAAACAAGCTTTTATAAAATTTATAATAGGAACCGCAAGCAGATTCAAATGAGCCCAAACACTAGTAGCCTACTATAATCCATTCAGAAGTTCCGTTGTCTAGCATTCGTCTCCATCATGAGACCACCTGCATGGTACCATATTATTGCATAGTCACATATGCACACCGAAGTTACATATGCATTCCAAATTTCAGCTCAATCGGTTGAGGGGAACGTGTTTAAAATTCAGTTGCAAGATTCCACCCGGACAAACATACATACATTGCAAGTTAATAAAAAGCTTGTAAAAAATGCCAAAGGTTGGATGTTCGTTTATTTATTTGTTTGTTTGTAACTCAATTACGTCGTCACAGCTGAACCGATTTCGATGAAACTTGGTGTGTATATAGATTATTATATATTTATATAGATTATGTATATACCTGTATTAACACATAGGCTACTTTTTATTGACAAACTACGCGCGCGAAGCCGCACGTGGAAGCTAGTTCAGAGAAGGCGGAGCGCAAGTCGACGCTACATTTTGTAAGGAAGTGCATTAAACTCGCCTTTGCCTTGTCTTCGCCTTACTATTTTCTATCCGGCATACGCCTTCATTTTCTAAGATCGTTTTCTTGTAGCCAGAACAGTTATGGTAGTGCCACATCTAATTTTCCACCCTTTAAAGCTGAATAACGTCATAATGCGGTGTTCTTTTTATCGTTATTTTTTAATAGGTGTGACTGGACCCGTGTACTTTGTTCAGCTGAACAACGAGTTAAAATATTCTAGCCCTTAAAACAACCTTTTCAGGCCTACATTTTTGCCTATTATGCTAATATTATTACTATAAAACATTAAGTTAGCCAGTATTTTTACCACGTAAAGCTAATTTTTACAACTTAAAATAATTAACTAAAACAGATAACCTCTGTTCAACGTTAAGTTTTCCAAATAGAAACTGTAAAATAGTATTTTTCCTTTAAAGGAATAAGTTTCGCTGAAACAGTCGTTTGAATATGTGATGGAATCTACTATAAATAACATTAAGCAGTTTTTCCTACAACCAAACACGTAGTTAAACAGTTTTTGCTTACAGACCAAGCTTTAGCAACTGTTGTATCCTTTGTTTACATTTCTCCTTTTACTGCTTTTAAACGTTCATTTATATCTTCAGAATGGTCATCTATCAAAGGGCTTTAATTTTAAATTTTGAGTCTCTGTGTTAAAACGTTTAGGACTTCTAGCAAAGAATAGTATTGATTCTAGGTTCCACCTATAAATATAAATGAATAAATATAAATTTTGCTGAACATTTCACACAGCCCTATCTAGCCCCAAACTAAACAGAGCTTGTACTATGGGAACCAGATAACTGATATAATACTTATATACTTTTTTTTTGTAAATACATACTTATAATATATAGAATAACGTCCAAACCCGGAATATTTATTCCGCGGCGGGAATTGAACCTACTACCTCCTGCGTCTCAGCCGGCTATTTGCCCGCTGCGCCACGGAGGTCGTCAATACCTATAAATTTTACCTACCTACAAAATGTTATAACTGTCAGATCAAAGCAACGTTTTGTAAGTTATCCTTTGACAAACCCACATACATTCTTCCAAGTTGACTCAGAGATAATAAGAGTAGATCTTCGCTCACTTTATCAATTTAGGTAAATAAAGGGCCAAGCGCTTTTAATAACAGAAAGAATATACAATGAATATGTATACGACTCGAATACACAAGAAACAGTTGAATCATCTAAAGACCGTTGCAAACGATCTATAGATAGCTCAACTGCTCCAAATCCACTACCAGGCAGAAGTGTCTCCAAGACACTGGCTGCATTGCCTCGTTGAATTACAATGATTATCCGTTGACCCAGATAAACGCCAGCTCTCGAGCACACGTCGCTTCGGCAACAAAGAATTTTGTAAACGCGATGGGCCCCGGTATCCCATGTACCCAGGGTCTCGACCCCAAAACTAAATACTTTCAATAAAATTGGTATTTAGGTTTCCATCTAAGCTTTTAACGTTACTTTATAATCTTCGGCTAGCAATAACGAAACATACATATATTATTTCGTGTTTCAAACATATTAACATACAATTAAAATTATAAATAGCTTATAAAAACACCCGTAGAACTTTAGATCATTGAAAAAAAAAGGACGCTCTACTAAAAAATGGAGAGAAAAGCTACTTTTGCGGTAAATCCACTTACTGTCCAGTGTTTAGTTAAAGAACCGCAACCTGCATTTATAGAGTTCTCTTAAAGTTATTACTAGTGGTTCGCCCCGAACTGAGATCTCGCGAGTCTACCATAAAAATAAAAAATATTATTCGTACTCTTTGACTATCAAAATATTGCCACGAAATATATAACCAACTAACTTGACCTACGGTTTCATTCAAATTACAGGTAACGGGAGTTCATGTAGATTGGTACCTTTGTTTTGGGGTAGAAATTGCAGTTATTCTGGATTGCCTATACTACCAGACTTGCCTATATTTGTGTCACTAAAGCTACACGCATACCAAATTTCAGCACTGTGGTGTCACTGGTGTACCCTGTGAATTTTGTCAAAGTTCAGTTTTTATTATGACTCCAAGAGACCGTAAGTAAAAACTCCAAGGTTTAAACTAAAAATAAAAACGGGGTCAAAATGTACTCGTAAAGACCTTTAATTTGATGCCCCATTTTACCTAATAATCCCATTTTAATTTTTTTTAACAAGCCCCAACATTTTTAGCTCATTTAGTCACATCAAAATTGTGTCATCACAACCTACCTATGTATCAAATTTCACGATGATCGGATCAACGCTTCGAAAGTTATCCTCGGACAAACAAACACACATACATACATACAACGACGATTTGCGCAAGTTGATTTGGAGATCTCGCTTAGTTCGATCAATTATTTCAAGGTGGACTAAGAAAAAACAAGGAATTTTAGGGCCTTACCACAAAAATATTAAAAACCTGTTGAACACCTGTTTAAAAAAATTCTGGGCAATAGTTGGTACTGAATTTTAAAACAGGTTTTCAACGGATGTTTAACTTTTTTGTGGTAAGGCCTTTATTTTCTTGCATGATATGTATTGCTGTATGGTTTAAAATCAAGATATAAATAATTCTTTAAAATAAATCGATTACAAAGTTAGACATGAAAGACCTTTGTCACCTGTTCAAGTTAAAAAAACTGCACATACAGAAGATAGCCGAGTCTTCCAACTAAAACTGTTCAAATAATTTTAATAGTAGATTGTGTCATATGCGACCAAAATAATGTAATGAGAGCGAGAACGATTGTTTGAATCCACAACGAAGCGAAGGATGGTTGAATTAGTGTTGAGTTGAGGATTCTGAAGTAGAATCCTAAGCGTTGCGAGGGATTCAAAGAACGTTGCTCGAGGATTAATAATTTTGGTTCCGTGTTATACACTCTGCTTTTCATCACCTATAAGAATAATAAATAAGATATATTTTTAGTAGTGACGAATATTTATATTTATTTACATAACCAAATTACAAATTTATATTAATATTAGATACGTTTTTGCAATTTTGACAGTTTATTGTAGCTGTTTTGTTGGGAACAGAAAATGTCGTTGACTTTTTATCACTTGGGTATTCGTAATAACTTCAGACTCTGGTTAATGATCATGTTGAATCAATGGTGACATTTCACGCTGTTTTGAATACAGTTTCTGAAAGTTATTGTTTCATTTTCATTTTTCAATGTTATTAAATTTTCATAGCCTTTTAGATATTTTTCTCTGGATTTGTTTGGTAGTAAATTGTTTATGACAATTTGTGTAAATGAAATAAAAGTTGGCTGTAATATTTTGATAAAAGTAATAAAAAAACGAATAGAAAACGAATTCCCGCGTATTTTTTTTATTTCATTAAACAATGCCGCATCAGCAGGCGTGCTTATTTTATTACCGGCCAGCACTTTATCGAAGCGAATTGCGTTCAAAATTTTCTACTAAACTAAGCAGAGCTTGTACTATGGGAACCAGATAACAGATAGAATACTTATATACTTTTTTTGTAAATACATACTTGTAATGTATAGAAAAACAACCAGACCCGGAACAAATATCTGTATATATGCATTACTAGCTTCCGCCTGTGGCTTCGCACACGTAGTTTGTTGATAAAAAGTAACCTATGTTTCAATCTAGAACATAATCTAGCTATATACCAAATTTCATCGAAATCGGTTCAGCCGTTACGACGTGATTGAGTAACAAACATCCAAACTTTCGTATTTATAATATTAGTATGATGTCTTCTTAGGTCTTCTTAGGCCTTCTAATGTCTTCTCATGTTCTCTTAGGTCTTTTTATGTCTTATTATGTCTTCTTAGTTTTTTTAGGTCTTGTTGTGTCTTCATAAGTCTTCTTATTTTTTTTTTGTTATGTATATGTTATTGGTGTGCTATAAAAATATAATCGTATCTTATTTACTTTTACTTCTTCTTATGTCTTTGTAAGTCTTCATCTGTTTTCTTGTGTTTTCTTAATCTTCTAAGGTCTTCGTTTGTATTTTTATGTCTTCTTAAGTCTTCCTTTGTCTCAATTATTTGATATAAATACGGAATTTATCACGTACCGTTTTATCGGTGTTTCTTCCTTTATCGTCTTATGTCTTTTTGTGTCTTCTTAAGTCTTCTAATGACTTTTTATGTCTTCTTATGTCTTACGTATCCTATAACGCAAATGCCGCGGAACGCTGTTGCAAAGACAATTTGTCACTCAGAAACTGAAAAGTAGAGTATTCTCCTCGTAGATAAAGCAGGCTGCATCTTGGGTGTGCTTATATCCCTCTCCTTACTCAGGATTCTAGTAACTCTTCGCTTAACTCGTGAGTTAACTCTAGAATCCTTCGTTGCGTATCTTAAAAATAGCATTGATTTTAAAATTATTTTGACATATCGAACAGAAGAAATCATTTAACATTATTTAGTGCAAATTCGTATAAAATCAAATTGCAGGTTATTATATCTCTATACGGTATAAGAGATATACCTACTTGGTATCTGTAAGCATAGAATAAGCATTTGCAAAGAAGTATGACATTTTCACATTAAGGTTCACTTATTCCGAAGAACAGATTCGTTCCAGAGCGAGATTATTTTTAATTACAGCAAACTCGGCATCCGTTGAAATAAACGGTGGCCAATTTGCGGTGTGCTAATGTCGCGCAGTAAGGCTTTGAAACCAGATAATAATGTCCAATGGAATCCTATACAATGGACTATACTGGAATGTTTTACCCGAAAGGGAATTAATCTGTGGTTTTTTGTTTTTCTAAGTTTTTCTGATGAGAAAACTATCAGAACATTGAAAATAAATTCATTTTAGTGTTCGCGACACAGTTCATAACTTTTGCGTGTTCCAATATAATATTGTTGTACCATATTTTTTTACAAAAAAATGTTTTTTTTATTTATGATCTTGATTACCCTCAATCAACTCCTCCGTGATTGTAAACTCCTCGGCGACCTCCGTGGCGCAGTGGGCGAATAGCCGGCTGAGACGCAGGAGGTGGTGGGTTCGATTCCCGCCGCGGAATAAATTTTTGCATGATCTACAGTTATTTGTTCCGGGTCTGGATGTTTTTCTATGTATAATAAGTATGTATTTAGGTACATTAAAAAAAGTATATAAGTATTCAATCAGTTATGTTATGGGAAACAGTCCCATAGTAGTACAAGCCAAGCTTAGTTTGGGGTTAGATAGCGCTATGTGAAATGTCCTGCAATATTTATTTATTTAGTTAACTCAATTATCGGATTGTTAAAACGGTGCATAATAACTCCTATTAACATTGTTTTTGGTTCGAGCCTAATTCGATAACCCGGCAAAAAACCTCGTTTACCATCTTGCTACAGGTCACAGGCGTTTCTAGGTATTTTCTCATTTAACCTTAAAAGTATTTTCATTCACGACGACATTCATTGACGACCTCCGTGGTGCAGTGGGCAAATAGCCGGCTGAGACGCAGGAGGTAGCGAGTTCGATCCCGCTGCGGAACAAATGTTTGCATGATCTACAGATATTTGTTCCGGGTCTGGTTGTGTCTCTATATATTATAAGTATGTATTTACAAAAAAAAAATGTATATAAGTATTCTATCAGTTATCTGGTTCCCATAGTACAAGCTCTGCTTAATTTGGGGCTAGATAGCGCTGTGTGAAATGTCCAGCAATATTTATTTATTTATTTATTTATTCACGAATACAGTAGTCGTTTGACAGAACTATACTTACACTAGTTTTAAAATAGAAAATGAAAAGTACTCGCAATAAATGCTTCTATCTGTAGCTAAGTGAATATGACATACTCGTACAAGCACCAAAAGTACACTAAACTTAAAAGCTTCTGTCGACTTTTTAGGTTATAAACACACGTTCCACACAGAGAAAATTAAAGTGCATACTTATAGTATTTTCAATGCACTTTAAATATTTTCAATATTGAAATTTGAGCAACATAATCATATAGAACAGACACTGACAGGTAATTTGATCAAAATGTCTTCAAAGTACTACATGTCTATCAAATATTTAAAACTAGAAACGTTAAAATAAACGGACCTAGTATACTTTGGTATCTTACAATAATATCTTAGGTAAGGTAGGTAAGGTTGTATTTTCTTAGGGGGTAATATCATAAACTAAAATTCTGATTGATTCTAAAAATTCTAGAAAGCTACACTATATTCCTAAGTGCTATAGGCTATATGATTTGATTTGCTATTGATTACCTCCGTGGCGCAGTGGGTGTATAGCCGGCTGAAACGCAGGAGGTAGCGGGTTCGATTCCCGCGAACAAATGTTTGCATGCTCTACAGATATTTGTTCCGTGTCTGGGTGTTTTTCTACATATTATATGTCTCATGTATTTACAAAAAAAAAGTATATAAAAGTGTATCAGTTATCTGGTTCCCATAGTACTAGCTCTGCTTAGTTTGGGGCTAGATAGCGCTGTGTGAAATGTCCAGCAATATTTATATTTATTTATATTTATATATTTTTTCCACCTTATCTCGTCCCACTGCTGGGCAAAGGTCTCCCCCCAAGTCCCTCCAAGAATCTCTATCCGTCGTTATCTCCCACCATCCTCTTTGGAAGGTGTCGAGATCGTCCCGCCAACGCTTTCTCGACCGTCCCCGACGTCGCCTTCCGTCTTCATTCCTATATTTTATTGTAATAAAATTCGTTTGAAGCAAACACAAGTCAGCTAGCTATATATATTCCAATATCGATGTTTATAAAGTATATAACGCGTCAAAGTTATACTCTAATCTATTATCGTGCTAACATCCGTTAGTATGTTAAAACATTAGCGTACCTAAGGTTCAATCCCTGCCAGTTTTAGTATCCTTGGATTATTAAAATGAATCAAGAGTACTGTTGGAGCTTTAGTAACTTTTTACGGTAATAAATCATAATTTACCATCATTAATTTATATAGAAGACTAATAAAATCAACTTCGTTCTTAAAAATTAATTTAGTCGACATCAAAGTCACAAAATTAGCTGTAAGCCATTCAGGGATAATTTAATTTAAAGCGGATTATAACGTTAAATAGCGAGGATTAACTATATATTGCTCAACAAGTTATTTGTGGCTCTACCTGCGGGGAGATACAGAACATTCTTGTCATCACTCTGAGCGAAGAATGGAAACATTTTTATTTCTTCACCCCTGAGGGAAAAAGCTAAAAAAAAAGGATAAAAGGAACATGCCCAGGGATTTTAAGATACCCATAACATACCCTGCTATTGATTTTGTGACATATTACTAATTTTAATATAAGCCGTATTTCACGCTCTTCGTAGTGAGAACTTTTCTAGACAATATCTAACAAAGTAGAGGCTTTCCACGACCCAATTAAGCTAATGGAGTTACAAGAACAGCTAATGTCATACTTGTGACATTTCGACGCGAATAGGCATCTCAATAACTGAGTATTTTTGGAAAATGTGTTCATGATAAACACTAGTTCTTTCTAAGTAGGCAATAATAATAGCAGACGATTAAGGGGTTCAGTAAAAACTGCTTCAAACTCCTTTAAACTTGACGACCTCCGTGGCGTAGTGGGCGAATAGTCGGCTGAGACGCAGGAGGTAGCGGGGTCGATTCCCGCCGCGGAACAAATGTTTGCATGATCTACAGATATTTGTTTCGGGTCTGGTTGTTTCTCTATATATTCGTATTACAAGTATGTATTTACAAAAAAAAAGTATTTAAGTATTCTATCAGTTATCTGGTTCCCATAGTACAAGCTTTGCTTAATTTGGGGCTAGATAGCGCTGTGTGAAATGTTCAACATTATTTATTTATTAATTTAACTAGGAAAAACTACTTTTAACCACAAACTGTTTTTACTCTAACGATGTAAATTTTTTAAATTATAATATTTGCATGTACTCGTAAGTAAACTTAAGAAATATAAAATAAGGGTCATAAATTGATTCAAAATAAATAGTTCATGAATTTATATCACAATGAAATCATATCCCGGCTTGCACAACGATCCCTAAACGTATTTAGCGACCAACGTGTTTAAGTTTGACGTATTTGTATGATTTAACAACTCTTTTAATCCTATATAGCCACTAAATACGTTTAAGCATCATTGTGCAAGTCGCCCTTTACCATATGAATTTAATCAAAATCATAATTGAAATCTCAGGCAAAAAATATATAAATAAGTCGATTGAGGGCGATAAGATGCATTGTGGTTTCATATCTTGTTTGATAAAAATATTTTAAAAACTAAACATTAGTCATTTTAGATTCAATATCGTGATTGTTTATACTTTGTTTAACAGTATTTTTACACCAATGTTGATAATTCATATTATTAGACACAAAACACTAACCAGCCGACGAAATAAGCACATCTAGGCTTGATTGATTATACTTACATCGTGTCTCGACTGAATCCATTAATTTGTACTACCAGCTGTTGCCAGCGGCTTCGCCCGCGTTGTTCTGGGGTGCAAAATACATATATAAACTTTGACATCCTATTTTTATCCCATGGGAACTGATTTATGGGATAAAAAGTAGCCTATATGGTAATCCAGGTTATAATCTACGTACATACCAAATTTCATCAAATCGTCTCAGCCGTTTCGACGTGATTGAGAAACAAACAAACAAATAAATAAACAAACATTCAAACTTTCGCATTTATAATATTAGTGTGATAAAATATTAGCAGTATTTTTATCTTGCTAGTTTTATTAGGGTATATGTATAGAAAATTATAAAGAATAACAAGGTTAGTTCAAATAACTTTCATCTGCCAATTGCGTTGGGTAGTACATAATTTTTGTTTGCATTAAAATACATAAATAAATATTGCTGGACATTTCATACAGCGCTGTCTAGCCCCAAACTAAGCAGAGCTTGTACTATGGGAACTAGTTATCTGATATAATACTTATATACTTTTGTTTTTTTTATAAATACATACTTATAATATATAGAAAAACATCCAGACCTGGAACAAATATCTGTAGATCATACAAACATTGTTCCACGGCGGAAATCGAACCCGCTACCTTCTGCGTCTCAGCCGGCGATTCGCCCACTGCGCCACGGAGGTCGTCAACATTATTTTCGGTTACTTTGAAGGCTAACAGAGACTCAGTTACCGTGTGACAAACACAAACTACTAAATTTTTTTTTACCTACTGTCACACTGCTGCTCTTTGCAAACGTCAACCCCATTTCCTTCAATTCCTTGCGGTCTCTATCAATCTCCGGTCAGGGCCGAGCCGCCCCTGTGTGCGAAGTGTGCGGTGCACACAGGCGCTAAGACAATGAGGGCGCCGCCACCGAAAGTATTGACGTTACACTTACACAACAACATATTCTTTGTAATGGAGTATCTTTATGTAAGTATATACAATAGGCGCAACATATGCCTTGTCAAGGACAAAACATAAATAATGCATTTATTGTACAAGTCTCCCAAGATAATGATATGTACGTTTGTGGTTTCATTTTAGATAGATAGATAGATATAGATATTTATTTCGACACAAGTAACAAACACACAGAAACTACATACAGTGGATAAGTAAAGACAGACAATTAAATAAAGACAATAAAATACCGACACGTTACTTAAACAAAAATAATAAATAATACTAAAAATACGTACCCAGTCACTATGAACCCTGTGCCGAAAAAGGGGAATGGCTCAGCATTATGCAGAACAATAAACTTATTGCTCAGCGCTGGTTTACAGCCATTAAACCTGCGTTGGCGTCACGGACGTCAGTCAAAAATTAAAACTTATTTGAAAAAGATAACAAACAAATAAAATTATTAGTAAAAGAATAATTACAAGTTGCCTGCCCAGCCAATTGTACCTACTTAACTAAGATGTCGAGTAAAACACAGCTAATAATAAAGTTAATAATAAAAATAATACAAAAATAAAAACAAGTAACAAGTACTCATAGGGTACCCTCATACACGCATAGGGTTCATGTTTGAAACGGAAACACCTTTAAGACCTATTTTTACGCTTTAGGTTTTAGTTAACATTAATTACTCAGAGCTCAGTGAATCAAAAGAACCGTCGCTGCGCCGTGTAATTTTTTGAGTGTTTATGAACGCAACCCGATGCGATGCGTGCAACGCAAGCGCGGTGGGGTCGCGGGGATTCCTCGATTTTAACGAACGAGAGAGCCAAACCAATTGAACAATCCTTTAGTCGAATTAAATAATGATGTGCTGAAAATTCTTGAATTTATATATTTAAGCAATTTGACAGCTATGCCCGAACATCACCATAGCGTCAGCGGACGTTTTACTTATTTAGGAAAATAAAATAAGAGGCGCTACATGGGTTTCGCATACAGGCGCTGCCGGGGGTCGGCGCGGCCTCCGGTCCATAAGTAAAGTTAAAAACGTTTATTTTGAATCACGAGGGTGCATTAAACACACTAGGTACAAAATATAATGGTAATGTTGTAAAAGCAAAAACGGTCGCCACACAGCATTATGCTGTATTATCATAAAATTTACACCACTACAGCGCTAGTCTTGGCAATGTGTGGAACGTCACGCCAACCTTTTCGGTAGATTGCCAGTCAGTGAATCTCCTAAGTCCGAGTATAACTAGAGATACAAGGTTGTATCATTTGAACTACTCAATAGTACTACTGATCAGGAGCGCAATCTTCAGGGTCTCGCAGTCAGTACAAGACTGCGAGACCCTGAAATTCACTTCGATGATTCGACGGTCTCAGGTTGTACGGCTATCAAAGCTTTTTTTTATTCATTACAGAATCTACAGCACTTATCCAAGTAGACAAATTCTTATAGCTAATGCTTAATGTCAACAACAGATTCTCATTTTATAACTAGTGGTTCGGCCCGATGAGATCTCGCGAGTCTCCGATTAAAACAAAAAAATATTATTTGTAATCTTTGCCTATCAAAATAGTGCCACAAAATGCAAAACCAAAATTCATGACCTACAGTTTCATTTAAATTACAGGTAACGGCAGTTCATGTTAATAGGTTTTCTTTTTTGGGGTAAAAATTGCAGTTATTCTAGATTTTAGACTTTTTTGTGTCACTTAAGCTACACGCATACCAAATTACAGCACTGTGGGGTTACGGGTGTACCCTGTGAATTTTGTCAAAGTTCAGTTTTTATTATGGCTAATAACTCAAAAACTATAAGGCATTTACCAAAAATAAAAACGGAATCTAAATGTACTAATGAATACCTTTCATTTGACGTTCCAATTGATCTAATACTCTCATTTTATTTATTTTTTACCTCTCTAGAACCCCAATGACTCAACAACCCCCCACATTTTTAACCACACCAAAATTGTGCGATCACTACTTACTTACCTATGTATCAAATTTCACGATGATCGGATCAACGCTTCGAAAGTTATCCTCGGACAAACAAACATACATACATACAACGCCGATTTACCCAAGTTGATTTGGAGATCTCGCTTCGCTCAATCAAATATTTCATAATAAAAATAAAAAATAAAATTGTTTATTTCAAGCCATACTCATAAATGAAATTACCAAAATCAACTAAAATCAAATTAAACTAAACAAAATCAAATGAAATTAAATCAAATCAAATAAAAATAAAATTATGCAATAAAATTTAATTATAATTAAAAACACACAGAGGGACTTACACATACATACATACATACATACATACACGTACGCGGACACGAGGGACTATCAGTGACTGGGGCAACGTCCCTTATAAGGGGGTTGCATGGAGGCTTAACCAGTGCCCCAGAAACGGAGAGTCCCACCTGTCCGCCAATGTGCTCAGAATGATGTTGTGGCTGCCACGCAGGCGATTCAAGAGCGACGCACACCGCTTTCTTATAACGGCGTGGAAGCCATCCGTGTGCGCCTCACTGAACATACCTGATGCACTGCAGAAACGTGGCAACCCCATCAGCACTCTGAACCCATTGTTATACTGTACGCGCAGCGCGTTGTACGCCCTTTGCGCATAGGCTACCCACAGGCTGCAGGTGTAAAGAGACTGACATAGGCTTTAAAAAGCGTCACCTTTACCTCCCTGGATCTGCGAGCAAACCTGCGAGCCACCATATTATATCGGACGGCCAACGCCCTGCGCTCTCTCTCTATATCATCATTGTCCTCTAGGTCCTCGGTGACCCAGTGGCCCAGATACTTGAATCTAGTAACGCGCTCGAGAGTAGTTCCGTCTAGATTGATAGGTGGCACATTTTGATAACCTTTGGAGCCAGCCCTAAACACCATAAACTCACTCTTCCTAGCATTATATCTGAGCCCATGGGCCTCCGCATAGGACTCACAAATTTTCAGCAGCCTACGTAGGTCTCCGATCGAAGGGCTTAGTAACACCATATCGTCGGCGTAGCTAATGTTATTTATACAGACCCCATCTATGTGACAGCCAACTTTGGTGCCACTGAGCTCCTTAATTAAACTGTTCCTGTACAGATTGAAAATACCCGGAGAAGAGACCCCCCCCCTGCCTCGACCCGCACTGCAACCTGTACATATCCGAGTAGGAGTCCGCCCACTTCACTCTGTTGGTTTGGTGACTGTACCATTATAATAACTCTAATCTGGTTACAGTAATCAGAAGACGGATGACACAATAACATCTCATCATAGCATCGTATTACAGTTTAATTGGTAAAACTCTCGAATGTATTAATTAAGTTAATTATCCGTGATACGGGGTTCAAGTTGGCCAAGTTCGAGTGTTGTGTAATTGAAGGGGACTTATCAGAAACTTTGCAAACTTGCGCTAAAATATTCTTGGAAAGGCCACTTTCACAATAAAAACAGTTTACAAGTTACTATACGATCTGATCCCACCATCTTCCTTCCATCAAAGGACAAGCAGGCGCACGGCTCAGTACCATCCGTACCTAGTCGATATACCACCCATTCGCACACACCGTTTTGGTTCTACGTTCTTGACGCGTATGGAGGTATGGAACTCTTTGCCGTCGTTGAGGCCGTCGTCTGTTTTTTCTAAAAAATACAATCCGGGCCTCTTTAAGGTAAGAGTAAATAGTGTTACGAGCTGAGGGTTCGGGATAAAATAATGGGAATCGGTCTGACCAGAATAACACTTTTATTCAACACTAAACGATGAATACACGAACTTGGTCACACGTTATCACAACACACTAATTCACATCACTGTTGCACCACTTAAAGTCACCGAAATGTACGCACGTATAGCCAAATCCAGACTGACTCGCGAGCAACTACTGTTCACGCGAGACCCTTCTCCACGTCAGTCCTCCAGGGCCTCGCTGAGACTCACTCACTAACTGACTGTCCGGCCATCTCTCCGGCCTATTTATATCGTACACAATTCGATTGTTCGAGAACGATCTCGGTCGTTCCAGGAAAGGGGTCGGTGTTTCGACAGAACGACCCATCCCCATTGTGCGCAACCGCAGACAATAACAACTATAACACAGCAAGACAAAAGCGTTCGAAAAGTGTCGATTATTACTCATTGTTTAACAGCCTCGGCGTAACAATAGGTTTCTTCTAGATCTTCGTGCTTCATTTTAGACCACATCATCACTTACCATCAGGTGAGATTGTGGTCAAACGAAGTTCTATCCAATTTAAAAAAAAAGTGCTTACTGGTTTAAGCTCTGAGTAACTATAGCGATAGTTATACCTACATATATAGAGTTATAGATATATGTAGAATAATAGAGCTCAAATGGTCTTGAGCGGGACACTTGGCAAGACGTGCTGATGACAGGTGGAGCAGGGTAGCGACTGAATGGTGGCCGAGGAATGGCTGTAGAAGGGTAGGCCCTTCTTAGACGTCCGGCAGCGAGATGGGTGGACAACATCGTTAGAGTCGCGGGCCGTCAATGGGTGAGACTAGCGCAGGATCGTGGGGGATGACATAAACTTGGGGAGGCCTATACCCAGCAGTGGGTGAAGTCGGGCTGTGGATAGTGATAATTATAACCTAAAACTTCTCCTGCAGCAAAAGTTTGCTAGTGACAGAGTTCTGGTCATATTATTTCGTTTCCACTTTTGACGATTACGAGGCATGCCTCGTATTTTAAATCTTATCACAAATTGACGACCTCCGTGGCGCAGTGGGCGAATAGCAGGCTGAGACGCAGGAGGTAGTGGCTTGGATTCCGGCCGCGGAACAAATGTTTTCATGATCTACAGATATTTGTTTCGGGTCTGGTTGTTTTTCTACATATATATTATAAGTATGTATTTACAAAAAAAAGCATGTAAGTATTCTATCAGTTATCTGGTTCCCATAGTACAATCTTTGCTTAGTTTGGGGCTAGATAGCGCTGTGTGAAATGTCCATAAATATTTATTTATTTATTTATCAAATACAAGATTATTTTATTAAGATTATTTGATGTATCTGGTTTTCTTCTTTTTTTTCTTGATCTTGTATTATCGATATTTTAAAAGTTTTTGGCGACTCGGCTTTATAATTTTATTTTATTTGTGGTTAGTTTATAATATTATTGATTACTGATGCCAAAGTGATCCAGTAAGCGCCGCAAGACAAGTTAATGACTCAATGTCTCTAAAGTGACGTGGGGCAATCTTGACCAACTCCTGAACAATTTCTGAACAAGTTATGCCGCGTAATAACATTATTTTAGTGCTCCACAAAGTTCTACGAAGTGATGATGCAGTTTGATAGATGCAATGCTTGATTAAGCGTTCTACCTTAAATATTTACAGTACAACATACTCGTAACAGTACAATGAGATCAAAGTCAAAGACAAAATCTTTTATTCATTAAAATCACAAGGATCACTTTGAAACGTCAATTTTACTGCCTGTTCCTTCGCGACCAAGCCAGGAAAGAAAGGCAAGAAACAAGGCTGGTTGTTTTTTTTTAATGATTCTTTTATGATACATAACAATAAAAGAAATAAATTACGTCTAAATTGTAACATTTTGAACGAGTTGGAGCAATTTCAATCCCAAGCTTTTCTATCATCTAAATAATCCGATATTTTATAGTAGGCTTTTTTATAAAGATTTTGTTTAATTACGTTTTTAAATCTGTTAATTCTCAATTTTTGTATATCACTTGGGAGTTTGTTATAAAAGCTTACACTTTGCCAGATGATACATATACCCAGAATGCCCATTGTGAATCGTCAGAAATCAGTCTAGAACTAAAAGCATCTTAAACATACAGTATCGTTTCAGTCAATAGTTGGTTTCATTGGCTTATTTCAATAAATACCTGTCAAATGTGGTCAAAATTTTGATATAATTTTTGCTACGCCTCTTTCGCGTTTCGATGCGCAAAAACCAGAATTTTACCTAAATCTGCGCATTGTAACCATTCCGTTACTAACGGAATCTAGGAATACTGGCTCTGATCACTTGTTTAATACTCTTATAATGTGTTATGAAGATTCCTGTATTAATTTTGAACAATCCAAATCAGCTAATGTCCCAAAATGGAAATAGTTCCGTAAGTAGGTACCTGTACGAGTCCGAAAGTTTATATCTACTAGTAATATGTCTCGATAGTTAATTGTAAACACAGTGGCTACCCTGCACACGGCAATGGCACCACGGAAGACCAGCGCTATAGTAGTATAAATATGCTACTATAGCACAATGCTGAGTTTTTGCTCCCAAATTTGCTCATTAATTTATACCCATTTGTCTAAGCTGTAATGTACACTTGTGATGCAAAATAAACGTTTTTTCTATTCTATTCTAAAATATTTAATCTGCGGTAATACTCTCAATCATTAAAATTACTAAAATTATTTTAAAATATAATAAATAAGTGCGAGGCGAGACGTTATTCGGAGCGGATCGCACTCACCCTGATGAAGGTTCACGAATTGAATCGAAACATTGTCGGTCGAAACACCGATAAGACGGTACGTGATAAATTCCGTATTTATAATGACGATT
Organism: Philereme transversata; assembly: GCA_963924445.1. Classification (NCBI taxonomy): domain Eukaryota; kingdom Metazoa; phylum Arthropoda; class Insecta; order Lepidoptera; family Geometridae; genus Philereme; species Philereme transversata. The sequence goes on from OZ004353.1 coordinate 10,003,430, forward strand.
GAAATAAATCACGAAAGTTTTCTAAGTAAAATACTCTCAATATTCGGTTACCAAACTTATAATTGAAAAAGAAGACTTCATTTTCGTTTAGCATTCAAAATCTCAAGAATTCACCTCAACCAAGTCAATCAATTCTAAGTGCTCTAGTGATTAATGTTTTATTTAACTTCTCTCTGTGCACGGAACAGACGGAAATAACGTAAACGATTTCTGTTTAAAACTTGACGTGATTAAAAACCGTTCTGGGTTGAGGAAAATTTGCAGAAAATCGTTTGTTGAAAGTTTGATGAAGTGCTTATGAAATTGGCATGGGTCACTTTGCCTTTGCTATTTGTACAACTTTACCATTTCTTGCTTTACTTAATTAATTAGTCTTGCCTGAATCTGCGTTTCCTGATAACTACAAACTGGGTGTCTTCAAGTCGCGAGTGAATAGGTTTCTTCTAGGCAAGCGTGGTCCATCGTAGACTGCATCATCGCTTGCCATCAGGCGAGATCGTCGTTAAACGCAAGCGTGCAACGCATGTTTAAAAAAGTATTTGTTTCAATATTCTAGTTGTACCTGGAACAATTCATTTAGGAAATTTAGTCAACTTAACCCAATATATGCAAATAAATTGGGATGGTCATCCAGTCTAGTCGAAGGTGATACATATTGTTATATCAATTCAAAACCTACTTAAGTTGCTATTTAGTTAACTAGTGGTTCGCCCCTTATTCGCCCGATAACCACTTTACTTAACCTACAATTTCATTCAAATTACAGGGTAACGGGAGTTCATGCGAGTTGGTTATCATTTTTTGGGGTAGAAATTGCAGTTATTTTAGATTTCAGACTTTTCCTATATTTGTGTCACTAAAGCTATACGCATACCAAATTTCAGCACTATGGGGTCACTTGTGTACCCTGTGAATTTTGTCAAAACTCAGTTTCTATGATGTCTAATAACTTAAAAACTACAAAGTTTAAACTATGAATAAAAACGGGGTCGAAAAACACTCACAAATACCTTTTATTAGACGTGCCACTTGACCAGATAGTCTTATTTTGGTTTTTTTTTATAACCTCCCCCCCCCCCATAATTTTAGCTGATTTAGTCACACCAAAATTGTGCCATCACTCTCTACCATATACCAAATTTCATAATGATCGGATAAACGCTTAGAAAGTTATCCTCGGACAAACAAACATACCTATATACATGCATACATACATACAACGCCGATTTGCCTAAGTTGATTTGGAGATCTCGCTTCGCTCGATCAATAAAAAGGTCCATCTTTATTATATATTGTATAAATATATAAAGCCAAAGTTTATACTATCATTATCAACTCATTGTAACATAATTTCCAACAAAAAGGTGCAGCAACGCAAAAGTTGTGAATGGACAAAAACAAGTGGGGCAAACTTGTGTGGCGAATTTAACGGACCGCTTTGTGGCCCACTTTACATTACCATAATCATTGTACAGTCTACGGCACAAGTTAATTAACAAGTTTATTTTATCAACTACTAGCTGACCCGTCTCAGCTTTGCACGGAATTGTATCAAATAAAATATAGCTTATAGCACTTAGCGTAGCTTTGGTTTATTCTCGAAATCCCCCGCTACGTCCCCACTGGTGCGCAAATGCCTTTTGGCCACACAGGCAATTTCTTATTAAATTATTTGAAAACAAATTGCCTGCGTTTAAGCATGTATGTTTGTAGTAAATGTCCAAAACAGACCTCCACGCACCGGTGGAGTCGTAGCGATGGGGATTTTGAGGATAAACCGGTAGCGGTCTAACAGTCAAATTTTTTTCAGAACTTTCTTAGTAACTATTTTCTGGGATTACCCCCTACAAACTTACTAACTTACAAAAACAAACCTATATTATTACATATTATATTATACGCACGGGTTATTTATTCATCATGAGTCATTTATTTTTCATACATTTTTCTGTCTAATTTTTTTACACCTTGGATTACATTATTGAAGTTTTAGTAGGGATCCCTAATTTTTTCTAGAAATAAATATAGCCTATGTTATTTAAATAATGTGGCATTCTAATGGTGGATTAGTTTTTGAAATCGGACCAGTAGTTTTTGAGTTTATTCGTTACAAACATACAAAAATACAAATCTTTCCCCTTTAAAATATTAGACTATGTGAGTTGGTACCTATGCAAATAAACTTAACTATAAGTATTAACTATAACTAATAGTATAATAGGTTAATATTACATTTTTAATTGATATTGCTACAAGTACCTACTTAGCAATAACTATATTAAGTGCATAATAATAATATTATTTTATGGTAGTAGTGCCCCAGCGTGGCTTATGTTTTGGACCAAAAACATTTGTATAACTTCTATTGTAAAATAAACATGAAACAATAAATATCTATGACTAACTGACTCCCCTCGCTTTGCTCGGATTTTCATCAAAATTAAATATCGCATAAAGCAACTCAGGGATAGTAAATAAATAAATAAATAAATATTGCTGGACATTTCACACAGCGCAACTAAATAGCCCTAAACTTATGCGAGCTTGTACTATGGGAACCAGATAACTAATAGAATACTTATATACTTTTTTTTTAAATACATACTTATAATATATAGAAAAACACCCAGACACGGAACAAATATCTGTAGATCATACAAACATTTGTTCCGTGGTGGGAATCGAATCCGCTAACTCCTGCGTCTCAGCCGGGTATACGCCCACTGCACCACGGAGGTCGTCGTAGTGTAGTATTCTATCAGTTAAATAATTTTCAGAATTGGTTGTTTCTAAGGTTATAACCTACGATCATACAAACTTTACCTTTTGATAATATTAGTATAGAAAGTACCTATTGAAAAAATAAGTAACTGTCTACATGTATGTCACTCTGGGCGACATATTTAGTTATGCTACGGTTATCTCAGAGCGTCATTATCTAAAATGATGCGGTTCGCATTAGGTAGGCTTAAGCATACTTTTATAAAAAAAATTATAACACATTTGCTCGTAAAGGGTCTCTTATTTCACCAATTTCAATATCGTAATGTATGTCATTACGTACTTGTGCGTTATTGTAATGTAAAACGCACGAGTTTCTTTTTAATAAGGTAAAATGCACGGTTTATCAAGATGCTCCGTGTAAAACGAACAGTACTTTTTTAAATCTTAGCAAAGAGTTTTTATATTAGAAAAGTGGTCAACATTTAATGAATAAAGTTAACTTTGGGAGATAAAATATAAAAAATAAACAGTTAATTCTTTAATTTAATTATTTTTGACAATAAATTACATCTGTAACAAAAACAAAAAAATATTAATTTACTTTATTAGTAACACTAATATAATATTAGTGTGTTTGTCCCTTTGCCTTAAAAAACAAAGCGCTGATGCGCGCGCATCGCTAATTTGTGAACAAGTAAAAATTATTCCGCGCGCTTTTATGTACTTCCCGAGAAAGTCCGAGTTTTATTTATTTCCTCGCAAATATGTTATAAAACGTCGTATGACATACGTGTGCTTTAATAGTTATAGCCTCTGCTTTCTTGTAGCAATATCGCCTCGGCTGTAATTTTCAACTTACCGCACTTATATCATAATGTACTATTACTGCATTTTGGACATTAATAGTAAATGTATTTAAATAAAAAAAACTTTAGACCCTTTTGTCGCCGACTGCTCTATTTGATGCTGAGTGGATTCTTGTGTAAACGACAATTTCATTTAAAATGTTAATCAATATAATTTAACATGTTAATCAACTCAAGTAATTAGATACGCATAGGTTAATTGTTTCATGAACTCAATTAGAAAACCATGAACCATTAATTATGTACAGTTGTTTGGAAAAAGCTCTTGATAAATGGTATATTAAAGTAATGAATAGATATCCTTGAGGTTGCTACGCGCGCAACAGACATAAAACGTACCACAAACGTAGGTAGGTATTCGTTGCATCATAAAGATCATTCTGAAACATCTTACTATGAGTCAAACTTTAATAAGGCGGGCGCGGTGGACTGTTTATTTAAGACGATATACAAATTTAATTTCGGCGACAACTGGGCGGTGCATCCGGAAATGCAAAAAAGTGACAGTGCTATTTCCTTGCTTTGGTGAAGAACGAGACAAACATATAGCCGTATTGTCGCAGGAGTAAATTATGTAAGCGACAAAAGATAAAATCTCGAATTGCATGAGAACCAACAAATGTGTGACCAACGATATTAATGTTTTAGAAGAGCCGATTTTGACAAATAATTGTATCGAGAAAAGTTTCACCAATTGCGTTTCTGACTTTCATTTATGTAGTTTAAATCCTCAAGTAAATATTGCTCAAATATGAAATCATTGTACAGCGTATTGTAAAATTTTTAATAATTGAAATGTATTTCTGTTTCATAATCTTTAATATTTAATTTCGATTGTGATTTTCCAGTAGTTAATTACAATTCTCAGTTCAATGAAATCATTAAAATTAAGTGCATACAACTACTATCGCTCATTGATTATTCTATCGCATAGTTCCGGTAACTGTAAAGTTTCATAATAGACCATCTGTGCTCAGTGCTGGCTCATAAAATATGTACGGGCTTATTAATAGCGTTTTTCAAAAGTGCAATATTCTCTATTGCAACTTATCTCAGCGTGGAGCAACAGGCTTTCTTTCGCTCGTGCCACAAAAGAAAAAAGATATGGCTACACCGAGACGTTTATAAATAGGCTTCAGCTTACTAACACTCATTTTATAGCTGTAGTTTTCTTTGTTGGTATTACTAAAAGATTCAACTAATATTATACACATTTTACTAAGAAAACTTTCGTGATTGATTTCAATCATTATTATAAATACGGGATTTATCACGTACCGTCTTATCAGTGTTTCTACCGACAATGTTTTGGTTCAATTCGTGAACCTTCATCAGGGTGAGTGCGATCCGCTCCGAATAACGTCTGCAGCCCTCTGCGCGCGAGTCGACGGGTGCGGTGGTAGGGATTGCGTTAACGATGGCCCAGCGTGTTGACAGGCTGCGTAATCATCATTATCATCACTGCTGCTCTCTTCGGTAGTTCTTGGTACAGGCCAACACACAACACTAACTATGTCTCTACAAGGTTCATTGGACCGAAACATTGTCATTCGAAACACCAATAAGACGGTACGTGATTAATCCCGTATTTATAATAATGATTATACACATTCTTTAATTCTCTTCATAGGTAGTAGAGTTCCTTGCGAAAGGGCTCACCCGGTACTACCTCCTACTTCTGCCGCAAAGCAGCATTGCCGTGTTTCAGTATGAAGGTGGTTGGGGGTTTCGGGTGAAATTACAGACACATGAGGGTTTATATCTGTATGCATCAAGTTGATGGACGCTGGGCAGTGCAGTGACCTACGAGGCAATACTTTGCTATAGGCGATGGTTACCACTTAACATCAGGTTGCATAGGTTAACTAGTATTATACTACATAGTTCCATCTCCAGGTAGTATAAAAATACATACATACACACAACAAACAATACATAAAAAACAAAAAAAACAAACAACGGTAGCCCCAAACTAAGCAGAGCTTGTACTATGTGAACCAGATATTTGATAGAATACTTATATACTTCAATTTTGTAAATACATTCTTATAATATATAGAAGAACATCCCGGAACAAATATCTGTAGATCATGCAAACATTAGTTCCGCGGCAGGAATCGAACCCGCTACCTCCGTCCTACCGCGTCTCAGCCGGCTGTTGTAGTATAACCAATGTAAATAATACCAATGGTTGTAGTTTAACGTAGTTAACATGATACTAATCACTTTAACATTTTACAATGATTTCAAATTCATAAAGCAAACCAGAGCTGTCTTAATTAGTTAAAACAGCATCGTTTCACGAAATGTCGTCGTGGAGGCCACCCACCCCGTATCACGAAGGATTTCACTGAGAATGAAGGCAGCATACCAAACCGCAACGTGGCGGGCCGCATATAGTGTGATGTCTCTTATAGCATTTCTTTAAATTATAACGCAGCGGACCACACCCGTGCTGCAACCGCACAATAAACAGCAAGGCCGCGTTAATCCCACTTTGGTCCTCGGCTGGAGTCCACACGAGACTGAAGTGAAGTCAGTATAGTAACTGAGCCAGGTGATCGGCTTTTGAATCTATTTTATACTACCGCCTTTCATTTAATCATTGAACTACAGCGTGGCGAGCAAAGCTTTCTGTTTATCAAGACTTTATGTATTTAGTGGTGAGACCACAATGTGCCCACACACAAAATTGTGCTTCGTTCGTTAGTGCTTATAAGAACATAGTCGCAGAGAATGGAATCACACGTTTCGAATCACACGTTTCGTATAATTTTTATGCTTAGTTGGTTTTAAGGTATGTTATTTTTAAGTCTACGTGTTGCCTGAAATAAAGTTTCATTATTATTACATACTAGCTGAACTGCCCTTGCTTCGCACGGATTTCAGAATAAAATATAGCCTATATGGGCATGAGTTTATACAAACCACACATACCCATAGGAAAAAGGCACTTTTCGATTTTACTGAATTTTTCCTTGCAAGTTTTCAAAAAAAATCTCCTAAAACACAGACCAGAAAAAACGAACATATAAAAAAAATTACAAATCTGTCGAGCCTTTCAGTTCTCATGTGATGCGATTACCACAAGCACCAGAATAGCATTTCATTTATTGATCGAGCGAAGCAAGATCTCCAAATCAACTTTGACGAATCGGCGTTGTAAGCATATATGTTTGTCCGAGGAAAACTTTCGAAGCGTTGATCCGATAATCGTGAAATCTGGTTGTAGTTTTTGAGTTAAAACAGAGATAAAAACAGAGCTTAGACGAATCTCACAGGGTACACCAGTAATCCCACAGTGCTGAAATTTAGTATGCGCGTAGCTTTAGTGTCACAAATATAGGGAAAAGTCTGACATTCAGAATAACTGCAAGTTCTAGCCAAAAAATGCGTAACCAGTTTTCATGAACTCCCGTTACTTGTAATTTGAATGAAACTAGATAACTGCATTTCGTGAATTTTTGACACTGTAAAGTTTACGTGGCACTATTTTAATAGTCAAAAATATATTGACTGAGTACTACTAGTTACATAAATAACATATAACAAATCTATTGCACTCAAACTATACTTCTTAGCTTAGCTTAAAAACATGTTTACTTCTACAAATCCAATAAAACTTAACACTGTAAGCGTGTTTATAAAAATCCTATGCAAAAATTGGTAAGGTTTTTATGAAAAACGCGATAAAGAGTTATTTAACTGTATTGTGTTAACAAGGATACTGTATAACTTTTATGCAATCTCCACGTTTGAGGAAGCTCAATCCCTCACTGCGAGTGAGTAAATATAAACTCACAGTACAGTAACTATACCACTAAAACAAAGTCGAGCAAGAGTTTAAAAGTACATAAATAACTTGACGCTCTTGTTTGTTTGTCTCGGTTGAACAAAGATCGGTTTTTCAACGAAGCGGGTTAGTTGAAAAGTTCTCTGACAATATTTCCAATACCTCGTTAAATCTTCAAGTCTTTGCGTAATGGATATGCGGGCAAACCGCGACAAAAGATCCGTCACGTTCATTAGGATACGCTGTTAATTTGTTTCCTTGTTGGATCTTACATTTGTAGTTTCTATTGTATTTTTTGTGACCCTATGGAGCAATAGGCCAAGGACTCGTATTTTTCACTTAAAAAAAATGTAAACTTATACTTATCATACATAGAGCTCATATAGTATCAAATTGTTGACGACCTCTGTGGCGCAGTTGGCGAATAGCCTGCTGAGACGCAGGTAGTGGGTTCGATTCCCGCTACAGATATTTGTTCCAGGTTTGGGTATTTTTCTATACAGGGTGTCCCAAAAAATAGTGTCAAGCGAAAGTCCAGAGATAGAACATCCCTTGGGGTACCCGAATCACCCCCATGTATGTTCTTATGCCCATGTATGTGCCCAGGAAAATTCTTAAAATTAGCTACCCGATTAGAAAATAGGTTTTGGTCATTTTATCATTCCTAAGCTTAATTCGTTTGTTAATTAATCAAAAATGACTGCAGGGAAGCTTTTTAGAGCTTTTTTTTTAATGTTTAATTTAATTTTTATTAATTTTGCGCAATGTGTTCTCACCCATGATCCGGTTTGTAAACGTGAGCATATTTAAGTATATATAAGTTAAGTATTTATGTTTACTTTACGTATGTATTTACGAAAAAAAATGTACGTAAGTCTTCTATCAGTTATCTGGTTCCCATAGTACTAGCTTTGCTTAGTTTGTGCTAGATAACGCTGTGTAAAGTCCAGCATTATTTATTTATATATTTAATTAATATTACTTCAATAATAATATTTTAATTGGAACTAAACCCGTTCCCAGGAAGAAAATACTAACTACTATTGATAATTCGCAATTATGGCCCTAAATACTACGGTCAATATATACGAATCCATTAAAAACATTTCCAGTTTCATGCTAAAATCCAAAATAAAATTACGAGGTTTAATATTTTAAAACATGGTAAGTATACATTTTATAATAATTGCTGTTACAAATACTTATTTCCGTTCTGTTTCCGCGAAAAACGCTTACCTTTGGTTAGTTTTAATTGAAACTAGGTGGATTACAACCTGTTAGCGGAATTGGAATGCTGCCAGTACAATCATGCTTCTACGATTTCTTCTAACTCAACGCTTGCGTTTATTATATAAAATTGCAAAGGATTTAATATGATTAAATTAATTTCATTTACCAATCGAAGAAACTGAAGAACTGGTCGACAGAAGCCCTAGACCGGGATGAATGGAAGAAGGGACGCCTTTGCAGTGGGATCCAGCGGGCTCTTTAGATTAGATAGACCAAAGAATACACCTATTTAATACCTTACCAAATTCAGCTTTTTTTTTCTTGTTTCACCCTTCAAAATGTGCAAACGAAACGGAAACAAGCATTTAAACATATCAATTTATCTAATACCATTGCAAATAAATTATAACAATAATCCAAAAGTTAAACGGCACACCTAAAATACCAATTTTAAGTTGAACCGTATTCAATTTAATTAACTTTATATCTCTTTTTGCCGCCATCGGCCAGACGAAAGTAATTTGAATACTGCTGCGTTTTTGCCAAAAGTTTTTTTTTACACATCGATCAAAAGTTAATTCAGGCGTTGTAATATAACAGTGTTTCTATTTAAATGCAACTAGGTTGTTCTCATAATAATAATAATAATAAATATTGCTGGACATTTCACACAGCGTTATCTAGCCCTAAACTAAGCAGAGCTTGTACTGTGGAAACCAGATAACTGATAGAATACTTACATACTTTTTTTTGTAAATACATACTTATAATATATAGAAAAACAGCCAGACACGGAACAAATATCTGTAGATCATGCAAACATTTGTTCCGCGGTGGGAATCGAACCCGCTACCTCCTGCGTCTCAGTCGGCTATTCGCCCACTGTACCACGGAGGTCGTATTTGTTTGCTACATGTCATTATTTTATCCAATGATTGTTTACCATTTGTATAAATGATTTATATATACATAGAGATACATCCAAATAAATTTAATATTAATGTATACCAAATTATTTTCGAAAGCAAGGGCACCAGACAAATCTCGCCATATTGAATCCATTAATTACAAATCCTTTTGAACTTGCGAACAATTTTTAGGGCCGTTTATTAAATAAAATATGCTGAAAGTAGGAGGCAAAACGAAATTCTTAATTCTCTTAGCCCTTTCCATAGTCCGCTGGACTCGTAATACAGTTAGCCTGGTTGACCTAAGGCACGTCCATACTGTTGGTATCACACTGGTCAATTTCCGAAACGCAGCTTTATTAAATAACCAAACTAGATTTAGTTTGAACCAAACAGAAATCTTTACTTGCCCTTGGTTCTATCTATCTAAGCTAAATGCTTACTGTTTTAGATTGATCTAGAGAAAAAGATAGATAGATAGATAATTCTTTATTGTTACCAAATTAAAATAACTTAACCTAGAAAACTTAAAGACTAATAGGTACATGGTGGTACAATGGGCGGCCTTATCGCTTAAAGCGATCTTTTACAGGCAACCTTTGGATGAACTGGATTGAAAAAACGTGAGAAGAGACGGTGTTACATAAATACTTATTTATGTAGGATAAAAATAAATAAATACTTAAACCTAAAATATACTTATATAAATAAATATAAAATACATACATATGTATGTATATATTTTAACAATATAATATCGAAAGGAAATACAATGTTTACTCTAAAGAAGCTGCTAAGTACAGTTTGTAGACATCATTTTTAAAAATACGTAAAGATTTAGCATGTCTGATGGAAACGGGTAAGTCATTCTATAATCGGACAGCTCGTACCGTAAACGAGTTACTAAAGAAGTTGGAATTATGGGCTGGAAAAGCAATCAAATCCAACCAAAAACCTATATCCTTTTGGTTAATTTTAATAAGAGCTAGACAACCCGAATAATATTTTTTACAATCTACCTATGAGCATTTAAATAATTAGCAATCAATAAAGTACTATCTATAAATAAACATAGCAGAGAACCAACTATTTGAAAGATAGATAAGATTGCGACCTTTGAGATTATCATCTACGCGAGCCCTTACTAATCATTACGCTATGCCGCGTCACTTCCGTAAACTAGTTACTTCAGCTTTGAGATATTTTATCAGAATTGAATTATTCTAGCGCTCGAGTGCGTGCGTCGTCTATCTTCACAAACATTATTGTAAAGCTCATTTTATGCGTGTTCTTGAACAAAAATGTAAATACTTCGATTATCCAACTTGTCACAGAATAGTTTTATTCAAAAATATATTTTTGTCTGAGAAACTATACCATACTGCATTCTGTAGCAATGTGGAATCAATGTATCTGTAGCTCCCTTTGTTTCTATGCACACTTCATGCTACCCTTATCTAGAGTATCATTGTTTGCTGATGCTACAGAATCAATCACGATAAATGTAGCCGAAAACATTTGTAGATAATACGAAGAGTCTAGGGAGACGGATACTCTTTGTATCGTCATCTATCAATCGGCCAAGACCTTCAGAATCTTTAGACGTTTCATTATAAGTGGGAGAGGATCATTAAGTTTTTCCTCGATATATCGTGTTCCATGACGAAACAAGTATTCTTACTTTACGATCTCTTGGAAGAAGCTATCAAATATATTATTAAGTGTACTTACAGCCTACACAACATCTATAGTATCTGGTAGAAGGGTTTCCCATCTTGATCCAAAGGTTATATTGAATTCGTAAAAGTTGTACGAAAAACTTGTTTAGATTTAGATAACAAAACTAATATGTGTTGTACTAACTTATTCTACATTTAATTTTCGCAATCTCGTAATTAAACAAATAAATGTTGTATTTAACATGACAGTTTTAATACTTTTAATAATTAGTCTCACCTTACGTAATTTAGATTTTAAAGCCAAAGCATCCCCTATAACGAGCGAAATTGAATTCCACCTATCTCGCGTTAGTTAAGTAGACACCCCACAAATAAACCTACACTTGTTTATCTTGTCATCATAGTCCCTCAAATCCGAGTTATTATCCGACCTCACATTAGAACATATAGACGGGTACTCTAGCCCTTTAGGTCCCAGCAAAGTCCGCCCCCGTGCCCGACACATCGTGACAATGATTAAGCTTGTGTGCTTGTCCCCAGTTCGGCAGGAGAACGAGCGCATGATGCACGACGCCCTCCAGGCGGGAGTCTTAAATCGCACCCAGTCGTCGGGGGGATTGCGCTGACTCCGCGCTACTCGCCGCGCCCGCGGCTCGACAACATCCGACCTGCCGCTGCGCCCCCTGAGGAGCCACCCGAATACGACCCTGTCACGGATGCGGTCGCCGAGCCGCTAGTGGGCGCGCTTTCCGACGCTCTCCCGCATGAGCCCATGCTTCCACCAGCACCGACGAGTGGTGCGTCCCCCGGCCCCTCGTGAGCCCTGGCTATCCCCTGTCTGGTACGTTGCCATTAACAATTGTGAACGCACAAACTGCACGTGAAATGTGACAAAACACGGTGTGAACTGAGAGAATAATTCATAAGTAGCCCGGGAGTGACTCGATAGACGTGTAGGTAGCCAATGTGACATTGTGAATAAATAATAATTAAATGTTAATTGTTGAAATGTATCTGTAAGGATGTAAAAGACACGAATGTCAGAGTTATCGACGGTAGTTTGTAAGAGATGTCGTAATGTTCGGACTCCATTAGGGGCATTTGAAGCTGAGGGAAGAAATGATATCTAATTCATTTAAAGTGTTTCACAATATGGATAAATATGGATGTAAAAATACGAAATTATAGGAAGTATGGCGGTATGGGTTATTTATACGACTTGGAGATGGAACAAGCTTATAGCCCGTTGCCAATGTGAAAATTCCCGGTAAAGTACACCACACTTACGATAAAACATGGCATGAATTGTTCCGAAGAATATTCTGTACTTCGTATACGTAAATAGGAAAAGTTTAATGCAGGTTGCATTTCCATTTGTAGACAATGCTGTTGAACAATATGGGAAGGTTACATTGCTTCCCTTACTTTTAATTAGTTTTAATGTTGTATGAGAATAAACTGTGCCATTAGAAGAACAATGAAATATGACGCCCAAAAGTTCTAAACTAGTCATCTTTATTACCCTATACCTACCAACCTGAGACTATTACTAACCTGTAGGTACCTCCTCTTAATCTAATGATTTGTATAACGTCTGTAACAACTTATGATAAGCGCACTATTAAATCTATTAAAAAACATATATACACAAAGTTATATTTGATTGTATAAGACACAGAGTAAATATTCTAAATAGTATAAGTCATAAGACGCTTGAGCACAATAATTTTCTTTTTCTATAACTACTATTTGTTCAGAGATTACTAAAGAGAGCTTTTAAAACTGGCGCTTAAAATCTGTTACAACATAAGAGCTTTTTGTATAGATGTTGTTGTAGATATAAATACGGAGAGGTGTGTTGTCAGTCAATGGAGTCGCTGAATCGGTGTCGTACACTTCAGTGGTTTTATCGTACATCGATTGTTTGCACTTGTTGCAAGCGGTAGTTATTTATAGTGTTAGAAATCAGATAGGCCGATATGATGTGTGAACTTTATGAATAAGGCCTATACCGCGTGATTAATTATAAACAACGCGATAGGCAAACTTACTAATGCGCTGACATAACAGTAATTGGATCCATCTGTATCGCGTTTCATATGCTGCGAGACATTTTAATCTGCGCTTCTCTAGAGGTAAATTTATAATTTTCAGATTTTAATTTGTGTGTATCTTAAACAAATTATTTACTAAAGCTTGTTGCTGTTATAAAATTGGTATCAAAATGTCTTTTTTTATCAAACAATAAATTCTCAAACGTACAATTCACGCTTTTAAGTGTTATGTAGTAATAAGATTTTTAATAAGCGTATTATGGTATATATTTATATAATAATGTCGCTATAATTATGTAGAGAAAGTTATTAAACGTTTCACACTGCGTCCGATCTGAAATCAAACCGTCATCGATCATTTCAATTGAAGCAGTGAAGAGCGGCTGTTGTATAAAGTTAACATTTTTTTAAGAAAAGTTTAATGTGTATTTTTTCAGATTTTGATTACACAAACCCTGTTTTCAAATATACGTAGAGTTTTCCTGTTGTGGGCACTGTGTTGAATACCTTGATAATCAAATTCTGCCATTCATTTTTTAAGAGAAATTGCAATTGTAATTGACGTGACGGGTTAAATGAATATTGCTATTTTTCAGAAGGTTGTTGAACGATTTTAATGATAACGAAGGAGTTAATAAAAACTGGGACCAAAAGCGCCCATTCTAAACAATAGCACCCTCTTAGTCATGTAGATTCATATTTATAATAAGCTCATCATCTGGGAGTTGTAATTTCGTATAGTCCTGTCGATTAATACTTCACAGTTTCCATTGCAGGGAAACATTTAACCCGAGTTTCATGACGATGCTTACAAATAAGGTATGTGTTGGCAACAGGCCCGCTAAAATATTTAATATGTTGTATTTTTTACCGAACCCAACTGGATAAATTGAATTTCTGTTTACAAAGAGCTTTTTGTGGTGTAACTATTCTATTTTAAGCATAATCAAAAGGAAAAAGGAAAACTCAGCTCCAAGCAAGGTTAATGCGGTAAGAAGCAACCAAAGATCGGGTTTACTAGTACGAATATAGAGAGACTTATGTTTAGCAGTGGACTAATACGGGTTTCTCAGTAGTCAAACAAGTGGAATAAACTCGTGCGTCATTTGAGTTTTGCTAAATTGGAAGAATAAAACGTTAAATGGGTTACTCAATCAAAACTATGTGTGTAGAATTTGTGTAGGTGTATGCAATCTCATAAAGGAATTAAAAGCACCGTTGGTTATAAGGCTAACGCTGTAAAGTAAGAATAACTAATATTATGTATGTCATCATGTGTGTAAGGCTTTTGCACAAATATATATATTTGTAACGTAGGTACAGTCATGAACGAATTTCGAGAATTTCTATGTATAGAGCCACTATTAAATATCCTTAAACAATGGGAAATCAATCAATTAATTTTCGCAACAAGATGCCTATATTTTCAGACAGTCTTTAAATACGTAGTAGAGACGATCCGATATAACTCAGATATACTCAAGCATTACATTGATGCTGTTATAGTACTAGCTGACCCGCCCGCGACTTTTTCATTAACGCGTGGTGTTTCATTAAAAATCTTAAAAACGTAAAGTGAATTATAAAGTTGGAAGAAGGATTGTAAATTATGTTCCAATCCTGGTTATAATTTATCTTTATACCAAATATCATCGAAATCGGTCCAGCAGTTTAGTCATGAAACGTAAAAACAGACAGCTCTGTCTTTTACTTTTTTTTGTTTTGTTTTTACAGTAGACAGAGTTAATTTCGAGTTCATAATATTAATATGGATTGTCTCCATTACTAGTGTGTGTGTATACTGTACATATAGTGCATTACTGTACCTTGGAACAAAATGTGCAGGCCCAAATGTATGTAACACTCTCATCCTCATCCTCGTGTGATACGATACGTTACGAGTTCATGTTATTGTTTGAATATCTCGGATATGTACAACTATATTCCGTGCGGAATAAGATGACAATAGAGGTCATTCACCTCACCAACCAGTGACGAGAAAAAAAACTATCACAACTTAAAATTATGCATTATTTGGGAGCTTCACAATTCTGAAGCTTATTACGCGTTCAATTACAGATCTATGTATATTATTTTGGATTTAAAAATTTCCATACCTACTTAAATTCTAATAATAATTCACAAATCATATAATTTTATCGGACATGTGAATGTAATTTGGTACTCGGAACCATAACATTATTCATAAATGGAATATAAAATGACTGGCTTAAAATATATTTGGTATTTTAAAACAATAAAATATTGAATAGAACATTGAAAACATAAAATTTCATGCAGTTATTTTCCTCGATTTTGTATATTTTTAAGTTGTACAGTTTGCCCAGTTTACTTCTTGTAGGCTTTGTACACGTTTGTATGGTGAGCGACAGAAATAGCGATACATCTTTACCATTTTGGGATATCGTGGTGAAGGAAGATGAATTACCTGTATTGTCAAGCTACCGCGCACTAACCATAGCTGTCATTTCAATATTTGATCTATCTATCTTCTATTATTCTATTATTACCTTCTTTAGTAACGTTCTCATTTCCGGTACTAATTATGAACGTTGCTATCGTGTCGGTCGATCAAAGTATAAAGTCAACAGTTTAATGTCATCAGCACTCATTCGGCTATTCTAGAGATCAATTCCAAAAAAACAGGACCTATTAACGTAACTAGTGTTAGATTGATGATGACAAAGAATTTTATAGTTGTTTGTTGTAATTATGTCAGTTTTAATTAATCTATTTTACAGAAAGAAATGTTTAATAAAATGTCTTTATAAAATGATATGGCGTTTTATTGAAGGGTGAGGTAAGATGCACAAAGCGATCCGTAGATAACTGTATGTCGAGGGTAAGTTTGATAGAGCACTATCACACGAAAAGCAGGTTTCCGCGCACTACCGGCAGGAATAGCATTATTGTCAGTGTTTGTAAGTTTACGCTGGTAGGTAGGCACCGGCAATATGCTTTAGATGTTTATGTAGGTAGCTATAGAGAAAAGACATGGCTTGAAAAGGTGGGACGGAGAGACATTCCATCCGAGGCTTCTCGTGAACTATGCGCCGCGAAGCGTCAGTTGTGCCGCTTGTTCCACGACAACAATTTGTGTCAACTTGCTACCTGCTCAAACATTTAAGGGTTATGGAATACACATTTTCAGGGGAGATACATGGATGATATAGTAGCATGCTGTCAATGTGAAAATGTACGGTACTTACTAGATGAGAGAAACAATTCGACGCGACAACTTAATTACTTTTAGTCAACGTTGAAATAAGAGTTGAGTTAGAACCATGACGAAAATTCAGAAAAATTACATTTTTATGAGGTTTTTAATGTAAAATTTTCAGGAATTTGGATAATTAAACTACATACTTCCTGACGATATCAGTTTGAGCAATATTAGTAAAATTGACATCCCATGTAGACTCTTTTCGTTTTCACCCATTTTCTTGAATGATTATTGAAAACCTGTAAAACCTACTTATGTAAAAGTGCAAAATAACATTGTTTTAATTTACGAACTTACTATGGATGCCACAAATTAAGGGAGACCACCCCGCAGTGGACTGTAAATAAATAAATAGATAATGCTGGATATTTCACACAGCGCCATCTTGACGCAAACTAAGCAAAGCTTGTACTATGGGAATAGATAACTGATAGAATACTGAAATACTTTTTTTTTGTAAATACATACTTATATATATACTTATACATAGAAACAACCAGACCCGTAACAAATATCTGTAGATCATGCAAACATTTGTTCCGCGGTGTAAATCGAACCTGGAACCTCCTGCGTCTCTGCGCCGAGGACGTCGCCATCTAATGATGATGATGATGATGATTCTACTACCCATTTCAGTGACAGATCACGTGGCAAAGTCTTTTTTAATTTTGTTTATGCGACTTGGAGATGGAACAAGCTTGTGGTCCACCGAATAATAGTCTACTTATTGTTAAATCATAAGCACGGATGATATTTCAACTCCACTTCACAAAATAAATTAGCAATCGACATTCCGAGCTGAGAAGTGTGCTGAAGGAAATTAACTAAAGCAGTCTACACATTAACGCCGGTAGCTTCTTGTCGGCGGCTTTATTTTATGACAATTATAAATAAAATAAAGTCGCCGGGTTGTATCGGCTTTGGTGTGCAGACTGCTTTAGAAGGCGAAAATCTGTCTTCATTCGGATAAATGAAATAAATTATTCCATTTCGAGAACGAAGAGAGGAACTTTACAATTATGAAGTAATGGCAGGATAATCATTATTCCGATATTACTTCATAATATTAAAGTTCCAGTAAACAACTACTTAACCAGTAACTTTAAAAGGGTATTTTCCGTTATTGTGGCAGTTGAAGAGAATTACTTACTAAAAAATAAACAAAAGGATGTATTGGGTAATTATTTACAATAAAATACAGAAGAAACAGTTGAATCATCTAAAAACCGTTGCAAACGATCTATAGATAGCTTAACTGCTCCATATCCACTACCAGGCGGAAGTGTAAATAAATAAATATAAATAAATAAATATCACTGGACATTTTACACAGCGCCATCTAGCCCCAAACTAAGCAGAGCTTGTACTATGGGAACCAGATAACTGATAGAATACTTATATACTTTTTTTTGTAAATACATACTTATAATATATAGAAAAACACCCAGACACGGAACAAATATCTGTAGATCATGCAAACATTTGTTCCGCGGCGGGAATCGAACCCGCTACCTCTTGCGTCTCAACCCCAAGACCCAGTGTCCCCAAGACACTGGCTGCATTGCCCCGCTGAATTGCAATGCTTATGCGATGGCCCAGATAAGCGCCAGCTCTCGGATCACACGTCACTTCAACCAGACGCCCAGAAAGAATTTTGAAAACGGGATGGGCCCCGGTACCCCTGGACCCAGTCTCGACCCCAAATGGCTCAAATACGTAAGCTCTGTCCAGACTTCCATATTTGCGCCGCTTGAGATCTTCGGATGAATTTGCCGCCGCACCGGCCCCAACTACTGTACCAGACAGATGAGATGGCGCAAGGATATCGACACACGTGGCTCCCCACACCAAAGGCCTACCCTTCTCTCGAGGTATAAGAGTCATACCGTCAGGCCTCTTACCATAGTCACGTATCAGAACATTCGGTTCAAGAAAGGCTGGAACGTTGACGCTGCAAAAAGCCCGGCGGATGAGTTTAAGTTTTAAGTTGGTCGATAACTGTTCGTAAACTAGTAGAGGCTCAGCACTTTGAATCACAATTTCGATTTTAAATATTATCTCTATAGTCATTCTAAATTAAAGGAAGTGGTGAAACTAATAAGGGTTCCTAGTGGACTTCAGAACCTTAACAATACCCAACAGACACTACTTAGTGGTACGTGGGTATAGGAATCTAGGAACAGGTTGGTACCACAATATCGTAAATCACTCGTAACAAATATTTGCAGATCTAGCAAACATTTGTCTCAGCGAAACTAGAACCCGTAACCTCTTGCGTTATAGTCAGCTTCTCGCCTACCGCACCAAGGGTCATTAATGCTATTAAAAAATATCTGTGGTGATATTTCGCTACCCAAAGAGTAAATTAAAGAATGGTTACTATGTAGAACCGGAAGTTTACGTAATCGATTATCGTAATGCTACAATAATCATAGATCAAACCAAGGTAGAACGCCGGAAATTGAGGTAATCCTTAAAATAATAAATAAATGTTCCTGGACATTTCACACAGCGCTATCTAGCACCAAACTAAGCAGAGCTTGTACTAGGGGACCAAGATAAAAGATAGAATACTTTTATACTTTTTTTTTGTAAATACATACTTACAATAAATAGAAAAACATCCAGACCCGGAACAAATATCTGTAAACCATGCAAACATTTGTTCCGCAGCGGGAATCGAACCCGCTACCTTCTGCGTCTCAGCCGGCTATTCGCCCAGTGTGTCACAGTGGTCATCGAAAAACTGTAATATTTTGATATAATAAACCTCAACATTCAACTGTTTCTTATGTATTTTATAGTCATGTGAATAATTGTATAAGTATTATTTCTGGATATATATATTATGGTAATAATATATTATTCATGTATTGTATTTTATTATTTATTATATGTATGTTAATATTATAGAATGTTTATATATTACATTTACATATTAATTTTACCTACCCTGGTCTCTATTTATTTTATTTGAAGTATTTTATTTCGCTTACGTAAGTACACGTTAAATAAAAAGCTTATGTTATAAAGCTACCGTCCTTTAACGTTCTCGTAAAATCCAGTCCATCCAAAGGTTGTCTGGAAGAGATCGCTTTTAGCGATAAGACCGCCAATTGTACTGACGCGTATCTAGTTTTAAGTATTTTAAATATGATTTGTTAATTTAAATGTGGTATACAATAAAGCGTTTTCTATTCTATTCTACGAGTATTCTTTAATAAACCTCATATCAAAACTAATTGATAGAGCGAAGCAAGATCTCCAAATCAACTTGGGCAAATCAGCGTCTTATGTAGGTATGTGTGTTTGTTTGTAAGAGGATAACATTCGAAGCGTTGATCCAATCATCGTGAAATTTAATACATAGGTAGGTAGTGATGGCTTAATTTTGGTGTGACTATATGAGCTAAAAATGTTGGGGGGTTGTTGAGATATTGAGATTCAAGAGGGGTAAAAAAATGAAAATAAGACTATTAGGTCAAATGGGACGTCAAAGGAAAGGTCTTAATTAGTACATTTCGACTCATTTTTGTAAATTCCTTGTAGTTTTGAGTTATTAGCCATAATAAAAACCAAACTGACGAAATTCACAAGGTAGACCAGTGACCCCACAGTGCTGTAATTTGGTATGCGTGTAGCTTTAGTGACACAAATATAGGCAAAAGTCTGAAATCCAGAATACCTGCAATTTATACTTTAAATTTTTATATATTATATTTTTTATATTTATTTTTTTATATTTTAAAAAGAGTAAACAAATAACATGAACTCCCGTTACTTGTAATTTGAATGAAACTGTAGGTCAAGTAGGTTGGTTATTTATTTCGTGACTATTTTGATAGTCAAAGATTACGAATATATTTTTGATAGAGCGAAGCGAGATCTCTTAATCAACTAGGGCAAATCGGCGTTGTATGTATGTATGTTTGTTTATCCGAGGATAACTTTCGAAACGCTTATCCGATCATCGTGAAATTTGGTATATAGGTAGGTAATGATGGCACAATTTTTGTGTGACTCAATGAACTAAAAATTTTGGGGGTTGTTGAGATATATATTAGGGTTCAAGAGGGGTAAAAAAAAGTTAATTAAAAAAAAACTTAGTACATTTCGACCCCGTTTTTATTTTAAGTAAAGTTTTTGTAGTTTTTGAGTTATTAGCCATAATAAAAACGAAACTTTGAGAAAATTCACAGGGTACACCAGTGACCCCACAGTGCTGTAATTTGGTATGCGTGTAGCTTAAGTATCACAAATATAGGCAAAAGACTGAAATCTAGAATAACTGCAATTTGTACCCCAAAAAAGCACAAACTACCGTTACCTGTAATTTGAATGAAACTGTAGGTCAAGTTAGTTGGTATTTAATTTCGGGGCACTATTTTGATAGTCAAAGACTACGAATCATATTTTTTTGTTTTTATGGTAGACTCGCGAGATCTCAGTTCGTGGCGAACCACTAGTTATGGGAGACTCGTGAGATCTCAGTTCGGGGCGAGCCACTAGTATTATAAATTCGAAAGTGATTGTCTGTCTGACTTTCTGTCTGTCTGTTTCTAACGTTTTCACCGCTAAATCGCTGCTGAGCCGGTGAGCTGAGTGGCACGGGTAGATAGATTTTAACCGAGATTGAGAAAGGCTACGTTTTAACTGCGACTGCGCAAAAGCAGGGTAATATCTTTATGGACAAACCATGCAAGTGAAGCCACGGGCGGTAGCTTGATATCAATATGACATTCGATTCAATTTAGTATTGAAAGGATATCTGTGAAAATATCACCATCTTTATACAGTTTGCTTAGGAACATGTATAGAACTAGCTTCGGGACATATGTTGTCGGTGACACTACACGAAATGAATAATTTTACTTGAAAATAAAGTCAGATTTAGATTTTCTGTGGCCGCAGGGTTACAGACACAGATGCTACAGTCTCCTTCAAAAATACTTAAAAGTAAAACTGAGTGACAGTTATAAAAAAATATGCAGATAAGTCACCATCACATACATATATGTAAATAAAAAAAACAATAAACATAAGGTTATTGGACTTGTATCTGGCTAACTCTTAGAGGGATATCTTTACGTAATCTTATTTATATATTTATTATTGAAGGAATACTTCCACACCAAACAGAGTAGTACTAGGCGGACTTAATGCTAGTTACATTAATGCTAACTCGACGAACTCGATAATATCGATAACCTCTGTGGCGCAGTGGGCGAGTAGCTGGCTGAGACGCAGGAGGTTGCGGGTTTGCATTATCTGTAGCATTAGTTCCTGGTCTGGGTGTTTTTTTTTTATATATTATATATGTAATCATATGTATTTACAAAAAAAGTATTAAAGTATTTTATCAGTTATCTGGTCTCCATAGTACAAGCTCTGCTTAGTTCGAGGTTAGACAGCGCTGTGTGAAATGTCCAACAATATTATTTGATTAACTCCTTTATTAATGTTTTTTTACGACAAGGGTGGGTGCAAAAATTGTATGTCTATTATATATTAAAGATTATTATGTTAATGAAAGCCCAAAAACTAAGTAATTGCCCATCTAATAAAAAATATTGGCTTAATATGTAGTAAACCAATCAGCAAATTGACCAAAATGACTTGTCACGATAACAGTCGGTTCAATTTCTTTCTACATTAGGAAATTAGCAGATTTATACATCCAACAAAAATAAAAGGTTGTGTTTGGCTGATTGAAGGGTACCCCAGAGGCAATATTCAATGTCCATACAACGAAAAACCGATATCAATTCCGTTACAATTACAATCCTTTTACAAAGTTACAAGCAATTGTTCCGCTTGACTGTTCTTTACGTATGGTTTGGAAAGGCATGCTATTTCTGGTGTTTCCTAGAGACACTTTTAGAAAGATAGATATATAATATATTTATTGCTACACAAACAAATACTTTGTCAATTTACAAGGGCGGTAATGCACAATACAACCCAATGCGGGACGCCAGTGCAGATCTTATTCCCTCCACCCTAGAGTTAGAATTAGAAATAGTAGATTATTAAACGAGGGGAGCGAGGGAGTTACTAGAATCTTGAGTGCAGAGAGGGATATAAGCAAGCCCAAGATGCAGACAGCTTTATCAACAAGAAGAATACTCTACTTTTCCCACTTTCTGTGAGACAATAAAAACCAAATCTAGGTTGGTGCATTCTGTGCAGAGGTTAGTTTGATTTACGAATAAGTTCTTATTGTCTCGGTCCCTTTTGTTTTAATTTTAATACAGATAAGGTTCGAAATTCAAAACACATTATGCCTGCGAAGGTACAACCTTACTCCCGGCTCAGCCGTAGGGATTTAATCACCTGCTTTCGGTGAGGTTTACATGACATATAATTTGACATTGTCGAGCAGGTGGTGTGAAAAATATTTTATTAAATTAAATCATAGGTACAGAGGGCTGCCTTGCTAAAACCGTTTCTTTTAATCAACCTTTGGATCTATGTGAACAAATAATACAAGTTCTTGTAAATCTTGAGAGGTTTAGTCACTGTTTACGCTACAAAGGCAAACCCCGTATCAAGTTTTTTCTACAAGTTTTGTTAGGCACACAATTAATGCGTAAAAATTAATTGAGCACTTAGACTATAATAAAGAAATAGTTTTGTATAGAAGAGCAGCATCACACGGTGTTGAATGTCTCTTATTGTTCACATTTGTACCAATGTCTTATTATTTTGTAGCCAGTCATAGAGTTTGTTTTTATTTTTAAATGAGTTTATTGAAGTACTTATATGAAGTATACCTTCCATACAGAGCTACATACAGATAACTAATAGAATACTTTTTAGCCGACTTCAAAAAAGGAGGAATCGACTGCATTTTTTTTTATGTTTGTTACCTCAGAACTTTCGACTGGGTGAACCGATTTTGATGATTATTTTTTTATTTAAAAGCTGGTACTTTCCGTATGGTCCCATTTCAATTTGGTCCAGTTCTGACACTGGTATCTTTGAGAAAACAATGTAAGTCTTAAATTTGTTTAATTTATATGTTATGTTATGTTCGTTAGCTAAGAACTCCGTTATATATCAACCGATTTGAAAAACTAGTTTTTATTTAATAGGATATACTTCTAAATTGATTCCATGGAAATTTCATCAAAATTGGTAGAGTAGTTTGGTTTTTACTGTTATCTGAAGTTGGTTATATTTTTGTTAAAAAGTTACTTGTAATTAATAAATTCCTAGAGAAACACCAAGACCTGGAAAAAATATTTGTAAATTATGCAAAAATTGGTTCAGAGGCGGAAATCAAACCTGCAACCTCCTGCTTCTCAGCCGGCTATTCGCCCACTGCGCCACGGGCGTCGTCGTATAATATAAACTTACAATTAAGATTGCCTCTATCAGAAAGACGCAAAAACTAATGATCTATCTGCGAAACCCAACCTTAATTTTACAAGCTTACCACGTAATTCACATACAAAAATTTTCTTTGTATCCAACCTTACACACGCGGCGTCCTTTGGGATCCACTGAATATGTATTAAAATATTTAATTAGGATTATCTCACACAAGCATAAATAAATAACCAGAAAGGTATCCAACTTATTAAATAAAATGGTTATCTGATCAGTCAGTTCTTTTATTAGCTAAATTAGTAAGAAATTGTGTTGGCTGGAAAAGGTTTTTTTTCTAACCTATATTTTCCCACTGCTGGGAAAAGGCCTCCCCCAACTCTTATCGTCACCATTAAAATTATATCAGCACCAATCAATAAACAAAGATGGACAAAGTGCCATTAACTTGAAAATGAAGTAGGTACCAAAAGTATGTTGCCTAAGTAATTTATAAATCCTAGGTAATTTTTTTTTCCTTTATTGTTATCGGATTTAAGCCAGTAAAAACCTTGTAACAAAAAGGATCATTTCTGGCTACAGTCTACTTACACAATAAGAAAAAATCCTGTTTATTTATTACTGATTTAAACGGGTCATCATCATCATCATTAACCTATAACAGTCCACTGCGGACGTAGGTCTCTCCCAGGGTGCGCCATTGAGCTCGATCCTCAGCTCTTCTCATCCAATCCTTGCCAGCCACAGCGCGCAAATCGTCACTCCATCTAGCCGGAGGGCGTCCTACGCTTCGCTTGCCTAGACGTGGTGTCCACTCCAAAACACGTTTACCCCAGCGGTTATCGGTTCTGGGGCAGATATGACCAACCCACTGCCACTTCAGCTTGCTGACCCTCTGAGCTATGTCGATCACCTTGGTTCTCTGTTGGATAATCTCGGATAACGCGTATTTATCGCGTATATATCATTTTTATTGGTTACCCCGACGTTTTGAATATGTCGTAATATGAACGAGGACATTTCTAATTCTGAAGACCAAATGAGGGTAGTTGCTGCAGCTGCCATCACTTCTCGATGGTAGCTCCAGTCTGCCCGCGACCACGCCTGCTACAACACAGTTGAAACGTAACGTCGGGATAAGATATAAAAAAGGTACATACGCGATAATACCCTTTCAATTCAGTAATTGTGTATAGTGTTCGCGAAAAATATTGGCTTAGTTAGTAATTTTTAATGCCTACTACGGGAAAAAACTATTATACCTAACAGTTTCGTTTCTCACAAACGAAATTAGCCAGAAATTAGACATATACATGTTAAGTTTCCATTACACGTCCAAACCACGAGTAAGTATAATTTGGGTAAAGTGCTATGAAACAAACATCACTTCTAATTTACCAGCTAATCCATCTGTAGCACTAACTTTGCTAATAGCCTTCGTACTTTTTCGTATACTAATGTAATAAATGATACATATACTAAAAAGTTATTTTTTAGATCTTCATTAGAAGTTAAATTAAAAAATTGGACCATGGAAACCAAATATGACTTTTAATACCACTATGGTGGACATGCGGCCTACCTGATGTTTAATTATCAACATCATAACAGCCATAGGACATCCACTGCTGAATGTCTCCGACTGACGACCTCCGTGGTACAGCGGGCGAATACCTGACTGAGACGCAGGAGGTAGCGGGTTCCACCGTGGAACAAATGTTTGTATGATCTGATAGATATTTGTTCCGGGTCTGGATGTGTTTCTATATATTATAAGTATGTATTTACAAAAAAACGTATACAAGTATTATACTTTGTGTATATATACTTTGTATTTTTCAAACTTTCGCGATCACTAAATAAATAAATAAATATTGCTGGACATTTCACACAGCGCTATCTAGCCCCAAACTAAGCAGAGCTTGTACTATGGGAACCAGATAACTGATAGAGTACTTATGTACATTTTTTTTTGTAAATACATACTTATAATATAATATCACTATAGAGAAACAACCAGACCCGGAACAAATATCTGTAGATCATGCAAACATTTGTTTCGCGGCGGGAATCGAACCCGCTACCTCTAGCGTCTCAGCCGGCTATTCGCCCACTGCACCACGGAAGTCGTCACTGTACATAGTTACTGATTAAAATGGTTATTTATCGCGTATGTATCGCGTGAGCCGAAACGTCGGAATAACAAATTAAAAAGGTACATACGTGATAAATACCCATTTTATTCAGTATATTTTTTATTTACCTTCCCCATAGATTTTCAAAGCGACCGATATTGTGCGGCCTGATCTGCGGGCTCCCAGCAACCTTTATCAGATCTTCTTTCTATCTAGTGGAGGGCCGTCCTACGCTACACTTTCAAGTGCGTGGTCCTCACTCTAGAAACTTTCTGCCCCAACTGTCTTTGAGGTTCTTTGAGGTATATACTTGATGACAGGTACATAAGACATTTCAACTTTATATCTCAGGTTGGCCGCGCAAGTGTCGTTCAACATTGTCACATCAAAAAATAAGAATAATTAATCTGAGTCTGACTTGGCGGTATCTAAATCTTTTAAAATACAAAGTTAATTTTGCAGTTGGTTTTTGTAATTTTGTATAAAAATTATACGAACTATTTTCAAATCTATAGTTTGTCACTGTCATAAGTTGGTTGACTACTTTTCGTTAACTAGTACGGTTTACTCAGATTTTCCTTACAACTATAGTATACTTGCTTCCGCCCGCGGCTTCGTTTGTCAACAAAAAGTATTCTTTTTGAATCCAAGTCATAATCTATCAATTACAATTGCATCACGTTGACTATACAGATCCGAGAAAATGCTGTTTTTAACGTTTGATTGTTTATGCATTTCTTAGATACCCTCATCATATCATTCACAGGACATCCACTGCTGAACATAGGCTTCATGGTGGTCGTTGGGTGCGGCCTGCACTCAACCGCTCTCAGCATCCGTTATCAGGTTGTCTTTCCATCTAGTGCAAAAGTTCAAAGTCAACCTCAAACATTTTTATTCATTAAAATCACAAGGATCACTTTCAAACGTCAATTTTATCGTCTGCTCCTTCGCGACCAAGCTAGGAAAGAAAGGCAAGAAACAAGGCTGGTTTTTTTAATGATCCTTTTAGAACACATAACAATACAGAAAATAAATTACGTCTAAATTGTAACATTTTGAACGAGTTGGAGCAATTTCAATCCCAAGCTTCTCTATCATCTAAATAATCCGATATTTTATAGTAGGCTTTTTTATAAGAATTTGGTTTAATTACGTTTTTAAATTTGTTTATCATCAATTTTTGTAAATCCCTTGGGAGTTTGTTATAAATGCGTACACCTTGCCGTATTATACTGCGCTTTCCAGTGCGTGGTCTCCACTAATAAACCTTTCTGCCCCAACGGCCTTCAGTTCTTTGAGCTGCGTGCCTTGCCCACTGCCACTTTAGCTTGCTATCCTTGGTGTTTATTCCCACTTTCATCGAATATCAATTCATCAAATAAACAAACACCCAAACTTCCACAATTATAATATTAGTGTGATGTGTCTATATCGTGGATTATTTATTTTTAGGTATACAAGCATAATAGTTGAACTGGTAGAAGGAAGATTATTACACAATTAACATTTACAATTTTTATGTTTTGTGCTAAAGCGTATTATCATGCCTAATTTTAGCTTCACAGCACTAATAGTCTATTAAAACAGCAGTAACTGGTTGGACCGACTGACAGATAGACAGAATAGCAAAACTATAATAGCGACATGGTCCCTAGTTCGACTATGGAACACTAAAAAACCGGCCAATTGCGGTCGGACTGGCGCACGAAGGGCTCCGTACCATTATCTATAAGAAATATTTTCTTTTATTTTCTTTCACGCAATAGCACAATTTTATTTATTTACCTTATTTGAGGTTGGTGCTGATTAAGCTAATCCTCTAAATTGTATGAGCGCCCATAAAACTCAGAGGACTATCTTAATTGGTGTCAACTATGAACTACCTACATATATGTATGTATGGGGACACCCTTTAATTTTCAACTTTTTTATTTTTTGTAATGTTTCCTTTATTTATGCTATAAGACCTTGCTTTTTGTCAAATTTCGTGATTCTATCTAGAATGGTAGTTCCCGTTGACCTCAATTATAGGTTTTCGACCCAAAACCTATAGGGTACTTCCAGTTGACCTTGAATTGTCAATTTTGGTTAACAGCAAGCAACACAAGTAAAAGTATAAGTTCGAAAAATAAAAAAAGTTGAAAAATAAGGTAAATTATGGTACATACAAGTTTTCGTGAAAATCTAAATTTGCCCATATCTTTTTATCATGTTGACTCAGGACCTTGATTTTTATACAACTAATAGGGAGTACAGGCCTTAGTATCTGGTATAAATTTTAAGTTGCTAGGTCTACCTGTTACTAAGAAAACCGGTGGTGACACGGACAGACGAATAGACGGACAAGAGAGTGATAAGGGTTCCTTTTTTACCTTTTGTGGTACGGAACCCTAAAAAGTAACATAACTAAGTACAAAAAACACTAGTTTAAAAAAACGGCATTTACGGCGTTAGAAGCTACGATGCCACAAACAGACCAAAACTTCACCACTTCATATTTTATAATTACGAGTTCTCTTTTTGCGTCAGGGGTAAAAAAGGTATTTTAATAATCTCACTGATGAAAAAGTACGTTTTTATGGACGCGTTGTGTAGAAATTTTAGATCAAAACATGGCATAACATTTTAGATCCATGACATTCTTTTTATTCAGTAGTGATCTCTACAAAACAACCTTTGATGTACAATGGAATATGTACGTTAGTCAAAAGTGTACCTACAAGATACTAAGAATTTCTTCGAAAAGTCATCATTACGTGTACGTACTTTTACGGTTAAATTTACACGGGCAATTTTTTCAGGAATAATTGCCCAGCATCACTTGCCGGAAGAAATGGAGCAATTAGAAGAGCAATCTGGAGCAATATCTTAAAATTGCGGCGATTGTTTCGATAAAATTGTTTCTAATCGCTCTAAATATTCCGTATTAATCAATGGCGCCGATATGAATTGCCGATATCCAACTGGTTGGTAAATTTTAGTAAACTGGGTTCACCGCAGTCCCATTATTAGACAATTAAGATGGCTTTCGTCTTGATACGTTCACACCCAAATCCATATGCCCCTCTTTTTTTTCATTTTAATCTCATGATGAACTCAAACCGCCGCCGTAAGAATAACCTCGTCCAGCGATTGTTGTTCAACTAATTGCTAGTGTATCGCTCTGTATGGTGTGGATGTATAAGTAAATAGATAGAAAACACAGAAATACAAGGGGCGGTCTTATCGCTAAAAGCGATTTCTTCCAGGCAACCTTTGAATGGACTGGATTTAATGAGAACGTTATAGGACGGTAGATTTTAATAAAAAATAATTAAATACTAAATAAACACTTACATAAGCAAAATAAATATATATATATATAAGTATTCATCAATAGGTACATATTAATATAGCATAGTACATAAATATAAATACAATAATAAAGTAAATACTCTGTAATATTTATTTATTACGCTAAAAATTGTTGCTGTTGATGAATGATTAAAACATTATTTGAAGGAAGCTTACATATCTAAAGGTTAATATAATTAGGAAAGATTAAAGTACGATATATTAATCCAAAGGAAAAGGATTATCAAGAACAAGTGCCAAGTTAATTTGCGTGTTTACGGCGTGTAACTAATAACAATTAAATCCTTCTCACGACCTTTTTGATGTCACCGCTTTTGGGGAAATCCGCTTATCTTTTAGGCGCAACGTTTGACTGTACGTTGACTATACAGATGCGAGAAATTGCTGTTTGTAGCGTTCGATTGTTTATGTATTTCATAGATACCTTTGTCATATCATTCACTGCTGAACATAGGCCTTATGGCAGTCGTTGGGTGCAGCTACACCCAACGACTCCCAGCAACCGTTATCAGGTCGTCTTTCCTGTCTGTCTGTCTGTGTCTGTCTGTGTTTGCGGATGACTGAAAGACGATCGAGCGAGTGTGTCTCAGTTATTGTGAGAGTATTTAATTATGTAGGTATACCTATGTTTTGTTAGTTATTTTTAGTGCCTATTGTATTTGTATATCTGTTGTGTTTTTTTTTGTGTACCGTTTTAACCTAAAATAAGTTAATAATGAATGTAGGTAAGTATATTATAATTTGTATTTTTTTCGTGTACAAGTTTTAGATATAGCGTATATTAGATTAATTCTGTAAAGTTATATTTAAGTGTAAATAAACGAATTTGAATTTGAATTTCCATCTAGTGCCGTCCTACGCTGCGCTTTCCAGTGCGTGGTCTCGTGAACCATTCTGCCACAACGGCTTTCAGTTCTTCGAGCTATGTGCCCTGCCCAGTGCCACTTCAGCTTGATATCCTTTGTGCTATGTCGGTGACCTTGATATAACATAGATACCGTACTAACTAAAATATGTAAAATTTTATAGTTCTTATTTAATTCACGCTAAAGACAACGGATAGGATAGTTAACACAATTTTTCTTGATGCCTAAAACTACCCTGCAAACACGCCATTCCTAGTAATAAATGCAGTAGGTAGTTGGAAGCACTGTTAGTTATTTCAGGTTCTATTACACAGAGAGCTTCACGTCTTATCACTCCTCTTCAAAGTATTATATTGTCCACTCTCTCCTCCTTACCTCCGTGAGCGTTTTGAATTTCTTGTCCCTCGCAGTGTGCCATGCCGGTCCTCTAAGTCTCTTCTCCTCAAAACACCTCAACACACTTCAAGCCGCTATGGAGGCTCCTTCGCCGTTTATGCGGTAATAATTTGGAATGCCCTTCCTCATGAAGTTTGCGCTAGCCCATCACTCAACATTTTTAAACGGAAAGTTAAAGAGCACTACGAAAGGTAGTAGTCTGTAATTTTATATTATTATATATAGGTATATATTTATATTACGTAGGTATATATTATTACTCTATATAATTTATTTATTATAATTATGATATTATAACATAATTTGAGTATAGTTCATATTCGTTTTGGGTATATATATATATATATATATTTATTTATGTTTTTGTACACTCACCTACCTTTAAAATCATTTCTCTCTTTAGCCTCAAAGGTTTGCTGGAAGAAAACTCTTCTTAGGGTTAAGCTCGCCTTTGTACATGACCTCTTTTTCTGTATTTATAAATGTATTTTCTTGTGTGCAATAAAGAATAAAGAGAGCGTGGTCTAACTATACTTAGCACACTTGTAATACATATATGCATATCACTTAAAAATCTTTGATTTTGACCGTGGTAAAAGAAATCCAGTATGGAGAGGCTTGAAGAACTCAGCACAATGAATTTCCTGGCAGGAAGTTCATAACTCGAATTTCGTCAAGGTCTATCTCTAAAGTCAAGGATTCTATTTTCGTAACAAAATATCAGTGAAAAGGTTTTTTTCAAACTCTTTGTATCAAACACGATAAACTCATGCTATTTTACTTGGGAAAAAGAACTCGTTAAATTATCCATACGCACAAAGCAGTTCTGTTTCACCTTTATTATGCGTACTGCCAAAGAGTGGAACGGCTTGCCTGACTCTCTTTACTGATAACAACAACCTGGGGGTATTCAAGACGCGAGTGACCAGGTTTCTTCCAGGCCAGATCGTGGTCAAGGCGAGAGAAACAAACAATTGTTACAGTTAGTCTATATTTATAACTAGATTCCGCCAGTGGCTTCGCACACATTGTTTGTCAACAAAAAGTAGCCAGGTTATAATCTAAGTACATACCAAATTTCATCGAAATCAGTTCAGCCGTTACGACGTGTTTGAGTAACAAACAAACAAACATCAAAACTTTCGCATTTATAATATTAATCCAAAGGTTGTCTAAAAGAGATCACTTTTAGCGATAAGACCGCCTATTGTACCGTTATTTATTGTTTATTTTCTTTGTTACTGTATTTTTGTTTGGTGTGCAGTAAAGAGTATTTCATTCATTCATTCATTCATAACGCTCTAAGCTCTGAGCATGTTGCAAATAAATCTCAAATGTATTTGCGAAAGATATCATTGACAATGTTCAAAAATTCTCTCTTGAAATCAAGTAGCGAATCTTGTAGCAACGTAGAACCTCGTAGACACTTCGTAGAACTCAACTTTATTTATGCCAGTTACACAATGAAGACAAACCAAAACCAGGAATTGGCAGGCTAGCATGCCAATGACTGGCATTTTGCGTCAAAATAATATAAATGCCCATTGGCCACACATCTATGCTAGTGGCCAAATCTGGTGTTGGTTTATAAGTAGCTCTAATAGACTTCGACATGACTTGACGACTTTTTATAGCCTGGACCTATATTTTCAAAAGCCGAAGTACGGAAGCGTTTGGCTAAAAATGCCACTAAAATCCACACATCCAAGTAGAGATCACGCCAACATTGCTTAAACAAGTTCATCTGTAATGAACGGCTAAGTGAAAGACGAAACTCTACAAACGTTTCGTAAAATGGTTCTACTAAATGGTTCCATCTTCCAACTTTCTATGACAAAAGAGAAATGGTTTCCATCATGCATGCTATGTAGTATACAACTTACTAACGAACACCGATGCTAGTAATTCATACATACATGCCAGTATTTAGCACGCATTTGCGCGAGCTACAGACACGTGTATTCTCGGCTTTACCCTATAAGTTTGTGAAATAAAACAAACCAAGTTTCTCAGCAGGTAATGTGTGTTGTATGTTGAACTTTTTCTTTGTTTGTTTATCAATAACTCGTTGTTGGTAAAGTTAGTCGGTCTAGAGATGCGCCGAGTTCTCGTTTATAACTCGGTACTCGCAAACTCGGCCATTTACTCTCGTGTACTCGTTCTACTCGTTATCGGCCGAATAACTCGGTTTTACTGCCGAGGTACGAGAAAAAAATTGAGTTACTTATGTAAGTAAAACCTTACATTTTTATAATATTTGTATAGGCAGAGAGATAATTTATTAACTTAAATTACTTAAATTTACGTAGTACTTAAATTTTTTTAAAGAATAATGTATTTTTGAAATATCTCACCAAAAAGTTTGAAGATATGAGTATTAATTTAATAAAAAAAAATCCATTCGCTATTTTTCTGTTTACAATATTACAATAAAAGGTATAATTCTTTATTGAATGAATTAATTAATCAATGAAATACTCTTTATTGCACACCAAACAAAAATACATCTCTTTCAGACAAACTTTGGATGGATAGGATAAACAAAAATCAAAAGACGGTGGTGTAAGAGTACCTTTAACATACATAAACAGAACCCGTAAAATAAAACTATTAAATATAAATATTACTGGACATTTCACACAGAGCTATCTACCCCAAAACTAAGCAGAGCTTGTACAATGGGAACCAGATAACTAATAGAATACTTATATACTTTTTTGTAAATACATACTTATAATACATATATATAAAAACATCCAGGCCCGGAACAAATATCTGTAGATCATGAAAACATTTGTTCCGTAGCGGGAATCGAACCCGCTACCACCTGCGTCTCAGCCGGCTATTCGCCCACTGTGCCACGGAGGTCGTCAATATTGATATATTTGTTACCTATTTACCTTTATTGTTACTCCAAATTACAATAACTTAACATAGAAAACTTAAAGACTAATACGTAGTTGTACAATGGACGGCCTTATCGCTGTACAATATTCTTAATTCTTATTAATAATAGATGAGGTTAAAATATTCATAAAGGAAATTTAATTAAGATTCTTCAGCAGTTGTTGAAATTTTGTTAGATGCAGTGGTTAGTCCAGACAAATGGATTTTATGAAAGTCCATTTTCATCTGCTATTTTTTTTACCTCTTTTCACTCCCTCGCAATTCAAAGGTTTTTTCAAACGTTTTTTCGTAGGTAAACGGATAAAACCTATTTTCGTGCCCAATACGACTTACTCGAATAACTTGGCAGAGTATTCGGTTCGGTAAACACAAAACCGAGTAATACTCGGTATTCAGTTACTCGGTAAAACGAATTGTACTCGGCACATATCAGTTCATATTGTGGCGGACTTTATTAGCCTCTTATTGAGTTAGAGAATGATTGATGTGCGTATTGAACACATGGAATGAGGAAATAAAACATGAGAAAATGCGACTGAGTTAGGAGTGAGTTGAGTTTTTTTAACTTTCTTTGTTGGAGATCTTTGTTGAGTTTGCTCGCTCGCAAGCACAGGAAGTATTATAAACTATCACACTAATATTATAAATGTGAAAGTTTGGATGTTTGTTTGTTTGTTACTCAAGCAGGTCGTAACGGTTGAAACGATTTCGATGAAATTTGGTATATACGTAGATTATAACCTGGATTGCCGCATAGGCTACCTTTTATCACATAAATCAGTTCCCATGGGATAAAATTGGGGAGTTAAGTCAAGTTGCAACAGCGAGTTTAGCTTTATTTCTAAGTTACCTACACATTTAGCGTAATGCGTACGAAGTCGCGGGCAACAGCTAGTGTTCTTATAAATTGACGTGTCTACCGAATATTTTAGATATAACGATGCTGTAATAACGCATCTTAAAAAAATGTAGTACTGTCACTAAATAATTTTATTAATGGTAGTGTTCCAGATGCGCATACATATAACACACACACACACCTGCACACAGTACCTGCACTGCCCTTATTAAAATTACAGACGACATCAGGCTTGCTATTGACAACCGTAAACTCACTCTTCTTTCCTTGTTAGACTTTAGTAACGCTTTCAACTGTGTGGACCACGAAATTTTGCTGGCCGTCTTACGCTCTATTAATCTTTCTCAGTCTTCTTTAACTTGGTTCAGCTCATATCTTTGCGGACGCGAACAATGTGTGCGAATTAATGATCTGTCCTCTGACTGGTGTAAAATCGAAGCAGGTGTACCTCAAGGAGGCGTTCTTTCACCCCGCATCTTCTCTCTTTTTATCAACACCCTGGTATCGGTAATACATCACACATCCTATCACCTATATGCCGATGATGTTCAGTTATATCTCAGTTGTAATCCCGATCAAATTCTATTTGGAATTGAAAATCTCACTAATGATCTAAGCGCTGTGTATGACTGGACTCAAAAATTTGGTCTACTAATTAATCCCAACAAGACGCAGGTGATATAAATTGGTGGTAACAGACAGATTGTCAAAATTAATCTTAACACTCTTCCTCCGGTTAAATATAATAATATTCCACTGCAGTTCTGCAAGGAGGTTAAGAATTTAGTCCTTTTCATTACCCATAATTTGTCATGGGACCACCATATTACCCAGATTAGTAGGAGGATGTATGGTACCATGCATACTCTGAAACGCCTAAAAAATTTCTTGCCCCAATCTACGAGGTCCACACTGGTTAATGCGTTACTCTTACCCATCCTAGATTATGCAGATGTATGCTATCCCGATGCTACGGAAGAGCAACTGAACAGGTTGGAGCGTCTGCAGAATCTTTGCATTCGCTATATCTACGGCCTACGAAAATATGATCATGTCTCGGTATTTCGTCAGCAGCTAAAATGGCTTGACATCAGAGCTCGTCGAGATGCGCACATGCTATCCCTCCTGTATAATATTCTTCGCAACCCTCTATCTCCCAGCTACCTCAGAGAGCGATTTGCATCCGTATCAACTGAGGACAGACCTGTGCGATCGTCTCGTCGTTTCCAACTAATTACTCCACAGCATAACACGGCTACTTACTCTGACTCTTACACTATAACCGCTACTCGTCTCTGGAATAATATGCCACCAAACTATTTCGAGGCTACTTCAGTGGAAGCATTCAGATTGAGACTCTATAGGCACCTTCTCGGTCAAACCGACCAAAAATGAGCAACTTAATATTTCCATAACACTTCTTCAATTGTTATGTATGTATTTTTATTCGATATTGGTATAATTTAGTCTATCATATAAAGTATTTAAGTAGGTTTATTTATGTAGTATCTACCTATATTATGCTATATTTATTAGTCCTGTGCAAATTTTCTTTTTTACCTTTTCTGTGCACTACCTACACATCTTTGTCTACAATACACAAAGGTTATCTGGAAGAGAATGCTCTTTAGCATTAAGTTCGCCTTTGTACTAGTTTTATAAGTGCAATAAAGTATTTTCAATCAATCAATCAATCAATATAAATATATGTCACTATTAGATGCCTATAAATTAGTAAAACAAATACCTAGAATTATGGCCCGGTTACATTATTCCAGTCTAGTAACCCAGTAGCATTGGACTGGAATAGGCCCGACTGGCGATATCGTCTACATGATTCCAGTCATTTAAAAGCTGTCGAGTCGGCAAGACTACAATGACAATGAGTTCGAGAAAGCAGTTGAGAAAATATTAAAACAGACTAAACTTAGTGTTAATTTCTATGTGTTAATGTTCTGATGATATGTCCCATGACCACGCATGGTCTCTGTATAAATTAAACTAATAAAGTGTAGTTTGGTCTTCAGTTAACTTTTTCACGTTTGGGTAAAAAATCCGCAAAAACAAGCAACACGTGTTACCTGTATAATTGTTCTGTCAGCACTGAAATGGCACTAGATGGTCTACATAGGCGGTCTACATGATTCCAGTTGCGCTGGATTCAAAAGTAGACCGCCAATACAGTTTCTACGCTGGATTGCTCACTGGATCCAGTGCATTCCAATGCCGGTTTACATTTTTCCACTTGCAATCCAGTGCTGGATTCTCTCGCTGGACTGGAATAATGTAAACCGGGCATTAAACAAAACTAAGATATTTGATCGAGCGAAGCGAGATCTCCAAATCAACTTGGGCAAATCGGCGTTGTATGTATGTATGTATGTCCGAGGATAACTTTCGAAGCGTTGATCCGATCATCATGAAATTTGATACATAGGTAGGTAGTGATAGCACAATTTTGGTGTGACTAAATGAACTAAAAATGTTGGGGAGTTGTTAGATATTGGGGTTCATGGGGCGTAAAAAAAATGAAAATGAGACTATTGGGTCAAATGGGACGTCAAATGAAAGGTCTTTAGTAGGACATTTGAACCCAGTTTTTATTTTTAGTTTAGTCTTTGTAGTTTTTGAGTTATTAGTCATAATAAAAGCAAAACTTTGACAAAATTCACAGGGTTCACCAGTGATCCCACAATGCTGAAATTTGGTATTCTTGTAGCTTTAGTAACGCAAATATAGGCAAAAGTCTGAAATCCAGAATAACTGCAATTTGTACCCCAAAAACAATATCCAATTAACAAGAACCCCCGTTACCTCTAATTTGAATGAAACTGTAGGCCAAGTAGATTGGTTATGCATTTTGTGGCATTAATTTATTAGTTAAAGATTTAGGCCAGCATGCACATAGATCACTAAACGTATTTAGTGACTAAACTTGTTTAAATTTGACGTATTTGTATGATTTGACAACGCCTTAAATCATATTTAGCCACTAAATACGTTTAGGCATAAATACGTTGTGCAAATCGCCCTAAGAATCATACTTACTTATTTTGTGAGATTCGCGAGATCTCAGTTCGGAGCGAACCACTAGTTATTAAAATCGGAATTTGTATTAAAATCAATTTTCGAAATGAGTAAGAAAATATCCAGATACATGTAAATAAACCATGTGTAAGATTATTTTGTCCTTGGAAGGGGTGAGTTTGCACTAGTAACGGGCAATTTAGCAATTTTCCGCTTAACAATGCGTTTTCATGACCTACTTTGTCTGGTACGGAGTTAGACCAATCATTCGTGTATTTATAAACCTCAGTGGAAACGAGCTGAATATAACTTTCAGGACCCAGAAGTAAGCCTTGAAAGCCATCAGTCCATTAGTATGAATCAGTCATTCAACACCAGCCGTGTTGGACAAATAGGCATTGTATGTATGGTTGTTCAACGATAATTTTCGAAAGACTGGCCCAACTAAAATATTTAATTTGGTTATCAGGTTTTTGAGGTTTCTGAATGATGGGGGTGGTTTTTGAAATATTGTAGGCAAAAAGAGTATTACTAAATAACAAATCGTTTAGTGAAAAAGTTAAGTGCTTTAGTTGTAAATTTCAAAAATAGCTTATTTTTATAATATTTTTATTATGATTGTCAGCAAGAAGTCTAATTAAGACTGCTATTTGAATAAATAAATTTTAAAATAAACTGAAATTGAATAAAATGGTAAGATGCGTAATGGTGCTTCTGTGTAGATAAGTTGTTTTTTTATTTTCTTAAACTCAGTTTTGAATATCAGACTAGTTCTTACATTCCACCATTTCGTATTGTTATTTGTTGTCAATTAAAGTTTTATATCTTTTATTTGTTAGAGTCATGTACAGTTTTTATGTTCATTTTATTGGCAGATTTATTTATTTCAAATTTGTTTATGCAACTTTGAACCGCGTAATATAACAAACTTTGACAGGTTTGCATTTCACATAGATGGAAATTGGCTTCATCTTTGCACGTGTTCGAACTTTGCATGGTAAAGGCTGCTTTCAGACTAATTTGCAAGTTTGCACTACACGGTCACTTCCACTCGCACGTGTTTCTATCGATTTTAGTTTTAATATCCCATGTATAAACACGTAGTTAACAATAAAACAAAACTAAAAAAATATTGTGAGTTCACTAACAGAGTACGAACAGAACAAACACAGAAGACATTAAAAATAACCAACTAAAAATATACATATTCAAGTGACGGTTTCTCAAAACATAAAAAAGGACTTCTCGAAAAAAAACTACTAGTTATATTATCAAATTTTAAAGAAAATCGACTAAGTTTAGGTGATTCATTCGATATAAAACTTACTGCCTACTCTTGCAATCGACATCCATAAATAAAGGCCAATTTGATATCTCTTTCGGAAATGGCTGCGGGTTTTGGGTTAGAAAGAGACAACAAGAGATATCTCGAGACGTCTCCGATACAGTATCTGTGGTTAGATGGCAAGCATTATGCAATAGCACAACATAACTTTAATAAAGTGTTTGTTTTTGCATGCCAAAATAAATTTCACATTTCTATGGTAAGCATTTCTCAAATGTATTTATTATGCACATCAAAATAGCCCTTTCATTTTTGTGCATATATTATCAAACACCCTATACGTATCTCATCGCAACGACTGCGAGTGTCACAATGAAGCCCCAACTGAATGGATCATTTTAATCAGACAACCAAATCTCATAATTAAATTTAGTCAAATTCTAGTTTAAATGATAAATAAATATCGCTGGACATTTCACACAGACTAAGCACAGACAAACTAAGCAGGGCTTGTACTATGGGAACCAGATAACTGATAGAATACTTATATACTTTTTTTTTGTAAATACGTACTTATAATATATAGAAAAACACCCAGACACGAACAAATATCTGTAGATCATGCAAACATTTGTTCCGCGGCGGGAATCGAACCCGCTACCTCCTGCGTCTCAGCCGGCTATACGC
The DNA here is from genome assembly GCA_963924445.1 of Philereme transversata. NCBI lineage: Eukaryota > Metazoa > Arthropoda > Insecta > Lepidoptera > Geometridae > Philereme > Philereme transversata. Next base: position 10,042,776 of record OZ004353.1, read on the forward strand.
CCACTGCGCCACGGAGGCAGTCAAAATGATGTATTATTAAAGAGTCACGGAGTCACCTCTTCAATGCAACGTGCGACAAAGGTATATTTAAAAGTAGTAGAGTTCCTTGAAGCTCACTCGGGGATGTTGTACTACACCACCATATCTATTTCTGCTGCCGCAGCATTGCTGTGTTTTACTTTGATGGGTATAGTTGCCGGTGAAATTATAATTAGGCTTCAAGTTGATGGACGTAGAGCAGTGCATCGTAGGACACGTTCCTAAGGTACACTACAAGGCAATACTTTGTTATAGATATAGGCGATAGTTACTACTTAACATCCGGGGCCCAATTCTGCTAATTTATAAGAAAAACTATTATGGAGCCATACCATTGTTAAACGATTATGATTGTTATTCCTGTCATAAGCTACCAAATGTTCAATGGGGTTGTCATAGCAACGGCGGTCATTGAAAAAAGATTGTGTTAGTAGAATACCAAAAGGTATCTATAGTGGCGATTTTTCGACGATACCATTGTCATAGTGAAGTGATAGGTTTAGTACGAGTAGAATAGGGGCCCAGGTGGGCCACAAGCTAATTCAATCTACAGGTCGTATAAAAAAACTGAATAATGTGACGCTGCTGCTAAAGATATACGACCGTAAGTTAAGATTATGTTGAGTGCAGGCCGTAAAATATCGGTAACCTGGAAATTTATGGAGGATATGGCTATATGCAGTCCACTATTGAACATAGCTGAATGATGATGATGGTATTTTGGGTTCTAAATTATCAGAAAGTGAAATTAAACCCATCGATAGTAGTAAGTCTTTTGTATCGATTTGGACATTATTGAGGGTAGTTTACACTCGACTGGTGAATCAGTTCCGCTCGGCCGAACACCCGTTGTCGGTCGCCAATGAGCCCGATCGCACCACAGGCATTGCTACATTCTTACAATTTACTATTACATAATAATATACATTACGACAGTTTTTAAAGTAAATTGGGGGATTTTTTTATTAAACTTTATTTTAATAGTAATAGTACTAGCAGGCATAGTATTTCTTATCTGTGGTAGTAATCATTTTAAGATTCAATCGTTTATGGAATCGACTACATAATTGAAGGAAGGCTACTTGTGACAAAAGTGAACTTTTACAAATATCAAATACCTCCGACCCCTTCATTTTGCATCGGAGATTAAAAACAAAAAGGACCACCCCAGTTAAACATAGCTTTCTATTAAAAACCGCGTCCAACTCGGTCCATCCGTTTAGCAACTACGATGCCACAGACCAACAGACACACAGACATAGGCGTCCAACTTTATAACACTCCTCTTTAAGAAAACGTAAATCTATGTTATCTGGCTATCTTATCGCTAAACCCTGATCTCTATGAGACAACCTTTGGATGAATGAATGAAAACACTTAATTGTACACAATATAAACAAAAAAATACAAACAAAATAGAAAACACAAAGCAAATAGTACAATGGATGTATAACAGTACCACAAAAACCAGACATAAAACTAAATTCCAAGATTTTTAAAACCATCTCATAAATTGTCAATCCTAATTTTCCGTTCGGAATAAAAAAAATACTATAAAACTAAATATTTGGAACTCATGTAAACATTTATCCCAGGGTAAAATTGAATCCGCAGCTTTTGCAAAAAATGTAATGACTCTTGCTCTACATAATATTATTTAACGAGGAAAATCGTTTTCCATTATCTTTTTTGAGCATACCGGGAATATGACGTTCTCGTAAATCAATGAACATCATAATCCAATGTCACTTATATTATTTATGATGCGAACATAAATTACAAGGGGAAATACGAGTTCTATTTACGCTTTATTCTCATGATGTGCACGAAAGACTATAAACATTGCACTTATTAGACTCTACCGTTGTTTTGAATACGATAATAGGCGTAGGCTATTACGTCTTAATAATAAATAATTATTAATAATAAATATATATTAATTGCCAACGCGCGATGGAGCGCAGCCTTCTCGGATTCAAGCGTATTGACCGCATACGCAACACCGAGCTGCGCTCTCGAACACAAATCGTAGATGTAGCTACGAAAGCCGCCAAACTCAAGTGGGACTGGGCTGGTCATTTATGCCGTATGTCGGGTGATCAGTGGGCTAAGCTCACCACCGAGTGGAACCCTGACACAGCCCGAAGACGTCATGGCAGACCAAAGAAGAGATGGAGGGACGAGCTCACTAATTTCCGAGTGGACTGGACGATCTTAGCGCCTGAAAGAAGTGTCTGGAAAGAGTAGAGGGAGGCCTTTTCCCAGCAGTGGGACACAGTGGGCTAATAATAATAAAACATGGTATTTGTGTATCGTTTCCCTAACTGTTCTCAGATGAACCGAAAGATTTTTGAGAGGAGACCACGCACCGGGAAACGCAGCGTAGGTCGGCTCCTGTTGTGGAAGTTGTTGGTTGCAGGCCGCACAGATTGGTCTGGAATTTTAGGGGAAGACCTATGTTCAGCAGCGGATGTGCTATGGCTGATATGATGTTGATTGACAGTATTTGGTAATTGACAAATCAACGCTTTAATCTCGCTTAAAGCTGGATCTCTTCATAATTCCCTAAGTTATCAAAGTGCTTCGTTAAAATTTAACTTATACTAACGTATCGCAAAGCATTTAATATATGCAGATTAACATCTCAATTTACATGTGAAATTTTTGCCAACTCATTACTTATATTTGCGCGCCAATTTACTTGGCTGACTTGTGAGAAAATGGGAATGGTGAATAAATTCTGGTACTTAAAGATTTATGGAAAAATATGGATGTTATATAATGTATCGTATTCCTATGTCAATTAGGGTCATTATTAAGCTAACTGGATGGAATAGATATATAAATAAGGATTTATTGAATTTATTTATTACTTTTAGTGTATATAGGGTGTTTGATACATAGGTTGGTATATACGATTATACGCACAAAAATGAAAGGGCTTATTTTGATGAGCATAATTAATAAATTCGTAAAATGTTTGCCATAGAAATGTTAATTTTATATTGGCATGTAAAAACAAACACTTTATTCATGTTGTGCTACTGCATAATGCTTGCCATCTAACCACAGATACTGTATTGGTGACGTCTCGTGATATCAGCGACACATTATTTATTACTCATGCGGGTATCATCGTTTTTCGTTTTTGTGATTACACCCTTGATAAATTGTTCCAAATAAAGATGATTATGATTATCTCTTATTGTCTCTTTCTAACCCAAAACCCGCAGCCATTTCCGAAAGAGATATCAAATCGGCCTTTATTTTTTTTATAATTTGATATAAAAGTTACGGCCTACTCTGCAAGAGTAAGAGTAGTAATTAATCGCCTAAACTTAGTTGATTTTCTTCAAAATTTGATGATGTAACTAGAAGTGTTTTTTTTTGAAAAGTCTTTTTTTATGTTTTGAGCAACCGTCAATTGAATATCGTCAGTATATTACCAAACACCCTGTATAAACTTATATTATTATACTAGCTGACCCGCCCGCGGCTTCGCACGGGTGGTATTTCAATAAAACATTACCCTCATTTTGCGCAGTTGGCTAATAAGTAGCCTTTGTCCTTTCCCAGGATATAATCTATCTCCTTGCAAAATTTCATTACGATCCGTTCAGCCGTTTAGTCGTGTAAAGGTAACAAACAAACTATATATAAACAAACAGAGTTATGTATGTATTATACATATAAACCTTCCTCTTAAATCACTCTATCTATTGCTGAAAATTGCATTAAAATCCGTTGAGTAGTTTAAAAGATCTAAGCGAACAGACAGCGGAAGCGACTTCATTTTATACTATGTAAGGATGTACTCTGAAAAGCGTGCAAAGTTGGTCAGGGGGCATAGGTACACATTCAATATCTCAACTAGTAAACCTATATAGGTGTTTGTCAAAATTCAAAATCAAAATTTACAGTCATTCAGACGTACGAAAGATTTACTATGCATTTCATACTTTTGAAGAAACTAACCAAAATACCAAAATAAAAACACAATCTAATGCTACTAAAATAACACTGCCAAACTCTTTCTGAAAGAAAAGTTTAATTGAAATATGACGACTTCTCGGATCATCAAATAACTTTAATAAAAAGTAGTCGCTGAACACGAGACAAAATGGTTTAAGTGTTCTGTTGAAGCCAATTTAACTTGTGAGTTTTCTGTTATAGAAATGTAGACTAGTATGAAAATATTAAGCTATCCAACTTTCTCTGAATTAGCTCAGAGGATTAGCAAGCTGATGTAGCAGAGGGCGGGGCACAACTCGAAGAACTGACGACCGTTGGGCAGACAGTTTTCGAGTGGAGACCACGCACTGGAAAGCGCAGTGTATCATGGCTCCTCACTAGATGGAAAGACGACCTGATAAAGGCTGCTGGGAGCCGTTGGGTGTAAGCCAAAAAAAAATAGGGGGCAAATTGGTAAATTTTGTGATGCGCACTACTAAATTATCTTCAAATGTGCTATAAAATAATCAAACGGAATTTGATATGAAACCATTTGTATTAGACCATGTTTATATTTAACGTGATTCCAATTTCCAACGGAGCTTACTAGCAATTCGAAATCTTTCCATCCCAAATATATCTCAGGATTAGGGCCGATGCTCTATTAATCCCCATTCCAAGTATTCCAACGTTAGAATACAATATGAGAAAGCAAACGATAGACGAAATCGTAGATTGGTAATATAAAAATACCTCTACCACAGAATAGAAAGGTACTCACCAAAAATCCTACTAATAATATAATGTACCATACCTATTTCTGCCACCAAGCAGCATTGATATGTTTCGGTATGAAGGGCATGGTTTTTCGGTAAAATTACAGGCACATGAGGCTTTACACCTGAATGCGTCAAGTTGATGGGCGTAGGGCAGTACATCGTAGATTACGTTTCTAGCGTGCGTGACCTACGAGTATGAGGCGATACTTTGCTATAGACCATGGTTACCACATGGCATCGAGTGGGCCATAAGTTTGTCCCAACTAAAGGCAGTATAAAAAAAGTGAAAGTATGTGTGATGAATGTTTGTTCAAAAAAATATTTTGCTTGCACCCCAGTTTGTGTGGTGTTCTTGGATATCTCTTTAAAAATTAAGTGAGGTTTCTTTTGAATTTTCCACCATTGATCATTTGTTTTCGCAAATGACCTATAGATCATCTGATCTATAGACTGCTCGATTACAACTATTTATTATTACTTTTACCATTCGTGTTATAGTAGATTATTGAACGAGGAGATAAGGCAGTGTCTTCCGTCACGAGCGCTATATTGAATCCCGAACGTTACGAAGGATTCTAGAGTTAACTCACGAGCGGAGCGAGGAAGTTACTAGAATCCTGAGTGCAGAGAGGGATATAAGCACGCCTAAGATGCAGATAGCTTTACCTACGAGGAAAATAATCTACTTTTCACACTTTCTGCGAGACAATAAAAACCAAAACTAGGTTGGTGCATTCTGTGCAGAGGATAGTTCGATTTACGAATAAGTTCTTATTGTGTGGGTCTCTTTGGTTCAAATTTTAATACAGATAAGGTTCCAAATTCAAAACACATTCAAGGCATAATCAAATTCAGTACAATTTTACTCCCAGCTCAGCCGTAGGGATTTAATCACCTGCTTTCGGTGAAGTTTACATGACATATAATTTGAAATTGTCTAGCAGGTGGTTGAAAAATAATGTTGTAGGTATACACTACTAATTTCGATATAAATCTTATGCAATAAACAGTATAGTAGATAGTCATATAATAAATCTTTCTCATAACAGTATTTTCTGAACTTTCAATAACTTGAAGTGACGTCACAAAATGATTTGGGTACGATCCGAATTGTCGGTACGAACAATATTCTTTTGTCAATGGCAGTGTTGTGTTTGTAACTTGACAAGGTGAAGAGGAGGGGGGTGAAAATGTTATGAAATCTTATTTTGGGTACAAGCTAGGACAAAAACGGCAATTATAGTCTTGCAACTCGAGACAACCAAGTACTAGACATGTTTATAAACTGAAGAATCTAGACTAGTGGTTCGCCCCAAACTGAGATCTCGCGAGTCGCGAAACTGAGTCTCCCATAAAAAAAAACATATATTATTTGTAATCTTTGACTATCAAAATAGTGCCACGAAGTGGATAACCATCTAACTTGACCTACATTTTCATTCAAGTTACAGGTAACGGGAGATCATGCTTTATTATTTTTTATTTTTTTTTATGGTTATTATTTTTTGCGGTAGTAATTGCAGTTATTCTGGATTTTAGACTTTTCCCTATAATTGTGTGACTAAAGCTACACGCATACCAAATTTCAGCACTGTGGGGTCACTGGTGTACCCTGTGAATTTTGTCAAAGTTTAGTTTTAATTATGGCTAATAACTTAAAAACTGCAAAGTTTAAACAAAACCTTTTATGAGACATGTCATTTGAACGGACAGTCCCATTTTGTTTTTTTTTACCCCTCTTGAACCCCAATATCTCAACAACCCCTCCACATTTTTAGCTCATTTAGTCACACCAAAATTGTGCCATCATTACCTACCTATATACCAAATGTCACGATGATTGGATAAACATTTCGAAAGTTATCCTTGGACAAACAAACATACATACATACATATAACGCCAATTTGCCCAAGTTGATTTAGAGATCTCGCTTCGCTCGATCAATAAAAGAAAAGCAAAACAATAGTTATACTTACTAGTTATGTGTTGTATGTATATACTAGTTATGTGTGCACATGCAGCAAATGGCAAACTCTACTCTCACATTTTCTAAAGTGCCACTTTAACGAATTTCATTTTAATACAAATATGAATAAGTATCGCGATCAAACATAGAAATGGTGCATAAATTTAAAAATAGTATCCCATAAAACATCCGTCGATATATCAGTCTGCGACACGTTAGATATTTGCGGTGACATCCCTAGGGGCAGTGCTACCAACCAAACTATCTGGCCTCACAAAAATCGAACTAAACTAGATGCCAACGCACCTGCCAGACGGGGTCATATAACGTGGGACAAGACAAGCAACCATGATATTGCTATCTTGCTCGCTCTTGCAGCCCTTACGGGAGCTGTTAGTGATGCGTCGAGTACCTATCGATAACACTAATTACCAGTAATTGTATTGAAAAGTAAACAAACATATTTATTCGACGACCTCCGTGGCGCAGTGGGCGAATAGCCGGCTGAGACGCAGGTGGTTACGGGTTCGATTCCCGCCGCGGAACAAATGTTTGCATGATCTACAGATATTTGTTGCGGGTCTGGGTGTTTTTCTATATATTATGAGTATGTATTTACAAAAAAAAAGCATATAAGTATTCTATCAGTTATCTGGTTCCCATAGTACAAGCTTTGCATAGTTTGGGCACCGTGTGAAATGTCATGCATTGTTTATGATTTATTTATTTATTATTCTTTGGCCCCGTCTTCCACGAGTCTTGCCGTACAATATATGCGCAAGAAGTACAAAACTGGAAGTAAACGTATACCTCAATAGACAATAATGACGTCACTACGGCCAGATGAGTTGGTCGTATTCGAAGTGTTTACTCCGCAGTATGTAAACTCGTGACTTTAGATGCGGAAAATGTAGAAAAATTTGAGAGAGATGCCGAACAACAAATTTTCCGGTTATGCGTTGAATGCCCGTCTCATAATATGTTTGTACTTCCTGCATATGTGACGTAGTTGTATTCTTGAAGAATGCATGAATTCGGTGATGATACTTAACCTCTTGTAGTTTGAATATCAAAAGCCTGGATGAATTTCAAATTTTTAGTGCTGTAAAACATATTTTTCGGAAGTGTATGTAATGCAAATTCGTAAAATAACTATAATATCGTCGTGCACAGAATCGTTGCCCATTTATAATATAAAATGAAGTCACTTCCGCTGGCGTTACCTTAGATCTTTTAAACTAATACACGGATTTTAATGTAGTTTTCAGCAATAAATAGAGTGATTCAAGAGGAAGGTTAATATGTTTATTCATACATACTAACTGCGAAAGTAACTGTTTGTTTGTTACCTTTTCATAACTAAACGGCTGAACGGATCGTAATGAAATTTGGCAAGGAGATAGATTGTATCCTGGGGAAGGACTTAGGCTACTTTTTACCCGATTGCGCAAAAGGAGGGTAATGTTTTTATTGAAATACCATGCATGCGAAGCCACAGGCGGGTCAGCCAGTTGCATAATATAATATATTAGAAGATAGATTGACCTTACTGTTACACCAAAATTACATATCTTAAACCTAGAAAACTTAAGACTAATACGCAGTGGTGCAGGTGGACTTATCGCTTAAAGCGATCTCTATCTGGCAACCTCCTTTGGGAAATATACAGTGGGTGCTTTATTTTTATAGTAGGAACTTTTATTTACTTCAAAAAGACCATACGGTTTTTATATAAAGCAATTTAATTTACACTAATATTATGAAGAGGAAAGGTTTGTATGTTTGTAACGAATAAACTCAAAAACTACTGGTCCGATTTCAAAAATTCTTTAAACATTAGAATTTTATATTATACTTGAGTAACTATATTTAATACTAGAAAAGTTTAAAAAATAAATGTCCACCCGCGCGAAGCCGGCACGGGCCGCTAATGATTCTATAATTACTCGTACAAGCAATAACTTGGTGCGGCAGTAAATTTCATGGCCATCAATCATAATATTAATTTAGTTAATGTCGAATAGGAACTATCTCTTAATCTGGAATATCAATAATGGTTGGCCTATTTGTTCAGTCAGTATGATCTTCTAATTGCTATTGACTCATATCCTATATTCACACGAATGGGCCCTTTCAGATTGTGTTTACGTTCCTACAAGACCCAGGGCTTTTTGCTCTTTCAATACAAATTATAAAAAGGTCTATTCTACATTTAAATGGATTTACAAAGATTTTTTATAAGTTTTATAAGTATATTGGATATGACTATTATTATTACTAGTGGTTCGCCCCGAACTGAGATCTCGCGAGTCTCCCATAAAAACAAAAAAGAAATTGTAATCTTTGACCATCAAAATAGTGCCACGAAATAAATAACCAACTTACTTGACCTACAGTTCCATTTAAATTACAGGTAACGGGAGTTCATATTAAGTGGTTCTTCTTTTTTGGGGTACAAAATGCAGTTATTCTGGATTTCAGACTTTTGCCTATTTTTGTGTCACTAAAGGTACACGAATACCAAATTTCAGCATTGTGGGGCCACTGGTGTACCCTGTGACTTTTGTCAAAGTTTTGTTTTTACTCGTATTATGGCTAATAACTCATAAACTACAAAGATTAAACTAAAAATAGAAACAGGATTGAAAGGATTGAAATGTACTCATGAAAACCTTTCATTTGACGTCCCGATTGACCTTATAGTCTCATTTTAATTTTTTTTACCCCTCTTGAACCACAATATCTCAACAACCCCCCCCCCCCCCCCACATTTTTAGCTCATTGAGACACACCAAAATTGTGCTATCACTACCTACCTATATACAAAATTTTACGATGATCGGATAAACGCTTCGAAAGTTATCCTCAGACAAACAAACATACATACATACAACGCCGATTTGCCCAAGTTGATTTGGAGATCTCGCTTCGCTCGATCAATTATTTAAGTTATCAAGGATTTTTGAATTAGTAAACTCGATTTGCAGCGGATCCCATCTCAGCTCGCTCCGGCTTCGCATGGGGTTCATAAAAAAATATAGGCAAGTTTGGTTTTGAGTTTTTACAAATATCCCGTAGAAAAAGCGCATTTCGTTTTTCCAGAATATCCCAATTTTACGTTTTTCTTTTCCTTAAAACCTTATACGAATATTTATAAAAAATAAGCCAAATCGGTTCAGCCGCTCTTAAGTAATGCGCTTACCAACGAGCAGCATATTATTTTTATTTATTGTTAACCTACATACCAAAGTTGTTTTTAAGGAATATTTTAATGATATCACCATAGAAGCATCTCTTTTAATTCATGATTTTAGTTTATCAAAATTTTATCTGGAGAACTTCAGATGAAATTAAAATTTTCCACATTTTCAAGTAGCTGACGCGCAAAATCCTCAGCTGAAAAGCTGTCATATCACGCCTCTTGGTCTCTAAAGCAGGTGAAAACTTCAGGCTTTGTGTTTCGAGTGCGTCTCGGGTGTAAATCTCAGCTTTTATAACTGCGCACCAACCTGTATACTGAGGATGATCAGCCAGTTAGTAAAAGTTAATTAATATGTACTGCCTTCGTGGCGCAGTGGGCGTATAGCCGGCTGAGACGCAGGAGGTAGCGGGTTCGATTCCCGCCGCGGAACAAATGTTTGCATGATCTACAGATATGTGTTCTGTGTCTGAGTGTTTTTCTATATATTATAAGTATGTATTTACAAAAAAAAGTATATAAGTATTCTATCAGTTATCTGGTTCCCATAGTACAAGCTCTGCTTAATTTAGGGGCTAGATAGCGCTGTGTGAAATGTCCAGCGATATTTATTTATTTATTTATGTACGAGTTAGTAGTTAATAATAACTATATTTCAGGCTTAAAAATAAGTACAATACCCATATTTTTTTATTCGAGTACCCATATTTTTTTTATTCGACCTCATTCGCATATGAACTACCTTATGTTAAACGGTAACCATAGCCTATAACCAAAGTACTAATAGTTCGCCCCGAACTGAGAACCCCCAAGTCTCCCATAAGAACAAGAAAAATTATTTGTAATCTAGTATTATAATATTATTGGACTATCAAAATAGTGCCACGAAATACATAACCACCTGACTTAACCTACAGTTTTATTCAAATTACAAGTAACGGGAGTTCATGTTAATTGATAACACTTTTTTGAGATAGAAATTGCAGTTATTCTGGATTTCAAGCTTTTCCCTATATTTGTGCCACTAAAGCTACACGCATACCAAATTTCAGCACTGTGGGGTCACTGGTATAACCCTGTGAATTTTGTCAAAGGTCAGTTTTTATTATGGTTAATAACTAAAAAACTACAAGGTTTAAACTAAACCTAAAAAGGGGGTCGAAATGTACTTACCTTTTACTAAATGTGCCATTTGACCGGATAGTCTCATTTTGTATTTTTTTTACCCTTCTTGAACCCCAATATCTCACCACAGTTTAGGCTCATTTAGTCACAACAAAATTGTGCCATCACTACCTACCTATTAACTAAATTTCACGATGATCAGATAAACGCTTCGAAAGATATCCTAGGACAAACATACATACATACAACGCCGATTTGCACAAGTTGATTTGGAGATTTCGCTTCGCTCGATCAATTACCTCGTAGGTTACGCACCGTAGAAACGTGCCCTACGATGCACTGCCTTACGTCCATCAACTTGAGACACACAGGTGTAAACCTCACATGCCTGTAATTTCACCGGCAAACATACCCTTCAAACCGAAACAGCAATGCTGCTTGACGGCATAAAATTAACATACCCTAAAACTAACATACATATGTATATTTAGAATGTAAAATTTATTTATAAGGCACGTTGTTTTGTGGCGGGCTAGGTATACGGAGCTAGAAGCGTATCAGCGAGCCTTCTACAGAATTGCCGAAATACGACACCGGTCAGAATACTTCCTTCGCGATCATAGCAAAATCTGAAATCAAGTGTAATGTGTTGTGTTGAAGTGTTGTGGGCGCACAACAAATAAGTTAAAGCTCCACAACCATGCATACGTTAAGTATCAATCAATTCATTTACAAAAAAATGATATTAAAATGTCAGATTATATAAAATTATTCAAAGGATTTATCGCTGAGAAATTTATTTATATTGTAACTAGCTTCCGCCCACGGCTTCGCACGCGTGTTTTATCTATGAAAAGTAGCCTATGTGTTAATCCAAGCCATAATCTATTGACATACCAAATTTCATTGAAATTGGTTCAGCCGTTATGACGTGATTGAGTAACAAACAAACATCCGAACTTTCACATTTATAAAATTAGTGTGATACATATGCTTTTTCTATTAATATTTATTACAAGTTTCTCTTAGTTATCTAGAAGCGTTGGTAAAGCAAACTAGAGATCTCTGTCTAGCGTTGAAATGATACATTATGGAATAAAGTAATTTAGGTAGTCAGATTATCTGAGGCCACACAAGAATTGAAAGTGGGTATAATAGTAACAGAACCCACTCTCAGAATAAATATTTGCAGACCATGCAAACATTTTGCGGCGGAAATGGAAACCCTTAACTATCTCTAAGAGCGTTGGGATCTTGGGTGTCGACATCTCCAGTGTCGTGGAGTTCCGGAGTCACTTAGAAGACAAGGCAAAGTTGGCATCCAAAAAGCTCGTTGTGCTCAACAGGGCAAAGCAGTAATTCAGTGCGGGGCAAAGACTGCTTCTATATAAGGCGCAAATCCGACCCCACATGGAGTATTGCTGTCATTTATGGGCAGGAGCACCTGGATATCAACTAGGGCCACTTGACTCTGTTCAAAGACGAGCTGTGAGAATTGTTGACGATCCCATTCTCACAAGCGGTATTGAGCCCTTAAGTCTCAGGAGAGATTTTGCCTCCCTGTGTGTGTTCTTTCGCTTATAAAATGGGTTGTGTTCTGAGGAGTTGTTTGCTATGGTGCCTGCAAGTACGTTCTATCATCGCACCGCTCGCCATCGGCAGGGAATCCATCCACACACCTTGGAGACGATCTGGTCGCGTACCGTGACGTTCCAGAGATTTCCTCCCGCGAACACTTCGCTTGTGGAATAGTCTCCCTGTCGAGGTTTTCCCTAGGGACTACAGTATGGGGTTTTTCAAAAAGGGCGTTTAGAAAATTTGAAAGGGTCGGCAACGCGCGAGTAATACCTTTGGTGTTACAAACGGCCATAGGCTACGGTAACCGCTTACCATCAGGTGGGCCCTATGCTTGTTTGCCACCTTAGTGGTATAAAAAAAAACCTCAATCTCGATCTTGTCTACGCGTCAGTCGGCTCCCTTCTCGCAACACAGGCGCAACACTAATGAATTACACTAATGATGTGTAAAAACATGCAATAAGTAGGTAAGTATTTTACTTGTACATTTTTTTTTATTGTTGATAGCCAAGCGCTTGATCACTAGGTACCTCAGTAAGTGATGGTGTGGTCGAAGATGGAGCACGCTTGCCTATAACCTAATAAGCCATCCTTTAGTATTTTTTTACCATCCAGTGAGAGTTGAATTACCCAATTACCGTAGGTGTTGGTACACACGGTTACACCTCAAGCTGAACATTCCAGTATAAGCTGACCTCGCATTGTGTAGGTTTTCCGTACAATGAGAGGTCAGCATATACTGGATATGTATAGCTTGATGTGTAGCCGTGTGTACATTTATAGTCCAGGAAATAGCATTACCAGTACTGAGAAATGTCTAGACGAAGTGGATTGTACAAAGGTGCACTTTATAAGTTTCTCCGAACATGATATTTCTAGATAAAACCTAACAGAATTAGCTTTGAGAAGTTTTCAAAACGTAGAGTGGGTAGATATTATTTTCTTTAGTGAAATGCCTAGATAATGGTTTTAAGCAGGGTGCATCAGAACGTACGAGTACATATATGACTAAATCGAAAAATTAATATCTTAACCGTTGGCGATTCTACCGACGAAAATATATATATCATTTCTAAAAATAATCTGTAACTTGTTATTAAAATCAAATAAATAAATAAATATTGCTGGACATTGCACACAGCGCTATCTAGGGCCAAACTAAGCAGAGCTTGTACTATGGGAACCAGATAACACCCAGACACGGAACAAATATCTGTAGATCATGCAAACATTTGTTCCGTGGCGGGAATCGAACCCGAAACCTCCTGCGTCTCAGCCGACTATACGCCCACTGCGCCACGGAGGTCGTCTAATTTATTATCAGAAATAATATATAAAATTAAGAGTACTTACATGACTATAAAAATACGTAAAAAAAGAGTGGCGCTTCATGCATGCGTCAGAGTAATACGCAAGATGAAGATGAAAGCGCACTGGTGTAGACAAAGCAATTGCTTAAGTGCAGACAATGACCCTCCTTTGAGTAAACATACATTTTCTGAAGTAATAATGGTTAAATTATTACTATAAAGATAAAATCTAGAACTATTTTTCAAACTTTCGCGATCACTGTACATAATTATTGATTAAAACGGGTATTTATCGCGTATGTACCTTTTTTATATATTAGCCCGACGTTTCGGCTGTGTTGCAACAGGCGTGGTCACGGGTTGACTCAATCCCAACGGGTCAAAGGGTTGAGTCAACCCGTGACCATGCCTGTTGCAACACAGCCGAAACGTCGGGATAATAAATAAAAAAGGTACATACACGATAAAAATTATTATTATTATTATTGCTGGACATATCACACAGCGCTATCTAGCCCCAAACTAAGCAGAGCTTGTACTATGGGAACCAGATAATTGATAGAATACTTATATACTTTTTTTTAATACATACTTATTATATATAGAAAAACACCCAGACACGGAACTGTAGATCATACAAACATTTGTTCCGTGGCGGGAATCAAACCCGCTACCTTATGCGTCTCAGCCGGGTATACGCCCACTGCGCCACGGAGGTCGTCAAAATCTAAAAGATCTAAATACATTTGAAAAGTAGTTTAGATGACGTGGGTAGTTATTGCTTTTTATGCCTAAACAATTTATGAACAAAGATTTTCTGCACGTTTATTATGTTATATAAGTATTTGATTTGAGCGGAATTTCAATACTCCAGTCATAGCGAATATCAATGTCATGGAATTTTTCATTTTAACACGAATCCAAGCACCTACAGCACGACTGGGACACACGAGCTTTTTCTATTAAAGTTCAACCACAGAATTCAGCGCGATAGCTGGTTCACTCCATAAGTAAAAGCATAATGAACAAAAATGTAAAAAAAGAGTATTTTATTATTATGATTCAGTATTTATTATTTTATTTATTTTTATTGTCATTAGATAATTTTATTGAAAATGTTTTTGGTTGCAAATAAGTTTTTTTTAGAATCGGTATCTGAATTTTACTATCGACATAAATTGTAACACCAGTTCTAGTTTTCTTCAGAAAAGTTAAAACTTTTAATATGCATCAGTATCTTTGTGAGAGAAGTTATATTATAATTGTTATATATTATATTAGAAGTTCTTTATATATAAAAGAAATATAGTTGTTATTCTTGTCTCATTTTCGAAGGATGAATAGTTATAAACATAAGCAGATTAAATGTTTATCCATTTTTTTCCTTTTAAGGGTTCTACAGAGTTAGGAATAAATAAATTCAGGGTTTTAATAAATGTTTAGAAACCAAAATCTATGGAATTTCAAAAAAACAATAGCTACTGTTTCTGGTAGAGCCTTGGTTACTCTCGGATCGTCGGATCTTTTCATGTACCCCCACATGTAGAAACAAAATTTTCAACTTATAGGTCAAAATGTTTCTAAGACCAGATTCTAAGATAAATGCGATGTCAATCTAAAACTGCACTACTTTTATTTTTTTATAAACTCATGGAACGCTGACATATCGTATATATATTTTTTCACACCACCTGCTCGACAATGTGAAATTATATGTCATGTAAACCTCACCGAAAGCAGGTGATAAAATCTCTGCGACTGAGCCGGGAGTAAAGTCAATTTTGTGTTGAATTTGGAAGCAAATCTGTATTAAAATTTGAACCCCAAAGAGAACTTGTTTGTAAATAGTACTAACCTCTGCACAGAATGCACCAACCTGGATGTATGGTTTTTATTGTCTCGCAGAAAGTGTGAAAAGTATAGTATTTTCCTCGTGAATAAAACTTTCTGCATCTTTAGCGTGCTTTATCCCTATCTGCACTCGGGATTCTATTAACTCTAGAATCCTTCGTTACGTTCGGAATTCAATGTAGCGCCCGTGATGCAAGACACTGCCTTATCCCCTCGTTTAATAATCTACTTATAATCGTAATAATTTTTGATATTGATAAATAATACAATCTTCGAAAAGTTTTTATCGTAAGGTATCATTCAATTTCAATTTAAAATAACCCAGTTAGCCTTTTTGAGCTGTGTCAAAACGTAACACAATCTGACAAGTTTGTGTGACAAAGGAGTAAAAGGATCTGCGATACAACTCGGGGCCCTTGATGTATGAACGTAATTTACACGTGTCTTCCATTTTGATAACGTGCCAATTTCTTTTCGTAATGCAAATAAAAAGGGTCCATTTACAGGATACTTTTCATTTTATCCTTTGTAAAAGATCTATTTACAAATTATCCTCGAACAAGTTTACAGATATGATTAAGTAAAATATATTCGATATTAGACTGATATTATGGGACACAATATGTTGATTAACATATTGATACTTTGAAATCGAATCATTGTAGAATTCGATACTCGATACATAAATTGCATTACGGAAAGACAAACTGGACCTAACTGTAACTAAAACCTTGATGAAATCAGCTGATTAGATGAAATTTTCACCAAAAACAGATGCTTGAAAAACATCAATTACGAAAAGTTTTCGAACAAAAATTGTTGTTATAAATGGGAACAACAAGAATATGAATAACCCCTATTTTCCTAACCACTTTTATTACCACTAGATGAAAAGACGACCTGATAAAGATTGCTGGGAGCCGTTGGGTGCAGGCCTCACAAGATCAGTCGCTCTGGAAATCTATGGGGGAGGCCCATCTTCAGAAGTGGACGTCCTGATAAACCCTCTTTTAGACCAATCTTCATATTCTGAAGCGCCCTGTAATAATACTCAATGCATAATACAACGCAACAGCTTGCTCGCTACTTTTGAAAAATATCCTGACTCAATCATTAAACCTACAGCTGCCATCTATCCTTTTTGCAGAGAACAGGCAAAGTAACCCGCTCATTTCTCTCTAAGAAAATGGTTCTGGAAAAGTTATTTTTTCAGCGCCATCTATGAAGGGAAGTGGAAACTATGTCAGGGTTCAGTATACTCCATAAATGGGGTATCCCTCTGAAATTAAGGAAAATACCCTACTAGCAACGCAACTGAGTATTCGAACTAGTTCAAACTTTAATGAAGAGAGTTCGCTAATAGTATGTACGAGTACGTTAATATTATTACTAATTATTATTAATTCGAAAGTAACTCTGTCTGTTTGTAACGTTTTCACGACTAAACGGCAGAATCAATTTAATAAAATTTGGTATAAAGATAAACTATGATCGGGATTGAGTCATAGACTAATTTACTCGACTGCGCAGAAACAGGGTAATATTTTTTGTTGACAAACCACTCGTGCGAAGCCGCGGGCGGATACTTGTATTATTATATTTACATAGAGTTGTTAAGATATTATCTCTCCTGTGGTAGTACGTCTGATTCATACAGACACTGTTTAGTTTGCATTTTATGAGTATTTGGTTATTGATTATGATTTATTGTTTTTACCGTAGCAGTGCTACGACGCGTAGAGGTACTCTACAATAATATGGACTGGACCTTAGTCCGCCATTCCTGAGCAGAAGGCATTAAGGCCCCACTGGTATGCTGTAGAGTATTGGATAGAATCTCCACCACTATTAGAGACTCAACTGTACATTAGAATTCACTAGCAGAATTCTGTAACATTTTTTGCTACTTTAAACATTTAGTCATAGGTCATAACAATTGTCTCCTAACGTCAGTAAAGCAGAATGGTTCCTTCGATTTAGTGATATAAGTTTGACGCCCAATAAATGTCCGTGTGTGTGCCTGTCTTGCTGTGGCATCGTAGTTTTCAACGGGTGGACAAATTCGGACGCAGTTTTTTTTATAGAAAGTTAGTTAAACTGTGGTAACTTCTTAACTTCTTAGCTACGTGTGATGAAGATCAGGTCACCGATCCAAAGATTAACAGCACTTTTTCTTTTTGGTGAAGGGATCTCTGCTAATGGAAATATATTACGGGGTTTTAATACGTTTATATAAACTATGATACCAAAAATCGAACCTATTTAAGAAAATCTATTAACACTTTATCTATATTTTTATAAACTATAATGTCTCTTACTAAATTATTAAAAAGCTCATTAATAGTACAAGTCTAAGATAATTTATCTACCTAATCAAATGAAACATAATCTTATAAACATCGTTAACACGCTTGATATTTCATCTCAATTCCCCATCTTCCGCAACCCATTAAAAGTATATTTAAAACCCCTAAATCGCTTACAATAAATCACTTCAATCCACGGCATTAATCAAACAATAACCACAGGAAATTGGATCCGCCTCATCACAAGCTTTTAGAGATCCTTTGTGAGTTAAAGAGCTCTGACATAACGTGTTATCAAATAAAAGAAAGGTGTGAATTTTAGCAGGCGGTTGGCCCCTCCTACCTAAGATGGCGTTATCCCCTCTTCTTAGCAACAGCCAGTAGCGTGAGAGGATAACACCTCTACCATACCTACAGCATCGGCTGATCAGTCGGAACCACCTATTTTCGGAAGCAATTATCAGTTTCCGACTACTCTGACGACCGCGCCGCGGATGAAGATTGCGACGACCGCTCTTTTGCACGATGTCCGCTGCGACAATGTAAAGTGATTCGTTATTTTTTAGAAATGGAAGCAATAGATGATATTTCTAGTACATGCGATAATGAGTCGCCAATGAATACGGATGCAACAAACGTGTCGTGTGATAGAGACTCCTACAGTGAATCAGGAGCCGAATTCGAAAGTGATAACGAAATTGACATTTGTGAGAACAGTGAATCGATCAATAAAATTATCGATAAAAACCAAAGAGCAATACAAACCAGTAGTTTCACAAATGATAAATTGTTTTACTTTGAACAGAATAGAGTGCTTTTTCCGAACAGATTGGTGAATTCAAAAAGTGTTTGTGGCAGTCATTCTTCTCAGAATGCAAAAAGTTTTATGAACGGTAAAAGTAAAACTTTTCTTATTGACAGTATTTTAGGCAATAATATTAGCAGTGAATCCAAAGTTGAAGGTTTATCACAGGACGTTGATAATTTTGAAGAGACCGCTGATGAACGAAATGGTGAGCCTAAACTAGAATTATAACACTTTTTAATAACATCTCTTTAAAGATTTATTGTTTCTTATCGATATATCAAATAAATCATAATAAATAAATAAAAAGAATTTAATAAGGAACAACAAATATACAATCATCTGTACAGTTTGAAACGATGATGCCTGTATTAGTATGAAAAGTGTGTTACAGACACCAACGCCCTCCTCCTATACAGCAATGAGTTCCAATCAGGTAACATATCAAAAACTAAACTAAAAATTACAGTTAAATAATTAATGTTCACTTGGATAACATACAAAATCTCAAAACTCAGAATTTCACTAGTAATACCCTATTTTCGCCAAGCCACCGTTGCTCAATAAAACAATAAAATAATTCCAGATCTTTTTACAAGCTTTTTATTAACTTGCAATGTATGTGTGTTTGTCCGGGTAGAATCTTGCAACTGAATTTTAAATCCGTTCCCTTCAACCGATTGAGCTGAAATTTGGAATACATATGTAACTTCGGTGACAATGCAATAATATGGTACCATGGAGGTGGTCCCATGATGGAGACGGATGCTAGACAACGGAACTTCTGAATGGATTATAGTAGGCTACTAGTGTTTGTGCTCATTTGAATCTGCTTCCGGTTCCGATTATGAATTTTATTAAAGCTTGTTTTGAAAAAGTAATTTTTCAACAAAAACTTATTACTTTCATCTTATTATTCATTTTTAATTTTATCTCTTCCTACAAACACAAAATAGGCATAATCAAAACTCCTAATTGTAAAAATAGGATTTGGAATCTGTTCTCATTTATTTTTATACGCTTCCTCAACTAATTTCTTTTTCAGAATTTTAATTAAATATTGGCATGGCTTTAGAATTGTTTTCGGAAACTTAAAATGTTCTGAATATCCAGATGAAAAGTTGACAACCGGAAAAGTAATATTGAAACCGGACGGATGAAACACATTATATTTTAGACAGTGATATATTTTCGATATAAAAAGAACATTCGAGTAAACAGATTTCAGTTGCTGTCTTATCTTAAATCTCAATAATAATTTTGCCTTCAGGCGAAAGAAAGGGCTAGACGGTCATGCTTGGAAGTTGTCTCTTCTTTGAAGAGTAAATGGAAAGTTATGAAAAAAGTATGTTAGTTTTATCTAATATCTTCAAAGTTATGAACATGGAACTTGATTTATTTTTATAAAGAACTATAAAATAAAATCAAAATCTCACAGACGTAAAACAAACATGTCAAATGTGGTGACAGAGATTGGCGATCGTCTTAAAACGTGGGACCCAGATCCTTTCATTATGAAATCACTCGCTATTGACACACTTTTTTCTGAGACAAAGTAAAACTCAGAAAATGTTTTCCACAAAGTATTAATATACCTAAATAAATAAAAACGTTTATTTCAGATAAGACATACATAGTTTTTGTTTGTAAACACACAGAAAATTCCTAAAGTTACTAGAAACAAAAAAATAAATGATAAAAGAATGTAATATTGGAGCATGTGACAAACTCCTGTCGCGACGTGGGCGAATAGCCGGCTGAGACGCAGAAGATTGCGGAATTGATTCCCGCTGCAAATGTTTGCATGGTCTGCAGATATTCGATTGTGGTTTGGATATTTTTCTATATACTATATATGTATCTACAAAGAAAGATCGGGTTAAGCCAAGCCATCTACCGCTCTCCAAAAATTATTCTATTTCAATTCTACTTTAGCTCATACATCGAGTCTAAGGCTAAAACAGCTGCCATGAAGCTGGGCATCCTCAACAAAGTCAGGAGATACTTCACACCAGGACAGCTTCTTAGTCTTTATAAAGCTCAAGTCCGGTCTGGTATGGAATACCGCTGCCACCTTTGGGATGGTTCGGCCAAATACCAGCTCGCTACCTTAGACTCGATAGAACGTAGGGCTTTTAGGCTTATAGGTGAGCAATATATGGCGGAGACGAAGACCCAAAGTCTCGAACACTGCCGTAAAGTTGCAAGCCTATCAATCTTTTACAGAATACATTTTGGGGAATGTGCCCAGGAACTATACGATCTGATCCCGCTATCTCCCTTCCATCAAAGGACAAGCAGGCGCACGGCTCAGTACCACCCGTACCTTGTCAATATACCACCCATTCGCACACACCGTTTTGGTTCTACGTTCTTAATGCGTACAGCTAAGGTATGGAACACTGCCGTCGTCTGTTTTTCCTAAAGAATACAATCCGGGCCTCTTTAAAGTAAGAGTAAATAGGTTTCTTCTAGATCTTCGTGCTTCATCTTAGACCACATCATCACTTACGATCAGGTGAGATTGTGGTCAAACGAAGTTCTATCCAGTTAAAAAAAAAATTCAATAGTATAGTTGAAAATCCATCTTCGAGTGTCTCCAGCAGGCGATTTATGAACGTCGTTAACGCTTGCAACTAGGACCTTACTGTAATTTTTTTGCAGTGACATCGACCTCTACATGTCCCGACTTAGCTGCACTGAGCGACGCAGGAATCTTGGCTGGCCATGCGTATGCACACTGGTTGGCTACTCAACAACCTTCCTCGACGTTTTTTGGTAAGTCACCTTTTAATCGATTTTGTTATTTTCGATTTAATATGTATGACGGTGGTTAAGTAGTAATTTATATTCTCTTTGAGAAGTAGCGTATGTCATAATGACGACCGAAAATACAATATACAAATCAAAGTCAAGAATAGGTTAATTATTTTACTTTGTAGGGTATATTAATCCTAACCAAATACCTAGTAAATACGGACGAAATCTTGTAAATTTTGTTGATGAGCCTATTTTTTTTATTATTAGCTTTTGCGGGTTTAGTTTCAGTGCGGCCACGAGGCCTATTGTGATCGCCATTTGTTTTTGTGTCGCCCCTAGGTTGTAGGGGCGTTTAAAGTTCAGCACTAAGTCCTACAGCTGCTAAAAACTGTAGAATATTCTTAGGGGTGATCACTGTTAGCCCCTTCGGGCTAAGAATGTGTTTGCCCAGATGAATGCTACGTTTATGCTACTTTTTCCACTGCTAGGCAAAGGCCTCCCTCAACTCTTTCCACCTATCGCGATCTTTGGCAGATTCCCACCATTCCTTCTCGAATCCAATGTTGTCGTCGCTGCCGACCCCGACGTCGCTGTTCATCCGGTACTCAGGGTGTTACGATGTTGGCCCATTTCTCCGGAAGCATTCGACTTACGTGCCCGGCGCAACCCCACTTGAGCTTCACGGTTTTGTCTCCCACATCGGCAATGCCAGATAATGAACGAAGCGTGGTATTCCTCACCCGATCGATTCTCCGGAACTCTAAAATGCTGCGTTCCCTTTGGCAAATCTTGAGCTTGAACTTCTGCAGCTCGGTCAATGACCATGTTTGCGCACCTTAGGTTGGGACAGGCAGTTTTTTTTTTAATTAGCTTTCGCGGTTTTAGTTTCATATTATGATCGCCACTTGTTTTTGTGTCACCCCTAGGTTTTGGGAGCGTTTAAAGTTCA
Source organism: Philereme transversata (assembly GCA_963924445.1). Lineage (NCBI taxonomy): Eukaryota > Metazoa > Arthropoda > Insecta > Lepidoptera > Geometridae > Philereme > Philereme transversata. Next base: position 10,065,394 of record OZ004353.1, read on the forward strand.
CCATTAAGTCCTACAGCTGGTAAAAACTGTAGAATATTCTTAGGGGTGATAGCTGTTAGCTCCTTCGGGCTAAGAATGTGTTTGCCAAGATGAATGCTACGTTTACGCATTAGTGGACCACACTCGCCTAACAGATGTAAGGGTGATTCTACCATCTCATTACAGAATCTGCAGGTTTGTGTATCGCATAGCCCCAGCTTGAACATGTGCTTATTAAGCCGACAGTGTCCAGTCAGGGCTCTGTCTATAATGCGGAGATCGTTTCTGTTTAGCGCTAGTATTCGGTTTGTATACCGTTTATCAAAGGCTGTAATCAGTGATTTCGAATGGTTCATGCCTGAAGAATTGATCCAAAGTGTGGACGATTCCTCGAAGCAGAGGTTCATAACGGTTATTTGTGCCTGGCTTTTTGGTATGCCACAGAATGGCTCAGTGACCTGCTGTGTTCCATTTGCCTCAGCTCGTGCAAGCTCGTCGGCACATTCGTTACCGTCGATACCTGCGTGTCCCGGAACCCATATTAAGATAACTCTGTTCTTTACGCTCAGAGCGTTTAACGTGACAGACAGTCCTCGACCAGCCTGGACGAGATGACCTTCGAATCCAGTGCCATAAGTGCTGCCTGGCTGTCAGAATTGATTTAGATTGTATGGTTGGTGTATCGCTTTTGCAGATTGGTTTCCGCACATTATAGAATGGCAATCTAGAATACATATGCTTTCTTGAGATATTTCGAACTATTACGACAGTTGGTTACTGGGGTCAGTCTTCATTAAATTCAGCCACCGGTTAGTAAACCACGATTTTACTCACACTAGTCCTAAAAAGGGAGTTGGTATTAATAAATAATAATAATAATAAATATTGCTGGACATTTCACTATCTAGCCCCAAACTAAGCAGAGCTTGTACTATGGGAACCAGGTAACTGATAGAATACTTATGTACTTTTTTTTTCAATACATACTTATATAGAAAAACAACCCGACCCGAAACAAACGTCTGTAGATCATGCAAACATTTGTTCCGCGGCGGGAATCGAACCCACTACCTCCTGCGTCTCAGCCGGCTATTCGCCCACTGCGCCACGGAGGTCGTCAAAGGTTATTGGCAAAGGGTTTTTACAAAGTCTGCTACCAAAAGAATCTGTCAAAATTTTTTTTTGCAATTTCAGCTCATCTATGAATTCCACGCTATTTAAAAGAACAAATCGCTTATTGTAGTTCTCCGTGACGCCTCAGTCAGATGCTGGACCCTTATTGTGTAATTCTTCTGGGCTTCGACATCGTCTTCGGGCGTCAATCACGTTGATATATATCCCAGTCTTCGCTCAAACATATTAAAATCGGATAAGATAAAATCGGTTGATCTTCCCTTATACCATCCCCTTCTTTGAATCATATTTCTCTTATGAGCGAGTGGGATGCAAGAAGAACCAAATTACTAGTAGTTCCTGATACTTAACATCAGGCGGACCATATGCTTTTTTGACGACCACCGTGGTGCAGTGTGCGAATAGCCGGCTGAGACGCAGAAGGTAGCGGGTTTGATTCCCGCCGCGGAACAAATTTTTTCATGATCTACAGATATTTGTTCCAGGTCTGGTTGTTTCTCTATATATTATAAGTATGTATTTACAAAAAAAAATTGATATAAGTATTCTATTAGTTATCTGATTCCCATAGTACAAGCTCTGCTTAGTTTGAGGCTAGATAGTGCTGTGTGAAATGTCCAGCAATATTTATTTATTTAACCTCCAAGTAGTAAAAAAAGAAAAACAAAAGATACAGGGAATGTGACTTCTAGGTGTTGCCTTTAAACCCCGCTGGCTTTATAAATTTGAAGTAACTCTATCTCTATATCTTTTTGTTTCGTTTTCACGACTAAACAGGTGGACTTATTTCGATAAAATTTGTTATACAGATAGATTATGACCTGGATTGAGACGTAAGCTACTTTTAACCCGACTGAAAAGGAGGGTGATGATTTTATTAACATACCACGCGAGCGAAGCTGGTAAATAATAAGTAACACTCAACAGTGTGACGACCTCCGTGGTGCAGTGTGCGAATAGCCGGCTGAGACGCAGGATAGGTTCGATTCTCACCGCGGAACAAATGTTTTCATGATCTACAGATATTTGTTCCAGGTCTGGTTGTTTCTCTATATATTATAAGTATGTATTTACAAAAAAAAATGTATATACGTATTCTATCAGTTATCTGGTTCCCATAGTACAAGCTCTGCTTAGTTTGGGGCTAGATAGCGCTGTGTGAAATGTCCAGCAATATTTATTATTATTATATATTCCTGAAACCACACTAGGGTCCATATATGATGGGTATTCGCTTCAAGTACCTGCGTACCTACCACACACAGATCAAATATTTGCAGATAATGGTAGACAGTAGATGTGTTGAACGGCCGAATACGATAAGGTCAATTGAACCCAGATGAGTTTCACAATAGGGATGCTGGTGGCATGCGATACAATCGCGTGCGCCTCCTCACCGTCGGGTGTTGGCATTCACACGCGTCGACACGCAATCAACCCTCTGATTAGTATTATACATTTCCGAATGTGGAGATAATGAATAACTTGTTTTCTGACGACTTATAACAGTCACTCTGAGATTATACAGCCCAAAGTTGCGACAGTATTGCAATATTCCTTGACTACTAGAGAAGCGCGGTTTATCGTAGACCATCTCTTACCATCAGGTGAGATCTTTCGGGCTTATAATACGCCTCTAAATTGAAGAACACTTATTGTAAGACACTCCTTTACCTCATCTACTTGAAGTACATTAACAATGACATTTCAACATAAATTTAGATCATAATAAATTAAGATTTTCTTGGCTTTGATGAAGTCTCTCACAAAAAATTTATGAGTGGATGATGTCTATTCATAGGAATTTGGGAAGAAATATTTCATGAATATTTTATTACAAGCAAGTAGTTATTTAATGTTACTTATTTATTCAAGATTCATGTTTCCAAATATGCAAAATAAAATATCCACTCAACACGAGACAGTATAAAAAACTAAGTACCTTTACTTATCACTGGTATCATTTTGTAAATTTTCATTAAAATTAGGGTAAGCGCACACTTAGCTGAAAAAACGCACGGTTGTTTTCCGCAATCGGTAAAGTAGGGTGTTTCGAATCGTTATACGCGTGTTCTTAAATGATATGTCTAAATTATGTAAATAATAGTCAGTTAGTAGGTTGTGACTGTAAACTAAGTAACAATGTTTAACCATTTTGTTCACGGGTATTTAAATACTCTAATGATTATTCACAAAATTTTAAGAACTGAGAAGCACGCCCCCATTTACAAAGTAGCTGCTCTCGCTAAAAACAAACATGGTAAAGTTTTTTCGAGTACTAATCGGAATTGTCGCGGGTTCTTGTTAAGTGGCTATAAACACAATCAGGGTGTTTGCGGAGCGCCCGCGGTTTGACATCGCGTGTCAACACGCCCATACTGTAGACATACGCGCTGGACGAGAACGGTGCTAACCCAACGCTAACCACTTGCGTAAGCGGTTTACGATGGGTAATGATAATAATTTGAAATTATAATGACAACGGGATATCATTTTGACTTGAAGATTTGGAACTTTGAAGTCATACTAAGGGATCTGAAAGAATTATTAATTTATGAATCTAACATGTTTTTTCTTATTAAATAATGATATTTTAACATGTATATTTACATAAAGTTTGGCCGATAAATAATTATTATGTAAATGGCGTAAGAAAAAACACAATGCCAATTCACAAGACATTTTATATTCTTTACAAAAATATAAAAAGAATAACAAAATACCCAATAATTCAACAGAAACAGTGTAAATTCTCGAAGAACTCCTCGTAACATGGACCTCTAAGGCTGTGCACAAACATACAAGCTTTGTTGGTAATTATCGGTGCGGCAGCTGTTTACCGACACCTCGGTGCGAAGTCCCGACCACCGACCGTTGCCGGCTGCGACAATTCGACGAATGTGTCCTCGCCTTTACAACGCGATTCACACTGAAGACTGTGTGATGTTGGTGCTAGCAATTAGAAGGAACGTTGAACATTTTTCACGATTAACGCTAATTTTTATAGTTATTCGTAGAACGCCTACACGGGCTTAAAGTATTAGTTATCGAGTGAGGCTCAAAATATTTGCATTACTAGGAAAAAGGAAGTGACGGCCGGTGAATGCCATTCTTTTACGGAAAGAAAAATAAATAACTAATTATTTGATTATGGAGGATCTCAATTTTATTAATATTTTATCATCTGCTGCTTTGGAATTGTACCCATTTTTGAAATGAAGAAAATTAAATGAAATAACTCAAATTTCCGCTCTATGTTTTTTCCACGACCTTGTTTAGAACATCCAAATGTCCAAATTCCAGGAATACTTGTATTAGAATAAATAATTTAATCTAAACTTTTATCTTAAATCACATGTGGAAATTAGATTTTTTCGTAATCGTTTAATATATACAATTATTTCCAAGAATACGAGTAATGCATGAGTCACTGTGTTGATATAGAGAGCTTGCATGTACACACATTTTATAGCCACTGAAGGTGTCAAAATATCGAATATTTTTATGAGGTCTACCTAACAGTGCATAAAGACTACTTATATAATTAGTATGTTAGAATTACGCCGTAAAGCTTGACGCTCCGCGTTGCTTCATACGTGCAACACATTTTCACAATATATTCGTATCTACTCGTACTACGAAAACTTGTGCGATTTATCGAAGTGTGCGTTTAACCTAACAAATGAAATACAATAAATTGTAAACAAATATTATTTTATTTCTCACAAACTACCGATCTCTGCCACACAAAGCCTGATTCAACTTTATTAGGTGATAACTATTTCCAGTTCTGACAGTTCCATCGAAGGATCTAAAGATTTTTTCATAGTACCTACTTCTCTGTGCGCCTGTGGAACGCCTTACCTTTGTCTATAAGGTCGTCCCAATCTCTTCCTATTTTCAAAGTCAAAGTATACAACCATTTTCTTTCGTTGTCTCATAACTGCTAGCTAGTGTTATTTATCCTCCATATTATGTAGTGCAGTTTATTTATATATTATTTGTATGTATTTATGTTTATTATTATACATAATCAATATGTAGGTATATATTATTTTATGGGTTCTGTTTACGTATGTTTATGCTTAAAGGTACTCTTACACTACCGTCTTTTGATTTTTATTTATCCTGTCCATCCAAAGGTTGTCTGGAAGAGATCGCTTTTAGCGATAAGACCGCCCATTGTACCGTTATTTATTGTTTATTTCCTTTGTTACTGTATTTTTGTTTGGTGTGCAATAAAGAGTATTTCATTCATTCATTCTCTATGTTTATCAAAAGACTATGATGCAAAATGTAATTTACACGATTTTTCTCCAACAGATGACAAAAACCGGAGACAACGACGAGCGGGACCGGAACGGAAACCACGGCAAGCGTACAGCGCAAAACAACTCGAACGACTAGAAGCCGAATTCAAACTCGACAAATACCTTAGCGTCTCCAAACGAATGGAGTTATCTAAAGCTCTGGGCCTCACCGAAGTACAAATCAAAACCTGGTTCCAAAACCGAAGGACTAAATGGAAGAAACAGCTAACGTCCAGACTCAAAATAGCTCAGAGACAAGGCCTTTTTCCTGGGCAAATCTTTGGTCATACCCCACAAACGTACTCACTTCTGAATCCATATGCTTATTCGCCGCTAAGTTGTGTTTTTACTCCAGTAACTTTACCGTCTTTGCCACCGTAATTTGGCTAAAAGCTACATTTCCGAAGTTGGTATTAACACTTACTTCTGTTTGTCTAAATTGGTCTAATTGGTCTAAACTGGTGGTAGGTATCTACAATAACTTTTTAGCAGGGGATGTTATAACCCCTTCTTTGTAGATATCTGAGCAGGGTAAGTACTTGAAAGTTGGGGAGATATTTTTTACTTACTTACCCCATCGATCGTGTGGGTTATCATTGAATAGGCTAAATAACTATTTTGTAACTTACTACAGTCTTTTTTAAATAGCTAGTCACCTGTGACACAGTTTATTTTATTTTAATTTTAGTGACACGTTTATTTTAGTAGTTTTTCTTGTAAGTTTGCTTAATGTTAAATATTCAACTTATTCAACTTTTGGTGTGACGTCAAAAGATGTATTCTATGGACCGGTCATAAGTGACTAGCTATTTGAAAAAGACTGTAGGCGTCAGTAATCATGGCAAATTTCAGCTTTATAGCGCTAATTGTCTACAAATAGTATGGTTATAACTCGTCAAACAGACAAACAGACTTGTAAATACATACTTATAATATATAAAGAAACAACCAGACCCGGAACAAATATCTGTAGATCATGCAAACATTTATTCCGCGGCGGGAATCAGACCCGCAACCTCCTGCGTCCACTGCGCTACTGAGGTGGTCGATAGTGAAACTATCAGGATTCAGAGTTCGATTAACGAACCCTAAAAATGAAGTCAAAACTAAAAATAAAGTCAGAATCGTTTTTGTCCGCCTTTAAATCAGTTGTTTCTTAGATCGGACCGACAAGAAGTTTGTCAGCAGATTTTTTCAATGAAAAATATCAAATTTCGAAAAGTCGCAGAACATAATGTTCGAGTAAGTGAAAATGCCTCCTTTTCCAGTTAACATACTTGTTCCGATCCGTTGTTGTCCTGTAAAGTTGTGCATCATTACCTAGCAGGTTTATACCTAGCCTTATACCTAGCCTAAGTAGGTAATATACTAGTTATGTGTATTTACGGTAATAAAAAACACTGTTAGTTTTCATAACTACTGCATTGATTGATGTGCGAAAAGTACATTAAGGAACTTACTAAGGTTACTTGTCACAAGTTTTTCCATTTAACTCATTAATTCTTAACTAAGTCGTAAAACTATTATAAATATGTAATTAATTAAGTGTTAGTCCACTCATTAAATTAAATATAAGTTATATAGAGCTAGTTGTAATCAAAGTACATGAACTAACATTATGCAGCATATCGAAGAATGCACGAGAATTTAATGTACATAGACAAAGTATGAGAAAGAGACCCTTTGAATTGGCGTTTACATTTCACCAATAACTTTGCTGATAAAACACGCGAGTCTACTCGACTCTTCGTAGTCTACGATTATCTACGAAGGTCTACGCAGTGTCTACGCAGCGCCTACGCTGCGACTACGTTCGACAAATACCCACGCTGTAAAAAGACTAGTGCAATCGGAATCTAAGTGCAATTTTACAAATAAAACAAAATGAAATTATAGTTAAAACTGTTTTAATTACTTCCAACTATAGATATAATTCTAAGAGGACTCACAGTGTGCTATAGGGTATGCGTTATTACAATCGGCACCGCCTAGTCCCAATGCTGCTGCTTTGATGGCGCCCAAGGTACCTCCACGAGCCCATGCCACGCCGGCACTGTGAGTGAAAAACAAATATTTTTTTTTTAATTCCAGCAAATACCACTTTAGTAACTAAATGGTACTAAAGGGTTACCCATAAGTATTGTCCTCTCTATGTAGAACTTAACCAAACTAGTCGATTTAGCTAAAAGAACTCATCCTCATCATCATTATCACTTATTAAAACACTAAGAATAAGGCCTATCCCAGAGCTCGAAGACAGGTCAAATCATAATATTTGCCGATTTTAATGCTCATCTTTCTATTCATGTTTTTTGCTTGTAAAAACAAGCAAAACACTGTACTCATACTTATACAAATTTATTCAAACCGTAGGGATACTACTAAACACTTGGTTACCTCATTAATACTTAAATAAATTCATAGGCTTTTGAGTACCATTGCATCATATTTCTGGAGGTGCTAGAAACAGTCAAGCGTTTTATACACATTAAACACTAATTATGTACTAATTAAAACCTATTTTTAAAAATGAGGTCTACAAACTGTAGTTAGCAGCTTCTTTAGAGTAAACATTGTATTTTCCTTCAATATGTATGTATTTTATATTTATTTATGTAAGTATATATAGGTATATTTTAGGTTTAGGTATTTATTTATTTTTATCCTACATAATTAGGTATTTATTGTAAAACCGCCTGTATCAACGTTTTTTCAACCCAGTCCATCCAAAGGTTGCCCGGAAGATACCGCTTTGAGCGATACGGCTGGCCTTTGTACCACCATGTATTAGTGTAAGTTTTCTAGGTTAAGTTATTGTAATTTGGTGTAACAAAAAAGAATTATCTATCTATCTAAAGATTATAACTGTTGTAGATGGGCATCGTCAAAGAATTTAGTTACCTAATTTAAATTCTAAACTGCTATGAATGTCAATACATTTTGTAGTACAGTTTCTTGTGAAAGGGCTCACCCGGGGAAGTGCTACCACCATACCTATTTCTACCGCCAAGCAGCATTGCTGTGTTTCAGTTTGAAGGGTATGGATGCCGATGAAATTACAGGCACATGAGGCTTTACACCTGTATGCCTCAAGTTGATGGACGCAGGGAAGGGCACATTTCTAAGGAGCGTGACCTACGAGGCAAACTTTGTTATAGGCGATGGTTACCACTTAACATCAGGTGGGCCATATGCTTGTTCCATCTCCATAGTACAAAAAAAATAGGTAGCAATTATAAACATTGAATCTTATATACTGAGGAACGTCAAGAAATAGGAAATTTAGATGAATAATTATATGTCAGATTGTAGCTGCTAGACAACGGCATTGTCAGAGAAGTAATATTGATAAACTAACTCATAAAATAAAGACTAGATAAACCACAGTCTAAATTCTGTAATAAAATTGTATTAAACTAGCTGACCCGCCGAACTTTGTACCACCTTGACCGCCTACCGCCAGTGGAATTGTCAATCGGCCATCATTGTATCTATGCTTGCTGCATCTATGTATGAGAAAATGAATTTTCTTCATCATTCCTTTTTACGTTGTGGCGTACCTAATCAGACACGCACCACCGATCCGAAATCTGTATTGTAGGATGATGGTCCTACCTTTATTTTACTATTAAATGTTTGCGTTTGGACCACACCGTAATACAGGTTTCGGACCGACCGGCGCTCGCAAACGCCTGCCTTCGTTTCTCCACCACACTTGACGCGGCCACTGTGTCGATCGCGCGTTCGCGTATTTTGCTTTGTATTCGCTCCCTAAGATTATCGTGTCTATTTCTTTTAATTAAATTCATTTGTGCTGTTCACCTAATAATATTTTTCGTTTAAACTATCATTCTTCACACCTTCATCACTTCACGCTTTCATCACTTCGCGTCCACATCAACTTTCTGATCTGTCAGTACATCTCACTACCATTTTCACAACGTTAATTTTTCCCATATTTTAATAGTTATTCTGCTATTCGGGGCAAAAACCAATCCAACAAATTAAAAACCATGAAAATCGGTCCAGCCCATCTCGATTTATAAGTGTTCGAACAAATCCGACTTTGTTTTATATATATATATATATATACATAGATATTAAATAAATTAGAAATTACACAGAAAATACATTTTATAATCTCAAATTGTATCTGCTGTTTAAGGGCATTGACATTTTACCTAAAGTAAATAATTTTTTTTTTCGAATGGACTAATCTCGCTGTTGGCCTCTGAGGCCGTGACAGCTTAACCGAACTTTTGGCGAGCGCAGATGGTGCTCAGCCCAGTAAGTTTTTTAGGCAACTAGCGCAAGGGCACCACTAAGGTACGAGCCTCGGCTTGGGCTGTTGCCAGGGTGGGGATAGGAGAGAAACGCCCGGGTACATGTCTGTACCTCGTATAGGCGGCGACTGAAGGGACTCGTCGACCTCGCCGGCGAGGTCGGTGTTTCTGTGAAGTGTTTGCTCTGTCTGATGTAGATGACTCACCTTCCGCATTAGCGGAGGTGATTTCGTCATCCGGGTCTCCGAGAACGTGTCTCGGACGACGGAGGAGTTTAGAGTAAATAAATACAAATAACAATAAATAATGCAAATATCTAATATCACCGAAATAACGAATAATAAAATAAATAATACCTAACCTACCTAATCAATTAATTTCCTATGAAATGGAGTTAGTGATATATACTCGTACATATGCATTCAAATGCAATTCAAACGCGATCAAAACGCGAATTAGAATCTTGTGATAAAAGAGGCGTAATATACATAGTGATAATGTATTCGTGTTCACGGGGCAGTTTAGGTAGAAAAGGAAAACGTAAAATATTCAGTATCTCTCTTCAAATCAAATCAAATCAGTTTACTGCGTAATATGCGTAGGTACAAGGTGTTTAGTATTGCATGGTATAAGTGCAGCCATATTCAGCGATTTACGCATGCAATGTCGAGTTTAATTATTAGGTTCCATTATATATTATTATATATAGGTACTTAATAACAATGTCAAAATTATTCAGTTGGTTATACTTAATTATTATTAAACAAGATCCTTGTTATCTAAATATTCCTTGCAACTATATATAATAAGCTTTTCCTACAAGCATATTTTTCAGATTTGCCTTAAATACATTCAGACTTGAAGCATCTAATACAGACTTTGGAAGTTTGTATATCCTGGCAGCCATACAGATAACACTTTTGTTATAAAGAGCAGTCCTATTACGAGGGAAACAAATTTTATTATTGTGGCGTTTGCTGTTACGTTTCATAAAAAGGTCCATATTTGTTACTACAAAGGTCGCAAGCTCATAAATATAGAGACTGGCCATCGTCAGTATTTTCAGCTCAGCAAAAAATGGTCTATACTCGTAGCTATCAGTTTTACGAATTTCACATATCGCTCTGATGCATTTTTTTTGAGCAATAAATATCCTATCTATTAACGTAGAATTACCCCAAAATACAATCCCGTACCTTAAAATGGATTCGGCAGACCCGTGATAGGCAGTAATTACGGCAGACATGTTAACATTTTTACCGAGCATGTACAATGCGTATGAACATTTACTAAGTTTCTTACCTAAAGTGTCACCGTGCGATTTCCAATTTAAATTACGGTCAAGATTCAATCCTAAAAATTCATAATAGGATGAATGAAAAGGAGAGCTTATACAATAGAGAGGAGCTGGCTCTTGTGGACACCACCGTATTCTTAGGTATAACCCTAGATAATAAGCTTCAATGGGGCCCTCACATTGATGGGTCGTCGAAGAGACTTAGTTCTGCGGCATACGCAGTCAAAAAGATCCGTCTTTTTACAGACTCAGCTAGACTAGTTTACTTCAGCTACTTCCACAGCATTATGTCATACGGTATACTGCTGTGGGGGAGTGCTGCAGATATAAACACCGTTTTTGTGCTGCAGAAGAGGGCTGTTCGTAGAATTTATAATATGGGCCCCAGAGAATCATTACGCAATAAGTTTAAAGAAATAAATATTATGACATTCCCTTGTCAATACATCTATGAAAATCTAATGTATGTTTACAAAAATATTAATTTGTTTAAGAAAAATAGAGATAATCATAATTTTAATACTAGAAATAAAGATAAACTCGCTGTTGCCACTTATAGACTCAATAAAGTTAGTAAATCGTTTAAAGGGCAAGGTGTACGGTTTTATAACAAACTCCCAAGGGATGTACAAAAATTGGCAATTAACAAATTTAAAAACGTAATTAAACAAAATCTTTATAAAAGAGTCTACTATAAAATATCGCATTATTTAGATGAAAGAGAAGCTTGGGATTGAAATTGCTCCAACTTGTTCAAAATGTTACAATTTAGACGTAATTTATTTTCTGTATTATGTATTGTAAAAGGATCATTAAAAAAACAACCAGCCTTGTTTCTTGCCTTTCTTTCCTGGCTTGGTCGCGAAGGAACAGGCAGTAAAATTGACGTTTCAAAGTGATTGTGATTTTAATGAATAAAAATATTTGACTTTGACTTTGAATACCATATCTAAATAAACTAAGTTCTACTTACTGCCACACAGGCAACCAAAAGCGGTTGACATCTTGTAAATCCCTGGCTTGCTTATTGCCCACACATAAAGCACGGTACAGACACGGCGTGGACCTTGGCTTTGATGTCAGAAGAGCGTATCTAGCCAGTGTGTTCACAGTCTTAAGAGAAGGCTTGGTAATTTCGGGAGCCTCTCGTTTGAACCGGAATACTTCATCTACGTTCACATTGTCAGCACCGTTATCCATCATCTGCATTACTGGTTGTTGGTGGTTCTGAAATTAATTTATATTTTTTTAAATTTTCAATAAACTGTTTGCGGACGCGCGAGCAGATGACTTCTTTGCCATCGTGCGCAAAAGAACTGCATCCCTGTTGCGCTGCGTCAGCGGCAGCACCAACAGTATGTTGGTAGAAGTAATTCATAATTTTAGCTCCAACTACTACACTGGGAGAAAGGTACACCAGTTTATCAACTTTACCCTAATTATTTAATTAATTTATTATGAATTACCAATTGTAATAACATAGTTTCAAGATTTTATTATATAATAGTGGTTCGCCCCGAACTGAGATTTCGCGAGTCACCCATAAAAACAAAAAAAAAATTCGTACTCTTTGACTATCAAAATAGTGCCACGACCAACCTAACCAGGCAACTTGACCTACGGTTTCATTAAAATTATAGGTAACAGGAGTTCGTGTTAATTGGTAACTATTTTTGGGGTACAAATTACAGTTATTCTGGATTTCAGACTTTTGCCTATTATTTGTGATACTTATCCTATACGCATACCAAATTATAGCACTGTGGGGTCACTGGTGTACCCTGTAAATTAATTAATTTGTTAAACTAAAAATAAAAACGGGGGCAAAATGTACTAATGAAGACCTTTCATTTGACGTCTCATTTGACCTAATAGTTACATTTTCATTTTTTTTCAGCCCGCTTGAACTCCAATATCTCAACAACCCCCCAACATTTTGAACTTATTTAGTCACACCAAAATTGTGCCATCACTACCTGGATCAACGCTTCGAAAGTTATCCTCGGACAAACAAACATACATACATACTCGCTTCGCTCGATCAACTAAAAAATATGGATGATAAAATAAAAAAAATTACGAGCCTTTCAAACAGAAAGTCAGAAAGCCTTTCAAACAGAAAGTGAAAGAGCACTATCTATATCTGTAAGTTTATTTTGTTGTAGGTACCTATCTATGTATATCAATTTGTTTATATATAATAATATTATACTTTAGGTATATTTTGTTCTATTTGTTTAAGATATTTGTACATATTTATGATTCTTATTATGTACACTCACCTACCTTTAAAATCATCTCTCTCTAGATCTCTCACCTCAAAGCTTTGCTGGAAGAAAACTCTTCTTAGGGTTAAGCTCGCCTTTGTACAAGCCCTCTATTTCTGTACTTTTTAAAGAATAAAGAGCCTTACAGCAGTCGCAATGATGTGTAACATCATTCATTACATTCGTTATTCGTTTTTGGTATGGTTGGATACAACAAGCTATAAATTAGGAGAGATATAACGCTAGCGCTGTATGTAGTAGTAAGAGCTACATTATTTAATTTTTGTTACTTTAAATAGGTAATTATTATTATGCTACAAGCTAATTAAGTTAATTAAGACAAAACTATATTATGACGAGTATGACATTATGAAGATTTTATTGTAATTATTTTGTATTTTATTGATTTTTTCACATTGACATTTGTATTTGATATTTGATGTTTTTATTGTATTAGACCTAACCTGTAATAATAGATGTATTGTTTTAAATAAATAAATAAATCCGTCCACCGAGCGCGCTCATTGATCAAATCAAATAACGCGCGCTTCCCCGGTTTCCTGTTACACATTTCTATCCCTTTTGCCAAAATCACTCCCACAAACCGAGAAGAAAGATGTTACACATAAAAAAAAATATAAATTTAAAATAAAAACATTATGTACTTGTAAGTAAAATTCTTACATCAAGCAGCCACTGATAGAACTGATAGAATACATGAGTTATAGATACAAAGCCTCATTTTAATAATTATATTATGTTTTATATTTTTGCCAAAATATATTTTTTTTGATGGCTGGTGGAACGTGGCGAGTGATCGTGAGATGTGGAGGAACATGGGGGAGATCTTTGCCCAGCAGTGGGAAAGTATAGGTTAGAAGAAAGATATTTTTTTTTGTCCAGACTTATAAAATTGAGTTATATGCAGTCGTAGACCGTAGCCCATTTCTAAGTCAGGAATTGATATCATGTATTTTTTGTTTTGCTATTCCTGGCATAAGGAAAAGCAAATACACGAAGCTGTATGATGAATTTTAAAGTTTCTCGTACAAAAGACATCAACGCGCACATATATTCTAAGATACTATGTCTACTAAGTTCGTCTTGTTTCTTCTAACTTTGTCACTAAGGAGCCTTAAAACCCGAGTAAATAAAAAAATAGGTTCATATGGTTGGTGCCAAGCTATAGTGACTAACCTGGTGTCGACTTTAACACACAACTTTCCATTGGTGTCACTTGGATATGGATCAATTCATACTAATATTGTTACGAGCTGAGGGTTCGGGATAAAATAATGGAAATCGATCCGACCAAAATAACACTTTTATTCAACACTAAACGATGTATACACGAACTTGGTCACACGTAATCACAACACATTAATTCACATCACTGTTGCAGCACTTAAAGTCACCGAAATGTTCGCACGTATAGCTTAATCCAGACTGACTCGCGAGCAACTACTGTTCACGCGAGACCCTTCTCACGTCAGTCCTCCAGGGCCTCGCTGAGACTCACTCACTAACTGACTGTTCGGCCATCTCTCCGGCCTATTTATATCGCACACATTTCGATTGTTCGAGAACGATCTCGATCCTTCCAGGAAAGGGTCGGTGTTTCGACAGAACGACCAATCCCCATTGTGCGTAACAGCAGACAATAACAACAATAACACAGCAAGACAAAAGCGCTCGAGAAGTTTCGATTATTACTCATTGTTTAACAGCCTCGGCGTAACAATATTATAAATTCGAAAGTAACTCTGTCCCTGTCTCTCCGTCTGTTTATTTCGTTTTTACAACCAAACGGCTTGACCGATTTCGATTAAATTTGGCATATAAATAGATTATGACCAAGATTGAGACAAAAGCTACTTTTTACCCGACTGCGCGAAGGAGGGTAATGTTTTTATTGACAAACCACGCGTGCGAAGCTGCGGGCGGGTCAGCTAGTACCCTATAAAATGTGCAACCATCGTAATGAATTGACTAAGCGCTTCTCAGAGCATTTTAAGATTTAGTAAAAAAAGAACACTTATAGGATCAGTTCATCACCCATCTGTCTGTCTGCAAAGACCATTTTCTCTGGAACGAAGAAAAATACGGCCATATACGTTGCATATGTGAACACTCGCAAATCAATCAAAACCTATCCCGTTAATCTAGAACCATGAAAAGGTCTCGCAGTACAAGTAAAGGAAAAAATCCGAAAATCATTTATTTGTAGTTAATCCCATTATATTGGTTTATTGACCACTTACCATCGTAATACACATAAGCACTTGCAGTACAAACATGCCAAAGGACAGAAAGGCGATGCCAGTAAGTGATATATCGAACAGGTCTGCCAGACCGAGACCGTGGCGGTCCTGTTCTACCACGTACTCCTCAACAACATGCGCGTGCGGTGATGGATGGTACAGCGGCGGCGGCGGCGGCGGCATTGAGTACTCGTACCCACCACCTGACGTATGGCCGGAGAATGGTTTTAATTAATAATAAATGATGGACAATTCACACAAATACACACATACATACAGAGCTATCTAACCCTAATCTAAGCAAAGTTAAAAATGAAAAATACCCATACCCAGAACAAATATCTGTAGATCATGCAAACATTTGTCCCGCAGCGGGAATACCTCCTGCGTCTCAGCCGGCTTTTCGCCCACTGCGCAAAGGTACGATAAATTTAAAATTAATTTTAAAACAATACCTAGTGCTTTTTATTTTAACGATAACATTAATTCATTTAAAATACAAAAATTCAATAAAAAACAGGATTTGAGCTCGCATTCTTTTCTTGATTTGATTGGATCTTGAGTACGAAATTATTTATTTTCTAGGTAACAAAGCCAGGCCAATATTTGATGGCCTTTAAAGGTATTAAAGAGCTAATTAATTTAACCAAGTCATCAACACACATAAGATTGCTACTTCCTTTGACCGTGAATCTCATCGTACTATAGAACGAAGGGCCCCAGGTTCTACCAGTCAAATTGAAACCCCAGCAGTTGTTAGTCCCGCAAGCTGCGCATTACAAAAGAGAGGTTTTATTTTTACGTTATACGAAAATGGTTTACCTACTTATATAGGGTATGTATTTTAATATAACTTAGACCTAAAAATTGCTCGATACTTTATAAAAAGTATGAAAAATATTCTGTCAGAGTTAAGAAATATAAACCACTTATAAACTTACTATACTTCGATATATCTTGAGCACTCTCAGGCTCTGTGAACCCCGTAGGGTTTCCACCCTCGTACCCTTCGTACCCATCTCTAGCTTGCAATGTAGGCAAGCGAGGGGGTGGAACCAACTGCGTAGTGTTGTCCATCAAGTTAGTGATGTTGTTCATAGGAATGTTGTAGTGACGATATACATCGTTCAGAGATGCAACTCTGAAAGAAAGAGCAAATGAGGGCGTGTGGTGCTGAAGCAGAGTAATAATATCTATTCTACGTACATACAATTAGATGTATAAGTACCTAGTGAGTCATTGAAAAATGGTATCTTGATTCCCAGTGTTTTAGTACAAAAGACTTCAACGCACACTGTAGGCTACGAAAATACGTATACGGTATACTTAAAGGTAAAGTCAGGTTTCAATGACATAACGACAGATTTTTTTTTATGAAAGCAATTAAAAAGAAGTTCATAGAAATGTATAGTGGGCCGTATTATCGCTTTTCAAGACAGTCTTCATTTGAGAGAAAGAAGAGTAACTAGTTTGATATTTCACGAGCTAAATCAAATCAAAATATTAGTGGTGTCGATTCTGTTGCACACCTAAATATTGTATCTTCTTATAATAAATTTGTCAGTCAACCAGTATGTTCATGCTCGATGAGCAAGTATTTGCATGACGTTTTGACGTCTGAAGTTTTATCGGTCTGTACACACGGCTACACCTCAAGCTATACATTTCCAGTATAAGCTGACCTCGCATTGTGTAGGTTTTCCGTACAATGAGAGGTCAGCATAGACTGGAAAGTTATAGCTTGATATGTAGCCGTGTGTTCGTTCGACCTTGCTCGATTGAACGCAAAAACGTCGACCATTATATGCTGCAACAAATAAATAAAAATAAATAAATATTAAATATTGCTGGACATTACACACAGCGCTATCTAGCCCCAAACTAAGCAGAGCTTGTACTATGGGAACCAGATAACTGATAGAATACTTATATACTTTTTTTTTGTAAATACATACTTATAATATATAGAAAAACACCCAGACACGGAACAAATATCTGTAGATCATGCAAACATTTGTTCCGCGGCGGGAATCGAACCCGCTACCTCCTGCGTCTCAGCCGGCTATACGCCCACTGCGCCACGGAGGCAGTCACAAATACGATGCCATCAGAAACTACCTCCCAATTTAGCGTGAAACAGTTTGTGAATTGAAAGTTTCTATTTCTTCTGCCAAGCAGCATTGCTGTGTTTCAATTTGAAAGGTATGGTTACCGGTGAAATTACAGCCACATGAGGCTTTACACCTGTAGGCCTCAAGCTGATGGACGCAGGGCGGTGCATCGTATCGGGCACGTTTCTAAAATGCGTGTCCAACTAGGCAATAATTTGTTATAGGCGATGGTTACATTAGATGGGCCATAAGAATGTTACGACTACATATCCAGGTGGTATAAAACAAAAAGAAAAACAAGAAACCTTATTTTAGAACTCACTTAGCCAACCACTCCTGATAATTGGCAGACCCCACGTCATACATGAGGTTAGTCCTGAGATCCTGGGAGCGTCGCATAAGGACCTGATCTTTGCCGACGACGAAAGGTTTTCCTAAACGATCTTGTATCATGTTTTTACCCATTTCTTCGAGAATCTGCTCTGCTACGTAGTTCCGGCAATGGTATTCGTTCATCATTTTCCTGCAAGTTATCTGCATCAGCAATATACAAGGTGGCAAGAAAATGTGATTCACAGAGTAATTGAAGAAACCTACCTAATTGAAGGTTCCGTGTACCTCAAAAGGAAAAAATAACCGTATAAATAAATAAATTAGTTCGTTGTTCATCCGGTAGATAGATATACTGTAGTCTGTCTATGAATAATATATTTATAACTGTTAGGTAGGACAATAGGAGGTAAGTAAGTAGGAGTTGTAAAATAAATCAAGCTTCATAAAAAAAACGGCCATTTTGCCATATAGGGTAGAGTAGGGTAATGGGAGTCAGCGGGCAATGGGAGTCACCCACACCACCACGAAGCACTACATGAGACCGACGCGTAAACAGCGTCCTCAGCCCCCACTTCGGACCCCCGCGCAGCCGCGAACGGCTCGCGCCAGTCGACCCATGCACCACTGAGAAACGACCGTCTTTTGTTTTTGCGCTCCGCTGATGTAATTTTACGTAAATGCAAATTAGAAGGTAAGTGCCAAATATCTTGCAGTATGCGATTATGACATTTACACTTACTTAGTTAGACGTTTCAAATTGTGATGTGCAGTCCAGATTATATCAGTGTATTAAAGATTTTTTTTATTTCTATTTTTTACTCATCAGTGTAGTTGTGGGAAATGAGAGTCAGGTGACTCCCATTACCCGCAAGTAATTATTATTGCCCGCAACTGTGCGTTACTGTTGAATCATGTTTTTATTATTTCTTTCTAGATGCCGAAAGTACGCGTCAGGAGAACTGAAAAGGCTTTCTGGTCTTCTGATAGCCTAGATAAAGCTATCAGCTCATTGATGGCGGTTCTTCTATAAGAAATGCTGCTAAAGTAATGGGAATCCCTTTTTCAAGCCTTCAGAAGATGATAAAAAAAGGTTCTACCTTAGGACCACATCTAGGACGATTCACTGTCTTTAGTCCTGAGGCAGAAGCCGAGCTAGCGAACTTGGTGAAGAAAAAGCCAAATACCCCCAGGGTGATCACCATTACCCCTACGTTGGTGTAATGGGAGTCAAATCTGTTTTTTATTTAAACTATTTATAATTTCCAAAGTTGATTGCCAAAGTGACTGAAATTGATCTCTAATGTTAGTTACTAATTACATTATGTTTACAGGCGGTTGCAATAAATATTTCCTTTTTAATTAAAATTTTATTTGAGTTCTCGCTTAAGTGACCCCCATTACCCTCTTTTACCCTACTCGTATTTTGACACTCGCAAATAAATCAAAACCTATAGGGTACTTTCCGCTGACCTCTAGACCTTGCTTCTCGCCAAATTTCATGATTTAGCGAAAAGGAAAAACCCGTTAATCGTTCATTAGTAGTTATAACAAAATTTAAAAAAAACTTAGTATTTGATACCTACTCGTTTTTTTATATTTTTATACTGCGTTTTTAAATCTTTGGAAAAGGGTCAAGCTGAAAATTTTTTAGGAAACAATATAGGGTAAAAATGTCTTAGGAAAACACTAAAAAGTAGGTAAGCTTCATTTATAGGTCTCTAATTTTTCACTTCCAAAAGCCAGACTCCACCTATGTACCTGAACTTAGATTTTCAGTAAAAGTATTTTTTGAAGTAAATAATTTATTACATGTCATTGTGGGCACCCCCTCCAGACCATGCCTCACTTGCTTAACTGTCCTCTGTGCCCTACGCCCTGCACAAAGGACGACTTTAACAAGGCTACCAACACTGGATTAGACGTGGCCAGATTCTACTCAATGTCAATTTAGTTTCGAACCTTTATATAATTTTTTTTTCTAAATTATAGGCTAGCGTTTGACCACTATCTCGCCTGATGGTAAGCGATGATGCAGTCTACGATGGTACTCGCTTGCCTAGAAGAAACCTATTCACTCGTGACTTGAAGATCCCTAGGTTGTAGTTATCAGGAAACACAGACTCAGGCAAGGCGTTCCACTCCTTGGCGGTGCGGTGGAAGAGTACCGCTTTGTGCGTATAGGAGGTATGTCTACCATGTAGCGGTGGCGCATCGCGGAGCGTCTGGTTGTCCGATCATAGAATGGGGATGGTGGGATCAGGCTGAAAAGGTCCGCAGTACACTCTCCGAAATGTATCCGATAAAAAAACCGAGAGGCTTGCAACCTTTCGACGATGCTCGAGGCTGTGGAGCCTCGGAATTATGCTTAGACCATTGACACAATAGTAGAAGAAGATACATAGGTACTTATAGCAATTGAATAATCGGTAGTTAGAGATATATTAGTAAGTATTATATGGACTACACTTACCTGTGATAATCCAAAGTAGAGAGCGCAGCATCAATGGAGCCATTCACAGATTCCGATCTTTTACTGACAGAGTAATTTCCACTATCATTATTCCCCTCCTCTATAAAATAAGTAGGCATCAAATCCGTCCTTAAAATATCATTGATATTCAGTTCACTTTCAAATTTCAAACTTTGAACCATTGTTAAGAATATAAAAATTATGAGAAATAAAATTCGGAACATTATCATGTGATCTGTAGAAGAATAAAGCAAGAAATGAATGTCACATGCAGTTGAACGCATTATTCGGTTTGTAGAGCGGAAAATCTTTGAGCAATAGCGTTGAGATTTTATCCGTAGACTCTCTAGCTAACTGTTCGTAAAGAGTAGGCTTTTGAAAGGCAGGCATGCATTTAGGTAGGCTGCCTACCTAAATACTTAACATAGGCACCAAACTTACCTAGTTCTAGAATAAATGCAACTCATGATAATATACTTCCAACGAAATAGTAAGGTAACAAAAAATAAATAAACAAAACCTTTTTTGTCTTGCTTTTTATTCATCTTATCTACTTGTGAATTAGTATTATAGTAAGGCTCTTTTTCATTTCAGGTTAATATTAATTGGGTCTTGATCCCCCCCAAAATATTATATACTAAATTTATTAATTTATTTAATTCAGATAAAATATATCCCTAAATTACTTAAATCCTTAAAAAACTAACACAAAATCTTAAAATTTAGCAATAAACAATTAAAATAAATAGGCACAATATTATCACAAATAACAAATAAAACCAAATTAAATAATAAATTAAACTAAATTAACATTTCAGATTATGCATATTGACTTATTAAGTTTTGAAATAATAAATTTTGAATAAAGAGTATAAATTATTATTTCATGCAAACATTTTCATCTCTTGGCGATTAGGTTTATGACCGACAATCAACCTTCTGTTTTTTTCATGTGTTTTATTTTCTTGAATCCCTTCCCGATACTAAAACCTGGCTACGCCCGTGCATTTACCTATTTTTTTGAGACTCCTACTCCTAGTCCATTGTACCTGCCACCGGAATAGTGAGGATCTAATAAAGCAGAATCGTTCTCCATAAATAATGGAAAAAAACAAAAAATACCTACGTCGTATCATTATCTCTAACCCGGAAGTACCTACAAAAATCTTAAATTTACTCAAGGTAAATCAAATTTTCTCACCCAGCACATAAATAAAACTCCAGTGGTCCAGTATTAAGATTAGCCCCGCTGCGCCGCTGATGGTCCCATTATAAACGCCCCACCCGTTAGGAGCCACTTAGGGGCGGTAAAAGGATCCATTGTTGTATTACAAATGTTCGGATGTCATCGAAGAGACGTTTGACGTGAGAACAGACCATATTGCTTCCATTAGAAAGCTTTTCACTGGTAGTGCTCGAAAAACTGAGTGAGGTTGGTGACAACTAAATAGTTTTGTATCTATAGTAGGTAACTAATAATAATAAAGCAAATAATAATGATAATTTTGGTATGAGACATCGGCAGATAACTAGATGATAGTTTGCTGTGCGGGAAAACAGTAGAATTGAATTTGCAACCGTGAACCTACTACGTGAAGTTGACAGAAATCATTATTATAAATAGGGGATTTATCACGTACTCGCCTCGGACGTTATTCGGAACGGATCGCACTCACCCTGATGAAGTTTCCCGAATTGAACCGAAACATTGTCGGTCGAAACACCGTTAAGACGGTACGTGATAAATCCCGTATTTATATTAATGATTCAAATCAATCACGAAAGTTTTCTAAGTAAAGTTGACAGAAATGTTCCTCACGCCCTAGGTATTAGTGGAATCAGTTACCATTAAAAAATAAACTTTAATTTGGGACCCATTTCTTAGATACATGTATGTACCTATGTTCTAAGAACACTCAATGCGAACCTTTGATTGTGCGATTATTACACAATCTTTTTGATATATAGAATTCTGGCAAGATTTTTGAGTTTTAAAAGGGTGATTTTAAAGTGGTGTGTGGATGGAAAAGTTTGTTCCTGCAGTATCTATTCAAGAAGGGTAATGAACACCACCTACCTTTGATGGACTTCCAGGGACCGAAGATAAGCTCAAGACGTGCACGGCACGCCACAGACAGTCCAGATGAATTTCAGGAAGTTCCAAAGTCTTGAAAGTAGCACACTGCACGTCAATGAGTCCACACACACGGATACAGATGCTAGAACGTCTAGCTAGAGGAGATAACATGGCGCGGTGCGCGGACGCGGCCGCGGGTCCAACGTTGAAAGGATCGGTGGTGATTTACCAAGTACCTACCCTTAATTCAACAGCAGAAATCGAACAATATTATAACTCGTTGTTCGCCCCGAACTGAGACCACGCGAGTCTCCCAATAAAACAAAAAAAAAATATTGTTTGTATAATCTTTTGACTATCAAAATAATGCCACGAAATGAATAACCAAATTACTTGACCTACAGTTTCATTCAAATTACAGGTAACGGGAATTTATGTTAATTGGTTACACTTATTTGGGGTAGACATTGCAGTTATTCTGGATTTCAGATTTTTGACTATATTTGTGTCAGTAAAGCTACACGCATACCAAATTTCAACACTGTGGGGTCACTGGTGTACCCTGTAAATTTTGTCAAAGTTCAGTTTTTATTATGGCTAATAACATAAAAACTACAAGGTTTAAACTAAAAAAACGGGGTCGAAATGTACTCACAAAGACTTCACAAAGACGTGCCACGTGACCGGATAGTCTCATTTTGTTTTTTTTTACCTCTCTTGAATCCCAAAGTCTTAACAACCCCCCCCCCCTTCACCCTCCCCACACCCACACATTTTAGCTCATTTAGTCACACCAAAATTGTGCCATCACTACCTACCTATATACCATATTTTATAATGATCAGATAAACGCTTCGAAAGTTATCCTCGGACAAACAAACATACGTACAACGCCGATTTGCCAAAGTTGATTTGGAGATCTCGCTTCGTTCGATCAATAAAATAAATGCTGGACATTCCACACAGCGCTATCTTTCCCCAAACTAAGTAAAGCTTGTAGGTACTTGGGAAAAATATAACTGATAGAATACCTACTTACTTAAATACAAGAACAAGAATTTAAGAACCTTTTTGTATACTTACCTACCTGTGACGCGGTGGGAGAGTAGCATAATGAGATGTAGTTACAAGATTTTGGAGGTTTTAGGGAATTCCAGTATCAGGTCATGTGGTGCTATTTACCTACTATTATTGTAACTATTATTTGGAATGTAAAAATAATATTTTATTTTTTACAAGTTTCTATGTTAAATTATGACAAACTGGATAACCATGTAGGTACCTACGCATAAACGGTTTTATAAGAAAATACAGTATTATAGAGAATCATCAAAACTTTATTAAAACGTAGGAAGTTCTATAAAGCCTACCTTTATTCAGTTTTAAAAAATACTTTATAGACATTATTGCAATTTCATAAGTGGGTACATAACGATCAGTATGTGCCTAATCAATGATTAGTCTATTGTAAAGTTCTATTTACTAGCTTTAATTTAATAATAGGTACTTGTATTATGCATGATTTAGCCGAAAGTATAATTTCAACTTTTAACAATTCATAATATTTGATAGTGCTCTACAAGTTTTTTTTCTGGCTTAGGACCGAATATAACTGATTATCCTACCTAGATGGCAGTGGGCGGAGGAGTCAAATATCACCCCTCTTAAACATTGTAACCAGATCACATCACTTCATGTATCTTAACCAATGAAGGTATTACGAACACCTTAATTTGTTCAAGTCATACATTCAAAAATAAGGTCCTAGTTTTTTAAATCATTCTATTATCCTATAAAATCTATTAAAGTTGTGATCTAATCAAACCTATTAAATGAAGAGTCCTAATTATAAAATCTAAGAAGCAATACTAAGCAAAAAATAAAGCTAATAAAAATAGTCATGAGATTATACACAAATACTATAATATAAATAAATATAAGAAAGTGATTCACTATACACATAAAACCTCTACTCATTGATCGTTTTGTTCAAATTGCTGTTAGGCAGTCAATAGTACATCCCAGTTTATTTCGTTATTGTACACTTCCTGGTCCAGCCAGATCTCATAATTATCCTTGAATTCATCATCCAGCTCCATATTCATTTCCAGCACACTGTTTATATCCGTCTCCAATGGAGTTAAGTCGATTTCGTGATCACCTCCAGTGCCATATCTCCTGTGGTTGAAACGATCCACACTGACTCTCAAAGCGCATTCCTCATCTTGGAAATCCCATGGCCTCGCGTCAACATCATTTCCAAATGCCCAATCGTCATTTAATCGATGTCGAACCTTCGAATATATTGCGCTGATGGTTTTCATGTTGGTTTTCCTCCACTGCCTGCCCAGGTATTTACTCTGCATTTTCAGCAGTTTGAGCACATAGAATTGCATCAATGCATGCCTGACTTTTAGAGTGCGCTTGAGTATCGGAGCACTCTTGAAGACAACAAGCATCATTATTCTAGCATTTTTCCATTTGGTTAGCTTGTTTAGTATCCTGAGTAAATTGATGCATGAGAATACATTTCTCCAGGAGTACCACACTGTAGTTTCTCCAATATCCAGACATTCCTTCGTTAGTTCTGGTTGTTCCCCAATCACACAAGCCGGAAAATCAAATATTGGTATTGAGTTCTTTGCATCAACATAAGATAAAATATTTTGATTGAAAAATTTCAGTACAAGAGGCATGCAGTTGGCATAAACGAGATGTTGGGACATAAATTCAAATTGGTAAACATGATTAAGTTTAAAATGTTTTAAAAGTAGTAGTAAAATAGCTGTCACTGATTTTACTATGATTTCTTTGTGACGGTTGACATCAATGCCGAGTTTGAGGGATTGGAGTACAGTCATGGGCATCTCCTCAGGGAGTAGATCAGCCATGATATTGATGGAGTATGTCTTGGCAGTAGAAGTAGGTGCAGCAGCTAGCAGTATTTTCAGCAGAGCAATCATGTATTGGGGTAAATTAGGTAACATGGCTCTGTACAAAGTTTCTGCTTCGGTTTCCTCAACATCCTTCTCTCCTTTTGTGAGAGGACTTCTGGCTATCTCAATCTCTCTTTCTGCCTGTAGTTCTGATAAACTGGTGTACATGTGCTTTTTGAGTATGTCAATTCCTTCATGGATTGGGTTTGGAAGTCCAGCTATTGTTTGTCTGTCTCCAGGCAGTGAGTATCCAACAAATTTAATTCTTACATTGTCCATGAACATATCAATATCCTTTTGCCTCACTTTGGACAACCAGGGAAGACTTCTTGGTAAAGGTGGGGGTGGACTTTCATACTGTTTGGGGGACATATAAGGGAGGTAGTCATAGTTCTCAGGCTGCCCATCTGATGGTATTGACTGAAACTCCATAGAGAAGTCATCGGATCCATTGCCTGTTTCCTCTTTATCAACAAATATCTGCTCATCTGATTCATCCAGTGAGGTTTGTTTCATGAAGGTTTGTCGTCTCAGAGCTCTTTCGTTTTCTTTTAGTTTTCTGGTCCCAGGGTTTTGATTTTCAAGCATATCTGTAGCACTCATGGGTGGAGAGCTAGCTCTCATTAGTTTAGTTATTTCAAGTGTGTCTTCAGTTAGTGGTGGTAAGCCTTGGCTTTCTCTTAAATTTGCTTTTCGTTCTTTCAATTCTTTAGAACCACCGAGGTAGACAAGTAATACTTTCCATAAAAGTAACAATACCTTTTTCATTGGGAAATGAGGGGTTGTTCCGGCACACAGATGTGTCACCATACTCAACAGTTTCACAGGTAATAATTCATCACCAAACGGCGTGCCCAGTTCCTCTTTGAAATTTTTCACCAAATGTGAATATTCTGACTCAGGGTTATCTTTCTCGGTTCTCATGTGTTCTGTAATCAGATAAAGTACAGACAAGATTACTCGTAGGTTTGTGGAGTCTGCCAGTGATTCTGCTAGCTTTCTCGAGGCAATAGCAGAGCTGCTGCGAACAATTTCAAGGTTTAAAAGTTCTACAAATGCTGAGAATGTTCCCATGTTGTATAGAGTCATGATATTGATTCGCGCCCAGTGAGCTTGCTCCGCGTCGGACTGCATCTCGGCCCAGCAGCCCTGCGCCAGGTATAGGATACAGCGGGTCGCGCGCATGCGTATCTCACTCACGGCCACATCCAGGTGCTCCAGTAGCTTCATAACAACCGTGCGCTGTTGTTTCGCGTTCAACCTTTGCCAACTCGGCCGAAAGTTGAACTCCTCCATGATATCTTCGAAAGCCTTCACGTTCAACTGGAATTCGGAATGCTCTGTGTAACTATATAGTTCGGCGATTTCATTAGCTTGTGTGTCGCAGTCATCGTAGACGAAATCGAGCTCGGGACCCTCCAGTATTTCCTCTCCATGGAAATACTGCTGTGGAAATTCCTCCATTGGGCGGCGGACATCAGGCATCTTGTTGCCTCCACGACGGCCGTTGCCGTTAGTTCCCATAGCCGGGTACTAATAACGTAATGTTTTACATATCAGAAATCAGAATCAATACAAAAGAAGTTTTTAGAAATCTTGTTGGACAAAATACAATGAATGGATGGCAGCGACCGAATTTCAATCAATCAATGTATGTAGGCAGGTGTTTTTTTGTACCATTGACTGACTGTGACAGTGACATTTACTGAAGGATGAAACCGTAAAACGTTTTTTTTTCCAGACTGTGAATTCTCCGTCTACGGAAGAGACAAAACCAAATGGCGAAAAAATGACAATCGGGACATGACGCTTAATAACCAAGCCAAGGAAGTTATCAAGCTCCAAGCCAAAACAATAAATAATACTTCCTTAATGCCTTTATTCATTCACTCATTCTTCCATACCCACTCCCTTCGCCTGGTTTTAATCAGTCTGGCAAGTGAAAATAGAGTAGAAATAAAAATGTGGCAAATATATTTTTAAAAATTGGCGTGCTTTTACATTTTTTATCCTCAAAGGTTGAAAAATATAAAAAAGTAATAAATCCCTTTTTTATTTCCTATTACTTTCTATGTTCAGCCACCACTTTTAGTTACTTGTGCTGAAAGTATTAAATTCCCAATCTAGCCACTTTCTCGGTACGGCTTAGCTACTAGATCCTTTGGCGAGGTGGCAGCACTATTGTGCCTCCTACTCCCTCCCGCCCCTGTCTCTAATGCTAGAAGATATACTGTACTGCCCCCTATCTCGTCTCGTTTACTTTACGAGTTCGTGTTGTGTTGTGAGTTTCTAATATTTTCTAGAAAAACTACTATATGTACACCTGATAAATTTAACGTAAAACGTGGCTATAAGTTTCTAAATCATTAAAACCAAAAAAGGTAAATACTTTGCTCCCCACACATCACTGTTTCCGCTAGCCACTGCAATGTTGATAGTGCGCTGACACACCTATTTCCTCCAAATTAAATCCTTTTTCAGCTCTACAATGGCTGAATTAGCAGCGTTACTCCAAACGGATATCCCTGAAGGGCGAAACAATCTCACAGACAGCCATACGAACCTTGAGCGAGTAGCTGATTACTGTGAAGCAAACTATTTCCAGTCGGAAAACAAGAGACTTGCTTTGGAAAGTACTAAGAATTACACTACACAGTCTCTAGCTAGTGTAGCGTACCAGATAAACACACTAGCGTACAATTTTCTCCAACTATTAGAACTACAGACAATGCAGCTCTCTGAAATGGAAGGTCAAATGAACCACATACATCAGACTGTCGCTATCCACAAGGAGAAAGTAGCTAGAAGAGAGATTGGGGTGCTAACTGCCAATAAGGTGACCAATAGGAACTACAAGATCATTGCTCCAGCCAATCCTGAGAAACCGATCAAGTATGTTCGGAAGGGTATTGATTACACAGGTGAGTCTCAAAGAACATCTGTGGTGCACAGAAGCCACTAAACAAGTTTATATCACTGTTTCAGCCTTTATTCAACACTAAGTCCTTCTCCAAGTATCTATTAATGACTCATCAAAGAAACTTTATGACTGATAATACCTTGTGCTTAGTGCGGTAACCAGTCATACTATTAAGTTTTAAATTCACCCAAAAACCTCCAACATCGTTTATTAACTTTTCTAGTCAGGACCAACATTATTCCCCTTTTAAGAGAATAGGAATAATAACCTGTAAAAGCCAACAGTATTCACTCATATGCCTGCAAGAATGGTTGCTTAATCTTATTAATGTGATAAAAAATACTAAGTCTATATAATGTGATATAATACTAAAAATACTAAGTAAAAATAATAATAAACTTTGTCTAAATTGATTACAGTACTAGACGACATTGGCCATGGTGCACGCTGGAACAGTGGTGCGAGTGGTACTCCACGTGGACGCCGCTCGGGAAGCGCGCCGGCTCCTGCGCCGTTACCAGCACCCACCACCAAGCCCCCTACTCCACCAGCAGCTAGAGTCGCTGCTGCTTCTAATACTGGAACACTGGGACGGGGAACACTTGGTGAGATAAATTAGCTTTGCTATTCAAAATTTGTTTCTTTAGTAAAAATATGGCATTTTATTATGAAATTAGGAGATAATTTCATAAAGTTACAATAAAACTTTATTGGACTTGGTTCCCTGGGAGACTCCATCCTACAACTTTTAAAGTACAAGACTCTGGAATCAGTATATTGTAGGAATATACTGATTCCAGAGTCTTATAATATAATTGTATATAATATAATAATGGTAGGCATTAAGTCAGGCTGTCCGATTGTGGAATGCGCTGCCAGTAGCTATTAGATGTGCCAAGTCACTTGCAACTTTTAAACGTATTGTCAGGGGTGTTCTCTGACCATACATTTAAAAGTAGCAAGTGAGTATTATTTGAACTAAATATCTATGTATTTATTATTAATAAATATGTTTCTTATTTAAGTAGTTTTTATTCAGATATTTTTATTTTTAATATCATTAGTATGTATATGAAGTATGTTAGGTACACCATTACACCCCAGGTAATGTCCACACAGTCCATTCCATCCAAAGGTTGTCTGATAGAGATTGCTTTTCAGCGATAAGACCGCCAATTATATCACATAGTTTACGGTGTTCTTTTTAGTTGTATTGTATTGTTTTAAGGTGTGCAATAAAGAATTATCTAATCTAAGTAAATACTAAAAATACAGTCTAAAGTACTTATCAGAATTAGAACAATACATGAAAAAATATAAATTTAAAAGTTACAATTTGGTAGCCCGGGATTATGGTTGTGGGAAAGGAACTAATATATTATTTATATCTGAAATTTGCTGAAATTACATCTGAAATCACATCCTTGAACAAATAAAAAAACGTGGTCATCACGGAAGGCCCTGCAGATGTGAAACATCTAAATTGATGGTTATTCAAAGAGTTTATAATAAAAAACTTCTTAACTCATCTTAACATACACAATATATAAATACTCCTGACTGCAAACAGGTAGGTCTTACCCCCAAGGGGCGCCAATAGATGTTTCACATCAAAAAACAATCCCTCACTGCAAGTACAAGATGAAAGCTTTACTGATCCTAAGATTAAATATTACTGTAATGGTACAGGTAAATCGTCCCGCGAGTACCGCACCCCGCCGGCCGTGGCGCCGCCGCAAGTGCCCTCGCACTACGCGCCCAACTACCCGCGCCGCCCGCCCGGGTACTCCACGCTGCCGGTCGCACTGTCTCAGGGACCGCAGGTATTCATCACGCTATTGTAAACGAGTACCGCACCCCGCCGGCCGTGGCGCCGCCGCAAGTGCCCTCGCACTACGCGCCCAACTACCCGCGCCGCCCGCCCGGGTACTCCACGCTGCCGGTCGCACTGTCTCAGGGACCGCAGGTATTCATCACGCTATTGTAAACGAGTACCGCGCCCGCCGGCCGTGGCGCCGCCGCAAGTGCCCTCGCACTACGCGCCCAACTACCCGCGCCGCCCGCCCGGGTACTCCACGCTGCCGGTCGCACTGTCTCAGGGACCGCAGGTATTCATCACGCTATTGTAAACGAGTACCGCGCCCGCCGGCCGTGGCGCCGCCGCAAGTGCCCTCGCACTACGCGCCCAACTACCCGCGCCGCCCGCCCGGGTACTCCACGCTGCCGGTCGCACTGTCTCAGGGACCGCAGGTATTCATCACGCTATTGTAAACGAGTACCGCGCCCGCCGGCCGTGGCGCCGCTGCAACTACTCTTGGTTGTTTTAGTAGCGTAGGTTACGAAGGGCGCTCAATGTGAACTTACAGACTTATTAATTTGTAACTTTTATAATGTTCCAGGTCGGCATGGTCCATCCGAATCAACATCAAAACACTACAACATATTCTCAGCAAGATTTACATTCCAGTATGCCGCGTGAGTTATTCTTTCTAATTTAAATGCTTATAAATTTAAGTCAATGTTTCAACACAATATAGGTACAGAAGTAAGATTCGGACTGATTTTGATTTGAATGGCCTACGCTCGAGCGTAGCGCTGGCCTATGAAATTAATTTTTATTGTCGCGTTAAAATTTTAACGTAAATACCACAAGTAAACTCACAAACATCTAACAATTTTATGTCATACAAAACATGATTTACCTCTCGCCAACGCGCGGCGAGCAAAGGCTGACGATCAACCGACTTGACTCGAGCACTTTGTACGCGCGCGTCTATGTGTGCGTGCGCCTGTTTTTGCTCGTTGTACTAAGCTTAACTTCTGTAATGGTGGTTTTAATGTTATATATAACAAACTGCGCATGAGCAATATGAGACGTCATGTTATTTAACTTCTAATAGGTTAGTATTTATAATACTAACAACAATGAAGAAGTGCAATGCCAGAAGTCAAGATTCGACATTACTTGAATGTCACCATCTTCTTTTGTGTTATATTTTGTAGTGTGTCGTGTCAAATAAATGTTTTCATTTTTTTTTTCATTTTTTTTTTCAAAAATTATGATTTCAGCTCCTCCTTCTCCATTGATTGGGTCTGATGGTGAACATAGTCAGCATTCCATGAGCTTGCCTGGACAGGTTAGTGGATTTTTTGTAGATATACTCCGTGTTTTTTATGTACGACATTAAATGAAAAATTCACGCAAATAAAAAATTATGAAGAAAATTCATTTTTTCATACATAGATGGTAATCATGGCCGATTGACAATTCTACCGGCGACGTACATTGGCAGCCCGCGTCATGTGCATGTCAAGGCGGTACGAAGTTCGGCGGGTCAGCTAGTAAAGTAAAAAAAAAAATAGGCGTGCGCGCGCGATCCACCCTTGAAAGGGTCGGGTGGTGATTACCAAGTATCCTCAATTCAACAGCTGAAACCGACCATGATTGTTTAAGAATCGTATTACCATAATCTTAAAAAATATTATGATGATGTGCATAGTACTTCCGTGACGACCTACGTGGCGCAGTGGGCGAATAGCCGGCTGAGACGCAGGAGGTAGCGGGTTCGATTCCCGCCGTGGAATAAATGTTTGTATGATCTAAAGATATTTCTTCCAGGATATTTTTTTCTATATATTATAAGTATGTATTTACAAATAAAAAAAAAGTATATAATTATTCAATCAGTTATCTGGTTCCCATAGTACAAGCTCTGCTTGGTTTGAGAGTAAATAGCGCTGTGTAAAATGTCCCGCATTATTTATCGATTTATATGTAATATGATGTTGTTATAGCGCGCGTCGTCATCGTCCGCCGGCGGCGGGTCGCTGCGCGGCGGGTCCGTGTCGCCGCCGCTGCCGCCGCCGCCGCTGGAGGACGAGCTCGCGCACGATGGCTTCGGCAGACCGCATCATGCCGTCAACGTAAGGACCCTACAGCCCTCTACTAGCCCTCGCCTTGCCTGATAATACATCCCTACCAAATCACTTTTCAAACTATCATGGTTATGGATACTATATGTGCTAAAAACGGGATATTTACCATGATTGTTGAGTTTTGAGTATCGGGATATTTGGACGCAGTTGCATGCTCCATGACATGTAAACTGAAGGCAAACTGATCATGGCGCATGCAACTACGTCGCAATATCGGGATACTCAAAACTCAAAAATCATGGTAAATAAATATCACGTTTTTAGTACAAATAGTATCCTAGGAAATATTTGACTGTCTGGCTGATAATAAACATACATACTAATATTATAAATCCGAAAGTAACTCTTGTCTCTCTGTCTGTTTGCAAGGTACGTCTAAACGGCTGGACTGACTTCGATTAAATTTGGTATACTGATAGATTGGTAGCTTCATATGTGTTGTTTGTCAATAAAAACATTACCCTCCTTTTGCGCAGCCGGGTAAAAAGTAGTCTATGTTCCAATCTCTGTCATAATCTATCTGTATACCAAATTTAATCGTAATTGGGACAGCCGTTTAGCTGAGAAAACTTACATGCAGACAAAGAGATATAGTTATTTTCAAATTTATCTAGTGGTTCGACCCGAACTGAGATCTCGCGAGTCTCCCAAAACAAAAAAAATATTATTTGTAATCTTTGACTATCAAAATACAAAATGTCTTCAATCTTCATGTCGGAGGGAAAAAAGTGGAACATACAAAAAAAAACTATCAAAATAGTGCCACGAAATTCAGAACCAACTAACAAGACCTACAGTTTCATTCTAATTACAGGTATCGGGAGTTAATGTTAATTGGTTAATCTTTTTTGGGGTAAAAATTGCTGTTATTCTGAATTTCAGTCTTTTCCCTATATTTTTGTCATTAAAGCTACACGCATATAAAATGTCTGCAATTTGACCGGATAGTCCCATTTTGCTTGTTTTTACCTCACTTGAACCCTAATATCTCAAAACCCCCCCCACATTTTTAGCTTATTTAGTCACACCAAAATTGTGCCGTCACTATATACTAAATTTCACGATGATCGGATCAACTCTGACAAACAAACATACATACATGCATACAACGCCGATTTGCTCAAATTGATTTGGAGATCTCGCTTCGCTGGAGCAATTAGACTCTTAGGAACACAGTACGCTCTCAATAGATGTAATTACTCGCACTTGTCCATAATACTAGTCAAAGTACAACCCAGTTATAATAAAGTAGATTATGTTAATTAGAAGAAACGTTGATGTACAGTATACGAGCGCGGTGCCCGGCATCGTGCCGGACGAGGAGGACCTGCCCGGCTGGGTACCCAAGAATTACATCGAGAAAGGTAACTATCATTTACACTCTAAGCCCCTTACACATAACAAAACCATATGTTTGACGACCTCCTTGGCGCAGTGGCCGAATAGCCGGCTGAGACGCAGAAGGTAGGGGGTTCGATTCCCGCCGCGGAACAAATGTTTGCATGATCTACAGATATTTGTTCCGGGTCTGAATGTTTTTCTATATATTGTAAGTATGTATTTACAAATAAAAGTATATAAGTATTCTACCAGTTATTTGGTTCCCATAGTACAAGCTCTGCTTAGTTAAGGGGTTAGATAGCGCTGTGTGAAATGTCCAGCAGTATTTATTTATATTAATCACTAACAAATTAAAGAACAGCTAACTAAAAATACTATTTAAAACATTGCTAGTTTTGTTATAATAAATAATTGAATTCAGGCTTTTAATTAAAATAATTCAACAATAAAATAATAACAGGATATTAATTAACTTATTCTGCGGCCCATAAAGACCCTAGCCTATAATACATCTTATAATAAAAAAACACTGAGTTCTCGGTGTTCGGGATTTTCCGAAGAATTACGACACCTATTATCTATTACTATACACTATAAAGCACACAACGTACTATTTTATACACTGTAGCTCTGGACCGTTTTGGTTTATTTTAGAATTTGACACATAAATTAACGGTAGCATTTTTGTAAGCTAACCATTATTTTATGCTCTTCCAAACTCACGATAAAATAAAAACGAAATAAATATTAGGGCCTATGCACACGGCGAATTTTAAAAGCGCAGATGGCGATTCTTAACTTGTAACCTATGTTTTGTGGCGCCGTGTACATAGGCCCTTAAAAGATATTCTTAGCCGTAATTTCAGTCTAGATTAGTAAAGTATACAAAAAAGGGATTAATAATTAATCCGCTAATATTAGACTAGTTTAGTACACATTGCTTTCAATCAGCTAATCGCGCGTATTTTATGTTAGTCACCCCCATCCTCCGAACTTAGTTAATAGCTCATAATAGGAACAGAGTTAAAACTTCGTTAAAAGTTCGAGCTAAAACAGTCTGACGCACACATAGACACGCGCGTATAAGGATCTCGGATCAATTAGTTCGAACCTTCGACCGACTTGGCCCGAGATCCAGCGTCTATGCGTGCATGCGACTGTTTTGTGTGTCTATCTGGCGGGAACACCTCTCTAGAAAGAATGTCTTTATTCAAGGAATGTAGCTTAATATTAGATCCGTCGATTAGTAAAACAACTAAAATTCGATCCGTCCTAATAACAGAATTACAGGCCATTAAGTAGAACCACACAAACCATATAATTAGGGCTATACTGGATCCATCGATTAGTACTGAAACGAAGTTGGATCCGACCTAATTACGGAGTTATACAGGATGTTTAGTAATATACTGACGATATTCCAGTGACGGTTTCTCAAAACATAAAAAAAGACCATTCGAAAAAAAAACTACTAGTTATATCATCAAATTTTAAAGAAAATCGACTAAGTTTAGGTGTCGATTCGATATAAAACTTACTGCTTACTTTTGCAATCGACATCCAAAAATAAAGGCCGATTTGGTATCTCTTTCTGCGGGTTTTAGGTTAGAAAGGAACAACAAGAGATATCTCGAGATGTCACCAATACGGTATCTGTGATTAGATGGCAAGCATTATGCAATAGCACAACAAGAGTTTAGTAAAGTGTTTGTTTTTACATGCCAAAATAAATTTCACATTTCTATGTTAAACATCTCACAAATGTATTTATTATGCTCATCAAAATAACCCCTTTCATTTTTGTGCGTATATTATCAAACAACCTATATATTATATATATAACCTAAAAACTCCGTATGAATAAAAATATTTGACTTTGACGTAGTTATTTATTTATTTATTAAGGAATAACAAACAACTACAATATATATGTAAGGTACAGTCTGTGTTAGTACATAGTATACCATGTGTGAGCTATTGATACTGTAGTCCACGACGTTATCCACAGGTTAGTTATTTACGTTTCATAAAAAGAAATGTTTCAGCTACAGGGTCTGTTAGAGGGTAACATAGATTATTAAAGTTGTGTTAACAAAAACAAACAAAGACCCTCAAAGAAGAAGAAGAAGAATAAACAATATAAAATCAAAGAGTGAAGGTAACTAATATAGGCACTTACTATCTAATCTAATTTGTCTAAATCTAATTTGAAATCTGCACTAGCAAGTGAGATATTTAACATCTTTTTAAATTTATAGGGAGTACAAGCGAATATGTCAATATTTGAAAAGTTTGTATTATAGGACTCAACCATACGACGAATGGGAGCACGAAGACCCGAGTTAGTGCGGCAGGTGTTAAGTGCAAACAAAGACCGAGAGCGAGTTGCTCGTGGAGTGCAGGTTCTCGGGACGACGTAGCACAGCCCTCCTACCAAGTCAATACAATTGAAATTATTGTGTACAATTTTAAAAAGGGTAACAGCTTCGAGGTATTTTCGTCTGGACTCAAGAGTAAGAAGTTTATATTTGGCTAATAAGTCGGTATATGAGTAGTAACTGCGAAAGCATTTGTAGTTCATAGTACGTAAATACTTACGCTGGACTCTCTCAATCGCTGTGGAGTATTTTTTATAGAAAAGATTCCAAACCGGCACCGCATAATCCAGCTGCATTCCGCATATTTAGTTAGGACGGATCCAATTTCAGTTATATTACGAATCGACGGATCCAATATTAAACTACATTCTTTGAACTAAGGTATTCTCCCTAGACAGGTGTTCCCGCCAGATAGAGGTCACGGCTGTTTTTGCTAGTTTCTACTATAGGTACTTTACAGCTGTTTCTATCTAATTTGTGTTAATTTAGCTAGAAGAACAGCGAAAATAACTGTAGCCGTCTAAATGGTACTGCTAACAGAATGTTTTCACGTTGTTCTGTCTTTTTCTCAGTTTAAATGAGACGCAATATCTCCACCAACCAACTACTCAATGGTAAGTTATGAAGGAATTAAGTGTCTTGCCTCCAGTGTACTTGGATGTTACCTTATTGGAGTCCCATCACTGTTATATGACGAATTCGGCCTTGTTCGCACTGTAGCATGTGACTAAATTGTTTAGTGTTCTTCTTATCGGCTACAGCTGTACTCCCAAGAAATCATTGTATTTGACTGTATTTGGGTCTTTCCTATGGCTATTTACAGTGTTCCAGACCCTTTTTTCATATTACCAACACATGATGCACTACAAGATAAAGTATCTTCACCCTGTACTGCAGCATCTACTCACAAGTTACGAACAGATAAAGTTTAACACGAGTCAAAACAGCCGCATGCACAGATAGACGCGCGCGTATGAGGATTTGGGGTCAAGTCGATTGAAGCTTCGAACAACTTGATCTGAGATCCTCCGTGCGTCTATGTGTGCATGCGATTGTTTCGCTCGTTGTACTAAAGCTGGCCGTACACGCGAACGCCACTCCACAAGATTCCTCGCCAGAACTCCAAGACTCCAAAAACCGTCCGAAATCGTGTGCGAAATCTCTAGTGGATTGCGCGAAGTCCTAGGAATATTTGAATGCGCAATCATTCCAAAATCCAAGATACAACAATCCAATAAATCTAATTTGCGGTCAGTTGGCAGTGCGCAGCAATCGAAGTAGGTTGTGTATAAGTTTTTTTATAACTCTGAAAAATAACATTGCGCTATCTAAAAAAAATTAAAGAGACACGCCCATTTGGAGTCGAGTCAGTGGAGTATTCGTGTATGTGCTCTTTTTTAACTCGCACTTCGTCGAATTCCACGAGACGCGGAGTGATAGTAATGGAGTCCTCGTGTATGGCCAGCTTAAACTTTATGTTCCTATTTTGTGAACTTTTAAATAAAATGACTATCTTAAACTATTCGTAAAAAAAACAATGAAAAGTACAGAAAGGTGGCTATGGCCGCCTTTAAATCAGGCGTTATTATGGTCATTCTGCACGCAGGTATAATGCATAATGTCTTAGTGTCCACTTTTCTTGTTATAGTTGTGGCGATCTACGATTACTACGCTGACAAAGAAGACGAGTTATCATTCCAAGAGAGCTCCGTCATCTACGTGCTGAAGAAAAACGATGACGGCTGGTGGGAAGGCGTTATGGATGGCGTCACGGGACTGTTCCCAGGGAATTATGTGGAGCCTTGCGTCTAACAGCTGATGCCCATTTATATTAAGAACACAGAACATAGACCGCGTTATTCCAAAAGCCGGCTTAAGTTGTGAAGCAAAATCTATCGCCTCATGTAAGAAATATTGAACGGAAACTTCTACTAGCATAGAAGATGTGTTTTGAGAATCCAAATTTTTATATTTCTCAATATGATCTGTGTTGGTCCAAGGACCTCAAGACAAAGGTCGCTCGGTGGATGATCTTCTCTTGTCTATAATGGACAGTACACCTATCATCCGACAGTTATTTATCCTTTTTTTTATCAAATATGAAATTGAATATTATTAGAACTAATATTATCGCCTGCCTCCGTGGCGCAGTGGGCGTATAGCCGGCTGAGACGCAGGAGGAAGCAGGTTCGATTCCCGCCGCGGAACAAATGTTTGCATGATCTACAGATATTTGTTCCGTGTCTGGGTGTTTTTCTATATATTATAAGTATGTATTTACAAAAACAAAGTATATAAGTATTCTATCAGTTATCTGGTTCCCATAGTACAAGCTCCGCTTAGTTTGGGGCTAGATAACGCTGTGTGAAATGTCCAGCGATATATATTTTTTTTTATTATCGACGAAAAAACAAAAAAACTAAATTAATTAGTAATTGTTTCTAATTTTTAAGTGATGTTAATATTTTGGGGTTAATTGTATTTCATCGTCGTTGTCAGTTATTTACAATCATTATGTACTGCTTTTAACGTAATATTAGACCACGTGGGTTGCTTATAAACAAGTTAAGGTACTATGAAACCTAGAAAAAAATATTGATTTTTTGATTATTTTTAAGTCGATAAAATTGGGTCTGACACACAATTTCACTATATGAAGACTTTTCATCGTATGTTACTGGTTTAATGAGTAACGTGAAGAGATTATTAACATTGGTGGCAATTCTGTTGTTTACGCTAACTAACTAAAATTGTGTAAAATACAAACGGTCTTATTTTATTCACACTAAAGATCAAATTAGAATGAAAATTAAAGTGACATTTCTAAAATTAAGTAATTTTTGTTATGATGGCATGTTTGCGGGCTAGATTTAGTGATCAATCAAATTAGTGTTGACTAAAACTAGCCCGCAAACACGCCTTTTTATTTAAAAATACTTAAATTTAGAAATGTCATTCTAATTTGATCTTCAGTGTGAACAAAATAAGAGCGTTCGTATTTTACACAATTTTAGTTAGTCAGCGTAAACAACAGAATCGCTACCATTATGTAACTTCAACTTATTAAAAATATTAACTGTTCGATTTTTATAGCTAACCCGCCCGTGGACGCTTAGAATTTCCCGTTCCCGTTGGAACTGAGATAATAAGTATGTGTATAAAAAAAACTCATAAAGCAATGTAAAGCTGTGTAAAAATTTTAAGTCAATCGACTTCTTTTCGAGATTAACGGACACAATCATACGTAGCTGGATAGATAGAATGATAGGCCACATTACAAAACCATTCATTTATTGTAAACAGATTATATATAGGGTTTTCCAATAAGAGGTGTTATTTTGATATTCAAAGAAAAATTGCATTTTTTAATATAAATGATCGGATGTTTATTTCATTATAAAAAGGAAGGTATGCCGTTAATAGTGAAAAATAAAATCAGGCAAATGACCACCACGACCACGCTTACAGGACCATATCCTTTTCATCAAATTTTCCATAACCAAATCGCAGTGGCTGCCCTATGTCCTCGATAGCCTCACGAATTCCATCTTTGAGGTCTTGAATCGACGCTGGGCTGTTGGCGTAGACCTTGTCTTTCACGTGGCCCCAAAGGAAGAAGTCGCAAGGTGTTAAATCACAAGATTTCGGTGGCCAATTGTGATCACCTCTTCGAGAGATAACACGGTCCGGAAACTTTTCCCGTAAAAGATCAATGGTTTCGTTGCTTGTGTGGCACGTAGCGCCGTCTTGTTGAAAGTAAACGTTGTCCAGATCAATACCATCCAATTCCGGCCATAAAAAATCATTAATCATCTCTCGATAGCGCAATCCATTCACCGTAACTGTTGCTCCAGCCTTATTTTCGAAAAAGTAAGGTCCAATGACTCTGCCGGACCATAAACCCCACCAAACAGGCACACGTTGAGGATAGAGAGGCTTTTCAACACTCCGGGTTTTCCGAGCCCCAGATGCAACAATTTTGCTTGTTGACGAAGCCACCG
Organism: Philereme transversata; assembly: GCA_963924445.1. NCBI lineage: Eukaryota > Metazoa > Arthropoda > Insecta > Lepidoptera > Geometridae > Philereme > Philereme transversata. The sequence goes on from OZ004353.1 coordinate 10,105,428, forward strand.
AGGTGGAAATAGGCCTCATCACTCAAGATGATTTTTCGATGGAATTCCGGATCATTTTTATAGTGAATTTTAATAATTTCAATGCGTTGTTGAAGCATGTATTGTTCCATTTTTATTAATGGCGTAGTTTCTACTTGTCAAATGTAAAAAAAAACAGCTTCAAAAGTGACATCTACCGAAATAGCGGGCTATTCAAAATAACACCTCTTATTGGAAAACCCTATATTTGAGAAATGACTCTCTCCGGTAAACCATAAATACCTATGTGTTTTTAATTCAATAATGAAGTGGTAAATTTACCTTCCAATAATACACAGCGGTGTATTTAGTTTTAAACACATTACCTATATAAAATCCGAAGATATCTTCCAAAGAGATTTTAAATTACTGTATTTATTTGTAAAGTATGGCTATTATCAAATATTGAAGGTTCACGAATTGAACCGAAACATTGTCGGTCGAAACACCGATAAAACGGTAAGTGATAAATCTCGTATTTATAATAAATCACGAAAGTTTTATAAGTAAAATATTCAAGAATTTATTACCATAGGAAAAAAACAATATTACAAAATGGTGGCGCTTCTGTTGTTTACGAACTAAAATCTCGTTAATTACGAACGTTCATATTGCGTTCAGACTAAAGGCATTCAGTATGACAATTTCTAAAATAAAACTGATTAAATTGGCGTTTGCGGGTATGATAGTCAAAGCCAATTTTCCTTGCTGAAAACTACCTCCCATACTCTAAAATGAAGGATTTTTAGTTAAATTGTCACTAAAAACCCTTCATTTTGACTCCATCGACGACCTCCGTGGCGCAGTGGGCGAATAGACGGCTGAGACGCAGGAGGTAGTGGGTTCGATTCCCGCCGCGGAACAAATGTTTGCATGATCTACAGATATTTGTTCCGTGTCTGGGTGTTTTTCTATATATTATAAGTATGTATTTACAAAAACAAAGTATATAAGTATTCTATCAGTTATCTGGTTCCCATAGTACAAGCTCTGCTTAGTTTGGGGCTAGATAGCGCTGTGTGAAATGTCCAGCAGTATTTATTTTTATGCTATACTAATTTGGTCTTTAGCGTTAATGAAACAAGGGCGTTTGCATTTTACGAAATTTTAGTTTCGACACCACTGCCTTCGGTTCTTATTGCACGCTGTTTTCAAATACCTATGCCTCTGCTGAATTTAGTCCCTAATTTTAATCGCTTGGTGAAATATGTATGATAGTTATTTAAAATTGTATAGAGGGTACCTTTACAAAGTAATAAAAAAAACATGCTATTGGTAGGTAAGAAGATTTTATTCAAAAAGTCGATCATAACAGTATATAATATTATTTAGATTATAATTATACTGAATAAACTGGATTGTAATCAAATTGATTTGTTTTATTCTAGTTTGCTTCCTAAAATTATAATCACCTGAATTCTAGTGACATCAATATGATATAGTCAACCCAGCCAAAGTCTTATTATTGAATTGAATCCTTAAACGATACTAATAGTAGCGCTACACTAACACAGTGCCGACGAAATAAAGGAATCCTTCATACACCATGTCACATATCATGGCCACAGCTTTACTGTTTGTACTAAAAACGGGATATTTAGCATAATTTGTGAGTTTTTGAGTGTGCGAGTGTGTGGTTACTGGCAGATATCCCGATATCCTGTTTCTAGTACAAATAGCATGATAGTTTCAAAAGTTACACAGCTTTACTGTTTGTGATTTCTTTTATTTTGCGTATCTTGCTTCTCTATCATTTATGTTGATATCCTCTATCCTGTCTTGTCCTTGTGACTATTTCGATGTAGTCTACCCATCCATCCCGTTTTTCTTGAAAAACGTATAAAGTGTAGAGCCACTGAACTTTATGATATAATACTAAGGTAAAATCCAAAAAACCTATTCCTTATCGTCAAGGTCCATATTCTCGGTGGCAATGTTATCTTTACTTTCTGGCTCTTTCTTTTCTACTTTAGCATCAGCTTCTAGTTTGACTGCTTCTTTTTCTTCCACGGGGGCTGCGTCTTTTGTCTCTGGTTTCACTTCACTTTCCTTCTTTACTTCCTTTTTGACTCTGCAGACAAGACAAAATATTATTTATATCCAGAGTTAGAGTGTAAGGGTTTTACCACAAAAAAGTTAAACACCCGCTATACACTATTTAAAAAAACCCTATACAAAAATTGGTAAGGATTTTTTTTAAACACGCGTTAATCAGGGTTTACCGTTTTTTGTGGTAACAAGGTAAGTTTTTTATACAACTTTGTTATTTTTTATTATGTTATGTTATGATTCTTCAGTATAATACAAATAACTTTTTCATCACTCATGCACTCAAAGTTGTGTCATTATAAAAGCGTTACGACCCAGGCCGTAAGTAATTTTAAAATAGAATGAGGCTTATTGCATTCATATTATGCTCAATTAAAATAAAATCTCCATGACAAATCATTATTTCTCTTTAAAAATAAAAGAGGTCGCATTCATAATATGCTATTATGAAATACAATAGAATAGAATAGAATACTCTTTATTGCACACCAACAAAATTAAAATACAATAAAAATACACAAAAATTAAGGTAAGTACATTGGGCAGTCTTATCGCTAAAAGCGATCTCTTCCAGACAACCTTTGGATGGACAGGACAAAACAAAATCAAAAAGACGGCGGTGTAAATACGAGTATATTCATAAACTTACATAAACTACCTATACTTACTAATAAACTAAATATATATACTTACAAATATAATAATATATACTTATATATAAACTACAATAAAGGAGATAAACATAACGATAAACTAGCAGTGCGTAGACAAAGAAAGGAAATGGTTGTATACCTTAGCTTTGAAGATAGGAAGAGATTTAGATGATCTAATAGAGAAAGGTAAAGCGTTCCACAGCCGCACAGCTTGAACTGTAAAGGAGTCACCATAAAATTGAGAACTGTGGACAGGGGTTTGGAGACTTAGAGCTTCAGATGAGCGTAGATTTCGATCATGCGCCTGGTGCAAGAACACAAAACGCTCCTTTAGATAGGATGGTGAAGAAGGATTGAAAAGAATGTTAAAAAGAAGGGACAGAATATGTGCATTCCGGCGAAGACGGATAGGGAGCCACTTGAGTTTTGCGCGAAATTCTGAAACATGGTCATATTTGCGCAAGCCAAATACGAACCGAATACAAAGATTTTGAAGGCGCTCAAGTTTGCTCAATTGGACTTCAGAAAGGTCGAGATAGCTGACGTCGGCAATCTACATGACAAATCCTTATTTCTATTTAAAAATGAAAGAGGTAGTTTAGTAGAGAAAAAAAAACAATGGATACCGGAATCGCAAATTTTCTTTTTAGTAACAAACTGTTATAAATAGACTGAGAATTTCTTCACATTTGTGATGAAAAGTTATGTACTCGGGTGTAAGCGATCAGTAATACCTTCGATTAGCGTTCTCGCTCATACGCCAAATTATATTACGTATAAATAGACAGCTTACCTCGCCCTTGTACTATTGTTACCAATTATTGCTGTGAAAGTTAATGACTGAAGTTGTGCGCTAGACAAATTGAAAAACTCCTTATTAGGTACCAACGATAACAAAAGTATAACAAGCTAAAACAATCTGGATTATGAATAGTAGTTACGTTTACTCACACTGTAGGAGTGTTGGGTCCATTCACGATTTCGACAACATCATCATCTTCATACTTGATGTTGACAACAGCTTCTACTTTGGCTTGTATGCTCTTCAATGCGGAATGGAATATTTTTGAGCTGGCCTGTAATTAAAATAAAATAATATTATGAGCAACTTTGTTTTGAACTCTATTTTACCATTCAACTAAACTTGAATCCCAGTAGATACTTTACATCATCACTATGAGGCATACTGATGTACATTGACAGTGGTTGAGACTATAATATACGAAATTAATATGTAAAAATTAAGAGTTACATTATCTTAGAACTAATGGTTCACACCGAACTGAGATCTCGCGAGTCTCCCATAAAAACCAAAAAAATATTATTTGTAATCTTTGACAATCAAAAGAGTGCCATGAAATCCAAACAACTTGACCTAGTTTCATTCAAAGTACAGGTAACAGGAGTTCATGTTATATGGTTCCACTTTTATGGGGTACAAATTGCAGTTATTCTGGATTTCAGATTTTTGTCTATATTTGTGTCAAAGTCAAATATTTTTATTCATTAAAATCACAAGGATCACTTTGAAACGTCAATTTTACTGCCTGTTCCTTCGCAACCAAACCAGCAAAGAAAGGCAAGAAACAAGGCTGGTCACTTAAGCTACACACATAAAAAATCACAGCACTGTGGGGTCACTGGTGTACCCTGTGAATTTTGTCAAAGTTCAGTTTTTATTATGGCTAATAACTCAAAAACTATAAGGACTTTACTAAAAATAAAAACAGAGTCTAAATGTACTAATGAAGACCTTTCATTTGACGTCCCACTTGACCTAATAGTCTCATTTGATTTTTATTTTACCCCTCTAAAACCCCAATATCTCAACAACCCCCCCACATTTTTAGCTCATTTAGTCACCCCAAAATTTTGCCATTACTACCTACCTATGTATCAAATTTCACGATGATCGGATCAACGCTTCGAAAGTTATTCTCGGACAAACAAACATACATAAATACAACGCCGATTTACCCAATTTGATTTAGAAATCTCGCTTCGCTCGATCAATAAACGTTGTGTTAATGCACAAACAATGACATCCACGACTTTTTGAAACTCACGAAACACTTGAAAAACAATTGCCTGTTTTTGGGGAAAATTCTGTTTTATACAGGTACAAAAAATATTAGGTCAAACATCTTGAAAGTTTAAGTTAAGTCCTAAGCGCAGCACCTCGAGTTGTGTTAGTGAAGGTTTAGCATCTAACATTAGACTGACCGTGAGCGAGGTGATGCGAGCGCGCGCGGCGGCTAGACTAGCGCTCACGTCGGTCAGCTGAGTGGCCGCGCCGCGCTCCGCCTGCTGGATGGAGGCGGCGTTCTGTCGCGCCGACCGCAGCGCCGCACGCGCCGACTCTAACGCGGCCTCGAGGCGCACTCGCGCACTCGAGTTGCGAGCCTCTGCTGCTACCAGGGCACCAACATCGACCACGCGCGATTTGTACATCACGATGCCTGTGGAATTATACAGAATGTTTGGTAATATATTGACGATATTCAAGTGACGGTTTCTCAAAACATAAAAAAAGACTTCTTAAAAAAAAACTACTAGTGATGTGGTGGTGATTAATTCGATATAAAACTTACTGCCTACTCTTGCAATCGACATCCAAAAATAAAGGCCGATTTGATATCTCTTTCGGAAATGGCTGCGGGTTTTGGGTTAGAAAGGGACAACAAGAGATATCTCGAGACGTCACCAATACAGTATCTGTGGTTAGATGGCAAGCATTATGCAATAGCACAACATAAGTTTAATAAAGTGTTTGTTTTTACATGCCAAAATAATTTTCACATTTCTATTTTAAACATTTCACAAATTTATTTATTATGCTCATCCAAATAACCCCTTTCATTTTTGTGCGTATATTATTAAACACCCTACTATACTGACTGGCGACATAGTCAGGAACGTTAAAAATAGAATAAATGCGGGATGGATGAAACGGCGATAGGTTAAAGGAACAACATGCGATCCTCCAATGCCCCTTAAACTTAAAGGGAAAATTTACAAGACGATCATAAGACCTGTCGTAATGTATGGTTCGGAGTGTTGGGCCACGAAACGGACGAAAGAAGAGTGCACGCGGTGGAAATGCGAATATTGAGATGGATGTGTGAGGTCACGAGAATGGATAAGATAAGGAATGAGTATATTAGAGGAAGTTTGAAAGTAGCGCCTGTGATAGAAAAGTTGAAGAGTAATAGGCTAGCGTGGTATGAGCATGTCATGCGAAGGGAAGAAAATCTATACTCAATCATTTATTGTATTCCACAATGTAATAATAGGTGGTAATTGATAGGTACATGTTCATTATGGACCCTGTTGGGCACAACAATATTTTGGAGGGAGGAAGTCGTCATTGTTCTTGTTAGGTTCTATTTATTTGATAAAGAAAACATTCGAATCTAAGGCAGTTTGTTAAATATTTTGATCAACATTACGTAAGAGCTTGAAGAGTTGGGAGAGGGTTTGCGTCAGGAAGTAGGTATCGTAAGCATATATTCCTTTGTTGTGTAGAAATGCTTATATTTCGTAGCAAATTTACATATTCCATAATATAAATATGGCAGGCTATCTAATAATTTTGTGTTTTTGAAAATGTTGTTCGCAACTATCTGTTTCTTTTATGTTAGCTAATATTCAGATAACTTTCTTTTGTAGTGTAAAGAGCGTCGATGCATTTGTACTGTTCCCCCATAAGATAACGGAATATGTGTATTTGGTGAGTACTATGGTCATCATGTGACTAGAAGAGTGTTAGATATGAATGTAGATGGATATAGAAGTAGAGGAAGGCCGAAGAAGAGATGGATGTACTGTGTGAACAATGATATGGGTAAGAAAGGAGTGACAAGATAACGGCTGATAGAGAGATATAGAAGAAAAATACAAGTTGTGCTGACCCCACGTAATGTGGGACAATTGAACGCACACTAGGATTCCCTTAACTCAGGTATTAGGAATGAGTTTATACAACACCCCATGTGTGTGCTGTCAGTTTTGCGGTTTCTCTATAAAATGTAGATGGCGTCCAGATGAACTTTAGATCCTTATATTTGCAGTAAATCTAGACAAGATAAATTTTGTAAACAGTCAACATGGGAAATTGCCTTGCCTGTATTATCCTCAGAACGATTATCTGTGTATATTTTAATACAATATTGCAGTTAATAATCCAACATTCTTACAAATCGGACTGTTTGATGCCGCAATGTATGGAAAGGTGGATTTTAAACTTCATAATTAAATTGGATTACAGATTTTCTTTATATCTGTATTTCGTAATATATTTTGTTGGAAACAGTAAATATTAGTTTAGGATAACGAGCAGAATTGCTTAGTCAAACTAAAAATGTACGATATCCTTACCAGTATCACTAACATCCTTAGTCTCTCCAGAGGACGTTTCACCATCGCCCTGGCTGCCCCTGTTGAAGACGGGCAGCAGATCGCGATTACCAGCTGCGATCGTGTTCTCCAACTCAGCAATCTGTTAATGATAAATATAATTTTTTTTATACTACCTAGATAAGTCTAGGTAATGGTATGCTAAGGCATTATGGCCTACCTGATGTTAAGTGGTAATCATCGCCTATATCAATATACCTAAATACAATACCATCCTACCAATTGCAACATGCATCCAACAGTTTCCAGCAACCTTTATAATGTCATCTTTAATCTAGTCGGGGGTCATTCTATGCAAACCCTTTTTGTCTCAAAGACCTTTAGTTCTTCGAGCTATGTGCCCCCCTCATCATAATAATTATGAATTAACAAACTACGCATAAAAAATATAGTTTTTACTACGAGTATTGATCTAAACTAATATTATAAAGAGGAAAGATTTGTATGTTTGTAACGAATAAACTCAAAAACTACTGGTCCGATTTCAAAATTTTTTTCACTATTAGAATGTTATATTATCCTGGAGTAAAATAGGCTACTTTTTACTCAACTGCGCAGGAGGGTGATGTTTTTTATTAAAAAACTACGCGTGCGAAACTGCGGATTGGTCAGCTAGTAATTAATAATAGCAGAGTAAATACCTATTAATAATTCTAATTATCCTAGGAATTCATGTTTTTACAAACTTTTTATTAACTTTCAATGTATGTAGGTTTGTCCGGGTGGAATCTTGCAACTGAATTTTAAACCGGTTCCCCTTAACCGATTGAGATGAAATTTGGAATACACGCTTATTTTGGAGAACAATGCATATTTATAGCAAGCATGACCTGACTCTACTTCCTGGATTGGCTCTAGACGAAGGAACTCCTCAACGGTCAACAGCACAGATACGAAATTTAGTATATGCATTTAATTATGATAGCCTGTTCTAAGTTCCACTATGGCATGGCTGCTGCACTCAGAGTTTGCTTCAGCAGAAGGAACTCCTATTGTAAGTATGTATTTACAAAAAAAAGTATATAAGTATTCTATCAGTTATCTGGTTCTCACCATCTGTGTAAAATGTGCAGCAATATTTTAATTTAATATTATTTTGTCTATTTAGTGTGATGTTGCAAATAATTTAGTATAGTATTGTACTAACGTGTGGTGGAACTTCAACGGAGAGCACAGTGGTTTCAAGCGGCATATCTTGCATCGCCTCCGCTGCGCCCGCCGCCAGGTCCTTGATGTTCTGAATCAGAGTTCTGTGGAGAACACTAATGTTAATCACTTTAAGCTAACGACTTTATTAATACAGTAGACCCGCGGGACTATACAGTACTATCTTATAATCTGACAAATAATCATACTCATTTATTCAAACCGTAGGAACACAATAGATAAAAAAAAACATAAAAATGTTTATTGTAATACATAATTTGCTACGTTTTTTTAAATCAGATACATTTTTTTTAAGTGATTGACAGCGAGACGCAACCCAAGCATGGAGCTTGTGTTTTGGGCTTCTAGAGTGCAGCTAACAAAGTAGGTAAGTTTATAAGATATTGCTATTAGGTTATGTATTCATTACATATTTATCAAAAAATTAGGTAAGAACTCATAACACTGAACGAGGGACAACTGTTAGGAGGAGGGAACGGGGGGGGGGGGGGGGGGGATAGTACTTAACTAATTACATAGCTTTATGTAAGTAGCTCATTGCACCATAACTTTGGAGGTGCTAGAAACAGACATGCATTTATACGACATACATACCTTGTAGCATATTATGAATGTAATGAATCTCATTCTAATTTCAAATTTACTTTCTGTTGGTACTTTCTCGGCCCTAGGGGCCGGAAACCATATATACGGAGCCGTTATCGAGTTTACAATGACCAACTTTCAGAGCACGAGAGATGAATAAAATATTTGCATGATCTTGATATTGTGGTATCAAGGTACTCCACTCCAACTCGCACATAATGGGGTGAGAAATATATATAATGTGAATTCCGATACAATCAACCGAAAATTCTTATTATTTTTTTTATACTACATTAGCTAAAAAACGATACGGTACGTGATAAATCCCGTATATAATATAAAAATAAATTTATAATAATGATTGAAATATGAGACCTGGGGAGATGGGGAGACCTTTGCCCTGCAGTGGGACAATAGAGGTTAGTAAAAAAATGATTGAAATAAATACACTAGTTGCCCGCGACTTCGTACGCGTTAGACTACTAAATGTGTAGGTAACCTAGAAATAAAGGTAAACTCGCTGTTGCAACTTGACTTGACACCCCATTTTTATCCCATGGGGCATAATTTATGGGATAAAAAGTAGCCTGTGTTAATCCAAGTTATAATCCACGTACATACTAAATTTCATCGAAATCGGTTCAGCCATTACGACGTGATTGAGTAACAAACAAACAAACATCCAAACTTTCGCATTTATAATATTAGTGTGATGGAGCAAGCTTACGGCCCACCGTATGTAAGTGGTAACCATCGCCTATACCAAAGTATTGCCTCGTAGGTCACGCACCTTAACCTTAACCGAAATACAGCAATGCTGCTTGGCGGCAGAAATACGAGGCATGCCTTTTAAGTTCTGTCGTTTCCATATTTTCCGGCAATTTTGAATTTGGAACTGTTCTATATTCGAATGTGTTTACATTTTGAATCTCAAAACAGTTGAAAGTATTAGGATTAATGCTATTGTTTAGTCACAGTTTCGATTTGAATCTGTCAGGTCACGTACGAAAATGAATCTTTCTAAGGAAAATGTTCGTGCAATAATTTTCTACAACTTTAGAAGAGGCCTGACACGGCTTCAGTGTTTAGAAGAGCTAACATCTGTGTTCAGTGATGTAGCCCCATGTCTGCGGACTGTCGAACGCTGGTATTTAGAATTCCAGCGTGGACATACTAGTGTTAGTGACAGATTTCGCGAAGGACGCCCAAAATCCGCCTTCACTGAAGATAACATCATTGCTGTGAGACAACTAATTCTCGAACATCGTCATGTGACGTATCGAGAGATAGAGGCTCTATTAGGCATCTCAGGGACAACCATTCAGAAGATCTTGCATGAAGCGCTTGGTGTGAGAAAGCTAGTTTGCCGTTGGATACCGCATCTGCTTTCCGACGATCACAAGGCGGCCCGCGTCAGATGGTGTAAGAAAACTCTGCAAAGGTTCAACCGAGGGGAGTCAAATCACGTCTACGACATCATAAGTGGTGACGAATCTTGGATCTATGCCTACGATCCTGATTCCAAACAACAATCTACAATCTGGGTCTTTCAAGACGAGCCAAAGCCGACTAAAGTTGTTCGTTCTCGAAGCACTTCAAAGAAGATGGTGGCCACGTTCGTTGGAAAAACCGGCCATGTTGCGACTATTGCACTTGAAGATCGTAGAACGGTTAACGCAGAGTGGTATACTACAGTTTGTTTACCACAAGTCATCGCCGAACTTCGAAAATCTAACTCAAAGCGACGCATCATCCTGCACCACGACAACGCAAGCTCACACAGCGCTCGTCAAACGATTGAGTATTTGAAGCAGGAAAAAGTAGAAATTCTTGACCATCCTCCATACAGTCCTGACCTAAGCCCTAACGATTTCTTTACATTTCCTAAAATTAAGAAAAGTCTTCGTGGTCAAAGGTTCCAGTCCGGTGAAGAAGCAGTCGACGCTTTCAAGACAGCCATTTTGAACACCCCCACTTTAGAGTGGAATAAATGTTATAATAACTGGTTTGAGCGAATGGAAAAGTGTATTAAGCTACGCGGTGAATACTTTGAAAAACAATAAAAAGTACTATAAGGTTCTAGTTGTGTTTTTTTCTTCAAACGACAAAACTTAAAAGGCATGCCTCATATACTTCACTGGGCAAGTCCTTTCACAAGGAACTCTTGATGTTGAATTCTCTGTTATCATTCTATTGTATTTTTTCCTGTCTACTATTTTGTTTGTGATCCGTTCTGTTTCTTTGTGTGTGTCAAATAAATATATATTCTATTCTATTCTCTGTATTGAAGTTTTATGTATAGAAGTAAGTAGTGGTGTTCAGCACTTACTTGTAGTTAAACGCTTCCTTGATGCACACCTTTTCCATAATGGAGCGTATTTGCGACCTCGACAGCTGCAGACCCAGGGTCATGAACAGATTTTGCAGATCTTTCTTGTTCATGTATCCCCCTCGCGTCGTGTCGAAGTACACTAGCGAGAGGAGCAGGTACGGGTCGGGGGGGAGCTCCACTCCGCGACTCCGGCGCTTAGGGGACGAGCTACGTTCGTCATCGCTGTGGGAATCCTGGACAAATATTGTGACGTGTCAATTCGTGAACAATGATAAACCCACTAATATAATAAACGCGAAAGTTTGTATGGACGTATGTGTGGATGTTTATTACTAAAAATGATAATTGTCATATTATTGTAAATCAGTTTTCTGGCTGTGAAAAAAGGAAAATAAACATGTTACAACAGAGAGTACAGGATGACGTTGAAAACAGTGGACACATTATAAGATGATAAATATCACTGTGTACATGTGTGCCCCAATGTGTACATAATGTGTGCCGCACTCTGTACCTAATGTGTGCCCCAATGTGTGTTTTTGCTACAAAAAATATTTAAATAAGTTTTTTTTTCATTTTGGGGAGCATCTCTGTTTGTAATCAAAAATAATAATCTGAGTGTTTTTCAATCCAATAATGAAGTTAATCTAGCTTTTCATACATTCCGCAGATTATCAGCACTTTTTCTTTTTCGTAAAGGGATCTCAGTAAAATGGAAATTTAGTACGGGATTATGGGGGGCTCAGGGGTTTTTTTTATTTATACTTAAAATACAATAAAAATACTTTTAAATGAGTTTGTTGAAATGGCATAAACAATCCTAAAGGCCCATTCACGTAACTTAAAACAGTAAAATTCTAGCTTCGATATGTTCAATATCATAAACGGTATTCACGTAATGACATTTACATTGGAATGAGTTGACTGACACGCGGTTATAGACTTTATTTATATCAAGTAATATTGTAATATTAATGGAGCAGAATGCCAAAATATGTATATTCAATTCATAATCAACTCTCGTATAGTATTTTTAGTGTTATCCGAACACTTACGGAAAATACTAAGATTTTTATAAACATCTCAAAAATTTGTCCCGGCTAGGCTTGAAATTTTTTGAGATGGTTTAAATCTAGCAATCTCGTGTTCTTTCTGCAATCTTGCAATCGTGAGTAGGTATTAATATAGAATACAATGCGAACTTACCCGTCGTTCCTTAGTGGGCCTTCGCGAATCACGCGACTCGCGCTTATCATCCTTTTTCGTCTCTTTACTATCCTTACTCTCATCTTTTTTCTCTTTCTCTTCCTTCTTATCTTCCTTCTTCTCTTTCTCATCGGGTTTCTCTTTCACTTCTTCCGTCTTCTCGGGGAGAGTGTAGAGAGTCTTGTAAATGTAAAAGCCGAAGTCTCGCATCAACATCTCGTTGAAGAGTTCCGCAAACACAAATAGCTGTAAGTAAACGATATAAGGCTAGTTGGACACGCACAATTTTATAAATATGGTTGATATTGTATGTTTTTTTTTAATAGACTGATTGAAAATGTAAATATTTCATTTTTTAAAACTTTTATTACTAATGTTAATTTTTTTAAAGACGGTTGTTTTAAGAATTTAAAGTTAATAATCAGTTTATCAAAGCATTTTTGATTTTCTGTATTGTAAAAAAATAATGAAAGTGAAACCGATTTTGCAAGCAAGACTTTATAACTTTTTCCCGATTCTTAAAGTTAAGCATTATAATTTTAGTAATAAAAAAAAATTAACATTCCGTCTATTGACGGTAATTTAAGCTAAACTGACTTTTAATTGAGTTTATCAAGTTAAAAATAAATCGGGGGCTTCGGGGATCGGGGTGCTCAGGGAATAACCCGGCGTTATGTGAAATGTCCAGTATAATGTACCTCAAAGCTGTGTTCCTTGTTGTCGGTGACGCGGTAGTCCAGAAGTAGCGAGAGCGAGGCCACGCTCGCGTGGAAGCGGCCGCCCTTGGCGCCGCTGCACGCGTGCACGACTACGTGCGGCTCCCGAGGGAGCTCGTACCGACTCTTTACAACCTGCTTCTCTTTCTCCACCTACAATACAAGTCACTTTTTAGCAATATATTCATATAAAACAAAGTCGGATTAGTTACACCATTTATAACCATTTATAACTCAAAAACGGCTGGACCGATTTTGATGATCTTACATTTGTTGGATTTATCTTCGCCTCGAATAGCAGAATAACTATTAAAATATCGGAAAATATCACACAAAAAAAAGTTATGTAGAAAATTCATTTTCTCATACATAGATGTTGCTAATGATGGCCGATTGACAATTCTACCGGAGACGTACATTTCGGAGGCCACGTCATATGCATGTCAAGGCGATACGAAGTTCGTAGCGTCAGCTAGTATAATATAAGAATCAAAGGTCATTGTGTCATTTATCATTTTTCAGAAGGTTGATAAAACGAAAAAAACGACTTCATTGAAGCGTCCAACTCAAATCTGTTGTAGGTCATGATGGAATAAACGCTTATGATTGGTTGAGCAAGACTGATTTTAACGCCTTTGATTTTGACATAAGACACAGAGCCACATTTGATGTCAATCTCAATCTTACGGTCAGTTTTGAAGGTAGTTTTCCATGTTATATCCTGTTTCGAATACTATTAGTGTCTTTTTAAATTTCGTGTGTTGCCCCATTCAGAACAAATTTTTACTCAAAATGACTGAATTCAGATAATATTCGAAATGATTTTCTTATGAATCCCATGATCATATCTTGACCAATTTTTTTGGTTTTAGAATATAGGACAGGTTCTCGAAAAACCTGTATTACAGGCCACCAGGGCTCTAACCCACGGATTGCGAATCGACAATAACAAGGTTTGTATGATGAGTGAGAGTGAGTCTGTTGAAGGTATAGGTTATACAATATTTAGTGTATGATTATTGATACTGTACGTACAGAGATAATGAGATGTGAAGTGGTGGGGTGTAAAGTGTGCTCATAATAACTACTTATTTAGCTGTACTGTTCAGTCTCACTCTTTTCTATAGTTATTTTTTATCAACAGTCTCAACTCAACCGCCAAGAAAAAAGGGCATTGCACAGGATCTTTGAAGGTATTTGAACTGTTATACCTTTTTCTTTTCCTCTTCGATCTCTTTCTCTGTCTTTTTCTTAGGCTCCTCCTTCTTATCCTCCTCTTTCTCCTTTGGTTTCTCTTCGTTCTTCTCAGCAGGTTTTTCTTCTTCTCCATCATCCTTTATCTCAATGTGATCATCGCTCTGGTCCAGTTTCTCCTCTGGTTTGTTATCAGTTTCATTGTCATCCACAACTTCCATGACGTCATCGCTCTTGGAGTCCTTTTCTTGCTCCGCTTTGATGATTTTAGATAGACGCGATACTAGTGCCGAGCGAGGTCCTGGAATAAAGTTATTTTTATGACCTTATTTTCATTAGCTAAATACGATTTAAGACAGATGAAAACTACAACTAGTAAATAATATGCCTAATAATAATAATATCTAATAATAATGCCTCCGTGGCGCAGTGGGTGTATAGCCGGCTGAGACGCAGGAGGTAGCGGGTTCGATTCCCGCCGCGGAACAAATGTTTGCATGATATACATATATTTGTACCGTGTCTGGGTGTTTTTCTATATATTAAAGTATGTATTTACAAAAAAAGTATGTAAGTATTCTATCAGTTATCTGGTTCCCATAGTACAAGCTCTGCTTAATTTGGGGCTATATAGCGCTGTGTGAAATGTCCAGCAATATTTATTTATTTAATATTAGAGTTAACTAGCTACTAAATTTGCAGTAGCTGAAGTTATTGACTAACTGGTAAACAGAAGTATGTTAGCAAATAAAACTACGAGCCTTACAGTAGTCGCATAAGATGTTGTAACATCTGACCACCGCGCGCGCTCATCGGTCAAATCAACCAGCGTGCGCTTCCCCGGTTTCCTGTTACATTTTTCCATTCCTTTTGCCAAAATCACTCCCACAAACCGAGAGGAAAGATGTTACACATCAAAAAACCAGACCTTTCTATTGACAACCATTAAGATCTATGGATCTCCCCCGTTTTCAGAATACGGTATTCATTATACACGACACTAATATTATAAATGTGAAAGTTTGGATTTTTGTTTATTTATTTGTTTGTTACTCAATCACGTCCTAATGGCTGAACCGATTTCAATGAAATTTGGTGTGTTGATAGACTAGTGGTTTGCCCCGAACTGAGTTTTCGCTATTTTTTTGTCTCATAAAAACAAAACAAAAATTATTTGTCATGTAACAATTTTATTAAAATTACAGTTCATGTTAATTGGTTACCTTTTTGGGGTACAAATTGCAGTTATTTTGGATTTCAGACTTTTCCCTATATTTGTATCAGTAAAGCTACACGCATGCCAAATTTCAGCAAGTGGGGTCACTGGTGTACCCTATGAACTTTGTCAAAATTCAGTTTTTATTATGGCTAATAACTTAAAAACTACAATGTTTAAACTAACAATAAAAACGGGGTCGAAATGTACTCACAAAGACCTTTTATTAGACGTGCCACTTGACCGGATAGTCCCATTTTGTTTTTTTTTTATTCCTCTTGAACCCCAATATCTCAACAACCCCCCCACATTTTAAGCTCATTTAGTCACACAATGATCGGATTCGCTTCGAAAGTTATCCTCGGACAAACAAACACACATACATACATACAACGCCGATTTGCCCAAGTTGATTTAGAGATCTCGCTTCGCTCGATCAATTATGCTCTAAGCATAATTTCGGGGGTGAATTTCGTAAAATCCGTTCTTAGTACACCTCTACACCCTATAAAGAACATACCCACCAAATTTCAAGTCTCTAGGATCAGTGGTTTAGGCGGTGCATTGGATGTTATCAGTCAGGACTTTAATTTTTATTTTAGATTTTTTAGTTGTATTTAATAATATGTATAACTGACTGAAATAATGAATTGAAAAAACGACTATTTTTGTGGAGCTAGCTCCGATGAAGTGGTATAAAATGGCAGGAAGCAGACACATAATCTTGATTCCACACTAGGATAGCCTATGTAATTTCTATCAGATATCTAAAGTGAGCCCAGAGCCGAAAATACCAGTATTTTTATCAGTAAACCTGAAACAAATATTAGTAGATTATGCAAACATTTGTCCTACAGCGGGAATCAAACGTTGCTCTAGACCAGGGGTCGGCAACCGGCGGCCCGCGGGCCGCATGCGGCCCGTAGACTATCTCGGTGCGGCCCGCAACCCTGAGGTCCGTAAGAAAAAAATACCGAAGCAAAAGGCCATATAAATTCACTAGAATTTATACGGCCATGCTGCTGGGCCATGAGAGTATTCTTGAAAGCTCGCTCCCACGCGGGGTGATAAAAATGTACCTCTATTTCATTTCTTAAGAACTGTTTATCAAGACTGTGATGTTATGTATTGTTTCTACCGAAAATAAATATTTGCTGTACTTATTCAATTCTTGGCAATTTCTTTTGCGTTTATCCGCCGCACGTGCGGCGGCGGGCGGCTCCTTTGAGACAATAGGCGGGGCGGCAGTCTTTGATTAGACGCAGGTGTGCGGCGGCGAAAAAATTCAAAGCGACCGGTTTTAGTTAAAATCACAGCCGCGCGCAGCTCTCGCCACATTCGGTTGTGGAAATTCGCCGGAAACTCACGTCTCATCTGGTTGCTAGCTACGCGTTTCGTTTCACCTTTCTTCCCTTCGCTGATAGCTTCTCACGCACGACGTATGAGGTAAGTTGTATGCACTCGCGAGCATTTTGTTTTATTTTATTTACTGCTTGTTAATGTGAACCTTCAGATTGATGGGTAAATGTTATAAGGACGGGGATAGTAGTTACATGACATGAAGTTAGTTACGAGTGTGTCATGTTTTAATTATTATTTGAATGTGGAGTTGAATATGTAGGTGCTAACTGGAACATATAATTTTACAACGAATTTAATTTTTTTCATTATTGTTACAGAATAATTATATAAACATGGCTTCAAGAAAAAGGAAGATAGAAGAAGAAAAAAGAGTTTTTAACGAATTATGGACAGAATTATACTTTTTTATCGAGTTTAAAGGAAAACCGTTATGCTTGATTTGTCAAAAGAGTATTTCTGTAGTAAAGGAATATAACCTGAAGCGACATTACGACACCGAGCACAAAGCTAAATTTGACTGTCTTGAAGGAGAAATACGGAAAAGGAAAATTTCCACTTTGAAATCGTCATTACAAAATCAACAAAACATATTTAAGGTTGTGGCAGACAACAGCGAATCGAATGTTCGGGCCAGTTACAGGGTAGCAGAGATTCTTGCAAAAAGTGGACATCCGTTTACCGATAGTGAATTAGTAAAAGAGTGTGTCTTAGCTATCGCAGAAGAAATATGCCCAGAGCAGAAAAAAATGTTTGAAAGTCTTAGTCTCTCTGCAAGAACTTGCACCCGACGTACTGAAGACTTGGGTGCTAATTTGTGTGAACAACTCAGGGATAAGGCGCAGTCTTTCGACTGCTTCTCTTTAGCGATGGATGAAAGTACGGACGTGTCGGATACAGCACAGTTACTCATATTTGTACGCGGCATTGACGAAAACTTTACTGTTTACGAAGAGCTTGTGAAAATGTGCAGTTTGAAAGGTACAACTACGGGAGAAGATTTATTTCACCATGTGGAACAAGCTCTGGATTCATTGCAATTAAGCTGGGAAAAGTTAACAAGTGTCACTACCGATGGAGGCAAGAACATGAGCGGTCAAAACAAAGGTGTTGTTGGGAGAATCATCAGCAAAGTGAAAGATTCTGGATCTACTGTGCCATTGATTTTTCACTGTATTGTCCATCAAGAGGCATTGTGCTCCAAAGTTATATCCTGGAAAGAAATAATGGATACTGTAACATCCACTGTTAATTTTATAAGAAGAAATGGGCTCACACACCGTCAGTTCCAAAAGTTTTTGGAAGATCTGGAAGCTGAACATGGTGACGTGGTTTACTACTGTGAAGTGAGGTGGCTCAGTCGAGGTGCCGTTTTGGAACGGTTTTTTGATTTGAGGAAAGAAATTGGCAACTTCATGGAGATGAAAGGAAAGCCAGTAGAAGAGCTTACTAACAAACAGTGGATTATCGATCTTGGTTTTTTGACTGATTTGACTAAGGACCTGAATCAGCTCAACAAACGCTTGCAGGGAAAAAATAAATTGATTTGCGATATGTATACAGATGTAAAGTCATTTGAAATGAAACTGAAACTGTTTATCAAGCATATTGATGAAAAAAAGCTTGACCATTTTCCTAATTGCAAGAAAGCCGTGGAAGAAGCTGGAGATAATTTTGTGTGGCAAAATATTACAATGAGAAACGTGTTAACACAACTACAAACTGAGTTTGTAAATCGATTCACCGACTTTAAAAAGAGCTCCCTTAACATGGAAATATTCCAAAACCCTTTTGCAATTGATATTAGTGAGATACCAAGCAATTTGCAAATGAACATAGTAGATTTGCAAAGTAATAGCACACTTAAAACGGCATTTAAGGAAAGCACTGACTTGATACAGTTCTACGGAGGTTTGAGTTCTGAAAACTTCAAAGAATTGAAAAAGTTTGCTCAGCAGATAATAACTATGTTTGGTAGTACATATTTGTGTGAGCAGACTTTTTCAATTCTCAACTACCGCAAAAATAAGAATTGTTCGCGGTTAACGGATGAACATTTAGACGCGATACTGCGCGTGTCTACTACTAAAATGAAAGCAGACGTTAAAAAACTTGCAAGTCAAATGCAGCCTCAAAAATCTCACTAGTTCTTACTTTTATGTTAGTATAGTAGTTCAATTAAAAAAGAGATAATTGTATGAATATATATGCGTTTTATTTCAAATATTAAAAATACATGCCCGAACATATAAATATAAGTGCGGCCCGCACTGATACTCTGGCAACATATGTGGCCCGGCTATAGCATAAGGTTGCCGACCCCTGCTCTAGACTTTCTCACTTCTTATTTAAGTGGCAGAGTGCAAAGAGTTGACGTGAATGGGAAGCGTTCTCCGGGGTCTCTGGTTAAAATGGGTGTACCACAGGGATCAATTCTGGGACCATTTTTGTTTTTAGTATATATTAATGATCTTCCCCATCTTGTAAGGGACGATCATGAGGTTGTATTGTTTGCAGACGACACGTCACTTTTATTTAAATTAAAGCGACGACAAACCGATTTTGACGATGTAAACAATGCAATCTCTAAGGTGGTAAAATGGTTCAATGTAAACAATCTACTTCTAAATGAAAAGAAAACAAGGTGTATTAGATTTATACTACCTAATGTTACACAAGTCAAAGCAGATATAAAAATCAAAGACGAGGAGTTGGCTCTTGTGGACACCACCGTATTCTTAGGTATAACCCTAGATAATAAGCTTCAATGGGGCCCTCACATTGATGGGTTGTCGAAGAGACTTAGTTCTGCGGCATACGCAATAAAAAATATCCATCTTTTTACAGACGTAGACACAGCTAGACTAGTTTACTTCAGCTACTTCCACAGCATTATGTCATACGGTATACTGCTGTGGGGGAGTGCTGCAGATATAAACACCGTTTTTGTGCTGCAGAAGAGGGCTGTTCGTGCAATTTATAATATGGGCCCCAGAGAATCATTACGCAATAAGTTTAAAGAAATAAGTATTATGACATTCCCTTGTCAATACATCATGAAAATCTATGTATGTTCACAAAAATATTAATTTGTTTAAGAAAAATAGCGATAATCATAATTTTAATACTAGAAATAAAGATAAATTCGCTGTTGCCACTTGTAGACTACATAAAGTTAGTAAATCGTTTAAAGGGCAAGCTGTACGCTTTTATAACAAACTCCCAAGGGATGTACAAAAATTGACAATTAACAAATTTAAAAACGTAATTAAACAAAATCTTTATAAAAGAGCCTACTATAAAATATCGGATTATTTAGATGATAGAGAAGCTTGGGATTGAAATTGCTCCAACTCGTTCAAAATGTTACAATTTAGACGTAATTTATGTTCTGTATTATGTATTGTAAAAGGATCATTAAAAAAAACAACCAGCCTTGTTTCTTGCCTTTCTTTCCTGGCTTGGTCGCGAAGGAACAGGCAGTAAAATTGACGTTTCAAAGTGATCCTTGTGATTTTAATGAACAAAAATATTTGAATTTGAATTCAAACCTCTTCTCTGCCAGCGACAAAGAGTCATAATATTGAATAGATTTGACTGTGTAAGCCATCTCACCTTTACAGCTGGTATTTCTTGCGCGTAACTCTTGTCTCAACTCCTCAACTTTTATGGTCCTCAACTCAATCTTTGAATAATGAGTTGGTTCTGGTTTTCCCTCATCATCATCATTCTCATCAATGGTTATTGTGCTGTTATCAATATCTTGTTCCTGGAAATTATGTGATGATTAGAATTTGAAGTGTCAAAGGTGTTCCAAGAGATTAAAATCATTGAATTTACTTGTATTGAGAATTTGAGGTGTAAAAAAACAAAAAGTAATGTGAATTTGAGAGATTTATCAGTTATCATAACATTGTGGCAAGTTACTTATTTGAGAAATTTAATATTATGGTCTGATGAAAACTTAATGGCATAAAATGGATAATTTCCTAAACATGCCATCAGCCAGGCAAGGCAAGATTAGACTAGGAATTATCTGGATATTTCTGGATGTAATCCACTCGACCACATGCTGCACGGAGTCGACACCGCAGGGTCGGGAATAGAAGCACACGTAGTCGGGAACGTAACGAAACAAAACTGGGAACAAACAATTAGAGATTTGTCCGTAGCGGGCGCGGGCGTGGGCGCGTCGGCTGCCGCGGGCTGCGCCTCGCCGGACGGCTGCGTCGCATCCAGCTTCCGCACCGCCGCCTCGCCGGCCGCCTTATATTGTTCCTGAACGGTGGTCCAGTCCATACGCGACGCCTGAGCGGACCACACGTCCGGCAGGAACAACACGACGCTCTCGAGCCGCGACTTGCCGCCGCTGCCTTCGCGCCAGTAGTAAAACTCCACCATTCGGTACCTGCGCGGGTAACACAGATATAGTGCTATACTCACAAAGCGGACGCACTACCTGTCAAGCCCTGACAGTAGCGTACATCGAATCCGCATCGAAACAGCTGCCGTTTGCACCGAACTCTCATGTACAAATGTCTACTCTACTCGACTAACATGAGGAATGAACAGAGAAGCGTCTTCTGTCTAATGGACCGTTCTACCTCCCTAGGTTTAGTGAGACATGAAGATACTTCCGACCTAAGTTAGTGCTAAGAGAAATGAAACAATCCAGAAGTCAGGAAGCTGGGCAGGATACAGAATTATAAATGATTGACCCCTTACCATTGTGCACATGCAGATAGATCTATTCCAGTGAGTGCTTTACATGTGCGGATCGCAGTTTTGACTAAAACTTTAGGATCAGATTCAGGATTTTCACCATCTAATGAGGGGCTCCACGGTCCACCTATAGCAAAATTTTCACCATTTTTTCCTTTTTGTCCCACAAGGAATTTAATGAGTCTTGTTGGATGCAGTGGGCTTTTAGCATTTCGCTTGTCTTTTTCATCTACTTTAGTGAGTCCACATTTTTGGTATAAACTCTCCAATGTTGGCAGACTGATTAGCATAACCTGAAACATGAGAATAAGTATAAATACTTTAAAATTATTGTTTTTTCAGTATCAATTAAATTTTAGACTTTTATCAGTTCAGATTTGATCAATTATTCAAAATATATATAGTCTCACCTTAGCAGAATACCTATAGTCTGAGTCTGGGGGTTCCAAAACAGCATCATTTGGAACTGGGTTCTCAGCTTCCTTTGGCATGATATGGTATCCACAAGGGTTGTTCAGGGTAAAAGGTGCCTGTGGGGGGAATGTTTCACCCCACTTGATGTGGGCATTGAAAAAGTCAGAGGGTATATACAAGTTGTTGTACCTCTGACTGATTGTTGGGACATCCATTTTTGACCTGCAACATGGAAAGGTACTTTAGCATTTGATATCTAAAGGCAATATATGACAGACTTTAGAAAGTGTATAGCTATCATAAAAACAGTAAAACTTACACATCAAGTGGCATGCGAGGCACCCGGACCATATATTTGACTGGTGAAGGCTGATGGGCCATTGGACGTTTGCGGGGAGGAGAATCCCTCCTAGCGCGGCTGTTTTCACGACGCCCGACATCACGGGACCTAGAACGGCTTCGAGTGCGGGAACGTTTCTAAAAGATATTGAATATTATTGTTATCTCCTCAATACAAACTTTAGTGTATTTTAATTTTGCATAGATAGATATGGAATACTCACATGGGGTATCCTGTCTTCAGGAATGTTTCTTCCACCACCGCCACCGCTACCACCACCACCGCCTCTGCGGTTGTTCATTCTGTCATCGCGACGCATTGGTAACTTATCTCTGTTTGGTGGGGGCACAGCATTGTAATTGTTTGACTTCTGATTGTTCTTCTGATTTGGCCCTCCTTGACTTTTTGGCAGCACTTGAACGCGAGTTGCGTTCCACTTGAATGGCATGTTGGGATTGTAGCTGGCTTCCACCAGCACCCTATCGTTAACTTTCGGAATAACGCCTTTCGCGCACACGGAAGTCTGGTAAAACACATCATGGTCGACAAATCCGAAGTCGTTGTGAGTTTTGGTTACAGTACCGGTGAAGACGCGCTGTTCAGAGTTGTTCGAAGACTGATTAGAATTTGAGTTCTGGTACATTCCTGGGTTCAAGGCACGCGGCGTCGGGTACGCGACAACATTGCCCGGGTACATTTGACCTTGAGCCATTTGGTTCATTGGCATTTGGCCCGTCATGGGCATCGCCATCCCACCTTGCCCTTGCATCATATTAGGATTAAAGACTTGCCCTTGCTGGAAGGGCATCATGCCCTGTTGGCCCATCATAGCATTGGGATCCATTATTTGCGGGTTAATGCCGGACATATTCGTGTTCACATTAGATCTCGCCCATGGAGGATTTTTTGCTCCACCGGAAGATTGCATCTTGTCAGCCTAACCTAAGAATGGAAAATACCATTCGATCACAAGCTTTTTAGCACTCTTTTGTCCACACAAAACAATCACCACGTTACTACGATCAGCTCGAGCTACACAGTCGATATTAAAATTATTGATTTTCACTTCACTCGTAATCACTAATCAGCAATTTGACAAACTTGCGGCAAGCGGCGCAAGCGGCAAACAACACACGCCACCCACGGAAAATGGCCGACAGACAGGGTTGCCATGCCAACAGTATGACTTTTTTCCTTGTACAAAAGCAGCTAAAACTTTCGTTTATTGGATCTCAAACCTCGTACACAGCAAATTGGTGTGTTTCGGTAGAAACGACGAATGAGCAAATAAAAGTCATTTTACGGTTTTCAAGTGTACATTACCACAGCAAAAAGTTGTCTCCTTTCATAATTCTGAAGGCACAGGGAATTAGTGCATTGCCTTGTGTAAATGTGCGCGAAATCTGGTAATTTTTGCATTCAAGGTTTAGAAGTTATGCATGTTAAATAGATTTTTGCTGGGGTAACGCACACCAATAACTGTACGCACGAGGTTGACATTGACAGCGTCGTGTTTGTACTTTGTACGACGACCTCGTATGGTTGGCAGCCCTAGAAAGCGATACCTAAATCATCTGACATGATCTGACATCTGGCAAACAGCGCTAGATGCGGCGCCAAATTCAAACAAAACTCCTCAAAACTAGTGTTCTCACAATTTATAATAATGACTGGATTTAGGAGGACTTAGGACCGGATTTTTTTTTATACTATGGAGATGGAACAAGCCTATGGCCCACTTGATGTTAAGTGGTAACCATTGCCTATAACAAAGTTTGCCTCGTAGGTCACGCTCCTTAGAAATGTGCCCTACGATGCACTTCCCTGCGTCCATTAACTTGAGGCATACAGGTGTAAAGCCTCATATGCCTGTAATTTCACCGGCAACCATTCCCTTCATATATATATATTTTTCTTGTTGGCATATTTCGCTGAAAATGATTATGTATCTAATTTATTCATTTGAAGTAAACTGAAAATAATTTTAAATTAATGTTTGAATATTTTTATTAGTTCCTAGGATCATATTTAATTATTTATTATCATTTTTACGATACATTGTTATTATGTTATTTCGCTATACCTTTTTATATACACTATACAATTATATAAATTGACGCTGTAAGGCACACTAGTTTTACATTGTTTTTATGATCATAATAATTAATTATTAGTAAGGTGTGCATATCCATATAATAAAATATTGAGCGGTACTGTGTCAAAGGTGTGTCATTTTAAGGTTTGACTTTCTGAAGTTATGTGCAAAACAAAAATAAGATTTACGAAAGTTACCTATTAGATTTCACGCTAGGCGCTAGAACGCGCTACGGACTAAAAAAAGCGCTAGATCTGGCGCTGAACGAGCTGAGTTGCCAGCACTGACAGAGCTTACTTTAGTTTTGGTTCATTCATTCTCTTTGACCGACCAAACTGAATAAATGAACCCACAGACTGGCGCTGACAATCAACATAGACAAAAAAGTCTAAAAAAACCGTAAAAGAAACTGTAAACTTGTAAAGTAACTGTAAAGTGTTAAAAAAACTTGAAATCTACAGTTTGTTTGTTCATAATACTTTTAATTAGTGGTTCGCCCCGAACTGAGGTCTTGCGAGTCTCCCATAAAAACAATAAAATATTATTATCTTTGACTATCAAAATAGTGCCACGAAATGCTTAACCAAATAATTTGACCTACAGTTTCATCCAAATTACAGGTAACTGGAGTTCATGTTAATTGGTTACTCTTTTTTGGGGTAGAAATTGCAGTTATTCTAAATCTCAGACTTTTCACTATATTTGTGCCACTAAAGCTACACGTATACCAAATTTCAACACTGTGGGGGTCACTGGTGTACCCTGTCAATTTTGTCAAAGTTCAGTTTTTATCATGGCTAATAACTTAAAAACTAAAAGGTTTAAACTAAATATAAAAACGGGGTCGAAATATACGCACACATTGCTTTTATTAGACGTGCCATCTGATTGGATAGTCCCATTTTGTTTTATTTTTACCCCTCTTAAACCCCAATATCTCAACCCCACACAGTTTTAGCGCATTTAATCACACCAAAATTGTGCCATCACTACCTACCTATATACCAAATTTCACGATAATCGGATGAACGCTTCGAAAGTTATCCTCGGACAAACAAACATACATACATGCAACGCCGATTTGCCCAAGTTGATTTGGAGATCTCGCTTCACTCGATCAATTAACCACGTTGTCGTCAGTCACTTGGGAAATGAAATAGAAATAAAAGAATAACTTTAATAGTAGGTACCTCTATAAATCAGGTTATTTTACATGAATGATGACGTTTATTGTACCATAAACATAGGTACAACTATTATTACCCTTCTCTCTCTATTTCCAGATCTTTATTTTCAGTTTCGTGTTTTTTACGAGGTTGAAATGTAGAAGGTTCTAGTGAGCGTCGCCCGCCCGCCGCCCGCACTGACATATCTGGCAGGCGGCAGCTTCCAGTTTGCTGGCCTGCCTTGTCTGCTTGCTTCGTGGAGTGGAGTTTTAGTAGTAGAAGTAGTTTAGTTTTAGTTTTTTTTTAGTAGTTCTAGGTATGTACAACTTGCTTGACGCGTATACGCATGGTCTGTTATGCCATCTGTTAGTGAATAGACGTACTAAATTAGCGATCATTTTCATCAAAAGATGGCGTTGTCTTCATAGTTGAATACCTTCCCGCAAACCAATTTCAACTTTTTCCGTCAAGATTAACAGATGATAGATTTTAGAGTCAAGGTATACTATTTATAAAGTATGAAGTATGTGAAGTTATTATGAAGTATGTGCTAAGTTTATTTAGTCTAATTTTATTCTATCTATTAGAGTACCCACAGACACTGACACTGCCGTTCAACATAGGGTATAGGTAGGTACCTACCGGACGTAAGTACCTAGGTAGACGTATGACGTAGGTACCATCTAGGTACCCTCACCCAACTCACCCGAAACCTATGTACCTACTTATCGTTAGGTAGGGAGGGAGGAAGAAAGATAGCTAGTCTAGTCGGCTGCATGTGGACTACTAACACATGCTAAGTTGCTATGGATGGGGCCTATCTTAAGATTTCAGTTCGGTTGCTTCCAATAAAAAGTCTAGAAAATGTTGATCTAGATACCTAGGTATGGAGAAAAATGCTACTTTACTGCCTATTGACCGTAGATAGAATCACAGAGAAATTAGGATGAACTCGTCTGGTCCTCGTCTAGCGCGCAGCAGTTTCCCACTTCTCATGGCAGAGCGAAGTCGCGTTCGCGTCTTGCTGGCTCGGTTTTCCGCGGAACAAAAGTATCTAATTTTCCACCGAACTTTATTTAAAATCAGTGACTCTATCTATTATTTTTTTAAATAATGTATTTTGTCTTTATTTAATAAATACAAGAAATTGAGCTCATTTTATTCAAGGTGCGATATTTTATTTTGGTAACCGGGCAGATCGCCAGAATCGGTCTTCTAAATCAGTGATAAATGCAACTATAAATCGCTTGTAAACAAACATGACTAAATTATATTGAGGTCAAAATATTTAACTTCCTATTTTTAAGAAAGTTTGTTTAATTTAAATAAAAGCATGTGATGTTCTGACAATATTCAAAGTTCAAACCTGAATTTATAATCAAATTTTCCAATCTCGGGTGATGATTTCTTCATAATGGAACTGCCAAAGTCGGATTCGGAGTCCGGGGCTCAGTGTGCTGTTCCCAGGATACGGAGAAACACTGGCCTTCCTCAGAAGTCCGTGGCCTGGAAGCTATGGGACTTGCTGCAACCTTTAGCAAGGCTTTGGGGGCTGATAACATTTGTTGGTAAGTGAATTGAACTTAACAACTCGTTTCATACCTAGAAATAGGTTTAATACATGTCTAAGTAGGTAACAGACTCTACTTTTCTCAAAAAATCAGAGATGCTTAACAATTTTTTTAGTGAATCGAGCTTGTTCTACTACACCTAAAGCTAACCAAGTCGGGTAACAAGTTTAAGTATTTCAATACGGCGCGGCGCCGCACCTATATTTTATCGGAATTACACACGATTAAAAAAAACCTATTTTTTAAAATCCTGAATCAAATCAAAATCAAAAAATCAAAATAATTTTTTATTTGGTACATAAAACAGTGTACAGAAACAAAATGGTAACGGTGATACCCGCAGGAGTAAAATACTGTGTCGCAGGCATCAACGCCCTCCTCCATAAACCATAACAAATAAAGAGTTCCACATTAAGAGAAGAATTAGAGAGAAGCTAATGTTAATTTTAATGTTAAACAAATTAAAAGTATCAAGTATCGATACGATTACAAATACATTAACAAGAATTGAATAAAACTATGTAATGTATGAAATTTTGAAATGTTAATTATCTTTTTAATGTAGCAATAACAGAGTAGAGTACATGCGTGTGTGCAGTGTGCAGAATGTGAGGGTGTGCTAGTGTGTTAAAGGTGTAGTATGGGATGTGTTTGGCGAATGTGTGTTATTCAGCAAAAAGCAGAAGATAAATAAATAAATAAAATAAATATTGCTGGACATTTCACACAACGCTATATAGCCCCAAATTAAGCAGAGCTTGTACTATGGGAACCAGATAACTGATAGAATACTTATATAATTTTTTTTTTGTAAATACATACTTATAATATATAGAAACAACCAGACCCGGAACAAATATCTGTAGATCATGCAAACATTTGTTCCGCGGCGGGAATAGAACCCGCTACCTCCTGCGTCTCAGCCACTGCACCACGGAGGTAAGATTTTCAGTGTCATCGTAGTGAATCACAGGAAATTAAATTGAATAAAATTGTTTACATACCATCTGATTCTGGATTACGTAACTTTTTATCAGACCACGGCAAAACCAGGAAGGGTTATGTTTTATTAGTCAATGCATGTGTTTGTACCTATGTTGCACCGCAGCGCCTAAATTACTCATCCGATTTTGATGAATAAGGTGTCAATCGATTCGTTATTATGGTCCGGGTGACATAATGACATAAGCTACCATCGACATAGGTATTACGTAGTCGAGTTTCACTTTTTAAACTTACATAGCTTGTTAGAAGAATGCATTTAAGTTTTATTATAGGACGGAATGTACTGTACTTAAAATAAATGGACGCAAAACAAAAATACTTACAAACAGTAAACAAAATATAATAAACTTATACGACATACCTCTAGAATACGTAAACAACTACATATACCTAGGCTAACAGATATCCTTTCAGGACGAGATGAGATGAGATGACGAACGAGATGTATAGCTCTCAGTTGGAAGACATTCTGGAGTCTGAAGGAAATCTTAAAAGGAGATCAATCTATTCATCTGAAAAAAAATAGCGTGAGACACCTGCGTTCTACCAACCCTTACATATGGATGCCAAACATGGAGCTACACTACGAGAACTAAATCCCAAATAACAACTTGCCATAGTGCGATGGAAAGAAGCATCTTAAATATTAGAAAAACACAAAAAATCAGTAATTAATTCATAAGAGAAAAAACAAAAGTAATAGCTGCACTCCACTACGCACTTAAGTTAAAATGGCACTGGCGGTGGGCAGGACACAGCCCGATACAAGGATGATTATAAGACCATAGGTGGACCATAAGAGCGACAAGATGGGTTGGACCCAGCGGCAAAATAAAACCAGGTTAACTAAGAACAAGATGGACTGACGACATTACAGAAATCGCTGGGAATCAATAGCAAAAGATAGAGAGACACGGAGTAACCAGGAGGAGGTCTATACCCAAAGAGGAGTTCCTAATCACACTAAATATGTTATCTTTTGAAAAAAAGCTAAAAAGAGGAAAAAAGAAGTCTTTAATAATAATAATAATGTCTGATACGAATAATAATGCGAGCGAGATGGTATTTATCGACGACGACCTCCATGGCGCAGTGGGCTGAGACGCATAAGGTAGCGGGTTCGATTCCCACCGCGGAACAAATGTTTGCACGATCTACAGATATTTGTTTCGGGTCTGGTTGTTTCTCATATACTTTTTTTTTGTAAATACATACTGATAATATATAAAGTATTCTATCAATTATCTGGTTCCCATAGTACTAGCTCTGCTTAGTTTGGAGCTAGATAGCGCTGTGTGAAATGTCCAGCATTATTTATTTATTATTTATTTCATGTATAAATTCTCCTGAGTAGAAAACGTTACTGAGGAAAGGTTCGAAGCACCCAATTTGATTATACCACCACTTAGCACTCCCAAGTTTATTTTAGAGGATTACGCTGTCGCCCCTCGCTAGAGTTTTCTTTAGAATTTTACTTTATAGGCCTAAAATAATAAAAATAAGCACCTAGGTATGGAACTTTTTACTGGCGTCATTCTTCACTGTCTAAATATTTACTTATTGGTAGGTATTAAATATATTTTATGTTTAGGTAGGTAAGTACCTAGGTTCCTAGAGTTTGCATGACCATTAACTATCTAGGTACAAATTATACGACAAACACTATACTATATACGTATAACTCTATAATATAGCCTATAAGCACTTAGGGATAGTGTAGCTTTCAATCAGTAAAATAATCTTCAAAATCGGTTTAGTAGTTACGGAGATTACGTATGTCATACAAACTTACCCCCCCCCCCCCTTACAGCCCCATCTACAAATATTTAATAACGTATCTAATTATTTATTAATTTGTTTAGTAGATCATTATAAAAATATGTAACAATTTGATAAACGCATTTTTTTTTCATACCAGCTTCAAACCTTTTATCCCTAGAATCTTCTGTTATTCGTAGTAAAAATAAAAATTATCCTAAATGTTAATCTATAGTTTAAGGTATCAAATAGACCAAGTAGAAAGGGACAGACAGACAGACAAAATGAAAACAAATATCGTTTTGGTCTCTATATCGGCTAAGAAATCAATGAATAGTTTCTAAATATGAAAACTGATAGTACAAATTTAGCCTAGTTACAGTTTTAATATTACTTTTTTCCAGGTGGTCGAAGTTGACCGTAATTCACATATTTACTTAGTTTAATTTTAGCATTCCTAACTAACTATTCATAACTATGCCAAATCTCAGACTTCTCAAAGTATTTCTCTTCAAAACAGATCTTACGTTAAAGCTACTGTCATAAATTTTGACGTAATGTTAAAGGTCTCTAACTTGGTCCCTATTCTTTCCTGTTAATTGTTTATAGTTTGTCTGACGGATTGTAAATGCTTTCAGTGATGAGCGGAGCTGGCGCTGAACTTTGGGTCCTGGGATATGAAATCGCACTGGGCTTGCTGTGAGTACGTTGCTGTATTCCATGTTTTTTTTTCATTCATTCATCTGATCTATAATATTATTAATATATGTATGTATGTAAGTACATATTTATTTATTTTATATATGATATTTATTTGTTTAAAATTATTTATGTACCTATTATTTATGTATTTAAGGTTAAGTAATTTTTCTTTTTCTATTATTAAGTTTATTCTTTTTACACCTCAGCCAATCTTCCATTAAGCAATGATCCTCTCCATACAAAGGTTGTATGGAAGAGATCGCTTTGTTAAACGATAAGACCGCCCATTATGCTTACATTTATTTGTTTTATTTTTTATTTTTACATGTGTTGTGTTTAGCTTGTAAGGTATTTTCATTCATTCATTCATTTTTCACCATTTTATAGGAGGTAAATGGTTAGATTAGATTATAAATTTTTATATAAATATTGCATTAATAAAATTACACATAACAAACTTAATGCTAATTAGCATTTTCTTCCAGCTAACCTTTGTGTAGTGTGGATTAAGTGGTAGTGCCAGAAAATATATATACAGACTTTAATTTAGGTAAGTAACTTATACTTTAACATAAAATAAACTTACAAAAATCATTAATAATAATACACATACATAAACGAAATACATAAATATACATAGATAAAGTGCTAAATTTTGTTGACTATTTTGAATAATTCGAAATAAAGTGTTTAAAGAGTTTGGATTTGAAGATCATGTAAAAGAGTTGATTATGTTAAACTTTTCTTTAAACTAAACTGAACTAAACAATGCACAAAAATAGTACATCAGAAATGGACTCATCTTTAATTTTGTTTAGACTAAATTTGATAAAACTAAATTAATTTTAATGTTGGGATACGAAATTGCACTGGGCTTGCTGTGAGTAGGTAAGTGCCTGTTTTGTCATTAAACCATGTTATATTTTTAATTTGAAACCATACTCTACCTAAGTACTTCCGGATTACAATAAAGTGAAAATATTTTATGTTTGATCTACTTATTAAGCAGGTACTTGCAGATAATTTTGGAAAAGAATGCGGCGAAATTAACACTTTTAACATTGATGAAAATCTGACAATCTCAAAATCTCGCGTATTTGATTAACATATTATTATACATTCTAACATCAATAAAAATATGAATGAATGAAATACTCTTTATCGCATACCACACAAAAATATGGTAACAAAGGAGATAAACAATAAATAACGGTACAATGGGTGGTCTTATCCCTAAAAGCAATCTCTTCCAGACAACCTTTGGATGGACAGGATAAACAAAAATCAAAAGACGGCGATGTAAGAGTACCTTTAAGCATATATAAAACATACATCAACAGAACCTATAAAATAATATATGTATACCTATTGATTATGTATAATAATAAACACAAACTTAAATACATACAAATAATATATAAATAAACTACACTACATATGGAGGATAAATAACATAAACACTAGCTAGCAGTTACGAGACAACGAAAGAAAATGGTTGTAGGTATACCTTGACTTTGAAAATAGGAAGAGATTTGGACGACCTTATGGGCAAAGGTAAGGCGTTCCACAGTAGCACAGATTGTACTGTGAAGGAGTCACCATAAAATTTAACTATGGACGGGAGAACGAAGGTTTCGAGAGTGTACCTAATACATAAACTCGAAACACTCCTTTAGATAAGCAGATGAAGTGGGATTAAAGAGAATGTTATATAGAAGTGATAGAATATGTGCATTCCGGTGAAGACGGATAGGGTAGCCACTTGAGTTTTGCGCGGAATTTTGAGATATGGTCATACTTGCGCAAGCCGAATATGAACCGTAAACAAAGGTTTTGAAGGCGCTCAAGCTTGCTCATTTGGACTTCGGAAATGTCGAGGTAGCTGGCGTCGGCGTAATCTAAGATAGGGAGTAGAAGGGATTGTGCAAGCGCAATTTTGGTGGCGGTCGGTAAAAAGTTACGAAGTCTACGTAACGAAGCTGAAGAAGCAAACATTTTGCGGCTGATCTCAGCAATACACGGCACCCATGATAGCTTGGTGTCCATGATAATTCCCAAGTTTTTCACCGTCTGACTGATAGCTATTTGTTTCATTAAAAAGTACAGCTGGAAGTTGGGCAAAATCTAGCCTAGGAATCATTTTGTGACTACTGAAATAATAACCTAAAATATACCTAAAATGTTTAGACCATTACCACGGAAATAATAATAAATATTGCTGGACATTTCACACAGCGCTAACTAGCCCCAAACTAAGCAGAGCTTGTACTATGGGAACCAGATAACTGATAGAATACTTATATACTTTTTTTTTTGTAAATACAGACTTATAATATATAGAAAAACACCCAGACACGGAACAAATATCTGTAGATCATGCAAACATTTGTTCCGTGGCGGGAATCGAACCCGCTACCTCCTGCGTCTCAGCCGGCTATACGCCCACTGCGCCACGGAGGAAAAAACAAATAAAAACGGAAATAATAAACATTATCAAATTTTGTGTTTGCACCAAAACGTACGTCTATACATTATTTAATATTACTTTTGTCAACAAGACTATTTTCATGTTTCTTATTTGTCGCTTATGTCAATATGACTTATTCTCTTTAGTGATGATAGAATGAAGTGCGAATGCTCTGTCTATTATGTACATTCCGCTTTGACATAACATCATTCCTATATTGTACGTATTTAGCATACATGTCATAAATGTTAATACTAGTGGTTCGCCCCGAACTGAGATCTCGCGAGTCTCCCATAAAAACAAAAATATTCGTATTCTTTGACAATGGTGCCACGAAATAATCAACCAACTTACTTGACCTACAGTTTTATTCAAATTATAGGTAACGGAAGTTCATATTAAGTGGTTACTCGTTTTTGGGTTACACAATGCAGTTATTCTGGATTTCAGACTTTTGCCTATATTTGCGTCACTAAAGCTACACGAATACCAAATTTCAGCATTGTGGGCTTACTGGCGTACTCTGTGAATTTTGTCAAAGTTTTGTTTTTATTATGGCTAATAACTCAAAAACTACAAAGATTAAACTAAAAATAAAACAGGGCTGAAATGTACTAACCATTCATTTACCTTTCATTTGACGTCCCACTTGACCTTATAGTATCATTTTAATTTTTTTTACCCCTCTTGAACCCCAATATCTCAACAACCCCTCTACATTTTTAGCTCATTGAGTCACACCGGAATTGTGCCATCACTACCTATCTATATACCATATTTCACGATGATCGGATAAACGCTTCGTAAGTTATCCTCGGACAAACAAACATACATACATACAACGCCGATTTGCCCAAGTTGATTTAGAGATCCGCTTTGCTCGATCAATTACAGTGTTATGTATTTCGTAGTATCATTAATAATCAATATCACCGAGGCTATGAAAAATGTTAGGCACTTTAGGCTGTAAAATATAGTCGTCGTTTACTTTCCTTAACATCTAGAGTTATCAGAGCTAAGTGGCTGAACCTTCGCGATGCCCTGCGTAATGACAGCAATCTGTCTGCCCCGACATTGATCTCTTATAATTTCACATCTTACGGCTTCATGCAGAAAAACGTGGGTGTTATTTTTACACAATTTTGCTTGGAGTATAACATATATAAATGTTTGTAGCGCATGGGAGATACATATAAGCTACTTACAAAACATTTAGGGTTGATTTTTGTCACAAATTTGGTTTGCCAAATAAAAACAAAATAAAAACTCGCGGATGATGCCTAAATTACTAATTCCTTTTAATTATCCTAAAAAAATCATGGCGGAGAATTAATCAAAATCATAAACATGACCTCAATTCTATGGTCAAACTAAACTAAATTTGACAGTACGGTTAAGATAACATGTTATATGTTAATATTTTTTCGTTATACACATTTAATATACCTATCTAGTCCAAAAGTGATTGATCCATTGTTACAAATCATAAGTATTAACCTCAATTCTGTTGTCAAATTAAAGTAAACTAAATTTGACAATGAGTTAACGATAAAATGTTGACATTCTTTAATATTCCATTACCTATCTAGTGCAAAAGTATTTGAGTAATTGCTAATCTAGTGTTAATAATTTCTAACATAACGAGTATGGGTGCCAACCGTCCGTGACAATAGCTTCGCCAATTACTTCGTCTTGTAATGGCTAATTTAATCATATTAATTGGTCGAGATCCGATACGATGCGATATGAAAATAATGATGCAATGAATAATTTTCTTTATTAAACTAAACTGCTCTCACAAGGCACGGTAGATCAGCTTTTCGAATTGTTCAGCAGTTCAGATCATAATTTAAACTTTATCCTATTTCAATAACTTCAACCTATTAATTTACTTTGTGTGTAGAATCCTGCCGATTGATCAGACATTCTTAACATCGCATTCGATCAGGCATTCGCCTCTCCTTTTCCATAAAAACTTTGCTTATCTATGCCAAACCTCACACTCCTCCGTGCGCGCAATAAGTTTAAAAGAGGTACCTTACAAAGTTTTCTCTTCACGTATTAATCTTCTTTGCATAGTATGAAATGAAGACGCTTCCGCTGTCTGTTCGCTTAGATCTTTTAAACTACTCAACGGATTTTAATGCAGTTTTCATCAATAGATACAGTGATTCAAGATAAAGGTTTATATGTATATAATACATACATAACTCTGTTTGTTTGTTACCTTAACACGACTAAACGGCTGCACGGATCGTAATGAAATTGTGCAAGGAGATAGATTATATCCTTGGAAAAGACATAGGCTACTTTATAGCCAACTGCGCAAAATAAGAGTAATGTTTTATTGAAAAACCACCCGTACGAAGCCGCGGTCAGCTAGTACATTATAAGATGATGACGTAGTATATTTTTGAGATCATAATTAATAAACAATTCATTTTTTTTAAATAAAAACAACTTTACATAGCTTTAAGACCTTCTAATGTAATTTTTGTGTATTCTAGTAAATAAACGATTGGATTTGAATTTATTTTTGAATTTTTGTAAATAACATAGGTGCTTGTCGCCCTGCCGTACGCGTCGTACGTGCCTTGTTGATCGGTCGGGGTCATTGAATGGGTGGGGTGGTTGAAGAGCTCGTAGTAACTTTTTAGTAATCTGTGTCGTCGCAAAATACGTTTGTTCTCTAACATTTCGTCGTGCAACATTTTATCAATTTTCTTAAGATTTTGATTATAAAACCATATTATATATATATTATATATTATTTTGACGACCTCCGTGGCGCAGTGGGCGAATAGCCGGCTGAGACGAAGGAGGTAGTGGGTTCGATTCCCACCGCGGAACAAATGTTTGCATGACCTACAGGTATTTGTTCCGGGTCTGGTTGTTTTTCTATATCTATAAGTATGTATTTACAAAAAAAAGTATATATTAAGTATTCTATCAGTTATCTGGTTCCCATAGTACAAGCTCTGCTTAGTTTGGGGCTAGATAGCGCTGTGTGAAATGTCCAGCAATATTTATTTATTTATTTAAAACAAGAAAATTTTATGGATCTATTTTTTTGTGTAGAAACCGTATTTTTAATATAATTAGTTTAAATTGCAAGACCCTGTGTAGATTAGTAAGTAAGTTCCTAATTTTACTAGATTAAAGTGACGTGACGGGACTAAACGAGCGAAACCTTGCCTAGCAGTTACTTTACCATATGTTTTTTTTGTATGAAGGGTTGGAGCAGCCTTCATATTCACTCTGGAGACGATGTGGGTAGCAGCACTCTTCATAGACCTGCTGTGCCGCCGGGGGGAGTACACCCTGACCTTGCGGTGCTGGGACTTCATGAGGTGGTCGTGCGGTCGTGCACGGGCACCGTTCTACGCATGCGTGGCGACCGCGCTACTGTTCGCTAATCTTACTGTCCTCACTACAGTTGCAGGTTTGTAGGTTTGAATTTTGGGTAGAAAAGTATAGAAACCTTTCTAATGCGTAAATTATATACTGTGACAAGGCCGTGTTCAGAATTAATTAACCAACTTTTGTAACTTAAACTTTAATCATTAGTGAAAAGGTGTTAATGCATGTCAAGCCAGTCCCAATAAAAAAATTAAGTAACCTAAGACAAACTAAAACGGTAATATCAACTAACCTAGTAATACAATTTGTAGCATGGTACACAGATACTTTCCAAATGTTCCATATAGTCGAAAATAATTATACGATCCAATCCACATTAAATATGCAACGGTTTCGCAATACAGCTAAAATGTCCGCATTTAAGACTGTGCATAAAAAGTTAAACAGTATTTTTGATTGAAGGCCATAATGTTTTAACTTGGCTCAAAGCTCTAGTGCTGTTTCCAGAAAAACAGTTTGCACTCATTTTTTTTGGAATTTCTAACTGTTCCACAATAAAGTTTCAGCTGTTCTTTGGTAAGTACCTAAGAGCGGTTTGAAGGGTGGGAAGTTAAATCCGAAGAGGGGCAATACTCGTTGCCCCTATTTTCTGTGTTCACTTCATGTCACTTCTTTCAATTGCACATACCCTGGGCAAATTAAACATATTCATTCTGAAAATCTGAATACCTGCTTAAATCAAAGCCTTTGTAAAAATATTATCAAAAGTTTGTGTAGTCTTTATAAGGAATTTTAAACGATAAAGGCGCATAATTTAGTACACTTCATCTTTCATTTGTACATTTTCCGGGAGAGATTACCTTTTAGCGATAAGACCGCTCAGGTTTCCACTATTGTTAATTTGATGTCATTGTTTCTAAGGAATAAATAATTTTCATTATTCATTCATTCGTATTTAATTTCTGAGCTTAAATTCATTAGCCTACTTTATATCCGAGTACCACTTTATCAAATGTGCTGAAGCTAAGTAGTTTGAGAGTTGCTTGTATCTCTTAAATTATGAAAAAGGAAAATATTTTCCGTCCTCTTATCCGTTCCTTGATCCTTCCTTTTTCTCTGTAAGTGGGTATCAGGCGGACAAATGGCCGGGTGCGTTGGAAGTCCCAGAACTTTATTCAAGTCACGGGAGCAACTTTACCGTATCCAAACGTTTAGCTACTATCTTTGTATTTGTCGCTCGGGTATAAAACCACGTTCCCGTATGGGATAAACAAGCTGATTGAAAAGAGATTTCTTCGAGTTTCATTGCTTTGTTTGATTGAATTCGTTCCCTTTCCCATGGGTTACTTTTATAACTTTCTATGTTTCTTTATATGAACGTACATTGACGATTCGTATGACCCCTTTATTGCCTTGATCAACGATGATTTCAATTGATTGAGATAGCCCTGGAGATTGATTGGTTGAGTGTGCTTGCTCGGTTATATCGACAAATAATTGGATCAAGTTCTACCCTATACCTGCAATATTTACAATGATTATACCTACCAATGTATTATTATTTGGGATAGAACTGGTAATGGATGGATTATCCAGATTACCGCAGGCTTCTAATGTTTTCCTTGCGTCGCTACCTGAGTACCATTATGTTACGGAGAAAGCTATACTTACGTGTTATATATTTAGGACGAGTTTCGAGAGCCATTGAGGCTAAATTCAGCTATGGGACTGACACAAATATGGTTTGAGGATTGCGTATTCTATAGGAGTATGAAAAGTAAACTGTTACTATCAAATCCAAAATATGGTATTATAAATAGAGTTAAGTTCAATAAATTTTCATTTTAAAACGGTCCTTAATAAATTAGTGGCTAACCTCAGTGTTAACGTTTATGGAATGCTTAAAGATTTTAACATAATAGCCGGGAACGATATCCAAACTGCTCTCCAAAATATGTATTTTCTGTATTTTCTAAGTCACACAGGGTGTTTGGTAATATATAAAATAATATAATATAATTAAAGACTTGTCGAAAAAAACCTACTAGTTATATTATCAAATTTTAAAGAAAATCGACTAGGTGATTCATTCGATATAAAACTTACTGCCTATTCGTGCAATTGACATCCAAAAATAAAGGCCGATTTGATGTCTCTTTCGGAAATGGCTGCGGGTTTTGGGTTAGAAAGGGACAACAAGAGATATCTCGAGACGTCACCAATACAGTAGTATCTGTGGTTAGATGGCAAACATTATGCAATAGCACAACATAAGTTTAATAAAGTGTTTGTTTTCACATTTCTATGGTAAACATTTCACAAATTTATTTATTAAATATAAATAACAAATATATTTATTTTATGCTCATATTATCGTGCGTATATTATCAAACACCCTATAACATTTTTCTTTGTATCTAGGTGGTATGCTCCTAGTTTTAGCTGCTCTTCGTGCAGCAGCACCGTTTTCTCCCTACGCGACACACGGCCCCCATTCACCTAGAGCTGGGAGCTCTCTGCTGAGCCAACACGACTCACCCTTGCCTGACGTCTTCTACAATGCTGCTCATACGACGGATGACAGGTTAGAGCTAATGATGCTTAATGATAATT
Organism: Philereme transversata; assembly: GCA_963924445.1. NCBI lineage: Eukaryota > Metazoa > Arthropoda > Insecta > Lepidoptera > Geometridae > Philereme > Philereme transversata. Next base: position 10,144,552 of record OZ004353.1, read on the forward strand.
ATTGTTGGTGTTGTGACGTCACCCATCGATCTGCTGGATGACGAGACTGCTTGATACCCGATTCAAAAGTAAAAAGTAGGTAAGTACGTACGCTATTTTGTCAACGTTATACATTTTATCTTGATGACTGATAGGTAACCTTTTTTCTGATCCACTCACGTAAATACTTTATACCTGCTATTTATAATCTGTACAGAGAATATGAATTAGATTATTACCAAACACGCCTTGAGTTTAACAAGTACATAAAAAAATACCCAAAGGAAACACATTTTCATACAGTAGATTAGAATAATTCGGCATTAGAGAAACACGGCTCTTTCGATCTATTTATTGCTTCGACACGACATTAGATGAAAATTGACATTGAAAAGACGCTCTTTGTGTGCCTATTCGTAGCTTCCTATACCTAACTGCGACGCCATTTCTCATTGTCATTGTCAGGTTTAGAAGTTTCCAAGGCTGAACTTTCTTAAACAACTTTACCTACATTAATATTACGTCGCGTTTTCTCATAACATTTTTTCGAGACTCTCTAGAGCCGCCTCGTCACATCGTAAAGATGTGATGTTCGTGTTTGTAAGTAAAAAGTGAGTTTTTAAAGTGGCTTAGTTAGTGGCTTCTTTAAATTATTTATTCTTAATAGTAAATCATAAATCTTTATTGTTGTAGGTACAAGATGGTCGTGTATATATTTTTAAGAGATCGCTAGATCCTGCCTTACAGCAAACAAACAGAACAGAAGAAAAACATATTATGCACACACTAAAATCAAATATAATTATTTATTTTTTAACTACAAACTAAATTTCAATTTAAACAACCATAATAATAGATAACACTGTCACATGTGTGCAATCTAGATATTACCTATCTATATTAGTCCTAAGAAACAGGTTCGTCTCTCCCCATGTATTATATGTATTGATGTCTTGAACAAGTGAGTGATGTCTTGAGTTTTACTAAGGAGAAATGTGGTTTGGAATCTGTAACCTTTTGCTTATTCGAAGACCACGGTAGGGTTTATGCAAAGTTTATGCATAAGCTATCAAAAAGTAGCAAGAAAGTTATCGTACTCGTAAGAAAATAACTTTAAAAGATGATAAGTAGAGTAACAACTTGAAATATTTGAAACACAAATTTTCGGAACAAAAATCAAAACAGGCCAATTAGAGCCTCCACTCACGCCCGCGCTCCTATCAAATTAACACCACACAAGTCACGGAACGTAATCATGGTCTAATTCGACGTCAGATGGCGACATTAACTAACCGAATTGCTTGTGACGTAGGTACTTGCCTTGTTATGGGCCATTCAGCTGTGTGATTAGGTAATGTGACCCCAATTCTGTCGTTGGACTCAACTCAACTAGACTAACTTTGGCAACCTTTTGGCGCTCTCAAATTTATAGACCCTGGGTCTATGTTCTAAATGGGGTAACAGTCTACGAACGTAAATAGTGGAACAATAAAGAGCTGTCAAAATTTAGTTAAGTTCGACAACGACATTTTTTTTGACACGAACTAAACTAAATTTATGTTTTACAACACTAAACTGACTACTGTCTCTCTCTGTCCGTATGAAACAAAAAAGGATGGCAATAGTATAAGTGCTGTCAAAACTAAAATTTACTTTAGTTTGTGGCAACAGAATTACCCCAATGTAACCGTAGTACCTTTACAAATATTTAATATTTCCTTTTCAGGTGTGAGGAGATGAAAGTTTTGGACATAAAGACTCCGGAACGGCCGCGTTCACCATCGCCGAAGCAAACTCTATTAGAACTCTGATTTTAGTTCTCTATACATTTTTCTCAAAAACAATCGTAGAGAGGTGTTCCCGGTAACATGGCTTGCCAATATCCAATCTTAAATGCAAGAAGAAACACTTGAAATTGAACTTTATCCCCTTGATGTAAAATTGCGATAGACTTGGGCTTGCAACCTAGCGTATGTGTAATGTTACTTGATAAAGCACGTATCAATTCAATTTGCTTTTGCCTTAGTAAGATCAATAGAAAAATATGAGGTAGAGGTAGTAGTCTTTGTTTGTTTGTGTGTCTGTGGCAGAACCTCCAAACATAATTCGGTTTTTAGAAATTAGGCAAGCTGATTTCCGGTTGGAGATGTTTTTTTTTCATAAAGAACCTAATTTAAAAAGTCATGTTATCGTAGAAGACTTGTACGGCGTAGAGGGTCTAAGAGATTACGGTAAAAGGGTGTAGCAAAACTTAGTGTAATTTATTTAACTTTTTTAATTTTGATACGAAACATCTGTGATAGTCTAGAATGTAGTTAAGTGCACAACGAGCTAGTTATAAAGGTGAAGTTTCAATTAAATTATTATAAATATCATTGTTTTTTCTTTTAACTTGTTTTTGACTCAAAACTGCATAATATGAATATGCTGCTTTCATTATCTGGAACAATAGGAAATTAGGCAATATTCTCATCAGAAATAAATATTTAAGTACATTGACGTACTTAAGCTAGTTTTTCTATTTCTCGTCGATTTTCCTAAAAATACGTTATTACCTTTCTTCCTTATTTTGTAGGAATGCCTCATTCCGAGTCTCTAATCTCCAAAAGTACTCTCCAAAAGTAAGTCACATTCCAGTACAATAAACTAACGGACTGGAAATTGAGACATATTTAAATATGTTATCGTCAATGACGTTAAAATAAAACCCTACACAGAACAAAGTTTTTGCAAGATCTAGCCAGTTTCCATAATAAAATCTAGGCACAGTAATGTAAATCGATCATCGATTTTAGATATCTCGTCTACGTATTCAAAGAAAAAAAACTGCCCAAGTGCGAGTCGGACTCGCGCACGAATGGTTCCGTACCATTATCAATTGTATGAGCGCCCATACAACTCAGAGGCCTATCTTAATTGGCGTCAACTATGTATGTATGGTCCCTATACCCTTTAATTTGCAGCTTTTTTATTTTTTGTAATTTCCTTTACTAGTGTGTACGATCTTGTTTTTTCCAAATTTCGTGATTCTAGGTCAACGGGAACGTGGGTTTTGGTTGTCGACCCAAAACCTATAGGGTACTTCCGGTTGACCTAAAATTGTCAATTTTGGTTGAAAGCAAGGTCTTACAGAACAAATAAAGGGAAAATTCCAAAAAATAAAAAAAGTTGAAAATTAAGGTAAATTTTGGTACATACAAGATTTCGCGAAAATCTAAATTTGCTCATATCTTTTTATCGTGTTGACTCAGGATCTTCATTTTTATACACCTAATAGGGACTATAAACCTTAGTATCTGGCATAAATTTCAACTTGCCAGGTCCATCCGTTCCTGAGAAAATCGGTGGTGACACACGGACAGACAGAAGGACAGACGGACAAGAGAGTGATCTTATAAGGGTTCCTTTTTTACCTTTTGAGGTACGGAACCCTAAAAAGAGGTTGTTCTGATGAACAACCACCCAATATAAGCTAAGATATGCTTATACATACGGCCACAAAGCAATCGTTGTCAATATAAGCGAACCCAGCAGCGTTCAGCCGGAGAGGACGTTGCGCCCGCATCATCATCATTAGTAGCAGTCGACGCAACCGCGCTGGCATTCGCTCCCACTTACACTGCATCACCGCATCAGATATCCCAGCTGCCTGGAACAATCAGTTTCTCTGAGCTAGTAGCGTTATGCCTCGCTACAAATAACTACAATTTTAAATACAGTTTAAGAGGTTTTTCTTTTATTTTATTATGTATTCTAATCAAAATCTGTAATACTCAGTTAAAATGCCATTATTTATTTTATTTTATTTATTTCTAAGTAGGTACGTTATAGTAAACAGGTGGGCTACTTTGCCGCGTCAGATAATAAATGTTTTATCATTACATAATGTAGATTCAATTTGGTTCAAGTTCAATGCTATATTCATTAGTTTATAATATATGGTAATGTAAGTGTGAATCTAAGTATAAATGAATAAAATAGATAGTGAACAACTGGGCTAGCATGGCCATCCTTGAAAATCCTTATTTGTTATTTCAGGTCACGAACTACTCGTAAGAACTTTTTATAAGGGTCCTTGTAAATTGTAATGACGTTGCTTCTTTACTGAAGTACTGATTAAATGAGGTCACTATGTCGATGGAGTGATGAAGCGCCTTTAAGAATTACAATAGACTGATACGATGTAATGGTAAGTCCCCACATGCGTACATGTTCGACGTTTTTGCGTCCAATCGAGTATGATCGAACGTATATACTGATAAAACAGACTTATGGGCGTCACACACGGTGAAGATGCTATCGCTCATCACACAATCCAATGGATCATCACACACGGCGAAATAATATATATTTTCATCTTCCATTGGATTGTATGGTGAGCAATGATAAAATATTATCGCTATGTCACCGTATGTGACACGCTTTAATGTTTGACGTCGAGCCGAAATGCTTGATTATAATTATTGTTTGGTTGTATGAATGAATCAATAATTCTTTATTGCACAAAATAAAAATAATCTGTACATAGGCGAACTTAATGCTAGATAACATTCTCTGCCAGTTAACCTTTGTGTAATGCGGACAAAAAGTTATTATAGGTGGTGCATATATGGTAGAGGTTTAATTTAAATTCCAAGACACATATATTTATATAAACAAAGAAATATAACTAATCCTAGACAATGCATGGTATTTCAATAAACCTGCTTTCTAATACTTACACATTAATAAACCCTAGTAATACAATTCATGAAGTTATAAATATAGTTTTAGTATTATATACTACATAGGCTGAAACATTGAAACCATATAGATATATAGGTAAAGTATAAAAGATATAACAGAGTATTACAGGATACCGCTCATTTTGTAGGCGTGAGGTAGTGCTCGTACACTTTGGATCTGAAGACCTCAGCAGAAGAAACATACCGGAACTCTTGCGGAATAATAATCCATACTCTGATAGCAGTGATGGTGAATGACTTGTTGTAGCAAGTTATATTTGATTATACTTGTTAGTGTAGCTCCTTCAGGCAAGCAACGGAGCAGTTGGATTGTAAAACAGCTAAAATTTATGTTTTATTTATTGAAAATATTATTTTTTAGTTTGTTAAAATCGCAGAAATGAAAACACTAGAAATAATATCGAAGTTCAGACTGTCAATTGTACCTTTACACAAGTCATATTCAGAAAAAAACAATAAACAGTGAAACCTAACTGAGAGTTAGATACTAGATCTTTCAAAACGTTGTCTTACAGCTGATGTGGTAAACATAGAAGTCTTGGCACCAACGCTGACAATAGGTTAAAGCTAGAATATAAACATCTAGGACACCAATCACTTAAATTAATATCATGCACAACAAAAAGTGGGACATATGCCAGTTTTGACATATACAAAACCATTCATGGAATAGTTGCACCGTGCTTGCCCTTTTCGATTGTATTTGAAAGAAACTGTCACTGCAAAAAAAACACGATGTGACTAAGTGTGGAGTGAGTCTGGGATACATGAAGTTCCGTTATTTGTAGTTACGTGGAAAATAAACAAAATGTACTTATGCCTCACAATTAAAAAAAAAGTTTTGTTTGGATCTTTTTTTCAACGTAGCGCATATCTACATACCTATGTATGTAGTAGGTAGGTATTTACACAGAACGAAATATTAAAGAGGACTCCATTAAAAACTCAATTTATCCTAAATGGTGTTTACGATCTTTGTAGCGGAAACGATCGAAAATACCCGCCCAAATTGCAATACCTAATCACCCGCTTGCGGCGCGTAACTGCAAAAACTTGGTAGAAATAACATCCTCTCTAAAAATGGAGAAACACCGCTATGTAGATAAAAAACATCTTTGTTGATTGGTTGTGCTCTTGTTATAAATTAAGGTTTTGAAGATAAGAAACGAGGGCTTACAAAGTAGGACTATAATTAGTTGAAAGGTATTTCAAAGAGATATATGAGTTCGCAATAATACCACATCAAACCAATCCGCTGTCATTACCGCCTTTGATGAAAAGTTAGCGAGAATTGAAAGAATCTGCAGAGATATTGAAGCATACAGCATCATCACGCAAAACACGGAAACACGCAAGGGTTGACGCAATACTTCATCATTAATTCATGATTTCATCTAGAAATTCTGTTTACTCTATAAAATCAAAATCAAAATGTATTTATTCATTAAAATCACAAGGATCACTTTGAAATGTCAATTTTACTGCCTGTTCCTCAGCGACCAGCGCAATAAACAAAGCTGGTTGTTATTTTTAATGATCCTTTTAGAATACATAACAATAAAGAAAAGAAATAACGTCTAAATTGTAGCATTTGTGACCGAGTTGGAGCAATCTTAATTTCAAGCTTCTCTATCATCTAAATAATCCGTTATTAGGCTTTTTTGTAAAGATTTTGTTTAATTACGATTTTAAATTTGTTAACTGTTAACTTTTGTACATTACTTGGGAGTTTGTTATAAAAGCGTTCACCTTGCCCTACTGATTTACTAACTTTATGGAGTCTTCAAGTGGCAACAGCGAGTTTATCTTAATTTCTAGTATTTAACATTATAAAGGTAGAAAGGGAAACTGAGAGCAACCGCAAGTTCAACCCATTTTATCCTAAAAATAAACTTTGATTTAAAATTGAGTGATCAACCCAAGTGAGTACCGAGGTACCTATCCAATAACTCCACGCTTTTGACGGTTTTTTTGTAGATTTGCGTCACCTGACTTTGTTGTTGTAGTTAAGATACTGTTTAAAAACATTAAAATAAGGTAAATATACTAACTTGTAATGTAAGCTCATTTCCGGTAAAGCATTGGATTGCCAGTTAAGTGATCATTGCGAAGAAAAACGTTAATGAAGTAACTAGTCGCACTGATTTTAGACTGGATGCATCATGCTAGAAAACATTACGAAATATAATATTTTACAAAAGTTTTGTTGCTGGTTGAAAGTTGTCCTGCTGAACATAGGCCTCCCCCAAAGATTTCCAGAGCGGCCGATCTTGTGCGGCCTGCATCCAACAGCTCCCAACAACCTTTGTCAGGTCATCTGTTCATCTACTAAGGTTCTCACCTTAAGGGAGAGGAGTTGAGGGAGGGGGCGAGGGGTGGGAGAGGGATGAGAGGGACGGAAAGCGAGAAGGGCGGGGGGAGGGGGTCATCCTTTGTTGCGCTTTTCAGTGCGTGGTCTCCACACTAGAACCTTTCTGCACCAGCGGCCGTCAGTTTTTAGTGCTACGTGCCCCACCCACTACCACTTCAGCTTACTAATCCTCTTGGCTATGTCTGTGACCTTGGTTTGTCTACGGATCTCCTTGTTTCTGATTCGATCTCGTAAAGAAACACCAAGCATAGCACCTCTCCATAGCACGCTGAGCGACATTAGTGAGACACTATGTTTCAGTGCCATAAGTAAAAAAAAATGTATATGATGTATGTATAAGTATGACAAAACCATTCTACGAAATAAGTTGATCTTTCTAAAGACATTCGCGCAAATGTAGGTAGGTTACAAAAAAATTTGATAAATCTTATTTATTATTTATTATCAGCCATTCGTGTCCCACTGCTGGGCAAAGGCCTCCCCCCATTCTTTCCAGACTTGGCGGTCCTGAGCTGATTGTGGCCAATCCGTTAGGAATTTATCCAGCTCGTCCCGCCATCTACGTTTTGGTCTGCCGCGTCGCCTTCTCGCTGGATCAGGACGCCACTCGGTGGTTATCCTTGCCCACAGCTCACTTGGCATGCGACAGACATGCCCAGCCCAGTTCCACTTCAGCTGAGCGGCTTTGGTGGCTACGTCAACAATTTTGGTCTTTGAGCGCAGTTCAGTGTTCCGGACTCTATCCGTTCGCTTGACACCTAAGATGCTGCGATGATAAATCTTAATGTAATTTTATTTGATAATTTGATTAATTTTGACACAATGATCAAAGTTGAAACACACATACCATCCATATATTATACATAATACAGGGAACGAAATAATAAAAGATTAACTTCGTCCGTGCTGAAAAGTTGTTCCAAAGGTAAGGAGAGCCTTCAAGACCTATCACAATAAACCAAATTCAACGCTAATTAATGGGTGCAATGCCATTATTCATTTCATGGAAATTAATGTAATACCCGCTGATCCAGTATCTTACCGAAACTTGGACCATTACGACGCAAATCGCAGCCGTACTTGAGAGCAGTTGAGTCATAAAGCCGTAGGAATAGGTCTCCGCGAACTTTGTCACACATCTGAAATAAGTAATCCGGCTATTGAATAAGACAACATCGAGTTTCAGAAAGACGCAGTTTTGGTCATATAAGTACAGTTCGTTTAAAAATTTCGGCGATAAAAACTTAATTTAATACGATATTGTTTAAAAGTTATCTTTGGAATTTCAATTAACGTGCTAGTACATTTATTAAAAGTACCTAGGTACTCCCTTACTCTCTTTCAGTATATATGGTTCTCATAGTACAAGCTTTGCTTAGTTTGGGGCTAGATAGCCCTGTGTGAAATGTCCAGCATTATTTACTTATTTTATTCTTTTCTATTTCCCAGTTGGAAACTATTTGCAAATGAAGTAGGTATCTACCTCCTACAAATTTTGGCTCTGATTCCGACAGATTATAGCGTAGCCAGTTAATTCACATTGAACTTTATGGCAGTTCTGGAGTGTAGTAAAGCGTCTGCTTGCCAAGATCGCTGCACTTGCCTTACAGATGCTATTGTATATCAGTAGATAGATATTTTTTTATTGTTACCCCAAATTACAATTACTCAACCTTCAAAACTACTTGGTGGTACAATGGGCGGCCTTTGGATGGACTGGACTGAAAAAACGTGAGAGCAGGCGCTGTTAAAATAAATTCCTTTAAGTACGATAAAAAATACCTATCCTACATATACTATATTGACGTTTCAAAGTGATCCTTGTGATTTTAATGAATAAAAATATTTGACTTTGACTTTGACTTTGACTTACATAAATAAACATAAAATATATTGAAAGAAATTACAAAGTTTACTTTAAAGAATATATACAGTTTATTATCCTCTGCAGATTGCATCTTCCAAATAGGTATAATAAAGGAACATCGAAGTGTTAAGATATGAATTTCAAGGTATGATTTCGGTACAAAGTTTCGATCAACATAGAATTCTAAATGAGAAATGTTGATGGTTTCTGAGATTGAGAGAATTTGCATTAGCTAAAATGACACATGATTGTGTAACATCATCAACTTCTACTTTTTGTAGGACAAATAATATAAACTATTGAGGAAAAGCGTGCGGTTCCTTCTCGCTAAAAGGCTTAGCAAAGAATTTAAAAGGTTTTTTTCATTATATTACGCGTCTCACATGTAAATACTAAAGGTAGGTTGTGCGTAAAGAACCGAGAATTATTCTCCCTCCAAATACTCCACACCATCCGGCTGTTGATTAAAATTTCAAACCCAATAGGGGAATGGTAAATCTGAAAGCAGACACACAAACAACAACGATTTAACTCCACGGTGCAGTGTTTTTAACCAAATGAGTAAATCTACTCACCCGATGAGAACCTGGTGTTGCCGAATACAATTACGCAGAGTTTTTTGTAAAGCTGATTCAATTTGCTTGTCTGTGTAAAATGCTCTTACTATTTTCTCATTGCATTCTTCAGGCTCATCGAGAAGAGAAAAATCCGTGTCTAGGATATTTTCTTCGTGAGATTGTGTTACACTTTCGCAGAGCTGGGCCATCGTTCTATCATATGCTGTGACTACAGCTTCGCCCAATATCGCAAATTGACTGCTCATGTGCAGGATAACGGATCCGATAAACGTATCAATTGTGAGAACAATATGCCCGGTCCAAAGCAAACCTGTCGTCTCTAGAATAACTGATAGGATGAACGACTTGTCTTGATGATAATTCCATGGGATGTATATTGGTAGTGGGAGACTCCTTACTGGTCTTTCTTAAGTCTCGTTCAGGTTTTCCACAAGAGTTTTCCATTGGAAGTCCTGCACAGCCCCGTACGCATTTAAATTTCCGATCGTCATCCACCCGAATGAAACAAACATAATCGTAAAAATACTTGTTATTTTTATGGTGGTTCGGTTCGTTTTATTATTTTAGTAGTAATCATACAAATCGAGTTGTATAGTGCGTACTATTTCTTGGATCTCTTTATTTCTAAATATGAAGATAAAGAGTTTTATTATGGTCAGGTTGTGAGTGATAACAAATGCGAGGCTGAACATGAAGAGATCCATTTCTTTTTCGCCGACAAAAGGATCAATTGTTTCTAGGGTGACGAAGCCCACGACCAACACGGTCTGTGTGACGATAGAGTAGTAAAGATACCAGCCGGGGAAGTTTCTAGTATCTTGTTCCTCTGGTTGATGCCACCATCCCAAACCGAGAAACCTCCAGAGAAGGAAGTGAACAATAAAGTATCGTCTAGGACGAGATACGACTTCAGACATTGTGTAGGTATGTTTGGTTATGAGATAGTTCGGGAAATGTATGCACTCGCTCGAAGCTAAGCTACACACTATGAAATTAAGTTGGGTGGTTCTTCGGTGACAATTTAATTATACCGCTCCGACTGACTTTATACAGGCTGTAAACAGTTGTTCTGCGTATTAAAGGAGCAGTATAAAGTAAAATATGAGAATGCGATGGCAAACTGGAAATTAAAAAATTCTGCCAAACAAACACTATTTATTTTCTGCGATCAGTCTGCTGACTATGGGCAGGTTTGGTGAGAGCAATCAGGCTTATAGGAGTAGTGATCCAGTGAGCATTCTCGTATTATTAAGATTATGTTCCACCGAGTTCCATGATACGTTTTCTGCTCAACGTGTGGTTAGCTGTGCGTGACGCCAGAAGATTTGGAGGTTTGTTCAGTCGTGCTTTTTTTTTATTTCGTCTTGACGGTATTGTTCACGTTGACCAAGATTGTTGACGACAATAATACTTGGCTGAAAAATAAAAATGTCGCTGCAGCCAATGCAAGAATTCTTGGATTCAATAACGACCTCCGTGGCGCAGTGGGCGAATAGCCGGCTGAGACGCAGGAGGTAGCGAGTTCGATTCCCGCTGTGGAACAAATTTTTGCATGATCTATAGATGTTTGTTCCGGGTCTGGATGTTTTTCTATATATTATAAGTATGTATTTACAAAAAAAGTACCTATATAAGTATTCTATCAGTTATCTGGTTCCCATAGTACAAGTTCTGTTTAGTTTGGGGCTGCATAGCACTGTGTGAAATGTCCAGTAATATATATTTGTTTATTTATTATTGCAAGGCGAAAGATACATTTTTATGGTCCTAATTGTAAGAAAAAAAACTGTACCCAATTTAATTCCACAACACAGAAAACCATTTTTAAAGTTTTAAAAAAATAAAGGATTTAACTGAACTAATACGACGAACCCAGTAAACGACTACTTACTATTCAAAGTAGTAACGCATAAAAATAATATATTACGGTAGCAGTATCAAAATACAGGGTGTGGCGTAATGAGTGGATAATAGGGTACCTGCGGGTAGTGGCCATTGTGGCACTATTTTTGGCGCCAAGACGGCAAATGAAATTTTTTTTCTATCTATTTTTTGGATAGTATTCTTGGATAGATGTGCTATCGAATGGAAACTATTATTTTTATAACACAAGCACAGTTATGTTTTTAAAATAAGATTTCACTAAAATTTTACTTGCTTTCGTTTGTTTTCCTGACCTTTACCCTTCTGTGGTGTAAAAAAAATGTATGGTCACTTGAATGCCAAATTTAAAAAAAATTAGCCTATTTCATCGAGATTCCGAAATGGTATATTACATGGTATTTCCACAAGTTGATTCAAAAGTAATTCCTATTAAAATGGGTAGAGCTAATTATTATAAAATTACAAATAGTACTAAAATTTACTTCATTACTTAAAATCACCTAAAAACGTTAGTTTAAAATTCGGTAATGAAATAAAACGAAACAATAAATTTTAAATGCATTTCATTTATTAAATTTACTATTACAAAAGGTGTTCGAAAAGGCCACCACGTGCTCTGATGCATGCTCTGCACCTTTTGATAAAAGATCTTTTAATCCTGTTCGCAATTCTTTGCTCTGTGATTTTCTGAGCAGCTAATCGCACACGCTCCCGTAGCTGATCCACTGTATTGATTGGGTCTTTATAAACCTTTTCTTTAAGGCATCCCCAGTAAAAAAAGTCCAATGGGTTGAGGTTTGGTGAACGAGGGGGCCACAAAATTGTCCCCAAACGACCGATCCATCGTCGACGATATATTTCATCGAGGTTTTGTCGAACATTTCGGGCGTAATGAGCGGGGCAACCATCGTGCTGCAGCCACATTCTTCTTCTATCTTCTAATGAAACATCTTCTAATAAAAATGGAAGTTCGTGCCGTAAAAAATGTAAATACGTTTCTGCAGTCAATGTTCCAGACAATTCGAATGGTCCGATGATTTTGCCATTTAGAATTCCAGTCCATAAATTAATTTTGAACTTGTACTGGGACCTGTCTTCTCTGGCCAAATGAGGGTTTGTACGCTGCCAACTAGAGATGGGTCGTCGACGATTTTTTCATAAACGAAACGAAACCGTTCATCGTCGATCGTCGACTAGTCGATCAAGTAGTTGAATTTTTCGACTAGTTCATAACGTGACCTATAGTCTATTCGTTGAGAGTCAACGATAAAGCCGCTCGACGTCGACGCAATCTCGTCGCGACAAGTAGATATAGTCCTACGGCTGGCTGCGATATTTAATTAGCAGCAGTGTGGTGTCCCTGAAATTGGCAACATCCAAGTAACACTGTTTTGAACTCGAGGTCGACCGTAATGTAATGTCCAGTTAGATTTTATGAAAAATTAAGTAATTGGTATCCTTTTTCTTTAATCGACAGGATAATTTTAATAAATGCTTAACTCACTATAACTATTTATTCAAATATGAACGCTACCTACGTAACTTTAAAGTTCAAATTTATTTTATCGTCGCGTCGAGCCAGCTATCTACCGTTCCCGTATTATACGACTATGTTTACGCGTCGAGCCGTCGCGCTCTAGTTGAAACAAACGTCTCAACATTTTATTCAACCGTCTACGAATTCAACTAGTCTACGAATAAACGATAGGCCGTTGAAGCGTCGAATGTTAATCAACGGTTGATTCGACTAGTCCGTTGAATAAATGCCCATGCCTACTGCCAACTGTGCAGATTGTGCATATTAAAATACCCATCTTTTTTGCACGTGGATTCGTCGCTCCACACTGCCGCTGGGCCGGGAACCAATTTTTTCCAAGAATTACTAGTAGTTCTGCGAACAGTAGACAATTATTGCTAATAATAGTTAAAAATATTTCTTTAAATTACGCCTTGATAAGTTTGGTAGGAATTAATTTTGAATCAAGTTGTGACAATGATATGTAATATACCATTTCGGAATCTCGATGAAATAGGCTAATTTTTTTAAAATTTGGCATTCAAGTGACCATAAATTTTTTTTACACCACAGAAGGGTAAAGTCAGGAAAACAAACGAAAGCAAGTAAAATTTTAGTGAAATCTTATTTTAAAAACATAACTGTGCTTGTGTTATAAAAATAATAGTTTCCATTCGATAGCACATCTATCCAAATATACTATCCAAAAAACAGATAGAAAAAAAAAATTCATTTGCAGTCTTGGTGCCAAAAATAGTGACGAAGGGTGAAATATTTCTTAAATTTCGAAAATGTCGAATATCTCGAAAACCGAGGCACTTTTACTGAGCATAACAAATATTTTTCTGAACCGCTACAATGGCCCCTACCCGTAGGTACCCTATTATCCACTCATTACACCACACTCTGTATAAAGGAAAATTGTACCTAAGCGAAAAGACTTCCCATTGTACTATTTGCCATGTGTCTTTATTTTGATTTTAATTTATATTTTATAGTCATGTATTACATCAGTAAGGACTTTGTGTATAATAAAGTGTTCGCATTTGCATTTAGGTATTCATTTCTTCCAGGTCTTGGGATGTAGAAGAAGAATGGGTCGGTGGTGTCATATACAATGTTCATTTCCACCACAGAATATAAATCGCGTATTTTTATAACTTTAAATGTGATAAAAAATGTATATAAAGATAACTCATTCAGAAAGGGTCTCGCAAATAACTAAGATTGTTGTCTTCTTATCAAAATTACGTTCACCCATAAAATAAATGGATGTTCAGTTTATGTGTAAGGCAAATCGTATGGGTAGGTAAGGCAGGGACCAGAGGGCTTAGCCAAGTTACAGTCGATAAACGATGACGCCAGTCGATACGCCCGAAAATGTATGGGATTGACACATGCTATAAATTTACCACGTGGTCTGTCGACAACGAACATATAATTCCTAGCCAAGTGTCAATAACAATCCATTCCATCAAACGATTCGGCGGGGTCAAACTTACTTTCATACAAATCCGTAGCCAAAAGACAATTTTGACAAGCGAAAACGTCAGCTGTCGAATCTATTGTGGAATTAAAATGTATGGGATTCACAGAATGCCACGAAAATATCACGTGACCCATCGACAACAATTTACATCAAACGAATCGACTGTGTCGAACGATTACTTTCTCATACATTTTCGTAGCCAAAATACACAAACGACAAGCGTTACCGCTTTGTCATCGATTTTCTTGCCAAGAATCAAGCGAACGCCAGAACCCTGTAGACAACGACACAAAATGGCGATTTATTATCAGCTGAGCTCAGTCTTCAAGTTAAGTTTTCTGTATTGCGTTGTATTTTCTCGGTTAAATGGTATTTTTTGTAAAGAAATATAATTATTTTTATTTATTTTGTTATCTTTGTTAGTGCTTTATTACGATATAACTTATTTGTCTTTACTTTCACAATTTATCAAACTTTCATAACTGTTGATGACAGCGCCACCTAGTAACGAACGGTGGAACCAAGTAACACACGGATATGGATTTACTCTACTTACTTAAGTGAACTACGCGATGGTTCAGACATGGTAACACAGATGGCACTGTGGATAAAAACGCGCGTCAAATCTCTTGCGCATATCTAAGATGGCGGCCTTCCACTGAGGGGTATTTAGTATTTGCTGACGAAGGGCATAGACAAAACATAGAGCTGACGCACAGACCAATGGAATTAACGTTCGATACGACACCTGTAACTTGGCTAGGCACAAAACTTCATTTACGACAAAGCGACAACGACGGCTAGAAATCTTTTCATAGTGTAATTTAATACTATGCTCGTTATTTGAGACGAATGATAGTAATATTTAAAGGATTTGTGACTTTATTAATATGTGCTGTAGTTGTGATTAGGTTGAATGTTTTGACTCAGTCCGTTGGTAAACTAATGTACCTGTATAAGTATGTGTTTACGCGGCAGCATTTTGCTTTGATTTTCTATGAGAGACTCGTTCGTTATTAATTGCACAGACTATTATGATGCTAATGACCACCTTTGGTAGATTTCTACTTTTTTGTAGATTACGAGCGTAACTTATGATTCTTTAGTACCTAGCTCAAAACGCCTTTGTAGAATTTAGTAGTTTTGTCAATTTCGTAAGTATGTGTGATGGAAATACATTTAGGTACAAGATCGCAATACTCATGAAATTGATCGGGGATTTCCCGTAAAGCATAATTAAATGATAACACTGTACAGCATAATGAACTTTATTGCCTAAGTAATAATGATAAGTTTTAATAAACGTGTCTGTGATGATTTCTATCCTCATAGTACAAACTTGTATATTTTTACTAGCTGACCCCGCGAACTTCGTACCGCCTTAGAATCAATAAATTTTGTGTTGCTAAGCTGAGATAGGGGTTTATGGCAAATATTAATAAGTAAATAATATCAACGAAAATCACCAGAAATTGCGCTTTCTCCGTCTACGGTCCGAACAATGACGCAATGACAGCGGCGATTAATGTACCTACATACTTTACTGACGGAATTCCATAGCTAAACATAGAGTTAATGAACAGACGAATGGATTTAGCGTTCGTCAGGGTAAACGTAATACGACTCTTCGTAATACGATCTTTTATCTTCGCTTTTGATAAAGCGTTGACGACTTTCGAAAACGATTTGTATCGTAGCGAATGTAACTTGGCTAAGCCCCCAGGTCTTGGTCACGGGCAGACTGGAGTAATTGGAGCTATAAATAAAAAGGTACATACAAGATAAATACCCGTTTAATATTAGTAATAATGTATAGTGATTGTGAAAGTTTGAAAAATACTATTTTTATTACATTTCAGTTCCGATAAAAAGGCAGAATGAATGCTTGAAAGCGATGTTTATGAAATGTTACATAAACATCGCGGCACAACCCGCCGGGTTTGTGCAGGCGGGTTAGCCTAGCGGCGGCTTCAGAACGTTGTATTACCAGAACAACTTTACCGGTGGCACGAGAACCGCGGCATCTGCGGCATGTGCCGTTAGCAATTATACTAGATGCCAGCCAGTTGGCTTCTAAGCGAGCGGAGCACCAGCTGGCGTCACTACCCGCCGGCATAACCCGCCTGGGGTTATGCCGGCGGGCATGATTTAAAAATAATGGGTGGTTTAAAAATAAGCCCGGATGCTCGACATACCCTGTATACAGTCATAGGTATGGTCAAAGGTTTACCTGGCCTTTAAAATTTAATTATTCTAGAGCTTAAACCAAGTGGTTCGATGATTTAATAAGCGGTTATTATTTGGTGGTTATTATAAGGTGTGAAAAGCATGTAGCTGGCATCTTTTAAATAAATAATTTTGATACTAAAATGAGGGGTTCTTCGACCGCCTTGAATCAAGTTCCTAACAAAATCAAAGAGTTGAGAAGGGTTTAGTCCGAGTGCGTAGGCTAGCAAAGGTCATTCGATGACAACATTATAATAGAGATCACCACAAAATCACTAGGAACACACCTTTTTATAAGTAGATCTGTAAACTCCTTTTGTCCATCCATTCAAAAGGCATATAGGAGATTTGGAAAATAGAGTCCAGAGAGTTACTTTCTAGAAGCCGTAGAAATTATTTTTGATGAAAGAAAACAGTTTATTCAAACCACCAGAATAATAGGCAAAAAAGAAAAAAATTGTGTGTCAGCTCCGACGCACGACTGGAGTTTACTCCTTACGAACGATTATAAAATATATAGATTAGTAAATTACCCTCATTTACTATGGTATACATATATTTTATAATACAAATACGTTAAATGAACGCATTTTTTATATTACTGAAAGCATGCATAATACATTTTATTAATATTAATTATATAATTTGTATTCATCATTGTCATGGAAACACAAAAAACAAAATGATGTTTCGCAATGATCACGATGGATGTCGCATAAACATGAAAATTTACTAAAAAAGTTGTCTTATGCCCCTCCACACAATACAAAAAAAATATTTGGATGTTGCAAAACGATAATGATGGACGTTGCATGTAAAAAAAATAATGGTTGCATAACGAATCGAATGAAAGAAAAACAAAAAGATGTTTCGCAATGATCATGATGGATGTTGTATAAACATGAAATTTAATAAGAAAGTTGTCTTATGCTATGCCACTCCACAAAACGAAAAAAATAAAAATTATCAAGTTGCGCACGAACATAATAAACGCATAACGTAATGCGCGTAACATGTGCAGTGTGCACCAACAACTGGTATCATTAGGTAAAAAACCATTTTTGTAAGCTCTGTGTGGGGATGAAATGGGACTCAGCTCAAATATTACCTATAATTATGTACTACACAATAGATGGCGTTTAATTAAATCAGCAAGTAAGTTAAGGGGTTTTCGTGTCCAAATCTTGAACTTAGAAGGTATTTTGTTGTTTTTGCTAAAAGAAACATGCAAAGAAATATTCAAAAGTATCTAAGAGGAATTAATAAAAATAGTAAAACAATTGCTTTATTTATAATAATTAATAAAAAAGCAACAAAATAATAACAAACAATTATGTAGACAAAATATAAGCCTGTCTCTAAAACCTAAATCATAATTTTTGTTCCAAACAGAAAAGTAAGATGATTTTCTAAGAAACATGCGATTGTACGATTTGCCGGAAAATTATGTCGTAAGTCATAACAAAAGATTTGCGCGCGCAAACCTGTGTCATGTTGTGTTAGCTGCTGCAGTGCTTTACAATATATTAAAACCTACAAAATTTTTAAGTAATAGGGGTTATCAATCATAACCACTTTTCTCAATTTAATTAGGTAATAAATCTCAAAAGTTCGTCAGTAATTTATTTAAAAAATAATAACTTTACTAAAAAATTAGTACGTTGATAGTAAATTATTATCAGAAAGAATATACAATTATTTACATATCTTAATAAATAAAACCGGTCAAGTGCGAGTCGAACTCGTGCACCGAGGGTTCCGTACCTACCCATTGTCCTCTAAATTATATGAGCTCCCAAACAACTCACAGGACTATCATAATTGGTTTCAACTACGTATGTATCGGGGCACCCTTTAATTTTATAATTGTCAATTTTGGTTAAAAGCATGGTCTTACAGCATAAGTAAAGGGAAAATTCCTAAAAATTAAATAAGTTGAAAATTAAGGTAAATTTTGGCACTTACAAGTTTACGCGAAAATCTAAATTTGCCCATATCTTTTTATCGTGTTGACTCAGGACCTTTATTTTTAAAATACCCAATAGGGAACCTTAGTATCTGGTGTAAATTTTAACTTGCTAGGTCCACCCGTTCCTGATAAAATCAGTGGTGACACACGGACAGACGGACAAGAGAGTGATCTTATAAGGGTTCCTTTTTTTACCTTTTAAGGTACGGAACCCTAAAAATAAAAAAATAGTTCAATCATCTGAATACCATTGCAAATGATCTATAGATCGCTCACTGCTCAAGATCACGAATATGATTTAGCCTTGATTATACCTACCGCATACTAAATTTTATTTATACCTACTAATTTATTTCATTTTGTAGGTTGGATTTTTATCATTTACCTACGCAAACAAAATTAAAAATATATCATCCTAGCAAAACTAATAAATAATAAACTAGCTAAATGCAAGCGCTGAACGCGCTGTTTTTCCCAAAGCACAAAATCGTACGACCCACGCGGCACTTAGCCTAAATGCCGGCACACAGAATTGATAAAACACCAGAACAGGCATTCAGCTGTGATTGCAAGCCGTGCGCTGTGTCCATAAAATGAAACCCGCGTCCCGCGCCCACCTCACCCCCGCCCGCCTTATGTTGCTAGCTTAATCATTATATACCCATTTTAGGGTTAATGTTTTATTTAATGTAACTAGTGTAACTATGGCGCTATTTTATTAATCAAATATCAAGGCCAGTTTGCAAAACGATCCCTTAACGTATTTAGCGACTAAACATGTTTAAATTTGACATATTTATATGATTTGAACTATGCCACTATTTTATTAATAAAATATCAAGGCCGGTTTGCAAAACAATACCTAAACGTATTTAGCGACTAAACATGTTTAAATTTGACATATTTGTATGATTTAAAAACTTCTTATACCATATTTACCCACTAAATACGTTAAGGCATCGTTGCGCAAATCGCGGGTAAAGCACTAGTAGGTATAATTAAAAACTACAACTAATAAAAGCTTGTAATCTTAGAATACTAGAATAGGGAAAATAATAACACTCGATATTTAGCAAAACCAGCAAAATGGAGGATCATTATTTACGACAATTACAAACCGAACAATTTATTCAATAAACAATTATCACAATATCTAAATGCGCTACTTACGTATGAAATGTGATCCCATCTTGTCTTTTTTTGAGCCCAGCTGAATTTTTACACGTTGGGACGACACAAGAAGGCATACTCCAATTAAATTGAACACTGTATAACACGTCATGCGTGACAACGGTCACAGAATGACTAATGTCGGAGTACTCTACTTGTAGTAGATGTTGACGTTTCAGTATTAGGCGCGTTCACTTTTTCTGGGGTTTTATCTATTCTGTGTGCTAGCAAAAACTGTCAGACACTAAACTTCATTCAAAATCCTAAGAACTAAACGCCTAACATAAATTATTTTCAGTGGTGACAACTTAGGGGTTAAGTAGTTCCATAGGAAGTACCTGAATTAAACAGTTTTGTTGGAAAAACACCATTATGTTAACAAAAGGTGTAAAAGATTTCATCTTATTTTAGAAAAGACTAACCAAATCATGAATCAAATATTGCATGGTATCGAGAATAAAGCTATGCATGTTTATTATTTTGTGTTTTTAGGAGCCTCAAACAAAATCTGTAATTTAATCGTACAACAACAGGAATAGAATGAACCCAGGGTAGTTTTTTCTTTTCTGTTAGTGCAAAAGGGACAGTCCCGGGACGGACGTAACGAACGAAAGCTGTGGTGCGTCACTCTTGATCCGATAACCTTTTTCCGGATTTATCTCATTCAGTTAATTATATATTGTTATTTTTTTGTATATATAAATAAATAAATATAAAATGTCATGTTATCGTAGAAGACTTCTACGGCGTAGAGGGACTACGAGATTACAGTACAAGGATGTAGCAAAACTTAGTAACTTAATTAACTTTATTAATGTTTATACACGAAACAACTAGAATGTAGCAATGAGCTAGTTATAAATAAATAAATAAATATTGCAGGACATTTCACACAACGCTATCTAGCCCCAAACTAAGCAGAGCTTGTACTATGGGAACCAGATAACTGATAGAATACTTATATGCATTTTTTTTGTAAATACATACTAATATATAGAGAAACAACCAGACCCGGAACAAATATCTGTTGATCATGCAAACATTTGTTCCGCGGTGGGGATCGAATCCGCTACCTCCTGCATCTCAGCCGGCTATTCGCCCACTGCACCACGGAGGTCGTCAAGTTATAAAGGTGAAGTTGCAATTAAATTATTACGAATAACATTGTTATTTTTTAAACTTGTTTTTGACTCAAAACTGCGTAATATGAATAGGCTGCTTTCATTATCTGAAACAATAAGAAAACTATGCGAGATTTTCATCAGAAATAGAGATTTAAGTATTTGTTATGTGTATTGGTGTACTTCAGCTAGGTTTTCTGTTTCTCGGCAATTTTAATAAAAATACGTTATATCCTTTCGTCGTTATTTTGTAGGAATACCTGGGAATAAGTTACATTCCATTACGATAAATGACCCGACTGGAAATTGAGACATGTTTTTATGAAAATGTTATCATCAATAGGGATAAAATAAACCCTACTGGAAACAAAACTTTTGCAAAATCTGGCCAGTTCCCGTAATAAAATCCAGTCAAATTATATCAAACGCAACGTTAGACGTAACTTTAGATTGTATGCGATCGAAAGTTGTTAAAATTATAAGAGTTGAAGAAGGTACAGATTATAATGCAAGGTGTTGAAACACTTGGAATGCATAATATTAGGTGAGGTTAGATTCCAAATCTAGATCCGCTTTATTAGAAAAAAAACCGGACAAGTGCAAGTGTGGCTCGCGTACCGTAAAAATATTTTATTTATGTGATATAGGTAACTACAAATTAACGAATTTCGGATTTTTCTTGTGTTGTGTGTTTCTTGATTTTTGACAAATTTCATGATTCTAAATCAACGGGAAGTTTTGTAGGTTTTGATTTATTTGCGAGCAATATAATTATGTGGCAAAAATGGCCGTTATTTTTTATTACTTTGACTTAGACTCTTGATTTTTTATTTCAGATTGTTAAAGTGACAGATATTTCAGTTTGACAGACAGACGGACAATCAAGTGGTCTTATAAGGGATCCTTTTATTCTTTTTGAGGTACGGCCCCACCCCGGAACCACCCGTATTCTACAATCAAGTGATCTTATAAGGTATCCTTTTTTTCTTTTTGAGGTACGGCACCACCCCGGAATCACCCGTATTCTACAATCAAGTGATCTTATAAGGGATCCTTTTTTTCTTTTTGAGGTACGGAACCACCCGTATACTATCTATACGTACGGCTAGAAAGCAATCGTTGTCCATATAAGCGAACCCAGCGGCATTCAGCCGGAGAGGACGTTGCGCCCGCATCATCATCATCAGCAACAGTCGACGCAGCCGCGCCGGCATTCGCTCCCACTTACACTGCATCACCGCATCCGATATCCTAGCTGCCTGGAACAATCAGTTTCTATGAGCTATTGGCGTTTGTAGGCCTTTATTACGCGCACCGACAAAGAGTGGAATGCCTAGCTTGCCTGAGTCAATGTTTCCTGATAACTTTTTTTTTATACGACTTGGATATGGAACCAGCATATAGCTCACCTGATGTTAAATTGTAACCATCGTCTATAACAAAGTATTGCCAGGTGTAAAACCTCTTGTGCGTGTAATTTCACCGGCAACCCTTCAAACCGAAACACAGCAATGCTGCTTGGCGGCAAAAATAGGTAGTAATTTTTCCCGTGCGAGCCCTTTTATAAGAAACTCTAAAACTAGTACTCTACTCTCTAAAACTACTCTTAAACTAGTGGTTCGCCCCGAACTGAGATCTCGCGAGTCTCCCAAAACACAAAAAAAATATTCTTAGGGCGACTCGCGCAACGATGCCCAAACGTATTTAGTGGCTAAATATGATTTAAGGAGTTGTCAAATCATACAAATACGTAATGTTTAAACATGTTTAGTCGCTAAATACGGTTAGGGATTGTTGTGCAAGCCGGCCTTAATCTTTGACCAATAAAATAGTGCTACAAAATGGCAACCAACTTACTTGACCTACATTTTCATTCAATTTACAGATAACGGGAGTTCATGTAAATTGGTATTCTTTTTTTGACTTCTTTTTTTTTCTTATTTTGACGACCTCCGCGGTGCAGTGGGCGAATAGCCGACTGAGACCCAGGAGGTAGCGGGTTCGATTCCCGCCGCGGAACAAATGTTTGTATGATCTACAGATATTTGTTCCGGGTCTGGTTGTTTCTCTATATATTATAAGTATGTATTTACCAAAAAAAAATGTATATAAGTATTCTATCTGTTATTTGGTTCCCGTAGTACAAGATCTGCTTAGTTTGGGGCTAGATAGCGCTGTGTGGAATGTCTAGCAATATTTATTTACCTATTTATTTATTTATTTTTGGGGTAGAAATTGCAGTTATTCTAGATTTCAGACTTTTGCCTATATTTGTGTCACTAAAGCTACACGCATTTTTCAGTACTGTGGGGTCACTGGTGTACCCTGTGAATTTTCAACCTGTGAACCGCTACCGCTACCGGTTTCATCGGAGGCCAAGACACACTTCGGGTCGCTGAGCCATAGGAGTACGTAAGTAAGTTTATATACCTGATATTTGTAGAAAAATGTTGTTTAGCTCTTCAAAAATCTTAGGTAGCAAGTAATTTTGTACGGGCCACCGTTGACGCAATCCCCACCACCGCGCCCGTCTACTCACGCGCAGCACAGGGCTGCGGCGCGTAGTGCGAGGCGAGACGTTCAGAGCGGATTGCACTCACCCTGATGAAGGTTCACGAATTGAACCGAAACATTTTCGGTCGAAACACCGATAAAATGTTACTTAAAAAATCCCGTAGGTAATAAATAATGAATTATTTTGTTATATCCATCTGGGTAGGAGTAGGCACCTACACAGAACGATAGAGAGTGAGTAATTAAGCAGGACTGCATAAAAACTCAATTTACCCTAATTTTTTTTTACGACTTAATACGACCTTTGTAGCGAAAAGGATTAAAAATAACCACAATCATCAACCGCCAAGCTTGCAAACCTCTAAAAACTGCGGTCAAAACAACAGCGGGTCCACAACCGCTTCGTGGAATACCTCTCTAAGAGATAATAATACAGATAATACACCTTGCAGATAATAAATCATCTTCTTTGTTGATTGATTGTGAGTTGTGACCTTGTTATAAATTTAACATTTTGAAGATAAGAATCAAGTGCTTATTAAGAGGACGATAATACTTCAACGGTATTTCAAAAATTTTGTGTCTGCATTAATATCACATCAAACCAACTCGTTCTCATTACCGCCTTTGATTAAAACTCAGAGGGAATTGAAAGAATCTGCAGAGATAACGAAGCGATGATTAGATCATTAGATCAATAGCAGAACACCAGACGAGAAGTGGTTGATGAATCGATTTATTGATCGAGCGAAGCGAGATCTCCAAATCAACTTGGGCAAATCGGCGTTGTAAGTATGTATGTACGTATGTTTGTTTGTCCGAGGATAACTTTCGTAGCGTTTATCCGATCATCATGAAATTTGGTGTAAATATAGGTAGTGATAGCACAATTTTGGTGTAACTCAATGAGCTAAAAATATGGGGGGATTGTTGAAATATTGGGGTTGAAGAGGGGTAAAAAAAAATGAAAATGAGACTATTAGGTTAAATGGGACGTCAAATGAAAGGTTTTCATTAGTACATTTGAACCCCGTTTTTATTTTTAGTTTAATTTTTGTAGTTTTTGAGTTACTAGCCATAATAAAAACAAAGCTTTGACAAAATTCACAGGGTACACCAGTGACCCAACAATGCTGAAATTTGGTATTCATGTAGCTTTAGTGACACAAATATAGGCAAAAGTCTGAAATCCAGAATAACTGCCATTTGTACCCCAAAAAAATAACCAATTAACAAGAACCCCCGTTACATCTAATTTGAATGAAACTGTAGGTCAAGTAGGTTGGTTATGCATTTCGTGGCACCAATTTATTAGTCAAAGAATAAAGCCGGCATGCACAAAGATCACTAAACGTATTTAGCGACTAAACATGTTTAAATTTGAAGTATTTGTATGTATTGACAACTCCTTAAATCATATTTAGCCACTAAATACGTTATACGGGAGATTCGCGAGATCTCAGTTCGGGGCGAACCACTAGTTATAACTGAAAGAAAGAAAGAAAGAAAATACATTTATTTGAACCCACATGATATCACACACAATAACAACAAAGGAAAAGACAAAAAAACACAGTAAAAATAAGTTTCACACTGACAGAAAATGATGGTGTTGCGTGGGGACAAAATGGTCCCCACGCAACAATGGGTAACCAAACTAAATGGGTATAAGATACATTTCTTAAAATGCAAGGGCACCTGAATTTGTGGTATACTAATTTTTATACCGAAATTCAGTTTCCTCGGTAGAAACCCCCAAGGTAACCCAACAACTGTATCCTTAAAATAAACCACTTTTTAATTTAATATTCAAAAATCACCCAGATTCAGATTAAAATATATATTATGAAGCACCTTGATAACCGTGTACTTACAGTTAGAGATAATTTTTGTAGATTTACGTCACCCGACTTCGTTGTAGTAAACAAACGGTTGAAACCCCCCAAAAGTAGATAAATACTAACTTGCAATGTAAGCTCATTTCCAGTAAAGCATTGGATCGCCAGTTGAGTGATCATTGCGAAGAAAAACGCCAGCGACGTCACAAGTCGCACTGATTTTAAACTGGATGCATCTTGCTAGAAAATATTAGAAATAAAAGAACAGAAGCTTTATAGATTTAAATGTTCGAATACTACAAGCTTAATATTTAATACTGAAAAAAATATTGGTTAAAACCAACTATGTCTAATAAAGACATTTGATGATCTAGCTTACAATATTTCCTGAGATTATGCACATTGGTCAAAGTTGTGTTAAATGGAACACACTGGCCACTGACTTTAGTTTCTTAAAATCAGTACCTAAGTAGCTCTATCATCTTTGCTAAAGGTCAAATGAGAGTATTCAAGACCTGTCACAATAAACCAAATTCAACTTAAATTAATGGGTGCAATACCATTGTTCATATTATGGTAATTAATGTAATACCCCCTGGTCCAGTATCTTACCGAAACTTGAACCATTACGACGCAAATCGCAGCCATACTTGAAAGCAATTGAGTCATGAAGCCATAGGAATAAGTCGTCGCGAATTTTGTCACACATCTGAAATAAATAATACGTAAGTACAACAATATATATATATATATATATATATATATATAGTATAGATAACAATTCGGAGAGTTAAGAAAAAAAATGTCTTTTTCGGCTATTTAATAAGACCATATCGATGATCTCCTTTTTAGGTATTTTAGCTTGTATAGGCCAAGAAAGAAATATCTTATGAAACATGAAGCTTACAGATTTGTTTTTATAGATATAAAGGTAATATGATATGTAGTCAATATATGCTATGATAGTCCAACGACGCCTTAATCACGTTTTGTGTGAAACAGCACACGTTAATCATAAGTAGGTATATGTATGAAAAATATTACTTGCGGCAGATGGGTACTAAAGAAAAAGTTATTGAATATAAAAAGTATGAACGCTTCATTTGGGCGCTAGGTGAATATGAATCGCAGATTATGTTTATTCGAGTGTTGAAAAAAGCCATCCGGTGACAATATTGGGGTCGTAATCCTGAGTTATTACAGTTTGTCATATTCGCAAACAGTCCCAGCTTTATATTGCTTTCGTATCGACTGTGGGTCGTCATTTCCAGCTCTAATGCCGTAATCAGTGTCTCTTTATTTCTCTTTCATAAATATTTAGAGTAGAGTAGATCTACTCGTTATTAATTAATGATTAGTACTACATAATTAGAACGTCGATCTATTATTTATTAGTAGCTGTTGCCCACGACTTCGTACGCGTTACACTACTACTACTCCATATTTCAAGTCTTAAGATCAGCGGTTTACGCTGTGCGTTGATTTTCAGTCAGTCTGTCAGAACCCGTAATGATTGTTTAATATATTGATGATAATATTGTTGATTAAGCCGATCATTGTACCGGTATTTATTGTTTATTTCCTTTGTTACTGTATTTTTGTTCGGTGTGCAGTAAAGAGTTTTCATTCATTCATTAAGAACGGTCGATTTCCCCATCTTCAGACGCTGGTAGTCAATTGTATCGTGAAACGTCTCGAAACAATTAATAGTCTTAAAAAACAATTTAATAGAACCCAAACACGATACATCTACTGTTATCCATTAATGAGTTCTGTAGATTCTCTTCTGGCTCCATTATCAGAACCTGGTGGTCTTACCATAATAAAATGTTTCATTATTTACCTATAAAAAGTATTTATGCAAAGTTATACGTTCGCAATTACAATTTAGATTGTTTTAGAACAAACTACAACATCCCTTTTCAACCCTAGGGGGTGATTTTCAGAAAAAGTAACTATGCTATGTTTCATTATGTACCTTGATAAGTATTTATGCAAAGTTTTACGTTTATTAACCTCAGGAAAAATGTTTTACCAGGGGATGATTATTAAAAACAAAAAAATACCATTTCTCTTATTTTGTTAAAAAAATATTTGCCAAGTTTCAAGTTTATAAATCCAGTAACCACTGTTTTTCATACTCGTACAAACGTAAAACCCCCTTTTAACCCTCTTAGGGGATGAATTTCAAAAAATCCTTTCTTAGTCCCCTACGCATCAAGACAAACATACTCTCTAAATTTCAAGTTTCTACGACCAGTAGTTTAAGCTGTGCGTTGTCTGTCAGTCAGTCAGGACTTTGATTCTTATATAATAGATAGATTATTATTTGGCATCTATTATTTTTAAGCTTTGGTAAGAATGACACAGTTACGGTCATATTTTATCTGACAAAATTGTTTCAACCACAGAACATAATCGAAGCGAAAAATACTTAATTTTATACGAATAAGTATTATATCGTTTCAAAGTTATGTGTAGAATTTCAACTTTCAACTTTTTTTCCTTAAACTCTTTTATTTTCTTATGCTTATTTTACTTTCCTTACTTACGTATTTCCCGACAGCCCGGTTGGAAACTATTTGTAAGTGAAGTAGGTATCAAGTTCTACAAACTTTGGCTCTGATTCCGACAGAGTATAGCGTAGCCAGTTAATTCACATTGAACTTTATGGCAGTTCTGGAGTGGTGTAAGGTGTCTGCTTGCCAACATCGCGGCACTTACCTTACAGATGCTTTTGTATACCTATCAGTATACTCTGCAGATTGCATCCTCCAAACAGATATAATAAAGGAACACCGAAGTGTTACCATATGAATTTCAATGATATGGTTTCGGTGTATAGTTTCGATCAACATAAATTACTAAAATAGAAATGTTGATGGTTTGTCAGATAGCGAGAATTTACATTAGCTAAAATAACAATCGCCAATGTTATGTAACACCATCAATTCCTACTTTTAATAGGACGAATAGTATAATGTAACTAACACACAAAAAATGTAAAGACAAAGTTAAAAAAATGCTTTCTACTCTTACATACGAAGAAACCGAAGAAATCATACAGGTTAAATAATAAATTCCCCTCTATATCATTAGATTACTGTTATACGCTCGCAAGTACACCCTTACCCACCAGAGACACATACCCACACAAACACTCACCCTTACACATACGCATACTACCACCCACCCTTTCACATACACACACCACCACACACTCATTGACACACTACCATAAACTCACACACCTTCCAACCCTCAGACACGCAGACCCCTGCATACACACTACTACACCCTTTTACACCCTCATGGACCCACTCCCCTAACACTCTGAAACACACTCACACACACATACTTACACACAACTTACCATGGCATAGTATGTTTATTTATTTGATTTTTCTTTATATACTTTACTTTTTTATTTAAATCAATTTTGTAATTAGGTTAATTGGTATACTTACGTAATCAGGAAGGAACGTCAAACTCATTTAGTTGTACGTACGGGCACTGGAAACTGCGATACAGTATTTTACTAATGCAGTTTCCAGTGTTCACTTTGTTTTAGTTACATGTAGAAAGTTCACAATAAATAAATAAATAAAAAAAAAAGTAACTCATGGGGAAAAGCGTGCGGTTTCTTCTCGCTAAAAGGCTTAGCGTTAATAATACGCGGCTCACAGGGAATACTAATGGCCTCTACAACTCGCCGGGTTACTGCCAGCGGCATCACAACGTTGCAAGACGAAACCAGCGGCACCAGAGCCGCAGCATCTGCGGCATGTGCCTTTCGCAGTTCTACTCGATGAAAGCCAGCGGGCAACTGAGCGAGTGGAGCGCAAGCCAGCGGAACAACCCACCGGCATGATTGTTTAAAAAAATGCCCTATGGCTTAACCTGGCGGATTGTGCCGCCGGCCGGTGGCTTTGGTGTATAGAGCCCTCATATGGTAGGTATTTAGGTACGTAAAGAGCGGATAATTATAACCCTTTCAGGTACACCGCCATCTGGCTTAAAATTTAAATCTCAGTAGTATGGGGAATGGTAAATCTGAATGCAGACACACAAACAACAATAATTTAACTCCACGGGGCAGTGTTTTTCGAACAAAATGAGAAAATCTACTAACCCGATGAGAACCTGGTGTTGACGAAAACAATTACGCAGAGTTGTTTGCAAAGCTGATTCAATTTGCTTGTCTGTGTAAAATGCTCTTACTATTTTCTCGTTGTATTCTTCAGGCTCGTCGAGAAGAGAAAAATCCTTGTCTAGGTTATTTTCTTCGTGAACTTGCGTTAGACTTTCGCAGAGTTGGGCCATCGTTCTATCATAGGCTGTGATTAAAGCTTCACCCAATATCGCAAATTGACTGCTCATGTGCAGGATAACAGATCCGATAAACGTATCAATTGTCATCACTATATGCCCGGTCCAAAGCAAACCTGTCGTCTCAAGAATAAATGTTGGAATGAACGACTTATCTTCTTGATAATCCCATGGGATGTATATTGGTTGTGGGAGATTTCTTACTGGTATTTCTGAAGTCTCGTTTAGGTTTTTCACAAGAGCTTTCCATTGGAAATCCTGCATAGCCCCGTACACATTTGAGTTACCGATCGTTATCCACCCGAATGAAACAAACATAATGGAAAAAATTCTTGTTATTTTTATGGTGGTTCGGTTTGTTTTATTATTTTGGTAGTAATCATACAAATCGATTTGTATAGTGCGTACTATTTCTTGGATCTCTTTGTTTCTGAATATGAATAAATAGAGTTTTATTATGGTCAGGTTGTGAGTGATAACGAATGATAGGCTGAACATGAAGCGATCCATTTCTTTTTCGCCGACAAAAGGATCAATTGTTTCTAGGCCTACGAAGCCCGCGACCCACACGGTCTGTGTGACGATAGAGTAGTATAGATACCAGCCGGGAAAGTTTCTACTATCCCCTTCCTCGGGTTGATGCCACCATCCCAAACCGAGAAACCTCAAAAGAAAGAAATGAAAAATAAAGTATCGTCTAGGACGAGAGACGACTTCAGACATCGCGTCTGTTTGGTTACGAGAGACTTCGGGAAATGTATCCACTCGCTTGAAGCTAAGCTGCTGTGAAATAAGTTGAATGGTTTATTGGAGACAATTTAATTATACCGCTCCGACTAGCATTATACAGGCTGTAAACAGTTGTTCCGCGTTTTAAAGGAGCAGTATAAAATAAAATATGAGAATGCGATGGCAAAAT
The DNA here is from genome assembly GCA_963924445.1 of Philereme transversata. Lineage (NCBI taxonomy): Eukaryota > Metazoa > Arthropoda > Insecta > Lepidoptera > Geometridae > Philereme > Philereme transversata. The sequence continues at coordinate 10,175,067 of OZ004353.1, forward strand.
GCCAATTCAAAAATTGAGCCAAACCAACATTGTTGACGACAATTGGCTGAGAAATGAGGATGTATGTCGCTGTCGCTGCTGCTGATAAAGTCATTAGATTGAATGAAAGCAAGGTGAAAGAATACATGATTTTCATTCCCATAATTGAAAGAAAAATAAACGCTGCCCTATATAATTCCACACCCGAGAAAACATTTTTATTTCAACATTTTGTGACTAAGCAAAGGTCTGAACTAATAGGTACGGTGAAAAGACTATAGATAGGCACAGTTCATTATAACGAATTCGAATTCATTGTTCGTTGTAGATACGTTTCGTATACGTACAATACGTTATAATTAGAGATCCTTACACAAAACCGGATAGAAAACTATCTAGAAAGCGAATGTAAGTCACGAAAATCGGGAAAGCACTCTCAAAAATTACCTACAATGTGCCAACGTCGAGATCAAAGAACTGGCGCCTGTCACAAACATAGAAGTAGGGCTGTACGTACATACATATGTAAGTAGTAGATAAGGAGGTAACGTAGGTAATCATACATGATTAAGTACGTGGGTCTTGGACTCTTCTACTATAGACTACAACGGCGTTCCTAGTTTTTCCTTCCTTAGGAGGTGAATTTCTATAGAGCCTTGTAATCTGAATCTTTTTTTTTTTATCGAGCGAAGCGAGATCTCCAAATCAACTTGGGCAAATCGGCGTTGTATGTATGTATGTATATATGTATGTATGTTTGTTTGTCCGAGGATAACTTTCGAAGCGTTTATCCGATCATCATGAAATTTGGTATATAGGTAGATAGTGATGGCACAATTTTGGTGTGACTCAATGAGCTAAAAATATTGGGGGGTTGATGAGATATTGGGGTTCAAGAGGGGTAAAAAAAAATGAAAATGAGACTATTAGGTCAAGTGGGACGTGAAATGTATTCATTAGTACATTTGAACCCCGTTTTTCTTTAGTTTTTTTTGTAGTTTTTGAGTTATTAGCCATAATAAAAACAAAACTTTTTACAAAATTCACAGGGTACACCAGTGACCCCACAAAGCTAAAATTTGGTATTCGTGTAACTTTAGGTCACTATATTTGTGTCAACAAATATAGGCAAAAGTCTGAAATCCAGAATAACTGCCATTTGTACCCCAAAAAAATATAACCAATATACAAGAACCCCCGTTAGATCAATTTGAATGAAACTGTAGGTCAAGTAGGTTGGTTAAGTCATTTCGTGGCACCAATTTATTAGTCAAAGTTTTTTTTTAGTAGTAGAAGTATTTAGCGACTAAACATGTTTAAATTTGAAATATTTGTATGATTTGACAACTCCTTAAATCATATTTAGCCACTAAATACGTTTAGGCATCGTTGTGCAAGACGCCCTAAGAATAATATTTATTTTGGGAGATTCGCGAGACCTCAGTTGGGGCGAACCACTAGTTAGTATTTCCCGTGGTATCCTACATCAATAAATATCAACTTGAAACATACTACAGTAGATGGAAAATGAAATACAAGTATATTTTTTTACATTATTTTATTGAACACTTTACCTGACTGAACAAACCCTGGCGGGCTGTGCCTACACGTTTTTTTATTAAGTATTACTTAAATGGGTAGGTTATTTTTTATAAGTCATTCCTATTCTCCCGAACAATGGAAAGAGTGGGGCAAATTAATGCACATCTGATCTCCCCTCTATGCAATTGCCTAATGCATGTCAGTGTGGACAATGGGACGAAAGTTGACTCTTTTTTAAATTTATTTAGTCAGTGAAATAACAAGTAAATATGATGCATTGATCATATTTATGATGATGACTATTTAGAGACTGCCTCCGTGGCGCAGTGGTTCGATTCCCGCCACGGAATGTTTGCATGACCTACAGATATTTGTTCCGTGTTTGGATGTTTTTCTATATATTATAAGTATGTATTTACAAAAAAAAAGTATATAAGTATTCTATCAGTTATCTGGTTCCCATAGTATAAGCTCTGCTTAGTTTGGGGCTAGATAGCGCTGTGTGAAATGTCCAGCGATATTTATTTATTATTTATTTATTTAGAGATCGACTGAACTTTTTTATGTTTGATGAATGTACCCTACATTTAGTGAAAAAAATGGAAATGATCCTTTTGTGTCTTTTTTAGTTACAATATGACAACTGATTAGTACACTTCAAAAAACTTTTAAATCACCTCCGTTTGTACAAACACATACATTATTCATTCTCAAAAAAATATATTTTAATATAAATAATCACTGCTGTAAAATTTTTCGAATTCGAATTTGAATCTTACATGGTATTATAGTACTGAATGAGGTAAGGTTGCTTACAGAGTCTTCCGTTCTAAGTAGGCTTCTTTTGATTTCCGGGTATATGGAACCATGCCTTTTCACCTGGCCATGCTTAACTCGATAGGTGTTATTACTCGAAATCAAATAGCAGCTGGTACGACTGGACTAAGTCAATATTGAACTTTGTTCTACGTGCTTCTATTGAATCCATTTTAACCTATGCTAGCTACAAAAGGAACTTCCTTGGAAAAAGTATACATATTAATTTTTAGAAGGCTTACCGTTTGTCTAGATTGCCAGAATCTCATCTGATGGTAAGTGATAACGCAGTTTACGATGAAGACTCCCATATAAAGAAGATACCACTTACTAAAGTACTAGTGGTTCGCCGCGAACTGAGAACTCGCGAATCTGCCAAAATAAATATTATTCTTAGGGCGACTTGCACAACAATGCCTAAACGTATTTAGTGGCTAAATATGATTTAAGGAGCTGTCAAATCATACAAATACTTCAAATTTAAACATGTTTAGTCGCTAAATACGTTTAGTGATATTTGTGCATGCCGGCTTTAATCTTTGACTGATAAATTGGTGCCACGAAATGCATAACCAACCTACTTGACCTACAGTTTCATTCAAATTAGATGTAACGGGGGTTCTTGTTAATTGGTTACCTTTTTTTGAGGTACAAAATGAAGTTATTGTGGATTTCAGACTTTTGCCTATATTTGTGTTACTAAAGCTACTCGAATACCAAATTTCAGCATTGTGAGGTCACTGGTGTTCGCTGTGAAAAAAAAAATATTAAATAGAAATTACATTGCAAACCAAAGTCAAACGCATGATGGTATCGATGGTTATCTTCAACTTCTCAAGGAAGCGCTGACGCACCAATCTCTTAAACGACTCTTTTGTTTCAGCCTTTTTAATGTTTAATGGCAAGTCATTCCAGAGTCAGACCGCCACAACCGAAAAGGAGTTAGAGAAATAGGAAGTCTTATGGGAAGGGGTGTAGAGAAGCAAAGTGTCAGCTGACCGTAAGCTGTCAGTTGTGCGCATCATTTAAAAACTGGAAGCGATTTAGATAGGTGGGGGTGAATGGATCTCTAAGAATGGAAAAAAGTAAGCAAAGGATACTCAAATTCCTACGTTCGCGGATGGGGAGCCACTTAAGCTGTGTCCAAAACTCACTGATATGATCGTACTTGCGCAGGTTGAAGATGAAACGGATACAAGTGTATTTGTGTGTATACTTCTTATCAAAGACACGATCACCTATACAATAAATGGATGTTACTAACCGATAAATAAATAATAAATAAATAAATATCGCTGGACATTGCACACTGCGCTATCTAGCCCCAAACTAAGCAGAGCTTGTACTATGGGAACCAGATAGCTGATAGAATACTTATGTACTTTTTTTTTTGAAAATACATACTCATAATATATAGAAAAACACCTAGACACGGAATAAATATCTGTAGATCATGCAAACATTTGTTGCGCGGCGGGAATCGAACCCGCTACCTCCTGCGTCTCAGCCGGCTATACGCCCACTGTGCCACGGAGGTAGTCAATTTATGTTAATGTTTTTGCGTTTTTAAAGTTTCATATTGGTTTTTTCTTTATTGGCGATAGTCAAACGCTCACGACTACATTATGACTACACTACAAGATGACTACATTAAGTGTCATAAGCTGATGGTAAGTGATGGTGGAGCACTTCCAACGGATTTGAAATGCAATATTAATATATTAAGAATTGAATGGACAAAAAAATATTTCTGGGAGCAATTGGGTACATGCCGCATTATATCGCAGGCATTAGAAATCTATGGAAGAGGTTCATCAGTGGAATCATTTTGTATATATCCTGTTTTAGTAAAAACATCCTGTATAAAGTTAAAGGTAATAATGTATGGTCAAAGGATTACCTGCCCACTTAAAATTTATTATTCTAGAACTTAAATCAAATGGTTCGGTTATTTAATGCGTTGTTGAGGTGTTAAAGGCGTTAATTTGTAACTGGCATCTAATAAATAATTAATTTTGATCAAGGGTTATTCAAGGGCGGTTATAAAATTACGGTTTCTAACTTTTCTGCCTTGAATCAAGTTGTTACTCGTAATATAATATTGTGTTAATTTTTTTGAGAAAAATAAAGTGTGTTTTGGGGGTTCCGGACTAAAATGGTAAAATGGAACCTTAAGGCTCGGACTATATGGCATCCGGGTCTCCCCGATCCTCCGAATCCGGACTTTGCCCCGATTGCTTCCAGGTAAAAATCGGAGTCGGATGGCCTCGGATCGTGTGTAGTCGATGCAGGAAAAATTCTAATGTTTGGTTGTGCGACGGATTTGTCAGGGGCCGTTAAAAACAGTCCCTGACAAGCCCGGATGCCATATAACCCGAGCATTATGGTGCGACTTTGTCCGTCCGTCCGTTCGCCTGACACAGCTGATTAATCTCAGCAACTGAACTTATCGGCTTGTACTTTGGAAACTTAGTTATAAATAAATAATACTGATCTTCCTTTATTGCAACTTGCAAATATTGCCTAAAAAATTTTACGACCTCCGTGGTGCAGTGGGCGAATAGCCGGATGAGACGCAGGAGGTAGCGGGTTCGATTCCCGCCGCGGAACAAATGTTTACATGATCTACAGATATTTGTTCCAGGTCTGGTTGTTTCTCTATGTATTATAAGTATGTATTTACAAAAAAAAAGTTATATAAGTATTCTATCAGTTATCTGGTTCCCATAGTACAAGCTCTGCTTAGTTTGGGCTAGATAGCGCTGTGTGAAATGTCCAGCAATATTTATTTATTTATTGTAAGTAAAAAACTAGCTAAAATATTTTACTTTCATTAAAAATGGTAGGGTTTGGCTCTTTTGACCATCATCTTTTGGTCAAAATTGGTGCGCAAGTCCTACTCTAACTTGATCGGTCCCAGTAGGACAGAATAGGAAAATCCCAAACCAAAGCAGATAGAGAGAAAATGTTATGGGCACCATATTGATAATCAATTTTGGTATAGTTAAATTTTTGGTCAAGCGTGAGTTTTCCATAAAAATGCATCAATAATGAGTTACCCTAATATATGCAACAAGTAGCGAATAGGGTTTAATCGGAGTTTGTAGGTAGTTCGATGACAACATTATTACACAGACCACTTGGAAATAAATTGATACCTCAGCGCCATCTATCTTTTTAAGTGTAGAACTGAAACCCCCTTGTTATATTCATTAAAAAAAAACCAATAACAATTATCATGGGACATGTGCATTTACAACTCTTACTTGTTGCAAAAGAAATAATAAAAGCGTATGTGATGTGGAGATGAAATGGCTCTCACTCAACTCAATATTACTTGTTAATTTTGTAGGTGTGCTCAAAGATTGACGTTTCGGGAAAAGAGGTTCCGAAGAACCCTGTTTATAGTAAAAAGTACTTAAGTATATATAAATTACAAGTTGATTATTACGAGGCATGCCTTTTAAGTTCTGTCGTTTCCATATTTTCCGGCAATTTTGAATTTGGAACTGTTCTATATTCGAATGTGTTTACATTTTGAATCTCAAAACAGTTGAAAGTATTAGGATTAATGCTATTGTTTAGTCACAGTTTCGATTTGAATCTGTCAGGTCACGTACGAAAATGAATCTTTCTAAGGAAAATGTTCGTGCAATAATTTTCTACAACTTTAGAAGAGGCCTGACACGGCTTCAGTGTTTAGAAGAGCTAACATCTGTGTTCAGTGATGTAGCCCCATGTCTGCGGACTGTCGAACGCTGGTATTTAGAATTCCAGCGTGGACATACTAGTGTTAGTGACAGATTTCGCGAAGGACGCCCAAAATCCGCCTTCACTGAAGATAACATCATTGCTGTGAGACAACTAATTCTCGAAGATCGTCATGTGACGTATCGAGAGATAGAGGCTCTATTAGGCATCTCAGGGACAACCATTCAGAAGATCTTGCATGAAGCGCTTGGTGTGAGAAAGCTAGTTTGCCGTTGGATACCGCATCTGCTTTCCGACGATCACAAGGCGGCCCGCGTCAGATGGTGTAAGAAAACTCTGCAAAGGTTCAACCGAGGGGAGTCAAATCACGTCTACGACATCATAAGTGGTGACGAATCTTGGATCTATGCCTACGATCCTGATTCCAAACAACAATCTACAATCTGGGTCTTTCAAGACGAGCCAAAGCCGACTAAAGTTATTCGTTCTCGAAGCACTTCAAAGAAGATGGTGGCCACGTTCGTTGGAAAAACCGGCCATGTTGCGACTATTGCACTTGAAGATCGTAGAACGGTTAACGCAGAGTGGTATACTACAGTTTGTTTACCACAAGTCATCGCCGAACTTCGAAAATCTAACTCAAAGCGACGCATCATCCTGCACCACGACAACGCAAGCTCACACAGCGCTCGTCAAACGATTGAGTATTTGAAGCAGGAAAAAGTAGAAATTCTTGACCATCCTCCATACAGTCCTGACCTAAGCCCTAACGATTTCTTTACATTTCCTAAAATTAAGAAAAGTCTTCGTGGTCAAAGGTTCCAGTCCGGTGAAGAAGCAGTCGACGCTTTCAAGTCAGCCATTTTGAACACCCCCACTTTAGAGTGGAATAAATGTTATAATAACTGGTTTGAGCGAATGGAAAAGTGTATTAAGCTACGCGGTGAATACTTTGAAAAACAATAAAAAGTACTATAAGGTTCTAGTTGTGTTTTTTTCTTCAAACGACAAAACTTAAAAGGCATGCCTCGTATCAGCTTGTAATTGTAAATAGTATGTATCTAACGTTGTTTAATTTTATCACAAAAAAAGAAAGATTGTGTGCTTACATGTGTTAATAACTTATTACATATTCTCAGGTCATGTTGATATCTACTGAAACAAATTAGTACCTATTATTTTTAAGGCAATTTTGTCTACTAGCAAGTACTTAAATAGTTATCCACTGAATTCACCTATTGACATTATCATAATAATGCACCCACACGTATGTATCTACATATCCATAGGTTTTATTTCGTCTATATAGTAATTATTATGGGAAAAAAGTATATGCTTTGAAGGTGCAATATTGTTTAATAAAATCCCAAAAGAAAGTTTTAACAGTTTTAAGGCAAAACTAAAAAAACACATTATTACAAAGATTTAAATCTATCCCTGTATCCTCGACTTAGCCGTCCGAACGCTGTCAATCCTCGTCGCGCGATGCTTTTGTTTATTACCCACAATGACCCACTTTAACAATTATTGTTGTTTTGATGTTTTGCAAAGCTCCTTTTCGTATTAGATTTAAACTCGATAGTCATTAAGTAAATTAAAATCACAAGGATCATCTAGTATAATTATAGTTTTGCTCTAAACGATAATGTAAACAAAATGTTTAGGTATAGGTACCCTATATTTCAACGACCCACAATGTTCTGCATGCTCACTGTATATTTAATCTAAGTTTATTGTTTCTCATGAAGTGAAATGTATATTTCTTTTGAGAATAAATTCTTTAACCACAACTCCAGACTGATAACGTGTTTCGTGTAAATTTTATGTTTTTATTGTTTTTGTTTGCTAAAATAAACATTCATAAATATCTAAGAGCAATAAACAAAATGCAACGGCGAAGTCGCAAACGACTCAAAGCCCTTAAGTATTCAAAGACTAAAAAATACAACCCGAATTATGTCTAATACCTAAGTCATAATTTTAGTTCCAAATAGTAAAGAAAGATGGCATCATTTTTCTAAGAAACATGCGATGGTATGATTTGGTGGAAAATATAATGTCGTAAGTCAAGCTCAAGCAAGATATTCTTGCTTTGCGCGCGCAAACTTGTGTCAAAATGTTTAGTTAGCTGCTACAGTGCGGTACAACAGGGTACACCAAAGCCAACATAAATTGATAAAGTAATATTAGGGGTTCAATTACAGTGATTTTATATAAAAAATATCGATGTTACTCGTCAGTGATTTATAAAAAATATTAGGTACGTTATAAAAATGTGATAGAATCTTGAAAAAAATAATTAAAATTTGAATTTTGATTGGGGCTCGAATATACTTGATTTTACCCACACAGCATAATAAATAAAAAGGTACTTACGCGATAAATACCCATTTAATAACTATAATTCATAGATGTATAAATAAATACATCTGTGCAATAATTATCTATGTATTAAAACCTTATTTATTTCATAAACTGAATTCAAAATAGGTACACGCAAAATTTAATAAAAAATATTGGCACTCCGGGAGTGCCGACAGTAGTGAAAACTTGAACAATGACCAGATACTTATATACAGAGGTGTCGGTAACGGTAACAGTGTCGCGAGTTCAATGGTTTTTACCCATCTCAAAAAATGCCCAACGCGCCTAAAGAAGTTTTCACTTCAAAAATAAATCCTTGCAAAGCAAATCCAAATCGCAAGCGCTGAAAGCGCTGGTTTTCCCAAAGCAAAAACTCGTACGACACACGCGCGGTACACAACCCCTTAAAATGACAGGTCAGTGCTGTGGTATAGCATACATAAATGCCGGCAAAACTGTCAGTCACTAAACTTCATTCAACATTCCAAGAACTTAATAAATTACTATTAATATAACTAATACGTTATTTTGCAGTCGCCTTCATTTGACCGCACAGTGCACATGTTTTGATCTTTTTATTTCATTAGTTTAAATATTTCTTCTAGTGTTGCCATTGGCTTTGTTTTTGTGTGCGTAACGGTAATAGCAACATTGTGTTCAAAGTTCGTAGTTAAATTACTGTAACGGCATCTCTCCCAGACATAGATAAGTTTTTTGCTATAAGTATGTCAGCAGTGAGGTATGCAGGCTATATTTATTTTTATTAGCTGACCCGTCGAACTTTGTACCTTGAAATGCATATAACGTGGGCTGCCAATATCGCCTCGGTATTGTCAATCGGCCATCATTAGCTGCATAAATGAGAAAATTAATTTTCTTCATAATTTTTTTTTGCGTGATCTTTTCCTTTATTTTAATAATTATTCTGCTATTGGTGGAGACAAATCCAACATATCAAAGATCATCAAAATCGGTCCAGCCGTTCTTGGGTTATAAATGGTGTAACTAACCCGACTTTGTTTTATATACATAGATTAGTTTTGGTTTCATAAATTATAGTAATTATTAATTATAGTCTCTTTAGGTAAAGTTTGATAATCTACTCTTATTATCCTTCATATATAAAAAAAGTGTTTGCCTAGTTTTAAATAAGTAAACAAGTTACGTCAAGAAAATTAAATTTAAGTTAGGATTGAACTACCTTCAATCCTAACTTAAATTTACTTTTCTAGGATAGATAAATTAGCATAGAGAAATACTAATAGTAGGTAACTAAGACTTATGAAGAGGGTGAAGGTAACATAAAAACCACTTAGCTCATTAGGCGCAAGTATATTATAATTTTCGTCAAAGAAAAATTGTTTGTTTAACCTTAAAATGCTAAGTAAAATATTTACTGGCACGACTCATCCAACTTAACATTGACCTCAACAAAAATGCTTACCTACCTACTTATGCATACGCACATAATAAATCGATACACAACAATTTTTCCTTACAAATTAAGTACCTACTAAGCTACATAGCAAGATTGGAATTTTTGTTATAAGAAATTACATTTCTTTATTATATTATAGTTTACAAACTAGATACACAAATGGACAACAATAAATAAAAAAAATACCAAAGGAAAAAGCGATCTCTTCTAGACAACCTTTGGATGGAGATGATCTTTACGTAGGTAATTGAAGTTCTCCGGTTTTAGTTTATTTACCCACATAAGAATTGAAACAAGGGGATCATTTCCGTTTGTAAGCAATATGTATAATTTTAGGTCCCCTATTGATAAAATAATTACTTGTAAATAAATTCAGCTGAAGATCTCAAGCAGCGCAAATATGATAGATGTCGCGACAGAGCTTACGTATTTGAGCCATTTGGAATCCTGGGTACCAGAGCACTTCGCGTTTTCAAAAGTATTTCTGTGCCGTAGCGACGCAATTATTTATTTTTATTTATTTATTTATTTTAGGAAAACCATCAGCACATATTAAACACAATAGTTACAGTAAATAGTAATAAACAGGCCATTTAAAGGTCTCCACTGATAGAATCAGATTATACTAACAAACAACAACAAAATACAAAAAGACAAAATCTAACGGAACACTGTACGGGTCACTCACGTTCACGATACCAAATCAGGTGCCATTCACTCAATTTACAAGAAGATATATTACAAAATTAGTTATCAAAACCTCATCCTCACTCAGTCATACATGTCCTAAATCGATCAAAGAAGATATTATTAATTCTGTTTTTAAGAGATGAAATGCTGCAGTTGAACAGGTCAAGGTCATGCTCATTGCTCAATAGATTGAATATTTTGCTTGCACGACACACAAACGCATTTTGGCGATAATTCGTAGAAACTACGGGTAGATAAAATAGGTTGCTTCTCCTAAACGTTCTGGTAGGCGCATAAAATTGTATCTTATTAAGCAGTGGCGGGCAATCGACAGCAGAATTAATTATTTTCAGTAGGTATAAGATGTCGACAAACTCTCGCCGCAGTTGCCATACACGTTGCGACGGTTGCACGGACTGTTCGTCGAATGGTCGCAATTACAGATCGATTACCATACAGGTCCGCTTTACTACCACCCCATTCACGATCGAACCTATCGCATATACCCAAGTATCAGAAGTCACTGTCGTAACGTTATGACTCCTTTCACTTTTTTTTTTTTAAAAAAAAAAGCTAGCGTTTGACCACTATCTCGCCTGATGGTAAGCGATGATGCAGTCTACGATAGTACACGCTTGCCTAGAAGAAATCTATTCACTCGCGACTTGAAGATCCTAGGTTGTAGTTATAAGGAAACACAGACTCAGGCAAGGCGTTCCACTTCTTGGCGGTGCGCATAATAAAGGTGGAAGAGTACCACTTTGTGCGTATGGGAGGTATGTCTACCATGTAGCGGTGGCGCATCGCGGAGCGTCTGGTTGTCCGATGATAGAATGTGGTTGGTTGGATCAGGTTGAAAAGCTGCGCAGCACACTCTCCGAAATGTATCCGATAAAAAACGGAGAGGCTTGCAACCTTTCGACGGTGCTCGAGGCTGTGGAGCCATTTGCTAACTTGTCATTGCAAATGAACTTCTTGGCTCTTCTTTCAATTGAATCCAGAGCCTCTAGCTGGTATTTTGCTGATCCGTCCCAGAGGTGACAACAGTACTCCAGACATGATCGGACTTGTGCTTGGTATAAGTTGAGCAACTGTCCCGGGGTGAAGTAATAAGGTAATAAAGTAAATCATTAAATTTTGCTTTTTCAGGAGCAATGCCATGAGATAGGCAGATTGTAACCAGCCAGTATTACCAATAGCAGCATCCTTGATGGCCTCATCCATGCCAGCGATATCTCTCCTCGGAATATCCGCTGAGAACTATTACCATGGTATGCAGTTCTTAGTTATAAGGTTAGTTATAATGGTACTGTAAATCAATGCTATGTGCCTTGTCAATTTTATTTTGGACTCGTACATTTTTTTTCTACATTGTAAGTGTAACAAAGGGTTTTACTGTTCGCATTTTTTCGGAATCCTAAAAATCTAAGGATTGTAGTTTTAAATAAATGTTTGTAGGTAGGTACTTCAAATGATTTAAATTGTGTACTGTAGAAATAAGAAGACTTTTGTTATTTATATTTAAGAAGTGCTATTTTTGGAACTCTCTAAATAAGCACAATGCCTGAACGTTTATGTTAAAACGTTAATGAGTCGAGGGTGCTATTGATCACTTCCATCCGAGTATAACACTTATCTTTTCATCACGAATGCGAGGAAATTAAGAAAAGTCTTTATCTATATATAAGTCTGTTGCCAAAAAGAAAATTCGCGTTCCCGGTATCCATTGTTTTATTTTACTACTAAACTATAGTCTCTTTTATTTCATAGAAATAATGGTTTGTGATGGAGGTTGTATCAAATTGCCAAATAAAAAGACGTTTATGATTGTAACCTCTTTTATTTTAAGTAAAAATAAGGAATTGTCATGGAGGTTGTATTTCATTTTAGTATAATATGAATGCAATGAGCCGTTCTATTTTCAAATTTACTTACTTCCCTAGGGGCGTAAATCGCATTTACGCATCAGATATCGAGCTAACAATGACAAACTTTCAGAGCATGAGTGATGAAAAGGTTTTAAAGATAAAAATATAATAGGTCAGTACTTATATAGTACTACCATACTAACATTTATCTGTCCTATCTGTATCTAGAGACTTCAAAATAAACATATAAAACACACATTATGCAGGTGGTAAATTTAAAACAATACTTTTAATAGAACGGATGATATACCAATTTTATTACACTTTTTTAAGATTACATGAAAGATTACATCACATAATACACGTTATTTATATATTCGATTAAAAATAAATACCAACTTAATTATGAAAAATAATATTAAATTGATTCGAGTGTTTTATTGTAACGTATATGTATAACCGTAATAATAATATAACCGTATGCGATGTTCGTTTTTTTATAAACAATTTTATTATCATAATCATCTCAATGATCATTGACACTGCTGATAATATAAAAGATTTTCAAGGAATACCTACCTATTGTGAGTGAGGTGATTCGAATCGACGCGCGCAGTATTGCCGATTTCCACTCAGCGAACTAGCGCTTTACGTCATGAGAGAGTCATACATTTTGCAAATAAAATATTCTAACAAATTGACGTCACCACATTAGTCTTATTTTTACCAGTGGAGTGCTCACACTGGCTTTAATCGCGAAACATTTTTTTCTATCCGTTGCTTTGAGGTTAGCAATTCCAAAAAATGTCGCGCCAAAAAATTACCGCACTGCGTTTGGACTAAGTTTTCTCAATTATTTTCTATTAACAATGTATTAAAATCTTATTGTACTAAAATCTACGTGAAATAGGCTTTCTAAAGGTATAACTTTTATGCCATTTTATTAGTAAATTGTAATCAAAATCACAGGTTCAAAACTAAAATTTTACGCATTTGTTCCCGAATGTCAGATTAAAATGCTTATGATTTCAAAAATATAACAGTTATCTATGTAAATGTTATTTGTTTTTATAGCTTAATACATTATTTACAAGGTTTAATCAAAAAATTAGACAGAAAGAACCCTTACTTATAAATATTGAACCCTAAATCTGCGCATCGTAAAATGTCAATAAAAAAACCGACCGCCCGTGAACATTTGTTGATAAATCGTCGATTGTTGATGGATCGAAATTTATTAATACTTCTGTTTTTAAATAGCTTAAACATTGTAGCTTTTTATAACAACTCATTCAGGACGGTTTTGTTTGTAAATATGAGAGTAATTATTTTACAAAGCAATGACGTCACGTCTTTTGTTGGGTTGGGAAAGTATCTCATTAAATGGAGAAATTTTATATATTTATATGGTTTAAAGTTATTTATTATTATAGCCTAATACACGATTTATAAGATTTAATAAGAAATAAATAAATAAAAATTGTAATAAATAGAAAATAAAAACTTTTATCTGCATCCAGTCCCAATTCACGGTAAAAACGCATGACCTTTTTAAATAATTATTGTAGGTGTATAGTTTATCGTAGAGATTTTTTTATTTTTTATTTATTTTTATTATGGTTTTATTAAGCCTAATAAAATACAAAATAAGATAAGGATTCATAATTTGAACTAATTAAAATCAAAACAATGCAGCCGCGGCGAAAAACACGTTAAAAATACACGAAAAAAAAGTAATAACATACCAAAACTATTAACTTTCTTGTTGTAGGAAATACTTATTCCATAAACTACATCCGTGTAGCTACACGGCAAATACAAATACTACTGTAAAATTACGTCACATGAAAACAGTAACAAACAATCAATTTGATGTAAACACAAGATGGCCGGTAAAAATGGCGCCAAACGTAAACAAATTTTATATTTTGATTGCTGCCAAATTTTCAGACGTATGACATTTTGTTATCGCCGCCATTACCAAGCCTGCTCTATGGAGAAAGAATGAAAGATGAATGACACACAGAAAGAATGAAAGGAATCGGTTGAGTCAGTTTGAAATGAAAACACCGATCTCGCCAGCGAGGTCGACGAATCCCTTCAGTCGCCGCCTATACGAGGTACAAACATGTACCCGGGCGTTTCTCTCCTATCCCCATCCCGGCAACAGCCCAAGCCGAGGTTCGTACCTAAGTGGTGCCCTTGCGCTAGTTGCCTAAAAAACTTACTGGGCTGAGCGCCATCTGCGCTCGCCAAAAGTTCGGTTAAGCTGTCACGGCCTCAGAGGCCAACAGCGAGATTAGTCCATTCGAAAAAAAAAAAAAAAAGTTTGAAATGAAAAATCATAATATTACCGCGCATTGCGCATGCTCCTGGGTGGTTCGGGAGCACTTAGGGGAAAAAAACGGCTTACCTCCCGGGAGCGTGAAAGCACTCTACAGGATAAATACTTAGGTTACAAACGACCAATCAATAGAGTGGTCTGCTCTGATGTAAATTTTTCGATGTTATCTTATCAAAGCAGATTATATCATCAGATTATATTTGTATCGCAGGTTCAGGCAGAGTCAATAAAAATCACAATAAAAAACTTTGACGACAATTCTAAGTGCAGCATAATAATAACCTTTAATTTTTCTGCGATTGGATCTATAACAAACAACCAACTATACACAAAACAAACGTCAGATACAGATTAAAAAAAATATCATGGAATACCTATCTCATAACTATCCATAAAGTAATTCAAAACAAAAAAGAATTTCCTTCCGCATAAAGCGCTGTAGCCGCTTTATTTAACAATGTTTTTGTAGCATACGTGCACGGTGGTCGGTGCTCTAGATATAACCTCAAATCTCAATGTATAATTTACTGTAGGTCTCGTTGTAAGTCTCGTTTTACCAATTTTACCATTCATTCAGTTAATTTCAGACGTCACCAAAACACCCAAGCGTACAGACGTCTCCAAGTTGTCTACATGATTTACTGAATTAAATAAAACATCGTTCTTATTTACGATTACGACCGAGAGTTAAACATCTCTACCTAGGTAGTCTACATTCGTATAGGGTGACCAATGTTAAGTTAATTCATAGTGTTATAGCAACACTGTAAAATATGATGTAAAAGTGTTATAAAGTGTTCGTGTTTTCGATATTTAGTGAGTCTTAAAATGTAAGTATTTATTATATTTTGATTTTGCAAGGTTTTGTGTTACAGTGACAAATAGTCGACTAAAAATATGTAGAGCATGATCTCTGTAAACCTGTATTTAGCAAAGAGTCTGAATATTGCAACATTCTTGTTTTGATGACGTAACTGATCGATTATTTTCGTTGGCGGGACTTTTGATTTATCAACTTGGGAGTCACCAATGTAAAATGCCTTGATTTGGGCCCTACCCTGCCTAATAAGTTAGATAAGTATGCCTATTTCAATTTGTAATATTTAGATTCCTAAATATGTTTCTTGATAGTGTGTTGGTATATTTTATTGTCAATAAGTTAAGTCAGATTTTTTTTGTGTTTTTTTAATTCCGTTTTTAAACGGTTACCACAGAATCGAATTTGTATCCAACGACTAAATAATATACGTGTGACGTCAATTTCTTTTATAGCCTCATACAATTTACACATTGTGTAGACTTCTGATTAATTAAGTACCTAGCTAAGTACTTTGATTCTCCATTGTTTGCAGAGACACCGTAACTCGAGTTATTAAACTCAACGGTACTTTAGTTTAAATATGTATACTTCCCATACCGTTTTATATAAAATCCTAAATACATATTTTCAACGCACTTTTTTTAAATACCTGATTATAACATGCTTAAGGAGTTATGGAATAGTATGATAACGTAAAAGAAGGCGATTCTACTGAAATTTAACAATATTCATAAAAATAGAAGAGAAACAAAAAAACAAAAAATATATATTGGGATACAAATAATACAGTTCACAATGGTCCAATAAACAACTAATTTTAAGGCCTTTAAATCCTATAGGGTGTGTTTAAATACTATAGAACCTTAGGGCTACGTACAAGACGTTTAACTTCAAGTTTGCGTCTAAAATAGCTGATAAGTATTATTTCGAAAAATAGCAGTTTTAACAAGTTGTTTATTATTAAAATATATGGACCTGTCCTACACGGAGGAAAATATACCCCTGGTTTTAAGCGGGATTCTGCACTAATTATGAGGTATTCCTCTTAAAAAACGACTAGGCGTCCAAACGCAAATATTAACAGGAAACTGATAAACCAGCATTACATACCCCATTACTTAAAAGATCGGAAGGTATTTTTAGGTAAAAAGCATGACAATTTATTGTTCGTAGCAATTTATTTTAACATGACAATACCTATAACGGTAAAAAATATCAGTTTATCGTTAAAGTGTGCGTAAAAACCCATATATTAACAAAAGTTCTATAAAAATATCATTTGTACTGTCATTTTTTCGTTCTCACAAAATTAATTTTTCTCCGTGTAGAATGCTCATGAGAATTACATGCTTTGCGATACAATATAGGTCTTAAAGTTGATAATTATATTTTGTATCTGTTTGATACTATTCTGTTTTGTGTGCTCTAATAAATAAATAAACAAACTTATATATACAAAAAATCATCGAATTTTAAAGACAAAAATAAGTTATTCGTGCGTAACATTTTTCGGGTAGTAGACCTGTAGAGTAGATAACATTTTCTTTAATATTCTTGTACACAAATTAATTACGGACAAAAAAGCTAACAAAACGAACATAATTGTGCTCATTCCTACTATGAGATTTCTTCCAGCAAACCTTTGAAAACAGAAATTGTAGTAATGGGCTTGCAGAGAAAAGATAAATTAGAGTTACAAACTATAAACCTACAAATAAATAACTACAGTTAAGTATGCATTTTATGTTTTTAATTTTAGTTATTTTTACTGTTGTTTATAAGATTACGTATCTTCCCATTATTTAATAAATAAATATAAATATTGCTGGACATTTCACACAGCGCTATCTAGTCCCAAACTAAGCAGAGCTTGTACTATGGGAACCAGATAACTGATACAATACTTATATACTTTTTTTTTTGTAAATACATACTTATAATATATAGAAAAACACCCAGACACGGAACAAATATATGTAGATCATGCAAACATTTGTTCCGTGGCGGGAATCGAACCCGCATTTAGTTTCCTTCAAAATCATAAGCGTACATCTCGTGAACGTCTTGGTCGTATATTTTTCTTGTTTAAGAACGACCTCGTTGAGTCCGTTATCGACAAATGTAGGTACATAATTGAAACGACTCGACTGCCTATTAAATCATAACATAACAAATTTAAATTGACTTGTTTCGACAACAACTGTTTAAGAACCGTTTGATTTATCAATTGCAATTCTCTGGTGAGTCTCTTATCTAGAATTTATTAGAATAACTAGGTACTTATTAACTAACTTATTAACTAGGTATTTTTTTCGCTAATATTTAAATACTTAGTACATTCAGGTTTTAGTTTGGAGTTTTTGTTATTTATAAGACTGTTTAAAAGTATTTTAACTTCTAGATAATATTAGACGTTTTTTTATAATAAGTCTAGACTCGCATCATAGTCAGTGTATGGCCTCCTTAAGTTTGTGACATGGACGACAACCCTACGTTAATCTGATCTGAATTTCTCGTCCTAAGCACCGGATGTTCAATGTCCGTCTAGCCAGGCTTTTTTTTTTCTTTATTAATGAGCTTAATCACAATGGCAATTATGTCGCTCAGTTGTTACAACAAAAATACATTACTAACGAAACAAATAGGTAGATAATCTATTGAATTAAAGCTCAACTGAGACCATCAATGATCTGAGTTGAACTTCAACTCATAAAGCATAACTAAATATTTAATTTTATCTGAAAGTGGATTTGACAATATAATGTTGCAATCAGCAGATTCTTTCCGAAATTGTTTACAATTATTAGATCGATATGCCTCGTTAAGGGCACACTCCATCAAGACATGCATTAAGTCATCCGGTACACCGCAGAGGTCACAGTTTGGTGACGGGACTTTACCCATAAGAAACGCAAATGTCTTCGATGGAATATGACCTGAACGAAGCCTCATAGTCACTACTACACACTCTTCTAGATATATTATGATTATCAATCCATGGGATTCTAAGGGGTTGCGGTTGGACGGTTTTATACCAAATACCTATTTCTTTTCTAGCCAGGCTTACCCCTTGATTTTTGGAGAATTTGCATATACAACGTGTATAAGTACGACATTAAAATGAAAGCATGGGTAGAGCTAATGGCTAGTATTGTTGTAAAATAGGGATTGTATAAATTCGTTACAATAGAACATTTTAAATTTGAAACAAACTTAATATCAAGCAATAAAAATATCAATGAAATGGCCTGCGTAATTTGTTTACTTATAAGGTAGGTATAGGTTACATGATGAATTAATATGTTAAACTGACTAAACGGCATCGTCGCATAGGCGCCGCTGATTTGATGTTTGATCGATACATTTGCCATAAACATGTTTTATTGCAAATGTATCGATTACTGGATAAATATTCAAGCTACCGGCATTACACCCATCTGTAAATTAGATTCCAGATGTGTCTTAAATTAATGCTGTACTTAACATAACAGGTTGTGTAACGCTAAAACTAGTGGTTACTTTAAAAAAAATAAGAACCGTTAAGTTGGTAACAATGGGGTCTACGACTTTTTTTCAATGGTGAGTTGATGTTGACCTATGTATGACTAATATTACATTATTATTATTATTTTTTATTATTTTACCATCCACAGGAAAGTCATTGTTTTCAATGTTATATGAAACTAAGTTGTTTGAATAAAGATTTTATTATTTTTTATTATATGACTTAGCATTCATCCATACTCCTCCGTTGACTGCCTCCGTGGCGCAGTCGGCGTGTAGCCGGCTGAGACGCAGGAGGTAGCGGGTTCGATTCCCGCCGCGGAACAAATGTTTGTATGATCTACAGATATTTGTTCCGTGTCTGGATGTTTTCTATCTATATATTATAAGTATGTATTTACATAAAAAAAGTGTATAAGTATTCTATCAGTTATCTGCTTCCCATAGTACAAGCTCTGCTTAGTTTGGGGCTAGATAGCGCTGTTTCTCGGCTGTTTCTCTGTCTGTTTCACGGCTAAACGGCTGGACCGATTTAGATGAAATTTAGCATAGGTACAATTAAATTATGACCGCGATTGAGACACAAACTACTTTTTAGTCGACTGTGCAGAAGGATTATGCTTTTATTGACAAACCACGTGTGCGAAGCCGCGGGCGTCAGCTAGTGGTTTATAAGAGTCGTCTGCAATGATTCAGAGTCATTAAAATCTTTTATTGTATGGATTGTCTGAAACAAACGGAAGAGATAATGTTTATTATTTCAAGTACAAATAACATCTGTGTGTAGCATCAGGTGGTGTTTAGATATCATTATTGTATTAGGTATTGTCCTCACTTATGGGCAATAATAGGTCTACGACTTTTCGAGATTAGTAATCGATTGTAGAGATAATTGTAGTTACGGTTCCAAGAAATAATTGATTTAAAGGGTCTCTGAACGCTTAACATTTTTTTCTTGACATTTTTGGTAAAAAAAATATATTTCATTTGTTTATTCTCATGAACAGAATCGCTTCAGGTTAGCATACATGTTTCGAAGCACCACCAATACAGGGTGAATTTGTAAAGTGTCGACACATTTTAACACTACGGTGCACGCGTCCCATTTTTTACATGGGCGCTCGCATGCTCTACCATAGTAGAAAACAATATATCAGATATTTTAAAAATGGGTGATTTTAACACAATTATTGCAAAAAATCACAGTTTTAATAGAATACACATAACTTAGAACAATTTACGAGATCAACGATCAAGAAAATAATACAATTTTTGGCATGTTTGAGATCAGCAAAAAATAACTTCATAAAAGCGATGACTCTCTCTTATTGGTCACCATCCTCGCATTGGATATAGACCACAACTTGGTGATTAGGACAAATCCACCTAGCACATCGCTCATACTACTTTACTTACATTCAGTTTTATTATAATTTATAATGCCAATACTCGCATGTACTACAATAGTAGAAACCGGACTTTGACACCTAATTACAAGAACATGCGCTTACGCTGCCAATGGGCGCCGGCGCCGTATCAATCCGTTCCGCGATTTTGTCGACGAGGCTTAACTAGGCGAGAGCAGAGCGCTTAAAATAAGTAAGTACGTTCTACTATAGTAAAACGTGCGTGAACTCTAGTGCTAGGGACGGCTCTGTTTACAATTACACCCTGTATGTGATCGGCTAAGCCGTGTATAAATAATTCGTCGACCCACAATCTACGAGTAAGATAGGCATAGATCTCTTTCCAATCCGAGTCATTAAAGTACAGTACCTACCCACAATACTTCTAATATTGTTCAAGAATCCTCATCATCCCTCATACTCTGAAAGTTAATTAATGTAAACTCGATATCGGCTCCGTAAATACGATTTGCAAATAGAATGAGTCTCATTGCATTCATAATAAGCTAACATGAAATACAATCTCCATGACAGATCCTTATTTCTATTTAAAGAGGCCACATTCGAAGTTATGATGAAATACAAACTCCATGACAAATCCTTATATCTAATAAGATAAAGAGGTTATAATAGTTTAGTTGTGAAATAACAATTATGGATACCGGGAACAAAGATTTTCTTTTTCGCAACAAACTGTTATAAAAAGACTTGTTTATTTTTAAGATTATTGTTAAGATTTGTTTGTTTTTGTTTGTTGTCCTCGCATTCGTGATGAGAATTATGTGCTATTTATATATAATAATTAGGTACTGCAAGCGATCAATAACACCCTCGATTAACGTTCTCGCTCGCATTCTTTCGCTCGTACGCCAAAATACCTCGGGTGTATAATAGATCTATATAATAGTATAACAATGTATTATGGTTATTTCAGATAATGATGGTTCAATCAGTATTCGGAGTATGGGACTATGCCATCATGGCGGCGACGATGATTGCGTCGGTCGCCATTGGACTATATTTCCGCTTTAGTGGAGGAAAACAAAAAACAAATGAGGTTGGTATTTCCTTAGTAATTAAATTCTTCTACCTTTTTTTTAAAATTACGGGCTAGCGTTTGACCACTATCTCACCTGATGGTAAGCGATGATGCAGTCTACGATGGTACACGATTGCCTAGAAGAAACCTATTCACTCGCGACTTGAAGATCC
This sequence comes from Philereme transversata, assembly GCA_963924445.1. NCBI lineage: Eukaryota > Metazoa > Arthropoda > Insecta > Lepidoptera > Geometridae > Philereme > Philereme transversata. The sequence goes on from OZ004353.1 coordinate 10,196,761, forward strand.
CTAGGTTGTAGTTATCGGGAAACACAGACTCAGGCAAAGCGTTCCACTCCTTGGCGGTGCGCATAATAAAGGTGGAAGAGTACCGCCTTGCTCACCTACACTTAGCTCAACTTTAACTCAGCTTTTAGAACAATTTCAGTGCGAACTCTCTAGGTAGCTCTCACTATTTATTATGTAATTTTTAACCCCGGGCACAAAATGAGGGATGTTAAAAATTTGATGCCTATGTATACCTCTGGCATCGTAGCTCCCAAAGGGATGAACCGATCAGATGCGGTTTTTTTAATAGCAAGCGTTTAACTGGAGTAAGTAGCTCTTAGCTATGTAAACTTTTAACCCCTGAAGCAAAAAGAAGAGGTAGGGGATTATTATTTTTGTAAAAATTTACTTGTTTTCAGGAATATCTCCTCGCCGATCGAAACATGTCGACACTACCAGTAGCCGTCTCACTAATGGCGTCCTTCATGTCAGCAATCACTCTTCTAGGGGTATCAGCCGAGACGTACTACTTCGGCATGCAATTCATAGTGATAAACATATCGTACGGCATCGCCACGCCAATAGCAAGTCGACTGTACTTGCCTGTGTTCTTTGGACTGCAAAAAACTAGTACTTACGAATATCTGGAGCTGAGATTTGGGCCTCATATAAGAATGCTCGCGTCCTTGACGTATACCTTACAAATGGTGCTGTACAATGGAATAGTCCTGTACGCACCAGCGATAGTCCTCGAAGCAGTGACAGGACTTGATAGACTAATATCCATTCTAGTCGTAGGCTTAGCCTGCACGTTTTATTCTACGTTGGGAGGAATGAAGGCTGTACTTTTTACGGATCTACTGCAATCCCTGTTGATGTTTGGAGCTGTTTTCAGTGTTGTTATATTCGCGTCGATACAACTCGGAGGGTTGAGTCAAATTTTCGTGATTGCTAATGAGCGAGGACGCATGAACTTTCAAAAGTAAGTTATTTTATTAGGAACCTATTTAAGAAGCTTTTATCTTGCCGTGTTATGTTTGCATGATCTACAGATATTTGTTCCGGGTCTGGATGATTTCCTATACCTACATTAGAAGGATGTATTAATTAAAATTTATAAAATATATAAAAGTATATTTCCTAGTATTTATCAGTTATCTGGTTCCCATAGTATAAACTCTGCTTAGTTTGGGGCTAGATAGCGCTGTGTGAAATCTAAAGCAATATTTATTTATTTAGTTTGCGGTCAAATTAAGCTGAATGAAATCTCAACTGATTGAGTTGAAATTTGGAATACATATAAAGTTTTGGTGACAATGCAATAATATTGAGACATGAGACATGGAGGTGGTCTCATGATGGAGACGGATGCTAGACAACGAAACTTCTGAATGGATTATAGTAGGCTACTAGTGTTTGGGCTTTTGAATCTGCTTGCGGTTCCGAAAAAAAGTAACAGCTAATAAAAGCTTCTTTTGAAAGCGTAAATATTCAACAAAAAAAACGTATTCGTATTTTAATTATGTGTTTGAAAGATGTGATTGTTTTTCAGTTTCACCTTGGACCCAACAGAGAGGAACACTTGGTGGTCACTGATCATTGGTGGATTGATAACATACCTGTCACTGTATGCCGTTAATCACACGCAGGTATACAATAAAAACCGGCCAAATGCGAGTCGGACTCCCGCACGAAGGGTTCCGTGCCGTTGTATCAATCATGTCTGTTGTATGGGAGCCCCACTTAAATATTATTTATTCTGTTTTTAGTATTTGTTGTTATAGCGGCAACAGAAATACATCATCTGTGAAAATTTCAACTGTCTAACTATCACGGTTCATGAGATACAGCCTGGTGACAGACAGACAGACAGCGAAGACTTAGTAATAGGGTCCCGTTTTACCTTTGGGTACGGAACCCTAAAAATGAATGACTTAATTATTTATTATCATTAACAAAGATATAATACGACAGATTATAAACTAATATCTTCACATATATACGTAAATAAAAAATTTAATGTTTAAACCCCATAAATAAAAATTAATATTTTTTTTCCTAACCTGTACTGTCCCACTGCTAGGCAAAGGTCTCCCCCAATTCTTTCCACCCCTCTCGATCCCTGGCCAACTCTACCCAATCACTGTTGAAGACATCTAGTTCATCGCGCCAGCGTTTTCTCGGGCGACCGCGTCGTCTTTTGCCGTCTACGGGTATCGATCCTGTGATTTCCTTTGCCCATCTATCTTGTTCCATGCGGGTCACGTGGCCCGCCTACTCCCATTTCAGCTTGGCTGCTTTGCGACCTACATCAGAATCAAAATTAATATAATTTGACTTATATTATAAATTCCCTCACACTTTGTTTTGCAATCGAAATTATCTGACTTTGTATTTTTTTGGTAAAGGTCAAATTAGAATGCCGAGTATGCTTAGTTAGCTTACAAAAGATTTTGAGCACAGATATGACCTACTATATAACTATTAGAGTTAAAACATCTGATATTTTTAAATAATTGTACGTAAACATAAAATACTGAGATGACTTTTGAGATGTTTAATTGCAAGGTTGTAGGAAGGTTGTAGGACGACCACCGAGGCGCAGTGGGCGTATAACAGGCTGAGACGCAAGAGGTAGCGGGTTCGATTCCCGCCACGGAACAAATGTTTGCATGATCTACAGATATTTGTTCCGTGTCTGTGTGTTTTTCTGTATATTATAAGTATGTATTTACAAAAAAAAAGTATTTAAGTATTCTATCAGTTATTTGGTTTCCATAGTACAAGCTCTGCTTAGTTTGGGGCTAGATAGCGCTGTGTGAAATGTCCAGCAATATTTATTTATTTATTTATTTATCTACAGATATTTGTTCTGGGTCTAGGTGTTTTCTATATATTATAAGTATGTACTTACAGAAAAAAGTCTTTATGTATTCTATCAGTTATCTGGTTTCCATAGCTCTGCTTAGTTCGGGACTAGATAATCGTAGAATCATCGGGGTGATTCAGGTAGGACATGGGTTCTTCCATAGGACCACATGAAACCCGACACAATATACATTATACATTATGTTGTGAGTAATTTCCAGGTCCAAAGATTATTAACAGTGAAGACCCTCGAGCAGTCTCAGGCGTGCCTCTGGTGGAGTTGGCCCGTACTCTCCCTTCTCAGCTTCGTGACTTGCTTGAGTGGTATCGGAATGTACGCCGTCTACAAAGACTGCGATCCCTTCTCCAGCAAACATATCGGAGCGGTAAATAATTAAATAACCATCACACTTATATTATAAATGTGAAAGTTTGGATGTTTGTTTGTTTGGTACTCAATCACGTCATAATGGCTGTACCAATTTCTATGAAATTTGGTATGTCGATAGATTATTACCTGGATTGACACATAATATACAGGGTGTTTGGTAATATACTGACGATATTTAAGTGACGGTTTCTCAAAACATAAAAAAAGACTTCTCGAAAAAAACTACTAGTTATATTATCAAATTAAGTTAAGTAGTTATATTAATAAATTAGAATACCATGCGAAAATAACTAATAGCATATCGGTATTCCAACATCTCTCCGCTCAGATTTAGTGGAAACGGTCAAGCGGAGATGTCTTATTTTCTACAGCGCATTCGCAGCGAAGTTCTAAGTAGAGAACGCGGTGAGTGAGGACATAAGTAGCAAATTTACACTTTTGTGGATTACGGCCTTTATTTTTGGATGTCGATTGCAAGAGTACCTAGGCAGTTAGTAAGTAGAGTAAGTTTTATATCGAATTAATCACCTACACTTAGTCGATTTTCTTTTAAATTTGATAATATAACTAGTTTATGTTTTGAGGAACCGTCACTTGAATATCGTCCGTATATTATCAAACACCCTATATAAAAATCTCGTGTCACGGTGTGGTCGCACTCCTCCAAAACGGGTCGACATATTTTAATTTTTTTTTGTTTATTTGGTAGGTATGAGAATAGGTCGTAAAATATTTTTCACCCTCCTACCCCCCACCCATTTTTTAATCGTGTAATTTTGTATGAACAATATCCATGTAAATTAACCATGAAGTAAATTCATTTACATGAAGTGTCGCGTCACTTTGACAAGAGTGTTTTGTATAGTTTTTATCCCGAAGTTCCCACGGGAAATTACAAGCGTGCGAAGCCACGGACGGGTCAGCTAGTATTAATATAAATACATCAAGTAATATTTTTCAATGTTCAGTTGCGACTCACGTCAAAAAGTTGTAACATGGGGAAAGTTTCGTCTTTACAAGCTCTTGCTGGATTGTACTCAAATAAAACTTAAATATGTTAGAAAAGAAAAGAACCTTATTGTTGGAAGTTAGTCTTATTTTTATAATCTTACATTATTAGCACTTCTACTTTACACATCCTGCTATATATTTCTCTTCTCAAAGATGTGCTCTTGGTGCACTAAACAGTGTTTTACAAAACAATTCAACACTGCTTAGCGTGTGCTAAAAAAGTCTTGTACAAAAATTGGTTAGGTTTTTGGTCGGCTTAAACAATCCCATAGCAAGATTTGGCTATTAGATATCAGTTTATATTACACTAGCTGTTGCCCGCCTATACGTGACATTACTAAATGTGTAGGTAACCTAGAAATAAAGCTAAACTCTCTGTTGCAACTTGACTTGAAACCCCACTTTTATCCCATGGAAACTGATTTATGTGATAAAAGGTAGCCTAAGTGGTGATCCAGGTTATAATCTACGTATATACTAAATTTAATCTAAATCGGTTCAGCCGTTACGACGTGATTGAGTAACACACAAACAAGCATCCAAACTTTCGCATTTATAATACGAGTATTAGTGTGATTTGTAACCGTCGTGCCTATCTGTTACAATATATATTAATCTCGTGTTCCAGATAGACCAGTTAATGCCGTACTACGTGGTAGACGCGATGCGCGGAGCCCCCGGGCTCGCGGGGCTCTTCGTCGCCGGCATCTTCAGCGCCTCGCTCTCCACCATATCCGCTTCCTGCAACGCGCTCGCCGCCGTCACTCTCAGCGACTATGTCAGCAGGTGAACAAACAAATAGATAGAGAAAAACATTTTTTTTTGTAATTCTGGACATTTTATCCAGCGCCATCTATCCCCAAACAAAGCAACGCTTGTACTATGGGAACCAGATTGTAAATCAATTCATAGAGACCACCAGACCGGAACAAATATCTGTAGATCATGCAAACATTTGTTCGAACATCTGGAATTGAACTCGCAATCTCCTTTGTCTCAGCCGGTTATTTACCCACTGCACCAAGGAGGTCGTCAAAACTGCAAAAAACAAGTAAAAATTTAAAATCGCTGCTACGCCGTAGCTCGTCTCGTTCGTAGAGGGTCTTTTAACTACAGAACCTTACTATATGCGTAGTTTTTTATACATACTTGTCTCTGCCATTCCATTCTTTGTCACTACTCGCGACTGTGGAATCAAAATAGTTTTTTTATTTTTTATTTATTTAACAATAAGTTACATACATAAACATACATAAAGCACTGTAAAACCTTAAAGGTTTGTCTCGATGTATATGTAGTTTATTGTTATATAAGGGGTGTAAGTGATCAATTGCACCCGAGGTATTTACTTACGGCCCTAGGGGGGGTAAATTGCATTTACGCATCAGGTATCGAGCTAAAAATGCTAACAATTTTAAAAGCTGAGTTACCATGGCATAGCATATTTATTTAAGTTTACTTTATATATTTTTCAAATCAATTTTGTAAATAGGTGAATTGGTATAATAATCCTATAATTAGGAACGTCAAACTCATTTAATTGTATGTACGGACATTGGAAACTGCGACACATTATTTTACTAATGCAGTTTCCAGTGTTCACGTTATTTAAGTTACATGTAGAAAGTTCACTAAAATAAATAAATTACAAATCACAAAAATGTCAATAAACTTGTCAAAAAAAATGATCAACTTTTAGAGCATGAGTGATGGAGATCTTGAGTGCAGAACACTTACTGGAAAACGCAGCGTACTTTTTTTTTTTTTTTTCTGAAGGACTAACTCGCTGTTGGCCTCTGAGGCCGTAACAGCTTAACCGAACTTTTGGCGAGCGCAGATGGCGCTCAGCCCAGTAAGTTATTTAGGCAACTAGCGCAAGGGCACCACTTGACACAGTGACTAGGTAGCACAAAACTTATTACTGGCTACCTACTGTTTGAAAATATGTGTAAATACAGAGTCCGTCAAAAGTATTAATGAAATTGTAAAAGAGGTATGTAGTAGTAGTTATGATTTATCGATGTTTATATCTCATCAATGGGTAGCTCTAAAGTAAATTTTAAAATATCATTGTTGAATGCACGATCTCTTAATACAGGAAGGGACGAACTATTACTTACAGTGCAAGCAAAAAAACCTGACTTGCTAGCTATTACTGAGACATGGTTATACAAGGGCTCCGACACACAAAATTATGTTATTCCAGGTTATCGTCTCATTCATAAACCAAGAGATGAATCGCGGGGGGGAGGGGTCGGCGCGTACATTCGCGAAGATCTCCGAGTTAAGGAATTACCTTGTCCCGATTGCGAACAGCTTTGGCTAGAATTTAAATTAAACAAACGTAAATCAGCTGTTGGAATTTTCTATCGCACACCAAAATTCAGTACCCAAAGATTTATTAATGAAATTGACGACTCATTATCTATATTTGCACCAGCCTATGAATATATTTTTATAGCAGGAGATGGCAACATAGACCTACTAGGCAATGATAATTCCCAGAGAGACTTCATGGCTTTGTTATCTGAGCATGGATTACAGCAAGTTGTGAGTGAACCTACCCGAGTTACCCCCACCACCCGTACCTTGATAGATGTCATTTGCTGTTCTACCAATTTAAAGGTATGTAGTATTACTGTAAAACATAATGAAGACCTAAGTGACCACGCTTTTGTCACGGCTAGGTTCTCCGTTCAGGTTGAAAAACCAGTTCCTAGAATAGTGACCTATCGACCATTCAATGATTTTGATACCGACTTATATGACCTGGCGTCTTCAGCCACGCCATGGGAGATAGTTATGCAATATAAATCATTGGACGACATGGTTAAGTGTTTTAATTTCTTATTGTTAGGATTATTTGACCATTTTGTACCAGAAAAAACACGAGTTTTTAGGGACCCGCCAACACCATGGGTTACAGACAGTATCAAGGCTCTGATGAAGGATAGGGACCTAGCATGTAATCTGGCAAAGCGTACGAATAAGACAAATGATATAAAGTCTTATCAGACATTACGTAATTTAGTAACTGACTTAACTCGTAGTGAGAAACAATTTTGTTTTACTACCCAAGTTAACAAACATTTAAAAAATCCTCGGAAAATGTGGGGAGAATTTAATAAAGCTCTGGGTAAAACAGTAAAGTCCAATGTACCAGAACACTTACGAGACCCAGAAAAAATTAACAAAACCTTTATTGATACCGTACCTGAGATTGTAGGCTCCCACTCTTCTCGCCTTCAATATTATCAACATAGCTGTTATAATTACGATTCTCACTTCCACTTCACTGAGGTGTCGACTGATGATATCATCAAAATTATAAATTCTATAGCTTCTAACGCAATTGGTGTAGACGGCATATCAATGAAAATGATTAGATTGACTCTTCCGTATTCGCTTGACGCCGTAACAGCCATAATAAATAAGTCATTATTATCTGGCTCCTTTCCATCCCTTTGGACAACGTCACTTGTTAAGCCCATACCTAAAAAGACGGAAGTTGATACAATAAAAGATCTCAGACCTATAGGGCTGCTACCTGCCTTATCAAAAGTGCTAGAAAAAGTAGTGCAGAAGCAATTGATGTTGTACTTTGAACATCATTCCATTATTCCAGCAAATCAGTCAGGATTTAGAAAATCACATAGCACCACAACTACCTTGCTTCACGTAGTTGACGAAGTCCTCAATGCCTCCAATGAAGGTACGGCATCTGTGTTAGTTATGTTAGATTATAGCCGGGCTTTTGATTGTCTCGATACTAATCTGCTGTTGGCCAAGTTAAGGTATTATGGGTGTGACGAAACATGTTGCTTATGGTTTACTAGTTACTTCCAAGATAGAAAGCAAACAGTTGAGTGCGTAGATCAGAGTGGCAAAAAAATTTAATCTAGCTCCATGCGGGTTGAAAAGGGCGTGGTTCAAGGCTCGATATTAGGACCGACCCTATACTCTATTTATACTGCAGACTTGCTACATCAAGTTAAATTTTGTCTAGCACACATGTACGCAGATGATACACAAATAATTCTGCGTGCAAATTCTGAAAAGAGTGCAATACTTACATCCGTGGAAAAGCTCAATTCAGACTTGAATGCTATAAATGAATGGTCTAGTGAGCATGGACTGCTCCTAAATCCAGAGAAATCATCGTATATAATCCTAGGTACTAAACATCAGATTGATTTAGTTCGTCAAAATATGCCTCTGATTACTATCAATAAAACCAAAATTAATGAAACTAAAATGGTAAAAAATCTTGGATTACTAGTAGATGGACCCTTATCCTTTGAAGATCATATTAAGTCTAAATTAGGTAAATGTTATAACTCGCTCAGATCTCTGTACAGATTCAGGCCTCACCTAAGCATTCCAATAAGGTTACGGCTCGCAGATGCCCTTGTTCTATCGCACCTTGATTACTGCGATATCGTATACGGACCATGTTTGATAAAAAAATACCAACAGAAAATTCAACGTGCTCAAAATTCTGTCATTAGATTCTGTTTGAATGTACCCAAAAGATCGTACATCACACCATTCTTGAATTCTCATGATATCCTAAATATGAAAAATAGACGAATTTTAAAGTTATATAATTTTATATTCAATCTAAAAAAAACACGAATTCCTGAGTACTTGTCTGCTAAACATAAATGGAGAAATGATATGACTGGGCGAAACAGAACAGTACGAAATAACACCTTAGAGTTACCTAAGCCCAAACTGGAACGATTTAGGGGTAGTTTCAGATTCGCAGCATCAAAAATATGGAATGATTTACCTCCACCAATCCAAAAAATCCAGAGCTGGAAAAAATTTAAATTATCGTGTAAAAAATGGTTGCTGGACAAACAGAAATCTTCTTGTTGTTGGACGGTTCTACCAAAACAATATTAGATCAAAACTAAGATTATTATTATTAAAACAAATATATGCTTTTAAACATTGATTCGGGTCATTGATTCTTAATATAATTATTAGACTAAATTGTACACCTATTTTGAAATTTAATACCTACTTATTTGCTTGTTTGGATTTTAATGTTTACATAATATATCTACCTACCTCTTTTTATTTGTTACTTACCTAAAACAGCGTTAATCTCCATATCGAAAATCTTATCATAAACCAATGGTTTAAGTTTATATACATATCTATTATTGTGTTAGTTACTAGCTATTCTTTATTAGAATAAATACTTGTGTCTGAACCGGTTAATCTACACTGCACTAAGGTTAGCTGAAATAAAATGCTAATTAGCGTTAAGTTTGCCTATGTATTGTGTGTGTGTGGAATTTCTCTAATTTAAGTATTTAAGCGATGGGTTTTCGGTAATTGTCAAGTTCTTTCTTTTGTTACTATATAATTACTACTTGTTAATTCAGTGTATAAAGCTGACAGTTCCCGAGAACCTTATCTATGGCGGCGGCAGCAGCAGATGTTTCTGCCAAGGCGAGGCTGAAAACCAGCGTAGCTGAGCCCTCGACCTATTTACCACCACCCTCTACCTTAGTGCTACCTACGATAATGTACTAATGTTACTTAGAATTAGGCCTACTATTAAACTTACCTAGTTTTATTTAGTACTTATTGTACCTACCAACTTCTGTTAGCATAAGAGGTGTGTGTGTAAATAAATGCCCTTTTATTTTATTTACTTAGGTACGAGCCTCGGCTTGGGCTGTTGCCGGGGTGGGGATAGGAGAGAAACGCCCGGGTACATGTTTGTACTTCGTATAGGCGGCGACTGAAGGGATTCGTCGACTTCGCCGGCGAGATCGGTGTTTCTGTGAAGTGTTTGCTCTGTCTGATATAGATGACTCATCTTCCGCATTAGCGGAGGTGATTTCGTCATCCGGGTCTCCGAGAACGTGTCTCGGACGACGGAGGATTTTGTTGGCGGGCGGATCCAACGGGTAGACCGGAGTGGTATGTACCAAAGGGTTCGGATGATGGGAAAGCGCAGCGTAAAACGCCCCTCCCCTTTTCATTACATATTTTGACAAAGCCCTATACAGCTGCATCACTCACTTTGTTAGATATTATAACCATTTAGTTTTTGTTGCTTTTCTGTAACCTTACGTAACTAAGAGTTCCTTGTGATCCTAAAAAAATGCAATCCTAATGTTTGCATAATTTACAGATATTTGTTCCGGGTCTGGATGTATGTATTTACAACAAAAAAAGTATATAAATATTCTATCAGTTATCTGGTTCCCATAGTACAAGCTCTACTTAGTTTGAGGCTAGATAGCGCTGTGTGAATTGTCCAGCAATATTTATTTAATTTTTTTATTTTTAAAGTTTGAATAAATGTTTGAATATGTCTATCACATTAATATTATAAATATGAAAGTTTGTATGTTTGTTTGTTACTCAATCACATCAGAACGGCGGGACCGATTTCGATGAAATTTGGTATTTACGTAGATTATAACCTGGATTACCACATAGGTTACCTTTTATTCCATGAATCAGTTCCCATGGGATAAAAATGGGGTGTCAAGTCAAGTTGCAACGGCGAGTTTAGCTTTATTTCTAGGTTACCTACACATTTAGTTGTGTAACGCGTACGAAGTCGCGGGCAACAGCTAGTGTCTAATACGGGATTTATCACGTACCGTTTTATCGGTGTTAAGACCGACAGTGTTTCGGTTCTTTTTTTACGATTCGTGAACTTGTGAATTGGCTGTAAAAATCCGTATAAAACACTTTTCGTTGCATTTTCAGATGGAGTAAATTGAACCCAGCCCACATTCCATGGCTGACAAAATTGGCCGCGTGTGGTTACGGCTTCGTGTTCCTCGCTCTGGCCTTCCTGGCGGAATACTTGGGAGGGGTTCTGCAAGCTGCACTTACCATATTTGGAGCTGTTGGGGGACCACTTTTTGGAGTGTTCACACTTGGCATGTTCACTACTTATGCGAACCAACGGGTAAAACATTTCGCATTTTATAATAATATTACTGGACATTTCACACGACGCTATCTAGCCCCAAACTAACAAAAGGTGTACTATGGGAACCAGATAACTTCCAGACATCAGAGAACATCCAGACCAGGGACAAATATCAGTAGATCGTACAAACATTTGTTCCGCAGCGGGAATCGAACCCGCAACTGCGTCTCAACCGGATATTCGCCCACTGCGCCACGGAGGTCGTCATTTACCGAATTTGTTATTTTGCCGAGATTTCATTCAGTTATTTTTTGCGCTCCTACAATATTTTGTTTTGATATTTGTTTCAAAAGGTGAGTGCTTTATTTTCTTACAAGGAAAATAAATAACACACTATTATTTAATGGGAAGTACTGTGTATCTCATTAATTTCCTGCAGCTAAGAGAAGGTAATAGACATAAAAAACTATTTTACCTAGAAGAGGTAAATAATAAATAAGTACCGAAACGACGGCTGCTAGAGAAATTTGGAAGAATAATATATATTGTGCCAACACCATGTAGTAACACAAAATATGTACAGAAGTTAAGTTCCTTTGACGAACCAGTAGTATCTAAGGATATGAAGACGCTGAGTCTGCTCCGTCACATCGGAGCGCTCAGCTTTTTCTAAAAAATATATAACGGCGAATGTTCTGAAGAGCTGTTCAATTTAATCCCTGCTTCCCACTTCTACCATCGTACCTCCCGCAACCGGCAACGAGCTCACCCACATATTGTAGATGCGTGGAAGTCTCACACGGTGCGTTTCACCCGCTCGTTTCTTCCACGCACATGCAAGATGTGGAATGACCTTCCGGAGGTTTTTCCAGTGGCCTTCAAAATGAACGCCTTCAAGAGAGGTGTAAATAGAGTATTAAGTGCTAAGCAACGAGACTGCAGTACCTTGAGTGCTGTAGGTGTTTATAGGCGGCGGTGACCACTTAACATCAGGAGGCCCGTCAGCTTGTGTGTCTGCAAGTTTAATATAAAAAAAATGTGTGTTTTAATTTAAATTAATGTTGTACATAACAAAACAAAACATCTTTATAGGCCGAGGAATAAGTTAATTATTTTGTTGCCGAATTAAATGATTTTTGATTATTATTCACACATATTTATTTTAAAACTTGTTTATAAAACATACATTTTTCACTACTGATTATTATTATTATTACTTACTTTTGTTAACTGCACTCTAGCTATATATGCTCCATGCTTAGAATTTGGGTCTCGCTGTCAAGCTCTTAAAAAAATTGTATCTGGATTATGTAACCTAGCAAATAATGTATTTTTTCACGCCACCTGCTCGACAATGCCAAATTATATGCCATGTAAACCTCATTGAAAGCAGGTTATTCAATCCCTGCGGCCGAGCCGGGAGTAAAGTTGTACTGAATTTCATTGTGATTTGAATTTGGAACCTCCTCTGTATTAAAATTTGAACCAAAGAGACACAATAAAAACTTATTCGTAAATCGAACTAACCTCTGCACAAAATGCACCAAACTAGATTTGGTAGTTATTGTCTTGCAGAAAGTGTAATAAATAGTAGAGTATTCTGCTCGTGGATAAAGCTGTCTGCATCTTGGGCGTGCTTATATCCCTCTCTGCAATCAAGATCTATAACTCCCTCGCTCCGCTCGTGAGTTAACTCTTGAATCCTTCGTTACGTTCGGGATTTAATGTAGCGCCCGTGACGCAAAACAATGCTTTATCCCCTCGTTTAATAATCTATTATTCTTTTGGCAATAAACATTTTTATCTTTTATTTTTATCTTTTCCAGGGAGTGTCAATAGGCCTGATCACCGGTATGGCTGTGACCCTCTGGATAAGCTTCGGAGGCCCACGACCCATGCCGGTGAAGCTGCCCCTCAGTGTGGAAGGGTGTGCGTTCAACGTCACACAGAGACCAGTCCTCGTCCCCAACTCTAGTGACTACTTGTATCCTTATCGGATATCGTATTTGTGGACTAGTCCGGTGAGTTACATAAACCGCTTATAGGCCTGAAGAACTAAATGATTACGAGCCCATATTTCATTCACGTAATGTACGAACGTGACGTAATTTCCTCTTTTTAACCGACTTCAAAATAAGGAGAAGGTTCTCAATTCAGTTGTATTATTGTTTTTTTTTTGTTAACACAGTACTCCGTCATTTATTAACCGATTTAGAAAATCCTTTTTTTTATTTGAAAGGATATACTTTCAGATTGACCCCATAGAAAATTCACTAACCGTAATTTCAATTCCGTAGTTTGGTTTTTAAATCAAAATAACTGGGAAATATGCCATCCAAGTAAACGAAATTACTTTCCTGTGACTTTTGAAGACATCTGAAGTCAGTTATATTTTTTATTAAAAAATTACTTGATCAATATTATTAAAAAAAAAAAATATCAATGTGTGTAATTAAAGATATCACTACATTAGCTGACTATGACGTCGATGACACTCCTCTTCTAACATTTTCAGATTGGTTTCATCTGGGTGCTGCTAGTAGGGTCTATTGTGTCCCTGGTGTGGAGACAGCAGCAGCCCTGGGAACGGGAGGGTAGAGAGCACCCCGACCCGGCACTCTTCACTCCCCCCCTCGCCAGGCGGCTGAGGGCCAGGTTTGAGGATAAACAAGGCCAGGTATAAGATAATGCTAGGGGTTTCGGTATGGGGTTGTATAGTGCACCTCAACTCTTCTTTTCACTAAACGTAAATTTTCCCTTCTCTTGTGGTCTCATTGCTGAACTTTCTACTCATAAGCTATTTGCCATGCTCGATACAGGGTGCTTCGTAATAATTTATGTATATTAACCCGATAGAGGGTTATTGCCCATACTTACGTGGATAAGTTTCGATCTACGACTTTTTGTATAATGCCAATTTTCATTTAAATAATACTTTGTAAAAATCTGCTGTTATTGAGTAAAATTATGTAACTATTTGAGCTATTTTATGTGCAACATTTTAAATAAAAAAATATACGTGTAAATTATGATCTAAGATAAATGTAAAAAACTCGTAAGTCAAGTGTTTAAGTTAATCCTGAGTGGAATCAGCCCCTTTCGGTTAAACATACATATTTCGAAGCACCCGGTATGACTGTAGCAGATACATACGGGGTTTAAATTGCACCTCACATTAAGCTATTTATATATTTTTAATAAGTTATTATATTCATGTATACTAAAAATCCCCTTTCTTCTGCAAACTATCGCTAAACATATAATATTAAACTTAAGTATATAGTTATGCGATAATAATTTCAGTTATAAAGATAATTTTCATTATAAAAGCAAACGCTAGGCCCGACATTTCATCGTAAAACGTAACATACAAACAAAAAGTTACTTTTGAATTTATAATATTAGTAAGGTTAAAGAATTATGATTGCACATGAGACCCAAAAAGAGTATATAAACACAGGACCAATATTTTCTTTATAATGAGCATTAAGGGTGAATCCGCACAGCGATATTTCACCGCGCGATATTTATTCTTGCGAATCATATTCCGTGCTCGAAATTACGCCTAGTACGCACCACGAATAAAATTCCGCGCGATTTTAGTCAATTCTATGCAGCTTCCGGCTGAGACGGACGTAATGGACATCAGAAAAATGTTGATTTACCTGCTATTACGGCGGCGACGTAACAGAAGACGTATAAGTCATGAATACTGGATTCACCCTTTTACGGCCTTGAGACCTATGAAAGGATTTTTCTACTTAAAACATCAAGTGCTACGAAAATACAGTAAAAATTATTGATTAATTGTTCTATTTCAATGTCGTCATTTTCTGCTAACTCCTGCTCGCCTGCCGATCGGGCGGGATACGAAGCGCACGACATCTTGTCAATACCGTTGCCAGTGCACGTGCACGACTGAGTGAAACGCGTGAATTTTATTTCGCAGTACGGGCACAGTCATACTACTCATATTGCACAAAATTAACGCGCGGAAATAAATCCGTTTGAATTTGCAATTGGCAATTGGCGAATTGATTGGTGATCACAGATTTTTTTTCCACGCGGATTTTTTATCGCCACACATAGGTAGATTTGCACGAAAAACGTGGCCAAAATTATTTAGCAATATTTTTAGCTTATGTACGTCTTTACTATTCAAGTTAACAAAGAATTAGCTATATGGAACCACGATAAAGAAAATAAGTGAAATTTTAACTTTTTATTAGCATTTTTACACAAAAATAAACAAAACGTTACTTAGAACTGTAACTTTCTTCGTCATTTTCTTTATCCTCGTCTGCAAAAGACTGCTCTATTTCTTCCACCATAATATCCTTCGCTTCGGCACTAAAAGGTTTCGTGTTTTTCTGAGGCTTAGGCCGTATGCTGCTTATGTACGGGTCCGATGTTAGCATAAGCCTGTGAAAAACATCGTACATACATTCTTCCCGGGAAAATTTTCGTGAATATCGAAGCCTATATTCACGAAAATGTTTATTTCGTGCCTCTGCTGCTTCTTCTGATAATGTCCCGATAGGCAACAAGGCATGGCTGATGATGGCGGGCCCGTGTATTAGAATTTTGTGGACTGTTGGTGACATGGGATGCCAGTTGTATTTTTGTACATATAATTTGGCTGTTTCGGTACAATAGCTTTCAAATTTTTGTGCATCTATTTCAAAGCCACTTGAAATCACCTCCAATATTGTACCGAATCTTTGAATCAACTGGAGTTCTATGCCGGTGATTCGAGAGGAAACCTCGGGGTTCGCAAAGAATCTACGACTGGTGTTCCCATCATTGGTGTTTCCAAATCCGGGCTTCGGAACATCCACCAATAACCCTAGTTCTTCTTTGAATTTAACTTGAATTTCTTCCTTCTTGGTATGTACAGCAATTTTATCTTCTGGGCTTCGAATCTGCCATTTTTGCACAGGTATTTTATATGCCAAATGAAGTAATGACTCGAAAAACCGGATTCTTGCATGTAGTACTGATAGTCCGAATTGAAGCTTTTCCGGGTCTACATCTTTTTTTATGTTATCCAAATTGTTAAATTTCGTTTGTGTCACGTTACATATATAGCACCGCATTGTTGACAATGTTTCAGTAGCTGCATTACAGACTTTTCCGTCTATCATTGTAAAACACAAAGTGTGTTTAATGGAAACGTTACAGTTTTCTTTTTGAATCTGTGTATTATGTAACGCAGTAATCTGTCTTTCAAAATGTGCAATTTCCTCCTTTGTTACTTCCTTGGTTTCGGCAAGAAATCGTATCCTCATTGGTCGACAAAATCGGGGAGAAGACGGTTGAGGATTTTGCCACAGAACTGTCTTGGTGCGTGAACAAACTAGTCTTAACGGAACTAATGAGGACTGGAAAATATTGGAATCCGAAGCCGACGTGTCGTGAAACTTTTGTTTAAATCTGGATTGGTGTGAACCATCACAGCCCCATTTATAAATAAGCTCTGCTTCAATTTCATTGTTATCAGAAAACGTTTGCATAACGTCTTCCAAGTACAGCATAAGCCGCTCAGATGTATGATCCAAAAGGTCTTGTAGTTGTACTTCAGCACATGTCTCTGTTATTTTTATAGATTCTGTTTTAGGATAACATTTCTTTTTTTCACTCAGTAAAACATCATAGCAAGGATACAACTTTGGATCACTTGTTCTAACAATTTCGTATTGTGCGCGAGTTAGTTGTGCCTCGACAAACATTGATAAAGCTCGTGCTGGCGTCAATTGTCTTCCTGTTGTTTCCGATCGACTTTGCTTCATCAGTTTTCGATATTTATCTCCACGTGTTGGTGACATCATTACTTCTTTTACCACAGTAGCCCCTGCAGTATTCCCAGTTTCCCTTAAGATCATTTGGGATGCGTACAACACTTTTTCGTTCTGATCCGATTTTCTCAATTCTTCGGTTTTTCTACGTTTGGAACGCTCTGATAATTCGGAGAATTGTTTTTGGGGGCGACCAGGACTGGTTTTATTATTATAAGGAATTTGTATTGTTCCTGTGAATGAAAAAAAAAACAGTTTGGTACTATCCGAAATCACTTGTAAAATAAATGAATGTAATAATAACAGAAAACGGCCCTTCACCTACCTTGCAGCCATTTTTCATTTTTCTGCAAAAAAGTTTTCTCTGTTCTGTGTGCTGCTTCCCATTTGGATTTCATATCAGATTTGAGATATCGAAAGCTGGTCAAAAAAATTTTTTTTTGGTCTTGTTGAAAATTTTCTTCACTGAGTATGTTTGACTCAACGGTATCCAATTTTTTTGAAAAATGTTTTTCATTGGTGTGTTGCAGCATGTTGTATATGTCTCTTCTAGTCATTATTTTGACACCAGAGGGCCCTGGAGGTATACATTTTACCGATTAGTAAAATTGACTGCAAAACTAACTTTGTTTTGGTAATTCCTATAGACAAAGTATGTACCATAATAATAACTAAAGGCACTTTGCGGCACTATATATTTCTACATCTGACATCTACGTGAACCAGCCTATATAAACTAAGAAGAAACAATGACTCGATCATGTACGCATACCAAACAAAATAACTAATCTTTTCAACTTTCTGATATTTGACTATTATGATTATATGCGGCTCACGAAATAAGCTTTAACTTGAAAAATGTATTTAATTTTAAAAATAAACTATTAAAATTTCTTTTACTGACCTGGTTCTGAAGTATCCATTAGTAATGAATAATTGCACTTATCACTAAAATATTTTTGCTAAAGAGCTAATTTAAGATTACAATTTAAAAATATTAAAAAGTTCAGATAAAATGTGCGTTAGCAAAGCCGTTAGTATCACAACTGACTGAGCCTTACCCCTTGCACTACTAAAATTCAAAATGGTGTCCTATTGTGCTCTAACAATCTTTGTACCTGGTAGCATGACTCATTTCTCGCAAAACAATTGTTTGTGAATTGCATTTTTGGCCACGTTTTTAGTGCAAATCTACCTATGTGCGCCAGTGCGGATATTTATGTAAGATTCAATGTGTTACAGAATCGCGATAAAAAATTCGCGCGGTGAAATATCGCTGTGCGGACAGGGCCTAAGAAGTTATTTTTTTGGCACTGATGGTGATGTGCTTATTTTCATTGGTTATGATGTAATTATAATTTAATCGTGTAATATGAATTGCAAGTAACGTAGATAGGCTGGTTTGGTGCATGTAGGGCCAGGGGCTACAGTACTTTAAGTGAATCATCATGTTTTACCAGCATCTTTGTATTGTGTTCCATTATATCGAAAAGTGAACATACTGTTACGAGCTCGGTATTCGGAATAAAATAATGAAATCCAATTAAAACACAAAAAATTAGAATTGAAAACTTCTTTAGGCGCGTTGGGCATTTTGTGATGGGAAAAAACCATTGAACTCGCGACACTGTTACCGTTACCGACACCACTGTATATAAGTATGTGTAGTGTAGCCTGCTTTTATTCAAGTTTTGTCTTCTGTCGGCTCTCCGGAGTGCCACTTTTATTTTATAAATAATCACATACGCTAACTTAATTATACAACATTAATGCACTTATCACCCTGGGCAAAATTATTCCTATCTTAAGCAATTAATGGATTAGTGTAGTATTTAGAGCATGCATGTGCTAACCTTTTTAATTGAATTGTATTATAGATTGGGGATGAGCGAATGCATGAAACTGCTTTGGATTGTAAAACCGATGCGAAATAAAGGTAAGTGCCGTGAACTTTGTTTTAATATCTTTAAGTTCGCTTTGATACTTTCACGTGTTTTATTTAAGAAAAGACGAGAAGGAAACGCTTTTTGTGTAGCTTGCTTAGTCAAGACAGATGCTACGTTCTGCGCGATCAATTGGCTTGGTGACCAAATATTGTTGGCGCACGTGGCATTTTTAAGCGCTTTCGTACTTTGGAGGGTCATTTAAATATTAGTGTCGGTTTTATTAGTCAGTCGGCCTTTTGGGTGGTCTTTTGACATCAGATTTGATCACTAACTCATACGAATAAAGAGATAGACAGAATTTGGCATGACAAACAGATAAGTAGAAATATTAGACTGCCTGGCAGTGGAAAGTAAAAGAAGTGCTACAAGTATATGTCCCTTTTATTTTATAAAGAAATAATTATGCAAAATGTTTAAACGTATGGTAAAATTGTGGTTGATAGACACTGTAACGTAAAACAATGTTTGGATTTATAATTAAATGGGAACGATATTGTATCTTTTGTTTATTGCCATGATCAATGCTGCGAGCCGTACATTGTGAGACAAAGTATTAACTGAAATTTATCCAATTGTCAGGGATGTTTGGCTGTGGATGATGTGATGATGGATGCAGGGCAGGGCACGCTCTTAAGGTGCGTGTTCTACGAGATAATGCTTTGTCGTACAATAATATTGTAATTCCAAGTTTCAAGTCTTGTGCTTAGTGTAGGTACTGCACGCCAATACTCACTGTACAACAATACACGTTACTGATCGAGCGAAGCGAGATCTCCAAATCAACTTGGCCAAATCGGCATTGTATGTATGTATGTATGTATCCATGTTTGTTTGTCCGAGGATAACTTTCGAAGCGTTAATCCGATCATCGTGAAATTTGGTATATAGGTAGGTAGTAATGGCACAATTTTGGTGTGACTCAATGAGGTAAAAATATGGGGGGGGGGGGGGGTTGTTGAGATATTGGGGTTCAAGAGGGGTAAAAAAAAGAGACTATACGGTCAAATGGAACGTCAAATGAAAGGCCTTCATTAGTACATTTCAACCCTGTTTTTGTTTTTAGTTTAATTCTTGTAGTTTTTGAGCTATTAGCCATAATAAAAACAAAACTTTGACAAAATTCACAGGGTACACCAGTGACCCTACAATGCTGAAATTTGGTATTCGTGTAGCTTTAGTAACACAAATATAGGCAAAAGTCTTAAATCCAGAATAACTGCATTTTGTACCCCAAAACAGTGAACCATTTAATATGAACCCCCGTTACCTGTAATTTGAATGAAACTGTAGGTCAAGTGCGGTGGTTGCTTATTTCGTGGCATTATTATGATAGTCAAAGATTAAATAAATAAATATAAATAAATAACCACTAGTATAAGTGAATTTTAATCAAGTGTACTATAAATATGTTTTGTTATATGTATATTGCTTGATTTGAGAAATAAATTATTTTTAATTTAAAAAAAATTGACGTTAGTTCAACAACAGTATTTTTGTGTATACACAGTATTTTATTGACTGGGTGCGTCGAGTCGTGACGTAACATCGGGTGCTAACCACCCGATGTCCTGCCAAATTGGGTCTTATGTTTATTCAATTCAATTCATATATTCAATTTTCACATGTTAAAGATCCGCATATTTGTTAGCTTACTAGATCTGGCCCTCATAAAAAGGCTCAAGGTTACGCGTGCTATGGAGAGGGTTATACTTGGTGTTTCTCTACGAGATCGAATCATAAATGAGGAGATTCGTAGACGAACCACCTTTGCTAATCCTTTGTGCTACATAGTGATTACTACATAGGGGCACATACCTCGAAGAACTGATGGCCATCGAGGCAGAAAGGTTCTAGATTGGAGACGCACGTACTGGAAAGCGGAGCGTAGGACAGCCCCCACTAGATGGAAAGACGACTCGAGGGCTTAGCCAAGTTACATTAGCGATGACGCTAGTCGATAAGTTCGAAAATATATGGGATTTGACACTTGCTATGGAAATATCACGTGATATATCGACAACAAACCTATGTAGAAATCGAATTGATTCGAAGCGAATGTAACTTGGCTATGGGCCCTGGTTAAAAAGGTTGGTGGAAGCCGTTGGGTGCTATGATCAGTAGTGGACATCCTGTGACTGATATGATGATGAACAGGTGGACCATTTGCTTGTTCTAACTCCTTGTTTTATAAAAAAGTGTCTATTCTGTCCATCCAAAGGTTGTCTGTAAGAGATCTCTTTAAGGGATAATATCGGGCACTATTCTTTTATTTATTGTATGTTTTATTTTCTATTTTTTTTTATCTAGCCTATGCTGTCCCACTGCATGGCAAAGGTCTCCCCCTCATCTCTCCACTTATCTCGATCTTGTACCAAATCCCGCCAGTCCCTATAAAAGGCGTCCAAATCATTGCGCCAACGCTTCTTAGGCCTTCCACGGCGTCGCTTTCCATCCACAGGGATCCATCCAGTTACGACCTTGGCCCACCTATTTGCTGGCATGCGGGAGACATGACCCGCCCAATCCCACTTCAACTTGGCAGCCTTTATACCGACGTCAGTGATACCGGTCCTTGAGCGCAGCGAGGTGTTCCGAATCCTGTCTATTCTCTTGACACCCGAAATGCTGCGCTCCATCGCTCTTTGGCAAACCCCGAGCCTGGACTTTTGAGATTCAGTCAGTGACCAAGACTGGGCACCGTAGGTTAGGACAGGCAGAATACACCTTCTATTTCTATGATAAAATAAAATTGTAGACAATAATGAATCTATGTAATGACCTATCGATATTTTTTTTAAACAATGCAATTAATATATTTTTTCTACTTTTCAGTGTGAACGGTTGACATCCAACGAAACCCAAGATTAAAGTGGAAAATAGTTTTTTTTAATATTTGTTGATTATATTGGTAATTATTGTGATAAAGTCTCGAATATTTAGTGATTTTAGGGTTTGGACCAGTTTTTAATATACCCATTAAAATGTTACACGAAGTTCATAAATATTTACTTTAATTATTTTAAAGCAGGTGATATTAATTGTTCATGTTTTTACTGTAAGGGTATAACTGTTTATTGATGTTGGCACTTAATTTTTTTATACAAATAGTATTATTAAAAATGAGTCGTATGTTATGTATGTATTTAATAGTATCGTAATATTAACGTACATACAAAAAATATAATATATGTAGTTATATACGAGTTTTTATTAAAACGATATATATTGTAGGCATTTATAATATAACTAGCTGACCCGCCCGCGGCTTCGCACTCGTGATTTGTCATTAAAAACATTACCTTCCTTCTGCGCAGTCAGGTGAAAATTAGCCTCGTCTCAATCCCGGTTATAATCTATCTAAATAGGTACCAAATCGAAATCGGTTAAGCCGTTTTGTCGTGAAACGCAACAAACGTACAGAGAGACAGACAGTGTTTAATATAGAATAGACGTTTCTACCTAGTGTTTTAAGCGGTGTTTCACTATCCAATCCCCTCCCCGCCCGACAGACAGATACTTTTGCATTTATAATATTAGTATGGATTTTATATGTATATGTATACGTATACATATAAACCTTCGTCTTGAATCACTCTATCTATTGCTAAAACTTCATTAAAATCCGTTGAATAGTTTAAAAGATCTAAGCGAACAGACAGGGAAAGCGACTAAACGAAGTGATTTTTTTCGACTGCCTCCGTTGCGCAGTGGGTGTATAGCCGGCTGAGACGCAGAAGGTAGCGGGTTCGATTCCCGCCGCGGAACAAATGTTTGCATGATCTACAGATATTTGTTACGTGTCTGGGTGTTTTTCTATATATTATATGTATGTATTTACAAAAATATATATATATATAAATAAGTATTCTATCAGTTATCTAGTTCCCATAGTACAAGCTCTGCTTAGTTTGGGGCTAGATAGCGCTGTGTGAAATGTCCAGCAATATTTATTTATTTATTATTTATTATTTTATACTATGTAAAGAAGATTGTACACGCGCATCTAGATCGTTCATCGAGGCAGTAGTAGACGTTTAACTGCCAGTTTTTTTCTATATAATGTGTTGCAATTTAAATTAATAATATTAATATCTTCACAAAAAATATAAATAAAATTATCTATAAAATTTTCTTGTTTTATTATCAAATTCTCTCAAAAATCGATAAAAAGCCACTCGATGAAATGTTAGAGAACTAATTTTGATTTATTGTATATTGTACGTTATAATATGGTCTGCAAAATATAATCCATTATTATTTTTAGTTTACATTGCAACACCTGTATTGTATTAATATGTATTAATAGTTACCTACATCTGCATATATCAGTTGCATTACCTCACAAGTTATGTCTTACTAGGGGTGACTTGCGCAACGATGCCTAAACGTATTTGGTGGCTAAATATGATTTAGAGAGTTGTCAAATTATACAAATACGATAAATTACATTGCGCTCGTCATAAGACGTATACATAAAGGTCTCACGTTCCTGTAATTCATTAGTTAGACACTAAATATATATTGTTATTTAGGCAGTGCTGGCTTTAGATACAATTATAATTATAGTATTATAAGTTTTTTTTATATATTATAAAAATTATTAAACAGCAATGATCTGTGATAGCTAATAGGCAATCAAATCTGATCTTCCAAAATGGTGCAACTAAGCACATATTAAATAAGGTAAGGAAATATTATAATAGTTAATCAAAAGACAAATTATATACTATGTAAGTGACATATTATTATTTTCCTATTACTGTATAATTGTACTTATATAAAAAATACCTATATGGTATGGAACAAAATATAATATGATGATGTATTCAAGTGATCCAATTATCATATACTAGGCCTAAATGTTATTATGTTAGAGTTGCATTAGTTTAAGATTTAGAAATATTATTGCTTTTTTGGAACTTTCTACCTGGTTTGGTAAAGAAACTGTTAATAGGTATTATTGACGACCTTCGTGGTGCAGTGGGCGAATAGCCGACTGTGACGCAGGAGGTAGCGGGTTCGAATCCCGCCGCGGAACAAATGTTTGCAAGATCTACAGATATTTGTTCCGTGTCTGGTTGTTTCTTTATATATTATATGTATGTATTTACAAAAAAAAATGTAAATTAGTATTCTATCAGTTATCTGGTTTCCATAGTACAAGCTCTGCATAGTTTGGGGCTAGATAGCGCGGTGTGATATGTCCAGCAATATTTATTTATTTTATTTATATTTATTATTATAAGGAATAACTTATTTATACTACAAAAAAGATATAAGCAATAGGAACACCTTTAAAGGTAATCTTGCACTTTTAAGCGATAAGTTATTTATTAAACTGATACATTATATTGCTGGACATTTCACACAGCGCTATCTAGCCCCAAACTAAGCAGAGCTTGTACTATGGGAACCAGATAACTGATAGAATACTTATATATATATTTTTTTGTAAATATGATATACTTATAATATATTATATTATATAAAGCTCGATTACCACTCACTGACTGACTGACTGACTGACTCATTGACATGTTTGTTCTCCCAGATGCCACCTCGTAGGGTGAAAATGTTTGGTGGGATCGTATAGAGGGAGTTCCGATGAGTTGGGAATAAATCCTAAAGTACCCCTTTTGTCCCCCATTCGCTCACATCGACCTCGTATCTCGGAAAGTATAGGTCTTAGAGAGTTGGTGCAAAAACTAATGTTGCAGAGGACATTTTTTTATATCCGGTTCCATGAAAAAAAAATTGTCTTTCATACAAAAATAAAATTGTCCCATACAAAATATTTCTGTATGAATACCGTAAACCGTATATTTCGTTTGCCGTAATTTTCATACTGTTTTTGTAGGGAGCCCACGGCTTGTGTGTACTATAAAATTACTGTAAATTTGCTTGATTCTATATAATGGTGGTGGAGGGACATGAGATAACTTTCATAGTTTTTTGCAAAGGTCATCATCATCATTTTGGAACATCCAATTTTTTTTTTTTTTTAGTATGCAACGTTCATCATGTTTATTTTGGAACATCCACATTTTTTTAATTATGCCTCATCCACAATGATCACTTTGGAACGTCAATTATTTTTTTTTTTATTATGCAACATCCACTGTGATCATTTTGGTACATCATTTTTTTTAATTATGCCTCATCCACAATGATCACTTTGGAACGTCAATTATTATTATTTTTTTTGTATTATGCAACATCCACTGTGATCATTTTGGTACATAATTTTTTTTATTATGCCTCATCCACAATGATCACTTTGGAACGTCAATTATTTTTTTTATTATGCAACATCCACTGTAGTAATTTTGGTACATCATTTTTTTAATTACGCCTCATCCACAATGATCACTTTGGAACGTCAATTATTTTTTTTTTATCATGCAACACATAATTTTTTTTAATTATGCCTCATCCACAATGATCACTTTGGAACGTCAATTATTTTTTTTATTATGCATCATCCACTGTGATCATTTTGGAACATCATTTTTTTAATTATGCCTCATCCACAATGATCACTTTGGAACGTCAATTATTATTATTTTTTTTGTATTATGCAACATCCACTATGATCATTTTGGTACATAATTTTTTTTATTATGCCTCATCCACAATGATCACTTTGGAACGTCAATTTTTTTTTTTTATTATGCAACATCCACTGTGATCATTTTGGTACATCATTTTTTTTAATTATGCCTCATCCACAATGATCACTTTGGAACGTCAATTATTATTATTTTTTTTGTATTATGCAACATCCACTGTGATCATTATGGTACATAATTTTTTTTATTATGCCTCATCCACAATGATCACTTTGGAACGTCAATTATTTTTTTTATCATGCAACATCCACTGTAATCATTTTGGTACATCATTTTTTTAATTACGCCTCATCCACAATGATCACTTTGGAACGTCAATTATTTTTTTTTATTATGCAACACATAATTTTTTTTTAATTATGCCTCATCCACAATGATCACTTTGGAACGTCAATTATTTTTTTTTATTATGCATCATCCACTGTGATCATTTTGGAACATCATTTTTTTTAATTATGCCTCATCCACAATGATCACTTTGGAACGTCAATTATTATTATTTTTTTGTATTATGCAACATCCACTGTGATCATTTTGGTACATCATTTTTTTAATTACGCCTCATCCACAATGATCACTTTGGAACGTCAATTATTTTTTTATTATGCATCATCCACTGTGATCATTTTGGAACATAATTTTTTTTTAATTTTGCCTCATCCACATGATCATTTTGGAACGTCAATTATTATTTTTTTTTTTGTATTATGCAACATCCACTGTGATCATTTTGGTACATAATTTTTTTTATTATGCCTCATCCACAATGATCACTTTGGAACGTCAATTATTTTTTTTATTATGCAACATCCACTGTAATCATTTTGGTACATCATTTTTTTAATTATGCCTCATCCACAATGATCACTTTGGAACGTCAATTATTTTTTTTTTTTGTATTATGCAACATCCACTGTGATCATTTTGGTACATAATTTTTTTTATTATGCCTCATCCACAATGATCACTTTGGAACGTCAATTATTTTTTTTATTATGCAACATCCACTGTAATCATTTTGGTACATCATTTTTTTAATTATGCCTCATCCACAATGATCACTTTGGAACATAATTTTTTTTTTTTATTATGCATCATCCACTGTGATCATTTTGGTACATAATTTTTTTTATTATGCCTCATCCACAATGATCACTTTGGAACGTCAATTATTTTTTTTTTGTATTATGCAACATCCACTGTGATCATTTTGGTACATAATTTTTTTTATTATGCCTCATCCACAATGATCACTTTGGAACGTCAATTATTTTTTTTATTATGCAACATCCACTGTAATCATTTTGGTACATCATTTTTTTAATTATGCCTCATCCACAATGATCACTTTGGAACGTCAATTATTTTTTTTTTGTATTATGCAACATCCACTGTGATCATTTTGGTACATAATTTTTTTTATTATGCCTCATCCACAATGATCACTTTGGAACGTCAATTATTTTTTTTATTATGCAACATCCACTGTTATCATTTTGGTACATCATTTTTTTTTAATTTTGCCTCATCCACATGATCATTTTGGAACGTCAATTATTTTTTTTTTTTTGTATTATGCAACATCCACTGTGATCATTTTGGTACATAATTTTTTTTATTATGCCTCATCCACAATGATCACTTTGGAACGTCAATTATTTTTTTTATTATGCAACATCCACTGTAATCATTTTGGTACATCATTTTTTTAATTATGCCTCATCCACAATGATCACTTTGGAACGTCAATTATTTTTTTTTTGTATTATGCAACATCCACTGTGATCATTTTGGTACATAATTTTTTTAATTATGCATCATCCACTGTGATCATTTTGGAACATAATTTTTTTTTAATTTTGCCTCATCCACATGATCATTTTGGAACGTCAATTATTTTTTTTTTTTTGTATTATGCAACATCCACTGTGATCATTTTGGTACATAATTTTTTTTATTATGCCTCATCCACAATGATCACTTTGGAACGTCAATTATTTTTTTTATTATGCAACATCCACTGTAATCATTTTGGTACATCATTTTTTTTAATTATGCCTCATCCACAATGATCACTTTGGAACGTCAATTATTTTTTTTATTATGCATCATCCACTGTGATCATTTTGGAACATCATTTTTTTAATTATGCCTCATCCACAATGATCACTTTGGAACGTCAATTATTATTATTTTTTTTGTATTATGCAACATCCACTATGATCATTTTGGTACATAATTTTTTTTATTATGCCTCATCCACAATGATCACTTTGGAACGTCAATTATTTTTTTTATTATGCAACATCCACTGTAATCATTTTGGTACATCATTTTTTTAATTATGCCTCATCCACAATGATCACTTTAGAACATAATTTTTTTTTTTATTATGCATCATCCACTGTGATCATTTTGGAACATCATTTTTTTTAATTATGCCTCATCCACAATGATCACTTTGGAACGTCAATTATTATTATTTTTTTTGTATTATGCAACATCCACTGTGATCATTTTGGTACATCATTTTTTTAATTACGCCTCATCCACAATGATCACTTTGGAACGTCAATTTTTTTTATTATGCATCATCCACTGTGATCATTTTGGAACATAATTTTTTTTATTATGCCTCATCCACAATGATCACTTTGGAACGTCAATTATTTTTTTTATTATGCAACATCCACTGTAATCATTTTGGTACATCATTTTTTTAATTATGCCTCATCCACAATGATCACTTTGGAACGTCAATTATTTTTTATTTTTTGTATTATGCAACATCCACTGTGATCATTTTGGTACATAATTTTTTTTATTATGCCTCATCCACAATGATCACTTTGGAACGTCAATTATTTTTTTTATTATGCAACATCCACTGTAATCATTTTGGTACATCATTTTTTTAATTATGCCTCATCCACAATGATCACTTTGGAACATAATTTTTTTTTTATTATGCATCATCCACTGTGATCATTTTGGAACATCATTTTTTTTAATTATGCCTTATCCACAATGATCACTTTGGAACGTCAATTATTTTTTTTTTTTTGTATTATGCAACATCCACTGTGATCATTTTGGTACATCATTTTTTTAATTACGCCTCATCCACAATGATCACTTTGGAACGTCAATTTTTTTTATTATGCATCATCCACTGTGATCATTTTGGAACATAATTTTTTTTTAATTTTGCCTGATCCGCATGATCATTTTGGAACGTCAATTTTTTTTTTATTATGCAACATCCACTGTGATCATTTTGGAAAATTAATTTTTTTTGTATCACAAATTTTTGGTGGAATCGTTATTTTACGGTCATCATCGCCCTTGCCATTATTTTGAATTCTTCTCTCACTTCCTTTTCGTTTTCGAATGTTTCTTCCACATTGATATCCTCTTTAATTGTTTCTATAACTTCGAAATCCTCTTTGATGGCATTTTTACTTCAATATACTTTTGAATTGTTTTTTCTATTTTTATATTTTCTTCAATTACTTCTCTTACTTCAATATCGACTCTTCAAAATTATGGGTTTTAATACATATCTTAAATCGCTCGTATCTTCTAAACGGGAAGAGTTACGCGTAGCAAACTTTTACAAAATATTGGTACAAATTTTTGGTGGAATGGTTTTTTTAATACCATCATTGCGCTTGACATCCTTTTTGAATGCTTCTCTCACTTGGTCTTCCTCCTTGAATGCTTCTTTAACCTCGATATCCTCTATTTTTGCTTCTTTCACATTGATATCCTTTTTAATTGCTTTTTCTACTTATATATTTTCTTCAATTGCTTCTTTTACTTCAATTCCCACTCTACAAAATTATGGGTTTTAATACAAATCTTAAATCGCTCGTATCTTCTAAACGGGAAGAGTTACGCGTAGCAAACTTTTACAAAATATTGGTACTAATTTTTGGTGGAGTAGTTTTTTTAATACCACATTGCCCTTGACATCCTTTTTAAATGCTTCTTTCACTTCGTCTTCCACTTTGAATGATTCTTTCAACTCGATATCCTCTATTTTTGCTTCTTCCACTTTGATATCCTTTTTAATTGCTTTTTCTACTTATATATTTTCTTCAATTGCTTCTGTTACTTCAATTTCCACTCTACAAAATACAAATCTTAAATCGCTCGTATCTTCTAAACGGGAAGAGTTACGTGTAGCAAACTTTTACAAAATATTGGTACAAATTTTTGTTGGAATAGTTTTTTTAATACCATCATTGCCCTTGACATCCTTTCTGAATGCTTCTCTTACTTCGTCTTCCTCTTTAAATGCTTATTTCACCACGATATCCTCTATTTTTGCTTCTTCCGCTTTGATATCCTTTTTAATTGCTTTTTCTACTTATATATTTTCTTCAATTGCTTCTTTTACTTCAATTTCCACTCTACAAAAT
Source organism: Philereme transversata (assembly GCA_963924445.1). Classification (NCBI taxonomy): domain Eukaryota; kingdom Metazoa; phylum Arthropoda; class Insecta; order Lepidoptera; family Geometridae; genus Philereme; species Philereme transversata. Next base: position 10,226,714 of record OZ004353.1, read on the forward strand.
TATGGGTTTTAATACAAATCTTAAATCGCTCGTATCTTCTAAACGGGAAGAGTTACGCCTACCAAACTTTTACAAAATATTGGTACAAATTTTTGATGGAATAGTTTTTTAATACCATCATTGCCCTTGACATCCTTTTTAAATACTTCTCTCACTTGGTCTTCCTCCTTGAATGCTTCTTTCACCTCGATATCCTCTATTTTTGCTTCTTCCACTTTGATATCCTTTTTAATTGCTTTTTCTACTTATATGTTTTCTTCAATTGCTTCTTTTACTTCAATTTCCACTCTACAAAATTATGGGGTTTCATACAAAACTTAAATCGCTCGTATCTTTTAAACGGGAAGAGATAGCTCGAGGAAACTTTTACAAAATATTGGTATAAGTTTTTGGTGGAACCGTTTTTTTATTTTTATCATTGTCCTCGACGTCTTTTACTCAATTTCAATTTCCTCTTTGATTGTTTCTGCTACTTCGATATCCTATTTGATTGCTTCTTCCACTTCGATATCATCTTTGAATGCTGCGTCCACTTGGAAATCCTCTATGATTTCATTGCTTCTTCCATTTAGATATCGTCTTTGACTGCTTCTTACACATGGATATCCTCTTCGATAGCTTTTAACAGCTCGATATCCTCTTTGATTGCTTCTTCCACTTTGATATCCTCTTTTATTGCTTCTACCAATTCGATATCATCTTCGATTTCCTTTTGATTGCTTCTTGCACTGCAATATTCTCTTTGATTGCGTCTTTATCTTCGATATGGTTTTTGATAGCATTTTCACTTCAATATCCTCTGTGATGGCTTCTTACACTTCGATATCTTCTTTGATTGCTTCTTCCACTTCGATATCCTCTAAGATTGCTTCTTCCACTTCGATACCTTCTTTGATTGCTTCTTCCACTTCGATATCGTCTTTGATTGCTTTTTTCACTTCGTCATCTTAGAATGCTTCTACCACCTCGGTATCCTCTTTGATTGCTTACTCAACTTCAATTTCCTCTTTAATAGTTTCTGCTAATTCGATATCCTATTTGATTGCTGCTTTCACTTCAATATCCTGTTTGATTGCTTCTTGCACTTCGAAATCATATTTGATTGCTGCTTCCATTTGGATATCTTCTTTGATTTGATTGCTTCTTCCATTTCGATATCGTCTTTGACTGCTTCTTACACATGGATATCCTTTTTGATCGCTTTTAACAGCTCGAAATCCTCTTTGATTGCTTCTTCGACAAAAACAATAACACGCGAGTTGCGTGCAACTCGCGCACTACGCAACCTCTAGTATATATATATATTTAAACATCCAGACCCAGAAATGTAGATCATGCAAACATTTGTTCCGCGGCGGTATTCAAACCCGCTACCTCCTGCGTCTCAGCCGGCTAAATGCCTACTGCGCCACGGAGGTTGCCATACCTACATTATCACTTGGTGTTTTAATTAAAATAATAAATATAATTCATAATTTAATTTGTATCTATCATTTTATTATTTTCCTTTGATCCTGATTAATTTTATTACTTACTTTCTTTCATAAGTTTTACGTTAAAGTTATGCAATAAACTTATACTAACTATACAAAAACAAAAGTACTTTTATCGTAAATAACCTACGTATTTAATTCAATCGCGTCTGTCTTTAAACAAACAAGTACCGGCCGGCACTTCGAGTAGTAGCATAGCAGTCAATACTTAGTATTTGTTCAAGTCACACGTGTTGTGGGAAATAATTGATTTATATATCTACGATAAAAAATACAGGGATTAAGAACGCCTTATACCTAAGGTAAGCAGATCTTTATGTCTTTCAAGATAACTTGTTGCTTGTAACTTATTTGAAGGTATTTGAGAGGAGATGCTCTACATTCACGCGAAGCCGCTGTATTTAGAACTATTGGTTCTGTGTTTCTGATTAAATATTCAATAATAGCTAATGAATTACTTTCACCTATAAGCTGTTTGTTTAAAAATATTGAAATGTGGGAATACCAATGAGCCAAGGTGAATAATAATTTAAAACTTAAGTGAATAATACAGGGTGCACGGTGCAATAACCTGTATTACGCCTATGCAATAAGTTGTCAACACAGCAAAATATTATACCTACATACATCGATCAATTTCATGTTGACTTCATTATATTTGCTTGTGTGTACCTGCTGGTAAGTACCTACTGTTCTATATTTTTAATAATAAAATTTAACCTTGGTGTCATAAATGTCTGAAAAGATTGTTTGATAAGTGAATTGCAAATGGGTTTAGTTTGGAGATAAGAAAAGATAAATTAAAGACATAAACGAGATCTAGAGTCATTCCGGTCATTCGCATTAAATAGTTTTGCTAGACAGTCATATTATTAAAATTCGACGAGTAGGTAGGCAAAATAATAAGTAAAAAACTATACGTATGTTCTGTTATAAAGAGGATATGAATTAATCTTTATAAAATTAATTTATTTCTTATGTATCATCTGTTGTAAATGTGTTATAAGTGCTATGTAACCGATAAATGATTGTCTATCTCTAGCTGATTAGAAAATAATTTAATATCACATGAGACAGTGGTGGCGATTCTGTTGTTTACCCTAACTAAAATTGTGTAAAATACGAACGGTCTTATTTTAAAGATCAAATTAGAATGAGATATTAAAAAATATAATATAAAATAAAAATATAAAATTAAGATATAAATTAGAGTGACATTTCTAAATTTAAGTATTTTTAAATAAGAAAGCGTGTTTGCGGGCTAGTTTTAGTCAACAACAATTTGATTGATCACTAAAACTAGCCCGCAAACATGTCATCATAACAAAAATTACTTAATTTTAAAAATGTCACTTTAAATTTCATTCTTATTTGATCTTTAGCGTGAACAAAATAAGACCAGTATTTTACACAATTTTAGTTAGCGTAAACAACAGAATTGCCACCACTGCCTTGAATTTAGTGAAAATATTACATGTATGCAATGCTGTAATTTCAGTTTGGGTCCTGAAGAAAATACGAAGCATATATCCCGCTTAATAGGTACGAATACCAGTCAATAATCTATGAACAAGTGAAATGGAGAGAGTGGATAGAAAACGTAGACAAACAAACTAATCCTAGCCCAAGGAAAAGTTTTGACAAACCTCATTCTGCATCATTCAGGTAAAAATTTACACTTAAACACATAATTTTATGATCTCCGTGGCGCGGTGGGCGAATTGCCGGCTACGAAGCCGGAGGTTGCGGGTTCGATTCCCTCCGCGGAACTAATGTTTGCATGATCTACAGATATTTGTTCCGGGTTTGTATATTTTTCTATATATTATAAGTATGTATTTACAAAAAAAGTATATAAGTATTCCATCAGTTATCTGGTTCCCATAGTACAAGCTTGGCTTAGTTTGGGGCTAGATAGAGTTGTGTGAAATGTCCAGCATTATTTATTTATTATATTTATAATAATTATTATCAAACACGATAATATTATCCCGATGTTTATACCTTATAGTATGACATTCCAAAACCTTTGGTTCTCTTTTAGGAAAAATGGTCCAACAAGTTTTTGCAGTATGGGACTACGTGATAATGGGAGCGACAATGGTCGCTTCCTTAGCAATTGGACTCTACTTTCGTTTTAGTGGAGGCAAACAACGGACAAACACGGTAACCATCCATCCCATGTACCTACAATTTGCTTGAGTTTTATTGTTTTTTTCTAGAATTTAATAACTTTATAGAAAACTTTCGTGATTTATTTCAATCATTATTATAAATAGATCAGCTGTTGCCCACGACTTCGTACGCGTTACACTATTAAATGTGTAGGTAATCTAAGAATAAAGCAAACTAGCTGTTGCAACTTGACTTGACACCCAATTTTATCCCATGGGACCTGATTTATGGGATAAAAAGTAACCTATGACGGTATCTAGATTATAATCTACGTAAATACTAAATTTCATTGTAATCGGTTCAGCTGTTACGACGTGATTGAGTAACAAACAAACAGACAAATAAATAAATAAACAAACATCTACACTTTCGCATTTATAACATTAGTGTAATAGATATTAAATAACGCTTTATTGTACTTAAATTATAAAACAAAATAAAAACACAAGTAACAATACTCGCAGAAATACAAGTGGCGATCTTATTGCTAAAAGCGATTTTTCCAGACAACCGGATAAATACGGGATTCATCACGTATCGTTTTATAGGTCTTTCGACCGACATTGTCATTTTCATTGAACATTGTCGGTTGAAACACCGATAAAACTACGTTCTAAATCCCGTATTTATAATAATGATTAATAAACCTTCTGTTTTCTTTTAGGAATATCTATTAGCCGATCGAAATCAATCAACTCTACCAGTGGCAGTTTCTTTGATGGCATCTTTCATGTCTGCCATCACATTACTAGGAGTGTCTTCTGAAAACTACTTCTATGGCATGATGTTTTTTATCATGAACATTGGCTATCTTATCGGTACTCCTATAGCCAGTCGACTGTATCTACCCGTATTCTTCGGGCTGCAGAAAACCACTACCTATGAATATTTGGAACTTCGATTCGGGCCAAGAATAAGAGTGCTCACGTCTCTGACTTACAGTGTTCAGATGATCCTCTACAGTGGTATTGTTCTCTACGCTCCAGCAATAGTCCTAGAATCTGTGACCGGTCTTGACAGACTGATTTCTATCTTGCTCGTTGGACTAGTATGTACCATCTACTCGACTTTGGGAGGGATGAAAGCAGTCCTGTACACGGATCTCCTACAGTCTCTACTGATGTTCGCAGCGGTATTATCCGTTCTTGTGTTTACGTCGATTGATCTCGGTGGATTTGACCAAATATTTGTAATTGCTAAAGAAGGGGGACGTTTGGACTTTTCTAAGTAAGACTTGAACACGCCGTGATTCTTTAAATTATTATTTATACCTACAATAATTACAAGTCCATATTCTTTTCAGCATTAGTTTCGATCCAACAGAAAGGCACACATGGTGGGCTCTTCTATTATCAGGCACCATTACATTTTTGTCATTGTACGCCGTAAACCAAACCCAAGTAAGTTTAGTTTCGGTTTCTTATCTTTATATTTGATATTTAGATTTTTCTCATTGTATGCCATGGCTAACCAAATTTTTGTGATAATTTCTAACTATCTGAATAGTCTAATCAGTAATCTATATATTCACAGGTCCAAAGACTGTTAACAGTCAGCACTTTGGAACAGTCTCAGAACTGTTTATGGTGGAGTTGGCCGGTGCTCGCTGCCCTGAGCTTGGTGACTTGCATCAGCGGATTGGGCATGTATGCTGTTTATAAGGAATGCGATCCTTTCACAAGTGGATCAATAAGCGCGGTAACAATTACTTACATAATTTTATCCCTGGACTAATTACTGTATTTTAATATATATTTGATAATAATGCACCCTTGTTGAGAGAGCCACGAGGCTTATTAATTGTGGATTCAATTGATTGTACTCTATTTTATCAGATAGATCAGCTGATGCCGTACTATGTGGTGAACGCGATGCGCGGTGCCCCCGGGCTCGCGGGGCTCTTTGTCGCCGGCATCTTCAGTGCCTCGCTCTCCACCATATCGTCATCCTGCAACTCTTTGGCTGCAGTCACTTTGTCAGACTTCATATCCAGGTAAGACCACATAAAAGTCACAGCTTTCTTTATATAATTTATCTGTGATTGAATAACAAATTTATTTGTTCAAAAGACAGCAGCTTCTACAATTACATCAACTTATCTCTCACATAATCATATTTTTCAATGGATATCTTGTTGACTGTTCTTTTGCTCCTTAGGTGGTGCAAAGTCAAAGAGGCATACATTATCTGGCTGACAAAAGTCCTGGCTTTTGTCTACGGCTTGGTATTTGTTACAATGGCCTATTTGGCGCAATATCTGGGTGGGATACTGCAGGCATCACTCACGATCTTCGGAGCTGTGGGTGGACCTGTGCTCGGAGTCTTTACCCTTGGAATGTTTACCACATTTGCAAATGAAATGGTCAGTTTGCATCTCTTTCGCAATAACTCTAATAATGTTTCTTAATATAAAAAGTAGATATTTCAACGTCTTCTACTCGTACTAGCTTTTTATAACTATTAATATCTTTTCTTTACTATTTCAGGGAGTTTCAGTAGCACTAATCAGTGGCATTGCTTTCAATCTCTGGATAAACTTGGGTGGACCAAGACCAGCGCCAGTGAAGCTACCACTAAGCGTGGAAGGTTGTGCGTTCAATGTCACCTTGCCTGCTCTATCGACGACACATCCCAGTGACTACTTCTATATGTACAGGATCTCTTATTTGTGGACCAGCCCAGTAAGTTTTATATGGCTTTTCGTCGGGTGGATCACTTCAAATTACAATATCTGGGCTCACACCCGATGTGATCATAAAATTCGCGAAAAGATGTGGATCAAAATACTTGTAAATCTTTATAGTAGAGTTATAAATAACTAGTAGTGGATGTAGTTCGTATGACTCCAAGACATCGATGTGGGAGATCCAGAATATCGCTTTTTATCAGACTGCGGGCAAATCATACGTGGCGACCACGTATATTTTGGATTTAAATACAATGGATTTCATTAAATGCCCTCTTTACAGATTGGTCTATTATGGGTGCTAATAGTCGGTTCAGTGGTATCATTACTGTGGAGGCACAAGCAGCCATGGGACCGCGAAGGGAAAGAGCACCCTGACCCGGCACTCTTCACTCCACCTCTCGCACGGAGACTAAGAGCAAAGTTTGCTGAAGAAAAAACTGACATTCAGGTACGCATTTCTTTATTATGTCACTTCAGTTCTTTAAGATCAACCAGATTGAGTACTAGCGAGCCGAAAGGATTTAGAGTACATTGCAGAGACACCTTCTTACAATTTGTTGATTTTATCATCAAGCAGCCGTAGGACGTCTACAGACTGCTGAACATTTTCCCCAGAGATTTCTAGTGTGACCGATTTCGTGCAGCCTGCACGCAACGGCCTCTGTTTGGTTGTATTTTGGTCTTGTGCTCCATCTAGTCGTTAAATCTATTTAGAAGGAAATTTTAATTGCCCTAGACTAGATTGAAATGGTACTGAAAAAAGGTCAAAACAATAAGATCTGATCCTCATCTGATTTAGTGATCGGTTAGTTCGATTAGTAAATAACCTATATTTATCGAAAATTGTTAGGTTTCTTTTTACCCGACTTTTCGCAGGATATTTTCTACAATTCTATGACAATCTTAAGATGTCATAGAATTAGAGATAAAAAATGCCTTTCAAAGAGTTCTTTGGCACGGTGGACGAGAAACCGACAGAGACGCTTTGTATCGTGCAGACAGACAAATAAACATAACTACTGTGCAAAGAAAATTAGAATAATCTTAGTTGTTATCGATCATCATTCATTAATAATTTCCTAATCCTAATCGCAGTATTATCTATTTCTAGAATGAACTTCAAACAGTTAGCGAGAAGGTTCAAGATTGAAGATACTCAAGACTTTCTGTTTATGTAAAATAAACATAATAAGATGGAGTAGTGTTTTAATGTTTTTGCCATATTATGTTAACGGAAAATTTACTTATAGTATAAATAACTAATTGTAAGACTATGCAGCTAAATAAAAGATTATGGTTTGTATTGTTTTAATTTTTTTTAAGTATATGTTTTTTTTTGTAAGTTGTGCTTATTCCAAACATGTTCAAATAGATGGTCAAAAAGAGTAACTTATTTTAAGCTGACATGAAACCTTGCTTTGGGTTTGTGATATCCTCTAGTTGTCGCCGCAAGAATGCATTCTGTAAATAAACATAATTGATTGATTCGTAATTGAGCTACTTGTGTATATATATATATATATATATATATGTATATATATATATGTATGTATGTACATATAAGGCAATATAAGCTAGTACGGCTAGTAGATTATTGATGGAGCGAAGTGAGCTCTCCTAATCAACTTTGGCAAATCCGGCGTTCTATGTATGTAAGTATGTATGTTTGTTTGCTTGTCCGAGGATAACTTTCGAAGCATAGATCCGATCATCTTGAAATTTCATACATAGGTAATACATAGTGATGGCACAATTTTGGTATAACTAAATGAGCTAATGTGGGGTGAGTAAAATGTTGGGGGGTTGTTGAGATATTGGGGTTGGGGCAAGAGGGGTAAAAAAAATGAAAATAAGACTATTAGGTCACATGGGACGTCAAATGAAAGGTCTTCATTAGTACATTCCAACCCTGTTTTTATTTTTAGTAAAGGTTTTGTAGTTTTTGAGTTATTAGCCATAATAAAAACAAAACTTTGACAAAACTCACAGGGTATACCAGTAACCCCACAATGCTGAAATTTAGTGTTCGTTTAGCTTTAGTGACACAAATATAGGCAAAAGTCTGAAATCCAAAATAACTGCATGTTGTACCCCAAAAAAGATTAACCAATTGACATGAACTCCCGTTACCTGTAATTTGAATGAAACTGTAGGTCAAGTAATGTGGTTGTGTATTTCGTGGCACTATTTTGATAGTCAAAGTTACGAATAACATATTTTTGTTTTTATGGGACACTCGCGAGATCTCAGTTCGGGGCGAACCACTTGTTTATATTATTCCACACACACCTTTACATACGAGCATTAATGGGGCCGAAGCCAACGAGTAAGAGGGCTGTTTAAACCTTATAAAATTCTAACTTCACACTACGCATGCCAACATTAGAAATCATATCAGGTTATTTGCTACAATATGGTAGAATACAGTCACAATTCGAGACTAGTGGGCACAGACCTACAGCCGGTCTGTGCCCACTAGTCTCGAATTAACGGTAAAGGTAGAGTCTTAAAAAAAACTTACTTCTCTCAGCAAGTCATCTTCTCTCTCCGCTGCAATTTTGAGCATTTCTTTCGACCGTTCGAGAAGCAAATCCTTCTCTTGCATGCTTCGTTTTAAATTCGCGATCTCTATGCGATGCGATTCTAGTTGAGCACGACTCTGGAAGAAGTGTATAAACCTTGTATGATTAAGGTGAAGCGCGTGTGAAACCACGCACAGTTAAAATAATAAGTTATTTTTGATCATTTTGTATGAACATTCTATGAACTGTTTACAAACCTTAAAAACCGGGCAAAAAGTAATGTGCGCATTAACGTGTGCTTAAACCGTGTATTCCTTCAGCGTTTTAAATAATAAATAAATAATAAATAGAGTTCCGCTTTGACCGGCGTCGTATAAGCAATAAAAGCACACGATCTGCGTTTGGTAAAATCCGAATAAATAGTAAGAGTGAACAATTTAAACAGCAGAAAGTGCAATAAGTGTTTTAAAGGGTCAGTGTAGAAATTAGTATAAAAATATTCAGGCTGGTACACCTGTAAGTACTTTTTCATGTCTATTTAACCTACAAAAGAACGTCCGCCACGTGCTTACTGGAGACAGAAATTGAGTTTTTCGAATACGCTGCCAAATCAAGATCGGTACCCCACCAATTTTCCACCGTTAAGTGATTTGTAACAATAATTGACACAATATCTTGAAATATAAGATTTTTCCGGCCAAGATTTTCGCCGCGGGAAGAAATCGAAGAACTACTTTTTCTTTGTAAATACAGAAAATAGCTCCATCACAAGTTTTACTAAAGCGAAGAGAAGGCGGGTGAACGAGGAAGATACCTTTTTTCTGTTTTTTTTTGTTCTGTTGTTTCCTCCTGCTTTGTTTGTTGTTGGTTTTTTTTTTTTATTATTTAACGTTCATAACGACTAATTATTTCACAAGTTTTGGTATTAACTTACATTCAATAATTTTAGATGTAAGATTCTTTTAGATCTACAGTCTGGATCCTAAATATATAAAAAGAAAAAATATAGAAAAAGTAAACGGGGGAAGAGGGAGAGAAGGGAAATCATATTTAGCAGAGTTGCAAACGTCTCAGGAATCTGGCTTACTTGCTGGAATTGGGTACCTTACTTAATTACTACTTAATAACTGTGTAGTGAGTGATTGGCCGCCTCGGGTGAGAGTAGGTGGAGACTGCTTTGGCCAGTGAAACCCCAACCCTTACCTTCTAACGTTGTCCCGGATTGATGTGATCATCCCAACAAGTATCTGAAAATAGTTGTAAAAGGAGGAAAGAGGGGGAAGAAAGGAAACGGCAAAAGGAGAGAAACAGGGGAGAAAAGGGAAAAGAAAAGGAAAAAAGGAAACGAAGGAAAGGGGAAAAAATGTCAACACGGGCAACCAAAGCTAAGTTAGCTGCTAAGAGTGAGCCCATAAGGAAGGAAGCCCTCATTCGAAACGCGGAAGGTACCGCAGGTATCAGCCAGGGAACCTGTAAACCGATATCGTCATCGCAGCCGTCATCAAGAGAGCAATCACCGACGCCATCATCTAGATCAGGTGTTTCATCTGGTGGCTCAATGGGCTCGTCGGCTGTTCAAGTAATGCGACAAACAGCAAACACAATATATTTGAATGCTAAGGAACAAATAGAACTTGCTAAAAGTATTGAGTCTTCTGTAAAGGAGAAAGTCCAAGCAGATCTGGAGAGCCTGTTCAACATAGTTCTGAAACTCTGTGAATCAAAACAAAATATGCAAGAGCAAATAGATAAAATAAGAGATCAGGCACAAGAAAAGATTATTAAACAAGAAAAGGAAAATAGTAAGAAACTGACTGAAATATTGACAACGATGCAAAAAAAAGTCCCCGGCCCGACAACAGAGGAAATTTTGACAGAAATAAAGTCACTACGACAAATGGTGGTCTTTGAAGTCCTTGAAGGTAAAAAAACACAACCAGACCATAAAAAATGTCCGGTACTAGCCGATATTGACCAACTAAAGGGAGAACTGAAAGAGTTCAAAGCGGTTATGAAGCAGGCCAGGCAGGATACCCTGGTGGAGCCAGCTGCCACCAAGCAACTCCACGAAGAAATAAAAACCCTGGGAGCGCCCTTAAATAACACCAAGGTCCAGCTAGAGGAAATAGTTACAGCGACCAAAACTCAAGGAAATCCAGCAACTTACGCAGAAATGGCTCGTAAACAAGCACAACAGACACGAAACCACGCCCTCATTGTATCATCATCAGACCAAGCTGATACCAGTACAGAAGTGTTGGAAAAGATAAGAGGTGCGGTAGATGCAAGGAAGACTGGAATCCAGATTGACAGTGTTAGAAAAGCAAGGGATCAAAAAATTGTGATAGGGTGCAAGAGTCAAGAAGAAGCGAAAAAAATACAAAATCGAATCCAAATAGAAGCAAAAGGGCTAAAGGTGGAGGAGGCAAAGAGCAAAGACCCTCTTGTAGTCATTAAAGATGTCCTCTCCTATAATACTGACGAGGATATATTGCGTTCACTTAAAACACAGAATGCACACATCACTGGAAATATATCCGAAAATGAATACAGAGTGTCGGTGAAATACAGGAGGAGAGCGCGGAACCCTATGGAGAGCCACGTAGCGCTACAAGTTTCTCCACTCATATGGCAAAAATTAACAGCAGTTGGCCAAATACATATCGACTTGCAAAGACGACCTGTAATGGATCAGAGCCCGCTGATACAATGCACTAAGTGCCTTGGTTTCGGCCACGGGCGCAGGCTGTGCAAGGAAGCTGTGGATCTTTGCAGCCACTGTTCAGGCCCCCATCTTAGAAAAGACTGCCCAGCGTGGACAATCGGGGAAGGGCCTTCTTGCCGAAACTGTCGTATAGCAAAAATCGATAGACAAGATCACAGCGCGTTCGATACGGAATGCCCGATACGAAGACGGTGGGACTTGCTAGCAAGGTCAAGCGTTGCATACTGTTAAAAGAAGAGGTTCCCAGAATTTATAAGGTGCTTCAAGCCAACTTGCAAAGAGGTAGACTGGCTACACAAGAATACCTACTGGATGCGCAAAAAGAAAATGTGGGATTCGGAATAATACAAGAGCCATATGTCGGAAATATTGGAAGAGTTAAAAACTATGCAGGGATTAGAATAATCCAAAATACAATTCCAACTACTCCTGGAAAACCCGTTAAAGCAGCTATTGTGGTCCTAGACCAAAATATAAAAATTATAGCCGATCCCACACTATCCACTGAAAACATAGCTTATGCTACACTCTGTACAAGCACCTGGAAGCTGGGAGTAATGTCAGTCTACTTTGAAGACACCCAACCGCTGGACCCATACCTGGAACATGTGAAAAAGATCCTCGAAAAGTCAAAACTTAAAAACATTATTGTTGGAGGGGATGCAAACGCATGGAGTCCATGGTGGGGAAGTGTGAAGGAAGACAGTAGAGGAGCAGAGTTGGCAGCCTTCATCGACGAAGTTAGCCTTCATATTCTAAACGTAGGAGACAAACCTACATTTCAGATCATTCGTAACGGCAAATTGTGCCAGAGCAGGGTCGATGTAACATTATGCAATGAAGACGCCTTATCAAAAATTGAAAATTGGGAAGTAGATGAAACGGTCACAAGCTCAGACCATAATGCAATTAGGTTCACGATCTCCTTTGAAAAACCTGCAGATATTGATATAAAATCCACTAGGATTTATAATACCAGGAAAGCGAAATGGTTAGATTTTAAAGTAATATTAGCAAGGACCCTGTCACAAAAGGGAATAAATAAAAATACAGTGAGAAAAATTGAAACAAAAGAAGAACTGGAAATCAAACTTGAAACATACATAAGTAGTATAAAAGATGCCTGTGAAGAGACAATCCCAAAAATAATAAATAAAACTAAATTCCAATTGCCATGGTTGACAGAAGAATTGACAAAGAAAAAGAAAGATATGACTACAAAAAAAAGGAGGATACGGTGCGCAGCGCCAAACAGAAGAGAATTAGTCATAAAAGAATATTTAGAGGCCAGAACAATGTATGAAGAGGAAACAAAAGTAGAACAAACAAGAAGCTGGAAAGATTTCTGTTCTACTCAAAACAGAGAAAGTATGTGGGATGGTATATACAGAGTCATAAAACAGACAACAAAGAGACATCCAGAAATATTACTAACCAAAGACGGAAATACCCTCAATCCTACTGAATCAGCAGAACTTCTCACAAACACCTTCTACCCCGATGACAAGATAGAGGAAGACACGGCATACCACAAAGCAATAAGGGAACAAACCAATGAAAATATGTTAGAAGAAGACGACGTAGAGGATGATCCTCCATTTACATCAGAGGAAGTGCAAAGCGTAGTGAACAGCTTTGACCCCAAAAAAGCACCTGGACCGGATGGACTAACTGCCGATATATGTGCTAAGGCGATAGACATTGATGTGCAGCTATTTCTGGAAATAGCTAACAGATGCCTTTACCTAGGATACTTCCCAAAACCTTGGAAAATAGCAGCTGTGGTGGTTTTGAGGAAACCAGGCAAGAGCGATTATACTCACCCAAAATCATACAGACCTATAGGCCTTCTGTCAGTGCTTGGAAAGATCTTGGAAAAAATGATGGTAAAGCGAATAAGATATCACATGATACCAAAATGTAATCCAAGGCAATACGGTTTTGTTTCACAGCGCTGCACAGAATACTCCCTATATGACCTCCTTAATCACATAAGGAAAGAAATACTTGAAAAGAAAATCACCATCCTAGTATCGTTAGATATAGAAGGGGCATTCGATAATGCGTGGTGGCCCGCTATAAAATTACAACTGAAGGCAAAAACATGTCCAAAAAATATCAGACGGTTCGTACATAGTTATTTAGAAGATATACAAGTAAAGGTGACGTACACAGAAGCGCAATGCATTAAAAGAAATACAAAAGGATGTATACAAGGTTCAATTGGTGGCCCAACGTTTTGGAACATTCTACTGGACCCTCTTCTGGAACAATTGGACGCAAATGGAACCTATTGCCAAGCATTTGCAGATGATATAGTCCTTGTCTTCTCCGGAATATCAATACATGAAATGCAGGATACTATAAATAAAACATTAAATGACGTGTCTGAGTGGGGTATAAAAAATAAACTGAATTTTGCAGCACATAAAACAAACGCAATGATACTAACCAAAAAATTAAAATTTGATGTCCCTGTCTTAAGTATGGGCGGCGTTACCATTAATTTGGCAGAAGAAGTAAAATTGTTAGGATTAACAATAGATAAAAAGCTAACCTTTAATAAACATATTTCTAATCTCTGCCAAAGAGCATCAGATATTTATAAAATACTATCTAGAGCAGCAAAAGTAAACTGGGGCCTGAATCCAGAGGTTACGAGAACTATATACGTTGCAGTTATAGAACCAATAATTCTTTATTCATCCAGCGCCTGGTTCCAAGCAGCGGAAAAGGTATCAGCTAGAAGACAACTACTTGCAATCCAAAGAGGCTTCGCACAAAAAATATGTCGGTCATACTGAACAGTGTCTTTGAATGCGGCACTACTACTGTCGGGTCTTCTACCAATAGACCTTAGAATCCGCGAAGCTGCAACACTTTACGAAGCAAAGAGGGGAAAGCCCCTTGATACATATTTAGCAGATAGGACCCTTGAAAGAAGAGTCGACTTCATGGAAGCGTGTCACCCAGCGGAAATGAAGGAAATAAAGTTTCGGTGCATTGAAGAATGGACGGAAAAAACTATAAAAGAGAACGAAATAAATGGTCTATTAGTGTTTACAGATGGCAGTAAAACAGAGGGTAAAGTAGGAGCTGCCCTGTCTTGGTGGAGAAATGGTAAAGAGGTGAAGAGCAAAAAGCTCTCATTGGAACCGTACTGCACTGTTTTTCAGGCAGAAATGTACGCACTGTACTACGTCACAGAGCAAGCCCAAAAGATGAATGACCCTAAAATAACTATCTTCAGTGACTCAAGGTCATCACTTGAAAGTATTCAAAACTACGGGACCTTCAACCCGCTCGCGTTTGCCATCAGAAAAAATATATTAGGTCTTAGAGCATCAGGCAAACAACTACATTTGTTCTGGGTGAAAGCCCATGTGGGGATTGAAGGAAACGAACGCGCAGATGAACTCGCGAAAGCAGCAGCACTCGGACTCAAAAAGGCTCGTGATTATGACCAATGCCCGATATCGTATATTAAAAGAGAAATTAGACAGGATTCAATCAGACGATGGGATAAAAGATACACAGACGCGGAGACGGCTGGAACAACGAAGGTTTTCTTTCCAAGCGTTATAAACGCCTATAGAGTCCTTAAAAAAGTAAAGTTGGATAAAATTCTAGTACAAGCATTTACTGGCCATGGCGGCTTCGCGTACTACCTGCATAGATTTAAAATCAAACACTCACCCGCATGCATCTGTGACCCGGAAAAAGAGGAAAGTAGCATACACTTAATTGTAGAATGTCCTGTATATATTAAAAAGCGTGCTTCATTAGAAATAGAATTTGGTAGGGACATGAAAAATGAAAATATATTTGAATGGCTCCAAGATCCGGAAAGTAGGGACAAATTTCTGGACTTTTGTAGCTTGGTAACAAAACATTCAATAGAAAGAAATAAATGAAGAGGGATGTAGGGGCGAGGGAAGGGGAATCAGGGGAGGAGGAAAAGGAGAAAAAGGGGGAAAAAGGGAAAAAAAGGAGAAGGGAAGGAAAAAAAAACTACATAGGGTATTAACATTGATGTAACACCGTCTATAAATCCATATAATATTAACTGGTTATCTATACTATATATGGTTGTCGGCATTTACCTCAAGCGAGATCTAAGGCCGTAGAACTATTGGGTCCCTCTATACTGTGGTAATTTTAAGTATAAACATAATTAATAATAGTAAATAAATCATAGAAATAAGTTGTAAGCAGTTAACGATTAATAGGAACAGTATGTAAGTAAAGTGTGCATGCAAAGAAAATAACAAGCAAAATGTAATAAGTATATGTATAAGAATGTAATATATGATAATAAGAATATTAAGAACAACAGAACAAAATAACATATATACATCTGTGTATAAAATATATTTAATTATATATTAGCTATAGGTACATAAGTAAAAAAAAAAAAAATAGAAACAAAATAAGTATATTATGTTAGGATATTTTTTGCATCATACTCAATAATGCAGACATATCCAAAATATATTGGCCAAAATTGTTGTGTAAATAATGTTATGGAACTATATTGAATATGGAACCATTATATTATAAACAGAATAGCATATTAACGTAACAATAGAATAAGTAAATTATATATATAAACATATGAAGGGGAGAAAGAAAAAAATCCCTCATTTAATGTTTTCGAAAGAGTTAATATTATTAACGTCTGCTTTTATTGTGTAAGTTTTTATAGCACTCATAATAATTTTGTAAACTGTAAAAATTTAGGCGATCCCATTTATGTAAAGAAAGCAGGTTCATATATATAAATATTTATATGCATAGAAAAAAAAAACAGAACGAATACGTGGGATTGACGGAATGTACAACAATTACTTCTGTTCATAACCAAACAGATAAAACCGCCCAAGTGCAAAATGTTTAGCTGAAAAAAGTCTCTGACCCATGTCAGAGGAGAAAACAGCGGAACAAACAATAAAAAAATAAAAAAAAAAAAATAAATAAATATTGCTGGACATTGCACACAGCGCTATCTAGCCCCAAACTAAGCACAGCTTGTACTATGGGAACCAGATAACTGATAGAATACTTATATACCTTTTTTTGTAAATACATACTTATATAGAAAAACAATCAGACCCGGAACAAATATCTGTATATGCAAACATTTGTTCCGCGGCAGGAATTGAACCCACTGCCCCCTGCGTCTCAGCCGGCTGTTCGCCCACTGCGCCACGTTAATGTCACATTTGACTATGCCAAGGGTAGGTTTAAACCCTCGTCATAGTTAGCTGCACGCATACAAACATTTTTGATCGAGCGAAGCGAGATCTCCAAAATTAACTTGGGCAAATCAGCGTTGTATGTATGTACATATGTTTGTTTGTCCGAGGATAACTTTCGTAGCGTTTATACGATCATCATGAAATTTGATATATAAATAGGTAGTGATGACACAATTTTGGTGTGACTCAATGAGCTAAAAATATTGGGGGGTTGTTGAGATATTGGGGTTCAAGAGGGATAAAAAAATATGGAAATGAGACTATTAGGTCAAATGGTACGTCAAATGAAAGGTCTTTATTAGTACATTTGAACACCGTTTTTATTTTTAGTTTAATCTTTGTAGTTTTTGAGTTATTAGCCATAATAAAAACAAAACTTTGACAAAATTCACAGGGTACACCAGCGACCCCACAATGCTGAAATTTGGTATTCGTGTAGCTTTAGTGACACAAATATAGGTAAAAGTCTGAAATCCAGAATAACTGCAATTTGTACCCCAAAAAAATATAACCAATATACAAGAACCCCCGTTAGATCAATTTGAATGAAACTGTAGGTCAAGTATGTTGGTTAAGTCATTTCGTGGCACCAATTTATTAGTCAAAGATTAAATCCGGCATGCACAAAGATCGATAAACGTATTTAGAAACTAAACATGTTTAAATTTGAAGTATTTGTATGATTTGACAACTCCTTAAATCATATTTAGCCACTAAATACGTTATACGGGAAATTCGCGAGATCTCAGTTCGGGGCGAACCACTAGTTTTTATAGTTTTATGGTGTGCAATAAAGAATTATCCAATCTAATCTAAACATAGGGCACGTTTCTTAGGTGCGTGGCCTACGAGGAAATACTTTGTTAAAGGCGATGGTTACCACTTAACTTTACTGCTTTAGGTAAGCCATAGACTTCTTCCATCTTCAGGCCGTACCTATAAAAAAACTTATCAGTCAAGTAGCTATCAAGTGCTTAGTATTAGTAAAACCACTCACTTTTCACTAATCAGCTTAGTACTAATTATAATACTAATAATAATTTATAATAATAATTTAATACTAAGCTCTTGTAAACTAGGCATATATCATCTTCAGTTGATAGAAGAAAGACCTCTGTTTGGGATTGTAAATATCAATAGCTTAATGGCTACCTTTTCAGTTCCATCAGCGCTGCCTCTGCGTCCACTGTTCGGTCTAGAGTCAGGTTTCCTGTGCGCAGACGATTTTTGATCCACTTGTAATTTGCTGACAAGTCCTGAAAATGCAAATAACTTCATATTTCTATTAATTTCTTGCGTTTATGCAATTACAGCACAATAAGGTAACAAATAAGATAAGATAACTGTTTATTGTACACCAAAGTAAAACACAGAACATAATTTTTACCAATATTATTTTTTTAATAGTTACAGGTGTTATGCTAGGTATGTAATGTACAGTGACGAAATAAAAAGATTCGCCAATTTTCAAATTGATTGGTTCACCGCGAGTAGACTGAGTTAGAGAAAATAATGTTTAACTGTTCGTTAATAGAATAGAATAATCATTTATTTCAGACAGTGTCCGTCCATACAAAATAATAATAATCACAAATAAATAAAATTGAAACCAAAAACATACAAATCAATAATTATGCAGTAAATTAAATCAAAAGTAAAATGTCACATTAAAATTAAATATAACAGAAAAGGAAAACAATAAAAAAGAAAATTAAAAAAATCATACAAATTCAACATAAATAATAATTCATTAATAAAGTTCAATATTATTCAGATCAAAGTTGTTTGACTATTTCTCTTGTCAAAAATAATTAATTGATTCTTGCATTACTGGTGCAAGCGAAAACAGACTCTAAGGTGACGAACCTTTTTACTCCGTCACTGTACATGGTGCTGCAAATTTAATTTTAATTATTTGATTGATCGTAGTTTTTACAATATTATGAACACTCGGTATAAAGACAGATTGTGACCAGGATTGGGACGTATTTTACCCGACTGCGAAGGAGGGTAATGTTTTTACGACGCGTGCAAAGCCGCGGGCGGGTCAGCCAGTTTATTATAAAATAAAAGATCTGTAAAAATAGTGGAAATAAATTAATACTAAATAAATATTACGTTGTACGTTGTTCCCTTGTCTGAATTGGAATTGGAAATGGCAGAGAGGGTATCTGGCGACTTACCTCTGAGGGTGAGGATAGTCTGTTCTAAGTCGTTGATTCTGTGTTGGTGCGCGTTGATCGGTGTTGTTTCCATAGAATTCAGGCGAAGATTCAACTGCACATTTTCCTCTTTCAACATCTCGCAGTAACTGATAAAAAACAATTTTTTTAAAAACAAATTTATATTTAAAAACAAAATTAAAACCTTCGACCGATTTTGGCGTCGGGGATAACATAGTCTTCTCTAAAAACCCGCTTCCAATCGGTCCATCCGTTTAGGGGCTACGACGTCAATCTTATAACACCTTTCTTTTTGCGTCATCGGTTAAAAAAGTTTTATAGGAAAGTAAAGTGATCCGCAAGCGGACTAAAGTTCAAGACGTTAGCAAGCGTATATGGAGTTGGGCGGGAGATGTGACCAGGCGCGGTGATGACAGGTGGA
Organism: Philereme transversata; assembly: GCA_963924445.1. Lineage (NCBI taxonomy): Eukaryota > Metazoa > Arthropoda > Insecta > Lepidoptera > Geometridae > Philereme > Philereme transversata. Next base: position 10,246,180 of record OZ004353.1, read on the forward strand.
GTAGGGTGCTGACTGAGTGGTGGCCCCGAGATGGAACCAGGAACGCAGGTCGTCCACCGGCAAGATGGGTCGACGACATTATAAAAATCGCAGGTCCTATGTGGGTTAGAACAGCGCAGGACAGAGGCGAATGGCGACAACGAAGAGAGGCCTATGCCCAGCTGAGGCTGAGGCTGACAGTTGATGATGATGATGTTAATTTTAGCTTATTAATTAACGAGTCTCATTCTATTTTAAATTTTACTTATGGCCTTGTGGCCGTTAATTGCATTTACGGAGCCGTTATCGAGTTTACAATGACCAACTTTCAAAGCATAAGTGATGAAAAAACCATTTTAAATGCATTCCTGCGAATAAATACAGATAGATAGATACGAGTATATATATACTCTTTATTGCACACTAAACAAAATGAAATATACACAAAATCCAGGTAAGTACAATGGGGGGGGGTCTTATCACTAAAAGCGATTTCTTCCAGACAACCTTTGGATGGACAGGACAAAATAAAAAACCGGCGGTATATCTATGTTCATAAACTTAAATAAACTACCTATACACTAATAAACTCGGTAAATATTGAATATGATTTTCTTTAAAGTGGAGATGGGCGAGACATTTGGCAAGGAGGGAAGCGCAAGATGGAAGAGGGGAGCAATAGAGTGGTGGCCGCGTGAAGGGCGCAGACCTGTTGGCAGACCATCCAGACGGTCGGAAGACATGGCACGAGTTGTAGGAAGCAATGCGGTTGGCACAGGACCGGAGAGAGCCTTTACCCTTCGTAGCGGTGGGTGGATGTGGGCTAAGATATATACGAGTATGTAGCAACATCTATTGATTGATTGATTGATTGAAAATACTTTATTGCACATATAAAACTAGTACAAAGGCGAACTTAATGCTAAAGAGCATTCTCTTCCAGATAACCTTTGTGTATTGTAGACAAAGATGTGTAGGTAGTGCACAGAAAAGGTAAAAAAGAAAATTTGCACAGGACTAATAAATATAGCATAATATAGGTATATACTACATAAATAAACCTACTTAAATACTTTATATATGATAGACTAAACTATACCAATATAGAATAAAAATACATACATAACAATTGAAGAAGTGTTATGGAAATATTAAGTTGCTCATTTTTGGTCGGTTTGACCGAGAAGGTGCCTATAGATTCTCAATCTGAATGCTTCCACTGAAGTAGCCTCGAAATAGTTTGGTGGCATATTATTCCAGAGACGAGTAGCGGTTATGGTGTAAGAGTCAGAGTAAGTAGCCGTGTTATGCTGTGGAGTAATTAGTTGGAAACGACGAGACGATCGCACAGGTCTGTCCTCAGTTGATACGGATGCAAATCGCTCTCTGAGGTAGCTGGGAGATAGAGGGTTGCGAAGAATATTATACAGGAGGGATAGCATGTGCGCATCTCGACGAGCTCTTAGGCCAAAGGTCGCTCGGTGGTTGATAAGTGTCTGCCAAGGAAAAGGGGAGATCCCATTTCCTTAGCAGACACTTTATCAACCTTATCGTCTGCCAAAGATAGATTGATTTTCTTTAGCTATATACCTAATGATTATGACTAAAGAGAATCAATGAAAATGATTTTAAAGTATCATCACTTACTTTTTCCAATATTCCAGCTCTGGTTGGCTATCTTTATTTTCTTTCAACGGGGTTCGGATTTGCGACTCTAATAATGTGGACTCCAATTTTAGAACTTGGCCTCTTAGTGAGGTGTTTTCCGCTAGTGTTCTCTCGAATTCAGATACTAGACGCTCATTGCCCTGAAAAAAAAACACTTTGTCGGGTTTAGTGACGCGACGCCCCGCATAGAAAAAAGAAGAAAATACACGCGCTAACAAAGCTAAGGTAAGAAAACCATTGCCGATTCTTTGCTTTGCTTTGTTTGTTGTTGCTAAAACGTCAAACTAAGCCAAGGATCTGACGCTTTTAACCAGACTGGATAATCATCATCATTATTATTATTATCAGCAATAGGAAGCCCACTAAACATAAGCTTTCTCCGTGGATTCATAGAGCAACCGATCTGGTACGGTCTGCACTCGTCTTTTGGTCACCTCTTTATAAAGAGGGCCGTGTGGAGTTTCTGCTGTTCCAACGGCAATCAGTTTTCAGAGTTATAAGCCCCGCTAACCGCAACTTCAACTTGCTAATCCTCGTGCTAAACGTGCTATGGTACCGGTGTCTTTAGTTTGTCTATGGATCCCCTTATATCTGTATGAGGGTTCTGGTCTCGTAGAGAAATCTATCTCTTACTAGAGAGCACTATTTTTCCTTGTAAACTCTTAGTGCATTTTAGGTTTATGTAGGTATATGTCTCTATTATAATTATATAGTAGCTATACAAAATAAACCTACTAAAATATTTAACTGATATAAAGCTAAACTATCCTTGAGTGCTATAGGCTATATTTTATTTTGATAATAAACTGGACGAAGCCGGGCGGGTATGCTAGTAAAGAATAAAGAAATAGTGTTAAAACTCGCCTACAATCGTCTCGTACCTGCTCAGATACTTCCAAAGCAACAATCCTCCTCTGCTGAGTCTGAACTCTTTCCAGCAAAGAGTGGTTGGAGAAGGGAGGTGCGTTCATACAAGTCGAACACTCGCCAGTAGGACGCGGAATCTTCTCTGACGCTTCACTCTCTTGCTTCTCGATTGACAGTTGGTTTTCATCTAAAAATTAAAAGGTGACTTTATATGAGCTGGTGCTCCTTGGCACCGAAATTTAAGGCCGTTAGGGTTGACTATCAGCTTGTAATATCCCATAACGCGTGTTACAGCTGGATCAGACATCTCAGACGACCTCAGTGATGCAGTGGGCGAATAGCCGGCTGAGACGCAGGAGGTAGCGGGTTCGATTCCCGCCGCAGAACAAATGTTTGCATGATCTACAGATATTTGTTCCGAGTCTGGTTGTTTCTCTATAGAGTCTATATATTATAAGTATGTATTTACTAAAAAAATGTATATAAATATTCTATCAGTTATCTGGTTCCCATAGTACAAGCTCTGCTTAGTTTGGGGCTAGATAGCGCTGTGTGAAATGTCCAGCAATATTTATTTATTATTTATTATAGGGCATTTTACCAATAAGTACCAAGATACAATAAGAGAAAACGTAAAAAGTAATTAATGTCCGATAACTAGTTGCCAGTGCTTTGTCGTAGAAATTCAACCTCAATTTTTTTGCTTAATTTTAACTTGCGTACCTCTTTCTACTTCTACTTTTATGAAGACGTACATGAAGGGTGACCTTCCTCTGTCTGAAGCGCAAAGTCATCGACATGTGTATCCTGCCTGTTCTAACCTACGGTGCGCAAACACGGTTAATGACCGAGCTGCAGAAGTCCAAGCTCAAGATTTGCCGCTCAAGGAACGCAGCGTCCTAGGATTCCGGAGAACCGATTGGGTGAGGAATAACACGCTTCGTTCATTAACTGGTATTGTCGATGTGGGAGACAAACCCACGAAGGTCAAGTGGGATTGGGCCGGGGAAGTAAGTTGAATGCTTCCGGAGAAATGGGCCAACAACGTAACAGCTTGGGTACCGAAGAATGGACAAAGGCGACGGGGTCGGACGCGAAAGCGTTGGCACGACGACATCAGTGGATTCGAGAAGGAATGTTGGGAATCTGCCAAGGATCGCGATATGTGAAAGGAGTTGGGAGGGGCCTTTGCCCAGCAGTGGGAAAAGTAAACTAGCCAGTTCACAAAAAAAAACCTCCTTCTACTATGCACAATCTCACAATCCTTCTTGTGCGCAAAAAGTATTGCTTTTCACTTATTAGTATTTATATTTTTTTAAACTTATAAAAAAACGTAAAGAATAAATAAAAGGTTCATATTTTTAAAAATATTGGAGTCGCATTGTATTGTAGTAGGTAACTTTGAAATTATAATGTACCTAATTACACTATGTACTAGTGGAAAAACACCAGTTGTTTGAGTGTTGAAAGACTTACGTTTCTCATGAGTCAGTCTGGAGAGCAAGGCGCGTTTCTCTCGTTCTAATCTGCTCACAGCAGATTTAGATAAGTTGATGCAGTGTTCCAACTTCTTCACCTCTTGGCATTTCTCTTCGAAGCGTGCTTGCCATCGCTCTGATGTTTGTTGTGCTCTAGAAACAATCAAATAGATAGTTAATTCTTTATTGAATTTCCACAAGGAATTTACGTATCTATCTTAAAAATGCAATACGACGGGTGGCCTTATTGCTTTATTCCAGGCGACCTTTCAATGGAACCTATAGGTAGAACACATTTTTGTTATTCGACTTGGAGATGGAATACGCACTATGCCCCACCTGATGTTAAGTGGTAACCATCGCTTATAAAGTATTGCCTCGTAGGTCACGCACCTTAGAAACGTGCCCAGCGTCCAACTTGCAGCATGGTCTCATGTGCCTGTAATTTCACCAACAATCCTTCTAACCGAGATATAGCAACGCTACTTGGCGGCAGAAAAGATATGCTGGTAGTCTACTTCCCATGGGCAAGCCTTTTCAAAAGGAGCTCTACTACTCTTGAGATACAGGAAATATATACATTTGTAGGAATATAATCTGGACTACAATAGTCTTACGTCAATATAAACATTTAAAATGTTTAGAAAGCATAATCATCACGGGCCGTCTCGGTTTTCAGCGACCGTTAACAATGTCATGCTGTCGATGCACGAACATTCAAAAAAAAAAAGAATCAGCAGGTAAGAAATTTCGTATTAGCTTGATATCAAACTTTGTACTTGTAAGCCAAATGTGTAAATTCTGATATTAAACTCCTACTTTTTCCACTTATCCCAGAGAGCTATGCTAGAGTTAGTGTCTCGTCTAGCATTGGTCAGTTGCGCTTGAAGCGAGGCGATTTTGTTGTGAAGAGCTGCCGTTTCTGCAGTCGCTACTTTACCACCAGTCGTGCTTCTGTAATGATAATTAAAATGCTTTTTCATTTAAAATCATAAACTACCTACCTAAAACAAATGGAAAAATAAACAATAATCCGACAAATGTCTTTACAATGCATGAACAAAGGAATCAAAGATTACCTAATTTTAATTCTGGGGTAAGGTAATAAGATCAGCGATGACGTCCCGCATAGGGGTGTATTGTTCATTACCCTCCATCTAACCTGACCCCAGCCATCCCAACTCCTTAAAGCAGCGGAATAGGACTTTCAGATTTTTTGAGAAGTTACACAAAATGTTACCAATACTGAAATTCAGGTAATGTAAGACTCACATTCTAAATACTTGGTTCTTCAAGTTCTGCGCATCCAGTCTTGAGCGCCTTTCCCTAGCCGCTAACGCCTTGATCTGCCGCCGGAGTATTGCATTCTGTTTGCCAGCCATCTGTTTGTCGCGGCGAAGACGTTCTATCACTGGCTCTTGCCTGAAATTACACTCTTGATGTGAATTGGCTGATCATTTAGAAATGAACTGACCTGCAGATAAGGCACTGTAAGATCATTTATTTCACAATACGTGAAGAGAAAACTTTGTAAACATTTTTAAACTTTTTGCGCGCAAGGAAGAGTGTGAAATTTGACATAGTTTAATTTTATATGGAGAAGAAGAAGCGAATGCTAAACCTAAATCTAAAAATATATAAAAAATATTAAAAAATTACATTCGTATTTCCATCACTGTGTACTGGCAACTAGTTTTTATTATTGTATCATTTTTAAATTACTGGAATGGAATTAAAAATGACGAAGGTACTCGTACTTTAGTCGTAGTTTCCGATAATAGTTTATACAGCAGGTATAATTGTAAACGAAATTTGAAATTTCTAATAAAACTGTGAAGCAACAACTTTTAACTTACCAAATAGTAGTAGAACTAGTACCAATTCGTCCAAATTCATCATTTATTTCGTTTATATCCCCGCTATAGTCGAATTTAATTTCCAGTCTGTCCGAACCGTGATGGCTCATAGCGTCACTGACTTCGTCGACTTCCACAATAGCGGATAAATCGAAGCTTGGGTCATTCACTGATATCATTGTTTGCATATTCATGACTTGCGCCTAAAAAAATATATATTGGAAAACAGCGATAGTTTCTACTATTCGATTGATTTAGTAAGTTATTAGCAGTATCTGCTAAGGTATGCATATTTTTGGTTCAAGGAATCGTACCTTCAAACTGTTTATCACAGAACGCATCTGCTCTATCTGACCATCCCTTTCTGCCAGTTGTTTAACGTAGGCTGCTTTTTGTTCTGTGAGTCTCGATCGCAGGTCCATATGCTCACGTTGTGTATCATTCAACTGTGATAACCAATGTTGATTCTCCGCTTTGTAAGATTCCACCTATCGTATCAAATATTTCAAAGTCGACATGAAAAAAAACCTTTAGAAATACTTACATTGTTTGACTGTCTCAAAGAACCTGCAGACAGTAAATGGCTGTCTTACCTCCTGGAAATGTCTCTCACCAAACTGGGCATTTAGCTGTTCCATTTTTGACAACCTTTCCGTAGCTAAGCTTTTCCAACGATCCACCTCACTTTGATACGTTGTCCTACAAACATAACACTTTATTTTATCACAAACACCTTACGTAAACATCACTTTTTCACTAAGAGTTTTTTAGAATTAGAACTTTTCACTTACAGTTCGGTTTTGCATTCGTCTAACTCGCTTTGCAATTTGAAACATTTGTCTTCTAGCTCAACTATTTTCATGGTGTATTTACGGACAACTTCTTTCAGTGCTTCAGTGTTTATGCCGTTCGAGTCACTTCCTTTTCTATAATAATTTTGGTGTTACGTAAATCAGTCTATCAACCAAGCGATAGGAAGGTTATATTTACAAGCTGTTAAAAATGATTGATTGACCATGTTCAATATAAAAGACGCAATTTATTAATGGCTGGGACAAGCCTATGTCTTACCTATCCAATTTAGATTGCAATTCCATGTTTTTTATATTCAAATCTTTAACTGTTTTAGAATATTCTGCTCGTTCGTTATTCAGTAACTCTTTGTACTCTGCAGTTATTATATTTTTATCGTTTTCCAATTGTTTGAGTGCCAGTAATAGAGATGTATTCTCATCCCTAGCATGCTCCCGTTTTTTGGTACTTTCAGTCATTTGTAATGATTTAAAATTGTCTAACTCGTTTCGAATTTCATCAAGATCTAATTGCATCTTCTTGTTTAACTTTTCTTTGTAATTATTATTAGATTTCAATGTCTGTATACTAGCCTCTAAATTAACTTTCTCCGTATTTAATACGAGATTTTCTTGGTTATGCTGTTGCATAATAAACAACGCCTCCGCTAATTCTTTGCTTTGTTTTTCAATTGTCTTATTTAAAGACTCGATATTTTGTTTTAACTCTACAGCTACTTTGTCCTCAACTGTTTGAACTGCTGCCGGTTGGTGTTCATAGGAAATCGTTTGTACTTGAGCATTCGCTACTTTTGTTTTCATCTCTAAAGTTTTATTAATTTCAACTGGAGCGTTCACAACTACTTGCGTGTTATTTTGTAAGCCAGTTTTGCTACCATTGTTAGTTGTATTAGATTTTTGTGGTTTTAAAACATGAGGTTTTGGTAGAGTAATTGTTTTGCTTTCTAAAACATTGCAAAATATAAAGGTAAATAACGATTCAACTAAAAATATGTCAACGTTATAAAATTAGTAAGTTCTTACTTCTTGATTTTGACGAGTCATCATCTGACGGAATATCTTCCAGTTCTAAATTGGAAACGCTTATTTGACCATCACTAAGCTGTCTACCTATGATACCATTCATTATTGATTTTTCAAAACCTTGATTTACTAAAACCAATGTTTTCTCTAAATGATTATACCGCTTAACAAGTTCTTCTCTAGACTGTTCCAAAATCTTTATCTTTTCGTTGAAATGCTCTATATCCCGAATTTGAGTTGATTTCTGAAACACAAGAGAATTAATATTTATTATAACCCTTTAAATCCCCTGGCTTTATATGAAGCTAATAGCAATTGACAATCTTTTGTATTTTAATCTTGTTTTTGACAGGATTATATTGCATTTCAAAATAAAGAAGGACAGTGGAATCATTCATACCATTATCATAGTTTTTATTTTATGTGGACAACTGTCTACTTCAATGATGCACTTGTTTCGAGAAACATCTAAGATCTGATCGAGAATACTGTGTTTAGTCATGAAATTCGACCTGAGATCTTCAATTTCTTGCAATTTTTCATTTACAACCTGTGAATCGCGAGTTACATCTTCCATTTTGTTTAGATAATTTTCAATTGAAATCAGTGGGATGCTCCCTTGATATTGTTGCCGAAGCACTTGCATTACTTCAAATATGTATCTGTGAAAGACAAACTTCTGAGATATTTATTCAAAAATAAATGATAATAGCATTAGCTTTATTTACCTGAACTTTGATTCATATCTAAAAGAATAAACATCAAAAATCTTCTGCCGTGCTTTCAACATTTCTTCTGCTTGTACTTTTAATTCCTTTTCTTTGTTTAATGCAGAATTTAATCTCTCTATTTTCTTGTTATTTTCTGTTACTTGTAAATGAGCAACGAGTACTTCCCCGCTAAGCCTTAAAACAATACCAACAGTTATTATAAGCAATCAACAAAATGTTGAACTAAGTGTTGCTGAAATTTAAACTCACAATTTAACATATTTACCTTGAGACAATAGCTTTATTATCACTTGTCGATTGTAGATCCAAGATCTGATGTCTCAATATATTTACCTCCATATCATTGCTCATTTGTCGTTGTTGGTTTTCTTGAAGCTGCAATTTTTTAGATCATTACTATAAATACTTTTACGCCCGAAAGTTAACATACAAATGTGCATAAAAGTAATTAACCTGGAGTAGCGCTATTTCCAGTTGACTACTGACATGCTGGCTTTTCTCCTTTAGTATTTTATTCTCATCAGTTAGAGTTAGTAACTGACTTTGCATTAGTTCTAGGCCTTGCTTCGTAATTGAGGCCAAGGAATTGTCACTGAAATAGTGTTGGATATTGTTTATCTGACGATTTAAACAAATGGAAGATCAAATATTATCATTACATTTAAATAACTGGAAGATCAAATACATTATCTGAGACTGTGCTCCTTGTAGCTCTGTGTTTCGGTTTTCAAGATATCCAATTTTATTATTTTTGTCATCTAATTCTAGACATAGCTTATGTAGCTGTTTCTTTAGGACCGATTCTTCAATGTTTGATAAGAGGTTTTCAGAGGATTTATTTCCATTTTTAGCTGCAAAATAAAATTAAGTAATTTATTATTATTTAGGTCATATCTTTGCACTCAGTAGAACACACACATCAGATGTATACATAAATAAAATATATTTTTGCTAAAATACCATACAATATTTATTATATTTATGTTGTTTACCAACTGCGTTAACATCTCGGTGAAAACTATTAATGATTTCTACTTTATCCTTTTCCAAACGGCCCAACAAATCCACTGCGTCACTTTTAGTCTTTACACTGTCTTCTACAATCTTACGATATTTTGTAATATATTCATTTAGAATATTATTTTGCTTCCAAAATAGATCAATTGGTATAGAACTGCGTAACTTATCTGTAAGGTTCGCTATTGATAGTATTAATCTCTGAATTTCAGTTTCGTATTCAGACGAAAGTGACATAATTTCTTTTTTAGCTTCCATGTTTTCGTTCTTTATATTTTCATTCAAAGTTCTTATGTATTTATATGATTCTTCTAAATACGTACATTTTCTTTGCAAATAGATAGAACTCGGTAGGAAAATAAGTCCAGGTGAATTTTCACTGATATCTTCATCTTCTTGTTGTTGTACTTGCCCCTTCAGATTTTCTATTTGTGCTTTGTATTGTTCTTCTTGAAGTGACCATTTGTTTTGATCATCAGCTGCCTGAACTGACATCAATGTAATTTTGTCATAAAGTAGCTTGAATCTTTGATGGAAGTATTCCAACCCCTTTTTAAGTTGACCTTCGTAAATCGAGTTTCCTTTAGCAATCATTTCAACAACTTGATTGTCATCATTAACGTCAATATTGTTTTGATCTTTTTCAGCTATCCAAGAACCAAATTCAGCAAGACTATTGGTATTTGGTATATTATCATCATCTTTCTGTTGAATTTTGTCTTTACTTTCTAGATCTTGCAGTTTAAGTTCCAGATCTAAAGATTTTTTCGTTTCTCTTGATAGCTGAGACAAAACGTCGTAAGTTTCTTTTCTAAAAAAATAAGGGATCAAATAGTGTGATGCTTCAACTTACAAATTTTAAACTCACAAAAATAACTCGTGTTTACCTTGCTTCATGTAGTGCTTTCAGTAAAGCATCTTTACCTCCCATAGCAGCTCTTAGTTCCATAATCGTAGACATATGTGGTGCGAACCATCCAGCTGCGTGTCTAGCTTCCATGGATCGCAACAACGCTTCCAGACTTGGACATTCTAAAGCCAATATACCTGATGATGTTGTGCCTAAAATATAAAATAGGAAAGCCTAACAAACAAATAAATTTCATAAAAATCTCTAGGAAGAAAAACGCCGAATTTCAACTTACTGTTATCTTTTAAAAAATCTAACATTTCTTGGAGCCCTTTTCTAAGTCCGTCATTTTCTTCCATTATGGCCTTAGTTTCCTCATTGATGGTCAACATTTCTTCAGTTTCTTTCTGCACTTGGTTTTGATTAGACTCTACCCTAGGATTTTATACACATAATAGTAAGTATTTATCTGTTCATATTTCGAGTAAGGCAACCGAGATTTAGGTAATGGTACATCACTAACGTTATGATTATCTAACCTTGAAGATTCTCCACCATCTTCCTTTGGCATATTGTCATCACTGTCACTACCCTGAATAAAGTCTTCTATTTTTCGCTTATCATATCCCTTAGAACAAAGTAACTTTGTTAATTTTATAATAATCACATTATTACGACGATTTCCAAGTTCGACATTTACTAGCTTATTTTCTAATCTTCTTATTTCTTTGCACATTTCTATGTTGTTGGCTTCTAAATCGCGATATTTCTTTACGGTGCCTTCTGTCGGGATAGTATCGCTTGCTGGAATATTATATTTTTGTCTGAAAACGCAAATATAATAATGTCACCAAAAAAAAAAAAAGCTTATTATAATCTTACTTATTGCAATAATATATTTACCTCAGTGTTTCGTTTTCCCCTTGTAAATGATTAACTTGTTGGCTATAATCATTTATTTCTTGAACTAATGATTTTATTCCCTCATCTTTGATTTTAAGTTCTCGTTTCTTATGTTTGAGTCCATCCAAAAGAGCATTGATTCCTTCATCTGACTGCACAAGTTGCAGTTCTGAAGCTACTTCTGCTAGCTGAATAGGAACAAAACAAAACTTACCTACTTACCAAGATCCATTTAATCCATAGATGTTTTAAACATACCTCTTTTTCGCGAATAACAATCATTTCTTCAGCTCCCTGCAGACAAACGCTTAAATTTTTCACTTTCTTTTTTAACTCTTTGATTAAAATCCTTTCTTTACCTTCATCACTTTCATTTCTATTTTCTGACAAGGTGTAATCTTGTGTTTCTTCTAAAACGCCTTTCAGTTGTCTATTTTCTGCTCTCAGAAGATTAATCAAATTAGCAGACTGGTCTATTTCATTTGATGCTTCTGTAAGTTTATCTTGTAGTTCTTTTATTTTCAGCTCTTCAGTGTTGCTTTTCTAAAATCGAATTTTTTAGATGAGTCCTATTGCTGGGCCTTTAAACAACACCTCAACAACAGAAATGTGCATACCACGCTGGATATATTAGATATAATTTGAAATACCCACATAGGAAAACAAATCATATAGATAGGATATAAAATGATAGAAATATAATTCACACCATGAAATAAGACAATTAAATAAGAACAACATAAATCTATGTGATACAATTGGCGGTCTTATTGATTAAGGCTTAGTTAATATACTTAGTCAAAAAAATTGAGGAAAACGTATTCGGTTATGTTCAGAGACCTAGAAAACCACGTGGTCAAACTTACACACATTTTGCGGACAACAAAGGACGGTAGACAGTCGAAAAAGATCTAAAATAAGCTCAACTAACACGAAGTGCAATGGAGAACTTAGGTATTCATATAAAGAAGGCCGACCCCAAGTAAATCGAATGACAATGTTTTTATTTTAATGAATGAATGAAAATACTTTATTGTACACCATAAAAGAAACAAACATAAAAATAAAAATTTACAAAGCAACAAGTACAATGGGCAGTCTTATCGCTTAGAAACGATTTCTTCCACACAACCTTCTTTCTTCATTTCTCCATGGATGGAGAGGTATTTTTAACATTACAATAATGGAGGAGGGTGTACATTAACAAAACAAAAACTACATTGTAGGAGACAAAATCACTTACAATAAAATAAAACAATTATTTATTTATTCAGAGAAACCAACTGCAATACCTTATGTATATAGACTAATAAATAGGTAGCTAATTACTAAGCGTATAACTAACAACAGGTTCCTAACTTCCTACGTTTGAACAACATTAATAAGAAATATTTTTATATTTCAAACTTGAAACAACATGAACACTTACGATTGTTTTAGAAGATGAGGACTTTGATGCCTGTCGAGTGAGGTCTGCTTTTAGTTTTTCATTTTCAATCGATAATGCTTCCAGCTCAGACTTTTTTGTTTTTGCAATATTCTGAAAAGAATTGTCATTCGCACAAGAGCATTTTACCGAACTTTAATCTTCATTTATTAAAATTGTACTTGAAAGAATGGTCTCACGATTCTTACCTTCCAGTGTTGAACTTTTGATTTTATTTCTTCGTAAATATTTTCTCTAGTGGAGTCCTTTTGAAATAGCTCTTTCCGTAGAGCTTCAATTTCACATGACAATTTAGCCTTTGCCTGCTCTGACTTTCCCAAAATATCTACACCGTGGATAATGCGTGAGAAATTGTTTAAATACATGGTACAAGTATAATTTTATTTAAAGAAGAAATTTTAAATTTAATTATGAGGATTACCTTTTAGATTTGTTCTTTCATTACTCATGTGCAGCAATTGTTCCGTTAAGTTATCGATTATTTGTGTAGCTTCTGTTAGTTTATCTTTTAATACACAAGTTTTATCTTTAAACTTGATGTTTTCTTCTTCAATAATCTAAAAATAATTATTACCATCAGCCACTTATATATGAAATAATGGTATTTCAATTTTCAGAATAAAATAAAATATTTTACATACTTTGACGTCAGCAAGTAGTTTTCTGATGTGCCTGTTCTTCATCGCTACTTCATTTTCCAGTTGAACAACAGCATTCATTTCTGATAGAGCATCTCTGCTGGAATCACTATCTTCTTTATTTATTTTGTCCACTTCTAGTTTCTTCTTCTTTCTTTCCAATTCAGCTATATCAGAGTAAAGTTGTTCAAGTATATCTTTGTTTGCTTTTATAAGGTCTTCTTGTTTGGCTATAGTCTCTAGAACCCCATCGGTGTTAGTGGCTGATTCTAATAAAGATGGAATAATAATGAATAATAACATTTTTACTTCGAAAACTTTCGTGATTGATTCCAATCATTATTATTCAATCGGTCAAAACACCGATAACATGGTACGTGATAAATCCCTTACCTATAATGGTATAAAAACATACATACATTTTGCACCACTTTTGTAAATAGATAGGAATTGAAGAATATTATTTAGGCACTTACCAGTGGGTTGGCTCTTAGATTTTTTCTTTATGCCTTTTCTGTTGACGGTTTCCAGTTGTCCCAATAAATTGTTAACCTATGAAATAAGTAGGTTACATTTTTGACTCTTACAGACCGTTCATTTAATTCACCGACGATTAAATAACTAGTGGTTCACACCGAACTGAGATCTCGCAAATCTCCGAAAATAAATATTACTCTTAAATCAACTTGCACAACGATGCCTAAACGTATTTAGTGGATAAATATGGTTTAAGGAGTTGTCAAATCATACAAAAACTTCAAATTTAAATTTTAACTAGTAAATTTTGACTAATAAATTGGTGACACGAAATACATAACCAACCTACTTGACCTACAGTTTCATTCAAATTAGATGTAACGGGGGTTCTTGTTAATTGGTTTATTTTTTGGGGGTACAAATGGCAGTTATTCTGTATTTCAGACTTTTGCCTATATTTGTGTCACTAAAGCTACACGAATACCAAACATCAGCATTGTGGGGTCGCTGGTGTACCCTGTGAATTTTGTCAATGTTTTGTTTTCATTATGGCTAATTACTCAAAAACTACACAAATTAAACTAAAAATAAAAACGGGGTTCAAATGTACTAATAACAATGTAAGAACTTTCATTTGACGTCCCATTTGACCTAATATACTCATTTTAATTTTTTTTACCCCTCTTGAACCCCAATATCTCAACAACCCCCCAATATTTTTATATCATTGAATCACACCAAAATTATGCCATCACTACCTACCTATATACCAAATTTCATGATAATCGAATAAATGCTACGAAAGTTATCCTCGGTCAAACAAACATACATACCTACAACAAACATACATACATACAATGCCGATTTGCCCAAGTCGACTTAGAGATCTCGCTTCGCTCGATCAAATATTGCAGGACATTTCACACCCCAAATTAAGCAGAGCTTGTACTATGGGAACCGCAGATACCTGATAGAATACTTATACACATTATTTTTTTGTAAATACATACTTATAATACATAGAGAGACAACCAGACCCGGAATAAATATCTGTAGATCATACAAACATTTGTTTCGCGGCGGGAATCGAACCCACGACATCCTGCGTTTCAGCCGGCTATTCAAGCACTGCATCACGGAGGTCGTCAAATAAAACTTATGTGATCTATTTACCTGTTCACTTTTGTATTTGAGAATATCTTGCGCAAGCCTGAACAACGTTTTTAGATCGGAAAAGTTGAGTTCGATATCATCCGCCTCCATCCATGATAAACTTTCGCACAGTTGCTCTTTATCAGCTTGTCCGAGCTCCCGCTGTGAGAAGCTCAGTATTTCTCTCCAATCTGTTTCTACCATTGTGATAAAAAGTTAAAAACTCACTGTTTTATTTAACTTACTAAAAATTACTTGAGAATAAATAGTACACAATCGCTAAGATTCCAGTGTTTGGTCTTTTAGCGGGCGCGCTGCTAGGCAACGCCGCAACGCGTTGTTATATCTATGGTAGTTACACACAAGGACAGCTTCGAGGGAAATAAAACAGAGCATGACGTCACCTGTCCGTTCTCGTAAAATGCAAACCAAATAGGTTGTATCTTTTTCCTACAGGCCAGTCAATAGCATATTGTTAAACAAGGGGCGGGACGTAAGTGCTCGCTTACACATAACTTTACACCACGAATGAGAGGAAATTAAAAAAAATCTTTGAGTATAACAGTTTGTTGGTAACAGGAGAATTTGCGTTCCCGGTATCCATTGTTTTTTTTTTTACTACTATACTGAGGTATCTTTTATTTATTAGAAATAAGGATTTGTCATGAAGGTTGTATTCACAGACCACTTAGATGTACCTATGGTTACATTTGAATGTGGCCTCTTTATTTTTTAAACAGATATAAGGATTTGTCTTGGAGGTGGTACATATTTTTTTTTATTTATTAACAGATACACATTGTTTCGATGTCTTATAACCTATACTAGGTTTGTCCACACACCAGAGGGCTTAGCCAAGTTACAGTCGATTAGCGATGACGCTAGTCGATACGTCCGAAAATGTATGGGATTTGACACATGCTATAGAAATACTACGTCATTCAGCGACAACAAATGTATGAAGAAATCGAATAGATTCGTGGCGAATGTAATTTGGCTACGGGCTCAGGTTCTCGATAACGTGGGTTCTTTTAAATAGAAATAAGGATAGGTATGTCATGGAGGTTTTATTTCAATTTTGTAGGTATATTAAAAACTCAATGAGCCTCATTCTATTTTAAAACGTACTTACGTCCCTTGGGCCGTATATCGTATTTACGCATCAGGTGTAGAGGTATATAATAATGTCTAACTTTCAGAGCATGAATGATGTAAATCAATAAAAAATGTGTGTGTGTACTTATGTACGCACGTAAGAAGTTATACTTTTTTGGCGTAACAGAAATTAGCTAAAGATTTCATCCCGTATGCCACAACTCTTTGGTTGTAAAAGGAATGATAAATTAATAAATATAGCAATGAGTTTCCTCGGAAACTTGAGGGACAGCTATCAGCTAACTTTATCATGTCGCTTTTTGGCTGTCCATTTTTTTCCAAACGCGCCAAAAGAAGTATAACTTCAAAAATCATTTAATAGTAGCCAGGGGTTTTTTTTATTGTAATATTATGTAGAACCCGAAAACTTTCGTGATTGATTTCAATCATTATTATCAATACGGGATTTATCACGTATCATCTTATCGTTGTTTCAACCGACAATGTTTCGGTTTAATTGAAGGCCACGAACTGAACAGAAACATTGTCGGTCGAAACACCGATAAGACGGTACGTGATAAATCCCGTATTTATAAGCCTGTTATGATATGAGTTGATGGGTGTTCTGCCCGAGCAACCGTCTGATGAGACTCGTATGTAAGTACATAAGTTCTGACATAATTAATTATTAAATAAAAAGCCGAACTAATTATAAAGATTATTTTATTAGGTGTGATGATGTCGAACAATAGTAGGTAGAAGTTAATGTTACAATATGTCGAGGTGTCAACAACAAAATAAAACATTTGTGCTTACTAAAAATAAATTAACAAAAGTAAAATACAACAATACAATAGGTTAATAAAATATAAGAAGCATTCTGTCTTTACACACTGAAGCATTACACATACATAGGGCGAGGACGAATAATACTTTGGTTAAATTGGATTTTATATAAAATTGGTTTACATTCACAGTTACTGCGGATATCATAATTTATGTAACCTTAGTACTAATACTAAAGTAAATACAAAGATGTACATTACAAGGAAAGAACTTTCAAATTAATCCAGAACGTTTTAAAATCTAATCCATGACTAGAGTTAATTACAATTTGAAGCCCACAACTAAATATTTGATTAAAAAGTTTAAACATTTCGTTATCAGACTAAATAGCACTCACAATTTCGATACACCTAATTTAAAATTAAGCATACCATATGGTATTGTCAACGTTGCCGAATACTCGCCCTATTACACATTAGTCTGAGTATTGAACTTTAATAGTATTATGCGGTAACCATTATAAATTGGTATTTAATGTACTATTTCAAGCAGGCATTTCACAAACCGTCTAAACTTTGTTATCGCCGCGTTTTCTACTTGTTAGTTTCAAAGTTTGACTTTTGCAGATATGTTTTACTAATCGCGCGGAAAGTTAGGTTACGTTAGTCATCGTGCGTTGCTTCGTACCTTTAAAAAGTTACTTTTAAAAGACGAGCTAACCCCTACGTTATAAATAAATTACTACTCTAAACAATTTTACATGTATATATGTATTTTTATTATTTTTTTATACAATTATACAACATCGTAATTATCAGATAAACATACTCTTTGGGACGCGTAAAACAACTTTGGATTGAAACACTGACACAGGTATAATGTAAGATTAATGCAAGGATGCAAGCGTGGATACGTAGGGGGAGGTGGGGTACAATGATACAAGGGGCACATAGATATACAAGCATTATTTAATAATCGATTGAATGTATTCGTCAGTACGAACGCAAACGGATGCGTTCAAACATTTATAGGAAAGTTTTAGAGATGCCACCAATCAAATACATTGAATCGATTATTAAATAATGATTGTGTATTTATGTGCCCCTTGTATCATTGCCCCCCACCTCCCCTACACTGATTTATGATATTTCTATACGACACATTTAGGCGAAAACCAGTGAA
The DNA here is from genome assembly GCA_963924445.1 of Philereme transversata. NCBI lineage: Eukaryota > Metazoa > Arthropoda > Insecta > Lepidoptera > Geometridae > Philereme > Philereme transversata. Next base: position 10,264,141 of record OZ004353.1, read on the forward strand.
TTTTATACACATCAGAAGCAATATAAGCAGAATTACATTGATAATAGTTTTCTATAGTAACATACTTTTGTACAAAACATTATAAAAGTCATGGTAAATTTGGTACATAAAATTGGACAAAAAGCATTTAGTTATATTCACATTGTGGGTAACTAACATTACACTGTCCTATACAATCCTAGCTAGAGCACGGGTCGCTTTGCACTAACAGACTTCAGACGAACGAATCGGAAGGCAAACATTAATCATGATTACAGTCCAATACAAAAAAGAAATGGTTTTGAACACTATTTTGTCATAAAGTAGCTCTTTGGCAGTCGTTCAAGGCCACACGATTATGCTATTGAATAATATTTTATAAAGTCCAATACAAAATGGTTTACAATTTTGTCACTTCTAACGCTGATATTCTTTAGCACGGGTTGAAAGCCACGACGTTTTTGTAACTAATCAAAATGTTGTTTGATGCAATGTTGCAATTTTTTTATGTCTACGTTTCCCTTGTGAAGATTTTGACAGTTAGTGACAGAACTGTTCTACTTGTAACTTTAACACTGCTATAGCAATTTTTAACGCTTCTGAAGCTTGTCACTTGTGCATCTGATTTTGTCACTTATGTTTACGCCTGTCACTATATCACTTGTAATATGTAATTTTTAGAGCACATGTGTAGTGTGTATCTATGCGTCAGCGACAGCGTCATTGATGTCAGGCTCTGTCAGTGACAGCGTCATGGATATCAGCCTGTGTGTCAGTGACAGCGTCATTGATATCAGCCTGTGTGTCAATGACAGCGTCGTTGATGTCAGTCTGTGTGTCAGTGACAGCGTGGTGGTCAGCGTTGTCGGCGCGCGCACAGAGTGGCGCGGCGCAGTCGCCGCAGAAGCGACGGTTCGCGCTATCAAATGCGCTCTACGTAGTTACCTGGAAACAAAATAGAGTAATGAATACTTAAATGGATTGACTGAAAACCTAACGTTTAAAATTATTATAAAAACTAGTTGACACACAGGGGTCGATTTTTTTTGTAGCTTAATTTTAGCATTCGCATTTCATCCTCCATAATTATAAACTTATAATATGCCAAAACTCACACTCCTTCGAGCGTGCAATAATCTTAAAAATGAATAAGTACAACGTTTTCTCTCCATGATTATTATATGGATGATTGAACGAATAACGATAGTTTTCTATGTAGAATATAAGAAGCTCATAATAATCTCACCAGGGAAAGTGCCGAAGCGACCGGTCCGCTGGCTCGAGCCGACATACCAGCCGTCGTCACATTTCTCCAGCACGTACACGGTATCGCCCTCGTTCAGTTCCAGCTCGTCCGGATTCTGCGGTCGGTATTTGTACATGGCACGGTATCTGACAAACAATATTGAAAGTTACTTATTAACAAAAATATACCCGACTGACGACTTTCGTGGCGTAGTGGGCGAATAACTGGCTGAGATGCAGGAGTTCGATTCCCGCCACGGAACAAATGTTTGCACGATCTACAGATATTTGTTTCGGATCTGTATGTTTCTTTAAAAAATAGGTATATTAATATTCAATCAATTATCTGGTTCCCATAGTACAAGCTTTGCTTAGTTTAGGACTAGATAGTATTGTGTGAAATGTCCAGCATTATTTTATGTTATTAATTTTACTTCAAAACACAGAAAAAAAATCCGAATCGGAACTCTAAACTTTTTCGCAATAATAACAAGTATTTGTTAATTATCATTGTTTGTATGCGTTCAAATATATCCTGTTGATTACTTTTTATAGGACTGATATAAAATAATGCACATGTCATTCTACTGCTAGTTTTTCGTTGCATTTGAATATGAATCACACTAATATTATAAATGCGAAAGTTTGTATGTTTGTTTGTTACTCAATCACGTCATAAAGGCTTAACCAATTTCAATGAAATTTGGTATATCGATAGATTATGACCTGGATTGACACATAGGCTACTTTTATTGACAAAACACGCAAGCGAAGCCGCGGGCGGAAGCTAGTACTTAATAATTTGACTAGTCAGTACTCACGGTATAGCCTCGGCATTGGTGTCGACGTACAAAGGTTCTGTGTTGTTGAGGTCAACGCCCTTGCCAGTCGGGGGGCCGTACCCTCGCTCTGAAGGGGTCAGCAACGGTTGCCCAGGTTTAGCTGCGTAACCTGAACATTATTAGAGATCATGACACCAAATCCAAAGTATAGGCGCGAATGAGGGTGTTATTCATCGCAGACACTCCAGTATAACACATAACTTTTCATTACAAATGCGAAGAAATTAGAAAAGTATTTTTATAAAAGTTTATTGGTAAAAAGAAAATATGCGTTTCCGGTATCCATTATTATTTTTCACTTCTAGACTATGGCTTCCTTTATTTTTAAATAGAAATAAGGATTTGTCATGGAGGTTCTATTTCATTTTAGCATATTATGAATGTGTCCTCATTAATTTTTAAATAGAAATAATGATTTGTTATGGAGGTTATTTTAGCATATTATGTGACCTTATTGTATTTACAAAATGATTTACAGCCCTAGGGCCGTAAATCGTATTTACGGAGCCGTTATCGAGTTTACAATGTTCAAGTTTCAGAGTGACGAAAAAAGCATTTTACTTAGAGAATGCTGACCAGGTAATGGTTGCGTGGCAGGAGGTGCGTTGGAGAGCGCGGGGCTGTTGTGCTGAGGGGTGTAGCTGTGCGGGCCGATGCTTCTCTTAGCGGTGCCGTTCATGAGCCCGTGCGCCGCTGGAGAGGCCACCGGCTTGTCGTGGGAAGAGCTGTGGTTCATTATTAGTTGGGGATCTGAAAAAGGAACAGCCAACTTTAAGGTAATTCAATTCTGAAAATTAGATAACTGAACAATACAAAGTCTAAACATAAGAGTATTGGATTAGTTAAGTTTATTGCCAGCAAATCAATAAAATTGCATACTTTCAGACAGATATACAGTATTTTTAATAATTAATTCTTCTTATCGTGTCGATGTCTCAAGACTATAGCCATTTTGAGCAGTACGTCGCCACGTTAATGGCAGCGTCGAAGCAGGTGCACTCCCCCATCGTACAGGTAGTAGGGCAGGATGGGTATGCAAGGATGTGTGCCATTGTTTGGAGCTGGGCACTATGGGCATTGCCTCGCCGATTTGTCTATAAATTTTTTTCTACTAAGGTAGCAAATAAGCAAACGGCCCACCAGATGGTAAGCGGTTACCGAAGCCTATGGATGTTTGTAACACCAAAGTTTTTACTCGCGCGTTGCCGACACTTTAAAATTTTCAAAATACCCTTTTTGAAGAACCCCATATGGTCTATAATACCCCATTTACTAAGGTAAATAATAAATAAGGTATTAGGTCAATAAATTATGTTGGTCATTTAATTTCATTGACAAAGTGTACAGAAAAAGAAATAAATCGACGCATTAAAACACATGGAATAAATACTACTGGGCTTTGAAGGACTTTTCCAAATATGGCAAAGAGTTGCAAGAGACCGGTCATTAGAGGGGGCTTTTACCGCCATCGGCGGTCCTTACACGACAGCAAATAGCAAAATAAAATAGTAGAATTAGTTAAGTTTTTTTTTGGTAATTTATATCAGTTTTTTTATTTATGTACCTACTTAATTTAATAGTGTATTGGAAATAAGGCTTTTTTATTATTTTTTATTTTTTTACTTACCAGGTTTATTCTGACTAGGCTCCTGCAGAATGGTGACGTAGCTGTCAGGAAAGATGCCGGTTTTGTTCCCGTTCCGTCCCTCCCACCAGTTGTTATCGATGCGTCGGGTGAGGACCACGACCTCCCCCTTCTTGAGGGGCAGCTCGAGGTTGGTTTGAGCGGTGAACTCGAACTTGGCTCGAGCTCTACCTTCGAGGGCGATTGGCTTCTTCTGTGGTTGAGGGTTGTCCCCTTTTTGGATCTGGAATAGATGGTGAGATGATGTTACAATACATATATATAATAAACATTGCACACAGCGCTACCTATACATAAATTAAGCAAAGCTGACACTGGGAACCAGGTAACTAATAGGATATTTATACTACGTGTTTTGTTATGTACGTCTTTAAATTAAAACATGGGTAGGACAAGAGGCTTGTATAGTAGTAAAATAGATTTTTTTCAAATTCATTACCATAGACGAATAAAAATTTTGATACAACCTTAATAACAAGTCCGAAAGTATCAATGAAACAGCCTGTATGAACTAAACTTGAGAGCAAAAAAATCGCACATTCATGATTTTTTGACATAACTAAAAAAAAAACAAAAAATATTATGTTTCTGTAATGCAGATTCATAGTCTATTTTAATACCTATCCAGTGGTATCTGATTTGTCTTTCAATCATTACATAAAAATGCTTTTGTGGATCAATAACAAAAATGCATGTTTAGTAAAAAATTATTTATTCAAGTATTGGTGTCAAAGTTATGAAATTAAAAGATAAAATTAATTTAAAGTTTGTTATTAATACCGAGTGTTTCCTCCCCTAGCCTGAATCACTGACTCCATCCGTGTTTTCATTGATGTTACTAGACTTTTGATAAAGTCTTGAGGAATAGCCTCCCATTCCTCTGCGATCGCCTGTTGCAGCTCCTGTAGAGTCGATGGAGGAGCATCTCGGCCTCGAACTCTTCTTTTCAGCTCGTCCCATAGATGTTCGATGGGATTGAGGTCTGGGCTTCGAGCTGGCCACTCCATAACGGTCACATCCACCTCTTGAAGGTACTCGATCACTATGCCAGCAGTATGCGGTCTTGCATTATCTTGCATAAACAGAAAGTTTTCGCCGATAAACCCAGCAAAAGGTACGACGTGGCTCTCGAGTACTTCCTCAATGTATCGTATGGAAGTCAATCCTCTTGATTGGCGACCAGTATTCGGTCCGGTGATGAAGGCAAGCTCGGTTTTTGCTTCCATAGACATGCCTCCCCAAAACATGATTGATCCACCGCCATAGGCGACACGTTCTGTTATGCAGCATTGGGCAAATCGCTATCCCGATCTTCTATACACCTTCCCCCGTCCGTCGTTGCCATGCAAGCACATCCTGCACTCATCAGAGAACAGGACTGCACTCCACTGCTCTTCGGTCCAATTCAAATGGTCTCGAGCGAACTGAAGGCGGGCTTCTCGGTGGGCTGGGGTCAATTTCGGCCCGTTTGCTGGCCTGTGTACAGTCAGGCCACCTTCTCTCAATCGTCTTCTGACTGTCCACCGGCTAACTTCTACTTCACGAACTTCTTGAAGTCGTTGGCCCAGTTGAACTGCGTTCAAACGACGATTTCTTAAAGATGTCGTTATAAGAAAGCGGTTATCACGCTCTGTTGTAGCACGGGGACGGCCCGATCCTTGTCGCCGTTGGTAGCCACCAGTCTCTTGATACCTCTGGTATACACGCCGAACGGTAAATCGGCTCAAACTCAATTGTCGAGCCACTTGACTTTGCTTAAGCCCCGATTCAACAAGGGCAACCACTTGAGCGGCTACTTCTGGTGTAGTATCCATTTTCGTGTTCCGTTTGAAGCCAATATCAATAGAGAACCTTTCACACTGTACGTTGGTATGCAAATGATGACCATTCCCTCAATATGCACTCTTTTATACCTGCGATAAATCCCGCCGCCGGCCTTACCTGGATCGAGCGACATAAGGGAGTCTATTGTTTTGTTGCTAATAAGTTGTTTTTAAAGGTAAATGTCAACCCTTTATCAGTTCTGCGAATGCCTAGATTATGCACTTTAATTTAATTTGATTTTAATTTGCTGTAAGCTCCAAATAAAAAAAAATTTAACTTTTAAGTAAAAATGTGCGGATGTGCGATTTTATTGCTCTCAAGTGTAGGTAAACAATTCATATTCATTCATCGTGTAAGAGGTACCTTACCTGTTAAACTGACTAAGCGGCTTCGTCGCAAAGTCGCCGCCGATTAAAGTTAAAAATGGTTTATTGGAAATGTATCAATTACTGGATAAATATTCAAGCTACCGGTATTAAACCCACCTTTAAAATCAGTTAATGCGATTCCGGATGTGTGTTTTAAATTAATGTCGTACATAACAAAACAGGTTGTATACTTTTTTATAGTACATACTAGCTATCCGCGTCTGTCTGTTTGTGCGCTTAGTTGTTCTAAGCTACGACAAAGGATTTTGATGCGCTTTAACATTTAAACAATTTTTCTGGAAGGTTTATATGTATAAAACATTCACAATTTATTTAGAAGAGAAGAGAACAGTCAATATTTAGAAATAAGGTCGTAAAAATCTTTTTGGTCGCTTATATTGCTGTTAGCTAATCTATACTAATATTATAAATTCAAAAGTAACTCTGTCTCTCTATCTGTTTGTTACATTTTCACGACTTAGCTGTTGGACCGATTTCGATTAAAGGATTACAGATAGATTATAACCGGAATTGGGACATATGCTACTTTTTACCCGCCTGCGCAGGAGGGTAATGCCAACACCCAATACCCCCCCCCCCCCCCCCCCCCCCCAGCAACCTTTATCAGGTCGTATTTCCATCTAGTGGGGAGCCATCCTACGCTGCGCTTTCCAGTCCGTGGTCACGAGAATCTTTCTACCCAACCTTCTAAAATAAATACATTTGAATTTGGAACCTCATCTGTATTCAAATTTGAACCAAAGAGACCCACACAATAAGAACTTATTCGTAAGTCGAACTAACCTCTGCACAGAATGCACCAACCTAGATTTGGTTTTGGATAAAGCTGTCTGCATCTTTGGCGTACGTATATCTCTCTCTACACTCAGTATTCTAGTAACTCCCTCGCTCCGCTCGTATGTTAACTATAGAATCTCTATATCGGCTGGTTATATTAGCAGTAAACTGATTTAAACTAGTTTCTAGATATATTGCTGAAAATAAACCTACTTTCATTTTAGTTAGATCTTTTTTAGGATTAGAGTTTAGATCTCTAGACGCTGCGTTAGGCTCTATGGTTCGTCGTATATCTGGACCATTTTGCTAGTTTAGCAATTTCTTTTCTAATTTCAGGCGTTATCTATGAATCTACATAAATTAACTTTATACTTTACCGCGAAAGCGTAACCAGATAACTGTCAGGTCTAAAGTTTCGTAAAAGGACAAAGAAAGTCCATAAAATAAAGTAAGTGGGAGCTCGGTATGAGATCATTATACAAACCGATGTGATTATCTTGTTTTGGAATATTTTTTTTCTCCTGAGACTTCGATCAGAAACCGGTTGAAGATTGCTTCCTGCTTTACTTGTTACCATCAAGAATGCAAGATTTACATATAGCAAGATAAAGCATTCCGGTTGCGGTCAAATTAAAATTTCATCATTTATGATCAATGTCTGGTTATTTTGTCCTTAATCTTTTAACAGTAGATATTTTTTCCAGTAATGTTTACTCTGCTCAAAATACCAAAATAAAAGTAAGTTGAAAAATAATAATTTAATAATGAGACGGCAAGACGCTACTAATAAATCTGCATTTCTAACTCTCATTTTAAGTAAATGCCAAGTTTATTGCTCGGCATCGCAGTAAGTTAAATTTAGAGAAAGCCCATTAAAATCAAAATGGTTTCCCCCGATTTATATGCAACTAAGCATTTTAATTTAGCGTTCGTAGTTTCGCTTAGATTTACGGTGGTTTCAGACCTTAGATATAGTAAAGAAATTAAAATACCTGAATACTTAAATCTTCTATTTTATTCAACAATAAAACGACGCTAGCGAGACTATTGATACCCAACGGTATTAAGTCTCGCTAGCGTCTTTTTTAAACATGATAGATCTTCATTTGAGCACAATCTTATCTGAATAATATTGGTCCTACGCTAGCGAGACGATAGCAACATTACTCTCAGTACCCACACACACACACACACACATACTCACACACACACACTATTATTATTAGTAATACTTACCAGTGCACAGTGGTCGAAATGCGACCATAATATTTTCTTTTATTTTTTTAAGCTTAAGTAATAAATAAATAAATATTGCTGGACATTTCACACAACGCTATCTAGCCCCAAACTAAGCAGAGCTTGTACTATGGGAACCAGATAACTGATAGAATACTTACATAATTTTTTTTTTGTAAATACATACTTATAATATATAGAGAAACAACTAGACCTGGAACAAATATCTGTAGATCATGCAAACATTTGTTTCGCGGCGGGAATCGAACCCGCTACCTCCTGCGTCTCAGCTTAACTTTACCATTGATATAACTTTACCTTAACTTCTACATATAAACGTTAACTATGCCAACTCACACACTCCTCCGAGTAATAAGCTTAAAAAATAGTACATTTTCTCTTCAAGAGTCTCATTCGATCATCATGTCCTCATCCCACACTATATGGGGTTGGCACATGTTTTCTGTTTCCACATCACTCTCAGCCGTCATCTTATTACTCAATCCTTTATTACCCACATGAACTGACTGAACATGAACACGGAGCCACGGACAGTGGACTTTGTCGCGGATGCCTTCGGGAGGAAGAGACTGTGGAGCACGTGATACTTCACTGCATTGCTACAAACGACGCCAGACTGAGAACGGGTCTGCAAGGGTCATCGAATCCTCATCCTCCACCAACCTAAAGTCCTACTCCGTTACTTCAAGGAGTTAGGATGGCTGGGGGCAGGTTAGAAGTGGGGTAATGCACAATACACCTCAATGCGGAACGTCAGTGCAGATCTTTTATCCCCCCCACCCTAGAATAAGAATAAGACCCACATGAACTTTCACACAAACCGAAAGTCTCTTCTCGACTTCTATAACCCTCCGAATTATTTTAAACACTGTTTTAACTACGAGTACTATTGCAGCTCAAATCCTGAGCCCGGAACAAGCAGCAGTTAATGCAAGCACAACACGAGAGAAGATAAAGAGACTTACCTCAACATAATTATACGGGAACAGTCCAACTCTCCCGTGAAGCTCTCCTTCGTACCAGTTAGCATCCACCTGTCGCCTCACATGAATAATCTCGCCTTTCCTAAAGCTGAGCTCGCGTGTCGTCTGTCCATTGAATGTGTACAGAGCCTTAGCGACCACCTTCTCTGCCTCGTCGTATCGATTCAGAGGGAGAATGTTCTTCTGAGAAGGCGTGAAGTTGTCTTGGTGACGACGATTTTGCATATCTTGCAGTTCCTGTAAGACCAATAAGTTAAAGTGATGTACGTTTTCAAATTGATCGTTCAGTTCGTTATCTGAAAACCATGCGAAGCGGCGAAATCCTCAATTTTCATTGAATATATATTTTCACATGTTACCATTAAAGCAAGATATCCAAATTCATAGAACCATCCCCGTAGAACTATCGATTAAGGTATCTTCACGATTTATGACATAGATTTAAGTAAAAAAATGCGAAAATAATTTTATGGCTCAATGAAAACTGACTGTCACACAATGAATTCAGCCGAACGTTAGAGCATGGTATGTTCTGGTGAATAACGAATTGATGATATAATTTAGTTGATAATCATTTAACGCTACTTAAATCACTCCAGTCACGCAATCTTTCATCACCTTGATTGAGGCGTCAAACGCTTCGACATCCAAGGGATGGATTTCATTTTCCTGTAAATGCCAATTTGTTGATGAATATTTATGACTACGATTATGGTAGGTAGGGCACAAAGGTAGTCCTCGTTACTCTAACCAATTGAAAGTAACTGCTGGGAAACACAAGGAACAATTTAGAATGATTGTAATGACGGATAAATAATGTTGACAAGGCTAGATCGAATTGAAATAAAATATCAACCATTCATTTATTCGATTTTGTATCATTCAAACAAAATAGTGATTGAAAAGCCTCCACAAACACACGGCAAATAGGACATAATAATGTAATTGAAATAATACGGAACAATACTAACAGATATCACGATTTTGTCCAACATTTTCGCAATGACATGGAAAGTCTTTCTGTGACAATTTTTTGTAACTATAATTACACGTTCATTACACCAATTTCTACTGAACTAGGTAATTAGTCGAGAATAATATTAGCACACGAGTACACGAACGTGGACGCCTCACAAGACCGCCGCGATCTTACTGGAGCAAAAGTGATACAAGAGAGTTCGTTTATCCCAGCACAACATAAAAGTATTATAATATCTCCGAAACTCTACTATTAGCATTTTACGAGATGACAGTAAACTTTACTGTCTAGAAAATAAGGTCGCAAATCGAGCGTTGGAACTGATGGGCGTTAATGATGAACGCGTTGTTGCGAACGGTATGATAATTTGGTCAACGGATTTTCGGTGAGAATGTGAGGCACAAGGTCGTTTGGTACCGGATTTTTAATAGGTATTTAATAACACCTTAACAAAGCAATATTATCGTTAACACGACGGGCTATTTGCTGGATTATGAAATCGTATAATCGATAATTCTACATTTTTTCAATGTACCTACTGCGTACACTTGTACTGCTAAAATGAAGCAACTATTTAAAATAAATATTTCATCTTTTAATTATAAAAACCTTTTTTAAAAACCATGTGTCTAGCTAAAACTTCAAATCGAATAGGCAAAGGGGTTTATTTATCCCCATGGTAGCCATTCACATACATTTTACGCAGTATGCAGTCGTGAATATATTCCTTAGGGGGACAGTGAAAAGCAAGTCTAAGCATTATGTTTGATACTGCCCACCTATTGCATTTTTTGCAGAAACCGAAGTATAAACTCAAACAATAAAAGCGAATCAGAGCCAGACAAAGGGTATAAAATAAAATAGTAAAAGTAAGTCTAGAATGCAAATGCTTAGAAATGTTTACAGGTATTTTCCATGAGCTAAGCAAGACCATGTTTGAGCGGATAATTATTTATGGATGTTTTCACCGCCAAGTGAAATTGCAGAGAAACTTTTCCATTTTACATTCAGATAGATTTCCACAGGAGAGACATTTTCCAAATGTAATGCCAAACAAATTAAGAAACCCGAACTAACAACGCTTCCTTGCTAAAAAGGACTTTTGTGAACGGAAAATATTTAAAGGTCCATTTATTAGGATGATGCTCAGGCTTTCATCATATTTTTCCATAATTTGAAGTACAAAATTCTCTCAAAGTATTTTATTTTTATAGTGTTATCCGAACACTTACGGAAATTCTAAGATTTTTAAAAACATCTCAAAAACTTTCAAGCCTAGACGGGAGAAGAGCCTGTAGCACAATTGGCAGTGCATCCTCGTTTCAAGAGGAAGATTGCGGGTTCAAGTCCCGCCTAGGCTTGAAAATTTTTGAGATGGTTTTAAAGATGTTAAAATTCTCTCAATCCAAAGTTTCATCATCATAATTCTCAGCCCATGTCGACCCACTGATGGGCGTAGGCCTCTCTTTGTTTCTGCCATTCCTCCCGATCTTGTGCCAGTCTGAACCACGTACGACCCACAATTTTATGACCGCCCATTGTAAATTTTCCTTGGAGTTTTAAGTGATTTTATTAATTCATTCAAGCTTTGAATTCAGTTTAAGATACATTTAATCAGCTATAAAAACTTATGTTCAAGTCGCAAGCGAATAGATTTCTTCTAGGCAAGCGTGTTCCATCGTAGACTGTATCATCGCTTCCCATCAGATGAGATCGTGGTGAAACGTTAGCCTATAATTTATAAAACAAAACAAAAAACAAAAATGTGTAGGGCTCTTATATACTCGAGCGTTTTTTTAGTTCACAACATCATAATATCAAAAGTGTAGCGTGTATTTGAAACTTGATTATCAGAGAACGCAATAGCAGAATCGCCTTTAGAGCTTCCGTTGATTTTCCGCCAAGTGATATACGCTCAACGCATGCAAAGGCGTGCGACTGCGTAATTTATAAACAGCGCAGTAAAATGTCTCGGTACTGTGATAGAAACGAAAATCAAGTTGCATCGAAAATGGTTTTGCTTTGATATACTCACAATGAATTTGTTCACCGTTTATTTCATATACAAGTTTTCGTGGCAAGAATTATGTATATTGTCTTAAAATATTCATCATCATCCTCTGCCCTTAATGTGCCGAGATCACATAATATAGGATGACCAGATTTTGCACAAAAACCTAAAGTACCTTTTCTACTTCCATATCGCACTTTCAGCCTTTATCTAAGTTATACCCTACTATATAGAGAATCATTACGCAATAAGTTTAAAGAAATAAATATTATGACATTCCCTCATCATAAAAATATTAATTTGTTTAAGAAAAATAGCAATAATCATAATTTTAATACTAGAAATAAAGATAAGCTCGCTGTTGCCACTTGTAGACTCCATAAAGTTAGTAAATCGTTTAAAGGGCAAGGTATACGCTTTTATAACAAACTCCCAAGGGATGTACAAAAATTGACAATTAACTAATTTAAAAACGTAATTAAACAAAACCTTTACAAAAGAGCCTACTATAAAATATAGGATTATTTAGATGATAAAGAAGCTTGGGATTGAAATTGCTCCAACTCGTTCAAAATGTGTTTAGACGTAATTTACTTTCTGTATTATGTATTGTAAAAGGATCATTAAAAAAACAACCAGCCTTGTTTCTTGCCTTTCTTTCCTGGCTTGGTCGCGAAGGAACAGGCAGTAAAATTGACGTTTCAAAGTGATCCTTGCGATTTTAATAAATAAAAATATTTGACTTTTGATATTTTTTAATAAAAGATTCGATTTCAAGCTCATGTGTAACAATTTTAAATATAGCTATATATTAAAATCTTTGATATTGCAGTTCCTATTAGTAAAATCAACGACATGATTCCTTTGGGCTATTTTCTGTATATCTTACGATTTCCCTCCACTGACTCATTCCGATTACACGCCTTGTATTGCTATGAAAATTTCTATTAGATAACATATATTCCCATCATAGACAGAATTAATGCAGATCTAAATCCAATAAATGACTGCCTCCGTGGCGCAGTGGGCGTATAGCCGGCTGAGACGCAGGAGGTAGCGGGTTCGATTCCCGCCACGGAACAAATGTTTGCATGATCTACAGATATTTGTTCCGGGTCTGGTTGTTTTTCTATATATTATAAGTATGTATTTAAAAAAAATGTATATAAGTATTCTATCAGTTACCTGGTTCCCATAGTACAAGCTCTGCTTAGTTTGGGGCTAGATAGCGCTGTGTGAAATGTCCAGCAATATTATATTATTATATATGATAATATTATTATATAATTAATGACAGCTCAATTTCTTTTGAAGAGATGAAGGCTGGTGGTACTGTGATGTAGGATATGTAACTCACATCCGGTGAGCAGCGCGCGCGCACGATAAAGGCGTTTGTTTGGTAAATGTGCGTTCGGCGGTGCGAGACGGACATACGAGTATTGTTCGGATTTTACGAGTACCTACTATGTACGAACTATGTATCGCGTTTGAAATCGCTATTTATTCACTTTTACTTTTACAAAAGGTTAGAAACGGGGTTAGGTTTCTTTTTATAGAAACTTTATTACTAGTGGTTCGACCCGAACTGAGATCTCGCGAGTCTACCATAAAAACAAAAAAAAATATTATTTGTAATCTTTAACATTCAAAATAGTGCCAAGAAATAAATAACCAACTAACTTGACCTACAGTTTCATTCAAATTACAGGTAACAGGAGTTGATGTTAATTGGTTCTTCATTTTTGGGGTACAAATTGCAGTTATTCTGGATTTCAGACTTTTTCCTATATTTGTGATACTTAAGCTACACGCATACCAAATTACAGCACTGTGGGGTCACTGGTGTAGCATGTGAATTTTGTCAAAGTTTAGTTTTTATTATGGCTAATAACTCAAAAACTACAAAAATTAAACTAAAAATAAAAACAGGGTTGAAATGTACTAACGAAGAACTTTCATTTGTCGTCCCATCAGACCTAAAAGTCTCATTTTTTTTTACCTCTCTTGAACCCCAATATCTCAACCACTCCCCAACATTTTTAGCTCATTTACACCAAAACTGTGCCATCACTACCAAATTCCAAATCCTATATACCAAATTTCACGATGATCGGATAAACGCTTCGAAAGTTATCCTCGGACAAACAAACATACATACATACAACGCTGATTTGCCCAAGTTGACTTAGAGATCTCGCTTCGCTCGATCAACGAGTTTCACATTGGTAATATAACCTGCATAACGATATTTGGTATACAATATATATATATATATTTTTTTAATATTTAAATAATATATCCACAAACTAAAAGGACTAAATCACGTAATTATTACACATTCTCATTTTACTTTACGAACTACCGAGAAACATTTATTTGATTGAAATACACTTCTGCACTAAAATATCATCTTAATCCAGACGTGCAATCAAGATTGATGACATCCTGCGCACCGAGATTATATTTAAACTAACATTTAACTCGCAAAATTATTCTTGGTCTTATTACGTACCTCTATTTTTGCCATTTACAAATGGACCTAGGCGCACAACACAAGTAAAATAAAACAACTTTGGTGAGCTGTTAATGTAAAAATGATGAGCATCTATTACGGCCACTCGAATGTAAATGTCGGGCAATTGTCCAGTGTTGTACCCAACCGCAAATAGATCATGTTACCAGCTACAGAAAACAATTGGATATCACATGCCCAGTAACCCCGGAAAGCCTTTTGCGGTGGTTGGGACTTATCCCGAAAGCATACGGGCTATTTTGCTATGGAATATGAGGTTGTATTAGGTGAACTCAGACTTCAAGATTTTGTTACCAGGACGTTCATATTATAAGTTTTTTCAGAGGGGACATAAATTTGACACATGATTAAAAGTCGAATAGCACCTTCAATCGATCGGTTTGTTGTAGAAACGAAGTCAATAAACAACTTTTACCGAATCAAATATTTTGGTATCGAACACGCAAATATTATTATATTTTTATGAATGTCGAGTGATTTTCAATGTTATTGCAGCCGTTAGAACCTTGTTCACCTTCGATCGGATAGGAATAATCACTGCAGTTTATAGGTCACGATTCAATAGCAATATTGTATCGATAGGGTACAATTAGATATCGACCAAACTCTTGTAGCGTGCTTTCCTCGAGTAAACGGATTAAATGTATAGCCGACCGACCAATAACTGACACGATAATCGCATTCAGAAAACGCTCGACTTTTTATCGAGTAAAATGATAATTGGATATCACTTTAATTCGAAATACGGAATGAGCGATAATCGATTATATATCCCACTTCAAAAGTAAACTAATATGTGGCGATAACCACCAAAGTGAACCGAAAACTACATTCCATAAAGTATAATTATATTTGTTGGGAATTCCTATAACAAAGGCAAGAGCATAAAAATGCGTGCAAATTACTCGCGAGGTTTCGAGGACTTGACAAACAGGGAAGCAGTGAGCTCAAAACGATTTAACTATGTAAGATAAGATAATTCAATGAATATTGTTACGAGCTGAGGGTTCGGGATAAAATAATGGGAATCGATTTAACCAAAATAACACTTTTATTCAGCACTAAACGATGAATACACGAACTTGGTCACACGTAATCACAACACACCACTTCACACCACTGGTGCACCACTTAAAGTCACCGAAATGTTCGCACGTATAGCTAAATCCAGACTGACTGTCCGGCCATCTCTCCGGCCTATTTATATCGCGCATATTTCGATTGTTCGAGAACGATCTCGATCGCTCCAGGAAAGGGTCGGTCCCTCGACACAATGGCCACTCTCCATTCTGCGAAACCACAAACAATAACAGACAAAAGCGCTCGAGAAACCTCGATTACCATTCATTGTTTAACAGTCTCGGCGTAACACTGCCCCCTCCTAAAACATGCTCGTCCCAAGCATTGTTAGCCCCGTAATATCGCGCCAGCCGATCAACATGAACAATTTTAGGCGCTCCTCGCGTTCCCTTCTGAATTCGGTATGTGACGTCATTGATCCTGGTCAACACACGGTATGGTCCATCCCATTTTGCTTGTAGTTTAGGGGATTTTCCCTTTTTCCGTATCGGATTGTGCAACCAGACCTGTGACCCCTCATCAAATCGCAAGTTGTTTGAATTTCGGTCATAACGGGTCTTCATTTTCTCAGACATTTGTTGACCAGTTAGTCGAATGTGTTCATTTATGTCGTTCATTTTATTGCGCAGGTCGTTTGCATAATCTGTGATGGCACGCGGAGAATCTGGAGGAATGCCAGTTATCAGGTCTGCAGGCAACCGCAGTTCTCTTCCAAAATTTGCCAACGCAGGAGTGGCGCCTGTACTCTCATGGACTGCACTTCTGTATGACAGTAAAAACGGCTGTATGTGTTGGTCCCAATCGTTTTGCTTATTTTCGACCACTTTGGCCAGATATCTCTCCAATGTCTGATTGAATCTTTCCACCATTCCATCAGACTGAGGATGATAAGAAGTGGTTCTTGTTTTATGAGTCCCCATTATTCGGCATGTCTCCTGAAATACTTGTGATTCAAAATTCCTTCCTTGATCACTGTGAATTTCCAGGGGAACTCCAAAACGACAGAAAACTTCGTGGACTAGTTTATCTGCTACCGTCGAAGCTTCTTGATTAGGAATGGCGAAAACTTCGGGCCATTTCGTGAAGTAGTCCATAACGACCATGAAGTACTTATTTCCATTTTTACTTACAGGGAATGGTCCTGCAATATCCAGGGCTATACGCTCCCATGGGGCTCCAACGTTATACAGTTTTAGTGCTCCTCTGCTGCGTGTATGGGGTCCTTTCACTGCCGCACAGGTAGTGCATTTTCGGCACCAGTCTTCAACATCTTTTCTACAATGTATCCAGTAAAACCGCTCCCTTATTTTTAACAGTGTCCTTTTTACTCCCATGTGGCCTCCCGAACATCCTTCATGGTAGAGTTGTAGCACGTTAGGGACCTTGGCTTTGGGAACCACCATTTGCAGATGACAGTGATCTCCACGAGCGTTTTCCCATTTGCGACACAGCACCCCGTCGTGGATAACCAGGCTCTCCCACTGTGCCCAATAACTCTTCGTTGTTGAACTCAGAGCAGCAATGTCACTCCACAAAGGCTTAGTGCTACCCGCTGTGATCCTTTCAATGATGGGTTTAAGGTCTTTGTCATCCTGTTGTGCCTGCTGCAAAGTTTCTTTCCATTCGTCACTTAGGTCCGTTCTCAGCAGCCTGACAGGTTCTGCTTCCTTAGACTCATATTTGGCACAATGTTTGCAGTTCTCAGGGCAAGGTCTTCGTGATAGCGCATCCGCGTTCCCGTGAGATTTTCCACTACGATGCCCAATGTCGAAGTCGAACTCCTGTAATTGTTCAATCCACCTTGCCACCTGTCCTTCAGGATTCTTGAACCGTAAGAGCCATTGCAATGCAGCATGGTCAGTTCGAAGTTGAAATTTACGACCTAGTAGGTATTTGTTGAAATGTTGTAAGGTCTTTACTACAGCCAGCAGTTCCCTTCTTGTGACACAGTAATTTCTTTCTTGTTTGGATAAGGATTTACTGAAGTAAGCGATCACCACCTCTTGATCTCCTTTGCGTTGAGATAGCACACCACCAATACCGGTATGTGTATCCAATGTGTCGTCGATTCTTGGTAGTGGATAACTGTCCTTCTTCGTAACTGCATTAAGTCGACGATAATCAACACAAAAGCGCAGGCTTCCATCCTTCTTTTTGACTAGAACAACAGGAGAGCACCATGGACTAGA
The DNA here is from genome assembly GCA_963924445.1 of Philereme transversata. Lineage (NCBI taxonomy): Eukaryota > Metazoa > Arthropoda > Insecta > Lepidoptera > Geometridae > Philereme > Philereme transversata. The sequence continues at coordinate 10,281,874 of OZ004353.1, forward strand.
TGAAGGTTCTATCACCCCATCATTAATCATTCCCTCAACCATGGTCTCTACTTCCTTTTTTCGAGCAACCGGTAGTCTCCTAGGTCGTTGACGGATAGGTAGCTCGTTACCAGTATTTATCGTGTGCTTAACCAGTCCAGTCTTTCCAATATCAGCATCATTTGAAGAGAAAAGATCGGCGTAGCGATGTAACATTTTCTCAGTCATAGCAACTTCTTCCCTAGAAAGGCTTTTACGGCAATCTTCCAACAGTGACGACACATCGAATTTGCCATTCTCTTTATTGCCGCTAGAGCTAGGCACTTCTTGACATCTTCGCATACAGGCTACTTCCTCGCAGGTGCCCATTAAGGTCCCCTTTTTGATCAGGTGCTCTTCATTACTAAGGTTTAAAATTCGCACCACCGCAGTATCTGTGGTCCTCACTAGCGTCCGGGCCATAATCCACGGAAAGCCATTGTCCGATCTTTCCACCAGTACACATCGCTTCTGTCTTCCCGAAGTTCGTGGCAAGCTTACTGGAACAATGGTTTCTGATCTTGGCGGAAGAACAATTTTCTTCAGACTGTACACCTTACCCCTGGTTCCACCTTCCATAAAGAATTCCTGTTCTCCACATTGTAAAACTCCTTGATTTATGTCAATTCTACAATGGTGCTCTCGTAAGAAATCTAAACCCAGAATGCAGTCATCAACTATATCGGCAATGATGACGTTTTGCTGGAAAGGTCTTTCACCCAGCATAACCTCCACCTGCTTTTCACCCAGGACGGATATGTGCTGACCGGTTGCCGTCAGGAGCTGAATTCGCTCATGGCTACTGTTGAATTTCCCAAGAAACCGATTAGCCAGTTGGGAACTGATCACTGTACGGGAAGCACCAGTATCCAAAGTCATCTTGCACGGTGTTCCATTAATTTGACCTTTGATAGTCAGGCTATTCCCATCATGAACTTGTGAGATCGTAATTCTTAGGGCTTTCTCAATACCAGCCAGCACTCGCCCCGCAGTTCTGGCGCTTACTCGTTTCCCTGCTGCTGTTGAACGGGGCTCACCTGAGCACTCTCCTCTCTTTTTGGGCAGTTTGGCCTCAGATGTCCTTTTTCTCCACACCCGAAGCATCTAGGGCTAAACTTTGGACGACTGTAGTGAGTGTAAGAGTCCTTCACTTCTCTGATGCGGTGAGCTCGGGGGTCCTGACGCACGGCCTCCACCTCCAATGCATGGGCCAAGGCATTTTTTAGAGTATCGTGATGTCCAAGCCTTACAGCAGCTCTCACTTCCAAATCACGTATTCCGTCAACGAACGCCTGGATCAAATGGCCGTCAAGGGGTGCTGACGAGGTTTGGTATGCCTTTCGAACCAGCTTTTCTATCTCGAGTGCCCACTGCTGTAAATTCTCTGAGTTACGCTGGCTCCGGTCCTTTAACTGCGCTCGAAAAACATGTTCCAGATGTGCGTCACCATAGCGTGACTCCAGTGCCTCCAATAGCTGTTCATAGGTGAAATCCTTTCCAAGAGCCTCTAAAACCGTAAGTGCCTTATCACGAAGGCCCAGTGTTAAAGCCGTCATGGCCTGTACCGTTGTCCATCCGTTGGCCTTGACCACAGCCTCAAACTGAATCTTGTAGGCTGACCACGAAGAACTTCCATCATATGGTGGCATTTTAAAATCTCGCGCTGAAGGTGTACCAATTGTTTGAGCCACATTGCTGTCTCCAGAACTCAGGGCATCCAGAGCTTTTTTTATCTTGGCGATCTGAATTTCAACTTCCGAAATACGGCTCTCATGATGTTCTATCTGTTCTTTCACTTCCTGGAATTCCTTTCCAGATGAACCGAACGATTCCCTCATCAGTCGAGCACGCTCTTATGGCCAACGTCGCTGATCTTCCTATTGACGACGCTGCTCTTCTTTATCCTGACGTCGCTGTTCCTCTTGCAACCGAGTCTGCTCCACCTGTTCATGTCGCTGTTCCTTCTGTAACCGAGCCTGCTCTTCCTGCTGACGACGCTTCTCTTCTTAATGCTGACGGCGTTGTTCCTCCTGCAACCGAGCCTGCTCTTCCTGTTGACAACGCTTCTCTTCTTAATGCTGACGGCATTGTTCCTCCTGCAACCGAGCCTGCTCTTCCTGTTGGCGACGCTGTTCTTCATGACGACAAAGCATTGCCATAATAGCAGCAAGATCGCCTGTCACAGGAGCTTGCCCCATGGATGATGATGATGATGATGCTCCAAATGATTCGGTGGCGGCTGATTCCATCTCCATCGGCTGACGACTCTGCGAAGCTTCTTGAACCGGAGACTCGCCAAACCGCCTTTCATCCATTTCCTGTTGTCGTTGACCTCTCGTCCTGACACCGTCCACGTTATCCATTGGTAGAACCGGCATTATTTTATCCCACTTCTGACACCAAATTGTTACGAGCTGAGGGTTCGGGATAAAATAATGGGAATCGATTTAACCAAAATAACACTTTTATTCAGCACTAAACGATGAATACACGAACTTGGTCACACGTAATCACAACACACCACTTCACACCACTGGTGCACCACTTAAAGTCACCGAAATGTTCGCACGTATAGCTAAATCCAGACTGACTGTCCGGCCATCTCTCCGGCCTATTTATATCGCGCATATTTCGATTGTTCGAGAACGATCTCGATCGCTCCAGGAAAGGGTCGGTCCCTCGACACAATGGCCACTCTCCATTCTGCGAAACCACAAACAATAACAGACAAAAGCGCTCGAGAAACCTCGATTACCATTCATTGTTTAACAGTCTCGGCGTAACACTATCATTGATTAGCTCTTACTTACGATCTTTTTGGTGCTGTTTGTTTTTTTTTCGACTTTGATTAGCGGTTTTTATAGTCCAAAGTTACCTGATTTTTGAATATTTTAAAAGAGCATCGATTGTGGATATGAAATTATTAACTATAGAGAGTAAAGCCCGTGATACATATGCTTGCAGGCATACCAGATATTTCCGGACCGGCATACTGGCATTCTGTGTCGTCTTATGATCTCCTAGCTTACTAAGTACTGGCATACCTAGGCACATGCTAGTAGCGCGAACTAGCCAGTCTTTAGCATCATCATCATCATCATCCACAGCCTGACTTCACCCATTGTTGGATATAGGCCTGCCCAAGTTTGTGCCATCCACCACGACCCTGCGCTAGTCTCCCCACCCAGTATCTAGCATACTGTACTTAAACTAGTGGTTCGCCCCGAACTGAGATCTCGCGAGTCTACCATAAAAACAAAAAAAAATGTTATTCGTAATCTTTGACCATCAAAATAGTGCCACGAAATAAATAACCAACTAACTTGAACTACAGATTCATTCACACTACAGGTAACGGGAGTTCATGTTAATTGGTTCCCTTTTTTTGGGTACAAATTGCAGTTATTCTAGATTTCAGACTATTGCATGCTTTCGCTATATTTGTGATACTTAAGCTACACGCGTACCAAATTACAGCACTATGGGGTCACTGGTGTACCCTGTGAATTTTGTCAAAGTTTACTTTTTATTATGGCTAATAACTCTAAAACTACAAAAACTTTCCTAAAAGTAAAAACGGGGTCGAAATGTACTAATGAAAACCTTTCATTTGACGTCTCACATGTCTCACACCTAATAGTCTCATTTTAATTTTTTTTTACCCCTTATATAATATTATGGCAGAACCTATAATATCTCTATGTTATAAGCTCAACTATCCACTTTTATTCCTTTACCGTGGTACCATTAATTCCATATTTTTTCATATTTCTCGAGATAGACAAGCTATGGCCCACCTGATGTTAAGTGGTAACAATCGCCTATAACAGAGAATTGCCTGGTAGGTCACGCACCTTAGAAATGTGCCCTACGATGTACTGTCCATCAATTTGAGGCATACAGGTAAAGCCTCATGTGCCTGTAATTTCACAGGCAACCATTTCCTTCAAACCGAAACACAGCAATGCTGCTTGGCGGCAGAAATAGGCAGTGATGGTTTTGTGGCATTATTTATTGCCGTTGTACCATTACGTCTTATGGCAAATGTTTATTTTTTTGTTATCCGTGGTACTAGAAACAAAATGTGATTCTAAAACTTTGTTTGCTTAAAATCTTTATAAAAACAAGTTAATGGCACAAATTATTAGAACATTAAACTGCAAAAAAAAAAACTAGCACAACGACAAAAAGTTGCCGCAGAACCATCAATGGAAGTGGCGGTACCCTGGCAACCCGGTACCCGTCCTTATTTGTTCACATAAATCCTGGCCATCCAAAGGTTGCCTGGAAGAGATCGCTTTTAGCGATAAGGTCACCCATTGTACTTATGATTTAAACGTGTATCTTCTTTTATATATTTATATTTAATGGTGTGCAATAAAGAAATTATCTAATCTAATCTAACCCAGAAGATCAAAGAAAAGACGAGATAAAATCACATTTGGTCCATTATGTATGCGTTACCTGTAGGTATTTGTTCCGGCGTTGTTCCCTGTAGAGTCTCTTCATGTGTTCCGCCTGCTGCCTCGCCAGTTCCCTCTCAGGAACCAGGGGCAGCGGGTCGTGTCGCACCGGACACCGGTAGTGGATGTTCACGTCGCTCTCCACGTAGCGTCGAGGGGATTCTACGGAAATACAAAACGAGTTAAAACACCTACATATATGAAATGGTTTATTGTGTACAACTTAACAACAACATCATGGTCTAGAGTCAGATCCTTCCGGTCCCTTAAAATACATACAAATAGTCCCCAAAACAGTCCCTAATGTGGTTGTATTTGACAGGTGTCAAATTACTACCATCGAACATCAGAAATGTTCTCAAATGATTGGACAACATTGGAATACTGTCCTGTCGAAATATTAATCTAGGATATATCAAGAGTTTCTGAGTGTGTTAATTTTATGCTAAAGTATTAGATCTGATTCGAGTTTAAGTTTAATAGTAAATTTAATTAGACTAATGAAGATTAAGGTATTAGTTGCACTCTCTTTTCGTACATAAGTTTTGACATAAGTATGACCATTATTTTTGTCTTAACTCCTTTCTATACAAAAGTGGTCTGGAATAAATTGCTTCAAATCGATAAGACCGACCATTGTACTTATTATTAAATTAGTTTTTTATGCTATTTATTTAGGTATGTGTTTAATTCTGTGTTAGAACTTAGAACTGACAAGAGAACAAATATTATTAAAACTAGCTTGATTTTCACGTGGGACGGAAATGTTCAGCTTAAACAAACCGTTACAGCAGTTAGGTTTACGATATTTGAATTGGGAGTAAGTACATTTTTATTACAGAAAATTGGTTGAAATTGGTCGCAAATTTGCTACTAATTCAGGGCCGCATTCGTAAGATTTTATCAGTAAGTACACAAATTTTCTTTCATCAATAAAGTAATTTTGTTCGTAACTCTTTATAATACACCATAACAAATGACCTAATATAGATTTCTTGCGAATTGACTTAGGCTGATGGGCGGTCTAATCTCTATAAGCGATCTCTTCCAGACAACCTTTGGATGGATGTCTTAGCGGTTTTTTATAGAGAAGGGCAAAGCGTTTCACAATCGTATGGCTGTTACACTGAATGGGAAAAGAGTTTTAAGTTGAATGGAAACCGAAGAACGCAGAATGCGATCATTAGCCTGGTGGAGAAACTCGCTCCTTATAGATAAGAGGTTAGGGAAGAATTGAAAATAATGTTATACAGAAGTTAGTTCTACAATTTTTCGAATAGGCTTTAGTTTTACATTAAAACACGAACGAATAAAGAATGATATGTTTTTCAACAGGTAATAAAAATACGATTTACCCTCCGGTATATTCAGACTCATTGCTGTAATTCGCAGGTCTTTACTCCTGTCTGCATGATACGTAACTTGTTTTTTAATTGTATATATTTTATGCTTTCTCAATTGGTTAATTTCTTAGAGAAGTAAATTGAGAACCGGTTGTTGTAGGGTAAGAGTTACAGCGAAAACGATACACAACGTAATTTTTTAGGGATCCGTAGTCGAACTAGGAACCCTTATAGTTTCGCAATGTCTGTCTGTCGGCCCAGTAACAACCGTTGTGCTCGTAGACTACAGTGCTGTATAGCTGAAATTTGGCATCATGATACGCATAGTAAGTTAGGAAAAACAAACTAAAAATACTAGTTATTTGGAGTACTAGAGATTTTTTGGTAAGAATAATTGTCAAAGCTGAGTAGACTTTACTAGATTACGAGCAGTCAAAATCAAAATCACAAGGATCACTATGAAACGTTAATTTTACTGTCTGTTCCTTCGCGACCAAGCCAGGAAAGAAGGGCAAGAACAAGGCTGGTTGTTTTTATTTAATGAGCCTTTTAGAATACATAACAATACAGAAAATAAATTACGTCTAAATTGTAACATTTTTGAACGAGTTCGAGCAATTTCGATCCCAAGCTTCTCTATCATCTAAATAATCCGATATTTTATAGTAGGCTTTTTTAGTGTTCCCACGCAGCTGAGTCATTCAGAGAGGACTACGTGGGCAGCTGATTCTTCTCACCGAAGAAGAATCAGCTGCCCACGTAGTCCTGGAATGCGTGGGGGTTACAGCACAACGTGCAGAAATCCTGGACCATCCAAGGTCACTCCGTGAAGCCTGCGAAGACCCCAGGAAACTTCTGCGCTTCTGGTCGGAGTTAGGCTGGCTATCCATATAGTCAACTCTCTCACGCATAATGGACCACATGAGAGTTTGAATGCGGAAAAGGGAGTCCACCAACATAACATAACATAACATAGTAGGCTTTTTTATAAAGATTTTGTTTAATTACGTTTTTAAATCGGTAGTCGACCAACTTATGCACATTGTCTGACACGCGCTTAACCAATTTATAACTTGCATTGACACGCAACGCGATAGTATCATCAAAACCATTTACCGGAGAGCTATACCGTAAAACTTGCATCAAAATCCATCATTGAGCTATTGAGATACAAATAACAAAACCGCCAACTTCATGGCCATTTGAACATTAAAATAAGAAATTCCAGTAAAAGTGAAAGTTGGGACAGCCATGGGGTGCAGTCTTGCCATTGATGTTGTAACCGAGATTCGGCAGTCGATTGCGATGACACACGTAACAAAACCGGTTGGATTCTAATAAAATTATATCACCGGAAGTTAGTGGTAATGTGAATCAAAATAAAACTTATTTCGTTGTGTTTGTCTAGGTTTAGATATATTTATATACTAGCTGACGCGCCCGCGGCTTCATACGCTTGAAATTTCCCGTTCCCGTGGGAACTTCGGGATATAACTATATAAAAAACTCTTGTCAAAGTAACGCGACACTTCATGTAAATGACTTCACGTCAATGAACGACCGACAGTTAAATTATATGGATATTGTTCATACAAAAATACTAATATCGCGATTAAAAAATGGGGGGTGCAGGTAGGAGAGTGAAAAATACTTTACGAACTATTCTCATACCTACCAAATATAAAAAAAAAAATCTACCGGTTGACCCGTTTCGGAGGAGTGCGACCACAAACACGAGATTTTTATATATTAGATTTATATCTAGGTGTTTTGGAATTTAAATTAAACCTCTCTCTCTACCAAATATGCACTAACTATAATAATTGTTTGACCGCATTACACAAAGGTTAACTGGAAGAAAATGCTATCTAGCATTAAGTTGGCCTACGTACAGATTATTTATATTTTGTGGGATAAATAATTTTATATTCGTTCATTCAATATAATCATAAGTTAGTGCTTAAAATGAGAGCAATTTGGTTCATTTTCTAATGAAACGTAAAAAGTAGAGCAAATTTAGAGTACTATCTGTCGAAAGTTTGGTCAAATTCGTTTTTCCGGAAACGAGAGCGACTCACAAAATTTTTATCGTTACTGCGACATTAGTCTATCGTTGTTATCGTTTATCTCATGGGTAGAATATGTACGTAATATTGTATGAATCACCGTATTCTAAACCGAAGGTTATATGATACAGGTTAGCCAAACATACATAAATACAATTTATTAAACATACACACAGCAAACAGATCACGATTGATGTTAATGTTATTTTTAAACACGAAAATGAATTCAGCACATTAAAAATCCGACAGATCTAAATCCCCATAGAATACATAAGTCGTAATGTAGCAGACTTTCTCGATATAGTCATTCCAACCACGTCCTTACGACACAGTTGACAATGCAAACTTATAATGACAATCCACTATGTTATTCACATGGGATTTCGTGCCTTATGTCTGAGTTAAAACCACTGTTGTATCAATGTACATGAGAGAAACAATATTGCATAGTTTTTTTTGCGCATAGTTGTGTACACACATAGGAATTTCATTTGCTCAATCGCTTTGCTACTACCGTTTTAAAGTTTCAAGCCCCCTTCGCCATAACTTCGCCCGCAAGTTTGAGGTGTGTGCCTGCTAAAATGAACGCGTTAGGCAGGTGTCTTGGGAAACAAGTTTCGTAGTAAAGCTACCAGCAATTATAGGAAATGATTACGCGAAACAGTCGTGGAAAGCTACTAAGGCGCGGCGCTTTCACTCATGGATAGACGGGATGGAAAATGTATGACGATTGATTTTCACTCAAATTACTTCATGATTTGAACGGAGACTTTCAAAATAAATTAGTTTTATAATTTTTTTAGAAACAAACTGAGGATTTTAAACATATTATCTTAAGTATATAGAATTCTAGCGGTGGACACCTCCCTGATAATACTGATGCATGCCCTATTAAAATTGTTAACCATAAATGAGCTGTTTGTAATTCTTAGGCAATCAAGATATTACTCATTGCACAGGAAGATTGAAAGAGCAAATTGTAGAGGCAAAATAAAGTTAACGATCCGTAGACAAATTGTAGCTTATTAACGATGAATCAATTAACATTTAAACGTAGTGAATTACTGGATCAGGTAAGAAACTAGTGAGGATATCCGCTCACTTTAATAATGGTTTACTGGAAATGGGATTAAGATATAGAGCAAAGCACGTTTGCATCACTTGACAACTTTTACAGATAAAATAACTTTACTACTACAAGACACAATCAGGTTAACTACGCAGCGGAGATTGAAATTGTGATTGAAATGAATACTGACAAGTTGCGAATCAGCGTGCCAAGTTACAAATTAAGCAAGTCCAGTATTTAGTTACAGTTTGACCTCCTGATATTTCATAATCTCATTGAAGCATGGCGTCAATAATTATAGAAAATATATACTAAAAACCTAATGGCATTGAAAGAACTTACTGATTTACTGATAATTAGCAAGTTACAAGACTAATCTAACATTACGTGGCTTAAGTTTTAAAATTGTAAGCATATTTTATGTTAATGGTTTCTGTTTATTTATGCTTCTGACGAATAGTCGCACGAAGGGCGAAGAAGCAAATTGAAGTGTACGAGATTTTTATCACTAGAAGGGCTATAGAATAATATAATCATAATTGAATGCAAAACACTAAAAAGTGCGTATGTAACCCAATATGTGTAAATTGGCTACTTTGTTTACATGCATCTGACTACCCCATCAGCGGATGTCTACCAGAGGAAATACAACTTAATCAATCAACTTTATACCTTATCTTTAAAACAATAATAGTTGAAACAAACCGTGGCTAGCCATCTTCTTTATCTGCTTCAAAATACCCATTTTGTCCGATTCCGCTATACTTCACAAGATTGTCAACACAAATTCCGTCGGCAGTCGCCACGAGCGACTGTCGTCGACCGCCGGTCACGATAGATCACTGTGCCTTTGCTGGTTGCTTGCCCACTTTCGACACGACAAACTACACTTCATCTCCCGCCAAAACGACTATTCACTTTCGCTTGTACGCACGTGTCGATTTGTTGACAGTCGTAAACTATTCAAGATATTTGTCAGAAGAATTAGAAGCTGTTGTTATTCGTGAGCGTGTTCTCCAGAAAGCAATAAATACTATATGATATAACTATTATTTCTACACTTTAAAACAATTACTTTGGTTATAAAGGCTAAAATGATCTAAAGCTGTATTGACGAAATGGTTGTTAGGTACCTTTAGCTCGAGGAACATCATTGCTGTGCATATCCATTCTAATAAGAAACTATTATAATTCATGTAGGTAGAGTTTTACATGCATTTTGATGCCAGTTAAAGCAAGAAGTATTGTATCACAACGAGATTCTCAAATTCCTATAAGTAAATGCAAATTGCTTGACTGCGGTGACCGCTATGACATTAATGACGCAGTTTGGATGAAAAACACGTGTTGCATCAATAACATATCTGCTAATTAATTAAATATCTACAATATTAATTGATTCCGATAAAGAAAACCCAATAAAACTTACTGTACGGAAGTGGAGCATAGACATCGGGATACATGTCTGTTCTATTGACCCAATCGGATGCATCGTGCACCGTGTGACGATTTTCTTGAATCGTAACGCGCTTTTTGTCCCTGCGTGCCACATTTTCTGATGCACTATTGTCTGTGTCTATTGCAGTCCCGTAGTCAACCGTCAAATCGTCAAGAGAAACAGATTTCTGTTCTGCTTGAAAATTATTCGGGTCGTTGCGATTATCAGTGTACGCAATTACGACGACAGATTTTTTTACAGCAGCGTTGTTAGGATTATCACGTAATTGTTTGAACTTGTAGTCATCTGTTTGTTCTGCAGCGTTTGGGATATCGTTTACTGGTTCTTCCACCGGTGATGTTGATAACGTTTTTTTATTAGTATTTAATTCGGCGGAGTATTGAATATCACTCAATGGTTCTTTTGCTCTTGCTGGCGTTGCAATATTCCTGTTAGTCATGTTAAAATCAGAGGAGTGTGAAATTTCAATTAATTGGCCTTTTGCTCTTGTGGGTGTTGTTATATTCATGTTATAATTAGTAACAATTGGAATGTCACTAATTGGTTTATGTGGAACTACTACGAAAGTTGCCGCATTTGTAGTGACTTCGTCAATTTCTTCATTTTTATCAAAATTGTTGGTTTCAATAAGGTCTGAATAATACGTATTGTCTGACTTGTTAGGAGTACTTTCTTTTGAGAAGTATGCTCCATCATTGTCGCTTTCATTTTCATTATCTTCATACAGCAAATTCTTTTTAACGTATTTATTGAGAGCAACTAGTGATCTGGACAAGGAACCTGAGGCAGGAACATCACTGAAAAACCCGTCATCTTCGTAGGTATATTCACTCTGCGCGTCTTTTTTCTTAAGCGGACGTTTAGTCGTGGTTATTTGATTTACATTCATTTTGAATCACCGTAATCACTTAACTATTTCACCATGTTTGCACTTCACGCGATAGCTATAGGTAGACTGAATTGAACTGAAGTCATGATAACACAGATAATACACTTTATCAGTGAATAATATGAGATAGCACTTGCCAATAGTATTACGGTAACAGAATGTTCGCGGTTAAATCACTTATTTATTTACGAGCAACAAAGATACCGCATTTGGACGCGAGGCTACACGAACTATTTACAATCGAAAAAACTGTACCGACAGGTTTTGGCGGTCCTATCGAGATGAATGACGTAAATCGCGGATAGCGAGCGGTAATCTTGAGATATGAATGGTTATTTTTTACCACTCGTTACATTTTCCTGCAATTTTTACATAATCGCTTTTTAATTCGGTATTAATGTATTTATTGGAAAGCTCATATTCAATTTAGTAGAGACTAAACACCACGTATGCTGCCGACGACTCGGCGGTCAAAGAATAAGTTAAGGCGGGGATTGTTTCGAACAAAGGCTATTGTTTCTTTTTTATTCGCACAGATAATATAGATAGAAATACATAATTACGCGTGAGGTTTACATCGTGGTGTTTTCGGATGTCGAGGTAAGAGGAAATGTTATCTAATATGTAAAAGTAGGTTAATTTTCTCATTTATTTATGTGAGTCATTTTAATAAACAAATTATAGGTACTTGCCTGTGTCTGAAAAGCTTCCATGTGACGTTCTGCGTGGAGGCTCCGGGGCTGAGTCGGTCTCTACCAGTGCATAAAATGGCATGATATGGCATCAAAACAAAAAAAAACCACAACTAACTCAAAATGAAAAAGTCTAAGAATTATTGATTGTCGGCATGAGAATATTGACATCGAGAGAATTACATACGTAATCAGTTGAATTAGCAAATCATATCATTAGACAATTATTTTAAACAGTCACAATAACAAACATAAATTAATTCCAAGACAACAAACAACAATGCGTTTAGTGATCACGCAACGTGAACACGCAAAGCTAGGAGACACGGACGGTACAGCGAGAATCAATAACTCTTCGACCAGGAAGCATATCTGTACAAATTACTCCAAAATTAAACTAGGCTTATAAAAAACCATCGATAAATAAGTTCATGAATTAACCTTGGAAGGTAACAGTGTGTCGTGACGGCGTGACATGCGGCGCCACTCGGTAGGACCACGAGGCCGGCGGCGGGCGAGGCGGCGTCCGCGGCGGCTCGTATCGGTTCACCGGTCGGTGCAGCGAAGGATCAAACTCTTGCTTCTCAAATCCATCGCTCTTCAGAATAGAACTCAATTTCACAGACTCTTTAGTCGATGGGCGTTTTATTTCTTTTCGTACTGGCGAAGTTCGGCCACGGACCAAAGTTGATGGATCTTTTAGGGACCTGTTATTGTCACTTCGCATAGGATAGCGGTGCGCAATCCAGGTTCCAGCTAAATACGGTGCCATGTCTTGAAGTTCGCTAACGTCAGGTGCAGATGCGTATATTTGACCAAGAATTGACATAGTTTCAAAACGACGCCGTATACGATCGACTTCGCCTGAGCGACATTGCAACGCTTCCTCGGCAGATCTAGATCTCGGAGCGGTGCGTCTTCGGAGGGCGGCTAATTTGGATATGATGTCGATGTGAGGCATGTAACGGTTAGTCGTTCGAAGTGGCACTCGCGCCACCGGTAGTAAAACTTTAGATCTGTCACGGCGCGATGATACCCGCTCGTAAGCGGACCAGTTACGTGCGAGGACATTTCGTGCGATTTCTGGATCGCTGCGGTGTCGCCGCAGCACAGCCCCGGCCGCGGTAGGCGAGTCAAAGCGGCGAGCGAGTCGACGCACCTCTCCCGCCCGCGCCAGGTTGAGGTAGGCGCGCCAGTACCGCTCCGGGTCGGGCGACGGACTCCGACTGCGCCAGATGGTCTCGTCGCTGGAGCGTAGCGTGTCAGGCGTTCGCCGATCCGCAATGGTTACCTCCGAATGGGGTGAGGCCGATCGAGAACGTAGTTCCGGATTCGATGGAAGAGACAGGAACTTATTTTTTTCAGACTCTCCAAAAAGCTCTTTAAAATTAGCACAGGATTGCGATTGAACTATTTGAGATTTTTGCGATTCGGTTTCTCTTAACCTTGTAGGAATAAGATCACTAGAGCTCATGGTTATTTTATTTTTCTTATCTTTTTCGTCAGAATTGTCTCTGGCATGGTAAACAGTCTTGGTTTGCTCTGGCCTGGTAGTTACTGATTCAAAATATCTAACTTTCATCTGAACTTCTTTGCTAGGTTCTCTATAAACAACGGTTTTATTGGAGTGATCTGAACTCGCTGTTTCCGTTTCACTAGCTGATGATTGACATTGCGTTTCGGCTTTTTCGGTGGAATTAGCTGAATACTTATCCGAGTCAGAATGTTGAAAATTATTTGGTTCTTCTGAACTTCTGACCGAAACTGATACGTCAGACTTTTCTGCAGCAGCGTTTTCTTTTTCTTGACATAATTCTATTTCTTGCTTTAATGATAAGGGAATAGGATTGTCATACTTATTGATCCTATCTAGTAGTTCCTTGCTCAATGTTTGTGATATTTTCCTTTTCTCATTTTCACTAAGCGTCATTTGTATTTTATTGACATTATTTTTCAAATCTTTTACAGATGTGATGGGGCAAGGTATTGAAGCTATTGAATCAGATTTGCTCAATTTTATTAGATTATCTTTCTCCGGCATGTAATTAGATAGGGAATTGCATCTTACTTGTAACTTGGGCTTTTCTGAGCTATCCGTATCTTTGACATCGATTGTATATTTATCAAAGTCTTTATTCGATTTCGATTCTAACTCTTTGCTGTATATTGCATTCAGTTGATTTTTTAAGGCATGCACCTGTTCCATTGACAAGCTGCTCCATAAGCGGCTGCCTAATCCTATTTTCTTGCGAAGTTCGCTAAGTGTCGTATCTTGTTGCAACCCAACATTCGACTTTATAGTTGAACGCTCAACAGGAACTCTATTGTTTTTTTTGGTGTTTATATGAAAAGCAGTTTCTGCGACGCTTGTTCCACGCCACAGTGGCTTATAAGTGTCTTTGGAGACAGGTTGATCAAACTCTAATGAATCATAGTGAGATATTTGTTGAAAGTGATCTTTCAAGTCTTCCACAGACTTTTCTTTGATACGCAAGCCTCTATCTGTATCATAATTCCAGCGAAAGTCCTTAACGTCTCTAGGATAGAACAAAACATCGTTTTCAGTTTGAGCCACTTTGAGTTTTTTGTAGAGATTGTTAAGTTCTTCTTCGGCTCTCTCAATAGATCTTATTTTCTTCCAACGCTCAAAATCAATAATTTCTTCATCTTTGCGTCTATGTCGTAAGTCGCTTGTAGAAGTTGCTCTTTCTAGTTCACCTACACGTTCCAAATAGGTGTAGTATCTATTGAGTTCTCTAAATCTGTCCGATCTCGCCTTCATATTCTGCATTTCAAGAATGTATTCGTCGTAATCAGGATCTTCAATCAGTAAATTAGACTCGCTTTGAGTTTTAGGGCGAGTATTGTACTGAATTGCATTTTTTTCTGCGTCCCCAGCACTACGCGTGCGAAATGCACTTCTTGAATCATTCTTACTATTTTGCAAGCGAACATTGTGTATACGACGATGGGATGGAGATCGAATAGACACTGGTGACGTAGATTGACTTCTACTTACACTAATGGTAGATAATGATCTTTTCATCACTTTTGGAGATACTGGTCTTGATGTTTGTGAAAAAAACATAGTGGAAGGATATTTCTCAGCATCAACTTTACTGTCCAATTTTTTATCTTGACGCATCTGTCGTCTTTCAATCTTAGGTGAAACAGGTCGAGACGTCTCTGTAAATATTATCTTTGGAGGAGACAATGACTGCTTTTTGACTTGAGGCACGGTTTTTTCTATTTTATGAACAACTTTTGGTGACACTGGCCTAGATGTTTGCGAGAAAAATAATACTCTTGAAGGAGAAACTGAGCTACGAGACGGTGACGACTCTTTGGATTTGTCTCTCTTGTAAAAAACAACTGTAGGTGATTTAGGGCGAGTGGTTTGTGAGAAATACATTTTATTACAGGGTGGCTCACTTCTACTTCTAATTGTGGCCAAAGAAGAAGTAGATCCGAATTCTTCCCATTTGGATAGGCTATCGAATTTACGAATTTCACCATGCATTCTGCCTGGCCACGAAATAGAACGTGGGCTATGCATTGGTGTTGGGCTTGCGTATCGGTCCCACAACTTGAAACGGGATGATGAGACAGCTTTTCTATTAACTAAATAAGAATTTAATGATTTTGGCATGTTGGTCTCTTGCGGAAGTGATTGGAACATTAGAGCTTTTTGAAGAACACTAGTATTTTGATCCTGTGATGCAAACGACACGGTAGGTAAATGTAGATAAGACTTTCCCAAAAATAAATGTTGGAAGAATGAATCGGACACAATAGCATCATGTGATTTTTTTATATCTTTTGCGCTTATCCGTTTTCCGTCTATATTTTCATATGAACCAAAATTGGACCCATTGGAATCTCCAAATTGACTACCAGATTCAGAGCCATTGCTTGTTTTGGAAGTGTTTGTTCTTTTGTTTGATTTGACTTTTGAGGATTTTTTGGTACTCTTACTTGTCTCTTTTGCCTTCTTGCTGCAAGACTCGTGACAAGGAACACTTCGTGGTCTCACAACGACACTTTCTAAAGACTTTTTCTTTTTAAGATTCGTAACGGTTGCCGTTTTTATTTGGTTTTGTTTTTTGTTTACCGTTGAAGAAATATTTGACGATGATTTTGACAAGGTAGATGAAGATTGAAGAGTGGTGGGTTTAGGAGATTTCTGGTCATTTTTAGTAGCAATGCAAGGAGTAGACTTTGTGTGTAAGTTAGAAACTTTTAGTTTCTGCACTCTTTCTGCAGTGCGGACCATATCTCTGCTCCGATGTGTTGCACTTGACATAAGTGGTTTGATATTTGACCCTAAAGGTTTTGACACAGTCACTTTAGCAGAAATGTTGTGAGCACTTTTACTGATTGACTTTGCTTTTGCCAAATCTATACGTTCATTTCGCTTTTCAGCACTCCACAATTTATCTAGAGATGTGACTTTATCTAAAATGTTAGAAATCGGTGTTCGCCTACCGGCACCACCTTCTATTATCACAGAAGATTGGCTATCACCTCTGCCGTGTGGGTTTACGTATTCCGTAGGTAAGAGGGTTCTCCTAGACGAGCCAAAACTGCTGGTAAATCCTGGTGCTTTAGTATCACTTTGTGCACTCTTCGAGGACTGTTTCTGAACAGTAACGTTACTCCGCCTGTTCACAGCAGGGGGTGCTGACATCGACATGATTCTTTTAGCTTTTTCTGTTGCTGCACTAGGCTTTGATATTATATGAGTGTTTTGTCTTTGTAGTTTATGGCTTATTTTGTCTTTGAGAAAATCAACATTGGATTGCGAGACTGTTGATCTCTTCGGTGACGTCGATACGGGTCTCGTCGATGACGTCGATACGGGTCTCGTCGATGTGACCAGCCGTAGGGTCCTGCTATTCTTTGAGGAGATTCTTCTCGGAGGGGCCGGTGGGTATTCCACAAACTTGTCTAAATCGGGATTAAAAAATGATGGCGCCTTCTTTCGAAACTTGATATTAGCATCGGTCTCGATCCTGGTCACAGGATAGCAGATAACTTCATGCAGTTGCGGCGTTTTCTTGTGGATCCTTATCTTCGTCAGTGTCGGAGAAAGTGGAATATATTCGATTTCCGTTTCGTCTGTGGAGTTTCAACCGTATTTCAGTCCAACTCTCCTTGTTATCTATCCTCGTTAGCTGTGAGAAAAACGTGTCGTGGTTGTGACTCCTGAAAGCTTTGCTCAATCGTGGTTCTACAGTACTAGTGTGCCGCAAGGTTAAATAAAAACTATGCGTAAAACGTGTTCATTCTAAGTGCTTGTTTAATTTTGGAGTAAACTAGTGCTCATGCATTTACCTTTTGTTGTCAACTGATCCCAGCACCATGTTATGGAGAATGATAGTTGCATGCAGAGGACTAAAAGTTCTCTTCAACTATCTACACGTAAAGTGACGAGGGAATGGTTTTTGACTGATGTTTTCATACACAAATCTGTCATTTTAAGTTACCAGTCCTTTACCTGCCAATAGTGGAAGATAGAACTACATAACTATAAGTACTAGACTTCAACTTACCGTATGTACGTGTATTCGGGCTGAGTATATCAGTGGACTAATGTGCTCTCGATTGAAAAGCCGTATCACCGTGGTCAGTGTCGTTATGCGGCCTTGGGATGACACATCCGACCACATAGGTGAAACATATGGTTGATTGTGTCATAATGCACTGACCGTGTTTGCTTAGTGAGATGCTGTTTTATTGTACATTTCTTTGAAATTTTTACGCAACGTAGTTTTATTGGTAGATTTTTTTACCGATAAGTAAAAGCTGGTTTTATTAGATTACCGACACCGAATATTTTTTCAAACCATGCAATTCGTTATATCAAAGATGAGTCATATTTTTTGTTATGTTATTTAAGCACACCTTATCAACAAGAAATTATTACAATAATTAAACTAATTCGATAAATTATAGGAAAAAAGTCTGAGAAAATTATATGGATCCAATCTATCATCGAAATTAGAAAGCTAGTCTTAAGAATGAGAACCATTTATTATAGTGTATCAATTTAAAGTTCTATAGAGGGAGGAATTAACATGCGGATTATTTTAACCAAAACACTAACACTAAGGCTAAGCCACTGAACAGACATCAAAAAACATAAATTTATAAAAATCCAAAAAGTACACCCAGACGGGGATCGAACCCGTAACTTATATATTTCCTAACAAGATGCAACACTTTATGGTTTATAACCTGGATTCTAAACGTAAACCGAAAACCAAGCGTTATTGTCAGATCAAAAATCATCGCTTGTGTCACGATTCAGTATTCATTCTTGATTGGATTTGATTGGTTCTATAATAATGCATAAGTCGGGGTATATTCTTACCTTGCCTGGGCGGTGCTGGAGATCGGAACCCTCTCAACGGCGGTTCCCCCCCGGCCTGCAGATCTCTGTACGCCGCTCGTCGTTCCGCGGGCGACAACGGGCCTTCCGTTTCCTCTCGCCGACGGAACACGAGCGTCGAGTCCGATTCATAGCCGGATTCTTTTAGCGCTCTATAAATTATAAGTTGATTAACTGCTATTCTTTAAGTGTAAGTTGAGTCGTAATATCCTAGTGGGATGTACATCAATTCCAGTCCAGAGGATGTTGGGATCAAATCTCCGCAGTACACAACAATAATTTTCTATAAAAAATGTATGTACGTATTCACAAGTATTAAACCGGGAAAGGAAAACATCGAGAGAAAATTCGCGGTTTTGTTTAGCTCTGGAGGCTTTAAACTTTTTCTATCCTGTGGAACATGCAGACTACGCTGAGAGGTTTGCCACCGACAGGCTGGGCAAGCCAATCTATAAACTGGCCGGGCTACCAAGCGCGCCGTGACAAAATTTTGTCGACACTTATATCGTGCATTTTTTTTAAATCCATCTCGAGATGGAGGGAGCCCCTGGACCACCTTATGTTAAGTGGTAACGTCATCGTAATCACGTGCCCTACGATGCACTGCCCTGCGTCCATCAACTTGAGGCATACAGGTGTAAAGCCTTATGTGGCTGTAATTTCACCGGCAACCGTACCCTTCAAACCGAAACACAGCAATGCTGCTTGGCGGCAGAAGTATATATGGTACTTCCCCGGACGAGCTCTTTCACAAGAAACTCTACGAATCTTTTTACCCATTTGTCTCGTATCGCACGGGAAAAAGCGAGATTACAGTAGATTTTTGTCGTGTTGCGCAAGTTACAATGGCGTTAGAATCGCTGCTTCCTTTACCCAGCTAGTTTGCAACTTGCCACCGGGCACAGTTTTTTTACCTATATCGTCCTGCTAAATCATTACTATTCTTTGCTATCATTTCTTTGCTATACTATTCTATCAGGCGCTATACATCAACTATAAATGATAGAGTTAAGGCGGGACTCCGAAGGTGCCCGATTTCAGGTCATCAACATAATACATGAAAACTGCTGCATGGGGAGCACCTATTCAGTGCATTTCTCATCTGTTCTTCTGTCCCTTGTGCCCTACCACCTGCACAAGGGATGACATCAACAAAGCCACGCCCAACGCAATAGAAGTGGCAAAGTACTACTCTAAAATAGTTTAGCTTACCATTAATGTTATGTTTAAATATTATGACATTCCTTTGCCAATACATATATGAAAATCTGATGTATCTTCACAAGAATATTAATTTGTTTAAGAAAAATAGCGATAGTCATCATTTTAATACTAGAAATAAAGATAAACTCGCTGTTGCCACTTGTAGACTCCATAAAGTTAGTAAATTGTTTTAAGGGCAAGGTGTACGCTTTTATAACAAACTCCCAAGGGATGTACAAAAATTAAAAATTAATAAATTTAAAAACGTAATAAAATTAAAAAATAAAAATAAAATAAAATTAAATCTTTTTTATAAAGATTTAATAATTAAATTAAATCTTTATAAAAAAGCCTACTATAAAATATCGGATTATTTAGATGATAGAGAAACTGGGGATTGAAATTGCTCCAACTCGTTCAAAATGTTACAATTTAGACATAATTTATTTTCTGTATTATGTATTGTAAAAGGATCATTAAAAAAACAACCAGCCTTGTTTCTTGGCTTGGTCGCGAAGGAACAGGCAGTAAAATTGACGTTTCAAAGTGACCCTTGTGATTTTAATGAATAAAAATATTTGACTTTGACTTTGTTGACACAAAAGAAGATGAAAACTGCTGACAATTATTATATATAAGTAAGTATTGCGAAGTACAATAAAAAGGACTTACCTTGCCATATTAGATTTAGACAAAATCGCTGAAGTGATATCCTTCTTTTCTCTTGGAGACGCCTGAGGTAGTGATGTTGTGCTTGAAATGTTTTGCTGTAAGACAAAACACTTTTCAAAAACTATTAAAACAGAATAAGAGTAAAAGAAAATCCATCTTACGTCTCACTAGCAATACGTGAGATTATTATAGGTAAACATAGAACCATGCTTCGAACCATTCTTTACAAATCATTAACGATAATTATAAAAGAAAAACAAATATGTAGGTAATAATTATTTTGAGTTTGCATAATAAACTTTAATGCAAAGGAAATCATGTAGAGGCAGAATACAACATGTTTCTTAATAAACGTGATCACACAAGTTGTATGTAATTTCCAATAAACTTTTTTAAGCGTATAGTTTATAGACAACGGGGATAATAAGAAAAGAGAACATGCAACAGTCTCACATAAGCAAACATTTAATTGATACAATAAAATATAATTTCCATAAGATTTTAGGACATAAACATATGATTTTTAAACGTGCAACTGCAAAGATGTCTCTTGCCGTGTTCAGTATTGTCAAAACAAATTATTAGTTTTATTGTAGACTAAATAAATAAGATAATAAATAAAGATTGATTAATTAGATTAATTATAGATTATTATGATAATCAATAAATTCAGCAAGAGTCGTCTTCGCAAAACAAACACCAAGACAAGTAGCACACAAAACACACATCGATCAATGCCAGAGAGCCATGACTTCAATCTTAGCTGTTGGAAAACTCTTGTATACAACGTGTTTTGTTATGTACGACATTAAATTAAAACACGGGTACGGCTAACGGCTAGTATTGTTGTAAAATAGTTTTTTTTTTTAAATCGTTACTATAGAAAATTTTCAAGTTTCAAACAAATTTAATATTAAGTCCTAAAAATATCAATGAAAAAGCCTGTATAAAATAGGTAAGCCAATCATATTTATTCATCATGTTAGTAGTGAAATAAAAATATTTTTCGTGATCAATATTTATTTTAACCCGCCTTCGTGGGATATAACAACTATACCTGTTAACTTGACTAAGCGGCATCGTCGCATATGCGCCACCGATTTGATATTAAAAATTGTTTATTGCAAATGTATCGATTACTGGATAAATATTCGAGCTACCGGTATTAAACCCACCTTTAAAATCTGTAAATACAATTCCGGATGTGTATTTTAAATTAATGTCGTACATAAAATAACTGGTCATACAATGCTTTTAAATTAACATTATGCCTAGTTATCTATACTAATATTATAAAAAAGTATAGTTTGTAAGTTTGTTTGTTGTAGGGGTAATCTCCGACACTACTGATCTGAATCTGTAAATTCTTATACAACTACGAAGCTACAGTATCCCCGAGTCCTATATTTTATTTTGATACAATCGGTGCGAAACCCGAGCGAGTCAGTTGTTTAATATTTTCCTTTTTTAGAAAATTGCTATTATTTTTCCAGCAGGCACTATAGAAATAGTAAAAATTGAAAATTAAATTTATTTAAAAACGATCATGTTAAAAATATTTTACAAACCCTAGGTATCTGGTGCAAAAGTACCTTTATTGTTCCGGAACTTAACTGCATTAAACTTCAATCACAGAATCACAGATAGATATTAGGCTTGTACTTGTACCTCAAACTGAATCAAGCTTCAGATTAAGATTTCTTAAAATGCATCAAAACTTGTTATAAATTTTGCGTTTAATTTAATTGAGTACCAATTCAGTGTCGCTGTGACGTCTAAAACTACCACGGCTAAGATAAAAGTCAGGCGATAAACAAACAATGCGGACATGTTAAGGCCCTTACACTCTTTTGGATGGCGCGAGCGAGCAATGTCGTGTAAGGAGGCAGAGGAGAGTTCTCGTCTAGCCACTGTTAGCGCCGCCGCAGCAATGTGAACATACGCGTTAGTGGATAAGTGACAAACCGATACGCATAGGGTACGGTTGCCTTTCCACCAGAGATGTACTACGTTGCTAAGCTACGGATGTATCAAGCCTACCAATAGGATCGCTCCATTTGCCTAGCCTCGTATATCCCAGCTATCCTATTGGCGGTATTTTTCCTCGGTCACCGCTTAGTTTCCTGGAACATCTCTGGTGCAAAGCCACCCCTAATAGGGATTGAGAAAGTGTAAGGTTACTGAACTAAACTCAAAACTTTATCGAAACTTGGCATAGATTTGCGAGTATTTTCGTTAAAAACGTATAAAAGCTTTAGTCTCGATTTACGATTGAGCGTAGTTTTTTGAATATGGATTTAAACTGCACTAAAGTCTTCCCAGTCTGTGTAGCAGCTTGAAGCAAATATTAATGACAGCGTACACACATTTGTACAAACATTTGCCACATATCTAAAACATTTACCTAATAATAATATTTGATAAATGTAGGTATCTAGTAAAGTCGATACATTTTTAGCTACTCAATATTAGAGCTATTAGATCTTGATCTATTCTGTACGAGTGTCAATTCAGCCAGACTGCGGCTGAACAGATAATTTTTTGGCGATACAACTATACTTTAAATAAATTTATGTAGTCTTAAGTAGCTTTTACGTAAACTTATTATCCATATTTGTTTATAACCACTTTGTTTTGACTTTTTTATTGTTCACTTCACATTTTGTTTTATTATGTTGTTTAGTCGGCAAAACCTATTATTGGCTTTCTTTTATTTACTGTGTTTCATATTAAGTAAATTAGCTGTTGGTTTTCCAAACAAATAAATATAAAAAACAAGCATGTGTGCAATTCACACGTGGTAGAAGTGAAACCTTCAAACACCACGCGCATGTGCTTGGGATCTACCGACTCACTCTCTTTCTCTCTCCTACTTTCTACCTTTGTGTATCTTTCTTTCTCTCTCCCTCTTGCGTTGGAATATTGGACGCTACTCGTTGCTAACGCTCGCGCTGACCTGTAACAGGTATACTACGCGCATGCGTTCGAGTGCCACGCATTCATTCTCGCTCTGTCTCTTTCTATTCGCCCTCCCCAGGAGCGTTGAACGTTTAACTCAACAGTGCTTTCATACCCCCTCCATGGTAGCGTTAAACGTTTAACGCAACCTTGTTGGAAGTCGCATTAGAAGTTTCACTTCAATATTAGTTTTTTACAGTAGCTCTCACACTAAAATTCTCTGGTCTGCCTGAATCGCAAATGCAAGGCAGATTAGCGCATTGCACATTAGAATAACCAGGATTATACGTTAACATTTTTAATTAGGTGCCTAGACAGTAAAAGAAATGCCACTTGTTCTACGTTGGTCAGGTTTACCTTAGGCTGGCAAGACTTTAGTGTTTTAAAGACGACTATATGTGTTAGTTATATTTTAAAGCGCTTGAAATTTAACAGAATCAATTTATTTCAAAATTCCGCAAGTAAATCAATCGAGCATTGACCGCTAAAATACATTTTTGAAATAAAGGGAAGTGTTAGTATATGAGTTTTGTAGATTTGACTGAAACTCATATACAGTTTGCTATTTTAGTAAAGTATAACCTCGTAAGTCACGCATGTTAGGAATGCTGCGTCTATCAACTTGGGGCATAGAGCTGTAAAGCCTCATGTGCCTGTGATTTCACCGGCAACCATACCTTTCAAAACCGAAACACAGCATGCTGCTTAGTGACAGAAATAGGTATGGTGGATTACAATTACAATAATTCTATTAGGCTTGTAATTACTCTCAAAGGTTTTGCTAAATGGCGATGCTAAAACACCAAACTGTATATAAAGTATAAATTCTGATATTACCTTCCCATGCCCTTCAAATGAACCATTTCAATCGAAATTTACCATTAAAAATAGATGTTTTATCGTGATGAATATACAACAATTTGTCATTAGATCAACCTTGAGTGAGGTAAGGAACATTAACAAATGGAAAGAAGGTATGTACAATGTTACTGGGTATTATCACACATTTATAGAATAGTAAAAAAGTTCGTACCCCGTCAAAAATGTCCATGACCTCGTCCCACCACTAGAAAAGAAAAAAACCATTTTGTTTTTGCACTTTCTACTACTTTTGTTAGTAAATGAATCGCCAATTAAACTTAATGTTTCAGGGGTCAATGAGTCTTAATGATGACAAGTAAACCATGATGTATGAATGAATCGGAAACCCAAGTGAATGCTAGTGTATGCGCGTGGTTTTACCTGCTTAGCTTCTTTATCGACTACGGAAGATCTTCCAGGGACGTAGTTTTCTATTCTGCCCGGTTGCTTGTACATTTCTTGACTAGCTCGAGCTGACGCCAGGGTACTGTATCTGTAACGGAATATCATAAGGATTTAATAGAACAAACTGTTCTCGAACCGAACGGTCTGATACGTGAGGATGGTAAGCGGCCTGACGGTATGACTCTTGTACCTTGGGAGAAGGTCGATACCCTTGCGCCATCTTATCTGTCTGGTACATCAGTTAGGGCTGGTGCGGCGGCACAAATATTTTTTTTTTTTTATTTTTTTTTTTATTTTTTTTTTGTGAACTTTCTACATGTAAATATTGAAGTCTCGACAGAGCTTACGTATTTGAGCCATTTAGGGTCGAGACCCTGGATCCATGGGGTACAGGGCCCCATTGCGCATAAGCTGCGCAATTCAGCGGGGCAACGCAGCTAGTCTCTTGGAGACACTTCCGCCTGGTAGTGATTTGGAGCAGTTGAGCAATCTATAGATCGTTACCAACGGTTTTTAAATGAATCAAATGATTCTTCTGTATTATTGTTTTGTAAATAATTTTATATTGTTTCTGTTATTTAATAGATAAGACATTACATTTCCTCTATACGGAAAATACTTCCTCGGGTTATAAAAATCAACGCAAAAGTTACGAAACGAA
The DNA here is from genome assembly GCA_963924445.1 of Philereme transversata. Lineage (NCBI taxonomy): Eukaryota > Metazoa > Arthropoda > Insecta > Lepidoptera > Geometridae > Philereme > Philereme transversata. The sequence continues at coordinate 10,307,024 of OZ004353.1, forward strand.
CGGGACTTGAACTCTCAACCTTCGTCTTGATAAAAAGGTGCAGAGATAAGTGTCATTAAATAAAAAGTAAACTTTTACAAAATTTAAGGACCGGGGATCTTTAAATAGCCCCTCCCTTCTTGGTTTGGGGGTTAAACATTGACAAAGCTAAAAGAACCACCCCCGTTAAACTAGCTTTCTATAAAAAACCGCGGAGCTACGATGTCACAGATAGACACACATGCTTAAGCGTCAAACTTATAGCAACCCTCTTTTTGCATCGTAGGTACGGTTGCCAGATGCCCCGTATTTTACGGGTTACCCCGTTTTTTAGGCTAAGATAATATAAAACCCCATAATTTCGAAAATAAAATAGGGGGTAAATAACGCTCCCGTATTTTTTACAAATTAAACTGGAGCTGCCTAGTGACACCATACGCTAACGTTTTGGCTGGCTGGCGCGTGCGTGGTTGTGGTGCAAGTCAAAAGTAATTTTAAGTTATCTTGCAAAGATTTTTACATATTTGCTTCTCAAATGAAGAGCTTTTAAAAGCTGTTTCTTCTAACCATAAATATAAATTTAAAAAATAGATTATCTTTATTAAACATTGCTGTTTTAATTGTCTCCCGTAAAAATATCTAAAACTAGTATTTTTTATACTGGTAACCCTTTAATCAACTGGCGGCAGGTGGCAGGACCCTAATCGTGGGTTGTAAATGGCTCTCACCGGTCCGATTAGTAAGCCAAAAAAGCTTTTACGAAAAGTCGCCAGTGAATACCCCGCCGCACAAAATGATAATTTTAAAAAGGTTATTTTTTCAACAGTTTTCATCATAACTCAGAAACATAACAAATGTGTAGTTAGATAGCCCGAACGTGAATCATTTGAAAAACTTACTTATTACTAGGCGTGTAGGGTTCATTTCTCCTCTCCTCCTGTACAGAGGCAGTTCGTCTTCGCGGTCCAGTAGTGACGTCACTGTCGTACGCATCGCTCCACGTACTAGAGCCCAGTCGCCCCAATCCGCCTTCAGGCTCGCTTAGATAACCGGAGCGAGGGTCGAAGTAGGCGTATTGGGAACGGTTGCTGGACACGCGTTCTGGTTGCTGGCCTGGAGAAGAAATTGTTTTAGTGTTTTAATTATTTGCTCAAGAAAAAGGCCACAAATTACTTAAATATATATATATATATATTAAATACTGAAACCTTTCTATGTTAGATGTAGAATTTTTGAAGATTTGAAATTATTAATATTTGTAAAATTATCCCAAAAGTTACGAACCAGGCGGGATTTGAACCCGGAACTTTCCTATTGATACGAGAACGTGATACTAATTTCGCTACGGGCTCATTGCCCGTCCAGCGAGAAAATATTGGGATGTTACTTTATGGTTTAAAGTTTTAACATAATAAATAAATAAATATGGCTGGACATTTCACACAGCGCTCTCTAACCCCAAACTAAGCAGAACTTGTACTATGGGAACCAGATAACTGATAGAATACTTATATACTTTGTTGTGAATACATACTCGTACTTATAATTATAGAAAAACATCCGGACCCAGAACAAATAGTATGACTTGTCAATGGATTTTTTATTGCTTAATACAGTAGATTATTTAATCATTTTATGTTTATGTGTAATTATTATATTAGTACTTAGTAATATAAAAATAATATTAAGTAAGATGAACTGCTGAATTAATATGTTGATGCATAGGCTGTTAGAGATATCTAGGTTTATGAAAATACCTGAGGCACTTAATATTATTATTTAGTGTTCCAGCATTATGTTTGTATGAAATTATTAATCACACCGTTACGAATGACCAAATCGCAAACCATGACGTCACAAGTCCAAGAACTAAGCGTAAAAAGTATTTACAATGACAGTAGGGGAAATTCTGTTGACGCAAACTAAACCATCGGTGCAATCACATATTTTAAAAATTTAGTCATCATCAAATTAGCTTACAACGTATTTTAATTAGCAATTTTTTTTCATGAATGTTACTCAGTGTTGATATTGCTTCACAAAAAAGTAACTTGAGTGTGGATGCACCTTAACATTTAACATCACTAAAATGACAATGTCACTTTCTGTCCGTATAAAACAAAGGATTGCAATAATTCATCAATAAATAATGCTGGACATTTTACACAGCGCTGTCTAACCCCAAACTAAGTAAAGCTTGAACTATGGGAACCAGATACCTGATAGTAAACTTTTATACGTTTTTTTGTTGTAAATATATAAGTACTTATAATATATAGAGAAACAACCAGACCCGGAACGAATATCTTTAGATCAATCAGACATTTGTTGCGCGGGTCGCGGCGGGAATCGAACCCGCAACCTCCTGCGTCTCAGCCGGTTGTTCACCCAATGCGCCATGGAGGGCATCATTCAAGAACTTAAGTATTATCAAACCTAAATTTAGTTTAGTTTACGTCAACAGAATTGCCCCAGTATTAAGATGTAAAGCGAAGTAGCTATCCGAATGCAAAATGAAACAGCCACCGATGTTCAGAGAATTTCGAAAAACAAAACAGATAATCACCTCCACGATTTTTGTACCGTATAGTCACATAATCGTCTGAAAAAGAAAATTAACGTATCGGCTCGGGAATAAACAAATATTAATAAACCTTAACCCGTGCCAATACAGGAACAGTGGAGTTAGTAGGACATAAACAAAACATGTTTCATCATTCCCATTTCGGGAAAAAAATCCCACTTGGGATAAATACATAAGAGACAAAGACCAAACCACAGAATAGGTACAAAAGCTAAGTTCTGTACCTATCTCTATTGTGACCAAACCCTCGTTTCAGAATTTATAGGACATACTTTACGAATTTTACAGCCCAATAACTTAAAATCGCTTAAAATAAAATAAGTAGTAAATATGGCTGAAAATTTCACACATCGCTATCTAGCTCCAAACTAGAGATTGTTTTTTTATACTACTAAGGTAGCAAACAAGCATACGGCCCATCTGATGGTAAGCGGTTACCGTAGCCTATGGATGTTTGTAACACCAAAGGTATTACTCGCGCGTTACCGACACTTTAAAATTTACTACTATGGGAACCAGTACCATATATACTTTTTTTTGTATAGACCCAAAACAAATATCTGTAGATCATGCGAACATTTGTTCCCCGGCTAAAAAAACTGTACATTAGCTATTTTGAGGATTAATCCAGATTTCGGAGTTTTTAGGACATAGTTCAACAACTTTCATAAGAATAGAATGGCGTTAATTAGCATATTTCTCGCTCTTGTTCATACAGCGATAAGTCTGTACTTAATTAAGCGGGTTCGATTCCCGCTGCAGAACAAATGTTTGCATGATCTACAGATATCAGTTATTTCAGTCAGTCATCAGTTATGTCAGATATCTGGTACCAACAAGCTTTGCTTAGTTTGGGGTTACTAGGTAAACTACCTGGTAGGCTAGATAGCGCTGTGTGAAATGTCCAGCAATATTTATTTATTTATTTTAAAGTATATTTTATGTTATCCTGCAACTCATAAATTATCTCTATACCGGCACGGGTAAACAAAACCCCAAATTAATCACATTCCAAAAATCATAAAATAATCTCACCGTCGTATTTGTTTTTGTGGATAGTGTCATACATTTTCTTGTACCATTTCGAAGGGTCTTTGACTTCCTGAAATTAAAAAAAGTTATAAAACTACAGTTTAATATGAGGGATTAAAAATCATCTACTTTTCACAGGAAAAAACTAATAAAATTTGGTGTATTTATGATCAGGTTTGAGACATAGGCTGCTTTCTACCCAACTGTGCAGAAGGATGGTAATGTTTTTATTGGCAAACCACGCGTGAGAAGCCGCAGGCGGAAGTTAGTTTACCTTTATTTTTCACAAAACAGCAAATATTAATCTCGTGCCATAAGTTGTCTTTTACGTACTTTATTAAATTAAAGTTAATATAAAGCTGACATTTACAAACAGTCAGCAGTACATTTATAGGGATTATGATGTGGACGTTTAAAGGGCAAGGTCAACGCATTTATAACAAACTCCCAAGTAATGTACAAAAATGGACAATTAACAGATTTAAAAACGTAATTAAACAAAATTATTATAAAAAAGTCTACTATAACATATCGGATTATTTAGATGGTAGAAAAGCTTGGGATTGAAATTACTCCAACTCCGTCAAAATGTTACAATTTAGACGTAATTTATTTTCTTTATTGTTATGTATTCCAAAACGATAGTCAAACGAGGTGGCGAAGGAACAGACAATAAAATTGGCGCTTCAAAGTGATCCTTACAATGTAAATGAATAAACACATTTTGAATTTTGGATTATGATGATATTGATTATATTATGTTTAATACTCACAGATCTAAGCGATACAGGCATGCCGTCTTTGGTGATGGGTCCTATTCCTTCGATTTTCTTTGGCGTATCCGCCATTTTCCGCGAACCGCGCTCGTGATCGCTCCTCTCGCCTTCCGTTTCACTCGCGTACTCCCGTCTCAGGGCATGTACTCAAAACAAAAACATTGGAATGCTTAAATTAAAACAGTTATTCAGTTATACTATATGCATTCTCGTTCAAAAAAGCTGAAGAAATCGATCCACACTAATCTAACGTTCTCTAAAGCTAAGGAATTGACAAAGCGAAGTACGCGTCGCGGTAACTTTCTTGTTTTACCTAAAAGTCGTACGAACTATTCCAAAAAACAATTGTTTACGAAAGCTTTATAATAAATTACCCTCAGAAATAAAACTCATTTAACGCATTTAAAACTAAACTTTCTAAACATAATATAACAATGTTATATTACCAAATAAAGTTATTATACTGCATATCACCGCATTTACGACATTAATTTAAATCACGGGTACGGCTGATGGCTAGTAGTTATTGTTGTAAAATAGTTTTTTTTTTCAAATTCATTACCAATTTTTTTTTAAATTTTCTATCTACCTTAATTTCAAGTCCTAAAATAAATAGGTAAACAAATCATATTCATTCATCATGTAAATAGGTACCTGTTAAACTGACTAAGCGGCATCGTCGCAAAAGCGCCGCCGATTTACGTTAAAAATTGTTTATTGGAAATATATCGATTACTGGATTACTGGATTCAAGCTACCAGTATAAAACAAACCTCTAAAATCAGTTAATACAATTCTGCATGTGTTTTAAATTAATGTCGTGAATGCGGTGACAGTCTGTATAACTAACGAAAGATCTAACTGAATGCGTTAATAGATAGATAACTCTTTATTGAATTACCACACAAACAGAAATAATATAAAAATAAGTACTAAGCTAGAATAAATAAGGCAATACAATAGGCGGCCTTATCGTTGAAAGCGATCTGTTCCAGGCAACCTTTTTACTTACCTACCTTAAGTCGAACGAACTACAATATTTTTTCTGTGACGATTGATTCAAATGTAAGTGATAAATATTATCTTTCTGAGAACAAATGTTTATTAAACCTAAATTCAATTAAAACTCATGACATAATTTAGCCTGACTTTGGATAAGTAGCCGGCTTAGACGCAAGATGTTTGATTCCCGCCGCGGGACAAACATTTGTATGGTCAGACAATATTTAGTCCGGATCTGGTACCACAACCCTGTAGGCCTAGTATAATAAAATAAAATAAATAATAAATAATTTTCAAAACAAACAAAAAAAACGTGCCCTACGATGCACTGCCCTGCGTCCATCAACTTAAAGTGTAAAGCCAAATGTGCCTGTAATTTCACCGGAAACCATACCCTTCATGCACAGCAATGCGTATAGGCGAAAATAATAGGTATGGTGGTAGTACTTCCCCGGACGAGCCCCAAGGAACTCTACTACTCTTAAATTCGCATCCTAGTGGATGCCAGGCCTATGTTTACGACAGTAAGTGTTACCTATCACCTGCACTCGGGAACAGCTCAATGATACAACTGATGAGGCTGTAAAAGTGGCCTCCTACTGTTCCAAATCAATATAATCTTGTAGAACGAGTCATTGACACGAGAAAATAGTTAGTAAGTAAGTTAATTATATGGATATTTATTTATACTTAGTCATTAAGTATTGGGTTCATTAACATACTTGTCGTGCATCATTCGTGCATTTACCATCCATCCCATTCTGTCATAAACCATAAAAGCTAGTCATTGACCCTAAAAGATCAACAATAACACGAAAAATGAAAGTTACTTGATCAATCGATTAAAAATGTTCCGACACCTGTCCAGTAAACATGATGAATACGATTCTATTTGAACTTTGTAACCCACAGACCTTAAGTATGAGATTAACGATGGACCTTTAAATAGACGCTTAAAAATTAAGAGTAATAATGCAATCATCCTAAACATTATAATTTTACTGCCTACTCTGGATGCCAAAGTCATAAAACTAGAGTAAAAGTGGCCATTATTGTGACTAAGGTGCGGGCGAGACTGAGGTATGGATTTATGTTGGACCTTTGAAATGGGATCATCATCATGATATCAGCCATATGATGTCCACTGCTGAACATAGATCTCCCCCATAGATTTCCAGATCAAACCGATCTTGTGCCGCCTGCGCCCAACGGCTCCCAGCAACCCTTATCAGGTCGACGTTCCAAACGGAATGATGATAAATTCAATTTGTTTAAAAAGAAAAATACTTTAGCTTGACTATCATAAATAAAAAATAATAATTAAAAAGTGGCTGAAGTCACAGGCCTTTTCCAGGCTCAAAGTACTGGTCACTGACTAAGAAAAAAAGGATTGTGTGGTTTTATGAAACCACGGTAAAAGTGAAACTTTGTTTCACATTATAGACATTTAACTAACAATTTTCGTTGGCACAAATGAGTAATAGTCTATACACTACACAGTCAGCTGATGCGAACTATAGGCGCCGCCATATTGGCCTCGGCTGCTCTGACGAGCGCCTTTCACTTTATCCCTACTCCGCGTCCGACCGTCACGCGACATGCAACACACAGACGAAAAAGTTTGAGACGATGTAATAAAAGTTTCACTTTAAAAGCCCAGTGCCCGGACATTTATGAGTAAACAAGTAATTTATAAAAATATAACCTACTTCAGAAAATCTAAAAAATGTGCAGATGCCTTTGCAAATTGAGAAATTTGATAATTTTCTCATGGATCCCATCATTAGATCTTAACCAAATTTATATAGGACTTCCCCTGAGGTTCCATCTTTCTAAAGAAAAAGAATCAATGAAATCGGACAACGTGATAAACTTTTATCGCTGAACATCGACAACGAACACCATAAGTTTTTTTATAGGTACGACTTGGTGCTGGAGCAAGTATATGACCCAACCTGACGTTTGTTTCACGTCGGAAACAAACGTCAATTGAACGCGTCACAGTGTTGTCAAATGAATTGAAATAACTTAAACTTATAAACAATGTTTCGCATTTAATGGCCTATTTAAAAAATGTGTAAATAGTTACCGGGGTCTCCTCTTGGTGGTGATGGCCTGTCACGAGGCAGACGCGCAGTGTCTTTTTCGTGCTGAATATAATTTGGACCACGCGGTATTTGTCCTTCTGAAATGCATAATATTTTTGATTTTATTTCCAAAATCCGACACTTACGAGAAAACCTAAGAGTTTTAGAACCATCTCAAAAATTTGCGAGCTGGACGAGACTTGAACCCGCGACCTTCATTTTGGTACGAGCAATTGCCAATTGCAATTGAGATTGCATGAATTGCATGGAGAATATTTAACTTACTAAATTAAAGTCATAAAAATAGACAAATCGAGAAATGCTATATCTAAAGCTAAAGTTTATTTTTTGTGTGCAGCTTACCTACTCTGCTGTGTTTTGTTGATTGTGGTTTGTTCAGACACAAATACATGTATTTTTTTCAATTTCGCTGTCCTTAACTCGAAAAACACAATATTGCCTAATACTACATAATCCGAAAGCAATTAGTTTTATGATGTTGCAATCCGAACTTTTCGATTGGAAGACAGTTGAGTTCACCTTCTGTCAGCGCCAGTGGATATTAAACTTTAGTATTGGCCGACCCTCGTCAGGTCGTTATAACGTGACACATCTTTTTCAGGTCGATCCGTACAATTGAAAAGGTGAGGCCTTACAACTTGTCGGATTTGACTTCCGATTCATGCCTTTGAATGCGCAAATAGGGAAGGTGAGGGGAATGTTAATGTTAACACAGGTTTTTTTGGGGTTTTTACAAATATTAGAATTTTGAATGATACGGATTTTCTTTTTCAATTACATACATACATTACATGAAGATTACATGGATGCTATGCACAATCAATCATATTTTTAAATCACAATGCAGCGAGGAAATATTTATAATTCAATATGCTTATAAATGCAAATACAGAAAATGTATGTAAATGCAGAATTTAATATCTTCAAAAGTTAAGTCTAATAGGGTTAGTCTACATAATCTAACAAAACGTTCGTTTTGATTTGATAATTAACTATTGTAATAAAAAGACTAAGGATTTTCGAATCCCCCGCTCTATTTGAAGTTTCCCCTAATAAAGGTTCGAGACTTCACAATTCCCAAAGGTAAAACCGATGGTAATTACCATACTTTCAATGATTCCTAATGAAGGGTTGCGACTTACCAAAGATGGGCCAATTAATGAAAGTTTGGCACCAATAAGCCGTTGCGGCCGCGCAGTGAATAAATTATGAACTTTCCTAAGAGTAAGCTAAACTCTAGATATTATATTAATGGATAATGGCATTGTTTCAGTGAGGAAACGACGAAGAAGTATCCACCTCTGTTTTTAACAAAGTAGGTACTTTAGATGAAATTAAACTCTCAGGCATGTCAATTTTATACAGGGTGTTTGGTAATATATTGACGATATTCAAGTGACGGTTTCTCAAAACATAATAAAAGACTTCTCGAAAAAAAAAACTAAAAATTTTAAAAATTTTAAAGAAAATCGACTAAGTTTAGGTTAGTAATTCGATATAAAACTTACTGCCTACTCTTGCAATCGACATCCAAAAATAAAGGCCGATTTGATATCTCTTTCGGAAATGGCTGCGGGTTTTGGATTAGAAAAAGACCACAAGAGATATCTCGAGACGTCACCAATACAGTATCTGTGGTTAGATGGCAAGCATTATGCAATAGCACAACATAATTTAATAAAGTGTTTGTTTTTACATGCCAAAATAAATTTCACATTTTATGGTAAACATTTCACAAATTTATTTATCATGCCCATCAGAATAACCCTTTTCATTTTTGTGCGTATATTATCAAACACCCTATATTAGTAAGCACGGTAATAAACATCTGATGAAATAACAGTAGAAACATCTATAGTTCAAACCACAGGGAATAACGATGGGTACACAGCACAGGTAACCTACAACCTTGTCAATTACACCACCCAAACTACACAAGAAATTAACACTAAGCCTGCCTTCATTAAAGTGATCAAAATACGGATTATAAGGGCCCGTTATTTGGTGAGCCATTAAAATAAGTCGAGCTCAGACGAATTAATTTGCCTTTGTCAATATTTGTCTTTCACGTTAAAACAGTACATACCGTTCGGCCTAGTTTTATTGTTGTTGTGCATTTAGTTAAACAGCTATAACTGGGATTGTTTGAAAGCAATCCCACTTAGTTGAAAGCGATTGAATGGCGTGCTCAACTCAGTTGACTTTATATGAGGCTCCCTGAAGCGTATCGTATCATATTCATGTATGTTTTGAACCGAGATTGCGCGAGTGATTTTACTGTTTGTTTTAGAAAAGTATCTGTGATAACCAGTCCCGCCTGCTTTTTCCGGTGACAAAACGATTTAAAATATCTGACAGTAAATGTTAGATTTAACCTACCTAATAAAGGATTACATCAATACTATATTGTTTCAAACAAAGTATTAGCGAAACAGAATGTCATCAAAGTGGTCATAGTTTTGTCAGATCAAACCATACTGCCGTACTTTCAATTTAATGTCTTCAAATTGTATATTCTAAGCTCTAAAGTTCTTTAGGCATCTTAATGAAAACCTTACCCACGGTGTACAGAAATGAAATAGGGCAAATGTCTCAAGTTTACGATGGTACGGGTCGCATGTCTGTGGACGGCATTGGAGTGTTTTGACGTAAGTAAGGAGTACTGAGTAAATATACGTATTGGAACCGCATTAGGCCTTTTTACATAAACAAAGCAGATTCTTCAATTAATCACACTAATATTATAAATGCGAAAGATTGGATGTTTGTTTGTTTGTTACTCAATCACGCCCTAACAGCTGAACCGATTTCGATGAAATTTGGTATATAAGTAATTATAACCTGGATCACCACATACGCTAAAATTTATCCCATAAATCAGTTCCCATGGGATGAACATGGGGTATCAAAGTTTTTATTTGAAAATGATTTTGGTCTTTGTTACCCTTCACACCAAAACTACATAACGGATTGGGCTCAAACTTTGCAGAAATTTAGTTCTAAACCGGGAATACATATAGGATATATTTTATGTCATAAATCAGTATCCATGAGATAAAAATGGGGTGTTAAAGTTTCTATCGAAAAATGGTTTGGGTCTTCGTTACCACTTTGCGACAAAACTACAGAACAAATTGAGTTTAAACATTACAAAAAATCAGTTCAAGACTTATAATAACATATAAGCTACTTTTTATATCATTAATCAGTTCTCATGAGGTAAGACTGACTCGTTAAAGTTTCTATAGAAAATATATTTTGTTCTTTGTTATCCCTTCACGCTAAAACCAATGAAGGGATTGGGCAAAAACTTCGCAAAAGTTTAGTTCTAGACTTCGAATAACATACATGCTATTTTTTATCTCATAAATCAGTTCCCATGAGAAAAGAAAATATATTTTGTTATTTGTTACCCCTTCACGTCAAAACAACGTAGCGACCACAGCCCACTCTCTTCATGATCATACATGAAGAGATAATAGGCGCAATGATGAGTCATTAAAAAATCCGCAGATAAGATATTTTCAAAATGACTTTACTTTTACCAGTATCTGTCAATAAAAAAATTATAACAATTGACATCAAGTACGTCACGCTTTTTTACAATAAAATACATATTTTTTTGTTAATCACGCTATTCATAAATTAAATTTATTCAAAATTATTTTCTACGTATTAATTCGGTATCAACAAAAGCGTGTTTTTAGGTTTTTTTGAACTATTATTTATTATTGACAAACTACGTGTGCAAAGCCGCGGGCGGAAGCTAGTATCACATATTTGAACTCTTTATACAATTTTTTATTAAAATATGTACACAAAATGAATAGTAGGATATAATTTTACAATAAAATTAAGTTGTTTAAGCTAGTATGGTTTTTTTACGCCGTCATGCACTCACCGGGAGAGATTACGCCCAATGATCTTGGTAGCTTACTGTTTAATTTAAAGAGCTTACCTCTGGCTTTCTGTAGTAGAGTGACGGTAGGATTCTGGGCCCTTGGTAATCGGCTGGTAACTGTCGAACCACCTAGAGTGTTGAGGCCGGTGACTGGTGCACTTTGCGATGTCCTCAATCGACTTTCGCTCTCGGAGCCGCTGGCACAACCGTTCTGTTCTGCGTTCTGAAATGCATGTTTCTTGTAAGGGATTGTTGATTGATTGATTAAAAATACTTTATTGCACTTATAAAAGTAGTACAATGGCGAACTTAATGCTAAAGAGCATTCTCTTCGAGACAACCTTTGTGTCTTAGGGATCTTTATCTTACGACAATTCATCAAAGTAGTTGAGTTTACTGTTGGAGCAGTTTAGCTGAAAGGTTTACACCACGCTTATGTGATAGAACTGAAATTTATCTGCACTAATAATATAATTTTTACAAAAATCTAACAACCGACTTCAAAGTTACCTAGAATATTCACACTGAAAAAAACAGTCGAATTGAGAACCTCCTCCTTTTTTGAAGTCGGTTAACCAAACTCTCATAAAACTACCCTTGAAGTACATCCTTTCCAATAAAAAAAGAATCATCGAAATCGGTTGGCGTGATATTGAGTTATTCGTTCATTTGTCGCGCTCATACTTAAAGCAAATTTAAGACTTATATGGTTTTCTCATGGATGCCATTGTCAGAACTAAACCATTGAAATGGGACCACACGGAAATCACCAGCTTTCAAATAAAAAAAGAATTATCAAAATCGGTTCACCCAGTCGAAAGTTCTACGGTAACAAACATTAAAAAAATAGTCGAATTGAGAAACTTGAATTGACTGTATTTTATTTCAACCGACTTCAAAAAATGGAAGTCGGTTGAAAACTGGATAAAAGTAAAACAAAATTGATGCAACATTTGTAATCTTTCTAATCTTATCTTACCAATATATAAAAATCTCGTGTCACGGTGTTTGTGATCGCACTCCTCCGAAACGGGTCGACCGATTTTAATGATTGTTTTTGTATATTTCACCCTCCTACCCTCACCACCCATTTTTTAATCGCGATTTTGTGTTTTTGTATTTTGTTTGTATTTCCATATAATCTATCCATCGTTCATTGACGTGAAATCATTTACATGAAGTGTCGCGTCACTTTGACAAGAGTGTTTTATATAGTTTTTATCCCAAAGCTCCCACGGGAACGGGAAATTACAAGCGTACGAAGAAGCGGGTGGTTTAGCCAGTTCAAAAAAAAATCAACAAAGCTATAACAGACGCGAGCGTGCTTTACGGTGGATTTTGAACCGGAACCCAGCTGCGAATCAACTAGAAAGCGCGAACAATTCAAAAGCAAACCGCCTGCAAACATTACATGCACTCTATATGCATGAACATTTTATGCCAAAACTGACTACTCCAGTCATCTCGGAGCTTACCCACGAAATCAAGCAGAAACAAAGTCATCGTAGCCGAAACCGGATTGGAGTACATCATCATTATCAAGATCAAAGCGAACAGGCACCAGTCTCTCACAATGTTTATTGACACCCAAAAAACTTGCTTTTGTAGTTTAGACATAAGAAAACAACTTGTGAGCAAAAAATAAATGAATATATTATTATTATTTTTGTCTTAACCCACACTGTCTAAATAATCAGATAAAGTAGCTTATTCTCTTAATCATATAAATGAGCCCGAAAACTTTTCAATCAATTCAGGGACTGCTAACAAAAACTTAATTATTGCTAACTTTGGCCATTGGAATTCCCTAAAGCCTAAATAAACGATAAGAAATCTTTCTTCACGAGAAAGTTAAGTCAAATAATATCGTTATTTAAAGCGATATCCATCATCGGTATTGGATTCACACTTGTTCAACTTTATATCCCTAGCAAATTCCAGAATTGAATAACCTCTTATTTTAAAGTCGATCCAAAAACTTCCTTTGAAAGCAAGTAAATAGCGTTAGATCTTTTGTCAAAGAGTAATCTGAGGAACTCCGGACGTAGATAAAGGCATCCTTCGCTCTTTTTATCGCAAAGGATTTTTATTAACATCCCGTTTGTACGATCTATTGCATTATTGTGATGTTCCAGTAATCTGGCTGGTAAAGAAAAGCATGAAACATTAATTCCGTATGTAATTAGACCCTAGTGGTCAGCAAGATGACATCTTGCAAGTCAGGATAGGTCACTGCGGTTGGCAATATGTCTCCTAGACCACAATCGAAAGCACATTTACCTACATTTCGATTGTCATCCTGTGCACAGTGCATTCGATTTCATTGGAAGACTGAGCGAGCGAAATACGGGCTTTTGTGCCCATTGAACCAAGTATAAATCATTGTTTGAGTAGAGTATGAACTTAAACAAGAAACATGCACCAACTAGACTGTAAGCTCACGTCGAGTTATTTCTGCCTTGCACAATATTAATTAATTTTTTACATTTGATTTACTCTCAGAATACCAAATGACCCGTATTTTCGAAGTAAGGCTGGATTTTTTGCAATAAGACTAATAATATTCGTACCTATGTATATTAAACCATATTAGAATTAGAATAGTAATACTTATTCAAATATTCTTACGTAACGAGTTCACTCTAAGCACGCAGTAATCCCTCGTAAAATAGTCAATTAAATTCGTATTTTAAATTGTAGTAAATTAATATAGAAAGTCAAAGTCAAATATATTTATTCATTAAAATCACAAGGATCCCTTGAAACGTCAATTTTACTGCCTGTTCCTTCGCGACTAAGCCAGGAAAGAAAGGCAAGAAATAAGGCTGGTTGTTTTTTTTAATGATCCTTTTACAATACATAATACAGAAAATAAATTACGTCTAAATTGTAACATTATGAACGAGTTGGAGCAATTTCAATCCCAAGCTTCTCTATCATCTAAATAATCCGATATTTTATAGTATGCTCTTTTATAAAGATTTTGTTTAATTACGTTATTAAATTAGTTAATTAGTTATTAAATTAAGTTAGTTAATAATAAATAAAATAATAAATCAATTTTTGTACATCCCTTGGGAGTTTGTTATAAAACCGTACACCTTGCCCTTTAAACGATTTACTAACTATATGGAGTCTACAAGTGGCAACAGCGAGTTTATCTTTATTTCTAGTATTAAAATTATGATTATCGCTATTTTTCTTAAACAAATTAATATTTTTGTGAACATACATTAGATTTTCATAGATGTATTGACAAGGGAATGTCATAATATTTTATATTTCTTTAAACTTAATGATTCTCTGGGGCCCATATTATAAATTGCACGAACACGGTGCAGCACAAATACGGTGTTTATATCTGCAGCACTCCCCCGCAGCAGTATACCGATAACATAATGCTGTGGAAGTAGCTGAAGTAAACTAGTCTAGCTGTCTCTACGTCTGTAAAAAGTCGGATCTTTTTGACTGCGTATGCCGCAGAACTAAGTCTCTTCGACAACCCATCAATGCGAGGGCCCCATTGAAGCGTAATATCTAGGGTTATACCTAAGAATACGGTGGTGTCCACAAGAGCCAACTCCTCGTCTTTGATTTTTATATCTGCTTTAACTTGTGTAACATTAGGTAGTATAAATCTAATTCACTTTGTTTTCTTTTCATTTTTACATTACCAAAACAAGCCTTCAACTAAACCAGCAGGCAACAAACCCGTTGCCCGAGTTTTTCCGGTGGTTCGTACATTGACGATTAAAAATTATCTTAAAGATTTCACTGACTACAGAATTTATTAATTTTGATTCAGTGGCAGTAATCAGATTTATTGACACCTACACCCATTAATAGCGTATTGATTACGTAAAGGTATATCACATTGCGATATTTACGACTGCTTTGCAACAGGTGTAAATCAACCATTAAACCATTGCTTTCACACAACTTTTTTCGTACGAAAAAATAAAAGTGGCTTTTGACAGCGGTAATTAGGTTTCTTCGGTCTGTCTCTAAATAAAAAATCCATCTTTGTATCTACACAGCCATCAGCACTCACACATACAGGCCTTCTCTTTTGCTGTTCTACTGCCGCTGCGAGATCGTCCGTCTCTTTGTCATTAATCTGCGACTGAATTGGTCTACCTGTTGTCATTCTAGCTAGTTAAGATAAAAAAATTACTCACTCCAAACTTCCGTCTGGGTGGTGGTGTAGTGTCTTCGAAGTGCACCGGCCGGTAGGGCTTCCTCTGCGGCTGGGGAGAGTTGCCGGCGCTGCCCGGCGTCCACACCGGTGGCGGCGGCGGCGGCGGCGGAGCGCCCGGGCTGCGGTCGGCCGGCGCCGGCGGAGGCGTAGGCGCTCCCGGCCTCCACACGGCTGACGGAAAAAATACTTATTACAAAATGTGGCGAAGAAATGTAAGTCAATAAAATAATAGGGCATGATATCAAACAACCAATTAAATCTAGCACTAATACGAAGGTTGAGATGACCTTTTCCTGACTTCCTCGCACAACACTAGTGGAAAGCTAGAAACAAGATAAGAAGACGTTATTTCCAGCGTGTCCTTAGCATCCTCTATAACACCAGCTTGCAAAAGTAGTATGACCATTTGATCAAATTTGCCACCTGAGCGGCCCTTTTTATTTTAGTCGGTTGCAGCTCCGCTTAAACCAATCTGGTGATGTGATGGTGATGAGTCAACTATTATATACCTATTATCTATCTATAATATCTATGCGATATTGATCTGAGTCTTATATCTTAGGTTTATTTGAGATCGAGATCCATTATCCTGACACGACCTAAATCTAAAAGCATCTTTACTAGTACCTCATGCCCGTACCAAGGACATATAAGGATAATATGTTTTCGTTTGACTAGAATCGTTAGGTAGTATAATATACTATCTAAATCTGACCAGTTGGACTTATTCGCTTGCAATGTGAGAAAGCTCAAAAGCCCATTTGAAATGTAATAAATTATACTCTAAGCTTTGAAATTTTGACTTGCATTATAATATAAATTTAATTAATTCTAATTATTTTTTTATTTTATAAGGATTATGATTTTGTAATTAATTTTTCTGTCGTTTATTTATTTTGGTGTATTTTGTGTTTTTTTAGTTATCAGTATTTGTTTTATGTTACTCGCTCAATAAATTAGACAATGTAGTCTTCACCTGTAATTATAGTAACATTTCATCATCATCATTCTCAGCCCGTGTCGACCCACTGCTGGGCCAGTCTGAAACACGTACGACCCACGGTCTTATGGATGTCATCGACCCATCTCGCTGGTGGACGTCCCCTATTTCGATGGCCAGTTCTCGGCCTCCACTCTGTTAGTGCCTTAGTCCACCTGTCGTCACTACGTCTGGCCAAGTGTCCTGCCCAACTCCACTTGAGCCCCAATATTCGCTTGCTGACGTCTTGTACTTTAGTCTGCTTGCGAATTTCGGTATTGGGAACTCGATCTAAGAGTGTGATGCCGAGCATGGCGCGCTCCATGGCTCTCTGTGCAACACTTATTTTGTGCACAGCCTCCTTCGTGAGCCTCCATGTCTCGGCACCATAAGTCATAGTTGGCAGGACACATTGGTTATTGAATGGAGACGTGTTTTAAGACATTGTGGAATACGCGTGGATTTTAGTATGTCATCTAGTTCGCCGAAAGCTGCCCATCCATACTCGTAGCAACATTCAGCTCGTAGAAATATTAATGAATTCGTTATAATGTGATAATGTATACTGTGTTGGTGTTCAAATAAATACATAAATAAGTCATCAACGAAATAGTCTTATAGGTGCATTCACACCAAACTGATATAGTAACACACTCTTGATATAGTAATCTATTTTTATGTGGCAATCCAACATAAAACGTCAACAAAGTAAGGCGATTACAATAAATCACACTGGTAGTAATTGGTGTGGTGTGGTAGTTACTAGAGGGCTCATAAAATTAATACGGTTCATTTGACCTCACCTACCCTGAACGCCTGCCAATACATCAAATAAAGAAATTTAAATATTGCTTTTACAACCGTAAAACGTAGGCCTCGAACTCGGAAATCGGTATACAAATGTAGAGAAAAACGGGTCGTTAACATTGTGTGGTTACTTCCGTTGTCCCGCTCTTATTTTCAACGTGAGCGATCTTGTACAACCCTAAATATTAAATATTGCCGCTCTCTCGACCATTCACAATTTTTTTACGCTAGCCAGAGTCCATTCAGAGGCTAAATGATTAACCGAATTAGTAATTCAATTTGGACATTTGCCTGAGTGCTGCATTTTATGATCTTGCAATAAATCTCGGCAGAACGTAGACCGGCGTGTGTTTACTCGGTCGTTTTGTACAAATTGGGTTAGTGGCGGCGCGCCCCGCTGTCGACGTAATCGTTTAACCAATTAGGATTGTGATGTGATCACGCCCCAATGTGAATCTTCACATATTTACCTTTACTTGCGCACCGATAGATTTGTACACACAAACGCTCTATCAATTTGAAACGGTCCTGTTTGTCACGTTTTGAATATTTGCTTTCTAATCCTCCGTACATGAGTTATTCAACTCTAACATTCTACTTTGAAAGGTCCACTTTATGGTTTGTTTTCACTTTATAATAAGACCAGTAAAAGTTCGCTTTATACATTCCAAATTCCAGATCACATGCCATCAGTCCGAGGATTAAGCCGTATCGAGATAATTGGTTGTTTATCTAAAAAAGCTCCGAGAATTTGTGTGCCGACATCAAAGTGGGTAGACGAACGCAAATAAATTAAAAGTGGGCTAAAAGCGAATTCAATTAAGGCGCAACTGAGAAAAATCCACACTCTCTGTGCTTGTGTGAGTGTTGTTGGGTCCCGTCTATTGTGTAGGCAAGTTAAGGAGATGAGAGTGTGTAGGTGCGGGGATTTGCGAGCTCACGTGCCGGGAGGAACAGGAATTAAAAAAGTCTGGAGGTGTTTCAATCAATGGCATGGCTACGATCTGAAATTGAAACTTTTATTACTCGTAGGTATAATGCATGTGTTTAATATAACTTCCAATATTCAATTGCTTTAAAATCAAATTATACATAAGTTTGAATGAGTGCCTGGACCAGCCAGTTATTACGTTAATTATGTCAGCATCTGCGGTTAACCTTATTTGTGGTCAATAGTCAATTAAGTACCCGGAATTAATTGGTAGGGTAATGATATTCGTCTTCAACATATACACGTACACTCTGGCGACCAACTCTAAATAATAACAGAAACCTAAGTCAAGTATTCCTAGATACTGATTTTTTGAGGATAAAGGAAGCTCATGGAGAGGTATGTTATAATATCACGTAGCACAAACAAGTTTTGGGAAACACATGTTCTCACAATCTTAGCGCGTACAAGTTGAGTTTGTATCATACAATAATACATAGTTCTTTAATGTTTGTGTAAATATATAAATAAATACTGTTTTGTATTTTTCCCTCTCTCGTTATTAAGGATTCAAATCACGGGCACATCGCACGCGCGGCAACTAACTTCTACCTACAATTTAATTATGTAACTCCGCGTTTTCTATTTAGAAAACAATGTTGACATATTTTTTTATGGCCGATGGTGGACCCTTGACCGTATTGAAGTGATCCTAAGTGGATTTTCATATTGAAAGATTGGTTTTGCATTCATTCATTATTAATTGACATTTAGGCCTTGAACCATAAAATTTGACATAACTTGAGCCTTGAAGTATCTATGTGAAATTTTAATGATATTAATATTTCAAAGAAATTGATTTGGCCAAGTCTTAAAAATCCAAACCATGATATTTTTTTATATTAAACCCATATAGAGACTAGAATTTCAGTATTGTACCTCTAGAATACAAGATAAAACATATTTGATTGTATATGACATACCCATTTTATGTAATTTGGTTATATGTATTTATGAAGATAATGAAGAGGGTTTCATCACGTATAAATCGGGGTGGATAGTATCACTACACTACCGTTATTATTTTTACGTAAATCTTCTGTTGAATCTTAATGTGGTCCGAATGCATCCAGAACGATGGGCGAATCTAGTCACCCAGTAGATACAGAACGGACTACGCAGCCGTGGTAGGCCCAGAAAAAGATGGAGAGACGACCTGGATGCATTCAAACCAGATTGGTCAGATTTGGCTGTGGACCGTGATGGGTGGAGGGGAGATGGGGAGACCTTTGCCCAGTAGTGGGAAAATATAGGTAACTAAAAAAAATCTACAAAATTAAGCTAAAATAATTTAATTAATTACGATCGAATTTCGACCACTGACATTAACTAAAACGTCAAATCAAAGATTAGGTACCACTTTTTGTCAAACGGTCATAATAAAATGAAGTAGTTCCGTTTTTGCCGTTTTGCGTCGAAACATTAAAACATTGTTTTCCGTCCACTGCTCCTGTAAGACTCAGAACTTTTCTCGTTAGAAAGAGTCCGTTTACTAGATCATTCGACGGTTATTTACGACATAGTTTCAAGAAAATTAATTATTAATTTAAACTTTGGATAGTTCTAGGTCTGTTATAATTCAAACCGTTTTGTGTTTCTCAAGTTGTCGGAACTTTTGCTTGTTGAATTCGTTTCGGAAGAAAATTGGTAAGCTCTATTTTATATTTACTTAAATAGCTAAATGTTCTGAAATTTGAAAAAATAATTAAATATGTGAATGAAAAATCGTAATTATTACCGAGGTTTAACGACTTCCATGGGACAAGTTTATAAAGGGCATGGCATTTCTTTGTTCTAATACAAATGTGTTAATGTCATTACTCAGTCACGACGAATAAACAGTTTAGAACAAACACAATAAAAATTTATTCAAAATTTTGAATAACATAATCAAAGTCTTTATATTCTTTAAGAACCACCTGAATTAGAGAAGCTCAATATCGCAGGCAGTAGCAGTGCTGAAGACGTTATTTTTCAAGAACCTTTTAAGGGTTCTTAAAAAATGGCGAAGACCTAAGCCACGGATTCATGGCAAAGGCCTAAGAGAACCCTTAACAGAAAACAACAAGCTGAAAACGGAAAATTGTACCTGAACAAGAAAACGATTAACGCTCAATAATTTTAATCAAGAGTTTTCTCTTACAAGACCTTTCGCAGACAATAGATAATTAACTTTGAATTGAATAGCAATCCTAGGTCTTAAGAATTCTCAACAAGCAACGAGAGCTAACAATTCAATCAAAGTAATTATTCGCTTTGTTTTTTATGGATTCTTAGTGCACTATCACACTGGCGAGTTGCGAGCGTGTTTCCACCGACGCGTTTTTTGAACGAGTGCATCGCGCTACTATAGTACGTATATTATACATTATTTGTTTTTTATTTATATATCTGATGTGTCTAGTTTTTAAGATATGATAAAAAAACTTTTCATTAATTAATTATACGTTACAATAGTTTCTACAAAATGCCTATCTGAAGTGTTGCGGGACGGGCGTGTTACCTTTTTTTTATAAACTGGATAGGTCATCGTATGACCACAATCTCACCTGATGGTAAGCGATGATGTGGTCTAAGATGAAGCACGAAGATCTAGAAGTTACCTATTGAATACACGCCGCGAGTTCGTTACACGCTCGCGCCGAACTCGCGGTGAGCTTTCAACGAACACATTCACAAATCGCCTCGCTGTAAACACGTTCGGAACTCGCCAGTGTGATATGACACTTAGTAGCTACTAAATTAAAAGATTGCAGCCACAGTAGTACTTGCGGCAGCTTTTTAGATGGATTAAGCTTGCAGAGCACCAATACTATCCTCTTAGCGTCGTCTTCTTAGACTCTTAGTAAAGTTGCGGTTTTCCATCACAAGGATCATTCTGGAATGCTGCGCCGTATCTAGACGCCAACGATTCTGGCAGACGGGGTCATAAAACGACAAGGGGCGATGATATTGCGATCTCGCTCGCTCTTGCAGCCCTTACGGAAGCCGTTAGTGATGCGCCGAGTACCTATCGATAACACTAATTAATTACCAGTAATTGTATTAAAAAGGAAACATACACGTTTATTGGTTGGCCCCGTCTGCCACGAGTTTTGGCGTCTTGGCTGCAATCAGACACTACATAAATCAACTTGTAATTCATTCATTATTATAAATACGGGATTTATCACGTATCGTCTTATCGGTGTTTCGACCGACAATGTTTCGGTTCAATTCGTGAACCTTCATCCACTCCGAATAACGTAACGTCTCGCCTCGCACTACGCACCGCAGCCCTCTGCGCGCGAGTAGACGGGCGCGGTGGTGGGGAATGAGTCAACACGCTGGGCTATCGTTTTAATAATGATTGAAATAAATCACGGAAGTTTTCTAAGTAAAATTGTAATTCATTATTTTAATTCAAACTGTTATCCGGCACTTTAACACTTCCGATATTTTAAAATTATCGCAAAAATTACGAGCTGGACGGGATTTGAACTCGCAAATTCCCTCTTGATACGAGGGTGCGATACCAATTTCGGAACCACTACACATCAGGCGCAAAATTAGTGAGTTGTTTCTTTTTACGGCTTTAAAGCGCCATCTACAGAGAAACTATACAGTATATATTGTATAGTTTGTAAAGGCCTTAGTTTTTAGCTAAACCACTGTAGTAAACAAAAAATCATGATACAAAAATCCGATCCTTTTTTTACCACTTCTTAAAAAGAGGCTTAAAATGTTTAAGAATACTATTTCCCACAAACTAGCTGTCCTAAGATTCCCATAAAGGGTCCTTAGAGTGATCGGTTGGTAACAACTGATACCTCCATCAATCTTTTTACCCAAGTATACTACAACTGTTCAATAAACGTCTTATTAACAGTTCAGCCTTGATAGCCTTAGAGAAATTATTCTGTTGAAGGAGAACGTATTTCTAATCACGTTACTATATTGAATATTTCGTTGGAGACGACCATTAGCATAGACAAACACAAGTTTAGATATAGCAGGACCAGTCCAAAGCTAATAACGTGTGCTCTACCGAAATACTTGCTCTACACCGTTTTACGCCGAGGGAGCGCTAAGAGCTGTAGAATAGGCTTTATATATGTTGCATAACCTGCATACCACTGTGTCATGCAAATAGAGCAATCCAGTTTTACTTAAACCACGTTTAAATCCCAAACATCGCATTAAAAGTTGTAAACCAGGCTTTCCATTGATACATTTTTACTGTCAGCCATACGATATCGTTATAATATTATTGGAATTTAACGATACATGATACTATAGCGGAATCGGAAACCAACATGTTTTTCACAGCACAATTTCGATGGCGCCCGTACGCGGGTATTCATACGATACCAATCTAGTTATCGGACGTACTCGCCGCAATATTAAAATCCAATTTTATATGCTTCATTGCGTACTCGTGTAATAAATACCACAAAATGAAATTATGCAGAGTTATTATAATGTAATTATAGCATGAAATTAACTTCGAGCTTAAAATAACAACATACCAATGCTTCTAGGTAATGAAACAAGCCATGCCCTAGGTATTTAGTCTTGAACTAGATGTACTAGTTTAATATTTCGATACAGTAATTGTATTCTAGTCGCATTGTTTCATTTTTTTTCCACCGGCTTAATTATAATGAAATGAAAATTTGCGAAACAAAACGAAGATGTCACAGAAACTTGTGAAAAAGGAAGAATGATGTCAGCGTCTACAGCCGTTTTACTAAGGGGGCACGGAGATATTAAATTATTGTCTCAGAGATGCTAATAGGGCCATTATTTAAAAGAAGGGAACTGACAAAAACTCCGCATTACGATGCGATCCAGCGACGGAGCTTATTCTATAATAGCTTCTCATTTGGTTTATGATTTGTGTTTAGTAACTGTCAAAATGATAAACTGTGTGCCATTGCAGAAAAAACCCTTTTATTAAAGTGAAACCATTATTACATCGTCTCAAACTTTTTCGTCTTTGTGTTACATGTCGCGTGACGGTCGGCCGGCCACAGAGTAGGGATAAAGTGAAAGGCGCTCGTCAGAGCAGCCGATGCCAATATGGCGGCGCCTATAGTTCGCATCAGCTGACCGTGTAGTGTATAGACTATTACTCATTTGTGACCACGAACATTTTTAGTTAAATGTCTATAATGTGAAACAAAGTTTCACTTTTACCGTGGTTTCATAAAACCACACAATCCTTTATTTTTATTTTTTTAATTGGATAGAACTTCGTTTGACCACAATCTCACCTGATGGTAAGTGATGATGTGGTCTAAGATGTAGCACGAAGATCTAGAAGAAACCTATTTACTCTCACCTTAAAGAGGCCCGGATTGTATTCTTTAGGAAAAACAGACGACGGCAAAGTGTTCCATACCTTAGCTGTACGCATCAAGAACGTAGAACCAAAACGGTGTGTGCGAATGGGTGGTATATTGACTAGGTAAAATTTATTTTTAATATACTCGTATATACGAAGATAATAAGACCCTTACGAGTAGTTGCGTAAATCAACAAGTAACGAGTAAAATCAAGTCTCTGCCAGAAGTTGTACCTGAATAAAGCTGAAACATTTCATATTTAGATAATGCCGAAATATCGTAATAGAATCGCGGCCGCCACTCTCTACTTAGCTCCGTTTTTGTTAACTTTTTAACTTAATCCATTTAAGATAGTCTACAGGCTTACAGTCCATCCCACGCCAAGCTTCTTAGCAAAGAGCATTAAGTATTTGGTCTGTCTGATATTGAAGTTCAGAAAATAAACTTTTACGTTACTTAAGGAGAATGTGAAAATTGTTAACAAATGGCTTAACAAGAATAAAAAAAAAGAAACTGTATTTGGGTTTGTGTTTTAGACTTAAAATGGAAGAAAGTTCTTGCCATACAGATGATTCGAATTCGAAGCGCATAATTTAGCTGAATGAATAAAAACTGAGCTGACACTCCTTTACTCATGTTTTTTTCCATGGCACTCGAGCTTTGGAAAGCGTGATTTCGTGTTACGGGGAATTTCTGCCGCAAAAAATTGCGAGCGGTAAAATATACCACGGACATTTTCAAAAACATTTCAGAAGTTCTCAACGTGCATACCCGTGTCGGGACGCGACAGAAACCATGTTTCTATCAATATTTTGTCATTTACAATGTTAGATGGACAAATAACTCACATTTTATTTTCTGTTTTTATTCTTGTAAATGTTATTTATCTGTTTTTCATCTTATGTGTAGACGCTACTCATCATTACAAAACCACGAATACAGAAATTAATGTATACGAAACTTTCTTGCTCTACCTTAGTATTAAACCTAAAATAACATCGATATGAGTTTGTACAAAGATCGACGACTCCAACTTACCTGTAACAAAGAGAAAGAAAAATGAATTCAGAGTAAAAACGATGTGTCCGGTGAGATTTGTTACTTTGTGTAGTTTATTATGGTAACTCAAATAGTCGTGTTTCCTGTTTGCCTGCCGTAGGCGTTCTCTGGTTATGCAACTTGTCACGGTGCCAAGCGATCAGGTGTAGTGTGACCTCTATGGTGCCCATGACCATAGCTCAAATAGAACAGTCATCTCACTAACGCGCAAACGACCACACTTGTTGCGCCAAATTATCGTGAGTAGAACTATAGGCCTAGCTTTAGGAGTAATAAAAGATAGGGTCTAAATAATGTGCGTTGTAACTGTCTTCACAACGCCATATTTTTCTAGATCACAACCTATTTACGAAAACCTCATCATACCCGCCGCCGCCTTTGCGAAGTTTATCGACTACAAATATTCAAATACCCTACACAAACTTGCGCACTTATTTATAATGTTTTAATCTCATTCAGTCGAGAATTATTAATATTAGCCATGTATTTATCGCGTACATGTTATTTACCTTTGAATGCCTTTTTCATCATCATCTCGATCATCATCAGAATGCCTTATAATCGTCTAATTTTATATACTGATATTAATCCCTTAAAATTACCAGCTGACGCCTTCCCGAGCTGTGCCAAAGTGACTCATATTTACGCACGGCGCCGCTTGTTGCATCATGACTTCACGAGGGATGTTACTGCTAATGAACCAATTATCCGTAACATGGCCTTGCATCAGAACTGATACTAGTAATTATTCAAACAGAGGCTTCAGAGGATGCTTTTCATCAATGAACTGTAATGAACTAATTAGTTCGAAGCACGAGCTTTGTTTTATTAGATTGCTTATAATGTAGAGTCAAGAGTGTTTTTCTTTCGGAAGATATCACAGTCTAAAGAGTTATTAATTCAAAGTGTATTTTCATACCGTGGGATGTTTTGGACAGATAAATAAATAGCCACTTGGCCAGTCATAAGTTCCAATTCCGTTGTTATTCTCGTTTGTGGGTAAAGTGAATAACAATACATTGGACACTAGCGGACCCGAGGTCGCAACTGCCGTGTAATGTATAGAATACTATCGGAATCGAATTGAAATGTGAATATTCCTGGTAAATACGGTCGTGCGGTTCAGCATTCAGCCACTTCGAACCCCTATTTACCAAAGCAGATGCGGTAACGACTTGCGTTACAAAACATTCAATGTATCGGCCAATATTTGGGATCCAAATGGAAATAAACGAAACCGGGGGCACTTACGAAATTGGTACAAATATGTAAATGTTTTTTGGTTGTTTGCGGATATCCGATAATGTTATGCATTAGGGTCGTGTGATATGAAGAGCAAAATCTACGACCGGGATCTTAAAAAAACATGTTTAGAATTTGAATTAACATAACGTTCAGGCCATGATCAGTAACAGAGCAGTATAGATGCTTTATAGGACATCCCTTTTAATTCTCATCTTACATAACAAAATCTTTATGTGAGTTTTCATAAAGCTGCCAAACTAAATGCTATTTCTCTTATAACCGGGACCAATGATGGCTTTTCGCGGTGAAAATAAACACAACACCCTTTATTTTTCCAGATTATTATGGGTAGTTAAAATGATTTCGTCGTCGGTTGACACACATCTGGGCTTCTCAAATAGAAAACGCTATTTCTGCCTGTCGGTCCGCTTAATGACTCGAGACGTTATTCATAGGAAAATTATATTTAGCTTATCATTGCTCAATATAAAAGCCCATTGAAAAGTGTTTGCTTTTCGTAATGTATTATTAAGTAAACCTTTAAATCAGTTTTGTTATACGTTCCGGCAATTAGTACTTACAATCTTAACTATTGGGTGT
This sequence comes from Philereme transversata, assembly GCA_963924445.1. NCBI lineage: Eukaryota > Metazoa > Arthropoda > Insecta > Lepidoptera > Geometridae > Philereme > Philereme transversata. Next base: position 10,333,612 of record OZ004353.1, read on the forward strand.
TTTAAAAATGTATGTATGGATGAGAACATTTTAAAATGTTTATGGGTATTTTCCATAGTAAGCTTCTTTGGGATTTTGTACAACACTAGCTGACCCGCCCGCGGCTTCGCACGCGTGGATTGTCAATAAATACGTTAGTATCCTGTGCAGTCGGGTAAAACTATTTTCTTCTGATCAAAATGTTCTAGTTCTTACCATTTCAAATTTTGTACTCTACGTCCCTATGAGGCCGTGTCCCAAAAGTGCATAACCTCTTTATGCTTAGAAACCTTCAAATGAGGTACTAATATAGTACGGTGACTTTCGAGACCAATTTCAAAGAGTATTTGCTTACGTTTTAAAGTGAGTTCAACCTTTTTTGAATAAAATCGGATTGGTTTTCAAACATGTATCAAAATAAAATGTAATTTAAATCAAAAGCACTAAGGAGTATTGATATCAACTTCGAAGCAAATCACCGCCAAAATAACTTCCTACCCCTTTTTAACCCCGTTAAGGGATAAATGTCTATAAAATACGAAACATGTCTTCCATCAGTACCTACTTGTTACTTGTTTTTTATTTTTGTATTATTTTTATGATTAACTTTATTATTAGCTGTGTTTTACTCGACATCTTAGGTAGGTAGGTACAATTGGTTGGGCAGGCAACTTGTAATTATTCTTTTACTAATATTCTTTTATTTTTTTATTTTCTTATCTTTTTCAAATAGGGCACTGCTAAGTTTTAACTTTTGAGTGACGTCCGCGGCGCCAATGCAGGTTTAATGGCTGTAAACCAGCGCTGAGCAATAAGTTTATTGTTCAGCATAATGCTGAGCCATTCCCCTTTTTCGGCACAGGGCTCATAGTGACTGGATACGTATTTTTAGTACTATTTATTATTTTTTGCTTAAGTAATGTTTTTTAAATTGTCTGTATTCTATTGTGTTTATTTAATTGTCTGTCTTCACTTATCCACTGTATGTAGTTTCTGTGTGTTTGTTACTTGTGTCGAAATAAATGTCTATATCTATCTATCTATCAGTTCTGTTAAAAAAGGTTTATGCAAAATTTGAAGTAGATTGGACCCAGGAATCACGTTGTCCCATACAAACTCTGCCGCCCCCTTTTTTACCCTTTTTGGGGTAGAATTTCGGAAAATCCTTTCTTATCGGATGCCTACGTCATACAAAGAACACACCCTCTAGGTTTCAGGTCTCTAAGATCAGCGGTTACAGCTGTGCGTTGATCCGTCAGTCAGTCATTCAGAACAAAGCATTTTATATGTATAGATTTGCTTATTTGCCCACAAAAACTGTCACTGATCTGTAACTGTCACTAATCAAGCTAATCAAAATATTTGATGGTCAATAAATTTATTCACCTGCTCTTAACATCCCCAACCTAATTTTAAACAAATAACGCATAATTCAACTTAGATACTATGATAGTTAAATGAGACTGGGAAATTGTATTTTATTATGAGAGTAACAAATGTGAATTTTGATCTTCAGCGCAACGCTAAAACATCCGCCAGACGTGAAAAGAAAAATGTGATGAATGAACTTATAAATAATCACGGCACGTCTGTTGCCCAGATTTTAATCTTTAAGATGTTGGGTGGCTAAATCTTCTTTCCTTGGCGCCCTATATTTATGAATGCTTACGCATCATTATCTGATACCGGTTTATAAATTTGATGTTGAATTAAATCGAATTGAAATACAGTACAGTTGCTGTAGTAATGGAGCCATTTAGTAGGATCAGTAGGTATTCAATCTAAATTGATGACAGTCTTAGCAAGTCTTGGGATCGCTAACGATGAACGCAGAGTCATACGGATATGCTTTATATTCGAATCGGTATTCCACAATAGATTTGTATTACCTCCGCTTGATTTACCAGAATGTTAGACATTTGTAGCAATAATTTCATGCGCGTGGAATGAGATGACGTTTTCCAAGGTTACCGCACCGATCGTCTGAACGATACAATGAACGTTTTGTTTCCGCGATAAACGCTAACCAAGTGTGAAACGCGGTATCGCCGATATTTAAAACCAATGTTGGCGCACATAAAAAGCGTAATGTTATAAAACGAATAGAGCGTAAGGTCGCAGGGCATCTGGCGGTAAACGCACATGTGTTCGTTATTTATATGGCGAGCATTCAAAGAACTGATATTGCTACGCTTACCGAATGAAACGCAGCTAAGCAAAAACTAATGGATTGTAAACGCACAGCCATTAACTCTGATTGTTATATCAAAATCGAGACCGATATGAACAATGGATTAGTTTGAGAAATAAATTAATTGGAAATCATTTTTCCGCCGCCATTTAATTTGATAAAAACAAGAAATTTAATTATGAAAAGTTTGTCATTATTAAGTTCAGCTTATACTTGTGTTCAGCCCCTTTGTCATTTAATTCTAATACAGTTTGAAAAGTTTATTGAGGGCAATTTACGGTAGCACCACGTGCATTCGTAAATTATGCCTGCATGTTCCTGGTAATGCGATAGTATCTGCCATGTAACGTCTGAATTAACAAGGAGTTATGGCAACTTGCTCCGGAATGCATCTTGCACGGATTGGGCGTTCCAAGCTTCCCAATGAGATCGCCATTATGCAACAGCGTGCACCGAATTCTAATCATGTGTTATCGATTAATCTATAGGTCTGATTGATGTGAAATTAATGCTCATTGATTAAAATAAGTAAATGTAGTCATATTAAATCGTTTTTGTCGCTTGTAGTAACTTAAGGCAAACAATAATAGTGAATACAAAAAGGCTTTTAGACAGAGGCCTTTGTCTGCCAGCGGGTGAGGAAGGGCGTTCTTTAAGTGCATTATCGACTACACGAATATAGGAAAATACAATGTATGTAAGTACCAAAGTTAGGTCGAACTTAGGGCGCTACTCAAATTATCTTCGACGTTTATTGACGTGGGTCTTCTCACACTATTCGATACGTAATGAGAATCTAATGTAATTCTCTGTAACATGCAAACTTCCCAGCTATTCTACCGAAACTGATAGAAAATTTCCTCTTTTTAGGGTTCCGTACCCAAAGGGTAAAACGGGACCCTATTACTAAGACTCCGCTGTCTGTCTATCTGTCTGTCACCAGGCTGTATCTCATGAACCGTGATAGTTAGACAGTTGAAATTTTCACAGATGATGTATTTCTGTTGCCACTATAACAACAAATACTAAAAACAGAATAAAATAAATATTTAAGGAGGCTCCCATACAACAAATGTGATTATTTTGCTCGTTTTTGCTCGATATTGATAACGGCAACAGGTAGACCCTTGAAATATTCATAGAATATTTAGTTATATATTTACTTTAAAAATAAATAATTCAATTAAACTAAAACAAATATTTAAGGGGGGCTCCCATACAACAAACGTGATTTTTTTGCCGTTTTTATAGATAATGGTACGGAACACTTCGTGCGCGAGTCCAGTTGCACTTGGCCAGTTTTTTTAATGATTTTCTTTTAACTTAACGAATTTGTTATTCGCATTATAACGTTGTAAACGGATAGACTAAACTATCTGTGCCTCTTTGAACACAAGCTCTAACATCTGAGTCTGAAGTTCTCAAACATACTGAAAAGTATTCCGTTTGCAATAAATCTCTAGCGAGCATGATAACTTTGCAATAAGAATTGGAGCGAACACGACAGACAGGATAGCAGTAATGTGACTCGCATTCATATCACACGAGTGACACAACTAACTTTCATTGAGTTTTGCGACGTCTTTCTGCGTCAAAGACATTTTTTCTCCGTGTAAATCTGAGGAGCGTAATGGGAAAAGTTGTAACAAGTATTCAGAACGTATTATGTGCCATTAATATTCTGACAAGTCGCCGACGTTGGCAACTCTATAAAAGTTCAATGAATGTTAGCCACGCTCGGGCGTAGCTTGTAATTTTGACATCTTTATTATACGTATATATGTACCGCACAACATTTGCTATGTATGACGAAAGTTTCAGGCATAAAATAATATTTTATGCCTGAAATTGTGCTACGAATTTGTTATTAGCGTAGTCTTGGTGAGGTACTACTTTTTTTGGCAATTGGAGTTGCTAATCATAATTCATAAAAAGAGGGCGTTAATTTATTTCTTATTGATCGAGCGAAGCGAGATCCAAATCAACTTGCGCAGGTTTTGGTAGGTAGTAATGACACAATTTTGGTGTAACTATGAGCTAAAAATGTGGGGGGGGGGGGTGGTTGTTGAGATATTGGGGCTCAAAGGGGTAAAAATAAACCAAAATGGGACTATCCGGTCAAATGGCACGTCTATGTGGGGCTAGGGTCTTTGTGAATACATTTCGAACCCGTTTTTATTTTTAGTTCAAACTTTCCAGTTTTTAAGTTATTAGCCATGATAAAAACTGAACTTTGACAAAATTCACAGAGTACACCAGTGACCCCACAGTGCTGAAATTTGGTATGTCTAATAAAAGGTCTTTGTGTTTTTTTAGTTTACACTCTGTAGTTTTTAAGTTATTAGCCATAATATAAACTGAACTTTGACAAAATTCACAGGGTACGTGTAGCTTTAATGACACAAATATAGAGAAAAGTCTGAAATCCAGCATAACTACAATTTCTATCAAAAAAAAATAACCAATTAACATGAACTCCCGCTACCTGTAATTTGAATGAAATTGTAGGTTAGCTGGTATTGGCACTATTTTGTTAGTCAAAGACTATAAATAATATTGTTTTGTTTTTATGAGAGACTCGCGAGATCTCAGTTCGGGGCGAACCACTAGTAATTTATAAATCAATATAATTTATTATGGTACCTACTATTTTTAATTCAGCAAAAGTTTGCAAACTTAGTAATTGAAATTCAATACTTTCAATTGGAAACCATAAAACAGAAATGGAAAAAGAATCTTCAAACAAATATTGGTTGATCATAGCCTCGATTCAAGCAAAATATTTTTTTTTCTTGGACATTTTAAGAAATGGTATACAAATTGAAACGTTTTCTTTTAATACCCTCTATTGTTTGAGCGAAGGGTGGCGGAAAAATATTTTTTAATGTAGCAAAACCCTTTTTCAGCGTCTTATCATATTTTTACGTTTTCGAGAATGGGAATTTATTTTATTTTCGGCATTTATCTGAAGCAATGATGATAGGTAGGTATATTGAAGAACTGGAAGAGAATGGTTGCTAGCATTAAGTTCGCCTATGTACAGGTTTTACCTAGGAAAGTAACTATCATTCGAGGACAGAAATGTAGAAGGAGAGGTAGAACGCCGTATAAATATGAGCTGGAAAAAATACTGGTCGCTCAAAGAGATTATGAAAGGTGACTATCCGCTCCACCTAAAGAAAGCAGTAATGGATACATGCATTTTACCGACTCTCAGGTATGGTTGCCAGACGAGGACTTACAACACCAAAACAAAAACAAGACTAGTCAGTTGCCAGAAGGCTATGGAAAGAAGCCTTCTAAAAATAACAACAATACACTAAGTAAAAAGCGAACTCATACGAAGGAAGACAAAAATAATCGACGTCCTACACTACAGTCTAGGATTAAAATGGCGCTGGACCGGCCATATAGCAAGATACAGTGACAAGCGATGGACAGCCGAAGCGACGAGATACAAAGAACCTAGCGGGAAAAGACGAAAAGGTCGACCTATAAAACGATGGAGCGACGACATCGTAGCTACATCAATGAAGGAGTGGATAGAACGAGCTAAAGACAGAGAAAACTGGATCAAACTGGAGGAGGCCTATACCCAAACAGGGGTTCCTATCCAAGAGAACTTAGCATGGGAATGAAAATAGACAACGAAAAACAAATTTTATATATATGAAGTACATACATGTAATACTTCTATGATAGGAAATAAAAGACTTTATTATTATTATGTACAGGTTTATGTATTTTGTGCAATAAAGAATTTTCAATCAATCTTTCTAGGCAACAATTTGTATGTTTTTTCTCATTAGCTTTCGGCCCCGCTATGAAATTAATTATAACAAACATACATCCTTTTAGAATAATATTAATTAGTATAGGATGACGCAACTTAGACACATGGCTAAATAACTTACGTATGTGTCAAATGTTTTAACGACGCTCTAATGGGCAAATGAAGTTTATGAATTTAATGTTAAAAAAAAACTAGAATAGTAATTTATTCAATTTAGTAAGAATCTAACGGTACCTAATTCCTAGAAGCGAACTATTCCTGGCCAGCGGCAACTAAAATTTACAAGAGTCCATATCCTCTGGGAAATATAGGTTCGAATGTGAAATAAATGGTTTAAGTTTTAATCACATCGTTCTACTATTTGTAACTAAATTTTCTAACATATTTTAGCATATTTTATTATATCATAGGTATTTTTGGAAAGGCATTTTTTTTTAATTAGTATTATTGATAGAATAAAAATTTAAACACTTACGTTGTGACTTTAAATGACAATTTTTTATGATTGCAACATGAAAATAACATCAGTTCATCACAAAAAAAAAAGGTTTACTATAAAGACACTACGAACATCACTGTGCTTACACACGGAGTATTATGGATACTAAAACCACGCGAGAAGAGAAGTTGACTATTACTAGCGGTACTCCCATACTATTGACTAGATGTCAACTTCATTAAAAACATTATGACCCAGACCTTGAGGCAAAACGACGGCAGTCCTAGCTTAAGTTTTATGACATCCTACGGACACAAAACACAAGGAATTTATGACATAAACGCCCACGAAGAATCGACATTGTTCTTTAATCTTTAACTATTATCTATTGATCTGATTAGAACAGCTTTAATTATCTTTGCATGTATCGACGGCGATGTACAAAGTTTCAAAGAACCTAATATTAATTGAGTACCTACTTTTAAGGGACATTTTCGTTATAACAATATTTGAATTGTTAAGTTATCGTACAAAAAACGGTTATATTAAAAGTAAGCAGGAAGTGCACGGTTTATCGTTATCACATGACGTAATATTTACATATTCCCCACGTGGTCTTAAACGAATACCATGATAATAAGTATCTCGGGGAATAACGCAATGTTTACGATATATTTGACGGGCTTTAACGTATAACGACATTTAATATTCATAGGAAATGTTATGACGTGTTTCCGAATTGCTTTTATCATATTTGGGGATTGGAAAACAATTTGTACAAAGTACGTTCGCATTGACGTGAAGTCTCGTATGGTGCCAATCAAAGGAAACCCTCTTCGTGCCTCTTCGACTTCTTCAAATTATATTTTTAGGAATCTGATTTTATTCAATGCTCATATTTTAATCGTTCGGATTCACTTGACAAGACTAAAAACATTTCAGGTTTAAAGAATTATACTTGTGACGGACGGTCAAGAACGGGATAGCTATATGTAGTTATGTGACGAACGGTCAAGAACGATAGCTATATGTAGTTATGTATGTTTCTGTCTAGCTTTTTTTCTAGAAACTTCGACTAGAATCTTGATTTGTGAAAATGGAAATTACGCTTTCCGCACCACAGCTAGGGCGAGGAACAAATTTTATATAAGTATAGCGCGATTTTAACGGAACATTGTGATCATCAAGTGCACGCTTTTTACCTTGTAACCTAGTAACTAAGAAGAAAGAAAATACAGTCCACTCTGCCACATACCGAGCCTTTCATTTCGAAGCCTGGGTAGGAACTCTACAGTACTATTGTTACTACTTCCCTTTACAATTCACAAAACATTCACGCCTTACAACTACTAAATGTAATAAACCTACAATAAATACGTTGACGGAGTAATTTTAAAACCTAATGTTGCTATCAAGTGCGAGATTAAAGGGCGAGACAATTATTTCCCAAATAAAATTAAGTTGCTTCAGCCCGCGGTTAACCGCTTGAATAATGTTACAATATGTTACGCGTGTTCATAATATGAATATGTAGATGTAGACCGTATTACATTAGACAAAAGAGCGATTATAACGTTTCCTATTCGGTCGTGTATTACGTCGGAATTCCGCAATGTCAGCAGCTACATGAAGGGACTAATGCTCGTTTTATGACTTTGTCCTTTTTATGGATATTTCGGATATGATTGTCGACACTCGTAAAAGGAGTTGTCTTATGAGCGTTCCCATATAACTCAGCAGAGTTGGTGAATGAATTTTCACAATTTATCTCAATCTGTGTCTCGCTTCGCTTTTGTTTCCTGTTTTATTGTGGTTGGTTTCTTTCTACAAATAAGCTTGAAAATAAATTCGTATTTATTTAGCTACCTAAATTGGATCAGTTTTAAATTAACACTTACAGTAATTAGTATTACGCCAAAAAACAAACATTCAAAATTCAATTAGTGGATAGAAATTAGTGGGAATTCAATTTTCAGGCACAAACCAACAAACAAATTCAAAATGTTAATATTATGAGTATCATACAACACGATGAAACATCGAAACGTGAATGAGAAAATATTTCAGGTGTTTTTAATATTAATTAACATAAGAACGGCATGAGGTATACACAATGTGATTCATAACATTCTTATGTTAATTTTCGTTAGGTATTCCTTGTTACGTGTACTTTATGCGACGTAAACTATTTATTGAACATTCATATTCTATGAAACAAAAGGAAAATTTGATTCTCTGATTATTTTTGCTAGTATAAAACAGTTAATTTTGGATAAAAATACAATCATGTACTCATTATTATAATGAAACTGATTCCAAATAATTGTACACGCGTGGAACGTTTTACAAACCTTCTATTTGCATTTAAAGTAAAATATTTGCTGCCATCAGTCCTCAGTTACGGAACATGAATGTTCAAAATTCAGTACACGATATCGAATCAGCCGTTGTAGACAAGTGGCCGAACGCGAAACAAACGAATCCCTTGGAAAATGCATAGCATAGTCGAAAGGGCGTCAAAAAGCGCTTCTATCGACGTCATTCCTACACAATTTTTTTGAGATTTTTAGGGACTCGTTTCTTCGAAGGCTACTTGTCTAATGAGTGGGTAGGGTATCACACGATATACCATGGGACACACATCGATACCTGGCGAAGTGGAGCGCGCCTTGAACGTCGGCGCGATCATGACGGTCTCTGCAAACCACAATCAACATGAAATCACATGGAAAATCCACTAAATGATAGATATAAAGAGTAATGGTTTAAGTAAGGACGATTTATAACTGGATGCTAGAAATATAAACACAAAATGAAGTAATTTTCTTAATGACGTGTGTGTAAATTGTTGAATATTGCATAAGATTAACACTGTAAAGTGGAGCTTAACACGTTATTTGCAAAGAAAGAAGTGAGTAACAGTTTTTTTTTATTCAACCTATATCATCCCACTGCTGGGCAAAGGTCTCCCTCACTGCCTTCCAGGACTTTCGCTCGCGTGCCTAATCCCACCAATATGTCTCGAAGGCATCGAGATCGTCACGCGCAGCGTTTACTAGGCCTTCCTCGGCGCCGTCGCCCGTCTTCAGGCATTCACTGCGTGACGATCGTTGCCCATCTGTCCGGGTGCATTCGTCTTACATGGCCCGCCCAATCCCATTTTAGCCTGGCATTCTTATTTCTTGCATCAGCAAATGCCGGTCTTTAAACGCAGCGTGGTGTTACGGATTTTGTCAATCCTCTTTACTCCAAGCACGCTACACTCCATTGTTCTTTGGCAAACCTTGAGTTTGAATTTTTGAGCCTCGGTTGAAGACCACGTTTGGGAATCATAGGTAAGTACGGGCAGTATACCTACACATGTCGTTGATTTTGCGCTTTAGTGACATAGGAAGGTTTTCCTTCATCAGCTCTTTCATGGACCAGTAGTTCATCCAGGCGTTCTCGATGCGGCGATCGATCGAGTAACAGTTAAAAAAATATATTTTGACTTAGGTAATCAACTTTCTCTGATTATCCACTTAATTTCATCTATCCAGTCGTTAATCGTCCTTACATTTGAATAATTTAAGTGTTTGATTCGTAAATAACAGAGAGCCCACGATTATAAGGTATAAAATCTAGTTTTACTGCCCATTTACAGAAACAAATAGGTACGGAAATGATAGGTTCCTTGATTAGAAGTTATAAACAACGGTTATAAACCTATTTGAATGTTGCAATGCCAGGCAAGTGCCTACATTCTTCGTATCGTTCATTTTAAATGTCTGACGTAAAAAAAGGAGTTAAAAGAATAATGTTATAAGTTTATGTCAGTATGTCTGTGTGTCTGACTGTGGCATCGTTGGATAGATTAGATTTGCGAGATACAAATATAAATAAAATATAAATATTGCTGGACATTTCACAAAGCGCTATTTAGCCCCAAACTAGGCAGAGCTTGTACTACGGGAACCAGATAACTGATAGAATGCTTATATACCTTTTTTTTTTGTATATACATACTTATAATATTCAGAAAAACACCCAGAATCGGAACGAATATCTGTAGATCATACAAACATTTGTTTCTCGGCGGGATTGAACCCGCTACCTCCTGCGTCTCAGCCGGCTATTCTCCCACTGTACCACGGAGGTCATCGGAGATGGTTCTTAGTTTGGTATAAAAACGTAAAACCTCTAAAACAATTTGTTTTATGACAAGTTTTATTTTGTAGGAGATTCTCAAACGATTGTTTGTGTTCAACCCGTTTGAATTTTTATCAATAATAGTTACTGAAGATTCAGCATTGCCGAATTGTATTTATTTGCACATTCGGACAATATTTGGTATACGAGATAGTGTCATGGAAACGGACGGAGGTTTTATCATGGTTCGAGACTCCCCCGAGCTCAACACATAAACTAATAACATAGTAGGTATAGGCAAAGCCAGTGGCTATATCTCAGTTTCGTGGAAAATAAATAACTACATACTTTTAAAGTATTTTGTTAAAAACACATCAATATACTGAGTCAAATTATAGGACATTACGAAGGTTCCCATTTTTCCTAATATTCAGGTTATATTAAAAGCCAATGTCACATTATACACTTCGAAGAATGCCGCCTCATTCACACAAGGTCTGCTAAGTGTGTAATTAGAACATATTTCGTCACAATTTAAGTCTTCTTTAAATCATTAGTTATTACACATATTTTATAATTATGGTTCTTGGTAAATTTGTTGTGATAAAATTAGAGGCTTCAGTTTTGTTTTCATCATCATATGAGCCATACGCCATCATCATATGAGGCATATTAAACATATGAGGCATACGAAAAGTTACATCGGGATCAGTTGGGGCTAAATAAATATTTGCGGGGCAAATGCAAAAAACATTCAGCAGGATTAGATTTTTGGGATCTATTGCTGACCTCAATTTGTACGAACAAGTATCCTTCTTATTTCTAGGACCTGCCTGAATGATGGACTGCAGAGTTGTGGAGGTTTCATTGTCGTAGGTTTGTGCCAATTATATGAACTTATAGATAGATCTTTTTATACATTATAAAAAAAATATCAAAGAATACGATTGATAACAGAAGTAAAATCCCTAAAATCGTTTAATATTTCTAGGATAGAATAGAATAAAAATGTATTTGCATAATCACAAAATGATTTAATGGACATCAGGTAGTTTGTCGTAATGAAGATTACACCAATTAAAAGTAAGTATTTTTGAGGCTTATTCATTCACGTACACAACGTGAGTATAACCGGATGTTTCAAAACACACCGAACTAAAATTACGTCTGGTAACGGGCTCCTTCAGCGGCCGCCAATTGGCACCGTAAACAAAGAGTTACTCACTGAGCTAATTATATTATGTTAATTTAATAAAATAGAGCTAAAGTAAAAAGAAACCAGTTATCTCATAACCATTTTTTTCATCATTATTGACTATGTTCTTAATTCAGGCATAGTACATGTACTCAAAATGGTAAAAGAAAATGTCGCGAGCAAACTCGCGGATAAGTTAGCTCTGCACATATTGGTGACGATTCTGTTGTTTACACTGACTAACTAAAATTGTGTAAAATACGAACAGTCTTATTTTGTTTACGCTACAGATCAAATTAGAATGACATTAAAAGTGACATTTCTAAAATTAAGTAATTTTTGTTATGATAGCATGTTTTTGGGCTAGTTTTAGTCAGCAGTCAAATTGGTGCTGATTAAAATAGCCCGCAAACACGACATCTTAGTAAACATTACTTAATTTTAGAAATGTCATTTTAAATGTCATTCTAATTTGATCTTTAGCGTAAACAAAATAAGACCGTTCATATTTTACACCATTTTAGTTAGCGTAAACAAGAGAATCGCCACCATTGACCTTGTCTTTCCTGTGAATTAAGGCCGACTAAGCTGAGAGGATATACGATATGTGGAAGCCTATTCCATCTAAAATCCTGTTCCAGGTACCACAGCGGTTGAGTCCTTCGCGAAGCTAGTGCCTAGTAATTTATTAATAATAATCATTTAACACTTATTAATGTAGATCTGACTGGTCAAACCCCGATTTCACCAAACTGAGTTTCGGGTTGACTGTCCAAATTGGTCTCTCTAGGATTAGACAAAAATTCGTTAATCAACGTTAGAAAATGCTATTTATTTAGATTTTGACTAAGCCCTTATGTCAGATCTGAGGTTTGACTAGCCAAACCTAGGAGCGTCGGACCTCCGATGTTTGACTAAAGCAGTGGTTCCCAAACTTGATTGGGCTTCGACCCAACCGAACAAAAACTGTCATATTCGGGACCCACCTTTTGGCAGTCTTAAAAATGGGGTATAAAATATTGGTAACGCTCAGATTCACTAGTCTCTGTGGTCAGAGGAAAGAAAATATTCGCCGATGCGAAGCCTCATGACGTGGACCGACTAAGAGTTTGTTTCAAAGTACCTATTTTTTTTATTTGACATTAATTTGTTATCATCACAGACAGCACATATATTGTAATTTAGTAACTTTAGTTAGCTCATAAACAATGCAAATTTAAGCGTCACCAATATGTTTAAAGGACTGTTCAAATAAGAAAACAACTTTTTATTTAAAATAGAATAGAAAAGAACGCGGGCGCCGGCGCGCGCCCCTCAGTGGCCGTCCGGCTGTTAGCCCGATTGGTCGGGTTATTTTATGTCTCAGGTCCCATTCAATATTCGCTCGCGACCCACTAGGGTACATCCAGACCAGAAACAAATATCTGTAGATAATGCAAGCATTTGTTCCGCGACGGGAATCGAACCCCCGGACCACGGAGGTCGTCATAAATGTTTATGTTTTCTTGTATTAGATTTCAGTATTTATATTCAGTCGTTGGGGGCGGGCCGCACAAGATCGGTTACTCTGGAAATCTATGGGGCCTATGTTCAGCAATGGACGTCTTATAGCTGATATGATGATTATTATTTATAATCAGTGGGTAAATACCTTAACTATAAACGGTTTGTCTCGTTCTTCTAGAACATAAAAATATGTAAAGAAATCTATAAAAAGATAAATCGATTTTATTTAATAATAATTGTAAAAGAAACCGGTTAAGCAATACCTATAGAATAAAATAGGGAGAAAAATCTAGCATGGGAATAGGAACGAACGATGAAAATAATTTCCAGAACAAGGCAATACGAATAATTGAATAATCCACCGGCTCAGTACATCCACTAGCTTTTAAGCTTTTGTACTGTTTATTTTTAATTTGGAATGAAAATGCTTTTTACGAAATGAGCTTTTTGCATATTAAATCAGATGAAAAGTTTAATGAGTTAAATTACAAGTATTAAGTGCGCATAAATATTACGTAATTATTTTATATTAAAATGTTAATTGTCTATTATTAATTTATAATGAACAATCCATTATTAACAATTTCATCTGTAGTACGTAATGAAAAAGGTTTTTCAAAATGAACGGTTTTGCTGTCGTACTTTATTAACGTCACAGTTCAAAGACCCTCAGGGCAAATCTGTTGCAGCTTTACAAAATTTTGACCAGTGGAAATAGGTATACCTTTTAGCGATCAAACCTCCAAGTAGGTATATATTGGACAGATATAATAGGACGTAATATATTTTTTTTTATAAATTGTAAGCTAGCGTTTGACTTCGCCTGTATAATGGGGAATGTTCTGAGGAGCTATTCGATCTGACCCCGTCGCCGAGATTTTACCACCGCACTTCTCGACACCGTAATAAAGCTCATCCACATATCATCGACAATTGGGTATCGTGCACCACACGCTTCACGCGATCTTTTCTACCCCATACTTGCAAGATGTGGAATGAGCTACCATCTGAGGTTTTCCCGTTAGGCTACGACATGGCACGCTTCAAGAGAAATGTTAAAAGGTCTCTACAGGGTAGGGAACGCATCGACAATACCCCGGGTATTGCCGGTGTCAATAGGCGACGGTGACCGCTTACCATCAGGTGGGTGTAAGCCTGTTTCCCTACAAATAACATTAAAAAAAATAACAGTCTACGATGAAACACGATTGCCTAGAAGAAACCTATTCACTCGTGATTTGAAGACCCCTAGGTTGTTATCAGGAAACATAGACTCAGGCAAGGCGTTCCACTCTTTGGCGGTGCGCGTAATAAAGGTGGAAGAGAACCGCTTATGGGATGTATGTCTACCATGTATCGGTGGCGTAGCACGGAGCGTCTGGTTGTTCGATGATAGAATGGGGATGGTGGGATCAAGTTGGTAAGTTCCGCTGCACACTCTTAAAAATGTATCCAATAGAAAACCGAGAGGCTTGCAACGTTTTGACGATGCTCTAGGACGTGGATCCACTAGCTCTAACATGTGATGGTGTTTTCAAATACTATACCAAATAAGTAAAACAAAAATTGCAGGTTTGTTCGCAGTTCCAGGGAGGTAAAGGTGACGCTTTTTAAAGCCTACTGTCAGTCACTTTACACCTGCAGCCTGTGGGTAGCCTATACGCAAAGGGCGTACAACGCGCTGCGCGTACAGTATAACAATGGGTTCAGAGTGCTGATGGGGTTGCCACGTTTCTGCAGTGCATCAGGTATGTTCAGTGAGGCGCACACGGATGGCTTCCACGCCATTATAAGAAAGCGGTGTGCGTCGCTCTTGAAACGCCTGCGTGGCAGCCCCAACATCATTCTGAGCACATTGGCGGACAGGTGGGACTCTCCGTTTCTGGGGCACTGGTTAAGCCTCCATGCAACCCCCTTATAAGGGACGTTGCCCCAGTCACTGATAGTCCCTCGTGTCCGCGTACGTGTATGTATGTATGCATGTATGTGTTTGTCTCTCTGTGTGTTTTTAATTATAATTAAATTTTATTCTATAATTTTATTTTTATATAATTTGATTTAATTTAATTTGATTTAATTTGATTTTGTTTAGTTTAATTTGATTTTAGTTGATTTCGGTAATTCCATTTATGAGTCAATGGCTTGAAATAAACAATTTTAATTTTTTAAAACTCATTTGTAATAAATTCTAAGATAAAGTTTTAATGTCGAACCTTATCAAAGCGAGGGCAAGTGGCGAACTTTAAATTGTTACTATCGAGACGATAACTCAATTTGTCTTATCGTATACCTAAAACAATAATAATTACAGGCAGTGGGTGAAAACGATAAGAAACGTAAACGATCGGGGTTAAGGTGAAGGATGTGGCACAGAATAAATAGTAGGTAGTATGGATGTGGGTCATTCGCCGCTAGAGGAACGCCGCTAAACCAATATTGAATTAACGCGTTCGGAATAACTGTGGAGAAAGCATAGTACTGTGTGGCGTTAATTAGATAAACCTTTTTTTAATAGCAAAAGCGGTTCACTGATAGAGTAAGAAGTTTGGTGCTTTTAATAAATTATAGAGATTGCTGCGATTTAGCCCGCCTTTTTCAGTGGATAGGTACCCTACGTACTTTATTTTTCATTAACATACGTTATTTTGTTTCAAATTTGGTACCATTAGGTACGTACTTATTATTCTGCAGTATTATAATGATAAATTACGAGCAAGTGAATTTATTAACACCAAACGAAAAAGCTTCTAATAAATAAAAGACGAGAAAAGAAATATCGTCAATCATCTTTTGAATGACTTATGGCTCCTGAACGCTCCGTTAAACCCAACCTGAAAAGTTCCGTAGTAAAGTCTACGACCTTTATACGATATTACTGCCGGCAGTAAAGCCTCCATCCATTTCAAGAGACACGTAACACTTCGCGGCAAACAAATTAGAGTAGCATTCTACTGTAATCCTTAAGCCTATGCGGTTTTTACATTGTACAAACAACATTTTGTTGAATAAAACTGGCGAACATATTAAGCTCGCACCAATAACGAGATTACCATAATCTCCGGTTTTATATCGTGCTTGCTACGAGCTCGATCCAGTTCAAACAATTTATGGTCTCAAAAGAATCACGCTTATCCTAGGATACAACAGGCCCTTGTATCTCCTCGCTCAACCATCCTAAATCCAAGCAAGAATTAGGTATATATGAAAGGTAAAGCTTGCCAGTGTTACCATTGGCAGCGGTTGGTCCGTGAAATCGAATTGGCTCACAGTCAGAGACGAAAATAAGTAAGTATAACATCGTGTTCGGTGAAATTGGAACCCAAGGCTTAAATGCAGGTGTGAGCCAATGAATCAGCTATTAATGTGTTTGCAGAATTCGAACATACACATTCCAATAGCAGCTTCCGAACAGAATGACTTCGCGTCGATATTCAGTCGCAATCCGAGGTGGTATCGGATCCGGCATATTTTAACATCCGAATGACCAATACGGAATTGAATATCAATGGAACTTGCAAGATTTTTGCTAAATCCGTTTTGAGATTTGCATGTCGAGTATTTTCTGTGGTTTATAAGCGTCACAAACTATTGTGCATAAAA
The DNA here is from genome assembly GCA_963924445.1 of Philereme transversata. Lineage (NCBI taxonomy): Eukaryota > Metazoa > Arthropoda > Insecta > Lepidoptera > Geometridae > Philereme > Philereme transversata. The sequence continues at coordinate 10,350,443 of OZ004353.1, forward strand.
CAATTTGAAACAACAGTTGCATCGGTCTTCAAACCAGACATACCTAACTACTATAATTCACTATTCCACGTCCATACGTTTTAGATCTGACTAGCTGTTGCCCGCGACTTCATACGCGTTACACTTCTAAATGTGTAGGTAACCTAGAAATAAAGCTAAACCCGCTGTTGCAACTGGACTTGACACCCCATTTTTATCCCATGAACTGATTTATGGGATAAAAAGTATCTTATGCAGCAATCCAGGTAGCAACCTACGAATATACCAAATTTCATCGAAATCGGTTCCGCCGTTACGACGTGATTGAGTAACAAACAAACAAATAAACAAACATCGAAAATTTCACATTTATCATACTAGTGTAATGTAAAAAAATTGCACAAAACAATACACACTAAATTAAACTTCTAAGACAAACTAAAAGAAAACTATTTTCTTCTGACCAAAATGTTCTACTCGTTGTCCTTACCATTTCAAATTTCGAACTCTACGTTCCTATGAGGCCGTGTCCTAAAAGTGCATAACCTCTTTAAGCTTACAATACTTCTACTACTTATATAATACGGTGACTTTCGAGACATTCCAATTTAAAGAGTATTTGCATAAGTTTTTATGTGAGTTCAACCTTTTTTGAATAAAATCGGAGTTTTCAAACATATGTCAAAATAAATAGTAATTTAAATCAAAATCACTAAGGAGTATTGATATCAACCTCGAAGCAAATCACCGCCAAAATAACTTTCTACCCATTTTTAACCCCGTTAGGCGATGAATTTCAATAAAATACGAAACACGTCTTCCATCATTTCTGTTAAAAAAGGTTTATGCAAAATTTGAAGTAGATTGGACCAAGGAATCACGTCGTCCCATACAAACTTTGCCCCTCTCTTTCACCCCCTTACGGGTAGAATTTCGGAAAATCCTTTCTTATCGGATGCCTACGTCATACAAAGAACACACCCTCCAAGTTTCAGGTTTCTGTGATCAGCGGTTTAGGCTGTGCGTTGATCCGTCAATCAGTCATTCAGGACAAAGCATTTTATATGTATAGATTGTGTAACTTTGAACTTGCGTACATCTAGTACATGTTACTGCGTTGTTCATCAAAATCCCTATTGTCACCATTTAATAGAGCCGTATGTCACGTTAGGGCGCGTCTCACGTCACACATGAACGACGCGGGCGCAAATAGAGCCCAGATCCTGTGCGCTGTGTGAACCGGCCGCGCCCGACAACACGCACAATCAAACTATCCGTATGCCTGATGCTTCTATAGTCGCCAATGACCCCTTAATAGAAGACTATCGCTCCAATTCGCCTATAAAACGATACGGCAGCGTGTGAACGGAGTCATTGACTCTGTGCCTTTACTTTGCGTTTCTAAGCTAATTAAATTGCTAACCTGAATCATTTTTAATCAATGTCAATAACACTTAAATTAACGCAGTTTCTAAGTCGTAATTTGCTAGAAATCGTTAATCAAAGCTAAATGCTGTCATAACAGAAATTTATTTGTATAGATTTTTTTGCTACCAAGATGTTGTCACAAAAGTGAAGAAAGAAGAATCATGTTAACTTTCTGTCTAGGCAAATATCCAAATCGCAATTGTCGCTTGAAAAATATACAGAGTATGTATGCCAAACGATAGAAAAACAACTCCGTCAAAATTTAATTTAGTGGTATTGTTAGATATATGAACAGATTTTATTTTGTGTTGTCCTTTTGGTACAGACAGACAAGAAAGAATAGATACCTAGAGTACAAAATTTTACCTACACAAAATAAACAGTCTCAAAATACGTAAAAGACAATTTTATTGGTAGTAAAATACTACAGAGCCATTCGAGCGAAACAAAAGAATACCTGGATTCCAGTTTCTTGCATTTTAACAGGACATAAATCAGTTAGTGCTCTCCGTAATCCATACAAACGGATCAAATCTCTAATTTAGAATCGCAATTTTATAAATTATCCGTTGCATAATAGGTACTTCTAGATGAGTGATGCACATGATAGATGTTATGGATATGGCTAATACAGGAGGTTTAAACACAGCAGTAGGTGATTCCTGGCTAAGATGACAATGAGTATACTATCTTCTATTATATAAGAATCAAAGTCCTGACTGACTGACAGACAACGCATAGCCTAAACCACTGGTCGTAGAAACTTGAAATTTAGAGGGTATCTTTGTCTTAATGCGTAGGGGTGTACTAAGAAAGGATTTTTTGAAATTCAACCCCTAAGGGGATTAAAAGAGGGTTTTACGTTTGTATAAAAAACAGTGGTTCCTGGGTGTATAAACTTGAATCTTAGCAAATATATTTTTAACAAAAATAAGAGAAATGGTATTTTTTTGTTTTTCATGTATGGTAAAACATTATTCCTGTGGTTAATAAACGTAAAACTTTGCATAAATACTTATCAAGGTACATAATGAAACAGGGCATAGTCACTTTTTTTGAAAATCACCCCCTAGGGTTGAAAAAGTATGTTGTAGTTTGTTCTAAAACAATGTTAATTGCAATTACGAACGTATAACTTTGCATAAATGCTTTTTATAGGTAAATAATGAAACATTTTATCATGGTAAGACCACCAGGGTCTGATGATGGAGCCAGGAGGGAATCTACAAAACTCATTAATAGATAACAGTAAATGTATCGTATTTGGGTTCTATTAAATTGTTTTTGCTAGATGTTTCCCGATACAATTGACTACCAGCGTCTGAAGATGGGGAAATCGACCGTTCTTAATGAATGAATGAAATACTCTTTACTGCACACCGAACAATAATACGGAATCAAAGAAATAAACAATAAATAACGGGTACAATGGGCGGCTTAATCAACAATATTAATTATCAATTAAATAATCGTTACGGGTTCTGACAGACTTGAAATATGGAGTAGTAGTAGTGTAACGCGTACGAAGTCGTGGGCAACAGCTAGTACTATATAAAATGCAAATATAACATCCGTTACTACAACCAACGATTGCATTCATTCGATTACTATGCTCCTTTTGTATGCACATACGCCAGATTTTTTTAACAATACAAAAAACATTGATTAATAATAGTATATCGGTGAAAGTTTTTACGAGCATGGATCTTTACAGTTATTAGTATCTAAGCTAAGTAAGGTAAAGTTTTTTCCGCCGTCGGTCGTTGGTTATTCATGAGCTTTAGTATCAAAGTAACTTATAATTATAGTAAGTATTGTGGTCATAATAGATCTAGGAATTGACGTTATTCAAATTGAACTTACGATTGATTAATGATTGATTTGATGACTCATAAGAACAACTGGGCTAAATAAAGCAAACAGTTTATCCAATCTGCAATGGTTAGTGGGTAATAATTATCAAGTCTAAAGGACTTCACACACGACAGCTATAATGTAAACCATTATAGCAGGATACAACTCATTACATCTTTCCATAGAAATCGTCAGGAGACCACACACGTCAGCTATAATGTATATTTTTACATCTTTGTATCTTATGATACAAAGCGATACGAAAATATACATTAATATTTCGAATAAATCGAAATATAAATGAATCGGGACGTATACCAATGGGATGCAGGGAAATATACATTACATTACCTGTTGTGTGTGTGATACATTGATAATTTAAAGCTATACATCCCGGAATGTAATGTACATTATTATACATTATAGCTGTCGTGTGTGAAGCCCTTAATTCGATGTAGGCCATTGCTTGCTAGGTTTGAATAGTTATCTTATTTGGGCTGTAAACATAATTTGCAATTGAGTACATAGAGTATTAATAAAATTGGTGTATTGCTACATTTGGTGTGGTAATATAGACTAAAGTCTATAAGATTTGATATAGGATTGTTATTAAAATAACAATCCTTTGTAAACCAGTTGGATTTGTTGTATGAGCCCGTTGATTAAACGCGAGGAACATGCGGAGTGAATGAATGAAAATTCTTTATTATACCTTACAAGATAAACACAACAGATATAAAAATAAAAAATAAAACAAATAAATGTAAGCATAATGGGCGGTCTTATCGCTTAACAAAGCGATCTCTTCCAGACAACCTTTGGATGGAGAGGATCATTGCTTAATGGAAGATTGGCTAAGGTGTAAAAAGAATAATCTTAATAATAGAAAAAGAAAAATTACATAACCTTAAATACATAAATAATAGGTATATAAATAATTTTAAATAAGTAAATATCATATATAAAATAAATAAATATGTACTTACATACATAGAGATTAAAGAATCTAAATTATCTAATAGATTTAATTGAATAACAAAATTTTGAGTTTGGCAATTAGGCTTAAAAAATATTTTTCCAGTTTGTGACGCCAAATTTCAGTTAAATAGGAGTACCTAATACTAGGTAGGGCTTGAAGGTAAGGTTATATGTATTTTAACTGTACCCTTCAAACATAGGGACATTTTAAATTAAGCTTCAAATTGTCACCTAGGAAGTAAGTGGCACAGCGAGAGTATAAAACTCATTTTAGCTTTTTGCAGAGTGCGGCGGCGGAGCAAAATGCTAAATAGAATTAGAACGTGATGTTTTAGGAGTTAGACAACATTACACTACGTAGCCTTTCTCATTCGAGGGTGTATTACTAACACTGACGTACTTTACCTAGATACGTGCTAGGGTTGGCACGCTACTGATTTCCATAATTGGAATATCAGGAACATCGTAAAGTCAAGTAATTGTACGTATATTTTTGCACTTACTGCATCGGATGTTAGAACAGCAGGCTATCGTTTACGTACTATTTTATGGCAAAATTAAAGTCAAATTCAAATATTTTTATTCATTAAAATCACAAAGATCACTTTGAAACGTCAATTTACTGCCTGTTCCTTCGCGACCAAGCCAGGAAAGAAAGGCAAGAAATAAGGCTGGTTTTTTGTTTTCAATGATCCTTTAAGAATACATTACAATACAGAAAATAAATTACGTCTAAATTGTAACATTTTGAACGAGTTGGAGCAATTTCAATCACAATCTTCTCTATCATCTAAATAATCCGTTATTTGATAATAGGATTTTTACAAAGATTCTGTTTAATTACGTTTTTAAATTTGTTAATAGTAAATTTTTGTACATCCCTTGGGAGATTGTTATAAAAGCGTACACCTTGCCCTTTAAAGATGCAGTGAAGTTGGTTCTCAACTTTTCGTAAAGCCCTACTCCTACTCTACTTCACATTACGTTACTCTCTTCATTTTATAAAATATTTGAGAAATTAATATGAGACTAAAGAAAATTCATATTTTTTTAGAAAGAATAATCACTTCTATCTAATACTCAATTTGGATTTAGGTCTAAACTTTCTCCTTTGGATGCTGTACACTAGCTCAGAACCCCATAAAGCTTAAAAATTTGTTTCATTTGTTACTAGTGGTTCGCCCCGAACTGAGATCTCGCAAGTCTCCGATTAAAACAAAAAAATATGATTTGTAATCTTTGACTATCAAAATAGTGCCACGAAATAACTAACCAACTAACTTGACCTACAGTTTCATTCAAATTACAGGTAACAGGAGTTCACGTAAAGTGGTTCCTTTTTTTGGGGTAGAAATTGCAGTTATTCTGGATTTCAGATTTTTCCTTATATTTGTGTCACTAAAGCTAGACGCATACCAAATTACAGCGTTGTGGGGTCACTGGTGCACCCTATGAATTTTGTCAAAGTTCAGTTTTTATTATGTCTAATAACTCAAAAACTACAAGAATTTTACCAAAAATAAAAACGGAGTCTAAATGTACTAATGAAGACCTTTTATTTGGGGCCCACTTGACCTAATAGTTTCATTTTCATTTTTTTATCTCAACAACTCCCCCACATTTTTAGCTCATTTAGTCACGCCAAAATTGTGCTATCACTACCAATGTATGTATCAAATTTCACGATGATTGGATCAACGTTTCAAAAGTTATCGTCGGACAAACAAACACACATACATACAACTCTGATTTGCCCAAGTTGATTTAGAGATCTCGCTTCGCTCGATCAATATGCGTACGTCAATGGGGACAAAAGGAAGGAAATTGTATGACTTCCCGTTGTCCCCTTAACGAGAAAGCGTCAATGGGGACAACGGGAAGGAAATTGTATGACTTTCCGTTGTCCCCATCATGGGAACATCAAAAGGGACAACAGGAAAATATCCTAGTGCCTATCATTTGTAACACGAGTGACACGTATGAATACAATAAGTCATGTGTAATGATCTCGCAGCTAAAGTATGAAATGGCTTGAATTTATGCCGTTATTGACTCGCAAACAACTAAGCTGAAATTCAAATACATACTCATCTCGAAAAACAAACAACAGCCGTTACAGCCCTACAAGAACCCACATAATTCGACGTAAAATAAAGTTGATTTCCAACTCCGAATCAAAATTCATTCTCCAACACAACTTTGGACCATTTTAAAAGTTACTTATTCGCGTTTTGTATTAGTAATTTTACATTTAACATAAAAATAATGGACCTTTATCTTAATTACGAATAAATCTATTATGAACTCCTACATAATAAGTATCACACTAATATTATAAATGTGAAAGTTTGAATGTTTGTTTGTTACTCAATCACGTCGTAACGGCTGAACCGATTTCGATGATTTGGTATATACGTACATTATAACCTGGATTACCACATAGGCTACCATTTATCCTATAAATCAGTTCCCATGGGATATAAATGGGGTGTCAAGTTGTAAGAGGGAGTTTAGCTTTAATTGTAGGTTACCAACATTTAGGAGTGCAACGCGTACGAAGTCGCGGGCAACAGCTAGTCTTAAATAGTTTTGTCATTGACTTAATATAAGATAAGATAAGATAAGATAAGATAACTCTTTATTGTACACCAAAGTAAAATACAGAACATAATTTTTTACTAACAAATTTAGTTCAGTGGGCGGTCTTATCGCTAAAAGCGATCTCTTCCAGACAACCTTAGTATGGATAGGATTATAACATATCACATGACGGCGGTGCATCTATATAAAATTAAAAACATACCTACATACTATAAACCTAAAATTCTAATAATAACTCAAATTTAATTATAATAAAACAAGCAACTATAAAAATGGTTATGATGAATTAACAAGCAGCGACAACTTCAACGCAATATAGTATTTTATTTTCCTAGAATTCCTAAAAAAAAACTTTTGTACAAGTAAATACAAGGAAAATAAAGAACATTGGCTAAGAGACTGTGGTCTACGGCAATTATTCGCTGGAATTTATTTCCATTTATAAACTAAGCGGGATCTAAACATTGTACTTACACAAATACCGGTTCTTCTTACAAGTACCTACAAACAGAAGGCACCTTTACCATACATATATACTAGTAGGTAAGTTACTAAGAATCTTTACTTCCACACGACTGCCACAAATAGATTTTCAAACAACCATGTGTCATCATGACTACCTTACGACCGCAGAGTAAGCGTGAAAATTGATTTACAGATTTCACGGTAGCCTATTGACCCGGTCGTATTTGTAAGGTTAATAGAAATTTAAGGGCATCGGCTAACATTATTTAAGTAACCTGCCGATGGTTCAGGAAAGTAGTCTTTAGCCTATCATAAGTACTTCTAGCTATATTATCGAGCTAGGGTCTACTTCAATTAATGTGTCAGATCAATGTATTGCGTCAAAACCAGCGAAATTAGTAAGACAATTTCGAAGACTAAGGTATAATGTGAATCATTTACAAGAGTAGACTAATGATGTCCATATCTCTCAGCTGTCATCACAGTTATTTCCACATTATCTATTGACGTAAATTTAACCTTATCGTTACCACACAAGGCATCTCAATGCACCGTTCCATAATGGTTCTAGATTAATATCAGCAATACTCGATGCCCTATTAATCACAGTACATAATACAGTGTTCAGTTCTGATTAAGTATGTCGAGGGATTATCGGTCTAGTATAATGGTCGACGTCCACCGCCACCACAGGGCGGTGTCCGAGCTAAGACCATGACCCGAATATGGTCGTCTGCATTGTTTACCCGATACAAACTTATGCCTTCGTTATAGGGGATTTGTTACGTTTTAAATTTGGAATGAAAAACGTTGTGGTTCACTTCGAAATCTGTCTTATCTTGATATTCTGCGTTCAATTAACAGGATTTTTTGTTTAATTTTCGGCCACATAGATATTAATAGTTCGTAGTTTTTTACAAAGGCGAAAAGGTGTCCAAGTAGGCTTAGCGTACAGGAAATGGATTGGAATCTAGGCATGTAGGAATTTATAGTTTAATAGCACAAAATGTTGCGTAGGACTCGACATGTAGTAAACATTTCCGACTGTAGCATACCATGCTGATGACCCCGAAGTAGTGGAATTTATTTATCCTGTTATGCAGCTCACGCCTCCAAGTTTAGTCCGTAACAAAGACCCAGTTAGTATTCTTTGGGGAAAACTCTTAGAAATAAAATAGGTTTAGGTTTAGAGAACACTGTTTACGCCGGAACTACTTTAGAAAGAAACTAAGTGCATAAAAAGGAAGAGACTGCTACTAACTAAAGTTTAATTGGATTTGGAAGACTGGAAGAAATTCTAGGGAGAATATTCTTAGAGACAATAGTAGGGGTATTAAAACAGAACAAATGAACCTGTTTAAAATTTTAAGTAGTGTACGTGAAAACAGAACTACGGCACCAAACATTTTTAACTTTGCGCACTTACATTTGAAAATTAACAAAGAAGCCAATGGCTAATACAAATATCCCAGAACGCTTACTACATTACGTAAGATGGTTAACAAGAGATGATTTCTAGCATTAAGTTCGCTTATGTAGTTTAATTAATTTTGTGCATTAATTTCTTATCAATTTTCGAAGTATCTATTTTATTATATATATATTATAATTTGTAGCTTCCCACTGCAGGGCAAAGGCTTTCTTTCCATACTTCCCTGTCACTAACTGGGGCCACTCTTCAGTTTATATCTCCATCTCCGCATCGGTCTACAACGAGGCGGCCGCACGGAACCCATTCTGTGCTGGTTTTTGTTCGGAGTTCCTCTGGCATACGACAAACGTGTCTAGCCGAGTCCCACTTAAATTTGGCGGATTTCAGGGCCACATCAGCTATATGTGTTTTGGAGCGCAGTATTGAGTTTTTATTACTCGTATCTAGAGTTTAATTAATCTGGGGTAAACCATGTCCAAAATATCCTTAACTTTTTGACAACATTACACAGTAAAGATAGTACCTAGTCAAGATATAAAAACAAACTCATGTTTATTTTAAAGGGATTATTTTCGTAATTTAATTACTTAACAAGAATGGTCTGTTACCAACAATTCCCCTAATTTGTTGGAAGCAACGCCGTGTATCTAATTTAAATATTCACCTTTAGCCCTATAATGAAAACACGCTGCTCTCTCTGACGGCTTTCATAGCTTAGGCGGGATATCTGCATTATAATTCAAATAAATACTTAGAAACTACTTCACAAAGAATAGAGGTTGAATTTAAACGATAGTCGATTAATTATAATGAAAAATTACATTGTACAAAATAATAGAGTGTTGTCGGTTAGTTAAACCTGTTTATAGATCGAGCGAAGCGAGATCTCCAAATCAACTTGGGCAAATTGGCAATGTATGTACGTATGTATGTATGTTTGTTTGTTTGTCCGAGGATAACATTCGAATCATTTATCAGATCATCATGAAATTTGATATATAGGTAGATAGTGATGGTACAATTTTGGAATGACTCAATGACTCAATGTGGAGGGATTGTTGAGATATTGGGGTTCAAGTGGGGTAAAAAAAAACAAAATGCGATGATCTGGTCAAGTGGCACGTCTAATAAAAGGTATTTGTGAGTACATTTCGACTCCGTTTTTATTTTTAGTTTAAACTTTGTAGTTTTTAAGTTATTAGACATAATAAAAACTGAACTTTGACAAAACTCACAGGGTACACCAGTGACCCCACAGTGCTGAAATTTAGTGTGCGTATATATATAGCAAATATAGGCAAAACTCTGAAATCTAGAATAACTGCAATTTTTACCCCAAAAAACTATAACCAAATAACATGAACTCCCGTTACCTGTAATTTAAATGAAACTGTAGGTCTAGTAAATTGGTTATGCATTTCGTGGCACTATTTTGATAGTCAAAGATTACGAATATTTTTTTGTTTATAAGGGAGACTCGCGAGATCTCAGTTCGGGGCGAACCACTAGTATAAAGGAGTACCTTTATTTTGCTGCAGTTTACGTCTAAAGAAGGCATAGGTATACAACTTAGAATTACATTTAGTTCACGTTGTGACCATGATCGCTATGACTCACTATTTGCGTGAAAATCGACTGTAATATGCGGTCTGTAAGTAAACTGGCTGTTTCCCACAAGCTGCTAGTTACAAACATTAATTTCCCAAATGGAAACAGACAAATGTAAAAGCATAGGCATATTAAGCATTTGCCCGATTCCACTGATTAACCAATATTTGACCATCGTGGGTTTGCTTTTGTGATTGCAAATTTTAAATGTGTTTATGGAAATTATGTGTGGCTTATTAAATAGCGTTCATTTAATATACAATCATGTGCCCAGATTTGGTCATTACAATACATATTTATCAAACTCTGGAGTAGAGACTGGATTTTTATATCAAACTCTCAAGTGATGTACAAAAATTAACAAGAAAAAAATTTAAAAACGTAATTAAACAAAATCTTTATAAAAAAGCCTAATATAAAATATCGGAATTTTTAGATGATGGTGAAGATTGGGATTGAAATTGCTCCAACTCGTTCAAAATGTTACAATTTAGACGTAATTTATTTTCTGTATTGTAATGTATTCTAAAAGGATAATTAAAAAAACATCCAGCCTTGTTTCTTGCCTTTCTTTCCTGGCTTGGTCGCGAAGGAACAGGCAGTAAAATTGACGTTTTAAAGTGATCCATGTGAATGAATAAAATTTGTTGACTTTGACTTTGAGTGGGAAATATCAATCCTTTATTTTAGAGGACACAACATATTTTTGCGCCGCAGATCCTGACGACATTTTCCATAAATTTTATCACTTATTATCACTAACCCTACACAGTACTACAATATTTTTTTTTATTTGTGGCGAAATAGGCTTACGGCCCACCTGATGTTAAGCGGTCACCGTCGCCTATTGACACCGGCAACACCCGGGGTATTGTCGATGCGTTCCCTACCCTGTAGAAACCTCTTTAAATTTATCTTGAAGCGTGCCATATCATAGCTTTATATTAGTCTGAACTAACAATGGAGTGGTCACGTTCTGGATTTAAAAGATAATATTAGCAGTCTGGTTTCTACTACAAACAGAATTATGTAGTAGCTCTCTTATAAAGCGGTTTGGTCTTGACCTTATCTTCTTGGCTCTTATTACTGCACCGATCATCGCCCACTTGCAAAGAAAATTGTGCTTTAAGACAATGTGGATCTATTATATGACAAATGACCTACACAAGTGTATAATTTGAAATGGATATAATTGGACGCAAAGTTAAGGGTAATCTGTACGGCTGTGTCATCACATGACACTAATATTATAAATGTGAAAGTTTGGATGTTTGTTTATTTATTTGTTTTTCACTCAATCACGTCGTAACGGCTGAACCGATTTCGATGAAATTGGTATATACGTAGATTATAACCTGGATTACCACATAAGCTACTTTTTATGTCATCAATCGGTTCCCATGGGAAAAAATGGGGTATCAAGTTCCAACAGCGAGTTTAGCTTTATTTCTAGGTGACCTACACATTTAGGAGTGTAACGCGTACAAAGTCGCGGGCAAGAGCTAGGTTTAAAATATAAAGTTAATTTTACAGTTGATTTTGTACCAACAGATTTTATATGAATTGTTTAAAAACAACTATAAATATAAATTGGTCAACTACTGCTCATATACTAGTAGTCTACTCAGTTTTGATCCACAAAATGATGAACAATGATCAACACACACGATGGGGTGGGTGGATAAAAAATAATTGCTCCCAAATTCGATAAAGGGGAGGTAATAGGTACCTACTCCAACTTAAACTAATAGTCTACTCAGTATTGATAATTATTTTTAGGGTTCCGTACCTCAAAAGGTAAAAAAGGAACCCTTATAAGATCACTCTCTTGTCCGTCTGTTCGTGTGTCACCACCGATTTTCTCAGGAACGGGTGGACCTAGCAAGTTGAAATTTATACCAGATACTGAGGTCTATAGAGGTGTATAAAAGTCAAGGTCTTGAAAGAACACGAAAAAAATATATGGGCAAATTTAGATTTTTGCGGAAACTTGTATATACCAAAATTTACCTTAATTTTCAAGTTTTTTTATTTTTCGTAATTTTCCCTTTACTTATACCTTGCTTTTCGTTAGCATTAACCCTGACCTAGAATTGACAATTTTAGGTCAACCGGAAGTACCCTATAGGTTTTGAGTCGAAAACCTATATGGTAGTTCCCGTTGACCTAGAATCACGAAATTTGGCAAAAAGCAAGGTCTTACCTACTATTACTCTAAAAAAGTACAACGAATACGAAAACAACGAGTTCGTAAAACATATCATGCTGTAGTAACAAACTCGTCATTAGTCATATCATATGTAGTAGACTAGTGGTTCGCCCCGAACTGAGATCTCGCGAGTCTACCATAAAAACAAAATAAATATTATTCGTAATATTTGACTATCAAAATAGTGCCACGAAATAATAACCAAATAACTTGACCTACAGTTTCATTCAAATTACAGGTAACGGGAGGTCATGATAATTGGTTACCCTTTTTTGGTGTACAAATTGCAGTTATTCTAGATTTCAGACTTTTGCCTATATTTGTGATACTTAAGATACACGTATACCAAATTACAGCACTGTGGGTTCACTGGTGTACTCTGTGATTTTTGTCAAAATTTAGTTTTTATCATGGCTAATAACGCAAAAACTACAAAAACTTTACTAATAATAATAACGGGGTCGAAATGTACTAATGAAGACCTTTCATTTGACGTCTCACTTGACCTAATGATCTCATTTTCATTTTTTTTTATCTCTCCAATATCTCAACAACCCCCCAAAATTTTTAGCTGATTGAGTCACACCAAAACTGTGCCATCATTACCTTTATACCAAATTTCACGATGATCGGATACACGCTTCGAAAGTTATCTTCGGACAAACAAACATACATACAATGCCGATTTGCCCAAGTTGATTTGGAGATCTCGCTTCGCTAGATCAAATACCTCATATCTCAGACGAGTCGGTAGGTAGGTACTTTATGGGTCCCTGTGGTCTCTAAGTTATTGGGTCGCCACTCGCCACTATTCTTATTGATGGAGAGACTAGGTTTCCAAGTGCTCGGTTGATTAGATCTTGATCCTATTAAGTGGCATTGAGAAAAGAGTCCATTTCTTTTAACGGGACTATAGACTAGGGATCAATACTGGTTGTCTATTGTTGGTAGTTTTGTTATGTTTCCATCATTACAAAGGTTTTAGTTACGATTGTAAAAATACTTTTTGTTGTATTACAAAATGAACAAATATTTCTCAATAACAATCGCTATTTAATTTATGGATTCTCTGTTCGCGACACAGTATTTTGTTTCGAAATTGGTATGTCAGCTGGTTTTCGTCTATACTATATCAAAGTCATAATTAGTTATGTGTCTAAGCCATTGCCTCACAACGAAACTCGTAGATGATTGGGCACCATTGTTTAACATTAAGATAGTAACGTATTCTATTATTATATTATTTACACAGATGCTAAAACCACCTTGAAATCAACCCGAATTGTCAATGCGTTGTATGTCAATGTAGGTGCATGTCAAAACTGATATACCTAACTCTGTACCTCATGAAGCGTATCGTCTTTTTTTCAGGTTCTAAAAAGATACTATAAAATATCGGATTATTTAGATGATAGAGAAGCTTGGGATTGAAATTGCTCCAACTCATTCAAAATGTTACAAATTAGACGTAATTTATTTTCTGTATTATGTATTGTAAAAGGATCATTAAGAAAAACAACCAGCCTTGTTTCTTGCCTTTCTTTCCTGGCTTGGTCGCGAAGGAACAGGCAGTAAAATTGACGTTTCAAAGTGATCCTTGTGATTTTAATGAATAAAAATATTTGACTTTGACTTTGATACGTACCTATGACTAACTACAAAATATATTACGCAAATCGAGATGAGTATCATCCATTCAGAATTAAAATGTATATACGCGGTATATAAGTACATAAAACTGGTAACATTGGGCCATTTTCAAAACACACATGATTACGACGCGATCAAATGCTCCAGTCTAGAAAACGATCACACTACCGTTACTTTACTACCATCGTAGCAGGTAAAGCTAAACTTATTATTATCCTGTTTATAGTATTTCCTTATTCTTGCCTGCATACCAGTATAAACGTAGATTGTCGTATCTATGACAAAAACCATTTATCTAATCATAAAACTCAACCGGTTGTAAACCTAGTAATAGAAAAGTGTAGTGTGAAATAAAGAAAACGAAATATGCATACGTATTAAGTCACGGGATAGAACTAGAGCTATTTAGCAACAGGACGAATTATAGGTACTGCCCGGGAATGATGTTGACGTTGATAAAGGGGGCGGATGGCAAACTATATTGGCTTATTTTTCTGAAACTGAACAAACGAATACGCCCCACCAATATACAATGATCAGATATGAGCTAAATACGATTTTATTACAACCGTCTAAATTAACTTCAATGTTTAAAAGTATCTAATAATAAAATAAATAAATATTGCTGGACATTTCACACAACACTATCTAGCCCCAAACTAAGCAGAGCTTGTACTGTGGTAACCAGATAACTGATAGAATACTTATATACATTTTTTTTTGTAAATACATACTTATAATATATAAACAAACAACCAGACCCGGAACAAATATCTGTAGATCATGCAAACATTTGTTTCGCGGCGGGAATTGAACCCACTACTCTTGCGTCTCAGCCAGCTATTCGCCCACTGCACCACGGAGGTCGTCATAATTTATAAATAATAATAATATAATATAATAATAATATAAATAATAATATAAATAATAATATAAATAACAATATAATAATAATATAAATAACAATATAATAATAATATCATAATTTATATCGAACTTGTTATCATGATCTGTTTTTTGTTTCAAAAACCAAATACGAGTACAAGGTTGCTTTTGATTTTACACCAATCTTTCATAGGCTAAAAAGTAGAAGGTATAGGTCTCGGTGCTATAATCTCCCATGGAAGGGGCGGATGGTATCGTGAGTCCTATAGATAATGTGCAGGGGAGGCGCGAACATAAACATGATTTGAATGTTCACGCAACACAGAAAAATGCTTCAATACTGTTTTATGATTATACGCCAGGCGTAGCCGTAGATATTTATGTATAGTGATAAAAGATTGAAAGTTAGTAACGCCTGAAACGGTATAAAGAAAACTATAGTTTCGTGAAGATGTTACATAAAATCAAGAACATCAAATACGGTTATGGTAAGACATACAACAAAGTAAGTACCTATTATAAACTATATCTATGTCATGAATGATTAATCTTGCGATATGTAAAGTACCTCGTATAAATTATGATGGTATTATTATAGTCAACAGGTTTCTTATAATAATTAGCAAATTACTATCACGGCAGATATTGTATTGATTTAGGTTTCGTAAGATTCAAGCAAAACAGATAACGTAAGTCAAAAAGAAATGATAAAAAGATAAACAATTTTGAATCACAACGACCTTCGACATACCACGGTCGTTATCAGATTGCTCTTCAGCCCAACAGTCAGCGGTCGCCTAATTCATTAACACCCTAATATTACCTACTTACGCCAAAACAATATTATCCCTTCTCGTAATCCGATCACGTGCAGCACACACTGTGTCGAACCCGGCACATTAACTTATCAAGTTAGGAACACTAGTGTGTACACACCGTTTGCGGGGTATCAGGATGACATTTCCCAGCGCGGTAGGTAGCGGAGGCGAGCGTGACGGATGCGAGAGCGGGAAACTGTGGAAACGTGAGAAAAGCGGTGCGGTGCGGCGAACGCGGGCGTGCGTCGGGAGGGACGACCGACGTCGGACTGACTCTGATAACGACACAATGCTGCGTCGCGGTGGAAATGAAAAACAATGGAAACGCGACGTGTTATGGTTATTTTCAAGATATAACGGTAATGAGATGATACGAGCTTTGATTTACACGTAATGGAGGTGTTGCGGCGCCGTTATTTCTCATTTCTGGGCAGTGATATAAAGTAGGCGTAAAAGGTAATGTGTTTATGAGATACTTGACATTTAGGGATGCTACATTAATATAACACAGACGATTTTCAAAGAAATACTGTGTTGAAGAAATAATATTCATACCGATTTACATATAACATTTATGTAAGCTTGCATAAAATGGATACACATCAATTAAGCTGAAAATATTTAAAACTGACCCGCCTACCTTCGTACCGCCTTGCCATGCATATGACGCGGGCTGTCAATTTACGTCACCCGCTGCATCTATGCATGAGAAAATGACTCTTCAATTTTTTTGCGTGAATGTTTCCGATATATTATCAGTTATTCTGCTATTCCGGGCGGAGACAAATCCAACAAATCACAATATCAAAATACATCGGTCCAGCCGTTCTCGAGTTATAAGTGTTCGAACAAAACCGACTTTGTTTTATATATTAAAATAAATAAATGTTGGTGAACATTTCACACAGCGCTATCTAGCCCCAAACTAAGCAGAGCTTGTACTATGGGAACTAGATAACTGATAGAATCTTATATACTTTTTTTTTGTAAATACATACTTATAATTTATAAAAGATATATTCTATTCCATAGCCGGAAAACTATGCCTGATTAAGATGTGTAATTTGTATGCTAACAATTGTAATAACATACATTTTATACACCTTGATACAAAAGGCATAAAACGAACTTCCTCAATAAACTAGAAGGCTAACCTAACTATAACTCGAAATCAATATTTGAACAAAAACTATATTATTTACCCAATTTATTTGTAGATTTAGTTGCGTCATATATTAATGAATTTCCCTTGACAGTCAACCGACGAGGGTAAACAAAACAGAAAGTAATGGCTAACTCTGAGCACACGTTTTAAAGCTTCTATGGACAATGCAATCAAGAACCCAACTGGTAGGGCCGATTCGATCGGACCTTATCGCGACGAAATTGAGACTGATCATGCCTAAAAATTATTTGAAGCTGCTTCACAATTTTTATAATTTTTGCAGTTTCATCGTTCTTTCTGTAATCTGTTTGTACTACTTATTCAAAATTTTTTATATTCACATTAAATACTATTTTCATGTTTTTTAGACTTTAGTCGAAACTTGAAATACTATTTTATACTTAATTTTTTTTAAACATTATTTCTTTAATTTTAAAATTGATGCAGAACCTGGACGCGTTCAGGTTCTGCATCAATTTTAACACTTTTTTGAACATATCAAATTTACAGATTGGTAGCGCCAATCTGTAAAACTGATCAACTACCTAAGAGAATTAAAAAAAAATTACCAATTGCTATCGTTACACCTTCGTATCATTAAAGATTTCATATAACATTACTTAGTATACCTATATGTATTTTATATTTATTTGTGAAAGTTTATGTAGGATTTTTTTAGGTTTAGGTATTTATTTATTTTTATCCTACATAAATAGGTATTTATTGTAACATCGCCTCACGCTCACATGTTTTTTCAATCTAGTACATCCAAAGGTTGCCTGGAAGAGATCGCTTTGAGCGATAAGGCCGCCCATTGTGCCATCATGTATTAGTCTAAGTTTTCTAGGTTAAGTTATTGTAATTTGGTGTAACAATAAAGAATTATTTATCTATCTACTTCTATACAAAACAGATTAGTGGTAGGAGAAATTAATGGTAATAAATCAGTTGGGGCATCTAAAGTTTCACTCTTAAAATCTTCCCTATCTGATTATCAGGTCGTCTAGAAGCCCCATTAAGTTGGCCCTTAAATTTGCATGGCACCCGTCGCGACAGGAAGGGCCGAAAATAACTGGAACAAAATATCTGAAAATAAACTCGCTGTATCGAGTTCGAGTTGCTCTAGACTTGTGAAATATCTTTGAGTTCATGCGTTAACCTATTATACCCATAGAACATGTTATTCTACATTTTTGAATATTGTAAATTGTTTACTTATCCGTAGGGCTATACCACAAAAGTGCGTGTTTAAAACAATCCTATACGAAAAATTATACGGAATTTTTAAACATGCGTTTACCAGTTGTTTAACTTTTTTGAGGTATCATAGGTGGTATTTTATTTTCAAGTTAATACCTTCACTTAATTACTGATTAAAACGGCTATTTATCTTTTTTATTTGTTATCCCGACGTTACGGCTGTTGTAACACAATTGTTGTAACACAGCCGAAACGTCGGGATAACAAATAAAAAAGGTACATACGCAACAAATACCCGTTTTAATCGGTAATTATGTACAGTGGTAGCGAAAGTTTGAAAAATTCTACGTTCACTGAGTAGTCAGCGTAATAAAATTTTACCAAATGTGACCATTTATTGTGCATATTTCGATTATACACTTAGGGCGACTTGCGCAACGATGCCTAAACGTATTTAGTGGCTAAATATGATTAAGAGTTGTCAAATCATACAAATACGTCAAATTTAAACATGTTTGGTCGCTAAATATGTTTAGGGATCGTAATGTTATGCAAGCCGGACTTAGATTTTTAGAACACAAAACTTTTAAGACAAATAAGAGGTTAACGTTAGATAGGAGTGACTTGCAGTCGAGTTTCCCTCGTAGGAGTATTCTACAGACCGTAGTTTGCTCTTAGAAGCAGCAAAAGTTTAGGATCAAACCTCCAGCAAGCAATCAGTTAGTATTCGTAGCCCGAATCGTCTTCTTGATAACTATCTATTCTCAAATTGTAGGTTAAATTGGTTTCCACTGCAAACACCCCGTTGCTTCAGTCAATATCGTTTTAGTTGGTGCAATTGCAAGAGTTTGGCGTTGATTATTTGGAAAATATAGTTTTACGCAGTCGTAACTTGGTAATCTGAAGTTTTCCTCTTGCTCGGAAAATTGCACTATCAACTAACTATTTTAATTAGTTTTTTGTTACAAAACTATTCAACATAAATAAAAAAACCGAACAAGTTCGAGTCTGGCTCGCGAACCGGGGGTTCCGTAAAAATATTTTATTTATTTGATATAACAATAATTACATTTTTAGATTTTTGAATTGAAAACTTCGTTAGGCGCGTTGGGCATTTTTTGAGATGGGAAAAACCAACACCTCTGTATATAAGTATCTCGTAATTGTTCAAGTTTTCACTTCTGTCGGCACTCCCGGAGTGCCACTTTTTTTTTCTTTATTTGTGCTGTGAGACCTTGTCAAATTTCATGATTCTAGGCCAACCAAAATACCCTACAGGCTTTGATTTATTTGCGAAAAAAAATGGTGGCATTTTTTAAATTGCTTTGTTTAGAAGCTTGATTTTATTACATGCCCAAGGAACCGTAGACGTATTTGTTATTAATTTCCACTTGATACCTCTACGCGTTCCTGAGAATAAGGGTCTAGACAGACGGACAGACAGACGGTCTGTTTGTCTGTCCTTTTTTTCCTTTTGAGGTAGGTACGGAACCCTAAAAATATTACGAAAGCAACCTATTCACTGTGCGCAAATGAATATTTGCCAGCAATCCCATTCCAATAAGACCACTCATGAAATAAACAGAATTTTCTGCATTGAGAATGAAGCTTTTAGAGCTAGTTGCTATTACAGAAATGTCATGCCGCTGGGGTCAAACAAATTGGCCTATTATAATAGTCAGGCCGGCAAATGAGCTTATCCAATATCGATGTCCCCTGACATCTGGTATTGCATTTCCCAGCTAAATGAGCTACATTATTCATTCAATGTCCGTCTGATTTCGAAGCATTGCGAATAATTTCATCTAAATAAGGCCGGAAAGGCCGAATTAGAAAATGTAATAATCGGGGGCAATTATAACCTCGAATGTATCGGCTTTGGCTAGTACGTATTTGTGTCAACTGCAAGAGTCCTATCGTGTTTTTATTAAATTGTGATCATAATGAGGAATTTGGTAAAGACTGAAGGACAACGAAGCTAGACAAGTTTTTCAATGAGTTTCCTTATTTCGTTTTTCCAAATAGCACGAAATAAATGCCTTCCTAAATATTTTAGGATGTAGCGATATTGGTAAATGCTGATATTAATGTACTAGTAATTTAAGAGACATTACTTGAATACAAAGTGATTACCCTCGCCAATTCTGCCTCCAAGACTTATATGTATGACAATGTCGACAGTGACCTTGCCTCACTGACAGTTGCCTGCGTGAACTCATTCATAAAAGCTGAGCATTTATCTAATGTAATTTGCATCCCAATGCGTTGTAGTGTCAGAGGTGCCATTCTGATTTTATTACACCATATTGTGTAGTTATTCCATTTAGAACTAGAGCTGTGATTACAAAACACGGGTTAGGTACTTATAACATATGTGAATTTTACCTTTTAGAAAAGCTCTGAGGGCTTAGCCAAGTTACATTCGATTAGCGATGACGCTAGTCGATAAGTCTGAAAATGTTTGGGATTGAGACATGCTATGGAAATATCACGTGATCTATCGACAACAAAGCTATGTAGAAAACGAATCGATTCGACCTCCGTGGCGCAGTGGACGAATAGCCGGCTGAAACTCAGGAGGTAATGGGTTCGATTCCCACCGCGGAACAAATATTTGCATGATCTACAGATATTTGTTCCGGGTCTGGTTGTTTTTTTATATATTATAAGTATGTATTTACAAAAAAAAGTATATAAGTATTCTATCAGTTATCTAGTTCCCATAGTACAAGCCCTGCTTAGTTTGGGGCTAGATAGCGCTGTGTGAAATGCCCAGCAATATTTATTTATTTTATTTATTATTATAATCTCTCTAATATTAAAACAAAGTCGGGTTTGTTCGAATACTTATAACTCGAGAACAGCTGGACCGATTTTCATGGTTTTTGATTTGTTGTATTTGTCTCCGCCCCGAATAGCTGAATAACTATTAAAATATCGGAAAAGTTTACCCAAAAAAGAAATTATAAAGAAATTTCATTTTCTCATGCATAGATGCAGCTAATGATCGCCGATTGACATATCATATGCATGTCAGGCGGTACGAAGTTCGACGGGTCCACTCGTTACTAATATTAAACAGGTTTATCGCGTATGTATGTACCTAATAAATAAAAATTCGGAATAATAAATAAAAAGGTAAATACGCGATAAAACCCTATTTAATTTTAGTAATTAGATGCAATTTTATAAGACTTATCACAATGTTTCAATTACTTTTCCAACATTTAAAAATACAGTAAATTAATACAGAAATTTCCACTTTCCACTTTTGGAACGCAAACTAGAAGTAAAGACCTCTTCAGTGCGTTTGACTTTAATCTTATTTCTAACGATTCGTTCAATGCTCGGTGGTACTTTTGTTAAAATGATTTGCTTTGACTGAAAAAGGTAAAATAATGCTTTCTTGTTCTGACAGAAAAGTGATTTAGTTGTACAATGAGAACAAATGGTGCGAATATTTGATTTCGAGAAATAATAGATTTTATTTTGCAAAGCTTAGAAATCTCGGCTTGGCGGAGTAAAATCAGACTCAGACGTTCTTAATTCGATTGAAAGTAGATATTATATTGAGTGACATTTAAACTATCGTAGTTACAAATATTCATTTTATGAAAGCTTAGAATTTGATATGCATTGATTGCTCTATTCAGAATGTATTAGCATGTAGCATTAACATGTGACATTTTTTTAAGACTCTATACATAGATGAGACTGAGGACACTAAGTCTTTATCCTTTGGGAAGCACAACTACTCAAAATCTACTGAAAATACTGATTTATTCCGTCAATTTTAACCACCAACTTTTATTCTGACACTAAAAATTGAAAATTTCAGAGCAATGGCGTGTTCTAATTTTCTACACAAGTTTCTAATATTAATAATCTCTATTATTTCGTCTGTCATCTTATAACTAAAATAATAGCCAACTAACCCATTATCCCGCTTCATAGCTTAGGCGCTACGAAAACAGTCGTCTTAATCCGTCCAGTCCCATTCAAACCGTTAATACGATTTGATTATCCCGGGCATTGTTTTGTTATGGCCGGGCCGGCCATGGGTGCGTGCCACCCGTTATTAATTTAACCAGAACACTAATTAATCTTGCCCGGTGCGGTCGCTCCCACGGTGGCTGTGATTACGTGCGGATGTAGAGACCGAAGTGCCCAAGTACTTGGTAATCTGTGAGTTCAACATCATAAGTGGTCGCTACTGTCTTACTCAGAATGGAACTTTCCTACCTACATAGGCATCGATGTCTTTAAACAATGGATATTTGCACTGAAGTACTTTTACGAGATAAATAATAATCTTAATTATAAGATATCTTGTAACCCGAATGTTCATCGAATTCCGTTGTATTGTATTCCGTAGTATACCTATTTATTTGCAGCGGCTCTAAATATTTCGGTACCGTTCAACACCCTTTCAAGATTACGAGCAGAGACCGAACGAGTTGAAGCACTAGGTGATCTCGGTCGTTTCAACGTTGATAAGAGGTAGCTCCTATTCTACTGCAGACTCGCGGTAAATCGGATAGCGGTCTGTGCCTGACGACAAATCTGACCAAATAGTCGGTCGCAATGCTTTTACGAGTAGATTCCAGATGGATGAGACAGCAAACCGACGATATGTCACGCGTTTTGCGAACATCCGATGAAATTTGCAGGATGGATTATCCGTTGGCAGCTCAATCAGCGTCATTTCGCTGCTCATACCTATGTGTGGTAAATGCCATGTCCAGACGTGATTTTTTTTATATAATTACTCTCTATTGTAGTACAACTTTACTTTTTACGTAGATATTTATTTAAATTCTGATTTCAGACTGTAAATTTTCTTAAACATCAAAATTATTTCAAGATTAATTCAAAACCCTGGCGATTAACTTATTAATATTAAACACGAAACGCAAGCACCCTCGAACTCGTTAACGATAGCCATCATTCTGACCAGTGACTTACTGCGTCTCCGACAAATGAAATGTGAAATGACAATCTTAACCGGAGAGTAAAATCCAAGCCATTTAATGTGAGACGGCTTCTAATTAGTAGTATTATGAAAGATGATTAATGTATCCTTTATTTCATCTTTCCATTTTTTTTATGTTTACTATATGGCACACAGGCCGTCCGGTATCCTAATCTATTTTTTTTATTATATTTATTGTGAACTTTCTACATGTAACTAAAACACCTAATATTAATTAATCTCTATCGCATAGTTGTACCTACAGATGCCGTGTTGCCTATCACAAAGAGCCTTTTAACATTTTTCTTGAAGTTATCTAATTGTTGTTAATATATTTATGTCCAGTATCAAATAGGTTATTGATCGAGCGAAGTGAGATCACATATTCAATTTGGACGAATCGATGTTGTATGTATGTATGTATGTTTGTTTGACCAAGGATAACTTTGAAGAGTTAAATCTTATCTTCATGAAATTTGGTATACAGGTAGGTAGACTAGGTAGTGATGGCACAATCCTGGTGTGATTAAATAAGGTCCTTGTCAGATAATTTCAACCCTGTATTTATTTTTAGTTTAGGCATTGTAGTTTTTGAGTTATTAGCCAAAATAAAAGCTTGTGTAGCATTATGCTTGTCGCTTTAGTAACACAAATATAGAGAAAAGTCTAAAATTTAGGATAACTGCAAATTTTTAATTAATAATTGAAGATTATTGATGTTTTTTTTATAGTTTCTATGGACAAATGGAACCTAAAAAAAATGTTTTCAGCAGCGGGTGGGGTATAATTTGAAAGCGTAGCGTTTGAATGGGATTCCAACTTTTTGAGCAATTAGTCAAACAATTTCAATGAAAAAATTAAAAAAATATCATTTTCCCCCTCTAGTTTCTAGGATTCTGAAGTAAGAATTTAGATAATATCAGATTTAGTAGGGGTCAAACTCAGTTGCAATGCCCTTACAGGGTGAATATAAAATGTAAGTATAGAAAATGTAAATGTAAACTTATATTATATTAAATATCAATTCATATTAGCGAATAGGGCTGCTAATTGAATGGTTATTATTCACATACGCGAGATCTCAGTTCGGGGCGAACCAATATTAATTATTACACTGAAATATTGTATATGTTATTTAATGCTATGTTTTCAGATAGGGACACGAGTGTGTACATTTTTCAGGAGGCTTTCACGCAACATATGCGATATGATTGATTCGGCGTAGTACCTCGTCCATCAATATGATGGGTCCGTCGTCAGTGGGAAACTCTGAACTTTTTTATCACAATAGGAAAAGCTTGGTTCCCGTCAAATTCAAACAGCTAGATGAAAAATACAAAAACAGACTTATACTTTTTCTACGTACCTTCTATATTATGAAGTGTGAAGTGAAGATCTTATGTTTGTGACTCGCTTTGTTTTCCTAATGTGCCGTTACAAATAAAAACATTTTCTTTTTTTTTTCAATCTGTTATTTTCTTTAAAAATATATTATTCCTAGATATATTACATAGATGTTTTTGTAGGCCGTATACTTTCTTAAGGTATCGTCAGGTAGCAATAAAATAAACGAACTCCTTTCCTTCCCATTGCCGCTCAAGATTGAAGACGACGACCGTGGTCACGTATCTACATATTATGCCACCGGGTCTTGAATAGACCTCGACATGTTTAGGGTTATTGGTATGTTAATAGGATTCCTTCTCATTAAGTTCCTACTAATAAAACTTATCTTGATCTTGTTAGTGCTCTATGTTAATATACAAGCCTTAAAATATGCATTTAAACCGAAAATCGGTCATTACTTTCATGACTTCGAAAAACAGTTTTCATTGAAGAAACAAGTGGTAAATCGGCTGTTTTTGGAAAGTATATTTTGGATAGAATTTGCCATTTTCTAGTTAAGACATATATTCCGCAGCATACTGTTTTCGTAAAAAAATTAAGTAATTATAGACTGACTATTGAATTAGGCACAAAAGCTTTGTAATTTAATACTTTAGTAGGGTAGTTTTATCGACAAAGGTTTAATTTACTACGTATGTGTGTGTGCAAGAGCACTTGAGCTTTGAGAGCGAGTTGTTTTTCATAGGAGAAGCCTCAAATATCGTCGAGTAAACAAAGTTTCATTAACCGCTGTATAGCGGTTCATAAACCACGCTTTGGAGAGATGTATGCCTGCCTTATGTACGTAATTTACATTAGAGGGTCGTGACTCTACCAAGAACTTGCCGTAATAAATGTGAGATAGCAGACTACATTTTATTAGCTTGACTAATTGAGTCGTTCAATAGTTCGCCCTAATTTTTAACTTACCAAAAAACCATCCATAACCAAAAAAATAAAATCAGTTCAATAAATCGCTCAAATATTAACATGTGTATCACCGAAACCTTCGCCACTATTTGAATACTTCTCGTAAAAATAACATACACAACAAGTTATACCTACAATAACAAAATTGTAAAGTAGGAAACTTTTGATGTAAATAGATTTGTATCGTCTTACTCTAAAATTGTTTAGCCAAGGTTCACAAAGCTTCTTATCCATATGCAATCACAATAGCCAGGAGAGCTTACGCCTGAACACCGAAAATCAATTTTGGGATTAATTTAACCAAGTTATAGGTAGATCCATTTGGGATCTGAGGTCGGGACATAGCCCACACCTGCATCAGACAAGGAAGATTACTTTACCAAATGCCATTATAAGATTTGCCGGGTTCGAGTACAGTGTTTCGGAGTTGTAAATAGTGGCCACAAAGAACCTGCTAACAATGCAAAGTATTTTAGTACATTTAATGCTACACGCCTTTTCAAATTGATTATAGTATCTTAGACACGAATGACTGATGGTCAAAAAATATATGTACTGAAAAATAAAAGATCATTTGAAGTGACCAACAAATTACTAAAAGATTTCCCTCAACTTTGACTTTCTTAAATTCATAATATCTAAAAATGTAACAATGTAGGCTTCCAACGTCACAGTGCCAAACTTTGTGTCGATATAAAAGAATATAATTAGTTTTAGTAACGTTTAGAATCCGCTTTAAAGACATCTCGCGGGGATCTACAGAATCACAGGTCTACGTCGATAAAATGTAGATGGCGCTACGCGAACATCTTTCAATTTTCTATTATTCTGCAATACTTCAAGGTTAAGTTGTATTTCGCAGCTGATGAATTATATATTCTCTGTAATGGCGGTAACATTTTGAACTAAAGCATTGTAACATTGGCTTTAATTGCTTATCTCAAAGCGTACAATTTCATTGATTAAAAGTACACACCAAAAACATAGATGAGATAACAGACGCCGATTTAATTTTATCTTACTTCGAATTCTTTCGGGCAACACCGCTAAGATAAATAAATACCTACTATTACTGTAAGCCGTACAAATAGATTTTTATCCCAAACTATTACAGGTACAGCATTATTGATCGAGCGAAGCGAGATCTCCAAATCCACTTGGGCAAATCGGCGTTGTATGTATGTATGTTTGTTTGTCCAAGGATAACTTTCGAAGCGTTTATCCGATCATCGCGAAATTTGGTATATAGGTAGGTAGTGATGGCACAGTTTTGGTGTAAATCAATGAACTAAAAATTTTGGGGGGTCGTTGCGATATTGGGGTTCAAGAGGGGTAAAAAAAATGAAAATGAGACTATTAGGTCAAGTGAGACGTCAAATGAAAGGTCTTCATTAGTACATTTTATTTTTAGTGAAGTTTTTGTAGTTGTTGAGTTATTAGCCATAATAAAAACTAAACTTTGACAAAATTTACAGGGTACACGAGTGACCCCACAGTGCTGTAATTTGGTATGTGTGTAGCTTAAGTATCACAAATATAGGCAAAAGTCTGAAATCTAGAATAACTGTAATTTGTACCCCATAAAAGATTAACCAATTAACATGAACTCCCGTTACCTGTAATTTGAATGAAACTGTAGGTCAAGTTAGTTGGTTATTTATTTTGTAGCACTATTTTGATAGTGAAAGATTACGAATTATATTTTTTTTTCGTTTTTATTTTAGACGCGCGAGATCTCAGTTCGGGGCGAGCCACTAGTTTACAAAATACAAATAAAGCATAACATTTTTTCGTCATTAGAATGCAAGAGAGTGGTGGGGACCCCCTGTAACGTCACATCCGCAGTCAAATGGCTTCCGCCGCGCCTTCGGCTTTGACGTGTCCTTTGTTAGGGACCCCGACGCGACGGCAAATTATCTCCTGGACGACTCGTATGATTAGCCACGTGGAAAATATTACGCGAGTTTGGCGCTTTGTAAATAATGAATCGTATCTCAATATTTTCACGGGATAAACACTTTGATAGTAGTCTTATCCTATAAGTAAAAGACATTAATTATGCATTATACCCACACATTATCCTACAATATTCATTTTCCACTTTTCAGTCACGTTGTAATCAACGATTTTATGCTTACGCAATGTTTACTTTCAAAACTCGTAAACATTAATAGCATTAATCATTATCAACATCATTATCATACCAGCTCCACTGCTGACTACACAGGACAGCATAGGACGTCTATTGTTGACTATAGGCCCGTAGATTTTCAGAGAAACCGATCTTGTGCGGCCTACACCTTTATTAGGTCGTCCTTGCATCTAGTTGGGGGTCATCCTACGCTGCGATTTCCAATGCATGCTCTTCACTTTAGGCCCTTTCTGCCCCAACAGCCGTCAGTCCTTCAAGTTGTGTGCCCCACCCGCTGCTACTTCAACTTGCCAATCCTCTTGGCTGTGTATGTGACCTTGATTTGCCTACAGATCTCCTCATTTATGATTCAATTTAGATTATTCTGAATTGCATTTATTTATCACCATTATTATTCCTACAACATCTTCAAAGTAAACTACATCAGTCTAATGAATGCAATAACGGATAAATCGGATTTCATTCAGAAGTAGGGAATGCAATCGCTCGAATGGAGGAGCGGCATCATAGAAATGTATAGAATGCCGATATTTACATAAAGCAAATCATAGAATTAATAGATGTGAGTTTGCGTCCTTATTAAAAAAAATCCCTATTTTAAAGATAAGATAAGATAACTCTTTATTGTACACCAAAGTAAAATACAGAACATAATTTTTACGAACAGATTTAGTACAATGGGCGGCCTTATCGCTAAAAGCGATCTCTTCCAGACAACCTTAGTATGGACAGGATTATAACATATCACATGACGGCGGTGCATCTTTATAAAATTAAAAACATACCTACATACTATAAACCTAAAATACTAATAATAACACAAATTTAATTATAATAAAATAAGCAACTATAAAAATGGTTATGATGAATTAAGAAGCAGCGACAACTTCAACGCAGGGACAGATAATGGGTGTGTACTTTTGTTAGATAATCTGTACACAAATTGTAATAATGATAATAATGATTTGACATTTTATGACCATGCCTACGTGACAGCAGCGTCGCTAATTGGTAACCGCCGGAATGTTTATTATATTAATATAAAGATTTGTACAAGAATGATTTTAAAAAAGTTTATTTATTAAAATATAAATTATTAGCTGACCAATCCGCAGCTTCGCACGCGTAATTTTTCAACCAAAACCCTCCTTCTGCGCAGTTAGGTAAAAAGTAGCCTACGTTACTTCGGGATAATGTAGCATTCAAATGGTGAAAGAATTTTTAACCCGTAGTTTCAGAGTTTATTCGTTACAAACATACAAAAATACTAATCTTTCCTCCTTATAATATTAGTATAGATATCTAAACACACAACGTGTAATAAAAACTTTTTGGAAATCATCCTTCTACAAGTTTTCATTTAAATCTTCAAACATTGAGCGGGTTAACAGTTAGCGACGCTGTCTGTACTATTAGGTACAAAAACTTTAAACAGATTTTCATTTTAACAAGAACCGAAAGCCAAAATGAAAATAGATATACCAAAGTTTCATAAATTACCTGCCAATCATGTTACTATAATTACTTTTAAATTTTTAATACAATGCTCTAGAAACATCAACCATTTCATTCGACAGACACGCCTTACTAGCAATAGAAACGTTTCAAATACTGAAATGTTTCATATTTTTAATATAATAATGCCTTTTTAGGTATGCACTACCATAATATGACACCATATGACTTTTGAAACATATGCATAGGTGTGGCCATACTTCATGAATCTTAAAAATGCTTTAAATATTCTATTGTATTCCACAACAATATATACTACGCCACAGCTAATTCGGCATAGTACACAAACAAGAAATCGTAGCTAGAGATATTTACGCAACAAAACTTATTTGAATTCTGTTTTGTTTTCTAAAGGCTGAACAAAACACAAAGACCTTACCGCGTTAAATATTTCAGCCTATAGAGAATGGTGATATAGATTTTTCAAAAGTGATAAAAGCTCGTTCTTTTATTACTTGGTCAAAGCCATTAAAATGAACCATTCTCGTATAAAATCACTTTAAATTTTGGGTGACTGCCATAGAGGGTCCGGGCACGGTAAAGCAATTATTTATTTGAGCGTAGGTAATATTATAGAGTTGTCTCTGAAGTTAATTGAAATGCCAGCGTGACCCTGCACCACCAACGGCCTGAGATTGGACAATTTAATCGACGGTGATTGATAATTTAGATAGAGGTTATTACCGACCCTCTCTGCACCGTCCGATATGTCACTCAATATTATTTTCAATAAACTATTTTAGTAGTCGATAATAGGTATAGTACTATATAGGTTTCACATGCGCAAGCGTGTGAAAGTTTTTCATTTAACACAGACTATCACATTTATACAAAATGGAACATTGAGTGCAAAATAACGAGGCACACGTTTGAAACTTTGAGTCACCAAAGGCCATTCAGCACAGATTTAGACGATCCAAATATTTTCACGGACGACGCACTTGCCTCAACTCGGCAAGAGAAATATGTCTGCGAATTTATCAGTTTCTGAATCTCTACTGTAGGCACACGAATACAGATACAGATGTTTACTGCAATGTTATCGCTGAAAATGTTCAGATATCAAGTAATTATTTGCATAGTTCGATATTTTGCTCTAATTATCTTGTTTCATGAGTGTGTGCATTTGTTGCGGTGATATGTGCGTTATCACGCGGTCGTAGGGTTGAAAACAGCTGTCGATTACCTGCTTTGTCTGATACAATGCTAAATAGTTAACAACTCATCCATAACTAGCCTGTAACTAGTTGTATTCATAAAGCAAGCCGCCCCGCGCATAACAAGGCTCTTGTTCAACGTCAATGTCACGAACGTATATACACGTTTCAGAGAATTTGCAATGTTTTGTTAATTGTTCATAGATTCTATTACTGAATATATAACGAGAGTATGACGTAATTTACGATTAGATAGCATTTCTTGCATAATCAAGACATGGAACATAAAAATACTTGTAAAGTATTTTTTCAGTGACTACCTAAGTCCACGCGTCTACCTACACCTATTTTAAATTAAATAGGTCAAAAGCGAAATTGAAACTGCGACTGTTTACTGGTATGATACCAGTTGCTAGATGATGTAAGCATTTTCCAACGTAAGTGGTAAGATACCAAATGCGTAGCTAATTTAATCTACATCTCTAGTTCATATATTGATTAATCTAGTATGCCTACAACTCAACACACGCTATTCTGAATCTGATAAACATTATTCTAAATCTATCCTAATGGAATGGAATACAGAATTTATAGTTAACATTACAAATGCAACGTTTGTAAAATACCAGTGATTCACCCTGAACATTTTCATTTAGTAAATGGAGAACATTACTAAGATGTAGACTAAACGGATAGAAAAACAGCAGGTAGGGACGGAAAGTAAATAAATTGAAGTGTCGCATATCTTACCTTTTCTAACACGGGTCAGGATGTCAATTTGGTATCAATTTTCAGATGATGATCATCATTCTTGATGCAAGCTAGGATATAATGGTAACCGAATACATTGTTTACAAATTTTATTTACACAATACACATACTACATATTCACACACAACCATGCAATGTCACACTCACTATGCTATAGATACAAGCAAATTAAAAGTTTGCGTCAAAATTCACAGAGATTAGTTCCAATTATTTCCAAAAAGTCGAATGAAATATTTTCCAATGGAGAACACTATTACGATTACTGCACACCAAATCATAACATGCGAGGATGCCGGTCTAATGTCCGACTCACCCGAACTATCAGCGTTCTCCTTCTCTTTCGCGGTAAAACGAACGAACTCTTGCAAATGACGAGGCAAATTTATCATGTCCCTTTCTTCGTCACCTTCTATCACTTTTATTTTGTGCTCGATCACTTTGGGTTCCCTATAAACGTCACTTTTAGCAGAATCCCGCTCATCCTCGGTTTCGGGATCTTTAATACCTAATTTATCCCACCTTTCTCTAGCTTTACAGATAAATTCCTTTTCAATGCGATTATTCACTTTAGAGTCCAAAACCTCTAACGCTGGCATGCTCTTAAAAACTTTAGCACTGGGTGCAACAGAAGTATTCGTTATTTTAATTACTTTATGTTGTTTCCTTTCTTCACGCTCAGCCATTTGTGTTACATATTCTGAATACATTTTTTCACGAATTAATTCTTCTTGGCTTCGAGAAAACACTGAATGTAATTTTCCTTTTTCAGGTTTCTCAAATTTTTCAGAGTTTTGCGATGACGCGAAAAAATCTCTTTGTTTCGATATAAAGAAATTATTTGAATCCTTATACTTTTCAGTGATAAATTCTTTTTCTGATAATAATGGTGCCCTAGGACTTTTTGACTCTGCTGAGATTGACTTGTTGTTACTTTGAGCTTCCAGGCGACGAATCTCTGCTTCAACTTCTTTCTCTTTCTGTCTAATATACTCCATCTGTTGATCACACAAGTCTTTTGGCAATGATGGACGTCGAGGACGGTTTTCACTGAGTTTATCTCGGGTATTCGTATAATTTCTATGCATTTGCTGTATGGAAGATACATCATCTTCAATTTCTTTACTCAAATTTCCGGTAGAATAGTGGAATAATTTTCGTTCACTTTTCATGGAACGTAGTGAACTATCGGTAAAGTCTGAACTTTCATCACTCTCATAAAACGCTGACATTTTTTTAGGTCTTGGTGGCGGTATTGGTCTAAACGTGTCAGAATTACCACCAAGCCGATTATTGTTTCGTATCGTCAAATTTTGGGCTGCACTGAATTTATTTTCTAGTCTTTCAGAGCTACAATGTTTATTGATGGAGTTAATGCTATTTGTAAGCGTTGGGTCACGTATAAGGGCCAACAAACGACTCCCTGTTTGCGATTTGAAAGGGACAATTGGTGTTACGTCTATACCAGATTCATCCTTACGATTTTCTTTTTTATAATACTCATTGTACCCTCTGCGATCCACGAAGTTTTTGTGTGTATTCACAAGTTCACTTGCCTCATCTTTAGTTAAAACAGTGTTCGTTTTTTCCATTAGCATCTTTTGTGATGGAGATAAGCAAACATAGACTGGTTCATTTTTTGTTGGAATACCAGTCCAAGCATCTTCCTCGCGAGATTTTTCCCTTCTGAGAGATGAATGTCGCGGTTGAACCGGCGGAGGAACTGGATCTTTTGGTGACAAAATAATTTTCTCAATTGATGACAGATTCGGTAAAGGAAAATATGGCATGTTCGTATCACATGACGCTTCGTTTGTACAATTTCCAGAAATTGTTGAGTTTTCAGTAATAACAATTCCACGAGAAGCTATGTTTTGAATGCGATTTGACACTGAAGCTAATTCTTCTAGGATTTTGTCACCATATGGAAACTTGGCGATTCTTTTAACACATATATCTCGCAGAAATAATGGTTGGCTGTTGTTTTCAACTATCTTCCTATTCTGTGCAGCTGTTCCTGTAACATGTTCAAATATTTCTTTGACATGGCTAGCTGCATTTACAATTTCAGCATTTTCAACATTTGGTTGGTTGTTTTCGGAACTATCATCATGCACCATATTAGACACATCATTTAAAGACGAGTGAGTAGGATTATATTTTGCCGTGCATTGTGAGGAACAAATACTACTAGAGGAGTCTTGCCGAACGAATATCGAACTAGTAGTTTCATTCAGTTCAGAATCAGAAACTTCTTTTATCAAGTTGTTAATTGCATCATTCAATTCACATTTCAAAACTTTCATTTCTAAATCGTAGTCGTTATTTTGTTTTTGATCATTATTAGATGAGTTGGTATCTTTGGATTCGATTTTACTGATGTCATTATTCATCTCTAAATTAGAAATTTCTTTAACGTACAAATTTGTTTTCAAATCTTCCGTTGATAGAACCACAATTTCATGGGGATTAATTTCATTATTTGTATTTTGTGATTTATCGATTTCTATTTTGCCCTCAATTTTATCTTCTGTTTTAACAGCCAAAATGTTGGTTTTATTAGCGGGGGTGTCACATTTTTCTGCTCTTGTTTCAGGTAAGAAAGTCTGCTTCAGTAAGTTTTCTGTATCAGTAACTTCTATGGTTGGAGTTATCATTCGCACAGATACGTCAGTTTCAACACCGTCATCAATTTCATCTCCAAAGTCATGCAATGAGCTAGTACTACTAGATGAATCTGTGAGATACACGACTTCAGCACCAGTCATTTTCTGTACTGTACTCATAGTCCAGTCTCCTCTTGCTTCAGTTACTTCAGGATCTTTAATTTTAGCTCCAACCAAAACGCATTGCTGTGGCACTAGACGGCCGAAAGTCTTTTTAGGAAAATTTGAAGCAACCTTTTGTGAAATCGCACAGACTTTACTACTGTCTTCGAAGACATCATCTTCTAAGTCTTCGACATCACTTTTTTTATCACTTAAATAAGACTGTCTACGCGAAGTTATAGACGACTCACTGCTCCCTTCTTCATCAATAACATCCAGCATTCTTGGTGGCCCCAGTCTTTGTAATACTAAGTCATCGGCCAGAGCTTTTTTACGTAATCTGTGTTTTACTTCACGATTAATAATTTGTTCAATTTCCGCTTTAATTTCAACAGATTCTATATTTTCTGGGTGCGTAGATAAATCTAATGTTTTTAGATAGTTTCGCAAAGATATTTCCATTTCAGGGGTTAAAGGTTTTGTTTGCTGACACGTAGCCACGTTAAGGGGAACAGCTGTTATTGATACAGTACCAGTAGCTACTTCATTCGATGGTGCTACTACAACATCATGTAATACATCAGTTTTTTCCCACTCGACATCAGAATCAATATCGGACACTAAAACATGACTAGTATCGATAACGGCTAATGTATGGTCATCTTCAGATTGAGTACTAATATCTTCGGTGATTTCAATAATTTTCGGTTCATCGTCATCCAAACTTTTACTTTTAAAGGAAATAGTTAGTTTAGATTTTTTACTTTTAGTTTTCAGTGATTGTTCTGGAGATTCGACGATATAGGCCTCGGTATCATGTGATGCGCTACTACCATCTTCAACATCAACAATGCTGGGTCCTGGCATATCATGAATAAGGGCAGGAACACCAAGAGTTTGCACTAGAACATTCAAAGCTTCTGCAGTATGAATATTGCTGTTGTTATTCAAATCTTGGTTATTTGATTGCGCACTTGTTGTATCGCAAGTAATTCCTGAGGAATTTTGAATTCCAGTCGCACTTTGTTCAATAGCATTTTCTCTCATACTTGCCCCTATACTGTTGTCTTGACATACAGCGTCATTGTCAATATCACATGGTTCATTATTCTTTTCAATCACTTCACTGCTACTTTTATTGTTATCAGATCGATTATTTTTATTCTTTCGTTTGTTTTTGTTCTTGTTACGACGTTTTGGCTTTTCCGGCATGTTTAAAACAATTATTTAGGTACACTGTTATCACTGACACACTATTAATATTATCACAAAACACTGGATGGCGGCTCCACGCGTCTCGCGACACCGGTATCTATTGCGTAGGAGTGACGGCACGGGCGAGGTGCGTCGGCGTTAGGGTTCTCGTTTCGTCACTAGGTCGGATAAGGGCCCGCGGGACGAGGACGTCAGATTCGGGTTCGAGGTTAACGATTGTGATTTTCTTTTCAACGAGCAGGAGCCGGCAGCGGCAGTCGTGCACTAGCGCGGCGATTTACTGATAATTATAAATGGGTTGAAGTACGCGAGCGAGCGCTGTGGACTTTATTTTTACGCGGAGACGTGTACGCGAGTGGTGTGCGCGCGACGCC
The DNA here is from genome assembly GCA_963924445.1 of Philereme transversata. NCBI lineage: Eukaryota > Metazoa > Arthropoda > Insecta > Lepidoptera > Geometridae > Philereme > Philereme transversata. Next base: position 10,385,952 of record OZ004353.1, read on the forward strand.
GGCTCTCGCGTCGAAGGGAGCGCATACGACCGCGCCACAGCTCAACGCTCACTTCGGCTAAATTATTATCGCTTACTATGTAAATCGTTCATTAATATTGCACACACACATACTTCACTTCCATTTTAGGGAGGAATAACGGGAAGGACTTTAAAACACAATAGCTCCAAGGACTTATTAGGGTTTGAATGAGACACAAGCTAAATAAGTTATTCTTGGTTTAAAACATTTAACAACATTCGTGCCATAAAATGTGAATATTATTTTACTATGTGTAGTATAAAATACTGAATGAGCAATTAGTATAAAATACAGGAAAACGTGGAAAATATTTCAGCTTTGCTGAAACTCTAAGCAAGTGTAGAAGGCACGTTATCTCAGTAAAAACCAAGAGAACACTTGTCTTGAAAGTAACTTGCTCGTATTATGCGGAAGGAAGCAGATCAAATTGTTTATAGAAAAAATATTTTTGCGATTATTTGCGGACTGTACTCTACATTATTATGATTTATCAACCCAATGCTAACTATTATAGAAATAATTCGAACACATTCAATGTCCTTTGATAAAGATAACACCGATTATCATTTGATTACCTTGAAATTGTTATGAAATAAACTACGTATTATTTCGGAAAAAATTACTAAGTCTGCATTTCTTACCAATACATAAACGATAGGCAGCCATATTTTGTTATACTTATGTCTAACTAGTATTTTATATAATCTAACTTAGAAAAGCGGGATATTACAGTGCAAAAGCTATTTAAAACTAGAAGTGAACTAACAAGTCCTGAGTACTAAGAATGTAGGACTGCAGGTCATCTAGACTGATTGACCACATCCACTAGAACAGAGCACTTATGGCGAATCAAGTACGAGTATTTTTTATTCAAGAATAAAAAGTGGCAAAAAATATTATTTTGAAATCAGAACGAAATAGTGATGAGGAATAAAAATTAATAAGCGTTTTAACAACCATGTTTATTTATCAGATAATGTCAGTAACATAAGAATCCCCACAAGTAGACGTAGCATTTAATTTTATTATAACAATTATTTTTAAAAATCTCTAAGGCGAAAGAATGTAGGGCAAGGCGATAAGAGAAATGGATACAAATGCTACCAACCTATTTTGCTTCTTAAAATAGCTAATGATGTTTGCCAACGATTCTCCATCTTTTATTGACGGACATGGCGCTGGTGTGATAATGTGCCTAATTATTTTATTAAATAAGTATGTGCGTCATTGGCCTACCTTACGGCTGAATGAATACCTATAAATTTGGGAGAATCTGTTAGCAAAGTATAAGTAACATTAAAACTTGGCTAATTATGCTCACTTTGTTGATGTCCATTACAAGATATGTTGTTTTTAAGGAATTTTAAAAGTCACAAAAAACCTGACCTAATATTTATTTCTGACGTCCTAAATATTTGCAAATGATTGCAGTTGTAATGAAAGAGAGAAAATAAAACATAAGCAAACAATTAGGTCACGTTAAGACACAGACTTTTGCTCTTGTGTTTAGCGACTTTACATTCGAACCGCACTCATTGAAGAATCACTGTTTATTTTCAGAGTTAATGTTTGATTGGTATTTTTATATTGTATCTAAGAAGATTACTATTAACTCTGCAATAGGTAAAGTATCCGTTCGGTTTTGTAACGTACACTTATGAAAGAGTAGATTCGTCATCACTCAAATATAAGCCGCTATAAATCTTTAGATGAATATATGAAGATTTTTTTGTAAATGGAATATTGTTACAACTCAGCACCAAACAAAGATATGAGACAGAAATCCCGCAGGCGAGACGTGAATACACAAAAGCGCAGATTTCAGTTTCAGTTGAAATTCATGTGTATGTTTACTGCGCCTTACACAGCGTGAAACGTGCCCGCGACCTTCCAGAAATATCCCGCCCTCTGCGGCCGTTTTGATTTCTCCGGGACAATAAAACGCCATTTTGATATTTTATTTGCAGTGACCGTCGAACAACAAACCGAACGTTCGAAATTGCTATGCATGACATAATCGCTGGATAGATCCGGGCCAGTGTGCCAAAAGAGCTGCGGCCGTCCGCTCAGACGCTGCTTTTTTGGCACACTGACAAAGGGTTATAAGGTGAATGTGTCGATTGCATGCGTGAACCGATAAATCGTATTGTGTTTTACAATGTGCATTTAAGCCGCATAGATACGGGGCATGCTCGCACTAATCGCCCCGCCATAAAACATGAAGCAGCTGTGAGTAGGTCTGGAGTAAACAGTTGATATCGGCATGGAAGAGCTTTTTAACGCTTGAGTTCATACAGACTCTTGAAAACCGCATCTGGCGGCATGAGCAATGAGTTCAGAAGAATTTTTCGAGAAACAAATTGGCAAATGCAACAGATGCTCGATTCGTATTTGAATATGTAGTAGCGTTGCATTCGCACGAAATTGCACGAACGCTCTCGCTGTTTGGATGCCAACTCGCTTAAAACTGTAACGTTTATATTTGAATTATTTACGTTATCATAGAATTATATTCTTAAATCCAAGATATCAGAATGCAAACCAAATACGGACAAGTAAGCCAGGTCGCTGTATGACAATCGGGCAATTTCACTTGCTAATACAGACTGACCGACGGCATAACGTATCTTGTTATCGTGTTCCTCGCGTCATGATACGAGTGACAACAAACGGATGGACAGCCTAATTCCTAAACCGTTTCATATTTCTGGCTGTCACGCACGGTAAGCTATAACATGTTATACACAAATATGAAGCTCATATGAATTTTGCATCGAATTGTCGGTTTAATGTGAAAAGTTTTGACACTGTGGGTTTTAGCATACATTTAAAATAACTGCAGTTGTTGGCAGAGCAGGTAGAGGCCGGGAGAACTATATCAATTATCAAAGTATCAGTGATTATGTTAAAGTTATTCTTGTAGTTTGTTATCTACCTAAGCAATTTCAAGGCTCGCGAGCATTTTCATTAACAATGTGTGAAATCGAAACTGAGTACAAAGGTCACGTAAATGAATTCATAAGGTACCAGCTATGTCAGTAACTATAAAGGAAAATCAATGCAGAACAAGTCACGGTGTCAAATTGCTCAAACACAAAGGATTTTTTCAAATATCTACAAACAAAGGGTTCATTTGGGCGTGTGGCGCAAAACAATATGTGGGTAACTAGAACAAAAATATAATAGGTTTAGCTTGGTGTGTTTAGTTTATATATACTCACGTTTTGCCGCAGGACTCTGAATGCCAGGTGTGGGCGTGATCACTGGAGGCTTGTCGGCGACCACTTCGCCCGGCGATGTCTCCACTAAATAAAAAAATAAAACAGTCAATAAATCATTACTTTCATAAAATATTCAATCTATTGAGCAATGAGCAAGACCTTGACCTATTTAACTGCTGTATTTCATCTCTTAAAAACAGAATAAATAAATAAATATTACTGGACATTTCACACAGCGCTATCTAGCCCCAAACTAAGCAGAACTTGTACTATAGGAACCAGATATCTGATAGAAATACTTATATACTTTTTTTTGTAAATACATACTTATAAAATATAGAAAAACATCCAGACTAGGAACAAATAATGTAGATCATGCAAACATTTGTTCCGCAGCGGGAATCGAACCCGCTACCTCCTGCGTCTCAGCCGGCTGTTCGCCCACTGCGCCACGGAGGTAGTCACGAATAATATCTTCTTTGATCGATTTATGACACGTGTGATTGAATGAGGATGAGTTTTTGATAACTAATCTTGTACTATATTCTACTAGTAAATTGAGTGAATGGCACCTGTTTTGGTATCGTGAACGTGAGTGACTCGTACAGTGTTCGGTTAGATTTTGTCTTTTGTATTTTGTTGTTGCTTGTTAGTATAATCTGATTCTATCAGTGGAGACCTTTAAATGGCCTGTTTATTACTATTTACTGTAACTATTGTGTTTAATATGTGCCGATTTTAGAAATACTAAAAAAAATCTTTTAAGCCTTGTTTTTTATTTTTAAGACTGTGCCATCACATCACACTAATATTATAATATTTGTTACTCGATCACGACGTAATGGCTGAACCGATTTCGATGAAATTTGCTGCGTTGATAGATTATGACCTGGATTCAAACACAGGCTACTTTTTGTTGGCAAACAACGTGTGCGAAGCCACCGCAAAATGAAATAATTTAAATCGGTTCATAAACAAAGAAGTTAAACACAAACATACATACATTAAAAAAATATACAGACAAATTGAGAACCTCCACCTCCTCTTTTGAAGTTGGTTAAAAAACCTAGGTTTTTATTAAGTTAAAACTACGACACCTATTATTCAGAAGATCCTATTCAAGGACCTTCAACACGAGTAAGTACGAACTTGACTCTAAGGCAAAGTTAAAATAACCTCTTCAATCCGTCTGAACTGTAATAGAAATAACAGTCATTCAGATCACCTTTTTATCTAGAAGGCATCGCTGAGCAAAGTAGTTGGGACTTGAGACCCACAAAGTGTTTGTGTAAATATCGTTGGCTCACAGAGGACTGAGTTCACTCTAATAAGGCGAAGAGCAAAGGTAAAAGAAATAGCGAAAACAAATATGAAGTTTCTTCTTCACAAACAATAAATTATTCGGGACTGTAGTCCGCTCCGACTGTGTCGCGCACTTTGTTTATATTTGTCTGACATCGTAGCTCGGCCCAAGAGTCACAATATTAACGCCAGTCTGTTTACTTACACAAGATTTTTCGCAAAAACTCATATCGCAAATGCACCGGAATGCTCTACGCAAATCTTTAAGAGCGAGGGTTGTGTAATGAATGCGAACGTTGTATCAACCATGATTAAATTGGAAACCTACCAACAGACTTCGCGAAGTTATTATAAATCAGAAAGTTATCATTTACATTGAAGTCTGAATGGTAACAGATCTTGTAATTTCGGTAAACAATAAGCAACTCAGCGAAATTAGATTTAATATTAGTTAACGTTAACAAACACCCACATTTCCCAAGAACGACAAAATAACTTACCATGATTTCTGACAAATTAAAACGATACGACTGCAGATATTCATTTGAGAGACCAATGGGATTGTATCCGTCCAAATCTGTACGGTTTTGCTAATGCAGTTGTAATCGATGCAGCTGCGGATTGATTTGGAGCGGCCGTACGTTTTCCGATAGGTTTAAAATTAGCGGTTCCACTGAACTCGATATAAGGGGTTTGTTGTTATAATCAGAAGCGTTGCACTTCCCGGCGGCAGTGCGTTGCATGCAAAGCGTTTTGCGGACCACTGACAATACGGCCGGCTCGAACTAAATGTGATCGTCTCTAGATTGATCTAGTGCACCAGGAAATGAACCCAGGATTTGGCACTTCTCTCTGTACATTGACCTGCTCTATAATGCTACTTACTATTAAAATCGGAGTCAACTTGTACTATTAATAAAACTCATACACGTACAATAATTTGTCTATTATTTTGAGTACCTGCGGTTACCTAAGTCACACCCTTGTGAAAAAGGTATAGGTACTGAAATATGTCGCACGAAATACAAGCCCAAGCTAAGTAGTATATTTTGATATTGTTAGCGTCCACAATTCGGTCGACTAAACGTCCTGACATTTTGTTAGGGGCCAACCCCGACGACAAAGCTAGAAAGTTTATTTTATCGAAATCGACGCCCAAATAATCTATCACTTTATTCCCATATTTTCTTTTACAACGATTTACAACTTTGTGCAAATCGTAAACAAATTCAATCAGCTTCTAAAGGAAATTTTAATAAGAGTCAATAATTCGATGAGACGGGATGACCCTCGACAAAGCGACAAGTTTATTTTTCAAGTGGTACGATTGAGAGGGGATCGTTTGTAGAGTCTTTCTTCATTAGATATAAGCTTGAGATGACTTTTTTTTTCAAACGATGTAAGTTCAAATAAGCTGCTATGATTGTCGGCAACATTTTGTCTCAACAAACAGATCATCTCGGATGTTTATAGGCGTAATTTCTTTTCAAGTGTATTGAGGAAAATCTTCTCCAATGATCATCTAAAGAACTCAATCTCAATAAATTCCTGTTAGGTAGGCCAGCCAATAAATATTACTTTCTTTTCTTCGTAGAGATTTTTTTCAATTGAATATTTATTGCAAACTCTGCTCTCGACTAAATGACTCTATTTGTTTCAGAGTGACTTTTGAGCTAACTTAGATATGAATATAAAAATTAATCCATTAAGTTATGATGATATCGAGTGTCGGTACGTTTAATAAAAAATACTTACAAAATTGAAATCTCAAAGCTCGCGGGGCGGAAAGCGTCGACACGCGCAAGGCGGGAAAAGCGCTCACTTCACTAATAGATTAACCTTATAAACGAGAACGACGGGTCAACTAGACCACGCAGCGCTGGCCCACGGAGGCCAGAGGGCAACTGCGACAGGGCAAGCGCCCACAATGGACAGTTTCTGTATGTAAATCACAATAAAATACCCGCTTTGTAAACTGATTGCGACACGCTGATCTAAACATTGAACATCATCCTGGCTCCATCCGATTTTGTGTGCAATAGCGATTTTTTACTTTATGCGTGCTGTTTTAGTGTCCATTTCAATTGAGGTGTGTAGGAACGGTTTTTTAATTTTTTTTTTAGTTTTTGATGTTTGCTGTCGAAGAGATCTGTCTAGTTATCAGAAATCAGATCAGAACGTTTATTTGCCCGAATATAGGTACATGTTTCGATGTTACACTTTGTTAATCCTTATATATTCTACCATACAGATGTGTAGATATATAAATCTAATTTAAACTAAGTGAATGTCAAATAAAATTAGAAATGTCAACAATACAAAATAAAAAACAAATGTCATAGTATCCAGGAAGACAATTAAGTAAAAAAAAACAATAGTGTGCCAACCATTGTGTCAACTTTGCTTTGAAGACATTAAATGGTAATTCCTTAAATGCATTTAGCAATTTATTATACACCTTTATGGCACTCACATAAACATTTCTTTAATAAATGTTCAGTCTGACTGTAGGTACGTATAATTTATGTGGATTTCTAGAAGCAGCTTTTTAAAAAACTACTTCTGATTGCTTCTTGAAGTATCCACGGTATCGTTTAACAACTTCTGGACGTTAAGCTCTACTCACCTCTACAGAGTTACCCCACAGTAATAAACCATACGATAACACAGACGAAACATACCCGTGATATGCGGTAATGCTGCTTCCCTAGAAACAGTTATTCAGCAGGTTTTAATATTCGGGTGATCAGAAAGAAACAGTACAGTAGTTTTGTAGATGACCCGATGTTATTGCATAGGCCCGAGCATTAACCGTTATTGACATACAATACATTGTCCAAAGACAAGGTGTGGTGGCGGAATGGCAGGTTAATTGTGCGAGACCAAATAAGTTCACTTTAAACCATCCATCACCCTGATACGTGTCACAGTGTCTATTCAAAGTATGCCACTAACCGGTAGAAATGTGGGGCATGAAACATTAAATAATTTGTCATTTTAGCTTCGTGCTGATTGGTTATTGTTGTTGTGTCATTGATTGCTAGCTTTTCGATTTTAATTGGCTTTTATCTAGAAATATTGCTGTAAAACAAATGTATAAAGCAAAATGCTGCTTAACATCAATTTAAAATGTATCTGAATAACTGTGGTAGGTATGGTTTTTGGATTACATCACAATAACAATTCAATTTACGAGGCAGGCGTGTCCGAGTCCTATTTTCGAGCGCTTTCATACGGCTCCCGATATGCACCAGCGTAAAATGACCTGCTCAATACAACCGGCCAAATGGAGCAATAAGAATTAAATCGGTCCAGATAATTTGGTTGGATTTATTTGCGCGGGAAAAATCATCAATGGCCGATTATGCAAGCCGTAATACGCCAACATACACTTTCGTTGAAGCGTGACGAGAGCTGAACCAATCGGATTGGCGGAACTATGCCTGTCAGAATTAACGCAATGCGTAGGCGCACCCCAATGCTCTTTCGATAGTGGAAAAGCTATCATTGTACGTATATCCGGTTGCTGTGGAATTTGGAATTGAAATAGAGATCTGCGCACATTTCATGAATGAAAGGCAATTCAGAGTTACGCATAGTTGTACAATAGTTGTTATAGCAGCACTAACATCCGGCAATAACACCGAGCCCAGCAAATAAATGTAATTGAGAAGCGTTTGTGAGGTTTTGGGGACAGTGCTCACATGAAAATTCCGCCTTGTGTTTAGGACGCCCAAACAAACCGCGAGAGAGTTGAGCGTGTAAATTCCCAAATTACGTGAACTATTCAAATATACCGAAGGCAACATCGCCCAACTTAATTACATAGTGACATGGGAAATAAGAAGATTTAGATATTTTTAAATGCGTATTTGATTTAATGCAAAAGTTAATCATCGATATTCTGATGGTTATCGATTCTGAAAAGTTGTCAAAAAGCGTTTTCTTAAACTTTAGGTAAACTAGTTTATTGATGTTTATACCCTTCTTAGTTTACATGACCTACGTTCGAAGTTATTAATTACGCGGTGGATTGTATCCGGCTTCGTGGCTCGGGTTCCCGGGTTCACTTCGCAACAGTAAACATTTGTATGATTTGTAAGTATTTGTTCCGCCTGTGGATGTTTGTAATCTCGGGTTACGAACTATACCATACTAAGACAAGACCCATACCTTATTTTCTATGCTCAAGATCTTATAGAAAGTTTTTTAAAGTTCCCGATGAATGTTTTACCTTAGAGCACATTTCTTAGACCATTCTTTATACACTGTCTCGTGATTGAAACCAACTTGATCCAGGAAACGAAACAGAGAAAGAGAAAGAATAGGGACGTCGAAGAATATTATTACGTTGGTTGTAGGTAAATATGGTTTTTGGTACCCGTTTTTCTGCAGGCTTCAATATATTTTCAAGAACAAGCTACCTATATAAGTTGAAAAACTGAAACCCGACTACGTAATACCTATGTCGATGGTAGTCTATCACCCGGACCATAATAACGAATCGATTGACACCTCATTAATCAAAATCGGTTGAGTAAATTAGGCGCTACGGTGGAACATACATCCATATACTCCTCTGTGGCGCAGTGGGCGTATAGCCGACTGAGACTCAGGAGGTAATGGGTTCGATCCCGCCGCGGAACAAATGTTTGCATGATCTACAGATATTTGTTCCGTGTCTGGGTGTTTTTCTATATATTATAAGTATGTATTTACAAAAAAAAAGTATATAAGTATTCTATCAGTTATCTGGTTCCCATAGTACAAGCTCTGCTTAGTTTGGGGCTAGATAGCGCTGTGTGAAATGTACAGCGATATTTATTTATTTATATACTGCTAAACACATAACCTATGTCTCCTGGACCATAATAACGAATTTGTTGGTGACCACGCACTGGAAAACGCATGATAGGATGGTCCCCCCACTAGATAGAAAGACGACCTGATAAAGGTTGCTGGGAGCCGTTGGGTGCAGGCAGCACAAGATCGGTCGCTCTGGAAATTTATGAGGGAGGCCTATGTTCAGAAGAGGGCGTCATGTGGCTGATATAAGTAACACTTAACATCAGGTGCCGAAAGCTTGTTCCACCAAGTCGTATAAAATAATATAGATATACTAGTGGTTCGCCCCGAACTAAAATCTCGCGAATACCCGATTAAAACAAAAAAAATGTTTCATGGGATAAAAATGGGGTGTCAAGTCAAGTTGCAACTACGAGTTTAGCTTTATTTCCAGGTTACCTACACATTTAGTAGTGTAACGCGTACGAAGTCACGGGCAACAGCTAGTTTTCTATATGTTGTGGTAGAAATTCAATAGTGGCAGCCAATATTAGACCGCATGTGGAACAACTATGTAAGCACGTGCGTATTTTAAGCAAGCCTCTGAATATGGGCAGTTGCAACTGCAACAGGTCGAATAGGCCAGCCAACGCGTGCTTTACCACAGCTGTAAAACCCAGTACCGCAAATTGAATTAAATCTTGTTTCGAAGTTAAAAAGGGAGTTGTCTTAAAGCAGTTGATCTTCTGACTAGATGATATCCGTCCGTACATAGTTGGTAAAATTATTCATTGTAAACGAGTTCTCATAAAGTAGTTATTAACCCCCAACGCAAAAAGAGGGGTGTTATAAGTATGACACGATTTCTGTCTGGTTGGCTGTATGTCTGTATGTCTGTCTGTCCGAGTCCGATGGAAGGACCGATTCGGACGAGGTTTTTGATATGAAACATCAATTGGCGCCCCTTGCGGGTAAAATCGACTTGTATGCCGTCACGCTTCGACGGCATGCGTCCAATAGGCGTATTGGAATATAATATACGCGCCTTGTAAGATGTCGTGCATCAATAATTGTCAAAAGTAAAAAGTACAGATAAAGAATTGTTTTCCGTAACGCTTATTTATATTGCTCATGTTAAGATAAAATAAAATTATTATAAACAATTTTCGTTAATTATAAATTCTTTCAATAACCATCAATTTAGATGTTTCACACCTGCCGTGCGTCCCGCCCGTGTTGGCCACATTTTTTAGGGTTCCGTACCTCAAAAGGAAAGAACGGAACCTTTATAGGATCACTTTGTTGTCCGTCTGTCTGTCTGTACTCGTATGTAAAGGCCCTTTATCTCGGGAACGCGTGGAGGTATCGAGTTGAAATTAAAACCATATCAAAACAACAAAAACTCAGGTCTACAGTCCCTTGACCCTGTGAAAAAATCAAACTTCTAAGTTAATGTAAAAAAAAGATACGACCGTTTATGCCGCAAAAAACGTATATTTCGACACTCTCAAGTGAATAGAAATTTATGGGCACTTTCCGTTGACCTAGAACTATGAAATGGCAAGTAATATCGTCTTATACTACAAGTAAAAATCTGAAAACTATACGTTTGTAATTAAATCATAAACATATAGTCTTTATTTAAAGCACCAACAAATTTGTACAGAACCCTAGGTTGGCGAGAAAAGATATCCAGTTTAATTGGATGGGGGGGTTCTTAAGTATAGAAAGATTGGTCGAAGGTTTCGAAACTTTTAATTTATACTTCTTCTTCTCTCTTTTCTTATTATTGAAGCAACATATTAAGTTCTTCTCTTATTGAGTGGCTTCAAAGGTACCAAATAGTTATTAAGGATGCAACGCCCAATGCACAGTCCGACTCACACTGAAAGCAGTATAATAAAGATGAGACACTGTTTTTCTGTTAGTTCAATGTAAAGTGCGTTGAACTAATACAAATAAATAAGTTGGAATGCACGCATGTTTCAAATCATTCACGGAACCTTTACATTGCGCAAGAATTATTATATTGGAGTTCCGTTTAGCTACAAGGATCCCCATTTAGCAAGGTTTTTATTACGACAACAAAAACCTCTGAAAATAAACACTTTTATATAAAACCCTCGGCTATTTCCCGACAATACTATTGTTATATGTTGCGGAGATCGGAGCGGCTTTTTATCATAATATTGGAGATCAAGGGTCGGTCTTGCCGGCAGTAAAAGCTGCACACTCAGCGTGGATATTCAAATAATTGGATGGAATATGTGAAGCCTCAATGTTCGGTCCATACTACACATACAATCGTTTGGATATAGAAGGTACGCTTTCGTCCAGATCACCGGTTATGCGAACTTGAATTACCATAGATTTACAATCGAGTATAGCAAAATAAAATCAAGACACGGCTCAATAATAGTAACAGGAAAATGCATAATAGAAAGTAAGTTTATTTCGATCAATTTATCGTTGAAAGGCGGCACCTGTGAGTGCCTCAGCTCACATTTATGTGTGTTCATTTTACGGGGGCCCTACGAATCCCTCTCATTACCTTCACTAAACTGTATTGTTCCGATCCGAACTGAGCTCAGCGCGTGAGCTTTACTGTAATCATTCCGAGGTTGTGTAGGTAATGCTTCCTACTCAGGTAGTAGTAATATACTTTAGTATGCAGGCTTTTTAACAAACCTTAAACCCTCATATATATATAATATTTTGAGACAAGTTATTTTTTATCTAATATATAAAATTCTCGTGTCACAGTTTTCGTTGCCATACTCCTCCGAAACGTCTTAACCGATTTTGATGAATTTTTTTGTGCTTATCCGGTATCTATGAGAATCGGCCAACATCTATTTTTCATCCCCCTAAATGTTAGGGGTAGTCCACCCCTAAATTTTTTTTATTTTTTAGACAAAATTTTTAATTTCTATTTTTTTATGATACAACATACAAAAATACATACAATCCTCAATTTTCACCCTTCTACGATCAACCCTTATTTTTTAATAGCCATTTTAGTAATTTAACAACCCGATTTATAAGGCAAAACAACGTTTGCCGGGTCAGCTAGTTTTTTATAAAATTTAAAAAAACTTGACCTCCTACTTTTTGCTTCGGGGGTTAAATTGACATAGCTAAGAACCACAACAGTTAAATTATTTTCTTAATATAAAAAAAAACGGGAGGAATGCCTCACCAGACCAGACAGACAGGCAGACACACAGTCAGACATAGGCGTCAAACTTATAACACCCCTCATATTGCGTCAAACAAGGAAAACAAGAAAGAACAGCTACACCAATAGTTTTCTGGAAAAGATCGATTTTATTGATAAGACTCACTCCTTGTTTTATTTCATTAATTTTTTCGTTTATTTTTCTGTCACAAGTTAATGTATTTTGTCTTAACTACAAAGGCAAGTTTTTTGGGTGTCAAGTCATCTAACATTATGGCATTATCTTACACCTGGTGCCTGAAGTAGGTTCATAGGAACCTGTACCTCTAACTTAGTTGTATTTCTGTACTGTCGTGTTTTGTTTTGAGTAGCTATTAGTTGGCAGTGCACAGTGGTCGAAATTTTACGGATTTTTTAGCTTAATTGTATTATTCGCCTCTCCGTCTCCATATAAACTTTAGCTATGCCAAATCTCACACTTCTCCGTGCGCGCAATAAGCTTAAAAAGGAAGTTTCACTTATTAATATATAGAGGTTAAGCCACGTTTAAGCGAAGTTGTTTACTACTGCCCAGGAACTTGAATATACAACCATTCAGATTTAGACAGAGCTCGTTAAATCTAGTTATAACAACTTCCTTTACAAAATATCCGAAATTTCAATAATAGCAGACTTTAATCAATTTCAGAAAGCTTCGCTACAGCAACGAGATGATCAAATCAGGATTAATTAATGCTTAAATAATATCGCAAGAAGTAATTGATGATAAAGGCCTTTTTGAAATCACTATCCAAAATTGAAAACTTATAGAATAGAATACTCTTTATTGCACACCAACAAAATTAAAAATACTAAGAAATACACAAAAATAAAGGTAAGTACAATGGGCGGTCTTATCGCTAAAAGCGATCTCTTCCAGACAACTTTTGGATGGACAGGGCAAAACAAAATCAAAAAGACGGCGGTGCATCTATGTTCATTAACCTACATATAGGAGGAGGAGATTCTCAATTCTGTTGTTTTGTATTGTATTATATTTTTGTTTGTGTAATATGGGTCTTATATTTTGTGCCTACAATAAACGAATTTTACTTATTTATTATTTATTTATAAATTACCTATATTTACTAATAAACTAAATATATATACGAATATAATAATATATACTTATATATAAACTACAATAAAGAAGATAATAATAACGATAAACTAGCAATGCGTAGACAAAGAAAGGAAATTGTTGTATACCTTAGCTTTAACGATAGGAAGAGATTTAGATGATCTAATAGAGAAAGGTAAAGCGTTATACAGCCGCACAGCTTCAACTGTAAAGGAGTCACCATAAAATTGAGAACTTTGGACAGGGCTTTGGAGACTAGAGCTTCAAATGAGCGTAGATTTCGATTATGCGCCTGGTGCAAGAACACAAAACGCTCCTTTACATATTATGGTGAAGGATTGAAAAGAATGATAAAAAGAAGAAACTTATCTGCGTATTTTGTTCGTTTCTACTTAGAAAAAGATAAAAAGGTAAAAAGGCAGTAGTTGGAGTAGATAGTATATTATTACTGTGGTGTAGGTAACGCTAGAACCAAAATATCTGGGATTTATGCAAAGCAATCATTTCAGACACTTAAATGTAGCATTCGGCTTTTTTATATGATTTTTATTCGTAGAACGTAGAAAATTTAAGGCCGTTAAACACGTTATATGTCAACTTTATTCTTGTAACATGTTGAAATGTTCTACCATTATTTTCTACGTAGTAGACGTTTAAAATATGGACAGAAAACACGTTACTCTTTATAAAATGTGCATGAAAATATTCTCTTCTAGCGAAAAACTATAAAAATATTCCGATACAACGTTATTGTAGTTCTTAGAACGGTGGTCATATTTTAATGGACAAGAAATAGGTCAAATTAGAGCACATTTCTCAAAGAAAAATATTCTACATCAGTTTGCATAAACGATAATATTCGAAGCGCTATTTGCTGCGTCTTCACACCTACTGACCCATTTCGCGATATGAGGCAACTTTTTTGTTTTTGTACTATTCCATGCACCTCGAGAGAAATAAGCTTCGTTATAATGAGACACTAACCCTTTTCCGCCGCTGGGACCGCACCTTTCTTCTGTTTCTTACTCCTCTTTAAATTACATGTTAGTCGTTCAATAGCTTTCAGTATTTTCTTGCTGACTTTGTTAATAGTTCTTTGTTTCGGATCGGCGTATTTTTTCGTTTGGTGACCGTCGCCAATGGTTTTCTCTCGGCCGGAGTCCACACTATCGTCGGATTCCGTCGCCGATGTGTCCGACACCGGGTGAAATATGTACGGACTAGTTGTGAAACAGGGAGAATTCATCTCTCTAAGCACAAGATCACTGACACGCGGCAAGGACTTGGACTTGCGACCGCAACATTTCAAGTTATTCTGCCAGATATTTTGTTTAAACGTCTTTCCACGATAAAGGCTAGGAGAGTGTAGGACTGTCGACGACGGTACTGGTTAAGATCATAGATGATCTATCCAGGAAGGCCGTCGTGCGGAACGCCACTCCTCAAGACAAGCCCCTGGGACCTTGGCTGTCTTATTAAGATTTGTGCGCGCAATTAAACAGAATTAGGCTATGTAGACTGTTCAATGACAATGTTAATATCTTGAGCGCTGGAGTTTTGTATTCCTAAGATAAAGCTGTTTAGTAGACTATGCAGCTTCATTGGAGCGTAATCAATTAACAGGCCAATGTTGTTTGCCAATTGGAAAAGCGTTCGCTACTTATGTAGGTAAGTAGTCGCTATTGACAATCAATTAACTCCATTAGCAAGAAAGAGCCAATTTTCTGCTTCAACGCGTATCAAACTGATCTTTCCGGGTCGGAAAAGCTCATTTATCTAATTTTAAGAGACCTTCATCCATCCACTACCACCTCGAGGGAAATAAACATGGATATTATTGTGTCAGAAGGTGTACCGGCTACATCAATCAACCATGGGATAATTCGTCCAAATATTTCATTTTATATGTATCTTGACGTGTTTAATCACAAGTATTTTGTACAAATCTAAACATAACTTATTGAATCTCAGGAAGTCATCAATATTTTAATCTTCTTCGCCTGCAGATTTCGATACTTTTTCATACAAATCCCTGCCACAACTCTCGAGCAAAGAGCCGCGCTGTGTGAGCCCTAGCCCCTCAAATAAGATGCATAGCAAATCACTGGAGCGAGAGTTACGTTTAAATTTCGAATCAAAATATCTGGTCAAAGCTCACGTTCACAGCTGAACTTTTTTTTTATTTGTACGTGGTAATTACTGTTTGAGAAGCAAAATGGCAATTCTCACAATGGCGGGTAACAAGAACATTGTAATCTGCATTCAGAGCGGCGATGTACCGCGTAAGTACTCACACACTTCTCTACCGTTTCAATGGCTCTTTAAATAAGTCTGGAACTCGCGAGTGCCTACTTACCCCGCACCCTGACTTCGCCACTTGAGTTTTAAAACTTAACTTGGGTAAAGTTTCTACCGGTTTCTATAATGACGCAAGTCACTACGGCTTCGCGGACTCAATTCTATCAATAGGCAAATGACTGTTGGAGTTTAGAACTTGGAGCTAATAAGGTTATGAAAGTTACCTGCAGCTTCGAGGATAAAAACACTGGAAGGTTGTTTTTACTTTTAATTTTATACTACCTTTAGTTACCTACGTGTTTCCTGACCTAACTTTGGAAACGTATAATAATATTAGTATTTATTAACATTCTCAAAAATACACGTTACATCTTTTTTCTATTTAGTACCACAAAAATTTGTTTAGGTATATTTAATAAAACCGGCCAAGTGCGAGTTGGACTCGCGCACGAAGGGTTCCGTACCATTATCTATAAAAACGGCAAAAAAATCACGTTTGTTGTATGGGCTGTTTTTAGTATTTGTTGTTATAGCGGCAACAGAAATACATCATCTGTGAAAATTTCAACTGTCTAACTATCACGGTTCATGAGATACAGCCTGGTGACAGACGGACAGACTGACAGACAGCCAGCGGAGTCTTAATAATAGGATCCCGTTTTAACCTTTGGGTACGGAACCCTAAAAACAATTATTTTCATATTACACCCCGGTTTTTTGATTGTTTTGTTTTTCAGCATAGGCCTGCCCGAGTGTTCTCCACAAACGTAGTAACTTTGAAAACGTAGGAAGTTATTTAATAGCATGATATCATATAGGAAGGTTGTAGGTAAACTGTTTGGCTACCAGCAGTTAATACTTATTTAGGAGGCTATCAAGTAAACCTACTCCAAAATACCTATTTGTACAAGCATCCACATCCTGCATACTTTAGAAACCTTAAAGTTTACGAGGCTCTTATGGCAGCAGTATATGTGAATAAAACAAACGTTTTTGTCATACAAATTGAGCTCGACTTAATATCAAAGTATAGGATTTTCTGAGGTTTTGAGATAAACACGAAAACAATTTGTTTGCTAAGGCTGTAATAAAATATATATTAGCACCTACGCGCGTAAATATTTTCTTGGAAACACGAGGCTTTTGGCATCTTTAATCAATGTGGTAAGTATATCAAGTCTGGGTGTATACTGCTAGAATAATTAAAGGATGTTTTTGTAATTGATATTGAAATAATCTTATAATAAATCATTTATTTCAGGGAACAATAAAATAGTTACAGAATAGTAATTAACAAAAAATCTGAAGTGAATTCATAACAGAAAAACAAAAGTAAAAGATGCACTCCACTACGCACTTAAAACGGCGGTGGGCAGGACATATAGCCCGATATACGGTGGACCATAAGAGCGACGAGATGGGTTGGACCCAGTGGCAAAAGAAATCCAGGTCGACCAAGAAAAAGATGGATTGACGACATCACTGAAATCGCTGGGAATCAGTGGATGATAACAGCAAAAGATAGAGAGACATGGAGTAAACAGGAGGAGGCCTATACCCAAAGAGGGATTCCTAATCATACATAATATTCACAACTTTAGAAAAACAAAAACAAAAAAGGATAAGGAAATAAAGAAGGCTTAATAACAATAATAAAATTAACTATTTTAAATATAATAATTATAACTTATTTTTTTTTGTATAAGTTTGTAAGTTCAAAACAAGAATTAATCCTCTTCAGTACAAGTGTAACTCCGGCGGGAGGTATAGGCATGCCATCTCACAGGTCTTCCCAGTTTGGGTGCCTATGTTTCTTTTGCAACTAGGTTTTATTATTTAACTTAAATACTGAATCTGATGTACCTACCCTAGTATTGTGAAGATTGTTACCGGAATAAATTATCTTCATCTTATCTTTATTAACTTATTCTACGGCCCATAAAGATATATAGGGTGTTTGATAAAATACGTAGAAAAATCAAAGGGGTTATTTTGATGAGCACGATAGATCAATTTGTGAAATGTTTACTATAGAAATGTGAAATTTATTTTGGCATGTAAAACAAACACTTTATCAAACTTATGTTGTGCTATTCCATAACGCTTGCCATCTAACCACAGATACTGTATTGGTGACGTTTTGAAATATCTCTTGTTGTCACTTTCTAACCCAAAACCCGCAACCATTTCCGAAAGAGATATCAAAAATACATGCCTGCTTAGATCTACGGTAGTAGGTAGGTACTAGTAGCAAATCTACGCTTTTGTGGATTATGGCCTTTAATTTTGGATGTCGATTGCAAGAGTAGATAATAAGTTTTACATCGAATAGATCACCTAAACTTAGTCGATTTTCTTTAAAATTTGATAATACACCTAACTAGTAGTTTTTTTACCGAGAAGTTTTTTTTATGTTTTGAGAAACCGTCACTTGAATATCGTCAGTACACCAAACACCCTGTATACCTTAGCCTAAAATACATATTATAAAAACTTATATTTATTTACTAGGTACATAACCACTGTGCGTTCTTGGTGTTCGGTATCCGTCCTTGAAAAGATGAAGACGACACCCTTCGACCAAAAACCTTCCTTCATGAAGGTCGACAGATGTTGGGTCAGCACGAACTAGCACTCTCACCACGAACGAAGTAAAATGAACCCTGTGTCGGGACTCCAACCACTCGACCCTCAAAGTGAAGTTAATGTTCATGCGCAAGTACTCCGCTACCTCTACAGCTTTCACGGAGTACACATAAAGCTGCGTCGTGGGAGTTGCTGGACTCAACAGAATATTCCCAATCGGTGCGGTACCGCACTTGTTCTGACTAGAGAACTTCATCTTCTCCACTCCGATGAAATATTCTCATGAGCAGGTATGTAGTGTAGGCCAATATTTGCAAGTTGATTTGCCAACAGATGAAAACAAGTCGTAGGTACATTAATAAAAGGGTATCTTTTTAATGAGAGGTCATTATCTTCTTCACAAAAGCTACTTTCAGGTTAATTATCTGTTCTACCTCCAAGTTTTAAATAGTACCTACATGATTATGCCTATTTATACCAGATTTTTCCTCAAGCACTAAACATCGATTAAGGTAGTACTCGTTGCCGTTATAATTAAGTAAATCACACCGTTTTATGAAGTTTACACATGGGATACGTGACGAAGAAAGTCATAGTCATAAATCGTGTCGTATCGGAACTTAGCCCGACCTGTAACGACCTTTCTTGCACAAACATAACTAGCCATACGAGAATATATTCGCGAACCTTATACGTTTGCAATAAAGTGTAATTTTAAACAACCATGAATTTAATAGAAAGTGCTTAGATGTGTGTAATGAAATTAACTGGCTAAGTTTACTACGTTCTCCGTGGTTGTACATTATTTTCTTAGGGTAATTGAAAATCTGTCAACTTCGCTAGGAAATATATAAAAGAACTCACCTGAATTCAGCTTTCTTTCTTGCGTCCCTTTTTGATGAAATGCCGCGCTAAAAGGCTCATTCCGTTGCAGGATCGTCGTTGAGAGAATACGTTCCTTTCCTGGGGATTGTTGCGTACAACGGAACTGTTTACTATCCTGGAATCCATCCAGTTTTCCATTCATCGGAGATTGCTGTGTATCGTGATAACCTTCTTGTCCATTCAATATTAGTTTCTTAATCGTCTTAACTTCTTCTATCTCGCTAATCTTATGCTCTGTAATCGTCGAAGATTTTGTTTCCTTCATACTCCGAAAATTGCTATCGCTCATCGAACTTGGCATTGTTTTAATATCAAAATCACAGTTGCCATTCATTTTATTCTCGGGTCGCAAATACTTTTCGAAAGGATCGCTGTTTCTTTTTGTATCAAAAGGGTTTTTGATTTTTTCTTCGTTTGGAAGACTCTGGTTGTGAAATTGGTCGAATTTTCTGTGGAAATAATCTTTTTCATCGCACTTCGCAGTAGAATCATGTCCATTCGTAAATTCGGCGTCGTTGTAAGGCGAGTAGGGAATACTGGTCGGACCGGAATCCAATGTTCTCGTGAAAAAGGAAGGCGACTTTAAATCGCTGGTATATTCATTGAAAGGCTCCTTAGGTTTGTTCCTATCTAAAGTGGAAACAGAGGATTTAATATTTGGAACCGGCAGCTTGGAAGCACTCGAATAGTTTGAAGGTAAGGTTGTGTAGAAAGGGTTTGTGGGGTGAAATCGGGGTTGATCGTCTGAGGCCACAGATCTGACGAGTGATGTGGAATTTAGCGCTCCTGGTAAGGAATTTAAAGAGGACCTTATAGATGAAGATTGTCGATTCTGAGGAGAGTTTGAAGGTCTTATAGTCGCGTATACCGGAGCCTGGAGAGTAGCTCTACCGGTTTGCACTTCAGCGATCAGCTGCGAAGGCCCTGAAACAAACAAAGCCTGAAGTACTAAACCACATTTAAAGATACGATCGTGCGATAGTAATGCCAAGCGAAAAATGAATCGCGGAGTAAAATCTATGAACCGATAAAGCCGACAAAGAATATTGAACTTTACCGGCGTGAATACTGAGTGAAAACTTTCAAAGCTTAGTAACCAGTTGCTTTTGAACATTTGCGAATACACAGGCAGGGACGATAAAGTCACGGCGTCCGCTTTGCAATGGTTCTCTGCATATGCAGACGTGCGATAATGTAATACTCGTCGCAACTTTACAAAAGGAAATATTCCAGGCAGCGAGAAGTATATTTCTGCCTCCTCAGATTTATAAGGAGACTCCAGTTTGACTATACCTAATGTGTTATGCTTAGAGAAGTTCCGGAGGCGGAAAGTACTTTAACTACAACAGGCTACAATGGCTTTACACTATAATCGACTATTTCATGTGGAATCCTACGTGCCAGTACAAATGTGCTTTTTGAATTAAATAAAAGTTGGTAGGCAATCATCTAACAATGTAATTAACTAGTATCACATGTCACATACGTTACTTAATCGTAATGATTCATCGTAATCATTTGTCTCTAACACATACGAGAGATTATTAAGTGAAGCCAGATGTTAGGAAAATACTGTTTTATTTTTTATTCTATTTATTTGGGTAAACAAATAGTGATACAATACAAAAACTATACAGGGTATACAGTTTGAAGGATAATTGCGATACCAGCACCGCTTACCACGAGTTACTTAAATGTATTCTTTTTAGATTTAGTAATGAAAAGTAGATACATAGTTATGTACTTATTTTCTATACTAAAAGTTCAAGTAATTATCTTTTAAACCCACCAGCTCGCGTTGCCGCAATGTCTAGAGTATTAAAATTAGCGTTAACGAATCAACTAGTCGGAATAAGGGCGAGCGTTTACCAGCATTGGTACGACAGCGGGAAATATAGAACAAACGGCAGGGATTACGGCAATGTCTGCTAACAATCAGGATACAATCATATCTATTATGGCAAAGATCATAAAGCAACATTGTCTCTAGCTGTGAGCGTCTAAGGTTAAACTTATGTAATTAATATATATGAAGTAGTTGTTCATTAATACATATGAAATTAAAATAGTAATTCAAAATTAAAATGGTCTACAGTAACGATGGAACAGTCCCTAAGTAAAGATTATAGATTACTAGCTTCCGCCAGTAGCTTCACACGCGTGGTTTGTCAATAAAAGGTTAGCCTATGTTTCAATCTGGGAAAATTCAATCTATCAACCAATTTTCATCGAAATCGGTTCAGCCAATACGAGGTGATTTAGTAACAAACAAACATCCAAACATTTACATCACATCATTAATATTATAAATTCAAAAGTTTGTCTGTATATATATCACTCTCTGTCGGTTCTTAGGGTTCCATACCTCAAAAGAAAAAAAAACACCTTTATAGGATCACTTCCTTGTGCGTCTATCTGTCTGTTTGTCTGTAAAGACCCTTTTGATCAGAAACGCGTCGAGATATCAAGTTGAAATTAGGACGTAGATCTACGCTCCGTTGAAGCTGTAAAAAAATCAAGCTATTAAGAACCCGCAATAAAAAAATACAGCCATTTATGCTGCATATTTTGCTCGCAAATATAAAATACCTTTACATATAATATGGAAGTTTTTTGAGAACTAGGTGCGAGCTAAGCGAATCACAATGTAAATTTTCACCGCGTAGCTTGTCCATTAAAAATGTATCCACAAGTCTACACTTTAATAGCGAAGTAATCGGCTTAAGAGTATCTTATTAAAACGACGTACAAAGAGAGTTTCTAATTAAAATGGAATGGCTTTCAGCAAACAACAGCGCATTGGGATTATCATAATAAGAGCGGGAAAAGCTAATCGATAATTGCAAAGCGGTAGCTACGAATACATTGAATAGATAATACAAAAGAAATGCAACCCTTTTGCATGTTTTTTTTTGACGACCTCCGTGGCGCAGTGGGCGAATAGCCGGCTGAGTCGCAGGAGTTGAGGATGATTTACAGATATTTGTTCCGGGTCTGGATGTTTTTTTATCTAATATACGTGTCGCCAAACGTTTGTTGCCAAACTCCTCCGAAATGGCTCGACCAATTTTTATGAAATTTTGTGTGCATATCGGGTAGGTCTGAGAATCGGTCAACATCTATCTTTCATAGGCCTAAATGTTATTATTTTTTTTACTAATTTTTTTGTTTTTATTTTTTTATGATACAGCATTCAAAATACATATAACTCTAAATTTTTACCCTTCTACCACCAACCCCTATCTCAGCATAGCAACACAACATTTATTGATTCTAAGGCGGTACGAAGTTCGCGGAGTCAGCTAGTATAATATAAGTATGTATTTTAAAAAAAAGTATATAAGTATTCTATCAGTTATCTGGTTCCCATAGTACAAGCTCTGCTTAGTTTGGGGCTAGATAGCGCTGTGTGAAGTGTCCAGCCATATTTATTTATTTATTTATGTTCCTGGTGCTGACGAAATAATCTATGTCGCGTCTGGCATACGTTTTTTTGTTGAAAATTACTTTTATAAATGGATAGTATGTGAAATGCTAAATGTTGCACCAGAACTCGTGCCAGATTTTTTTCCTTTTCAAAATTATTTATTTTTTATTGCAGATAAGGTTACGTAAATCAGCTGTTTTCTGTCAAAATTATAGGAATCAGTTGTTAATGTTTCAACCGAAGTCAAACTTCGTCGCTAAGGCAAACGACAACGTTCAAGCATTTAAATAAACAAAAAAGGTTTAAATTAAACTTTATTTTTGGGAAAAGTTATTAGTTTTCTTATATGACATCTATAAAAACCAAATGGGATTAGTTTCACCATTTATAACTCAAGAACGGCTGAACCGATTTTGATAATCTTTGATTCGTTGGATTTGTCTCCGCCCTGAATAGCACAAAATATTGGAAAATTTTACGCTAAAAAAAATTATGACGAAAATTCATTTTCGCATACATAGATGTAGTTAATGATGGCCGATTGACAATAAATTGGCAGCCCGCGTCATATGCATGTCAAGACAGTACGAAGTTCGGCGGGTCAACTAGTATTACATAAATATTCCTTCAGAGTTCGGGTTAACTACTTATACCGAAGTACCCTGCATATAACCACAACTCGACTAGCTTTTCAAATCGGATGCCTGAAAAATTATCCCTTAATCATTATGGTGCTCCCTTACATTTAGACAAATGACGTCTAAATGTAATATGAAGTTAAATTACTGATGGGAGGCGCACCTTTAAATTGGTTCAGGCATTTCAGATAAGGTTAAGAGCTAAAGACGATAAAGCCAAAGTTCAGTCAGAATATACAATGAGGTAATGAAAACTTACTTTTCAACTCGCTGCCTTTTCCAATAGATCTCCTCCGCGGTGACACCTCTCGGTCTCTGTCAACGAAACTTAGATTACTACAGAGAATAAAGCTTCTGAATAACTTAAACTATTACTTTGAGTAACCAATATTGGATGTCGCGGAATTCCGAAGGCGAAATGTTTTTCATCACATTTTTATCTAGGATCGAAAATATATGATGGAATTGGAATGTAGACCCAAAATGTCTGACGTTTATTATTGTGTCTAGGCTCTAGCATTTTTATGAAAATAACTATTTTTAGGGTGACATTTCGCAACCATGCCTAATCGCATTTAGTGCCTAAATATTTTTACGAGAGTTGTCAAATCATACATATACGTCAAATTTAAACATGTTTAGTCGCTAATTACGTTTTCGTACGTCTAAGTTTCTATAGACCCTCCTCGGCTACCATTCAGTTATCAGTTTACTCCACCTATGGTCACCGGGGCTCGACATCTGTCCGGCAGTGAGATACGACATAGTCAAAGTCGCGAGTCGTCAATGGGCGAGATTAGCATAGGATCGTGATGGATTGCACAAACCAGATTTTCTTAGGGTCGGAAGTAATTTCTCAATCTCCATCCACCATAAGAAAAAAAATATATTCTAGTATAGTAATTTGGGCCCACATGCAGTTTGAGAAGAACGTACAGTCACCAAAAGAGTAATACCTACTTATATATGCTTTTAATTTAATTTACAAGTTATATTGACAAGAGATGGACTACTAAGATTATGTCAAAGTCAAGTCAAAATATTTTATTCATTAAAATCACAAGGATCACTTTGAAAAGTCAGTTTTACTGCCTGTTCCTTTTTGAAAAAGCCAGAAAAGAAAGGCAAGAAACAAGGCTGGTTGTTTTTTTTTATGATCCTTTTAGAATA
Organism: Philereme transversata; assembly: GCA_963924445.1. Classification (NCBI taxonomy): domain Eukaryota; kingdom Metazoa; phylum Arthropoda; class Insecta; order Lepidoptera; family Geometridae; genus Philereme; species Philereme transversata. The sequence continues at coordinate 10,410,583 of OZ004353.1, forward strand.
CATAACACTACAGAAAATAAATTACGTCTAAATTGTAACATTTTGAACGGCAATTTCAATCCCAAGCTTCTCTATCATCTAAATAATCCGATATTTTATACTAGGCTTTTTTATAAAGATTTTGTTTAATTACGTTTTTAAATTTGTTAATTGTCAATTTTTGTAAATCCCTTGGGAGTTTATTATAAAAGCGTACACCTTGCCCTTTAAACGATTTACTAACTTTATGGAGTCTACAAGTGGCAACAGCGAGTTTATCTTTATTTCTAGTATTGAAATTATGATTATCGCTTATTTTTCTTAAACATATTAATATTTTTGTGAATATACATCAGATTTTCATAGATGTATTGACAAGGGAAAGTCATAATATTTATTTCTTTAAATTTATTGCGTTAATGATTCTCTGGGGCCCATATTATAAATTGCACGAACAGCCCTCTTCTGCAGCACTCCCCCACAACAGCATACCGCGTGAGATGTGAGCAGAGTACGCGCATCAATCAATCTATTCCTAATAGTTTAACTACAGTAGTTAAACTTTTTACACTGAATTTGTCGATCATCATCATCATAATTCTCAGACCGTGTCGACCCACTGCTGAGCAGAGGCCTCTCTTTGTTTCTGCCATTCTTCCCGATCCTGTGCCAGTCTGAACCACGTACGACTCACGGTCTTAAGGATGTCGTCGACCCATCTCGCTGGTGGACGTCCCCTATTTCGATGACCAGTTCTCGGTCTCCACTCTGTTAGTGCCTTAGTTCACCTGTCGTCACTACGTCTGGTCAAGTGTCCTGCCCAACTCCACTTGAGCCCCAATATTCGCTTGCCGACGTCTTGTACTTTAGTCTGCTTGCGAATTTCGGTATTGGAAATTCGATTTAAGAGTGTGATGCCGAGCATGGCGCTCCATGGCTCTCTGTGCTACACTTATTTAGTGCACAGCCTCCTTCGTGAGCCTCCATGTCTCAGCACCATTAATCATAGTTGCCAGGATTGGTTATAGAGACGTTTTTTTTTTTTTTCTTTATTAATGAGCTTAATCACAATGGCAATTATGTCGCTCAGTTGTTACAACAAAAATACATTACTAACGAAACAAATAGGTAGATAATCTATTGAATTAAAGCTCAACTGAGACCATCAATGATCTGAGTTGAACTTCAACTCATAAAGCATAACTAAATATTTAATTTTATCTGAAAGTGGATTTGACAATATAATGTTGCAATCAGCAGATTCTTTCAGAAATTGTTTACAATTATTAGATCGATATGCCTCGTTAAGGGCACACTCCATCAAGACATGCATTGTTTAAGATATTTGTCTATAAATTTACGACGACCTCCGTGGTGCAGTGGGCGAATAGCAGGCTGAGACGCAGGAGGTAGTGGGTTCGATTCCCGCCGCGGAACAAATATTTGCATGATCTACAGATCTTTGTTCCGGGTCTGGTTGTTTCTATATATATTATAAGTATGTATTTACAAAAAAAAATGTATGTAAGTATTCTATCAGTTATCTGGTTCCCATAGTAATCTCTCTTAATTTGGGGCTAGATAGCGTTGTGTGAAATGTCCAGCAATATTAATTTATTATTTAATTTCAATTATTATAACACGAAAACTGAACTAAAACTAGTTTAACTACAAAAAATCAGTTTAAATATCCAACAACTTTTTAGAATATTTTGTAATATTGACACAACAGAAACCTGCCAAACGAATTACCTATTTTTTATTACCTTTCATAAAATCCCTGAGATATATTTTATCTGCGAGTACCATTTGGTTCACCGTAGCAAACAGAACAAACAAGGCTATAAAAAGAAAAGCAAAATCTATTTCAAACAATGCACCCGATGACATTTTTGCAGGCGAGTCGCGTACGACCACCATAGGAATACTATCTCTACAAATGAATTCCTTTTCTACACATCTATACAGTGTGTCCCTGGATAAAGTGCAACCCCGAAAGGGGGTGAAACTAGATCAAAAATTATCGACAAAAAAATAGAAAAAAAAAATTAAAAAAATTTAGTATATACTTTATTGATGAATTAAAATTTTTATTGCTCACTAATGACTCTATTTAATAAAAAAATGATTTCTTCCAAAGTAGTAGGTCTATTTTGTTAAAATAAAAACCATAATCATGTCAGATATGTGACGATGACGATAAAATAACAAATAACTCACAAACAAGTGGCTATCGTGACTTAAAGTTTAATTTTTGTATTAAAATTACATTTTTTAGGCTGTTTTTTTCCAATAAACTCCAAAAATCTTAAAATTAAGCCTATAATACTAGAAATTTTTATGACTTTTTATTATTGTCTATCATAATAGCTTTTAAATAAAATAAAAACCTGCGTTCTAACATAAAAAATGTGCTGGCTAGGAGCATTTAAAGTTGACCACTGATTACGTCACCACTCAGGTAGAGACACGTTTTTTTTTGAAATTTTAATAAAATTTTAAAAAAATTTTAATACATCAATAAAGTATATACGAATTTTTTTTTAATTTTTTTTTTCTATTTTCTTGTCGATAATTTTTGATCTAGTTTCACCCCCTTTCGGGGTTGCACTTTATCCAGGGACACACTGTATATATACAATACAGAAAGGTTATTTGGAAGAGCTCTTTAGCATTACCTTTGTGGTGCAGTGGGCGAATAGCCGGTTGTGACGCAGGAGGTTCCGGGTTCGATTCCCGCCGCGGAACAAATGTTTGCATGATCTACAAATATTTGTTTCGGGTCTGGATGTTTTTCTATATAATATAAGCATGTATTTACAAAAAAAAGAAGTATATAAGTATTCTATCAGTTATCTGGTTCTCATAGTACAAGCTCTGCTTAATTTGAGGCTAGATAGCGCTGTGTGAAAGGTCCAGTAATATTTATATTTATTTTATTTATTTATTTATTAAGTTCGCCTTTGTACTAGTTTTATAAGTGAAATAAAGTATTTTCAATCAATCAATCAATTTTGTAAGTCTCCTTATATTCAGTATTCATTTATTCACCATTTCAATCCATTTTATAATATTGGTTTGTCAAAAATATATTACAAATGTCAGTTAACAATAGAAATATATAAAAATTAATTAATTACAACTAAGCAGAGAGGCTAAGAGCTAAGCTAACTTAAGTAAGAGGTTACATCCTATACTACTCTTGCAGATGAGAAAAGGAACAGCTCATGTATTCTTTTAAATGATAAAATGGGTAGTTCATTGACTTTTATAGTATTTTATTAGTTTATTATTCCTTATTATTATTAATTTGAAAACACAGATTATTCTTCTAGCAGAACCATTCCTCAAAACTTATGGACTGATTACAATACATTATATACCAGAAGCATTCTAATCAAACATTACCAGGAACAATTGGTGCAAACTATCAAATCCGCAAATTCCAGAAAATTGTATTCTGATCCTGATAACCTTGTTACGAAGCTTCGACTCATCTAAATCGATATTAAGGTAACCATGATAATACGTACTAATGGATATCACACTTTCGAAATTTGTAACTCTGGATTTTAAATGCTCGAAAACGTATAATAGAAAAATAGAATTCGAGATGTTTTTTGAAAAGTAATTTTATTATTTCGTGAATACACTTAAAAGCAGTATCCGACATAAATACTATTGTCAGATTATGAGTTCGACTTTTTTCTACAAGATTCGAAAACCCGAAGTAGGTACCTAAGTTTTACCATAAAATTCCCAGACGGAAAATACCTTTTTATATTACTAGCTGACCAATCCGCAGCTTCGCACGCGTTGTTTTTCAATAAAAACACTACCCTCCTCCTGCACAGTTGAATAAAAAGTAGCCTAGGTCCTATCTATATACTAAATTTAATCGAAATCGGTCCAGCCGTTTAGTCGTGAAAACGTAACAAACAGAGAGAGATTTACTTTTGAATTTATAATTTAAAAGTTTCCGCAGCGCATGCGATGAAATACATTTTTTGGCAAATTTTTTTACACCTTGGGTAACATTATTGAAGTTTTAATAGGGATGCCTATTTTTTCCTAGTAATGTAGCCTATGTTACTCAGGGATAATGTAGCATTCTAATGGTGAAAAAAATTTTGACATCGGACCAGTATATTTTGAGTTTTTTTGTTACAAACACACAAATAAACAAATCTTTCCTCTTTATAATATTAGTGTAGATAAAACAAATATTGACACAATACTTCTAAGGCAAATCCGACTCTGATAGGTTAATTTGAATGCTTTAATCAAAATCGAACAATCTAATACATATATGTTTGAACATTCCTGGAATAAGATTTTACGGAATACAGACACACGGAAAACTAAACAATCTGAGTTTTGTTATTACGGAAAAACGTTTTATTAATTAAAACCATCTGCGATTTGAAACATTTCTATTTATATTTCTATAAAAAAAAAACTACGAGCTTACAGTGGTCGCATAGACGCGTCGCGTGTAACATTTGACCACCGCGCGCGCTCATTGGTCTAATCAAATAGCGCGCGCTTCCCCGGTTTTCTGTTACACATTTCCGTTCTTTTCCGGAGCAAAAGGTAGTGCATATAGGTGGGTATTGATGGCACAATTTTGGTGTGACTAAATGAGCTAAAAATATGTGAGGGTTGTTGAGATATAAGGGTTCAAAAAGGATTTAAAAAAATGAAAATTAGATTATTAGGTCAAATGAGACGTGAAAGGTCTTCATTAGTACATTTCGACTCCGTTTTTATTTTTAGTAAGTCCTTGTAGTTTTAATAAAGTTTTAATAAAGTAGTCATAATAAAAACTGAACTTTGACAAAATTCACAGGGTACACCAGTACCCCACAGTGCTGTAATTTGGTATGAGTGTAGCTGAAGTGACACAAATATAGGCAAAAGTCTGAAATCCAGAATAACTGCAATTTGTACCTCAAAAAATTTTAACCAAATAACATGAACGTTATGTGTAATTTGAATGAAACTGTAAGTCAAATTAGTTGTTTATTTATTTCGTGGCACTATTTTGATAGTCAAAGATTACAAATAATATTTTTTTTGTTTTTTGGGAGACTTGCGAGATCTCAGTTCGGGGCGAACCACTAGCATATTTTTGTTTTTATGGAACACTCGCCAGAGCGTAGTTCCAGAACGACTACATCATACACGCTTCATCAAATCCCACAAAGGTGGACTCCCTGAATCCATTTGGCCCGTCATACGGGGACTAAGTGGTCCAATCCACGTCACAGTAATCTGCAGACGGTTCGCAGTTTGATTCTCCTGTGAAACGGCGAAGAGTGATCGGATTAACGTCCGCCAGCGATGTACAGACGCCGACAACGCTGGAGACTCAGCTTTATAGCACATTACATAGAAAACAGGTCGATGTTTACGGAGTCTGTCATCGACCAGTCGGTTCCAATACTTTTTGGCAGCAAAAATATAACTTGGGCTGAAGATTTTTACTATCTCGTAGCTGACGTAGCACTTCACTACGTTTACGTAATATAGAAATACATTTATCTCTATTGGAGCCGCGATGAAGCTACGATGCTGTAGCTTGTCTTAACTATTTATTTTTCCTTCCATCATCATCATCATCATCATCGTCAGCCTTTCTCATCCCACTGCTGGGCATAGGCCTCTCTTCGTTGTCGCAATTCACCTCTGCGCTGTTTTAACCCACATACGACCTGCGATTTTTATAATGTCGTCGACCCATCTTGCCGGTGGACGATCTGCGTTCCTAATTCCATCTCGAGGCCACCACTCAGTCAGCATCCTGCTCCACCTGCTATCACCGCGCCTGGCCACATGTCCTGCCCAACTCCATTTGAGTCCCAATATACGCTTGCTGACGTCTTGAACTTTAGTCCGCTTGCGAATTTCGAAGCAAAGGCGTCCCATTTTCATCATTAATCTTTCATTACAATTAAAACAAAAACATACAAAAGAAGAGCCATGTGCTAAGGGAAGCGGAGCGCAGATGTATAATTAACAATCAAATAAAAACATCGCGTTAAAATATATTCTTCTTAGTCGGGCACTCTTGTCAGAGTGGTCGTGGTTATGTCAGGTCTTGGCTCTTCCGTAGCGGCTCTACCGATTCAGCTCTATTGTAGGCATTGCGAGAACATTCAGTCATGGTAGAGCGTGTGATGGACTTGATAAGATCTGATCATCTCGTTGGAGAGCGACCACGTGGTATGTTGCCCCCCACTCTGCCTTGCACTATTAGACGTCTTTAATCGTATAATAACACGGTATGTACTGTTTGCTTTATTTTTATCATTTTGACTTGTGAATGCATGTTCGTTCATTTAACAGATTCTGGAAATCAGAAATGTTTTGTATCTACTCGCTCTTGTGCCTGGCTTTAATTTATAGAAGGAACTAGCTAACCCTCCCGCGGCTTCGTACGCGTGGTTTGTTAGGGCTTTAAACTCCAATGCTAGATTTTGTATTGATAAAACATAAAATATAAAAGATGACGAGAGAACTGAACTGAGATGACGGCTGAAAGAAAAATGTATGTTGTGACGACCCCTCAAGTGCCCACATTAGGAAGAGTGTAATACTCACTCGTTTAATCCAAGTCTGAGCATGGGACCGGCAGATCTGAGCATGGAATGGGCGTCCGCATTGCTCATACTCCGCGTCTGGCGACCGTTGATGGAAGATATCACGTCTCCTTCGCGAATACCAGATAATGACGCCTTGCGACCTGGGTTCACCTGGAAGTAAATATTGGAGCAATGAAGACCTTATCCCCATAACTATATGGTGTGCTTTAGTATATGTATGTTGACCCGAAAGGCGATTATTATTGCCCTTCCTTACGAAATGAAAGGTTGCTCTAAAATTCAGTTAACCAGCTCTTTTCTTTCTGCAATATTTGCAACCTTCCCCGCACATTTCACTATATGCTTTCAAGAGGAGTGTAAAAAGGCTTTAAGAGAGTGCTACATGCGTTTATAGGCGACGGTGGCCACTTAAAATTAGAAGGATTTCTTATTATTTAATGCTAATTAATAGGAAAATTAAACCTTTCATTTTCATGGTCAATGCTTTTCGGGTTAGCACGCATATTTCGAAGCAAAGTGGACTTATTTGGAGTAGTTTCATTGTATCTTTGGTAGGTATTATATGGTTTAAGCTTCAGATAGAAAAAACAAACCACGGTGAAACTAAGTATTAAGGTATAAACGTATGCATTAGTAGTGTTATACCGACATACAACTACAGGTTGATAGTACTAATCCCTCTCTTAGAAGAATGTATAGATAAACTTTCTAAACGAAACATGACATTCGAAACCACAAACCACCATTTCCATCCCTTAAGGTCAAGGTCATCAAACCTAAGTAAAATATGAGCAAGCCTACGTCAGTACTGTTACGAGCTGAGGGTTCGGGATAAAATAATGGGAATCGATCTAACCAAAATAACACTTTTATTCAGCACTAAACGATGAATACACGAACTTGGTCACACGTAATCACAACACACTAATTCACACCACTGTTGCACCACTTAAAGTCACCGAAATGATCGCACGTATAGCTTAATCCAGACTGACTCGCGAGCAACTACTGTTCACGCGAGACCCTTGTCCACGTCAGTCCTCCAGGGCCTCGCTGAGACTCACTCACTAACTGACTCACTCAGACTGACTGCCCGGCCATCTCTCCGGCCTATTTATATCGCGCATATTTCGATTGTTCGAGAACGATCTCGATCGCTCCAGGAAAGGGTCGGTCTCTCGACACAATGGCCACTCTCCATTCTGCGAAACCGTAAACAATAATAAAGACAAAAGCGCTCGAGAAACCTCGATTACCATTCATTGTTTAACAGTCTCGGCGTAACACTGCCCCCTCCTAAAACATGCTCGTCCCGAGCATTGTTAGCCCCGTAATATCGCGCCAGCCGATCAACATGAACAATTTTAGGCGCACCTCGCGTTCCCTTCTGAATTCGGTATGTGACGTCATTAATCCTGGTCAACACACGGTATGGTCCATCCCATTTTGCTTGTAGTTTAGGGGATTTTCCCTTTTTCCGTATCGGATTGTGCAACCAGACCTGTGATCCCTCATCAAATCGCAAGTTGTTTGAATTTCGGTCATAACGGGTCTTCATTTTCTCAGACATTTGTTGACCAGTTAGTCGAATGTGTTCATTTATGTCGTTCATTTTATTGCGCAGGTCGTTTGCATAATCTGTGATGGCACGCGGAGAATCTGGAGGAATGCCAGTTATCAGGTCTGCAGGCAACCGCAGTTCTCTTCCAAAATTTGCCAACGCAGGAGTGGCGCCTGTACTCTCATGGACTGCACTTCTGTATGACAGTAAAAACGGCTGTATGTGTTGGTCCCAATCGTTTTGCTTATTTTCGACCACTTTGGCCAGATATCTCTCCAACGTCTGATTGAATCTTTCTACCATTCCATCAGACTGAGGATGATAAGAAGTGGTTCTTGTTTTATGAGTCCCCATTATTCGGCATGTGAAGTAGTCCATAACGACCATGAAGTACTTATTTCCATTTTTACTTACAGGGAATGGTCCTGCAATATCCAGGGCTATACGCTCCCATGGGGCTCCAACGTTATACAGTTTTAGTGCTCCTCTGCTGCGTGTATGGGGTCCTTTCACTGCCGCACAAGTAGTGCATCTTCGGCACCAGTCTTCAACATCTTCTCTACAATGGATCCAGTAAAACCGCTCCCTTATTTTTAACAGTGTCCTTTTTACTCCCATGTGGCCTCCCGAACATCCTTCATGGTAGAGTTGTAGCACGTTAGGGACCTTGGCTTTGGGAACTACCATTTGCAGATGACAGTGATCTCCACGAGCGTTTTCCCATTTGCGACACAGCACCCCGTCGTGGATAACCAGGCTCTCCCACTGTGCCCAATAACTCTTCATTGTTGAACTCAGAGCAGCAATGTCACTCCACAAAGGCTTAGTGGTACCCGCTGTGATCCTTTCAATGATGGGTTTAAGGTCTTTGTCATCCTGTTGTGCCTGCTGCAAAGTTTCTTTCCATTCGTCACTTAGGTCCGTTCTCAGCAGCCTGACAGGTTCTGCTTCCTTAGACTCATATTTGGCACAATGTTTGCAGTTCTCAGGGCAAGGTCTTCGTGATAGCGCATCCGCGTTCCCGTGAGATTTTCCACTACGATGCCCAATGTCGAAGTCGAACTCCTGTAATTGTTCAATCCACCTTGCCACCTGCCCTTCAGGATTCTTGAACCGTAAGAGCCATTGCAATGCAGCATGGTCAGTTCGAAGTTGAAATTTACGACCTAGCAGGTATTTGTTGAAATGCTGTAAGGTCTTTACTACAGCCAGCAGTTCCCTTCTTGTGACACAGTAATTTCTTTCCGCTTTGGATAAGGATTTACTGAAGTAAGCGATCACCACCTCCTGATCTCCTTTGCGTTGAGATAGCACACCACCAATACCGGTATTACTTGCATCTGTATCTACAATGAACTCGTTCTCAGTATCAGGAAAGCTAAGAATCGGTGTCTTACACAGTCGGTTCTTTAATTCCTGGAAAGCAGTTTCGCATTCTGCATCCCAGCAGAACAGTCGTTTCTCCTCAGTTAGCCTGTGCAGAGGCTTAGCAATATCCGCGAAGTTCTTGACGAAACGTCGGTAGTAGGAGCACAACCCCAAAAATGCTCTGACTTCGGTCTTATCTTTGGGAATCGGCCAATCTTTGACAGCGTTGATTTTCGCCGGATCAGTTTGCACCCCGTCTTGTGAAACAACGTGACCCAGAAAGCTTACTTGTTGTCTGAAGAATGAACATTTCCTCGGACTTAACTTCAGATTGGCGGCACGAATTTTTGCCAGCACACGTTCTAGATTCTGAAGGTGGTCTTTAAACGTACGTCCCACGATGATGATGTCGTCCAAGTAAACAAGACACGCGTCACCAATCAACCCAACTAGAACTTGCTCCATCAATCTTTCAAAAGTTGCAGGGGCATTGCATAGTCCAAATGCCATGACTCGAAATTGCCACAGCCCCTTTCCTGTAGAGAACGCAGTCTTTTCCTTGTCCTTAGGGTCTATTTCAACTTGCCAGTAGCCACTCTTCAAGTCTAAAGTTGTAAACCATTTCATTCCGGTTAGTGTATCCAATGTGTCGTCGATCCTTGGTAGTGGATAACTGTCCTTCTTCGTAACTGCATTAAGTCGACGATAATCCACACAAAAGCGCAGGCTTCCATCCTTCTTTTTGACTAGAACAACAGGAGAGCACCATGGACTAGATGAAGGTTCTATCACCCCATCATTCATCATTCCCTCAACCATGGTCTCTACTTCCTTTTCTCGAGCAACCGGTAGTCTCCTAGGTCGTTGACGGATAGGTAGCTCGTTACCAGTATTTATCGTGTGCTTAACCAGTCCAGTCTTTCCAATATCAGCATCATTTGAAGAGAAAAGATCGGCGTAGCGATGTAACATTTTCTCAGTCATAGCAATTTCTTCCCTAGAAAGGCTTTTACGGCAATCTTCCAACAGTGACGACACATCGAATTTGCCATTCCCTTTATTGCCTCTAGAGCTAGGCACTTCTTGACATCTTCGCATACAGGCTACTTCCTCGCAGGTGCCCATTAAGGTCCCCTTTTTGATCAGGTGCTCTTCATTACTAAGGTTTAAAATTCGCACCACCGCAGTATCTGTGGTCCTCACTAGCGTCCGGGCCATAATCCACGGAAAGCCATTGTCCGATCTTTCCACCAGTACACATCGATTCTGTCCTCCCGAAGTTCGTGGCAAGCTTACTGGAACAATGGTTTCTGATCTTGGCGGAAGAACAATTTTCTTCAGACTGTACACCTTACCCCTGGTTCCACCTTCCATAAAGAATTCCTCTTCTCCACATTGTAAAACTCCTTGATTTATGTCAATTCTACAATGGTGCTCTCGTAAGAAATCTAAACCCAGAATGCAGTCATCAACTATATCGGCAATGATGACGTTTTGCTGGAAAGGTCTTTCACCCAGCATAACCTCCACCTGCTTTTCACCCAGGACGGATAAGTATGTGCTGACCGGTTGCCGTCAGGAGCTGAATTCGCTCATGGCTACTGTTGAATTTCCCAAGAAACCGATTAGCCAGTTGGGAACTGATCACTGTACGGGAAGCACCAGTATCCAAAGTCATCTTGCACGGTGTTCCATTAATTTGACCTTTGATAGTCAGGCTATTCCCATCATGAACTTGTGAGATCGTAATTCTCAGGGCTTTCTCAATACCAGCCAGCACTCGTCCCGCAGTTCTGGCGCTTACTCGTTTCCCTGCTGCTGTTGAACGGGGCTCACCTGAGCACTCTCCTCTCTTTTTGGGCAGTTTGGCCTCAGATGTCCTTTTTCTCCACACCCGAAGCATCTAGGGCTAAACTTTGGACGACTGTAGTGAGTGTAAGAGTCCTTCACTTCTCTGATGCGGTGAGCTCGGGGGTCCTGACGCACGGCCTCCACCTCCAATGCATGGGCCAATGCATTTTTTAGAGTATCGTGATGTCCAAGCCTTACAGCAGCTCTCACTTCCAAATCACGTATTCCGTCAACGAACGCCTGGATCAAATAACCGTCAAGGGGTGCTGACGAGGTTTGGTATGCCTTTCGAACCAGCTTTTCTATCTCGAGTGCCCACTGCTGTAAATTCTCCGAGTTACGCTGACTCCGGTCCTTTAACTGCGCTCGAAAAACATGTTCCAGGTGTGCGTCACCATAGCGTGACTCCAGCGCTTCTAACAGCTGTTCGTAGGTGACATCCTTCCCAAGAGCCTCTAAAATCGTAAGTGCTTGGTCACGAAGGCCCAGTGTTAAAGCCGTCATGGCCTGCGCCGTCGTCCATCCATTGGCCTTGACAACGGCCTCAAACTGGATCTTGTATGCTGACCACGAAGAACTTCCATCAAATGGTGGCGTCTTAAAACCTCGCGCTGAAGGTGTAGCAACTAGAGGAGCCACATTGTTGTCTCTAGACTTCAGGACACCCAGAGTTTTTTTCACATCAGCGATCTGAAGTTCAGTTTCCGAAATACGGCTCTCATGATGTTCTATCTGTTCTTTCACTTCCTGGAATTCCTTTCCAATTGAACCGAACAATTCTTTCATCAGCCGAGCCTGCTCTTCTTTGTCCTGACGACGCTGTTCTTCCTGCAATCGAGCCTGTTCTTCCTGTTGACGATGCTTTTCTTCTTTATGCTGTCGGCGTTGTTCCTCCTGCAGCCGAGCCTGCTCTTCCTGTTGACGACACTGTTCTTCCTGCAATCGTCGCTGCTCTTCTTGTTGACGACAAAGCATGGCCATAATAGCAGCAAGATCGCCTGTCACAGGAGCTTGCCCCACGGATGATGATGATGATGATGATGCTCCAAATGATTCGGTGGCGGCTGATTCCATCTCCATCGACTAACGACTCTGCCGAGCTTCTTGAACCGGAGAATCTCCAAACCACCTTTCATCCATTTCCTGTTGTCGTTGACCTCTCGTCCTTACACCGTCCACGTTATCTTTTGGCAGAACCGGCATTATTTTATCCCATTTCTGACACCAAATTGTTACGAGCTGAGGGTTCGGGATAAAATAATGGGAATCGATCTAACCAAAATAACACTTTTATTCAGCACTAAACGATGAATACACGAACTTGGTCACACGTAATCACAACACACTAATTCACACCACTGTTGCACCACTTAAAGTCACCGAAATGATCGCACGTATAGCTTAATCCAGACTGACTCGCGAGCAACTACTGTTCACGCGAGACCCTTGTCCACGTCAGTCCTCCAGGGCCTCGCTGAGACTCACTCACTAACTGACTCACTCAGACTGACTGCCCGGCCATCTCTCCGGCCTATTTATATCGCGCATATTTCGATTGTTCGAGAACGATCTCGATCGCTCCAGGAAAGGGTCGGTCTCTCGACACAATGGCCACTCTCCATTCTGCGAAACCGTAAACAATAATAAAGACAAAAGCGCTCGAGAAACCTCGATTACCATTCATTGTTTAACAGTCTCGGCGTAACAGTACTAATATCTACATTGTGCCTACGTCGTATAACTTCCACGCACTATGTTTAAAAGGTTTAGGTATTGCCACTGGTACTATTTTTGTCACATATATGTATAGGTCAGTGACCTGAAGGCCAATACCCGAATAAATCCCTCAATTAAATCCAGTTGAATTCAAGAGAATTGAATTCAATCAAAAATTAATTTTGATCTAATATCTATCAGTCTATCAGTGCAATGCCTGAACCGACAGTTGACTCAACTAATATTTAAAAAAATGGATTACCAGTGGAGTTATAAGCGATGGTTACCACTTAACATCAGGTAACCAAACACTGAATGTTATACGAGTATCGGTCTTAAAGAACATTATAACATTTAACTATCTCAATTTATTTCATCCAAGTTTTAACCCCTATTTACCTATGTTAAATAAGATCTATTAGCTTCGATTACAATCTATTACATTAACATTTATGAACGTTAAATAAGCATCGCACCGAACCAAGAAAGTGCTCATTTCCTAGGCGATATATTTATTGAGTGAAATAATATCGCATAAAATTAGCTAGCGTACGAATGCCATAGAGTAGGAAACAAGTGAGCAACTTTAGTTACAAACCCCATTCGGTTCCCGACGCCTTGCCGCCGGAGAGCAGAACTTCAACATGTTTCCTTCCTGAAGCTCACCCTAGACCACCCTCAAACCGCCCCGACCCACACGCACACACAACCGCTACAAATATTCACCCTAACAGTACACACACTATGTTAAGAAAGGTCATTGCTATTCACACACAGGGATTATAAAGTCATTTTACAATAACAAGCACTCATTAGTATGATGACAAAGTTAATAACACAAAATAACCAAATTACAAACGGCACAATTATCACGCACGCCAGATCGTTTACGACATTATCTAAAGCGCGGCCGAAGTCATGATTGCCCAAGAAAGTCATGGACGAGACTGAACCACAAAAGGCAGGCACGCGACGTAACAGGCAATTTCATCGAAACATTATATGGGCATTATTCGAAAATGCATGCGCCTATCGTGAGGGCGGACACACACCTATTGTTACGTCGGGGACGATCACTCGCCAAGAATATTAATCTTGTCGAAGGTGAGGCGAGGTATCGACTGGTCGCCGTCTCCAGGGACACCACGGGCGTGTACTTAATGGGACGATGAACCTCCACATTGTATGGTAATAACATTAGATAATTTTAAGTGCGAATATTTGAACAGCTTCACCGTGTTGACGTTACGAGAACCAATTAATTTAAGCATTTAGTTAATGCCACTTACTCTAAAACATCAAGTAAATTAACATTGTGCAAGTTACGAGACGGCCTGTAACATAGTAATAATGCTCATTTATGATACCCTCGTGTATAATTTGAGATGCTTCAAAACACTCATGTTGGTGTGAAGTTCGTAAGATTCGAATTACTAAAACACATTTCGCAGGAGGGAACGAGCGCGCCAGTCTAGTAAGCGATAAGGAAAAGAGCTATTCTAATGCAATGAATATGGAAAGAAAAGGCGTCCGTAACGCAAGGGAAATTCAAATTGCAAGTCCATTGTTCCATACCCATGTGAGGCGGCAAAGAGCTTAAACGTGTAAGGAAATGCTCCAGCTTAGTTACAGATTAATGCAGGTTCCGCGAAACCCGATGAAGAATGAATATATGCAAGTTCTACCGGTTACTGATCGCTATAAAATTGTGGCGGGCGTCTAATGCAGTTGGCGAAATTATTTGCAAAGAATCGAGACTTGCCTTTTACTTATTATATACTTTTACTTAATATATATATATTATACTTATTCCTCCCATTATAATACGTTTACTTACTTGTTTCTTAAGTGTTGTATCTAGATTGTAAGGTACAATATAGAATTTTCATTCATTCAAAAATTGCACATGTTCGTCTCCTGCAGCACATAAACCCAAAAACATGACACTTATGTGACACTGGCTTCTCTCGAGTATTTCGTCTCGTATTAAATTAAATGCAGGACTTACAGCGGTGTCTTGTTAGTGCAATTAAATCAAGCGTAGCGCCGCACTCGACACCAGACAAGTTTATTCGTTTAAAACTTTAGCGGAATCATGTGGAGGATTTGAATAATGGATGGCAGTGCATGGGAAGTCATATTACTGTAACTTTATTAGTCACTAGCTGTTACCCGCGAATTCGTACGCGTTACACTACTAAATCTGTAGGTAATCTAGAAATAAAGCTAAACTCGCTGTTGCAACTTGACTTGACACCTAATTTTTATCCCATGGGACTTGATTTGTGGGATAAAAAGTAGCCTATATGTTATTCTAGGTCTAGAACTAAACTTCAGCAGAGTTTGTGCCCAATCCGATAAGTAGTTTTGGTGTGAAGGGTAACAAAGACCAAAATCATTTTCGTATAGAAACTTTGATATCCCATTTTTATCCCATGAGAACTGATTTACGGGATAAATTGTAGCCTATGTAGTGTTCCAGGTTATAACCTACGTATATACCAAATTTCATCGAAATCGGTTACTGCAGCCGTTACTGCGTGATTGAGTAACAAACAAACACACATCCAAATTTTTGCATTTATAATGTTAGTGTGATTTATCGGAACATGGAAACAAGATATCAACAATTCTCTTCGTTTACACATATGTACCTATGTGACAATATTAGAACAATCTTTTAAATTTCTAAGTAATACCTTCTAATACTTAGAAAACAAAATATTATCGGTATATGTATACGTTTTCTAAGAAGAACATTACAAAGGTAAAAGAGAAACCCAACAAGCTTTTCTGTTAAATCGTACACAAAACCTAAATAAATTTAATAGAAAAAACAACAGGTGAAATTCAGAGAATTGGCGTCAGAATCAATGTGCTTAAATCACATGTATAATCATAGTAATAAAATTACACGCGAAAGGGTGTCTCAAGATACAGGATATTTTACTATCACCAACATAGTCTGATCTCCGTCACTTCTTCTCAGGAGAGTAAAATAGTAAAGGGTAAGATAAGACGTGGTAAGGCTCTATTTTGGCTGGACGGGTATAAGTACTGTTGGCATGCGGAACACGTAAGCCGCGTGACTCCGCACGCACGTGCGTCGCCTCACGATCCGACTCCATATCTACTCGAATCCTATGCCCAATTTATCCTACTTATTTCGGGACATTCTGTACTTTTATCACTCTATACTTTGTATTACATGTCAAAGCAAAGGGGATGAGCCAAATACAGAGTAATGGATTCGGTGAATTACGCTTCCTAAAACGAAACGAACTATCGACTGACCGGCAATTTAACTTAATTTAAGGGAAGGAAGGAACTTCGTTAATAGGCTTTCTACGATCACTTATCTTTAGGTGAGGTAGTGGTGAAGTGTTTGACTATCTGAATTAAAAAAAAATGTATCGACTTGTCCCTATGTGGGTACTTTCCAGTCCAATATGGTCTGAGGATACACCTCTTAGGGAGTTAGGGTCTTTGAATGTAAAGCAAAGAATTTAACACGTAAGCACTACGTACATTAAACGCAGCACACGCAAGCGTAATCGTGCAGTAACATGACGATTTTCTAAATGAGCAGCATAATGTAGGAACGTGGCGTATAAATTTACGCGTGAACTGGCGACAAAGCGTCGTCAACTGCGACCCCTTGCAATCTGCGATAGAGTAGTGTTACCATCGAGTAGAGTAAATTATCGACTCTGTATAAGACAAAATAAAACGTTTCACTCGATAAAAAAACCGATCAGAGCATCAAAGCTTTTTCACTTGTGTAACCATTAATACTTTCCAGGCGGATCTTCAATCACAGAATTTACAATCAATGTTTCAACAGTACTGCGTACGATTATTTTTTCTTTTTTAGGTAGTGTAACACTTTACTGCCAATCTCTCTTTTAAACTGTCAACCAGTACAGATCCATGTTTTAAAAAGAATCTGAACAGTACTTCATAGTCCAACCCCTGCAACCTGTGCGTAATGATGCCTGCCCTGACTTTCGACTGGTACGGGAATTAACTAGGCTTTGATGACATATTGTCTGGCGGGCGGCGGTATAGGAATTTCAGTTGAAAATATTTTTTGAAAGGATTCTAACCGATTTATGTTTTTTTTGTAAAGTAGGAACGGCATTTCAAAAAGAATGTGAAAACTGCTAGTCTGCCACCGATTTTTATGTATTTTTGCAAGCTTTTATTTAGCTTGCAATGTTTGTTAGTTAGTTGGTTTAGGCCGAATTCCACCACTTCCTCTTATCCTACGGAGTTGATATTTGACATGTTCCTTCAGTTCCGATAACAATGCATTTTTATAGTAAGCATGACCTGATTCTACACCCTGGATTGACTCCAGACGAAGGAACTCCTCAACGGTGAACAGTACACACGAAATTTTTTATACGCATTTAAATTTGGAATAAATACTTATGTTACTTTGGTGGCATTGCATAATATGTTACCATGGAGGTGATCTCGTGATGGAGACGGATGCTAGACAATGGATCTTCTGATTGGATTGTCATGGGCTACTTGTGTTTGGGCTCATTTTAATCTGCTTGCGGTTCTGACTATGGATTTTATAAAAGCTTGTTTTGAAAAAGTAATTTTTCAACAAAAAACGTATATGTATGTAAATAAACCAACCATCTAGTCGAGTATTCTAGTGGTGTAGAAAACAATAAAAGCCAAAGATAGTGGATACGAATAATAACAAAAGGCCCGTAATCTTTGATACTTATTGAATAGGGAATACAAGCCAGAAAACGGCCAGGATCCCTGCATCCCGAGATTCGGGATCCCGGGATCCTGACCGTTTTCTGGCCCCGAAAATCCCGGGACTGACTTGATTAGCCAAGGCTAATCTCGGGATTTTCGGGATTGCCACAAACAAGTCTAGTTTGTATTCCATAGTCCGTTGCGCCTCGACAATACCCTTGCCTAGATTATACGACGAAGCGATGATTTAACTGGTGTGTTGAATTATTTACAAAATCCACAAATGGATGATGAAAATTAGTTATTGTCGAATTTGGAATGGAATGACATATTTCCAGTTCCGACACAGGCTTTAGTAAGGAATCAAATAAAGGGTATTATTAAAAGACTTAATAGTCTAAATGGCACGGAAGAAGAGGAAAGGTCAGGATAACAAACAGATGATGAGCTAAGGCCAGAAACCTCTCAACCCCAACTTTCATTAAAGGAAAAGGCACAGCTGGAAATTAACACGAGTATGAAATCCCCAGATCCTGAAGTACAAGTACAAAATGAATTGGGGTTGGCAAATAGTATTAGACGTGAAATGAGCCTGTTCGAAAATAGAGGAGTTCTTGGATATCACTTAAAAACAGCATATAAGCATATATTGTCTATTCCTCTAACCAGCGTAGAACTTGAGCGAGCGTTTTCTGCTGCTCCTTATGTTGTCCTACTAAGCAGGATTGGAAGTCAAACATTGGATGCTTTGATATTTCTGTGATTATATTTTCGAAATTCTAATAAGTTTTATGAGTTGTCTTTTTGATTTCTTGCAAACGTATAGTTTTTTGTTTTGTCCTTTTTCTTTTATTATTATATTGTGTTGTGCAAATACATTAAAAACATTTTTTTTAATTACTCAAGTTTTTTTTTTCATTTGAGCCTAATTAGAAACCACATAGTCCCATGATAGGCCCGGGATTACGCTTCAAAAATCCCGGGATTACGGGATTTTTGAAAAACATGCTCGGCATTGTATTCTCTATTATTGAACCATCCTAACGATCGCAAGAAGATAGAAGTATATTATTACACTAACATGAGGGATTTAGACCTCTGTCAGCGACATCAATCGAATCATACACCGTGAAAATACAAAGCTATATTTGTAAGTTGTTACTAAGGCCCGTAAGACCCATAGCAGTTTAAACTAAAATTCTAAGCTGAAACCGTCACTGACAAAGAAAAGTTATAGTTTAAACTTAGAATTTTAGTTTAAACTGCTATTGATCTTACGGGCCTAAGTCGTTTTAATTTTATGTATGTCAAACTAATATTTCTAAAACATTTTTATAATTTAAAAGATTATAAGCTTTCTAGTATCTTCTATAAAACGCCAATTTAATAGTCGCCAAGTTGGCTCAACGTTGCTACGTTTCCTGGGAATTTTTGAGATAATTTTGGGGATCAACTTGTGCCTTTATTTAAGATTACTTTTAGAATCTTGATGGACGGGTACTAAATTAATATCTACCATCTAAAAACTGGTTAACAAAATACAAGGTAAAAGAAAAATCAATCATTTGATCTAAGACAACTCCCGTGCGGCACGAAAAGAAAATTTAATGAAGACGATACCAAGTCGTTAGTAAAAATGATTGATTAATGTTTGGTTAGCAAACACAATTTTACTGGCACACAATCTTACTCACATCAAGGGTGCGGTAGGGTGTATCGCTGAGGCTCTGAAAATATCAGACATATTTTAAACCTTGATAATGAGTTCGTTTTTTCTACTGAAAATAACTAATTTAACTAATTATTTATGGTGAACAAATTCGTAAAATACTGGCCCTGGCAGCGGGATTAAATCTACGAATGAAGCTAATGAATGAATAAATTCATACTAATAATATTATAATAAAATATTATAAAATAACTCTGCCCCTCTATGTCTCTGTCTGTTTGTTACATTTTCAAAACTAAACAGCTGGCCCGATTTCGATGAAATTTGGTATGTAAATAGATTAATAATAATAATAATAAATAGACATAATCAAGTTGCCAGAATTATCCATCAGCAGCTTGCTCTTCAGTATGGCTTTGTTGGACCTGAGGTGCCATATTATAAATATGTGCCAGAGCCAGTTCTAGAAAATGGCCGTGCCACGCTCTATTGGGACCGGTCTATCATCACGGACAGGACTATTGTTGCCAATAAGCCAGATATCGTGCTGGTAGACCGGTCAGAGCGCCGAGCGATACTTGTTGATATTACTATCCCACATGATGCTAATCTCGTGAAGGCCGAGAAGGACAAGCTAAGCAAGTACCTTGACTTGGCTCATGAGATTACCGCCATGTGGGATGTGGAATCAACAATTATCGTTCCGATAGTTGTGTCGGTCAACGGACTGATAGCGAAGAGCCTCGACCAATACCTTAAGAGGCTCTCGCTAGGAAGTTGGATCAAGGGTCAGATACAGAAGGCGGTACTCCTGGACTCGGCACGCATAGTCAGGAGGTTCCTCTCTCTGCAGCGCTAGCCACCGATCGCTTGGGCCTTGCTTCGCGGTCGGTGGTTTACCGTTTTTATAAATATATTTTTTACTATAATGTTTGTTTTTCGTAAGATACTTTGTAGTGAAAAATGTATTTTTTATAAACGAGTATTAAAATAAATATGTGTGAATAATAATAATAAATATTTCTGGACATTTCACACAGCGCTATCTAGCCCCAAACTAAGCAGAGCTTGTACTATGGGAACCAGATAACTGATAGAATACTTATATACTTTTTTTTTGTAAATAAATACTTATAATATATAGAAAAACAGCCAGACACGGAACAAATATCTGTAGAACATACAAACATTTGTTCCGCGGCGGGAATTGAACCCGCTACCTCCTGCGTCTCAGCCGGCTATACGCCCACTGCGCCACGGAGGCAGTCTCTATTGATAGGTTTTGCTTGCACAGTCACTTCTTCTCCCGGTTCTTGATTATGCTGACGCCAGCTATCTCGACCTTACGGAGGACCAACTAAACAAGCTTGAGCGTCTGCAAAATTTCTGCATTCGTTTTATTTTTGGACTCCGTAAATTTGATCACATCTCCGAATTTCGTCTCAAGCTCAAGAGGTTACCTATTCGTCTTCGCCGGAATGCTCATATCCTTTCCCTCCTGTACCACATCCTCCGAAATCCCTTAACCCCTTCCTACTTGAAGGAACGATTTGAGTTCCTTCACTGCTCTAATCCTCACTCGTTCCGATCGTCTGAAAATGTGATGCTGAAAACCCAGTTCATAGAACTTTCATCATAGAATCTATAACCGTTCCTTTACAGTTCAAGCAACACGTCTTTGGAACACATTACCGGTCTCAATACGGCAAGCTCCATCATTAGCCACATTTAAAACAAGATTGAAAAGATTTTATCGCTCAGAAACGTCGTAGTATCGCTATAGATATATATGTATGTATGTTTATGTATATTTTTATTTAATTTTATTTATCGTGAGTATATTATTGTCAATATTTACTTAAGTATATTGTTTTATTTTATTGTAAACGATCAGCGCTCTCCTTAAATTTAATTATTGTTCTGTTAATATATACCCCCCTCCATTATTGTAATGTTACAAAAATCCTCTACATCCAAAGGTTGTTTGGAAGAAATCTCTTCCAAGCGATAAGACTGCCCATTGTACTTGTTGCTTTGTGAATTTTATTTTTATGTTTGTTTCTTGTGTGGTGTACAATAAAGTATTTACATTCATTCATTTATTCATTCATTATGACCGCGATTGGGACATAGGCTACTTTTTACCCGACTTGCGTAGAAGGAGGGTAATGTTTTTATTGATATACCACGCGTGCTAAGCCGCGGGCAGGTCAGCTAGTAATCGATAAATAATGCTGGACATTTCACACAACGCTATCTAGCCCCAAACTATTTTTTTTTTCTGTAAATACATACTTGTAATTTATAGAAAAATACCCAATCCCGAAACAAATATCTGTAGATTATGTGAAAATTTATCGTGGAGCGGGTATCGAACTCGCAACCTCCTGCATTCAGCCGGCTATTCAAGTTCTGCGCCACATTGGTCGTTATTTTTTTGAGATTTAAGTAAACTTTATCTAACAAGTAATTATGCACATTAAATTTACACTACAATTTTCCTAACTAATGTTAAAACAAACTAACCATTAATTCTAGTAATCATTTATTTGAAACTCGTTATCGAATCTTGTGTTATGCTTATTAGATTTTTTTAAAGGCACACACTTAATTGGAAGCTCCGTAACATTCATCCCGTCCTTTGAAAGCTTCAGCATTTTTATTCCGGTTCCACTCACCAATTTTCAGTTCATATTTTCCAAATATCAGTCAATTAATCAGCGCTTTTCAACAGTCCGAGTTCCATTTTCCGCAAAAAGAAACCATTGTGGGTAATTCCCGACACAAACGAGCGTTAGCACCGACTGCGCCTCCGTTACTTTTACGCGACGGACAGGGTCAATAGAATAGCTGGACCAATCCACTAAATCTAGAGATCCCGTGGCTACACGTTTTTTTCCTCTAACGACCTCCGTGGCGCAGTGGGCGAATAGCCAGCTGAGACGCAGGAGGTAGCGGGTTCGATTCCCGCCGCGGAACAAATGTTTGCATGATCTACAGATATTTGTTTCGGGTCTAGATGTTTTTCTATATATTATAAGTATGTATTTACACATAAAAAAGTATATAAGTATTCTATCAGTTATCTGGTTCCCATAGTACAAGCTCTGCTTAGTTTGGGGCTAGATAACGCTGTGCGAAACGTCCTGCAATATTTTTTTTTCTTTACTTTTAAGGGTTCCCTAGCCGAACTACTCTTATAGTTTCGCCATGTCCGTCCGTCTGTTATCCATCGATGGTCTTAAAAACATAAGGGGTTTTCGCCATATCCGTTTGTCTGTTGGGGTATCGTTGAATAGGTCTTGCAAAAACATAAGGTTTTTGCAAGGCTAATGACAATACATAACTCCGCTAACGAAATATAAAGCTTCAAAGTGGGCATTTTCGTAATAGTCGTGCAATGCAGTTGCAACAACACAATACAGTTGCTATTACTCCATTACTGGAAGAGGTTCCTGTAGAAGCTTCACGAAGAATACAATAATTGAAGAGAAAGGTATGAAAATGTAATGAAAATACACAGCTGCCTCTCCAGGCCTCGCTGGAGGTACATAGGTACAATACTATTCTCTTGACAAATAGCAGTGTTCCCCGCAAACAAAGTGCTCTCTACAAGAGATGTTTTACGGTTTACAGCGAACTTTAATTGCGTAATCTGACACTAGTCTTGTTCTTTAGAGTTCGCAAGAAGCAAATTGCTTTTCTTTTATTATGAATAGGGAGATCCTGTTGCTCTTCAGTTTTAATGCCCGGCGATTTGTTTGGTATCGCAAATATTGACCGATCTTAATAAGCTTTCCATTTTAACTTTGTTATAAATTAGTTACGAGAAGTCTTATTATTCATAGCATAAAACAGGCTTCAGATGTAAACCAGAACTTATAATTGGAACTGCAACGGGTGGTTTTCTCCAGAAAACCTTTACATAGAGAATATTTAGTTTCGCAATACAAACATGGACTTTATGATACACGTAATAGCGCCTCTACACGATGGGCCATGATGGGCGATGATAGACGATCACCATCGTGTAGAGGGCATAATTGCCTGTAATCGCCCATGATCGGTGACGATCGAGCGTAATTGCCGCTATGACGGTTTTTCGGACAAACATCAAAGGAGTTTGCGGCCATGATTGTAAGCGTGTCCATACGATCGCCGATCACTCAGGTCGTATTTGTTTACGGTACGGCGCGAACGCGTGCGTTATGAGTAATGTATAACAGATAATGGTTATATACACTAAATAAATATCGGCAGCTGCTATTGTTTCGATGTCCATAATTAACAAATATAGCTGCGCAATCATGGTGGCAATCATTGCGCATTCTGTGATTGTCCATCATGGCCCATGGTGTAGAGGCTATATACATAAGATATATGTATATTTTTCTGTCCTCGTATTGTCTAACTAATTATACCTATTTTATAAGTATATATTTTTACTAGCTGTTGCCCGCGACTTCGTACGCGTTGCACTTCTAAATGTGTAGGTAACCTAGAAATAAAGCTAAACCCGCTGTTGTAACTTTACTTGACACCCCATTTTTATCCCATGGGAATTTATTTATGGGATAGAAAGTAGCTTATGTGGTAATCCAGGTTATAATCTACATAATATACCAAATTTTATCGAAATCGGTTCCACGTGAGTAACAAACAAACAAATAAACAAACATCCAAACTTTCACATTTATCTTATTAGTGCAATGTAAAAAAATTGCGCAAAACAATATACACTAAATTAAACTTCTAAGACCAACTAAAAGAAAACTATTTTCTTCTGAACAAAATGTTCTACTCGTGGTCCTTACCATTTCAAATTTCGAACTCTACGTCCCTATGAGGCCGTTTTCTAAAAGTGCATAACCTGTTTAAGCTTAGAAACCTTCAAATGAGGTACTCATATAGTACGGTGACTTTCGAGACATTCCAATTTTAACGTGTTGCTTATGTTTATAAGTGAGTTCAACCATTTTTGAATAAAATCGGATTAAGTTTTCAAACATGTTTCAAAATAAAATGTAATTTAAATCAAAAACACTAAGGAGTATTGATATCAACTTCGAAGCAAATCACCGCCAAAATAACTTTCTACCCCTTTTTAACCTCGTTAGGGGATGAATTTCAATAAATACGAAACACGTCTTCCATCAATTCTGTTAAAAAAAGTTTATGCAAAATTTGAAGTAAATTAGATTTAAGATCACAAGAATCACGTTGTCCCATACAAACTTTGCCCCCATTTTTCATCCTCTTAGGGGTATAATTTTGGAAAATCCTTTCTTATCGGGTGCCTACGTCATACAAAGAACACAACCTCCAAGTTTCAGGTCTCTACGATCAGCGGTTTAGGCTGTGCGTTGATCCGTCAATCAAGCATTTTATATGTATAGATGAGATACGAATATATTGATTTGGTTAGCATACATTTTATCGAAATAAATAGAATAAGTAATTGGTATATCGAGAAGGCTTGCCAGATACTGGAACATTATTACGCAAGCCTCGCATTAATTGCCTGCACTTGTAGGTACGTATGGTGAGTAAATGAAACAAATAAACAGCTTCAAAAGTTCAATTACATACCCTCGATATTCTGAGTGGCTGGTTCTGATCGGCGCCGCCGTGCATGCGGAAGCCCCACGGCGCGCCCCCCGAAAGTTCCACCTCCCGCGCCGTCATCGCCTGCCCTCACACCATCACTCCTCGCACCAACACATCAACAACCATCCACAGAATTATGCCGTCAATGTGCAACACCCATTTTAAAACTCGGATGGAAGCCAGTCATTTCAATATTACAATGTATTCTGTTTCCGGTAGAGGTTTTCAGCCTGCAACAAACAATAATTGTTTTTAAATGGCATGAAATTCGAAAGCAATAAAGTAGTAATCAGTACAATATATATCATTTGCGACAGCGGTATCGGTTGCCATTACTGTCAAATTGGATAGATAGAGCAATTAGATGGGGCAAGAGGGTACACTGGACTCTCCTAGTATAGGAACCTATTCAGGTAATTAAGAACAGATAAATACCTAGATACTAGTGGTTCGCCCCGAACTGAGATCTCGCGAGTCTCCCATAAAAACAAAAATATATTATTCGTAATTTTTGACTATTAAAATAGTGTCAAGAATAAACAACCACCTTACATGACCTACAGTTTCATTCAAATTATAGGTAACGGGAGTTCATGTTAATTGGTTACTCTTTTTTGGGATACAAAATGCAGTTATTCTGGATTTCAGTCTTTTGCCTATATGTATTTGTGTAACTAAAGCTACACGCATACCAAATTTCAGCATTGTGAGGTCACTGGTGTACCCTGTGAATTTTGTCAAAGTTTTGTTTTTATTATGGCTCAAAACCTACAAGGATTAAACTAAAAATAAAAACAGGGTTGAAATGTACTAATGAAGACCTTTCATTTGACGTCCCACTTGACCGTATAGTTTCATTTTCATTTGTTTTTACCCCTCTTGAATCCCAATATCTCAACAACCCTCAACATTTTTAGCTGTTTTAGTCACACCAAAATTATGCCATCACTATCTACCTATGTATCAAATTTTACGATGAACAGATCAACGCTTCGAAAGTTATCCTCGGACAAACAAACATACATACATTCATACTTACATACATACAGACATACACACAACGCCGATTTGCCCAAGTTGATTTGGAGATCTCGCTTCGCTCGATCAATTAAGAACTTATGATCTCAATACCGATTTATCGATATACCTAGTCAATATATTTTACAGTTTGTTGCCCCAATAACAATATTTTCAAATTGAGCAAAGATATCCTAATCGCAGGATCGTGTTACTCAATAGATATGCATGTGTGGTTTTAGCTTTATTACGCGTGTATATTTAGTTTTATTAACAGTCCCTGATCGTTTTAAGATCTCGTAAAAGTTGTAAAGATGCATAAATAAACCTTTAAGTGTAACAGATGTAGTCTGAAACGATATCGTTTCGTAACATTGAATGAAAGTCGACGCATTTTTTTTCATATTTCAGTAAAATTGCATATTATACCTTGGAATAATAATATAGATTAGTAAAGCATCTTAAACTCAAACTTTATGTTAGAATTTCACATTTCCAAAGTTTCCTGGCAGCTTTTGTGTTATTAAACAGTTATTACTTATTTGTATGTCAGTATTTTATGTTCAAACAGTATTCTAAACGCAACTAGGTAAAGAGCAATGTCATAAACTAAAAGTTGTTGTTTCTCCCGAAGTCAGTGGGCAAAAGTTATTTCAGGCTATGATGCAGTCTTACATCAGAGATGAAGGTCGATGCGTGTGTGGAAAATGGTTCATTTTCAATTTTAAGCTTTCACCTTTCAGTAGTTCTTTGATACAAATTAACTCTTAAAATTAAACAAGACCCGTCAAGTACGAGTACACCGAGGGTTCTGTACATTACCTATATTTATGTTGATTTAGCAGCGCCATCTAGTTATGCGACTCAGAAACCATGTAAACTTTTAAGGCAGCTTTCTAAAACAACTTTTTTAGATAGACAATGTTTTATTGTTCTTGTAATCTTTGCATTTATTTCTATCAATCATATTAATTTCAGATTTTTCACTTTACAAACTTATCTCCGAAGTTTGCAGAGCGACAGTATTTTTTCGAAACCTTTTTTTTTTAATTCCAATTCTATAAGTATACGAAAAAATATGGTTTTGGATTGATAAAATAAACTCTTCTATGTGATACCCAACGAAAACTAGAAATCCTATTTTGGAAGTTAAATCCCCACTAGCTTGGCCCCTTTGGCAATCACAATTAAAAATATGTTTTGGACTTTTTCATTTCCAATAAGGTGGGTCGAAATTTGAAAAAGAGTCGCACCGGGTTCCCTTTTTACCATTTTGGCCCGAATCCCTAAACAGCTTCTACCCAAGTATGACAACAAGGCTCTGAGGTCACGCAGCAACTTTTGTAAATATGGTGTTTGGTAATATACTGACGATACTCAAGTGACGGTTTCTCAGAACATAAAAAAGACTTCTCGAAATAAAAACTTCTCGAAATAAAAACTACTAGTAATATTACCAAATTTTAAATAAAATCGACTAAGTTTAGGTGATTAATTTGATAAAAAACTTACTGCCTACTCTTGCAATCGATATCTAAAAATAAAGGCCGTAATCCACGATAGCGTAGATTTGCAGAGATGAGAATACCATGCGAATATAACTAATAGCATATCGATACGGTCAAGTGGCGATGTCTTATTTTCTACAGCGCATTCGTAGAGAGAGGACATAAGTAGCAAATCTACGCTTTTGTGGATTACGGCCTTTATTTTTGGATGTCGATTGCAAGAGTAGGCACTAAGTTTTATATCGAATTAATCACCTAAACTTAGTAGATTTTCTTTAAAATTTGATAATATAACTAGTAGTTTTTTTTTCGAGAAGTCTATTTTTATGTTTTGATAATTCCTTGTCACTTGTTCCATGTTTACTTGAATATCGCCAGTATATTACCAAACAACCTGTAGTTCCTATTAAACCAATTCCTAAAAAAATATTTTATAAACTTAATAATTGTTAAATTGACCTTATAATGTAAACAATATGCGATAGTGCTGCAAAATTAATTCAACACGCGTCCGAACAGCCGCAATGTACAATGATGACGTCTAACTAAAACCTGCGGTCACCCTTCGCGTACCGAACATTTGCGACCAGCATTTTGACACATATGTAAACACGTCCATCCCATTATGTGGGTACTGCGAACGGGTCCGCCATCATTTTAACGGGAAAATAATTAAATGTGCACCAGAATTTTGTATTGTGCGCGCGCCAATGAATCACTGATCAAATTTAAAGTACGTGCAAGTACTGTAGTTAATTAAGAACGTTATTCCCAAAAGTTTTGTTTTTCGCTTATATAGCTTTTACTGGTAATATTTTGATGACACCAAAAAATAAGACACAACCTTCGAGTCGTTCATCTTGTCTAGTTTGGTTTGAAGGGTATGGTTGCCGGTGAAATTACAGGCATGAGGCTATTCACTTGTATGCCTCAAGTTGACAGACGCCGGGTAGTGCATTGTAGGTTACATTTTTATACCACTAAGGTAGCAAACAAGCATACGGCCCACCTGATGCCGTACTTACCGTAGCCTATGGACGTTTGTAATACCAAAAGTATTACTCGCGCGTTGCCGATCCTTTAAAATTTTCAAAACGCCCTTTTTGAAGAACCCCATACTGGGGAAAAACTCGGCAGGGAGACCATTCCACAAGCGAAGTGTTCGCGGTAGGAAATTCCTCTGGAACCTCACGGTACGCGACCACATCGTCTCCAAGGTGTGTGGATGGATTCCCTGCTGATGGCTAGCGGTGCGATGATAAAAGAAACCTGCAGAAGTTTATAAGGAGGGTGACCTACAAGGCAATACTTTGTTATAGGCGATGGATACCACTTACAATCAGGTGGGCCATATGCTAGTTATAACTCACGTCGTATAAATAAAAATAAGACAATATTCGTAATGCCTGTATCTTTGATACGAGCAAGCCTTACGATTTGCTTACCAGATTATTTAATTAACGTTAGGCGCATCCAATTAACGTTAAAAATTGTTTATTGGAAATGTTTTGATTACTGGATAAATATTCAAGCTATCGGTATTAAAACCACACCCAACCTACAGTCCGGATGTGTATTTTAAATAAATGTCGTACATAACAAAACAGGTTGTATAAAGTACAATACACATCTAACTAAATTGAGTTAGGGAGTTTAATTTGTGTTACCCTGTGCTGATGCAAACATAGGTAACTTCTTTTTAAATTTATGACTTTGTAGAACTAAGCGATATTGTTTGCTGGTGCCAATAAACGTGTTTTAGAAAGCGAAACGAAACTGATGGAAATATCGAACTGGTCGAACCATTTGATAGAGAATTCACAAACGAATTCAAAGCCCAAACACTAGCGAAATGCCACCGATGAAATACGCATAGTTGTATAGGCGTGAACCGTATTCTATAGTGCGATAAATAAGCTTCAAGCGAGCTACTCTCAATATGGCGGAAGCATGAGAGTGACATCTGAATCAAGCCCTGCCATGCCACCATCTCCTAGCAGATACGACACGTGCTTGTGTTGACCTTATTTCGACTCGCACAGTAATGTTGGTACAAACGAAATGAAAACAATGTGTGCACAGACACGACAAATTGAAAGTAATCCACAGTTGAATCACTAGTTACCACAAGCACCGTTGGTATCTCTTATTATTATATAGATAGTTATTATATATGTATTATTTAAGTATTCAAGGGTAAGTAATTGTAAGGTGCAACAATATATATATGTATATATAGTATAAACGACCTCCGTGGCGCAGTGGGCAAATAGCCGGCTGAGACGCAGGAGGTAGTGGGTTCGATTCCCACCGCGGAACAAATGTTTGCATGATCTACAGATATTTGTTTCGGGTCTGGTTGTTTTTCTATATATTATAAGTACGTATTTACAAAAAAAAGTATATAAGTATTCTATCAGTTATCCGGTTCCCATAGTACAAGCTCTGCTTAGTTTGGGGCTAGATAGCGCAGTGTGAAATGTCCAGCAATATTTATTATTATTAATATACGAACAAAAATGAAATAGGTTATTTTGATGAGCATTATAAATAAATTTGTGAAATGTTTTCCATAGAAATGCGAAATTTATTTTGGCATGTAAAAACAAACACTTAATTAAACTTATTTCGTGCTATTGCATAATGCTTGCCATATAAACACAGATACTGTATTGGTGACGTCTCGAGATATCTCTTGTTGTCCGTTTCTAACCCCAAAACCCGCAGCCATTTCCGAAAGTGATATCAAATCCGCCTTTATTTTTGGATGTCGATTGCAAGAGTAGGCAGTAAGTTTTATATCGAATTAATCACCTAAACTTAGTCCATTTTCTTTAAAATTTAATAATATAACTAGTAGGTAGTTATTTTTTCGATTATTTTCTTTTTTTGTTTTGAGAAACCGTTACTTTAATATCGTCAGTATATTACCAAACACACTTATACAACAAAAATAAATATTTAATCAGAGGACAAGAAAAGAAAACACAACAGAAAAAGACATAAACAAGTATATCTATCTATATTCGGAAAAGCAGCGTAGTTAAGTTAAAAGCTAACCTTGTTACCTCAAAAAAGTTAAACAACTGTTTAACGCGTGTTTTAAAAATTCTTTAGCAATTTTTCCACAGGATCTTTTTAAACACGCGCTAAACATTGTTTAATATTTTATGTGGTTAGTTTTTAGCAAAGTATAGATTTTAAGACCTATTTAGAATGAACAACCAGTATATGACCTTCCATCCAAGGAAGACTCCTTTTTATGGTCAAACCACCGCAAGCTATTTTAAAGCTTACATTCGAATCAATATGTTTTCGCCAACTATTTTGCAGGTATATACCTAATCTCCGTGGTTCGAAAGATAGGGTTTAATCGAAAATAGATCAGCTTGGAGCCAAGTGTCAGTAGTTCAGTACAAAGATGTTGAAGTCTTTTAATAGCAAGCACCGAGTCTGACTCATCTTACATTTGGTTAATCGAAGGTTGAATATAATGGTAACATTACTCACGGCTTACGTTACATGTTTCGGGAAACTCGCTCAGATATTTTTGAATAGTGAAAATGTAAAAGCTTCGTACCTGCTTACATGTATATGTATAAATACCTAAAGCTCTGCATTTTTATAAATAGCAGTCTGTTGTACATAGATATGCCAAAGTAGCAAACAAATTACTAAATGAACACGGAGAAAAATATACCCCTGGTTTTAAGCGGGATTCTGCACTAATTATGAGGTATTCCTCTTAAAAAACGACTAGGCGTCCAAACGCAAATATTAACAGGAAACTGATAAACCAGCATTACTTACCCCATTACATAAAAGATCGGAAGGTATTTTTAGGTAAAAAGCATGACAATTTATTGTTCGTAGCAATTTATTTTAACATGACAATACCTATAACGGTAAAAAATATCAGTTTATCGTTAAAGTGTGCGTAAAAACCCATATATTAACAAAAGTTCTATAAAAACATCATTTGTACTGTCATTTTTTCGTTCTCACAAAATTAATTTTTCTCCGTGAATGAATGAAGAGATGGTCAAACAAAGCTCTCTGTCTGCTGTAAGTACGAGTACAAGCGGTCGACACGCGTATCGTGTCACACCGCACTAGACAATCTTGTCACTGTAAACTTGTTGGACAATGAAGCGTGACAATTCCCTACGGATCTTCACTGAATCACGTGAATGCGAATGCGTAGAATATATATGTATGTTATAACGCAATATATGAAGCATTAAATACACCATCATTTTCCATTTCACACTCAGCTTTGAACGCCGTAACAATAAATTCGCTGAAAGCTGAGGAAAATAACTACGCAACGAAACAAAAGTTTAATAGGGCGCAAGTTGCGGCTTCTGTAATTAATTAAATTGACCCCTACCCTCGACCGCAGAAAAGTCCCGAATAACTGCCAAAGAGAAACTAATTTGAACCCTAATATGAGACAGTAAATGCACTTTTAGATGTTGTTGACAAGAATACCTATTGTCCAAGAATTCTGCACATTTACTACTCGGTTGATCAACCTAGTGATTTTCTAAAGGGTTTTGATATAAAGGGAGAGGGTTTATCTCCTCGCTTTTTGTAACAAATTACGTTTATTATGAGCTTTTCGTTATTTTGCAGCCATTCTACATTTCTTTTATAGCGTTGCGTTAATTTAGGGGTCATAACATAACTCTTTATTTTAATGGTACTTAAGATCAAATACATATTTCGTCTTAAAATTTCTAGTCGTACATAAATAGAGCAGATCTGTCATATTTTTGAGCATAGGGGTTAAGAAAAGCTTGCAATAAACTTAGCGTTTTTTATTTTAACGGCCTCCGTGGCGCATTGGGGGTTCAATTCCATTCGGGGAAGAAATGTTTGCATTATCTACAGATAATTGTTCCGAGTCTGGATGTTTTTCTATACATAATATATTCACAAAAAAAATGTATATAAGTAGTCTATCAGTTATTTGGTCCCCATAGTACAAGCTCTACTTAGTTTGGGGCTTGATAGCGCTGTGTGAAATGTCCAGCAATATTTATTATTATTATTTTTTTCGCAAGCGGACTAAAGTTCAAGACGTTATCAAGCATATATTGGGACTCAAATAGAGTTGGGCAGGACATGTGGCCAGGCGCGGCGATGGCAGGTGGAACAGGGTGCTGACCCGAGATGGAACCAGGAACGCAGGTCGTCCACCGGCAAGATGGGTCGACGACATTATAAAAATCGCAGGTCGTATGTGGGTTAGAACAGCGCAGGACAGAGGCGAATGGCGACAACGAAGAGAGGCCTATGCCCAGCAGTGGGATGAGAAGGGCTGACGATGATGAAGATGATGATTTATTTCCAACTTCAAAAACTACTTGGATTTATCAAGCCTAGACGGGACTGATTTTTAAAAGATGGTTTTAAAAAAATCTTAGAATTTTCCGTAAGTGATCGGATAACACTATAAAAATAAAATACTACTTGGATTGAGAACCTTACCGGTGCTGCCAATTTCAGTCCTATTTTCTGAAAGCCGCGGGCAGGATGTGCAGCTTCCTCAATTTAAAAGGCTTCATAAATTATCTCTCACACCACTCTACCGCCAGCGATCGATACATGAACTATTAAAGAGCATACAAAAATGTAATACACTTTAACTGACAAAGCGGGGATAGACCAGAATTTGTGGTAAGTCGGCGCTGGCAGGTTGATTTATACGAGTCGCCTTATTCGATCCCGTGTTATTACGCCTGCGATATACGGCCCAGGTTACCCAGAGACCTATTTCGGCATTGAGTTACGAGTACGCACTTGATGAGAATTAAATCGATACACAGGGGAACAAAGCGCACTCATGCTCATTGCTTCTTGCCATATTTTCTTCGAGTTAACTACGAAAACCTAGGACTTTCCTGTAAGACACACAAACAAATAAAACAAAAAGAACACCAAAGATAACCAATAAATGCAGGTCAATCCAACGAATATTCGAGTATTAAAATATTAGGTAAAACAACAATATTTTCTATACTACAATTTGTGATCGTTGCCGGCAATCTGTTTACTTTTAGTTCGCTTTAAAACATTTTAGTGATTGAAAACCTGCCAATGTCAGGGAAACTAAATGGACGAAGGTACCTAGCACCCATTTCTATGAAAAATTACATGTTGTAGTCAAACGGAAATAGAGATTAATTCGGGCTACGTTTATACCGTGGTATTTGCATACGATGGTTTACAGTATACCAACACATGCGATCACATTGACCTAAATCTCGTGCACCATTACAGCAACGCAAGAGAAGATTTCATTAAATGAGGATGAAAACATGTGGATTATTTGAAATACCTACGTACTTGAACGAATTGCAAATCAGGAAATGACCTTTTTAAATTGCTTTATTTAACAAATGTTAGGACTCGCGTTCTTCTGGATTAGATTCGAGTTCAAACGCAAGCTAATGTATAAAAAAAATATATTCTGTTATGAGTACCTACCACTTCTAAAATACTCTTAGAATTAAAACTCCAACTTGGTAAGGAAAACAAGTTCTGACCTTTGCTTTATTAGTTTAAGTATACAATAATTAGAAAACAGAACCTTTCAAGTTCTCTTAAGTATATTTACGCTCTCATAAATGATTCAGATTCAGTTTAATCATTCAGGCTTAAATAAACAGGCTTGGGAGTGCTGATAAAAATGAATTTCCAGATAACAGTAACTTTACAAACAGACAATAAATTATGCTACCTATTCATAAGAAGTTAACAACAAACTTAACGATTGTGATACATTTTGATTCATTGGCGGCTGGTGATAAATTAAGAATGAATGGTCTTTAGCGAAATTTATAACAGGTTGAAAGTCTAAAGATTACCTGGTTATATAGGTAACATTTATTTACCGACTGAGGAAGGTACGAGATCTTAATTTTTTTTATCATTCCTAAAACACATGGATAACAGACCCAAATCGTACAATATCTTATACCGAGATACCAACAAATAGCAGCTAAATGAGCTAAAATTATTATTTCAACGCCTCATCCAAGGGTATTTCATGCTTTATCCCCTATCTCTTCCGTGCCCAGTGAAAGCCCACAAAACATACCGCTAACGGATGCTCGTTCATTTGCTGCTCCTGAATTTATCGCTGTCGTGATACTAAATGTATATTCTACTCAAATTGCTAGCATACTTTATTGCATAGCATTCAGCTGAAATATAAAACGCGACACAGCCATTTTCGCGACTCCGAACTTACTGCTCGGAAACTTAGCACATCAACTTTACACCTTATTAGGAGCGGGAACTGAATTAACACTTTTAATTCAGCAGACACAAATGTCGCGGGCGGCAATTCTATATTTGGCGTAATAGTAATTGTCGCAGTATTTTAAAGGGTCGTAAAGCCAGAGAAATTGCACAATCCCTTGATGGTACACTTCCTTTTCGGGCGATAAACGAAATGGATAATCTTACGAATTCCTAATTCTACGAAATCTTTCATGCGGTTTAACAATTCAAGTTGTTTACTCCTTAGAAAACGTTCGTTATAGATTTCAATCGTTATTATAAATACGGAATTTATCACGTACCGTCTTATCGGTAGATCCGAGAGGCGATAGAAATAAGTCGTGTGCCTAACTTTAACAGAGATAGGGGATGGGTTCTACCGCCAGCCTGAAGGCCATGTCATGACGACAGAAGAATGGTAGAGACATAGTGTTGCCTGTACCGAGAACTACTGAAAAGAGGATCAGTGATGATAATGATGATTACGCAGCCTGTCAACGCGCTGGGCCATCGTTGACGCAATTCCCACTACCGCGCCCGTCAACTCGCGCGCAGAGGGCTGCAGCGCGCAGTGCGAGGCGAGACGTTATTCGGAGCGGATCGCACTTACCCTGATGAAGGTTCACGAATTAAACCGAAACATTGTCGGTCGAAACACCGATAAGACGGTACGTGATAAATCCCATATTTATAATAATGATTGTTTACTCCTGTTTTATATTGTTACAATGTTTTTTTTGTTTTATAGATTAAAAACAAAACTTGAGCAAAAATCAGGCATCGAATCGAAAAATAGTATCGAATACTAAATCCCACCAATCCGAAAAGTTTGCTTTTGCTATTCTCCGTGCAACTACAGTGAAGCATTGCAGTTTCACGTTAACCAAAGTTGACACTGTTTCCTCTCCAATCAGAACAGCAAATATAGTTTACAAACAGTTCTTTGCCGTTTGTGTTTCATTTTTAGATTTCAAAGCCCTCGGCTAAACACAGGCAAAATATTTGGTTTCAACGCAAAAAACGATTATGAAAGTGAAGGAAAACTATAACGGAGTTTAAAAGATTTCTTGTGTGGAACTTGCAAAGAGCAGAAAACGTCCAGAACAGAGACAAAGGCGAAGGAAAAGACTCCGACGCCATAGTAGTCTAAACTTTTTGCATAATGAGCTTATTATTCAGACACAGTAAATATCGCGTTTGAATTATCAGATCTATTCCCAAGTGCCAACATGCAACGCATACCGCGAATACCAGTCGCATGCCACTATCAAATTACAGGCAATAATTACTAACAGTGGGAACAGTATGCGCTTTTGTGGTATTACGGAGCTTCTCTTAGATGCACTGTCAAAGGGCACTTTGTTATACAAAGATAATAACGGTCAATGGCCGGGCATGCTTCATTTCATTGTAACTGGCAAACGGACTCACCATTTGGAATCTGAGCAAAGACAAAGAGCAGCTTTAATGCAAACTTCCATTCCAGATTGCATTTATTAAAGTGAAAACATACTTTTTACCAACTAGTCTTTGGAGTAAACCTTTTAAGTTTTATAATAGTTTACTTAATTATGTTTTCTTGGAATCTGTGTTAAGTTTTTAGGTACACTTTCAATTGCATTTTTGGTAAAACTTATGATAAAGTACTAACCAAATGCTGAAATTTTGCATGGTGTGTTAGAACACTTAATATAATGATCACACACAGAAAATGATGTTGATTTTTAAAATAATTTGTCAATATATCCAAATACATTTAATTTGCAGCTCGGTGTGCTCAATAGGGCAAAGCAGTACTTCAGTGCGGGGCAAAGACTGGTTCTCTTTAAGGCGCAAGTCCGGCCCCACATGGAGTATTGCTGTCATTTATGGGGAGGAGCACCTGGATATCAACTAGGGCCGTTTGACTCTATTCAAAGACGAGCGTGAGAATTGTGGACGATCCCATGCTCAGAAGCGGTATTGGAGATATTTTGCCTCCCTGTGTGTGTTCTACCGCTTGTATAATGGGTTGTGTTCTGAGGAGTTGTTTGATATGGTGCCTGCAGATTCCTTTTATAATCACACCGCTCGCCATCGGCAGGGAATCCATCCACACACCTTGGAGACGATGTGGTCGCGTGAGGTTCCAGAGGAACTTCCTCCCGCGAACACTTCGCTTTTGGAATGGTCTCCCTGCCGAGGTTTTCTCCAGGGACTACAGTATAGGGTTCTTCAAAAAGGCCGTTTTGAAAATTTTAAAGGGTTTCCAACGCGCGAGTGTTACAAACGTGTTACAAACGTCCATAGGCTACGGTAACCGCTTACTATCAGGTAGGCCGTATGCTAGTTTGCTACCTTAGTGCTACAAAAAAAAAATTAGAACGAGACCGATGAAAAAACAGACCCAGGTGAAAATATATGAAAGATATTCTAGGTCACTCAGACGTGGCAAAAAATTCTTTGCAAACATAGTAAATATATCGTAAATAACAGGAGGATAGCAGCAACAAAACATGGAGGTCTCCGATAACGAAAAGGTCGCCTTTGTAAAAGCGAGCAATAGAATCGTAAGAGATGACAATCAGAAGGGATCACGATTTACGGATGTGGAATCCTCTCTGTAATACGAGTAGATATGGGAACTACACGTAAAGTAGAAACTATGTGCTGAAATGGAACCTAATCTATCGCTCGCACGACTGAATACATTTTTAGCCAAGTAAACCACGACCTTGGTTCTTAGACCATAGGTAATTGGGATCTTATCAAGCAGGTCTACAATATCATAACCTCGAAGGCTTTACCAGTGGCAAAGTGGCACATTAAACCAACTATAATGTTATAGTAGAGCGGTAATTTGATTAGATATTATTTATATTATAGCCTATTTCATTTTGAGGACTTACTGTAAAACAAACTAAGCAGGCTTCGTTCTTTTACTTACGTTATTTGTATATGGTTAATTAAAAATGGTTAGATAAACGTGCGCAATTGTGCTCACAATAGCAAACGCACTAGATACACCTACACAGCTTGCTAGCGACATTGATGGATTTCGGTTGTATTGTGCATTTACTGTGCACAGCCTAAGTGCACTTTTCCGAGCCTAGTGAAATGTAAAACGTTCCGTGAAAATAAATCGCCCGGCAAAATTCGTATGCATGCTATGAACATACTTTTACGTGCGATAAAAAGGCCGTGACGGCGCTGTCCGCTATAATTTTTTCGTGTTTTAAAAAGCAATATTTATAAAGACTAACTGTTGTAACTCTGCTTTAATACAATGTGAGTTGGAATAGGAAAATAAAACACATTCTATAGACGACGCGAAGCCATGGCCGATCGATAGCAATTTAAATACTCATCTAATCCTCTGATAACTAACTATGGAGCGCTGCAGTAGGGGTGTACGTACACTGAGGGTTGGACGGTCAGCTGCCGATAACTAAGAGGCATCTGACAACGGATTTATAGAGGGACGTGAGACCCACAATTTAACCAGTTTTCGAGCAAAACTACTATTTTAGCCGCCACTAACTCACTGTCAGACACTGTATAAGTTTCGTCTGGAAAACTTTAAAGGAAAATACTATTTCAACATGTCCGCGCCATTTGGGGTCAGACCGTTTGTAATTTCAGGACTTGGGTGAGCAAGGAACATAAAGTAGGCACAAATTTTTAAATATTGCGTCATTATTGCGTAATCGACACTCATAAAGTAGTTATGGCCTATTACAGAGACCAAAATTAGGTGATGAGCTCAAAATATAGCGCATGAATTTACAACTGAGTTGTTATTTTTCTTGCAGAACCAAAAGGTGCTGGAAAATATCACAGGGCCATTCGTTTCCAATAAAAGACAAATAAAAGACGATCTATATTGAGATCCACATTGTTTCTCCCTCGTATCACAATCAGAAGATATTAAATGGGATTTTGGGGATTTTGTACAGGAAAGAGAGCCAGTTGATCGATCTAAGGAATGTGCTTAGAAAGGTTAACAGAAATACTTCTGGCAAGTGACGTGAATACCGATGAATGAAACGATCTTGATAACTCTCTTTAGGTGCCTGCCTACCTAGTCGGGAATCGAGATGCGAATGCCAATACGTATATTTTGCTGACATAGAAGTTTTCAGAAATATTAGTTATATCGTGGGGTAAGTACATTTGCTATGTATCTCCTATGTTACTTTTAAGAATTTGTAACAACCATGATGCATGATGTTTATAAGTGCTATTTAATTGTTTCTTTTTTGTATTTTTTCTGTTTTATATGTAACTGTATTGTATATTGTGTGCTAATGTAGTGAATAAATTATTTCTATGTCTATGTCTATGCAATTACCAGTTATCAAACAAAAAAAAACTACTTGAAATCGGTCCGTTTATTTGGAAGATTAGATTTTCATGGTTTTTGATTTGTTGTATTCGTCTCCATCCCGAATAGCAGAATAACTATTAAAATATCGGAAAAATTCACGCAAAAAGAAATTATGAAAAAAAATCATTTTTTCATACATAGATGTAGCTAATGATGAAATCTACCGGGGTGACGCACATTGGCAGCCCGTGTCATATGCATGACCAGGCGGTACGAAGTTCGGCGGGTCAACTAGTTCTTAATAAAGCAAGGAATTGAAAAGCAATAGTTCTACATATTCTCTAGAATTGAAACTTAATTCTAGTCCTACAATAACTGTAATAATAGGACTTCATGGGGGCATCTGTATAGCCCAGAAAGGTATAATGCTCTTAAAAGTGGCAGTGAAAAGGGTTGGGTCAGCTACAGATAAGGCCGGACAGTTACCAACGTCATTGCCAGATCGTAATTCTATCTCAACGGGATCCAATTTTATCACGATATCTTCTAAATTTCAAATTGAAAAGATTTCCTCAGATGTTTTATCGATGGGCTGCCGTTTATCATGGAGATTATGAGATGATTCAACTCTTTGAGGTGACATTTTGCTTAATAATAGTATTTTTTTTTTATCAAACATTTATCTCTATGGTAAATAAAATTTTAAATACGGCCAAATTACAGGGACATGTGGCTTTACACTTGCTTGCATGTCTGAAGTTGATGGACGCAGGGCAGTGCATCGTAGGGTACGTTTCTAAAGTGCGTAACTCACGAAGCAATAGGCGATGGTTACCACTTAACATCAGGTGGGCCATACGCTTGTTCCATATCCATCCAGGTCAAAAAAAAAGTAATTATAAACTTAACTGACAGAAAACTGGTTAATAAATATAATTTGGAACAAAATTCAAAAAATTTGCATAGGTGTCTTCCAAGGATCTATACTTCTAAAGCAATCAAAACATGAAGCCTAAATTAGAAATACTAATAAAACAAAATATTCTGCAAATGTATCAAAAATGTAGCCTATTACTGCCTCCCTGTCTGTGCTTGCTTCCAAAAGTTTTTTTTATAAAAAATGTTGGTGGTAGACGTAAATACAGACATTTTATTTCAGAATTTCTAACCTTATCCCAATTTGTATAATGTAAATTGTTTATATCGAGCGATGAGAACGATGGGAAGCATCCTGTAATATTGTTTATATTAGCTAAATCTATCCTACACACAACCACAACATATCATTAATGCTTGTAATAAGAGAATAAGTTAATATAAATTAGTGGACAAGACTTGTATGGCCGTGTCCGACATCTAACAATCAGTAAATCAAAGTAGTAACCGCGTGGAACGTCGCTTAATCCCGCTCAGTACCTCCGTGGCGCAGTGGGCGAATAGCTGACTGAGACGCAGGGGGTCACGGGTTTAATTCCAGGTCTGGGTGTTGTTCTGTATATTTTAAAAATGTATTTCCAAAAATCTATAATCTGATTCTCATAGTAAAAGCTCTGCTTAGCTAGCGCTGTGTGAATGTCAAACAGCGCTACGAGGGACGTACAATGTATTCTCGGTATCGGGGTAATATAGGTACTAATGATGAGGGTAATTAAATTATCTCATTAGTTTATGACACTCATTGAGGCTATAAATACAAAATTGTATTTGATTGTCGCCATTAGTATTCAAAATATCATTTAGGAAAGGCAACTACGATGACTGATACGACAATGTTGAAAAAAATCGAGCATCGCGCTGTGATAAAATTCCTTACAAAACAAGGAAAGACTCAAAAAGTAATTCACGAAGAAATGATGGCTGTTTACCAAGATTCTGCCCCTTCGTTATCTACAATTCAGAAGTGGTCAAGTGAATTTAAACGGGGTAGAGAGAGTATTGAAGGCGACCCTCGTGCCGGTTGGCCGGTTAATGCCGCTACTGAAGAAAACGTAAAAATTGTTGAGAGAAACTTGTACTCGAATATGCCCGTGAGAGTGAAAATATTAGCAAAAAGAACCAAGCTATGCGTGGGTACCATTCATACCATCCTTCATGACCATCTGAATTTGTCAAAGGTCAGTGCAAGATGAGTGCCGCGAATGCTCACAGCGCTTCGGAAAAAAGTGCGAGTTGATTGTTGCAAGGAGTTTTTGAAGCTCTGTGGTGAAAATCCGCAAAGTATTTATGATCGGATTGTTACTGGTCATGAAACGTGGGTTCATCACTATGATCCTGAGAGCAAGCAGGAGTCTATGAAGTGGCATAAAAAAGGAACAGCCCCACCGAAGAAGTTCAAAGTCAGCCCATCCGCCGGAAAGCTCATGGCCACAGTGTTTTGGGATTCCAAGGGAATCTTATTAATTGAGTACACAAAAAAAGGGTGAGAGTATTACTGGCGCAACTTACGCTAACACCCTGCGCAATTTAAAGGAGGCAATAAAAGAAAAAAGACGGGGAAAATTGACCGCAGGTGTATTGCTTCTGCACGAGAACGTGCCTGTTCACAAGGCGCGCATTGAATAGAATTGAATTGAATAGAATACTTATATGTATAGGTTTTTTTGTAAATACATACTTACAATATGCAAGGTGTTTGGACGTTGCAACATAAAAAAAGACTTCTCGATAAAAAAAACTACTAGTTTTAGTACCAAAAATTAAAGAAAATCGACTAAGTGTAGGTGATTAATTCTATATAAAACTTACTGCCTACTCTTGCAATCGACATCCAAAAATAAAGGCCGATTTGATATCTCCTTCGGAAATGGCTGCGGGTTTTGGGTTAGAAAGGGACTACAAGAGATATCTCGAGACGTCACCAATACAGTAAAGGTGGTTAGATGGCAAGCATTGTGCAATAGCACAACATAACTTTAATAAAGTGTTGTTTTAACATGCCAAAATAAATTTCACATTTCTATGGTAAACATTTCATAAATTTATTTATTATACTTTTCATAACTTTCATTTTTGTGCGTATTTTTTCAAACACCCTATATAGAAGAACAGTATTATTTATTAATTTTTTAATCTTGCTGATCTGTTATGAACCAAAAGAGAATAAAAGGAAGTAAATCTCGCAACGTCGTTTTACATTTTGTTTCTAACACACACACTTTCAAGGTTTAATAGAAGGCCCTAACAACACCTTTCGGAACCCAAATAAGCCTCACGGTGAGGTACACTCTGCAACCAACTAACGTGACCAACTAACGTGGCTCTCCTACCCAACCCACCAAAGGGAAGCCTTTGCACAGCATGATAGAAAAAAACAACGTAAATGCGCACGTCGGAGCTTCTACAAACAAGCAAAAGTAGAAGTAATTGCGACTATCTAATTCAAATGAAATGAAGGTTTGTTTATTATAAACATTTTCTGTAAGTTAGTTTATGATGAAAAACGAGACTTGAACTAATGTGCTAGTTGGCACGATAATGCAGCTTTTGCAAAACTAATTTCACGTCGCGTGAGCGAAAGCAAAATCTGTATGATCGCATTTAACGTTTAACTTATTAATTTTGTATTGCAATTAAATACAGTTCCCGGCTGTTATATTGGCACGTCTGAGACTGTAATTACCGTGTGTTTCGGAAAGTGCACCTACTTCAGTGTTTAGTTAAGATCACTTGGTCTGCTGTTTTACAAGCCTTACAGTAGTCAAACGTTTTGTATCTTGGTGATAGGCAGAAAGTTTAGC
The DNA here is from genome assembly GCA_963924445.1 of Philereme transversata. Taxonomy (NCBI): domain Eukaryota; kingdom Metazoa; phylum Arthropoda; class Insecta; order Lepidoptera; family Geometridae; genus Philereme; species Philereme transversata. Next base: position 10,453,519 of record OZ004353.1, read on the forward strand.
AAACCGCAAATTTACGGGTTTTCCCTGATTTTTTTGTTCGTCATCATCATCATCATCATCGTCAGCCCTTCTCATCCCACTGCTGGGCATAGGCCTCTCTTCGTTGTCGCCATTCGCCTCTGTCCTGCGTTGTTCTAACCCACATACGACATGCGATTTTTATAATGTCGTCGACCCATCTTGCCGGTGGACGACCTGCGTTCCTGGTTCCATCTCGGGTCCACCACTCAGTCAGCACCCTGCTCCACCTGTCATCACCGCGCCTGGCCACATGTCCTGCCCAACTCCATTTGAGTCCCAATATACGCTTGCTAACGTCTTGAATTTTAGTCCGCTTGCGAATTTCGGTATTGGGGACTCGGTCTAGCAGTGTGATGCCGAGCATGGCGCGCTCCATGGCTCTCTGTGCGACTCTAATCCTGTGCACAGTCTCCTTCGTGAGCGTCCATTTCTCAGCACCGTAGGTAAATGTTGGCAGGACACATTGGTTGTAGAGGCGGGTCTTCAGACATTGTGGAACGGTGGTAGATTTCAAAATATCGTCCAGCTTGCTGAACGCCGCCCATGCCAACTGAATTCTCCTAGATATCTCCTTGGCCTGTAATTCTTTTCCGAAAGATAAAACATGACCAAGGTACACATAAGATTCAACCATCTCCAGGTACTCGTTTTCAGTAGAAATGTTTGCAATCGAATCCCTGGAGACGCTTCTTTTTGTTCGTAATTCATTTTTATCTTTAGCAAAACGTTAAATATTATGGTTTGTATCTCCTCCACTGATCTGAGATTGTATCTACGGCTTTGATATATTTTATAACAAACAATATTTTATGCAAAAAAACGTTTGTTACTGCAGGTTAAGTTCACGGTATTATTAAGAACTCAATCTGCAGAGAAAAGGCTTGCTCTACAAGATTGAAACTAGACAATCTTGGCGATCTTGGCGTATATAATAATTATTATTAACTTGTAGTAAATAATCTGTAAGCAATAACCATTATCTTTTTGACTGCCTCCGTGGCGCAGTGGGCGTATAGCCGGCTGAGACGCAGGAGGTAGCGGGTTCGATTCCCGCCGCGGAACAAATGTTTGCATGATCTATAGATAGTTGTTCCTGGTCTGGTTGTTTCTCCATATCTTATAAGTATGTATTTACAAAAAATACCTATATATATAAGTATTCTATCAGTTATCTGGTTCCCATAGTACAAGCTCTGCTTAGTTTGGGGCTAGATAGCGCTGTGTGAAATGTCCAGCAATATTTATTTATTTATTATTTATCTTCAACGAACATGGCCTAAGTTTCTAGGATTGCGCCGGACTACCGTTCACCTTTATGAGATAACTTTCTAGGCATGCAAATGGCGAACTTCGGATTTCTACTGACTTTTCAGTAAACATTAACATTCTGAGAAGGATCTATGTAAACTTACCTTACTTTATAAGGTAATTTCATAAGGTATAATCAGTTTCACTACTTTGAAACTGTAATTTATACTAAGAGTTATTTTAAAATTGTTGAATTTTGCTACATTACCCTTACATGCATGACCCTTAATCCATCAATCATAGATGTATTTAGGAATGTTTGTGTTCATTGGAAAATTCGAGTTTAATTTGCGTACTATTTTCGAGTTACATTTCGCTGTGCCGATATTGAGTTAAATTCCTATTATTGACTGAGCTCAAACCGAGATTTTTTAGTAGGTAAATAGTTAGGTCCAAATCCTAGAACCAAAGAATACTAACTATTACTAGGTACTAGTAATCGAATAAAGTATAGATTTTTGACATTTCTATGATTGAAAACTGTCCTAATTAATATAACCTAAGAACCAAAAAATTTGTCTCCATATGATTTGAGTTTCGTGAACACAAACAGTGACAAAGGAACTTTACTCATTGACCGAGCGAGTGAAGCGTCTCAGTTTCGAGATTGGCCAAAAAATGTTTTTGTCCGTGCCAGTCTGTCTGTTCTCGCCTACATTAAAATTTTTAGACAATCGCGATTTTGATTGGGCGGAAAACGGAAAATAGGGGGGGGGGGAAGTTTTCTATAGCGTTATTTATCGACGGATTTCAATCAAATTTGAGAGGCACACTAAGGACTTCATTCTACACAAGTTATTGCGAAAAATTGATTTTTTTCTGAAAATCTATACCTACCTATATCAATCAGACTACGCAGTCCTCTCCCGCCTTCACGAGACGAACCGAATACACCAGATTCGACCTCCTAGGACCAAGCGAACGTGAGTAATCGCTAAAACTTATACCAATACTTTGCTAAAAGTCTACATGGCCTCTTGGAAAATTCAAGCACCGGAAATTCGATTATAATTGGACTTTCTTCGCATTATAATAAAGCATATCCGGCCTAACTTTGAAATATATTTTTAATTTTCTGGGATTCTTATAAGTTAAGCTCGCTTTTGTAGATGCCCATTTTGTAAGCTGTTTTGTCTGTAACTTATTTGTGTACAATAAAGAATAAAGGAAGACTTGTAAAATTTTCGTTATACCCTTATAACGAAAATATTACAACTTTTTTTGCGAGGTCTACTGTTCTCACAGAACCACTAGTTAATAATTTGACAAAGTCTACCTCTTAAAATAGTAGGCAAATCTTAAATGCTATTAGATAGAGCCAAGTCAAAATACATGTTTTTGAACTTCTTGACTAGCAGAAGATCCCATTGTTCGGAGCCAGCTGAGGGAATAATAAAGTTTCCTAAATTAGCACAATGAATGTATTGTTTCAAGCCGCAGCTTGTTGGAGTTGTTTTGGCTACAAATTATAATAGACTACACACTTCATACAAATTAACAAGTAATTTAGTTCTAATTGGTTGCAATAGGCGCGGGTATTGTGTTAGAAAACACATGGTCCCATGACACATGATAGACAATCATGGATCGTTTTAACTGCAGTATTTCTAATACTTCCTTTATTTATTTTACACTATTTCTATTCAAACGATGACATGAGTCGAGTACACCCTTGTACCACCAGATTTGGTACCGGGGACACACAATAAATATTGCTGGATATTCCACACAACGCTATCTAGCCCCAAACTAAGCAGAGCTTGTACTATGGGAACCAGATAACTGATAGAATACTTATGTGTTTCTGTAATGTGAGTGACCCGTTAGTGTTAATTGGACTTTTATTTATTGTTTCGTAGTATTTTTTTTAATACAAACTTATGTTCCTAAGTCACCATTAATAAGACGATACACAAATTTAATTTCGGTGACGAGTGGGCGCAGCATCCGGAAATGCATAAAAGTGACATTGCTATTTACTTACTTAGGTGAAGAACGAGACAAACATATAAATAAATAAATAAATATAAATATTGCAGGACATTTCTCACAGCGCTATCTAGCACCAAACTAAGCAAAGCTTGTACTATGGGAACCAGATAACTGATAGAATACTTATATTTATATACTTTTTTTTTGTAAAAACATACTTATAATATATAGATCATGCAAATATTTGTTTTGCGGCGGGAATCGAACCCGCTACCTCCTGCGTCTCAGCTGGCTATTCGCCCACGGCGCCACGGAGGTCGTCATATATCATAGCCGCGCCGCATTGTTGCAGGAGTAAATGACGTAAGCGACAAAACATAAAATCTCAAATTGCATGAGTACCAATAAATCAAAAAAATGCTTTTTCAATAATTTAGGTACCATAATTACCTACATGACTATGTAAAGAAATACTTTAAATCTTTTCTAGAGTCAAATAATGAACGACATTAGTGTTTTAGAAGAGCCGATAATTGTATCGAGAAAAGTTTCACCAATTGCGTTTCTGACTTTCATTTATGTAGTTAAAATCCTCAAGTAAATATTGCTTAAATATGAAATCAGTATCATTTTTCATTATTGGATACGACAGTTACTTAGCGGCACAATTTTTTTTACATATCGTCTTAAATAGTTTTATTGTTACGATTAATGTCATCCTAGTGTTTTGATATGTCGATGATTTTCCTAAGTGCCTAAATTCACACGGCGTATTTTAAACGCGCAGACGACACGCAGAAGACTTGCGCTTACGCGCTGCAAACGCGATTCCTATGATTTTTTGGGAATCTACGGCGCCGTACACGCGCGTTCGTGAAACGCGAGTCGTCTGGGAGTTTAAAATACGCTGTATGCATAGGTCTTAAAATTAATAAAATTTAAATTTATAAAAATGCGAATAAATTGTAATTTTTTATAAAATATATTTTAATAAGCTTTTTAAGCTTCAAGTCATGAACCGAGCTTAACGTTTGAAAATTATATCGTGCGTTTTTTAAGTTTTTTCTCTTATTTGCACGGCTTCGTAAATATTAGTTGGACTTTGTATAACTTAAGTTTTATACTTGTTAATCTTCAATTGAGAGCAAAGATTATCTGCGAGTAAGGAAACTCTAGCTTAAAGAAACTAAATGAATTTTTAATGGACGGTTGAAAGCAACGAGAAAACATTGGACAGAGAATTTGTGCATTGCGGAAAGTGTACTGAGAGTTTAATTTTTTTAGGAAATTTAGCTACCATTTTTTTGTTTTAATAATAAGATGTTAAAAGTGCTCTAAAATTAATTCGAGAATTTGTATTGTAGGTAATCGTAACTAAATACAGATAAATATTATAGAGCTGTATCAATACATCTAAATGCGAATTTACTTAGTTAATATCTATGCTGGTAGACACCTGTTTTAATAAAGATTGGCGTTCTTTTTAATCTTTTATCATGCCCAAGAATCATTCCTACAAAATGTTCTTACTCTAGTACCTAGGTTACTCTAAAAACGTTAGTTTGATCAAAACTTACCGTAAAATTCAGCACTTTTAGCACAAGGTCCGTCTAATCGTTCAATTAAATTTCAATTCGTGGAACAGAACATCAACACTGCACCAACCACGCGGCTTCCTTTTACACTGTATTACGTCCGTATAGTGTTAGAGAGCGAAACGGTGGCATTTCTTGCCTTCATTCATGACTCGTCTTACTGAAATCACTCTGTGTTTCACGGGCCTCGCGGATGCCGGCTTGCACCGATCTGTTGTCTTCCAATACATAAACAAACGGAATGAGATGAAGCTAGCCGCGCTTCACGTACTTATACGTACACTTGCTTTATCACTGCTTAAAAATCCCACAAAAATATTCAAACAGTCTCACTTACACCATAAAAACAAAACCCTACTCTAGCAAACATTTTCATATATCTTTCGGGAAACTTGGTTTTTAGAGGACAATACACAAAAACAACGTGGAGTAAGAGCAAGATTAGCGCTAGTGTGACGTATACTCTTCCGCGTCTGCGCGTTGAAAGCGCGATGCGTTCTTCACAGTGGGGCCAATTTAGACACTCGGGCCCTACAAACAGAGTCTACTTACGAGGGTGCCATCACCCTTGATTGCAGCTTATCAAACGGAACCAGGCGATTCTGAATCCTATTGTCTGGGATCAAGGGATGATATTAGGATGAGGAGGTAGTAAAAACATTGCAGGCGCGCCCATCACGTGCGTAGGGGAACAGATGATCTCAGTTTGGTGAACCCAAAAACCGAACTAACCCTCGCAATACCAGGGTGTTGAACTATCAAACAAAAAAATCAAATTATAGAGATATCATCTGCTATTTGTTTTGATTCGAAGCTGGAGGGCGGCCCCTAAGAACTTGGGCCCAGATCCATTCACTAAGAAATCACTAGGTATCCATGACACAATATTGTACTCATTTCTGAGAGTAAAAATTATAATTATATTTTTTTTTCTTTTTGTTTATTTATAGTTTAATGATGTGCAATAATAGTAAATTATTAAACGAGGGGATAAAGCAGTGTCTTGCGGCACGGGCGCTATATTGAATCCCGAACGTAACGTAGGATTCAAGAGTTAACTCACGAGCGGAGCGAGGGAGTTACTAGAATCCTGAGTGCAGATATAGGTAAGCAGATATATGCAGACAGCTTTATCCACGATGAGAACACTCTACTTTTCACATTTTCTGCGAGACAATAAAAACCAAAACTAGGTTGGTGCATTCTGTGCAGAGGTTAGTTCGATTTACGAATAAGTTCTTATTGTGTGGGTCTCTTTGGTTCAAATTTTAATACAGAGGAAGTCCCAAATTGAAATTCAATACAACTTTACTCCCGGCTCAGTCGTAGGGATTTAATCGCCTGCATTCGGTGAGGTTTACATGACATATAGTACTTGTTACTTGTTTTTATCTTTGTAATATTTTTATTATTAACTTTATTATTAGCTGTGTTTTACTCGACATCTTAGGTAGGTAGGTACAATTGGCTGGGCAGGCAACTTGTAATTATTCTTTTACTAAGTATTTTTTTTTGTTATCTTTTTCAAATAAGGCACATAAGTTTTGACTTTTGACTGACGTCCGTGACACAAATGCAGGTTTAATGGCTGTAAACCAGTGCTGAACAATAGGTTTATTGTTCAGCATAATGCTGAGCCATTCCCTTTTTCGGCACAGGGCTCATAATTACTGGGTACGTATTTTTAGTATTATTTATTATTTTTTGTTTAAGTAACGTGTTTTTAATGGTCTGTATTTTATTGTCTTTGTTTAATTGTGTCTTTACTTATCCACTGTATGTAGTTTCTGTGTGTTTGTTACTTGTGTCGAAATAAATGTCTTTATCTATCTATCTATATAATTTGACATTGTCGAGCAGGTGGTGTGAAAAGACATTAACTATCTATTATATCTATCTAAAGTAAGTCTGTAATTGTTTTAACATATTTAATTAATGTAGTCATAATTACTTTTCGTTACGACAATTTAGATTATTTTAGACGTGCCATTAGCAGGAAGCGTACCTTTATGTAGGTACGTATTAATTTATTTACTGACTTAAAAAAATACAATACAGTTAAATAAAAATCAATAACACCTACCAATTTAGACTGTGTATAAGTAGTGTGTGTGTGTGTGTATCATGAACGGTATTTTATATTGCTTGGGTCCAGTCTCGCCAATCTTCTTTACCCTATTATGCTAGTACTTTTGAAGGTACATGCTAGTCCAAACTATAGGGTTATGCACTTCTAAAGTAAGGGTACATGGGAAATATTTTGTTTTCTTTACTACACTACAGACACAGATTAACCAAAGGGCACGTTTCTGGATACGCAGCGCGTTCCACGTCGCGTGATGCGTCGTGCCGCGTGCGATGCATCACGCGATTTTCCGTTCATGGAGAGGTGGCGTGTGCAACCTGCGACGCGCACGGCCCGCGTCATTGCTCGCTGCGTCTCACGCACAAATACAAACATATGGAGATATGTTGCCCCGTTTACACGACGCGGCGTGCGCCACCGCGACTAACGCTGCGTGCGCCACAACGATGTCCGATGCGTGCTCCGCCGCGAGCAACGCTAAATAGGGGGCACGTGAGGTTCAAACAGGGGGTTAGAATAACGATTGATCACGATGGGGAGGGAATGTTGTGACAATTATGTGTATATTATCCGTGCGACCATGTGAAATCCTGAGCGAGCGAATTTATGTCGAAAAAAGCAACAAAACAACAATATTTAGCGTTCAGCATTGGCCTTCCACGCGCGACTTTGTGCGGTGTTTAGAATCTGATTTTATGATAATTATACATTAAAACAAATTCTCCGATATTTTTAATTAAAAAAATACACACCAGGTAGTCTAAACCCCGATATATCACCGATTTCGACGGATGAGGGAGTAGTGGCCGAAAAAACTTCACGTGTTTAAAAGATGACCCTATGTCCAGCAAACGTCTCTGCATGCACGTTCTCATACACAGCGCGACGCGACGCACCGCGCGAAGTACAACGCGCCGCGTCTCCATAATCGTGCCATAATAGTTCTACGGTAACAAACCATTGGGATTTACCAACTTTTGCCGATTAAACTTGGTAAGCTTCAACTGAACTTGGATTACAAACTTCAATGTAACTGCAATGAAAATAAAAGAAATATATAGGTGAAAATAATAAAAAAACATATAAGAAAATCGATTAAGGATGGTAGGTTAAAAGTATTAACCGTCATAAATGTATGCATGGTATAAAATCATATTTAAAGAAATAAATTGAAATTGAAATAACATAGAGAACCCATATTGAAACAAAACATTTTAAAATTTTATTTTTAATCCACAGAAAACATCAAAGATAATATTTTTTCACAAATTGACACATATGTTACGAATAAATGGCAGTTGGTCAAGGATAAATCTTTATAATACTTTATTATGTATAATTATAATTAATAATAATATTCCAATATGTTAAAACATTAATAAGCCATACGATCACATTTATATCAAAATTCGTTTATAACTTAGTAATTAGTAAATAGATAAGTAATAAAAAGTCATTTGTAATCAAGGTCAAAAAATTTACAAAACGATGCAATCTATTTTACGGTTTTGCTGGAGACCTCCCGATATTTGTTAGAGACATACAGACAACTACTCATAACTTTTGCGTAGGAACAAACACGTTTAAGTTAAATAATAAATAATAATAAAACTCACGACAATATTAATAATTTTACGTAAAAAACTTTCGTGATTTATTTCAATCGTTATTATAAATACGACAAATACGACAATAGACCGACAATGTTTGTTCAATTCGTGAACCTTCATCAGGGTAAGTGCGATCCGCTCCGAATCACGTCTCGCCTCGCACTACGATCGCGATTCGCAGTTTGGAGCGGATCGCACCACCCTGAATGTTCACAAATTGAACCGAAACATTGTCGGTCGAAACACCGGTAAAACGGTACGTGATAAATCCCGTATTTATAATAATGACTTTAATAATCCACATGATATACATCCTCGGATCACTTATTTAGCAGACCCGTGAAAATATCCCACAAAGGGGTAGTCAGAGGTAAGTCTAAACATTAGGTAACATTTGATAACCACTATTTGCATAGTTTAAAAATAATGGATATTTGTTTATTGATGATTTAGTTAGATTGTCCAGAGAAAAGCCATAATCCAGCACTGTCATGCATTACTATGCAAAAAGGTTATAAAAAGTGGATTTGTACCTTTTTATTAATATATGTACATATTTATATTATGTTCATGTGGCACAAATAATGCTTTCTAAAATAAATTAAAAATCCTAAAAGTATCGAACCAGACGGGATTTTAACTCGCAATCTTTTCCTTGATAGGTGAAACGTTTATAGAATGATTTTTTTTCTGTTTTACGACAGATAGTTCTCATTGAAAATATAGGAGACTAAATTCCGCCCGGGGCTTCGAACGCGTCATTTGTCAATAAAAACAATACCCTCTTACGCAATCGGTAGCCTCAATCCCGGTCATAATCTATCTTTAAACCAAATTTCATCGAAATCGGTCCAGGCGTTTAGTCGTGACAACGTAACAAACAGACGGACAGAGAGAAGAGTTACTTTCAAATTTATAACATTAGTACGAATTATTGATACACGTTCTAAAATGCAGCTAGGTAGGTATATGTACCTTAATAAGTAAAACAATAAGGCGTGTCCGCTTTTGATGCAATTGTACCATAGGATAGGCCGTTTTCAAGTAAATTATATCATAATATTATTTGTTATATGTTCAGTTTCTTATTTAATATTCACAATCAGCATCGACAATTCCATACAAATTCGGTTACAATGTATTTACTTGCTTCACACAATTCACGCAAAACTGTGACTAATATTAACGTATTTGAGATCAATATGCTTTGGTATAAGTACCTATATTTTATGTAATATTCATATTATATATGTGCAAAATATTCACACTTGTGCAAAACATCAAATGCATTAAGCAAAATATAAAGAACATCTTTGGTAATGTTTTTAGATCTTAAACATGTGACTAGTAAGTACCCTGCACTTATAGCACAGACAAGGAACAAAAGTTTCGCAGATCTTGGATCAATTTGTTCGAAGCTTCGGTCGAATTGACACGAGATCTTCGTGCGCGCGTCTATGAATGCGTGCGCCTGTTTTCGCTCGTTATACTAAACTGAACTTCTGTTCCTATCTATTTTGTGCTTATAGCTTACTTTCGCGTAAATCTAACATAAATAAACAATAAATAGTAACTTTGACTTTTTTAAACATAAATAAATATCAGTCTCTCTTGGAGTCTCACAAGGTGCGACTTTAGTTCCAAAATTCCAAATATAAGAAAAAAATTCAGATATATTTTAATTCATAATCATCGTCCACAACCTTTTTACTTACTGATGAATGACTGGGTACAGTGAAATACATTTTTATATATTTTGTTTGTTTTGTGCTTTTTTGTATATAATATGTCTAAAATTGTTTGTTAATGAGTCTTTTTATTAACAATATGTATTTGTGTTTTCGATGTTACAAATAAATGCTATATCTATCTATCATATCATCCTCTATATGTTTAGTTCTCTTAAAGAGTCAACTACACTAGCACTGGTGCGTTTTGTAAGTTACATTAACATACTGTGGACACTTACAAACACACAGTAACATGTTTTTGCAACTACGATAACGTAAACGTGCTCACGACAAACTGTACAAAACTCCACTTAAAAAAGCCGTGTGTGATACCTCTTGTAAAATGGATGATTCTCGAAATCCCCACCGCTACGTCCCCACTGGTGCGAAGCCGTTTTGATGTGAAACATCTATTGGCGCGCCTCGAGCGTAAAATGCTAATTAGCATTAAGTTCGCCTATGTATTATTTTATTAGTGCAATAAAGTATTTTCTAATCTAATCTAAGACTAACTTGTTTACCGTCACGCTCTGAATGCATGCGTCCAATAAGATAAGAGGTAAGCTAAGATTGGGGGTAAGATGTCGTTTATACATAATTAAAAGTCAAAAGTACGGATAATAAATTGTTTTCCATCACGCGTATGATAAGATGATATAATTATAAACGGGTTTCTCAATTATACATTCTTTCAATAAATCAATTTAGATGTTTCATTTGCTGGGCGTTCCGTGAGGGCCACATCTTTTTTTATGTGATCTTCTTCTCTACTTCGACGTCGTAGAATGGTTAGTGACCATGAATGGTTTGAAAACTTGACCTATTCTTTCTGCTATGCACCAGTGGGTACATAGCGGTAGCGGTGGGGATTTTGAGAATAATTCTGTAAAACAAACGCTAAACACCGAGTGCGGTTCCTCTAATTTTGTTGCGCTAGCAGCGTCACGTCAATTTGATCAACATTCCTATAACTGTTTGACCAATTATTCTCGCAGCGAGATTTTTTTAGAAAAAATTTAGATTAGCTATATTGGTATATTAATTTTCATAAAATTCACAAGGCAGGGGGTTTATGGGACGAGAAAACGATCTAATCTTCCACAACTGGGAAAATCCCAAGACTGGGAATAATAATAAACCTTAGCTATATGTAGCTAAGTTGTTTAAATGCGCCCGAGCAAGGCTCGGTCCATTAAATATAATTAGTAATTTGTAAATATAAGATTTAAAAATATGGAAGTAGAGTAGTTATGTAAAGGAATATATAAAATATAAATCACAGTCTAACATGAACAGAACTGGCTTTCCTTTTTGGCTTGCAGTTTCTGAAGGGAGTGACGCCGTCTCCCCGAGGCGCATAACATCGCGTACTCTACCGAATTCTCCATTCTGAAACAAAAAAAATATAGTTTTTAAAGATCTTATTTTTCATACAAATAGATAAATATATATTGCTCGCCATATTTTTTTATTACTAGCTTACATGTTCCCACTGCTAGGCAAAGGAGTCCCCCAACTCCTTCCACCTATCGCGATCCTTGGCAGATTCCATATACAAAACAATTAAAATGAACACAATTTAAATAAATATAAATAACTAAATAAATATTGCTGGACATTTCACACAGCGCTATCTAGCCCCAAACTAAGCAGAGCTTGTACTATGGGAACCAGATAACTGATAGAATACTTATATACTTTTTTTTGTAAATGCATACTTATAACATATAGAAAAACACCCAGTCACGGAATAAATACCTGTAGACATTTGTTCCGTCGCGGGAATCGAACCCGCTACCTCCTGTGTCTCAGCCGGCTATACGCCCACTGTGCCACGGAGGAAAAATGAATGTATACAATTTGCGGTCTTATGGCTAAGTTATGCTTTGTTATATAAATGTTATGCTTTGTAAGTTTTGCAACTGGGTTGATATTACAAACAAGCTTACGCACGCGGCTTCACATGCATGGTTATTCAATAAAAAGTAAAACACCTGTGTTTTGATTCAGGTCATAATCTATTCATATAACAAATTTCATCGAAATCGGTTCAGCCGTTACGACGTGAAAGCATTCGAACTTTCAAACTTATAATATTAGTTTGTAATTAGTAAATTTCATCCAAATTTAGTTATTACTCAGATGGCCAGACTCAAGAAATAAAAATTGAAAATTATTAGGATGGGATGGTTCTTTCAGTCTTGTTACTCCAGCGAACAGTTTTATTATGTTATGTAAGTACAGCCAACTAGAACAACGAATTTTAAACTTCTTGGTGACCAAGCCAATCAAAAGTGATTTTTTTATGGTACATTAAATAATACAAAAATAATGACGCACCATATGTAATTAATAATTCATCAAATATAATAATTGCATATCAAATAAGGGAAATCTTTAGGGTTTGGGTCCCGGGACGTTTCGTGTCTCAAAGTCCCGGGACTTTTCGTAATTTTAGTTGTCTCGAATCCCGGGACTTTCGGGTCGTCAAGTCAAAAAGTCAAATATTTTTATTCATTAAAATCACAAGGATCACTTTGAAACGTCAATTTTACTGCCTGTTCCTTCGCGACCAAGCCAGGAAAGAAAGGCAAGAAACAAGGCTGGTTGTTTTTTTTAATGATCGTTTTACAATACATAAAATAAATTACGTCTAAATTGTAACATTTTGAACGAGTTGGAGCAATTTCAATCCCAAGCTTCTCTATCTTCTAAATAATCCGATATTTTATAGTAGGCTATTTTATAAAGATTTTGTTTAATCACGTTTTTAAATTTCTCAATTGTCAATTTTTGGGGTACTCCCAAGGGATTGTACCCTTGGGAGTTTGTTATAAAAGCGTACACCTTGCCCTTTAAACGATTTACTAACTTTATGGAGTCTACAAGTGGCAACAGCGAGTTTATCTTTATTTCTAGTATTAAATTATGATTATCGCTATTTTTCTTACACAAATTAATATTTTTGTGAACATACATTAGATTTTTAAGATGTATTGACAAGGGAATGTCATAATATTTATTTCATTAAACTTATTGCGTAATGATTCTCTGGGGCCCATATTATAAATTGCACGAACAGCCCTCTTCTGCAGCACAAAAACGGTGTTTATATCTGCAGCACTCCCCCACAGCAGTATACCGTATGACATAATGCTGTGGAAGTAGCTGAAGTAAACTAGTCTAGCTGTGTCTACGTCTGTAAAAAGACGGATCTTTTTGACTGCGTATGCCGCAGAACTAAGTCTCTTCGACAACCCATCAATGTGAGGGCCCCATTGAAGCTTATTATCTAGGGTTATACCTAAGAATACTCGAGACTCGAGACGAGACAAGATTGTCGAAATTGTTATGTAATCATTTTTAGTTTCAAATAATTGAAGGAGCCTAGCGCCATCTGTTAGATTAATGAATAATTACTAGGTCTACTACGTGGTGGTGGTGGTGGTAAGCCTTTAACACAATTAAACCGACATCTGTTGAAAACGAGAGTGTTCTCCTTGTCCGGTGGCATTATTACAAAAATCAGAAACAGATTGTTGTACAAAGCTGTTGACACTCTGATTTTTTTAAAAGACTACTTTATTAAATCAGCAAAGAAGTCTAATTAATGTGTTAGTTGATTATTTACTAAAAGACTGATTTATAAGTCTGTTTTATTATTTATATTTAGATTATTTTAATTATGAAACAAATCTGTGATTATGCGAATTAACAATGTTGTGATTATGACCAATGAACTACTAGATAGATTACTAGATAATAGTAAAGTTATTAAGAATCAGTATGATTTTTAATTAAGTTCGTTTTATAACTATAAGATTTAACTGCTTAAAAGTGAATATGTGTGAAATTAAAAGAAATAAACGAAGCATTGTTAAGACTGAAATTAACGTTAAAGTTATGAAGATTTAATTTTCTGTTTAATAAATGTTGATTTTTACAAAAAATTGCCTTCTTTAATACGTTTCACCAGAAATTAACTCCATTAAAATTCTTAAAAAAGTCTTACCTCTCTTAAAAAAAACAAAATAAAACAACTTTTTATTCTTCTTAAATGTCTTGAATCCCGGGAATTCCCGGGACTTTGAAATTGTCGGGAATTCTCAAACCCTAGTAATCTTACAACAGATTTTCTTTAATACATTTTCTAAAACACTGAAGGGCATAAGTAGTTAGATTTTTTTTAAATGGTCTCCACTGGTCACTAAACAGTTCTCCTTTGTGTATGACAAGTTAGATTTATTTTGGAGTGCATTTTTCGATGTGCAATTAGTATTTTTAATAGGAAACCATTATATTTTGTTGAAAACATGAAAACTGGAAAGAATGCTTGCTAACATTAAGTTCGCTATGTTTATTTTGTGCAATAAAGAATGTTCAATCAAACAATCAATATTTTGGTATACTATGCATTCAAAAAGACTAAGAAAAAATATACTTTACCTGACCATAATCCTATCCAACAAAATCTCAATAGCCCGATCAATGTTCTGTCCGCTCTTGGCACTTGTTTCAAGATATGGTAGGTTGTAGTTCTTCGCAAACTCCCTTGCACGGTTTTGGTTGACTAGTCTTTTCTCTTGTAAGTCGCATTTGTGACCGCAAAGCACTATATCTGGATCCTCATTGAGACTGTGCGTCTGGAATAAAAAAAGCTACTCGATATACAACTAATTCAATTAAAGCTGTTGAACAAAGAAATTATACCACACATGGAGCTCTTACTTCAATACAAAAAAAAAATAAGATAACTCTTTATTGTACACCAAGATTAAACACAGAACATAATTTTTACAAAAATATCGCGGTCTTATCGCTAAAAGCAATCTCTTCCGGATAACCTTTGTATGGAGGATAATAATTGATCACATGACGGCGATATATCTACATGATATATAATACAAAAACACCTACATACTATAAACCTAAAATAATAATAATAACAAAATATTAGCAAACATAAAAACGGTTATGATGAATTAACAAGCAGTTACAGGGACAGTTAATGGGTGTGTACTTTTGTTTTAAAATTACTAATAGACTTGGATGCTCTTATAGAGAAGGGCAAAGCATTGCACAATGATATGGCTGTTACAGTGAAGGTCAACCATAAAACTAAGGGTTCTTCTTCATGGTCAAATTGTTTAGCCTAACTAATTTGTCCAACAGGTATAATTTTCTTGCTTGTACATAGATAGGTCAAACCTTGACTGAGTAATGTTAGAAAAAAAAACTGTTACAAAAAAAAACCTAAAAACTACGACCTACTGACATCCAGCGACAGATGGCAGTAAGTCGTTAGAAGAAAAATTATTCCAACCAGTTAGACTATCCAATGTAATGGATAATCTAACTGGTTGATACAACTTTAGTTAACTTAAGTCATGAAGTTAATACTTAAACTTAACTTCAGAATGGAATAGATCACAAAATGGATATACTGTGATAATTTGTAATTATTTTATTAATATCCCATGGTACAACAGCAAAACATAATGTTTGTGATTTCTGATCAGATGAAAAAACCACACAAGTGCGAGTTTGAATCGCGCACCCAGCAATCGGTAATTTTATTTTTTGTTATTAGGTTTTTTTCGTTTACTTGTTCTGTGAGACCTTGCTTTTTGTCAAATTACATGATTATAGGTCAACGGGAAGTACCCGTAGTAATAGGTTTTGATTTATTTGCCAAAATATGTATAAATATCCGTATTTTTTGATAGCGTTGACTTACAAACTTAATTTTGAAGTGAAAACTTTTTTAGGCGCTTTGGGCATTTTTTGAGGTGGGAAAAACCATTGAACTCGCGATACTGTTACCGTTACCGTTACCGACACCTCTGTATATAAGTATCTGTAATGTAGTCTGCTTTTAAATTTTGAATACCCAAACACTGAGCGCTAAATTTAAAATTAACAACTAAATTTCCTGCGCAATAAAATATTTCCTCAGTTATATTTCAAATTCGATTCAAAAATAATCATATACACGTAATTGTTCAAGTTTTCACTTCTGGAGTGCCACTTTCTTTTTTTACATCTAAGGCTCAGTATGGCTCCCAAACTACGGACGGCGCCAGCGTGGAAGGCCCAGGCGAAGGTGGCGGGATGAGCTAAACTCCTATCTCAAGGATTGGCCCCTACTTGCAATCAACAGAGACGATTGGAAAGAGGTAAGGGAGGCCTTTGCTCTGCAGTGGGACACAACAGGCTTATAATAATAATAATAAGGCTCAGTATACTGAAGTATTTCATAGTAATTTCAACTTACTACAAAAGTAACTCTACGCGTTCCTGAGAAAAAGGATCTTGTGACAGACAGACAGACAATCAAAGAAATGATCATTTAAGGGTTCCTTTTTGATGTATGGATCCCTAAAAAAGGCTGAAAATGTATGTTTTGATCCTAACAGCATAGATATAGCGCATCCAGTCCAAGCAGAATATAGTTCTTTGACTATGTCAATTACTTACCTTCAACTGTTCAATCCAGTTTCTGACTTCCAGAAATGATGCTTCATTGGTCAAGTCAAAGAGAAGGAGGAAGCCCATTGCATCACGGTAGAAGGCCGTAGTCAAACTTCTGAATCTGTAAAACATTAATAATACTTTATTAACGCCTGCACACTCCTTAGTTATTGTACCAGTATTATGTGATTATCTTTAAGATTGTATTGGAACCCTGACTTATCTTGTCGCGGAGGAGGGCGTTGGTATCTGCGACACAGTATTTATTAGTTATGCGGGTTATCATCGTTTTTCATTTTTGAAATTACACCCTTGTTAAATTGTTTCCAAATAAAGATGATTATGATTACGACCTTCTTCCTTTAATTCTTCAATATTCTCAGATGGATTTAGGTGGCCAGTTCACTGTCATCAGTGCCACTGTTTAAATCTGTTCTCCTACATGTGTTTGGGTAGGGGCACACCAGCATGTGTAAAACTACTATCACTTTAGAGTGGACTTGATCCCTTAAACCCCATTTAAACATATTAAATCCTTCAAGGTGATAATTGAGGTCAGATCATTGTACAATTATACTATACACCCCAATAGACATCAGTGCAGATTTCAGTCACCCTATCTACCCTAGAATTAGATGTTAGGACTGCAGTGGCCAACCTGAGTGTGGAGTCAATTAAGCAACTTCCACACTGGCCCTCTGCAGATTGTATCCTGATAGTGTAGCTGCTCCTGTGTAGTTATTGTAATATATACTCAATATTACGTCACATCAAATTTTATCACATAAATTTTGCTATAATATATTATTATCATGGTTAGTGAGTGGTAAAAAACTGGGCAATAAAAGTTAAGTGTTTGTATACAAATAGGTACTTGTGAATAAATTAATCCTAATCAGATAATAAGGCATAAGATAAGAGTACCTCAACGGGCAATGGAGCGTGCCATGCTCGGTATATCACTCTTGGACCACATACCCAATGTTGAAATCCCATGTTGTACAAAGGGTGTGGACGTGGGTATGAGGATCGCAGGGCTAGACACTTGGCTATGAGGGATGACGGGCATTGGACGAAGGCGATTACAGAGTGGTGGCCAAGGGATGCTCGTAGACCAAGAGGCAGACCACCCGCCCGATGTTCGAATGACATTGAAAGCATAGCTGGGTGTCAGTGGATGAGACTCGCAAGGGACCAGAAATAATAGTGTAATAAAGAGGAGGCCTATACCCAACAGTGGGTGCAGATGGGCTGAGATGATGATGAGATAATAAGGCATTGATAATAAACATAATGTCATTTTTGATCAATAAATGGTCCCATCATCTTTACATAGTATAAAATGAAATCGCTTCCACTGTCTGTTCGCTTAGATCTTTTATACTACTCAACGGATTTTAATGCAGTTTTCAGCAATAGATAGAGTGATTCATGAGGAAGGTTATATGTATAACACATACATAACTCAGTCTGTTTGTTACCTTTACACGACTAAACGGCTGAACGGATGGTAATGAAATTTTGCAAGGAGATAAATTATATCCTGGGAAAGGACTTTGTTTACTTTTTAGCCAACTGTGCAAAATGAGGGTAATGTTTTATTGAAAAACCACCCGTGCGAAGCCGAGGGCGGGTCAGCTAGTAAAAAATATTTAAGTAAGTAGGTACCTTCTTTATCAACACCAAGCCAAACTTATGGTATCCAACAGTATGTTAAGTAGCAAATAATAATAATAATTTATTTGCACACAAGAAAATCCAAGTATGTAGGTACATAGCAAGCTTAAAACTAAAAACATAGTGCTTGTATCTAGATCATTTACTACGCTCCTAATTACATTACTATAGAAGAGTAGGGGTGTGCTAAGAGCTAGACTAGATTGCTGTATACTAGCCCATCTAATATAATTTTAATAAGGACAAAAATATTATTGGTATTTAATAAGTGATGTAGTGTGCCTCAGTTGGGTATAATTCTAATAAAAATTATTACTCAAGTTAATGTTTTTATAGCAAAAAGGTTTTAAATAGGTACACTACCTTTCCTGTCCTGCAGTATCCCAAAGTTGTAGGTGTATTCGATGCTGCCTTAAATTTTGTTGATATAGCTGAAAACAAGTACCTATCATTATTGATCTCCTATGAGTGCATCCTTTAACAACTTATTTACAGTTATTTTACGTAAATGAAACGAGCTCAGAGCTGATGAAGCGAGTAAGAAGCTTCCTTATAGAACATATAGGTTGGTATCAAAAGAAAATCAAAAGCTTACCATACTTTTTTCTCTAAAATCAATTCCAACTGTTGAGATAAATTGTGTGTGAAATACTCCGTCTGTGTATTTGTATAAGAAACTGGTCTTCCCAACTCCAGAATCTCCAACGCAGAGCAATTTAATGAGATAATCGTAGTCCATATTGCTAGTCTGCTTCGTTGAATTATACATGATCGAGAATCTCAGTAGGTTTCTCGCATTAGCTTTCTACCGGTACCGTACTAATGAAATACGATTGCCTGCACAAGACACTAGAAAGGATAGCACAGTTAGCACATACAATACTCAAATTGTGGAAGAATCAAGAAATACACTATTTGTAAATAAATTTCTCACAGAAAGGCCAAAATATTAACAGATAGATACTGGATGGATGGCTCCTCGACCGATCGATCGCTCGATTTAGCGCCTATATAGACAGTGCTTGACAGGTAGTAGCTGACTGACATTGGCATTGGCGTTGATTGAATGATATATTCGTCGCAAAAATCTGCAGGTAAGGGTCTCAGATTTCGGCCCTTGCCAAAGCCTTGACTATAGGTCTTAGACAGTTCCAAGATTCCTACAAAAAAAAAGTGGCAGTCCGGGAGTGCCGACAGAAGTGAAATAATTACGAGATACATAATTAAAGCGATGTCGGTAACGGTAACGGTAACAGTGTCGCGTGTTCAATGGTTTTTCCCATCTCAAGTTACTCTTGGCTGATTATAGGAATCCCCCCCCCCCCCCCCCCCCCCCCCCCCCCAGGGGTAGGTAGATATGAATATGTAGCTAAGTAGGTATAGTAAATAAATGGTATTTGTATTGTTATGATTGTGGTAACCTAAAATTTCTTACTTTTCACAAAATTTTATGATTTAGTTGCTTTAAGAATTTTATTTATACTTTAGGTAAAACAAAAATCATGTCCGTTGAACCTATTACTTCGGAAACAAGGCTCAAAGTCAATGTAGAATACTGGTATGTGAAATACGTAACTGTGGGTCCTATGTACAGGAACTCCCCTTACCACACACTATGCGGAAAAGAACCGAACAGAAAAATGACTTACACCCGGTATGTCTGCACTACTTGTACGTATTTGTAAATTTTGTAAATCATTTCAGTATTGTAATTTCAGCGGAGCTTGTGATTACGGAGGTCATTGCCTGGCTCTGGCCCAGACCATAAGAAAGAGTACCCCTGATGCGACTGTGTCATGCAAAAGAGGCAGACAAGGTAAGGAAGCTAAAACTGCAATAAGATGAAGAAAAGTAACTAGGCTGGAAGCACTATCTTAGCAACTTTAATTTTTAGATATAACTTTTGAAACTATCATGGTTATTAACACTATTTGTACTAAAAACGGGATATTTACCATGTTTATATTAGAGTTTACCCGTGATCATGGCGCATGCAACTGCGTCGAAATATCGGGACACTCAAGAACTCACAAATCATGGTAAATATCCCGTTTTTAGTACAAATAGTGTTTAATTTTTAGTTAGGCATGTCACTTAGCTTTTAATTTTAGTGGACCTATGGGTTAAATCATAGCTACCTAAAGATCAAAATAAGTACCTATTGCACCGTAGTAGGTAGGTACCTATCTCTTCTTCCTGCCCTTGTCCCACATTACATGGGGTCAGCACAACATGTATTTTTCTTCCATATCTCTGTCTATCACTCTATCAGCTGTCATCTCTGTAGTCACTTCTTTTTATCCATATCCTTCTTCACACAGTCCATCCATCTTTTCTTCCGCCTTCCTCTACTTGTATATCCATCCACATTCATATCTAAAACTTTTAGTCACACTATAGGTACCTACACTACCTACCTACCTACCTATTATAATAAAATTAATTATAGTACTACAGGCTCTTTTGGAGCTCTTACCTACTTCAACTTTTCAGGATCCTTCGAGATAGCGGTAAATGATAAACTGATATACTCTAAACTGCAAACAATGGCGTTACCCAACTACGATGAGGTAGCCCAAGTAGTGAATGATGTATCACAAGGAGCGGAACCGCACTTCATAAAAGGACAGCAACCAATTGACTGTGTGATATCATAATATTTTATTAACATTTTCATTGACAAGAAATTGGCTTAAACCAAAGTTGAGATTACTCATTTGTATAGACCTAATTGGACTCTACATAACAAGGGTTTCATGTAAAAATCTAGTCTTATACAGCCAACTACATCAATAACAAACAGAAATAGGTACATATTTAAGTTCAAATATCATAGTTAAAATACATTTTAGTAACAATAGTATTTATTTTATTGTATAACATACCCAATTTATTTATTAAAAAAAAAGCTAAATATTTTACACCTTGGCACAAAATATTTGATCTTAATGATAACAGATTTTATAACATCATCAAAAAACAACTCACTATAAATATCACAGTACTTATTATACACATCCCTGTTTTATAATTTATTTATGCATACACATTGGAAATGTCCAACATTATTATTGTTATTTAAAATAATATTTCAATAATGATCCAAGATCGATCTCACATCTTAGCCATAAGCGGTATTTTTCACAAATCTACTATTAAAATTATTTTAACCGGCACAGTAGCCTATTATGTCAATAACGGCTTAGTTAGATATTAATCTTACTCCAACGATTGAGTTTTAACGATTGAAGTTTATGCAAGAAAAGCAACCATTATTTATTTAAAAACCTTATTTTTGTTTTAACTCACTAATATTTGAAAAACACCCATCACCTGGCAATTTACTTATATTTTTAAAACATAGAATCATCTAATAGAACAGTTACAAAATTATTCTTCTAACATTCGCGATCACTGTACATAATTACTGATTAAAACGGGTATTTATCGCGTATGTACCATTTTATTTGTTATCCCGACGTTTCGACTGTGTTGCAACAGCCGTAGTCGCGGGTACCCGTACCCTCACTTGTTCTTCAGAATTAGAAAGGTCCTCGTTCTTATTACGACGCACTACACTAACCATCAAAAAGGTACATACGCGATAAATACCCGATTTAATCAGTAATTATGAACATTACAAATACAATAAAATTACAAACTTTTTTTGTAAAATACTTAAGATGTGTCTTTTATTTTTTTCAAAATTAATAAGTTAATTGAAATTATATAATTTACTACCTATGTACCTATGACATTTTACTTGGCGTTACTTTTACTTGTAATGTAAAGAAAAATACATCTAGGTACGTACTTCTTGAAAACATCACCTACTTATATCATCGTCATTAATTAAAGGTTTAATTGCAGTATCAGTTTTCAAAGACCTATCTTTGGAGCCATCAGTGGTGCCAACGTAACTTAGGTATATTCCGAAACGTAGTTTTCCAGCGAACTGTTCCGATATTGTTCGCAATGGCTCAACAGTCTTCTGCCCAGTTTTTTGATCAATGCACACCATCTGACACCGACTACATTGCCCTTCCACCTGAAAATACGAAATGAAAATCATGTTTTCTAGGCTACCATATAACAAGCTGCAAGCTTTTCGTGTTGCCACAGAAATAATATACTACGTACAAGTGTTGCTAATAAATGCCGTTGATTTTTTTGATGTGAAACATCTATTGGCGCACCTTGGCAGTAAAACCGACACACCGTGACGGCATGCGTCTATTTTATTAGGTCTATATTATTACAGGGATAGGATGCCGGTTGTTTCGTTTGCTTTTTCCCAAGTCCGTTGGGCCGTTTTGCGTATGATAAGTTAAGATAAACGGGTTTTTTTTAATTAAAAAATAAATTCTTTTAATAACTATCAATTTAGATCTTTCACATCTGCCTTTGTTATTTTAAATGGCTTTGACATGAATGTCTGCAGATTCAGGTACATTTTTTCTTGAAACAGGTAAGTTTTCTAGAATTACTTTCTCAAAATAAGCTGTTATCTTAATCGAAACCGCAAGCAGATTCTAATGAGCCCAAACACTAGTAGCCCATTACAATCCATTCAGAAGTTCAGTTGTCTAGCATCCGTCTCCATCATGAGGCCACCTCCATAGTACCATATTATTGCATTGTCACCAATGTTACAAAGTTTACCAAAATTCAGCTCAATCGGTTGGGGGGAACTGGTATAAAATTCAGTACCGAGATTTGACCACATACCAACACGGCAAGTTAAATAATAGCTTCTAAAAACATGTCAGTTTCATTTTCTTGGACACATTTTATGTAGTTTTGGGGATTTGACTGGACTACATACATATTTACACCGTTATCAGGCGTAGTCAAAGGGGGCTTATGGGGGGTTCAAATCAAATGAAAATGATAGTACAACGTGCGCTGAATGCTAGCCAAGCGCTTTAAGAAACTAGTTTTTTTATTCAATCGTGAATTTGGCGCCCTCTGAAATTTCCGCCCGGGGCAAGTGACCCGGTTGCCCCCATCCCTTAGATCCGGGACTGAAAGGATTGAATTACGGTTAACATCCCGCGATTCTATTGCAAGGAAAAAACCGCTACTGCAAAAGCCGCTTAGATACCCACTTCAGCTGATTATAGGTACATAATAATCTAATTAATAATTTATGTTAGGTACCTTGAATTCATGATTCCCAATAACTATTTTGCTCCAGTCCCGTTCAGCTAATTCAGTTTCCATATCAATAATCATGTTCCCTCTAAAGCGATCTACCATCGTATCGATATCATCTGTGAACATCGGATCATGGATCTTATCACTCAGCCATCTCACTGTGGCTTTATTTATCAATAAGTACTGAGCTTGGTTACTTAGAGAAAGCAGCTTTTGTTCAGTCTCATTCTTTTTCTTAAGAGTTCTACCGTCAGTGTTAGATTGTCTGATCAGCCGTAGAAAAGACACTTCTAAAGCTTCTGATATCCAATCAGCGACAGTGTCTCCGCAGTCGTATCCTTTAACGAGGTCTGTGCAAATTTTGCTTTGACAAAGTGAGCTGCCTTTTAATTTATTTGGAGAATCAGTTTGTAGCGGGATGGAAATCGGCGTTTTACCTGGAAATACAAGTTTAATAAAACAATTAACTGTTTCCAAGACCGTCTCAAAATCAAGCTTGCATTGTAGTCCATAGAGAGCGCTAAGAGTATCTACTCTTGTATGAACTACTTGGACATCAAGCTAGCTTACCAAGAGAGCTTCAATCACACTAATTGATCGAGCGAAGCGAGATCTCTAAATCAACTTTGGCAAATCGGCGTCGTATGTGTTTGTTTTTCCGAGGATAACTTTCGAAGAGTTGATCCGATCATCGTGAAATTTGATACATAGGTAGGTAGTGATGGTACAATTTTGGTGTGAGTAAATGAGCTTCAAGAGGGGTAAAAAAAATGAAAATGAGACTATTAGGTCAAATAGGACGTCAAATGAAAGGTCATACATTTACTCTGTTTTTATTTTTAGTGAAGTTATTTTAGTTTTTGAGTTATTAATCATAATAAAAACTGAATTTTGTCAAAATTCACAGGGTACACCAGTGGCCCCAGTGCTGTAATTTGGTATGCGTGTAGCTTAAGTGACACAAATATAGGCAAAAGTCTGAAATCCAGAATAACTGCAATTTGTACCCCAAAAAGAAAAGTAACCACAACATGAACTCCCGTTACCTGTAATTTGAATGAAACTGTAGGTAAGTTAGTTGGTTAATTATTTCGTGGCATTATTTTGATAGTCAAAGATTACAAATAATATTTTTTTGTTTTAATCGGAGACTCGCGAGATCTCAGTTCAGGGCAAACCACTAGTATTACATACTTGAAAGTTTGGATGTTTGTTTATTTTTTACTCAGTCACATTGACAAAAATTTTTTCCTACCTGGAGATGGAACAAGCTTATGGCCCACCTGATGTTAAGTGGTAACCATTGCCATAACGGAGTATTGCCTCGTATGTCAAGCACCTTAGAAATGTGGCATACGATGCACTGCCCTGCGTCCATCAACTTGAAGCAAACAGGTGGAAAGCCTCATGAGCCTGTAATTTCACCAGCAACCATTTGGCGTGTTGATAGATTGTGACCTGGATTCAAACAAGGCCTACTTTTTTGTTGACAAACGCGCGGGAAGCCGCTGGCGGAACCTACTATGTAAGCGACATCTCCCTGCAAACAGAAGGACTATATCCTAGATCGCGCCAACGATTTATTCTGAGAATCTAAGCATAAGTAATACTTCTCAGCAAGATCTGTCCGTCCTAGGACCCCGAAATTGCTTGGTGGGAGATCTGCCCTTTTCGTTGGCGGACATCTTTCTACCTATCGTCATATTTAAGTATGTATTGTATACAACAACTTAAAAAACAATACATGCAGAAATACAAATGGCGGTCTTATCGCAAACAGCGATCTCTTCTAGACAACCTTTGTATACATCATCATCATATCAGCTATAGGTGTCCACTACTGGACACAGGCCACCCCCATAGATTTCCAGAACGGCCGATCTTGTGCAGCCTGCACCCAACAACCAGTTAGCTCTCAATTATACATACCTTTAAAATTTAAGATCAATAATCTTTGTTGCAAGTCTACTTTAGGATGGATCATACACATCCTAGTATTCTGTTTTTGCGTCAAGCAGACGCCATTCTCCTTGACAATCATCCATTCTCTATCAAATTCAAATCCTCTAAGACCAATCTGCCAACTCGAACTTATCTTAAACGCACCACAGGATTTGATAGGAAATATCGCGATCTCTTTTAATTCGATCCCAGAGTCAATACTGGAATGATCTGAATCATTAGAAATATATTCTTGATCATTTATACTTTGTTGGACATCGTCATTCTGTATTTTCAGTTTTATAACTTCAATCGCTTTGTAATTGACCACCGGTCGTCTTGGTTTATTTACTTTTGATACTTTGACGAAACAGCGACATATCATGAGAATTAATTTATCCACGTCATGAAATGTATTGAAATAGCCGAATGAGACTCTCACTGCTCCTGTGGGCTTTCCGTTTATGAGGTCGATTTCATCGCCACATTTGTGTCCAGCTTTGTACATGTCCTTCATTTCTCTATTTGACACCATCAAGTGCCGCTGGCATGATCCAGAGTTACAGAAACAGCCGGTTCGTACGTTGATGTTGAAAAGATCTGCAAAGTGTTGGAACTGAAAAAAATATCAACAATTAATCAAGCTTTCTATTAAAAAAACGCGACGCGAACTAGGATGCATATAGATGCAATAGACAGGTAGACATATGCGTCAACACCACTGTTTTTGCGTCGTTAGTTAAAATATGCTCAAGTAATGTAGGATGTAGTCCAGGCGAAGATGGCGTGACTAATTTGAGGCCTTTTCGCAATCGATCGCTAAGAATGTAAAAAGGGAATGGATGCCTTGGCCTAGCAATGAGTCTAAATAGGCTAGTTAGATTAGATTGAAGCCTGGTACTAATTAACAATTCTGTGCCGATCCTCTTCATGGTGAATGGTGCCAGAGGAGAGGATATCTGGCAGAGATGGGTGGACGTCAACGTTAGTCGTGGGCCATCCATGGGCGAGACTAGCGCAGGATCATGGTGGATGGCACATACTTGTGAATGCCTAAAACTAACAGTGGTTGAAGTCGGTCTGTGCATGATGATGATGATCTTCATTATGCTGCTGATTATCACTCAGTTCGGTCAGTGAGCAGCGTGAGGACATTGTGACCAATGCTAAAAGAATCACTGTGGTGCAAGAATTTCTCACAGAGTTCTCCTCACAGGACAATGCACTATTGTACTCTTCATAATAGTTTTGAGATCATCCCTAATAGATGAACTAGGTTAAGCCATTGCACATGCAGTCTCTACTCGCTAGTGGCATTTACAACAAATATAATTTTGTGAGATAAAAGAAAATGTGAGCTTATTGTTTTATGGTTGATTATCATATTACCTCTGCATACCCAATGTATGATCCATCTTCTCGAAGTAAATTAAATGTCACAAAAGCACCCTGTTTTTTGATATCACTAAAATCTGAATCCATGTAGAGGATTGCTGCCTTACTGCCATTTTGGTGTGTCAATTCAGAGAGCTGTTGGTAGAGATCCTTTGCCAAGTAGAAGGTATGATGAGATATGGTTTCCATCAAGTCATTGTAGACTACTTTAGGTATTAGATTGTGCATTGTATCAAAACAATGCTTAAGGGCAATGATTGATAAGAAAGGCACTGTACCATCTTCGAACCTAGAAATAATAACAAGGGTATTGTTACTCTTTGTTCCAGTCATAGTATAAATCAGTAAGTCTTAATACAAACCTTTCATAAATATTTTTCCTTTTGATATGGAAGTGTTCACTGCTCAAGACAACATCAACAGTACCACCTCCAAAGTATCTTTTCTGGTTTATTACATTTTCACTGCTATTCTTTATTAGAAGTGCACCTAATCCAGATGGGAATCCAAATATTTTGTAAAATGATAGACAAACAAAATCTGGCTGCACATTTGATAAATCCAATTTATTTGTACCTACAAATGCTGCTCCATCTAGTAAAATGTACCAGTTACAATTTATTTTGCACAAATGTTTCTTTACATAACTTTTAAGACATCCATTCTTTATATTCTTCATACAATGAAGAGGGTACTTGTATCCATTGAAGTTGCTCTGAGCGGGATAAACTAGTAAAGTGTTGCCATCATCTTTGAATTTATCCTTCCAAGGTGTTACATGTTCCTGGTTGAGTGCTGTTAGGAAATCATCATGTGAAATGTGGGCAACATCTGCCTTTTTATCAATGGCAAGTTCTCTTAGACCAAGGACTGATGTGTGATTGTCCCTTAAGTATACAAAAGAACCGCAGTTTGAGGCATCATCTTCATCAATTGCAAACTGGAATGATTCTACCACCAGTTTGAGAGATTGTGTGCAGCCAGAAGTGAACACAACAGAGTATTCTGAGGAGTCAGTATTGAAATGTTTTAAGATCAGACATCTAATTTGTTCAATGCAGTCTCTTGTGTACTTGTCTGAGTGTGGATTAATGTAGAAGTTATTTAACAGATCTTCATTCACTGATGCTAGTAGGCTTTGAGGGAAAAGAGTGGCACCAGCATTCTCCAAGTAGCACCTATCTGAAATGTAATTAAAATATAAGTAACTATGTAGATACCTACTTAACTTTCTGTTGTTTACTGTACACTGCTTGTACAGATGGTTTAGTTGTTTTTTTTTATATATAAGTAAGTCAATTTAAATTAAGCCAAGGATTTAATATAAAAACAGAAAAGTGAAGTTAAAGTCTGTAGCAATGTAACTTAAATAATAATAATAAATAAATAAATATTGCTGGACATTTCACACAGTGCTATCTAGCCCCAAACTAAGCAGAGCTTGTACTATGGGAACCAGATTACTGATAGAATACTTATATACATTTTTTTTGGAAATACATACATACAATATATAGAGAAACAACCAGACCCAGAACAAATATCTGTAGATCATGCAAACATTTCTTCCGCGGTGGGAATCGAACCCACTACCTGATAACTTGAATATACTAACCTGATTAATTTCAAGGATAACAGTGAAATCATAGGATTCAAGCAATTACACAATTATTTTGTTAACACACATAATTTAATAAGTGGTAAATAAACTCTATTCATACTAGTACCTAAACAAATGTACTTACCTACTTTTATAACAACAGATTCGTTCACTTACCCCCTATTCGCGTAAACTCTGATGTAATCCTTTGCATGTGCTCATTGTCAATAACTCTACTGAGAGTGGTCATCTCGATGTTCAATTAAATATTTATCCCCTGCAAAAACATACAATATAAAAGTTGCGATAAAACGTTTTATTATCTTCTGTCTATTCATTATAATAAAAACAGCAAAACACTTGGCTGACCTATTTGATGATGTCTAACTTTGTACACTAACATTGATCATGTAATTTCAGTTAATTATTACTTGTGCAGTGCACAAACTTCATATCATATCGCAATCATTTGGAACAACACGAAGGCGACGAGCTGACGCGATAACAGTCGTCCGTGAACCGCGCCAAGCGCCAAACAAACATATCTAAACTAATTTTCTTATTTTCTGTAATCATTTTTGTATGTACCTATTTCGAGTTTCATTCGCAAGTTTAAACATTTGTTTGGTTGGATTGGATTTGGTTAGAGTTAGTGCTGCCAATGTAAATTCATTGATTCCCCGCAAAAGTGAGCTAGAATCCTCAAAATTCCCCGTTATTAGCGGGCCGCTATGCTATTAATTTGAATGATTTCTTAATATCTAAAAAAACTATTTTACAATTTGGTACCTTTACTGTAAAATAGTTGTTTTTAGAAAAGGGAGGTAAAAAAAATGTTTGAAGTACTTACCTAAATACCTTCGAACAATTTTTTTTTATTTCTTTTTTCGATATAAGCATAGACCGGTTCGGTTCGAATTTTATCAGTCACCACGTTTTGGCTATCCCTTGTTTGGAATGCTATAAAGCTACAATGGATGGTTATATTATTAAGGCTTCTACAGTGCAAAAAGCAGTCGGCCACGATTTTGGAAAATTCCCCGATTTTTGTAATTCCGAGCGCTCTCCCCGCGCTAGCTACCAATTCCCCGCAGATCGGGGAAATTCTCCGCAATTGGCAGTACTGAGACTTTGATGGAATGGAGAAAATAAAATCTACACATCTACATAGGTACAAACGTGGTGTATTGTTGATCGAAGACAAACGTAGGTACTCAACATTAAAATGACATTGACAGTTATCTGTCATTTGTGTCAATGTGACAGTGACATACTCGGACATACGTATAACTATCGCTCAATCACACATTTGGCAGGCCTGGACACGCGATGCGACACTGATACGGGTTGTGTTTTACTATGCGGCTCGACCTTTATGGCCTTATTCCAAAACGCAGACTAATAATAGTACTAGGTTTAAATCAGTTTAGACCAGAGACTAAAATAAACTTTATTACAAAACGAAGTTTAGCACTAAAACCATGGATCATCATGTTTGATCTATGTAGTACTATTGCTTGATTCTTGTTAGATTTTTTTTGTAAAATAATGGTTTAGATATTTAATACTCTTTTTGAATTATTACAATTTGGTTTTGAATTTGAATTTGGTTGGCTCCTAGTAGTGTGGCCTCAGCCTTCGGTTTCACTCCCCGACTAGGTAGGTACACTAAGAAAATAGAAAATGCGTTTTTGGTTGATTTGATTCAGCACAACTCAACTAGAATCAGCCAAACCAAACTACCTAGGAACAAACTGTACAAAGGCCTAATATAGGTACGTACTTTAAGATAAGATGAATTTCGTAGTCAGATACCTTTTATTTAAGTACTGCAGCCGCCCAACTACATAACCTGTTATGGTGGTCAATGAACATGACCTTACCGCACGTTCCCAAGAAGAACCTACCTATCAAACCAACATAAACGCCTGTCTGATAGATACATAGGTATGTACACGAGTGACGCGCAATGAGCTCTGACCGCCGAGAGGCCTTAGACCAGAATAATTTCCGGTGGCTCGTAACAGATAACAGGGCGATTGCTGCTGCTGTCGCTTGCGGTGTGCGGGTTGCGTGCTCGCCCTTCAATTAGCTACCTACCTAGGTAGGTGTCCATCGATAAGTCATAATCTCAAAAAGGCTATGCTGCTCGTACCTACACAATACAATACTTTATTATTAACTCCATAGGTCGATATATTATGCCATACAAAACATGATCACAATACGCATTATAGAATATCACAATATTTTTAGTTGAATAAGTAAGAATATGTAAAGTGTGTTTCTATTCAGTTAATGATTTTATGACTTGTAATAATATTGAATAGTCGTTTTTATTTTTTCATAGTTAATAGTAGAGATGGGCCGAGTACTCGGTTAATACTCGGTACTCGGCGGGTTTTTTGTTACTCGTACTCGGCCGAATAACTCGGTTTTAATGCCGAGTATACTCGGTTTAAGTAAAGCAATATATTTAGGTAGATATAATTACAACAACAGTGTTAATCAAAAAGTATTTATTACTAATTTGGAAATCAGTGACAATCTCAATTATGATAATGAATGAGTAGCAATGAGACAAAATTAGGAGAAAGTTAATGAAAAAAATCAATATTTAAAATTTAACAAAGGTAAATTATATGATGCAAGAACACAAGGCTCTCTGCACGTTCTGGTAACAGGCTATTCCTTTTTTCTTCGTAGACGTTACCAGCCTCCGAAAATAATCGCTCGCTATACACATTGCTTGCAGGTGCACATAGAAAAACTCGCGCTTAACGTGCCATCTCTGGATACCTTGTTTTGTGGCCTGCCCACCACTCGAATGGACTCTTGTCTTTTGCCAACAAATTTTCTTTTAAATAGCGATCTAATTCTAAAGCAATGGGGCTTTTAGGGTCATCGCGCTCTAAAGGCTGGGTAGAAGCTAATTCTTCAAAGCAATTCCTGAAAGATGCATGAGGATCTTGTGATTGTCGTAATCGTTCAGATTCGTTTTCTTCACTGCTGCTAGTACTCTCTGAAATGTCACTTCTTTTTACTAATTCTAAAAATTGCATATTCCTTATCAGTTCATAGTTCTCTGGATGAAAAATTCGCATCCTGAATCTGGGGTCTAGCAAAGTTGCCAAACTATAATATTTGTCATTTTCTAACCCTTGAAAGCGGCCCTGAACTTCACCTTCAAGCTTTTGTTTCATATCTGCTATATTTGGGCAAGTCTGGCAGACTTCAGGTTAAATATTTTAATAGGGCGTTGGTGTGGGATATCACTTCAGAAATTGATGCTAATGTGGAGCTGGTAATTTAGTAATATCTTCGAATGGTTTGAGTAATGTAATCCACTCTCGTAGGATCTCCCATTGACGTTCAGTTAATTGTTGTAGATTGGCTGTATTTGGGTTGTCCGAGATGTAGAGAGATATTGCCCTTTTTTGCTCTAACAATCTGTTTATCATATAAAGGTACTATTCCATCTTGTGGTAACATCTTGCACGAGTTTGTGTTCTGGCAGTTTAAGTTTTTTTTGTATCAGGGTCAGTTTTTCTTGTGCCGCTGCAGAATGGTTAAAGTGGCCTACAATTTTTCTAGCTGAGGCAATAACGTCGATTACATTTTGTTCTTTCAACGAAGCTTTTACGGCTAATTGCAGCGTATGTATGTAGCATCCTCTACCAACATATTGACTATCATTTACAGCTTTCACCACATTGGGTCCATTGTCTCTCAAAACAAGATGAATGAGAGTATCAATATCCCAGCTCACGGATAAATCAGAAAGCACTGATCGAATATTGTCTGCCGTGTGGGGTCCTCTAAAATGTTGCATCTGCAACACTCTGTGCTGAAGCTCAAACTCCTCGTCTAGCCAGTGAGCGGTGTAGCTTAAGAATCCGAGTAAGTTATTCATGCCGGTCCAAATATCAGTAGTTATTGATATAGTTTTAGCTTTTGCAATTTCCGCTCTTATTACGTTTTTCACTTTGGTGTAAACTTCTGGTATGACAACCTCGCTCATGTACTTTCTACTGGGAATTTGGTATTTGGGTTTTAAGGTACCTATTTATTAATCTTTGGAACCCATTATTCTCCAACATAGATATCGATTGGTTATCTACCGCGATCATCTCCGCAACAACTTTGTGAATTTCTTTGGCGTGCGAATCAGTTGTGTCCCATTTTGTAGTAAATGACTCGAAAAGGGTTTGTTGTATTTTTGTTGCATTCGATTGTGACGACGAAGTTGACGCTGCTGGCTCACAATTTTGAGATATTTCCCGCAAAGTTTCGTTTTCCAAATCTTTAGACTCTTTTGTGTGTTTTATTTTAACATGGTTTAACATTGCCGTCGTAGAAGCCTTTCGTCTAACACCACTTCGTGAAATCAGAGAATTGCATAAGGTACATTTCACTTTGGTTTTATCTTCTTCAATCTCGTCGTAAAACGCCCAGATTCGGGATCTTTTACGTGAACTCATTAAATTATGTCAATGTCAACAATCACTGATCAGGTACCTACTACACACCTACACACAGTCAACCGTTAATAATAACAAACTTTTACAATTAGTTATCTACTATAACGCGCAGCGTGATGTATTTGTTAATAAACTAGCAAGCGACTGATAGACGAAAGGTGCGGGCGGGCGGGGTGAGTGTTGTATCAACGCGAGCCGGTCGCTCGCGACGCGCGAACCAGTTTGTACTTGTTTACGCGCCCGAAACAGGAATTTGATTGAACCGAGTAACTCGGCCGAGTACTCGGTAGGAAAAAAATTGAACCGAGTAAAACTCGGTACTCGTTACTCGGCAAAAGTGCTACTCGGCGCATCTTTAGTTAATAGTCAATTTAATAAAATTGTGACGTGTATAAATTATCCCTAGTAGTATTAAAGTAAAACTTTTATTACATCGTCTCAAACTTTTTCGCCTGTGTGTTGCATGTCGCGTGACGGCCGGCCGCGGAGTAGGGATAAAGTGAAAGGCGCTCGTTAGAGCAGCCGAGGCCAATGTGGCGGCGCCAATAGTTCGCATCAGCTGACCGTGTAGTGTATAGACTATTACTCATTTGTGCCAACGAAAATTTTTGGTTAAATGTCTATAATGTGAAACAAAGTTTCACTTTTACCGTGGTTTCATAAAACCACACAATCCTTTTCTTTTTTATTCTAAATCATTTTTATTTTATATATTTTTACCTGATTGTTACTTAATAAATAAATGATATGATGATATGAATAAGTATTTGTGTAATATGTTAATAGTTTGTGTCTTATTAATAATAATAATAATGTAAGCATATATAATATCATCATCATCATCGTCAGCCTTTCTCATCCCACTGCTGGGCATAGGCCTCTCTTCGTTGTCGCCATTCACCTCTGTCCTGCGCTGTTCTAACCCACATACGACCTGCGATTTTTATAATGTCGTCGACCCATCTTGCCGGTGGACGACCTGCGTTCCTAGTTCCATTTCGGGGCCACCACTCAGTTAGCATCCTGCTCCACCTGTCATCACCGCGCCTGGCCACATGTCCTGCCCAACTCCATTTGAGTCCCAATATACGCTTGCTAACGTCTTGAACTTTAGTCCCCTTGCGAATTTCGGTATTGGGGACTCGGTCTAGCAGTGTGATGCCGAGCATGGCGCGCTCCAGGCTCTCTGTGCGACTCTACTCTAATATATAATATACCTACTATTTATTACATACCTAGGTAGAAGGTACATAATTTAACTAAACGATATTTATTTTGGTACTGCATCATCATACAGGAAGAAGTACCTACCTACGTACACTCTCTTTCCACAGCATCGCCTTACTAAATTGCGTTACGCCAATTTAATTATTGCTTTTATGGAGGGCTTTTAGTAGCTTTTAGTAGCAAGCGGCGGCGTGATCGACTCTCCTTAAGTGAATTGACGTCCTCGAAGTAGCTCTACCTACTGCACTATACACTTGTCTCGTTGGAATACTGTTTTGAGTAAACGAAAAGCAAGGCCAATAACACTTTTGAGGACAGTCTTAACTCAACTATTACCTACTTTATTGTCTGATGGGTCAAGACGTCTTAAACTTTCGAGTTTACAACCGCAAAACCACCATAGCATGCAATTGAGCCAAGCTCTGAGACAAAAACATAGACTCTGCCAAATTATTTGTTAGTGCACAAAAACTAAACCACCTTTGGTAACTTCAACCTCGTGTTGATCTGATTTTAAATGGATGACAAATGAGTTGAAATCACTTTGGCACTGACTGTTATAAACTCTTTGCGGTGTGTTTATGCTGTTTTCTCAAAAACAATATAGTCCACAACCCGCTCAATAGACCGACTAATCGCTCTATTGATGGATGATTATCTCATGGATACCTAAATGTTTACAAATATGTGTTACGAAAGTATTGATCACTGTTTGCAAAACAGTGTGTGCGAAAAATAAATATTGGCAGATCTTGTAACAAATTATACCTACAAGGTAACTAGGTAGGTAGGTAAGTAATTTTTAACTAAAAAAATACGATGAAAATAAACTTATAAGTAAAAACTTAAATAAACCAGTTAAATTTTAGTCATATAAGTGATTAATTTTGAGTCGCAGAGTCGGTGCAGGAACTGCGACAAATGCTGAACAGCCTAGCTGCTGCTTCTAGACGCATCGGCCTAGGAATTAACTTAATTAAAACCAAAATCATGATCAATGATCGTGTTACCCCAGAGCCGATTCCAATCGCTGGAAGTCTTCTCGAGGTTGTGAAGGAGTATGCATATCTTGGGCAGACTCTGCGATTGGGGAGATACAACCCCGAGGAAGAAGTAAACCAGCGAATTCAGCTGGGCTGGGCAGCGTTTGGGAATCTTCGGTCACTCATCTCACAATGCCTGAAAACTAAAGTCTGCGCTCTACCTCTGATGACCTATGCAGCCGAAACGTGGACACTTACGCTGGGACTGGTCCACAAATTGAAAGTCACTCAGCGAGCAATGGAAAGATAGAATCCGAAACGAGGTTATCCGACAGAGAACCAAGGTGATCGACATAGCACAGAGGGTCAGCAAGCTGAAGAGGCAGTGGACCGGTCATATATGCCGATACCATATGCAGAACCGATACGATAACCGCTGAGGTAAACGTGTTCTGGAGTGGAGACCACGTCTAGGTAAGCGAAGTGTAGGACGCCCTCCGGCTAGATGGATTGACGATTTGCACGATGTGGCTGGCAAAGATTGGATGAGAAGAGCTGAGGATTGGGCGCAATGGCGCACCCTGGGAGAGACCTGTGTCCGCAGTGGACTGTTTTAGGTTGATGATGATGATAAAAACGGGTTGCGTTTTATAAACTAGTAAAATACAGTGAACGGAAAAAACACAAACCGTTGTTTTTTCCGTTCACTGGTTAAATAAGGATTTCATTAAATTCATCATTAGTTTCGGGTTACAGATTTAGTAGGTAGGTACCTAGGTACTTTCACGTATAATCAACCTCGAACTCGAACGGACATTGACCTTGGTTTGGTCGCAGTTCTAATAAAAAACAAAACATTTTGCAGAGGTAAAATCTCGATTATGTGTAGACATGAAATCCTAGACTCAATCCTTGATCTTACAAAAACGTGTTAAGTTTTCCGGTTCCGTATAGATAAGGCATTCATAAAAAGTTCAAGGCAAATATTGCCATCCGGCAGTATTCACAATGATTTGATAAACCAAATTAGTCATGTTTGTCGTTTTATGACAAAATTTATGGACTTAATAAATAAATAAATATTGAGCTAAAAATAATTAACAAAGGAACCAAACACACTGTAAAATCGATTGAATAAAATCTACTTGCACAATTTGAATAAAGTATTAAGGTGCCTACATGAATAGTCTTATAAAAAGTATTATTAAATTCTTATCAAATTAAATCGAATTGAAGGCAAACCATGAATTTAACAAGTTAAATATTTTGTTATTTTTAAAAGCACTTTCATATTGATCGTTTACATACCTACTTTACTGATGCAATAGCCGATGACTTTAAACCTCTATTACTACTTGCATCGTTATTTTTATCTCTTAGAAGAGAATCTCTAAACACCTTTTTCTTAAACGCTTCTACCTACTAACACCTTATCAAACTGTCTTCCCAACTTCATCAATTTAAATTCTTTGAATATGCTCGGATTGGGGCGTACACGTATTAACTTATAAAACTGAATTTTAATTCGCTTGATGGTCATCGTCTTGTCATCGAACTTGACTCTAGGTCGTTGCTGTTTAAGGTCATTGCTGTCTGATCCTAGCACACGAGTAGCTTGTATTACGGCATCGATGGCCACAGCAACACCCGCGTAAACCAGCGCGGATGCTGATTATATTTATTTTGGATCTAGTTATTTTGAACTACTACAAACCATGAACCTCCAAAGTGTGATCTTCGTCCAATGTGCAATTTTAGTGTTTGGTTTCGGAAATGTGCAAAATAAAAGAAAGTTAAAGGAAGTTGACAATATTAGCAACCCAAATTCAGATATTAATTTAGATTCTCTCCAATTAATATCAAAATACGGTAACGTGCCACAACGACACACTGTGATCACTCAAGATGGATACTTCGTGAATGTAGTTCGGATACCCAATAAAGGACCTGCAGTTTTATTTGTTCACGGAATTGGTGATAGTTCTGATTCGTGGTTGGTGACCGGCCCCTCATCATCTCTGGCATATCATCTGTATTCACTCGGATTTGATATATGGCTCTACAACTCAAGAGGAAATAAATACAGCAAAGGTCATGTCAAGAATCTTCCCGATAAACAGTATTGGGACTTTGGTTACGAAGAAATGGCAACTCAAGATATACCAGCAGTCATCGATTACATAGGTTCAATAACGAAACAAACAAAAATTTATTATGTAGGTTTTTCTCAAGGGACCACCCTCTTCTTTATTATGTGTAGCTTAAGACCAGAATATAATGATAGGATAAAACAAGCCGTTTTACTGGCGCCTGTAGCCTGGCTCAGCAACACTAAACATCCCTATCTAGGTTGGTTTGCCAAAAATCATATTTTTATAAAATCTTTTCTGGACAGTTTAGGATTGTATAACATTTTCGAAGACAGTTTGATTCGAAAAGTGATTCATGCTAGAACTTGCCGGAAAGGAGTGCCTGAAAGAATTTTTTGCCAGCTCGAATATGCTCTCAGTTATGGAATTCAAAACTTAACAAACCTTAATACAGACAGACTTCCAGTAATTTCCACTCATATACCAGCTGGGGTATCTACAAAATCATTCGTTCATTTCTTTCAAATATATTTGAGCAAACGTTTTCAGAGGTTTGATTATGGTGCTGAGCGAAATAAAATGTTGTATTCATCTGAACAACCTCCTGAATTTCCTGTTTCTTTAATAACTGCACCGGTGAATCTTTTCGTAAGTGATTCCGATTGGTTTAGTACTTTTGAAGACGTGAAGAACTTAAGAGAGAGGATGCCTAACATAGTAAATTACGTTGAATTTAATAAATCACTAGATTTCACTCATCTAGAGTTTGTTTACGGCGAACGAGCAAGAAACCTTGTAAATGAACCTACCACTAAAATAATATTAGCTAATAATAATATAGCTAATTTAAAAAAATGAATTACTACGTCAAATTTTACGTAGTGTTTGAAATAATTCGTTTTTGATAGGGCTTTAACAATATATATGGGGTTTATAACAAGTCGTACCTTACGTAGTATGAATGAATGAATGAAATACTCTTTATTGCACACCAAACAAAAATACAGTAACAAAGGAAATAAACAATAAATAACGGTACAATAGGCGGTCTTATCGCTAAAAGCGATCTCTTCCAGACAACCTTTTAGTAGTAATTATTATTACTTCGCAATCGATTGAAGGGAACACAATAATCATAGACAAATTAGCAATTAAATGAGTACTTTTGTCAATTTGATACGTTAAGTTAGAAACTTATATAAGATACAATTATGATAAAAAAATATTTTGTCACCAATGTACCTAGTTAATGGTAGTTAATGGTAATGTGGTTGTGGCCAATGGTTAGACAACCTCCGTGGTGCAGTGGGCGAATAGCCGGCTGAAACGCAGGAGGTAGCGGGTTCGATTCCCGCCGCGGAACAAAAATGTTTGTATGATCTACAGATATTTATTCCGGGTCTGGTTGTTTCTCTATAAGTATGTATTTACAAAAAAAAAGTATATAAGTATTCTATCAGTTATCTGGTTCCCATAGTACAGGCTCTGCTTAGTTTGGGGCTAGATAGCGCTGTGTGAAATGTCCAGCTATATTTATTTATTATTTATTTATTATTTACCTATACAGAAATGACATGAAGTCATAAAACTAGGCGTAGGCTAAAAGATACATACTTACATAGTGATAAAAATGGCCACCACTCAGCATGTGGTATGGCAGATTCGCTCTGCCAAAGCGCTGGTCTTTCGTGGTCACCGGCTGCGGATAGTGACTACTGCGGTACGCAGGCACAATAACGCCATCATTATACGATAAACCGAAATGTAATATAAATATATATCATATGTGACCTATATAGTTCTATTATGCTACCTAAAAATAATATAAATATAATTAAGTATTGTATAAATGTTTAAAAACGATTTAGGTATAAACTATAAACTTGTGATAATATACATTTAAATACATTATTATCTTATGTTTTTAAGTACTTATTGATAAACGAATTATTTCAGCACATGGAATATGCATATTTTGATATTTTACGTAAGACCATGTTAATGTTTTGTGCAAAATAGATAAATATTAAACTTTTTATTATACTTACGTTTATAAGTTTTTTAACTATTTGGCGTGCCTTGGGGTAAGGGTAAGACCGACTTGTGTGCCATAAAGCCGCTGCGCCGTGACGGCATGCGTCCAATAGAATTAGGGAAATATTTATTGTTATTATTTTATTTTAATTTTTTAGGGTAAGATGTCATGGATTGATGATTGATTTGGCAATAATTGCCAAATGTCAAGAGTCAAAAGTGCGGATGAAGAATTGTTTGCTGGTAAGATAAACTGTTTTCTTTAATAATAAATTATTTCAATATCCATCAATTTAGATGTGCCGGGCATCCCGGGACGACCATCTTTGTCCACCGATCTTTGTCGACAATAAGTAATTATATTATCGACATCATTAACAGGCGCTTCAGGCTACGAATCAAAATCCTCCAAATAAATCAAATTTGTTAATTTTAAGTTTTATGTATGTTAGACTTTATGTATTTACATATGTATGGTATTTATTGATATGGGCCTTGTAATCACATTTTGTATGTGCACATTGTTGCCTGAAATAAACGTTACATTACATTTTAAATATTAAATATTTAATCATTACTATTATAATTAAGAAATTGTTAGTTCGATGATGTGCCTACCTTTAAAGCGTTTGTCTAATGTTAGGTGTTAATATTTTATGAGGTCTAACCACCACCGCCGCCGCCGGGCCGTGTTTAGTTTGCCTCTGAAGCATCCACTATGCATGCACACGGGTCATTGACCATGGTCGAATGTTGACTTAGGTACATATTACTAATAAGGGTTGTATTTCCTAGTCGAAGTACCTATACAGTGTGTTTTTAGGGTTCCGTATCTCAAAAGGTAAAAAAAGAAACCCTTTTATGATTACCCTTTTGTCCGTCTGTACGTGTGTCAGCACCGATTTTATCGGGAACGGGTGGACCTAGCAAGTTGAAATTTATACCAGATACTGAAGTATATAGTCCCTATAAGATGTATAAAAATCAAGGTCCTGATACAACACAATAAAAAGATATGGGCAAATTTAGATTTTCGCGAAAACTTGTAAGTACCAAAATTTACCTTAATTTTCAACTTTTTTATTTTTCGGATTTTTCCCTTTACTTGTGCTATAAGACCTTGCTTTTAACCAAAATTGACAATTCTAGGTCAACCGAAAGTACCCTATAGGTTTTGAGTCGAAAACCGATATGGTTTTTCTCGTTGACTTAGAATCACGAAATTAGGCAAAAATCAAGTTATTACAGCACAAATACAGGAAAATTCCAAAAAACAAAAAAAAGTTGAAAATTAAAGGGTGTCCCCATACATACCTACATAGTGATAGTCCACTGAGTTGTATGGGCGCTCACACAATTTAGAGAACTAGCTTAAACGGCACCAACCTCAAATATGGTAAATAAATAAAATTGTGATATTGTGTGAAAGAAAATAAAAGAAAATATTTATTGCAATATTATGCTCGTGTGCGCATACATTACAGTGCGTTGCATTTTACAGTAAAGACTAAAGCGATCGTTACACTATGCACTTCCCAATTTGTTGAGCCCGATTTTTATAGATAATGGTACGGAACCCTTCGTGCGCGAGTCCGACTCGCACTTGGCCGGTTTTTTTAAACAGGGACAGTATGGAGAAATCCGAAACCATAGCATATACAGAGAAAATGTCTTGGGCTTATGTTTCACTCAATAACTTTAAAATAGGAGTTTTTATGTAATTTTTCTTCATCTTCATCGTGTCGCTATGGTTCATAAAACTTAATATTAAATTTTGTATTGCCAATACTTGGCTACTACAACAGCTAGAGTTATCTGTGGCAGTACAAGTACCTTCAAAGTAAAAGAATGTTAAAATTGATGTGTGAAATTTATGGAAATAATTTTGGTAAGTATGTCTAAATTTTTAGTTAAGAATGAGTTATCGAAAAAAATAATAGTTACATTAAAAAAAATATGTATAGAGTCAGTTTCGTGTTAGTTTTATTTTATTTTATTGTATTCAGGTAAAAATATTTGGACTGCAGAAGTTGGCCTAATTAAAAAAAACAATCATACAATTGGTACTAAGTACCTACCTAAATAACTAAAGCTTTAATAAAATGCTCAAAATGGCCACCATTTTCCTGAATGCTGGTACAAACACGTTTCAGAACTGCCCTTGTAGCTTTTGTACTGGTCACGGTCAGGATACTTTTCCGTATACACTACAGGATACATTGCAACTCAATGCATTATCTTGACTTCGATAATTAAGAAAATACGCTTCAATTAAATCAACTTTATGCGTATTAGATAATCATGAATATAAATGGATGGAAATGCACGCAGAAAGTTACGGGTTCGATTTCCGCCGCGGAACAAATGGTTGTATGATCTACAGATATTTTTTCCGGGTCTGGTTGTTTCTCTATATTTATGCTATGCTATATAATAATACATTTATGTATTTATACAAAAACATATAGTTAAACTCTTATTAGAGTTAGGTTCGCCTTTGTACATGCCCTTTTTGTAAGCTGTTTTGTCTGTAATCTATTTGTATACAATGACACTAATATTATAAATATGAAAGTTTGGATGTGTGTTTATTTATTTGTTTGTTACTCAATCACGTCGTAAGGGCTTAACTGATTTCAATGAAATTTAGTACGTAGATTATAACCTGGATTAACACATAGGTTACTTTTTATCCCTTGGGATAAAAATGGGGTGTCAAGTCAAGTTGCAACAGCGAGTTTAGCTTTATTTCTAGGTTACCTACACATTTAGTAGTGTAACGTGTACGAAGTCGTGGGCAACAGCTAGTAAAGAATAAAGAAAGAAAAAATAAAGAGTAGGTATAATGTATTCTACCATTTGTCTGGTTCCCATAGCATAAGGTTTGCTTAGTTTGGGGCTAGATGGCGCTGTGTGAAATGCCCAGCATTATTCTGCCCGTCATGTGTTACGTGACCTGCGTATCTATAGGTACAAGTACTAATTAATCGATACAAGTATCATCGACGACTTCCGTGGCGCAGTGGGCGTATAGCCGGCTGAGACGCAGGAGGTAGCGGGTTTGATTCCCGCCGCGGGACAAATGTTTGCATGATCTACAGATATTTGTTCCGTGTCTGGGTGTTTTTCTATATATTATAAGTATGTAATAACAAAACATATATATATATATAAGTATTCTATCAGTTATCTGGTTCCCATAGTACAAGCTCTGCTTAGTTTGGGGCTAGATAGCGCTGTGTGAAATGTCCCGCAATATTTATTTTTTTATTTATTTATATTATTTTACAATTAGATTAGTAAGTATTTCTAAACTAGGAGTACCAAATAAGAAATTCAGTAATATACAAACAGAATAGGTACAAATACTTACAATATTGTTACGCAAAATTCTTAACCTTGCCAAAACATTAAACGGTGACCGTGAAATAGGTATTTGTTTGACATCATGTCCGAGGAAGGACGGTATGCTATTGATATAATTATGTAATTATTAGACACTAATTATTAATAATAATACATTTTCCGGATTATTTCGTTTACATACCTGTATTGCCACGTACCGAGCTGAACTCGCATCGTTTTCATCATCGTCAAAGATCTCATTAGCAATATAAAAACATGCATAACCGTTTTATTCTCTCAATTAAATTCATTTGCATACCTAAGACTTATAATTATATTGTTTTATCAAATTCAAGTCTCCTAAATAGAACTGATAGAATAATATCACAATTAAATTCCATAGAAAATAATAAAACGCCCCGAATCAGGCATTGAACGAATAGTTATGTCGTTTCAAATATTCGATGCTCGATTCGATGGGTCAAAATACAAACATTTTATAAAATATGAACAAGAGAAACAGGGAAATGTAATTGAAAACCACGCACAGAACTCGCATGTTGAAAACTAAAAGTAAAACAAATAATACAAAATAATAGATTGGGGGCACACACAGGGTTGCAATCAGGTGAAATACCACTCTATGTATATCACACCGTCAAAACTTACAAAAATTTTTGAAAAAATATAAAATTTATTAAAGGAATGATGATATAAAAGGGATAAAATACCAAAGTCTTGCAACCCTGTCTCCGTGGTCATCACTTATACTGGGTGTTTGGGTACTCTGGCGATATGCAAGTGACGGTTTCTCAAAACATAAAAGACTTATCGAAAAAAAAACTACTAGTTATATTATCAAATTTTCAAGAAAATCGACTATGTTTAGGTGATTAATTCGATATAAAACTTACTGCCTACTCTTGCAATCGACATCCAAAAGTAAAGGCCGATTTGATCTCTTTCAGAAATATCTCTTTTGGGTTAGAAAGGGACAACAAGAGATATCTCGAGACGTCACCAATACAGTATCTGTGTTTAGATGGCGAGCATTATGCAATAGCACAACATAAGTACAATAAAGTGTTTGTTTTTACATGCCAAACTAAATTTTAGATTTCTATGGTAAACATTTCACAAATGTATTTATTACGTTCATCAAAATAACCATTTTCAT
Source organism: Philereme transversata (assembly GCA_963924445.1). Taxonomy (NCBI): domain Eukaryota; kingdom Metazoa; phylum Arthropoda; class Insecta; order Lepidoptera; family Geometridae; genus Philereme; species Philereme transversata. The sequence goes on from OZ004353.1 coordinate 10,497,379, forward strand.
TTTTGTGCGTATATTATCAAACACCCTATATAAGAAAATTGTCTTATATAAGTGATGGTATGGTCGAAGATGATATACCCTTGAACAAAAATAACCTTTTAACTCTAGACTTGAAGATATTCGAATGATTTGGAAAAACACCCGCCGATTGCTAATTCCGTTCTTTACTTGAATGTCAACATTTGATTCGTTTTACCCTGGGCCTTTTACTCCCTAAATTCGACTCTGCACATACGCCAGAAGCGGAGGGCCAAAAATTAAAAAACTTGGTCTGTTGGATCCGGTGTCGCGAGCAGGCGTCCAGCCCGGATTGCCTCTCTACACTCAATTTAACGTGGAAAACACTCTGCTTTGTCCCAGGTAATGAACGCGGCTGGTCAACAGCTCTTCATTTCCGAACGGCGATTATCGCCAGGATTGAGGCCGTGGCAGGTGGAATTACCGTCGGTTCTATCAGAGGATATTAAAATGAAATGCTGGGATTTTACTTCGTAAAAGTAATGAAGGAAACGAGTCTAGTCAACGCAAAAGTAGAAAACAAATGTCTGTTAAATTATTGCAGGAGGCGTTTTTGTTATACGTATGGTATAATTATAAAAAATAAAACTCATCAACTTACTCAATTGTTATAAGTTGGGACCACACATCACCACTTGCACATTACGATCAAATACTGACTACTGTATTTATAGATTCGAAACGAGGGTATTTTATTGATACATGCTAAGTAGCTTTATCAGTCACTCAAAATTAATTAAGAAATTGTTTTATGTTACATACAAGGCTCAATTAACTACAAATGATTGTCTACATTTAAAAACGCAAACACTTTTAACGCAAACCGGAAATTAAATAGAAATTGGAAAGTAGCGGATATACTAAAAAGAAAAATAATTTATTTCATTGTTACGTTTCACGATTAAAATAGCAATGATAGAGTAAGGTTTGGGCCTAATATTTGGCTCGATAAGTCGACAAACAAGTTGGATCTAAGATTAGAAAAATTGTGGGGAATATAATCTTGTACGAAGCCGGTTACTATGTAGGTAGGTACTATTTGTACTGCGATGTAATGCATCGTCAGAAATGCGAAACTGCGATGCCTGTCGATTCCCGACACCGTCGGCAGGCTTTATTTCCGCCTGTCGCGTGGAAATACGATAGCAGTAATATTTTACTTCCAATATTCAGTGGTTAAATAGAAACATTTACCAACATGTCTGGGTCATCCTTTAGTCCGGACTAACATCGCAGCATGGTTTAAGATTTCGGCAAGTAGTTTTGTTACTGGTTCAAATGAACAGATTCATAGCAACTGTTGACAATTAGTTGTTAATAATTCCATTCTTGGGTGTGTCATCATCATCATCTGTATTTTAATTGAAGGAATGGGTAACTTCAAATAAACAAAAACGTATCTTTATCTTTAAAAACTCTAGTCCCGAAACCCGGATATCGCTGGTAGGATGACTAGTAGAAAGATAATATTAGATTAGATAATTATTTATAACACTAATGAAATAATAGATAGGCGAACTAAATGCTCATTAGCATTTTCTTCCAGCTAACCTTTATGTAGTGTGGATAAAGTGGTAGTGCCAGAAAATAGAAAGGTAACAAACAAACTTAGCTTAGGTATCATAAAATAAACTTACAAAAATTAATAACAATAATAATACACAAACATAAACTAAATACATAAGTATAAGTACTTAAATAAAGTGCTCAATTTTGTTGGGTATCTTGAAGAGATATGAAGTGTTTATAGAGTTTGGATTTAAAGATACTAGAGACGGCCCTACGGATTTCCACAGGAAGAGAGTTCCACAAGCGGATAGCAGTCGCGGTGAAAGAGTTGGTGAAGAAAGTAGTATTATGCGCAGGCGTCTTGAGTAAAAGATGTTGAGAAAAACGAGAAGGACGATCAAGTGGAAAAAGAAGAGATATTCATGTTCTTCAAGAGGCAGACTGCCAAAAACTAGTGCAGAACAGAGACGAAAGGAGTTAAATTTATTTGACAGAAAAATAAATTATCCCGAAACCCGGATATCGCTGGTAGGATGACTAGTAGAAAGATAATATTAGATTAGATAATTATTTATAACACTAATGAAATAATAGATAGGCGAACTTAATGCTCATTAGCATTTTCTTCCAGCTAACCTTTATGTAGTGTGGATAAAGTGGTAGTGCCAGAAAATAGAAAGGTAACAAACAAACTTAGCTTAGGTATCATAAAATAAACTTACAAAAATTAATAACAATAATAATACACAAACATAAACTAAATACATAAGTATAAGTACTTAAATAAAGTGCTCAATTTTGTTGGGTATCTTGAAGAGATATGAAGTGTTTATAGAGTTTGGATTTAAAGATACTAGAGACGGCCCTACGGATTTCCACAGGAAGAGAGTTCCACAAGCGGATAGCAGTCGCGGTGAAAGAGTTGGTGAAGAAAGTAGTATTATGCGCAGGCGTCTTGAGTAAAAGATGTTGAGAAAAACGAGAAGGACGATCAAGTGGAAAAAGAAGAGATATTCATGTTCTTCAAGAGGCAGACTGCCAAAAACTAGTGCAGAACAGAGACGAAAGGAGTTAAATTTATTTGACAGAAAAATAAATTACGTAACATTTGCTGGGACCCCCCCTACACCCCCCTACCCCCCCTCGACCCCACGTGAGATCCACGAACACCTCACGTAATTAATGGACGCCCCCTAAGTACCTAAGTAAGTGAAAGTACTCCCCAAAACATCTGTATAGCGTATCTTACCATATCATACGTTTGAAATCTTTAGGTAAGTCTAACACCCTCTTAGGTGAGTCACATTACCTTAATACCTACTTATTTCTTATTATAACTCTACTTTTTAGGAAACTACCTACCAATCTGGTAGTAAATCGTTTAAAAGGCAAGGTGTACGCTTTTATAACAAACTCCCAAGAGATGCACAAAAATTTACAAATAACAAATTTAAATAACGTAATTAAAAAAGCCTATTATAAAATATCGAATTATTTAGATGATAGAGAAGCTTGGGATTGAAATTGCTCCAACTCGTTCAAAATGTTACAATTTAGACGTAATTTATTTTCTGCATTGTTATGTATTCTAAAAAGATCATTAAAAAGAACAACCAGCCTTGTTTCTTGCCTTTCTTTCCTGGCTTTGGTCGCGAAGGAACAGGCAGTAAAATTGACGTTTCAAGGTTTTTGACTTTTGACTTTTGGTAGTTTACGAATAAGAAATTGAAATGCATCTTAACTTTTAATAAGCTATTGAGGGCCTTGTTATTCTAACATATTATATTTTGAATTTGAATAACGTTGTTATACGATTTTATCTGTCAACTTGCATAAAACTTATTGGGCTTATAAAAGGTAGGTACATTGTTATTTATTTTAATGAATGCGTCTCATCGTATCACGAAAAGTTAACAATTCTTACATAAGTTTGCCGGTATTGGCACACGCCAATTTTCACAAACTGCAAAAAATTGTAGTTGTTACCGTTTTCGGGATTGTATTTCAACATTTTTTAAACAAATTCGCGGAGCTCTCTAAAATTGAAATGTCAAACTTGACTACGAACAAAAGGGTAAAAACAAGGTAAACAGAAATAAAGGAAAAAATAACATGTCCGTTACACGCCTCACTTTAAATTGAATTCCATTCAGAAGTTACTAGTCAAAATGTAGCTTAGAGATAGGTTAATTATTCAGGCAATACCTATATGAGAACCTTTTTTAGCCATTTTAAGGCGACACAAGATCGGTCGTTTTTGAAATCTATGGGTGCAATGAGGCCTATGCTCAGCTGTGGTCGTCTTAAGGCTATGGATATGATGATGACCTTATAATAGTTATAATGACGACCAGTAAGTATCTAGGTATCCATACGTGGGAAAGACTGAGAAAGTATTGTCGATGGCTAATTTTCTTGGCATCATCTTTCTATACCTGACCTTTCTGTATCAGATCATCTAAATCTTTTCCTAAATCCTTCCTAAATCTTTAAAGCTAAGGTATACAACCATTTCTTTTTTTTTTATCTACGCACTGCTAGTTTATCGTTAAGTATGTTTATATCCTTTACTGTAGTTTATATAAATAAATATTAAATAAATATTGCTGGACATTTCACACAGCGCTATCTAGCCCCAAACTAAGCAGAGCTTCTATTATGGGAACCAGATAACTGATAGAATACTTACATATATACGTTTTTTGTAAATACATACTTATAATATATAGAAAAACACCCAGACACGAAACAAATATTTGTAGATCATGAAAACATTTGTTCCGCATCGGGAATCGAACCCGCTACCTCCTGTGTCTCAGCCGGCTATACGCCCACTGCGCCACGGAGGCAGTCAAGGTTTATAGGAAAAACCACGCATGCGAAGCCCCAAGCGGAAGGTACATACATATCTACATATACCTATATTTTATTATATTTGTATATATTTAGTTTATTAGTAAGTAAAGGTAGTTTTATGTCTTAATTTTTATGTAGGTTTATGAACATACACCGACTTTTTGATTTGATTTTGTCCTGTCCATCGAAAGGTTGTCTGGAAGAGATCGCTTTTAGACATAAGACCGTCTATTGTACTTACCTTTATTTTTGTGTATTTCTTTGTATATTTTATTTTGTTTGGTGTGCAATAAAGAGTATATCTATCTATCTATGCAAAATAGTAGTTTCCAAAACAGCGAGAAACTGCAAGATGTGTTTCCTTGGTAGGTATATATGGTATTATATGTTTTAAGATTATGTATTTAATTTATTGCAAATGAAAAAAAACAATAGTTGGGCTTAAAGCTTACACATTTTCATTATTTAATTTAATTTATTATTTCATTTTTATTGTTTTTGTTATTTGTGATAATATTATGCTTATTTATTATAATTGTTTATTGGTAAATTTTAAGATTTGTGTTAGTTTTTTAAGGATTATACTATGTTATTTATGGATGTATTTTAACTGAATTAAATAAATTAATAAAAAGTAATAATTAACCTAGTGTGAACATAATATACCTATGTAAGTATATGTATATAGTTAGTATTTATTTATTTATTAAGGAATAACAAACAACTACAATATATTATGTAAGGTACAGTCTGTGTTAGTACATAGTATACCATGTGTGAGCTATTGATACTGTAGTCCACGACGTTATCCACAGGTTAGTTATTTACGTTTCATAAAAAGAAATGTTTCAGCTACAGGGTCTGTTAGAGGGTAACATAGATTATTAAAGTTGTGTTAACAAAAACAAACAAAGACCCTCAAAGAAGAAGAAGAATAAACAATATAAAATCAAAGAGTGAAGGTAACTAATATAGGCACTTACTATCTAATCTAATTTGTCTAAATCTAATTTGAAATCTGCACTAACAAGTGAGATATTTAACATCTTTTTAAATTTATAGGGAGTACAAGCGAATATGTCAATATTTGAAAAGTTTGTATTATAGGACTCAACCATACGACGAATGGGAGCAAGAAGACCCGAGTTAGTGCGGCAGGTGTTAAGTGCAAACAAAGACCGAGAGCGAGTTGCTCGTGGAGTGCAGGTTCTCGGGACGACGTAGCACAGCCCTCCTACCAAGTCAATACAATTGAAATTATTGTGTACAATTTTAAAAAGGGTAACAGCTTCGAGGTATTTTCGTCTGGACTCAAGAGTAAGAAGTTTATATTTGGCTAATAAGTCGGTATATGAGTAGTAACTGCGAAAGCATTTGTAGTTCATAGCACGTAAATACTTACGCTGGACTCTCTCAATCGCTGTGGAGTATTTTTTATAGAAAGGATTCCAAACCGGCACCGCATATTCCAGCTGTGAGCAAACTAGTGTCTTATAAAGATAGAGGAATGTAGAGGCACGCCTAAAGTCTGCGGAAGACCTCATGATGAAACCATACATTTTAAAAGCCTTGTTAATGATGTTTTCAACGTGCTGGTTTAGACTGAGGTGACTGTCAAGTAAAATACCAAGATCATGTATTAGTGTCTCTCTTTTTAGGGGAATACCACAGAGGTTATGTTGGGGATGAATATAGGGCACTGGTGATGTAGATTTATTAATTTCGAAGGACCTTTAAATTTAAACTATAGTATACAATAATATAGGAGTGGGTATGATCTCAGAGAAGAGTTTTTGCTCAATCATACAAAGTAGACGAAAAAAGCATGCCACCCACCTTAATTACTTCAAACCGCACGTTTCTAGACGTGGACTTGTTCAGCATGGGTGTCCTGATGATGGAAATATCTTCACACAAGAGGAGGCTCAATTGAGAATGCACAGCACTTCACGAGAACGTCTCGAGCACAGCAGTTGCAGATAGAATTAAAATTGTCTATTCACGGAATAGTTTCTTCGGGAGATAAGACCGCGACCAGCAAGGTGCGGTCGTGCAAGTCAAACTGAACGGCGCCCGCGCTGCCAGGGAGCGGCGCGGAGGGCGCGCGGGGCGAGGCATGGCAGTCACCTGATCCGCCTATCCAACGTTTTCAAAACGACGGTAGACGCAGAAAAAGCGGATGGCAAACAGAGTTCATCTACCTTATATTTTTAATGAGCAAAAATCCAACAGGTTATATGGAAAAGAGATGATATTAATATTTTTAAATTTTTTTTTATTTGAGATGATTTCTATACAGTTGTGGCACAATTTCAAATGGTCAGCACGGCTGACTCGTTGAGCGGGAGCCAATTCACGGAATTGCACGCAACGAAATATCATATGATTTGGACCACAATGTGCACAAGTAATATTACTAAAGTTATTATTATTACTCTTCGTTTGTGTCTGTGAAGAAAATGCTTTTCTATTGTAATTATCGCTCGATTTTTTGGTCGTCTTGTTAGGCGTAGGATTCCTAATTTGCGTTACAACAGAACTGGAATTAACTTGGGAATGTTCTAAAATCTTTATTTGATTATGTACATGGGACATTAAATGATCATAGGTAGGTATGGTCTTTTGATCAATACTTTGTTCGAACGTCTTTCTTGTGTAATGGTCTAATCCTCTCAATGCTATATGACACAGCACATAGCTAGAACTTTGTCTTCAGAAGTGGTAGACATTTTATATATTCAATATAGGTATGATATAATGCCTATGTATGATGTAGAATATGATTAAATTTACGAAATTCTATAGAAAACAAGCACGGCTTGTACGCACAAAATGAATAAACGAGTTGCACGGCAACGTATTTTATTCAAAATAGCGTTCTATCCTAACCGCTAACCAACGTGAAAAGATTGGTTTAGGATAGTAAATGATTTTAAGGGAGTAAAATAAGAAACTTATATCCGGCTCGAAGGACCAAAATGTTGGGGATGAATATAGGGCACTGGTAATGTAGATTTATTAATTTCGAAGGACCTTTAAATTTAAATTATAGTATACAATAATATAGGAGTGGGTATGATCTCAGAGAAGTGTTTTTGCTCAATCATATAAAGTAGACGAAAAAAGCATGCCACCCACCTTAATTACTTCAAACCGCACGTTTCTAGACGTGGCCTTGTTCAGCATGCGTGTCCTGATGATGGAAATGTCTTCACACAAGAGGAGGCTCAATTGAGAATGCACAGCACTTCACGAGAATTATGTACACAATTATGTATACAATTTCGTGTACGCGTAAAAAGTCGGGAATAAAGTAAACGCCCCCCCCCTTTAAAAAAAAAATAATTGCAAGTTCTATCGGATTTGAGAGAAAATATACTAGGAGACCATAAGTCGCCAAGAGGTAACAGAATTGTTTCATGTATACAATTTCGTGTACGCGTAAAAAGTCAGGAATAAAGTAAACGCCCCCCCTATGAAAAAAAAAATTGCAATTACTGTGGGATTTGAGAGAAAATATACTAGGAGACCATAAGTCGCCAAGAGGTAACAGAATTGTTTCATGTATACAATTTCGTGTACGCGTAAAAAGTCAGGAATAAAGTAAACGCCCCCCCCCCCTATGAAAAAAAAAATTGCAATTACTGTGGGATTTGAGAGAAAATATACTAGGAGACCATAAGTCGCCAAGAGGTAACAGAATTGTTTCATGTATACAATTTCGTGTACGCGTAAAAAGTCGGGAATAAAGTACACGCCCCCCTTTGAAAAAAAAAATTGTAATTTCTGTCGGATTTGAGAGAAAATATACTAGGAGACCATAAGTCGCCAAGAGGTAACAGAATTGTTTCATGTATAGAATTTCGTGTACGCGTAAAAAGTCGGAAATAAAGTAAACGCCCCCCCCTTTGAAAAAAAAATAATTGCAATTTCTATCGGATTTGAGAGAAAATATACTAGGAGACCATAAGTCGCCAAGAGGTAACAGAATGGTTTCATGTATACAATTTCGTGTACGCGTAAAAAGTCAGGAATAAAGTAAACACCCCCCCCCCTTTAAAAAAAAAATTGCAATTTCTATCGGATTTGAGAGAAAATATACTAGGAGACCATAAGTCGCCAAGAGGTAACAGAATTGTTTCATGTATACAATTTCGTGTACGCGTAAAAAGCCGGGAATAAAGTAAACGCAATCTTACTTAATAGAATTTCGTGATCCACCTTGTCGAACGCCTTTTTGAAGTCCGTATAAACAGCGTCCACCTGCACACGTTTATCAAGATTTTCAAACAAAGTGTTGGTAAAAACAATTAAATTGGACATGGTGGAACGCCGTTTAACGAAGCCATGTTGCTCTTGTATAATTATGTTATTAAGTTCTGGGTAAATTTGATTGTGCACGAGTCTTTCATAGAGCTTCGACAGGGTGGACAAGATGGATATCGGGCGATACTGCTCAATGTCGTGCTTAGATCCGCTTTTATGAACAGGGGTAATGTGGGCACGTTTCCAAACGCCAGGAAAGACACCCTGGGTGAGGCATTTATTATAGGTGATAGTCAGTGACTTGCAGATACTATCTGCTGAATTTTTAAAAAAGCTGGGTGGTATTCCATCAGGGCCTGGACCCTTAGTTGGATCTAATAATTTTAGTTCCCTCAGGACACTGTCGTCTTCAAAGTGAAGGTTTGATAGTAGAACATTGTTGCAAGATGAATTTAGTGGGGGTTCCCAGTGATCTAGTGTTAACGAAGATGGCTCAAAAACGGATTTGAAGAAGTCAGAAAACATGTTGCATATTGTTTCAGGATTAGAAGATTTTTCATTTAGATATTTCATAGAAGACGGTATAGTGGATTTTGATTTACGGTTAGCGATGTATGTCCAAAAGTATTTAATGTTGACGGTTATATTATCTTCGACGCTGTTCATATATTCCCTGTAACAGCTCTCACACTTCTCTTTGAAGGTGGCCCTGTACTCCGAAAACTTTACGTAATCTGAATGATTGTTAAATTTTTTCCATTTAACCCAAGCTTTCTGCTTCCTCTTGAAAGTACTGATCAGGGAGTGGGAAAACCATATCGGGAAATTTGTCGATTTAGAACGTGATAAGGGTACGTGATCTTTGATCAGGCCGTTTATGATATCATAGAATATATCGAGTGAGTTCTCAGCGGTATAATTGCTTAGGTGGTCGGTCCAGATAATTTCAGATATTTTACTGTTTATTACGTTATAATCTGCTTTTCAGAAGTTATATTTAACCATCTGTTTCTTCCTCAAAGAGTTATCAGGCAAAGAGAGAGGTAGACACGTAATAAATGGAGGGTGACGTGGAACAGCGTTAACCAGAGGAACTTTTTGAGACTCGAGAGTACAGAGAGAGTTAGTTATAAGTAGATCCAGTATGTTACCAGCGTCACTTTTAATATAATTGTATTGCAATGAGTTTAGAGAGGACATGCAGCTGTTCAACAACAGGCCCCGAGGTGAAGGGTCACTACAGATGAAACCAACTGCGTTAGACGAGGTGGTACTGGGCAATGAATCAGCCCAACGAATGTCAGGTAGGTTGTAATCTCCTAGGATATAAATATTATCTACACAGGGATTCATTAATGATTCCTGAAGGAAATCAAAATGCCTCACATAAGTGTCAGCTTTTGTCCAAGGTGGTAGGTATGCGGCACTGATAACATGCTTTTTATGGCCGTCCCTACTAGGAAACTCGACAAGTAGATGTTCGATACAACTTGGTGGGGATAAATTAGAATAAATGCTAGATAGGTTATACATGGATGGTTGCAAACCTCGTAAAATTGCAATCAAAACTCCTCCCCCATCCTTCTTGTCCGTAGCCAGCCTGTCACGATCACATCTAAACACCACATAGCGCTGATCTATAAATTCGTTATCATTAATCTCCGGTATTAACCATGTTTCTGTGAGCACAATGATATCGTAGGTAAATGCCAGTATGTTCATATAAAGCGTGTGTAATTTGGTTCTTATACCGTTACAGTTTTGATAGTAAATAAAAAGTTTCTTGGCGTTATCCATTATAAGGACCTTTAAAAGCGTGTGCATGTAAATATAACAGTATTAAGTGCATAAAAACTGAAGAAATAAAATACATTTATTTGCAGACATAACAAAACAAAGACATACACAGTTACAAAAATAACACGACAATAAGTTAAACATACAAAAAATTGAAATAAAAATATAAAATATACATAGGTACGTCCAGGTTATGCGAGTCTGCAAACTAGGATCCGGCTCAGCATTATGCGCCACGCACTAGTAAATACGAGTACGCAGTGCGCTGGTCTTCCGACGGTTCCTAAATTCAGTACCGGATAATCTGACTTTATTAAAAAAAAACAAAATTATATAAAGTAAAGAATTGGAAATATAGGGACATTGAATCTATAAGAATGTATGTTGATAAGTGGTAGTCATTATAAATTGAGGCAATGTAAAGAAAGAAAGAAAGAAAGAAAATATTTTTATTATGCCAACCACTAATAACAACAAAATTAACTACGCAAAAATACAGTACAACAAAAGATTACCAAATATAAGTTATTAGTAGCCGCCACAAACAGGTTCCAACTCAGCATTTTGCTATGTCACAGCAAGGTAACACAGCGCTGGTCTTCCGTTGGAAACTTTGTGAGTACCTACACGGAAGTCTGCTAACATATATAAATATCAAATCATATGAAAATAAACAAGTAGATGACTTGTATTAAGATTCAACTAGCATAGTAAATTAAAATATATAAGTAACATAATTAAAATCAACTCGTGCGCTCAGTGCCAAAACTTACAAGTTTTACTATACAACCCACAAATATTGTGAATAAGGAGTTATAGGATGGCAGGATAGTTAGAATAGTGAGTCAATCAACTGCATCAAGTCAACGAGTGCCGGTACCATAGTTATCAGTGTGACTGCGCCGCGCGCCTTATAAATAGAACAATAAAAGAATAAAAGGATAAACAGTGCAAACGAGGGAAAAAATAAATACATACATAGGTACCTAACTGGTGGCAAATCGTGCGCTTTCCCGAAAGGAAGTGCAAGAGTAATAACTCATTCAATTGCCTATCTACTACGTACGAGCCTGATAACGTCAAAAAAGAAAAAGGTAAGATATAAAAAGGTATAAGATATTATGATACCTATTCCCATTCGTAGCGCTACAAATATAGGACGTCATATAAAAGATATATTATTTTGGAGGGTTTCGCTTTCTTTTTGCCGTTCTTTAAGGAAGTTTTTGAGTTTGTGCTTGAACCCATGAATGGTTTGCTGGTCTCGGACCGGAGGCGGGATATTGTTCCAGCACTTGGTTGCAGCGTACCGAAAACTGCCTCCAAAAGCCGCCGAGGTATGCTTTTGCGAAGAAAGCTGCTTAGAGCATTTACGAGAGGAACAATTTCTAGTGCTGGACACCCAAGTGAGCTTTTCAGACAAGTACGCAGGCGTGTTGAACTTAACTACACCAAAGAGTAGGCACGCTAAATGTAATTTTTGACGAGATTTCATTTTTAGGATAGAGTGTATGTTTAAAAATGGCGTGACATGACCTCTCGGTGGAATCCTAAAGCAAAATCGAGCACACGCGTTTTGTACTCTCTGAATGAGACGCTGCGTGCGCGCAAGCAGCCTAAGCCCTATCACTGTGTCCAGATAGTTAAGATTAGAGAGGACTAACGATTCAACCAGCAGAATACGCAATTCTTCAGTTAGATACGGTCTGGCCTTGTATAAAACTTTTAGTTTATAAAAACACGTCTTCACTGCCTTAGCTACATGTTTTTCGAATCTTAGGTTATCGTCTAAATCCAAACCTAAATTTCGTGCCTCGGTTACTCGTTCGATAGGCTTATTCTTTAGCAAGATACAGAAAGATGGGCTAAGCTTACCAAGTTGAGGATTAGTGCCCAAGACCATAAACTTAGTTTTCTGTGGATTAAGCACTAGACTGTTATCCTCAGCCCACTTCGATATCCTACACAAATCCTCATTTAGTTTTTCAATTGTTGAGTCTAATTCCGCTGCTTTAAAAGAGATATACACCTGAACATCGTCAGCATATTGTTACGAGCTGAGGGTTCGGGATAAAATAATGGGAATCGATCTAACCAAAATAACACTTTATTCAACACTAGACGGTGTATACACGAACTTGGTCACACGTAATCACAACACACTAATTCACACAACTGTTGCACCACTTAAAGTCACCGAAATGATCGCACGTATAGCTTAATCCAGACTGACTCGGGAGCAACTACTGTTCACGCGAGACCCTTCCCACGTCAGTCCTCCAGGGCCTCGCTGAGACTAACTCACTCAGACTGAGTCTGACTCGAGACTGACTGTCCGGCCATCTCTCCGGCCTATTTATATCGCACACATTTCGATTGTTCGAGAACGATGTCGATCCTTCCAGGAAAGGGTCGGTCCCTCGACACAATGGCCACTCCCCATTCTGCGAAACCACAAACAATAGCAACAATAACATAGCAAGACAAAAGCGTTCGAGAAGGTTCGATTATTACTCATTGTTTAACAGCCTCGGCGTAACACTGCCCCCTCCTAAAACATGCTCGTCCCGAGCATTCTTAGCCCCATATCGCGGCAGCCGATCAACACGAACAATTTTAGGCGCACCTCGCACTGAAGATGTAGCAACTAGAGGAGCCACATTGCCGTCTCCCAGTACTTCAGGACACCCAGAGTCCCTTTCTCATCAGCGATCCCAATTCAAGCCTCCAAAACACGGCTCTCATGATTTCTATCTGTTCTTTCACTTCCTGGAATTCCTTTCCAGATGAACCGAACGATTCCCTCATCAGTCGAGCACGCTCTTATGGCCAACGTCGCTGATCTTCCTGTTGACGACGCTGCTCTTCTTTATCCTGACGTCGCTGTTCCTCTTGCAACCGAGTCTGCTCCACCTGTTCATGTCGCTGTTCCTTCTGCAACCGAGCCTGCTCTTCCTGCTGACGACGCTTCTCTTCTTAATGCTGACGGCGTTGTTCCTCCTGCAACCGAGCCGGCTCTTCCTGTTGACGACGCTTCTCTTCTTTATGCTGATGGCGTTCTTCCTCCTGCAACCGAGCCTGCTCTTCTTGCTGACGAAGCTGCTCTTCTTCATCCCGACGACGCTGTTCTTCTTGACGACAAAGCATTGCCATAATAGCAGCAATATCGCCTGTCACAGGAGCTTGCCCCACGGATGATGATGATGATGCTCCAAATGATTCGGCGGCGGCTAATTCCATCTCCATCGCCTAACGACTCTGCCGAGCTTCTTGAACCGGAGACTCCCCAAACCGCCTTTCATCCATTTCCTGTTGTCGTTGACCTCTCGTCCTGACACCGTCCACGTTATCCTTTGGTAGAACCGGCATTATTTTATCCCACTTCTGACACCAAATTGTTACGAGCTGAGGGTTCGGGATAAAATAATGGGAATCGTTCTAACCAAAATAACACTTTATTCAACACTAGACGGTGTATACACGAACTTGGTCACACGTAATCACAACACACTAATTCACACAACTGTTGCACCACTTAAAGTCACCGAAATGATCGCACGTATAGCTTAATCCAGACTGACTCGGGAGCAACTACTGTTCACGCGAGACCCTTCCCACGTCAGTCCTCCAGGGCCTCGCTGAGACTAACTCACTCAGACTGAGTCTGACTCGAGACTGACTGTCCGGCCATCTCTCCGGCCTATTTATATCGCACACATTTCGATTGTTCGAGAACGATGTCGATCCTTCCAGGAAAGGGTCGGTCCCTCGACACAATGGCCACTCCCCATTCTGCGAAACCACAAACAATAGCAACAATAACATAGCAAGACAAAAGCGTTCGAGAAGGTTCAATTATTACTCATTGTTTAACAGCCTCGGCGTAACAATATATGTGATATTTGCAGTTACGGATACAGTGTACGATGTCCCCAGAGTACAGGCTGAACAAAATGGGACCTAGTATAGATCCCTGGGGCACTCCCCTGTTAACAACGGTTTCATCGGATGTGACGCTGGTGCCATCGCTTTTTACCAGTTTTACATGTTGCTGACGATTGCTTAAATAGCTATTAAACCACCTAACCGCACCCGCATCAAAACCGAAATAGCTAAGCTTGGATAATAGGAGGGTTGTATTTAGAGCGTCAAATGCACGCGAAAAATCTAGCAGAACGAGCAGCGTAAGCATGCCCCTATCTTGTGCGACAAGGATGTTATCGGTAACATCTAAAAGTGCCGTTGTTGTACTGCGACCTTTTCGAAATCCAGACTGTGCATCCGGCAAAATAGAATTCGTTTCGAGAAAATGAGTTAGCTGCTGACATACTACTTTTTTCCAGAATTTTTGATAGACACGGTAGAATGCTGATTGGACGAAGGTCCTTCGCTTCTACAGGATTCGGCACTTTAGGTAGCGGTCGAACAACAGCAGTTTTCCATACCTCAGGAAAGATTGAAGTCGTGATAGACGTATTAATTATTGAAGTAATCAAATTTAGTGTTTGAGGTAGGGTCAAAATCAACATACCGAGGCCAATTAGATCAGCACCTTCTGCATTTGACTTAAGAGACACCACTATTCTAGCAATTTTATCACAGCTGACGGTATCAATACAAAATACTGCGTCAGAATGTCTATTATACGCATAGTATGTCAACTGCGATATATGTGTATGTATTCTACCAGGAATATTTAGAAAATGCTGATTAATCACATTAGGATCTGTGAATTGAGAGGGTAAATCGCAATTTTTTGGTGGAGATAAAGTATTTTTTTTAGATTTTTTAAGATCTTTATAATATTGTTTTTTACTCTTGGATTTAGTCTTTCTGAAAGATATCAAGGTCTCGTCACGCAAACTCATCATTTCTCTAATTGTGGGTGTGAACCATGGAGGGTTGTGCTTTTTAATAATGATAGTTTTAATGGGAGCATGAAGGTCAAATAATGTAAGCACACTATAATTAAAATATTTTACCATTTGGTTAACATCTCCGAGTAATGCCATACAGTCCCAATTTATTGCGCCTAAGTTCCGGTTAAATTGGTCAATCAAAATATCTTTAATCGGCCTGTAGGATAGATAAGTAGGTGGTATCTTTTCTCACTTGATCTTATATTCACACACGATAAGGCAATGGCCAGTAAGCGACCCCACTGGGTCAACAATAATATTTTTCAAATTTAGGTTGGTACAGACGACATCTATTAACGTCTTAGTTGTGTCAGTGTAATGAGTGGGTGATGTGACTTTTTGCGAGAGCCCTAGACAGTTCAGGAAGATTTCGAGCTTGGTGTAACCGGGGTCGTTTTTGTTAAGAGCGTTAATATTGAATTCACCAAGCAGGATAATATCGTCACAGGCAGAGGCATTTAGAGAGTCTGTGATGGCGTCTAAAAATAAGTCTATATTCTGCCATGGAGGTCTGTAAGCAGTCCCAACAATAATTTTCCTACCCTTGATATTAACTGTTAACCACATTTGATCGACTGTACTATGTAAGTGATCTACAGGGTGTGACCAGGTACGAGCAGCGAACCCATTTCTAATGTAGAATCCAACCCCACCTCCGCGCTTTCTCAACGTAGCCGACGGTCGCGGGATGTGACGCAAACTGTAATTTGCGATTACCGGGGCACGGCCCTCCTGGTTAACTTTGAGCCACGTCTCATTTATAGCTATTATATCCATGGAGTACCTACTAAAAGATGCTATAATGTCATCATGTTTAGTACCAAGTGATCCTGCATTGTACAAACCGACTTTTAAATGTTTATCAATCATTTTTAACATGTTGGTGTTTACAACGTAGAATAAAAAAAATAAAGACTGAAGTTTTACTGCGTATCAATCGATTGATTGAACTAGACCGTTTAGTTATGTTAATTACCAATAAAAAATAAATTTCAGGATACGTGCTAAAAAAGTAACCAATAAAATTCAATATAAATAATGTAATGCAGTAATAACACTGTTTCGCAATAAAAATAATAAAAACTAAAATAATAAATTGATATTGATTGAATAAGTTGATTGATCCAATATGCCAGGCCATTACAATAGTCGCTAAGTACATTTTGTCGCGTAAAACATACAGTAAGAAGTTAACAATTATTATTTGCACGTTTGAGTCACACATTAAATTAACAAATGACACTGAATAGTTCCACGGCACAGTCGATGAACCATTACTTACAACTTTCCATGACAATAACAAAAAATAGAAACAGAGATCTTTAGCTAAAAAATAATAATTATCGTAATAATTGACCAAACGGATTACGAATGAAAAATCTTATCGACATCTGCGTTTGCGCGAATTCTCTCTGCTGGCCGCCCGTCTTCTTTGCGAACAAAAATCCGCCCCTCCCTAGTCCAGACATACCGGTAGTTGAATTTACGGGCAGCCTCGCGTGTGCGTGCGAAGAGCGCGCGGTTGGTACGAGAGAGACGTTCGTTTAGATAGATCCGCCGAGGCGCACCCGCCAATTCGATCTCGTCCGACGTGATAACACGGCGAACACGCGCGGCTTGCAGTAGCTGGTCCCGAGTGTTACGACGGGCAAATCGAACCGCAATATTTCGAGGGCGCAATGTCGAGGGATCATCATTTGCCGGGCGATCGTTGAACCTTTTCGTTCCCATACGCGCCACATGGACTATATCCCGGTCATCCACCACTACTCCAAGTTTCAGAGCTATCAATTTCACGATGTGTGTGGTATCATCGGAGCCCTCAGGCACCCCTGCTATATCTACATCATTAAGCAAAAGCTCTTGGTCGCGCTCATTCAACTGATGTCGTAGTCCTTCTATGATTGGTAAAACTGCAGATTCATTTGGAGCGGCCGCTACTTTACCTTCGATCAATGCGATCTTGTCATCGAAGCGGTCCATACGTTCGGTACATGACTGCAATGAAGCTCTAAATTCTCCGAATTCTGAAAACATCTCCTTTATTTCCTCTCGTAACTCGACTCTTAATTTCTGGATCTCGTCAGTGAAGGAGGACCGCAAGGCCTGCAGTTCTTCCCTAAACAATCTAATCTCTAGTGCTATCGCGACACTGTCTTTGAGTTCCTCTGTAGTGTTAAGCACCGTGTCACTAGACGTCTGATTTACCTGAGGCTGCGGCGGCGGCGGTGACTTGTAAGCCGACGAAAGATCCTTAACTGGGGTCAGTGTGTTATCACCCTTCGGCTGCTGGTTCTTGCACGCCGGGCACGACCACGACTTTGATATTTTTGTATTTGTAGGGATTAATAGGCAGGCAAAGCAATAGCATTCCAAACATTTACTGCATTTAGCACGTTCCGCCCCCGTCCTCGATGTTGCCAAGAACTGCCCACAGGCTCCACACTTGGTCATTTTGAATCACTCAGGCTCAAAATTTGAGTCACGTTATTGAAGTAGCTATCTGGAACGGTAATGATTGTTTTCACTATGCTTTCAACGGCCGGCACTAGATGGCACCAGTACGGCGTTTAATTAATTGATTAGAATAATCTTGAGATAACACAGTATTATCACTACTGGCACTAGACTTGCATACTAATGATGCACTGACTAATGATACTGAAGCACACGATTTGCGTATAAAAAAAAAAAACAAAGTTACATGAGAATTCGCTATTTTAACACACAAGCGATTACTTAGAGGGTAGTTAAAGATCACTTTGAAATTCCAAGTGTTAAATTCACTGTTTTGTGATGTAATGCACTATAAAAACAGGTACTGATATTTACAACTTGTTAATTAGTCACTTTTCTTCACAATACGCCAAACATTTATAATTAAGCTCACTTGTTTATTTTTTAAAACGTAAACATCGACAGACTTACTGTATGTCAGCTGACGACCGTATACCCACTCTCAATGTGGGTATTTATATGTATTTATATGTATGGTAGAGAGACAGTCATTACAGCTGTTTATCATTAGCTATGCATTATACAGGTGTACTCGTATTAATACAATTAAAATGGGCGACCTAATTAATTTGTGGTTGACCTCGATTTCTAACGGTATAATGGAACTAAATAAGGTCCATTATTCAAATTGATTGGAATCCACACTCATACCATAAATACAAAAGTAGCTCTGCCACTCTGTCTGCTTTAGGGTTCCGTAACCCAAAAGTAAAATGGCACCTTTATAGGACAAACCACGCTTGCGAAGATTAACCTTAGTCTTATTCCTAAAATGAGTCAAAACTAGGGTAGGTTACTACGGACCAGTACCTAGTAGATTATTAAACGAAGAGATAAAACAGTGTCTTGCGTCACGGACGCTATATTGAATCCCGACCGTAACGAAGGGTTCTAGAGTTAACTCACGAGCGGAGCGATCGAGTTGTTAGAATCCTGAGTGCAGAGAGGGATATAAGCCCGCTCAAGATGCAGACTGCTTTATCCACTAGGAGAATATTCTACTTTTCACACTTTCTGCGAGGCCATAAAACCATGTCTGGATTGCTGCATTCTGTGCAGAGGTCAATTCGATTTACGAATAAGTTCTCATTGTGTGGGTCTCTTTGGTTCAAATTTTAATACGGATGAGGTTACAAATTCAAATCACTACAATTCAGTACAACTTTACTCCCGGCTCAGCCGTAAGGATTTAGTCACCTACATTCGGTGAGGTTTACATGACATATAATTTTACATTGTCGAGCAGGTGGTGTGAAAATACAATATTAACTCACATAAATAGAGATTTTTCAGTCTTTTAGAACGTCTGATAAATAATTCAATTCTTAACTTTGACGTTTGTGGGTTGGCACTTTTAGAGGAAAAATAAATAGTGTCGTGTAAAAAGCGAACAATGAATCAATGAATCATCAGATCCACTGGATCTGAGGGCTTAGCCAAGTTACATTCGATTAGCGATGACGCTAGTCGATAAGTTTCAAAATGTGGGGGATTTGACACATGTTATGGAAATATCACGTGATATATCGACAACAAACTTATGTAGAAATTGAATCGATTCGAAGCGAATGTAACTTAGCTACGGGCGCTGATGATTCATTGGTTCATTGAGTTGAGAGTTAAAGTGCTATTATGATAAAACGAGCTTCCGTCAGCGGCTTCGCAAGCGTTTTTTGTCAACAAAAAGTAGCCTATGTTTGAATCCAAGTTATAATCTATCAAACTGCCAAATTTCATCGAAATTGGTTTAGTCATTATGTTATGATTGAGTAATACACAAACATCCAAACTTTCACATTTATAATATTAGTGTAATTATATTACTTGTTCTGGCCTGATCTATGGTCTTGAATGACTGCTAGAGATCTTGCAGTCTTAAATTATATCAGATAAATTAAACCTCTTGTTAATTTAGATCTACTAAAACGACGTGAGCTTTGCTATAAATACGTAAAGCTCATATAACTTTAAGCATTGAAACACTCAATGCAATATGAATCCTTACAACCAGGCTAAGCTTGTAGTGCACAGAAGCCACACAAACAGTTCAAAACGGTATTTATATGTTTACCGTTATACCTATAGAGTTTTATGTCTCAACAAGGAATGGAATAAAAAAAAATTGTGTTTTGTTTATTTTTTTTAGTGTTCTGTTCACATTCAAAGCATTTAAACGGGTGGTGACCAGTCTATCTGTGACATCGGCGAAGGCACCGACAAGTATCAACTTCAATCAGGTGTTCTTCAGGGCGATTGACAAATCCAGAGCACCTCTGCTCTATTCAAAAAAAAAAGGATTGTGTGGTTTTATGAAACCACGGTAAAAGTGAAACTTTGTTTTACATTATAGACATTTAACTAAAAATTTTCGTTGGTACAAATGAGTAATAGTCTATACACTACACGGTCAGCTGATGCGAACTATAGGCGCCGCCATATTGGCCTCGGCTGCTTTGACAAGCGCCTTACACTTTATACGTCCGTCACGCGACATGCAACACACAGACGAAAAAGTTTGAGACGATGTAATAAAAGTTTCACTTTAAAACGGCATAATATTTACTAACTGAGTTAGATACATGATCCTAGGTAAGTGTATGGTCACATTTTTATCACTGAATAAAAATAAGTTGATGTTTTATAGATCGAAAACACAAACATCCTTATTTTCATGTAATATAATTGTTATTTCCTCAAACGACTCTGGGACTTTGTAAAAAGCTTTCAACAGTTTCAGCGATCATCACGCATCGGTGGCATATCGATCAGCCAAACCTTTGATCCAATGTTACAATGTTCATAAAAGCTAGTGGACATTCCCGGAGCTAGTCGACCGTTCACTATCACTCTGTACTTGTTCCAATATGGACCTGTGTTGCATGTGAGTGAATACTACGGAACCGGATTGGAAAAATAATTGATATTTGGATCTGCACATTGATGCCGGGCACTGTTGGCAACCTTTTCTGAGCACATGCTCCTGTTTTATATGTGATGAAACAGTAGTTAAAAATAAGTGGGGCCAGTCTAGCAAAATGCAACTTGCTAAGCCGGGCTTGTCTGGCAGGTTTTGAAAAAAAAAACCGCGTGCAAGCATGGTGCAGCTTTAGAATATATGTAATAGAATACAAATTTATTTGCAACAACACATACATATACAAAAAAAGATAAAAAAATAATAACTTAAAACTAAACAATCTATTATCATAATTGCAAAAGGAACTCATAAAATAATGTATAATAAACTCAGCATAATGCAATATAATATAATAATAAATAAAGAGTAACCCACGCTGGTCTCCGATCCTAAATCGAATCCGATATGCGGACATTACGGATATAAAATAAATTAAAAAATATATTATAAAGTGCGATACTTAATAATAATAAGTGTGTAGTCGAACGAAACAGAAACATTATATGGCATGCATAAATTTAGATTAATGAATTTAAATATGGTGTTTATTAAATATAAAATATATTATTGATATAGCACTTGTATCTATCATGTAAGAGGTTTTTTTGGCAGTCAAAAAGATAAAATTTTAACTTTATTTTGTTATATTATTTTTTCATTTTCACCGTACTTAAAATATACCCTATAAAATATACATAAAAGATACCTGTGAAATATCTCATTATAATTAGTTCTTTTTTTATTGTTTAACAAGTTTCCACGCGCGGCTTGGCTCGCGTGTTTTGTACATAAAAAGTAGCCTATGTCTAAATCCATGACATATAAAATTTCATCAAAATCGATTCAGCCGTTTACTCATGAAAAGGTTACAAACAAACAGAGAAAGAGAGGTTTACTTGGTTCGTATGTGGTATACAATAGTGTTTTCTATTCTATCCTACATGAGGAAGTGGTCGAAGCGATGTGTGATTCGAGACATTGCAATTCAACGAGGCAATGCAGATTGTATCCGGTTGTCTGGTAGAGATCGCTTGAGTGATAAGACCACTGATTGTGATACTTATATTTACATTGTTCTATTTCAAAGCAGTGCCTACAGCACAAGTCCTGTACTTAGTGTAGGTACTGCATGCCAATATTCACTGTACAAGCCAATAATTGAATTTTAATTAAGTTTAACATAAATATGTTTTGTTATAAGTATTATATTGCTTGATTTGAGAACTAAATGAATTAAATTTTTTTTTTATTTAAATTTTTGTTTTATGGTGTGTAATATTTTCTATTTTATTCGACCTTGACACTTCCATCACTTGGCAGTGATCTGGAGCAGTTGAGCTGTCAATAGATCTTTTGGAACGGTCTTTCGATGGTTTAACTATTTATTTTGTAGGTATATTTGAAGAGTCATGTAAGTAAATGACCACCTCTGTGGCGCAGTGGGCGAATAGCCGGCTGAGACGCCATTATCTACAGATATTTGTTCTGGGTCTGGATGTTTTTTTATTATAATGTATTTACAAAAAAATATATATAAGTATTCTATCAGTTATCTGGGTCCCATAATACAAGTTCTGTTTAGTTTGGAGCTAGATAGCGCTGTGTGAAATGTCCAGCAATATTTGTATATTTAAATAATTATGTATAATTTCTTTCTTTAAATGTCCACAAAAGTTAATTTGAATAAGCTAAGGTCGGCTGTTTTTCGACACACTTATTTATAAAAGTAGGTAAAAATATAATCATAGGGTGTAATTAACTTAGTTTATAAACGGGTTCTTTACTCAATAACACGTTCTAATTTCTCTAACACGATCACTCGGTCCACCGGTCCCGGGATCTTTCACTTAATTAACCCTTTCAGAGGACTGAGCCACTTCAAAGAGCCACATAAATAAAAGCCTGCTGAACCGATATGTTTAGTGGAGTAAATCATTTAGGTTAACGTGTTTTAAAACGTAGTGATGAAACTCACAAGAGCATGAACGAACAGGCATGTTAACGACTGATGTGTTCATAATATAATGATCACAGACTGTAGCAGGGAATAATATTATTATCTAGCGTTTGTTCATTGTGCCAATGGATATTTTTTGGTCACAATGCTAGCTCGATTTACTACTGGGGGTCCTAAAACAGGTCTGACTGGTGGTACAAGAAGTACTTGTTTGCTAAAAAGAAACGAGTGCCTGAAGATGTCTTCCGCGCAAATTAATTTTTCAATAAAAACCAATTTTCTCAGACTGGATTATTTAGTTCATGATAGGGACTAGAATATCGAAGGTTAGTAAGATAAATCTAGGTCAATCCTTAAAGGTAGCTAGGTATCCAGTTAGTCACAAGAACGAGATGGGGTCGATAGATTTCATAATAAAAAAATCATTAATTTGGCTTCGAAATTTACCCATCGAAATTAATTTGAGTGCTTTTAAAGCATTATTCGACAAAAACTACTTAATTAAATGTTTTTAAAAGCTTTCACATTTATGTCAGATAACGCTCTCATAGTGAAACGTCGTGCAATATTGCAGGTCAAATCTGTTTATATGCTCGAGGTTTTAATGTAAATTACTTTGCTGATATTGGACTGATATGAACCTGTTTTCAAACAAGAGTTTTACGGTTCCAGTAAACTTAAAACAGTTGATGAGAGTTAATAGTTTTTGTAGAGAAGTAAAATTTACTTGTATGGTGTAGGCTCCTTCCTCGACCAACGAAAGGGACTTCGGTAGCTCTACCTTGATAAAAGCTACTGGCAAAACGAATAGTGAGAAGGTGTAATAACCTTAAATAAAAAGTCAATCAGCTTAATATAGCAGTCACCTACCCAAGTGCGGCATGCGGAACGATGTTTAACCCAGTTGAACTTTAAAAAAAAACAATGCTTAAAGTTTTAATTTAGTTGAATATGGCGAGAGACTGATGTTACAGTAACTTTATTAACTAATGAATGTTATTGTTCTTCTTTTTCAATAAATGATATTCTATTCTATTCTATTCTACTCTATTAATTATTTATTCTTTGCTTATAAATACATTATAATACTCCTCCGTGGCGCAGTAGGCGTATAGCCGGCTGAGACGCAGGAGGTAGCGGGTTCGATTCCCGCCGCGGAACAAATGTTTGCTTGATCTACAGATATTTGTTCCGTGTCTGGGTGTTTTTCTATATATATTATAAGTATGTATTTACAAAAAAAAAAGTATATAAGTATTCTATCAGTTATCTGGTTCCCATAGTACAAGCTCAGCTTAGTTTGGGGCTAGATAGCGCTGTGTGAAATGTTCAGCAATATTTATTATTATTATACTTACTTCGAGAAAGAGATCAGTCGACGAATACTCGTCCAAAATATCTCAATCTCTGAAGACCAAAGTCTTTGATCAGTGATGACAAATGGCACAGAAATGTGATATCTCACTATGGGCTTCATAAGAAGGCCCAAAGTCGCTTAGTGTGCTATGGAGAGGGCTATGATTGGTGTTTCTCTATGAGATCGAATCAGAAATGTGGAGATTCGTAGACTAATTCACTGATATAACCTCGGGGCACATAGCTCGAAGAACTGACGGCCGTTGGGGCAAAAAGGTTGACGAATGGATACCTCGCACTGGAAAGCGCAGCGTAGCACGATCCCCCACTAGATTGAAAGACGATCTGATAAAGTTTACTGGGAGCCTTTGAGTGCAAGCCGCACAAGATCAGTTGCTATGGAAATCTATAGGGGATCTATGTCCAGCAGTGCACGTACTATGGCTGAGACGATGATGATGTTTACAAATACCAACACAGTAAAACTAAACACATTACCTACCTTTAAAGTAGATGAGATACAATAATGGTTCTGCCTCGCAGCACAGGGCGGGCACATAACATATTTCAAAACCTAGAAACAGTTTCCACGGCAAACTACTTGCCTAGTTAAAAAGATGCAATGCAGCATAAAGGGCGCATGTAAGCGATCGCTAGCAAGCCTTGCTACACTCGCTAGGTTAAGACCTGTGATGAAAACCTCGAGCACTAAGCATGTTCATGAATTATTAACAGGTTGCGACGGCCGATGAGGCCCGCACCTTTATTATGAGATCGCTTTGAAGCCTTCAAGAGAGGCTTCAATTTTTTTGTCACAGTTGCGGAAAGTGGAAGTTGCTTTGTGAAATTCGTCAGGATTGATGAGTTGTTGTTTTGTATTCTTTGTGAATTTTAAGGCAGAATATTTCTGGGTACTTCACTTGTTTACCTAATTTTATGCCTGTTTCGATTTCTTTTAATCATTATAAGCTGATTTCGAAAACTTATTTTTCTCAATGAAGAAAGTCTAGTTAAAATCTGTTGTTACATTTTAGGTAAAAATCCTGGTAGATGAGATGATTTGGTGCATTGCCTGAAGTCAAACGGATATGCTGCTAATATTTTTATAATAACACGATTCTTAAAAATTATAATTTAACTCTCTATTATTCATTCACCTACATTATGTCTAAAAAGTAAGTTAAACGCACTCCCCTGCACAGTGGACAGATGTGGGGTACTACCCCATTCGTTTTGTCACTCTTCAAACAAAGTATGTATATTGACTAGAGGCGAGGGGACAACAATTACAGATTCCACACGAGTTGTCTATACAAACAGAAGCAACGAGTCTAAAGGGGTCAGGTTTTAACATCCATGTGTGTCTTGGGCATACTCGTACTCGTTTGCTTAACGAAAGCACCTGTATTACAACGATTTACATTTAGAAATAAGAAACATTGTATTGTTACTATATTGTAACTACTCTGGTACTGGCTCCATGCTTTGGGTAATTAGTAGTATTGGACGTGACAATTTCAGATAAATAATATATATTTAACAGAATCAAACGGCAAACGCCCAGTCAGTGACATAACAGTTGTTGAACCATACCCTAGCCAAGCCAATCTGTTAAATTATGGGGTTGGGCGCAGTAAACGCTAGAGATGGGATTATCAATTGAAAATCCGGTTATCAGTAGGCACAGATTTGTTTTAAACATATACAGGTCGCTTCGGAATATTAACGTTAACCATAGAGAAGGCATTGCCCTCACTTTATATACATACCATTCATGATTGTTCTTCAAATGTTTTTCAGTGTACCTATTCATAAAAATTAGCTTTATTTGAAGAAAGTAAAATTCAGTAGGTTGGTATATCAGCTACCTTTCGAGCAAAACCCGAAGTCATGCAACAGTTGATTTGAAGGTAGGCTATAAGTTTCGTGACATTTTTCCCAAAAATAATGTTGTATTTCGACTTTATTTTTATGAAAAGTTATTCAGTTTCATGGGTAGTATCACCGCTTTTTCCGATGAATATATTTGAAAGCACCTTAAATAATGAATCGTATCTTTATTTTTAGTAGATGTCTTCAACACGGTTTTAAACTAGCATTTAAGTACCAGTCTATTCCGCAGAGCAGCCCAACAGCCTGTGAAGTCGTTCTCCACACACGTTAACCGCAGCATCCTAATAACAATGCCTTCCTTGTTTTAAAGTAGAAATAGACCGAGAGATGAGAAGACTTACTTACAATTTTATTGCAAACGCTTTCATTTCTGACTTTTAGAAAGAAAGGAACAAGAAACCAGCCAGATACCCGTGTAATTTAATTAACTTGATTACTTTGCTGTAAAATATTGGCATTTTTTATTAAAAATTTCTAATATTAGTTATTTTAACCCAAGCAACGGTCATTATTATTTATGAAACATTTATATCATGCAAAAAACCTTCTGCAAAATATGAAAGGAACCTAATATCAATAGGCATTTACTACAGAATTCCGGTAGATAAACATTTTATAAGGTCCATCTTAGAAATGTAACATGTTTAGCAAACAAACACATCACAATGTAAAGTAGGACGCTCACATGACTTCCGGTAACGCTCAATAGATTCTACTAGCCGCGCGGACAGCCACTGTTTGCGAGGAAATAACGTGTCACTCAGCGCTCTACGATGGTTGCCAGCGGACGTGTCACGTCGACTTGTCAGAACGTTTTATACGGTATTTTCATGGAAATTTTGAATAGTTTGTGTAATATAATAATTTTAATGCCCGAGTGTCTATTACCTTCATATATGTATAACCTTTAAAAGTATTTGCTCGTTACAACATAGAATATGATTTATAAATACTTATAACAAAACTTGTGTGCGTGTTGTTTACAAGTAGATTGTTAAATCGTAACTGCTCAAAATGGCGACATCATTTAGAAATTTCAGCATAATTATTTTAAACGTTGATCCATTGGCCTTTCTGTAATCAACCTACGCACCGCAACAGTACCCATCATCGTGAGGATATCGTAATTGACATGTCAGGAGCAGTTGCGGGCACAAAAGGGGTAGAGATTGTAGAAAATTTTCCGTGGCGGATAATGTCTGTCCGGCAAATAGATTTAAGAGACAGAGTCGCAGTTAGAAAATTTGCGTTCTAGAAATTATTATACTCGAACTGTTTACCCGCGGGTTCATACGCGTGGACATAATTTTCGCATTTTATTGACATAATAATTTTAACAGCGCCAATTCAATTCGGGAAAAACAAATCTCAACTAATATTTTTTTAATCTGTGGTTAAGTCCAAGCGTTTGATTAATATTTTGTTTATGACAAAAAATCTTATTTTCCCCAAAAAAAATAAACACATCCTTGTCCTTCTCATGGTACTACAGTGTTTACTTCATCGTAAAGTCTTGAAAACGTAACAACCAGATAGACAGGGACAGAATTAAATAGAATTTCAAAAACATTCAAATTTATTAATCGACCGAAGCGAGATCTTCAAATCAACTATATGTATATATTTAAGTATATATATATATATATATATACTTAAATATATATATATATATAATTTGGTAAGTTTTTTGTTTTACAAATTATAGGCTTGCGTTTGACCACGATCTCGCCTGATGGTAAGCGATGATGCAGTCTACGGTAGATCACGCTTGTCTAGAAAAAACCTATTCACTCGTGACATGAAGACACTCAGGTAGTATATAGTTGGTGGTCCGCATAATAAAGGTAGAAGAGAACCGCTTCGTGCGGTATTCGTGTAGCTTTAATGACACAAATATAGGAAAAGACAGAAATCCAGAATATATCTTCTACCCTTAAAAAGTTTACCCACATTACATGAACTCTCGTTACCTGAAATTTGAATGAAACTGTAGACAAGTTATTTGGTTATGCATTTCGTGACACTATTTTGATAGTCAAAGATTACTAATAATATTTTTTGTTTTATAGGAGACTCGCGAGATCTCAGGTCGGGCGAAGCACTAGTAATATATTAGTGTGGATGGATGTATCTTTAATATTCCAAACGCTTAGTTACAATTGACCGCGTGTTTATCAATTTGAAAAGACCAGCTAACTTATTTACTTCTCGGTTGTTCTCCTTGTACGTAAAATTTTAACATAAGTATTGATTTTTAAAATTAAACTAGTAATTGCCCTTTTGATTACTAAAGAATATAATCTTAAACAACTTAACATTAGGTGGGCAATGCTGGTTTCAGCTCCAGGTCGTATAAAAAAGGTCCTCAATCTGAGTATTCAGATTATTTACTGGGCATATTTAAGTGTCTGCCTAAGCCCTGTGTGAGGATGTTCACACGTTGTACATTTTGACCCCAGTACCCCTGTCGCCAGCCGCCCTAGCTAACGACGCTGTAACGTATAACGCTGAATATAAATGTACCGTACCAAGAGGGACAGTTTCAAAGGAATCGCCAGTGAAAAGGTTCACTGTTTTGTCACTGGACATGGAGATACCACTTGAATTGCCATGTTGAATATTACAGCCGAATAAGTGAAGATATCCGTGGGTAACTTTTCAAATTTCAACCATCATTTGCATGACCTAATTTGATTATGAGTTGAGAAATGGGTTCATTTGCAGCATCAATCGCCTTATTATATTTTGAATACTTTGCCAATTTTAGCACAGAACACTTATGTGTAGTATGCGAATTTAATCAACTAAGTGATCTGTGTACAGCTTAAAGTTTTTAAAAATATTAATAAAACAATTTCAGTTGACGATTGACAAAAAACGAACCACTTTGTTTTACGAACCTGGAAAATATATTTTTACGTGGTTTGTATTCGACCGTTGCCTACTCGTACAATGATGGACTTCGACATAGCAGTGTACAGGGTATCCCTTTATTAAATAACTGCCAAAAGGTTTGATTTGTTCTAAGTTGCTATTTCGTTGTATCTAATGGGTTAGTATGCACTTTTTTTTTAGCAGGAAAGAAGATTTTACTAAGAAAACGTTCGTGGTTTATTTCAATCATTATTATAAATAAGGGATTTATCACGTACAGTTTTATCGGTGTAAAGAAATATTGTCAGTTGTAACACTGATAAAAGGGTACGTGATAAATCCCGTATTTATAACAATGAGGAAAGAAGATATTTTATTAGAAGGGTTGCTTAGTTGTGTTAAGCAGATCAGCGGTTAATCAACGCTCCAAGCGGTGACCGTGATGTGATTAGTAGTGGCATGTTCATATGAAGGCTTCCATGTTTTGGTCGTTAAGATACGAAGGTTGTCTCTAAGAAATCGCTTTGCATCGGTTGTAATAAATATATTTGTACAAATGATGTTCTGTATTTTGTATTGGTATACCTACAATCAATAATTATCTTATGTTATCTTAAGATGTCGGTCCGCGTTGTAAAAATCGTCAAGTCATGTCGAAGGCCGCAGTGCAAGTACGGAACTTGTCGATTGGCAAACTGACATTTAAATTCGACAAAATCGTTAAAATCCCTGGAATTAGTCGAGAAGTTTGCAATTATTTGCATTGCAGGTTTAGCCACTAGCAAGCCACTAGCAATAGACAAACTAACTTTTCCAGCAAGAAAGGAACGTCTAACGTCGCCGCCGTCGCCGACTCACATTAAAAACAAGTTCTATGGGTTCCAAGTTAGTATTTTACTTACACCCTGTATAAATGTGGTAGTGCCGAACTGCCGACGCGATGTACGGAAACAATCAAATAGTCGAATATGGCAACCTGCAGTGCAGACACAACTTTCCACCATACTCGTGATAACCAATTTTCATATGGAGTTTTACGTTTTATATATTTTTCCTGGGAGAAGAATTTATGTATATGATTTTTAAAAGACTTACAAGTGAAATCAGCATTTAGATTATTGGTTTTACGAAACTATGTATTTACTAGCTTTTTCTCGTGGCTTCGCTCGCGTTAAATATGATTTGTTAATGAAGGCATCTACAAATTATGACTCAATTAAGAAAATTTAACATAACCCCAATTTCATTTATTAAACAATGATTTTACAAAATTTCTACAAATGTCTACCCTATGTTCTTTTCTGAACACATGCTATCATGCATAAAAACTTTTATGACGATGGGGTTAGTAAAGGCAATAAATATACTAACTGGATTATATTAGGAGATTATTATTTATTAGCCTACAGTATAAATTGCGTACGTCTATTATTTTACTTACAAACTTTCATTCATCATCATCATCTACAGCCTATAAGTACCCACTGCTGGGTGTAGGCCTCCCTTTGTAAACGCCACCCTTCCCGGTCCTATGCTTTGCGCATCCAGGAGTTGCCCGCGACTTTCTTTATATCGTCGACCCACCGCGCCGTCGGACGTCCTGGACTTCTTAGGTCTGTTGTTGGCCACCATTCGGTCAAAGATTTACTCCACCTGCCTCGTCTAGCCACGTGTCCTGCCCAGTTCCACTTGAGTTCCACCACCCTTGTTCCGACGTCTTGGACTTTCGTCTGGCGTCGGATTTCGGTATTGGGAACTCGATCCAGCAGGTTGATGCCAAGCATGGCGCGCTCCATGGCTCTCTGTGCAACTCGTACTTTGTACACAGTTTTCTTAGTGAGTGCCCATGTTTCATTAAACTTTCATTAAACTTTTGTTTATTTTCCCGAACGTTCATTAAAATGATTTACTAATAAATATCAATCAAAACAAAATATCCGTACTATTATTATAACTGAACTGAATGGCTGGACCGATTTCGATGAAATTTGTTATATAGATAGATGACTGGGACGGGGATCGGTACATAGGGCAATTTACCCTACTGCGCAGATGGAGGGTAATGTTTTTATCGACAAACCGCGGATGGTGTATATTTTAACGTAGTACTAAAAGCAATTGTTTTACGTGGCTTAGGAGAGGCATTGAGTGGGTGCTCTAGTTGTCTAGGGTTGGACAATAGAAGTTAAAAGCCGATGTTAATTGAATCGGGTTCAGATTGCAGGACGTTGGCGCAGCCCACTGCAGGTAATTGTGTTAGTAGCAAACATGCCCGCCACGGCTTCTGGCTAGGGCGACCACGCGCACCAATCGGAAAATGAGACAAATAGCTACTTATACTGAATACTTATATTTAGTGACGTGACAGCGTCTAATAAATCGATGAACGCCGGCTTCATGCACGAAAAAGGATGACTCATTGCCCCGTTACGCTCATTGTCCCGTTACGCTCATTGTACGCTTGCGCCGCATCTATCTCTCTTCCACTTGATTGGTCTATGCGTCCGAGGTGAAAAAAGACAGCGGCAGCACACAACTTACTTCTACACGTGAACTGTTTCGTCGACTATTTATAAAATGAAGTGAAAAGTTAATGTGGTTTTCATCGCTTATTACAACAACAATTACGGCAATAAAGGTTAATTATCCTTGCATTTTAAAAATCTGATTACTAGTATAATTTCAAGTATTTATTCTTTTATTATTGAAAAAGTAGCATCTGTCGGCGAGTGCAGTAATAATAGGTTATGTTACAATTGACTAAAAAATTATGGTGATACTTACAATTAATGATAGATATTTAATTACAGTTTATTTTTATTAAAACTTATTCATAATTATATATAAACTTTATAGCTAAACGCCAGTTTTGTCGCGTTAAACTTGTGGTCCGTAAACCAACTTTACAGACAACCAATTTATTATTTTAAAGTGTTATCTGATACGTACGGGAAAACCATACGAATTTGAATGTCTGTAAAATGAGAATCCATTATTTGCATTCAGCATGGATTGCATTAAATACTAGATTTCTACTTGTTGGTTTTAGTTCCGATTTTGTCCACCTGAACAGATGGTGGCACTGGTAGCTATAATAGTATGTTTACATTGAAATCAAGTGCTGTTAATTATGTTATGAATTTGAACCAGCAACCCTCTCCTTGATAATGTCATGATACAAATTTGGAGACATGGGATCGCTGCTCGTCTAGTGCTAAACTATTGAGAAATTTCTCTATGGCTTACGAAATTAGACATAGACAATCATTTATTTACTACATAGCACACTTCATACAATTACAATAAAAAAGTAAAAGTATTTGTGAAAAATATAGCCTATAGAAAAAAACTAGTCCAATACAAATAATGACTGCAGCCAGGTTTCTCTATAAAATACGAAATGGCTGGTCATACTGGTTTCTAGCGCTCATTGAATGTGACGACTTTTTTACATACGAGCTTGTTACGAACGGACTAAATAACAGCGTAGGTCTTTTTACCTTTGGAAATGTGAAACTGTTATAGGTAATACGATTTCCCTTGTTACAGATATGACGTTCGTCCTCGGTAACTTGATTTCAGTTTTCCATTAAGCTTTGTTTTTGAGCATTTTCAACGACCACGTACTAGAAAGCATCATGTCGAACGGCCCTCATTAAATGTAAAGAGAACTACGGGTTGCTTCTTTCTATCCAAAGGGATTAAGTCTCAACTGTAGGAACTTCATAAGCGGATTTGACGCCATCTTTCTTGAACAATATTTTTTACAATAATCAGAACTCTTGTTAATTTAATGTCTTGTTCATCGTACATCATCTTCTTCTTTCGTGTCAATGGCTGTTTGACTTCTAAATTTTATTAGCTCAATACAGAGCAACTTCCACACCTCTCTCTGCTGCCTGGTACGAGTACAAGTAATCTCGTGATCGTACTCATCAGTAAAATAAAAATACTAAGAATAATATAAAAAACACCAACCTACCGTCAAATAAGTTAATATTCTCGAGCTAAATAGACTCTACAGTCTACAGCTCTAAGCTTGATGAATAGTCATACCGAAAATGCAAACGAAACACAACATTTCCCTAAGCCAATCCAGAGATCGGCCAAAAGTAATTGCTGAGGTGTTCAAGCCCACTGCGAAAGGACACTGAGTTTTAACTTTTTCTCTTATTCACTCGAATGGCGCGAACCAATTATAAGTTGTAAGTAATCCTCTTATCTGAGTCTGCGAGTCGACGCTACCAGCCACTCTGAATATAATTCACTTTATCCATATTCAATATCAGATCGTGCGACGGTGAGCAAATAGACCGATTCAAGTGAGAATTATTATTGGATAAAGCTGGGCTCTTTCCTTCTCGTCTATTTACAGTGTCCACCCGGGCGGTATAATATACATGCTGTTTACAATATTGCGCTTACAAAATGTTACATTATTATCGAGAACTCGAGTGCTTTTATACCTGGTATATTTATATTGTTTTTATTGCTATTAACAAAACATTGCTTGGATAAAATATGTGATATCTATAGAGGTTCGACACAAATCCATTGCATGCTTATTATTCTTTGACAGGTATTGATAACATATCTACACATCGCATTCAATTTTGTATTTTCGAGATACTAAAAAATATTTAATTTACTTCCGCTATACCAACAACCGGCAAATACGAAGTCATACATAACATTTTACTCATTGAAAACACAGGTTTGAAATAATGAGTACTAGCTGTTGCCCGCGACTTCGTACGTGTTACACTACTAAATGTGTAGGTAACCTAGAAATAACGCTAAACTCACTGTTGCAACTTTACTGGACACCCCATTTTTATCCCATGGAAACTGATTTATGGGATAAAATGCTGGACCTATTGTGATGAAATTATGACCTGTATTGAGATATAGGCTAGTTCTTACCTGACTGCGCAGAAAGAGGGTAGGTAATGTTTTTATTTTCAAACCACTCGTGTGAAGCCCTGGGCAGAAGCTTGTGTATAATATAAATAGGGATAATGTAAAGTGATATTACATTTTTCTTAATAAATAAATTTGAATTTAATGAATGGACATGATAAGATTTGTTAGTTAAGGGCATAAATGACGTGTTTACCCCTTTTCGACCGCTAAAGGTAACGCACTAAAAATAACCCCTCTCTCCAAATTTCACATTTCATCTTTGATACCGCGTTTAGATTCTCACATACAATCTTCAACAACCCATTGCACCCATTAATCGGAATAATTTTTGAAAATAAAACACGTAGAAACTTATTATTTGCTTTAAAGAGTATTTACAACAAGTTTGAAGTGTATAATTTCAGGGAATAAGATTTTTCATACCAACGATTTTACCCCTTTTCTACCCTTTAGTGGTGGAATTTCAGAAAATAGTTTATTAGCATGTGCCTGCGCACTAAAAGGAACCCCTTCTCCAAATTTCAAGTTTATTATCTTCAGCAGTTTAGGGTGTGCGACTGTCTCTTAATCCGACTTGTTATTACTTATAGATGGTAGCAACATATGTAAATAATAGAAGCTACAAGTATGCTATGTTTGCTCGGACACGACGTGACTTGAATATCTTGCATCGTGTGTGGAGGTAGATATCTACATATGTATTTGTGTAAGTTGGTCTTGAATAATGACAATCTGTGACATCATTGTTCTATTATGAGCATATGTATTTGTGTCAGCTTTATTCAAAAGCTTGATATTGCTTATTATGTTTGGGTGGTTATTGTAATTTCTTCTCATCATAATATATTTGTATACCTAGACAAAAACTTATAAACTGTGTTGGCCTAGTGGAACCCCGACTTTCAATCCGGAGTTTGTTGATTTAAATTCCGACCGAATCAATGGATTTTCCGCATGCAAATTTTGATGTGCTTAAACCGGAAAACATTATGGGGGAACTTATTAACGGTTTAGTTAGCTTAGCACTTACTGAACTGAGAATTAAGGTAGAATGCCATGAGAGTTCGTTCATAAAAGGCCAATTCACGTAACTTAAATAGTAAAATTCGATCTTCGATCTGCAGTCAATTGCCAATCAAAGAGAGTAAACTGACATAACGAGTGTTTCCACTTTATTATGAAAAAAGAAATAGTGCTGAGGTTAAAAGATTTAGTTTATACAATGATTTCAGTTGAGTGATCTCATCTCATTATTCTAAAGTCTTACTAAAAGTTATAATTCCTTCCAAACTTTTGATTTACTATGTGGCGTCATCCTCGATACACCGAGTCCGTCCCCTTAGTTCGACCCTGCGCTGCGGGGTTCGGCGCGGGACGCGACGGAGGAGATCTACGGAGCGCACTTGCGCCGGCGGCGACGCGGTCACACTCACCTAGCGCCTCGCGACGGGGAACACGTACCGCTCTTGCTCAGCCGCTCGCGCCTTTTACTCGCTAATTCTAAAGCATAATTCATATCGCATCACTTCATTTAATTTGTATTGTACTGTATCGTTTCATTCTTCCTTCTAACGTCTGTAACTATCTACTATCCTCATTAAACTCCGTAAATCATACTGCTGTTTCATATTCATCGCCCGGCCTACCGGCTACCTAGCAGAACACCTAGGACAATATAAGAAACGCTTCACTGGTGACCCCGAACGAAGAAGATGAGGAAGTCTGACGAAGAACAGCCTAGACGTTCAGAAGCCGCACTTACGGGACAACAATCGGGACTATGGAGAGTGGGCGTGCGAGTACCCCCATTTTGGCCCGAGGAACCGGCCGTTTGGTTTGCACAGATTGAAGGTCAGTTCTCCATTTCAAATATTACTTCTGACCAGACCAAGTTTTACTACGTCGTTGGTCAGTTAGATCCTCAATATGCGGCGGAAGTGAAAGATGTAATTTTAAACCCGCCGGACAGCAGCAAATACGACAAATTGAAAACCGAGCTTATAAAACGATTATCAGCTTCCCAAGAGCGTAAACTGCAGCAATTACTAACCCATGAGGAGTTGGGCGATAGGAAACCTACACAATTTATGCGACATTTGCAGAATCTAGCGGGACCGACTGTTCCAGAACATTTAATTAGGCAGATTTGGTCGAATAGGTTACCTACCCACATTCAAACGATTATTGCTTCACAGACAGAAAGCTCGCTGCAGACCGTTGCTGAGTTGGCGGACAAAATTAACGATATATCATCACCTATGCAGCAAGCGGCCGGCACATCTGCTGTATGTACAAGTGCAGGTACAGTCTCGGCTTTGGAACAGATGGTGAAACGTGTCGACGAACTCGCTAAACAGGTACAAAACCTATCTACACGTAATTCCCGATCCAGCAACAAGAACCACAACTACCGTAGCCGCTCGACCTCTAGGTACCGGTCAAGGTCACGAGAACGCCCCGACGATCATCCGCACTGCTGGTATCATTTCATCTACGGAGCTAGCGCAAACAACTGCAGGCCGCCGTGTACTTTTAAGTCGGCGGGAAATGCAAACGGCAGTCACTAGTGGCGGTAGCTGACTGTCCGATATCATCTGGCCGCCTGTTCATCACTGACCGGAAATCGAAGGCGCAATACCTTATCGACACGGGTTCAGACCTATGTGTTTTTCCTAAGTCAGCCGTACGGGAGCCTCGAGCGAAGACGAAGTATGAACTTTTTGCTGCAAATGGTACACTTATATCTACATATGGCCACATTCAACTTACCTTAGATTTTGGATTACGACGACCATTCAGCTGGCGATTTACCGTAGCAGACGTCACAAAGCCTATCATTGGAGTAGACTTTTTAAGTTTTTACCATCTCCTTGTAGACTGCAGACAGCAACGCCTAATCGACGGAATCACTATGCTCGGCATCAACGCGCCGCAGCCTAAAGAAGGTATTCCTGATATCTCATCGATACGTACCACATCAGACGACACCATTTTCGACAATCTGCTACGAGAATTTCCCGAGATTACTCGCCCAGCTGGTAAGCCAACAACACCCAAGCACAGTACCGTACATCACATCCGGACGACAGATGGACCACCTGTATCAAGCCGCCCGCGACGTCTGGATCCTGAAAGGTTACAGATCGCGAAACAGGAATTTGATGAAATGCTACAATGCGGAACTGCACGAAGATCCGAGAGTCCTTGGTCATCCCCTCTTCACTTAGCGAAAAAGAAAAACAACGGTTGGAGACCCTGCGGCGATTATAGAGCGCTGAACGCCCGAACGATTCCGGATCGGTATCCTGTGCGCCATATTCACGATTTTACGAACCAGCTCACAGGTAAAACAATATTTTCCACAATTGACTTAGTTAGAGCATACAATCAGATACCAATCTTTGCTGACGACATACCGAAAAGTGCCATAACTACTCCTTTCGGTATGTACGAGTTTCCGTATATGTCCTTTGGTTTACGGAACGCTGGTCAAACCTTTCAGCGCTTCATGGATGAGGTCCTGAACGGGCTAGATTTCACATTTGGGTACTTAGACGACGTACTCATCTTTTCAGAAAATAGAGATCGACATCTTGAGCATCTTCGTATTCTCTTTAAACGCTTGAACGAATATGGCGTACTAATAAATACTTCCAAATGTATTTTTGGCGAATCCAAGGTCACTTTTCTTGGATTTAAAGTCTCTGCTCAAGGAATCAGCCCTCTCGAAACAAAAACTCAAGCAATTCTTGACTTTCCGACGCCGAAAAACACGAAAGAGCTTAGGAGATTTTTAGGAACCCTGAACTTTTATCGTCGTTTCATTCCAGAAGCAGCTAAGAAGCAGGCACTTCTGAACACGATACTGGTCGGCAAACAAGGCAAAGGTTCGAAACCAATCGCTCTTACACCTGAACAGCAGGAAGCCTTCAACGACTGTAAGTCCAGTATTTCTCTCGCGACTCTCCTAGCTCACCCAGATCCCGACGCTGAGCTTGCTATACAGACTGACGCTTCCGACGTCGCTATCGGAGCCGTGCTACAGCAGCGAAAAGGTAACGATTGGCAACCCATGGCATTTTTCTCAAGAAAATTGAATCAAGCCCAACGAAAATACAGTACCTTTGACCGCGAGCTCCTGGCAATTTATGAAGCTATCCGATACTTCCGTTTTATGGTAGAAGCGAAACCGTTCATCATACTGACCGACCATAAACCTATCACATTTGCTTTCACCACTCGAAGAGACAAATGTTCGCCGCGCCAGTTCAGATATTTAGATTTTATATCTCAATTTTCCACAGACATTAGATTCATCGCAGGCAAAGACAACATAGTAGCTGATACTCTTTCACGCATCGAAGAACTTTCAATGCCCCTAGATTACCACTGCCTTGCCCGAGCCCAGGAGACAGACACCGAGCTACGAACGCTATTTACGGAAGGATCCAGTCTACAGCTGCAAAAGGTTTTCCTACCCGACGCTAAAACGCAAGTATACTGCGATACTTCTACACCGAATTCTCGACCATACGTGACTCCTGCATACCGCCGTCAAGTTTTCGAATCACTCCATAATTTAAGTCATCCCGGCGCTAAAGCTACAGTAAAACTAGTAACTTCTAGATTTGTTTGGCCGGGTATAAGGCGAGACTGTCGACAATGGGCTAAGGAATGTTATCAATGTCAGCGCTGCAAAGTAACGAGACATACAACTGCGCCGTTCACCGCATTCAAGCCACCTTCAGCCCGTTTTCAACATGTCCATATGGATATTATAGGTCCTTTACCTCTGTCTGCTTCCCACAGGTACTGCCTCACGATAGTCGACCGCTTCACACGTTGGCCCGAGGCGTACCCACTCACTGACATCACAGCCGACACCTGTGCCTCAGCCTTCATCTCTGGTTGGGTTGCGCGGTTTGGCTGCCCCGAGCGTATCACAACCGATCGTGGCCGCCAATTCGAGTCACGCCTTTTCAAGTCCATCGCCGCTCTGATCGGGGCTACTCACCTCACGACGACCGCTTACCATCCGGCCGCCAATGGCCTGGTGGAACGCCTACACCGGCAACTCAAGGCCGCTATTACCTGCCACGAGTCATCACAGTGGACCGAAGCGCTTCCGATGGTGCTTCTG
This sequence comes from Philereme transversata, assembly GCA_963924445.1. Classification (NCBI taxonomy): domain Eukaryota; kingdom Metazoa; phylum Arthropoda; class Insecta; order Lepidoptera; family Geometridae; genus Philereme; species Philereme transversata. Next base: position 10,536,321 of record OZ004353.1, read on the forward strand.
GGTATCCGTAGCGCGTGGAAAGACGACATCCAATCTTCAGCAGCCGAACTTGTCTACGGCGAGCCCCTCCGCTTGCCTGGACAGTTCTTCAACACCGTCCTTGAAGAAGAAGTCGATGTCACTAACTTCGCCGATCGCCTCCGCAGCCGAATGAGCAAACTGGCACCAAAACCAACTTCGTGGCACTCACATCGTCCTTTCTACATACCAAAAGACCTGGGTACCGCGACGCATGTCTTCCTACGCCAAGGTCCAGTCCGTCGTTCGCTACAAGCACCTTACTCCGGCCCATACAAGGTTGTACGCCGAGGATCTAAAACATACGACATCAAGGTACAAGACAAAGTACTTACCGTCACCGTAGACCGACTGAAGCCGGCGTACAGCGCAGACGACGACTTAACGCCAACGCCACCTTCCACTCCATCACCAACGCTCACGCCAACACCAACGCCAACTGCCACTTCCACTCCTGTTCTAGGTTCCGATGACGTACCTACAAGCCCCGCTAAGAGGACGAAAAGCGGGAGGACAGTGAGATTTACCGACTACTATCGATCGTAACAGTTACGATCTCGGCGGGGGAGTACTGTGGCGTCATCCTCGATACACCGAGTCCGTCCCCTTAGTGCGACCCTGCGCTGCGGGGTTCGGCGCGGGACGCGACGGAGGAGATCTACGGAGCGCACTTGCGCCGGCGACGCGGTCACACTCACCTAGCGCCTCGCGACGGGGAACACGTACCGCTCTTGCTCAGCCGCTCGCGCCTTTTACTCGCTAATTCTAAAGCATAATTCATATCGCATCACTTCATTTAATTTGTATTGTACTGTATCGTTTCATTCTTCCTTCTAACGTCTGTAACTATCTACTATCCTCATTAAACTCCGTAAATCATACTGCTGTTTCATATTCATCGCCCGGCCTACCGGCTACCTAGCAGAACACCTAGGACAATATAAGAAACGCTTCAACTACATTTAAATATAACAAAGTCGGGTTTGCTACACTATTTATAACTCAAGAACGGCTGGACCGATTTTTAATATCTTTGATTTTTTGGATTTGTCTCCGCTCCGAATAGCAGAATAACTATTAAAATATCGAAACTTTCACGCAAAAAAAAATTATGAAAAAAATTCATTTTCTCATACATAGATGCAGCTAATGATGGCCGATTGACAATTCTGCCGGGGCGACGTAGATTGGCAGCCCGCGTCATATGCATGTCAAGGCGGTACGAAGTTCGGCGGGTCAGCTAATTAAATATATATTCAATTTGCTTTACAGCTGGAATTGGCTCCATAAAAAAATCGGGTTATATTTTTTAATCTCTTCCATAACCAACTTGTAAGCCGTTGGAAGCACGTGGCCACTTTAAATAATTGACGACAGTGAATGCTTATTCGATAACACATTATGAAAAATTTTTATTCCGATTTTTTTACTATTTATTCGTTTCATGATAATTTAAACTGTAGTTTCGTTCTTTTGAACGATGAAAACTGAACTAGATCCATCATTACGATTTGGAAGCTGGCACCATTATTTTCACAAGTGACATTACGATCTGTCAGTAACTCTCTCTGATAAGCAATTCGACTAGTCATTATATGTTAAACTAGCTGTTGCCCGCGACTTCGTACGCGTTACACTCCTAAATGTGTAGGTAACCTAGAAATAAAATTAAACTCGCTCTTGCAACATGACTTGTCACCCCATTTGTATCCCATGGGAACTGATTTATGAGATATAAGGTAGCCTATGCGTTAATCCAGGTTATAATCTACGTATATAACAAATTTCATCAAAATCGGTTCAGCCGTTACGACGTAATTGAGTAACAAATAAACAAACATTAAAACTTTCACATTTATAATATTAGATTAGATAATTTCTTTATTGTACACTGTTAAATATAAACATATTTAAGAAAATACACTTTTGAATCATAGGTACAATGGGCGGCCTTATGGGGGATCTCTTCCAGGCAACATTTGGATTGACAGGATCTATGTACACAAATAAGGACGGCGGCGTAAATCAGATAATATTAGAACAAGTGTATACATAGTTACAATTTATAAAAAATTTAGATGATATGAAACAAAATGCATAATTATAATATATAATATAATCATAAAATTATATAAATATTAATATGTATAATCTAAAATATAGGTATATTGTCATATAGGTATATATGATAAAAAATTATAAATTATTAGTGTGATGTCATATACAGTATTCACGCAATAACAACACATATACATATTTAGATGATATTGTAATCTTGATGGAGCAAATGCCAAAATATATTCAATCCATAATCAAATCTCGTTTGGCTCAACTGACACAATTTGATTACGTGAATTGGCCCCACGTGTATTACAGAGGCAGCATCCCTATTAGTCCCTATTAGTTCTGCAACTTTCATTTATAATCGTACAGGTAAAGATGTGACAATTGTAATCAATACGGCCAACAAACTAAAATGGACAATTCATAACTACCTCAGCAAACTAAACTATAGCGACACAGAAAAACTTACAGATACGACTATCGTATTACTTACTAGCCTGCTTCAGGCTTCGCACGCATGTTTTTTGCAACAACCCTCCTTCGGTAAGTCGGGTAAAAAGTAGCCTATGTTACTCACGGATAACGTAGCATTCTAATCGTGAATACATTTTTGGAATAAGACCTTGAGTTTTTGAGTATATTCGTTACAAACATACAAAAATATAAATTTATCCTCTTTATAATAATAGTACCTATAGATAAATAAGATAGAATAAAATATAATATTATAATAACAATAGTAAGACCTTATTGCCCTTGACGACCTCCGTGGCGCAGTGGACGAATAGCCGGCTGAGACGCAGGAGGTAGCGGATTTGATTCCCGCTGCGGAACAAATGTTTGCACGATCTAAAGATATTTGTTATTGGTCTGGATGTTTTTCTACCTATATATATTATAAGTATGTATGTACAAAAAAAAGTATATAAGTATTCTATCAGTTATCTGGTTCCCATAGTACAAGCTCTGCTTAGTTTGGGGCTAGATAGCGTTGTCTGAAATGTCCAGTAATATTTTTGTATTTATTTCAGTTAATAAATAGACTACGTTTAAAATGAAATGAATAATATCGTAACTATTATTATAAATACGGGATTATTTATAATAATGCTCGAGATAAATCACGAAAGTTTTCTAAGTAAATATCACACATTCACACTTCTTACCTACTTGTTGGACCCTACACTCATTGATCTAGTCCGTTGTTATTTATGTTTGGTGAGAGCCCGAAGCGAATCACTGTAACCTCACAACATAGGCTCGCCAGAGACCTAGTGTGAAAAACAGAGCTACGTCAGGTACTCTGCTCAAATAATAGGTGAATTTATTAATTTCCTATGAAATTGCCGTTCTTCAGTACTGGTCATTTCAAATAGAAAAAAAGTTTGGAATGGCTTTTTATTCTAAATTCAAATTAATTTTGTTTTAAAAACATGACATTCTTTTTACAAACTCAGTCTTTTGTTTATTGATTAGCGTTGTATTCAATTCCCGAGAGGCAGTACAAAATGCCTTTGAAGAGTTTGTTGCCTCCCGTCCAGCTGATTTTTACAAGAAGGGCATCAATAAACTGCCAAAGCGTTGGCAAAGATGCGTCGATTGCATGGGTGATTACTTTGAATAACAGAAATAAAAAAGTTTAAAAAAATAAGTACTTTCACTTATTCCGTACAAAACGGCAATTTCATAGGTAAAGACCTTACACTCTTTAATCTAGTCAGTTGTTATTTTTGTTTGATGAGAGCCCGAAGCGAATCACTGTAACCTCACAACATAGGCTCGCCAGAGACCTAATGTGAGAAACAGAGCTACGTCAGATACTCTGCTCAAATATTAGCCTTACATGCCACATAAAATTGTGACCTGGTCATCGTAACCTGCTAATTTAGGCTAACGTCTCATGTAACCTATATACTTGTACCAAACAATTTTACGAATTCAATAAATTATTCTTATTCTAACTTGCCAAGGTCAAATTGTTATAATGATCTAAATAAATATATACTATTATATAGAGTGTTTGTTAGTATACGCACAAAAATGAAAGGGGTTATTTTGATGAGCTTAATAAATAAATTTGTGAAATGTTTACCATAGAGACGTGTAATTTATTTTGGCATGTAAAAACAAACATTTTATTAAACTTATGTTGTGCTATTGCATAATGCTTGCCATTTAACCACAGATTGTCCCTTTCTAACCCAAAACCCGCATCCATTTCCGAAAGAGATATCGCATCAAACTCTTGAGTAGGCAGTAAGCTTTATATCGAATTAATCACCTAACTTAGTCGATTTTAATTAAAATTTGATAATATAACTAGTTGTTTTTTTTTCGAGCAGTCTTTTTTACGTTGAAACCGTCACTTGAATATCGTCAGTATAGTAGAGATTTGGACTTAAAAGCTTGATTTTTGGTTGATTAATTTCAACTCGATACTTCCCAAGCTAAGCCAAGCTTTTAAGTCTAAGCAATCAAAAAATACATTTTTATCGCATATTTTTATTGCAAATAAATCAAAACCTATATTTTCCGTTGATCTATATTCAAAAATTCAATGTTACGACTTAAGGACGAACATACATACATATACAGGGTGTTTGGTAATATACAGACGATATTCAAGTGATGGTTTCAACATAAAAAAAGACTTCTCAAAAAAAAACTACTAGTTATATTATCAAATTCTCTAGTTATATTATCACACAAAAGAAATCCTTTAAGGATTCCTTTTGAGGTACGGAACCCATAAAAAGACAAGATTGCAAGCCGTGCAAACAATTAAAACCTCATTGTCTTGTTAATAAGTTATTTATTGATTTGTCTCAGCATGTTGAAAGCCGAATATGCATTAGCCATTTTCTGAAACAGAAGAAAGATTATGAAAATATGTACCAAAATGAATTCCTGAAACTCTTCATAAATGTAAGCATTTAGATTTTCTCCCCAGCTACCTAGCTTAACTATCCTATAATATAGGTCCTATGAATATCACCACATCAAATGGTCTAATTAGTTTTTAGTTATTTAACTTTGTCCCTGATTACATTGTATATTTATTATTTCATTCTATTGTTCTTATATTTGTTGTATGTAATTTTCTGTTTTCTCCTACTTGTGCTTTCTCTTTGATGATATACCTTTTGGATATATTGTGTGAATTTGTGTGTGCTATGGTAGCAAATAAATGTCTGTCTATGTCTTAATAATATAGGTACACAGAGTGTTCAAAATATGCATGTGTACCCAAAGAAGTTCTCCTTATCAGCCAAACCACTATTCTTGTATTCCATATATATCCAGAATACATAATAGCACATAAATTATTATTGTAAGAAGAATTATCAATGCTGAGTAGTGTGCCGGACGGTCAAGAACGAGATAGCTACATTTAGTTATATATGTCTCTTTACCATTTAATGGTGATTCGGATGCTTAGATACTTGTTGGAAAATCACTCTCCGCGCAGTAGTGCTAGGGCGAGGAACAAATTGTATAAGTCTAGCGCAAATTTGTTCCAAAATTGAGATAAGCGATCTCTGAGTCATCTACATCACACAGAGCAAACACTTCACAGATACACTGACCTCGCCGGCGAGGTCGACGAGTCCCTTCAGTCGCCGCCTATACGAGGTACAAGCATGTACCCGGGCGTTTCTCTCCTATCTCCATCCTGGCAACGGCCCAAGCCGAAGTTCATACCTAAGTGGTGCCCTTGCGCTAGTTGCCTCATCAAAAAACTTACAGAGCTGAGCGCCATCTGTGCTCGTCAAAAGTTCGGTTAAGCTGCAACGGCCTCAGAGGCCAACAGCGAGATTAGTCCATTCAAAAAAATAAATCCAAAAATGTGATCATCAAATGCGCGCTTTTATCTTGTGACCTAAGAAAAAAGAAAATACAGTCCACTCTGCCACATATCGAACTTTTTATCTTGAAGCCTGGGTAGGAACTCTACAAGTTGACTATTAGTTTACGAGCAGTCATCGACCAACTTATGTTTGTAGTTGTGTTAGTAAACAGTTCATACGAATTTGATCAAAATCAACGACTATATTTACTTTTAACTTTTATAAAAAAGTCGTAGCATAAACTTTGGTCTCCTGTGAGGTCAGTGATACTCTTTAGGCATACATATTTTCTAGCACCTTGTAAACACTAACGATCACTGCTATCATATTGGATCGCCGTTTTCACGAATATTATTATTAATTAATTATATTTGATATAAAGTCGATTCCACGAAGCGTCATAATATCAGTTTCGTCGAAATAATAATTAAAGTTGCCGCTCAAACGGCAACCAATAATAGCAATTCTCACGACTTCTGAGCGTTTTCCATAATGTTTCTAGTTGTGTTAAATACTTACGCTGGAAAATGTTTGAACAGATATTTCGTCGAATCCTGGTGCTTGCAGAGGCAGCGGTCTCATAGATCTCTGCATCATTAAGACGAAGTAAGGCCGTATCACTTTGCCTGCATTCCAAAACGGGGTGTTCCAGCAAGCATCGCAGATAGAATTCGTCTGTGGAAAATAAATTATTACTTAAAATACTAGCTGACCCCGTGAACTTCGTACCGAATTAAAATCAATAAAGTTTGTTTTTTCAATGTTTCTGTGCACGTACTCACTATAATCAACTATCTCTATACTCAAAGTAGAAAATTAGTAAAGTACTAATATCGCTATTAAAAAATAGGGGTTGGTGGTAGAAGGGTGAAATTTTATGGTTGTACCTATGTATTTTTTATTCCCGAATCATAAAAAAATAAAAATCAAATTTATGACCAAATAATAAAAAATAAAATTTTGGGGTGGACCACCCTTATCACATAGGGGTATGAAAAATAATTTACGTCCTATTCTCAGACCTACCGAATACACACAAAAAATTTCATAAGAATCAGTCAAGCCGTTTCGGAGGAGTTTTGTTACAAACACTTTGACACGAGAATTTTATATATTAGAAGTTATACATTATATTCTTTCTATTGTTATTAATGGCCGGTTCCTAAAAATTCTCTCTCTCTCTTTGAAAGTGATAACTTCTCAAGGAAAAAGGTGTCGTTATGGTTAGCGATGTTAATAAAATCCCGGGATCCCGTGATTGGATGCAAATTAATTTAACGTTAAATATTAAGCAGGTAGAATTTGCCATCTCACTCGCACACTTACAAAATGCTTATATTCCCTGAAGTCTAATAGGCCCGATCTGCCACTTGTTACAAAGTTGTTTTCGCTTCGTCAAAGATTACTGACAGTAAAATTATGGAAAAGCAACCATATTACGTTGTAACAAGGCATTATGTATACCCAATATACCTATGTGCCATAGTGTACGTTTTTTCATAGAATGTTAATTTCTTTAGACTATATGAGGGACGACTTGTCGGGGTATTTTGATCAGAAGTCCCAAAATTTCTATAGCAATGGGATCATGTCCCTACCTACAAGATGGCAAAAAGTTATCGAACAAAATGGTACCTACATACTTTAGTTAAATGTAAATAAACTATATTAAAAAATGTTTTGAATTTTCTTGAAAAATGCGAAGAAACTTTTTCCCCAACCTGATATGTAAAAATCTGTTACCTGTAAAAAAAAAATTTGTATGGCTATTGAAGAGCGGGGTCTTCTGACACAAGTATACATACATATATACCTGACAAGAAGATCCCAACAACCTTGTTATAGTTTTATATTTTACAGAAATAAAAACATTTTGATTTTTGATTTTTTGAATTAATACAAAAGAAATAATCATTCATTTATGAGCTTTAAGCTCGTCGTAGTTATAAAAATTTTGCTCAATAAGCCAGCGTTTAATTATTTTTTTGAAAATAAAAAGCCTGCGTGATTGTGTCGGGAAGCTTGTTGTAGACGGCCTGACCTTTACATGCGTTAGCTTCGACGATTTACTGACTGTTCTCGATATTGACTCGAGCCTGTGCCGATTGCGGGTGCTATACGTATGGAAGTGGCCGAGTTTTTCATAAGAGTCCAGGTTGATTCTAACGTAGGTTGCCACCTGATAGATAACTATACAGGGCAACGTATAAGTGAATCTTTATAATTTAGCTGTCATTTTTTTTATGTGTTCATTCCAATTTATAACTGACTCAATATTGATGCCTAGAAGAGGATAGGTGTTTACACATTCTTGTTGGGTAATTTGAAAGGAGTAATTTAATATGTAGGTGTTTTTTGATTCAGGGTGGAATTGCATGAGATTTGTTTTCTTAAAGTTTAATTGCATACGAGTATTGAGTGACTTTAGCCCGTTTAGAATTTTTAATAAAGTGCTATGAATGTTCGTTCAGATTTAGGTCAGTTTTGACAGGGATCACCACTGATGTATCATCTGCGAATAAGGTGCATATACTGTTAATGGTTTTTGGCAAATCGTTAGTATACATGAATTACGAGTAACATGGAATCACAACGAAACTATTTGCAAACCATGCAAATATTTCAGTACCTAAATATTGAAATTAATAGAATAAAAGGTAAGACGGGGCAAAATGCCTTTAATAACAGAAACAATATAAAATTATTTACAAGACACAGTTGAATTATCTAAAGACCGTTGCAAACGATCTATAGATAGCTCAACTGCTCCAGATCCCTACCAAGCATAAGTGTCCACAAGACACTGGCTGCATTACCCGGCTGAACTGCAATACTTATGCGTTGACCCAGATAAGCGCCAGATCTCGGATCACACTTCGCTTCGAACAGACGCCCGAAAATAATTTTGAAAACGCGATGGGCCCCGGTACCCCAAATATTTTACCTGCGGCGAGAATAAGGTTACACAAACAACAAGTATAGTTCAATAAATATAAAAAAAAAACTTTACCTTGCTCGCCACAAACGTACACAAGTAGCAGGGTATGAAATGCAAGACGACAGTTGCAATGAAAAGTAGTATAAGAATCAGCTGCAATTCACCTTGGTCCAATTTCTGAAACACATGACTTTTGAATATCAAAAATAACAGTAGGTAGTATGGAAATGATTGAAGCACATAAGACGTATTACCTCTGCAGTACAATACGCAGTGAGACAAGCCACTATAGCGCTGAATTTTTGTTCATACATAAGTAATTTCTTGTATACTTTTACCCAGTCGTCCACTAAGCTAAAACATACGAAAATTTTTTCGGAAAACTTCGTCATAAAAACATAACACCAGTTTATGGATCCAGATCGGAAAATATAGTTTTTGTATGATAAAATTGATTTTTTCTTTTAGCCTTGTACAGTCCCAGTACATGGCAAAGGTCTTCCTTCCACCTTTTCACTATTCTGTGTCATTGGCTAATTAGGGTACTAATAAATACACAAAAAAGTAGCACTCCGGGTGTGCTGACAGAACTAAAAAATTTAGCGCTCAATGTATGGGTATTCAAAATTTATAAGCAGACTACACTACAGATACTTATATACAGAGGTGTCGGTAACGGCAACAGTGTCGCGAGTTCAATGGTTTTTTCTCATCTCAAAAAATTACCAACGCGCCTAAAGAAGTTTTCACTTCAAAAATTCTAAACAGTGAAGAAAATGTCGCCTAGTTAGTTGCTGCCTGGTGCCTGTAGCTGCACGTATTGACAATGTCTTTCTTGTGGATTATGACTGAGCGGAGTTTAGAGGATGTCCGTAACGAGACCGTCCGAGGAAGCCTAGGCGTGCACAACATCGCTGACAAGATGCAGGAGAGTCGGCTGCGATGGTACGGTCACGTGAAAAGGAAGCCACCTGACTACGTAGAAAATTTGGCACTACAATCCGTCCGGCTTCGCCGGTGTGTGAGATGAAGACACGTCAGTCAGTCAGTCTCAGTGAGGCCCTGGAGGACTGACGTGGAGAAGGGTCTCGCGTGAACAGTAGTTGCTCGCGAGTCAGTCTGGATTTTGCTATACGTGCGAACATTTCGGTAACTTTAAGTGGTGCAACAGTGGTGTGAATTAGTGTGTGGTGATTACGTGTGACCAAGTTCGTGTATTCATCGTTTAGTGTTGAATAAAAGTGTCATTTTGGTTAGATCGATTCCCATTATTTTATCCCGAACCCTCAGCTCGTAACAATTTGGTGTCAGAAGTGGGATAAAATAATGCCGGTTCTGCCAAAGGATAACGTGGACGGTGTCAGGACGAGAGGTCAACAACAACAGGAAATGGATGAAAGGCGGTTTGGGGAGTCTCCGGTTCAAGACGCTCGGCAGAGTCGTCAGCCGATGGAGATGGAATCAGCCGCCACTGAACCATTTGGAGCTTCATCATCATCATCCGTGGGCCAAGCTCCTGTGACAGGCGATCTTGCTGCTATTATGGCCATGCTTTGTCGTCAACAAGAAGAGCAGCGACGTTGGCAGGAAGAACAGCGACGTCAGGATAAGGAAGAGCTGCGTCGTCAGCAAGAAGAGCAGGCTCGGTTGCAGGAAGAACAGCGACGTCAGGATAAGGAAGAGCAGCGTCGTCAGCAAGAAGAGCAGGCTCGGTTGCAGGCAGAACAGCGACGTCAGGATAAGGAAGAGCAGCGTCGTCAACAGGAAGAGCAGGCTCGGTTGCAGGAGGAACAACGCCGTCGGCATTAAGAAGAGAAGCGTCGTCAGCAGGAAGAGCAGGCTCGGTTGCAGAAGCAACAGCGACGTGAACAGGTGGAGCAGACTCGGTTGCAAGAGAAACAGCGACGTCAGGATAAAGAAGAGCAGCGTCGTCAACAGGAAGATCAGCGACGTTGGCAAGAAGAGCGGGCTCGACTGATGAGGGAATTGTTCGGTTCATCTGGAAAGGAATTCCAGGAAGTGAAAGAACAGATAGAAATCATGAGAGTCGTGTTTTGGAGGCTGGAATTGGGATCGCTGATGAGAAAGGGACTCTGGGTGTCCTGAAGTACTGGAGACGGCAATGTGGCTCCTCTAGTTGCTACATCTTCAGCGCGAGGTGCGCCTAAAATTGTTCATGTTGATCGGCTGCCGCGATATGGGGCTAAGAATGCTCGGGACGAGCATGTTTTAGGAGGGGCAGTGTTACGCCGAGGTTGTTAAACAATGAGTAATAATCGAAACTTCTCGAACGCTTTTGTCTTAATGTGTTATTGTTGTTATTGTTTGCGGTTACGCACAATGGGGATTGGTCGTTCTGTCGAAACACCGACCCTTTTCTGGAACGATCGAGATCGTTCTCGAACAATCGAAATGTGCGCGATATAAATAGGCCGGAGAGATGGCCAGTCAGTCAGTCTCAGTGAGTGAGTCTTAGCGAGGCCCTGGAGGACTGACGTGGAGAAGGGTCTCGCGTGAACAGTAGTTGCTCGCGAGTCAGTCTGGATTTTGCTATACGTGCGAACATTTCGGTAACTTTAAGTAGTGCAACAGTGGTGTGAATTAGTGTGTTGTGATTACGTGTGACCAAGTTCGTGTATTCATCGTTTAGTGTTGAATAAAAGTGTTATTTTGGTTAGATCGATTCCCATTATTTTATCCCGAACCCTCAGCTCGTAACAATATTCTTTACCTAGTTAATGCTACAACTTGCCACTTAGCCCAATTGATAGATGTAAAGGCAAGTTTTTAGTCTTGTACCTGTACATTGACTGATGCTGCTTAACGATTTGTCGCATTCTATGTTTTATTACTCTCGTAAAATGTTCATCTTCTTCGTGATTTCTCATCGGGTGAATGTCCACTAAAAGGTCTTCTATGTACCAAGCGAGCATGTCCGCTTTTGTTGCTATTTGTCTCACCCACACTATTTGGGTTTGGATCATAACTGAAAAATGAGTTCCTTGATTAAGGGCAAAGGTCTTCCCCAAGTCTCTCCATCTATGTCTGTCCTGTGCGACACTCCACCACTCCTGCTCGAAGGCAACAAGATCGTCTCACCAACGCTTTCTTGGTAGACCCCGACCGCGTCTTCCATCAGGGCTCCAGGTTGTGGCTAGTTTAGCCCACCTATCGGGGTGCATTCTGCTAATGTGTCCCACGCAATCGCATTTGAGCCTAGGTGTCTTTAATAAATACTATTCAAGTATTTTTCGCCTACGTGGTGTTAAGCTGTTATCACTGCCTATAAAGATTACATTACATCATTAAGACCACTAAGACCTACTAAGATTTGCCTACATGGCATTGCATTGCATCTGTCAGACTGAGACCTACAGATGAAAAGTCTCATGTGCCTGTAATTTCACCTGCATACTCTTCAATCTGGAATACAGCAATGCCGATTGGTGGTAGAAATAAGAACGATGGTTTCTATGGACAAACTCTATCACAAAGAGCTCATCATCAATGTTTTCACTAAAAACGGGATATTTACCATGATTTATCCGTAGTTGCAACTATACCGAAATATTGGGACACTCAAAAACTCGCAAAAAGGGGACATACATATCTTATTTTATTAAACATTTTACAATATTATAACAGATAGGTATCGTATTGTATCGATGTATATAATAATTTATAATATCTTGTTTTTTGTAAAAATAGTGTTGACAACTATCATAGTATCAAAAGTAAACTCACAAACATAGTTATAGGAGTATCCCAAAGCGGCGAAATTAGAATACACAAATGCTATTTCATAAATAGGCGAAGCTCCAAAATCTACATCCTTTAACCAGAAGGGGAAGAGTAATGGCCTTTTCTCTCCATCGCCAGGTTCATAAGTCGCCAGGAAAAAAACGAGCATCAATATTGCAAATGACACCATGCCCACAGCTATAGCCATTGTGAAAATTACGGAGAAAATGCAGATTTTCCACGTGAGTAGTTGATTTTGAAGAACCTTTGTCTGAAATATATAACATAAACATTTTATTCTGAAACATAGGTAAGTAATACAGATTCATATCTACAAATAATTTGATGTCCAATAAAAAAGATCAATAAAAAATGCATGTCTAAAAGAAAAATAATTAACGAAATAATTCCCTAATAGTCAGTTTTAGAACATGCACAAAACAAAAACAAATAATTTATTCAAAATGAAACACGAGTACAAAGTAGAAAGAATAACTAATACAAAGTAGAAATTTTATTAAGCATACATTTAGCAAGCCATACATTTAGCAAGTATCTTAACGAATGAATAATCCATTAAAGAAGCTTACTGGCTTACCTTAGGTAAAACCTGTGTTGTGAGAGATAGTCCCTTTCGTCCTGATTGTGAGTGTGTGTCTGTGTGTGCGACGTGTGTGTGTGTAAATATATAGTAAACTAGCTGTTTGTAAACTTTGTTCTGCCATTTAAATTATAAAAGAAATCAAATGCAGAATGAAATGTCAAAGTGACGCGACACTTCATGTAAATACTTCACGTCAATGAACGACGGACGGTTAAATTATATGGAACTTTCAACCTATATTTCACCCTCTTCAAGATTATTTTTTGGAACAAAAGATAGCCTATGCCCTTCCCCCAAGATAAAATCTATCTTCTTGCCAAATTTCATTACGACCCGTTCAGCCGTCGTGAAAAAGTAACAAACAAACAAACAGTGTTACTTTCGCATTTATAATAAATATAAATATAAAACAAAGTCAAGTTAGTTACACCATTTATAACTCAAGAACGGCCGGACCGATTTTGATGACATTTGATTTGTTGGATTTGGCTTCGCCCCGAATAGTAGAATAACTACATTATATACATTATATATATTATATATACATTATACGTATGTATTAAAATATCGGAAATATTCACGCTAAAAGAAATTATGAAGAAAATTCATTTTCTCTTACATATAGATGCAGCTAATGATGGTCGATTGACAATCCTACCGGGGTGACGAACATTGGCAGCGCGCGTCATATGCATGTCAAGGCGGTACGAAGTTTGGCGGGTCAGCTAGTATAATTAAGTATTTTAAGTATTAGGATTAGAACATTATCATATTTTTTTTTTAGTATACATAAGAATATTTGTGTAAATATATCCTACAAATAACACCGCACTCCATATTGTAAATTTCGCTCCATCCAAAGGTTGCCTGGAAGAGATCGCTTTCAGTGATAAGGCCGCCCATTGTATTGCCTTATTTATTCTAGCCTTATATTTATTTTTGTATTATTTCTGTTTGTGTGGTAATTCAATAAAGAGTTATCTATCTATCTATCTATAATATACATATATTAAAAGGAATTAGGTTTATATTTCACTTCTCAACGAGAATAGAGAAACAAAGTATTAATTTATACCTTAAACTAGCCGATTCACTACGACTTCGCGTGGATTGCAAAATAAAATATAGCCTTCTTATTCTTATTCTAGGGTGGAGGGAATAAAAGATCTGCACTGACGTCCCGCGTTAGGGTGTATTGTGCATTACTCCCTTTCTAACCTGACCCCAGCCATCCCAACTCCTTGAAGTAACGGAGTAGGACTTTGGGTTGGTGGCAGCAGCTTTCCAGGGTCCCCATGGATGTTGTAAATGTAGTAGCGGTGTTGGTGGAGGATGAGGATTCGATGATCAAAATATAGCCTACATGGTCTTGATTTTATACAAAAATCCCATGCAAAAAAGCACTTTTAATTTTTCGAATTTCCAATTTTCCGGGCAACTTTTGCAATTTTTTCCCTAAAATCCTTATAAGGACTACATGAACAGTCAAATGATGTGCTTACCAACGAACACCATTTCATTTTTATTTATAACTAGTTGCCCCGCTGAACTTTGTACCGCCTTGACATGCATATGACGCGGGCTGCCAATGTATTGTCCATCGGCCACCATTAGCTACATCTATGTATGAGAAAATGAATTATATTCATAGTTTGCATTTGTTTGAATTTTTCCCATATTTTAATAGTTATTCTGCTATTCGGGAAGACAAATACAACAAATCAAAGATCATCAAAAGTGGTCCCGCCGTTCTTGAGTTATAAATGGTGTAACTAACCCGACTTTGCTTTATATATTTAGAAACTAGTTGACCCGCCGAACTTCGTACGGCCTTGACATGCATATGACGCGGGCTGCCAATGTACGTCACTCACTGCATCTATGTATGAGAAAATGAATTCTCTTCATAGTTTGCTTTTGTTTAAATTTTCCCCATATTTTAATAGTTATTCTGCTATTCGGGGTGGAGAAAAATACAACAAATCAAAGATCATCAAAATCGGTCCAGCCGTTCTTGAGATAACTCAAGAACGACTGTCAAGAACAAAGTCGGGTTAGTTACACCATTTATAAAAATGGTGTAACTTTGTTTTATATATATAAATAGATATTACGTACCTGTATATTTGTGCTGAAGGGTCCATACAAACATATTCAAAATCGACTCTCATTATCCTCAAAAAGTTTTGATACTGCTCATAATTTATTTTAGTAGTAGATAATATCATCATTTTGTATACGAGTATGATCACATAAGTCCCCGATTCTGTGATGTGATATAAGCTCATCGTATATATTCCATGGTATAACGATAGAAGCGACAATGAAGCGGAAATTATCGCACTTGAGGTGAGTAGTGTAATTTGATTAAAGTATCTAAAACATAAAAAAAAAACCTGTTTCAGGGGAATCAAGTTTGTAGGTTTCTAAAACCAGTAATCTAAAGGAAAAGTATGGCAGGTTCTCGTTTTTAAATACATTAAGGGTCAATTAATTAATTTGACGACCTCCGTGGTGCAGTGGGCGAATAGTCGGCTGAGACGCAAAGGGTAGCGGGTTCGATTCCCGCCGCGGAACAAATGTTTGCATGATCTACAGATATTTGTTCTGCATGATCTACAGATGTATTTCTATATATTAGAAGTATGTATTTACAAAAAAAATGTACGTAAGTATTCTATCAGTTATCTATTCCCATAGTACAAGCTCTGCTTAGTTTGGGGCTAGATAGCGCTGTGTGAAATGTCCAACAATATTTATTTATTTATTAATGTTCTAAATAGTGCCATAGATAACGGATACAAGATTTTCAAAAATATATACTTGGTCTTATTGTTACTTAATTGGAGGCATTGCAAAATAATGTTTAACAGTACAAGAAAGAAAGCAATACATATGCATCGCTCTTATAATTATACAATTAGACTGGTAATCATTTTCTACATATGTTGTACTAGCCGATGTCCACGTCTTCGTACGCGTTATACTACTAAATATGTAGGTAACCTAGAAATAAAGCTAAACTCGCTGTTGCAACTTGACTTGACACCCCATTTTAATCCCGTGGGAACTGATTTATGGGATAAAAGGTAACCGTTGTGGCAATCCAGGTTATAATCTACATACCAAATTTCATTGAAATCGGTTTGGCCGTTACGACGTGATTGAGTAACTAACAACAGACATCCAAACTTTCACATTTATATATTAGTGTGATAGCAAAATAAAAATGTTTCTTTAAAACTGAAATCAAAAACTCACGCTTTTATTCCACTGGATCTATTGAGTCCTACTTGAAACGAATCGAGAAAGTATTTAAAAGTTGTGTGATATTTTAGAGGATCTACGTATCCGTGTGTATAATCCACGTCATCTTTATAATAATAGGTTTTCATTCGTCTTATCATTTTTGCACGAAAAACAAAATGCGTCTATGTCTCAAGGTACATTTTAATCAAGTGATCACATGACTACTGAATGCAAAGTAGGTAATAAATAATAGGTATGTAGATTGGTAATTGATAAATTATGTCCTTGATATACATGGTGTTTCAGAACATATATAAAGCCCTAAACGACATTAAACATCATTTAACTTGGGAAAACAACAGTTTCAATTAAAGGCAAATTAAAACCATATCGAGAACATTTCCAGATTTTTATTGTCCTAAGATTAAAAAAAAAAATATGTGAACTTTGAAAACCATAGTTTTAAACAAAGTTCACATAATTTTTTTACAAATATATTTATTACGACCTCTTTAATTTACAAAAAGTTTTTATTAGCTTTATTCGATTTCTACTGAAAAAGTTGATTTTATTCAAAAGTTTTAAGAATGTATAAGATAAAGAAAGTATGTAATAAAAGTAGGTAAAATAAGTTAAGTATAAGTATCTAATTATCGATAAAAAGTATTTTCCTATTACGTGTGGAATTACCTCTTTTCGGGATAAGATTAACATTAAAAAACACCGTATATACAAGGTATAAATGAGTATCATAATATAATGCCACCATTCATACGGCCTGAACCACAATTTTAAAGCTTTGATTAAAGGAACATGGCGCGTTGCCTCAGGCAAGTTTCAGTCCAAGGTTGACCGTTTCATACTATTCCTATTATTTAGATAGTACTTGTTATTATTTTAACGAGTACATTTTAGTTTATATAAAATAATATCATATTGCGCAGATAGATCAAGGGGGTTGAAAATATCCATAGTAAAAGTCAAGGTTAACTAGCCAACACGTGGAACGTGATTAAAAACAGCTATTTTACTAAGAAAACTCTCGTGATTTATTTCAATCATTATTATAAATACGGGATTTATCGCGGACCGTTTTTCAGGTTGAGTGGTCTTGACTGAATATGATCTGCTCCGCCCCGCGTCTCGCCTCGTATGAATTGAAACAAAACATTGTCAAAACACAGATAAAATGGTACGTGATAAATTCCGTATTGATAATAGAAAAAGCTCTGCCTATACAAAGGTCTCTCGTTTTATTTAGATAAAAAAGTTCAAATGTAACTATTTACGACACTAAAAAATAATTTTATATGTAATATATATAAAAATCTCGTGTCACAGTGTTTGTAACAAAACTCCTCCGAAACAGCTTGACCGATTCTGTATATTCTGTAGGTCTGAGAATAGGATGTATACTATTTTCCATACCCCTATGTGATAAGGCTGGTAAATACCAATTTATTATTTTAATTTTTTTAATGATTCGGCAATAAAAAATACATACAACCCTAAATTTTCACTCTTCTACCACCAACCTCTTTTTTTTAACAGCGATATTAGTACTTTACTCAGCTAATAGGTTAACACAAAATTTATTAATTCTAAGACGTACTCGTACGAAGTTCGCGGGGTCAGCTAGTTATTTATTAAATTTGTATTGTTTTTTTATTTAATAAAAAACACTTTATTCATCTACTATGTACTAAAAGTTAGTTTTTTGTCAGAACTTTCGAGAGATTAAGTGAAAAATTGTGACGTAATCGTAGTTACGTAGCATTATCGTAGCGTATTCGTAGCTCATTCGTAGCCGATGCTACGATGAATCGTAGAGAATTAGTAGCAATTTTGTAGCTCATCAGTAGACCAATAAATTTGTACTGTGGTCGTAGCGTTTTCTATGTAGTTCAAACGTAGAGCCATCGTATTGGTTTCGTAGCGTACTTGTATCGTTATTATAGCTTATTCGTAGCTCATTTCTGGCGTCATTTTGGCATATACTTAGTTTATTCGTAGGGTCACCGTAGTACTTTTAACATATTTTTTGTACAGGGTGCTTTAATTTGTTAAAAGTACCTACGTTAACGTGCCCCTTGAAACATATACAATACGATGTTAACAGTTGAGGAGTCGTGCACCAGGTTTTTTAAATCCATTCAAAAGAAGGTGCAGAAATTCTCAAACGTGCGTTGCTCTTTGGCTCATCATAAGTTTAGTGAATCTTCAATTCCTCAATTACGCCCCTTCCACAGCGCCCACTTAAAGTTTATTAACAGTGAGACTTTTCAAAATTATTCTTATGATTACAAAGAATTTGGGAACGCAATTTAAAATTAGAAGATCTCTAAATATACAAAAAGACTCCCTTGGTCTGTGCGCTATGTCAGAAAATAAACATTTTTCATCTGATAACTGTTAGTTCATCAAACAGCCGTGGGACTTCTTTTGTGAAACGGACAATAAGCGATGTTTTAGCAACTATGTGCGCTTAGTGAATCAGGCTGATGCCTCATATTTTAAAGTTGGTTTGACGGATGTTAAAGCAGGAATATGTCATTTTCTGAAACAAACCACGTAAATATTTACTAAAAGATCCTCGATTCCAAATAAGGCTTGTATTGAAATTGTAGCCCAGATAAATAGTTTTTTTTTTATATGACACATCCTGAGTTTAGGCCTGCCACGGGGTTTCTGGTAATTTGATTTGCATTTTTGAAGACATTCTCTCTATGTAGGTTCGTTTTAATAAAATATGGCTCTTAATTTTAACACAGGTATAATTATTTAAAAGATTTTAGGTAGGTATAATTTAACTTAATTGATCATTTTATCAGGAAGCTAGGCAGTAGTATGATATAAAATTAATGTTTAAAGCTGGTGGTGTCTAACAGGCGCGCTAAATTGACAAAACTGAATCGGATCAAAACGCGCTGGGTGCAAGCATTAGCCTGACGAGTGTTGCCGATTCGTTACCATATATGCAGTCTAAAGGAGATGTTCCTGTCCTGCACCTTTCCACTGCAACTATTCAGTGTTTACTCAAAGTTTGCTTACAGTGATCTCCATGATTGCAATAAACAAACCAAAATAAAACAAGCGGAATGAAATAGTTCGAACGCGCAATTAAGGACTAAAATATCACTGGCTTTGATTTTATGTATAGTCCTAGGAGTAACTATCATTATTCATTATCTACAGTATGTACTTAAATCTCAAATAAAATTTCGTTTATTAACAGATACTACTAATTGGTTATATATAAATTTAATTCTATATACGATAATAACCTCTTAAACTATCAACACTCTGCATTTTATGTAAAAAATATGAGTAGTATTATACTACTCTATACTGTGAGTTTATTGATGCTATTTTAGAGGAATTGACGTATGTATGTTTAACGTTAGTTCTAGAAAAAGCTCTAATTAAAATGACGACTTATTTTTTATGAAAAGTTGTTTAAAATAGGTACTTTCTTTGGAGTACCCTGTATAGGTAGTTACCAAAGGTACCAATAGTTACCTTGATGGCACACGTGGCATTATAAAAAAAATATTATAAGCTAAGAAAGTACTCGTTAAAATAATACCTAAATAATAGGGATAGTGCCAAACCGTCAACCTTGGACTGAAACTTACCTGAGGTAACGCGCCATGTTTCTATAATACAACCTTTAAAATCACGGTTCAGGCCATTATAATAATATGATTCTTGTGTTAGCACTCTCCCCACCAAGCAACCATCAATGAGTCACCGCTTCTATAAAAAGCGGGCAAGATAGACGTTCGGGCTCATTAATCCTCCGTCGTCCGAGACACGTTCTCGGAGACCCGGATGACGAAATCACCTCCGCTAATGCGGAAGGTGAGTCATCTATATCAGACAGAGCAAACACTTCACAGAAACACCGACCTCGCCGGCGAGGTCGACGAGTCCCTTCAGTCGCCGCTTATACGAGGTACAGACATGTACCCGGGCGTTTCTCTCCTATCCCCATCCCGGCAACAGCCCAAGCCGAGGTTCGTACCTAAGTGGTGCCCTTGCGCTAGTTGCCTAAAAAACTTACAGGGCTGAGCGCCATCTGCGCTCGCCAAAAGTTCGGTTAAGCTGTCACGGCCTCAGAGGCCAACAGCGAGATTAGTCCATTCGAAAAAAAAAAAAAAGTTCGGGCTCACTTTTCTCGTGGTGTTCGGCGGTGCAACAACTTTATGAACTATAAGATTATTTGTTTAGTGTGTAGTGTGAGGTCATGTGAGTCATTTTGTGTTTTTCACTTATGTTTAATTGTTTTTGATGTGTGTGGTCTCAATTTGTTTTCTATTGTAAGTATCAAGTTTTGATTAAATTAATTGCTAATTGTTAGAATCAATCCAATTTGTTTTTTTTAAAGTCTTACTTCTGATTCACCCAAAATCAGAAGTGGGATAAACAAGTCACAAAGCCCACATATTTCTAGTAAACAAATTGAAACTACCCGCTCTTTAGAGAAAATCAAATTCTTGTTCTGTTGTTTACGTAAAGTCAGTAAAATGCCACGAAGTAGACGTAGTCGATCAAGGCACCGTTCACAAAATGACTCGCGTGCCCGATCACGACGTCGTTCGCGGCGACGGTCCCGTAGTAGAAACAGATCATATTTACGAGACCTTTCGCATCGCGAAACACGATCTAGATCACGTAGTGTCTCTCGCGAACGAGCACCACGCACGAGCAGAAAAATCACGCGCAGTAGGTCCCGTATTCGTAATCGTTCGCGAAGCATCTCCCGCTCACGACAAACCGAGAGACGTTCTCGCGTCATAACACGACATCGCCGTCGTTCTATGAGTCTTTCCCCTTTTGTTTCGAGCATACCCCCACGAACACACAATAAAACTGACGATTTATTACAAAATACCCAGTCTGAAGTAAACAAAAATCCCAGCAGTTCTATCCCGAGAACAAAAAATCAAACACCGCTACTACCCACATTAGCTGATAACGTTCTAACCATAGCAGAAAATACCGAAACTTCTGACCAAGTTATAGAAACAGCCACGCAATGCTCCGAAGCATCTTCTCTGGCGCATGCCCTTATGGAAGCTATTAAGTCTATCCAACCGGTAAAATCAAAAAGTTATTACGTGTCAAACTTTGACCCTACAATTCATAATGTTGACTCATGGTGCGAGGAGGTAGACCGCGCAAAAGTTGCCAATGGGTGGAACGATCACGAATGTTTATCCCGGGTTGCATCTTGTCTCAAAGGTGACGCTAGGACATGGTTATCCGAGTGGGTTACAAATGATCGAACATGGTCCAATTTTAAGTTGGAATTTAAGCCGTTATGTCCCGGTAAGTTAGACTATGCAAACATTCTGTTTGAAGCAATGAAAACCACCTCGGATAGCTATTCCTCCTATGCTGAATACGCTAGGCGAACTCTCTTGCGACTTAGAATAGTAAAAGGTCTTGATGACGAGTTGAGAGTCTTAATCATTATTCGCGGAATTGATAACCCTCAAGTCCGAGCAGCTGCTTCTAATGCAGCGCTCACTACTGAAAACTTGGTGTCATTTCTTTCGATATATGTAAAGCCCAAAAACAAACATGATGTACGCCCTCAAATCATCAACAAGAAAAAATTTGTTCAACCTACACTTCGCCAGGAAACTAAGTGTTTTAACTGCAATCAAAGAGGTCACCTAGCCCGTGACTGTAAGAAACCAAAGCAAAATTATTCTAAACCTGATTCAACCGCTTCTGCAAAACCTAACGCGCCTAGTGTCAAACCCAATACTTGAACATTTTGTAAAAAGTCTGGGCATAGCGAAGATACCTGCTTTGCCAAAGCACGCTCCGAATCACGCAATCATAAAAATGTTAATTTATGTTCTGATCAGTCTGTATTAACTAAAGAAAATAATTCTGATACAACAACAGCTGTAGTTGAGGGTATTCCGATGGACGTGCTAATAGACAGTGGAGCATTAAACGTGTCCCTTATCTCGTCACAAGTGCTAAAATATCTCACTTGCAGCCAAAACAAAAACACTGCACTATTAAAGGAATAGGTAATAGAGAAATACTTACTACAACCTACGTTACAACTACCCTAGAATTCGAAGGTATTTCTATTGAGGCCGACCTAGTAGTAGTCCCATCGTTATACATGTGTGCTCCAATTATAATCGGAACAGATGTCCTCAATCGTGACGGAGTTACTTACGTACGTAGTAAGGACAGACAATATTTGACACGTTCTCCCGTTAAGCCACTTCTTGTAAATTCAGTTGAGTCTAGTGAAGGAATCGTAGTTAACACATCCCTTGTAGGAAATGAACATGAGTCACTCATGATGATAATTAATGAGTTCTAAGATTTCCTCATCTCAGGCACAGCCATGACCACAGTCAAATCAGGCGAAATGGAAATTAAGCTTACTAGCTCAACCCCAGTGGTTTATCGACCTTATAAACTCTCTCACCATGAAAAGCTAAAGGTTCGCGAGATCACTGATGACCTCTTGAGTAAAGGTATTATTAGAAAGTCACAGTCAGAGTATGCAAGCCCAATCATCCTCGTGAAAAAACGTGACGGCTCTGACAGACTTTGCGTTGACTTTAGAGCCCTAAATAGGATAACCGTGAAGGATCGATACCCTCTTCCTTTATTTGACGATCATATAGACAGACTCGGTAGTTGCCAATATTTTTCAAGTCTGGACATGGCAACAGGCTTTCACCAAATAAGAATTAAGGAAGAGTGTGTCCATCTTACAGGGTTCGTTACTCCAGAGGAACACTTCGAATATTTAAAAATGCCCTTCGGTTTAGCCAATTCCCCAATTGTGTATCAAAGGATAATAAATGATACGCTACGCAGTTTCATTCTTAAAGGAAACGTGTTAGTTTATATCGATGATGTTCTTCTACTAAGTAATTCTGTTTCCGAGGGAATTAAGCTGTTACGTGAAGTTCTAAACACGCTTACACAAGCAGGATTTTCCATTAACCTGCAAAAATGTTCGTTTTTAACTACTGAAATCGAATACCTTGGAAGGGTGATAAGTCAAGGTCAGGTGAGGCCAAGCCCTCGTAAAGTAGAAGCTCTCTCGAATACATTACCCCCAGGAAACGTGAAGCAGGTCAGACAATTGCTTGGTCTGGCTGGCTACTTCAGGCGCTATATTAAGGACTACGCCACAAAAACCGCATGCATTGCTCAGCTAACTAGGAAAGGAGTTCAATTTTCTTGGGGTCCTGAACAGGAAAAGGTTCGTCAAGAGCTTATCTCACGATTAACTAACGAACCAATCCTCACGGTCTTTGACCCTAAGCTACCTACTGAGGTCCATACGGACGCCAGTAGCGCTGGGTACGGAGGAGTTCTCCTGCAAACCCACCCGGATGGTAAAAGGCACGTGATCGCCTATTTTAGTAAAGTGACTCAGGGTGCAGAAAACAAATACCACTCCTATGAGCTAGAGACCCTAGCCGTGGTCAAATCTTTGCAACATTTTCGGCATTACTTGGTGGGGTTAAAATTCGTTCTTGTTACTGATTGCAACGCCTTGAGGTCCACTGAGCGGAAGAAAGATCTACTACCCAGTGTAGCCAGGTGGTGGATCTATCTTCAAGATTTCGATTTCACCATCACATATCGTTAGGGAGTTCTAATGCAACACGCTGACTACCTTAGTCGTAATCCGTTGGTGGTAAACCAAATCGAAAGACCTCGCAACTGGGCACAAATAGCACAAGCGGCTGATAAAGAGACCCAAGATCTCGTTCAGAAGCTTCAGAACGGCGATTTGGATCCTAACCGATATGTGGCGCAAAATGATCTGCTTTATTATAGGTACGTTCCAGTAGCCGAGGAGCCGAGACTTCTATGCTACATACCCAAAGGTCACCGCTTAAGCCTTCTCCGTGTGTTCCACGATGAACACGAACACATTGGGGTCGAGAAGACGCTTGACTTAATACTTAAGCACTTTTGGTTTCCCTGTCTCCACCAGTTTGTTGTTAAGTATGTCACACATTGTTTAGTATGTCTCTCAAAGAAACGTGTACCGCGAGCACCACTACAGAACATTACTTCCTGGGATAAACCAGACACGCCGTTTAACACGGTTCATGTAGATGCATTGGGTCCTTTGCCGATATCAGAGGGATATAAATTCATTTTAATAGTAGTAGACGCGTTTACTAAGTTTTGCCTACTGTATCCCATCCAACGACAAGACGCCGTGGAGCTGAAACGAGTCATCACGCAGGCAATTGCACAGTTTGGGGTGCCAAAACTGATGGTTACGGACAAAGGGCGTATGTTTGAATCGAGCGAGTTCACCACCTGGATCAACGACCTTGGTTGCGAACTACACTGCATAACTCCTGAGATGCATCACGCGAACGGCCAGGTGGAGAGGTACGTGCGAACGGTACTCAACATGATCCGCATTGAAGTGAACCACAAACACTCATCGTGGTCGGAGGTGCTATGGAAGCTGCAATTGGTCCTGAATATAACAAAACAGAAGACTACACAAACTTCCGCTCTCAATCTTCTAATAGGCACCGATTCAACTACTCCAGTCATTCGTGCCTTAGTTCGGGACGTGGCAGTAGAGGGTTCTAGACCAAATCGAGAGGCTCTTCGAGAACTCACCAGAAGCCGAGCTCGACAGCTCCTAAGTGATAATCAGGCCCGGCAGGATGAGCATGCTAACCGACACCGGCGCCCGCCACGAGAGTTCAAAGTAAACGATCTTGTCTTTGTAATCAAGTTCTCTCAGTCGACAGGAAAGTTGGATCCTGGTATGCGCGGCCCTTACAAGGTAGCAAAAGCATTACCGAGCGGACGCTACGAGTTGAAACTGCTCAGCGGCGGCTATGGCAAGACAACGCAGGCTGCGGCACAGTTCATGGTGCCATGGCGAGGCGAGTGGTGTCCGGAGACTTGCGCCGCGTTCTTCGACAGTAAGTCTATCCTACACCGCCATCTTTTGTTCGCACCCTGCGTGCGCCTTGGCCGGTCATATTTAATTAAAGTCCAGTTCACCTCACTTTAAATAATTACCTAGTAGGTCCAACTTAGTTACCAAAAGAAATATAATCTAGTAGGCCCCTAATGTAGGTAAATAAATAAAAGTTAGATTAGCTATTTGTTGAACGGTCATGGCGTGTAAGGGGGTGTGATGAATGATGATGGATGTGAGGACTCGTCCGTGTCTGCAGTTGCATAGTTGGATCAGTATAGTGCTTACCGTGAAGGCGGATACAGCACGTGATGCTAACCGTCTTAATGTCCCGTGTCAACGTTAATCGTTCAGTCGGGATGTCCGTGTCTGCGATTAATCGTATAGTCGGGATTTCCCGTGTCTGCGATTGGTCGTATAGTCGGACTGACCATGTCTGCATGACGATGCATAGTTGGTCTAACCTGTGTCAGCGCTTGTCGCTTAGTCGGGTTTTCCGTGTCTGTAATTGGTCGCATAGTCGGATTTCCTGTGTCTGCGCTAGTCGCATAGTCGGGCAGGCGCGTTGGTCGCGCCATGTTACAGATGGAACTTACCCACCCGATGCAGCGATGCTGACAACTACGCCTGCATCGAGTGCACCAGCTACGAGGGATCCAAGAACAGAACAAGAAAGTCTTGTTCCTAGGACTAATAAGTATCTGAGAGACGTCTCATTAGGTCACAAGAAAGATGTTATGAATTGGTGAATGAATGATTTTTGTGAAAGCGATGTATGAATTGAATGAATGATGATGTCAGAAGAGTATGAACCAATGCGTTTAAAACTGGCATCCCCCTAAATATAGCCTTCGTTTTCAGATGAAGAACCAGATCCAATTCCATTACATCATGCACATAGTTCCGGCGCAGGCCCCTCCATGCCTTCTTTGGACCCTGAGCCTGAGGCGGGACCGTCGACGTAGGCCACAACATATCCGGGTAGCTCCACTTCGTTCAAAGATCAGGTCGAGGACGACCAGAGTCAGGAGAAGCCGTGTTAGCACTCTCCCCACCAAGCAACCATCAATGAGTCACCGCTTCTATAAAAAGCGGGCAAGATAGACGTTCGGGCTCACTTTTCTCGTGGTGCTCGGCGGTGCAACAACTTTATGAACTATAAGATTATTGGTTTAGTGTGTAGTGTGAGGTCACGTGAGTCATTTTGTGTTTTTCACTTATGTTTAATTGTTTTTGATGTGTGTGGTCTCAATTTGTTTTCTATTGTAAGTATCAAGTTTTGATTAAATTAATTGCTAATTGTTAGAATCAATCCAATTTGTTTTTTTTTAAGTCTTACTTCTGATTCACCCAAAACTTGTTTATACTTTAGGTGTACCTAACAGGTATTTCAGAATATGGATATACAGAAAGGGAAGCAGAAGAGAGAAAAGAAGGAAGCAAAAAAAGCAATCGCATAAGTTGCACTGACAAAAACCAACCGCTTAAATGTTTCCAACGGCTTTGTTAGCGTCATTATTAGCTTATTTCGTATCGTAGTTAGCGTCTTCGTAGCTTGTTCGCAGAACCATTAAACCATACTTAATTCATCATTCGTAGCTTAATTTGCATAGCTTATTTATAGCATATTCTTAGTTCATTCGTAGCGTATTTTTAAAGCAAAACTGTAGCGTAATTTTTGTAGCTCATTTGTAGCACATTGTTAGTTCATTCGTAGCGTTCCTGTAGCGTATTTTTTGTAGCTTATTAATATCGTCGTCGTAATTTATTCGTAAGTTATTTGTAACGAAAGCCCTTTTCTAGCAAAAGTCTTAAGTAGGTCTTTAGTAGCATAATGTATGTACTACGTATTCATTGCGTATAAGCACAGTTCTAATAAGGATAGACATTTGAGGAGAATAAATTATTTCATAGATTTTAATTTATAACGTCTTTATTAATAACATTATAATATATTTATTATAAATTAAAATATGTGCTATATGTGCAATAATTACAAAAAATATAAATATACCTACTTACAAATTAAATGCGCGAGTTCTGTGGATTCATCAAAGAGTCCTACTAACTGTTACTACGTATTTCTTGTTGTGAATGACAATTTTAATTCACTTATGATTTACCGGCTAAATAGAATTATTCTAAGCAAGCTAAATATATTTAGGTAAAACTAGTTTTAATAGTTTAAACTGGCATCCACCAGACGCACCAAATTGAGTCGAAGCGGGTGCAGAAATTTGAACTCGATTGGATTGAAGTCGACTCTGTCTACGTAGTTAGACATCATCCGACTGATGCCTCATATTTCATAGTCAGCCTGACGCAGCATGTTGAAGCAGGAATAAGCAAATGTCATTTTCTGAAACAAACCAAGTAGCTATCATCCTTGAATAAAACAAAGATGTTCTCTACTAGTAAAATTTACGTAATAATTTTGCTAAAACCTGGATTAAGACCCTCCAAATAGGCAACAGAAAAAAATGAAATTGCTCCTTATATGAGAGGTTTTTGTGGGGGTTTCATGATTATTCAATAAAATATAGATCAAATTAATGTGCTCGGTGGGCGGCACCCATTAGTTGGAGCCCATAATGTCCTATAAGTAATATGTATTGTTGATTACTAAGATGAAATATACATTCCATGACAATATAAAATAGTTATGGGTCGGCTGGGGCAGTAACTAGTAACTTTTTAATAAAAACATAACTGACTTGGAAAACAGCAAATCGAAAAAATGTGAAGACAACTTTGCAAATTGAAAACTTTGATGATTTTTGGATGCCATTATCAGATCTACACAAAATGTATATGGGACCACTCCTGAGGTACCCCATTTTATTAAAACCGGACAACGTGGTAAACACGTGGCCCTTCTGTTTTGAAGTTGCTTAAAAATACAAAACTGGACAGGCCAGATTTTTCATGTTTTTTAACTTATCTCACATTAGAGAATGTTTGCAATGAGACTTCCTCAAACCCTGGGGCTTGAATTGGTAGCGGTCTCATTGACCTTTGCATTATAAGGACTAAGTATGGACGGATCACTTTCCCAGGGGCGTTCCAAAATGGAGTGTTCCAGCAGGCATCTCCAACAGACTGAACCTTAAAAATTAAACAATTATTAAATAATCAATTAATCATTATGTTACAAAACAGGAAATAGCTCTTGGCAAAGCTTTAATAAAGCTTTTCCATAGTACATTCCGTACATCGTAGCCCTCTTTGTATCACGCTAAATGACATTGAGCATTTTTATGAAGTCCATAGTGAGAGACTACGTTTCTGTGCCTTATGACTGGTAACACACACTGATCAAAGACTTTCATCTTCAGACACTGAGTATAACCATGCTTCTGAGGTTAGGTTATGCCGGTCTATGCTACAAATAGATCTGCGACACTGGCTGCCTATCATCTAATGAAAATGGTGACTGAATCCATTGACGAAAAGTTACCTATTTGGGCATTGTTCATGGATATGTCTAGGGCTTTTGATTTTATGTCTCATAGTATTCTACTAAATAAGCTACAGTTGTACGGCATTCAAGAAAATTGTCATAAATGGCTTGAATCTTACCTGGAAAATCGTGATCAATGCACCTCTATCTCCACTTTAGACATAAAAAATAAAACAATTATTGAACATAGATCAGGTTTTAGAAATAATTTGTATGGAGTCTCACAGGGAAGTATTTTGGGTCCATTATTTTTTATTTTGTATATGAATGATCTTAGTGATGCTATTAATGATCTGATGATCTTATTTGTCCACGATAGTGTGGCGGTGATCCAGGGTAGAAATTTGGCCACATACCAGGATAATGTTAATTTATGTTTAAACAAACTTGGCACATGGATGGAAAATAACAATTTAGTACTCAATGTAGGGAAAACTAAAATCATGCAATTTTACTGTTTAGCCAAGCCTTTAAAGGTAAAATATAAAGATGAAAATGCCCAACAAGTACCAATGTTTCCTTTCCTGGGCATCACGGTAGACCAACATGTGAATTGGCATAAACACTGTGAAAACTTATGTACAAAATTAAATAAATATGTGTATGCGCTCAGGAGAACAGTTCATATGTCTTGACTTGAAGCAGGAAAAATGCCCTATCACGGAAACGTAAGTTCCAATCTCCGCTATGGACTAATTCTTTGGGGTAACTCAAGTGAAGTAAAAAATGTTTTCTTGACCCAAAAGAAGTGTATAAGAGCCCTTTGTAATATTGGAGATCCTACCATATCATGTAAGCCATTGTTTAAGGTCTTAAATATTCTGCCACTAATTTGTCTGTACATTTATGAGGTAGGTATGTCTGTTCATAAAAAAAGCACCATTCCTATTTTTGTAAAAAGCCTACTCCTTATAGTGAGAGAACCAGGGAACGATTTAAGAATAAACTAGTCCTCCCAAAGTTTAGATTAACAACAAGCGTGAAAAGTATATTAGCCATATCAGTTAAGATCTTTAGTAAGATTCCTAGCGATATTACATTTCTACCTTTTCAAAAATTCAAAAGAATGTTCTTTCGTGGCTTTTGGACAAGTGCTTCTAAGACGTTAAAGAACTCTTGGAATGATTCAATTTTACATTTATTATTATGATATATTATTTTGTTCCGATTCAATTAAAAACTTTTATTTATTTATGAACTTGTTCACTTTTTATTATGGTTATTTATCAATTTTACTGCAATGTTAAATTGTCATTTTATTTTATCCGAATTTAATTAGAAACTTTTATTTATAAATGAATTTATTAAAATTATTGAATTATGGCTATAATTATTAATTTAATTAATAGCTGGTATTTTTAATTTTATTATAATTTTATACTATTGTGGTTTTGCACCTGTAATTAAATTATAGTTACTTTATTTATTAAAACTGGATAGGTAGTATAGTAACATTGTACACTCGGAAGAGTAATTTGTGTCTGGACACTTTGGTATTTTTTTCTATAGAAATAAGATCTGTATCATATCACATTTACAATAAATACAATGGTTGGTTTCAATGTTCACTTTACCATGTCAGAGACATTTAGCGTTACTTTTTATACGAACTTATTTTTTGGTGGTTCTAGGTGGACGTAACGTGATTTTGCAGTGATACCGACTATTATTGATAACTTATTAACTTATTATTATTATTATTAACTTGCAGTCATGCTCGATACTGACTTAAAATATCTGTAAAGGTTACCGTTGACCTAAAGTGTCTAGTTGTATTTTATTGGTCAATAACTTCTGTAGATAATTGAATGAATATTATCCATATTACCTTTTCTGCTAAAACTGTGCACATGTAGCTAGGTATACAGGCTAAAATAATTACAGATATACACAGTAACAGTAAAATCCCCGGAACTTCGCCAGCGTCTAGTTTCTGAAAATAATATGCATATTCATAAATAAAGAAAACTCTACTCAGCTGTAATTATTTAATGCAATCGCTGCTGCTATTGCAGGTTAGTTCAAAAATGTTGAAAACCTTGTAAAAAATATATTTAATCTCATTGTTCTTGAAATATAACTTTTTAGTTAGGGTTTATAACTCTAAATCCTTTCAGAATCAGAACCGACCAAGCACAAACATTATCACTGTTATAAATACGGGATTTATCACGAACCTTCTTATCGGTCTTTCGACCGACTATGTTTCGGTTCAATTCGCGAACCTTCATCAGGGTGAGTGCGGTTCACGAATTGAACCAAAACACTGTCGGTCAAAACAGCGATAAGAAGGTACGTGATAAATCCCGTATTTATAATAATGATTTGAACCAATCACGAAAGTTTTCTAACTCAAACATAATATTTTTAACTGGGTTTAAAAGTTATATTAAGTTAAATATGAATTGCCACAAATTTTTTAGTCAGAACTCACTGTAAACATGCATTTATCTATTCAATCAGCCTAATCCCCCCCCACGGCAGGGTATTTATGCCTTTATAAAACCCACCATGGGTGGATTCCTCATTTGCACGCCATACGCTAGAGTTCAAGACTAACAGGTTGAGAGTGATTCCTCCATTTCGTCCAAATCGTCTTTCCGTCATACAAGTCAGCATAAATGTGAAAGTAAATCGTAATATTTTAATTAAATATGTTAATATTTTTACTTGAAATTCAAAGAGGCATTTGTAATATTAGGTTTAAATACGTTAATTAAAAAAAAATCAGAACAAAAAGATGACCAAACTTCATTCCACTCCTTTTCCACACGGCCACTCAGAATATTTGTCATCACATAATAGCGCTTTCTTAAAGCAAAACTGTACGATTTTTTTCCTACTATTAATTGTGACCTACGAGGCAAACTTGTTATAGGCGATGGTTACCACTTAACATCAAGTGGGCGTTAGGCTTGTTCCATCTTCATTAGTATAAAAAAAAGACCGTAGACTGAAACGACCCCTAAATTGACAAAACAATACAATTTACAGGCACATTTTATAACCTTCCACGTTCACATTACACTCCATCAATTTTCTTGAAAAGGAAATGGTTTTCACGAACGCCTTTCACAATAAATAACCTGTATGTACAACTTATACAAATAATTTATTACATATTTTTTTCAAAACCGCAAACAAAATAAATATTCCCCGAAATTGCCCCGTTTTGGACGAAACGGTGGAATCACTCTTGAAGACCAGCTCCTTGGCCAGATGACATCGTTAAGTCGCTGGGATTCGATTAGCGCAGAATTGTAAAGAATGGCGCACATAATAAACGAAAATGTTCTTAAGCTATAAAGACTATAAGCTAGTGTCTACTTCTGAATACAATTATCTTATCTTATCTTATGCGTACCTCAGCCGCACAGTAAGCAGTCAAGCACACGACAGGAGCACATAGTTTTTGTTCAAACATTAACAACTTCCTGTAAACTGCAGCATAGTCTGCTAACAAACTGAAAACAAAATCTCAGTACATACATATTTTTAACTAATCTGGCTTGTTTGGTTATGGATTAAACAACTTTTTGAAATTTTACTGCGTTTAAACTCTAGAAAGGTGTAACTCTCTAAACTTGATCGGAATGAAGTTACTGTGATTGAATGGAGTACACGTATAAGATGCCGGCATCAATACATTTCAAGTTGTCGTATAACTTTATTTGTTAGGGAAGTTTACCTGTACATTGCATGATGCATCTTGATAATTTCACTCATTCGAGCTTTTATTATTTCCTCATAATATTGTTTTTGTTGTATAATATTAGTTGGTTGAACGTCGACTAAAAGATCTTCGATACTCCATATTATAACGTCAGCTTTAGACGTGACCTGTCTTATCCACACGATTTGTGTTTGCATCATGACTGTGGGTAAAAAAATATATAAAAATGTTTATTAATTATATCTAAAGAAGATTTAAGAGCCAAGGCTGCCTTTCCACCAGATATGTACTACGTTACTATGCTACGGAAGTGAAACAAATCTACCAATAGAATTGCTTCATTTGCTTAGCCTCGCATAGCCCAGCTAGTCTAATAGTGGATTTTTTCCTTACTTAGCTTCCTCACACAGGTGGAAAGCCACCCTAAGATAAGATAAGATGGAAAAAACCTAAATCAAGTCTGTCAAACAAAATAATAAAATAAATATTAATTAGTTAAATAATGAAATTGCTGGGCGTTTATAAAAGGTGGATACATAAATAGGTATTTAGCAAGCCATACTTACATACGTATGTGTATGTATGAGTGAATACACACAGAATGGAGAAAATAAATGTAATTTCGTATATCGGCGATATGCAAAGGTCTATATTAAAGAACCAGAACGGAAACGGTAAAGGTCTGATGCCGTCTTCGGATGGGTGGCATAAGAAATATATCAATGCGATTAATGCACAGACCATTATGCCACCTCCTATGATAATGATGAAAATAGATGCCACTATGCTGGCCTTCCACGTCCATAGATGGTTTTCAAAGAATTTTTTCCTATAATTGAAAACAGATTAGTTGATAGACAATAACAAATAACATATATTTAACAAAATTATAACCGACTTCAGATAACAGAAAAAATCAAAGTACGTAATTGATTTTGGTCAAATTTCAATGGGACCAATGTGAGTGTATTTACCTCCGTAGCGCAGTGGGCGAATAGCCAACTGAGACGCAGGAGGTAGCGGGTTCGATTCCCGCTGTGGAACAAATGTTTGCATGATCTACAGATACTTGTCCGGGTCTGGATGCACTGCTATATATTATAAGTATATATTTGCAAAAAAAAGTATATAAGTATTCTATAAGTTATCTGGTTCCCATAGTACAAGCTCTGCTTAGTTTGGGGCTAGGTAGCGATGTGTGAAATGTCCAGCAATATTTATTATTTATAATGATCCTTTCCAATAAAAAAAGATTTTTACAAATCAGTTGATAAATGACGAAGTTCTGAGGTAACAAACATAAAAAAATAACAAATACAACCGAATTGAGAATCCTTTTTCTGAAATCGGTTGAAAAGAAAAAAAATATAAATTTGATTATAGCTAAATCACATAAGCTTAATTACCATTGTACCGTTATTTATTGTTCATTTCCTTTGTTACTGTATTTTTGTTTGATGTGCAATAAAGAGTATTTTATTAATTCATTAAGCTATAACTAATAACAACTTCTATAATGTTTTATTTTGTCCATATGTCGTGTCAAATAACATTCATGTTTAATTTTTTTATTTTCAACTATGTATGTACGTATATAAAACCTTCTACCTTAAAATAGGATACGTTCTTCCCTTAAAAATCATAATGTATACTAATATTATATGGTTTGTATGTTTGTGAACCGATTCTGAAAATCTGTGCGAATCCTGGGCAGGTTAGCTCCTCCTATGTAAAATAGTTAAGAGGAAATCTGGGATGCGTTTCGTCCATACAAACACAGTCCCCTGTTTCCTCTCTGGATAGTGATACTAGAGCAAATATTTTTTTACCATACAATCACAATCACAAGTCACAGAAATTGCTAATTTTTACTGCCCCTTTTCAGACATCCAGCAAACAAATTTGACGAATATAACTAAAAAAAACGAAACGTACGAATATAGCCAAAGCGCTTTTTATTACATATTTGAAAAAAAAATCGGTCCAGTTTTTGGAGGAAGAAACAGGGGACTACGAAACAGTGATTTCGTCTATTTTAAATAGGTATAATCAGTCCAACCTGCAGTTGTCTCTATCGCACGCACATAGGGCATATAGGGCACAGCGTGACACCAATAGATTTGTTAAATATTTCCAAATGTCTTGCTTCCCGGATTTCCTCTTAAACGTGACTGACTCACTGACATTCAACGCACAGCGTAAACCACTAGTCGTAGAGACTTGATATTTGGGATAAAATTAAATGTTCTCCAAGGTAATTATGTGATGAAAACAATATAATTTATTTTTTCGAAAATCACCTCTTGTGCTTGAGAAAAGGAGTGTTGCATTTCGTATAGCAAAACATTGTTCCTTATGTTATTTAACATAAAAGTTTTCACAAATACTTTTCAATACAGGTACATAATGAAACACCTCACACTTATTATTCACAATCAGTCCCAGTTGAAAGGGGTGGTTGTATTTAGTATAAAAAATCATTAGTTTAACGTATAACTTAGCGATGATGGAGTCAGAAAGGAATAAATATAACTTTTTAATGGATAACAGTAGGAGAGTCTAATTTTGGTTTTTTTAAATTGAGATTGCCATATGTGTGAGTACCAAAATGACCAGGTTCTGATGCCGAGGTGTGAAGTTTCAATGGAAAACCTCAACGGCTATTTACAGATAGGTCCGTGGTTAGCCGGACTTTTGGTATGTATGTAAAACAGAAAAAACCTAATCAGAATAGGAAAGTAGTTATTCTACGAGGTCGAAGTCGCTAGCGTTCATATAGTATACCGATAGAAACCACCCATGACACTTACACCATTAGTAATGCACGCGATCATTGTAAACGAACACACACACACACCCACACATGCACCCACACACGCACCCACACACACACACACACACACACACACACACACACACACACACACGCACGCAACACGCGCACACACACTCAAATGCATCACATAAACGAGTCCCCAATCTGTCTTAGTATTTTTGTAATCCTATAATATTTTTGCTTATCTTTTATCTTTATTTAACTTAAATTTGTTTTTTTGTTTCTCTGTTCTCATAATTGTCAAAAATATATACCTACTCAGTTTAGTCTCGCATTTATTTACTGTTTAACTTTTCCAAATCTATACATGGCATCCGCGATACAGGTCATCTAGTGCGGAGTTCATATAGTACATACATATATGTTAATTCTTATTTGGGAAATAAGAATATTTGTATTTATACAAAAATCTATAGGTGATACTTACCGGGTGAAAAGAAGGAAGTGTATACAGTATACTTTAACATACCTTTGACGACCTCCGTGGTGCAGTGAGCGAATAGCCGGCTGAGACGCAGGAGGTAGCGGGTTCGATCCCTGCTGCGGAACAAATGTTTGCATGATCTACAGATATTTGTTTCGGGTCTGGTTGTTTCTCTATATATTATAAGTATGTATTTACAAAGAAAATATGTATATAAGACAAGTATTCTATCAGTTATCTGGTTCCCATAGTACAAGCTCTGCTTAGTTTGGGGCTAGATAGCGCTGTGTGAAATGTCCAGCAATATTTATATTATGTATATACCTGTATTTAATTCCCTTGGTAGAAATATAATTAAAATCATCTCTCATCGCTTGCAAAAAGTTGTGATAGTAAGGCACGTCTGTTATGGTACATGAGACGATAAGAAGTTTGTAAACCATTATGATGAAGTATGTTCCTGATTCAGTGATGATAGGAACTTCAAATATAGTAATGGCTTGTACCATAGCCATAAACGAAAGCATCCCTGCTGTGAACGCGGCAGCACAAACCACTAAAGGCACCATAATTCTGAAAAAGATATGTATTAATTTCTGGATTTAAAGTGCAGATATTTTTTTTTCAACCTGTGTTATCCCACTACTGGGCAAAGGTCTTTCCCACTGTCTTCCAGGACTTTCGCACGCCTGCCAAATCCCACTAATCTTTTTAGAAGGCATCGAGATCATCACGCCGGCGTCTACTAAGTCTTCCTCGGTGCCGTCGCCTGTCTTCAGGCACCCACTGCGTGCCGATCTTTGCCCATCTGTCAGAGTGCATGCGACTTTCGCGGCCCGCCCAATCTCGGCAGCCTTATTTCCTGCGTCAGCAATGCTGATCTTTAAACTCAGCATTTCATCTTTAAGTGCAGATAACAGGACTAAAATGAAACAAAATATTTACGTCCATTTCGGTATAGGCTCATCATCCAGCACCCGAAACACTTTTGCAAAGTAATGAAAAGTTTTGTGAAACTCATATGGATTGATTTGTTCATGGGAGTAATCAAAATTTTTTTTGTTGAAAAATGACTTAAATCTCTCCACGAGACTCATTGTAAACCAATTGAGTTGTGCTATCACAAGAAATTTTGCTGGGGTTATGACTTATTGTCGCTTTTTAATATAACATTTTATAATTGCTTGCAAATTATATTAAAACTGACCCTATCATCATAGTTGCAAATGAAAGGCGAAGACGCTATACAATGTGTCATATTATGCACGATATTAAATGAAAACACGGGTAGGTCTACTGGCTAAAGTTGTAGAATAGGTTATTTCAAATTTACAATCATAAAAAAATATACAACTTAATATCAAGTCCTAAATATATCAATGAAACAGCCTGTATAACTCTACCTTTTATTAACCTTATATTTACAGATACTTTATATTAAGTACATGTTAAACTAAATAAGCGGCATCGCCGCCGGTTTGATGTTTAAAAACGTTTATTTTAGGGTTCCGACCAAAATGCTAAAAACCCTTATGGCGCGACATTGTCCGTCCATCCATTCGCTCGTCCGTCTGTTACAGGTGATTATCTCAGCGGATATGTGTTGTAACCTATCCGTCTAAAATTTAGAACAGTTATAAATTATACTGACTTTCCTCTATTGCAAGTAAAAAAATTCCAAAATATTTTAATTTTGATGGTCTGATGGATGAAAAAAGTCTAAATTTCAAAGTAGGTTTTCTAGGTGATGTAGGGAATCATATCAAAGAGATTGA
The DNA here is from genome assembly GCA_963924445.1 of Philereme transversata. Taxonomy (NCBI): domain Eukaryota; kingdom Metazoa; phylum Arthropoda; class Insecta; order Lepidoptera; family Geometridae; genus Philereme; species Philereme transversata. The sequence goes on from OZ004353.1 coordinate 10,573,907, forward strand.
GTTACAGTTCAAAGTCTATTTCTTTACTGTTATGGAGTTACGGGAAATAATTACGAAAATAATACCATCTCCTTTATCTCCGAAGTTTGCTGAGTGAAACTTTGAAATTAATATGATTGATAGATATTATATGCAAAGATTACGAGAAAATTATAGTTTCTTAGACATCTGTCTTAAAAGTGTTTTTGGTTTACCAGTCACATAACAAGATGGCGTTGCGTAATTAACATAAATAAACCTATTCGGAAACCTCGGTGCGCGAGTCCTACACGTACTTTTTAAAGTTTTTCGGTACCGATATTCTGAGATTTGTAGCGACTAGTGACAATTATGATGCTTAGAACGATTACATGTAGGTATAGTGGTTAAGTTACGCGGGTTTTTGCACATCGAATTATGAAAGGGGCGCGGCTAAAATCTTACCTAAAATATTAATGGCTTCTTTTTATACGCATCTAATTAAGTAGATACGCCAATCACACTATCGACGGAATCGACTCTAACAATATAAATAATGAACGGACTATTAAAATCCCCAGATTCGAAATCCCATAAACTAGAATTCAACGCGCTTCTAGCAAACTAGCAGAGGTACCTATTTTACATGTATATGTTACTTGTTATAATGGTGAGGGGAGATATCTGTCTAATACTCAAATTGAAAAAGGCGTTAGTACTCGTAACATGAAATAGTTGATCGTTCGAAGCGAGATCTCCCAATCAACTTGGGCAAATAAATCCCGTGTTTATAATGATTGCAATAAATCACGAAGTTTTCTTAGTAGACCAAAATTAACGTTTAACAATGTCTACGCTTCTGATTTTAATTAATATTTAATTAGAATTTAATCAAATGGCAAAACCACAGATTGTCTAATAGACAGGAAGCTTCAGAAATAATATTCAATAGGTTTTGGTTCTTTTTCAGTGTTGTATGTATGTTTGTTTGTCCGAGGATAACTTTGAAGCTATTATGCGATCATCGTTTAATTTTATTTTTAGTTTATTCCTTGTAGTATTTGAGTTATTGGCCTCGTTATAATCTATAAGTATTTGCATTATAAAATGTAAATCCTTTATTAGCCGTAAGTTTTTATTATAAGTTACACCTGTTTAAGAGCTGTTATTGCTGGATTTTGTTCGAAATAAAATAAAATAAGCCTTAATAAAAACTGTGACGAAATTCACAGGGTACTACAGTGCTGAAATTTGGTATTCGTGTAGTTTTAGTGAAACATATATAAGCAAAAGTCCAGAATAACTGCAATTTCTACCCCTAAAAATATTAACCATTAACATGAACTCCCGTTACATGTAATTTGAATGAAACTGGGAGTAAAGTTATTTGGTTGCGTATTTCGTGGCACTATTTTATTAGTCAAAGATTAAGGCCGGCTTGCACAACGATCACTAAACGTATTTAGTGACTAAACATATTTAATTTGACGCATTTGTATGATTGGATAACACCTTAAATCATATTTTGCCACTAAATACTCGCCCTAAGTCGCCCTAAGAATACATTTTTTTTTGTATTTTGGAGATTCGCTAGATCGAGCCACTAGTGGTTTGGGGCTAACCACTAGTTATATAAATGCAGCTTGATATAATAACAGATATTACTGTCTCTATCTCGCACAGTAAAAATAAAAATATCAACGCCAAGTTTGATGAGACTTTAAGTTATAGCAAAGAGATCACTGAAGTATTAACGTCTGTTGCAATAACTTCACTAGTTCACAAGCAAAATCTTGAAGGAAACATAACGCAATACAATTACAAGCTCTACTGAACTTGCAACTTTAACTGGGTGCAAGTTATGTACACTTTACAACTTCAATAAAGTTTTACTTATTTTCATTGTTTAATTTCTTAATGGCTGTCCTACACCAAAATAGACAGGTATCAAATCAAAATAAGTCAGAAAGACCAAAACACAAATCATCGGCAAGTTCGAATGTTCGAATTTCAAAATTTACACTCATCTTTGAGACACGCCTGCCGCATCCTAGCAAGGATATCCAGTCAATGCAAACCGCCATGAATAACAAATGAGTGATGTCATGCAATTGACACAAATCAACTCTGCACACAGTCACACACATTACAATACTTCTTAATTTGTCAACCAATCACAATAATCCATCAGTCATTGAATTATAAACACTAATTTTCCCGTCAGTCAAATCAATTACTGCGTTCAGATGACAGCAACATGAACGTACAGGATACGCCCATAGTTGTAAGTGACATCAATTTCACCTAGATTTTCCTTTTTACTCGTGTTAAAATTCAGGCAATAATTATCAGTGAGTGAAATGTGACTCAAAAATCTCAGTGAAGGTGTAACAGCTCAATTATGTCCGAGGGCCGGATGTGAAAAATTAATGTGTTCCGTAATGGCGGCGGCCGTCCGCTCGGCCGCTGCGTCCGCTGGCAGAGACTGATTGCTAGTCCCGATGCGTTTTGTCCGCAATTATAATTAAAAACCTTTTGAGACCATTGGGAGAGTGGTAACATTCGGCGGTATTGTTACCTATATGATTCTGATAAATAATCCAACAATATCAAATATTCTAAAAAAGTATCGATTGTAATTTTTTTGTCTAAGGCTCTCTTATTTATTACCATTATATTTAATTTTCTATTCACATTATCAAAATTGTTACTTTGATATTTCCTAACTTAATCATTTATTAGCGGCCTGTAAAGTAAAGGCTTCGTTACAGCCACCTTACAGTTACTGTACCTTATTAGCTTTTCCACAAAATTTAATTAAAACTGTAATTTATCCACACAAGCTGGGAACACTTAATACTCCTTTTGAGTGCTCGGTTATTTCAAATAAATGATTCCTCATTCAATATAGGAGTAGGTCGCCCTTTTAATATTATATTAACCAAACGAATCAACCCAAAAATACATAATGGGCAGAGAAGTGAATACGAGAGAGCTTAGGTACCTCTTTCGACAAAGCATTATCAATTATCTCTTACAGTTATTATCTATTCAATATGGCATGTATTACTTACGTTGAATATTGTTATATGTACTTGCGACCACAAACATAGTCACTACTTAATCTACTTATAAGCCCCACACACGTCAACGATTCCTTTGCGCAAGCCCCTGTGGTATGAATTTGTTCAAATTTCTAGGCTTCTGTGGGAAGTTTTTGTTAATATTTCTACACTTACGCAAGGCTTGCGACGTTGACGTAGCTTGCATTGACGTGTCTGGACTCTCTGAGCTCCACAATTAAATATTTGTGTAATATACCTATTCAAAAAACTTCATTACCCTTCACACTATAAGTGCCTTTTCACACGTCCCGGTTGCCGGGTAGCCGGCGCCGGCCGGCTATCCAGCGGTGAAGTGTATGGCCGTGCACGTTAGCTTTCACACGTACCGGCGTAATTTGACCGGCATCGGTCGCCGGGTGCTGCCTACCAGTTAGCCGGTGGCCGGACTCACAGTGGTGTATGGAACACGCTGTAAGCTTTCATACGTACAGGCCGGCCAGTCGCGCAGGTACAACCACGGAGAGCGTGACTCGTTTTGTCTGACACCCTTGTGTCTTAAATAGTACCTACTTAATTCGTTGCAAAATGGAGATAGATACATATTAAATTGTTGTATTTTGTAGTAGGTTTGGAAATAGGGTATAGAATGCTCCACACAAAATCCGGGACGTATTGAAACTAAATGTGTTGTCGGGAAGCCGGCGCCGGCTACCCGGCAACCTGGACGTGAGAAAAGGTCCGGATTTTGTATTCAGCAGGGTGTAAACCGTCAACGCGTGTATAGTCGCGTAGTGACTGTGTAAAAAAATTTTTTTTCTCTCTTCTCTAAAAATGGAACGTGATCAATTAATTGCAATGTGGATTTTGTACCGAAGATACCGCTGCCAGAAAAAGAAGTCAAGAAATTATTGCGTTAATCCGATTAACATGAAAAGAGAACAGTGTGGATCATTCTATACCTTATTTCCAGACCTACTATAAAATGCAAAATATATATATAACAATTTAATAGGTATCTATCTCCATTTTGCAACGAACTCGGTAGGTACTATTTACAACACGAGGGTATCAAACAAAACGAGTCACGCTCTCTGGTTGTACCTGCGCGACTGCCCGGCCGGTACGTATGAAAGCTTACAGCGTGTTCCAAACACCACTGTGAGTCCGGCCGCCGGCTAACCGGTGCGGTAGGCAGCGACTGGACGTACAGTGGTGGATTCGGCGTGCACCCGGCTACCGCTTGCCGGCCAAATTACGCCGGTACGTGTGAAAGCCAACGTACACGGCCATACACTTCGCCGCCGGGTAGCCGGCGCCGGCTACCCGGCAACCCGGACGTGTGAAAAGGCACTTAGCCACTATAAGTTGCTCTATATTATTTGTGATGTATCTAAGTACATGTAAATGTCAAAACATTCGTGATTTATTTCAATCATTCTATAAAGGGATTAATCACGTAGGTACCGTTTTATCACATTGTCGGTCGAAACACCGCCAAAACGGTAGGTGATAAATGCCGAATTTATAATAATGATTATCATTATCACTAATATTATAAATACTAATGTTTCGCGAAGGTCTTTTATAAAGTTATTTTTTTCTAGATACACTGAAAAAGTATGCGATCGTTAAATTATTATCAAGTTCAGGTAGAACTGATGACTATTTATTACGTGGTATCCCCTTTTTTAAACAAATAATAAGCACCTACGTGACCCATTGTCCCCTGGCTTATTAATCCGCTCCTAATGAATAAAAGAACACGTAGTAAAGAAAGCCACTTGAGCGGGATGCTTAGAGTGAGTAGTAGTGCTAGAACAAAGCTCTCTAGTCGCCATTGAGTAGACAATAACTAGTGCTTAAGCTTCTATCATAAGTCGCAAGCAACGTGGCATGCTGTGTGGGAAGATAAAATTAGTTTTTATCTTCCCACAGAGTATGCACAGTTTTTTATCAACTTGCGAGTCATACTTTTAGTGTTCTAGACCTTTACAATACAATACAATTCTTTATTTATAACGCCAAGTTACAAGTCAAATATAAAAAATATAAAGGTATGTAATAAATTCAATATTGAGCATTAATAAAAATAACTTATGTAAACACAATTAATTAATTGTACTTATAATAAATTCATTTATAACAAAATTAAATAATGTGAAAATATGGTGGAAGTTGCATCCTTTTTAATCGGGTCCGGCAGCCTGTTGTAGACCGAGGGACCTACTATATATACGGACCTCTTCGACTTGCACTGCTTTTGCGCGGGCGTGACGTGACGTTACGTACCATACGCAGGTACGCCAAAAAGTTAGTTTAGCTTAAAATTTGAAGTTTCGATTAGTTTTACTAAAAGTTCTCAATATTCCTGACGACCTCCGTGGCACCGTGGGTGAAGAGCCGGCTAAGACGCAGGAGGTTGCGGGTTCGATTCCCGTCGCGGAACAAATGTTTGAATAAGCTACAAATATTCCGGGTCTAGGTGTTTTTCTGTATATAATATGAATGTATTGTATCAGTTATCTGGTTCCTATATTACAAGCTTGACTTAGTTTAGGGCTAGATAGTGCTGTGTGAAATGTCCAGCATTACTTATTTTTATTTTATTGCTTGTTGTGGAACGTCAGATCTGTCTCCTTATTAAAATAGATCTCTAGCGATACGATGTTCAGATTTCTTTTGCAAGAAAATAATAAAAAAACGAATGTTGATGTTGGTAGATTTGGGTGGGCCCAAGAAGAGGTATCAGATAGGTTTAGAATTTATTCAATGGCAAGATGTCATCGACTGAAAGGGTTCGACTTTACGTACTTTTTAAAGAGACGTACTAACCTAAGTAAATTCCAGAAATATGCAAAATAACGGATTATAGTTATAACTCCAGTATAAACTTTGAACTGTCTTTCTCCCATTTCTTTCTGATACGACAGACAGGAAAAAATATGACTAAACTGAGGTTAAATATGCTTGCCATGATAATGTGTTTTTACCCACTTTTTGCAAGTTTATTTTGACATAGTCAATAATATTACATAAACATTTTCGTAAGATTGAGATCTAATTAGAGTTAGAACTAATTATAAGCAAATTATTTTTGGTGAGAGATTGTAACTCCTATAATTCATTGGTTAAGGCTAATATAGAGATTGATCTATTCAACACAAAAACAAGTAAACTTAAACGCTTACTTAGGGACAATTACTTTAATATATAGGGTGTTTGATAATATACGCATAAAAATGAAAGGGGTTATTTTTCTGAGCATAAGAGGTAAATTTGCGAAATGTTTACCATAGACATGTGAATTTATTTTGACATGTAAACACTTTATTAAATGTATGTTGTGCTATTGCATAATGCTTGCCATCTAACCACAGATACTGTATTGGTAGTACCGAGATATCTCTTGTTGTCCCTTTCTAACCCAAAACCCGCAGCCATTTCCGAAAGAGATATCAAATCGATATTTTTGGATGTTGATTGCAAGAGTAGGCAGTAAGTTTCATATCGAATTAATCACCTAAACTTAGTCGTTTTTTTATTTTATAAGACTAGTATTTTTTTTCAAGAAGTCTTTTTTATGTTTTGAGAAACCGTCACTTGAATATCGTCATTATATTACCAAACAGCCTTTATAGATTAAGCGCTTAACCAAAGTCATGTATGTGTGTGTGTGTGTGTGTATATATATTTATATTTCCTCTATTTTATTTATTTTCTCAATTTAAGTGTCGTCTACCTTTCCTGTTTATATTTATAATACCTATTCATCTCTTACCTTATCTGAGGAAACTTTTAATTGGGCTTCTTATAATAAGTAGCATTTATCGTTGTTTATTATCTATGTAAATACCTTTCCTGTAACCTAGCTTTAAGCTTTCCTAAAATTCTAAAAATAAAATAAATAATCTACGGAACCCGACCACGTATGTAAGAGCCCTTGGGCTTAACGAGCCAAATCAACCGTGCGAGGTTGCTATGTGAGCTCCGAGGGCTAATAACGTCTTACAGAATTACTTAGCGAATCAACTGTCGAGGAATTAAACGGTATCCAATAATAATGGCCGATCGGGATAATAGATCGGAGTATAATAGATTTCTGAAGAATGACCTCTTGTACAATTCAATAAGTAATCTTCTAAAATATTTATTGTACAATCTAATGGATCTGGATCTTCATAAAATGTGTTTTTTTTTGCAGATTTTTGGAATGTTCCAGAATGAATAGGTTCTTATTCTATTAATCTTTCTCATATCTCGTTAGGTACATATGGAGAAATCAGTCTTGTGCCTGGAACTTCGAGTTTTTCTATCGTGAGTTTCTTTTGAGATTACAATAAGTACCATTTATCATTATAATCATCTCAGCCGTTAAGTTCTCCGCTGGAAATAGGCCGTTCTCGTCAATGGCCACAACGAACAATCCTGAGCCTCATAAGTCATACCATTATAGGATACATTCAAACTTATTCTGAAAGTTCTTATGATTTGTGTACCACTGTAGAAATATCCCAAGCTAAAACTACGTGCCCTTTACAGCGTCTACTGGAATTTATCAAAAACGCTTAAAAATAATCCATAAAATCGAAATTAATAGTTATATCGGTTAGAAGCGCAGTCTAAAAGTGAAAGATATTTAGACGACTAATGTTTCTGATTACCAAATAGTTTGAAAAGGCTCATAATTAATATAAATGCAGAACCGGAAGCTAATAAAAACTATCTAGTTAGGTCCCGAAAGAAAACAATTAAGTAAACCTTGCTAAGTTGTTTGGAAGAGCTCGGTCGTTCAATATTGACCAAGTGCCTGGAGTGTCAGCTGTCCCTGTAAATGTACGCTTCAGATGATTCGTTTAAACAGTTTACTAACATTGTATTGAATGGTTAATTGAATACTTACTTGTAATTACATTTTACAATGTTTATCTAAAGTGATAATACATTGATAAACTCTGGTTGTAAAAGTGGCGGTGATTCTGATGGGCTGAACTTAACGGTAAAGTGTTCTTCAATATATACGTTTTTTCTCCAAATAGTTAATCATGTGTGCAAACGAATGTGGAAACAAAATTGAGATGGTTTTAAAAATATTAGGATTTTCCGTAAGTATAGGATTTTAGTATAGGAAGTATACTTTATGATTAAAACACTATTCATGGTAAATTTGAAGTCAGTTTAAAGTTTTTTGTAAATAAAATATTATGTGGAAAATAACCGCCATTAGTGTTATAATTATTCTCTTCTGCGACACCTTCTATTAATAAATATTCGACAAGGCAATCAAATTACAACTACTGCTTCATATAAAACTAAGGCTTAAGCGAAATGCTAGGAACATAAAGGTTTAACAGCAGTCAGCTGTGTCCCGCAGTTCAGTTGTAAACGTACACTTGTAACGAGACGATTTGTTTCAAATGTCTCGTTACTGTTTACTTACATTTGTATTAAATTGAATTAGAAATTGAATGCAATAACCTTGAATCTAACCAATAGAACAATTAGATAATAGAAACCAATAGAATAATAGACAATGTCAAATTATATGTCATGTAAACCTCACCGAAAGCAGGCGATTAAATCCCTATGGCTGAGCCTGGAGTAAAGTTGTACTGAATTTTGAATTTACGGTTGTTTTGAATTTGGAACCTCATCTATTAAAATTTGAACCAAAGAGACCCACACATTAAGAACTTATTCGTAAATAGAACTAACCTCTGCATAGAATGCATCAACCTAGATTTGATTTTTATTGTCTCGCAGAAAGTGTAAAAAGTAGAGTATTCTCCAAGTAGATAAAGCTGTCTGCATCTTGAGCGTGCTTATATCCCTCTCTGCCCTCAGGATTCTAACAACTCTAGAACCCTTCGTTACGTTCGGGATTCAATATAGCGTCCGTGACGCAAGACACTGCTTTATCCCCTCGTTTAATAATCTACTATTATGGAATAGAATAATAAAAACTGTTGGAGTCTACAGTTCCTCACATTAGCCTGAACGCGGCTTACAATTTGCCAATTTGTGTCAGTGGTTATATGTTAATATAAATCGCTCGCCATACAATCCAATGTAAGATGAAAATATGTATTGCCTTAGCCGTGTGTGATGGTTCATTGAATTGCATGGCGAGCGATATTTATCTTAACGTACAATATTATAGCATCTTCATCGTGTTTGACGCACTTAACTGAAATTCGATAAAACCGAACGAACATGCCTCTAAGGTGCATGTTGTAATAAAATCAGACACAAACTCCGAGAAGCTATAATATGATTCTATCAAAAGTTAGCAAAGCATACCTAAGTGATGGATGACATTTGGCCATCGACAAACTTCGTTGCATACTCGTACAAATAATTATAACGTAGATATGCGTTTGAAATGCTTTGTAATAAATCAGAACCACAATTATGAGCTCAGGAATTGTCGAGCACTGTAATAAAAGAGAAAGACATTTCAACGAATTTTACCGTCACTGACAAACTGCGCTATTACGTATTTTAACTGCGATGAAATCTGTGCACTTTGTGTCCAACATTGCCATAATTGGTTTCGTTTCATAGCACTCGACTTGAAATGTTTTTTTCTAGTTCTTTAGGGCAATTTTTATTTCGAGGTATTCTGAAATTGAAGGGGGTGGCTTGATATGATTATTAAGGTAATGCTTACACTGGGACGATGGATGACTTTGGGCATTTATGTATTGAGTTCATAACCCTAAAAACCCCCTGAAAGCGGTAATTTTTTTGGATCCTAATTATTGTCTTCCGTATGCAACCCGATAGATAGGCCAAGGTCACAAGCAAATGCATTCCTAAAGACGGAAAGCAACGCCGAAGGCGGCCTAAAAAGTGCTGGAGCGACAACTAGGACGTTTTCCAGAGAGACTGGCCGGTTCTGGCCCTGGACCGTGATAAGTGGAAGAAAGAGAGGCCTTTGCCCAGCAGTGGGACAGGACGTCCTAGTAAAAAAAAACAAAACAAAAATGTAACTAGGTAAAATATGTTTTACTAAATGTTTTAACGTCGAATTTATTAAGTCATACAACAAAAGTTTTTCTTCTAGTAGGTACACAGCATTTACATATATTATACATTATATACATATACAGCATATACATTCTTTAGTTTAAATAGGCCTAATTGGTTGCACCCTGCGAACTTTTGCGAGTATAATCATGAGATCATGAATCTCTGTCCTAAATAAAACTTTATCTATTTAGCATTATAATATATCTAAAACACAAGTAGTGCCACAGGCATCTATAGGAGGCGGTGACCACTTTACATCAAGAAGCCTGTCTTATTTAGCCTATTGGCAGCCTTCTCTCCAGTTTTGAGATATAAAACATTATACGATGAGTCATATATATTATTGTCAAATGCAATGTCAAAAATATTAAATATACTATTGTATTTTCACACAAAAGCTCACTTTTCAGTTACACGTCACGTGTCCCGGCGGTTCATCCAAAGTTAGGGTAATGAATACGTGACTTATCAGCAGGCAGCAGGCTGAAACAGCTCACTGCATTGCATTTTCAGCCAATCAACGGAGCCAGTGTACGGGCTGATCGAGTGAACTTCATCCGCTGATGATATTGGTTAGAATATCAAATTTATGGTATTAATTGTAATTTAGGTATCAAGTATATTGCCTAATACCTAGTAAAGGTTGCTTTTGATGTTTATTTTATTTTTTGTAAGACACAAACAGTTTACAGTTAAGCAATGATCCTCTCCATCCAAAAGTTGCCTAGATTTATGCTTATTTAGCAACGCTATCTGTGAGTAGTTAACTTAGAAATCTTTAAAGGTTAATTTATAAAAAACGATTATAGCTAGAGACTTTTTTTTATAATCTTTGCATATATTTTAAGCAATCATAATTAATTTTAGATTGTTTGCTTTGCAAACTTCGGAGATAAGAGGAGGCCTGTATTTATTCACTATATATATCATCCTAATTCCAAAACTATACAACATAAAAAATACTATTTTAGAATGTGCAAACTGAGCACTATTATATGATACCCCACTTAATCTAGTAACCCTTTTTTGGAATGTTATCTCCACCATTTTGACCCCTTTGGCAATCATAATGAAAATTAATAGATTTTTTTATTTGCAGTTGAGTTAGGTGAGTTATAATATAACTTTTCCAAATTTAAAGTCGATAGCTTTAGTAGTTGCAGAGGTAATCAGTTATGACTGTCGGATACAGTCGCACCGTAAGCACCCACAAGGGTGCCACTTTTATCATTCTGATCCGGAACCTTATACTATAATAAAAACATAGCAACCAACTTTTTTTTCAACCTTTGTCATCGCACTGCTGGGCAAAGGTCTCCCCGACTATCTTCCAGGACTCTCGGTCACCTGCCAAATCCCACTAATCTATCTCGAAGGCATCGAGATCATCACGCCAGCGTCTACTAGGCCTGCATCGGCGCCGTCGCCCGTCTTCAGGCACCCACTGCGGGACGACCGTTGCCCATCTGTCCGGGTGCATGCGTCTTATATGGCCCACCCAATCCCATTTTAGCCTGGCAGCCTTATTTCTTGTGTCAGCAATGCCGGTCTTTAAACGCAGCGTGATGTTACGGATTCTGTCAATCCTCTTTACTCCAAGCACGCTGTGCTCCATTGCTCTTTGACAAACTTGAGTTTGGATTTTTGAGCAACTGGCAGTATACACATACATATGTCGATGAGTTGGCGCTTTAGTGACATAGGAAGGTTTCCCTTCATCAGCTCTTTCATATATTAAGTGAGGAGTGGAACTCACTTCCAGCGTATGTTTTTCCGAACCAGTATAATCTCGGAGTCTTCAAGTCCAGAGTGGATAGCTTCTTTCTAGGCAAGCGTCCTCCATCTTCGATCACACCATCACTTACCACCGGGTGAGGTAGTGGCCAAACGCTTGACTATCATCAATTAAAAAAAAAAGTAGTTCTTCCAGGCGTTCTCGATGCGGCAATCGATCTCCTTATCTTGCAAGAAACTAACTGGCCCAAGTAGATGTACCTACGTATCGACGTAGTGTATAGTTTGCCCGCCAATCTCAATCTTGCGTTTGGTGGAGTTTGTCAAAATTTGTGTCTTTAACCGATTCATCGTTAATCCACCTCCAGGCTTACGATCCTCAGTTTTTGGAGCATGCTTTGCATCTCAGGCGCAGTTGCGGCGAAGAGTACAATGTCATCCGCAAATTGTAGATTTGTTAGCCTCTTTTCTCCTAACGATGTCCCCCTTCGAGCCAGTTTTATAAATAATTCCTCGAGTGTGCTGGTGAACAATTTGGGAGAGAGCGGGTCACTGTTTAACGCCTGAGGGTATTGATTTGATATCGGCTGTACTACTATTATAAATATTAGTGAAATTGATGTATGTTTGGTCTATTTCTTGCTTTTCGAGTACCATGAAGATAGCAGAATGATAAATGCTGTCAAAAGCCTTCGTGTAATCCACGAAGCCTAGAATGCCTTGTTGTACTCGTTAAACTTTGCCATTATCTGGTTGATGGCGTGTAAATGATCGATAGTTAAGAAGCAACCAACATGCACATAAAAAGTTCTGACCCCAAAACTTGAATTCCCCGTATCGTGGGAACTACAAATACATAAACATGTACTTAGATATATTAGTGTTTTTATACGAAGTCAATGTTAAGGTTTTCTTTTTGGTTTACTTAAAAAAAAAATCTAATAAACCAATCGCTTCAATGGACAATGGTAGGTAAATAATACCTAAATAACGTTCATTAATGGTATGGCTCCATAATCGTTTAATTATAATTTAGCAGAATTGTGCAAGTCTCACAACCATATAACTAGTGATTCGCCCCTAACGGAGATCTCGCGAGTCTCCCAGAAAACAAAAAAAAATATCATTCATAATCTTTGACTAATAAAATAGTGTCACGAAATGCACAACCAACTAACGTGACCTAAAGTTTCATTCAAATTACTAGTAACGGGAGTTCATGTCAATTGGTTAATCTTTTTAGGGGTAGAAAATGCAGTTACTCTGGATTTCAGCACTGTGGGGTCACTGATGTACCCTATGAATTTCGTCGAAGTTCAGTTTTTACTATGGCTAATAATCCAAAGTTTACTAGGATCAGACTAAAAATAAAATCGAGGTTGAAACCTTTCATTAAACGTCCTATTTGACCTAATAGTTTCATTTTGTTTTTTCACCTCTCTTGAACCCCAATACCTCAATAATTCCCCAACATTTTAAGCACATTTAGTCACACCAAGATTGTGACAACACTACCTACCTAAGTATCAAAATTCACAATAATTGGATCAACGTTTCGAAAGTTATCCTCGGACAAACAAAAATACATTCATACATACATACAACACCCATTTGCCCAAGTTGATTTGGAGTCTCGTTTCCCCCGATCAAAAACTTATTGGTGTGATCCTTGATGAGTTAAGGGACTGCAACACAAGACAATCCCATAAGGGATTTACAAGTGTTTTTCACTATAAATTATGTAAGTTTTTATTCAAAAAATAAATAAACTATAAAGATATAGGTATATTATGTATTTCAAAAGTTATAAGATATATTGATATAATTTTAGACAAAGTTATAATAAAAATAGTTTATAATGTCTGTATTATCTACTGAACCAGCTTTTCTACGTAAACATCACAATTACTCACCATCCCTCTAACATAAATAATCACCTAATTAATGTCTACCCTTCGGTGGTTTTACGGTTTCTCTTTGAGGCATTGATGTGAAAGATGTACCTCTGCTCATTCAACTAGGAAATGTACAGTCAGTATCAGAAAGTCATGAAACGAAACAAGGCTAAATTAAAATAAGCATATATATTTTGGCTTCAGAACTAAAATTTTAAAATTGTATGACGCTAGCTGTACCATCATCATAATTATCATCATCCGCAGCCGGACTTCTCCCATTACCTCTAAGTTTGTGTACACCACGATCCTGTGACATGGAATGGTGGCCAAGGAGCTTGTATAGAAATGTTGGACGCCCGATAGTGAGATAGGTGGACAAAATAATCGATGTTAGGGCCGTAATTTGACGACTACAGACAAATAGTATATCGTTTTACAAGGGCTGTAAACGATCTATTACATCCGAGATATTTTGGCGTACAAACTAGCGAACGCGATGATGCTCATGGGTCGAGGGTGCTATCTATAGCGTATTAAAATAAAGAATGCTGGACATTTTACAAAGCACAACAATTTTTTTTATCACGCGTCACGCATTATGTCACGCGCTTTAGAAATGTGCCCTACGATGCCCTGCGTCCATCAACTTAAGGCATACAGGTATAAAGCCTCATGTGTCTGTAATTTCACTGGCAACCCTTCAAACCGAAACACAGCAATGCTGCTTAGCAGCATGTAGGTATGATGTTAGTACTTCCCCGGGCGAGCCCTTTCACAAGGAACTTTAAAAATCTTACTCTCTCTCTCTCTCTTTCTCTTATATTGTTATACAATAGCTGTAAGCGATCTATTACAGACGCTTTTGAGTCGAGGGTGCTATAGATAGATTATAATAATAAGTAATGCTGGACATTTCACAAAGCTCCATCTAGCCCCAAACTAAGCAGAGCTTGTACTATGGGAACCATATAACTGATAGAATACTTATATAGGTACTTTTATACTTATTAAGAATGCTTATTCTAGTTTCAAATTTATTTACGGCCCTAGGACCGAAATGTTGATAATCCTTTTGGTCTGTGATTTTGGTTTGTCTTGGTTAGTAAATTTATATAAGTTTAATTTTTTCAAGCTTATTAAATTTTTTAACAAATATTTTTTTTTTAAGAACAAGAGCTCGTTCATGGCTCTGCAGCTTGAGCTAGAGCGTTACAGAGACTAAAAGTCAACATGCGAAACTGGAAATGACCGTTGGGTGCAACAAAGAAGGTCTGAAGTGGAAAATCGTTTATCAATATAAGCCACCCAAGTGCTTGATAGGAGAAGCAACTACGGCGCGAACAAGATAAGATCCTTTAAAAGCTTGAACCACTTGAAGCCAGGAACCGGTGTGTGCACACTGAGAAATTAATTTTCTTTAAAAATATATATAAGGGCCATTGTGTATAAGTTCAAGTTTTAACTTAGTTAATTCGATATGCAGGTTTAAATTTATTTAATCCCAAATGGAACATACATTTGGACCCAGTTTTAAACGCTATCAAAGTATTACGGCGGGCGACTATAAACAAAGCGCAAGTGCATCACACGTCACAGATTTTGCGTGTCAGCAAATATTTTTAAGCGTTCTATATATGTTAACGCTAAGGTTGTCTGAAATTAAGTATTTGTTATTATTCCTATCTGTGTATTACTCTGAATATTAATAAATGCTATAAGTTTATAATAAATGGAACTAGATGAAATTTGCAACAAAAATCATCTCTAAAATTAGCCATTAACATTCTATAAATTGAAATTGCAGTTTACAACGAGGTAGATCCCGCCCGCAGCTTCACACGCGTTGTTTGTCAATTAAAACATTACACGTCTCAATCCCGATCATAATCTATGCATATACCAAATTTCATAGTAATCGGTCCAGCCGTTCTTGAGTTATAAATGGTGAACTAACCCGACTTTGTTTTTAGGTATATATAGATATAGATGTCATTCAAAAGCACAAATCATGAAATAACATTAATCGCCAACTTAACAAGCTATCGATGTCGCATCCACTCGGAATCTGTTCGGGGGTTTGGTACCGCGGTCACGTCCTGGCTAACTGTCCCGGCGCTACCTGACAAAATGATATTTTTCAGACACTCTTCTACAAACAAACTCTTTCGTTTACTCTTTCGAAGTGGAGGTGGTTTGAAATTCGATTAGGATTTCGGATCAGATGGTTTTATTTTGATTCTGCCATTTCACGCTATATGAAGCGCTTTCATCTTAACAGATTTATGAGTTTCCATGTTCCGACCATTTCCATGTCATAGATTATTTTATGGCGAACATAAATAATCTATGACATGGAAATGGTTACCTACAACATTTAAAACGGAAAGTTCAGTTTTGAAACGCTTTGGCCCGGACTATATGGCATCCGGGTTATCAGGGACCGTTTTTTAATGGCTCCTGACCAATCTGTCGCACAACCAAACATTTGAATTTTTCCTGCATCGACTACACACGATCCGAGGCCATCCGACTCCGATTTTTACCTAGAAGCAACCGGGACATGCTCCGGATTCGCAGGATCTGGGAGACCTGGATGGCATATATTCCGAGTCTTTCACTATTTAACTCGTAAGTGTTATACCGTATTTTACTATAAATAAAATAAATACTAAACTAGCTGTAACTATCAAGTATGTACAAAATTAGTTCGCTGTTTATGAAGCTACAACTCGTGAACATAGTTCACATAAAAAGGTGTCTTAACTTTACTTTTATCACTCAAACTTGCTTTTAGAGCAGTATTAACAAATTCATATCTGGCTCGCGGAGTTCGTTCCGTTTGCCCTTTTGAACTTTGAGAAATGGAAGCAAGGACGTAACTAGGATTTTGACTAGGTAAGATTTTGTACAAAAGGCAAGATTAAACCAGTGTGTGGGTTAACATTTTGTCTAAGATGAGATGATGATTTTATTCAAATCATTGGAGGTAATCATTTTAGATGGACGATATAAACTGTTCGAGTGGGGCCTAAACCCTCATTAGTGCCCCATCTTACTTTACCTTAGCTACGTCCGCGAAAGTATTCTGTTTGCTAAGCGAAAGTATTTGGTTAGTGAAGAAAGTACGCATTTTCGATCCCATTATTAAAAGAACCTTTTGTGGAAAACGTATGACTTTGCCACCTTTCTTTTTCACGATACCGTTTGATCGACAAATTTAATAGACGAAGAATTAATTTTGGCAAATCGTGCAGGATAAAAAAAGATTTGCCGGAAGAAAACTTTCCTTAGGGTTAAGCTCACCTTTGTACGTGTCTCTTTTGCATGGTTTTATATCTGTAATATATTTGTGTATATGTCACCGGAAAATAACAAGAATCGTAAGTTGATAAATTTTCAAGGTAGTTAATCAACTTTCGGAAAATCATAAAAGGCATTTGAAATGTATTATTTAACTTATGTATTTTAGTAAATTGATTAATTTACGGCGTCTTGCAGTTATATGATCCGACGTAAGCGAGGTGTACGCTGATTGGTCGCCGCCATTACCGGTCTAAACGTAAACAAGCCGATCTCGTGTCCGTACGTGATTTTATAGGTTAGGTTAGGTTAGTAACTTAATCAATTTTTTTTTACGTGGGGAAATCCGTCATGGATACCTTCCGCCTTGGGATGGTGATGGCGGAAGGTTATGTCAGATTCTTACTGACTAAAACCTCACGGGGTTCCTTCTGAACACCTTTGGTCGAGGCTGTGGTATGTTTTGCATTCTCTAATCTATATATCACACATGCATACATAATCTAACCTTTTTTTTTTTCGTGGTGGAATCCTCATGGAACCGCTCTGAACTCAGGGAGCGGTATGTCGGACTCCTACCGGCTAAACCTCCACCGCGTTTCTCCGATCGCTGTATGCCGGGGACACGGGAACAGAGAACATTCTTCCGCGACCCCGGTGACGTTGGTCCGCTCTTGCGGGCCCCATCTCTTAGGGTTTAAAGTCATCTCTACTAACTATATACAACATATATACTATATACAACAGTATATAGTTAGGCCACTGCTATGGGGGATGGAGGTCGGCATACGCTCTCGCATACGCCCTCCTCCTTCGCCCCGGTCTTGTGCAGCGGATTGAGAGAGTGCTCTCAGATTCCCTGTTCCTCTCCGCTGCTTCCTTCTGCTGCACTACATTTTCGCAGAAGTACTTAGCAGCTTGCCACGACCTATTGCTCTCGACCATTGCGCAAACTACGGTCGGGAGAAAAAGGTCGTGACCTACAATGTCACCGAGAGCCTGGCGCTCTTCAACCCAGGCAGGGCAGAACTCGAGAGTGTGCTGAGCCGTATCCTCGAGGCAATCGTCACAGTGGTGGCACGTTGGTAACTGTTCCCTCCCAATTTGGCACAGGTATTTCCCGAAACAGCCGTGTCCTGAGAGCACCTGCGCCAGCCGGAAGGAAACGGTACCATGCTCCCTGTCCATCTACTGCTGAAGCACTGGGCGGATTGCCTCGATGGTCCGGATACCGGCACTTGGCCTTGCTAGCCTCTCCTGCCACTCCTCTAAGAGGATCTCACGGAGTTCAACCCTTTGCCGCTCCACTTCTCTCAGTTCCGGTTGCTCGCCCTGAGCCATAGCGTTCTCGCGCCAAAAATAAATTGACGCAAGGACGCTTGCATCCATGTCCCAAGGCGGTGACCCCGCCAGCACACATGCCGCTTCGAAGGAGATAGTACGGTATCCCCGTATCACCCTGATTGCCATCGCTCTTTGAGGCCTACGTAAAAGAGTGACGTTCCGGCTGTTCAGGGTGTCAGCCCACACCGGAGCTCCATACAGTGCCATGGAGCGTACGACGCCCATGTAAAGACGCCGGCAGCCTACGTGTGCTCCCCCAAGGTTCGGCAATAGTCTTCCGAGAGCGGCCGCCGTACGCATTAATTTTGGCGCTAGGCGCTGAAAGTGTGAGTTAAAGTTCCACCGGATGTCAAGGACGAGTCCCAGATATTTCATCGTTGACTCGACACCGATGCGAACTCCACCCACCACAATGTGGGATCCTGCTGGTGGTGCTTTCCTCCGCCCATGGAAACACAGGGCTTTTGATTTGTTCAGGGCCACTTCGAGTCCTAACTGCCTTTTTTTTGTCACCACTTGAGCCACACCAGCTGTTGCAAGAAGGGCGGCGTCCCGATAGATTTTTCCGCTAGCCGCTAGTGTCCGTGTCGCTCTCATCCATAGTAGGGGACGCCATCGTCGGTGGCGTGTGCTCCTCCCTGGCAGGAAACAAAGTCGATACCACTTCCTCCAGTAGCCGGGGCTCGAGGCTTTGTGTCAGTGGGGGGATACATAATCTAACCTAACCTAACCTATATAATATTAAAATAACAGATCTAAGTGTTTATTAACTCTATGAATAAACACTTGCCAAATGCTTGCAGCCAATGCCATTGACTAATCAGAGAACAGTGTTACGGGTGATAGTGTACCGTTAAAATGTACACTGCAACGATTGGTCCATTCGTGTATGATTTGACTTGTGGCAAAATCGTTAATTATAAAATTACCGCCAGGCACCGTCAGTTGATCAATTAGCTAACATTTATTGCGTTAAAGGTCACAGCTCACTACATCAACCCGGCACCCGACCCGCACCGCCTCGCCGCTCGGCGTTCACTCGTTGACAGAGGGTGGACCACGGGTGGACGCCTCATTATTACCGGTGAACGCTGCGTGGTCAACTAGTGGTCTTCGCGCAGTCAACAGGTGGACGCCGCGTGGTCAACCAGTGGACCTCGCGCGGACAACTGGTGGACACCGATACGTTAGAAAGAAAGGCTGGAAATGACGAGTAGGTGGAGAGCGAAGCATCGCCGCCGCATTGTGCTTGCGTGAATCACTCGCGGGCCGCACTGGGTCACCGAGTAGTCAACTCGTCGTCCGCGCATGAACGGCATACGTCCGAGGCGATTCGGAGGTGATGTAGTGAGCGCACGTTCATACAATTTCATATAAATAATACTAACCGCTCGAGGCGAGGCGGTGCGGGTCGGGGTGCCGGGTGAATGTAGTGAGCTGTGGCCTTAAATAATACATTTCAAATGCCGTTTATGATTTTCCGAAAGTTGATTAACTACCTCGGAAATTTATCAACTTACGATTCTTGTTATTTTCCGGTGACATATATAAAAAAAGTAAGAATATCATGTTCGATCTTAAAAATTACGTATTTATTTTCTATCATTATTATAAATACGCGGCTTATCACTTAATGTTTTGTTAGTATTCCGATCGACAATGTATATGTATTTTTTTGATATTTCTTCATTCTTGATAAGGCCAAGATAAAAATATTTTTGTACGCACTTAATGGGGATTTATGTACGTCCTAGATAAATAACACTTAATGAAACCAGGTTATTTCACAAATAAGAATGTTTAATCATTTGCGGATTGAATATCAAAGCTCGGAGTTATACTGAGATTCGTACCATGGCCTTATGGCCAATTTGGTCCGAATAAAACTCGTTCTCCAGACCCTACAATACCTCTAGCTCTACATATTGGCCCTTCAAATCCTCTCCATGTAAGAGTAAATTCGAATTTCAGAACGGTCTAGACAGAGCCTTCGAACAAATGTGTACTTAAGGGCGCATTTAGATAGGTAGCAGATTATCAGCAGCCATCTATCGGCGTTCACGAATTTGTTATCAATGTATCTCAATGAAGAGTTCCTTTGACAGGGCTCGCCTGGGGAAGAACTACAACCATACCTATTCTGTCGCTAAGCAGAATTGATGTGTTTTGATTTGAAGGGTATGGTTGCCGGTGAAATTACAGGCACATGAGGGTTTACACCTGTATGCCTCAAGTTAATGGACGCAGGGCCGTGCATCGTAGGGCACGTACTTAAGGCGCGTGACCTATGAGCCAATACTTTCATATATAATATATATATAATAGGCATGGTTGCCAGTTAACATTAGGTTATATGCTTGTTCTACCACCATCTCGAAATAAAAAAAATTAAAAGTGTTGAAAGAGGTATAACTGATTATCGCGCGCATCTATGTACCGATGTTAATATGTAAGCAATCAGATAAACTAGTGGTTTGACTCGAATTGAGATGTGGCGAGTCTCCCGAGTTTAAAAACAAAAAAATATTATGTGTAATCTTTGACTATCATTGACGAAATGTCTCCGATCTTCATGTTGGAGGGAAAAAGTGGACAAACAAAAGAAAGAACTATCAAAATAGTGCCATGAAATGAAGAACCAATTAAGGTATAGGGAGTTCATGTTAATTGGTTACTCTTTTTTGGGGTAGAAATTGCCGTTATTCTAGATCTCAGAGCTTTCACTATATTTGTGTCACTAAAGCTACACGTATACCAAATTTCAACACTGTGGGGTCACTGGTGTACCCTGTCAATTTTGTCAAATTTCAGTTTTTATTATTAATAACTTAAAAACTACAAAATTTAAACAAAAAATTAAAACGGGTTCAAAATGTAATCATCAATACCTTTAATTAAACGTACAATTTGACCCGATATTATTTATTTTGTTTATTTTTACCCCTCTTGAACCCTAATATCTCAGCAACCCCTATACAGTTTTAGGTCATTTAGTCACACCAGAACCTATATAATAAATTTCACGATGATCGGATCAATGCTTCGAAAGTTATCCTTGGACAAACAAACATACATACATACATACAACGCCAATTTGCCCAAGTTGATTTGGAGATCTCGCTTTGCTCGATCAATTAATACGTGAGTGAAAACTTTGTACCCCTTTTTAACAAAAACACGACAGAACAGAAATACAACTAAAATAGAGGTACGGGTTCCTATGAACCTACTCCAGGCACCAGTCTCTCAATATTAGATGACTTGACACCCAAAAAACTTGACTTTGGCCTTAGGTAAGATATAGCTAGGTACAAGAGGTCGTCTTTTGAATTATTTTTTCTTCGAAACACAGCGATATGGGTTTGCTGCAAGCTTCCAAGTGCAACCAGTTAGATATGAAAATGCATCCTTACTGAGGACGAGTGTTTCACGGCGGGAACCTCAAATTGGTCACGTATCACTTTCCCCTTACTGGCACGTGGAGCATTAAATTTAATCTATAATGTTTCAGCTCAAGTGGTTCAACTAGTAAATCTTATCTGTGCTTTTGAATAACAATATTTAGTTAGAGTGTGTTTGAGTAAACATGTGGGTGTTTGCGAGGAATTTGAGGACGATAGGTTTATGAAACAAGAACTTAAAAGCACAATGACAAAATACGAAGTTTCGATTCTACCATATGAGTTTTGTGGACTAAACATTGAAACAGAGTATGCGATTGTAGTATAATATTTTTTAAATATGACTATTATAAAATACGAGACATCCTAAACTCTTTTTGTAAAAATCGCAGAAACCATGTCTAATAAATAGATACTACACCAAGAAAGGATCACGTAGCAAACTTTTAATAAAGTTGCCGGAGAAGGTACGTTTACTCCGAAGATATCGTTATGACTCTGGGGAAGTTTGCCTCGGTTACGGATAAACCGTCATAATCGCTGTCATCCGCTTCATCATAATTATGTTGGTTTAAACTAGAAGACCGTGGTGGATGGTTTAAAGACGCCTATACCCGGCAGTGGGTGAAGTTAAGCTGTGGATAATGATGAAGAAAGTAGAAAGTGTGTCATTAGTTCATATATTTCATGGTTCGTGAAGCGATTGTAATCAAGAAATTTTCAAATTTCAATCGAGAATATGGCTATATTCTCTCAACGTCCTGGAACCCGGTGATTATTAGGTGTGCGCGTCGTAATCGGTCGTCTCATTGCGTAGATACGGTTAGTGTAGTGTGTCTTAATACGAATGAGGACATTTCAAATTCTGAAGACCAAGTGAGGTTAGTTGCTGCAGCTGCCATCATTCATTAGAAATGATTAAATTTAATTCTGTTTGCTGTGTTATTACTTTCTAATCTAATCTAACTAGCACGTGTTATCCCACTGCAGGGCAAGGGCCTCCCTTCCCTTTTTTCATTCTATGCAATCTTGAGATTCCGCTAGCCAGGATAACGAAAAGGTGTCAAGTTCGTCGCGCCATCTCCGCCTGGGTCGACCACGTGGACGCGGTCCTTGTGTATCAATGGTGATTTTAGGCCAAAAGTAGTCAGGCATGCGGCACACATGCCCAGTCCCATTTTAATTTGGCGGACAATGAATATTGCCTACGAATATTGTTTTTGAGAAATTAATTTCCGCTGTCGAATGTCCGCTAGATATATATAAGAAATAAGGTTACAGAAGCTTCTAACAAATACTCCGTGAATATTAGTTTCCTTCACAATGTCTGTAACTTTACCTTTCAACACTGGGTTTTGCAATTTGTGGAAGCCAGATAGCATTTTAATGAATATAGAGTAAATTATGGTATATTTATTAAACAATTTGTAACCTCTTCGTTAATAACAACCTAATATTTAACCTTTAGCTTATCGGGTGGGGCAATTAGTTTTTAATGATATGAAACTAGCTTCCACACGCGGCTTTGCACGCGTGGTTTAATAATAAAAAGAGCCTATGTCTCAATCCAGGTCCTACCTTTGTAAGGTAGATCCAACCTTTGTATCAAACTTCATAAAAATCTGTTCAACGTTACGGATTGAAAGCGTAACAAACAAATAAATAAAAAAACTCAATTTAGCATTAATAATATTAGTAAGTATGATGATTAGAATGATTAAAACGAATCAAGTACATACTTTACTTTGCTAGCAATTGATATTTCAAAATAACGCATAGATAGAAACATGCCCCATCAGTTGCGTTTGTGTCATTCAGTTCAGAGGCTGACGCGTGTTCTCCATAGATAACGCACAAAGCAATGCCAACATGTCACATTGCTCAAACAAACCCGCTACTAGAAGTGAAATTCCCGCAAAAACAAGCACGCAGATTTAGACAAGGCTGGTTCGTAGAGTGAAACATCATTATAGCAACACAAAAAAAAACATACCTAACAAATGTGTCTCACAATTATACCTAAACGATGGATGTTACAAAAAGGCGCCCAAGCCAGCATTTGTTGTGCTTTTGGCATAACGCTGATCTTCCGTTGGAACTATTTTAAAAAGAAGAAACCACGGATGTCCGCCTGCACAGGACTACAATTACTAAAAATATGTATTTATATCAACCAATTTTGGACGCAAAGTCTGTACTGTATATCGACTGTATCGATATATGACAGTCTATATATTACTGTATAGCTTTGAGTATAACTTGATGATGTATGCTGAGAAAGCTATCAATTTTTCCTGTAAGTTAGACAACTTTTTTCGCAAATCGTACGATAAGTTTGTCTACAAAACAGCTACGTTTAATTCCAGTTATATATACGTCCCGCTTAGTTAGAAATTTGTCTACCGAACCATATTATAAGTGACTTAGAGCTCTAGTAACACAACACGCATCCCAGACCATAGATTAGATTAGATAATTCTTTATTACACACCACGAAACAAATAACAAATATCCTAGATTATTAAAGAGTAGATTGGTAGATATACAGGATGTTTGGTAATATACTGACGATATTCAAGTGACGGTTTCTCAAAACATAAAAAATACTTCTCGAAAAAAACTACTAGTTATATTATCAAATAAAAAAAAGTCGACTAAGTTTAGGTGATTAACTCGGTATAAAACTTACTGCCTACTCTTGCAATCGACATCCAAAAATAAAGGCCGATTTGATATCTCTTTCGGAAATGGCTGCGGGTTTTGGGTTAGAAAGGGACAACAAGAGACGTCACCAATATCTTTGATTATCTGATGGCAAGCATTAAGCAATAGTACAACATAAGTATAATAAAGTGTTTGTTTTTACATGCCAATATAAATTATACATTACTATGGTAAACATTTAAAAAATGTACTTATTATGCTCATCAAAATAACCCTTTTCATTTTTGTGCGTATATTATCAAACACCTTATATACCTATACATTAATTAGTAGTAGGTACATGGAACAGTACATTTTCTTACAACGGATAAATAAAAGGAAATAAGCTTCCACTCTATCAGGTAATTATTATGTTATGCTTTACAAAAACAAATATTATTCCAAATTGTACCTTTTGACTTTGCGATAAAGACGATATTCAGTTCCATTAAATTACAAATCCTGTGAGATCCTCACTCCAGACGCTTACTGTCACTAGCTTCTGAAATACTAGCTGTCATCGCCTTGTTGGGGATTAATTTCGCTACTTGCTTGGCTTTTATTTTGACGGGTAGCAACAATTTTGAATAATAGACTTATTTTGAGTAATAGAGTTTAATTTTATAGTTAAATCCATGCCCCCTCTAAGATTGACGACCGTAAGAAATGAATGCCTGAAATGAATGAAAGTCCGATGCAATAGTCCGGATGACAGGTAATATGTCCTAATCTGTGACCTGTCTGCGATATTTTTCCATTCATTCATTCAATTCATTCGCCGGATCCGGACGT
Organism: Philereme transversata; assembly: GCA_963924445.1. Classification (NCBI taxonomy): domain Eukaryota; kingdom Metazoa; phylum Arthropoda; class Insecta; order Lepidoptera; family Geometridae; genus Philereme; species Philereme transversata. The sequence goes on from OZ004353.1 coordinate 10,599,131, forward strand.
TTTTTTTTGAACACAGACAAATTAGATGTTTTTGTAATAGCGGCCATTATTGTTTGTTTGTGTTGAGGAGTGTTGTGTGCCTAAATGCGACAGCCAACGATAGGACGTTATATTTCATAAATTTCCTATGAGAAAAGAACTTCTGGGTCAGTGGTTATGGCTTATTAATTGTGAAAAACTTTTGCGGATGCAAAGTGTGGTCAACAAAGTGTTCGTTTGTGATATAAAACAAAGTGTTTGAAAAAAGGTCTCTTATACATGCTAATCGTTTAAAATTTGGTGCCTATCCAACTTTATTTTTTGTCTCTATCATTTTTATTTCTATCAAGTACATGCCAAAGTTCAAACTCGTTCTCCTTGTAGTTTCGGAGATATCGTGATGAGTGAGTGTGTTAGTGGACTTCTCTTTTATATACATATATAGAAGATTATGTATGTACTCTCGTGCATTACTTTCTAGTTTCTTCTCTATTATTAAAAAATGAACCAATGCAAATGTTATGTTAACGTTGAATAAAATAGTTTGACTATGCTTGTTTTGTTCTTTCTTTGATGTCAAGTATTAAGCGTAATATTGGTGGTGCAACCTATTATGGATGTATGTATATAAAACCGCGTTCGCTGGTGGAATGCGCATGCTGGCAGATGCCTTAAAAGAGTTACCGAAAAGGAAAAAAAAAAGAATGACTGAAGGTGAGATTTAAAAAAAAACACATGTCAAAATCTATTGTGGCATCGGTTCATTCGGTCCTTTACGCTTCAACTCCAATCTACTTCACATGTCCGTCTGTACATCTAAGTGGTATGTGGTTAAATCAAATAAGTTTACTAGGTTGGTGTAATAATAAAGAATTATCTGGCTATCTAAATCGTAAACTACTAACCCTTTGTATCCTACGGATTTGGATTAGAGAGAGAGAAAAATAGGAGAAAATGTAGATCCAAAAGGTTCCCAACTATTTATAATTTTGTATGCAACACAGACCTGTATATTAGGTGAATCGTACACAGTTTGCGGAATCGTATACCGTAAGTACATGAAATTTTATTATGGGGATGTGCGAATATCGGATGAATTTTGAACTAGGAATAAACTTGCAATCTAAATTCATGGGACGGTGGATCGGAGTCGGACGGTGGCCGGACTGGCCGCCTTTACTTATTTGTACATTTGCACTGCGTTTGTTACTATTTGTGAACAAAAATATCGCAGCTGGTCCGCTACGTGACTCTTTCACGGGACAAATGAAAACTTTAAGCGTTCGAGCTCTCATTGATTGGAAACTGGTATTAAACGAATAAGAAAAAAAGTCAAATGTTTTATTAAACGTGATATAGGAAAGCTTCTGATATTTATTTAAGGTTAAAATCTAGGGCCAGTTAAAAAGTTCTCAAAATTTGTAAGTTAAACCATTGGAAATGGCAAGGAAATTTAAATTAAAGAAGTTTGGTCGATTTTATACGAAGGACTAGCTGACATTCCCGGAAATTTCCCGTTCCCGTGGGAACTTTGGGATAAAAACTATATAAAACACTCTTGTCAAAGTGACGCGACACTTCACGTAAATGAACGACGTAACTGAACATCAAAGAACGACGGATAAAATAGATGGATATTGTTCATACAAAAATCGCGATTAAAGGGGGGAAGGGGGGGGAAATACTTTTCCAAGAAGTGTGACCACTAAAACCGTTGCACGAGACTTTTATATATTAGAAGATTACCCCCAGCTACGAACGTCTTTCGACTGATGATACAGACGAGACTGATAATTCGACGATAACACAGATCTGACATTGAAACTACATTAAGTCTACACTAGTTTGAAGCAAACACCATAACATACAGAGATAGGTTAGCCTAGATGAGAATTCAATAAGCTAGATATGGCTATTGTTAAATAGTTCAAAGGCATTGTATAATAATAGGCATATCGTCACAAACAAAAGCCGTCGACAATGGCTTGCTATCGTAATATTGTAACTTGACGTGGCGAAGCGTGCCACGCGTGATTGGGCCCCGTTGGAATGTAAACAGGGTGGGTCCTTACTAAGGTTTCCGTTGTAACAAGTGTGCTTAAGTGACATTATTATATATATGAACAGAAGTTGGATTGTAAACAAACGGTTATGATGGGGGAGATGCCCGCAAAACCGAGTTTTGCGGAGATAGAAAAGAGAAAAGGTCTGTGGTATGTACCGGAAAGGGATAATGAGTGGAAATTGGTGCAGAGAAAGCGGCTGAGTAATAAATTTACTACAAGTCAGGGCAAGGCTAGTATGGAACAAAATAGTAAATTTAAGGCTGCTGAGACCAAAGTACCACTTTTTATTACCAACGTACATAAAGATGTTTTAGAGGCGGATATTGCAGGATACATAATAACAAAAACAAAAGAAAAGGTTTCGCCAATCAAGTTAAAAATGACAAGAGAGCGGAGCTATAACGCCTTTAAAATCTTCGTGAGCAAAAGCAACTTGCAAACATTTTTGGATGTCAGTCTTTGGCCAAAGGGAATTTCTTTCAGGCGGTTTATAAACCTGAGAGATAAAGATCATGTCGCGCTTGCACATGAGGGTGAGAGGCAATCTCCTAAAGCTCAAAATGGATAGTACACCCTACAGAAACTTCATCTCTTTTAACTGTAAATCGCTTAAGCGATCTTTAGAGGGCGTAAGGAGTCTCTGCAAACAAGCGGATATCATCGCGCTGCAGGAGACTTGGTTGTTGCCGCACGATTTATCAATGGTGACTGCTGTGGACGATGAGTTCGGAGGCACCGGGACTTCTGCTGTCGACACCTCGGCGGGTCTGCTCAGAGGAAGGCCGCACGGAGGAGTTGCCTTGTTATGGAAAAAAGATGTGTTTCGGTCAGTTAAAGTGATAGAATGTGCTGATGCCCGTCTAGTGGCTATAAAAGTGAACCTCTGTGATAGATTTATGATAATTTTTAGTGTATATTTGCCAACAGACTCTCAAGAAAACTTACCTGAATTTACACAATGTTTAGGTAAAATTAGCTCAATTATTGAAGATAACAGCGACACTGACGCTTTTTATATTTTAGGAGATTTCAATGCGCATCCAAAGGAGCGTTTCTGTAATGAACTTTTAGACTTTTGTAAAGATCAAGACTGGACATGTGCTGATATTAACATGTTAGGAGCTGAGTCTGCAACCTTTACTTTTGTCAGCGAGGCTCATGGGTGTGTGAGGTGGCTTGATCACTGCGTGGTGACCGGTGCCGCTCTGCCATCTATATGTCGGGTATGGGTAGAGCATGGTATGCAGTGGTCTGATCATTTTCCACTTTTTATCGAATGTGACTTGGGTAGAGTGAATCATAAGGTGAATGTATGCTCTACTACTTTACCAAATACTGTATTATGGGGAGAGCGTACTGAAAGCCAAATTGAGTATTATCAGCAGCTTTGCAACTCGAGACTTAGAGAAATTGACTTTCCAGTTCAGCTCACTCATTGTTGTGATGGAATTTGTTATGACATAGATCATAAGGTTTTATTAAAAGATATGTATCTAAATATTGTTACCATATTGTCAGAAGCCGCAGCATCGTCTTATGAGCGAGGAGGACTTCGGAGGAGAGGTGGTTATATTGCCGGGTGGAACAAGCATGTTGCATCGTTCCACGGAGAGGCCAGGCTTAAATTTTTGGCGTGGGTTGAGGCTGGTAAGCCGAATAGTGGTCGATCCTATGTTGATATGTGTGAGAGTAGGAGATCTTTCAAGAAGAAGTTAAAGTGGTGTCAAAACCAACAAGACCAGATTAAAATGGATACTCTTGCTTCTCACCACACAGCCAAAGATTTCAAACAGTTTTGGAAACATACTAATAAACTAAATGCAAAGTCTGGCCTCCCTGTGAGTGTAAATAATGTTTGTGACGACAGTATGATAGCAAATTTATTTAAAGAGCACTTCAGGGTTATGCCAGAGTTAAACTCTACTGTGTGTGGTCAATCTAGTGCTAAGAGTGTCGTGCAAAAGAGGGCAGTATGTTTTGGAACCAAAGAGGTACTAAAAGTAATTCAAACCATGCAGCGTGGAAAATCTCCCGGGCACGACGGTCTTAGCATTGAACATTTAAAGTACGCAGGTGTTCATCTGCCCAGCGTACTCTCCATGTTTTATAACCTGTGTCTCTGTCATGGCTACTTACCTGATGAGATAACAAAAACTATAGTTGTTCCAATTGTAAAATGTAAGACAGGAGATATATCGGATAAAAACAATTACCGGCCTATCTCCCTGGCGACAATAATGGCGAAGGTTTTGGATAGCTTGCTTAATAGCATTCTCTTGCAACACGTCCAACTTCACGATGCTCAGTTTGGTTTCAGGGCTGGGCTTTCGACGGAGAGTGCAATCTTGTGTCTTAAGCAGGCTGTCGGGTACTACACAGATAGGAAGACACCGGTATACGCCTGCTTCCTGGATCTGTCCAAGGCCTTTGATACAGTTTTGTATGATAGGCTTTGGAACAAGTTGGAGGCTACGGGGGTACCGAGTGAGGTTGTCGCGTTACTGAGTCACTGGTATAAATGTCAGCGGAATCAGGTGAGGTGGGCTGGGGCGTTATCCGATGTGTATGGCATGGAGTGTGGCGTCCGGCAGGGCGGGATAACCTCTCCTCTGTTGTTCAACTTATATGTTAACGACCTCATCGGCGAGCTTAGCAATACTCATAAGGGTTGTTTTGTGGATGGAGTCTGCGTTAACAACATTAGTTACGCGGATGACATGGTACTGCTGGGACCGTCGGTGGGATCAGTTCGCAAACTGGTCACAATTTGTGAGGTGTATGCGGCTGAACATGGACTGAGATATAACTCGAAAAAGAGTGTAGTTCTCGTTTTCAAGGGTGGGAAAGATAGACCAGGTCATGTTCCGCCTATTATGTTAAATGGTGCGGCTCTACAAGTAGTTGGTAATTTTAAATATCTAGGGCACATTGTAACGGAAAGCCTGAATGATGACGCAGACGTTGAAAGGGAGCGTAGGGCGCTGGCGGTCCGGGGGAATATGATCGCTCGTAGGTTCGCTCGCTGCTCGAGGGAAGTGAAAATCACTCTTTTTAAGGCTTACTGCCAGTCCTTTTACTCGAGTAGCCTCTGGCTTAACCACACCCGCCGGGTGGCCAGCGCTCTACGAGTCCAATATAATAATATCTTCAGGATGCTGATGCGGCTGCCTCGCTTTTGCAGCGCATCGGGTATGTTTGCAGAGGCGCATACGGACGGATTTCATGCGATCATGCGCAAGAAAGTCGCGTCCATACTCAAGCGTGCGCGCGGCAGTAGCAACGGCATCCTGAAAATGATTGTTTCGCGTTTGGACTGCCCCATCCTTACCAAATGGATGCAAATACTTTTAGGTAATAGTTAAGTTAGAGTATTATTTGTAATTATTTTAATTTATTTAATTATGAAATTATTGACATGCTTTTAAATTATTCGATTATCTTTGTTATTAATTTTTAATTTCTGTATATCTAATTATTTGATGATTATGTCTATAAAATATTGTATGTTAGCGATTAAGAATTTTTATATGGATTTTTAAATCTGAATTAAATGAATAATAATAATTATTGAGAGACATGGGTTGCAGAGACACTGGGAACTATTCACAACTGATAACAAACAACCCATGAAGGGTCTGTCTTTGATTTTATCTTGTATTTCCCTGATTTTATTTATGATCAATTTAACTTGGTTTCAAGGTACTGTATTGTAAGGATTGTATGGTAGAAAACTTGTGAATTCTAAAAACTCAACACTAAAAATCGTATAACTTGTAAACATCCCAATTACACACTAGACGCGATTTGATTTCATGCCTTCTCCATATTACGGATATACGATGACCAACTGTGCCACCGGTTGATTTGCCGGATGATTTTGGATCTAATTCAGTCCTAGTTTTCGTTATCTGATTATCTGAGTTGGAATACTAATTTCAGCTAAATGAGTGCGTTATAGTTTATCGATGCTGTAACCTAAATAAATTGGTAAGTGTCATCGACTTCTGTAATCAGTAAAGCTGTATAGCATTTTTTTAATATACAAAGTTATTGTTACAGATTTAAATGGGTATTTATCGCGTATGTACCTTTTTTATTTGTTATCCCCACGTTCCGACTGTGTTGCAGCAGCCGTGGTCACGGGTGGACTGGCGTACTTGGAGTTACCGTCGAAAAGTGATGGCAGCTGCAGCAACTACCCTCACTTGGTCTTTAGAATTAGAAATGTCCTCGTTCATAATACGATACGTCGTATCTACGCACTGAGACGACCGATCACGACGCGCACACTTAATAATCCACGGCTGTTGCAAGACTGTCGAAACGTCGGGATAATAAATAAAAAAGGTATATACGCGATAAATACCCGTCTAAATCAGTAATTATCTGCAGTGATCGCAAACGTTTGAAAAATACTAAAGTTATTGTTGTAGTAGTTTTTATTTATTTTATTCATACACAAAGCCGTAATGTTTTTAAAATACCTATATGTTTTTATATTTGTTCAACTCCAAATCAACTTGGACAAATCCGCATTGTATGTATGTATGTAGTAAGTATGTATGTATATATGATTTTTTATTGTCCGAGGATAACTTTCGAAGCGTTGATCCGATCATCGTGAGATTTGATACATAGGTAGTGATGGCACAATTTTGGTGTGAATAAATGAGCTTAAAATGTTGGGGGGTTGTTGAGATATTGGGGTTCAAGGGGGTAAAAAAAATGAATATGAGACTATTAGGTCAAATGGGACGTCAAATGAAAGGTCTTTATCAGTGCATTTCAACCCTGTTTTTATTTTTAGTTTATTCTTTGTAGTTTTTAAGTTAATAGCCATTATAAAAACGAAACTTTAACAAAATTCACAGGGTACACCAGTGACCCTACAATGCTGAAATTTGGTATTCGTGTAGCTTTAGTAGCACAAAAATATAGGCAAAAGTCTGAAATCCAGAATAACTGCATTTTGTACCTCAAAAAAGAGTAACCAAAAAAAAGAAACGTTACCTGTAATTTGCATGAAATTATAGGTCAAGTAATTTGGTTATTTATTTCGGGGCACTATTTTGATAGTCAGAGATTACAAATAATATTTGTTTATTTTAATCCGAGACTCGCGAGATCTCAGTTCTGGGCGAACTACTAGTACTATTTGTTAGTTGCTCTTTAGTAAGGGGTTCTTCCTGAACAGGCGGGATGGGTGTTAAATTATTTTATGATGTAAATAGTTGTAAACGATACCTGCCTGTTCTGACAACGGATTTATCTTTTTGGCATTCAATAAAAACACGGGTAGAGCCAATGGCTAGTATTTTTGATAAATAGGTTTTCTTAGAAATTACCTTAGATTTTTTTTTATTTTGAAACTACCTTAATATCAAGTCTTAAAATATCAATGAAACAGCCTATATAATATAAACAACCAAATCATATTCATGCTCGGCATCGTCGCAAAGGTGCCGCCGATTTACGTTAATAATTGTTTATTGGAAATGTATCGATTAATGGATAAATATTCAAGCGGTGCTAAACACACCGCTAAAATCAGTTAATACGATTCCGAAAATGTCATTTAAGTTAATGTCGTACATAACAAAACAGGTTGTTTATGTATAATTTTTATACGGGATTGACATGGTCACTGATACAAAAAAAACACCCCCCACCTTTCCTGCACTCTTACAAAAACGTTACCCTATTTTACAGCAGTCTACGAGTAAAACGGCTGTAACTACGGACGGAAAGACAGACAGACGAAACTTTAAGGAATACTGAACCCTAGTTAAACGAATATTAAAAAAACGGACAAGTGCGAGTCGGACTCGCCCACTGAGGGTTCCGTACAAACTTGTACCGACAGTTTCGATGATTGATTACATACTTTAAATAAAGACTACATTTTTTGTGATTATACATAATTACAAATAATTTCAGATTTTTACCTGTACTTGTAGTATAAGACGATATTACTTGCCAGATTTCGGAGAGTACCCTATACATTTTGATTCCCTTAAGAGTGTTGAAATTTACTTTTTTGGGGCATAAACGGCCGTATCTTTTTTTTACGTCAACTTAGAAGTTTGATTTTATCACAGCTTCAAGGGACTGTAGATTTGAATATATGGTTTTAATTTAAACTCGATACCTCTACGTGTTCCTGAGATAAAAGGTACGTGTTCCTGAGATAAAAGGTATTGATAGACAAACGGACAAATGGGCAACAAAGTGATCCTATAAGGGTTCCGTTTTTTCTTTTGAGGTACAGAACCTTAAAAACATAATTTACCAGACGTGTATCGATTTCGAGTTCCTAATTGAATAGTGAACATGGTAGCGGTCTGAACAGTCAGGTGAATAACAAGATAAAACCCGTGAAATTTCTATTGAGGCTTTGATTTTTGGAAATCCTGAAAGAAGTACTCACACGCCTACTCTACTGCTTTAGTATCGGCGTATTGCTGGAAACTAAGGTAAACCATCTCTAAAAAAATATAATGCTAGGCATTTCACACAACGCTATCTAACTCCAAACTTCGTCAAGCTTGTATTATGAAAACTGAATAACTGATACAATACTCATATACTTTATTTATAAAAACATCATTAACGTCATCAAAGTACAACAGTCCACTGCTGGACGTAGGTCTCTCCCAGGGTGCGCCATGGAGCCCGATCCTCAGCTCTTCTCATCCCATGGTTGCCAGCCACAGCGCGCTGTAAAAACATACTTATAATAAATATAGAAAAACACCCAGACCCGAAACAAATATCTAGTGTAGATCAAACAAATATTTGTTTCACGACGGGAATCGAACCCACAACCTCGCGTCTCAGCCGGCTCTTCGCCCACTCCGCCACGGAGGTCGTCAATTATCATTTATATACTAATGTTATAAATTCTAAAGTAGCTTTGTCTGTCTGTTTGTAACGTTTTAATGGCATTTAAAGATTCTAACTTTTTGGGCAATTGATCAAAAAATTTATCTCAAAAGTGTAAAAAAATTAAAAAATTTCCACTCTGTTTTTTAGGTTTCTGAAGTAAGAATTTAGATATAAACAGAGATAGTAGGAAGTCGTACCCAGTTGCAGTTCCCTGACAAGATGAATGTACTTTCTTTTAAACTGTAAGTATAGAATTTTTGTTTTTATAGTGTTATCCGAACACTTACGGAAAATTCCGAGATTTTTAAAACCACCTCAAGCCTAGACGGGACCGTCTAGTCTAGGCTTGACAATTTTTGAGATGGTTTTATAAATCTTGTAAGTATAGAAGTAAATATAAGTAATATATATATGAAATATCAGTTAATATTAGCGGAATGAACTGCGAATTGATTGGGATTTTTAGACACTCGTGGGAGCTGTCTTCAGAGCGAACCACTAGTTTATTCACACAAAAAATTACTTAATATTTTAATATATCTTTGTAATAATATAAGTAAAAATGTATCGATTGCAAAAATTTAACAATATTTTTCTTATTTTTAGAGAAGTTTAGAAAATCAGCAACAAGAGAAAAAACCCGGTCAAGTGCGAGTCGGACTCGCGCACGAAGGGTTCTGTACCATTATCTATAAACATCGGACTCAACAAATTGGGATGTACACAGTGTAACAATCGCTTTAGTCTTTACTGTAAAATGTTATGCGCACACGAGCATAATATTGCAATAAATATTTTCTTTTATTTTCTTTCACGCAATAGCACTATGTATTTTGTTTAAATAAATAAATAAATAAATAAATATCGCTGGACATTTCACACAGCGCTATCTAGCTCCAAACTAAGCAGAGCTTGTACTATGGGAACCAGATAACTGATAGAATACTTATATACTTTTTTTTGTAAATACATACTTATAATATATAGAAAAACACCCAGACACGAAACAAATATCTGTAGATCATGCAAACATTTGTTCCGCGGCGGGAATCGAACCCGCTACCTCCTGCGTCTCAGCCGGCTATACGCCCACTGCGCCACGGAGGCAGTCAATTATTATTATTAGTTATTTGCTTTATTTGAGGTTGGTGCCAATTAAGCTAGTCCTCTAAATTGTATGAGCGCCCATACAACTCAGAGGGCTATCTTAATTGGCGACAACTATGGGAACACCCTTTAATTTTCAACTTTTATTATTTTTTTATTGTACTGTAAGACCTTGTGTTTTGCCCAATTTCGTGATTCTAGGTCAACAGGAACGGAAATATTGGTTTTCGACCCAAAACCTATAGGGTATTTCCGGTTGACCTAGAATTGTCAATTTTGGTTAAAAGCAAGGTCTTACAGCACAAGTAAAGGGAAAATGCCGAAAAATAAAAAAGGTGAAAATAAAGGTAAATTTTGGCACATGAAAGTTTTTGCGAAAATCTAAATTTGCCCATATCTTTTTATCGTGTTGATTCAGTACCTTGATTTTTATACACCTAATAGGGACTATAGACTTCAGTATCTGGTATAAATTTCAATTTGCTATGTCCTTTTCCTGAGAAAATTGGTGGTGACACACGGACAGACAGACGGACAAGAGAGTTATATTATAAGGGTTCCTTTTTTTACCTTTTGAGGTACGGAACCCTAAAAACGAGAAGAAATCAGCCACGAATGAAAACCCAAACAAGATCTATCAAAATCGTTCAATCGAGATCGCTTAAAGACACAATTATAATAAGTACCAGCATAATATTTATGATAAGTAGGTTACCCTGCTGCCGGATTACATTACTGCCCTTGAATTCTGGACTGTTAAACAACAAGGCTCTTTTTAATGGAGTTATTAAGCATCCAAGTATTCATGGAATGTCACATATGCAAGTAAATACCACCACCATACGTGAAAATTATAGTTGTTTCAGTCACAATGAAATTTTCTAATGATTATGGCCAATTAAATCTGTTCGGTTTGGTATTTAAGCATCTCACTATCGATGGTACTACACAGTTGTTTCAGACATCTGAAGTAATGGGTTCTTTGGCTCCTTTTCTTATTTTGCTTTTTGCATTTTTAAGGAGCGGTAAGTGACGCTTCTAAGTATTCATTTTAAAGTTTTCACTTAACAAGTAATAAAAATACATTTAAGGCAACTTGCACAACAGTGCCTAAACGTATTTTGTAACTAAATATGATTTAGAGAGTTGTCAAATCATACAAATAAGTAAAACTTTTAACGTTACTACAAAAAAAGTTAAACGCTGATTAACGCGTGTTTAAAAAAATCCTTACCAATTTTTGTATAAGATTTTATTTGAACAGTGTTTAGTGGGTGTTTAACTTTTTTGTGGTAAGAGCCTACATGTTTAGTCGCTAAATACGTTTAGGGATCGTTGCAAGTCGGGCTTACTAATAGAATGTTGTTATGTCAAGTTGGTTTAGCGTGAGGAACTAAACTTGTAAAAAATTTTATCAATTGAAACCTTGAGCTTTATTTCAAATCAAAATATAGCTTTGATTTAAAATTTTTATCTATTTATTTCCATGCCCTACCTATATATAATAATATATATATATATAATTTAATGCCTCCAACAATTATTTCTTTATTTTATTTCGAGCAAGTTTAGACAATTATGGGGCTTACCACCAAAAAATAAAACACCCGTTGAAAACCTGTTTAAAAATGCTTTCGCAATAATTGGCAAGGAATGTTCGAAACATGTGTTCAACGGATATTTAATTTATTTGTGGTAAGACCCTTAATATCAGATTATCAGAAAAAAAATATCGTCACTTACGTTACTATCGGCTATCTAACTTCCGTTCCTCTTGGCTTAGAGAAATGAAATGAAATTATATTTATTACATGAAATGTCGTTATATTACAAGATGTAATTTTAGTTTGGGTCCAACTTTTATTATATACTAACTGTTGCGCACGACTTCGTATGCGTTAGCTAAATGTGTACGTAACCTAGAAATAAAGCTAAATTCGTTGTTGCAACTAATTTAATAAATTTAATATTGCTGGACATTTCACACAGCGCTATCTAGCCTCAAATTAAGCAGAGCTTGTACTATGAGAACCAGATAACTGATAGAATACTTATATACTTCTTTTTTTTGTAAATACATACTTATATTATATAGAAAAACATCCAGACCCGAAACAAATATTTGTAGATCATGCAAACATTTGTTCCGCGGCGGGAATCGAACCCGGAACCTCCTGCGTCTCAGCCGGCTATTCGCCCACTGCACCACAGACACTTGACTTGATACCCCATTTTTATCCTATGGAAACTGATTTACGGGATAAAAAGTAGCCTATGTGGTAATCCAAGTTATAATCTACGTATATACCAAATTTCATCGAAATCGGTGCAGCTGACGTGATTGAGTAACAAACAAACAAATAAACAATTAAACAAATATCCATACTTTCACATGTATTAGTGTGATGAATTTAAAATAATTACATTGTTCAATTAATAATTTATCAATTTAATTAATTGATAAATATCTCCATTTTCAGATGTGTTAGCACGTCGCGCTATTGGATCCGACGCAGGTGGGGACAATTATATAGTTGGTGGAACCGAAGCTAACATAACCGACTTTCCTTACATGGCCTACTTGCTCCTTTCCGACGGACAGGATTTCTTCGAGTGTGGAGGCTCTATCATCAACAGACGGTACATACTGTCTGCGGCACACTGTTTTCGAGGGTAATCCATATTTTGTTACACTTTGTTGGTAATTTTACTTACTTTTTAAGCGCAAATTATTTTTCGTGCTTAGACAGAACTATGTATCTTGCTTTGTTTGAGGAGGTGGGCGTTGAAGTTGCTCCACAATTTTCATAATTTTTGCAGTCTCATCGTTCTATCTGTAATCTGTTTGTACTACTTGTTCTACCTAAAAGACATGAAATTCTAAAATTCTAAATCTTTGTTGAATCAGAAATGAACAGATTCATAAACAAACTAAAAACACTGACATAACCCAGAAGATTAGCAAGCTAAAGTATCAGTGGGCAGGGCACATAGCTCGAATAACTGATGATCGTTGTGGTAGAAAGGTCCTCGAGTGAAGACTGCGCACTGGAAAGCATAGCATAAGACGGCCCCATACGGAATAATAAAAAATAAAATAAAAATAAAAATTGTTTATTTCAAGCCATTGACTCATAAATAAAATAAAATTAATAAAATCAAATTAAACAAAATCAAATCAAAATAAATTAAATCAAATCAAATTAAATCAAACAAAATTAAATTAAATCAAACAAAATTAAATTAAATCAAATAAAATTAATAAAAATAAAATTACACCGAAAAATTTAATTATAATTAAAAAGGCACATACAAACATACACGTTCGCGGACACGAGGGACTATCAGTGACTGGGGCAACGTCCCTTATAAGGGGGTTGCATGGAGGCTTAACCAGTGCCCCAGAAACGGAGAGTCCCACCTGTCCGCAAATGTGCTCAGAATGATGTTGGGGCTACCACGCAGGCGTTTCAAGAGCGACGCACACCGCTTTCTTATAATGGCGTGGAACCCATCCGTGTGCGCCTCACTGAACATACCTGATGCACTGCAGAAACGTGGCAACCCCATCAGCACTCTGAACCCATTGTTATACTGTACGCGCAGCGCGTTGAACGCCCTTTGCGTATAGGCTACCCACAGGCTGCAGGAATGGAAAGACGATCTGATAAAGGTTGCTGGGAGCCTTTATCAGATCGTCCTCAAGATCGGTTATTTTGGAGATCTATGGGAGAGGTCTATGTTCAGCAGTGGACGTTCTATAATTATGACGCACAATACATTTTACAGTGGTGAAGATAGGCTGCCTATGTTACAGGATATTATAGCTTTAAGGTATCATTATCATCGCCTCAACACTGACTAGACTCCAAGTAGTCAGGGATTTAAATGTGAGCTTGATATCTATAATCGTGTAGTGTAAAGTAAATTGTTTAAAAGTTTTGTCAAACTTGTAAGTGTATGTCACAACGTCTGAATCGAAAGTTGGTGATGTCAATATGAACTTTATGTATGGCCGTAATGACCTACGGTGCTGAGACCTGGACGCTCACGGTAGGACTAGTCCACCAATTTAAGGTTGCGCAGCGAGCTATAGAACGGGCTATGCTTGGAGTTTCTCTGAAGGATAAAATCCGTAACGACTCCGACAGAGAACCAAGGTCACCGACATAGCTCAGCGGATTAGCAAACTGAAGTGGCAGTGGACTGGCCATATAATGGAGAACCGACAACCGTTGGGGTAAACGAGTTCTTGAGTGGAGACCGCGTCTCGGAAAACGTAGTGTGGGGCGCCCCCCGGCTAGGTGGAGCGATGACATAAGAAAGGTGGCGGACAGAAACTGGATGAGAAGAGCCGAAGACAGGGCTCAGTGGCGCGTATTGGGAGAGGCCTATGCCCAGCAGTGGACTAATGTGGGCTGATGATGATGATGATGTATGGCTTTTAAAGGATTAGTAAAACTACGTCAAAGACAATAAGTACAGATAAGACATTTAGGGTTTTTGTGTATAAATTACCAGGTTAACTGTACGTGAGAAGAAATACGAGTAATATAGTCATGTTTACTGTAGATCTACGAGTATAATATAAATTCATTACTCTAAAGCCACCCTAAACTTAACCTAATCGTTTTTAGCTGAACGACCGGGTTAAATTTGGCTGGCCGTGTTTATCTAAATCTAGACACCGCCGCTATTGGATTTACAAAAGGAAATTTCTAGATTTATAACTGAATAAGGCCGTGTGCTATTTTGTGACTTTTAATATTGTTTTGCATATTTGAAGCCTGTTCTGTTGTAGTATTAAGTTTAAGTATATCACCACATTGGATGTGTTTGAAGCTGATTATCGTAAAGATGAAATCCCGTTGATGGAATTTCGGTTCTTACCTGGTGGGTACATCGTGGAAAACACATAAAAATGTACTTCAGAACCATAGTACATTGTTATTGAACTCGAAACAAGCGAGAACGCTAATGAGTCGAGGGTGCTATTGCTCGCTTATACCCGAGTATAACTCATAACTTTGTGAGGATATGCGAGGAATTGAAAAACTCTACAGAACAGTTTGTTGCTAAGAAAATTTGCGATTCTAGAATCTATAGTGTTTTATTACTACTAATATATTATGGCTTCTTTTAATATAAATAAGGATTTGTCATGGAGGTTGTTTTTCATATAAGCGTATTATGAATGTGGCACCTTTCATTTCTAAATAGAAATAATAGTTTATCATGAAAGTTGTATTTAATTTCAACATTTATGAATATAACCAAAGTCAAAGTCAATATTTATTACTCATTACAATCACAAGGATCACTTTGAAACGTCAACTTTACTGCCTGTTCCTTCGCAACGAAGCCAGGAAAGAAAGGCAAGAAACAAGGCTAGTTGTTTTTTTTAATGATCCATTTAGAATACATAATAACAGAGAAAATAAATTACGTCTAAATTGTAACATTTTGAACGAGTTGGAGCAACTTCAATGGCAAGCTTCTCTGTCATCTTAATAATCCGATATTATATAGAAGGCTTTTTTATAATGATTTTGTTTAATTACGTTTATAATTTTTTAATTGTTAATTTTTTTACATCACTTGGGAGTTTGTTACAAAACCTCTTATATTTTAAATAGAAATAAGGATTTTTCATGTGTTTGTATTTCATTTTTGTATGTATATGTTATGAATGCAATCAGCATCATTCTATTTTTAACATAACTAACCGCCCTAGATCGAAAATCACATTTACGCATTTATCGAGCCAACTTTCCGAGCACGAGTGATGAAAAATTATTCAAGGAATGTGACATCAACCAAATAACATTTTGTTACCGTGGTTAAATGAAGCCGATCCCTTTCAGCAAGTTTCTTGTGCTTAATGATATCTTTGGTTTTAGTATAATTAATGTCACCGCAAGGATCGGGAGCACCAATAAATTCAGTGGAGGCTCAACATACGATAGTACCACGTTTTACTCTCACCCGAGGTACAACCCTAGGACTTTCGATTACGACGTGGCTTTAGTCTTCTTCGTACAGGGCTTGGAGCTGGATGGTACCAACTCGAGGAAAATAACTCTGGTTAGAGATGGCAGATCCATACCTGAAGGCACCAATCTTAATATTACTGGATGGGGTGTTGAGGTAAGTAGATTTGAAGTCAAGGCATAAGATATGCACTACCTTATCCTTCTTTGATCTCGTAAATTAATGCAATTAATTAATTTGCCGCCGGTGCGACAGTAAGTTCAGCTGAAGAGCTCAAGTCTCGACAGAGCTTACATATTTGAGCCATTTGGGGTCAAGACCCTGGATCAATGGGGTACAAAGGCCCATCGTGTTTTCAGAATTATTTCTGGGGGTCTGGTCGAAGCGACGTGTGATCCGAGTCGGGCACTTATCTGGGTCAACGCATAAGTATTGCAGTTCAGCGGGGTGTTACAGCCAGTGTCTTGGAGACACTTCCGCCTGGTAGAGATCTGGAGCAGTTGAGCTATCTATCGATCGTTAGCAACGGTCTTTAGATGATTCAACTGGTTCTTCGGTATTTTATTGTAAATAATTTAAAAAAATCGTAAATTAATGGATTATGTTAATATTTTAGCAAGAGGGTGCAGAAACTTCACCTGTTAATCTAAGGCAGGCCGTAGTACCTTCTCTTACGAATGCTGACTGTGCTACTATGCTGTCTGGAGTGACACCGCGGATGTTATGCGCAGGATTAGAAGAGGGTGGCAAGGACACTTGCCAGGTAACACTTTGGTTCTAACTAATAACTAGCTCGTTAATTATACAAACATATCCTAAACGCCCTGGGACCATAACCTGGGAGAGACCTACGTCCAGCAGTGGACTGCTATAGGTTGATGATGATGATGATGATGATCCTAAACGCCAGATATTGGCAAAGTCAGAGTATGACTGAATGAATGAATGAAAAGTTCTTTATTGCACAAAATAAAAATAATCTGTACAAACGTGAACTTAATGCTAGATAGCATTCTCTTCCAGTTAACTTTTGTGTAATGCGGACAAACAGTTATTATAGGTAGTGCATATTTGGTAGGAGGGGCTTAATTTAAATTCCAAGACACATAGATATAAACAAATAAATATAACTAATATATTATAAATATAACAGAGTAGAACAATAAGATAAACACTTTTTGTTGTAATTACCATACAGATACAATATAACACTAAAATAAAACAAAAAAGGCAATACTTTAGGCGGACCTAAACTCAACATAAATTTTATAATCTGTGCTTAATACAAAAGTGTTACAAATAAACAAGGAAATGCAGTAGATTTACTATCGAATATATGTATTAATTGAAAATACTCTATACATAGGTAATTTCAGATCAATATATTTTTTTTGCAACTTGATTTATTGTTATGAAGTTCCGATTTAATACAAATTCTAAAAAAATAAAATTACAACGCTTAGTACGTACCACGTCCGCAGTACTCAAGAACAGATACTAACAGATTATGCAAAAAATACTCCAGTATCCTGTGCTCGATTCAGAATCAGCTTCAGAATCGCACCGCACCTCTTACGCCTCATTCTCCACTTATCTAGGATGAGATATGTATTCCTATTAACATCTATTTTGTTTTTTTATATTAAACTTGTAGACACAAGGGCCTCCTTATGTTAAATGGTCGCCGCCGCCTATAAACACCTGCAGCACTCGTGGTACTGCAGTCGCGTCTGTTTACACCTCTCTTAAAGGCGTTCATATAAGATTTTTATCTTTATATCGATTTACTCAACTTTCAGTGGTTAATTTTTATATTATTACACAGGGTGATTCCGGTGGACCCGCAGTGAACAACAATACCCAACTAGGTATAGTGTCCTATGGGTTTGGCTGCGCAAGACCTAACTCGCCCGGGGTTTACACAAACATCACAAACCCTGAAATCAGAAATTGGATTAGAGTTACATCTGGTGTATAATTTTTTAAATATAAAATATTAATTTATCTCGAGCTTAAAAATAAAAAAGAACATACATTTGACGACCTTCGTGGTGCAGTGGGCGAATAGCCGGCTGAGACGCAGGAGGTAGCGGGTTCGATTCCCGCCGCGGAACAAATGTTTGCATGATCTACAGATATTTGTTCCGGGTCTGGTTGTTTCTCTATATATTATAAGTATATATTTACAAAAAAAATGTATATAAGTATTCTATCAGTTATCTGGTTCCCATAGTACAAGCTCTGCTTAGTTTGGGGCTAGATAGCACTGTGTGAAATGTCCAGCAATATTTATTTATTTTATTGTTCAAAAACGTCAACAAAAAATATTATCGTGCGTCTCTAACATTAAATCAGTTTATATATAAATGATATAATAAAGAGGATACTTATTTAAATCTTACGTTTTCTTTCCCCAATTTCACAAAAAAAGTTCATTTAGTTCAAGTGCGATTCATTTTTCCTTGCCCAAAATCATTGCCCGAACCTCGAAAGGGCAAAGATTGGGCAGGTTGGTTCTCAAATAACAGCACCCCCTGTTTACTGTCATACAATGAGTTTGTTAACAAATTTTCAGCGATGGCCAGAAACATAAAGGAAATGCGATTACACCATGCCGGAAGTTTGTTTAACTTCGGAGCGGTAGCGTCCGTAACATCCGTATTTTGTGGATGCTCAGCACATTAAATAGCCGCTCACTATAATTGCGTATATAATGTAACTTTGAGAGTATTTGTTTTTAGCCCCCGACATAAAAATTGAGGGTATTATAAGTTTGACACATTATTTCTGTCTATGTGTCTCTGTAAGTGAATCCATCGAAGTTCCCAAACGGATGGACCGATTCGGACGTGGTTTTTAAATAGAAATCTTACTAAATAGGGTGGTTCTTAGACGAAAAACGAGGAGTTGAGGTAAAAAATATTTTAGTAACTTAAATCTGGAGGGTAACCGATTAATACTAGACTGAGACATTTTGCCATCACTACTATTTTATACAAGACGTTCTGGCACACGATTTTGACTGACTCTTATTTTTCTGTATTTTGAATATTTATTTGAATATTGAATATTTATTTATTTGGCACAATATACAAATACAAAAATACAATACATAATTATTAGGTAGGTACATGTAACAAAAATTAAGATGATTATTAAGTGACAACCATTATTTATGAGCCTCAGTTGCCTAAACTAGACTGAAAAGCCTGTATGATAGGCAGCTGTGCTCCCCTGCTTAATATCAAGTGGAATAAAAAATAACAATACATTAATTTTATATAAATAAGACCAATTATTATTGTGTATATGTATGTATGCAATTAGAAGTACATTAATATGAATTAAAATACAATTTTCTATATTCTATATTTATCTATATTTCTTTTATTCTATATCTTTCTTTTATTCTTTTATTCTATATTACTCAAAAAATATGTTTCAGTTCGTGCTAACGTATGCATTGTGAATAAAATAAACTTACCTGTATGTTTTCAGATGATAAAACATTGCTCTATTAAAACAGATACGAATATGGCTTAGGAATTGAAAATGAAACAAGTTACCTACGTGAAAACATTTCCGTAACTCCAGCATACTCTGCATGGCTTTATGTTGCTTATGATGCGATGTTTCTGCATACTTTACTTCAAAACTCATGTGAAACTGGAGAATGGATATACAAATAGAGCAGAGTTGTTCTTCGTTTGATCATTCGAATATAGTTTACTTCGCTTTACACTCACTCACATTTGTTTCAGAACTTTGGTCTTTATAATTGATAATCTGTATTTAATTTATTTAGATATCTACATGGAGAGCACAAATACCTAGCTGAAATACGCATAGCATATAGCATAAATGAAAACATTTACTTAATATACAAAGATGAAAGTTATTAGAATAAGGTGAAACACATATAGTTGAATGTGTACTAAGAAAAGAATCTTTGTAAATATGAAGAATTGTTTTATTAAGAACGTTGTGATTTAAGAACCTACTGTATTATCCGAGTGCGTAGTAAATCTACACAAAGCTTGACTTTATTTTATTCAGATAAAATAAAGTCAAGGTTTGTGTGGCTGCTGAAAAAATATCCCGAAAATTCACTGGCGTTTTCACCCGAAAACTAATCGAATGTTTATGTTGAAAGAGTTTAGGCATGTTGGCAATTGGGTAAATGAAACGGCAATCCATCTATCATGGCGTGTCAAATGACGTCAGGATTAATTTTCGGTATCGAGGAGACATATTGGATTGTGTCATGCGAAGTCACGCTTCCCGTCATGAAAACGATACACGACTTTGGGAATACATACATTTATTCCGTATGTTTCTTAACTTAGACATAGACAATAATTTATTTG
This sequence comes from Philereme transversata, assembly GCA_963924445.1. Classification (NCBI taxonomy): domain Eukaryota; kingdom Metazoa; phylum Arthropoda; class Insecta; order Lepidoptera; family Geometridae; genus Philereme; species Philereme transversata. The sequence goes on from OZ004353.1 coordinate 10,619,526, forward strand.
TCTTAGAAAATCTTAGAATTTTCTGTGAGTGTTCGGATAACACTATAAAAATAACATACAATTATTTATCTGCTACATAGCACACATAATACAGATAATACTCAGATCTGAAGTCGGCGTACATCCCACTAAGCTACCATGGCTCTAAAATATCATTATCATCATCATATCAGCCTCAGTACGTCCACTCCTGAACATAGGCCTCCCCCATAGATCTCCAGAGCGACTGATCTTGTGCGGCCTGCACACAACGGCTCCCAGCAATCTTTAACAGGTCTTCTTTCCATCTACACTGCGCTTTCCAGTGCGTGGTCTCCACTCGAGAGCCTATCTACCCCAACGGCCGTCAGTTCTTCGAGCTATGTGCCCTGCCCACCGCAACTTCAGCTTGCTAATCTGTTGTGTTATATCGGTAACTTTGGTTTCTCTACGAATCTCCTCATTTCTGATTCGATCACGTAGAGAAACACCAAGCACAGCCCTCTCCATAGCACGCTGAGCGACCTTGAGCCTTCTTATGAGGCCCCATTGTGACCACGTTTCTATACCATAGATAGATAGATAGATAATTTCTTTATTGCACACCATTTAAATACAAACATTTATAAGAAAATACACTTAAATAATAGGTACAATGGGCGGCCTTATCGCTAAAAGCGATCTCTTCCAGGCAACCTTTGGATGGACAGGATCTATGTGAACAAAATAAAGACGGCGGCGTAAATCCGATATAGTACACGTATATTTATTAAAAATATAGATAATATAAAATAAAATGCATAATTATAATGTATAATATAATCATAAAATTACATAAATATTAATATTATAATACATAAAATATATATTGTCATACTTACATATATAAATTATAAAAATGTAATAATTAATAAGTGGCCTAGTGAGCGATAGATGACAGATAGTGTTGTCTGACCAAGTTTTTAAAGATAGGGAGAGATTTATACGTCACTGGTAACACATACTGATAAAAACTTTCATCTTAAGACACTGAGGTACTGACACACGGAGGTCTCAAATATATTCAAAACAATTACAAATATTTGATCTTTCGTGCCTTTTAATCTACTGTTAAAGAGAATCTGGGGTCTATTTATTAATTAAACCTTAAACTACGTTGTATTTTTTTAGGATCAAAAAGAAAAGACAGTTTTAATAAGTTGATTTATGTATTAACTTTTATTCTTTAAAACGGTAAAACTATTAGCAATTCAAAACTATTAAAAATAGATCAGGAACTGATGGGCAGAAACTTTCCCGACTGGAGCACTGAAGTGTGTAGCATACTCGTAAGTCTGGCCTCAACTATATGAATAGACTATAACTAGTGGTTCGCCCCGAACTGAGATCTCGCGAATCTCACAAAATAAGTATTATTCTTAGGGCGATTTGCACAACGATGCCTAAACGTATTTAGTGGTTAAATATGATTTAAGGCGTTGTCAAATCATACACATACGTCAAATTTAAACATGTTGAGTCGCTAAATACGTTTAGTGATCTATGTGCATGCCGAACTTAATCTTTAACTAATGAATTAATGCCACAAAATGAATAACCAATCTACTTGGCCTACAGTTTCATTCAAATTAGAGGTAACGGGGGTTCTTGTTAATTTGTTATTGTTTTTTGGTGTACAAATTGCAGTTATTTTAGTTATTTTAGACTTTTGCCTATATTTATGTTACTAAAGCTATACGAATACCAAATTTCAGCATTGTGGGGTCACTGGTGTACCCTGTGAATTTTGTCAAAGTTTTGTTTTTATTATGGCTAATAACTAAAAACTACAAAGACTAAACTAAAAATAAAAACGGGGTTCAAATGTCCTAATGAAGACCTTTCATTTGACGTCCTATTTGACCTAATAATCTCATTTTCATTTTTCTTTACCCCCCTTGAACCCCAATATCTCAACAACCCCCCCAACATTTTTAGTTCATTTAGTCACAACAAAATTGTGTCATCACTACCTACCCTACCTACGTATCAAATTTCACGATGATCGGATCAATGCTTCGAAAGTTATCCTCGGACAAACAAACATATACAGTGTGGAAATTAAACTCAGGCCCTGGAGGGAAACTACTTAAAATCCTTAAGCTAGCTCATTTTACTTAAAGGAGACATTCCTTTATTTTTAAAAAGAAACAAATCTGCATTAAAATATTTTTTTAAACTCGCTTGCTTCGCCCGGGACTCGAACCAACTAAAATTTAAAAAAATAAACACTCTTTATTTTATTATACTAATCGGTAGTATTAATATTCAGGATAAAGTTTCTGTAACAAACATTTGGTCTTAAAAATAAAAATAATCGTTAAATCTAACATCAACTTTATTTTACTATCAATTTTGTAACACTTAAATTATTTAACTGATAAATTGTTCGAAATGAGCCCCGTCGTTCCGGCTACACAACATTAGTCGCCGTTGAAATTCATTTCTTGTAGCCTTCAGCAAAGTGTTGTGGTGTATGCCCCTGATAACATTTTCTACCGCAATCCTTAGCTCTTGAACGGTTTCATAGCAAGTTTCATAAACAACATTTTTTACATGACCCCATAAAAAGAAGTCCATGGGCGTCAGGTCTGGACTTCTTGCAGGCCATCTAATCGTACCGTTTGTACCTATCCAGGCATTGAAATTTTCATTAAGGTATGCCCTGGCAATTCTGCTGTTGTGGGCAGGTGCACCATCTTGTTGAAAAATGATATTATTTCGTTCCTCTTCTGGCAGAAGGTTTAATTGATTTTTTAAAAGCTCTAATATTTCAATGTATTTTGCTGCATTCAGATGTCCTTCGTAAATGTGCAACAAAACAACCATGTTACTTTTGATTCCACACCAAACATTAAACGAAAATCTGACCTGATTGTTCGTTTCACGGACACGGAATGGATTTTGACGAGACCAATAATGATTGTTATGTCTGTTATACATTCCATTATTACTAAAATTTGTTTCGTCAGACCATACAATACAGTCCAAGAAATTTGGGTTGAGGGCTATTTCTGTTCGAATATTTTCACAAAACTGTAATCTCCTTTCACTATCTCCGGGATGTAGTTTCTGCACCAATCGCCCATCACGATAACATTTGTATTTGTATTTTTTCAGAACTTTAAGTATACTAGTATGGTTGATGCCTATCTCTTGAGCAGCTTCCCTGCTTGAAGCTTTCGGGTAACACTCGAAGTAGGTTAAAATGTTTAACTCAACATCGCTATAGTCCAAATTTTGTTGCTGTGGGCGTCCAGTCTTCTTTTTAAAACTTCCAACGGTCAGTAAATTATTCACAATTCGAGACAAAACCTTTCTAGATGGTAGTTCTCTGTCTGGATACTTCTCGCGATACCACTGCAGAGCTAAATCGTAGCTCTTGTTGCAAACAAAGTAAGCTTCTAATAAATCGAATTGTTCTTGATACGCCATTATGAGATAATTTAATTACGTAAGGGAAGCAACACTACTTAAATAAAATCTGTTGATAAAAATCGTTCGAATTTTAAAATTATTGTCCCGCCTCGCAAACAAAGTCAAACGTTCCATTTTTAAACTTCTCCACTGAACGCCTCGGATCATGTAAGAAGGAAATGTGCATAGAGGTATTACCACCATTGAACAATTTTCTTATCGAAGATTTCAACAAGGTACTTAACGATAAATAAGCAAGCGTGTACTTCATACGAAGTCTTTGAGTGTTGGAGAGATAACAGAATTGTTACGTGTCTTTTACTTGTTAAAAGTGAACAGTAACCAAATATTTTTTAGAGAAACTTTATCCTGAATATTAATACTACCGATTAGTATAATAAAATAAAGAGTGTTTATTTTTTTAAATTTTAGTTGGTTCGAGTCCCGGGCGAAGCAAGCGAGTTTAAAAAAATATTTTAATGCAGATTTGTTTCTTTTTAAAAATAAAGGAATGTCTCCTTTAAGTAAAATGAGCTAGCTTAAGGATTTTAAGTAGTTTCCCTCCAGGGCCTGAGTTTAATTTCCACACTGTATACATACAACGTCGATTTGCCCAGTTGATTTGGAGATCTCGCTTTGCTCGATCAATAAAGGTTGCTGGGAGTGGTTGGGTGTAGGCGCCGTAAGATCGGTTGATCTAAAATTTATAGGAGAGGCTTATGTTTAGCAGTGTCCGTACGTTCTACGAGTATGTCTGATACGATGATGATGATCATAAAAATAAACTAAAAAAATATATATTTTACAGGCAAACGTATCCGCCAAATTGAATAAAAATCACCCAGACAGCGCAATGATTATTAGCAAACCACGATTGGGTCTGCATCGAGCAAAACAAACATCGACGTCGAAATAGGAAAAAAAAACTAAAAGGCTTGTGGATGTTTCGGCATTCGCATCCTGTTTGCCAGCGACCATCCACCGGCAACTTCCGGCCGGTGTACGCTCAATATTACCTTCGTTTACATCATGCGAGAGGAAGAAGACCTGTTTATAGACAAATAACGTTATATTTCATGTGGAAATGGTAGATAATTGTCTGAATAAAGCTGGTTTTGATAGATTTACTAGTGGTTCGCCCCGAACTGAGATCTCGCGAATTTCCCAAAATAAATATTATTCTTAGGGCGACTGGCACAACGATGACTAAACGTATTTAATGGCTAAATATGATTTAAGGAGTTGTCAAATTATACAAGTACTTCAAACTTAAACATTTTTAATCGCTAAATACGTTTAGTGATCTTTGTGCATGATGGCTTTAACCTTTGACTAATAAATTGGTGCCACGAAATACATAACCAACCTACTTGACCTACAGTTTCATTCAAATTAGATGTAACGGGGGTTCTTGTATATTGGTTATTTTTTTTTTGGGTGCAAATGGCAGTTATTCTGGATTTCAGACTTTTGCCTATATTTGTGTCACAAAAGCTACACGAATACCAAATTTCAGCATTGTGGGGTCACTGGTGTACCCTGTGAATTTTGTCAAAGTTTTGTTTTTATTATGGCTAATAACTCAAAAACTACAAAAATTAAACTAAAAATAAAAACAGGGATGAAATTTACCACTTGACCTAAAAGTCTCATTTTCATTTTTTTTACCCCTCTTGAACCTCAATATCTCAACAACCCCCCAATATTTTTAAGTCATTTAGGTACACGAAAATTGTGCTATCACTATCTACCTATATATCAAATTTCATGATGATCGGATAAACGTCACGAAAGTTATCCTCGGACAAACAAACATACATACATACATACAAACATACAACGCCGATTTGCCGAAGTTGATTTGGAGATCTCGCTTCGCTCGATCAATTATACTTGATTGTTTAGATTTAGATATACTCAATTTTTTGTGGATCTCTTAATAAACCTTGTAACTCTCTCTGAATACAGTAGATTAACAATTTTTTAGGAACTATAAAAATGTTTATTCACTCGCAGTAAGTTTTACCTGTGGTTTAACTTCGTCCTGTACGAACACTGTACTTTCGATAGCCGGCTATAGCAATCACAGTTTGCTTTATACCATATTATATGTAATAATGTCGATAGATGGTTTGATTGGCCTAATAAATGTGGTCTGTCAAAAATATTTAAGAAATTAGTCACAATCTTTTTACAATTCGATACGCAAATAATCACATTTATACCGACACAAACTGTTCCCGTTTTACACATCCTATTATATATATTAATTATTACGATAGTAACCATACCAACAGGTCACAAAACAGGTTTTTTACATCTATGACTTATTAATACCCAGATAATTACAGAAACTTAACATAAAAGTAATTACTTATCAAAATTGCAAAAAGTTAACAGCTGGAGCTCATTCACCACTCAGAATAAGCCGGAAAATAAACTTTTCATGAAAGCGTAAGCTCATGTTCAATAAATAAAGGAGGCTAACCACTCCTAATTGATTGATGGATTGGTGTTGTGGCTTCTAGCCTCCTTCGACACCGGCACAGAATAAATAACAGTTGGTCCCTTAAATACAGCGAACAAACCTCTTATGATTTACGCTTGTGGAATTCTTTAATGTGTTGTTCATTGAAATCATAAAAAGAACCGAATAATAAATATGAACTATGGAGTAATAAAAAAATATAAGCAAAAATTTATTTTTAAAAATTAAAAAACTCCGACTTCCTCTTTTACGTCGGGGGTTAAAAACTGACGTAGCTCTATACAAAAATCCGCGTACGACTCGGTCCATCTGTTTGGGAGCTAAGCTGCCACAGACAGACATAGATGTCAAACGTATAACCCCCTCTTTTTTAAAAATAATTATAAAACAAAATCACATTTTTTTTAGCAATTCTAGCTGTCTGAAATGCCAAAAGTCCAATTTTATTTTGAATTACAGAGATGCCAGTCGGTAGTAAAAAAGTATCAAAAACCATTTAAAATAGGTGAGAAATATTGCTATATTTCCCACTTGACTTTTATCTAATCTAAGGAACCGGCTGGACCCCACTGCTGGGTGAAGGCTTCCCCTTCTTTTTTCTATCAATTCGATGTGCATCGAGTTCATCCTGCCGTTTGGGCCAGCCATGCGGCATAGCGCCTTTGTGGGACCCACTTGGTAGTTATGTAAGCCTCACCCACTATCTCCTTTCCATCAAAGGACAATCAGACGCACGACTAGGTACCATCCATACCTCGTTAATATACTACCCATTTGCACTCACCGTTTTGATTCTACGTTTTTAATGCGTACAGCTAAGGTATGGTACATTTTACCGTCGTCTGTTTTTCCTGAAGAGTACAATCCGGGCATCTTCAAATTAAGAGTGAATGGGTGTTTTCTAAATCTTCGTGCTTCAATTTAGACCACATCATCGCTTACCATGAGGTGAGATTGTAGTCTTTGCAAAAGACGAACGACGGTAAAGTGTTTCATACCTTAGCTGTACGCATTAAGAACGAACGAGTGCTATATCTACGAGGTATGGATGGTACTGAGCCGTGCATCTGTTTGTCCTTTGATGATGATGAATGGAGTTTGTTGGCATGCTAAATATTTTACACGTCCAAATACGGTAGGCATTTGATTCAATGCCAGAGGAATCAAGCGTAACGAATCCAATAACTGTCTGTGTCTCATTTTCCTATAAAGCAAAATGATCTAAAGTGACACCGCAGAACACACAGAATAAACACGAGTATATTTAAAAACTTTGGTTTTAGTCGCAAGATTAATAATTTTCCGTATAAAGTAAAGCATAAGGATCTACGCAAGCAAAAGTAATGTACAGTTTCAAATGAATGCTAGCGGACTTGCATCAGAAAGACAATAAATTCATTTCCGAATGTCGTCTAAATTCTAAAAGCTCGCTCCAAGGACAAGAAAATTTCATAGTGCACAATACAAGTCGTAATGTTGCATAATATGGCGCGTGTTCAGCCAAAGTATTCGTTATGGTATTTGCTACACCTAGCCAACAGGGGCATACGTTTTCGATATGACGCCGAACGTCAGGTGTTCATCTCGCAGCATTTAATTAAAAGTAACTTTTAAAGCAATTATTGTAGAGTCCTAAATGGAACTACATCAGTTGTTGTAATATGTGTCGTTTGGGTTCGGAGGAGGTGGGAGCCCTCCCTCTTGGCGGGCGCGGAGAGCACTTGAGACTCTGGCTGGCAGATCCGAACGGTGATATTCGCGGGTTCGGGGCTCGTTCGCTGCATCCCTCTTGCTCCGGGCGCGCGGCGGGCGCTAGGCGGGCGGTGGCGGGAGGCATCGCATCCGACGGCGGAGCGTCACTCACATCGTCTCGGTCTCCTCGATCGTGTGTCCGAACCTCTCCTGTCCGTGACGTACGATCTCTCCGACCCTACCAGTACTAACTGTAGCGTGCTGCGTCTTACGCGAACATCAACAACTTACCCTACCACCACCCTCTCGCTATATTTAAGGAACTCTCTTTAATTAAATACTAAATATAATATTAGTGTAATTAGGAAAGTAAGAACTAAGATAACTATTGTGAGACTCAATAGAACTTTGAAGCTCTGAGTGTAAAAGGATTGTTTGGATTGTAAGAGGTTGAAGCGGAAAGCGGCCGCCCTCGCCGGCCGGTCTCATTTGCATCTGTCAAGCACTAGGTGAGTACTTGCTGCGTCTGCTTTCTTTAAAATATTCGCTTGGTATTTTTAAGTGGTCTTTGGGATCTTTCTTGAATAGCTTTTAATCGCAGAGAAGCGTGATTACTGCACAAACAGAGGGTAGACGAGACTCGTTTTCTTTGGAAATTCATTTTTATTTGCTGTAAATTAGGTCGGTGTAATTTCATTTTATTTTAATGTTACGCTTTTTGATTACACTTTGGGTCAGATTCTAATTAAAATCTCATTATATTGCAAAGCTTCCTATCTCGAGTACTTTTTGAATTTCCACAAGAATTCTTAAATATTTATGTAGTAATATTTGTACCTACTCCACGTTTTATTTCAAAATAGATATTCCAAGGCATATCATATTTTAGGATACGGCTAACTTTGTCGCGGCCAAATTGAATATCCTAAGAGAAGTTCGGCCGATACCTTTACATTTTTGATAAGGTTGAGTGCCCTAGGTCTCGGTAAACCGCAGAAAGTTTTGTCCCCGATCTTATTTCCTAACAAAGGAGATATTGGTTCAATCTACAGCAAAATAGAAATTGGTATCAAATAAATTTGGAAAGGAAAATGACGGAAAACTAAGTAGAGGTATTAAGTTGTACGTTAATTGCCTTTTAAGGGCGAAAGGGATGAGATTATTGGGGGGGAGTACAACTTGAGTTCCTGCTTGGGTCATTAATTATTACAACATAATGATTCTATATCTCGCTAGAGACTGAGATTGAGAGGAACAAAGCGAATTGTACTTATTACTTTTGATTTGGACGAAGCGCGATTGGTTTTATTTTGAAGTTTTTCTACGTCAGTTCATTTATTTCCAGGAAAATAATAAGTAGGTATATGAGAGTTTGTAGGATTGTATAATACGTCAAATAAATTTAAAAAAAAATCGCTGAACATTTCACACAGCGCTATCTAGCCCCAAACTAAGCAGAGCTTGTACTATGGGAACCAAATAACTAATAGAATACTTATATACTTTTTTTTGTAAATACATACTTATAATATATAGAAAAACACACAGACACGGAACAAATATCTGTAGATCATGCAAACATTTGTTCTGCGGCGGGAATCGAACCCGCTACCTCCTGCGTCTCAGCCGGCTATACGCCCACTGCGCCACGGAGGCAGTCAATGTATGTCAAATGTATGTATTATATTATTTAAGATGCCATTGGTACAACTGGTTTATAACACATATAATTCTTTATATTAGATCTCGGCCAATCTTCCATCCATCCAAAGTTTTTTTCTGGAAGTGATCGCTTTTTTAGCGATAAGACTTGTTTATCATGTTGTTCTTGTGCTATATCTGTGTATCTAGCTTGTAAGGTATTATATATATTTTGATTCATTCATCAAGATGAAAAAATTAAAAAAACTTATTAAAGTATTAAGGAATAAATAAAGGCGGTTCCACTAAATTTAGTAACAACTTAAAAAAACAAACAAATGAGTGTTATTAATTCATTTTTTATACACATTACTTACAGTTATTGAAAAGGGGGCCACTAAAAGGCAACTAAACTAAATTTTCGCAACATCAACACTCATAAACATACTTCAACGTATAATAAAATAAATACGTCCCAAAGTTTCCCCTTTTAGGTTCTTTATGTGTAAATTATATTCGCCGAGGGGCTCGAAATGGAGACATACACCACTATTGGGACTCTAGAGTTATTGTACTTATACATGACCATTGCCGAGGTCCATTTATATTTTACGGTTACATACTGTGTGTTATTGAATAGGGGCATGCGGACGCAATTTTTACGGAACATTCTTCGATACAATCTATTACGGGCTCTTCGGGAGAAAAATTACAAGTTCGTGACATAGGTTTTTCTTCGGTCTGCTGAGGCGGGTGATGAATACGAGTGGCTTTAGATTGTAATGGTATATGTTGCATGAAAGGTTGCCTAATGGAACTCCTACGTGAGATTTTTACAACAAAATTTTACAACAGGTTTTACTACTATTTACGAGTTTTAGCGTTTTATAACTTTGTTTATAATATAAGGTACTTACGCCAAAGAATGCTCTTATTTTTTGACTTCCGGTTGACTTTATTTTTAGGGACATTAAAATGTATATTTTTTTACGGATGATTTATCTTTGCCCAGCTCTGGGTCAGAATAAAATGAAATAAAAACAACGTCGGGTAATTTAATTAATTAAACCCTAATATTTTACACTGATATAGTTAATTCACCAGAATTGGGAATCTGAAAAATCTGTTGAGCAATAGGTATTAATTAAATGAAGATGTAAAAATTTTGTAGCTAAACCATTTTGACGTAAACATACTTTATGTGGATATAGCTAGACATACATACATGGCTCAGCAATCCTTTATTGGGAAGGATTTATGATTATTTATCCCAAAAATACTGGCCGGTACTGGCTTGTAGTAACAAGACCGAACGAAATGGAAGTAAAAAAGGGAGGCCTTATTAAGTAATTGAATTGCTGTCGCCCGCCTGTCATTCGGCCAGGCCATCCCTTTCATACCTACAGTGCATATCTTACGTTTGTAAGGGACAGCATGACCCGGCAATAGCGACAGCGCCCGGAGTACGCGAAAGGCTTCCGGTCTATAAAGAAATAATATTATTTTTTTAAGAATTTGAAGAGTATAATGGCGTGACATGAATCAATTTGAATTAAATAAATATTGCAACATCCGAGGAAGGCCTAAAAAGCGCTGGAGTGATGACTTGGACGTCTTCCAAAGAGACTGGCGGGATCTGACTCTAGACCGTGATAAGTGGAAGGAAGAGGGGGAGGCTTTTGCCCAGCAGTGGGACAGTACGGGCTAGTAAAAAAAAGTTGCAACATAATGTGAAGTATAATTTGACAAATTATGAATAAAATTTATATATCTGTTTTATCTGTTAATCAACCTACATGTTTGACCCGGTGTCTTGTGAATCTACGTTATAGTCCACAAGGTACTACAGAAACACTAAAGTCCGAGTTTCTGCTTAAATATGTAGTTTCTCCATAACTCTACGTTACATTAAAACTAAGCTCGTTAGCTCGGTGTGAATTAATGCCCCTCGTAAAGCTTTCGGGCCAATGTTTCCATTTTTATTTCTCGAGGATCTGTAGGAAGCAATCCACTAATAACTATGCTTTTAGTTGGTTAGAGAGAGCCGTGTTGGCCTAGTAGGTTGAACCATGACTTCCGGTATGGAGGTTGAGGGTTCAAATTCTGGACTTGCACTAATTAGTGCTAGGCACTGTTGCTTGGCAACAGCTGATTTATAAATCACTGTAAAAATTCTAATTTATTACCCTCATCATCATTATATCCATCCACTGCTGTATTAAAGTCTTCCCATAGATTTCCAGTGATTGATCTTGTGCGACCTAAAATTATGTTAGGGCCTTTATTAAATTTCCATTAATAATTAATGTATTATATTTAAAAATTATTAATTTAATAATAATAAAATTTCCTAATAAACCAGTTGTATCAGCAAGTAAAAATTTTCATTGTTATTGTTACTATCTCTTTACATAAATATAAATATTACTGGACATTTCACACATCACTATCTAGCCCCAAACTAAGCAGAGTTTGTACTATGGGAACCAGATAACTGATAATAATTATATACTTTTAATTTTTGTATATACGTATAATATACATAAAACAAATATCTGTGGATCATGCAAACATTTGTTCCGCGGCGGGAATCAAACCCGCTACCTTATTTATTTTATCTCTTATGTTTCATCATTCAGCAATATATTTTAATAGGTGAGCTCGCTCAATATGCTATCAGCTAAATAAAATATTTGCTAAATAAAATTTACGGCGCATAATCCTTGTATCTTGAAACAAATGTTGTACAGCTAACATAAGCCGATAAAAAGCACAGCACTCTTAAGCTTAGAACCTAAGCAGGCTGTAATGCAATGTCACGGCCGGAATAACCAGTGTGCCAAGTTGCTAACTACCCACATAAATATCTCAGGAGAAACTCACTGAGTTGAATCGAAAGCTGCAATGGAATGAACTACCTTAATTACTTTTGAAGGGCTTGTACATTAGAGTAATAATGTGGTGATCATTAAAGCTCACATGGGTTATTACCGATAGGTAAGTATGTACTTAGGTATGAACAAAATTATTGTTAGATAGTAAAGCATAAAAGAAAAATAATGATAAATAAATAAATATTGCCGGAAATTTCACACAGTGCTATCTCGCCCCAAACTAAGCAGAGCTTGTACTATGGGAACCAGATAACTGATAGAATTATTATATACTTTTTTTTTGTAAATACATACTTACAATATATAGAAAAACACCCAGATACGGAACAAATATCTGTAGATCATGCAAACATTTGTTCCGTGCCGGGAATCGAACCCGCTACCTCCTGCGTCTCAGCCGGCTATACGCCCACTGCGCCACGGAGGTTGTATATAAGTATTAAAGTAAGTATTCTATCAGTTATCTGGTTCCCATAGTACAAGATCTGCTTAGTTTGGGGCTAGATAGCACTGTGTGGAATGTCCGGCAATATTTATTTATATTTATTTATTTAATGATGTGGACAAGAAATGTATATGATATTCTTTATCTTCTTTACATAGTATAAAACGAAGTCGCTTGCGCTGTCTGTTCGCTTAGATCTTTTAAACTACTCAACAAATTTAAATGCAGTTTACAGCAAAAGATAGAGTGATTCAAAAGGAAAAATTATATTTATAATACATACATAACTGTTTGTTTGTTAGTTTGTTTCTTACCTTTACACAACTAAACGGCTGAACGGATCGTAATGAAATTTTGCAAGGAGATAGATTATATCCTGGGAAAGGACATAGGCTACTTTTTAGCCAACTGCGTAAAATGAGCGTAATGTTTTATTGAAAAACTACCCGCGAAGTTGCGGGCGGGTCAGCTAGTAACAAATATTCCCTTGATGTTGCTGTACCACCGCGTACCTACTTACTCTATACTTTAGATTTTTTATTATACAAAATGTTTTCGGGTAATCATTAACACTCCGATACGGGGCCATTGTCATCACATATAAAATTAATGATTTTTATTAAACAATCGGTTAATCGGTTAAGTTCAGAGAAAATTATTCCTTAGGCTAAAAAAAAGGATTTTCAAGCTTGCTGCTTATAATGTTCTAAAATATGCATTCCAGAAAACCCTCAAACAATTTTCTCGGAGAGGAATATATGATTTTCAATAGGATTCTTACATATTTGTTAAATGTTCAGATATTTTTGCCGAATACTTAACCGTTTAAGCAAGGCATATGAAAATCCAATTCTTTGATATTTTGTTTGAGAGGTAGCAGGTAAAATCAGAAGAAAAAATAAAGTAAAAACCATAGATATTTTGACTTTTGTTCATCATCATCACATAAACACCAAGACCTTGTATCTATACCACGTTATCCCGATCCATAAACAAAGATTAATGATTTATGAATAGAGTGATAAAATTTCTTACAAATTTCTATAGCTACACAAAATAAACATTAACTTACCTGTGTAAGAGAGACGGCAAGAACAATAACAATATTTAAGTCTTCTCTTACCTATTCCGGCACATAGTTTGCTTATCTCGTATTAGCTCTGTCAATGTTTACGTCTGACGTTTCCCCACAAGCTTAGCAACTTAGGTATATAGTGTCAACAACCTGACAGGTCTTAGCGTCTTCCCAGACGGTCCTGGCGATACGCGGAGATGCGCGAGTAATCCTTACCACGCAATGAAATATGTCTGTACCAGAATACACAAATTTAGAATCATAAATTTGTGCTATGTCTACAAAACTCATAATCGTGAGTTTTGTGTTTGATGGGCGCAGTTAGTTTTACACATTACAGAAAATTTGAATCTATAGATAATGTTTTCATGTTTTTTTTTTGCTTATTTGATCTCGTAAATTATAAAAATCTGACACGTAAAGTTCCGAATCGAAACGAAACTGGTGGATAAGTGTACAAAAAGATAAAAAAGGATAAGTAGGATTTGTATCCTTCTAAACAGAAGCAAAAGTTCCGTGACTTTGTCATCATGGGATAAATACTTTCGCCTACTGGTTGGTTTCTATGTAATACGTCAAAAATCGTTCCACTTATCTTCTTAAACATGGTATGGCCAGGCAAGTACCTTCACAGCTTATAAAGTTTTTTTTATTGGTGATAGCCAAGCGCTTGACCACTACCTTACCTGGTGGTAAGTGATGGTGTGATCGAAGATAGAGCACACTTGCCTAGAAAGAGCCTATTCACTCTGGACTTGAAGACTCTGAGATTGTACTGGTTCGGAAAAACATACGCCGGAAGTGAGTTCCACTCGTTACTTGTGCGAACAAGAAAAGTTGAAGCAAATCGTTTGGTATGACAAGGTGGTATGCCGACCAGGTATTGGTGGTACTTCTCGGTACGTCTACTTGTCCGGTGGTGGAAGGGGGAAGGGATAAGGTCATGAAGATCTTGCGCACATTCACCAAAATTAATCTTGTAAAAAACTGAGTCTGGCTACTCGGCGCCTGTGCTCTAGACATTGTAAATTGGCTTCCATTAGGGAGTCATCACCAATGAATCTAGCAGCTGCCCTGGTGAGAAGTACCGAGTGAGAGGCTTAAATGCGAGCGATAAATATGACCAACCACACTTTCTGCAAGTAAATCACTGTAATTGGCAAGGGAAACGCGTGACATTGGTGTCTTAAAGTGCTCTAAAATTCTAATACCAATGGACATCTGAGAGGCCTCGATTAGGGAATCTGATACCTCACTTGGATAAGCCCATTCTCTACAACCTCAGCTGAGTTGATACAGTGAACTTAGTGAACGAGATATAAAAGCAGATTTTCCAAGATCAACCAGAGTATAGCCGATATGTATTATAAATATAGTCAAACAAGTTTTGAGCCCAAAGATGGCTCAAGTTTTGAAGCCAAAAGTGCCTCAATGCTTGTTTACAAAGGTGGTCTGAAAAGTTCCATATTGTGTTTGTTTTAGAGTAAAACGTTTTGACACTAGGTTAATTAGTAACAAAAGCTATCTAACTTGTGATTACCTCAAGGTGCTTTTCCACCAATGGCGTGGCGCTGCGAGGCGACACGAGTCGAGCATTGAAATCTTGTCAGCCTAAATTTCCACTATTATAATAGCTATCGCGATCTCGTGATTAATATTAGCCATCTTCTTTTTTAATCTTTAATCATAAGTACCCCACAATCTCGCGATTGATATTAATTAATAGCTATTGCGAGCCTGCGCGTACACGCGCGATACCACGCGATCTATCGTGATAATCGTGTTTCCATTGCAGAGTTAGTACACTATATGTGCAGCAATACGGTTCAATATTACACTAACAAATATTTCAATTTTCGTCTTGCACATATTCGCCAAAACAGACTATTTCTACCGTAGGAGAGAATTGAAATTTTGCCATTCTTACAAATTTAAATTCACTCCAAACCAATCCTTTCCTCGCCTCGCTGCCGCCAGTGGAAAAGCACCTATAAAGCACGTTTATGGAGACGCGGCACGTAGTGCGTCGCGTCGCGCGGTGAAGGTCGCAACAGCACCTTTCCTTGCAGAGACGCGTGCGCCGCCGCTACGCCGGCACCGGCGCCGCGATTAACGCTGAGATGCGCGCTGCATGCTCGGCCACGTACTCCGCCGCCGTTGATATGAAGCATTGCTTTCTCCGCCGCGAGCAATGCTTCATCAGCAAACGCTTCTACATGAACGTTCGCATACATGGCCATATGTTCGGCACACAACAAGACGCACCACGTGATGCGTAACGCACCGCATCTCTATCCGGCCTGTGGCGTTATGACGCGCACGCCACGCAATTTCATACATTACGACTGCTGCGTACATGCTCACATCGCGACGCATCGGCTCATGCCCTGAGAGCGGTTGACGAATAATTAATTTGTAAAAATGTCAGCGTGTTAATAAACATATTCGATATCATAAAGAAGCAAGATTCGACGTCGCCTTCATGCCAATAATACCGATATGTACTCGCAACCTAAAATGTTATAGAAAATCCTCACATCAAAATCATAAATTGTGATTCGACTATGGTTTAAAACCACAGCTAATAATTATTAGTCTGTATTCAATAATGATTTTTTTAATAAATACAGTGAGGAGTCGGTAAATCAAAAATTTAATGAAAATACCTGATAACTTAAAAGTGGAGGTAAGCTCTTGACTATAAAATCTTGGGTTTAAAATCTAGAATATATTATCATGTTTTAAATATGTATTATCCTTATTGGATAATGTACGCGTATTATGAGTCTTATCGTTGTGTTTCTCGCTCTTTGTAAATCCCGACATAATAATGTTGAACGCAAGAGTATAAGCCGTTAACTTCGTATTTGTACCTTGGTTTATCGGAGCTCTTAAGCTAATAATTCGCGTTCAGCGTATTATACCATAATGTTGGCTATTTGGAATTTGTTTTAACGAACAAATTTTTGAAATAGCAATTTAGTTCATTGTTAAGTAAATTCGTAGTACAAAATGTGATACAATGATATTGAAATGTGACAATAGATGTTTATGTAATATTCATTCATGCGAAAATTTTACTTAAATTGAATGTATTCAGTGACAGTGATATTATTATCAATCAATACAACCCTGAAATTTTCCTACATCTAGGTATATAATATCATGTATATAATATAAGGTATGTATATAATATAAGGTATGTATATAATATAAGGTATGTATATAATATAAGTATATAAGGCTTAAAAGTGGTTGTTGAGTGGGATATTCTATAGTGTAGATGAGTTTTATTAACTACCTACACTGTAGAATATCGCACCAGGACTAATATAAATCAATGGACTAAACTGAATTATCATCATCCTCCACAGCCTGACTTCACCCACTGCTGGGTATAGGCCTCCACAAGATTGTGCCATCCACCACGATCCTGCGCTAGTCTCACCCATGAAATGAATTGTATTATAATTAAATTATATAACTTCATTGTGATTGATAATGACGTGGTACTATGGACTTATAAACAAAGTATTGTATTGTAATGCAAGACAATATTATTATTATATTATATAAAGCTCGATTACCACTCACTGACTGACTGACTCATTGACATGTTTGTTCTCCCAGATGCCACCTCGTAGGGTGAAAATGTTTGGTGGGATCGTATAGAGGGAGTTCCGATGAGTTGGGAATAAATCCTAAAGTACCCCTTTTGTCCCCCATTCGCTCCCATCGACCTCGTATCTCGGAAAGTATAGGTCTTAGAGCGTTGGTGCAAAAACTAATGTTGCAGAGGACATTTTTTTATATCCGGTTCCATGAAAAAAAAATTGTCTTTCATACAAAAAAAAATTTGTCCCATACAAAATATTTCTGTATGAATACCGTAAACCGTATATTTCGTTTGCCGTAATTTTCATACTGTTTTTGTAGGGAGCCCACGGCTTGTGTGTACTATAAAATTACTGTAAATTTGCTTGATTCTATTTAATGGTGGTGGAGGGACATGAGGTAACTTTCATAGTTTTTGCAAAGGTCATCATCATCATTTTGGAACATCCAATTTTTTTTTTTGTTTTAGTATGCAACGTTCATCATGTTTATTTTGGAACATCCACATTTTTTTAATTATGCCACATCCACAATGATCACTTTGGAACGTCAATTCTTTTTTTTATTATGCAACATCCACTGTGATCATTTTGGTACATCATTTTTTTTTAATTATGCCTCATCCACAATGATCACTTTGGAACGTCAATTTTTTTTTTTATTATGCAACATCCACTGTGATATTTTGGTACATCATTTTTTTAATTATGCCTCATCCACAATGATCACTTTGGAACGTCAATTATTATTATTATTTTTGTATTATGCAACATCCACTGTGATCATTTTGGTACATCATTTTTTTAATTACGCCTCATCCACAATGATCACTTTGAAACGTCATTTTTTTTTTTTTATTATGCAACATCCACTGTGATATTTTGGTACATCATTTTTTTTAATTATGCCTCATCCACAATGATCACTTTGGAACGTCAATTTTTTTTTTTTTATTATGCAACATCCACTATGATCATTTTGGTACATCATGTTTATTTTGGAACATCCACATTTTTTTAATTATGCCTCATCCACAATGATCACTTTGGAACGTCAATTTTTTTTTTATTATGCAACATCCACTGTGATCATTTTGGAACATCATTTTTTTAATTATGCCTCATCCACAATGATCACTTTGGAACGTCAATTATTTTTTTTTTTTGTATTATGCAACATCCACTGTGATCATTTTGGTACATCATTTTTTTAATTACGCCTCATCCACAATGATCACTTTGGAACGTCAATTTTTTTTTTTATTATGCAACATCCACTGTGATCATTTTGGTAAGGTCAATGTGGGTAAGACCGTCTAGGGTAAAAGACCGTCTAGTGGCAATAACTTCTGTTTTTGAAAAGCGCGCGCCATGAGTCTTTGTTGATAAAACAGTATTTATCGTGGTCGTCCGATCTAAATAGCATAGATGTCGCTAGCATCGCTTGTTTAGAATATGTGAGGCCGCCATTTTTTTCACTATTTTGCGAGTTAGACGGCGGTGTGTACTAATTGATATTTTTTTTAATTAAAGTGGTAATTTGGACTAATTTTGACAGTTTCGCTGATCACGTAAGTAGTTTAATGTTTAATTAACATATAAGTGAGATTGAATTAAGGAATATCGCTTTAGTTTCGTATTTATACCGGTGTGAAATTTCTAACCTTAAAATTAAATAGTTGGGCAAGACCGTCTACCTATGAAAGGGAAGTCCGTCATATGCCGGTCTTGCCCTTATTCCAGATATTGTCAACCTTTATGACAAATTGTATTTTATGCAAATCGTATCTCACCATAGAATATTTTTGTATTGCATTCTGATGGTTTTTATCTTTTAGTCTATTATTATTATTTTATTAATTGAACTATATTTATAGAATTAGAGCTACTACGCGCTCTTACGTTGGCTATAAAAGATTTATAGTTTTTTGACATTTTTCGATTATGTTGGTAAAAGTAGTTTGTATAATTATTGTTTTATAGATATGTATGCACTACAAATGCATAAATATTGTGATTTTTGCTCATTTGTGAAACACAAGGAGTTTGTTCAAAACATTTTTATGATTAAGTATAATTTGCAATTTCATACCAAGTTATTTAAATAGATATTTTGTGAATGTTTATTTCATTGTTCAATAGTGTCAATGCTAATTTTGATTAGGTTAAGGTAAAATTAATATTGTGAAACTCTAAGACTAAGTTAATTCTGAAAACTAATTGGAGACTAAGTAAAATGATCTCTTTTTTGCATTAAGTTTCTTGTGAACAATAAAGATATTTGATTTTGTAATTGATGTTTAATTATTTTATAGTTATAAAAAAATGTTTAGAACCTCTGACACAAAAAATATGCCGGTCTTGCCTTAAAAAAATATAAAGCGTCATATCTTTGCAATTTCAGCTTTATTCACAAGGTTTAATAGTGTATATTTAAATGACTCTTTCGGTTTTCCGTTTAAAACTGTTTTCATGCTTTTAGGCTTAAGATTTATAGTTAGTATCACGATTATTCACTACTGGACGGACTTGCCTCACACTGCACGGAAAGACCGTCTACAGGCCCAGTTTTTTAAAAACGACCGTATTTCCAAAGCTTATGGCACTTTTTTCCATGTTTAATATGTTATAGATAGTCAAGTAAATTTTCTATCATATCCGAGCACACAAGTCGATCTGCAATGAATATCTTCTTCAATATATACAGTCAAACTCAAACTTTAGAAAAGTATGCCGGTCTTACCCACATTGACCTTACATCATTTTTTTTTAATTATGCCTCATCCACAATGATCATTTTGGAACGTCAATTTTTTTTTTTTTTTATTATGCAAAATCCACTGTGATCATTTTGGAACATCAATTTTTTTTAATTATGCCTCATCCACAATGATCACTTTTGGAACGTCAATTTTTTTTATTATGCAAAATCCTTTGTGATCATTTTGGAAAATCAATTTTTTTTTAATTATGCCTCATCCACAATGATCATTTTGGAACGTCAATTTTTTTTTTATTATGCAAAATCCTTTGTGATCATTTTGGGAAATCAATTTTTTTTAATTATGCCTCATCCACAATGATCACTTTTGGAACGTCAATTTTTTTTTACTATGCAAAATCCTTTGTGATCATTTTGGAACATCATTTTGTTTTAAATTATGCCTCATCCACAATGATCACTTTTGGAACGTCATTTTTTTTTTATTATGCAAAATCCTTTGTGATCATTTTGGAAAATCATTTTGTTTTAAATTATGCCTCATCCACAATGATCATTTTGGAACGTCAATTTTTTTTTTATTATGCGACATCCACTATTCGAATATTCTCTTTGATTGCTTGTTACACTTCGTCATCCTCTTTTATTGTATCTTCCGCCTCCACATCTTCTATTTTTGCATGTTCCACTTCGTTATCCTTTTAAAATGCTTCTTATACTTCATATCCTCTTTAATTGCTTCAGTTACTTCATTATGCGCTCTACAAAATTGTGGTGTTTCATACAAAACTTCAATCGCTCATATCTTCTAAACGGGAAGAGATAGCCCTAGCAAACTTGTACAAAATATTGGTATAAATTTTTGGTGGAACTGTTTTTTTATTGTCATCCTTGACATCCTTTTTGAATGCTTCTCTCACTTCGTCATCTTCTTTGAATATTTTTTCCACTTCGACATCATTTTTGACTGCTTTTTTAACTTCGATATCCTCTTTGATTGCTTCTCCCACTTCGATATCGTCTTTGACTGCTTCTTCCATTTCGATATCGTCTTTGATTGCTTTTTCACTTCGTCATCTTCTTTGAATGCTTCTACCACCTTGGTATCCTCTTTGATTGCTTACTCAACTTCAATTTCCTCTTTGATTGTTTCTGCCACTTCGATATCCTATTTGATTGCTTCTTCCACTTCAACATTCTCTTTGATAGTTTCTTCCACTTCGATATCCAATCAACAAATTTATGATTTTTCTTACAAAACTTTAATCGCTCGTATCTTCTAAACGGGAAGAGATAGCACTAGCAAACTTTGACAAAATATTAGTACAAATTTTTGATCATTATCATTTTACAACATACATTTATATTATGCAACGTCAATCCTGATCATTTTGGAACGTCCAGATTTTTTTTATGCAACGTTCATCATGATCTTTTTTGCAATGTTCAATTTTTTTTATACAACTATTATCATGATCATTTTGGAACATCCAATTTTTTTCTCTTTGATTGCTTGTTCCACTTCGATATCCTCTTTGATTGCTTCTTCCACATTGATATCCTATTTGATTGTTTCTTTAACTTTGATATCCTCTACGATTGCTTGTTCCACTTCGATATCCTCTTTTATTCCTTCTTCATCTTCAATATCCATTGGATTGCTTCTTCATCTTTGATATCCTCTTTGATGGCATTTTCACTTCGGTATCCTGTGTAAGGGCTCCTTCCTCTTTGATTTCCGTTTGATTGCTTCTTGCATCGCAATATTTTCTTTGATTGCGTCTTCATATTCGATATCGTTTTTGATTGCATTTTTACTTCGATATCCTGTGATGGCTTCTTCCACTTTGATATCCTCTTTGATTGCTTCTTCCACTTCGATATCCGCTTTGATTGCTTGTTCCATTTTGATATCGTCTTTGACTATTTCTTTCACTTCGATATCGTCTTTGATTGCTTTTTTCACTTCGTCATCCTCTTTGAATACTTCTACCAACTCGGTATCCTCTTTGATTCCTTAGTCAACTTCAATTTCCTCTTTGATTGTTTTTGCTACTTCGATATCCTATTTGATTGCTTCTCCCACTTCAATATCCTCTTTGTTTACTCCTTCCACTTCGATATCATCTTCGATTTCCTTTTGATTGCTTCTTGCACTGCATTATTCTCTTTGATTGCGTCTTCATCTTCGATATCGTCTTTGATAGCATTTTCACTTCGATATCCTCTGTGATGGCTTCTTCCACTTCGATACCCTCTTTGATTGCTTCTTCCACTTCGATATCCTCTTTGATTGTTTCTTCCGCCTCGACATCTTCTATTTTTGCATGTTCCACTTCGTTATCCCTTTAAAATGCTTCTTCTACCTTCATATCCTCTTTAATTGCTTCAGTTACTTCATTATGCTCTCTACAAAATTGTGGTCTTTCATACAAAACTTCAATCGCTCGTATCTTCTAAACGGGAAGAGATAGCCCTAGCAAACTTGTACAAAATATTGGTATAAATTTTTGGTGCAACTGTTTTTTTATTGTCATCCTTGACATCCTTTTTGAATGCTTCTCTCACTTCGTCATCTTCTTTGAATGTTTTTTCCACTTAGACATCATCTTTGACTGCTTCTTTAACTTCGATATCCTCTTTGATTGCTTCTCCCACTTCGATATCGTCTTTGACTGCTTCTTCCATTTCGATATCGTCTTTGATTGCTTTTTTCACTTCGTCATCTTCTTTGAATGCTTCTACCACCTCGGTATCCTCTTTGATTGCTTACTCAACTTCAATTTCCTCTTTGATTGTTTCTCCCTCTTCGATATCGTCTTTGACTGCTTCTTCCATTTCGATATCGTCTTTGATTGCTTTTTTCACTTCGTCATCTTCTTTGAATGCTTCTACCGCCTCGGTATCCTCTTTGATTGCTTACTCAACTTCAATTTCCTCTTTGATTGTTTCTGCCACTTCGATATCCTATTTGATTGCTTCTTCCACTTCAACATTCTCTTTGATAGTTTCTTCCACTTCGATATCCAATCAACAAATTTATGATTTTTCTTACAAAACTTTAATCGCTCGTATCTTCTAAACGGGAAGAGATAGCACTAGCAAACTTTGACAAAATATTAGTACAAATTTTTGATCATTATCATTTTGCAACATACATTTATATTATGCAACGTCAATCATGATCATTTTGGAACGTCCAGAGTTTTTTTATGCAACGTTCATCATGATCTTTTTTGCAACGTTCAATTTTTTTTTATACAACCATTATCATGATCATTTTGGGACATCCAATTTTTTTCTCTTTGATTGCTTGTTTCACTTCGATATCCTCTTTGATTGCTTCTTCCACATTGGTATCCTCTTTGATTGCTTCTTTAACTTTGATATCCTCTACGATTGCTTGTTCCGCTTCGATATCCTCTTTTATTCCTTCTTCATCTTCAATATCCATTGGATTGCTTCTTCCACTTCGATATCGTCTTTGATTGCTTTTTTTACTTCGTCATTCTCTTAGAATGCTTCTACCACCTTGGTATCCTCTTTGATTTCTTCCTCAACTATAATTTCCTCTTTGATTGTTTCTGCTACTTCGATATCCTATTTGATTGCTTCTTTCACTTCAATATCCTCTTTGATTGCTTCTTCCACTTCGATATCATCTTTGATTGCTGCTTCCACTTGGAAATCCTCTTTGATTTGATTGCTTCTTCCATTTCGATATCGTCTTTGACTGCTTCTTACACATGGATATCCTCTTTGATGGCTTTTAACAGCTCGATATCCTCTTTAATTACTTCTTCGACTAAAAGAAAAACACGCGAGCTGCGAGCAGCTCGCGCACAACGCAACCTCTAGTTATATTATATAAAGCTCGATTACCACTGACTCACTGACTGATTGACATCATTGTTCTCCCAGATGCCACCTCGTAGGGGGGAAATGTTTGGTGGGATCGTATAGAGGGAGTTCCGGTGAGTTGGGAATAAATCCTAAAGTACCCCTTTTGTCCCCCATTCGCTCCCATCGACATCGTATCTCGGAAAGTATAGGTCTTACAGCGTTGGTGCAAAAACTAATGTTGCAGAGGACATTTTTTTATATCCAGTTCCATGAAAAAAAAAATGACTTTCATACAAAAAAAAAATTGTCCCATACAAAATATTTCTGTATGAATACCGTAAACCGTATATTTCGTTTGCCGTAATTTCTATACTGTTTTGTAGGGAGCCCATGGCTTGTGTGTACTATAAAATTACTGTAAATTTGCTTGATTCTAATAATGGTGGTGGAGGGACATGAGATAACTTTCATAGTTTTTGCAAAGGTCATCATCATCATTTTGGAACATCCATTTTTTTTTTTTTTTTTTAGTATGCAAAGTTCATCATGTTTATTTTGGAACATCCACATTTTTTTAATTACGCCTCATCCACAATGATCACTTTGGAACGTCAATTATTTTTTTTTTATTATGCAACATCCACTGTGTTCATTTTGGTACATCATTTTTTTTAATTATGCCTCATCCATAATGATCACTTTGGAACGTCAATTTTTTTTTTTTAATTATGCATCATCTACTGTGATCATTTTAGAACATCATTTTTTTTCAATTATGCCTCATCCACTATGATCACTTTGGAACGTCAATTTTTTTTTTTTTTATTATGCAACATCCACTGTGATATTTTGGTACATCATTTTTTTAAGTATGCCTCATCCACAATGATCACTTTGGAACGTCAATTATTTTTTTTTATTATGCAACATCCACTGTGTTCATTTTGGTACATCATTTTTTTTAATTATGCCTCATCCACAATGATCACTTTGGAACGTCAATTATTTTTTTTATTATGCAACATCCACTATGATCATTTTGGTACATAATTTTTTTAATTACGCCTCATCCACAATGATCACTTTGGAACGTCAATTATTTTTTATTTTTTTATTATGCATCATCCACTGTGATCATTTTGGAACATCATTTTTTTTTCAATTATGCCTCATCCACTATGATCACTTTGAAACGTCATTTTTTTTTTTATTATGCAACATCCACTGTGATATTTTGGTACATCATTTTTTTTAATTATGCCTCATCCAAATGATCACTTTGGAACGTCAATTTTTTTTTTATTATGCAACATCCACTGTGATCATTTTGGTACATCATTTTTTTAATTATGCCTCATCCGCAATGATCATTTTGGAACGTCAATTTTTTTTTAAATTATGCCTCATCCACAATGATCACTTTTGGAACGTCAATTTTTTTTTATTATGCAACATCCACTGTGATCATTTTGGAACATCAATTTTTTTTTATTTATGCCTCATCCACTATGATCATTTTGGAACGTCATTTTTTTTTTATTATGCGACATCCACTATTCGAATATTCTCTTTGATTGCTTGTTACACTTCGTCATCCTCTTTTATTGTTTCTTCCGCCTCCACATCTTCTATTTTTGCATGTTCCACTTCGTTATCCTTTTAAAATGCTTCTTCTACTTCATATCCTCTTTAATTGCTTCAGTTACTTCATTATGCGCTCTACAAAATTGTGGTGTTTCATACAAAACTTCAATCGCTCATATCTTCTAAACGGGAAGAGATAGCCCTAGCAAACTTGTACAAAATATTGGTATAAATTTTTGGTGGAACTGTTTTTTTATTGTCATCCTTGACATCCTTTTTGAATGCTTCTCTCACTTCGTCATCTTCTTTGAATGTTTTTTCCACTTCGACATCATCTTTGACTGCTTCTTTAACTTCGATATCCTCTTTGATTGCTTCTCCCACTTCGATATCGTCTTTGACTGCTTCTTCCATTTCGATATCGTCTTTGATTGCTTTTTCACTTCGTCATCTTCTTTGAATGCTTCTACCACCTTGGTATCCTCTTTGATTGCTTACTCAACTTCAATTTCCTCTTTGATTGCTTCTTCCACTTCAACATTCTCTTTGATAGTTTCTTCCACTTCGATATCCAATCAACAAATTTATGATTTTTCTTACAAAACTTTAATCGCTCGTATCTTCTAAACGGGAAGAGATAGCACTAGCAAACTTTGACAAAATATTAGTACAAATTTTTGATCATTATCATTTTACACCATACATTTATATTATGCAACGTCAATCCTGATCATTTTGGAACGTCCAGATTTTTTTTATGCAACGTTCATCATGATCTTTTTTGCAACGTTCAATTTTTTTTATACAACTATTATCATGATCATTTTGGAACATCCAATTTTTTTCTCTTTGATTGCTTGTTCCACTTCGATATCCTCTTTGATTGCTTCTTCCACATTGATATCCTATTTGATTGCTTCTTTAACTTTGATATCCTCTACGATTGCTTGTTCCACTTCGATATCCTCTTTTATTCCTTCTTCATCTTCAATATCCATTGGATTGCTTCTTCATCTTTGATATCCTCTTTGATGGCATTTTCACTTCGGTATCCTCTGTAAGGGCTCCTTCCTCTTTGATTTCCGTTTGATTGCTTCTTGCACTGCAATATTTTCTTTGATTGCGTCTTCATATTCGATATCGTTTTTGATTGCATTTTTACTTCGATATCCTGTGATGGCTTCTTCCACTTTGATATCCTCTTTGATTGCTTCTTCCACTTCGATATCCGCTTTGATTGCTTGTTCCATTTTGATATCGTCTTTGACTATTTCTTTCACTTCGATATCGTCTTTGATTGCTTTTTTCACTTCGTCATCCTCTTTGAATACTTCTACCAACTCGGTATCCTCTTTGATTCCTTAGTCAACTTCAATTTCCTCTTTGATTGTTTTTGCTACTTCGATATCCTATTTGATTGCTTCTCCCACTTCAATATCCTCTTTGTTTACTCCTTCCACTTCGATATCATCTTCGATTTCCTTTTGATTGCTTCTTGCACTGCATTATTCTCTTTGATTGCGTCTTCATCTTCGATATCGTCTTTGATAGCATTTTCACTTCGATATCCTTTGTGATGGCTTCTTCCACTTCGATACCCTCTTTGATTGCTTCTTCCACTTCGATATCCTCTTTGATTGTTTCTTCCGCCTCGACATCTTCTATTTTTGCATGTTCCACTTCGTTATCCCTTTAAAATGCTTCTTCTACTTTCATATCCTCTTTAATTGCTTCAGTTACTTCATTATGCTCTCTACAAAATTGTGGTCTTTCATACAAAACTTCAATCGCTCGTATCTTCTAAACGGGAAGAGATAGCCCTAGCAAACTTGTACAAAATATTGGTATAAATTTTTGGTGCAACTGTTTTTTTATTGTCATCCTTGACATCCTTTTTGAATGCTTCTCTCACTTCGTCATCTTCTTTGAATGTTTTTTCCACTTCGACATCATCTTTGACTGCTTCTTTAACTTCGATATCCTCTTTGATTGCTTCTCCCACTTCGATATCGTCTTTGACTGCTTCTTCCATTTCGATATCGTCTTTGATTGCTTTTTTCACTTCGTCATCTTCTTTGAATGCTTCTACCACCTCGGTATCCTCTTTGATTGCTTACTCAACTTCAATTTCCTCTTTGATTGTTTCTCCCTCTTCGATATCGTCTTTGACTGCTTCTTCCATTTCGATATCGTCTTTGATTGCTTTTTTCACTTCGTCATCTTCTTTGAATGCTTCTACCGCCTCGGTATCCTCTTTGATTGTTTCTGCCACTTCGATATCCTATTTGATTGCTTCTTCCACTTCAACATTCTCTTTGATAGTTTCTTCCACTTCGATATCCAATCAACAAATTTATGATTTTTCTTACAAAACTTTAATCGCTCGTATCTTCTAAACGGGAAGAGATAGCACTAGCAAACTTTGACGAAATATTAGTACAAATTTTTGATCATTATCATTTTGCAACATACATTTATATTATGCAACGTCAATCCTGATCATTTTGGAACGTCCAGATTTTTTTTATGCAACGTTCATCATGATCTTTTTTGCAACGTTCAATTTTTTTTTATACAACCATTATCATGATCATTTTGGAACATCCAATTTTTTTCTCTTTGATTGCTTGTTCCACTTCGATATCCTCTTTGATTGCTTCTTCCACATTGGTATCCTCTTTGATTGCTTCTTTAACTTTGATATCCTCTATGATTGCTTGTTCCGCTTCGATATCCTCTTTTATTCCTTCTTCATCTTCAATATACATTGGATTGCTTCTTCCACTTCGATATCGTCTTTGATTGCTTTTTTTACTTCGTCATCCTCTTAGAATGCTTCTACCACCTTGGTATCCTCTTTGATTTCTTCCTCAACTTTAATTTCCTCTTTGATTGTTTCTGCTACTTCGATATCCTATTTGATTGCTTCTTTCACTTCAATATCCTCTTTGATTGCTTCTTCCACTTCGATATCATCTTTGATTGCTGCTTCCACTTGGAAATCCTCTTTGATTTGATTGCTTCTTCCATTTCGATATCGTCTTTGACTGCTTCTTACACATGGATATCCTCTTTGATGGCTTTTAACAGCTCGATATCCTCTTTAATTACTTCTTCGACTAAAAGAAAAACACGCGAGCTGCGAGCAGCTCGCGCACAACGCAACCTCTAGTTATATTATATAAAGCTCGATTACCACTGACTCACTGACTGATTGACATCATTGTTCTCCCAGATGCCACCTCGTAGGGGGGAAATGTTTGGTGTGATCGTATAGAGGGAGTTTCGGTGAGTTGGGAATAAATCCTAAAGTACCCCTTTTGTCCCCCATTCGCTCCCATCCACCTCGTATCTCGGAAAGTATAGGTCTTAGAGCGTTGGTGCAAAAACTAATGTTGCTGAGGACATTTTTTTATATCCGGATCCATGAAAAAAAAAATGTCTTTCATACAAAAAAAAAATTGTCCCATACAAAATATTTCTGTATGAATACCGTAAACCGTATATTTCGTTTGCCGTAATTTTCATTCTGTTTTTGTAGGGAGCCCACGGCTTGTGTGTACTATAAAATTACTGTAAATTTGCTTGATTCTATATAATGGTGGTGGAGGGACATGAGATAACTTTCATAGTTTTTGCAAAGGTCATCATCATCATTTTGGAACATCCAATTTTTTTTTTTTTTTTTTAGTATGCTACGTTCTTCATGTTTATTTTGGAACATCCACATTTTTTTAATTATGCCTCATCCACAATGATCACTTTGGAACGTCAATTATTTCTATTATTTTTTTTATTATGCAACATCCACTATGATCATTTTGGTACATCATTTTTTTGATTACGCCTCATCCACAATGATCACTTTGGAACGTCAATTATTTTTTATTTTTTTATTATGCATCATCCACTGTGGTCATTTTGGAACATCATTTTTTTTAATTATGCCTCATCCACAATGATCACTTTGGAACGTCAATTATTATTATTTTTTATTATGCAACATCCACTATGATCATTTTGGTACATCATTTTTTTAATTACGCCTCATCCACAATGATCACTTTGGAACGTCAATTATTTTTTATTTTTTATTTTTTATGATGCATCATCCACTGTGATCATTTTGGAACATCATTTTTTTTTCAATTATGCCTCATCCACTATGATCACTTTGGAACGTCAGTTTTTTTTTTTTTTATTATGCAATATCCACTGTGATATTTTGGTACATCATTTTTTTAATTATGCCTCATCCACAATGATCACTTTGGAACGTCAATTATTTTTTATTTTTTTAATATGCATCATCCACTGTGATCATTTTGGAACATCATTTTTTTTCAATTATGCCTCATCCACAATGATCACTTTGGAACGTCAATTATTTTTTTTTATTATGCAACATCCACTGTGATATTTTGGTACATCATTTTTTTTTAATTATGCCTCATCCACAATGATCACTTTGGAACGTCAATTATTTTTTTTATTATGCAACATCCACTATGATCATTTTAGTACATCATTTTTTTAATTACGCCTCATCCACAGGGATCACTTTGGAACGTCAATTATTTTTTATTTTTTTATTATGCATCATCCACTGTGATCATTTTGGAACACCTTTTTTTTTTCAATTATGCCTCATCCACTATGATCACTTTGAAACGTCATTTTTTTTTTATTATGCAATATCCACTGTGATATTTTGGTACATCATTTTATTTAATTATGCCTCATCCACAATGATCACTTTGGAACGTCAATTTTTTTTTACTATGCAAAATCCTTTGTGATCATTTTGGAAAATAAATTTTTTTTAAATTATGCCTCATCCACAATGATCATTTTGGAACGTCAATTTTTTATTATTATGCAAAATCTTTTGTGATCATTTTGGAAAATCAATTTTTTTTTAATTATGCCTCATCCACAATGATCACTTTTGGAACGTCATTTTTTTTTTTTTTTATTATGCAACATCCACTGTGATCATTTTGGAACATCAGTTTTTTTTAATTATGCCTCATCCACAATGATCATTTTGAAACGTTATTTATTTTTTATTATGTAACATCCACTGTGATCGCTTTCGAACATCAATTTTTTT
This sequence comes from Philereme transversata, assembly GCA_963924445.1. Classification (NCBI taxonomy): domain Eukaryota; kingdom Metazoa; phylum Arthropoda; class Insecta; order Lepidoptera; family Geometridae; genus Philereme; species Philereme transversata. The sequence continues at coordinate 10,650,072 of OZ004353.1, forward strand.
TTAATTATGCCTCATCCACAATGATCATTTTGGAACGTCAATTTTTTTTTTAAATGCAACATCCAGTGTGATCATTTTGGAACATCAATTTTTTTTAAATTATGCCTCATCCACAATGATCATTTTCGAACGTCAAATTTTTTTTTATTATGCAAAATCCTTTGTGATCATTTTGGAAAATCAATTTTTTTTAAATTATGCCTCATCCACAAAGATAACTTTTGGAACGTCATTTTTTTTTTAATATGCAACATCCACTGTGATCATTTTGGATCGTCAATTTTTTTTTATAATGTAACATCCACTATGATCATTTTGGAACATCATTTTATTTTAATTATGCCTCATCCACTATGATCATTTTGGAACGTCGAAATACTTTTTCCTACTTGGATATCTTTTTTGATTGAATCTTCCACTTCGATATCCTCTTTGAATGTTTCTTCCACTTTCATATCGTCTCAACAAAATTATGATTTTTTTTAAATACTTTAATCGCTCGTATCGACTTAACGAAAATAAATAGGCATAGTAAACTTTTACAAAATGGTAGTACAAATTTTGGGTAAAATCGTTTTTTCATTGTCATGACAGTCTTTTTACATGCTTCTCTCACTTCGATATCCTCTTTGATGGCTTCTTCGACTTCGATATACTTTTTAATTGCTTCTTCTACTTGGATATATTTTTTGATTGCTTCTTGCATTTCGATATCCTCTCATCAAAATTATGATTTTCCTTAAAAAACTTTAATCGTTCGTATCTTTTAAACGGTAAGAGATAGACATAACAAACTTTTATAATATGGTAGCACAAATTTTTGGTGAAATCGTTATTTTACGGTCATCATCGCCCTTGACATCATTTTGAATTCTTCTCTCACTTACTTTTCGTCTTTGAATGTTTCTTCCACTTTGATATCCTCTTTGATTGTTTCTACAACTTCGAAATCCTCTTTGATGGCATTTTTACTTCAATATATATTTTTGAATTGCTTTTTCTAATTTTATATTTTCTTCAATTACTTCTTTTACTTCAATATCCACTCTACAAAATTATGGGTTTTAATACAAATTTGAAATCGCTCGTATCTTCTAAACGGGAAGAGTTACCCCCAGCAAACTTTTACAAAATATTCGTACTAATTTTTGGTGGAATAGTTTTTTAATACCATCATTGCCCTTGAGTTATGTTTTGAATGCTTCTCTTACTTCGTCTTCCGCTTTGAATGCTTCTTTCACCTCGATATCCTCTATTTTTGCTTCTTCCACTTTGATATCCTTTTTAATTGCTTTTTCTACTGATATTATTTTCTTCAATTGCTTCTTTTACTACAATTTCCACTCTACAAAATTATGGGTTTTAATAGAAATCTTAAATCGCTCGTATCTTCTAAACGGGAAGAGTTACCCTTAGCAAACTTTTACAAAATATTGGTACCAATTTTTGGTGAAATAGTTTTTTTAATACCATCATTGCCCTTGACATCCTTTTTGAATGCTTCTCTCACTTTATCTTTCTCTTTGAATGCTTCTTTCACCTCGATATCCTCTATTTTTGCTTCTTCCACTTTGATATCCTTTTTAATTGCTTCTTCTACTTATATATTATTTTTAATTGCTTCTTTTACTTCAATTTCCACTCTACAAAATTATGAGTTTTCATATAAAACTTAAATCGCTCATATCTTCTAAACGGAAAGAGATAGCTATGGGAAACTTTTACAAAATATTGGTATAAGTTTTTGGTTTAACCGTTATTTTATTTTTATCATTGTCCTCAACGTCCTTTTTGAATGCTTCTCTCACTTCGTCTTCCTCTTTGAATGCTTCTTTCCCTTCGTCATCCTCTTTGACTGTTTCTTCCACCTCGATATCCTCTACTTTTGTTTCTTCCATCTCAATATCTTCTTTGATTGCTTCTTCCACTTTGATATCGTCTTTGATTGCTTCATTAACTTCGATATCCAATTTGATTGCTACTTTTACTTCGATATCGTCTTTGATTGCTTCTTTTACTGGGATATCATCTTTGATTGCTTTTTTCACTTCGGCATCCTCTTAGAATGCTTCTACCACCTCGGTATCCTCTTTGATTGCTTACTCAACTTCAATTTCCTCTTTGATTGTTTCTGCCACTTCGATTCCTATTTGATTGCTCCTTCCACTTCAATATCCTCTTTGATTGCTTCTTCCACTTCGATATCATCTTCGATTTCCTTTTGATTGCTTGTTGCACTGCAATATTCTCTTTCATTGCGTCTTCATCTTCGATATCGTCTTCGATAGCAATTTTACTTCGATATCCTCTGTGATGGCTTCTTCCACTTCGATATCCTCTTTGATTCGATTGCTTCTTCCATTTCGATATTTTTTGACTGCTTCTTACACATGGATATCCTCTTTGATAGCTTTTAACAGCTCGATATCATCTTTGATTGCTTTTTTCACTTCGTCATCCTTTTAGAATGCTTCTACAACCTCGGTATCCTCTTTGATTGCTTACTCAACGTTAATTTCCTCATTATTTGATTCTGATACTTCGATATCCTATTTGATTGCTTTTTTCACTTCAATATCTTCTTTGATTGCTGCTTCCACTTGGAAATCCTCTTTGATTTGATTGCTTCTGCCATTTCGATATCGTCTTTGACTGCTTCTTACACATGGATATCCTCTTTGATGACTTTTAACAGCTCGATATCCTCTTTAATTACTTCGTCGACTAAAAGAAAAACACGCGAGCTGCGAGCAGCTCGCGCACAACGCAACCTCTAGTTATATTATATAAAGCTCGATTACCACTGACTCACTGACTGATTGACATCATTGTTCTCCCAGATGCCACCTCGTAGGGGGGAAATGTTTGGTGGGATCGTATAGAGGGAGTTCCGGTGAGTTGGGAATAAATCCTAAAGTACCCCTTTTGTCCCCCATTCGCTCCCATCGACATCGTATCTCGGAAAGTATAGGTCTTACAGCGTTGGTGCAAAAACTAATGTTGCAGAGGACATTTTTTTATATCCAGTTCCATGAAAAAAAAAATGACTTTCATACAAAAAAAAAATTGTCCCATACAAAATATTTCTGTATGAATACCGTAAACCGTATATTTCGTTTGCCGTAATTTCTATACTGTTTTGTAGGGAGCCCATGGCTTGTGTGTACTATAAAATTACTGTAAATTTGCTTGATTCTAATAATGGTGGTGGAGGGACATGAGATAACTTTCATAGTTTTTGCAAAGGTCATCATCATCATTTTGGAACATCCATTTTTTTTTTTTTTTTTAGTATGCAAAGTTCATCATGTTTATTTTGGAACATCCACATTTTTTTAATTACGCCTCATCCACAATGATCACTTTGGAACGTCAATTATTTTTTTTTTATTATGCAACATCCACTGTGTTCATTTTGGTACATCATTTTTTTTAATTATGCCTCATCCATAATGATCACTTTGGAACGTCAATTTTTTTTTTTTAATTATGCATCATCTACTGTGATCATTTTAGAACATCATTTTTTTTCAATTATGCCTCATCCACTATGATCACTTTGGAACGTCAATTTTTTTTTTTTTTATTATGCAACATCCACTGTGATATTTTGGTACATCATTTTTTTAAGTATGCCTCATCCACAATGATCACTTTGGAACGTCAATTATTTTTTTTTATTATGCAACATCCACTGTGTTCATTTTGGTACATCATTTTTTTTAATTATGCCTCATCCACAATGATCACTTTGGAACGTCAATTATTTTTTTTATTATGCAACATCCACTATGATCATTTTGGTACATAATTTTTTTAATTACGCCTCATCCACAATGATCACTTTGGAACGTCAATTATTTTTTATTTTTTTATTATGCATCATCCACTGTGATCATTTTGGAACATCATTTTTTTTTCAATTATGCCTCATCCACTATGATCACTTTGAAACGTCATTTTTTTTTTTATTATGCAACATCCACTGTGATATTTTGGTACATCATTTTTTTTAATTATGCCTCATCCAAATGATCACTTTGGAACGTCAATTTTTTTTTTATTATGCAACATCCACTGTGATCATTTTGGTACATCATTTTTTTAATTATGCCTCATCCGCAATGATCATTTTGGAACGTCAATTTTTTTTTAAATTATGCCTCATCCACAATGATCACTTTTGGAACGTCAATTTTTTTTTATTATGCAACATCCACTGTGATCATTTTGGAACATCAATTTTTTTTTATTTATGCCTCATCCACTATGATCATTTTGGAACGTCATTTTTTTTTTATTATGCGACATCCACTATTCGAATATTCTCTTTGATTGCTTGTTACACTTCGTCATCCTCTTTTATTGTTTCTTCCGCCTCCACATCTTCTATTTTTGCATGTTCCACTTCGTTATCCTTTTAAAATGCTTCTTCTACTTCATATCCTCTTTAATTGCTTCAGTTACTTCATTATGCGCTCTACAAAATTGTGGTGTTTCATACAAAACTTCAATCGCTCATATCTTCTAAACGGGAAGAGATAGCCCTAGCAAACTTGTACAAAATATTGGTATAAATTTTTGGTGGAACTGTTTTTTTATTGTCATCCTTGACATCCTTTTTGAATGCTTCTCTCACTTCGTCATCTTCTTTGAATGTTTTTTCCACTTCGACATCATCTTTGACTGCTTCTTTAACTTCGATATCCTCTTTGATTGCTTCTCCCACTTCGATATCGTCTTTGACTGCTTCTTCCATTTCGATATCGTCTTTGATTGCTTTTTCACTTCGTCATCTTCTTTGAATGCTTCTACCACCTTGGTATCCTCTTTGATTGCTTACTCAACTTCAATTTCCTCTTTGATTGCTTCTTCCACTTCAACATTCTCTTTGATAGTTTCTTCCACTTCGATATCCAATCAACAAATTTATGATTTTTCTTACAAAACTTTAATCGCTCGTATCTTCTAAACGGGAAGAGATAGCACTAGCAAACTTTGACAAAATATTAGTACAAATTTTTGATCATTATCATTTTACACCATACATTTATATTATGCAACGTCAATCCTGATCATTTTGGAACGTCCAGATTTTTTTTATGCAACGTTCATCATGATCTTTTTTGCAACGTTCAATTTTTTTTATACAACTATTATCATGATCATTTTGGAACATCCAATTTTTTTCTCTTTGATTGCTTGTTCCACTTCGATATCCTCTTTGATTGCTTCTTCCACATTGATATCCTATTTGATTGCTTCTTTAACTTTGATATCCTCTACGATTGCTTGTTCCACTTCGATATCCTCTTTTATTCCTTCTTCATCTTCAATATCCATTGGATTGCTTCTTCATCTTTGATATCCTCTTTGATGGCATTTTCACTTCGGTATCCTCTGTAAGGGCTCCTTCCTCTTTGATTTCCGTTTGATTGCTTCTTGCACTGCAATATTTTCTTTGATTGCGTCTTCATATTCGATATCGTTTTTGATTGCATTTTTACTTCGATATCCTGTGATGGCTTCTTCCACTTTGATATCCTCTTTGATTGCTTCTTCCACTTCGATATCCGCTTTGATTGCTTGTTCCATTTTGATATCGTCTTTGACTATTTCTTTCACTTCGATATCGTCTTTGATTGCTTTTTTCACTTCGTCATCCTCTTTGAATACTTCTACCAACTCGGTATCCTCTTTGATTCCTTAGTCAACTTCAATTTCCTCTTTGATTGTTTTTGCTACTTCGATATCCTATTTGATTGCTTCTCCCACTTCAATATCCTCTTTGTTTACTCCTTCCACTTCGATATCATCTTCGATTTCCTTTTGATTGCTTCTTGCACTGCATTATTCTCTTTGATTGCGTCTTCATCTTCGATATCGTCTTTGATAGCATTTTCACTTCGATATCCTTTGTGATGGCTTCTTCCACTTCGATACCCTCTTTGATTGCTTCTTCCACTTCGATATCCTCTTTGATTGTTTCTTCCGCCTCGACATCTTCTATTTTTGCATGTTCCACTTCGTTATCCCTTTAAAATGCTTCTTCTACTTTCATATCCTCTTTAATTGCTTCAGTTACTTCATTATGCTCTCTACAAAATTGTGGTCTTTCATACAAAACTTCAATCGCTCGTATCTTCTAAACGGGAAGAGATAGCCCTAGCAAACTTGTACAAAATATTGGTATAAATTTTTGGTGCAACTGTTTTTTTATTGTCATCCTTGACATCCTTTTTGAATGCTTCTCTCACTTCGTCATCTTCTTTGAATGTTTTTTCCACTTCGACATCATCTTTGACTGCTTCTTTAACTTCGATATCCTCTTTGATTGCTTCTCCCACTTCGATATCGTCTTTGACTGCTTCTTCCATTTCGATATCGTCTTTGATTGCTTTTTTCACTTCGTCATCTTCTTTGAATGCTTCTACCACCTCGGTATCCTCTTTGATTGCTTACTCAACTTCAATTTCCTCTTTGATTGTTTCTCCCTCTTCGATATCGTCTTTGACTGCTTCTTCCATTTCGATATCGTCTTTGATTGCTTTTTTCACTTCGTCATCTTCTTTGAATGCTTCTACCGCCTCGGTATCCTCTTTGATTGTTTCTGCCACTTCGATATCCTATTTGATTGCTTCTTCCACTTCAACATTCTCTTTGATAGTTTCTTCCACTTCGATATCCAATCAACAAATTTATGATTTTTCTTACAAAACTTTAATCGCTCGTATCTTCTAAACGGGAAGAGATAGCACTAGCAAACTTTGACGAAATATTAGTACAAATTTTTGATCATTATCATTTTGCAACATACATTTATATTATGCAACGTCAATCCTGATCATTTTGGAACGTCCAGATTTTTTTTATGCAACGTTCATCATGATCTTTTTTGCAACGTTCAATTTTTTTTTATACAACCATTATCATGATCATTTTGGAACATCCAATTTTTTTCTCTTTGATTGCTTGTTCCACTTCGATATCCTCTTTGATTGCTTCTTCCACATTGGTATCCTCTTTGATTGCTTCTTTAACTTTGATATCCTCTATGATTGCTTGTTCCGCTTCGATATCCTCTTTTATTCCTTCTTCATCTTCAATATACATTGGATTGCTTCTTCCACTTCGATATCGTCTTTGATTGCTTTTTTTACTTCGTCATCCTCTTAGAATGCTTCTACCACCTTGGTATCCTCTTTGATTTCTTCCTCAACTTTAATTTCCTCTTTGATTGTTTCTGCTACTTCGATATCCTATTTGATTGCTTCTTTCACTTCAATATCCTCTTTGATTGCTTCTTCCACTTCGATATCATCTTTGATTGCTGCTTCCACTTGGAAATCCTCTTTGATTTGATTGCTTCTTCCATTTCGATATCGTCTTTGACTGCTTCTTACACATGGATATCCTCTTTGATGGCTTTTAACAGCTCGATATCCTCTTTAATTACTTCTTCGACTAAAAGAAAAACACGCGAGCTGCGAGCAGCTCGCGCACAACGCAACCTCTAGTTATATTATATAAAGCTCGATTACCACTGACTCACTGACTGATTGACATCATTGTTCTCCCAGATGCCACCTCGTAGGGGGGAAATGTTTGGTGGGATCGTATAGAGGGAGTTCCGGTGAGTTGGGAATAAATCCTAAAGTACCCCTTTTGTCCCCCATTCGCTCCCATCCACCTCGTATCTCGGAAAGTATAAGTCTTACAGCGTTGGTGCAAAAACTAATGTTGCAGAGGACATTTTTTTATATCCGGTTCCATGAAAAAAAAATTGACTTTCATACAAAAAAAAAATTGTCCCATACAAAATATTTCTGTATGAATACCGTAAACCGTATATTTCGTTTGCCGTAATTTTCATACTGTTTTTGTAGGGAGCCCACTGCTTGTGTGTACTATAAAATTACTGTAAAATTTGCTTGATTCTATATAATGGTTTTGGAGGGGCATGAGACAACTTTCATAGTTTTAGCAAAGGTCATCATCATCATTTTGGAACATCCAATTTTTTTTTTTTTTAGTATGCAACGTTCATCATGTTTATTTTGGAACATCCTCATTTATTTTTAATTATGCCTCATCCACAATGATCACTTTGGAACGTCATTTTTTTTTATTATGCAACATCCACTGTGATCATTTTGGTACATCATTTTTTTTAATTATGCCTCATCCACAATGATCACTTTGGAACGTCAATTATTATTATTTTTTTATATTATGCATCATCCACTGTGATCATTTTGGAACATCATTTTTTTTTCAATTATGTCTCATCCACTATGATCACTTTGGAACGTCAATTTTTTTTTTTTTTATTATGCAACATCCACTGTAATATTTTGGTACATCATTTTTTAAATTATGCCTCATCCACAATGATCACTTTGGAACGTCAATTATTTTTTTTTATTATGCAACATCCACTGTGATCATTTTGGTACATCATTTTTTTAATTACGCCTCATCCACAATGATCACTTTGGAACGTCAATTATTTTTTTTTTATTATGCAACATCCACTGTGATCATTTTGGTACATATTTTTTTTTAAATATGCCTCATCCACAATGATCACTTTGGAACGTCAATTTTTTTTTATTATGCATCATCCACTGTGATCATTTTGGAACATCATTTTTTTTAATTATGCCTCATCCACAATGATCACTTTGGAACGTCATTTTTTTTTTTGTATTATGCAACATCCACTGTGATCATTTTGGTACATATTTTTTTTTAATTATGCCTCATCCACAATGATCACTTTGGAACGTCAATTATTTATTTTTTTTATTATGCAACATCCACTGTGATCATTTTGGTACATCATTTTTTTAATTACGCCTCATCCACAATGATCACTTTGGAACGTCAATTATTATTTTTTTTTATTATGCATCATCCACTGTGATCATTTTGGAACATCATTTTTTTAAATTATGCCTCATCCACATGATCATTTTGGAACGTCAATTTTTTTTTATTATGCAACATCCACTGTGATCATTTTGGAAAATCAATTTTTTTTCTTGCACCAATTTTTGGTGGAATCGTTATTTTATGGTCATCATCGCCCTTGCCATCATTTTGAATTCTTCTCTCACTTCCTTTTCGTTTTCTAATGTTTCTTCCACATTGATATCCTCTTTAATTGTTTCTATAACTTCGAAATCCTCTTTGATGGCATTTTTACTTCAATATACTTTTGAATTGTTTTTTCTATTTTTCTATTTTCTTCAATTACTTCTCTTACTTCAATATCGACTCTACAAAATTATGGGTTTTAATACAAATCTTAAATCGCTCATATCTTCTAAACGGGAAGAGTTACCCCCAGCAAACTTTTACAAAATATTGGTACTAATTTTTGGTGGATTAGTTTTTTTAATACCATCATAGCCCTTGAGATCCTTTTTGAATACTTCTCATACTTCGTCTTCCACTTTGAATGCTTCTTTCACCTCGATATCCTCTATTTTTGCTTCTTCCACTTTGATATCCTTTTTAATTGCTTTTTCTACTTATATGTTTTCTTCAATTGCTTCTTTTACTTCAATTCCCACTCTACAAAATTATGGGTTTTAATACAAATCTTAAATCGCTCGTATCTTCTAAACGGGAACAGTTACGCCTAGCAAACTTTTACAAAATATTGGTACAAATTTTTGGTGGAATAGTTTTTTTAATACAATCATTGCCATTGACATCCGTTTTGAATGCTTCTCTTACTTGGTCTTCCACTTTAAATGCTTCTTTCACCTCGATATCCTCTATTTTTGCTTCTTCCACTTTGATATCCTTTTTAATTGCTTTATCTACTTATATATTATTTTCTTCAATTGCTTCTTTTACTTCAATTTCCACTCTACAAAATTATGGGTTTTAATACAAATCTTAAATCGCTCGTATCTTCTAAACGGGAACAGTTACGACTAGCAAACTTTTACAAAATATTGGTACAAATTTTTGGTCGAATATTTTTTGTATTACCATCATTGATCTTGAAATCCTTTTTGAATGCTTTTTTCACCTCGATATCCTCTATTTTTGCTTCTTTTACTACAATTTCCACTCTACAAAATTATGGGTTTTAATACAAATCTTAAATCGCTCGTATCTTCTAAACGGGAACAGTTACGCCTAGCAAACTTTTACAAAATATTGGTACAAATTTTTGGTCGAATAGTTTTTTTATTACCATCATTGCTCTTGACATCCTTTTTGAATGCTTCTCTCACTTGGTCTTCCTCCTTGAATGCTTCTTTCACCTCGATATCCTCTATTTTTGCTTCTTTCACTTTGATATCCTTTTTAATGTCTTTTTCTACTTATATGTCTTCTTCAATTGCTTCTTTTACTTCAATTTCCACTCCACAAAATTATGGGTTTTCATACAAAACTTAAATCGCTCGTATCTTTTAAACGGGAAGAGATAGCTCGAGGAAACTTTTACAATATATTGGTATAAGTTTTTGGTGAAACCGTTTTTTATTTTTATCATTGTCCTCGACGTCTTTTACTCAATTTCAATTTCCTCTTTAATTGTTTCTGCTACTTCGATATCCTATTTGATTGCTTCTTTCACTTCAATATCCTCTTTGATTGCTTCTTCCACTTCAATATCATTTTTGATTGCTGCTTCCACTTGGATATCCTCTTTGATTTGATTGCTTTTTCCATTTCGATCGTCTTTGATTGCTTCTTACACATGGATATCCTCTTCGATAACTTTAAACAGCTCGATATCCTCTTTGATTGCTTCTTCCACTTTGATATCCTCTTTTATTGCTTCTACCTATTCGATATCATCTTCGATTTCCTTTTGATTGCTTCTTGCACTGCAATATTCTCTTTGATTGCGTCTTCATCTTCGATATCGTTTTTGATAGCATTTTCACTTCGATATCCTCTGTGATGGCTTCTTCCACTTCGATACCCTCTTTGATTGCTTCTTCCACTTCGATATCCTCTTTGATTGCTTCTTCCACTTCGATATCCTCTTTGATTGCTTCTTACACTTCGATATCGTCTTTGACTGTTTCTTCCACTTCGATATCGTCTTTGATTGCTTTTTTCACTTCGTCATCTTCTTAGAACACCACCTCGGTATCCTCTTTGATTGCTTACTCAACTTTAATTTCCTCTTTGACTGTTTCTGCTACTTCGATATCCTATTTGATTGCTTCTTTCACTTCAATATCCTCTTTGATTGCTTCTTCCACTTCGATATCGTTTTTGACTGTTTCTTCCACTCCGATATCGTCTTTGATTGCTTTTTTCACTTCATCATCCTCTTAGAACGCTTCTACCACCTCGGTATCCTCTTTGATTGCTTACTCAACTTTAATTTCCTCTTTGATTGTTTCTGCTACTTCGATATCCTATTTGATTGCTTCTTTCACTGCAATATCCTCTTTGATTGCTTCTTCCACTTCGATATCGTTTTTGACTGTTTCTTCCACTTCGATATCGTCTTCGATTGCTTTTTTCACTTCGTCATCCTCTTAGAACGCTTCTACCACCTCGGTATCCTCTTTGATTGCTTACTCAACTTTAATTTCCTCTTTGATTGTTTCTGCTACTTCGATATCCTATTTGATTGCTTCTTTCCCTTCAATATCCTCTTTGATTGCTTCTTTCACTTTGATATCGTTTTTGACTGTTTCTTCCAGTTCGATATCGTCTTTGATTGCTTTTTTTACTTCGTCATCCTCTTAGAATGCTCCTACCACCTCGGTATCCTCTTTGATTGCTTACTCAACTTTAATTTCCTCATTGATTGTTTCTGCTGCTTCGATATCCTATTTGATTGCTTCTTTCACTTCAATATCCTCTTTGATTGCTGCTTCCACTTGGAAATCCTCTTTGATTTGATTGCTTCTTCCATTTCGATATCGTCTTTACTGCTTCTTACACATGGATATCCTCTTTGATGGCTTTTAACAGCTCGATATCCTCTTTAATTACTTCTTCGACTAAAAGAAAAACACGCGAGCTGCGAGCAGCTCGCGCACAACGCAACCTCTAGTTTATATATATAGTTTCTGTCTGTTTTCCGAGAAATTTCACGCTTGTCTTTGTGAATTATGAACCACTCCCTCTTCGAGAAGAGGTTTGAATGGTCTCAGCGGTAAAAGCCATATCCATTTCTTTAAAAAAAAAGCTATTATATTTAGGTAGGTAGGTTTAGGTTAGGTTTTTTTTACTTATGACTATTTATTATTAGATAACTGTTGCTATTAGATAGATAAATATACACTTTATTGCACACCAAACAAAATTAAATTTACAAAGAAATACACAAATATAAAGGTAATTACAATGGGCGGTTTTATCGCTAAAATCTATAATATTGCAACAAAATTTCTATTACTAATGATTTTAATAACATTATTAATTTGTACTCGTTTACTTAACAAACTAAAATTCTGCCTCGCAACTCATTTTCGATTCTGATTCATCAATTTTAATATTATAATGTCATCATTCAATCATTAATTCGACCTCCGTGGCGCAGTGGGCGAATAGCAGACTGAGACGCAACAGGTAGTGGGTTCGATTCCCGCCGCGGAACAAATGTTTGCATGATCTACAGATATTTGTTCCGGGTCTGGTTGTGTTTCTATATAGGTATTATAAGTATGTATTTACAAAAAAAGTATATAAGTATTCTATCAGTTATCTGGTTCCCGTAGTACAAGCTCTGCTTAGTTTGGGGCTAGATAGCGCTGTGTGAAATGTCCAGCAATATTTATTTATTGAATTGCCCTAGGAATAAAGGGAATACTTAGTTGCCCTGTGGGTTATTCTATACAAGTGATGTGTAATTTGTTGTGTATTTACTCTATAAACAAATAACCTGAAGACTACATTCCACAGCTACTTCAAAATAATAAGGTAAAAAAAAAACAGAATAATTTGTATTTTTTTGTAAAGTGGTAGAACTAACCAATAACATATCATTTAAGTTTTCGTAATAGCACGTGCACCCCTAAAAATATTGGTATAAAAATATTGGTATCATAGAACTGTTAGTGATAGACAATTCAATTTACGGATGTTGTGTATTCAGTAACCCAAAATAAAACAAAAGATTCAAATGCTGAAAGATGTTGACGTGACGTGTGCACAGAATCAGACAGCAAAGCTATCATTTGTAAAGCTCAGCTACGAGTCGCATCCGTATCCGCTTGTTGACGACTCTGCAAGGGAAAACGTGTTTATTACCATTTATAAATGTGAAGCGGTGAATTTATTTATGGTGCTGGTTGTGGCTTCGAGTTTGTGTTTTGCTTTTTGTAATTGTACCTAAAAGTACATAACTTTAGTAGGTATTTGAAAAATACAATTATTTTAGCAACTGAAAGACCGGTCGTATCTAAATTAGATTAGTTATATTCAAAACTGACCCCGCAAACGTTATTCTGCTATATAAATTCTCAAAGAAATCAAATGTAGAATGAAATGTCAAAGTGACGCGATACTTCATGTAAATGACTTCACGTCAATGAACGATGGATATTGTCATAAATAAATAAATATTGCAGGACATTTCACACACCGCTATCTAGCCCCAAACTAAGCAGAGCTTGTACTATGGGAACCAGATAACTGATAGAATACTTATATACTTTTTTGTGTAAATACATACTTATAATATATAGAGAAACAGCCAGACCCGGAACAAATATCTATAGATCATGCAAACATTTGTTCCGCGGCGGGGATCGAACCCGCTACCTCCTGCATCTCAGCCGGCTATTCGCTCACTGCACCACGGAGGTCGCGTTTTCATACAAATATACTAAAATCGAGATTAAAAATGGGGGGTGGGGGTAGGAGGGTGAAAAATACTTTACGACCTATTCTCAGACCTACCGAATATACACAAAAATTTCATAAGAGCCGTTTCGGATAAGTTTTGTTACAAACACTGTGACAAGAATTTTATATATTAGAAGAAAGATATAATAATTCAATATATGACTGCCAGTTATCTAAATATCCCATCTCAAGATATGAATGCCACAAGTTTGCAGAATGGCAAAAAATAACAACTTCTAGGCATTGATATTATTATGTAGATATGTTGCCATTATTTCTAAGATATCGTACCAGCAAAATATCCGTATCCAGCTGAACAGAGCAGAGATTGCGCGTTGATTTGATTTCAACACAATTCTATTGGTTCGTTTTAAACATATTTCTTCTCCGCTTTCTCGGAAAAATCACATTTCAATTGGAGTCCTCGAAAAGGCATCGAATGTATTCATTGAAAAAACTCTACATATTGATTTATTAAAAAGTAGCTATATGAATCAATGTTCGATAAAAAAACTCGATTGAATAAAACCGCGTTTCCGCATGAGCTAGGCGAATATTGCATTTCACCGAATGACGTGTCAACTGCGTTTTAAATAACTTAGTGGGCCTCAGGCCGACGGGGCGTATTGATTTAAAGTATTTCCGGAGAGCAGAACTTTTGGATGCCTCTCTAACTAATTTACTGCGAGGTAATATAAACTTTACCTCTCCACTGTGATGTGAGTTTCTCCTGTAAGGTATTTAAAGGTAAATCTTCCCAGTTTTGTTATAGAGAGGTAAAAGCGTTTTAAACGAAATGTATTAATGACCAACTGGAATTATAACTATCAAATAATAATTATAAAAGCAACAGTAATGTGGATATCATCAAACTATAAGGAAATGACTTTTGTAGCAGCGAGTTGCAGAGAAAAGTGGGAACTTATATAATGATCTTGGCTACTTGACAAGCGGGGATGCATTGAAGCGGTCGTAACGAAAAGGCAAATGATGCTTACTACATCTCCGCTTTTAATATGGCGGTCACTGCTTTTAAGAAACTACGCCTTAAGAAATACTTCTTTTTCAGCAATTTTTTTTACTTTTAGATAAAAGTTAGTGCATTTTAGTTATTATGCATAGGTAAAAAATTAAAGTAGATTTTTAAAAATGTTTTTAAACAACAGGCATATTTTGTTACGTTAAGATTTCATTATCCTAAAACAAGCCTCCGTCGATAAAATGCAGCACTAAATCTATAGAGAGCATTATAAAAAAACTACGAACCTTACAGTAGTCGTCTATGATATGTAACATCTGACCACCGCGCGCGCTCATTGGTCTAATCAAATAGCGCGCGTTTCCCCGGTTTCCTGTTATATATTTCCGTCCCTTTTGCCAAAATCACAAACCGAGCGTAAAGATGTTACACATCAATAAAGAAAAAAATGCACTGTAGAAATATATTATATGACAGGAAAATGAATACAACGTCGTAAGAAAAACACCCAAGCGAGAATTATTGGAAGTATTCAAAAACACATCAGAAGTTCCGTTGTGGGAAAATTATCGTCACGTCTCGCCCCGTCGGTGTCGATCGTTTGAACAGTTCAAGTTTGTGTTGCGTTCGTACGTATACAATCAGATTTTCCATGATTTTCTCGTATTTTCGTCAGTTGTCAATCTGGTACGCGCGACTGGACACGCTCCCTCGAATCGCGCACCGATGCGGCACCGATCGAATTTACCCCAAAACGGATGCGATGCTCTAAAAAACTAGATCTTTTCTAAGATATCTTTAAATCTTCACCACATTTAATATTTGGACAACTCTGATGCCAGCTTTAAATGATAACGCAATTTAATTCCATCCTTGTTAACGGTGAAGTAAGTTTTTGGATCTTTGTTATAGTACTATGTCTAGTGTCAGACATTGATTGTAGGTCTCATGGGATTTTATAAACATTTAACAAACTATAGCTTTTAGTGAGAGATTACTGCAATCACAATAAATGCTTCCGGATAAAACGAATTCCCAGTCGATTGGAAATTTTTGATTGTCCATTCGACCTAGCTTTTACAATGATTAATATTTTACTATAAATATCCGGTAAAATAATGTGCGGCAAAAATGACTGTAGAACTACAAAGGCTACAAATGCGTTCTTTTAAAATACAAAAGGAAGATAAATTCACAGTATCATAACAATAAAGTATATACTATTTTTCTAAAACACTTTAAACTCCACATATACTAGTGGTTCGCCCCGAACTCGCGAATCTCCCAAAATAACTATTATTCTTAGGGCGACTTGCACAACGATGCCTAAACGTATTTAGTGGCTAAATATGATTTAAGAAGTTGTCAAATCATACAAATACTTCAAATTTAAACATGTTTTCGGCTTTAATCTTTGACTAATAAATTGGTGCCACGAAATGGACAACCATTTACTTGACCTGCAGTTTCATTCAAATTACACGTAACGGGAGTTCATATAACCTGGTTACACTTTTTTGGGGTACAAAATGCAGTTATTCTGGATTTCAGACTTTTGCCTATATTTGTGTCACTAAAGCTACACGAATACCAAATTTGAGGTCACTGGTGTTCCCTGTGAATTTTGTCAAAGTTTTGTTTTTATCATGGCTAATAACTCAAAAACTACAAAAATAAAAACGGGGTTCAAATGTACTAATGAGGACCTTTCATTTGACGTCCCACTTGACCTAATAGTCTCATTTTTTTTCCTTGAACCCCAATATCTCAACAACCTCCCAATATTTTTAGCTCATTGAGTCACACCAAAATTGTGCCATCAATACCTACCTATATACCAAATTTCATGATGATCTAATAAACGCTACGAAAGTTATCCTTGGACAAACAAACATACATACATACATACAACGCCAATTTGCCCAAGTGGATTTAGAGATCTCGCTTCGCTCGATCAATTAGTATTCTGACTTTTTAAATTTTGTTAATATGATCTTGTTCTTTCAAAGCACCGTATGGCAAATAAATAAATCAATAAAATGTTACTTATATTTTAGCATACTGTACATCTATCTATACGATTTCAGAGCATACATTAAAGTCCTGTAGCGTTGAGTTTATACGTAATGAACTCACTTGAGTCTATTGATAAAATATTTTATGAATCGTTTTTAACTTTTTTGAGAGCAATTTGCTGTTTGTGATAAAACAAGTTGCAAACATCCATGGAAATATTACATTTACTGAATGAAATTGGACGTTGTGGTAGAATGCTTTTTGAACATACAGCAGCTGTTTAATTTAAATGAAAAAAATAAACTACGGCATCCAAAGCATTCTATGATTTTAAACAAGATATCCGCCGTAAACTACGTGGCGTGATACTTCAACACAAAGTTACAAGTATAACGTTGCACTTGTAAAATTATTAGACAGAAAAGTAAAGATCAAGAATTGCGTCGTTTGTATTAATTATAATGTGTAATTTTCCGATAGCAATCTAAAGAAGAACAGTATATTTAATAATAATGCCGGCGATTCCAATTAAAATGCGCAAACAGTTTGAAATGGCATAAATTGTAAATATCGTAGACAAATATTGGTTTCTTCATTAATTGTCTTTGTTTGTTCTCAGTTCTGTTGTGGCTGTGTCAATGTTATACTTAGTATTATGTGGTAGAGACATATAGACGACAAGCTTATCTGACTGATACTATGACGGATCACCAACATTGATGCATAATCCATTAGGTTAACATTGTTCGCAATAAGGAAGATAATATTCCAATTTACTTTTCTAAGAAGGAATTATTTTTCCATGTGAGCTTTTATTTAACTTGTCTTGTGTAAATTTAATTCTAGTTTCCATAATCCAATGGACCGTAAAATTTACAAAACAGGTTTTTAATTATTAACTTTTATTAACTACAAAAATATCTGACTCATGATTGCTGGCCGTCCATGGGTCAGACAGCACCGGATCGTGGTGAAACTTTGGAAGGCTGATAATAGGTTATCATTTTGTATTTATAAAGCCTTTCTTGATTACAAATATTAAAGGGGTATTTATCGCGTACAAGTACTCCAACTTAAAAGTAGCCCGCGACCACGGCTATCGCAACACAGTCGAAACGTCGTTATCATAAATAAATAGATAAATACGCGATATATACCCATTTAATATAAGTATTTTTTTTTGCTGGACATTTCACACAGCGCTATCTAGCCCCAAACTAAGCAGAGCTTGTACTATGGGAACCAGATAACTGATAGATTACTTATATACTTTTTGTTTTGTAAATACATACTTATAATATATAGAAAAACACCCAGACACGGAACAAATATCTGTAGATCATGCAAACATTTGTTCCGCGGCGGGAATCGAACCCGCTACCTCCTGCGTCTCAGCCGGCTATACGCCCACTGCGCCACGGAGGCAGTCAATATGTACAATATATGTCAATATGTAATGTAAATTATGTACAGTGATGAAGTTAAAAAAAACTAAAGCCTTTTTTTGATATCGTTTTTATAGTATGTTTAACATACAGCCATATGTTTCACAGTGAAGCTTTCTAAAGATACCTACAAAATGTTTCTGCGTACGATTTCATTCCAGTTAAAATATGCAGCAACTGCCTTTTTACGCGAAGTCAAGTCTACTCGGCTTTATCCGCGTTCTATTCATCGAATTCCCCAGATCGCATTATTATAGTGGTGGGTTTCTCGTGTCAATATGCAGCGGGTTCGTACGTCTCAATATCGTGAAGTGAACAACGAAGAATCCGCTACTGGGAAATCTCGAACGGGGTTTCAATACTTTTTTACAATACAACTGGTGGACTAAATATAATTTTAAACAATTTGTATCGACAACACACAATAAAACGGTAAAAAAAAAAACTACTTTTTGTCGGTGATAGAACACTGTAGTAACAAGTAACCGTAGTACTCTGCCTAATTTATTCCATGAAGATTATGCTATGGTTTGTACCTTGCTATTACTACAAAAAAGACTAACCTCAAATTAAATATTACTGTAAAATTTTTATTTTATTTAACAAAATACACAAGACTCCACAAATCAAAATTTTAATTACAAACAGAAATATTTAACTTACTGAACATACCACAACTAGGAATAAGTACTGATTAGTTTCAAATGAGAATAGAACTCCTAAGACCTCAAGACGTCGCTACCTTTCATTCTTTTAGGATCCATAATACTCTTATTTTTACCAAACAACTCTTAGATGTCACTTATTAATTTTATTATCATAAATAGTTATTTTATAAAATTTTTGATCACTGCTATAAATAAGTTGTCTCCTAGGCACTGATTGGTAAAAAGTAGAAAAAGGTCTGTATTCTAATATAATTAAACATTTCTTTTAAAATAATATAAAACGGGACGAACGGGTGACGCAGCCGTGGTAGGCCCAGAAAAAGATGGAGAGACGACCTGGATTCATTCAAATCAGATCGGTCAGAATTGGTTATGGACCATGGATGGAGAGGAGATGGGGAGACATTTGTCCACCTGTGGGATAAAGCAGGTTAATTAAACAAAAAGTTTTCAAGAATAGAGGTTTCTCGAGTATTCGTAGTAAGATCTCAGACGTCTAGGTTGCAGTGTCGTCCCGCGACACCCGCGCGCTAGCTCGAGTGGATTTCATTGTTTTCTAATGGCCCATCGCTCCGATACGAACGTAGAATAATATTTCTCTAGTTCTATATCAGCCGGGGATTTTACTTTTATTTTGTTACATTTAGCTAATGAAAATTTATCGTTGATAATTTGCGGTGTGCTGTAATAAATGATAATAAACGGGAGAGGACTATTAAAATTTATCATTTTACGTATATTTAATATAATCTGTTGGGCTTAGCTGAACTGTTGATGGGTTCATTTGAATAACTTCAGGTTTAATTTTGTTGTGATGTCACGTATAAAAAATTGGATTGCTCCTAGAGTAGAGATAATAAGTTAACTATCGAGAATCCTATTGAAAAATTAAATAGAAAATGGCGATTAAAGAATGTTCTACAAATTATAACTCTTTTACAAACGCACGATTAAAAAATGGTATTTGAAAAAATAAAAATCTGCAAAACAAACTGAAAACAAGATTGCACATTTCAATAATCGCAGGTGCATTTAGCACATGCTAACTTAGCTTCAGTGTCATCACACCATAAAGAATAGTATCATACGTCATTATTTATGTTGATTACACACAAAATAGCGCACGTTCGACAAGGAATTTGGGACGCGAGAGCGGAATATCTAAATTAAGAGATTATTTTACCACAAACTAATACTTTTTAATTGATCGAACGAAGCGAGATCTCCAAATCAACTTGGAAAAATCGGCGTTGTATGTATGTTTGTTTGTCCGAGGATAACTTTCGTAGCGTTTATCCGATCATCAGGAAATTTGGTATATAGATAGATAGTGATGGCACAATTTTGGTGTGACTCAATGAGCTAAAAATATTCGGGGGTTTTTTGAGATATTGGGGTTCAAGTGAGGTAAAAAAAAAAAATGAGACTATTAGGTTAAGTGGGATGTCAAATGAAAGGTCTTCATTATTTCATTTAAACGCTGTTTTTATTTATGTTTTTTTTGTAGTTTTTGAGTTATTAGCCATAATAAAAACAAAACTTTGACAAAATTCACAGGATACATCAGTGACCCCACAATGCTGAAATTTGGTATTCGTGTAGCTTTAGTGACACAAATATAGGCAAAAGTCTGAAATCCAGAATAACTGCATTTAGTACCCCAAAAAAATCAACCAATTCACAAGAACCCCCGTTACATCTAATTTGATTGAAACTGTAGGTCAATTAGGTTGGTTATCCATTTCGTGGCACCAATTGATAATTAATTTATCAATTGACGACCTCGGTGGCGCAGTGGGCGAATAGCCGACTGAGACGCAGGAGGTAGCGGGTTCGATTCTCGCCGCGGAACAAATGTTTGCATGATCTACAGATATTTGTTCGGGGTCTGGATGTGTTTCTATATATTATAAGTATGTATTTACAAAAAAAGTATTTAAGTATTCTATCAGTCATCTGGTTCAGACTGGTTCCCATAGTACAAGCTCTGCTTAGTTTGGGGCTAGATAGCGCTGTGTGAAATGTTCAGCAATATTTATTTATTATTATTATTAATTTATTAGTCAAAGATTAAAGCCGGCATGCACAAAGATCACTAAACGTATTTAGCGACTAAACGTGTTTAAATTTTAAGTATTTGTATGATTTGACAACTCCTTAAATCATATTTAGCCACTAAATACGTTTAGGCATCGTTGTGCAAATCGCCCTAAGAATAATATTTATTTTGGGAGATTCGCGAGATCTCAGTTCGGGGCGAACCACTAGTTAAAAATGTTTTATATTTTTTAAATGGCCTTTCACCTTCATTTCAATAGGTTTTGATTAGTTTTTGTTTCGCCATATTGGATTTCTTAAAACTTTATATAGCCATTGTCACTCTCGTGTTTCAGAAAATTTCACTTGTCAAAACCCGTTTGTCCGTTTAGCCTACAGGATGCGCCAAATTCATAGACCTACATACATATAGACACTACATAAAACCATAAAAATGATGCTATGAAGCCGATCATAAAGCCTTTAAAAAGCGTCAAAGCTATCAACTTGTAGATAATGAGATCGCAGAGTGTAAATAAACGAAAAGTTTTCATTTGTACACTGCTTCCTCCAATTAGCTTTAGGCTACGCTTTCGGGAATAATGCCGAGCCCCAGAAAGTAGAACGAGTAGAGCGAACTATGAAAGGATGATATCTAAAGACGTCCTCACTACCTCTAGCTTTATTTCTATAAGGAAACTGCACGTAAAACAGGAAAATCTATAAATAAATACATGAAGAGAAAGATTTCTAAGCATTTTAAGCTTATTGCGCGCATGGAGAAGTGTTAGATTTGTCATAGTTAAAGTTCATATGGAGAAGAAAGAGAAAATCTTAAAACTAAGCTACAATAGTTATAAAAAAATATGAATTACAGTCGAATTTCAACCACTGTGCACTGGAATCTAGCAAATATAAATTAACATTTTGTTGGTCTCCCCCATGTTCCAGAATAAACATTTGAAAAACAAAATCGTAATCATGGTTTATAAAAAAAAGAGAGGTTTTATAATAAGAAAAGAGACAAAGAAGAGAGTAAAGAGAAAAATAGAGGTAGATCATTTTTTAGATATATAGAGGTTGAATATCCTCGAAACTTAGGTCAAATAAAAATCTGTTATTAGGCATGTGCTAATTGCATTCTTTTTGTAATTACCTGCCTGGCTTGGCTTTTAACGCCTCGTCAAACAATATAGGGTAACCATTATTATACACACAGGGTTTAACACGTACCGTTTTATTGGTGTTTCGACCTACAATGTTTCGGTTCAATTCGTGAACCTTCATCAAGGTGAGTGCGATCCGCTCCGAATAACGTCTCGCGAGTAGACGGGCGCGGTGGTGGGGATTGCGTCAACGATGGGCTAACGTGTTGACAGGCTGCGTCATCATCATTATCATCACTGCTGCTCTCTTCGGTAGTTCTCGGTACAGGCAAACACACAACACTATGTCTCTACCAGGTTCACTCACTCCTCTGTCGCTTGCATCATGAAGACATAATAATAATAATTGAAATCAATTACGAAAGTTCTCTAAGTAAAAATACAGGGTAAGCATTATAGGTAGACAGGGTAAAATTAATAGGTAGGTAAATATTTAAGAGAGATATGTATCAAAGCTAACAGCGGATTATCTAGCTTTTCAAATCTAAGGTAGCCTACTGGATATGCGCTGGGTAAAATGTATAAATTATTCGCTTTGAATGTGGGATATGAACAGTTTCAGGTATTTTCATTTCAGTCCCACTATACAAGAGCGATTACAACCAGACTTGGCCGTAGCTCATACCAACTTACTTTTTGTAAGCTAATGTTTTAAAACCTTCCAAATATGCATGTTTTATTTGTTAAAAAATTACATTTTCAGAAGAAGCTTTTATAAAATTCATAATTATGCGCACTCTCGAAAGCTTTGTTCTTCCGAAGCTCTACAGCTTCGAACTCCCGTCCATAGTTCACAATTTTATGGTGACTCCTTCACAGTACAATCTGTGCGATTGTGGAACGCCTTACCTTTGCCCATAAGGTCGTCCAAATCTCTTCCTGTTTTCAAAGTCAAGGTATACAACCATTTTCTTTCGTTGTATCGTAACTGCTAGTTAGTGTTTATGTTATTTATCCTCCATATGTAGTGTAGTCTATTCATATATTATTTGTATGTATTTAAGTTTATGTTTATTATTATACATAATCAATAGGTAATATATTATAATATATTATTTTATGGGTTCTGTTAATGTATGCTTAAAGGTACTCTTACACCGCCGTCTTTTGATTTTTGTTTGGCCTGTCCATCCAAAGGTTGTCTGGAAGAGATCGCTTTTAGCGATAAGACCGCCCATTGAACCGTTGTTTATTGTTTATTTCCTTTGTTACTGTATTTTTGTTTGGTGTGCAATAAATAGTATTTCATTCATTCATAATTAGAACCGCAAGTAGATTTCCAAACTCTAGAGCCCTACTATAATCCCTTGTGAAGTTCCGTTGTCTAGCATTTATCTCTATCATGATACCACCTCCATGGTACCATAATATTGCATTGTCACCGAAGTTACAATAAGTATTCAAAATTTCAGCTCTATCGGATTGAGGAGCTGGTACGAAATTCAGTACATCAAACAATTCATTTTAAATACAATCTTCTAAAAGGGGGTTTTCCCTATAGGGATAGTGCAAACATTACAAAAACAAATGTCAGCGATTCTAAAAAAACAAATTCTTTGTTCTTGTCCCGTAAATTTTAATTTAAAATCAAATTATTTATTTATTTTATTTTATTTATTAATACAGTTACATTACCGTACATTATAAACTAATTAACATAGTGCTGAACTTAAACCAAATTGAATCTACATTATGCAATACCAAACTTTTATAAATTTGACGCGGCAAAGTGCCCGCCTGTTAACTTTAACATACCTAGTTCAAATTCAAATACAACGTTCGATTTCTAGAATTTCATCGAGCTCCATTCAAATGACACGAGCCAATAGGCGACGGCTCCTCTTTCGAGTGCCTGAGCTCGTTATAAATCGAACGACTCAATTCCATCGCTGGACTTCCAGAGTGGTCATCAACATTGGGAATGATAGAGTGCCCTGCTAATCCCTGAAATTCAGTCCATTGTTTGGGAGAATATTCGTTTATGTAAGTAGCTTAAATATTGTTTGAAAATAGATTAAAAGTAGTTTCTATGATAAATTTACTTTAAAGTAGGTAGGTACTTATTTACTGCTGTGGTGCAACAATCCAAAAAAGATTTTGGTCTGGGACACTAGTGTTAGGTTTTTCTTTCCATTGCCGCTTCACTCCAGTCAACCGAAGGCAATAAGTTCAGTCTTTCACGACTTCGTCGTGTCAGCGGTACATCGAGACGCGAGACGCAGGGGGTAGCGGGTTCGATTCCCGCCACAGATCAAATGTTTGCATGATCTACAGATGTTTGTTCTGCGTCTGGATGTATTTCTATATATTATAAGTATGTATTATATTTACAAAAAAAAATTATATAAGTATTCTATCAGTTATCTGGTTCCCATAATACAAGCTCTGCTTAGTTTGGGGCTAGATAGCGCTGTGTGAAATGTCCAGCAATATTTATTTATTTATTTAATTTGTCTATGACCACTTGGACGACCCACGAACACTCGCCTGGTTGAACGATCTTCACCTATTCGAGTACTTAAAATAATAAGTACTTAAAATATTTTTTATTTAATAATATATTAGTATCAGTTACCTAGTTTGTTGAGCGACAAAAGTATTTCTTGTGACAAGCAGATGTCATAGTTAACTTCCTACGGCGAACGGCCGGCCAGCTACCTTGTTCCTCGGCTTATCAACACCCTACCCTCTGACGTATGTAATAATTTGACACGTGAAAATATGGAATTTAAACTAATAAACTACTTTAAGAGTCAAGTCTAATTTTCTTCGCTCATTCATAACATTACTAATCTAAACGATAAACAAAAGTACTTACATGGCTCCTGCTACCCACTCGTACTCACATTTTATATACATTTTATTGCTTTTTTTTGAAGTAAATACTTCTTTTGGCGCGTCGGGCATTTTTTAAGATGGGAAAACCATTGAACTCGTGACACTGTTACCGTTACCGACACCTCTGTATATAAGTATCTGTAGTGTAGTCTGTTTTTAAATTTTGAATACCCAAGCATTGAGCGCTAAATTTTTCACTTCTGTCGGCACTCCCGGAGTGCCACTTTTTTTATAACAATATTCACCATCATTTAAGTACGTAATAATTTGCATAATTTTAACCTATTTCGGTTGGCTGACAGTCATCTGTCAAAGTAAAAACACCTAGTGATGTAATTCCACGATAGCACCAATACTGAGTGGTTTTTAGATGATATATTTCTGAACATATAACAGTAATCTTTGTTAAAATAGTAAATCAATAAAAATAAAATAAATAATCGGCAATTCCCATATTTTCCGTCATCACTATCCACAATCGAGGACAAAACTATTCCCTATCGCTTTGATTTGTTTAGATAAATTAAATGTAAAGGGGGCGTCGATTTGAGCGATTATTACTTTCAAAAATCCCAACTCCGTTTTTGATTGTAAATGCACTCTGTATATGAACTCTTTTGTTCTTGAAATTTCACATTGATTGAAAAAACACACTTGTACTAAGAAAAACGATTTAAATCTGTAGATAATTTACATGAATAAAATACAATTAGG
This sequence comes from Philereme transversata, assembly GCA_963924445.1. Taxonomy (NCBI): domain Eukaryota; kingdom Metazoa; phylum Arthropoda; class Insecta; order Lepidoptera; family Geometridae; genus Philereme; species Philereme transversata. The sequence goes on from OZ004353.1 coordinate 10,675,774, forward strand.
CATATAGGGGTATTTTTTATCAGATATATACGTTTACAAGTAAAAATACAGTAGGTAAAAATTAACTTACAACTTACAACTTTACTATCTCAACAAAATCTACTCAAATCTCGAAAGACAAATCGGTGTACGAAAGGAAACCTCCTAATAAAATTGGCAAACAGTATTAATTTCTATTCAATTATGAAGCATGGTTAGATAGAAGACACATTATAACTTGGCTCGTACAATTTAGGGAACAGTTTGAAATATGGAAGCTCTTAAGTACTTTGAGACAAACCATTTCATAGAGAAATATCTCAGAAACGTAATCGCAAGAGGAGCTAGTTGATATGTTCATAGATTAAACTCAAAATTCATAGACTAAAAAAATGGAGGTGTCACAAAATGTTGACAAGAAATTAGCTATTGCATAACGAGTTTGGACCCGCTGGATCTCAAAAATTCCAAAACTTCCAATAATTAATTTATTGTAAGTAAAATCTCTACAAAACAAAAATTATGCACATATAAAGATGCAAAACCAGGAACGTAAAATGGATCGCACTAGACGTTTATAAATGATTCTATTTTTTGTATTTTTTTGATTAGTTAAAGGTTCCTTTCTATATTATTTACTAGCTGTTGTCCGCGACTTCGTACGCGTTATACTACTAAATGTGTAGGTAACCTATAAATAAAGATAAACTCGCTGTTGCAACTTGACTTGACATCCCATTTTTATCCCATGAGAACTGATTTATGGGATAAAATGTAGCCTATGTGTTAATCTACATATATACCAAATTTCATCGAAATCAGTTCAGCCGTTACGGCGTGATTGAGTAATAAATAAACATATAAATAAACAAGCATCCAAACTTTCACATTTATAATATTAGTGAGATTTTTTTTTTCAATTAATTAAAGGTTTTGCTATGTTTAATCAAATTTAAGAGTATTAGAGTTTCTAGTGAAAGGGATCGACCGAGAATGTACTACCATCATACCAATTTCTGCCGTCAAGCATTGCTGTGTTTCGTTATGAAGGGCCGTACCCTTTCTAGTGAAATTACAGGCACCTGATGCTTTAAACCCGTATGCCTCAAGTTGATGGACGCAGGGCAGTGCATCGTAGGTCACGTTTCTAAGGTGCGTGACCTACGAGGCAATACTTTATTATAGGCTATTTAATTTAATTAACTAATTTATTACAGATTTTAAAATCCATAATTTCTTAACACTAACACAAAATAAAATACATGAACACAATTTTTTAGGTACACAATCAAAATACAATTACAAATAATAATAATAATAATAAATAAATAATAATAAAAATTAGGCTATGAATAAAATAGGCTATGGTTACCACTTAACAGCCTTGTTTACATCTGCAGATAGAATAAAAAAAAAAAACAATCGAAGCGAGTGAGATCTTCGAGTTCAGTCGGACGAATGGGCACTGTATGTTTGCCCGGTGATAAATTTCTAATGGCTGGTCACTAGCAAGGTTCTTAAAACTATTTCAGTTCAAACTTCCTTTATTTATTGGCAGATATATCTGTAGATATACCTAAATTTTCAATTAGGTCCCTGTTTTTCAAAACTGAACATTTTTATCATTTATTTTATTTTATTATTTTTTTTCACACAGCGCTATCTAGCCCCAAACTAAGCAGAGCTTGTACTATGGGAACCAGATAACTGATAGAATACTTATATACTTTTTTTTTGTAAATACATACATATAATATGTAGAAAAACACCCAGACAGGGAACAAATATCTGTAGATCATGCAAACATTTGTTCCGCGGCGGGAATCGAACCCGCTACCTCCTGCGTCTCAGCCGGCTATACACCCACTGCGCCACGGAGGCAGTCATTGAAACGACTGGACTCAAAACATATACAATAATAATCTGCAGCCATTTATTACTGTTGGGAAACATCCAACATCAACTTTTTATCCAATAAACTTACCCATTTAAAATTGCGCATCCTAGCTTCCATAAAAACCGGACTCATTTAATTTTCTAATGCATCCTTCTAGGGTTCTGTAGCGGTATATAAAGTATGTCTAATAAAAACTGGGTAGTATTAAAAACCAGTATGGTACCTACCTATATCCAGTTATTGCGTTCGCTAACGACGCTCTCTAGGCAATGCACGGAGTTCTACTCACAACCGTACTGGGTGTACACGGGCATTTTTATGGGTCGTCAACCTGTCAACATAAAGCCTAAAGACATATCGACTTACTGGAAGAGAAGGGAATTTTATTCAGCGCTCCGCTGCAATTTTATTTGTTTGATTACTCAATCTGCTTTTGTTTTTGTTTGTTTAATTTATTTTACTGTTACACCTACCTATTAATGCAACAGTAACTGCTCTGCTATCTATAACTATATATCTTTTATATTGTATATAAAAATCAATTGTCGTGCGTTAGTCTCGTAAAAACTTGAAAATGGCTCGGCTGATTTGGCTGTTTTTTTTGTTGTGTTCGTCATTTTCAGGCCAGTTTGTATGAAATAATATTTTGAAAAGTTGCCCGAAAAATTATGGGATACTGTTATTTGAACTTCATCATCATCAACATCATTCGTAGTCCGACTTCACGTACTTCTGGGTCTATATTATGCCTCCGTGGCGCAGTGGGCGTATGGCCGGCTGAGACGCAAGAGGTAGCGGGTTCGATTACCGCCGCGGAACAAATGTTTGCATGATCTACAGATATTTGTTCCGGGTCTGGGTGTTTTTCTATATATTATAAGTATGCATTTACAAAAAAAGTATAAAAGTATTCAATGAGTTATCTGGTTCCCATAGTACAAGCTCTGCTTAGTTTGGGGCTAGATAGCGCCGTGTGAAATGTCCAGCAATATTTATTTATTTTATTTATTTATTAAGTATACACATCATATACCTACCAACTTATGAAAAAAAAGAAGTTATATTAGTAAGTACGCTAACACTATTGGAACCTGTATTTACTCTCAAGCAAATGTCTTAGTTTGAAGGAAAGAAGCCTTAACTTGTTTTAGTAAGGTATTTCCAGTGTAATAGAAGTATTTCAATGTGTCGACACGGCAATGCCTCGAAGCTAGAAAGCGGGAATGCCACCCAGTAGCTCACAGTATAAGCATTCTCGGTAAGAGTTCCAATAGCGAATGAACTAAGCAGTAAGGAAAATATTATAAAAAAAAATACTGGGAAAAGTGTTTCGCAGCGCGTCAACTCTTACCTCTTTAGTCATCATCATCACGGAGCGTATGATGACCGTGAGTATTGAGTAAGTAATTATGACTCCATATTCTAGTTATTCCGCATCATATCTGCCATAAGATGTACACTGTTGAGCATAAGCCTCTAAATATATGAGATATTTCCAGAACAAGCAAACTTGTGCAACCTGTACTCAAAGGCTCCCAGGAGCCCTGACCAAATCGTTTTTTCCATCTAATGAGGACGCTGCGCTGCGCTTTCTAGTGCGTGGTGTTCACTCGATAACCCTTCTGCCTCTTCGAGCTATGTGCCCCGTCCACTTCCCCTTCAGCTTGCTAAACCTGTCTATATCAGGACTTTGATGGTTTGCCTACAAATCTCCTTATTTCTGATTCGATCTCGAAAATAAATACCAAACATAGCCCTCTGCATAGCACGCTGAGTGACTTTGAGCCTTCGTGTGAGGTCCATAGTGACACACTACTTAATCAAAATAATTAGTTAAAATTACTTTAAAATATAAACTAATCCAAAACCGTCCAAAGTACGAAAGTAATACGATATTTAGTCGGTAGGTTTTTACAGAACTTATTCTACTTATTTGCAGCAATAACTCGCCCCATTCAACCCACTAACAAAGACGAAATATACAGCAAAAACCACAAAAATGAAACTCCATTACCTTTTATTGACGTAATCCCGCAATACGTTCGCTTCTATGCGCCTAAATACACCTCGCGCGGTCCTAACTGCTAACAACATTTGCAATATTAATTATGCGAGTCCGGTGATGTTCCGGAGACCATTCTGGATGGCATCGGGATTAAACAATATGGAGGCTGCTATTAATGAGACCTTTGCGTCTGGCCCCAATGGTGATTTCATAATTAGTGGGTCTATACAGTGTTTCACAAACATATTGAACAAAATTAATGAACAAACTCACTTTGATACAAGTAATAACGCACTAGTTGTAGGTATTTGAAAAAATCCGAAGGTGAGATGAACCAGAGAGGCCCGATAACCGTTAACTGTAATCAAGCGGTAAATACTAAATGCGGTTGATTTTTATATCTCGATCCAGTTAAAATTACAGGCACACGGGGTTTTAAACCTGTCTTAAGTTGATGGACGCAGATCAGTGCATTGTAAGTTTGTAATACGTTTGTAATGACAATGAAAAATGAATTAAAATCTTTATTTGCAACACATAATACTAATACAAAAACTAACTTCAAAAAGAATACAGTATATCAATATAAAACAACATAATACTTAAAACTAGGTACATACATTGGTGACCTACGAGGCAATACTTTGTTATACGATGGGTACAACTTAACATTAGGTGACCCAAATACTGGTCTATAAAAAACACGATAATTTAAAGCCAAAAAGTGAATCGCCAAAAATCAAAGCTGGAACGTGGTCCATCAATTTGGGTGTTGATGCGGAGTAAATTACTTACTTTGTGCGGAGACACATTAATCAATAGAGGGTGATTAATGTGAGCCGGCGCGCGATCGCGATCGTTTGATGGATTAGCGCCCATATGGTTCTGCATAATTTGGTGAGTGGTGCCACCTGTGCCCTCACTGTTAGCCTAACAAACAAGCTTGTTACACCCTCCCATTAGTTTTATCAAAAATATTCACTGATCGTGCAACTGGACACGAATTGGCTTCAAATTATGCTAAAGCATTTTCGAGTACCGAGTTCACAAGCAAATACAACAAGATCATCTGTCACATTTCTCATTGTTCGAAGGACTAACAAAGGAAATGAAGAGCATTCTTTGTTCGTTTAGAAATTTGCTAACAAGGAATAAGTAGGACATTTTTATACGAAATATTCAGTTACCTGCGGCGGGCGGTTACGACACAGATTGGCAACCTCCAAATCCGTATAAATCCTAGCTAGCGAGGCCTTCCGCCGAAAAAACACAATTGTATCAAAACATCGGAGAAAATATTGGGAATTACTTATCTCGTTATTCGAAAACACCTCGCCGTTTCCTATTGACGATTATTTATAACAAGCGATTTGCACCTTGATATCTTATCGCCTGTAATTTTTCATATTAAGAAGCAATCGGCTAACATTATAAACAATGTCGACAACCATAATACTAAAAGCTTAATTATACCTATATACCTGCAGGATTAAATCTTCATATTGATGAATCCATTAAACAAATGGAATTTAAAATTATTTTCAATCAGGACGTGGAAAAATGAATTATGGCCGATACATTTTACGGTGATTTGGCACGGAATGGAATGGTAATTTTTTTACACGGTATCCCGGGCGATACCTATACATACATGATAGATATAGACAATGGAACCGACATCCGTCTCCTGTCGGCTGCCATCGGAAAACAATAGAATGCACTCGTCGTCGCCACTCGCAATGGGTATGAAAGCGTAAAACATAAAATTTCTTCCGACTTTATGATGTTTCCGGATACATTGTCAGGTTTTGTGTGTTGACATGCCCAGAGTTATATTCGGTAGCTGATATTTGATCTAATATCGAAGAGTGAGTCCTGCTTTATTTATGTATTACATTGTAAATTATATTTAAAACTCACTGAGCCGCTTCGGCTTTGAATTGATTTTTATCAAATATAGCCTAGCATACAGGGAGTGTGATGTGTTGAGTAGTTTCTGAGATTACACCTAAAAACTTACAAACAAAAAACTTGACCTGTTTATAATAATGGTATGGATAATATTTTGGATAAATACGAGCTTGATATAAAATAAAAATTCACAGCATCATCACAACAGATTGATTTATTTTGTAAATTTAATAATTATTTATAAAAAGGTCTAGGTAATTAAGAATAGGGGGAGTCCTACATAAGCCGGTGCTAGATATATGTGTTATCATTATTATGGTGAAAATTAATAATGTTAAATATTATTTTAGTTAAATTGTTATCTATATTGAGTTGTAGCTTTTTACCACTTTTTGCTATTGTAACTGATTTACGATAATAATAATAAATAAATAATGCTAAACATTTCACACCACGCTATCTAGCCCCAAACTAAGCAAAGCTTGTGTAAATACATACTTATAATATATAGGTAAAAATCCAGACCCGGAACAAATATCTGTAGATCATGCAAACATTTATTTGGCAGTGGGAATCGAACCCGCAACATCTGGCGTCTCAGCCGGCTATTCGCCCACTGTGCCACAGAGGTCGTCGATGCAGATCTTATTATTCTGATATATAAAAAAGTTCAAGCACAATTTACTTTTCGAGTGAAATTTATTGATGAAAGTTTCATGCCTTCCAAATAATCATTAATTATCCATCGTTCGAATGAAAATGAAAATTTTCATGTATTTAAACCATTAAATACGTCAAAAGGACAAAATACTTCTTAACAAAACTTGAGAAAGCATCGAAATATTAATATTTTATATTTCGAGTCCCTTTCACCTTCAAATGTAAAAGAAACGCTTCTTTTCTTCACTGCCCTTGGAAAAGTTAGAAGCAACCACTTGGGCGAAGAAACATGGAAGGAAACTCGAGTGCAGTAACGAGGAACAAGCTTTGGAATCAGTTACAAGGAAAGCAGGTTTGCCACTTACCGATTAAAACTGCCTGAAACTTGCGCAATATCCAAGCAATCAAATTCAAAATTCAATATTAATTCATTCAAAGACAGCTTCGCGCTTGTAGATTGACTGGCTGGAAATATCATAGCACCAGCCGAGTTAGTATGATCAATTTAGTTTCAGACGACTTCCGTGGTGCAGTGGGCAAATAGTCAGCTGAGACGCAGCAGGTAGCGGGTTCGATTCCCGCCGCGGAACAAATGTTTGCATGATCTACAGATATTTGTTCCGGGTCTGGTTGTTTCTCTATATATTTGATAGGGCGAAGCGAGATCTTTAAATCAACTTGGACAAATAGACGTCAAATGAAAGTTCTTTATTAGTACATTTTGACCCAGTTTTTATTTATAGTAATAAATTTGTAGTTTTAGAGTTATTAACCATCATACAAACTAAACTTTGGACATTATTCACAGGGTAAATCAGTGAACCCACTACCTATGTTGTAATTTGGTATGCGTGTAGTTTAAGTATCACAAATACCTATATATGCAAAAGTCTGAAATCCAGAATAACTGCAATTTGTACCCAAAAAAAAAACAATTTTCATGAACTCCCGTTACCTGTAATTTGAACAAAACTGTAGGTCAAGTAATTTGGTTATTTATTTCGGGGCACTGTTTTGATAGCCAAATGTTACGAATAATATTTTTTTTTGTTTTTTTGTAGACTCGCGAGATCTCAGTTCGGGGCGAACCACTAGTTTATTCAAAGACAGCTTCGTGCTTGACTGACTGGCTGGAAATTACAGCCGGGTTAGTATGATCAATTTAGATAAGTTTGAATGAAATGAGAAATGAGGAGATAGTAGAACCAAAGTCACTGACAGCACAAAAGATTAGCAAGCCGAAGTGGCAATGGGCAGGGCACGCAGCTCGAAGAACTGACGGCCGTTGGCGCAGAAAGGTTCTCGAGTGGAGAGCGCAGCGTAGGACGGCCTACCCCTAGATGGACAGACGACCTGATAAAGGTTGCTGGGAGCCGTTGGGTGCAGGCCGCACAAGATCGGTCGCTCTGGAAATCTATGGGGGAGGCCTATGTTCAGTGGAGTTTCTGTGGCTGATATGATGATGATTACAGAAGAATAAAATAAAATATTAATTTATCGTAGAGAGTAGATACACACGGCTACACATCAAGCTATACATTTCCAGTCTATGCTGACCTCTTATTGTATGAGAAGCCTACACAATGCGAGGTCAGCTTATACTGGAAATGTATAGGTTGAGGTGTAGCCGTGTGTACAAGATCGTACAAATAAATAAATAAATAATAAATATTGTTGGGCATTTCACACAACGCTATCTTACCCCAAACTAAGCAGAGCTTGTACTATGGGAACCAGATAACTGATAGAATACTTATATACTTTTTTTTGTAAATACATACTTATAATATATAGAGAAACAGCCAGACCCGGAACAAATATCTATAGATCATGCAAACATTTGTTCCGCGGCGGGGATCGAACCCGCTACCTCCTGCATCTCAGCCGGCTATTCGCTCACTGCACCACGGAGGTCGTCAAATGTTTCTCTCTACGCTAAAATGTAATTTTAAACTACTCTTTTCTATACTTTTCTAGGGCGGTCATGCTACTACTGCTGAAATCTACTTTCTACGTGATTGTGGCTTTTGACAGGCGACTACGCGTTTGCGTTTGTATATGTAAGGTTCTTGCCAATTATTTTTAATACTGTACCTCTATCCATAGATAAATATTTTATTGAATCGAAGCATCTTCAATAGATTTCAATTGCAGTTCAACCTCTCTTCTATTTATTGAGGGAACTGATAAACTAGTATTAGTAATATTTTCACTAATATAGGACATTTACCATGATTTGTGAGTTTTTCAGTATCAAAATAAAAATACTTGTAATTAAAAATAATGTTTTATGTACCAAATAAAAATACATTTTGATTTTAACTTTATTATTATACTACCTTTGCTCGCGACTTCGTACGCGTTATACTACTAGGTAAATATAAGAAATGAAAATGAAAACATTTACTTGACACGACACACGTACAGAATAAAAACACAAAAGAAGATGGTGACATACAAGTAATGTCGAATCTTGACTTCTGGCTCTAAGAAGTAGGTGGGTGTAAATAGAAGGATATATAACAAGAATGTCAGAAGTCTAAGATTACAGGGTAATCAAAAAATACAGGAATATCTCACGCAACTTCCACCTTAAATTACAAAATCGAATCATGCCAAAAAGGCGTCAGCTCAGCATGTGCTAAGTAGGTAGGCTAGAATCTAGCTACTTAACGCTGGTATTCTGCTGACCCCAAATAGTGTCATCACGGACGTCAGAAGCCTGCACTGCTCTCAGGGGTTGAGTGAAGGTAGGTATGTGTAGCACCTACCTACCTACCCACATAAATAATTTGTAAAAAACTCGCTATAGCAACTTGACTTGACACCCTATTTTTATCCCATAGGATCTGATTTATGGGCTAAAAAGTAGCCTATGTGATAATCCAGATTATAATCTACGAACATACTAAATTTCATCAAAATCGGTTCGGCCGCTACGACGTGATTGAGTAATAAACAAACATCCAAACTTTCGCATTTATAATATTATTGTGATTATGGCTCATATTACAAATCATAGGCACCTAGTTAAATATTTCTGATGCTATACAATCATCAAAAAACATTTCATAGAACGAATACAATCTTGCAATACGCGGCTTGTTCATTGATGTATATAGCAACAATATTGTATACCAAAAATCAATAATCACTTTGCCTTAACAATGTTAACCCTTTGAAAGAAAACACATGTTAATATATTAAACGACGTCATTATTACCTTCACGCGAGGCACAATAATTGTATTGTATGCCCTGCGGTGCACGGACTAGCCACAGTGTAAGATAATACAGTGATTCAACATCTGATTTAATCTCAATAAATAAATGGAAGGACTTTCCATTTAGAACGGCTCAATAGGGGAATGAGGGGCGGGGGTCCAAATCCTGCAAAATCTATCAAAAAAGCCATATCTGTCACTGTCATTTCTATTTAGTGTCGCAATAATCGATAGTACGATTTCCGAGCGAAATTCGCAATCGATTACGGATTTTCAAAAAATAATACCTCAAAAACTACAGAACTGCGCAAGTTGCCACTTCACATGTAGGCTTCCTTTATGTATGTAAAAAAACACATGAAAAAAATGAAAGTCCTAGCACAACTTTTCAAATGCAAAGTTGAGCCAAATAAATAAACTAGTGGTTCACCCCGAACTGAGAAATCGAGAATCTGGCGAGTTTCCGATTAAAGCAAAAACATATTATTTGTATACTTTGACTATCAAAATAGTGCCACGAAATAAATAACCAAATAACTTGACCTACAGTTTCATTCAAATTACAGGTAACGGGAGTTTATATAATTTGGTTATACTTTTGTGGGGTACAAATTGCAGTTATTCTGGATTTCAGACTTTTGCCTATATTTGTGTTACTTAGCTACATGCATACCAAGTAACAGCACTGTGGGGTCACTGGTGTACCCTGTGAATTTTGTCAAGTTCAGCTTTTATTCTGTCTAATAACTCAAAAACTATAAAAACTTTACTAAAAATAAAAACGCAGTCTAAATGTACTAATGAAGAACTTTCATTTTACGTCCCACTTGACCTAATAATCTCATTTTCATTTTTTTTTACCCTTCTTGAACCCCGATATCTTAACAACCCCCCAAAATTTTTTAGCTCATTTAGTCACACCAAAATTGTGCTATCACTACCTATCAATGTATCAAATTTCACGATGATCGGATTAACGCTTCGAAAGTTATCCTCGAACATAAACATATATACATACATACATACAACGCCGATTTGCACAAGTTGATTTACAGATCTCGCTTCGCTCGATCAATAAACATTTCACACAGCGCTATCTAGCCCCAAACTAAGCAAAGCTTATACTATGGGAACCAGATAACTGATAGAATACTAATATGTTTACTATTTTTTTGAATACATATGTACTTACATAAAGTTTATAGAAAAACACCCAGACCCGGAACAAATATCTTTAAATCATACACACATTTGAGGAGCATCTATCCAAGAGGTCGTATTTCACTAGCTCACTTTATTGATTTTATATTTTTTTGAACTCTTGGCGTACAAGTCTGTCGAATGAGCCCAAATAATGCTTCAATACGAGCTTATTTTCCATAGAATAAAATTCCAAAAATTTTAATTCCAATCATAACAGGCCTATTTCTGCACTATGTTACATAAAGTTCCAAATATCCTATGCAAAACGGCAAATTTTTACTACAAAAAGCATCTTCCATTTTTTTGTTCTGTTCAAAAAGTCATATTTTTTTCATACTATTTGTCGACTAATTAAAATCAATATAAATCGACTAGGAACGGTAGAATTGACAAGTGGTGGCTGTATACTGAAGTGTCATTGCTATTGTCAATCGCTGCCAAAATAAAAAAGTTTGATTGTCTCTGCACCTCTAAAATCAACAAATCACATCAAAGATGAGAAATACACAGTTTTTCCTAACCGTTGATCTTTCGATGTGAATGGATTGCATTGTGAAATTTGAAAGCTCAAAACATTAATATTATTGAGAATTACAATAAAAATGGAGTAGCAATTTTTGGTCGAGACTTTGAATGCTGGATCAAGAAAAAAAGCGTAAAGATCATTCGGAATACCGTAAAACGTAAGTGACATTCTGGTCTAGCTACGTTATATTTCTTCTTCTTTATTATGGTTTTAACACTTAAAATAATCACGTTTTCATCTTCTCAGAACTTCCACAGACATCATTACTAGTGAAACAATTTGGCGAAGATTGGGCCTCGATTGAAGATTTACTAAGGTACAAAAATATTCTTCTGATGGACATTAGAGTTTATGGACTTATTTTTTTTGTATTGATTAAAAATTTTGTACTGTAAAAATAATTTTGTGTTTTTTTATAATAAAAACATAATAATAGGTATTTTACTTTTGACAGATCCACAGAAAACTTCACTGTGAGTATTTTCAAATATTCTAGTCCAAAAGCGTTATTTCTAAAAGTGACCAATCAAAAGGGCATATTTCTTTAACTGACATATCAAATGGTCGTATTTCTGAGTGGTCCGATCAAAAAGCCGTATTTCTAAACTAAAATTACATTAAAAAAAACCACACGGTTTTTTTTTTCTAAAATAGGAAATCGTATTGTAATGATAACTTACACATGAATGGAGATTTAAATATATTTAAACATTTATTCTATAGGAACAGGCAGTTTTTTTCAATTCTTGTAATGTTTGTGTAATGTTGTAATGCATGGAAATAAAACCTTTTGAACAGATGCTCTTCATTTGTTCCGAACCCGCAACGTCCTGCATTTCAGCCGGCTAGTCGCCCACTGCGCCACGGAGGTTGTCAATAATACACAAATTGCACATGCTTATATCGAATCACCTTAGAAGTTGTGATAAGGATATATGAAACTATGAACTCGTTGTCTAATCATAATCATCCAAAGCTTGTCTGGAAGAGATCGCTTCTAAGCGATTAGACCGCCAATTGTACTATTTGTTTTGTGTTTTCTATTTTATTTGTTTATATTGTGTACAATAAAGTGTTTTCATTCATTCATTCTTAATAATATCTTAACTCAAACATACTAAGTCTTATGCCACTGTGAATATAAAAATGTAATATACCACGCGTTCACACTTCACACACACACCGTTTTGGTTCTTCGTTCATAACGCGTACGCACGGCTATACATCAAGCTACACATTTCCAGTATAAGCTAACCTCTAATTGTACGGAATAAGTAAGAAATGTGAGGTTACCTTATATTGGAAATTTATAGCGGATGTAACCGTACAGCTGGAACACTTTACCATAACTGTACACCCGCTATGCCCGTCGTCTGTTTTTCGTCGTCGTGCTCCATCTTAGAAAAAATAAAAACGATTTTTAACTAGTTCGGCCTATGAATTCAAATTAACTGTATCACACTTAATTAGGTACGCATGTCAATAAAAGTTTTTTTGTTTACATTTTTTACGATTATTTTTAGATCGCTCACCTCACCACAGAAGTGTCGATATATATGTACAATGGTATCTGCGCATACACATTATTTTGGGCACTCCAATAACCGCATATTTAATAAATACTTCTTACACAAAAATACACATAATTATCCACCAGAGGCTGGAAGCGGCATGGTAACATAAAAATAGTAACAAAAGGTACCAACTTAATTAAAGCAATCCTTGAATTGAATAACTGCGTTCACTGCGCCTATATTCAGGCCCAGAATTCGTGTTTATGTAATTGTTATTGGGTGGCTAGGTGCTAAAGGCAGAGTTGTCGGAGTAATTGTGCATATGTGGCGCCGGTGTCCCGGTGACCGCGTGTTTAATTTTGCAAACGTTATTATGACGGTCGCATTGTCCCGCCCGAAATGGGCTTAGCAGATTGACTCTAATTACGCGCAGGACTGTATAGATTTATTGTTATGATCATGCATATCACACTAAACACTAATATTATAAAATCACGTCGTAACGGCTGAACCGATTTCGATAAAATTTGGGTACGAAGATTGTAACCAGGATTAACGCATAGACTACTTTTTGTTGACAAACAACGCGTGAGAAGCCGCTGGCGGAAGTTAGTATTATAAATACGAAAGTTTGAATGTTTGTTTGTCTGTTACTCAATCACGTCGTTACGGCTGAACCGATTTTGATGAAATTTGGGTACGTAGATTATAACTTGAATGAATACATAGGTTACTTTTTATCCCCTAAATCAGGTCCCATGGGATAAAAATGGGGTGTCAAGTCAAGTTTCAATAGCGAGTTTAGCTTGATTTCTAGGTTACCTAAACATTTAGTAGTCTAACGCGTACGAAGTCGCGGCCGTGAAGGGTTACGTAATTAGTGCGGCTATAAAATATCGGATTATTTAGATGATAGAGAAGCTTGGGATTTAAATTGCTCCAACTCGTTCAAAATGTTATAATTTAGACGTAATTTTTTTCTGTATTGTTATGTATTCTAAAAGGATCATTACAAAAAATAACCAGCCTTGTTTCTTGCCTTTCTTTCCTGGCTTGGCTTGGAGTAAAAATGACGTTTCAAAGTGATCCTTGTGAGTTTAAGAAATAAAATATTTTGACTTTGACTTTGGCTGTAAGTCATTTAAAAAAAGGCTTTACAGCACCAATAGTCTACGAATATAACGGTTGTAACGGGTCGGAGAGAAACAGACGATTGGCGAAACTATATGGGTTCCTACTGTTCCTAGTTATATCACAAAAAGTAGCATAAAGATACAAAATAGGTAATTTGGTTGTTTCATTGAATAAAATTTGTAGGACCGATGGGTACTTTATGTAAAAAATCATGCTTTTTGAATCTGCAGGGGCTGATAATTTAACCGTACGCATGTGTTCTATTGTTGTTTGGTGAACCTCCTGATTTGTATTCGATGATTGGTTTATTATTGAAATGTCTTGGCTCATTTAATACTTTTTCATCCAAATCTAAAAAAAAACACTTTTTTAACACTTCATTTATTGAAGTAAGAATGAATGTGAGATACCTACATTGCATTCATTTAGTTCTAAAAAAACACTTTATTAATACTTCATCTAAATGAATGTAATGTGAGATACATTGCATTCATTTAGATTTTTTTTTAATAAAGTATAGGCTAGCGTTTGAGCACTATCTCGCCTGATGGTAAGCGATGATGCAGTCTACGATGGTACACGCTTGCCTAGAAGAAACCTATTCACTCGTGACTTGAAGATCCCTAGGTTGTAGTTATCAGGAAACACAGACTCAGGCAAGGCGTTTCACTCCTTGGCGGTGCGCATAATAAAGGTGGAAGAGTACCGCTTTGTGCGTATGGGAGGTATGTCTAACATGTAGCGGTGGCGCATCGCGGAGCGTCTGGTTGTCCGATCATAAAATGGGAATGGTGGGATCAGGTTGAAAAGCTCCGCAGCACACTCTCCGAATGTATCCGATAAAAAACCAAGAGGCTTGCAACCTTTCGATGATGCTTGAGGCTGTGGAGCCTTGCATTTGCTAACTAAATAAAGTGAGAATGAATGTGAGATACATTGCATTCATCTAGATGCAGTCTTAAGAAAGTGTTTTTTTTTATTTTAATGAAATAGTATGAAATGAGCCAAGGTATTTCAATAATAAACCAATCATCGAATACAAATCAGGAGGTTCATCAAACAACAATAAAACACATGCGTACGGTTAAATTATCAGCCCCTTCATTTAAATTGTAGGAAACATTTTAGATATACCTTTTTTGAGCGCCCTGTAATGCTATTGTTAACTGTTACGGATCCTGGCGGAGGCCATCAAATAAAACAGTAAACTGGCTAATTAAATGACCAACGCCATTCGATGCGAACTCGAAATTAACTGATAATCTCTGATCACAATCGTTTCGATATCCGGTAAAATTAAAATGAGAGAGAGAGAGAGAGAGACATTGAATTCCACTGGTCAAAATGTACCTAGGTATTTAAAAAATGACGACCTCTGTGGCGCAGTGGCCGAACAGCCAGCGCGAGACGCAAGAGGTAGTGGGTTCGATTCCCGCCGCGGAACAAATGTTTGCATGATCTACAGATATTTGTTCCGGGTCTTGTTGTTTTTCTATATATTATAAGTAATGTATTTACAAAAAAAAGTATATAAGTATTCTATCAGTTATCTGGTTCCCATAGTACAAGCTCTGCTTAGTTTGGGGCTAGATAGCGCTGTGTGAAATGTCCAGCAATATTTATTTATTATTTACTAACGAAATGTATACAGGCTGTAACCGTAAACGAACCGTGATGGCCGAATGGGATGTACGCCGATTTCCGATCCCGATTTGTGGGTTCGAATCCCGGGTTACACCAATGGATTTTTCTGCTTTAAACAATATGTTACATGTACTCAAAACGATGAAGAAAAACATCGTGAGGAAACCGGCATATCCCAGAACCAAAAATTCGAAGGCATGCGGTTAGAATTCAATTACCTGTCATGACCAAACATAATATTTGGACACCTCATACTACCCCCCTGTCTTTACGGGCCTGCGTACTGAATTAGAGGTCCGATGATGTATATCATGGGAATTAATTATATTATTATTTATTTAATATAAACGTTGGAAATAAGAAAATTTATATATTTTTTAAAACTAATTTGTCAGACAAAAGTGATTGTCGTATGACACACGTTTTATACGAGAACTAGCTGACCTGCCCGCGGCTTCGCACACGTGGTTTGTCAATAAAAACATTACCCTCCTTCTGCGCAGTCAAGTAAGAAGTAGCCTATGGATATGACTCAATCCCAGTCATCATCTTTTTAAATAGCAAATGTTATCGAAATCGGTCCAGCCGTTTAGTCGCAACAAACAGACATAGAGACAGATTTACTTTCGAATTTCCAATGTTAGTATGGATGTGTCTATCCTTACTTATAGGTATTATAAATTCGAAAGTAACTCTGTCTCTCTGTTTGTTACGTTTTCACGATTAAACGGCTGGACAGATAATATCCTTTTATAACACATTTGCTCGTAAAGGGTCTCTTATTTCACCAATTTTAATATCGTAATGTATGTCATTACGTACTTGTGCGTTATTGTAATGTAAAACGCACGAGTTTCTTTTTAATAAGGTAAAACGTACGGTTTACCAAGATGCTCCGTCTAAAACCAATGGTACTTTTTTAAATCTTAGAAAAAAGTTTTTATGTCAGAAAAGTGGTCAGCATTTTATGAATAAAAGTAACTTTCGGAGATAAAATATAAAAAATAAACAAATAAACATTTAATTCCTTAATTTAATTAATTTTGACAATAAATTACAACCATTTATATGTAACAAAAACAAAAAAATATTGATTTACTTTATTAGCTTTATTACTTTATTTACTGGTGGTTTTTGTGTATTGCCTTAAAAAAAGCTCTGATGCGCGCGCATCACTAATTGTTCAAATTTTTCTAACTGCTTTAACAAGTGATTAAAGATTTATCAGAAAAGAAAGAAAAGAAAAAAAGTCCGAGTTTTATTTATTTCCGCGCAAATATTTTATAAAATGTCGTATGACAGACGTGCGCTTTGATAATTACAGCCTCGGCTGTAATTTTCAACTTACCGCACTTATATCATAATGTACTATTATCTACTTGTTAAAACGCTGCACTTTATGCTTAAATCTCGTTTAGATTCGTAATACAGAAAGTTATACAAACATGGGTTAAATCTTGCCTAGCAGAGAAGTAAACTTAGCTAATAACGTCTCAATTGTTCACACGATTTCAATAAAGCCCGTAAACGTACCGTCCGGGTACACCCAGCCAGCGGGGCTTACAAACATGCTAATAAGTTAGCTAGTTAGTGATGCCAGACTAAGTTCATAGTAGGTGCGAAATTAAAGTCTGTTTGGCGCACGACAAACACCACTTGAACCCGATCTTCAAGCGAGTTGAAGGGATGTCGGGACTCGCAGATAACTTAGGGATTAGTTTCTACGAGCAATCCCGTATTGTTGAGCTATTCACCGAAATTCCTTAGTTGAGCACCCGAGTGGGAGCCGAGACTACCGATCTGTTTACGTTTCCCAACATACATAGTAATATCTCTTTAGATATAGCTTTTAAATCCTAACATCATAACGACTTAACTTGAAGCAATAACTTTCAGAATTTAAATTTGTTTCGCATGCAAATTTTTGTCAGACTTACTGAATTTTGCTACTTTTTTGCTTCGTGGCTTATTTTTCACAAATATTAGATAAAGAAATTTGCTAGAAGGGTATGATTTCGGTTTGAGGTAGTCGTGTTTGGGCCCCGACCGTGACATAGCTTGGTCAATATTTAACCCGACACTACCATCCCAAGTTTATGTTACAAACCAATTCAATAAGTTTCCCTTCTTGTTCAATAAAACAGCGATGTCTTGTCTGACTGCATTGAGCTTCTTTGTGAAAAGTTTTGATTGGTTTCAAAGCCAACTTAGTGCAGTTTGTTTTTGTTTATTGCCTGTATCTTACTTTGATTTTATAAAGTGTATTTGAAAATGTTTACGCTTTAGTCAACAGGTTCGCAGATTACCTTTAAGTTATGGCAAATTTATTGGATTTCGCTTATTTCATTAGATAATCTGTAAAACACTAACGGTTAAGTAATGCTCGGATTGTACTTTGTTGTACGACTTTTATTGCTCTACAAGGAAATATAGATTATGGAAAATTTTTAGATATTTCTCACAACCATTCTTGACTGGCATACCAAATACTGCACATTTTAAGAAATTATGAATAATTATCTCAAAAAACAAATTGTTAAGGGAGTGATTTACAAGTTTGTTTCTAAAAATTGCCTTGCTGGCAGATAGCGCAGTTTGAAATATCCAGCACACAATATTTATAATTATTTATTAAAAATTGCTATCATGGGCAGAAAGGTTCTAGAGTGGAGACCACGCATTGGAAAAGGCGCGGCCCCCTACTAGATGGAAAGATGACCTGATAAAGGTTGCTGTAAGCCGTTAGATGAAGGCCGCACAAAATCGGGGGGGGGGGGGGGGGGGCTTTGTTCAGCTGTGGACGGCATATGGCTGATATTATGATTAAAGAGCTTGACTTAAAATCTTTATTTGGAATATAACCACCAAAAGTACAAAAATAATGTATAAAACTTGAATATTTTATGCAAATCCAGCAACATGCATCACTTTACAGGATATATAAACTGAAATGCGGTAATTACGCGTACAGAAATATGCAGTGAAATCTAATTTTGAGGCAAACACTTTAAGCGTAACATTATATATTTGGCGTGAACTAAATTTGCCGTCAGTTTACATTGAACTGCTACTTTCTAGTACTTCATCATAACTAATTTTAGCTGCAGCTAGTCAAGCAATAACTTCATAACTATTTATTGACTCTGGTACATACAAGTGTAAATGTTTATCTGATTTATAGGTCTACTGCTCGTCTGGAGAAAAGGATTATTAGATAGTAGCTTCCGCCCGCGGCTTCGCACGCGTGGTTTGCCAATAATAAATAATAATTTAAAAAACCTAAGAAACACGCTTTTGTAGATATCGAATTATAAAGTAGATAATAATTTTCAATAAATTTAAATTATGAATAGTGTGATTAACAAAAACATATGTATTTTATTGTAAAAAGCGGTGGGGGAGCCCCCCCCCCACCGCTTAATATCAATTGTTATAAATAGTTTATTGACAGATCTGCGGATTTTTTCACTACGTCGTTTTGGCGTGAAGGGGTAACAACGAACAAAATATATTTTCTTTTCTCATGGGAACTGATTTATTAGATAAAAAGTAGCCTTTATGTTATTTTAGGTCTAGAACTAAACTTTTGCAAAGTTTGTGCCCAATCCCTTCAGTGGTTTTAAGGGATAACAAAGAACAAAATATATTTTCTATAGAAACTTTAACGACTCAGTTTTACCTCATGGAAACTGATTTATGAAATAAAAAGTATCTTATATGTTATTTTAGGTCTTGAACCGATTTTTTGCAATGTTTGAGCTCAATACGTTAAGTAGTTTTAGTGTGAAGGGTACCCCATTTTTATCCCATGGGAACTGATTTATGGGATAAATGGAAGCTTATGTGGTGATCCAGGTTATAATCTACGTATATGCCAAATTTAATCGAAATCGGTTCAGCCGTTACGGCGTGATTGAGTAACAAACCAACATCCAAACTTTCGCAGTTATAATATTAGTGTGACAAGCTGACCCGCTTCAGCTTAGCACAATTTTTATCAAAGTAAAATATAGCATAGACTCAGGGATGATATAACTTTCTATTTTCAGAATCGGTCCTGTAGTTTTTGAGAGTACCCACTACAAACATACAAACAACAAACTTTACCTCATTAGTATGGGTATTGTTTTTTTCTGATTCGATGCACCATGAAAAACACTTTAGGGTAGGTACAACATTAGTTAATGGATATTATTTTGGTTCGACTACAAATAATGATTTTTCAACTATTAAAAAAACGTGTCTATTTACATTAATTTAAGTTTGATTCACGTTCTACAGGGCGCATCGGAATATGTATGTATGTTAACCTGGAAACTTTTTGAATGAAAGCACCGAATTCAGTTTGACTGTTCGTGTAAAACCTGAATTATTTACTTTAAAGTAGGCACTAAGTCAAAAAACCGCTGAATGACAGAAGAATTTTTTCCCCTTCGATAAAATGGTTTAAATTGGCTATATTAATGAAAAGCTCATTTCATTGGGTTTTTGTGTTTACCTCGTGTAGGTAAACATACATTTTATGTATCCTGTAAGCATAACGCGTTTCCGAATATTTTATTTTGATTCGAGCGCTGCTGTTCGTTAATAATGGCTACTAGTCATAAAATTATTTGCTCAAAGCAAAACCATGGAATTGATTTATTATTCAATCAATACACTTATTATTCAACTTTTACACTGACTGGATCAATGATATTGAAAATGTGCAATTATGTTTGTTTGCTTAATCGGAAGGAAAATGCTGAAACCATTTCGTTTTTCGGGGCTACTCAACTCTGAATCAATTATGTGCGAATATACTCAGATTTAAATAAATTGATTAATCGCGTGACGGACCACGCATAGTGAAAGGTGTCGAGTCATTCTAAAATACAAAGTTAATTTTGCAGTTGATTTTGTTAGTTTTTTGTGAACATTAATTAACTGTTTACAAATTTAAATACAGACATGACTTGATCGACTTCTGCTCGTAAATTAGTAGAGCCTACTCAGTTTTGCTATTATTGTAACTACAGTACAAGGCGCCAACCACAATCTTTTAGAAAACCATCATGTTTCATGAGCGTTTTGTTTCAAGCTTGTAGCAACATTACATTCGATTTGAACCACAAAACTTTTAAACATTACTGTTACAATCCTAATAATATTGTATATTTAGTGCTTTCTAGTGATTACACAACGTTAAGTATAAAAATTACTAAAATTAAGAAGATTTACTTACTTTTTAGGATAATTTTACGCTTTATTTGAGCTCTAATGTGAAACGTTTTGAGTGAACGATTTAAGGTGACGTCAACACAACTGCTTCGTCTTTACAAGTTACCTTACTAATTGAGGGTCAGGGTACGAAATGTCAGTGTTATGATGACCTTCGTGGCGCAGTGGTCGAATAGCCGGCTGAGACGCAGGAGGTAGTGGGTTCGATTCCCGCCGCGGAACAAATGTTTGCATGATCTACAGATATTTGTTCCGGGTCTGGTTGTTTTTCTGTATATTATAAGTTTGTATTTACAAAAAAAAATGTATACAGGGTTACAGGAAAAATCGTGCTAGATCCGTTAAGGGCGTGGAGTACCCATCATTTCTGACTTATTTCACTATGAAACACCTTACCCTAAACTTAACCCTTTTCGAGATATTCGACTTTTAATTTTTTTATTGAAAATTGCCGATTTTTAGGCTACTAAATTTATTTTTGTTTATTTTGTGTATCTTATTATTATTATTATTGCATTTTTACATGTGTAATAAGATGCTTTAGGACGTCAATCATTAAAATAGTGCATAAGTTAATTGAATAGACCGTAGTAGACAAGTGAAAGTTAAGAAATAAAAAAAAATATTAGAAAGTTTATTTTTCTCTAAGGGATATCTAAAAAAAATATTATGGCAATGGTTCGGCAGATGTTTTTTAAAATATCTACGTACTGTATAAGTATTCTATCAGTTATCTGGTTCCCATAGTACAAGCTCTGCTTAGTTTGGGGCCAGATAGCCCTGTGTGAAATGTCCAGCAATATTTATTTATTTATTATTTATTTATATTATTTTAATAATGCTATAAAAGATTGAGGTTGGCCCCCAGGTGCTACTATTGAATAAAACTGCTGTAACTGGTCTGACAGACAGACAGGCAGACAGACATCGCGAAACTACGAGGGTTACCAATTAGACTATAGAACACCTAAGACAACAAAAATTTACCAAAAAATAGCTTGAAGATTCTTAGAAGGAACATAACTCAATTAGTGCTTCTAATGAATTTATAATTACTGATCGAGTGAAGTGAGATCTTCTAATCAACTTGGGCAAATCCGCATTGTATGTATGTTTGTTTATCCGAGGATAGCATTCGAAGCGTTGATCCGATCATCGTGAAATTTGATGTATAGGTAGGTAGTGTAGGCACAATCCTGGTGTGACTAAATAAGCTAAACATGGTGGGGTTATTGAGATATTAGAGAATATTAGACTATTAGGTCTGAATAACTGCAATTTCTACCCATAAAAAAGTAACCACATAACACGAACTCCCGTTACCTGTAATTTTAATCAAACTGTAGGTCAAGTAATACGGTTATGCATTGCGTGGCACTATTTTGATAGTCAAAGATTACAAATAGTATTTTTTTATTTTTATAAGAGCCTCGCGAGATTTTGGTTTGGGGCGAACCACTGGTTAATTTACATTGGAATAGTGACACTGTGTTTTGTCTCTAGTTTTGACGGGTACATTCAAATCCGATCAAAAGAGACAACAATTTCTTGCCATTGGATGTGTGACATCCAGTCACACCCACAGAAACACATACATCCACCTCCTCCCCCTTTATACGCACACACACACACACACACACACACACACACACACACACAACCCATTCAGAACCTAGTAAAAGAGCACTAAGTAATAATTTTCTATTTAATATATTTTCTTATTTGTTATTGTATGTTCATAAATAATTAATATTCTTTGCATGCTTACCAGATTCCGATTAAAGTTAAACTCTAATTGTAAACCGGCTTTCCGCGACACAGGCAAGTCCTAGTGCGGGGACCACCAGTAAAATTTAATGTAATTATGTAATTATTCGGTAAATAAATATTTTGTATTTGTAACAACGTAATTATTACAAAGATAAGGTATGTAGTCAAATGGTTTTTTTGTTTTTGGAATTTTTTTTTCTATTAGGTCGAACGGCCTATTTTAAGACACACTTCTATAAACATAAAACAACCCGATTTGTGCTTGCAAATGCTAGTACGCGCCTAGTCCCTGTACGTATTCTATATAATGTATTCTAGAACTAAGCAATTCTTGCATTACTGCAAGAGTTTGAAGTAGTACCCTGTCGACTCGTCATAAACACTAGTTGAGTAACGTCAGAACTTTACTGACGACTTGGCATGTAACCACATCGTGTTCCAAAACAGCGCTAGATGCAATATTGTATTTATATGCTATTTATTGAAATAAAACTTTAAAAGAAAACTCTCCAGAGAAAAATAAAGTAATAGGAGTATACCCGTTAGAGCCCGTGTGCAAAAAGCGGGCTTACCTTCCGTTTGCTTTTTATGCAGTAAAAAGTACCGTTAGTTGACTGTAGAGATCTGATAGACTTTGAAGAATAAAAAAATAAATAAATAAATATCGCTGGACATTTTACACAGTGCCATCTAGCCCCAAACTAAGCAGAGCTTGTACTATGGGAACCAGATAACTGATAGAATACTTATATACTTTTTTTTTTTTTTGTAAATACATACTTATAATATATAGAATAACACCCAGACGCGGAACAAATATCTGTAGATCATGCAAACATTTGTTCCACGGCGGGAATCGAACCCGCTACCTCCTGCGTCTCAGCCGGCTATACGCCCACTGCGCCACGGAGGCAGTCACGGAGAATGATTGCTACTGGAAGGTGAATTGGCTGAACTTTAAGTCTTATAAAAAACACCTGTCTCTCAGCACTCCAGATTGTATCCTATTTTCTTGTTATTAAACCATGGTATGGATTATGTTTTGTCAAAGGGTAGGTATCTCATAATATGTAGTGATATATATATATATATATATATATATATATATATATATATATATATAAGACCTACATATACAGGGGATTTGGTAATATACCTACTGAAGATATTCAAGTGACGGTTTCTTAAAACATAAAAAAAGACTTATCGAAAAAAATTACTAGTTATATTATGAAATATAAAAAAATTACTAAGTTTAGGTGATTATTCGATATAAAACTTACTATCTACTCTTACAATACAGACAGAGTAGACAGTTCTTGCCGATTTGATTTGATTACCGACAGGCCGATTTGGTATCTCTTTCGGAAATGGCTGCGGGTTTTGGGTTAGAAAGGGACAACAAGAGATATCTCGAGACGTCACCAATACAGTATCTGTGGTTAGATGGCAAGCATTATGCAATAGCACAACATAAGTTTTTAAAGTGTTTTTTTACATGCTAAAATAAATTACACATTTCTATGGTAAACATTTCACAAATTTATTTATTATGCTCATCAAAATAACTCCTTTTATTTTTGTGCGTATTAGCAAACGCCCTATGTATAATATGTTTACCCTTTAGCACGTAGGGTACGGTTTTGTATCTATTCCGTTTGTAAATAACATCTTACTAGGTAACAAATAATTTTCATCGCGTGATTACATAGTTTATTAATAGTATTTAAGTTACCAAGTTAAATTATACTCATTCTTTTTGGATCGTTTTACCTTTATCTTTAATATATGTAAAAAAAACTTAAGACAACTTACCACTTCAACTCTATCAGAGCGTTCGGGCTATCCCAAACAAATATGGAAATCGCGGATTATGATCACATTTTCCTTCACAACCCGTCCATTGCTTTATCCTTAGTACAGATAGGGTATAAAAACGGCCAAAAAGGGTTCTTTTTCATTCATTTTTAACGAAAAAGGGCCTCCAGTCACTACATATAGTGACTGGAGGATTATACAAGTAGAAAGGTACGACAGCGCACAGATAATTTTGCGATGACATGCGAGTAACATTTTAATTTTATAGACTTCCATGTCTAATTATGAAGTTAAGCTGAGAATATACAGGATTAAAATATTTTTTGAGTCGCACAAAACTACATATGAACCGATTAAAAGGTTTAAACCTCGTTAGTTATATTATTTTACTTACATAAAACGTTTAAAATTAATTAATTAAAGAAGGGAAGCAAGTATCTTTGTCAACAAAAGGTGATCTTTTGTTCTACGCATTGAGACCGAACATTTCAAACATGGAGGGTAGCTATTAACTTGCCAAATGACTCTGTCGAAAACGAGTGCTTCATTAAGGACTTAGCGAAAGATTACAGCGCATTGTATCCCTTGTTCCAAACAAATTCACTGTTACACAGGCATATTATAAATAGCTACACAGTGACGGCGTAGCTCAAGCTTTGTCAAATTCTCGGTCGAAGATCACAGGCGAGGTTGTAATCAATAATCAAGTGTTATGGTAGGCTGGCTACATGTTGCTTCTTTGTCGGAGTAAGCTTAACGTTTCCTTTTAAGATAATTGATCGAGCGAAGCGAGATCTCTAAATCAATTTGGGCAAATCGGCGTTGTATGTATGTATGTTTGTCTGTCCGAGGATAACTTTCGAAGTATTTATCCGATCACCGGGAAATTTGGTATACAGGTAGGTAGTGATGGCATAATTTTGGTGTGACTCAATGAACCAAAAATGTGGGGGGATTGTTGAGATATTGGGGTTCAAGAGGGGTAAACCAAAATGGAACTATCCAATCAAATGGCACGTATAATAAAAGGTCTTTGTGTGTACATTTTGATCCCGTTTTTATTTTTAGTTTAAACCGTGTAGTTTTTACGTTATTAGTCATAATAAAAACAGAACTTTGACAAAACTCACAGGGTACACCAGTGGCCTCACAAATTTGGTATGCGTATCGCTTTAATGACACAAATATAGGGAAAAGTCTGAAATCCAGAATAACTGCAATTTCTACCCCAAAAATAGTAACCAATTAACATGAACTTCAGCTACCTGTAATTTGAATGAAACTGTAGGTCAACTTTTTTGGTTATGCATTTCGGGGCACTATTTTGATAGTCAAGATTAGGTACTAATTATATTTTTTGTTTTCTTGGGAGACTCGCGACATCTCAGTTCGGGGCGAACCACTAGTATTACAATGAACTGTTAGCAGCTTCGAATTAAACTAGTGTGACAAGAAGAAGACCGCACAATCCCTAACTAAACAATATAGTAGCTAGGCACAGTTGAGGTTAGCGGTCTGTGGTCGTCACCACAAGAATATCGAAGGCTCTGTGACGCCCACGTCTCACGTCTCATGTCTCTTTGTAAAGCAATCCGAGGAAGGAAATGCAATACTAAGTATTACGAAGCCTTTGTGATCATAGTCACCCTTTCAACGATCTAATGCAACATAAAACCGAACACCTATACACGGATTATTTCACTTTGTATTTCTAAACATGATGATTTATAGTGAAATATACTCTACACCCCATAATTGCAATAAACATTTTACCCAGTTCACAAGCTATGAAGGGTATGAAAAGTTTGTTCAGATATGAAAGGTTAACCTTAAAGTATCAAATTAACAGAAGCGTTCATAATTTACCCTTTCTCAAAATATAATTCTAGAGGTCAGACAATATCAGTTAAAAAGGCAGCCATCCAAATTCAATTCTAAATAAATTAGAATTTTATCATTTAGCGAGGCGCTGCTATTGGATTCTCAGAACAAATCGCGAATTCCAAATTAAATTTTATGTTTAGAGGAACTCGAAAACTCTTCATTTAATGGAGCAGTCCGAACACTGAAGTAACATTTACTGCTGGAGGCGTTTCAATAAAGATCAGGATTATGTAAGATTGAAAGTAATCTATATCAGACAACCCTTAGAATATTACATAACAAACATGGGGTAAAAATAATTTAAATTATATTTTTACTTCAGGTACTTGTTGGGTAACTTGGCTGAGGTAAGTTTTTTAACACATATATAGGGTGTTTGATAATATATGCACAAAAATGAAAAGGGTTATTTTGATGAGCATAAAAAATAAATTTGTGAAATGTTTACCATAGAAATGTGAAATTTATTTTGGCATGTAAAATCAAACACTTTATTAAACTTATGTTGTGATATTGCATAATGCTTGCCATTTAACCACAGATACTGTATTAGTGACGTTTCGAGATATCTCATAATATTATTATTTATTGATTTATTTAATTAGTACGGATTAACTAATTACACTAATTAATTTATAAGAATTCAAAACATTAATTACATAAATTATACACTGGCAAATTTAATTATACATTGTTTTGTTATCCCTTTCTAACTCAAAACCCGCAGCCATTTCCGAAAGAGGTATCAAATCGGCCTTTATTTTTGGATGTCGATTGCAAGAGCAGGGAGTAAGTTTTATATCGAATTAATCACCTGAACTTAATCGATTTTCTTTAAAATTTGATAATACCTATAACTAGTATTTTTTTTTTGAGAAGTCTTTTTTATGTTTTGAGGAACCGTCACTTGAATATCGTCAGTATATTACCAAACACCCTGTATAAATAGTACCAAATCCAGTCATTTACGCGGGCTTTTTCACGATATTTTATGGCCTCTTTTGTATATTAATATATACCGAAACCTAAGTATGTTTTTTGGTTTGGTGTTAAATACGTTACGGTTCGTTTGCATACAGTACTCTCCTGGTCTATACGCAGATATGTAGTCAGCTCAGAACTTGGGCACTCCAGAAGCTGTTTATAAAAAGAGTGATGTCGAACCCCAAGTCTCAACCCGTGTTAGAAAGGCATTTCTGGGATCGGTTTTCAAAGAAAACACGCTTTGCCGATTCCTTTCGCTACTCCGATGCGGGTATGTTTGATCCAGGCGTAAGAGGGGCGAACGAAAAGATTATACCTGTTTTTGTTTGGGTCTTTTGTGAGTTTTTCACATGGGTACCTACTTACCTAAATCAAAAAGTAACGTATCGGACGGATTAACGTCCGAGCGGCTTTTGTCAAAACTAAGCCGTTTTCTCACGTATTGGATATTCTTATTATATGGACGCCATGAATAATTAATCGAGCGAAGCGAGATCTCCAAATGAACTTGGGCAATTCGGCGTTGTGTGTATGTATGTTTGTTTGTCCGAGGATAACGTTCGACGCGGTGATCCGATCATCGGGAAATTTGATACATAGGTAGTGATGACACAATTTTGGTGTGACTAAATCAGCTAAAAATAGTGGGGGGTTGTTGATATATTGGGGTACAAGAGGGGCAAAAAAATAACAAAATGAGACTATCTGGTCAAATAGCACGTCTAATAAAAGGTTTTTGTGAGTTCATGTTGACCCCGTTTTTATTTTTACTTTAAACCTTGTAGTTTTTTAGTTCATATCCATAATAAAAACTGACCCGCAGTGCTGAAATTTGTTATGTGTGTAGCTTTAGTGACACAAATATAGGCAAGTCTGAAATCCAGAATAACTACAATTACTACCCCAAAAAAGATAAACCAATTAACATGAATTCCCATTATCTGTAATTTGAATTAAACTGTAGGTCAAATATATTGGTTATGTATTTCGTTGCACTGTTTTGATAGTCGAAGATTACGAATAATATTTTTTTGTTTTTATTGGAGACTCGCGAGATCTCAGTTCGGGGCGAACCACTAGTATTATGCAGTTTGCAATTATAAATAGGTGGGCCGCCGGCGACGAGCTAACATTACTACTGTGTTCCTTTTAGCGTCCCTAATAGTTGTTTTTCCCCAGCGCCGGACTAAGTGCAATTTATATTAATGCCATCATATTTTCGCGCTGGTTACCCGCATTTTCATATTAAACGCGGTCCGTGTCTCCCATGATAATGTGAGAGTCCGCACCTTCGTCATTTGTTTGCAACCTGATTAAATTTACACTGCTAACGCGGTTTTCAGTTAAATTAATTCCCATAATAGACGTGCCGGGCAAGATTTTTATGATATCATCTACCTGCAAGCTAGAAGTCAATGAGTTTCACTAAGGTATGCTGTTTTTTACTTAAAAAAATATCGTGATACATTTAAATCATTATTATAATATCGGACAAAACGTACGTGATAAATCCCGTATTTATTATTATGAAGGTAGCCTTCGTTTTGTAGCCTGGTAGAAAACAATTTAAGGCACCTTATTTTACTATTCGGATGCATGTTTGTAAATTCTAGGAATGCATGTTTGTAAGTGAATAGCTGTAGGTTTCGACCAGTACCTGGTGATTGAAAAGCGATAAATAACAGGTTCGTGGATACATTGCAAACATTGAATCGTTGGGCATACCAAACAATATAAAATTCCCAAAGCAGTACGAGTTTTATCATGTTTTTCATTTTTATTTTTATATCGACTCTTTTTGTAGGAGAGAATGTTTAAAAAAATTCAAAATTCAAAAATTCTTTATTATATTACAATAACTCTGGGTCACACGGGTTGGGATCTCTGTTAAGTTGCAATAACCTGTATTAGAAGAGTCCCCTCTTTGTTACGGTGATCTTAAGGTATAAACATTAAACTTAGATATTTTAGCAAAGTTATCAAATATGAATTACATAATTATTGGAATGATTTAAAGATATACATAGATATACAATAGAGAAGATATAAATAGATAAAAAATAGAATACAAAATATAAATGATCACAAATAGGTACAAAGTAAAGAAACTTGTAATTATGTATGCATGTAATATTTATGTAGATTAGTTGTTAAGGCCTAGAAGAGATCGTCTGTTTCTTGGTACGTTAAGAATTTTAGCCAAGAGGTTATCGTATTTTTGCATTGAAACTCGGACATTGTATATATGTTTAATTTTCTATTAATTTTGTTATATAAATTGACAAATTGATTACTAAATTGTTTTGAAGCAAATACAGTTTTGGTCACAATGTTTTATTGGAGAGCGTCGATTTCTTTTACATTTAATATTTGGGTGAATCCTTAGGCTTTTGTGAATTCTAAAAAGGCATTGCTGTATGTACAATTGTTTATAAATTTATTTATAAATAAATGTATAATATTGCCTATATTGTAAATCTATGCTGATAAAATTAGTTTTAAAGGTGCCACACCAAACTGATATACAATATAACAAAATCGGTGTAAAAACCAATGATGTATAAATGTAGGTTATAAGTTGCTTGTCACTAACATTACGCAGGTATTTTAATATCCAAATTAATTTTCGAGATCTGTTGGAGACTAATTCTAGTTGGAGATACCAGTAGGCCTAGCACAGTAGCTGTAGAGAAGGATTTAGTCATGAGTCATTTATCGGAACAAAGAAGACACTTGTCGACCATCTCAAGCACGGCGATTGCGAGACGGCAAGAAACGTTGTCGACACTTCCTCGACAGTAGTCTACAACGCCGAGCACGATAACCATCATTTTCTCTATATTTGACATTTAAGGATAGACAACTTTCTTCTGAAATTGTCTAGGGCTTACGATGCCTAGACTACACTGTCTTCTCAAGTTGTCTCTTTCGCACTCTTCTCAATCACGCGCTTGCGAACAATTTTTGGTTAGATATTTAATTAATTATACATACAACGTACGTTGCTATAGGTAGAGTATCTTTCTCTCGTCTAGGAATAAAACTTATTGAGGCTGCTCGTGGCAAAGACAATTTTGGAAGAATCGACAAAGAATTGAATAGAATAACGCTTTATCGTACATCACACTCAAATTTAAAAAACAATATAAAAAAACAAATAACAATACACGCAGAAATACAAGTTACGGTCAGAGCTTTGTCGTCTCTTCGAAGAGTAGACAAGGAAATCGCTGTGCTAGCCCTGCAGGAGAGGTTTTGATCTACCATGATACCCAAGTATATATACTTTGATTATTTATTGACAATTACAGTGATTTGATGTTTCCGCAAAAGTGGGCAGTTATTCTTAGCGTAGGATCAGGTTGTTCAGAATCACGAATCGAAAAAGCCAAATAATTTGTTTATAAAATATTTAAAGATCTTGGTTTAGTACACGGATTTATAATGTCTGTTTGGTAAAGTAAATCCACGTTATAAATGAGCGCAAACAGAATTCAACGATTTCACAACATTAAACGACTACCTGAAGAACGATCATAGAATAAGAATATAGGTTTAATCTACTGGTGGTAGAGAATTTGTGAACGGGCTCGATGAAGTGGGCACCACTGCCTTACCTTTATCTGCCGCCAAATAGCAGTACTTGTGCTGCTGTGTTCCGGTTAGATGGTAATGGTGTGTTCCTGTAATTACTGGCACATATGCATAACAGCTAAGTCCTATTGTATGACAACGTATCCACATAAATATCAAGAAAACACAATACCTTGTTTTAAATTCTATGTGGATATCCATGGGCTGTAGTAAAAATCTTAAAATCTGGTGGACTGCATGCTCGTTTGTTATATAAGTTGTTATATTACACTAGCTGACCAATCCGACCAATCAATAAAAACATGACCCTCCTTCTGCGCAGTTGGGTAAAAAGTAGCCTATGTCACCCGGAGATAGTGTAGCTTACCAACGGTGAAATAATTTTTTAAATCGGTCCAGTAGTTTCGGAGCCTATTCAATGCAATCAAACATAGAAACAATCAAATCTTGCCCTCTTTATAATTTATTGATTGAAAATACTTTATTGCACTTATAAAACTAGTAAAAAGGCGAACTTAATGCTAAAGAGCATTCTCTTCCAGATAACCTTTGAGTATTGTAGATAAAGATGTGTGGGTAGTGCACAGAAAAGGAAAAAAAATAAAATTTGCACAGGACTAATAAAAATACCATAATATAGGTACACATATCTACTACATAAATAAACCTAAATAATACATAAATAATATTTGTATAGATAAACAAACGACTATCCCGGAATTTGAAATTGTAAATGCCACTCAACAAACAAGTTGATCGTTTTTCCCATTCCCTATACCGGCTTTTCGTTTAATTCCGTAATATTTGATTTACCATCTACAAAAACTCTCGGTAGGTACTCATTCTATTATAAGTTAAATGAAATACGAAAATTAATTAAATTTTGCTTTGTTAAATTGTAATTTCATTTGACTAATGAGAGTTATTTGATCACCATATTTTTTGATTTCAATAACTATTTGATCGAGCGAAGCGAGATCTCCAAATAAACTTGGGCAAATAGGCGTTGTATGTATGTATGCATGTATGTTTGTTTGTCTGAGGATAACTTTCGTAGCGTTTATCCGATCATCATGAAATTTGGTATATAGGTAGTGATGGCATAATTTTGGTGTGACTCAATGAGCTAAAAATATTGGGGGGTTGTTGAGATATTGGGGTTCAAGAGGGGTAAAAAAAAATTAAAGTGAGACTATTAGGTAAAGTGGAACGTCAAATAAAAGGTCTTTATTAGTACATTTGAACCCTGTTTTTATTTTTAGTTTAATTTTTGTAATTTTTGGGTTATTAGCCATAATAAAAACAAAACTTTGACAAAATTCACAAGGTACACCAGTGACCCCACAATGCTGAAATTTGGTATTCCTGTAGCTTTAGTGACACAAATATAGCCAAAAGTTTGAAATCCAGAATAACTGCCATTTGTACCCAAAAAAATATAACCAATTAACAAGAACCCACGTTACATCTAATTTGAATGAAACTGTAGGTCAAGTAGGTTGGTTATGCTTTCCGTGGCACCAATTTATTAGTCAAAGATTAAAGCCGGCATGCACAAAAAATGTTTAAATTTGAAGTATTTGTATGTTTTGATAACTCCTTAAATCATATTTAGCCACTAAATACGTTTAGGCATCGTTGTGCAAGTCACCCTAAAAATAATACCTATTTATTTTGGGAGATTCGCGAGATCTCAGTTCGGGGCGAACCACTAGTTATTGGATAGGACGGACTGGATTTGTCGGATAACGCCTTTTTGATTAATGTTTAGAAAATTCATATGTTACAATTACACAATTGTTTACTTTCAATAAGCATACTACTAACAGGTATATTAGTACAAAGTCTAACTATTACATACCATTTATTTTATTTTATAGATTCACAAGGATCACTTTATATTGCATGACCGAAAATCCAAAATATTTGTCAAACGACCAATGAACCTGCGATTGTTACTTTACGGTGCCGTAGTTTAAATTTACGTTAATTCTGTGAGACCTTTAGAATTTTGATTTCAATTAAAAGACAAAAATCACCCCTCACAAACAATAACCAGTCAAATTGGAATGAGGCTCTGAAAACTAGAATTGACTGCGAGATTATCTCTTTCTTCAGACGCTATCTGAATTCTCCGCTGACGTGAGAATCGAAAGGTTATTAATTTTCAGGTAGAGTCAAGTTTCACCGGAGGCATTCATTGAGCTTTTATTGAAAAGCGGAGTGAACAGAAATCTTTCAAAAGGCACTGCTGAACGCTTGCGAAGGGAGGGTGGTATGCAGTAGGTATGCGTTTTCCGCCCTTAGATGTATTCAATGCTAGGTTGTAAATAACACATATATAACTATGTAAAATAATGGTTTCGAATATGTTATTGTTTTGCCATGGAGACCAGTAGCTAGCGTGGTTTTAATAAGGTGGTTTAAAGAGAGATGTTCGTTAATAGTAGATTATTAAACGAGGGGATAAAATAGTGTCTTGCATCACGGGCGCTATATTGAATCCCGAATGTAACGAAGGGTTCTAAAGTTAACTCACGAGCGAAGCCAGGGAGTTACTAGAATCCTGAGTGCAGAGAGGGATATAAGCACGCCCAAGATGCAGACAGCTTTATCCACGAGGAGAACACTCTACTTTTCACACTTTCTGCAAGACAATAAAAACCAAATCTAGGTTGGTGCATTATGTGCAGAGGTTATTAGATTATTAGAGCCATTTACGAATAAGTTCTTATTGTGTGGGTCTCTTTGGTTCAAATTTTAATACAGATAAGGTTTCAAATTTAATTTTATTAGGTATGCCCTCGCGGGCATAATTCAGTACAACTTTACTCCCGGCTCAGTCGCAGGGATTTAGTCACCTGCTTTCGGTGACATAATGACATATGATTTGACATTGTCGAGCAGGTGGTGTGAAATAGTACATTGTTATACAAGGGCTGTAGGCGATCTATTGTACACTCTGCACACGAGGACGCTAATCGAGGGTGTTATTGTGCTATCACCCGAGTATAACACATAACTTTTCATCACGAATTACGAATGCGAGGAAATAAAAAGTATTTTTATGACAGTTTGTTGCTAAAAAGAACATTTGAGTTCCCGGTATCCATTGTTTTTTCCGCTACGAGATTATGACCTCTTTGATTTAATAGAAACGAGGATTTGACTGAATGGTTGTATTTAATTTCAGCATGTATGAATGTTACCTCTTTTATTTTTAAATAGAAGTAAGGAATTGTCATGGAGATCATATTTCATTTACCTAAGCTTATTATGAATGCAATGAGTCTTATTAAATTTTCAAATTGATTATCAGCAGTGGGTGAAGTCGGGATGTGGATGATGATGATGATATTCAAAAATCAGTTAATATTAATATAGTATTTTTAGAAATATAAAAATAATAATATCAATTTTTGTGTTTATTGCAAATCTTTGACATAGCTCAACGTAAAAATCTACACTATTCAATTCATTCCTCGAGTGCACACCATTTTATGGTGTGCACTTAATTTTGCGGTAGCAAATGCCTTTAATAACAGAAATAACACTAAATTACAGAAGAAACAGTTGAATCATCTAAAGACTGTTGCAAACGATCTATAGATAGCTCAACTGCTCCAGATCACTATCAGGTGGAAGTGTCCCGGAGACACCGGCTGCATTACCCCGCTGAATTGTAATGCTTATGCGTTGACCGAGATAAGCGCCAGCAAATTTAAGTTCTTTAATTTGAAGTTATGAGAAACACGGCCCTCAAATAGCTACAATGAATGAAAAAGCATAATCTTTTGTATTATTTTGTTTACATACTAAATTGGAAACCTAAAACTTACTGTTGGTATTATTATGAAGCAGGTTGGTGATTGAGACATAATGGTAGTAGGCAAAATTGCTTTATTTTATTTTCTTACCATTTCAATATATGTATTTAAAATCACACGTACCAATTTACATTGAACAAGAATAAGAATTTTTACTTCGCCGGTCCAGTCTCGATAATCTTTAATTGTTTATTTTTGCGCTCATCATCATTATATCAGCCAAAGAACGTCCACTGCTAAACATAGGCTTATAGATTTCCAGTAGGCCTAGCACAGTAGCTGGAGTAGGACTTAGTCATGAGTCATTTATCGGAACATAGAAGACACTTGTCGACCATCTCGAGCACGGTGATTGCGAGAGTGAACGGGAAGAAACGTTGTCGACACTTCCTCGACAGTAGTCTACAACGCCGAGCACGGTAGCCATCATTTTCTCTATTTGTGACATTTAAGGATAGACAACTTTCTTCTGAAATTGTCTAGGTCTTGCGATGCCTATACAACACTGTCTTCTCAAGTTCTCTCTTTCGCACTCTTCCCAATCGAGCGCTTGCCAACAATTTTTGGTTAGATATTTAATTAAATAATAAATAAATAAATAAATATATAAATATCACTGGACATTTCACACAGCGCTATCTAGCCCCAAACTAAGCAGAGCTTGTACTATGGGAACCAGATAACTGATAGAATACTTATATACTTTTTTTTTTGTAAATACATACTTATAATATATAGAAAAACACCCAGACACGGAACAAATATCTGTAGACCATGCAAACATTTGTTCCGCGGCGGGAATCGAACCCGCGACCTCCTGCGTCTCAGCCGGCTATACGCCCACTGCGCCACGGAGGCAGTCTAATTAATTAATTAATCTAATTAATTGTATATACAACGTAAGTTGCCAGATATAGACAGAGTATGCTCTCTTGTTTAGAAAGAAAAGTTATTGAGCCTGCTCGGGGCAATGACAACTTCGGAAGAATCGACAGAGAATGGAATAGAATAACGCTTTATTGTACATCACACTCAAATTTAAAAACAATATAAAAAAAACAAATAACAATACACGCAGAAATACAAGTTTAGGTCAGAGCCTTGTCGTCTCTTCGAAGAGTAGACAAGGAAATCGCTGTGCTAGCCCTGCACAGCGACCGATGTTGTTCTGTCAACATCCAACTGCAAAGGTTCTCGCGTGGAGACCACGCATTGGAAAGCGCAGCGTAGGGCGGCCCCCCACTAGATGGAACCGTTAAAGTTTATCGACCTGTTAAAGTTTGCTGGTCTACAATATTCTTGTTAAATAATAAAACAAACAGCTTAAACTTTTTACCTAGAATTTACTGAGCTTTTTTAGATAAAGAAATCTGATTCAATCTTGAAGATCTTTCTGAACGGTTAATAAACGATTGCCTTCAGACGGATAAACCCTATTTCTCTTTGAACGGCACTTTATTTTTTGCAGACAGTGGTTGCCTTTTTATCATTAGGTGAGCAAGTATTTATTAGCCTTGCTTGGAAAAATAAACAGCTCATAAAATTGTGTTTTCTTTTCTTGACCTTTATAGAAAGGTAAGTATTTTCTGTTTTATTATTTGTAAACTCAGTAGTTTCGGTCTCTCGGTATTTTTTTTAATATTAGGTGTATTTTCACGACCTATGTTTCAGATAGGTATTACCATACATTTTTTAATGTCTCAACTATTAATCAGTCTAGTTTTCGCGAATAATCACTTATTATGTTTCCATACACATTTTATAGTATCATAATCATCAACCTATAACAGTCTACTGCTGGACATAGGTCTCTCCCAGGGTGCGCCATTGAGCCTGATCCTCAGCTCTTCTCATCCAATCCTTGCCGACACAGCGCGCAAATCGTCACTCCATCTAGCCGGAGGGCATCCTACACTTCGCTTGTCTAGACGTGGTCTCCACTCCAGAACGTTTACGCCAACGGTTATCGGTTTGCGGCAGATATGACCGGCCCACTGTCACTTCAGCTTGCTGACCCTCTTTGGTATAGAATACTTTGCTATATCTTAGCTTTTTTTATTCGCGTAAAACTAGATTAATTTAAGCTAAGAAAGTTATATGTAGAAGTAGCAGGCAGCGGTGACAACCTAGTGACGTAAACACGGCAATACTACCAGGAGTACTGCTGCCTTGGACGACAAATTAGCTAGGAGTATGTCTGTATCTAGAACCTGCTATCGGCAGTCAGGAAGAAACAATACTGTATTTTAATTTTCGCAAGTCGTGATATCGCACTTTACATAATTTACTTCAACTTATCCAGGTAAGGTAACGAAAGTCTTATTTCGTATCTTAAAACGCTTTCTGTGTTTTAATTTATCACGCTAATTTATAAAAAAAAAACCTTTATCATTTTCTGGAGTTCCTAAAAACAGAGGAGCATTTAACAGTCAAAACAGGACTTCACCATTAAAAAGTCAATTTTAATTTGGCTTTGTTACCGAAATCTGCCTCCGTTTGTTAAGACAATAAAAGCTAGTGGGTCGTGGAGAGCTCGCTTATTTTCGTGGTTGGAAACATTATCTTCCATTGGAACTGTGTCGTACCCAGTAGCCCATTAGTGGGAACGAGCATCGCAACGCTTATTTAGTGCTCACTGCAACAACTTGTGAAAATATTTTATAGGTTCAAAATACAGGAACGGCGTGAGTTTTTCTCGAAAACTTTGGGTGTGAAATGACTCTTCGATATGATTAACTTTTACCACAGGGCTAACCATCATTGTGTGCTCAAAAAAACATGCAGTTCCATATACTTCTACTCGGCAAAAGAGTGTCAGAGTATTGACTTTTTATCGCGATTATTATAATTATAGACTTTGTTTATAAAATAAGTAGCTGTTGCCCGCGACTTTGTACGCGTTACACTTCTAAATATGTAGGTGGCCTAGAAATAAATCTAAACTCACTGTTGCCACTTGAATTGACACCCCATTTTTACCCTGATTACTGAAACTGACTTATTGGATATAAATTTCATCGAAATCGGTTCCGCCGTTATGACGTGATTGAGTAACAAACAAATAAACAAACATCTAAACTTTCACATCACACTAATACTATAAATGTAAAAGTTTAGATGTTTGTTTATTTATTTGTTTGTTACTCAATCACGTCGTAACGGCTGAACAGATTTCGATTAAATTCGGTATATACGTAGATTATAACCTGGATTACCACATAGGCTACATTTTATCCCAGTAGTGTAAGGCATACGAAGTTGCAGGCAACAGCTAGTTTATCATATTAGTGTAATGTAAAAAAGGTGCAAAAAATAATACACAATAAAAAAAAAACAATTTTCTTCTGAACAAAATGTTCTACTCGTGGTCCTTACCATTTCAAATTTCGAACTCTACGTCCCTATGAGGCCGTTTTCTAAAAGTGCATAACCTGTTTAAGCTTAGAAACCTTTAAATGAGGTACTAATATAGTATGGTGACTTTCGAGACATTTCAATTTTAAAGAATATTTGCTTATGTTTTTAAGTGAGTTTTTTTTTAATAAAATTGGATTTAGTTTTCAAACATCAAAATAAAATGTTGTCAAAATAAAATGTAATTTAAATCTCTTTTTTATTAATCAAATATCAAGGCCGGTTTGCAAAACGATCTCTAAACGTATTTAGTGACTAAACATGTTTAAATTTGACATATTTGTAAGAATTGAAACTCCTTAAATCATATTTAGCCACTAAATACGTTTAGGCATCGTTGCGCAAATCGCCTTAATTTTTTTTTTGTTTTTTGAGTACTTTGCGAGATCTCAGTGCATGGCGAACCACTAGTTTAATTTAAAACTACAACTAATAAAAGTTTTTAATCTCAGAATTCTAGAATAGGGAAAATAATAACACTCGATATTTGGCAACATCAGCAAAATGGAGGATCATTATTTACGACAATTACAAACCGAACAATTTATTCAATAAACAAATAACACAACATCTAAATGTGATCCCATCTTGTTTTTTTTAGCCCAGCTGAATGTTTACGCGTTGGGACGACACAAGAAGGCATAATCCAATTAAATTGAGCACTGTAAAACAGGTCATGCATCATGTGATCATGCATCACAGACTAACTAATGCGGAATATGAATGAATGAATGAAAATTCTTTATTATACCTTACAAGCTAGACACAACAGATTTAAAATAAAAATAAAACACATAAATGTAAGCATAATGGGCGGTCTTATCGCTTAAGAAAGGAGTACTCTACTTGTAGTAGATGTTGACGTTTCAGTATTAGGCGCGTTCGCTTTTTCTGGGGTTTGAGAATGAACTTAAAGTTTTCTGACCAAAATAATGATGACAATGTAAAGTATCGTAAAAGGAAGCAGAGAATCTATCTCCCAATGTAAGTATTTACATTAGATAACGTGAATATCACGATTAAAATCTAATTAACTAGTGGTTCGCCCCGAACTGAAATCTCGCGAATCCTACAAAATAAATATTATTCTTAGGGCGAGTTGCGCAACGATGCCTAAACATATTTAGTGGCTAAATATGATTTAAGGAGTTGTCAAATCATACAAATACTTCAAATTTAACCATGTTTAGTTGCTAAATACGTTTAGTGATCTTTATGCATGCCGGCATTAATCTTTGACTAATAAATTGGTGCCACGAAATGTATAACCAACCTATTTGACCTACAGTTTCATTCAAATTAGATGTAACGGGGGTTCTTGTTATTTGGTAATATTTTTTTGGGGTACAAATGGCAGTTATTCTGGATTTCAGACTTTTGCCTATATTTGTGTCACTAAAGCTGCACGAATACTAAATTTCAGTATTGTGCGTCACTGGTGTACCTTGTGAATTTTGTCAAAGTTTTGTTTTTATTATGGCTAATAACTTGAAAAGTACAATAATAAAACTAAAAATAAAAACGGGGTTCAAATGTACTAATAAAGACCTTTCATTTGACGTCCCATTTGACCTAATAGTATCATTTTCATTTTTTTTACCCCTCTTGAACCCCCAATATTTTTAGCTCATTGAGTCACACCAAAATTGAGCCATCACTACCTACCTACATATATACCAAATTTCATGATGATCGGATAAATGCTACGAAAGTTATCCTCGGACAAACAAACATACATACATACAACGCCGATTTGCTCAAGTTAATTTGGACAAAAAAGTGAGTGATATTACAACTCTGAGACATCCAGGTGCAAAACTCAACTCAACTTACATATAAATCATCTAGAATAGATTTAAAGACCTTAGTACCTAATGCCCTAACATAACAATAACATAACATGTTATAAAATAGGGTTCAATTAAACTCAGCAGGTACGATTTGTGACGAATGATTTCAAATTACTGACCCTGCTTATAAAACCGAATCCTTTGCATCGATAACTAATCAAAGCCACTCAATGCGTCGATCCCCTCTAGTTTGGACGAGTTTTGGGCCTTGTATAGCTAATCCACCGATGATGCATTTAATCACGAGAGGACGATAATTACTGCTAGTGCTGGCTGTAGACCTAGTTATTTATAAACTTGGTTATGGCAATAATTTAACGTCAGATTAGCTTCAGTTTGATAACTACTTTATTAATTCAAACTACCTACTCGTAGTATGATAATACTTTCAACTTTACGATCACGACTGACGTACGTATTCATGATTCGCTTTATACCGCTAACAAAAGTAATGAAAGAATGCTTATCTATTCAGAACACACTATTTGGAAAATACCTAACTCGATAGAGAACGTTTGAACTCAAATTGCTCGCCTACTACTTCATGACGTCAAATCCTAGTACACTCTTTCTATTAGGTCTTTACCTATGAAATTGCCGTTTTGTATGGAATAAGTGCAAGTAGGTACTTATTTTTTTAAATTTTTTTATTTCTGATATTCAAAGTAATCACCCATGCAATCAACGCATCTTTGCCAACGCATTGGCAGTTTCTTGATGCCCATCTTGTAAAAATCAGCTGGACGGGAGGCAACAAACTCTTCAAATGCATTTTGTACTGCCTCTCGGGAATTGAATTTTTTACCCACTAAAAAGTTGTCTAAATTTTGGAAAAAGTAATAGTCGTTAGGTGCAAGGTCTGGTGAGTATGGCGGATAAGGGAGAGCTTCCAACCCCAGCTCTTGCAGCTTGGAGACTGGCTGTTGTGCAGTATGGGGTCGCGCGTTGTCGTGACGGAGCAGTGGGGACGACCGATTGACCAAAGCTGGTTGCCGATGTGCAAGCTTCTCCATCATTGTCTCCAGTTCTTCACAGTACACATCTGCAGTAATGCTCATGCCGTTTTGTAAAAAGCTGTGGTGAATCACACACGCACTAGACCACCAAACAGTGACCATCACCTTTTTAGGGGTCATTTTTGGTTTAGGGTATTTCTTGTGCTGAACCAGGATCTAACCAACTTGCTGAGCACAACATGATGAGAGATGATGATGATGAGAGAGATTGTCGAATAGAATCTATTTTTCATCACACGTAACAATTCTGTTCAAAATTCCTTCATTTCTTTGCCTATTGAGCAGCGCGAGGCAGGTCTCGACGCGTACGTTGCGCTGGCGATCGTTAAGTTTGTGGGGCACCCATCTATCAAGTTTTTTTACCTTGCCTATTAGTCGCAAATGGATCAAAATTGTTTTGATGCTAACATCAAAAGCTGCTACTAGCTCAGCTGTAGATTGAGTTTCGTCAGCTTCCACAATCGCCTTTAATTCATCATTGTTGACCAAAGTCTCCGGACGACCACGAGGGTTATTTTTCAAGTCAACATTTCCAGAACGGAACCGGGAAAACCAATAACGGGTTGTGCGTTCGTTTGTACAGTTCTTTCCGTAAACGTTTTTGATGTTACGTGCCGTTTGTGTCGCGTTGATGCCACGACGGAACTCATATTCCATAATTACACGAATTTTTAAAGTATCCATTATGACGAAAAATGTTCAAATGTAATGAAAATACAACGCTAATCAATAAAAAATAAAAGACTGAGTTTGTAAAAAGAATGTCATGTTTTTAAAACAAAATTAATTTGAATTTAGAATACAAAGCCATTCCAAATTTTATTCCTATTTGAAATGACCAGTACTGAAGAACGGCAATTTCATAGGTAAAGACCTATTATTAACTTCACTTGTATGTAACAAAGTAAACAAATTTAAGAAGTTGATTTTATTATACTTCTTAGGCTCGGACTATATGGCAACCGGGCTTGTCAGGGACCGTTTTTTAACGGCCCCTGACCAATCCGTCACACAACTAAACATTTGAATTTTGCCTGCATGTGTAGTCGACACACGATACGATGCCATCCGACTCCGATTTTTACCTGGAAGCAACCGGGATATGGTCCGGATTCACAGGATCGGGGAGACCCGGATGCTTTATAGTCCGAGCCTGTCATATCGATTTGAATCTTTGGAACTTATGTGATTTCGATGATAACACAATAATTTGGGTACCATCCAGCTAACCTGACCATGAAGCTATGGTGTACTGTTTCTTAACTAACGACCGCGGGAAGTGTATTTTTATACGTTATAAACATAATTGAAGATTATAATCGGTGTTTCGATTGACACTGTTTCAGTTCAACGTTACATGATAAATCCTGTATTTTACTATGATGATTGAAATAAATAACGAAAGTTTTCTCAGTAAAATAATGAAGCTTACATTAGACGTGACTAGGTAAGCTTCAATAGACGCGGTAGAAGAACACCTTTACTTATCTACTGATGATTCTAAACAAGGGAACAACCATTTCTCTGATCGAGCGTCAACGCTTGTCCCAAACATTTTGCCTTAACTATTTTATTTTCACACGATATGGTTCCATAGTAAAAGAATTTTGATTATTTTCACTCACTGAAGTTTTTGAAAGTAGTCTTACACCCGGTGCATAAACTTAAAGTACGTATTAATGATAAACAACAAAGATTAATTTACAGAAAATTAATTAGGAGCTTGATTAGTTACTTTCGTGGGAATTCAAACTTAATGTCAAAGGAGGTTTGTGCTCATTGAAAAAGACCTTTATTAATTTTACGAAACAAATACGACAAACTTATATAATTTCCATACAATTTGCAAAATTATTAACTTCCCTTCAAACTTTTGTAAAGTTAAATTGACAGCCAATTAAAATCAAGAAAATTGAAATGCTTTCGTGCGCTAAGCGCTAATTTCCTAAAACATGAAAACGTCAAAGACGAACTTGCGAAGTAATAAATAGAAATCGTTGAAAAATAAGAAACCGTAATGATTTGTATCTGCATCTCTTCAATTTTGTGTACAATCTTGTTACATCTGATTGAACATTCGAGAAGGAACGTGGACACTCAACCACTCAATGCGCCCTTACAGATGAGTGAGCTCAGAAATAAATTACCTTTACCTACTGGAAAATATTAAACAATTGTAAACTAACCTATTACTGGCCATCATCAGACCCAGATAAACTTACTGACTCCATCAATCATTTTCAGTTGAAGTTTCTAGCTGATATCTTGGAAATTGCGCTCTCTACCAATAACCTTAAAATATAGTTTTACGAACTGTTTTCATCGTAAAAATCTTTATATTATTATTGAACCATTAAGTTTCTGTGAGGTTTTAGTAACATGTGCAGCATCTAAAATGTTGTCGATCGTTTAGCGCAAGGAGATACGTGTAGGGTGCTAGTGGCGACTCCTACGGTCGTGAGCATTCATGCATAAATGTGGTTGGAGAAAGTCACCGGCGCCGGCGTGCGAATGTGAAGCTCCAGTGCAGGACATATCGCACATTATCAAAGACTGTCCACTATCGACGCTATCCAATGGATAAAGAATTTAAACTGACAACCTCCGTGGCGCAGTGGGCATATAGCCGGCTGAGACGCAGGAGGTACCGGGTTCTTTGATTCCCGCCACGAAACAAATGTTTGCATGATCTACATATATTTGTTTCAGGTCTGGGTGTCTTTCTATATATTATAAATATGTATTTACAAAAGAAAAAGTATATAAGTGATCTATCAGTTATCTGGTTCCCATAGTACAAGCTCTGCTTAGGGCTAGATAGCGCT
The DNA here is from genome assembly GCA_963924445.1 of Philereme transversata. Taxonomy (NCBI): domain Eukaryota; kingdom Metazoa; phylum Arthropoda; class Insecta; order Lepidoptera; family Geometridae; genus Philereme; species Philereme transversata. The sequence goes on from OZ004353.1 coordinate 10,719,672, forward strand.
GTGTGAAATGTTCAGCAATATTTATGATTATTAAGCTTTAAATTATTGAATACTTGAACGATTTGAAATGGCATACGAATAATTTAATCGTAAAAAGTTAATAAGAGCAAATAGCACCCTATATAAAGCTACACACAAATACAAAAACACAGACATGGTTGACTCAAACATATGACTTCTCTCTTTAGTCGGCGTCAGTAAGCATGAAACTGTACCTTCACTCGGAATTGAATCAGATTATTGAATAAGTGCGCTGCGACATACGACGACAGCCCCTATGTGGAATTAGCTGCACTGGATACATGAGTTTTACCTACATAAATGCACTAAAGATACATGTATGAACATGTAGAACTTACCTATATCTATGGTTTCTGATTTTTATACATTAATCCCTGGAAAAAAATACCCTTGGTATAAGAAAATAAAACTGTTTACGTCAAAGATGTCAAATTAAGTATCAGCAACAAACACATCGCATAGGAAAACTAAACAGGTAACTAGTGAAACAATCCACGATTTTCGTTTCATGGAGCAATCGAATACCAAGTCCAAAATTTAGGCCGAACTTCGGCATATCCAGTGAGTGGCATCGCAATGGTTTGTAGATAATCCAGTTAGGGGGCAGGTTGGTTGGCAGGGCACGAGGGGTTCATGGTATTCTCGTGACATTTCGAACATCCCATTTAAGGTAAACGTCCACTAAGGAAGCCGAATAGAATTACATTTCTTTCGCGTATTTCTCCGCTTTACTGCACGTCGATCGTTTCACAGAAGCATGGATATAATTCAGCGAGTATAGCTGACGTTAGCCCTTAAATATTAAGGTGAAGTACGTTTCCTCAATTCCAGTGTCTCACAGGTAGATGAACTCGAAATGAGATTATTCTTTAATGGATATCAAAGCATCAAAGGAAAGTTGCAGAGGCAAGCCGGTCGCTATATTTAATTCATGTGTGCTTTTACATATTAAAATGTGTCGTTAGTGTCTCGTACTATCTTGGGGAATTTCAAAATATATGAAGGTAATACCTTCATACGACCTCATTGACGACCTCCGTGGCGATTTTTGTTAAATAACATATATTTAACAAAAATATGACCGACTTCAGATAACAGAAAAAATCAAAGTACGTAATTCATTTTGGTCAAATTTCAATGGGACCAATGTGAATGTATTTACCTCCGTAGCGCAGTGGGCGAACAGCCGGCTGAGACGCAGGAGGTAGCGGGTTCGATTCCCGCTGCGGAACCAATGTTTGCATGATCTACATATATTTGTTTCGGGTCTGGATGTTTTTCTATATATTATAAGTACATATGTATTTACAAAAAAAAAAGTTTATAAGTATTCTATCAGTTATCTGAGGGCTTAGCCAAGTTACAGTCGATTAGCGATGACGTTAGTCGATAGGTCCGAAAATGTATGGGATTTGACACATGCTTTAGAAATACCACGTGATACAGTGACAGCAAATGTATATAGAAAATCGAATAGATTCGTAGCGAATGTAATTTGGCTACGGGCCCTGGTTCCCATAGTACAAGCTCTGCTTAGTTTGGGTCTAGATAGCGCTGTGTTAAATGTCCAGTAATATTTATTTATTTATATTTACATATATTACATATATACATAAAGGTATAAAAAATAAATGGCGAAATTTAAAAGCTAATTAATTAAAGCCTATTTATTTAAACTTTTTTGAGAATCTTAACATTTCTTAATTGATTGTTGACTGAAAACAGTTGGGGATGAAATAAGAATTAACATGGTACTTAAAATTCAATGTTCACGCGTCATGACTGTTATAATTTCTTATAATTAAACCTCTCTTGCGAGGAGGCCTAATTCATTTTGTAGGGAACTGTCGGAGGCAGCCTACGTCATACGAAGGCCTTGCTTTGATGTAGGTAGGCATGTTTTAATGGCAAGTCATTTTCATTTTGGAGTATCTACATTTTACACAAAAATAAAGATTAAGGTTTCAAGTTCAAGTGCCTACTTACCTAAACTTTATGTTAAGTATAAGAATAGCAACACGGTGAATTTTATTTCTTACCTAGAAAATTTTCGTGACTTATTTCAATCATTATTATAAATACGGGATAGAAAGGTACGTGATAAATCCCGTATTTATAATATATATTATAAATACCAATATATAATAATATATATATTAAATATTTAGTTTTGTTGTCATTTTGACCTATACTAAAGTGAAATTATATAAATATTTAATCTCTAATTATATTAAATTAAATAAGTGCGCAATTCGGCAACCAATGAAACCATCATTAATAAAGACGTTATATCCGCAGTCAAATGATATCTATTTGAAATAGGAAAAAGTGTGTGGTCCGTTTGAACGCAGAGTGGATGGCTCATCTAATATTTATATGGTGTGGGCACTTTCTCGCGACCGGGACATGTGGCGTGCTCGCCTCTTGACCGTAATGTACCCCCGCATGTACCAGGTCAACTGTCCGACCATTGCTCTACTCTGAAACACTACAACTATATTTTTACTGAGAATTTTCATTGCACCAAAGCTTACTCTGAATTGTTTTATTCATTTTTTTTACCCATGTCATGACGGAGAAGGTTTATATAAGTTTAGAATGAGAGGTTGTTTATGTGTGCAAAAAATAATTGTTCCCATTTATCCCCATAACGGGTTGACTGATTTAGATACGGTTTTCTATAAAAGGTATGTGATTCATCGACGATGGTTCTTAGATAGGTATTATTGTGTGAACTCGCCAGAGGGCACTGTAGTAAAGATTTTTGGTAGAGATCTCTACTGTAAAATGGAAATTTATCACGGGTTTTTTATATGTCGGAGGTGTTTAATTTTTTACAAGCTTTTATTTAGCTTGCAATGTATCTATGTTTGTCCGGGTGGAATCTTGCAATTGAATTTCAAATCAGTTATCTTTGACCGATTGAGCTGAAATTTGGTATACACGCTTATTTTGGATGACCATGCATGCTTAGTTGTGTGACGTCTTTCTAATTCCAATATGGCGGATCATCCAAGATGGCGGACTAGTTATTATTTCTGCACTACCACAGTATGGGTATCAAATGAATGGCCTTGCTTAGGAGAACACGAAAATGAATACAACGTCACAAGCTTTTATTTAGCTTGTAATGTTTGTTTGTTAGTTTGTCAGTCCACTTCCTCATATCCTACGGAGTTGAAATTTGATATGTTGGTTCAGTTCCTATGACAATGCAGTTTTATGGTATGCATGGCCTGATTCTACACCCTGGATTGACTTCAGACGAAGGAACACCTCTACAGTCAACATCAGAGACACGAAATTTTGTATACGCATTTAATTATGATAGTTAAAAGTTCCACCATGACATGGCTGCTGTACTCAGGATTGGCTTCCAAGGAGTAACTCCAAACGGACGGACAAAGTCGCACTATAAGGGTTCCGTTTTTACCATTTTGGTCTGAAATCCTTAAAATAAATAAAAACACAAAGTTTCAAGGTAGCACGTCTGACCAATATAGTCAGATCGTGGTTGCGAGCAGGGAGGCAATACTCCTAAATTATTATTGTGTACCGGAGCCACGCAGGTGAAACGCTACAGAGGAAGTTTCACCTGAAATGTGGCATATGACAGTCCGGCGTACTCTGAATCGAACAATCTAGAATTATTGTGTAGTTGCGAGCGTGTTTCCAAGAGGCGATTTGTGAACGTGTTCGCCACGAGTGCGTCGCGAACTAAAACCGAAGATTGCTGGATTGCTCGTATCCTCTCTGCTTAGTTGTAATAAATTTATTTTTATTTATTCTATAGTTAACTGACATTTGTAATATATTTTTGACATACCAAAATTATGAAATGGGTTATAAATTAATACTGGATACTTGACCGAAATAGTACTACAAGTTGAAACAAGAAAAAAGTACATTAAATAAGTTTTTTAATGGAATAAATACTTTTTTAAAAGAAGATTTTATAAAATTCATAATCGGAACCGCAAGCAGATTCAAATGAGCCCAAACACTAGTATCCTACTATAATGTATGCAGAAGTTCCGTTGTCTAGCATCCATCTTCATAAGACCACCTCTATAAATGAATAAAATAAAAAAGCTTTTACTTTTCTTTACATGGTATTAATTTACATTTTTAGAGACTTATAATTACTTGTTTTCTATGCAAAGACCAGTTTTAGCGGTAAAGGCCTCCTCCAGCTCTTTCCATTTCTCGCGATCCCTAGCGACTCTGCTCCATGTTTTGCCTGCTTCCGTATTTTGTGTATTGAATACCAATTTGATATTGTTTTTGGACCACCTCTCGTTATCCGTTCTTTGTAGGCTGTGCACATCAACCTATTTCCACTTAAGTAAAAGCAGTTTCTGCACAATGTTTTTGCCTTGGTTTCTCTTCTTATTTCTGTATTCTTGATTTTATTTCTTAGTTTGAGGCCTAAGAAACTTCGTTCTATCCCTCTTTGACAAACCCTTAGACCACCTCTATGCTATCATATAGTTGCATTATCACCAAAGTTACCACTAGTTACGAAATTTCAGCTCAATCGGTTGAGGGGAACTGGTTTAAATTCAGTGGTAAGATTTGACCCAAGCAAACAAGCATTGCAGGTGAAATAAACGCTTCTAAAAAATACGTTGATGAATCTGTGATACTTTTTACTATAATATAAATTACGTATAGCTAAACAATGCCTGAGTGCTAGGCTATATTTTATTATAATAACTAGCTTCCGCCAACGGTTTCGCACGCGTGTTTTGTCAATATTAAGTAACCTATGTTTTAATCCAGGCTACGGTCTACCTATATACCACGTACGGACGACCACCTTGGTGCAGTGGGCGAATAGCTGGCTGAGACGCAGGTGTTAGTGGGTTTGATTCCCGCCGTGGAACAAATGTTTGCATAATCTGCAGATATTTGTTCCGGGTCTGGTTATTTCTATATATATTATAAGTATGTATTTACAAAAAAAATGTATGTAAGTATTCTATCAGTTATCTGGTTCCCATAGCACAAACTCTACTTAGTTTGGGGCTAGATAGCGCTGTGTGAAATGTGCAGTAATATATATTTTTTTATATACCGAATTCGGTTCACCCATCACGACGTGATTGAGTAACAAACAAACCTCCAAACTTTCGCATTTATAATATTATAAATAAATAAATAATAAATATTGCTGCACATTTCACACAGCGCTATCTAGCCACAAACTAAGCAGAGCTTGTATTATGGGAACCAGATAACTGATAGAATACTTATATAATTTTTTTTTGTAAATACATACTTATAATATATAGAGAAACAACCATGCCCGAAACAAATATCTATAGAACATGCAAACATTTGTTCCGCGGCGGGAATCGAACCCGCTACCTCCTGCGTGTATTTGCTGTGTGTTTGCCGTGTGAGGCCGGGGCAAGTCAGCTAGTTTTTAATAAACTCTACAAGAGTGAACCAAGCATTCAAACGAATACTCAAATGTAATGTAATTAACAAATTCTGACGTTCTCGAATAAAACCTAAGCTACGAATATAATCATAAAGTTAATAGTTTTAACATGAAAATGACGTTATGAATTCTCTTTTAAAAATAAAGAGAAATCTACTCTCCGAGAATTTATTTTACTACGCTGGCTACAACTTTAATAAAGCACCTATATTTACACGATTACGTATGATGAATATAATATTATTTGAATTATATTACTAAAATTACTTACGGATGATACTTAATAATTAACGGGGATAGAAGGTTGTTTGCATTTTAGTATCACGTTTTCCAGAAAATATTTTAAATATAAATAAAATAAGAAAAAACTTAGCCTTAAAATAACCTGAAAGAATATTTCTTTACAATTAACGTAAAATGTTTACATAATACAGATTTGGGGTAGAGATTGTGGTTTGGGAGTTTTATATGCATTTTATGAAAGTATTTACAAAAAAGTTAATTTCTTCCAGCTAACCTTTGTGTAGTGTAGATTAAGTGGTAGTGCTTCGCAGAAAATATATTAACAAACTGTCTAATAAGAGTCTAAAGTTTTACTCTAAGTAAATAGAGTTACAGAAATTAATATTAACACACACGCACATAAACTCTATATATATATATGTATATATATATATATAAAAACAACCAGACCCTATATGTATTTACATCCCAGTACCCAGTATGTATTTACAAAAAAAAAGTTTATACATAAGTATTCTATCAGTTATCTGGTTCCCATGGTACAAACTATGCTTAGTTTGGGGCTAGATAGCGCTGTGTGAAATGTCCAGCAATATTTATTTATTTATAAACGAAATACATAAATATACCTAAAGTGCTCGATATTGTTAGCAATTTTGAAGAGATAAAATATTTATCGAGTTTGGATTTCAAGATGCCTATAGAAAAACACGGTGAAGCAATTCCTAGGATAACTTTAGTTTTCTATTAAAGTGGTTTTAATATTCAATTGTTATAGAAGGGGTTTACTACTAAAACTACTAAAAAAAGGTCAAAGTAAATCTACTCAACCTCTTAAGTAAAATACTTCCAACTCTCATTATCGCGCGGAATATAAAAATAAAATGCAGATGTACCGGAGTACCGCAAAACACTCTGCCCAATGATGCGTCATTTTTCCACGAAGCTAATGGCTGCACGGAAAACGGGTGCTGCAGAATTTTCCTATCCATATTTGATCGGATTTATCTGACAACACTTACTCGATCCACAAACTGGTGAGGTGCTCTGCGTATCGAAAAATTCCTTTTTGTGGCTCGCTGTTTATTGCTTGTAGAACCTGCTGGATATTCTAGCAAAGTAATAAAATCATGAATAGAGAACTAACACATGGGAGCTTTTGAACCACGTTCGTTTGCTATTTTGACAGGAGGATAGTCTTTTTCAGTTCTTATCTTACCTGCCTCCGTAGTGCAGTGGGCGTATAGCCGGCCAAGACGCAGGAGGTAGCGGGTTCAATTCTCGCCGCGGAACAAATGTTTGCATGATCTACAGATATTTGTTTCGTGTCTGGGTGTTTTTCTATATATGATAAGCATGTATTTAAAAAAAAAAGTATATAAGTATTCTATCTGTTATCTGGTTCCCACAGTTCAAGCTCTGCTTAATTTGGGGCTAGATAGCACTGTGTGAAATGTCCAGCAATATTTATTGTTATTATTTATTATTATATACAGATTTAAACTCAGAAAATAATTCAAATAAACTCAGAAAATAACCTTTTATAGCTGATCCGCTCGCGGCTTCGCACGCTTGGAAATTCCCGGTCCCGTGGATACTTAGGAATAAAAAGTAAATTAAAACACTCTTAAACTAGTAGTTCGCCCCGAACTAAGATCTCGCGAGTCTCCCAAAACAAAAAAAAAACGTCTCGCGCAACGATGCCTATCACGTATTTAGTGGCTAAATATTTCAGAAGTTGTCAAATCCTACAAATACGTACAATTTAAACATGTTTAGTCGCTAAATACGTTTAGGGATCGTTGTGCAAGCCGGCCTTAATCTTTGATTAATAAAATAGTGCCACGAAATAATAACCAATGACTTGACCTACACTTTCATTCAAATTACAGGTAACGGGAGTTCATGTTATGTGGTTGCCTTTTTGGGGTACAAATTGGAGTTATTCTGGATTTCAGACTTTTGCCTATATTTGTGTCACTAAAGCTACACATATACCAAATTACAGCACTGTGGGGTCACTGGAATGAATTTTGTCAAAGTTCAGTTTTTATTATGGCTAATAAATCAAAAACTACAAAACTACATTAAAAATAAAAACGGAATCTAAATGCACTAATGAAGACCTTTCATTTGACGTCGAACTTGACCTAAAATTTTCTTTTTTTACCCTTCTTGAAGCCTAATATCTAAACAACTCCTCCACATTTTTAGCTCATTTATTCACACCAAAATTGTGTCATCACTACCTACCTATGTATCAAATTTCACGATGATCGGATCCACATACAACGCATTTGCCCAAGTTGATTTGGAAATCTCGCTTCTCTCGATCAAATATAGACATGTTATGTAAATGTTATGTAAAAATTTCAAATCAATCAATTGACTTTTTGAGATTTTGTATATAAAAGTGTGCTCGTTTAGTAGTCATAAATGTAAAAACATCAAAGTCATCATCAAATCAGCCATAGGACATCTGCTATTGAACACCAGCCTCTCCCACAGATTTCAAAAGCGACTGATCTTGTGCAGCGCTTCCGATGCTTTTTTTATTCATGAAGATCGTATTAGACATTCGATAGTTATCAAACATAAATACAAACAGGTATCAAATCTAAATCTAAATCCATCCATCCTATAACTCCTTTTTCACAATATTTTAGGGTTTTATAGTAAAACTTGTAAGTTTTGGCACTGAGTGCACAAATTGATTTTAATTATATTACTTATATATTTTAGTTAATTATGCAAGTTGAGTCTTAATATAAGTCATCTACTTGTTTATTTTTATATGTTTATATATATATATATATATGTTAGCAGACTTCCGTGTACTCACAAAGGTTCCAACGGAAGACCAGCGCTTTTGTTATTATTTTTTTTTTATTTTTATTAAAATTTTTATTAAATTTTTTTTTTATACTTTGCTGTGACATATCAAAATGCTGTGTGTGTTGGAACCTTTTGGTGGCGGCTACTAATAACTTATATTTGTGTAATCTTTTGTTGTACTGTATTTTTTTGTGTTGTTATTAGTAGTTGGCATAATTAAAATATTTTCTTTCTTTCTTTCTTTCTAAATAAATATTAAATTGACTTCATTGGCAAGCGCATCACTTGAGAAGGCCTGCGCAGATTTTTTAATGTTCGTCATAGTCCAAATAAGATTAATAGGTAAAGAAAATTGAAAATATTGCCCAGAAAATTAGTGCTATTTTCTATGAGGTTTTTGTATGAACACGAAAACGATATAAGCTTTATTTTATTTTAAAATCTGTGCAAAGCCAGGGTGGGTCAACAAATTTTAAATAAAAATATGTTTTTATTCAAGATTCGTATTTTGCATACAGTATGGATTCGTTCAAATCAATAATGCTGCTGGACATTTCACACAGCAGTGCTATCTAGCCCTAAACTAAGAGGGGCTTGTACTATGGGAACCAGATATATTACTGATATACTTTTTTTGGTACACATAGGTATACAGAAAATCACTCAAACCCTAAAAACCTTTAAAAACGCATAGCTCGTATAATTTAGTTGTGAGATAAAGTACGTTTTGGTGAGCAAAAGGCAGCAAACGTAAACTGCACTAAATCTGTTCAGCGAGTACCTACCCTAACAAGAACTTGATCTTAGCTCGCGAGAGCTCACACAAAGTGTTTCACAACACTTCATTCGCCCAAAGTCTGTATTCCCGAAATTTAAACGGGAATAAAGACTGAGGTGAAACATCGATTTTTCTTAATAGGTGTACAAAGTTGTTATGGAATGATTATGTTCCCCTATATATATACATAAAAATAAAACAGACCAAGTGCGAGTCAGACTCGCGTACGAAGGGTTCCGTACCATTATCTATAAAAACGGCAAAACAATCTCAATAAAAGCGAGCAACAGTGATGATAATGATGATGATGCAGCCTGTCAACGCGCTGGGCCATCGTTGACTCAATCCCCACCACCGCGCCCGTCTACTCGCGCGCAGAGGGCTGCGGCGCGCAGTGCGAGGCGAGACGTTATTCGGAGCGGATCACACTCACCCTGATGAAGGTTCACGAATTGAACCGAAACATTGTCGGTCGAAACACTGATAAGTCGGTACGTGATAAATCCCGTATTTATAGTAATTACAAAAACATCATGTCTGTTCTCTGGGAGCCCCACTTAAATATTTCTTTTATTCTGTTTTTAGTATTTGTTATTATAGCGGCAACAGAAATATATCATCTGTGAAAATTTCAACTGTCTAACTATCACGGTTCATGAGATACACCCTGGTAATAGACGGACAGACAGACAGACGGACGGATAGACAGCGGAGTCTTAGTAATAGGGTCCCGTTTAACCTTTTGGGTACGGAACCCTAACTTAACAATATTTCTTACATAATATACTCAAATATTTGAATAATACCGAATCTCAATCAATCAACAAAACATTATAATCGCTTCAAATAAGGATTACAAAGTTCTTAACAATTTTTTTTTGGAAATATAGCACAAACTTTGCACCTTGACTTATACGAGTAGTTCGCGGTGTCTTAAACTTTGCGTCTACTTTAGAACTTATCTACAACTCGAGACATTTGATCTTGCGTTGATTTCGATCGTTGATCGATGAAAGGTATATTTGATTATTTTTTAAGTTCTGGCAAATACAAATTATTCTTATTCTTATTATTATAACCAGGATTGAGAAAAGCTACTTTTTGCCCGACCGCAGATGACAAAATACGCGTGACAAGCCGCGGGCGGAAGCAAGTATTAAATACATATACTCCATTGTCCCGTAAACAAACAATTATGTGCTGCGATACCGGATACAAAGCACCGCTTTAAGATAAACATTCTTGCTACGTTGCCATAACAACGATTTGTACCAATTAGGTTTGTTCCTTTAATTATCTTCTTGAATATTCGTTGGAACAAGTCCGCTTGACCTCAAAATTGTTTGAGTTATTGTTTGTTTACCCTGTAGAGTTTGATGAAGAACAATTAATTTTTTTTTTAATACATCTATATACGTAGCATTATGCGAAATAAACTCTTCGCTTGTAATTTTACTCTATTAACACCTAAATTAAAAAAGGTTGTAGAAAACAGAAAAAAATTATTTATATAGAAATCTTGAATTACTACTAATCTGACGTCACTAATTATAAAAGCTCAATTAATTTTCTTTTTCAAAAGTGAAATAATCTGCTATACCTGGTACTTTCTCTTTCAATATCGCTGCCCTTCTCAATGCCTCTATCCTACCATCCTACCTAGCATGCCTAGGTTTTAGTCTTCTCTCTATAGCTCCCAAGTAGGTATTTCTACTACGACAATGAAGAGTAAAGAGATGGTTTTTCTACATAAAGTTCATTCCGAACATTAGCTCGTAGCGTAGGTGGGAATAAGAATATTACTTATTACAATGCAGTGGGTGCCTGCAGATGGGCGTCGAAGCCGTGGCAGGCCGAGGAAGCGTTGGCGTGACGACGTGTGACGACAGTGATCGTAAGATGTGGAGGAACATGGGGGAGACCTTTGCCCAGCAGTGGGAAAGTATAGGTTAAAAAAAAACAATGCAGATTTCAAAATGATTCTATCAATTTCCCTTTCCATACAGGGATCTAAATATTTTTTCGGAAGTGTTTGATAACGCTATAAAATAACTAAACGCAGAATGATCAAGAAATAACTGAGTGAGCAAGCTGATTGTCCTGGAGAGTAGGACTGTGCCATTTATGAGGGCAGGTGGTAGGTAGGTACGTAATGAAATGCTGAAACAAAGCACCCAATGCGGAGCCTCATTAGCCATTCAGTCCTCGTGCCTGCCTTAAAAATCATTTACAAAGTCTTGATGAATGTTAGCCCCGTTTGTTTCGTCCATTTCGGCGCATTTAATATTCATTGTTATTGTTAACTGACGTATTTTTGTTTGCGTTAATGAAAGCTTGTAGCAAACCACAATTACATTATTTTGATGTATTTTTCAAACTTTCGCGATAACTCATAATTACTGATTTATTAGTTGCAACACTTGCAAGACAGTCGAAACGTCGAGATAACAAATAAAAAAGGTACATACGCGATAAATAGCCGTTTAAATCAGTAATTAAGTATTCTAAATGTCAACTTCTTCATCACTAATTAATTGATCGAGCGAAGCGTGATCTCCAAATCAACTTGGGCAAATCAGCGTTGTATGTACATATGTTTGTTTATCCGAAGATAACTTTGAAGCGTTGGTGCGATCATCATGAAATTTGGTGTATAGGTAGGGAGTGATGGCACAATCCCTGGTGTGACTAAATGAGTTAAAACTGTGTGGGGGTAGTTGAGATATTAGGGTACAAGTGGGGTACAAAAAAAAACAAAATGGGAATATCCGGTCAAATGGCACGTTTAATGAAAGGCTTAATGTCGAACCAGTTTTTATTTTCAGTTTAAACCTTGTTGTTTTTAAGTTATTAGCCATAATAAAAACTGAAGACGAAATTCACAGGGTACACCAGTGACCCAGTGACAGTAAAATTGACGTATCAAAGTGATCCTTGTGACTTTAATGAATAAAATATTTTGAATTCGACTTTGATTTTGACCCCACAGTGAAGAAATTTAGTATGCGTGTAGCTTTAGTAACCCAAATATAGGGAAAAGTCTGAAATCCAGAATAACTGCAATTTCTACCCGAAAAAAACTAACAAATAACATGAACTCCTGTTACCTGTAATATAACTGAAACTGTAGGTCAAGTTAGTTGGTTAAACATTTTATGGCACTATTTTTATAGTCAAAGATTACAAAATATATTTTTTTGTTTTTATGCTAGACTCGCGAGATCTCAGTTCGGGGTGAACCACTAGTTATTATCATTAATTAATATTATCGATATAAAATCAATATAGTTCTTAATTAAACGGCAAACTTATTAGCCTGGCTTTTCTTGAACAGAGGGTACAAAGACACCTTGATAACTTGGAGAGAGTTAAGCTCTGTTATACACAGTTGCACATAAATTGACATCAACAATTTAAGTTAAACTAAGCAATGCAAGCGCTTCAAGTTCGAGTCCCGGGAGGCTCACAGCTACCGCGTCTACTAAGTGATTTGTTTATTTCTAAGCACAGTGTAACTTGGAAAGGTTATTTCATTTTGTAACTTAAGTTAGATAGTTTTTGTATTTTATTTCTTTGTGGAACATTCAGTATTAATATCGTTAGTTGAATTTAGTGTTTGTGTATTTATTTTTATTCTTATAAATATCTGTGAATGCTGTGGTAATGAAAAAGTTTTTAAAGCAAAATTTTCATCTTACATTCCATTTTCACTGTAATGTCTCACCCGTAAGATAATTCGTCTCTATTGTTTCTTACCGGCATACTTAATTCAGGAAATTGTTTATTTTTATTTCTCCTTGGCTTTTCTTCCAATGCTATCGCATTTGGGTATCTATCCTACATGCAATAACATTGCAAACCTTTACTTCCTTATTTTCCTTGTACTTTCCTTTTTTTCCATTTACTTATACATATTTATACAGATTTTTATACAATACAATACATATTATACACATATTTTTACTTTCCTTTTCCATTTTACTTTCCTTATACATTATAAACCTGTTTTTAGGGTTCCGTACCTCAAAAGGTAAAAAAAGGAACCCACACACAAGGAACCATCTTATAAAGATCATTTTCTTGTCCGTCTGTCCGTCTGTCCTTGTGTCACCGCCGATTTTCTCAGGAACGGATGGACCTAGCAAGTTGAAATTTATACCAAGGACTGAAGTTTATAGTCCCTATTAGGTGTATAAAAATTAAGTTCCTGAGTCAACACGATAAAAAGATATGGGTAAATTTAGATTTTCGCGAAAACTTTGAAGTACCAAAATGTACCTTAATTTTCAACTTATTTTATTTTTCGGAATTTGTCCTTTACTTCTGCTAACCTTGCTTTTAACCAAAATTGACAAGTCTAGGTCAATAGTTCCCGTTGACCTAGAATCACGCAATTTGGCAAAAAATAAGGTCTTACAGCATAATTAAAGGAACAATTGGAAAAAATAAAATAAGTTGAAAATTAAAGGGTGTGCTCATACATACATAGTTGACGCCAATTAAGATAGTCCTTTGAGTTGTATGGGCGCTCATACAATTTAGAGGACAATGGGTAGGTACGGAACCCTCGGCGCACGAGTTCGACTCGCACTTGACCGGTGTTTTTATTTTTATAAGTAGCACGTAGTTTTGTATTTATTAATTTTAAAACTGAAAAAAGCATGTCTTATCACGATTTAGCATCTCATTCAGAATTCCGTTGGCTCGAATTTTCTTCCTTACGCTAACAGTAAATAAATAACAAAATCAACTTACAGATGCAATCAGTTGGAAATTTTTTTGCATTCAAGAGACGCCGCCCGCGCCCGTTCACTTTTTCACTAAATGGATTCAACATTTCACGCGTTTTGAACCTAATCAGGATGAAAAACTCATTTATCTTCTACTGAAAATATGAAAAAAATCTAATAAATAACAATATCAAACCCGCCGTAATTATCGAGAGCTTAAACAAAAAACGTCTATTGTTTACTTCATTACATCTTTTTCGGAGTGTTTAATTAATTCAAACTAATTAGCATTCAAACAAGGATTATTGTTTGAGACGAGCGCGAATAGAATTTCTTAAAAATTCAAACAAGCTCTTATTAAGTTTGAAAAGTTTTATGTCTTTGTCTCGCATTTATTTGTCACGGTTTGGTTCTATTCATCATGGTAGGGTTGGCAGGAATTATTTTTATTGATACCGTACCTTGCGAGGAGAAAATATGTTTCCATAAGAAAGTAGGATACCCCTAGAGCGTAAAGGCACATCTTGCTCGTAAAACCGAAGGGTTAGTGCCAAGGAGTCGTGTGTGCCAGCCTTATGCAAATGTAACGATAACACGCCTTTAGGGTCAATAAACTGTTACCTACTCACTTTTACGATATGATAAGTATATTGTTTGTCTTATATCTTCGTGCGCCACTAATTTTTGGGTCACAATTTTGTCTGACTATTGACGACCTCCGTGGTGCAGTGGGTACGCAAGAGGTAGCGGGTTCGATTCCCGCCACGGCACAAATGTTTGCATGATCTACAGATATTTGTTCCGGGTCTGGTTGTTTCTCTATATATTATAAGTATGTATTCACAAAAAAAATGTATACAAGTATTCTATCAGTTATCTGGTTCCCATAGTACAAGCTCTGCTTAGTTTGGGGCTAGATAGCGCTGTGTGAAATGTCCAACAATATTTATTATTATTATTATTTATTATTGATTTATTGTTACAGATTTCAAAGGCGAGATTTTGCCGTTGAGAGGTAAGTTTTTAAATAATTTTACAAACCGGAGAAGAAGAAGAGAGGAGAACAGGGGGAATTTTAACCCCTATATTTTTTCATGTACCATACGTAACTTTACTTTGTGGAGGAACTGGGATGATTTGGTATTGTTATGAGGGTACTTAATTTACGTTGATTTGTGCTACGATTTAATAGATTGATCGGCGGTATCTACTTATGAATGATCGGTAGATGGTGTCTGGTAATCTTGTCTTGTTTGCCTGCATTAAAATTACCAATGGATGATATCCTTAATTGCTTAAGTTATAGTTATTTAAAATGAGCAAGTGGCTTGAGGTACCAGCTAAAACCATAGTATTAATATGAGATTGATCAAGGTTTACCTTTTATGGTTTTTAAGTGTATTTATTTTATTAGTATGTGTTACATTATTATTTACACATATTTATTTTAAAACTCGTTTATAAAAAATACATTTTTCACTACAAAGTATCTTACAAAAAACAAACATTATAGTAAAAAATATATTTATAAAAACGGTAAACCAGCGACCGCGAAGCAAGGCCCAAGCGATCGGTGGCTAGGGCTGCAGAGAGAGGAACCTCCTGACTATGCGTGCCGAGTCCAGGAGTACCGCCTTCTATTTCTGACCCTTGATCCAACTTCCTAGCGAGAGCCTCTTAAGGTATTGGTCGAGGCTCTTCGCTATCAGTCCGTTGACCGACACAACTATCGGAACGATACTCGTTGATTCCACATCCCACATTGCGGTAATGTCATGAGCCAAGTCAAGGTACTTGCTTAGCTTGTCCTTCTCGGCTTTCACGAGATTAGCATCATGTGGGATAGTAATATCAACAAGTATCGCTCGGCGCTCTGACCGGTCTACCAGCACGATATCTGGCTTATATATATATATATGGCAACAATAGTCCTGTCCGCGATGATAGACCGGTCCCAATAGAGCGTGGTACGGCCATTTTCAAGAACTGGCTCGGGCACATATTTATAATATGGCACCACAGACCCAATAAGGCCATTTTGAAGAGCAAGCTGCTGATGGATAATTCTAGCCACTTGATTATGTCTATGCAAATACTCAGAGTTAGCAAGGTGCGAACAACCCGAAAGCACATGTCTAAGGGACTCTCCAGGCTGGTGACAAGCTCTGCAGATGTCAACCGTCCCATCCTTCATAATATACTTTTGGTATTATTATTATTATTAGCCCACTGTGTCCCACTGCTGGGCAAAGGCCTCCCCCCACTCTTTCCAGATACTTCTTTCACGCGCTAAGATCGTCCAGTCCGCTAGGAAATTAGTGATCTCGTCCCTCCATCTCTTCTTTAGTCTGCCACGACGTCTTCGGGCTGTGTCGGGGTTCCACTCGATGGTGAGCTTAGCCCACTGATCACCCGACATACGACATAAATGAGCAGCCCAGTCCCACTTGAGTTTGGCGGCTTTCGTAGCTACATCTACGATTTTTGTTCGAGAGCCAGCTCGGTGTTGCGTATGCGGTCAACACGCTTGAATCTGAGAATGCTGCGCTCCATCGCATGTTGGCAAACCTTGAGTTTATACTTTTGGATGTTGGTCAAATACCAGGTCTGCGCACCATAAGTTTAGAACGGGGAGGATGCATACGTCCATCAACTTTCGCTTGAGCGAAAAAGGAAGGTTACCCTTCATTAAATGTGTTACATAATGATTAATAATTAAACAAGGCATATTCTTCTTATTTGTTGATCCACTTGGTGATCTACTTTTAACATAAATAAATAAATATGCGTAAATTAAATTGATCTCAACGTATTCAGCCGGCAACAAACTAAATAGAGTTTAGAACAGAGACAAACGATTCGATATTGCGAATACGCTTGAGTGAAGTCTTTAATTAAGGGAAGGGGGAACCCGTTGCGTCCCATCAATCCGCTTGACTCCTGATTGTTTGAGTTTCCCCGTTACTAACGCACCGACACCACAAAGGTGTAACCCAAAGCCTTGTAACAGCAGGTTATTGAGACGCGCCGAGCGGAACCTCAAACCACATAGTGTTTAGTATTCTCTTCTCACGTGCCTAAAGCCCCGGGCAAGATTCAGTGACAACCCTTTTCACTTTGGTTGGTACTTAAATAAAATAGTATAGCTACGTGACAATTATGAGTTCTTAGTTGCCTACAGAAGGTATTCATCTTTTTAATGAATTTGTTATTGTTCAGGTAGTCCGCGTGTGACGCCTCACGAGTACTCTTTCGATAGTTTTTCTCTAATTTCCAGTATACAAGTTGCGACCGCACACCGCGCCTTATAAATCAGTGGACACCTATCCGTTATCGGCCACACACTACACAAGCACTAAATGCGATGAGTGCCGGACTTATCCGCGCCGAACCGCGAACCATAACATCAAACGCAGATTTGTCCGCGAACTTTTTGTCAGCGACAAATCCGACGAATGGGTACGCGTGTGAATGGTGGCCGACTTAGTGCACGGCGACCTTCCCGTTTCATTAACAAAAAAATAGAGAAATTTATTTCGAGACAAGTAACATACACACAAAATATACTTGATGGACAATTACATACAGCCATATATACTAAATCTGAACAATATAGTCATTATGAGCCCTATGCCAAAAAAGGTAACTCTTTAAAAAAATGTTTTTGCTTAGCGCTGTTTTTACTCTATAAATCCTAGTGCATTTTACTAGTTTTAGTGTGCGTTCTATTTGCAGCATATTATGAAATTAAAAACCTGTAAATATTGAAAGTGGCTTCGCAGCTTTTACGACTGCTTAGTTCTAAGCATAATGTAGACATAATGTTATATACAAAATGCAGCTTATATGAAACCACTTACAGTGTTTCACGTCATAAAATATACTCATAAAATATTTTACTGTTTTCATATACAAAGAGTGTATGAAAAGGCAGTTTTATGACTAAATTATATACCTACCTGTGCCGGTAATCGAATTTGTTTAGAAATTTATTTCAACCGGAACAGATCTTTATGTATATTATTTACTAGCTGACCCCGCAAACGTTGTTCTGCCATATAAATTATCAAAGAAATCAAATGCAGAATGAAAAGTCAAAGTGACGCGACACTTCATGTAAATGACTTCAAGTCAATGGACGACGTTTAAATTATATATTGTTCATACAAAAATACTAAAGTATCGATTATAAAATGGGGAATCCAAGAGGGTGAAAAATACTTTACGGCCTATTCTTATACCAACCAAATATAGGTACAGAAAAAAATGGCACTCCCGGAGTGCCGACAGAAGTGAAATCTTGAACAATTACGTGATACTTATATACAGAAGTGTCGGTAACGGTAACAGTGTGGTGAGTTCAAACGTTTTTTCCCATCTCAAAAAATGCCTAACGTGCCTAAAGTAGTTTTCCCTTCAAACATCATTATAATGGGTCGATTCGTTTCGGAGGAGTACGACCACTAAAACCATGACACGAGATTTTTATATATTATGTAGTAATATATATATATAGTATATATATTTATATAGCCATTATTTTTAAAGTAAAAATAAGAAAGTTAGTTATTATTGACAACGATGGAAAACTGCAGAGATAAGTTTCGCATGAAAATTTTCCCTATTAAGAAGTATTTTTCTTTTAAATTTTTAGTAGAATACTTTATCAGGTAAGTAGTTGTACTTGTGGAACCAAACATGAGTTCATTAAAAAAATAAAACTTACACGTTTAATTAGTAATAATAATAATAATAATAAACTTTTATTGGAACCAGAAAAAATGTCATAAACAATTTTAAATATAGGTGCTAGTTTACATATAGCTACTAATTATAATTTTTATGTTTGCTTAATCATTTGGAAATTATATAAATCAGCTTAAGTAATAATTATTTAACAATGTTATGCATTAACTTTGACCTCCACACTAGGATTCCCTGTATTGTGGAGATCAAATACAAAAAAAAAAGGTTAATCAAGGTAGTGCAGTGTTCGGCAAGTGAATTTAAATTTAAAATGATGTATCTACTTAAATGAATATCATGTGTTAATTTAAAGTAAAGTTCATTGTAATCTAATTACGTTTATAGTGTTAAATTTGTGTTGGTATATCTATGTATGTATATAATGTGTGTTTATCTATTATGGTTAGTGCTATAAGTATTATGTATACACGTGCGGTTGGTTATCCTACTGTTGTTCTATCTGTCATACTGAAGCATTGTCTCAGTCTCAGTATAGTCCTTTTCAAGAAGCCACCTTCGTAGAATTATCTTACATCCCCGCCTTGTCAATGGATAGAAGTTCAGTATTTTATTTATTTTGGAATATAAGAAGGGCCCTAACCAAGAAAAAATCTACAGAGGAATTGGGTGCGTCTAATAGGGGGTTTCCACCGGATGTGGCGATAAGAAATGATAAATTTGGTTGGTGCAGTTTTATGATGTCTCAAGATGACGGAGGTAATAAATAACTGTCTTATTGTAAGATGGCTATATGCCTTGTATAATTCATTTGTTGGATAGTAAAACGATTTCTTGTAAGCAACTTTTAGAACCGATCTCTGAGCACGTTCCAATGTAAGCATGCGAGTCTTACAAGCCCCTCCCCAAGCAGCAATACAGTGATTAACTATGGACTGACAGAGACTTGTGTAAACGAGTCTAATTACCTCTTCGCTAGCCACCGATCTAAGTCTTTTAAACATGAACATTAGTTTCCTGACTCTGCTTGTGAGCGCATCTATCTGGTTTCCCCAAGTAAGATGTTCATCAAGAATGACTCCGAGGTATTTAAGAGAACTAACTTTTTCTAACACGGGACAGTCACATTTAGCAGTGTCTCGGTATTTACACTTATGGACTACAATACGATGTGGGTTAAGAGGTTCTGAACGCTTCGAAATTCTGAAGGATATGGTTTTTGTTTTGGTGTCATTCAGAGTTAGAAGGTTTTCTTGTAGCCATAACCCAAGTTTGTCCATTCCTTTTTGACAGTGTGATTCAACGGACTCCCAGCTATCACAATAAAAAATAAGAGCAGTGTCGTCCGCGAATGTGAAAATTTGACCCTGGGCAATGTTAAGGGAGCAGAGGTCGTTTATGTAAACCAAGAACAACGTTGGACCCAAAACACTACCCTGGGGCACCCCAAAGTTCACATTTAAGTAATCGCTATGGATTTCACCAACGCGGACTCTCTGTTTCCTAGCACTAAGATAGGAGGTGAACCAGTCTAATGGAACCCCTCGTATGCCCATGAATTCCAGTTTCCTAATTAGGATCTGCCGTGAGACCGTATCAAAGGCTTTGGCAAGGTCGAGGAAGATACCTGTGCAATTGAGGCCTTCGTCGAGCTTGCCAGCCACGAGATCACAAAGTAATATGACAGCATCCTCAGTTGATCGGTTTGAACGAAAACCAAACTGTTGCGAAGATAAAAGGTTATGTGTTTCGAGGTAGTTTAGAAGTCGCAAATTTACTACCTTTTCCAGTATCTTGGATAAACAGCTGAGGAGAGATATTGGTCTATAGTTTGATGCAATAGAGGGGTCACCGTCCTTAAGTATAGGAGTTACATTAGCTAGCTTAAAGCTGTCAGGAACAATGCCACTTTCTAGGCTAAGGTTACAAAGGAAAGCGATGGGACTA
The DNA here is from genome assembly GCA_963924445.1 of Philereme transversata. Taxonomy (NCBI): domain Eukaryota; kingdom Metazoa; phylum Arthropoda; class Insecta; order Lepidoptera; family Geometridae; genus Philereme; species Philereme transversata. Next base: position 10,740,376 of record OZ004353.1, read on the forward strand.
GCCAAGCTATGCTTAGCTTTTCTCAGGATAAGGTTGCTAATGTTGTCATGGCCTTCGGATGATTTGGGTTTTAGGGAACTAATTATTTTAATTATCTCTATTTCATTAGTGGGAGTAAGAAATAATGAATTGCCAGCTTCGATTTTAGATGAATCATTTTTTAGATTGTATGCCAAAAGAGATTCTGTTGTTTCTATTGTATGAAGAATCTCATTCGCTAGGTTTTTTCCTATTGTGCAAAAGTATTGATTAGCTGTATTAAGGGATTGTAGTGGGCTGGTTCCAGTTTTAGTTAGTGCCGAATTAGAGGTCTTTTTTGAATTAATTCCACAGATTCGTTTGAGTGATTTCCAGGTTTGCTTACTATCACCTAAACTGTCAACGAGTTCATTACGATCATAGTTATTTTTAATATTTTGGATGGCATTATTGCAAGTATTACGGTAGTTTTTATAATTTTCCAGTAATTCAGTGTTGTTAGGATTTCTTCTCACTTCTAGGTGCATCATGTCGCGTTTCTCTACACATTTAAGGAGTCCAGTAGACATCCAAGGTAATATATGTACATTCAAAGCAATTCAATTCATTACAAATTAAATAATAAGTAAAACCTAAATTCGTGCAATTTATAATATGGGCCCCAGAGAATCATTACGCAATAAGTTTAAAGAAATAAATATTATGACATTCCCTTGTCAATACATCTATGAAAATCTGAAATATGTTCACAAAAATATTAATTTGTTTAAGAAAAATAGCCATAATAATAATTTTAATACTAGAAATAAAGATAAAATCGCTGCTGCCACTTGTAGACTCTATAAAGTTAGTAAATCGTTTAAAAGGCAAAGTGTACGCTTTTATATAATAACAAACTCCCAAGGGATGTACAAAAACTGACAATTAACAAATTTAAACACGTAATTAAACAAAATCTTTATAAAAAAAGGTCTACTATAAAATATCGGATTATTAAGATGATAGAGAAGCTTGGGATTGAAATTGCTCCAACTCGTTCAAAATGTTACAATTCAGACGTAATTTATTTTCTGTATTGTTATGTATTCTAAAAGGATCATTAAAAAAACAACCAGCCTTGTTTCTTGCCTTTCTTTCCTGGCTTGGTCGCGAAGGAACAGGCATTAAAATTGACGTTTCAAAGTGATCCTTGTGATTTTAATGAATAAAATATTTTGACTTTGAACAGTCGCATATCTAGTTTCGATCCCGGTATATTGGGTATATTAGGAATCCCGGTATATTGGGTTTTTTGTAACCACAAGTACATACCATGGTACCACAACGGAGTGACGGCATACCCAATAAGACAATGAATTAAAATCAACACCAGCCAAGTGCGAATGAGACTCGCGAACCAAGGGTTCCGTATCTACCTAGATTTACACGATTTCTGCTTAACATCTTAACTAATCTAAATCAAATCAAGAAATTAATATTTTTATTTTAAAAACATCCCCAAAAATGAATTTTCTAATAAAATAATCGAAGATGAAAGAAAAATACAATTAAAACAATATGAAAAGGATATCGTAACAAAATCTACGATTACAAAATAAATATTAGCCCACCAATCATCCCGTCTTATTTTGCATAAAAGATGTTATGCGCGAAATTTAAGGTTTACTCGATCACTGAATATTTTATTAAACCACAGTGATAAGAATACTTGAGCGCTCTCGAGATCGGCGTACACCCTTTTATGCTCATACCCCTCTAAAATGCTGATCGTGTTTAAATAAAGCAATTCTTAAGCAGTTTTTTTTTTTTTTAAATATCCGGATTACATCTGTATTCGTTGAAAGTAATACATAATAATTATCTTTGGCTTATTGCTTTTTATCTGTGTAGAGGAAGGGCGCTGATCATACAAGATATTCTTTATCTTAGTTTAGGTACTATCTGTAACAATTAAACTATAATCATTTTTACCATGTTGAAACATCACTGTTTAATGTAATTTTAACTGTTTTTGTTTTTTTTTAACTTTTTACACGACGATATCTAACCCCAAACTAAGCAGAGCTTATACTATGGGAACTAGATCACTGATAGAATACTTATACACTTTTTTTGTAAATAAATACTTATAGTAACCTTTCATTCTTCAAATGCGTACCTACTAAATTACTAAATTCCTTGAAAATCAATTATTATATTGTATTGTGTTTTTAATCTTTTTCTCTAAGCGACTAATTTCTAATTTCTTAAAGGTCTATAAAATGTGAATCTGTTATTGGCATTAAGCATTAGCTATAAGAGTTTGTATACATTGATATCAAGTGCTGTTGATTCTGTGATGAATAAATAAAAAATAAAAAGAATAGTAACAGATTGGGTACCGGAAGATGGACAGCGACGTCGGGGTCGGCCGCGAAAGCGTTGGCGTGACGATATCAATGGATTCGAGAGGGAATGGTGGGAATCTGCCAAGGATCCAGATAAGTGGAAGGAGTTGAGGGAGGCCTTTGCCCAGCAGTGGGAAAATGTAGGCTAGTTAAAAAAATAATACTTATAGTAACTATACAGAAAAACACCCAGACCCGGAACAAGTGTCTATAAATCATGCAAACATTTGTTCTGTGGTGGGAATCCAACACGTAACCTCCTGCGTCTCAGTTAGCCAGCTATTCGCCCACTGCGTCACGGATGTCGTCAATTGATAAGGTGTAATAATATATTTTAATTTTAATTTCAAAGTACAATCTAAACCAAAGTCACTGACTTAACCCTGAGGATTATCAAACTGAAATGGCAGTGGCTGGTCACATACGAGTATCTCTAAGAACTGACGTTGGGGTAGAAAGGATCGAGTCCGTGACACGAGTCATGGTGTGACTCGAGTGGTGACAACGCACTGGAAAGCGCAGCGTAGAACGGCCCACCTACTAGATGAAAAGATCTTATAGACTACGGAACCCTAAAAAGTAGTCTATGCTTCAATCCAGGCCATAGTCTATGTATATACCAAATAAAATAAATAAATATTGCTGGACATTTCACACCGCGCTCTCTAGCCCCAAACTAAGCAAAGCTTGTACTATGGGAACCATATAACTGATAGAATACGTATATACTTATTTTTGTAAATACATACTTATAATATATGGAAAAACTGCCAGACACGGAACAAGTTTCTATAAATCATGCAAACATTTGTTCTGTGGAATCGAACCCGCAACCTCCTGCGTCTCAGCCGGCTATACGCCTACTGCGCCACGGATGTCGTCGTAAATGGTTATCGATTCAACCAAACTTTCATATTTATAAATTAGTGTGATAGCCAAGTTTGCCCCTAAAGTTCTAGAATGTTATTTAAGTACCTACCTATTATGTATTTTAGGTTTTTCCATATCTTATATATTTGCCTGTGACATGCTTTGACTCGCTTTTATGAAACGTTTGCGTATCTCATATCACATTTTATTCTCTTTTGTCCTAACACGGAAATTGTTTTACGGTATCTAACCACGAATGTATTGTAAGTATTTAGGGCGTTTGTTCCGCGTATATTGAGTTATTTACTGATTGAATTATCCCAGACTGGGATCGTAATGATATTTAATTATCTTGTCGCAATTTGAATATTATTTGTTGGTAAATAAATTCTAATGCTGTAATAACGTAAAGGCTGATGTGAAGGCTTTTGTGGTTCATACGTGTTACCGTTTCTCGCGATGTTGGATTGCAACTCATTTTGATAAACACAAAAAGAGGGATGTTGTAAGTTTGACGTGGCTGTGTGTCTGTATGCCGGGGCCACGGACAGGCTTTGTTGCGCATGTCTTCAGGAAGAAGAAACGGTGAAGCACGTGATACTTTTGTACTGTCACAATTGATATTAGACTGAAGACGGGTCTGCAGGAGCTCATCAAATCCAAAAAAACATCACAACAACATCCACGGGGATCTTGGAAAGCTGCATCCATCAACCCAAAATCCTGCTCTGTTACTTCAAGGTACTAGGATGGCTGGGATCAGGTTAGAAGGGGGGTAATGCACATTACACCCCAATGCGGGACGTCAGTGCAGATCTTATTCTCCCACCCTAGAAATATAATTAGATGCCTGTAAGTGTTTCTGTCTGTCTGTCAGATGGGTTGGTTCTTAGCTATGTCAGTTTTTAACCCCGACGCAAAAAGAAGAGGTTGGAGTTTTCGAGTGGATTTTGGAGTTAAAAATTATTAAAAAGTGTTAGATTATCTAAGTACTTTGTTATACTCGACGCTAAAGTTTAAATCTATATACTCAATTTAGTTCATGTCAATAGCACAGAGTAATATTAAACTACTACACTAGCTTCCCCAAGCCCTCTAAACCTTACATACCCTTTGGCAGGCATAGCACCCCCTGGAGTGCGACGAGATGTGGCTTGCTCTATTGAAAAGCACAAACAAGAGCATGATTATCGACACCCCTTATACTCGTATGACCATAAAAAGTCGAAAGAGCTTTCAACGCTTCACAAGGGCCACGAGCGATGACCCGGCTGCTACTAGACGCACTCTGTGGATAAATAGAAATTCCCCACCACCTGATTTTACCACCCCACAGGAACAGTTACCACCTGGGCATGATCTGCAGTGGCCAGTCTGGAAGTCCTTAAACAGGCTCCGTACCCAGGTTGGCCGCTGCAGACTTAATATGTGCAAATGGGGATTCAGGGACCCTAACTTGACGTAGTGCGACTGCGGTGATCCCATGCAGTCAATGCAGCACTTGCTAATGTGCCCTTTATGTCCGAAAAAATGCACGATGGAGGACCTAATGGCCGCCTGATGCCAATGCTGTGGCCAAACACCTGTCCAACATACTAAGAATGGAAACGTAGAACTCTTGACACGCTAAGAAGAAGAAGAAGATAGCTAGGCAAAAACTTTACCCCATGCCTTTCCCACTCTGGTCCTGTTTGAAAACCAGCGCTGCTACATATCCACATGTATCCACATTATGCTGAGACAGGACCATTTGGTTCATGCATGCGGTGACTATTTATAATTCTGTGATTTCTGTTTTTACCTTTCTTTGTATTTATATTGTGTTGTGTGTTTTATATTGTGTTTTTATTATTATGTTATTACGTTCAATACATTCTTTATTTTTCTTTCTCAGTCTCGTGCTAAATCCTGCCTATTTAAAACGCTTAGGAGATAAAAAAGCTTTTCATCAAAACTATATTTATTTGTTTTGCACGTTCGCCTGATAATGGGTTACGAGGTGCTTCCTCGAAACAATTTACACGAGTGACAATACTTTTTAATATTTATACCCACACTTTCGCTAAGGGTAGTCTAGTTCGCACCGCAGTCACGTCTCTCGCCAGCCGGTCAGAAGGTCATGAGAGCTTTGCCCTCATCACTGAACGTACACTAAATTATCTGTGAATAACTACCAAATAAAATGCCCGGATTTTCGCCGTATGTTTAAGTAACCGTAAAATAGCTTTAAGGCTGTTTGTGAGTTACTTTAGAAACTTACTTCTGCAAGGGTGATACAATAAATTAATTGCTAGATGATATAATTTCAATAACTAGTGGTTCGCCTCGAGAATCTCGCGAGTCACCAATAAAAACAAAAAAAACATATTTTTAATCTTTGACTATCACAATAATGCCCTGAAATGCACAACTAACTAACTTAACCTAATTCAAATTACATAATAACAGGAGTTCATGTTAATTAGTTACACTTTTTTTGGGGTAGAAATTGCAATTATTCTTGGTTTCAGACTTTTCCCTATATGTGTGTCACTAAAAGTACCTACACGCATACCAAATTTCAGGACTAGGGTCACTGGTGTCCCCTGTGAATTTCGTCAAAGTTCAGTTTATAATATGGCTAATAACTTAGAAACGACAAAGTTTAAACTAAAAATAAAAACAATGTTGAAATTTACTGATAAAGGCCTATCATTAGACGTGCTTTTTGACCGGACAGTCCCATTTTTATTTACCCCTCTTGAGGCTCTTTAACCCCAATATCTCAAGAACACCCACATTTTTAGCTCATTTAGTCACCCCAGGATTGTGCCATCACTACCTACCTATATACCAAATTTAACGATGATCGGATCAATACTTCTAAAGTTATCCTCGAACAAACAAACATACATACATACAACGCCGATTTTTCTAAGTTGATTTGGAGACCTAGCTTCGCTAGATCAATCAATTCCCAACCCTGAGCGGGTCAAATCTGCTAGGTTTGGTATCAAACAAAATTTAATATTTTTCTTGTGATTCCATTTTAGACCCAACATTATAAGGTTACTAGTACTTACATAAAACTATTAAATATTCATTTATGAAAAAAGAGGGGGTTGTTGGTAGGTTGCTTTAAATAATTTTATGGTTTAAATAACTTTAATCACCAGTCGATGTTATAGTATTATTTGAATACTTATTATTATTTATTGTTGTTATTGTTATTTATTGTTATAGTATTATTTAATTGTTTAAACTATTTGACAGCTCATAAAAATCTAATCGATTTTGTTTAAAACTAACCTACCTAATTACTGATTGAAAAGGGTATATATCGCGTTTGTACCTTTTTTATGTGTTATCCCGACGTTTCGACCGTGTATGATCGCAAAAGTTTGAAAAAAACTAACATACCGCAACCAAGTTGAGCAAAACTTCCAATGCAAACTAATCCAATACACTTTTATTCATTCAGAAAAACAAAGCAAAAACACGCAAGATACTTTTCAATGTTCGCTTAGAGCAAGCTTGCGGTTTCATTGAGCTTAAAAAGCTAAAAAAGAACAGCAAATAATACTGCAGAGCAAGTGCAAATTTCCAATGAGTTCCAGACCATTAAGCTACTTACTGCCGTTAGAATCTCACGCACGAAGAGCCCCATTTGAATCCTGATCACGGCTTTTGTTCACACTGCTGTATCCACATGTTTTTGTTGTTTTGCCCGATACTCCTAATGTCTGCCAAAATGTTCGTAAACGAATAAAAGGGAATGTTTGTAGCGATTTGCTAAAGTTTTGTTTTTAGAAGGATTTTAATCGTAGACAAATTATTGTGAATGTCATCGACTTCGATCCTCACAGATCATGTAGCACTTGCCCCTTTTTCTCTTACCACACACGAAAATAAGGTAATTGATGAGGCTGTAAAGCTGGCCAAAATAATTGATCGAGCGAAGCGAGATCTCCAAATCAACTTGGGCAAATCGGCGTTGTATGTATGTATGTATGCTTGTTTGTCCGAGGATAACTTTCGAAACGTTGATCTGATCATCGTATAATTTGATATATAAGTAGGTAGTGTTGGCACAATCCTAGTGTGATATTGGGGCTCAAGAGGGGTAAAAAAACCAAAATGGGACTAATAAGTCAAATGGGACGTTTAATGAAAGGTCTTCAAAAGACCAACCAATTTACATACACCCCCGTTACCTGTAATTTGAATGAAACTTTAGGTCAAGTAATACGGTTATGCATTTCGTGGCACTAATTTATTAGTCAAAGATTAAGGCCGGCTTGCACAAAGATCACTAAACGTATTTAGTGACTAAACATGTTTAAATTTGACGTATTTGTATGATTTCACAACACCTTAGATCATATAAAAAAACAATCTTATCTACCACATAAAACGTATAGAAAAAATTCTAAATATATTAAGACAAAGAGCAATAAAAGTATTATTATTATATTTAGCCACTAAATACGTTTAGGCATCGTTGTGCAAGTCGCCCTAGGATATTTATTTTGTGTTTTAGGAGATTCGCGAAATCTCAGTTCGGGGCGAGCCACTAGTATATATAATATATATAGTATATATATATGCTGGGGATCTGGAGACTGGAGTCACACGAGGAGATGAAGACAACCTTATCTTTGTTTTTTTATTTTGTATAAATTATAGGCAAGCGACGATCGTGATCAAACCACGATCTCGCCTGGTGGTAAGCGATGATGCAGTTGCCATCACGCTTGCCTAAATAAAACCTATTCACTCGTGACTTCAAGACCTGTAGGTTGCAGTTATCAGGAAACACAGACTCAGGCAAGGCGTTCCACTTCTTGGCGGTGCGCATAATAGGAAGAGTACCGCTTTGTGCATATGGTCGAAAGGTTCTATCATCGGACAACGAGACATACGGGGGGTATGTCTCGTTGTCGGATGATAGAATGGGGACGGTGGGATCATATTGAAAAGTTTCGCCGCACACTCTCCGAGACGCATCTGATAAAATACCGAGAGGTTTGCAACCTTTCGACGATGCTCAAGGCTGTGAAGCCTTGCTTCTTTTAACTCATCGTTGCAAATGAGCTTCTTGGCTCTTCATCTTGTCAATTAAATTTTATCCATACTAATTTATAAATTTAAAAGTAACTATGTCTTTCTGTCTGTTTTTATGTTTTTCTGGCTACTGATTTCGATGAAATATTGTATATAGATAAATTATGACTGGTATTGAGACATTGGTTACTTTTCATTGCCGAACTACGCGTGCGAACTTTCGGGCGGAAGCTAGTATATTACAAACTGGCTCGTTAGCAAACATCCCTTACATACCCGTGCAGTTATTAGTAACTTACTCGTATACCACCTAAGACAGTCTCATTAAAACCACAATAACGGCACAAAGGTGCTTTGTGTCCTATCCATTCTATCTATCTACAAAATAGATTTACATGAAAATAACCAAGCTTTTATATCCACCAAGAATTCCTTGAGTAATCAATGCCTTTCATATTCTAAAGTAAAATTGTTAAGGTTTAGCTCGACAAAGCCCTTTTTATACATATTTTATTAGATTTCTAAAATATTCCTGAATGCGTGAGTTTCTAAAGTAATGGAATACCTTATCAAATTATATATTTTCAGAGAGAACAAACAATATTATTCGCTCCACTTCTCAGATAAATCTTTATTTGATACCTTTACTTTTGTATGAGCTCACGCTTTTGTTATTTTCTTTGATTTTCCAATTTATTTGCGTAATCGGTCTAACACCTCAACCATACAAAAATGTACTGGCGTGATCCTTGACGAGTTAAAATTGAATGTTGTCGTGATTCATACAAATCATAATTTGACTGAGAAATTGTAATCTCTTTTACACACAAAAGTGTGAATACAGATGTTATCAGAATCTCTCCTAACTTCAAAGTAAATTATTTGTGATTAAAATTATGACAATTTTGTTGACATGTTCCATAACAAAGTATATCAGCGTCAGGTAATTCTGAAGCTATTAAGTAATTCATGTATTTTGTTTAACATTTTCTAAACAAAAAGTGGAGCGAAGAATATGAATTAAATTAATGCTTGGAAATGTTGGTGTACATCAACTCTCGAGTACGGTTTTACAACTTTTTATATTTAGCCGGTTTGAAAAATGGCTAAAATTAAAAATTATTATTCAGTTTTACAGCATTTCGCGGGCCATGGTCGTGTCTTGGGACACTTCCGTCGGATAGTGCAGTTTTATCTATATAACAATAGTTTTCTTATGTATTGTATAAAGAGATGTTAATGCTTGTATGATTAATTTGACTATATCAAATAGTAGATCAATCTATGAGGAATAATTCGGTCATAAATAACTTACTTAATCTAATCATACCGATTTTTTCACTTTTTATAGTGAAGTTTATGGGCTCTTTAAACAAACACAAACTTAAAACATACATACAAATTTAAAGTCAATCAAAATATACATATTTATCTTATACATGAAAAAGATAGGTTATAGATCCGTGTTTATTATATTCTATGCAAATTAGCGCCTTTTCTGACCAGTTTTATAAAACAAAAGTGTCCGTGAGTTCACAATAAATAAATATAACTCCGGCTTTTCACGAAACCTGTGTAATCTATCCGGTGTTTATGATTTATGATTTGCAACACTGTCCAGGCCATTTACGGACGGGTATTTTCGCTTTCATTTAGATAATAGCTTAGCCATTCTGAAACATGCCAAGTAATTAAGATTGATAAGGTCTGCCATTGATATTTAGTTCCGTCCGAGGTGATCCAATGATGCCGGAATCCAATTTAGATGAGCAAGTTTCAAATTAAATTTTAATCCTTGTTTGTGGTTGGCGAGAACAAATTGCTTTTGCATTTTAATTTTTTATTTAAACAGAAAATAATCTTCTATTAAATTTTGAAACTATCATGTATTTAAACAATTTTTAGAATATTTTTTGATACTTTCTCGGGATAACTGTGCCAAAATAATAAAAAACTCACAAATTGTGGTAAATCGCCCGTTTTTAGTGAAAATATTAATCTTGTATTACTGAACTAATATGTATAAACTTGTTTGAAAACAGCATAATTCTGTTTTACAATAATTCGGTAGGTATATAATATTCCGAAGGAAATCCAAAACCCGCAGAAGGGTTAGGTAAAAACAGGAAAAAATCGTATGGAACGGTAAGGATTAGAGCAATCATTAACACGTATCATTAACGATGTGTTCAATGCAGTGAAACAAGGTGCACATATTAGTCATTTGGATGGTTTTGTGTAATCTTGAGACATGTCTCTAGATGTAAACATGCAGACATGTTTACATCTGAAAGTATCTCAGCACAATGCAGTAAATAAGAGTGGTTCATGTCGTATAAACCCAGCCTTACTCAAACGAATCTGTCTCTACAATTTCTAATCCTCTTTTTATTAGAAGTCTCAGTAGCACAAACAAGTAAGAGCTTCTAATTCGCTCAGCGTGGAGTGTGTACAGCTCACGGTTGTTGATTCGGTATATCATGAACAAAACCAAGTTTAAGGTTTACTGTTTGATGACCTTATGACAATGATAAATGTGCCAAAATTTGGCAAAATATGCCTTGTTCGTTTGCTAGATAGATTCAAGTACGGGTTAACGGAGGCGAATCGGATCATTTTTTTTTCAAGGATTTAAAAACAGGCATTATTTTGCATAAAATATTATATTTATTGTCATATTTAATAACTCCTAAGCATTGCCAAACTTGAACACTATTCTTTAAAAATAAAAAAAATAAAAACGGGAAATATCCGATTCGCCCCAACTTCAGGGGGGGAATCGGATCGTACAAAAATCTCTATATATTTCTAAATTATTCATAAAATATTTATGAACATCGTTCAGAAACCAAAATTAACCATGGCCCGTTCTCCACCACATTGTTTAATTACACCCCTTCCTTGACAGGTCACTCTCCTCTGTAAACTCGTGAACGGTACTCCGTAGACCTCAGCCGTCCGATGCACGGTTAGTTTTTTGGTCAGGACTTTATTGGCAGCTTCTGTCGTGGTCTCAGGAAGCCACTGCCCTTGTTTGGTTTTCCTTACATAGGTGCAAACCATCTAAAACAACAAAAAAATATGAAGTACTAGAATAAACAGAATAAAAATGTATTTTGTAGTGATTTTATTCATCCCGAGCAACGTGATCTGATTCGCCCCATATCACAGAAGATCATAATAAACTCGAATACTAATTAAAATTATACGACAATGCAAGTCAAACTACATAAAGAGATATAAGATATACTTAGTAATAAAAAACAATAAATTCTATACTTCGACGTAATTCTGTAAAATGGCTACCAAAATTCAAAAGTACTTACCTTACTTCGGCGCCAAAACTGCTACACACACGAGCGACCGCGTCATTGGTGACCGGCTCCTGAACTGATGTGCAAGCGAAATCCATCACTTGACATGACAAGAGGTGCGGATTGAGGATATGACCTTGGACGGTGACTACTTGGGGATTGACACGCGCGAAATTTGAATTATCTAAATATTTCTTAATTTGATCCAATTCGCCCTGTGATCCGATTCGCCTCGGTCTACCCTAGAGGGTGTTTTGTGGAACGATGTAGAGATTTTTGGAGCTGATATGATAATTATTTCCCAAGTAAAGTACGGTACACAATTTATAAGTCTATGGTAAAACCTGAATTAGATTATTGAGGTCTGGGGAACGACAGCGAATACCAATGTACAAACGCTGCAATTAGCTCAAAGTAAAATTATAAACTTTACATAGAATCTAAACTTACCTTATACAAATATATAAATATAGTACAATTATTTTGATTAGAAAAATTTTTACTAAAGACATCAATTCAAAACTTGTTTTCACCAAATAGATAAATATTCAAAAACGTTTAACTAAACAAGCCAATAATATTTATTTAAATAAGCCCATTAAAATAACAATGTTCGAAGGAGAACAAACTTTACAACAAACTGCCAAAAGGCATAAAATCTGTTAAAACACTAACGATTTTTAAAAAACTGTTGAAAGACCACATTTCAATGGATTTTTCGCAGATTGAATAGATGCTAAAATTTATATAATATGCTTGAGCTACGCTCCGCTCTTACACTGTGACAGGGCCTTTAGTATACATTCCTTTCGGTGCGGTACACTTCTACGCACTGGTCCGATTCTTGTTTGTTTGAATACAGAACTACCCCCTCATTATTATTGTAAGACAGTAACATCAATATAACATTTAAAATTATCATTTTTATGAACACTATTTGACTAAAAACAGAATATTTACCATGATTTGTGAGTTTTTGAGTATCCCGATATTTCGACGCAGTTGCAAACTCACAAATCTTGGTACATATCCCGTTTTTTAGTACTAATAGTAACATCAATATTTTAGGAATATTAATAATAATAAATATTGCTGGACATTTCACACAGCGCTATCTAGCCCCAAACTAAGCAGAGCTTGTACTATGGAAACCAGATAACTGATAGAATACTTATATACTTTTTTATGTAAATACATACTTATAATGTGTAGAAAAACACCCATACGGAACATATATCTGTAGACCATGCAAACATTTGTCCCGCGGCGGGAATCGAACCCGCTACCTTCTGCGTCTCAGCCGGCTATACGCCCACTGCGCCACGGAGGTCGTCAAATGGTATTAATTTATAAGTAGTTAAGCGTATAAATTAGTTTGCTACGCCTAATGGCACATCCTCTTTATTTTTAAGATAAATTGTAATTTTCTCTATAAGTGAATTTCTAATTCTTTTAAGAAATAAATGCTTAAACTATCATAGACTAAATTGTATCTAACACATACATACATCAAATATGGCCATTATAGACAACATAAATATCATTATGACATATGGCATAGTTTTTAAGTTGTTATCAAAAGTTGTCTTAAACAATGAAAATATAAACTTTTGATAACAATTGTTTAAAAGCTATGCCGTACGTCGTTTAGTGGTTTAAAATTATCATATTAATCAAATTGAAATGTGTCGACATAGTTCCACTAGACACCCTGTATATTATTATAATAATAGGTAAACAATTTATAATAAATGTAATTGGCATTCTTATCTAGACGTCACGTCAAAGTTATCAAAGTGCACTTCGCAAGTTTCTGCCAATTAATAAATCTTTGTAGGTAAACAGTCCTCTCTTGCCAATGTTCCTACTGTCAGACTTCATAATTGCAGTACATACAAAAATGTATTGGTATGATCCTTCACGGGTTAACAAAAATATATTTAAAAATCACAGCTCATGTAGCTGACTGTACTATAACAACAGCCGCATAGTGTTCTAGCGGTTCCCCATGAAGAGACAGTGGTTAATGACGTAATACGACGAGGCGATTTCACGAATGTCTCCATTTAGAGTCCTGGAATCACAACTTATGAAGCTAACTGTACCATAGCCACAGCCGCAAACTGTATTCCATGGAGCCAAATCATGGTGTATCTCTAGCGGTTCCCCATGAAGAGACAGTGGATAATGTATCAAATCAGAAGCAATTTCGCTAATATATACAAGTAGGGTCCTGGAATCACAACATAAGCAGCCGACTGTACTATAGCAACAGCCGCAAACTGTATTCCGTGGAGCCGAAACTTGGTGTATCTCGAGCGGTTCCCCATGAAGAGACAGTGGTTAATGTATCAAGTCAGAAGCGATTTCGCTAATGTCTCCGAGTAGGGTCCTGGAATCGCCCACTTTACCTTTGCCCCGCCATTTTGACGTAGATTAATGATCCTTGTATATTGTTCCATAATCTGCTCGTGTAATAATTAACGTAACAACATCATTGTGTCTTTGTTGGGAATAAATGAACTATAAAATGAGGTGACCTTTTCATTAATGGAAAGTAATTGATATTTCCGTGTTAATTAAAGTGAAACTTTTATTACATCGTTTCAAACTTTTTCGTTTGAGTGTTGCATGTCGCGTGACGGTCGGCCGCGGAGTAGGGATAAAGTGAAAGGCGGTCGTCAGAGCAGCCGAGGCCAATATGGCAGCGCTTATAGTTCGCATCAGCTGACCGTGTAGTGTATAGACTATTACTCATTTGTGCCAACGAACAATAGTTAAATGTCTATACTTAATGTGAAACAAAGTTTCACTTTTACCGTGGTTTCATAAAACCACACAATCCTTTTTTTATATGTAACTAATATCAACTTCCAATAATACATAATTATATACTAATATACTAGTGGTTCGCCTCGAACTGAGATTTCACGTAATCTTTGACTATTAAAATAGTGCCACGAAATTAATAACCAATCTATTTGACCTCCAGTTTTAATTTTTACATTTTAGCGTGTTCAATAAAGTGTTTTCATTCATTCAATCATTGGTTTTCAAGATTTCAGACTTTTATTGTAGACCTATATTTGTGTCACTTAAGCTACACGCATACGAAATTACAGCACTGTGGGGTCACAAGGTGTACCCTGTGAATTTCGTCAAAGTTCAGTTTTTATTACGGCTAATAACACAAAAACTACAAGGACTTTACTAAAAATAAAAACGGAGTTGAAATTTACCAACCTTTCATTTGACGTCCCATTTGACCTAGTAATCTATTTTTTTTTACCCCTCTTGAACCCTAATAATCTTATAATAATATAATAATCTTGAGTTGATTTTTTTTATCTCCCTTAAATTTTTAGCTCTTTTAGTCACAACAAAATTGTGCCTTCACTTCACCTATGTATCAAATTTCACGATGATCGGACCAACGCTTCGACAGTTATCCTCGGACAAACAAACATACATACAACACCGATTTGCCCAAGTTGATTTGGAGATCTGGCTTCGCTCGATCAATAAATTGTTTTAAGTCTGATAATTAGAAGGTCAATTCACGTAACTTAAAATAGTAAAATTCAATTCGATGGTTGAATGGTTTCGCAGTTATTTGCACGGACGCCAGCAACGGATACGTTGTGACGATTCCTTTTCGTCTTGGTGTTGTACATCAGCCGGTGTACCGCAGGATGGCGTCTTATCTCCTCTTCTTTTTGCATTTTTTATAAATTTTATTTCTCGTCAACTCACTTCTTCCTACCACCTTTATGCAGACGACCTCCAAATTTACACCCAGGCTCCACTTGATGAGTTGCCTGATGCGATCACCGTCACTAATAATAATCTGCTTTTTATAGGTGAATGGAGTAAGGCTTATGGATTAAGAGTTAATCCTACTAAAACACAGACCAACATATTGAGAAGTTCTCGCACCTTATCGAAAATCAATTACACAACACTCCCTCAAATTACGTTTGATGATGTAACTGTTCCTTACTCAAAGGTTGTAAAAAATTTGGGCATCTTCATGGATAGCTGGTAGTGGGGTCCTCAGCTCGAATCTGTGAGCCGGAAGCTATTTGCCTCTGCTGGTTCGCTCAAGAGACTGCGAAACTTTCTTCCGATAGCTACTAAAATTGCGCTTGCACATTTTCTTCTTCTCCCAATTTTAGATTACGCTGATTCCTGCTATCTCACGGAGGAACAGCTCAATAAGCTTGAGCGTCTTCAAAATTTTTGCATAAGGTTTATTTTCGGACTCCGGAAATACGACCACATCTCCGAATTTCGTAATAAACTCAAATGGCTACACATTCGACTTCGCCGGAATACCCACACCCTATCCCTCCTTTTCAACATCCTTCGTAATCCTTCCATGCCTTGTTATCTAAAGGAACGCTTCGAGTTCCTTCATTGCACAAATTCCCGAACACTCCGATCCTCTGAAAACCTCCTTCTCAAAACACCGATGCATAGAACCAGTTTCTATGCAAACTTCTTTTCCGTCCAAGCTGTCCGATTATGGAATGCCTTGCCGGTCTCCATTAGGAAATCCCCCTCACCTTCCGTATTTAAAACTATACTCAAAAACTTTTATCTCCATGAAGAGTCATGAGAGTGATTATTCATCTGATCTATAATATTATTAATATATGTATATATTAAGATATGTATGTATGTAAGTACATATTTATGTATTATATTTATTCATTTAAAATTATTTATGTTCCTATTATTTATGTATTTAAGGTTAAGTAATTTTTCTTTTTCTATTATTAAGTTTATTCTTTTTACACCTCGGCCAACCTTCCATTAAGCAATGATCCTCTCCATCCAAAGGTTGTCTGGAAGAGATCGCTATGTTATCATAATCTAATCTCGGTTGGGTCAACTGTCGTTACGTTTTTAAAACTTTATTACGTGAATTGGCCGCCACGGGTTAAATATATAATTATTATTGCTGAAGAACTGTCGTCTCACTTTAAATATGCAATGTATTTTACCATTGTGTAAACATAATTATCTATCTAATATTGTCGCGTCGTCTGATAGAACCTTAAACAGTCGAAGCTCGAACGTCGAACCTATGAACTTCTTTAAATTACCTACAAATGTATGTACTAAAACAAAATGATTAAAAAATTTAATATGCAGATGAACGGATCGAGTACACTAATGAAAGGTTAAATTTGTGCAAATTATTAAATATGTACTTTAATTTAAATACTATTCCTTCCTAAATTACTTCAAAATGATTTTGTTCATAAAACTGTCAATTCTAAATACAACCTATTTTATATTTTTTTATTTGTACAGAAAACCACAAAATTCAATAAAGCCTCCTTTTGAAAAATGCGCACAGTGACAAGTCCAATTTGGTGTGATGGTCTGATTGGCTTGACGGCGACATTCGACAATCGTCACTCGCTGATTGAATCCCGATTCCGGCTATAAACTCAATTTAGTGTCCTATCCGATAACTAAAAACGGGACACAAATTATTTTTACGCATCGACACCGCGCACTTAGCACGGGCGACGGTAAATGTCATTTCAGATTTTCGGTTATTTTTAAAATAGAGTGTTTAGAGTGGGTAGTTGCTTTTTAGAGCATGTCACCTTTGCTCGAACCGAACAAAGACGCTCAAATAAAATATGGTTCGATGTTTGTTCGACCATTTTTAATAACCAATGTCTTATTTAAACCATATCAGTGAGTATTTTTATTTTTCTCAAATATGCTTGAAAATTTAAGCATTATTTTGACAACCTTCTTCGAGATAAATCGAAATTGCTGTACTGGCCAAATACATGCGAGCAGTGGCCGGCAAAAGTTGTACGAAAATCCATATCTGTCGTGGTTTAGTGGCCAAATAAATTACATAGTAAACTCATATCTGTCTTGTAATTTAAAAATGAAACGATCTTTTACTCCGAAACATGGCAACTAAGGAGGTAATTTATCAAAAGTTTTATTTAAATTTCGAACTGGCTTGCAAATATAAAGCTGTTTATTGAAAAAAAAACAAATGAACACTTTAACGCTGGAAAAATTATTGTTATTCGTAATTTTGAAAAGTAATTGTATTCCAAATTTTATTTTATAATTTCTGTGCATTGTTTGAAAAAAGTACTATATAAGCCTTGGCCACAACTAGGCATTGATGGGCTTACATATGTGTGCCTCGGCTTCGCCTCGGCCCACATTTACACGTTCGTCCATCAATGCCTCTTTTGCTGGCCGCTGCACTAATGTACTGTTTATAGTGTTATTTTTTTTTTACTATTTTCAGGAAACTTACAGCTAGGTAGCTACACAGAAAAACTAATTATAATATATTATAATACATGCAAAACAGACATGTATGCTTAGGGCCAATTACAAATTATCTGAACACTTACGGAAAATCATCATATCATATCAGTGAGTTCTCTACGTACTAAACGTTTTATGAGTGCTTTTACTGCCACAAACAGTTTTTAGAGATTTTATTCAATACCATTTGTTAAAACTACATATATAGGACTCCCAATATTCCCTTTAATTTATTACTAAGCAAAGCCTATCTACCGGGAAAGTACTTGACTCTGATAGCTAAGTGTTTATTTGCAAATACTTCTAAGGATGAAGGTATCATTAGTATACATAAACGCATTTACACAAAAAGCAGGCTTACCGGCCCAAACACCTAATACGGTAATAATAAACTCGTAATATCCTAAGGTTTATTTTACATTGCCGCGTAACGGAATGGAAGCGAATTAATTGTATATTAGCATAATTAACTTTATGTCAATTGTGTAACGTAGAAACAGGCGAGCCAAAAAACAAGTCGCGCGTCTTCCGGATAATTTTTTTTGGCTAGCTTGTTATCTGGCTAGTATCTAGTTTGTATGTTACACAAGTGACATACAGTTTATTATGATAATGTATAATTCATTCTCTTCCTTTCAGTTACGCGGCAATGTAAATTGAGCTTAAAGGTGCATTTACACCTAAGTTTCTTTTTGTGGGGCAACATTTTCGTGAAATTAAAATGTTGACTATGTGTTTTGGTGTGAATTTGAGTTCGTAGAACATTCTTAAAAATTTGATAGCCGCAAATATTACCTTTAGAATGTTATTTCGTTTTAGATAATAATGTTGCTCCACAAAAAGTAATTTGTTTTTTTTAACGAGACTAGATACTATCTGTCAAAACAAAGCATTCCAAGGACAAGTTTAGATCATAACAGCGTCCGCTGCGTAGAGCGGGGCCCACCGCCCTGAGTAAGCCTTCATAACTCTCTTCGGGATAGTAAATTTCGATCGCCTTTAGTAACCTGCTTTTTGTATGAATACTGCCTCAAAGCGAATTACATCGGCTTTTCCCCTCCTCACATATGTTTGATGCTGGTAACGAGCTCATTTTCAACCTGGGCTCTAGCGTGTCCCTTCGTTACAAGATTTGTGCAAATAAGTCTCGAATCAGTAAGGTGATGACGCTATTCGGATACACAAAAATGTACATGTAGGTATCGATTTCAACTGATTATTCGTGGACGTTGATTATCTGGGAAATGAAATAGGCTCTGCTTAATTGAATTATGCTTATGTAATAACTGGATGGCCATTTCTCAAGGTTTAATAGTTAAAACTAAAATAGTTAGTTAGTTAGTTGACGACCTCCGTGGTGCAGTGGGCGAATAGCCGGCTGAGACGCAAGGGGTAGCGGGTTCGATTCTCGCCGCGGAACAAATGTTTGCATGATCTACAGATATTTGTTCTGGGTCTGGATGTATTTCTATATATTATAAGTATGTATTTAAAAAAAAAGTATATAAGTATTCTATCAGTTATCTGGTTCCCATAGTACAAGCTCTGCTTAGTTTGGGGCTAGATGGCTCTGTGTGAAATGTCCAGCAATATGTATTTATTTATTTATTTATTTAAATGCTATATAGGGTGTTTGATAAAATACGCACAAAAATGAATGGGGTTATTATGATGAGCTTAACAAATAAACTTGTGAAATGTTTACCATAGAAATGTGAAATTTATTTTTGCATGTAAAAACAAACACTTTATTAAATGTATGTTGTGCTATTGTATAATGCTTGCCATCTAACCACAAATACAGATGTTGTCCCTTTCTAACCCAAAACCCGCAGCCATTTCCTGAAATAGATATCAAATCGGCCTTTGTTTTTGGATGTCGATTGCAAGAGTAGGTAGTAAGTTTTATATCGAATTAATTACCTAAACATAGCCGATTTTCTTTAAGATTTATTAATATAACTAGTCGTTTTTTTTCGAGTAGTTTTTTTATGTTTTGAGAAACCGTCACGTGAATATCGTCAGTATATTACCAAACATCCTGTACATCTAAATGTAAGTTAGCCAGCGGAGTGGGGCACTGGTAACCTGTATCACAGGTTTTATAAACCTATCACAGGCACCAGTCTCTCGCAAAACAGGTGTACTTCAGCATAAGAACCCTTAGATATAAGTGATATTTGTAGACCTTTTGTCGAGAGAAAAATAAATAAATGATTTGATTTGATCTATTATCCTACAACATAATGAACAACAAAAAACAAGACCGGTCAAGTACGAGCAGGATTCGTGTACCAAAGGTTCCGTACCCACCAATATTAATATTAATTTGGCAGCGCCATCTCAGAAACAATGTATACTTTTAAGTCAGATTTCAAAAAAATTGTTCTGTTAGAGACTTCAGAAAACTGCGGAGGTAAGGAGGTACGGTATTTTTTTCAACAGTTTTCATCTTAACTAGTTTGGCCTAGTATTAGGCAGAATTGTTTTTACTTGCAATAGAGGTGGGCTAGTATTATTTATAACTGTTACAAATTTCCAGTAAATAGCTTATGAAGTTAATGAGATCATCAACTAAGACAGACATACAAAACCGCACCATAAGGTTCCGTTTTTACCAGTTTGATCGGGAATTTTAAAAACCTTCTTATTAGTGTATAAGCTTTATAAATAAAAAAGATAATAATTTGAATATGTTGTTATACATTTCCCCATTATTATGGAAGTAGGAAACATCTCCAAAATAACGTTTGATTCTTAAAAGAAAGTTTCCGCTTGAAAACGTCGGTTTTCTTAGCGCTCACTGAGCAGCACAGAAAATAGAATTACCATAATAAAAATTTCAAATTTGTCGCGTAGTCTTCAACGGTAAATTGAATAAAAAGTATTTGTGTACAAAGTGAACTGATAATCGATGCTGTTGAATATTTCAAACAGGCGGGGCGTGATGAAAATGAAATACTCATACCTATATAGGCAAAGTGTTTTCGCACCTTTTGTCTTGCATTTTAAACCCGCTTGAGTTTGTTTAGCAAAGAACTCTAAACAATGCTAATGGTTTTCATAATAGCAAACCTATTAGAGACAGTTTTGTGTTATTTTGTTTATAGGTGAAAAATAAATTGTGTTCTTTAAAGATAGTAGAGCACAGTTTAGTACTTGTTTAACCCAAGGCAATAGGAGTAGTGTTCAGTTTAACGCTTATATCTGGCTGTGAGTCTGCTTGTCTTTCTGTGTATAAGTTTTTGACTGTGTGTCTGTGGTTTCGTAGTTCTGAAGCCTATAGACCGATTCGGACGGGGTTTTTTAAACAGAAAGCTAATTTAAGTAGGGTGATCTAAGCTATGTGTTATGAAGATCAGGTCAGCCGGTTTGAAGACTATCAGAAATTTTCCTTTTTGGAGAAGGGACCTCAGCTCTGAAATGGATTGTTTTGTTACTTT
This sequence comes from Philereme transversata, assembly GCA_963924445.1. Classification (NCBI taxonomy): domain Eukaryota; kingdom Metazoa; phylum Arthropoda; class Insecta; order Lepidoptera; family Geometridae; genus Philereme; species Philereme transversata. Next base: position 10,761,730 of record OZ004353.1, read on the forward strand.
TTACAAGTCGGAGACTATTTAATTATTAAAATGAAACTTTTATTACATCGTCTCAAACTTTTTTGTCTGTGTGTTGCATGTCGCGTGACGGTCGGCCACGGAATAGGGATAAAGTGAAAGGCGCTCGTCAGAGCAACCGAGGCCAATATTGCGGCGTCTATAGTTCGCATCAGCTGACCGTGTAGTGTATAGACTATTACTCATTTGTGCCAACGAAAATGTTTAGTTAAATGTCTATAATGTGAAACAAAGTTTTAATTTTACCGTGGTTTCATAAAACCACACAATCCTTTTTTTGAATTAACTTGAATGACAGTTATGTGTCTTTCGGCAACATTTTATTATTATTTTTTATTTACGTTAGATACTATTACATTCTAATCATTATTAAAATCATATGTAGAGCTCACAGGATCTCAAAGGAATTAAGAGAATGTTATAAATAAATAAATAGTAAAAGAGCATTTATGATTGCCCACACATTTTCAGCTTATTAGGGAGGTACCTAATGCCTACAATATCATGTAAGTTACATAAAAGGTATCTAATAAAGTAGGTAGGTAGGTACATTATAATATTCATTATTATAAATACGGGATTTATCTCGTACCATTTTATCAGTGTTTTGACCGACAATGTTTTGGTTCAATTCGTGAACCTTTTTTTTTTTTTTAAATTGGATAGAACTTCGTTTGGCCACAATCTCACCTGATAGTAAGTGATAATGTGGTCTAAGATGTAGCACGAAGATCTAGAAGAAACCTATTTACTCTCATCTTAAAGAGGCCCGGATTGTATTCTTTAGGAAAAACAGACGACGGCAAAGTGTTCCATACCTTAGCTGTACGCATCAAGAACGTAGAACCAAAACGGTGTGTGTGAATGGGTGGTATATTGACTAGGTACGGGTGGTACTGAGCCGTGCGCCTGCTTGTCCTTTGATGGAAAGGAGATGGCGGGATCAGATCGTATAGTTCCTGGGCACATTCCCCAAAATGTATGAACCTTCGTCAAGGTGAGTGCGATCCGCTCCGAATAATGTCTCGCCTCGCACTACGCGCCGCAGCCCTCGGCGCGCGAGTAGAGGGATGCGGTGGTGGGGATTACGCCAACGATGGCCCGACGTGTTGACAGGCTGCGTCATCATCATTATCGTCACTGCTGCTCTCTTCGGTAGTTCTCGGTACAGGCAAACACACAACACTAACTACGTCTCTACCAGATCCACTCACTCCTCTGTCGCTTGCATCATGAAGACATAGCCTCCAGGCTGGCGGTAGAATATTATAGAATAGAATAGAATACTCTTTATTGCACACCAACAAAATTAAAAATACAATAAAAATACACAAAAATTAAAGTATGTACAATAGGCGGTCTTATCGCTAAAAGCGATCTCTTCCAGACAACCTTATATATATATATAATATATATATTATAATATTATGATAGTGACAATTATTGTGTTAGTAAATGATAAGGTCAAGGACTCAGCCACGCTGCTTTCCAGCCTCACAGTAAAAAAATTGTTTAGATTGCGTAAGTCAATACATTCTCGTTTCAAAACAAGCAAATTCCCAATCTTACCGTTCCAGGCAAATTGAAAAGGCAGGTAAAGCTGCCGTTGACACGTCGGCTAACCGTATCTCCAAACCTGTGCTTGTCGATTACCGCAAATCAAAAGTACGTAAATTGATTCTGTCAGGTTTGAGTGAGGGCTGCTTGGACAAGAGGGCCGCCTATTCACGTTGGTAAACCATGGGCGACTTTGGTAACTAAATTGAATACACAGATGATGTTGCTATGTTAGCGGTTTATAAAGGACTGACAGTTTCATAATAATTGTTCGTGGTATATTATTTCTCTGTGATAAAACATAGTCCGTAACAAATTCAACGTAACAAGACGTGTTATAACACGTCTTCATGAAATAATACGCTAAGAACCAGATAGTCCAACTGATTTTTTTGTAAGAAGTTGATTTGTAAATAAATTGTTTGATTTTGATAATTATTGTAGAAGATATTTGCATTAATGTTGCCCTCAGAAGTTCTGTTTGCTTTATAAATCTACGAATCTTATTATGACGGAAGGTTCCGGAAGTGAAGGAAAACATCACTGATACATCACTTGAACTGTTATATTGCATGCAAGCAAATTAATTCCCAATAATTTATAGACACGGACTTATAATACTTTATTTTATTTAGTTACCAGCTTCCGCCTGCGGCTTCGTACGCGTGTTTTGTCACTGAAAATCAGCCTATGTGTTAATCCGGGTCATAATCTATCGACGTAAATTTTATTAGAATTGTTTTAGGCGTTATGACGTTATTGACAAACAAACAAACATCCAAACTTTCTCATTTATAATATTAGTGTGATTACAAAAATGTTACTTCCCTAAAAAGCAGTTCGGTAGATTCTGCTCTTTATTCTGATTTAGAGGATTATTTTCTGGATTTTAGTTATTTCAAAAAGATGTTATTATCTCTGTGATTATAGAATATTGTTATTAAAAAAAACACATTTGTTGATCACGTTTTTCAAAGATAGAATTACTGTTAACTGTGGAACATCTACAGACTTACTTGTAGTTACATTAAAAGCAGAAACTCCGTCTTTACAAATGTCAAAGTACGATATTTTCGTCTTTTCAGAAAAACTAATCCAATATTAACCGGTACCGGCGTCGCTGGCCGAGACTAAAACTATAGTATCTTCTGAAACTAACATGGATAGGATCACTATTTTTACTAAAACGGGATATTAACCATGATTGGTGAGTTTGCGAAGGTTGGTTCAAGATGTAATTGAGATTATCAAACACTGGAATTTCAATCGAGAAGATGGTTTCCAACAATTTGGAGCTGGAGTCTTGTGGTGAGAATGTGTAGGAACCGAAGGAGTGAAGTGCTAATTACGCGTCCTGATATCGTCAGTGTTGTGTACTGGAATCGAGTTATTATCTCAAATGATAACGGTAGAATGAATATAAGATCATTAATTAGAGATCCTATTAGCAAAAGACTGAGAAACAGGGTAGATCGATATATCTGCCAATAACCATCCACTTGCAAATACTTCACTTTACCCGTGATCATTGCGCATGCAACTTTCTGAGTTATCGAGACACTCACAAATCATAACAAATATCCCGTTATTGATCGAGCGAAGCGAGATTTCCAAATCAACTTGGGCAAATCGGCGTTGTATGTATGTATGTTTGTTTGTCCGAGGATAACTTTCGAAGCGTTTATCCGATCATGGTGAAATTTGTTATATAGGTAGGTAACGATGGCACAATTTTGGTGTGACTCAATGAGCTAAAAATTTTGGGGGGATGTTGAGATATTGGGGTTCAAGAGGGGTAAAAAAATATGAAAATGAAACTATTAGGTCAAATGGGACGTCAAATGAAAGTTTTCATTCAGTCAAATTTAATTTTTGTAGTTTTTGAGTTATTAGCCATAATAAAAACTAAACTTTGACAAAATTCACATGGTACAACAGTGACCCCACAGTGCTGTAATTTGGTATGCGTGTAGCTTATGTATCACAAATATAGACAAAATTCTGAAATTTAAAATAACTGCAATTTGTACCCCAAAAAAGAGGATCCAATTAACATGAACTCCCGTTACCTGTAATTTGAATGAAACTGTAGGTCAAGTTAGTTGGTTTATATTTCGTGCCACTATTTTGATAGTCAAAGATTACGAATATTTTTTTTATTTTTATGGTAGACTCGCGAGAACTCAGTTCGGGGCGAACCACTTGTTAGTGATAATAGAATGATAGTCTTATTTCCTGAGGTGCCCATGAAACCGGAATCCATTACCAGATCATCCGTTTTAATCCCTCTTTCCCATTTTACTCTGTTGTTCTGAGCGAGCATTTCAGCAATTAATTCTCCGAGTTAACTGTGGAATAAGTCGTAAAAGGATAAAGGACAATGCTCTCAAAGTTATCCCTAATCTCAAAAATAGGTGCAAAAAAACTATAGATCCGACTGGCAAATAGCTATTTCACTCTTGCGTTTAATTACTTCGGTTTGTATTCATGAGCCAAACAAAAATGTCTTCCTACAAAATTCATTCGTGGTTTCTCGTAACGTGTTCCTTCTACTTAGTTTTATAAATCGGCGATAGCTAAATTGATTTCCCTACAATTTCGATAAGAAAATCGCAATTATTTTCTAAGCTCCAATAAATAATCGCATTTCCCTCCGCACTGTGGCACGCTCTACCGCGCCGACCCTCCACCCGAGTCGTATAATTTCTACCAGACCGAACAGCCTCCCGTCAAAATATCGTCTGCCAACTTGTTTGTGTGACGTGAACCACACGCAAACACACTAACATAGAATAAATATGACTCGCAAGTGTGGGTGTACCAGGTTATTGATTTAAGGCTCTGAAATTTAAGCCTACTCCCTTGCTCTTAATCAAAACTACGTCAGTGCACAAAGGATGGAGGCTCGACTCACCTGCTAGAAAACCACGTGGTTGAAATGCCTTCGCAGACGGAAGCTGGCCTGTTATGGCCGGCGTCAAGCACTTATTAATAACGGGATTAAGTTTTCTGCAAATAGTTGCTGGACCCGTTATTAGTTCCTGCATGGTGCAGATCTACTCGTTGTTCGTATTTTGCTGTTAATTTCTGTACTACGTTTTGGTAACATTGTTTTGTAATCAGATTTGAGGATTTTTGTTTATTTTGGTTTATGAATGAATGAATGAATGAAACTCTTTATTGCACGCCAAACAAAAATACAGTAACAAAGGAAATAAACAATAAATAACGGTACAATGGGCGGTCTTATCGCTAAAACGATCTCTTCCAGACAACCTTTGGATGGACAGGATAAACAAAAATCAAAAGACGTCGGTGTAAGAGTACCTTTAAGCATACATAAAACATACATAAACAGAACCCATTACCTAATGATGATGTATAATAATAAACATAAACTTAAATACATACAAATAATATACGAATAGACTACACTACATCATATGGTGGATAAATAACATAAACACTAGATAGCAGTTATGAGACAACGAAAGAAAATGGTTGTATACCTTGACTTTGAAGATAGGAAGAGATTGGGACAACCTTATGGACAAAGGTAAGGCGTTCCACAGTCGCACAGCTTGTACTGTGAAGGAGTCACCATAAAATTGTGAACTATGGACGGGAGTACGAAGCTGTAAAGCTTCGGAAAAACGAAGGTTTCGAGAGTGTGCCTGACACAAAAACTCGAAACGCTTTTTTACACAAGAAGGTGAAGTGGGATTAAAGAGAATGTTATAAAGAAGTGATAGAATATGTGCATTCCGGCGAAGACGGATAGGGTAGCCACTTGAGGTTTGCGTGGAATTCTGAGACATGGTCATACTTGCGCAAGCCGAATATGACTATGAATATGGTTTATATTACTTTGGTATAAAAAATAATGTCATCATCAGTAGCCATTGAAGATCTAACCATTTAATAATCTCAAGTTTTACTTTTTCTTTCTGGGTCTCTGGTTGAAACGACGTGTGATCCGAGACCCGGCGCTTATCTGGGTCAACGCATAAGCATTGCAATTCAGCGCGGCAATGCAGCCAGTATCTTAGGGCGTCTCCGCCTGGTAGTGATCTGGAGCAGTTGAGCTATCAATAGATCGTTTGCAACGGTCTTTAGATGATTCAACTGTTTCTTATATATTTTATAATTGTAGTTATTTCTGTTACTAATAGCTTTAGTTCTCGTACAAATAAAAACGCGGAATAAAAGTTGTTCTCCAGTCGAATTCCCGTTGGCACTCCCCACTGCTCCCGAGTCCGGCCGCCCCAAGGCAGCAGCAATCACTACGCGAGCAAATAGTATAAACGGATAATTAGTTTGTTCAGTACGAGGGATCTACTCCTACCCTGCAACTAAACTGTTTATGATGATTTTTGACTGACCGACATTCAAATTATTTCAAATATGGACCACGCACAGAGAAGGGCTTTGTAGTTAGTAGGGTTAATTTTAGACACAATGTTAATTTTACAGTTATATTTGGTAATTTTGTATGAACATTATATGAACCGTTCACAAACCCAACTGCAGACCTAACTTGGTCTAACAAAGCTCGTAAACTAGTATAGTCAACTTAGCTTTAAACATATTATTACAATTGACGTATACTGCATGTGCTAATATATTGTGTATGCTTTTAACGTGCATAGAAACTATAAGAATAGCGGTTTAGCTGGTAGGGCCGGGGTGTTACGTTACGATCTATTTAATTGAAGAAACGCTTGGTGAGAATCGTTTGTTTTTAGATTTTTTTTGTTTAGCTCCAAACGCATATCAAGTATCTTGTACGTTTTAGTTAACTCCTAAGGTCACAAGATCCAAGAAATAGCTGATTTGAAAGCAGATATAAAAGAGCAAAGTCAAATATTTTTATTCATTAAAATCACAAGGATCACTTTGAAACGTCAATTTTACTGCCTGTTCTTCCGCGACCAAGCCAGGAAAGAAAGGCAAGAAACAAGAATGGTTTTTTTTAAAGATCCTTTTAGAGTACATAACAGTACAGAAAATAATTAACGTCTAAATTGTAACATTTTGAACGAGTTGGAGCAATTTCAATCCCAAGCTTCTCTATCATCTAAGTAATCCGATATTTTACAGTAGGAATAGAATAGAATAGAATAGAATAGAATAGAATAGAATAATCCTTTATTGTACACCAGGAATACTTAAAAAAAACGAATTTAAGCTAAATAAAGTACAATGGGCGGCCTTATCGCTGAAAGCGATTTCTTCCAGGCAACCTTTTTTTTTTTTTTGTAGGCTTTTTTGTATAGATTTCGTTTAATTACGTTTTTAAATTTGTTTATTGTCAATTTTTGTACATCCCTTGGGAGTTTGTTATAAAAGCGTACACCTTGCCCTTTAAACGATTTACTAACTTTATGGAGTGTACAAGTGGCAACATCTTTATTTCTAGTATTAAAATTATGATTATCGCTATTTTTCTTAAACAAATTAATATGTTTGTGAAGATACATCAGATTTTCATAGATGTATTGACAAGGGAATGTCATAATATTTATTTCTTAGCGTAAAGTGCTGTATTTTTTTTCGTTATTTTTATGACAAGTTGTAATTTTACCCCTTTTTGGGACATCATACATATTCCGAGGCACTTCGGCAATCTATCGTTTTCCTAATTACTTATTTTATAATTATATTGTCCTTTGTTCAAACATTCACAAAATACTTTATTATTTATAGAGATCCATCAAATAAAGCCCGATAACTCTTTTGTCTTGTTTCATTTCAATCATGATTCAGTCGATTGAGATATGGAATTATAATCAAAATCAGTTATCGGCACAGAATCACGCTATTTCCTCATTACGGAAGTGGGAACGTAGGCACCAGTCTACTGGAGTGAACCGGAGATTTCTAACTATATTTTCATAGGCAAAGGTACAGGAATAGATTAAAAAATGTTTGGCAAATATATTAATTTAAATTTAAATATATTAATTTTGACGACCTCCGTGGCGCAGTGGGCGAATAGGCGGCTGAGACGCAGGAGGTAGTGGGTTCGATCCCCGCCGCGGAACAAATGTTTGCATGATCTACAGATATTTGTTCCGGGTCTGGTTGTTTTTCTATATATTATAAGTATGTATTACAAAAAAAAGTATATAAGTATTCTATCAGTTATCTGGTTCCCATAGTACAAGCTCTGCTTAGTTTGGGGCTAGATAGAGCTGTGTGAAATGTCCAGCAATATTTATATTTATTATTATTATTGTTTGTTGTTAATTAATTGTAATTGACATTTGTTTTGTCCTATCTATCCAAAGGTTGAGGAGATCTGGAAGAGATCGCTTTTAGCGATAAGACCGTCCATTGTACTTACCTTTATTTTCGTGTATTTCTTTGTAGTTTTAATTTTGTTGGTGTGCAATAAAGAGTATTCTATTCTATTAATAATGTGGCGTCAAAGCATCAAGTTTTTAGCCCTGAGCAAAAATTTGTTTCGCGTAAGGTTAAGCCATACCCCTTTTTTGCTACAGAGCTAATAGCGACTAAGTACAAGTAGGCCTTTAATGTTTTGGTTTAGTGAATGTGTCTATATGTAAATTGTCTATTGTGTGTAATTTGTGTGTTGAAATAAATTTTCCTTTAGATTAATTTTTTGCTAATCAAAACATTTATTAGGCAGTCAAAGCAACGTCAAAAGAGGCTTTAATGGCTTTGAAATTATTACCGCTCTATCACGATACTGCTTCCTTTTATGGGTGACGTAACAGGGAGACCGTGAAACTCGGTGGACCTCATTAAAAATTCGTAACAAATTAGCTATGCTGTGTTGGCTTCATTTCTCAAATTCCTCATTCTCGTAAGTTCTGAGGAACATTAAATTTTCACGAAATTGCTTTCAAACTTTTCCGCCCTCAATAAGCTGCGCACACAATTTCCGAAGACATAGTTTTAATCATATACATACAACGGTATACTTCATTGTTGTGTATTAAATTTTCGTAACAAACAACTGTATTTCACCCGCTTGCTTATATGTCAGCCGGTATAATAGAATCGGTGTTTTACCAACCGCGGGCAAAGTTCCCTCGATTTATAACGGCTAAAAGGTTTCAATTGTTGAAATGGGTTTTTTTGTTTTCGAATCGCCTACTGAGGATTATATTCATTCACCAACCACTTTATCCCAGTGTCAGAATTGAAAATGAGAAGAGTTTCATAAACGGAGCGGTAGGTACATATGTTGGTGCCTATAGGTTCAGAGTTTCAGACGTCAAGTGGGGGGCGGGGGGGGGGGGGGGGGGGGGGCGCGGTACGAATATAGAGCCAGCCAGAGTTCCCTTAATAATTCAACAGTGCAATGCTTTTACAAAACCTGTCGCCGTCAATCCTAATTTGGTGTCGATCGAACCGCTTTCGGAAAGTGTCGCTAGACAAATGGAGCTCTCTTGTTTTAGCTCAACAACTAATTTTGTAGAATGGGGAATTTCAATGGTCAAGCATTAAATAATTTCGGGTTTTGAATTGATGAAGGAATTGTAAGGTTTGTGCTTTTGCTATAGGTATATATTATGGTGAAATTGCAATTAAGGTAGTTTATCATTTAAATGGAAGTGTATTTCAGCACAAGTTTATATAGTAACGGACACAATGAGGCAATGAGACGAGTGTGGTTTCAGGAATTCTGTATTATCAGTGACCGCTAAGCCTAAGTCCTGAGATGCAGGAGGTAGCGGGTGCGATTCCCACCGCGGAACAAAAATGTTTGTATAATTTACAGATATTTGTTCCGGGTCTGGATGTTTTTCTATATATTATATGTATGTATTTACAACAAAAAAAGCATATAAGTATTATATCAGTTATCTGGTTCCCATAGTACAAGCTCTACTTAGTTTGGGGCTAGATAGCGCTGTGTGAAATGTCCAGTCATATTTATATTTATAAGCAAAACTGCATCGTTATCTTATGTGATTAGTTAACATACTATTATCTATACCTACAAGGCTACAATAGCCAGAACGTATAATAACAAACTTTCTAAATTGGGTAACAGATACACGAGCCCTGGATGGCCCAGGGCTGATGTCATAAACATTTCAATTAATTAGAATTTCCTCGTCACGAGAACACGGGTCGGCCCTTTGATTGTCCCTTTAGACGAACTTAATGTTTACATTTAGGAGTTCACACCCTCATTTGGATCTTAGTCTTAACTTCCACTGCGATAAGATAAAGAGATAAATATCTTAACTGAATTTAGTAAATATATCAACGTGCAAAACTACTGAGTGGCCAAATTGACGGTTGGTGATTTAAAGTGAACAATTACTCTGTCCACAATTAAAAATTATGTTTTACTATGAGTGTACTAAACTAATCATACTACTTACCTGACTTGGCCTACATGGCATTACGTAGCGCCCATCGCCCTGAGAAGTTAAAAAGTATGTGCGTTATAGGCACAGACTATTACCGGTACCAAAAACAAACCGTGAACTTCAAACCAGAACACAACAATGCGAGCATCACCGCACGGCTGCAAAAATAGGTACATTGTACGGTGTTAGTACTTCACCAAACAAAATCTTTAACTGCTATGGACCGTGTTCCCAATGTCGAATCCGTTGAGAACACGGTGCATAAAAAATTATAATCATTTTTAAGTATTCTATCAATTATTTGACTCCTCACTACACAAGCTTTGCTTAGTTTGAGTCTAGATAGCGTTTTGTGAAATAACCAACATTATTTTTTTACCCTCATATTAATGTACCAACTTTTGACACAAGCACTTCTTATCCTGTGAACGCACTGCTGTCTAGTCTACAAATAAAGATTGAATAAACCTCAGTATTTAGCTAGTCTGCTCCGCTGGCACTGGATATCATCTTTATTTGTCATCATTCATATTAAAAGTTCTATAAAATAGGTCGTAGATTCAAATGCTAAAAGTATTGAATAAATCATTATTTTGTCCATTTTGTTATTTAAGTTCTGCTAAATAATAGAAGCAAGTAACAAGATTGTATGTGTATGTATATGTGGCGGTACAACACCAGCAATAAAACCCATCCAGGTACTGGCGGGTGCGCGGGATGAGGCGTGAAGGGCGCAGCCGTAAAACCGGTTCCCAGTATCCGCCCGGCACGCCAGTCTGCCGTACCAACACTCCCGCGCCGGACCTATGTCGTTGTTGCCCGCACGCAAACGACCCGCGAAGATAACGGTAATTTATATTCTATCACCTGCTGCCTTGCTCGCGTAGTAATTAAACAGTTGATCAAGCAAATCAGTTCTTTTAATGGACAATACCATATTGGTGACCCCGAGTTCGGTCAGTATGCCGAACGAAGACGCATCTACGGCCAAGGATGACAGCGGAGATTTCGTGGACGCTACGGGCCCGGTCGTTGGACGCGTGGCCGTGCGACTTCCGCCCTTTTGGCCAGAAGACCCGGAAGTGTGGTTCGCACAAGCTGAGGCTCAATTTCAAATCTCTTGCGTTAAAGAGGACACTACAAAGTTTTATCATGTGATCTCACAGTTGGATCAAAAGTACATTCGGGAAATAAAGGACATAGTGAAGAACCCGCCGGCGCGGCGTCCGGTAAATACGAAAAACTAAAACAGGAATTGACAAAGCGACTGTCGATTTCCCGCCAACATCAAATTACTCAGTTGCTCTCTCACGAAGAAATTGGAGACAGAAAACCTTCGCAGTTTTTACGCCATTGAAACCAAAGAACAAAGAACAATTTGATGACATGGTTCGTGATGGCACAGCGCGCCCTTCAGATTCACCATGGGCTTCTGCACTGCACCTGGCGCCGAAGAAAAATGGTTGGAGACCCTGTGGGGATTACCGCGCACTAAATGCACGCACTACACCAGACAGGTACCCCATCCCTCACATAGAAGATTTTGCACACAGACTGGCAGGATGTTCGGTATTTTCTAAGATTGACCTAATAAAGGCGTATAATCAAATACCTGTAGCAGCGGAGGACATACCTAAGACGTCGATTTGTACTCCTTTTGGCCTTTTCGAGTTCCCATTCATGTGTTTCGGTTTAAGGAACTCGGCGCAGACCTTCCAGAGGTTCCTGGATGAGGTCTTACGAGGCATGGATTGTTGTTTTTCATATATCGACGACATATTGATATTTTCCAGAAGTAAATCCGAGCACCTGGAACACCTGGAGAACGTGTTCAAAAGACTACAAAGCTACGGGCTACTTATTAACGAAGGCAAGTGTGAATTTGGCCAAAGCGAAGTAACATTCCTTGGATTTCACATTTCCCAGCTTGGCACGCGTCCACTAGAGGACAAAATAAAAGCTATCCAGGAGTTCCCGCCTCCCAAGACCGTGAACGGCTTACGAAGATTCCTTGGAATGTTAAATTTTTATCGGCGTTTCGTACCACACGCAGCTGCTGACCAAGCACCGCTACATGACATGTTATCGGGACCAAAAGTCAAAGGTACACAACCGTTGACCTGGACGACAGAACTTCTAAAGGCATTCGACAGCTGCAAGGAAAGTATTATCCGTTGTACTCTTCTAGCACACCCCGTGACGAACGCACCGCTCGCTCTCGTGACTGACGCTTCTAACTCAGCCTTGGGCGCGGTACTACAGCAGCTGGTCGAAGATGAATGGCAGCCTTTAGCTTTCTTTTCGAAGAAGTTGAACAAGTCGCAGCAGTTGTATAGCGCCTACGATCGAGAACTTCTTGCGATATACGAAAGCGTAAAACATTTCCGCCACATGATTGAAGGTAGACATTTCGTCATTTATACAGATCACAAGCCAATCACATATGGATTCCAGCAGAACAAACAAAAATGCTCACCTCGGCAGTTCAACCATTTTGACTTTGTGTCTCAATTCACCACGGATATAAGGCATATATCAGGAAAGTGCAACATAACCGCCGACACATTATCCCGCATTGAAGCTGTAGCAGCATCTCCGGAGTTAGAACAATTAGCTACTGCCCAGAAAGACGACGTTGAACTTCAAGACCTAATAACCAATCAGTCATCATCATTGAAGCTGGAACTAGTACCTGTACCAGGTACCAACATAACTTTATATTGTGATGTTTCTCTGTCGAGGCCTCGTCCTTTTGTACCTAAGGAGCTGCGTTGGCAGATTTTCAATACCATGCATTCAATGAGTCACCCTGGAGCGAAGTCTTCATTAAAGATGGTAACCGATCGATACGTTTGGCCCTCAGTTCGGAAAGATTGTCGTGCCTGGGTCAAAACGTGCGAAGCCTGCCAGAAATCGAAAGTACACCGCCATACTTCATCACCGTTGGGAACTTTTCAAATACCAAGAGCACGATTTAGCCACGTGCACATCGACTTGATTGGCCCGCTTCCATCATCCAATGACTTCAAGTACTGTTTAACAGCAATCGACAGATTTACCCGCTGGCCAGAAGCGCAACCACTTCAAGACATAACAGCTGAAACCGTGGCAAGAGCGTTTTATGAGATGTGGATTTCGCGTTTTGGATGTCCACATACCCTGACGACTGACCAGGGACGCCAATTTACAAGCAAACTTTTTAAAACACTTACGGATCTTTGCGGCGTTCAGCTACGCCATACGACTGCTTATCACCCTGCGGCAAACGGCATGGTTGAGAGGTTTCACCGCACTCTGAAGGCTGCAATAATGGCCCACGGCGAGCCTAGATGGACGGATGTATTACCAGTAATTATGCTCGGTATAAGAACCTCTTGGAAAGAGGACCTACAATGCTCCGTAGCCGAGATGGTATATGGCGAAACATTGCGAGTACCCGGTGAGTTTATTCAGACATCTCGAAGCAAACAACTCACAGCACCGGATTTCGTTTCAGAACTCAGACAATACATGTCACAGCTAAGACCTCAGACAGCATTAAGGCATACTACAAAATCAGTTTTCATCCATAAAGACTTGAAATCTAGTCAACATGTCTTCATACGCAAAGATGCTCTTCGTGGAGCTTTAGAGCCGCCATATACAGGCCCGTACCGAGTACAGAAAAGAACAGACAAGACGATCACTGTGGAATCAACCAGAGGACCAGTGACAGTCTCAATTGATCGGGTGAAACCTGCTTACATCTTAGTCGAGCCAGAGAACGTTGATGCTGCACCAAAACCGGTGATTGAAAACCCTGATGGTCAGCGACCGGTAAAAACCACAAGGTCCGGTCGTCAAGTTAGGTTTCCGGATTATTTTTCCGCAGGTCTTTCAATCTCCGAGGGGGGTGATGTGGCGGTACAACACCAGCAATAAAACCCATCCAGGTACTGGCGGGTACGCGGGATGAGGCGTGAAGGGCACAGCCGTAAAACCGGTTCCCAGTATCCGCCCGGCACGCCAGTCTGCCGTACCAACACTCCCGCGCCGGACCTATGTCGTTGTTGCCCGCACGCAAACGACCCGCGAAGATAACGGTAATTTATATTCTATCACCTGCTGCCTTGCTCGCGTAGTAATTAAACAGTTGATCAAGCAAATCAGTTCTTTTAATGGACAATACCATATATATAAATGTATATTGTTATTTTCTAGAGCTTTGCTTGGAGCATTTGGCAAATTTGGTTCCATGTTTTGTGGTTAATAAAGCATAATGAAATATCCTGTAAATAAGAGCGACGTACTTGGTAAAAGTGTTTCAGGTAATGGTTAACTTTACTGCCTATTATGAAACAACTTTTTTTATTTCATAAGTTTTATTATAAACGGATGAAAAATGGTTATACAATTTTTACATTCAATTAAATCTTTAGGCTGTAACTTTTAACCTCTACGTTTTTAGAATTTAATAACTTTGATTATTTTATATCATTATTGCCTACTTCAGGACGAGGGTTAATAGAAATTGTTTTTGGTATTGAATACTCAAGTTGTTACAGAAAATTAAATCAAGTGATTAACCAAATGTTTAAAGACCTGTAAAATGGGCATTCAACGTCTTAGAGTTCAAAACAAACAAATATTTTTAGTCAATACTTAAAGTTAAGTTTGAGTCGTCCACCATTGGCTAAAAGAGTAAAAACGCTGTAAATCACAATATTTTATTAATCAAAACATGAGTAAATAATTTACAACAACACGAGATAAAAAGGCGAGTTTAATTAATTAGTTTAAATAAATTCGAACAATAGTTTATAATGAAAATGTAATCTAATAAAGCATAAATTAATTTCAAGGATTCAGGCGTGACCCATATCACGATTTTGAGGTGTGAACGGGCTGGCCGCCAAAAGTAAAGTGCCGTCCCATTTTTTTTTATTTTTTTTTTTCGAATGGACTGATCTCGCTGTTGGCCTCTGAGGCCGTGACAGCTTAACCGAACTTTTGGCGAGCGCAGATGGCGCTCAGCCCAGTAAGTTGTTTAGGCAACTAGCGCAAGGGCACCACTTAGGTACGAACCTCAGCTTGGGCTGTTGCCGGGGTGGGGATAGAAGAGAAGCGCACGGGTACTTGAATGTACCTCGTATAAGCGGCGACTGAAGGGATTCGTCGACCTCGCCGGCGAGATCGGTGTTTCTGTGAAGTGTTTGCTCTGTCTGGTATAGATGACTCATCTTCCGCATTATCGGAGATGATTTCGTCATCCGGGTACCGAGAACGTGTCTCGGACGGCGGTGGATTTTATTGTCGGGCGGAACCAAAACCTAAAAGGGTTAGGAGGAGGACGAAGCTGCCTTAACGGCAATGCCGTCCCACCGCGCCGCACGCTCCTTTTAAAGCCGGCCCGATCGCCCGATCCACGCGCTCGCCTGATTCCGTAGAGTGGTGCGACTAGTACTATTAGTCAAAACAAGACTTTTTAAACAACACAAACACTTTTAAAATTAAATAAAATCACTTTTAATTGCTAACGCCGACATATATGATAGTTAATAACGTTTGCACTGCTGTTTCTGTGGTGCATCAAATAGTAATACTTTTTCTACATTGTTTTTTATTCTTTCACTCCTACCGTTATGTAGACTAAGAACCTATGCACACGACGTTTTTAAACGCAAAGACAACGCGCAGATAACGCGTGGTGACGCAATTCTTTGATTTTTTGGGAATCTACGACGCCATAAACGCGCGTCCGTGAACCATAGCTAACATGCGTAATGTGAAAGAAAGTTCTCGACTCGTTTTTTCGTGCTAAATAGAGATACCTCTAATTTAATTTCTATATATAATTTGATGCTGAAAATCCCAGTCTAGTCTGGAACTAGATTCTATGATAATTCCTTTACCGTTCAAGCAACACGTCTTTGGAACACATTACTGATCTCAATACGGCAAGCTCCATCATCGGCCACATTTAAAACAAGAGTGAAAAGATTTTATCTCTCAGAAACGTCATAATATCGCTATAGATATGTATGTATGTATGTTCATGTGTATTTTTTATTTTATTTTATTTGTTGTAGGTATATTTACTTATGTATATTGTTTTTCTTATTGTAAGTGATCAGCGCTCTCCTAAAATTTTGTTTTTATTTTGTTAATGTACCCCCCTCCATTATTGTAATGTTACTTTCCTATGGATGGAGAGGACTTTCCTCTCCATCTAAAGGTTGTCTGGAAGAAATTGCTTCTAAACGGTAAGACCGTCCATTACACTTTTTGCTTTGTGAATATTTATTTTTATGTTTGTTGCTTTTGAAGTGTAAAATAAAGTATTTTCATTCTTTCATTCATTCATCTCTTTATGTCCGTCTTTATACATGTCCTAGCACACGCACTATGATAAAAACTAATTTACACACTGTTGTTGTTGACGGCACGTGGTCGTCGCGAAGACCCGCGTCTTCGCCGTTTTGATGTGACTTCAAAGTTGCAACCAGTAAACCTTGCACTTTATAAACGCGCGTTTCTTCGCGAGCCTATCCGCGAACGTGCTCAGGTGCGTGGATTCGGGCGTCATATTAGCTTCATATAAATTTGTACATTACATTGTAATTGACATCAAGTTTAGTAGGTATTCTATTCAGTCTAGTGAAAACCAGTCCAGTTCTTATCTATCTGTCAAAGTAAAAGACGCGACGCTTCGACATTGCGCCAGTGGGCGTTGAGTCTTAGCCTAGAATGTGCTACGAGTATAATGCAAGTTGCACAAACAGCATTCAAGGTAGCTAATGTAAATGACTTCAAGTGCAGGTGCGAGGAAGTTTGCTAGATCTCAGCAGTTGTCGGCGGTTGTGGCATCTTTCGCGACTGACTCAAAGACTTCAAAGACAAGAGCATATCTTAACAGATGCTTAATTAAGGAGTTGAGTTATTATAACTCAGTGATTTCATTGTTCATGCCACTGCCACTGCTGAACATAAGGTTTTCCTTTAAATCTCCAGAGTGACCAATCTAGTGCGGCTTGCACCCAACGGCTTGAATAACGCTTAAACATAGTTCTACAGTATGACCTTAAAATATCTTCTAACTACTTTTACTTTCCTTTTTTATCATTTTAAAGACAAACAATCTTTATCGTAAGGATCATTTTAAAACGTCTTACTTAGTGTACGTTACAAGTAGACGCGGTAGAAGGGCGCGCAATTTTATCTTTACGTAGAGAAGTACATATTTGGATTTTTATCGAGATCTTTATTAGGACCGCTGTAAAAAACTTTTTATTTTTTGATATCAAGACTTTGGTCAGAAAGTCAGTCGTAAAACGTACAGTTTATTTCTTCAGATTACTTTTTAAGATTCGGAATCTCTTAGTACTAATTATCAAAAGAAGTTTACCCTCACCGTAAAGTTACATCGCTTGACTTGTATCCCGGCTGTGCTAAGTCTGCACAGGATAGGAATCGTAGATTTTAAATAGTTGTTCTTAGTTAATTATATTCTTTGTTCGTTTTTAATATACCATATTTACCAGACTCAGACTACTTATTTATAATTACTAATACTTTAGTATTACATATACAGGATGTCCCAAAAAATAGTGTCAAGCGAAAGTCCAGAGATAGAACACCCCTTGGGGTATCCGAATCACCCCCATGTATGTTCCGCGATTTTTTATAGCTTTCGAGTTATGAATTTTTTTCCGAATTTTTGAAAATTTTCGACTTGAACTACTTAAAAAATTCTTTAAAATAAAGTGGAAAAGTTTCCTAATTTTTTTTTTGCTACTGAATTTTTATGCGTTGTTCTTTTATGCGTAAAATAATCAGCTACGTGACTTTGATTAAAACTATGAAAATGTTGGTGTAAAGTCAAAAAATTACATTCGGTGTTTTATGACTTAAATTTTCAACTTTAGATTAAATATCTTAACAAGTGATTTCATGGTTTTTAAATAAGTTTTAAAAAAATTCCAGACTCTCAGCTTTCATAATCATTAAAAAAAAGTAGTAGTTAATGAGCTACTTTGGCAAAAATCGAAGGACCATTTTATGTATGGTACTTACATCAAATAAAGAAATAGCTATTTTAACACATACGAGATTTATTGAACAACTAATAATAACTGAAGATGTTAATATGCTACTATAGTAATGGTAACTGTTTCGCAGGGAGTTTTCCACGCTATTGCCTGGAAATGCAAGGTTGCAAAACTGTACGGGGTGCGAGAACCGTATAATATCGTTATGCTAACTTAGCGTGGCCGGATTATGTTATAAGTTCTCTGTTTTAATAGTTAGGGATTAACTTTTACAAAGCCTGCTTTGAGGTGAAGTCTTCATTATTAATATCTGAATTGCGAAAGATTTATGTAGCTTATACGTACCTTAATAAATCTTTGTATATACGAATAGACATTGAGGCGATACAGGGTGATTCAAAATAAGTATATTACTCCGAAAAAGGGTTCTACCCACAGTACAGAACAACTTTTCATTTTGTTCAGTTTGTTTTCAATAAATACCAATCAAAATTCTATTTCTATTAATTATCCAACATTCAGATCCTGAGTGATAAAAAAGTTATTTACTGTTTTGGTACCAATTCGTACTAAAATAATTTAGCAATTTTACAAAAAACACATAAATTCTTCACGGGTATACGAACTGAGTAAAATATCTGAGAATGTCCATCATAGGAATTATTGAAGTCGTGAGCCTATTTCTTTACTTCGCTCTACACAAGAAACAGTCAAAAAACTTCTGCTTTCAAAACGTATAGCTGATTTTGGTAGCAGCTAAGTGTCTTGTAATGATTTTTTTTATGTTAATGCTATATTGCACAAAAATAAAAATTACATGCGCAAAATGTGGGCTTAAATCTAATAGCATTTTCTACCTGCCAACAATGATAATTTTGTTTTACTTAGAAAACATTCGTGATTGATTTCAATCATAATATAACCATTATATATAATATAATATAATCATAATACAATCATAAATACGGGATTTATCACGTATCGTCTTATCGTGAAATTCCGTATTTATAATAACGATAATTTTGTTTTCTTTCTTTTTTGTCTGTTTAAGTTACGTATCTTCCATTTCAAACTATTTTTGCATGCTGTGCCTACTTCTAGAAGGACGTACGTACACCGTCTTTGGTATAATTATATTGTTTCGTGTAACGTCCAGTTTAGTGGGCTAAATAATAACATAATAAAAAAACAGTAGCTCGCTTCGCTCGTCGCTCCCCGTGTTGTGTACGGAACCTTAGGTCCATTAGTCCCGTGCAGTCTGCTTCGGGTGTTGTTAATGTTGTGTCGCTGTGACCCTGGCCCTTGGGACATTAATAATAATATCGCGCAATCTAGATTCAACTGTGAATATCAAATTTGAAATCAATACTATGAATATCATTTGTGAATGTAAGTCTTTTGTATTGGAAAACAAATGACTGGATTAGTTATGTCCGTCCATGCATTATTTTGTCTAACACGTTACTTATAACAAGTCATGGTATGTATGGCCTTTTTCTCAAACATGCTTGATTATTTTGACAACGTTCTTCGAGATAAATCGAAATTACTGTACATGCGAGCAGCGGCCGGCAAAATTTGTATGAAAATCCATATCTACGACAGAATGGTTAAGCGGCCAAATAAATTACATAGCAAACTCGTATCTGTCGTGTAATTTAAAAATGGAACGATCTTTTACTCCGAAACATGGCAACCAAGGAGGTAACTTAACAAAAGTTTTATTTAAATTTCGAACTAGCTTGCAAATAGAAAGCTGTTTATTGAAAAAAAAACAAATGTACACTTTAACGCGAGAAAAAATATTGTTGTTCATGGTTCGTCATTGATTTTGAAAAGTAATTGTAATTTTTATTTTGTTTTATAATTTCCGCGCATTATTTGAGAAAAGTTTACCATACAAGCCACAACTAGGCATTGATGGACGAACGTGTAAATCCATCAATACCTCTTTTTTTTTTTTTTTTGTGGGCGGGTAGTTGCTGAGCTAACATCTAAATTATTAAGCTCTCTCTAATTTTCCTATTTTAAATAATATTTACTGTTCTTTTTAAAAAAAGTTATGCATTAAGCAATAGCTCAGTTTACGATACCTGTCTGGAAGTGTTTTCTCCAATCTCCATAAACATACAACTGAGTTGAAGGCATCATCACACCACCAGTCACTATGTCACAGCTCACTTTGGATGTCATGGCTAATTCAGTGAAACGGTTGGAACTGATGTTCACTGAACAGATGGAGGAGTTTAAAGGCCGGATAGAAAAGGCTACTACCCCATCCAAAGCCACCCCCTCTAGCCTAGCTACTGAGTTTGCATCCTTCAAGACCTTCATTATCGGAGCACTGCAAATCCTTCAGGATCAACTTCAAGTCGTCAGCAGTGAAGTGGACAACTTAGAAATGAGGAGCCGTCGTAAGATCTTGCTTCTGCACGGTGTTCCCGAGGTAAAGAATGAGAACACAGGCGAGGTTATCGTGCAGACAGTTATGCAGAAGTTAAAGTTAGGCAGCTTCAACAAAGCTGATATCAGCCGTTGCCATAGAATGGGACGAGCAGCGGGAGCTGACAGACCAAGGCCCATCTTGTTTAAACTGCAAGACACTGAGGTGAGAAACAAGGTCTGGTTCGCTAAAACTGGGCTAAAGGGCTCTAGTATCACTGTGTCAGAGTTCCTAACTAAGTCAAGGCACGCCACGTTTATGGCTGCCCGACAGCGGTTTGGCGTAACCAGGTGTTGGACGAAAGACGGCTACGTTTTTGTCATCACTCCAGACGGACTTCGACATCGCATTAGTTGTCAACAGGAGCTTGACCATTTAGGACAGACGGATACAGCGAAGCCGGCTCCAGTGGTCACCAAAGAGCCCGCTGTTGCCTCCAGGAGTAGGCGTGCCGTAGCATCAGCGGCACCCAAAAAGTAACACGCATTGTCTGCCTGCACTCTGTTTCGTATACCCTCCCAATGCTCATAGGTAGGTATTTTAATTTTTTTTTTATTTATCCAATTCTGACGGTGTGTACATTATTTAGATTATTTCATAGACAAAAACAAACAGGCAAAATTATGATAGTGTACAGATCAGATCAGTCTGTCAGTCTGAAATGACAGTGACATTCGAGTCAGTCTCCCTTGTGTCAGTTTCATTACACGCTGATTTCTGTTTTGATTTTTTACATACCTAGTGTTTGTGTCTTAAAAAAAATTTAGTTATTTTTTTTTTTCTTCTTTTTTTGTAGAACTCATGTTGTGTACAACTTTACTATTTTTGTTTTTAGCTAGTTGCGGAGGGTGTAAGATTACTTTTATTTAGCTCTTGTTTTGTAATGTTGTTCCTTGTAAGTGTTATGTTTAGTTATGATCGTATTAAGTAATGTTTATCATATATAAATATTTAATTTTTTACTGTAATGCCAATGCACAACCGGCAGGTGGAGTAACGAGCGCTGGCAACATTTGAGCACATTTGGTGGAGTATCTATGTACTAATTTAATTTAAAGTATATTAAATTTAAGTACATACCTATATTAGTCTACATATTTTAGTAGGTAATATTTTAGTAGTAATATTTATTTTATTTTGTGTAATTTATTTGGGTTTTTTAGTAGGTACCTATATAGTATATACTGTATTTAACAATGTTAGATCTTATTAGTAACTCTGATGACAGTGATGCTTATTTTTCTTTCTCTTCGTCTAGTGAATCTGTTAGTAGTGACGATAGCTTCGTCAGCATCCCGCCTCTTTCCGAAAACCTATCATCCCAGTTTTCTGATGTACCAAAGAATTTCAATATCATTCATATAAATGCTCAAAGTGTTCCGGCTCATTTTCCGGACATGTTGGCATCATTCGAGCACAAATCTATTCATGCTATTCTCATCTCTGAATCTTTCTTAAAGCCATGTCTCCCCTCCACTACTTTCTGTTTACCTGGTTTTCGTCTGATTCGCAATGACCGGATTGGCAGTGGATGTGGTGGCGTGGCTATTTATCTTCGTTCACATCTTCCATTTTCTATCATAAGCATGTCAGCTCAGCCACCGCCACCCTCGGCTGGTGAGCATCTATTTATTGAAGTAATTCTTGCCCACTCCAAAATTCTTCATGGAGTTTACTACTGTCCCTCTCTTCGTATTAACTTCTTTTCCTCGTTTGAAAAGCTATTAGAGGATTTTGTGCCCTCTTATAGCCAATCCATTATTATGGGTGACTTTAACACTTGCCTCTTAAAAAAAGATACCCGCTCTTCTTCTCTTGAAACCATTGTCCAGTCATGTAATATGCATATTCTCCCCCTTAGCGCAACTCACCATTTTCCAAATTGTGAGCCATCACTTCTTGACCTCATTATTGTTTCCTCTCCACATCTCGCTGTTAAACACGGCCAGTTTTCAGCTGACTCCTTTTCCTATCATGATCTCATATTTCTTTCGTATAAACTACGTCCTCCTAAAGTTAAACCCAAGGTCATCCTGCAGCGCAATTTTGGTGGCATTGACAAAGAAAGGTTCCTTGATGGTGTCAGAGAATTAGACTGGTCATCGGTAGAAGGGGCTGTCTCGATTGATGATAAAACTGCTATCTTCAATAACATCATCACGCAACTTTTTGATAAGCATGCTCCTTTCCGCACTATAAAACTAAAACATCTTCCGGCACCCTGGCTTACCGCTGAAATTAAGGGACTTATGCACAAAAAATCGGTAGCAAATACCAAGTAAAAGATTAAGCCTAGTGATAATAATAAGACCAAATATGACGAATTACGAAATCGCTGCAATAGAGTGTGCAGGGACGCTCAACGTCGCCACATTCATGAATCCGTTTCTGAGGAGGATCCAGCTAAAGTCGGGAAGTTTCTTAGATCTTTAGGAGTTGGTAAATCCAAACAAGATTCTATCCCTAACAATTTAGATATTGACTCCCTCAATCAGCATTTCTCATCTGCTTCTTCTATCAGTGACTCCGATAAATATAATACTATCAACTACCTCTCTTCTCTACCAACTCCTGATCATTCTCAGTTTACTTTTAGTCAGGTCACCCCATGGGATGTTAAGAAGAGTGTCCTGTCCATAACTTCCAATGCTGTTGGACTTGACGGTATCAGCCGCAACATGCTCGTCCCCATTCTAGATCTTATCCTTCCGATCCTTTGTCATCTCCTGAATCATTCCCTATTAAATGGAGAGTTTCCGTCAATTTGGAAGGAAGCCCAAATTATTCCTCTGCCAAAGAAACGTAACCCTAAATCCTTCTCCGAATATCGGCCAATATCCATTCTTCCATTCCTTTCTAAAGTCCTTGAACGTCTCGTCCATAACCAGTTAAACTCCTTTCTCTCATCTAATAATCTCCTTAATCCTATGCAGTCTGGCTTTCGTAAAGGCCATAGTACAGTCACTGCTCTTGTCAAGATTACTGACGACATCCGATTAGGCATGGAAAAGAGGCAACTTACAGTGCTAACCTTGCTTGACTTCAGTAATGCCTTCAATACCGTTAATTTCGACATACTCCTTGCAACACTCCGCTCGCTTAACATTTCGTTGGAGGTGACTGATTGGTTTTCCAGTTACTTATACGGACGCCGGCAGTGGGTTCGTCTTGAGGGGTCTCTCTCCTCATGGTGCAACACGTCAGCCGGTGTACCTCAGGGCGGCGTGCTATCTCCTCTCCTTTTCGCTGTTTTTATAAATTCAATTTCTCAAAATCTTACTTCATCCTATCACCTCTATGCAGACGATCTTCAGATTTACACTCAGGCTCCTCTTAATCATATAGCTGATGCTGTGGAAGAGACAAACGCTAACTTACGTCGAATTACTGATTGGAGCAAGGCATACGGGCTGACAATCAATCCTATCAAAACCCAAACTATTATCGTTGGCAGCTCAAGAATAATGTGCCATTTGGATTGGTCTGTCATTCCTCAAGTTATTTTTGACGGGATGCACATTCCATACAGTGAGTCTGTTAAAAATCTGGGGTTAACTATAGATCGTAACTTGTCTTGGGGAAATCAACTTAAAGTCACCTCTCAAAAACTTTTTGCCTCAGCAGGCTCACTGAGACGACTGCGGAACTTTCTCCCAACTACCACCAAAATTGCACTTGCACAATCCCTTCTTCTACCTGTGTTGGATTACGCGGATGCTTGCTACCTAGATCTGACAGAAGAGCAGCTAGATAAGCTTGAGCGTCTCCAGAACTTCTGCATCAGGTTTATATTTGGGTTGCGCAAATATGACCATGTTTCCCCTTATCGCATCATTCTCAAGTGGCTCCCTATTCGCCTTCGCCGTGATTCTCATATTCTGTCTCTTCTCTATTCTATTCTATTCAATCCCTTCTCCCCTTGCTATCTTAAAGAGAGGTTTGCTTATCTCCATTCTTCCAATACTTTTACTCTCAGGTCATCGGAAAACTTATCCCTCAAAACACCCGTACACTCTAGTTCCTTCTACGGGAAATCATTCACTGTCGAAGCAGTGCGCTTGTGGAATGCTTTGCCTGTGGAAATTAGACGGGCTCCTTCACAGCACTCTTTTAAGCTGAGATTAAAGCAGCATTACCTTAATGCCTAGCTTTCTTGTCATTTGAGTTACCTATTTATTTATTATTTTATTTTATTGTCCTCATTTTAGAATATTTGTAAGGTTATTATTTGGGTATATATTAGTCTATCTTTAGGTATTTATTATGTATTAGGATTATAAGTAGGTATCTACAGTTTTTATTTGATATAATTTTTATATAGATTAATTCATTCATTTGTAAATATACTCTGTGCACCGCTGCCCATTACTGCTCCGTTATTTACTTTCCATCCAAAGGTTGCCTGGAAGAAATCGCTTTCAGCGATAAGGCCGCCCATTGTACTTTATTTAAATAGCTTAAATTAGTTTTTTTTTAAGTATTCCTGGTGTACAATAAAGGATTATTCTATTCTATTCTATTCTATTCTCTCTTTTGCTGGCCGCTGCAGTAATGTACTATAACTGAATTAATTGAAGTATTAAACTAAACAGCAAGAAAGACGTTTATAAGTTAACTAGCTGAACGGCCCGCGGCTTCGCACGCATGGTTTAAAAAAAAATTACCCTCCATTTACACAGTCGGGTAAAAGGTAGCCTATGCCCTTCCCCAGGATATAATCTATGTCCTTGTCAAATTTCATTACGATCCGTTCAGCCGTTTAGTCGTGAAACGGCAACAAACAAACTAACAAACAGAGTTACTTTCGCATTTATTGATCAAGCGAAGCGAGATCTCCAAATCAACTTGGGCAAATCGGAGTTGTATGTATATTTGTTTGTCCGAGGATAAATTTCTAAGCGTTGATCCGATCATCATGAAATTTGATACATAGGTAGGTAGTGATGGCACAATTTTGGTGTGACTAATTGAGCTAAAAATGTTGGGAGGTTGTTGATATATTGGGGTTCAAGAGGGGTAAAAAAATGAAAATGAGATCGGGACGAGTAGGACGTCAAGTGAAAGGTCTTCATTAGTACATTTGAACCCCGTTTTTATTTTTAGTTTAATCTTTGTAGTTTTTGAGTTATTAGCCATAATAAAAACAAAACTTTGACAAAATTCACAAGGTACACCAGTGACCCCACAATACTGAAGTTTGGTATTCGTGTAGCTTTAGTGACACAAATATAGGCAAAAGTCTGAAATCTAGAATAACTGCCATTTACCCCCCAACACAAAACAACCCCAAAACAAGTAACCAATTCACAAGAACCCGCGTTACATCTAATTTGAATGAAACTGTAGGTCAAGTAGGTTGGTTATGCATTTCGTGGCACCAATTTATTAGTCAAAGATTAAAGCCGGCATGTACAAAGATCACTAAACGTATTTAGCGACTAAACATATTTCAATTTGAAGTATTTGTAAGATTTGACAACTCCTTAAATCATATTTAGCCACTAAATACGTTTAGGAATCGTTGTGCAAGTCGACCTAAGAATAATATTTATTTTGGGAGATTCGCGAGATCTCAGTTCGGGGCGAACCACTAGTTAAAGGGGAGGTCGTCTTCTCATGCGCTTTCCAGTGCGTGGTCTCTATTCGAGAACCTTTCTGTAACTACGGCCTTCTAGTTAGAACCCTACTCGCTGCTACTTCAGCTTTTCTCGTAATTGTCTCAAAATCCCAACGCATTTTTTTAAGTATACCTCTTGTTTAGGCCATAATTAAATATTATATTTAGGTAGGAAGCATAGTGACTTTCTGTCCTTATCTTTTCTCTATGTAAAATATCCTATCTCTTTCTACCCTAAATACCTTCATTAGTTGAAGAAAGATGGTTAAAACAATGCCTGTGCTGTGATGTGCTCTGTGCCAAAAATAACTAACGAATTGCTGTAAATCAAGACCTGAAAAGTGTTGAAAAGTGTAGTGGTATGCACCTCGCGAGGAGAAGAAACTGAAGTACCTACTCGAAGAACGAAGATTGGTGATATTGGCGAAAGTTTCTTGGAATGAAGGCAATCGCAAGGTTGGTCCTGATTTCATCCTAATCATGTGTACTTTGGCACTGTGTCTTAAATAGAAATATTAGCACCTAGGCATCCGATAATATCATTACGAGCCCGCGCGCAATCACCTATTATTAAACCGACTGCCTCCGTGGCGCAGTAGGCGTGTAGCCGGCTGAATCGCAGGAGGTAGCGGGTTCGATCCCCGCCGCGGAACAAACGTTTGCATGATCTACAGATATGTGTTCCGTGTCTAGGTGTATTTCTATATATTATAAGTATGTATTTACAAAAAAAAAGTATATAAGTATTCTATCAGTTATCTGGTTCCCATAGTACAAGCTCTGCTTACTTTGGGGCTAGATAGCGCGGTGTGAAATGTCCAGTGATATTTATTTTTTTAATTAATAAAAATATCGAGGGGTCATAATTATCATCATCATATCGGCCGTACACGTTCACTATTATACCTTACTAGATTTCCAAAGCGACCGATCCCTAGTCTCTTAAAACGAGCCTCAGAAATGCCTCGATATACAACTAAACAAACATGGACCTTACCAAGGTTTATAAATAAGGCTTCGCAGGCAGTGACAATACAGAACCATTATAAATACATATTATTGGAAACACAGTGTAAACAAAAATAAACCAAAGTCAGGACCCGGAAGGAAATTTGATTGTTTTATCAATAAAGTACGGAAACACATAAATCGAAGGTTTCGTAAACTATATATAAGTTGAAAATACGTTTTTTGCTCTCCAGTGTCTCGTTCCATAACTTACAACCAGGATGGGACACCGGTATTTGTTGGACGTGTATTTTAGAACTTGTAAAGATTGATAGCGATATTTTAGGTACAAAATACATCTGGCCTTATATGATTGAGTTCTGGATAAAAAAATAGCTTATGTGTCATTCTAGATCCTTTTACAGACTGTTTAGTGTTTGTGAACAATAAAACCTTGATCCAAATAAAAGTCTTGCCCCTATTATTTTTATGTGAGCTTAAGTTTGGCTAAGTTATATAGACTTTATCAAGCGCTGGGTTTATAACAGTAATAAATAATCAAATAAGAAGAATGCAAAATATATCATCATCAGCATATGGCATATACCCATGGCTGGATATGCTGATGATGATGTCCTAACATAGACCGCCTTTCCCATCTAGTGGGGAGCCGTACTACGTAGTGCGTGGTCTCCACTCGAGAACCTTTCGGCCCCAACGGCCGTCAGTTCTTCGAGCTATGTGCAGAGATTAAAATACAAAAATTAAATATCAATAATGTCTTAGCTCTGGTTAAGTAAAATCTATTTATAGATGCTTCATGCCGGTAAACCTTAATTTATTTTAACGATATAATAGTACTAAACAAACTCCGAACTTCATCTACAAAGTGATTATCGAACTTATTCCATCCCATGTAAGAACTAATTCCATAGCATGTAAGTATAGGAGCTTAATTCTCATTTTGATACTGAGAACACGGATCGCTCAAATCTAACTTATTATCCGGTTAAGCTTACACGAAACGCGTTCCGGAAGTATTTCATGTAAATTAGCTTTTTAATGTTGTTACACTACTTTGCAACTGTATGATGGATATGGATATAATATACTTATTATTACCACCCCGCCGTAGGCGCTCCTGCTAAACACTTTAAATATGATAATAATATTGCTACACATTTCACACAACGCTATCTAGTCCCAAACTAAGCAGAGCTAACTTGTACTATGGAAACTAGATAACTGATATAATACTTATATCCTTTTTTTGTAAATACATACTTATAATATATAGAAAAACATCCAGACCCGGAACAAATATCTGTAGATCATACAAACATTTGTGCCGAGACGGGAATCGAACCCGCTATCTTTTGCGTCTCAGCCGGCTATTCGCCCACTGCGCCACGGAGGTCATCGTATATGCTCATTGTTAGCGGATGTTAATTTATTGTAATACATATTTTTTATTGGTTTTGATAATTCAATTTCTTAGTTTGTTAAAACTGTTTTCTATTGTATGTCTAAAAAGAGCCAATCTTTTGATACTAATAAATAATTTAGGACCTATGTTATACACAGGTTATACTTTAAATATGTCTATATTTCTTTATCTTTATTGTAATTATTACAATTTACGGTAAAAAAGTAGTTCACAAATCAGTCGTTCAGACAATTTTCTATTGTTAGTTTATTCACTAGGACACTGACCGCCTAGTCCATAAACGTATCATACTAGCAATTTTGCGTAAAGTTTTTACTTAGTTTTTACTAGTTTTTAGTTATTTACGCTGATTTGTGTACGTTGTAGCAATGTAGGTCAAAATACCGCGGTCTTTATAAGGCAATCGTGTGCATATGAAAAGGCAATTAAAATTCGAGCCGAAGGATCGTGTTTGGGTTCTTTTGAATTGTTTCTGTCCGTTGTTTCGCAATTTATGATTAACGAGGTCTATTAATGTAGATAGGAGATGAACAATTTCTTAAAATTTTACAGTAATAGTGACGAGGGTTAGCTGATATAAATATGATGATTATATTTTTTTTTCTCTAACCTATCTCGTCCCACTGCTAGACAAAGATCTCCCCAAAGTCCTTCCAAGTATCCCTATCCGTCGCTATCTACCATCATCCTCTTGGTAAGTTGACGAAATCGTCCCGCCAACGCTTTCTCGGCCGACCCCGACCTCGCCCTCCGTCTTCAGGCGTCCATGGTGTTACAATATGGGCCAATTTCTCGGGGTGCATTTGGTCCACGTGGCCCGCCGATGATTATATTATGACTATTTTACTAATATACAGAAAAAGTAGTGAGTTAAAACTTTTTCTTTTGTTTTTACTAACCTATATTGTCCCACTGCTGGGCAAAGGTCTCCCCATCTTCCCTCCGTCCATCATGGTCCAAAGTCAAATCTGATCAATCTAGTTTGAATGCATCCAGGTCGTCTCTCTATCTTTTTCGAGGCCTACCACGGCTGCGTCGTCCGTTCGGTTCAGTATCCACTGGGTGACTAGATTCTCCCATTGTCCTGGATGCATTCGAACCACATGGCCTGCCCAATCCCATTTTAAGCGGGCGGTCTTAATTTCTACATCGGCTATGCTGGTTTTGGCTCAAAGATGCTTCTCTCCATCGCTCTCTGACAAATCTTGAGTTGGAGAGTGCTTCTGTCAAGTCTGAGCTCCGTAGGTCAACATGGGCAGGATACACATGTCGATAAGATTTCGCTTCAGTGTCAGTAGAAAGGAACCCTTCATAAGCTGCTTCATATACCAGCGTTTTCAATGCGGCGATTGAGTTAAAACTAGTCTCCATAAAAAAAAAACAAAATCATAACGTCTGTTTCGAGAAACGTTTTTTCACATATTATTTGATAAATGCAAACCAGCAATATTGGATGATGATTTCAATTTAACAAATCATTGGAACTGTAAATATTATTCACCAGGCTTCCAATAATTATGTAATTATACATAACTGTCCACGAGTTTGTTAACATTATAAATTTAATTAAGTTTAGCTTAAAAATATAAATTATGGAATAATATGCTAATTAACATTACGTTCGCCTATGTATTATATTATTAATGCATAAAGAATTTTATAATATATTATACCAAAATATAATTATACCGATCGTCACGCAGTAGGTGCCTGAAGACGGGCGACAGCGCCGAGGAAGGCCTAGTAGACGCTGGCGTGACGATCTCGATGCCTTCGTGGTTATGATAGTTCTTCGATCATTTTGCCAACAATTTCTTCAGTGCGAGACGAGACGTTATTCGGAGCGGATCGCACTCACCCTGATTGTTCACGAATTGAACCGAAACATTGTCGGTCGAAACACCGATAAGATGGTACGTGATAAATCCCGTATTTATAATAAAGATTGAAATCAATCACGAAAGTTTTCTTAGTAAAACTTTTTCATACAAAAAACACATCGATTTTGGTTTATCTATCCTCAAATAAATAAATAAAATAAATATTGTTGGACCTTTAACACAGCGCTATCTAGCCCCAAACTAAGCAGAGCTTGTACTATGGGAACCAGATAACTGATAGAATACTTATATACTTATTTTTTGTAAATACATACTTATAATATATAGAAAAACAACCAGAACCGGAACAAATATCTGTAGATATTGCAAACATTTGTTCCGGGGCGGGAATCGAACCCGCTACCTCCTGTGTCTCAGCCGGCTATTCGCCCACTGCACCACAGAGGTCGACTTACACGTACATCTTAAATCAATAACTTACATGGACAAAAAGTTTCAAACTAACAACTTTTTTTCCTTGGGGAATTCAAAAGTTAGATGCCGTTAAAATACGAATAGAAGAAAAAGTTCGTTTTTTATAGATTCAGCATGTTTATTAAATTATTGTCGGTTAAACATGCATATGTAAATACAGGTGATAATTACATGCTAGGTAAGTCGAAACTTATACAACAGGTTGAGTAAGACGTAGGCGCAAATTGCTTTTAGTGGTGGTGATGTACCAGTAAACGCATTACCCTCCTGATGAAGCAATCAGGCAGACACTCTAACTTTAATAGGTTACATTAAAAATCGATACCTTCTCTAAAGTGTTGCTCTACGTTTTACATCAGTTGTAGATGTGTTTACGTGTTTCGATAACAGTTACACTTTTAGGAAAAGTTTGATTAATTGTAAGCAGTAACATTTGGTTAATAAATTGGTTTACAGCTCTTGAAATATTTATGTTGTCTCTAATAACATGATGACATGGCATCATCATCATCCACAGCCAATAAGTACCCACTGCTGGGTGTAGGCCTCCCATTGTAAACGCCACTCTTCCCGGTCCTGTGCAGCGCATCCAGGAGTTGCCCGCGACTTTTTTTATGTCGTCGACCCACCGCGCCGTCGGACGTCCTGGACTTCTTAGGTCTGTTCTTGGCCACCATTTGGTCAAAGATTTACTCTATCTGCCATCACCATCAAATGGCATGCATTGTAAATATTTTAACAAGTAAATAGATGGAAAACTGTAGTAAACCAGAATCTTTCCATACTGTACCAAAAACTAAAATAAGTTTTTTGTTGAAGCTTTTATAAAATTCATAATCAGTATTGCAGATTCAAATGAGCCCACCTCCATCCCTACCATATTATTGCATTGTCACTAAAGTTATTCCAAATTTAAATGCATAAACAATATTTCATGTCTGAGCTGTTGACCGTTGAGAAGTTCCTCCTTGGAAGCCAACCCTGAGAGCAGTAGCCATGTCATGGTGGAACTTTTAACTATCATAATAAAATAAAATTCGTATACAAAATTTCGTGTCTCTGATGAGGCGTTCCTTCGTCTTGAGCTAAACCAGGGAGTAGAATCAGGTCATGCATACAATAAAACTGACACTATAACACCCCAGGTAATGTCTACACAGTCCATTCCATCCAAAGGTTGTCTGGTAGAGATCGCTAATTAGCGATAAGACCGCCAATTGTATCCATAGATTTATGTAGTTGTTTTTTTTATATGTATTTGTTTCGTGGTGTGCAATAAAGTATTATGTAATCTAATCTAATCTAAAACTGCATTATCATCGGAACTGAACCAACATACTCGTATCAAATTTCAACTTCGTAGGATAAGAGGAAGTGGACTAACAAACTAACAAACAAACATTGCAAGCTAAATAAAAGCTAGTAATAATGTGACGTTGTATTAGTTTTTGTGTTCTCCTAAGCAAGCCCTTTCATTTGATACCCATACTGTGGTAGTGCAGAAAAAATAACTAGTCCGCCATCTTGAATGATCCGCCATATTTGAATTAGAATGAAGTTATATAGCTAAGCATGCATTGTCATCCAAAATAAGCGTGTATACCAAATTTCAGCTCAATCGGTTAATGATAACTGAATTAAAATTCAGTTGCAAGATTCCACGCGGACAAACATACATACATTGCAAATTAAATAAAAGCTTGTAAAAAATGTCTATGCAGCTATTCTATGAGAAGCTACCGTTCTGTCTGTCTGGTATGAACTATTGACCAAGGTGTGCTACCGGAACGCTTTCAATATTTGTCTCTACAACGAAGTTTTCAATCGATGATTCTCGTCTCTCAATCCAACGAAGTACCTATAATGAAACTTTAGTGTATAAAAAATAAAGCTCGTAAATCAGGCAGCATTTTTAAATGTGATGCTCGTTTTAAAGCGAATCTCGCAGCGAGCACGGAAATGAGCCAACTTCACTTTCCAGCGCGAAAATACTTGAAAACTTACCGTGATACGCTCCGCGCGTACTACCTAAATAGTAAATTGTGCTCATTCTGTTGTGTGTCACATAGTTTTGTTCTCGTGTGCTTACTATTGCCTGGAAGAAAAGATATAAGGCAGGCACATACTATAAGCCGGTGTCGTAGCTAGATAAAAGATATCAGTATTTGTAGCACCATTGTAATAGATCCGAGACCTATGTTAATATGCACAGAATATAAAAAAACTTATATAAGGTGTTGCAATTTAAAACAATTATATTGAAGGTATGGTTTCTACACAAAAATAAAAAATAAATGTATATAAAAAAATGTTCTTGTTTTATTATCAAAATCTCCAGAAAATCGATAAAATGCTGCTCGACGAAATGTTACAGAACTAGCATAATGTACGATGCCACAGATTACTAATTCATTCTGTGATGAATTCGTCTATGAACCCAACCACTATATACAGAGCACGTATAGTGTGTACGGCAGAGCGGTAAGTACCTACATGTTAGGCACAAAAACTCAAATAAGAAGTTTTTGGATAAAAAAAACACATATATATTTGTTATTTATGGTCTCAAAAAAATACTCCGTCATTATTTGTAATTTAAATAGCAACACCGACATACGAGTAGGTATAATATAAAGCATCAATTAATTTATTCATTCTTAACAATTGTTTTATGAACTATATAGGACCAAATGTAACAACGTAATAATTTGAGTACTTTACATAGCTGTATTCTCACTAGGAAGATGTTCGGCTGAGTGTCGCCTCGAGCAATGTTAGTATAGTCAGGCCTCTCTCGCATTCACCTACATCCATCCATTGCACTTGACACAGCTTACGTATATACATGCATCAGTGTAGTTGGTTTTCATGACCCAGAACAAACTACATAATACCTACACTGAGCAAAAGAGTAAAAGACAAAATCCACCGCTGTATTCGTCGATGATCATCATCATCATCATATCAGCAATCATATCGTCAACTGCTGAACATAAAAAAAATATAAAAATATAAATATTGCTGGACATTTCACACAGCGCTATCTAGACCTCAACCATAAAGCAGTCAGCGAAAATACGTTACAAATGTTTCCAGGTTCAGAATCCGGAGGCTCTTTTTACAATATCGTTTAACCACGTATTAAAAACATTTCAAAACTCTATTCACTCAAGTATTGATATTTGACAGTTTTTTAATAAGTCGATTGACGACTAAATTTAGTTTTGCGATAGAGCCTCTGTGTGAACATGAGTATAATAAATAAATAAATATTGCTGGACATGTCACACAGCGCTATCTAGCCCCAAACTAAGCAGAGCTTGTACTATGGGAACTAGATAACTGATAGAATACTTATATACATTTTTATTTGTAAATACATACTTATAATATATAGAGAAACAACCAGACCCGGGAAAAATATCTGTAGATCATGCAAACATTTGTTCCGCAGCGGGAATCGAATCCGCTACCTCCTGCGTCTCAGCCGTCTATTCGCCCACTGCGCCACGGAGGTCGAACATAGGCCTACCCCATAGATTTCCAGAGCGACCGATCTCGTACATCCTGGACCCAACGGCTCCCAGTAACCTTTATCAGGTCGTCCATCTTACGCTGCGTTTTCCAGTGTATGATCTCCACTCTAGAAACCTTTATGACCCCACGGCCGTCAGTTTTTGTAGCAATGTGCCTCGCTCACTGCCAATTCTGCTTGCTAATCCTCTTCTTTGGTTCGTCTACGTATCTTCTGATTTCTGATTTGGTCTTGTAGAGAAACACCAATCATAGCATCTTATGAGGCCCAGAGAAGCTTGGGATTGAAATTGCTCCAACTCGTTCAAAATGTTACAATTTAGACGTAATTTATGTTCTGTATTATGTATTGTAAAAGGATCATTAAAAAAAACATCCAGCCTTGTTTCTTGCCTTTCTTTCCTGGCTTGGTCGCGAAGGAACAGGCAGTAAAATTGACGTTTCAAAGTGATCCTTGTGATTTTAATGAATAAAAATATTTGAATTTGAAAATTTTGAATTTGAATTTGAATTTACATTATGACCTATGTATATATCTGTTTTTATTACTATGATGTACTGTTATTGCCTTTAAGTTTGTTTTTAGTCTTAAATTTAGTATGTAAGTTGCATGTTCTTCTTTTCTGGTAAATAAACTTTATTCTTATTCTTCTCATATGAGAGACCACATTTCTGTGCCAGATGTCATCATTGGTAACACACACCGATCAAAGACTTTCGCCTTCAGACACTAAAGTATTTTGGACGTCTCGTATTCATCGTATAATTAATAAAAGCATTGACTTAAATAATTATGTAGGTTGGTTTTGGTCCGTTATTCTATATTTCCTTTAGTAGGGTCTAAGGATACTTATTTATGAAGGCTTTTCACTTTATAGGTGTTTCCGTAATAAATTTAATTTCTTATCAAATTATGACGGTGATTAGGTTTCCTTTTGTACCAAAACCTGCCAACTTTCATTTCGTCATCGGAGTAGGAAGTTGAAAAGCTCTCAAATAGGTCTTCCCAAAGAGGTTTGTTAATAAAATTCTTTGGTGTTTGAGAGGCATTTTATTTAATTGGAAAGTTTTAAACACGGTTTAAGAGAGTGGCAACTTTACATCATTTCCGACATTGCGTTTACAATCATTAAATAAAAAATAATAAACCTTTCACACAGCGCTATCTAGACGAAAAAACGCCAGTCAAAGACGAAGCGAATCCTTATAGTATGGGAACCAGATATCAATATGTACTTATTTTACATATTTAAAATGGTATACCTATTATATATGTATATGTACATCCAGATCTGGAACAAATATATGTAGATCATACAAACATTTGTTCTGCGGCGGGAATCCAACCCGCAACATCGGGCGTCACAGACGGCTATTCGCTCACTATGCGATAAGACCGCCAATTATATACATTCATTTGAATACGTTTAATTGTTTTGTTGTTTGACGACCTCCGTGGCGCAGTGGGCGAACAGCCGGCTGAGACGCAGGAGGTAGCGGGTTCGCTTCCCGCTGCGGAATAAATGTTTGTATGATCTACATATGTTTGTTTCGGTTCTGGATGTTTTTCTATTTAATAAAAGTATGTATATACAAAAAAAAAGTATATAAGTATTCTATCAGTTATCTGGTTTCCATAGTACAAGCTTTGCTTAGTTTGGGACTAGATGGCGTTGTGTAAAATGTCTAGCATTATTTATTTATTTATTTATTTATTTATGGTGTGCAAGTATTATGTAATTATTTAATACTACAGAAGTCGTCATACTGTATTTTTGACTTAATTAATATATACACTTTGCTGTTAGTTTCAGTTTCACTCCACACGCCAAGTAGGAGGCCTTCTGTGGCCTAAAAAAAATTTAATCCGTATTCGCCACTACACTGAAAAAACGAATAGGTTGAATTCCATTTAAGTTGCGTTAACTTAATATTATGTTTCATCAACTATTATAGTACATTTAGTTCTACAAAAATTAAATTGCTAAAAATTAATAGGTTAAACCAACCACTAAAAGAAGTTATTACAAAACAACATTTTTTGTATATTCGAATCTAAGTAAGTCTAACTGATAATTTAGTAAAAGCCAACATTTTAACGAAGTTAAATATATATAATCAGGTCAAATTTACCTTTATAGTTCAACTATTTTTATTTTGTTAATTCAACAAATCATGTCGGTAGGTGCAAAAATCAACCTAAAATATAGGTTGAAAAAAGGTTAAAACAAGTTATTATTTCTTTCAGTGTAGTTCTACGAACTAAGTGGATAAGACTGGTAGGCACTTGTTTTCACTACGTGTTTGTAATTGAGAGTACGGAATTCCGTCGGCAATTTGAGTGTTTAATTTCAACCAAACCTCAACCATAAAGCAGCCAGCGAAAATACGTTACAAATGTTTTCAGGTTTAGAATCCAGAGGCTCTTTTTACTATATCGTTTAACCACGTATTAAAAACATTTCAAAACTCTATTCACTCAAGTATTGATATTTGACAGTGTTTTAATAAGTCGATTGACGACTAAATTTAGTTTTGGGATAGAGCCTCTGTGTGAACATGAGTATAATAAATAAATAAATATTACTGGACATGTCACACAGCGCTATCTAGCCCCAAACTAAACAGAGCTTGTACTATGGGAACCAGATAACTGATAGAATACTTATATACTTTTTTGTAAATACATACTTATGATACAAAGAAAAACATCCAGACCCGTAACAAATATCTGTAGATCATGCAAACATTTGTTCCGCAGTGGGAATCGAACCCGCTACCTCCTGCGTCTCAGCCGGCTATTCACCCATTGCGCCACGGAGGTTGTCAATGCCAACGATGCTATTTTGTTAGAAAAATGTTTGTCCGAATCAAATGCATCAGCACAATCACAAAAATCAACATTAATGGTGTTTGAAAAAGAACAGTAAATATTTGCGAGTAATTTCTTGGAGCTTTTTGGCGCCGGCGCCGTCGTCTGTCTCTCAGATCTCCATCGGGCTATCAAAGGATAAAATTATGTGAAGTAAAATGTTCCCAAAACAACAACGGATATTAGAACTGTCAAAGTTTAAAAGCGACTCAAAACTCTGCTGTTGGCAGGGTCGGTTCTTTTGGTCGCAAAATGTAAAACAAGGCAGTGACTTTTTGCCAAAAATAATTTATTTTTAAGTCTGTGAACATTCGTACAACTTTTGTAGGCGATGAAACGCAAAATAATCGGTTAGGGTAACACTTTTGTTTCTAATAAAAATAATTCCGTTTGCTAATTAATGGGAGTTTTGCCAGTTATGTCTTCATGATGCAAGCGACAGAGGAGTGGAGTGAACCTGGTAGGTGTTTGCCTGTACAATGATGATGCAGCCTCTAAACACGATGGGTGACCGTTGACGAAGAGAATCGCACACAAACCCTCACCCCCGCGCCCGTCTACTCGCGCGCAGAGGGCTGCGGCGCGTAGTGTAAGACGAGACGCAGTGCGGAGCTGATCGCTCTCACCCTCATTAAGGTTCACAAATTGAACCGAAACATTGATGGTCGTAACACCGATAAAACGGTACGTATTTATAATAATGATGAGAGTTATTGTCTTGTTATCTGACGCGACTTTACAATCTAATCTAAAAGGAACACATTTCGTGTCTCCAGGACCAGCGGCTTAGGTAGTCCGTTGTAAGTATCATAGAAAATAATGCAGGTTGTACATGTAGGTACATTAAATCAATCAGTAAGGACTTTAATTCTTATAATATGTTAGAAAAGGTCATATATTATTACAATAATGTTATTTTATCCAACTTTAAAGTGTATTTTCTGCCTTCTAACATATTCCACGCATTATCGTTGCATTATCCGCAGTTTGTGGAGGTAAAGACTGCACAGCGGCGCCGTCAGGGTCGGAAGCTTATTGTTTGCCTTCTCCGCTCTTATCTGTTACCATGAGCGCGCCCGAATATAGGGAATTGTGCAATCTGAGCTATGCGTATTCAATCTAGAAACATCGACCGATAGCTTGCACTTATACGGCTCCTGATCAGATATGCGTGGATTTATGCGGTTTGTGTCTAGAAATTGAGACTGTTGTGTGATGCAAGACTTCAAAAGGTTGGTGTTTTTTAAAACATTTGAGTACCTAGGTTATGAATTCAATTATTTCAAACTTCATCATTATTCACAGACCTCTCTAAGTTTGTACTTTTCAGCACGATCGAACGCTAGTCTCACCGATCGATCGATTCATATCATACAAATTTTTTACAAGTTTTATTATCATGTTATTGTAAGCAGACTTTACAGTTAACTTTTACTGTGGAGAGTTTCGTCACAGGTTACTTATATCATGAGATTTTATGATTACAATACAGATCACTACATTACGTTTCATTTATATGAACAAACACAAATACTTGAATTGATAAATAAATATTGCTGGACATTTCACACACCGCTATCTAGCCCCAAACTAAGCAGAGCTTGTACTATGGGAACCAGATAACTAATAGAATACTTATATACTTTTTTTTGTAAATACATACTTATAATATATAGAAACACAACCAGACCCGGAACAAATATCTGTAGATCATGCAAACATTTGTTCCGCAACGGGAAGCGAACCCACTACCTCCTGCGTCTCAGCCGGCTGTTCGCCCACTGCGCCACGGAGGTCGTCCTGATACAATTGATATTAAAATTTATTCACGAAACCACATCATTTATTCTTGTCAATCTACCAAAGTAAACGGATAAAAGTAGTTGTTTAATTAACCATGATTTTCTAATACTATTTCTGTAGCTCGACGTTGCCAGAAAGGGAGGTATAACAGTGGCCCAGGAGGGGGGATCGTCTGAGAGCATTATGTGATATTATTGCCAAAATAATAACGTATAGTAGAAACCGTTTAATAGGGTTACCGATATGGGAAAATAGATTATACCTCAGAAGCATCTACTATGTATTTTATTACTCAAACACATTGGTAGTAAAACTTTCCGGTTAGTTTTCCTGTTCTAACATCGGTATCATCGTAAGGTATTCGCTAGTCAAACACTCACAAGAGTTATTTTTGCGTGCATGTGTCTATCAAATAATAGAGCCTTTTAAAGGTTTTTCTTCGAAATAACATTTTTTCACTTATTTGTTCCGTTATGCTACTCGTGTAGAGGTACCTACTAAAATTTACATTTTACATAATATTATATCAAAAGCAACTCTGATTCCCAGAGATGCCACGTATACAAGTTTTAATTATTTAAGGATGGGATCCAACCCGATTTAAACATATGAGACCTCGTAGGTAAGTGGTTGATTTTCACTTGAGAAGAGGGCACGTCACACACACCTGTCCTGCAATCTACCTGCAGCACTGGACAATAACATCAACGTTTTGTTTTGAAGTGAATAGCTAAGGATGTTACGTTAATAAGCAAATTCCAGGAATAAAATGAAAATTGGCTAAAACAAGAATTTATGTATTATTTATTTATATTAATACTTTGTTGCACAAACAATACAAATTACATGTACAAAAGGTGGGCTTAATACTAATAGTATTTTCTACCTGCCAACCTCAGAGGTAACAAAAAAGGTAAATAAATAAATAATAATAAATATTGCTGAAGATTTCACACAGCGCTATCTAGCCCCAAACGAAGCAGAGCTTGTACTATGGGAACCAGATACCTGATAGAATACTTATGTACTTTTTTTTTGTAAATACATACTTATAATATATAGAAAAACATCCAGACTCGGAACAAATATCTGTAGATCATGCAAACATTTGTTCCGCGGCGGGAATCGAACCCGCTACCTCCTGCGTCTCAGTCAGCTATTCGCCCACTGCGCCACGGAGCTCGTCAAAGGTTTACGTGCTAACTTAAAACAATATAAACATAATAGATACTTACAAACAAAAGAAACACAAATAACATTGAACTCCGATCACAGTAACAATAAATACATAAACCTACATAATATAATAATAATTTTATCATACTTTAAGTATAGTTCATATAAGTTTTTGGTATATATATTTATTTATGTTTTTGTACACTCACCTACTTTTAAAATCATCTCTCTCTAGTCTCAAAGGTTTGCTGGAAGAAAACTCTTCGTTACACACAAAGTCAAAGTCAAATATTTTTATTCATTAAATTCACCAGGATCACTTTGAAACGTCAATTTTACTGCCTGTTCCTTCGCGACTAAGCCAGGAAAGAAAGGCAAGAAACAAAGCTGGTTGTTTTTTTAATGATCCTTTTACAATACATAATACAGAAATAAATTACGTCTAAATTGTAACATTTTGAACGAGTTGGAGCAATTTCAATTCCAAGCTTCTCTATCATCTAAATAATCC
This sequence comes from Philereme transversata, assembly GCA_963924445.1. Taxonomy (NCBI): domain Eukaryota; kingdom Metazoa; phylum Arthropoda; class Insecta; order Lepidoptera; family Geometridae; genus Philereme; species Philereme transversata. The sequence goes on from OZ004353.1 coordinate 10,802,349, forward strand.
GATATTTTATAGTAGGCTCTTTTATAAAGATTTTGTTTAATTACGTTTTTAAATTTATTAATTGTCAATTAAGTACATTTCTTGAGAGTTTGTTATAAAAGCGTACACCTTGCCCTTTAAACGATTTACTAACTTTATGGAGTCTACAAATGGCAACAGCGAGTTTATCTCTAGTATTAAAATTATGATTATCGCTATTTTTCTTAAACAAATTAATATTTTTGTGAACATACATTAGATTTTCATAGATGTATTGACAATGGAATGTCATAATATTTATTTCTTTAAACTTATTGCGTAATGATTCTCTTCTACTACTTAAGCTCGCCTTTGTACATGACCTCTATTTCTGTATTTTTAAATGTATTTTCTTGTGTGCAATAAAGAATAAAGCATATTATCGGTGTTCATTCAAATAACCGTTCAGAATTTTGTAACTACATTTTTACGTTTTGATAACAATAATGATGTATAGTAATCGCAAAAGTACACAACATATACAACGGCAAATTGTTAATTATTATAATCTAATCTATTGATATGACAAGTTTGAGTCTGTACACTATAAAGTTATCTATGTATTTCTTAAAATATATTTCTTTTGATGACACCCCTAGCTATTCTGTTGAAAATGAAACGTCCGATATCGTCCAGTGGAGTTTAATCGCGAGACAGGTGTGTGCGACGTGGCCTCATTGCGGCCCGTTTTCTATTTATCGCCCTTAACTTTGGTACAAGATACGCGTTTAATAGGCGACAACAATCTCTCTATTCCCTGCGCGTGCGCGACAAGATTAGCGAGGCCCGTTCTAATATTCTACACTGTAATTCTACACTTAGTCATCGATCTCGGACCCTTGCCCACAGGGCCACTAAATCTTGAAAACAAAAAACCTTAATCAAAAAGAAAAAAACAAATAGCTACAAAATAATGAACTATTATAGTATTCATGAACTATAATCCTATTCAAATGAAACTTAATAAACGTCGGAGTGGAGTAAGTACACCTTAGTAGGTATTATAAAACTTTGATACCTACATCATGTATCCCGCGCGAAATGTAAGGTAAAAAAGACGCGATCAGATCTAAAACGCTCCCTCTTCCACACTACAGCACATAAATAACAGATCAATTATTTGATGTGGTACATCGAGCGACACAAGCTTTCACAACAGTCTATACGCATTTAATAATTGATGAATAGATGATTAAGAAGATAATTTAAAACGTTGCCAGATAGAACTAGCCGTGGGCGGTGAATTCGCGAGAGAATTTGTGCGTTGTTAATTTTAAACTATGCATGTGAAATGAGCTGTAGGTGCAAATACTAAACAGGGTGACAAACATACATAAAGGGGCCTTCGGAACATGTATGATAGGATTGCAATTTTTAACCCTTTCGGATTTATTTGTACGGGTGAAAAAAACTTCAACCAAAAATTCTAATAAATACAAATATATTCGTTCTATAGATAAAGTAACTGAGTGTGATACGTAATTATATTTTTTTTTGTTTTGTTTCTGACCCACTGCTGAGCAAAGGCCTCCCCTTTTTTTCTCGATTCTGTGCCAAATCCTACATAGTCATACTATGAGTTTGTTTATTTATTTGTTTGTTAAGTTTTCAGGTCGTAGTGTCTGAACTGGTGGTAAACTTAGTATATGGATAGATTATGACCTGTGGCCAACCTCAATCTTTAGCAATATTAAAATAATGTTACACTGACATTTCGTGCCATAACCCTCAATAAGTAAGCTTACTTTATTATTGTAAAGGCGAAGCAGTTTTGGTGACGTCACCATAAATCGTTCACTTAAAACGTTTCACATTAGAGCTCAAATAAAGCATAAAATTATCCTAAAAAGTAAGTTAATTGAGTTTATTTTCGCAATGTTTTATACTGAACGTGGTGTAATCACTAGCAATTAACTAATTGCACTAAATATACAACATTATTAGGATTATAACAGTAATGTTTAAAAGTTTTGTGGTTCAAAACGAAGTAATGTTGTAACAACACATATTTAATCGAGCGAAGCGATCTCCAAATCAACTTGGGCAATTCGGCGTTGTATGTATGTATGTATGTTTGTCCGAGGATAACTTACGAAGCTTTTATCCGATCATCGTGAAATTTGGTATATAGGTAGGTAATGATGGCACAATTTTGGTGTGACTCAATAAGCTAAAAATTTTGGGGGTTGTTGAGATATTGGGGTTCAAGAGGGGTAAAAAAAATGAAAATGAGACTGTTAGGTCAAGTGAGACGTCAAATGAAAGGCCTTCATTAGCACATTTCGATCTCGTTTTTATTTTTAGTAAAGTTTTTGTAGTTTTTGAGTTATTAGCCATAATATAAACTAAACTTTGACAAAATTCACAGGGTACACCAGTGACCCCACAGTGCTGTAATTTGGTATGCGCGTAGCTTAAGTATCACAAATATAGGCAAAAGTCAGAAATCTAGAATAACTGCAATTTATATCCCAAAAAAGCGCAATCAATTAACATGAACTCCCGTTACCAAGGCGGCTCTATGTTCAAATCATAACTCTCTGCAGTGTGTTGAAAGGTATAACTGATTGTCCCACTCTTCTCACTGAAGCCAGCCGGCTTTGCGTGCCCGAACAACGTGCCAGATTTCGATCAGGCCGAGTGCGCTTGTTGGAACCACTGCGAGCACGTACGTTGCACTGCCAACAGTCACCCATCTCCCGTGCGCAGCGCAGCCTTAATGAGCTTATTTCCATCCATCCTCAGTTTGATGTGTTTGCGGATGACTGGAAGACGATCGAGCGAGTGTGTCTCAGTTATTGTGAGAGTATTTAATTATGTATACCTATGTTATGTTAGTTTTTTTATGTGCCTATTGTATTTGTATATCTGTTGTGTTTTTTTTGTGTATCTTGTTAAAATAAGTTAATAATGAATGTAGGTAAGTATATTATAATTTTTTTTTTTTTTCTTGTAGAAGTTTTAGATATAGCGTATTAGATTAATTCTGTAAAGTTATATTTAAGTGTAAATAAACGAATTTGAATTTGAATTTGAATTTGAATTTGTTACCTGTAATTTTAATGAAACTGTAGGTTAAGTTAGTTGGTTATTTATCTCGTGGCACTATTTTGATGGTCAAAGATTACGAATAATATTTTTTTTGTTTTTAGGGTAGACTCGCGAGATCTCAGTTCGGGGCGAACCACTAGTAATCCTCCTGAAACATGATGGTTTTCTAAAAGATTTGTGTCGGCGCCCTAGATTAAGACATTCTCGTATAAGCTATTTTTATTAACAAACCACGCGTGCAAAGACGCGGGCGTAAGCTAGTTATACATAAAGATACATAGTAGTTTATAATAATTAATTTAGTATTTTTCAAATTTTCGCGATCACTGTACATAATTATTGATTAAAACGGGAATTTATCGCGTACCTTTTTACCCTTTAATTTGTTATCTCGACGTTACGGCTGTCTTGCAACAGTCGTGGTCACGGGTTGAAGTGATGGAAGCTGCAGCAACTACCCTCACTTGGTCTTCAGAATTAGAAATGTCCTCGTTCATATTACGACACACTACACTAACCGTATCTACGCACTGAGACGACCGATCACGACGCGCACACCTAGCAATCACCGGGTTCCAGGACGCTGAGAGTCTATAGGCATCTTCCCGATTGAAATTTTGAAATTTCTTGATTTCAATCACTTCACGAACTATTTTCTTGTAATAATAGCGTTAACTAGAGATAATAGTAAATTAGTTAATTAATTCGTTATATTAATTTATGAATAACACATGTTACAGGTCAAAAATAAATAGGTTAAAATATACCTAAAATAAAATAACCATAATATTAGTCTAATACATATTAATGTATTAGACTAATACAGTTTAACACAGCTTAATAATACAGCTCATAAATTATTTGTACGTTTTGCAAATTAAATAATAATAACAATAATAATACCTAATCCAAAATATATTTAATGACAGAAAGAATATACAATTATTCATATTACTAAAATACAGAAGACACAGTTGAATCATCTAAATACTGTTGCAAAGGATCTATAGATAGCTCAACTGCTCCAGATCACTACCAGGCGGCAGTATCCTCAAGACACTAGCTGCATTGCCCCGCTGAATAATAATAATAATATAATAATCTTATACATAACAATGATTTGAAAAATAATTATACTTATTGTTAAAATTCAACAATAATAATTAATTTACAAATTCATTAAAATCGAAGAATGTTTGACATATTACCCATTTTACCTAAATATGGCTAGTTAATGTTAAATACATAAAAGGAAAATATCCAGTCAAATCATACGAACTTACCTACATGTAACGTCTTTTATCAACATATTTTCCTACGTAGAAATATGGCAGGAGATAGATACCTACCCTATTTAAAACAACATGCATGACATTTGCATTCAAAGTTTCCATTCGAGCCTGCCGGATTTTTCGACGTTTATTTCCAGTAAAGTTTAATTCCCAACATAAAGCGCGCTCACAAGCGGTGTCTGGCAAGTTTCATCATCACAGATGCTTCGGTAGGAAGCTTACTTTGAATACAAAGCCTACAAGTATAAAAGGCTTGGTCTCCGCTCTATTTTGTGTGTGACAAGCCGGGAAGGCGCGAGAACGCGTCAACACTATTTTGACGACAGATTTCAACGTGTGTGTGACAAGATGTTTTAAGAAAGTAGGGTATTTTTGAACGAATGTAGGTCGTAAGTATTTATAATATTAAGTCTTAGATTTTTACACAGTTTTTTTCTCAGTTTATGTAGAACTAGGCTTATGAATTACAATAATTCAGGATGAAAATATCTGCAGCGGTTTGAGTATAATTAAATGCATGAGTTGTGGGTATATCCTGTCGGATCAAGCGGTTCTGATCACGTAAAAACGTCCCGTCTGATCACATCCGACAGGACATACAAAAAAAGGATTGTGTGGTTTTATGAAACCACGTTAAAAGTGAAACTTTGTTTCACGTTATAGACATTTTTCCTCGTTGGCACAAATGAGTAATAGTCTATACACTACACAGTCAGCTGATGCGAACTATAGGCGCCGCCATATTGGCGCTCGCTGCTCTGACGAGCGCTTTTCACTTTATCCCTACTCCGCGGCGGACCGTCACGCGACATGCAACACACAGACGAAAAAGTTTGAGACGATGTAATAAAAGTTTCACTTTAAAAATAATTTAATCTGGCCTCTCTAATCACGACACAGATTTAATAACAAAAATCATATCATGTCGTGATCAGAATCACGTGTGCTATCAGCTAAACTGCATATCAAATTACGACTTCACTCAAATGTGAGATGTAAATACAGTTATAAAGATTTTTCATTCAACAATTTGATCATTTTAAGCTTCCATATTCACACCAAAATTATCCTTGCGATTTCCACAAGGCGTTGTCTACCGAAGTGCGCTGTTTGTGTGATCGCTGGATGAGCACACAATGTCAGCTCAACTATCGACGGTGCTTGTCGTTTGAAGTTGCTGTAGGGAAGCTGATTACACTGTATAAACAATTTGTTAAGAACCGTTCATATTGGTTTTAGGATGTCTTCTGTGATTTATTCAATTCAATAAAATTTATTTCAGACGTAAGTATTACGTCCATATATTGTTAGTTGTTATACATTTGTTTACAACTATGTTAATATTACAAATATAACATAAATAAGGATAAAGGACAATGATAATAATAATAATTAAATCAAAACAAATTACAAATCAAATTTAAAATCAAAATAAAATAAATTAAAAACACATGTCAAACAATGATAAAAAATATATATGAATAAATAAAAAACTAAAATACTTATTTTCTAACATGCAGCTGAACTAGGTGCCACAGTATTGGGCAGTCAGCTTTATCAGACAAAACGCGTAGGATAGTGTTACCGCTGCCGCGGGCACGGCGCAGCATCGAGGCGGCTCTCTTGCGTAGAATGGCATGAAAACCATCCGTGTGAGCATCTGCAAACATGCCTGATGCACTGCAGTACCTCGGCAGCCCCAACAGCATCCTAAACGCGTTATTATACTGAACGCGTAGGGCATTGATTGTCTTCTGCGTATAGTTGGTCCATAGACTGCATGTGTAAAAAGACTGGCAGAAGGCCTTAAAGAGAGTTACCTTTACTGCTCCCGTGCACCGTGCAAATCTACGAGCCAACATATTGCTTCGGACAGCCAACGCCCGACGCTCCCTCTCAATGTCCTCATTGTCCGTGAGGTCCTCCGTGACCCAGTGGTCCAGGTACTTGAAACGTGAAACTCTGGGTAAGGTGACACCATCAAGAAGACGGGTGGTACATCGGTGATCTTGTGACCCTGCGATTGGAATACCAGCAGTTCACTTTTATTCACGTTGTACCTGAGCCCATGAGCCTCGGCGTATGCTTCACACCGCTAAAGGAGTTTTCTGACGGCACTTATCGATTTATAAAGCGAAATAGTTCATAAACAAGTGGATTGTGTTTCTTTAGTCCTTTTGGGGTTCTAGATTAAAATCGGATGTTAAGTCCCCAAAGTTAAATTACACGCCATCTAAAACACATAAAATATAAATAAATAATAAATAAATATTGCTGGACATTTCACACAGCGCTATCTAGCCCCAAACTAAGCAGAGCTTGTACTATGGGAACCAAATAACTGATAGAATACTTAGATATATTTTTTTAGTAAATACATACTTATAATATATAGAGAAACAACCAGACCCGGAACAAATATCTGTAAGTCATGCATACATTGTGTTCCGTGGTGGGAATCGAACCCGCTACCTCCTGCGTCTCAGCCTGATGAAATATGTGACTGAAATATTGAACGTTACGTCAAAGCATTATTTAACTACCTACCTCCAATTTCTTAAGAACCCCACAACATGTTTCTTTGTTACGAACGCTCACGAATTTACTGACTTCCTTTATTAAATCTACTTACAGCAAGATTTAACGTTAAATGTGTAAAATACAGTGTAACTTAGCAATCAAATAACCAAGACTTTACAATGAAAGCGGGAACACGTTTTCGCAACGGCAAAATTATCATTGCAGAGTGTATTTCCAGCCTCTTTGCAGAACAAATTCCACTTGTCAAAATGTTCACGCCATGTTCACGGGAATCACAAAGCGAGACGTTTACAAAGAACGGGCCCAACAAATTGTTCCGTCAAGCGCCATGTTTGCGTAATATGCGGTCGGCCGACAGCCACTATCAACGGTATTATTAGGTCGTATGTGCTTATTTTCACCGCATTTGGGCTGTTTAAGGCTGTCGCAATTGCGTTGGGGTAACTCAGTCCTACGCTCAATTATAGTCTACCTTCGCACATGTGTCTATCGACAGAGATAGCCAGTGTTTCGCGGTAGACCTCCGGTATTTAATCGCTGGAACCCTGAAAGTTTTCTCATTAGAATTGTTTAATTTTCCCGTTTTATCTGGAAAAGATGGTTTATTTTTCAATGATTTCGTTATTGTAGGTTTATAAAAAGAACTCTATTTTATTTAATTGAAAGTTTACTAAAGAAACGTTTATTTCGCATGGTTTGAAATAATTTTATATATCTTTAAAAAAGCGTAACGTGTTTTCTAAGGGTAGGTACTCTAAGCAGGCTAATATTTAGGTGAGTACTTGCAACTTAACAAAAAAGAGAAAAGAGTGTATTCATTGTGCTCTTTCTATTCACGTTACATTTTTCTCTGCGTGGAGATTAAACCCCATTGTACTGTCAGTCAAGCAATCGCGTTTCTGACAATTTTTTTTATGTAACGTGAACCGCGTACGATGCGTATACTATACTAACCCTCGCATGAGCCCTGACAGGTGACAGTTTTGTGTTCGGACAAGTAAATGAATGAATGAATAATGCTGGATATTTCGCACAGCGCTATTTAGCCCCAAACTAAGCAAAGCTTGTACTATGCGAACCAGATAAATTTATTTTTGTATAGATATGCATAAAAATTACTGTACCGCGAACATGCAAACATTTGTTCCGTGGCGGTAATCAAACCCTGCGTCTTAGCCTTCTGTGTTAGCCAGTAAATAGAGGAAATTTGATTAATATTTTAATCTACCATTTAAAGCTTTTTCTAGGAAATATTTCCTTGGTATTTATACGTGTATTTTAAGTTTTATTCTTTTTTGGTATAACTATCGTCTACAAATGTAAAACAATGTTTAATTTTTTTTTATAGGCGAACCATAACTAATATTACAATTACACAAGTTCATACAACTAAATTTGAGTAATTGTAATATTAATTACGTAAATCGAACGTACTAGACGCGTTTTTTACCTATTTATAACGCTTCTCAGCCCATTTCCACAGTGACAGTAACCGGAGATTGATTTAGCTGATGGGTCATTGAGAAACGAGACACTACTCACCCTCGATATTGGATCGCTCATATTTATATCGATCTTAAGAATTATTGGGTTCATTCTATGACATGTGACATCGTTACTCAAATATTGATGTTGATATTTTAAGAACAAACACGTGAGCTAAAATAAATGAGGAGTAAAGGTCTTTGGTTTAGCCTGACACGCAGACATGCTAACATAACGGGCGTTAGTCGACGGGTATCGCGTTTAAAATGGCAACGTTAAAAACCACCACTTTACATGTTACCTACCTTATTTTAAATCAATCAGCCAGCAACAAAGCGACTTTATTAAGTGGCGAGAAAGTTATTGATATATGTACCATTAAAACACATTTAAAATAAGTATTTTTGAATGTTTGATGTGAGTTCAAGTGAACAGTATTTGCATATTGTTTTACGAGATTCTGAAGTTAACGTTTTTGCAATGTCCGGTAATTAAAAACTCGCTTCTAAAGGCTTCTGGTATTGCCATTCTATAAATTACCCTATAGAAAGAACAGAAAAGGAAAAAAAACATTTTATGCAAAATCATACAGAAAGAGAATGACAAAACCGGTCTGTTTTTAACTGAAATAGTATGGGGAAATCCGAAATAACAGCAGATACAGAAAAACTGCCTTGGGAACCATTAGGTCTTATTTATAGAAAAAAGATTGATATAAATTAATTCCTTCCTACAAATACGAAATACGAGGCATGCCTTTTAAGTTTTGTCGTTTGAAGAAAAAAACACATCTAGAACCTTATAGTACTTTTTATTGTTTTTCAAAGTATTGACAACGTAGCTTAAAACACTTTTCCATTCGCTCAAACCAGTTATTATAACATTTATTCCACTCTAAAGTGGGGTGTTCAAAATGGCTGTCTTGAAAGCGTCGACTGCTTCTTCACCGGACTGGAACCTTTGACCACGAAGATTTTTCTTAATTTTAGGAAATGTAAAGTAATCGTTAGGGCTTAGGTCAGGACTGTATGGAGGATGGTCAAGAATTTCTACTTTTTCCTGCTTCAAATACTCAATCGTTTGACGAGCGCTGTGTGAGCTTGCGTTGTCGTGGTGCAGGATGATGCGTCGCTTTGAGTTAGATTTTCGAAGTTCGGCGATGACTTGTGGTAAACAAACTGTAGTATACCACTCTGCGTTAACCGTTCTACGATCTTCAAGTGCAATAGTCGCAACATGGCCGGTTTTTCCAATGAACGTGGCCACCATCTTCTTTGAAGTGCTTCGAGAACGAACAACTTTAGTCGGCTTTGGCTCGTCTTGAAAGACCCAGATTGTAGATTGTTGTTTGGTATCAGGATCGTAGGCATAGATCCAAGATTCGTCACCACTTATGATGTCGTAGACGTGATTTGACTCCCCTCGGTTGAACCTTTGCAGAGTTTTCTTACACCATCTGACGCGGGCCGCCTTGTGATCGTCGGAAAGCAGATGCGGTATCCAACGGCAAACTAGCTTTCTCACACCAAGCGCTTCATGCAAGATCTTCTGAATGGTTGTCCCTGAGATGCCTAATAGAGCCTCTATCTCTCGATACGTCACATGACGATCTTCGAGAATTAGTTGTCTCACAGCAATGATGTTATCTTCAGTGAAGGCGGATTTTGGGCGTCCTTCGCGAAATCTGTCACTAACACTAGTATGTCCACGCTGGAATTCTAAATACCAGCGTTCGACAGTCCGCAGACATGGGGCTACATCACTGAACACAGATGTTAGCTCTTCTAAACACTGAAGCCGTGTCAGGCCTCTTCTAAAGTTGTAGAAAATTATTGCACGAACATTTTCCTTAGAAAGATTCATTTTCGTACGTGACCTGACAGATTCAAATCGAAACTGTGACTAAACAATAGCATTAATCCTAATACTTTCAACTGTTTTGAGATTCAAAATGTAAACACATTCGAATATAGAACAGTTCCAAATTCAAAATTGCCGGAAAATATGGAAACGACAGAACTTAAAAGGCATGCCTCGTATATCACGTACCGTCTACAACCGCGCCCGTCGACTCGCGCGCAGAGGGCTGCAGCGCGCAGTGCGAGGCGAGACGTGGTTCGGAGCAGATCGCACTCACCCTGATGCAAGTTCACGAATTGAACCGAAACATTGTCGGTCGAAACACCGATAAGACGGTATAAGATAAATCCTGTATTTATAATAATGATTGAAATCAATCACGAAAGTTTTCTAAGTAAAATATAAATTCATAGTTAAAGTTTTGGTCAAGCGTGAGTTTTCCATATAAGTTAATAAAATTATCAAAAAGCTGTTCGTATATCTTGTATAAAGCGTAAATAAAGATACCAACATAAGAAGATACCCATAAAATATCCCATTAGTAAAATTTAAAAATCCTAAATGGCAAGAATGATTGATTATAACAGCTACAACACATACCCAAGTAGTCGATATTTTACGAGGTAGCCGCAAGAAGGCAGCTTAGGCCGATATTGGCAAATTATGACGGATGGACCTCCTACCCACATCATAACGAGTACTGCGCCTTACTCCCTGGACGCCACATAGCTTTGAAGCGATTTATAGGGATGTGAATACACTAAGCGAGTATAAAATGTCAATCTGCACATAGAAACTAGAACCACCAGCAAAGAGACGGCCACAGATAGCGCTATTTTCCCATCGTAAATGTGACGTTTCGCTACCGAATTCTGTTGAGTTGCTGTTGCTGATTTTACGTAATTAGGTGGCTGGCATTCCAAGTCTAGTAGTGATACAATTAAGATAATATTCGTAGCAACTAGAGTCAATTACGATGCGTATAATGATTTCATTTAGAAGGTAAATTATTGTAGAAATAAAAACTTCTTTAGACGCGTTTGAGCATTTTTTGAGATGGGAAAAAACCATTCAGCTCGCGACTCTGTTACTGTTACCGACACCGTTAGCCGACACCGTAGCTACACTATAGATACTTACATAGGTGGGTATATAAGTATCTGTAGTGTAGCTACCTGTAGTGTAGTAGTGGCACTCCTGCAGAGCTAGCACAGCGATTTCCTTGTCTACTCTTCGAAGAGACGACAAGGCTCTGACCGCAACTTGTATTTCTGCGTGTATTATTATTTGTTTTTTATATTGTTTTTAAATTTGAGTGTGATGTACAATAAAGCGTTATTCTATTCCATTCTCTGTCGATTCTTCCGAAATTGTCTTTGGCACGAGCAGGCTCAATAAGTTTTTTCCTAGACAAGAGAAGGATACTCTGTCCATAGCAACGTACGTTGTACATATAATTAATTAAATATCTATCCAAAAATTATTGGCAAGCTCGCGATTGAGAAGAGTGCGAAAGAGACAACTTGAGAAGACAGTGTTGTCTAGGCATCGCAAGACCTAGACAATTTAATAAGAAAGTTGTCTATCCTTAAATGTCAAGATAGAGAAAATGATGGCTATCGTGCTCGACGTTGTAGGCTTCTATCGAGGAAGTGTCGACAATACTTCTTCCCGTTCACTCACACAGTTGCCATGATCAAGACGGTCGACAAAATTTCTTATTTGTTCCGAAAAAAGACTCATGATTAAATCCTTCTCTACAGTTACTGTGCTAGGCCTACTGGAGTGCCACTATTTTTTTGCTAGTTTTCGTTGTGATTTCTAACAGTTTCATGACATTTTTACAGTAAGTAAACGTAATAAAAATGGTGTGAATTGTGTGAATGAAAGAAATATTTGTTTTTTTTTTCATACTACTTGCCCTACTTGGAAATGGAATAAGCATAGATATGGCCCACTTACGAGGCAACAAAATATTGCCTCGTAGGTCACGCACCTTAGAAATGTGCTCTAAGATGCACTGCTCTCCATCAACTTAAGGCATTTTTCTTTCTTTTTTTTTATTGATGATAGTCAAGCGCTTGACCACTACCTCACCTAAGTAAAGTCACAGTAAGTGAAGGTGTGATCGAAGATGGAGCACGCTTGCCTAGAAAGAGCCTATTCACTCTGGACTTGAAGACTCCAACATTATACTGGTTTGGAAAAACATACGCCGGAAGTGAGTTCCACTTCTTACTTGTGCTAACAAGAAAAGTTGAAGCAAATCGTTTGGTACGGCAAGGTGGTATGCCGACCAGGTATGGGTGGTACTTCTCGGTACGTCTGCTTGCCCGGTGATGGACAATGGCATACAGATGTATAGCCCTATGTGCCTGTAATTTTACCGGAAACCACACCCTTCATACCGAAAGAAAGAAATGCTGCATGGCGGCAGAAATACGTAAAGATAAGTGCCCGAATTTTTACAGTTAAACCTACCAAGACACCACTAATTCTCTCAAAGCAATAACATTTATTTGGCAATCGATGCCGCAAAGCATGTTCGCTTGTCCCTAGAGCAATGTCCGACCACTAAGATATTCATGCTGAACTTAGGGAACTTGCCAAAATTCTGCTCAAAGGTTACTGGAATATTTTTGGCATCAGCAACGGTTATTACATTGAACTTTAAGGTTAGTTTTTACCGTATTATTAGATTGATTCTAAAACTTGGATTGGTTAGTTGGTGATAAAAAATACCCTGAGTAAAAATACTCTTACATCTGGCTGTTGATATTTCCAAATAATTATTTAACTAGTGGTTCTATGAAAACAGTACACCTCGCGAGGAAAATTGAGAAAACACGGAGAAACTCGGTAAACCCCTGTTTTTTGAAAAAAAATACCGTGGGAGTTTTTACAAAACTATGGCAATAGGTGCTAAAAGACACGAAACAACTGACCGGAGAAGAATTGATGATAAACTAAAGAAAAATTATTTGCCAAAATTTGGAGAAAAATATTAAATAAATCAAGGAACTTGTGTGCCCATCAGTTGAATAATGCGATATGTAGACGAGAACAGACGGACAAAAGCATTTTTTTGGCCAATCTCGAAACTGAGACGCTTCGCTTGCTCGGTCAATAAGTTTCTATTAAATCAGTTATCTGGTTCCCATCCCAGCTTAGTTTAGGGCTACATAGCACAGTGTGAAATATCCAGTATTATTTATTTATTTTTATTTTCATTACTAAAAGATATTGAAAATACACATAGTTCGAAGAACTGACGGCCGTTTCGACAGATAGATTAAGAGACAACGTACTGGATAGTGCAGCGTAGGACGAAAAGGTTGCTGGGTGTTCGGTGCAGGCCGTAGAAGACCAGACGCTCTGGAAATCTATGGGGAATGTGGAGGCCTATGTTTAGCAGTGGACGTTCTGGCTGATATGATGATAATGACGAAATTCACCAATCTTCTCTTATAAAATTGACAAACATAAACCTTCGTCTTTAAGAACTGCTGCAAACGGCACGTGTAGGCACGACTGATATTTCCTGCTCATACCCGCTCATTACCCGGACCGAAACGTAATAAAGTAAATGGAGCCGAAAATTATTATCTTCCGCTTGGCCTCTCAAACTCGTCCGCGTCGTAACCTGCCACATTTTTGTCCTAATTTCGTACACTTGAACGTGTTATTTGTATGTATTTATTATTTGGTGTGTGACGTCTTTATATCTCTTCCAGGCGGGTGATAAGACTAATATTTACGTCATTTCAAAACTTACCCTAAATCCTCACCTTTAAGTCAGATTTTTACGATTTCATGTAGATCTCATAACCTTACCCATTTAAGTTGAAGTTTTGTTTGGTCCGTTTTTATAGTAAGCACACTTGACCGTTACAAAATTGTTTACTATAAAATAGATAGATATAATTGATCTAATATTTATTATATTACTAGCTGACCCGCCCTCGGCTTTGCACGCGTCGTTTGTCAATAAATAACATTACCCTACTTCTGCTCGGTTGGATAAAAAAGTAGTATATCTCAATCCCGTCATAATTATCTATCTCCCAAATTTCAGCGATATCGGTCTAGCCGTTTAGTATGAATGGACAGGTAGCTGTCATTTTGGGTAATTCCCATACAAAATTACCCATTTGGAATATTTGAATTTTTAACTTTTTTTTGGGTTTTTCTCTTTTTTTTTCCTGCTTATAAACCACCCCTGTATTAAATAAAAAATTAAATCAGTCCAGCCGTTTTTTAGTTTTAGCGAGACTTAGAGTAACGAACAACGAGTAATTTTTTATGTATTCATTCAGATCATCGTAGACTGCATCATCGCTTACCATCAGGCGAGATAGTGGTCAAACGCTAGCCTATAATTTATATAAAAAAAAAAAAAAGATCTATAAACTTTAATGACACATTTTGTATCTCATTTATTTTATGTATCTGGTTACCTACCTAATTAGTTAACATTGTTTGTGTTCTATTAACACAATTTTAACTGCTCAAAACTATTCATAATGTGTACGTATGTTTTTGGGACACCATCTAGCAACTTTGTTTTTCCTAGTATTGTAAGTATTGTTGTCTTAACTGGTTGTATTCAGTTTTGTGTACCTTAATAAATAAATAAATCTAGTCTATATCATCCAAACACGATATGTAAATGAATACCTACATAGTGGTCGACATTTTCAAAACACTTCGAAGAGAGAAAATAAGTAATGACCGCGGATCGCCGCATGCTCTTTCTCAAGTGCACTAATAAAATATTAAAAGAAGCAAAAAGAAGGAATAGTGTTTGAGGAAAAAGTCGAAAGTAGTGTCAGTGCAGAGTTAAGTGATTTGTCGTGTTCTGGTCAACCGCACTTAGTGTTCGTTCTTCTACTTCCAACACAAGTCACTTTGAAAGTTGGGCCTGATTAGAACCACAGTGCTCAATAAGTTTTTCTTATTAGACAGAGTGCTACCTATAGGATGCTCCGAAATATGTCTGTTAACTCGAATAGGAACAATTAGTTTGATGACTTTTAAAATAGATAATATTAAACGAAGATAACGCTTGGTAAATATTTGCTGATTTCGGTACTGTAACAATTAAACTAAAACAAGACAAACGAGAAACCTAGTCAACGTGTAAATATCGGTTTACGATACCATCCTACAGGTACACATAACAATGATCAATCCTGAAAAACGACAGATGAATGAGGTGAGGATACAAAAGCCCCTCTTACTTTAATAGTAGGTAATAGATGGAAAAAACAAAAAACAAGATCAATCAAGCACGAGTTGGACTCGTGCACCGCCCGCAGTGCGGAACCCTTTCCTTACCTTACGCAGTCGTATTTGACTCAGAAACCAAGTAAACTTTTACGGCAGATTTCTAACAAACTTGTAGAAATTAGACGGGCTCCTTCATATCACTCTCTTAAGCTGAGATTAAATCAGCATTGTCTTAATGCCTAGCTTTCTTGGTTATTTGAGTTACCCATTAAATTATTTATTATTTATTTAATTATCCCATTTTAGAAGATTTGTAACAATAATTGATTTAGGTTTTTAGTTCGGTATATATTATATATTATCTATTCTATCTTTAGGTGTTTATTTATGTATTAGGATTATAAGTACAGTTTTTTATTATATACTAGTTGACCCGCCCGCGGCTTCGCACGCTTGAAATTTCCCGTTCCCGCGGAACTTCGGGATAAAAACTATATAAAACACGCTTGTCAAAGTGACGCGACACTTCATGTAAATGAATTCACGTCAATGAACGACGGTTGAATTATATGGATACATAAAAAGTTTCCGCGCACTTCACGAATTCACAAACACAAATTATAAAGAAGATATTCAAGGATTCACCAAATTTGACAACAAACATAAATGTCACATTTGTCTGTGGTCAAATATTTATAGTGCGTTCAGAAATTAAATAATTAAAATAACATTCTGATAACAAATTAAATAAACGCATCCAGTTTGACAGGTACGAACAGTTTGTATGGGAAAATAAAATAGTTACTTACTACTTTTTTACTACTTTCATTGCAATTTCTTTATTTTTTCTCACCTTTTAAACCTTTCTTGGACTTCTATAAATATTTAAAAACCAAAGTTAGGCAAATCGGTTCAGCCGTTTATGAGTTTTAGTGAGACTAACGAACAGCAATTGATTTTTATATATATATAGATTACTTCTCTTCATTTGTAATTATACTCTGTGCACCGCTGTCCATTACTGCTTCGCTCATTACTTTCCATCCAAAGGTTGCATGGAAGAAATCGCTTGCAGCGATAAGGCAGCCCAATGTAGTATTTTTTATATTTAGCATTAATTAGTTTTTTAAGTATTCCTGGTGTACTAGAAAGCATTATTCTATTATATTCAATGGATACACTGTCTGAAATAATCAGCTATGACAGACCGACGGACTGATAGCCAGACGGACAAAGTCAACCAGTCAAAAAACGGATCCCATGGGGTGATAAGGATTCCGTTTTTACCATTTTGGTTTGGAACCCAAAAAATGCTTTGCTGCTGAACATGAAAAATCAAACGTAAGATTCCGAGAGAAAATTGGAATAAAACAACTTACAAAGGGTAAATACCTACCGAAGTACCGAAGGTTTAAACAAAGGGAGCGGTTACCTTTGATTAAAGTTTTCTTATGGAAGTGTTTTGGAATAAGTAATTATGCTTGTGTCGTATATCTTCAGAATAAATGAGGAGTTTATATATTGATTTCAAGATTGGTAAATTTTATACACATACTAGCCGAGCCCGCGAACTTCGTCTCACCTTTTCAATTTTGTGTTAATGAGTATAGTACTAATATTGCAATTAAAAAATAGGGGTTGGTGGTAGAAGAGTGAAAACTTACGGTTGTATGTATTTTTAATGCCAAAAAATAAAAAAATAAAAATAAAAAATTTTGTCAAAAAAATTAAAAAAAAAAGGTTTTTGATGGACCACCCTTATCACATAGATGTATGAAAAATAGTTAACGTCCTACTGTCAGACCTAACAAATATACACAAAAAATTTCATAAGAATCGGTCAAGTCGTTTCGGAGGAGTTTTGTTACAAACACTGTGACACGATAATTTTATACATTATAATAATAATTTTAATAATATTACTGGACATTTCACACAGCGCTATCTAGCCCCAAACTAAGCAAAACTTGTACTATGGGAACCAGATAACTGATAGAATACTTATATGCTTTTTTTGTAAATGCATACTTATAATATATAGAAAAAAAACGTTAGTTTGGCTTTTTAAAGATATTGCTTTTAATGATACATTTTAAATAATAGATATACTTACTTCTTTTTGCGCACCAAACAAAATTACAATGACAAACAAACAAACCAAAACAAAGGTGAAAACAATGGGATAGATGTAAGGCGTAACGAGAATGGATAAGATGAGGAATGAGTATATTAGAGGAAGTTTGAAAGTAGCGCCAGTGATAGATAAGTTGAGGATAGGCGTGGTATGGGCATGTCATGCGGAGGGAGGAAAATAATGTGACTAAAAGCGTGTTAGATATGAATGTGGTTGGATATTGAAGTAGAGGAAGGCCGAAGAAGAGATGGAAAGACTGTGTAAAGAATGAAATGGATAAAAAAGAAGTGACAACGGAGATGACTGCTGATAGAAGAAAAATACATATTGAGCCGGCCCCGCGTAATGTGGGAAAAGGACATGAACAAGAAGAATCAGATTTCGTCATCAAACAACATAAAATACTTTTTTCAGGATACTGTACCTGAAGAGTGCTAGCAAGGATAAATCTCAATCGTAAAAGTTAGCCAGTGACAAATATTTTCACAGAGTATGTGTTGCTGCTGCCCTAAATCTCAACAAATAATAAAAAATACAAAAACAACTCTAGTAGAAAAATAACGACTGAAGCAGGTCCCTAATTATTGTAACGAATTTGTCTCGGTTGTATTTATAAAAAGTGCGTATAACTTCTTTGCTTGATAGAGTTTATATGAACTGATTGGTATATGATCATCAACCCACATTCATCTACTGCTGGACATAGGCCTCTCCCAATACGAGCCCGTTTTCATCTCTTTTCTTAAGTCATCGCTCCACCTAGCTGGGGCGCTCCACACTACATTTGCCAAGACGCGGTCTCCACTCAAGACTCGTTGACCCAACTGTTGTCGGTTCTCCGGCGTATATGGCCAACCCATTGCCTCTTTGGTATGCTAATCCGCTGGGCTATGTCGGTGATCTTGGTTCTCTGTTGGATAACTTCGTTACGGATTTTATCCTTCATAGAAACTCCAAGCATAGCCTATTCCATAGCACGCTGCGCAACCTTAAGCTGGTGGACCAGTCCTACCATGAGCGTCCACGTCTCAGCACCGTAAGTCATTAAGGGTATGACGCACTGATTGAAAACTTTAGTTTTCAGATATTGTGGTATAGGTGACGAGAAGATTCGACCTAATTTAGCGAATGCAATGGGTATATAACACGAGAATTTTTAGAAATGTATTATTTTTTTAACTTTATCACCCAGATAGAAAGATAAGGGCATTGTCGTCGGTGATAAGAGATTGACTAATCTCCGATTTGCAGATGACATTGTCCTTTTCTCCACAACAGCAGCCGAACTAGAGACGATGCTCCAAGATCTGAGCAGAGCAAGCCTCGGGGTAGGACTTTCTATGAACATGACGAAAACGAAGGTGATGACGAACGGCACGCAGAGGAAAATAGAGGTTGAGGGTGTGGGGATTGAATATGTCCATGAGTACATATACTTGGGCCAATTAGTTTCTTTCCAGGCAAGACAAGAACAAGAGATTGCAAGACGCACAGAAAACGCCTGGAAAAGCTATTGGTCTATGAAATACCTAATGAAAGGACCGCTTCCACTTTCTCTAAAGCGGAAACTCATGGGCATATGCATTCTCCTCATCCTCACCTATGGTGCGCAAACCTGGTCGCTAACCAATCGTCAAAAGTCCTCCCTTGGGGTATGCCAACGTGCCATGGAGCGCAGTATCCTGGGCGTGAAACTCACGGACATAATCAGGAACTCGGTTATACGCTCCCGAACACAGGTGGCCGACGTCGCTCAAAAAGCTGGAAGACTCAAGTGAGACTGGGCCGGACACGTGTGCCGTATGTCAGACACAATGTGGGCGAATACCACCACAGAATGGCTCCCAAACTACGGACGACGCCCGCGTGGAAGGCCCAGGCGAAGGTGGCGGGATGAGCTAAACTCCTACCTCAAGGATTGGCCCCTACTTGCAATCAACAGAGACGAGTGGAAAGAGGGAAGGGAGGCCTTTGCCCTGCAGTGGTACACAACAGGCTTATAATAATAATAATAATTATTATTTGTTGCACAGAATTTACATTTACTTTACAGATAAACAACAAATTCTAAATATTAGACACAGAACCTTATGTACAGAGTACCTTATGTACTCGCCCTTGATTTTTATTCCGGAATTATACGAACGCAACCACGGGCATGAACTAGTCTAGTATCTGCGAGTTGCCAGTAACAGAAGCAACGGCCGCGAACAAAGGAGACGGATAATTAAAGCCAAGCAACGGGAAAAAGATTTTTAATGATTCCCGACGTTTGCCACGTAATAAGAGTTTATTAGAACCATAAACATCATGATTAAATTATAAAGAGCTTGGCATAAACTTAAACGTGTTTTCTTACTTATTTTAAAGACGAAGTTACAAGAAATAAAAAATAAACAAAGAGTCTCAAAGTTAAGCAGTACCTACGCTTAATCTTCAATTTATTCAAGCAAATTCATCTAAAAGTTAACTGGAAGAGATCGGTTTAAGCAATAAGACCGCTTTATGAACCATTAATGATATAGGTACATACTTACTATTACCTGAGACCTGAGAATGCATAGTGTTAGGTCGTAAGATTTTTGTTTGATATAAATTCCAATACTACTTTTTCATATATGTTTATCTAGACAACAATCAAGTCGTCACTCAACTAAAAGCTACAGTAAAGTTATCGATGCTGTAGCTCTGGTCTTCTATTACACTTAGTGGCGGGTTCCTATATCCGTCGGTAACCGACTACGACTCGTATCTCCTTGAAAAAGTGTGAAACTAGTGTTAAACTTTTGATACGTTTTCAAGGTGAAACGAGAAACGAGTCATAGCTGGTTACCGACGGATATAGAAACCGGCCATAAGTAGTTGGAAGCATCGGACTTTATTTCTACCTGCAATTTCATAAACTCTACCATTCCTAGAGATCTGCAGACTTCGCGTGGAGGCACGTATAACGGATAGAACAAGCTTTCTAAGCATTCAAACAAATTATTAGCCAGCCATTATCCTTAAAATCTGCTTAGAACGAAAACTTTAACAAGAAAGTTGCTTAATATTAATTTAAGTTCCGTTTAGTGTTGTCGTAACTCTTGTCTCTAGAGTAAACTAATAGAATTTTTGAAGCACCAAAGGCGTGATCGCTTCAAAGGCGCCTGTTTCGCATATAAATTGACGAATTTGCCTCCATTTACACCTTGCTGTCATACAGGACTCGGGCACAGGTAATAATAACAGCTGGTTCAATGCATATAAACACCATTCAATGCCTACAAAACTGACTATTATTTTTATATGCAGATTAACTTGTAGAAAAGGGAACAGTGAGGATCACATTTAATGAAATTTCGCGACGTGGAAGATCCAACTTATGGAGCGGATGGACATGATTCTTTCCTAACCTTGAATAAAGTAAGAAAGTGGGACAGTTACGTGATGTTAGGTGAACGACTGTACGATTTGTATTACAGTCCTTTTCTCTTTAGGGTTCCGTACCTCAAAAGGTAAAAAAGGAACCCTTATAAGATCACTTTCTTGTCCGTCTGTCTGTCCGTGTGTCACCATCGATTTTCTCAGGAATGGGTAGACCTAGCAAGTTGAAATTTATATCAGATACTGAAATCTATAGTCCCTATTAGGTGTATAAAAATCAAGGTCCTGAGTCAACACGATAAAAATATATGGGCAAATTTAGATTTTCGCGAAAACTTATAAGTAACAAGATTTACCAAAATTTTGATTTTTTTTTTATTATTCGGAATTTTCCCGTTACTTGTGACTTGCTTTTAACTAAAATTGACAATTCTAGGTCAACCGGAAGTACTCTATATGTTTTGGGTTGAAACCCTATATGGTAGTTCCCGTTGACCTAGAATCACGAAATTTGGCAAAAAGCAAGGTCTTAGGGCATACTTAAAGGAAAAATTCAAAAAAATAAAAGTTTGAAATAAAGGGTGTCCCCATACATACATAGACACCAATTAAGATAGTCCTCTGAGTTGTATGGGCGCTCATACAATTTAGAGGACAATGGACGGAACCCTTGGCGCACGAGTTCGACTCACACTTGACCGGTTTTATTTTGTTGGCCTAAACAATCGTAGTGTATTTTACTTAGAAAACTTTCGTGATTGATTATGGTTAAAGAACATTTATTTTCTCAAAAAGAAATTTACATTTCACTTATATGAGAAACTAATTTAAACTTAAGTAATTTTAATGCTTCGAAACAGTTCAAAAACTTAAATAGTAGGTGATTCATAAAAATAACAAATAAGAATGACAAACATTTTACAAATACCCGCAATTTTCGGTCGAGTGTCGCCCGCATTACAATGCAAGTTCACTCGGTATGATACAGTGTAAATAATACAGTAAGTCAACCAGCAAGCGTGACTGTGCACATATAGTCACGTATGTACTTATCCGTTGTATTTAGATTACTTTGTTATTTATAACGTAATTAATTTAGTGATGTCTGTCTATATATTTAATCTATATTGTATAGATTTCATTCATTATTATAAATACGGGATTTATCACGTACCGTCTCGTCTTATCAGTGTTTCGACCGACAATGTTTCGGTTCAATTCGTGAACCTTCATCAGGGTGAGTGCGATCCGCTCCGAATAACGTCTCGCCTCGCACTGCGCGCCGCAACCCTCTGCGCGTGAGTCGACAGGCGCGGTGGTGGGGATTGCGTCAACGACGTAGTGTAGGTTGGTAAACCAAAAAGAAAAATGGACTATCTGAGTGGTCTAATTTATGATTTATGAACTAGCAATATTTTCTCGTGATTTGTCGAGTCTAGAGATATGGAATCGAGGATTAGAGAAGTTTTATTAAATAAAGGCAATTTTGAGAAAGAATTAGAACAAATATTTATCAAACCATGCTAGAAAAGGTTATTTAAATCAGTGCACCTACTTAGTTCTAAGGCATTCAGTAGATAAGAACCTCTTGTAGTGAACTAGCTGCTTGTGCCTGACATGTTTAAGTTCCTTAGTAATTTTGATATAATCGGTTTATGTTATTTACGTGCGAACGCCCTTCAGCTGAATTCAATGAAATTACATAATCATAATACAATCATAATGAAATTGATGCGATTATGATGAAATACGTGTAGAAATAATCAATGCTAATTGTCTACACCAATTCTCGTAATTTTAACTTTAGGCAACTTTTTGGGCATAACTATCTTCATAGTGTTGCCGCGCCATCTATTAGCAATTATAGACATGTCAGTTGAACCACCCTCATTAAAAAAATAAGCATTCTATGAAGTCATTGTACGAAGCAGAAAAATAAAGTTATTTATTACAAAAAGTGCATTTAATCTAAATCCAACCATTAATTTGACGAAACAATTAACACATAGCATCACCGTGTTTTTACGACAACCGTTGCATTCAGAGGCATCGTCTTTAAAAAAGTATTGCCTCGTAGGTCACGTTGGCCTATGGTGTTTGGTATGGTATGGTGATGTTGATGAGGTACCTATTTTTTTCTAAGGAACCCTGACCTCAATCCAAGCAAAAAAAGCGAAATTAAACGAATGGCAAAATCAAGGACTCTCAAGATTGTGGCAAGCAAACGTGTTCAAGTAGCAAGCCGTGCAGGCTCATAATAAGAGGGTTCCATCCACCGTTACAGTCTGCCCTTCTTATCTTCTAATCGAACCCTTCACCTGTTCATTTATTAAGGTATCCACTTTATTAATATCCACCTTATAATTTCAATGTTTTTTTTTTTGTTTTGAAAAAATACTCTGTAACTTTTCTAAAGATAATGAAAGTTTCATTATTATAAATACTGGATTTATCACGTAGCGTTTTATCGGTGCTTCGACCGACAATGTTTCGGTAAACCCCGTATCTAAATATATAAAATAAAGTCGGGTTAGTTACACCATTTTTATTTTTTTATATTAAACACACAAGCTGACGGGCCTCCACTCATTACACTCATCATCACTCCACACATTTATAATTCAAGAACGGCTGGAGCGATTTTCATGATCTTTGATTTAGTATTTTTATTTTTATAGAGTTATCCGAACACATACGGAAAATTCCAAGATTTTTAAAACCATCTCAAAAAATTAGTTACAATTATAAATAAAAAAAATTAATTTAAGCAACGCGACATCTCTTGTCAATGTACTAAACTGCAACGTTTGGCATTGAACAGGTCAAAAAACTGTATAAGTTTTCCTTAAGATGGAGCTAAAGGCGCTTTAGTCATGATCTGAATCAGCTCACTAATTTCAACCCTGACGTGAGACGGCCTGGTGGCACAAATGGATATTGCGTTCTCGTATCAAGAGGAAGGTTGCGGGTTCAAGTCCCGTCTAGGCTTGAAATTTTTGAGATGGTTTTTAAAATCTTGATCTTTGATTTGTTTGATTTGTCTTCGCTTCAAATAGCAGAATAACTATTAAAATATCGGAAAAATCCACGCAAAAAGAAATTATGAAGAAAATTCATTTTCTGATACATAGATGCAGATGCAGCTAATGGATGGCCGATTGACAATTCTACCGGGGCTAATGTACGTCACATTGGCAGCCCGCGTCATATGCATGTCAAGGCATTACGAAGTTCGGCGGGTCAGCTAGTTTATAATAATGATTGAAATAAATCACGACAGTTTTATAATGTGGGTTTTTTAGTATCGCTCGTAGCTAGAAGAACTGACGGCCATTGGGACTTAAAGTTTATAGAGTGCAGACTAAGCTCTGGAAATGGATGCTGGGAGCCTTTGAATGCAGGGCGTGCAAAATCGGTCGCTTTGGAAATCTGGAAGCGGATATAAAAATTACAAAATTTTGAAAAATACTGAGGTACTATGGTCGGCAATCATAAGTCTGATTTAATGGCGATGATGATGACCATGTAATGCAAAAACCGTATGAGACAACTAGTCAACTATTACTGGTCGAGACGCTTTTTAAAATAGGTAGGTACCCACTAAATCTTTATAAATTGCAAATTACATTGAACGAGAAAAGGCCAATCGAGAAATGTTCTATTTTTACAAGCATTTTATTAACTTACAATCCAACGTATGTTTGTCCGGGTGGAATCTTGCAACTGAATTTTAAACCCGTTCCTCTCAACCGATTGAGCTGAAATTTGGAATACATAATGTAACTTCGGTGACAATGCAATAATATGGTACCATGGAGGTGGTCTCATGATGGAGACGGATGCTAGACAACGGAACTTCTGAATGGATTATAGTAGGCTACTAGTGTTTGGGCTCATTTAAATCTGCTTGCGGTTCCGATTATGAATTTTATAAAAGCTTGTTTTGAAAAAGTAATTTATCAACAAAAAACTTATTGAAATTAAATTTATTAAATTATAACAGACATCAAATTAACAGAAATAATCCTAGAAATAATTATCGTTCACATAGACGCTTGCTGGTGGGATCGCATTATTATCCAAACTAGGTAAACCTGTGTTATGGCATACTAATGCCCTCCGCCGGGCTTGATAGTACCAATATAAGAACAACTGATTTAATAAATTAACTTAGAATTATTGTTTTAAAATATCTACTAAATATATTGATAGATAAAAAAAATATAATTTACACTTGAATAGAAATTTGAAATTATACATACAAATTACAAATAATATTATGAACTGAAAAATATTAAAACTAACTGTGGACTTTTTCACCTACAAAATTAAAATAGCAAATGGAAAAGGAACGAATGAAATCAAAGAACAACTACTTTCACGTTCAAAATGAACAGAAACAAAATCGGAACTTTACTGAAGTCTGAAACTGCTGCTGAACTAGGTTATTTATTATGCAAATAAAAATGAAAGCTTCAGAATTATAGGAAACAAGACAGCAATTGTATGCGATTTCTGCTCTCACTGAAGTTTTATTTTTTTACTATAACATAGTCACTTATTTTTCTATGCTCTAACTTTGTTAGAATCCTCATCAATTGGTTGATGTGCTTGCTCCAAGTTTTCCAGATTTATATTGTGTACAAAGTCACATGATTTAAAAAAAACATGTGTGCAATTCACACGTGGTAGAAGTGAAACCTTAAAAAAAGAGAACCACGAACATAAGAAACACTGTATAATGCTTCCTATCTAATTTTCTCCCACGTTAAATTATTATTTATTAATGAACTTACATATGTGTCTGTCGCTTTTTCGTTTCATCGACTTTCAAATCACAACGATGCTAAAGAAGTTTACACTTCAAAAAAACTATCTTCTGCCCGCGGCTTCGCACGCGTGGTCTGCCAATAAAAGTAGCCTATGTTTTAATTCAGGACATATTCTACCCATATACCAAATTTTATCGAAATCGGGTACCGTTGGTGTCATTACGACGTGATTGAGTAACAAACAAACATCCAATCTTTCATATTTGTAATCTTAGCAGTCTATGATCGGACACGCTTGCTTAATAGAAGCTTGTTCACTCGCGACTTGAAGACTTCCATGTTAAAGTTTTATTGTGTTCTATGTCAAGCAGCAAGCAGACAAATTCTACTCGAGTCCTCGTAATCTAGATAAAACCACAAATCGACATTAAAATCATGTTGAATAATTAAAATTCCTTTTTTTCGAAAAATCCATTGAATATTTCGATTAACCGATAGAGATTTCAATTTCCTTTAGTCACGTGCGGAGGGATATCGGATCCGCGGTTGGCTCAGCCCGTAATGAGCCAACGGATGGCAATTTCGCTAGATAGGCTTTTGGTTACGCTTTTTATGTCAATGTGCTTTTAATACTACAATAGTTACTTATGTAATGACAAGAATAAACCCATCCCGGTTTATTTTTGTGATACAAAATCTCTGAATTTCACACGTAATTCCCAAAAGGGTTACTTTAGAAATAGTAAAATAATATGAGATTCCATTTCAAATGTGACCACGTGTGAAGATATAAGACAAGTTTTAAGTTTTAAGAAACAGTCATTCATTTCTAATCTCAGCTGATATAATTAAATATTTACTGCTGTGCGCTAAATAGGTATCTAAATCTATAGCAATTAGACTTAATATAGAAGTAGCATTTCACAAATTAAGGCGGGCATTTAGAGAATTTTATATGGTGTTATATTTTACGTACCATTTCGTAGGCAGATTCGTTCTTTGGACACTTGCCCAATTTTATATCGGATCTGCGGTCGCCTCAGGCCCAGTAAATGGTAATTTCACTTGGTCACGAATGTGTTTATTTATAGGTCTACCTTAGTTGTATCTATCTGGAAAACCTCAGGACTTTCAGGGTTCCGTACCTCAAAAGAAAAAAGGAACACTTATAGGATCTCTTCGTTGTCCGACTGTATGTCTGTCTGTTATTATCCTTTTTCTGAGGAACGCGTAGAATATGAACAAACTTTACAGGTGGAAAATCAATTCTCGATACCTAATGCGATTTACACCCCTAAGGACGTAAGTAAATTTAAAAATAGAATAATGCTTAATGCATTCATAAATGCTGAAGTGAAATATAATCTCCATGCCAAATCCACATTTCTATTTAAAAATTAAAGAGACCACACTTATAATATTTTTATTGAAATGATAAATCCTTATTTATATTAAATAAGAGGCTATAGTTTAGAAGTGAAAAAAACACCATGGAAAACTGGAACGCAAATGTTCTTTTTAGCAAAGAAATTACGTACGTAAGAATGTATTATGTTCTATAAATACTTTTAATTTTCTCTCATTCGTGTTGAAAAATTGGAAAGTTTCTTCGACACTTCACTTAGTGGAGAATTGGAATTACCTATAAGCACCAAAACTTGCAACTCTATTGGTAATCATTAAAATGTATGTTCCGTCAAAACCATCAGCTAAAGTACCCCGTAAATTTATTTTACCGAGAGAGGTAAGATCCCATGTGAGCAGATGAAAAGCATTTGAAAATACACAACCTATTAATTCTACTGGAGAATCCCACAGGATCCCAGAAGTAAGTGAAACCGACCCCTTATTTATGAAGGTGGTATCTAGTCATCAGTCATAACTAAACGGACGTTCGATAAACTCGGTACTTAGTACTGTTTATGGAATAAAGTAATAAGTAAACTAAAATAGAATTTGTATTTAAAACTACACTTGAGAGCAATAAAATCGCACATCCGCACATTTTTACTTAAAAGTTAAATTTTTTTTTATTTGGAGCTTACAGCAAATTAAAATCAAATTAAATTAAAGTGCATAATCTAGGCATTCGCAGAACTGATAAAGGGTTGACATTTACCTTTAAAAACAACTCATTAGCAACAAAACAATAGACCCCCTTATGTCGCTCGATCCAGGTAAGGCCGGCGGCGGGATTTATCGCAGGTATAAAAGAGTGCATATTGAGGGAATGGTCATCATTTGCATACCAACGTACAGTGTGAAAGGTTCTCTATTGATATTGGCTTCAAACGGAACACGAAAATGGATACTACACCAGAAGTAGCCGCTCAAGTGGTTGCCCTTATTGAATCGGGGCTTAAGCAAAGTCAAGTGGCTCGACAATTGAGTTTGAGCCGATTTACCGTTCGGCGTGTATACCAGAGGTATCAAGAGACTGGTGGCTACCAACGGCGACAAGGATCGGGCCGTCCCCGTGCTACAACAGAGCGTGATAACCGCTTTCTTATAACGACATCTTTAAGAAATCGTCGTTTGAACGCAGTTCAACTGGGCCAACGACTTCAAGAAGTTCGTGAAGTAGAAGTTAGCCGGTGGACAGTCAGAAGACGATTGAGAGAAGGTGGCCTGACTGCACACAGGCCAGCAAACGGGCCGAAATTGACCCCAGCCCACCGAGAAGCCCGCCTTCAGTTCGCTCGAGACCATTTGAATTGGACCGAAGAGCAGTGGAGTGCAGTCCTGTTCTCTGATGAGTGCAGGATGTGCTTGCATGGCAACGACGGACGGGGGAAGGTGTATAGAAGATCGGGAGAGCGATTTGGCCAATGCTGCATAACAGAACGTGTCGCCTATGGCGGTGGATCAATCATGTTTTGGGGAGGCATGTCTATGGAAGCAAAAACCGAGCTTGCCTTCATCACCGGACCGAATACTGGTCGCCAATCAAGAGGATTGACTTCCATACGATACATTGAGGAAGTACTCGAGAGCCACGTCGTACCTTTTGCTGGGTTTATCGGCGAAAACTTTCTGTTTATGCAAGATAATGCAAGACCGCATACTGCTGGCATAGTGATCGAGTACCTTCAAGAGGTGGATGTGACCGTTATGGAGTGGCCAGCTCGAAGCCCAGACCTCAATCCCATCGAACATCTATGGGACGAGCTGAAAAGAAGAGTTCGAGGCCGAGATGCTCCTCCATCGACTCTACAGGAGCTGCAACAGGCGATCGCAGAGGAATGGGAGGCTATTCCTCAAGACTTTATCAAAAGTCTAGTAACATCAATGAAAACACGGATGGAGTCAGTGATTCAGGCTAGGGGAGGGAACACTCGGTATTAATAACAAACTTTAAATTAATTTTATCTTTTAATTTCATAACTTTGACACCAATACTTGAATAAAGAATTTTTTACTAAACATGCATTTTTGTTATTGATCCACAAAAGCATTTTTATGTAATGATTGAAAGACAAATCAGATACCACTGGATAGGTATTAAAATAGACTATGAATCTGCATTACAGAAACATAATATTTTTTGTTTTTTTTTTAGTTATGTCAAAAAATCATGAATGTGCGATTTTTTTGCTCTCAAGTTTATATACCTAGTTTCAACGCAATTTGCACTATCGGGTTCGCTTGAGCTACCCTTATTTCTTTCGATCCAGTGCATAGATGAGATCGCTCTCAGCGGTAAGGTCGACCTCTTTAGTCACGCTTAGTATTTGTATTGTTTTTGTGCTAATTCATTAAATAGTAAATTATATATTTATCTTTTTTTGTATTATCAAGATATACTATATTTTATAAAACTATAAAATACTCATGAAACAGTTAACCATCTAAAGACCGTTGCAAACGATATATAGATAGTTCTACTGCTCTAGGCTTCAGACTACCAGACGGAAGTGTCCCCAAAAGACACTGGCTATATTATCTATTAAAATTATTAATATTTATTATTAATCTGTTTATCAAACCATGAAAACATTCGTAAAAAACTATCTCCTTTTAATTGTTGTCTTAAAAGGGCAAACAAATCCTATCTAGAACTCCAATATTGGCGAGACTGGGCTAATGACGAGGGAAGGGCGGGGTAAACGAGGGCCAAACAGCTAACTACAGAAATGCGAGGATTTAAACACCAGATAAAATGTTACAGTGTAGCGGTGAAACGCCGTTTTCTTGATTTGAGTGTTTGGCTAGGTCATGTTAACAATGTACACTCCAAGTTATAGTTTCCCATTTATACTACATATCATAATATTAATTTAGAATAAATTTCCTTATATTTTTTTTCTCTCTGTTACTAATTTTGCATCAAAATCTCTGTACCTAGATACTCTGGAATGTCAATGTCTCCTTTAGTCATAAGGTCGGGCACTCGAAAGTGCGACACAGTTTTTACTATTGCACTTTTCAGTGTTTCATCTATGTATAAAGCTATCCTGTGTGTATTATGTTCAAAATAAATGATTGATTGATTGATTGATACTATTTTATGATTTATTAGTGATTTTAATCAAAATATTGACAACGACAATATCGTGCAATGTTTTATAACCGAGCAAAGGTTAGCTGGAAAAAATACAAATTAGCATTAAGTTCGCCTATGTATTATTTTATTAGTGCAATAAAGACATTTCTAATCAAATCCAATGTAATGTGAACATTCCTACGTCCTTATTTACCCAGCTATGTTTAAACTAATGGTTCGCCCCGAACTGAGATCTCGTGAGTCTACCATAAAAACAAAAACAAATATTATCCGTAATCTTACACTATCAAAATAGTGCCACAAAATACAAACCAACTAACTAGACCTACAGTTTCATTCAAATTACAGGTAACGGGAGTTCATGTAAATTGGTTACCCTTTTTTGGGGTACAAATTGCAGTTATTCTAGATTTCAGACTTTTGCCTATATTTCTGATACATACGCTACACGCATACCAAATTACAGCACTGTGGGGTTACTGGTGTACCCTGTGAATTTTGTCACAGTTTAGTTTTTAGTATGGCTAATAACTCGAAAACTACAAAAACTTTACTAAAAGTAAAAACAGGTTCGAAATGTACTAATGAAAACCTTTCATTTGACGTCTCACGTAATCTAATAGTCTTAGTTTCATTTTTTTACCCCTCTTGAACCCCAATATCTCAACAACCCCCCAAATTTTTAGCTCATTGAGTCACACCAAAATTGTGCCATCATTACCTACCTATGTACCAAATTTCACGATGATCGGATAAACGCTTCGAAAGTTATCCTCGGACAAGCAAACATACATACATACAACGCCGATTTGCCCAAGTTGATTTGGAGATCTCGCTTCGCTCGATCAATTATTTCACTTGCTTATCTTGATAAATTCTTCTAATTAATTTGTCAACGAGTTTCGTCGAAGTACCTACAGAAAAAAGAAATGCTCTACTCATGATTTGTAGACGGAGTGAAAAGTATGCATATTCTTTCCGAGCGATGTTAAAAGATCATAATTAAAATAATTTTAGGCCATGCCCATATTACAGCTAGAATCTCCTTGTCCACGTGATTGTCACACGGACTACTAGGAGTGGGGATAACGGAGACACATTATTT
This sequence comes from Philereme transversata, assembly GCA_963924445.1. NCBI lineage: Eukaryota > Metazoa > Arthropoda > Insecta > Lepidoptera > Geometridae > Philereme > Philereme transversata. The sequence continues at coordinate 10,833,706 of OZ004353.1, forward strand.
GAACCATTTTATTACAATCTCGCATAACAAACAGCTTTAATAAACCATTCGCTATTTCACAAATCCAATTCCATCACTATTGTCAGTTGGAATATCTCTGAAAGCCCTGAAAAAACATTTTCAATATTCAATTATTCTAGATTATATTTGAAATTGAAGGAGATTATAAGATTTCTTGGTCGGTCGAAGCGATAATGAGCTTCCGGCATAACAGTTTGCCGGAACGAGCTTCAGAAGTAACAGCTCCATTACAGCGGAATCTATTAACGGAATCAGTATCAAAAGGTAAATAGAGAGAGAGGCCCTTTACCGGCTGTAAGTACGGGTAAGGATTATAGTTTTGGTACAGAATATGTTTAGTGAAATAGGGAGGAGGAGTAAACATTTAATTAACGAGGACAAAGGTAGCAACATAACTGGGATAGGAAAAGCATTATGCCCATGGTTCACAATAGATTGGTTTGTGAGAACAAGCAGGTAATAGTACATTATGATATAAGTGAGGTAAGTTGAAAATTACAGCCGAGGCGATATTGCGAGGAAATAAATAAAACTCGGACTTTCTCGGAAAGAAAAATAGAATAATTTTTAATTGTTCACAAATTAGCGATGCGCGCGCATCCGCGCTTTTTTTATGGCAAAGGTCAAAAACAGCCAGTATTACTAATAAATTGAATTAATATTTTTATGTTTTTGTTATATTTAGATGAATGGTTGTAATTTATTGTCAAAAATAATTAAATTATAGAATTTTATGTTTATTTTTTATATTTTATATCCTAAAGTTCATTTTATTCATAAAATGTTGACCACTATTCTGACATAAAAACTCTTTGCTAAGATTTAAAAAAGTACCGTTCGTTTTAGACGGAGCATCTTGATAAACCGTACGTTTTACCTTATTAAAAAGAAACTCGTGCGTTTTACATTACAATAACGCACAAGTACGTAATAACATACATTATGATATTAAAATTGGTGAAATAAAAGACCCTTTACGAGCAAATGTATTATAAAGGTTTTTAAGAGTATATAAGACCTTGTGAAAGGGCTCGCCCGGGGAACTATACCTATTTCTGCCGCCAAGCAGCTGTTGTGTCACGATTTGAAGGGTATGGTTCCCGGTGAAATTACAGGCTCATGATGGGCATGCCTTAAGTTGATGGACGCAGGGCAGTACATCGTAGGGCACATTTTTAAGGTGCGTGATCTATGAGGCAAAACTTTGTTATAAGTGTTTTAGCTTGTTCATTCTCCAGGTCATATAAAAAAGGTAGAATTATTTGCCCAAACTTCAAAAAGATATCAGAGAAAATGTACATCAATTCACAGAAAATCATTATACTTATCCAAATAATTACAGAGTTTTTTTACAACTTTGGTCCCAAGAGCCCTTACATGAATTAGGGGCATTTATTGGTCAGATTTTTCCACAAACTTGTCCTATTAATTTTAATAGGCGAGGATACGAAGCGGTGAGCAATTTACAACAAAATGTATTTACGCAAACTTATTTGGGATAATTGACGAGAAATATGAGTTAAGGAATAAAGAATCGGGTTTCCTCCGCTGAGCCCCAACCGACATGGTTGCAATATAAGCGGGACCGTCACATGGCGGTCTCTACAATGTTGGAGGTATTTTGCATATTTAATTATTTATTAACTTTATTTCGTTTTTAAACTGTAATAATTAAGTAATGTATGAATTAAGTAATTAAGTAAGTAATGTATATGTTCTTATTTTATTTTTAAAGTGAAACTTTTATTACATCGTCTCTAACTTTTTCGTCTGTGTGTTGCATGTCGCGTGACGATCGGCCGCGGAGTAGGGATAAGGTGAAAGGCTTGTCAGAGGAGCCAAGTTCAATATGGCGGCGCCTATAGTTCGCATCAGCTGACCGTGTAGTGTATAGACTATTACTCATTTGTGCCAACGAAAATTTTTAGTTAAATGTCTATAATGTGAAACAAAGTTTTACTTTTACCGTGGTTTCATAAAACCACACAATCCTTTTTACTTAAACATTTGACTTTTAATTTTTTTTAATTTAACTGTATAATTATTAATTTGTATTTAATTGTTGCATTTTTCTTTTTAAACTTTCTTGTAATATTATTATGTAGTACAAGCTGTTGCCCGCGATTTAGTACTCGTTACACTACTAAATGTGTAGGTAACCTAGAAATAAAGCTAAACTTGCTGTTGCAACCTGACTTAACACCCCATTTTTATCCCATGGGAACTGATTTATGGGATAAAAGGTAGCCTATGTTATCCAGGTTATAATCTACGTGTATACCAAATTTCATCGAAATTGGTTCAACCGTTATGGCGTGATTGAGTAACAAACAAACAAACAAACATCCAAAATTTCACATTTATAATATTAGTATGATGTTGTGTGTGGTTTTAATTTAACATTGTTTTGCGATTATTACTTCTTGTTTTGTATGTTCATTGTCTGAAATAAATTATTCTTTCTATTCTATTCTATTAACTAGATAAGAATACTAGCTATTATTTTCATATATTTGACATGAAATATACGACTTTGAAATGTAGGTATGATTTCGTTGATAAGCCAACTTAAACCATCGGGACATCGGGAATTGAAACCTCTTTTGAAACTGAGCTCGAATTTCATCAAGCTGGCTATTGTTCAACATTATACAGGTAAATTAGATACGATTCGCGGTTCTGCACGCTGGCAAATCCTGCTAATCTTTGGTAACATAACATTGTAATTGACAAAGCTTTCTAATAAATAAATATTGCTGGACATTTCACACAGCGCTATCTAGCCCCAAACTAAGCAGAGCTTGTACTATGAGAACCAGATAACTGATAGAATGCTTATATACTTTTTTTTAGTTAATATATACTTCTAACATACAAAAAACATCCAGACACGGAACAAATATCTGTAGATTATGCAAACATTTGTTCCGCGGCGGAAATCGAATCCGCTACCTCCTGCGTCTCAGCCGGCTATTCGCCCACTGCGCCACGAAGGTCGTTAACATAATGATCTTGGACACCCTTAAATATTTAAATTAGACGGTATGTCGAGTACTGACCTAAAAAGACTAAAAACCACCGAACACCCAGCAATCAATTTTCTAAACTATCAAGGAACATAATATATCAGATGTTATCTCTAACTTACGTCTATTTTTTATAATACGGAAGAGCGAAACCTCCTAATACAGGTATTATTTACTTAAAAGGAGGTTTCAACTACTAGTTAAGATATTGTAAACACAAGTTATCGAAATAAAACATCTGTATTTGTAAAAAAAAATATATAAATTCAACATAATAAAATAAATAATTAACTATATAATTCATCAATTTCATTAATTTTGAACATCACGGTTATGTTACACAAAATCAAGAGTAAATAGCATAATTCCAAACTTGGCTGGTTGCCGCAACCCAAAAAATAGTTCTTTATTGTACACAAATAAATTTCCCGTTCCCGCGGAACTTCGGGATAAAAACTATATAAAACACTCTTGTCAAAGTGACGCGACACTTCATGTAAATGAATTCACGTCAATGAACGATGGTTGAATTATATGGATACATAAAAAGTTTCCGCGCACTTCACGAATTCACAAACACAAATTATAAAGAAGATATTCAAGGATTCACCAATATTTGACAAGAATCATAAATGTCACATTTGTCTGTGGTCAAATATTTATAGTGCGTTCAGAAATTAAATAATTAAAATAACGTTTTGATAACAAATGAAATAAACGCATCCAGTTTGACAGGTACGAACAGTTTGTATGGGAAAATAAAATAGTTACTTACTACTTTTTTTACTACTTTCATTGCAATTTCTTTGTTTTTTCTCAGCTTTTAAACCTTTCTTGGACTTCTACAAATATTTCAAAACCAAAATTAGGCAAATCGGTTCAGCCGTTTATGAGTTTTAGTGAGACTAACGTACAGCAATTGATTTTTATATATATATAGACAACAAGGCTTCAAAAAGATCATTCATAATCATCTTAATCGCAAACAAAATTAGCTCTCTCTCCTTGACTACGAGTATAATGCACAAAAATGGCGTATAAATCAGACTGAGCGAAAGTTTTGCGTATACCTCACCTCTATTGTCTCTTTATGATTAAAATTTACCCCAGGCGAGGGCAGAGAGTTTTAAAATGAGACCCGAAACTTGTGCTGTAGTTCGGAAGGTTCGAAGGCACGAAACAAACAGACTCGAGCGAGCGCCGACCGGCTAATGTAAAAACTTCCACGAGGTGGTGATGCTGTTTTGTTTGCATTCAAAACATCAACAGATTTAACGAGTGCTTTGCCGATGCTCTTGCAAATGTTTACGCAAATGTTTGTTGATTTCAATTAACAGTACTTTCCGCTTTGAACTTATATAACAGTAAGTTTTTCTTGTAAACCAAGGATATCTTTTTAAATTCTTTATACATTTCTTATCACTTGAATGAGTACTTTCTAATGCTGAAACTCTTTCCAGCAGATACTTTACATTTCTTTCATGAAATAACGTTAAAGTTCTGAGTATTTTACCTTTAAGACGGCTATTATTCCAGATATTCAGCTACTAACAAGGCCCCTGTACTGTAAGTATATTTTATTCCTTTAAAATGAGTACATAAGAAGGTTGGTTGTTAGGTATTGTCTTTTGGAGAGAAGCCAACGCTCCGCTCGGTAATATTTTTTAAATTCAATTTCGGTGAAGCCACACTGCTGTATCCAGTCGGCTTAATGTACACCTGGTGAACATTTAAATGAGATACTACGGGACTATTTGCTTATTTATGCGAGATTTTATTACCTTAGAAGTGTTCGCGAACAACAGTGCTTGGTATCATGAGTTCGCAAAAATAAACAAAAATGCGAAAGTAAAATCAACATTATAATATTCGGCGACGACCTCCGTGGCGCGTGACACATGTTTGCATGATCTACAGATATTTATTCCGTGTCTGGGTGTTTTTCTATGTATTATAAGTACGTATTTACAAAAAAAAGTATATAAGTATTCTATCAGTTATCTGGTTGCCATAGTACAAGCTCTGCTTAGTTTGGGGCTAGATAGCGCTGTGTGAAATGTCCAGCAATATTTATTATTTATTTAATAGAAGTTTTTAGTACTTGTATGCTTCCGTTTAGTCCAACAAATAGACGGTTGAAAAAACATCAAAGATGCACAAATCCACCAGCAACTTTTGATGAGACCCAAGTTCATCGTTATATTTTAGCGACATCATTTTAGACATCGCTAATGATGTCGCACAAATATAAAGCTAGTTTCATCAAAATATAAGATGCTACTTCCTGGTGATAGCGCCTCTAACCTGGTCATCTCTTCATCAACAATACCAATAAAGCCCATCAAATAGATTAGCGATAACTTGATGCAATATCATCAAAATAGATTTCACTTTATAAAATCTGATAAAATCCTGTAAAGAGGAGAGTAAATGATATGAGTGCATCAAACCATGCTCACATAATACGTTTTTCCATGCCCGCAGGTGGCTTACCGGCTTTAATGAAGCCATGTTAGAGATACAATAAGCTATAGAGCACATACGTGGTTCGCCCCGAACTGAGATCTCGCGAATCTCACAAAATAAATCTTAGGACGATTTGCACAACGATGCCTAAACGGATTTAGTGGCTAAATATGATTTAAGGCGTTGTCAAATCATACAAATATGTCAAATTTAAACATGTTTAGTCGCTAAATATCTATATAATATAATAAATAGTGATCTATGCGCATGCCGTCCTTAATCTTTAACTAATAAATTAATACCACAAAATGCATAACCAATCTACTTGGCCTACAGTTTCATTCAAATTATAGGTAACGGAGGTTCTTGTCAATTGGTAATTTTTTTGGAGTACAAATAGCAGTTATTCTGGATTTCAGACTTTTGCCTATATTAGTGTTACTAAAGCTACACGCGTACCAAATTTCAGTATGTGGAGTCACTGGTGTACCCTGTGAATTTTGTCAAATCTTAGTTTTTATTATGGCTAATAACTCAAAAACTACAAGGACTAAACTAAAAATAAAAACGTGGTTCAAATGTCCTAATGAAGACCTTTAATTTGACGTCCTATTTGACCTAATAGTCTCAATTATATTTTTTCTTACCCCCCTTGAACCCCAATATCTCAACAACCCCCCCCCCCCCCCCCATTTTTAGCTCATTTAGTCACACCAAAATTTTGCTATCTCTGCCAACCTGTGCATCTAATTTCATGATGATCGGATCAACGCTTCAAAAGTTAATAAAAAATAAATAAATAAATAAGCCGTTTAATCAGATTTTACAATTTGATACAGTCCGCGAGGTATAAGCTGAGCTTTGCATTAGTGTGAGTGATCACCAAAAGCGGCAGGAGCGCGGCGAGACAGAATGGCGCCGCGCCTCAGGCCGGTTACCCAAAATCAGTTTAAACCGGTTTTTACCGGGCGAAAATGGCGCCGCGCCTAAGGCCGGTTGTCACACCTACACTATCCATGTACACTCACACAAATGCAAAGCTCAGCTTATACCTCGCGGATTGTACTTAGGTACATATGTACATTGGGTTTTTAATTGTTGTCATCTGTGTGCCCTTTGGCATAGGCCTCCTCCAATTCCTTCCATTTTTCTCTACAGTTTGTTGTCCTAGTCCATAGTTTTCCTCCCGTATTTTCAATATCGTCTTTCCAGCGTTTGTATTGCCTTCCTCTACTTCTTTTCCCATTTCTTGGGTACCAAACTGTAACTCTCTTACTCCACTTGTCAACACCTCTTAGTGTGTGTCCTGCCCATCTCCATTTTAGTATTTTTGTTTTAGTTATCATGTCAGTCACCTTGGTCTCGCTCCGTATGTCTGCGTTTCGCTTTCGGTCTCTCCTCCTGACGCCCAACATGCTTCTCTTCATCGCGTGTTGGCAGACCGAAAGCTTACGAAATTGTGTGTTCGTGAGAGCCCAAGTTTGACATCCGTATGTAAGTACAGGCAGAATACAAGACTCGTAGAGTGTCCGTTTCAGCTTGATACCGAAATCTTTGTTTTTCATTACTTCTTTCAGGGACCAGTATCGTTTCCAAGAGTTGGCTACCCTTCGGTTTACCTCTTTTTCGTTTAAGTTCTCCGTGGAGATAATTTGTCCAAGATATAAGTATTCGTCTTGGTATTCTATCTTTTTGTGGTTGACTATTATCTTCACTTTTTTACTATTTGTCAGCTTCAAAAGTTATTCTCAGACAAATAAACATACATACATACATATTTACAACGCAGATTTGTCCAAGTTGATACTAAATTTAATTTAATAATAACTAGTAGGATCAGAAAAGATCCAGTGGCAGCGTAAGGAGGCATAATATGATACACATAAATTATGACCCGGATTGAGACACGCAAGCTAAGGCAACACTTTGCCGTCATCTGTTATTTCTAAAGAATACAATCCGGGTCTCTTTAAAGTAAGAGTGAATAGGTTTCTTCTAGATCTTCGTGCTTTATCTTAGGCCACATCATCGCTTACCATCAGGTGAGATTGTGGTTAAATCTATTTAGTTAAAAAAGCTGTATTTTATTGATAAACCACGCGTGCGAATCCGCAGGTGGAAGTTAGTAAAATCATAAGGCTGATGACTGTGGTTCTGTGCAAGAATTAAAACGTTTTAAGAAAGAAAGAAAGAATATACATTTATTTGACACAAACATAGGACAGACCATTCAGAACAGAACAAACATACCTACTTAGATAAAGACTAATTATTATTAAAAAGAAAGCAAAAATTATATAAACACAGGAAAAGTCACATGATAAAAATTTTGTAGATAGGTATACATAGGTAGGTACATACAATATGGTCTTCCGTGCTGTGTGGGCCAAACATGCCCCATCTCAGCGTATTGCTGCCAACCATCCGAGGAAGGTAAGCAGCGCTGGTTTTCAGATGGAATCCATGGGTAGCCTCACGAACGCAGAAAAATAAATACACAATAATACAATAAATAACTTATTGGCAATGTCAAGTCTTTTGTGCGCTCTGTACAACATTTTCACTTTAAGGAAGCCACGGATGCACCACGTTATTAGGAGATTACCCGCTTTTATGCAACATGAATAATGTTTTATAACTTCGTTTTAATGCTTACAATAATTTATGCAACCTGCAATGACCAATTTGGAGAACATAATCGTTAGGAATCTACTAAATTATGAATGTGTAGTGCATCTTAGTAAATATCCAATATTGGATTCGTTTGTCTCTTCGAGTCGTATTAAATGCTGAGGGTCTCTTTAATTATACTGTGCCATCGGTAACTATTGGTGGCGATATGTATAGCAGCATGAAACTTAGCGTCAAAAGTGGTACGGTTCTGGTTAGACCAACATATCGGGCTATGGCCCAGTGGTTTATTTCCCTCGACTTTGCCAGTGATGACGAGCTTTTGAACTATGTTTTCTTGCTAAAAGTGCTCAAGGACTCGTGGTATTCGTAGAAAAATGTTATTAATTAATTACTGATTTAAAAGGGTATTTATCGCGTATTTACCTTTTTTATTACTTAAACCGACGTTTCGACAGTGTTGCAACAGTTGGTCATAACATTTTAAAAACATATTTAAATACATCTTTACAAGCACTCCAAATAAGTTGTGTTATCCATAAGTTTAATAATAGAACCAACATAATTAAAACCGATATCGTCCAAGGACAAATTGACAATTAGAAAAAACAAACTCATCATCATATCAGCCTTAGAACGTCCACTGCTGAACAAATGCCTTTTTCCACAGTGACTGATCTTATGCGACCTGCACTCAACGGCTCCTAGTAATCTGTACTAGCTCGTTTTTCCATCGGCAATTGGGAGCAGGACAGCTGCGTAAGTAACATACTTGTTATCTTACATAATTGTTATTCTGTTAAAAAACTAAAAAGCCCAAATGTAGTTAGGTAAATTAGATGTTTAACTTTTTAAAATCGACTCGTATATAGGTATTTTGATACATATATCGCTATTATCTGAAAATCTCACGTTAGATAATATTGTGCTGGAAGGTCGCCATCATCATATCAGCCATAGGTTGTTGACTGCTGAATAAAGGCCTCCACCATAGATTTCCAGAGATTTATTTTTATTCCAATCCTATCTAAGTCAATTGGATGCGGCGAGGTAGTAAAAAGTATTACATATCTCATAGAATCAGATATTCACGAACAATATAAACTTTAATCGGGTAAATACACCTACAACTGAATTGCAATCCACAAAATATGATTTGCTACGGGAAAACTCATGGCTAGAGGAATCTCCACGTCCTCAGATTGCCTCGGAGGAAATGATCGAATATTTCGTTGTCTCGATTTCTCGCTTCATTCACTTCAGAGATCTGTTGGTAAATCTTTCATCGAGTATGTATCGTTCGTCGTACCACTATTGTATCACTGCGTTAGGTGTTTGCTTTGACCGTATCCAATTTTGGGTTGCATCTCGATATATGTAGGTCTAATGCAGTTACGTCAAACGTTGCCTTTGAAAGACAATACAAATCGCTATCGATCGATCAATTGGAAGATGGCAATCGCCTATTTAGAAAGAATGGGCGTGGATCGAGACGTTTGTAACGCCTATCTCGGTAGCCCCGTTGGCCAACGACCCGTTGGATGCCTGTGGTACCGCGGAGAACTGGCAGGAAACTGCTCAGGATGGACCAAAACGGCAACTTCTTTTATCGGAGGCCAAAACCTGTGTGGTCCATCACCTCATAGTGGCTCATTTCATGCACCTCGTAGACACCTCAATACAGTCCTGACCTCACACTAGGATTCCTTGTAGGTATCAGGAAAAATCAGTAGCATGGTACCACACCTGAAGCAAATATTTGCACCATACATAAGTTTCTCTGGTCGCGTCGCGGGAATAAAACATGTTTTTGAGTGAGTGGTTTCAGAACATGCTGTTTTCCAGCAAATACGCTATGTTCACCAATTGAAAAACTTAATTAAAGCAAGTCTATAGTACACATTGTATATATGGGCTGTGTTCTGAGGAGTTGTTTGATATGGTGCCTGCAGGTTCCTTTTATCATCGCACCGCTCGCCATCGGCAAGGAATCCATATACACACCTTGGAGGCGATGTGGTCGCGTACCGTGAGGTTCCAGAGAAATTTCCTTCCAAACACTTCACTCGTGGAATGGTCTTCCTGCCGAGGTTTCCCCAGGGACTACAGTATGGGTTCTTCAATTTATTTTTTACTTTATTATTTACTTTCTGTTCGCGTCTCTATACTACGTCTCTGTATGGGTATATATTTGCAAAAAAAACAACAATTTTTATTTGCAAAGTGAATTGCTTTTGATGTATTCAATGCGCTTAGTGACGATGAAAACAACGGATACCAGCAAACTCTGTTTGACTGGTATTAAACTAGGTATAAGCAATATGTACAGTGGGAGTTAAAGAGCTCGTGTTCTCTACTATCAAATTTAAATCATTTATACAGCTTTTTGCGTCCTAGAACTTTCTGCTGTGGCGTCAAAACAAGACTGGTTTCGATAAGCAGATGATCACTGTGGCGCAACTAAGACAGAATAGGTTGCGTGTTTGTGTTTGGGTTGCCTGGACAAATGTTTGCATGATCTGAAAATATTTGCTCCGGGTCTGGTTGTTGTAGTTATAGGTGCTAGTTCGTTGTGTAAGGTCAGTACTATCATGTTAGGTGTTAAAAAAGGAAGATGTTTGTAGTTCTCTTCTTCGTAAAAATATGGGGCAGCGCGAGTTGGGTGGAACGACAGAGAAATCAAAAAATATTTTAATAATTTGTTGTTGATTTTGAGCGTATTTATAACTATATTGAAACTATATCAAAACTATATATAAAATTTTGTTTCTTACGTTTTATTTCGTGAGATTATGAGTCAAATGAGAAAAAATCAATAGGGATGAGGCGTAAGAATAACAAGTAGATGAAAAAGGAGTTGCCTTTGACCGGCAATGGAAAACTATCTCTACCTAATAATTTTCATTGTATCGGTTTTGTACCTTACAAAGAAACATATATAAATTACTTTGGTTATATTAAAGAAAATCGTAACAAATTATAGAGTGGTACGGCTATTTCCACCGCGCTGCGGCAAAGGTTGGCTGAGTTGGGATAGTTTATTTTGGCAACTACCGACCGCGGTGCAGTGAAAACTCGTAATTAACGTGGCTTTCACTGCGACCGAGGCGTCCCTCTTATGGGATTGTTGTGACCTCACAAAACTTCTCTCATTGTTACCCAAATAAAAATAGGGCCTGTTTTTGTCGTGGGCACTGTTCAGTATTATTGTTGTGCACGGCTAAACCTACAAACAAGTATTCAAAACCTACATTTATTTTATTAATTCCTTTGGAAAAATCTGGTGGTTTACATAAGGACCCGAATTAAATAAAAAAATTAGATAATAAACAACTATTTACTTTGTTTTATTAATTTTTTGATTATACTTTGCGATAGTATTAAGTATTTATTTTATTGTTTATAATTTTTCGTCACTGAAAGTTGATAATTGTAAACTCGATATCGGCACTGTAAGTGTAATTTACGGGCAATTATGAATCCACACATTCATGATGTGCTATAATGAAATACAACCTCCATGATAAATCCTTATATCTATTAAATGAAAGAGGCCCCATAGTCTAGTAGTGAAAAAAAACAATAGATACCGGGAACGCAAATGTTCTTTTTAGCAACAAACGATTATAAAAATACTTTTTTAATTTCCTCACATTTGTGATGAAAAGTTATGTATTATACTCGGGTGTAAGCGATCAATAGTACCCTCAATTATCTCGAGTGTACAATAGATCGCTTATAGGCCTTATTTGCATGTGGTGTAGAATAAAGTATTTTCTATTCTATTCTATGTTTTCACTTTGGCCTGAATAAAAATAGTCAAAAAAGCTCTGGCAAAAAACACTACACAGTTATACACTCTATAGGCACGCCATGGTGCTCATAACCGCTGTATACTAGTGGTTCGCCTCGAACTGAGATCTCGCGAGTCAATTATATCAAAAAAATATGATTTGTAATCTTTGACTATCAAAATAGTGCCACAAAATGCGAAACCCACTACCATGACCTACAGTTTCATTCAAATTACAGGTAACGGCAGTTCATGTAAATTGTTTATTCGTTTTTGGGTGCAAATTGCAGTTATTCTGGATTTCAGACTTTTGCCTATATTTGTGTCACTAAAGCTACACGCATACCAAATTACAGCACTGTGAGGTTACTGGTGTACCCTGTGAATTTTGTCACTGTTCAGTTTTTATTATGGCTAATAACTCAAAAACTATAAAAACTTTACTAAAAATTAAAACGGAGTCTAAATGTACTAATAAAGACCTTTCATTTGACGCCCCATTTGACTTATAATCTCATTTTTTTTTACCCCTCTTGAACCCAATATCTCAACAACCCCCCAAACATTGTTAGCTCATTTAATCACACCAACATTGTGGCATCACTACCTACCTATGTATAAAATTTCACGATAATCGGATCAACGCTTCGAAAGTTATCCTCGGACAAACAAACATACATACATACGACGCTGATTTGCCCAAGTTGATTTAGAGATCTCGCTTCGCTTGATCAATAAAACATCGTTAACATACCAGCATTAACTACAAACTAGACGGCATGTGCGTTAAGCTGCGAGGCGCACTAAATATGCCCAAATCCAACAATCAATAAAAAAAAAATTACTCCATCCCTCAACCTGGTCGCTGACCTAATAGGGTTACTAAGCTAAAACTCTTAAATACTCTTAAATTGTTTTACACCCTGGAAAGCGCCGCGTAGGACGTCCCCCCCCCCCCTCCTCCCCCACACTGGGAGCAGTTAGGTGCAGGCCGCCTATGTTCAGCATTGGCTGATATAATGAAGCTTGTAATCAGAGGTCTGAGTAAAGTTAATTGTCAAGTACGCTTCCATTTCCTCTATCAATCCAATCCTCGATCCTTGCGTGCATCTGACACTCCAACTCAGGACACCTGTACACTCCTCCTCCTACTTTGATAAGTCTTTTACAGTGCAGGCTGTCCGGTTATGGAACACGCTGCCGGTGGCTATCAGATGTGCCAAGTCACTTGCCATTTTTAAACGTATGCTCAGAGAACACTATCTGAGTATTTGTCGCTAAATAAATATGTATTTATTATTAATTATTTGTTTCTTAAATAAGTCTAAGTATGTATCTTTAAATTATTATGAGTAGTTATTATTTAGATTCATGTAATTTTCATTTATGTAAGTTTTAATTTTTTTATTTTTATATAATTAGTATTAGTATGTATGTACATGTAATATGTTAGGTACACCATTACACCCCAGGTAATGTCTACACAGTCCATTCCACCCAAAGGTTGTCTGGTAGAGATCGCTAATTAGCGATAAGACCGCCAATTGTATCCATAGATTTACGTAGTTGTTTTTTTTATATGTATTTGTTTCGTGGTGTGCAATAAAGTATTATCTATCTATCTATCTACGTTATGTACTTTTACTCGTATAACACATTTGCTCGTAAAAGGTCTCTTATTTCACCAATTTCAATATCGTAATTTATGTCATTACGTACTTGTGCGTTATTGTAATGTAAAACGCATGAGTTTCTTTTTATTAAGGTAAAACGTACGGTCAAGATGCTCCGTCTAAAACGAACGGTACTTTTTTAAATCTTAGCAAAGAGTTTTTATGTCAGAAAAGTGGTCAACATTTTATGAATAAAATTAACTTTGGGAGATAAAATATAAAAAATAAACATTTAATTCTTTAATTTAATTAATTTTGACCATAAATTACAACCATTTATTTATAACAAAAACAAAAATAATTTAATTAATTGTGACAATAAATTACAACCAATTTATCTGTAACAAAAACAAAAAAATATTAATTTACTTTATTAGTAATACTGGCTGTTTTTGTGCCTTTGCCTTAAAAAAAAGCACTGATGCGCGCGCATCACTAATTTGTGAACAAGTAAAAATTATTTATATTATTATGATATACACCCATTATATTCTAAGTAAATGTACTAGTATTCCCTAACACGAAAGTTTACTTATCATCTTCCGGAGAATCTGCGCTTGGAGTCGGGGATGCGGGACGAAATAAATTGGTATCGAAGTTATTGGATAAATCTAAGCTAAATCTCGTAGCCCACAACGCGGCTCATAAATTTAAAGCAAGCAACTTTCCTCTGCCTTATTTTGCAATCATCTAGGCAGGGATGTACAACATTTTATATGAAATGCAGGTTATGCCTTTGCGCAATAGTGAGGACGTTTGCTATTAGCATTGTAATAGTGAGCCATGCAGCCTTGGGGACACTTCCAACTGGTAGTGATCTGGAGCAGTTGAGCTATCTATAGATCGTTTACAACGGTCTTTAGATGATTGATATAGCATTTATTTGCAACATCGAACACACACATACATACTATTTACAAAAATAATTATTAACGAACAAATCATACATATACAAAGAAAGCACTAATCAGACACAAGATATAAATATAAATAAATAAATATTGCTGGACATTTCACACAGCGCTATCTAGCCCCAAACTAAGCGTCTGCGTCTAAGTCTTTGCGTTCGGTATGCATTGAGGATTATTGTACCGTTTCTTTCTTTTTGAACTAAACTACGAAATTAAAACTACCTATCTATAAAAATTTATAACTCTTGTAATTATGATTGCCGCCGCCGACTTACTATGTTTGCGTACCTACATACTTTAAGGGTGACGGGGTTTATCTATTTAAATAATGTGTAGCGGCTCGAGTGTCTCAAGCACCGAGACAAACCTTGAAGGTTTTACAGTGCTTAATGTATGTTTATATATGTAACTTTTTGTTAAATAAATAAAAAAAAAAAAAGCAGAGCTTGTACTATGGGAACCAGATAACTGATAGAATACTTATATACTTTTTTGTAAATATATACTTATAAATAATATATAGAAAAACACCCAGACACGGAACAAATATCTGTAGATCATGCAAACATTTGTTCCGCGGCGGGAATCGAACCCGCTACCTCCTGCATCTCAGCCGGCTATACGCCCACTGCGCCACGGAGGCAGTCAATAATTATGTCGAGTCATGTGTAAAAAGACACAAAAAAAGTGATTAAGGTAAACATGATAAAACAGTGGCAGTGGCAATCTAATCTACTCGTATAGTATATGTATAGAATATGATACAACAGTGTCTTTTGTATTTTAATCATGTTATAATTGTATATTCTTTCTTTTATTTGATATGTAAAGCAGTCGTAAGCAAGATCGAAATAAAATCGAACAATTTACGAAACATACATACTATTGGATGTTTGTTTGTTTCACGTCATAATGGCAAACTAACTTGATCTCAAATTAAATTTTTTTGTAAATTCGGTTGAAGCAATACATTAAAACTAAATCAATTTAATACAAAATGAAATATTAATTTAACGTCAAAGCGCTTTCCGTTTCCGCGTCAATCCGAAGGACAATAAAAGTTCTCTACGTGTTAATACGATTTACTTTTATTAAAGTTGTGTTGTTTGCTTGCCACGAGTCGCAAGCCGACAGATATTAGTGTCAGACTCAAATGTAATAGGAATTACACTTTCCTGCTATTTTATTTTACCCGCACAGGGACATATAAATGGTTACTGACAAACTCATGATATGAGTTTATAATATAACTGTTGTTTTCGTTTATCAGTTGGTTATACATTTATCAACAGAAAGAATATAAAATCGTTAACTGGTTGTTAATAGAAGAAACAGTTGAAACTTCTCAAGACCGTTGCAAACGATCTAAAGATAGCATAACTGCTCTAGATCGCTACCAGGCGGAAGTGGCCCAAATACACTGGCTGCATTGCCTCGTATTTGTTATATAAATAATTCTTTCTTTGAGTTAACAAAACAAAACAATAATTAGAACTAATTTATATATAGTTAATCTAGTGATAAGATCTTTCATTCTTTGTCAAACTATGTCCGCATCCATCAAACACTGTGTTACTTCGTAAAAGTGTTGTATGCATGGCCTCAATAATTTTTAATACTCTACCTAAAGATCTTAAGAAAATTAATATTAATTTATTAAAGAATTAATTAAAAAAAATTTAAAAATACTTAAAAAAAAAAATTTAAATAATAATTTTTTAATAATAATAATTTATTTGCACACAAGAAAATACAACTACATTATTGTGTAACTAAATTGTTAAACAACTACTTTCACAATATAGAGGAATTTTTAAAGGACAAATTTTAATCATTCTCTTAATTTTTATTGTTTGATTGTATTTTTTTTTATTGTTGTAGGTATTTGATATTAATTAATTTATAGTAAACTAGTTGGCCCGGCGAACTTCGTACCGCCTTGACATGCATATGACGCGGACTGCCAATGTACGTCACCGGTAGAATGCTCAATTGGCCATCATTAGCTGCATCTATGTATGAGAAAATGATTTTTCTTCATAATTTTTTTTTGTGAATTTTTCCGATATTTTAATAGTTATTCTGTTCTTCGGGGCGAAGACTAGTCCAACAAACCAAAGATCAACAATATAGGTATCAACCATGTATCAATCCACACAAAAAAATGATTTTTTATTAAATTATGATTTACCACAAATCCAGTCCTTTTAAGTTCAATACGTTAGGTTTTGCCATCATGTTAAAGCTTTATCTAAGAATTGTTTTGACAGGTACTTAGGCACTGATAAAATTCTGATATTTATATAAATTTATACTACAACAAAAGGAACATCCTCACATGAAAAGCTTCAATTCGTGCAATTCTCAATATCGTTTTAAATTGAACTTTTACCCAGAAAATTCAATAAATTTAAAATGCGAAATTTCAGGAAGCTCCATTACGTATAAATTATCTCGATGAGAGGGTATCCACTCAGTCATTCAGCATTGAATAAACTATAAAAGATCAATATTTCCTCGGCGGCCGGCGGTTCAACGGCTCTGTCGTTTGAATACAATGCTCGCAGTCCGGATTCTGCAAAAGTTTGCTTAGGACGTGGACGCGCTTCCATCAATCCCTTGCTCCCATTATTTGTTTACAGGGTAAAAGTCGAAACGACTCAACTACACCCCTCGAGAAACACAATGGCCCTTAAAACATCCTACTTAAAACCTACATTTAATAACGAAATGTTTGTAGTTCGATGTACAGATTCGCATTTCGAGAGCTCTCCTTCCGTAAATCCAAGGAAAGATCTTCAATTTTACAAAGAAGCGAGCTGAACATTTGTTTTAGAAACTTCAGGTTAGTCAAACGGCTGTTAGTAATTACACAAGTTGATGTTTGATTTTCACAAGACTTTTTAGTTACTTTAAATGGGAACTTTTTTCCATTTACCTCTTACGAAGTAGCAGTGAATTAGTAGCGTACTACATACACCACAAAGTGCTCCAAAATAGCACTGTCAATCAATATTATATCTCATAATTTACATGATTTTTAAACGATTCTATTAGTTGATTTAACACATATCTTCACCATAATTGGTGAAACTCTGAGGCTGAGCCCCGGCATGGCGTATGTGATAGTGGTTAAAAACTTCAATTAAATTTTCGTAATACCTTTCATCGGGTGCCCTCACCCGAGAGAGCCCACGAATTAATTATTCGTACTGGCCGGAATATGTTTTAATATCATGTATTCTGATACTTTACGATTTCTGTTTACATTTGTCATCATTTTGTTATATATCTTTATTATGAAGTGATCGCGACCTGGTGGTTCTTTTAAGAACATTCAGTACATTAGATTAGACAGGTGATCGTTAGAGACTTATAACTGAGTGTGGCCTGGTTTCCGAACGTTCATTAAGGTAGCTGGTCCGTCCCGGCTATCTCCTGTCCCTCCCTCGGAATCCCATAAATTAGTCCCGACTGCCTCCGTGGCGCAGTGGGCGTATAGCCGGCTGAGACGCAGGAGGTAGCGGTTCAATTCCCGCCGCTGAACAAACGGTTGCATGATCTACAGAGATTTGTTCCGTGTCTGGGTGTTTTTTCTATATATTATAAGTATGTATTTACAAAAAAAAAGTATACAAATATTATATCAGTTATCTGGTTCCCATAGTACAAGCTCTGCTTAGTTTGGGGCTAGATAGCGCTGTGTGAAATGTCCTGCAATATTTATTATTATTATTTATTTATTGCAGTCATCAAACCATGTGCATTATTTTTCGATCCTTAGGTTGGTAGCATAATGCTGAGATCTCGAAGGACCACTTTTCTCCTATACCTATATCTTCATTATTGTATCTTTTTCTCTTCCCGTAATCTATTAAATTAAATAGTTATTTATTTGAGATGTTCAAGATCTTAAAGGTTCTTATAAACTACTAGCTGTTGCCCGCGACTTCGTACGCGTTACACTCCTAAATGTGTAGGTAACCTAGAAATAAATCTAAACTCGCTGTTGCAACTTGACTTGACATCCCATTTTTATCCCATGGGATCTGGCATAAAAGGTAGCCTATGTGATAATCCAGGTTATCTACGTATATACCAAATTTCATCGAAATCGGTTCATCAGCTACGACGTGATTGAGTAACAAACTAATAAATAAAGAAACATCCAAACTTTTACATTTATAATATTAGTGTTATGTCAGTAAATCAAAGTTATAAAAAAAATTGTAGTGTGTTACAATGCTTAGGTATATATGGGCGGGTAGGTTACTTACACAGAAACCCTACGCAGTGTTTATAGAGAGGGCCGTCATACTTGTCCTAAGAACGGTGTTGGTACTCCCGCGTACTCTTGTAATTAACGAGGCTGCCTTTTTCTTCAAACAGGTGACGAACACATCCGTGCGCGTCTCCGCGAACATATCAGAGGCGCTGCAGAACCGTGGAAGGCCCAACAACATCTTGAGTTGTATTGAACGCGTAGTGTGTGGACGGACTTTAGAGTGCACGTGAACCACTGGCTGCTCGTGTAGAACGTTTGGCCAAAAGGCTTGAATAACGTTATTTTAACCTCATCCGAGCAACGAGCAAACCTGCGGATGTTACCTTCGTCTTTTTGAAGTGAAAACTTCTTAGCATCGTTCTGATTTGAAAGTCGATGAAATGAAAAAGAGACAGACACATAAATTCAAAAGAAAGGTTGAAAGGTGGTTGGTTGGAGGGTTGGTTTTTTGAAGGTTTCACTGCTACCACGTGTGAATTGCATATATGCTGTTTTTTACTTTATTTAGTAAATCAAATCAACTAATATATTTATTTCATGAAATACATCTACAGAAATGTCATTATTAAGTTAGTTAGTTATAGATTAATTATTGATTAAAACGGGTATTTATCGCGTATGCACCTTTTTTATTTGTTATCCCGACGTTATCTCTCTAGTGAACGCCATTATTACAAGAGAATGGTTCGTGAAGGGATTGAAATCAAGAAATTTCCAAATTTCAATCGGGAAGATGGCTATAACCTCTCAGCGTCCTGGAACCCGGTGATTACTAGGTGTGCGCGTCGTGATCGGTCGTCTCAGTGCGTAGATACGGTTAGTGTTTTGTGTCGTAATATAAACGAAGACATTTCTAATTCTGAAGACCAAGTGAGGGTAGTTGCTGCAGCTGCCATCACTTCTCGACGGTAGCTGCAGTCCACTTTTGACCACGACTGTTGCAACACAGCCGAAAAGTCGGGATATTTATTTAAGTATTAGTCTTTATTAAAGATGCGAATATATTACAAAAACCAATTTAAAAAAAAGATAAATATTAAATATAAGTAAGTTAATAAAAGACGAGTATAAATACTTTTGGTCAGTGATAATAAAATTTAATTTCAATAACCTACCTAAAGTCGTTATAATTTGAGCGTGTTGGTGCCTTCTTTTGGAAAATCTTTTTATTTAAACAAGTAAACTTACTGTTATATATTTAAGTTCATTTTACGTGACTGTTAATTGTTCTTATGAGAATAAACTCTTTAAGCCGAACAAATAAAAAAGGTACATACGCGATAAGTACCCGTTTTAATCAATAATTATGTACAGTGATCGCGAAAGTTTAAGATATAGATTAGTTGTAGTCATTTATTTAGTAGTGTGTGTGTGTGTGCGTGTGCACTTTCTTATTTCTCAACTATAAAGCTAAACAAAGCTAAGATAATGAAAAATAAAGAACTAACAGTTAGTACAATCCAAAGACGGTCTATTTTTTCATTGGTATAAATGATCTTGGGCGGGAAGTTTGTTAATACTAATAAACGGCTGCCGGAGGCGCCAACTCGCGGCTTCGCCATTTGTCTCCGCCGGACGCGAAGGTAACGAGTACGGACTAATGGCGTCCCGAACCTAAATAATTTAGAAAAACGACTCTAGAAATAGACTTTTTGTGTTCTGTTTATTGCACGTGCACTGCTTGGTGATAATCCCACTCTTAAAGCTATTTCTGTTTTACGCGGACGTGGGTAGCATGCGGATGTCACAAAATACAAAATAATAACGCATTATTACATCTTCCTTACATAGTACACTGGTGGTCCGCCCCGAACTGAGATCTCGCGAGTCTACCATAAAAACAAAAAAATTATTATTCGTAATCTTTGAATATCAAAATAGTGCCACGAAATACAAACCAACTAACTTGATCTAGATAGATAGATAAATAGATAGATAATTTCTTTATTGCACACCATTTAAATACAATCATTTATAAGAAAATACACTCTTAAACAATAGGTACAATGGGCGGCCTTATCGCTAAAAGCGATCTCTTCCAGGCAACCTTTGGATGGACAGGATCTATGTGAACAAAATAAGGACGGCGGCGTAAATCCGATATTAATAGTACACGTACCTATATTTATAAAAAATATAGATAATATAAAATAAAATGCATAATTATAATGTATAATATAATCATAAAATTACATAAATATTAATATTATAATACATAAAAATATATATTGTCATACCTACATATATAAATTATAAAAATGTAAAATTAATAAGTGGTCTAGTGAGCGATGGATGACATATAGTGTTGTCTGACCAAGTTTTTAAAGATAGGGAGAGATTTAGCGTGACGAATTGAGACAGGTAGGGCATTCCAGAGCCTGGTAGCCTGCAAAGTAAAAGAGGAACTATAAAATACTGAGGTATGATGAGGAGTTTTTAATTGAAGGGTTTCAGAGGAACGTAAGGGTCGAGAGTTGGAAAGGTGAAGAAAGTCAAAGCGTTCTTTGAGGTAGGACGGAGTAGAAGGGATGAAAAGGATGCTGTAAAGGAGGGAAAGGATGTGCGTATTCCGGCGAAGACGGATAGGTAACCACTTAAGTCTGTGGCGATACTCTGAAATGTGATCGTACTTGCGCAAGCCAAATATGAATCTAATAGAGAAATTCTGGAGACGCTCAAGCTTGTTACGTTGATCTTCAGTTAAATCAAGATAGCTGGCGTCAGCATAGTCGAGAATAGGATGCAACAATGATTGTGCAAGTGCAATTTTGGTGGAAGTCGGAAGGAAGTTTCGCAGCCGTTTAAGAGAGGCAGCTGCAGCAAAGGTTTTTCGGCTTACCGCTGCTAGTTGAGGTCCCCAAGATAGGTGACTATCCATGAGTACCCCCAGATTTTTGACTACCTTGCTGATTTCTATTGAAGTACCGTCAAATTTTACCTTTGGGAGATCAAGCCAATCGATTTGAGTAATCATCCGCGAGCTTCCTATTACTATTACTTGGGTTTTTGATGGATTGACTTTAAGCCCGTATGAATTGCTCCATTGTAGTATATTCTGCAAATCATTGTTTATGCCATTAATGGCTTCACCTAACCACCCAACAGGAGCTTGGGTATAAATTTGCAAATCATCTGCATAGAGGTGGTAGGACGAAGTGAGTTGTTCGGAGATAGAATTTATAAAAATAGCAAAAAGAAGAGGAGATAACACGCCGCCCTGAGGTACACCGGAACTCAATTGACACCAAGAAGAATATGTATCGTCAATACGGATACGTTGCCGGCGTCCAAACAGGTAACTACGAAACCATTCAATTACTGTTGGAGATATGTTAAGAGAGCGAAGAAAAGCTAAGAGAATATCAAAATCAACGTTATTGAACGCATTGCTGAAATCCAGGAGGGAAAGGACAGTGACCAGTCCGTTTTCCATACCATGCCTGATGTCATCAGTGATTTTGATCTACAGTTTCATTCAAATTACAGGTAACGAGAGTTCATGTTAATTGGTTTTTTTTTTGAAGTAAAATTGCAGTTGTTCTAGTTTTCAGACTTTTGCCTATATTTGTGATACATAAGTTACACGCATACCAAATTACAGCACTGTGGGATCACTGGTGTACCCTGTGAATTTTGTCAAAGTTTAGTTTTTACTATGGCTAATAACTCAAAAACTACAAAAACTTTACTAAAAGTAAAAACGGGGTCGAAATGTACTAAGGAAGATCTTTCATTTGACGTCCCACTTGACCTAATAATCTCATTTTCATTTTTTTTACCCCTCTTGAACCCTAATATCTCAACAACCCCCCATATTTTTAGCTCATTGAGTCACACCTAAATTGTGCCATCATTACCTACGTATGTACCAAATTTCATGATGATCGGATAAACGCTACGTAAGTTATCATCGGACAAACAAACAAACATACATACATACATACATACAACGCCGATTTACCCAAGTTCGCTCGATCACAAATGAAGTCGCTTTCGCTGTCTGTTTGCTTAGATCTTTTAAACTACTCAACGGATTTTAATGCAGTTTTCAGCAATAGATAGAGCGATTCAAGAAGAATACATACTCGTTTGTTTGTTATATTGTTGCCTTTACACGACTAAGCGGCTGAACTTATCGTAAGCAAATTTTGCAAGGAGATGGAGTATATCCTGGGAAAGGACATAGGCTACTTTTTAGCCAAGTGCGCAAAATGAGGGTAGTTTTATTAAAAACCCACACGCGCTAAGCCGCGGGCGGGTCAGCTAGTAGTTCTATAAAAGATCGTGCCAACGCATTATTGGACAAAAAGCGAAAATCAAATAATAAAGAAAGATATATAGAGGTAATTTAGGAAATATATCTCAAGTTTATTGGCAAGAGCACACTCAAGATGTTTGCTTAGGACTCTCGATCGGGATACAAACAGACAGACAGCTAGATTAACCACTTTGCTTTCTTTGTTAAACGATTGGCGCGTGTTTTACGACCAGGTTTATGTTTAGGTTAAAAGTTATAGTATATTCACACTTATTTATATGCAAATAAAGTGTAACGACTCTAATAAATTTCTCACAGGCGGCTGAATCATTTCTTACTCGCTCTTTCACAAATGATCCTAAAACCTTTTCAGGACCACTGTCGGCCGCTGCAGGTGTAATCTTAGTAAATGGGGTATTATAGACAAATCGGCGACGTAATGCCAATGTGGTGACCAGCTCCAAACAATGGCACACGTCCTTACATGCCCATCCTGCCCTACCACCTGCACGATGGAGCAACTGATGACCTGCTCCGACGCTGCCATGAACGTGGCGACGTACTGGTCAAAATGGCTATAGCCTTAAGACATCGACACGGAAGAAGAAGGACCACTGTTCTTCAAACTTTACACAGAAAGTTTTTAATCAATTATGAATTAAATTCATGTTTCAATCTTAACTCATCCGTCAATTCAACGTTTAATGTATCCTCTTAGTATTATTCTTTTATTGAGTGTACTTTCTATTCAAATTGCATGTGGTCCCAAATGACCATACTAGAATAATATTTTTTCGTAGGTAGAGATTGGGCCCGTGGGCCCAGGCCCCTATAACTACCGACCCTTTCACTCGTATTGTGACTTAAATTGTTGTCTTCCAACTTATTGACCTAACTAATTGTGGTAAAATAAGCCAGAGAAGTTCACTGCTAATTAATTTAATTTTTAATTAAGAAGTGAAGGTACAGAATTGACTGTGGTTGACATTATGACGTTTAAAAGTTTAATTGGAATACTCGTAGGTAGGTAACAATAAGGGCCAATGTAATGTAGGTACATGCTGATTGCATCGTGCATGCGAGCGTAACTAAGCACACACGTCAAACAAGCACTTAATCACATGAGCATTGAGGTGTTATGCCTTAATGAGACCACTAGGTGCGTAAGCTTCGCCGTCAGTGCCTACCTGAATCACGGGTACAGTCAGCAACACAGTTAAATAAATAAAATTGTAAATAATGCTGGACATTTCACACAGCGCTTGTACTATGTTATGTTACGTTGTTATGTTGGTGGACTCCCTTTTCCGCATTCAAACTCTGTATGTGGTCCATTATGCGTGAGAGAGTTGACTATATGGATAGCCAGCCTAACTCCGACCAGAAGCGCAGAAGTTTCCTGGGGTCTTCGCAGGCTTCACGGAGTGACCTTGGATTGTCCAGGATTTCTGCACGTTGTGCTGTTACCCCCACGTAGTCCTGTAGTAGCGCTTGTACTATGCGAATATACTAAGTATGTAAGTACGTATGTATGTGGTATACCATTGATACCCTAGGTAAAATTCACATGATCCATTCCATCTAAAGGTTGTCTGGTAGAGATTTACTTTGCGATAAGACCGCCAATTGTATATATTCATTTGAATACTGTTACTTTTAATTGATTTGTTGTTTATGGTGTGCAAGTGGTGTGTAAAGTATTTTTTAATCTGATCTATGGGAACCAGATAACTGATAGAGTTCTTATAAACTTTCTTTTGTGAATACATATAAATGAATCTGTAGATCATGCAAACTTTTGTTCCGCGTCGGAAATTGAACCCGCAACGACATAATACAGTACAGGAGGTAACAATTAACAAGCTGACTTTGTTTAATATTTTTAATCTGGAATAAGCAGCTGAAATAAGTAAAATAATTAATAACAAGTGGTTCGCCCCGAACTGATATCGCGAATCACCCAAAATAAATATTATTCTTAGGGCGACTTGCACAACGATGCCTAAACTAAATACGTTTAGGCATCGTTGTGCAAGTCGCCCTAAGTGGCTAAATATGATTTAAGGAGTTGTCAAATCATGTAAATACTTCAAATTTAAACATGTTTAGTCGCTAAATATATTTGGTGATCTTAGTGCATGCCGGCTTTAATCTTTGACTGATAAATTGGTGCCACGACATGTATAACCAACCTACTTGACCTACAGTTTCATTCAAATCAGATGTAACGGGGGTTCTTGTTAATTGTTTTTTTTTGGGTACAAATGGCAGTTATTCTGGATTTTAGACTTTTGCCTATATTTGTGTTACTAAAGCTACACGCATACCAAATTTCAGTATTGTGGGGTCACTGGTGTACCCGGTGAATTTTGTCAAGCTTGTTTTTATTATGGCTAATAACTCAAAAACTACAAGGACTAAACTAAAAATAAAACGGGGTTCAAATGTCCTAATGAAGACCTTTCATTTAACGTCCTATTTGACTTATAGTCTCATTTTCCTTTTTGTTATCCCCTTTGAACCCCAATATCTCAACAACCCCCCCACATTTTTAGCTCATTGAGTCACACCAAAATTGTGCCATCACTACCTACCTATATACCAAATTTCATGATGATCGGATAAACGCTACGAAAGTTATCCTCGGACAAACAAACATACATACATACATACATACAACGCCGATTTGTCCAAGTTGATTTGGAGATCTCGCTTCGCTCGATCAATTAATGATCCTAACGATAATTTTTTTACGCTTTTGTGTATTTAATTAAGATTATGACTAAATTCTCGTTAAAAAAATCATATAAGTATATTTTTTATAATATTTACTAATATCTATTTCTACTTTGTTACAGGTTGGCTTCAACTTCGAAGATAATATTCGGAAACTGTTCCCATCTAATTAAAAAGGTACGTTTCAGCATAACTGTAGCCCTTTACAATAATAATTATTGGTCCTTCTATTTTTGTTCGTCCTTTTCTAACTTTGACATTGTAGGGGCACACTACTATGCTAACTATGAAAATACAAATTCATTCTTAAATTTTTAAGTAATATCACGCAAACATGAACCAATTTTCATAAAATATGACCAAAACCAAGCTGAAAATTCATCAGTGTTCCTGATAAGCTGCAATCGACAATTATCGAGTCCATCTGACATAAGCCAGTCAAAGATTACCATCACGGATGTTTCATCGTGATATTAATTACCATGATGAAGCATCAACCAACAGTTCTCGTGGACAGGGTTATACCTGTTTACCTATTGTGTTTCTGGAATTATCGGATTAAGCCGTCGGCGCTGGATCGTATATGGTAAGCTTGACAGACTCGCAATAATGTTGTGCTGGATTAAAAGGAGTAACAAAGGTAGATCCTTTAGTAAACAAGGCCTATTTGGGAACAACAACTTCTGATGTATATTTATTATTTAGCACGTCAAATTGAAATCATCATTCTCAGCTTACATTCACACACTAATGGATCTAAGCCTTCACCATTTTTTGCCATGTAATTTTATCTTGGGCAGATCACATCCAGTCCAAATTGAAATACTTATATCACCAAAAAACCAAGATGTTTCATGGTACATTTTTAGGCAGCGCTAATTTTTCGTTTAGTCCTAATCTCTTACGATAAGAATAAGCCTGTAAGATACAATTCCATGGAAAAGTATATTAAACAAGTAATTTTTTAACAAAAATATAACCAACTTCAGATAACAGTATAACATTATACACAAATATCTGATTTTTTTTAGAAAAAAAAAAATATGTGAAAAACATTGTACGACCCTTTGAAATTTGAGGGTTTCCCTCGATTTCCCCGGATTACACCATCAGATCCCGACCTGGTTCCAATGGGACCACTTCAGAAGTGCACTCTTTCGAATAAAAAAAGAATTTTGAAAATCAGCCAACAATTGATAGAGAAATCGGTGAACATACATAAAAAAAATATGTAGTCGAACATAGAACCTCTTCCTTTTTTGAGGTCGGTTAAAAAAACATTATTTCTATTCGGAAAATATTTCTCAAAACATGATTCATACACTGCATCACATACTCATTAAACCTGAAAGAAAAATAAAGAGCGATTACATGAAATCTCTGACCAATGACGACCTCCGTGGTGCAGTGGGCGAATACCCGGCTGAGACGCAGGAGGTAGCGGGTTCGATTCCCGCCGCGGAACAAATGTTTGCATGATTTATAGATATTTGTTCCGGGTCTGGTTGTTTCTTTATATATTATAAGTATCTATTTACAAAAAAAAAAGTATGTAAGTATTATACTGCCCTTCTTATGATAAACAACGTAAGTGCATCGCGGCATATTTCGAGAAAATCGCGCCTAAAGTTTTTAATGTTATTTTTGGTGTCACGACTACCACTAATTATGTTATTTTCAAAATTGTTACTTGTACTTGTAGATTAAAGTGTGTATTTTATAATTACTAACATATTTCTGTTTTCTCTTTTATTTCTGAGTTATTATAACTTAAAAACTATTTATGATTAGTAAAAGTAATGTCACTTTTTTTGAAATACTAAACATAACCATCGCATGTGCAGCAGTTGCGATGTTTATGACTAGGTAAATGAACAATTACGTTCATTATGACTAGGAAAGTAAGCATACGATGTTTATATCTAGTATCTTCATACATCACAAAAATAATTTACAATAAAATGTAATCATAAGCAACCACATACGTTGATTATGTCTAGTACAAAAGTAAATTCTAAGGAGTTAAAGTATCAACGTGCAGTAAAGCTATTAGGTTTGTAACTTCAGAAGAGTCAGAATTATGATTGGATTTAAGTAAAGTTATTTTTATTAATATTATGAATGCCAAAATTTGTACCTTTATATTGTGTATTATTCATCTTATTTCATATTAGTACTTAAAGGCATAGTAAATAAATAAAAGAGTTATTTAAAATAAATGTTTTATGTTTAAGACAATTATTAAATGCAAAAAGAACTAATTATAACAACACAGTTGCTAATCTTAACATAAATCAGTTCTTCATATACCTTATAATGAACCATGTTTTATTATTGTTTAAGACAATTATTAAATGCAAAAAAAACTAACGATAACTAATCTTAACATTAATCAGTTCTTCATATATCAAGTAAACTATCTAAGTAGAGATCAATAAACTTGACTATTAAAAATACCACCTTTTATAAAACTCAACTTACACCTAATTAGTAAGAATCAACATTATTATATTTAGAACTTAACAGACTTAAATTATTGTTTAAAAATCTTTTAAACACTCATAACATAAAAGATGCTCTTTGAGCAAGTCAAAAGCTTAAAATGCTATGAAAACATGTTGGTGCTTCACCGTTTAAATTATTATAGTAGTTAATACTTAAATATCTTCAGCTTTTTAGTTATCTATTACAGGCGAACTTGAAATAGGTAAATTATACCAAAAATTTCGTCTATTTGTCGGCATTAGTGGAACAAGTTTTGTTATTATTGCCGCTTTGCGCTCTTTATCAATACCCCTTGGTTCTGTTTTAGCTACTGTTTCAGGGAATTCCATTGATTTGGATATCTTCACTTGAAGAAAATCAAGCTCAGTGAAATTTTCTTCGGCATGACTAGTCTTATACATTATCTTAAGGAGTCCTCGTTGGACTTGAATGCACATCATATCCTTCAAATAAATCCGAGGCTCCATTTTTCTCAGTTTATGTTGCGATGCCAGATCTTGGAAAGAGAAGAAGTCGGAAATTTCCATAATTTTCACAACGTTCTTTCCAGAGTTCGTCACCTGAACGCTATGTACGAAATCAGAAAAATCGTACACTTTTCCTTTCTTCTTCAGCGATCGCTCGACTTGATGGTGAAAGGAGTCGGCAGACATGAATGAATTTCCAGGCTCAAAATATTTTAGAGTAATTGTTTTAGCGCTAATTATGTCACTGTTTACAATTTCTACTAAAAATGAGAAGAAAGCCCAGTTCTTATTTTGCGCTGCACAATTGTCAACCCAAATAGTTATATTTTCAGCATCTCGTTTATGTAAGACAAACAAACGAAATGTGGAAATGATATCTTCTTGATTTCTGCCTGACACAGTCTCGTTCCAAAGCGCTGCAAAGGGCACATGCTCTAATGTTGTCTTGCCCAGAGGAACAAAACTCTCATTAAATGCTATAATCCGTGGGCAGAATATAGCGGCTTTAAACTGGTCTATCCTAGGCAGCATAATGACTTTTTGTAAATCAGCAGAGTAAAAAACGTCAGTTGTTACCTCTGCTTCAGTCTTAACATCATTTTGGTACTCGGAACGACACTCTTCATACTTTTTTTTGTGAGTAATGTAATTGTTGCAGATCTCACATGTATTGTCCGGGTTATCTTTGTGATTAGTGTCATGTATCTCAAAAATTGCACATGTTTCGCATTCTTCATGGCCCAAGTGGGCAAATGATATATTCATATCTTTCTTGACTACTAATCTATAGGACTCTAATGAAATCTTAGCTTCTGGATTTTGTTCTATAAATTGTTTATGCATCGCTGTAACTGAAAGGTCACTCGGTAGGTACAAGCGGTTTGGGGCGTGCTCTCGTCTATAATGGGAAACACTAGGGTTAAATTGTTTGATGTGGTCTTTTATAATTTCTTTGTCTATTTTTTCAACTCTTTCATAGCTTCCACGCAAGTTTTTCTGTTTATCTACGTCTTTTTTCATCACACTTTTAATTTTACTATCATTATTAGCCTCATACCCAAGAGTCGTCAAAAAAAATGTCTTACAGACTTCAGTTTTTTGTAAATTACTTGCATTCATGTAATACTTATAAGTAATTGTCCTCTTTTCATTGCTTGTCACTTTTCTTCTTTGTACTGCTTTTGTGTCTATCGAGCATTTGATGAAAAGGCCTTTTGCTTCAAAATTTAAATTTACATATTTATCATGAATTTCTTTTCTCTGCTCTTCGGTGATATATGAGGTGCATTTTTTTTGCATGTTAGGATGTTGCATGGATCTTTTAGCATATATTTTATTTCTTCTACTCTTTTCTTCCTGATTTTTCTTTCTTCTATCGATTCATCGTACTTTTTTCTTTTTCTTGGTTCTCCAGATTTCGTGAAACCCTTACTAGTTGTAGCTTCTTCCTGTAAAATAATTTGATTTTGTACCTGGTTTTCTTCGTCTGTTCTTTCCCTTTCGCCAACACTTTGCTCAGTGTCATTGTTGTTTTCCTCTTCTATCATTTGGTGTTCCGCTTCTTGATTGAACATGCTGTTCTGATCCCCTTCTGCGTTATTCTGTGCTGCTTCTACTGTTTGTCCTGTGGCATGTTGGTTTTTTGCTATACCTAGTTCTTTGGCGGTGTATTGTAGTTTTTTCGCTAACAGTGAAGTTTTTGAAATAGTTATATTTTCCTCCAAAATTTCATCATCCGTGGTTTCGTCAGAATAAGGTATATAGTCTTTATCGTTGTAGCTATCATCAGAGTTATGCCATATGTCAATGTCTTCCCTCATTACATCATCTTCGATATCAGATGTAGGTAATTCTTCTCTACATAAAAGAGAATCAATGCCCATCTCATTGTCGGGATTTTCATTTGCGGGATTTTTCGCCTTATCATTTTCGGTAGTGTTTAAATCATTATTTATTGATTCTCGTTGTTTCACTATCGCTAGTATTTTGTCTCGTCTAGCAGCCATTTTCTGCAAATTATATAAATCCTGTTAACACATTAGGTTAGTTGTTAATAATAGAATATTTTAAACATATCTACGAGTAACTAATTTTATAAATACGAAAGTAATTTTATTTACGTACTTATTTTTTTCGTCCTATCTACTCTAATCTTCATCGTGAAATATGCACACTTTTTATAATGTCCACTACTATAAATTATTTGTAGAAATAAAGCTATAATTGTACCTAACTCACCTGCCTGGCTATTACACAATGGCGTTAAAAAAACATACATCTTCATCTACTAGTTCCTTCGTATCTACCCTCCGTGCCTACGCGTGGTGATAACTACTTAGTTAGAGACATTGGCGTGAAAAGGAAAACATAAATTATATAACTAACTTCATCTACTTGTGCCTTCGTCTCTACTCGCCGTACCTACGCGTGGTGATAACTACCTAGGGTCATGTAATAGGCTACCTATTTAGATACCTACAAACTTACACAGCAAACGATTAGACGGTAATTCTTATTTCTATGCAATTGAATGTACGCGCCCGCGCACGAGTGGGTGAGAGGCCTACGATACGAGTTAGTAGCCTCCACGCCGCATGCGTCCAGACCGCGAATCTGCACTAGGCAGGCTTCGTCACCTTGCACCGCGCGAGCGACAGCTATAAATAGATTTCACGCGTAGACCATGTGCCGCCTGACTGAGCCCTTAATTATTTCGTTTACTTACCTACTTGTTTGTCGTGTACATAATACAGTGTAATACCTATCTGTGTTCAGCCCTACTCCTTCTGCATATAGGACATACCTACCTAATAGAGTAGAGATTTACAAGCGTGAAAGGGTAAACATAAATAAACACGGTATGTGTTTATTTATGTTTTACCCTTTCATACTTTTAAAAAACCGCCGCACACAGAAACTGGAGGCTAAGGCATACGAATTGTATTCTATGAATGACTACTGGCCGCAGGCCAGGGATGTGGTGGTAAACTCTTAAGATACAACTAACACGAGCTTTCGCTTCCAGTTTCAGTGTGCAGCTGCTTTTACAGACAAACCGAGTGAAAAACTTTCACATTTATAAATATTGGTAAATTAAAATTCAAACTCACCAGGGTTTGGCGCCAAACTTCCCGCAAAGTGACGACGACCACCTAGCACCTTACTCGCCGCGCGAATGATATTTTTGTTCACTGTTAGTAATGTTCTCCCCTCCGATTACCTCACCGCCCCACCGTTTCTGTATTGTATTTACCAGACATAAACATCGTATGTGCGCTACTTGCGTTGTGTGTTTATAGAATAACGCAATAAAATAACGATTTTATGCAACAAATAAAGAGCGTAGGAGATAGTACTATGTTTATTTCTAGAATATTGTTAATCTTTCTTAAATAAGTACAAGGTATAAACAACGTAAGTGGCTCATATAATCATTATGTTTTGTAAGTTGAGCCGACAGTTGAAGGTACTGCTAATCATAAACAACGTTAGTGATCGTGCGATACTTATGACTAGGAGATTGATTAAAATCTCTGAGCGTAGTGGACAATACGTTGTTTATGTTTAGAAATAAAGTGAAAATTGTGCACGTACGATGTTTATACTTATGTTTTTTTTTATTTCTATCAAACATACAGAAAAATGGATAATTTTTCCAGATAGATCTCGCTTAGCTGATTACAAATATGCTAATAACTCATTTTCGCAAAAAATGTTACCTACGCTGTTTATCGTAAGAAGGGCAGTATATCAGTTATCTGGTTCCCATAGTACAAGCTCTACTTAGTTTGGGGCTAGATAGCGCTGTGTGAAATGTCAAGCAATATTTATTTATTTATTTATTTATTTAATACCAGTATAATGGTAATGCTGGCTATGGTGTAATACCTAACAGATTTACTGAATTGCTGCAACCGCTACTGCATCGCTACTATACTATTATGCTATACTAAGTCGCCGTATGTTAACACCCTTAGAACGTTTACCAACGTGTAATAGAGATTACTGAGTCGGAACAGTTAGAGCTCGTACCATTTGATATCCAGTACATTTCAGCACGATTCAGAAGACATCAATTATTTCAGACTCTGTGCAACGCAGTCAGCCGTGGCCCGATAGTTACAATACGAATTGAATTGCTACCAGTCAACTTGCCTTGAATTTCTAAGATATTGTGATCCTAGGTTAAGAAATTTATAGATAGATAAACTCTACAGTTTGTTTAGAATATATTATATACATTTCAAAAGTAAATTTGAAAAATGTTTTCAATTGCGAGGAATATAATAATCTTACAAATCTAACAGGATGATTTAATCAGGATTTAAACATTGTAAGAAATCTATAAAATTATGAGATTATAGGATCTTAGTATTCAAGTATATTTCTTTAAAACCCTTAATTTACATAAATACAACACATCAGTCTAGAACTTTACAAACATTCACAGTTTACTTATCTAAAAATCTTGGATAAAATTAGAGCAAGGGAACGTCTTAGTGAACGTGGAATGAACAAAAGAATACTCCGGAGAGCCAGCCTCATTTAAAGAGATAATAAGCACGTCTTAATGCACGATATTTAAATGGAGGCGCTTACGACGCACGTAAAGCACCGAGTACAAAGTTTGGTATGGTCAAACTTATCCACAAGGATGCACGCGGCGATACTAAACCCCACTCTACCTCGATGTAACTTTGCCGCTAAAACAACTTAGCGAGCCACGACGCAAACATTTATTATTTTGCTTAATAATAGAGCAAACAGCGTCGGCCACATACAAACATTTGCTCTAAATTTGCGAAGCTGCGAATGTTCAACTTTGTTATGCAAAGTCCTTTCAATCTTCCCACTAAAATCCATTAAGATTTAATTAATATTTCTGCGTGTTGGACTTACTAGCTGCTGAATGCTGATATTTAAAAATATTCTGTAAAACCATAACTCATTAGTCATTCTCTTTTTTGAACAAGTTTTGTCGGTTCGTGTATATTACAATGAATATTTATATAAAAGGATGATGACTTTCCGACAGGAAATCAAAAATATTTGGTAAATGTATTAATAAAATATTTTATTACAACATTGTGATCGAAACGCTCCGCTACAATTAAACCGCAAGCGGTTTAATGGGCGTAAAAATAACGGTGTAATTGAAATTCACGCATTGTTGAAATTTTGTTTAAGTGTGTAATTTAATTCATTAATTACATTTACTGATTAATCATTAAGTCAATTTATAAGATGTAAGTACCTAATTACTAATGAGCCAACTTAGGTTCATAATCAATCCTTGCTAGAAGAACTGTTTCTTATCCGAGGAAGTTTCTTTTGAAACAAGTCCTAATAATGATAAATGTCAACCCATTTTCACCCTCTTTCAGATTTGAATATCTAAGGATTGATATTCCTTTACTCTCTGAGTGAGAGTGAAACCTCTGATTGTTCCAGCACAGTTCATACGTATTTCAATTTCTTTTTAAAACTTTTTATTGACTATTTCACGTCCATCTGAAAATTCCTAAGTTATGATGTACTTGAACTGCATATCGAGATCCTGAAGTGGTATCTATTGCCTTTTACGACAGATTGGGGCATAAAATAAAATCGTAGAAAACGCATTAAATCGCTGCACCCCATTAATGAATGAAGCTCCCGACAAACACAAACAAACGAATAAAACTGTTCACAGCTCTTTTAGCGCTGTCAGATAAAAATCCAAAAGAAAAAACGTAGGAGAGTATTCAGGTAATTTGGCGATGGAATTTTTATCAACTGCGAGAACGCACAAAGATGTTCGCGAAAAAAGTTATTCATTTATTTCCCGAAACTTCCAGAGTAATTAACATCATAAATACACATTTTCTTAATACATTCTCGCAAAATATAAGAGAGTAAACCATAAAAGTGTTAACACGCAATATTGAATAGTAAAACGTCCCAGAAGCGCTCATATAAATGAGAATACTCGTATTAGTAGGAATATTTTATGTGGGCATTGTTGGCCGGAACTTAAGCAAGATTTCCCCCGGCACCGCAATTTATAATCAGCACCATGTTTCATTAATCCCAGCGTTCGTTGTTACCGATAAAACACGCGAGTGCAGACTTAATTTTTGTCATAACATGTAAATGGTGAGACACAAATGGTCTTCTTTCTGTCTTAATAATTTTAATCTAAGATACCTTCTGAACTTGCATTTTTTGTAAGGCTTAATTGAATTCTCGCTCTTACACTATGTAAGACAAGAGCGTGACTGGCTTATTCCATACAAAAAATTACGTCTAGTATTTAAAAAATTAATAAACACATAGTTAATCATACGTACTAGGATGCTTTATTATTAATATGGTTTCCAGTCTCCTCCGTTATCCACAGTGAATTGGCATCTTCGAGGCATACTTTCGTCTAATTTTTCAGCGTTTTTTTTTTTTATTTGATAGAACTTCTTTTGACCACTATCTCACCTGATGGTAAGTGATGATGTGGTCTAAGATGAAGCACGAAGATCTAGAAGAAACCTATTTACTCTTACCTTAAAGAGGCCCGGATTGTATTCTTTAGGAAAAACAGGCGACGGCAAAGTGTTCCATACCTTAGCTGTACGCATCAAGAACGTAGAACCAACACGGTGTGTGCGAATGGGTGGTATATTGACTAGGTACGGATGGTACTGAGCCGTGCGCCTGCTTGTCCTTTGATGGAAAGGAGGTGGCGGGATCAGATCGTATAGTTCCTGGGCACATTCCCCAAAATGTATTCTGTAAAAGATCGATAGGCTTGCAACTTTACGGCGGTGTTCGAGACTTTGGGTCTTAGTCACCACCATATATTGCTCACCTATAAGCCTAAAAGCCCTACGTTCTATCGAGTCTAAGGTAGCGAACTGGTATTTGGCCGAACCATCCCAAAGGTGCCAGCAGTACTCCATACCAGACCGGACTTGAGCTTTGTAAAGACTAAGAAGCTGTCCTGGTGTGAAGTATCTCCTGACCTTGTTGAGGATGCCCAGCTTCATGGCAGCTGTTTTAGCCTTAGACTCAATGTATGAGCTAAAGTTGAGAGTAGGCGTGAGCGAGACCCCTAGGAGCTCGAGGTGACCTTTTACAGATAACGGTACATTTTGGAAAATTGGAACTTGGGTAAACTGACTCTTTTTCGCCGAGAAGAGACATGCTTGCGTTTTTGAAGCATTGAATTTGACAAGATTGGCATCGCCCTAGTCAGAGACGGCCTTGAGTGTCAAATTCAAACGCTGCAACATCTCGTCTCTCTGCCTCTGAATTTCAGCTCCGCTGGCTCGAGCATTAGAAGTGTACCTCTCCACAACTGTACTGTCGTCTGCGTACCCAATGATACCGGGCATGAGCAGATCATTGATATGCAGCAGAAACAGCGTGGCAGAGAGTACTGACCCCTGAGGTACCCCGGCATTAATAGTCAATTGATCAGACGAGCGGACATCAATGACTACCCGAATAGATCGTTCCCTCAGAAAGTCTGCAAGCCAAGAGCAGAACTGAGCTGAAAGTCCGTATGAAGGAAGTTTGCCAATAAGGCTGGCATGCCAAACCCTGTCAAAAGCCTTCGAGATATCTAGTGAAACAGCCAGTGCTTCACCATACTTCTCGATGGCTTCACTCCAGATATGTGTAGTTATACATAAGAAGATCCCCAGTAGACCGTTTCTGGCGAAACCCATATTAACGGTCACTAAGGAGGTCATTGTCTTCAAGGTATGCGAGGAGTTTCCTATTCAGCACACGCTCCATACATTTACACAGTAAGGAGGTGACCGAGATAGGGCGGTAGTTTGACGGGTCGGCACGACTACCTTTTTTGGGCACAGGCTGCACGTTAGCTAGCTTCCATGACTTGGGCACTAAACCAGTTTTCAGAGAAAGACGTACAGCGTAGTCACGGGATAATGATCTCCATATGGCCTTAATATTGCGAATAAGCTCAGCGGCTGTTAATGTTTTTTTCCTGTTAGTTTAAGCTTCATCAATGCCCAAACATTTTCAATTGGGTTGGCGTCAGGAGATTGGGAGGGTCAGTCCAAAACCTCGATGTAATTTTCTTGTGTTCACGCAGTGCATAGACGACTTCGTGTTCGGTGTCATTGTCCACTTGTAATATCCATGTTTCATTTGACCATGGGAACATCGTTCAGAGAAATGTTAATAATGCTTTCTGGTATATTAAGTTAATTCTCACAGCATTCAGAGAACCGGTAAACAAGTTCAAATTGCTTAATTCTCTTTTTGAGAACCATCCCCAAACATGCACCTTTATCGGGGGTTTAACAAATCGTTTGACAAGTCTGTTATCGGTAGCTGACCAAGCG
Source organism: Philereme transversata (assembly GCA_963924445.1). NCBI lineage: Eukaryota > Metazoa > Arthropoda > Insecta > Lepidoptera > Geometridae > Philereme > Philereme transversata. The sequence goes on from OZ004353.1 coordinate 10,870,826, forward strand.
CGAGGTGAGATACTAGTAGCCTAAAACTATGTTTCGTCAGAAAAGATTATCTTGTCCCAGTCACGGTCTTTGTTTTCTCGCGCCAGGCCAATTTTTTTTCAACGTTCTCTAATTTACTTCGGTATTTTAACCTAATCTCGGCTAAACGTATTTTAATTGTAGCTAGATATATTGACACCATTTTTTTCAATAATTTTTTGCAGATTGCTAATAAAGCGTAGATTTTTCAAAAACAGTTGACCTCGATTATCCTCGGCAAATGACGTCTTTCTCGTTTTACCACGTTCTGGTAGATCATCAACATTTTTTGTATCGAATTAATATCGGTTCACCCACTTGGTCACGAACGCCTTAGACTTATTCATGTACTTAGCAGACGGAACGCGCGACATTTTGCGTCCTTTGAGATGCGTACAAAGAAACTGCCTCATAGCGGGAACCATACGTGGTACTCATCTCGTAAAACGTCTGCTCTGTGCGGAACGCAATCGAAAATTATTTTTATTTGATGATACATCATGGACAAAATGTTGCGTTACCAGCTCGTATGTTTTGTTTTGCTAAAAACTGACGTACACATTTTTTTATCCCGGTCACGTTCTGATTAAACATACTGTAAATCCATATTTCCATACTAACTTACTTCATATAGTAAACCGAAAGGAGGCAATGGCCTTTGCTTTACGACTTTTCCAAATTCGATGTTTTTCACAATAGGAACACTTAGTAAAAATCAGTTAATTGACCTGAAGTCAAATATCTCGTACCGTAAAAAAAATTCTCAAAGTAGACACTAAAAATCAGCTTTTTGCGTCCTATAAAGTTGTTATTTTTAGTTATACATAATCGAACTGAATTTTTGAGAATCTTCCTTTTCGGGTTAGCAAATATTTATAAACAATATTAATGTATCATCTTATATACCCAATGGAAACAAAATTAACAAAATAAAAAACGAAAACAACAAAAAGTTCCCTAAACTTCTACTAACCGATTTAAGCCAGAATATGAGTTTTAGCTTTTCTTTAAACTCGGCTGAGTGGAACGAATTAAAACAATTGTTTTGGATCAAACAAAACAACCTGTCTACTACACAAAAGATATGGAGTTTGCATGATTTCTTTCATTTTGAATGCTTCTCAAAAACTTTTTTGCAAATTATGAAGTCAAGGGGTGTCATCGCTCGAAAAAATGTTCATTCAACATTGAGTAAGTGCATAAGTGAGTACCAATCCGTTTAACAAAAAGGTAATTTTACTCGTTTTGTTCCCATTTTCTTCGCAATTTCCCTGCGGCTCTATGACGATCGTTTTGCTTTTAGATTTTAATTCTAGACGTCCTAGATTACAACCTAGTTCAGATTAAAAGAAATGTTATAGCATTATTAGTTAAGTCTCGCTCTCTCTGCAAAAAGATTAAATTTCTGAGCCGTTCTTAAGGTACACCTGACCCATTTTTCATTTAAAATGTTATTAAAAGCACCATTAACTAAGTTATATAATTCTACAAGAAGACATAATGTAAATGCTTAATTTGTAGCTCAATAGATTATGAAGTTGAAGTTTATTGAAACATTAACAATCAATACAATAAAATGTTACATACAGTTAGCAGATATCTTAACGAAGGAATAGAGTACAATACAAGATCACTAGCTCCCACCCTAGGTAAAACCTGTGTTGTGGGAGATAGTCTCTTTCGTCCTGTTTGAGAGTGTGAGTGTGTGTCTGTGTATTTGTGTGTTTGTGTGTTTGTGTGTGTGGGTATGGTGTGTGGGTGTGTGTATGTAAGTGCGCGTGTGTGCTTGATGAGTAGTGTGTACCTGTGGTAGTGAGAGAGAAGGAAAGCGATGTCTTGGGATCTATTTTACTAGTGCTACATAATTCTATTGATATAGGGTTCTGAATCGTGTGTAGGGAGGAAGGGGGGGGGAGGGAACTTCGGTCTGATTTATCTTGTTTCTTATAAATTATTACATATTTTTGTTTTTATGCTTAAGTTCGTTTTCATTTATTCATGTGTGACTATCACGTTGGTGTGATAAGAAGGGATTCCGTTTCATGGTAGTTTAATGTTAATAGCCAGGCTGGTAATTTTTTCTTACACTTTTTAGTCGCGAGATCCATTATATCTATTGATTTATTTATTTTGGTGTAGAGTGTAGGACCTACAAAGTTATAATTTCTTTTGCCAAAACTTGTTTTGACTTTCAGGGCGCTCCATACTATCCGTCTGTTGGAATAAGTAGAGGCGACTGTAATAAGTGAGGTTTTATGGAACTTGAGTATGACTGAGGATAAATACAACTGCCGAACCGTAAGGTGGTTTACGTCTTTGTATAGGGATTCTGTAGGGTATCTGTATGGTTTGTGGTAAGCAACTTTTAGTTCTGCGCGTTGGGCCCTTTCTAGTTTAATAATGAACACCGTTTCAAAAACTGTATGCAATGTTCGCAAAATCGATGTTTTTGCAAATATTTGTAAGGCAGCAGTTGTTAAAATATTTATGAACAGACCCTTTTCTCATGGCTTTTTACACTCGAATAATGTGTAGAATTTACTGCTCAGGCCCTTTAATGTAATTGAATGTAGGAAATCGAAAGCATTCCACAGATATTTCGTGGACGATCAGCTTCAGGTAATTTTGTTGTTTATTGTGTATTTTACGGCGTGTTAAGTCACTGAATTACCCGACGATATCTCGGCATTTATTTTAATGTCTTTGAAAGCTTTATAGATAAATCACAATAATATTATAAATGCGACAGTTTGGATTTTTAGTTGTTTTTTATTGGTTTTTTAGTTACTCATTCACGTCGTAACGGCTGAACCGGATTCGATGAAATTTGGTATGTACGTAAATTATAATCTGGATTAACACACAGGCTACTTTTTGTTGTCAAACAACGCGGGTGAAGCCGCTTGCAGAAGCTAGTTGAAAAATAAAAGCTCTTTTGATAAATGAAATGAATTGGTGTAGAATTTATGCATTACATTGCAAAAGGCATCTTATAATAATAACATAGTACTTTGAGTAAACGTGAATTAATTTATACCTAGACAGCTTTATACATGAATTAATTTCAGTAAATTATACTAATGTTTGAAATAGTTGTAAAAATTGCATTGGTGCATACGAGCAACGGTGAGTGAACCGGAAAATCCGAGCTCCGCCTGCATCGCTACGAGTACCAGTCGAGAAAACCGCTAGCGACCAGCTACCGTGGCCAAACTACCGCTAATTAGTTAGGTATTTTCACGCGAAAACTTCAATTAATTCCGTCAAAGCCGCCGTCCCAGCCTTTTTGTTGGTGTGAAAAGTCAAAAGGCGCAGCGAAATCGGAATGAAGTAATGAAATTTCAATCGAAGTCGGTGGAAAGCTTCGCGGTTTCTTTTCTATCCGCACTTGAGCTGATCCGGACTGAACGTGGCCTCAAGTGTTTTAAATCTTAAATCAGTTTTCCACCTCGAAGAAGAATTTTGTTGGCAATCGCTTTCTTTCTCTTTCTAATATTTTTGCTTTCACCAATAAGCCATAATTAGACATCCAACTCTCAAAAAAGAAAATACGTAGGCTATTTTTATAACGTAGCATATTTTTAATAATTATTATTAGAAATAATATATAATTAATAACGCGACTTTAAATAATATAAAAAAAAACAGTTTAATCATCTAAAGAGTCCATGTAAACTTTTAGGTTATTATGTATATTTTGTATAATGTATTACGTATATATATTTTGTATCATGTATTATGTTATTCTATAATGTAGGTATAGTTTAAAGATAATATTTTTAATATGTATAAATATTGTATTTATTATATATTAGGTTGGGGAAAAAGTTTCTTCGCATTTTTTAAGAAAATTCAAAACATTTTTTTATATAGTTTATTTATATTTAACTAAAGTATGTAGGTACCATTTTGTTCGATAACTTTTTGCCATCTTGTAGGTAGGGACATGATCCCATTGCTATAGAAATTTTAGGGCTTCTGATCAAAATACCGCGACAAGTGGTTTTGGCAGTCCTCTCGTGATGTTAACCTGACACTGCCTAAAGAATTCTAAAGAGACCGAAACAGGTGGAAATTTGAAGGTGCAGGGTCAGGACTATACGGCGGATGCAATAACACCTCCCAGCCAAACTTTCTTAATTTTTGCTGAGTGGCTAAATATGTGTGAGGTCTAGCGTTATCATGATGAAAAACCACACCCCTTCTGTTGATTAATTCCGGCCGCTTTCTCTCAACTTCTTGCTTTAATCTCATCAGTTGTTCGCAGTAGAGTCCAGAATCGATGGTCCTGCCTGGTGGTAACAGTTCATAATGAATAATGCCTTTCCAATCCCACCACACACACACAGCATCACCTTGTTGCGAGTTAACCCGGGTTTCGCCACAGTCTGTGAAGCCTGACCGGCCTTTGACCACGACCTTTTTCACACGTTCTTGTCGTACGTGATCCACTTTTCCTCACCAGTTATCAGCTTCTTCAAAAATGGTTCGGTTTCATTACGTGGTAATAAAGAATCACAAATGAGTACACGGTTCATTAGGTTTCTTTCAGTGAGCTCGTGTGGTACCCAAATATCGAGCTTTTTTGTGTACCCAGTTTTTTTCAAATGCGCCAAATCTGTTTTGTGGTCAATTCCCAGTTCTTCAGCTACGTCGTAACTACTGATATGCCGATCTTGCTCCACTTTTTCAAAAATGGCATCAATTTTATCCGTAATAGGGCGACCAGAGCGACTTGTATTTTTGACATCAAAATTTCCGGATTGAAAACGCTTAAACCAAATTTGTGCTACTCTCACAGACATTGCACTAGGTCCATGAACATTGCAAATTTTTTTCGTGGCTTGCGTTGCATTTTTACCTTTTTTGTAGTAAAATTTTAAAATGTATCGAATTTCTTCATTAGATTCACTCATCTTTACAGTACGAAAAACAAATAAAAATCACACATTTTCCTAATTTGAATTTGGAATTATCTTCTTTAAAATTTAAACTTTGAATGATACCAAAACCAGCCAGATACAAATAGTATAGCCAAAGAGATTTTATTACAAGTTCATACATACTATAATGCGAAAAGACTTTTTCCCCAACCTATTATATACTTTACCTTACCTTACTATAGGTACTTTACCTTATTTTTATTAATGGAATAAAAGCATAGTAAATAAATAGATTTTAGAAGGCCGGCTACCGCGTCAGCGATCAACGTCACCAAATACAATATCTATTGTAGCAATGAAAACTGCTATATCAGCCAGCATCAATTGTGGCCCCATAACAGATACTCCCATCAAGTGAGTATAGGAACATGGTCTGATATGGGCGCGGTAAGGTTTAGAGGTGCCGTCAGCAACCATGTACAGGCCAAGCTCACCCTTTGGACATTCCCAAGACGTGTAAGTCGCACCTGGAGGCACACGATACCCCTATTATGGTAATATATTATGTATAACTATAGGTCTTTATCAGTATTTTACTACAATGTCCTTTTAGAAAAGGAGTACTATAATCAACTATCTCTATCTTCAAAGATTTGCTGGAAGAAAACTCTTGTTAGGGTTAAGCTCGCCTTTGTACATGTCCATTTTGTAAGCTGTTTTTGTCTGTAATCGACTCGTATTTGTGAAAAATAAAGATTAAAGAAGACCGTTGCAAACGATCTAAAGATAGCTCAACTGCTCCATATCGAACAGGCGAAAGTGTCTCGCAGACACTGGCTGCATTGCCCCACTGAATTGCAATGCTTATGCATTGACCCCGTTAAGCACCAAAGGCATACAATTCTTCCAAGGAACAAAAGTCATACCATCAAGCCGCTTACTGTCCGTCGTAATGTATGACTGTTCGATTCAAGAAAAACTGGAACATTGACGCTGCAAAAAGCCCGGTGTGAGATACCCTTAAGACTAGCATGATGGGAAATCCTACCGGCCGGCGGCGGGCCATATTATCATTGAAATGTTACATTTTTTAGGCCTTACCTTGCGTTTTTTAGAGGACGCAATTTTATTTTTTTGATGTGTAGGGGGGGTCAGTGTAAAGCTAAAACCAAGATTGTGGGGTCGCCACCCTTGTCCCACGGCCGCGATCTTGAAAATAGGGGTTGAAATGGTTTTTACGATATATCTCTTAAACAATTAATTTGATAAAAAAATTTTGTTAACATTTTTTGTTGCAAATTAAATTCTCTACAACTTTGGTTCAGTAACTTTTTGTCGTAGAACTATAAATAAAAAAGTTATAAGCGAAAATGTTCAGAAATTCGAGAAAAAAGTTTATATTTTTCGATATAACTTTTTTTTTATCATTTTACGAAAAAATTATTTCAGACTATTTTTGTAGATCGTTTTTTGAGGAACAACTTTTATTCGCAACATTTTTTCATTAAGTCAATAGCTAAGGTTTTACAGCGCTCCGAAGTGAGTACTATTTTTGAGAACTCTTAACTACATATACCTATATTATATGTACGTGTGTACTAATAATGTGTCTTCAGTTATTGTTTTATTATTTTTTTATTTTGTTATTATAATTTTTGTAATTACAAATTTTGCAATACTATTAATAATTAATTATTGACTCTTTTCCACTCCATTACAGGATATTACAATTATTGATTTTTAAAATCATTTTAAATCTGATGGCCGTTACCGAGAATATACTGTTCAGGTAGAAAATACCCAAGTGACCATGAGGGAACAAAAGAACAGCTGCCTGCTGTAACTTTTCAATGGACTACTAGTACACGATAATTCATCGTAAGCAAGCTGTACGAGTGCCGTCCCGCATTAGCACAAGGGGCGTAGCACTGCGCACGTAACCGTATATTTTATATGTTTTATAATGTCATAATCTAGAGTCTAATTAGGCAAAAAAAAGGTCCGAGCAAACCAGAATGAACGAGATAGTGGCTTAAACCAAACATTTTGGCCAAAGTTTAATCAAGGATACGTATTCTAGGGAATGGGACAGATTGGGTCGTCATCATCATCATAAGACCATAGGACGTCCACTGCTGAACATAGGCGTCCCCCATGGATTGCCAAAGTGACCGATCTTGTGCGGCCTGCACCCAACAGCTCCCAGCAACCTTTATCAGTTCGTCTTTCCATCTATTGGGAGACCGTCTTACAGTGCCGTTTTCAGTGCCTGGTCTCCACTTGAGAGAATATTTATGCCCCAACGGCTGTCAGTTCTTCTAGGTACGACAAGAAGTGAAGAATGTGAACAAAGGCCAGACGGACGCGCCAGATATTACTGGTGCTGTTTTGCGTCGGATCCCAACCAATTTCGAGCCACTGAGCCAGAGAAGTTAACGCTTTGAACCAATTATTTACCAATCAATTGCTCAATTTTCTTTCCTCTTCCATTAAAAAACTTGCTAGATAATATTATCCATATATTTATTTTCAAATTCCGTGTAGAGAAACATTGAAACGAGTTCAAAAGAACCCTATCGACTGCTTTCTTTAGGGTTGAGATACGAACACACTACAAAGAGAATGTTTTATGAGCTACCTGCGCTTCCTGATTTGATATGAAAAGGGATAGAATATTCAAATCAGAATATATCTGGCTGCAAATTAGCGTACAGTAAAGCGCGAGATTTATTGATGTGTAAGAAAGCTCGACATAGGAATGTTTACGGAATAAATAATCAAATGAGTGCGTGCGTACAAACATGCTTGATTATATTACTGTGCTTCTTAAAACAGTCGTTTGCCAAGTTTGAAGGATTTGAAGTTTAATGGCTATTTTCAGAATTAACTTCGAAGGCTTACAAATAATCTATTAAACTAAAACAATGTTGAGGTTGTTCTAGTTAGACTAGTTCCTTGAATCTGATCAAGATTCTACTTAATTGATAGATTATTATCTTTTCACTATGAGACGATATCTTGCACAAGCGTTATAATCGATTGGTATCAAGTTAATCAAGTTAAAGTGGTAGACGGAATCACTGCGTCCGGCGCGACGGCTCGAGGCGCTAACCCGTCGAAGCGTCCTGCGCCGACCGTAGCCGACGACGGGATAATCCCATTGAAAGATTTGATTTTCCACTAAATTAGATAAAAGTAATGAAATACTCCCCAGAGATCTTACCAAACCCGGAAAGACATTAAAAGAACTTTACGAGGGACACTGATCTGGTAAAACGATGGCATTTTGCAAGTTTGACTTTATTCAGATAAGAGTTGGATACCTACGTGGTAATTGTTTTCAGAGGGGATGGAAACTTTTATTCCTTTTTAGGGAACTTGTTTGTTCTTCTAAATGCGTACCAATTGATGATGTTAAACAATCGTAAATTTGTGTCTTCTAAGACAAGCATGCTCGGTCCAATGTTCAGTTACTACAATCAGGGGTACAAATCAAATAAAGTGTCACCATTAATCCCAAAGTAAACCGGACACTCTGTCAAACTTGAAACCGTATGTAGGTATAAGACAAACTTGAACATTTGATTAGCACAGAGCAATAGCATATAAGTGGAGTGTTTCGCAGTTTAGGCGGGACTGCGGGGCTCCCCCCGAGGCTCCCACTCGGGTTATATTCCCTGCCTCTTATTCAATTTGTGAGCGAATCAGTTCTGCCAACCCGATTATCTTTCACGTCGAGATTTATATGCTCACATGTGAGCTTTTTCAGAAGTTTACTACGGAAATGTTCCGTAATATCAATGTAAATATTGTTATGTTTTGCACTCAAGGTTTCTGCAATATTTCCCTGTGGATGTTTTAGAAAGTTAAACAAAAATAGTAATTCTTAACGTTGTTCTATTTATCGCTGTGAATTTCTCTCGTGCGATCACGTTCAAAGTATCCTCTTTAACAACTGGCACGAAAACGCAGTGGGTCTATTTTAGCTATTAGTCTCTATTTATTGGTTCATTGTGCAGTGCAGTTAGTTTGTGAGAAAGCAACTAGTGAGCACTAGCGTATAATGTGCACTTGGCACATCTACTCGGGGAGGCAAAGGCCACTCGCCACGGTAAACATTTGCCCAATAATTGCAAGTCCTCAGTTACGCTACAAGAATAAATATTCCCTCTTCAGCTCTCCCCGTGGGGAACGTCGCACATTCCTTTAATTCAAAGCATTTTCTTTATTGGACAAAAGTCATGGGTTTATTGTTTTATTAACGAATAACTTGGGATGTTCGCTTCCGCTTGGCAAATTATATTTTCTCCTTCAGTTGTTTTACAAGCGTTTAATAAAAATTACCGAAGAAAAGTGTAATAAAGTCTTTATTGGCTCTACAGCTTCGTCGTTTATTTGTGATATCCGTTGATTTAATATTGTTATGTGAAATATTACAACAAAACTTGTATTTAATAATAACAATATCCCGTAGAGCTCGCTTGAGGTGCAAGAACAGAACCTACGCTCCAAGGGTTGAAGTGTTAAAGGGATAAAGCTGGGAGTAGCGCTTAGTGAAACTGCAACACAGCTATCAAAATCCTTTGACCACCCACACCAACGATGCCCTTTACACTACTTTCTATTGACGTCACCTTTGGGGGTCGTTTAGTGGACGGCCAACCACCACATCACCACCTGCCTCAATCATTTTTGATATTGCAGAATTGGCAGGTGCCGTATCTTATCTTTCCTATAACCCAGCATCCATTCCATAAGCATTACTGTTGCAATAGCCCGGACTTTAAACCATTTTAACAATAGTATTACCATCTGTCTCACCATATTTTGACATTATTTGATATTATCTATTTTATTTTGTATTCAATTGCTCTGATTTAATTATTTTGTAAGTTATGCACATGTAGAACATACAGGTGCTTAACTTATAGACTAAGACCTACTCATGTATTTACTATGTTCTCGCAAGTAAACGTTATCTTATCTTATATTTATCTTGCAACATTCTAAAGTAGTGAATTTTATAAGATTTAAAACAGGCCTCTTTCTCGTCGGTCCAGGTCTAAAACCTGCGTTAAAAAATAAATGTATGGAATATTACGTGCATATACGAAAATATGTTAACATAGGCCATATAACATTACACTTATATTATATGCAAACTCCTCTAAATAGATAAGGTACCGTTTAACTGTTATAATTTGTTCATGATTTTGTTTTACTTTCACTGACATTTTTTTATTTCTAGATATAAGTATTATAATTATTATGTAAATAGTTCTCGAGTTTTTATTTAATTTTACTGTATAATTGATTAACTTAGTTGTAATTTTTAGACCTTGTAATTGTGTAGTTTTAGCGACAAATTAATTATTATTATATTCTAATTTGTAGCATGCTACACCTTTAGTTACGAGTATAATGACATTTAGTTTTAATTTTTATGAATGGTTATACATAGTGATTGTAATGAAATAAGTAAATATAAATATACATAAAAACTAAATTTGATTATACATTATTAACTGAGGGATTTTGTTGTCCTGCACTCGCCGCTCCCGCTTCTATGCAGCGCTTGTAAACTATGCCGGCTGGCAAGATATCCGGATCAAGTAGCACATCTATAAAATTAGCCAGAATCTGGAAACTGTGAATTGGACTTGAAGTTAGTAGCCCTACTGAACTCCAGCCAGTGGAGAGAGATTCATAACATGACTTTAATGCGGCTCTGGCACCTTTCCCTCACAAATCGGAGTACATAATCTCCTGAAATATTCTCTTCTATTTGGCTTACGTAACCCATGAGCGCCTCTCGCTCGACTCCTCATGACGTATCGTACGTAAGTTAAAATAACTTATTCAGTCATTATTACGAACTCCTTCAATGTAGACAATGCCTATGATCATAGAGCATTAATAATTAATAATGTTAATTGGTCGGCTCTTTGTGCTCAGATAATGAAGATGTACTGTAGGTACAGTACTCGACCGCTGTTAGCGCACATTAATCGTCTAGATAGCGATTTGCCACAGACGCGAACGCATCTTTCCATTTGCGACAGGCAAGGTCCCACAGTATACTGCCATGACAAAAGCCAGAAACTATACCTAATATAATTTTGATGCAGCTACAGTTTGAATGCTGCTACGTGGAAATGTGAAACAATTTCAGAATTTACAGCGTCTGTGTTTACAGAAGCGTGATTTCAAAATCAACTCGTTATTAAACTAGGTAACTACTACAATTTGAATTGCATATATATTAGTGTTGTAAGTAACAGCTTTGTTTTAATTATAACTAGTTCCGTTGTTTGAAAACTAATTGTATAAGCGGATATGGTTCAAGAAGTTTCCATAAAACAGAATCATCTTACCCCCTATATTATGTGGCCCTTGTACAAAAATAACCAAAAAGTTCATATTAGGTAGAGTTATTACTATTGATTTTTTTTACCTTAATATTTTGTATCATAATGTGTACGATGAGCATTCGCTTTTAGATTTTCGATTTAAAGACATATTCTCAAAAGAACAAAACTATAAAATACAGTTCACCTATACAGGCTGTTTGGTAATATACCGACGATATTCAAGTGATGGTTTCTCAAAACATAAAGAAGACTTCTTGAAAAAAAAACTATTAGTTATATTATCAAATTGTAAAGAAAATCGACTAAGTTTAGGTGATTAGTTTGATATAAAACTTACTACCTACTCTTGCAATCGACATCCAAAAATAAAGGCCTATTTGATATCTCTTTCGGAAATGGCTGCGGGTTTTGGGTTAGAAAGGGACAACAAGAGAGACGTCACCAATACAGTATTTGTGGTTAGATGGCAAGCATTATGCAATAGCACAACATAAGTTTAATAAAGTGTTTGTTTTTACATGCCCAAATAAATTTCACATTTCTAGGGTAAACATTTCACAAATTTATTTATTATGCTCATCAAAATAACCCCTTTCATTTTTGTGCGTATATTATCAAACATCCTATATAAGATATAGTTTTATAATACCTAAGTAAAACCTAAGTATATTCATGGTACATATTAATAAGTGCTATTGACAAATAATGCGTTTTACTGAGCTATAAATAGTAAATAAATAAATATTGCTGGACATTTTACACAGCGCTATCTAGCCCCAAACTAAGCATTACTATGCGCATACTAAGCAGAGCTTGTACTATGGGAACCAGATAACTGATAGACTACTTACATACTTTTTTTTGTAAATATATACTTATAATATATAGCAAAACATCTAGACTCGGAACAAATATCTGTAGATCATGCAAACATTTTTTCCGTAGCGGGAATCGAACCCGCTATTTCCTGCTTCTCAGCCGGCTATTCGCCCACTGCGCCACGGAGGTCGTCAGCTATATTTGTTACTTATAGTAAAGTTAAAGATAAAATACGATTTTCCTCATTAGGAATTTTCGATTGACATCACAGGGAGAAATGTGTGTTTCGCTTAGTCGATACGCACTTCAAATTAAATTAGCATTTAGTGGGTATCAGTTGAAATTGGTTCCCCATTGGGCCCAATCGCCCTTATGTTTATTTATTAGACCCTTGAAAGGATGCGCCTAATAATGCCGAGCTTAAAGAATTTGCATTACTAATTCTAAGCTTAGGTAATGACAACGGGATCTGGGTATATTGAAATGTTCAAGACAATCGGTGTTAAAATATTTTTCTGCTTAGCTAAAAACGGGATAACTAAGTAAATACCTACTTAAGAACGATTGAAAATAAAAGAATAAATACAAAATAAATTATATATATTTACTACGTGTTTTCGTGTGTTCATATAAAATTTAAAATATCAATGAAACAGCATGTATAAAAAAGGTAAACAAATCATATTTATTCGTCATGTAAGTAGGTAGCTGTTAAACTGACTAATCGGCATCGTCAAAAAGGCATGATAAAATTTGTTTATTGGAAATATATCGATTACTGGATAAATATTCAAGCTATCGGTATTATACATACTTCGAAACTCAGATAACATGATTCCGGATGTGTGTTTAAAATTAATGTCGTACATAACAAAAACAGGAAGTCTATCTTACGCAATGTTTGGTCTAGCCTACCGGTCCTGCAAAACCGCATGGATCATACACTGAGCTATGGTCTTCAAAACGTCACGTTTAGTCTGAATAACTTCTAAATCATTGCTATTTAAATTTGATTTCAAATAAAGATGGTCATTTCGTAAGTCCCACATTAAACATAGTACCTTAACATGCTCTTGACCTTAAGCTTGAAACTATCCTTTAGTTCGATCTTCATAGGTCTGCGTACTGAGAAAAATTACCATTGAGGTAAAGTCGTGGTTACTTTTTAGGGTTCCGTATTAAAATAGTAAAAACGGAACCTTTATGGTGTGAATCTATTCGTCCGTCCGTCCGTCCGTCTGTCTCAGCTAATTAAGTATCTCAGCAACTACTGAATCGGCTTTAATTTGAAATAGTTATAAATAATACTATCCTTCCTCTATTGCAAGTAAAAAAATCAATATTAAGTTCTTTTGATGGCTAAAATGGTGGAGATAAAAATTTCAAAACGTCTAGTGGTTACTACGTCAAGTGGGGTATCATATCAAAGAAATTGATTTACACATTCCAAAACCATATTATTATTTTTTTATTTTGTACCGTTTTGGAGTTATGATGAAAAATTTCGAAAAATTTACTGTTCTCCTTCCCCTTATCTCCGAAGTATGCGAAATGAAAAGTCTGTAATTAATATGATTGATAGTTACACTAATATAAAGATTACAGGAAAATTATATAAAACTAGCTGACCTGCCCTCGGCTTCGCATGCTCGTGGGAACTTCCGGATAAAAACTATATAAAACACTCTTATCAAAGTGATGCGACACTTCATGTAAAAAACTTCACGTCAATGAACGACGACGGTTAAATTATATGGATATTGTTCATACAAAAATACTAGAATGCGATTAAAACATGGGGTTTGGGGGTAGGAGAGTGAAAGATACTTTACGACCTATTATCATACCTACCAAATATACAAAAAAGAATCATTAAAATCATTCGATCCGTTTCGGAGGAGTACGACCACAAACACCGTGACACGAGATTTTATTTATTAGAATAAACCTATCCAAGTTCGGAACCCTCTGTGCGCGAGTCCTACTCGCACTTGACATGTCTTGTTTACTTTTATAAAATTATCATGAGCATTAAAATGCGGTATCTTATTTTCTTTTGCTTCACAAACACACACCATTAGACTAAACTGCAAATTGTATTTTCTATCTCCGGAAAAGGTGAAAAGAAAGGCATTGAAGATGTCATGTCATATCGTACTGTAATAGCCAGCAACATTTATCTAAAGGCGCCTGCTGTGACAAGGACAAGTGCTTCCGTGAGTGTCGGCGGTTATGCTTAACAATGGCTACCCTACATCTGCACACCAGAGTTGTACCCAGTTCCATAGGAGACTAGACTATAGGAATGGTAGGTGCAATGCTAGGCCCCATGGTTTGCGATTAGTATAAAAAGCTTGCTTATGGCCGAGCTTTTTTAGTCACTTAGGGAGCAGAATCGCGATGATATGGTAGATGATATGTAGTCAATCAATCAATCAACTATTTATTTTTGAACTTAATACACAAATGATAGCAAGATACATAGATAAAATACTGAAAAATGCAGTTATAAAAACTGTGTCGCACTTTCCAGTGCCCGACCTTAAGACTATAGGAGACATTGACATTCAAGAGTATGTAGAAAGAATTTGATGTAAAATTAATCATATAAGTAAACAAGGAAAATTATTCTAAATGAATAAATATTTAAATATTTTATCTATATATATAAAACAAAGTACGGGTTAGTTACTCAAGAACGGCTTTACCGATTTTGATGATGTTTGATTTGTTGGATTTGTCTCCGCCCCAAATACCAGAATAACTATTAAAATATCGGAAAAATTCATGCAAAAAGAAATTATGAAGAAAATTTATTTTCTCATACATAATTGCAGTTAATGATGGCCGATTGACAATTCTACCAGGGTGACATTGGCAGCCCGCGTCATATGCATGTCAAGGCGGTACGAAGTTTGGGGGGCCAGCTAGTATTAAATAAATATATGTAACAAGTTTTTTAATAAGCACAAGTATTATAAAGAAAATGTGTGTATTGGGGTGAGGGCGTGTACGTGAGGTGAGTATTGTGTGGTGTGCGTAAGGGTGGGTGGTGTGTGGACTGTGTGTCGTACATAGCAAGGTAAAATATTACAAAAAATCTTGTACTATCCATATATGAATAATATTATGAATTTGAAAGTAACTCTGTCTCTATGTCCGTATGTACGCTTTCACGACTGTAGACAACGGCTGTAAAGATTTCAATGAAAGGTATATAAATAGGCATAGGCTATTTTTTATTGGCAAACCACGCGTGCGAAGCCGCGGGCAAAGCTTGTATGAAATATAGCTTATTTAATAATTGTTTTGTTACTAAACAGTTTTACCACCAAAAAATATACTTGATCTATGACACACCTAGATGACATCAATATTATAATTATCAATTGTTCGTAAGTCACCGCCCCCTGCCCATGGCATATCCCCTAGCTTCGTCCCTATTCTCCACTATCGCATTACGAGTCTTTCTGTGCGATTTGTAAAGGCTTCCTCCCGTCCTACATAAATTGTATCGCGTTGACGTTTTCAATCAGCTCGGCCGGTATCGGTAACTATCTGTTACTTTGTGGTTGATCTGTCGTGTCTCATGTCAAGGAATCTGGGACGTATCAACTTGGGTCTCGTATTATTTCTTGATGGCTATTGTTCAAAATAGAATGGTAGATTCAATTGTGAACTATTATCTAATTTTGAACAATAGCTTGAATAAATATTATCTGCTATCGATATGCTATATAATAAAGCCGATGTATGTATAATCTTAAGAATCTTATGAAGGATTGAATAAAATAGGAATCGAATAAGTCAACAGTAGTTAGAATTTGCTTAATAGTTACCATAAACTATATTTTTTATACTAAAAACGGGATATTTACCATGATTTGTGAGTTTTTGAGTATCCCGATATTTCGACGCAGTTGCATGCGCCATGATCACGGGTGAACTAAAGCCTTTTTTTCTGTGAAGTCTGTTTTTAGTATAAATAGTGTTCATAACCATGATAGTTTCAATAGTTATAAACTATACTTTTTATATTATTTTACATAATATTTGTATTCTTCTTTGTATTCGGTTCGTATTTGGCTTGCGCAAATATGACCATGTTTCAGAATTTCGCGCAAAACTCAAGTGACTCCCTATCCGTCTTCGCCGGAATGCACATATTCTGTTCCTTCTTTTTAGCATTCTTTTCAATCCTTCTTCACCTTCCTATCTAAAGGAGCGTTTTGTGTTCTTGCACCAGGCGCATGATCGAAACCTACGCTCATCTGAAGCTCTAAGTCTCCAAACCCCTGTCCACGGTTCTCAATTTTATGGTGACTCCTTTACAGTTCAAGCTGTGCGGCTGTGGAACGCTTTACATTTCTCTATTAGATCATCTAAACCTTTTCCTATCTTTAAAGCTAAGGTATACAACAATTTCCTTTCTTTGTCTACGCACTGCTAGTTTATCGTTATGTTTATCTCCTTTATTGTAGTTTATATATAAGTATATATTATTATATTCGTATATAGTATATTTAGTTTATTAGTAAGTATAGGTAGTTTATGTAGGTTTATAAACATACTCGTAGATACACCGCCGTCTTTTTGATTTTGTTTTGTCCTGTCCATCCAAAGGTTGTCTGTAAGAGATCGCTTTTAGCGATAAGACCGCCCATTGTACTTACCTTAATTTTTGTGTATTTTTATTGTATTTTTAATTTTGTTGGTATACAATAAAGAGTATTCTATTCTATTCTGTTTGATAACAGGATCTTTATTGAGTTTGATGTCGTTAATAAGCCTGAGTCAAAAAATATTTGCGTTTCCTTGTGACTGACAAAACAAAAATCATATCGTGTATCTAATTTCATATGAGAACAAGAATAATGCGACGAATAATTTCAAAGTTGAGGGAGGCAAAGTTTCCTCATCGCGCCAAACGAACAGTTCATAATTATTTTGTTAGCCAACGCGAAAGCTACAGTTTTAATTGAAACAAAACAACCGAAATGTGAAGTGCTTGACCTGCCTTTGAGAACTGAGAAGTTAATTTACTGCAGTTTTGCTTTAATTTAATCATATTTTAATGAGTCTTTTGCTAAAAAAAATGATAACCTTCAGATACTGTCTTTTATTTCAGTCGACAATTCTCAGGTTGATTCCTCAACTGCATAACTGCGGTAGCAGCTAAAATATCAGAAAACGAAAAAGCAAAATGTAATGTGAATATACCTAATATTCAGCCGAAAAGTTTGTAAGTCTTTCCCGCTGGTTGTCTCAATTAAAAACTGCCGATATTAATTTGTGGAACAATTTAGCTTGGGAGTGGTCCGCTCCAACTTTACTTCTACCTGCCGATATCGGCCGAGCTGACTCTGTCAAACTACTGAAAATTAGTTGCCGAATTCTGATGAAAACTTTAATTGGATCCTCAAAGCCAATATGTGGCTGCTACTGTTAGTTCAATCGAAAAGTCTTGACTTTGACAACAATACTGAGAAGAACTTTTGTAATGAGATGTGACGTACTCGTATTTGGTTGACATAAACGTGCCAACTTCGAATCCTTCTTCATCAAGCTTTGGGTCTTCAAGTCCTGAATAAACCCACAAAACAACTTTCTTGTTTTGAACTGGTGTTAAAGTTTCTATGAGAAATGTTACTTTACGGTTCTCTGCCACCTACAGTAAAAGATTCTATATGTATATGATATTTGTAGGTTATGCCTATATTTTCAGCTAAAGGTTGAAATAGCACGAGAATTTCTGTTAAATATTTCCTCGCTAGTTGGTGCACATTACTATGCTCGCGGCGTCAGGTGCAAACATTTATAATTCCACGTAAAGTATCGTCCGAATACATACAAATATGCCGTGCTATTTGGTTGGGCAGGGACGTAGTCAAGGCAATAGATTTTAACTGATGCGACAACTGCTTTACAACTGAGTGAACCTTTCCAATGTTCTTTAACTAGTTCAACCAAGTTTATTTATCAATTTCAAAATCACCCCGTGACTTTCAAATAGCAGGTGTAACATAATTATTTTTAGTGGTCCTACATAGCATTCGAATATTCGGGTCTATTGAAACTATAGAAATGTGTCCTAGTTATTTCCTTGACTACGTGCCTGAGCGAAGGTTGGTGTTATTGTTTGGTGTGCCATTCTTCTTGCCCCCAGAGGAATCTGATTAATAGCAGCAATATTCGAGCTCGCTACTCGTGTACCGCAAGAATTGTAAGGCCGATGTGCCCTGGAAGTACTTGTTTATTCCATGCCCAGCTTAAGCTTGCACTATTCGTTACTCCGCCGTCTCATATGTATTAACTTATAAATGCTTATTGATTTTATCTTGCTTTTAGGGATAAAATCCTAAAATTTAAAAAAATGAAACAGTAAACGCACTGTTTCCATCGGAACATTTTGTATTTTATTTATTTAGCGGCTGTTTCCCGGCTACGGCGAACAATTATGGCTTAATCGTCAATTTGCATTGATAATGCTTGGCGATTAATTGTTTTGTTCGTATGATCGCTTGTTGACGGATACTCGAAGCCAATGTGTGCTATTTTAAGACATAAATATCACAACGAATGTAATGACGTTTTGACATCCTCCGTGGCGCAGTGGGCGTATAGCCGGCTGAGACGCAAGAGGGTTCGATTCCCGCCACGGAATAAATGTTTGCATGATCTACAGATATTTGTTCCGTGTCTGGGTGTTTCCTATATATTATAAGTATGTATTTACAAAAAAAAAAGAATATAAGTATTCTGTCAGTTATCTGGTTCCCATAGTACAAGCTCTGCTTAGTTTGGTGCTAGATAGCGCTGTGTGAAATGTCCAGCAATATTTATTTAATTTTTTATTTTTAATGGTACAGTAGCGATTGAGCAGCAAGTAAGCTCTTTAAGCACGGAGAGACTATAATGGTGGTAATTCTGTTGTTTACGCTGACTAAAATTGTGTAAAATACAAACGGTCTTATTTTGTTTACGCTAAAGATCAAATTACAATGAAATTAAAAGTGGCATTACAAAATTAAGTAATTTTTGTTATGTTGGCACGTTTGCGGGCTAGTTTTAGTAATCAATCAAATTGGTGTTGACTAAAACTAGCCCGCAAACACGCCTTTTTATTTAAAAATAATTAAATTAAGAACTCACTTTGAATGTTATTCTAATTTGATCTTTAGTCAGAACAAAATAAGAACGTTCGTATTTTACACACATTTAGTTAGCGTAAACAACAGAATCGCCACCAATATAGGCTTAGCTTATTCATAACAAATATGAATAGAGGGGTTAATAAAGGAGTATTTGTACTATTAGTTAGGTCAAATTAGGAACGTAATAAGATTGTGAGGATAAAATGATAAAGATGGAATGCATCTAAAGCATATTAAACCATAAAAATATGCAAGTATTCACACTAAAACCACTTATTCGAGTTCGGAAACCGCAAAGCTTTCGGAAAACCACTGCCCACAGAATATCAGTGTCAGCGCTAATAGAGCTATTGATTCAGAGTATTAAAAGTTGTGAAAGCTAAAATTTTATCGCAAAATTTACATATTAAATCAATTACTCGTGGCGCTTTAATGATGCAAATTGGCAAATAAGCTATCACTGGCCACAACCCCAGTTTATCCCGTGAGGGCGCTAAATAAACAGGAACTCTCAACGTAGTGATCGTTTTCAGTAGTCCTGTAGAACCCGCAAACATTATAATTGGGTTTAAATGGCCTAATTTATTAGCCAGTTTTAACTAAGAAATTCCAACAGTTAAAGCAAAATGTTCTTTTCGATTGATCGTATCAGTTATTTAATAATAATAATAATTCCTTTATTGCACACCATTAGATAGAAACATATAAAAGAAAATACACTCTTCAATCATAGGTACAATGGGCGGCCTTATCGCTAAAAGCGATCTCTTCCAGGCAACCTATGAATGGACAGGATTTATGTGAACAAATAAGGACGGCGGCGTAAATCCGATATTATTAGAACACGTATATTTATAAAAATATAGATAATATAAAATAAAATGCAAAATTATAATCATAAAATTACATAAATATTAATATAAAATATATATATAAATTATAAATACAGCTTCAGAATGTTAAATCATTAAATTAGATAAATACATTCGGGATAAACCAAGTTTTTCTCCAATGACAAATATCGATGTTTTAAAGGTCGAGATACTAACGTTGCCGTTGCAGTTCAATTCAATTCATTTATTCCTTGTAAATCTAGGTACAATGTTAGGTGGTAGGAGTTTTATATAAGCGCTAGATTTTGCCTTGCGGCGTGTAAATTCGAATAATTCTTTTGCGGCTTATCTGTGATACATAATTCGAAGCAATTTTTAAGAGATATCAAATCAAAGATAAAATAAGACTGACAGTGCTGAATTTTCATTAACAAAATAATATTTCAGAACTCATACTTCATCAAGCAAATCCCGTCAGTCTTGGGAGACCTTGTGTCTATTTTGCCAGAAAATAATTATATATTTTCTAGGCAATAACTTGAGGCACTTGTCTCACCGCCGGCAAGTAAGCAATTAGCTATCAACTATTTTCTCGCTCAAGAAACGAACAAAAGATATAGATTCCGAGTCAGTAAAACAGACACGTATATTAATAGTTGATCGCTGGCTGCTCGCAGCGACCACAACACTCTCTCAGCGATGCTCGCTTGGCGGTCAGAACACACGCCGTGAGCCCAGCGAGACAACACACTCGCTTCTCGCTGCTCGCCAACTCGTTTCTAGTTACTAGCTCTACTCGCTTCTCGCTCATCGCCGGCGGTGAGACAAGTGCCTGAAGAGGCAATAAACGGTATCAAAGACATTCTAACCCATTTTCTGGTATTCTGTTATCTTCCCTAAAATTCCAATCTTACAGTTCAAATTTATGATTAAAAACATAAGACCCTCTTGATTAATGGATTGATTGATCTACCATCAATTAATGTAATATCGGATAAATATTAAAACAACGATTCGCAAATTATATTTTCAAAGCTTTACATTTTGTTTTGTTCATTACTTTAAATACGGTATATATCACGTACCGTTTTATCAGTGTTACATACGACTGACAGTTTTGTTGTTGTTTGTGGATGTAATATTTACCTCTACATTTATTTACAGACAGACCATGTACAATTAACAAAATAAACAATAGAGCTATTTACATACATATTGTAATAGTTATATTATTTTATTCAGCTCCAACAAAAAAAACATGGGTTAATTTTAAAGCCTTTATTCTGTTTCTGAATATGTGAAACGGATGGACAAAATTTCAATATTGCTCGGCATTTCACACAGCGCTATCTAGCCCCAAACTAAGCAGAGCTTGTACTATTAGAACCAGATAACTGATAGAGTACTTATATAAATTTTTTTCGAACCTGCTACCGCTTATATACGCAGGAGCGTCTCATCCACGCTATTCGCCCACTGCGCTACGGAGGACGTGTTTAAATTCTTGTGTTTATTTTATAGTATTATTAATATAATTATAACAGTGGAAAGGAAGAACAGTTAGTAATTGAGCTATTATTATGACCTCCGTAGCACAGTGGGCGGATAGCCAGCTGAGACGCAGGAGGTAGTGGGTTCGATTTCCGCCGCAGAACAAATGTTAGCATGATCTACAGATATTTGTGGCGGGGCTAGATGTTTTCTACATATTATAGGTTTACGAAAAAAAGTATATATATATATTCTATCAGTTATCTGGTCTCCATAGTACAAGATAAGCTTAGTTTGGGGATAGATAGCGCTGTGTGAAATGTCCAGCAATATCTATATATTTATTATTTGCATTCTACTAAACAAAATATGCAAATATCTTTTGCATCAGTTTGTTTCAAAACAAGTAGCTTTGCTTATGTTGTAGCCCAGGGTCCGTCTGTTCGTCTTGTATTTAAACCAATTATTTTTATAGATATTTTAATAATACTGCCATTTGATTCTGCGTACTTGTGTTAAATTGAAATTTAGTTCGTAGTTCAAAAAGTT
This sequence comes from Philereme transversata, assembly GCA_963924445.1. Classification (NCBI taxonomy): domain Eukaryota; kingdom Metazoa; phylum Arthropoda; class Insecta; order Lepidoptera; family Geometridae; genus Philereme; species Philereme transversata. Next base: position 10,892,944 of record OZ004353.1, read on the forward strand.
GAATTGAAACAGTTTTTTAGTGTGTAAGCTTTTTTGCTGTATCTAGCGCGTCATAAAAATATAAACACGAACATCTTGTACCTACATTATAACCCAGATCCACAAACAATAAAGATTTAAGATGATTTATTTAGATTTTGACTGGCAACCCAGCGGAAACTTAATCCTCTATTCATAACAACCTACAAAAATATTTGGATTAAATACAATATGGACGTAGATTTCACCCAGTCGGATCTTGGGCTAATAAGAGGGAAAGCTTCAAAAGTTCCAGCACCAACTTACAACAGTAAACATTCTTATTTAAGATTAAAACATCGATAGTTTACTGAACTTTAATCCTCAGTCTACTGGCTTTTGAGCCAAAGGCGAAGGTTGGAACAGTAAGCTACTCGGAAGTATGGTAAAATGAAAACTACAAACTAAAGATTTCTTGAAATTTCCAATAAGCCTTTTCACTAGTAAGTTGATTCTGTGATCTGTGTCTTTATCAGAAGACACAAAAAACTGTATACTTTTTAAATTTAGATTCATATACTAACAATATTCAGGGATAAGCTTTAAATTAAACAAATCTATGGATTTGTAGGGTGCCTGGTAACAAATTCCGCTTGAAACATGATTTTCGGGACGATACGTACTTTTGGAAAAAAGGAATTTACACATACGCCCTTTTAAACTGACAAAGACGGTATTCAATGCTATTTCATCTAGAGATAATTACACTAGTAAAAGTACTAGTTATGTTAATACAAGACACAAGATATTTATTGATCGAGCGAAGCGAGATCTCTAAATCAACTTGGGCAAACCGGCGTTGTATGTATGTATGTTTGTTTGTCCGAGAATAACTTTCGAAGCGTTGATGCGATCAGCGTGAAATTTGATACATCTGTAGGAAGTGATGGCAGAATTTTGGTGTAACTAAATGAGCTAAAAATGTTGGGGGGTTGTTGAGATATTAGGGTTCAAGAGGGGTAAAAAACAAGAAAATGAGACTATTCGGTCAAATAGAGCGTCAAATGAAAGGTCTTCATGAGTACATTTAGACTCTGTTTTTATTTTTAGTAATGTTCTTGTAGTTTTTGGGTTATTAGCGATAATAAAAACTGAACTTTTACAAAATTCACAGGGTACACCATTGACCCTACAGTAATGTAATTTAGTATGCGTGTAGCGACACAAGTATAGGTAAAAGTCTGAAATCTAGAATAACTGCAATTTATAGCCCAAAAAAGAAAATCCACATAACATGAACTCCCGTTACCTGTAATTTGAATGAAACTGTAGATCAAGTTAACTGGTTATGATTTCGTGGCACTATTTTGATAGTCAAAGATTAATATTAATTAAATTAATATTTTTTTTGTTTTAATCAGAGACTCACGAGATCCCAGTTCGGGGCGGACCACTAGTTTATTTGCATGAATAAGTATACATTAAGGTCTTAGAAACTAGGTAATGGCACTTTATACTTGTTTGCCCTTTACGAGCATTGCAAATTACTGATTACTGAGGGACAATTAAAGACCTCTGACTTTTTTCACTCAGCAAGGAACCATTTTACAAATACTTAATATATAATAAGTTTTTGATCATAAACCACATTGAAATAGGTTTATCCGTTTCGAATTCACGATGTCAAAGACACATAATACCTACGCAGTATATAAGGATTCTAACTTAAAACATTCGCAACTGTTTCTTCTCATTGAATAAATGGTTATTTTTTTTTCTTTATTTTTTCTTCTTCTCCCTACCCTTTTCCCTACTGTTTAAATAATACTGATCCAACTCTTCTGCAAGTAAAAAAATCTATAATATTTATCTTCTACTTTACATTACGAACGTAATCATATATGCCAACCATAGGTCTCGTGTTGCTAAAAGTTATCTAATTTGATATTAATTGTTCTCCCGTCAATCATCACCTTTCAGTACCTAGTAGAATGCTAAAAGTAGGATTCTGACAACTGTGTCACTTCTATTTTCTTCAAAATTGAGCCCATGGTTTCTTTCAGCACTTTTTAAAGTGAAACTTTTATTACATCGTCTCAAACTTTTTCGTCTGTGTGTTGCATGTCGCGTGATGGTCGGCCGCGGAATAGGGATAAAGTGAAAGGCGCTCGTCAGAGCAGCCGAGGCCAATATGGCGGCGCCTATAGTTCGCATCAGCTGACCGTGTAGTGTATAGACTATTACTCATTTGTGCCGACGAACATTTTTAGTTAAATGTCTATAATGTGAAACAAAGTTTCACTTTTACCGTGGTTTCGTAAAACCACACAATTCTTTTTTTTCTATGACCCATAAGTTCGGAACCTCCGCATCATCATCATCATCATTCTTAGCCCGTGTAGACCCACTGCTGGGCATAGGCCTCTCCTTGTTTCTGCCACTCTTCCCGATCCTGTGCCAGTCTGAACCACGTACGACCCACGTTTTTATGGATGTCGTCGACCCATCTCGCTGGTGGACGTCCCCTAATCTCCCCATACTGGCTAGAAAAAGAAACTCATTCTGTATAATTATAATAGTTTTTTAGAAAACAACTTTCAAATTTTTCTGAGTTTACCGTTCACATAACTAGATGGTGCTGCTAAATTAGCATAAGTCTATATAAATTAGCATAGGTTCGGAACCTCGGCGCATAAGCCCCACTCGCACTTGACTGGTCTTGTTTAGTGTCAAAATGAATTATGAAGCCGGTAACAGCCGACCGAAAACTGTAGTATTTTTTATCTACGACAAAATCCTTGTGGAATCGAACTGAAACTTATAGAATCAGCCTCCCAGCCGTATTACGGATTTTTGCGTTGTTTCAAAAGTTTGTATAGAATTAGCATTTATGTCTATGGACTGGATTAAGCGGAACCACATTCAGAAATTCGCAAACGTAGCCTCAAACTTCCTCCATTCAATTACAAAATAATAAGCTTTGTAAGTAAATATTTTGGTTTCAAACTTGGCAGCCTACTTCTTTCAAATTAGTTAACTCCCTTTTACTTACTTCAATCAAATCAAAATTTGTCGAGCTACTTATATTGGGAGTCCAAAGGTTAACAGATTTTTTTATTCTTGTTTGATTTTAAAAGTATTTAAAAAATTGTCAGCGGTATGAGGTATTTTATTTAAGTCCTATTAATTAAATAAATAATTTGATTAGCTACTAACTTTTTGTAAATCACATCGTCATAGAAAAATGTACTTAATTACCAGGACAATTATGTAAAAGTAAAGCTAAATCTTAGGGACAAAAAGGATTTTTCAAATTAAATCATGGTTTTTAATAATAGATTTGCCTCTGCTTACCCCCTTGTGGGTTTCACGGGTCAGCGTACTGAGTAAAAGATCCGAGGATGACCATCATGCCGATTAATGTAATCGTGAGCTATACATATACATGACGACCTCCGTGGCGCAGGGTTCGATTCCCACCGCGCAACAAATGTTTGCATGATCTACAGATATTTGTTCCGGGTCTGGTTGTTTTTCTATATATTATAAGTATGTATTTACAAAAAAAGTATATAAGTATTCTATCAGTTATCTGGTTCCTATAGTACAAGCTCTGCTTAGTTTGGGGCTAGATAGCACTGTGTGAAATGTCCAGCAATATTTATTTATTATTATTATTATATATACTATAACCGTGCAAATTGCTGACACGCACTAACTAAAAACTTTTTGATTCAGATACCAAGTTCTAACTACGTTAGTGTACTTTAATAAACCTTAAAAGCTTTTTTAACTAAATTCGACACATTCACGTAACACATTTTGACATGAGAAGTTCTTCAATTTTGGTTATATTTTTGTTAGGTTTACATCTGCTCTTTCACAAACCTTTGTCTCATCCCTTTTTCCGCATATACGTACATTGGGTATCAATACACAGTCCCTTTCCAATTTTATTCAATAAAGGGTAAACAACAAGAATGATGCTATATTTCTTTTCAAATTGGTCGTTATAATTTCGGTAAGCTTCTATTTACCTTTGTAGTCATCGAGTTGTAAAAATATTTGCGGGATCCGCAATAGGAAATAATGGAAATCTTGTATCGAGTTATCAGAAAATTTTATCCAATAGTAATATATCTGGATAGGTTCGAGGAATTCTTTGTCTGTGCTAGAAAATAGTAAATTTTCATGAATGTTTCTATGAAATTTCTGTTATTATTGTGTATATTCAAATAAATCAGTTTCAACAAAACAAAAGTTTGTCTATGTTTTCTAGATGATGTAAAACAATAAATCACCGCAGGTAAACTAAATGTACCGACAGAAGCTGGCATATCACTTTGGGAGACAATTTTAGGGGATTGTTTTCAATATTTTGGTATACGACATCTGTCCCGTTCCGGACCCTTTTCAACCCTCGTCGAATCCCGACACTATTACCCGTCAATGTCTTCATAGTTTTCGGTTGATTTGATACCTTTGCTTTTAAATATACCTTTCGTATTCAAAAAAAATCTAACGTTAACGGTATGTAACGGTTCCAATACAGCGTGAATTGGTAAACCGTCAACAATTTTTAAGGAACCGTTCTGCTCGTCGGCGTCGTCAGCAATACGCTTAGCATTAATTATTGTAATGTTAATAGCAGTTTTTGAGATCATTAACCGTCTTCTAGTGACCTATAACTACAATCTCTTAATATTCACCGTTCCATACAAACCGCACTGGCTAAAGACGCCGCAATGTATGAGAAACTGGATTTACAATTTTATTATTGAATTGAAACAGTCTATTGTTTAGGATTATGGATAGAGCCATTCCTTCAAATTTATCGATATATATCATACCTGTATATATAATACATACATACATACATACATATTTCTGGACATTTCACACAGCGCTATCTAGCCCCAAACTAAGCAAAGCTTGTACTATGGGAACTAAATAACTTATAGAATACTTATATACTTTTTTTTTGTAAATACGTACTTATAATATATAGAAAAACAGCCAGACACGAATATCTGTAGATCATGCAAACATTTCAAACCGGGACGGCGGGAATCGAACCCGCTACCTCCTGCGTCTCAGCCGACTATGCGCCCACTGCGCCACTGAGGCAGTCACATATCCCGCTAGGATATTCTATACAAAATAAAAAATACCCGCAAAATTTCAGGGAATCAATCTGGTATGCCTGCTAAGGGTGCTTGAACGCCGGACCTGGTAAAAATGTAAGCTCAAACACAAAAGACGTTTTTGGGACCTTGTCCAAAATAAGGATTTCAAGAGCTACGAGTGGGGAAGGCGGGGATACGTAGAACCGTGTTGTAAATAATTTTGGCGTTCCTATACAAAACATGAGAACCAGCAACCTTCTAATAAAATGATGTAAATGTTATGGCAGATATTTAGTATATGTATTAAGTTTTATTTATAATTCGTTGTTTTATTGAATGCTGGAAATTATTATAACAGTCAATTAATAAAAATAGCGGTATAGACAGACACTGTATTATACCTTCTTACTTAGTTTTAAAACTACAAACAACTTCTTCGTGATTTTCTTCACCTTTATTCGTTAGAACTATTGTTGTTTTTCACGCCGACTCTAAATAATCGACAACGGAGAATTTCCAGAATATTTTTGCTTCATTACCAATTGCTGCTTCTTCCGTTTGAACCAGTTCATTTTTAATTTGACTTCATTTACCCTCACTTACCTTAGCAAGTTTTAATAAGGGGCATGTAAGGCAACTGCCTGAGGCTCCACGGTGGAATTACAAGGTCGGTGGAAAATCTTGTGGCACCATTTTATTCTATTATGGTTATACTGTTATCTATTTCTCTATTGCATAATATGGTGGCTGTGTTAGACAAAACGAAATATATTTTAATTGTCTAAACAGATTTATTTACCGACATTTGATCTATCGTCTATAAAGATACGTATAAATAGTTATTAATTTTAATGTTGATTAATGTCAACACAATGCTGCAGAAGAGGGCTCTTCGTGCAATTTATAATATGGGCCCCAGAGAATCATTACGCAATAAGTTTAAAGAAATAAATATTATGACATTCCCTTGTCAATACATCTATGAAAATCTAATGTATGTTCACAAAAATATTAATTTGTTTAAGAAAAATAGCGATAATCATAATTTTAATACTAGAAATAAAGATAAACTCGTTGTTGCCACTTGTAGACTCCATAAAGTTAGTAAATCGTTTAAAGGGCAAGGTACGGTTTTATAACAAACGCCCAAGGGATGTACAAAAATTGACAATTAACAAATTTAAAAACGTAATTAAACAAAATCTTTATAAAAGAGCGTACTATAAAATATCGGATTATTTAGATGATAGAGAAGCTTGGGATTGAAATTGCTCCAACTCGTTCAAAATGTTACAATTTAGACGTAATTTATTTTCTGTATTGTGTATTGTAAAAGGATCATTAAAAAAAACAACCAGCCTTGTTTCTTGCCTTTCTTTCCCGGCTTGGTCGCGAAGGAACAGGCAGTAAAATTGAAGTTTCAAAGTGATCCTTGTGATTTTAGTGAATACAAATATTTGACTTTGACTTTGACAACATCAGTCTCATCATCATATCAACCAATGGACGTCCACCGCTGAACATATGCCTCATATATTTCCAGTGCGACCGATCTTGTGCAGCCCCGCAACAGCTTCCAGTAACCTCTTTCCATCTAGTGGAGTCTACGCCACGCTTTCCAGTGCGTGGTCTACAGACTCGAAAACCTTTTTATCCCTTCGGCCGTCAGTTCTGTGAGCTATGTGCTCTGCCCACTGCCACTTAAGCTTGCTAAACCTTTGTGCTATGTCGGTGACTTTGGTTCGTCTATGAATCTCTTCATTTCTGATTCAATCTCGTAGAGAAATACCAAGTATAGCCCTCTCCATAGCACGCTGAGTGATGTTGAACCTTCTTATGAGGTCCATGGTGAAAGACCACGTTTCTGTATTATGTTAATAAATGTATTACTCATATTTGGTTCGTTAAGTAGAAACTAGTAGAAACCACAGGCGGAATTACTACTACCTAGATACCATCATTGAATGCACCTAGTTTCAGTATAATATAGCTTCAGTAATTAATATTGAATTTGAAAAAATGTGTGCTTCTACTATATTCTTCTTGTTATTTTATGCGACCTTAGCAATAAAACGCAAATCTTAAATACAAAGGAAAGAAAAACACCTGCTCTGCTGTTCCAGAAGTCTTTGACGATTTCATTGAGTCAGGTAACAAAGAAATCTCAATATAAAACGCACTTCCTCGTAAGCATGCAACTTGACGCTACACTTAGCACCTTACTGGACGTTTTAATTAAATTTCAGTCTACATTGTTACAATTTAACACCCTCCGTGTTATAAAAAGTAATGTTAATAAGGATCCAACCTCCGGTTTACGCAGCCCGTAAATCAAGCCTCTTTTCATTTTGGCAGAGGTGTCTGTTCATTTCTTTCCCGCTTACAGAGGAATTAAACTTATCTATGGGCAATTGTGCTCCGTGCCAAAATTAATATGAGTTTCATCTAACTCCCGCGGCGAGCGAGCTTGCTAAATGTACCTCGTGAAAAGCACAATTTGTAGACAAAGTAAGGTAAGCTACTAATTAAGTTTTAAATAAACCAATGTGCAATAGATCTGAAGCAAAACCATAAAACACGATTTTATTAGATGTTCAAAATGATAAGGAACCTTTTTACTCATTTAAATTTATCAGGAAATCTCGAAGCGCTTAACACGGACCATTAACTCCATATTATGTCGCCGCGCCACGGTCTGTAATTCACGGGGCCACGAAATTTTCGGCTCCACATTCTCCAATGAATATCTGAGCCCGTCCCCTCGAATTTCGCATCACCTTTATCTCACCTACGCCTAGCCCGGAGTCACAATTCAATTTTATAGAGGCAATCGTTTATCGGTCCCCAAGGATATAACTTTTAAAAGAAAGTTATAGAATTGAAACAGTGGTGCGGGTCCATTTTTTTATAAGAATAGAGTTCGTTTGACGTGATCGAAGTGGATGTTCATAATTATAGTTATTTATGCTGTAATCCTCAATGCCAGGGAAACATTAACACATTTTAAGAGTAGTAGAGTTTCTTATGAAAGGGCTCGCCCGGGGAAGTGCTACCACCATACCTATTTCTACCGCCAAGCAGCATTGCTGTGTTTCGGTTCGAAGGGAATGGTTTCCGGTGAAATTACAGGCACATGAGGCTTTACACCTGTATGCCTCAAGTTGATGGACGCAGGGAAGTGCATCGTAGGGCACATTTCTAAGGAGCGTGACCTACGAGGCAATCTTTGTCGTTACCACTTAACATCAGGTGGCAACTTGTTCCATCTCTATACTATAAAAAAAAAAACATTTCACCCCCAGGCGAGAGAGAGATCAATTCCTTTCTGCAACGTTATAATAAAATAAAAAGGTTTTACTTTATTTTCCTTCAAAAAGGTACAAATACACCGTGGGGTTACTGTAAGCCGACGTTGTAGGTCAGGTATTACACACACATTTAATACCTGTCTGCGCGGTCAGTGAAAGATTTAGTTTTATTCTGACCCCAGGAAACCAACAACCTAGTGAGTACTGGGTAATGTTATGGAAACTACTAAAGAAAATTGGATACCCGAGTAAATTATGAGGATAATTCGTGGATTCCCGGAAAATTATTCTTAATAGAGACAGGTGGAGCTGGAGTAAAATTATGAACATTAAGCAAATCAGACACCCAACGCTGGCGTCTTAATCATGTGCAGACGAAACGAGCTTTTTGAGTGCGACGATTAGTTAGGCCCGCGACCCCTCATACCACTCACCTATGTATACCTTCGTGAATTTATATTTTCTCATATATCTACTCGTAGGGCACGTTTACATGTATATCAGGTTGCCCTTTAGCTACTAGCAAAAAATAATTACTCCGCTAATACTTACCACTGACAAGAACAAGGTGGAATCTCAAAACATTTTCACAGATACCTCGCCTCATGAGCAATATCGTAAACAGAATGTTCGAAAATCTAACAGGAGCTTTATCATAAATCGTAATACCCATGTATCGTTAAAACGATATTTCAACGACCGCATCCTATAAATATTTTCATTTTCGTCGCTGTACTATGGCGGTACTAAAATTAAATTCTCTTAAAAGTTTTGCATGTACGAATACTTTGGGAAACGTTTTGAAGCCATAAAGCCTACAATTTTCCAAGTTGAGAGAATATTTGCGAGGTACGAAACGAAAACTTGTCAAAGACCGTCGCCACGTTACACGTTATGAATAGGGTGGGAATTCCTACCCTGTCTGAACTAGACAAGTGACTGTCGAATAAACAAGCACGGATAAGCTTATCCTGAGGAAGTGTATAAGAATGACATTGACAATCAGCTGTGTACTTCCCACTTCCCTCTTTCTGCGCCCCGTGCCATGAAATTAAGGATCACACACGGAATAGAGCTTCTATTTTGTGTAACATCGCACCTTATCGCCTACCCGGACAAAAACCATTTCATTCATTTAATTTTCGGCAGATTAGCGGATATATTGTCATGCATATGACGAAAGTTAGTTCCAGCGGCCACTTGTCTAAAAGCTCTCTTGCCAACTCGAGAGCAGAAATTAACCGCACATACAACTCACCTACATTAGGCAATCGACAGCTCTGTGGAGATTAGTTCGGTAGTTTGACAAATGGAAACATTGAAAGTAAATAGAAATTGTTAATGGAATTCGTAAAGTGGATTAGATCTCAGTAGATAAAAGGACACGGAAAATTATTATTGGATTGTGTTGGTTAGATGTTTTTTTCTTTGATGGAGCACGTTAATCTAGAAGACTTTTCACTCTTACCTTAAAGAGGTCCGGATTATAGTCTCAAGAAAAACAGACGATCGTAAAGTATGTCATACTATTATATTAGCCCAGTGTCGTGTAATTTAATCTGAAATAGTGTACTGTTTTTAATCTATTATACAAATACCTGTATCTCGTTTTGTTTTTTAGACTGTAGAGCTTTCTCTGAATAAAGTTCAGGGGACATGAAGTTATGGACTGCTAAAAACTTCGGTAAAACAATTTATTGTGGGATACCTATCATCATCACACTCCATAAGATAGATAGATATATACATTTATTTCGAGACAAGTAACAAACACACAGAAACTACATACATACAGTGGATAATTAAAGACAGACAATGAAATACAGACAATTAAAAAACACGTTACTTAAACAAAAAATAATAAAAAAAATACGTACCCAGTCACTATGAGCCCTGTGCCGAAAAAGGGGAACGGCTCAGCATTATACTGAACAATAAACTTATTGCTCAGCGCTGGTTTACAGCCATGAAACCTGCATTGACGTCACGGACGTCAGTTAAAAGTGCCTTATTTGAAAAAAAATATAACAAAAGTATTAATTAATAAAAGAAAAAGAGTGTGTGTGCTTATGTACACGCGTTGGAAGTTATACTTCTTTGGCGTATGGAAAAAAAATAACTAAAATGCAGTAGTGATTAACGATAAATATAAAAATTAATCAAAAAGATTTTATTTAAATAAATAATAAATTATTAGTATCACCGTCGTATATGAAATTGATTTAATAAAAACATCAAAATAATATTTATTTATTCACACTGTTTAATTGTACCCTTACGAAACACGTGTTCTACATATAAAAATACTAGAATATAAAACTTGAAAGTAGTTATCAATTTTCATACCACCTAGAACTAACTTCATGCTGTTAAATTTAGGTGTCGGTGTGCGCGCGCATCGTAAAAATTCACTCTCATCATTTTTCTCCATCGCGCCAAAAGAAGTATAACTTCAATAATTACAAGTTGCCTGCCCAACCAATTGTACATACCTACCTAAGATGTCGAGTAGCCATATATGCTAAGAGATCAACATTGTTGTAAAACGCAGCTAACAATAAAGTAAATAATAAAAATAATACAAAAATAAAAGCATAACACAATAAAGCGAATACCTGGTAGCATATATACATAGCCTGTGGAACGCCTTACCTTTGTCCATAATAAGGTCGTCCCAATCTCTTCCTATTTTCAAAGTCAAGGCATACAACCATTTTCTTTCGTTATCTCATAACTGCTAGCTAGTGTTAATGTTATTTATCCTCCATATTATGTAGTGCAGTTTATTTATATATTATTTGTATGTATTTAAGTTTATGTTTGTTATTATACATAATCAATATGTAGGTATATATTATTTTATGGGTTCTGTTTACGTATGTTTATGCTTAAAGGTACTCTTACACCGCCGTCTTTTGATTTTTGTTTATCCTGTCCATCCAAAGGTTGTCTGGAAGAGATCGCTTTTAGCGATAACCGCCCATTGTACCGTTATTTATTGTTTATTTCCTTTGTTACTGTATTTTTGTTTGGTGTGCAATAAAGAGTATTTCATTCATTCATTCATTCATATAATGTATTTGACTTGTAAGTTGTACGTACCTACATATAAAACGAAACCTTATCAGCTTGTCTTTATTTTATCACTGCAACAACTTAGGTTATCACCAACACAAGTCCCTGCGCCACTAACCGTCTATTTTCCAGTCAAAACACAAGCTTCTCGTAAGTTAAGCCCGAGCTCCGTCTCCGAGATACCTAATCGGATTACCCCACTCCGCGATATTAGGGTGCCTCCACATGGGAAATATGTTTAAACACTACAATCTGCGAGATACAACATTTATGTATAGGTAATAATAGTACGTTAAAACGTTGATCCTGATTTTGGCTAACTGATATTTTTTAAGATTTCGTATTATAGGACACGATAGATATCAAAATGGAGTTTTTCGAGACTACATTGGAAATCTGTAGATGTTCTTGTGTTACCTATTCAAAAGCCTAGCACCTACGTCATTATACTAAAATATTTCTCATGCATGTCAAAGTATTGAAAAGTATTTGAAAAGGCGTCGTACCTCAATTTTTCCTAAGCAACGGACTCAGCTGCATCTCTTCACGAGAATAAGTTCTTTTATGAGACGCTGGGACGCGGAAATAGACCTGTATCACTCAAAAGTTACTCTCAAAGCAAAGTAAGCTTTATCGTGCTACGCTTAGATTAAATGTGGTTTGGATGCGAACAACCCGACCAACCGAAAAATCGTGAACAGCTAGAGCTGATTGCCTGGATTTTTCAATACAGCATAATCTTTATTGCCATCCTATACAATTAATAATAGTTAACTAATTTAAAAACAAAACTGGTATAACGTGGGTTAGACACACAGTGTGTTTTAATGTCACAAAGTTTCTAAGCAAAGGTTTTTCTATATCTTTCAAGTGAAACAATTATTTTCCTCTATAGTAAAATCATGAATGAAGCGTGGACGAGTCACACGAAGCAATTAAAACTCGCTACCATCTACTTAGGTTTGTAAAACAGGCACGAAATATCATTTTTCAAATGGGTTTCTTTTATTTTTTCTGTTTGTTGGTTGGGCTTGTGGTGCTTTTCGTCTTAGGTAAATGCAAATTAGCTTCGCTAAATGGTTTCAGAGAACTGGCATAACGTACCTGGTCGCCATCAATTTTATTTTATTTTATTTTTTGAATTTTTGGAAAACTTACAGCTAGGTTACTGAAAAGGTATTTGAGTAGGAAATAAACAACAGTAACTGCTACTTATTATAAGAAGGCCAATTAAAAGTTTCCGCAAGTAAGGTAGGAGATGAATAGGCAATACATAAACAGGTAAGGAAGGCGATACTTAAATTGAGAAAAGAAATTAGATATAGGAAATATAGATATTAATACACACTCACACATATGTACACGACATGGGTTAAGTGCTTAATATATAATATATTAAAGTAACTGTCACTAAGTAAGCGTTTAAGCTTACTAGTTATTGTGTTGAATAGATCAATCTCTTTATTTGCCTTAGCCAATGAACTGAAGGAGTTACAAGCTGTGACTATAAAAGAATTATGCCTATAATTAGTTTTAACTCTAGGAACATAGAGAAGGTTAGGATTTCTCAATGCAGCTTTAATACTTCGCAGTCCTATTAGCTCCAGAAGCTCTGGGCAATTCACAGCATTATTTGCTATGTTAAACAGGTTAGTCAAATCGGCTATTTCTCTTCGCTCAGATAGAGGAAGAAAATGAAACTTAATCAACCAAGATATTTTCACAACAGCAAACTCATTTCAGTTTCAGCAATCTGTAATTCACGCCTGAAACCACCGTACGTTAAAAGCAATCATTATATGGAGAAACCTACATCATAATATATTATTTATTGCAAGTCCACTGGACCATGACGTGCAAAGCCGTTGGAGAGCAGCGTCCAACAATATTGAAATAGTTTGTTTGTATTTACCTTTCGACAACCGGTACTGTACTGTTTCGTTTTGCAAGTGAGGCAATTTTGAGCTATTGTATGCATGAATGTGGTCTTTGTGTAGAAATAAAGATTTGAGGAATTCTTTAGCTTTTAGCGAAATCCCTCTAGGTCAGTCGTAGTAGACGGCAAAACATAACTTCTTCGGATTCACCTAAGAAAAGCTGTAATTCACATGCAATGTTGGCTTTATGTGTGATTGTTGTTTCATTTGCGAAGCTATTTTGCTTGGCTGTCTTTACGAGGTCAGGCCTAGCACTAAAAGAAACAATGCTGCAGGCAGAAGACGTAACGAAGAGGCTCTATTTTTAACATCCGACCCAAAATAACGTATGCTGAATCTTTGTATGTACATCTGTCTGTATCCGATTAAATACCGGTTTCTTTTATTGAAAGCCGTTGTTTGAGAATTTGAAACTTTTTCTTTGATAAATTTGATGCAAAAAGTATAAAGATCGAAGGTTTTCAACTCTTGATAAAACAAGTAACTTTTCAACAAAAATATAAACGACTTCAGGTATTCAGGACTTCAGCACACGTAAACACAAATATGTGATTATTTTTTTTAGAAAAAAAATATGTAAAACACATTGTACGTGCCTTTGAAATTTGAGGGTTTTCCTCGGTTTCTCTTGATTCCACCATCAGATCCTGACTTGGTTCCAATGGGACCACCTCTTTCGAATAAAAGAATAATTTTTAAAATCGGTCCACAATTGACGGAGAAATCGGTGAACATACATAAAAAAATATATACAGTCGAACATAGAATCCCCTCCTTTTTTGACGTCGGTTAAAAACACTTGTAAATAGGGGTAAATCTAAAAAACCTACACTATCTGATAAGAAAGTGGCTACTGCCGGACGAAAGTACAAAGTACAACGTTATACGTTGTGTCACAAAATTTCTGAGCCTTTAATTATTACTATTAATATTTAACACCACCAAAGATAAGACGTTGATCATTCAAGTCATCTAATGATGTATAGCGCCCACATTGGATTAACTCGTATTGGAATGCCTGATATCAACACACTAGGTAACTGCTCACATGGATTCCTGAGGGTAAAACAATAGGATGCATAATAGGTGCATATGAATTCATAGCATACTAGCACACTGGCGACATATTGGCATGCACAGATAGCTTAATTACTTCGGTATTGGGGAGTCTTGCGATACTGGTATAATCTCATCTGAAATTGAAATAGAAAGCTTTATTGCGTTATGTGGGCTTTGGTAATTGATCGAGTGACTTGCCTGAGAAGTAGAGTCGTCCATGATTGAATAGGACTATTAAAAATACTGGTTTCAGCTTGAGTAATGTGCACCACCTTTTGATGTACCTATTGTATCAAGAACAGGACAGAAAGGAGAGAGAAAAAGCAGAACCTTGTAGTAGATTCTGCTTTTTTAGAAGCGGCTAATTTGCTAGCTAAAACTTTTATGCATCAGTGATTTCAATGTATTTATATTTTTTTATTACACTTCATGATGATATCCAAAATGTATCTAACAACCCCATGTTAAAGAATCCAGCTAGAGCCCATAGAAATTTTTATGATAACATACCACCGGTACTTACCGATATAATAAGAGGCACCGCTTTTTAGACAACCCATAACTTTGCAAACTCATAAAAATGCATAAAGCCATTCAAATCTGGAGACTTTATTTATAGCATCCGCTTTAATAAAGGGATTAGAAACTTTAATTGGTTGCAGGACCGGCTCGAAATCGTCTATTGTAAGTACCCTCCCGCTCAGGCCCGCTAGGCGAACGATCAAACTGTTTAACTGTCCAGTCCTGCTGATAGAGTCAGTGGAAAATTAGTTCTACGGGCTTTACGCTTTCGTAGCGTTTACGCAGCGCAGGAAATAATGCACCATATTTCAACCCTATATCTACTGCCTACTTCTCCGTTTATTT
The DNA here is from genome assembly GCA_963924445.1 of Philereme transversata. NCBI lineage: Eukaryota > Metazoa > Arthropoda > Insecta > Lepidoptera > Geometridae > Philereme > Philereme transversata. The sequence goes on from OZ004353.1 coordinate 10,908,274, forward strand.
CTATCTTTGTTTTCTGTGATATGACTGTGTTAATGTGTTATAATGTTGTCTGTGGGTACAAATAAATGTACATATTTTGTTTCTTCTTTCTATATCCTAATCAATGACAGGTTTGGTTTAGAGTGGCAAAGTAGGTTCTTATCGAAGTATTTTTAATTAAAATAATAAAGATGTCTAAAGTTTTCGGCGGATATTTTTATATAAGCCCCCGTTTTAGCATAAATTATTTTAATTGGTCCGTCATTAATTTAGAATCTGTAACGAGAGTAAGCTGATTTCAAGTTTACTGATTACTTTGTATAATTAATTCTTTAGAGGATTCTTTAATTTATAGTATAATGAGCATAGCTATTACTTACAACTAACACTAATTAGATACCTACTAGGGTACCTTAACCCTAGACATCTTGATATTTAATGAAGGTAGGCGTCACAAGATTGGTCGATCTGGAAATCGGAGGAGGTTTACATGCTACAGTGGGCGTCCTGTGACTGATATAAAAATGTCGACGATGACGTCACAGCGTATTATATCCAGTCTATCTAAGGCAAGCGTGCTCCATCTTTGATCACACCATCACTTCCCATCAGCTAAGTTAGTGGTCAAGCGCTTGACCTCAAGCTGTTATAAATCTATAAAAAAACATACGTGCCTAGTAGATCTACGAACAATCATAATCCTTTAAAAAGACTACAACAAAACGCCGTCAGTCGTCTGTTTATCCTGAAGAATACTATAGAGGCAAGATTGCCTTCTAGATCTTCGTGCTCCATCTTAGACCACATCATCGCCAATCATAAAGTGAGATTGGGGTCAAGCGAAGATCTTATCACGAAAAAAAAAAGTGGCACTCCGGGAGTGCCGGCAGAAGTCGAGATACTTATATACGCGTGTTCAATGGTTTTTTCCCATCTCAAAAAATGCCTAACGCACCTAAAGACGTTTTCACTTCAAATATGTAGTTGTAGGTATGTTGTTCGTTCATACAAATCCACATGTAATAGGTACATTATAATTTTAAATTATTAACAAGAAAAGAAGCCAAATTATTTCAAAATACCTTCGAATAAAATTATTAAAATCCTCTCTCTCTCTCTAGCCTCAAAGGATTGCTAGAAGAAAACCCGTCTTATGGTTAAGCTCGCCTTTGTACGTGACTTCTATTGCTGTGTTTTAAATGTAGTTTCTTGTATGCATTAAAGAATAAATAATAAAGTAAGTAAATCTTATTTGTTACAGGTATCTCAAGAATACAAAGGAAAGGCGAAATACAGAAAAAAAACTATATATCAACAAGTTTTAAAAGACATTGGAAGACATTACATCAGCTTATTAACATGTGAGTACCTATACTATTATTTTATCTTTATCTAGTATTAGGGTATGTTTTATGTACCTACTTACATGTTTTGAATAAGTTATCAAGTGGCCTAAAGGGTTTTAGAATATATTTTCTATCATAGTTGTAATAATAACATGAGACCTGGTTATAATGAAAAACTAAAGGAAAAAAGTGACACTCCGGGAGTGCCGACAGAAGTGAAAACTTGAACAATTACGTGTGTATGTTTTAAATCGTCAGGAACGGTGTCCGTAACGGTAACAGTGTCACGGTTCAATGGATTTTTCCCATCACAAAAATAGCCCAACGCGTCTAAAGAAGTTTTCAAATAAAAGTTCTGTGAAATCCTACCGCGCATAATCCTTATAAATACCACAAAGAAATAATATAGTACCAATCCAATAATAATAAGAATAATGAAAGTCACCTGGTAATAGTTTGTAGAAGCTAGTAGCCAACTCCAGTCTCTGATAAGACTAGACGACTCTATAGTCGGGACCGACATCTGAAAGTCCTCCAAGAGAAAAAAAAAACATTTTATACGGTGACCGTGCGGGACGTCGCTGAACTTTTCACTTACTGAAAACTTAAGTATTTACGAGGTTAATACATTTTGTGTAAAGAATATAGGTTGATAAATTATGAACAACGAGGTTGAACGTAAAAGAGATAGTAGGCATAGGAGAGCATCTTCAGATAGAAATATTCATGTCAGAGGTACACAAACCGCAGTGGTGAAGTATCGATATAATAATTCACTCACTTAGATAAAACAATATCGCGCGCACCTTTTCATGTCTGAAATGAAGCAGGTGGCTTCATTTAATTATCTTTTATTTATAAATAGCCAAATGATAGGTCAGATCAATGATATTAATTTTATCTCAATGCGTTAGATAAAGAACCTGACAAAAGTATAATCGAAATACGGCCCATATTCTAGTCCTTAGAGATCGTGTTGACATGTGCAAGTACCTATGAATCACAAAATACAGGAAGTGCTATATGAAAGTAGATTCTTCCAGATTTTTTTTAATATTTAGTCAATGTATGTATTCTAGTCTCAATAGGCTAGAACTAGACTGGAACGTAAAACAAGACTAGATTTTGAATTAAATAACGATCACAAACCTATATAGGTCTGAAACTCTATTTAGTTTTGGCTGTATTTCTGGAATAGTCTCAAGGAGGCTTTCTACTATACCTGTGCGAGCAAGCAAGGAAAAACTCGCACAGTGCAGCTGGGTATTCCTTATTTTTTTTCGATTCTTCATATAGCTATGGTGGAAAGCCACCCAGTGTTGGAAAGATAAGTAGAGAGATTAAAAATCAGTGAATAGAATCACGTTAAAACTGTGCTACGTCATCTACGTGCGTTAATAATGGTTGATTTTACACATTTCCTCTCCGCTCAGCTTCGGTGGATACCGGCCCGTCTCTGTAATTTATTATCTAAGGTTTTGTAAGTTTATAGGAAACCAAAATGAAAACAAAACATCGTACAGAAAATGTTATTTTAAGCTGGTTTTATTATTTTTTGTTTTATTTTCCTTTGAACATAGATAGAGTAAATACCTACTTACAAGTATTTCTACAGGTAGAAACCGTACTTTTCCAATCTTTTAATCTTGAAATGATGTTTGTCTCCAATTCGAATCCATATTTACCCAGTAAACACACTTGTGTAGTCTTTAGCTCGCAAGGTAGTAATGATTTTAAATCTATACTTTTACTTATTTAGGAAGATTATTAGGCAATTTAATCATAGTGCACGCAAATGAATTTTAATTATTCTGGTCAAGTTAAGATCATTTAGTTGAATTCAAAAATTAATTAACCCAGTGAGGTTGGGAGGTGAAATATCACCCTGACCTGATATGACGTATGACCTGTAAACTTCTATTCCTGCTCTGGGTAGGTACCGTTTGTAATCTCGGGTCATTCTCAGTGAAATTTCAAAAACAATTTAATTATAACTATACCTTATTTCCACGCCTTGAAATTCGTGGATTTTGTGCAATAATTAACTATTTTTTTACCCGAAATCAGGTGATTTACACCACGTGATTCTTTAATTTAAACCATCGGTTTCGAAAAGTCGTTCCTACCATACTTGCAAGATGTGGAATGAACTACCATCTGAGGTTTATTCGGTAGGCTACAACATGTGTACGCTTCAAAAAAATGTAGAGGTTTCTACAGGGTAGGATACGCATCGACAATACCCCGGGTGTTGTCGGTGTCAATAGGCGACGGTGACCGCTTACCATCAGGTGGGCCGTAAGCCTGTTTCCCCACAAATAACATAAAAAAACATTATGCTAGGAAAATGAAAATTCCTTAATGAGTACTTAAAAATACTATGATCACTGACTTCTTATCAAACAGAAATAATCATTATTTAAATAAATATGGCTGGACATTTCCCACAGCGCTATCTAGCCCCAAACTAAGCAGAGCTTGTACTATGGGAACCAGATAACTGATAGAATACTTATGTACTTTTTTTTGTAAATACATACTTATAATATATAGAAAAACATCCAGACCCGGAACAAATATCTGTAGATCATACAAACATTGGTTCCGCGGCGGGAGTCGAACCCTGGGAGGCTACCTCCTGCGTCCCAGCCGGCTATTTGCCCACTGTACCACGGAGGTCGTCATAAGGCAATAATGATGATTGAATAAAGTATAATAAATAAAAATAAATAAGATATTTATTTATTTGCAGAAAGGTTTCAAAGTATACATAGGGTTCCGGTACTTACGTACATAACTAAGTCTTAGCTAATTTTTTAATGGAAGGCATAATATATTTTTACAATAAATAATGAAAATTAATTTAGCTATGCTGTAAGTATGGTGTTGGTATAGTGTAGCGGTACACTTTGCTCAAAACCTGTGTACAGTGAAATCTTGGACTCCTCGCTCTAACTAAGTGAGAACTTGTATTTAGACGCGAGGGACCTTTGAAGCAAGTAAGGTAAGCTAAATTCTTAGGATTACCCACTAATCGTTCTGTTTATCAAATCACGACAATTATGCATCAAAAAATAAAGAAGAATATGATATCATATCATATCACAACCAAAAAAATTAATGCTTAAAAGCGCATTGTATGAATATGTTGGTAGGTATTTATGTAATGGATGGAATTGGTGAAACGACGTCACATGACATGCGAGGCTTTCGCTCTGAATAATTTGATGTCCTCTGCGCGAGCCGTTGTCATGAGATTATAGTCATGAGGGATCCATAACACTCTATACTGTAATCCATTACTTACCTACCATTTAAACATGCGTCGCTACAGATCATAATATGGTTAATTAATTTACATAACACTTTAGGTAAATTCAATTAAGACGTTTATACTTAGCTACTAGTTACGAAAATTATTCAAATAGCTATTTAGGTACGATTAATCAATAATATTATCCAGATACGCGGAAATACAACTGGCGTCTTATCGCTGAAAGCGATCTCTTCCGGATATCCTTTGGAATAACTGCTTGTGTGGCCTTTGCCTTTAGAAACCTACATATAGACGTATTAGCGTAATGTACGCAGGTACTCTTTTGAATGAATGAATGAATGAAATACTCTTTATTGCACACCAAACAAAAATACAGTAAGAAAGGAAATAAACAATAAATAACGGTACAATGGGCGGTCTTATCGCTAAAAGCGATCTCTTCCAGACAACCTTTTGATTATACATAAATAAATAAAAATAAATAAATATTGGTGGACATTTCACACAGCGCTACTAAACTAAGCAGATCTTGTACTGTGGGAACCATAACTGATAAAATACTTATATACTTTTTTTCTTTGTAAATACATACATATAGTATATAGAAAAACATCCAGACCCGGAACAAATATTTGTAAATCATACAAACATTTGCCCCGCGGCGGGAATCGAACCCGCTACCTTTTGCGTCACAGCCGGCTATACGCCCACTGCGCCACGGAGGTCGTCAACATACATACTTACATAGTTATAAAATCTACCCTATATTCAATTAAAATAAAACTCTACTAGTCCGTCCTGTTATACAATATTACCTGGGTTCCTACATTACTATATAGTACCTACTATGTACCTACTATGTGGTATGTATGCAGGTATGTACTACATATCTACCTACAATAATAGTAGATAATGTAGAGTACCTAACTGTACTATGCTTTTCATCTTACGCTGGCGTGCAAACAAGAGATGAGGCAGTACCTACATTAGGGTTACGAACCTCCGGGCAAAATACAAAAATCCTTCCGTATTTTATAAAAGGTGATAAAACTTGTTATTCAATAAAAATAAATAGATTAAAAAATTGTTAGTTCCACAGCAATCCTTCGTCAATAAACTTTTACATACTCTAAGTGATAGGTATTTCCCTACTGTTTCCTACCTACATTTATTGGCTATAAACTAAGCTAATACCTATCCTTCCTATTATGTTTTGGTTGAGCGCTCTCTAGGTGTCACGTAACACAAAGCAGAGTACGCCCTTATCTGCTCGTGTGCAAACATAATACTCAGCTTTCCAACGTTCAGCGTTTACCTACCTGCTGAAGAGTTTGGTCGAATGGCGCGCGGCAATAAAATCAAACGCATTTGCATGGGGCATAGCGTCCAACTCCAATAATGCTCCAATAACGACAATTTTCAGTGAGTAAACATTGGCTTCGACTATTTACAAATTGATACTCGATTAATAAACTGCGTTCAGTAGGATGGTAATTATTTCTCAGATATTTCAACCCGCAATTATTTTTTATTTAACCTTTAAAACTACCTACTATGGAGCTATCTATATCTTTGGAGCCTATAGTGCTTTTTTGTTATTTCTATCTAATATTTGTATTCAAATCGCTATGTAACATTTCTGCACCAATCTGCTGTAATTTTTAACAGTTAAATATTTGTTAGTTATTCAAATTTCAAAATAACGCGGGCTGCCGATAATGCTTACCGACCCAGGTGTCAAAAATACATTCCATTTCCGCTTGTGGCGCGGCTATCGCAATTGCTCTCTGTCAAATCGTTGTCTGTGCCAGTGTCAGTCAATTGTCAGTTTGACATTCAAACATAAGCCAAGCCGTACGTGTTTCTTTCATACTTCATTTTATTCCCGACGACGCGTCACCGTCGGTTCGGAATATTTTTATTTTTATTTCTAAACTACAAAGAAAATTGTGATAAGTGTGATTTTTATACAAATCTTGGTGATATTTAGTGTTAAGATTTGTTATGTTATTGTTGCAAAAGTGGAAAACAAATCGAGGTAAGCGAGCTGCCGGGAACAGGCTCCGGGGGTTATTGTTTGGGATTTGCGGGATCGATAACCTGGGTCGGCTAGCCATGAGGCGCGCCGCTGAGGTTATGTCGCGCGCCGCGAACAGGTACCGGAGTTCAAGTAACGGTCCCTCGGCCGGAGCCGCCCGACTCGCGTTACACCCGCAGAATCCGGTCGTACCTGATACCAGTTAGTTTATAATAGCGTCTAGATCCTCATTTGCCGCCCTCATTCCGTTACGCTTGCCACCGACCGTCACTGTAAATAAATATTCGGTAATCGGCTTCGCTTTATACAAGGACGATAGCCCATGCCCCCTACACCTTTAGTTGGCTCGACACCTATGGACGTTCCTTTTGAGATGTGCGCCTGTTTTCCAGCTTACCCTGCCTGCAGTGCGTGCCACGAGCCCCCGACTCCCAGCCATTAGATTGAGTGGAGTGTCCCCTGTGTCCGCCCACACGTAGCCCTGTACGCAGACTAAATTCCGCAAGGTACAACGGACACCTCCAGCATGGACGACAAAGCCCCCACTCTCCACGAGGAAGACTCCAAATTTATCCTCACTATCAGACTGATTATGCAGGGGAAGGTAAGACAACACTTCATTATTATTTGTCACTCAAATTGGCACCATTCATCTCAAATTGTGATGTACCTATAACTTGTGAAGTACACTTTACCTTCTTCTAAATGCCTCTGCTTCTAGCGTTTGTCTATTTATAACTACCAGCACAATCCTTTTCTTACCTATTACTTTTAAATAGCCACTAACCAACAGTTCGGTAATTAATCTAATCATTGTAGTAACCATTTTTGACATTCCTTTCCTTAATTAAAGACAATTAATAGCTTTGAACTATAAATCTTGTAGATTTAGTTAGTCAATCACTTATCAAATGGGAAATCTAAAATAAATGTTGGTTTAACATACAAAGCTTTGGAGCAATACAAATTCTTATGTGTAACAATTTAAATTCAAGACCATCATAGAAATAAACTATTAACTATGACCGACTTTAAGTAGATTTAGTAGACAAGCAATAAGGTTATGGAAGTATTAATGTTTATATGTTGTTAAACTTGTAAGAAAGTATTTTTATGCTACAAAATAAAACTAAAATCAAATAGTTCACAAAATAAAGCATGAAAGAGTTGTATTTATGTAGTCATGAACCTAATATGGTAATCTAATATGACTTTGGTATTTAAATCTTGTTAGGGTACGCACGGGGTACACACACTTGTATGGATTCTTAACACAATATCCTGTTTGCTACCCATGTAGGCTTGCCCAGTGAATAGGCTTTCATTATTATTCACAATTATTGCCTTAATCTCCTGACCATAGTTTATTTTAACCTATTAACTATTTTGTAATGTAACGTCTCAACTTGCTAACAGAAATCAAGTTAAATAACATTGATACTATGATCAATTTCATTTTATATGGAATTCTAGTTGAACAAACTGAGGTGTTTATTTTGATTCATGTTTCTCAATTGCAAAACGAATTTAGCACACCTTGATGTGGCTAGATAGGCCTGACATGTGAAATGTATGGATGCTAGTCCACCGACTTCTACGTCTAGGTACTTTTAATTGGCTGTAATCCAATGCAAAGTACAACTGGCATGTTGCCAGCTATCGGCACTCGCCCTGTTCATCAAACTCTTTGATTTGTACCTTTTTTAATTGAAATAATGTTTGGTCTGTGTTGTCACTGCATGTGAGACATTTCCTTATCTTAAACTTGATGTATGGATTGTGTTTTGGTTTTCTTGTATGCAGTATCAGTCTTCTTGGTGTCCTATTCTCAATTTGTCTTAGTACAGCTCATTGCCGTGCATGTTCTTACAATTAAATACACAAGCTACATGTTAGTAAAAGATTGTGTCTGTGATCTGATAACCATACTATTACTCTACACAAAACATTATATATATCATAGAATTTAAAGAAATGATAAGAATTTTAAAGTTAATACTTAAATTAGGGATTTGAAATTATATACACATATAATATCATGCAAATATGAATGATATTGTTGCGTATTTTGTATACTGTGGTTTCTAATGTTTAGTGTTAGTTGTGTTTCTGCACTTGGAACTCATTTGAACGAATGTGAAAATGTCCAGTAAATAATTCATATTCAATACTAAATGGCGATTTGAGCATCAATGCGTTACGGCGAGAGTTCTTTGAACTGACCACTTTCAACATCAATCAACATTGCTATTTGTGTCGTGAGATGCGCGACGATATATCGTTGAGTAAGAGCATTGTTCAAATACTGCAGGAGTCAACATGCCCGGTTGGCAGGAACAAACGGTTTCGTCTCTAAAACCGTCCTGATGCAACCCCGATGCATCTGGTCTGCAAAGAACTCGATGCGACAGCTATTATTGGCACCCAGACAGGAAATCTTTTGTACCTACGATAAATCTAAGCGGGACTGCATTAATTACGTACGACTCGTTGCACAATACGCGCCAATGTGTTATCCCTTCGCCTATTTTCGGCGTCACGACTTTAATGCTTAGAAATTAACGTTGGACATTTTTATTTGCAGGAAGTTGGCAGTATTATTGGCAAAAAAGGAGAGATTGTTAAAAGATTTAGGGAAGAAGTAAGTTCAAATTTCATAATAAGTCCTCAAACTCGAATCTTAAATTAATTTGCAATATTGTAAGAAAATGACGTGATAATGATTAATTAATATATCTGACCATTAGCTGGATGTAAACCGCCCAGCTGCAAATGACACAAGTTCCGAACTTGCGGCCATTTATTATCAAAAGAATTATTTTATTGTAAAATTGAGATCTAACTCTTCGTATCTTCTTTCAGTCTGGAGCCAAAATCAATATATCCGATGGATCATGCCCCGAGCGTATTGTCACTGTCACTGGAAACACAAGCGCTATATTCAAAGCATTTACACTTATATGCAAGAAGTTCGAAGAGGTAATGTTTTCTACATAAGTTTAGTCTAACCTAATCTCATTTAGGGCGACTTGCGCAATGATGCCTGACCGTATTTAGTAAATTTATGAGACAGAATCATACAACTTGTAACATGTGTTACTAGGTTGTTTGTTTGTCAAAATAAATGTATTTTCGTTTATTCTTTCTTATACAAATACGTCAAATTTAAACATGTTTAGTAGCTAATTACGTTCAGGGATTGTTGTGCAAGCCGGGTTTAGTCAGTTCCTCATATTTCAGATATTATTAATAACTGAGATTTAAAAAAAATAGGTTCATATTTTGATTTTATTTAACATCTATGGATTTCTAACTCAGTATGCAGGTCCTTTGCATAGTAGTTAGCATTCACATGACGGTGAAGTTTAATTCTAATGTTTGGTTCTTGATTAAAAATATCAAAGAGCGTTTAGTTAGACGTAGTTACTACTTGAAACCAAGGTTGATAAAAATCATGACATTTTTGATAAACTCAAATTTACATATTGTTTTATTTCAATCAGACCGGGAATGAGATATAGGCTACGTTTTACCCGACTACACTTAACTTTTAATTTTAATTTAATTCTCAGCTCTATCTAGTCCCAAACTAAGACAAATTATTATGCTATGTATTATGGGAACCAGTTACTCATAACATTGTGTGATGAACTGGATGGACTGATTTTGTAGAAATCAGTCCAGCCGTTTAGTCGTGAAAACGTAACAAACAGACAGAGAGACAAGAGTTACTTTCGAATTTATAATATTAGTAAGGATTTTTAGGAGATTTGTTATTGATAAATAGATAGATTATACTCTTTATTGCACACTAAATAAAAATACAGTGACAAAGGAAATATACAATAAATAACGGTACAATGGACGGTCTTATCGCTAAAAGCAATCTCTTCTAGATAACCTTTTGCTTTTGTATGCATGTGTTTTCTTTGATGGTGATCCTAAATAAATGTAATGAATCGGATTATTCCAGTGGTGCTCTCAATTCAACGAGGGCGGCGGCGGCGGCTCTCGGGCGCCCATCACACTGCGACTCATCGTGCCGGCCTCACAGTGCGGCTCGCTTATCGGCAAAGGCGGCTCCAAGATCAAGGAGATCCGTGATTCCACTGGCGCTAATATACAGGTAATTAAGCCGAAGGCACGCCCTACAGGAGAACCTGGCGACCTTTTAATGTACTTCCATACGAAAAGTAAAGAAGCGTTGCCACAAAAAGATAGGTACAAAAATTTAGTACAAGTAGCTGAAGAAGGCGCGCGTACCCATAGACGCGCGTGTACTTGGATCTAGGATCAAGTTGATCGAGCGTTCAACCGGTAAAAAAGAGCTCCCAATCCTAGTGAATGCTCTCTTGTAAAAACAAAAATAAAAAAAGATATAAAGTATAGAAACGTCCATCTTCTCTGCACGTTTAGCGTCGCGATGCCACAAAATGGATAAGCACAGAAGTTATAGTACAACGATTAAGTCAGTCGAATTCGACCGTGTATTGTGTGTGCATACGCCTGTTTTCGCTCGTTGTACTAAACTTAACTTCTATACCTATCTATTTTGTGGTAGTGCATTCACTATGGTTGGGAGCTATTTTTACCTTTGTAAGAAGAGTACCCTCTTGTCTGTGGTCGGTAACGATCACGATTTGTATAATGATTGTAAACTCGTCACCAATGCACAGTGGTCGAAATGAAATTCGACCACAATTCATATATTTTTTTTATTTAATTTAGCTTTCAACCCTCCTCCATACAACTTTAATTATACAAAATCTCACACTCGGCTCATTAAGCTTAAAAGATAAACAAAGTTTTCTCTTCATGTATGAATACAACCTGTTTTGTTAAGTACGACTTTAATTTAAAACTCACATCCGGAATCGTATTAACTGATTTTAGAGTTGGGTTTTATACCGGTAACTTGAATATTTATCCAGTGATCGATACATTTCCAATAAACAATTTTTAACGGAAATCGGCGGTGCCTTTGTGGCGATGCCGCTTAGTCAGTTTAACAAGTACATTTACATGATGAATGAATATGATTTGTTTACCTATTTTATACAGGCTGTTTCATTGATATTTTAATACTTGATATGAAGGTTGTTAGAAAATTTAAAATTTAGATAGATATCAATATGAATAGTAAGTGTTGATTTTGTTTAAATAGTTTTGTAACATTCTGAATTCCAGGTAGCAAGCGAAATGTTGCCGAACTCGACTGAAAGAGCGGTGACAATCAGCGGAACATGCGACGCGATCACGCAGTGCATTTATCACATTTGCTGCGTTATGATAGAGGTGTGTATTCACATTTACCAATGAATTATACATTGCAAACTAGTACGGAGGGTAGTCACGTGACTATGTAAAGCATCGTAACTACAAACTTAACATATAAAAACATGTACGTACCTATATAAGATTTTAAAACCATCTCAAAAATGTACAAGCCAGACGAGACTTGAACGCGCAACCTTTCTCGTGAAATGAGGATGCACTGCCAGTTGTGCTACAGGCTTTTGTTACGTCAGGTCAGGATTTTTGAGTTGCTCAATGTCAAACATTGCAATTCAGTACATTGACAAGAGATGTCGCGTTGCTTATTAGTATTTTATTTTTATAGTGTTGTCTGTCTAGAGAAAAATAATCAGGATAAATAAACAAGATCTTTTTTGCTCATTTGTAGCTGGTTTGTAATTTTACAAAATATATGTAAATCAAAATAATCTCCGTGGTTTTAATGTCATATGAAGTTTTAGTTTGTTTCAGCTGTATTTCAGATATATCGATTATTAGCTTTCGCCGTGGCTTCGCACGCGTGGTTGGTCAATAAAAAGTAGCCATGTTAACACATGACTACTTTTTATCCAAGTTCTAATCTACATACATACCAAATTTCATTGAAATCCATTCAGTAGTGTTTGCGCGAAAGAGTAACAAACATCCACACATACATCCATACAAGCTTTCGCGTTTATAATATTAATTCAGGTGCATACCGTTATTTAAGTAAGTACATACCAAATTTCATCGCAATCGGTTCAGTCGTTCCGACGTGAAAGAGTAACAAACATACATACAAACTTTTGCGTTGATAATAATAGTGGGATTTGTGTATTGTTCCAGAGCCCTCCTAAAGGAGCCACAATCCCGTACAGGCCAAAACCAAATGTAGCCGGACCGGTCATCCTCGCCGGCGGACAGGCATACACTATCCAGGGAAACTATGCTGTGCCCGCTCAGGATGTAAGTTACCTTATCACAATGCAGGTCAATATTGTGCAAACATTTCGGTGACATATAGTGCTGAACAGGATCGCACCTGGGACTTATATTATAAAATTACTTACGAGGATATTAATTTGTCTACTATTCTGTCTGACAGATAATGCAATTCATATTGTTAACGTTTAGCGGTCTGCCACTTTTAGAGGAAATAGAATTAGTGATATAAAGTAAAAAAAAGTGGCACGCCGGGAGTGCCGACAGAAGTGAAAACTTGAACAATTACGTGTGTATTTTATGAATCGTCAGGAATTTGGATGTTGCAAAATGATCATAATGGATGTCGCATAAACATGCAAATTTACAAATAAAATTGTCTTATGCCTCTCCACAAACAAAAAAAAAACAAATTATAATCAGAGGTGTCGGTAGCAGTGTTTTTTCCCATCTGAAAAATGCCCAACGCGCCTAAAAAAGTTTTCACTTCAATTGCAGTTGATGTTACGACTTATCTGAGCTGAACGCCATTTTGGTGCTCAGACAAATGAGTCGAACTGTCTTAATAAATTCACTTGTACCTACTCTCCTGTAGTTATTTATAATTGTTTCAAGTGTAATTTTGTGTACCAAATGAATGATTATTCTATTCTACGACTCATTGGCTCATTGTGTTGATTAGAGTTAAAGTGCTGAAGTTGAATTTTAATTTAAATTAAATTTTACGTTCAATAAGCTCAATTGATCACTCCTTAAAATCTGTGATGTACCAACACTAGCGGTGGCAAGATTATAACGCATTTTTACTTTTGATTAACGTCAAGAATATGAGTTGTATTATTTGTATATCAAACTTAATATTTTGGTAGTTTACTGCCGATTTTAAATTATTATGTTTTGATAAAAAAAGGTTCAATAGTTAGCTGTTTAATACTGTTCTACGAACTAAATTGTCTTCACAATAGAACGGCTAACTGTACTTGATTTGGGTTACTCAATTGCTTGACCCTTCTTTAGACGAGAAGTGTTTTCAAGTCTTGCATCGTAAACTTTTATGTAATCAGATATTGAGTAATCTAAAATAATAACAAAATGAAAAATACTCTAACTTGTAAGCATTAATATAATTGTATACATAAGCTAATCAATCATGGTATAAATTCACGCCGTGTTTCTCTATTCGTTACAGTTTCACACGGTAACAAAACCATTATAAACGATTAGTTGAAAATAAAATGAGAAACGGAGGTAACTCACTATTAATACACATAGGTGTTTGTTGTGGATAGTTAATTTTCAAGGGTGGATCCGACATGACTATGTGTAAACCGCAAATTTTAATAGGTATGTCATATACGTACCGTTTAGGCTAATATTGCAATAGAATTTACCGAAAATATTCATTGAAAACAGATTCGTGCAATTGATTGTTGTGAGCGCCTGGTTCCAACAGTAAAGGCTCTTTTGAACTCCCTTAAATGCAATTCGTATAATTGTCGAATTTTAAGGAATCTTGATTTATACGCAAGCGTAACGGCTCGAATACACCAAATTCATCATCGGCCGTAGTGTGCTCGGACATTGACGGCCGAACTCGGCCGATCAAATCAAACGTATGTAAGATAAAGAGAGCGCGTAGGTACACCAGAATCGGGACGTAATCGGTTGTAGTAGTGTACGCGCTCTCTTTTATTTTACACTAGCTGATAAAACATTTACAATAAAACAGTACCCTCATTTTGCGCAGTTGGCTAAAAAGTAGCCTATGTCCTTTCCCAGTATATAATCTATCTCCTTGCAAAATTTCATTACGATCCGTTCAGCCGTTTAGTCGTGTAAAGGTAACAAACAAACAGAGTTATGTATATACATATAAACCTTTCCCTTGAATCACTCTATCTATTGCTGAAAACTACATTAAAATCCGTTGAGTAGTTTAAAAGATCTAAGGGAACAGACAGCGGAAGCGACTTCATTTTATACTATGTAAAGATATGTTTGATTTGAGTTCGGCCGTAAACATCCGAGCATTCTACGGTCGATGACGGATTTGGTGTATTCGAGGTGTAAATCGACACAATACCTAATCGATTTTTTTTTTTGGATAGCAGTCTTTAAAAAACTTTCAAAAATTCATCTTTAAGTCTCGATTGACTTTTAATTCTTTTAAGTGTTCTGACTTAAAAAGCGTTTAGATTTTTTTCGGACAGTTATTATAATTTTATAAGACTTCTTATGGATCCGCCCTTTTATTCTATTATCTCGATAATAAAAGTAATAACGCGACAAGTAAATAAGAACTGTTAATTTCTACCTAGCTCATAGAACGTTTTCACTCGGTAATAAAATCTTTTGGTTTAGTTTTGTGAGCATACAAATAAATGTATAATGTATGGGAATAAAAGTAAAGTTGTTAACGCGTGGGGCCGCGTCGGCAGGCGGTGTGCGCGCCCGTGTTCCCCCTGCTGGACATGAAGCCGCCGCTCGTGGGCGCGTTGCCTCCTCATCATCTGCTACACCCGCCGCTCCACGAGCACCACATTGTGAGTCGTACGCTCGACACGAACCTCATAGAGCTAGCTTGTTTATACGGCCACGGAATATGTATGTTATCCTACAGACTCTTAAACAAACACTAAAGCCGCGTTGACACGGTCAAAGTAGTTTTGATGACTACTTGGTCGCTAATTTGATCGTGGCAACACTGATCAGAGCGCACTTGGACGACGGCGTCCAATCAAAGTAGACTCGGACCGCGTCCTACCTTTCATAGCTCCTTGGATGTCAATTGACAAAACAAAATGGCGTCAAGCGCAAAAATAGTGGCTCTTCGCAGTTACTGATTGAAGAAATTATCCAAGTGAACTATGTTAGTTGCAACCGGTATCAAAGTGAACTTTGACAAAGAGTACTTTGACCGTGTCGACGCGCTTTAAGCCCGCCGCACGTGCTCACTCTCGCGTTGGTGATCGCGAGCCACGAGCGAGTGTCGCTTAAAACCAATGGAAGTAGTACCGATCTCATGTCAACGCCCATGTACGTGCCTGCGTCGACACGTGAGAGCAAATGCGGAGTGCTGCACTAACATTTTTAGTAATTTAAATCTAACGTTATAGGTTGAGCATTTATGAATTCCTAGTTACGCTAAATTATATTAGTAAAAAATTGCTCTTTGTCGAACCTAATGTAGTGAAATTCGTAAAACTTTGTCGAATTTAATCTGATGCGTGGAATTAAAGCTCGTCATTATTCACAGAATATTGAAAATAGCTACCTATTGAAAATTTATATAGCCTTAAGAAAACCACCGTAAACGCTTAATTTTTATTAGTAAGACTTTCAAAGTAACGAAAAACTTACTTTAAAAAAATCAATATATTAGTAGTTTAATGAAAGAAAAATGATAAATTTAAGAAAAGTCGGGGTAACTTTGGGATAACATACATGTTCTTGGATATGTTGTACAGGTGTTAACAGACGATGATTGGTTGGTATTGATACGAGTAACTCACTGAATGTTGAATTATAATACAAAATCATTTCATAATAAATTGTAAAGAATAAAAGATATCACGTCTCTACTAATAAAAATAAAAACTTATTCCAAGTCACGAATTGATTCATTCCTTACATACAAATCGTTTTGGTATTATTGAGCATAAAACATTTGGAACAAATTTCTACACTGGTATTTCAGTAAGATTGACTAAAATACGGTGTTTTCGTGCGTTATTTTGGTAATTCTGTCATGTCTATCACACCATCACAGTTAAATTCACTCATATAGTCAGTATCAACCAATCATTCTGTCTAATTGTAACAGGTATAGTTTACTCCGCTGAATTGGTCGAAAACACCCGCCCTAGTAGACTTGAATGATCTTTTCTTCTCTATACTCTATGGAAAATACCTGAATCTATTAGTACTACCTCTAACCTACAGTCTTGATAAAAATCTCGATATTTATCCAAAAAGTTTAATTTCTGTTGAATAAATAGTGAAATTCTCTATGAGGTTATGTGATCAGAGCGTTACTATGTGAATGGTGCTGCCCCAAATTCCCCTCGAATTGGTTTGGATGTGTGGTTTCGAACCCCGTAGCGGCAAGAATTAACCTTGTATGTTTAGTCCCCCTAGAATCCCGGTGATGTGACTACGATAACTATATTTATTTTACGCAGTACTCCCTTTGCTTGGATACCATCGTTATTTCTTTTTTGCACGCAACCCCCCTACCGTATTTCAGTAGAATCCAATGTAATACTTTTGATATCTTAATATTTAATTTGTAATAGTATTTAGCACCATGTTTAAACTACAATAGATGGAACATTGGTTTTTAAAGTGTTAACTCACACTTAAGGTAAATAATAAGATTTTATGTTATTCCGAAAATAACCGGCCAGGATGATCCTCCCGGTTGGTGATTTCTGAGTATATTATAAAATCTTAGATAGAACTTTGTGTGGAGAAAACACATACAGTTGAAGCTTTATCTGTTTGTTTTCTGGCATTGCTGAGATACGAGCCTCGAGTACTTCAGACGCTCGCACATTTCTGCGATTCGAATATTACATCCCGTATTTGCACCTCTCCTTTGCCATTCAAATTGACAACATTTTTTATTTTGCTTAAAAGTACGTTTTCATATGAAAAAAAGATTGCACTGTCTGGAAACGTCGGGTCGGCTGGTCTCTGACAGACCATTTTTTGTATGACAAGGGGTAGTATTATATGAAATGTTGTCAATGCCTTTCCGACATTCTTTCTTTTTGTTGTCACCAAAAATAATACTGATGATTAACCATGAAAACGCATGGCATAATGTCGATACAAATTGTTTGTTGTATAGAGTTGAGTAAATTATGCCTATTTTGTATTTTGCGGTGCCTATATGGGCAGCACCATCAACTCACAATGTGGATTTTTGTTTTTATCTGAGTATGTCTGAGGAAATTCGCAAGCCCCCTGTCTTGCGGTGGTATGTTTAATTCAGATACTGATTGCAGTGTAGCTTAATACTCATCTGAATTAGACATGCCGCGTTGTTGCGAATTTTCTTAGTAATGTTTACTTCTAAATCTTATAGTTTCTACCCAGGTTACCCTCCCAGCGATCCCATCCCGGCTCTGTCAGAGAAGATGAAAACAAGCAGCTGGAGCTAATAACTATTTAAGCAATTCGGAATCGGCACAATCTTGAAGGCAGATGGAATGCTTAACAACGTCCGAAATCTGAAATATTGCCTTCAAGATTGACCAGAAAACTGATCTAATATTTTCAAGTTTAGTGTGCTAATGATATTTGTTTTTATAAAGATGGGCGGTCTTGCGAAATCGCCGCTGGCTGGACTAGCGGCGTTGGGTCTTGGAGGTCTTGGACCAACTAACTCTACTGGACTCAATCCTGCAGGTAAATTGAAAATTTTACGGCCTCAAGCCAACTTTATTACCAACTTCCTGCGACCCGTTACAATGTCATCGGTCTATTTATTGAAGGTCCCGTCACTGCATCAACCGGTTTGTCGGCGGTTCAAGAACCGAATAACCGAGCAAGATTATTATTATTCAGATTGAATTGGCATGCAAATTAAACTATGAGTACTGAGAAATCTTAGACAATTCTTAAGCCCAATCTCTACTGACGCCCTCTCCGGTTATCCAACTATCGACGCTTTAAGAAATTATTTAAAATCTTAGTAACAAGCCAGCTAGACGTTTCAGAAAAGGACGTTACTGTACGTAAGACAATGATAAAATGAACGATCAACAAACGTCTTTCTGCGTACAGCCCATTTGTTCACTAACTTGCATCCATCTTTCAGCAGCTTTGGCGGCGTTGGCTGGATCCCAGCTCCGCTCCACTAATCAGACGCGCAACCAGCCCGCGGCGACCAATCAGCAGTCTCATGAGATGACCGTGCCCAATGAACTGATCGGATGCATTATTGGCAAGGTAATACCTACCATTTTTTCACTGCCTTCATCTATCTTACTATCGTCTACCCAAACACACCTAAAATGTTCTGATAAAATTTCCAGGGAGGCACCAAAATCGCTGAGATCCGCCAGATCTCCGGTGCCATGATCCGGATATCGAATTGCGAGGAGCGCGAGGGCGGCTCCACGGACCGCACGATCACCATCACCGGGAACCCGGACTCGGTCGCGCTGGCGCAGTATCTCATCAATATGAGGTGAGTACTACGATGTAAAGAGTTAGGTGCAAGATAGCGGGTGTAATAAGACGACTGTGGAATACTGGACGAATTATTCTCTTCAATTGTTATGTTAATTACGCAAATGGTTTAGGTTTACCAAACAGTAAATAACTTTGCAGTATTTTTATTGTACTTCAAAGTTACATATTTCATTTCTATACTTATACAAAACTTTTTTTTTATAATTTATGTCATCCCACTGCTGGGCAGCTTTTCGCAGCACACTTTCGCTCGCGTGCCAAATCCCATCAATCTGTCTCGAAGGCAAAACTTATATATTAAAAATGTCTCTAGCTTCCTAGGCTACTCTATCATGCGACGTTGCCAATTTGCTATGAAAACAAGCGCGTGTGTGGGGCGCGCGGTTCTTTGCACCAGTAGCAACTTTTGTTTACTTTTCAGAAACTCGTATAGTTGTGAAAGGTAAACGCTCTGGAACAAAACTTCAATAAATGATTTGTTCTAAGTTAAATCTAGTTATGGAAAATAGTTGATATATATATAATGTAAACGTTTCGTACCTAAATAAGTTTGCGCATTTTACAAATAACCCAGTTAACAAGGGAACCCAAAAAAACTAAATTTGCTGAAAAATTGCAATTATTCTAATATTGGTTAAGAAAAATACGATACCGTGTTGACTGAATCGAAAACCATATTTTTTTTATTAAGTTTTAGTATTCGGGGGTTCTCTTATTACACACGTTATTTACCAAGAATCTAGTTCTTAATCATGTATGTCTCGATGCACACATGCATACAATCTCTCCACACGCAACGTCATAGACGTCTAACGAAAATGTGTGCACGGGAACATCGACAGTTTTTACAGAAGCTACAGGTTAGGCTAAATTAACGGAGGACAAAACCATCATCCTACCTTTTAACCTTTACAATAACCACCACCTTTGACACTGTTTATTTGAAATCCTGTGATTATCCTTTTTTGTACCTATTGGACCATTTCGAAGTAGGCGGTATTATTTTGTTTAAATATCGGCTGACCTGAGATTTTGCATAGTATAATATTAAGTTTTACGTTTACAAATCTTGCACAATTATAAATCTTACGCACAAGAAAAATGTTTCAATTCAGAATGAAAAAAACTTTGAAACAAGACTGAGCTTTCATTTATCTGTAGTTGCGAATCGTTTTTTGGGTCTCGAGGAACGATAATTTAATTAAATTTAAGGTATGATTCCGAAGGTAGCGACGGAACGCAAAAAGCAAATAAAAATTAGCAGAAACTATTGACTAATATCGACAACAAGGAATAGTCAGACGCAGTCGCATTCGGGATCAGACCTTCAGCAAACCGTCCTAGTCCCTCCCACCCGCGCTATCTCAGGTCGGCGCGGGCGCCTCGTCCCCTCCATCCGCTTCGAACCGGTCCAACAGCACCTATCCCGCTCCCGCAGTGTGGAGCTTCAGAAGGCGAATCTCGAGGGTGGGTCGGGCAGTGCTGGACCACCGGGCGCCGCGGGCAACGCGCCCGCCGGCTCAGGCTCCGCCAGCCCCCTCGCCTCCGCCATTCCCTTAGCGCAACTCCTGAGCAAGAGTGGCGCTCTCGGCGCACTCAGTTCCCTCTCCGCCCTCGGCGGTCTCACAGACCTACTCAGCGGCGCCAACACGTCCACCTCGCCTGTGCAAACCACTGGCGTTCACAGAAACCACAAGTCCTTCAACAACCGCCGGCAGGATGATGACTCGCCCGCCAAACCGTCCAAGGATCGCAAGTACAACCCGTACTAGATCGGACTAACTTACAATATTCTACGCGACTTTCGATCCGAGTACGAATTATGGGGATCTAATTAACCTGGACTATTCATTCTAGACCGGTAATGGCGTCACGCCTGCGCGTTTCGGTCGCAAAATTCCGTCGATATTGGAATCGATACGTTGAATACATAAGAGTCGATGATTATAACGAAGTAACACTGCATCTCCATTACGATACAGTTTAAAATTGCATAAGCCGTGGCAGAATAAAAGTGGGAAAAATTATTAATTCTACGGGTGCAATTTTAAATCGTATCTCATCTAAATTCATCTTGATTATTTGCGATTTAGTTGAATCAAAATGCAGCATTCTTGATGTCAGGAATAATCGTATTGGTATCGCGAAGCTCAGATTAAACCTGAAGGGTTCCGTATTTACCATTTTGGTCTAGGACCCTAAAAAATGAGTAAAATAACTTTGTTTTGGATATTTTATAAAAGTCAGACCTAATGTTATCATTAAATCATGTATATTTAGGCGTCTTATATTATTCAGTAAATTTGAAGTTGTATAGAAAATAGAATAATATAATCTCGTCGCATTTAGATAAGGTCGGTACGCGTAAATCTAGGAAAAGGTTTGTTTTGTGTAATGTCTTTATCCCTAACCTTGATCAATATTTAATATTCTTATCCTCGAACCCATGTATCCATAATTATCCTATCATAATGATTTTCATGTACGCGTTTGTATTTTTTGCATTATGAAATGTTAATTCACTTGCATTCAGTATGCAATAAACTAAGAAAACAATTTCACTTTACATTTTTGATATAATAATATTTGTAAGTATATTCACTAGCTTTTTAATTTAATTTTTATTGCGGAATAAGTAACGTAACAGCTATGTTACGTTTTATTTCGCAAACTTGCTTTTGTCTATTTACTGTATTTATGTTTAGGCGTAGTTTTATCGATACTATTATCCTTATCATAATCTCTAATTTTTTGGTAAATAAAATTATGTTTTAAACTAAGCTTGTCCTTATCCTTAAGACCTTCCCTTAAATCCGCATCCCTAAACCCTTGTTAAGAAATTAGGTCCTTAAGTTATACCAAAGTTAGTAAAATCATTGGATAGTCTTAATTAGGAATATTTAGTTTTGATGAAGTCGATAATTAATCATTTGATAGGGATTACTAATGCGGCGAGAGTTATAATAAAAATATAATTTTATTACGGATTTTCATTTTGTAGGAAAGCAGTAAGTATTAAGTAGAATGTAATCACTAGCATTATGGAAAAAAAGAATATTGCAGTACAATCTTACAACTTAAAAATCGAAACAATGAACAAAGTTTTAATACAAAATGAGATTTAGGGACTTTGACAATAGTAGACAATATGTAGCGGCTTCGAAGGCTAGAATATACAGTAATGCTTTGCGATCGGATGTAAGATTTATGTACAAATGTGTGGTGTAAATCCTCACTAAATCTGTTAGAGAAAGACATCTAAACTGAACCGAGGCTAAATTATATTTATAAAATTAAATACGGTTAGACGGCTAGAAAGTTAGAAAAGCATGAATTGTCTTATACATATTTTATGCGCTCTCGATATAGTATACTGAGTATATATGTATGTATATACCTAGTCAGGTCATAAATTCTGTCACATGTTTAATATAAAATAATTGAAACAAGTTTATTCATTATGTAACCATTTATATACCAAAATGAACTTAACAAAACATAGATTCTTATGACACTAAAGTTTATTCAAAATGACCTCCGTGATTTTGAATACAGGCCTTCAATCTGCGCGGCCAGTCGTCTATCGCAGCACGAACGAGGTCCATGTCAATATCGGCGGCTGCCTTAATCAAGGATGTCTTGAGTGACTCCAAATTGGGATGAGGCTTTGAGCACGCCTTTTCCTCCAAGTGTTGCCATATCTTGTAATCTAACGGATTCAAATCTGGACTGAAGGAGGGCCAGTCTTCGTGCCGGATGAAGTCGATTTCACGCGCCGCCAGCCAGTCTTGTGTGCTCTTCGCTCTATGAGCTGGCGCCGAATCTTGTTGGAATACCCAGTGCCTGTTATTGAACATCGTATGAGAAACAGGTTCCACAAGGTTCGTCAGGACTGTATTTTGATACACAACTGCATTCGTTTTTACACCTTTCTCACAAAAATGTACCTCTGTTAAGCCCCAATAAGAAACTCCCAACCATACCATGAGCGAGGATGGAAAATGACCTCGTTGGACACGCGGAATACGGTTGCTTGCTTCTTCACTATTGTGTGCGTACACCTTATCATTTTGTTTGTTGTAGCTCTCTTCTACGGTAAAAAATTTTTCCTCCGAAAAAAGAATTTCCCGATATTTTTTTCCCGCGTACCGCTTCAACAAAGCGCGGCATCTCTTCAGTCTCAGGTCCATTAGACGAGCATTCAAACGATGTCCTGTTTTTCTTCGATATGCCCGAAGCCCTAAGTCTTCATTTAACACCCTTTTCACCGTGGTTCTGCTTAACCCCATCTGAAGGGCCAACAGTTTCTGCTTACGTTTGGGATTTCTTTGAATTCGCGCCTTCACAGCTTTTATCACTGCTGGAGTCCTAACAGACCGAGGGCGACCACTTCTTGACCTGTCATCTACACTAGTCTTCATTGTATCGTTTAATGGTGCGATAAACGAATCTTTTGGTTATATTCAAATTTTTCAGTATGTCAAAAATTTGAATTGGCGCGTAACCGCAACGATGCAACGCAATAACTGCAACACGGTCTTCTTTAAGCGTCCACTCCATATTTAAAAATGAGTAAAATTCTAAAAAGTATACATTTTTATTTTCATGAACAATTCGAAATTCGAATTCTATAAGCTTTTTTGTGGCCAGCATTCTAAAAGAAAAGTTTTTACTGTGTGACAATACATATGACCTGACTAGGTATATACAGAAATATTATACGATAATAAGAACTACAAGAATGGACTCCAAGCAATATTTTTACTAGAATCAGAATAGTTTTGGTCTACTAGTATTTAGGCAGGTGGGTGAATCAACTTTTAAGGTACTCCTTTTGTCCCTGTCATGTAAATAGCAATAAAATCGGTATTTTAGTTTAGAATATGGTTGTTTTGATGTTAACGTAAAATTAGATCCTGTGTTAACATGGTAGTTTCATAGTTTTTATAGTTTTAAGCGAAATTTTAGTTTTTCTTATGTTAACGCAGCACACCATAAGCAATCTCCATACAAAAAAACTATCCCCAGGCCTAGGTGAAGAAGCAATGTGCGTTACCGCACACTGAGGGGCGGGTGAAGTGAGGTAGGCCTTGTCAGACCTCATGATCGAAATATTAGATAATAATCACCTTTAATGACACCAAGTTTGACGCCATTTCTTGAAAATGGTCATAAACTTTTATCGGTAACGCTGTATAGGTTTTCATCAAAATTCGGGACAAAAGTTAAGGTACATGTAAAAAATATAATTTAAGTCAAACTTTTATAAATGTTAACTTTAAACGTAAGCTTATCTTTTTCTGAATCAAAATATTATGTGAAAATGCAGTGCATTCATTTGATTTTTTTAAGAAACGTCGTACATTGCTTCTTCACCTAGGCCTGGGGACATAGTTTTTTTGTATGGAGATTGCTTATGGTGTGCTGCGTTAACATAAGAAAAACTAAAATTTCGCTTAAAACTATAAAAACTATGAAACTACCATGTTAACACAGGATCTAATTTTACGTTAACATCAAAACAACCATATTCTAAACTAAAATACCGATTTTATTGCTATTTACATGACAGGGACACAAAAGGAGTACCTTAAAAGTTGATTCACCCAGGTACGTATTTAAAACTGCACACGAGAGGGTATTTATTATCAAAGTGCAAATTTTAATGTGAAATAAAACTTGAACTGATATTCAAAAGTGGTGAAAATGAAGGTTATGAAATAGGCGAAATCTCTCTAGTATTAAATTATAATTATTGGCTGTTTGTTCCGGGCATAGTGGAAAATCCTTGTGTCGTCCTTTTTTATATCTACTTTTACAGAAGGATATCTACGTCAGAGTCGCCTATGAATATGTGGGTGTTACATTTGTTAAGCGTGAACATTTACTTAAATAATGGGCTTATTCCACAAATCTCCTGCGCAGGGGAGTTGTGGAGTTTTTGTCCATGTATGCATAAATTACGATTTTTAATGGGATATTTGTAGATTTAGCACGTTTTGTAGAAGTTAACATTGCAGGCCAGTTTGAGTAAGTTTTATAATTACTTATAGTTTTTATGTCAATAAGAGTAAATCTGCACACTATATCCAATTATTACCACCTGCTGGCAACCAGCATCATGCTATATTATAATCCGGCTCGAAAGACAGCGCAGTTAAGCATGATTCACTGTCATGGATACCTGAAGACGCTAATAAATCTACGATTTCGATTTAGACTGGTTTTAGTTCTAGGAATTCATCGATTAAAATGTCTTTAAAGAAAAATATTCGGTATTTTTAGTAGGTAGTTTGTGGCGTTATTTATTACGGAATGTGCGGTCGTTGTTTAAAAGTTTGCTAACTAGGGTTCTCGTATGTATTATCATTGGACTGTTATATTTGAATATATTTTAGTAATAGTAAAGGCATCAGACGTGATCTAATAGATTTAGTAAGGGACATAGTCAGATAGCAAGATGATCACGTTACTGCGCCTGTAAACTTGTCTTTTATTAATTAGTGCGAATTTAAAATTGAGGTCCAATTCGTATGTTTCTAAATATAGATCCATAAGAGACGCAGCAGTGTATTTTATTTTATTTATGAATAAATCATGTTATTTTAAGGTAGAAATTTTCGTAATGTTTCGGGATTTATATTACTCGCTAGAATTTAAGCAAAAGTGTATTGTTTGAAAGTACTATGTGTACGTCTTAAATAAAATAATAGTATGAAATAGTTTTTCATTTAACGTCCGATTTTAATTAAGTATTTTGAGTTTTAAGCACAGGTAAAATTATATAAAATCGTCCAATACTTCCCGAAGAATCCACGTCACTACCTTACCCTGGCCAAACTATCCCGTGTTACCTGTATCGCCGATCGTTGCCGGAACCTTCATCCCACAGCTCACAGGATCATCCACTCTCCTGGTAAGAATTTTCCTGTACACTTTAATTTAATACCCTAGTATTCCGACTGCTCTTAACTACCCCTTCTAATACTAAACGGAGCTTTAATTTGACCTGAATTTTGTCCTCATTCCATTTCCGAGATATCCAAAGTTACCACTGTCATTCGAAACCTCTCTCACCCTTAAATTTGCGATGAGTAATGACGACCGTCTCCAGGTTGCAAGGGCGAGTGATAGAGCTGCGGGTGTGTTCCAGGATCACCATGGAGACCGCGGGGCTGCCTCTGCCGGGGTACCACTACATCGCGCCCAACCACATCGTGAAGGCGCCCATCCATTGAATGCGGCTCCGAGGCCAGGCCCCCGGCGCCGGCAGCGCGTACCCGCCGTGCCGCCCCTACAGCCACATACTCGCCACACAATCCTGGGCACTGGCTCCGATATATTTTCTCAAGTAAACGTTGAGACCAATCTCTAAAAGGTTAGAGGGAATCAATTGGCAGTTCGTTAGATTCTTGCTGAGCATATGTTTACATTTGTTACGAGTTTATAAGTATTTTAGATATTCTTATATTTATTCTCCACTGTATTGTATTTGATTGATTGGTGCGGGACTTATCAGAGGTAGGTTTTAAACTGTATAGCACAGATCTGAAGTAAACGGTTGAGGGAATGTAATGTTGAAGAAACGACTGACATTTTAGAAGGTGGGAGTGAGCCGCGGCGAGCGACACACTCACCGCTGCACTTACCGCCGCCGCTCGCGCCGCGATCCTAAAGGGGTTAGCTAAGCTGAAATCGAATTTACTATGGATTTAAGCGGTTGAGTATCTCGATTGTGTATTGGATTTATTTTTGATTGCTGTCATCGGTACTGACCACGTGTAATAATGTTCAAAGCAATGTAAATCGAGCGTCGGCGTACAGTAGGTGTAGACGCGTTGCGTACGATCGACCTCGGCCCGCTGCCGTAGCGTAGTGTTAGTTTAGCGAACAGAGTGAGAGGGTTAAAGACAATATTTGTAAATAAATAATCGTAATGACCTGGAAATATAGGTATTACAGTAATAGTTGCGTCGCAAGACGCGGCGCGGCGATACGAAACCGGTGGGATCAAATCCTTTAGGAAAACTTACATTAAAATGGAGACAGAGACGAAGTGAACATTTCATTATAAATCAAAAAGTCGTGGTAAGAATACAAAAAAGACGATAGTTATTAAAATAGTATTGCTAAATGTGATAGTTTCTAATTTATTTTAATTTTGAACTTTAAGATCTCTAACTACACATGAAGAATGTGTAACATCGGCTACTGGCCTTGCAAGTCGAATATTATCGTGGGGATCAAAGCCAAAGATTGTTAAAGTTTGTTTAACATTTAATAATGTTGTGGATTTACGCTAAATTATTCTCAGAATATGTACCTAGTGGATATTAGTAATTTATCGTAATGCTGTTTATTTGAATTATTTTATTGCCCTCTCCAGACTGCTGATCGTATTTAGTGTAGATGGTCATTTAGATAGTCCTGTGAATCTACATATTTCAAAAATACTAAAAAAAATAGTTTGTAGTAGTCTAAGATATATATAAGACCACTGTGAAAGGTTTTCAGTGACTTGTTCTGCTCGTAGGATACACCTTGTGCCACGACACTGAAAATCCAAGTGCCAATATATTTGAACCGCCCCCTGGCGTTATACAAATATCTGTGTTCTATTTAAAATATCGAGTAAAGTCTAATGTGTCAACTTTAGAATCACTTTATCTAATAAATCCACTTTTTACTTATTAATTTTGCACCCTAGTTGTAAGATAAAGCAATTAGATTTAAATAGTCTCGAGACATATCCCTCTACATGTCCCCAAGTCTTCCCCTCTCAGTATTTTCGGTAATTAAATTAATTGAGTGATTGTGCCAAAGTTGTGTCTACATATTTGTATGGATTTGAGCGTGACGTTATAATTGACTAAATTATTGGATATTGGTGGCAATTCTGTTGTTTACACTAACTAAAATTGTGTTAAATATGAACGGTCTTATTTTGTTTACGCTAAAGATCAATTTAGAATGACATTTAATTTGACATTTCTAAAATTAAGTATTTTTCACTAAGATGGCGTGTTTTTGGGCTAGTTTTAGTCAGCAGTCAAACTGGTGCTGATTAAAACTAGCCCGCAAACACGCCATCTTAGTAAAAATTACTTAAATTTAGAAATGTCATTCTAAATTGATCTTTAGCTTAAACAAAATAAGACCGTTCATATTTAACACAATTTTAGTTAGCGTAAACAACAGAATCGCCACCATTGTGTACCTATCTGTATTTATAATTTGAATCGTATTGGTATAAGCTAGTCAAAATGTACTAAAAGACAAAATTATGAAATTATTATCTAGTCAAAATTTATTTGAATCTGTTTTCGATTTGTTTACTCGTAAATTCGATTTATTTTTATTCGCACTTGTAAAAGTTTGAAAACTATTTTTATGTCGTTTCTTTTAAAATTTAATATAACTTAGCAATAAAATTTTGATAAAATCAATTATTTATATAGTCTAAATAAATTGCAATTAAGACAATGTATAGAGCTTTGTAAAATAAGAGTACCACACAGGTGAAATAGAGTAATCTATAGATGTAACTGTGAAGAGGTAAGTTTGATGAATAATAGTATACATTATACTAAAGAGAAGAGATTTAATAGCTGTGATTTAAGATGAGGCGTACTTTTGTGCGTAGTGCTACGTCGAGTCGAGATGCTGGAGGCAGCAGATGCTGAGGCGAGAGAGGTGGGGGGGGGGGGGGGAGGGGTAGCCCGTAGTGCACGCTTCATAGTAAGGACTCAGTCACTGAACCGAGGCGGTTACTGAATCTTTGAATATTGCAAGTGACAGAAAATATTGTAACGCAAATACTTTCTAATTAAAATATAACTTAGTTCATCGGTGTCGTCAATAATTAATAAAATTTAGTACAATGCAATTTGAATATAATATTAAGTAGCAAATAAATTAGTATTAATTTGTCACGTGTATTACGTTCAATTATTTTTATGATAATCACGGAAATCAATATTATACCTAATCGTTATTATGCTCGTATATAGAGTACGTAGATAATTATTATTCATTATTGTTACTGTTATTTTGATTTGCTCAATTTTCTGAATGTTAACGTAAGCTAGGCTTCGGAAAATATATTAGTTTGTTATTATGTTGTTCTATAGCAATAATAGCAGTTGTGCGGGAAACTTAGGTTACCCTGTGTTATTTATACATTTTTTAACATTTAAAATTAATCTCAGATTCAGACCAAACGTGGTGTGAATGAACAAACTAATGCAAAAATTTGTTATATTTATTGTGACACTAAGAAGTCGAAAATTTACTTTCGTTCGTATTAAAATGTTATTCTATATACTCAAGTTATTAGGTTTAATTTCCTCAGATTCGGGTAATTTCATATAATACCTAAATATTTTTAGTTAATTTAAATTGTTGACTTATAAAGCCTTGAATTGACAGGGTCAGAAGCTCCAAAAGTGTTTAATAATACCAAATGGAGTGAACAGATTTCGATTTGCAATATACTTACTTATTTTAATAATAATGCACTTTAAAATACTGTATTTTTGCTCGTCTAATAACATTCAGATATCCCTACATCTAGACCAGGGTTTCTCAAAGTGGGGTACGCGAACCCATAGGGGTTCGCCATTCGACGGCAGGGGGTTCGCGACAAGATTTCGGTTCGCGGCAGGCACGTGCGGCACACATGGTGGCGCGGACGCGACTGAATTCGTCGCTTGCTCTCTCTCGACTCGATACCGAGTCAGAATTAAGATAAAAATAGTCCAAAATTACTCCTAAAATTTACTTCATTTGCGACAAGAAACAAGCACACCCATCACATTAATATTAAAAAGATATTTCTTTTGGCAGTTTATAAAAAATTTTACAAAATAAGAAAAAAAGGTTTGCTACCTTTTATTTCATAAAACCCTTATTTTCTTCAACACTCAATTTTATTATTTCCTTTGAGGGGAGGGGGGATTTAATTTGTTAGTTAAGAGTTTCGCTGTCACCTAGAAACTTTAACAGGGGTTCGTGGAGCCGAAAGTTTGAGAAACCCTGATCTAGACCTATAACTAACTATAACTTTCAGATTGAATTACTATGATCATCACATCTCAACATCAAAATACAGGTTTGAGACGTCTGGGTAAATGGGTTGTGTATCTTATTATACAATAATATACTTACAAATAAATAAATTACATTCACTTCAATATGATTAGGTATCAACAAATTAAAGGAATATTTTATTCGTTTATAAAATATCAGGGTAATTGTATAAAACAATCGTTTACACGATAGGTTTTCTGAACTTCACTATCACTTGAACTAAGTACCAAAGTAAATCACTATACCCACATAATAATTATTGATTTACGAAAGTACTTAAGTCCATTACAGACGTAGCTATAATATATAGCAGTATGAATCATAGCAAGGCATAGCGCGATATATCTTCTGTACAAATTTTCGAGTGACCACACACGCAGCTATAATTTATATTTTTATGACGTCACCAAGCTATACTGTAATTTATATTATTGCATAACATAGTATATGCCGACCATCGTGAAAATGAAGGCAAACTATACATTACTACATCGTCTCAGCTTGCTATAATATACATTATAGCAGTATAGCACGGTATATTGTGCGCCAGCTATTTATCAAATTCGTGATCATAAGACAACACTTCCATCCTTGCCGAACTGACAAACTGTCAAGCAGAAGAGTGCATGAAGTGTACAAAGTCCCTGCATGTAAGACTGCTTTTGCGCATACCTTTGTGTATTTTCTGGGACCTTTTTTATATAACCGCATGAGTAAAATTGAAAAGTTGGAAGACAAGACCAGATTCATATTGGGAAAAATTCTAAATCGGCTCTTACGGCAGTATGACTATGATTCTACTGAAAATTTATTACATACTATTAAATAACTTCGAACAGAACTGTTAGTCTTAAGTTATCTTTTATTTGTTGTTGCTATAAATTTGCCCATAAACTGTTATTAATTGTAAGTTATATTTATTTATAAATATATATATGTTTTGCATGTTAGTTTATATTTGATAATCATAGATATTTATAGTTTCATGTTTGTTAACCATTTACTCTATTTATAATTACAAGGAAAAAATAAGTGTCTGCCCTGCATGGGGAGTGAAGAGCTACCTCGCCGTAACACAGTTTTTAACTAGCACGGGAGGTATGTTTCGAAACCTTAGTGCTTGCAGTATTTATACTGTTTATTAGATTAATAAGTCATTGTTTGTTTGTACACAATGCAATGCACTCTGTATTCCAAAGTGGTTAAATAAACTTATTCTTATTCTTATTCTTATATTGCTATATATTATAGCTACGTCTCTGATGGGCTTTAGACATTGATAACTATCATGCATAAATGGGTTGTAAGTACTTTATATAAACTTTAATATTAAAAGTAATATTTATCTATGGATATACTCAAAGGAGAGAGAATTTCTTCTATTTTATGAAGTTACAACTTGAACTTTAAAACCACACGGTACACTGTAAATACAAAAAATAAGGCACATTTCTCTTATATCCGTATTGCACCCTAAAATGCATCATAGTATAATCATAAACTATGGTTTAAAATGATGCTGACACTTAGTATCTAAGTGAAGTCATAAAGTTTATCTACTTGTTCAAATCACCGGTTTAATTTAACTTAGCACTTGTATGGTGCAAACCTGTTTGTGTATATTCCTTATTATAGTATAAATAATTGATCATTTCATTTATATTCTTAAGATAATACATATCCCATTACATCCCTTCATATTATTCATAATGTAATAAAATTAGTAAATATTGACTGAATAATAGGTAAGATAACAAGTCAAAAGTCAATCTACGAGTATCTTCACTGCTGCAATTTCAATGAGCATTTATTTTTAATTAAATCATCATTTATATAAAACAAATGCATAAATCTTACAAGAAGTAGGTTTGTTTTAATAATATTATAATGCACTATATTTTTACGGAGCAGCTATATATATATATATATATATATATATATATATAATGTTGTGTACAGTATATATATCTAAAAACAAATCGTACGTTGCCATAGTCTCAATTTTATCACGAGCAAGCTTGTATTGCAGAAAATATTTTGGGAATAAAATGCACGACGTCTGTTTCATCTGAATTCTGTATCGATTTATACCTACTTCATATTCATATTAAATAGTTCCATTAAGGTAGGAATACCTATCTATATAAAATCTTCGTGCTTAGGTTATGGCAGTCACCGTTCATCTAGTTGAGGAATCTCTTATTGTTAGCTAATATATATTCAATGTCACTGTATTTGTGTTGATACTATAAAAATATTAAATCATATCTTACAAAATATCACAGTAAATGTCGCCATATCTAATCATTTGTGGATTGAATTGATCAATGTTATTTCTTACAGTTGTGTCGTACTGCGATCGAGGTTAATTTATATAATGTACTATGACTTAAAAGTTTGTTTTCATTATGTTAATTCAATAAAGTGTGTAAATAAGTTGACGACTTTTATTAAAACACTAATACATTTTCTTTTTAAAACATATTACTACCGTAAATAGGTAAGTGTACGTAGATATACTTTCACAAAGATTTCGTCTTTATGGCATCAACTTGGGTTTTCAGGTGATAAAACTCGTAGAATTCCCAGACATAAAATCGAACTATGGAGCCAATGGCATGGGAACTCGGTCAGCGAACTTCACTCCCCTGTCTATAGCTATAGTTCTATCAACTAAACTTGAGAGCAAAAAAATCGCACATTCATGATTTTTGACATAACTAAAAAAAAAACAAAAAATATTATGTTTCTGTAATGCAGATTCATAGTCTATTTTAATACCTATCCAGTGGTATCTGATTTGTCTTTCAATCATTACATAAAAATGCTTTTGTGGATCAATAACAAAAATGCATGTTTAGTAAAAAATTCTTTATTCAAGTATTGGTGTCAAAGTTATGAAATTAAAAGATAAAATTAATTTAAAGTTTGTTATTAATACCGAGTGTTCCCTCCCCTAGCCTGAATCACTGACTCCATCCGTGTTTTCATTGATGTTACTAGACTTTTGATAAAGTCTTGAGGAATAGCCTCCCATTCCTCTGCGATCGCCTGTTGCAGCTCCTGTAGAGTCGATGGAGGAGCATCTCGGCCTCGAACTCTTCTTTTCAGCTCGTCCCATAGATGTTCGATGGGATTGAGGTCTGGGCTTCGAGCTGGCCACTCCATAACGGTCACATCCACCTCTTGAAGGTACTCGATCACTATGCCAGCAGTATGCGGTCTTGCATTATCTTGCATAAACAGAAAGTTTTCGCCGATAAACCCAGCAAAAGGTACGACGTGGCTCTCGAGTACTTCCTCAATGTATCGTATGGAAGTCAATCCTCTTGATTGGCGACCAGTATTCGGTCCGGTGATGAAGGCAAGCTCGGTTTTTGCTTCCATAGACATGCCTCCCCAAAACATGATTGATCCACCGCCATAGGCGACACGTTCTGTTATGCAGCATTGGGCAAATCGCTCTCCCGATCTTCTATACACCTTCCCCCGTCCGTCGTTGCCATGCAAGCACATCCTGCACTCATCAGAGAACAGGACTGCACTCCACGGCTCTTCGGTCCAATGTGCGGATGTGCGATTTTATTGCTCTCAAGTGTATATTATTCTGCGGTATTGCAGTATAGAGCCTACTTCAATTTCCTGGAGCCTCGTTCGATACCAATTAATATTTCAATACCAATTGACTGGTAGAACTCGCGACCTGTGCTTCCTTACGTCGTTGAACTCTTGGAATTGAAATAGACCAGACGGCTAAAGGTCTTGTCGATAGACAAACTATGTGCCTCTATAAATGTTGAATAACAAAATCCGCTGAGGAATAAAGTTGTCAACACCACTGACCCTAGTCTGGGGCACCCATTAGACCAGTCAATAATAGCCGGCTCACCTAAAGAGTGGATAGTAATAGACCATAAAGGGATCAATAGGCTCACCAGCTATTAAATACGTTGCTGATATGTTTTGCAACATTAGCTGACGTATGGATATTTAGAAGCTAAAATTTCGCTCTCCTTCGTATTGTGTACCTACTTGAATCCCTATGATTGCAATGAGTAAAGATTTTCTAAATTTAAGTCTACGCAGACTATCGTATATTAAGGAACTTTCTGTGTAATTATTTTCTTAAATTCTGCTCGAGCAACGCAATTAAAAAATGTATATCCGTTCCGCTACAGAATACTTTCATTTTGTTAACGGCTAAGCAAACAGCTAAGGGTAGCTATTTTATAAGGGAGATCGATGATAGGGCTCGCCTGCTGTTTTGCTATTATCGTGGCTTCACGCGATATCTTGGCGCCCTGACCTCAGCCGTCGGTTTATTATTGACTTTCCTAACACTAGTGGTCCGCCCCGAACTGAGATCTCGCGAGTCTACCATAAAAACAAAAAAATATTATTCGTAATCTTTGACTATCAAAATAGTAGTGCCACGAAATACATAACCAACTAACTTGGCCTACAGTTTCATTCAAATTACAGGTAACGGGAGTTCATGTTAATTGGTGTTGTTTTTGGGGTAGAAATTGCAGTTATTCTAGATTTCAGACTTTGCCTATATTCGTGTCACTAAAGCTACACGCATACCAAATTTCAGCACTGTGGGGTTACTGGTGTTCACTGTGAATTTTGTCAAAGTTCAGTTTATACGAGTATTATGGCTAATAACATAAAAACTACAAGATTTAAACTAAACGTTTTATTTGACGTGCCACTTGACCGGATTGTCACATTTTTTTTACCTATTATGAACCCCAATATCTCAACAACCTCCCCAAAATTTTTAGCTCATTGAGTCACACCAAAATTGTGCCATGATTACCTACCTATATACCAAATTTCACGATGATCGGATTAACGCTTCGAAAGTTATCATCGGACAAACAAACATACATACATACAACGCCGATTTGCCCAAGTTGATTTGGAGATCTCGCTTCGCTCGATCAATTATTATGGCCCGGAATAGGTAAAAAGGGTCGTCATTAAATTTAATTTTGATGACTGTTAAAAGTGAGTCGTCGAAAGCGGTTTCGTCGCGCAACCTTACCGTTCAACAACAAATTCATATCATCCCGTGCGGACTCACGATGAGTAGTGACAAGAAGTGAAGATTTATGAGGATTGACGTGTTTTAGTGGCGGTGTCGAGCTGTCGAGGAGGAGCGAGCGGCGACGGAGCAGGCGCGCAGTGCGCATGCCCGCCACTGCGCCACTCGGCGGCGCGCTGCCCCCTAGCGGACTCGCGCCGCAGTGAATTGCGTAACAAAAGCACATTCGCCTCTCGACGTCTCGCTGAAAACTTTCTCCCGGTGCGCGACCTCGCTATGGGGGGACGTAAAGCGGCATAAAACTTTCCCGCGACTCGTTCAACGACGTCAGATTTTATTTATATTTATCGGTATTTATTTTCCGGTTACTTTTGAACTGCTTTAGCTTTTTTAAGTTTATTTTAAGTAAGTTGACTGTGGGGAGAAGTGATCGGATGCGGCTTTCGCCGGCAGTTACTGGAATAGTGTGGGCGTTCGTTGGTGTTGTGTTAATTTGCTTTGTTTTGCTTTGCTGAGCGGCTCGTGGTGGCCGCTGGCTGGGGCATTCGTACTCGTGGTAGGAATCAATACCGCGGTGGAAGCGGCGAACGTAAGTTTTATTATTCTTTTCTCAAAGTTATGTAAAATTAAACAGTTATATAAGACTACACTGATCAGCTATAAGTACTATCCCAGTTAGTATCAACTTGTTACTGTTTCTTGATACGTGACAATGTTTCACTGCTTTAAAATTCTTTAAAACATGACAATACTCTGTAAGTACCTACGTAAAGTAAGGCGTTTCTTTGTTTAATATACCTTTAGGATATCTCAGTTAATATAAGTCCTAGTTAAATTATAATTTGAAAGTTTGCAGCAATAAAAACGGAAAGAAATGAATAACTGATGTAAAATATACAAAGCCTACTAGCGCCGTCGGTCGTTAGCCGTTAGTTTGCTACGAAGGGCTACGAAACTCGTAGACAGGGTGGCGATACAAAAAGATGCTACGAGTCTACGCCGTAGCAGACTTTTCAAAATTGGGATTTAGCCAAAGAATGACGTAGTTCTTCCAGGAAACTAGGTCAAATAAATAGGTCTGAAGCTAACTATAAAATCTTTTACGTCACACTACGAAATGTTACATCGATACATACATAAGATACTAAATAAAAGAAGAGTCCGCGACAACCTCAGCTCGCTATGGTAAATACTTAGATGGTTTCTTTATTGCTCTTAAACAAAAATACAGTAGCAAGGTACTTTAAGCGATCTCTTCCAGGCAACCTTTGGATTTTATTTACCAAAGTTGATTAAAAATAATTAACAAAAATATCATATACATATGTTATAGGGTTATTCTTCAGTTAGATTACGTCTAGAGTCTTGCTACCACAAGTCTTTGTCATTGGTCGTATATTTAGCACATGTCTTCAATGCCTTATTTTATATAATTAACCATCGATGCAAAAAGGAGTAGGTATAGTTTGAATCCTTTGTCTTAATTGATAAACCTATTACAGTGCGTTTGAATTTCATTTAAAAACCGGTATTTACGAGAATCGAGATTGTTCTTAAATAAATTTTGTACAAATTGGTTTTTCCGTTTTCGTTTATCTCAGGTTTTAAAATAAAGTCGGTATGTCAGGCAACACAGAATCGAGATCAAGCATAGATTTTCTAAAAAAAAAACATTGGAAACTGTAAAAAAATGTACGCTTAGGTATTCACGCTCGTTCAAGTCTTTGTTTACACTTACTAAAAAGTATCTTAGAAATCGGTTCTATTCCATTTATGTTCCACGATGTTTCGCTGCAAATAGAAAAACCGCGAGATTTACTTTTCATTAGCACTCTACATATAGACAGTTACGATGGATCTCTTGATGAACATGGCCGGCAGTAAAAATCTAAATGGGTCATTGAAAGCTAACAGCCATCGTTGTGGAATACTGCCCATTACTGGCTGGGTGTTGATTAAAACACCCATGTCCCAAAAACTACTCTTTCCTGTAATATATCTAATCTCTAATATATAACATTTTCGTGTCAGTGTTTGTAACAAAACTCCTCCGAAACGGTTTGACCGATTCTTATGGTATTTTTTGTGTATATTCGGTAGGTCTGATAATAGGACGTAAACTATTTTTATTATATACTATTTTTTACCCTCCTACCTCCACCCCCCCCCCCCCCCCCCCCATTTTTTAATTTTGATTTTAGTATGAGCGATATCCATATAATTTAACCGTCGTTCATTGACGTGCAGTTATTAACACGAAGTGTTGCGTCAGTTTGACATTTTATTCTGCATTTGATTTCTTTTATAATTTATATGGCAGAACAAAGTTTGGGTCAGCTAGCATATTTTATGCATATGTGTATGTAGGAGGGTATCAGAGAAAAAAAAAGAGTTTAGGAATGATGACAGATGGCGCTCTCACTGCCATGCAATGCCATTTGTTTTCATTATAACTAAAAGGCTATATAAAAAATACTTGACGGCCACTGGACGTAGTAAAATACAAACACGACGTTCTTTCAGTGTGACGCACCAGCGATACAACGCACCACGCGACGTGCAACGCGCTACGACTCTTGCCAACCAATAGACGCTGCATAAATAATCAAATTAATAGATATAAAGTCCTTCGTTTTTTCACCTCTGCCCCACCCCCCATTGTACACAATAAGAACAGTTTTTAAGAGATTATATTTAAAAACAACCAATCCCCTTAGTTGATGTTTTCAGCCAGCTAAGCCAGTTTGGATTAGTGTTAGGCCCCGGGGGCCTAATACTCATTTCCCCCAATTAATTTCGAAACTCGTACTTAATACTTACCGTCTTACAACTATCCATGAGACTAGATATTAACTTACGTTTAAATTAAATAAGTATCATACCTATAGAGGGTGCGAAATACTAATTAATTTGTAGAATAGAATGCTTAATTGTACACCAGGAATACTTAAAAATAATTAATTAATTAATCGTAGGGCCTTTTCAAGAAACCAATCCCCAAAAATCTAAATTTATTTATTCATTAAAATCACAAGGATCACTTTGAAACGTCCATTTTATTAGTTACCTGTTCTTCCGCGACGAAGCCAGGAAAGAAAGGCAAGAAACAAGGCTGTTCTTTTTTTTTCTTTTTTTTTCTTTTATTTTATTCAAAAGACCAACAGCTACAAAAATATAACAGTTTTAAAATTATATATTTACGATAATACAGCCAATTAAAGGTCTCTCTAAATAATACAGTGATAGTTCCTACAATTAACGTATGACAGTGATAATTTAAAATATAGTGATTGTGAATTAAGTAAAGTCAATGAGTACATAAAGATATATTTTAATTAAACAAAAATAACTAAGTACTATATATACATATTATATTATGTTATATATTTGTTTTAATTATACTTTTACAATAGGGTACATAACAACAAAGAAAATAAATTACGTCTAAATTGTAACAATTTGATCAAGCTGGAGCAATTTCAATCCCAAGTTTCTCTATCATCTAAATAATAATAGGTTGGGGAAAAAGTCTTTTCTCATTATAGTATGTATGAACTTGTAATAAAATATCTTTGGCTATACTATTTGTATCTGGCTGGTTTTGGTATCATTCAAAGTTTAAATTTTAAAGACGATAATTCCAAATTCAAATTAACAATTAACTAATGAAGAACTGGGAATTGACCACAAAACAGTTTTGGCGCATTTGAAAAAAACTGGGTACACAAAAAAGCTCGATATTTGGGTACCCCACGAGCTCACTGAAAGAAACTTAATGAACCGTGTACTCATTTGTGATTCTTTATTACGACGTAATGAAACCCAACCATTTTTGAAGAAGCTGATAACTGGTGATGAAAAGTGGATCACGTACGACAAGAACGTGCGAAAAAGGTCGTGGTTAATAGGCTTTTTATAAATATTTTGTTTAATTACGTTATTAAATCTATTATATTAATTTGTCGATTTTTGTTATATTACTTGGGAGTTTGTTATAAAAGCGTGCAACTTGCCCTTTAAACGATTTTCTAACTATGGAGTCTAAATATGGCAACAGCGAATTTATCTTTATTTTTAGTATTAAAATTATGATGGCTATTTTCCTTAAACAAAATAATATGTTTGTGAACGTAGATCTCATCATATTTGATGAGATGTATAATGTAATAGGTAGCTCGCTACATACATACTACTTAGCATTTTTAACTTTCTTAGCAGGCTATACCGCTACTGGGATACAGTTTCAGTGTGTATTATGTATCCTTTACCAACATAACCGACTCTCCATCTGCCTAAGTTTCTCGTAAATAATATAAATTTAATTAAATTTATTTGCTAGGAGCATGGTAAGGAAGCAAGTTTTCATATACGAGTACCTACTTAACAGGGGCGTCCAAATTTTAATAAACTATTAATAGGTCCAGTTGTCTATGAAGTCATTTAAATTTCAAACTAAGTTAATAAAACAAATAAAATAGACAAATAATAAATATTGCTGCACATTTCACACAGCGCTATCTAGCCCCAAACTAAGCAAAGCTTGTACTTTGGGAACCAGATAACTGATAGAATACTTATATACATTTTTTTTGCAAATACATACTTATAATGAAACAAGCAGACCCAGAACAAATATCTGTAGATCTTGCAAACATTTGTTCCGCGGCGGGGATCGAACCCGCTACCTACTGCGTCTCAGCCGGCTATTCGCCCACTGCACCACGGAGGTCGTCAAATATAGAATGATCAATAATAACCTTACAATTAATTAATTTCATGAACCTAAAAATGCATTATACAGCTTTGTCTGGAATTGTATATTAGGTAGGTAGTTACTTTATGTCCCTTGGTATCTTATTTAATATTTCAATGATAAATCATTATTATTGAGCCAAAATGTGGGTCATCATCCGTACAACATTTTAGCTACATGATGGCCAAACAAGCAATTCGTCTAAGTACCTACATCTTCTCTGTGTTTTCGTTCCAGTTCTGGAAAACATAGAAAAATACTACGACGTTAATGATGATCTTGCTTTCCCACGGCCTTCACTATTTACAGTTCTTTTTGTGGCAACGAAAACAGTCTTTGAAAATAACTGACGGGATTTTGTTGTTATTGATTGTATTGTTAATGTATTATACATATAAACCTTCTTCTTGAATCACTCTATCTATTGCTGACAACTGCATTAAAATCCGTTGAGTAGTTTAAAAGATCTAAGGGAACAGACAGCGGAAGCGACTTCATTTTATACTATGTTAAGATAAAGATATCACATCCATCGTATTTACATTGTCGTTATTCGATCGGCATAGACGACGTGACTAGTAATAACCTTCAGCTTATAATAGAAACACTCTATTAGGTCCATACTTCAGTATCATCTCAAAATTCATTACCTCTTCATACAAAATGCAAGTGATGTCTCAAGACACCTACCAGTAGACAGTGAATTAACGTCATTGATATTTTACTGCGATTGCTTTGAAGTACAAAAATATTGAAATACCTTTGTCTTTATGTAAATTATGATACAGCATAGAGCCTTGTGACTTGCTTTTGATAATTCATGACTGAAATTGCATTACTCGGGCATTGAATTATTTCTATGGAGGGGTTATAATGAGGGTCGTGCCGAGTGGTCCGGTCTTAGACTGAAATAGATTTTTCATACAGAACTACCTAGAGATCTAGAAAAACACATCAACATAATATAAATTATAAATTTGAAAGTAACTCTCGTCTTTCTGTCTGTTTGTTACATTTTCACGACTAAACGGCTTGGCTGGACAGATTTCTATAAAATGTTGTAAGTATATAGATTGATTATGACCGGGATTAAGATGTAGGCTACTTTTTACCCGACTGCGCGGAAGGAGGGTTATAATTTTATTAATAAACCACGGGTGCGAAGCCACAGGCGGTAGCTTGTAATGAATGTTCTTTTAAAAGCACAAATAAGAAAGTCTATATTTTGGTAATTGGGCACCCATCGCGGCATTCGCACCGCGCTGATACGAGTAGAATGCTGAAATCGTTTAAGCACGGGAAGTTGATTCGGTGTACGTATATGATTCTAAAAATGACTTCACCTCAATAACCTCTAGATTATGAAGATTGCTCACTTTCTGAATAGAATAAGTGTAGGAAGTTGTTAATCTAACTATTATAGAAGTAGGATGAGCACTATGCAAGGACATGTGAATGATAATTTTCGTTTTTCAATTGAGATATCTCAGCAATTAGATTATCAGAGAAGTAACTACAGTGGAATCCGTTTATAATGACATCGAAGGAAAATGACAAACACGTCATACTAAGCGGACGTCATACAAAGCATTTTGTTAAAAATAAACAATTTATTTTTGATTGTCAAATGACCAACCCCAAATTCCTTTGCGAGAGATGAGTTTCTCCTCCATTTTCTAGTCTGCATATTATTGCACCTTTCTCCTCAATCGTACATGCTTCACGACGACGTTTAGATGAATCACTAACAAACTATGACCTTCGACTATCAATTACCCACTGAGACTCAAAACAAAAGCAAGCCACGTGCTATGCACGCGCCGAACATCGTCGGGCGCCACATGACCCTCCCGAACACTGCCGAAGGTGCTAGGAATCATGTCGGTCATTATAACCGGACATAATTTATTAAAAATGGGGCACAATAAGCGACATGTCACTATAAGCGAAGTCATTATATCCGACTTTGATACAAATAATTTTATATGAAAACCAAACTTCGCTTTGTAATTACATCATGTTAAGCGGTTGGTCAATATAGGCGGAGTCATAATAAACGGATTCTACTGTATAAGGTAACATATTTCTCGAATCCTTAATGAACTTATTAATACCTTTAAAAAACTATGCCCTTACTACCAAAACACATCTAGTCATACTTATGAGTATCACTAAAACTTACCTATTGTTACGCCGAGGCTGTTAAACAATGAGTAATAATCGAAACTTCTCGAACGCTTTTGTCTTGCTGTGTTATTGTTGTTATTGTCTGCGGTTGCGCACAATGGGGATTGGTCGTTCTGTCGAAACACCGACCCCTTTCCTCGAACAATCGAAATGTGCGCGATATAAATAGGCCGGAGAGATGGCCGGACAGTTAGTCAGTCAGTCAGTCTCAGCGAGGCCCTGGAGGACTGACGTGGAGAAGGGTCTCGTGTGAACAGTAGTTGCTCGCGAGTCAGTCTGGATTTGGCTATACGTGCG
This sequence comes from Philereme transversata, assembly GCA_963924445.1. Taxonomy (NCBI): domain Eukaryota; kingdom Metazoa; phylum Arthropoda; class Insecta; order Lepidoptera; family Geometridae; genus Philereme; species Philereme transversata. The sequence goes on from OZ004353.1 coordinate 10,950,709, forward strand.
AACATTTCGGTGACTTTAAGTGGTGCAACAGTTGTGTGAATTAGTGTGTTGTGATTACGTGTGACCAAGTTCGTGTATTCATCGTTTAGTGTTGAATAAAAGTGTTATTTTGGTTAGATCGATTCCCATTATTTTATCCCGAACCCTCAGCTCGTAACACTATATATACTGTATCTATTACGTAAAAAATATCTACTGATGCAAGGTAACAAACAGCAGTAAAGAGGGCTTCCATTCGACTGCTCCTCGGCTACACTATGCTCCTGCTCATGCTACTCGCATTGCCGCGATTAGTGCCGTAGGTGGCCAAACACACCCCGCGATTACTCGCCAAACACGCTCGAAGTGGAATGAGGCGCGCGTGGCGTTTGGCCAGGCTACTCGCGTTCATGTTGCCGGCCCTTTGACTCGTGCACAAAAACCGACAAAATGTGGAGCGGTAGGGCAGGACGAGAGCATTAGAAGTAACGTGGCCACATTACGTCCCTGCCCACTTTCCTTGCGAGTAATGTGGCTGCGGGGTTAGTATCTGTTTTATAACGATGTTTGCTACGTTGGGAGCTCTGCCATGCATGGGGGTATTACCTAGGCATGAACTGAGTATAATGTAGTATTCAGGGCATCGACCCTGCGTGTTTTACGTCTATTTCCCCATAGCAAGAGCACATGCTGAACCAATGTTACCTATGGAAAACTATTTGTTTCAAAATATTTTCACTAGCACGAGAGAGAAACACGCTAAATTACCTACTTAATAAAACTGACTAGTCGTATTGAACAGTATTGATTAAGGTATAGGTAGGTACAGGGTGTACCGCTATAAAATATTTTTGTCATTTTTTTAATAATCTCAAAAATTACGAACATGATTTGATTTGAACCAGCAACCTTCCTTGATACGAGGATGCGATAACAATTTAGCCACGGGATTACTGTCTTACTAGAGTGAAATTAGTGTTGTGTTTCTTTTTACGGCTCAAAGAACCGTTAGCTCTAACTAACTATAGAAGGAACTGTACAGTTTCAACCTCAAAAGTGATGACTACCTATCAATATGAGGAACTTTTTCTAAAAGTAGAACTTTAATATAGAAAAACAGGATTAATCAGTTGTTTCTTGGACTTTGTGCATAGGCTTCGTTAATTTTTTTATTCGTCTGTAGCCTTAATTCATTTCAATCGTGGATTTCATGGAACCCTAAGCACAAGTAAGATAATCTGTAAAATCGTGCCTTTTCAAAGGTTGGTAATGATCCGTTCCGTTGATGACTAGACTCAGCTTTCAGTGAAAAAGTTTAATCAGGGCGGTCTTGTCTCGCTACTTGGTCCCTCGATGGTGAAAAGATAGCGTAGTTTTCCCTATCCTATGCGATTTCGGGATCAAGCTGTACTGAGATTAAAAAACTTTCCAGCTAAGGTGATATAGTCGGACCACGTTTACTCTGCATAACACCAGGGGATGGCAGATTTAAAATAAAATTGCAGGTGACCTTCGGTGTACTGAGACTGCTACACGCTGAGTAAATCCGAAAAGCTGTCTTAGTAATTCTTTGACAGTTCACATTCCCAATTACATCACTTAGATGCAGAGAGAATCCACTAGGAGAATACTCTACTTTTCACACTTTCTGGGAGACAATAAAAACCAAATCTAGGTTGGTGCATTCTGTGCAGAAGTTAGTTCGATTTACGAATAAGTTCTTATTGTGTATTTCTCTTTGGTTCAAATTTTAATACAGATGACCTACCAAAAATAGTCAGTTATTTTCCCTATTCGTATTCAACCTTAAATAATGTTAATTGACGCGACGGCATGCATTATACCTAGTATGTACATTTACAGACTTATTATCAGAAAATGATACTATGGAGCAATTAATACTACCATTTGTACGCAAACTTAACGTGGCCGGACTATAGCGTAGCTTTTAAGTATTCCTGTGCAAAGCAATTTCGGGATCAATCTTAACAGAGTTAAAAAAAAACTTGCAACTCTTTTAAACAGAACAGCTTAGGTATAAGGTTCAGGAGCCTCGATCGATTTTTATGGAATAACAATATGGGCACATGCACGATAAACAAGGCTAGGTAAGAAGCATTACCCTACTCAGAATATTGGAGTAGCCTAGTAGGTGATGTATGAATAATTATTGGCTCTTTTGTTCGCTATGGCATAGCTTTATTTCTGGTCTCCATGGGCTAGTGACCAAGTCGATGTACAGTTTTATACAGGTTATATAATTAAAACCCCTTGTTTTGCGTCGTGTAGAAAATGCAGTCTGACCGGGAACTGTGAAGGAACCTCGGTGACTGATCAAAGCAATGAACACAATTACTATGCTAGACAAATGATTTAAAGTCCCACCTATTCAGTGAGTATTTGTATATTTAAACCGCCTAACCGCACCTAGTTATCTACATCTAAAATTTGTAAGTAAGTTTGTATAATAGGTAATCTCAAGGACTGCTGAAACAATTTTGAAAATTATTTCATTGATAGAAAGCTATACTATCCCTGAGAGCTATAGGCTATGTTTAATAAGATAACAATCCTTGCGAAACCGTGGTCTTCACTAGAGAACCTTTCTGCCCCAAAGGCTTTCAGTTCTTCGAGCTATGTGCCCTGCCCACTACTAGTTCATGTTGCTAATCCTTAGGATTGGCCATGGGATTTAGTTTGCCTCATTTCTGATTTGATATCTGACAAAGGTTGCTGGGAGCCGCTGGGTGTAGGCCGCACAACATCGGTCTCTCTGGAAATGTATGGTGGAGGCCTATGTTCAGCAGTGAATATCCATTGGCTAATATGATGATGATGGGTTTTGACTAATACTATTATATATACGATTTGACTAATACTATTTTATTTCTAAAGTAAAACCTTATTTTTACACCAGTTTCTGATTTATAACATATGTACCTACTAGCTGACCCGCCCGCGGCTTCGTACGTGTGCTTTTTCAATAAAACATTACCCTCATTTTGCGCATTTGGCTAAAAAGTAGCCTATGTCCTTTCCCAGGATATAATCTATCTCCTTGCAAAATTTCATTACGATCCGTTCAGCCGTTTAGTGGTGTAAAGGTAACAAACAAACTAACAAACAAACAGAGTTATGTATGTATTATACATATAAAGCTTCCTCTTGAATCACTTTATCTATTGCTGAAACTGCATTAAAATCCGTTGAGTGGTTTAAAAGATCTAAGTGAACAGACAGCGGAAGCGACTTCATTTTATACTATGTAAAGATTTTTATGTTTTAATCGCTTTAACAACATTTTTTTTAAGAACTTTATTACTTGACCGTTTCAAAATCAGCATAATCTCACTGTATTAAATTCTACTAGTATTTACGAGTACGTCTAAATTACTCTAACCGTGTTTCAGCGTTTAGCTTGGCGTGTCTCCAATCAAATATTTAATTGACACTCAGGACTGGCCAATTTGCTGGCACAGGATAATCTGGATTATAGGATTAGTCACTAGTCATCGTACAGTTTATGCCACTAACCTAAACTGTTAGGTAATTGGGCAGCTCTCAGCTGTCCAATTACCTAACAGTTTAGGTTTTCTGTTCAGCTGCATGAGGGAACTGTAGATGGAAATTTTATGAAGTCACCTTCCAGAATAAATTACTCAAGGTTAGATGTTCATCATTGCTGTATCATGCGAAAGAGGATAATAATTATTTTTAAAGTTTTTACAAAAAATATAACGGAGAAAAAAAGTTTAAATATAACCCAAATAAAGCTTATTTCACTTTACCGTAGATATCACCATTCCATGTAATGTCGGAGTACCTAAACTAAAATAGTCTATGAAATTAAAAAGTGTCTGGTGTTATCCATTAAATCAAACAGCAGATATTTTAAACATCCAAAAGTGGCTAACTTAATTCCTACACATAACAGTAATAAAGCTTTTATTTGAAATAATAATATTTTTTTTTTTTTTTTTATAAATTATAGGCTAGCGTTTGACCACTATCTCGCCTGATGGTAAGCGATGATGCAGTCTACGATGGTACACGCTTGCCTAGAAGAAACCTATTCACTCGTGACTTGAAGATCCCTAGGTTGTAGTTATCAGGAAACACAGACTCAGGCAAGGCGTTCCACTCCTTGGCGGTGCGCATAATAAAGGTGGAAGAGTACCGCTTTGTGCGTATGGGAGGTATGTCTACCATGTAGCGGTGGCGCAACGCGGAGCGTCTGGTTGTCCGATCATAGAATGGGGATGGTGGGATTAGGTTGAAAAGCTCCGCAGCACACTCTCCGAAATGTATCCGATAAAAAACCGAGAGGCTTGCAACCTTTCGACGATGCTCGAGGCTGTGGAGCCTTGCTTTTGCTAACTCGTCATTGCAAATGAGCTTCTTGGCTCTTCTCTCAATTGAATCTAGAGCCTCTAGCTGGTACTTCGCTGATCCGTCCCAGAGGTGAGAACAGTACTCCAGACATGATCGGACTTGTGCTTGGTATAAGTTGAGCAACTGTCCCGGTGTGAAGTATTGCCTCACCTTTGCAAGTATTCCAAGCTCCTTAGCGGCCAGCTGGGCTTTCGACTCAATGTATGAGCCAAAATTGAGAGTGGGTGTTAATGAGATACCAAGAAGCTCGAGGTGGTCAGAAATCGGCACGGGTACATTACGGAAAGTAGGAGCCAGATCAAATGGGCTCCGTTTCGCAGAAAACAGGCACGCCTGGGTTTTATTAGCATTAAACTTAACCAGGTTGGCATCGCCCCAGTCGGAGACCGCCTTTAAGGACAAGTTTAAGCGCTCAACCATGGCCTCTCTGTGAGACTGAATCTGCGCCCCACTGGCTCGTGCAGTAGATGTGTAACTCTCCACAACTGTGCTGTCGTCCGCATACCCAAAGGTTCCAGGCTTTAGCAGATCGTTGATATGCAGCAAGAAGAGAGTTGCAGAGAGTACCGACCCTTGAGGGACTCCGGCGTTAATCGCCAATTGATCGGACGAGCAGCCATCAACGACGACTCGTATCGATCGGTCTCTCAAAAAGTCCGAGATCCAAACACAAAGACCAGTGGGTAGACCGAAAGATGGAAGCTTACTTATAAGGCTATCATGCCAGACCCTGTCAAAGGCCTTTGAGATGTCGAGAGAAACAGCAAGCGCTTCTCCGTATTTCTCAATGGCCTCGCTCCATAAATGCGTGGCATACGCCAGAAGATCCCCAGTTGAACGGTTTCGGCGGAAGCCGTATTGGCGATCACTGAGGAGGTTATTAGCTTCTAGGTGTGCCAGGAGCCTGTTGTTCAGAACACGTTCCATAGTCTTACAAATTATGGACGTGACCGAGATGGGCCTATAATTTGATGGGTCAGCACGACTACCTTTTTTGGGCACAGGCTGCACATTAGCCAGCTTCCATGATTTCGGCACATGTCCAGCCTCAACAGAGCGGCGAAAGAGGCGTGTCAGTACAGGAGCGAGCTCAGACGCACAGGATTTAAGTACAATTGCTGGAATCCCATCAGGGCCACTAGCTTTATTCACGTCCAAACTCCGCAGCGTTTTACGAACCTCGGTCTGACGAATGCGTATTTCCGGCATAAGTACCCCGCAATCAGGTAGACTCGGAGGTGTCCCGCCTGCAGCGTCTAAACGTGAAGATTCCGCGAAAAGAGTGGCGAACAAGTTCGCTTTCTCTTCAGCGGTGTGGGCTAGCGTGCCGTCAGGTCTCAGCAGTGGTGGTAGTGTGGGGCGACAAAAGTTCAATTCGACTGACTTAGCCAGGGACCAAAAAGCTTTACTACCCGATGGGTATGAAGCTAACTTGTTCCCTATTCGGCCTATGTGGTCAAATCGTGCCTTTCTTAAAGCCTTTTTGCAGGACTTGGCAGCTTTGTTATATAGTGTCTTCATTTGAGATAAGTCCTTGGCTTTGCTGTTTCAAGCTTCAGCCCAGGCCAGGAATGCCTCATGCTTCTGCGCGCAGGCACGTCTACATTCGGCCCCGAACCATGGTTGAGCTTTGCCTGACATTGCTACGTCAGAGAATGGAATAAAATATTCCATTCCCTGGCGCAGCACATCGGTCACAGCATCCGCACAAGCCGAAGGATCCTCAGATGAGAAGCAACCTTGCTGCCAAGGGTAAGATGCAAAGAATGCGCGCATTTCATCCCAATCTGCTGACTTGTACCGCCACACTCTTCGCTTGCCTCTAGGGCTAAAATCGGGCGGAGAGTAGACAGACACAGATTTCACCAGACAGTGGTCGGAGCTACCCAAGGGTGATGAAACCGAAACGGAGTAGCGGTCTGGATCAGTCGTCAGCATAAGGTCCAAGCAATTGGCTGTTTGGCCGTCAACATCGGGAACCCGCGTTGCTCCTTGGACTAGCTGGGTGAGATTTAGCGCTAAAGCTAGCTTTCGCGTCTCTCTCCCAGCGTGGTAAGTGCATCGGTATGGGAAGAGCCATTCTTGGTGATGGGCGTTAAAATCCCCCAAAAACACTAATTGAGCTGTCGGGTATTTTTGTTGACCGGCATCTGCCGCCTCACTGAGGTAAGCTGTGAGCCTGGTCGTCTCCTGATCTCCGCTGTGCGAGCGGTAGACACAGGCATAAAGGATTTTTTCCAGGCCCGTATCCACCATAACCCAAATAACAGAGAAGCTAGGGTTTTCAAGGTTACGAAGACGCCGACAGCAGATATCGTCTCGAGCGTACACGCAAACCCCTGCACGGGGTTTAAAATTGTGCTCCAGGGTAAACCCTGGGTAAGAGAGATACGCTGTGTCTGACGGACACCCTATCTGCGTCTCCGACAGGAACAAGAGAGCTGGTTTTTCAGTCTCTAGGTGGTGATGGACTGCGACGAGATTTGAGTGCAGACCCCGGATATTGCTCAGGTGCACCTTGAGAGAGAGGGAGTGCAGCCGCTGTTTAACCGCTCTCTTATTTCTGTGCTTAATTTTCATTTTGGAGTGAGTTGAGGTTAGAAGACGACAGTGAAATGAGGCTTCATGTTGGTGACCCTCAGACACACACAGATTATCGCATCGTTGCGAGGACTAGTCTGGAGACTGCGGGGACGCCCGAGCCCCCCCGAGGATGTCCATAGGGCCCTCTCTTCCGGTCGCCAACCGGCACTATGGCGCATCTCGGGATTTTTCGCTAGTTGGCGGGGCAGCCTTTCACGAGTGGCTTTCTCGCTACTTGGGCCCCCTACTAACTGCGGTCGGCCAGCGGTGCACCGTGCCTCGGATCCCGCTACCCTCCTCGACTAGTCTTCCGATGCTGTGAGTCCTGATCAATGTGTTTCAGGTCGGTCTGCCAACAATACGACCATCAAATCGACCCGTCCTCTGTAGTGGCTACACCGGCCACCATGCCGGAACGCAGCAAGGCTACTTGGCGACACGAATTTGGCCAGTGGGTGGTGATCAGCCACGGCCGAAGCCTACCACCGATTTCACCTGATTGGCACCACCCGGGGACTACATGTAGGGATTCAGTTTAGGGTCTTCGCCTACGGACGTGGGTGAATCAGCCCCCAATATATATAATATAAATGTGAGAAGTTGGAAGATAAGCGCTCACGGCCTGAATACCATGAAGCTGAACATCCTCAACAGGGTCAGGAGATACTTCACACCAGGACAGCTTCTTAGTCTTTACAAAGCACAAGTCCGGTCTGGTATGGAGTACTGCTGCCACCTTTGAGATGGTTCGGCCAAATACCAGCTCGCTACCTTGACTCGATAGAACGTAGTGTTTTAAGGCTTATAGGTGAGCAATATATAGCGGAGACTAAGTTGCAAGCCTATCGATCTTTTACAGAATATAATTTCGGGGAATGTGCCCAGGAACTTTACGATCTGATTCCGCCATCTCCTTTCCACCAAAGGGCAAGCAGGCGCACGGTTCAGTACCATCCGTACCTAGTTGATATACCACCCATTCGCACACACCGTTTTGGTTCTACGTTTTTGATGCGTACAGCTAAGGTATAGAACACTTTGCCGTCGTCTGTTTTTCCTAAAGAATACAATCCGGGCCTCTTTAAGGTAAGAGTGAATAAGTTTCTTCTAGATCTTCGTGCTTCATCTTAGATCACATCATCGCTTCCCATCAGGTGAGATTGTGGTCAAACGAAGATCTTTAAAGTCTTGAAAAAAAAAATCTTATTTATTTATGTAAGTAACTAGAATGGCCTTGGCTAATTATACTAAGTACATTTATACTTTTGATAAGCAACCTCAACCAGAGACCGGGGAATAAACTTCAATTCAAAATTACTTCATCAAAGTCGCTTTTCTGACGACAATATTTGATAATAAAGTCGGGCTATCAATTAATATCATATCAGCCATAATACATTCAATGCTGAAGATAGTCCTACCCCATAGATTTCCAGAGCGACGGGCTCTGGAAATCTATGGGGTAGGACTATCTTCAGCGCTCCCAACGTGCCTAGCAACCTTTAAACAATATATGTCACCTTTTCATCTAGAGGGGGGTCGTCTTATGCTAGGTTTTATTAGTAAACGAGAGCTATTCCGCCTTGTCTGTTTGTTTGTTTTGTTTGATAGCTGTTTCGAGATACTCTTTGACTTTGGTAAAAATGGATCAAGTACAAAGGTCCGGTTTTTAAATTAACTCATTTGTTATTCTGCTAAAGTTCGGTCGAAGCAAATGTTGATACTTGTAAGTCAGTCAATCGCCATACCTCCATACAACCATGAATATTGTATGCTCATAAAAGCAAGGGGCTGAGGTCAAGTCGTCGGGAACACGAAGTAATTTGCGCCAATCGACTCGCAAAATCTGGAATGTTATTACAGCATGGAACCCTCAGTATGCCATTCCCAACGCAAATTGAGCATAAGTTCGTATTTGATAAAGTAAATGTCTATATTTGCATGCTCGCTGCTTTGATGGTTTTGCCAAACTAGGGTACCTAATGGCAGGTTGATATTTTTGGTGTTTTTAGAATTTTCGCACCCATTGAATATTAATCATAAACAGGAACGGTCTGGATGTCTAAAAGCAAGCTCCATCTAGCGTGCCTTCTTTTTGGCGTTGTTAATTTTAGAATCCCAGCATATTTACACAATAAGTTAACTTGGATGACTAATGGAAGACGTTGTGAAAGAAGACAAGGCTCAAAGCAACTTTCCACCAGACCCCATCGATCTGAAGCTTTTCGGGGCAGTTTTTGTTACGCAGCGTCCAAGTGCTGGAACAATATCCCCCCACCTATTAGAAACTTAAACAATCTAACAAATTTTAGAAAAAAACTTAAGGCCCATCTTATTGGAGCCCAAATACAGCTGGGCAACATTGATCTAGATAATATTTCGTTCATCTAGTTCTCTATACAATGTTCTCTTGGCTTCAATGAGATACAAGGTCAAATCAAAGTGAAGCATTTATTGCGTACATGTTGTTTTTCATAGGTCTTAAATGTTCCGTTTCAAATATGAACCCTATGAGTACTTTTACTTGTTTTTTTATTTTTGTATTATTTTTATGATTAACTTTATTATTAGCTGTGTTTTGCTCGACATCTTAGATAGGTAGGTACAATTGGGTGGGCAGGCAACTTGTAATTATTCTTTTACTAATATTCTTTTATTTTCTTATCTTTTTCATATAGGCACTGCTAAGTTTTAACTTTTGAGTGACGTCCGCGGCGCCAATGCAGGTTTAATGGCTGTAAACCAGCGCTGAGCAATAGGTATATTGTTCAGTATAATGCTGAGCCATTCCCCTTTTTCGGCACAGGGCTCATAGTGACTGGATACGTATTTTTAGTACTATTTATTATTTTTTGCTTAAGTAATGTTTTTTTAAATTGTCTGTATTTTATTGTGTTTATTTAATTGTCTGTCTTCACTTATCCACTGTATGTAGTTTCTGTGTGTTTGTTACTTGTGTCGAAATAAATGTATATATCTATCTATCTAAAATGGCCGGTTTAGATAAGTCATAATATGATTCATAATAACTACATAATAGGGATCTTCAAGTCGCGAGTCTTCTGGTTTCTTCTATGCAAGCGTGTTCCATCGTAGACCGCATCAACGCGGCGAGATCGTGGTCAAACGCGAGCCTACAACATATATTTCTCTAACATGCTTGGGAATTTGAGCATTATTTTGACAACCTTCTATACATCGAAATTGCTATACTGACCAAATACATGCGCGACCGGCAAAAGTTGTATGAAAAACCATAACTGTCGTGGTTTAGCGGCCAAATAAATTACATAGTAAACTCATATCTATCCATGGATGTATATGTACTACGCACTAGCAATCGCGATCCAAACACTCACTCTGTTCCACTGAACTGTACTGCAATCCGTACACCTTAGTTTAGTGCGGCTTCGACATTCACGCAGTTAGGACGCGTACGGAGCGGCACTATTATTATGAGAATTCGAATCAAAGTATGACATAAATAACAATTCAGTAGTCAATTGAGTAAATTTATTGGTTGTTCAAGTGAATAAATAGGTAATACTAACGTAATACCAAATTAGAAAAAAAAAATTGTTTATTATAATGCCACGCCATCTAAAATCATAGACTAAAATATGCAGATATTCCATTACAAAACCGGTTGTAGGTAAAAATATGTGACTAAACACGGACTTGACGTGGTGTTTTTAGAAAGTGTTTTAACTAGTTTATGTAAATGTTTTCTAGCCAGTTTGATATTTTTCATTATTTATTTTATGTTCTTTCTTTTTAGTATTAATATCTGTCAAAGGTCAGAAAATATGACGACGTGCGTAATTCGATACTGCAAAAATACATCAAAAAGTGTCAGTGAATCATCAGGTGACAGTTTGATTTCAAACTATTGTTAACGTACTTGAGCTGAAATAAACGCATAACAATTCATTTCATTTTACTTTTCTACTTTACCATATTTTTAATTATTACATTACTATAATACATTTGAAATAGAGTATGAATTGCAATGAAGTTTTGTAGGTACAAAAGCTGTGCCACGTCTGTGGTGTAAAATTTATAGGGACGACGGTTGTTACACTCGTTGAACGGAACACGTAAGCGCCATGAAATTCATGGCGCCTACAACGTTTTGGTCGCGAGTAAACTAAACTATAAGTGATCTAGCGCTGCATATTTTAATAGTATAACTAGTAGAACTTTAGTTCTAACTCACCAGCATTTAAACAAACTTTTTTCAAGAATGTTCTTCTCTATTGGTAGAATATATGTATCTGTCGTCTAATTTAAAAATGGAATGATCTTTTACTCCGAAATATGGCAACCAAGGAGGTAACATAACAAAGGTTTTATTTAAATTTCAAACTGGCTTGCAAATAGAAACCTGTTTATTGAAAAAAAAAACAAATGAACACTTTAACGCGGGAAAAATTATTGTTGTTCGTTGTTCGTCATGGATTTTGAAAAGTAATTGTGTTTTGATTTTCTTTTATAATTTCCGCGCATTATTTGAGAAAAGTACTATACAACAAGCCTTGGCCACAACTAGGCATTAATGGGCTTACGTGGGCTTATGTGGGCAGAGGCAAAGCCTCTGCCCACATTTTTTTTTTAAACTACTAAGGATGCAAACTATCATACGGTCCACCTGATGGTAAGCGGTTACCGCAGCCTATGGACGTTTGTAACACCAAGGGTATCACGCGTTGTCGACCCTTTAAAATTTTAATTTTCGAAATGCCCTTTTCGAAGAACCCCATACTGTAGTTCCTAGGGAAAACCTCGGCAGGGAGACCATTCCACAAGCGAAGTGTTCGCGGGAGGAAATTCCTTTGGAACCTCACGGTACGCGACCAGATCGTCTCCAAGGTGTGTGGATAGATTCCCTGCCGATGGCGAGCGATGCGATGATAAAACGAACCTGCAGGCACCATATCAAACAACTCCTCAGAACACAACCCATTATACAAGCGGTAGAACATACACAGGGAGGCAAAATCTCTCCTGAGACTTAAGGGAGAATCAACAATTCTCACAGCTCGTCTTTGAACAGAGTCAAGTGGCCCTAGTTGATATCCAGGTGCTTCTGCCCATAAATGACAGCAATACTCCATGTGGGACCGGATTTGCGCCTTATATAGAAGCAGTCTTTGCCCCGCACTGAAGTACCGCTTTGCCCTGTTGAGCACACCGAGCTTTTTGGATGCCAACTTTGCCTTGTTACACATTCAATCAATCAATCTACGTACTATAAAACCCCCACTAGATAAAAAGACGACCTGATATAGGTTGCTGGCCGCATCGATCGCTCTGGAAATGTATGGGGGAGGTCTATGTTCAGCAGTGGACATCTTATGACTGATATGATGATGATGATGTCTTCTTCAACTTATTAACATTATAAACAGCCATAAATTTCAAAAGTTTGCTCAAATTTTATTAATAACTGGGTAAGAATTTTCCTTAGGGAGTTCTATATGAAATTGCAAGGAACGAAAACAAATAGAATCGATTTTCCCATAGAAAGGGTGCGGTGGCGTTGGGCTAAGTGTTACAGTTGGGGATATACCGGGTGAAAATATGTTTGATCGGTTTAGTGATGATTTCTCTCTTGGCCTGAATGATACAAGAAGCTAAGCACCTGTATATTATTCGAAAAAAAGATTTGCCCGAGTATTATTTCAAAAACCATAGAGACTGTATTATTTATATGTAGCCACCATGGGCCATGATGGACAATCACAGAATGCGCAATGATTGCCACCATGATTACGCAGCTGTCTACACTATGGGTCATGATGGACAATCACAGAATGCGCAATGATTGTCATCATGATTGCGCAGTTACATTTGTTAATTATGGACGTCGAAACAGTAGCAGTTGCAGCTATTTATTTATTTAGTGTGGAATGGAAAAAGATTGTAAAAGAAAAAATCATGCAATGCCGTCACGACCCTCTACATTGAGGAAACGATAGAGAGAGAGATGTTTTACTAATCCTGGTGAATAATTAAGTATTTATTAATTTTTAAACTATTAAATTATATGATTACTAAACTTTGACCAATACTCGTAAAATAGCGCCCCGAAATGGACAACCAACTTACTTGACCTACAGTTTAATTAAATTTTACTGAGAAAACTTTCATGATTGGTTTCAATCATTATTATAAATACGGGATTTATCACGTACCGTCTTATCGGTGTTTCGACCGACAATGTTTCGGTTCAATTCGTGAACCTTCATCAGGGTGAGTGCGATCCGCTCCGACGAATTGAACCGAAACATTATCGGTCGAAACAACGATAAAGCGGTACGTGATAAATCCCGTATTTAAAATAATGAGTTTAATTCAAATTATTAACGGGAGCTCATGTAGGTTGGTTTTCTTTTTAGGGCTACAAATTGCAGTAATTCTGGATTTTAGACTTTTCCCTATACTTGCGTAATTAAAGCTACACGAATATCAAATTTCAGCACTGGGGGGTCACTGGTGTACCATTTGAATTTCTTTAAAGTTCAGTTTATACTAGGGCTAATAAATCAAAAACTATAAAGATTAAACTAAAATAAAAACGCGGTTGAAATGTACTAATAGTCCCATTTTGTTTTTTTTTTGACCCCTCTTGTACCCCAATGTCTCAACAACTCCCTAACATTATTAGTTCATTTAGTCACACCAGGATTGTGTCATCACTCATCACTACATATGTATAAAATTTCACGATGATCGGATCAACGTTTCGAAAGTTATCCTAGGACAAAAAAAACATACATACATAAATAAATAAATAAATATTGCTGGACATTTCACACAGCGCTATCTAGCCCCAAACTAATCAGAGCTTGTACTATGGGAACCAGATAACTGATAAAGTACTTATATACTTTTTTTTAATACATACTTATAATATATGGAAAAACATCCAGACCCGGAACAAATATCTATAGATCATGCAAACATTTGTTTCGCGGTGGGAATCGAACCCGCTACCTCCTGCGTCTCAGTCGGCTATTCGCCCACTGTGCCACGGAGGTCGTCATACATACAATGCCCAAGTCGATTTGGAGATCTCGCTTCGCTCGATTAACTAATATAAATTCCACTAGATTAATGAAAGGGAAAAGAGTTTTTTTTAACAACTTCCTTTTATTGCGTTTTTCATTATCTCAATAGCTGGTGCTCCCTGTATCACCTAATCTGCGGCACGCTCTTTATATCTCGCGATAAACCCAGGTATCTTGGAGCTTGGAAATATTGCTGCCATCCATTCTGAGCTTTGTCTCTCGCTACAGAAATGTCATGCAATTAACTGTAGAGCTCACGATTGCTTGCGTACGCTTTTATATCGACCGACGGTGAGAATCTTTGCTTTTCCATTTGTTTAAGTACTCTTTGCCAACATTTCAAACAAATTTGATACTCTACTGTTAATTATCAGGCAGTTTTTCAACCGAAGGGTGATGTATCAATTCAGTTGCTGCCAATTTCCTCATTAGAACGGATAGGTACTACGAGGGTCGTTCGGTATTCAACGGGCCTTTCGACGGCAATTTGTCTCTGTGCTTTATTAGGTATCTTTTTATTTGTTTTCAAACTTCGGAAAATCTCGTTTTTATTTTGGATGTCATAACTGTTTCACAGAAAAACAACAGGAGCCACAATACAGTTACTTCTGTTTGCAAAAAATAAAAAACACAAAATTCAGAAAAAAATAAGACTGTGAGTGACCAAGTTTAAAAGTAAAAACTTTATCTAATTTTCATCGTAAAATCGGTTTGCAAATCCACTTTATCAAGCGGTGAGTAATGTTTTATATCTATTCAAATGTAATCTCCTATCCGCTGCCGGCACAGATCCTCAGGGCAAAGGCGACCCCAACTAAACGAAATTGAATGTAAGAAACGAGGGTAGTTCTTACGAGCTCCATAACCGTCGATTTGTATTCGTCGTGTTCTGAAACGGCACGTATATGCTAATGTCTCATGTCGCTCCGCTTATCACTATAATAGATAAAGTCTGCAATAATTTATGACTGTCATGATTTCGATGAACTCATTTCAATCTTACAATCGAATTTGATTGATCAGCCTTCCCCTTTTGCCCTAGTTAGCTCCTTCATGAGCAAACTAAATCCTGGTAGATTATTTTCCATGATACAATTTATTAATAATTTTACTTGTGTAAAATAACAACCTAAGATTTGAGATGAATCTCATTCTACTGAGCAGTTGTCGATTCTACCGAAAATCTAGAGCATTCTAAATCTCCAGAGTCTCCTAGACTTATTTAAATAACGTGTGCTGAATGTAAAGTCAGAGAAGAACATGCATATTCTATAATGCAGTCTAGCATGTAGTAAGAGGTTAGATAAATCTTCGAACTTAAATTTTATTCATATATGTGAACTAGATATTCATCCAAATATCATATCCTCCATAAACACCACGAAAAGATTGTATGTTACTTTACTCTCTAGAAATGCCCTCTGCGCGGTGGGTGGTCTTTCTTATAATACATCATACCCTACATAAGACGAGGCCTGAATAAGGCATAACGATGCGGTGCCGTGATGAAAGGATGCCCGACCGACTCTAATGAATATAAATAATAATTGCCGACTACAAGTAGCAAGCAATGTCACTTGGGACAATCTCTAACAACGATACTGCTAAAAAGGTTAAACACTGATGCTAAGGCATTTGGAGCAAAAACCTAACATTATGAGGATTTATGAAACTATCTTTATATTCTTACTGTTGAATAAAAAGTGGTACTTTAATTGGCTTTGTAATTCATCTAGCTACTTTCCAGGTTTTTCGCTGACAATAAAACGAACTTGCAAGTTAAGTTCGATCGATATTATACGAGTAAGCTTCATTTGATGATATCTAAAGAATTTTAGAATTTTCCCTTTAACTTTTGTCGCATAGAGCCGATGAATACTAACGCTATTCTAAGAGATCCATTTAACATTATCAGCTCTGAATTTGCTCTCGTTTACCCAGATCACTACTTTGTATTCCAGAAGCACGCGCTAACACCATGTAAAAACTTTAAGTTTGCAACTTAAGTTTGAGCTACGTGCTTTGGTAAGACGAGATGTGATGTACAATGTTTTCTTGCTAACACCTACAAGGGAAAAATAAAGGGAAAACTGTACCTACGTGTAAATTATGTGAAATACGTCTTGAACAGATTTGGCAACGTTTCATAACACAACCCAACATGTATGTATGAAACAGCACAGATAAATAAATAATATACAAAGTAAACATTTTATAACTAGTGGCCCCGAACTGAGATCTCGCGAGTCTCCCATAAAATCTTTGACAATAATCTTTGACCATCAAAATGATTAACCAACTTACTTGACCTACAGTTTCATTTAAATTACAGGTAACGGGAGTTCATTTGAATTGGTTATTTTTTTTGGGGTAGAAATTGCAGTTATTCTAGATTTCAGACTGTTGCCTATATATGTGTCACTAAAGCTAAAGGCATACCACATTTCAGCACTGTGGGGTCGCTGGTGTACCCTGTGAATATTGTCAAAGTTCAGTTTTTATTATGGCTAATAACTTAAAAACTACAAGGTCTAAACTAAAAATAAAAACGAGGTCAAAATGTACTCACAAAAACCTTCTATTATACGTGCCATTTGATCGGAAATATCTCAACAACCCCCCCCCCCTCCACATTTTCAGCTCATTTAGTAACACCAAAATTGTGCCATCACTACCTACCTATATACCAAATTTCACGATGATCGGATAAACGCTTCGAAAGTTGAAAGAACAAACATACATACATACAACACCGATTTGCCAGAGTTGATTTAGAGATCTCGGTTCGCTCGATCAATTAATAGTAGAATAGAATAGAAAAACGCTTTATAGAATAATACTATATATAGTACAATGGGTGGCCTTACCGCTGAAAGGGATTTCTTCCAGGCAACCTTTGTAAAACCTATCTACCTAAAACTTTATACTACCTAGGTTGTACACATAAGGTATTATTATAAGAATCGTACGCAATGCAGACATGTCAAAAGAATGGGTACGTAATTGGATCTTTTTACCCGACTGCGCAGGAGGGTAATGTTGGATATGACGGCTTGACGTATTTTATCAACTGAGGTACCACTGGAATTGTCTGAATCACGAATGTGACATAGGCGATAATACCGGTTAGACTATTCTATCTATTCCGATCTGCATCGGAAAAAAAATTATATCTATGAAAAAACCAAAAAAGAAAAAAAGCCAAACAAATGATGACACTAAAGTTTACGGTTTTTACATTCCTTTCCATTCATTGGAGTTGAGTGCAACTTTTGATAATTAACACCTGTTAGTTAGTAAAGCTTGCCGGCACTGGGTTGCGCGCGACTGCAGCTAATTGCAGTTTAACAAATAATTACAAAGCTGTTTTGAATACATAGGTTATATTCAACCTGATTATTGTCTGGTTTACACTCAGACTAGAATCAGACGGTTCAATACCACGTAGCACAGCGTAGAAATTTCCTTAATTTTTATATCATCATTCCCACCGCGGAACACAATGTTTGCATGACTTACAGATATTTGTTCCGGGTCTGGTTGTTTCTCTGTATATTATAAGTATGTATTTACAAAAAAAATGTATATAAGTATTCTATCAGTTATTTGGTTCCCATGGTACGAGCTCTGCTTAGTTTGGGGCTAGATAGCGCTGTGTGAATTGTCCAGCAATATTTATTTTTATTATTCACACATATTTATTTTAAAACTCGTTTATTATTATTATTATTATTATCATTGTTTTGTAGGCAATGTTTATTTATAACGAATACATTTTTCTTGTACACTTAATTACCTTTCGAATCATCTCTCTCTCTCTTTCTCTAGCCTCAAAGGTTTATTGAAAGAAAACTTTTTTAGTTTTAAATTTGACTTTGTACAAGTTCTGTTTCGTTACTATTTTCCTGTGAATAATAGAGAATATAAAAACAGTTATAATGATAAATCAAAATGAACAAATATTTTTGTAATCTGGACTAAAAGTATTTTTTCAAAAAACTTTACTATAAAAACGGAGGGATAATTGGTCCACCAAGCGAAAACCACTTAAAAGCGCCCAGTCCACTACTAAAACTTATGAGTGTTGAAGTTTAGCTTGTTTTGCAAAGCACTCTGTTCTGACGTTAACGTATAGTTGGATTTTGCTTCGAGGTTTCTAATATTTTCCTGTTGGAAATTTCTGTCAATATTCCTCCACCAAATTCGAACTCACGATCTTTGGATTAGAAATAGGAGGCAGACATTTGATGGTTCCCTGTGGACTTCGTGTCCATGGTACAGATTTATTCGGTGAATGTTTGCAGGCAACATTTTATAGGGCCTTTGACTGTGAACCATAAAGTTTACTACATGAAGAGTAACTTCTACACTAGTAAGTCAGGGGTAACTTTAGTAGTTTCAAGACAGTATAATGTGGGAACGTTTTGTTAATGTGGGAACCACTGGTCCAATGAGAGCCAAAGGTCCAGAATCTGAACTGTACTGAGAGCTTGGCGTTGGTTTCGGTTGTTCGTTATGTATGCATGCTAACGAACGTCTATTGGTCTTCGTCAAGCTATAGTTTGATTTTCGCCAAACGATCAACATAATCCTTCCGCCTTCTGGTTTGGTAAAAAGCAAACACTAAAACAAATCATATTCATAAATTTTAGAAGAAAGTGTCAAGGAACTTCACGCTGAAATTTTCTATTATTTCCTAAAAGAACTGTAAATCCTATTTTGTGTTGAGTAGGTTTTTTATACTTAGAAAGCAATATCCAATATTCACTAGTTTTAGACTTACTAGTGTTTGAATGTTGGTTTGGTTAGTATTCCAGTCCTATCATAAGAACTTAAGAAGAAAGTCTCTCTGGAACGCGCTGCCGGTAGCTATCTCTACCGGCAGCGCGTTTCATAATCCAATGTCAATTCCAATGTGCCAAGTCACTTGCCATTTTTAAACGTATGCTCAGAGAACACTATCTGAGTATTTGTCGCTAGATATCTATGTATTTGTTATTAATTAATTTGTTTCTTAAATAAGTCTAAGTATGTGTTGTATAAATTGTTATGAGTAGTTATTATTTAGGCTTATTAATTTATGATTTTTTTATTTTTATATCATTAGTATTAGTATGTACATGTAGTATGTTAGGTACACCATTACACCCCAGGTAATGTCCACACAGTCCATTACATCCAAAGGTTGTCTGGAAGAGATCGCTATTTAGCGATAAGACTGCCAATTGTATTGATTTACGTTGTTATTTGTTTCATGGTATGCAATCAATAATTATCTAATCAAATCTAATCTAAGAACGGAGAAAGAAGTCGAGGGTTTTCTACGGTTAAGTTACAAAAATTTCTTCTAATTTAGCAAACAAATATTCGAGTGAGAATTTTTAGTCATACAAATTAATTAGGGGGTTCAATAAATATGTAGTTACCACCTTCCTTCTGCCAAGTTTTTTCTTGTATATTTGAAGAAAACTTTATTTTATAGACTTGTTTTCTTCTAAGTTCCTATTGTCTGCCAGGTTACATAAAGCCAAACAAACAAATTAAATCTAGCGTAAGATATGCGTATCCATATATACATACTGGATTATTATCCCGTTTCAGAATGGAGGCTTTAATGTGTCTGCTTACTAGATAATTATTGAACGAAATATGCCCTAGATAGGCTATAGTCTGGTCTAATTCGTTAAAGCACTGTATAGCTTAGGCTGGTAGAACGACCAATTTACCTCAAGTACTAACACAGTATGTTTTTGAGCTTTTATTTTGGTATAAACGTTGCTTGAAGTATTCTAACCATGAAAATAAAAAAAACTTTTGTATAACTAGTGGTTTGCTACGATTAAAACAAAAAATATTATTTGTAATCTTGACTATCAAAATAAAAATAGTGCCACGAAATAGTAACCAACTAACTTGGCCTACAGTTTCATTCAAATTACAAGTAACGGCAGTTTATGTTAATTGGTTAATTTTTTTGGTGTACAAATAGCAGTTATTATAAATTTCAGACTTCTGCCTATATTTATGTCACTTAAGCTACACGCATACCAAATTACAGCACTGTGTGCAGCACTGGTGTACCCTGTGAATGTTGCCAAAGTCCAGTTTTTATTGTGGCTAATAACTCAAAAACTATAAATACT
Organism: Philereme transversata; assembly: GCA_963924445.1. Lineage (NCBI taxonomy): Eukaryota > Metazoa > Arthropoda > Insecta > Lepidoptera > Geometridae > Philereme > Philereme transversata. The sequence continues at coordinate 10,970,876 of OZ004353.1, forward strand.
TTACTAAAACTATAAACAGAGTCTAAATGTACTAATGAAGACCTTTCATTTGACGTCCCATTTGACCTAATAGTCTCATCATCATTTTTTTTACCCCTCTTAAACCCCAATATCTCAACAACCCCCGAACATTTTTAGCTCATTTAGTTGCACCAAAATTGTGCCGTCGGTCGCCTATGTATTAAATTTCATGATGATCGGATCAACGCTGCAAAAGTTATCCTCAGACAAACAAACATAAATACATATATACAACGCCGATTTGTCCAAGTTGATTTAGAGATCTCACTTCGATCGATCAATTATTTTCTATAAAAAGGTTGATTATGAGAAAAAAATGAAGTCAACTTTAAATCCTTTAAATCAACTATTTTTTGGACTATGTAAGTAAAAACGTAACTTTGGACTTCGGGTTTATTTTATAGCTATGCTAGTTTTAGGCGTATGTCTATCAAACTAGTGATTCTTACAGTGTTTTTCAATGAAATGATTCATACATTTCAAAAAGTTGTAAAACAATCATTGTTCTCGTGATGAAAATCAGGTACACCTTTCGGGGAACATAGTTTCCTCGAAAGGTTATCTACACCTTTTGTTTAATTGTTTAATTAAGTGGCTAATTACACAATTATACAAAAGTAGGGTAGCGATGGATGGCCCCATGTATACAACCATATTATACAACATAATACCACAGCCTATAAACACGAATATTCTTTACAGTAAATAAACCAGTCTAAACTAAGCTCGAACTAACCGCAGCTACTCTCAATTACCATCAGCTGGTGCAGATAAATCTGTTTGGATTGGCTATTTATGTAACTTGACGGATTCCCTGATTGGTTGTCCGAAGTGACCACTTAAATATGTTGGCTGTAATTGACTTATCTCTTACGGGTTCTACTTGAGAGTTCTTTTACTTCAAGTATCGTGTAATTTGACCCCTGAGGCCAGCAGTTACGTTAGAAATGGGAAGCAAAAACATGTTTAATTTATATATTTAGTTTATAGACCTTCGTTTGATCACGATCACAGATGTTAAGTAATGATGTGGTCGATGATGGGACACGAAGGTCTAGAAGACCTCGCAAGAGTACAACAAGGCCTTGAAGATGCATAATTTGTGGTTTTCAAGGAAAACATGTAGTCTACAAAACTAGAAAAAGATCGTTCAGTAAGTATCTCATATTTCCTTCCCGCAGAAATACTAACCCAATTAAAAACTGTGTTCATTTGACAAGCAATATAATCAGGAAATACGGACGGCCTAGCTAGACCAAAAGAGATAATAACAAGGCGATAGGATAGATCGATATAATTAAACGGGCACTCTTGCCAAGTTGGCCAGGCCGACCGTGGACGCTTGCCTTCATCAGACTTGGCGATGGCTTCTTTCATTATTTGAAAGAAGTGTACTACATGAAAGTGTGAGTTGTTTACTACTCAAAATTTGTCGTTGACCATATCCAGTACCTATTCGTATTTCATACATATTTAGTATTCAGTGACCAAAAGGTTTAATCATTTTCATTTTTTTCAATATGGCGGCGCGAGCGACGGTAGCTCAAGGACGTAAACTTGGAATATTGATTAAGATACCCAACTATACAAATGCACCTACAAAATTAGAACTCTCCTTGACCTTTTGTAGTGAAAACCTCTTTTTTTTTGTCTGTATTGCCTGGACTAAAGGCCAACTGTTTAGTTTAAATCATGCTCTTCTTAAATTTTTATTGCTGCATTGTTTGCATGCAACCGGCTCGAAGGACATGAATCACGGAAATTACCTTCAGAACGTATAATAATCTAATCAATAACAAAGGTTTCCAGTGAAACTGTTCAGAACACCTGTTTAGACAAAACATGAATAACATTTTGTTGACCTTGGTGATTTATCGGTCGGCAGTCTATTATAAGAAAAGGTTACAAATCGGGGCATGTTTTTGAGTTTGAACACTCATGTCTATAGAATAAGTGGATATAGTAGGAATTCTTATTTCGGGTGAAAGTAGATGTATAACCATAAAAGACGGAAGATGTACATGGATTATGAATAAATCTTTTCTCACATTAACACATTCTCACACATAACATATTTCCACCCCGTCGAGCTTATATTTAATCGAGCGAAGCGAGATCTCCAAATCCACTTGGGCAAATCGGCGTTGTATGTATGTTTGTTTGTCCGAGGATAACTTTCGTAGCGTTTATCCGATCATCATGAAATTTGGTATATAGGTAGTGATGGCACAATTTTGGTGTGACTCAATGAGCTAAAAATATTGGGGGGTTGTTGAGATATTCGGGTTCAAGAGGGGTAAAAAAAATGAAAAGAAGAATATTAGGTCAAGTGTGACGTCAAATGAAAGGTCTTCATTAGTACATTTGAACTTCGTTTTTATTTTTAGTTTAATTTTTGTAGTTTTTGTGTTATTAGCCATAATAAAAACGAAACTATGACAAAATTCACAGAGTACACCAGTGACCCCACCATGCTGAAATTTGGAATTCGTGTAGCTTTAGTGATACAAATATAGGCAAAAGTATGATATTTAGAATAATTGCCATTTGTACCCCCAAAAAATATTAGCAATTAACAAGAACCCCTGTTACATTTAATTTGAATGAAACTGTTAGTCAAGCAGGTTGGTTATGCATTTCGTGGCACCAATTTATTAGTCAAAGATTAAAGCCGGCATGCACAAAGATCACTAAACGTATTTAGCTACTAAACATGTTTAAATGTGATTTTTTAATATTTGTATGATTTGACAACTCATTAAATCATATTTAGCCACTAAATACGTTTAGGCATCGTTGTGCAAGTCGCCCTATGAATAATATTTATTTTGGGAGATTCGCGTGATCTCAGTTCGGGGCGAACCACTAGTTAAAACTTCCGATTTGAATGAAAATCTTTACGTCCATCACATTTCCATAATATCACATGCGCAGAAATAGGTTCTTTTATTATAATTTTAATGAAAAAGCTAGATAAAAGCCTTCAAGACATGTTAGAGGCCTGCCTGCCTGCCACTTTTACACCAGAGTTGGCTGTTAGCTCATACGAACCGTACGTATTTACTCTTAGTATTTGGATCTACTTTCAGGCCTTTGTAAGTAAATCTATTTATAGCATTGCAATTCACTGCATGCCATTACCCTTATCTGCCGCCGGAGAACGCTCGGCATCCACATTGTGGGGTCTGCGGGCCACAATACCCTGTCCGTGCCGGAACGCACCGGGACCGTGTTCCACTAATTAAACTTTACAGAAGTATTCACAGTACCAGGTGGCTTGACATGCCCGACCAGTAATTGGACTTTTTCGTTTCATATGCAGCCGGTGGCGGCATAGCTCGTAGCATTAAACTGAAAGAGGATATTGACTTTATTAATCCCCGTGTTGGAAATTCTCTGAAGGCCGATTCAGTCAATTAGAAAGTTTGATCTACTCATAACTAGTCTACTACGCAAATGTAACTGAAAAGTGATGTTTTTTGGAATGTCATCGTAAGCAATTTGGGTAAAAATAGGCAAATGCTTATCCGTAAAATGATCACTAATATGAACCTGGTACATATTTTGAATACCTATACCTATATGTACAAGTACCGGCACGAAACTTTAGCGCTGACCGTTATTGCGCAGAAGTTAAAATTAAGGTACCTGAGGGGGGCTAGCGGGATGAAGGGCGGGTGTGTGTAGCGCCGATTGGCTCTCCAGTCGCTTTCTGTTCCCCGCGCTGATACGATGCCCCGCGCACATCCAGTGTACAGTTGCGTTCTTATTTGTATTTTTATTGCTGTTACTTGAATTTGTTTGCTAAATTAACTTCAACACATCATGTTAATTATGTCTTAGGTACCTACTATAAATCTTTGGACATTGAAATTGGAGATAAACTATTTATTAAAGTATAGGTAATATTATTTGCGCAGCTATCCTCCACATTTCGTTCAGCGCTAGACTTACTATTTGACATTACATTAAACTAATGTCAGTAACGTTATTTAGCTAATAATTAATTAAAGTTATAATTGTATTGCGTGCGCTAGACTTACGTGCCGCTACTTATACCTATATTTTTTTTTTATTCAGCTAACAGCACTTGAGGACTAATAACCATCATACCAATCATATGTATTATAAATGGAAAAGTGAGTTTGTGAAGCTTTCACGTCGTAACAGCTGAACCGATTTCAATTAAATTTGCTATATAGATAGATTATGACCATGAATGAGGCATAAGCTACTTTTTACTGAAAAAACCACGCGTGCAAAGCCGCGGGCGGCTGTTAGTACTAAATATACTGCTAATGCATTATTACATTTAGGATAATAGAATGAAAATCTTTTGTGTCAAGACTTTCAGTCGTTTGTGACGTAATTTAATTTCCACATCAAAGAATTAAATCAACATAAATTGTAAATTACAAAACAATGCTAATTTTAACAAAAGCTTCCAGTTATACGCCAAAACCGAGGGAACTTTGCATCACAGATGCCCTAAATAGCTTTGTGAAATGAACCGCCTCTATGCAACGAACTGTGAACTGGAAGGTTCTACTCCAGAGTGATAAATATTTAAGAACAGATTAGTTTTATTTGTGAAATAATTAAAAACATAAAACTTAAAAGTAAAGAACCGATACTTTACATATTATAAATAGATATAATATGTAAGGTATCTTACATGTTATACTGAGTGAATTTGTAAAAAGTGGACTTTTATGGAACGACTGCTAATCCAGAAGAACAATCTGTATGATCCTTAACGTATTTAGTGACTAAACATGTTTAAATTTGACGTATTTATATGATTTGACCACTCCTTAAGTCATATTTTGCCACTAAATACTTTTAGGCATCATTGCGCAAGTCGCCGTTAGAATATGTTTGATTGATTTTTTTAGATCAGTAGTTAGTGCTCATGCACTTAACAATTTTTTTGACTTGGATTCTTTGTCGATGCAGATGACGTCCTCGCAGTATTTGAAAACAGTGAATCGTGTTATCTCGCAGTTTTGGTGTTGTTATTGATCGAGCTAAGCGAGATCTCCAAATCAACTTTGGCAAATCGGCGTTGTATGTATGTATGTAAGCATGTATGTTTGTTTGTCCGAGGATAACTTTCGAAGCGTTGATCAGATCATCGTGAAATATGATACATAGGTAGGTAGTGATGGCACAATTTTGGTGTGACTAAATGAGCTAAAATGTGGGGCGGTTGTTGAGATATTGGGGTTCAAGAGGGGTAAAAAAAATTAAAATGAGGCTATAAGGTCAAATGGGAAGTCAAATGAAAGGTTTTCATTTCAATCCTGTTTTTATTTTAGTTTAATCCTTGTAGTTTTTGAGTTATTAGCCATATAAAAACAAAACTTTGACAAAATTCACAGGACCCCACATGCTAAAATTTGGTATTCGTGTAGCTTTAGTAACACAAATATAGGCAGAAGACTGAAATCCAGAATAACTGCATTTTGTACCCCAAAAAAGAATAACCACATAATTATATGAACTCTCGTAACCTGTAATTTTAATTGAAACTGTAGGTCAAGTTAGTTGGTTATTTATTTTGTGGCACTATTTTGACTGTCAAAGATTACAATTTTTTTATGGGAGACTCGCGAGATCGCAGTTCAGGGCGAACCACTAGTTTATTATTCTAACAGCGGCGATTATGTTGGGCGCCGTTGCATATTGTGTGCACGTCGACTCCGTCGTATGATCATTACGGTTCGTACCTCCATAGCGATTATTGTTACTCTGGTTAAAGGCTGGGGCTATTCCAATAGCGCTGAACTTTGTTAAACTTAATTAGCGTTTAGTAGTTAGCCAAACATAAGTTTCTACGTAACAATCTTAGTTTTAGTGTTGCTTAGGTCTCAAGTCATTAAGCTATTTAAGCTTTTATGCTTTACCCACACACACAAACACACACTCGCATTCACAAACAGGACGAAAGAGACTATCTCCCACAACACAGATTTTACCTAGGGTGGGAGCTAGTGAGTTTGTGCAATGGATTATTCTTTCGTTAAGATATTTGCTAAAAATATAGCTTCCTAACTGTATGTAGCATTGTATTGTTTCCTGAAATAACAGATTAATTATTTATTTATTATTTATTTTACTCTCAACGAGCTAATGAAAGGATATGACTAGTTTACACGAGCAATTATCCATATGATGAGTACAGGTTCGTGCAGATAATTTTAGTTAAATTTACTCCCACTACTGAATTTTGTGTGGAACACTATCATTCGCCTACATCACCTTTGCGTAAATTTTGTGTAAACACTATATTTCTCTCAATAAATAAACGTCTTGTCATTACTGTAGATTCTGCCCACTAAGCTAAATAAGCCCACTCCATCTAAAACTGTGCTATTCACTATAGGAGCTGTGTCCATGCACTCAGCCTGCTAACTTGCCACTTGGCACTTTATACATTGTCTTCAGTAGATTGTATATGAAGGCCTAAAGTATTCTCCAAAATAAAACTAGCCACACCACGACTTAAAAAGTTATTTTTTTAAACACAGTGACATTATAAACCTATTTTAATTATTGGGTTCCAGCTTACTCGCCCCAGCTTCGCACGTATTGTTATCTAAATAAATTTAGCATTCAAGGATAGTGTAGCTTTCTATCTGTGAAAGAATTTTCAAAATCGGTTCTGTAGTTACGGAGATTATCCATTATATACAAACTTAAAAACTAGTTTTATCTTAGAAAACTTTCGTGATTTATTTCAATCATTATTATAAATACGGGTTTTATCACGTACCGTCTTATAGGTGTTTGGACCGACAATGTTTCGGTTCAATTCGTGAACCTTCATCAGGGTGAATGCGATCCACTCTGAATAACGTCTCGCCTCGCGCTGCGCGCCGCAGCCCTCTGCGTGCAAGTAGACAAGCGCGGTGGTGGGGATTGAGTCAACGATGGCCCAGCGCATTGACAGGCTGCATCATCATCATTATCATCACTGCTGCTCTCTTCGGTAGTTCTCGATACAGGCAAACACACAACACTAACTATGTCTCTATGTTCACTCACTCTTCTGTCGCTTGCATCATACATGGCCTCCAGGCTGGCGGTAGATCCTCTATCTTTGTTAAAGTTCGGCATACGACGGTTTGGTTCACGAATTGAATTCACTGTCGGTCAAAACACCGATAAGACGGTACGTGATAAATCCCGTATTTATAATAATAATTGTTTCACCTCTTTATAATATTAGTATAGATAAAGTTATTAGAAACTATTTTAGAAACGGGTTGTAGTCTCGCTGGATTTTTTGCATTTTTTATTATTGCATTAATATTGTACAAACTATTAAAATCTACAAAAAAATGAATAAATAATTCCTTCAATTAACACGATCGTTATGTAGAAAGAATAATTTAAACAAACGACTGTTGAGTAACTGTAATATTGATGACGCCTGCCAACTGCAAATTGGTTCAACTGGGACTAAACTAACAAACACATCAATTTGCAGCCATCATTGCTATTTCATTAACGAGAATGAACCTATCCATTGGATTGTGTGAACGAAGTTATTTAAAATGTTATAAGTTAGTAATATCGAAAATCGGCCGAAATGGTTCCAGAAATGATATAACGGCAGCTTGCGTTGCGCTTGACTTGGCGGAGCACTGCCGTGCCTCCAGATTTTAAGAGTAACGTTTGGGCGATAAGAATATTATTAACTCCCTCTTGTGGGATATCTTCACGGATTTGAGTAATGTGTAAGAGCTTTGAGGATGTCCATCATAGAGTCGTAAGTTCAGTAGTTTGGTTACTGTTATCTGAAGTCAGTTTTAAGTTAAAAAACAAGTGGCACTCCGGGAGTGTCGACAGAAGTGAAAAATTTAGCGCTTAATGTTTGGGTATTCAAAATTTAAAAGAAGACTACACTACAGATACTTATATATAGAGGTGTCGGTACCGGTAACAGTGTCGCAGTTTTTTTTCTCAAAAAATGCCCAACGCGCCTAAAGTTTTCACTTCAAAAGTAAATTTAAGTTAAAAAGGTTCTTGGCTGAGTGTACTTACCCAAAGGCAAACCCTTGTAACATCTTAATTTTCCTTATAATTATGAACTCACCTAACTTCCACTTAGGTCTGGACTGAGTGTAATATAATTATGTACGGGGTTTAACAAGCCTCTTCTTTAGGGAGAAAATGTTACTCGCATTCCATTTTCGGACTATTTGCTTTGATAATAGGAACCATGTAATCCCATTAGTTTTCTCTCACGTTATATCGTTGCCAAGAGAAATGGCAATTCGATTAGGAAATAGACGAGTTCCTATTATTATTTCGTTTTATCATCGGGAGATCATTCTCAAAAAAATAGTTCGCTGTCCGTTTTGAAAATATAAATATAGCTGGACATTTCACACAGCCCTATCTAGCCTCATACTAAGCAGAGTTTGTACTATGGGAATCGGATAACTGATATAATACTAACACTTTTTTTGTAAATACATACTAATAACAACACTTACAACTTCTAATTGACAATATATCCACCAAAGCTATTAAATATGTAACCCATCTCATATCACCTATTAGGAGCTATATCTTTAAACTATCCAAGCATAGTTTAAAGATATAGCTCCTATCCACAAGGAATATTTCCATCGAAATTAAAGACAACTGTAATTAAACCAATTCACAAAAAAGAAAGAATAGTAGATATTTATAATTAAAAATAAAATTTCAAAATTAAAATATTTTTATTCATTAAAATCACAAGGATCACTTTGAAACGTCAATAATTATAGACCAGTTGCTTTAATACCAATTTTTTCTAAAATATTCGAGAAGGTTATATTTAAAAACTTATACGACTACTTTGAAGAGAAAGAAATACAGATAAAAGAACTGAAATGATTTCGTAAAAATAAATCAATTTACTCCGCTATTTACGAATTCTTAGAAATGATATATCCTAGAATGGATAAAAAGCAACCAGTGTATTCAGTGCACCTAGATATGACCAAGGCATTTGACTATCCTTTTAAATAAACTTGAAACATACGGTGTGTTAGGTCTACTGAAATCTTACTTTAGCAATATAACTCAGATCACATATATAAATAAAATCTGCTCTAAGACTAAGCTTGAGAAAACATTTGTCTCTACTTAGAGAGTAGTGACTCATGGAGTACCACAAGGAAGCGTTCTGGGATCTCTATTATTTCTATTATACATCAATGACATAACAATGGACACCAGAAATTAAATGATACTTTTTGCAGATGATAGTAATGTGGTGTGTCATAGTGAAGATGAAGTCAGTAAGAGTCTTGGGTCCATAATAAAATGGCTAAATAATAATCATCTCAAAATAAATCTGGACAAGAGCAAAGTGATGAATTTCAGACAGACATCCAATAAAGGACGACCAACCAAAGTTATTTATGACGGCAAACAGATTTTTGAAACAGCATATCATATATAACATATAACAGAAATCCATATATTTGAAAAAAAACTAATTTAAACAATATTAGCCATTAGTTCTACCCGTGTTTTCATTTAATGTCGTATATATCAAAACACGTAATACATTTTTTTACATAAAATAAATAATTAACCGATCTTCACCGACTGCAACTTCTACCAAACATAGCTAAGAATAACATAGCTATGTAACCGCAACTGCATTGACATCTTTGAAAGTGTGCCTCGGACAGACACACAGACAACAAAGGCTTTAAACTTATAGCATCCCTCTTTTGAAGTCAGGGGTCGATAGGATAGCCAATCACTCGTCTACGCAAATTAAAAGTGTTCACGTCCACATCACACAATTCCCGTGAATTCCGACCTACGACTGCAAATGAATTCTGGCGCATATTGGTTCATATTCTTGTTTCAATTTTATGGCGTTTACTACAACGGAACGGAAGGTAGGTCGGACAGTTTTTTACCTTTTACTTTACTTCTGAAATTTCACTTTCCGCAGTAAAATAGCATAACTTATAGTGTAAAAGTTTGCTTAGAAATGTTGTATGATCATCATATTGCGGCCACTGCATTGATGGACGCTAGCAATCTTGCATAGATAAATATGGCTGGACATTTCACACAGCGCTATCTAGCCCCAAACTAAGCAGAGCTTGTATTATGGGAACCAGATAACTGATAGAATACTTATATACTTTTTTTTATAAATACATACTTCTAATAAATAGAAAAACATCTTGACCCGGAACAAACATCTGTAAATCCTACGCAAACATTTGTTCCGCGGTGGGAATCGAAGCCGCTACCTCTGCGTCTCAGCCGGCTATTCGCCCACTGCGCCACGGAGGTCGTCATTATATAGATGCACATGAGATTCATAAAATGTAATGTTTCAATAATCAAATAAAACTACGTAATGTTGAAGAACATCGAAAGGTGAATTAAGGGCGAATGAATGAATGAATGAAATACTCTTTATTACACACCAAACAAAAATACAGTAACAAAGGAAATAAACAATAAATAACGGTACAATGGGCGGTCTTATCGCTAAAAGCGACCTCTTCCAGACAACCTTTATTCCGAATATTAGATTATTCCACATTAGATGATGTGCACCATCTTGATGGATTGTGTAAAGAATAGGACAAAGAGAGAATCACTGATGAAAAAGTTAAATTTAAATAGATTTGACATAGTTACATTTAAAAACATTTTAGCAGAACCCACTACAGAAGCGGCTAATCTGCTAGCTGGAGTTTTTATGCATCGGTGATTCTGTCAATGCAGGTGAGATATGATATATGTAATAGTATTTAATAGTGTTATCAATTAGTAAAGGGTACGATGGGGCTATTATACCATGATGTAGGTAAAAAGTCTAAAGTAAAAATATAAAAAAGGGCGAATATGATTTAACGAGTTGTCAAAATATACAATTTATACGTCAAAATTAAACATGTTTAGTCGCTAAATCCATTTAGGGATCGTTGTGCAAGCAGGGCTAAATCTAGTTAATCTATAGTCAAATCAAGATCCGAGTCTCGATAAGGCAAGGCAAAGTCTGACGTAACCGAAATTTAACTCTAAAGATAAAATTACTAAAATTAGGGTAGGTACAGTTGGGAACTCGGTTTATTTCCTCACTTACTAAAAACACAGCTCACGGTACAAAGTGTCGCCAAGTAAATTATTCAACGAGCCTATTCGCGCAAAACCTCTTGGGACTGAGTCTCTCAGCATACCCTTTTGGCATGTAGATTCATGTGCTATATTTCTTGAAAGGTCAAAAACAGTAACAAAATAGTATTGAACTGAATGTGACGGATTTAAACAAATGTGTTTCCCTGGAAGGTGTCCTATAAGGAGGTTAGAGATCTTAAATAGCGCACCCTCCAAAAACTAAAAAACTTCTTCATCACATCAAAAACCATCAATCTTTATTCAAACATGCTTTTGCAACGGCTTACTTTATGTCAACTAGTAACAAGTAGATGCACTGGAGAGACAAATGGAATAATCTTTAGTCAAAGACAAGTCCAAACCCTTTTAGTAACTAGGTATAATACATAAATAAATAATGCTGGGTATCACACAGCGCCATCTAGCCCCAAACTAAGCAAAGCTTGTACTATGGGGACCAGATAACTAATAAGATACTTATGTATGATATTCTTTTAATCCATACATATTATATAAAGAGAAACAACCAGACCGGAAAAATATCTGTAGATGATGCAAACATTTGTTGCGCGGCGGGAATCGAACCTGTAACCTGCGTCTCTGCTGGCTATTCGCCCACTGCTGCACGGAGGTCGTGAAACACATACAGATAGCTTAATCAATACGTGGCAGATTGCTAGTGTAACAGAATAGTAATTTTCTATTCTGTGGTTTCTGCCTTCTAGCATATATGTATTCTGACTACGTGCTCCATTCCATCCGTCGCGTCGCGTTCGTGGGTAACAAAAACCGGCGAGTTTAAAGTAGAGTAAAAAGCAAAGTCCGATTATTCTATTCTTGTAGCTTGGACATCTGAAAAGGCTCTAGAATTATCTTCCATTATTCCGGTCGGGTTTCCATTTGAGGAATATTTTAGAAATGTTAGAATAAATGTGGTTTAAAGGATATTTGAATAAAATTCGTCGTCTTTGAGGACTGGCGGAGAAAGTTACGAATTTACAATATTAGTATTGATATCGAAATAAACACAGAGTATTTGTATTACGAGTAGAACCGATCCTCAAATCTAATAACAAATTCATGTACTTACCTATAGTGACACTTAAAGTAAACAAATGGCTTAGCGTTTTATAAGAATTATAACTTGAAAAGAAGGGAAACTATGGTACTTTTACTTAGAATGACTTCATCAAGCTTACACCGGGCCGGTGTAGTCTAATCGATTTTCACAACACGTGCTGCCTAACGATTCAATAATACATTATCATACGGTATAGGTAAATAAAAGCAAGCAGACCATTATTCAAACATGCATTAAAAATATAGGTAAATTATATACGTCATTGACAAGGTTCCATGCAACTCTATTCCGCTCATTAGCCCTATAGTCTGGCTTGAATTTAATTAATATTATTATGTTAGGAATAACATATGGTAGGTGGTTGGTGTTTCTCTACGAGATAGAATTACAAATGAGGAGATTCGTAGACGAATCAAACTGACTCTTTTTTAATTCTATATATAGTCCTCCTCATCGATTACTATGACGGCGACTCTAACTATATTTAAATTTAAAGAAAACACTATGCTAAATTTAAATATAAACGTAGGTTAATTTAATTTAATGTAATTTTGAATACATTTAGTATTAAAAATTAGCACTATTTTTACTAAAAACGGGATATTTACCATGATTTGTGAGTTCTTGAGTGTCCCGATATTTCGATGCAGTTGCGGTAATCACGGGTAAACATCATCATGGCATGATCAACATGATCATGGCGCATGCAACTGCGTCGAAATATCGGGACACTCAAGAACTCACAAATCATGGTAAATGTCCCGTTTTTAGTACAAATAGTGTTAATAACCATGATAGTTTCAAAAGTTATTAAAAATTAGCCCTAATATAGCTTGCAAGACCAAACTTAGTTTTAAAAATCCTATAACAGGTGTCACAATAGAGTTGGCCTGCTTTGTGTCGAGTGGATGAAGCCGGTTTTCTTCGAAAGTTTTCGGGCATTCATGACACTGACGGCCGTTGAGTCAGAAAGGTTCTCTAGTGGAGAACTCGCACTGGAAAGTTCAGCGTAAGACGCACCCCCCCACTGACGACGCCCTGATAAAGGGGACTGGGAGCCGTTGGGAGCAGACCGCACAAGATCGGTCGCTCTAGCGATCTATGGGGGAGGCCCGTACCTGTAAAAAGTTATCAAAATCAACCTAAAACTCGATATAATATTACAGCACATCGCATATAATTATATGTAAAGCTAACCACCACCTAGACTTGATCTTAATTTATATAAATTAGAGTAACACACACCACTTCCACTTCCGGCGTAATAACTGCTGTTATTCTGCGGTCCCGCCGTTTAAACTGCTAATATTCTGTGGCTATACCACTTACTTGTTATTCTGTGACGTTGCTAACGTGCTATTGTCGGCCTTGGCATACATTCACCTGTCATAATATTTCTGCGACACCCCAATTTTGGGGCGTCAAGGCGGGGTTTCATTGAGCGAAATAAAACATACGTACATCATGCAGCATTTTCTTATGCAAATATGATTGGTGTGTAGCAACTGGATGTACGCGGTCGATAGCGGGTTAACCACATTGATCTGTGTAAATAAATTCTTGGGTAGGTATTGTAAGAATAAGCGAAGCAAAATCTATTGTTCTAAAAAAGTCTAAGCGCTCGACGCACACGAAGATTGTGCGTTTTGTTGCTGCAGCGCGTGGCTCGTGTGCGGTGAGGCTTCATCGTCATCACCATATCAGCCAGAGGGCATCCACTACTGAACATAGGCCTGCCCCATAGATTTCCATTGCGACTGATCTTGTGCGGCCTGCACCCAACGGCTCCCAGCAACCTTTATCAGGTCGTCTTTTCATTTAGCGGGGGGCCGCAAAATACTTAAGGTCCCGAACATGGTCGCGTTTCTTTTGTTTTGACGGAAAAATGCGGCAAAATCGTGCAGAAGGGTCAGAACTTGCATTAAACCCACACACCGGCTAGTTCATATTGACGCTATCAATGTAGCCAAGTACTTATTTAATAAAATATGAGTAGAACTCGTTATTATAAACACGGGATTTATCACGTACTGTTTTATCGGTGTTTCGACCGTTATGTAAGATATAACTATTTGTATTTATTTATTCGACAAAATGTTACATACTAATAGTTTAGTTAACAGTATTTCGACGACCTCCGTGGCGCAGTGGGCGAATAGCCGTCTGAGATGCAGGAGGTTCGATTCCCGCCGCGGAACAAATGTTTGCATGATCTACAGATTTTTGTTCCAGGTCTGGTTGTTCTTTATATAATGTATATTATAAGTACAAAAAAAAGTAGGTATATAAGTATTCTATCAGTTATCTGGTTCCCATAGTACAAGCTCTGCTTAGTTTGGGGCTAGATAGCGCTGTGTTAAATGTCCAGAAATATTTATTTATTATCATAGTATTAATACACTGTAAAACCCTGAGGTTTATCTCGGTGCTTAGAGACACTCGAGCACATTATTTAGATACTTACATAAATACCTCCTTTACCTAAACATAACAATTACTACCGACCTACCCACCCAAATTACCTAATATTAATTAATTAGTTATTGACGACACGCTAATAAGCCGCCGTCCTTATTTGTTCACATAGATCCTGCCCATCCAAAGGTTGCCTGGAAGAGATCGCTTTTAGCGCTAAGGCCGCCCATTGTACCTATGATTTAAAAGTGTATATTCTTTTATCACACTAATATTATAAATGTGAAAGTTTGGATGCTTAAATATTTATTTGTTTGTTTGTTACTTAATCACGTCGTAACGGTTGAACCGATTTCGATGAAATTTGGTATATATGTAGATTATAACCTGCATTAACACATAGGCTACTTTTTATCCTATAAAGCAGGTCCCAGGGGATAACAATGGGGTGTCAAATCAAGTTGCGACAGCGTGTTTAGCTCTATTTCTAGGTTACCTACACATTTAGTAGTGTAACGCGTACGAAGTCGCGGGGAACAGCTAGTATGTTTATATTTAATGGTGTGTAATAAAGAAATTATCTAATCTAATCTAATAAGAAGAAGAACAAGAACTAAAAAATAGGTGCAGGTACGGAAAGACAAAATCATACGATGGATTGAATAATAGGTTATTTAATACATCGTATGATTTTGCCTTTCCGTAGATTAGATTAGATTAGATAATTTCTTTATTGCTTAGTAAAATGCTTGATAAGAAGAACAAAAACAAAACTAAAAAATAGGTTGCAGGTACGGAAAGGCAAAATCATAATCATACGTATGATTTTGCCTTTCCGTACCTGAAACCTATTTTTTAGTTTTGTTCCCAGTTGTATCCGTTAACGCGAATAAAACAGAACCTATTCTATAATTTAAAATAAATATTCCACCTTGAATCTTATTATTAACTTATTACTTTTTTTATAACAGTTCTATCATTTCTCTTTATTGGTATAAAAAGTAAATACATTATGTAATGTTATAACAAAGTAGGGGTTTTGTGACAGCCTCACCGATTTTTATGAATATATTATCATGTTACCAACCAGTTTCCGTCAGTTTCTGTGACCAAAAGTGGTGGGTTGGTTGAATGGTGATATTTAGACATCGGATTTTATGCACTGCAACACTGTAATTACGGCGTTAATGCATATTTTAGGTAGGGGGAGGTAGGTATAGGGAGATAGGTGACGACCGACGCGGCCCGATTGCGAAATTTTGTAAAATATAAAATTTTGTCAGTTGACGTAGAGAGGTCGTTTTCGGAGTACAAAGGAATACAAATGTCACAAACATTAGGAAAAATAGTAAATTGTCACAAAAACTATGCATAATTTTATGAATATTTCGCTGGTTTTGAACAGTCTAAAAATATATAAAAATAAAAGAGCTTTTTTTGATTTTGCATTGTGCATATTTCGGTCTATTTTTAGTGCATATTTGCATGCATATTTTGCAATTTTTTTAGTGCATATAACCCGATGTCTAGTGATATTTATTGATCCATTGCAGAATTGTCCCGAAGAATCGTTTGTTATGAATTTTGAATAAAGGATAACACTGAACCTAAAAGTTTGGATAACTCGATGAACGGTCGCTAGAAAAAAAAACTTGATTGATGAAGGTTCTTTGAATCTCTGGATAAAACACAACATCGTTCCCAAGCTGAATAAGAGTAGTATTACTGAGTAAAACGGGTACTTATCGCGTACGTAAATTTTTTATTTGTTATCCCGACGTTTCGACTGTGTTGAACAGCCGTGGTTACGGGCGGACACAGTAGAAACGTCGGGATAACAAATAAAAAGGTGCATTATGTATAGTGATCGTGAAAGTTTGAATAAGAGTAGGTTTTACGAGCTCGGCATCGCTACCTCACGTTCTTCTGGCACGTGTCGCGAAGTGGAGAGGTGTCCATTGAGCGCCTTGTGGTGCAGGGGAAGGTTGAGAGTACGCGACCACGCGGTAGATCGCCGATGAGATGGACGGACCAAACCTAAGCAGCACTTGACGGTCCCCAACACGAGTGCACCAGAAAAGCGGCAATACGAGAGGAGTGGCGAAGGGTTTTCAAGCGCGCAGCGCGCCACTACCCCCGAAGTGACGACCACGACCACTTTGCCAAGAGTGTAATGACTGAGAAGGTTTTACGTCTCTAACAAAAATGTAAGCGCTAAAATTAAAAAACGCTTCTTCCTACGTTATTACATTTTAGAGTCTAAATTCAAACAAATTAGAAAGAAGCGATTCAGTTCCTACGAGCTATGCTATGTTTCTAATTAAGTAAATGGATAAAATAAAGTAATTTCAACTTATTACTCGTGAGTACGCAGAACTGTGATAATTATTTGGGGCGAGTTTATATCTAAAAACACTACACAAAAACCAAGAGGGTACCATTAAAAAAAGTACTCGTCCTTTTTTGATGGTTCCCCCTTGGTTTTTGTGTAGTGTTTTGTAAGTTTAACTCTACTAGCTTCTGTCATCGACTTCGCACGCGTGGTTTGTCAATTCAATGTAATCTATATATACCAAATTTCATCGAAATCGGTTCTGCCGTTTAGTAACAAACAAATAAACAAACTCGCTCACACATCACACTAATATTATTGTAAACGCAAAAGTTGGTAAGGATGTATGTGTGGATGTTTGTTACTCTTTCACGTCATAACGGCTGAACCGATTTCGATGAAATTTCGTATGTACATAGATTATAACCTGGATTAGCACATATACTATTTTTTGTTGACAAACGACGCGTGCAAAGCCGCTGGTGGAAGCTAGTTTATAATATTAGTTTTTATGATGATTAGTAACGGTTATTAATTTTATATTGCATGAGTCCAATTCCGCCGTCGCATTTAAATTGGGCACAAAAAACTCAGTGCATTTAGAAAATATCTCTTTTATGTACTGTCCATAAACAGGCAAGTTGTATTTAACATTTGCTTTTACTGCAAATGGGTTGTTTGCCTTCAATGTTTATTGTATCTGAGTGAATACCGTCCATACATCCATTTCAGCTAAAAGGCTGCGCGTTACTTTCAACGGATGAAAAGGTCCATCTTGTGCCTTTCATCCTTTTACTTTTAACATGGAGGGAGTACGATCCTTCAGTACAGTTGTTTGCAACGGATTAGCACCGTTACAAATAAATTCCTCAGTGTCCATGAACGCACAGCAGGTATGCACAATTTTTAATGAGACTCGCACGGTACTTTAACAACACCGCATTGTTACTGTTATACTGTTATTTGTGCAAGCCTGGCTTGTGACAAGTTTGTGCAAGCCTCAGTGGGAAGAATCTGTTAAAAATTTCAGGCTTGCGCAAGGTTGCGCACACTTCTGTGGGAACAATATATAGGCAAAGAAATCGTTGTTTTTCTGTGTTTATGTTTTTAGGATTCCGGACCAAAATGGTAAAATCGGAACCCTTATGATGCGACTATGTCCGTCCGTCTGTCACAGCTGATTATCTCAGAAACTACTGAATTTATGGATTTTTAATTTAGAATAATTAGAAATAATATTTACCCACCTCTTTGACTACTTCCGTGGCGCACTGGGCGAATAGCCGGCTGAGACGCAGGAGGTAGCAGGTTCGATTCCAGCCGCGAAACAAATGTTTGCATGATCTACAGATATTTGTACCGGGTCTGATTATTTTTCTATATATTTTAAGTATATATACAAAAAAAAAGTATATAAGTATTTTATCGGTTATCTGGTTCCCATAATACAAGCTCTGCTTAGTTTGGGGCTAGATAGCGCTGTGTGAAAATGACCAGCAACATTTATTATTTATTATTATTATTATTCTCTATTCAAATTATTTAATATTATTTTCATTTTGATTGTCAAAAGGGCTTTTTAGCCCTTTAGACCAAAAAAAGTTACAAGGTCAAATGGGGTATCATATAAAAGAGCTAAACTTACACATTCCAACACCATTTTTAATGTTGTATCATTTTGGAAAATTATTTATCGTATTAATAAAATAATTCGTGTAGTATAATTTAGAAACATTAAACGTAGAAATCGGTTCTAATATTATAAATTCAAAAGTAACTCTGTCTCTCTCTCTCTGTATGTATGTTTGTTTGTTACGTTTTCACGACGAAATGGCTAGACCGATTTCGATGAAATTTGGTATACAGATAGATTATCACCGGGATTTGTACATATGCTACTTTTTATCTGACTGCGCAGGAGTGTAATGTTTTATTGATAAACCACGAGTGTGAAGGCGCGAGCGGCTGCTAGTTTACTATAGCATTGATAGATATATAGAAAACGCTTTATTGTATACCACACTAAAATAAACAAATCATCTTTAAAACATATAACTAGGCACGCGAAAGTACAACTGGCGGTCGTATCTTTAAAAACGATCTCTTCCATAGAACCTTTGGATGGACTGGATTTTACAAGAACCTTAAAGGACGGTAGCTTTATAAATAAAAGAGGAATTCACAAAATTTACATACACTTATATAAATTTATAATAATAATGTACATGATAAACGAAATACTCGCACAGGACGTATCTGGTTGCAAAAGGTCAAATTGAAAGCGCTACTGTTGATGGCGAAAGTACATTATTCAGCAGAATTTTATCGTATCCATATATTACATCTACCATTTTATTGTATCCAACGATGTATTTTATTGTCCAGATATGTAAATTAACGGGACCAAGGACATTAATGATTTATAGTCCCCGGGTTGTGTTATATCAAATATAATTCTTTATTTCTTTGTATTCCAAATGTTTTTCCAAACGAGCTTCTTTGAAAAGATATTGCAATTATTATTGTTATTTTATTTAATTCAGATTTAAAATCCATAGAAAAATTCTTAACCGCTAACATACAATATATCATGGTTATAAAATCATCAAATAATTAATAAATAATACAAAAATTAAAAATTACAAATAATGTAATAGCATGTCAATAGTTTAATAATTAAATTGAAATAATTTTAAATGATATACTAACTTAACAGTTACCAAAAAGTAAACTTGAGAACAAAAAAATCGCACATTCATGATTTTTTGACATAACTAAAAAAAAACAAAAAATATTATGTTTCTGTAATGCAGATTCATAGTCTATTTTAATACCTATCCAGTGGTATCTGATTTGTTTTTCAATCATTACATAAAAATGCTTTTGTGGATCAATAACGAAAATGCATGTTTAGTAAAAAATTCTTTATTCAAGTATTGGTGTCAAAGTTATGAAATTAAAAGATAAAATTAATTAAAAGTTTGTTATTAATACCGAGTGTTCCCTCCCCTAGCCTGAATCACTGACTCCATCCGTGTTTTCATTGATGTTACTAGACTTTTGATAAAGTCTTGAGGAATAGCCTCCCATTCCTCTGCGATCGCCTGTTGCAGCTCCTGTAGAGTCGATGGAGGAGCATCTCGGCCTCGAACTCTTCTTTTCAGCTCGTCCCATAGATGTTCGATGGGATTGAGGTCTGGGCTTCGAGCTGGCCACTCCATAACGGTCACATCCACCTCTTGAAGGTACTCGATCACTATGCCAGCAGTATGCGGTCTTGCATTATCTTGCATAAACAGAAAGTTTTCGCCGATAAACCCAGCAAAAGGTACGACGTGGCTCTCGAGTACTTCCTCAATGTATCGTATGGAAGTCAATCCTCTTGATTGGCGACCAGTATTCGGTCCGGTGATGAAGGCAAGCTCGGTTTTTGCTTCCATAGACATGCCTCCCCAAAACACGATTGATCCACCGCCATAGGCGACACGTTCTGTTATGCAGCATTGGGCAAATCGCTCTCCCGATCTTCTATACACCTTCCCCCGTTCGTCGTTGCCATGCAAGCACATCCTGCACTCATCAGAGAACAGGACTGCACTCCACTGCTCTTCGGTCCAATTCAAATGGTCTCGAGCGAACTGAAGGCGGGCTTCTCGGTGGGCTGGGGTCAATTTCGGCCCGTTTGCTGGCCTGTGTGCAGTCAGGCCACCTTCTCTCAATCGTCTTCTGACTGTCCACCGGCTAACTTCTACTTCACGAACTTCTTGAAGTCGTTGGCCCAGTTGAACTGCGTTCAAACGACGATTTCTTAAAGATGTCGTTATAAGAAAGCGGTTATCACGCTCTGTTGTAGCACGGGGACGGCCCGATCCTTGTCGCCGTTGGTAGCCACCAGTCTCTTGATACCTCTGGTATACACGCCGAACGGTAAATCGGCTCAAACTCAATTGTCGAGCCACTTGACTTTGCTTAAGCCCCGATTCAACAAGGGCAACCACTTGAGCGGCTACTTCTGGTGTAGTATCCATTTTCGTGTTCCGTTTGAAGCCAATATCAATAGAGAACCTTTCACACTGTACGTTGGTATGCAAATGATGACCATTCCCTCAATATGCACTCTTTTATACCTGCGATAAATCCCGCCGCCGGCCTTACCTGGATCGAGCGACATAAGGGGGTCTATTGTTTTGTTGCTAATGAGTTGTTTTTAAAGGTAAATGTCAACCCTTTATCAGTTCTGCGAATGCCTAGATTATGCACTTTAATTTAATTTGATTTTAATTTGCTGTAAGCTCCAAATAAAAAAAAAATTAACTTTTAAGTAAAAATGTGCGGATGTGCGATTTTATTGCTCTCAAGTGTATTTGCATCCATCTGGTAAGGATGGGGCAGTCCAGACGCGAAACAATCATCTGCCGGATGCCGTTGCTACTGCCGCGCGCACGCTTGAGTATGGACGCGACTTTCTTGCGCATGATCGCATGAAAACCGTCTGTGTGCGCCTCTGCAAACATACCAGATGCGCTGCAAAAGCGAGGCAGCATCAGCATCTTGGAAGATATTGTTATATTGACTTCGTAGAGCGCTGGCCATCCGGCAATGACGTACAAACGCAGATTACGAGACTTCGCGCATAAATAAGTAATCCGTAAAAATTACGGGATCCTCCACCGCGACAACTTAAAATTTTTACTCATAGTAAGACGTTTCAAAATAATCCTTATGATTACCTACATTATATAAATATCTGAGAGCTGGCAAATATCTGGATAAGCATTGCAATTTAGCGGGGCAATGCAACTAGTGTCTTGGAGATATTTCTGCCTGGTATTGATCTGGAGCAGTTGAGCTATCTATAGATCGTTTGCAACGATGGTATGATTCAAATGTGTCTTTTTGTATTTTTTAACAAAGTACTCGTAGTAGGGTGCGTAATTTATGACTGGAAAATAACTACGCAGAACTTCTGAACTGCTTTTCTCGTGAATTTAAACTTAGCGCTGATGTGGCATTCTGCAGTATACGAGCTCCTAGTTAGTACCATAATTCTCTTTGCTCAGGTAAGTATCTGCAAAGGTGCCAGATTACTAGTTATGTACCCTCAGTTTATGTATAGGAACTTATGACTTCTCTGAGTGTGCTGAGTAGTGGAATGCTTCAAATAATACTTGGGTACAGATATTCCAATCTTCGGTATTGTTCCAGAACTAATTTCAAGCATGCATTTAGGGATACCTACCAGGTACGTGCAATCAGGCTCTTCTAGGGTGGGAGATAGCGAGCTCGTTTACAACATTTATTGTCTACTTACTACGATGTAATTATGAATAATTTGCATTTACCTAATTGTAAAAGTAATGGTTTTAAATTTAAAGCAAGACTTTTTTTATAACTAGTGGTTCGCCCCGAACTGAGATCTCGCGAGTCTCACATAAAAACAAAATAATATTATTCGTAATCTTTGACTATCAAAATAGTGCCACCAAATAAATAACCAAATAACTTGACCTACAGTTTCATTCAAATTACAGGTAACGAGAGTTCATGTTAATTGGTTATACTTTTTTGGGGTAGAAATTGCAGTTATTCCGGATTTCAGTTTTTTGCCTATATTTATGTCAATAACACACGCATACCAAATTTCAGCACTGTGGGGTCACTGGTGTACCCTGTGAATTTTGTCATAGTTAAGTTTATATTATGGCTAATAACTTAAAAACTACAAAGTTTAAACTAAAAATAAAAACGGAGTCGAATTTACTCACAAATACCTTTTATTAGATGTGCCATTTGACTGGATAGTCCCATTTTGTTTTGTTTTTACCCCTTTTGAACCCCAATATCTCAATAACCCCCCAACATTTTTAGCTCATTGAGTCACACTAAAATGGTGCCATCACTACCAAATTTACCAAATTTCATGATGATTGGATAAATGCTGCGAACGTTATCCTCGGACAAACATACATAGGTACAACGCCGATTTGCCCAACTTGATTTGGAGATCTCGCTTCGCTCGATCAATTAATAGGCTTGCGAATACAATCTCCCCTAATGGTGATCGATGATGCAGTCTACGCTTACCTAGACAAAACCTATTCACTCGCGGCTTGAAAGCTTGTTAATATTCTGAAACACAGACGCGGGCAAGGCATTCTTCTCTTTGTCAATCAAAAACCCGCAAATCTACGGGAATCGAATATTTCGTACTTCAAAGAATATTTGTATTGCAGGTAACCATAGACTTATTCCACTTGCGAAAAATGTTTTAGACTAAATTTGACAAAGCGTTGCTATGTACTCCATAGGATATTCAAGAGTGTTTTCGTAACATCAGCTTCCTAACAAAGTTACGATGAGGTTACGGTGTTGAGCTTCGAAATCCCCGTCTCTGTTTTATTGACGGGATTTACCCAATTTGAAGGATCTTGTTTGTTAAACGTGACTTTTGTTTTGTGAACGACTACTTATTTGTAGCCGTGTCAGTCTATCTTTGTCCTTTTACAACCAATCTCGCTCTAGGTGCAAATAACTGGCCTTCCCAAACAATTGGATAAACAAACACTAATAGCCTAATTTAACATCGTTTCTTAAGCCATTTTTTAGCTAAAATAATCTGACTAGTGACATTTTACATTGGATAAAACAAAAGTCATTATTATAAATACAGGATTTAACATGTACCGTCTTATCGGTATTTCGACCGACAATGTTTCGGTTCAATTCGTAAACCTTCATCAGGATGAGTGCAATCTGCTCCGAATAACGTCTCGCCTCGCACTCACCTTATTCACCTTACTCGGAGCGGATCGCACTCACCCTGATGAAGGTTCACGAATTGAACCGAAACGTTGTCGGTCGAAACACCTATAAGACGGTACGTGATAAATCCCGTATTTATAATAATGATTGAAATAAATCACGAAAGTTTTTTAAAAGTAATTTTAGGTTATTAAAGCTTATAGAATTTTAATGAATTAGGCCATTAGTTTTTACTTTCTATTCCAAAAATCTGGTTTTTCATTAAATAACACAAAGATCTTTAAGAACTATTAATTTTACTAATGCTCCTCGGTCTAGACCTGAGTTAAATAAATAAAGAGGCAAAAACATGGGTGTATAAAAGCCAAAAGCATCGCATTGGCTATCTAGAGATGCATAAAGGGAGATTACGGGTTGGAAAAACATCCGTCATCCCTTGATCTAATTAGGTCAAACATTTTTATAGCCTAAAATACAGCGGTCTCCCTTTGTTATCCGGAAGGGTTCATTTGATAAATAGGTTACAAATCTAACACGATTTACAATCTCATAACGGGTAGGTCGGGTAACCAAACCAGTTCCACTTGCACCGTTGCCGTTGTTGATTAAAACAATATATTATTCAGAGTAATGTTGTCAATCCAATTCAATTTTGTAGCACATACCACGCAAAATGATGCAAAACGATGTGATGAGCGTTTGGGAATGGATGAAGGATTAGGATCAGTCATAAGCCTTCCCCATAAATTTACAGAGCGACCGCTACCGCCATACATTATGGATACAACGAAATAAGAAAGTAACGCTGTTTGTTTGTTTGTTTTAATTCTTTATTGCACAAAAAGAAAAATGTACAAATGGAGGACGTAATGCTAAAAGCATTTTCTACCAGTGAACAGTGACAGGTAAAAATACTTGGGTTGACGTGCTTAACTAGGTACTATCAAAAAAAATACAAATTGTAATAAAAAACTACCAACTACCTAATTGCCTCTGTTTTCCTGTTTGGTTGGTTTTCACGAATAAACGGCTGGACAGATTTCGTTGATATTTGGTAAGTTTATAGAGAGAGATTACACAAGAGGACCTGGATTGAGACATAGGCTTTTTATTGTTAAACCACGTATGCGAAGCCGCTCGTGGAAGCTAGTCACACTTAATATTATAAATGTGAAGGTTTGGATGTTTGTTTATTTGTTTGTTACTCAATCACGTCGTAATGGCTGAACCGATTTCGATGAAATTTGGTATGTAGATTAACCTGGATTAACGCTTAGACTACTGTTGACCAACAACGTGCGCGAAGCCGCTGACGGAAGCTAGTTGTCCATAAAAACAGAAAATACCAACATAGTGATAGCCAAGTAAATGTTCTAACCTCTGATTTCGTCGACATCATATTGAATTCAACGCTGGCAGCCACGCACACTCATACCGAATTCATAGGTCAATTAGTTGTGTGGGAAGCACTACATCGCATCTTGTCTATTCAATCTGGATCTAACTGATTGTCATGAGTTGAAATATTCATAATGAACTGTTACTTACTAATGGCGTATATTAATGATATAATATTCTTGTGAAGTACATAGCCACTGAGGATATAAATAGATAGATAATTTCTTTATTGCACACCATTTAAATACAAACATTTATAAGAAAATACACTTAAATAATAGGTACAATGGGCGGCCTCATCGCTAAAAGCGATCTCTTCCAGGCAACCTTTGGATGGACAGGATCTATGTGAACAAAATAAAGACGGCGGCGTAAATCCGATATAGTACACGTATATTTATTAAAAATATAGATAATATAAAATAAAATGCATAATTATAATGTATAATATAATCATAAAATTACATAAATTTTATTTTAAAACTAAACATTTAAGTATAATATTTACTAAAAAAAACGTATATATGAATCATATCAGTTATATTGTTTCAACAGTAGGTACAGTAAAAGCTTGGGGCTAAATGTCCAGCATTATTTATATATATATTTTTTAACTCGAAATTTTATCGAGACTGAAGTAGACATAGATTTATGAAAGAAATCTAATTGAAAACATACAAAAAAATTCACTTTTTGAATCATTTAGAATATGGGCAAAGAGCCTCATTTTATAGAACAATGCTCAAGCAGAATCATAAGCATACATATTTGACACTTCATTGACAGTAAGCGTAGATTATTTGAAAGTTCAAATGAAAAAACTGACAAAAATATGAGTAAGGCTGCATCGTTCTAGCAAGAACTACTAGCCATTACTGCGTTCTAGTCTAGAATATTATAATAATAATATTATAATAATGATAATTGTGTATAAATCAAACCGAACTATAAACATTATATTTAAGAGGAAATCCGGGAAGCAAGACATTTGGAAAATAGGTATTTAACAAATCTATTGCTGTCGCGCTGTGCCCTATATGCTCTATGTGCGTGCGATAGAGACAACTGCAGGTCGGACTGATTATACCTATTTAAAATAGACGAAATCACTGTTTCATAGTCCCCTGTTTCCTCCTCCAAAACTGGAGCGATTGTTTTTTTTTCAAATATGTAATAAAAAAGTATTTGGCTATGTTTGTACGTTTCGTTTTTTTTATTTATATTCGTCAAATTTGTTTGCTGGATGTCTGAAAAGGGGCAGTAAAAATTAGCAATTTCTGTAACTTTAGAAGGTTCCTAGTTCTTATAATAATTAATTTATGGAGAAAAACTAAACGTAGGGACATGACCGTTGTATTTGTAGATTGTATGGTAAAAAAATATTTGCTTTAGTATCACTATCCAGATAGGAAATAGGGGACTACGTTTGTATGGGCGAAACGCAGCCCAGATTTCCTCTTAAGTAGAAGAGAGATAATAGACAGATAGATAAATATTTAGAGAGTAGGAGTGAATGTACCTACTCCAGAACACAGAATATAAAAAGCACAAGTTAAAAGATTTATTTTCAAGTATGTTTTAAAATGAAATGTTCATATTATCTAATATTATTATTTGCAATAGTCAAAGCCTTTACAAATACGGACAATACAACAAAATTAGTCGGCCTAAAACATGGTTATGTGGCTAATGCTTGTTCCAGATACAAAGCAAAACAACTCCATTCTATTCAGCTGAGTGACCCATACACTATTTTAGCAAACATTGCCAGCTTATTCTGCATATTTACCCCTATTTTATTGATATAAGTATAACGACCAGTTTCTTAGATGCTATTGAAAACTGAGGCATCATCTGTTAAACAATGACTTACACGAACTTTTAAACCTTAATAAGATAATTAAAAAAAAGCTTGTATGTTTTGGTTTACATTTCACAGAGTTCGAAAAATATCTTTATTGTTTTTATTTATAATTTTTACGCCAAAACGTCTTTTCAATGTTCAAAAACCTGGGTATAAAGGAACGTATTAAGGCATACAAACAAAAGTTTCGAGTGAGTAATCAGAACAAAGATAAGATGTCTGCAAAGTGGCTTGAGCTAAAGAGCTCGAGGGCCCCGTAGTGGCTCGTTGGAGACTAGTGGTGCCTTTGTGCGAGACTAAAATACGCTCCTCATCGTAAAGATTAGCTACCTGACTAGTGTCGCTTGTAAGAAATCTTAAAACAACGTGAAAACCTCCACTTTACGGTAAACTTCTGTTCATTTATGGATAAGGAGAAAGATTAGTAGATAAAAGTTTTAGTATCTATTTTAATTCATGAATAATAGTAAAAGTTCCGTGCCCACGAGACTGACCAAAATTACCGGGACAGATAAAACGGCTCAATAAAATATATCTGACGTGAAAACGGCCCAGAGACGTATTACGGAAGAACGAACACCCTCTTTGTTTTAGGCTGACGAAAAAGGCCATGATAAGGTCGCCATACTTGCCATGTACGATTCTCATCTGCATATTTTCCTAATAATGTAAAAAAGGTCGGCCGTTTGCCTAAAATACTGAAATTGATACATATCTAACGAGAGCAGATTGGTAACTTGTTCAGCTTTTCAGCTTTATCGTGAATTTATGTATGGTATGATATTACACTCATAAATAAATATGATAACAGGTATTTTTAATAGAATTTTGTTAATACAATAGTGTTCTAACTTGTGGGAAAACTCTTGTATACACAAAGTAACTTAACAGCAACAATTCGATTACATTCATTTGATAAAAATTATTTAATCAATGCAGTAGAAATGTGACAGCAATCTGTATCGTAGCAAGAGTGTTTATAAAATACAACCAACGCAGATATATCGCCCGTATCCAGTTTCCTTAAGCCTAGACTACTCCACATAAGTTCTAACATTAATAATTTACGTTCCGTTTGCTAACATAAAATTAATCTTAATCCTGAAACGATTATCATACCGATAAATCTGGTAAGAAAGTATTATCTCTCCCAAAGAAGCTCGTTGGTAAACCTTAAAATATTGCTTGACCTAAATAATACATTCCTGAAATGTAGACATCTGTATCAACGCTCAGCAATTACAATAGATGTTTGATAGGTTATGGCGAGACTAGGTCATTGATTCCGTACGTAGACTTTGTGGCGTCGTCAGTCTCTGGGGAAACATTTATACAGAGTGAGCTTTTTGAAGAAACTATGAGCCCGTGTTCTAGAAAAATAATTCCATAACTCTAAGAGCCTCAGATAATAGACTTTTTCGGTCGGCCGTTAGTTTAATTAGTTGTTAAATTCCCGAGAAGACGTAGGATGCACATACCCCTACTGAGTGTGCATACCTAGCGTTTTACAATTAGTCTAAAGTATAGTAGATCCTGTACTCTGTTCTTTGAAAAACTTCAACTATATAAAAGAAAGCGTAAGTTGACCTGAAGTTAACCTACGATTTAGCTTTAGGTCAACGTTATCAATTTATAAAACTTGATCGATATCTAATAAGGTTACACTGAACACTAGTGCCTAACACAGACTTGAACTTTCTATGCTAGAGCCGTGTTATTCGGAATTTAGCTCGTTAGTGTAAGTGAGGATGAGTTGTAGTTTAAACACGAGATTATATTATAGTTGCTTCAAGGCAATTCTCAGGGCCAAAGGATAGCGGTAAGTGGCCCTTTGAAGCTTCAATCAATTTGAATTGTTGTGTCAACGTGAAGATTGAGTTTGATTGATTCGTCAATGAACCACACCAACTAGTAGCTAATTCTGGAAACTTTGTCTGGAGCAAATTTTTAACTCTAAGAAACCTCTATTGTAATGTTTAATTTGCCTTTTACAAATATTTTTGTAGATCTGGGTGTTTAATTTACAAAAAAAATATTCTATCTAGTTCCCATAGTACAAGCTTGGCTTAGTTTGGGGCTAGATATTGCTGTGTAAAATGTTGAGCATTGTTTATTATGTAGTGATAAATATACGGTTCATAAGTGCAAAAAAAGATCAACTGAACTAATCTGGCTGTTATAAAAACGCGATTCGCGCTGGATCAATAGCGACCATGTAGAACATGTACCTTCACGTAGTTCTAGGTATGGCTGTTACCGCGACATTACGGTCAATGAACTTGGATATACGACCTTTGCAATGTTTCGGGAATATTAGCCAGTTTACCATTACATACGATTTTAAGCGATGCCGTCTAAACAACGAAAAACAAAAGAGTGAAAGATGACGAAAATTTTACGAGCATTTGTAGCATTTATAGTCTATGCAATATTGATTAACGTTTTTAATGTTAGTTTTGTGAATATTATGATAATATATGATTTTTTGTTGGTTTCCTGTTATGACAGAATGTTAAAAATTATTTTAAGTAAAATTTTTGGTTATAATCGAGTCGGATAATCGGTGTTCTGGTTTATACATTATAGAAATAGGCGTATTTATTTCAGACTAATCGGGTTATTTAATTGCCTACGGATGTCATATCAAATCTAAGCATCTATTAAATATATTGATATGTATTGCCCGTATACAATTAAAACACGTTACATAAAACGTTCTGAAGATACCAAGTCCAGATCCATAAACCTTGCCCTCCGCAGGCACTCATTAAGGCCTCGCTAACGAAGACTGACCGTCGCGGCAGCTCCTGCAATTAACCAGGAAACAGTTGATAAATTAGTTGTATATCTGCCTACATCTTGTTCGATGATGTCACTACGCAGATATTCACAATTTGTTAATTGGCAACAAGTGATACGTATTTCAAATGAATAAGGGTCAAAATGTGGACTTGAATTGACTTTGTTCTATATTTATCAGAGCTATTTCTATTTATAAATGAATTGATGTGTTCAGCTATAACATCAATTGAAATAAGTACCAACAATAAATGAAGTATGTGAGTAATTATTATTGTTTCCGACTTATGAAAAAAATCAATACGTATATTTAAATAAATACTTTATTTTGGAAGTGTTATTACATGACCTAAGAAGATATTATAGGTGCAGTGCAATCCTATTTTAACACAGGCAGTGTAGTGATAAGACCATTATGCATTTAATGTGCATGTCTCATTGCTTGCAATAAGTTGTAGAATAAAGAATTTTTGTTTATGCATCCAGTGACTGCTTACTCCAGTGTCCAGTGACTTTACCCAGCTACTTACTGCAATAAGTGATACTGCAACTTGCCATCAGGCGCCGATGAAGACCATCTGATAAACATCTTGTAAAAATGACATGAACTTGAATAAAAATCTTACTGACATACTACAAAATATATAATTAATTGGATGACCGATCATAATCTTGACATAAGCTATTCTAAAACAAAAATTATGCAATTTAGACCCTATCAAACCCCCCCTGGCATAAATTTTACATTTAATAATATTAAATTAAAAAGCGTAGATTCATTTAAATTATTAGGATTAAATCATGTTCAAAAAATTAAAACAAAACTGTCAAGCTTTTCGTACGCACCTAAAGAATTAAGGAAGGCTACAGATTTAAAAACGTCCTTGTCAGTATATTACGCGTATGCCAATGCTTGGATTCGCTACGGCATTATACTTTGAAGAAACAGTGTCGAAGCGGAGGAACTGTTCATATCCCAGAAAAAATGTGTTTGCATCTTGGCCAATATAAAGGTAATAGAAATCTGTAAGCCACACTTTTTTAAACTTAAAATACTGACTTTAACCTCAATATACGTACTAGAAATGTGTAAATTCGTCAGAAAATACCCACAATTTTTTCAAAAAAAGACTGACCTGCCACGTCGCTTCCAATGTGGGTACAAGTACACCCTGGAACTACCTACATCCACATTCAAAATGCACAGCTCGGGTTCGAATGTAATGGCAGTAAAAATATACAACAAAATACTAGAACAAATTAAAGCACAAGAAAACGACATAAATAAATAAATAAATATTGCTGGACATTTCACACAGCGCTATCTAGCCCCAAACTAAGCAGAGCTTGTACTATGGGAACCAGATAATTGATAGAATACTTATATACTTTTTTTTTTGTAAATACATACTTATAATATATAGAGAAACAACCATACCCGAAACAAATATCTGTAGAACATACAAACAGTATTTGTTCCGCCGCGAGAATCGAACCCGCTACCTCCTGCGTCTCAGCC
Source organism: Philereme transversata (assembly GCA_963924445.1). Taxonomy (NCBI): domain Eukaryota; kingdom Metazoa; phylum Arthropoda; class Insecta; order Lepidoptera; family Geometridae; genus Philereme; species Philereme transversata. Next base: position 11,002,221 of record OZ004353.1, read on the forward strand.
GGCTATTCGTACACTGCACCACGGAGGTCGTCAAAATCTTTGAACATAGATTAAAACATATACTAATGGAAAAGCGTTACTACATATTAGACGACTTTTTTAACGACAACCCATGTAAATAATTTTCTACAATAATGATTTCACTAAGCAATCAAATTCAAAACATAAAATAAGTTAATTTTGATTCCACTAGATCTGCCTATTTGGCTTTAATATTGCTACATCCTTACTTGCAGGGTACATATGAAATGCTGGACTCTTGACTAGTCAATAAGATCTGACATGTAACATTTTAATCCACTTTATATGAACGCAATAAAATACTGAATACTGAATAATAAAACTTACTGAGGGTAGGCCACACAAGATCGGTCGCTCTGAGAAAGCCTATGTTCAGTAGTGGACGTCATGCGGCTGATATGATGATGATCATGATGAAGTGCAAAAGTGTTCATTAAAATATTAATATCTAAACAGGCCTTCAACATAAAAATCTATACTCGCAAAAGTAACTTCATAATTACAACCGAAGTTCAACCACATAAACCAACTTTTTACATTAATATTCCAGTCTTTCAATGTAGAAATAATTTGTGCATTTATTAGAGGTAACCGAGCCACTCCTTCAAGGTTCGAACCCGTAACGAAGGACTACAATCATAATGGAAAGAGTCACGCAAAGAATCGCAACGTTTGGTAAATGCCCTTTCGCAAAGCTTACCCTAATAAAGCACCTATAGCTATCCTAAGCATACAGGAGCTTACCAAGCGTTTAGTAATTCAAATAAGGATAGTTGTGGTTTAACCGCTTAAACAAAGGTGAATGTAAATATTCCTCGCTGGATAACAGCCTAACTTCTAACTAACTAATATTTTGTTCAATTGCCATTTCTGATTATCTACCATTTTGATCTAACTTTTGTAAACTATGCGAATCTGAAGGAGTATAATTCTTGAACATTAAGGGCTTTACCACAAAAAAAATCTTTAACTTTGATGACCTCCGTGGTGCAGTTGGCGAATAGCCGGCTGAGATGCAGGAGGTAGTGGGTTCGATTCCCGCCGCGGAACAAATGTTTGCATGATCTACAGATATTTGTTCCGGGTCTGGTTGTTTCTCTATATATTATAAGTATGTATTTACAAAAAAATATATACATATAAGTATTCTATCAGTTATCTGGTTCCCATAGTACAAGCTCTGCTTAGTTTGGGGCTAGATAGCGCTGTGTGAAATGTCCAGCAATATTTATTTATTTACTTTGATGGCCTTAATATTTCAAAAATCCGTCTACTTCTAAATTTTTGGGGTATTTATAAAACCTTGAGATATTCCCTTAAGCGTCGGATAGCACCACTTTAAAATGACTATTAATTATTAACATTGCCTAACAAAAGTGAGTTTCACTTAACATATACTAAAGCACCCTATAGGTATGTCTTAACTAAATGTACGCTTAACTAACTTAACTAACTAAACACAGCAAATATGACAATGTGAAATTGACATTTATTAAAACCCATTTGGCAATTCTTTTCGAAACCGCATATAGTTGGAAAAGTCAGGTCGTGTCATGAATATGTAAATATTGATCCTCATGTACAGTTACATAATATTATTTATTCAATGTTCAGAGCACGCCGTAGGGAAAAGCCTAGCACGAAAGAAAGTATTATGAAAGAAAGAACATTCAAGTACCACTTTGGGTGGCGAGAACCGCCTCAATTAAGAGGAAATGAAATCTCGAGTGAAGCCTTTTTTGTTTGCTTTTTCTCTTTATTTAGAGTAACTTGCAGAAATGGGTGTCATTATTTATATTCTACTTTAAGCGAAGATTAACAGCCTACAGCCTAAAAAAATTACTTACCACGTTCAAATAAAATATTTTTCGGGGTAAATAATTTGGCAATCAAAGCTTGAATAACAAAGTTGAATATCATTTAGTCTTGATGCCAGAATCTCTTCGTTCTTAGTCATTTTGCAGAATTTGTTATTGCCATGACCCTACATTTCGAATTAGATAGCTTTGTTTTACGATCAAATAATTATTTAGCGGTAACCAAGACTCCAAACTTCATAAACTTAGTACTATAGAGCTAAGCAAATGTTAGTTCGGTCACGCAATGCCCCAGGCTAACATTTGAATACGCTATATGAAATCATATTAGCTTAACCAATTTACCAAAGGTAGCTATAAATTTGTCATACTACTAGTGGTTCGCCCCGAACTGAGATCTCGCGAGTCTACCATAAAAACAAAAAAAATATCATTCGTAATCTTTGACTATCAAAATAGTGCCACGAAATAAAAGACCAACTAACTTGACCTACAGTTTCATTCAAATTGCAGGTAACGGGAGTTCATGATAATTGTTTACCCTTTTTTGGGGTACAAATTGCAGTTATTCTAGATTTCAGACTTTTGCCTATATTTGTAATACTTAAGCTACACGCATACCAAATAACAGCACTGTGTGGTATTGTACCCTGTGAATTTTGTCAAAGTTTAGTTTTTATTGTGGCTAATAACTCAAAAACTACAAAAAAAATTCTAAAAATAAAAACGGGGTCGAAATGTACTAGTGAAGACCTTTCATTTGACGTCTCACCTAATAGTCTCATTTTCATTTTTTTTACCCCTCTTGAACCCCAATATTGAGATATTGAGGTTCAAGAGGGGTAAACCCCCCAACATTTTTAGTTCATTGAGTCACACCAAAATTGTGCCATCATTACCTATATACCAAATTTCACGATGATCGGATTAACGCATCGAAAGTTATCCTCGGACAAACAAACATACATACATACAAGGCCGATTTGCCCAAGTTGATTTGGAGATCTGGCTTCGCTCGATCAATTAATGTATCAAAGGTTCAAAGGTACCTTAAGCAAATAACAAACACTACTAGTTGAACCAAGCAGTTGTGTCACAAAAACCTCTCCACCTAGACCCAACACAAGTCAACATCTGAAAAGTTGAGTATAGTTATGTACCTACTACATTGAAAGAAACATTATTTAGATGAAAAACGATAACCTTAAAATTACTTATCTTACTTAAAAATACTTCTTCTTAGTCTTGTAGATATGGTTCTAATTTTTTTTATATTAGAATAAAATAATAAATATAAAAAAAAGAATATATGAATATTATGGTAATGAAAATTTCCTCATGAGTAGGAGACCTATCAATCTACACTGCAAAGTCATATCGGACAGACTTCACGGCCGAGGTGGAGATGTACCAACAAAAAATTGCGCTGCGTTTACTTGAAATTCCCTTACAGTAAAACCTTATTATATATTAAACATAATATACAATTAATATATAATATAATAGATAAATATTTTGTGTATGTGTTTGGCTAAGACGCTATGAAATAATGGGGCATGCAGTTTAAAACTAGAAGATCTTACCAACCAACGAGATGAATAGTCATTACTTCTAAATGCTCACACACAGCTAAGCTAATGTACGTCCTATCTCTAACCAACCATATTTTACCATTGTTCTAGATCGCTATAGTGCATAGGCTAACCACGGACTAAGTAATATTTATTTAATACTAGCGCTTCTCACGCGTGGATAGTCAGGGATATTGTATATACCAAATTTCATCGAAATCGCTTCAGCAGTTATAAAGTGAAAGCGTAAAAAACAAACTCACTTTCGCGTTTACTATATCAGTATGATGATAGTAGGATAAAGTTTTCATCTATACGAGATATCAAGTGAGCACAGATTGGCGTGTAATATAGTTACCAATCTCGCACAAGTCATTCGACTAACATCCAATTTATTCGTAACGAAGTTTTCATGCAATGGAAACTAGGCTGTACTGGTTGTTAGATTTTCGCGACACCAAGTTAATTAGGTATGTTGGTAGATTCTGTAGTATTATTCAAATCATCACCATTCCCATTCGACTTCGCCGGAATACTCACATCCTATCCCTCCTTTTTAACATCCTTCGTAATCCGTCCATACCTTGTTATCTGAAGGAACGCTTCGAGTTCCTTCATTGCACAAATTCCCGAACACTCCGATCCTCTGAAAACCTCCTTCTCAAAACACCGATGCATAGAACCAGTTTCTATGCAAACTCCTTTTCCGTCCAAGCTGTCCGATTATGGAATGCCTTGCCGGTCTCCATTAGAAAATCCCCCTCACCTTCCGTATTTAAAGCTAGACTCAAAAACTTTTACCTCCATGAAGAGTCGTGATTATTCAACTGATCTATAATATTATTGATATATATATATATGTATGTATATATGTAAGTACATATTTATTTATTTTATATATGATACTTACTTATTTAAAATTATTTATGTACCTATTATTTATGTATTTAAGGTTAAGTAATTTTTCTTTTGCTATTATTAAGTTTATTCTTTTTACACCTCAGCCAATCTTCCATTAAGCAATGATCCTCTCCATCCAAAGGTTGTCTGGAAGAGATCGCTTTGTTAAGCGATAAGACCGCCCATTATACTTACATTTATTTGGTTTATATTTTATTTTTATATCTGTTGTGTTTAGCTTGTAAGGTATAATAAAGAATTTTCATTCATTCATTCATTCATCATCATCAACCTATACATTCCACTGCTGGACGTAGGTCTCGCCCAGGATGCGCCATTGATCCCGATCCTCAGCTCTTCTCATCTAATCTTTGCTAGCCACGGCGCGCAAATCGTCACTCCATCTAGCCGGAGGCCGTACTTCGCTTGCCTTGAAGCTCGCTACTCCAGAACACGTTTACCCCCGCAGTTATCGGTTCTGCGGCAGATATGACCGGACCGGCCCACTGCCACTTAAGCTTGATGAATATTGAAATATTGCCATCAATTTTGCTGAATAATGCATTTATATTAATATAGAATGATGTTACGTACAGTACAACAAATAAGATAAACACTGCGCGTGTCGTTTGATGTTAATTAATTAAAACAAACGAAAAAATTCAGGAGCGTTTTATTGTCAAGTGGATGGAGGCTGCCCAAACTGTTTTTCAACAAATGTGTTAGTGCAACACGGGGCAATCTATAAAACATGGAAAAACGAAATACTCAAAATGCTGCAACATTGCAGGTTCAGGCATGACGATAAAATTGATACTGACATTTAGTTGATAAAATAAAGCTTTTGTGTATGTACAGAAACTTTTTTAAACATATTTAAAATGTTATTCATCGAAAAGTCCCAGGTTTTTCATATTTTTTATACATTATAGACTAGCGTTTGACGATGGATAACGCTTGCCAAGAAGAAACCTGTTCATTCGCGAGTTGAAGACACCCAGGTTGTAGTTATCAGGAAATAAAGACTCAGGCAAGGTGTTCCATTCCGAGAGAACCGCTTTTTGCGTCTGGGAATTTGAACCAAATAGCGGTGGCGGTAGCTTTTATTGTTTCTTACTAAACCTACAATTTACGTAGCCCTTCTAAAGTACCATAAACGTTTAATATTTATAGCACTGTAACCTGAAGGAATCTTGTTTCGCATACAGATTCAGTCCTCGTAACGCTAGGAGTAGGTAGATATTGATTTCAATTATTTGGTGAGCTGGTCGCGTTCACACTTTGTAAGGCTGACCCTTTGTAAGCCCTGGATAAAGCGAGGCTTAGCGTTAGTTAGTCGGTTTTATAACGGGACGTGGTCTGGGAAACAGTTGGGTAATTTAATAATTAATTACAACTAGTTCATTAAAAAAACTTGTGAAAAACCAAAAGCGTCTTTTGTGAGTAGATTTCTTCTGACACTGACACTGACTGTTTACTATTGATATTTTAGTCACACACTGCAACACACGTATTATGTATCTTCTTGTTATTTGAATAGTTCCTTTTGTGTCTTCTAAGGTCTTGTTTGGTCATTTATTTTGTTTATTATGATAAATAATAAATAAATAAATATTGCTGGACATTTCACACAACGCTATCTAGCCCCAAACTAAGCAGAGTTTATACTATGGGAACCAGATAACTGATAGAATAATTATATACATTTTTTTTTGTAAATACATACTTATAATATATAGAGAAACAACCAGACCCGGAACAAATATCTGTTGATCATGCAAACATTTGTTCCGCGGCGGGGATCGAACCCGCTACCTCCTGCATCTCAGCCGGCTATTCGCCCACTGCACCACGGAGGTCGTCAATGATGATGTATGTGTGTGATTTGAGTTGAAAATAAATGATGTAGAAGGAGTACATTTACGTTTATTAATATTACAATAATTCCTTCTGTAAATAAACTGATAACTTCGATTCTCTTTGTAGAAGATATACAAACAAAAATCTCATAACGCTAAAAGTTTCAGACAACAAAAGAACCTCGGCCATTTACGATATTGGGTTTGCTTCCGTTGCATTAAATCAGATAATGGATTTTACTAGGCATTAGTATTCTTCACCATTTCTCTTATTAATGTTTGATTATTAGAAACAATATGTTCAGTATCCATTTGGAAATAAAATAACTTCATTCAAAGAAAATTAAAATGAATTTGAAGTAAAACTTCTGCAATAATAATCCGTTGACTTTGCAGCAGTCCTACTTAAAATTCTGCGACAAATGAATTATATTCCAACGGAACTGTGTTTTCTGAAACGGACACAGTAAGTCGAGATAAATTAGAAGTAATAGCCTTTGTCTTGTTCTACTTATCCTATAATCCCACTTGAAGTGGTTTCGTTCAGTGATTGAACTAAATTACAGGAAATATTCTTCCATTCTTTTTGTTTTGCTGTTATTTTATTTTATAACAGAACAGGGTACTAAATAATCAAGTTAGACTAGAACCAGTAAAGCGTTGTTGCGCTCCAGGTGGTCGGCTTTACGCCACTTTTCCATTGTACCTAATAGATTGGTGGTTTATAGTCGTATTAAATCTCTTTTTATGTGTTAGATATATTATATCGAAATAATAAAACATTTTCTACAGCTACGCCTGCATACATAACATATACTAGTGGTTCGCCCCGAACTGAGCAACCGAATCTCGCGAGTCTCCCATAAAACAAAAATATATTATTCGTAATTTTTGACCATTAAAATAGTGCCCCGAAATAAACAACCAACTTTCTTGACCTGCAGTTTCATTCAAATTACAGGTCACGAGAGTTTATGTTAATTGGTTACTCTTATTTGGGCTACAAAATGTTGTTATTCTGAGTTTCAGATATTTGCCTATATTTGTGTCACTAAAGCTAGACGAATACCAAATTTCAGCATTGTGACGTCACTGGTGTACCCTGTGAATTTTGTCAAAGTTTTGTTTTTATAATGGCAAAAAACTTAAAAACTACAAAGATTAAACTAAAAATATAAACGGAGTTGAAATGTACTAATAAAGACCTTTCATTTGACGTCCTATTTGACCTAATAGTATCATTTTCATTTTTTTTACCCCTCTTGAACCCCAATATCTCAACAATCCCGCAACATTTTTAGCTCATTTAGTCACACCAAAATTGTGCCATCAATACCTACCTATGTATCCAATTTCACGATGATCGGATCAACGCTTCGAAAGTTATCCTCGGACAAACATACATACATACATAGAACGCCAATTAACCCAAGTTGATTTGGAGATCTTGCTTCGCTCGATCAACTATGCCTGTATATCATCATCTTTCTGCATCTTTTCTCACAATAAATGGGGCCGGCACAATATGTATTTTTCTTCCATAACTAACCGACATCTCATTTTTACTTCTTTCTTACCCATATAATCTTTCACAGAATCCATCCCTCTATATCATATTTGGCCTATATACATCCACTCACAATGTCAACGTAGATATCGTTAATTTTATATTTTAGAACTTAGTATCTATAATACTTTCAAAACACGACCTTCTATCGCTTCTGTCTTAGCTTAATTCCGTTCTGTGCTTTTCGTTTAACTTTCTTTCCTTTTTCCTATAAGATGTTTAATTTACTTTGTAATAAGTTTATATATTACCAACAAACACTATCTTACATTATTTAATTATAATTTTGTCTTAAATAGATAAAATATCCTTCTGGCCCTCCAGTTGCATCTACTTTTTGACTCTTGTCATACCAATATGTGGATAACGTACTGGGCTACAATATTAATACTTCTATCATATGAATACTATAACCTAACGTTTATGGTAACTATTTGTTTTTCAGAAAAAAAAATCGGTAATCTTTCAATATTTCATTTACAAAAATTCCATGATTTCATAAAGCGAAAAATATATCTATAAAAGTAAAAACAAGCAAATATCACACCATCATAATTGTTTAATCCATCCAAAATGAGCATTTAATCTCGAAACTCACGTCTGTACAAAGTTTCCACGATTCAGTCAAACCCTGAAACTTTGAAATTCGAAGAATCAACGCGAGGTCGAAAGTTTTCAAGCTTCGTACAGTCTAAGCGGAACCTGAACAAGCGAACCTATGTAAATACATGGTATACTGCCGGCTTGCAGAACGCAAACCAGGAAAATGCTGCTATAAAAATTCCACACGGTAGAAATCATTGGAAGAGCTGACCACGCCTGTAACATGGGAAACTGGAATAGACGTTGATTGATTCGTTCTAGAAGGTACGAGTATCCCATATTATAAATGTTTCATGACTTTTGGAAATGTTCGTAAAGAAAACTGGCAATGTTCGTGGTACCTTGTGTAGTTAAATTAGTACTAGGCTAGGCACAAAGATTAAGAAACTGCTGATTGCAATAATAAAGATGATATACACATTTTCAAAATATATTAGGTCTTTACCTATGAAATTGCCGTTTTGTATGGAATAAGTGAGAGTACTTATTTTTTTTAACTTTTTTATTTCTGTTATTCAAAGTAATCACCCATGCAATCGACGCATCTTTGCCAACGCATTGGCAGTTTATTGATGCCCTTCTTGTAAAAATCAGCTGGACGGGAGGCAACAAACTCTACAAAGGCATTTTGTACTGCCTCTCGGGAATTGAATTTTTTACCCACTAAAAAGTTGTCTAAATTTTGGAAAAAGTAATAGACGGTATGTGCAAGGTCTGGTGAGTATGGCGGATGAGGGAGAGCTTCCAACCCCAGCTCTTGCAGCTTGGAGACTGTCTGTTGTGCAGTATGGGGTCGCGCGTTGTCGTGAAGGAGCAGTGGGGACGACCGATTGACCAAAGCTGGTTGCCGATGTGCAAGCTTCTCCATCATTGTCTCCAGTTCTTCACAGTACACATCTGCAGTAATGCTCATGCCGTTTCGTAAAAAGCTGTGGTGAATCACACCCGCACTAGACCACCAAACAGTGACCATCCCCTTTTTAGGGGTCATTTTTGGTTTAGGGCATTGCTTTGGTGCTGAACCACGATCTAACCAACTTGCTGAGCGCTTTCGATTGTCGAACAGAATCCATTTTTCATCGCACGTAACAATTCGGTTCAAAATTCCTTCATTTCTTTGCCTATTGAGCAGCGCGAGGCAGGTCTCGACGCGTACTGTTATAGATAACTAATGCACCCTTTACTACTTAATAGACACCCTCCTTTTGCAGACTCAGCACTCTCCACTCACAGCCCATAATCCCTTCCATTCAACCATCAGTCTCATTCCAATATCCAACTTAGGCGGTTGTCTCATCCAACAAATAAACAATCTTTTTTTTAAAAACCTAAATCCGTCGAGGCTCATAACATTTGGTGGCAGCGTAAAGGGATTCAGTAAAGAGTCCCCGGTACATCTCAAAGTTTCCAAAATCAAATCTCGACGCGTGTGTGTGTATGTTCGAGTGTAAGTGCCAACTCCATTGTGTGAACCTTCATTACCACACCGAGTCTGGCCCGGCCCAAGATATTCCAGCGTTTGTGACAAGTTCCTGAAAGGCCCACTGCTGCGTATCATCCGTACTGCAGCCGGTCTTTATCGAGAACAGCTGTTTGCCCACTGTCGCGCACGATTTCGTGCTGCGACCGGTAAACGAGCTACCTAGCAACGCAACGGAGCGAGGCTTATCTTCACGCAGACATTTCGCCGAGAGCAGCGCAAATTCCAAGAATGATCGTCCTTATCGCGCTATCCGCATTCCAGTGAGTAACTTGGTCATTGCTATCGTCCGATTGTAACATTGTAATTATTCTTATCGTGTGTTTTATTAGATTATCCTATAAGTTAGTTAGAGTTCAAGCCAGGGTCCTATTACGTAGTATAATAATTCGTGAATCTCGTTTTCGTATTTGTTAATTTAATTATACAAAATGGCTGAAAGACCAAACAGCCCTAAGCCCGAAATAGTTTTGACTGACGTAGAGGAGGAAGGCCAAGATCAGTGTTTACCCCCTCCTGGACTTTCTACCAGGTCCCAAACAAAGAGGAAAGCGGCAGTAGTAAAATCAATTGAAGTCGAATTATCAACATTATTGAAATTCATTAAGCCATACGACGGCTGTCGTGAGAAATTAAATTCATTTTTAGTAAATTGCACCAATGCATATGATTTAGCATCAGAATCCCAGAAAGATATCCTTTTCAAATATATTCTTTGCCAACTGCAGGGCAAGGCTGATACAGCCTGCTCCATCAAAGAGTTCACCAACTGGCAACAACTAAAAGAGTTCTTAAAGACTCAGTTCAGCGAGAGGAAGCATTACGCGCACCTCCTCACAGAACTGCAGGACTGTAAACAACGACCGACGGAGCCAGTAAGCCAGTTTGCTCTAAGAATCGAAACGTGTCTGTCTCAGTTGCTAACAGAAATTTCTATATCTCACAGTTACAAAAGCAAGGAAACCATAGGAAGAACTGCGGCTATGGAGGAACTTGCCCTCCATCATTTCCAGATGGGTCTGTCGCCCCGTCTTTCAAATTTCGTTAGGTGTAAATCAGCAAAATCCTTAAATGACGCTATTAATATTGCAATCTCAGAGGAGAAAATCCAACAAGCGTTATTCAAATCAAATCCAAGTCAGTCAAGCAATCAATATTCACGTCAAGATAGGTCCAACACGCCAAGGGCAAATAACCAATTTAACCGTCGTAACCAAGGCTACTCTAACGAATCGAATCCAAGACCGAATTTCGTCTCCAACCGATCTAATAATAACATTCCCAACAGCAATCCTTCTACTTCGTTCTGTAGGTATTGTAAAAACCCAGGACATACCCTCGAGCAATGTCGCAAAAGGGAATTCAATAACAATCGTTTCAAAAATTTCGATCGAAACCAATCCGGAACGTCTCAACGGGTTCATTTTCTATCTGATGAGTCATCGGAACCCATCGATGATGAATATCCAGCCGATCCAGTAGACGGATACGATACCGTCGATACTAATCCAAAAAACGAATAATCGTCTCGTCCCAGTGTCGTGCGGGACCTTACGACATAAAAATCGACACCGCCAATTCACTCAGGGAATCCAAAGCAAAGAAATCCATGTACAAACCTGAGTTATCACAAACATCATTTCGAAATCCAAAACCTACAAAATCCACTGTATCCGTGCAGCGACCTAACAAGGTTGACCTGCCAAAACCTACAAAATCCACTGTATCCGTGCAGCGACCTAACAAGGTTGACCTGCCAAAACCTACAAAATCCACTGTATCCGTGCAGCAACCTAACAAGGTTGACCTGCCAAAACCTACAAAATCCACTGTATACGTGCAGCGACCTAACAAGGTTGACCTGCCAAAACCTACAAGATCCACTGTATCCGTGCAGCGACCTAGCAAGGTTGACCTGCCAAAACCTACAAAATCCACTGTATCCGTGCAGCGACCTAACGTGGTTGATCTGCCAAATCCTACGAAATCCACTGTATCCGTGCAGCGACCTAACGTGGTTGATCTGCCAAATCCTACAAAATCCACTGTATCCGTGCAGCGACCTAACGTGGTTGACCTGCCAAATCCTACAAAATCCACTGTATCCGTGCAGCGACCTAGCAAGGTTGATCTACCAAACCCTACGAAATCCACTGTATCCGTGCAGCGACCTAACGTGGTTGATCTGCCAAATCCTACGAAATCCACTGTATCCGTGCAGCGACCTAGCAAGGTTGATCTGCCAAACCCTACGAAATCCACTGTATCCATGCAGCAACCTAGTAAGGTTGACCTGTCAAAACCTGCTAAATCCAATATATTCGAGATAATTAATAATCCTGCAAAGACATTGCTACCTCAAGTCGTAGTAAAATCCTCTGTATCCAATATCCCACTATCATTGCTAGTCGACTCAGGATCCTCTGTGTGTCTGTTACAACATTCGTGCATCGAAACCCATCCTAAACTCATCAAAGAAATCATCCAATTAAAAGGCATTGACCCTGCTGAAGAAACAATCCGCACCAGAGGTCACTTCCAATTGAAATTACAATTTCCCAAATTAAATGTGTCACATTCATTCCACGTAATAGACGCAGTACATTTACCATATGATGGAATAATCGGTTCAGACATGCTCAATGCTCATAATTGCAGCATTAATTATAACAATAACCTTCTTCACATCGGTAAAACATCCGTAAAACTACATTTCCATGATCCTGCTTACGTTATCCCTCCTAGAACCGAGACCATTATTGAGTGCTCAGTATCAAATCCTGAAATGAAAGAAGGATTAATCCTCGATCAAAAACTTTCCGAAAACCTATTGATTGCAAATTGCCTAGTAGTTGTAAAACAAAATAACCGAATAAACTTATCCGTAATTAATACATCCGAAATTCCTATCACCCTGAAATCCGATTTAAATCTCAAACTTAGTCCTTTTCATTCTTCCAATTTCACAGAACAACCTTCCGTCTCAATAAATCACATAAACGTTTCAACAGATTGCCACAAAAGAACCAAAGAAGTATTAAAACAACTACGTGTTTCACATCTCAATCACGAAGAGAGAGAGTCACTCCTTCAATTATGTTCCGAGTTTTCCGATATTTTCCATCTTCCCGGAGAAAACTTAACCTATACCAACGCCCTGAAACACGAAATCAAAACTACCACAGATGTCCCAATACATACCAAATCCTATAGATTTCCTGAAGTCCACAAAGCCGAAGTACGCAAACAAATTGACAAAATGTTGGAACAAAATATCATAGAGCCCTCTGATTCTCCTTGGTCGTCACCTATTTGGGTTGTCCCTAAGAAGCTGGACGCTTCTAACATACAAAAGTGGCGCGTAGTGATCGACTACCGAAAGTTGAACGACGTCACTATCGGCGATACCTATCCTATCCCACAGATTACCGAGATATTAGACCAACTCGGTAGCAGCTCCTACTTCTCCACCATAGATCTAGCATCTGGATTTCATCAAATTAAGCTGAATGAAGCCGATAAACCCAAAACAGCTTTCACAGTTCCTGAGGGGCACTACCAGTTCACCCGCATGCCTTTTGGCCTTAAAAACGCCCCGTCAACGTTTCAGAGACTTATGAATTCTGCCTTGTCAGGTCTCCAGGGCATCCGATGCTTTGTCTACTTGGACGATGTCGTTTCATATGGATACGATCTGAATTCCTGTATCAACAATTTAAGAGCCATCTTCCAGAGAATCCGAGATTTCAATTTAAAACTTCAGCCCGACAAATGCGAGTTCTTAAGACGCGAAGTCTGTTATTTAGGGCACGTAATCACCGAACAAGGTGTCAAGCCAAATCCTGAAAAGATCAAGGCCGTAACTGCATTCCCGATTCCTAAAACTCCAAAGGATATAAAATCATTCCTTGGCCTTGTATCATACTATCGCCGTTTCATATCCGATTTTTCTAAAGTTGCTAAATCCCTTACTAGCCTGCTGAAAAAGGATACACCTTTCATATGGCAGAATCAACAACAACTAGCTTTCGACACGTTAAAGCATAAGCTGACAACTGCTCCGCTCCTTATATATCCAGACTTCTCAAAGCCATTCATCCTCACCTGTGACGCCTCAAACCACGCTGTTGGTGCCGTCCTTTCCCAGGGTCCTGCTGGCAAAGATCAACCAGTCGCTTTTGCTTCACGAACCCTCAACAGAAGCGAATCCAATTACAGCACAACTGAAAAAGAATTGCTGTCTATCCTATACGGTTGCAAAACCTTCCGTCCTTATCTGTATGGGCGTAAATTCCTCATCATTACCGACCATCGTCCCTTGAAATGGTTATTTAACCACAAAGATCCCAGTAGCAAGCTCCAAAGATGGAGATTAAAATTGGAAGAGTATGATTACGAGATAACCTATCGTAAAGGCAAATTAAATTCTGTCGCAGACGCACTATCTAGATATCCGGTAAACCCTGTAATTCCTACTAACCCTTCAGACCAAATGAACAATCCTAACTCTCCTGGTCCGTCGCCAGTACAAAATCCGAACTCTTCTCTTGCTGTAGGTGATGAACTCCCTTTCAGCCCCTTAACTCTCGAAGACCTGGGTGTACAACTTCCTGCTCCATCCGAAGAGGATGACAGCATACCCTGCATCGACCTATTGGAAGGCGACGATGAAATCGATCTTCAATATAGCCCTACTGAATATAAAAATCCAGAGGCATCTGCCCTAATTCCACATCCTAACAACAACTTACCTCCATTATTGCCCTCTGCTTCAAGTCCTAATCCTGAAACGCAACCAAACTTACCTTCTTCTAGTTCACCTCGTTACGATGCTCCTTCTCCATCAGCTGAAACCTTACCCGTGTCCGACGAAACCTATACTAAATTCTTAAAGTCACCCACGAAATCACATGATACTCAAATCATAGAACATAACGAAACCCTCCTAAAGGGAACTCAGAAGTTGATCATTGTACCTACCTCAATAGACATGGACGACTCCATGCCTTATGTCCAAGAAATTATTAATAATTGTCCAGAATCTGAACGCGACGAATTCCTGAAGTCAGATAGAACATTAAACACCTTTTTACCTCTTACAATCGAGAACAAAACTTACCTGTTCTTATTTACGAAAGTGCACCACTTTGATGATTACTCTTACTCCGACATTTTCAAATCCCTAAAATATGCACGTGATCAAATAATGATGTCATACCCCACAATAAACGAAATTAGTACGTCTGACTTTAAAAATCCGTTTGATAGGCATTCCTTTGTAAAAATATATAATATGTTCAGTTATCTATTTGATGGAACAAATATACACATCCATATCTACCATGATTCTATTATATATCCATCACTGAGTGAAATTCCCAAGATCCTTAGAGAAAATCACGACATCCCTATCGCCGGACATTTAGGAGCTATCAGAATGTTAAATCGTATAAAAGAAAGGTTTTATTGGAAAAACATGCGAGGCGATATAGAAAATTACATTAAAAAATGCACATCCTGTCAAACAAATAAAGCCCTACGTAAAGTTAACAGAGCGCCCATGATAATAACATCCACTTCAACAACTCCATTAGAGAGATTATCCATTGACATAGTCGGACCTTTACCCGAATCCGGCGCAGCTAAACTTAAGTACATCTTGACTATGCAAGATGACCTCACCAAATTCTCGATAGCATACCCAATTCGCAGCTATACTGCTGAGGAATCGTGCGAGTGCCTCCTTCATTTTATTTCGATATTTGGAATTCCAAAGTATATACTTACTGACCAAGGCACCAACTTCACCGCCGAAGTATTCAAGAAGACATGCGATTTCTTGAAAACAAAACAGTTGTGGTCCGCTCCTTACCATCCGCAAACGCAAGGTGCCTTAGAAAGATCCCATTCGACCTTAAAAGAATATTTAAAATCATATGTCAACGATAATCAGGATAATTGGCCCCGGTATGTTTATACAGCGATGCTCGCATATAATACCGCTGTACATTCGACAACACATTACTCACCATTTGAATTATTATTTGGATATAAATCTCGCATACCAGACTCAGTGTATAATGACAGTTCTAACACGACGTATCCAGAATACGTTAAAATGCTTCAACATCGGTTGAAGCATACTAGAGATAAAGCCATAGAATTCATCCAAAAATCTAAAAATACCTCAAAAACGTACTATGATTCCCGTACTCGCCCTGTACAGTACAAAGTAGGCCAGTATGTCATGTTAAAAAATCATCTAAGAATGCGCAAAGCTTTGTCCCCTGTATGGAAGGGCCCATACTAAATTGTCAAAGTACATGGGAACCATACATTGTCATTATTAATAAACAGGCGATATGTAAAACACCATTTCGACGAGGTCAAACATGTAGAAAGCCAAGACAATTAATTTTTATTATTATAGGTTAACATTAATTCTAATTTACCTTTTTTTTATAATACTTTTTTATAATATATTGATACTTTTTTATAATACTTAGGTTAGTTTATTTTACGGGTAAGAGTAGGAACCTACATATACATAAAATACATAATTAAACAATAGATAATAACCTGAGAAAAAAAAAAAACTTTCCAAACAGAATGTCTCCTTTCATTACAGCATATTGGCCCAAGGTCATCCGGAGCTCGTCCAAGAAATCAACTCCAGTTCTGGCATATACTTTGACCCAATTGGTGAACTCAAAATTCGCGTAAGCCATTTAGACGTAATAACGCCTATCGATATATCGTATATTGAACCTCATATCAAAAACTTAAACTCTATTTTGGGTACACTGCGTCTCATATGTACTCAAATTCAATTAAAAAGCAGTTACAATTTAGAATGCCATAATATTTTGGAACCATTAACAGTTCGGTATCATGATTTAGTTTCTGAATACTCCGCTATTTCTCACCTGGTGGATAAAAGGTTTAAGAGAGGGGCATGGATAGGTGGTATTGGCTCTCTCGCCAAAACTATATTCGGGACCTTGGACGAAGAGGATGGTATTAAATATGATAATGCCATCCAGAATGTACACAATAATGAGAAAAGATTGGCATCGTTAATTAAAGAGAATGTCTTAGTCACCTCTTCAGTTTTATCTCAATTTAATAAAACATTACATACCATAAACCTTAACGAGGCCAACCTTAACCAAGCTATCGACAATTTCTTTTTAAAACTAAAAAATATTACATTCATTTCTAATGAATTAACTATCAAAGCAAATATAAATTCAATCCTAAACAGTTTAGAAGCTTCATTGTTAACATTATCGTTCCGGCTGGAAGACATAACAAACGCTATCATGATTAGCAATCAAAACATTCTGCACCCGGCCGTATTACCTCCCACGCAGCTTTACGATGAAATTGTCGCTAACTATCGATACTTACCTGTAGATTTTAAATTACCTGTAGATTTAGCATTAAAAAATATTCACGTATTATTAAATGTCTCTAGTATAGTATGTTATAGTTTAAGCAACAAGATTGTCTTCGTATTAAGAATACCTTTGGTTTCTCCAAGAGAGTTCAGTTTGTATCATAGTATAGCGTTACCTACACCTCACAATAAAATGAAACCAAATTCTTTTACCTATATTATACCTAGCAATAGATATATAGCAATGACCAAAGACAGATCGGAATACTGTAACCTTGACTCACTGAAGGAATGCATTGCGATAAGCCCGCGCGAATACATCTGTGACGTCATGACCGTGTTTCCCGTCAGTGCAAATCCAAATTGTGAAAGTGTGTTAATGACCAATGTGATAAAGGCTATGCCAGTGCAGTGTCAAACCGATTTTGTTCACGGAAATATCGATTTATGGACACCACTCTATGATAATAATTGGATCTATGTACAATCCCAAAATAATAAACTGTATATCGAATGCCCAAATCAAAAAATCCTAGAACTAAGTATTATTGGCACAGGAATACTTACAGTACCAAATAACTGTATCGCTTATTGTAAAAGTACAAAGTTAATACCGAAATTTAATAATATAAGAATCAACGCTACTGTAATCCACCCCGATTTTAATATTGTAAATCAATCTTGTTGTACTTTAGATAAGTTTAATAAGGTAATCAGTAATGAGGCTCCCATGAAACTACAAAATATTGATTTAGATGTTTTTACTTTAGAATCAAAATCAAAATTAAGATCTATATCTGATCAAACTGATAAAATCTTAAATCAACATCCGATAATTAAATACGAGACTCATTACTCAGTTACATTCATAATTATAATATGTTTAGTTTTAATATTTTGTATTTTAAAGATAGTTTTATACATTAAATCGCACAACCGTCTGATTTACCCTTTCCCGAGATCCTCTCGTGCCAATCCTGTAAATTTACCTGTAAACTTACCCGTAGAACAAACTCCAGCTTCCGAACCAGCTATTCCTTTGAAGGTCCTTGAGCGTCATCATAATGCAGAAGAACTCCCATCTCCTAGTATTCGCCGAAATGTGTAATACCTACCTTTTCCCATTTTTCCCAAACATCGCTCATTTCACCCCGATGTTTAGTCTACCCCCGGGAGGTGTTATAGATAACTAATGCACCCTTTACTACTTAATAGACACCCTCCTTTTGCAGACTCAGCACTCTCCACTCACAGCCCATAATCCCTTCCATTCAACCATCAGTCTCATTCCAATATCCAACTTAGGCGGTTGTCTCATCCAACAAATAAACAATCTTTTTTTTAAAAACCTAAATCCGTCGAGGCTCATAACAGTACGTTGCGCTGGCGATCTTTAAATTCGTGGGGCACCCATCTTTCAAGTTTTTTTACCTTGCCTATTTGTCGCAAATGGATCAAAATTGTTTTGATGCTAACATCAAAAGCTGCTGCTAGCTCAGCTGTACATTGAGTTTCGTCAGCTTCCACAATCGCCTTTAATTCATCATTGTTGACCAAAGTCTCCGGACGACCACGAGCTTCATTTTTCAAGCCAAATTTCCACAACGGAACCGGGAAAACCAATACCGGGTTGTGCGTTCGTTTGTACAGTTCTCTCCGTAAAGGTTTTTGATTTTACGTGCCGTTTGTGTCACGTTGGTGCCACGACGGAACTCATATTCCATAATTACACGAATTTTTAAGGTATCCATTATGACGAAAAATGTTCAAATGTAATGAAAATACAACGCTAATCAAGAAACAAAAGACTGAGTTTGTAAAAAGAATGTCATGTTTTTAAAACAAAATTAATTTGAA
The DNA here is from genome assembly GCA_963924445.1 of Philereme transversata. Taxonomy (NCBI): domain Eukaryota; kingdom Metazoa; phylum Arthropoda; class Insecta; order Lepidoptera; family Geometridae; genus Philereme; species Philereme transversata. The sequence goes on from OZ004353.1 coordinate 11,021,295, forward strand.
TTTAGAATGAATGAATGAATGAATGAAATACTCTTTATTGCACACCAAACAAAAATACAGTAACAAAGGAAATAAACAATAAATAACGGTACGATGGAAGGTCTTATCGCTAAAAGCGATCTCTTCCAGACAACCTTTGTATGGACAGGATAAACAAAAATCAAAAGACGGCGGTGTAAGAGTACCTTTAAGCATAAACATACGTAAACAGAACCCATAAAATAATATATACCTACATATTGATGATGTTTAATAATAAACATAAACTTAAATACATACAAATAATATATAAATAAACTACACTACATATGGAGAATAAATAACATAAACACTAGCTAGCAGTTACGAGACAACGCAAGAAAATGGTTGTATACCTTGACTTTGAAAATAGGAAGAGATTGGAACGACCTTAGGGACAAAGGTAAGGCGTTCGACAGGCGCACAGCTTGTACTGTGAAGGAGTCACCATAAAATTGTGAACTATGGACGGGAGTACGAAGCTGTAGAGCTTCGGAAGAACGAAGGTTTCGAGAGTGTGCCTGATACAAAAACTCGAAACGCTCCGATACGAAGGTGAAGTGGGATTAAAGAGAATGTTACAAAGAAGTGATAGAATATGTGCATTCCGGCATAGACGGGAGCCATTTGAGTTTTGCGCGGAATTCTGAGACATGGTCATACTTAGATTACAAAGCCATCACTCTTTTTTTTTTAGAAGTTTAACTAGTTGGGGTAAAAGTTGTTAATTTTTCATTGCTACACCTTGTATATCTTTCTGTTACTATAGAACAACTTTACAACTTCATCGTCAAAATATAATATGTTCGTTGTCACGTCCGCGCATTCACTACATGTTGGAAACGAGCGACGTCGTAATTGCCTTTTAGCAGGGGCCTAATAACAAAGTTTTGGGCAATCATGACGTGAATATCGCTACTCCACACTAGTCAGCTTTTTCACCACATGTTACTTATAAGAAGAGAGGAGGTACTCGTTCGTTTTCTACTCAATACAACTGAGTTTATTGATGTAGGAAAGTTTAATGTTTCTTTTCTTCACAAGAATTAAATTTTTATAGCAAGTAGATAGGTACGTTTATTTTCTGAATACTTAACCGCAAAGCAAATATTTGGTTTTGCTTCGTAAAGTAATGCAGCTTGCAAATGATGTATGCTGTCATAAAGTAACACGTAGTAATTTTGTCTTAAAACGGAATTTATGCCACGGTAAAAAGGTTTTAAAAATATACCACTTTAATTTTCCGCTACGGCACGAGTGGGGAATGAAATATTGTTAGTAGTTTGCGTACTAAATTACTGCAGATTTCAATGTACGTAATAAGTATAGATATAAAGATAAAAGTATGCATAGATTTACGTAAGTAGGTACTTACAAGAAATATGTACTTATATAGCACAGCAGGTGTCTCAACCGGATTGAGTACCTACTATGTTTTCTTGTTTAGGTCGGAGTTGAAACTGTATTGTGTAATGTATAAAATTTACAATAATATATACGAATATAAAAAAAAGATAAAAATGTTTATTGCTAATAGAAAAATACATAATATGCCACGTTTTTTTAAACCAGATACAAAAAGGATAGTGTAGTTTTATGAAACCACGGTAAAAGTGAAACTTTGTTTCACATTATAGACATTTAACTAAACATTTTCGTTGGCACAAATGAGTTATAGTCTATATACTACACGGTCAGCTGATGCAAACTATAGGCGCCGCCATATTGGCCTCGGCTGCTCTGACGAGTGCCTTTCACTTTATCCCTACTCCGCGGCCGACCGTCACGCGACATGCAACACACAGACGAAAAAGTTTGAGACGATGTAATAAAAGTTTCACCTTAAAAATCTTTTATAAGCTTGACAGCGAGACCCAAACTAAGCATGGAGCTTGTGTCTTGGGCTTCTATAGTGCAGTTAACAAAGTAGGTAAGTTTATAAGATATTGCTATAAGGTTATACATTACAAATTTATCAAAAAATTAGGTAAGGACTCGTATGACACCCAGACAAACCTTGCACTGTTTTTCGAGTATAATATTAAGGTTATGTGTACTTACATTGTAGTAAATAAATCAGTAAAAACAAGTGTAAAGACCAAATTAAAAACCTACAGTGAAATTCTTCTTTACAATTAGAATTTAAGAAAGTTTCGCCTTGAAAAGGTTCTCATCAAAGTAACGCATAAATAATGCTGAAGCACGACGCTTCATTTCTGTAACATGGGTTAAATCTTCTCGCAATACTCACGATCCTGCCACAAACGGCTACGCGCACTTATCATAGGAATGATATATTGATCCCTGACATCCAATAAAAGTTTTCACAGAGAATAGTATTAGGTGAAAACAATCGGAAATGTATTCAAATACAAAAGCAAGTAAGTGATGTGGCGTGAAATCCCGGACCGTATCCGGATACAGCAGGATTAGTACGGCTGAGGTGACCGGACACGGCTGAAAGGTACCGCCGGCTTCGGATGTTGGAAGCTTTCAGTAGTCGGAGTAATCGGTGGCTGTACCGAAATGTGAAAGCTTGCTAAATTGTTTGCAGTTGGAATTTTATGTTGATAATTTTCAAATATTTGGGAAGTATAATGTTTTTACATCTAATTTACAATTAAATTTGTTCTACTCTCGAAAATAAATAAACTTTATCGTTTATTAGAATTGAATCGTAAATCAACCTCTGTGATTTATTATTGTTATATGTTTGCCTTTTAATGCTAATATAGAACATAGGTATTATATTATATAAAGCTCGATTACCACTGACTGACTGACTGACTCATTGACATGTTTGTTCTCCCAGATGCCCCCTCGTAGGGTGAAAATGTTTGGTGCCATCGTATAGAGGGAGTTCCGATGAGTTGGGAATAAATCCTAAAGTACCCCTTTTGTCCCCCATTCGCTCCCATCGACATCGTATCTCGGAAAGTATAGGTCTTAGAGCGTTGGTGCAAAAACTAATGTTGCAGAGGACATTTTTTTATATCCGGTTCCATGAAAAAAAAATTGTCTTTCATACAAAAAAAAATTGTCCCATACAAAATATTTCTGTATGAATACCGTAAACCGTATATTTCGTTTGCCGTAATTTTCATACTGTTTTTGTAGGGAGCCCACGGCTTGTGTGTACTATAAAATTACTGTAAATTTGCTTGATTCTATATAATGGTGGTGGAGGGACATGAGATAACTTTCATAGTTTTTGCAAAGGTCATCATCATCATTTTGGAACATCCAATTTTTTTTTTTTTTTTTGTATGCAACGTTCATCATGTTTATTTTGGAACATCCACATTTTTTTAATTATGCCTCATCCACAATGATCACTTTGAAACGTCATTTTTTTTTTTTATTATGCAACATCCACTGTGATCATTTTGGTACATCATTTTTTTAATTATGCCTCATCCACAATGATCACTTTGGAACGTTAATTTTTTTTTTTTTTATTATGCATCATCCACTGTGATCATTTTGTAACATCATTTTTTTTCAATTATGCCTCATCCACAATGATCACTTTGAAACGTCATTTTTTTTTTTATTATGCAACATCAACTGTGATCATTTTGGTACATCATTTTTTTAATTACGCCTCATCCACAATGATCACTTTGAAACGTCAATTATTTTTTATTTTTTTATTATGCATCATCCACTGTGATCATTTTGGTACATCATTTTTTTTAATTATGCCTCATCCACAATGATCACTTTGGAACGTTAATTTTTTTTTTTTTATTATGCATCATCCACTGTGATCATTTTTGAACATCATTTTTTTTTCAATTATGCCTCATCCACTATGATCACTTTGGAACGTCAATTTTTTTTTTTATTATGCAACATCCACTGTGATATTTTGGTACATCATTTTTTTTAATTATGCCTCATCCACAATGATCACTTTGGAACGTCAATTATTATTATTTTTTTTATTATGCAACATCCACTGTGATCATTTTGGTACATCATTTTTTTAATTACGCCTCATCCACAATGATCACTTTGGAACGTCAATTATTTTTTATTTTTTTATTATGCATCATCCACTGTGATCATTTTGGAACATCATTTTTTTTAATTATGCCTCATCCACAATGATCACTTTGGAACGTCAATTTTTTTTTTTTTTTGTGTTATGCAACATCCACTGTGATCATTTTGGTACCTACATAATTTTTTTTAATTATGCCCATCCACAATGATCACTTTGGAACGTCAATTATTTTTTTTTTATTATGCAACATCCACTGTGATCATTTTGGTACATCATTTTTTTTAATTATGCCTCATCCACAATGATCACTTTGGAACGTCAATTATTTTTTTTTATTATGCATCATCCACTGTGATCATTTTGGAACATAATTTTTTTTAATTATGCGTCATCCACAATGACCACTTTGGAACGTCAATTTTTTTTTTTATTATGCATCATCCACTGTGATCATTTTGGAACATCATTTTTTTTAATTATGCCTCATCCACAATGATCACTTTGAAACGACAATTATTTTTTTTTATTATGCACCATCCACTGTGATCATTTTGGTACATAATTTTTTTTAATTATGCCTCATCCACAATGATCACTTTGGAACGTCAATTATTTTTTTTTTATTATGCATCATCCACTGTGATCATTTTGGAACATCATTTTTTTTAATTATGCCTCATCCACAATGATCACTTTGGAACGTCAATTATTATTATTTTTTTTGTATTATGCAACATCCACTGTGATCATTTTGGTACATCAATTTTTTAATTACGCCTCATCCACAATGATCACTTTGGAACGTCAATTTTTTTTTTATTATGCATCATCCACTGTGATCATTTTGGAACATCATTTTTTTTTAAATTATGCCTCATCCACATGATCATTTTGGAACGTCAATTTTTTTTTATTATGCAACATCCACTGTGATCATTTTGGAAAATCAATTTTTTTTTGTAGCACAAATTTTTGGTGGAATCGTTATTTTACGGTCATCATCGCCCTTGCCATCATTTTGAATTCTTCTCTCACTTCCTTTTCGTTTTCGAATGTTTCTTCCAAATTGATATCCTCTTTAATTGTTTCTATTACTTCGAAATCCTCTTTGATGGCATTTTTACTTCAATATACCTTTGAATTGTTTTTTCTATTTTCTTCAATTACTTCTCTTACTTCAATATCGACTCTACAAAATTATGGGTTTTAATACAAATCTTAAATCGCTCGTATCTTCTAAACGGGAACAGTTACGCCTAGCAAACTTTTACAAAATATTGGTACATATTTTTGGTGGAATAGTTTTTTTAATACCATCATTGCCCTTGACATCCGTTTTGAATGCTTCTCTTACTTCGTCTTCCACTTTAAATGCTTCTTTCACCTCGATATCCTCTATTTTTGCTTCTTACACTTTGATATCCTTTTTAATTGCTTTTTCTACTTATATGTTTTCATCAATTGCTTCTGTTACTTCAATTCCCACTCTACAAAATTATGGGTTTTAATACAAATCTTAAATCGCTCGTATCTTCTAAACGGGAAGAGTTACGCCTAGCAAACTTTTACAAAATATTGGTACAAATTTTTGGTGGAATAGTTTTTTTAATACCATCATTGCCCTTGACATCCGTTTTGAATGCTTCTCTTACTTCGTCTTCCACTTTAAATGCTTCTTTCACCTCGATATCCTCTATTTTTGCTTCTTACACTTTGATATCCTTTTTAATTGCTTTTTCTACTTATATGTTTTCTTCAATTGCTTCTGTTACTTCAATTCCCACTCTACAAAATTATGGGTTTTAATACAAATCTTAAATCGCTCGTATCTTCTAAACGGGAAGAGTTACGCCTAGCAAACTTTTACAAAATATTGGTACAAATTTTTGGTGGAATAGTTTTTTTAATACAATCATTGCCCTTGACATCCGTTTTGAATGCTTCTCTTACTTGGTCTTCCACTTTAAATGCTTCTTTCACCTCGATATCCTCTATTTTTGCTTCTTCCACTTTGATATCCTATTTAATTGCTTTATCTACTTATATATTTTCTTCAATTGCTTCTTTTACTTCAATTCCCACTCTACAAAATTATGGGTTTTAATAAAATCTTAAATCGCTCGTATCTTCTAAACGGGAACAGTTACGCCTAGCAAACTTTTACAAAATATTGGTATAAGTTTTTGGTGAAACCGTTTTTTATTTTTATCATTGTCCTCGACGTCTTTTACTCAATTTCAATTTCCTCTTTAATTGTTTCTGCTACTTCGATATCCTATTTGATTGCTTCTTTCACTTCAATATCCTCTTTGATTGCTTCTTCCACTTCAATATCATTTTTGATTGCTGCTTCCACTTGGATATCCTCTTTAATTTGATTGCTTTTTCCATTTCGATCGTCTTTGATTGCTTCTTACACATGGATATCCTCTTCGATAACTTTAAACAGCTCGATATCCTCTTTGATTGCTTCTTCCACTTTGATATCCTCTTTTATTGCTTCTACCTATTCGATATCATCTTCGATTTCCTTTTGATTGCTTCTTGCACTGCAATATTCTCTTTGATTGCGTCTTCATCTTCGATATCGTTTTTGATAGCATTTTCACTTCGATATCCTCTGTGGTGGCTTCTTCCACTTCGATACCCTCTTTGATTGCTTCGTCCTCTTCGATATCCTCTTTGATTGCTTCTTCCACTTCGATATCCTCTTTGATTGCTTCTTCCACTTCGATATCGTCTTTGACTGTTTCTTCCACTTCGATATCGTCTTTGATTGCTTTTTTTACTTCGTCATCCTCTTAGAACGCTTCTACCACCTCGGTATCCTCTTTGATTGCTTACTCAACTTTAATTTCCTCTTTGATTGTTTCTGCTACTTCGATATTCTATTTGATTGCTTCTTTCACTTCAATATCCTCTTTGATTGCTTCTTCCACTTCGATATCGTTTTTGACTGTTTCTTCCACTTCGATATCGTCTTCGATTGCTTTTTTCACTTCGTCATCCTCTTAGAACGCTTCTACCACCTCGGTATCCTCTTTCAGTGCTTACTCAACTTTAATTTCCTCTTTGATTGTTTCTGCTACTTCGATATCCTATTTGATTGCTTCTTTCCCTTCAATATCCTCTTTGATTGCTTCTTTCACTTCGATATCGTTTTTGACTGTTTCTTCCAGTTCGATATCGTCTTTGATTGCTTTTTTTACTTCGTCATCCTCTTAGAATGCTCTTACCACCTCGGTATCCTCTTTGATTGCTTACTCAACTTTAATTTCCTCATTAATTGTTTCTGCTGCTTCGATATCCTATTTGATTGCTTCTTTCACTTCAATATCCTCTTTGATTGCTGCTTCCACTTGGAAATCCTCTTTGATTTGATTGCTTCTTCCATTTCGATATCGTCTTTACTGCTTCTTACACATGGATATCCTCTTTGATGGCTTTTAACAGCTCGATATCCTCTTTAATTACTTCTTCGACTAAAAGAAAAACACGCGAGCTGCGAGCAGCTCGCGCACAACGCAACCTCTAGTTATATTATATAAAGCTCGATTACCACTGACTCACTGACTGATTGACATCATTGTTCTCCCAGATGCCACCTCGTAGGGGGGAAATGTTTGGTGGGATCGTATAGAGGGAGTTCCGGTGAGTTGGGAATAAATCCTAAAGTACCCCTTTTGTCCCCCATTCGCTCCCATCGACATCGTATCTCGGAAAGTATAGGTCTTAGAGCGTTGGTGCAAAAACTAATGTTGCAGAGGACATTTCTTTATATCCGGTTCCATGAAAAAAAAATTGTCTTTCATACAAAAAAAAAATTGTCCCATACAAAATATTTCTGTATGAATACCGTAAACCGTATATTTCGTTTGCCGTAATTTTCATACTGTTTTTGTAGGGAGCCCACGGCTTGTGTGTACTATAAAATTACTGTAAATTTGCTTGATTCTATATAATGGTGGTGGAGGGACATGAGATAACTTTCATAGTTTTTGCAAAGGTCATCATCATCATTTTGGAACATCCAATTTTTTTTTTTTTTTTAGTATGCAACGTTCATCATGTTTATTTTGGAACATCCACATTTTTTTAATTATGCCTCATCCACAATGATCACTTTGGAACGTCAATTATTTTTTTTTTATTATGCAACATCCACTGTGTTCATTTTGGTACATCATTTTTTTTAATTATGCCTCACCCACAATAATCACTTTGGAACGTCAATTATTTTTTTTATTATGCATCATCCACTGTGATCATTTTGGAACATCATTTTTTTTTCAGTTATGCCTCATCCACTATGATCACTTTGGAACGTCAATTTTTTTTTTTTTATTATGCAACATCCACTGTGATATTTTGGTACATCATTTTTTTTAATTATGCCTCATCCACAATGATCACTTTGGAACGTCAATTTTTTTTTTATTATGCATCATCCACTGTGATCATTTTTGAACATCATTTTTTTTTCAATTATGCTTCATCCACTATGATCACTTTGGAACGTCAATTTTTTATTTTATTTTTATTATGCAACATCCACTGTGATATTTTGGTACATCATTTTTTTTAATTATGCCTCATCCACAATGATCACTTTGGAACGTCAATTATTATTATTTTTTTAATTATGCCTCATCCACAATGATCACTTTGAAACGTCAATTATTATTATTTTTTTTGTATTATGCAACATCCACTGTGATCATTTTGGTACATCATTTTTTTTAATTATGCATCATCCACAATGATCACTTTGGAACGTCAATTATTTTTTTTTATTATGCAACATCCACTGTGATCATTTGGGAACATCATTTTTTTTAATTATGCCTCATCCACAATGATCACTTTGGAACGTCAATTATTTTTTTTTATTATGCAACATCCACTGTGATAATTTTGGAACATAGTTTTTTTAATTATGCCTCATCCACAATGATCACTTTGGAACGTCAATTATTATTATTTTTTTGTATTATGCAACATCCACTGTGATCATTTTGGTACATAATTTTTTTAATTACGCCTCATCCACAATGATCACTTTGGAACGTCAATTATTTTTGTTTTTATTATGCATCATCCACTGTGATCATTTTGGAACATCATTTTTTTTTTAATTATGCAACATCCACTGTGATCATTTTGGAAAATCAATTTTTTTTTGTAGCACAAATTTTTGGTGAAATCGTTATTTTACGGTCATCATCGCCCTTGCCATCATTTTGAATTCTTCTCTCACTTCCTTTTCGTTTTCGAATGTTTCTTCCACATTGATATCCTCTTTAATTGTTTCTATAACTTCGAAGTCCTCTTTGATGGCATTTTTACTTCAATATACTTTTGAATTGTTTTTTCTATTTTTCTATTTTCTTCAATTACTTCTCTTACTTCAATATCGACTTTACAAAATTATGGGTTTTAATACAAATCTTAAATCGCTCGTATCTTCTAAACGGGAAGAGTTACCCCCAGCAAACTTTTACAAAATATTGGTACTAATTTTTGGTGGAATAGTTTTTTTAATACCATCATTGCCCTTGAGATCCTTTTTGAATGCTTCTCTTACTTCGTCTTCCGCTTTGAATGCTTCTTTCACCTCGATATCCTCTATTTTTGCTTCTTCCACTTTGATATCTTTTTAATTGCTTTTTCTACTTATATATTTTCTTCAATTGCTTCTTTTACTACAATTTCCACTCTACAAAATTATGGGTTTTAATACAAATCTTAAATCGCTCGTATCTTCTAAACGGGAACAGTTACGCCTAGCAAACTTTTACAAAATATTGGTACAAATTTTTGGTGGAATAGTTTTTTTAATACCATCATTGCCCTTGACATCCATTTTGAATGCTTCTCTTACTTCTTCTTCCACGTTAAATGCTTCTTTCACCTCGATACCCTCTATTTTTGCTTCTTCCATTTTGATATCCTTTTTAATTGCTTTATCTACTTATATATTTTCTTCAATTGCTTCTTTTACTTCAATTCCCACTCTACAAAATTATGGGTTTTAATACAAATCTTAAATCGCTCGTATCTTCTAAACGGGAACAGTTACGCCTAGCAAACTTTTACAAAATATTGGTACAAATTTTAGGTCGAATAGTTTTTTTATTACCATCATTGCTCTTGACATCCTTTTTGAATGCTTCTTTCACCTCGATATCCTCTATTTTTGCTTTTTCCACTTTGATATCCTTTTTAATTGCTTTTTCTACTTATATATTTTCTTCAATTGCTTCTTTTACTACAATTTCCACTCTACAGAATTATGGGTTTTAATACAAACCTTAAATCGCTCGTATCTTCTAAACGGGAACAGTTACGCCTAGCAAACTTTTACAAAATATTGGTACAAATTTTAGGTCGAATAGTTTTTTTATTACCATCATTGCTCTTGACATCCTTTTTGAATGATTCTCTCACTTGGTCTTCCTCCTTGAATGCTTCTTTCACCTCGATATCCTCTATTTTTGCTTCTTCCACTTTGATATCCTTTTTAATGTCTTTTTCTACTTATATGTCTTCTTCAATTGCTTCTTTTACTTCAATTTCCACTCCACAAAATTATGGGTTTTCATACAAAACTTAAATCGCTCGTATCTTTTAAACGGGAAGAGATAGCTCGAGGAAACTTTTACAAAATATTAGTATAAGTTTTTGATGAAACTGTTTTTTATTTTTATCATTGCCCTCGACGTCTTTTACTCAATTTCAATTTCCTCTTTAATTGTTTCTGCTACTTCGATATCCTATTTGATTGCTTCTTTCACTTCAATATCCTCTTTGATTGCTTCTTCCACTTCGATATCATCTTTGATTGCTGCTTCCACTTGGATATCCTCTTTGATTTGATTGCTTCTTCCATTTCGATCGTCTTTGACTGCTTCTTACACATGGATATCCTCTTCGATAACTTTAAACAGCTCGATATCCTCTTTGATTGCTTCTTCCACTTTGATATCCTCTTTTATTGTTTCTACCAATTCGATATCATCTTCGATTTCCTTTTGATTGCTTCTTGCACTGCAATATTCTCTTTGATTGCGTCTTCATCTTCGATATCATTTTTGAAAGCATTTTCACTTCGATATCCTCTGTGATGGCTTCTTCCACTTCGATACCCTCTTTGATTGCTTCTTCCACTTCGATATCCTCTTTGATTGCTTCTTCCACTTCGATATCCTCTTTGATTGCTTCTTCCACTTCGATATCGTCTTTGACTGTTTCTTCCACTTCGATATCATCTTTGATTGCTTTTTTCACTTCGTCATCCTCTTAGAACGCTTCTACCACCTCGGTATCCTCTTTGATTGCTTACTCAACTTTAATTTCCTCTTTGATTGTTTCTGCTACTTCGATATCCTATTTGATTGCTTCTTTCACTTCAATATCCTCTTTGATTGCTTCTTCCACTTCGATATCGTTTTTGACTGTTTCTTCCACTTCGATATCGTCTTTGATTGCTTTATTCACTTCGTCATCCTCTTAGAACGCTTCTACCACCTCGGTATCCTCTTTGATTGCTTACTCAACTTTAATTTCCTCTTTGATTGTTTCTGCTACTTCGATATCCTATTTGATTGCTTCTTTCACTTCAATATCCTCTTTGATTGCTTCTTCCACTTCGATATCGTTTTTGACTGTTTCTTCCACTTCGATATCATCTTTGATTGCTTTTTTTACTTCGTCATCCTCTTTGATTGCTTACACAACTTTCATTTCCTCATTGATTGTTTCTGCTGCTTCGATATCCTATTTGATTGCTTCTTCCATTTCGATATCGTCTTTGACTGCTTCTTACACATGGATATCCTGTTTGATGGCTTTTAACAGCTCGATATCTTCTTTAATTACTTTTTCGACTAAAAGAAAAACACGCGAGCTGCGAGCAGCTCGCGCACAACGCAACCTCTAGTTATTATATTATATAAAGCTCGATTACCACTGACTGACTGACTGACTGATTGACTCATTGACATGTTTGTTCTCCCAGATGCCACCTCGTAGGGTGAAAATGTTTGGTGGGATCGTATAGAGGGAGTTCCGATGAGTTGGGAATAAATCCTAAAGTACCCCTTTTGTCCCCCATTCGCTCACATCGACCTCGTATCTCGGAAAGTATAGGTCTTAGAGAGTTGGTGCAAAAACTAATGTTGCAGGGGACATTTTTTTATAACCGGTTCCATGAAAAAAAAATTGTCTTTCATACAAAAAAAAAATTGTCCCATACAAAATATTTCTGTATGAATACCGTAAACCGTATATTTCGTTTGCCGTAATTTTCATACTGTTTTTGTAGGGAGCCCATGGCTTGTGTGTACTATAAAATTACTGTAAATTTGCTTGATTCTATATAATGGTGGTGGAGGGGCATGAGACAACTTTCATAGTTTTTGCAAAGGTCATCATCATCATTTTGGAACATCCAATTTTTTTTTTTTTTTTTAGTATGCAACGTTCATCATGTTTATTTTGGAACATCCACATTTTTTTAATTATGCCTCATCCACAATGATCACTTTGGAACGTCAATTTTTTTTTTTTATTATGCAACATCCACTGTGATCATTTTGGTACATCATTTTTTTTAATTATGCCTCATCCACAATGATCACTTTGGAACGTCAATTATTTTTTTTTATTATGCATCATCCACTGTGATATTTTGGTACATCATTTTTTTTCATTATGCCTCATCCACAATGATCACTTTGGAACGTCAATTTTTTTTTTTTTATTATGCAAAATACTTTGTGATCATTTTGGAAAATCAATTTTTTTTAAATTATGCCTCATCCACAATGATCATTTTGGAACGTCAATTTTTTTTTTTTTTTATTATGCAAAATCCACTGTGATCATTTTGGAAAATCAATTTTTTTTAATTATGCCTCATCCACAATGATCACTTTTGGAACGTCAATTTTTTTTTTATTATGCAAAATCCTTTGTGATCATTTTGGAACATCAATTTTTTTTTTAATTATGCTTCATCCACTATGATCACTTTGGAACGTAAATTTTTTTTTTTTTTTATTATGCAACATCCACTGTGATCATTTTGGAACATCAATTTTTTTTAATTATGCCTCATCCACAATGATCACTTTTGGAACGTCAATTTTTTTTTTACTGTGCAAAATCCTTTGTGATCATTTTGGAAAATAATTTTTTTGTTAATTATGCCTCATCCACAATGATCACTTTGGAACGTCAATTTTTTTTTATTATGCAACATCCACTGTGATCATTTTGGTACATAATTTTTTTTAAATATGCCTCATCCACAATGATCACTTTGGAACGTCAATTATTTTTTTTTATTATGCAACATCCACTGTGATCATTTTGGTACATCATTTTTTTAATTACGCCTCATCCACAATGATCACTTTGGAACGTCAATTTTTTTTTTTTTATTATGCATCATCCACTGTGATCATTTTGGAACATCATTTTTTTTAATTACGCCTCATCCACTGTGATCATTTTGGAAAATCAATTTTTTTTTTGTAGCACAAATTTTTGGTGGAATCGTTATTTTACGGTCATCATCGCCCTTGCCATAATTTTGAATTCTTCTCTCACTTCCTTTTCGTTTTCCAATGTTTCTTCCACATTGATATCCTCTTTAATTGTTTCTATAACTTCGAAATCCTCATTGGTGGCATTTTTACTTCAATATACTTTTGAATTGTTTTTTCTATTTTTATATTTTCTTTAATTACTTCTCTTACTTCAATATCGACTCTACAAAATTATGGGTTTAAATACAAATCTTAAATCGCTCGTATCTTCTAAACGGGAAAAGTTACCCCCAGCAAACTTTTACAAAATATTAAATAAATAAATATCGCTGGACATTTCACACAGCGCTATCTAGCCCCAAACTAAGCAGAGCTTGTACTATGGGAACCAGATAACTGATAGAATACTTATATACTTTTTTTTTGTAAATACATACTTATAATATATAGAAAAACACCCAGACACGGAACAAATATCTGTAGATCATGCAAACATTTGCTCCGCGGCGGGAATCGAACCCGCTACCTCCTGCGTCTCAGCCGACTATACGCCCATTGCGCCACGGAGGCAGTCAAAATATTGGTACTAATTTATGGTGGAATAGTTTTTTTAATACCATCATTGCCCTTGAGATCCTTTTTGAATGCTTCTCTTACTTCGTCTTCCGCTTTGAATGCTTCTTTCACCTCGATATCCTCTATTTTTGCTTATTCCACTTTGATATCCTTTTTAATTGCTTTTTCTACTTATATGTTTTCTTCAATTGCTTCTTTTACTTCAATTTCCGCTCTACAAAATTATGGGTTTTGATACAAATCTTAAATCACTCGTATCTTCTAAACGGGAACAGTTACGCCTAGCAAACTTTTACAAAATATTGGTACAAATTTTTGGTCGAATATTTTTTTTATTACCATCATTGATCTTGACATCCTTTTTGAATGCTTCTTTCACCTCGATATCCTCTATTTTTGCTTCTTCTACTTTGATATCCTTTTTAATTGCTTTTTCTACTTATATATTTTCTTAATTGCTTCTTTTACTACAATTTCCACTCTACAAAATTATGGGTTTTAATACAAATCTTAAATCGCTCGTATCTTCTAAACGGGAAGAGTTACGCCTAGCAAACTTTTACAAAATATTGGTACAAATTTTTGGTGGAATAGTTTTTCTAATACCATCATTGCCCTTGACATCCGTTTTGAATGCTTCTCTTACTTCGTCTTCCACTTTAAATGCTTCTTTCACCTCGATATCCTCTATTTTTGCTTCTTCCACTTTGATATCCCTTTTAATGTCTTTTTCTACTTATATGTCTTCTTCAATTGCTTCTTTTACTTCAATTTCCACTCCACAGAATTATGGGTTTTCATACAAAACTTAAATCGCTCGTATCTTTTAAACGGGAAGAGATAGCTCGAGGAAACTTTTACAAAATATTAGTATAAGTTTTTGGTGAAACCTTTTTTTTTTTTTATCCTTGTCCTCGACGTCTTTTACTCAATTTCAATTTCCTCTTTAATTGTTTCTGCTACTTCGATATCCTATTTGATCGCTTCTTTCACTTCAATATCCTCTTTGATTGCTTCTTCCACTTCGATATCATCTTTGATTGCTGCTTCCACTTGGATATCCTCTTTGATTTGATTGCTTCTTCCATTTTGATCGTCTTTGACTGCTTCTTACACATGGATATCCTCTTTGATAGCTTTTAACAGCTTGATATCCGCTTTGATTGCTTCTTCGACTTCGATATCATCTTTGATTTCTGCTTCCACTTGGATGTCCTCATTGATTTGATTGCTTCTTCGATTTCGATATCGTCTTTGACTGCTTCTTACACATATATATCCTCTTCGATAGCTTTTAACAGCTCGATATCTTCTTTGATTGCTTCTTCCACTTTGATATCCACTTTTATTGCTTCTACCATTTCGATATCATCTTCGATTTCCTTTTGATTGCTTCTTGAACTGCATTATTCTCTTTGATTGCGTCTTCATCTTCGATATCGTCTTTGATAGCATTTTCACTGCGATATCCTCTGTGATGGCTTCTTCCACTTCGATACCTTCTTTGATTGCTTCTTCCACTTCGATATCCTCTTTGATTGCTTCTTCCACTTCGATATCGTCTTTGATTGCTTTTTTACTTCGTCATTCCCTAAGAATGCTTCTACCACCTTGGTATCCTCTTTGATTGCTTACTCAACTTCAATTTCCTCTTAGATTGTTTTTCCTACTTCGATATCCTATTTGATTGCTTCTTCCACTTCAATATCCTCTTTGATTACTCCTTCCACTTCGATATCATCTTCAATTTCCTTTTGATTGCTTCTTGCACTGCAATATTCTCTTTGATTGCGTATTGGTCTTCGATATCGTCTTTGACAGCATTTCCACTTCGATATCCTCTGTGATGGCTTCTTCCACTTCGATACCCTCTTTGATTGCTTCTTCCACTTCGATATCCTCTTTGAATGCTTCTTACACTTCGATATCGTCTTTGACTGTTTCTTCCACTTCGATATCGTCTTTGATTGCTTTTTTCACTTCGTCATCCTCTTAGAATGCTTCTACCACCTCGGTATCCTCTTTGACTGCTTACTCAACTTTAATTTCCTCTTTGATTGTTTCTGCTACTTCGATATCCTATTTGATTGCTTCTTTCACTTCAATATCCTCTTTTATTGCTTCTTCCACTTCGATATCATCTTTGATTTCTGCTTCCCTTTGGAAATGCTCTTTGATTTGATTGCTTCTTCTATTTCGATATCGTCTTTGACTGCTTCTTACACATGGATATCCTCTTTGATGGCTTTTAACAGCTCGATATCCTCTTTAATTACTTCGTCGACTAAAAGAAAAACACGCGAGCTGCGAGCAGCTCGCGCACAACGCAACCTCTAGTTATTATATTATATAAAGCTCGATTACCACTCACTGACTGACTGACTCATTGACATGTTTGTTCTCCCAGATGCCACCTCGTAGGGTGAAAATGTTTGGTGGGATCGTATAGAGGGAGTTCCGGTGAGTTGGGAATAAATCCTAAAGTACCCCTTTTGTCCCCCATTCGCTCCCATCCACCTCGTATCTCGGAAAGTATAGGTCTTAGAGCGTTGGTGCAAAAACTAATGTTGCTGAGGACATTTTTTTATATCCGGATCCATGAAAAAAAAAATGTCTTTCATACAAAAAAAAAATTGTCCCATACAAAATATTTCTGTATGATTACCGTAAACCGTATATTTCGTTTGCCGTAATTTTCATTCTGTTTTTGTAGGGAGCCCACGGCTTGTGTGTACTATAAAATTACTGTAAATTTGCTTGATTCTATATAATGGTGGTGGAGGGGCATGAGATAACTTTCATAGTTTTTGCAAAGGTCATCATCATCATTTTGGAACATCCATTTTTTTTTTTTTTTTTTAGTATGCAACGTTCATCATGTTTATTTTGGAACATCCACATTTTTTTAATTATGCCTCATCCACAATGATCATTTTGGAACGTCAATTATTTTTTTTTTTTATTATGCAACATCCACTGTGATCATTTTGGTACATCATTTTTTTTAATTATGCCTCATCCACAATGATCACTTTGGAACGTCAATTATTTTTTTTTTATTATGCATCATCCACTGTGATCATTTTGGAACATCATTTTTTTCAATTATGCCTCATCCACTATGATCACTTTGGAACGTCCATTTTTTTTTTTTTATTATGCAACATCCACTGTTATATTTTGGTACATCATTTTTTTTAATTATGCCTCATTCACAATGATCACTTTGGAACGTCAATTTTTTTTTATTATGCAACATCCACTGTGATCATTTTGGTACATCATTTTTTTTAATTATGCCTCATCCACAATGATCACTTTGGAACGTCAATTTTTTTTTTTATTATGCAACATCCACTGTGATCATTTTGGTACATCATTTTTTTAATTACGCCTCATCCACAATGATCACTTTGGAACGTCAATTTTTTTTTTATTATGCAACACATAATTTTTTTTAATTATGCCTCATCCACAATGATCACTTTGGAACGTCAATTATTTTTTTTTATTATGCATCATCCACTGTGATCATTTTGGAACATCATTTTTTTTAATTATGCCTCATCCACAATGATCACTTTGGAACGTCAATTATTATTTTTTTTTTGTATTATGCAACATCCACTGTGATCATTTTGGTACATCATTTTTTTTATCATGCCTCATCCACAATGATCACTTTGGAACGTCAATTATTTTTTTTTATTATGCAAAATCCTTTGTGATCTTTTTGGAAAATCAATTTTTTTTAATTATGCCTCATCCACAATGATCACTTTTGGAACGTCAATTTTTTTTTTACTATGCAAAATCCTTTGTGATCATTTTGGAACATCATTTTGTTTTAAATTATGCCTCATCCACAATGATCACTTTTGGAACGTCATTTTTTTTATTATGCAAAATCCTTTGTGATCATTTTGGAAAATCATTTTTTTTAAATTATGCCTCATCCACAATGATTATTTTGGAACGTCAATTTCTTTTTTTTTATTATATTTCCTCTTTGATTGTTTCTGCCACTTCGATATCCTATTTGATTGCTTCTCCCACTTCAATATTCTCTTTGATAGTTTCTTCCACTTCGATATCCAATCAACAAATTTATGATTTTTCTTACAAAACTTTAATCGCTCGTATCTTCTAAACGGGAAGAGATAGCACTAGCAAACTTTGACAAAATATTAGTACAAATTTTTGATCATTATCATTTTACAACATACATTTATATTATGCAACGTCAATCCTGATCATTTTGGAACGTCCAGATTTTTTTTATGCAACGTTCATCATGATCTTTTTTGCAACGTTCAATTTTTTTTATACAACTATTATCATGATCATTTTGGAACATCCAATTTTTTTCTCTTTGATTGCTTGTTCCACTTCGATATCCTCTTTGATTGCTTCTTCCACATTGATATCCTATTTGATTGCTTCTTTAACTTTGGTATCCTCTACGATTGCTTCTTCCACTTCGATATCCTCTTTTATTCCTTCTTCATCTTCAATATCCATTGGATTGCTTCTTCATCTTTGATATCCTCTTTGATGGCATTTTCACTTCGGTATCCTCTGTAAGGGCTCCTTCCTCTTTGATTTCCGTTTGATTGCTTCTTGCACTGCAATATTTTCTTTGATTGCGTCTTCATATTCGATATCGTTTTTGATTGCATTTTTACTTCGATATCCTGTGATGGCTTCTTCCACTTTGATATCCTCTTTGATTGCTTCTTCCACTTCGATATCCGCTTTGATTGCTTGTTCCATTTTGATATCGTCTTTGACTATTTCTTTCACTTCGATATCGTCTTTGATTGCTTTTTTCAGTTCGTCATCCTCTTTGAATACTTCTACCAACTCGGTATCCTCTTTGATTCCTTAGTCAACTTCAATTTCCTCTTTGATTATTTTTGCTACTTCGATATCCTATTTGATTGCTTCTCCCACTTCAATATCCTCTTTGTTTACTCCTTCCACTTCGATATCATCTTCGATTTCCTTTTGATTGCTTCTTGCACTGCATTATTCTCTTTGATTGCGTCTTCATCTTCGATATCGTCTTTGATAGCATTTTCACTTCGATATCCTCTGTGATGGCTTCTTCCACTTCGATACCCTCTTTGATTGCTTCTTCCACTTCGATATCCTCTTTGATTGTTTCTTCCGCCTCGACATCTTCTATTTTTGCATGTTCCACTTCGTTATCCCTTTAAAATGCTTCTTCTACTTTCATATCCTCTTTAATTGCTTCAGATACTTAATTATGCTCTCTACAAAATTGTGGTCTTTCATACAAAACTTCAATCGCTCGTATCTTCTAAACGGGAAGAGATAGCCCTAGCAAACTTGTACAAAATATTGGTATAAATTTTTGGTGCAACTGTTTTTTTATTGTCATCCTTGACATCCTTTTTGAATGTTTCTCTCACTTCGTCATCTTCTTTGAATGTTTTTTCCACTTCGACATCATCTTTAACTGCTTCTTTAACTTCGATATCCTCTTTGATTGCTTCTCCCACTTCGATATCGTCTTTGACTGCTTCTTCCATTTCGATATCGTCTTTGATTGCTTTTTTCACTTCGTCATCTTCTTTGAATGCTTCTACCACCTCGGTATCCTCTTTGATTGCTTACTCAACTTCAATTTCCTCTTTGATTGTTTCTCCCTCTTCGATATCGTCTTTGACTGCTTCTTCCATTTCGATATCGTCTTTGATTGCTTTTTTCACTTCGTCATCTTCTTTGAATGCTTCTACCGCCTCGGTATCCTCTTTGATTGCTTACTCAACTTCAATTTCCTCTTTGATTGTTTCTGCCACTTCGATATCCTATTTGATTGCTTATTCCACTTCAACATTCTCTTTGATAGTTTCTTCCACTTCGATATCCAATCAACAAATTTATGATTTTTCTTACAAAACTTTAATCGCTCGTATCTTCTAAACGGGAAGAGATAGCACTAGCAAACTTTGACAAAATATTAGTACAAATTTTTGATCATTATCATTTTGCAACATACATTTATATTATGCAACGTCAATCATGATCATTTTGGAACGTCCAGATTTTTTTTTATGCAACGTTCATCATGATCTTTTTTGCAACGTTCAATTTTTTTTTATACAACCATTATCATGATCATTTTGGAACATCCAATTTTTTTCTCTTTGATTGCTTGTTTATCTTTGATTGCTTCTTTAACTTTGATATCCTCTACGATTGCTTGTTCCGCTTCGATATCCTCTTTTATTCCTTCTTCATCTTCAATATCCATTGGATTGCTTCTTCCACTTCGATATCGTCTTTGATTGCTTTTTTTACTTCGTCATCCTCTTAGAATGCTTCTACCACCTTGGTATCCTCTTTGATTTCTTCCTCAACTTAAATTTCCTCTTTGATTGTTTCTGCTACTTCGATATCCTATTTGATTGCTTCTTTCACTTCAATATCCTCTTTGATTGCTTCTTCCACTTCGATATCATCTTTGATTGCTTCTTCCACTTCGATATCCTCTAAGATTGCTTCTTCCACTTCGATACCTTCTTTGATTGCTTCTTCCACTTCGATATCGTCTTTGATTGCTTTTTTCACTTCGTCATCTTAGAATGCTTCTACCACCTCGGTATCCTCTTTGATTGCTTACTCAACTTCAATTTCCTCTTTAATAGTTTCTGCTAATTCGATATCCTATTTGATTGCTGCTTTCACTTCAATATCCTGTTTGATTGCTTCTTGCACTTCGAAATCATATTTGATTGCTGCTTCCATTTGGATATCTTCTTTGATTTGATTGCTTCTTCCATTTCGATATCGTCTTTGACTGCTTCTTACACATGGATATCCTTTTTGATCGCTTTTAACAGCTCGAAATCCTCTTTGATTGCTTCTTCGACAAAAACAATAACACGCGAGTTGCGTGCAACTCGCGCACTACGCAACCTCTAGTTATTATATTATATAAAGCTCGATTACCACTGACTGACTGACTGACTGACTGATTGACTCATTGACATGTTTGTTCTCCCAGATGCCCCCTCGTAGGGTGAAAATGTTTGGTGGGATCGTATAGAGGGAGTTCCGATGAGTTGGGAATAAATCCTAAAGTACCCCTTTTGTCCCCCATTCGCTCAGATCGACCTCGTATCTCGGAAAGTATAGGTCTTAGAGAGTTGGTGCAAAAACTAATGTTGCAGAGGGCATTTTTTTATATCCGGTTCCATGAAAAAAAATTGTCTTTCATACAAAAAAAAATTGTCCCATACAAAATATTTCTGTATGAATACCGTAAACCGTATATTTCGTTTGCCGTAATTTTCATACTGTTTTTGTAGGGAGCCCATGGCTTGTGTGTACTATAAAATTACTGTAAATTTGCTTGATTCTATATAATGGTGGTGGAGGGGCATGAGACAACTTTCATAGTTTTTGCAAAGGTCATCATCATCATTTTGGAACATCCAATTTTTTTTTTTTTTTTTAGTATGCAACGTTCATCATGTTTATTTTGGAACATCCACATTTTTTTAATTATGCCTCATCCACAATGATCACTTTGGAACGTCAATTTTTTTTTTTTTTACTATGCAACAGCCACTGTGATCATTTTGGTACATAATTTTTTTTAATTATGCCTCATCCACAATGATCACTTTGGAACGTCAATTATTTTTTTTTTATTATGCATCATCCACTGTGATAATTTTGGAACATAATTTTTTTTTCAATTATGCCTCATCCACTATGATCACTTTTGGAACGTCAATTTTTTTTTTTTATTATGCAAAATATTTTGTGATCATTTTGGAAAATAAATTTTTTTAAAATTATGCCTCATCCACAATGATCATTTTGGAACGTCAATTTTTTTTTTTTTTTTATTATGCAAAATCCACTGTGATCATTTTGGAACATCAATTTTTTTTAATTATGCCTCATCCACAATGATCACTTTTGGAACGTCAATTTTTTTTTATTATGCAAAATCCTTTGTGATCATTTTGGAAAATCAATTTTTTTTTAATTATGCCTCATCCACAATGATCATTTTGGAACGTCAATTTTTTTTTTATTATGCAAAATCCTTTGTGATCATTTTGGAAAATCAATTTTTTTTAATTATGCCTCATCCACAATGATCACTTTTGGAACGTCAATTTTTTTTTTACTATGCAAAATCCTTTGTGATCATTTTGGAACATCATTTTGTTTTAAATTATGCCTCATCCACAATGATCACTTTTGGAACGTCTTTTTTTTTATTATGCAAAATCCTTTGTGATCATTTTGGAAAATCATTTTTTTTTAATTATGCCTCATCCACAATGATCATTTTCGAACGTCAATTTTTTTTTTATTATGCGACATCCACTATTCGAATATTCTCTTTGATTGCTTGTTACACTTCGTCATCCTCTTTTATTGTTTCTTCCGCCTCCACATCTTCTATTTTTGCATGTTCCACTTCGTTATCCTTTTAAAATGCTTCTTCTACTTCATATCCTCTTTAATTGCTTCAGTTACTTCATTATGCGCTCTACAAAATTGTGGTGTTTCATACAAAACTTCAATCGCTCATATCTTCTAAACGGGAAGAGATAGCCCTAGCAAACTTGTACAAAATATTGGTATAAATTTTTGGTGGAACTGTTTTTTTATTGTCATCCTTGACATCCTTTTTGAATGCTTCTCTCACTTCGTCATCTTCTTTGAATATTTTTTCCACTTCGACATCATCTTTGACTGCTTCTTTAACTTCGATATCCTCTTTGATTGCTTCTCCCACTTCGATATCGTCTTTGACTGCTTCTTCCATTTCGATATCGTCTTTGATTGCTTTTTCACTTCGTCATCTTCTTTGAATGCTTCTACCACCTTGGTATCCTCTTTGATTGCTTACTCAACTTCAATTTCCTCTTTGATTGTTTCTGCCACTTCGATATCCTATTTGATTGCTTCTTCCACTTCAACATTCTCTTTGATAGTTTCTTCCACTTCGATATCCAATCAACAAATTTATGATTTTTCTTACAAAACTTTAATCGCTCGTATCTTCTAAACGGGAAGAGATAGCACTAGCAAACTTTGACAAAATATTAGTACAAATTTTTGATCATTATCATTTTACAACATACATTTATATTATGCAACGTCAATCCTGATCATTTTGGAATGTCCAGATTTTTTTTATACAACCATTATCATGATCATTTTGGAATATCCAATTTTTTTCTCTTTGATTGCTTGTTCCACTTCGATATACTCTTTGATTGCTTCTTCCACATTGATATCCTATTTGATTGCTTCTTTAACTTTGATATCCTCTACGATTGCTTGTTCCACTTCGATATCCTCTTTTATTCCTTCTTCATCTTCAATATCCATCATCCACCAATTGACATCATTGTTCTCCCAGATGCCACCTCGTAGGGGGGAAGTGTTTGGTGGGATCGTATAGAGGGAGTTCCAGTGAGTTGGGAATAAATCCTAAAGTACCCCTTTTGTCCCCCATTCGCTCCCATCGACCTCGTATCTCGAAAAGTATAGGTCTTACAGCGTTGGTGCAAAAACTAATGTTGCTGAGGACATTTTTTTATATCCGGTTCCATTAAAAAAAAATTGTCTTTCATACAAAAAAAAAATTGTCCCATACAAAATATTTCTGTATGAATACCGTAAACCGTATATTTCGTTTGCCGTAATTTTCATACTGTTTTTGTAGGGAGCCCGCGGCTTGTGTGTACTATAAAATTACTGTAAATTTGCTTGATTCTATATAATGGTGGTGGAGGGACATGAGATAACTTTCATAGTTTTTGCAAAGGTCATCATCATCATTTTGGAACATCCATTTTTTTTTTTTTTTTTTAGTATGCAATATTCATCATGTTTATTTTGGAACATCCACATTTATTTTTAATTATGCCTCATCCACAATGATCACTTTGGAACGTCATTTTTTTTTTATTATGCAACATCCACTGTGATATTTTGGTACATCATTTTTTTTAATTATGCCTCATCCACAATGATCACTTTGGAACGTCAATTTTTTTTTATTATGCATCATCCACTGTGATCATTTTTGAACATCATTTTTTTTTTCAATTATGCCTCATCCACTATGATCACTTTGGAACGTCAATTTTTTTTTTTTATTATGCAACATCCACTGTGATATTTTGGTACATCATTTTTTTTAATTATGCCTCATTCACAATGATCACTTTGGAACGTCAATTTTTTTTTATTATGCAACATCCACTGTGATCATTTTGGTACATCATTTTTTTTAATTATGCCTCATCCACAATGATCACTTTGGAACGTCAATTTTTTTTTTATTATGCAACATCCACTGTGATCATTTTGGTACATCATTTTTTTAATTACGCCTCATCCACAATGATCACTTTGGAACGTCAATTTTTTTTTTATTATGCAACACATAATTTTTTTTAATTATGCCTCATCCACAATGATCACTTTAGAACGTCAATTATTTTTTTTTATTATGCATCATCCACTGTGATCATTTTGGAACATCATTTTTTTTAATTATGCCTCATCCACAATGATCACTTTGGAACGTCAATTATTATTTTTTTTTGTATTATGCAACATCCACTGTGATCATTTTGGTACATAATTTTTTTTATTATGCCTCATCCACAATGATCACTTTGGAACGTCAATTATTTTTTTTTATTATGCAAAATCCTTTGTGATCTTTTTGGAAAATCAATTTTTTTTACTTATGCCTCATCCACAATGATCACTTTTGGAACGTCATTTTTTTTATTATGCAAAATCCTTTGTGATCATTTATGAAAATCATTTTTTTTAAATTATGCCTCATCCACAATGATTATTTTGGAACGTCAATTTCTTTTTTTTTATTATGCAACATCCACTGTGATAATTTTGGAACATCAATTTTTTTTAATTATGCCTCATCAGCAATGATCATTTTGGAACGTCAATTTTTTTTTAAATTATGCCTCATCCACAATGATCACTTTTGGAACGTCATTTTTTTTTTATTATGCAACATCCACTGTGATCATTTTGGAACATCAATTTTTTTTTATTTATGCCTCATCCACTATGATCATTTTTGAACGTCAATTTTTTTTTTATTATGCGACATCCACTATTCGAACATTCTCTTTGATTGCTTGTTACACTTCGTCATCCTCTTTTATTGTTTCTACCGCCTCCACATCTTCTATTTTTGCATGTTCCACTTCGTTATCCTTTTAAAATGCTTCTTCTACTTCATATCCTCTTTAATTGCTTCAGTTACTTCATTATGCGCTCTACAAAATTGTGGTGTTTCATACAAAACTTCAATCGCTCATATCTTCTAAACGGGAAGAGCTAGCCCTAGCAAACTTGTACAAAATATTGGTGTAATTTTTTGGTGGAACTGTTTTTTTATTGTCATCCTTGACATCCTTTTTGAATGCTTCTCTCACTTCGTCATCTTCTTTGAATGTTTTTTCCACTTCGACATCATCTTTGACTGCTTCTTTAACTTCGATATCCTCTTTGATTGCTTCTCCCACTTCGATATCGTCTTTGACTGCTTCTTCCATTTCGTTATCGTCTTTGATTGCTTTTTCACTTCGTCATCTTCTTTGAATGCTTCTACCACCTTGGTATCCTCTTTGATTGCTTACTCAACTTCAATTTCCTCTTTGATTGTTTCTGCCACTTCGATATCCTATTTGATTGCTTCTCCCACTTCAATATTCTCTTTGATAGTTTCTTCCACTTCGATATCCAATCAACAAATTTATGATTTTTCTTACAAAACTTTAATCGCTCGTATCTTCTAAACGGGAAGAGATAGCACTAGCAAACTTTGACAAAATATTAGTACAAATTTTTGATCATTATCATTTTACAACATACATTTATATTATGCAACGTCAATCCTGATCATTTTGGAACGTCCAGATTTTTTTTATGCAACGTTCATCATGATCTTTTTTGCAACGTTCAATTTTTTTTATACAACTATTATCATGATCATTTTGGAACATCCAATTTTTTTCTCTTTGATTGCTTGTTCCACTTCGATATCCTCTTTGATTGCTTCTTCCACATTGATATCCTATTTGATTGCTTCTTTAACTTTGATATCCTCTACGATTGCTTCTTCCACTTCGATATCCTCTTTTATTCCTTCTTCATCTTCAATATCCATTGGATTGCTTCTTCATCTTTGATATCCTCTTTGATAGCATTTTCACTTCAGTATCCTCTGTAAGGGCTCCTTCCTCTTTGATTTCCGTTTGATTGCTTCTTGCACTGCAATATTTTCTTTGATTGCGTCTTCATATTCGATATCGTTTTTGATTGCATTTTTACTTCGATATCCTGTGATGGCTTCTTCCACTTTGATATCCTCTTTGATTGCTTCTTCCACTTCGATATCCGCTTTGATTGCTTGTTCCATTTTGATATCGTCTTTGACTATTTCTTTCACTTCGATATCGTCTTTGATTGCTTTTTTCAGTTCGTCATCCTCTTTGAATACTTCTACCAACTCGGTATCCTCTTTGATTCCTTAGTCAACTTCAATTTCCTCTTTGATTGTTTTTGCTACTTCGATATCCTATTTGATTGCTTCTCCCACTTCAATATCCTCTTTGTTTACTCCTTCCACTTCGATATCATCTTCGATTTCCTTTTGATTGCTTCTTGCACTGCATTATTCTCTTTGATTGCGTCTTCATCTTCGATATCGTCTTTGATAGCATTTTCACTTCGATATCCTCTGTGATGGCTTCTTCCACTTCGATACCCTCGTTGATTGCTTCTTCCACTTCGATATTCTCTTTGATTGTTTCTTCCGCCTCGACATCTTCTATTTTTGCATGTTCCACTTCGTTATCCCTTTAAAATGCTTCTTCTACTTTCATATCCTCTTTAATTGCTTCAGTTACTTCATTATGCTCTCTACAAAATTGTGGTCTTTCATACAAAACTTCAATCGCTCGTATCTTCTAAACGGGAAGAGATAGCCCTAGCAAACTTGTACAAAATATTGGTATAAATTTTTGGTGCAACTGTTTTTTTATTGTCATCCTTGACATCCTTTTTGAATGCTTCTCTCACTTCGTCATCTTCTTTGAATGTTTTTTCCACTTCGACATCATCTTTGACTGCTTCTTTAACTTCGATATCCTCTTTGATTGCTTCTCCCACTTCGATATCGTCTTTGACTGCTTCTTCCATTTCGATATCGTCTTTGATTGCTTTTTTCACTTCGTCATCTTCTTTGAATGCTTCTACCACCTCGGTATCCTCTTTGATTGCTTACTCAACTTCAATTTCCTCTTTGATTGTTTCTCCCTCTTCGATATCGTCTTTGACTGCTTCTTCCATTTCGATATCGTCTTTGATTGCTTTTTTCACTTCGTCATCTTCTTTGAATGCTTCTACCGCCTCGGTATCCTCTTTGATTGCTTACTCAACTTCAATTTCCTCTTTGATTGTTTCTGCCACTTCGATATCCTATTTGATTGCTTCTTCCACTTCAACATTCTCTTTGATAGTTTCTTCCACTTCGATATCCAATCAACAAATTTATGATTTTTCTTACAAAACTTTAATCGCTCGTATCTTCTAAACGGGAAGAGATAGCACTAGCAAACTTTGACAAAATATTAGTACAAATTTTTGATCATTATCATTTTGCAACATACATTTATATTATGCAACGTCAATCATGATCATTTTGGAACGTCCAGATTTTTTTTTATGCAACGTTCATCATGATCTTTTTTGCAACGTTCAATTTTTTTTATACAACCATTATCATGATCATTTTGGAACATCCAATTTTTTTCTCTTTGATTGCTTGTTTATCTTTGATTGCTTCTTTAACTTTGATATCCTCTACGATTGCTTGTTCCGCTTCGATATCCTCTTTTATTCCTTCTTCATCTTCAATATCCATTGGATTGCTTCTTCCACTTCGATATCGTCTTTGATTGCTTTTTTTACTTCGTCATCCTCTTAGAATGCTTCTACCACCTTGGTATCCTCTTTGATTTCTTCCTCAACTTTAATTTCCTCTTTGATTGTTTCTGCTACTTCGATATCCTATTTGATTGCTTCTTTCACTTCAATATCCTCTTTGATTGCTTCTTCCACTTCGATATCATCTTTGATTGCTTCTTCCACTTCGATATCCTCTAAGATTGATTCTTCCACTTCGATACCTTCTTTGATTGCTTCTTCCACTTCGATATCGTCTTTGATTGCTTTTTTCACTTCGTCATCTTAGAATGCTTCTACCACCTCGGTATCCTCTTTGATTGCTTACTCAACTTCAATTTCCTCTTTAATAGTTTCTGCTAATTCGATATCCTATTTGATTGCTGCTTTCACTTCAATATCCTGTTTGATTGCTTCTTGCACTTCGAAATCATATTTGATTGCTGCTTCCATTTGGATATCTTCTTTGATTTGATTGCTTCTTCCATTTCGATATCGTCTTTGACTGCTTCTTACACATGGATATCCTTTTTGATCGCTTTTAACAGCTCGAAATCCTCTTTGATTGCTTCTTCGACAAAAACAATAACACGCGAGTTGCGTGCAACTCGCGCACTACGCAACCTCTAGTTATAGTATATAGGCCCTTCGGTTTTTATTAGTTTGTATTAGTTTTATTATTTTATAGGACGACCTCCGTGGTGCAGTGGGCGAATAGCCGGCTGAGACGCAAGAGGTAGCGGGTTCGATTCCCGTCGCGGAACTAATATTTGCATGATCTACAGATATTTGTTCCGGGTCTGGTGGTTTCTCTATATAATAGGTTGGGGAAAAAGTCTTTTCGCATTATAGTATGTATGAACTTTTAATAAAATCTCTTGAAGAAATTTGATACATTTTAAAATTTTACTACAAAAAAGGTAAATATACAATGCAAGCCGCGAAAAAAAATTGCGATGTTTATGGACCTAGTGCAGCGTCTGTGAGAGTAGCACAAAATCAACAAAATCAACAGAAGGGGTGTGGTTTTTCATCATGATAACGCTAGACCTCACACATCTTTAGCCACTCAGCAAAAATTAAGAGAGTTTGGCTGGGAGGTGTTAATGCGCCCGCCGTATAGTCCTGACCTTGCACCTTCAGATTTTCACCTGTTTCGGTATCTTCAGAATTCTTTAGGCAGTGTCAGGTTAACATCACGAGAGGACTGCCAAAACCACTTATAGCGGTATTTTGATCAGAAGCCCCAAAATTTCTACAGCAATGGGATCATGTCCCTACCTACAAGATGGCAAAAAGTTATCGAACAAAATGGTACCTACATACTTTAGTTAAATGTAAATTAACTATATTAAAAAAATGTTTTCAATTTTCTTAAAAATGCGAAGAAACTTTTTCCCCAACCTAATATAAGTATGTATTTACAAAAATGATTTATAAGTATTCTATCAGTTATCTGGTTCCCATAATGCAAGCTTTGCTTAGTTTGGGGCTAGATAGCTCTGTGTGAAATGTCCAGCAATATGTATTTATTTACTAGCACTTTCCGTATTTCATTAAAAATGCTATCTGTAACAAACGATCCACACTTGCGTGATTGTATTATGGTTCCATCAAAAGCATTATTATTATCTTGATCTATACAGGCAAAATATAACGAGAAATAGAAAAAACTCACGTGATCCTAACACTTGCTTGTATGTATTCTTGTAACTATTGTGTTATTTATAATGTGATGCACAGTAAAGTAGCAGTTATTATGCATACCTGCCGAAGCCACACGGTGCACGTTTTTGGCGAGAAGCCAAACGAGACGATCGTGCCAAGATAAAGCCATCATTGATACCAAATTCGATACATTTTTGTAAGCGAACAAAAAACGCAAATTGAATTTTGTACAACAACTTATGCAACTATATTGCAATCGAGGTCTTGCTTAGCCGGGACATGGAAGACTGAAAATAATAATTGCAATCGAATGAGCTAGGAATATGCTACGAAACCAATCCTAAATTTTTTCTGTTACGACGGTTACTTCAATTCTTCTCAATTCACCGCTGTCTACGAAGAAACGAATTGTACACATGCAATTTCGAGAATTCAAGACGAATATCAAAGTGGGAAGTTGCTAGTAGGAGTTTCGGAACTCATAAGTAAACGGGAACATTCAAGGGCAAGGCCAAAGCATCCTCACGTAGTAAGTTTATAGTCCATCCAAATTCAGGTTGCGCAACCAAATCAAATCACAGCCGAGTAGTCTTAGAGCTACGCGACGGCTTCGCCCCGCTTTCGCTTTGTAATTGCATTAGCGAGGTAGCCGATAAGCCTAGCAACAATAGCCTTAATTTGCATCAATGACGGTCGCAATTAGCCACAGCTTCAGCTACCGTTCTCATAATATACCACTTAGGTACACTTTGTTTAGCAGACACCTATTCTTTGATGCCTTTTGTTTGATTTTAGTTCAGTTTCGTTTTATATTGAGTAATTTCAAGGTAAAGTTTGATTACTTGATTACGTTACGCTTATAATGAACAATATGACACATACGTTACTCAAACGCAATAATTACATGTACATATCGGTAAGCTGGTATTATTGGACTTGTGGGTCAATGAAAAAGCGGTTGCCGGACACATATCTGATGATCTAAGTAATAGTGAAAGAATACTGACTGCCCAACTGACCGGTCAGTAACAGGGCCTTTATAAACCAGATGGAACAGATTCCATATTATAATGTATGGTTTTACTTAGACCTACATAATGTAATGTAAGCTTAGAAGTATCCAGTTACGTTATACGCTTTTTTACCAAGGAGGAGGATTATAACTAAAGGGTGGTCCTATTTAAGTTTCATTCAGAAAAAATCATTTTGAAGGACCTCAATAGAAAATCTATTGAGAAATTGACGACCTCCGTGGCGCAGTGGGCGAACAGCCGGCTGAGACTCAGGAGTTAGCGGGTTCGATTCCCGCTGCGGAATAAATGTTTGCATGATCTACATATATTTGTTTCGGGTCTGGATGTTTTTCTATGTAGGTATTATAAGTATCTATTTACAAAAAAAAAAGTATATAAGTATTCTATCAGTTATCTGGTTCCTATAGTACAAGCTTTGCTTAGTTTGGGGCTAGATGGCGTTGTGTGATATGTCTAGCATTATTTATTATTATTATTATTAAAAAAAAGATGGGATGAAAAAAAAATTTGCTTTCACCCCAGTATTGTATTGTTAGTAAAAATGAAGTAGAAATTATTTTGTTTTGATTTTATTTTGTTTGATCATATATATTTGTTTTTCGTTTCTTGTTTCTGTATTCGGTCATATTTTGTTAATAAACCGGCCAAGTGCGAGTCGGACTCGCGCACGAAGGGTTCCGTACCATTATCTATATTAAATTGTATGAGCACCCATACAAATCATAGGACTATCTTAATTAATTATTTTCAACTTTTTTTTTTGAAATTTTTATTTATTTGTGCCTTGCTTTTGGCAAATTTCGTGATTCTAGGTCAACGGGAACTACCATGTAGGTTTTCGACCCAAAACCTATAGGGTACTTCCGGTTGACCTAGAATTATTAATTTCGGTTAAAAGCAAGGTCTCTTACAGCTCAAGTAAAGGGAAAATTCCGAAAATGAAAAAGTTGAAAATTAAGAAAAATTTTGGTACTTACAAGTTTTTGCGAAAATCTTTTCATAGTGTTGACTCAGGACCTTGTTTTTTATACACCTACCATGGACTATAGACCTCAGTATCTGGTATAAATTTCAACTTGCTAGGTCTACCCTTTGTTGAGAAAATCGGTGGTGACACACGGACAGACAGACGGACAAGAAAGTGATTTTATTAGGGTTCCTTTTTTACCTTTTGAGGTACGGAACCCTAAAAATTACTTGTTGTAATTACCAAAACTGTAACACACGTTTTTCATTAGATGAGCTGGTTCCCTTTAGCATTATATATCAAATCATAATTCAGAAAAAATACTTAACATTTCGCGAAATATATATTTTTGTAGATTTATGCTCACGATAAGATGTAATACGATATTGTTTGGAAGTGGAACACGGCCCCTGGGGCAATAATGTTAGATTATTGCTGAATAATCTAAATTTGTTTTTTCTAACGCAACTGATGATAAAATTTGTTTATTGTGCATGTTACTGTTACGATTCGACTACCTATAGTCGAATTGTACATAAACAGTAACATATAGGGTGTTTGATAATATACGCACAAAAATGAAAGGGGTTATTTTGATGAGCATAATAAATAAATTTGTGAAATGTTTACCATGTGAAATTTATTTTACATGTAATAAAAACAAACCCTTTATTAAACTTATGTTGTACTATTGCATAATCTAACCACAGATTCTGTATTGGAGACGTCTTGAGATATCTCTTGTTGTCCCTTTCTAACCCAAAACCCGCAGCCATTTCCGAAAGAGATATCAAATCGGCCTTTATTTTTGGATGTCATTTGCAAGAGTAGGCAGTAAGTTTTATACCGAATTAATGACCTAAACTTAGTCAGTTTTCTTTAAAATTTGATAATATAACTAGTAGTTTTTTTTTGGGAATATTTTTTTACATTTTGAGAAACCGTCACTTGAATATCGTAATTATATTACAAAACATCCTGTATATAATATATTACACATAAAAACTAGCTTTTATTAACAGAAGATATTTTCATACTATGTTTATCTTGCCTCATGTGAAGTAATTATTTTCCCTGTGTTATTGAATTATGTCTTAATCAAAACTTCCCAACAAAAGTAATGTGTAAAAATAGTATGTACCTAGAAACTACTTCAAATCGAAACATTTCTTGATATCATTTCTTCGAGACCTTACAAACAAATCTGTTATTAGCATAATCGCCTTTAGTCGAGGTTTTTCCACAGTACTATTTTCTTTCAATCGTTTTACGTCAAACAAAAGCATAAACAAGGTTATTCATAGCTTAAATTTAATGTTGTAAATAAAAATATTTGCAAGGAACAAAACGAAAAGTGCTATTTTCCAACAAGTCGTAAAAACAAAGTTTGCTAGGACTTTAATAGTCGATGTGTTCATACAATTGTGAAGCATTGATGATTATTCACGATTCATGATGAGCGTGAATTTACTGAGATTGAGTGATAGTTAATATACGAAAATACTTCTCGTTCGTATCCACCTAAATCTTTAGTTCCGCCCATATACGGATATACTTCACAGCCTGGAGAATGATTATTTCTGATATAACTCACAGCTTCGTAACCTCTCAAATTATACTGGTTCAAACAAAGCAATTATTGTTGATTAAATTAAACTTGGTGCGTGCCGCCAAAAGGGTTAGCAACCAGTGGACCTCGCGCGGTCAACGGGTGGACACCGACACGTTAGAAAGAAAGGCTGGAAATAACGGGTAGGCGGGGAGCGAAGCATCGCCGCCACATTGTGCTCGCGTGAAGCACTCGTGGGCCGCGCGGGGTTACCGAGTGGTCAACTCGTCGTCCGCGCGTCAACGGCATGCGCCCGAGGCGATCCGGAGGTGATGTAGTGAGCGCACGTCCATACAATGAATACTAACCACTCGAGGCGAGGCGGTGCGGGTCGGGTGCCGGGTTGATGTAGTGAGCTGTGACCTTTATACGGCAACAGAAAATTAAAGACACATTTCACGCAGCGCTAGGGTGATTGCTTCATCAGAGGTTTTTTTATTTATCAATTAAATCTGAAATAGCTAGACTTGTTTACGCATAACAATTTTGAAATAAGAACCTATTTCTGACAAAATAAAATTGAAATAGATACGTAAAATAAGTTCTTTTCATATTTACCCAACATTTACATTCAGAGATAAAAATAAAGATTTTAATATGTTTCTATCCAGACCATTTAATCTTGGTAAATAAACAAACTATTGAGCTGTGACCTTTATACGGCAACAGAAAATTAAGCGCTAGGGTGATTGCTTCATCAGAGGTTTTTTTATTTATCAATTAAATCTGAAATAGCTAGACTTGTTTACGCAAAAACAATTTTGAAATAAGAACCTATTTCTGACAAAATAAAATTGAAATAGGTACGTAAAATAAGTTCTTTTCATATTTACCCAACATTTACATTCAGAGATAAAAATAAAGATTTTAATATGTTTCTATCCAGACCATTTAATCTTGGTAAATAAACAAACTATTGAGCTGTGACCTTTATACGGCAACAGAAAATTAAGCGCTAGGGTGATTGCTTCATCAGAGGTTTTTTTATTTATCAATTAAATCTGAAATAGCTAGACTTGTTTACGCAAAAACAATTTTGAAATAAGAACTTATTTCTGACAAAATAAAATTGAAATAGGTACGTAAAATAAGTTCTTTTCATATTTACCTAACATTTACATTCAGAGATAAAAATAAAGATTTTAATATGTTTCTATCCAGACCATTTAATCTTGGTAAATAAACAAACTATTTGATTTTGTTTCTAAATTAAGTAGTTTTTTTGGTGGCAGACATTTCATTTATGGCTGTACATAGAATTTTGACTTAAGCATTAGTTCTAATTCGTATAATTTGTTAATTTTAAATTGCTAATGAATGTGGGATGATCCATCGCGACAAGACCGCAAGGCCGTAGAAGCGCCATCTCGACGTGGCACGAAAAGGAAACAAATGTAATTTTCAGGACTTTAATTCATTGTTTTAAATGTCCTATCATAACTTTATTTCATTATGCTACCAAATTAGTATAAAATACAATTAAATATGAATACGGCTAAGGTCACAAAAACTGTATCCTTGAAATATATAAATAAGACCAAAAGAAAAATTCTAAATTAAGAAAAATAGTAGAACTTATAACTGGGAGCATATGCCGAAAGTTGACGAAAACAAAGAACAAACTAAGAGATAAATAATCTCAAAGTAGTTTTCAACTCTGTCGATGAGAGGTATGTCAATATCTATTGCTTCCAAGTTCATTATGCAAAAAGCAAAGAAGTGGAGCATTGGAACGGAGCTAAAGCTTCAAGTTTGCGGTTGGATCGGATAGCTTCTATTTTATGAAATCGCTTTTAGCAGATCTTTTTCAAGAACGTCTGGTTAGGAAAATAGTGATGACTGAAAATTTACTTGTCTAGGGTATTTTCTGTATGACGCGGATGCGGGTTCGGTTGTGCAGTAGTCGTTACGCGCGCAAATGTACCGTAATCAAATAATCATTCAAAATAACCAGCTATCTTTTGATCATTTTTATTTAAAATATGTCTGACATGAAGTCAACTAGAACCAAAATCCTCTACCTTAGTGCTACCTACGATAATGTACTAATGTTACTTAGAATTAGGCCTACTATTAAACTTACCTAGTTTTATTTAGTACTTATTGTACCTACCAACTTCTGTTAGCATAAGAGGTGTGTGTGTAAATAAATGCCCTTTTATTTATTTATTTATTTATTTAAAATTAAATATTATTTAAGATTATACTCTACCGCGTAACTATATTTTATCGCATCCAGAATCCACTCCGCGTGCCGTTGGATCCACAACCGCGTTAGATATATAGCACGAAAACTCAATTCCATACACTCTATTAATATTCACATATTGATATGATTTTTCGAAATTGTTGCAGGCAATAAAAGCGAAATGTTGTGTCGGAGTTCACAGAGAATGCGGGTGGGTTGAAACAATCTCTCCACATGCCGACTACACTCTGCTGTCAGCAGAAAGGTAATTCAATTTTTTACGTGTATTTTTAGTCATGTTTTTTGTTCGCTTTCCGGTGTGCGAAGGGAACATTCCTATTTCAGTTGGAGCTTTCTCGCGATCTTTTCAGTTTCAGTAGGCACATAAGAACTAGCATAGAAGTTTTTTTAGCAATCTTTTGTTAAATTTACCATGCAACCATGCACATAAAAAGTTCAAGTACCAGTAAAGACAATGCTGCTATCATACTTTCTTACCAAAAGCTAGATTGGCTTTATTTTTTCTACCAAGATTATAAAATTATACTTATATCCATAGCATGGTCACTGCTGAAAATTTTAGGGCCCTCATATATTTCCAGAACGACTGGCTTTCTGCGGCCTGTTCCCAATGGCACCCAGCATTTTTTATTAGGTCGTGTTTCCATCTAGTAGGGCCATCCTACGCTGTGTGTTAGGCTGTCACCACGTCAGCATCCATCAGATAGGTCTTACCAAGATACTGCAGACAATACTAAATAAGCACTCATTAGTACCTATATTATTTCTACATTTTGTATCCCACACTTAGGCATCGGGTAAATTGTAAGTTTGTCGCCATATTCCATCAATAATTCGCGCGTGCTGTGTCCTCTATCTTCATTGACGTCATAAATATAACAACTTTTGAAAGTAGGTCATGTATTCAATTCCACGGTAGAGCAAACTGAAGTAGACCGCAATCAAGTTTAATGCAAGCAAACTTACTGCTTACCGGCTCTCCTCTCACTGGTTATTGCTTGGTTCTGCTTTAATCAATGAACAACTTGGAAATTGGTCTTAAACGGCTGTATGGTAGAATGTAGTAAAAAAAACTTGTATTTTCTTAGATTGTTTGGTTCTAATACATACTGGTTTCCTCAGGATATTTTCTTTAACTACCACAAACCTAAGTACTTAACATTATGCGCTGAAAAAGCAACCTGCTTCCTACGTGAATGGGGCTTTAGTGTTAGCAAAAAAATCATGTAGGTTTGGCCTTGCAGCACGCTAATACTGCGCTTTGCATGTGCTGGTCAGAAAACGTATTCGGTTGAAAACATTTGTAATAATTATGTTAATATTTGAATGACGTATGTGAGTTATAAGAGAGGTAAAACGTGACTATGTTCAGGAATAACATTACTAAAAAAACCTGTATAGCAATGTGCTTGACAACAACAAATTAAAACTCACAATTTCACTCTTCAGTGTTAAAATGTCCATGATAGGTAAAACTTAATTTAGGCGGCATTGTATTTTTATAAAAAATTACACGTCTCGCGGCATTTCGTTTTCCCACAAATTGGTGAACCAATTTTATCTCGGTCCCTAGAGAATTGCTGTGAATCTCAGATGTATCTAAAACCTTTTGACGTGTTTATTTTAGGTAAATTTTGTGAATTCCAATGCGGTTCTAGTTGGAAGTCCCGGACAGGTGTCAGAGTTTTCATTTTCTCTGTAA
The DNA here is from genome assembly GCA_963924445.1 of Philereme transversata. NCBI lineage: Eukaryota > Metazoa > Arthropoda > Insecta > Lepidoptera > Geometridae > Philereme > Philereme transversata. The sequence continues at coordinate 11,058,651 of OZ004353.1, forward strand.
GATAATGTTACTTCAGGGTATCATTTTCAGTGCAGCTTTAGTTACGAGCATTATGTAGGAATAGGATAGGTACCTTATACGTTTATGACATACAGTACTGCACTACCACAAACTTGTGTACTTAACCTACTGCCATTTACTTACCAACTTTATTACTATTATCGATAGTCGCTATATCTGTTGAAGGTTTATTACATTTGGGAACTGATGAGTTGATGATATAGAGCAGGGATTCCCAAACTATTTTTGGCAAGAGACCCCTTTTCCAAAATGAACTGATACGTCAGATCCCTATAGCCAAATTACTTTAAATACCCTATCGCTGGTTTTTTTTTCCTATTGATACAAATTACCAATTTAAAAACTTTGCAGTGGGTTAAGTGACTAAACTTGGCATCATTTTCTCATCATAATTTGACATAATAAATCGGCGTAAAATTCAGTAAATATCAAGTGTAATTAATAATACAAATTACGTAAAAATACTTAAGTAGGTAATTATTTTGAGAAAAAAAACATTGAAATCGCAAAGTAAAGATAAAAAAATAATATGTCGACCCCTAGGAAACTGATTTCGACCCCAAGGGGTCGATATCGACCACTTGGGGAATCTCTGATGTAGAAGATGAGTTATTTGCAATAGCAATCATTAGTAATGAGACAATTTACTGCCAGTTAACATTCTGCCCGACATTATATCAGTATACCAAGAGACTAATTTCATATCAATCAAGGGTTAACAATACCTAAACCATTTCGCTTTGGTACTCCGGTTCGTTAAATTCTCGCATCCAATAGAATACGGACATAATCTTCCCCAAACACATTGTGTAATTTACACTTACTTACTATATATAACGTGATGAGTTCATCATATAGCTTGATAATGTGATCTTATATTAGGTCTTTACCTATGAAATTGACGTTTTGTATGGAATAAGTCAAAGTACTTATTTTTTTAAACTTTTTTATTTCTGTTATTCAAAGTAATCACCCATGCAATCGACGCATCTTTGCCAACGCATTGCAGTTTATTGATGCCCTTCTTGTAAAAATCAACTGGACGGGAGGCAACAAACTCTTCACAGGCATTTTGTACTGCCTCTCGGGTATTGAATTTTTTACCCACTAAAAAGTTGTCTAAATTTTGGAAAGAGTAATAGTCGGTAGGTGCAAGGTCTGGTGAGTATGGCGGATGAGGAAGAGCTTCCAACCCCAGCTCTTGCAGCTTGGAGACTGTCTGTTGTGCAGTATGGAGTCGCGCGTTGTCGTGAAGGGGGCGACTGATTGACCAAAGCTGGTTGCCGATGTGCAAGCTTCTCCATCATTGCCTCCAGTTCTTTACAGTACACATCTGCAGTAATGCTCATGCCGTTTTGTAAAAAGCTGTGGTGAATCACACCCGCACTAGACCACCAAACAGTGAACATCACCTTTTTAGGGGTCATTTTTGGTTTAGGGCATTGCTTTGGTGCTGAACCAGGATCTAACCAACTTGCTGAGCGCTTTCGATTGTCGAACAGAATCCATTTTTCATCGCACGTAACAATTCGGTTCAAAATTCCTTCATTTCTTTGCCTATTGAGCAGCGCGAGGCAGGTCTCGACGCGTACGTTGCGCTGGCGATCGTTAAGTTCGTGGGGCACCCATCTATCAAGTTTTTTTACCTTGCCTATTTGTCGCAAATGGATCAAAATTATTTTGATGCTAACATCAAAAGCTGCTGCTAGCTCAGCTTTAGATTGAGTTTCGTCAGCTTCCACAATCGCCTTTAATTCATCATTGTTGATCAAAGTCTCCGGACGACCACGAGCTTCATTTTTTAAGTCAAAATTTCCAGAACTGAGCCGGGAAAACCAATAACGGGTTATGCGTTCGTTTGTACAGTTCTCTCCGTAAACGTTTTTGATGTTACGTGCCGTTTGTGTCGCGTTGGTGCCACGACGGAACTCATATTCCATAATTACACGAATTTTTAAAGTATCCATTATGACGAAAAATGTTCAAATGTAATGAAAATACCTACAACGCTAATCAATAAACAAAAGACTGAGTTTGTAAAAAGAATGTCATGTTTTTAAAACAAAATTAATTTGAATTTAGAATACAAAGCCATTCCAAACTTTTTTCTATTTGAAATTCCCAGTACTGAAGAACGGCAATTTCATAGGTAAAGACCTATTATTTACTTGCTAGTATGAGGGATTTTTGTCGTTTTTTCCATGGGATCAAAACCATTCATTTATTCACTTCTTTAGCACACAACACAACAACATCACACTATTTGTTTGTTACTCAATCACGTCGTAACAACTGAATCGATTTCGACGAAACTTGGTATGTACGTAGATTATAACGTGGATTAAGACAAGGCTACTTCTTGTTGACAAACAACGCGTGCGAAGCCACTGGTGGAGGCTAGTTTTAAATAAACAAAGAATGAGACAGCAATGTCGGAACATCAAAAATCAGAGAAAATAATTTAAAAAAATGGTTATTTGGACGTTCTACGAATAAATTAATACATAGTTTTTATATGTCCAAATCTCATCAGTCCATACCAAAACGATACATAATGTATGATCGAGATTACTATATACTACACCGTGGATACACAAGTGAAGCTGCAAGCACTAACTAGCTTTAAAGTTGCCCATATCAGTTTATTCGGTACCTATTTAATATACTATTATTCAGTACCCATGTATAAATATAAGTACTGCTTCGCTTTGAGAGAACCATGTTCACAAGCTTAACCCAGTGCATGTAAAATTCCATCTGTTCAAAGGATTATCCGGATCGCTCCAGCTTATGTTATTACAGGCGTTGGAAACTCGTGGTAATTGTAAGCACATTCAACTTGTTTTTAAATTGGCGTTGTTGAGAAGAAGCATCAAATCGCTCGAAATATAGAGAAAGAGAGATCTTTGTGACAATTCTTTGAATGAATGAATGAAAATTCTTTGTTATACCTTACAAGAACAGTCAAAGGAAATATAAAAACAAATTATATAAAAGATTATTACATGTAAGCATAATAAAAATAATTAAAAAATATTGCTGGACATTTCACAGCGCTATCTAGCCCCAAACTAAGCAGAGCTTGTACTATGAGAACCAAATAACTGATAGAATACAACCAGACCCGAGGAATAAATATTTGTAGATCATGCAAACATTTGTTCCGCGGCGGGAATCGAACCTCCTGCTTCTCAGCCGGCTACGCCCACTGCGCCACTGAGGTCGTCGATAAGGTTCGGTCTTATTGCTTGTAACAAAGCGATCTTTTCTTTGATCATGATTATGTCTCGACAATCGATAAAGAGTCCGCGGAATGCTTTAACTCAGGATGGCATGAAGCAAGACAAAAGCTTTTGGAGTTGGCTGGAACGAAAAGCCCAAGATAGACCTCGCTGAATAAATTAACTGGACCAATTCAAGTACTACTGACAGCTGTAGCGTCCTAAGTGATGGTTATCACGATTATGTAAACCGTAAAGTGTGATAGTTTTCCCAGATCTTGTTTAGAATGAAATACTGGCAAATTTTAAATTGAACAAACTTTTCTGCCCATAACTCGGCATCGGGGCAATAATTTACCCTCCCAATTTAATTGCTACCAAAAAAGACTGGAAAAATAGAGCCCGCTACTTTTTAGTGATGAGTCAATTTAATTTTAGCTTTAGGAGGGTGAAAATTTTAGTTTTTTATTAAGTAGTTTTTACAATATTTTAGTATGTATCTGAGCCTTTATCTATTGTAAACGTTGATGGATTACGTTTCTTTTTTTTTGCATAAAAAGAAGCACTAATTGTCTAATTTTTTTCTCATTTCAGATGTCCTAATATGGGTTGGTCATGCGTCGTGGCACGCGCTGGGGCCTTTTTCCTAATGCTCACTGGAGTATCTGCTCTTACATCCGACATGTAAGTTTATTAATGTTATCAATACGTAATATTTTAAATTCGAAAGTGACTCCGTCTCTGTCTATCTTTTTGTTACGTTTTCACGACTTAACGGTAGGACCGGTTTCGATGAAATTCGGTATATACATAGATTATGACCGAGATTGGCATATAAGCTACTTTTTACCAGTCTGCGCAGAAAGAGGGTATTTTTTTATGACAAAGCTCTCGGTCGATTCCGCGGATATTATCTAGTTATTTACATAGAAAAGTATCATTGTGCGGTATGGGCTAAGTAGCAATAGAAACGCCTAAGTTTAGATTTAAAATTATTTCTATTGCATGAGTCTGCCGCTATTTTTGAATGCCAAAATACTGAAAAAAAAATGAAAAAATATTTATTTGCAGCCAAAACCTATCAATGAAATTACCACGTAGACAATTTTTGTAATTAATCTAAGATGCCTGGTATAATAGAAATAAACATGAATAAACAAAGTTTGAGGCAGAAGGCAAACTACGATCACAGTTTATGCAGCGGCCTTCACACTAGGCAAGTCAGTATCTTGAAGACCAGTCAAATAAAGACGTGTATTTTAAATCTTTAAAACTTACTTAAGTTAGATCATCTTAAGTTAAGACCGAGACCAAATGTTACGTAGAGAATACAAAGATTTATTTATGAGAATTTAATCAAAAGATGCATGTACAGCACGTTCTCCGTATCTTTTATCTACCAGTTCGTTACAGCTAGGAAGGAAAGAAATACCATTAAGATAACTTTTTCCAAGTCTTGAATATTGCAGTATTTTGATTAGTGGACAGGGTAGGCTGACTGCATAGTTTTGTTGAGCAAGCGACGAAGCGCAAGTAACGCTCAGCCTGCAGTACGCGGCGAACCGTGAACTACCCTCGCAATTTATAGAACCTACTACCAGGGTCGTAACCGATGGGTTATGAGGAAACAAGATATAGTACTGAAAATAGATTCGATCTGAGCTATAGTAATCTAGCCATGTCGGAAGCCTTTGGACTTCTATAAACACCAACATCAGAGTTAGGCACTAGCTCAAAGGAACGAAGTTCTAGAAAAACATTTTTAGATTGCCTTTCTTTTGCCTTTCTTTCCTGGCTTGGTCGCGAAGGAACAGACAGTAAAATTAACGTTTCAAAGTGATCCTTGTGATTTTAATGAATAAAAGAAAATCCTGGCATAAAATTTTTACAATAATCTGTTATTATAATATATATTATATATAATACTTAATCATTGCAACGGCAATCACAAACATGATATTCATCAATCAATATAGTCAGCTATAGTGTAATACACTTTCTATAAAATTAAGATTGCTTTTTATATAGTGTTATGATTTAATATATAAAAAGTTAGTTTATATAGCACAGAATATCCCATAAATATCTTATATCTTTTTTACGAAACTAGGGGATGTACAGTTATTTTTTTTATGTTATTTGTGGGGAAACATGCTATATACGGCCCACCTGATGGTAAGCGGTCACCGTCGCCTATTGACACCGGCAACACTCGTGGTATTTCTACTGATTATACACAGCACATCACTTTTTTAAAGAAAACTAGTCTTGTTCTTATATGTATACAATACGTTTTCATAAATATATTGGTTAAAATATTAATTTCTTTAATAAGTTCTCACAAAGAGCCGCACGCTCTCATTTTAGCCCATTTTAGAGAACAAATATGGCTGGAATATCAGCCGTTCTCCCACAGTAAAACACCAATTACTTACATAACACTATAGAAGTAGCCAAAATAAACCAATCTAACTGTGGCTTCATTATTTTAACTAACTATTAAAGTTTTAAAACTAAAAAGTTAGGATTTATTTTAGCTTATGTCAAGAGTAAATTATTTTTAACTATGATAGGATATAGGTATTAATAACCTGCTCCATTTATTGATGTATAACATCTTTCCTCTCGGTTTGTGGGAGTGATTTTGGCAAAAGGGACGGAAATGTGTAACAGGAAATCGGGGAAGCACGCGCTATTTGATTTGACCAATGAGCGCGCGCGGTGGTCAGATGTTACACATCATATGCGACTACTGTAAGGCTTGTAGTTTTTTTATTAGATTATGTCCTACACCAGAAATGGTTTTCTCGAAACCAGTTCTAAACGCTCTCGAATTTTCCATTCGCCCATGACTTCAACTGAATAAATATTTTAGGATGGCAGAAATATAACTTAAAACATCACTTAGTTCTTTTAAGTTGGTAAATATCAAAAAACCAATCCAAATCTAGTCAATGGCAACCTGGAAACGACCCTGCCCTCGCGAATTTTATGGTAAAATTTAAACGAGAGTTATAACAGAACTCCATTTATAACATGTAGCCACAGTTGCCGTAATGAGCAAAGTTCAGGCAGAGCAATGAATCTTTATTTACTGTGTGTTATAGTTTAAACAAAAAGGACATAATATACTAACCTTCTTTTAAATATTTGCAAAAAATTATGGTAGATATTCGCAAAAGCCAAAAGATCTTTGATACGTGATGTTTTGATTGCTAATTAACCTTCCACAGCCAACAATTTAAACATTTTGTCGGGGCTCAAAGCGGGCTACAATTTGCTTTACCTTGTTAACCTGATACACAACAATGAAGACCCACCAACTTCTCAAATCCCAATTAATTTCCCACATACGAAGTCTACTCACATATCACGGTATCTTTGAATCAGGCTTCATACAATATTAACCTTATATAATACAGTGTTTGGTATATACCGCCGATATTCATGTGACGGTTTCTCAAAATATAAAAAAGACTTCTTGAATAAAAAAACTACTAGTTATATTATCAAATTTTAAAGAAAATCGACTAAGTTTAGGTGATTAATACGATATAAAACTTACTGCCTACTCTTGCAATGAACATCCAAAAATAAAAGCCGATTTGATATCTCTTTCGGAAATGGCTGCGGGTTTTGCGGTAAAAAAGGGACAACAAGAGATATCTCGAGACGTCACCAATACAGTATCATTGGTTAGATGACAAGCATTATGCAATAGCACAACATAAGTTTAATAAAGTGTTTATTTATACATGCCAAAATAAATTTCACATTTCTATGGTAAACATTTCACAAATTTATTTATTAAGCTCATCAAAATAACCCTTTTCATTTTTGTGCGTATATATTACCAAACACCCTATATACCAAAGTGACTCTTAAAACATATGTTTAAATTATTAATTATTACATAAGAACGTGGTATCCGTGAATTCTTAAAGTCGGTGTACAACTAAAAATTACGAATGGATTATAAGGCCAATGTACCCACTTTATAGCAGACTTTGAATGGTAGGTTTATGTTCAAGGTAATAAGCGCTAATGTAAAATCGATATTCACCAGACCTACGTTTTACCGTACCCACACGCTTAATTTGCTATGATATGCGATTTAATGCTCCAAATGTTCGAGTACAATCTAAAATACGGATCATTAAGTACACAAACGGAACTCTGAGTTTAACGATTTTCTAAGCTAGCTTACCTAAACTGCCTGTTTCAGTTTTGCAGCCGGAAAGTCGGACAAAGAGATATTGGACAATCTTCTGAAAAACTCCCGCTATGACAAAAGACTGCTTCCACCTGTTGATGGTAAGTAGTTTGACTGTTCTTTATTTCTGAATTAACCAAATTGCATCATCATTGGAATGTTTTTTAAAGTAGCGGGTATTGAGTTAATTTCTAGCAGTAAGGTTCTTTCATCAGGTCAACTAAGATTGGTATATTGCAGATCCCGAATTCTGTTGTGGTCTAACATCACCGAACGATTCGTTGGCACATAATAAGATCGGGTTCTCATCGCTTCGGCCTCGCTCGCACAATCGGGGTGCGTTGTGTCCAATGTTTATGAAAAGAGAAATCTTTCTTGCATTTTATGTAAATCGTAGATTCCTTCAGTTTATGTTTCACTGCAACCAACTATTTGCACGCAACCTAATTTACGTCTTAACACACGCAAATGTAGTCACTTATCTATACAATTCCTATGCTTTAGAATATAATAATTAAGACCATTATGTATGTAAGTCATATCACATAAACTATAGAGGCAATGTGTTTACCCGCTATTTTTCCAAATGCACAATATTGATGTACTCTTAGCTATAAAGTAGTTCTATCACACGGCTCGATTAAGGAATCACTACCTATTTTGATTGCATATATATAAATTAAAAGAAATTATAGTCAATTCGATTGATAGCCAACATTATCGTTTACCTTGGTACAATTTTAGTACCTACGTTACATAAATAATTTAAATAAAATATTTGTTATATCATTAAAGTAATGTGTTTTGCTTTTCAATAATAATGATTTTCTCTTTTCACAAACATTAAACACGAAATTTTCATCGTAACCTTTTCTCCATTCATCTTTTCGAATTGAAATCCGGATCTGCCTATTTTTTTTAGTATTTACCAGTATTGCATAGTGTTGCAATTATTTTTGCTATTTTGTTTAATTTCAATCATAATGTCATTCGAATAAATAATAATAACTTTTAATTTACCAGATATTGTGACGCAAAAAATAAGAATGTGTCCACGTCCTTTCTGTTGAAAATATAAAAATGTATGCCCATTGTATACGCTAAATCTGGCACAAATGTATAAAGCATGAGTTGTTGTATTGTGTGTTCCTTCCTTAGTTATAAGTACATTGTGATATCTTGGAAATGATCCATATCATGGCTGTATCAATTTTCAGGTGTCCTCACCGTAAATGTTAGCGTGCTACTTCTTAGCTTAGCATCTCCTGATGAATCTAGTCTTGTAAGTTTCTTTCTTTCTATTTCACTTATTGGAACAATATTTTTATGTAGAATATAAATATTCATAAACCACCTAATTATTGCAGAAATACGAAGTGGAATTTCTACTTCAACAACAGTGGTACGATCCGCGGTTACGATATTCGAACCAGTCGCATTACGACTTTCTGAACGCCATCCATCACCACGAAGACATCTGGCTGCCGGACACCTACTTCATCATGCACGGCGACTTCAAGGTCAGTGCCCATTGCGACACCCTACAAAGTTCGCTATATGTTTACGGTAATATTTAATTGTATTCCTGATTATTTCCACCATGCTTTCGTCTGAAGGAGTTTGCCGAACACTCATCGGTATTTATCGAATTATATACAATGCTTCTTGAACCTCAATGGACCGTGTTGTATATAATACAATTTTTATAGCTGACACTGTTCTTTTACTCGCCTCATTACTTTACGCGTTTTTTAACTTTTAAACCTTTCAGTAAAACGTTTCACTTGTAAGCTGGTCCAGGGGTTCACAAGACGATTGCAATTCGCAAATATTGGGTGTAGAGTTGGCACGTTCATAGAAGTTTCCTCAGGAAGTTAGTTAGCCTACCTTGTAGATGCTTTATTGAGCCCAATACTTTTTATAAGTATGTTTATCAGTAATGTAGTTGTAACATTTCAGGATCCAATCATACCGATGCATTTCGCATTGCGTATTTATCGCAATGGTACTATAAATTACTTGATGCGGCGGCATCTTATTCTGTCCTGTCAAGGACGGCTCAACATATTTCCATTTGATGACCCATTGTGTTCATTTGCCTTAGAAAGTAGTAAGTAAAAATTTGCATAGTCCTAACTTAGATAGTTTCTGTTTTTAAGTAGAGTTACATTTTTATGTTTTACTGTTGTCTAGTTTATAATTTGTATTGAATATTTCCAGTTTCTTATGAACAGTCAGCTATCACATACGTATGGAAGAACGATGAGGATACGCTTAGGAAGTCACCTTCGTTAACAACTCTTAATGCATATCTTATCCAGAATCAGACGATACCGTGTCCAATCAAGGCCAGTTGGAGAGGTAAACGATTATTTTACTGCCGATCACACCTAACACATTAAAACGAACATCGCTTATTGAAGCATTTTACAAAACTGAACCGTTTTTATTTTGTGATCTCACAAAGGAAAAATAATGTAGATTAGAACCCGAAAAGTCCTTTTATTTTATTTTAAAGCACATCCTTATACGTTGCACATAGAGATCAATGATGATTTTAAAATCGAAATTCTGATTAACTCTTTTCAGCTTGGTCTTGGTTTCTATAAAATAATTTATTTACATGTTTTATGTTTAAAGTTGTTATACAGAGTAGCTCGCTTTGTAGTATTGTCTATGTGAGTTAGATAACGTGTCGTATCGATTGGCTAGCAGTAAGGCATGTTCGTTCATTAGTTTGTTGATCATGTCGTGGCCACTTAAAATCTTTTAGTACTTTAAGTACCTTTAGTACCTTAAGTAGTCGAAACAATAGTGTTTGCTAGCATTAAAAACGTACCAACTCACTCATTAGAGAACTCGCAAAAGTTAGAATGATAACATAATTGTAGAATGTAAGAATGTATTAACGTCTTTGCAAGCAGCTGAGGGTAATTCACTTTACGAGGAAGATGAAGAGCTGACATGTAATCTTTGCCAGAGACGCTTTGAGGAGCAAGGTACTTAGAGCGCCGGACGAGTACCGAACCGTCCGGTGTCGACGTAATTGATATGTTTTCCGCTTATGTGTGAGTAAATGCGTCATTGTGTTATAAACATTAAGATGTTCGATGTGAAAAAGTCAGTCGCCGAAAGGTATTTCCGGTCTGCTGAAAATCTACGTTCACGAACCATGTCCATGTTTTCTGCAGATAAAACTGTCATCTTTTCATCTTTACCATGCATGAGATTATATGTAAGCACGTGTGAATAGTACCTTATGTTCTTGTTTTTATGAACTTCATGTGCTACGTTTATGTTCATGAACACTATGACACAACACGCATTACTCATACATATAAGATGTAGCTAGTTATTTAGAAGATCTTGTTTTTGCTGCTATGACTTTAAATAATTATGACAAGGCCTCTGAATGGAGTTACTTGGAATTTTATATCCACGCATTCACATCAAAGGAATCCAGTTTTTTTTTTATTTTAACCGTGTTAATACATACTTTTACACAATAAAATTACGTCCTACGGTGTTCAAATTATACTTAACGATTCCCTTCACAGGTAACTACAGCTGTTTAAAGGTCGACTTAATATTTACTAGAGATCGAGCCTTCTACTTTACCACTGTATTTATCCCTGGGATTATTCTGGTGACTTCCTCCTTCATCACATTTTGGCTGGAATGGAATGCAGTGCCAGCCCGTTCCATGATAGGTAAAACATGACTGGAAGCGGTCTTGGTCTTGCGTATAACATCTCTTTTCTCTCTTCTCTCCGTAGATATGGCTGGCGCTGTCGAAATAAACACGCTAATTATTTTTGCAGGTTTCGCTTGAATGGCATTGTATCGATAGTTATGTAAATAATAGATTATATCTAATCTACCCTACAAGTCTCATTGTAACAAAAGCAGTATAATTTTATTTATTTTTAGATATGCTTGATTTTTAGGTAATTACAGCTGCCTTAAAGTGGATCTCATCTTCACGCGGGATAGATCATTTTACTTCACAACAGTTTTTATTCCGGGGATCATTTTGGTGACGTCATCGTTCATTACTTTTTGGCTGGAATGGAATGCAGTGCCTGCTAGAGTAATGATAGGTTGGTTTTATTATTTTGTTTGCTAAGTGCCTCGAACAATTAATGTGGGTTTGTTTTCAATTAACATTTATTAGTTAAGCCAAAATTTCTAGTGGGGATAAATTGGCTAATTAATGTGAGTATTTAGTAGTTGGATATTATTTTTGGTTAAACGCTTAATTTGTATTGTTAGAATTATACAGTAGGCCAGTATAAATTAGCGCATGAAAATTTCTCTAGACACTGCGCTTATTTTCAAATTCCGCTTGAATTAATTGATTATATTCTAAATTAATTTTATTAACACCAATCTTTCTTGAACCATAACCTTTATATAAGTAACTTTTGAAACTATCATGGTTATTAACACTATTTGTACTAAAAACGGGATATTTACCATGATTTGTGAGTTCTTGAGTGTCCCGATATTTCGACGCAGTTGCATGCGCCATGATCACGGGTAAACTGAAGTCTTTGCGAGTGGATAGTTATTGGCAGATATAACGATCTACCCTCTTTCTTAGTCTCTTGCTAGGAACGAATTCAGTAATACTATCACTACTACCGGTTTCATTCTCGATCATAACTCTATTCCGACACACAACACTCACGGTATCAGGGCGCGTTATTGACACTACACTTCTTCGGTTCTTACACATTCTCACCACAGGATTCCAGGCTCCAGATAGTTGAAAACCATCTTCACGATTGAAATTCTTGTGTTTGGTAATCTCAATTGCCTCTTGAACCAGTCTTGGGATGTAATGTCGCTCAGTTGAGATTACTTGTGGGTTGTGTAGCTCGATCCAGTGGTTTGAGCCTGAGTCCAGCAGATGTTCCGCTATGGCAGACTTTTGTCTGTCAACATTCTTCACCGCCCTGATATGTTCCTTCACCCGACAAGCTATTGTGCGTTTGGTTTGACCAATATAAGAACTCCCACAGCTACAGTCTATCTTATACACTCCTGGTTTTTCTAGTGGAAAGCAATCTTTTGGTGAGCGCAGGTAGTGTGTAATTTTCTTTAAAGGAGTAAAGATGGTCTTCAGTGAAAATTTTTGTAGAATGTTTGCGATTTTATCTGTCACTCCTTTAATATATGGTAGAAAAGCAGGTTTTCGTTCCACCCTGCAACTGTGGGGTTTAGGTCTTGGTCGAAATGGTAAGGACCGCAATTTATATCCATTCCTAACCAGAACATTACGGACATGTGCCAATTCACCCTGAATGTGGTCCTCATCGCACAGGTCGAATGCACGATTGGTAAGTGATGTTACCACCGAATTAAGATGTCGAGGGTGATGGTGTAAATCAGCATGTAGGTATCGGTCCGTATGTGTAGGTTTTCTGTAAACTGAATGGCCCAAACTACCATTATCTCGAACCTGAACCAAAACGTCCAAGAATGCCAAACGACGATCACATTCTTTCTCGTACGTAAACCTAATTTTACTATGTGCGTCGTTAAGGTGTGCCAAAAGGAGTTCCACTTCAGCCGTGTTTCCTTCCAAAATACAGAAGACGTCATCTACATATCTTTTCCACAACTTTATTGGTAAAGGGGCAGACGAGAGAGACGACTAAGAAAGAGGGTAGATCGTTATATCTGCCAATAACTATCCACTCGCAAAGACTTCAGTTTACCCGTGATCATGGCGCATGCAACTGCGTCGAAATATCGGGACACTCAAGAACTCACAAATCATGGTAAATATCCCGTTTTTAGTACAAATAGTGTTTATATAAGTAAGTTCCAAAATCGATTATAAAATTTACATTTTTGGGTGCAGGTGTGACAACAATGTTGAATTTTTTCACAACATCGAATGGGTTTCGCTCCACCCTGCCTGTGGTGTCGAATCTTACAGCTATGAACGTGTGGGACGGAGTGTGTATGTGCTTCATCTACGCATCGCTGCTCGAGTTCGTATGCGTGAACTATGTGGGCAGAAAACGACCTTTACACAATGTTGTCTACAGACCTGGGGAGAACCCGGTCACTCAGGTGAATATATTTTTTAATAATATTCGTGGCGCTTTTTGTTTTTATTCGTGGTATCGTAAGCTCGCGGACGAATAGGCACGCACGAGAGAATTTTAATGCTCTTTTCTTTTAGAACTTTTCGAGTTTGAATGATGAATCGAGTTTAAGCTCTTGCATGTCACAATGGATTGAATCTTCAATAAATAAATTAAAGCCACGTCCAACCAAATAAATTTGTGTGGTGTTGTGTGATCAATGTCGTCTGTAGCGCCGCATTTTATCATCGCACTTTACAGATTAACTATATATATATATATATATATATATATATATATATATATATATATATATATATATATATATTATATATCTTGTATATACCCATTGTTCCTAAATACTAAATTGCTAACAAACAATATATATTCTAATTGTGGTGTTAAAAGAAATTCTTAAAACAAATATTTTAAAAAATAATCCTTATATCTCGGGCTTGAAATATGCAATGCATTCACGAAGGATTTTACATCTATATGTCCAATCGAACCTCACACTATCTGCTGCCCTATACATTTTAAGTTTACGACTCCTTCGTGGATACAAATTTTTTTATCTCTTCCTACTCTTTGCAATGTTTTCTTTTAATTTATACTGAAACAACAGGACATAGCATGATATACGTGAATACATTGACAGACAATACATTGAATTTGCTTTTGCACTTTTTTTTGTACCTATGTACCAAATAAAAGTTTATTTTTAAAGCAGTTATAAAATTAACAAAAATACTATTTTATCTAAATGTTATACCTTTATTAGATAGAGCAAACATACCTATTGTATTAAGAACACGATTTTATTCGTTTGGCTCCCTCGGCTGGCTTTGCAGTAGCGCATCCTGTCAACCCAATCTTGCAATCCTTAGGTGATGGGTTCAGGCTGTATCTGACGAATAGCTCGGTGAATATTCAACTTGAATAATTTGTGGATTGTCTATATAATATTGTCTTTCACGGTATCCTACAAAAAGGAATCTCACCGCGACAAATCGCCGCTCCGAAGCGGCCAATAGACATAGCCAAGATGGCTGATTACACGATTACCGAACTTGTGCATAAAAGATCGATTGTTTCATGAGCTGTATGGCATTTTGCGCCATCTTACTGAAACCAAAGCTCGTCCAAGTCCATGTCCTACATTTTTGGCTACATACAAATGGTTATCATACATCGGTAAAAAAATATCGGCTTGTGACAATGATGCCACCTCGACCACAATCCGCACTAAACCGGTGACAGTTTGGTGCAGATTGTGGAGAGTGATCTCTGAGGATGTGCTGGCTTCACGATAACCACTTGCAGGTTTTCTGAGCCCCAGGTTTCCCCAGTTTCGCTTTAACATAGCTGCCAAATGAAAATGCACCTCATCAGAAAAGATGATTTATCAAACTGTTCTAAAGCCCAAACTGAGAGCCAGCCGAAGCAGCATGAATGTAATGTGTCCCATAAATAATAGATATGTTTGCTCTAATTAATAAAGCCATGATATTTAGATAAAAAGGTATTTTTTTATTTTATTGCAGTTTAAAAATAAACTTTTATTTGGCTCACCCTTTATTATCAATATATTAGGGTTAAACTAATCGGCAATGTCATGTTGTTGAATTTTCCTTCTACAGCATGCCTCACCTTTAACTTTCTTGCATGTAGATATGTTGTTCAAATTCCAACGATTAGGTAAGCCATAATTCATTACGTTCTCATTTGTATTCAAGTTACTCCACAAAAATACTGGGACTATTTTGTGTGGCCATCACACCATTGTTCAATTTAGTTCAAACTTTTGTTTATCATAGATGATACACTTCCTATTTAATTCGTTTTGTACCTGAGAGTACTAAATCAAAGAAAACATTGCAAAGATGGTTCAGATTATCTTCAGATACACTGGCGGGTCCTTTGATTATGTTAAAGTGAGGCCACAATAACTTAGTCTAGTTTCACTGCACAAAGTCAGTCCATCAATCATGAGTGAACAAAATCTGTGTGTGATGTGTTCACAGCGACTGCCCGCTGTCCTGAGCAGAATTGGCATTATACTGGCCAGCCCCTTGGTAAGAACATTCGCCGCATTCCATTGGCACTTTCTGAACACTTATCATATTTCTTTTCTACAATAATTCGAAACTACGAACCTATTCCAAATTTTAAATGTCTCCTTACATGTGGATTTGAATAAATAAGATTGACCCTTCGTATTTTTTTAATTTACAATTATTGTTTTATGATTGTTTTCTAAAATACTTTACTGCAGTGCAGCTTATTATTTCAAAATAAAAAAAAGAAATATTATAAGTACGTTTTGTTAATCCATAGTTTTAGTCTAGCCCCTAATCTTCTAGCCTATAAATGCATGTCAAGTCGACCTATATATATATACTAGGATAGTCGATCTGTTGATATCATGCTTCTGTAGTGGTTATTTTAATAACGATATAAAGGCCCTTCTCATGGCCACTATGTCTTAACCTGACCACTGTCTTATAACGAGTGCTTATTATAACATTTTTTAAATATTCGAATTCTCAATTTACTCATATTATTGTTTGTAAACTCAAAAAATTTCGTAATTTTTGCGCATGGTGCCAGCTTTATCTTTGCCAAAATTTTATTAAGCTTTGGATGTTATCTTTAGGTATAATATATATCATATCATAAGTATTTGTCTAAAATATCACACATTAATTACCTATTTCTATAAAACATTTTCAGGCATACCTAGTGCTACTAAAAACCAGTACATCATACATTTGTTATAAGCTTTTTTTTTTAGGCGTAAAAAGCTTTTGAGCAAGGATAAAAGCTTTGAATTCGCTTTTACGTTACGTTCTACTATGAACAACAATACTTCTTTCTTTATAAATTTCATGCTTTAAAGTTTGCTATCTACTTAGGAGGCGGTCGCTTTCCTTCAATGGGCAAAGTCAGAGGTACCACAAGCGGAATGTAGCGGCGCTGTAAGTGATTTATCACTGAAAACTCCATCTTATGCCCCATCATCATTTCTGAATGTGATATCACGAAAACTAACGCATAATGTATTTTCTTTAACGCTGCCTTGGATCTCTACAGCCTGTGAGTACAAGCACACATTCTTTATTTAAAACATGGGCCTTACTACAAATAAAATTAAACACACTTTAGAGCGTGTTCAAAAATATCCTACACAAAAATTTGTAAGAAAATTGTTAAACACGCGTTAAAAATTTGTTTAACTATTTTGTGGTAACAAGAGTTATTTTTACAATATGTTTCTTTGTTTGTTTACGTGTGGGCTGATCCTTCGTATGTGTTGTGTCCAAAGAAGGTAATCGGCCCACTGGTAAGACTCATTATCTCGCGACAAGTTTGGAACGAACATGCAACGAGCTTAAGTATAATGCATCTAGGTGAATTAACCCAGGTGAAATATGTAAACTACGCCTAAATGTCGCAACCATTGCTGCCCAAATCTAGACGTAATCATTTGTGCAACATACGGCAGTCAAATATTTAAAGTACACTTATTTATTTATTTAACAAAATCCACAGCCCTTAATATATAAATGCAAACTATTACTAAGCTTACGGCCAAAAACGGATTTACTTTTTATAATATTTACTTTTACACTTAGTACTTTAAATATTTGACTGCCGTGAAATAAATAAATGTTTATTTTTGAAACATATAGGGTACACAAAGGTTACATTTTATCGTGAAACTACCCCAAAAAAGTCAACATTAAGGTTTATCAAAAGGTCAAAAGGCTTATTAAAAGGTTCTAGAGTGGAGACTGATGAACGCACTGGAAAGCGCAGCATAGAACGATCCCCCCACTAGATGGAAAGATGATAATACACGTTGCTGGGAGTCATTGGTTGTAGGCCGCACAAGATAGATTGCTCTGGAAACCAATGGGGGAGGTCTATGTTCAGCGGTGTACTTCTTATTGCTGATATGATGATGATGCCTTATTATGCATGCATGTATTTTGTTCTATTAACAAAATATAATGTACGTAATAAATTAGTGGCAATTTTTCATTGTAGTCTTTAACTTGTCGGGGTTTGGTGGGGACTAGAAATATCTGTTTCCCGAATTACAGCGAATTTTATTTTAGTATTATTCATCTGAGTCTGACCAGCCAAATTCATTTTACTCTATATTTTGTAATTATTTCATGAGGAATTAATTCTACATATTTTTAGGGGGATAAGAAGCGGGAGTCAACAGGAGGTGCTGCAGATTTAGTGACTTGCACAGCGTGTTCCGGGCCCCCTGGTTCGTGTACCCACACGGCCAACAACGGCGGAGTCACAGAAGTAATTACACGTTCACCGGCTTGCATAATTTACATACCGCATGTAGTACACAAAAACATAACATACCGTGTTATATAAAAAAAGATAAACTTGGATAAACATTCTTTCTCCATTTTCGTCCTCAAACTAAAGACGGAGACATACATCTACCTATACTAGTAAAATTTAGTTATATTGGTATTTTAAATAACGCGGATATTGACGTTGACATTAAAGGCGACATGCGCAACGATACCTAAACGTATTTAGTGGCTAAATATGATTTAGAGAGTTGTCAACTCATACAAATATGTCAAATGTAAACATGTGTAGTCGCTAAATACGTTTAGGGATCGTTGTTCAAGCCAGGCTACGTGCTTGCTTTAAAAATTCATACTCAACACATAATCGATTTTAGATATGAAGTAAAATATAGAACTTAAGGATAGAATAGGTCACGGAGACTTCTTTAAGTTATATGTATATTCTTCAAAATTTCAATTATCGAACAGGTATCTTGTAATAAGCATTGGTCAGCATAGTTTTATTACATGTATAAGCTTACAGTATCACCATTCAAGTACCAAATAATTTCTTTCAGCCATGTTTCGTCCAGGTTCGCAAAAAAGAACCGCCGCACCCCATCCGAGTCGCGAAGACCATCGACGTCATCGCCCGGATCACTTTCCCGACTGCGTATGCTGTATTTCTCATCTTCTTTTTCATCCACTACAAGGCATTCTCTTAATGGTGCCTCTACGTCCGCCACTGCTGGCTGCTGGTCGCTTCGTGTAAACGAACTCTATTGTGTTCTCGTTTTCGTGTATGAACTCTACGTCACCTTTCGGAAACGATGACGCGTTGTCATACTCGCGTAGTCTCCTACGATCTAGGCAGAGATAATACATAGCACCGGTTTGGCGTCACTTTCTCTTGTTACTTTATCGCATATGCTTTGACATGTATGTCAGCGTGACAAGGACCGTGACTTAGCTAGATACAGGCTAATTATCTCTACCTTAGTTTAAGAAAGTTAACGCACTGTGAGCGCAGAAAGCTATCGTTGCAGCTTTCTATTAATTGTAAGATAGAATGTGAATTTTCTACGGGTTTTGAAATAGTTTTCAAGGAATGTTCTTGAATAGTTCGATTGTATCATACTGAGTAAGTTTTACATAATTATATTTGAATACGCAAAAATACTTATGATAAAATAAAGAGGGATCAATTACATAAATTATGGTATGTCTTGTAGTTGTGTGCAGTGTCAGGGCTGTGGAGAATGAGTGTTGATGGGATTTAGAACAGAGAGCGGTCTCTCCTAGAGAAGAAATCTATTTCAAACCTAAAGAGCAGTCCAAAGATTTTTGCTTTTAAGTTTAATTTATCGTGTCTACATTATAAGATAGTAAAAGACATGATACTTTTGTATAGTAAGTAGAGTAGGTAGTGTCAATCACTATTGTTAGATTTTCTTACACACTGGCAAATGCATAAAATGTGATATTGTTTACCTGCCCTACTGCTTTCTTATTTAAACCAAAGAGTTATAATAATATTACGTTTTGTTCGACGTTATAAAAATAATAAAGTAGCATAGATGAAGCTCAAGTTGTTAATATTTTAATCATAGGTAAATTTATTTAAATTCACAGTGGACTAAATACCGTAGTATTTTATTTGTAAATGAGCGTTGACCATGAACATGCCTTCTATTCACCTATATGTTATTTTTGCCTAGTACTTTGGTACACAAGTAATCAGTTAAAAAACTAAAAACCTGACTACACTGGTATCGGATAAAATATTTTTTGTAGCCGTTTCAGCACCCTGCTGGACCTATTTAAACATTATAAACAGAGATATTCCAAACTAAAGTTGTTCGTCCCTCCACCGCATCTATTCATTAAAATCACAAGAATCACTTTGAAACGTCAATTTTACTGCCTGTTCCTTCGCGACCAAGGCAGGAAATAAAGGCAAGAAACAAGGCTGTTTGTTTTTTTAATGATCTTTTTAGAATACATAACAATACAGAAAGTAAATTACGTCTAAATTGTAACATTTTGAACGAGTTGGAGCAATTTTAATCCAATCTTGAAGTTTACTCACGTTTCAAGATTCTTATGATCTAAACAACTAAAAATTTACTAAAAATTAAAAATTAGGTTAAGAAACAACTAAAAATTTTTTTGGTTTGTCGTTATGAAGTCGCGATAAACATAATATCGGCAGTCAAGCAAAAGTTACAAATTACGTCTAAATTGTAAAATTTTGAATGAGTTAGAGCAATTTCAATCCAATCTTGAAGTATACTCACGTTTCAAGATCCTTATGATTACAAACAACTAAATTTTTTTGGTTTGACGTTATGAAGTCGTGATAAACATAATATCGGCAGTCGGGCAAAAGTTACAAATTACGTCTAAATTGTAACATTTTGAACGAGTTGGAGCAATTTTAATCCAATCTTTAAGTTTACTCACGTTTCAAGATCCTTATGATCTAAACAACTAAAAATTTACTAAAAATTAAAAATTAGGTTAAGAAACAACTAAAAATTTTTTTGGTTTGACGTTATGAAGTCGCTATTAACATAATATCGGCAGTCGGGCAAAAGTTACAAATTACGTATAAATTGTAAAATTTTGAATGAGTTAGAGCAATTTCAATCCAATCTTGAAGTTTACTCACGGTTCAAGATCCTTATGATTACAAACAATTAAATTTTTTTTGGTTTGTCGTTATGAAGTCGCGATAAACATAATATCGGCAGTCGGGCAAAAGTTCAGTATTTTGATGGAATTACAGCTAGCTGTAAATATTGTTTTAAGAACACCTGTCAATACGTAAGGAGTCAATGATAAGTTGATATTGATGCGTATGTCAAGTATAAGACGAGTAGTACCTTATATATTGTGCTGTGAGACCATAATTATTAAGTATCATCACGTAATTTTTTAATAACGTAGATTGTTAGGCGTATTATCAGCTATACTGTCTGAACTCACCTGTAGAGATCAGCAGTTATAAACAAAGTGCTGGCTGTTTTAAAACCGTATCAGTCATGAAGGTTTTGCTTTTTTATGTCGATCACGATATAAACAACACAACTTTTAATTAAGTAAAATACGTCCACGATTGCATATTATTTAAAAATATATATATATCATTCATTCTCACCATCGATACTATTGCCTTTTGCTTATAAAATGAGCGGACCAACGAGTCAACTGATTTGGATGATAGATTTTTTAGTAAAAATTATCGTTAAGACATGCGTTTCGGCTGTGCTTATACTCGAAATTATCTATTTAATGTACCTGACCCCGTAGGTATGCCTGCTAAATCATAATTTATATTGGATTATAACTGTTTACACTATATGAGATTATTGTGAAGTAGGTACCTAGCTACAACCGAAATCGTACTGCCTCTACGAGCCTACGCAATTTCGCAATATGTAACTCTACGAGCCTACAAGATAGCGTAGTGCCTCTACGCATTCGCTACGAGAGGGCTACGAGTGAATTACACAAATTATAAAATCATTGCCATTCTTTTAATGCAAAATACGTTAGATTCAGTGTCAGTAAAATGGAATATGTTCTACTTTAGCTGGTTCTAAATTATTGTGCATTGGCTATTTTAAAATTTAATGTTATTATTCTATGAAACCAAACATGGTTGAGTTTCAACATTGTGATATGGTTAAGCGAATAAAGAGGATATTTTAAACGATTACAAATGCAAGCCAAATTAAACCTAAAGAAAGGTTATATTAATTCTGTAATAGATTTTTATGATTGATGATCTCTTTATGTTGCTATGTGGTTCTTAAGTTTTATATACGTTGTAACTTAAAAATTCTATAGAGAAAAGAATATAATATTATTAAGTGTAATAATTTCAAAGATTATACACAGTGATACCATATTGTTTTCTATTCATAAATTGTTTATATTATACAAATTAAAATACCTGTAAGGTGAAATCAACATATCATTCGCTTTATAAGATTATATCTGTCTATATTAAAGTTAAATTATATATATTATCCGTTGCTTATACCTAAAATATATAAAATTGTTACAACTTTTTATATTTCCTTAAGAATCTTTAATTATTTTAATATGAACATATTTGATAACGTATGTTTATTCTAGCTATGCCTATTGCCTGAAGTTGATGAAGTCACATGCCTTAGTAGGTTTTAATGCCTTCATGTTTCCTATTCGATTGTAAATAAATGTATAATTAAAAGTACTCTTTCACAATAAAACAGTATTTCATCATAACCGCTATGAGGTACTTTGCACGTACTTTTAGTTAATCTGCATAATATACTAAATAATAAACCTTTTGTAATTTATATTTCAGTTTTTGTTATTTTACGCAGATATTTGTTAATTTATAGGTAGCTAAGCAAAAAATTAATAAACTAGTTGCGTACGCATGAGATCCGTTATTTATTATAAACTAGTTGACCTGGCGAACTTCGTAGCGCCTTGAAATGCATAAGACGTGGGCTGTCAATATACGTCGGCCATCATTATTTGCATCAATGTATGAGAAAATGATTTTTCTTCATATCGTTTTGCGTGATTTTTTCCGATATTTTAATCGTTATTCTGCTATTCGAGACAGAGACAAATACGACAAATAAAAAATCATCAAAATCGGTCCAGCCGTTCTCGGGTTGTAAGTGTTCGAACAAACCCGACTTTGTTTTATAAATTAAAGATTCGTAACCGGCAAAATCTTAATTATACTACTAAAGGAAACGAAAACATTGTCCTTAACATATGTACTTGTCTATTGTATTGTAGGTACCTACTATAAATGATTTGTAGAATAAGCAAGAATGTAAATGTATTATGTCGATTCTACACGTCTACGCTAGTTTAGAAAGCATAAAAAACATAGAAATATTTCTTCAAAGATACTATGCGTGCATTTTGACAAACCTAGTTTGGTATTTCGTTTTTAGTAAAATATCAAAAGTCGAACGATTTACTTTGTTTTCCTTGAGCCTCTCTTATCTTGCCGTGGCAAGGAGCGCCAGGAATGTTTCTATGATTCATATGAATTCACTAGCTACAGTTAAATAATTAAAGCTAGACAAAGTTTATTTTAGTACTGTGATGCAAAACCTGTAGATACAATTTAATATAATCATACCTACTTAGCTTAAATTTAGTGTTAAGAGTCGAAATGACAAATCAAGAAAAGACATTAGTGAGATAATAATTAATTTATTAAATAAATACCTACTGCACGCACTTCAACAGAACATTGTGAATAGAGAAACTATAATTATCTAAATTAAATCATTTTCGCCGAGCAATAAAAAGTAGATTCTTTAGGATGATACATAGGTTAAGAAGGTCAAGTTATTGAGACGCACATAAGAATTTTCGACAATTAATGCGATGCTAAACATTAGGTGCAATATCACTTGCACGAGTAAATTATAACAGTACCAATTAAATTAATTTTGTACCCAGAGGTTTGAGTCGATAGGCGGATCCAGAGGGGGGGCATGGGGGTCATGACTTCTCCCTGGGCTGGTGGCTGGTAAACCTAGGTGAACCACTAATTTAAATTGTTAAACATAACACATGACATTGACCACGACTATGTGACCCCCCTGGCACCAAAGCTGGATCCGCTCTTGCTAACACAATCATTTTCCTGTGTAACCTTAAAGGCTTCTGAATAACTGAATCACTTATTCAGTAATCTTTCGAAGCATTTTGTAATTAGAAATGTTTTTAACGCGTTTTTGTAGATTACATTTTGTAAAATAAGCTACCCACATGTTTAGAGCAATTAAATAATTAATTCAATTTTTATTACATATTAAAAAGGTTATGAGACCACTCCTGAAAGGCTCCCGATTACTCTAAGGATGAAGCTACGAGTACTTATTAATATCCGTTCATTTTGAGCTGATTTATTTTTGCGCTCCGATTGCTGGTTCCACAGTAATGTTCATATCAATGAGTGCAGTCTTCAGGAGAAGTTTGCATACTCCGGTATACAGGGTGTCCTGGAACTAGTATTTTAAGCCTGAACGGGGTGATTCCGACCTTGAAAATTAACAATTATTGAAAGAAACTACATTTTATTTTTCAGGATAAATTTCTAGAACTTTTAGTTTAACTTAAAATCTGCAGTTTTTATGACTTTGGGCCAATCCTAGAACTTACCAACACTTACGTAACAAACGTAAGCAGATTTTTACCGCCATCGGCTGATTTTTACCAACTGATTCTTTAATGAAAATCACCGAATTTACAAAAGTCGTAGAACATTTGTTATGTGTCGAAATTTGCCCCCCTCGGCATAACATCCTAATTCTAGGACATTCTGTAGATAAACTTATAAACCGACAACGTAATTTATATTTATTGATCTTATAGTATGTAGGTGTATTTAATTACTAGTGCAGTTAACGTGCGATACCCTGTGGCCTGGCCAAAGAGTACCTTAACGTAAGTTTAACAATGGGCCTTTTTATGGACACAAACTTATATAGGGTGTTTGATAATATACGCATAAAAATGAAAGGGATTATTTTGATGAGTATAATAAATAAATTTGCGAAATGTTTACCATAGAAATGTGAAATTTATTTTGGCATGTAAAAAAAACACTTTGTTAAACTTATGTTGTGCTATTGCATAATGCTTGCCATCTAACCACAGATACTGTATTGGTGACGTCTCGAGATATCTCTTGTTGTCCCTTTCTAACCCAAAACCCGCAGCCATTTCCGAAAGAGATATCGAATCGGCCTTTATTTTTAGATATCGATTGCAAGAGTAGGCAGTAAGTTTTATATCGAATTAATCACCTAAACTTAGTCGATTTTTTTTAAATTTAATAATATTACTAGTTTATTTTTCGAGAAGTCTTTTTTATGTTATGAGAAACCGTCACTGGAATATCGTCAGTATATTACCAAACACCCTGTATATAGGTTTGACAGCACTGAAATGGCAAAATCAAAATCTTTATTTATTAAAATCACAAGTATCACTTTAAAGTGAACGTCAATTTGATTGCCTGTTCCTTCGCGACCAAGCCAGGAAAGAAAGGCAAGAAACAAGGCTGGTTGTTCTTTTTAATGATCCTTTTAGAATATATAACAATAAAGAAAACAAATTACGTCTAAATAGTAACATAATTGACCAAGTTGGAGCAATTTCAATCCCAAGCTTCTCTATCATATAAATAGTTCGATATGTAGGCTTTTTTATAAAGATTACTGCGTGGCAACTGTCACGCTCTGTCATTATGCAACAAAAAGGGATGGCAATAATTTGAGTGCTGTCAGAGCTCTCAATATGCCCTCAATATTAAATATTTTTTGCATAAAAATGCTTGACACGTTCTAGGTACGCGTACATCACCTTTTTATCACGAAAAAAAATAACACAGTTCTATCCAAGTGACTGATGTGTAATTCAAATTACCTACACTGTATGGTAGAGAATATATAGGTAGTACTATGTAAAAACCATATATAAATATATATATATATATATATATGTATGTATATGTATAAGTAGGTACGAAAAAGCTAGCACTCGCACTGATTAGGTAGGAAATAGTAACCTAGTGATGCATTGTAAAATGTAATGTAGGTAAAGCAGGCTTTTGATTACCACATGAATTTCCATATTGCTAGCAATTTGCAAGCAGCGCAAGTAGGTACCTACCTAGTACCTGTAAAAAAACATCACCATTCGTAAATAAAAATAATTAAGTAACTCACCCTGTTTCGCCTTTGTAAATAAAGTTGTCAGTTTGCTGACCGCCCGTTCGTGATATAATTATTATGGCATTGTAAATAATTTTAAATTAAATTTATTGATTACAATTTTCATCAAATAAAACACAAATTCGATCTAAAATTATCTTGTTTCTTTCTACCCTCATAGACACAAATAAAAACTGATTAAAAAAATGGTTTTGTGTTTTATTGAATCAAAATTTTTTTTTATATACAATGACATAAGCATATACCCATAAATAGGTGTTAAGTGGTAATCATTGCCTAATCGTGCCCTACGATGCACTGCCCTGCGTCCATCAACTTGAGGCATACAGGTGCCTAGGTGTAAAGCCTCATGTGCCTGTAATTTTACCGACAACCATACCCGTAAACCGAAACACAGCAATGCTGCTTGGCGGCAGAAATAGGTATGGTGGTAGTAAGTCCTTCCCCAGGTCTTTCACATGGAACTCTGAGCCGTGGTGACCTAGTGGGATGTACCCTGACTTCCAATTCGGAGATTGTGGGTTCGCTTGCAAAATGTACTACCCGGTCACATTATCTCGAGACCTGGCGTCGATGACGTCACGTCGCGTCGGCGCTCTGATATGGTGCGCAAAACAAGCATCCTCTAGTAGGATATTATTATAAACAATAAGATTTCTGACAAAACAAATATTGTGTTAATTAATTTTATGTAGGTAATATTATTATAATGATATGATTAAAATGATGAAAAATAAATGAAACAATCTTGGTTAACGTTTAACAACTTGATCTACAGGTATTACGAATTGCTTGTTAGCTTTCTCTGATTCAAAGAAAGCGAGAACTTTCAGTATTAAATTTCTTGCTTCACTGTGAATAGGTTTTCCCATATTTGAAAAAACTTTCACTGTCCCACTTCAAAGCAACGAAATAGTAACAAAAATGTCCAAACTAAACCAAAATGTACAAACTTAACAAAAATGTCCTACGTTGCAACAAAAACAATATTTTAATGTAACAGCAATAACAAAATAACAATAAAAGTCCAAACGTAACAATGAAATGTTTAAAAATATACCACGAAAACAAGTCGACGCGTATCGGCAACGAAAGTGCTAACCGTACTGACGTGCCGTGGCGAGCGCGGGGAGGTGAAAGGAGAACGGGGCGGGAGGTTCGCATTCCAGCGAGGTCTCGAGATAATGTGACCGGGCTATATGTGCGCATTTATAATGTAGCCTCTAGTCTACATCATGGGCCATGATGGACAATCACAGAATGCGCAATGAGGGCTACCATGATTGCGCAGCTACATTTGTTAATTATGGGTGTCGAAATAGTAGCAGCTGCCGCTATTTATGTATTTAGTATATATAACACATTATATATAACACACACGTCCACACCGTACCGTAAACAATTACGAACTGAGTGATCGGCGATCGTATGGACACGCTTACAATCATGGCCGCATTTTCTTTTGATGTTTGTCCGAAAAACCGACAGCGGCAATTAATTACGCTCGATCATCGATATATATCGATGATCGAGCGTACTACGCACTAGATATCGCGATTCGAACACTCACTCTGTTCCACTGAACTGTACTGCAATCCGTACACCTTACTTTAGTGCGGCTTCGACATTCACGCAGTTTGGACGCGTACGGAGCGGCACTATTATTACGAGAATTCGAATCAAAGTGTGAAATACATAAAGTATGACATAAATAACAATTAAGTAAAATTATTGGTTGTTCAAGTGAATAAATAGGTAATAATATCGTAATACCACATTAGAAAAAAAATTTGTTTATTATAATGCCACGCCATCAAAAATCATAGACTAAATATGCAGATATTCCATTACAAAACCGGTTGTAGGTAAAAATATGTGACTGAACACGGACTTGACGTGGTGTTTTTAGAAAGCGTCTTAATTAGTTTATGTAAATGTTTTCTAGCCAGTTTGATATTTTTTAATATTTATTTTATGTTCTTTCTTTTTAGTATATAATATATGTCAAAGGTCAGAAAATATGACGACGTGCGTAATTCGATACTGCAAAAATACATCAAGAAGTGTCAGTGAATCATCAGGTGACAGTTTGATTTCAAACTATTGTTAACGTACTTGAACTTAAATAAACGCATAACAATTCATTTTATTTTACTTTTCTACTTTACCATATTTTCAATTATTACATTACTATTCGACATTTTGAAATAGAGTATGAATTCTAATGAAGTTTTGTAGGTACAAAAGCTGTGTCACGTCTGTGGTGTAAAATCTATAGGGACGACAGGTTATTATGTTGAACGGAACGCGTAAGCGTCATAAATTTCATGGCGCTTACAACGTTTTAGTCGCGAGTACACTAAACTCTATAAGTGATCTAGCGCTGCAGGTTTTAATAGTTTGGTTAAATCACATAAATAATGTTTCAGCGCTGCAGCGAACTTTAGCTCTAACTCACCAGCATTTGAACCAACTTTTTTCAAGAATGTATCTTGTCTATCGGTAGAATTTATGTCTATGCGCTCGATCATCACCGATCATGGGCGATGACAGGCAATTATGCCCTTTACACGATGGTAATCGTCTATGATCGCCCATCGTGTAGAGGCGCTATTACACGTACTCAAAAGCGGTGAAGGAAAAAATCGTGAGGAAACCGGCATGCCCTAGAACTAAAAATTAGAAATCATGTGTTAGTAGGTACCTATTCTTTAAGCGGCGATGTGCTTGCAACATGTCACGTGAATGCATAACTTACCTATATGCAAAAAGCATCTGACTACCCTCTTGTGGGATAGCTTTTCGGGTCTGTCTACTGAAAAAAGATCCGAGGATGTCCACTAAGGGGATTAATATAAATAAAAGTTAATTTTGCGGTTGATTTTGGTCATTTTGTATGAACATTATGAACTTTATACGAACCCAACTACAGACAAAATTTATCGACTACTCTAATCTCCTCGATATTATTAAATAGGTACTTCTTACAACTACAGTTTAGGTATGTGCTACTACATATTGTGGGTATTGTGGCTGGTAGGGGTACTCACCTACCTACTCACACGATTATTGCGAAAATGCCATTTTGAGGCATAATTCTATTTCACAACTTACGGTACCTATCACTAAAACGTATCATCATTCTTCATGCCGATGAGGGCTTTTCATTTTCGAGTTAAAAAAACTTGTTCCAATCAGCGTAACACATGGTTCTGCCTGGAGATAAGCTGGCAAAAAATATGGTTTGTATGCCAAAATTTCATAGACTCAATAATCCATTTCATCGGTTAACAAGCACAAATGTTTTTTGTTTAATTTCAAGTTCCTCAGAAATTATTGTAGACACGGCAATATACATTGACAATTCACTTCAGCGAATGACAGAGCAATACCATCTGTTTTTTTTGTGCCTGAATTTTTGTATTAGCGCTATCTATCGTCATGAAAAGAAACGAAGTCATTACAACGCCATTTCGGTAGCGGTGACTAGTTAGTGTACTTCAATGACAAGAGATTGCACTATAGTTTCACCACACAGCCTTTTTTTTTTTTTTCGAGGAGGAAACTGCATCCAGATACCCATATTGCATGCAGGGTACAATACGGGTTATGTGAGGTTGTCGGACTCAACGACCCACTAAAACCTCCCCGGTGGCCGGCCTCAATGCATGTCAAAGGGTTCTGGGATCTCGCAAGAAACGCACCAGAGCCCCCTCATGCATATCGCCCATAAAGAGCACGCCCCAGGGGCTGTCGCCCCCAGCACCCTCGCGGTACGTGCATAGCAGCACATGCCACATTGTGCGGCTGCCCTCCCTGAGTCCACTATCCAGGTTGGCCAGAGCCCTCCCTCTGACTACCCACGGACCCGAAAGGTCCCCTGTTTGGCAGGGGAAACCATTACTCTGCCCCTTCACGGGGCGGGCGGCACGGGGTGGCCGTTGCCTGCACCCCGCCGCCGCCTCCGAGCGGGATCGGCCCTCTCCCGATCTCGCTCAGCGGCCTCTTTCTGAACCAATACGGTCTCACAGAAAGAGGCCACGGCCTTCCAGCCATCCTCGTCTGCCAACATAGCCGCTACTACGTTTGGCAGATGGAGGTCCTGCCCGATCCTGGTGATCAGGTTCCGCCTTTCCACGCACCACGCTGAGCATTCCTCGAGCGTATGCTGGGCAGAATCCCGGTCCCACCCACAATGGTGACATTGCGGTGTCCGTTCGCGTCCAATCCTATTCAGGTACTCACCAAAGCACCCGTGCCCGGTGAGTACCTGGGTAAGTCGATAGGTGACATTTCCCCATTCTCTCCCTAGCCAGCCTTCGAAGCTCGGCAGAATTGCGCCAACGATGCGCTGGCGCAAGTACCGCGGTTCGTCGAACCGCTCGCGCCATTCTACGAGCGCACGTTCTTGCTCCTCATGCCTCACCTCCGCCGGCGCTGCTCCGCCCCCGTCATCCTGTCGAAGACGAACGTACACACGTGCGTCCATCGCTGCCAAGATGTCAAAGGGCGGAAACCGCGCCAAGAGAGTTGCCGCCTCAAACGATATCGTCCGGTATCCTCGCGCGATACGAATAGCTATAGTGCGCTGCAGACTATTATACATAGTCCTGCAGCGCCTAACACCCGTCAGTCTACTGGACCACACAGGTGCTCCATAGAGAGCCATCGATCGCACGACCCCCGCGTAGAGTCGGCGAACCCCCTCCCTTGGCCCCCCAAGATTGGGCAGCAGTCTGTGCAGAGCACCCACCACCTTCTGGATCTGAAGAACCGCACAGCTGAAGTGCTCCTCAAAACCCCAGCGACTGTCCAAGGTGAGGCCCAGGTACTTGAGGTACCGCCCCACCTGGACATCAACGTCACCCACGCGAACGGACATGTTGGGTGGTTCCTTTCCCCTCGGGAACTTGTGGAACCACAGCGCTTCGGTCTTCTGAGGCGCTATCCGCAGACCCAGCTCGTGAATCTTGTTGACGACGCAAGCCACCCCAAGCTCGGCGAGCTCTCTGGTCCTGTCGAAGGAGTCCCCGTCAGCTAACACTAAAGTGTCATCCGCGTAGCAGACAACGTGTATGCCGACGGGGAGATCAACGCGCAAGACCACATCGTATGCAAGGTTCCAAAAGAGCGGGCCCAAAACGGACCCTTGCGGAACCCCACAAAACACCTCCCTCTGGTGCAATGCACCGTCCCGGCCCACATACTGCACACATCTGCATCATCGCGCAGATAGGCACCAACTATGCGCTGCAGGTAGAGGGGCACTCCATGAAAAACGAGCGCCTCCCTGATCGCCCTCCAGGGCAAGGAATTAAACGCGTTGACGATATCCAAAGACACCGCCAACATCTTCTCGCCCCGGGACACGGCCTGCTTCGACAGTGACTGGACGCGAAGGATCGCGTCAACTGTCGACCGCGCCCGTCGGAAACCAAACTGGTTATCTGACAGGTCGGGACCTTCCTGCTGCAGATGAGTGCATAGACGAGCGGCAATTATTCTTCGAACAATTTGCCAGCCTCGTTCAGCAGGCATATGGGACGATACGCAGACGGAGAATCCATGGCCCTGCCGTCCTTCTTCAAGAGGACCACCATTGCCTCCTTCAAATCCTTGGGAAAAGTTCCGGAGCAGAAGCAACTATCAAATAGTCGCCTCAGCCTGTCCCCCAATCCGGCGGAAAGAGCCAGAACCCACGCCCGACCAGGAATCCCATCCGGGCCTGGTGCGGTGTTACGTGCCCTGAGGCGCTTCACAGCTCGGTGCAGCTCCTCTTCAGTCACCCCCAGTTCATCAGACCAGATGTTCGGGTCCAAAAGTAACCCGGGGGATAAGGGACTGTCCTGAACCCTGGGGAAGAGGGTGTCTACCACTCTCCTGACAAAAGCAGGGTCCAGGGTTCCCGTCAGCGGTAGAACCCAGGGCCAGAGTTTACCCAGTATAATTTTGTACGGGCGCCCCCACGGATCCCTGTCCAGCCCCTCGAGGAGTTAACTCCAACACCGAGACTTGGCATCGGCAATAGCGCCTTGGAGTGCCTTGGTAGCGCATCGGTAAACTACGTAAACTCTATCCGTCTCTTCAGCAAGGGCTCGCCGTCTCCTCCGGGCTCTGGTGTACTGGCGTCGAGCACGCAGGCACGCCTCGCGCAGCCTCGCAATCTCGTTCGACCACCAGTACACCGCCCTACGCTTGGTTAGCCCGGTTCGGGGCATCGATGCATCACAAATGGACGTCATCGTTGTCCGGAACCAGGCTGCCTCCCTCTCAGGATCAGGCAGTTCCTCTTCGATCTCTGGCCAGGCCGCGACGATGGCTGCGGCTTTCAACAGATCGCTGTCTACCCGCTTGAGGGCCCATCGTCGCGGCAGGTCGCTACTGCGGCGGGACACATGGTCGGGAGGGCGAAGAGCTACATCGAAAACGATGTGGCGATGGTCGCTTAGTGTGACCATCTCCTCCGCTACCCTCCATCCCGACACCATATGTGTGGCAGAAGGAGTCGCCCAGGATAAATCCACGATTGACTCTCCCTGCCACCGCACACACGTGCTTACGGACCCCCGGTTTAAAAGCCGGAGGTCATATCCCGCCGCCCAGTCAACAACCTTTACTCCCCTTGGGTTGTTTCGGGGACTCCCCCACTCGCGAGAGTGAGCGTTGAAGTCACCCAAGACAAGCACAGGACGGGGCAGGCATCTGCGAATGCAGCTACCGACCTCGTCCAGGTACACCTCGTAAGCGGCGAGAGTACAGTTGGGGGAGACGTAACAGCCCACAACGGCTATGTGACCCCACTCTACAGCTACGAAACCCTCGCCCTTTTCAATAAGGGCGCAGGGGGGATCACCTTCACCACCACCCCAATAGATAGCAACAGAGCCCCCGTCGTCCCCAAACCAGCGAGGATGAATCGAGGTACGATAGGGCTCTGATATTACGGCAAGTGCAATTGACCACTGCGCGAGCGTTTGCAGGAGGAGATCCTGCGCAGCTCGGCAGTGGTTGAGATTGCACTGGAGGACCCTAATGGTGTACACATCGTATGCAAGGTTCCAAAAGAGCGGGCCCAAAACGGACCCTTGCGGAACCCCACAAAACACCTCCCTCTGGTGCAATGCACCGTCCCGGCCCACATACTGCACACATCTGCATCATCGCGCAGATAGGCACCAACTATGCGCTGCAGGTAGAGGGGCACTCCATGAAAAACGAGCGCCTCCCTGATCGCCCTCCAGGGCAAGGAATTAAACGCGTTGACGATATCCAAAGACACCGCCAACATCTTCTCGCCCCGGGACACGGCCTGCTTCGACAGTGACTGGACGCGAAGGATCGCGTCAACTGTCGACCGCGCCCGTCGGAAACCAAACTGGTTATCTGACAGGTCGGGACCTTCCTGCTGCAGATGAGTGCATAGACGAGCGGCAATTATTCTTCGAACAATTTGCCAGCCTCGTTCAGCAGGCATATGGGACGATACGCAGACGGAGAATCCATGGCCCTGCCGTCCTTCTTCAAGAGGACCACCATTGCCTCCTTCAAATCCTTGGGAAAAGTTCCGGAGCAGAAGCAACTATCAAATAGTCGCCTCAGCCTGTCCCCCAATCCGGCGGAAAGAGCCAGAACCCACGCCCGACCAGGAATCCCATCCGGGCCTGGTGCGGTGTTACGTGCCCTGAGGCGCTTCACAGCTCGGTGCAGCTCCTCTTCAGTCACCCCCAGTTCATCAGACCAGATGTTCGGGTCCAAAAGTAACCCGGGGGATAAGGGACTGTCCTGAACCCTGGGGAAGAGGGTGTCTACCACTCTCCTGACAAAAGCAGGGTCCAGGGTTCCCGTCAGCGGTAGAACCCAGGGCCAGAGTTTACCCAGTATAATTTTGTACGGGCGCCCCCACGGATCCCTGTCCAGCCCCTCGAGGAGTTAACTCCAACACCGAGACTTGGCATCGGCAATAGCGCCTTGGAGTGCCTTGGTAGCGCATCGGTAAACTACGTAAACTCTATCCGTCTCTTCAGCAAGGGCTCGCCGTCTCCTCCGGGCTCTGGTGTACTGGCGTCGAGCACGCAGGCACGCCTCGCGCAGCCTCGCAATCTCGTTCGACCACCAGTACACCGCCCTACGCTTGGTTAGCCCGGTTCGGGGCATCGATGCATCACAAATGGACGTCATCGTTGTCCGGAACCAGGCTGCCTCCCTCTCAGGATCAGGCAGTTCCTCTTCGATCTCTGGCCAGGCCGCGACGATGGCTGCGGCTTTCAACAGATCGCTGTCTACCCGCTTGAGGGCCCATCGTCGCGGCAGGTCGCTACTGCGGCGGGACACATGGTCGGGAGGGCGAAGAGCTACATCGAAAACGATGTGGCGATGGTCGCTTAGTGTGACCATCTCCTCCGCTACCCTCCATCCCGACACCATATGTGTGGCAGAAGGAGTCGCCCAGGATAAATCCACGATTGACTCTCCCTGCCACCGCACACACGTGCTTACGGACCCCCGGTTTAAAAGCCGGAGGTCATATCCCGCCGCCCAGTCAACAACCTTTACTCCCCTTGGGTTGTTTCGGGGACTCCCCCACTCGCGAGAGTGAGCGTTGAAGTCACCCAAGACAAGCACAGGACGGGGCAGGCATCTGCGAATGCAGCTACCGACCTCGTCCAGGTACACCTCGTAAGCGGCGAGAGTACAGTTGGGGGAGACGTAACAGCCCACAACGGCTATGTGACCCCACTCTACAGCTACGAAACCCTCGCCCTTTTCAATAAGGGCGCAGGGGGGATCACCTTCACCACCACCCCAATAGATAGCAACAGAGCCCCCGTCGTCCCCAAACCAGCGAGGATGAATCGAGGTACGATAGGGCTCTGATATTACGGCAAGTGCAATTGACCACTGCGCGAGCGTTTGCAGGAGGAGATCCTGCGCAGCTCGGCAGTGGTTGAGATTGCACTGGAGGACCCTAATGGTGTGATCCATTAAGAGGCCTCCATGGCCTCCTGGGGCGGCGGGGCTTTGCCCGACTCAACGGTCTCCTTTGGTGGGGCCGTTTTGCTTTTCGGTGCTGGGGCTGCAGGAGGTTTCCTTTTAGCCTTAGGAGGGGTGCAAAGCTTGCTACCCATCCTATGGTCAGCCTTACAGCCCTTGTCAGAACACAGCGGACACCTAAGTGGACGCGTGCATTGGCTCGCCCGATGATCGGGCTCGCCACACGCGTAGCACAAGTTTGTGCGGTCCACTGTACTGCGACACATGCTGCGTACGTGCCCGTACTCCAGGCACCGGAAGCATTGCAGCGGCCGCGAGGTCAAATAATCGACCCGAGCCGAAACCCACCCGACGGTGACGTGCTTTGCCGCGACTAGCTTACGAATGCAGGCCAGTGGACAACGGACCCATAGCGTGCCCAGGGCAGTGGGAGAGCGACGTATGTCGCCTACCCGCACATCGTCGGCCGAGCAGTCTCCGGCCCTAGCCATGGCAGCGGCCACCTCCTGCGAAGTAACACTGTCGTCCAGGTATTTAAGCCGCAGGTCACCCGTCTTGATGGGGCGCGAAATGCGCACACCTATCTCGACGAGGGCCTCACGCAACCGACCAGCCAGCGCGTCTGCCTTGGATGTGCAGTCAGGACCTGGCACCTCCATGGTTAGCCCCCCCGTTATAGCCCGCTTGAAGCCAACTGTGTCCAACCCGACTTCGAACAGCCGAATCCGGGCCTTTGCGGCCGCCATCACTGCTTCGCAGGTGATATCCGAGCCCTCCGGAATTGTCACCGCAATCGCCGCAGATGTCGGCAGCCACATCGGCTTCGGCGAACGTCCCGCCTTAGAGCCAGCCTTAGGGCCAGCTTTCTGGCCAGCCTCATTTGGGGCAGGCCTCATTGGGGGTACCGCCTTTTTAGGAGGCGAAGGTTTTTTCGCCTTCTTCCTCGTCACGGTCGCCCACGTGTACTCCGGCGCCAGCGGTGACCGCGCCTTGGAAAGCTGCAACTGCACTGCAGACTCAGGGGCATCCGGCGCAGGCTGCGACTGTTCCCCTTGCCGTCTTTCTTGCCCTTGGCTTTGCCCTTCTTGGTAGGGCCTGGAGCCACGGGAACTTTACTGACCTGAGATGTCGAAGGCTGGACTTTAAAAGCCGCAGCCAACTTCCTGGCCATAAGAGCGCCAATGCGGTCCATGAACTGGCCCTCCCAATCTTTCCCACCGGTGGCAGGTGGTAATGACGTCGGCTTGGCCACACTCACTGCGCTAGCCTGGAAAGTGATCTGCTCATGGATTGCATCCGTCAGCTGGTCCACCTTTTTAGAAAGGGCCGCTATTTGCGCACGTAGGTCAGCGTTCTCCTTTTCTAGGCGCTCCACGTTGGCGTCCAAGGACGTTCTCTGCATCAACTCAAGGACGCCAGCCATCGCCTTCCTCACCGCTACACGCAGACCGTGAACGTAGTCGCCTTTCAGATTCTTGGACTTGTCGGCGATCTTCTTGACCGTGTCCAAGTTGACCTTGATTGCGGCAACCACATCCTCAGTCGGCTGCCCCTTCATCTCTCTCTCAAGGTCAGCTGGCTTTGGCAGCTTCCCTTTCAACCTCAAGTTCGAGGGGAGGACAGACGGGTCGAAGACATCGTCCTCATCCAGCCTCTCTTTGTCCTTGAGGAACATGGCGCGCTTAGACCCTTGAGGATCTGAAACTCCATCAGCCTTCCTACCACGCTTTCGAACAGCACGGGACATGTCCGACGCTGTCGAGGCAAACGAGGAGACGGACATAATAGAGCAGTCCGACTCCTCCCCTCTATCGCTCAATGCAGTCGCCACGCTCACCGCGCTCGACCAAATCCTTGGTTTCACGAAGGAACCCATCTTCTCCAAAGACAGCTCTTCCGATCCACCCACACTACCCACACCTTTCGAAACTGAAGCACCCCTCTCCCGCACCGAAGCGCGGGAGGTGACTGCTTCCGTCTCCCTATCCATATCACACGTCAACCGAGCCGAAGCATCGGAAGACCCACGTTTTTCAGCAACTATAAGGCGATCGGCTCCCCCCTCAGAATACGAACTGGGGAACAACGACGTAGCTGGCGCTACGCCGCTACGGGATTCTCCAACTGCTGAGCAGCTGGTACCCGCCTGAGGTAGTTTTTTGCGATTCGTCATTTCCATCGGTTTTTTCCTTTTTGAAAGGGTAAGGTCCCCTGTGATGGGCGCCCTAGCGGCCGAGTTCCCCCCGACCATACTCCACGTGTGAGGCCGGATCCATGCCACATCCCCACACCCACAACCGCAGACGCAGTTGTGCACGAGCAGCAGCAACACAAGTACAGACTCACACGCGCAATACTCCCATCGGCAGGCGCCGAAACCTTGAGATGTGGTCTTTCCTGCCCACACTCTGATCCTTAGAAGAATCCTCGGATCCTCTCTCTCCACCAGACTGCTCCCCCAGCACGTCCTTGCCTTCACCATGGCTGTCGATCTGCTAGACAGATGGACACCAGGTGTGTCTATCCCTCCTACCCCACCGACAAAGGGCCGGCGCCTAGTGGTTTCAGTTACGTCTATTTCTGATGGAAATAGACCAATAGCGGGCAGCAACCGCGAGAAGGAACTACCCCACCAGACTTGCCTTGAGGATCTACACGACCTGCGCTCTCCCTCAAGACCAAACGCCTCCCTACTCGCGCCCAGAGCCGAGTAAGGAAGGCCTGGATTTATCCAATACAAGCGGCCGAAGCCGCAAGCTAGGCATATCAACTACTAATGGATAAAACCAGACCCTTTACCACACAGCTTGCAGCAGCCACACAGCCACACAGCGTGTACATACCGAACACAAACAAGCAAGCACAGCACAGGCCAGTCCAAGAAGCCCATGTATGCAAAACATGCTACCTATGCCATTATACATGGCACTCTTGACATTGACATTTATTTTTGCACCTTGAAATGACACTGTGACCATGACAACCAATTTTTTGCAAACTTAAATTTTTGGATAGAAGTCTAGGTTACTCTTGTTTTTATTATAAATGAAAATAAATTGTGACTGAAATGATAGTGTTCGACCTTTGGTCTGTACTACAATGGTATCTAAGACCATTGATCAAATGGTTTCTAAGGAAAACTACGCGGCTATGTGAACTACAAAGAATATGCTATGGCGATAAGCCTGGAGCTACCAGGACCTGCAATGTGGAGAGATCATTGATGTTATCTCGCACTAGAGACGTGCAGGAAGTGGTATCTTTCCTAGATACTGTAGTTTATGAAAGACGGTTCACCCCCTCGAATTTTAGAGATAATGTGACTCCATCTGTAGCAATAGTACTCAGAGCAAAAAAAATAAACCCAAAGTACCACGGCGCTTTCATTGTGTCCTTTAGGAAATGTATAGAGCAAATTTGGTGCTATAGAAGTTTAATTGATGAAATAGAGGATCTACGGAAAACACAGTTTGACTCCAACAATGCAGACCATGAAGAAAAACTGTTGAGGCTTTGGTCATTATTGGTACCTAATGAGGAACTAGAGAATAGAGTGACCAAACAATGGCAATATATTGGATTTCAGGTAAGAATAAGAACATAGGTACACAATAAAAAGGTCAGAACCTGTACTTATATTATTTTATCTATGTTGTTTTAATGGTTTCTAGGGAGATGATCCAAAAACAGACTTCCGTGGAATGGGAATGCTTGGATTAGAAAACCTATTGTTTTTCGCAACAGAGTATCCCCAAGCAGCCAGCCATGTTCTGAGTCATTCCCACCATCCTCAATATGGGTACACCTATGCAATTGTTGGCATTAACTTAACCTCAATGGCCTACAATCTACTCAAAGATGGATCAGCTAAAACTTACATGTTCAATGCAAAATCATTACCTAACTTAAAACTGTTTCATAGGTTCTACTGCTATCTATTTTATGAATTTGATAGATTATGGATAGAATCTAAGCCCCGGGACATGATGGACTTTTCCCTTATTTTTGAGAAGTTCAGAAACTTGATTATAACTGAACTAGCTGACCCTGCATCAGTATTTAGAATAAATATTGAAGTTGATACAATATAATTTTGTGAACTGGTTGGCAATAACATGCCATATACTCAGTGTTATTCTTAGAGTTCTGGAGATTAAATGTTTATGTTTTTGTCCCTACGCACTAAGTCCAAAGGATTTTTCACTTATTTTTATATTAGTTTTTAGTATAACAGTCCAACAAATTTTAAGGAATGACTCTGTCCATTATCCAAACCAGTGATCTGTATTTTATTGAAATCCAAAAATTAAGTTAGAAATCCAACTTCTCATACATTGTGGTCCTTAGACAGTGTAGGTTGTATGGCATGTCTTTGAGGGGCATTGTATCAAAATTAGTTGGGGGCCCAAATGAAGGGTAAAGATTTCTAACAAAAGAAACAAAAATGCTTGCATTAAATTAAAATAAATATTTATTCATTATATGTTGTCTCTTCCTCCTAGAAATTGAGCTAGTCAAACGATTCAAATTAAATATACACTTTTCTTGCCTTTTTTTCAGCAAATTAATTTATTAAATCATCAATAGCTGAAGACGATTTCAGTTTTTCTAAAACTTCTGCCTGTATAGACTATAGTGACTAGTCTGATAGCTGTTCTTGTCTCATCGAAGTCCTTAGGTAATTTTTTTATCTGTTTTAATTTTGAAAAATTTCTTGCAGCTGTTGCGTTAGGGGCCTCTGTAGCCCGGGGGCCCGTGTCATTGATACAGAGGCGGTAGCTACGTCCCTGATTAACATACAGATTATTGTTTTGAATTTCAGAGTTATTCCTCAAAATTTGTCAACTATTTACAAATTCACCCTCTTTAAGGAG
Organism: Philereme transversata; assembly: GCA_963924445.1. Taxonomy (NCBI): domain Eukaryota; kingdom Metazoa; phylum Arthropoda; class Insecta; order Lepidoptera; family Geometridae; genus Philereme; species Philereme transversata. The sequence goes on from OZ004353.1 coordinate 11,098,160, forward strand.
AGGTAAAATCTAGGCAACATTTTATGTGCATTTATATTGTTTTTTCTAATGTGTGGTGCAAAATCATCGATAAGTTCATAACATGCATATAAATACGTGGCTTTATAACTTTTGAAATATGTTATTGCATCACATTCACAAAAGATCTCATACATGCCTATTATGACTTGAATTAATTTCGTAATTATTAAGACATATTTTTTTAATTAATCACAGGTGCTGTAATAGAATTTACTGGTTAAATATTTTAATAGGTACAGAAAGCAGAACTAATTGGTAACCCCTTCTTCAGTTCATACTCAAACATAACTATTTTATCTCAAAATATTATATTTTAGGAAATCAAACTTTTTAAATTACCTAACTTTACACATTTTTAACTACATAATTATGATCAGGGAATCTTTTCAGTACACAGTAGAGTGTCACTAATCCGGCACTATTAAAAACTTGAGTGTGGCGGATTATTGGAGTCTATAGAAAAGTTCTTAATAAGTAAATAAGGGGTGAGCGGAGGGGGCCGGATTATTGGACGTACCGGACTACTGAAGTGCCGGATTACTGAGACTACTGTACTTCGAACTGTTTATCACCATTTATTAATTTCGGTACAGGTTTATTAACCGTTTTTCCATTTCGATACCGAAATTGAGGCCAGCGCAACGCGTGCGCGGGGCTGAACCAACAAGGAGGCCACTAACAAGGTAAAAATTCGGTACCTACCGAAATTGTATACCGGTACCTTAACCCTATACTTTCTGGCGCTGCAAGTTTACGCAAGTATCGTTAAATATGGGCAAAACGCCATACGGAATTTTAGGTTATTATGCGGTAGACTAGTCCCTGATTATGATATTTATATAATTTACATTCTTTAGTCTAAATGTGGTAATGTTAAATATATTTTTTATGCTTTGCTCCAATTGATTCTAAACTTGTGTTTAAACTTGCAATTGGCAAAATAATAGCTAAAACATTTTGCCAATTGCAAATTAGATTTTGCAATTGCAACAATTGCAATTTAAACACAATTAATCGCAAATCAATGAAGGTGGTGTATTTTTACGATAAATGTGTTTGTGTACATATGTCATGCACATAAGGGGCGTCCATTAATTACGTGAGACGTTTTTGACAATTTGTTAATCCCTCCCCCCTCCCCTGGTGAGATGTCGCGAAATTGGTTTTGACCCCCTCCTTTTATCTCTGGACTTATTTAAGAAACACAATTGACTTCATTATTTCAAGATCCCCCTTACCCCCACACGAGATTGGGCGAGATTCGGCTAGACCCCCACCCCTCCGTGAACACCTCACGTAATTAATGGACGGCCCCTAATAGACATAAAATTAGTACATCTAATTTTAGTGGATACATAGTTACATTTTTAGTGTAGGTTTGCAAATTATAGTGACATCACAGTATGTTTAGTTAATTTCTTGTGCAATGCTTATAATAATGAAATGTGGAGCTTACCTAGGCTGATTCAGAGTTTGTATTTGATTATAAACCTAGCCTAGGGCTGAACATAAATCTAAGTTTGATATTCACATTAAAATACCACTCTGAATCAGGCATAGATTATGTAGGTTTATTTTAAACTCTACAAATAAAACTAATTTATTTATGAAATATGTTTTATTTAATTCTTCTCTCTGTAATGAGCATTATAAAAGGGACGGACATTACATTATGTAAATATATAAAAGTTATCACAGCAGTTCTATGTAAGTATATGTCAAAATATTTTATTCTAAATGCAACAATGATACAACAACTTTACAAAAATATTAATTCTTTTAAAAATATAAAAGGAGTTTTCTGGTGTCATGGAATGGTTGAAAAACTGCAGAATATACAAAATTCTTAAATCCTATCATTTTAAATGCATTTATTTGCGTTTCTTTTCTTTCTTAGTATCTTTCGCTGGTTTCGACCTGCCTGCTTTTACGAGGGCAATGAGCGCTGTTATGGCCACCAACCCGAAGCCAGCTACGCCTATTTGCCAGATCCATGGATGTTGAGCTAGTATTGCCAGTCCATAAGCCACAACTATCTTCAGTGTTGCTACACACCAATCCACTAGTTCGTCACTGAAAAATACAGAATTGAATTATGTATCTACGCAAATTAACTAAACCATTTAACTCATAACGCTTCTAGAAACATATACAACGTGTTTTGTTATGTATGGCTAGTAATGTTGTAATTTTTTTAATAATTCACTACCATTAATATAAAGTCCTAAAATATTAATGAAACAGCCTGGGCCCGTAGCCAAATTACATTCGCCACGAATCTATTCGATTTCTACATACATTTGTTGTCGCTGAATGACGTAGTATTTCTATAGCATGTGTCAAATCCCATACATTTTCGGACGTATCGACTAGCGTCATCGCTAATCGACTGTAACTTGGCTAAGCCCTCAGTATAAAATAGGTAAACGAATCATATTCGTTAATCATGTAAGTTCTGAAAATTATTTAAGAAAATCGAGTTTTATTAATATCCTCCTACATATAGGAAATAGGGTGACAATTTTGTTAAAATTTGTGGATATTAATTAAACTCGATTTTCACTTTATAATTACATACATCGTTATGATTGGCAAAATGTTTTATCTTGAATTCATGATGCCAGTTTAGTCTGGCATGTCTAACACAATCTTTCCGCAATTCACTGCTAATAAATGGGTCTTTTTATTTCATCTTGGTACCAAAATGTTTCACAATTATTTCACGAAAACCGAATACTTTAGATTTATCGTATTTTTCATACTTTAACCGTAATAAAGAAATTAAACAAATAAATGGAGGATTGAGAGCCCGAACATTAACAAGGTTATATATGTAATTCAACGGGGATTGGAGGCAATCTTTCGATGCCATTTTTTTTACAATTTTGGCATATACATAAGTGTTCGGTTGTACTAGAGGATTGAGAACCCATTTTGAAGTAAGATAAAAAATAGGAAAGCGTTTTGGATTAATAACTAAGTTTTACAAATCTGTTTGGAATTTACTTAGATTTTGTAAATACTTTTTCTGTAATGTGCATAGTTTAATTGTTACAGGTGGGCTTGCAGTCCTCTATGTGAGGATTGAGAGTCCGACTTATCCGCCTATATCTCTCTACCTAGACTTTCACAAAATCTGATTTCAACTTTCACAATTCTTTTAGAATGTTTACTAAACCCTTAGAATATTTTCAAGGATTTAACAAGTGGGCTCTCATACCACACGGCACACTCGAAAGTAGACCTGAATGTTTTATAGCTTAATTTTAGGACTTTTGGCGGTGCCGCGGCAGACCACGCCGGAGGTGGCGGGACGAGCTGGACGCCTTTGAGATGGACTGACATACGGTGGTACTGGACCGTTGTAAGTGGCGAAAATGTGGGGAGGCCTTTGCCCAACAATGGAACAATATGGGCTAATAGTCATTTTAGCATTTGCATAAATTTCTATAGGGGATAGAGAACTATACTTACAATGGTGAGGCAAGCAGAGGAACAGGCTCTCCTTTCGAGTTTTTGTACCAATCCTGGGCAAACGTTACAAATGATTTGATATCTGCCTTGGGTAAGTTGTATCTGTAGACTTTACCGAGCCGGAAGCTGAAAATAAGAAGTAAATCAATTATAAATAGAACATTGTTATAGTGGCGTAAGCGATCAATTACAGTCGAGATATTTCGCTCGCCCAAATTGGCTTCGCTTGTTTCTTGCCTTTCTTTCCTAGCTCGGTCGCGGAGGAACAGGCACTAAAATTGACGTTTCAAAGTGATCCTTGTGATTTTAACGAATAAAGAAAATTTGACTCTTTGGGGGTGCGCATAATAAAAGTGAAGGGAATCCGCTTTGTATGTATGGAAGGTAAATTGACCAAATATACCGGTGGCGCGCTGTAGAGCGTCTGGTTGACCGATGAAGGAATCAAATTGTAAAGTTCAATAAAAACCGAGAGACTGTTAGACGATGCTCTAGCTAGGCTTTGGAGGCTGGCAAACTAAAAATCTCGAATTTTAATGGATATAAGTTATGTACTTACAAGAGGAATGTAGGCAGCTTGGTAACTTGGAAGCGTTTAGCTGTGTTCGCGCCGGCTAGATTGGCGTCCATTCGCGCGACATTGACGCGACCGCGGAGTGTGGCGCCCACGCCTTCCCACACTGCGTGCAACCTTTGGCATTCTACACAAGAAGCGCCGTAGCTAAAATATACATTTTTTAATTAAATAAGTAACTTTTTAACAAAAATATAACAAAACTTATTTTTATTTAAAAATCAAACTACTGAACTGATTTTGATGATATTTCTATGGGACCAATCTGAAAGTATATTCTTTCAAATAAAAAAATATTTTTCCAAATCGGTTGATAAATGACGGAGTTCTGAGGTAACAAACATACAAAAAACAAAAAAAAAAAAAAACTGCTGAATTAAGAACCTCCCTGAAGTCGGTTAGAAATATTCATCTATGGATGAAACTAGCACAGGATCGTGATGGAGGGCACAAACTTGGGAGGCCTACACTAAAGGAAATCTAATAGATCATGGTCTTATTTGACGTCTATCGTCTTGCATGCCGTGATAACTTTGTACGAACATCATCTTCATTTGACCACAATTTCACCTGATGGTAAGCGATGATTAGATTAGATGATTCCTTTATTGCACACCATTAAATATAAATATAAAAGAAAATACACTTTTAAATCATAGGTACAATGGGCAGTCTTATTATTATATTATATTATTAGGTGATGATGTGGTTTAAGATGGAGCATGAAGATCTAGAAGACACCTTCTATCTCTTATCTTAAAGAGATGATTGTAGTCTTTAGGAAAAACTGATAACAGTAAAGTGTTCCATACCTTAGCTGTACTACAAATTTTTCAAAACTTACAGAGAACTTGGTAAGTAAAGGTAAATAGCCTACGCACAGAGGGCTGCAGCGCGTAGTGCGAGGCGAGACGTAGTTCAGAGCGGATCGCACTCACCCTGATGAAGGTTTACGAATTGAACCGAAACATTGTTGTTTGATTGATTGAATCCCGTATTTATATAATGGTAGACCAATCAATACTTACTACATAACAAACCAATCCCCAGTGGTTGCACCTGTAGCAGCTTGAGTGATATGTTCAAATATTTTGTCTGTTAGCTCTTTGACTACAGGTGACTGGTTCTTTTCAAAGAAACCATAGATGTCGTTTTCATCTGATTCACCTGAAAATGAAATAATAATATAAGTGTTACTATGTAATCACTTTCAGTGACCGACGGCGGCAGCGTAAATCAAATAATACTTACCTAAAAGAACCTTACTCGGTCAGGCACCATGGCCATACAAAAATATAATAGCATCCATAAAGAAGAATTGAATTTTCAATTTAACAATCAATCAACAGCTAATCAACCATCTCTGACAAAACTTACCACTGAATAGTAATGGTACTCCGTGCCTGAAAAACACAAGTGCAGGTTCCTTGGCAGGGTTGTAGAGACGAGCCATGTGGCTGTTGACCGCTTTCACAGACATAGCATTCATTTGTTTCTGAAAGTCATCTTGTAGGCTTTCAACATGCTTTTCTAGTTCATCACAGGTTTTGCAGTTTCCTTTTGCTGAAAAATATTGTTTTGCATTTTTTAAGTTTTCTTTGCATGAAATTGTTTCCCAAAAATATTTTAACTACACAGAGAGAGTAATTATTACTGCTATATTTTACAAATAGTTCTGGTTGAGACAATGTAGGTTGTCTCTACATAAAGCATAGCCAAGCGTCACTCTCGTCACTTTCCAGGTGATGTGCATGTAAAAATACAGAACATTTACTACTTCCATGTATAAAAATTACTTACTGAACAATACAATAAGTTTTTCTTTGACTCTTATAAGTTCAAGTAGCTCGTCGTCGCTAACACTTTGCACTGTCGAACTTTCGGCTTGTATGACAGCCCAGCACAATAGTAAAATGCTTGTTTTGAACATTTTTTTGAATAAATAGTAAGCTTAATATGATGTTATCAGACGCATTGAATATAACAGGGAATTATAAATGAATATTGCAAGCCGCGCTTTTAGTTTACAACATTTACAAGAGCAATGTACGCAATGCAATGTACAACAATGGTTTACATATTTCGTACGATTCGACTTGTTGAATGAATGAAGCAAAGAAAGCAAGAAAGAAAATACGATTAGTACGGGATTTGTATGAAGAAACAAATGTAAATGAAATGAAATGACTAACCGGTCTGTTTGTCACTGTCAGTCAGAGGTCTTCTTTATGGATTGCCTTGTACGTTGCAGTTGTCTTTTTGACAGTCGGTTAACGGACGTCAAATAAAGTTTGAAGCAGGGTGGCCAGATGTACGATTTAAATCGTATTTGTACGATTTTTCCCCGTTTTACTAAAGTACGATCATACAACACTGAAATCGTAATCGATTTTTTTAAGATTTTGAATATCCGTGCTTCAACGAACAAAAAACCGTTATTTGCGCATCAATCTTACCAAGTTCTCAGCTCAGTCAACCTAATAAAAACAACGAGCTGCAACAAACTCATTAGTAAAACCTTAAATGGTATTATTACTGTAAAAACAACACGTTTCGAGTGCTGTGAAAATTATGAAACAGCACCTGAAACGTAAAATATGATGAAAGGTAAAAAAATAAAAAAGTGGCACTCCGGGAGTGCCGACAGAAGTGAAAACTTGAACAATTACCTACGTGTGTATTTTTTGAATCGTCAGGAAATATTTTTTGAAGAAACGGAGTCGGTAACGGCAACAGTGCCGCGAGTTCAATAGTTGTTTCCCATCTCAAAAGTGCCTAGAGAAATTCTCACTTCGAAAAAATTTGGATGTTGCAAAATGATGATAATGGATGTCGCTTAGATATGAAAATTTACTAAGAAAGTTGTCTTACGCCCCTCCACAATTATTATTATTATTATTATAAGCCTGTTGTGTCCCACTGCAGGGCAAAGGCCTCCCTTCCCTCTTTCCACTCGTCTCTGTTGATTGCAAGTAGGGGCCAATTCTTGAGGTAGGAGTTTAGCTCATCCCGCCACCTTCACCTGGGCCTTCCACGCGGGCGTCGTCCGTAGTTTGGGAGCTATTCAGTGGTTGTCTTCGCCCCCATCGTGTCTGGCATACGGCAAACGTGTCCGGCCCAGTCCCACTTGAGTCTTCCAGCTTTTTGAGCGACGTCGGCCACCTGTGTTCGGGAGCGTATAACCGAGTTCCTGATTCGGTCCGTGAGTTTCACGCCCAGGATACTGCGCTCCATTGCACGTTGGCATACCCCAAGGGAGGACTTAAAAAACTAAAAAAAAAATCAAATTATACCTAACAGTGTCGCGAGTTCAATGGTTTTATCCCATCTCAAAAATGCTCAACGCGCATTATTAATTTTTTACTTCAATTTAGAGCTAACAATTAGTAACCATACTTTAGCTTACAAAAAAATATGTACCTATCTAATGTAAAATTTTTGTATTCTCGTTTGGAATACGATCGCTCATTAAAAACATCTGGCCACACTGGTTCGAAGCGTCAAGCGAGCTTTCGTTCAACAATCAAGTTTATATACTTTTTAGAGAAAATGTTTTCATTTTCATTCTGATTTTGACTGATTTCCCTTGAACAGTGAACTTCTTGAAGACTTGTTGTTTTTGATAAACAAATCCTTCGAATTAGATATTGGTAATGATTTTTTCTGACTATACCAACACAATATTTATCGACTTCGTTTGGTTGTGAATTAAATAGACAGCAATAAACCAAGAAAAAGGAGACCAGGTGAAGGTTATCAACATTATTATCCTGTGTCACGCATATTTACTATTCCTTTGCTTTTGTATCTCACAAATCAAGTTTATGTAGTCATCGATCTAACATTTTATGACAAAGAAGTTGGAAGTTTGTTCAGTATTCGTAATCGTCTTAGTTCACGGTTATAAAAAGATTGTAATTGTAAGATGCTGGTATGAGTCATAGTAACAAATCCCCCTTGTTGACACGGATTTCTTTTTCTCAGAATACTGCTCCGAAAATGGCTGAGAATGTTGAGGAGAAGGTGGTTATGACCCCTAAATGTAAGACTGCTACATCCACTACACTGGTGGTTGAGAGGAAAGCTGTAGAACCAGAAGCCAGTGATAAAATCCATGTAGCTGGTGGGGACCATACCGGGATTATTATTAACAAGGAAAATGTTTATGGTAAGGCTTTGGTTTTAATTATTATTTTTGTTTTGAAGGGTTTACCTATCATAAAATAAGTTCCTGCCATTATTTCCATATGGAAAACTTCTAAATTAGGGTGTTTCCCAGTAGTCAGATTGGTAGTTAGTCTAACTAACCGATGGAAATTAAAATGATCAGTAGTCAGATGCAGTCAATATCAATACTTTTTTATTTGTAGTATGTGCATAATAAATAATCAATAACTTATGGTCAGCATTTCCTAACTAAGCATAAAAATATAAAAACAAGCATAAAATTATTGTAAAAAACAAAGATAGTTAGGTTCTTGCTTGATCGAGTCTTGATCAGCTTAGAATTTAATTTAGAAGTACACATAAATAATGTAAAATTATTTCTTTTCAAATTAACTCTTGGTAGAATGATGTTGTTAACATAGCTGGATGCCAATGCTCAGTGGTGGATTTACCAGCAGGCTGAGTAGGCTGGAGCCTAGGGCGGCAGATTTTAGGGGCGGCAAATTTGGGGCAAAAGTCAAAGTCACCCACTGTTTTACCCACATTTGACCGGTTTTGTTGAATCACTCAAATTTATTAAAGACCAGGGTTGCCAAATTTTTTTTACGTGTAAAGAGCTCGTGAATAAAGGGTCGGTAGAGGCAGCAAAATTCGAATAGTCTACTGGAGGTAAATGTTTTAATCCGCCACTGCCAATGCTAGGTACTGGAAAGAATGGATGATGATGAAATTAATTCTTCTAGTAAGCAAGTAATTTATGCATCATTTATAAGAGTTAAGTAGCTACTTAACAAGTAAGAAGACATTTAAAATAATTTATCATCATTCATCATTTTCAGACTGTTTATGAACAAAGAGGAGTTAGCTATAAAACGCCGCGCTGACCATTGTGGCGTGTTTTTTCCCCAGTTCATATTTTTTAGTTTTATGGTTTCAAAACTTAATTATTTTTTTTATTGTTGATAGTCAAGCTCTTGTCCACTAACTCACCTGATAGTAAGTGATGGTGTTATTGAAGATGGAACATGCTTGCCTAAAAAGAACCTGGCTGGTTCATATTTTACAATAATGTTATTTTAAATATATTACATTATTGTTAGAAGCATGACTAAGGTTGAATCAGTTATCATCCACAAATACTTAATTCCTAGTAGGTATTTTAGTAGGCGGTTATCCTGTAAAAACCATAATGTTATCAGTTCCATAGTAGGCTGCAATGGAACCGATTAATTCAACAACAAATTGACCTTGACGATTATATTTAGTACCAGCTTCCGCCTGCAGTTTTGCACATGTGAGTTTTCAATAAAAATTAGCCTATGTCTACCACCTAGGTCATATACCAAATTTTATCAAAATCGGTTGGTACAGCCGTTTAATCGCGAAAAAATAACAAACAGACAGATTTATAATATATATGGTTTACAACTACATATATTCGGTTCAATTCGTCAGTCGTAATACCGATAAAACGGTATGTGATAAATCCCGTATTTATAATAATGATTGAAATAAACCACGAAGGTTATTTAAGTAAAATTCCTAGCAGGTATTTTATCAGGCAGATGTTATTAATTGTAAAAACCACAATATTATTGATTATCTAATTTCCATTAAAATTAATAGTGACTAAGTTACTCATTACTAAATATGATCCTGTATTGTGTAGGTAGGTAGGTACCTAGGCACTTGCTTGCCTGCATAATATAGGTTCATTTATATACTTATATTTTTTATATGTATTTAATATTGTATACACTCATGCCCACCATTTGTCTAATGTAATCTGTGGACAACGGTGTTGGTTATGCCTGTAGTATGACATCTTGTAATAATTATTAAGTCTAGTAATATTTAGGCATAATTGTTTGCTGTCTCAAATAAATATAAATAAAATATTATCAGTGCCATAGTAGGTATGGCTGCAAAGAAACTGATAAATTCAACAACACAGTGTATGACCTTGATGTTAAATAAATATTGATAGACATTTCACAGTGCTATCTAGCCCCAAACTAAGCAAAGCTTGTACTATGGGAACTAGATAATTGATAGAATAATTATTTAATTTTGTTTCCTATTTAAAACCTTTATCTTTGACTGCCTGAATAAAAAGTAGCCTATTAATATTCCTAGTTACAACAATGCTAGTCTATGTTTGAAACAAACAATTTTTTGAAGTATCTAAAAATAGCTATGATTGATAAGTGACAAATTATGAGTAATCACTGGACAATACTCATTGTCCACGATTACTGTACAATGGTATAATCTGTTTTGTACTTAGAGGCTAATTAGATGAGTCTATCCTATGGAGTCTATGGGTTAATGCTCCAATCGTTAATTGATGTTAAGTGGAGTTAAACGAAGAGAAATGTAGATGTCTGCATAAAATAAACCAATCATAATATAATTTTTACAAAAGTCTGACAACCGACTTCAAAGTTACCTGGAATATTCACACTGAAAAATACAGTCGAATTGAGAACCTCCTTTTTTGAAGTCGGTTAACTTAACGAAACTCTCATCAAACTACCCTTGAAGTACATCCTTTCCATTAAAAAAAGAATTATCGAAATCGGTTGGCGGGATATTGAGTTATTCGTCCATTTGTCGTGCACATACTTAATGCAAATTTCAGACTTACTCGTATATGGTTTTCTCATGGATGCCACTGTCAGAACTGGACCAAATGGGACCACACGGGAAGCACCAGCTTTCAAATAAAAAAGAATTATCAAAATCGGTTCACCCAGTCGAAAGTTCTGAGGTAACAAAAAAAATACATTCGAATTGAGAACCTTCTCTTTTTTTGAAGTCGGTTGAAAATAGGTATTCTAGTTTCTTACCCAATCTTGTAGGAAATATTTTAAAGTATTGTATACAATACACTTTAAAGGGTGTTTTTTTATCACCATCTATTTCCATATTGTTCACTAAACGGAAGTTGGGTGATTTAAAAAACTTCCATTTAGAGAAATAAATGGAAGTTGGGGTTGATTTTTTTTTTACTTGTGCACCCCATCCTGTGGGATATCGTTTAATAGGTCTTCCAGAAATATTATAAGGTTTACTCAACACTTTTTTGATACACGTTACGAGCCCGTTTACGAAATATATAGCTTTAAACTGGCAATTTTCGTAATACTCGTGTGGAAGGGGACGACGACCCCTTCCAGCCAAAACCAATATTATTGCACCTAAAAATACATACGAGTAAGTGGTGATTACTAATAGATGTCACTGTAGTTGTAAGAAGAATTATCAAAGTTGAGTAGATTTTACTAGTTTACAAGCAGTAGTCGACCAACTTATGTCTGTAGTTGGGTTTGTAAATAGTTCATTCAATGTTCATATAAAACTAGTGGTTCGCCCCGAACTGAGATCTCGCGAGTCTCCGATTAAAAGAAAAAAATATTACGAGTATTTGTAATCTTTGACTATCAAAATAGTGCCACTTAATGCTTAACCAGATAACTTAGTCTACAGTTTCATTCAAATTACAGGTTCATAGGGAGTTCATGTTCATTGGTTATTCTTTTTTGCTGTACAAATGCAGATATTCTGGATTTCATACTTTTGCCTATATTTGTGATATTTAAGCTACACGCATACCAAACTACAGAACTGTGGGGTCACTGGTGTACCATGTGAATTTTGTCAAAGTTTAGTTTTTATTATGGCTAATAGCTCAAAACCTACAAGAACTTTACTAAAAATAAAAATGAGGTCGAAATGTACTAAGGAAGACCTTTGATTTGAGGTCTCATTTGATCTTTAGTCTCATTTTTTTTTACCCCTCTTGAACCCCAATATCTCAACATTTTTAGCTCATTTAGTCACACCAAAATTGTGCCATCACTACCTGCTTTTGCATCAAATTTCACGATGATCGGATCAACGCTTCGAAAGATATCCTCGGACAAACAAACATACATACATACAACGCCGATTTGCCCAAGTTAATTTAGAGATCTCGCTTCGCTCTATCAATTACGATTGCAGTTTTTATTTTAAAATGACTAAAATACTGCTGTTCTGTAGTATTGTAGTGCCCCAGCGGGGCTCATGTTTTGGATCACATTTTTTTTTGTTTAACATCTATTGTAAAACAAACACAAAACAATAAATATCTATCTATGAAATAATTATTTATATTGTTTAACTCATGTCCTCTGTATAAATTCTGTCTAATAATGTCCGCTATAAACATAATCAAATGTTAACATTACACAAAGGTTAACCGAAACAGGTATGTTAATTTTGTGCGATAAATAATTTTAAATCAATCAATATCATCTCCAGGATTCTTTTCATAATGCATGCTCTTTAAAGCATCATGGAATTCGCGTCCTGTGATGAAAGGGATGGTGTCGGAGCAATTATAATTCGTATTACTATCTGAGAAGTTGGGTTTAGATGGATCTGAATAAAGGTTTTTATAAAATTCTGTGCAAACCTCTTGAATTTTTACTCGACTGTTGTGCTTTTTGCCGTTTCTATCTTGCAAGCTATTTATCCAGGAATTAGAATTTTCTATTCAGAATCCAGGGAATTAGAATATTCTATTCTAATTCTAGGGTGGGGGAAATAATATCTGCATTGACATCCCGCATAGGTGTATTGTGCATTACCCCCCTTCTAACCCCATTGTAGTTGGTTATTTTTGTCATTACTATCGTGACATTCGTTATTTTTAATTAATCCTTTTGTTATTATTATATTTATAATTATTATTTTATACTGAATTTTTTTTGTTTGAATTATGTATTTTGTCAAACGGATAATATAATTTTATTAGGATACTAAAAACATGACATGTAAATAAGTTTACCAATAAAGTACTTATGAGTTTATGACTAGAGAACTTTAAATCAACTTTAGGTAAATATGAATCCGAATATCCGATCACTAGTTATGACTAACCTGACCCCAGCCATCCCAACTCCTTAAACTAGCAGAGTAATACTTTGGGTTGGTGGCAGCAGTTTTCCAGAATTTCCGTGGGTGGCCATACAGTGCAGTAGCACGTGCTCCACTGTCTCTTCATCCTGTAGGCATTCCCGATACAGCCCACTATCCGTGGCCCCTGCCTTCAGGAGATGGTGATTTAGTTCGTAGTGTCCTGTGATGATCTCTACCATCATCCGCAAGTCCTCTCGTTTCATCTTTAGCAGTGTATTGGTTATCTTCCGGTCTTTTATCGGAAGAATTTTCTTGGTCTGCTTGCAGTCAGTTCTGCGTTCCCAGATTTTCTGATGCTCCTTCTCAGAGTTTTGTTTCAAACTGGTCCTGATTTCCGCAGCCGGTTGGTTGGATAGGCTGATATCGCGTGGAGTTGGGTTGAGTTTGGCTCCTTCCCGTGCTAAGGAGTCTGCCCTATTCTATTCTAATGATCACTTTTGTCAATTCCAGAGAATGGTGTCACGGAACCATGCCACGCTCAACTGGAGTTCTGTGTGTTTCTTGTGTCGGCGGCGACGGGAACACATACGCGCGAAGCGAGGGCTCTCAGGTTCTGGTTCAAGCCCCAGGTACCCCCGGATGAGCGATTTCATGACGCCCAGTCGTTCTTCAGGGAGCTAGTCAGCCCGCAAGACTTTCCTAAAGGTAGGCTGTTACTTGACAACTTCTGTGAGCGAGTAGCTGGTTGAGATTTGACGGAGGCCCGTCAGCTTGTGTGACTAAATGTTTAATATAAAAAAAAGATTGGAATTGCTGAGAGCTGCAGAGAAGCTTAAAGAAAATTGATAAACAAATAATTCTGGACATTTCATACAGCGCTATCTAGTCCCAAACTAATCAAAGCTTGTACTATGGGAACCAGATAACTGATAGAATACTTAATATAGTTTTTTTTCTAAATACATTCTTAGAATATATAGAGAAACAACCATACCTGGAACAAATATCTGTAGATCATGCAAGCATGTGTTCCGCAGCTTGGTATTGAAATTGCTCCAACTCGGTCAAAAATGTTGCAATTTAAACGTAATTTATTTTAACGTAAATAAAAAAAAATAAAAAAGATAAAAAGGACAACCAGCCTTGTTTCTTGCCTTTCTTTCCTGGCTTGGTCGCGGAGGAACAGGCAGTAACGTAGTAGTAGTAGACGTTTAAAAGTGATCCTTGTGATTGTAATGTTTAAAAAAAATTATTTGATTAAATATAAACACGAACGTATTTTTTTGTCTAAATCAACATACTAAAAAATCATTTTTGAGAAACAAATTCTGTCAAAAACATGGCCTTTGTTCAGCAGTAGATGACTTGTGGCTGAATAATGATGATGATGAAGAAATGGGAATTTTCAAAGAATTAAATATACTTGTATTTATACTTGTATTTATACAAGTATATTTCTGATGACTCAGAAGATAATTTATATTCTAAATTCTATGCCGACAGCTAAGGGAATACAGCTACTTTGTTCTAGTTTTGTGCCTCGCCTCTAAACTAGATAATGAATTTCCACCTTTTCCATAATAGAGCCGTGTTGGCCTAGTGGGAAAACTGTCTTCCGATCTGAAGGTTGTGGGTTCGAATCCAGCCTGGCTTGCATGACCGCCCTAGTAAATAATAAATAAATAATGTCATTACTAGCGCCATCTATTAACAGCTCAAAAAAAAAAAGGCCGTGAAACCCTCTCATTGATAGAAGTGTAAGGGCCACAGTAGAAATAATAGTTCCTATAATGTTCTTTTAGGATGTAGAATCCTATAGAATCTATAATATATCCTTATAAAATATAAGGATCGCAGGGCTGAAGTGAAGATGGGCTAGGAGGGATGACGGGCGTTGGACGAAGGCGGTTACAGAGTGGTGGCCAAGGGATGCTCGTAGACCAAGAGGCAGACCACCCGCCCGATGCTTGAACAACACTGAAAGCGTAGCTGGGTGGCAATAGATGAGACTCGCATGGGACCGGAAAGAATGCATCGGAATGTAAAAAAGAAGAGGCCTATACCCAACAGTCAGAGCAGACGGACTGAGATCGCGGTGATAATGTTTTAAAGTAAATTGTGTCTTTGATTTCAGATTACGTTGGATTCATCAAAAAAATTATAAAGTTGATGCAGAATAAATACCATCAGTTGAAATTGTTAGAAATTGAATTGAGGCAAGAGGGTGCTGGAACCCCACCACCAGGTAATAAACCTTTTTTTTCAAAATCCTAAAAAAAAATTAACAAATTAACATCAGCGAACTGCAACTTTAAAATTTGAAAATATAAATTTAATGGCGTTTGTATTGGGTTTATTGATTTGTTCCAATTCACACATGAGTAGTTTTGGAATACGGGTATACTTAGTTTACTAAAAATGGTGTAAAGTATAATATTTTTAAGACATACACACGGCTACATAATGTATGGTATACACCAAGACGCTTGGCAGCCGGGACCAACCAATAAAAATTATTTTTGCTTATATTTATTGTCTAAACCAGGGGGGTTATTACTTGAAACTAGCGACTGCAACGCGACAGCAATCGGTCGCGAAACGTCAATTTGCACATAAAAACTAGCGCCACCAGCAAAGGGACGGCAACTGATAGAACAATTTTCCCATAGTAAATTTGACGTTTCGCGACCGATTGCTGTCGTGTTGCTGTCACAAATTTTACGTAACTAAATGGCAGGCTTTATTAAAATCTTATTGCTTACAACAATTATATAATTATTTTATTGTATTTTAATTTTATTGATACAGAATCGAATGGCGTTCTCAATAAGAGCATAATATACAACTATCATAATGGGTGTATGTATATTACTATGAAATTGTATGTATAGTATTATGCATGCTAACACTTGTGAAAGTATATTGTTTTTGTTTGTTATGTATTTATAATCATTTAGAATGTTTGTTTCATCAGTTTTATATTAATATCTAAATCACCTATTAGAGATTTAAAAATGCATGTCCCTTTCTGACTTTTAATCTTTTGTATATATAACCTGTTATGTTATGTATGACATTAATTTAAAACACACTTCCGGATCGTATTTACAGTTTAGAGGTGGGTTTTATATCGGTAGCTTGAATCTTTATCCAGTAATCGATACATTTCCAATAAATAATTTTTAACATCAAATCGGCGGCGACTATGTGTCTATGCCGCTTAGTAGTCAGTTTAACATGTGACCTACCTGCATGATAAGTAAATATGATTTATTTACATATTTGATTCAGGCTGTTTAATTGATATTTTTATGACTTGATATTAAATTTGGTTGAAAATTGAAAAATCTCTTTTGTAACAATTTTGAAAAACCTATTATACAACAATACTAATCATTAGCCATATCCGTGTTTTCATTTAATGTCGTACGTAACATGACAGGTATAAATAAGGCTCGGAATGAATTAAAAACTTTCTTTATAGTATTTTTCAAACTTTACCGATCACTACACATAATTACTGAATTAAACGGGTATGTATTTATCGCGTATATATATTTTAAATCTTCTTCTCTAAGAGTAGTAGAATTCCTTGTTAAAGAGCTCACCCGGGAAAGTACTACCACCGTACCTATTTCTGCCGCCAAGCAACATTTCTATGTTTCGGTATGAAGGGTATGGTTTCCGATGAAATTACAGGCACATGAGGCTTTACACTTGTGTGCCTCATGTTGATGGACGCAGGGCTGTGCATCGTAGGGCACGTTTCTAAGGTGCGTGACCTACGATACAATACTTTGCTATATGGATTGTTACCACTTAACATCAGGTGGGCCATATGCATGTTCTACCTCTAGGTAGTATAAATATATATATATATAGATATGATAGAGTATATACAGTAGAGTCTCAGTAATCCGGCAGTTCAGTAGTCCGGTACGTCCAATAATCCGGCACCCTCCGCTCACCCCACTCTAGTTTTTTATTTACATACCAACTTTCGTCAGAGGCTTCGCACGCATGGGTTGTCAACAAAAAGTAGCCTATGTGTTAATCCAGATTATAATCTACACACCAAATTTTATCGAAATCGGTTCAGCCGTTACGACGGGAAAGAGTAACAAACATCCACACATATATCCATACAAACTTTCGCGTTCATAATATTAGTGACATTATGATTTTTTCCATACAATAATCCGGCACCCCCTAGTTTTTAATAGTGCAGCATAAGTGAGACTACTATATACACATATAAATATATAATATATATTGCAATCAAGAGCCGATCCAGCTTTGGTATCCGGGGGGGGGGGGGGGGGGGTCACATTGTCGTGGTCAATGTCATGTGTTATGTTTAACAATTTTAATTAGTGGTCCACCTAGGTCCTGGGCCCAGCCCAGGGGGGGGGTCATGACCCCAATGACCCCCCCTGGATCCGCCCTTGATTGCAATAGTGTGATACCCGTTTATTAGTAATATTCTTTATGCTATTTTAAAATATGGTTTTCTTGTAGTATGTATTTTTTGACTCCATTTCTTCAACGTCCTATGAAAAAGTCTGTATATATTTGGAAGTAATATCATGTATTTTAAAAAGCACATCTGTATATCATTTGCAAAATAGCACAATACACGATCGCAAACAGATACACTATGAAATAAGTATATTACTCACAAATTGTGCTTTATTTTCAGCCTACATTGACGACAGTATTTTGAATCAGACCACAGTAATATCTGAGCAAAGAGTATTAGATCTGATAGAAATGGCCTATCCTAACCCAATGAATGTAGACGATTTTGTTACGTAAGTATCACTATTTCCAGGAAACATTTTTTTTCACGTTTATCCATCGCTAACCCGTCATCCTCTATGGTAGAAGTCATCGTTAGCAGCAGCAGGTTAGCTTCAAATGTTTTTTACAACGTTTCCGAAACATTTAGTGAGGGCTTCGAGGATTCCCTCACTACTCTAGCGTCAACTCACAGAGGCAACTACCTCTGGGTCTTTTGGAAGATATGGTTTCTGTTATTCGCCTCTCTTACCCCATAGCCTCAATTGGATTGGTAGATAGCCCTGAGGGCCAATTCCCGTAACTTAAAATAGTAAAATTCGAGTATCGATCTAGTCTCGTTATGCTACTGACAATACAATGGTATGAGTTGACTGGCATGTGATTATACACTTTATTTATATCAAGCTAATATTGTAACATTAATGGAGCAGAATTCCAGAATATATTCAATTCATAATCCAATCTCATTTGGGTCAACTTTCGTTATGTTTTTAAATGGTATTATGTGATTTGACACCCAGATTGTAAAAGGCCATCCGTTGAGTAGCTTCGGTGTCCGATGCTAGGCCCATTGTAACCATAGACTTAGCAACCGAATTCGGACGCAAAGTCATGACGTAACATAGTATTGATTTATTGAAAATTGTATTAATTTATTGTTAGTTACTACATAACGATCGTGAGTCATCGTTAACAATATCGAGACTTTCGCTCCAGGGGTAGATACATTCGATAATGATATTTGTATAGATTGATAGTAAACTGGCATTAAAAATCGATAGCTTTAACATCGAGATTTCCGCTCCAGGGGTAGATCCATTTGATAACGATATTGGTAGATCGATAATAAACTGGCATTAAAAATCGATAGCTTTGACAATACACTAACATAGAATGTAGACAACCATAATCGATATATTATATTGATATAGACGAGTTAGCTCTTTGCGTCCGAGGTCGGTCGTTGCTATATTGTCGAAACTTCCGCCGCTGTTTACGTTCCTTGGAAAACTAAGAAATAATATCTCAACTACATTATTTCCTTTTTTTCAGGGCTGGAAAATGGTCAAAATCAGAGGTGAAAGACACGTTAGAATCTTTAGAAGAAAAAGGCCTAACCCGTGCCATGTCGGAAGGTATATACGTTAGACAACACAGTGTTGATACACAGGTAATATATACTTTCCTACTCCAAAGCATGAATTAATCTGAAAACTATTTAAGGCTCGTGCACACTAAAGGCCACCATTCACTAGACGAGCGTTTTACAAATCAGTGGACAGATTCGTCCACACTCTACACGAGCGCTAAGGCGTGGTGCTCGCCTTTCAGACGGTGAACGCTGGACTTATTTTTTTAAATTTATTTATACTTAGATTTACAGTTTACGTTACTGTATATTAAAAACTAATGAACATATAAACCGGGAGATGGTGACACAAAATGTCAGGTCATTTGTATCAGTATGACGACCCTTCAGGGGTCTAATTTCGTAATAACTAACAAAAAGGAAAATAATGGTGATAGGGCTGGTACCGGCGGCCCAATCGCGTGGGCGTTAATCGAACGTGTCGGATAAATTACGAGTGTCGAACGATTTGTTCCACAAAACTTCTTGTATTTTCCGATAGTCAATAATAAAAGAAGTATGCGGTAGCGTAATGCCATACTTCTCCGGTGTGACTTACAGCCCACCCGGTATGGTGGGATCACATAATTTTTTTTTAAAACATATCAATCATTTCTACCAGTATATGACCATCATTTTCCTTTATGTCGTTACCTAATTAGACCCCTGAAGGGTCACCATACTGGTACAAATGACCTGACATTTTGTGTCTCCATCTCCCGGTCTAATAGTAACGAACTTAAACCAAATTGAATCTACATTATGTAATGCTAAACTTTTATAAATTTGACGCGGCAAAGTAGCCCGCCTGTTAACTTTAATTGAGTATTACAATTTTTTTAGAATATTTAAATTAATGAAAAAGTGCCCCTTGAGCTACAATGATTGTTTGCTTGATCGCATTTGGAGTGTGTGTGTAGTGTACATAGTGTGTGTGGTGTGGAATGTCCGCGAGCCGTATGCCGAACCGCGAAACTAACATTCACACACAGATTTGTCCGCGGATGGTCGTGCCTGTGAATAGTGGCCTTAGGCACATTTGTATCGCAACATTTAGACCGATTTAACTTTTGAAACTATCATGTTTTTGAGTATCCCGATATTTCGACTCTAGTTGCATGCGCCATGATCACGGGTAAACTCACAAATCATGGTAAATATCCCGTTTTTAGTGCAAATAGTATTTAGACCGATTACCTAAGTGAACTGGCTAAGAAAAGGAGATTACCGTAAATTATTTCTGATAAGCTATGAAAATAGCTTTTTTTTAATTTGGAGTAGAACTTATTTGCATATACTTGCCACTCCATATAGTCTAAAATAAAATGAACTCCATAAGGTCGTCAAACAAATGCCAACGTTGTGTTCATCGAGGCAACCTAGTATCGCCGTGATAACGGCTCTGTACTGCGAAAAACAAGCGGTGGACGCCATGATGGACAACCAGGAAACCTACGTGCGATATACTACTGTCGGTAAGTGACTTCAACAAATTTAAAGCTATGTCTACACCAGTGCACTTTCAATTCGTCTTGCGTCAAGTGTATGCAATATTGACGCATGCAGCTTATCGTCTACACCTGTGCGCCTCGATCAGTCGTCAAGATGGACGCTTGTCAACTTTTAGCTATCTGTGCGGCATATAAAACGTAAGGAAAGATTCAAACAAAGGAGAATCTGTATGAAAGATTATTTGAAGAAACTGAACAACAATCTACAGCAAACTACTGAACCGATTTTGATAAAATTACTATGGCACCAATTTAAAAGTATATACTATAAAAAAAATCGGTTGATAAATGACGGAGTTCTGAGACCTCGTTTTTTTGAAGTCTGTTTAAATATCCGGTAAGCCTAAGCCCTGTGCTGTCTCACATTATAAAGTGTCTAGAGCTCGAAGCCTACGATATACTATAGCCTGTCACCCTGTGTCACTTACATACATAGACCGTTTGTTAATGGGGATTGGTAAGAAAAAATATATGACATAAATGAAAAATTGGGAAAAAGAATTGTTTCCATAGCAGGAGGCAATTTAAAAAACGAATGATAACAAAATCGAGGGATACAGTTTAGTGTTACAGCTACATTATTCTATCATCTCAATCCAACATTTAATTACTCCACTGGATAGCTAAAGGATCAAAGAATTCGTTGCGCTAAGTGAGGACTGTGACGCATCGCGCGCGGTGGAGGGGGAAGCGCCGCCATGTTGAGGTAATTTTGCTGCGTTTCGAGATTTTCATTTAGTGTGACCCGAAGGACTTCTTAGTGTTCAAACATGATTATAACATACACAAAATAGCGTATTTTATATTTTGTATAGTAAATATTACCTGTTACGTACACGTATTCTCGCCATTTTTTTACTAAATAAATAATGCTGGACATTTCACACTGCGCCATCTAGCCCCAAACTAAGCAGCTTGTACTATGATCGGAACCAGATAACTGATAGAATACTTATAAACTTTTTTCTGTAAATACATACAGAAATATACAGAAAAACAACCAGACCCGGAACAAATATGTGTAGATCATGTAAACATTTATTCCGCGGTGGGAATCGAACTCGCAACCTGCATCTCAGACGTATATTTACCCACTGCGCTACGGAGGTCGTAATTATAATGTTATATTCATAATCATGTTAATCCTTTTCTAAGAAAAACTAAGTTTTGATTTGTTTGATGAAATTTAGACAAACATTATTATTATTATTATCAGCCATTCGTGTCCCACTGCTGGGCAAAGGCCTCCCCCCATTAAAACAAACATTAATTAATTTAATTTAGAAAAAAAGGTATAAATTAACACTGTTTTTGCCTCGGGGTTTCAAATCTGATATAGGTAAGAATCACCATGGTTAAACTAGCTTTCTTTTAAACCGCGTCTTAATCGGTCCATCCTTTTAAGAACTGCGATGCCGCAGACAGGCAGACATAGGCGTCAATCTTGTATCACTCCTCTTTTTGCGTCGATTGGATAAAGATAGATTTATTTGCTTGAACATAATGTACAAAGGTTTTATATAATTAGGTAACTATCAATTATATTCTACCTTATCTAGTATGCAAATTACAGAAATACAATGGAAAATGACAAATTTAAAGGTAATTTAAGATAATCATCATAATCTATATAAATAAAACAAAGTCGGGTTAGTTACACAATTTATAACTCAAGAACGACTCGACAGATTTTCTATGAAATTTTTTACCTGACCACGCAGAACGGGGGTAATGTTTTTATTGATAAACGCGAACGAAGCCGGGGGCGGGAGAGCTTAGTATGTAATAAATTAAAGAAAAAATACAAAATTAAATGTCAAAAGAGGTCATTAACAATAGGAATAAAATGATACTACAAAGTTGATAAGAATCAATTTATTAGTGGAATAATTTTAATTAAAATTATTTAGAACATAATGCGTGTGATGCTCATAAGTAATTTAACTAGATAACAATAATGGTATCACTTGGCTTTAAAATGGTGGGATACATTCTATAAATACATCAATTATTTTCATAGTCTTTATTAAAACATTCATTTCTTATTATACATTCAATGCTCAACAAAAAATACAGGATGCGCTCGTATATGTAAGTTACCCCGAAAGTGAGTCAATGGGGCAATTTTGTTAGCGCACGAACTAAACTAAATTTCGGTTGGACAGCACTAAAATGACAACTGTCACTCTGTGTTCGTATAAAATAAAAAAGGATGGCAATAATTTTAGTGCTGTCAAACCTAAATTTGTTATTTTGTGCCAAAAATATTAATAAGATTAAACCGTAGGTGCCACCAGAACGGTCCCTGTGGTCCTCACACGAACTATTCAAAATTAAAAGTTTTTCATTGAAATTTGTTTCTACATTTGTTCTTGTCGGAATTAGTTCTAGTTTTGTCCACCAGACAGATTAGTTGGTGGCACACAATTTAATATTATTCTGTCAGTAACTTACATTAAATGTAAGTATACTAATCCTTATATTATTTTAATAGCTGCTAAGTTTACAAAAATAAAAACAATACTTCTTTACATAAATATTACAATAACAATAGTTATTCAGGTGAATTTGTAAACGATCTACAAGTTATGAGGACCTGCCCTAATCCAGAGCAATAATTTGTATTTATTTAAAGTTTAACATCCACCGTTCGACACAAACCGCACTGTCTAAAGACGCCGCCGTCAATTTCATTATTGTATTTAATTCCTCAACATTTGTGGACTGTTTACAAATTCACCCTATAGTGTTTAATATAAAAGAATAAAATAGTAAATACAATACTGTATGATGCAAGCTTACATACTAGACATATTAAATACAAGGCACATTCCAAAGAATTTAAAAAGCTTTTATATAATTAACTTGTTTGTGTACGTACCCATAAAGCAACTATCTAAATGCAAGAATTACACTACGGCACTGCCCAGAACAGCAACTTGTTGCGGCAACTGACATGGTGTCAACTCGCTGTTTATGACGTATTCCATATAATTTTGAGCAACTGCGCAGACGTGGCAACTCTAGTTGCGAGTTGCGTTGATATCAAATAGGAACAAACTAGCAAAAAGTTGACAGTTGCTTCAACTAAACTTGCTACGCAGCGCTTAAGGCTACTGCTAATTGAAATTGTATGTTAGCATTTCAACTGTTCCATTAACTGATATATTTTTTAAATTATTTAAATCTAGATCTACAACATCCATGAAATTACCACTATCACCTGCATTACTCACATTAATATCCATCGAGGTACCGCTCTTTTGAAATATAAGGATATATTGTGTACCTGCAACAAACACAAATAATTTATGTATTTATCATCATTCATGCTCTGAAAGTTGGTTATTATAAACACGATAACGGCACCGTAAATGCGATTTACAGCACAGAAAGTCAATTTGAAAATAGAATGAGTCTTATTGCATTTATATTAAGCTAAAATGAAATACAGAACTCTACACTATTAGTGAAAAAAATAGCATCTCGGGTGTAAAAGATAGCTTACAGTCATTGTTTAACAATGACTATGGCTCAAAGTTGCTCAGCATGTTATGGAGAGGGCTATGCTGGGCGTTTTTTATTAGATTAAATCAGAAATGAGCAAATCCGTAGACAACTAAGGTCAACCAAAACAGACAGCCTAGACTAAAGGATAAACAAGCTGAACTGGCAGTGAACGAGGCACATAGCTCGAAGTACTGACGACCGTTCGGGCAGAAAGTGCAGACCATGCACTGCCATTTTTAAAATTTTTATAGTATTATTACTTACCAGAGTTAAAAAATTTATCTGCATCATTTCTATAAACTTCTCCTTCATTATTTATTATCTGTACAAAATTGTTATTTCCAGAATCTACATTTATTTGCCATGTGATGCCGGTACTTGTTTCAATGTTGAGGTGTAAGCTGAAAGTAATTTTATTAATAAAAAAAATAGGTTTTAAAAGGTAAACGGAACCGCGAGTTCTAAAATGTAGCAGATGTATGCACTAGCTAGTTGACCCACGCCCGCGACTTCACTCGTGTGGTTTACCAATAAAAACAAAGTAGCCTATGTCTCAACTCTGGTCATCATCTATTTACCAAATTTCTTCAAAATCGGTCCAGCCGTTTAGTCGTGAAAACATTACAGACAGACAGAGACAAGAGTTACTTTCGAATCTTATCTTAATATATGTATAACAAACTCGACTGAGTTTGTTCGAACACTTACAACTCGTGAACGGCTGAACCGATTTTGATGATCTTTGATTTGCAGAATAACTATTAAATAATCGGAAAAATTCACGCAAAAAGAAATTATGAAGAAAATTCATTTTCTCATACATAATGATGGCCAATTGACAATTCTACCGGGGTGACGTGGGTACATATAGGCAGCCTACGTCATATACATGTCATGTCAAGGCGGTACGACGTTCGGCGGCTCAACTAGTTAATAATATAAGTAAGGTATGGGTCAATGGAAAGAATGGGGGGATGCCTTTGGCCAGCAGTGGGACACGAATAGCTGATAATAATAATAATGGGTCAATAGTCTAAATAGTAAAGAAGTAAATTACGTTTTGTCTTCAGTCATTTGACCTTTGATGGTAATTTTGTCAATTTGATTTCCATTCAATGTCGGAGCCGGGAACATATTGCTGTCGCTTACTGAGTTCCAACGCGGATGCTGTGTACTGCCGTTTAGTTGGACGCCGTAAATGTCGTTACGTTGTTGGTCTCTGAAAAAAATACAAATTAAAAATTAGAAAGACCTATGTTGCTTTAAGCTTTATAAAATTATATATTTTTGCTAAACTTTTATTAACTAATAGTTCTCAAATTTTCATTTGTTAGTAAGTACTTCATGCACCTACCTAAAGTGAGTTGTTTGATCTATTTTTTTTACCAAAACTAATGGCGATGCTTAATTTGCAATAAGGCTTATCAATGCGGTGGTTTAAATTATAATAGTGTTGACCGCCTTAGTAAGCAGTTTTAATATTAAAGTAACCAAAAGTAAAAACCCACACGTTAACACACGCAAGTGATTGATGACATTCAATAATCATACTATAAATGAATGTCATTCACAAAAATACCTATCTATAGATTATTTTACCCTTTAAATGGTGGAAAAGGTAACTATAATTTTATAAATTGCATTTGTATGTATTATATCGATCTCCAAATCAATTTATTATTTACTAGCTTCGTACGCGTAGTTTTTCAATAAAAACGTTACCCTCCTTCTGCGCAGTTGAGTAAAAAGTAGCCTATGTTACTCCAGGATAATGTAGCATTATAATGGTGAAAGAATTTTTTAATTTGACCAGTAGGTTTTGAGTTTCTTCGTTACACACATACAAATCTTTCCTCTGTATAATATTAGTATAGAATAGATTATATAGGTGTTAAAGTGTTGATCTGATATTCGTGATTTTTGGTTAATGTATGAAGGGGCAAAGGGCGCCATGGCCCCGGGCGGCGCAGTACTAGGGGGCGTGCCGCTCGGCTGCAGCGTCAGGTGATAGTCATCAGATTAGATAACTGTATTGTCATCGGAACTACCTACATATTATGTTGTTATTTACATAATATGTTATTTAAATTTTCGTTAAATTTGAAGAAATGGAACAAGCGGTAGCTGTTCAGAATGGAATTGCAAGATTTGACGTTTTTTATAAGATATTGGGGTTCAAGATTGGTAAAAAATAATTAAAGTAAGAAGCAGGTCAAGTGGGAAGTCATGATCTCAATAAGTCATCTAATGACGCGTCAGCAACACCTTCGGGGATACTGGAAAGCTGCTGGTAAAGCACAATACACCCCAATGTGGGATGTCTGTGCAGATTTTATTCCCCCCACGAATTAAAATCTAAAATAAACAAACATTTTCTCTAAAAGTAAGTACCTACTACCTTAGCGAGTGTGACTTGTATTAACTAAATCTAAAAAAACCCGCTACACACAATAATTTCCCCATTAAACCAAGTAACCAACTGCAAGAAGTTGCAAGTTTGAGTACAGCAGCAGGACAAAATGTTTTCATGATGTACAAATATCTGAACCAAGACATTACCAAAAGTGAAGATTAAGAATTTCAACACTGATGTAGAAACATCAATAAACTAATAAATAAATGTGTTTCGGGTTAAAGGTTGTATACCATACTCATAGTACTCATCCATTTGTTGTCCAGTTGACGACCTCCGTGGTGCAGTGGGCGCATAGCCGCCTGAGACGCAGGAGGTAGCGGGTTCGATCCCCGCTGCGGAACAAATGTTTGCATGATCTACAGATATTTATTCCGGGTCTGGCTGTTTCTCTATATATTATAAGTATGTATTTACAAAAAAAAATGTATATAAGTATTCTATCAGTTATCTGGTCCCCATAGTACAAGCTCTGCTTAATTTGGGGCTGGATAGCGCTGTGTGAAATGTCCAGCAATATTTATTTATTATTTATTCATACCCACACTGATGCAAGTCTGTTGTGGAGTTAGGACTATGTGGATGTGACTGTTGGATGTATGTACAGCATTATTTATTTACCATTACTCACATTATGTATTAAGTAGGTACCTATCAGTTTATTGGTTAAGAGATTTGTACAAACCCACCTGGCTTCGTCATTGTTTAACTGAGAACTCACTTCTAAAATTGCCGTGTTTATGTAGTAAATCAATTATTATTATCAGCTCTCTGTGTCCCACTACTGGGCAAAGGCCTCCCCCCATCCTTTTACAGACACTTCTTTCAGGCTCTAAGATGGTCCAATCCACTCGGAAATTAGTGAGCTTGTCCCTCCATCTCATAAATAGAAGTTTTTATTTTATCATGTATTTTGTGCCGTCTTTATGGTCCGTAGAATAAGTTATTTACTATCCTGTAACTGTTTTATTATTGCCTGAATTCAATGATTTATTATTATTATTTAAATCCTGAGATTTGTTTGACAGGATAGGTGTATTCCTTGATTATAATAGTATTTTTAGTACCTAGTAGTGATAACGCTTTGGTTTTTTCTGGAGTATTAGACATATTGGGAAAGGTTACCTGGCTAGGACACACAGGCTAACCATAATCTTATCAGACGATGCGTCTTATAACGTCCTCGATAATGTTATATTACCTAATGTTTGTGCAGATGCTAGTAACTTAGTCCACTTTGAGCTGCTTCACTTAATTTAGCAAAACTCCTTATCACTTTACTAAGCATTTTCCCTTAAATTTCATTGATGCATGTTCACTTGATTTTTATCTCTAAGACCTCATCACTTTTCTAGACATTTTTCCATAATTTCAATAATATTTTGATTATTTAGCGTGTGTACTTTTACTATGTAATCGCAACGATCACAATTTACACTTTTGATAGTTGCGTTGTCAAAATGTCAAATGTCATTTCGACTTGGCATTACTGACACAAAAAACGACAAGCACAAAGTCAATGCCAAAGTAAAAGTTCACAAAACACAACATAAAATCACATTCCATTCCTATTACACACAAACGAGTTTCCACGTCGCGTGAGATTTTGCATAATTTTTACTAGGTTTCTCTAAATGATGCAATCTTTAAAAATATATACATAGATTATTATCTTTACCTACATCAAGCTAAAAATATCTAACCCAATCAAATCGTACCCTGCCATGCAATCCCAGCAAGCTTTCAGCATTTTCAAATGTTGATGCACACAATCTTGGTGAACGTGGTGCTATCGTAAGTTGTCTGCGCGTCAGACACGTCTCGACGACTAAAGGCATTTCATTCTGTAAGATCGAGGCTCAAATTGGTAGGAATGACGTAAGATGAAAACAAACACGCCTATCGCCTATGCGCTCACACACCTTGAAGTTTACAGTTACCTTTGCGGACTGTAGGTAGAGTCCGTTTCACAAAACAAGCCTCTTGGGTAGGACTAAATAAGGTTGAAAACTTAAATTTACAACTGAAGAATGTTAGTCCCTCAAACACCAGCGGGAGATCCTTGTATACCTTTTGAATAGAAAGACGTAAGAACAGTTTGAGACACCACTTAGCACTGAGTACGAACTGTTCTTTTATACATGGGTTTATTGGTGATTCACTTATTAAAATAGGTAGGTAGGTACCCACTTGATTAAAATACCTAAGCCTACACTCGAAGAAATGAGAAATGGTATAGGTACGTACTGAACAGTTGGCTCATGAATGAGTAATTTTACGATTCGATTAGTAACTACTCGTCTAACACAACGTAATCTGCAGTTATTTGTTTACAGTAAGTCTGGAATTCGGAACAATTTATAGGTTGCTTCGGAATATGTTTATTTACCCGAAAATGGGTAATTGTCCTCACTAGCACCAAAATATTTGTTCTATATTTTTTAAATAAAATATTCTTTTTTAGTGAAACTTATGGTAAAAATCACCTGTTTCTGAGGAAAATTCTGTATATACTTATATGTGGGATTTTAGGTGCAAAACATTAATATAACAAAGTTAAACAACTGGTACCTGTTCTAACTTCTAATGTAGGCACACGATCCAAGAAACATTTGTGTTTAAGACTGATTTAAAGTATTGAGATATTCGTTTTGGGTTTCAGTTCTCTAAGTAGAATCATGTCATTTCAGGTTAACTGTCAAAAAACATTATTCCGTAGCTCTTACCTTAAGCATTATAGCATACCTTTAAATACGTTATCTGCACTATCGCGACTTTATCTAAGGTCTTAAATGAGTAAGTAGCAGCATTTATTTATAAAGAAAATAAATAATTAGTGGCTGTAAGTAACAATAATTAATTAATTAATAATTAAGCCTCAGTGCTTAATTATTACGAAAATTATTAGTATTATTACTCAGTGTAATTAAGTGACCGACTGGATGTTAGAACTGAAAAAAAAATATGAAAAATTCGAAGACATTTTTCCAGAAAGTTTATAGTATATTTTTTTTTTGTTTATATTTTCATAAACATTGACAGTTAACCTAACTGCTTATTTTGAAATTATCATCAAATTATTCCAATGGCTTCACTACAAAATCATAATTCAACGTAAACCTTTTTCTATAGAAAGTTATCGAAATCAGAACACAAAAATATTCCTAACCCCTGAACAATAAAAAATTGCAGAACATATGTACATGGGATAGTTAGATAGTAGATACATTGGGTAGTCTGGATGTTTTTCTATATATTTACAAAAAAAAGTATATAGGTAAGTATTTTATCAGTTATCTGGTTCCCATCATAGTACAAGCTCTGCTCAGTTTGGGACTAGATAGCGCTCAGTGAACGCTCTGTGGTGTTTTAAGAAGAATTGTCAAAAAGACAGCTAGTTTACGAGCAGTAGTCGACCAACTTATGTTACTATGTTATTAACTTAAATACTTCGATGGGTTTGTAACCAGCTCATAGAATGTTCATACCGTCTAACTAAATGACCATAATCAACTGAAAAATTAACTTTGTATTTTAAAATGACAAAGATACAGCCGTACTGACTATGGTAACCTTCACTGTGCGTGATCTGACAGTCGACACACGCTTGACCAATTATTTTATATAATTGTAATATAATGTAATTCATGACTTATGTTATATAATTATAACGAATGCTGCTAATACTCCGCACACCTTCCGTGAAAATAATGGAGTTTAATTCGTCAAAATTCACTAAACAAGCCAGCTGGTACTCTTTAATCCCATTGTCAGTTATTCCATATGCTAATTCTAATAAATTCTGTGTATCTTCTGAATTTGCTTCCAATGTCAGTAAAAACTCTGAAATGTAAAATTATCATTAGTGAAGATAAAAACAATAAATGAAAGTTTAGTAAATGCATATTTTAAGTCACATGAAAGACAGACAGACAGCACGAACGTTCGCCGTATTCTGATAATGTGGCTGCAGGTGGAATGCTGCAGTTAAAATAAAAGAGTGAATGAGAAGTGAATGTGAATGAATTAATGAATGTGAATGCTGCAGTTAAAATAAAATAAGATATTTGGTATTAGGTATTTGGTTAATTACCTACCCTTATCTTCTGTTTTTATCGTATATTCAATAGTCTCGCTTCTGTCAGCAGGTGAAGGAGAAGCGTGTATTATACTTTTGTTAAAAATGTGCATAATTCGGCAACCCTCAGTGTTGTTTTTCCCCGGTATCAGTACATTTAACCTGTGCAAAAGATAAAGTGGAAGTACACTAACATTTTGTTTTCTTGGTGAAGAGTTCTTCCAATTTGGAGGTTATGAGTTCGAATCGCGATCGAACAGTAGTCGACCAACTTGTGTCTGTAGTTGGATTTGTAAACGGTTCATAATAACGTTATACAAAATGGCCAAAATTAACTTTGTGTTTTAAAATGTCTAAGGTACAACCATGTTGATTACGGGAACTCTTCTGACACGCACTCGACCAATTATTTTTAGATATATTTATATGATTCACCTAAAGTTGCTACATAAGTCTCCGTGATTTGCGCTTTGTACAGTCAGCAGCACTAACTGGTAACCCCTCTGCATGTTTAAAGATTGAAATAAAAACTTTTAAAGAAAGATTTTTAAAAAGTTTTTATTTCATGTGTTATGATGATAAAATCTAAATTTTTATAAATACACTTTTTGAGCTTACCCATGGCTGCTGACTGTACATAATGTAACAATACAAGCACGGTATAGGAACAGAATAACAGCTTAGTACAACGAGCGAAAACAGTTCGCTCATTGTACTGTGACGGAATGAAAAGGTTCGTCATTCGGTTTTCGCTTGCACCAGTAATGCAAGATTCAATAAATTCTCTTTGACAAGTTAAATAGTCAAACAACTTTGATCTGAATAATTTTGAACTTTATTAACGATCAGTTAAACATTATTTTCTCTAACTCAGTCTATTCTGTAACAAAGTTTCAAAAGGTAATAGGTAAGTACTCGCGATGCTAGAGGCTATTTTTATTTTGATAAATTGCCGCGCTAAGCCGGGGCGTGTGTTACATAAGAAATAAATATATTCAATCTAGTTTTAGTACAAAAATCTCTAAAAAAACGGTAATATGCTGCTCGACGAAATGTTATAGAACTAGCGTATTGTGCGATGCCACAGATCGTTACTACAACCCGCAGAAATCAACTTGGCACCTGCGTGGAATGTGCTTCCCCTCCCACCACACCTCACCGCCTACCGCTCTCGCCCTCGATCAATTTAGTAGGTACGCACGCGAACCTCCCGTGAACTTCGCTTGAAATCGTGCACATCCACATTCGCAAAGTCATAATCACGAGTGTTGAGGGGTACTTGAATGTTTTATGTAGTTAGTACATCATTATGACATCATTACAGCGAGGTGTCTAGTTAACTTCTGCGTGTTATAGGAGTCGTTCAACAACGCCGCCCGGCTCGGTCAACAGGTCGCGTACGTTACGTACGGCAGGGCGTACGAAATTGACGAACCTTTTCATTCCGTCACTGTACAAATCTTTAATTCTGTTCCTGTCATTTGTGACACAAGATAACCAATATAAATTATGCGTAGGTGTATTCATAAATCTAGTGTGGATGTAGGCGTGAGGTCAACACGACTGTGAACTTACATGTTACGTTTGGTATTAATGATTCCCTTAATTTTTATTTGAAAACCATCCTTTACGGGTCCTGGTAAGCGGAACACTACCTTTCTAAAATCCGTATTTAATTCATTGTCTACTCTGAAAAAAAATACATTAATATAAATACAACACACTAATATTATAAATGCTAAAGTTAGGGTGGTTGTTTGTTACTCAATCACGTCGTAACGGCTGAACCGATTTTAATGAAATTTTGTATATAGATAAACTATGGCCTGGGTAAAAGGGCTCATTAATATTGATAAAACACGAGTGCGAAGCCGCTGGCGGAAGCTAGTATTTCTATAAAATAAAATGTTCTATCCATTTAAAATACGCAAATTTAAAATATTAAAAGTAAAAATCTTAAAAGTAGAATTTTTTTTGATATTCCACATAAAACCAAAATTAGTGGCCGGTACACAATGCCAATGCCAGGAAATTTTAATCTTATTGATTTTAAGATTATTGATACCCTGATATAAACAGATTATTGTTCTGGTTCACAGGCACTTAAATTACTCTAAATTTATTGACTGTTTACAAAATACTATACAACCTGTTTTGTTATGTACGACATTAATTTAAAACACACATCCGGAATCGTATGAACTGATTTTAGAGGTTGGTTTAATACCGGTAGCTTCAATATTTATCCAGTAAGCGATATATTTCCAATAAACAATTTCTAACGTAAATCGGCGGCGCCTTCGCGACGATGCCGTTTACTCAGTTTAACAGGTACCTACTTACGAGTACATGATGAATGAATACGATTTGTTGATCTATTTTATACAGGCTGTTTCATTGATATTGTAGGACTTGATATTAATGTTGTTTGAAAATTAAAAATTTGCTATTGTTGTTGTTGTCTTAAAAATTTGAAAAAAAAACATAGCCTTACCCGTGTTTTCATTTAATGTCGTACATAACAAAACACGTAGCATAAGTACAATTTCATTCTTACCTGTCGCGTGTAATAGGATTAGACTCGGCAAGATCCCCGAACACTAGAATACATACCGCGAACACAGTAAGTATATATACGAATTCCATTTAATAACGTAATTATTAAATTATCGTATTGAAATATGATTTAATAAAATAGTTAAGACTTTACCAATGCAACGTTGGTTGACAACTAATTATCCCCCTATAGTCGTGTATTTATAACCGGGTAATTTGAATGAGTGCACAACTCCACCGTCGTTACGCATGTTTAGTGCAATTTTCCTTGGTTAGCTTTGAATAATTGGTCAAGTACGTGTTGGACTACGCACTGTGAAGGGTTCCGTAGTCAGTACGGCTGTATCTTTGTCATTTTAAAATACAAAGTTAATTCTTGGTCGCGGATGATTTTGGTCATTTTGTATGAACACTTTAAGAACTGTTTACAAACCCAACTACAGACTAAGTGGGTCGAATACTGCTTAGAGATAAATCTTCTTACAATAACTAAACTAGTGGTTCGCCCCGAACTGAGATCACTGAACTGAGTCGCCCATAAAAACAAAAATAAATATTATTTGTAATCTTTGGCAATCAAAATAGTGTAATAAAATTCATAACCATCTGACTTGACCTACAGTTTAATTCAAAGTACCGGTAATGGGAGTTCATGTTGTATGGTTCTTCTGTTTTGGGGTAGAAATTGCAGTAATTCCGGATTTCAGACTATATTTGTGTCACTAAAGCTACACGCATACCAAATTTCAGTACTGTGGGGTCACTGGTGTACCCTGTGAATTTCGTCAAAGTTCAGTTTTTATTAGGGCTACTTAATTACTTAAAAACTACAAAAGGTAAAAACTAAAAATAAAAACAAGTCCGAAATGTACTGATAAAGACCTATCATTAGACGTGGCACTTGATCAAATAGTACTATTTTAGTTTTTTTTAGCCCTCTCGAACCTCAATATTTCAAGGAACCCCCCCCCCCCCCCCCCCCCCCCCACACACACACATTTTAGCTCATTTAGTCACACCAGGATTGTGCCATCACTACCCACCAATATACCAAATTTCACGATGATCGGATCAACGCTTCAAAAGTTATCCTGGGACAAACAAACATACAACGCCGATTTGCCCGAGTTGATTTAGAGATGTTGCTTCGCTCGATCAATTAATGTGCTATACTATAGTGGATAGTTTTTAAGTTTACAACTAAATTAATGTTTCTCCTAATACGACAGAGTTGGACCAATTAAGTCAAAATAATAGTAGCAGAAGTGGTAGTAGTCGGGGCACATAACTCCTAGAACTGACGGCTGTTGGGGCAGAAAGGTTTTAAAGTGGAAACCACGCACTGTAAAGCTCGGGCCCCCCAATTAGATGAAAGGGTGACATGATAAAGGTTGCTGGGAGCCGATGGGTGCAGGCCATACAAGATCGGTCGCTCTGGAATCTATGGGGGAGGCCCATGTTCAGCAGTGGATGTCCAGTGGCTGATTCTGATGATGAGTAGCGTTCGTGTTCTCTCTCTAGTAGTAGGTAGGTAGGTAGGTAGGTACATGCCAGCATTTTGAGGGTTTTGTAGTCGAACTAAGGTTTCGCCATGTCTGTTAGTCCGCCTGTCCGTATTTAGAGCTGTTTTTCTCGTAGACTATTAATGCTACATTACTACAGCTGAACTATTTCTGAATTGGCATTTTCTTCGATGTAAGCAATTTTTAAGATCTATCAACGGCTAAGAACGTATTCATGTAACGATAACGCCGGTCCACACGTTGGCCGCCGGTACCAGAGTTGGCTGATTAATTTTCTAGGCATCCACGTTGGGGCCAATGCTATTTTCTTGAGCCACACGTTGGTACCGGCGTTGGGGCCAACGTGAATGAATGAATGAACAGCTGCCTCTTGTAGCCCGTTTGTCACAGACTAACTAATAATACTTTCGTTGAAAGCATCTATCCATGCAGCTGCTAATTTATTAATGCCTAAAACATGACCATGATGATTGACACTGACAGTACTATGCTATGCTTATTGCCGATTAGGGTATATTTACTTATGTACCTATATTCTTTTATTTTATGTGCGTTCGCTCTCCTAAAATTTAGTTTTTGTTTTGTAAGGGGGGTGTACCCCCTCCATTATTGTAACATTACAAAAATCTTCTCCATCCAACCGATGTCTAAAAGAAATCACTACAAGACCGCCCATTGTACTTGTTTCTGTTGTGTTGTACAATAAAGAGTTTTTATTCATTTATTAATTGATTTTTTCAATAGTATCGAAAAACATCCAGGAATGGGATATGTGAATAATGAAACACCTACAACATTCCACTATCGCATGGTGATACATATTCGTAACGTGTAGATTCTACATTTTACATTTTAGCTTATTTTAACACCCTTAGCAGTCACATTTCGGGATGCCGCGGCATCACACGGTCAAATTGTGATATTAACGAAATGAGAGTGCTAAATTATTTTAAAATATTATTCAAAATCATTTCCGCTTATAAAAATCCTCATGCCGTCAGTCAGCGACTGTGCGACTGGGCAGGCAGACATGGCGAAAACTAAAGGGTTTCTATTTGACTAAACTATCTTAAAAATAAAATAAAATTTTGAAATAATACCAATTTAATATTTAACACGTGTCATGTATGTATGTATATAAAACGGCCTGCCGCTTACACAACTAACAAATTTCTATCCTTGACTAGAAGTTATATAACTATTTGGTAAAATAATAATAACACGATAAACCAAATAATACTGAACATTTCACACAATCCATTTTTTTGATTCAACAGGTAAATGGTAATTTTGTTCTAATAATGCATAATAATCATTAAATGCAAGCCTAAATTATAAACCGGCAATAATCTCCTTTTGTTGTTTACTGTTCTTGTAACGCAGGGCAAAGGCCTCCCTTCCCTCTGTCCACTTGTCTATGTTGTTCGCGAGTAAGTGCCAATCCTTAAGGTAGCTCGTTCCGCCACCTTCGCCTGGACCTTCCACGCGGGCATCGTCCGTTGTTTGGGACCCATTCTGTGGTAGTCTTCGCCCACATTGTGTCTGACATACGGCACACGTGTCCGGCCCAATCCCACTTAAGTCTTCCAGCTTTTTGAGCGACATCGGCTACCTGTGTCCGGGAGCGTATAACCGAGTTCATGATTCGGTCCGTGAGTTTCACGCCCAGGATACTACGCTCCATTGCACGTTGGCATACCCCAAGGGAGGACTTTCACGATTTGTTAGCGACCAGGTTTGCGCACCATAGTTGAGCAATGGGGAGAATGCACATGCCCTTGAGTTTCCGCTTTAGAGAAAGTGGAAGCGGCCCTTTCATTAGGTCTTTCATGGACTAATGGCTTTTCCAGGCGTTTTCCGTTGCAATCTCTTGTTCTTGTCTAGGTTATATAAATATGAACTCAAAATGTAAATAGAATGCTGTCAATATTTTTTACTCCTTCCGTGAACACTATGTGGCTTAGTGACTTAAAGCTTTCGATCTCGCAATTTAGCAGAGGAGCTTCTCTAATCCCTACTACAGTAAATATAATTTCGAAAAAATTAAGTTCTCCTTCAACTGCCATCAGATATAAGCGGAAATGTGGATCTGAAATAAATAAATACTCTATAAAACAGCGTGGCAAATGCGTATTGTGGCTCAAGATGAGCTGTTAGTTGTGAGTGTTATTCATCAAATCAACAGGTAATGGAGCCCACACACATCTACGATTTCTTTACGCAAGCCTAGAAATGTGAACAAATTCTTCACTCAGAAGCTTGCGCAACCCTTGCACAAGCCTAGAAATTTTAATTAGTTCTTCCCACTTGGGCCCATAATCATCTCTATTAATTATTTAAGTCAAACTGACTTTGATTTTGCAGATTTTTAATCTTATTTTAACACCCTTACCACTCACATTTCGTTGATATCACAAGGAGTCCGCTAAGGGTGCTAAAATAAGATCCAAAATTATTTCCTTTGCCTTGCCATGCCATGCCGTCAGTCAGTGCCGGCCATTCCAGTAAAAATTTGACAAGGCTGAATA
The DNA here is from genome assembly GCA_963924445.1 of Philereme transversata. NCBI lineage: Eukaryota > Metazoa > Arthropoda > Insecta > Lepidoptera > Geometridae > Philereme > Philereme transversata. The sequence goes on from OZ004353.1 coordinate 11,135,349, forward strand.
TCAGCAAAGAACAAGAATAATTTTAGCGAAGAAAAATATATTGCCCTAACATTGTCTATGTACATAGTACATACACACCGCTAAAATTAGAAAATTTCAAAAATAAATTTGCTATTAAATTTAATAAAATCAAATGGTTCTTTACCTTCTGTTCCCCGACGTAAAGTAAATTTTTCTTTCGGTGTTTCAAGCTCAGGGAAAACCTCAATTTCTGAATTTTTTTCGTAATCAAATCTTACTGTGCAAGATTTGGAACTCTCTCCTTCAATCGGTAATGTGACAATAAAGCTAAAACGAGTTAAAAACAAGTAAGACCACAGGCATATTTTATTATAATTGGACTCCTCGAATGATATTTTTTAAGTTCCTGATAACGAAATCACTTTATTCCAAATTAGAATTTAAATGTTTATAAAACCACAAAATCATGATTAAATAAATTTTCGCTTTGGAAATTAAGCAGGATTTTTTTAACATAAATATTTATAAATGTTATTGATAAAAACCGCTCAATGAACTTACTTTTTGTCCGACATATTGAGCGTTCCACTTATGTTCATTGCATATTTATTTCGCATTACTGTTGGCAGTATAAACTTAAATTCTTCGGATCCATCTTGTACGGCGGTATTTCTGAAATGTTACAATAATATTAATTGTTTTTCCTCGTATTTTTTCATTCAAAGTACAAAAGATCAGCGCTGAAGCCGCTATTCCGATTTTATAAAAAAAAAAATTTAGTCGTAGTGGTTATCTGCTACTAGCCGGGCTTTCCGACTTCTATGCGATTGTTTTATATCATAGTTGCCAGATAGTCCTTGCTATGTTTTGAGAAAATTTGAAGTTTCTAGCATTTTTCTAAGGGATCTTAACATAAGCATACTACAGTATGGTTTAGACGTATTTCGCAATTTGTATATTTATAGCAAAATAATTGTAACAATTGCATTTAACAATTATAAATATACAAACATTTAATAAAATATTGTTCTCACCTGGTCTTTGTTTCCAAGAGGTTTTCCGTATCATCTACGGGACGTGCCATCACTTGAGTAAGTGTTATCGCGAATAACGAAAGTAGCACCACAAATTCCATGTTTAATGTAATGCCTGACTCGATGAGCAAAGTTTTATATAATAAAATATGTTGCCCTGTTTTTAATAATGATCGTTTTTAAAACTGACAATAAATTTAATTATATTATTTAATTAAATTTTTATTGGTCGTCCCAAGCAGGACTTATACCAATTAGCAGCTATAGTTGGCGTACAATAAATTGAAAACGAGTAGAGGCAGTTATATATGTAGTTAAAATGAATCACAATAATTTACCCGTTTGCGCAGAGGCGTGTTGCTCTGTCGCGGTGACATAGTAAGAAACAGCCTTTTAGTACTAGCTGACCCGCCCCGGATTCGCACGCAATTTTAACGAAATAAAATATAGCCTATAGTTCTCAGGGTAGCTTTCTATCAGACAAAGAATTTTCAAAATCGGTTCAGTATTTCCGGAGATTACTCATTACATAGAAACTTACCCCCTTTCATCTCCACCAACAAAAATTTTAAAAAGTCGCTGTTACCCGCAGTACCCTAATGGATCGCCCCGAACTGAGATCTCGCAAGTCTACAAAAAGATAAATATTATTTGTAATCTTTGACTATCAAAATAGTGCCGCGAAATGCATAACCAAATAATTAGACCTACAGTTTCAATCAAATTACAGGTACGGGAGTTCATGTAAATTGGTTACTCTTTTTTGGGCTAGACATTGCAGTTATTCTGGATTTCACACTTTTCCCTATATTAGTGTCACTAAAGCTACACGCATACCAAATTTGAGCAATGTAGGGTAACTGGTGTACCCTGTGAATTTCGCCAAAGTTCAGTTTTTATTATGGCTAATAACATAAAAACCACAAGGTTTACTAAAAATAAAAACGGGATCAAAATCATTAGACGTGCCATTTGACCGGATAGTCCCATTTTGGTTTATTATCCCTCTTGAACCCCAATATTTCACCAACCCCCCACATTTTTAGCTAATTTATTCACACCAGAATTGTGCCATCACTACCCAACCTATGTATCAAATTTCACGACGATCGGATCAACGCTTCGAGAGTTAACTTACAATTAACGGACTAACATACATAAATACAACGCCGATTTGTCCTAGTTGATTTGGAGATCTCGCTTCGCTGGATCAATTATTTGTTTAGTCGATCATAGTGGCCCGGTTAATGTTTTATTATATCTATAGATTAAGAAAAAAAAATTGTACTTCGAGTTTTCATTCAAGAATAACATATCGCGGTGGGATTAACCGGGCTTGTTCACTATTCATTGAAATCATACATTTAAACTTAGACTCAACACACAATTGTTGGTACCTAAGATAAAAGTTTTTACATTAGCATTTGTTTTGAATCCCTATTTAAATTAAATACTTAAATTCAATTAAATCAAATCTATGACTATCACAAAAAACATGGTCAGCTGCATTGACATTGTGTTAAATTTGAATAGCAGCAAACCAAGTTATCAGATTTATAGATTTTTCTTGTTCAACAGGAGAATCGAATGTTTACACTCTGGGAACCATCGGCAGCCACCGTGTCGTCACGACGAAGCTGCCTTCCGTGGGCCGCACTCGGGAAGCGATGACTGCTGCCGGTAACACCACCACTAGACTTCTTGGTATTTTCCAGAAGGTATGTAATAATGTAGCGTTGAAATTGTATTGATCGATCGAAGCGAGATCTCCAAAACAACTTGGGCAAATCGGCGTTGTATGTATGTATGTATGTATGTTTGTTTGTCCGAGGATAACATTCGAAGCGTTTATCCGATCATCGTGAAATTTGGTATATAGGTAGGTAATGATGGCACAATTTTGGTGTGACTCAATGAGCTAAAAATTTTGGAGGGTTGTTGAGATATTAGGGTTCAAGAGCGGTAAAATAAAATGAAAATGAGACTATTAGGTCAAGTGAGACGACAAATGAAAGGTCTTCATTAGTACATTTAGACCCCGTTTTTACTTTTAGTAAAGTTTTTGTAGTTTTTGAGTTATTAGCCATAATAAAAACTAAACTTTGACAAAATTCACAGGGTACACCAATGACCCCACAGTGCTGTTATTTGGTATGCGTGTAGCTTATGTATCACAAATATAGGCAAAAGTCTGAAATTTAGAATAACTGCAATTTGTACCCCAAAAAAGGTTAACCAATTAACACGAACTCCCGCTACCTGTAATTTGAATGAAACTGTAGGTCAACTTATTTGGTTATTTATTTCGTGGGATTATTTTGATAGTCAAAGATTACGAATAATATTTTTTTTGTTTTTATGGTAGACTCGCGAGATCTCAGTTCGGGGCGAACCAATAGTTTATTTATTTAAAACTTTTTGCCTCATTTTGCTTTCAGAAAGTTTGCTTTGAGGTACCTTATTATAAGGTTATTGATAAATAAACTAATATTTTCATAATGTATAATTACAAATGAAATGAAGCCAAATAATTATATCAGTGGAGATCCGTGGTCTCTGCCTACCCCTCCGGGATAAAGGCGTGACTTTATGAATGTATGTATAAAGATTACAACCTGCACTAGTAGCATGACTGCCCTAAAAAGTTTCTGTCTACGGAAAATTTTAGTAATACGAGTATGACATTTAAGCCTGAGAGTAAAAACATTTGTACAATCGCAGACATTTATACAGTAGTGTTTCTACTCTCGATGCTGAAATTTCATTTTACTGTATTCTTACACAGAGAAAAACTGTTTCCAAGGCGGTTACTGCAACTGGTATATTACCAAATTGACTAATGTAAATCATGGTCACCCATTAACTGAGTGAGTGTTGCTCTCCAAGATACGTTTAAGTTTATAATTGGAGTTTGTTAGTTTTAAGTCAATATGATTTTCAAAGGTTGAACTAGTTGCGTATACGCAACTAAATTAGTATTAATCCTGACTATACTAAGACTAAGATGTAGGCAAAACAGAAGCAACGTAATATGTATGTAAAAGATACATCCATACAAATCATATTTTAAATTTGAAAGAAAATCTGTCTCTGTCTGTTTGTTACGTTTTCACGACTAAACGGCTGGACCGATATCAATGAAATTGCGTATACAGATAAATTATAACCAGGATTGGGACATAGGCAACTTTTTACCCGACTGCGCGGAAAGAGGGTAATGTTTTTATTGAAAAACCACGCGTGCGAAGCAGCGGGTGTGTCTGTGTCAGCTAGTAAAATAATATATGCGTGAGTAGGTACGTCGTGCGTAACGCTTCTATAATCCATTTGTATGAAAGTAGGTACATTAAAGGGGCGCCACGTTTTTTCTGGCTGGCCTGCGGCTTCTTAAGCATCATAGGTTTAGTTTTGTCCTTTGACCTTAGTTGGTGAATCAACTAAGGATTACTAGAACCTTTCTAACGAAGTCGATTTACGCACAGTATTATGACGCTACCCCAACTGAGTTACCAATTCCTTCAATGATGAACACACGGGATCGGTATTTTTTGTTTAACGATGACAAGTCTTGTAAACATGATAGGTCATGATGACAGCTGGTGTTTGGTTTTTCTAAACTAGATTAGTCCATTAGTCCGGTTTGTTAGGCCACACCCACCATGACGGTGAAATTACAGGCACATGAGACTTTTCATGGTCTCAAGGTGTTTTTTCGATAATTACGTAAATATTCTTCTAGCGTGAGCGCAAAATAGTAGATTGTGTCACAAGGTACCAAAATAATGTATTGAGAGCCAGAGCGATTGAATCTAGAGCGAAGCAAAGGATTCTAAAGTACGTCGCTTGAGGTTAAATAATTTTGGTACCGTGTGGCACACTCTGCTTATCATCACCCTCTATGAGAAAAATAAATAAGAGATGCTTTTAGTAGTGACGAATATTTATATTTATTTACATAACCAAATTACACATTTATATTAGTATTAGATATGTTTTCGCAATTTTGAATGTTTATTGTAGCTGTTTTATTGGGAATAGAAAATGTTGTTGACTTATTTATCACTTGGGTATTCGTAATAACTTCATACTCTGATTGATGATTATGTTGAGTCAATGGTGAGATTTCACGCTGCTTTGAATACAGTTTCTGAAAATGGCTACTTTATTTTAATTTTTCCATGCAATTAAATTTTCATAGGCTTTTAGATATTTTTCTCTCGATTTGTTTGGTAGTAAATTGTTTATGACAGTTTCTGCGATTAACTTTACACTTTCTGGTGATGTCACTTTCACTACTGGATACAGAATTTTCAATTTATCTTTATTCAATTTGTGTGAAACAAATGAAAATTGTCTGTAATATTTTGATAAAAAGGATAAAAAAAACGAATAAGAAGATACCGCGTATTTTTTTAAATTTGATTAAACAATGCCGCGTCGGCAGGTGTGCTTATTTTATTACTGACCAGTACTTTATCGAAACAAATTGCGATCAAACTTTTTAATTAAATATTGTTCCAAATTCTAAAGTAATTCTGTCACTGTTATTAAGTGCGCCGGAATGACTCATTTTGCGCGCACTTACCGAGGAACCCTTCGCCTCTTTTCGAATAGATGGGATGAAAAAGTATTTTGCATCCACAATAATATTAAAGCAAGCATATAAGCAGGCACACCTTATTTTCTGTAGAACTATACAGAAATAGATTACTGATAAGAAAACCTACAAAAAGTCCATGTATAAAGAATGACGAGCTCTGTGATGCAGTGGATTACCATCCGACGCAAGAGATCACGGGTTCGATACCCATTATTTTTTTTATTTCAAAGGATATACTTTCAGATTGGTTCCATAGACATTTCTTCATAATCGGATTTAGTTTTGTTAAAAAAATTACTTGTTATTTAGATATTCCGCTTTCACGGCCAAAATTACATGATGATCAAATTTGATATTGATCTTCATCATCATTATTCTCAGCTTGTATTCACCCACTGCTGGCAATAAGTCTCCTCCTTTTTGTGCCATGTAATTCTGTCTTGGGCAGATCGCATCCAGATATTGATGATCAGACATCTTACGCATTAAAAAACGAAAATAATGCATTTTTTTATAAAAAAAAGTAATCTATTGCAAAATAAACTGAAAAGACAAGCTTGCACATTTTGATACTCGCAGGCGGGAACTATAACCAACATCAATAAGATCGTCTAATCTAAAACTGAATGCTCTACTTTATTACGTCAAAGCGAAATTTTCTTTATTCACTGTAATCACAAGGCCCATTTTGAAATGTTTTGCTGTGCGTGAACTTCAAGTGGACGCAGTAGAGGGGCGTTAAGTTTTAGATTAGACGATCTCTACATAAGTCTAATCTTTATGATGTGATAGCACTAAAGTCCCTGCTTGCGATTATCAAAATGTCCAACTGAGGACTTACCTCTTTTCAGTTTTGCAATTGCAATAGGGTATATTTTGTATAGTGTGCGATATATTTGATCTCTATAAAATGTACTCTCTGTCTGTGAATGTGTTGCTGAAGGAATTAGAATTCCATATGGACGAAAAGTATGCTTATTATTCGGAGTATTTCGGTATCGGTTTCACGTACTGCCGTTAATATGATCGACGTATAGTCGAGTCAGTGCCCTTGAGATGCTAGCCCGTTCCACTTTGTATCGATGCATGAAATAGCCATGACTCCTAGTGGCATAGAATAATCAATAGTAGCCTAAGAAACGTTACATGTTTTATTTCACGTCTTCAGAATTATATACTACCTACTTTAAATGGACAGACCAATCGAAATCAGCTTGTCATATTCGTGAGGGCTTTAAATGCATTTTTGTTAGTATTCACTTATCCGTAAATGTCCAGCTTTTGCATCAGCTTGAGAAACTATGGCGCTTGTCATCGGATCTAAGAGGTGCTTCATCGCACTGAGACTTGAGCCGTGTTTCGGTCCGGTATAGAAGTTCCATCCGCGATAATTATATTTTGACGGTCCAGAAGTATAAAGTACATTCTACTTAGTACAGTGCTCTCTCTCTATAATTCCCAACTTGGGGCTAAAATTCTAAGAATTTCTTCTTAGCCTTCGAAAGTATTATGGCAAATCAAATGCAATTTCATATGTCTCAGACCGCCTACGCAGGGCCTTCGAATAAAAGTTAATTTGTAATTTTTAACATTTATGCAAGTGTGTAATGCTGTAATGTTTTTATATGATTAAAAGTTTCAACACAAAATGCTATTTTCCTATAATTCTGGCCCTCTGAAATTTCTTAAACTTTCTGGCCCCCCATTAAGAAAGTTTGCCCACCACTGATCTAGCTGCTCTCTGTTCTGGAATGTTTTGTTCGATACGGTTGTTACAATCGTAAGCGTTTAGCTCAGCTGATATTAAAATAGTTTTCATGCCAGTTCTAATGTTATGATTCCAGATGTTAAACTAATTTTAGGCACGTCCCAATATTCGCAATGTGCTTTGCTATGTTGCGCAGCGCTAATCATTCAGATAAAGTACCTGCACGTTTTCCAGTTGTAGTCACGTTTTACTTAGTTTATATGTAAAATAGTTCAAACTTAATTTATAACTGGCACACAGACAAGAAAATATCAGAACCAGGGGCGTAGCTACCGCCGTATCAGCCGTATCAATGATACGGGGCCCCGGGCTACAAGGGCCCCGAACGTTATAAGCAAAAATTCGTAAAATGTTATCCACAGTCTCACTTATAACTGTTAGGCCGTGCTTCCCGGAAAAAAAATCATATCTTATCAGACAATATCATATATGGATTCATTCTCATACATGAGCAACATGACCATATACTAGTAATGCCCCCCTAAAATCTCCCTAACCTAACGTCTAGTAATTTGGGCCCCCCTACAAATTTTGATACAAGGCCCGACTAAGGCAAGCTACGCCACTGATCAGAACGTAAGAGTTACACAACTTTGTTTTAACTTTCATTGTTCTTCTTGTGACGTGTCTATGGACAAAACTAAACTATTTTTGAATAGTGCTTTGACACATATCGCTATAGCTTTGGGTGTGGCCTTGTTTAGGTCACAGGGGAGAACATAGCATGAGTGACATGGACGAATAAGAGCTCCGCAGTCGCATTCTGTCCGGGAGTTTTCCCGCATTCCCCAGATAGAGATTTTGTCTGCAGCGGCCGAGTTGGGTCCGGAGTCTGTTAATCGTCTTCCAGATTGAATTAATCGACAGATCATGACCTGGAGGAAGAGGTACATGCGAGTAATAAAATCAAGCGGTAATGGATGCAACTCCTTCCATTGTTAGTACGAGTCAAGTGGAACTCACTTCAGGCCGTCCGCGTTTGTTTTTTTCTGACCATGTATTATAATCTCAGAGCCTTCAAGTCAAGAGTGAAAAACTTCTAGACAAGCGTATTCCATCTTCGACCACACAATAACTTACCATCAGTTGAGGTAGTGGTCAAGTGCTTGATTAACACCGATAAAAAAAACAAAATGTAAAAAAAAACTAGACACGTAATATTTGCAGATCATGCAAACATTTGTCCCGCAACGAAAATCGATAACAAAACATGTAAATAGACTCGATATGAGACAATGAGTTGTAACCTATTCTTAGCTATTCACGATAAAGCTGTCAAGCTGTTACTACTGAGAAGGACAAAAGGATGTTGCATATAAATATAATTCTTCTGCGTAAATCTTAGAGGATTTACGTACTAGAATTTTAAATACCTACATAATATTATAGAATTGCGTAAACGTATTGACCGTTACCTAGGCTCGTCTCAGAGTAACACAAAGCCTTGTCCTTATAGTAGGGGAGCCGGGGATGCTAAATCGGTAGTTACTAAAGCGGTATGGGGACCTATTAGATTGTGAAGATTAGGTGCTAAAACGAAAAAAAGTTTATAGTGAGTATGCCATTTTGGGGGGGAGAGAGATTGTACAAATTATCAAAAATGTAAAAAAACAGTCACATGTAAATACTCGAGCGCATAAGACATTCATAGCGTATACGCCCTACGTCTTTCTGATAACCGAGAGATATTAATCTGACAGTTTGTTAATGGGGGGTGGCCGTAAAAAGTAAATTGGCGTTTTCACGTGTATAGGTTGGCGCGTTTGGGTTTTCTTTATTGTTATTATGAAATGTAACGTTGAAACCGGACTTAATCTGTGTTATGTAATGAGAGTTCTCGAGCATGTGTTCGGACTGCCTCGGCTTCTATGCCGTACAAAGGTTAATGAACCATTTAGGCTGTGTCTATGCCTGCAAGGCCTATTATCGGCAGGAGTGAATATAATGTTCCAAGTTAACCTATCACCTTGCTAGACATCTCATTCAATTGACACATAGTTCGTCGGAAAAACTTGGGCCACACATTATTCTATCAAAGACTACACAAGTACATTGCCGTCTTAATATGTAGATTCGTTACTTACATACCTTTGAAACAATTAAGTGCATCGCACACGATGAAGATGCTACAATATTAATGTGCCATACAATCCAATTCAATGGACCATCACACACGGTGAAGATATATGTTTATCTTACATTGGATTGTATGGCGAGCAATATTAACATAAAATATTACAGCTTCTTCATCGTTTGTGAAGCGCTTATAGGTTATGAACACAATTTTCACATAAAAACGGAATAATTACCATGATTCGTGAGTTTTTGAGTGTCCGAATGTCTGTGCCAAAACATCTTGAATTTGGGACACTCAAAAGCTCAGAAATCTTGGTAAATATCCCGTTTTTAGTGAAAATAATGTAGATTCGTTTTTAATAGTATTTTTCAAACTTTCGGGAACACTACATAATATACATGAGTCCACCCGTGACCACGGCGGTTGCAACACAGCTGAAACGTCGGGATAACAAATAGAAAAGGTACATACGTACCCGTTTTAATCAGTAATTGTGATTCGTTTTCAAATTCGTGATAGATAAGACATGGATATATCTCAGAGGTCCCAAATCAAAAATCATTTTCGAAGAGCTTTCCATCGGTTACTTTTACAGTTACCCTCCTTCTTTTCTCCTTTTTTTAGAAAATCTAAACTCCACTATTACGTCTGATAAAACTCCGGAAGTCAAATACTTTGTTAGCCCATAGATTTGTTCAAGACAAGAACACGAAGAATTAATAAAAGTTAAGAATTATTATGAATTTAAATGTAGCGTAAATGATGTAAAGGTTAGCGGAGCAGTACACCCAGACAAGGATGATCAGGATTTTCCTCGAAATACCTAACCTTTTCTATTCTTCTTGTAAAAACCAAGAAAAAGCAACCTAGGAAAAAACCGAGGCGTTTTCCTTAACTTACCTTTTCTTAGCACGTGTCTTCCACATTACAAACGAAATGTGACATCACTATATTGTATATTAAACTAGGCAACAACTAGACAATAGTTTGGATATGAGTCTCTCTCTGTACTATATTATGTTCGTATGAGTTAGTGTTCAACTTATGTATGGATGTTTTAGGTCGTCTATAGGCTTCCATAAAAAAATACGTCCTTATAAAAGCTGCTGCGGAGTTGCTGGGTGCTGTTGGGTGCACAGACTTTCACTTCCTTTACTTGAATTTGCATGGACACTGCGGTATTCCTTCTCCATTGCTGATCGCTTGATCGATGAAGTTTTCACTGCTTGTCTTTAAGGATTTCTGTCAGTTGCTTGTTGAAGAGCTGCGCTGACTGGCATTTCTAGGTGTTCCCTCATTGCTGAGAATCGCTTGATCGATGAAGCTTGTTCACTGCTTGTCTCTAAGGGTTTCTGTCAGTTGCTTGTTGGAGAGTTGCGCTGACTGGCATTTCTAGCTGTTCCCTCATTGATGAGAATCTTTTGATCGATGAAGCTTGTTCACTGCTTGTCTCTAAGGGTTTCTGTCAGTTGCTTGTTGGAGAGTTGCGCTGACTGGCATTTCTAGCTGTTCCCATCATTGCTGAGAATCACTTGATCGATGAACCTTGTTCACTGCAAGTTTATTGCCTGCTTCTTTTCTGGCTTGGTTGCGGAGGAATAGGCGTTAAAATTTGCGTTACAAATTATCCTTGTGATTTTATTGATAAAATGTAAATAGAAGGTTGGATATTTTGAATTTTGATACATGGTCCGCCGATTGTCCACGCTTCATCCACGAGGGTCTTACTCGCTGCCTCATTAGTGTAACATTTTTAGTGTTATTTTTCTTGCAGGTCGAATACGTGTTTCTGGTCGGGGTTGGAGGGGGAGTGCCTCACTATACCGACTACGCAAGGCACGTCCGTCTCGGAGACGTCGTCGTGTCGACGCCGGCGCCGGATCTACCCGACAAGTACGTATTGAAGATGGTATAAGTGCAAACAAGCACAATAAGAGCCTTGTCAACTTGGCTCACAGTGGGTGAAGATTATTGCCCCTTTAACACCATTTGTTAAAACTCCCTACAACTTTGAGAAACTCTGCCCATGATCCAAAACAATAATAATCTTTTAAGCTCAATATTTACATATGCAAAATCTACCTTCAAATATGATTGCTGCGACTATGGACGGACCATATGGTATTTATACTTAGAACGATAGAGTTTTCGCATAGTATTATTGTAGTGTACTGAAAATATGTTGAATTAATTGATCTTATTATCTTACTCGGGACCCTACTTGGTGTTTCAATTAGGTAAGAAAATACTACAAAAGACTGATGAAACAGAAGAAATTTTGGCTCAAACCTTTAAACCCGATAGTATTGTTTCAAACTTATTTGTGCTCCTAGAGACAGATATAATTGAAATCAACAAAATTGTAGCTTCCCTAAAAAGTACATCTTCTTCTGGCTGGGATGGAATAGCATCCATATTTATTAAAAAATGCATTCACTTTTTGATGGGACGAGGATCTTACCTTGCCGTAACACAGTTTACAACTAGCGCGGGAGGTTAATGGTTTTCGTACGTAATGCAAATCTACCCTCATCAAATCGTATGATTATTTATTTAAAAACTTAGCACTTACGTACAACTGTTTTTTAAGTTCTGGCAAATAAAAATTATTCTTATTCGTACTAATATTACAAAGAGATAAAATTTGTGAGTTTGTTTGTTTGGAAAAATAGGTAAATCTCCGGAACTACTGATCCGATTTTAAAAATTCTTTCACTGATAGAAAGCTACATTATCCCTGAGTGCTATAGTTTAAACCATATTTTGATAAAATCCGTGCGAAGCCGGGGTAGGTCAGCTAGTGTATAATATATCTTATACAAAACACGATAATGTAAATTCCGCGCAGGTCATTGATTGGTATTGCATTTATAAATACACTTGTTTGGCAGATCCCGCGGTTTGCCGCCGTTAGATTCTTATTATATTTGATTCGTCTTACATTCCACATCATTCTTTTGAATAAAAGAATGAAAATTCTTTATTATACCTTACAAGCTAAACACAACAGATATAAAAATAAAAAATAAATCAAATAAATGTAAGCATAATGGGCGGTCTTATCGCTTAACAAAGCGATCTCTTCCAGACAACCTTTGGATGGAGAGGATCATTGCTTAATGGAATATTGGCTGAGGTGTAAAAAGAATAAACTTAATAATAGCAAAAGAAAAATTACTTAACCTTAAATACATAAATAATAGGTGCATAAATAATTTTAAATAAGTAAATATCATATATAAAATAAATAAATATGTACTTACATACATACATATATTAATATATACATATATCAATAATATTATCGTTTTTGTGATTATCTTATCGATACAATTTGCATTAATATATAGTTGCTGCCTGCTTGAATTAATAAATACAGGAGGCCAATGTAGCAATATTCGAAAACAATGTCGCAGGTGAGCTACTGGGTTCTTAAAAAATATAGTAAGTCACTCTAAATCAATATCAGTTAAAATATCGACTGATGTCATTTCACTCTACACGGTAATTACCTCACGTAATACCGTAATAAGTCTTGAGTTCGCGAGTCCATTCGCGTTGAATAAGTTACGTAGGTATATAGGAATAGGTATAAGGTATAGGAAAGTAGGTAAACAGTAAACTCCAACTCAAACTTCGTAATTCAATAATTAAAAAAATATATATTGTTTTTTTTATTGATTCTTGTAGTTCTCATACCACACGCATGTTCACCTCCTTAACAACTTAAATAAGTATGTATGTATCTTATTATATGTATCTTATATTCTATGTATTTTAACAACCTATTTGTGTTTACACGTAATTTGTTTAAGTCGCATTTTTAGTTTAATTTAGAATTTAGACTGTCTATATATAAATTATTTTAATAAAAGGTAAATCCGTTTTTGGCCGTAAGTTAAGCTTAGTAATAGTTTGTAGGCTGTGGATTTTGTTAAATAAATAAATAAACCATATTTCTCGATTAGTTGTCGTTATAGCAATGACGAAGTAAGTGTTACATAATTTATAGTATCATGTACCTTATTCTGTGGTACCATCGATGCTTTTCCGCAAGTGACAGACAGGATGATACACGCACCTGAAGGTAGATGAACAAACAGTAAAATATGGGTCTGGCATCCTAAATTATGTTGGATGAAAATTTTATTGTATTCGACACAACCAAGTTTAGATTTTATAGATCTTATGCGACAATCTTGTGTGGAGTTTATTGGCTATTGTAACTAAGAAATAAAATTAAAAAATCACAATATAAGTAGGTACACTAAGTACGACGTGAGTTCGACCTTGTTTGGATTATCGTAGTGTGCGTGGGATTGGAAATATCATAGCCACAGATCACCTAATAACATCCAACGCATACAATCATCTATCAGTTGAGTCTACTGAGCGCCGGGATCTATTTAAATGCGTATTGACTTTAACTGTATCGTCTGCCCATCTCGTTACCAGACGCCCTACATTTCTGTAACCACTTCTCAGCCACCATTCGGTCGTCGTCCAGCTCTATTTTAATTCAATGAATTTTTTTTTCCAACGACTTTGACGCCTTCGTATTTCGACGGCCGTCGATGGGTCAGAGTAGCGCAGGACATCTATACCCATCATTGGTTGAAGCCAGGCTGTTGATAATGATGGTACAATTGCAATTAAATCGCTATGTTTTATTTGGGTACTACAAAATATTTTATATTAGTTTTTTTCTAGAGCGTTTTATATTTCATTACTCTACGAGTTTCTCAAAATAAACATTACTGAAGGTGCGAAACAGCAACACAACACCGCAAGCTTTATTTTTCACAATAGATTTGCAACGTCGCATAATATAGAGTAGCCTAGGAATGTAGAGATATTTTTAATAACATAAGTTGGGATTGGAGAAATGAAACATGTTTTTTAAGTTAAAAATATGTATCTATGTTACCTACTACAAAGTTATGTATACTATTATATACTTACTATATATTTTATTATATATTACTATTTAGTGAGGTACTAATACGAATAACTAGTGGTTCGCCCCGAACTGAGATCCCGCGAGTTTCCAAAACATAAAAAAAATATTCTCTAGGCGACTCGCGCAACGATGTCTTAACGTATTTAGTGGCTAAATATGACTTAAGGAGTTGTCAAATCATACAAATACGTAAAATTTAAACATGTTTAGTAGCTAAATACGTCAGGGATCGTTGTACAAGCCGGCCTTAATCTTTGACTAATAAAATAGTGGCACGTAATTACGACCAACTTACCTGACCTACACTTTCATTCAAATTACAGGTAACGGGAGTACATTTTAATTGGTTACTCTTTTTTGGGGTACAAATTGCAGTTTTTCTGTATTTCAGACTGTTGCCTATATTTGTGATACTTAAGCTACACGCATACCAAATTTTAGCAAAATGCCTGGTGTCACTGATGTACCCTGTGAATTTTGTCAAAGTTTAGTTTTTATTATGGCTAATAACTTAAAAAACTACACGGTTAAAACTAAAATGTACTTCAAAGACCATTTATTAGACGTGCCACTTGACTGGATAGTCCCATTTTGTTTTATTTTTTACCCCTCTTGAACCCCAATATCTCAAGCCCCCCCCCCCCCCCCCCACACACACATTTTTTGCTCATTTAGTCACACCAAAATTGTGCCATCACTACCTACCTACATACCAAATTTCAGGATGATCGGATAAATGCTTCGAAAGTTATCCTCGAACAAACAAACATACATACATACATATAACGCCGATTTGCCCATGTTGATTTGGATTTGAGATCTCGCTTCGCTCGATCAAATATTTACCTAAACAATTCCTCGCATTTTACAATTACCCCTGTATAAATTGTATGCTTCTTTCTAACTTTGATTATACGAAAAAAAAATGCAAGTCATTTCTACTAACCAAATGAATGATTTATATTATTGGTTTTACTCCTATAAAAAAACATTTTCCACACTGTATGTTTAAATTAGGAAATAAACGGTATGCGTCGTATTATGCATTCATTACGTTATTCCCGTAATTTATGCAATTATGAATGGATCACATCTTCTTGACGTATTTTTGTCGCAAGGGAATTCCTCATTAGGCTAATATGATCATGACTTCTATTGTTAGTCATTTATGAGAATTGATATGTAATCATTGTGTTTCTGTGGGAATTATGACCTTAACCTAGTAGGTAACGTATTTTATTTCCGTTCATTAAATAAAATACATTGATTTCAAATTAGAATGACTCATATAGGACACAAAATAACAATATCATAAAACACATAGGATAATTTGAAAATGAATAAGGTCAGTGGTGCGGTATCGCTCACAGAAGCGTCTTGAGTATGAGCAAACTACCTTGGCGACTATAGGAGTTACGCCGCCCGCAACCTGCGGATCAGGGACTTGGCGCGCTTGCGCATGGTGTTGCATTAGGTTCCAGGACATTCCTTCCTCTCCTTCCCAGGAGGAGGACAGAGGAGTCCGCTTAAGGCGGACATTAACCGACAGGGCCGCGGTTGAATCTAACCGGGACCCCGTGACATTGTCAGGTGCTAGTGCAGCATCAACCCGCTCATCCGATGGGCGGTTTGATGATGCACTGGCAGGTGAATGAAGGAATATCGGTGGGTTTTTAGTCGGTATGCCGCTGGTTGACAGCCGACGGAGAGTCCGACAGACCCCTTCAGCTCTCCCCAGGGCTTTTAACGCTAAAAGCAGTCTTTACACTGTACACTTCTAATGTAAATTCAAGAACTGTGTGAAGAAAATGTTTTATTATTATTTTATATATTATATTTGGTCTAGTTATTCATGTTTGGCGTAATTGTTCATCTGGAGGTATTAAGAGGCTTTTACTAAACAATGGGTGTTTGTAATCGGCTAATAAAAATTGGGTTGGCTGATATGAGGTTGATGATGATGATTTTTTAAAATTTTGGTCTTTTCACTATTATCTTAGTGGTGAAATGTGCCAAACTATAATAATTCAGTGTCTTTTTAACCGACTTCAAAAAAGGAAGAGGTTCTCAGTTCGGTTGTATTTATGTATGTTTGTTTCCTCGAATCTCCGTCATTTATCAACCGATTTGAAAAAATCTTTTATATTTAAAGTATGTGGCGAATGCTAACACACTGCCATGTTTAATTGACTGTACAACCCGGTCACATTATCTCGAGACCTCGCTGGAATACGAACCTCCCGCCCCGTTCTCCTTTCCTACATACCTATATTACCTACATTAAATTAATTAACACAATATTTGTTTTGTTGGAAATCTTATTGTTTATAATAATATCCTACTAGAGGATGCTTGTTTTGCGCACCATATCAGAGCGCCGACGCGACGTGACGTCATCGACGTCAGGTTTCGAGATAATGTGACCGGGTTGTACATAGTTGTGAAGTTACCATAAGGATATAGATTAGATTAGTCCCATAGAAATTTATTTTTAATCAAATTAACTGGTTTAGATTTTTTGTTTTAAGAAGTCGGTTATATGTTTGTAAAAAAGTTACATGTGTAAAGTTAAGTTTAGAGAATAGTATTTGTATAGGGATATCCGAACACTTACGGAAAACTCCCAAGATGTTTAAAACCATCTCAAAACATAATTTCGACCCTGACGTAACAAGAGCCTGTAGCACAATTGGCAGTGCATCCTTGTATCAAGAGGAAGGTGGCGGGTTCAAGTCCCGTTAAATCTTAGTTTAGACAGAGACCAGTAATATAAATAGACTGCCAGTCTCGAACAAATTAATGTAACTCGATATTTGATTACCTGTTAGGACGCGAGATGTCGCTAGGAGTTCCAAATCATTATATTTATGTGACCTCTAGCCAACATCTAGCTTACTACCGCTCACGAAAAAAACGATAAAAAATAGATGGCGCTATTTCCAATTTAACGTGCGCGATAGTATTAATGCGACGTTGTCAGTTTGCACGGTATGCGATGTTGCCGGTCTTCAGTTTCGTTAAACCTTCAGTCTTTAGTATTTTTTGAGACTTGCGCACAGTTTTATCGGAATTGCCAGAACATGAAAGTTTCCGTCAAAATAGGGTTAGGAAAGGAAAGCCTTGCTGGTGCAATAATAAATAGATATATGTAATTCATTACTTAGGTCTATGATCGTACCATTATCACCTAAATGCGGAAATACCTATTTGTAAAATACGTACCTATTTGTAGTGATATGTACAGATATGTAGAATACTTTTTGAAACAAAATAAAATTCATTTGTAAGTACCCGGCAAATGCATACTACAAGATAATACGTTATTTACTAAAATAATAAACTTAATTACATAAGTACACTACATATAATAAGTGCAACAAAATTTCTTAGACTTGCTAGTCGTGACTTTTGAGAAGTGAGGTTTGGCAACACAGCATGCAACAAATAAGATGCAAACAGCGTGGCTGTTTGCTTGCTTGCTGGCTGTCATTCAATGTCAGTCAGTTCATGGTTCCCACTCGTTCCCGCTCATTTTCTTGTGGCTAATTGTTTTGTTTTCGGCTTTCGGGTGAATTTCTTTGCGTTTGGATTTCTCAGTACAATAATTCTGCTTGCCTACTAAGATTATGATTTTTTTTTGTTTTTATTGGACACTCGCGAGATCTCCAAATCAACAAATCGGCGTTGTATGTATGTATGTTTGTTTGTCCGAGGATAACTTTCGAAGCGTTTATCCGATCATCGTGAATATAGATAGGTAATGATAGCACAATTTTGGTGTGACAAATGAGTTAAAAATTTTTGGAGGGTTGTTGAGATATTGGGGTTCAATAGGGGTAAAAAAAATAAAAATGAGACTATTAGGTCAAATGAGACGTCAAATGAAAGGTCTTCATTAGTATATTTAAACCCCTTTTTGATTTTTGATTATTTAATAATAAAAAGTTTGATTATTTCATATTATTTATTGAATATTGTTTAATTTTTAAATCGAGCACTAGGAAATCCGCATCATTAGGTTTAGAATCGTATTGGCTTGGTCCGTAGAGCTCTGATGGTGAAAGAAAGCATAGTAATTAAAACCGTTATGCTCTAAACTAGAACAAAACAGTTTGAATTAATGTGTCTCCAATAAATAGGTAGGTACCTATTTATAGCGATAGACTCGCCAACTTAAAAATCCTGCAGCGTAGGATTTTTGCTGTAGTGAGTATATAATGGCTAACTACCTACATTGCATTGTTTTTTTAGGCGACGATACCCTTAGAAGTAAAAAAATCTGCCATTTAATTTTGTGTTAAGCGCCATCTAGGTAAAAAACAATGCGTTTTTTTGTATGCTACCTTTCACCTATTCCTACGCCATCTGTGATTAAGCATACGAAAGTGGTAAATAATCAATATGAAATAAAATCGGTAAATCTTGTTGCATGGACAATATTACTTATTCTAAAAACAACCAGAAAAATTTTGGTGTGTTGTAGTGAAAATATATTTTAATTTGTTTGGTTGCAATGGCCGCTATGAAAGTTTCCAGGCTATGAGACAGCGCCATCTAGAAATAATACGGGATTTTGAGCTTTTTGCGGATTACGTTTTTTTCAATGGACTTGACAGTCTATTTATATTACTGGTCTCTGGTTTAGAGAATGTTTAGTTAACACAATAGGTGTAAATATCTAAAACAGAAATGATTTAACTGCCTACAGATCCGTCTACGTGTTTTGTGAGAAAGCGGAACGGAACAGCAAAGGCGGATGGGACTACGAAGTGAAACCTTACAAACCTATCGACCCTATGCTACAAGATATCGCCATCCGGCTGACCAAGTCGCAAGCTCTTTGGAACGCGTATGTCATTGAAGGTATTTACACAAAAAAAACTTGTATCAATTTATCTATGTATAAATTGAAAATGATTTATAAAACGCCTGGTGCCAAGATTGGGGGAG
The DNA here is from genome assembly GCA_963924445.1 of Philereme transversata. NCBI lineage: Eukaryota > Metazoa > Arthropoda > Insecta > Lepidoptera > Geometridae > Philereme > Philereme transversata. The sequence goes on from OZ004353.1 coordinate 11,154,699, forward strand.
GATTAAGGATGACTAAACTGGGAGGATGATAGGTTTTTTTATACGTCCTGGAGATGGAACAAGCATATGCCCCACCTGATGTTAAGTGGTAACCATCGCATATAACAGTGTTGTTTCGTAGGTCACGCACCTTAGAAGCGTGTCCTATAATGCGTCCATCAACCTGAAGCATACAGGTCTAAAGTGTAAAGTGCCTGTAAATACACCAGCAATCATACCCTTCAAACCATAACACAACAATGCTGCTTGGCGGCAGAAATAGGTATGGTGGTAGAACTTCCCCGGGCGAGCACTTTCACAAAGAACTTTACTATACAGGATGGTTGGTAATATACTGACGATATTCAAGTGACGGTTTCTCAAAACATAAAAAAAGACTTCTCGAAAAAAACTACTAGTTATATTATCAAATAAAAAAAAATTGACTAAGTTTAGGTGATTAATTAATTCGATATAAAACTTACTGCCCACTCTTGCAATCGACATCCAAAAATAAAGATCGATATGATATGTTTTTCGGAAATGGCTGCGGGTTTGGGTTAGAAAGGGACAACAAGAGATATCTCGAGACGACATCAATACAGTATCTGTGGTTAGATGGCAAGCATTATGCAATAGCACAACATAAGTTTAATAAAGTGTTTGTTTTTACATACCAAAACAAATTACACATTTCTATGGTAAACATCTCACAAATTTATTTATTATGCTCATCAAAATAACCCCTTTCGTTTTTGTGCGTATATTATCAAACACACGATATAGGTTGCGTATGTTTGAAGATTGAACTAAACAAGTACAGACAATTTCCAATAGGTTTATTTAATAAAATATAGATTTCATAGTCGTGTGCTGAGCACGACTTGTTAGAATAATTAAATTAAACAACATCAAAGTTTCAAATCGGTTTATTTAATTACACAATGATATTTGAGATTAGTTTAAATTTTAATCTAAATCTTTTATTATGTATGTGCTGACATTATACCTGAATATTACCTATTATTATTTCTTAGTTATTCATACATAATTTATATTTATATTAGGACATGTAATTTGCACGCCACATTGGCTGAATATGGTGAAGCTATTAAATGTTGTAACATCTGTACAATTTTATCCATGTTCTGACAAATAAATAAATCTTTAATCTTTTAGTTGCCAGTGCTCAGTGGTCAACATTTGACCGTAATTCAAAATTATTATTTTTTTAGCATCGCCCCTCCTTCTCCATTTAAACTAATTTATGCCAAATCTTACACTCCTCCAATGTCGCAATAAGCTTTAAAAGGGGTACAAACATTGGTAGGTATTGCACATTCCAAGCTTCATAGAATCTGGTGCCGTTTTATATGAAGTAACTGACGGCGATTTTGGCATTTTCTTGAGTGGAAATCACGCATTTGAAAGCGCAGTGTGGGAGTCCCCCACTAGATGAAGAAGAAGTACTAGCGTAGTGCGTACGTGACTAAATCAAACCATTTTCAGAAAATTAAACCTGTTACAAAATGAGTGTGTAATGTACAACTCTAACATGTGGTATATAATATGTTACCAGAAGGCTAGAAAACATAAATGATTTGTTCAGTATTTTAGGAAATAACGCAAGGAAATACTGCAAATTATTTGTAGGTACTCATTTAATAGCTGACAACCAATTCGCGAAACAAGTCTACCCACATATAAAAATAGACCGATATACCACATAATTATAATCCACAATATTATTACTATTACCTTATTAGGGAACATTATTTGACGATCTCCGTGGCGCAGTGCGTGAATAGCCGGCTGAAACGCAGGAGGTAGTGGGTTCGACTCCCGCCTCGGATCAAATGTTTGCATGATTTACAGATATTTGTTCCGGTCTGGATGTTTTTATATATATTATAAGTATTCTATCAGTTATCTGGTTCCCATAGTACAAGCTCTGCTTAGTTTGGGGCTAGATAGCGCTGTGTGAAATGTCCAGCAATCTTTATTTATTTATTTTGATGACGCAAATTTTATTTATAACGCTGTGGTTGTGTTGTAAAAATTGTCTATAGTATAGACAATTATATAATTAGTATAGCGAATATTGGGGCTCAAGTGGAGTTGGGCAGGACACTTGGTCAGACGTAGTGACGACAGGTGGACTAAGCCACTAACAGAGTGGAGGACGAGAACTGGCCATCGAAATAGGGGACGTCCACCAGTGAGATGGGTCGACGACATCCATAAGACCGTGGGTCGTACGTGGTTCAGACTGGCACAGGATCGGGAAGAATGGCAGAAACAAGGAGAGGCCTATGCCCAGCAGTGGGTCGACACGGGCTGAGAATGATGATGATAGACAACCATACCATATCATTTGGGTATTACAATTGATTGTTGCGTGGCATCGATGGTAGTGACGCTGTGGTTGTGTCGTAAACATTGTCTATACTATAGTCGATACTTGTCTCTAGTATACACTACCATCGATGCCACGCAACAATCAATTGTGATACCCAAATAATATGGTATGGTCAGTGTTTACACAAATTTTTGGTTACAAAATAAAAATATGTATAGGTTTATTTACGAGATCGAATCAGCAATGCGGAGATCCGTAGACCTATTAAAATGAAGGGCGGGGCACGTAGCTCGAAGAACTGACGACTATTGTTGCAGAAAGGTTCTTGAGTGGATATCACGCACTGAAAAACGCATTGGGACGGCCCCCCACTAGATGGATAGATGACATAATAAAGGATGCTGGGAGCTGTTGTGTGCAGGCCACGCAAGATTGGTCGCGCTAGAAATCTGGAATACTCATGTTCAGCAGGATGTCCTACGGCTGAAATGATAAATATTGGTTTTGATAAAGACTTATTGTATTTTTTTAATTTCAGGACTGGATCGTTTGATAGGTGTACCAGGTCGCTGGGAGCCGCCGGCAGGAGCGGTGGATCGACTTTGTATGGAAGTCGGGGAAGGTGCCTACATTGAAGTCTCACATCCTGCACCCAAAGGCGATCAAATGTACGTATACAAGTAAAATCCAGCGTTTGAAGGGGGGGGGGGGTGAACTTAGAAGCGTTCCAAACCAAATGAACAGTCAGGTGAACTATGTAGGTAAACCATAGACAGGGAGTGCAATAATCGATAGTACCTACGTCTGTCGTGTGCTGGATTTTTTTGCTGATATAGGCCCGGTTTGCCCCCCCCCCCCATATTAATGGAAAAATACATATATTGGGGATATATTATCCTCACCGGTCTTCGTACACAGTAACACATCCGAAGATGTCCGTCATGGCGATTAATATATTGGTGAGCTGCTATAATTATGAAGTGCTAAACTCTGACCATAATTAGTCAACGACGATCTGACATGTAATCACACTAATAAGTATTATAAATGCGAAAGTTTGTTTTGAAAAACTAATTTTTCAACAAAATACTTATGTAAACAAGACTTCTAAGATATTTGTTAGTCTATTTACGTAATCAATATTTGCTTTTCAGTATTAATACGTAGGTATATTAACAGGAAACTCAATGTATGAATGAAGTTCTTTAATAATAGGCGTAATAATTAATTAGGTGCAACAATTATTACAATACATTTATTACCACGATTTATCGTCTTATATTATGTACCAGCAATACATATTACAGCTAGTAAAAATATTACCTCCCCCTCTGCACAGGTAAAAAGTAGCCTATGTCTCAGTTCCGGTCATAATCTATCTACTTATACTTATACAATTTTTTTTTGAAATCGTTCCAGCCGTAGTGGTGAAAACGTAACAAACAGACACAGACTTTCGAATTTATAGTATTAGTGTAGATAACAAAGCAATTTGTTAATTATTTAACGTTGCTATTAACCCCCCAACGCAAAACTAGCGGGTCTGGGGTTTTTTGGAATGAGTATTGAATTGTTAATTATGGATGTTTACCTTCTTATTATGACATGTATTATTCATTTTATTATGGCTAATTATCGTATATAAACAATATGCAACCAACGTAAGCGTAACGTTGTGCGTATGTGTTTTTTTCACATGGAATTGTAAATTTATTAATAAAATAATAAGTGCCTATGTTCACCACTTCCGTGTAAAATTAATTGACGGATAAAAATCATTGTTTCTTTATCTGTTTTCATGTGAAAACTAAAGACGTATATATTTTTTATCCGTTGGATAGCATTACTGCGTAATAGATAGATGGGGACGAAACTAAGTTTAGTGTGCTGTGACAATATATCGAGCGAAGAGTACATTTCGATCCTGTTTTTTAATTTATTTTAATCCTTGTAGTTTTTGAGGATAACAATAAAAACTGAACTTTGACGAAATTCACAGAGTACACCAGTGACCTCACAGTGCTGTAATTTGGTATTCGTGTAGCTTTAGTGACACAAATATAGGGAAAAATCTGGAATCCAGAATAACTGCAATTTCTACCCCAAAAAACCAATCAACATGAACTCCTGCTGTGATTTGAATGAAACTGTAGATCAAGTTATTTGGTTATTCATTTCATGGCACTATTTTATTGGTTAAAGATTATAAATATGTAATATTTTTTTCATTCTTTGGGAGACTCGCGAGCCCTCAGTTCGGGGCGAACCACTAGTATTTATAATTATAACTAGCTTCCGCCAGCGGCATTATTTGTCAACAAAAAGTCTACCTATACCTATGTTTGAAACCAAGTCATAATCTATGAACACACCAAATTTCATCAAAATCGGTTCAGCCATTACGACGTGATTGAGTAACAAACAAATAAATAAAGAAACATAATATTAGTAAAAGAGTATAGGTAATTATGGAGGTAAATGTTTATGTAAGTATTGTTAATGTTCGTCAGCGACAACGCGGGCGGATTGCGCGTGCACTGCGCGCCGGTGGCGGGCGGACGGGCGGTCGCGTGCGCGGGGGAGGCGCGCGCCGCCTTCGCCGCACACGTCAGGGCCAAGGCCTACGACTGCGAGCTGGACGCCGTATTGGATAGCGTGCTGGGCAACAGGAAGGACTGCTTCGTCTCTATACGAGGTATGTAGCTGATTTGCCGCGACTTACCATCATTATACTAACAATAAGTGTAGTGTAGTACAGAACTTACAGAAATTCATATTAGTAAATCATTGATCGAGCGAAGCGAGATCTCTATATAACTTGGGCAAATCGCCGTTGTATGTATGTTTGTTTGTCCGAGGATAACTTTCCAAGCGTTTATCCGATCATCGTGAAATTTTGTATGTGTATAGGTAGGTAATGATGGCACAATTTTGGTGTGACTCAATGAATTAAAAGTGTGGGGGGGGGGGGAGGTTAAGATATTTAGGTTCAAGAGGGGTCAAAAAAAATGGTTTAATAAAAGGTCTTTATGAGTACATTTCAACCCAATTTTTATTTTTTGTTTAAACGCTGTAGTTTTTAAGTTATTAGCCATAATAAAAACTGAACATTGACAAAATTCACAGGGTACACCAAATTTGGTATGCGTGTAGGTAGCTTTAGTGACACAAATATAGGCAAAAGTCTGAAATACAAAATAACTGCAATTTGTACCCCAAAAAAAATAACCAAATAACATGAGCCCCGTTACCTGTAATTTGAATTAAACTGTAGGTCAAGTTAATTGGTTATCAATTCGTGACACTATAGTCAAAGATTACGCGAGATCTCAGTTCGGAGCGAACCACTAGTTTAATTCAGACAACAATAAAATGGTATTTGCTGTGTTCGGTATACGTCATCAGAAACGATTTCGGCCAAAAATCTTCCTTCATGAAGGTTGACAGATGTTGGGTCGGCACTCACACTACGAATTAATTAAAATGAACCCTGTGTAACAACCACTACACCCTAAAATTGAAGTTGGTGTTCATGCAGCAGTACTCCGCCACCTCTTCAGCCTTCACAGTGTACATGCGGGATACATAAAGCTGCGTCGTGGGAGTTGCTGGACTCTGCAAGATATGGCCAATCAATCAATTTATGATTGATGGGCATGAGCGGCCGCCTTCCTCATCTGTACTAGTACATTTCCGAGTTCTTCACGCTTCCTCTTGGCATGGATGTGTGTACCGAGACGTCTCTTCAAGAATTTGAGTTCTCGTTCTCTTCTCGTACTGAGGATGACCTCACGGACCAGGTCACGGACAAACTTGGAGTGTTTGGTTTGAGTACCTTTTAGCCTAGCTGGTCGGATTTTGATGGCTTTGTCGTTAATTCCCTTCCCACCAGCAGAAATCTTAGTGGTTTTGTGGCCTTTTCGCAGACCGACTGCGATCTCGAACCGGGGAGCCATGTTTTCGGATTGATAGATCCGACCAAAGGCTAAACAAACTTCTGTTCCTAGAATTAACTTTTATGCCATTATATATATTATATTTTATGAATTAACTATTAACTTTTTTTGACTGCCTCTGTGGCGCGTATAGCCGGCTGAGACGCAGGAGGTAGCGGGTTCGATTCCCGCCGCGGAAAAAATGTTTGCATGATCTACAGATATTTGTTCCGTTTCTGGGTGTTTTCTATATATTATAAGTATGTATTTACAAAAAAAAGTATATAAGTATTCTATCAGTTATCTGGTTCCCATAGTACAAGCTCTGCTTATTTGGGGCTAGATAGCGATGTGTGAAATGTCCAGCGATATTTATTTTATAGGTACCTATTTATTTTGTGATCATCTTCTCTTTCCGTAATTTCTACGCTTGTTATCTTTGTTATAATTACTGGTATCGACATATTTGTTATAATTAATTTGTGGCATTAATCATAATCAAAACAGACTAAACCGGGAAATAAAACCACAGCTGATTTACCGCATTGTACGTCACCATACAAGCTGATGCGCACGTGGTATGCGTTAACAATGAGTTAGTATTGGTGGAATACCTTTTTCGGTTTCCCTGCTCCATGACTCATCATTATCGTATTAGCTACAAGGACGTCCACTACTGAAAATAGGCCTCCAGGATTTCCAGAGCAAGCTATCTTGTAATGCATGCGCCCAACTACTCCAATCAACCTTATTACATCCTCTTTCCATCTAGTAGGGGATCGTCTCTCGAACTCAAAATTTACTTAAAGTTAAATATAGCAAATCATTTCAAAATGAGCCCTGTGATTACAGTAAATAAAGAACATTTCGCTTTGACGTTCAGTTCAGTTTCAGATTGATTAGTCTCTACTTAATACTACTTTTGCGACTAGGCCAAGAGATGCAAAGCAATACGCAAAGATTATCTGGAAGATAATGCTTTTTAGCATTAGACACTATTAGTTAAGTGCAAAAAAAGTATTTTTAATGAATCTTGATGTAAACAATATAGGCAGAACTATTTTGTAGTAGGTACTTATGATTCAAGGGGATACAATGCATATTGCTATTTCCCCATTACGTAATATATGTAGTTGACTATCCCTATGTGTGACGACCTCCGTGGCGCAGTGGGCGAATAGCCGGCTGACGCATAGCGGGTTCGATTCCCGCCGCGAAACAGATATTTGCGTGATCTACAGCTATTTTTGTATTTACAAAAAAAGTATATGAGTATTCAATCAGTTATCTGGTTCCCATAGTACAAGCTCTGCTTAGTTTGGGGCTAGATAGCGTTGTGTGAAATATCCAGCAATATTAATTTATTTACCAATGTGTAATCATGTGCAGGTATTGCCGATTACCGCGATGGAACCCGCGGTAAGGATTGGCAGCCCCACGCCGCGTTAGCCGCCGCTGCCGTCATGAAGACCATCATATATGCCATGAACCCGCCTACTGACTAAATACACTGCCTATAAACACAAAGATAGGAACAGGGGCCAATTCCCGTAACTTAAAATAGTAATATTCAAGTATATATTACTCGAATTGTTATTATATTCGAGTATTATTATTTAGAACTGTTTCTCTCTTTTCTTTTAATAACTTGTATTAACTATAGGTATATATCTGTTGATTATGCAATTATGTGATATATTTTAATTGTTTGATCTGACTTGTCCAAGCACATGTAACTTGTCAAATAATATAATAAATGAAATGAAATATCTATCTAGTCTCGTTATGTTATGTTATGTTATTTCCGGTATTCACAATACAACGGTATGAGTGGACTGACATGCGATTATAGACTTTAATAAATCAAGCTAATATTGTAATTTCAATGGAGCAATTCTATTAATGATCCAATCTCATTTGGGTCAACTTTATATAAGTTTTTAAAATTGTATAACGGGAATTGGCCCCCAGATGTAAAGTAACGAAAACGATCTCGGGTCAAGACGGTCGAAGCTTCGAACAAATTGATCAGAGATCCTCGCGCACGTCTATGTGTGCGTGCGACTGTTTTCGTTATACTAACCTTTAATTCTGTTCTTATTCTGTGCTATAAGCCCCTGACAGAATATAATCTACATTATTTCAAACAAGATATTGTAATCGTTTTTCTTGACTTTCGAACGTAGATGTTTCAAAAGAAAAGCTAAGTACCGATGTTGTATTGAAATTATTCGGGCGTGAAATTATATTATGATCTTAGAAAAACTGCACATAGAAAGAAAATATACGCGCGAACAGGCCATTCAACTGGAGCCATATATGGCTCCAAACCATTCGCGCTGTGAGTTTTATGTGCCAGGTAGTGAATGCTCTCGGAAAATTAAAATATGACTTTATGTGGTGAAAAATTCCATCCGTTTGCTGGGACGGGCGCTTGAGTGTGTGTCGGCGAATGTAAAAAATAGCATTAACGCATATTTTCGTGGTTTTGTGGCCTACGTTAAGAACGGAAATTTGTTTGAAACTTCTATTCTTTGTGTAGTTATTCTTAGACTGACGATTAATGAGAAACGCCTAGTAGGCATTCCAATGAGACTAGAGAAATACCGTGTGTATTAAGTCCAAGTGCATCAAATAATAAAATAAGGTTTGAGAGACACAATAATTGTAATATTTTCTCTCTTATTAAAAGTCGACAAATAATTACTGTTGTTAGAGTTTTGACTCGCTAGGTGTTACCAATTTTACTCAATTTTTGTAGAGAATGATAAACAATATATAATGTGCATCATGTCCCGGAACTAGTATTTTAAGCCCAACTTTTTATTAAACTAATAAAAATTAAACACTATCCTTGTTAGCACAAAAAGTTAAACAACTGGTTAATGCGTGTTTAAAAAATTTCTTGCCAATTTTTGTATGGGAATTTTTTAAACACGACCTATACAGTGTTTAATATTTTTTGTAGTAATATTTCAGGATAAACTTCTTGCAACTTTTTTTAGTTTGAATTTAAATCGAATTAAAGTTTTTTTTGGACTTTGCGCCTTCCATAGAACTTACCTTATACATATGTCTAGTTCCCAGAAATAAGTTAAACAACTGTTTAACGAGTGTTTAAAAAAAACCTTACAAATTTTTGTATAGGATTTTTTTAAACACGCGCTAAAGAGTGTTTAATTTTATTTGAAGTAAAAGATCTTTTAGTTACTAATTAAAACGGGTATTTATCGCGTATGTACCTTTTTTATTTGTTGACGATGTATTTGACGACGACGTTTTGACTATGTTGCAACAGCCGTGGTCTCGGGCGGACTGGAGTACTTGGCGCTACCGTCAAAAAGTGATGGCAGCTGCAGTAACTACCATCACTTGATTTTCAGAATTAGAAATCCTCGTTCATATTACGACACACCAAATACCCGTTTTAATTAGTAATTATGTACAGTGATCGCGAAAATTTTAAAAATACAAAAGCTCTTATGTTTGACATAAGGTATTTTAACTAAAACAGCTGATAAACAGAATTTTAACTGAAATCAGCCGATTTTAACCAAGCGATTCTTCAATGCAATTCATCAAATTCATAATTTCTAATGTAGATCATTTGTTGTTCTCGTGTCGAGAATCCTCCCTCCAGGATAACATACTAGTTCTGGGACAGCCTGTAGAATGTGTTCAATATAAACTAAATTTTTGACTTATTGTCTAATAATAAATTATGTAACAAAGTGCATTTTTCGACTAATCAAGGTTACACATTTTATCTGATTAACATGACTTTACTTGCCTTATAACCGGCTGTTAAATCCTTATAGAAGTGTATCATAATAATCGTGTAATAATTATTTACATCAACACTAGGGTAGTACTTATTTATACTTTAGTAGTAATCTAACTTTCGAAATGGAAGTAATGTTGTAATTTTTTCTGACATAATATAGGTAAATAACAAACCATTTACGCATGTATACACACACGTGGTAATATAACGATCTAACCAAACCATACTGAAAAATTTCTGTCTGTTTCATGGTAATGGAAATTTGAATACATATATATATATACATACTCCGACAAATAATTCAAATCATATTTTTTTCATTGAAATCTGTCAAAAATGTACGCTATCGCTTATTGGTTTAGGCTTGAGCATAGTTCTGGAATGCAGGGCTAGCTTCTACAGACTGACTCACTCACTAATGGCGGGTTCCTTTAGCCGTCGGACTACGACTCGTATCTCCTTAAAGTGTCAAACTAGTGTTAGCTCGTTACCGACGGATATAGGAACCCGCCATTAGTCACGTGCGTGGCGAACAATGGCCGCGCATTCACTCAGCATTCGCAATCAAATTGTAATTCAATGACCTAACCTAACCCAATTTCATGTATGTTTTCATAGTGATGGAAATTTGGGACTAAGTCATACATTACTCACTTCAGGTCAGGGGTGACCGACTCAAGTACAAAAAGTCGCAGTCATTTTACGTTTACTGACGCAAAATGACTCGCTATAGGTACTTAGCGAGGTTTTTGCGGTCTCAATTCACAAAACAATAGGTAGAGATATTCCACTTCTAAATTGTGCGCTTAACTATTTCATAACATCAAAGCTGTGCATTCAAACTCATTGCCGTTTTAGAGTTGAAAGGTAAACGTGTGAGGCTCGGACTACCAAGCATCCGAAATTACTGATCGGTTATAAAACGGCCCTGGACAAGCCCGGATTCAGTCCGTCGCGCCCGTCGCACAAGAAAACATTTGAATTTATCCTATAAGATTCCAAATTATTTGTAGTCTGAGGCTTTACCACAGAATAGGAACAGAATTAAAGTTTAATTACAACGGTCGTAATGTCGAACAAGTTGATTATTTCGCTCGTTGTACTAAGCTTTAATTCTGTTCCTATCTATCTTGTGCCATTACTGTGAGTAAATTTTAAGTACAAGCGGTAGAGGGTGCACAATTTTAGCTTGGAATATCTCTCCTTACCTTATATGAGTATAAAATAATAATAATGACGACTACAGAGTACGAATAGCTGGCACACGGGGTCGTCCTTTAATCACGTGAGGTACCTATTTTAGTCCATTGTTTTACCGCACGGAAAATATATGTATACGTGTTTGTCACAACATCCCCTCCATCATGATGTTATTCTAACCGCCTCCTCCCACCCTTGTTCGTGAGATTCGAACTAAATAAAAATCAACCCCCAAGAGGTACATTTCCCTTATGATTTTAAAATATTTGTTCCGGGTCAGTGTAGTCCTTGTTACGCGCCACATAGGGACTATAATTGCGTGGTCAGGACTAGGAATGTGGTTGTATTTTAAGTTGTATTATTTAATGTAGGTACGGTCCATATAACAGTCCATGTCCATACAGTACCTGTGTCAAAATGAGTAACTTTTGGCTGGTGAATTTTTGGAACTGAATGCAAATCGAAATTTAATAATGATAATTATACAGTTAAGTTAATGAATGGTTTGAAGTAAGACTTAAATTCGTCAACTGAAATATTTGAAATTCCTTAGTAATCAACCTGCCAAAGGGAACTTGTATGTATTCAAATGATGTAAAAATATTGAAAGGCTAGCTCAAGTCAAATTGTCTTCCTACTAGGCCAAAAATACAATTTATTTTGTATGCCATGACCATTGAAAATGTATGACTGTAAAAGCATTCCGTTACCTTTGACTAACAAATTTTGCTTTAAAAAAGTGAGCAATGTTTAATCTATTGGAGCTTAGAAAGTACCTTAGGGATTTATTATTAAAAGTTGGTATGTATAACACTATTTAAACTATTTATACACTGTTATCTCACTGCCATAAATGGCCTATTTAAATTAATATGATACTTAGATCAATCTGTTGTGAAATTAAAACCAAAGTTTAGACTTTTGGCTGTTTTTTGACAACCTTGGTCTAGTCGCCTAAAATGTGAAATAAGTATTTATCTTAATACTTACTATTTATATTCTACATAGGAATAAGATTCACTGGTGTTGTTAACTCACAAAGTTTTTATCATGTTGATTTATCCTAGAAGGTTAGAATAACTACACATAAAAAAGTACACGCGTGAAAATTAAGCCATTCAACTAGAGCCATATATGGCTCCAAACCGTCCGCGCGTATTTTATTTTATGAGTCAAATGATAGTGAGTGCCGCTCAATATGACGAAAAACAAAAAATATGAAGGTTTGTGCGGTAAAAATGATCATCCGTTTGCTGCATTACTCGTGAACTCACGCACACATTCATTATGTGGCTTTCGTTTCGTACGGAAATTGATTCTAAACTTCTGTTCTATGTGTAGTTATTCTCAGCCTAGAAGTATGTTTATTATTTTGTTGAAGTATTGTCCTAGCTTGTACCTACCGTTACTACTTTTATTATTTAAGTTAATTTTTGCTTAGCATTATGTGCGTATTACGTAAAATATTTTATTACATATTAGCTTGCATTTTTCTGTATTGTTTTGTATCACCATGCACAAATAAATGATTCTCAAATATAAACTTTTATTTTATATTAATTAAATATGTACAACTTAGGAGCTTGAAGAGTGTAGAATATGGAGGTAGGAATTTATTAAAATATGACAAACAAGATGTCGCACGCGTGGAATGTCAAAAAAACACATGACCTTTCTTCTGCGCAGTCGAGTAAAAGTAGCCTATGTCCTACTGTCGGTCATAATCTATCTGTCTATGTACCAAATTTCATCAAAATCGTTTCAGCCAGTCAGTCCGGTTTAGTGGTGAACTTAACAAACAGATTAGTCACTTTCGAATTTATAATGCATTGATTGAATGTTACTAGCTGAGGTTATTAGTAACACTTTTCGGTCATATCTTTTATTTAAGTGAAAGCTTTTAAGGATATAAAGGGCGACTTACGCAACGATGCCTAATCATATTTAGCTGCTAAATATGATTAAAGGAGCCGTCAAAACATATAAATACGTCAAATTTAAACATGTTTAGTCGCTTAATACGTTTAGGGATAGTTATGCAAGCCGGCCTTGTAAGAAAAACAACTTTTATTTATTCATAGATATTTTATTTAGATGATGGTTCCCCTGAGCCTAGGCAAGTTAGATAAGTTACATCTGCAAATACTCTGAAGAATGGGTATTGCCATTGCCAGCAGTAGGGGGTGAGTTCTTGGATCTCACCATTTTCTCGAAAACAAGTTTCGTTAGCTTCAAATATTCTCCATACTGATAAAATGGGTTTATTCTGCAAAACCAATTATTATTTATACATAAAGAAGATAAATAAGTAACCCATATTGATGCTAGGTAAATGAAATGGGAATTAATCATAGGTTTTAAAATATTACGCTTGCTATTAGCAGAAATAATTTCTTTTTAGATTTTACCTATGTAATATGTATGTATGTAATAGGTTGGGGAAAAAGTCTTTTCGCATTATAGTATGTATGAACTTGTAATAAAATCTATTTGTATCTGGCTGGTTTTGGTATCATTCAAAGTATACATTTTAAAGAAGATAATTCCAAATTAAAATTAGGAAAATGTGTGATTTTTATTTGTTTTTCGTACTGTAAAGATGAGTGAATCTAATGAAGAAATTCGGTATATTTTAAAATGTTACTACAAAAAAGGTAAATATGCAACGCAAGCCGCGAAAAAAATTTCTGATGTTTATGGACCTAGTGCAGTGTCTGTGAGAGTAGCACAAATTTGGTTTAAACGTTTTCAATCTTGAAATTTTGATGTCAAAGATGCACGTCCTCTGGTCGCCCTATTACGGATAAAATTGATGCCATTTTTGAAAAAGTGGAGCAAGATCGGCATATCAGTAGTTACGACGTATGGTTTTTCATCATGATAACGCTAGACCTCACACATCTTTAGCCACTCAGCAAAAATTAAGAGTTTGGCTGGGAGGTGTTAATGCATCCGCCGTATAGTCCTGACCTTGCACCTTCAGATTTCTACCTGTTTCGGTCTCTTCAGAATTCTTTAGGCAGTGTCAGGTTAACATCACGAGAGGACTGCCAAAACCACTTGTCGCGGTATTTTGATCAGAAGCCCCAAAATTTCTATAGCAATGGGATCATGTCCCTACCTACAAGATGGCAAAAAGTTATCGAACAAAATGGTACCTACATACTTTAGTCAAATGTAAATAAACTACACTTGAGAGCAATAAAATCGCACATCCGCACATTTTTACTTAAAAGTTAAATTTTTTTTATTTGGAGCTTACAGCAAATTAAAATCAAATTAAATTAAAGTGCATAATCTAGGCATTCGCAGAACTGATAAAGGGTTGACATTTACCTTTAAAAACAACTCATTAGCAACAAAACAATTTACAAGTTATGTCAAAAAATCATGAATGTGCGATTTTTTTGCTCTCAAGTATATTAAAAAATATTTTGAATTTTCTTAAAAAATGCGAAGAAACTTTTTCCCCAGCCTAATATGTTATAGTGCTTTCCTGATAAGAGGATTTTTATTAGAAGTTAAGGGTTAGTACATGAAAAGCTTTGCATTTCAAGCTATGCTACCTGGAAATGAAACAAGCTTATGACCCACCCACAGGCGTTGGTTAAGTGTTTTAGGGTTCCGTACCTAAAAAGTAAAGAAGGGTTCCGCCTTATAGGATCACTTTGTTGTTCGTCTATCTGTCTGTCTGTCAAGACCCATTATCTAGGGAACGCGTGGAGGTATTGAGTTGAAATTAAAACCATATATACTCAGGTCTACAGTCCCTTGAAGCTGTGAAAAAATCAAACTTCTAAGTTAACGTAAAACAAAGATAATTTCGACATTCTCAAGGGAATCAAAATTTAAAGGGTACTTTCCGTTTTACGATATGATATGGTCTAAGATGAAGCACACAGCCAGTACTTCTATACGTGCAGTCTGAGGGTCCGGTATACGCAGAAATCCTTCAATGGCTTAGATACGAGTCCAATATAATAATTTCTTCAGAATGCTGTGGGTCTGCCACGATATGACTTTTTTACTTTCCAAACTATGAAATTTGGTAAGTAATATCGTCTTATGCTTACAAGTACAGGGAAAAATCTGATAACTATAAATTTTTAATCAAATCATAAAAAATATAGTCTTTATTTAAAACTGTTGGTACAAATTTGTACGGAACCCTCGGTGGGCGAGTCCGAGTCGCACTTGTCCGATTTTTTTATTTCTGGTTGATTGGGCATATTGTATGGGAAAAATACTCAATTGTTAGCAATGGAATCAAGAGTGTAGCAAACAACATGACTGTAGTTCCTTGGTCAACAATCTACTATAAAATGAAAGTCTTAAAGAAACATTTTTTTTTTGTGATCTTCTGATGTTAAAAGTTTTAACATCTCAATTTAAAAAAACTAACCAAAACAAAGCCTCACATTTCAGATTTCACCCATTCTTAATAAATGATTGGTTTGTGTTGAAGAGGTAAGTTTGGAAGAAAACTAGTAACCTGATAACAAAACAAAACTAGCAGTGGTTTTCGTTTTTTTTTATTTTACTGCGTGTTTATACAGGGTGGGGCAAAATATTACCATATAGAGGGCAGCTACCTTTTCAGCGACCAGTCTAACTAAGTTTCTAACTACCTATAATAGTTACAGGGTAGTTAGATGAGTTTAACAAGAGTTTTAGTATAAATACAAAGCAATCATCCACAATGGCAATTAAAGCTGTGAGGAGACATTAGAACAAGGTGCATGCACACAAAAGCAATGCATCAAACTTAGATTTTGTTACTTGCATCAGTCTTAGTAGCATGATGGTGTTGTATGGCCATCAAGATTATTGTTGATCTTCTATAAGTACACAAAAAACATTATACATTAGCATTTCATCAATTCAATAAAACCCCAGTATTTTTTCTTTATTCAAAGCAAGTCATTTTTATTTCAAGTTATGGTATACTTACCAACGTATTTAACTTCATCAAAGGCCTTTCTTGCTTTCTTTAGTTCCTCATTCATAGTGAGTAGGTCTTTTACTCGAGCATATTTTCTTGGATCCTTTCGTACTAGGAAAATTATGTCTTCTACTTGAACGCGACCAGTTCTTCCAACTTCCATTGCTCTGTAAATTTATTTAGAATTACTGACAGCTCATGATATGTATAGAGATATTATAGAAAATAAATGCATAATTAATTTGAACTCCATTAAAAATTAACTAACGGATACACATATAAATCATAAGGTGTGTCATAAAAGAACACCTGTTAATTTACATAACTGATGAGTGAAAATGATGAAGGTGTTCAAAGTCAAACTCAAATATTTTTATTTATTAAAATCACAAGGATCACTTTGAAACGTCAATTTACTGCCTGTTCCTTCGCAACCAAGCCAGGAAAGAAAGGCGAAAAACAAGGCTGGTTGTTTTTTTTAATGATCCTTTTACAATACATAACAATACAGAAAATAAATTACGTCTAAATTGTAACATTTTGAATGAGTTCGAGCAATTTCAATCCCAAGCTTCTCTATCATCTAAATAATCTGATATTTTATAGGAGGCATTTTTATAAAGATTTTGTATAATTACGTTTTGTAATTTGTTAATTATCAATTTTTGTACATCCCTTGGGGGTTTTTATAAAAGCGTACACCTTGCCCTGTAAACGATTTACCAACTTTATGGAGTCTACAAGTGGCAACAGCGAGTTTATCTTTATTTCTAGTATTAAAATTATGACCATTGCTATTTTTCTTAAACAAATTAATATTCTTGTGAACATACATCAGATTTTCATAGATGTATTGACAAGGAAATGTCATACATAACATTTATTTCTTTAAACTTATTGCGTAATGATTCTCTGGGGCCCATATTATAAATTGCACGAACAGCCCTCTTCTGCAACACAAAAACGGTGTTTATATCTGCAGCACTCCCCCATAGCAGTATACCGTATGGCATAATGTTATGGAAGTAGCTGAAGTAAACTAGTCTAGCTGTGTCTACATCTGTAAAAATACAGATCTTTTTGACTGCGTATGTCGCTCAGCTAAGTCTCTTTGACAACTTATCAATGTGAGGGCCCCATTGAAGCTTATTATCTTATTACCTAAGAATACAGTGGTGTCCACAAGAGCCAACTCCTCGTCTTTGATTTTTTTATCTGATTTAACTTGTGTAACATTAGGTAGTACAAATCTAATACATTTAGTTTTCTTTTCATTTAGAAGTAGATTGTTTACATCGTCAAAATTGGTTTGTCGTCACTTTAATTTAAATAAAAGTGACGTGTCATCTGCAAACAATACAACCTCATGATCATCCCTTACAAATGGGGAAGATCATTAATATATACTAAAAACAAAAATAGTCCCAGAATTTGATCCCTGTGGTGGTGGTGGTGTGTTTTATGATAAATAATTATAATATAATACTAAATCCTAGGTAGGTAGAATAAAGTGTCATTAATGAGTGCCTGGTGCGATTCAAAATGAGCCAGGTGTGGGTTAAGATTGTAAAGTAGTGTATAAAACCAAAAAACATATCCTACAAATTCTAATTCTAGGGTGGAGAGAATGTTTGTTTATGTTGCCTGAATGTGCGAATAAAACAAATACGTAGGTACTTGTAGGAGTGTGAGCTACTTTTACTTATTTTTCTAAAGTTGTATATTTAGTTAAGTGATACCTGTGTGTGGTTTCAGTGATAAATTCCATAACCAAATCTTCTAAGAAATCCACGCTCTCTGTGTACGGATTCTGGTCATCACCAAACCCGTACATCATACACCTTAGCTCTTTGCTGAAGAGTCTCTTTCTCCCAGATGCAGTCGCGCCAAGCTGCTGCTCCGTTTCTTCATCTTCCATTTCATTCTATAATTAAAATAAATAAATAAATATTGCTGGACATCTCACACAGCGGTATCTAGCCCTAAACTAAGCAGAGCTTGTACTATGGGAACCAGATAACTGATAGAATACTTAAATACTTTTTTTTTGTAAATACATACTTATAATATATAGAAAAACACCCATAATTAATAAAGCTTTTAGTTTAAGTTTCAGTAGGTAGGCCTTTAGATGCCTTCCTAGGATGTTTATTTGCTACGAGTATCTACCTTACCTGTTCAAAGTTTTCCGGTGTTTCTTGGGTAGGGGTAGTCATGATGGTTACAAAATTCAACAGAAAATTCGCACTCAGTCTTGAAGTATATATGAAATGTTTTGGAACGTGTCTATAAAGAAAGAAAATAATGCTTAGAAACAAATTCTCGACCAAAATCAAACAGCTTTGTTTGTTTCTTTTTTTGGTGACGGACGGACGGACGGACGGCGACTGACGTTGACTGACCTGACACACATCACACAACCGTTCTGACAGGTCGTTTATACAAGGACAGTGTGTGCTTGCTTGATCATTTCGCGACTTAGAGCAGTAAACCAAACGGAGACGCCACGCGCGCTAATTTCTATACAAAAAAGTCTGCCGTTTTCGGCGCGGGGGACGAGGCAACGCACACAAATACTGTTAACACAAATGCATTTTTTCGATACGTCACTACACACACACACTACAAAATTATCAAACACCAGCATAAACTATACTCACACAAGTATAAACACACACCCAGACAACCTGTCCGTGAAAGAGATGACGTCAGCTCGAAGTAAACATTGATAGTGCGAGGAACACATCGATAATAAATAATAAACTTATCGATATTTTGTGGTGAAACAGAGAATAAAAAAACAACTTTTATAAAATAGTTTATTTGTAAAAATTATGTAAGCGTTACAGTTATTGCAGTTTTATCGCGCGCATTAGCAAAATGTTTATTAATTATTTTTAGAAACACTATTGATTCTTAAATGAATAAGTTTTGTGTATATGTACCTAATACATTTCTTAGGGTCAGTCTTTTTAGACAAGTAACTAAATATATGATTTTTGTGTATACTTTTGTATGGCCGTTTTCGCAAGTTCAATATTATGCATAACAAAATCATTATCAAAGTACTGACTTTCGATGTTTCTGAACAGTTGTCTACCAACATAATGTTGTAACAGTTTATTTGTAACCCATTGGGGCGTACAAGAGCGGCTAACTTTTTTGTCATGAGACAAGTGCTTCCGGATTTCCACTTCGCTAAGACGACATAAATCAATAACTTCCTTCGATGCGTACATTAGACTACCTCTACTTTTTGGTACGTTATACTTTTTTTATTAGGCTCTCCACATAAGCCCTTTACGCATGTACAGCATTTAATTCTTTTAATAGTGGAAAATACTACGTATCCCGCTATGTATTCCACAACCTTTTCTCCAAAAGGGGATAAGTATGTTTCGATCTCTATTTCTGAAATTATGTCACTTTCTTCCGAGGTATCGAGAGCGAGGGACGTTGCTGTTTCTATATGTCTGAAAAATAAATGATAAAAATAACGTACTTTATAATGTTTACATCGACAAAATTGTTTTTGTGCTGTCCCATCACTAGCTTTCCTAGTACTGTGTTGCCAGAGTAGCAAATTAAAAGTGGCCTGTTTACGGAACAAGTGAAGATCATAAAATGCTAATAATTAATAAAGTACAAACTTAAACATACTATATTTATAGCATTAAATAAAAATATTTGTTGAAAATGAAAGAACAAATGAATTTGCTAACACACACAAAAATGGCGCCACGGAAGACCAGCGCTATAGTAGTATAAATATGCTACTATAGCACAATGCTGAGTGGGGACCGTTTTGGCTCACAAATTTGCTCTTTAATATAAACTCATTTATCTAAGCTGTAATGTACATTCGTGAAGCAAAATAAACGTTTTTCTATTCTATTCTAATTCATCGTTAATTCAATCAGCATCTACAATTATATTTCACGTTATTTATGGTTAGTACCATTTCTTTATTGAATAAATTATGTTAATATTAACGAATGTGAAAAAGAACTTTTAATTAAATATTTATACAGGCAACTTTAAAAATTGGCCTAAAGTAGACCTACTACCATTAAGTGGCAACACTTTCAGATTGACAATATTTTTTAGTTTTTTGCAAATTTAATGTACTATTTGATAATATTTAAACGTAATAATACTTACAGATGAAAAGTAATGTTATCCTTTTGTACACTAGATGTTTTTGATCTTTTATTACACGAAAACACGTTACAATTCGGCATTTTCCGCTCACGTCGTTCCACACTCATTGTGATCCGCTGAATGGCGCGGGGCGCGCGGCAACTAGTTTTATATAACCGGTATGACCGGCGGTCTTGTACCTTTGGCAGAGGGGAACGCCTGTCAATGGCGCCTCCCGTTGGTTTAATGCTCTAAGTTTCGCGAAGCATTACAATCTAGAAGGTGCAGTCTAGAAACAATTAATGTCAGTGTCATGCCGCAGCAACAATTAACAAAGCTTTTTAACCTAAAAAACCACCTAAACGTAAACAAAACAAAAAATGTATAAAAATCTTAATTTTACAAGCTTTTGTAATGTTCTGTGTGGACGATAATTATTAAAACATCTGGTAATATTACTAAGTCATCATGA
This sequence comes from Philereme transversata, assembly GCA_963924445.1. Taxonomy (NCBI): domain Eukaryota; kingdom Metazoa; phylum Arthropoda; class Insecta; order Lepidoptera; family Geometridae; genus Philereme; species Philereme transversata. Next base: position 11,175,510 of record OZ004353.1, read on the forward strand.
ATCCCATGACGTAAGTAATTCTTGTTTTTGGTCTAGTCTAAAATGAATTTTTCAACTTATTACCTGCCCATAGCACTAATTTTTTCTTCCCTATTACAGAAATATAAAGAATGTCCTAAAACTAAGTGAAAGAGAACTATCTAACAATTCTAAAAGTTCTTGGCATGATCAATATAAGGATAGTGCTTGGGTATTTGTTGGCGGTTTGCCGTATGATCTCACAGAAGGAGATATCATCTGTGTTTTCTCCCAGTAAGTAAAAGCTTTGGTAGAATAGTATCTAATCTGGTCAGTTGCTACTGACTAATAACTAAATATTCATCACATCTCTCTCACCTATAATTAGGGTTAAACTTGCCTTAGTAGGTTTTGTAAGCTTTTGTGTCTGAGATGTGTACATTATAAAATAATAATAAAGATAAATACATGATGTTGATTTGTAACCAAATAACAAACTGTAAATTAACTGCAATGCCCATTGTCCACAACAATATCTGTGTTTATCTCCATATAAACCATACCATTTAAAGATCAATGTGTGGTGGATTTCAACTATCAAATTGTTTCAACCCAAATTTTTAATCTGTATCACAGGCAAGAGATGCTACTCACAATTTGTTGTGGTTACAAGTTTACCCTGTTTTTCTAACAAAATATCTCATGAAATGATCTTCTTATATGTATAATTTACAGATATGGTGAAATTGTCAATATCAACTTGGTTAGAGATAAAGCAACGGGTAAATCAAGAGGATTCACCTTTATATGCTATGAAGATCAACGGTCCACTATACTTGCAGTAGATAATTTAAATGGAATGAAGGTATGGGTAATCAAGTACCTATTCCTTTCAAACAAATTATATTTGGACCATTCACCATCAATAATAATAGATTTAGCACCATGTTGCATTATATATAACAACTTGATTGATGGTCATGTATTGTCTGAGTTAGTAATGTTTAGTATGACATGGTACTAAATTGTTATTGATTATAATAATCTTATTGATTTATCATAATGGGTGCATTAATTAATTGTGTATTTAACTACTCTAACTTTATCTAAAAGTATTCAATAAAATTATTATTTCATCAGATTCTAGGCAGAACAATAAGAGTGGACCATTGTGAACAATACAAAGCTCCAAATGCTGACATGACAAAGATAGATGAAGTAACAGCATCCATACGAATGGAGGGGTGTGCCCCTACCATTGCACCTGTGGAACCTGTTATGACTGTTATCAAGCAGGTTTGTAACTTCACAAAACATTTTTTGCACCTAATAAAACCTTCAAACAAAACCTATTATTATATATAGATAGGCAAACAAAGGCTTCTAAATTATAACACTCTTTTCACACCTGGTATTAAAAGCCTTGTAGTATTCGATTACTAGGCTTTAGGGCCCCTGTACATGCTAAGAAATTTCACTGAGTCTGCGGCAGATAGGACCATCCATCATGTATACGATAAGATATAGCAATGTGTAAATGATGACATTTTTTCGGGCAGTCGAGCGTAGGGTATTGTAGGGTGCACTAGTAAAGTTTGACAACACAACACATCTCACCTACTCCGCCCCTCCCTTCACCGCAACAACACAGAGCGCGTCATATAGCGCAGACAAGATTTTTTTCTTGGTCAGTGCTGGAGCTATGTACACAGTTCGAGTGTAGAAACGACACGAATTCTAACGTAAACCCGGCGACTTTTCTTAGCGTGTGCAAGTGCACTTAAGCTGAAAATGTAGGTTAAAAGATAATATTGGTACATTAAACACTGACTAGCTTATGTTGTTATTGAAATGCCATCATCATTCTAAATTATCAATTTACTCTAATTCCATTTCATGTGAATAGGTACCTAAGTAATTTTTTTAACTTTTAGCCCGTAAAGTCCCACTGTAGGGCAAAGGCCTCCCTTCCCTCCTTCCACGAATCCCGGTTATTGGCTAATTGAGGCCACTCTTTCTGGTATGCATCCAGTCTATTATTCTTTAAACCAAAGAATATTCCTATCATAAATGGAATCAAATAATTTATTTCAGGAAAAAGAAAAAAAGAGAGAGCCTAAAGTAAAGAAGAGAAAAAGCAAAGAAAAGAAGAGAGATAAGAAAAAAAAGAAGAAAAAGAAGAGTAAAAGCTCTGGATCTGATTCCTCTTCTAGTGATGACTAGAAAATGAGAACTACTTCTATTGGAAGTGATCAGAATAATATTGCAATATAAGTTTTCAAAAATATATATTATCTATTAATAGGTATACATAAATGAAATAAATTCCCTGCTTTTATAAACCTACTTTAGTTGATTAGATAAATACATCTATGATAAAGAAAACACAAAAGTATCTCTTCTCAATAAATTTAGACTGTTATAAAGGGACAACCCCTCAAACACATTCTACTAAAATAAGTTTGTAAAAACATTATATGAATAGGATAATTAAAATAGAGAGATCATTTTAACTTATTCCCTAAGAACATAGAAACAAGACAATATTAAAGATTCCTAATAACAATGACTAGATAAGACCATAATATACAAATACTTTGATTAATGCACAACATCAATCACCTCATGAAATGAGATGTAGGATAGGAAACAACAATAAGATTGTATTTTTCTAACTTTCGCGATCACTACATAATACAACAAAAAAATACAACAGTAATACAATGGTTCACCATGAGCAAGTTTTGTAAATCTTACCTGAAAGTTCACGAAATAGACAAAGCCAGCTTAGGAAAGAAGTTTCAACCAGAATCACCACTACTGAATCAAGAGACACAGAGGAAGCGGCACGGATGAAATGGGTGGCATCATCACGATGGCATCAAATGCAACTAAAGAGAGTTTGTCATAGCTAACAAAATCTAACAAATTCGAAGATCTAGAGTATGATGTCGCAGATGAACCATCTGGTGAAGTATCTCTGGTAGAAGACCCTCCATCAGAAGATTCAGAACAGGACGAACTAGAATCTGAGCATGATGTAATTCTTGAGTCTAGAACAAAGGAATTTTCTGAAGTTATGGAGAAAGTTGCAAACATGTTTAAACCACCTCCCTCAAACATTATGCCTATAACACAGACGAAACTGGGGAGATTTAAGGAATTTATGAACTGGATCAAATAAACATAGACTCAGAATATTCTACACAGACACAGAAAAATGGAACAGTACAGGTCACAAAGATCCCAAAGTTAGAATCTAGTTTCGAAATGAATGTGACGACTTCGTCAAGTGCCATATCCATTCATGAACACAAGCATGAAGAAGAAGGTAATATTTTAACTATTGGTGGTGAATCTGTTTATAAAGACGAATCTCCAAATCGAACATGGATTAAAGACAGACCAAGCTCCCTCGGTATGTCTGTGATGAGTCAGATAAGAACTTGTGTCATAATTCCTCCAAAAAGATCTGGAGGAAGAGGAAAGAAAGTTAATCTTGACAATCTTGGAGTCAGTGAAATAGAGGTCACATCCATTTTGTCACAAAATCCAAGAATGGACATTAAGGGTTTGTTAAAATATGTCTATGAGAAAAGGAATTTGGAAGATGGCCAACATGTATGATTTTGAAAAATAGTCACTGTAAAGGTACATACGCGATAAATGCCCGTTTTAATCAGGTAGAACATTAAGATTGTTTTAAACATTTATATATTAGGGAAGGCACCAACAAGTTTCTGAAGTAATAGGTATATAAATTATTTCTTTGGCATTGATTTTTATGCAAACCACAACAGTGACAATTTGGGTTACTTCAAAACAGAACTAAATTTTGACAAAATCTTCATTGAGACCTGTCAAAAATCTATGCTTATGTATACTTCTAGAATATTGGCTATATAGTTTAGGTGTTTCATATTGCATTTCAGTTCCAATCAGCATCTCTATTTTTGTCCTAGCATCAAAAGATCTCAAAATCATACAGATATTAAGTCTACTTTACGTATAATGATTGGATTACAAAGCTGCTGATGAAATATGCAATGATTCATCTTCCACTTTGTTCAAAAATATTCTGATCAATGTTAGTTGAAGATTACTTTCAGTTTCTCAAACACTGTTTCTTCACCATAAGCTATGAGCCCCCCTGAGTTGCAATATGCCTTTGGTTCTAGATTGTCAGGGTCATTGTAAGTAAGGGGGAGTTTTGTAGTGTAGTTGAGGATCTCCCCGCCCTTAGCTTTCAGAATGGCGTGCGGACCGCATGTGTCCCAGCGGAATGTGGTGCTTCTTGAAAGGATGTAGCCAGCTGCTTCTCCTGAAATTTATAAAACACAATACGAGTGTTAGTTTTTAGCTAATTTAGATTCTTCCACCCTTGGTTTGCACACATAGTTTGTCAATAAAAAGTAGCCATGTCTGAATCCAGGTTAATTCTAATTCTAGGGTGGGGGAATGAGATCTGCACTGACGTTCGCATTGGAATGTATTGTTGGTTTTGCATTACTTCCCTTCTAAGCTGACCCCAGCCATCCTAAATCCTTGAAAAAATGGAGTAGGACTATTAGTTGATGATAGCAGCTTTCCAGAATCCTCGGTTTATATCCAGGTTATGCTTATGTATATATTTCATCTAAAATAACCAAAATCTATTCAGCCATAAAAACGTAAAAAACAGAAAGCTGGAGTGATTTTATATGTATGAATTTCATTGTTTGGTTGCGTAAAAAAACTAAACAGAACTGTTGACATGCTAAGAAGAATTTTGGATATGGATTTTAAGAAACAAAAAATAAAATAAAAAAAAAACTTATAATCAATGTCGTAATCAATGTTCAATGTTATAATTACTTAAAAATCTCAAGTGTTGCAGATTTCTTAACATAATTTTATCTTTATAGGTATGTATGGTTAGCGGGCACCTACATAAAAAGTGCATAAGGTTAAAGGTTAAAGATTTGTTGATTCTTACCAAATTCTTATATTTATATTGGATGCATATTTGTCCATAATAAATAGATATAATAACATACCTAAAGCCACTTTCATTAGTTTGTGACCAGCACCAGGCAAAGATTGTACATCCCAGCCCAGTTCCTTGATCTTTGCAACTATCTCAGGTTCTTCAGCAGCACTCATGAGGAATGTGTTGGTTTTAGGGTAGGTTTTCACTTCAGTTACTCCCCATTTACGGACCTGACCGTAGCACAGGCCCCAGACTACTCGTCCAAGTGATGAATGACCACTGTTAATTGAAAAACACCACTTTTAGTAATTGAGACATTGTAATATTTTAAAAATAGTTTAATTAGCCTGTTTATGTAAAATAAATAAATGAAAGACAGTTGCCTAGTTTCAATGTTATAAAATTCTTACTGGTCATAGAATGGTTGATTAATAACTCCAAATATTGGTTCTCCAGTAGTCCTTAGATATGCGCCAATAAGCACAGTCACACATGGGAGACCTTCATCGGCGCCAGCTTCTCCATTCACTCCATTGATGAATTCTGCAGTTGCATCTGAAATAAACCATAAAGGTCCAAAGTTGCTGTTCCAACGTAATAGGCTCCTAGCTGAGAACACCACTCACCAATAGGATCAATCCATATAGCTATATCAGAAGGGTTTACCTCAGGGAAATCTATGGGCACAATTTTACCAAAAATAAGGTCTATATTACGATGTGCGGCCTTAGCCATCCGCCTGGCAGCATTCGACGGTACAAGGGTTTTGAGTAATTCAGCTGTCTTTTCTTCAGTTTCTTTGAGTTCTATTGTCACCCCACCTATTTCAGCACACTCTTCGCCTCGGACGTTATCAACTAACTCCGGGCAATGCTTCTCTATTTCGTATTTAGCGCATACTTGAGCTAATACATCAGCTATGGTTTTGAAATCTTTTTCGAAGCGATCATTTGCCTCCCCTTCGCCTTTTTCGGCCACCAGTAGGGCTTCGGAACTGTAGCCGCAACAAGAACGCGCAATAGTCGCAGCTTTTTCTGACGCGTGTAATAAAGCACTTACAACATCCACCATCAGAGAGTTGGACATCTTTAGTGTTTTTTTACTATACAATATAGTTTGAATCTGTAAACAAAAATCAATAAATCGACCCACACAGGCACACCAACCCAAAACAAAATTCAGAGATGAGAAATAGTCTAGTCTGACAATCCTGACATTGACATCACTTCACTATTAATTGGTTGAACGGCTTCTGTGGCTAGTTGTTGCCACAATTATGCCAATATCAAGTGACATTGACATCAATCTACTGACTGACTCACTCAGACCGTGACAACTACTGTCTAATATCTAGAAATCGTACGCCAGACTATATAGGCCACGCTTATTTGAGTTTTTTTTCGATCCAATTATCTCATAAAATACTGAATCGATTTCAGTGAAACTTTGTAATTAACTTTTCCTCGACTAAGGCAGTATTTTGAGCTTTGTACGGTTCTTCTAGATTTCTTCGTGGTGGAGATATAAGTGAAACTTCCATTTTGACTAAAATCCATTTATTTCTGAATAGAAGCCATTACTTACATTAAAATAAAGTCCACTACTAATTCGTAACTAAACAACTACAAAAGGCTGAGCTATTGACGGATTCTCCAAGGTGTATAGATGCTCGGATATCGTCGGGCGGTACAGCCATGTTACTTTGATTCAACCCCATTTATTTCGGAATATGTACAAACCATAACAAAAAAAGTAATCCACTACAAATTAACTACAAAAACTTTAGCTATTGACGGATTCTCCAAGGTGTCCAGATGCTGTGATCCAGCTGGGCGGTACAGCCTGATTTCTGGCTGTACGGACCTAGATAAATGCTCATAACTTGTTGTCAAAACTGTTGAACTACAAATTCAGGGAATATGATTTTCGGGCACTACAAATTCTTAGCTAAGTATATAAGTTGACATGGAAACCAGATCCTTAACGAGCGGGGCCCAACGTTCTGATGTCAATATAAAATTACCTATATAAAGTTCACTTGTGTAGGTACTTCCCAAGAAATCAAAGTAGGTATCTACCTAGCTATGTAGTGAAATAAACAATGAAAGTAGGATGTAGTAGTCAGGTAGAAACGTAGATTGAGGTATAACCAACTGCAAAAATTACCTCATAATGTAGTTTAATCAATAACTTGCTATTAGTGAAGTAAAAGTAGCCAAGGTTCCTAAATTTCGGCGATTACGAATTCCGATCACGATTGTTCGGTCTTTGTCACCGTGCCCGTAGTGCGTGTTGCATCTGCGTGACCTTAGCGATGCGTGTCGGTTACGCTATTCTAGATTGATGACTACGTACTGTGGGCTAGAAGGAAAGTCATTCAAGAAGGCTATTCTGTAGGTAAAGTAATTCACGATCACGGTTTAACTTTTACAGAAAGTGCATTCGAGCATGTATAGCTCACTCAAGTGTATTATGTAGATAGATACGTGGCCTATGTCCCATGTGACTCTAAAAGTCCTACCCTCATAAGCTTAAACTGTTACATAACCACAGAATAACTATTAATACTACCGCTAAAATTTTGCACGATCAAAGAGATCAAAGAAAAAAGTAAAGTGTAAAGTCACACGATCAACGCGATGACCGAGACGGGGCGGAGACCAAAGAGTAAAGTAATACATTAACTGACTGCCTAGACTCTACTCTACCTTGAGTAGAGTCTAGGTAGAGACGTCATGCGTCAGTCCGTACCGATAATAAATGTCTAGGCCCTAGACAACCACATAGCTACGCTACGTAGCTACGGCTCTAGACTACGGCGTAGAACTAGAATGTTTAGCGCAATTTTAATGCACTAATTTATATAGGTACCTACAGACTCTTAGTGCGTTTGAATTAAGCAACAAATCGTGTAATCACGAAAGCATTGTTGTTAACGCAGATATCAAGTGTTATTAATTTGCCCCTTTGAAGGCAATTACGATTAAGGTACTTGATATTTCTTGCAGTTACCGACCTTAGCGTGATATTTCTAACACAAAGCAAGGCTCTACCACTTTCTCAAGCGACTTACAGATTTTATTGATAAAGCAAAACCTTAAATTAATCTTATTTATATAATTCTGTTGCGAAATTTAAGCCCACCTGCTGCTCTCCAATGTAACATAACATCATAGAACCGGAAATTTCGACGGGAAGTGGCGCAGGCGAGCGTTTTTTTATATCCCGAATCCCACTTAATTCTAACAATTTCCCAACAAACAAGTCGCAAAGCCAGACGCTGCATGTTATGGTCGTGGACCTTAGTGTCAGTCAGTTGCTTTTCGTACAGCCAGCTCTTTGTGGCTCTCTTTCGTGTTAGTGAAGAAAACAAACTCTTCGTTCATTTTGTTCAATCTTACTGCCTACTTTAAAAGTTGTTGCAGACACAGAACACAGAAGCCTTTTTGATCGAGTGAAGCGAGATCTCTAAATCAACTTGAGCAAATCGGCGTTGTATGTAGGTATGTATGTTTGTTTGTCCAAGGATAACTTTCAAAGCGTTGATCATATCATCGTGAAATTTTATACATAGGTAGGTAGTCATCACTACCTACAACTTACAACACAAACTACAATTTTGGTAGGTATGACTACATGAGCTAAAAATGTTGGGGGGTTGTTGAGATATTGGGGTTCAAGAGGGGTAAAAAAAATGAAAATGAGACTATTAGGTCAAATGGGACGTCAAATAAAAGGTATTCATGAGTACATTTAGACTCCGTTTTTATTTTTAGTAAATACCTTAGAGTTTTTGAGTTATTAGCCATAATAAAAACTGAACTTTGACAAAATTTACAGGGTACACCAGTGACCCCACAGTGCTGTATTTGGTATGCGTGTAGCTTATGTGACACAAATATAGGCAAAAGTCTGAAATCCAGAATAATTGCAATTTGTACCCCAAAAACGGAAACCACATTACATAAACTCCCGTTACCTGTAATTTTAATGAAACCAGGTCAAGTTAGTTGGTTTTTCGTGGCACTATTTTGATAGTCAAAGATTACAATATTATTAATATTTTATATTTTTTCGTTTTAATCGGAGACCGCGAGATCTCAGTTCGGGGCGAACCACTATTAGGTTATATTTAAAAAAAAATCCACGCTTACGAAGTTGCGTGCACAGCTAGTCTCATTTAATCCTATAGAATGAGTCGACAATGTACAACATTACATTTTGTGTACCTACTTACCCATCCTGTAATGACAGAACAGTGATTTTGTGTTGTAGGTATGTAATGTAGAATAGAATAGAATAGAAAAACGTTTATTTTGCATCACAAGTGTACATTACAGCTTAGACAAATGGGTATAAATTAATAAGCAAAGTGAGTAAAAACGGTCACCACTCAGCATTGTGCTATAGGTAGGGCTTTTAACGCTAATACATAATGCGTAAGTAAAGGAGTCTGATTCATGAAGAAGTCCCAAGGCTTGGGTGCCTAAAATAGTGTAATTGAATGCGTACATTTTCAACCTATTTTCATATTAGGTAAGTACGTACATACACATTATACTTAGTAAGTTATTTTTGTTAGTTACCTACCTACTTAGGTTCTTCTTTTTAATGCTACATACCTATAATCTTTACAAATTAGGTTTATGTATGATTTTAATGACCAGTACCTAGTAGGTATGTTACACAACTCAACTACCTACCTATTAGTGCATTTCGTGTCATGTGAACCCAAGCTGCTTTCGAAAATAACCACAATTAATTTAGTGCAAGGTCACAAGGTAGGTAGGTACGCAGAAAAATTGCCCCACATTCATACCTATTTGGAAAGCCCTGTAAAAGGATCTGATTTGGGTTTTTGTGCAGGTACCACAGACTTAATGAAAGTAGAAACAGTTGAAGGACTACTACCATGCAGCCTGATGTAAGTTGGTACGATGTACGTACGTACGGTAAGTAGGTACATCATACCTAGCAAACCATACCTGACCGATATTTCGTCTAGATTATCATATACTTATAAGTAGGTAGGAAGTTGATGTACTAGTTCTTTAGGTCCATATGGTTTGGAATAAATAAATATGAAATATGAAAATATGGGTATTTTATCAAATCACAAAGTTTTTATTTATTATATAAACCTTAGAATAACTACACATAGACCACAAGTTTCGAACAAATTTCCGTTCGATACGTAGGCACAAAACAACGAATGTGTGCGTGAGTGCCATGTTTTACATTCGCCGATACGCACACAAGCGCACAAATAATGCAGCAAACTGATGGACTTCACCGCACAAACCGTGTATGGCTCCAAACGCCATCCGCGCTGTGAGTTTTACGAGTTTGTGGCTTACGTTACGAAACTTCTGTTCCATGTGTAGTTATTCTAAGGTTCGGAAGTAATATTGTTGTAGTAACATACGCATATTAGATACATTTATATAAAATGGTAAGTACTTACTTACCTAGTTAATTACTTTTTATTAAATTTTCTACCTACACCGAATTTGCGACATCACAAATATCACAATGTAAAATTTACATAATAATTCAATTCATTTATTCAATGCGAAAATGGGTATTACATAGCAGCAGATCATAAATAAACAGTCCTCCATAATCGGCTAATAAGCATGCATTATTAACAATATAAATTATACATAATATAATTATTAAATTCAATTATTAAAAATGTCAATAGATTAAAATTTTAATGAATACAAATAACATGTCAACGGATACAATAAAATGTCAACGAACACAATTAAATTAAACAAATGCAATGAAAACTTAAACTCTGAAATTAACATTCTAAATCGTCATCTAAATAGGTACATACATACCTACACTACTTATCTACCTAAATACTTCCTCGTAGATTATAAGTGCCTACCTAACTATGACAATTATTAGTCGCCTAAAATTGTGTGATTATTTCGCGACTAAAAAATCATTTGTGGCATGCAATGCTGCGACACGGCCTGATGATAAGTGATAAAAATCGCGTGACTACTTATCCTAACCTAACTACAATAAACACGCTTCGATTAGACATTGTCAGTTTGACAGTAATGTCATCATGGTAGAGACCTGGTAGAGGCTGTCCATCTAACCCCAATTTACCAAGCCATCGAACGTCCTCTGCTGTACATAGGCTTCCCCCATAGATTTCCGATCGACCGATCTTGGGGTGACCTAGTAACTCTATTTTGATACTTTGACCTCACCATTCTAGGTAATGAAAATAAAAATATTTTAAAATATTGTACCATAAAGTATTGGTACAGAATAGATAAAACACCAGAAGAAGTGAACGCGCCTAATACTGAAGCGTCAACATCTACTCTAAATAGAGTAGTTATACGCGAAAACGCCATTAGTTACTCTGTGACCGTCGTCGCCACGCGTGACGTGTTTTACAGTGTTCAATTTAATTTAATTTCCCAGACCGGTGGTTTAGAAGACTTTGGATTTCTTAAAGCAATTGACTTTAAAATCTGTCTTACTAGAACGTGAGAACTTAAGTGACTCGATATCTCAGCGTTACACAAGGTAGAACCAACAGACTTGTGTAAAAGCATTGTATTATATGACAAGTTATCAATTAAATGTTAAGCGGACCGAAATTGTGCTAATTGCGAACCTGTAGAATTTATTGAGTACACGTTCTTAGAAATAGACCAAGAAATCCAACGTTTCCAAACTACCTCGTAAATTTTGCGAGTTGACTTTCGCCAATAATTTTTAAGCAACGTCAATTGATCTGTGTTCCAAGTTTCTATCGCCTTGGACTACCCCCACATTTCCACACCTCTGGAATGATGTTTACGACTTGCGGAGGTGGGAGGTCCATGGACGTGTCGACTATATGTTTCTTCAGATTTATCAGGGTTAACGGCGCAGCCAGCGCTCGGGCTTTGAGGTCCGCGCGCCAAAATACCCTTTCCCATCGAGGTACTATTATTAGGTAAACTCCCGTCGACTGATTTAGATGAGTCAATACTTGGAATAGTGGTGGGAACACCCACGCAAGTGGGTATTTCCATGGAACACTGAATGCATCGTGAAACAGTGCTTGACGGTCTCTTAAATCTCGAGACACGTAATTGTGAACTACGGGCGCGGTCTCTGAGGCAAACAAATCTATCATCGGGGTTCTCTACTTTGCAAACACTTTATCCGTACAGGCTGACAGTACCTCCGGAGGCCACTCCGGAGGTAGGCGATGCCTTCTTGTGAAATCCCAACGTAAAAAAATTCAGCTGGGCTCAAGAAAAACAAGATGGGATCACATTTCATAAGTAAGTGGCGCATTTAGTTTATTGAATAAATTCTTCGGTTTATAATCGTCGTATATCCTCCATTTTGCTGATGTTGCCATATATCGAGTGTTATTATTTTCCATACTCTAGAATTCTGAGATTAAAAACTTTTATTAGTTGTAGTTTTGAATTGTACTAGTGGTTCGCCTCGCACTGAGATCACGCAAATCTCCCAAAACACAAAAAAAAATTTAAGGCGATTTTTAACGATGCCTAAACGTATTTAGTGGCTAAATATGGTTTAAGGAGTTCTCAAATCATACAGATATGTCATATTTAAACATGTTTAGTTGCTTAATACGTTTAGGGATCGTTTTCAAACCGACCTTGATAGGTATTTGATTAATAAAATAGTGCCATAGTTACATTAGTTGTTTCTTACCAAAAACATTTAGGCACCTACCCCAAAATGGGTATATAATGACTAAGCTAGCAACATTACGCGGGTGGGGGTGAGGTGGGTGCGGGACGCGGGTTTTGTTTTATAGACACAGCGCACGGCTTGTAATAACAGTTGAATGCGTCTTCTGGTGTTTTATCTATTCTGGCTTCCAAAGTTTGATTTAGATATCATATTTTTTTTTTTACATTTCTGTCGCTAACTTAACCTAGGTGCCTAGTTACCTATCTACCTATGTTCAAAGATCAACTCTTTCGGTAGGTAATATTGTATCTAAACAGCACAAACAAAACGTAAAACTTTACAAAACCATACCCACCCGATGATAATAAACCGCCATCTTGCTTTCCCACCATCCTCCTATCTCACGTGACGCCTCGCAAGAGTCTGAAGAAACATCTTCTTTCCCAACTTTCATAATTGCAAGGTATCATCGGCCGTCTATTGAGCAAACACAGGATGTTGCCAAATCAAAGAAAGGATTATCACTAAATCGGAATCACGGTCGCGTATTATGCACTAATTATTCCAATTGTGCGAAACATTACATAATTATTTGATTGAAAAGTGGCAAACCGTGGTTGCAGAGAGAGGGCTAGAAACACACTCTCATCAATTTGTTTACATTTTAATGGGTTAGGTACCTTTCATTAGCACATATCATACAGTAGTCTGTAGTTTGTATGAAATGTATGAAAACACAGTTAATGTCAAGTTAACTAGATCTCATTTCGAAGTTATTAAGGTCCTTAGCATTTTTATGTTATTTTGGTGTATTTAATTACAATTGCTATGTCCCAATCCCGGTCACAATATAGGTATCTATATACCAAAATATATCGAAATCAGTCCAGCCGTTTAGTCCTGAAAACGTAACAGACAGAGACAGAGTTACTTTCGAATTTATTGTATAAGTACAGATACTGGACTCTACCGTTTGACATTAAAAACAAAAAGTAATAAAAGCTTTATCCATGTAAAACGCAATGGCTACGTAGCAGTGTGTTCTGTATGGCTCCTACTATTTACAACAAAATTCCAAATTCTGTTCGCTTGCTCTCCAATAATGAATTTAAGAGCAAGTTGAATGATATTCTAGTTAAAAAAGCATATTACACTGTAAAAGAATTTCTTAATGACCAAAATATTATTTAACATTATTTTATATAAATCCATTATTGTTGCAATTACTTTTAATTTATTGACATCTCCATTTGACATAACTATTATTATTCTACATGATTGTGATTATTATTGTTTTTATTTATGCAAATCTTTTGACATTTTTCTTGAATTTTTAATAACTGTTTTCTCTATTTGATTTAATGTGATTCTGAATTGTATTAATTTTATCATCGACAAAATATGTAATATCAAGATAAATATTGTAGTAATTAATAAAATTGTTATATAAATGTTTGTACGCCTAAATGGCAGAACCTAGAATAGTGCTATTTATAAGTTCAACCATCAATCATGTACCTAGGTTCACGAACAATAAAGAATTATGAATTACTCTTTGACAAGTATCAAACTAATAAGGTAAAAGTTAGTAGACCAAGGTCTGATTCAATGCTTTTGTTATCAAATACTGTCATTTTGCGCATTACGTAATATAAGCCGCGGTCAGCACGCAAATACTTCAAATTAGTACCTATGTTGCATACAACCACTCGAAAGGAGGTCCGATATAGTATAGGTTAGGAAGATATCCTTTGTAAGCCTAAAGCTAGCGTATATCCTATACGCCTATAGCCGGTTTCTATAACAGGTAACTGCAATGGAGGGCACCTACCTATTCTAAGGTTTTAATAGGCCTGATTTGACGTCGATCATTTTGCATGCTGTTATATGAACGTCTACACAAGAAATCGAAAAATCAATGTTTATCATTGATACAATGAGCATCATTGATACATATACGTACAAGGTTAATTAGTAAACAGTCAACTAATGAGGAACGACTGTGATGCAGTAATATACTGTGTTGATTTCAATCCGAGTGTACTCAGACAAATAATTAGATTAATATTTTTGACTTTATAAAATGACAAAATGCATCGTAGGTAGGTACTGTTCCACTCCCCAATTTCTAGTGTTGGAACACGAAATAGTTATTTTATTAACTGCAGCTTAATGACAGTTAAATTTTCTTTAAATTAAGTAAATGCCTCAGAACTATTTACATAGTATTGTTACGAGCTGAGGGTTCGGGATAAAATAATGGGAATCGATCCAACCAAAATAACACTTTTATTCAGCACTAAACGATGAATACACGAACTTGGTCACACGTATCACAACACACTAATTCACATCACTGTTACACCACTTAAAGTCACCGAAATGATCGCACGTATAGCTTAATCCAGACTGACTCGGGAGCAACTACTGTTCACGCGAGACCCTTCCCACGTCAGTCCTCCAGGGCCTCGCTGAGACTAACTCACTCAGACTGACTGAGACTGAATGTCCGGCCATCTCTCCGGCCTATTTATATCGCACACATTTCGATTGTTCGAGAACGATGTCGATCCTTCCAGGAAAGGGTCGGTCCCTCGACACAATGGCCACTCCCCATTCTGCGAAACCACAAACAATGGCAACAATAACACAGCAAGACAAAAGCGTTCGAGAAGGTTCAATTATTACTCATTGTTTAACAGCCTCGGCGTAACAGTATTAAATGAAGTCGCTTCCGCTGTCTGTTACCTGAACTACTCCACGGATTTTAATGCAGTTTTCAACAATAAATAGTGTTTCAAGAGGAAGGTTAATACGTATAACTAGCTTCCGCCAGCGGCTTCGCACGCGTTGTTTGTCAACAAAAAGTAGCCTGTGTTAATCCAGGTTATAATCTACGTAGACGTAGATACATACCGATTTGAAAGTAACTCTGTCTCTCTGTCTGTTTGTTATCTTTTCACGACTAAACGGCTCGACCGATTTCGATGGTATTTGGTACCTATATAACTAGATAGATTAAGAATGGACTTGAGACATAGGATACATTTTACGCGACTGCACAGAAGGAGGGTAATGTTTTATTGACAAACCATGCGTACGAAGCCGCGTGTGGGTCAGTTAGTACTAAATAAAACGTATCATCATGCTAAATTTCAGCTTTACAGCACTAATAACGGTCGGTCGGCTGTAACGGCTTGAACTGAGTGCCATGGCGAAACTATAAAGGTTTCTAGTTCGATTACGGAACCTTAAAAATTCAGTCTGTAAATTAATACCGTTGAAACAGATTTATATTATAAATTTATTTTTAAATTTTTGCGTTGTTTGTCAACATAAAGTAACATAAGTTTTAATCCAGGTCAAAATCTATCAACACACCAAATTTCATCGTTATTATGTTCAGCCGTTACGACGTGATTGAGTAACAAATAAACAAACAAACATCCAAACTTTCACATTTATAATATTAGTGTGATTTTAAATAAACTCTGGCACGTTTTACCGGAACCTCTATAGGTATATGAATTTGATATACCTAGTTTTATTGCCTTATCTAAAGGTCAACCTCGCTTCAGTCTTTCAGATTACCTACTTTTATTTATTATTTGTTTTGTTACTAACAGTAAAAAATACATCCTGAAAGCTTCTGGATCCAAATAATTAATTATACAATATTCATGACCACGGCGGCCTTCGTAACTCTCAAGAACATTTCATATCAATGCCCAAAGTTTCAGAGTCTTGTCTTGGTTGGGCGCGCGCGCAATACACACCACACTCCTTACACTGACAGTACCGACCAGTGTCTTGACTTATATTTAAAAAAAATATATCGTTAAGTGCATGCATATCGATATTTACTTCGTGAAGTTTTTTTTTTGAAAATGTTACGTTTGGAATTTAGCTGGTGAGTTAATTTTGGGTTGTTTTTCTTTTATTTTTATTTACCCCATGACGCAAAAAGAGGGGTGTTTAATATAAGTTTGATGCCTATATCGGTCTATCTGAGGCTTCCTAAACGGATGGACCGATTCGGACGCAGTTTTTTAATAGAAAGCTAGTTTTTTATGAGTAGAGTAAAATTTTTAATTTTACTTATCATCCCTACACATTAGTGTCAGATTAGTTCGGGATAAATATTCAGTCCACTCATAAGTTCTACGATTAATCTTCAGACCAGTTTCTCCCAAGCTTGTCTATGTCTGCGTCCAATAACTCTGGAAATTACTTATGTTAGATTGTTAAAATTGTTAGATTTAAGTATTTATTTAGTTCAATGTCACTAAGCCATTTAAAATAGGTTATGTACACAAGTACACAATTCATGCTTTTGCACACACATTCTGATTAAGATGCTAATGACATTTTATCAATGCAGAAAGTAATAACGAAGAAATAGAAAGAGACAACAATACTTACGCCCTTAATTAATTTTATCAACTGAAATAATCAATTTGCATTAATTAAAGGTTTAACAACCTAGGTTCATAAACCTATTTCTTTTAAAACATAACTGTGAACCAGATATATTTTAATTTATCTTATTTTCCTTTAAAACTTAAAACGAAACTAGTAAAATCAGTACGATAATATGTAGGTACCTAAGTATAAATCGAAAATAAAAAAACCCAACCCATGCTTTTTGCATCTATCTTTTTGTGCAAAAAAAAACGAATTGGTCCATCCTTTTGGCAATTACGATGCCAGAGCCACACACAGAAATACATAGCCGTCAAACTAATAACACACTTTTTTTCGCATCAGAGGTAAAAAATGGTAACAGACCAGAAAAAAACATCTATTTCGCTTATTACTTCCGGCGGGAAAATAGCTTATCGGAAATCCTGCCCCTGGCAACCCTGAAGTTCAGTTATTCAAGTATTCATCTTTAGAGCTGACATCGTAAGTAACTGCAGTCATATACATATGAGCTAGGTGGAAGTGCTAGGCTCAGTGGAATACCTCTGGAAGGTTCCACATGAAGTACCTTGAAGAAGCTTCTGACGTTATCATGACCGCTGCTAGTGGCCGTTCGCCGTCACGGCCACCAGTGTCCTCACTAACGAAAGCAATATAGTTTTACAACTTTTCGAAATCCGATGATTTTCAATTATACACTAGGTAAAAATCTTCTGTTTTCAGAGAAAATTAAATTTATCAACCGTTACAGCAAGATTAATGGGTTTTGTTAAATAACGACTACAATTTTCGGGTTAAACACCTTTTAAGTTAACATACATATTAGTATGTTTCGAAGCACCCTATAGACATAACACTTCAACATACATGGACGAATCTATGAATATATGAAAAAAAACCCAATAATTTCATAAAATTGGGCATAATGCCTTTAATAACCGAAATAATGTAAAACTATTTACAAGACTAGAATAAAGGAAAAACAGTTAAATCATCTAAAGACAGTTGCAAACGATCTAAAGATAGCGCACCTGCTCCAGTTTGCAAAAAGGAAAACAAGATAAATCGTACAGGATCCATGTTTGGATCCTGTACGATAATCGGAAACGCTCATCACAATAGTTGAACCCAGGAGAACCGGCCAAATCCTGTCCCAAGCGAAAGTTCACTTAGAAAAAGGTACTGGTAAGTGTCTCCAGTGCTGATGTCATCCACTACAGCTTTCTAATATCTGGCCAGACGACTACGGCAGATCTATATTGTCAACAATTGCAAACCATGATGGAAAAGCTAGCCGTTAAACAACCGAGACTGGTCAATTGCTCTAGCCCACTGTTGCTTCAGGACAACGGTAGACCACACACCCACCGCACAACAGATGGTCGCTAAATTAGTGGAGCTGCGATTGGAATGTCTCCGACACCCACCGCACTCCGCGGACCTCTTACTTCAACAGATTACTACTTTTTCCGGAATTTGGACAACTTCTTGCAAAGAAAAAATTCAATTCCGATGAGGCTGTCAAAACCGCCTTCAAAAGATTTTATTGATTCTCGCTCCCACAATTTTTTCAGCAAAGGAATCAATGAACTACCGATAAAATGGCAAAAGTACATAGATAACAATGGTTCATACATTGATTCATTAATTAAAATAATTTAATTTTAATAATATCGTTTATATTTTTCTATACAAACCGTCAATTTCATTTGTAAGGTCCTAATATGTTGACCAAGCCTTCCACCAGCTCACTGTGTTTCCACAGGTTTTAAAGTATATGTAAGAACTTATAATAATTGTAAAAGCCATATGAGTGTTAATTTTTATCAATCTGGTTTTGATAAAATTTTGAATTGTTTCATCTACGAAAGCCGGAACAGACTCGTCCTGAATTGGTGAACCCAGGAAGCGAAGTGAACATTTGTCAACAACTGTTATGTTACAAGCCAAACTGTAAAATTATGAAATGGTGAAATTTTTATCTGAAGGTGTGTCGAAAACAAAAAGTTTGTGCAAAAATTCAGTTCTAAACCGACTTGCGAAAATTCATCAATGATGATCTTTAAATCTCCAAAAACAGTGTCCACGTCTCTGCCTAAAGTTCCATCATCCAAATACCAAACATTGAGTTTTGATTGGAGACGTTGAATAATCGGATGGATGGCAAGGCTAAAAATGGCCGGACCAAGAGGGTCGCCCTGCTGGCAGCCAACGGCAGACGAAATAACATTGTTCTGATAAATTAATTTAGAAGGTGAACCATAACTTTGCCAAAGAAATGGGTAAATTTCGGGAATTTTGTTTTTAATATCTTTGAGCAGATCTAGAGAATTGAAGGCGTTTTTAATATCAACTTTAAAACTACTTCCGCACAATTTTGTTCCAAATATGTACGTAAAAAATGTACTGCGGCCTCACAACACCGCCACGCGATCCAAAACCTAGCTGAACTGGTCATAAAGTTATCAGTTTAACTTTTTTACTAAGTACTTAATTTATGGGAAGACCACAAAATATCGGATGGTCGAGATTTCAAAAAAATACATCTGTTTGTTTTATTTAATACAGAGAGTCATGTTATACAAAAAAGCCACTGTAAAAAGTTTTACTGTCTAGTTAAACAAAGTTAAATACGTTTACAAGTTATTACTTCTCATGCTATAATTTTATAGAATACTATTTATTTTACTGTATAAACTCTTGTTCTCCATTTTCCCGAGGTTGTGTTTCCATCTAGCGGGGGGCTGTCCTAAGATGCGCTCTCCAATGCGTGGTCTCCACTTTAGAACCTTTCTGCCCCAGCGGCTGTCAATTCTTCAAACTATACTGCCACTTCAGTTTTCAACCAAGGTTACAGGTATAGCCTTTTGGCTATGTCAGTGACCTTGGTTCGTCTACATATCTCCTTGACTGACACAGTTGTAATGAATATTATTGTTAGAATTTATAATAAGTTTAAGTACCTACTTAACTTGTTTTCAGGAAACAATGGTGGACGATTTTAGTAATGATGTCAGCGTCTGCGTATCCACGACAGCCTTCCAACGTAGTTTTCATGATGGTCGACGACATGGTATGCATAACTTGAAGTTAGTGGTACCTACATTTCTAAGAGTTAAGATCTACGTTGAGGTCTGAAGCTAGTTTCTAAGTTTCAAGTTTTTTTTACGAGTTGGAACTTGCATATGGCCTGTTGTTAAGTGGTAACCATCGGCTTTGTTTTTTATTTTATTGTTTTGACTTTTTATATAACATTGACAAATTACTCCTTTATTCCAAATATTATATAATTATGACATGTATTGTAAGTATTGTCAATTTGTAATAAGTATAATTGGCCAAGGCCGTTCTAGTTACATAAATAAATAAGAATAAATAACAAAGTAGTGTCTGGTAGGTCACTCACCTTTACCGTTCATATTTTGTTGGGTAGAAAGTAATTCTACTCCAGGACCGGAAGTTTATACCTATAGGTATCTAAAGCTCTCTATTTTACACGTCCTTCTATGTAATTAAAATTGGTTTCCAAG
Organism: Philereme transversata; assembly: GCA_963924445.1. Taxonomy (NCBI): domain Eukaryota; kingdom Metazoa; phylum Arthropoda; class Insecta; order Lepidoptera; family Geometridae; genus Philereme; species Philereme transversata. The sequence goes on from OZ004353.1 coordinate 11,196,078, forward strand.
AAAAAATGCGACAAGGTCGATGAAAACATGATGGTAACTATACAGGGTGTTTGGTAATATACTGACGATATTCAAGTGACGGTTTCTCAAAACATAAAAAAAGACGAAAATAAACTAATAGTCATATTATCAAATTTTAAAGAAAATCGACTAAGTTTAATTGATTAATTCGATATAAAACTTACTGCCTGCTCTTGCAATCGACATCCGAAAATAAAGGCCGATTTGATCTCTTTCGGAAATGGCTGCGGGTGTTAGAAAGGGACAACAAGAGATATCTTGAGACGTCACCAATACAGTAACTGTGGTTAGATGGCAAGCATTATGCAATAGCACAACACAAGTTTAATAAAGTGTTTGTTTTTACTTGCCAAAATAAATATCACATTTCTATGGTAAACATTTCACAAATTTATTTATTATGCTCATCAACCCCCCCCCCTTTCATTTTTGTGCGTATATTATCAAACACCCTATATGCATTGGACGTTAACATAACTTTTTCCAATCTTTCATAGGCTAACATGTAAATGCCACTTTATTAGGTATTGTTGACTTTATGATTTTTACAAACATCCAATAATATAAATGCATAAAACAGCATTATCTGAAAAGGACGCTCTAATCTAAAGGCCTATAATTTATTCCAATTAGGCTTTTTTACATTTTGTATAATTATCGAGGTTAATAATGCAAAATTTACACGTAGATATGTAAAGTTTATTGACTCGAAATTCACATAAAATATAGAGATAAGTTAAGAATGTTTATTGCCAAAAGGAAAATACATCATTTGTCAGGTTACTTAAGCCAGATACAAAAAAAAATTAGGAGCTTGACAGCGAGAACCAAACTATGCATGGAACTTGTATCTTGGCCTTCTAGTGTGCAGATAATAAATGTAGGTAAGTTTATAAGATGAAATGTTGTTATCAGGCTATACATTACAATTTATTAAAGAAAATGGGTAAGGACTCATTTGACACTGAACGAGGGACGAAGGTTAGAAGGGGGGAAGTGGGGGGTGTTATGTGTGCGTGCGTGTGTATTTATGGATGTGTGTTGATGGGTGTTGGTGTATAGAGTGTGCTGGTGTGTAGTATGTGAGATACATGTTATGTACTTGGAGTACTTACAGGCAAGAAAATGATTGATCGAGCGAAGCGAGATCTCGAAATTAACTTGGGCAAATCGGCGTTGTATGTATGTATGTATGTTTGTTTGTCCGAGGATAACTTTCGAAGCGTTTATCCGATCATCGTGAAATTTGGTATATAGGTAAGCAGTGATGGCACAATTTTGGTGTGACTCAATGAACTAAAAATGTACAGGGGTTGTTGAGATATTGGGGTGCAAGAGGGGTATAAAAAATGAAAATGAGACTATAAGGTCAAGTGGGACGTCAAATGAAAGGTATTTATTAGTACATTTTTTGTAATTTTTGAGTTATTAGCCATAATGAAAACAAAACTTTGACAAAATTCACAGAGTACACCAGTGACCCCACAAGGCTGAAATTTGGTATTCGTGTAGATTTAGTGACACAAATATAGGCAATAGTCTGAAATCCAGAATAACTGCATTGTGTACCCAAAAACGAGTACCCACTTAATATGAACTTCCGTTACCTATAATTTGAATGAAACTGTAGGTCAAGTAAGTTGGTTGATTATTTCGTGGCACTATTTTGATAGTCAAAGAATACGAATATTTTTGTTTTTATGGGAGTCTCGCGAGATCTCAGTTCGGGGCGAACCGCTAGTTATTTTAGGTCTAGGCGAGGCTAGATCTCGGTAATGCCTTGCCGGTAAATTGGAGAGTACTGAAGAAAGGACGCGCGATCGCCGCGCACACATTGCCCGGCACCCCTTCATCCGGGACAAGGTTAATTTCTATTTGGTAGTAAAATTCGACACACAAACACACAATGTGACTTGTTGGTGTGTATCATAATAGGATTAAGTAGGTGTGTAGACAGAAATAAATACTTCTAGTCTTTGATATCTCAACACTTTTACTATGATTTTACGACCGAAAATAAAAAAAAACTATGTAGGAAGGTAGATTGGTAAGCAAGCACTCTGTAGACTGCAATACAGCCTATAATTTGTGTCAGTAAAAATGAGCGAAAGAAAATAATTTCGAATGAGTTGCTGCTCATCCTTTCAGTAGTGTACCTAGGTATACCTAATCATCATCATAAGCCTTTAGCATCTATAATAGATGGTTTAAGCGTGACTTGTAAAGCCGATACGAGAGCGACAGCAACGGTCGCAGAACTGGCAGACAAATTGTGTGCCTGGCGATGATGGTGGAAGTGCATCGCGTTGATGGCGTTGGTCACGCTTTTGGGCCAATAGATCGAACCAGGCGTTGTCGTGAAAAGATATGTGTGTAATTGTGTAAAATATGCTTCATATATCATATATTTCATATATACTTTCGGTGGGTGACTCTAACTTTTCAGAGCGGTGCGCCCATGGAATATAGTATATACAAATAAAGAATATAGTATATAGTAACAAAAAAGTTCACATATAACAAAGTTCAATATTCCAACAAAGGTTTACAAAAAATCAAAAATAAAACTGTATCCTGTAGATAATCATTTAAAAAACTTTTAAAATGCCACGGGATAGTCCCTTTACCCAACACGAAGATGGTTAACTGATATATGACGAAAACAAATAATGTAAGGTTCTTTATAAGCAACCGTGCTCCATCTTCGATCACACCCATCACTTACCATCAGGTGAGGTAGTGGCCAGGCCAAGCGCTTGACTATCATTAATAAAAACAAAAGAGAACATTCTTGATTTGACACAATACCTGAACCTATATGTATACAAAACAGAATGTTTGAATTTTCTATCAGTTTTTACCTTGACTTCCGGTTTAGTTTAGTAAATTGGTTTTCCGTTGGGTTCCCATTGACTCACGCGCTACGAGTATATTGTGATGGAATAGGATTTTGAAATCGATTTGATTGACGATTTTCAACGAAAAAAGTTTAGCTTTGCTATAGAAGCTGTAGAATAGCGAACGTCTATAATTCCTATATCTGTTTTGGCTACTGAACGTAAAAAAATATTAGTTAAATTTTCGCCATGCCTGTCATATTTATTGCTGAATCTTTAGGTTTGTATAACACTACATATCTGTGGTTATACCTATTTATATAACAAAAGGGAACGCTAATTTGAAACATATCGCTTGGAATCTTTAGGTAACGTAAGGTAACGTGTGCTAAGATGGCCCACGTTTTTGTATTTTGCTATAAACTGTTGAAAATAGTTTATTTGCAAATAAGTAGGACGTAGTTTATTTATAGATTAAAGCAATATTCTGGAAATTCGTTGTTTTTTCTGCATTATAAATGCAAAAAAGTGTTGTTTAAAATATTAACTTCGAGCTATTTTTAAAAGCTAGTGGTCTAAGATGGTCCGCAAAACTTTAAGTTCAATACTTAGCGTCAATTTGAGGTTTTCTTTTGATTTTTTCAATATACAATCAAGCTTTACGTTACATTGTAATTAAAAAAAAAATGTCATGTGCCGTCTTAAATCTATCAAAATTAAAAGTAGCAATAAAACAAAATATTTACATTAATTTGAATATAAAAATAATACATTTTCACTTAATCATGGTGGCCAAGTTAGGACTATGAAAAAATGGCCTTTAGAAAATACACTTTATGTAAAAAAACCGTAACTATATATACAGGTACAAAAAATACAGTTAAACGGCTCTTTTGCTTTTGAATGAGATCAAAATGGCCCGGGCTATCTTACGTTCACATAGATAGAATGGGTCATCATAGTGACATTTCCATGGAATATAATGAACATTTCTCGTGAAGGGTTAAAGCAACTACAAAAACACCATAAATAGGTGTTAACTATAATAAAGTAAAGGTAAGGTTGAATTTAATGCACAAAAGGTTATTTAGCAAGGTCCAGTAATAAAAAACAAATGAATCCGTATTTCAAACGCCCAAATCTGGATGTCACCATTCTGGATTAGTTTGGAGTTGCGATTTCGTTTATGGATGCATTCACACATTTCCGGGAATTATAATAACAGCTTTCAGTCGATGGAAACTTTTTTTTAAAGTGGGCTATCTTATGCACAGGGCCATTTTATGGCAATGTACCTTACATGTTATTGAGTTTACCTATTTAAATAACAAAAGGGAAGAAATAAATGCTACTTTATAGATATCACGCGAGAGAATAAGCCGTGGTACCAAGCTATACGTAACTAATTGTGCAATAACTGTCCAGTTATATTTTAACCAACCTTGACCGAGAGCTCTTGTGCTGATAGAGAGTTGATAATAATGAGTGGGTGAACGTGAGCCGAGTTTAAATTGATGAACTTTGTTCAATGTGAAGGTTATACTCGTTACATCATGTAAGGCAGAGCATGTGGATATCACATACATTTTTACGAGGCATGCCTTTTGAGTTCTGTCGTTTCCATATTTTCCGGCAATTTTGAATTTGGAACTGTTCTATATTCGAATGTGTTTACATTTTGAATCTCAAAACAGTTGAAAGTATTAGGATTAATGCTATTGTTTAGTCACAGTTTCGATTTGAATCTGTCAGGTCACGTACGAAAATGAATCTTTCTAAGGAAAATGTTCGTGCAATAATTTTCTACAACTTTAGAAGAGGCCTGACACGGCTTCACTGTTTAGAAGAGCTAACATCTGTGTTCAGTGATGTAGCCCCATGTCTGCGGACTGTCGAACGCTGGTATTTAGAATTCCAGCGTGGACATACTAGTGTTAGTGACAGATTTCGCGAAGGACGCCCAAAATCCGCCTTCACTGAAGATAACATCATTGCTGTGAGACAACTAATTCTCGAAGATCGTCATGTGACGTATCGAGAGATAGAGGCTCTATTAGGCATCTCAGGGACAACCATTCAGAAGATCTTGCATGAAGCGCTTGGTGTGAGAAAGCTAGTTTGCCGTTGGATACCGCATCTGCTTTCCGACGATCACAAGGCGGCCCGCGTCAGATGGTGTAAGAAAACTCTGCAAAGGTTCAACCGAAGGGAGTCAAATCACGTCTACGACATCATAAGTGGTGACGAATCTTGGATCTATGCCTACGATCCTGATTCCAAACAACAATCTACAATCTGGGTCTTTCAAGACGAGCCAAAGCCGACTAAAGTTGTTCGTTCTCGAAGCACTTCAAAGAAGATGGTGGCCACGTTCGTTGGAAAAACCGGCCATGTTGCGACTATTGCACTTGAAGATCGTAGAACGGTTAACGCAGAGTGGTATACTACAGTTTGTTTACCACAAGTCATCGCCGAACTTCGAAAATCTAACTCAAAGCGACGCATCATCCTGCACCACGACAACGCAAGCTCACACAGCGCTCGTCAAACGATTGAGTATTTGAAGCAGGAAAAAGTAGAAATTCTTGACCATCCTCCATACAGTTCTGACCTAAGCCCTAACGATTTCTTTACATTTCCTAAAATTAAGAAAAGTCTTCGTGGTCAAAGGTTCCAGTCCGGTGAAGAAGCAGTCGACGCTTTCAAGTCAGCCATTTTGAACACCCCCACTTTAGAGTGGAATAAATGTTATAATAACTGGTTTGAGCGAATAGAAAAGTGTATTAAGCGGTGAATACTTTGAAAAACAATAAAAAGTACTATAAGGTTCTAGTTGTGTTTTTTTCTTCAAACGACAAAACTTAAAAGGCATGCCTCGTAAGAGCTTTATTGGTAGGTTCATGTGTTCATGCGAATAAATGATTCCATTCAGTCATCTTAATTTATCTACACATATGAATTTATATTATGGTATTGTTAAGCACAAGCGTGTCACTACTGTAAGAAATAGTAACTAATATAGAGTATATCTACTATACGAATCTATATAAGAACAGACAAGATCGAGAAATAGACCGTCGTGTCGATAACGCTTGGAAGAGCTACTGGTCCATGAAAGAGCTAATGAAGGGCAACCTTCCACTGTCACTTAAGCGAAAACTCATCGACATGTGTATCTTACCCATTCTAACCTACGGTGCTCAGACTTGGTCATTGACGGACTCACAAAAGTTCAGACTCTGGGTATGCCAACGAGCGATGGAGCGTAGCATTTTAGGTGTTAAGTGGACCGATAGAATCCGCAACACTACTCTACGCTCTATGACCGGAATCATCGATGTGGGGTACAAGGCTGCAAGACTCAAATGGGACTGGGCGGGTCATGTCACTCGAATGCACCCTGAAAGGTGGACTAAGATCTCCACCGACTGGCAACCTACAGGACGACGGCAACGAGGCAGACCGCGAAAACGTTGGCGCGACGATCTGGATGGGTTCCATTCTGACTGGCAGGAGATTTCTGGAGAACGCAAGGAATGGAAGCAAATGGGGGAGACCTTTGCCCAGCAGTGGGACAGTATAGGTTATTAAAAAAAAATCTACTATAAATAAATAAATATTGCTGGACATTTTACACAGCGCTATCTAGCCCCAAACTAAGCAGAGCTTGTACTATGGGAACCAGATTACTGATAGAATACTTATTACTTATATACTTTTTTTTTGTAAATACATACTTATAATATATAGAAAAACACCCAGACTTGGAACAAATCATGCAAACATTTGTTCCGCGGCGGGAATCGAACCCACTACCTCCTGCGTCTCAACCGGCTGCTTGCCCACTGCGCCACGGAGGTCGTCAACACACAGTCACACACACACAGTGATGTCACAGTGTAGGTAATAGTAGGCCCACGCTTCCGGCATTGACCGGAATAATCCCGATTGTTCTAGAATTATGTAGATGTGAACATGGCCGGATGCCGGATGGGCGTCAGGATGACCGAGCTCTACTCAGCTATCATATGAGTGGTGAGTCCTTACTCAGCTATGAGTGAGTGATGACTACCAAAGGAGATGGTAGATAATACGGACAAGATCCAAAAAATAGTTTTTGCCTAGCAGTAGGTATGTTCATAGGTTTACAGGTTGTGATTTTTGTAATTAAACATTTGTGAATGCCATTGCTGCGCACATGCATCTTACAAAAAAACCAAAGACCGTATAAAGGTACTATTCTGAACGACGACGCTGTCGATTGCAACTGCTGTGCAGCTGCCGCAGCGCTCGGACTGCTGTCATAGACATACAAAATAGTAGTGCCGCTGCGGCCAACTGCGTGCAGCCGCGGCACTTGCAGTTGGCAGGTGCAGTCAGCAGCGTCGCTCGCAATAGTACCTCAGTTCATCTTGCTAGGTCACATTCTCCACTCATCATCTATATTTTACAGGGCTGGAACGACGTATCGTTTCATGGCTCAAACCAGATCTTGACACCCAATATCGACGCGCTGGCCTACCAGGGAGTGATTCTACAGCAGTACTACAGTGAAGCGATATGTACTCCTGCACGAACTGCATTACTAACGGGAAAATATCCTATGAGATTGGGTGAGTATTGGTCTTTCTTTTCAAGACTTTGTAGTGTAAATTATGAACGAAGACTCGGTTCCCAAATCCACATACCGATGCGGGTAGCTCGAGTGACTTTACAAAGGACGAGTTTTGGGCGAAAAGGGTGTTGTTTGTTTCGTCGTTTTCGCACGCGACTATACGAGACAGCGCAAGTGCGTCACACATCGCAGACTTTACGTGTCAGCAAATAGCAAGTAAATATATATCTTAGTTGCTAAGGTATATATTTATATGGGGCGTAGAGTAAGTTAATTAACATCTTGTATGTTCTATTGTTGCTTGAAATAAAGTTTATTACAGTGGTTCTGTGAGAACAGTAGACCTCACGAGCCCTTATAACCATGCAATAACTGACACTTTCTCTTTCCCCTTCATTAGCACAGCCATTTCAGAGTTTTAAAGCCAACCTACCTATGTTGGAGAGAAAGTAGAAAATACTCATCCCCGACCCTCCTCACCTAACACCCATCCCCCACCCACAACCCCCCATAGTATAGTAAGTATCCCAATCTCCCTCCGTAACAAAACCCCAACAATCCAAACCAACAAGCAAAAATTGAAATCCGTCCATATAACGCTACAGAAAACATCCCCTCCTTTCCCTCCCTCCACTTCCCCCTTTTGGAAATTTTTTGGCAATATCTTGTGTAGAATGAAGTCATTAGCGTACCTCTCAAATTTGAAAAGCAAGTAATTGGTTGCCAAATATTATTTATAAAAATAAAAAACCCGACTGCAAAACAAACTGAATAAGAGGTAAACAAGCTTGCACCTTTAATAAATGCAGGGGGGACTGTCAACATTAATAATACAGTTACTTTAATGTCATAACATCAAAGAGATGTTTTAAATAATCTTAAAATTATCACGTAAATTTTCCCGAATTTCTTTACAGATAGAATACAGCCAAATTTAATAAGCATTTGGTACATGTTGCATGCAATGTCTTTTAGACGATAATAATTAATGTAGCAAGAAAAAGAATGTACTTACAAAGGGAAGAATTAATGGGAAACCGTATTTTCTACCAGTACTGACAAGTACAGCTACCTAATTTAAATGTAGACAAAGCCAAACGTCAAACGACATAACTACATAAGGCTAACGCTTGTTAAAAATACATTTTTGGAAAATCATGCATCGTCAGGTAAAGGTAAAAAACGAAACTAAAGACTAGTACCTACTTAACTTACTAAACTATTCGTGGACCCTTTAACCTTGGTTTTTATCTAATTTTGAGTATAACTGACAAAAAGTTCATAAGTATTGTTAAGTTTTTGCAAGTGGATATGTCATGAAGTAGTTACTTATCCACTGATAACGGCCCCTGCAATGTTTCTCGTTATTATTCAAACTTTCGCAATCACTATAAGTACTTAATTAAATTGTTATTTAAACAGGTATTATCGCGTATTATTAACTTTTTATTTATAATACCGACGTCGAAACCATGTTTCTTGTGTTTCGGAGGAAAGGAATTTGTAAATCGGCACATTTATTATTACATAGGCATTAATTAAAACAAGTACCTACCAATTTATATGTGCTTTTTATTCGTTGTCGACGTTCGATTGACGACCTCAGTGGTGCAGTGGGTGAATAGCCGGCTGAGACGCAGGAGGTAGCGGGTTTGATTCCCGTCGCGGAACATAATTATGTTTGCATGATCTACAGATATTTGTTCCGGGTCTGGTTGTTTCTCTATATATATTATAAGTATGTATTTACAAAAATATATATATATATAAGTATTCAATCAGTTATCTGGTTTCCATAGTACAAGCTCTGCTTAGTTTGGGGCTAGATATCGCTGTGTGAAATGTCCAGTAATATTTATTATTATTTATTATGACTAAGTATTTATATAAGTATTATAGTACACAACGCTGAAATGCGACGTCGGACCAAAGTCTTTGACGTCGGGGTCGGGTCTTTGAGTTGGGCATGGACACTTAGCCCGGCGTGGTGATGGCCGATAAAGCAAACCTTGACCGAGTGGTGGCCGATGACAGGCCAGAGAAGTCCAGGACGACTGAATGCGAGATGAGTAGATTACGTAAAGGTCACAGGAAACACCTGGATGAAGGACGATAGAGGAGGCTGGCAGAAAACAAGGGCGGCCTAATAACCCGCAGTGGGTGATGCCGGCCTGACATGATGATGATTTATATGATAAACTACAAAATAAACAGATGAACAATCTATAGACTAGTTGTAAACGATCTATTGATAGTTCAACTGCTCCAGGGGAGGGAGCAAAGACTCGGCCTACATTACCCCACCATGTAAGCAATATCGGAACATTCTTGCATGTTTGTCACAATTCTTGAGACCACGTCCATTCTACTGGCCTTAGATTTATCAATTTCAATTTAATAATCTAGCAATTGAGTCATACAGCTACTTTATTACCTTAAACTGTTAGTGCAGTAGGTCTAGGTGTCCTATTGTTGAGACGATTAGCGAAAAGATCGCGTGATTACTCCGTAATTACCTATATTGCATTGTATTAACAGTTGATCAAGGCCAGGATTGCTATTAACATCTTTATATAAGACAAGTAAGACAGCCACTTAACCTAGTATGAACCAAATCAGTATAATAAATGCCTTGTATAATCTGCATAGTAATAATTATTTTTCACTCTAAACAAAATATTATTTTATCTCTTTATAAAATGGTTTTACTCATAAAACAATTAAGTATATATAGTACAGTCATTCTGGGTAAAATTGCAAGGCTCCACAGCCTCGAGCATCGTCTAAAGGTTGCAAGCCTTTCGATTTTTTATCAGATACATTTCGGAGAGTGTGCTGCGGAGCTTTTCAACCTGATCCCACCATACCCATTCTATGATCGGACAACCAGACGCTCCGCGATGCGCCACCGCTACATGGTAGACATACCTCCCATACGCACAAAGCGGTACTCTTCCACCTTTATATGCGCACCGCCAAGGAGTGGAACGCCTTACCTGAGTCGGTGTTTCCTGATAACTACAACCTAGGGATCTTCAAATCACGAGTGAATAGGTTTCTTCTAGGCAAGCGTGTACCATCGTAGACTGCATCATCGCTTACCATCAGGCGAGATAGTGGTCAAACGCTAGCCTATAATTTATTTAAAAAAAAAATTGGACCCGCCATGTAACATTGGACCACACCCTGAACAAACACTTTTCATGTATTTTTAATCTGTTTAATAACATGGGGGCCTTTCGCTTAATCGAGTTCATTAGTATGATTTTTACATCTGTGGTACATAGTAAAACTTCTTTCAAAATGTTAGCTTTTCGATCTTATGAATATTTGACATAGTCAAATGTTACCCAGAATGTAAAAAATGCGTTAAAATGGGTTTATAGGATGAGAAAAACTGTTGGTCTAATGTTACTCTAAAATCAATATAACTTTGGACTACAACTATTTCTGTCTCTATCTCAGGGTTCACACATAATTTGTAAGCTTTTTAGTGTAATTTGTATTATCCACATCAAAAGACTACTAAATCACAATTACTGTGGAGTAAGCCTATACATTTTATAGACTAACTACCAGAATTTTCTAATAAGTGGTCCAAAGTCCAAAAGTTTTCACACGTAGGTGGTTGTTCTGGGCCTGGTTTCTAGTAATATAATTCTAATATTAATTTTCAAAGCTCTTTTTATTATGCCTGTTGACTGTATTATGTTTTTATTTTTTAATTGTTTAATTTTCAAAACTATTTTAATTATGTCTGTTAACTGTTTATGATTATGTATTTTCATGTTTTGTATCTTTTAATATTTCGTAAGTAGGTACCTAAACGAGTCCGAAAGTTTATAGTAATATGTACCGATAGGTAATTGTAAACACAGTTGCTGCCCTGCACACACAAAAATGGCACCACGGAAGACCAGCGCTATAGTAGTGTTACGAGCTGAGGGTTCGGGATAAAATAATGGGAATCGGTTTAACCAAAATAGCACTTTTATTCAACACGATGACGATGAATACACGAACTTGGTCACACGTATCACAACACACTAATTCACACAACTTGTACACCACTTAAAGTCACCGAAATGATCGCACGTATAGCTTAATCCAGACTGACTCGGGAGCAACTACTGTTCACGCGAGACCCTTCCCACGTCAGTCCTCCAGGGCCTCGCTGAGACTAACTCACTAAGACTGACTGTCCGGCCATCTCTCCGGCCTATTTATATCGCACACATTTCGATTGTTCGAGAAGTGCCAACGTCCATACCACGTTGAAAACACCGGTTCTCGTCCGATCACCGAAGTTAAGCAACGTCGGGCGCGGTCAGTACTTGGATGGGTGACCGCCTGGGAACACCGCGTGATGTTGGCTTATAATAAAAGTTCGGTTAAGCTGTCACGGCCTCAGAGGCCAACAGCGAGATAAGTCCATTCGAAAAAAAAAAAAAAAATTGTTCGAGAACGATGTCGATCCTTCCAGGAAAGGGTCGGTCCCTCGACAAAATGGCCACTCACCATTCTGCGAAACCACAAACAATAGCAACAATAACACAGCAAGACAAAAGCGTTCGCGAAGGTTCGATTATTACTCATTGTTTAACAGCCTCGGCGTAACAGTAGTATAAATATGCTACTATAGCACAATGCTGAGTGGTGACCGTTTTTGCTCACAAAGGGGCATGCCCATATAATGCTGTCAACTGCACAAAAAATTGCGTTCATCCAAAAAATATGTTACATTTTTTCGTTAATCTATGTATCAATCGATTAACACGAAAAGTATCCTACAATATTTTAAAATAATAATGAATATGAAAACGACAGGAAATAAAATGGTACCAAATTGCCTCCAGATGCAAACATTAGTGTTGAGCCAGAGTTGTTCTGAGACAATCATCGATTGTTGATAAAAGACCATAAATAAAACAATCGATTTATTTGACTGTATTTTCACTGACACGAAAAATCGGTCACCGATTTCAGAAGTACGAAACCAAAACGATATTTGTTTCCCAATGAGCGTTTTGTAAATCGTTTTTTTTTTCTCTTTAATTAACCCGGGGGTGGTATTATGCTTGACTCGCGCTGGTAGCGAGCGCCCGAGCGAGATAATCTCAGCCAATCGCAGTGCGCGCTGAATTTGCGCTCAGCTGTTGACGCACCGCAATTGATCTAAATCCTCTCGCTCTCAGCTAACCTTGATCATAATCGGCGGGCCGTTGATCTCAGCGCCACCTTCTAGATGGCTTTAGGATTAACCAGTGGAGAGAAAAAAAGCGGAAAAAAAAATAACTCGGCTTATCTGTAGCATTATCTCGATTTTAATTCGATCAACAAATGAGAGGTTAAAGCTTCGCACGATTTTTGCATAAGGCCATGCAGAGACGAGTTAATGTCACAGACATGAGATATTTTTTAGTTAGGCACCTATCACTCGTTATTACTCCCAAATCATCGAATTAAGAACTAACTCAAACGATAGTCGATATCGATCGATATCGACTACCTATTCAATCAAAGTTTACAAAATCAACACAGAAATACATAATGAATTCTATTAAACATCTCCAAAGGTAAATAAGTACATTTTTTTTTCGCTTGGGTACAATTGGTACTTACATTTTTCGTACATTTTATTACCTTATTACTACCCCTGACACACTAAATATCTGATTTTCAGAAGTAAATAGGTAGGTATATTTTTGTATTTATCTGTGGCGCTCATGTTGAATCGAAATAAACTCGATTTTACTTCGATTCAACATTTGCTCAACAGAATCAGATGATTATTATTTCTTTGCATTAAAATATTGAATTTTGATTTACTGGAATAATTGCCCCCGTCTGTTGATTGTATAGGAGCGCGATGTCAAAAATGGCACTTCTGTGCGCGCGCGCCTTGAGATTAAATATAATCGATTGCTCCATTTGAGCGATTATTTTGCGCCGATAAATCGATATTTCGGATAATAGTCGATGGTCGATATACCAATCCCTATGACTGTGCGCGTACGTCATTCACAAACAAGTACCTACACAAGCCGTTTCCTGTGATCTGTGTCTGTGGCCGTTTCTTTTGTTTTCTCGCGTATTTTTGTTTGTTTGCTGACTTAAAGCTTAAACGATTAAATTGATAGTAATTATCAATATCATAATTTATCTAGGAATCGTTATAATTACAATAATAAACTATTTAAGTTGTAGTTGAATACAGTGATGTAAAACTGGTTGTTTGTGAAAAATAAAAACTGATTTTTCTCATTATAGTAAACTTTTTTATAACTAACTTCTTAGCTCTTTTATTACTAACTAAGCCTAGAATCATTAGCAATTAGTTTCAAGTGTGTGCAGTGACAGCATTTTTTACAAGGGAGAGTGGGCATGCCCCTTTGCTCATTAATGTATACCCATTTGTCTAAGCTGTAATGTACACTTGTGATGCAAAATAAACGTTTTTCTATTTTATTCTATTCAAAGTTACCCAGAATTACTATACCACTTCATTATTATTAATGATTCGTTTATTGGGATTAAACACCTTTTATTTTGACGAATTACCCTGTAATAGTTTAGTTTAACAATTCAAACAAGTTTTCCCCTTTTTAACTTTGATAAATCTGATCCATGCTCAATACATAGCACTGTCTTCCTTACTAAAACTAAATCTCTACTTATTAATAGAAGGCTTTGGCGCTAATTTATTCCCATTGTCCGTTCATTTTCCTTTGAGGTAGCAGGAACTTGAATAATAATCGAATGAGTATTATTCCTTAGACAACATTGAGCTATAATACAGTCTACCTTCATTACCTTTGGTTCTTTGAAAAGCATGCGTGGGACCAGAGCTAGAATCAAAAGGCCTTTTTGCCGCAATAAATTACAAAGTCAGACATTCCAGAGGGAAAAAATCGGGTTTCTGTTTAGAAAATAGATTTTTCTTTGCCGGTTTCCGGCGGTGAACTTTTTATCGAAATTACGGTGTTGCAAACTGAGAACAAAGGCAAAATAAACTAGGTAATTAAATGTTTTGCGATCAAGTTCGTAATGGTAGATGGAGTGCAAAATTTTCTTTTTACGTTTATCACAGTTTGTTCTATATTTTTCTAGGTGAAAGTATGAGGCATGTCAATGTTTTTGGTACTTGACTTAAAGATTGGACCACTAGAAGTTATTATGCCATACACATACTAAATTAATCTGCATTATTAAAGTGGTCCACCTCTAATTTTTAAGCCCCTCAAAACCGGCAACATTGCTATCGATTTCTAGCCATAGTATTTTTATGCGTAACGTGGCAAAATCTTCTCGACTGGTTAACTCATACAAAATAGAGATATCTGTTTATGTGTACCTGAAGCGCACCATAATTTAGACGAATTTGGACACTGCTCCGCGGTATTTTGTCGCCGTGCTTTTTCAGGACGAGATACCAAGAAACGACGTAGAGTGAAGTTTATGCCCACAAAAAGTATTGCAACGAATGACAAGAAACATCTCATTCGTGGCGTACATATTAAACTAAATGAGAAATTAGTCGACATCGACAAAATTTTTCGTGTCATGCGTAACATATCTCACGTCGCGCATGCTAGCCCTAAGGCTCGGACTATATGGCTATATGGTCTCCCCGATCCTGCGAATCCGGAGCATGTCCCGGTTGCTTCCAGGTAAAAATCGGAGTCGGATGGCCTCGGATCATGTGTAATCGATGCAGGAAAAATTCAAATGTTTGGTTATGCGACGGATTGGTCAGAGGCCGTTAAAAAACGGCCCCTGATAAGCCCGGATGCCATATAGTCCAAGTGTCAGATGATAAACTTTAGCCTAAACCATTTATATTTCAGGAATGCACGGCATGCCCTTATTCAACTCTGAAGATCGGGGAATTCCGCTCACGGAACGTTTGCTGCCTTCATATTTGAAGGAGTTAGGATACTCGACTCACCTAGTGGGAAAGTGGCATGTCGGCATGTCTCGGCGGGAGTACTTGCCCACATCGCGCGGATACGACACGCATTATGGAATGAGAGGCGGCTATATAGACTATTATACTTATAACAAAGTTGAAACTGTAAGTATTAACGTATTCTATTTTAAATTTATTAGGTATGTATATCAATCTACCATCATCATAAGTGTAACTACGATACGAAAAGTTTTTTAAAACTAAGTTTATGTTATGTCCTAAAGTACATATCTTTCGGTTTTTCAGTGGCCAAATGGAAGATTGTTGTACGGACTGGATCTCTTCGATGGCGATATTCCGCAGAATGAGGAACAGCGATACATCGTCGATGCAATCACAGATCGATCTATAAAAAGTAAGACATTTGATTTAGAAAATAACTAACAAAATAATGGTGCCGATTCTGATGTTTATTGACTGGCTAAAATACTAACATTGCTGAATAAAACTACCCCAAAAATACGCCTTAACTAAAATAACAAAATTTTACAAATTACACTTAAAATGTTATGCTAATTTGGTCGTGGTAGTGTGAACGATATAAACACGTTCGTAATTTTATGAAATTTTAGTTAGTCAGTAAACAACAGAATCGCAACCATTGAAAGGTTTGATGCCTATTTTGTGCTTAAACAATGCAACATGAAACTCATTCTTTATTGTGTTATATCTCTTAAGAGGTTAAATATACGAAAAATATAATTAGGTAACTAAGACGTTGTAACCTCTATTTAAGTGAATAAATATATTGATAATTTATAATTATTTCTCTTCTCTTTCAGTAATCCAACGTCACAACACATCTCAACCCCTCTTCCTTCACGTGACCCACAACGCTCCCCATGCGGGCAACGGAGGCGCAGCCCTGCAACCACCACTTTACTCTAGCGTTAAACATCGACACATTGCTAACTCTGACCGTCGTCTGTATGCAGGTAAACTAGCAAGAACTCAGCCAGTTGTGTCCATTTTGGAAATTAACCTGCAAATAGAACACCCAAGAAACCCTCCAAATGAGAAATGTAACTATTAGATTGAAATTCCGATCTCAAATTAAATTAATTTCGGAGAAATAGCGCAGGCAGATAAATAACAATTTCTAGAATGTCCGGTACGTAAATACGCGTAAATGTACAGGATGTATGTAAAGGATGTACTCTAAATTGGTTTCGTATGTAGTTAGATAGATTATGCTTATTAAAGATTTTTTAAAAAAAGATAGTGAAATAGGTCATAGTCAAATATTTTTTTAGCAATACAAAAACAGAATCCAATCTTCCACCTCATCATCCAAAATGCAGAAGAACCAATAAAATGCGGCCTAGCTCGACAACTTGTCTATTTGATTACATTGTTAGATACTACTTTATGGTCCAAACAGCTGTCTCAACAATAGTTTAATGGCGGGTTCCTATATCCGTCGGTAACCAGCTACGCCTCGTTTCTCCTTGAAAACGTGTCAAAAGTTTGACATTAGTTTGACATTTTTTCAAGGGGATACGAGTCGTAGTCGGTTACTGACGGATATAGGAACCCGCTATAAGTCAGTATTGCGGGCGCATTGAATAATGGAGATTTTTACCTAATGTTACCTACATTCGGTAGTTATGTAAGTAGTTACCTACTTATAATACTCTTTACTTATCTCAAAGCAACAATCCGAGTAAGGGACCTACATAAGCCCAAACTTAACAAAGTGAAAGGACATTAAAATTGGGTATACTGATTGTAAAATAATACATTGTAGATTATAATAACTCTTTCCTAACCAGTTTCGCGAAGGCTGAGAGAAAGGACAAATTAGGGCTATTACTTTTAAACTTGCCAGGAATGAGTAATATGCTCGGTCGCACAATGACGAAATCTCTCCGTAGTCCCAAAAGTGGAGACTTTGTAGGTATTCCTGATTGAAAAATTTATTGTTAAACTTTTCAGAGGTCGTGACCCAGCTAGACCACAGTATAGGAAGGATTGTCAGAGCACTCGCAGATAAAAACCTTTTGGACGATACTATTATAATATTCGTATCAGACAATGGAGCTCCAACTGTCGGTGATCTTAGAAACTGGGGGGTAAATCTGCCTCTGAGAGGAAAGAAAAACACGCCTTGGGAAGGTGCGGTCAGAGTACCTGCATTCATTTGGCATTCGTCATTCAGGCCTAGAGTTTGGAATGGTCTTATGCACATCACAGATTGGCTGCCGACATTACTTGCCGCCGCTGATGGACGCATTGATAAACCTATTGACGGAATTAATCAATGGGACTCGATCGTACAAGACGGTGAATCGAGACGCAGAGAAGTATTGCTAACTGTAGAAGATAGTGATAGGAATATGTATGCATCATATAGAGCTGGTGATTTTAAGATTGTTGTAGGAAATGTGACTGGTTTGAGTAATGAATACTATGGAGCAGAGTTTATGACGAATAAAGGGCCTACACAAGAATACTATCCTACATTACGCACATGTGAAGTGGCCAGAACGTTTGAGGAGATGGGAATGTATTTGGGCGTTGAAGATGTTGAATCTATGAGAGCTGCGGCTACGATCAGACAAGAGGATACCGAGAGGGATGCTACTCCATGTATTCCGACTCTAAGTAAGTAGCACTAGTAAAGCTTTTAATTATAAATGATTACTAAAAGATAATTTATGTACGCATAGATCGAGAATATGAAATTTCAAGTACAATTCCATAAAAACACTAAAACTCTACCTTTGTTACTATAGGTACTTAATTTATGTTAGTATTCATTGCTATATAGGCTTGATACTGTCATGATCACTATCCAGCTAATTGTATATTATTTTAATAACTATGTACAAAAAAAACGTACCTTTAATTTATAAGACTTGCTAAAGAAATCGTTGTACTTAATTTCAGCGCGCGGTTGTCTATTCAACGTTCGGCGCGACCCTTCAGAGAGTCACGACCTTTGGAACCGCGCTTCCAAAATCGCCGTTCTTTTGACGAGTAGATTACAAGGTCTTTGGTCTATGCAACAAAGACGTGGCCCCTTGGCTCTCCGAAACGAGTCTGATCCAGCCAACTTCGGCTACACTTGGGAGACATACATAACCGGCAACGAGATCGACCAGATTGATATTATAAACTCCCTGAACATTTCCCTGAATTACAGTGTGAATAAGACCAGTAATCGGTTTTCCACTCAAGCGGCAGCTATTAATTGCAATGGAACGACTGGGTTTCGGAACTTTTTGTGTATACTGAAGAGTGTTTTTTAATGCCATTTTTGACTTTATTGATAAGTTTAATTGTTATAGTTTACCTGTTAGTTTAAAGGTTGCTGGGAGCCGTTGATTGGGTGCAAGCCGCAATCTGTTACTCAGGAAATCTACGGGAAAGGCCGATGTTCAGCAATTTAAGAAAGAAAGAAAAAAAAAATGTATTATACCAACCACTATAACAATACAAAAAATATACTTCCTATAGGGGATATGATGGTAATAATGATTACTTGTGTGCCAGAACCCTGCGAGTATATTGAAGTTCACTTGTTTTAATGTATCTAGGTGTTGCAATTAGGAGCAACAATAACGATTCTACTTTCTTTAAGTCTTTATATTTCTATACTATTAATTAGTTTTTAATATGTCTCTATGTTGTTGTGTTATTATATTATTTCCAATAATACGTTTTTTACTGAACATGTGAGATGACTGAGCAACACGACGACAAATTAACGATCCTATTGTTTTAGAATCAAAGAATTCTATTATTACTTTATAAGATACTTTTCACATAACTTAAACATTCTAGTTGGGAACTCTAAGTTACATTTACCTTCTGACATTAGAGGCCTAGAGGTTTAGCAAGTGGCAGTGGATGGGGCACATAGCCCGGAGAACTGGTTGTTGGGGGAAGAAAGCTCCATGAGTGGAGAGTGAAAGTATGACCTAATAAGGGTTGGTGGGAGCCGTTGGGTGCAGGTCTCACAAGATCGGACGCTCCGGATATCTACTATGTTAATTTTCAGTAGATAACTCTTGCTTTAAAAAAAAAGTGGTGCCGACAGAAGTGAAAACTTGAATAAAATCAGACTATACTACAGATATTTATATACAGAGTGACGGTAACAGTGTCACGAGTTTAATGGTTTTTTCCCATCTCAAAAATGCACAACGCGCCTAAAAAAGTTTACACATCAAAAATAATCTAACAACAGGATAGTCTAATAAAATATACTAAGTACTTTCATACAACAAGTAGCAAAATCCCAATCAAATTTAGCAAAATAGAACTATGTATATATTTTACGTATTCTGTTTTATTTTATTTGCAATATTTCCAAACTCTATTTACTTAAGACTCTATTTCTCATAATAACTTTTCAACGTTGCTAGCCTGGGCCTTTTGTAAATAATTGTAAGTAATTCTAAATAAGAATGTTTTTTCTAAAAATACGCTTTTAGGCAAATAGTTACCAATCTCTTTCGGGACAAACACTTATAAAAATGCGTAAACACAAAATAATTTTCAAATTGCGAAATGGTCCTTATTTTAACAAATAGGTCTCGTTTATAAATAATTATTTTGAAGAAAAATGAGACAAGGCTCATTTTGGTGTTGCAATAAAACCTAAGTACTTACTAAAAAGCGAAGCCTATTTCAGTGAGCTATTGTTATTGCTACAATGACACAAATTGTGTCGCAACATATTGGAATTACGTGGTTTCTCTAACTTATAGTTTAAGTTAACTTACATCACGTAATGGTCATGGTCTCATTTTATGCGGATTGGCCGTGATCGTGAAAACCTATCTTACATTGGAAAATGAAAGTTAACCCATTGGCTTAGGAGATCAATTTTTGTTATATGAGTTTTAAAATTAGACGTTTTTCTTAGATATCACACTTGGTAGGTAGGTAGGTGGCAATACTCCATAAAACGAAGCTCTAAAGAAAACATGTGGTGGTAGATGACGCCTTGAAAGAAAATGGTAGGGTTGGATAGGACGAACACGACGAAAACAAGGGGTTGCCTTGGATCGTTCTAAATCTAAATTACAAATTATTAGGTAACATTATAAAATATATTCTATAAGTTAGTTTCCTCTAGTTTTAGATATTTAAACAGTGGTTTTTATGAACATTCACTTTATTTTGTTGTTTTTTTCATCCATTAAAAAAAAGAAATCCTACGTTAAGGTACTTTAGTAAAAAATAGTTGTGTCTTATTTGAGTAGCTTAATACGAGTATTTTGAGAAAAAGCGCTTTCCGCCGAATCAGGGTGGCACAGAACGACAACACGAGTCGTGAAGTTTCCGCGAGCCACCGTCTCTTCTAGGAGAGCGTTACGAATATTTGTGTTCTGTGTGCGCTACTGCCTTCAAACCGGTTAAACCGCGTGCACGCATCTCCTTAAACTATGTTTAAACGAAATTTTGGAAAATCCCTGTTTTCAACCAGTAAAACTTACCTATTTCAGCCAAAGAAGTGTTAGTGCACCTCCAAAAGTGTAGTTTTGTCTCGGGAAATGCGAGAAGGGTAAGATTTTTCTAATTTTAAGCCGCAATTTTTTGAAATTTCCGTTCTCTAAAAGCATTGTTCAGAATTGAAATTTTTAAAAGCGATAGAATCAGTAAATTGTTATAACAGCATTATCTTAACCTGATTTTACTTACTGGTCCTCTCTTACAAAAGTATCTACCTAAGTTTTTATGCAAATGTTTACAAATTGCTACTGAGATTACTTTGAACGTAGAAAGGGGCAGCAAGAATTAAAACCACTATCCGCTAAACCCATTTCCTCGGTAATATAAATTGGACAAATTAATTAGCGTAGAATAAGTTGGGACCGCAGCAAGAAATAGCCGTGGGAAAAATTGCTTTCGAGATGGACCCCGTTATTTAAACTAATATGCAAATAAATAATGCAAATACGATTGTAAAATTTGAACTTTAGCAGACAGTTGTGATCTGAGTTAGGTCTCTCTATCTTCTAAGTAAAGGCAAATTTTGTAAAAAAAAACTTCTAGTTGACCGAGCGAGTGAAGCAAGCGTCTAAGTTACAAGATTGGCGAAAATATGCTTTTGTCCGGCTGTCTGTCTGTCAGTCTGTTCTCGCCTACTGGTCGCATTTTTCAACCAATTTTGATGAAAATTGGCGTACAAGTTCCTTGATTTATTTAAATTTTTTAGAAGGTCGTGATTTTTGATTTATTTATCGACGGATTTCGATCAAATTTGAGAGGCACACTAAGGACTTCATTCTACACAAGATATTGCGGAAAAATTTGATTAAGGGGAGAGTGGAGGGTGGAAAAGTAGTAAAGGATTTTAATTGTTGAAATTTTTTCGGAAAATTTATACCTACTTATATCCTACCTGATCAGACTACGGCTTCACGAGACGAACCTGTGGACACCAGATTAGACCTCTTAGGACCCAGAGAACGCGTAATCGCTAAAACTTATACCAATAACAGTCTACATATGTAGCTATTAGAAAATGCAAGCATCTGAAATTTGGTTTAAAATTAGACTTTCTTTGTTAATTTGGTTGCGCAAATTACTTTTTGGACTTGGGCACGTTTAATGTTCTCACAGAACCACTATTTATAGATTTATTAGGGTTTAATTAGCACGATTAGATCCCGATAGAGACACGCACGTCGCGTCGCGTCGTTAACAAAATCGAGGTGTTAAGGATTTAGAACTTAAATGTCACGACCCTTAACAATAAAAGACAATGCATTGTTTTGTGTTAAATGCATTTAATTAATTAATTAATTATTAATAGGTACATTCTTATTGTGTTTGAATGTGCAAACAACAAAGTTATATTTTGGGCGCTCGCTGCGTCGAACATTTTTCGTATTAAAATAGTTTTATTTTCTGACTTAGTAGTGTTTTGTTTCGTATTTTCAGAATGTTGGTTTGGTTGTTGATGTTTTGGGCCAGTGGTTTAGTGAAATCTGAAGGAAAGGAATCGCCGTCAAATATAGTTTTAATTATTGCAGATGATATGGTAAGTTAATTTATGTAATTCAAGTTTGTTATAAAGATTACTTCAGAATATTATTATTATTATTTGTAATAGCTCACACAGGCAGCTCTAGAGCTGATGTGTGTATATCTTATTTATTGTCAGTGCGCTTTAAATATTTGTCCAGTCTGTTTTTGAAAGCGTTCACTGAGGGGGCACTAATCACTGACTCTGGTAACCGATTTCAAGTGTCCACTACGCGATTGGGCAATATGTGCTCCCTTGGTTTGCTGGTACTTGGCCCGCGTTGCAGCTTCAGTGAGTGTCCTCTCAACCTTGCATTATTGTTCATGGTATATAGTATTTGTGACAAGTCTGGTATGCTGTAGTGGTCGTTTAGAATCTTGTAAGTCTCTATAAGATCTCCGCGCTCTCTACGTTCTAACCTATCCCTATATCCTAACCCAAAATAGGGTAATTCTAACCGTTAAAATGAAAAATGTCTCCTTACTGCTTGCCTAGCTTTCGACTTATCTTTTGTACAAGGTTAACGCACCTAAAACAACTGAATTTACTGAAGAAAATAGCTGATTTTTGAAAATATGAAAATTTTTAATTCTGAAAGAATAAATAAAGAAGTTATAATAATATTTTTTGGGTAGTATATGTATATGAATGTATTTGTAGAATAAAGAGTGTCAGTCATATTGTATGAAACGCAGTATGACTGACACTCAAAATACTGTCACATCAAAATACTGTTCGTGCTCTGAAAATTTATAAGAGAGATCCATAGAGCTATATTACTGAGTTATAATCCTAGTTATAGAATACACTTTCATAATAAGTTTTATATTTGGTGCTCCAGGGTTGGGATGATGTTAGTTTCCACGGATCCAATCAGATTTTGACCCCCAATATAGATATGTTGGCATACATGGGGGTGGCTCTCGAAAGGTATTACAGTCACTGCGTATGCACTCCTTCTAGAACGGCGTTGCTGACAGGAAAATATGCTTATACTCTAGGTAAGACGTGGTTTTCTATATAATACAAATTTCATTTAAATCTTGTGTAAATAAATAAATAATGCTGGACATTTCACACAGCGCCATCTAGCCCCAAACTAAGCAAAGCTTGTACTATGGGAACCAGATAACTGATAGAATACTTATTTTTTTTAAATTCATTCTCAAAAATCCCAGATCAGGATCATCAAATCATCTGTAGATCATGCACACATTTGTCCTGAAGCGGGAATCGAACCCGCAACCTCCTGCGTCTCAGCCGGCTATTCGTCTACAGCGCCATGGAGGTCGTAAGTAGGCTGAAAATATCTCTAATAGTTCAACGTTTGATATTCAAAGCCATGTTCCAAAATCCGATTAGTCACACTGCAATATTTCTCAGGTATGCAAGGCTATCCCCTGACAAATGGCGAGGATAGAGGGCTTCCGATAACGGAAAAAATATTGCCCCAATATTTGAAGGAGCGGGGCTACGCAACACATTTGGTTGGGAAGTGGCACGTAGGCCATTCCAGGATCGAATATTTGCCAACAAAAAGGGGTTTTGATAGCCACTTTGGACATAGAGGAGGATATATGGACTACTACGAATACACAATTGAAGAAACTGTAAGTAATTTGGAATTTTACTTTGTAGTTAAGTAAGTAGTGTCCCAGTTTAAAATGTAGAGCAAAGAAAATGGTTCGATTTATACAACGTCTTTTTAAAATTTAAAAACCGTGGGGGGTGCTAATTTTGAATCAAAGTAACACCAAAACAAAAACGTTGCGTTATGCACATTTAGTATCGCGCTGACTCGCGTGACATCAGTCAAAAACGTGAAACCCAAACCAAACACGTTACGTTCCAAGATTTTTAAAACCATCACAAAAATTTCAAGCCTAGACGGGACTTGAACCTGCAACCTTCTTCTTGATACGAAGATGCACAATCCAACTGTGCTACCAGGCTAATTCACGTCAGGGTCGAAATTAGTGAGATGATTCAAATTACGACTAAAGCGCCGTTAGCTCCATCTACAGGAAAACTTATATAGTTTTTTTACCTGCTCAATACCAAACGCTTAGTACATTGACAAGAGATGTCGCGTTGCTTATTTATTAAATAGTATTTTTCATTATATGGTGTTATCCGAACACATACGGAAAATCCCAAGAGTTTTAAAGCCATCACAAAAACTCAAGCCTAGACGGGACTTGAACGCGCAACCTTCCTCTTGATACGAGGATGTGCAATCCAACTGTGCTACCAGGCTAATTCACGTCAGGGTCTAAATTAGTGAGAAGATGAACGTTACGTTCCAACGTTAGACAGGTTCAAAATTAGCGCTATTGCTCCCCTGAAAATAGTTTGTTCAGAATCGAGAGTTGAGCCGATGTAACTTCTTTTTAGGGTAGATTAATAATTATAAAAAAAAATATTATTCACAAAAATTACTAGGCACACACTTAGTAAATTTGCTTTGCATGCAATATGTAAGTTGTTATGTAATGTATCAGTGAAAAGTGAAGATTTCCTTAAATTTGGCACCATTTCCGTCTTATTATCTAAGATTCGTAGAGTTATGAAGCAATCAGAACTGCTCAGAGCAACATCTATGCAAATATCTTCCACAATAATTAACTTATACAACTAATTTATTGACAAATTAATTACTAATTAATAGAAATCAGTTTGGGTATTTCATGAAGACGTTACATATTATTTTTCACGTTTTCACCAAAACAGCGCATTTCATAATCATTTTAATCCAAAGAGAAGAAAACGATTCTATGCGATATAACCTCCCATTGTATTCATTTGTGATTTTTTTATACAAGTTTGTTTCTTTTGTGGTGTGCAATAAAGTATTTTATTAATTCGTTCATCAGTAGCATTCTCTAAATATCCCGGCCCGACCGGATTCCATTAATGTGGCCGCGGAATAAATTAATTAAAAACTTACTTTAAGTATATAAGTTTATTATCGGTATATTACGTTGAAAACATGTCAATGATGACATGGAAACGATAGCTAAGATCAAGTTTTTTGCAGTGGACTTCTGGCGAAGTATCCGGTTTGGATTTATACAGAAATATGACGGCAGATTGGGACTCTAATGGCTACATCACTGATCTCTACAATCAGGAGGCGAAATCAAGTAACTCATTTTAACTTTGTTTTTCCCGTTGAAGTAAATCCACAAATTTCAAGAGACAGTCCTTACAAGACTTGCTAGCTGCCAACGGCATCCTTTTAACCGAATTGGGGGATATAAATCTAAAGTTGCGACGACAATGCACGTCTA
Source organism: Philereme transversata (assembly GCA_963924445.1). NCBI lineage: Eukaryota > Metazoa > Arthropoda > Insecta > Lepidoptera > Geometridae > Philereme > Philereme transversata. The sequence goes on from OZ004353.1 coordinate 11,221,792, forward strand.
AGAAGCTTCTAAGTCGTATTCTATCTAATCTTGGAGAATTTAGGGTTGGTCTGTTCCATTTTAAATTGGTCTATTTGTCGTGCCAACACAAAACTGTGCCTGGACAAAGTTTTGGGATATCTATATTGTATTCTACCCAAACCAGTTCAGGTAGGTACTCCAATATATCAAAATAAATAAAGTGGTTGGTTGCATTTGCTTAGCATGCACAAAAGCATGCATGAGTACCTACGTACCTGAACATATTTCAAATGTATACAATAAATACAATATTATGATATTAATCCAGGGCAAAAAATATATCACATAATGTCTAAAGATATTTTTTATTGTTTTGGCAGTTATTATGCATCACGACTCTTCAATCCCTTTATTTCTGATGGTGGGACATAACGCGCCACATGCTGGTAATGACGCCGCATTGTTGCAGGCACCGCCTGAAGAAGTCCGAGCTATGAGGCATGTAGAGTCTCCCGGGAGGAGGATATACGCTGGTAAGGTGCTACGGGAATTTTAGGCACTATTTTCATTTATGAACTTTTTTTGCGAGTGGATTTTGGATATATTTTGTCAGAAACAGTAGGTACGTACATATATGTTTCGATAAAATTCCTCAGAGGAATCATATTTTACGGTGCTAAAAACCAAGTATAGGTATCCTAGTTTAATATTACAGCGTTCCAGGCCTTAGTTATATTTCATGCTGTTTCTGACGATGGCACAATGGCAGATACCGCGTCGGCTGACATGCACCTACTACCTACATTTTCACGCTGTAAATTAGTTAACCGCAAAACCGATGTGTTCACCCTGTTTGCAGAGGGTTTCCTGTATTTTCGCAAACACGAAAGTAGATCGTTACTCAAAATTAACAATTTTAACCCTCTCAATTTCAGCCATGGTGAAGAAATTGGACGATAGCGTCGGGGATATAGTAAAAGCTTTATACAAAAAGGGTATTTTAGAGAATACGGTAATAGCCTTCGCGTCAGATAATGGTGGGATCACACAATCGAATCGCGCTTCCAACCGGCCTCTAAGGGGAACAAAAATGTCACCTTTTGAAGGAGGCTTGAGAGTACCTGGACTAGTGTGGTCTTCTAATATGAGCTGTTCAAATCATTTGTGGAAAGGCTATATGCACGTGAGTGACTGGTTGCCAACTTTGATAAGGGCTGCTGGCTTTAAGCCTCCAACAAATATTGATGGAATAGATCATTGGAGTACTATTCTTGAGAATAGAGAATCAGACAGACAAGAAATGTTTGAAATAGATGATTATTCAGGGTTTTCTTCTATTATTCACGGTGACTATAAACTAGTCGCAGGAGATCCTTCATCAGAATACAGCCACTATTATGGAAGGGATCTAAATGGAATTATAGGTAAAGGTCTTAACTACACCAACGCTGTTGCAAAATGTCACGTCTACTCTGTTATGGCAAAAATTGGCAAACCTTTTAATATGAGTAACATAAATATTAGGAATGATATAAAAGTGAAATGCAGCAATGAGACAAAAGAAATCTGTTTTCCTTCGAATGGTAGGTATATCTTTAAACTTTGTTATACCAATACATTTACTAATTCTGGTATAATCAAATGATAAATTCATTGTTTTAGGTACAATTTGTCTTTACAATATAAAATCAGATCCATGTGAAACCAAAGATATTTCAATTGACAATCTTGAAATGGTTTCATTGCTGCAAGCGCGCTTGGAAACGGAAATGAAGCGATTAGTGCCAAGAATAAAACCAATATTTAGAGACCCCAAGGCGACTCCAAGTCTACATAACTATACTTGGTCTACGTGGATTTGAGTTTACTTGTTTCGAACATATGACATGAAAGTAAGAAAATATACAAATGCACACAAGCGAGAGCTTTGAATTGAAATAAGGAAATTTTATATAATTTTTCTTTTATCATTTTGGGAAAAGGGGTACAGGGCCTGATTATTCATATTCTATTAGCACATGCAGTCATTCCAGGTGCAGGAAATAAATTAAACTTAAATTATATCTACGCCCAAAAGTTTATCATCAATCTGTCTGTTTTCACCCACTTCTATGCCTCTTTTAACTCTCCACTCGCCAATAAAAGTACGGAACACAGCGAGGTGAATGATACTGATTGGTGGCAGAAATTATGTACGGTGGTAGTACTTCCCTGGACAAACTCTTTAACAAAGAGCTACTACTAACATAAAAGGGGTGTGATACCGGGTGGGTCATCTACAAATAAATGTTTTAAAAGAATGTATCTATCATATTTTTCGCTGCATGAAACATGTTTAAAACCATGCAATAAAGGTAAGGGCTTCGACGTGATGTATAAAATAAATTATTAGGTAGTGGGTTCACTCAACCGTGATTGCTCAAGTATTTATAATGCAGGCTACAGCCAGACCTTACGAATATACGGTATCTACCACTGTTACCTTTCAACTTCTGGGTACCTTTGGTTCAGTATTTAGTATTAAGTTATTATTTTAGTTTAGTTAGAGCATAACCAAAATTCTTACTAACCACCACAAACAAAGCACCACTCCGAGGGGGTTGTAGATAATAGTAATAACTAGTGGTTCGCCCCGAACTGAGATCTCGTGAGTCTCCCATATAAACAAAAATATATTATTCGTAATCTTTGACTATCAAAATAGTGCCACGAAATAAACAACCACCTTACATGACCTACAGTTTCATTCAAATTACAGGTAATGGGAGTTCATAAAATTGGTTATTACTTTTTGGGGTACAAATGCAGTTGTTCTGGATTTCAGACTTTTGCCTATTTGCGTCATTAAAGCTAAACGAATACCAAATTTCAGCATTGTGGGGTCACTGGTGTACCCTGTGAATTTTGTCAAAGTTTTGTTTTTATAACTCAAACATTACAAAAATTAAACTAAAAATAAAAACACGGTTGAAATGTACGAATTTCATTCATTCATTTGACGCCCCACTTGACCTAATAGTCTAATTTTAATTTTTTTTACCCCTCTTGAACCCCAATATCCCAACAGCCCCCCAACGTTTTTAGCTCATTTAGTCACAACAAAATCGTGCCATCACTACCTACCTATGTATCAAATTTCACGATGATCGGATCAACGCTTCGAAAGTTACCCTCGGACAAACAAACATACATATATACTTACATACATTCTACATACATACATACAACGCCGATTTACCCAAGTTGATTTGTAGATCTCGCTTCGCTCGATCAATAATATAAATCTTTATTTCAGACTTGTTTTACAACAAGATCAAATATAATACAACCAACACACACATAAAATGGAAGACAAGACATAAAACATAATAAAAAAAGTATAAACTGAATAACTACCAAAGACAAATTACAAAATTTGAGATCACAAACTAATACTCGTATATGTACTTACTTAATTATTAACTTAACCCAATGCATAAGAATAGGACAATTTAGTTTGGCCGCGATAATTTTCAAAATGCTGTTAGGACTATTCGTTATCCGCCCCAGGGGCAAAACTCTTCTTGCACCGTCACTTCTTGCACCGTCACTTCTTGCACCGTCACTTCTTGCACCGTCACTTCTTGCACCGTCCCTTCTTGCACCGTCACTTCTTGCACCGTCACTTCTTGCACCGTCACTTCTTGCACCGTCCCTTCTTGCACCGTCACTTCTTGCACCGTCACTTCTTGCACCGTCACTTCTTGCACCGTCACTTCTTGCACCGTCACTTCTTGCACCGTCACTTCTTGCACCGTCCCTTCTTGCACCGTCACTTCTTGCACCGTCACTTCTTGCACCGTCACTTCTTGCACCGTCACTTCTTGCACCGTCCCTTCTTGCACCGTCACTTCTTGCACCGTCACTTCTTGCACCGTCACTTCTTGCACCGTCACTTCTTGCACCGTCACTTCTTGCACCGTCACTTCTTGCACCGTCACTTTTTGCACCGTCACTTCTTGCACCGTCACTTCTTGCATCGGCGAACATTGCAGATGCACTATAAAATTGCGGTAGACTAACAGCTTTCTAAAATTGTTATTTTACTATCCACGTAAAGCCCTGATAGATCTTTGGGCATGCCTAACCATAGGATGCAACTTCACCTGAACAGTTAGCAAAGCTATCATATTCCCTCTCACCGCTAGCACTCTGTTTTCCCTTTTAATATCGGCATCATCCTTTTTGTCTTCAGTAACAAAATGCCCCAGGTATTTAATTGTTTAACCATATGTAGTTAAGGTAACTTTTCACGGAAGCTTTAGGAGCATTAAAGAATCTTTATTTCTCATTTAAAAACATTGTCACATAAAATGAGAAAGAATTTTAAACTTAGTAACATTATAGTCTCAAATTAACATTGCATAAGTAGGTACATAAACAAATTAGCTTTTAAATTTTTAACAAAAACTTTTTTAAATTAAACTTTTCTTTACGTTATATTAAAGACCATGATTATTCGCGTAAGACTCGCAAATAGCTACTAGTTTTATGAGCCCACTAATTGAAGGTAACAAAAAAAACATATCAATTGGACGACCTCTGTGGTGCAGTGGGCGAATAGCCGGCTATGACGCAGAAGGTTCCGGGTTCAATTCCCGCCGCGGAACAGATGTTTGCATGATCTACAGATATTTGTTTCCGGTCTGGATCTTTTTCTATATATTATAAGTATGTATTTACAAAAAAAGTATATAAGTATTCTATCAGTTATCTGGTTCTCATAGTACAAGCTCTGCTTAATTTGAGGCTAGATAGCACTGTGTGAAATGTCCAGCAATATTTATTTATTTGTAATCCATATCATACAACCAACATTTCTTTTGCTTAGCTCCCCAATCAGTGGGTTTCCTCAGTTGGTTTGAAATAAAAGCAGTGGACTGTATTATAATGCTAGTTTATTGGACGTCAAGGAACGCACCTACAAAATTAGTTCCGTTATCGGAGGTAATACTTTGAGGCTTCCCTCGACGAGCCACAAACCGGTTTAAAGCGGCCATGTATCCCTCTTTAGTTAGGTCTGTAACGAGCTCCAGGTGCACAGCTTTAGTAGCTAAGCAAACAAAAATGCACAAGTAAGACTTCAGCAGGCAACCTCTACCTTTACGGTTGGCTATCATAACTGGCCCTGCATAATCCACTGAACAGTGTAAAAAAGGGAATTCCAGTGTAGTTCTGGATTCAGGTAACTGTCCCATTATGGGTTGAACATTACTGGCTTTAAATCTAAAACATTTAATACAACCCTTTGCTATAGATTTAGACAGTTCATTGATGTACAGATTGAACATTGTGGGCGAAGCCCCCTTGCGCACTCCACATTCCAACCTGTACATGTATGAAAGACTATTAACCGTCTAATCTAAAACTGAACGCCCCTCTACCGCGTTTACTTGAGGTTGACGCACAGCAAATCATTTCAAAATGAGCCTTGTGATTACAGAGATAAAGAATATTTCGTTTTGACATATAATGAAGTAGAGGGGCGTTCAGTTTTGGATTAGACGGTTAACCGGATGACAGTACTAGAACTTAAACATTGAAAAGTTATTCTGGCAATATCCCTTCCAGTTTCCTTCACAAAATGGCATACGGAACTCTATCAAACGCTTTTGAAACTTTAAAATGTCTAAGAAGCATGCGTAGACTAGGGGCTTCCTCTTCTTGTATGGTACTGGACTGTATTTTCGGTGGACACACCTCTTTAAAATCCAAATTAGGCATCATGCAATTCAACTTCTCTATTAAGGTTCATAGAATCAAGTCGAAGTGTTTATGATAACTAATTATGGTTTTCATAATAAATAACTTTTTACTTTATTCGGGTTTCGATGGCCGCAGATTTAGATTAAGGATGGAGATAACTGAGATTCTGAGAGCTGTTTTCTAGAATTTTAGTAATATTTTCAAAAACATAATAAAGGATCCCTTCTTTTATAAAATGAACATGGAAATCAAGCGGACGGTGAGAAGCACCTATTTTCAGATTTTTCAGTCAGTGGTTTCACGACCCAGCGATTTTTTAAATCTCCAACAAGAAGCTTCTGAATACAGTTTTGTTATTTTACCTTATGATACTGTAAAATTTATCAAAATACAAAATTTTCACATTGCTCCATTTCGTGATTAAAATCTATAGAAAATACCTTTTCGGGCACAGAATAATATTGCAGATGGAAAGTAATTTACATACATAAATATACAATATACTTAATTTTAGGCAGATTACAGTAATGAAATCCAGTCGCTATGGCAGTTCTTTACTGTCCATGGAGTCAAACTGTGAAATTCACACTATCCGCGCAAGTCCATCACTAAGCACTTTTAAGCTTAGAGTCAAAGAGCATTACCTGTCCTTGTTAATTTTTAGGTTATTATGTATAAGTAGGTAAGTATATTATTATGTATAATGTGTTATGTTTATCTGTAATGTAAGTATAATTTATGGGTATTATTTTTAATATGTATAAGTATTTTATTTATTATGGTATATATTATGTATAGCTATTAGTATTAGTGTTTTACTCCTATGCCCTTTTCTGTGTACGTACCCACCACTATAATCGACTATCTCTATCTTCAAAGGTTTGCTGGAAGAAAACTCTTATTAGGGTTAAGCTCGCCTTTGTACATGCCCATTTTGTAAACTGTTTCTGTCTATACATTTATTTGTGTACAATAAGGAATATGAATATGAAAGAATTAGCCTGTTATTACTAATGTATATTCCAGTTTTTCTATAAATGATTGTAATGTGTCACATAGATTTTTCTTAAAACTTTGATTTCTACCAGTTTATTAACGTAAGACATCACCAAGAAAGATCTTTAATCTCACAATTACATCTAATTACTATCAATAATTATATTTAAGTAACCTGGGTATTAAAAAACGAACAGTATTCTGTTCGTTTTTTAAAGCTGATATACAAAAGGACCTGAATCTGTGACGTTTTTAAAGTAAAGCTAACGGAGGAAATGGGTTTCCCGGTCTCTTCTTTAGATAATTGAATCAATTTGTTGACAAATTACTTAACTTATTTCTATCCAATTCGAAGAAATTGCCGGCAATTTGCACCCTCCTCAGTACTTTTTAGGTTGTTATTATGCAATACAGATCTACAATTTACTTGGGATACCTGGAGTTCTGATCGATTAACACCTTCATCTATACCTATAAAATGCTTTGTCCTGAATGACTGACTGACGGATCAACGCACAGCCTAAACCGCTAATCGTAGAGACCTGAAACTTGGAGGGTGTGTTCTTTGTATGACGTATTCATCCGATAAGAAAGGATTTTCTGAAGTTCTACCCCTAAGGGGGTGAAACAGGGGGCAAAGTTTGTATGAGACAACGTGATTCCTTGATCCAGTCTACTCGAATTTTGCATAAACCTTTTATAACAGAACTGATGGTAGACGTGTTTCGTATTTTATTGAAATTCATCCCCTAACGGGGTAAAAAGGGGTAGAAAGTTATTTTGGCGCTGATTTGCTTTGAAGTTCTTTTCTTTTGGTGTTTTTTTTTACTCCTCTTGAACCCCAATATCTCAACAACCCCCCAAAATCTTTAGTTCATTGAGTCACACCAAAATTGTGCCATCATTACCTACCTATATATTAAATTTCACGATGATCGGATAAACGCTTCGAAAATTATCCTCGGACAAAAAACATACATACAACGCTGATTTGCCCAAGTTGATTTGGAGATCTCGCTTTGCTCGATCTATAAACAACTATAATAAACAACCACTAACTCATTCTAACTATGTACATACAATAAGGAAATCAATTACTGATTCGAAAAGCATGGTGCTTGTTCATAGAAGTTTCGCTGAATGTAGGGGCATCGACGAGGGCCCGACACCGACAGAATTTCATTAGGCCGATATTATCCTGCATTACTTTCAAACACAATTATCCAACACTGCCTAACCAACCCAAAAAAACAAAAAGCACCCAATTTTATTTTTGTAGACGAAAATATTTTTTTTTTGGGATAATCTTATAGCGGAATAAAGAAAGAGACTGTGGTTTCTTGAATGTGATTTCTAACTTTGTATTTGTTCTGTTATACGAATTTATAGAAACCAATCAGTTGTTAGGCATATTTGATGAAAGCTTAAACTGCCTTATCATCATCATCATCATCAATAACAGCCCGTACGTACGGGGTATAGTATCTTTTTGCGTCTGCGATTGACCTCTATCTTGAGCTTCTCTGATCCAAGTGATGCGCGCGACTCTACCCAACGAGAAAACTACAATAGACAAAAATTAAATAATATAGCACTGTTTTCTGTTATTCATATAGGAGAAGTAGATCCACATCGGGCGCGATAATGTTGACAATGTTCGAATCAGTTTGCTGAGTACTCCATCCACACGCGTAGTGTATGCCGTGCACACTCGAATACGATCTCATGTTCTGAATACCTACAAATCTACATCAGAACAAATATACACCATATCATAGCTTCGTAGCGTGCGTTTGAGTACCTACTTGCTTAACACATTGTTGTTCCACTTGAATGGTGTATTGTCATTGTCATTGAAGTGCTTGAGTGCACCTTTACAGCTTGAGGGTAATGGCTTCTCAACAAGTAAAATTGAAAACTATACTAGTGGTTCACCCCGAACTGAGATCTCGCGAATCTCCCAAAATAAATATTATTCTTAGGGCGACTTGCACAACCATGCCTAAACGTATTTAGTGCCCAAATATGATTTAAGGAGTTGTCAAATCATACAAATAATTCAAATTTAAACATGTTTAGTCGCTAAATACGTTTAGTGATCTTTGTGCATGCCGGCTTTCATCTTTGACTAATAAATTGGTGCCACGAAATGCATAACCAACCTACTTGACCTACAGTTTCATTCAAATTAGATGTAAAGGGGGTTCTTGTTATTGGTTATATTTTTTTGGGGTAGAAATGGCAGTTATTCTGGATTTCAGACTTTTGCCTATTTGTGTCATTAAAGCTACACGAATACCAAATTTCAGTATTGTGGGCTCACTGGTGTACCCTGTGAATTTTGTCAAAGTTTTGTTTTTATTATGGCTAATAACTCAAAAACTATATAAATTAAAGTAATAATAAAACGGGGTTCAAATGTGCTAATGAAGACCTTTCATTTGACGTCCCATTTGACCTAATAGTCTCATTTTCATTTTTTTTTACCCCTCTTGAACCCTAATATCTCAACAACCCCCCAACATTTTTAGCTCCATGAGTCACACCAAAATTGTGCCATCACTACCTACTTACATATACCAAACTTCATGAAGATCCGATAAACGCTACAAAAGTTATCTTCGGACAAACAAACATACATACATACATACACCGCCGATTTGCCCAAGTTGATTTGGAGATCTCGCTTCGCTCATCAATTAGCTAACATCGGATCCAGTACCTAGCCAGTCGCAGGTATATCTCCACAAGAATTTCTTAACATATAAAAAAATTAAAAAAACGACGTTGTATGACAATATTTATTTCCGCATACGCCATTGTACAAATGGCCGGTCAAAACCAAGTGAGCATCAATATTCTGTCAATAATCTATAAAATAACGATCTTACGATTATGAAAATAACTATCTTTTTTAATCTTATGACTGAAAAATCTCCTAGGTCTTTTTGTAGTTTTTGGAAGTTTCATTACCTCAATCAGTAATTTGCGGGGTGTTAGTGTATTGGGGGAGTAGGAGAGTCTTATGTCTTCTATGTACTTCGTTTTCGTATACTAAGTAGTATATTTTTGTGTATGCTATGTCACAAAACATATTTATTATGTATATTATTGTGTATAATACGTATATTATTATTTAAAACAAAAAAAAACTGTTACCTAATTACACATAATTATAGTAAGCCTAGTGAGATTAATTAGAATAGAATAGAACACGCTTTATTGTAAATCACACTTTAAATTAAAAAACAAACAATACACGCAGAAATACAAGTAGCGGTCTTATCGCTAAAAGCGATCTCTTCCAGACAACCTTTGGATGGACTGGATTTCACGAGAACGCTATAGGACGGTAGCTTTTAATAAAATAATTAAATATTGAATAAACAGTGTACTTACATAAGCAAAAAATAAATATATATTTATATATGAGTATACATCAATATATTAAGTACATAAATATTCCATACTAATAATACAAAAGGTATATTAAATAAAATACAACAAGTAGGTACATGGTGCGTAATAGAAGGGTGAAATAAAACCAAGAGTAGCGATAACGTAACGATACATGAGAAAATGAGAAATCAGCATTGTAGCGCAGATTGTAGAGTTTAAATAGAACTGTTTTAAAGATGGGAAGGGATTTGGCCGTTCTAATGTGCGGAGGAAGAGAGTTCCATAGATACAATGATAATTACATAGATAATTACAGTGAGTAATACTGGTTTTGTCAAGACACCCTACTAATATATGCTAGGTGGTGCTCGAGATTGCAACCTAGACGCAGTAAAATCAGTAATGTCTTCAAATATTTATCCTGTCCAGATGAGGTAACCCTAACTTGCCCCTATTCTATTTTACGATCTCTCGTAAATTGTGTGACTTTTTGGGGCAGAATAAATTTTGATTCATCCCTTATTTTGTTGGTCATCCTGTTTATTTAGGATTTGATCGTACCATACAATTGAAACTGAGCAATAAAAGTACTTTTTAATGTTTTATACCTATATGCTGTTTTTATGTGGTAGGTATTTGTGGTGAGTGTTTTGGTTAGAGATAGTAAAATGTGTTACTATTTAAAAAGCGCTAATGATTGTTTCAATATAAATTCTGCGAGTAATTAGCTTCGTAACTTACATGAACGAACATGAAACAATTTTCGGTGGCTGTTATCCTTATTTCTATAAATTAATATTCGTGTGATTTCACGAGATAGCGAAGTACCTGATAGTTCATTGTTTGCTAAGTTTAATTGGAAACGTCACATACACTGCATCGTATCGAAATGAGCTTCCAAATGACGGTAAAACAATAATCATTTTGTAAATTAGATTCCTATTTATCGAGGAACTGTTGTTCGACAATAGTAAATTATACAAACTTTCAATTTGTTATTTATTTTGACCAAGCTGCGTTCATCAGATTGAACACTGCGTATGCTTGCCGGATCATCTGAAAGATAAAGATAAATTAAACCGAAACATTTTCGGTCGTAACACCGATTAAACAGTAATTTTGTTATCAATCTTAATAATCCTTTAATAATGAGAAAAGGAGTTAATAAATTACCCTCCTTCGCAGTTGGATAAAAACTCTATTGGCATTAAAAGAACCAAAGACTTGGAGAATGGTTGAAATCGTGAAATGCACCTATGTGAAATGTATAATATACTGAAAATCTATGGGGGAGGCCTATGTTCAGCAGTGAACGAGCTGTGACTGATGTAATGATGACGATAATGACTTACAGTAGCAAAGGTGTCTAGGCTTATGTTGTAGAACACGGTGCTGATGCCAAGAGGCCGCGTGGCCCTGGTGAGCATGAACAGTACTGTCTGCCGAATACTCTTGTCGGGGTACTTCTCCCATCCGCAAGAATAGATGGCTTGCCGAAAATAATCACTCTTCAATACGAAACAAAATTATTTAATTACCAATACGCAAAAGTAACAATAAAAAAACTATGATTTTAATAATTTTACTTACCCTTTCCATAAGCAGGTCACTGTAGAAACATGGCATCAAGAAATGGAGTGTAGAGGCAAGGAAAAGCATGAAAAACTCGTAGTTAATTGTATTATAGCGGATATCCTGTAAACGAAGATAATTAGTTCAGTAGGGTAAAAGCCAGATACTTGCCTCAGTGGGATACTTGCCCCGGTTTTGAATACATTATGTTAGGGACGTTAGTGGCATTAGCGCTTTACTATAATTGTAAGTGCCTCTCCTACAGACCTCAGTATCATGTAAACCGTCAATATAGGCGTACACGTTTCGTCTGTGAGAGCGAAAATCTTCCGCGGCGAAACTTCGACGGCCGTCGAATTTATATTGGTAAGTAATTTCTATTGAATATTTTTAGTACTGATTGTGGTTTCAGTCAACTTTTTGTTTCTTTGCATGCATTAGAGTTTGAATTACACTGTTTATTAAGTTTTATTGTTGAATTGTTTTCATTTACTTTGTAAATAAAAAGGGCAAGTACCCGTATCAAAAAGGATAGTCGCCCTAGTTACTTTTGCGGATAGTTATGCTAGGGATAATTATCCGCAACAATAAATTATTTAACGAGCAACGACATATTTTTTTTTGGTGTTTTATCTAACTATTTAATCTAGTTTAAATAAAATAAAAACTTAATTGTTTCTGGATTCATTCTAGGTGAGCAAAATTCCTCGCAAGTATCATCGTAAATCAGGCATGGTACCGCGCCACATAAGCAGGACAGAAGATAGTTTAGTCTTTGTGTTCAAAGAATTGACTTAATAATATAAACTGATTACATAAACTGATTGTTTACATTAAAAAAATCACAATGAAGCATTTATCCCCGCTTGAGGAAAGTATCCTCCGAAGAATGTTTAACATAAGGCTACTATCCGCTAGAGTAGGCAACTATCCCTGTTTTGGGAGGTCTAATAAAAAAGGATTAACTCAAAAAAATTAGTCTACTATAATAGATAAAAAACCCATGTTTTGATATACATCTCGCATTATTCTAATTAAGTACATATTTTTTTATAACAGAGCTTTTTTGAAAAGTGAGGCAACTATCCGACTTTTACCCTAGATATTGTGAAAATCCTCCCATCCTAAGGAGCGGAGGCAGGTAGGTAGGTAAATTCGAATAGTTACTATTGTTTGAAGTCAATTTTCCTTTATTCACTTGGCAGGAATAGCATAAAAGGTGAGAAAAATAAATAAATCTTACTTCAACAATATGAAACGCGATGATAGGTAAAATTATTGTGGTGGTTTTCATATTAAATTCATTTAGGACTGTGAAATTTATTTGGACTTGATTCACTAATCTGTAAAAATAAATATTATTTTAACTTAATTAAATATCCTTATTTCGTAAATGCTTATTATTCATTAGTAGGTACCTGTACAAATCCTGTAGTTTGATGATAATTTCTTTTAAGTTTTCTTTCATTTGTTCTACAGTTGCTGAGTTAGAGAGTGCGGTATTAATCCTCCTACTCAGTAAATCCAACTGTCCGCAAGTATGTAGCGTGAATATTGGTATAAGCGGATCAAACCCTATGTACATTAATGCAGCAAAGAAGGCAAATATAACACAAAGCGCGAATAATCCCCCATACGTCGATGGAGAATCTTTGTGTTTTTCTATAATTTCTGGGAAAGTGATATCAAATATTGGTATTAGTTTGTTTTCTCCGATCCAGAAAGAGTGAGCCGTCATAACCACAGCTTTTAATAGAAAAACGACGCTTGCGCAAGAGGCACACACGAACCAAAATAGACACGTAACTTTACCTTTCTTAGCATATCGTTTTACAATATATTTTTCATCTGGTTCGAATTGTTTGGACAGCTCGTAATCATGGTTCACATTACGAATAAGGTCCACAATCGATTGCTGGTGATAAAGCAAAACCAAATATTTTATAGTTGTATTCATACAAATTATAATTATTGCCAAATTTTTGCAAGCTTCGGTAAAGTTTCCGTTTCTGATATCATGAAATAAAATAGAGTTGAACAAGAGACAAAAACAAAAAATGTTAATTGAAAAAACAAAAGAAAAATGAATGAACCAAAGATTATTTCGTGCTATCGATGGATAAGATCCATTTAGTCGCAAGGAAACCACTGCGACTTTGAAAACATTTTCAAATCGTAAATCTTTATCAGACATTTTATGATTCGTGTTGTATCGATAGATTCAGAAATGATATTGGTTTCATTTCAACCTCATAAACTTATTGCAGTTAAGTGATTGAGAGAATAATGAGTCTGTTATTACTGACTTTCTACTTTCCAGGTAGAACAGGGTTGTTACCTACTTAATGTTTCTATTTTAAAGAGTTCTTACAAAAATATAGTCATAAATTTTAAACACCCAGCTAAAGTTTTGCTTTTTCCAAATTAACATCTAAGAAAGGAAGAACATTTCCTATACGAGTCAGCATACAATATTCTCTTACAGCAAGCCGCTACTAGGACTAAACCAAACACAAACAAAGCCTATCAAAAGAGTTAAAGGAAAAAAGGATGTTTATTCTGCCATTTATAGTAAGAAAATGTCAGCCCTACTTCATAATCATAATAACATTAGCTACCCAATTGAATTAAAGCAATAGGTAGGCTGCAGAGCCATCATCAATCAACCGTACAAACGTAGCTACTCCTTATTTTGTTGTCAAACTGACGAAGGTAGGTGATATTTACGTCTGGATTATAACGAGTCCAATCATCCCATATTACTCTAACTTATTGATGAGATTCCAATGAATATATTGAATACTTAATTTCTGGTTATTTTTACCAATTTGCATGGAATACATTTGCAAATTGTAGCAGGCTTAATTATGTATTGTAGAGTTGTAAATGTTGCAATGTAAGATAAATTTAAAAACATCGTCGTTTTTTTAAACGGTTACATAAATATGCCATAAATATGCCTTCATTAAGGACTGAGGAATAAATGGAACTACCAAAAAGAGCCTAACATTTTAACATCAGTAATTACCACGGTGAAATAATTAGGGATTCAGTTACAATTCATATCTTTTTGTATACAAAAATACCCACATTCTGTCCACAAATTTTCATGTAAAAGTATTCGCCTCAAAACTTTTCATGCGGTTTCTGATTCGTTAATATTTAGAGAAAAATAAATTATAACATTATTGCTGTGTCTATTTAGGATAATCTGGGATGGGATACTCTATATTGTTCATCTGTATTCAGACTGCTACCCGGAGAGCCGACTGACGTCGTGTTGAATTTCTTATTTTTGAATCTCAACGTCTTTTTCAGCTTCATACCAAATTGCGGGAAATACGATACTCGAGAGAATATGTAGGAAGTTATCTACATAATGAGGTTAATGTAGAAGCGATTTGCCTAAATTTCGCAAAGAGGATTCCACATTTGCATAACTGTTAATGTCTTTAAAGGCATGTGTTCGAGCAAAGTTGGGAAAAATGTTTGCATTAGCTTACACTCGTGTGATGTTTGAGTTCTCTCAAAGTTTTTGTTATTGGCTGACGCTTCGAGTCAATATTTCTGGTTTGAATATGTAAATTCATGTTATTACGTGGAAAAGCATTTGTTCAGTTATAAATAAAGCTTATACACCTACCTGCTATACCAATGAAATTGAAGGTTCTTTTACTATTTCATACCGGAAACAATTACATATTTTTCATTATAGGAGTTGAACTCGGTTAAATATAGGTAGGTCATCTATAAATATAAAATGCTTTGTCCTGAATGACTGATTGACGGTTCAACGCACAGCCTAAACCGCTGATCGTAAAGACCTGAAACTTGGAGGGTGTGTTCTTTGTATGACGTAGGCATCTGATAAGAAAGGATTTTCCAAAATTGTCCCCTAAGGGGGTGAAAAAGGGGGGAATGTAATGGGACAACGTGATTCCTTGGTCCAATTTACTTCAAATTTTGCATAAGGTTTATGCAAAATTTGAAGTTTTTAACAGAATTTATGGAAGATGTGTATCATATTTTATTGAAATTCATCCCTTAATGGGGTTAAAAAGGGGTAGAAAGTTATTTGGGCGGTGATTTGCTTCGAAGTTGATATCAATACTCCTTAGTGCTTTTGATTTAAATTACATTTTATTTTGACACATGTTTGAATACTCGATCCGATTTTATTCGAAAAAGGTTGAATTTACATAAAGACATAAGCTAATACTTTTTAAAATTGGAATGTCTCGAAAGTCACCGTAATATATGAGTACCTCATTTGAAGGTTATGCACTTTTAGGACACGGCCTCATAGGGACGTAGAGTTCAAAATTTGAAATGGTAAGGACTACCAGTAGAACATTTTGTCGTAGAAGTTTAATTTAGTGTGTATTGTTTTGTGCAATTTTTCTACATTATGATAAATTATGATAAATAACAACATTATGATAAATGTGAAAGTTTGGATGTTTGTTTATTTGTTTGTTTCTTACTCAATCACGTCGTAACGGCTGAACCGATTTCGATGAAATTTGGTATATACGTAGATTATAACCTGGATTACCACATAAGCTTCATTTTATTCCATAAATCAGTTCCCATGGGATAAAAATGGGGTGTCAAGTCAAGTTGCAACAGCGGGCTTAGCTTTATTTTTAGGTTACCTACACATTTAGAAGTGTAAGGCGTACGAAGTCGCGGGCAGCAGCTAGTGTAGGTATAAAGCCACAGAATTATTGTGCTTATATAAAAAAACAAACCAGACAACTAAAACATAATTTGTAGGCATTGTTTGTTATTGATCTTCCCGCGCAATGTATTTTGTCGATAATAAACCAGTCTAGCAAAATTATATATTACAGTGTGACACTAGGCATAGGAAATCCGTGTCCACAATCAATCATGACATGGTTAACATGGTGCACTTGTCGCCAGACCGGAAATACATCTGGTAATTAGCACAACAATGGAAATTCAACGCAATACGCTATTTTGTGTCATGCTTAGTACCAACCGTAATCTGAAGAAAGATAATCATCTTTTGCATAAATTACTCATTCTGTTTATAAATAAAATACCCCTTTTCCATTTCAGTTCAGGTAAATAGGTACTGTTGTAAAATATTTATCCTTGTTGAAACAAAAACAAACGAAACCGAGTTTAATTCTCTTTGGTCAGGTGGCGACGTGCAAATGGTTGCTGGGCTGAGGCCGAGCCCAATGGGTCATCACATCAGACAGACAGCTTGATGGATTGCCTATAGTGGCTCAGCAAGGGGCCGGCCGTAGGGTTCAGACTTTTTCAGATATCTTTTGGTCTGTTAGGGCTGTTGTATTAACAGTTTTCTGTAGAACTCTGTGCTCTTCCTTCTCCGTAGTCAAAAATGTCGACTAAAAAACAACACTGAAAAAGTAACACATTTGCTCGAAGAAAGTGACGCAAACATAAATATTATTTCCATTTACCTTTTAATAACTAGTGGTTCGCCCCGAACTGAGATCTCGCGAGTCTCCCATAAAAACAAAAAAATATTATTCGTAATCTTTGACTATCAAAATAGTGCCACGAAATATTTACCACCTTACTTGACCTACAGTTTCATTTAATTTACTGGTAACGGGAGTTCATGTTAATTGGTTATACTTTTTTGGGGTAGAAATTGCAGTTATTCTGGATTTCAGACTTTTGCCTATATTTGTGTCACTAAACCTACACGCATACCAAATTTTAACACTGTAGGGGGGCACTGGTGTACCCTGTGAATTTTGTCAAAGTTTAGTTTATATTATGGCTAATAACTTATATATTTCATAGTTTAAATTAAAAATAAAAACGTGGTCAAAATGTACACATAAATACCTTTTATTAGACTTACCATTTGACCGCATAGTCTCATTTTGATTTTTTTACCCCTGTAGAACCCCAATATCTCAACAACCCCCCAACATTTTTAGCTTATTGAGTCACACCAAAATTGTGCCATCACTATACCTATATACCAAATTTCACGATGATCGGATAAAAGCTTCGAAAGTTATCCTCGGGCAAACAAACATACATACATACAACGCCGATTTGGCCAAGTTGATTTAGAGATCTCGCTTCGCTCGATTAATCATTCTAATCAGCGCTAGCTTTTGTTGAAAAATGTTTCACAGCAATCTGTAAGCAAATTCATTATCCATCCATAGAATAGATTAATCCCAAGCTCTGGCAATTGATTTGTCAATCTCCATTTCCATCATCATCAACATGGCATTGCGTTTTCATCGAACCTTGATATGAAGAAAACAATTCACTCAGTAGGATATAAGGGGTGGGTCAATTTCTAACCAAAACGGACTAAAATTAAATAGTCTTGGAATATATCGTCGCCTTTACAAATCGGGAAAGCAATTCGCTTCATTGTCCAGTTGTAAATGTGAACGGAGCTTGAAGCTAAGGCTGACTCATTGGGAGGGCATTACCATTCCTTTGCGCTTTATTAGAAGGTCACGACTGAAGCTTTTAGAAGAAAGGAAGCTATTCCCGGTATTACCGGAATTTATCTAATATAGCTAGAGTTCGAATTCTTATGCGTACCTATTGTAAGACGTAGAAATATTTTAAAACACAAATTAATTCTAATTTATAAGATACCTACTGTCTGAGGTGAAGCGATATTTTTTGATCGAGCGAAGCGAGATCTCCAAATCAACTTGAGCAAATTGGCGTTGTATGTATGTATGTATGTATGTTTGTTTGTCCGAGGATAACTTCCGAAGCGTTTATCACATCATCATCATGAAATTTGGTATATAGGTAGGTAGTGATAGCACAATTTTAGTGTGACTCAATGAGCTAAAAATGTTGGGGAGT
Source organism: Philereme transversata (assembly GCA_963924445.1). Classification (NCBI taxonomy): domain Eukaryota; kingdom Metazoa; phylum Arthropoda; class Insecta; order Lepidoptera; family Geometridae; genus Philereme; species Philereme transversata. Next base: position 11,240,314 of record OZ004353.1, read on the forward strand.
TGTCGAGATATTAAGGTTCAAGAGGGGTAAAAAAATAACAAAATGGGACGATCTAGTCAAATGGCATGTCTAATAAAAGGTCTTTGTGAGTAAATTTAGATTCAGTTTTTATTTTTAGTTTAAACTATGTAGTTTTTAAGTTATAAGCCATAATAAAAACTGAACTTTGACAAAATTCACAGGGTACACCAGTGACCACACAGAGCTGAAATTTGGTATGCGTGTAGCATTAGTAACACAAATATAGGCAAAAGTCTGAAACCCAGAATAACTGCAATTTCTACCCCATAAACATGTAACCAATTAACATGATCTCCCATTACCTGTAATTTGAATGAAACTGTAGGTCAAGTAAATTGGTTATTCATTTCGTGTCATTATTTTGATGGTGAAAGATTACAAATCGATTAAAAGATTACAACGACCTCCGTGGCGCAGTGGGCGAATAGCCGGCTGAGACTCAGGAGGTAGTGGGTTCGATTCCCGCCGCGGAACAAATGTTTGCATGATCTACAGATATTTGTTCCGGGTCTGGTTGTTGTTCTATATATTATCAGTATGTATTTACAAAACAAAAGTATATAAGTATTCTATCAGTTATTTGGTTCCCATAGTACACGCTCTGCTTAGTTTGAGGCTAGATATTTATTAGAGCAATATTTATTTATTTGTTTATTGGAGACGCGCGAGATCTCAGTTCGGGGCGAACCACTAGTTAGTTAAATTACGATTAAAGACTTTTTTATTTCCACTCTCCTGTTTCAGGTTTTAATATAATGTTTTTGGGTTACACTTATGGAACTAGCATGAATTAAAGTCCCATTAGATTTTATCAGCATGTAATATTGTAAGGTCAACGCCAAACTGACATTTGCAATCCCCGCTTGGCATATTGATCCCGGACCTTCACCTTTATTAGCTTTTTCAATACCCTTTGTGTGCACATTGTAATACTAGAGGTTCGCCCCGAACTGAGATCTCGCGAGTCTCCGATTAAAACAAAAAAATATTATTTGTAATCTTTGACTATCAAAATAATGCCACAAAATAAATAACCAAAAAACTTGACCTACAGTTTCATTCAAATTACCGGTAACGGGAGTTCATGTACTGTGGTTACGCTTTTTTTGGGATACAAATTGCAGTTATTTTAGATTTCAGACTTTTGACTATATTTGTGTCACTATAGCTACACGTATACCAAATTGCAGCACTGTGGGGTCACTGATGTACCCTGTGAATTTGGCCAAAGTTTAGTTTTTATTATAGCTAATAACTCAAAAACTATAAGTACTTTACTGAAAATAAAAATAAAATCTAAATGTACTAATGAAGACCTTTTCCTTGGCGTCCCACTTGACATAATAGTCTCATTTTCATTTTTTTACCCCTCTTGAACCCCAATTTCTCAACAACCCCCCAACATTTTTAGCTCATTTTGTCACACCAAAATTGTGCCATCACTGCCTACCTACGTATCAAATTTCAAGATGATCGGATCAACGCTTTGAAAGTTGTCCTCGGACAGACTCACATACATACATACAACGCCGATTTGCCCAAGTTGATTTAGAGATCTCGCTTTGCTCGATCAATAAACAAATCGAAAAGATTCCAAGCTCAAATCGAGTTTTCTTTTTAAGAAAATAAAAAAAAATTAAAGATGGCTATGTGAATAATCTAGAGACTTTCACACTCACATTAATATCACATTCATTTGTTTTGCCAAACAAACTTGCTCAGATGAAAATTGAGCAGAAAGTTTGCGATTTATACCGAAAACAGCAATTACTTACAGTTTCTCATTTGCTGCACTTGATAGTTCCTTTCAAACTTTCACCACAGTATTTGCAAGTAAGTTACTCAAACTGAAGAGAAGCATAAAATTACTCAAAAATATAAAATGGATGAATGGTAATGGTTGAATATAAAGCTTCCTAACTGAACTGTTTCCTAGGCCACAGCTTACGCTTTTCTGGGAAACAGGGACACAACTCATCTATGTAACTTTTATGGTCACAATAAATATATTTCTATATTTCTATTTCTATCGAGTCGGGCAAATTTTTCGTAATTATTTTTTGATATTTGATTTTCTTGCACTCACAAAGGTGAATTCTATCAATGGGATACAAATGAAGATAACGAATAAAATACAAATGAAGAATGAGAATACAAGTAGATAATATTAAGACTGGTAATTTTTCATTTGCCTTGTTATATTAGTATCTTATCTACTAATGTTATAAGTGCATAATAATACCATTGTAATTTCCAAGCGGGGCTCATGTTTTGAACCAAAATTTTGTACTAAAAACAAAAACAAACAAATAAATGAATATGAAGCTGAAACAGATTATTCGAAAATTTTGTTCAGTGTTATTCAATGGACGTGTATCTGCGAGAATAGTACACGAACTAATTGAAGCGGGCAGAGGAGTGAACGCGGACGTAAAAAGTACAAAAACGAGCGACAAAAGAGCCTCCAATAGGTTTTTGTTGGTATCGTCCCGCCCGATGAGGCTCGCAGCACGAACAGGATGATTTAGCTGTTTTGTTTCGGTAAGAGGTTTGGGATTAACTAGTTAAGAAAGTCGGCGAATTCCTTCAATCAAGAGTTTAATTATTTACTTGGGTGAGCACGGGCGGGCTAGTTCCAATCAATATAAATTTTAATCAACATTCACTAGCTTAGTTTAAATTTTATTTTCAGATTTCTAAAACAGATCTCATTAGAGAATTCAGGTGATAAATTAAAATAACATGTTTATAGGGCTCTATATATATTATTAATCGAGCGAAGCGAGATCTCCAAATCAACTTGGACAAATCGGCGTTGTATGTATGTATGTATGTTTGTTTGTCCGAGGATAACTTTCGAAGCGTTGATCCGATCATCGTGAAATTTTAAACATAGGTAGGTAGTGATGACACAATTTTGGTGTGACTAAATGAGCTAAAAATGTGTGGAGGTTGTTGAGATATTGGGGTTCAAGAGGGGTAAAAAAATGAAAATGAGATTATAAGATCAAGTGGGACGTCAAACGAAAGGACTTCATTAGCAAATTTCAACCCTGTTTTTATTTTTAGTGTAACCCTTGTGGTTTTTGAGTTATTAACCATAATAAAATCAAAACCTTGACAAAATTCACAGGGTACACCAATGACACCACAATGCTGAAATTTGGTATTCGTGTAGCTTTAGTGATACAAATATAGGAAAATGTCTGAAATCCAGAATTACTTCATTTTGTACTCCAAAAAAGAGTAACCAATGTACATGAACTCCCGTTACCTGTAATTTGAATGAAACTGTAGGTCAAGTAAGGTGGTAAATATTTCGTGGCACTATTTTGATAGTCAAAGATTACGAATAATATATTTTTGTTTTTATGGGAGACTCGCGAGATCTCAGTTCGGGGCGAACCACTAGTATATTAATAGCTAAACTTACTATTCAAAGGTCATTGGGCATTTTGTTCGGACATATGACCCACGGCGCACAAAAACGAAACAGGGCTAGGTATGTAGTTAAATGTATATGTTACTTAATGGTATGGGTCGCATTATTGCAGGATATGGGAGAACCGCAAAAAAAATTTTTTTAATTAATATTATAGCATTTTTAAAATAATTATTATAGCATTTTTAAATTATTATTATAGCATTTTTATAATGAACTAAGTAAAAACTATTGGCCTGACTGTAAAAATACTTTGTAAAACAGTTGTTTTGAACAATTTCCAGGAATACGAAAATAAAATCCATTTTGCGGTAATAATATTTTTATTCTGCATTATCAAAATCTATAGTTAATTCATCTAAAAAGGCTGCAGGCGCGTCTATCACGTCTTGATGCCTGGCCCATGACAGAAAGTATACGACGCTTACAACATGTGCACAGCTTCCGACAGTGCGACGGCCGTGTATACACGAGCAGTAATACTGTTGGATGCTATTTCTTCCAATATGGGTAGGATCTACTAAAATATAGGTGTAGTACTGCTTTGCACGGACGTGTCGTGACTGTATTCTGCCTCTTATCAATATCTTATTTTCAATCATTTCTTGGTGCCGGTATAGTTCGATAGTGTATACACCATCCTCACGCATGTGCTCGTGGCAATACGATCTTGCGATTCTCAAGTGGTATGATCCCAACGTAAACAATATTAATTCGTCAAATGTAAGCCGAGGAAAGTCATCAAAATCCGGATCATTGCCATCGAGTCGCACAAACGCTACTCTCTGCCTGTTTAAATTATGGTTAATCACATATTCTGCCATCTCATTGGGTTCATTCATTCGTTCATTTATAATTCTTATGAATTGTTCCGCATACATATGGTCCTCATATGGATGGCGAGTAGCATTAATTATGGCCGCAGTTATTTTGAAGTCGACCATCATGTTTCTCATGGCAACGTTAAAATATACATGGCGGAAGATTTTAAAATCTTTCTTGAATCTGCCGTTAATGGTTTCCACTACCCACCGGATCATTGTTATTAATCTAGATTTATTAGCATCTAGTGTCGTCAGTTGTTCTCCTCTTACTCTTGTAGGCGGCATGTGAGGATTATACCCGCATTCCTCAATTTTATCAATCGAATCCCGAAATCCACGATCCAATATAAAAACATCATTAACTCTCAAGAACCCATGAATCGGAGAATCTTCTTGCATCAGGTCACGCATAATGCTTGCGTCCGAAGTAGTCGCAGTGTAAGGCCCCGTAACATCTACTATGTAGCCGTCGGTACATACTATAAGGAAGGGTTTTACTAAGTTCCGAAACTTATGAAGACTGTAAGTTTTGCGCTGGAAAAGGAAATTCGAACTCTTTTGTAGATAAATATATGTTCCATCACATACGAGAATGGCCGCCGGTTCATTATAGTTACCACCAAAAAAATGGCTTGGAATTGCAAGATTCTTGGCCACCACATCTTCCCTAGTAATATGATTTAAGCCCAAATGCTGTGGAACAAAATCATTACTTAAGCATTCTCTTGCTATCGCCAACTTCCTTTCTAGGGTTCTCCTCGACATATTGAATTTAGTGGCTAATCGCTCATCTGGTTCACCGGTTCTTATTTTTGTTAAAAAAATTCCAAGAACTGTGGCAGGATGAACTGATCGATCACCCAGTGAAGGCGTTTGGTTCAAAATAACATTAAATTGATATTTTGTTAGTCCCGTCCAAAAGTGAAATTCATTGTCCTCTATTTCTTCAATATTTTCGAAATCAAGGTTGCTTCTTTGTTCGATACCCCATTTATATAAATTCATCATACCAACAACATGAGTACTGTCAAAGTTTTCGTGGGATGTAGTGTTGAGCAAGTCTACCCAATCATTCCTCATAAAATGAGCATTGCAAACCCGAGCTAATTCTGGTATATAAAAATTGTGATTGTGTAAGAGTTGGAACTTAGCATATAGTGGAACATTATGGGCCACTACATTTCTACAGTTTGTAAAAATACAATGTCTCGCTGTATTCGATGCTCGCTTATATCCTCTAGGCGCAACAAAACTAGGCTGCAATTGTACTTGATCTTGCACTGGTTGCTCTTCAACTGGCTGATCTTGTACTGGTATATTTTGTACTTGTTCATTTTGTACGGGTTGATTCCGTAAACGACGATCTAACCTTGACCAACAAGCATGGCACATGGCCCGTGAGCCATTAAAAGTAATCTGAAACAATTGAAAAAAAAAATATATATTCCTCCATTTATCAAGAAGTAAAATGAGCCATTACATTGAGCAAAGCAACATTTGTACAATCAAGAGCACGCGACGAGTCATACACATACGATGACAGTGTAGTGTACTTACCTCACGTGGTATTATTTCTTGCAATAATAAATCTACAAGATCCCTTTGTCTTTCCAAAAAGAGAACTGTCAATATGTGTTTTCGTCGACGTAAAACAGATCGATTACACGACACGCAACTATTTTGTCTTTCCATGTTAATGTAAACCAATCGTCAAGCAAAATCAGGGGTCCATAAAACACGCTCAAGTAATCAATAAAATGCAAAAATCGGAAACACGAGTTTAAACGCACAGATCGAAACGAAGGATGACGTACGACTGCGGGGCGGTCAGAGCGGGTGGGGCGCAGGCGGCGCGTCGCACGCGCACTTCGATACCTTACTGTTATTTTCTACCTGTCGAAAGTGCGAGCGAGAGAGACATACAATCTGTTATGCGATACAAACATTTTTCTTATGCTTGTACATACATTTTCACAATGCTGACAGTAAAATCTTTAGTTTTTAGTCTAATAGAATTATAGTTAGACTCACATACATACTGTTACATAACATTTTTCCTCCAGCAGATACATAAAAAAAATTTACATATTTAGAAAAGTGGAATTGAATACTTTACTTTAAAAGTGATTTGAACACTGTGCGCGAAAAAAAAAAGTGGGTCAAAACCGCCCAATGATCTTTGCTTAGTGAGTAGTGCCACGTTTTGAAGGTCTCAACTGGAATGATTTAATTACCATTAGCACATATTCACACTAATTAATGTAATAAAATATCTGGTAAAGTTGGTGCCATTTGTCTCTTCAGCCATTAAGTCTTTCCAAACAATCATACATACGTGAGGGCTTATTTCGGATTCTCTTGATGACGCAACGTGTAATTATAATTAGCAAGCTGCCACATCCTCCCGGCATCCGTACATCCACGTCCGGGGACACACAGGGTGTTGAAAAGCTTCACACTCTCTTAAGGGGCTGATACTCTGTCAGTTATTATTATCACAACTGGCAAATTGAACTTCGCAGTCAATACTCCTTACCAGACGACCTCCGTGGCGCAGTGGGCGTATAGCCGGCTGAGACGCAGGAGGTAGAGGTTTCGATTTCCACCGCGGAACAAATGTTTGCATGATCTACAGGTATTTGTTACATGTCTAGGCGTTTTTCTATATATTATAAATATATATTTATTAAAAAAAAGTACATAAGTATTCTATCAGTTATCTGGTTCCCACAGTACAAGCTTTGCTTAGTTTGAGGCTAGATAGCGCTCTGTGAAAAGTCCAGCAAAATTAAAAAAAAAATACACTAAAATGCTAAACTTAAAAGCAATTTTATTAAAACTGGACAATAACCTGATGAACTTAAATAAACCATGTCAGGGCGAACTAATAATTTCGACTTAATGGAATCTAGCTCATACAAAGTTAACTTACTGATATTCTTATAAATTATCTATTACAAGAAATTGCGTCTTAGGTTTTAACATAGGTTGTCTGGAAGAGATCACTTTGTTAAGCGATAAGATCGCCTAGTATGCTTACATTTATCTGTTTTTTTATATTTCTTTTTAACTGCTGTGCTTGTATCTTGTAAGGTATATTAAATAATTTTCATTCATTCATATTTGAAATAATTACTATCTACCTGAAATTCTACTTTCTCTGAAGACATTAAAAAATACGCCAGTTGGCGTGGAAATTCAATATTTTGTAATCTTTGAATTCAACGTGATATCATGTTATGTGGAATTTGTTTATCAAAATCTACAACGAATTGGTATTGTGAAAGCACCTTACTATAAAGTATTTATTCGTTAGATTTTATATTACTTTTAGTACCATTTCCCTTGGGTCGTATGGCAAGGTCAAGTCGTAAAATAAATATTATCACACCTTGTTCAGGCGAAATAGGAAAATGGGGGTTTATTTTGCTTGCTTTGCCTGTTGTAACCTTAAAGGTAAATAATTATATTTCGATTTAGGGTAAAGTTTAGTGAGACCTTATCAAATAAAAGAGAGTGTTCAATAATTAATAGGTATTGTTTATAGAACCACAATTTCCATTAGGTAGTTATAAATCGATCTGTGTTTCGAATAAACCATTGGTTACTTTGTGATAGGTTAGAAAAAACCACCCTCATAATTAACAAGTATTCATTACTTTGTGTTAATTGCATTGTTTTTAAACTAGTGGTTCGCCCCGAACTGAGATTTCGCGAGTCTCCGAAAACACAAAAAAAATATTCTTAGGGCGACTCGCGCAACGATGCTTAAACTAATTTAGTGGTGCTTAAAAAAATCATACAAATACGTAAAATTGTATAATGTTTAGTCGCTAAATACGTCTAGGGATCGTTGTGCAAGCCGGCCGTAATCTTTGACTAATAAAATAGTGCCACGAAATGAACAACAATATTAATTGACCTACAGTTTCATTCAAATTACAGGTAACGGGAGTTCATATTACTTGGTTAATTTTTTTGGGGTACAAAATGCAGTTATTCTGGATTTCAGACTTTCGCCTATATTTGTGTCACTAAAGCTACACGAATACCAAATTTCAGCACTGTGGGGTCACTGGTGTACCCTGTGAATTTAGTCAAAGTTTTGTTTTTATTATGGCTAATAACTCAAAAACTAAAAAGATTAAACTAAAAATAAAAACAGGGTTGAAGTGTACTAATGAAGACCTTTCATTTGACATCCCATTTGACCTAATAGTCTCATTTTCATTTTTTTACCCCTCTTGAACCCCAATATCTTAACAACCCCCCAACATTTTAATCTCATTTAGTCACACCAAAGTTGTGCCATCATCACTGACTACCTATGTATCAAATATCAACATGATCGGATCAACGCTTCGAAAGTTATCCTCGGACAAACAAACATACATACATTAGGGTGTCCCTTATATACGTGAAAAATTTTTTTTTTCGGATATCGAAATGCATACCCCGTAATTCTTTTTAAACTACCCAGATCTACTTAAATACAAAATTTTATCTTCCTATGTCAACATTAACCCGTGCCGACAAGGCCGTAAAGATTTTGAAAATAGCTGCCTTTGACCCTTTTCGATATTCAACTAAACAAAATGAAATATTTATATTTTATAAAAACAATAATAAAAATTTAGTAAGAAAATAGGTATTTATTTATTAAAAGAACATAAAATTACAGATTAGCAAGGATATTTTCTTTTAAGGGTCTCTTTGTTACAGTCTGGATAAAGATTTCTGTGCTCTTGTACACAGCGTAGTAAAAATTGTTTCTGTTCTTCCTTTGCAGTAATTAAACCATGAAAATCTTGCATAAGTTTTACAGCTCTTTCGGCTGTATCATTCACTGCCCTTCAAGAAAAAACCTTTCTTTTTGCCTGTAAATAGGCAACATCTTCTTCCCACGTAGAAACAGGTTTCTCCAAGAAGTTATCATCAATTTTTAAACGAGAAAATAATTTTCTGCTCTTGATAGACACAAAATCACTCAATGATTTTCCTGTAACAATAGACAAGACAGTATTATTATCAGTTTATTAAAACAATTTAAGACATAGTAAAGTAAGCTTAGCGTTAGATCCTTTTACATGTTTTTTTTTAATTAATGATTAATAGCTAACTTTAACATAAAATTAAGTATTCCCACTTACCATGCAAATAATCAGACATATCTTCCTTCGATAGAATGTATCTCTTCCCAGAATCATACAAACTCTCTCTTTGTAAGTTCTCTACGATACTTCTTTTGGTTGCTTCATCAACTTCATCATCAAAGAGTGACAAAACAGTAATTTCTTCTGACAAGTACCAAAGATTTTGACTAAACTTTTTCAAAGCTGCTTGGGAGATCTCTTTGTTAGTTTCGTATTCCTTAAGCCTTTTTAAAAAGGACAAATCTTGATTTGGTGCCTTCACCGCCAGACTACATCCCAGCCATGATTTTCACATATACAACTGCAATGAATAAACAAATGTCTTGGAGTGCTCGTTTATCTTTGGCGCTAATTTTGAATTGAGATTGCAGCAAACATATTTTCAAACAGTAAATAGCTCTTGCCATCCACCTTGCTTGATGCATTGCTCCAGGAGGTCTTATTTTAATTTTTTTCTCACTATCGCCTCCTAAGAAAATAATAGACAGTTCAATCAGTTCTCGATAATCGTCACGTACAATAGATTTATGCAGTTCTTCATTATAAAATGTCAACAGTTCTTTAATTTTTGTAATACAAAAATGTTGTGTGACGATGTGGCTGTGTGTTTCAATAGCAGCAGAATTAATAGTATTCCAGCTGTCTCTAAACTTTTTAAATATCGGGATATCAGGGCTATTTGTTATTTGGTGGATTTTTGTTTCAAATACACACTTTAAAACCAGTTCGTAAACGTGATGGAGGCAAGCAAAGAGTAATAATTCCCTGTCTAGCTTTTGTTCCAAAAGTACACAAGCTCCTTTCAATCGCCCTGTATTAGATGCAGTTGTATCACAGCACATTATTTGTACTTTGTCCTCGAGGTTCCAGTCATAAAGTGCGTTTAACACAGCTTTAGCTTGATCTTGACCAGAAGAGCTCTCCAGCTTAGGCACAGCCAAAAGTTGTTCCTTTTCTTCAAATGATATAAGGATTGGCAGGCGTTCTTCTTTAGAACTTCTTACGTCCAGTCCAGGTAATAATTTTCCATCCCAATGAACGGTCACACTTTCAGGTAAATTATTCTGAAAATCTGATTTTATAGATTCCGCTCTATCTTTTCTAGTCTTTGTACGAATGCGTTGAATAGACGACTTGTTTATCGGGAAATCATCACTACTAAGATCTAGGGCTTCCACTACAGCCTGAAGTATATATACGGAATCTCTTATGCTTAATTGACATCTATCCAAAGCTGCCACTAATTTAGGAGTGATGAAATCTTTCCTTCTCCTTTTTGTAATACTTCCAGAACTTACCGTTTGAGATGTCGACGGTAAGGGTTCGTCGATGCTTTCATCAGAGCTGGTAGGTTGATCGGGATATCCTGGTGTCTCAATAAGATCTTGTGTAGTTAAAGATAAAGATAAACTCTCGGAACAGATTTGATCATGTCTTTTTTTCTCTTCTTTTAATTTTCTCTGTCTGGATCTTTCTTCTTTCTCAGCTAACTTTTTATCTACACCGGCTAAACATCCTGGACGCCCTGGTTCTCTTTGCTTTTGTAAAAAGATTTTATCTTCTTCTATTTTCATCCATTCCAAAGCATTAGCGTGTGCTATGTCGAATAAATTATCTAAATTGTTTTGAAAGTCCTTCTCACGGTGCTTGTAAATATCTTGTGTTTTTTTGGAATTATTTTGCAACTCTCTCCAAGCATGGTGAAGATCCACAAGTTTCTTTACGCAGTTAGGAATAGCTCTGGTAGGGATTCTAGCTTTTTCCCAGAGTATAATACACTCTCGAACGACGATATTTGCGCTTTCACTAACACTCAATTTAACTTCACGAATGTTAAAAAAGAGGACTGCAAGAACTTGACGGTTAGACGGTAACTTTGCCCCAGTTATTTGATAGTTCAAGTCACCTACTAAGAAAATACTTTTTTTATTGCTTCTTAATTCCACTGCCATTTTTTAACGTAAAACAATATGTGTTCATCACGAGATTAACTAATAACAAATGACAAATACGGCGAGTACGCGCCGCTATTTCCGCGTAACTTGTATGAACATGATTCGATGCAAGTCGGCACGGGTTCTTCAAACAAGGTAAAAATTAATTCCCGAGTGTTTTAGGTACTAATGAACAAAACTAAGACCTATGCGTTAAAAAATATAAACTTTGAAAAATAAGGGACACCCTAACATACATACATAAAAGTTTTGTAAAAAAATATGTTTTACTATGACTGATTTTTAGGTTTATAAGAGATATCAGATTTTACATGTATTTTGCTGTGGTTATAATATTTAATAATGTGTTATTTAAGCTTCTTCATTCAAGCGGCACCACACCATTGAGTAATTAATCAAAACAGTCACCAAGCTGTGGAAATTGATGAAGATCGCGCACAACTGTAAGGCAGGAAGGAAGCCTTTGGCTAAACACTATGAAATTGGATTTAAGATTACCCACAATACAGGGTTGCTTGCTAGAGACGGGTAGACGTATCTATGACGGAGTGGGTACCAAGAGACATTTACAATTACGTAGGGATTACCCACGTTTGAAACGACACCCTTTACAAGATTACATGTTTAGCATAAAAATGCGTTGGTATTTTCACACACGTTTTGGAGGTTGAGTGGGTACGATCGAAATGTGGGAGGCATTACTGCTGAAATACATGTTTAAACCTACCTAATTACAAGATATTTAAAATACAAACATTTTTAATTAACTTCAATCAAATAAATGTAAATAAATAAATATTGTTGGACATTTCACACAGTGCTGTCTAGCCCCGAACTAAGCAGAGCTTGTACTGTGGGAACCAGATAACTGATAGAATACTTATATACATTTTTTTTTAGAAATACTTATAATATATAGCGAAACAACCAGACCCGGAAACAATATATGTAGATCATGCAAACATTTGTTCCGCGGCGGGGATCGAACCCGCTACCTCCTGCGTCTCAGCCGGCTATTCGCCCACTGCACCACGGAGGTCGTCAAATCAAATCAATCAAATCAGTTTATTGCGTAATATGTGTACAAGTTTTTAGTATTACATAGTGTAAGTGCAGCCATATTCAGAGACTTGTGACTTGACAATGTTTGACAATGACAATGTGACTTGACGATTTACGCCTATACTTATTTTCAATTCGAAGTGTTGATAGATATCATTTTATAGAAACCTTATCAAAAACAAAAACTTAAAAAAAAAAGAGTTGCTTGCTTAGAGAGCAATTTGTTTTAGATCTCATTTCAGAAATATTTCGGTAACAGGAATATAAATAGATCTCGCTGAAATATTAATGGAATCCATAATATAATAACTTAACGCCTTGATTATCATAGATATAAATATGAATGGTAACAATTAGTTGACCTTTCGTCAGGTTTTACTGAAAATTCTTCAAGGAAATGTAGAACGTACAGTTCGTCAAAGTTTTCAAACTGTAACAAATAATAATTATACCGAATAACAATCCAAAAGTTTTCAAAACAATAGGTATGTACTTAACCACCAGAAACCTACTAGGTAAGTGCACTTCAAAGGATCAAGCACAAAGAAAGTACCTTTGTGAGCCAATTTCATTTCATCTTTCTAACAATACCAATTTGGAGTAACCCACTTGAAGTCAGTAACAGTCAGTAAGGTAACTTTGTTAGAAGTAACAATTTTGAGCGTTTCCAATTTTCGATTGGCGTTTGGTTTAAATATTTTCAATTACCTACCGATATTTCCACGTTCATTTCTAATTTAGTTACATTTTGATCTACATAATTTGGATGTTTATGTTTACCGCAGCCTTTGAATTGCTGTTGTTTTCGTTATTGATCGAGCGAAGCGAGATTTCTAAATCAACTTGGGCAAATCGGCGTTGCATGTATGTATGTTAATATGTATGTATGTTTGTTTGTCCGAGGATAACTTTCGAAGTGTTTATACGATCATCGTGAAATTTGATATATAGGTAGATAGTGATGGCATAATTTTGGTGCGACTAAATGAGCTAAAAATGTGGAGGGATTGTAGAGATATTCGGGTTCAAGAGGGGTAAAAAAACCAAAATGAGACTATCCGGTCTAGTGGCAAGTCTAATTAAAGGTCTTTATAAGTACATTTTGACCTTATTTTTATTTTTAGTTTAAACCTTGTAGTTTTTAAGTTATTAGTCATAATAAAAACTAGACTTTGACAAAATTCACAGGATACACCAGTGACTCCACAGTGCTGAAATTTGGTATGCGTGTAGCTTTAGTAGCACAAATTGTACGCAATTTGTACCCCAAAAACAAAACCAATTTACATGAGCTCCCGTTACCTGTCATTTGAATGAATCTGTAGGTCAAGTAATTTGGATATGTATTTCGTGACACTATTTTCATAGTCAAATATTCCGCGAGATCTCAGTTCGGGGCGAACCACTAGTTATTAAATTAGAAGCACTAAAATAAGACTATATTTGTTATTAATTAGTTGGCACATTGCGTCTTGTGCCTTCTGGGCCTGGGGTCGGAGGCGGCAGCGTTGGCAGCGCTTTGCGTTGTGGAAACCGTTGACTGACGGGTGCCTGTCATCATTTTACCGTGGATCCACAAATTTCGCTCAGATAAGCAGCAATTGCAAAAATTTTACCCAGATGTTTGCAAAATAAATTGAAGGGATACTTCATAAAACTGAGATGAAACTAAACAGAACCTCAGACTATATAGGATGTTTAATAATACACACAAAAATTAAAGGGGTTATTTTGTCATCATTTTTGTGTGTAGCTTAACAGATAAATTTGTGAAATGTTTACCATAGAAATGTAAAATTTATTTTGGCATGTAAAAACAAACACTTTATTAAACTCATGTTGTGTTATTGCATAACGCCATCTAACTACACATACTGTATTGGTGACGTCTCGAGATATCTCTTGTTGTCCCTTTCTAACCCAAAACCCGCAGCCATTTCCGAAAGAGATATCAAATTTATTTTTGGATAACGATTGCAAGAGTAGTCAGTAAGTTTTATATCGAATTAATCATCTAAACTTAGTCGATTTTTTTTTATTTTTAAATATAGGTAACTAGTAAATTTTTTTTGTGAAATCTTTTTTATATTTTGAGAAACCGTCACTTGTATATAGTCAGTATATTACCGAACATCCTGTATTTGAATTACGTTATACGACCTATTTAATAACTTAGTTATTTGACGCACAATGGCTAAGTGCAAAAAAAAATACTAATTCCTAATTGCATAGATTAAATAAACTATGTGAGGATGTTACTGTATTATATTATGACGTTTTCCAACCCAATCTGTCTCCATGCATTTGATGCGGAGCTTTCAAGTCCTTTTCAAATAACTTCGCTTCCATATTTTAATAGATTGAATTATGCAAAGCTTATCTAAATCTATTCCGACGGCACCGAGTCTGGCGTTAATTTGCCGCGTCAGGCTTTGGCAGCGATGCCGAGGCGATGAGGATGCTGATGGATGGCTATCAGCTCCTGAAATAAGCCATTTAAACTGGGATTTATATTATGTCATTTAGTTTGGTGCTAGTCGATGTTGCGGTTTTTATTATCGCTATGCACCATCGAATTCTCCGCATGAAAAAGTTTGGAATTTCGCAAATTTAACACCGATGCAAAACTAACAATTTGTCTGCGAATCCAGTTTGTAGCATGTCATGTCAGTGGTAGACGGGCCGACTAACGGTGACGTCATGCGTTCGAATTTCAAAATAACCTATCCGTTAGAAAAGTCGAAACGATGATGGTATGTAGCGACTCAGATTTCCAATTTACAGATTCGTAGCGGTCGTCGGTGATTGGTCAGCGCGGCAGGGCCGTCAATCAGACCACCCAACGCTACGGATTGTAAATCCATTTCATTTTGAAAAGTGATTGAGTGATATCTTCGATCATCGTTGACGTTGAATTGTCAATACCAATAAATACTACTATATGTTTAATAAAATTATTACTGCGACTTGGTCTGGAAGTAACAGAACATTTATTTGTTGATACAAAAAAGTCTACTGAACTCTTAAACAAAGACATGACACTGTATGGATAACGTGACCATTCGTCCCGCTTTGGGCGGGACAGTCCCGCTTTCAGGCTGTCTGTCCCGTTGTCCCCAACCAGGGCAAAAATGTCCCGCTTTACATAGGGATCAAACGATAAATTCATTAAACGTACCCTTACCTACCTACGAGTATATTCATTGGATTCGAAACGCGCTGGTGACAGCGGCAGCGTGGGCAGCACGGAGAAGACAGCGAGTGACATGCGAAAGCGAGTCAAAATTACAAAGACTAACATCGACAAATCATATGTTAAGCTCCATTCCTACATACAAACTAGACCCGACATTTTAAAACTAATTTGCTCCACCGACAAATACAAAACAAATGCGTTTTCGGCCGCATTGTAATGTTAAAATTTCATATTAATATACCTAATATATTGTTTTACATATCCTTTTTTTTAATCAATACCTAGTAAAATGAGTTTTTTTTAATTGCGCAAGCGTCCCACTATGACAAAAAAATGGCCACGTTAAGTATGGACAACTTGTGCAACGATGATTGTTTAATTCAAACTTATAACTATAATAAACTTAATTTAGAAGTAATTTTAGTGTTTTAAACGACAACATTTCGTAGCCATCATTTTTGGTAATAATGTCAGTTTCAATTCTCTTCCATAAAATTTACTGTTCATGACACATTTTTATTTCATAAATGCTCTTAAATTGGTTTTAATAAACCTGAGTTCAAAATTACTAAACAATTATTAAACAATGATTAATCGTATTTAGTGCCTAAATGTGACTTAAGAGAGTTATCAAATCATACAAACACGTCAAATTTAAACATGTTTAGTCACTAATTACTTTTATAGATCGTTAAGCAAGCTGGGCCAAGTCTATAGCCGTATCTTGGTATATTTTCAGTCGGCCTAAATGACCTAAGCACTTCGTACTTCCTAATAGTTGTGACACCACAGGATCCGCTTTAAATTGGATTCCAGTGTCACAGAGAACTTCGACTTGCAACTCGACTTTTGCAACTTTAGTACAGTACAGGTAAAGTGATAAAGCTCATTTGCATATCGTACACATGGAGATACAGACAGCAACAGCAGCTTTTAGAGTTGCATTTTTGAGTTTAAGATAAACATTGTACTGTTGATCTAATTTTAATTTAACCCTTTAAAATTAGCAGCATTACAGAAATACAAAATTACTATACGAAAATAAATTGTGATATTCAACTTCTTTTACTCACCGTACTTGCGGGGTAGTGGGAAAGTTTTCGCATTACGCAAAGTTCAATGACCGGAAAAGCTTTATTGAGCGAAAAATATAACGTGTGAAACAATTCTACAAATCATATCTACAAAATAAGAGTTTCAAGAATATGTGTAGGTAATTTTGTTTGGTGGATGAGACAAAGTATTTGGTTTTTAAATGTAAAACTGGAATGGATAAAGTCTCAGATTTGATCTCGGATACAAAGTTATGTCAAAGGATATAGTGGTATATCAAATTTATACTTTAAGCTGCTGGGGCAAACCCAGTTGGCAATGCGATACGCATCACCAACGTATTTGATGGTATTTTGCATCTTAACACATGAGCGTTTTCAATGTGATAAAACAATTTATATATATTTCTCTGCAGTAATTATATTTGGACACTGAAAGTGGTTTACGATTCGCGCCACACGAAAGTAGCTGTTGTTGTCTAAAATTATTTTAACCCAATATTTTTGTATATGTTGTAAAATACTATATTATAAATAAGT
This sequence comes from Philereme transversata, assembly GCA_963924445.1. Taxonomy (NCBI): domain Eukaryota; kingdom Metazoa; phylum Arthropoda; class Insecta; order Lepidoptera; family Geometridae; genus Philereme; species Philereme transversata. Next base: position 11,257,559 of record OZ004353.1, read on the forward strand.
TTTTTGTTGAAAAATTACTTTTTCAAAACAAGCTTTTATAAAATTCGTAATCTGAACCGCAAGCAGATTCAAATGTGTCCTAACACTAGTAGCCAACTACAATCCATTCAGAAGTTCCATTGTCTAGCATCCGTTTCCATCATCAGACCACCTTCATGGTAGGTATATCTATTAATGCATTGCCACCAAAGCAATGTATTCCTAATTTAAATGCGTGTCTGTGCTGTTGACCGTTGAGGAGTTCCTTCTTGGAAGCCAACCCTGAGAGCAGTAGCCATGTCATGGTGGAACTAAGAACAGGCTATCATAATTAAATGCGTATACAAAATAATGTGTCTGTACTGTTGACCGTTGTAGCGTTCCTTCGTCTGAGCCAATCCAGGATCATGCTTACCACAAAAATGCATTGTCATCGGATCGGAACTAACATGTCAAATTTCAACTCCGTAGGTTCTAATTTAGCTCTCAAGATTTGACCTAAACCAATTAGCTAAGAAACAAACATTGCAAGCTTAATAAAAGCTTGTAAAAACCTTATAATCTACGAATCCTACCGCAGACATAGCGTAGACGGACTAATAACAGCAAACTCTGGTGCCGATATTTTATGGCATTCACTTATTTCATAACTAGTGGTTCGCCTCGAACTGAAATCTCGCGAATCTCCCAAAATAAATATTATTCTGTGGTTAAATATGATTTAAGGAGTTGTCAAATCATACAAATACGCTAAATTTTAACATGTTTAGTCGCTAAATACGTATAGTGATATTTGTGCATGCCGGCCTTAATCTTTGACTAATAAATTAGTGCCACAAAATGAATAACCAATTACTTGACCTACAGATTCATTCAAATTAGAGGTAACGGGGGTTCTTGTTAATTGGTTATAGTTTTTTGGGGTACAAATTTCAGTTATTCTGGATTTCAGACTTTTACCTATATTTATGTCACTAAAGCTACACGAATACCAAATTTCAGCATTGTGGGGTCACTGGTATACCCTGTGAATTTTGTTAAAGTTTTGTTTTTATTATGGCTAATAACTCAAAAACAACAAAGATTAAACTAAAAATAAAAACGGGATTCAAATGGACTAGTATAGACTTTTCATTTGATGTCCCATTTGATCTAATAGTCTCATTTTCATTTTTTTTTGCCCTTCTTGAACCCCAATATCTCAACAACCCCCAAACATTTTTAATTCATTTAATCACACCAAAATTGTGCCATCACTACCTACCTATATATCAAATTTCACGATGATCGAATGAACGCTTCGAAAGTTATCCTCGGACAAACAAACATGCATACATACAACGCCGATTTGCCCAAATTGATTTGGAGATCTCGCTTCGCTCGATCAATAAACTTGGGAAAGCCATTATCAACCAGTAGGTGAAGTCGGGCTGTGGATGATGATAATGATGATGACTTATTTTAAACTTCGCCGGTAGAACTTCCAATCACCTGAATCTTCTACAGTGGTGGCGTTAGGCGTCGGCGACGTCGGCGACCGCCGCCCGCCGACAGCCTCGCGCTTGTGAGCATTGCAAAAATATTTTGCAAGTTTGTTTTACAAGTAATTATTTCTGTACGCGTGAGTAATATTTATCCAGAGTCTGCGTCGTTTGGCAACACTGTGAAAGTTATAAAAAAATATTTGTTTTGGCCATTGGGTGGTCCCAGGCTCATTAGTATGTATACATCATACATTAGTTGGTACATTAGTTCATCACAGGTTGGTCGCTGCACAGTCAATATGTGCAAATGGGGGTTCAGGGATCCAGCCAAACGCAATGCGACTGTGGTTATCCTGCACAGTCGATGAAACACCTGCTAATGTGCCCTTTGTGCTCGAACACCTGCACAATGGAAGACTTACAAATGGCTTCTCCTGACGCCATCAATGTAGCCAAGTACCTATCTAACACAATGTAAGTAGAGCTATTGACACGCTAACAAGAAGATCATACATTAGTGTATAATTCAGCTCATCCACTCGTTGATGACGTATGGTATACTAGCCTGGGGAAATGCGTCACAGTCAAATAGAGTGTTTTTGTTGAAAGCTAGCGATACTATTTTTACTGCAAATGGATCAATTAGACTCTTGTAGACTACCATTAATTTAATTAGATATTTTGAATTGGTGGCGATTCTGTTGTTTACGCTGACTAACTGAAATTGTGTAAAATACGAACGGTCTTATTTTGTTTACACTAAAGATCAAATTCAAATGATATTTAATGTGACATTTCTAAATTTAACTGGTGAATATAATTTTCAAAATTTAATTTATGAAAAATTACATATTGACAAATTTAAAGCAAAAAATACATACATGGTTACAATACAATGTAATAATAGTACATTATGATATAAGTGCGGTAAGTTGAAAATTACAGCCGAGGCGATATTGCTAGAAATAGATAGTACAAGAAAGCAGAGGCTGTAATTATCAAAGCGCACGTATGTCATACGACGTTTTATAACATATTTGCGAGGAAATAAATAAAACTCAGACTTTCTCGGAAAGAAAAAGCGCGTGGAATAATTTTTACTTGCTCACAAATTAGCGATGCGCGCGCATCAGCGCTTGTTTTTTAAGGCAAAGGCACAAAAACAGCCAGTATTACTAATAATTAATATTTGTTAAATTAATATTTTTTTGTTTTTGTTATAGATAAATGGTTGTAATTTATTGTCAAAATTTATTAAATTAAAGAATTAAACGTTTATTTTTTATATTTTACCTCCCAAAGTTAATTTTATTCATAAAATGTTGACCACTTTTCTGACATAAAAACTCTGCTAAGTTTAAAAAAGTACCGTTCGTTTTAGACGGAGCATCTTGATAAACCGTACGTTTTACCTTATTAAAAAGAAACTCGTGCGTTTTACATTACAATAACGCACAAGTACGTAATGACATACATTACGATATTGAAATTGGTAAAATAAGAGACCCTTTACGAGCAAATGTGTTATAAAAACAATATCGTTGTTCCATCGCACAGGCTTGAAAAAATAAAAAAAAGTTATTTATGCATATGCATAAAATTATTTATTAAGCTGCCTTTAGCTATAAAAGATTTCGATTGTAAGGAATATAATTGTAAAATTAGAAAAATATTATTGCCTAAATTGATATTGACTAAACATGTGCTAGACATTACTTTAGCACATACTTTAGTCTAATTATTGTGTTTGTACCTACTGTTGGATACTTATTTTTACAATTTCTTGCAATTGACTGCCTCCGTGGCGCAGTGGGCGTATAGCCGGCTGAGACGCAGGAGGTAGCGGGTTCGATTCCCGCCGCGGAACAAATGTTTGCATGATCTACAGATATTTGTTCCGTGTCTGGGTGTTTTTCTATATATTATAAGTATGTATTTACAAAAAAAAACAGTATATATGTATTCTATTAGTTATCTGGTTCCCATAGTACAAGCTCTGCTTAGTTTGGGGCTAGATAGCGCTGTGTGAAATGTCCAGCAATATTTATTTATTACAATTACAAATAATTATTTATTTATTTATTATTTAATTATTCTGCTGTGACGTTTCCTAGTGTACATTTATAGTATCAAAAAGGAATAAAAATAAGTACAATACAATACAATTCAATTTAACGTTTTGCCTGATTTGACTGGGAAATGAAATGGGCCTAGCAAAGCTGATGTCTCCTACGTCCACGTTTGCTCAAGCGCCGCCACTGATCTTCTATTTAAAGTTCTTCATCTGAAAGTTGTCAATGATCGACATTATCAAGTACACCTTAAGCGAATTAAACCAGGGCAGAACTTATTCGGAGCTAGTGGGGCACGCGATCGAGTGGCGGCAGCAACTACAAGTGCTAAACTTTTAATTAGTTCGGCAACTCTCAAAGAAGCATTTAAGGCTTCTCGACTTCCGCCTGCTGTTTGTTTTTGCCCCAATCAATGCTTTTGCTTTCACAGTCAATAAATCAGTGGTTGGATTCTGCAGTTGTTTGTGCAGATTCGTTTTCATCAGATCCTGATGTATCTTTTGCGGTATGGACCAGCCTATTATTTATTTTAGAGAAACTAGCTGCCCCCGCCGGCGGCTTCACACGCGTGGTTTATCAATAAAAACACTGCCCTCTTTCTGCGCAGTCGGGTAATAAGTAGCGTATGTCTCAATCCTGGTCATTAATCTATCTATATACCAAATTACATCAAAATCCGTCAATGTGAAAATGTAACAAACACAACAGAGAGACAGACAGACATAATTATTTTTGAATTTATACTAGTGGTCCCCGAACTGAGATCTCGCGAATCTCCCAAAATAAATATTATTCTTAGGACGACTTGCACAACGATGCCTAAACGTATTTAGTGGCTAAATATGATTTAAAGAGTTGTCAAATCATACGAATTCTTCAAATTTAAAATTTAAACATGTTTAGTCGCTAAATATGTTTAGTGATCTTTGTGCATGCCGGCTTTAATCTTTGATTAATTAATTGGTGCCACGAAATGCATAACCAGCCTACTTGACCTACAGTTTCATTCAAATTAGATGTAACGGGGGTTCTTGTTAATTGGTTATGTTTTTTTTGGGTTGCAAATGGCAGTTATTCTAAATTTCAGACTTTTGCCTATATTTGTGTCACTAAAGCTACACGAATACCAAATTTCAGCATTGTGGGGTCACTGGTGTACCCTGTGAATTTAGCCAAAGTTTTGTTTTTATCATGGCTAATAACTCAATAACTACAAAAGTTAAATTAAAAATAAAAACGGGGTTCAAATGTACTAATGACTTTCATTTGACGTCCCATTTGACCTAATAGTCTCATTTTCAGTTTTCTTACCCCTCTTGAACCCCAATATCTCAACAACCCCTCCCAAGTTTTCGCTCATTGAGTCACACCAAAGTTGTGCTATCATTACCTACCTGTATACCAAATTTGACGATGATCGGATATACGCTTCGAAAGTTATCCTCGGACAAACAAACATACATACAACGCCGATTTGGTACACAAGTTGATTTGGAGATCTCGCTTCGCTCGATCAGTTAAAGTATGAATTTTTGATTTTTGAACTTTGAGATGAAAAGTTCAATTTTTAGTAGAAATAATGTGTAATTATTATACAGTATCTTAGATTGTGCCTCAACTGATAACTTTTCTATTACAATTTTCAGGAGAAGTCAACATAAAATTCCTCTGCTCAAAAATATAATCCAAAGTTGTCTAAACCCACACGCAAACAGGAGGCTTGTTGGTAAGTGAATACAGAAAATGAGTTCTGAAAAATGCAGCAATATAACGGGATTTTCGAAAATAGGTATTCAGTCGACAGCTGTTGCGCAAGCCAGATATGTGGAATTTAAATTCGGGCGGTGTAGGTACGCGGGATATTGCACGGTGGTAGATTGTAAAAGTCACGGGGGACAATAAAAAGTAATCCTAAATTATTAGACTAAACCCCAGTTGCACTGGCATGAACCAGTACAGTGTGTGTGCTCACTGAGTCAGATTCGAGATTTAGCAAGTATTTATGCTGCAAATGGGATTATGATATTTTTTGATTGCCAAATAACACCTTACTTTCAACCGACTTCAAAAAAGGTGGAGGTTCTCAATTCAACTGTATTTTTTTTATGTTTTACCTCAGAACTTTCGACTGGGTAAACCGATTTTAATTATTCTTTTTTTATTTAAAAGCTGGTGCTTCCCGTGTGGTCCCATTTCAATTTGCTCCAGTTCTGGCAGTGGCATCCATGAGAAAACCATTAATTTTTTATGTTATATATGTTTCTTAGCTCAGAACTCCGTTATATATCAACCGATTTGCAAAATTAGTTTTTTATTTGAAAGAATATACTTTTAGACTGATCCCATAAAAATTTCATCAAAATTGGTAGAGTAGTTTGGTTTTACAGTTATTTGAAATCGGTTATATTATTAGTAAAAGTTGTTATTTTCTATGTAGTTGATCTTCAGATTCTAGGATATCTGGTACAAAAGTATTTGTTTTTTATTAATAAAAATATTAGATTAAATATTACCTACCACTTTCCTTACAATCTCATAATTATCTCTGCATGAAATGTCGATTATGAATATGTATTTATAATCATCAGAACTGTTTAATTTTCAAAACCGTGCGTAATACATTTCGTTATACCATTATTATCCAACAATGTGAACAAAATGTCATTATGTAATTCAATAAAATAAAAGAAAAATAAGCAGGGGCGGTACTGTTTTTCAGATTTATTGCCATAATATACAGGACGGGAGTGATAATGTCCTTGAGTTTCTATGGCAAATAGTATTTTTATACGGAAGATATACCGAGGGTAGATAAGTACTTCCCTCCTTGAAACGTATTCTCTGTAACAAACTCTTTTGTCAAAGATTGTTGATAAATGTTGTATTATGAAAGTTAGGGGAATAATAGCAGTCGATTTATTGTGGGTTCTCTTCAAAAGTTATAAATATAATTCTAAAACACCATAGGGTTTACTTAGCGTTCTATGTTCTATTAGACGACCTCCGTGGTGCAGTGGGCGAATAGCCGGCTGACACGCAGGAGGTAGCGGGTTCGATTCCCGCCGCGGAACAAATGTTTGCATGATCTACAGATATTTTTTCCGGGTCTGGTTGTTTCTCTATATGTATCAGTTATCTGGTTCCCATAGTACAAGCTCTGCTTAGTTTGGGGCTACATAGCGCTGTGTGAAATGTCCAGCAATATTTATTATTAGTTATTGCAGTATCACACAAAGGTAATATCACAGCAGTTTGTAGGTTCGCAGCAACTATGAACCTTAATTGTACAATCAAATAAAGATGGTTTAACTTGTCACTGACCGTTTTTTAAAATGTTTAAAAGTATGTATGTAACAACAATAATAGCTGTTGCTTCAGTGAATAAGACTTGTGGCCTTTGGTAGAGAGTTAAAGACTCACTTTCATCTAATTTCGATGGATAGGATGGTTTGTTCAATTTATGCTTCCTATTTAAGACACGAGGGATCAGTATTTATTTATTACATGAGTTTCCAACTAATAAAATTATATTTTCCGAAAAGAGATTTTTGAAGCAGATGTTCTCGTTGTTCATGCAAATTACTGTTTTATAGCACGAAGTTCGCTAAACCTGCTGCTTTGTTCCGGCACCGCTTTACGATGTTTTTAGGATGTATTCGCGTAAAACTACGTGTGTTGATTGTAAAGCTACATTTTTTTCAACTTCCTTTACCATTTTTGGGGTTTTATTTATACTGTAAATTTGTTGAATTAATTTTTTTGAGAAAACATACACGTGAAAGCCTTTACATGCCATCATCCCAGTACAGCATCATCTTAGCTTCTTATAACCAAACTCCATAAAACTACTGCCTTCAGGGGTAGTTTCCGCTACCAAGCTACCAAGTGCTGGAATAATATACCACCACCTTTGCGTCAAGATATTTCTAAACATACGTTTAAACGCAAACTTAAAATACATCGCCTGTCTATGCAAATGGCCTGCTAGCGGAAACTCCACTTCACATACCTTCACTAACAACTCTTACACTATACATATAAATACCCACATTGCCTCAATTTATAATGACTACGACGAATGATCTTTGCCAACGCATTGGCAGTTTATTGATGCCCTTCTTGTAAAAATCATCTGGACGGGAGGCAACAAACTCTTCAAAGGCATTTTGTACTGCCTCTCGGGAATTGAATTTTTTACCCACTAAAAAATTGTCTAAAATTTGGAACAAGTAATAGTTGGTAGATACAAGGTCTGGTGAGTATGGCGGATGAGGAAGAGCTTCCAACCCCAGCTTTTGCAGCTTGGAGACTGTCTGTTGTGCAGTATGGGGTCGCGCATTGGAAGGAGCAGTGGGAACGACCGATTGACCAAAGCTGGTTGCCGATGTGCAAGCTTCTCCCTCATTGTCTCCAGTTCTTCACAGTACACACCTGCAGTAATGCTCATGCCGTTTTGTAAAAAGCTGTGGTGAATCACACCCACACTAGACCATCAAACAGTGACCATTACCTTTTTAGGAGTCATTTTTGGTTTAGGGCATTGCTTTGATGCTAAACCAGGATCTAACCAACTTGCTGAGCGCTTTCGATTGTCGAACAGAATCCATTTTTCATCGCACGTAACAATTTGGTTCAAAATTCCTTCATTTCTTTGCTTATTGAGCAGCGCGAAGCAGGTCTCGACGCGTACGTTGCGCTGGCGATCGTTAAGTTCGTGGGGCACCCATCTATCAAGTTTTTTTACCTTGCCTATTTGTCGCAAATGGATCAAAATTGTTTTGATGCTAACATCAAAAGCTGCTGCTAGCTCAGCTGTAGATTGAGTTTCGTCAGCTTCCACAATCGCCTTTAATTCGTCAATGTTGACCAAAGTCTCCGGACGACCACGAGCTTCATTTTTCAAGTCAAAATTTCCAGAACGGAACCGGGAAAATCAATAACGGGCAGTGCGTTCGTTTGTACAGTTCTCTCCGTAAACATTTTTGATGTTACGTGCCGTTTGTGTCGCGTTGGTGCCACGACGGAACTCATATTCCATAATTACACGAATTTTTAAAGTATCGATTATGACGAAAAATGTTCAAATGTAATGAAAATACAACGCTAATCAATAAACAAAAGACTGAGTTTGTAAAAAGAATGACATGTTTTTAAAACAAAATTAATTTGAATTTAGAATACAAAGCCATTCCTAACTTTTTTTCTATTTGAAATTACCAGTACTGAAGAACGGCAATTTCATAGGTAATTATCTATTATAATTTTGTTTTTTTTTAATAAAGTCGGATTATCCGGTACTGAATTTAGGAACCGGCGGAAGACCAGCGCACTGCGTACTTGTATTTACTAGTGCGTGGCGCATAATGCTGAGCCGGATCCTAGTTTGCGGACGCTCATAATCTGGACGTACCTACTACCTATGTATATTCTATATTTTCATTTCAATTTTTTGTATGTTATACTTATTGTCGTGTTATTTTTGTAACTGTGTATGTCTTTGTTTTGTTATGTCTGTAAATAAATGTATTTTCTTTCTTTCTTTTCTTTCTTTCATGTGGTGATCACATGTGAATAAAAATAAAAAACGTGTAATTTCATAGAATGTAACAAAGCCAATTATTTTTCCGTTACAATAACGCTATCTAGGTATCTACTAGACGGTGATACATCTCCGTCATTGTAATAAAACCAGCTAAAATATTATCTTGTTAAGTTTAAACAGGTGTTTTATTATGGTTGGTGTTTTGGTGATGAGAAACGCGATTTTTAGTTACCACTAGGTGCCTAAGTAATCTTCGTATTTTTATTTTATTGACGAAATACAATTGTGATTTGAACACTTTTTAGTTCATAAATGGCGAAAATCATGAATACTTGAACATTTCTGAGGATATTTTCTTTGTCTTTATGATCTAAAGAACCGCTATCCAAGCCACGTCTTGATATTAAAATTCTATCATACCAAGTTCAAGATAGCATTCTTGACAAATAGGATTAAGGTTTTGCAGAGCATTTTCTTCGCTCTCTCAATTTTCCGCTCCGCTTGCGCCTTGATGCATTTACGGATATTCCAGTTAACCTACAATTATACAAGACACTACTTATAAGTCAAAACTGTGTAGACTCGTGTTTATATCGCATACGATTTTATTCGCACTTCAACTTGATATGTTATGATACATCGTCGCAATTATACTCTTTTGTAACGGCTGCAAGAATGGCAGTGAAAATACTTTAGTGAGTTCAATTTACAATGGTATGAGATTTGGACTATTATCAAAATAAATCTATGATGATATTTTTTTTTGTTGTAGTTTTTGGTCCGTATTTGCTGTTTATACGTGCCATGAAATAAAGCAGCCGAATATAGTGTTTATAATGGGTGATGACATTGTAAGTAACATTCTTTATAAATACATACTATTATTAATTTACATTATTAAATATTTTCCCACTGACATACTTTAAATGTAAAACTGTAATCACAAAATGGCTTTTCACCCATTCCTATAATGATACGGAGGAGTTAATACAAATTAGAAAATAGTACTGATAACGAACATTCATAATCATACTTATCCTGTTTAACCCTCTACTACCTACCCCCTATTTTTGTCACATAACTACCTACCCGCGGTCTCTGAGACTCTTGCAATATAATGCTGTCGCAAAGAAAAACTATGACTTTTGGGGTTAAATTTAATTAAAACTTCAAATTGTAGTAGTTCTTAACATTTATTAAAATGATTGAAACATAAAAAATCAACATTGTTTACCACATAATTCAAAATCTTCTCAGAGAGTCAGAAAACACCGAAAAAAATTAACATATCTAGAAAATGGGATCCATGATCCAAGGAACATAATTTAGGAACTTTTCCTTACTAATTGAGCTTAGTTCATTAATCAACTCTTACATCTAAATAAAAATATCAATCAAAAAATACTTATTTCACCAAAATTGCAAGTCACCAACTTACAGTTTTTCGCGGCAGTTTATGCACGCCATTTTGGAGCACCCAAGGCAAATTGGTTTTTTGCATTGAAAACACAAGTATTGGGTCTTACGTTTCTTTTTGGGGTCACAAGTAGAACAGGTCTTTCGAATTTCCAACCTATCTTCATCAGCACTACTCCCTGCAGCAGCCAGAGGCGTTTCATCATTTAGATGAAGCACCAGACTAAGAGACATCTTGATATCTCGCGGAATCGACATGTTGAGTTGTCTTCGTTCCATATGTGGCCTCATGAGCTGTCCAGCCAGTTTCTTCAAGAAACAGAATCTGCTCTCAGTCTTTTCTGGTAGGGTGGACAAACTTATGACATAAGAGTTCGATGCTGCAATGTCAAGCAACCTGTAGAATATGGCCAGCGGGCATCTGCTTTTGGTTTGATTATAAAATAATATAATCTCTGGTTTCTTAGAGCTGTCATCAACATCTGGCGCATGATGCATGCTTGAAACTAGGATGACCGCTTTATTTTGTTTTGGCACAAACGATACAATGGTTTTGTCTTTAGTAAAACCAAAGATGGTTGAATCAACTTGTCGATGGCGCGAATCACATTTCAGAACCGGATTCGTGAAACTCTTCTAAGACAAAATCTTCTCCTATATCACTTTCCACATCACTATCGTCTCCGTTGGGTAAATCATCTTCTTCTGAAGGATCATCCTCTAACCAGCGCGCAATAATTTCTTCATTAGATGCCATTTTACACTAAAACAAATAAAAGTATTTGGTGAAAAAAACTCCCGTAACTACCTACCTGCGGTCATTTAGACCGCTGGCAAAAATTTTTTACTCACCACCGACAAACGAACGCACGTGTGACCTCGACGAGCACAGGCACGGTACTGCGGTGTGCGGGGAGAAGGTACATGGACGCACGAAATGTAAAATGGCGCGTACACTTAGATTTTCACAAAAATATGTTCACGAGTGTCTGTGAGACCGCGGGTAGGTAGTTAAGGGTTAAACATGCGCATATACTACACACACACACACACTCCCACCCTTAAGCACACCCTACATTACTCACTTCACATATACAAACTCCCCACACATACACACCCCACACACACACGCATATACACACACATACACACACACACACACACACACACCCTAGACCCAATACACACATAACCTTTATAATAAAAGTGCTTTTTATAAAACTTGCTACATATCATAATATTAATTTAGAATAATTTTCCTTGTTTGTTTGTTTTTTCTGTTTGTTACAACTAATTTTGCATCAAAATCTCTGTACCTAGATACTCTAGAATGTCAATGTCTCCTTTAGTCATAAGGTCGGGCACTGGAAAGTGCGACACAGTTTTTACTATTGCACTTTTCAGTGTTTCATCTATGTATAAAGCTATCCTGTGTTTATTATGTTCAAAATAAATGATTGATTGATACTTTATTTGGTAGTCTTTGCTCTACTAAGGAAACTCTTTTAAATTTCATTACTTTACTAATTTTGCAGGGCTGGAACGATGTAAGTCTACACGGTTCAAATCAAATACTGACACCTAATATAGATGTGATCGGCTATGAAGGAATTGTTATACAGAATTACTACACGGACGCACATGGGACCGCTTCAAGAAGTGCCATGTTTACAGGAAAATACCCTTTCAGGATGGGTAACTAACATGTCCAACATTTTTATAAGCCCAGCATTTTATTTTACCCATCTCGTGACGAATTTCTCAAGAGTTCAGCAGAAAATGCTGACAAATAAAGCATCATACGTTGTAAATTGAATTCAAATCCGATCTCATGAGAAAACCATACCGAGAAATTGTTGATCGCTCCTTAATACAGTTAACTCTGAAAATACCAAGTTATTTGGACGAATTAGTAACAACTTGCTAGCGAATTTCAAAAGTTTCCTACAAATGACAGCAAACCAATTCAAACTTTATTACTTTGACAACTCGACGGGATTTTCCCCGAAAGTATATTAACTTTAATGTATACCATTTTGTTTTCAATTTTATAGGAACTCAAGGAGTTTCAATTGGAGTGGCAGAAGACCGAGGACTTCCAATTTCTGAAATACTTTTGCCTTCATACTTGCAAGACCTTGGGTACGCCACACACTTAGTAGGAAAATGGCATCTCGGAAAATCCAGGGAATATTTTCTGCCAACGAACAGAGGTTTTGATACTTTCTACGGCTTCTTAGGCGGCAGTGTCGATTACTTCACGTATAATCACGTAGAGGTGAGTGCAGCTAGTACCTACCAAAACTGGTACATACCTAGTGGAGTGGAAAAGGCTTTGTTCTGACAAGTTAGGTTATAAACTTGGCTACTATCCAATATATAGTGTCCAAAACAAGCCTATTGCTCCTATTGCACATCAGTGGCAACTTTACCCTTGTTATTTCGAAACTTTTCTAAAATAGTTTTGCTTGGTAACTAGGTAGGTAGGTACCCACTATAAATGCTGATGCCTCTCGGGATAAATCATAATTTAATTTCCTTTGCGTCTGTTTCGACAATGAATAAGAAAATACGATCTATATTGTAACAATGTTCGTTTACAGAGTTGTAATGGCACTGAATTCTTTGGATTGGATCTCTTTAACAATTCAGAGCCCGTACTAAATGAAAGCAGACACCTCACGGAAGTTTTGACGGAGCAAGCTGTTAATAGTAAGTTTCTGCATAGTACAATACAATGCAAGCGATATTTGCTTGGGAACTCGGTATTAAACGATATACCTTTGCTGGACAAAAAAGCAAGTTGTACTATGATTTTTCCCTGTCGTATGATTTACGTTGAGCCAGAGGAGTAAAACTTGTAACATTATGTACTGTGCAGGATTTTATAAAGCAGAGACATACATAGGTAGAAACAATTTGTGTAACAGGCTGTTAGTTGTTTACCTTCACAACCGTGTTTCACGGTTTACCTGTCCTGCACAATTTTTCTTATGGAAAAAGTCAGTGCTCCGAAATTTTTAATCTTTAACTTCGAATAAGGGGTTCCTTGGCTATAATTACTCGTTATAAATATAATTATATTGATGCCTACCTAACTAATTTTATATGCAATTTCAGTAATAAAAGATCACGACCCGTTAGTACCACTGTACCTCCACGTGGCTCATGCCGCGGCCCACACTGGAGGCGGCGGGGTTAATCTGCAGGTGCCAGCTCGTTTCATAGCCGCAAATGACCACATCGCTCACTCTGCTCGGAGATTGTATGCAGGCAAGTATAATACCCCACTTAGCACTGTTCCTAAAGTGCTGTTAGAAATTATGTCCGTGTGAAATTGTTTTAGTACAATGACTATGATGCAAGTGGAGCTTTATTAGAAACCACTCATTATGCCTGTTCGTGGTTTGTGGTTCTCGGCACGAATTGGTAGTTACTTTTTATAGCTTCTGGTAAGGTGGTGGTCTCTTGTGAGAGGCAGCCAAAATTGTATGATTTTTGTCGGACCTTGCTGAGTCGGGAACTTGTCTCATTAAAGTCATCAATGTAAAACAAGGGTATGTTATTTTTCAGTTTTTGATTTCGACTTCCAAGGTTGTTTTTCAAATAAAATATTTTTGCACTATAATTTTTTGTTGTCAAAATGATTCTTTTATGGGAGTTTTTTGTAAGTTTCTCTGAAACTGTTTGAGCCTTTGTCGTTAACAAACCCTCGCAGAAAGAAAATGCAGTTTATAATAAACAACAAAGACAACATTTTCATACATTGATTAATAATCCTTTAATAGATAAAATTACTTTTAACGTTAAATTATTGATTTAAAACGTGTATTTATCGCGTATGTATCTACCTCACGGGTATTTATCAGTCACGTCAACCCGTGACCACGCCTGTTGCAACACAGCCGAAGCGTCGGGATAACAAATAAAAAAGGTACATACGCGATAAATACCCGTTTTAATCAATAATTATGTACAGTGATTGTGAAAGTTTGAAAAATACTACTTTTTTTTGTTTACATTTATGAGACATGTGCTTGACTCAGCAAGTTTCCGATCGGAATCATACGATTTTGGATAATCCTTAAGGTAATCCTTTATAAATCAAAGAATCACCGCCGACATGACCTTTAAATAGTTTCAGATAAGAGTTCGTTTTTTATTGATCGAGCGAAGCGAGATCTCCAAATCAACTTGGGCAAATCGGCGTTGAATGTATGTATGTTTGTTTGTCCGAGGATAACTTTCGAAGCGTTTATCCGATTATCGTAAAATTTGGTATATAGGTAGGTAATGATGGCACAATTTTGGTGTGACTCAATGAGCTAAAAATTTTGGGGGGTTGTTGAGATATTGGGGTTCAAAGGGGTAAAAAAAAATGAATATAAGATTATTAGGTCAAATGGGACTTCAAATGAAAGGTTTTTATTAGTTAATTTGAACTCCGTTTTTATTTTTAGTTTAATTTTTGTAGTTTTTGAGTTATTAGCCATAATAAAAACAAAACTTTAACAAAATTCACAGGGTACACCAGGGACCCCACAATGCTGAAATTTGGTATTCTTGTAACTTTAGTGACACAAATATAAGCAAAAGTCTGAAATTTAGAATAGCTGCCATTTTTACCTCAAAAAAATATAACCAATTAACAAGCACCCCCGTTACATCTATTTTGAATGAAACTGTAGGTCAAGTATGTTGGTTATGCATTTCGTGGCACCAATTTACTAGTCAAAGATTAAAGCCGGTATGCACAAAGATCACTAAACGTATTTAGCGACTAAACATGTTTAAATTTGAAGTATTTGTATGATTTGACAACTTCTTAAATCATATTTAGCCCCTAAATACGTTTAAGCATCGTTGTGCAAGTAGCCCTAAGAATAATATTTATTTTGGGAGATTCGCGAGATCTCAGTTCGGGGCGAACCACTAGTTATAAATACTAATAACTACCTAACTACTCATATATAGCTTATAAATATTTCAGGCTTAGTAAACCATATCGACCAATGCGTCGGAGAAATTGTATCAGCGCTGGCCGAAAGAAGCATGCTCAATAACACCCTTATCATATTTGTTTCTGATAACGGGGCTCCTGTGAAAGGACCGAATCAGAACTTTGGATCCAATCTACCTCTACGTGGCACTAAAGGCACTCCGTGGGAGGGTGCCGTGCGATCAACCGCAGTTTTGTGGCACAATAAAATAAAACCTAAAACATGGAAAGGAATATTCCACGTCACTGATTGGATGCCAACTTTATTATCAGCAGCTGGGGGTAATACGTCAGATCCTATTGATGGAATCAACCAGTGGTATGCTATGATCTATGGCAAAGAACCCCCACGGTCAGAAGCCATCATAGCTGTTGACGACCTAAATAGCTGGGGGTCTCTTAGAGATGGAGATTTGAAATTAGTGATTGGTAATATTGGACAGTGCTGTAGTGAACATTACGGTAAAGAACTTGGTCAGCTAAGACGTGTAGGACCTTTGTACGAGAAAGCATTGATTGATTCAGAAACTGCGATTGTTTTTAGAGAGGTTTTGAACATTAAATTAAACATAAGTGATGCTTTCAAGAAGAGAAAGTCTTGTAGTCTGAAAACTATGGAAAATAACACTCAGCTTTGCTTACCTACTAAAAGTGAGTTAACCTGTATCAAAGAGTCTCTACTACTTGAGAGAAAGTTTTTTTTATAACGCCCTATTCATAGACCTGCCTGTCTTGCTTGCATATATAAAAAACATTCATTAATATTATAATATTATTTTCAGTAAAAGGTTGTCTCTACAATTTAACTGCGGATCCAGCAGAAACCAAAGATCTCTGGTTTGAAAAACCCGATGTGGTCAAAAAGTTGGCTCTTCGCATTCGTCTTCTTTGGTCAGAAATAAAGCCTAGACCGCCGCTTTCTTTTGACTTCGAAGCTAATCCCGCTGACCATGGCTTCATCTGGTATACATGGCGTGATAACTATGCACCGGCTCCAGCACCGTTGATGACCCCACCACGATGCCCTTTGCAAGTTTCAACGGAAGAATTTCAACATTACGTGGACATAAATATAAAAATTTTAAAGGAGAAAATGAATAGCTATATGAAAAGTATGACTGATACGTTGTTTGACAATGTCAACAGTATTCTCTAGTCTAGTGGATCTAAAATAAAAGCGCCAGCTAAACATGTCTTTTTCCTTTTTATGCGCTCACTTTAAACGTAGCCGGTAGAGTCATAAAGAAAATGTTACGAAGTTTGCGAGACGACGCTTGTTTGGGCGGCGCGAATAACGAATTTTATGGACCGTAGACGCATTTTGTCATCGCTCCGACGGCGACGGTCATCCTTTGATCAAGCCGTGCATTAAAAAGGAAAATTGGTCAGCTTTTAGATCTCGCATGACTGGAGCACCCTCTAATTATTTCAACATTCTAACCCATTAAATACCCTTAACACCTGTTAGGTGACGTAGTTTTTGTACTCTTGTAATGCTTTTTTTAGGTATTTTGTGAAGTTGGGTGTAATTAACCTCTCAGACCTAGTAACCGGTAAGTTCAACTGATAAATAGTATAGTTTAGTAGGTATGCAGAAGCTAGTGAAATATTTCAGTGCGTAAACCTGTATATACCGTGAAAAAAATAAAGTCGCAAAATCAACACGATGCGCCCCAGAGCCATTCATGAATAAAACATGTTACTGTGCCCGATCCAATTGAAATTGTATAATTGGGATGAAATCGCCTATGTCACATCTAAACCTGACACAATTTATACTAGCATAGTATGAAGATACATAGGGCATTCATTAATTAAAAAAAAATGTTTATTTCAAAATAACTAAGATACAACCGTACTGACTACAGAACCCTTCACCATGCCTGGTCCGACACGCGCTTCACCAATTATTTTATTAATTATTACCTTTTTAATTACAAAGTAAATTAAATCTGCCCAAATTCTGAACTTTCTTTTTCAATAACGCTTTCAATCGAATTTTTCCAGCCTTTTAATTGATAGCGTAAACGTTTCAGTAGGATTATTTTCCCGAATATTAGCAACCATTCGTGAGAATTGTGCTGAAAGCTTCCTAAACGTCTTGAATGGAGTTATTCGTCGTATGGCCGTCATAAATCTGTTGAACCGTAACACCACTCTAATCCAACGCTTCAAGTTGACAGAAATATACGAGCCTTCAGGCGATTTGTGCAGCATTTTTGTACGGCCCGGTTTCGAGAAATATGATTTTAGATATTTTCAAAAGCAGCGGTGACTTTCCGTTTGAACTTATAACGATGTGAGTTGAAGATATTTTAGTTTTGCCGGTGTTATGCGGGCTACTTACGCGCGGTCGACTGCACTTGTTGAATCGGGAATGTAGATTCTGATGTTGCTGGATTCTAAAGATTTAGATGCCAAACGCAAAAGAGATACAAATGTTTATGTTTAGTTTAGAAACTTGGACTTGCCTCTGACTACCCCCTTGTGGTATATCTTTACGGGTCTGCGTTCTGAGTAAGAGATCAGAAGATGTACATCATGTGGCGACACCCCATGATGTACATGCGTACATAATATAGTCGTGCGTAAGCAATATTATTGTTATTTATTACATGGCAAATGTAATCAGGTACACGAGTAAAACCGTTGATGGAAGCAAGTCTACTACTAAAGCAAGTCAGCCGCTTAACGATCACAAGCGACGCATTTGGACTATGCGGAACTGGAGCGTAGAGTATGTTGGTATTTTGTCTAAAAGAGTTTATCATCGAACAGTTATCGCTGGCGCAAACTGCTGGCTGCCAGCCAGGCCCTGCTGCGCTCGCTAACAACTTTATTATGCATTACCCCGTGTCGTGTGAACCTAAATAAGCAACAGTTCACTTGCCAAGTTTTGGCGTTACATTTTCATTAGCTGGTCTGTCATGGCGCGGTCGCAATTAACGCTGATGCCCAGCTTTTTATGGGTTTAGAGTGCTCTCGTACGATACCACCTAATGTGAATTACTTTAGCAATATAAATGAATCCTTTCCTGGCAACCTTTTGGTTACGTAGCTAGTAAATTTACAACAAGGCGAGTTATTACCAAGTAACAAAAAATAATTTATTTAGCGTTGGAGTAATCTCTTCTTCTTTCTGCCCTTTTCCCACATTACGCGGGGTCGGCACAACATGTATTCCTCCTCCACATCTCTCTATCAGCCGTCATCTCCGTTGTCACTTCCTTTCTACCCATATCATTCTTCACACAGTCCATCCATCTCTTCTTCAGCCTTCCTCTAATTATATATCCATCCACACCCATATCTAACACTCATTTAGTCACATGATTTTCTTCCCTACACATGACATGTCCATATCACGCTAGCTTCTTGTTTAATTCTTAATGTTAAAGACATATAATTTCAGCCCAAAAATATAGTGAAAACACTATTTTACATACTCATAAGCCTCGCTGTAGAATAGAGCCTACGTAAATGACTTCGAAATAAATGATGAGAGGACGAAGAATGGTAAATATTCATGAATCGTATGAAGCAAAGTGAAAACCTGCACCGGCTAGATTAAAAGAATATTGGATAAATAAATTGTGCAAATAATGAACTCCACTTGAGTTCGTCTTTGATCCGCCCCCCCGTTACCATGTCGTCATTATGTAAATCCTATTAAAATGCTTTCAGTATATGTATGCAATCAGTGTGGTATATTCCTTTAGATATCGGACCAAATGAATTAAGTTGAAACGAATCTCATCTCATAACTTGGTGCTCTAATTTTATAATCCGGAGATCATATCATCTAAAATAATGTTTGTAATTTTTTTCTCTTCAATATTTACATTAAAGTAGGTACATATGAGCTAGTGGCCATCGCTGGTATCGATAGTTTTAGGCCGACTAATATCCTCAGACATATTGCTTTAATAATCGTTTTTTTTAATACGCCCGCGCTCTCTCGCGCGTTGTATATCAATAAAAAGTAGCCTATACCTCAATCTAGATCATAATCTATATTTATACCAAATTTAATAGAAATCGGTTCAGCCGTTTATTCGTCAAAACGTAACAAGCAGAGATAAACAGAGGGACAGAGATAAATAATTACTTTCATATTAATAATATTAGTAAAAACAGGAAAGCAGGCCAGTTCAATAAATACTTAAACTATTCGTAATAAACTATAGTATAGATTTAACGGAATTTAACCCGAGCCTAAATAATAGACCAATTAACTTGACTGATACACGAACCGGACACTGTCCTTTACAAGGAGAGAACTTAGAGGTAATGGTACAAAAGAAAACGTCGATACTTCACTGAAGCGTCAACGGAAGGCGGAAGAACTAAAATCAGAGGATTAAGACTTACTACTCATTTTTTTGATGAACACGTCACCGTCATTTCGTGATAAACATTAGTTACCTACTTTGTACAGGCAACAAAGCCTGAAATATTGATTACTAGTGGTTCGCCCCGAACTGAGATTTCTCGAGTCTCCCATATCAACAAAAAAAAAATATTTGTACCTAATCTTTGGCCATCAAAATAGTGCCACGAAATTAATATCCAAAATACTTGACCTACAGTTTCATTCAAATTATAGGTAACGGGAGTTCATGTCCATTGGTTAATTTTTTTTGGGGTAGGTTTTCCCTATAATTGTGTCACTATACGCTTATCAAATTTCAGCACTGTGGGGTCACTGGTGTACCCTGGAATTTTGTCAAAGTTCAGTTTTTATTATGGCTAATAACTTAAAAACTACAAGGTTTAATCTAAAAATAATAACGGGATCGAAATGTACTCACAAATAACTTTTATTAGACGTGCCATTTGACCGGATAGTCTCATTTTGGTTTTTTTAACCCTCTTGAACCCCAATACGAGTATCAAATTTCATGATGGTCGGATCAAATGCGATCATCGTTGAATTTGGTACATAGGTAGGTAGTGATGGCATAATTTTGGTGTGACTAAATGAGCTAAAAATGTGGGGAGGTTCTTGAGATATTGGGGTTCAAGAGGGGTAAAAAAAATGAAAATGAGACTATTAGGTCAAATGAGATGTCAATTGAAAGGTCTTCATTAGTAAATTTCGACCCCGTTTTTATTTTTAGTAAAATTTTTGTAGGTAGTTTTTGAGTTTTTAGCCATAATAAAAACTAAACTTTGACAAAATTCACAGGGTACACCAGTGACCCCACAGTGCTGTAATTTGGTATGCGTGTGGCTTAAGTATTACAAATATAGGCAAAAGTCTGAAATACAGAAATACTGCAATTTGTACCCCAAAAAAAAAACCAATTACAAGGTCAAGTAGGTTGGTTATATATTTCATGGCACTATTTTATTAGTCAAAGATTAAGCTCGGCTTGCACAACTATCCCTAAACGTATTTAGCCACTAAACATGTTTAATTTTTACGTATTTGTATGATTTGACAATTCTTTAAATCATATTTAGCCACTAAACACGTTTAGGCATCGTTGCGCGAGTCGCCTTTAGAATATTTGTTTTTGTGTTTTGGGAGACTCAGGAGATCTCAGTTCGGGGCGAACCACTAGTAATATTAAGTGAAAAATTACAGGATTTTTATGTATTCACTGCAAGACTAAATTAGGCTGAAAGGTTTTCCTTGTTCGAATGAATTTAAGAAACTTAGAGATAGACGGAAATTTATTTGAAAAGAACAGTACCTACCTACTAAAAAGAATAGCAGAGTAAGTTAAGAAGGATGGCTTCCTATTTTAAGAATTAGACGGGAATTTAATTGGTTTTATATACACAATTACTAACAAATTTTATAACATAAAAACATTACTAAAAAGACTAGGAGAGTAAGAAGGATGACTCCATATCTTTAAGAATTTTGGAAAATTAAGTCTTGTCTTTTACGAATCCCATATGAATACATGACAACACCCGGGTACTGAGTAGTTAACTATCTATATAAACCTCCTATTAATACCCCTGGCGTTAATTAACGGATAACCAAAGTTTTCAGCAATTTAGGAAGGTGCTACTGATGGACTAATTAGTTACAAACTAACGAGCACCTCAAATATTAATGAGCTTAGAGACTGGGGAGTTTTCGTGGAATCACGATGGATCACGTAGGATGTAGTAGGATGGTGGTATACCACACCTAAAGATTTGTTAGTAACATAACAAGTGGCATGAAAGGACATTTAAACGCGTCACGTCTTTGCCTTGTTCTCATCTTACGTTTTTTCAGGCCAGACCAGCAGCTGAATATTGCGACGAAGATGGAAAAGAGAAATTCGTCAACTTGTTATGGCCGATTGCTCTCTTATGCTGACGACCGTCATTTGCGGGTCGTCGCTTCTTAAGAAACCATAGTAAAGGTACCCATCTATTTTACATGCAAGTTAGGAAAACCACAACATCCTGCCAGGTTGCTTACCCGGGCAAAAATTAATAAGCTTTAGGTAATTATCATATGCAGCCGCAAAGTGTCTACAATGGTACACACTTGGTGACAATGGCCTGATCATGGAGCCGTATGGTGGATATGGAGCTTTTCAGTGGTTACTATTAACCCCCTCTAGTTTGGGTTCATTTGGTTTGTTTTGTTGCACCCTATAGCTGTAGGTAATTACCGACTGCTAGAATCGTATTTTTTAAACTATAATTAAAACTTATTTACAATATTTCAGTTTTAGAATTAGTGTACCTACTAAGGAAGCAATTAAAAATCGTTGTCGTGAAATGAGTTATACTCAAACTATCCTAGTTGAACAACTTGAAATGTGTGGGCATTTGTCACCGTATACCTACTCATGTACCTAAGTACGGGACATGAAGTGCCTTGCCAACTTTAGCTTTAACTTGAAGGAAAAGTTAGGCAGTTTGTATAAACCATCTTAGAGTAAAGACTTGACTGAAATACTGATGATATAACTTTCAATGATGTACGACTGATCTGTCGAACTTGCCTATCGGAAAGTGAAAACTTTGAGAACTCAGCTTAAACAGATATTCATATACAGTTACACAAAATATTAACTTGCAGATTAAAATACCTACACAAAATAATAAAGATATGTGGTAACTCTAGAACCTTTCTGCCCCAATAGCCGTCAGCTCTTCGAGGTTCGGCTGAGACTATGCACTGGCTGCTTAGGACGGGAGCACTAGATGGAAAGAGTACTTACAAGGGGAGTTGGGAGGCGTTGTGTGCAGGCCGCACAAGCACGATCGCTCTGATAACCTATGGGGGAGGCCTTTGTTCCATAGTGGACTTCCAGTGGCTGATATGATGATGATGATGATAATGATAGCTACCTACTGACATCCTCAGTACACGAAAGCATTATTGAAAAATTCTTTCAGAGTCATGTGTAGTCAACATTACTAGTAGTTTTAATTTTTATACTACTTATGTGGCAAACAACCTTGTGGCCCATGTATGCCCATGTATGTCCACCGTATGCTGATGGTAAGCCATCAGACTTACCATCAGCATACAGTTACTGTAGGCTATAGTCGTTTCTACTACTATCACACGTGCGTTTTATAAGAGCTCCATACAGTGGTACCTCAAACGAAAACCCTTTCTTCGGTGAATGGCGGATTCTGGAAATGGCAGATTATTTAAATGGCAGATTCTGGCAATGGCGGATTCTTAAAACGGGAGGTGTACAGTTCAGTGATAAGTTTAATTCCGTTCTTGACAGTTAATTTTGAATGTAATAAATAAATTAACATAACTACTTCCAACAAACTTTTATTTTTTAACAAAAAAAACATCACTTTATTTTTTTTTAACAAAACAATCATAACTCATATTTTTTTTAACAAAACATACATTACTTTTATATTTATTAACAAAACAAACATTACTTTTATTTTACGCGTCTCTACAAAACATAACTTAATTATTTACTTTGATTACACGTCATAATCTTTTAAACACTATTGTTGAAATTTCGCTTTGTAATGTAATTTGTATAATTTTTTCAATCTTATGATCTTATTCTAGTTCTATTACGCATACTTGGTACCTACCATTCCCGACCTATTTTATAGCTGACTGTACAACATCTGCCGTTTTAAGAATCCGCCATTGCCAGAATCTGCCATTTAAATAATCTGCTATTTCCAGAATCCGCCATTCACCGAAAAAAAGGGCCAAAACCTACAAAACCTCAAACTATAATAAGTAGAACACAAAACTATTACCAATAGTAGTGGACATTTGTAAACACGTTTGTTTATGAGCATGTTTGTATGGATTCGATCTTAGTCCATGCCTTAAAGAACAACATTTTTAAACGGAAAGTTATAGAGCACTAGTTGTTAAGTTATCTTTCTCTGTAATTTTATATTATTATATATAGGTATACATTTATATTAAGTAGGTATATATTATTATTCCATATATTTTATTTATTATAATTATAATATTATAACATACTTTAAGTATAGTTCATATCAGCTTTGGGTATATATATTTATTTATGTTTTTGTACACTCACCTACCTTTAAAATCATCACCCTCTCTCTCTCTCTCTCTAGCGTCAAAGGTTTGCTGGAAGAAAACTCCTCTTAGGGTTAAGCTCGCCTTTGTACATGACCTTTATTTCTGTATTTTTAAACGTATTTTCTTATGTGAAATAAAGAATAAAGAAAGAGGTATTTGGCCTGTCTTAGATACTGTTACGCCGAGACTGTTAAACAATGAATGGTAATCGAGGTTTCTCGAGCGCTTTTGTTTTTGTTATTGTTTGTGGTTTCGCAGAATGGAGAGTGGCCATTGTGTCGAGGGACCGACCCTTTCCTGGAGCGATCGAGATCGTTCTCGAACAATCGAAATATGCGCGATATAAATAGGCCGGAGAGATGGCCGGACAGTCAGTCTGGATTCAGCTATACGTGTGAACATTTCGGTGACTTTAAGTGGTGCAACTGTGGTGTGAATTAGTGTGTTGTGATTACGTGTGACCAAGTTCGTGTATTCATCGTTTAGTGCTGAATAAAAGTGTTATTTTGGTTGAATCGATTCCCATTATTTTATCCCAAACCCTCAGCTCGTAACAATTTGGTGTCAGAAGTGGGATAAAATAATGCCGGTTCTGCCAAAGGATAACGTGGACGGTGTAAGGACGAGAGGTCAACGACAACAGGAAGTCCATGAAAGGCGGTTTGGAGACTCTCCGGTTCAAGAAGATCAACGGAGTCGTCAGCCGATACAGATGGAATCAGCCGCCCCCGAATCAATTGGAGCTTCATCATCATCATCCGTGGGCCAAGCTCCTGTGACAGGCGATCTTGCTGCTATTATGGCCATGCTTTGTCGTCAAGAAGAGCAGGCTCGGTTGCAGGAGGAGCAGTGCCGTCAGGAAAAAGAAGAGCAGCGTTGTCATCAGGAAGAGCAGGCTCGGTTGCAGGAGGAGCAGCGCCGTCAGGAAAAAGAAGAGCAGCGTCGTCATCAGGAAGAGCAGCGACGTTGGCAGGAGGAACAGCGTCGTCAACAGGAAGAACAGGCTCGATTGCAGGAAGAACAGCGTCGTCAACAGGAAGAACAGCGCCGTCAGGACAAAGCAGAGCAGGCTCGGCTGATGAAAGAATTGTTTGGTTCAATTGGAAAGGAGTTACAGGAAGTGAAAGAACAGATAGCACATCATGAGAGCCGTATTTCGGAAACTGAAATTCAGATCGCTGATGTGAAAAAAAAACTCTGGGTGTCCTGAAGTCTAGAGACAACAATGTGGCTCCTCTAGTTGCTACACCTTCAGCGCGAGGTTTTAAGACGCCACCATTTGACGGAAGTTCTTCGTGGTCAGCATACAAGATCCAGTTTGAGGCCGTTGTCAAGGCCAATGGATGGACAACGGTGCAGGCCATGACGGCTTTAACACTGGACCTTCGTGACCAGGCACTTAGAGTTTTAGAGGCTCTTGGAAAGGATTTCACCTATGAACAGCTATTGGAGGCACTGGAGTCACGCTATGGTGACGCACATCTGGAACATGTTTTTCGAGCGCAGTTAAAGGACCGGAGCCAGCGTAACTCGGAGAATTTACAGCAGTGGGCTCTTGAGATAGAAAAGCTGGTTCGAAAGGCATACCAAACCTCTCCAGCACCCCTTGACAGTTATTTGGTTCAGGCATTCGTAGACGGAATACGTGATTTGGAAGTGAGAGCTGCTGTAAGGCTTGGACATCCTGATTCTTTGAAAAATGCCTTGGCCCATGCATTGGAGGTGGAGGCTGTACGTCAGGACCACCGAGCTCACCGCATCAGAGAAGTAAAGGACTCTTACACTCACGACAGTCGTCCGAAGTTTAGCCCTAGATGCTGTGGGTGTGGAGAAAGAAGACATCTGAGGTCAAGCTGCCCAAAGAAGGTGGAGGCCGTGCGTCAGGACCACCGAGCTCACCACATCAGAGAAGTGAAGGACTCTTATACTGGGTACAATCATCCAAAATTTAGTCCTAGATGCTACGGGTGTGGAGAGAAAGGGCATCTGAAGTCAAATTGCCCAAAAAGAGAAGAGAGCATGGATGAGTTATCACGACGACCATGCCCTGAAAACTGGAAACATAGTGCCGAAGAGAAGCCTAAAGAAGCGGTGCCCGTCAGGCTGTTGAGAAGTTTGAGAACGGATCTAAGTGACGAATGGAAGGAAACTTTGCAGCCGGCACAACAGGATGACAAAGACCTTAAACCCATCATTGAAAGGATCACAGCGGGTAGCACTAAGCCTTTGTGGAGTGACATTGCTGCTCTGAGTTCAACAACGAAGAGTTATTGGGCACAGTGGGAGAGCCTGGTTATCCACGATGGGGTGCTGTGTCGCAAATGGGAAAACGCTCGTGGAGATCACTGTCATCTGCAAATGGTGGTTCCCAAAGCCAAGGTCCCTAACGTGCTACAACTCTACCATGAAGGATGTTCGGGAGGCCACATGGGAGTAAAAAGGACACTGTTAAAAATAAGGGAGCGGTTTTACTGGATACATTGTAGAGAAGATGTTGAAGACTGGTGCCGAAAATGCACTACCTGTGCGGCAGTGAATGGACCCCATACACGCAGCAGAGGAGCACTAAAACTGTATAACGTTGGAGCCCCATGGGAGCGTAAGCCCTGGATATTGCAGGACCATTCCCTGTAAGTAAAAATGGAAATAAGTACTTCATGGTCGTTATGGACTACTTCACAAAATGGCCCGAAGTTTTCGCCATTCCTAATCAAGAAGCTTCGACGGTAGCAGATAAACTAGTCCACGAA
This sequence comes from Philereme transversata, assembly GCA_963924445.1. NCBI lineage: Eukaryota > Metazoa > Arthropoda > Insecta > Lepidoptera > Geometridae > Philereme > Philereme transversata. Next base: position 11,284,307 of record OZ004353.1, read on the forward strand.
GTTTTCTGTCGTTTTGGAGTTCCCTTGGAAATTCACAGTGATCAAGGAAGGAATTTTGAATCACAAGTATTTCAGGAGACATGCCGAATAATGGGGACTCATAAAACAAGAACCACTTCTTATCATCCTCAATCTGATGGAATGGTGGAAAGATTCAATCAGACGTTGGAGAGATATCTGGCCAAAGTGGTCGAAAATAAACAAAACGATTGGGACCAACACATACAGCCGTTATTACTGTCATACAGAAGTGCAGTCCATGAGAGTACAGGCGCCACTCCTGCGTTGGCAAATTTTGGAAGAGAACTGCGGTTGCCTGCAGACCTGATAACTGGCATTCCTCCAGATTCTCCGCGTGCCATCACAGATTATGCAAACGACCTGCGCAATAAAATGAACGACATAAATGAACACATTCGACTAACTGGTCAACAAATGTCTGAGAAAATGAAGACCCGTTATGACCGAAATTCAAACAACTTGCGATTTGATGAGGGGTCACAGGTCTGGTTGCACAATCCGAAACGGAAAAAGGGAAAATCCCCTAAACTACGCAAAATGGGATGGACCATACCGTGTGTTGACCAGGATCAATGACGTCACATACCAAATTCAGAAGGGAACGCGAGGTGCGCCTAAAATTGTTCATGTTGATCGGCTGGCGCGATATTACGGGGCTAACAATGCTCGGGACGAGCATGTTTTAGGAGGGGGCAGTGTTACGCCGAGACTGTTAAACAATGAATGGTAATCGAGGTTTCTCGAGCGCTTTTGTTTTTGTTATTGTTTGTGGTTTCGCAGAATGGAGAGTGGTCATTGTGTCGAGGGACCGACCCTTTCCTGGAGCGATCGAGATCGTTCTCGAACAATCGAAATATGCGCGATATAAATAGGCCGGAGAGATGGCCGGACAGTCAGTCTGGATTCAGCTATACGTGTGAACATTTCGGTGACTTTAAGTGGTGCAACTGTGGTGTGAATTAGTGTGTTGTGATTACGTGTGACCAAGTTCGTGTATTCATCGTTTAGTGCTGAATAAAAGTGTTATTTTGGTTGAATCGATTCCCATTATTTTATCCCAAACCCTCAGCTCGTAACAATACGCATGCTTATCGCTTATGCTTACAAGCATAATGCTAGCAAAAGTGAACGAAGAAGAGCATGCTAGTTAAAAGCATTTTTATTAGCATGTTTATTAGGTGAGATTACGTAACAATGATAAACCCAATCTATATATAGAGAAAGGGTTAATAAAACTTAATATGGCTATATATACATGACAGGGCGTTGTTGGCGATTCCTCTATGTAAAAAAAAGATATCAAAACTTTACAGGATGCAAATATCAAACAGAATACGGCAACAAAGAATCAATTTGTTTTGTAACGTCGATATGACAGTTTGACACAAAAGCAGAATTTTCCCTCGACTGGAAGTTGAAATGCACGGAAATGCACTTTGTCCACTTCGATACTTCGTTTTCGATGTAAATTGACAATTTTAATTCGTTGATGGGAGTTTATGCTAACGGAGTACTCGTAAATGAATATATACAGTCATTATTAATTTGGTGTGTTTTATGGAAAGGGGTATTTTTATAAATCTATTTTCAATTATGTTGTATTTGGAGTGTCAGTTTTATTTTTTGATGCGGGCAGCCGTTGTGGACATCTGAATAACGATTAAAATCTGCTATTGACGTTTTAATTGTGGCTTTGTTATTAATTCAAAAACGAGTGCTTGTTTCAATTTGTTTCTTGATTTTCATTATTCACGATATTTTACAAAAACTACAAAAATAAATGAAGTAATAAGGCGCCATTATTGTAAATCAAAGTAACTGCAATAATTAAACTGAATTTGAGAAAGCACCTATCATTATCACAGCAGTCTAATACATAAAGCCTAATGAGATAACTCACACAATGAGCGGTAGTAAAGCCGAAGAGCGGAGAAAGTAATATTACGATTCTCTATAGATATGGAAACAATAGGCCATAATCGGTTCCCGTCACGTCTCTACAAACGACGGAATAATCTAACCGCGAGGCAGGTAAAAAGGTAACTTTTTATAACATTTGAAATTAACAAATATTTTGCTACACATTGAGTTAAGTACAAGCGACTTTGAGGTAATCAAAAATAGATTACTTAAATACGTAGCTGCGAATTTAATACTTTGCATTATAGGCGTAAAGGTACCTACAGGTTTACAACTGTAATGTATAAGAGAGCTGATAACACATTTAGAGGTGTTTTAGGCCAGTTGAAACCATAACAAATATTACTAGGTATATCTATGTTGTGAATCTGGAATCGAGAATCAGGCAGGGTGTTTCCTGTTATTTCGCTACTGCGCAGAGGACATTTGCAAACAAATAATTTCCAAAAATATTTGCTCATGTGGCAACTTGGAATTTTTTTTATTTTCTGTTTAGTAGGTATTTATGGAATCCAGAAATACACATACCCGACTATTTGTAACCCACAAATTATGGGATAAGGGCAAAGAAGAAGATGAATTAAAAGGTTGGTTGATAATATTAATATCATTATTGGAATTATAAACCTTACAACTTTTGAAACTATCATGGTTATGAACATAATTTGCAGTTTGCTATTCGAACTATGTGGAGCCTGGAATCGTGTGGTGAGAATGTGTAAGAACCGAAAAAGTGAAGTGCCAATTACGCGTCTTGACACGGTGAGTGTTGTACGAGTATGTCGGAATCAACTTATGATCGAGAATGAAACCGGTGGTAGTAATAGTATGACTGAATTAATTTCTAGCAAGAGACTGAGAAAGAGGGTATAGATCGTTATATCTGCCAATAACCACCCACTCGCAAAGACTTCAGTTTACCCGTGATCATGCCGTATGCAACTGCGTCGAAATATACACAAAAACTCACAAATCATGGTAAATATCCCGTTTTTAATGCAAATATTATAAACCTTATTCCAAAATGAGTCTTGGTATAAAGGAATTGGATAAGTAAAGCACCTCGATTGGATGTATGCTTTACAAAATAAAGCAATATCATAAGATGAATAATGAAATGCAATAGCGTGGCACGCTGTCCGAAAAATACAACAAATGAAGTATACGTTTTTCGAATATTGACTCAGATCAAAATCCGAATTAATTATACGAGGTTTTAAGGTCAATCTTTTTTACTGCGTATAAGAAATAAAAAGGGAAAAAGACCATGGAGTCGTAGACCGATACGTTGGTCTGACCAGATCCGCACAACTCTCGACTCGGGGCTTCGTGATGCCATACATGTCGCCGCCAACAGACACCGATGGCGAAACATAGTCAAGGAAAAAATCATCCATGGAGGAGGTCACGACCCTCAGCATTGAGGATAACGACTCGAAGAGAGAGAGATAAGAAGTAAAAGTCACTGACTAACTCATAGGATTAGCAAGCTGAAGTGGCACTAGGCGGGGGCATAGCTCGAAGATCTGACGGCAAAAAGGTTCTTGAGTGGAGACCACGCTTGCAAAGCGTAGGAAGACCCCTACTAGATAGAAGAATTACCTACTGGGAGCCATCAGGTGTAGGCCGCACAAGATCTGTCGCTCTGAAGATCTATAGGAGGCGAATGTTCAGCGACGAATCATAAAACAAAGTACGTAATGGTACTTACTTTGTTGGTACACCTACATAATCATAGTTGACGGTAGCCTCGATTACGATGCATCAGTCATAAGACTCATATGCGAGTTAAAAGTTGAATCATCGTTTGGAGCAATAACCTCTATTCATAATTTCATTCATCTCGATTACTCTGAGGTCAAAATCCGTTAAAAGAACGACTAATGTAGTTGCGAGAGTGAATCAAAAACGACTTGACTTTTGTCTTCGATTAATTTAAGAGACTTATTATGATTCGATTTCTACTATAATTGTTTAAATGATAAATAATGATTTAGAAAACCCATGCGCCTTTACAATAATCGAAAACTATATTCTCTAGTAAACATCATGAGATGAAAGTCCTTTTTAGAAACCATGTATTTACCTGAATATTATTAAAAACTTGATTAGTATACCTACTACTAAACAACAAATTTTTATAATTTAAGCGCAAGATGAGCCGTCATGGCGGGTCCTTCGTTCATATTGAAGCACAAAGTTTTATTAAAAACACCTGCCATATGTCGTCTGTAACACAACATACAACACGTGTATCAACACCCTTAAATTCAAAATGTATCTAAGTAGCTAGGTCTAGGCAGTCTATGCACTTCGTTTTTTGTCTAAATAATCCAGAACCGAATTCTCTAGGCTGTGCTATGCAGATATCACACACTATATGTGTGTGAACCCTAACTGTTCACACTCGTTTGCTCAAACTTTCGCTATCACTAAGAAAATGTAAAGAGCCTTCCTTAACACGATTAGAAGCCTTCGTAAATAACTGGCAGGTAAGCTGTGGCCCAACGGTCATGATGACTAGGATGACCACGCCAGGGGGCAGGAGCGAGCGGGACAGACGAACCAGTGCGTGTCGCCGCGTCTCAGTCAGTCGCCGTACCGGCATTATGCTCCGCGCATTCTGTTTCAACGAACAAGCTTCATGAGTCTCGCGAGTGAGTTCTAGTGAGTTTTCGGGACTTTTTGGATGTTTTAAAAGTGGTGCCATGGGGCCACTGGTGTTATTAGTGATGTGCTTCGGCCTCGCAGCCGCCGCTGATAGGAAAATGACCGTTTGGGAGAAGATACAAGACGATACTGATTTGTCGCAGGTAACTTTTGGAATAAGTTTTTAAACTGCTAAAAGACTCTTAGTCAAATTACTGAATGCTTCTGACAGAATATAAAGTCTCTTCTCTGTTCTTTCTCTCTTTTTTTGAGTCTGAAGTCATTAAAAATCTGTTGGAAGTGTAACGGACGACGAAGTTAAGTTTGCCACAAAGTTATCGCTTGTTTTGCTTACGAGAAAACTGGTTTTGTTAAAGAAGTAAAATATGATACAATCGGTACCTATATCTATATATATTGTGTATTACTTACCAACTTACAGCCAATCATTTAGATTGGCTGTAAGTTTAACAGCGCTTCGAACAATTTAGTCCCTTATAAAATTTAAATCACGTAGGTGTTTAGCTATAAGTTCCACGGAGAAATGTATGAGACCAGGCGCTACAATTTGTTTTCGTAGGGTAATCTTGTTAGTTTCTTGAAAGAAACAAGATAACGGTACATAATTTTATCAAAAGGGATATTAGCAAAAACTTGAAGCCCATACGGCAAACCGAAACAGCTGCACTTATTTCCTCTAAGGTTACTTATGAACTATCATTAAAAAAAATCTTCTATTACTGAAGGTGGTCAGTAATCCTTATGAACAGTTATGTTACTCTTTGTCTTCAAATTATAATTATAAAAGTATTTTTGTCATAAATTATAACTAAGCTACGAAGCTACGCCGACAGACTTGACGTTTTTGGGTAGATGGTAAAAACTAACGACGTATAATTACTGACCAAGTGTTCTCTATTATTATATTATGCAATCTACACTGCTTACCTACATACTTTTCCCTTTCTAATTCATCACTAAACGCCCACTTTTCATAATATTAATATATGACTGGCAATTTCAATATCTGCGTCTTCTGTCGTCGTTTTATGAGACATCTAGAAGAAAAAGAGAAAAAAAACATAAATAACGTAGCTATATATATATATATATATATAACGTAGTTCGGAGTGGTAGAGTTTCTTGTGAAAGGGCTCGTCCGGGGAAGTACTACCACCATACCTATTTCTGCCGCCAAATAGCATTGCTGTGTTTCAGTTTGAAGGGTATGGTTGCCGGTGAAATTACAGGCACATGAGACTTTACACTTGTATGCCTTAAGTTGATGGACGCAGGGCAGCGCATCGTAGGGCATGATTTCTAAGGTGTGTGACCTATGAGGCAATACTTTTTTATAGGCGGTGGTTACCACTTAACATCAGGTGGGCCATATGCTTGATCCATCTTCAGTTGGCATAAAAAAAAGAAGCAAAGCAATCCATATATAGGTCAAAGCCAAACGATCTTTATTAATTGCAAGTGTAAGGATCGTAGAACACACTGTGAGCAAATTTCAATTAGACGTGTTGCAGGGGTGTGCAATTTTTGCTAGCCTAGGTTTCTCGGGCATTTCTTTCTTCCTCATTCTGGGTTTCACCTGCAAGTCGTAGGGCACCTACAAGTAATATGCCTTTACTGTACCATTTCATTCTAATGGTACTGTAGGTTAATCGCATTCAAGATTCCAGTTAGTCGTCCTATTTGTCTGACCTGGCTAGGCGGTCTGCCAACTCTTCGTGTAGCTTCTTTGCAATGACTAACCATTCTTATATGGTTTCATACATTTTTCTAGTAGTAAAGGGCGGAAAGATCGAACGGGACTTGGCGGAGAAGTATCCTACATACATATATTTGTTTTGTTTTCTTTGAGTTTCGTTACTTAGTAATTAAATGTTATTAAAAAAACATTCACTTATTTTTAAAAATAAGTAAGACTGCACTCTTGTCTAATAAATACGCTTGCCTAAGCCAGGAATTCAACCGAAGACACTTGGAATGAATGAATGGAATTTTATAATCGTACTACCTCAAGAAAAGCATATAAACTTATGCAAGTTCAGCATAACATTAATATAATTCTTGAGTCATTGTTTCCTTTGCATATTTCGATAACAGCTGTGTTTAATTATTGCGAAATTATCGTATTATCAGCCATCTGGCTATGCTCTATGACTCACATAAGGTAGCCCTTTCCGTAATGCTTACACACGGGCAACATATATTTTGCAACAGTACATTATTGGGCAACATTACAATTTACAGTACTGTTGCTTTAGTTAATTTCATGATGATTCACAAAAATATAAATTTCTTTAAGAAAAATAGCGATAATTATCATTTTAATACTAGAAATAAAGATAAAGTCGCTGTTGCCTCTTGTAGGTAAGGTTAGTAAACCGTTTAAAGGGCAAGGTGTACGCTTTTATAACAAACTCCCAAGTGATGTACAAAAATTGACAATTAAAAAATTTAAAAACGTAATTAAACAAAATCTTTATAAAAAAGCCTACTATATAATATCGGATTATTTAGATGATAGAGAAGCTTGAGATTGAAATTGCTCCAACCCGCTCAAAAATTACAATTTAGACGTAATTTATTTTCTTTATTGTTATGTATTCTAAAATTATAATTGAAAAAACCAGCCTTGTTTTTTGCCTTTCTTTCCTGGCTTGGTCGCGAAGGAACAGGCAATAAAACTGACGTTTCAAAGTGATCCTTGTGATTTTAATGAATAAAAAGATTTTAATTTAGATTTTTTGATGTGATGTAAAAATCCTATAACCTACCTCATGTTAAGCAGTTATCTTGGCTTATAATAATTGCATTACCTCATATGTAACGTTACTGACACGCCTACAAACATTGTGTTCGTCACCCTGAAACATAGAGATTAAAAGTCATAGCAATGCGAGCATTACCGCAAATAAAAAAATAAAAGTTTTTATGTGACCTTTATTATGTAACAAGCTTATGGCCCAACAAAGTATTGCCTCGAAGGTCACGCACCTTAGGAACGTGGCCTGCGTCCATCAACTTAATACAGATGTAAAGCTTCATGTACCTGTAATTTCAATTTGAATGAACCTGGATTTTTCTAACAATGAGCTCTAGTGCTAATTAATTATTATTTGACAACCTCTGTGGCGCAGTGAGCGAGAGACGCAGGAGGTTGCGGGTGCGATTCCCGCCGAGGAAAAAATATTTGAATGATCCACAGATATTTGTTTCGGGTCTGGATGTTTTTCTATAAGTATGTATTTACAAATAAAAGTATATAAGTATTCTATCAGTTATCTGGATCCTATAGTACAAGCTCTGCTTAATTTGGGGCTAGATAGCGCTGTGTGAAATGTCCAGCAATATTATTTATCATCATTATTTATTTATTTAGGCTGATTTTGGAATTCTTGTCTCTACCGCGCATATGAAAGGAATATTGAAAGAAAAATGTGATTTGAAAAGGTAAAATTTCAGGCCTTCCATTTTAATATCATTCACCTCTCGCCATTCTACTTTGGTGTCAAGTTTAAGTCCGTATCATTAGCAAGAACACAATGTCGGTCTGTATAATCGTCCGGCAACAAAAGTGGAACACTGATTTAGAATAGTGGCCGCAAATGCTTGAGTCGTGTGATAATCGTGTGCAACCGTAGTTGCCGGAGGTAAGTTAACTTTACCTACGCTTTATAGTCACGCAATAGGCTTTCATTCTATTCCTTTATAACATTATTATCGTGAAGAAAGATCTATGCTATCGCTAAATTCTAATTTGCCGACTTTGCGTTTGTAAAATTTATTGAAAATAGATTGGGGTGAGTTATACTTATTAGGTTAGTTGAAACGAAACGGTATTTAGATAGTATGTGGCATTAAAATATAGCTAATATTCCTGAGTCTTGATAGACCCTACGTATTTGAGTCATTTGGGGTCGAGATCCTGGGTCCAAGGGATGCCGAAGCCCATCGCGCTTTCAAAATTATTTTTGTGCGTCTGGTCGAAGCATCGTGTTATCCGCTGTCGCTTATCTGAGTCTAAGCAAAAGTTTCTGATCTGGAGCAGTTAAGCTAACTATAGATCGTTTGCAACGGTCTTTAGATTATTCAACTGTTTTATAAGAAAGTTATGTAAATAATTGTATTTTATTTATACATTTCTAAAAATATACATTGCGTAGTCAAACAGTAACTCTGCATCTAAGGTGCATCAATTGCATCAAACTGATCTCCTTAAACCTACAAAAAGAATCAATCTTGATGTGTGTCTGAGTGTTTCTCTAAATTTTATCATATAAAATACTTATTACCAAAAAAAAAAATTGTATTCCATCAGTGATCTGTGAACAAGCTTAAATTAGCTTAGTTTGGGGATAGATATTGTTTTGTAAATGTCCAGTATTCATTTGTCAATTTGTGCTAAGTGATGTATCTCTGCAATAAAGCTCTTATAAATAAATAAATAAATATTGCTAGACATTTCACACAGCGCTATCTAGCCCCAAACTAAGCAGAGCTTGTACTATGGGAACCAGATAACTGATAGAATACTTATATACTTTTTTTTGTTAATACAAATTATACTATATAGAGAAACAACCAGACCCGGAACAAATATCTGTAGATCATGCAAACATTTGTTCCGCGGCGGGGATCGAACCCACTAAGTACCTCCTGCGTCATTATAAAATGTAATGTAACGTCGATTGGTTTTGCGGTTAATCTTATGGTAATTGTAGGTTCTACTTGATCATGATTATGTTGATGTCATGTTAATTGGTTCCAGATCGCTTATTACCATCAGAATCGAAATTAACGGATGAATTCATGTGTAAATCTAATAGCTGATCCTACCTAAACCTTGGTTTCCTAGATAAGCGGCAACCATATTGACCTCGTATATAACGGCGCGTCCTATTCTGTATGGTGAAAATCTACGGCCCAATTCTACTGAACCAATCGCTTCACTATGACAATGGTATCGTCGCAAAATGTCCACAAGATTGTGTTAGTAGAATGAAATGAAATTTATTAAATTATAACAGACATCAAATTAACATAAACAATCCTAGAAGTAATTATCTTTCACATAGACGGATCCTGGTGGGATCGCATTAGTATCCAAACTAGGTAAACCTGTGTTATGGCATACTAATGCCCTCCGCCGGGCTTAATAGTATATAACAAAATTACAATTGAATTTAATAAATTAACTTAGAATTATTGTTATAAAATAATTACTGAATACATTGATACATAAAATAATAATAATTTACACTTGAAAAGACTTTAAATAGAAATTTGAAATTATACACACAAATTCCAAAATAATATTATGACATAAATACAATAGTGGTTAATCTAGGAGAGAGCGGCTAGAATAGCTTCTGTAGAAGCATAGTCTAGATTTAGTAGCCAGTCTCTGACTACTATTTTACATTTGAAGGATGTCAGAGAGAATACACTTCTTTTAGTTTTGGTCACGTAAAAATATAGGAAACGTCACGTAAAATCTGCCGTATTCGACCATTACTGATTTACAAGATAGATAATCAGAAATCTTTTCTTCCCTTGCCAGCTACACAATTAAGTGGCAATGAAGTGCCCTTAAAAGCCATGAAACTTCTGTACTAATAAGCAATTGTAATCTCTCGTTATATATAAGGTCAATGATGATAGCAATGAACCCGATTTTTAATCTTACATTATAAAAATAACTAGCTGCTCACGACACAGGGAATCCTAGTGTGAGGACTAGTGTTCACCCAAATATTACTTACCTACTTTTTTGAGATTATTTTTACTTCTGGGTACTTACTTATCGTTTTAGAATCATAAACATTTATTTACGTGGGTACGTGGATGGAACTTCTGTTGACATAGGAAAGTTCTATCCACGTGCCTACCTACATTATGTCCTGCCACATACAGTATAGGTAAACTTGTTTTTATATTGTTAACTTATACTGGTCTGTGGTCCGACCTACATTATGACCTATATTATGATATATCTGTTTTTATTACTATGATGTACTGTTATTGCCTTTAAGTTTGTTTTTAGTTTTAAATTTAGTATGTAAGTTGCATGTTCTTCTTTTTTGGTAAATAAACTTTATTCTTATTCTCTCCTATTCTTTAAAAATAATTCACTTATTTCTCGATTTTGTTGTATAACGGCCGTCATATAACAGTCACCGTTATTTAGGAAACTAAGGGTTAAGCAACGATGTAATTGAATGTATTAACGGTTATGGATCCAAATCAACCTCGTTATTTAGGTATAGTGTTATTAAGATCAAAGATATAGATCAAAACGGAGTATACTCGAAGAAAAACGTTTCTACGCACGATCTTTAAAACATAAGTATACTAAAACTGATTTTTGTAAGACATATCGATTGTATAAATAAAAAAAACATCCAGTAAAGACGTTGAGATAAAAAGACTGGCAAAGTTGAAAATCTTTTTTAATTAAATGAAAATAAGTTCCTTATGCTACTAATTGGCGAGATAAACTTTCTTTCTCTTGTCCAACTTAAATTGTACCTCTACCGAAATGTCTTCGTTACACAATTGAGTGGAGAGTCACAAACGGCTGCATCCGTTGTCTTTAAACGGTTCCATTGTGAGTAACTTCTACAAAGGACTATCTCGGTTATTAGCTTAGCGACGGTATAGAACAATTTAGAGTAAGACACTAATTGTGACGGTAATGTCTGACTTTAATACCTGTTTTTACACTTGGGAAGGTTCCGCTGGAAGTGATGTCGCAATAAATGTCAAGGGATAATAAAGTTCACATATATGTAGTTCACATATTCTACAAAATAGGATGAAAATACTTTATTGCACACCATAAAACAAACACTTAAATTAGAACAATGTAAATCTATGTTATACAAATGGCGGTCTAATCGCCATAATAGCGATCTCTACCAGACAACCTTTAAGTACAGGAAGAATCGGTAAACACCGACAAATATTTTAAAAACGGCTATATCCGTAATCCTGAACAGATTTTCCTGTTCAGATTTATCTATGTTCATTTAAACTCAATAATTAAATTGAAAATCCACCTTCTCATAGTGCGGCCATTTGCGGCGTCTTTATCTAGTGCGGTTTGTATGGAACTGTGAATTTTGAACTTAAATATTGGATTAAAATAAATACAATTATCATTCTGGATTACGGGCAGAGCCGTTTCTTTAAAACTGGCTGCCTTGTGACAGATTCACTCTGTTTTAGATTTCCTGATGGATTTTGATGACAGCGAGGCTTATTATAATGTACTATAATGTATGTGTTACATGAACACTGAATCTATAAAGTAAAAAAATCGTTGAGATATAAAGATTATATCTCAACTATGAGAAATCTTAAATAAGTTCCAGTCACAGTCTGACTCATAGTAACTTAAGGCTTTGCTCCATTGGAGTTACGAATGAAAAGCCAAGTTAAGCAATAATTCTGCTTTAGAGAACAGTGTCTGCTCGATTTTCCAGAGATTTATACCTGACTTAACTTGAAGTAGTGTAACTCTGAAGGGTAGTCTTTTAAATCTCCTCGACTTTTATTTCAAAGGTCAGGGTTTACACCAAGAACCAAGTTATGAAAGCTAAAGTTGGATTCTTTTCTTTTATACAAGTGTAAGCGCGTGGGTAGGTTTTTTAAGAAATTGCGATGATTGCGATGAAAGATTGCGATATAGCGATTATTTTATTTTATTATTTATTTATTATTTTCTTAGTGTGGTAACTTATATTTATCAATATATGTATTCATACTTTTTGTAATTGTAGTACTGTGCGGGCATCCGTGATATCCTCATTTTTAAATGGTTCCAACGGAAGATCAGCGTTGTGCCAAAAGCACAACAAATGCTGAGTTGGACGCCTTTTTGTGACGTCGGTCGTTTAGATATATGTAAGTAATTGTGAGACACACATTTGTTAGGTATTGTTATTCTTGTGTGCATGAACATTTTATCTTGTGTGTACCTTACTTGTGTGCTGTGTGTGTTGTGTACCGTCACAAATAAATGTTTTTTCTTTCTTTCTTTCTTTCTTTCGATGATTATTTATAAAATAAAATGTTTATAATCAAAAGACTACTTAGTCTACGTTGTTATATATATATTTCGTTAAAATTAATATGTATTTTAACGAATTTAGGAGTTCATAATAAGCATGAAGTATTTCGTACAATTCGTAATACGAAAATTTAACTATTTCTCATGGATAAATTATATGTTGAATCATATGAGTGTGGGTGAGCAAAATCTTAAAAATATTTAGATCTGACGACGTTTTCTCTATACTATACCATAAAAGGTACAGTTCTAGAAGTATATGACGCTTTAACGTGCCGCTTAAACGGAAATGACTTAGCATGCATCAGTGTTAGTCCAGTAGCTGGGAGACCGCTTTCTGTTCCGCTGGGCGTAGCCTTCCCAGTGTCCACTTCCTGCGATAATGAGTGTAATGTTTTACGATCATTGCTACTTGCATGGCTGACATGCACAACACTGTTATATGATTATCTGGTGCAAGACAAGAAATATCACAAAATAAACATTTTTATAATGTTAACTTGGATTTGACGACCTCCGTGGTGCAATGGGCGAATAGCCGGCTGAGATGCAGGAGGTAGCGGGTTCGATCCCCGCCGCGGAACAAATGTTTGCATGATCTACAGTTATTTGTTCGGGGTTTCGTTGTTTCTCTATGTATTATAAGTACGTATTTACAAAAAAAAATATGTAAGTATTCTATCAGTTATCTGGTTCCCATAGTACAAGCTCTGCTTAGTTTGGGGCTAGATAGCGCTGTGTGAAGTGTCCAGCAATATTTATGTTATTTATGATTTATTTAATTATAGTCCACGGTTTTCATGCAAGAAGGTTTCATAAACTTTCCTCGAAGGTTCGAATCCATAAGTTCCCAAAATAACAAGAAGAACTAGCTAACTAGAGTTGATTAGTAGCAATGTAAGGAAAGTTTCTGACGCATACAATGTTGTGCTTTTTCGGAGCCCAAAGTTGTATTGTTAATTTGTTCCAAGTAGAAAAAAGGAAATTACGGTTCAATTTACACAACACATCTAAATACATACATAAAAATATCTGAAGGCAAATTAACGTATGTTTCAATTACTGTAATTCAATAATCTCTATATAGATAATATACCTTTTATTTATTATTTATTTATTTATTTATTTATTAATACTTAGATTCACAGTTACATTACCGTATATTATAAACTAATTAACATAGTGCTGGACTTAAACCAAATTGAATCTACATTATGTAATACTAAACTTATAAGACGCGGCAAAGTAGCTCGCCTGAGTTATGAGTATGGAATATTTATGTACTTTATTAATATGTCCTAATCCATTGATGAATACTTATATTACTTATATTTATTTATTGTTTGCTTATGTAAGTACACTGTTTATTAAATATTTAATTATTTTTATTAAAACTTTGTTAATATTTTAAACTTAAAACTTTTTTTAAATTTTATTTAAATTTGACGACCTCCGTGGTGCAGTGAGCGAATAGCCGGCTGAGACGCAGGAGGTAGCGGGTTCAATTCCCGCCGCGGAACAAAATGTTTGCATGATTTACAGATATTTGTTCCGGGTCTGGTTGTTTCTCTATATATTATAAGTATGTATTTACAAACCAAAATTATATAAGTATTATATCAGTTATTTGGTTCCCATAGTACAAGCTCTGCTTAGTTTGGGGCTAGATAACGCTGTGTGAAATGTCCAACAATATTTATTTATTATTTATTTTTATTAAAAGCTCCGTCCTATAACGTTCTCGTGAAATTCAGTCCATCCAAAGGTTGTCTGGAAGAGATCGCTTTTAGCGATAAGACCGCCACTTGTATTTCTGCGTGTATTGTTTGTTTTTTATATTGTGTTCTCTTTTAAGTGTGTAATTTACAATAAAGCGTTTTCTATCTATCTATCTATCTATCTAGATTGTCGTTGTGTGAATATTGACTGAAGTTACGAGTGTTTTGACTGTTTATTGGTCGAACGAAGCGAGATCTCTAAATCAACTTGGGCAAATCGGCGTTGTATGTCTGTATGTATGTAAGTATGTATGTATGTTTGTTTGTCAGAGGATAACTTTCGAAGCGTTGATCCGATCATCGTGAAATTTGTTACATAGGTAGGTAGTGATGACACCATTTTGGTGTGACTAAATAAACTAAAAATGTTGGGGGGGTTGTTGAGATATTGGGGTTCAAGAGGGTTAAAAAAATTAAAATGAGACTATTTAGTCAAGTGGGATGTCAAATGAAAAGTCTTTATTAGTACATTTTGATTCCGTTTTTATTTTTAGTAAAGTTTTTATAGATTTTGAGTTATTAGCCATAATAAAAACTGAACTTTGGCGAAATTCACAGGGTACACCAGTGACCCCACAGTGCTGTAATTTGGTATGCGTGTAGCTTAAGTGACACAAATATAGCCAAAAGTCTGAAATCCAGAATAACTGCAATTTGTACCCCAAAACCTTTAATTTGAATGAAACTGCAGGTCAAGTTATTTGGTTCATTTTTCGTGGCACTATTTTGATAGTCAAATATTACAAATAATATTTTTTTGTTTTAATCGGAGACTCGCGAGATCTCAGCTCGGGGCGAACCACTAGTAATATTCTAAGCGCATCCCACAATGGCCTACTTTTAGAATAGAAAGTATTATTTAACTTATTTAACCGGAATGTTAATAAATATCACGGTTCCCATCAGGTTCCATTTGTTACATAATCAGTGTAGGTATCATTATTCTTGTACCACGTCATTCATGCGCTCATCTTACCCACTTCCTTTAGATAATTACGGTGGACAAGGGGTCCCTTCAATCAACGGCCAGTTAAATAACATTTGAGCTTCCTTTGTGATTGTTCAGACGATATAAGGTTACTTTAAATGGAACTCCTGTTATTGGGGTTTCAATAAGTGCCCTAATTCCTGCTAATTATATTAACATTTCAAGAAACTATGTTAAACTTTAACTTTTTGATTATCTGGAGATAATGCTTTCTGACATTAAGTAGGCTGTAAGTACAATTAAGTTAATTTTGTGCAACAAATAATTTTCAATCAATCATCATCATTTATTTTATATTTATTTTTGTAAGTATATGTAGGATTTTTTTAGGTTCAGGTATTTATTTTTATCCTATAATCCATAAATAGGTATTTATTGTAACACCGCCTTCTCACACGTTTTTTCAATCCAGTCCAATCCTGGAAGAGATCGCTTTTAGCGATAAGGCCGCCCATTGTACCACCATGTATTAATCTCAGTTTTCTAGGTTAAGTTATTGTAATTTTATTTGGAGTAACAATAAATAACTATCTATCTATCAATGTAAAAATTTGATTATTCATAAAACATTTTTTTTTTAATTGGACTGAACTTCGTTTGACCACAATCTCATCTGATGGTAAGTGATGATGTGGTCTAAGATGAAGCACGAAGATCTGGAAGAAACCTATTTACTCTTACCTTAAAGATCCCCGGATTGTATTCTTTAGGAAAAACAGACGACGGCAAAGTGTTCCATACCTTAGCTGTGCGTGTCAAGAACGTAGAACCAAAACGGTGTGTGCGAATGGGTGGTATATCGACTAGGTACGGATGGTACTGAGCCGTGCCCTTGCTTGTCCTTTGATGGAAGGGAGATGGCGGGATCAGATCGTATAGTTCCTGGGCACATGCCCCAAAATGTATTCTGTAAAAGATCGATAAAACATTGGAAGTTTGTAGTATTCAGCGTGGATTCAGTGAAGGTATCATTCGATAGTTACCTTTCGTCCCGTTTAAATCACCCTGCTGTATATATGTTCGGATAGTTCTAGAGTACCTAATGGTTATTTGTGTTAGTAAGTTGATGTCATAGAATTGGTTTATACATCAATATTTCTGTTATAAAGGTAACCAAGGTCTTCTACCACAGTACCTCACATGATCTATGGTAGGTTGCTCCATAGAGCTCATTTACAATTGATTAAAGAAATATAATCGGTTTAAAAAGCCCGACTGCATTTATGAAAATTTTTTCAATCTCCAATCGCCCACATATTTACTGATAGATCTTCTATTAGCAAAAATATGTGGTATGACAAGAAAAGAAAAATGTTTTAATGAAAATTGTTGTGTGCTCGAGGCTTTAGCAGAAGAAGTTACAATTCAGGTTAAAGCAAATCTAAAGTATTTTAATAATCTTCTCATCTACCAAACTCCGCAAAGTATGCTTTTATCTCGAAATTTAATTCTCAAGAATGTGTTTTATGTCATACCTGAAGCTGAATTTGCTGTGGTTATGATCCGTTTGAGAAATTCAATTTATCGCGTCCTCAAATTCCACTCGCTAATGCGATGGGATTTCTCACTGTGTAACTTCATTAGGATTTTCCTCTCCTTTTCCAACTTAGCTTTTTTAGTCTTTTCATAACTATGTCATCAGGAAATAAGAACGATAGAACCGACTTAAATTCATTTTAAACTACTTAATTTACGTGAATAATCTAATTAAAATTCTCTAATGAGTTTTTACAAAGTTTCAACAAGTTTTTTTCTTTTTGTGTGCAATCAGTGCGAGCCGTTTAAAGGGCAAGGTGTACGCTTTTATAACAAACTCCCAAGGGATTTACAAAAATTGTCAATTAACAAATTTAAAAACGTAATTAAACAAAATCTTTATAAAAAAGCCTACTATAAAATATCGGATTATTTAGATGATAGAGAAGCTTGGGATTGAAATTGCTCCAACTCGTTCAAAATGTTACAATTTAGACGTAATTTATTTTCTGTATTATGTATTGTAAAAAGATCATTAAAAAAACAACCAGCCTTGTTTCTTGCCTTTCTTTCCTGGCTTGGTCGCGAAGGAACAGGCAGTAAAATTGACGTTTCAAAGTGATCCTTGTGATTTTACTGAATAAAAATATTTGACTTTGACTTTGTCTTTGTCTATTCAGAATCATCTTTTAAGTATCTTATGGGGCTTGTTTCTAGACCAGTTCAGGCGAGCCGAACCGAGCATTCAAGGTATATTCTACGTTCTTCGGTGTGTGTGTAAATAAATGCCATTTTTTTTGCGTAATTTAAATCGAGGTGAAGCGTAGGAAATTACCATGGTTCCGAACCGATGCAAGCCGCTCTATTGCAGTGTGATAAGAGTGCGGAAATGGGGACGGCTGGCCGCTGGTTGCAAAAACTGTTGCAATAAAGTAAATCCTATATCCAAATAGGGTTATCGACTTTTTGTATCGGGAAAAAGCGCTCGCATTCAAAGCTTTTCCCACTGCAATGAGAGTGCGATAGAAATTTTGAGGTTTGCCTCTCTATGGGAGCAAACTGCTGGTAAAAATAAAGCTATCGGTTCTTTGTATTCCTATCTGATTTCATTTTCGTTTAACACAGAATATTTTGAATATTCAAACACTCAGCAAACTTAAACAATATTTGCAATTATAAAAACCTGATATTGCAGATATATGTATACCTAGGTACATTTGGGATTGGTTCCTGATAATGTAAAAAATGTATGATAATAAACAAAAATAATCATGTAGGTGTTTGTTTAATAATTTGGCACAACTGGCCAAATAGCAAAGGTTCGATTATAAAGTAACTAGCTATTGCCCGCGACTTTGTACGCCTTACACTACTAAATGTGTAGATAACCTAAAAATAAAGCTAAACTCGCTGTTGTAACTTGATTTTACACCCTATTTTTATCCTATGGGACCTGATTTATGGGATAAAAAGTAGCCTATATGGTAATCCAGGTTATAATCTACGTATTTTTTAACTTTTTTCCCCGTACAAAATCCGTTAAAAATCTCGTATGGATCTTAAACCTCGTACATCAAAAATATACCCTATGCATCTATCTCAAAATCTCGTATATTTGTAAGATGTTGACAGCGTACTCGTACCTCGTACAGAATATCTAAAATCTAATGTTTGTACGAGGAACCTCGTACAGCTGGCAACCTTGGTACATACTAAATTTCATCGAAATCGGTTCAGCCGTTACGACGTGATTGAGTAGCAAACAAACAAATAAATAAACAGACATCCAAATTTTCGCATTTATAATACTAGTGTGATAACCATTGTTGAAGCAATCTGATTCATAGCAATTTATTTAATATTTTAAGGTCTGGGGCAGGTACAACCTTGCTTTGCTAAGCAATTTAAATGTACAAATATGGCGCTGCCTTTAGCTAGGTCTGAAGCCAGCGAAAAACAATAAAGAATAAGCTACGTATATACAAGTAATGTGAATGCTTCAACACTTTTCACCTCCGAAACGTTCGAATAAGTATTTGAATAATACAAGTGCGATATGGCAATATCTTACACAACATCCTGTTAAGCTTCCTGCGTTGTTGGTATCAATAGGAGGGAATTCAATATAGTGTTGCGTGACGTGCGTGACGCACCTCTATACTTTTTGGTATTCTGCCCCAGTGAAGACGACACCTGAGATGTTCCTAATTTATTCCTAACATGAGCCTAACCTAAACGTTTTTCAACGTCTCTCGGTGTCGGTTGGAGCACGTGGTTACAATTGGAAATAAAGAGCTGTGTAAATCTTAGGCAGACGATTGTGAATTCAAATTATGATACGCTTGTGTTCTTACTGTGATTATATTTTTTTATTTTTAAATAAACTTAATCATCAGCATTGCTATCATAAACTGATATTAAATGAAATAAATCTATAAGTGTATTTAATTGACATAATTACCAGACGGGGTGTGTCTCGTCAGTAGATAATTTTATAATTGCGAAAAAGGCGTATATACCGACAGAACCATTTGGCAATTATAGACACCATGGCGGCATAATTATAGTAAATTGTCAGTCTTAGGTGTAAACTATTTATGTCCTTTTAAACAATACGACTATTACTTTATGATACCTACGCACCATTACAAGAGGTAGAGAGATGGTTTAGATTTTGGATGTATAAAAAGTTCTGGAAAGACCTGTGCTTATTTTAATTTTAATTTAATACGAGGGGCACACTAAAAGTTTCCGGAATCAATAATAAAAAAATACTATTAATGGTCAAAAATGAATTTATTGTTTCTCAAAATATTCTCCCTTTGCGTGAATGCACTTTTTCCACTCCTTCGTGGTGACGTCAGATACATATTTTTCATACTCTTCAACAGCCTCTTCTGGTGATGAAAACCGTTGATCGCGTAATTGGTTCTTGATTTTTGGGAACAGAAAAAAGTCACACGGTGCCAGGTCAGGACTGTATGCTGGATGACTCATATGTTGTACGTTTTTCGCCTTCAAAAACTAATTTGTCTGTCTAGCCGTGTGGGAACTTGCATTGTCGTGGTGCAAGATGATATGGCGTTTACCGTTATTTTCACGGAGTTTGTCAATAATTTCCGGTAAACAAATGGTCGTGTACCAGTCACTATTCACGGTACGACGATTTTCTAAAGAAACAATAGCCACGTGTCCAGTTTTATTAAAAAAAGAAGCAATCATCCGCTTCGAGGCACTTTTCACGCGCGCCACTTTGATTGGTTTCGGCTAATCTCGAAAGACTCATATGCTCGATTGCTGCTTCGTTTTGGGATCATAGCTATAAATCGATGTTTAGTTACCTGTTACTATGTCCCACACCAAATTGGAAAGTTCCTTCGTTGTATCTTTCAAGCATAACATGGCACCAAGTGATGCGGTCCGTTTTTTGAGCATCAATCATATTGTGTGGGATCCATCGAGAACACAGCTTTCTCACACCTAAATGTTTGTTTAGGATTGACTGTATTTGACTCATGCATAGGCATAGTGGACATAGGTCCAAAGATGTCCGGATCTCATGGTAGGTCACATGCCTGTCTGTTTCAATCATACGGCGCACAGCATCAATGTTTTTGTTGTTCACAGCGGTGCACGGGCGACCTTCACGAATTTCATCATGGAGATTGACACGACCGCGTTTGAATTCTGCAAACCAGCTATAAATCGTCGTCTTGCATGGTGCTCCTTCGCCAAAAGCAGATTGAAGCCGAACGACACTCTGCTGAGCTGTCAAATTACGCTTAAAATTGTAAAAAATCATGCAACGAAAATTTTCCCGACTTAAATCCATTTTATTGTAATCACGCAGTTTTTAAAATGACGCCACAATGTGAAAACAATTCACAATCAGATGAAACAAATTTTATTCTACAGCTAAAGAGTTCCATTTTCACATGTAGTAATAACTTTTTAAATATTGTTTATCTAAGTGGCCAATTCCGGAAACTTTTAGTGTGACCTATGTATTTCATATATACATATATACATATATATAGGTACCTAATTTACCTACTGTTGATTATGTCGCACAAATCACAAAATCAGCTGTAGAAAAATAGAATTCATAATAAAAGTAGGATCTCAACTAATTTACCTTTGCTCCAAACATCTTAGTGATTTGATGGCAATTTGACCTATATATACCTGACATGAATAATATTCTTAAGTAGGAAATATAAGCCAATATACCGAAGTATTCCTCGCTGATTCAAATCGTTTTAATATAACGTCACGCGATCCCCACAATGCAAATAATGCCGGGGTCCAACGCTGACAGTGATGCGGGTGACATCCACTTAAGTGATACCTCTTGTACAGATTTATGTCTACAAGACAAATGTTTACGTAAGGTTCTCGTGATAGAAATATTTTAAGCTACAAAATATTTTTTTGAGAAAGTAATGTTCTTTTTTGTACCACATTACGTAAACTTCGTTGGTTTATGTTCTATTTAAAAAATATAAATAAAAATATTAGGGGAAATATTGCCTACGTATCTTTTCAGTATTGCCTACGTAAAATGCGCGTGCAATACCGGTATTTTAGTTACCTATCATCGACATAAACGAAAGTTTTTTACACATAGAACAGATTTTTTTATTAGTTACCAGCTGACCCGCTGACTTCGTACCGCCTTGACATGCATATGCCGCGGTCTACCAATGTACGTCGCTCCGGTAGAATTGCCAATCGGCCATCATTAGCTGCATCTATGTATGAGAAAATTAATTTTCTTCATCTTTTTTTTTGCATGAATTTTTTCGATATATTAATAGTTATTCTGCTATTCGGGGCGACAGCAAATCCAACACATCAAAGATCATAAAAATCGGTCCTGATCGGTGTTTTAAAATTCACGCGCCACTACTGTCTGCAATCGTTTTGTCACTGAGCCCGAACCTCGCATGTGAAGGTCGTTGACCCTTTTTAAAACAAAGAAGCAACGTGGAAAGCTTTCTGTACCTTTTGCAATAAACTTACCTTCAAATCCTGGATTTCTAAATTTCGAGATGGCAACCCTAAACTAACCCGACTTTGTTTTATTTTTAAGTGTTTTTACTAAATCTATATAAAAAAACCTACTGTAAAATATCGGATTATTTAGATGATAGAGAAGTTTGGGATTGAAATTGCTCCAACTCGTTCAAAATGCTACAATTTAGACGTAATTTATTTTCTGTATGGTTATGTATTATAAAAGGATCATTAAAAAAATAGCCAGCCTTGTTTCTTGCCAAGACCAAGCCAGGAAAGAAATTCCTAGCTTGGTCGCGAAGGAACAGGCAGTAAAATTGACGTTTCAAAGTGATCCTTGTGAGTTTAATGAATAAAAGATTTAGACTTGACTTTTGATAACGGCAGCTGACTAATAAAAAACTACAGTGCCACAAGCACTTAGCACACTCATGTGTTTAAATTATTTATTATTTCCTTTAAAGAACATTGGAATAAACAATGGCAATGCTACGAGATAGCAATTCAGTTTCATCAGCTAATATCCAAGTTACACACTTAAGGTGCATAGTTTCAAATTTGATTTCCATAACTTCGGAGCAGGTGCGCATAATTGAACTATAATTGTATGTTCCAAAGCAAGAGCACTTTATCCATTAATATAACAGACAATTGTGAACGTGTGTATGATATATTACTTTGACGATACAAAATATAAATAAATAACATGACCCATATTTTATAATCAAAAGTACAAAAGTAGTTTTATCACTGTCCAAACATTTAAGTGTTTTTGAAGTAAAACTTCTGGAGTAAGCTGGTGAATGCGTGACGAGAGCGTTACGAAAAGTGTGATCGGGCGAGGCGAACGGAACTTGAGAGGGAGATATTAAAAAAATTTTACTTCAGTCGTGTGGTCTAAATATACTCGTTTTTTTCAATGAGTATTTTTTAATTTACAATACTCGCTGAAGCTTGTTTATTGGAATGTAATTTTAAACAAAAAATCCTTAATAATTAATAAGGAATTTTTGAAACAGGTGTTACACGGAAGTTTTACTTTTTTGGTGGCAAGGCAAGGTAAGGTATGATTAAAATCGTGAACATTAAAATTAGAAATTTAGAAGAAGTATTTGATAGATAATTAAATATCTATAATAGGATAAAGTTAGAAAATAATATAAAATAGAAATAGATAAATTTAGGAAATTAGGATAAATGTAAATTACTGTGATACTAATTACGGTAGTATTACTGTTGTGTTACTGTAATTACAAGCCTCTTTCCTATTTACCAACAGAAACACGGAGAAAGTATCTTCAATCATTGGAATTGATTTTAAACCAATGAACTTTCAGTTTAACAAGAAAAGTTAGTTCGGTTAAATCTAAAGTTACCACAAGGCAGTTACCACAGTTCGGTTCAGGTAATTTATCTATGAACAAGATAAGTAGAATTGTTCTCGATTAAGCCAGTACTTTCTATATTATAATTATCTAACTTTTATCAGGAATCTCTTAAGGAATCTTAAATCCCGACCCAGTCACTACAGCGGTTGCGTCCTTTTTTTTACGATGGGAAAATGCTTTACGCATGTCCTCCAACTCGGGGAGAGCTGAACGGGTCTGTCGGACTCTCCGTAGAGCAACCAACGGCATACCGACTAAAAACCCACCGATATTCCTTCAATCACCTCAGTGCCAGTGCATCATCGAACCGCCCATCTTGAGATGAGTGATTCGATGCCGCACTAACACTTGACAGGGTCACGGGGTCCCGGTTGGATTCAACCGCGGCCCTGTCGGTGAATGTCCACCTTACGCGGACCCCCATTTGGGAGGGAGAGGAGTGTCCTGGAATATTAAGGACATTTCCCGGCGTCGGAGGCCTGTGCGATGCGGAGTCGGGGCTCCCTGTACCCGAACACTGCTGGTCCCCATCGAGTGGTCCGGGTGGGGGGGGTCCTCCTCTCGTATACGTTCCGCAGCTTTAGCGGTTGCGTCCTTTCCCCAACTAATGCTGCCCTTTGCAACTTCAATTTAAATTTATTTTAAAGAAATCCGTGGTTACGAGTATGTGTATTCGCGCCTAAAATATTTTTGACAACTAGCCGTTGATTTTTTATAAAAATTGTTCTAGCCATACCCTTCCTGATACAACAAAATACTCTTCCAATACCGGGAAAGTAATCTCAAACGACATCTGAGATGCTAGTAGGTATCCAAACGACTGCACTGCCAAACGAGGAAGAATGTTTTCGTTTCCTGGCAACTGACACATGAATGAATCCAATGTTCGGTTAGTTCAAGTAAGCATAACTTGCTCCCGCCACAATTCTGGCACAGGGGTCCAATTCTTGAGCTTATGAGAAGAGTTGTATGGACCATTTTTTATCTTCCATACAACCATTTTGTATGTCCTCCATCACACTAATGTTATAAATGCGAAAGTTTGGATGTTTGTTTGTTACTCAATCACGCGTAACGGCTGAACCGATTTCGGTGAAATTTGATATGTACGTAGATTATAACCTGGACAAAGGCTACTTTTATTGACAAACCACGCATGCGAAGCCGCGGGCGGAAGCTAGTAATATTATATTTGTCACCGACCGACCACCTAGATACATTTGGAGTTTGATATAACCTCTAAAGTACAACAATTGGGCCTCAGGTTAGATATGCCAGCATCTACTCTACATTTTGCAGACATATTTCTGACTAGATGTTGAATTTACCATCTCCTAGCTTTATCTATGCGACACAATGCAACAGTGGGTTCATTCATTTACTTGATTTCCTGTTCTTGTATCAGAGACCAGGATGCGTATTCTCACATAGATCTCGTCCATTGGGTGACGTTACTTCCCCCATGACGTCTATACAAAATTATTGATTACGTACGTGATATGACGTCATCACGTATACGTTATTTATCAGAGAATCAACCCATATTGAAAGCATTCGATGCAAAAGTTTTCCAAGTATAATTCTTTTTGTATTCATATTATAAATACGGGATTTATCACATACCGTTTTATCGGTGTTTCGAACGACAATTGCATGTACTGAGGACTACCGAAGAGAACAGCAGTGAGGATAGGGATGATGATGCAGGCTGTATCACTCAACACGATGGGTGACCGTTGACGTAACCACAGCCACCGCGCCCGTTTACTCGCGCGCAGAGAGCTGCAGCGCGTAGTGCGAGGCGAGACGCAGTACGAAACGGATCGCACTCACCCTGATGAAGGTTTACGAATTGAATAAAAACATTATCGGTCGAAAGACCGATAAAACTATACTTGATAAATCCCGTATGTAAAATAATGAGTTGAGAATTATTTCAAAATAAAATTAAGGAAAAATGGCAGTGAGAACGACATTCAAACGATTACATGATAACTATGATGCATGAAGGAATCCAATAACGTTCAGATAGTGCAGGCTCATCACATGTTCCTGTCACGATTCTGATGCAGCCATGAGAGATACGCTCTACAAAGTTATTGAAAAAAGTGTAGCAATCATACTACGAAAGTGAGTTTCTTTTTTAGTTATGCGTTCACGTCGCAACGACTGAACCGATTTTAATGAAAGATCACACGTGCAAAGTCGCGGGTGGTGGCTATAGTTATAGTTTCACCCATAAGATGAAAGGGTAGAAGAAATATTAGATGTGTTTGCAAGTATACCTTAGTCAGATATGAAGAAAAGAGTATTGGGGAAAATCTAGAATAATTAAAAGATGAATATAATAGGGAAGGGGTAAAAGATACTTAATAAGGTTAAATAATTTTGGGTGGATAGAAAGTCTGGAAAGTTACTTGGTAAAAAAATGAATAATCCTTAGACCAAAGCAGCCAAACGCCAAACGAAGTCAGCTATCATAAATATCATATTTCAAAAACGTAAAATCAACCTCAACCCGGTAAATTTTCTTTGCCTTTCGTTATTGGTGTAACTAGACAGGTGTGTTGTCAGTATTACAACACTTTTAAACCCTGATGTTTATTCAGAGCGCGCCCTCAAGAAATGGTTAGCATTTCTTGCTTCTCCCCAGAATACGTTTGACGCAGCAATTTCTTATTTCTTCTGAAAATGTATTGTTTGTGAAGTTAAGCGGGCTATATGTTGTTTGGTCTGGGCTATTTGATAACTGCAGTTATGTTAGTCTCTTATTGTTTGTCTTATATTTCTCTTTGTTTTATGCATTCTCTTGTAATAGGAAGTTTTCCTATAGGGAATATCAAAAGAAGTGAAAGGCCCCTAGAATACTTTTCTTTCTTTCTTTCCTAAAAGAGAAAGAATCATAAAGAAGGATCTTCTGCAGTGCGGAACTAATTCTCAGAGGACGTAAAATCTAATCATCATCAAATTTAATTGTACCTACCTATCTATTCACACACCTTAACGTTGATCGAGCTAGAAAATGTTCAACTTGGTTAATCTGCAGATATCTATCAGCCTCGACACAGTTTTCACTAGATTATTATAAACTCTTATTATTAAAATTGTTGATCGAGCGAAGCGAAATCTCTAAATCAACTTGGGCAAATCGGCGTTGTATGTATGTATGTTTGTTTATCCGAGGATAACTTTCGAAGCGTAGATCCGATCATCGTGAAATTTGATATATAGGTAGGTAGTGGTAGCACAATTTTGGTGTGACTAAATGAACTAAAAATGTGGGGGGGTTGTTGAGATATTGGGGTTCAAGAGGAGTAAAAAAAAAATTAAAATGAGACTATTAGGTCAAATGAGACGTCAAATGAAAGGTCTTCATTAATACATTTAGACTCCGTTTTTATTTTTAATTTTATAGTAAAGTTCTTATAGTTTTTGAGTTATTAGCCATGATAAAAACTGAACTTTGACAAAATTCACAGGGTATACCAGTGACCCCACAGTGCTGTAATTAGTATGCGTGTAGCTTAAGTGACAGAAATATAGGCAAAAGTCTGAAATCCAGAATAACTGTAATTTGTACCCCAAAAAGACTAACCACATTACATGAACTCCCGTTACCTGTAATTTGAATAAAACTGTAGGTCAAGTTAGTTGGTTACTTATTTCGTGGCACTATTTTGATAGTCAAAGATTGCAAATAATATTTTTTTGTTTGAATCGGAGACTCGCGAGATCTCAGTTCGTGGCGAACCACTAGTTATATAAATGGCAAACATAAGCCCCAATTTCCTATAAACGGCCTAAATAAAAATAAAAACATTCAACCCATATTCACCAATACCAAATCTCTTTGTGCAAAGTAGGAGGGACAACAATCAATCAATAAATGCCACCAGCAATCCAAAGCTCGTACATTCGTGAGTCACTGAATTTAAAAATCTGCACGCTTGAAATCCACTCCGGCCGTGATAACCATCGCGCATACTGGAATCACTGAATTAAATTGGCCCACAACCAGTAGAGACACTGTTGAAGTCAATTTCAGGCCTTTCGTCGGTGTCGGTCGTACCTGCTCTAAGCAAATGGATTTTATGATTATACTTTACTATAAATATCACGACTATTATATATGGAGCTATTGGTCCATGGGATATTTGATGAAGGTTAACCTTCCTCTTTCGCTCAAGCGAAAGTTGATGGACGTATGCACCCTCCCCGTTCTAACTTATGGTGCGCAGACCTGGTCTTTGACCAACATCAAAAAGTATAAACTCAAGGTTTGCCAACATGCGATGGAGCGCAGCATTCTCGGATTCAAGCGTGTTGGCCGCATACGCAACACCGAGCTGGCTCTCGAACACAAATCGTTTTTGTAGTGACGAAAGCCGCCAAACTCAAGTGGGACTGGGCTGGTCATTTATGCCGTATGTCGGGTGATCAGTGGGCTAACTCACCACCGAGTGGAACCACGATACAGCCCGAAGACGTCGTGGCAGAACGAGCGGACTGGACCATCTGAGCGCCTGAAAGAAGTGTCTGGAAAGAGTGGGGAGAAGCTTTTGCCCAGCAGTGGGACATAGTGGGCTGATAATAATAACAATAAGTATTAGGTACATTTTATTTTATCTATCAGATTATCATGGTACGAGTATTTTTGCAGAGGACTTGCCAACATGACAGTTTTGATAAAAGCTGGCTTATAAAAAAGAGAGACCTAAGACGGGTACTGCAAAGGTGGAACAGACACTGTTGATAATCATACAAATGACTTTCAGTCAAGTCTCAGTACAGCAGCGTCTAAATCACGAACACTGCAATAATCATCAAGTTGGATGTAGAAATATTAAGACAGTTGGTTCAGTTGGCGTACTTAGAACGTGGTCAATCAAAATATTGCAAGAATTTAGTCAAGCCAATTCAAAATTTGATCGCAATTAACCACATCCAAATACATAATGAATTGATTCTATGCATTTAAAAACTATATACTACTCGAATAAAACTATCACGGTTACTTCGACGACAACCTCCGTGGCACAGTGGGCGAATAGCCAACTGAGACGCAGGAAGTTGCGGGTTCGATTCCCACTGCGGAACCAATGTTTGCATGATTTAGAGATATTTGTTCCGGGTCTGGTTGTTTCTCCATATATAATAATTTATACCTATGTATTTACAAAAAAAATCGTTTTTAAGTATTCTATCAGATATCTGGTTCCCATAGTACAAGCTTTGCGACGACCTCCGTGGTGCAGTGGGCGAATAGCCGGCTGAGACGCAGGAGGTAGCGGGTTTGATTCCCGCCGCGGAACAAATGTTTGCATGATCCACAGATATTTGTTCTGGGTCTGGTTGTTTCTCTATGTATTATAAGTATGTATTTATAAAAAAAAGTATATAAGTATTTTAACAGTTATCTGGCTGCCATAGCACAAGCTCTGCTTAGTTTGAGGCTAGATAGCGCTGTGTGAAATGTCAAGCAATATTTATTATTTATTTGCTTAGTTTGGGGCTAGTGGCGCTGTGTGAAATGTCCAGTATTATTTATTTAACTATTATTTAGTTACTACCGTGAATCAGAATATCGATACTGTTAGTAAAACGATATCGCTACTGTGCGTGCTAAAGGCAACATTCGAACGGCACTTGACGTGCTAGGTGCGAAGTGGCTCGCTGTGCAAAACGTGACATCACGGGGGAATTATGGGTTCTATTATGTGGGCAGGTATAGATGCAGTTATTGTACCCGCACCTCATGTTTTATACACCCATTGAACCTTCATACTAGCTATGGGATTAAGTAACTTTGTAACAATTCGTTTCAATCAGTCGGTTGTTCCTGACAGAAAACCCAACCAATTTACACTTGTAGTAGGAACCGTCTTTAAACGAGCTAACCAATATTGACCCGTTTCAAATCGAGATTTATCGAAACTGATTGCAATGAAAGTTACGTAATTGACCGGCTGGTGATAAAGTATCTCTACAGGTGTATTTGAATTGTTTTTCATTAAAAAAAAGGGTACAGCACCCTGCCTTTTTGAATGGCCGCATTAAAAACACAAGTGCCTTGCTACTCAAATGCAGAAATTCCTCAGTAGCGTTATTGTAAGTTTGAAACGTGGTGGAAATTTCGGTTCTAACGCTTCTAGTAAACAGTTTCAGTTCTTTAATAAACCTATCCCATCGAGCGATTCGTGCATCTAATTTTACTACAGAAATGCTGTTCTACTCGCTACAACGATTTCTTTGAGTAAATCTGATGTTCAAAATATGTGCCAATTATTTTGAGCAAAAAAGTCACGGGCACTCTTGTATAATCGTCGAAACGATTGTAGGGTCTGTTTAAACAGTTACACAGAAACTGATTTAAAAAATGTGTATGGCCCATTAAATCCGTCATCGTCCTCAATTTATTGCCCGGTCCTGATGCCCCCTCCAATAAAAGTCGATGAGCCGTGATCTGAAAACTTCCACAATGGAGCAATAACTTGGTATTACTGTGTGCCGAAGCTTCCTGGTGCATTGAGGGGACTTATAGATTAAATCTATGAACCGATACATAATATTTCTTCTAAAGTAGCTACATATATTCAATAAATAATCTCATATGTTTAACGATCAACGTTCGTCATTTTGCTAGTCTGAAGTAAGATGACATAAGCCATAGGACATCAACTCTATTGCTTAACCTTTTTACAAATTGTACTTCAACTTTTTGTATAGATTTAATAACTTGTGGTTCGCCCCGAACTGAGATCTCGCGAGTCTACCACAAAAACAAAAAAATATTATTCGTAATCTTTGACTATAAAATATAGTACCACGAAATGAGAACCAAATAACTTGACCTACAGTTTCATTCAAATTACAGGCAACGGGAGTTCATGTTTTTTGGTTATCTTTTTTGGGGTACAAATTGCAGTTATTCTAGATTCCAGACTTTTGCCTATATTTGTGATACATAAGCTACACGCATACCAAATTACAGAACTGTGGGGTCACTGGTGCACCCTGTGAATTTTGTCAAAGTTTAGTTTTTAATATGGCTAATAACTCAAAAACTACAAAAACTTTGCTAAATGTAAAAACGGGGTCGAAATGTTCTGATGAAGACCTATCATTTGACGTCTCACTTGATCTAATAGTCTCATTTTCCATTTTTTTTACCCCTCTTGAACCCCAATATCTCAACAACCCCCCCAAATTTTTAGCTCATTGAGTCACACCAAAATTGTGCCATCACTACCTACCTATATACCAAATTTCACGATGATCGGATAAACGCTTCGAAAGTTATCCTCGGACAAACAAACATACATACATACATACAACGCCGATTTGCCCAAATTGATTTGGAGATCTCGCTTCGCTCGATCAATAATTATGTTTGTATCTGTTTTATAACAATATAGATAAAGAATTGTTGCGTAAGTTTTTCCGGTGATTGGTTGCGAGGAACAGGTGTTAATTAATTCATAGTGATCTCAAGGGATTGAATGGATAAAGAGTTTTGAATTTATAGCGTTTAGGACTTTACCGCAGATGTTCAGTAATTATGAAAAAGAAACATGAAGATGTTAAATACCTATCATTGTAACTACTGTACCACTTATATATTTTATTTTGTCATTTAACGTGGGAAGAAACTGACTGCTGCTCAGGCTAGTTCAGGAGCCAGGGCTTCAAACAGAATTGTATAAATGGGTATAAAACAAATATAACATTTTTGATTTTGATTTTGACCTAAAACAAACACATTATATTATGTGAGGTTTAAAACACTCATCAGAAATATGATCATAATCCAACCCTTGTCAAGTGCCAAGAGGTTTGCTTCTTAAGAGGTTCTTAACGAAATATAACATCAAAAGATAAACACGAGTGCTCAAATTCTGCAGTGGCAACTGTAGGTTGTCGAGTAATTTTGTTAACTTCTCTATACTCGAATTAACTTGACAAGCTACCGACTTTCCTTGAGAAATCTTTTGTTCACAAGTTGCTTGTTCTGTTATTTCTAAATGAACCATTCGGACATGTTCGGAGTTTCTGACTTCCTGAGTCGCAAGAATCCTGACACGAAAATCGTTATGCAAAAAATACTCCCGACCATTTTACTGATAAGGTTTTTTTGTTATTTCTTCATTTATTTTTATTATGTTGTCACAGAGAGAGTGGTTTTTGTAGACTTTTCTAAAACACAACGTTTCAAACAAGAACTTCCAATGTTTCACAAATATTTGTTCGCAGTCTTGTGACCCAAATAATTAATACGAAATAGAGGCCATTGGCAGGCTTACCTATATTTATGTAGAAGTGTGTGATAGTGGCACTTGTGTTTAGTATTTTAATACGAATATCTGGTGTCAAGAATTAACCTTTACATATAAAAACTGCAATACCACAAAGGAAATCACATCTGCTGTGGTATTACATTACGGCTTGCCTTGTGGCGTGAGATCGAAAGTCTCTTTGGGATTTCAAACAAGAATTTGCGGCAAACACCTTCTTGGCTTACCGTTTCAATGCCTTGACTAGTTTCCAATTCTTTGTTAGCTTTTCTACATCATCACAGACGACATAAAGACAAATCGAAAGGTTTTGAAGATTGACATTTGCATAGACAAGGGAAGTTTGATAGCTGTCTCAAAATAAAGGATGCTGACCTATAGATTTTTTAGAGGTGAAAAAATTATCCAATCCTCAACATTTTCAGATAGTCTGAGAGTAGCTCTAGCAGTCTAAGCACTAAATGCCTACAAAAAAGTGACTAACTATGCGGTTTCTGGATTATGAGAGTAAATAAAGGTAAACAGTTTTTTATTTCTTGTAGAAAATACATAGTATTTACAATCACAACTCAAGCTAGATTTTAGACAAAACAGTCGCAGGGAGCAATGGAGCATCATTCACAGGTATTTTCTATAACAAGTGGTTCGCCCCGAACTGAGATCTCCTGAGTCTCCGATTAAAACAAAAATATTGCATGTTAATTGATTTTTCTTTTTTGGGGTACAAATGGCAATTATTCTGGATTTCAGACTTTAGCCTATATTTGTGTCACTTTAGCTACACGCATACCAAATTACAGCACTGTGGGGTCACTTGTGTACCCTGTGAATTTTGTCAAAGTTCAGTCTTTATTATGGTTCTCTCAAGAACTATAAAAACTTTACTAAAAACAAAAACGTAGTCTAAATGTACTGATAACGACCTTTCAATTGACGTTCTACTAGACCCAATAGTCTCATTTTCATTTTTTTTACCCCTCTTGAACCCCAATATCTCAACAACCCCCCCCCCCCCCCCCACACACAGTTTTAGCTTATTTAGTCACATCGAAATTGTGTCATCACTACCTACCTATGTATCAAATTTCACGATGATCAGATCTACGCTTCGAAAGTTATCCTCAGACAAACATACAAACATACATACAACATCGATTTGCCCAAGTTGATTTAGAGATATCGCTTCGCTTGATCAAAAATATGGAAAATCGAATACACCTATCGATCCTTCTGGCTGGAGTCAACCTCCATTGAAAATAAGAGTTATTCGGTGTTCTCAGTTTTATTATGTAATAAGTATTTTTAGTTACTTCTTAGTACTTAGTGCAAAGCTCTTCTATTTTAATGTATTTACTAGCAGAACGATTAGATTAGCAATTTAAATGAGCTGCAACAAGGAGGCTCATAACAAGAGCTCAATCGATAGCGAACCGAATAAATTCGTTCCGCGTCTCTTTTCAATTCTATCGACTCAAAGGCTCTAAATTAAAAGCATTTGCCTACTACATTTGCGATAAGTAATTTTATTAATATTTCAGTTAAAATACTACGTTGCTGTATTTAAACGTATTTTCAATAATATGCTGAAATATTAGAACAATGAACGTTGCAAAGATTCATTATCCCTTATATCTGACCTTAAGAGAACTTTTAGTAGTTTATGTAAGGTACATGAAATATCTTCACCGCTGAAGTTTTTTCCAAGTTTTCAACTTCGGCCCTTAGAAGTTGAAGGTATGGAGTCAATTCGGAACCGTTGTTAGAAAGCTGTCGATCAAATTTAATGATGTTCCAAGTGAATGAACGTGCAGAAGAGAAAGTATCTCCTGTGGTTTTGACAGTAATAAAACAAGGAAATTTCTTAGACAATGATTATCATTCGGTTTATACATCTACTTAGATTGTATGTAGTCAGATGGAATGCTTTATTTAGAAGGATGGTAGAAATATTGTTCACGAATAATGGTTATTTGTTATGTTTTGCTATTAATTATACCTAATTAATGTTTTGTTTATTTATTTAACTTTAGGAGGACAATTATTGAGTCTGTGGACGGATAACAAAACTCCTTACAATAGATTTTGACCGATTTTGATCTCATGCAATTTCATAAATATTGTAATGACCTATGCAGCCGAAACGTGGATACGATGGTGGGATTGGTCCACAAATTGAAAGTCGCTCAGCGAGCAATGGAAAGGGCTCTGCTCGGAATTTCTCTGAAGGATAGTATCCGAAACGAGGTTATCTGACAGAGAACCAAGGTGATCGATATAGCTCAGAGGGTCAGCAAGCTGAAGTGGCAGTGGGCCGGTCATATCTGCAGCAGAACCGATAACCGTTGGGGTAAGCGTGTTCAGGAGTGGAGACCACGTCTAGGCAAGCGAATTGTAGGACGCCCTCTGGCTAAATGGAGTGACGATTTGCGCGCTGTTGCTGGCAAGGATTGCATGAGAAGAGCTGAGGATCGGGCTCAATGGCGCACCCTGGGAGAGACCTACGTCCAGCAGTGGACTTCTATAGGTTGATGATGATGATGTAATGCCAAAAGACCAATTTCATTGATGTCTGTTACCAAAGATATTATTTTCTTTTAACTTATAATTTTTTTCTTACCAATTACCATAATTTCTTGGAAACAATTTGTGACAGGCAATTTATTTTACCCGCTATCTAGTACTACGCATAACTAGGTAAAGTTGCAAAACAGTCTGCAAACAAGGCAGATGTTATCATAAATCACTAATACTCAGATTACTCCAAGCAAATTACCATCATTGAACACCATTAAACATAACGGGAAGAGCATTATAGAACAGGATATTAATGGTGCCTACAGACTCATGGCATGTCGTCCATCCATAATATTACTGGTAAGCACCTTTGCAAACGCTTGCGCAAATGTTGGCCACGTCTCCATGAGTTGTACCTACATAGTATTTTTTACGGAAGAAGTTTATTTACAAAATTAAATAGATTCTTAAACACATGCCCTCATTAAAAACTAACATAGCTAAGAACATTCCAGTTAAACTAGATTACTATAAAAAAGGGGCACTCTGGGAGTGCAGACAGAAGTGAAAACTTAAATAGAAGCAGACTACACTACAGATACTTATATACAGAGGTGTCAGTAACAGTCAGTGTTAGTAATCAGTGACAGGTGTCGATAACAGTGTCGCAAGTTCAAAGGATTTTTCCCATCAAATGATCAACGCGCCTAAAGGAGTTTTCATTTCATAAACGGTAACTACGATGCCACAGACAGACTCACATACAGACATAGGAGTCAAACTTATAACAACCTCTTTTTGCGTTGGGGGACATTCGGAACGCAGCCGTTTTTGTGAAATGATGTTACGATTACAGTAGTTTGCCATGCGTCTGCAGCCACCATTATGTGCATAATCCACCGGGTTATTTGTCATAGTGACTGGTTTTGTTCGTAATCTGTTGGTTTTTTGTACCATGTTTGGGGTAAAATATTACGGTTGTTGTGTAACATGCTATTGTTGAGCGTTACATCTGAATAGTTGTCTATTGTGATGGATAATCGAATATGCGGGTATAATCGATGCTTTATAAAATATCGCCATTCAATAAGAGCTTATTATGTTCCGAGTCAGTGCAACAACGGAGAACACTTTCGCTTACAAATATTCAGCTGTGTTTTTGTCTAATCAGCAACGTTTCTCGATTTTGGAAATAACGTCACATACCTATGAAATAGCGACAGTAGTAGGTTAGGAATGAATTCCCAGTAGTCTCTAGATTATTTCCTCCGTGGCGAATAGCCGGCTGAGACGCAGGAGTGGGTTCGATTCCCGCCGCGGAACAAATGTTTGCATGATCTACAGATATTTGTTCCGGGTCTGGTTGTTTTTCTATATAAGTACCTATGTATTTACAAAAAAAAAGTATGAAAGTATTCTATCAGTAATCTGGTTCCTATAGTAGTGGTTCCTCTGCTTAGTTTGGGGCTAGATAGCGCTGTGTGAAATGTCCAGCAATATTTATTTATTTATTTCTTTATTATTTATTTTATGTTAATAAGATTTATAGACTTTGATAGTCACTTTGTCACATACTTTTGATCTCCTTTTAGCATGTTCGTTTTGTAGTAGCATTGAATAAATGTATATATATTTTTTTGTATAAATTATAGGCTAGCGTTTGACCACGATCTCGCCTGATGGTAAGCGATGATGCAGTCTACGATGGTACACGCTTGCCTAGAAGAAACCTATTCACTCGCGACTTGAAGATCCCTAGGTTGTAGTTATCAGGAAACACAGACTCAGGTAAGGCGTTCCACTCCTTGGCGGTGCGCATAATAAAGGTGGAAGAGTACCGCTTTGTGCGTATGGGAGGTATGTCTACCATGTAGCGGTGGGGCATCGCGGAGCGTCTGGTTGTCCGATGATAGAATGGCGATGGTGGGATCAGCTTTGCTTAGTTTGGGGCTAGATAGCGCTGTGTGATATGTCCAGCAATATTTATTTTATTTATTCATTACGCCACACCCAAAACTGCAGTTTTTAATCTCTGGAGCACCAATGATTAGTCTTTTAGACTGAATGTGTAGCCAAAAGTAAGTGCCTTTAAAAATTTATATTCAGCTGCTCTTGTAGAAACTCGGGAAGGTTCTTGACAAATGACAGAGCATCTGTGTAAATTGAAAATTATTGCTCGGTGTTAAATAAAATATTTAAACAACGAAATATTATTTTACATCATTACAAACGGGTATATTTTATAGCGTGATCAGTGTTTGGTAACGTACCTAGGTAATCATAACGTTTATAAACCTAATCATCATCATTATATCAGCCATAAGACTTCCCCTGCTAAACATACGCTTCCCTCATAGATTTTCAAAGTGACCGATCCGGTGCGGCATGGATGCAACGGCTCCCAGCAACATTTATAAGGTCATCGGTACAAAATAATGGATCGAGCGAAGCGAGATCTCTAAATCAACTAGGGCAAATCGGTGTTGTATGTATGTAGGTTTGTTTGTCCGAGGATAACTTTCGAAGTGTTTATCCGGTCATCGTGAAATTTGGTGTACACGTAGTTAGTGATGGTACAATTTCGGTGTGACTAAATAAGCTAAAAATGTGTGTGGGGGGGGGGGGGGGGTTGTTGAGGTATTGGGGTTCAAGAGGGGTAAAAAAAAATTAAAATGGGACTACCCCAATATGGGAATTTTGACCCCGTTTTTATTTTGTGTTTAGTCTTTGCAGTTTTTGAGTTATTAGCTATAATAAAAACTGAACTTTGACAAATTGTTAGGGTACACCAGTAACCCCACAGTGCTGTAATTTGGTATAAGTGACACAAATATAGGCAAAAGTTTGAAACCAGAATAACTGCAATTTGTACCCCAAAAAAGAATAACCAATTAACATGAACTCCCGTTACCTGTAATTTGAATGAAACTGTAGGTCAAGTTGTTTGGTTACAATTTCGTGGCACTATTTTGCCACGAAATGTGTCCAAAATTACGCGAGGTCTCAGTTCGAGGCGAACCACTAGTTATTTAAACACAATGTCAATAATTTAAGCCTTGGTTCTCTAAATTCTACGCTTTGAAGGTTTAGCAGTTGGCAGGAGCAACAAACTTATCAAAATACGCAGTGTAGGCACATACAGTCTACGCTCTGAGTCACTAGTTGCTAACAAAAGTCAGCCCTTTTCAGCTGATAACAAAATTGTAGTTCACAAAGCAAGCACGTATTAGAAACGAGGTGCCAACAACGTGTGTAAGGCTGTTTTGTGAAAAACTAGGTAGATTGAAGGAAGCCGGATGAGTGCTTGTTCCGGTTTCGAGCGAATTGGCTGGTAGCACTGTTAAGGCTTCCACCGGAGCCGGTAAGGTGCTGACCGCAGCCCACATATATTCATTCTCGTACCTGCTTACAATACATGCCATGTAAGCACAAACTGTACATAAACTTTTGTATGACAATAATAAACTTGCGGGCAATATTTATTCGATTTAAATATAGTACTTTTCAAACTTTCGCGATCACTGTACATAATTATTGATTAAAACGGGTATTTATCGCGTATGTACTTTTTTTATTTGTTATCCCGATGTTAAATACGATTTAAATATATTGAAATAAAACGGAAAACATATCTTTAAAATATTTATTATGAATACTTATTACATGTTCCAGTTACATTTTAAAATGCTCATTAATATTATAAATTTTAAAGTAACTCTGTTTGTCTGTTTGTTACGTTTTCACGACTAAACGGCTGGGCCAATTTCGATAAAATTTGGTATATAGATAAATTATGACCGGGATTGAGACATAGGCTACTTTTAACCCGACGCGACGCGCAGAATCCATTTTGTAAATTTAAATTTGATTATGTTGCCACTGGGCCACGGGTACTGTTTTTATTGGGAAAGCACGCGTACGAAGCCGCGGGCGAGTCAGCTATTTAGTCATATAACACAAAATATAAAAGCTCAGCTTTTGTGCTAATGGTTGCAAAAAAACTTGTAATGTATAATATTTTTGGAGAATAACAATGAAAATGCATACACATGCGTTATATCAGATGAAATACCGCTCTAAAATACCAGCTGTTATACTAATATTTCTGTTGATATGTTAATGATATGTGTGGTGAATAACTGGTCTGATTGTGAGTCATTCATATATACATATATATTTTTGTTATATACCAGATCGGTATTTTACAGCTATCTAAAGTAGTATCATATGAGTATTATGTGTAAATGTAGTAAGTACACCATTACTCCCCAGGTAATGCCCCCACAGTCCATTCCATCCAAAGGTTGTCTGGTAGAGATCGCTGTTTAGCGATAAGACCGCCAATAGTATCCATACATTTACGTTGTTCTTTCTATTTGTATTGTTTTAAGGTGTGCAATAAAGAATTATTTAATGTAATCTATCAGAAAAATTAAGAACTGATATCGTAAAAATGCGTTGCGGTAACCATCCAGTATAGCAAGCTATTGTACCAGGGGCTTTTACTTAGCATAAATTTAAGTTTGCAGCCTATTTCCAGTTTACAAAAACTTTGGCTTTTTGTTTGCGAGGTCGCATTTGCAGGCTTTTTCCAGAATATACAATAATATGTATGTTTTCTTTGCGGTCATTGTACGCTGAACACTGCTGGATTCAAACAATTATTCTGTTTTTACGTAAGCGTACGCATATCTGGTATCTGTTATAAAATTTAAAATTAGCACAAAATATATATTCAACTTGTATTCATTCACCAACGGCCAAATTATTTTATGTTTATGTTTTATTAATTTATACCAATTAATAAAATTAATTGATACTACGACGCTCACCAAATTCTTCGCATCAAAACAATAATTTTGAATTCCAGAAATTGGTGACTGTCATAAATATTGCTGGGTGAAATGAATGATTACAGTTTCCGAAACTCTGGAAGATTTATTCGGGTCCAGCTGTAAATAAATAGCCGTGCTGCCATCAAACCATCAATAAAATGTTCGCAAACATATCATTCAAATAACTTTTAGACAAAACAAAGATAAAAGTGTCGAATGCAAAGTTACCAATGGACGTAAACCAATGTGTAGGGAAATACAGAATGGTATTATGAATTCAATGAAAACGTAAATGATATTTGCCTTTGATAAAATGTGAAACTTTAATTCAATAATTGATCGAGCGAAGCGAGATCTCCAAAACAACTTGGGCAAATCGGCGTTGTATGTATGTATGTATGAATGCATGTAAGTATATATGTATGTATGATGATTGTTTGTCCGAGGATAACTTTCGAAGCGTTGATCCGATCATCGTCAAATTTGATACATATGTAGGTAGTGATGGCACAATTTTGGTGTGACTAAATGAGCCAAAAATGTGGGTTGTTGATATACATATGAGGTTCAAGAATGGTTAAAAAAATGAAAATGAGACTATAAGATCAAGTGGGACGTCAAATGAAAGGTCTTCATTGGTACATTTCAACTCTGTTTTTATTTTTGGTTTACTATTTGTAGTTTTTGAGCCATAATAAAAACAAAACTTTGACAATATTCACAAGTGACTCCACAATGTTGAAATTTGGTATTCGTGTGGCTTTAGTGACGCAAATATAGGCAAAAGTCTGAAATCAAGAATAACTGTATTTTGTACCCCAAAAAAGTAACCAATTCACATGAACTCCCGTTACCTGTAATTTGAATGAAACTGTAGGTCAAGTAGGGTGGTTATTTATTTCGCGGCACTATTTTGATAGTCAAATATTACGAATAATATATTTTTGTTTATATATTGTAATATTTTTGTTATATCGCGAGATCTCAGTTCGGGGCGAACCACTAGTTAAAACAAAACATCTGTGTATCACGACACCGAAAACTAAAACAACCGCCTTTGTACCAATTGGTAATCTATCTTTCCGTGATTAAACTTAGTGTAATTGTGGCTAAAACAAGGCACAATTTGGCAAATTATAAAATTATCAAACCCTAGTTAAGTTTTCAAAAGACCCAGGGTACAATACCTCAGAAGAGGTAGTTTACATAGTTTAACTTTCATTACTCTAGCGAGGCCAAGCACCCGCATACTTAATGCGTATACTTCGTTTTATTTAACACTCTACAGTTTAATATCCTAATGTTGCTCACTCTCGGCTACACAAGATGAACGACGTGAAAGATTTACGTGAATTTTATAACTGGATTTCGCAAATTAAGTTCCGGAATAGCTAAGTATTGAGCCATGTCATGTGTGAAAGCAAAGTGGGTTATTTTACTGACGTGTAACAATAGTGTCGTTGTCCTCCAATGGTTCATATTGAATGCAGTCAAGCGCGCCACTCAATGCAGCCAGCGGCAAATCAAAAGGGCTCGATCACTCAGGAAATTCTCCCTCGGTGGTCTGACATCCATACCAAAGCTTCGTTAATACTCAATATTGCACCGCATTCAGTTTCATTCTTTTGTTTTTTGACTAGTACCTACGTTATTTGCAATTTTGTACTGACTACGCTACATAAAGAAAGTCATTGAAGTTCACCAAGATTTTCGATAAAAGCCCTCTCGTCTCAACCACTTGCTGACGACGTCGAATTAATATTTTAGCTTACGATCAAAATCCAGAAAGCTTAATTTAGCCCATTCGGGTTTTCAGTTTTGTAAGCACCTAACCACTGAACCACGCTAAGAATATTTTCAGTTGAAAGAAGCCTAACCTCATAAATAATATTAATATTGAACAAAATAGATTCTCATTCAGCAAACTTCTGGGCCACATAAATAATAATGAGTGACCTGGGAGTGTTTCTAGCATGGAATCTAAACGTAGCATTCAACGTGAAAGCTGATCGTAAATTCAAATCCGATATACAAGGTTCTAAAAGGAGTACTGAAGAGCGTCGCGATGTACTAAACAGTCACGCTATAGTCAATACTCAGGGTTTATACAACATTGCTTCTAAAGAGCTTTCTCTCAGTCGGTACATTAAATTTTATTTATCGCGTGTAAGCGTGGGGCTCGACATGATATTTACGAATATGTTCGCACCATCTATTCATCCAAAATAATGTTTGCTGTGTGAGTGGAACGATTTTAGGTTTTCAGTACGGTACTTGCATGTTTATAGATTTCTACGGAATAATAACTTGTTTACGAGGCTATAGCACTACGTTTTAATATCAATAACCTTTTCATATGATGTCAAGTACTAAAAAAGCTCATCAAAATCTTTAAAAGTACAATTTGTGAGGAAACAATACACAAAATAACATGTCTGGAGAGGAATGCGGGTCCTCTATTGTTCATACGTCCGCTGCAATCATCCGTTCGCTTAGGCACTTGACTTCCTTTGTCTACTTCCAGACAATTTTGGAGAGCTAGGATATTACCGCCTATACTAGGTACTCTGTGAAATACTTGTGTAACGTAGGTAAGTTTCCAAAAAAATAGAGAAAGAGGACTCTTAATACCATCGAATTCCAATGTGAACACTTGTTATCATTTTATCTACCTAAGGAGGTTATGGAGAAATGATTCTATTTTTATATTATACTAGCCAATTCATACCATCAAATTCATCGAAATCGGTTCCTCCGTTACGACCTGATTGAGTAACAAACAAACGAACATCCAAACTTACACATTTATAATATTAGTGTGATGTATCCTGCAGATATTACATCACGTCTCTAAACCGCCTTCATATATAACGACCGTAATTCCATCGATTTCTTCTCGAGACTGGAAGGACATTATAAAAATTTCTAACCAGTGCAAATAGAAGGACGAACAGTGGCATCAGTCAGCTAATGTTTCATTCATCGCGGATGGAGGGTCTGCGAACTTTGTTGGATGATTGTTCATACAAAATTAAACAGGACCTAATAACTTGGCAAGTCCGAGGGTGCAAATGTGTACAAATGCCGATGGGGATAGCAATGGGGGTTATAACGGATTGAATTGGTGCACATATGGCAAATTAAATTTTCAATACCAGTGTGTTGACCAGGGATTAAATTGCATTAGACTCTCCCTTTTATGAAATAATATAGATAACAACGTACAACTATAACCTATTGGAAAATCTATTGAAATAAAACGAACTTCCAGCGAGCTCTAACTCTTTAGATGAGGTCAACTGTATTGGGTATGGTTCAAGATGAGCAGTAATCATTATTTTTATGGCTCTCGTCTTCAAACTCATAACACGCCGTTTGTATTAGCTTCTAGTCTGGGGCGTCCAATTTAACCCGATTACGTAATGTCATACAATTTGGGGATCGATGGAGTTCGCCGACCTTGTTGACATACAGCTGTTCATCCTGCCAGAGTCTCTGGCGCCTGAAAGACTGGACCGGCGCGACGCTTCGGCGCCAATCTTCCTTATGAGCTTACACAGATCCGTAAACTAAAATTATTGTTTATTTGAGGGGTGTCTGTCTGCTGTCTATCTGATCAGATATAGTTATATATAGTCGCTAGTTTCGATGTTTTCGGTTCAGGTGAGCGTGACTGTGCTATACGGCAATGGAAATTCATTTCTCACCCTGGAACTTTTCCATTAAAGTGAATTTAATCTTACTTTTTACCAGAAGAAACTTAGGTTACCTATAATGAATAAAATTGATTGATAGCTCCCTCTTTCGTTACAACAATTAAGTGGTTTCCAACACTCATAAAAACAACATTAAACTCGCACCTACTCCCGGAAAGTGAATAAAGATACTAAACTACATAAATTGTATCATAAAATATAAACAGCCCGGCAAACCCGTTTTTATATCTACTTTATTTCATTTTATGCGCCACTGGTACCTATCTCAGAGCTTGTTTCAATCGTAAAGCTATCTATCGATCCTTCGCACTTCCTTAGATTTAGATGCCAATCCACTTTGCTAGAAATGAGTCTATTCGATCGGGAACGCCTAGAGTTTCGGTTCTTGCTGAGCTTTCATCTTTGTTCTCAGTCGTATGCTGAGATGACATAGGGTAATGTAGAAATCACAGAGCATAGCTTGGTAGGTGAATAGGCTGACTGGTGGCAGCGTTGTGTATAGTTGAGCTTCTAGTTTGCCAGGCCCGCATAAAATACATACCTACTCGTAGATATTTTGCTGGAAAAATAACGTGAATTTGGATTTAAGTAAGCATCTGCAAAACATATTGGTGAAAGCAAATGATTATAAGATATTGATTCTAAATTTACCTAATTGAGAAAGGTAGACGTGATTCGTAGGATTTCTTTTTTACGGTTGGTTTGAAATTGTTCGTTGAAGATAAATATTTTGATTATTTCTCATTATCTCTGGTTAAAGACTTTTCAAAAGTAGTTATTTTATTACTCATTCGCATATTGATAATAATAACAAATCTCTTGACTACATTAATCCCCGTGTCCTTGTCGATCCGCGGATCTCTTACTAGTTAGAGCCAAGTCTAAATATTACGTTCAATGCATGTCCAATTTTTGCATAGAAGTTAATCATTCACGTGACAGGTGGCAAGCCATTGCCGCTTATTAGATAGTACACTAAATTACTAACCGATTGATGCACATCCGAGATTTGAACCCACAACCTTCAAATCGAAAGTTAATAATAATAATAATTTATTTGCACACAAGAAAATACAAGTGAGTAGGTACATAGTAAGCTTAAAACTAAAAACAAAGTGCTTATATCTAGATAATTTACTACGCTCCTAATTACATTACAATAGAAGGGTAGGTGTGCTAAGAGCTAGACTAGATTGCTGTATCCTAGCCCCTAGCGCCTTTCGACGGACAATGTGCGATTTCTTTATTTATTTATTTTTATATAAAATTAAAGTAGGTATACCCGTGCACTTGCGTGTTTAGTACTAATTGGTGTTTGTATTAGTTTTATTAATTTTTAGTTGCTGCTTTAACTATCCATTTAGAGATACAAGAATAAGGATCATTCATTATTCTTGAATCTCCAATAGATCCTCCGTGGCTTGGTATGACAAATTCAAAAGCCAATTTCTTATTTTGTGCTTACAGTTTCTTAAATTAAGGGTATGAATACGCAAGCTTTTGTTTATTTCCTTGTATAGATAGGTTGCCAAAAAGGTAAACTGATGTTGCATAAAGTCTGTTCTACATAATCTATTAGGTATTAGGTTTCTTCTGCGTGTATGTGAGGGGTGTAGTGGGATTTTTTTGCGTATTCTTAGTATTGCATTGAGTAT
Organism: Philereme transversata; assembly: GCA_963924445.1. Classification (NCBI taxonomy): domain Eukaryota; kingdom Metazoa; phylum Arthropoda; class Insecta; order Lepidoptera; family Geometridae; genus Philereme; species Philereme transversata. The sequence continues at coordinate 11,328,640 of OZ004353.1, forward strand.
ATATGAACTGAGTATATATAAAGTTGGTAATCCCACTAGACCACAATGGCTATTCGGCTATCGTATATTGATGAGGGTATATATCATAAAACATTACTCCACCATAATAAATAACAGCGATACAGCTTTACCTATTTGCAAACGTTTCCCGAGCAATTTATCCAACCGAATTCATAGTAGGATAAAATGGTAAGTCCCGGTGATCCTTAGGATGCTTGAATGATTCCAAAGTATTTCCTCTCGTTCCGTGATCTTGTTTTATGTGCTGATTGAGCGCAATTCGAACGATTGGCACGTATCTCTGATAGCCTTTATCGATAAGATTCCCATCTTTTTACCGGGGAGGTGCTTTCGTAAAGTGTTGAATGAGGCAAATTATTTTTAAAGTGGTTAATCCATCTCAGTGGGTTTTAGCTACGATCGACTTTATACTAGCAATGTTTGGATAGAACTGAACCCAAGCGAATTTTATTGTTTTCAGTACGAAGATATCCATTTATCGAAACCCGTTATTCATTTCCTCTTCGTATTTTGTATCTAAAAGTCCTATTTCTCAATTGAGCCCGACGGATCCCGTGCTCCGAAATAAAAGAGCTCGCCGTGATTTGTTTAACGACTGTAGCGACAGGTAAGGCTTTGTTTTTCTTTATATCTTGCTTTGTTGCTTTTATTAAAAGTATGGATCTTTCAAAAGCGCGCTCTACCTTTAGAGCCTTATCACACTGATGGCGAGTTGCGAGCGAGATTCCATTGAGGTGATTTCTTAACGTGCACGCCGCTTTCGCTCCGTTGGTAAACGCACGTCTTGCTTCTCTTTAACCTGTCATTTTGTAGAAACTATTGTAACGTATAATTTACTAAAACAACTCGCCGCGAGTTCGCGACACGTTCACAATCCACCTCGCTGGAAACACGCTCGCAAATCGCCAGTGTGATTACGATCTTATAACGAAAGATCTTAGTGTTTGTAGGGTTTTATTAGTAAAATCTATACATTCTTGAAACTAACCTTTCTAGATATAAATAAATATTGCTGGACATTTCACTCAGCGCTATCTAGCCCCAAACTAAGCAAAGCTTGTACTATGGGAACCAGGGCCCGTAGCCAAATTACATTCGCTGCGAATCTATTTGATTTCTACATACATTTGTTGTCGCTGTATCACGTGGTTCTTCTATAGCATGTGTCAAATCCCATACATTTTCGGACTTATCGTCTAGCGTCATCGCTAATCGACTGTAACTTGGCTAAGCCCTCAGATAACTGATAGAATACTTATATACAATTTTGTTTTGTAAATACATACTTATAATATATTATATATAGAGAGAAACAACCAGACCTGGAACAAATATCTGTAGATCATGCAAACATTAGTTCCGCGGCGGGAATCGAACCCGCTACCTCTTGCGTCTCAGCCGGCTATTCGCCCACTGCACCACGGAGGTCGACGAAATACAACAATATTACAATTTACGTCAAGTTTTGAATCATAAACCGCAATAGCACATCTCTTAAATTACGGCTTCCATTACGTAAGTTTGTAGGAGTTAGTAGTTAGCCTTAGTGGTCCCATTAGTAAGGGCTGCGATAGAAATCCTGAAAATGGAGGCAATTCAACAATACATTTAGTTTGTAGCCGGTATTTCACAATGAATTATATTTTTAATTAAAACGACCAATGTCTCGAAGGTAGGGTTTATTTAGGGTGGGATTTACTGAGTCGTTGCTAAAGGAATCACCCGTTATTTATTTTTTATTTAGAGAACTACAGAACCGGGAGATTAACCGGGCGGGTTCGATTCCCGCCGCGGAACAAATGTTTGCATGATCTACAGATATTTGTTCCGTGTCTGGGTGTTTTTCTATATAATATATTATAAGTATGTATTTACAAAAAAAAAAAGTATATAAGTATTCTATCAGTTATCTGGTTCCGCTGATGGTTGTCGCTGTGTCAAATGTCCAGCGATATTTTTATTTTTTTTATTTTTTATTAATTACTTAATTTATTACTACTGCCAATAGAAGAATACGTCATAGCTCATGCCCATCTGAGCTGTGTTCTTTTGCATTGCCTCCACCACCAAGTTTGAGTTGAAGTTAAAGTTAGTAACTTTAAAATGGCTCGTATCTTCGTGTGCGTCAAGTGCAGATGAAACAGCCTCCGTGTAAAGAGAATAAATCTAGGCACCGAAGTAGAGCGTTCCCTATTTCCATTGTTTTCGCTTTAATATCTTTGCCCTATCTGCAACATCCACACGATTCCATTATTAAAAGCGAATAAAAATGTAAATTTTATGGCTCTAAAGATAAAGGCCTAGAAATTTTGAAAGCTTTTCAAAATAACGATGTGCTTACCCAAAATAGTATTTATGAAAAGAGGAATTACCTTCAACCTTACTTTACTAGAAATAAACTTAAATAACTAACAATCTTTAGGTATCTAATTTTAAACCCAGAATGTTTATAATCTGCAATTTACTTTTTGAAAAGAACACAACTGAGATAATACCTATACAGGGTGTCCCAGAAGTCAACGTCAAGCCGAAACGGGGTGACAGGATTGATCATAACCATCACGAGAAAAATCTGAAAACAAATCTATCCCATGCAGTTTGAAAATTATGGGCATTTTAAGAAAAACCTAGAAATTTGATCAAACTGTACCATTTTTCGGTTATTGTGGTTATTCTCTTTTATTTTTGTTCATTTGAACTTTGGAGACGTAATTCTAAATAACATTTCTAGAACCCCAATAAAAAATAATGACACAATTGCCTCAAGTTTCCGAGAATTGAAACTATTTGTTAAACTACGAATTTAAAATTTTCAAGATACGTCGACTTTGGCAGGCCCTCCTTTAAAAAAAATGTACAAGAGTGCCTTGACAAGTAGCATTAAAAGTTGGCGCATTTTATCAGAATTCTAAAATGGTACAATACTTGTTAGTTCCATACAGTAAAAAGAGTAAAAAAATTAAAACCTCAAGTAACCCGATTTTTGCTATCTCAGTTAAAATGTTTTTGATTCGCACAAGCTCTAGGTAGGTTCTTAATTTTAAGGCAAAATGATGAGAGAGATGGATAGTGGGTATGTTTGCCATGAGTGAGCGAGACAAATAGTGACGCCACTTTTACCAAAGTGAAAAAAAGTTAGTAAAATTAGTAAAATAATGAAAAATCTTGATCTAGTTTAATTTACCTACTGCATAGGATAATAAGATAGATAGACTACGTGAATGCTAAATTGCCAGTATGGCAATTCGTTCCACCTCAAGACACCTAATCTCTGACACGCTCAACTAACAAAATGTGATAAATCTTATTTTTCGGAAACATTGTTAAATTTCACGTCAAAGGTAGTACTCGTGAAACTTATAAGTTAACGTTCATCTTCAAGACACAAAATATTCTTCATCAAGGAATTCCATCCACAATTTACACAAGCAATACTTTGAAGATGAGATTCCCTTCTAGAGTTATCCCTTTAATGTAGTGCGGGCGGGACTCACAGGAATTTATTTCAATTTTCCATTTTCGCTGTCAATCATTTTGCGAGAATTTGTAAGTTTGAATTTAGATAATTGAGTTTAAAGTTTACTTGACAGCAATTTTCGACAAGATTTCTTCAAAGCTGAAAGTAAATGACTAGTGGTTCGCCCCGAACTGAGATCTCGCGAGTCTACCATAAAAGAAAAAAAATTATTCGTAATCTTTGACTATCAAGATAGTGCCACTAAATATAAACCAACTAACTTGACCTACAGTTTCATTCAAATTACAGGTAACGGGAGTTCATGTTAATTGGTTTTTTTTTGGGGTACAAATTGCAGTTATTCTAGATTTCAGACTTTTGCCTATATTTATGATATATAAGCTGCACACATACCAAATTACAGCACTGTGGGGTCACTGGTGCACCCTGTGAATTTTGTCAAAGGTTAGTTTTTATTATGGCTAATAACTCAAAAACTACAAAAACTTTACTAAAAGTAAAAACGGGGTCGAAATGTACTAATGAAATGACCTTTCATTTAACGTCTCACTTGACCTAATAGTCTCATTTTCATTTTTTTTACCCCTCTTGAACCCCAATATCTCAACAACCCCCCCAAATTTTTAGCTCATTGAATCACACCAAAATTGTGCCATCATTACCTACCTATATACCAAATTTCATGATGATCGGATAAACGCTTCGAAAGTTATCCTCGGACCAACAAACATACATACATACATACAACGCCGATTTGTCCAAGTTGACTTATAGATCTCGCTTCGCTCGATCAAAAATATAACTGGGTTTTGAACTAGGTGCTGTCATTATAATACTAGCGTTAACGGAAATATCTAGATACTGAAAAAAATAAAGACGAATCAATTACATTATTTTAATAAATAAGAAGTGCTGAAGAAAAATGGCCACAAAAGATAAATTTATATGCATTTATCAAAAGTATGGGTTATAAAGAACAGAAAATAAATTGGGTTGTGTATCGAGTTCCAAGCTTTCTCACTGCAGAAGACATTGCTAAGATGAATGAATGAAACGAATGAATAAATAAAGCTTACGCGTTCGGGTGAAAAATACAGAATAAAACGCGGAAAAATGGTGCAAATAATTATAAAACTGAGCCACGTGAGCGTATTCCTATGAACATTTTTACTTTTTACGTACATTCAGCGGCTGCGGAAAATATATTTTTTATATTCTCTGACAAGTGGTCCATATTGTGAAACCGAAATACCTTTTATGTGGAAGCCACGAATATTCATTAGGTGATTTTCATTAGCGATGAGCGGTCTCATAGGATGAGTGTCAGAAATTGTAAGCAATTATTAAATTGCTTACAATTTCTGACACTCATCCTATAAATGTTAATACGTTTATTATTTTGAGACCCCAAAGTGTGTTTACTTATTCATTTAATACTTTTACACAAAATACAGTAGTACTAGGAGGATTAAATGCTAATAGGATTAACTAGGGCGTGCAAAAAGGTAAGGCGAGACATAAAATAAATATTAAGCGCTAATTAATAACTAAATAAGAATACTTTGCCTAAACAATAAAATAATTAAAGTACCTACCTACATTTATTAACACGAAAATATTAAGTAAATAATACTTATACTATAATAATAAATATGTAGTATTTTTCATACTTTCGCGATCACTGTACATAATTATTGATTAAAACGGGTATTTATCACGTATGTACCTTTTTTATTTGTTATCCCGACGTTTCGGTTGTGTTGCAATAGGAGTGGTCACGGGTTGACTCTGTCACGAGTTGACTCTGTCACGGGTCAACCCGTGACCACGCCTATATATATAGTATGAGTAATAATATAGTATAAGTATTATTTATTCAATATTTTAGTTTGTAGTGTTTATGGTGAGAGATAAATAATTGTATATTCGTTCGGTCAATAAATGTAGGTAGGAGTCAACCCGTGACCACGTCTGTCGCAGCACAGCCGAAACGTCGGGATAACAAATAAAAAAGGTATATACGCGATAAATACCCGTTTTAATCAATATTTAAATATGTATAATATAAAATTAAATATTAAAATCGTATGTGAACCATTTCACGAATTTTCGCAAAAATAACACGCATTATGTTTCAAAATGATCTGGAATGTAGTCTTGATGTTACAGCTATAAAAAGTTACGATTAACGATTTAAAGAATGAAAAGGTATAAGCTGCGAATAGGTACCATCCTTTTATGTTATGTTTTTCAATTATGCAGAGACAAAGCTTTTAAACCAAAGTTAATTATTTTCGCTAGCCCTTACCTGGATAATTAGGTATTCATGTCTCTGACCTTTCTATCTACAAACGTAACGAGCAGACAGACGTTCCTACTTTAACTCGTTTCGGTTTATCTCGTAAAAACAGAAGAGCATTTTTGTGAGGTCTTCATAAATATTTTAATGAGTGCTCTCTACAAAGCTAATCCCTAGTCATTTGGGCGGACACTCGGTCAAAATAATTTGACTTTCAGATTGGCTCAGTGGCAATTTGTTGTAAGCTTGTGAACCTTCTACTTAGTATTTCAATGTGGGATATTCACTAAGCTTCGTAGGCCTAGCTATTAAAGATTACCTACTTTCCTATAAACGCATTAGGATACGAGTAATAAAAGTAAACATCTGGGACATATAATTCAACTGCAGTCGGTAGATACCATGTTCAATCATAATATTATCACGGAAGGACAACTTTGGCAAATCAGATTACGGGTTTTAATTTCTTTCCGTAATAATAAAAGTAGTTAGAGTAAGTAGAAATAGACGGCTTAGACGCAGGAGGTTGCGAGTTAAATTCTCGCCTTGGAACAAATCTTTGCATGATCTACAGGTTTTTGTTCGGATCTCTGCGGTGTTTTACTATAATTTTGTGTAGGTTTGACATAAACCAATAATTATAAGTATTCTATGTGTTATCTGGCTAGCATTACCGCTCTAGAAAAGTTTCATTCTACGGAAGAATACACTAAAATGACATTTTAACGTAGATAGTAAAAACATTTTTTACGGACGTGTTTCTAATCTCTACCATAAAGTGTCATTCTTTATTCTTCCATAGAGATAAACGTTTATATGGCGGCTACTAGAGCTGGTTCCTATAGTACAAGCTCTGATTAATTTGCGGCTAGATATTGTTGTATGAAATGTCCAGCATTATTTATTTATATAATATTACTAGCTGACTTCGTACCGCTTTAGTATCGATAAATGTTGTGTTGCTAAGCTGAGATAGGGGTTGGTGGTAGAAGGGTAAAATTTAGGGTTGTATGTATTTTTGAATGTTGTCTCATAAAAAAATAAAAACAAAAAATTTTGTCTAAAAAATAAAAAATAAATTAAGGGTGGACCCTTAACATTTAGGGGTATGAAAAATAAATGTTGACCGATTCTCAGACCTACCTGATATGCACACAAAATTTCATGAAAATCGGTCGAGCTATTTCGGAGGAGTTTGGCAACAAACACCGCGACACGACAATATGATATATTAGATTTAATCATCACAATGTCAACTAAACTTCAAAAAAATCACACTAATATTATAAATGCGAAAGTTGGATGTTTGTTTATTTATTTGTTTGTTTGTTACTCAATCACGTCGTAACGGTTAGACCGATTTCGATGAAATTTGGTATGTACATAGATTATAACCTGAATTAACACATACGCTACTTTTTGTTGACAAACAATGCGTGCGAATATAATTATAGATTATTAATAAAACTCCGCTGAAAAGGACGTATAATATAAATAAATAAATAAATATTGCTGGACATTTCACACAACGCTATCTGGCCCCAAACTAAGCAGAGCTATGTGTATTGTACTATGGGAACCAGATAACTGATAGAATACTTATATACTTTTTTTTCATAAATATATACTTATAATACATAGAGAAACAACCAGACCCGGAACACATATCTGTAGATCATGCAAACATTTGTTCCACGGCGGGAATCGAACCCTCTACCTCTTGCGTCTCAGCCGCAATGCAGAGCGGGTTCAGAATTTCACATGTCATGTTAACGTCGGCTGTTGTATTGTGATTTGTGTTACCTAGACCTGTCAATCGTTAATAAGCTTAGGTATTACAATATTCGAACTTAAACATCCATTCGCAACGGGAGTTACAATTATAAAGCGACCCTTTCTATTAAATGAAAAAAATCACGCTCTCCTGCTGTGTAAACACATAGAATTAAATCAGATTAACACTTTAGTACTCCGTACAGCGCTTTGTAAAACGCTTTCTAATCAAGATTAGGGGTGTCACACAGTAATTCTTTACATTTAAATTTCGTCGTCAACAAAGGGAGCTAAATCCAGTAGGAATAAACAATTTCACACGTTATTAGGGTGCCGAGCTTACTGATTTTATCGAATGGGCTAACCTTTATGAGAACAAGCTGTGCTATTATTGTGCTGGTAAAAGGCAGATGTACTCTATCATTGTTTATGAGATACGATTTCATGATAATAAATAAAAATAAGTCGTGCTGAAGATTAGAACATGTAACAAACAAGCCCTTGTATCTGTGCTCGAATGAGGAAGGGTTCCTTTTTTGTGTACCTTTTCTATCTACGTACCTTTATTATATGTAAGTGTTTGTGAAGTGCATGCAAAATGATAGACGTCAAATCAGGCTTCCCAAATTTCCTTTAGCGTAGTCATCGTACATTTTAAGAATCCCAACTTACAACCACCTTTTTGATCGAGCGAAGCGAGATCTCTAAATCAACTTGGACAAATCGGCATTGTATGTATGTTTGTTTGTCCGAGGATAACTTTCGAACCGTTTATCCGACCATCGTGAAATTTCGTATATAGATGGCACAATTTTGGTGTGATTGAATGATTTAAAAATGTGTGGGGGTTGTTGAGATATCGGGGTTCAAGAAGGGTATAAAAAAACTAAAATGGGACTGTCCGGTCAAATGACACGTTTAATAAAATGTCTTTGTGAGTGCATTACGATCCCGTTTTTATTTTTATTTTTAGTTTTTTTTATCATGTAGTTTTTAAGTTATTAGCCATACTAAAAACTATACTTTGTCAAAATTTACGAGTACACCAGTGACCCCACAGTGCTGAAATTTGGTATGCGTGTAGCTTTAGTGACACAAATATAGGTAAAACTCTGAAATCCAGAATAACTGCAATTTCTACCCCTAAATATGGTTTTGAGTGAAACTGTTTTGCGCATTTCATGGCATTATTCTATTAGTCAAAGATTAAGGCCGGCTTGCAAAGCGATCCCTAACCGTATTTAGCGGCTAAACATGTTTAAACTTTACGTATTTGTATGATTTGACAATTCCTTAAATCATATTTAGCCACTAAATACGTTTAGGCATCGTTGCGCGAGTCGCCTAAGATTTTTTTTTTTGTGTTTTGGGAAACTCTCAAGAACTCAGTTCGAGCTAACAACTAGTTATTTTATTTTCCTTTTCAATAATGGCAGAGCACGTTTTAAAGCGGAAACTGGGAGCACCCCGCTGTTTAACGACAGCCTGACTCACGCTGTTAACGTAAGTAACCGGTATGGTATTACTACAAATATTTAACGTGAATCTGATGTTTGCCGTTTTATCTTCGACGGTTCATTTCTAGTAAAGAATAAGTAGGTATCAATTTGTAAAGCTCGGGTTATTGATCGAGCCAAGCGAGATCTCCAAATCAACTTGGGCAAATCGGCGTTGTATGTATGTATGTATGTCTGTTTGTCCGAGGATAACTGTCGAATCGTTTATCTGATCATCGTGAAATTTGGTACATAGGTAGGTAATAATGGCACAATTTTTGTGTGACCCAATGAGTTAATAATTTTGGGGGTTGTTGAGATATTGGGGTTCCAGAGGGGTAAAAAAAAATGAAAATGAGACTATTAGGTCAAGTGAGACGTCAAATGAAAAGTCTTCATTAGTACATTTCGACCCCGTTTTTATTTTTAGTAATGTTTTTGTAGTTGTTGAGTTATTAGCCATTATAAAAACTAAATTTTGACAAAATTCACAGGGTACACCAGTAACCCCACAGTGCTGTAATTTAGTATGCGTGTAGCTTATGTATCACAAATATAGGCAAAAGTCTGAAATCTAGAATAACTGCAATTTGTACCCCAAAAAAGTATAACCATATAACATGAACTACCGGTACCTGTAATTTGAATGAAACTGTAGGTCAAGTAAGACGGTTATTTATTTCGTGGCATTATTTTGATAGTCAAAGATTACAAATAATATTTTTTTGTTTTAATCGGAGACTCGCGAGATTTTCGTTCGGGGCGAACCACTAGTGTAATTTAATTATAATAAAATTCATTTTAGTCCTTCATTTATATTAGTCCTACGTATATATACACGTTTTATACGTATTATTACTATTAATATTACTAGCCACTAGCCCATGCATATTGTATCGGCGAAGGTCTCTCTAAATACTGTGACTGTGAAATGACTGTTTCATTATATCGGTTAAAAGTAACAGGTTTATTTTTTATACCACCTGAAGATGAAACAAGCACTCACTTTAGAAACGTGCCCTACAATGCACTGCCCTGAGTCCATCAACTTGAGGCATACAGGTTTAAAGCCTCATGTGTTAGTTAAAACCAATTACAAGCAGAACGCCTTTACTAATCGAGCAAGCGCCTCGCTTAACACTTGTGCAGATGCAGATATTGATCTATTCAATACTTCGTCAAGCAAGATAAAACGCTTGCTTGCGGATAAATTCTTCTGTGATAAAATTAATTAATTAATGATAAAATTACTCTCATGAATAATAATATTGTAATTGCAAACGGTTTTTGTCCACTATAGCTGTGTTTTTACCTAAATCTTTTTTAAAATTATCTGCGGAAATTTGTAATTGGCCCTAAGCATACATGTTTGTTCTGCATGTATTATAATATAATTAGTTTTTTTGTGTACCTAGCTGTAAGTTTCCTGAAATTAATAAAAATAAAATAAATGTGCTAGTAATTTCCGCGGAAACCATACCCTTCATACCGAAACACAGCAAAGCTGCTTGGCGGCAGAAATAGGTATGGTGGTAGTACTTTCCCGGGTGAGCCCTTTCACAAGTAACTCTACTACTCTTAAATCTGAGTATAGTCAGCTATTTCCATTTATATTTCTAACTTTTTCAAGAAACTTTCTTTAACAAATGGATTCGTAAGTAACGTTTGCAAAAACTTAACGGCCATACAAAGTAAGAAAACTTCAAGTGAAGCTTTGAACCACTTAGGTACTCAAAGTTAACAAAAAATAAGGAAAAAACTTCATTTATTGTAACATCCGTTGAAATGTAAGATAATTAAAAGTAAGACGTGAATTAATACAGTTTTTAACAAACTTTAAATTTCTTCAATTTAAAAAAAATTCACCAATAAAGATTCACCAAATTCACCAATATCACAAAAGACTAAAAGAAATTATTAAGCATACATAATTTCAGTAAATTTGAAACAAATTACCGAACGGTATTTATAATTATGGCTCAATTGGTTCTTTTGTATTTTAAAATGAGTTTATAACTAATTAGATGTATGTTGGAAGCGAGAAACTAGAAATGGTCGACTCATACGTTTATCTTGGCCATGTTTTATCTTTTGGCAAAGAGTATCAAATAAAGGAAGTCACCAGGCGTGTTCAACTTGGATGGGCAGCTTTCGGCAAACTAGATGATATACTAAAATCCACGCATATTCCACAATGTCTTAAAACACGTCTCTATAACCAATGTTCCTGCCAACTATGACTTATGGTGCCGAGACATGGAGGCTCACGAAGGAGGCTGTGCACAAAATAAGTGTAGCACAGAGAGCCATGGAGCGCGCCAAGCTCGGCATCACACTCTTAGATCGAGTTTCCAATACCAAAATTCGCAAGCAGACTAAAGTACAAGACGTTAGCAAGCGAATATTGGGGCTCAAGTGGAGTTGTGCAGGACACTTGGCCAGACGTAGTGACGACAGGTGGACTAAGGCACTAACAGAGTGGAGGCTGAGAATTGGCCATCGAAATAGGGGACGTCCACCAGCGAGATAGGTCGACGACATCCATAAGACCGTGGGTCGTACGTGGTTCAGACTGGCACAGGATCAGGAAGAGTGGCAGAAACAAGGAGAGGCCTATGCCCAGCAGTGGGTCGACACGGGCTGAGAATGAAGATGATGATGATGAGATGTATCCGCCGCAACTTCGTACACGTAGAACTAATTAACGTGTACACTTTTGACCAACTTGAAAAAAGTGGTGTCCTGTGCTTTGTTTTATACATTAAAAATTTACATTACCATATCGTGTTACCAAAAAATACAGTAAATACTAAAAATACCCCCAACGTGTGACACAAGTGACCCTCAACATTTAGGCCAATTTGGTAATCAAAATGAAAATATTTTTGAAATTTATAACTTTCAATAAAGGTGGACAAGCATTATCTTTTCTAAATTTCTATATAACTGTTTAAAATATATCATTGGAGATGGCGAGCGTTCTGCCATCTCTTCCAGAATCTCTGTAACATTTAATTATGTAATGAAGTTAGTATTAGTTTAGTTGTAGTATGTAAAAATTCAATTATATTTTCACCGTCGTTGGCGAATGTTGTATACACCTGTAATTGGTGCATGTATCAGAAATGTGTTTATGACTATCGTCATAAATCTGGTAAAGTATATAGTGATTACTATAAAGTGATAAAATATGTGTACCTACTGTTGGTGTATCTTTAAATAAATAAAAATAAAAATTTGTAATTTCCATAGCTTCCGTAATTGCTGACATATATATGTGACATATATAGGTATACATATAGGTGTAACAGGCTGACAGTCACACCATAAGGCCGTTTGTCCAGCGCCACCGTCCCCGGGACGGCGGGTGGTGGACACGGCGGTAAATGTAGTACGTACCGCTAAATGGGCGCCGTAATCACTTCTCGGTGACGTCCCGGTGACGGTGGCGGTGGACAAACGGCCTTAGGGTTCAGTTTTTACCACTTTGGTCCGGTATCCTATAAATAAATATTTTTTTAACAAAAATTTCAATTTCAATCATCATTATTTCAGTCATTCAGTTGCATGCGCCATGATCACGGGTAAACTGTTTACCCGTGATCATGGCGCATGCAACTGCGTCGAAATATCGGGACACCCAAGAACTCACAAATCATGGTAAATATCCCGTTTTTAGTACAAATAGTGTTAATAACCATGATAGTTTCAAAAGTTCAATCATCATTCTGATTAAAATACATAATTCGGAGAACTTTAAAAATTTAACCAAATAAATAAGGTATGTACCTACTAAATAGCAAAATCAGGCAGGACTCATTCAACTTTAATGAGAATTATACTATAATTAGCACGTTCGCGCTTGATTGGCTGTTAAACGTCACGTAATTATGCCTGAGGCCTCGTTTATTAGACAATGCATATGTGTATATGTTTATGTGCATGTGTTTATAGGTTTGCTTGCAATACTTCAAACCATAAGTACACATAACAAAGTATAGGTTCACATAACCCATTTTTAGAATAGGATTCCAAACATGTAGGTACAGCTTTGCTAAAAAGTAGTAGGCACTCAAATATTTCATACAAAATACTAACAAAAAACATTTTACTTGTAAAACACTGACGGCCATCGTTTTTTTTATTTGTTCGGACAAACTATCCTATCGCATTACGTTTTTAATTCCAAGAACTGCCTTAGCATGCAATCAAAATGCAGAAAAAGGCTTGTAGCTATTTATTTATAACTTTTATTAATATGGAAATAAGTGGACTCCGCTTTCAGAAAGATGAAGTGTTATTCTGAGCTTCAATTACTGAAATGAATGCGCAGACAGGATCTATTTACATTACACGAGTCAGCAACAGAATTTTAACGGTGTTTAAAGTTGATTGTGGTGTTTTATTTATGAGCTCAATAAAATGTACTGAGTTTAACTGAATCCCAAATTTTACGAGTTTGCTCTTTAGAAATTAAATTACCGGAGGCTTACAAGAGTTTACAATCTTATAATGTATAATAATGAACTCTGATACTCATATCTTGGGACTTATGTCTCAGAAACAAACTCTGTTCAGAAACGGAATCACTGGTAGTATTTTTATTACCAGGAGAAGTTATCTATTGTCCAAACCATTGGGTTTTGTATGAGAATTAATATTTAATGTGATGGATTGGTCTATCGTCTCTTGAGGCGTATCAGATTGGTACCATTAAAGTGCAAGTACTTGAAGAAGCACATAATGTTTACGGATACATGTAATGCATGTCAATACATTCTATACATCGTTTATCTACAGGTCCAGCCTATTTAAGAGGAATGTGCCCAAGAACTATACGATCCGATCTCGCTATCTCTCTTCCATCAAAGGACAAACAGGCGCACAGCTAAGTACCATTCGCACACACCGTTTTCGTTCTACGTTCTTGATACAGTTAAGGTATGCAACACTTTGCCGTCGTCTGTTTTTCCTAAATAATACAATTTGGGCATCTTTAAGGTATAATGCGCGCAGCCAAAGATGAGACTTGACGGATCACGTGGTCATACTCGTACCTGCGCAGTAGATAGTTCTCAGGCCATTTTGGCGGTATGCGATGCAAGCGGAGAGGGACGGCGCGCGGACGCCATACCTATATACTAGAACTATCTACTGTGGAGGTATGACCACGTGATCCGTCAAGTCTCATCTTTAGCTGCGCGCATTATAAGAGTAAATAGGTTTTTCTAAATCTTCGTGCTGAAGCACCACATCATCGCTTACCATCAGGTGAGATTGTGGTCAAACGAAGATCAATACAGTTTAAAAAAAAAGTTGGTTCATTCGATAATAAACAAGATGTTATATCTATGTCGGATGTAAAGTATCGGAAGAAAATTTCCCCTTATGCTAATGACATCATGTAAATACAAGACATGACATAGATAATTTGAAAACTTGTTAGTGTACACTAATATGTTTGATTGTACGTAACTGTACATAGGTAAAGGGGAGCGAGTCAATTTAGTAGAAAGGATCTACACTACATCTATTGTGCGTGTCAGAAGCATCAATCATCATTTCACTGTCAGTTTCTTCTGGGAGCAAATAGCCGTTTTGAAGGTAAGGTAGGTTATTACAGCCGAGAATGATAATTAAAGCCACTTCTTACGTAACTCTGTAGAGGTGAGTAGTGCTTTCAGAGTCCAGAAAAATTCCGTGAGTCTTTGGTGCTTGGTTCATGGATAGTTGTAAACCACTTTTTAAACAGCTCTATGTATTGCCCTTGGCTTGCATGTACATCAGGGAATTGTGCATTCTTGTTAAACGATACCCTGGATATTTCAAGAAGCAATCAGATGTAGTTATTAAAAAAGCTGCTTCTAGAAATCCACATAAATTATACGTACCTAAAGTCAGAGGACATTTATAAAAGAAATGTTTATGTGAGTGCCATTATCAATGCATTTAAGGAATTACCATTCAATGTCTTCAAAGCAAAATTGACAAAATGGTTGGCACACTATTGTTTTTATGACATTAATGAATATTTAACCCATTCCAATGACTTTTAATTGACTATACTATGACATTTGTTTTTTATATTGTATTGTATTGACATTTCTAATTTTATTTGACATTCACTTAGTTTAAATTCGATTTGTATATTTATATTTGCACACCATCTGTATGGTAGAATATGTAAGGATCAACAAAGTGTAAAATCGAAACATGTACCTATATTCGAGCAAATAAATGTTCTGATTCTGATTCTTAATTTGAGGGAGTTGCGATTATTCCGTTAATTAAGTAAGGAAATTAAGAACCAGGACCGGTCACACAACCACAAGTCAATTTCTGAAAAATCTTGGCGAAGAATCTGTAAAATCAGAGGTAGTTTTATTACGTTATTGAAAGTAATATGTACACTTGCTTGTGGGTTTTCTTTTGTGGTCATACTCGTAATAACAAGCATAACACGTGCTATGTTATATATATTACGTTCCTTCCTTTTTCCAAAATTAAATTGAATTTTATTGTGAGCTGATGGCCAACTTAGTTGTCAGAGGTTTAAGGCAGTTCGAAATCCTATGACGTATGGTTCTCCTAATTGCTAGTGCTCCTAATTAAAAAAATCCTTTCGACAAAGGACAATGCCAATCGTTGTATGAGATTTGCTGCCAAGAATGAACACATTGTGCATTATGTTCCTTAGGATAATACTAGTATGTAAACGCTTCAGTTACATTTTTTCTAGTAAATAGCTCTCATAAGACTTTTGAAGTGAAAACTTCTTTAGCATCATTGTGATTTGAAAGTCGATGAAACGAAAAAGCGACAATAAAAAGAGACAGACACATAAATTCATAAGATTTAACGTGGGAGAAAATGAGATAGGAAGCATTATACAGTGTTTCTTATGTTCGTGGTTCTCTTTGTGCTTTGCTTCGTACTCCCTCCACTCTTGTTAATAATTATCTAACTTTGCATCACTATGATCATTACTAAAACCTACAGTTATCATCTTCCCGAAATTTTACATTCGTCTCATTATCTTGAAACCAAAATTTTTGAAGGCTTCACTTCTACCACGTGTGAATTGCACACATGCTTTTTTTATTTTGTTTTATTTTATTTTTTTAACAAATTTAAATTAAAACTGAAACTAAATTTAAAATTAAGTAATGATCAAGGTCAAGGTCAAAATTAATATAAAATACAGTTGAATTAATTAATTTGAGCAGTATTTTCCCTGATTGTTCAGTATACCGAGGAAACTCGAGAACAAAAGTAGAATAAAAATAAAATAAAAATTGTTTAACAAGCCATTGGTTTACAAAGGTTATAAAGGTAATGTTAGTGATTAACTACTCACTGCTTCTTCTTCCACAATCAATGCTAATGACTAGAACAAGTCCTAAGAATACCAGAATCAGGAACTTGGAGAAATCTGGATAAGAAAATATAATAATACATATTACCTATTTATTTATTTTATTCTCAGCTCTCCGTGGATATGTTCAGAAGTGCTTTAAAAGTAAAAAAAAGTCAAATATTTTATTCATTAAAATCACAAGGATCACTTTGAAACGTCAATTTTACTGCCTGTTCCTTCGTGACCAAGGCAGGAAAGAAAAGCAAAAACAAGGCTGGTTGTTTTTTTAATGATCCTTTTACAATACATAATACAGAAAATAAATTACGTCTAAATTGTAACATTTTGAACGAGTTGAGCAATTTCAATCCCAAGCTTCTCTATCATCTAAATAATCCGATATTTTATAGTAGGCTCTTTTATAAAGATTTTGTTTAATTACGTTTTTAAATTTGTTAATTGTACAACTTTTGTACATCCCTTGGGAGTTTGTTATAAAAGCGTACACCTTGCCCTTTAAACGATTTACTAACTTTATGGAGTCTACAAGTGGCAACAGCGAGTTTATCTTTATTTCTAGTAATAAAATTATGATTATCGCTATTTTTCTTAAACAAATTAATATTTTTGTGAACATACATTATATTTTCATAGATGTATTGACACGGGAATGTCATAATATTTATCTTTGGTATACAGACTAGTGTAGCCTAAGGAGCATTCTGCATTATAGTCATTCTGGGCAGCACTTGATCCAAACACTGGAATTCGCCTTTGAAAACTTCGTGCTTTATTGTTTTAACTCGTGTAGCCGCTAACTTGCGGTTTTCCTTTTCCGCCCCATGCTGCAGCCATTACTACTCGTAGTTACTAATTAGTCGGGCACGTTACGCTTCACTTAGTGCTGGGAACGGGAACTATCGTGCAATCGCCTACTCGTATTTGGAGGGAAGAACAAAGGCAGTGTCTGCATTGTGCAAATTATGGTGGTGATAAATAATCTGAATGTAGGTAGTCGACGCCGATTCCGATTGTAGAGCCGCCTGACGCATTTATCTTGAGGCACCAACTACAACACCTATCGAGTGGAGTGAAGCTACCTATATAACAATGAAATTTCTAAGGTGTGTGAATCGAGGTTCACTCAACCTTATTCTTCTATTGTTTTATAAGTCATCAGTATCCCTTGTTATTCAGGATCTATGGCCATGATCTTTAATTAAACCATGTTTTCTATTGTAATCTTAAATAGAGCCATCCTACGCACGATTTGAAGAAAAACAAATGTTTCTCTTTAATATTTCACACGAAAGTCCTACTTACTTCAAACAGAAACATTTAAATCCTACAGCATTGTAGATAATCAACCGAGAGAAATGGTATTTTCCATTACAGACCAGCTAAAAAGAGCTCGCTCATCACAACTCCACAAGCATTGCAGATGAGTGCCACATTAAGCCGTCGTGTCAACAGTGAAGGCGTTAGGATCCGTAAAGTAATTACACGAAAAACGTATATTCGAGGGTCGTCGAACTCACAGACAAAGAACCTTTATACTTGTAAGTAAGCAGGGTACAGAGATTTTACATTAGCCGCAAAGATCGAGCAAGAAGTTTGGATACATATTTTAGTAGAAAGTTCCCAAAGTTCTAAAGTTCTAAACCAGAAACTGGGCTAGTTCGATCCAATCTTGTAGAGCTCAATTTGTTGCGAAGTTTTCAACTATGGGGTCATTAAACGTTCCGCAAATAGGGTATTAGTTCGTCCCCTTACTTTGCCAAATCTGAGCGTCGTCGTCGCCCGCCGCGACGGCGCCATACAACCTTTCCCTATTTTGCAAACAAAGCCAACGTACTCGTAACCTATTTCGGTTGCCAGAAGTGGAATATAATTCATAATTTACTGTGTCTGTATGCTTCTTGAATTTCTTAGATAACTGCAATGTTGTCGATTCTTGTTAACCAGTTAACCAAAGCACTCTTTTGTGTTTATGTGAAATTATTATCGTTTTAAGCAATATAGGTTACCACAAAGCGCAAACTGTATGATATAATGGCATAACACTTCAAATTCAAGCACGAAAACCTGGAATCACACACATTACGGAACACGAAGTCCGATTTCCACGGAAGCTAAACAATATGCTGCAATTTGAATACTATTGCCAAATGTGGAAAATTATGAATACCGCAACAATGGCGTGGGCTAACGTGCGTTTATATAATTTTAAGAGATATATCGCGTAAAATTCCCGGTCGTTAGAATAGCACATACAACTTAAAAATAGTAGATGGTCCTTAGGACAATTTACACTGGCAACTTGCAAGCGTCTTTCCAGCGAAGCGGTCAACGTGCTCGCTGCTTGTGCGTAGCGACATCTCCACATGTGCGTAATGAGCCGGTACCTGCACGGCGTTGTTTCTACAATAAGGCTCGGACTATATGGCATCCGGACTTGTCCAATCCAAATCCGTCGCACAACCAAACATTTGAATTTTTTCTGAATCGACTACACACAATCCGAGGCCATCCGACTCCGATTTTTACCTGGAAGCAACCGGGACATGCTCCGGATTCGCAGGATCAGGGAGACCCGGTGCCATATAGTCCGAGCCTAAGACTGACTGAAGTGGAGCGGGACGCGTGTGTGTACTTATTGAGCGAACGCGGTGTCTTAATGTGGCGAGCTCGCAGCAAACATGTTCACAAATCACTAGTGTGAGCACGCCCTTACGAAAAAAAATTACATAATCAATTACTCATTCATTAATAAATGCTAATATAGTTCATAATATAATTTGTTTTATCATAGGCCACATTTTTAGTATTACACATTTTTGGGATTAGGAACTGGTGGTTTTAATAAAATTTTCGCCTAAAACCTGTTTTTTCCTAATATAAGAACCAAATTAAATAATGAGATCGTATAAGATAAAGGTACTCGTATTGTAAAGGTACATTATGTAGCCTTCTGTTTTAGCATCCTATTTCTATTTAACATCCTCTTGTCCCAAAAGCCATGTGCGAAAACAGTCTCAGATAAGCTCTCCACTCAGCAAATGAAAGAGTGATTGGACAGGTCAAGTACACTCGACAGTTCATAGCTTTCATAGCCAGCTATCGATGTTCCACTATACAGACATTCTGAGTCACATCGACTGGGCTGAGTAATACTAAGTATGAATTGTTAGCAATGACAAAGAATTCACTTATTATGACTACTTTTAAGTTTAAGAGTAGTTTCTAAGATTAGCTTTGTATTTTAACATAAGACTTGTTAGTCTCTGATAAAATTACCATTTTGACCCTTGATGTATCCCTTAACAAACGGATAAACGAAAAGCCGTAAAGTCTGCGAGTACTAAATCTGTCCCGTGGTAAATGTGCTTGTTGACAAATAGAGCGAAGTCCACATAAGCCCCTTATTTCGACCCAAAAACGTAATTGAAATTATAGAAAAAAATTGGGTACTTCTTGTCTTACGGATGATGCAAAGAAATGCGTTAGTAATATAGGGCACAGATAGATGTAACTAACATGGTTTGGTCGTCTGTTAGCTCGATATCTGACTCACTATGACACCAATCCGAAACACCTATATTTTCGGGTAATCTATAGTGTATAATAAATCGGAAAGATTTGATTGTTTGTTTGTTTGTTTTCATTGAATTATTTCACCATTGGGAAGCTACACTATCCCCGGATGACATAGGCTACTTTTTACCCAACTGCGCAGAAGGAGGGTAATGTTTTTATTAAAAAACTACGCTTGTGAAGCCGCGGATTGGTCAGCTAGTGTTTTATGATCATTGACAGATTCATAGATTGATAGATGAACAACATTTCGTACACTACACACGAGTTGCTTTTATTTCGTGTAGGATTTACACAATAACTACGGAATCGAGTTTGTACCAACACAGTGTAATTGTCCGGAAATGACCCGTGCAGATGTATCGACCCAACATGTATTAGCCCTAATCCAGCAGCCGTAGATAGACTGATTATTTCACGCAATACTTTTCATCAGAGAAACCTACAAAATGTCAAAAGGTCGACTTCGATTTTTGTTAGACATTAAGCAAAGATTGCCTTTTTTTAGATCGAAATAGGTATTCCTTTATTATTTCTTCTATAAAAAATGTTACTCAAAAGAAAATTGTTTTTGGCAATCCTTAAATTCCAATTATTTTAACAACTATTTCGCTTTTATGACGGCAAAATAATAAGCGCCAGCAAAATGAATTGAACCACAACAAAATGATGTCGTTATTCCAAATATTGCGTGTTATCATGATAATTTATTAATGAGGGCTGTTGTTCCACTGTGGGGCTGAATATGAAATTATTGTCTCTAGGGTTTTACAGATTTACTCGTAAACACCTGTGCATTTGGTTCGATAGGTGTTAGTAGAAATTAAAATATCTACTACTGGTTCGCCCCGAACTGAGATCTCGCGAGTCTCTAGTAAAAACATAAAAATATTATTCGTAATCTTCGACTATAAAATAGTTTACTTGACCTACAGTTTCATTTAAATTACAGGTAACGGGAGTTCATTTTAATTAGTTACCTTTTTTGGGGTAGAAATTGCAGTTATTCTAGATTTCAGACTTTTCCCTATATTTTTGTCACTAAAGCTATACGCATACTAAATTTCAGTACTGTGGGGTCACTGGTGTACACTGAATTTTGTCAAAGTTCAGTTTTTATTATGGCTAATAACTTAAAAACTACAAGATTTAGAGTAAAAATGAAAACTGGGTCGAAATTTACTCACAAATACCTTTTATCAGACGTACCACTTGACTGGATAGTCCATTTTAATTTTTTTTACCCCTCTTGAACCCCAATATCTCAACACCCCCCACATTTTTAGTTGATTTAGTCACACCAAAATTGTGCCATCACTACCTATATACCAAACTTCACGATGATCGGATAAACGCTTCGAAAGTTATCCTCGGACAAACAAACAAACATACATACATACAACGCCGATTTGCCCAAGTTGATTTGGAGATCTCGCTTCGCTCGATCAATAATAGATATCGGAGTTTGTATAATGCATATGTTTAGCTCCATCACGGAAGACACGATACGTAGAATGTACTTGTGCATCTACATTTATAAATAAAATTTAAATCTAACTAGAGGGACTAACTTGACCTTAATATAATCTCTAAATCAGAGGATTTAGAGATTGCGTGCCAGGCCGCAACATAGAGAATGATTACAGGTAAAACCACATCATTATTATTTTAAACATACAGATATCCAAACATTAACACTGACACTCAAACATATCTGATAATAATACGCCAACATTTAATTTTTATGTATATTAAAATCATCATAGCATTCAAAATCATTATCCGATTCAATCCATGAAATAATTTTATGCGTATTGTGACTCTATGTAGCTACAGGGTGTGAAAAACAAACGGGTACTGATGAAAAAGTAACCTAACTATTAAAGTTAGCCGATTTTACCAAAAGAAAACATTTTATTATTTTACTAAGTAAAACTGCATTTAAACAATTTTAACAGTTGCTTGTATCAAACACAAAAGCGAAAAATGTGGCACTCCGGGAGTGCCGACTGAAGTGAAAACTTGAACAATTACGAGACACTTTCTTATATACAGAGGTGTCGGTAACGGTAACAGTGTCGCGAGTTCAATGGTTTTTTTCCATCTCAAAAAATGCCCAACGCGCCTAAAGAAGTTTACACATCGAAAATAAATATGTACACTGCTGCTGACATAGACCACCGATAAAAGACTTATCAATTCTCTTTGTGGTGGTTCATGTTTTCAACATAATCCTTCAGGACCTCTGAAGGGATTGTATCTCGGTCGAGTCCATTAGGTTTAGCCACCGGATGCCGTCCCACACGTACCCGTATGTCACTTGTTCCGGACATATCAATTTACTTTACGTCCGCACCATTCGAAAGGTTTTTGTTTATTGACTTTCACTATACTAATAATGTATACATCCGCGTTATAATATCCGCGGGGATTTCCCATTTTTTATCTCGTCACACAGTGAAAACTAATACGGAGAGTAGTCTCTTGACAATGTATTCATCATAAGAGCAAACGACGTGTTTGGTAATATACAGACGATATTCAAGTGACGGTTTCTCAAAACATAAAAAAATACTTACCGAAAAAAAAACTATAAATTTCTTTAAAAAACTAAAAATTTTAAAGAAAATCGACTAAGTTTAGGTGATTAATTCGACATAAAATACACTGCCTACTCTTGCAATCGATATCCAAAAGTAAAGGCCGATTTGATATCTCTTTCGGAAATGACTGCGGGTTTTGGGTTAGAAAAGGACAACAAGAAATATCTCGAGACGTCACCAATACAGTATCTGTGGTTAGGCAAGTATTATGCAATAACTTAAGTTTATTAAAGTGTTTTTGTTACATGCCAAAATAAATTTCACATTTCTATGCTAAACATTTCACAAATTTATAAATTATTCTCATAAAAATAACCCCTTTCATTTTTGTGCGTATACTATCAATCACCCTATATAGTTTAGTTTAAATTTTAAGTTTGCACATTTACTTCTTTGAAATAAATTTTACTTTACTTTACTTTTCAAATCATAATTGCATTGGTAATAAAAAAACATCTAAATGTTATATTAGATGTATAGTAATGTAATGCAATTTCTATCTGGCAAGTACACAAAGTGAAATGAAACACGTATATGTTTTCTAATAAAAGTTTGATGCAAGAAAAAAGTTTATAACAAGATTTTGTGAGTGTACGAAATAACTTGCTCCTAAAGCAATTCTTGTTGTCTTCGAAATGGCCGTTATCTAGTTTTTATGACGAAATAAAACTACGATTTTCACATTATAAAGGAAAATGGACCCTTTTGGAGCAATTGAATCTGTAATGTTGGATTGTTTGGAACACTTTAAATGTAGGAACATTCTCGTAAACGATGATGTGTGTGCAAGATAATATCCCTGCCGTGCTCACATAATCTCTGTGAGGGTAGTTTTATTTTAAACATAACACCGATTCCCCAAGCAGTGTTACACTATTAGTACTCCCACAATGTTTACACCTTACATTCGTATTTCCCCTCACACCTAATTCGCCAGACCTTTAGTCAGTCCGCATTTGGAGTGCGAGATAGTTGCATTTTAGCCACTTTAGGCCATTCATAAGATGCCTGTCTGGTTAAAGTTCATGGGACAGTGAAGATGAGCGAATGGACTTGTTACAATGGCCGACTTCCGACCGCATTACGACAATTGTCTCAGATGTACCTGCTACTTAATATCCAAAAATAGCATCGGCTCACATCCGTTCCTTAAATGTTGGAGTGTTTGCAAAATTATATTACTAAGGAGCTACACACTTTTGCTTTTGTGACAACATTTTACGTAGATAGGTGTTAATGCCGGGACCTACTTTACATTATATTAAAAAGTTTCCAGTGCCACCGAAACTCGGCATTATTTTTTCTCCAAGAGCTGAATTGTGTATATATAGGTACTTGTTAATGAAAGGTAGTCCACTTAAAAATATTTTGAAGTTTAATAAGACACACTTGGACAGCGTTTGACTAGCTTTTCTCTGTCATAGTTTTGAAAATTTAACAGCAAGCATTAATTTAAAAAATGCTTCAACCAAAAATCTCTTTGACAGTAAAACATTAAATGAATTCGTTCGTATCAGGATTTATGCGTTCAGTGCTGTATTAATCCCTGTTCCATTTTACTTTATTGTTTCGAATATGTGAACCACCGAATGTAGTTTTAATATATTTTTCAATAAGCTCATGATCTTTATTTACAAGCTATGGACAAAGGTAATTTTCAAAAATATTTCTGGGCTTGACACCCAAGATGCTGCGTTCCATCGCACGCTGACAAACTTTGAGCTTGGACTTTAAAATGTTAGTCAGTGACCAGTTCTGCGCACCATATGTCAAAACGGGAAGGATGCATACGTCCATTAGCTTTCTCTTGAGCGTTAAAGGAAGATCTCCTTTCATCATATCTCCCATGGCCCAATAGCTCCTCCAGGCATTTTCGGTTCGCCGAGCGATTTCCTTAACCTGCCTGTCCTCGAAGGAGACTATTTGGCCTAGGTAGATATACTCTTGGACGTATGCTAGGTCTTCTGCATCCACCGTTATTCTGGTCTTAACGCTGTTGGTCATGACCTTGGTTTTTGCCCTGTTCATTCCAAGTCCAATCTCAAAGCTTGCTATGCTAAGTTCTTGAAGCATCGTTTGTAGTTCTGTGGCTGATGAAGAAAAGAGGACGATGTCGTCCGCAAAACGGAGGTTTGTCAGCTTCACTCCGCCGACGTCAACTCCCTTCTCTTCCCAGCCAGCCGCCAGCTTCCTAAACACCTCCTCAAGGGTGCTGGTGAAAAGTTTTGGGGAAAGTGGGTCTCCCTGTTTTACTCCCTTGACTCTAGAGTCCGGAACACTGAACTGCGCTCAAAGACCAAAATTGTTGACGTAGCCACCAAAGCCGCTCAGCTGAAGTGGAACTGGGCTGGGCATGTCTGTCGCATGCCAAGTGAGCTGTGGGCAAGGATAGCCACCGAGTGGCGTCCTGATCCAGCGAGAAGGCGACGCGGCAGACCAAAACGTAGATGGCGGGACGAGCTGGATAAATTCCTAACGGATTGGCCACAATCAGCTCAGGACCGCCAAGTCTGGAAAGAATGGGGGGAGGCCTTTGCCCAGCAGTGGGACACGAATGGCTGATAATAATAATAATAATAATAATAATAATTTCTGGGCGTCTGGTGGAAGAGACGTCTAATCCAGCTGGCACTTATCTGGGTCAACGCATAAGGATGCGATTCAGTGGGACATTGCACTCAATGTCTTGGGGACACTTGGTTGTGATCTGGACCAGTTGAACTATAACTGATGATGATAATTATAATATTTTTGTATTTTTAAAGACATACATAGTTTCATTTTATGGATTATTTATGTTGTAATATCATCGGTACTTCGTTATATAATTATTACGAGAAGGTCTTGACTATAATGTATAGATCTATTATTATTATTATAATATTATAGGGACTTCAAAATTGAATTAATACAAGGTACTCTATTTTATAGATTACCTTTAGATAGATAGATATAGACATTTATTTCGACACAAGTAACAAGCACACAGAAACTAGATACAGTGGATAAGTAAAGACAGACAATTAAATAAAATCATTAAAATACAGACGATTAAAAACACGTTACTTAAACAAAAAATAATAAATAATACTAAAAATACGTACCCAGTCACTATGAGCCCTGTGCCGAAAAAGGGGAATGGCTCAGCATTATGCTGAACAATAAACTTATTGCTCAGCGCTGGTTTACAGCCATTAAACCTGCATTGGCGTCACGGACGTCAGTCAAAAAACTTATAAGTGACCTATTTGAAAAAGATAAGAAAAAAAATATTAGCAAAAGAATAATTACAAGTTGCCTGCCCAGCCAATTGTACCTACCTAGCACAGCTAATAATAAAGTTAAGGTCGGTCTAAGTCCATATTGAACACTAAAACTGGCTTCGATTAATATCTCCATAATCTAATATTCGTGCCAAACTCAAACAAAGGATCTACGTTCAATAAAGGCTATCCAGGTAGTACCTGGGTTGTACCTGCAGGCTTACATAGACGTACTACGTGTATGTATGCAAAGGTAAACAGCATAGACTCTCTAGGGGTCCTATTGTCTGCCACTGTGCAATAGAACGTGATTTCTATCCCACTTGTTGGCTTTCTTTCTAATGGTTTGTTATCATCATCAACTCATGTAATCTAACTGGTTTACTTAGTTATTTATCTATACTTTTACTCTTACGGTTTTTAAGGGATAAGATGTTGTGAATTAAACAATAACTACACTTCACACACGCATACACCATACATGCACATCCGACACAACACCACATACACAAACAAACAAATCACCATACAAACCCACCACCACTATACACTGTACGCACAAACATGCCACCTAACACAATAAAGTCAAAGTCAAATATTTTTATTCATTAAAACCACAAGGATCACTTTGAAACGTCTATTTTACTGCCTGTTCCTTCGCGACCAAGCCAGGAAAGAAAGGCAAGAAACAAGGCTGGTTGTTTTTTTTTAATGATCCTTTTACAATACATAATACAGAAAATAAATTACGTCTAAATTGTAACATTTTGAACGAGTTGGAGCAATTTCAATCCCAAGCTTCTCTATCATCTAAATAATCCGATATTTTATAGTAGGCTCTTTTATAAAGATTTTGTTTAATTATTACGTTTTTAAATTTGTTAATTGTCAATTTTTGTACATCCCTTGGCAGTTTGTTATAAAAGCGTACACATTGCCCTTTAAACGATTTACTAACTTTATGGAGTCTACAAGTGGCAACAGCGAGTTTATCTTTATTTCTAGTATTAAAATTATGATTATCGCTATTTTTCTTAAACAAATTAATATTTTTGTGAACATACATTAGATTTTCATAGATGTATTGACAAGGGAATGTCATAATATTTATTTCTTTAAACTTATTGCGTAATGATTCTCTGGGGCCTATATTATAAATTGCACGAGCAGCCCTCTTCTGCAGCACAAAAACGGTGTTTATGTCTGCATCACTCCCCCACAGCAGTATACCGTATTACACAGAAATTACACATGCTTATGCTCAACTAGAACCTAATGTAATTTATATTATACTTTTAGCTATAACTCTACAACAGCTAGTTACCTCAGTGTCATGTACTAAACTCATTATCATGCTGTAATAAGTTGAAGCAAAGGTCCCTCGCGTCTAAATACAAGTTCTCAATTAGAGCGAGGAGTCGAAGATTTCACTGTACACAGGTTTTGAGCAAAGTATACCGCTATACAACACCGACACCATACTTACAGCATAGCTAAATTAATTTTCATTATTTATTGTAAAAATATATTATGCCTTCCATTAAAATTAGCTAAGGCTTAGTTATATAGGTAAGTACCAGAACCCTATGTATACTTTTAAACCTTTCTGCAAATAAATAAATATTTTATTACTATTATTAATTAATATATTCGTTCATTCCAGAGTAGGTAAAAAGATTTAAATGGACACCTGCCGATGTCAAACTATTTTACATCTCGTAGAAATATTAAATTTCTATGATATCTCGTATTTATACTGTTTTCCATTGTTTCAGTTCCTGTCGCTGCTGGAACGCAACGTGATCGCGAACACGAGTCTGCATTACCGACAAATGACGCTGTTCGCACCGACCAACGAGGCCTTCCAGCGATACAACGGCGAAATGGACGATAACCTCGTGCTTTACCATATTGGTAAGATATTTCTGAAAATAAGGGTAGGTACTTCTTTATCGTGACGTATGTAGGTAACGAAGCACCGCACAATCGAGTATTAGGTGTATAGTGTTCGAACACGTCTTTCAAACTGACGACGTTAGTAACCTTTATTCTATGAGGAACACAAATAGAGCTAACAAAAATGACAAAATAAATAAATCTTACTGGACATTTCACACAGTGCTATCTAGCCCCAAACTAAGCACAGCTTGTACTGTACAAATATCTGTAGAACATGCAAACATTTGTTCCGTGTCGGGAGTCGAACCCGCTACCTCCTGCGTCACAGCCGACTATACACTCACTACGCCACGGAGGTCGTCATGTAATACATGAAATGTACATATAAAAGCAAGCTTTACCCTAACGAGAGTTGTCTTCCTGCATAGTTTTCTTCCTTCAACCCAATATTTGATTGTATTCCAACTAAGTTAAGAAAATGAGTTTGATTTTTTGGTGCAACATCTTTACAGTGTAAAATAAAGTCGCATCCGCTGTCTCTTCACTTAGATCTTTTAAACTACTCAACGGATTTTAATGCAGTTTTTTTTAACTTTAGTGCAGATTTTCAGCAATAGATAGATTATATATAGATAGAATATTTAAGAGTAAGGTTATAGGAAGGAGGGTATTTATAATACATACAAACTCTGTTTGTTTGTTGGTTTGTTTGTTACCTTTACACGACTAAACGGCTGAACGGATCGCAATGAAATTTTGCAAGGAGATAAATTATATCCTGGAAAAGGACATAGGCTACTTTTTAGCCAACTGCGCAAAATGAGGGTAATGTTTTATTGAAAAACCACCCGTGCGAAGCCGCGGGCGGGTCAGTTAGTTTAAATATATTTGGGTACTTTTTGTAAAAAACCAAAGATGTCCATTTTTGAAACTTACCATTTCAAACCTGTTTTAAATCAAAGTCTCATTTACCGAAATTCCATAAAAATGCAAACATGCTTTGAGCATTAATGAAATCACTGCATGCGATAAAGCTGTTCTTTAATTACAAAAGAAATCAACTACAAGTACGTTTACATAAAGCAGCATTATGGTGAACTGCCAGTTTCAATTAAAAACTTTTATCCAATTAGACATGCAATGTTCTGGACATCACCTGGAATTGCCATGACTGCAACTCTCTTGAGTGGCCGCAGTGTACTTAACTATAATTATGTTCCTCTGCTGCATCACAGTAAAGCAGAGTTATCTTTATGTAAGTTTGGGTTAGGTACCAGAGCAAAGCAGCGTGGTTTAAAATAATTGATCGAGAGAAAAGAGATCTCCAAATCAACTTGGGCAAATCGGCGTTGTATGTATGTATGTATGTATGTTCGTTTGTCCGAGGATAATTTTCGAAGCGTTTATCCGATCATCGTGAAATTTGGTACATAGGTAGGTAATGATGGCACAATTTTGATGTGACTCAATGAGCTAAAAATTTTGGGGGGTTGTTGAGATATTGGGGTTCAAGAGGGGTAAAAAAAAATTAAAATGAGACTATTAGGTTAAATGAGACGTCAAATGAAAGGGTCTTCATTAGTAAATTTCGATCCCGTTTTTACTTTCAGTAAAGTTTTTGTAGTTTTTGAGTTATTAGCCATAATAAAAACTAAACTTTGACAAAATTCACAGGGTACACCAGTGACCCCATAGTGCTGTAAGTTGGTATGCGTGTAGCTTATGTATCACAAATATAGTCAAAAGTGTGAAATCTAAAATAACTGTAATTTGTATCTCAAAAAAGGGTAACCCATAACCTGGACTCCCGTTACCTGTAATTTGAATGAAGCTATAGGCCAAGTTATTTGGTTTTTATTTCGTGGCACTATTTTGATATTCAAAGATTACGAATAATATTTTTTTTTTATGATAGACTCGCGAGATCTCAGTTCGGGGCGAAACACTAGTATTTACAAGGTTATATTCATACCTTATTTTTCTAGTTAATACCGTTTTGTTCTAGGAGAGTGTGACAGACAGACGGAGAGAAATGAGAGTACCATTAGTGTTTCTTTTACCAAGTTTGGTAACGAAACAAAAGGAGTACCTGTGGATTTTTTAAAACCATTCTCGGTTATTTATAACTTTATTTTTGCAATTTTTATTGTAATTGCTGAGTTGAAGGCACTTTCACCATCACATTTAATTTTAGATTTATTGTAAATAAGATTAATTTAGCAATTATATTAGTTTAGATTAGCATCGCAAGCCTGGAGGTTGGATCAACGATGAATCGGTTAAAGACACAAATTATGACGAACTCCACCAAACGCAAGATCGAGGTTGATGGGCAAGCTATACACTATGTCGATGAGTATATCTACTTGGGCCAGTTAGTTTCTTTCAAAAACAGGCAAGATAAGGAGATCGATCGCCGCATCGAGAACGCCTGGAAGAAATACTGGTCCATGAAAGAGCTGATGAAGAGAAACCTTCCTATGTCACTAAAGCGCAAACTCATTGACATGTGTATACTGCCCGTCCTTACCTATGGTTCCCAAACGTGGTCTTTAAGCGAGGCCCAAAAACCAAACTCAAGGTTTGCCAAAGAGCAATGGAGCGCAGCGTACTAGGAGTAAAGAGGATTGACAAAATCCGTACCACCACGCTGCGTTTAAAGACTGGCATTGCTGATGCAGGAAATAAGGCTGCCAGACTAAAAAGGGATTGGGCGGGCCATGTAAGACGAATGCACCCGGATAGATCGGCAACGATCGTCACGCAGTGAGTGCCTGAAGACGGGCGACGGCGCCGAGGAAGGCCTAGTAGACGCTGGCGTGACGATCTCGATGACTTCGAGAGAGATTGGTGGGATTTGGCACGCGAGCGCAAGTCCTGGAAGACTGTGGAGGTGACCTTTGCCCAGCAGTGGGATAATATAGGTTGAAAAAAAGATTAATTTTATTGTTAAGGTTATATTTTTTGTTCTTTGTCGTAACACGTATTATAATAATGTATAATAACTATTCCTATAGATACCTATCTTAGTTCGGGGATGTAAACGGTTCTCCTAAGAGCAGTAAGTGCACCAACGAAGTTTACAGCCCACAAATCCGATAGGATGTCATTTCGGTTATGACATAATCCGCAAGCACTCAACTCAACTATGAACTTTGCCTGAGAATTTCTGGCGTCAAAGCCCCGAAGGATTTCCACCGCAATTAAGATTGACTTAATCGCTTTGTCCAGTATAATAACGTCTCTTAGACATCTCTATATTTTGTCACTAGATTTAACATCTAAATCGCAATCAGAAAGATGATGGCTTCAACAGTTTCTAAGACATGATGACGAAAGATGTACTTAAACTCTGGCACCATAGTTTGGTATTCACTATCTTATCATCGGAATAGTCATATCGTGTCATTCTTTTCGATTTGAAACTACATTTAATTGCAAAGAACAATATACGGTGAAACGATTACTAGGATAATTCGAGTTTATTAGTGACGCAGTAAATAATATATAAATAATAAATATAATAAATATTGCTGGACATTTCACACAGCGCTATCTAGCCCCAAACTAAGCAAAGCTTGTACTATGGGAACCAGATAACTGATAGAATACTTATATACTTTTTTTTCTAAATACATACTTATAATATATAGAAAAACACCCAGAGACGGAACAAATATCTGTAAATCATGAAAACATTTGTTCTGTGGCCGGAATCGAACCCGCTACCTCCTGCGTCTCAGCCGGCTATACGCCCACTGTGCCACGGAGGTCGTCCAATAAATATTTTTAATAGCACAACGACGTCAGCACTACTTGGTATTACCATGCTCTAGGTTTAATATATTAGCCCACTAGTGATTCATATTCGTTTCCAGTCACAGTTTGCGAATTCAACTTTAACGCTAGAGTCCGTTAGATTAGTGCGGCGCGGCGGGGGGTGGGGGGGGGGGCACAATTTGTTATATTAAAATTATGCAGACTAACTAGCTCTCATGTTTCTAAAGTTCAGCATTGTCTAGTGATCTGGAATAAATTGCCAAAACAGCTTTAGCGGCTTAGCGCACTCCAAACAGATACCAACACGAACTTGAAGTAGTTCAATAGCTCTTCTGATACGACACATCGTAACTCGACTCGAACCGGTGGAACTTTACCCTGTGTTTAACCCCAGTTTGCCTCGACTCCCA
The DNA here is from genome assembly GCA_963924445.1 of Philereme transversata. Lineage (NCBI taxonomy): Eukaryota > Metazoa > Arthropoda > Insecta > Lepidoptera > Geometridae > Philereme > Philereme transversata. The sequence goes on from OZ004353.1 coordinate 11,360,613, forward strand.
GTTTGACGGTACAACAACTTTCTAAGCTTGCCAATCTTGAACACTCATACCGTTTATTGTTGTAGCGCCCCAATACTTTTGTGGTTACATCTGGGTTTCCAACAATGTTTACGTACAGATTTGGTTTTCTGAGAAACCGCGGCCGTTACAATATATTTTCTTTTCGTCCTTTATCTTAGCGAAAAACTGCTGACCTTAGGTGTCTTGTGAAAGTTTAGTGGTGATGAGATCCTTTCGTTAATATTTGACGATTGAAGTAAAGAATTCACCGCTAAACTATCACCGTCATAATTTATAACAGTTTTCGTTAATTACGAAACGAACCACTTTACAGTGGAGGCAAAGGTTACGAATATCATGGGAATCATGATTCGCTACAAGTCATTTCAAAAGCGTCATCGCTTATTGATTTGTTTCGTAGTGAATTCAAACAACCAAAATTGTAGGTACTACGATTTTCGTAGACATGTTCTACGAATTGTGCTACGAAGTCTTCTGTAATTTACTAAGACTTTTTATGCGTTTGTATAAGCTACCTTATAAACAGATAATCAAGGCATATTATTCCACAGCTAATCTCGCTACAACCTTGACGAACCTGGACTATGCGATCTCCTCTGAGCTGGACGGTAACCCTCCTCTATGGGTGACGCGGCGGCGGGATACAATGCACGATGATATATATGTCAACAACGCTAAGGTCTACATTTCAAGATCATACCAGGCTGTAAATAGAAATAATAAACGACAGGTGAGTACACAAGGTCATATTACAAAAACCTTGGTACAACTTTATGTATTGTAAAGAGTTCCGATTATTCATAAAACATTTTTTGATTTGTTTCTTGTGCAAAACATATAAACACGAAGTTTGAGTTACCAAAATAAAAATTTATATAAACACATGAAGGGTGATAAAGAAAATTATCTTGTTATAATAATTGAGCAATCAGTACATCTTGCTTGCGACATTATAGACGATACTGATCAGCTGATTAATTCCAGGTTCTCCATGTAATAGACCAAGTCCTGCAACCACTGCAGCCGCATGGAACAGGCTCGTCCAGCTCTCCTGGACCCGTCTATAACCCCAACGCAATGCAGTTCCTGGAACACTCTGACGTCTTTAACATCGGACAGCATAGACTGAGGTTTGAACAACATCAGTAGTCATCGGAAATTTGAATTATCATTGGACTAGCTACCTACACCGTGTTTTGTTATTTGCATTGACAGGAATTGTTTAATCCAATCAAAAAGGAAAACACGGTGTAACTATTTCAATGGTAATGGTTGGTTTCAGCCAGAGATTGGCGAGGAAGCTGAGCAGTGTGCGAGGAAAAATCCGCTAATAGGATAGCTGCACTGTACGAGGTTAGACAAATGAAGCAATCCTATTGTGAACTGTTTCCTCGCTCACCGCTTAGCTACCTCACACAGCTCTGGTGGCAACGCACCCTAATGCGAACTTTCTGCAGGGTTAGTAGGCCTTTAACCCTGCAGCCACATTATCGGAATTCGACGAAGATTCGCGTGGTATATCTCTCTATAACTGTTTCATTTGTCACATAAAAGACTGAGACATACAGCACAAAAATGCACCGTAGTCCAAAAATGTGGCCGCAGGATTATAGATTACTGGCTTCTGTCAGCGGCTTCGTACGCGTGGTTTGTCAACAAAATGTAGCCTATGTGTTAATCCAGGTTAAAATTTACGTACATACCAAATTTAATTGAAATCAGTTCAGCCGTTACGACGTGAAAAAGTAACAAACATCCACACATACATACATCCATAGAAACTTTCGTAGTTACAATGTTAGTGGGATGTCAGAACTGAGATCCTAATCAATATTTGACGCTTGTTCTGACAGATTTGACACAAATTGTGTGCAAGATCTGTCAAAAATGATAAAACGAATCATCTTTCCAAAAACAGTTTATTTCCTCTTTCTGTTTTCTGTATTTATCGTTTTCATAAACCGTACAAATCCATTGGTGCGTTAAGTAATCGGAAATTTAACATATTAAATTTTGAGTCGACAAGCGAAGTGGTTTCAAGTGAATTACTGTGTCTTTTTGTTAAACAAGCAGTTGAACTGCGAGCACTGTTTGCTTTTTCCAATTAAAACATAACTCGTGGTTAACTAAAGTTTACTCTGCATTGAACTTTTTGCACACAACACAACAATGTTGTTTTAAACATGCACTTTATAACTACACGAGCGCATTACGCCAATGTAGTTGCCGCCGTTTGCTATTTAGACTATTTGATCGAGCGAAGCGAGATCTCTAAATCAACTTGGGCAAATCGGCGTTGTATGTTTGTTTGTCCGAGGATAACTTTTGAAGCGTTGATCCGATGATCGTGAAATTTGATACATAGGTAGGTAGTGATGGCACAATTTTGGTGTGACTAAATAAGCTAAAAATGTGGGCGGGTTGTTGAGATATTGGGGTTCAAGAGGGGTAAAAAAAAAGAAGAAAATGAGACTATTAGGTCAAATGGCACGTCAAATAAAAGGTGTTCATTAGTATATTTATACTCCATTTTTTTATTTTTAGTAAAGTCTTTATAGTTTTTGAGTTATTAGCCATAATAAAATCTGAACTTTGACAAAATTCACAGGGTACACTAGTGACCCCACAGGGCTGTAATTTAGTATGCTTAAGTGACAGAAATACAAAAGTCTCAAATTGAGAGTAACTGCAATTCGTACTCCATAAAAGTATAACCAAATACATTAACTCCCGTTACCTGTGATTTGAATATAACTGTAGTTCAAGTTAGTTGGTTTTTATTTCGGGGCACTATTTTGATAGTCCAAGATTACAAATAATATTCTTTTGTTTTAATCGGAGACTCGCGAGATCTTAGTTCGGGGCGAACCACTAGTTATTTACTAGTTTGCTATGATATTTACTCTTAGCAAATTATCGCGGATGCGTCAGGCTCAGATACTAAATGCTCTACAAAATCGTATACATGTCAAGATAACTTTTTATGAGAATGTAAGTCAGAGTTATCTAATAGCTTATATGAAGTTATTTTTTTGCAATGATGCATCTCTACGAATGGCGTCTAATTAGCGATGGTTAATGATGTGGCATGTTTTTCGCAGATCGTTCAGGCAAAAAGTCACCCAGCTTCAGAAAAACAAGGTCTTTAATGCTGATGGCAGACACACGTTCTTTATTCCTGTTGATGAAGGATTTAAGGTAATGCAACAACGACGTAGCTGTCACCAAGTACACATTTTGATAAATTTTGATAAGCATACAATTCTGACGGCCTTGAGTTAGTTTTGGGAGTCAAAATTAAATGTAAAAGTAAATCTTATAATTATTGAATAATTAATTATATTATAGCCTACAACCCGATCGGACCTGATAGATGAGAAGGTAATTGATGGTCACGTGATACCCCACCACGTGCTGTTCACGCAAGCTACTCCTGATATCAAGGAGTTCGAGACACTTGCCTTCGGAGACAACGTGAAGGTCATTATATCGTTCAGCACAGCTATGAATGGAAGGGAAGAGATAAGTAAGTTCCTATTTATTAAAACCTTTAAAACACAACTTTAGACTGGCCTCAGATAATGCATACACAAACGGCCAAAGATACCTACAAAATCTTACTTCTATCATATTGATATGAAGGCCACCCCGTGTTGGGAAACTAAGTTAAAAAAATGCCACACAAAATAACACATAAACGAGTTTATGTTCTTATAAGTTTATTTTAGTTATAACTTTAAGACAACCTAGGAAATTTTACGTGACAACGACTGAACCCATATTTGGCAACTATCGAATGAACCGGAATTGGCGACAGGTGGCTCCAAACTTTACGATTAAGTTACAAGAATCAAATTGAATGGTATAATTAAATACTTCTTGTCTTCAAACAGCCAAGAGCATCTATTAAACCGACCGAGTACAAGATCCCGGCATATATTGACTTTCACCTATCCGTTTTCCTATAATTAAATGTAGATTGAACTGGAACTGATTGAACTAATTTTGTTTTGCTAAACTTTTTGGTCTAGAAAAAATGTGTTATTTTGTAGCACGCACCTTCGAAGTCAGATTCTTTTATTCCGAAATGATGTTGCAGATATGCTTTTTGACCTATACAATATTGGACACACTCCAAAACGGTATTTTTGATTCAAATAGACATGACATCCAATAAGGCTATCTGCCGCATGGAGATAGAGTAAATTAACGGTTGTAGATTTACAATTCCGATAAGAACACAGTCCGTAGTTGGGTGGTGAGCTTCCATTAATTAAACCGCACTGTTTTGCCTACCACCTATTAGGTCACGCGTGCTCTGTGATTTTTAGAAACTTACAAATGTATAGGTGTAACAACGGATGAATTGATTACTTTCTGTTGAATTTGAAACTCTTAAAAATACGAGTACATTAGTGTCGGACATTGGCTAATCAATTATCAGGATATTGAACGTAGGTATATCATGGACACATTTTTTGTAGATTTAAAATTAAAACTAGTAAGTATGAGAATTTAGGTATTAAAAACTTATTTCTCTTTGAATTGGCAAGGGCGATAAGCGATAAAGAAATCCGGTAAAAGTGCGAGTGAGCCTCGCGCGCCAAGGGTTCCTTACCTACTAAGATTTATTATAAATTACCAGCGCCATCTAGGTATGTGAGCGGTAAACTCAGAAAACTATTAAAGCAGATTTCTAAAATAATTTCTAGATTAGAGACTTCGTTTTATTTTGCCTGTAATCTTTGCATGAATATCAATTATATTTGACTGGTAGATCGAATATTATTACGTTTATAAATTCTATATATTAATTTCATATTAATTGCTTTACAAACTTCGGAGATAAGCATCATAAATTTTCATATTAACTCCAAAGCTAGATGACATAAAAAACGGTTTTGGAATGTGTAAATTAAGCTCATAAATGACACCCCACTTGACCTAAAACACTATTTTGTGCCCAATTTGGCCGATTTAGCAGTAAATTTAACATATTTTAGTTTTTGTTACTTAGTTGTGAGCGTATTAGTTATAACTGTTCCAAATTTAAGTCGATAGCTTTAATAGCTGCTGAAATAATCAGCTGTAACAGTTTTTACCGTTTTAAACGGAACCCTAAATGGTTAATGAACCGCATTCAAACAATCACTGTCACAATCGTGCCCAATTACTTTGAAATCGACCTCTACAAATATCATGATTGATATCTGCAATGTTCTTAATCTGTCTTCTAGCATACGTGAAGTCCAACACGGTGGCCGGCGATGCCAAGCACAGCAGAGGAGTAGTACTGGCTGACATCGTCAGAGCCAACATCCCCGTTAAGAATGGAGTGGTCCATCTCATCCAAAGACCTCTCATGGTTATAGATACGTCTGTCATCGATTTCCTCAAGGTAAGTTTCCTTATTATTAAAACAATTTGGGTACAACGAAGTTTTCTTATATTCCACGACCAATTTTGGTCATTCTAAACTTTGCCACGGTTATTGCGATATTAATAACATCCAATATATCTTCTATGTTTTCTTTTACGCTTTTATTAGGTACACGATTAATATTACAATGTGTCATTGACTTTTCGCTCCATTTTTATGGGAACCAGGCAATGAAGGTAAAATGAAGTGCCTCACTAATTTATTCCTATTATTTTAACCCTGTGACTGTCCTTTTGTAATTTAAAATTAAAGCACGTTTTATTAAAACTTTGTTTGTGTGCGGTGACATGTAGGTAAATTAGGTTAAACGTAATGATACGCTTATCGATACAAATAGAAGTTTTGTTTGAATTATATAACAAAATAGTTTCATAGTTCATACCTATACCATACATATATACCATTTGCGTTTTATTCAGATTTTTTTCACTTTTATTTGTTACGGCACATCACAAGTAACGTGCCTTCTGACACGGTCGAAATTGTATAGAAACATTATTTTTTCACACTAAACACGGGGCATGAGTAATATACAATAATAAACGCTTTCCACATAGGGATAAACATAACCTTAATAAATAATTTAAATCATTTCAATACAAATCAACATTAACCATACAAATCTTTGTTGGGTAAAGTAGTAACTCGTAATTTAGTAAAAGTATTTTGTATTTTATATGTTTGTGCCTCCAACCCGCTCCGCTGGACCCTGCATGACCTTGAAAACTTAGGGAATCGTAAGTACTGCCTCCATTTGCATGCCATAGATTCTTATTATCTCTACCCTATAACCTCTAGATACTTTATAATCGTAGCTAATAATGTTTAAATCCTTTCTCTTTTTACAAAGTTCTTGTGCCGAGGTAAAGTATAATTAATTTCTTTGAAGATGAGAACTCAAAGGCGTTTTCTAAGAATGGGAACAGAAAAAATGAAGTTGAAAGTTGTTGCGGTTGTTAATTGTCATAAAAGAATATGATTTTATTTAAAAGTAGGCAGTTCTATTAAATAATGTAATGCTAATGAGCTTTGGGAAACAAACAAACAATTTATCGATATGAATTGCTTTGCGAGACTAGAGTACGGTTCTCGACTTATTTTCACAGTCTGCCGTGTAATCAGCAACTTTAAAATTCTAGATGATATGGAAATTGTCTTCGGGCTTCAGTTGAAAATTCTTCGCGAACGATACCTGAGAACTTTTCGTTTTCATTAAAGCTAATTGCTCTTTATATTCAAACAGGAGAAGGAAGACGGTCCTCTTTGCAAATTCTACGAGGTGATCTTGGACCTAGGTGCTAACAACCAGTTCCTGAATGAACTCACACTCGCTAAAGACATCACTCTCTTCGCACCTTCTAACGAAGCTTGGAATGACAACAGCGTTCAAAACATTCTAAGGTAAAAATAATATTTTCTCCCTAAGCTGCGCCGGGAAAGTTGTTTATTTATGGAAATGACAAAGCCGCAATTTGTTGTGTAGAAACTGAGCAAACTCAGTTATTTTGCTTTTTTAGGAACCATCAAAAGCTAATGGAGATTTTGAATCTGCACTTGGTACGCGAGAGGCTGCCTATGGACGCCATTATTCACAACAACATGAATCAGGTAAATATTTTTAAATCATTAAGCTTTTACAATATCCACTTACAATGATAAAATATTCATTGAAAACCATGTTTGCGACGTAATTCTTAACCGTAATTTTTCCATTATGCATATCCGATTAATAATAATTCCGTTTACCTACTGGATTTAATGCTCTGGTTTCGCTGCTGCTCGCGGGAACAGCTCCCAGGAACTGTACGTTAATTCAATTTTAAATTCGATTTATTCACTTTCTCGTCGTCGTTTTATTGTCCAGTCATTTTGTTTTATTTATGGGTTTTCGATCATTACCAGATGCTTGTTTATTAATGAGTATTTCCTGTATTGCATGATGGTATCGTCTGTGGTCTGGTAGTTATTAGTTGGGTAGAGTTTTATTAGAATGTTCCGTTTGGTCCTTACAGTTATTTGATTACCAGATCGAGCATGACTATCTTGCTGCATACTTTCGAGGAACCCTTACTTCGTAGCGTTTACCAACTTATTTAAAGATGAATATTAATACGTATGTATTATTGTAGATTTACCAAGCTCCAACGGCTTCTCCCCGTAAATACCTTTATTTCAACGTATTGAACCACGGTGCAAACCAGACGTTGACCGTTGAAGGTGGCGGAGTGAACTCTACGGTGACCTTGCCCAACATTGCGGCAACTAATGGATTCATCCATATCATCGATAGAGTACTGGGAGTGCCTTACACCACAGTCTTTGAGAAATTGAAAACCGATCCAATGCTAAAGTAAGTACATATTCAATAGTACCAATACCACAGATACATAATATAATTATTTTAATACATTATCTAATTATTTTTAATTCTATAAACTACTAATATTTTTTATACTATTTTATTTTTATAGATATTTTTATTTTAAAGTGTGATCCGATTAAATAATTTAAAGTTATTAAATCATTATCTTTCATGTCATAAGGAAAATTAATTACATTTTTGCATGGACTTATTTTATAATTAACCCTCACGTCCTGGTATTACTCACCGAATATTTTCATTAGCTCGTAAAACATTTTCTATTAGTTATCTTAGCAGGAATATTTTGGTACGTAAGATTTTTTGTATTATTAGAAAACTTACTTTTCCTGTGATAAAACATTACTTAAGGTGGTTCGATTACTATACAAATGATCAGGTGCGATTCACTTGATAACTGAACAGCAGAAATGTCTAAACATATGCGTATAGAATTACTTACGTCTTATTACTGTCGGAAAATCAATAAAACTGCACACAGTCATAAATATCTAAGTATTCATCATTTTCACTATATATATTTTCACTATATGAAATGTCATTAAAAAAGTGTCCTTTCTCGAATTATTGTCTTTTATAAAAGTGTGCACATTTATTGATTTTGCGACCATAATAAGACGTAATTAATTCGATACGCATATCTCCAGACATTTCTGCTGCTCAGTTCTTATCTTAAACAATATCTTTAAACAGTATTTTAATTGTAAAATGTTATCCGACACTTACGATATTAAAACAATCTCAAAAATTTCGAGACGGGCGGGACTTAATAAATAAGCAATGCGACATCTCTCGTCAATGTTTTGAACTGTATTGTTGGTCATTGAACAGATGTAATACTGTAAAAATTTTCTGTAGATGGAGCTAGACGTAAAATTAATCATCTCGCTAATTTAATGCCTGACGTGGAGTGGGCCTCTATCGAAATCGCCATCGCATCCTCATATCAAAAGGAAGGTCCCAAGTTCAAGTCTCATCCGGCTCGAAATTTTTGAGATTATTTTAAAAATCTTAACATCTATGAATGTAAAAATAGTATTTCTGTAGTGTTATCCGAACCTTTCAACCGCCACTTACGGAAAAATACAAGATTTTTAAAACCATATCAAAGATTTGGGGGAATCGAAAAAATTCGGGTTCAAGTCCCGTCTAGGCTTAAAATTTTTTGAGATGATTTTAAAAATCTTGGAATGTAAAAATATCATGAAATTTAACTAGAAATAACTTGAAATCCTTTCTAGCATCACCTACAAGCTCGGCAAGCGGGAGATGTTCAACCAGCAGCTGAACGACATGGAGCACAGATACACTTACTTTGTTCCCCGCGACCACGCCTGGCTTAAGTTCCAAATCAGACATCCTTCGGCGTACAAGGCACTTTTCAAGGAGGACTTTGGATACTTTGTAAGTTTTGCCTACCACAAAATATTTTAGGGCATTTTGTTTTTGCGTCCGAAGTCAAAAATATACAGTTGTAACTTTGAACTCTTTGTGTCTCTCTCTCATTATAGTTCCCAAACAGAATATTTGATGCTGATTTTTAAGTTGCCATAATCTAACTAGGAACCCTCATAGTATTGCCATGTCTGTCTGTCTGTCTAATCTTTATCGTGTTCTTGTAAGCATGAAACTTCGACTCTTGTTGTACTACTTTTAGACTGTCTTAACAGCTCCTTATTTTGAACATGCAATAATTTTATTGTGTGTTTAGTTGGTAATAGGGATATTTGTACAAGCCGGACTAAAACTCCTACAAGGTCTTTTTACGTTATCATTTATTTACAACAGAATTAGCAAAACACTTAATGCGTTCTAAGACAAAACAGGAATTTCCTAAACCTTTGTAGACAAATTTGATAAAAATACTCTTTACCTGTGTTTACTCTTACGTAATATAAAACTGTTTAATTAAGTGAATAAAAGTACTTCGTCTATAAAAGTATTGTATTATCAGTGTCAGTGGTAACAAAGCCAAAAACATATTTACTTTATTGACTTAATTTATTCAGAACTAAACCATGGCTTCATACGGATTTTTCTCATAATAAAATAAAGCCAGAGATAAGAGCAGCATTATATCAGTTAAATAATTTTCAAAATGGAAATAAATCAGTTCAATATATTCTGAGATTACCTTACAAACATACAAACAACAAATTTACCTGACTCGACAGACTAGCAGACTCGCTCGCAACATTTTTAGCGCCAGCCAAGCCACACAAAATTGAGATTCCATACTGAAAACGACTTTCCCGCAGATTTATTCGTCGTGATGTTAAGCTGCCAAACTGCTATTTTTGTAGACCTAAAACATATTATCCACAATAATATCAAGTGCCACTTTTTTTTGTTTTCGTCCTGGCTTGTTGTTTCTTATCTAGGTTTAATTTGTGTAACTGTTGTTAGGATCATCAGCTCTGAACGTTGTCACTGGTACTGAAGAATGGAAAATATCCATTCGGTCTATTTTTACAAGTTAGTTTCAGGATCTAAATGTGTAGGCATTTTCCTAGTCCAATATACATATTGTTCGACGTTTTTAGGCCTTCATTCATTATTGGATAAATATCTAGGCTACTCTAATTTATCGGGTAGTGGATTAATGGATGCTATAAGTAATCTAATCCATCAATCATGAACTACTTACTAGAGGTATCTTGTACGTGATGATATAATTCTGCAATGGCTTTAAACTTAACTTGTACGTGTAGATAAGATATCCTAATCTATAAATTATAATATATATTAATAAAATTGGTTGGTAAAATTAGTTGTTCATTAGTTTAGGCTTTTAGGACTAATCTCAAAAACTACTGTACTGATACTAAAATTTATTTCACTGATCGAAAGCTAGACTATCTCAAAGTGCTTTAAACTATATTATTTTATTTTGATAAAAATGAGAAACCATGCAAAGCCGGGTCTGGTTCGCTAGTGTACTTTGACATTGCATACAGCCCCAAATTAAGCAAAGCTTGTACTATGGAACAAGATAAGTGATAGAATACTATTTTTTTTGTAAATACTTCAACTCCTAACCGATATATAATCGAACTCCTGAATAAAGGCAAATTAATGATCAAAGATTAAAATAAATCCTTCAATCATAAAGCTCGATTAGATTAGCAACAAGATTGTTTTGTTACTCTAATTATTGATTTATGACTGGTTTTATCCCATCGTTTCCGATTCTAAAATATCAATATTTAATATCAAGGATCACGCCAAAACAATTTTGTATGGTGACTAACCAAATAAGTTAAAAACATGATCGCGAAAGCATAAAAAAAATATACTCAGTATTATTTTAGTACACTTCTCCTGTTGTTCGGCAGTTTACGCTTGTGCCTAAGTATGAATCTAACTTTCATTCTCTCTACAGACTAAACAGATCCTAGAACGTCACGTGATCAGAGCTGGGCGAGCCTACACGGTGTCTGATCTGAAACTGCTAGGAAACGAGACGCACCCCTTCGTGCTGCCAACGTCACGAGACCCACTTCGGCTGCGTGTCAAAGAATCTGATAAGAGTGAGTATTCTACGATGTTGTAATCCTTAAAATGATTTAAATAGCATAGATGGTGTAGCAACATCTACAAAATAAAACTAGATTGTACTCACGCGCAAAAACTTCTTTTATTCCGTAATTAGAACAAATCGTAACTTCAGAAAAATCAACGAACAAAACAATGCCTGCACAACAACTGTGGTACAATTTTGCTAATTTTTATGAATAACGATTATGGAGCCATACCATTATTTTTTGATTGTTGTTCCTGTTTTCTGCCCAAATTTTCAATGGGGATGCCATATCAATGGTGGCGGTCATTGAAAATAGGTTGTGTTAATAGAATACCAAAAGGCATCTATAGTTGCCATTTTGCGACGATAACATTGTCACAGTGAAGCGATTGGTTTAGTAGAATAATAGAATTGGGCCCCTGGTCTGCACAGCGCCTGTCGTAACCTATCCGTTCCCAATAGTTGGGAATAATCGGTAGGTAACAAACAACCACTCAGATGTGTTCAAATAGATAGATTCAAATTACGCTGGCGTTTGCTCTCTCGAAGTGAAAACATAGCTTTTTAATTAAATAAATATTGAATAGGTATTCGAACATGAAACATTATTAGAAATAATAATACAATTGAATAAACTATAATATAGATTACAACAAGGTGTTGCATAATTCATGATGAGCTGATACGTATTATACCCCTATACTGTACCTCGGAAATCACCCCGTGAATAGCGTTTGAGTAAATCGAAGCAACTGCTCAATGTTACTTTCAAGAACTGTCAATTAATGTCCTCAAAAACTGTCAAATTACACAGTGACCATCTCTCGCTGGGTGAGTTTTGAAGATAGAAAAGATAGGAGCTCTGTTCCCATTAAACGCTTTATTCATAGTTCTAGGTGAAAATTGTGATATATTCTGCCGTTGGATGTCCTCGGTTCCTCGAAGATCTCTGACATGTTTTAGCGTTTGGTAAAGCTAGGAACGAGATCTTAATGTGCCCTTCGAATTAAGGAAGCGCTCAGGTGTTAATACCACTAGCGTTACCTACAACTAGACAAATTTTGTTAAGAGCTGTTCTGAACAGTTTTAATTGAAACGAAAACTGCAACTTTCACATAACATTTTTAAAAACTCGCGGTGGGTTGTGAATCGTTAGCAATGTTCTAAATCATCCGACTTCGGCGGCCACTACTGAGACTAACGAATGCGAATTTATCAAATTGTTTTTTTTTTGTTATAGATTACTATGTCGAATGGAATGGCCACTGGATCCACGTTTTCAGACCTGATGTTGAGTGCACCAATGGCATCATCCACGTCATTGACGAACCTTTCGTCCTGGAAAGTGATATTAGAGCTACAGGTGCCGCCGGGAAATTATACTTCGCCCACAGTCTTTTTATTCTATTCATCTCCTTCGTTTTCGCTAGAATCCTAGAAAATTAAACGTCCATTAGTTTATTTTATGAGTCAATTATTTCTGCTTTCTTTAATATGGTGTTCTTATTGGTTCTACCAAACATCGTTGTCCATATAAGTTACCGTATTTTTTATTATTTTAGTTAGGTACATTAAAAATGTACAGATACCGCTCCCTTTTTGAAACACTTAGGTAGATTTTGAAAATGTATTATAAAATATTGATTTACAAGTAGATTGCGATTACGGTACCCGTTGAAGTTAACGAGGTTATGATAATATTTACTGCCAGTATTTTTAATGTTTTTAAATAAAATGATAAAGTTATAAAAATATCACTCAATAAAATATTAATGAATCTGATTGATTCGTATTCGTGTAATATTGTTAGGTACTTAGAACCAAAAAAAAACTATTGTACCTATCAAATTCCAATGTTTAGGGATATTAATAAAATATTTTTATTTAATGTAAAGAGTATTTTAAAACTCAAAGAAATATATTTATCTTGTTTAACTATTTTCACATTAATTGATCCTTTGTGCCTTCTTTCAAAGAAAATATTTACATTTCCGTTAAAAATCCTGACTAAAATCTATTTATTCAAAGACATTCCATCTTATTTATGTAAGCCCAATATTTATTAATTGGTGTACCTATGTATGTAACTATCATTATACATTTTGTTATTACAAAAATATGATATATACACCAGTATATATATTATTTTAAGAAATTATAAGGTAAGTAGGTATTTCAATGTTAAAACATTCTAAGATGCATTTTGAAGTACAGTATACCCAACATAGAAATTTGAATCTTACAGACAGTCTTGTTACAACTACTAGTTTATCGTTACTTAGAGGTACTCAAATTAAAATAAAACAATATATCGCTATGCTTAAGTGTTCCGTGTGTGTTTTCAACCAAATATAATATTAAAAGTAAAAATATATCAATAAGTATTGCAATGGTTTTACTACTAATACGTAGCTAGTGCTCGATATTGAACTATCAGTTGTTTTAAAATTGTATATAAGAATGAATGCTTAAATTATGGGGATGCATTTGTGATTTCCTTAATTCTTTATGCAGGTGTAAATAATTTGTGTAAGTTATGGTAGTTCATTTAATTATTATATTATTTAGAAGTTATCAATACTTAATGTGACTGAATTTCTAACCATTGACATGAATTCGCTCGCAAAATACTTAATAAATTAAGTATTAAATGTGGCGTACATACTATATAACACCTTTTATCACAAGCAGTTTATATCTAATTTATAAAAACAACATTAACATCAGGCTATTTTTTTAAATGAGTGTAATAGAAACACAAACAGCATTACAAATATGTCAAAACTTTGTTTCAAAAATGTATAAACACATTCTACTTGGTAAGTTTGCGAATTGAGCCAAAGCTATGAATGCTTATCATTCGAATCAAAATTATATAATTAAATTGACTACATACTCGTAAGATGTAGAAAATGTAGCCGGAGAAGTATACCAAATTATGGCATTTTATTAGAATGTCTAAAGCTGATTCCCAAAATTAACTTTCGAAATGTTTAGGTACTTATAAAATGTATGTAAAAGGGACGAAATTATCCAAGACAATATACCTATTCGATCAAATGCTCGAAGCTATGTAAGCATTTTATTTTTATGTTACCTAGTGGATATTTCGTATACCCGTTGGAAATATTGTCTATGTCAAATTAGTTAAAGTTATGAGGAGGTGTTTCATGAAGAAGAATTTACGTATAAAAATATAGATATTAAAATTTATATACTTGTGTTTTTTTATGAGTCTCAATAAATAAATAATAAATAAATAAATATTGCTGGACATTTCACACAGCGCTATCTAGCCCCAAACTAAGCAGAGCTTGTACTATTGGAACCAGATAACTAATAGAATACTTATATACTTTTTTTTTGTAAATACATACTTATAATATATAGAAAAACACCCAGACACGGAATAAATATCTGTAGATCATGCAAACATTTGTTCCGTGGCGGGAATCGAACCCGCTACCTCCTGCGTCTACGCCCACTGCGCCACGGAGGCAGCCAAATCAGTCAATGTCAAATCAGTTCCAGATTAAGTCAGAGGAACTATTATGAAATATAATGACTGAACACAATGGTCTTGAAAATCCAGAAGTGAAACTGCGAAATCAAAGCTAGGCTAAACGAAGGCGTTACAAAATCAACATTCAGATTCACTGCGTTCGCTGCATTTGGAAATAAAAATCGTGTGGCATTTTAAAAAATCCCTTTGAGATGAGTTTGGGTAGCGCGCTCCGTTTTTTAACGGAATAATTGAACGGAACGCAAAGGTCGCGCTCGGCTCTTAATCCCACAAGGTTTGAACGTGACAGAACCCTCCTTCAGTAATCCTCCTGATGGATGCTATAGTACAGGCTCTACCAAGCCACCCTATTACACAGCGCAATTTGCCGCGGTTCTGTGTTTGCACTGTAGTAATTTTCACTTATTTTCATAAGAGCGACTGAACTGAATGTTTTGTAAAGATTAGTGCTGTTTCAGCTAAATGCTAAAATAAATGTATTCAAATGCAAATTATAATTATATATATATTATCAAAGTTATTAGATTAACTTTTTTTTGTGTCTAAATTAGGAGCAAAAAATAGCAAAACCGAATCATAATTTAAGCCATACCATCATGAAATTTGGTATAAAGGTAGGTAATGATGGCACAATTTTGGTGTGACTCAATGAGCTAAAAATTTTGGGGGGTTGTTGAGATATTGGGGTTCAAGAGGGGTAAAAAATATAGGTCAAATGAGACGTCAAATAAAAGGTCTTCACTAGTACATTTCAACCCCGTTTTTACTTTTAGTAAAGTTTTTGTAGTTTTTGAGTTATTAGCCATAATAAAAACGAAACTTTGACCAAATTCACAGGGTACACCAGTGACCCCACAGTGCTGTAATTTGGTATGCGTGTAGCTTATGTATCACAAATATAGGCAAATGTCTGAAATCTAGAATAACTGCAATTTGTACCCCAAAAAAATTTAACCAATTAACATGTTAATTGGTTTAGCTTTCGTGGCACTATTTTGATAGTCAAAGATTACGAACAATATTTTTTTGTATTTATGGTAGACTTGCGAGATCTCAGTTCGCGGTAAACCACTAGTATTATCAAATTTTAAAGAAAATCGACTAAGTTTAGGTGATTAATTCGATATAAAACTTACTGTCTACTCTTGCAATCGACACCCAAAAGTAAAGGCCAACTAAAAAAGGGACAGCAAGAGATATCTCGAGACCTAACCAATACAGTATCTATGGTTAGATGGCAAGCATTATGCAATAGCAGAACATAAGTTTAATAAAGTGTTGGTTTTTACATGCCAAAATAAATTTCACATTTTTATGGTAAACATTTCACAAATTTATATATTAACCTCATCAAAATAACCCCTTCCATTTTTGTGCGTTAAACACCTTATATTTAGGGTGAAACTTAGGATAGCATCTGAAATGTAAATATGCGTAAATACATACGTGGTAACAAAGATATTATTTTGTAACAGAAATGTAGGTAAGTGTCATTTATTTCTTTTTTCTACTGGTATTTATTAAGATCGAAAACTTTATAGAAACAAGCTCTACCTTCATGTTTTAATATTTTATTATATTACATGAACGTACTTATCTTTTTCTTATAAAACATATCTAATCCACTCATGTACCTACTTTCTCGTGTCTTCCACAAAATAAATGCAAGCTGTTACAGCGGCCTCTTTCAGGTAGGGAGGAAAGTATAAAGATTTAACAGGGTCGATATATCTTCCGGATAAAGTAGAAATCTCGGTGTTATGTGTAGTCAGTCGAATTGAGTGAACAGATATATTTACTGCCGTACCTATATAAACAAGGTGATTTCGTTATCTTACACAAACAATATTCAAGAGGAAAATTGACTGTATCTTCTAAAAGTGTCACCCGTTATAAATTGTTGTTATACGTTCCTGCTTTCAATAAAAGGAAATAGCGTATAAATTATGCCGAATACAAAAACGGTAAACTCATCGTATAATTGATTGAGATCTCCGAATCAACTTTGGCAAATCGGAGTTGTATGTATGTATGTTTGTTTATCCGAGGATAACTTTCGAAGCGTTGACCCGATCGACGTGAAATTTGATATACGAGTATACTCGTAGGTAGGTATGGTGTGACCAAATGACTAAATGGCACGTTTAATAAAAGGTCTTTATGAGTACATTTCGACCTTGTTTTTATTTTTAGTTTAAACATTGTAGTTTGTAAGTTATTAGCCATAGTAAAAACGGAACTTTGACGAAATTCACAGGGTACACCAGTGACCCCACAATGCTGTAATTTGGTATGAGTGTAGCTTTAGTGACACAAATATAGGGAAAAGTCTGAAATCCAGAATAACTGTAAGTTCTACCTCAAAAAAGTGTAATCAATGAACTCCCATTACCTGTAATTTGAATGGAACTGTAGGTCAAGTCAGTTGGTTGTGCATTTCATGGCACTATTTTGATAGTCAAAGATTACAAATATTTTTTTGTGTTTTGATGAGAGACTCGCGAGATCTCAGTTCGGGGCGAACCACTAGTAATAATAATAATGCTTGACATTTCATATGGCGCTATCTAGCCCCAAACTAAGCAAAGCCAAACCCCAAACTATGGTAACTAGAAAACTGGTAGAATATTTATTAAATACTTTTTTTTTTAAGAATGCCTTTTTGATAAATTTTGTCCAACACTAACTAAATCAGCATCACAGCCCCACTGATTTGCTTTGAAAAGAGATGATAATGTTTGATATCGCGAACAAGAAATACAGACGAATGCCATCTGCTATATTTCCTCGTTTCGGTTCGATTACTCTCAAAAATATTTCCATGGAGTGAAACAATGTTGAACAATACTGCAAGATATTTGTTTCGTTTGATATTAGTGCTTATATATAAGAAAAACGGTTATGGAGCCATATCATTATTTAACGATTATGATTGTTGTTCCTGTCATAAGCTGCCAAATTTTCAATGGCGTTGACATAGCAACGACGGTCATTGAAAAATGATTGTGTTAGTGGAATACCAAAAGGTATCTATTAGTACCTATGTATACCATTCTAGTGAAGCGATTAGTTTACCAATCACCACTGGAGTGATGGAATAATTGACAGTTTAAATATTCAAACATTTCAATCCCCAATCGTTATAGTAGGTACATTATGATATAAGTGCGGTAAGTTGAAAATTACAGCCGAGGCGATATTGCTAGCCCGAACAAGAAAGCAGAAGCTGTAATTATCAAAGCGCGCGTATGTCATACGACGCTTTATAACATATTTGCGAGGAAATAAATAAAACTCGGACTTTCTCGGAAAGAAAAAGCGCGCGGAATAATTTTTACTTGTTCACAAATTAGCAATGCGCGCGCATCAGCGCTTTTTTATGGCAAAGGTCAAAAACAGCCAGTATTACTAATAAAGTGAATTAATATTTTTATGTTTTTGTTATAGATGGAATGGAATGGTTGTTATTTATGGTCAAAATTAATTAAATTAATGAATTAAATGTTTATTTTTTATATTTTATCTCCCAAAGTTGTCAGAATAGTGGTCAACATTTTATTCATAAAATGTTGACCACTATTCTGGCATAAAAACTCTGCTAAGATTTAAAAAAGTACCGTTCGTTTTAGACTGATCATCTTGATAGACCGTACGTTTTTCCTTATTAACAAGAAACTCGTGCGTTTTACATTACAATAACGCACAAGTACGTAATGACATACATTACGATATTGAAATTGGTGAAATAAGAGACCCTTTACGAGCAAATGTGTTATAAAATTATTATATTATGGTAAATATTATCGTTTGAATAGTGCATGAAGTTCCAAACCAATTTAAGCACGAAATTGCACCAAACACTATTCAGTCCTATGAGATTCAGACATATACGTTAGAGTAAAAGCAAATTGTTTTATGCAAGTTCCGGAATTCGAAGACATGACATTGTAATGCGGGCCTTGGAAATTGTCTAACAAGCGTTAGGAGTTTACCTCTGACGGTGCAACAAAGTTGCTATGAAGGAAACTATCATTGTCAGTTACTAAGTAATTCAGTGTCACATATTTATGAGTTGTATTTGTATTTGCTTGATAGTATTGCTAGATTGATTATCATATTAATTATCGGGGTGTAAATTCAAACAAAAAAGAAGAAAGCGATTCTATACTTACGTAGAATATTGTCACATTTTTGATGAATGGTCTACATCCATCAACAGATTATGAAACGGCTCAATTGAATTTAAGATTGAAATCTTTTGTAAAAAAGGCAGATTGGGTAGGGAATTAATGGCACCAAAAATTAGCAATGCAAACGAGACTTAGGAAAAGCAAAACCACAATTGTATTTTCTTAATTATAACCGTAACACAGCAGATATTTCTAATGATGCTCTGATTCTTTTAATTGGGGTATTTAAATATTTTTTATTGTTCTTTGTATTTTCTGTGGACGTCATGAAAAGGCTCAGGGTTGATCAGCAATCTATAAAGAAAGGTATTTTTGGCGTTTCTATATGTAATCGAAACAGAATTGAGAAGCTACGTAAACAAAGTCACTGACATATCCCAGAGGATTAGCAAACTGAAGTGACGCGAAGGCAGTGGGTGGGACGGGATACATAGATCGAAGAACTGAGGGTAGTTTGTTCGATTCTCGAGTCGATCACACACTGTAAAGCGCAGCTTAAGACGGTCCTCACTTGATGGAAAGACGACCTAATAAAGACCAGATCGGTGGCTCTGAAAATCTATGGGAGCCGCCTAAGTTCAGCAGTTATCATTTGACTGATATGTTGATTAGGATTGGTTATTGCCATATTAGTAGAATTAAATAATATCGATCCATCGTCAAAAATAGTAAATCCTCACTTAAAAGCACTCAGCGAGACGATGATTGCAGTTACAGGTTGTTATGAAACCACAATCATCCATTCTTATATTCTGACCACGCTAAGTCTGAATAATGCTTGAAAACAATTTCCGAAGTTTCCAACTACCGAGTCGTCACAGCAAACCAGCATAGCAGCAGTTAACGTTACTTTAACACACCAATTAGTTTTACTACCAACTATTTTATTGTCTAGGTTTATGATCAAAAAAGAGAACGGAGAGATTTGCCTAATAAAGAGGAGGGTAGAATATACAGCAGTGTAAGCGGATGGGCTGAAATTATTATGATGATAATGATGAAAAATATATATGTTTATTTATGTAATTAAATAGTTTTTATGACCTTCTATTGTCATGTTTATGTACTGCAGAGTCTGCATTACGAATACCTTGGACAGCACACCGTATAAATGTGTCAATACTGGAAGAACTCAAGCTTGGATATTCCATAAGGCTTTCCGCGCAGTGTTTTGCTCTCAGTCTTTAGTCTCTAAACGCAAGCGTATAATTTACCAAAAAAAAGTAGCTTTGACAATCCAGAGATAATGGTTACGGAAAAGGTAGAGGGTAAAAGGCCACGTGGAATAAGCCCTAAACGATTGTCGGACCAGGTATCCAGACATCAAGTCAAGTCAATAATATCAAGTCAGCGCAGCTCTCCAGCTCTTACACCCCTTCGAAGGAAGGGGAAGAGGAGTAATGCATACATCCCTATGGCGGACAGCAGATCAGATCGTATCCCCCCCCCCCATGCTAGAATTAGAATGAGTGTTTTTTTATACATTTGGAACTAGCATATAACCAACCTGATGTTAAGCTCCGTCAAACTCACGATCCTCAGCAATAAGGGAACAATGGAGGAAATGGAGAGTTAGCGTGGCAGGACTACAGTGCGAATTGAACAAGCAGAGAACAAACCGGGTGTAAAAACAAAACGATTGAAATAAAACACAAAAATGTGAATAACAAGCCCTGCAAGTAACTTCAAGCGGAACTCTCAATTTTACCTAACTTTTATTTGTGTGAAATGTATTTGGAATTATAAAACTACATGCCACTACAAAAGGGGATTGTTAATAAAAGTCTCTCAAACTCCTTTTGAATACTGATTTTGACACTATCCTTGAAGAAAATATAAGATGGAATTATAGATTGCTTATTTTGAATGAACTTCACGTAATAATTATGATTTTTCTAAAATTTTTATTATTGTTTTTCATAGTACCTGTCTTTTACATAAATTTATTTTACACTAGTTGACCCGGCGAACTTCCTACCGCCTTGACATGCATATGACTCGGGCTGCCAATGTATTGTCAATCGGCCATCATTAGCTACATCTATCTATGAGAAAATGAATTTTTGTCATAATTTTTTTAGTGTACATTATTTTTTCAATATAGTTATTCTGCTATTCGGGACGAAGACAAATCCAACAAATCAAAGATCATCAAAATCGGTCCCGCCGTTCTTGAGTTATATATGGTGTAACTAACCCGACTTTGTTTTATTGATCGAGCGTAGCGAGATCTCCAAATCAACTTGGGCAAATTGGCGTTGTATGTATGAATGTATGTATGTTTGTTTGTCCAAAGATAACTTTCGAAGCGTTTATCCGATCATCGTGAAATTTGATACATAGGTAAGCAGTGCTGGCCACAATTTTGATGTGACTAAATGAATTTAAAATGTGGGGGGTTGTTGAGATATTGGGTGAACCCCAGAGGGGTAAAAAAAATTAAAATGAGACTATTAGGTCAAGTGGAATGTCAAATATAAGGTACTTTTTAGTACATTTAGACTCCGTTTTAATTTTTAGTAGTTTTTATAGATTTTGAGTTATTAGCTTTAATAAAAACTGAACTTTGACAAAATTCACAGGGTACACCAGTGACCCCACAGTGCTGTAATTTGGTATGCGTGTAGCTTAAGTGACACAAATATAGGCAAAAGTCTAAAATCCAGAATAATTGCCATTTGTACCCCAAAAAAATAGTAACCAAATAACATGAACCGCCGTGACCTGTAGTTTGAATGAAATTACAGGCCAAGTTATCTGGATATGCATTGCATGGCACTATTTTGATAGTCAAAGATTACAAATAATATTTTTTTGTTTTAATTGGAGACTCGCAAGATCTCAGTTCGGGGCGAATCACTAGTATATGTAAACTAATTTAATTAATTAATAAGTAATTAAGTATAAGTGTATTAAGTATGTATGTATGTAAGTATATTAAGCAATTAAGCGTAAGTAATAGTAATTAAGTAAAGCTTAATTATTCAACCAACAAAAAGGTATTATTTATTAAGAGAAATAATAATAGGTATACCTACACTGTTGTAGAAAAATTAAACATTTGAGTTTTATTTTTTTTTATTTTTTTATTAATATTGCTGGACATTTCACACAGCGCTATCTAGCCCCAAACTAAGCAGAACTTGTACTATGGGAACCAGATAACTGTTAAAATACTTATATACCTTTTTTTTGTAAATACATACTTATAATATATAAAAAAAACACCCAGACACGGAACAAATATCTCTAGATCCGCGGCGGGAATCGAACCCGCTACCTTCTGCGTCTCAGCCGGCTGTACGCCCACTGCGCCACGGAGTCAGTTATCTAAAGACCAACCGAGTCTATTTACCACAATAACCACTTGTTTATCTCGATTATCGTAAATAGCTGTCTGGGGCTACGCAATCAATGTCCTAAAGAAACTTATGCTTGGTGTTGATGTATAAATATACTAATATACGAGTAGCGATATTAGATTCCTCTTTATTTAAAAACGGATTACTTTTAACAGTTGTAACACCCGCTATGTCAGTGTACCTAGTCGAGTGTGCCGACTGCCGACCATACATTGAATAAATACAAGCGGCGATAACGAGCGGACCTGGCGGGAGTTGGATTTGAATTTGTGGACATTCCCGATGCTAAGCTGCAGCCGTAGCCGCTTTAATTGGAGAACATGTCACTGGTATTTTGCAGGTAGATTTTTGGGTACAAATATAACTCAAAAAAATTCGGGTCCTTCATTGTAAAACTGTTCTTACACTCGGTATTTTTTACTCATCCTTAGCCCTGTCAGTGGGGATGTAATAGTGATTTCGGTGATAAATTCGTCTTACGATTAATGTAGTGGATTTTTACCAAAATACCCACTGCTATATCAGCAGTGAGTATTTCAGGAATAATTAGAATAAGGTTATTTCTGAGCCTAAACGACGACTTGTCTGTCATAACGGCTGAAGGTGAATGTATCACAGGTTTATTAAATTCCAGGAGGGGTAGGTATGTAACATCTTGAAGGTTTAAGGTAGTAGTATATGTTATGAGAATATTAAATATTAAATATGCTTTTCAAAGTACAAAACACTGTGCCTTATAAAAATGTATTAGATTTTATGTACATTAATGTTAGTTCTAAGGATACATTTATATGTGTAAGAAATAAGAACTTATTTCCTTTAGTCTGTTGCCTGAAATAAAGAAGTTTTTCATTGATCGAGCGAAGCGAGATCTCCAAATCAACGTTGTATGTATGTATGTATGTATGAATGTTTGTTTGTCCGAGGATAACTTTCGAAGCGTTTATTCAATCATTGTGAAATTTGGTACATAGGTTTGGTGGTGATGGCACAATTTTGGTGTGACTAAATGACCTAAAAATGTGGGGGGTTTGTTGAGTTATTAGGGTTCAAGAGGGGTAAAAGTAATAACAAAATAGGACTATCCGGTAAAGTGGCACGTCTAATAAAAGGTATTTGTGAGTACATTTCGACCCCGTTTTTATTTTTAGTTTAAACTTTATAGTTTTTAAGTTATTAGCCATAATAAAAACTGAACTTTGACAAAATTCGCAGGGTACACCAGTGACCCCACATTGCTGAAATTTAGTATGCGTGTAGCTTTAATGATACAAATATAGGCAAAAGTTTGAAATCCAGAATAAATGCAATTTTTACCCCAAAAAAGTCTAACTAATTAACATGAACTCCCGTTACCTGTAATTTGATTGAAACTGTAGATCAAGATAGTTGTTCGTGCATTTCAGGGCACTATTTTGATAGTTAAAAATAACAACAAATATTATTTTTTAATTTTTATGGGAGTTTCGCGAGATCTCAGTTCAGGGCGAACCACTAGATTAGTGAATTGGTACCTTCTTGATCTTCGTGTTATATCTAAGACCACAGTATCACCTACCATCTGGCGTGATATGGATCAAACGGCGACCACCATTGTTAAAAAATATGGAATTTTCCAACCTGTTTATTACAGACGTCAAACTATGGTCAAATAAATTCAATTTGACCATAAGACATTACGAAATACTAATGTGTTCCGAAGATTATCCCAAAATACATTTACATTCATTCATTCATTCATTTCCTTACCTGCTCAAAGACACGTCGGTTTCCGAAGCGCCTCGATTCAATCGAAGGCGAATTACAGTCGCTACGATTTCTCACCGAATGAAAGTGGACGGTTTCCAATTTATATTCCCTAAACTTTATTTTATGTAGGGTGAAACTGTCAGTCAACAATTTTAAGGAGATTCTCTGATGATTTCAGGCACAGCCATTCCTTGTTTGTTGACAATCCACCCTGTACGTTTAAATCTGTTACGATTATTGAGCCATTATTTTATTGTTTCAGTACCACTTTTTCTGATACCTTTTTTTGCGCAATTTTAGAAAACGAAATTGATAAAAGTTGTATATTCATTATTGTCCCTACACAAATAGATTACAGACAAAAAAGCTTTTAAAAAGTACATGTACAGAGGCGAGCTTAACCCTAACAAGAGTTTTCCTTCAGCAAACCTTTGAAGATGGATTTGATATATAGTACGCTGTGGTGGGTACGTGCACAGAAAATGATTATTGGAGAAAAAAACTGTCATCATCATCCTCATCCAAAGCCTGTATGTAACCCACTGCTGGGTGTAGGCCTCCCTTTGTAAACGCCACCCTTCCCGGTCCTATGCTGTGCGCACCCAGGAGTTGCCCGCGACTTTCTTTATTTCGTCAACTTACCGCGCCGTCGGACGTCCTAGACTTCTTAGGTCTGCTCTGGGCACTATTCAGTCAAAGATTTACTCCACCTGCCATCACCTCGTCTAGCCAAGTGTCCTGCCCAGTTCCACTTGAGTTCCACCACCCTTGTTCCGACGTCTTGGACTTTCGTCTGGCGTCGGAATTAAACTATAAACCTACAAAAACTACATAGGGACTTACTGGTACTTACATACCTTTTAAAATATACAATGTTTATGCAAAGTAAAAGTTATATCTGGTACATATTATACCTACATTATAATAATCTATATTAATATTATAAATTCGAAAGTAACTATGTATGTCTCTGTAAACCTTGGGTCGAAAATAGCTCTGATTATCTGTCATAAATCGTCCTTCAAATTATGTGTGAGAATACCAAATACGATTGAATATCCCTGATAAGTCATTCACAAGAAAAAAATCCAAGTGTATAAACTCGAATTTCTAAGATTAGAAGCCCACGTACCTATCTGGAATTATACGGGTCTTTGAGCGTAAGATGTTATTGCAAAAGATTTTTTTGGCAAAAATATAATCCTTCAAACGAAAATAGACATCACCCAAATTGCTTACGTGTAGTGTCGTCCCTGTCCCGCTCGATTGGCTTAGCTCAGACCTAATAGTAAATTCCCACACATACAAACCGCGTGCGGACAGGCCGCTAGGAAATTAAATCGTTTCTGTATGGAGTGTCAGGGTGCTGATATAAACGTAAGTAGAAAGTTTATGGACCAACTTTCTGCGTAGGCATATTTCACATAATTTGAATACTGTCACCAGGGCATCGTTAAAATTGTGATGGTATCTAATCCCGCGTGAATGGACAGGACAAATTGTCACAGAGTTGACGGAACAAATACGAAAACGCGCCCGCACTATTTGGATTAATAATTGCATAGAGTGGACTGGGGGTTGCTGTGGTAGCTGTTTTTTTATGACTCTTCATTGCAACGCTATCTAAGAATAAAGTGGGCTGGAAAACGCTGCGGTAGCTACAATTTTTTATGACACAATATTCAGTATTGGTACCTTATTTGTATAATTCTACCTATGTTCTGGCAAATAAATAAATCTTTAACCTTATCTCATTTTACGAAAGTGGGCTACGGATGATAATGGTCTGCAACAAGCCTGTAACAGTATCACCTCCTCACTGATAATTTTTTGCTCAGATTAGGTTATAGTACCAATATGTTTTTTTTGTTTATTTGTTATTTAGAATCTCAGTTAGGATTATAAATTAGTGTTATTGTATATACGTAAAATACTAGGCTATGTAAGTATGTAATTATTTAAGTATTTTTAGTTTTATAATATTTTATGTAGTTATATTTTTGTAATTTTTATCTCACCCACACGACTAACAAACAATAAAAATTATTTATGTGGGTAGGTAGGTAGGTGCTATACATACCTACCTTCACTCAATCCCCGCGAGCAGTGCAGGCTTCTGACGTCCGTGACGACACTATTTGGGGTCAGTAGAATACCAGCGTTAAGTAGCTAGGTTCTAGCCTTCCTACTTAGCACATGCTGAGCTGACGCCATTTTGGCATGACTGGAATTTGCAATTATGATGGAAGTTGCGTGAGATATTCCTGTATTTTTTGATTAACCTGTAATCTTTGACTTCTGGCATTCTTGTTACATATCCTTCTATTTACACCCACTCTTAGAGCCAGAAGTCAAGATTCGACATTACTTGAATGTCACCATCTTCTTTTGTGTTATATTTTGTAGTGTGTCGTGTCAAATAAATGTTTTAATTTTAATTTATGACTATTCTACGCGCATATATGTTTATAGGTGCTCCTAAACAAGAAACATTTTACGGCAACATGTTGCCAGCAACATGTTTTAATGCTTGTCAATATTGTCATTATTTCCTGGCCAGATTGGCACAATATTTGCCGATGAAATCGAATATCGAATCGTGGGCAACATTAGATAGCAATTATAGACCAGCTTATAACAGGTACCTGTTTTAATTCTGCTTTAGTAATAAATACTGGACACGAGATTAAATTTAAGTTAACCAATGAACTTCATTTCCTAAACGTAGAGTTAAAATCTTCACTCGGTCTAAAGCTTTCAATGAATAAGAGATTTTCTACATTTGGTATAATATATCCATTCGTTTGAATAATGCTTGCTACACTGTAAGTTACGCAACTTACAATGTGTCTTTAAATAGGATCTGCAGCCAACAATTCAGGGCCCTTATAATTTATCAAGTCTGTTCCATAATTCGTCCATAGGATTTTATTGATGTTCATTCTTCCCGACGACCGACGGCGACATGTTTAGTAGATAAAATCCAGCTTTCCCAGTAACCAAGAATAAAAAAATAAATGTGTTACTCTCTATTCATGAAAGATAAGATGTACTTACGAGTACGCGTTAATTTTTCTTTTATTTAAAATATAATTAATTTAAAATTAGATTAGCTTATGTACCTACGTAGGTACAAACATTCGATGGATTAAATTCTTCGACTGTTAAAATATTCGTTGAAAAGATACCGGTTCAGATCAAAGAAAATTTTGATTTCTCGATAGAACTTGCAAAGTTTGCAATAGCTCCGGAAGGCGATACCTTATTATGCCTCGTAATTTTCTCTTTCTCGTTCATTACGTTATTTAACAGAAGAATATAAAATATGTTTTAATTACTCATAAGGGATATGGCAATAGATACATAAGTCTGGCCGCATACGAGCCAAGCGCTACAGCCACAAAACGCCGCCACCTGAAGCTGGAAGCGGCACCTTAGTAGCGGAAGCGCACGACAGCCACTTTTTTACTGTTATTCTTCTCATACATGATGAGTTCACATAAATTATACGATACTAGTAAATGCTGTCCGCCGATCGGTATCGTTTTGTGACTGTAGCGCGTCGCTAGTGTGCGGCGAGGCTATGTGGGTATAAAAAAGTTATTTATCTTAAGCCGGTATCTTTTACCAATTTAAACTTGCCTTTTAATATAAAAACTGGGTTCGGTGGTCAGCCAACGAATGTCATAAAACTGATTGCAATGTATGGGTCGCAGGCATTTTGTGTGAATCCACTGTTTACTAGGGCGTCGTCAGTTTAGAAAAGCTCGCTGTTATGTAATATGCCAAAGGCAAAATGACAACTTGTTCAATTGTTATAATTTCAACGTTGGTTTTGGGGTGACCATGAAGAAAACACAGTTTGGACACATCAAACTTTATTTCAAAGCAGACACACCGTATGGCAAAAGCTCGATAGGTTTTTTTTTAATAAAAAAGAATTATGTATTATTGACCAATAATAATACATAATGCTAACGTAGCGGCAGCAGACAGACTGTAGTCAGCAGGTCGTTAGGTTTTTTTTAATAAATATAATTAATTATGTATTATTGACCAATAACGTAGCGACAGCAGACAGGCGGTATGGCAGTAGGTCGTTAGGTTCTTTTTATTTAATAAATAAAAAATAATTATGTATTATTGAACAATAATACACAATTCTAACGTAGCAGCAGCAAATACAGCGTATGTAGGTCGTTAGGTTTTTTATTTAATAAATAAAAAATAATTATGTATTATTGACCAATTATACTGTGCCTCCGCGAACCAGATTCTATGGTCACCTTAGTACTTTTTAGGTGCCGAATAACCTCAAAAATCTTCAATCAAATGTTTAGGCATAATATATAATGACACGGCAATATACATTTTATCTTCAGCATATTACATAACAGCGAGCGTTTCTAAACTGACGACGCCCTATGTAAACGGCAGATTCACACAAAATGCCTGTGACATTTGTATTACATCTTCAGAAATATTTGTGAATTAAAAATTTCTTCACAAAATTGTAAATTACTCATGTCCTTATCAAACATTGCAAGTGAAAGATCATATAACTACTTTAATTCATGCAACTAAAGTTCTAATTACCCAAAACATCCGACGCTGAAATTGCAACAAACACCTTCCTCCGAAGAGTTAAATGTTACTTTACTTACCAAGTTAATGTTTCCAATTCATATAAAACAACTCTAGCTCCAAGATGTGATGGATTTCCTTTGGATCTAATAATTTTTTTGTTTTCTTACTTTATGGTTCTCTTCCATAAATAAATAATTATTCTCATGAAAACCGAAGTAGGATAGTGATTTATGGATTGTTCTTTTTGTATTTAAGCAAGTATTGATTCCTATCATAAATTATGAGCTTTACAAAGTAATGAACTGAAGTAATGGGTTACCATGACGCCTTATTGCTAATAAATAGCAGACCTGAACTGAATAGTTTGAAAATAAACGTCATGACTAGCTGTTGCTAACATTGGCTGGATGTAAAAAGTACCCCGCATCAGATCAGTTAAAGAAAGAAAAAGAGCCACTTTTAAAACTTAACACAGTAAAAAACTGGGCGGTTTTAATTAGATTTCAGCACTAAAACTATCGACGCCAAGTCAGTCTGTTTTTCCATTAAATACGTCGAAAACAAGAAGTCGAAGTCAACTCCGTTGTAGATGAATTTGCGTTCGAAGTAAACAAGAGCAGAGTCTGTTAGCTTTTTATTTTCCTCGGTAATTGGATCCTGCGACACGGTTGAAGTTCCGTAGATCTAGGTGTTTATAAAAACCTTAAATAGGGTAAGCCGGTAGGAAGCTAAATATCGCATCGTATATTTTTAAGTCAAATTTAATTTTTATCTCGCGTTTTTACTACTCTTGCGCGAGTGGCTAATAAAAGCCACCCGCATAATATCATTTCTAGAGTACGTGTTATTCTCTTCACGTAAATTGTGTTAAACATATCTACGATACAAATAAACCTAATAACTTTGCTCCGCGTATATCTTGTTTAGTTACTAAGTACTCTCCATGTTTATCATGTTAAGACTATATTACAATTTCTTATAAACCTCACTAGGTAAGTTAATTTGATTCTTAATTATAACTTTGCATCAAGGAAAACTAAAAGCAGAAGTAAAATATTTAGAGTTCATACCCTTACTACGCTATAATAATTAATTTCGTATTCGTTGCCTACCGTTACCGGTTACGTAATGATTTCCAAGCTATCTGAGCCATCTGACCCAATTCGCAACCTCGTAGCTAGAGGGTCTTATCCAACGCAGATGCATCAAACAATTAAACAGAAATCCTGATTCAGAATATGAATGCGGACTATCGAAACTAACTTCAGCACCTGAAGATAATTGTTTTGACCCCCAGGTAAAGTTATAGAACTCAGCTGGTTCCTAATTGCCGTGAAGTTTAACTAAAATTTACAGATTTAGATAACCTATGCACGGATTAACGAAATTTCAGATGTAGTAGTTGGAAATAGCAACTTTCCTATGTATAAGTCAGTGAGGGAAAGCCTAAGGAATACCTAATTCTTCAGTATCGGCATACCTCCTTCAATATCTATCTTTTTACTGTAGATATATTATTTAGTGACTGATGGTTGCAAAACACTAGTATATTTGTATCCACAACGGAGGTCATTTCACGGACTCTGGGATAGGTAGAGCAATTCTTGACAAAGGTGTACCACGGGCTGCGCTATTAACAGAGAGCAGAAACATCTTTTCTTTGTAAGAACGTCTTTTGACTCTACCCTGTCTTAAATACTGGTAATCTCTACAACGATAGTATTTTACTTAAATGAAAAAACTTCGCTACACTACACTACACTCCTATAAGAATTTAAACCAAAAATTAAACAAATGTTGTTTATGTGGCCAAAAATATTGATTCATCCGTTTGACTTTCTTTATTATATCTGATAGATATCAGAAAATCTAAGCAGAAAATATCAGCTTAAATACCAATCATTTAAATTAGAAACTTTATCTTACCACCTTGTTACCTATATGATGACAGTCATCAAATATATATACGAATGTAATGTTTTATTTGAGATATCAATATTTACTTTCATTTCTAAGTATGCGTAGTAAACCATTCTGTTTATGGAGTGTATTTAGCAGATATTAATATAATTTAGCTAGTAAAGCTAGCAATTAATTAAATTGAGAGAAATACACATTATTCGGAAAGTCTGTATGTTTATACTCGGCGCGGCGAACCTTGATCCCTATGTCACTGACAGCTAATGTCACCATATAACATTGTAGTGGCGTCACCATTAAATTGGGATCATATTGGGGGCGTCTAAAAATGCCATTTATAAACTTTCCCGTAGCTTTATACCATTAGTAATGATATTCCGTTGATATTTTTAACAATTCTTAACATTTACAAGAAGTTATCTCAATCTGAATTTATGTTTACGTCCTGCAAAACTTACGTCGTGTGACGTTTATCGACTAGGGCGGCAAGTATCGATAAAAAAATGTCGGTAATGGAAACGAGTGCACAATTTTTTCATTTCATTGACACATTGAACATTCATTTTCATGATAAAATATATACTTATATAGCAAAAACGTGTTTACCGGGTTAAACATTATTAGAAAATAACAAGGTTGGAAACTTTCGTTTTACTTACCTACTTAATCTATGCCAAAAATCTTAAATTAATACAACAACAACATAATGGACATTAAAAATGCACATTATAATATTTTTTAAAACATGTTTACCAACGTGGCTGAATGCAAGCCACGCCTTTGTCTAAAAAAAAAATTATCGACACGACCAAAGACACGACCAATCACTAACACGAACAGTCATAGGGATCAAGGTTCGCCGCGCCGAGTATAGTGTAAGGTTGTATCAGTAAGTGACCTACTCAGTTCTCGGAATTAATATCCAACAGAACAGCAAAATGGCTTTTGTAACGCAGTCGATCTCTAAGGCGCGGGACAAATACAAGAGGCGTCGGACGGAGGCGAGGCGCGAGCGTAACGCCGGCGCGGCGCCACTTCCTCGAATTTTAATACAAAATGTATAGAAGAGGTGTGGCGCGAGACATACTGAGACGGTGGAGCGCGGGCGGGGTGCGGGCGCCGCTTCCTCGCCCTCGGTGCACCCGCAGATAGCAGTGGCATGCTCCTTTCCTGCTTGCCACACAGGGTGGACCGCATAACTTCTGATCTTTTGTAAGTTCTCCAAATGCACCAGAGCTTGCAGATCCTCTTCATCTGACGAAAAAACATCATGTTGTCGTGATAAATCAAACACTAGAATGCCCCAAATGCATCCACTGTGTTCGCCCACGCCTCGCCTTTCCGACTCCGTTAGCGCGCCTGTTCTACGCTGCACCGGCGTAAGAAATATGATTTGGGTGCAGCTTTATGATTTTCATTGTTGTAAAATCAAGTCGTTGAGAAAACACTTAGGTATGTACTTTATTCAATTTACGAGCATGTAGATTCCGGTTTTCTAATAACTCTATGAGGAATCAAGAAACGCGATATACCTAAGTATCAATAATGTCCAAAATAAATAAATAATAAATAAAATAAATAAATATTGCTGGACATTTCACACAGCGCTATCTAGCCCCAAATTAAGCAGAGCTTGTACTATGGGAACCAGATAACTGATAGAATACGTGTATACTTTTTTTTGTAAATACATACCTACTTCTATTATATAGAAAAACAACAAGACCTGGAACAGATATCTGTAGATCATGCAAACATTTGTTCCGCGGCGGGGATCGAACCCACTACCTCCTGCGTCTCAGCCGATTATATTTGGACCATCGTCTCCTCGACAAGGAAACAGCTTTGTAGCTTATTTTAGACACTAGACTAGACGCTCAAAGGGTATCCTTTACATTTCTAGTAGCTTGGAGAACTTTGTAGAAGCCTCTGGAGGTGCAAAGTCGCACATTAGGCTTTAGACTGAGCAACACTCTCAACATCTCGGTCCAAAAGGCATTCCGGCTCGGCTATTGAAAATGTTACTTTTGCCTTGTGATGTTAGTATAAGTACTAATGTAATAAGTGCATCATAATATTATTGTAGTGCCTCAAGAGGGCTCATTTTTTGGACCAAACACATATCTATTGTAAAACAATAAATAAATATATGAAAAAGTCGGAAATGTTAAAATTTTGAACTGGCTTTGTGTTATTAACTTATGTTTTTTTCCTAGCGCAAGTTTAATTTTTAGGGTTTCTTAGTCTGAGTAGGAACTCAAATTTCGCCATGTCTGTCTGTCTGTTCGACCAGTTACAATGGTTTTATTTGTAGACTATTATTACTGTAAGCTGAAGTTTGGCGGTTATACGTTTTAGTGACGCTTAGTAAGTCATGAATCAAAAACTTAAAAAATATATGTTTTTAGGGTCGTTTCACTATATAAACCTTATGGGTGATTTTTTTACCCACGAATCCCATTGTTGGGGTATCGTTGAATAGATCTTCCAAAGTAAAGTTTAATCAACACTTTTTTGATACAAGACTTCGTTGACGAAATATAAAGGTTGAAAGTTTTAATTTTCATAATAGTCGTCTGTGTCTCCCTTTCAGCCAAACCGCATTTTTTGGATACCTACCTATAAGTATCCACAATGTTAGCACATTATACTGAAGCTGTGAGAATAATTATTAAAGATGAGTAGACTAGTTTACGAGCAGTAGTCGACTAACTCAACTAAGAAACAACAAAATTAACTTTGTATTTTATAATGACTAAGATACAGTCGTACTGACTACGGAACCCTTCACTGTGCGTGTGTTCACTGTCCAACGCGCGCTTGTCCAGTTATTTAATAGTTGACAGGGACAAAAAGTACGAGTAGCTGTCTATAAACTTAATAAGCAAGGGCCGGTATCCACTGAAGCTAAGCAGAGAGAAGTGTAAAATCAACCAATACGAGTAGTAACGCACGTAAATAACGTAAGACAATTTTGACGTGATTCTGTTGGCTGAATTTACACATCTCCTCTCCTCTCAGCTTCGGTGGAAACCGGCTCTTATGCTTGATTTGAAATTGACTGTCAATATCAAGTAAAATGATACAGTTTAAGCGCACGCAGAGCGATATCATAGCAGTTTTAACGCAATATGGTTAAATCATATTTTATATGCCTCTAGCTAGTCAATTACATGAAATTAACTTTGTTCACGCGTAGGTAACGTTTTATACCCTCCGATTTAATTTACCAAACATTTGCAGGAAATACGCAGTGAACCAGCTCATAAATGTCACAGTATAGTCATATATGTACATATATTACATCTATGTATGTTTAGCAAGTAAATATAAATACATATAAGCACGTTATAATTACTAAACGATCGCGTTATAATTATCGTCTTGACAAATAGAGAACCATTGTCTTGTCACTTTAGATTTACCTCAATAGGCCACTGATTGATATATGATACTGATTGATAGGCCATAGGAAGAATATGAACTTGAAGCGTAGGTAAGCACTACGCACTAGAAATGGGGTCCATAATTATACAAAACAGGTATAATTATGTACCTCCCAATGTCCTGACCTGAATCACCCAATGTTGTATTTTTGATCGAGCGAAGCGAGATCTCCAAATCAACTTGGGCAAATCGGCGTTGTATGTATGTATGTATATTTGTTTGTTCGAGGACAACTTTCGAAGCGTATATCCGATCATCGTGAAATTTGGTGTACAGGTAGGTAATGATAGCACAATTTTGGTGTGACTCAATGAGCGAAAACTCGGGGGTTGATGAAATATTGGGGTTCAAGAAGGGTAAAAAAAATGAAAATTAGGCTATTAGGTCAAAAGAGACGTCAAATGAAATGTCTTCATTAGTACATTTCGACCGCGTTTTTACTTTTAGTAAAGTTTTTGTAGTTTTTGAGTTATTAGCTATAATAATAACCAAGCTTTGACAAAATTCACAGGGTAGTGACCCCACAGGGCTGTAATTTGGTATGCGTGTAGCTTGAGTATCACAAATATAGGCAAAAGTCTGAAATCTAGAATAACTGCAATTTGTACCCCAAAAAATCATATCCAATTAACATGAACTCCCGTTACCTGTAATTTGAATGAAACTGTAGGCTTGACCTGTAGGTTTATATGGTTTTTATTTCGTGGCACTATTTTGATTGTCAAAGATTACGAATATATTTTTTTTATGGTAGACTTGGGAGATCTCAGTTCGTGGCGAACCACTAGTACGAACATTATATTGTTTTAGTACGTTGTTGAATTTGAGTTAGGCTTATGCAAAATTACGATTGTCACAATGAAGCATGTTAGAAAAAATCAAAACAACATACCTATAATTTAACGTAGAATTACGGGTACATGTTGAACTTACGCTTTATCTTCCATAATAACATCATTATAAAAGCATTATATACGTAACTATGCTATTCATTGTGTAAGTAATTCGGTACCTAAGGGCCTTATCGTAGCGATTTGTGAACGTAAATAAATAAATATATATCGCTGGACATTTCACACAGCGATATCTGGCCCCAAACTAAGCAGAGCTTGTACTATGGGAACCAGATAACTGATAGAATACTTATATACTTTTTTTTTGTTTGTAAATACATATTTATAATATATAGAAAAACACCCAGACACGGAACAAATATCTGTAGATCATGCAAACATTTGTTCCGTGGCGGGAATCGAACCCACTACCTCCTGCGTCTCAGCCGGCTATACATCCACCGCGCCACGGAGGCAGTCAGTTCAAGGTGTTCGCCGCGAGTTCGCCCCGAGTTCCCGAAGTGCACACCGCGTTCGCTCAATAGGTAAACATGTGCGTCCCGCCACACTTCAGCCCGTCATGTTGTAGAAACTATTGTAAAGTATAATTTTACCCTTAACCACTGACGTGTCATATTGTAACACTATCACTGACGTACGAATACATTCGTCTGTGTTTCTAAATACGTCTGGCAGAAATCAAGTGTTATTAATATGTTTATTTTTTGTAACATAATAAAATTTTTCAAATACAAGATACAGAGATATATAAAGCAATAAAAATATTCATAAAAATTATTTATTAATAAACATATTTCGAGGTATCGAAACCAAATACAAAAAATTATAAAAAACCAACTAAAAAAAACTAACAATTAAGTAGGAACTTTTTTCCTTCGTTTTATCACGTAATTAGGATGGATTTTATGAAATCAATAACACATTATGAGTAAATCACATGTATAGGCAGTTATTGCAGGTTGGTTTTCAACACTGCATGCAGATCGGCTGACCACACATTGAACACCCGTAATGGGTTCGAGTAGTTCTTAATGGCTCTTCAGCGGACCATTTCATGCAATTTCTTTTTCCATTAGAGTATTTTCGATCACGTGGTGTGTCATTCTCGGTAACAGCATCCGTCCCAGGTTCGCTTACCTGATCTCTAATTTCTCTTTATTGAGAGTCAGTTTGGCTGGCAAAATGTAACAATGGAATGTCGTCATCAGAAGTGTCTTCAGGAACCGTTTCAAGAGCTTGTGTTGATGATACAATATCTATATTCTCAACATTTTCTTGACATTCCGAAGAATTGCCGCGTTCCAAGTGAATGCAATCAGTTTCATCTGCCGTTGCTTCGTCAGACTCACACGGCCAAGATTCTATAATTTCATCTCCATTACCACTGGAATCTTGAATTCGCTGTATTTTACGAGACATAGAAGGCCCAGGCAAAGTATTTCACCGCTTGCTATTCATTTTATCTACAAACAAAAACTATACAAAAACTAAAAAAGTTACACTAACACTGACCATACGAATGTCAGGTCGTCAAACTCACCTGTTTAGACTTGCGCCACGAATCTGCTTTCCCTGCTGCGCACGCGTCTCTAGCGACTAGGAAACTACCAAAAACAACGATGTCGTATTCCCGTGCAAAATGATTTTTTGAACGAATAACGGTTTCGGTGACGAATGTCATTCGTATGTCAGTGATTAAGGGTTAACAACGCCAATCAAATTTCATTTTGCCGCAAACTCACAGCGAGTGTGAACGTGTTTGCCGCGAGCAAACACGTTCACAAATCGCCTTGCTGGAAACACGTTAGCATCTTACTAGTGAATGTGATAACTTTTATTCGTTATTAAAGTGAAACTTTTCTTACATCGTCTCAAACTTTTTCGTCTGTGTGTTGCATGTCGCGTGACGGTCGGCCGCGGAGTAGGGATAAAGTGAAAGGCGCTCGTCAGAGCAGCCGAGGCCAATATGGCGGCGCCTATAGTTCGCATCAGCTGACCGTGTAGTGTATAGACTATTACTCATTTGTGCCAATGAAAATTTTTAGTTAAATGTCTATAATGTGAAACAAAGTTTCACTTTTACCGTGGTTTCATAAAACCACACAATCCTTTTCTTATTCTATTTACGAGTTTTCATATGATGATAATTAACCTGAACTAATAGCCGTCATGCATAAAAAGCTAGTAGCAAAGGCAAAGCTCAAAAGCCGGAATTCCGATATTAATAAGGAAAAATATATCGAATGTCGTAATCGCTGCAATAGAGTGTGTAGGGACGCGCAACGCCGTTATATTCATAAATCAGTCGAGGACTCTGATCCTGCTAAGGTTTGGAAGTTCCTCCGGTCATTGGGAATTGGAAAGTCACGTCAACAAGATAAAATTCCTCAACATATTAATTTAGATTCATTAAATCAGCACTTCACATCATCTTCTAATTTCGACGTACACGCGAAATCACAAACATTGCAACATCTTTCTTCTATTCCAACTCCTGACTATTCATCTTTCAATTTAAATCAATTCACTGATTGTGATGTTAAGAAGAGCATTGCATCTATTTCGTCTAATGCCATCGGCAACGACAGTATAAGTCGGAATATGATTGTTCCTATCCTCGATCAAATTGTCCCAATAATCTGTCACATCCTTAACTCCTCTATTACCAACTGTGTTTTCCCTACTTTCTGGAAAGAAGCTCAAGTCACTCCTCTCCCGAAAAAGAATAATCCAGCTTCTTTCTCAGATTTCCGTCCAATCTCTATTCTTCCTTTCCTATCCAAAGTCCTGGAACGTCTTGTTCATAAGCAACTAAGCACTTTTCTTTCCAGGAATAATCTTCTAAATCCTTTCCAATCCGGTTTCCGTCCAGGCCATAGTACTGTTTCAGCATTAGTTAAAATAACTGATGATATACGAGATGGCATGGACAACGGAAAAGTAACAGTACTATCACTTTTAGATTTTAGCAACGCTTTCAACAACGTTGACTTCGAAATTATTCTTGGTACCCTACGCTCTCTTAACGTATCTCCAACAGTGATTGAGTGGTTTTACAGTTATCTGAACGGGCGCCGTCAGCGTATACGCATTGATGATAGTTACTCATCGTGGTGCACGATATCAGCTGGTGTCCCTCAGGGTGGCGTTTTATCACCTCTTCTATTTGCAATTTTCATAAACTCAATATCCCAACAATTAACTTCATCCTACCACCTCTATGCAAACGATCTTCAAATTTACACACAAGATACAGTAGAGCGGCTGCCTGAAGCTATATATAGAATAAACCTTGACCTAGACCGTATTCTGGACTGGAGCAAGGCACATGGTCTTAGAGTTAACCCACTCAAAACTCAAGTAATCGTCGTTGGGGGTTCTAGGATGATATCGAGGATAGACTGGTCTTGCCTTCCACAAATTATATTTGATGGCACCTACGTTAAGCAGAGTGAGACGGTGAAAAATTTAGGCGTTCTCATAGACAGGCAACTGTCATGGGGACCTCAGATATCTAAAGTCAGCCGTAAGATGTTTGCCTCAGCGGGTTCTCTTAGGAGATTGCGTAACTTCCTTCCGACTGCCACTAAAATTTCGCTCGCGCAGTCTCTTCTTCTCCCGATACTAGACTATGCTGATGCTTCTTATCTAGATCTCACTGAACAGCAACTAGATAAACTTGAGCGCTTGCAAAACTTTGGCATCCGGTTCATCTTCGGCTTGCGGAAGTATGACCATGTGTCCGAATTTCGCAGTAAGCTCAAGTGGTTACCCATACGCCTTCGCCGGGATACTCACATCCTTCAGCATTTATATAACATCCTGTTCAACCCTTCCTCACCTTCCTATCTTAAAGAACGCTTCCATTTCCTCTATCAATCCAATCCTCGATCCTTGCGTTCACCTGACACACTCCAACTCAGGACACCTGTACACTCCTCCTCCTACTTTGATAAGTCTTTTACAGTGCAGGCTGTCCGGTTATGGAACGCGCTGCCGGTGGCTATCAGATGTGCCAAGTCACTTGCCATTTTTAAACGTATGCTCAGACAACACTATCTGAGTATTTGTCGCTAAATATATATGTATTTATTATTAATTATTTGTTTCTTAAATAAGTCTAAGTATGTATCTATGAATTATTATGAGTAGTTATTATTTAGATTCATGTAGTTTTTCATTTTCATTTATGCAAGTTTTATATATTTTTTTTTTATTTTTATATAATTAGTATTAGTATGTGTATGTACATGTAGTATGTCAGGTACACCCCAGGTAATGTCTACACAGTCCATTCCATCCAAAGGTTGTCTGGTAGAGATCGCTAATTAGCGATAAGACCGCCAATTGTATCCATAGATTTACGTAGTTGTTTTTTTTATATGTATTTGTTTCGTGGTGTGCAATAAAGTATTATCTAATCTAATCTAATTAATTTGACAAAATAATCTACTAATCCAGGGGGGCAATCGCGCTAATTTTGAACGATAATACCAAAGTAAAACCGAAACAAAAACGTTACGTTTCGTATCGCGTTGACACGCGTGTTATCAGTCAAACCAACGTGGGTTCCAACGTTAGACACGTTCAAAATTAGCGCGATTGCCCCCCCCCCCCCCCCCCCCCCCCCCAGATAAGTGTCTCCTGTTTCTAAAATAAAGAACCATTGATTGAGTAGTCCCGAGAATGCAATTCTCAAAGTGACTTGTTATGCGGATGATGGGAATATTTGGCTTTAGCCCTACTTATTGGTAAAATCTATATGTAGATACGTAGGGCTAAAGCCAAACATTCACATCATTCGCATAACAGAACCACAGACTGGACGGAGATTATACGACGCAATCGTCTGAATTGTTATTAGCTTTATCGTACTAGTATGAATGCGATCGCACGCGTAGTGAGCCGGCAACGGCGGGATTGGTATTAGAAGAGCCTCAGAGCCCCTAATACAGCCTGCAGCTGCGCTCGATAGACCACGTTGTAGCCGTAAATGGGGCTTACCTACTGATTGTTGTATTGATAGAAAACACTGGAAAATACTTTAGTCTGTGCGAATTGGCTTTTATTCCAATAGAATTATGCATGAGTTCGGTGGACGGCCTATCCATAGCATTGCCATTTATTTTATAGTCATGAATATTTTTAGTTTCATCAAAATCCAAGCACCTACCTATTCTGATATTCTCCCAATTCATTCATTCGCAACTTCGCTCGTTCCACAGACGCTGTTATTAAATCATAAAAAAGCCACCAAGACAGTCTTATACTTTTTATACTCTGTCCTTTGGAGATCCTTTTCGGGAAATACAGATTTGTGGTCCCCAAATTAGAGCTATAAATCACAGAGTATCAAATAAATTATTCAAGTTGCTGCCTTCTGTTATGAGATCCTTCCAATCTCGTGAATCTTAGGGTAAGCGGAACTTGTAACGTGAGACGAGTTGTCTTGTCTAGATATTGTTATTGTGAAATGATAAGGGTGAGGTACCTCGAAATACCTTTCGTAAAGTTTCATATGGGTGGCATTCTATTCTGGGGTCCTCTTTCAACTCTATTTCAGGATTGATATAAGAAATAAGCAATGCCGTTCACAAGTACATACAGGGTGTGGTGTAATGAGTGGATAATAGGGTACCTGCGGGTAGGGGCCATTGTGGCGGTTCAGAAAAATATTTGTTATGCTCAGTAAAAGTGCCTCGGTTTTCGAGATATTCGACATTTTCGAAATTTAAGAAATATTTCACCCTTCGTCACTATATTTGGCGCCAAGACTGTAAATTAAATTTTTTTTCTATCTGTTTTTTGGATAGTATTCTTGGATAGATGTGCTATCGAATGGAAACTATTATTTTTATAACACAAGCACAGTTATGTTTTTAAAATAAGATTTCACTAAAATTTTACTTGCTTTCGTTTGTTTTCCTGACCTTTACCCTTCTGTGGTGTAAAAAAAATGTATGGTCACTTGAATGCCAAATTAAAAAAAATTAGTCTATTTCATCGAGATTCCGAAATGGTATATTACATATCATTGTCACAACTTGATTCAAAATTAATTCCTACCAAACTTATCAAGGCGTAATTTAAAGAAATATTTTTAGCTATTATTAGCAATAATTGTCTACTGTTCGCAGAACTACTAGTAATTCTTGGAACAGATTGGTTCCCGGCCCAGCGGCAATCGACACTATGTCTATCTTGCTCTTTCATGCTATGAGTGAAAGAGAACTATCGTTTCGCGTAACGCATTTTTATGATTTTCGAGTCAGTGTGCTATCATACTACTTCCGTACAACAACGTGTTATCCTGTTTTGGATTGATACTCGTCGATTTTGTGCAGTGATTTCGGACTTTGTTTTGCCTAGCGATTTGGACGTCTTAATTTTGTGAACCTAACGATTTTGTGCTGTGATCTCGGACTTGATTTGCTTTGTAACTTGGATTTTTTGGTATTGCATATTGATTGCAATGTCTCAGCTATACACTGCGTCTGAATATGCGCAAATGCATTTAATCTACGGCGAGTGTGGTGGTAACGCCAATCGAGCAGCAGCACTGTATCGGGAAAGATTTCCCAATGCACGCCATCCCGATTATCGTGTGTTTATTCGCGTACACAATGCTTACATGGAAGGTCGAATTCCTGGAAGTGGCATCGGTGGCACGAGTTCTGGGAGACCACAAGTACATAATGAAGAGGACGTACTTGATGAAATTGCTGCTGATCCGACCACATCTGTGCGCGTAATAGCCTCTAATACTGGCATGTCAGCAAGAACAGTGCACCGAATTTTAAAAAGAGAAAAATTACATCCTTTTCACTACCAGTGCGTGCAATGTTTGCAGCCAAGAGATTACCCTGCACGAGTTGCATTTTGCCAAACAATGCTGAGAAAAATGAACGCTGATCCCGATTTCTTCGATAAAATTTTGTGGAGCGACGAATCCACGTGCAAAAAAGATGGGTATTTTAATATGCACAATCTGCACAGTTGGCAGCGTACAAACCCTCATTTGGCCAGAGAAGACAGGTCCCAGTACAAGTTCAAAATTAATTTATGGACTGGAATTCTAAATGGCAAAATCATCGGACCATTCGAATTGTCTGGAACATTGACTGCAGAAACGTATTTACATTTTTTATGGCACGAACTTCCACTTTTATTAGAAGATGTTTCATTAGAAGATAGAAAAAGAATGTGGCTGCAGCACGATGGTTGCCCCGCTCATTACGCCCGAAATGTTCGACAATACCTCGATGAAACATATCGTCGACGATGGATCGGTTGTTTGGGGACAATTTTGTGGCCACCTCGTTCACCAGACCTTAACCCATTGGACTTTTTTTACTGGGGATGCCTTAAAAAAAAGGTTTATAAAGACCCAATCAATACAGTGGACCAGCTACGGGAGCATGTGCGATTAGCTGCTCAGAAAATCACAGAGCAAAGAATTGCGAACAGGATTAAACGATCTTTTATCAAAAGGTGCAGAGCATGCATCAGAGCACGTGGTGGCCTTTTCGAATACCTTTTGTTATAGTAAATTTAATAAATGAAATGCATTTAAAATTTATTGTTTTGTTTTATTTCATTACCGAATTTTAAACTAACGTTTTTAGGTGATTTTAAGTAATGAAGTAAATTTTAGTACTATTTGTAATTTTATAATAATTAGCTCTACCCATTTTAATAGGAATTACTTTTGAATCAACTTGTGGAAATACCATGTAATATACCATTTCGGAATCTCGATGAAATAGGCTAATTTTTTTAAAATTTGGCATTCAAGTGACCATACATTTTTTTTACACCACAGAAGGGTAAAGGTCAGGAAAACAAACGAAAGCAAGTAAAATTTTAGTGAAATCTTATTTTAAAAACATAACTGTGCTTGTGTTATAAAAATAATAGTTTCCATTCTATAGTACATCTATCCAAGAATACAATCCAAAAAATAGATAGAAAAAAAATTCATTTGCAGTCTTGGCGCCAAAAATAGTGACGAAGGGTGAAATATTTCTTAAATTTCGAAAATGTCGAATATCTCGAAAACCGAGGGCACTTTTACTGAGCATAACAAATATTTTTCTGAACCGCCACAATGGCCCCTACCCGCAGGTACCCTATTATCCACTCATTACGCCACACCCTGTATATGACCTATTTAGTTTGAATGTAAGCTTCAGTTAATATTACTGTTTATAATTTGATTCGGATACAATAAAACAACATTACAAACAAACAGCTTTAACTACCGAGTAAGTTTTTCTGTTTGTAGACTAGATGATAAATATGTAAAGGATTTGCAAAACGATACTTTAACGATATTTCAAGGTATTTCAATTTGAATAAAGTTAGGAGATGTCACCAAACCCACCAAAATAAAATACTTATCGGTGTCTTTGATCTTTTCATGGATGATTTGTATGCAAAAGTATAAAGCTTGGTGAACAATAACTACTGTGGTGTAGACATTCGATCAAGCGGTAGAACATGGTAGAACTGGGTGTTCTGCTTGTAATTCTATATGTATCTAAAAAATGTAATCTGTCAAAGTTCTTTGGACATTTTTGTACTTTTAATTTATCTTCATCATCGTGTTTAACCATTATATACCCACTGATATACCTAATTTATATCCACAGTTCAAAAGAAAAGTTATGTTAGCGGACTGGAGGTCATACGTACACGTAAAAATTGAATCCAATTTAACAAACATTGCCAGTCCAATTCAAACCTTCTCCGAGAGACGTCATTAATCACCGTGACAAAAGGGTGGGGAGGGGGGAGGGGGGTTTAAGATTGACGCCTATGTCCGTCTGCATGCCTGTGCATCTTTCTATGTGTGGCATCGTAGCTCCATAAACGATGGACCGATCCGGACGCGGTTTTTTTTTTTTAATAGAAAAGGTTGTTTACCGACCTTAGATTAAAACAAAAAGGAAAGATACGGTA
This sequence comes from Philereme transversata, assembly GCA_963924445.1. Lineage (NCBI taxonomy): Eukaryota > Metazoa > Arthropoda > Insecta > Lepidoptera > Geometridae > Philereme > Philereme transversata. The sequence goes on from OZ004353.1 coordinate 11,404,570, forward strand.
CGCGCTTACATTGCTAATAGTCAAACTAGGCCCTGCTACACTGCATAGATAATCTCACGCACACGTTTATAAAATAATTACGTGGAGTGTCAATCCGGTGAGCGAGATAAAGTGAAGAACCTGTTTAATAATAATAAGAATATGTTTAGTGCAAGCGAGAGGAAATCAAGTGTCAGTTGCGACGCCTATTGCGTAAGTCAGTCCGATTGTGACTGAAGCGAAATTGTGTGCATGAACCTACTCGTAATTTGAGCTGCCCACTTGCGAGACGCTTGTGTCGTATCTTCTCTTTTTGTTTTAATCTAAGGCCCCGACACAAAACATGGTGTTCTAAAGGATGAGTTGGGTGTGCTAAAAAATGCTTGGTATTTTATATTAATACTTACGTACAAAAAATTTCTTAAGTTGCTTAAAACCTGGAAATGATCTGCATAATTTCCTATCGTCGTCACTAAAGGCAAGTGCTGATTTTATCGACGTTTTCTTTCAATGGCATATTTCCGCGACACAAACACCAATCTATCTTTTTAAGAGGCTCGTTTCCCTAAAACATTCAAATTGAGTATTTTGTTTGGAGTACAGTCAGCATAAATCACGTCATCCCTCGCCGGCATTACAAAGATTACCCTACATAATAGTGGTCCTTTCCGTTCAATTTCGCAAATCGTGTGTCGGCCGAACCCTCTGACGTATCGCGTTTCAGCCTCCCGAATTTAGTTTCTTGATGGCAAATTGAATTCTTTTGTACACTGTCCCAACAATTTACATTGATATAAGACGGCAATGATTCGGTTTTGGGATTCGTTTTTTTTTCATTTTTTTAGTGTAGGACTGTTACTGCAATGTTTACTATAAGTTTATTAGATTACTTTAAACCCTAACAATACAATAGAATTAAAACGATAATTTAAGTAAGATAATAAGGAAATGTAAATAAAAACTAAAACAATAAAGAAACCCCAAAAAACATAAGTAAAGTTGCAGGGGCATTGCATAATCCAAATGCCATGACTCGGAATTGCCACAGACCCTTTTCTGTAGAGAACGAAGTCTTCTCCTTGTCTTTAGGGTCTATTTCCACTTGCCAGTAGGCACTCTTCAAGTCTAGCATTCTAAACCATTTCATTAGAAGGAGACGGTACCTTTTAATGTTTTGTGCGTTTTACAGTTCATTTTGTATTAGTTACGCAATCTGTAATTGGTTACCTGGTTGTTCGGTGTCAAATTTTCTCAGATAATGTTTAAAAATATCACGTCATCATTATCATACACTCACAGCCACTTGCCATTTTTAAACGTATGGTCAGAGAACACTGTTTGAGTATTTTTCGTTAAATATCTATATATTTATTATTAATTAATATGTTTATTATATATGTAGTAATTATTTAGGTTCATTCATTTATGTTATTTTTTATTTTTTATATCATAAGTATAAGTATGTATATGTAGTATTAGGTACACCATTACACCCCAGGTAATGTCAACACAGTCCATTCCATCCAAAGGTTGTCTGGTAGAGATTGCTATTCAGCGATAAGACCGCCAATTGTATCACATAGTTTTACGGTGTTCTTTGTAGTTGTATTCTTATTAGGTGTGCATTAAAGATTTTTTTTATGCTACTGGAGATGGAACAAGCCTATGGCCCACCTGATGTTAAGTGGTAACCATCGCCTATAACAAGTTTGCCTCGTAGGTCACGCTCCTTAGAAATGTACCCTACGATGCACATCCCTGCGTCCATCAACTTGAGGAATACAGGTGTAAAGCCTCATGTGCCTGTAATTTCACCGGCAACCATACCCTTCAAACCGAAACACAGCAATGCTGCTTGGCGGTAGAAATAGGTATGGTGGTAGCACTTCCCCGGGCGAGCCCTTTCGTAAGAAACTACTACTCTTAAATCTAATCATATCATATTATCTAATCTAATCATATCAGCCATAGGACGTCCACTGCTGAAACATAGATTTCCAAAGCGACTAATCTTATGGCTTTGTCAGGTCGTCTATCCATCTAGTGGGAGGCCGTTCTACGCTGCGCTTTCCAGTGTAAATTATACAATTACGACTAACAGCTATATTCCTTGGCCTTTTTTTTTTTTTTTTTTTTTTTTTTAGCAGCACATGCCACATTGTGCGGCTGCCCTCCCTGAGTCCGCTATCCGGGTTGGCCAGAGCCCTCCCTCTGACTACCCACGTACCCGAAAGGTCCCCTGTACGGCAGGGGAAACCATTACTCTGCCTCTTCACGAGGCGGGCGGCGCGGGGTGGCCGTTGCCTGCACCCCGCCGCCGCCTTCTCCGAGCGGGATCGGCCCTCTCCCGATCTCGCTCAGCGGCCTCTTTCCGAACCAATACGGTCTCACAGAAAGAGGCCACGGCCTTCCAGCCGTCCTCGTCTGCCAACATAGCCGCTACTACGTTTGGCAGACGGAGGTCCTGCCCGATCCTGGTGATCAGGTTCCGCCTTTCCACGCACCACGCTGAGCATTCCTCGAGCGTATGCTGGGCAGAATCCCGGTCCCACCCACAATGGTGACATTGCGGTGTCCGTTCGCGTCCAATCCTATTTAGGTACTCACCGAAGCACCCGTGCCCGGTGAGTACCTGGGTAAGTCGATAGGTGACATTTCCCCATTCCCTCCCTAGCCAGCCTTCGAAGCTCTGCAGAATTGCGCAAACGATGCGCTGGCGCGAGTACCGCGGTTCGTCGAACCGCTCGCGCCATTCTACGAGCGCACGTTGTCGCTCCTCATGCCTTACCTCCACCGGCGCTGCTCCGCCCCCGTCATCCTGTCGAAGACGAACGTACACACGTGCGTCCATCGCTGCCAAGATGTCAAAGGGCGGAAACCGCGCCAAGAGAGTTGCCGCCTCAAACGATATCGTCCGGTATCCTCGCGCGATACGAATAGCTATAGTGCGCTGCAGACTATTATACATAGTCCTGCAGCGCCTAACACCCGTCAGTCTACTAGACCACACAGGTGCTCCGTAGAGAGCCATCGATCGCACGACCCCCGCGTAGAGTCGGCGAACCCCCTCCCTTGGCCCCCCGAGATTGGGCAGCAGTCTGTGCAGAGCACCCACTACCTTCTGGATCCGAAGAACCGCACAGTTGAAGTGCTCTTCGAAACCCCAGCGACTGTCCAAGGTAAGCCCCAGGTACTTGAGGTACCGCCCCACCTGGACATTAACGTCACCCACGCGAACGGACATGCTGGGTGGTTCCTTTCCCCTCGGGAGCTTGTGGAACCACAGCGCTTCGGTCTTTTGAGGCGCTATCTGCAAACCCAGCTCGTGGATCTTGTTGACGACGCAAGCCAACCCAAGCTCGGCGAGCTCTCTGGTCCCGTCGAAGGAGTCCCCGTCAGCTAACACTAAAGTGTCATCCGCGTAGCAGACAACGTGTATGCCGACGGGTAGATCGACGCGCAAGACCACATCGTATGCAAGGTTCCACAAGAGCGGGCCCAAAACGGACCCTTGCGGAACCCCACAAAACACCTCCCTCCGGTGCAATGCACCGTCCCGGCCCACATACTGCACACATCTGTCGCGCAGATAGGCGCCAACTATGCGCTGCAGGTAGAGGGGAACTCCATGAAAAACGAGCGCCTCCCTGATCGCCCTCCAGGGCAAGGAATTAAACGCGTTGACGATATCCAAAGATACCGCCAACATCTTCCCGCCCCGGGACACGGCCTGCTTCGATAGTGACTGGACGCGAAGAATCGCGTCAACTGTCGACCGCGCCCGTCGGAAACCAAACTGGTTATCCGACAGGTCGGGACCTTCCTGCTGCAAATGAGTGCATAGACGAGCGGCAATTATTCTTTCAAACAATTTGCCAGCCTCGTCCAGCAGGCATATGGGACGATACGCAGACGGAGAATCCGTGGCCCTGCCACCCTTCTTCAAGAGGACCACCCTTGCCTCCTTCCAATCCTTGGGGAAAGTTCCAGAGCAGAAGCAACTATCAAATAGTCGCCTCAGCCTGTCCCCCAATCCGGCGGAAAGAGCCAGCACCCACGCCCGACCAGGAATCCCATCCGGGCCTGGCGCGGTGTTACGTACCCCGAGGCGCTTCACAGCTCGGTGCAACTCCTCTTCAGTTACTTCCAGTTCATCGGACCAGGTGTTCGGGTCCGAAGGTAGCCCGGGGGATGAGGGACTGTCCTGAACCCTGGGGAAGAGGGTGTCTACCACTCTCCTAACAAAAGCAGGGTCCAGGGTTTCCGTCAGCGGTGGAACCCAGGGCCGGAGTTTACCCAGTACAGTTTTGTACGGTCGCCCCCACGGATCCCTGTCCAGCCCCTCGAGGAGTTCACTCCAACACCGAGACTTGGCATCGGCAATAGCGCCTTGGAGTGCCTTGGTAGCGCATCGGTAAACTACGTAAACTCTCTCCGTCTCTTCGGCAAGGGCTCGCCGTCTCCTCCGGGCTCTAGTGTACTGGCGTCGAGCACGCAGGCACGCCTCGCGCAGCCTTGCAATCTCGTTCGACCACCAGTACACCGCCCTACGCTTGGTTTGCCCAGTTCGGGGCATCGATGCATCACAAATGGACGTCATCGTTGTCCGGAACCAGGCTGCTTCCCTCTCAGGATCAGGCAGTTCTTCCTCGACATCCGGCCAGGCCGCGACGATGGCTGCGGCTTTCAACAGATCGCTATCTAGCCGCTTAAAGGCCCATCGTCGCGGCAGGTCGCTACTGCGGCGGGACACATGGTCGGGAGGGCGAAGAGCTACATTGAAAACGATGTGGCGATGGTCGCTTAGTGTGACCATCTCCTCTGCTACCCTCCATCCCGACACCATGTGTGTGACAGAAGGAGTCGCCCAGGATAAATCCACGATTGACTCTCCCTGCCACCGCACACACGTGCTTACGGACCCCCGATTTAAAAGCCGGAGGTCAAATCCCGCCGCCCAGTCAACAACCTTTACTCCCCTTGGGTTGTTTCGGGGACTCCCCCACTCGCGAGAGTGAGCGTTGAAGTCACCCAAGACAAGCACAGGACGGGGCAGGCATCTGCGAATGCAGCTTCCCACCTTGTCCAGGTACACCTCGTAATCGGCGAGAGTACAGTTGGGGGAGACGTAACAGCCCACAACGGCTATGTGGCCCCACTCTACAGCTACGAAACCCTCGCCCTTTTCAATAAGGGCGCAGGGGGATCACCTTCACCACCGCCCCAATAGATAGCAACAGAGCCCCCGTCGTCCCCAAACCAGCGAGGATGAATCGGGGCACGATAGGGCTCTGACATTACGGCAAGTGCAATTGACCACTGCGCGAGCGTTTGCAGGAGGAGGTCCTGCGCAGCTCGGCAGTGGTTGAGATTGCACTGGAGGACCCTAATGGTGTGATCCATTAAGAGGCCTCCATGGCCTCCTGGGGCGGCGGGGCTTTGCCCGACTCAACGGTCTCCTTTGGTGGGGCCGTTTTGCTTTCCGGTGCTGGGGCTGCAGGAGGTTTCCTTTTAGCCTTAGGAGGGGTGCAACGCTTGCTACCCATCCTATGGTCAGCCTTACAGCCCTTGTCGGAACACAGCGGACACCTAAGTGGACGCGTGCATTGGCTCGCCCGATGATCGGGCTCGCCACACGCGTAGCACAAGTTGGTGCGGTCCACCGTACTGTGACACATGCTGCGTACGTGCCCGTACTCCAGGCACCGGAAGCATTGCAACGGCCGTGAGGTCAAATAATCGACCCGAGCCGAAACCCACCCGACGGTGACGTGCTTTGCCGCGACTAGCTTGCGAATGCAGGCCAGTGGACAACGGACCCAAACCGTGCCCAGGGCAGTGGGAGAGCGACGTATGTCGCCCACCCGCACATCGTCGGCCGAGCAGTCTCCAGCCCCAGCCACGGCGGCGGCCACCTCCTGCGAAGTAACACTGTCGTCCAGGTCTTTAAGCCGCAGGTCACCCGTCTTGACGGGGCGCGAAATGCGCACACCCATCTCGACGAGGGCCTCCCGCAACCGACCAGCCAGAGCGTCTGCCTTGGATGTGCAGTCAGGACCTGGCACCTCCATAATTAGCCCCCCCGTTATAGCCCGCTTGAAGCCAACTGTGTCCAACCCGACTTCGGACAGCCGAATCCGGGCCTTTGCGGCCGCCATCACCGCTTCGTAGGTGATATCCAAGCCCTCCGGAATTGTCACCGCAATCGCCGCAGATGTCGGCAGCCGCATCGGCTTCGTCGAACGTCCTGCCTTAGAGCCAGCCTTAGGGCCAGCTTTCTGGCCAGCTTTTGGGGCAGGCGTCATTGGGGGTACCGCCTTTTTGGGAGGCGAAGGTTTTTTCACCTTCTTCCTCGTCACGGTCGCCCACGTGTACTCCGGCTCCAGCGGTGCCCGTGCCTCGGAAAGCCGCAACTGCACTGCAGACTCAGGGACATCCGGCGCCGGCTGCGACTGCTTCCCCTTGCCGTCTTTCTTGCCCTTGGCTTTGCCCTTCTTGGTAGGGCCTGGAGCCACGGGAACTTCACTGACCTGAGAGGTCGAAGGCTGGACTTTAAAAGCCGCAGCCAACTTCCTGTCCATAAGAGCGCCAATGCGGTCCATGAACTGGCCCTCCCAATCTTTCCCGCCGGTGGCAAGTGGTAATGCCGTCGGCTTGGCCACACTCCCTGCGCTAGCCTGGGAAGTGGTGTGCTCACGGATTGCATCCGTCAGCTGGTCCACCTTTTTAGAAAGGGCCGCCATTTGCACTCGTAGGTCAGCGTTCTCCTTTTCTAGGCGCTCCACGTTGGCGTCCAAGGACGTTCTCTGCGTCAACTCAAGGACGCCAGCCATCGCCTTCCTCACCGCTACACGCAGACCGTGAACGTAGTCGCCTTTCAGATTCTTGGACTTGTCGGCGATCTTCTCGACCGTGTCCAAGTTGACCTTGATTGCGGCGACTACATCCTCAGTCGGCTGCCCCTTCATCTCTCTTTCAAGATCAGCTGGCTTTGGCAGCTTCCCTTTCAACCTCAAGTTCAAGGGGAGGACAGACGGGTCGAAGACATCGTCCTCATCCGGCCTCTCCCTGTCCTTGAGGAACATGGCGCGCTTAGACCCTTGAGGATCTGACACTCCATCAGCCTTCCTGCCACGCTTTCGAACAGCACGGGACATGTCCGACGCTGTCGAGGCAAACGAGGAGACGGACATAATAGAGCAGTCCGACTCCTCCCCTCTATCGCTCAATGCAGCCGCCACGCTCACCGCGCTCGACCGAATCCTTGGTTTCACGAAGGAACCCATCTTCTCCAAAGACTGCTCTTCCGATCCACCCACACTACCCACACCTTTCGAAACTGAAGCACCCCTCTCCCGCACCGAAGCGCGGGAGGTGACTGCTTTCGTCTCCCTATCCATATCGCACGTCGACCGAGCCGAAGCATCGGAAGACCAACGTTCTTCAGCAACTATAAGACGATCGGCTCCCCCCTCAGAATACGAACTGGGGAACAACGACGTAGCTGGCGCTACGCCGCTACGGGATTCTCCAACTGCGGAGCAGCTGGTACCCGCCTGAGGTAGTTTTTTGCGATTCGTCATTTCCATAGTTTTTTTTTTTTTCCTTTTTGAAGGGGTTAGGTCCCCTGTGATGGGTGCCCTAGCGGCCGAGTTCCCCCCGACCATACTCCACGTGTGAGGCCAGATCCATGCCGCATCCCCTCACCCACAACCGTAGACGCAGTTGTGCACGAGCAGCAGCAACACAAATGCAGACTCACACGCGCAATACTCCCTTCGGCGGGCACCGAAACCTTGAGATGTGGTCTTTCCTGCCCACACTCTGATCCTTAGAAGAATCCTCGGATCCTCTCTCTCCACCAGACTGCTCCCCCAGCATCCCTGCCTTCATCATGGCTGTCGATCTGCTAGACAGATGGACACCAGTGTGTCTACCCATCCTACCCCACCGACAAAGTGCCGGCGCCTGGTGGTTTCCGTTACGTCTATTTCTGATGGAAATAGACCAATAGCGGGCAGCAACCGCGAGAAGGAATGACCCCACCAGACTTGCCTTGAGGATCTACACGACCTGCGCTCTCCCTCAAGACCAAACGCCTCCCTACTCGCTCCCAGAGCCGAGTAAGGAAGGCCTGGATTTATCCAATACAAGCGGCTGAAGCCGCAAGCTAGGCATAGCAACTACTAGTGGATAAACCCAGACCCGCCCTATTCCTTGGCCCTGTTTCAACCGCATAACATTTCTCTACTATCATGTTATGTGGTGTTCAGCTGTTATGTTAGGATGATTTAATGTCAATAAACTAAGCATTAATTAGACCTTTCCCTTGAATGTTATGTTTATGTTGTAAAATAACATTAACTATAGGTACTTACTCTACTAGCAAAGATGTATCGTTTTCTCAAATGTCTAAAAAGAACAAAACAGCAGAGTAGAAATGAAGAATTTCTTATTCTACTTGTTCCTGGCATTGACCTGCCGTGTAAAGCCAATACACTGTATGTTAAAATTGCGATTTGAGTAAACGCGCAAATAAACTTTATTTGGTTTTTATTTGATTATTCTTTCATTTCATTACTAAATATGTAGTGTTCGGTATTATTTTCAAGGTATTGTAATTATCTACCGGGTCATATGACTTGTAATGCGATATTTTAAAAAATAAACGGAATATCGTCAAAAAAGTGTTTTATCATGATACAGTCCTCTGGTAATGATAGTATTGTTACGCCGAGGCTGTTAAACAATGAGTAATAATCGAAACTTCTCGAACGCTTTTGTCTTGCTGTGTTATTGTTGTTATTGTCTGCGGTTGCGCACCATGGGGATTGGTCGTTCTGTCGAAACACCGACCCTTTCCTGGAAGGATCGAGATCGTTTTCGAACAATCGAAATGTGTGCGATATAAATAGGCCGGAGAGATGGCCGGACAGTTAGTCAGTCAGTTAGTGAGTGAGTCTCAGCGAGGCCTTGGAGGACTGACGTGGAGAAGGGTCTCGCGTCAACAGTAGTTGCTCGCGAGTCAGTCTGGATTTTGTTATACGTGCGAACATTTCGGTGACTTTAAGTGGTGCAACTGTTGTGTGAATTAGTGTGTTGTGATTGCGTGTGACCAAGTTCGTGTATTCATCGTTTAGTGCTGAATAAAAGTGTTATTTTGGTTAGATCGATTCCCATTATTTTATCCCGAACCCTCAACTCGTAACAATTTTGTGTCAGAAGTGGGATAAAATAATGCCGGTTCTACCAATGGATAACGTGGACGGTGTCAGGACGAGAGGTCAACGACAACAGGAAATGGATGAAAAGCGGTTTGGAGATTCTACGGTTCAAGAACGTCGTCAGCCGATGGAGATGGAATCAGCCGCCGCCGAATCATTTGGAGCACCATCATCATCATCCGTGGGGCAAGCTCCGGTGACAGGCGATCTTGCTGCTATTATGGCCATGCTTTGTCGTCAACAAGAAGAGCAGCGACGTTGGCAGGAAGAACAGCGACGTCAGGATAAGGAAGAGCAGCGTCGTCAGCAAGAAGAGCAGGCTCGGTTGCAGGAAGAACAGCGACGTCAGGATAAGGAAGAGCAGCGTCGTCAGCAAGAAGAGCAGGCTCGGTTGCAGGCAGAACAGCGACGTCAGGATAAGGAAGAGCAGCGTCGTCAACAGGAAGAGCAGGCTCGGTTGCAGGAGGAACAACGCCGTCAGCATTAAGAAGAGAAGCGTCGTCAGCAGGAAGAGCAGGCTCGGTTGCAGAAGGAACAGCGACGTGAACAGGTGGAGCAGACTCGGTTGCAAGAGGAACAGCGACGTCAGTATAAAGAAGAGCAGCGTCGTCAACAGGAAGATCAGCGACGTTGGCAAGAAGAGCGGGCTCGACTGATGAGGGAATTGTTCGGTTCATCTGGAAAGGAATTCCAGGAAGTGAAAGAACAGATAGAAATCAAGAGAGCCGTGTTTTGGAGGCTGGAATTGGGCTCGACTGATGAGGGAATTGTTCGGTTCATCTGGAAAGTAATTCCAGGAAGTGAAAGAACAGATAGAAATCATGAGAGCCGTGTTTCGGAGGCTGGAATTGGGATCGCTGATGAGAAAGGGACTCTGGGTGTCCTGAAGTACTGGAGACGGCAATGTGGCTCCTCTAGTTGATACATCTTCAGCGCGAGGTGCGCCTAAAATTGTTCATGTTGATCGACTGCCGCGATATGAGGCTAAGAATGCTCGGGACGAGCATGTTTTAGGAGGGGGCAGTGTTACGCCGAGGCTGTTAAACAATGAGTAATAATCGAAACTTCTCGAACGCTTTTGTCTTGCTGTGTTATTGTTGTTATTGTCTGCGGTTGCGCACAATGGGGATTGGTCGTTCTGTCGAAACACCGACCCTTTCCTGGAAGGATCGAGATCGTTCTCGAACAATCGAAATGTGTGCGATATAAATAGGCCGGAGAGATGGCCGGACAGTTAGTCAGTCAGTTAGTGAGTGAGTCTCAGCGAGGCCCTGGAGGACTGACGTGGAGAAGGGTCTCGCGTCAACAGTAGTTGCTCGCGAGTCAGTCTGGATTTTGTTATACGTGCGAACATTTCGGTGCCTTTAAGTGGTGCAACAGTTGTGTGAATTAGTGTGTTGTGATTACGTGTGACCAAGTTCGTGTATTCATCGTTTAGTGCTGAATAAAAGTGTTATTTTGGTTAGATCGATTCCCATTATTTTATCCCGAACCCTCAGCTCGTAACAGTATTGTTATAGCAAAACACAGTACTTGTATGTTTATTGCAAATTCTGCGCATATTTTTACTTTAATCACAATTTTAGCGCACATTACATTGGCACACAACATTAGCGTTAACTAATCGAAACTGTCGCACGCGCCTATATCCTTTTGACCTTCCTTCCGGCCTGCGCACCCCGCACTCCGCTCGTGTCATATAGTAGAGGAGACCGTGGAGATCGACCTTCACCGATCTGATAACCAGATGAGACGTATTTTTTATCAAATATAATTTATAAACAAATATGCCTATAATTACTTGCCTATCTAAAAGTGGTTATGGCAATTTTTAATTGAATTAACTTTAATCGATTTTTTTTCATCACTTTCATTCTTTTGATAACCAAATTAATTTTATTTCACTGTTAGTTTTTAACACACAGAATATGCCTCACTAGGCTTGCCTACTCATTTCTGTGTATAGCTACCTGGCAAGCCTATGGGAACAGGTAAGTCAATATAGGTGACTTCATCGTTCTGCTAACTTATCGAAAGTTATATCAAATTTTAGATTATTTTATTACAAAATCAGTAATATTTCAAAATCATTGCCTGCAAAAAATCATACTTATAGTACTGTTGCCTAGCTAAAAACTTTTAGAGAGCACTTTTAGATAGGCAAGTAATTATAGGCATATTTGTTTATAAATTATATTTGATAAAAAATATGTCTCATCTGGTTATTAAATCGGTGAAGGTCGATCTTCACCGGCTCTTAGATCAATACGGGTCGTAGCCACTATTAGTTGGCCTCCCCGCCAGACTCGCGCGCTTCCGATAGGAATCGCGGCGCACGGGTCTCGGAAGTTTGGATTTTTGAACACTATCTTTTTCGCGCGTCAATTTGTTTTGGCAATACACGGTACCTATATTTGATTACCGTGTTTTGGCATGTTGAACCTTATAGATTTCGTGAATACAGTGTTTTCTAAATCGTATTTTCTCAGTGTAGGTTATAGTTAGCAAAAAAAATTATTTACAGTGATATAAAACAGATCAAAAGAAAACGATTGAGCCCTGTTAAGGCAAAACACTGTAACTTAAGATACAGTGTATTGGCTTAACACGGTAGGCTGCTCCATGCACTTACTTACATCGATGCGTTAAGACTTATAGCGGTTGCAAACCGGTTGTTAATATTGGTAGTAAAATCTTGGTATGAACAGGTAAAGTTAGGGTTTGCGCGAAATCAATCTAAAATCAGACTCAATGGATTGTAAAATACTTAGTAAGCAAACGAAATTATCTTATAAATATATAAAACAAAGTTGGATTAGTTATACCATTTATAACTCAAGAACGGCTGGACAGATTTCTATGTACTTCTATTTGTTGGATTTGTCTCCGCCCCGAATAGCAGAATAACTATTAAAATATCGGAAAAATTCACGCAAAAAAATATTATGAAGAATAAATTATTTTATCATACATAGATGCAGCTAATGATGGCTGATTGACAATTTTACCGGGGTGACGTACATTGGCAGCCCGCGTCATATGCATGTCAAGGCAGTAAGAAGTTCGGCGGGTCAGCTAAAGTCGGGTTAGTTACACCATTTATAGATCAAGAACTGCTGGACCGATTTCTATGAAATTTGGTATACCTATAGATAGATTATGATCAGGATTTAAACATAGGCTACTTACCCAACTGCGCAGAAGGAAACTAATGTTTTATGGAAGAACCACGCGTGCGCAGCCGCGGGCGGGTCAGCTAGTGTTATTATATATATATATATATATATTATTGGTGGACATTTCACACAGCGCTATCTATCCCCAAACTAAGCAGAGCTTGTACTATGGAAACCAGATAACTGATAGAATACTCATATACATACTTTTTTTTTAATACATACTTATAATGTATAGAAAAACTTCCAAACTAGGAACAAATATTTGTGGATCATGCAAACATTTGTCCCGCGGCGGGAATCGAACCCGCTACCTCCTGCGTAACAGCCGGCTATACACCCACTGCGCCACGGAGGTCGTCGTATTATGTGATGTATTACGTGTAAAAGAAGAGAGCTGTAAGCCAAGTTGAATTTAGACCTAAGTTGAAGATTCAGATCAAGTTCAAGTGGAAGTTTCAAGTTTGAGATGATAAAGAGGAGCTTAGCTCAGTTTAAGATTGAATGAGTGTAAGATGTGTGTGTTTGAAGTGTTATGAGTGTTATGAAGAGTAAAATTTTGTTAAGAAATGCTGGAAGAGTGTAAAAATTATTTGTATCTAAATACTGCTAAATTATGAAAGCTAAGTATACAAGCTAAAAAAAAGAATTAGTACCAAAAGATGAGCCAAAATTTAAGAAAACTAGAGCAAGAGTATTTTTTAGAATTTAGAAGAGAAAATGGGGGTTTTATTTTAGTTCGGCGCCAAACTGTAACGTTACAACTTTCTACAAAATAAAATTACAAATTTATACTTTAAAACTTTCGTGATTTATTCCAATCATTATTATAAATACGGGATGTATCACGTACCGTCTTATCGGTGTTTCGACCGACAATGTTTCGGTTCAATTCGTGAACTTCATCAGGGTGAGTGTGACCCGCTCTCAATATATATGTCATATACAAAATTATAGTTAGCGGCCAGTACAGCCTCAATTCATATTTAATCAATTTCAGAGGTTCTATGTAAATTCCAAGTAAAACCTTACGGTTTTACGAAGAATTAAAAGTAAATATATATATATATATACATATTTCTAAAATGTCATGTCAGTACTCATGTCAGGTCTGTTTATTTTTGTATTTCTAGTCCTAAAAAGTTAAAATAAAAATAGTATCATTTAAACTCCTGTGACGAGAAAATTCTGCTCTTTCCACACATATAACAATGTAATAATGGGCTTTTTAAGGTTTCGATAATTAATTTAGAGTTGTATGACCAAAATAATGATGAAAATGTTAAAGTATGGTAAAAGGAAACACAAAATCTATCTCCCCATGTAAGTATTTACATTAGATAGCGTGAATATCACGATCAAAGTCTGGATAAAAAGTAAGTGATATTACAATAGTTTAAAGTTCTTATGCCTAACGTATATTTTTTCACTTACTAAACATATTCACACAAAACGGAACAAATCTAGCAATTACAAAATTATAAAAAAAAATAACCAGGAAATATTCCAAAATATGTGCACACATCACAATACTAATTAGGTTAAGGCAGAAAACAAGTATAAATAAATTTATAAATATTCAGTGCTAATCACTTTTTTCTAAGAGTGATTATTTAATCGTTTTATTTTAAAACATACTTTTAAGTTTAATTTAACTAATAATGTGTAGTTATTAATTTACTTCTTTAAAAGAATTTTTCAACCTTCGTATGTTGTCTCTTGTACCTACGTTTTATTAATAATACTGTATTATTGCAAAATATAACTGAATTGTATAGGGATAATTTATTAAATAAATACTTTTCCTCACACATAACTAAGACAAATAAAACAAAACTAAAACTATTTGCAATTTGAATTTTCAATTTGTAGGTCAAGTTTCTGATTCCTTCAATAATAGATAATAGTAGATAATAGAATCAAAATAGATAAATTAATTTAATAATGGCATAGCAACCTAATTAGAGTGTATTTACACTATATTATACCTAATCTGACCTTATTATTGGCCCTTAATTTACTTAGGTATTTATAACTAATAGGGTCTTACCACAAATAAAATTAAACATAGTTTAGTAAAAATATTCCATAAAAAATTATGTAAGGAATTTCTAAAACACACGTTAAGCAGTTGTTTAACTTTTTTGTGGTAACAAGGTTCTAATGTTTTTTATGTAAATAAAATTACTAACTGCAATAACTAAACAACACGTTTTTGTCTTCACACGTTGCCAGTGAAATCTAAATATAACAGGCCGTCTGTCTATTTTTAAACGGTTTTGGTGCAAATTCAAGGTTCAAGAGCATTTTGTGATAAATGAAATTTTAATGGTCCTTCCTTGAAAATCTTGAGATGTATTAAATCACGATAATTGAGTAGGAAAAATGTATCTATTCTAATAATATTATTAGATATAAATTTGAAAGTAAATCTCTCTCTGTCTGTTGGTTGCGTTCTAAACTCGATCGATTTCGATGAAATTTGGTACTTAGATAGACCTGGATTGTATTTGTTAGTTTATACAAATGTTAGCATTAAACTTGAGTAAACTATAATTTTCGTCAACCTATCTACTATAAAGATAGATGTGGTGTGGCGTGACACAATGATTAATAGTATTGTTATAACTTTCGCGGTCTCTACGG
This sequence comes from Philereme transversata, assembly GCA_963924445.1. Classification (NCBI taxonomy): domain Eukaryota; kingdom Metazoa; phylum Arthropoda; class Insecta; order Lepidoptera; family Geometridae; genus Philereme; species Philereme transversata. The sequence goes on from OZ004353.1 coordinate 11,419,595, forward strand.
TTATTTATCACGTATGTATCTACCTTATTATTTATTATCACAACGTTTTGACCATGTTGCAAAAGTCATAGTCACGGCCAGACTGGAGTACTCGGAGCAACTGTCGAGAAGTGATGGCAGCTGCAGCAAAGCAACTCATAAATGAAACAGATTCGCTTAATAAATTGAATGTTCCTCGTGTTTAATTTTTTTTTACGGTTTTTGTCCATAACTTTGTTACCAACTGCTTAATTCACTTGCGTCAGGTATAAAAAAATAACATTGTTATTAAATAACATATTTAATACCCTTAAAATATTATAAAATGCTAAGACTACTTTTAAACTCATAAATCTTTGATTCCGCTATACACATTATTATGTTCATAGAACAAATTATACCTACGTTATATAGCTAGTTACTAGTTTACTATGTATCACAAACATTTGCATATAAAAGAGATCAATTTTGAGTTCTATTTAGAAAAACGTATTTATAAAACAACACTGGTATAATGGAACCTACGAAAGGCCCAGCCCAATACACCCAGTGAGAGATCCACATGCCGGTCCACAGGGCAGGTCCTAGCGACCTAGCTGGATTCACACCGGCACCTGTCAAAGGTCCTCCCGCGATACTCAATCCAGCAATGGTCAACCCAAACTTTATTGGAATAGAGTCTGTTATATGAGCGTTGGCCGGATCCCATAGGGAGCAGCATACAAAGATAAGTATCGCAGTCAGCACAGCCTCAACACCAAACGACTGGAACTCAGTAAGTGCGAGGTGTGGCTGCGTCACACAAATTCCAGTAAGCGACAGATCGACCGGTGAGAGGCTAATTAGAATACCGTATCCGATGGAAGCACCCAGGCATTGCACGACAAAGAAGGCCGCTCCCACCGCGATTGAAGTTCCTCCCCATATCACAGCGGCCAGCGTCACAGCTGGGTTCATGTGCGCTCCGGATAAATGTCCGAATATTTGTACATTAAACATGACGACGAATCCAAATCCGAACGGAGCGTACAGGGGCGACTGCACACTTAATCCTTCGATGGGGATACATGACATACAGCCGAATAAAACGAGCAGCGCCGTGGATACTAATTCGGCCAATATTGCTTTCCAATGTGCCGTGCACCAGGCGGCCACTGTGTTTGATTTAAATTTATCCTGCGTGACTTTGGTTTCGGTGACCTCCACGACGGCTTGAGGGTTCTGACTCGAAGTCATCGCGGTGAATGTAGAAAATCTTACGGTAGCTGCAGTCGATGTCACTGCGCCTCGGAAGATTGAAGTTGAGTGATGCACGTACACTTCAAACTGTTACGGTCATTGTCTATAACTGTGCATACCGTATTTGTTCGGTATGATAAATAAATCCACTGTTTGTGTTTACTTTGGTTTTATGAGCAACGAGCGAGTCGACCGCTCCGTGCCGGGCTCGCGGCATAAATATTGATGTGCTCTTGCACCGGTGTGTCATGTTACTTTGCGTCGAATTTACTGATATCGTACGCGTTGGGACTGTGCGCTCTATTATCGCATATCTTTCTGTCATACACAAAATAAATGATGTTTTTTATCTATTTACAAAGCGGTTAGGATTAACAAAATGAGCAATTTAAACATTACCGTTTATTGTAGCTGATAAATTATATTATTTCAGATTGTTGCTATGCGATATAACTTATGAAACTATCATGGTTATGAACACTATTTTCACTAAAAACGGGATATTCATATTATTCACTCACAAAAACTTCATTTACCCATGATCTAAAATTCGTGACTAAAAACTCACAAATCATGGTAAATATCCCGTTTTTAATAAAAATGGTTGCTATATGTATGTACCAACACTCTGAATGTTATTTGTATAAACGCAGTTGCATGCAACTGCGTCGAAATATCGGGCCACTCAAGAACTCACAAATCATGGTAAATATCCCGTTTTTAGTACAAATAGTGTTAATAACCATGATAGTTTCAAAAGTTGTATTAAACTATTATTTTGATAAGAAATGGTAAACGATAAGTAATGTAATAGCTCTAACTGGTCTTCAAAAAGAGGCTGTTTATATAAAAAGCTTTCGTTATGTCATGTTCATCGTCATACAAACTCGTTCTGAGCGATACGAGTATGTCAACTAAGCGGTTGCACTGGAAAGTTGCTCAAGTTACTACTTATTTCAAAATCTAAAATGAGAGATGTCTTATTTTTAAATAATTTAAGTGATTACCTGTACATAGATAGATAACGCTTTTACATCAATACTCGCAAAAATACAAGTGGCGGTCTTATCGCCTGTAGTTAAGGATCTCCCCATAAATCATCACAAAAGAGCTCGGAAAAAAAATAACTTCTATTTCCATGATCACTACATTAATTAAATGATTGGTAAAAACCACAAAAAAATTAATAAATAAATCCTAGGAAAAAAGTTAGAATACAGTATCTACTTACCAATAAAACTGGACGTTAGCTGTAAAATTTATAATACCTATAGTTAGTATTATTAGTCACTAAATACTGTTTGTTTCGTAAGAGATTATAATGCAATTAAATTTCGAAATAACAAAACAATTCGTTAATGTTGTTGTTTAGAACTTAGCTTACTTCGAAACAACATTATTATAATCACCTATAGGATCTCAAATCTCATCCAACAATTTAATGTGGCAATGGAGGCTATAAAAATCTACCAAAAACATTAAATGTATGTATCAGTTTCTTTGAGGAAAAGCTCGCTTTCTAACTCTATACAGAATGCTCTAAAACATTGGTTCTTAACCGGTGGTCCGCGGACCACTAGTGGTCCCTGGAGGCATTCCAAGTGGTCCGCGAAGCCATCCTAATAATATGTGGCGTGACGTAATGAGTCGAGTCGAAAAGCGCGCGCGGCACGAGTCCGAAGGCGAAACGCGGTGCACGAGGGCGGGGGCGGGGGTTTCGTTGCATTTGTTCCTTGTTTTAGCGGTTTTAACTCTGCTTTTCCACACAGAAGTTCGTTGGCTTTCGAAAGGAAACATGCTGTCGAGGTTGTACGAACTAAGAGAGGAAGTACAAATATTCATAACTTACAAGGAAAACAAAGAGTTGCTAGATCAGTTCTGTGAGCCCGAATAAAATACGTTTTGCTTATTTGCTCGACTTTTTTGCGCAAATAAATAAATTGAACCTTCAACTGCAAGGATCAGGAAATTTGAAGTTGCAAGGCATGAGCAATATATTTACATAAGTATGAAGATAAAATCAGGGCGTTTATTGCTAAAATCGAGCTATGGATTAATAAGGTCGAAAGAAAAAACTTTTCTGCATTTGATACGCTCAACCAAATTATTGACGGACAAGGTGCAGATATTAAAGAAGAAATTCAGAAAAACATCATGCTCCAATTGACAAAATTAAAAAGTGAATTCAATCGCTATTTTCCTGACTGCGGGGACAAAAGTATTCAGAAACTGATCCGGAATCCTTTCATTCTCAATGTTTCCGAAGTCTCTGATGAAATCCAAGAAGAAGTGATTGAAATGCAACACGACACGAACTTAAAAGATACATTCGAATCAGGAATAAATCTTGAGGAATTTTGGAGCCAAAAAGCAATTTCTTTTCCAAAGCTTCGAGACATTGCTATGCGTTACCTACCTTTATTTTCATCGACGTATCTATGCGAGCAGGGGTTTTCGACGCTTCTGATGATTAAAAACAAGCAAAGAAATCGGTTGGATGCCACTGCCGACATGCGTTTAGCTTTGAGTAGCACTGAACCAAGAATTCAGAAGTTAGTAAAGAGTATGCAGTCACAAAAATCACATTAAATTAAAATCTGTAACTTTTACATTTTTGCTAAATAATAAATAAATGAGTGCTAATTATAAAATTGTGCTTGTTTTCTTTATCAAACATCAAACAAAAAAGGTTGAGAACCACTGCTCTAAAATATTGATGTTAACACAAAATGGGGTTATTGGCCTCATTTAGGAAAAAAATGCTCTGTAAATTGGATGTTTTTCATTGAAGAATCACTTGGCGCAAACATTACCTGATTTCTGTAAACAAACTGTTTTTCAATCATTATTATAAATACGGGATTTACCACGTACCGTCTTAACGGTGTTTCGACCGACAATGGTTCGGTTCAATTCGTGAACCTTCATCAGGATGAGTGCGATCCGCTCCAAATAACGTTTCGCCTCGTAATGAATTGAAACGAAACATTGTCGGTCGAAACACCGATAAGACGGTACGTGATAAATCCCGTATTTATAATAACGATTGAAATCAATCACGAAAGTTTTCTAAGTCAAATCTTTTTTTCTGCTATATTAAGTAAATCTCAATAAATCAAACATTTCGTACATTTAAGAAAGGTTCCTGAGAAAGCGCAAAGTCTAAAAATCAGCAAAATTCATATTACTTTCCGAAAGACTAAAGTTTAAAATAAACATAGGAACAAAGTACTCGCGTGAAAAAACTCACGCACACATTCGTTGTTTTGTGGCTTACGTTTTGAACCAAAATGTGCTCGAAACTTTTGTACTAAGTGTTATTCTGAGATTAAAATTACATTTTGTTTCTAATTAAAAGTTGATCATTTTAGCGCGCACCCTCACTCCTTTTCGGTAAATACATAGTTCGGGGAATTCTGAAGAAGTCTGCATAATCTATGTGATAGATAACAATATCAAGACTACGAGTATACAGTTTGTTTAAAAAATACGAACGCAAGCGATCAACGATGGTAAAAAGTTTATAGCGAAGAGTATTTTAATACAATTTAATAGCGTCGCTTCCATAATGCAAAAGCCGGACAGCTTACTATTACAATTTTCTAGAACACTTTCCATTATCGGTAAAGACAGTGCTCAATAATAACTTTTGTAGATAAATTGTTTTTGTAGCAGTATTGAATTTGAAAGGAGTACCTCCACTTACCTCCAACTCCATACTTCAATACGAATAATATAAATTAGAAAGTTACTGTCTATCTTGTATAGTTGTTAGGTCTTCACGACTAAACGGCTCTACAGATTTTGATGTAATTTGGCTCAGATTATACAAACAAACAGATAGAGCGCGCCGAACGAGCGAGTGAAGCCACACAAGCGAATACAAATTTAAAAGCGAATACAATCTCGCGGCAGTGCTAAAGATAGCGTCGTACTGCTTGAACGTCTCGAGTGATTCATTATTTTCTGTCAAAAATGACGTCTTGTGTTATTAAACAGTGTAAAAGTTGTTCCCAAAAACAAAAAAAAGTGGATGGAATATCATTTCACAAGTAACTATAAATTATTTAATTGATTTTATTATTTATTCACCCAATAATTAAACGGTTGTCTCGAAACACAAAACCTCGACATTAGTTCGACTGTGTTGCCAGTTTTCGGCAAAATGTTTTCCCTTCAATCGTGGAAACTACCTGTTGATCTAGGCGTTAGCTAGCCTGACTGTTAAATGTACGGACGTGGATTCGATCCACGCGTAATCTCACGCCTAAATTGTTATTCCGAATTTGTATGTATTTCTATAATTATGTTATTGCCGTTTACTGTGATTCGGTGATCTTATGCGGGATTTTAAATATAATTGTATATGTATAACAATTTAGTTCCGTATGTATATATGTAATGTATTTACATTACATATACACATATATAATAAATGATATATATAGAGAAGTAATAGCGATCCGCCCTCGCTTCGCTTCGGGAAAAATATCCTACCAGAACATTTTACCGGGATAAAAATATCCTATATGTTAATCCAGATCATATTCAATATGTGCAAAATTTCACAGAGTGAATCTGGTGAAGTTGTTGATAGAAAAGTATTTAATGGTGCGATTGCACTATCTAGCAAAATTAGAAACTAATTCTCGACATGTAGAAGCCAAACGGCAATATTACAAAAAATTAGTGCAAAATTAAGGTGGTTAATTTTTTTGGCAATATAATTAATTACGATTTTAATAAATATTTTGGATTCATATGTACGTTTATTTTTATCAGTCTAATGAAATGAGTATGATACTACAGAAAAAACTAAAGTATTATTATAAAGTCCCTTTTTCCAAAAAGTGTTATTGTAATTTTTCAAATTCTAATAACAGTCCAGAGTCAAGAATATATCCTGCGTTGTTGGCTAGTCTCTTGCGAGATGGCCGCCGTATCCGTAATTCGGCCAGGAGGACATTAAAGTCCACGTAAACCTCAATAAACACCGGACGGACCGCTAGTTATAAAAATCTTCACATATTATTTCTTCTGTAATTTTACAATGCGTTTACAATGGTACATGAAATATTTAAGTGTTTAATAAACTAGTTAATTAAACAATTGTTCAATCCTAATACTCACACAAATTTGTATTCAATTAGTAACAAATTCATGTATCCAAATAAAATTTTAGAACCTGTTGTCGTAAAAGGACATTAAAAAAATACAGGGAGTTTTTTCTTTTTCTGGTATCATTACACGCACACTGATGCACGTGTCTCTACAGAGCTATTTCTAATCGCCACGCACACATGAATGATAAGTGGCGTCATACTGTTTGTTGCGTACACTCTATCTGTTTCTTTGTATAATCTGAGTAATTTGGTATAAATATAGTTTAATACCTTAATTGCGATATAGGCTACTTTTTATTGACAAAACACGCCTGCAAAGCCGCGGGTGGAAGCTTGTAAAACTATATAAAACTTCACTTATAAAGAATATTTGTCGTAAAAATTTATATTTTCCTGAGCAATAACGAATTTAGAATTTAATTAAACAATACCTCGAGTAGTTTAGTAAAGTATTGTTTAAACAGATGTATAACAAAATGTGGGCTAATCTAGCCACAACCTGGAGCCCTGATGAAAGACGCGGTCGGGATCGGCAACGATCTTGTTGCCTTCGAGCAGGACAAAGATAGATGGAGAGACTTGGGGGAGACTTTTGCCCAGCAGTGGGACAATATAGGCTGACAAAAAATAAATAACAAAATGTATAGAACTAAATAATAAAATCTATACATATAAAATGCTTGGACCTGAATGACTGATGACGGATCAACGCACAACCTAAACCGCTGATTGTAGAGACCTGAAACTTGGAGGGTGTGTTCTTTGTATGACATAGGCATCCAATACCATTGGATTTTCTGAAATTCTACCCCTAAGGGGGTGAAAAAGGGGGGCAAAGTTTGTATGGTCAACGTGATTCATTGATCTAATCTACTTCAAATTTTGTATAAACCTTTTTTAACAGAATTGATGGAAGATGTGTTTTGGTATTGTTACGAGCTGAGGGTTCGGGATAAAATAATGGGAATCGATTTAACCAAAATAGCACTTTTATTCAGCACTAAACGATGAATACGAGTACACGAACTTGGTCACACGTAATCACAACACACTAATTCACACCACTGTTGCACCACTTAAAGTCACCGAAATGATCGCACGTATAGCTTAATCCAGACTGACTCGGGAGCAACTACTGTTCACGCGAGACCCTTCCCACGTCAGTCCTCCAGGGCCTCGCTGAGACTCACTCACTTACTCAGACTGACTGAGACTGACTGTCCGGCCATCTCTCCGGCCTATTTATATCGCGCATATTTCGATTGTTCGAGAACGATCTCGATCGCTCCAGGAAAGGGTCGGTCCCTCGACACAATGGCCACTCTCCATTCTGCGAAACCACAAACAATAACAGACAAAAGCGCTCGAGAAACCTCGATTACCATTCATTGTTTAACAGTCTCGGCGTAACACTGCCCCCTCCTAAAACATGCTCGTCCCGAGCATTGTTAGCCCCGTAATATCGCGCCAGCCGATCAACATGAACAATTTTAGGCGCACCTCGCGCTGAAGTTGTAGCAACTAGAGGAGCCACATTGCCGTCTCCAGTACTTCAGGACACCCAGAGTCCCTTTCTCATCAGCGATCCCAATTCCAGCCTCCAAAACACGGCTCTCATGATTTCTATCTGTTCTTTCACTTCCTGGAATTACTTTCCAGATAAACCGAACAATTCCCTCATCAGTCGAGCCCAATTCCAGCCTCCAAAACACGGCTCTCTTGATTTCTATCTGTTCTTTCACTTCCTGGAATTCCTTTCCAGATGAACCGAACGATTCCCTCATCAGTCGAGCACGCTCTTATGGCCAACGTCGCTGATCTTCCTGTTGACGACGCTGCTCTTCTTTATCCTGACGTCGCTGTTCCTCTTGCAACCGAGTCTGCTCCACCTGTTCATGTCGCTGTTCCTTCTGCAACCGAGCCTGCTCTTCCTACTGACGACGCTTCTCTTCTTAATGCTGACGGCGTTGTTCCTCCTGGAACCGAGCCGGCTCTTCCTGCTGACGACGCTGCCCTTCCTTATCCTGACGTCGCTGTTCTGCCTGCAACCGAGCCTGCTCTTCTTGCTGACGACGCTGCTCTTCCTTATCCTGACGTCGCTGTTCCTCTTGACGACAAAGCATTGCCATAATAGCAGCAATATCGCCTGTCACAGGAGCTTGCCCCACGGATGATGATGATGATGCTCCAAATGATTCGGCGGCGGCTAATTCCATCTCCATCGGCTGACGACTCTGCCGAGCTTCTTGAACCGAAGACTCCCCAAACCGCCTTTCATCCATTTCCTGTTGTCGTTAACCTCTCGTCCTGACACCGTCCACGTTATCCTTTGGTAGAACCGGCATTATTTTATCCCACTTCTGACACCAAATTGTTACGAGCTGAGGGTTCGGGATAAAATAATGGGAATCGATTTAACCAAAATAGCACTTTTATTCAGCACTAAACGATGAATACGAGTACACGAACTTGGTCACACGTAATCACAACACACTAATTCACACCACTGTTGCACCACTTAAAGTCACCGAAATGATCGCACGTATAGCTTAATCCAGACTGACTCGGGAGCAACTACTGTTCACGCGAGACCCTTCCCACGTCAGTCCTCCAGGGCCTCGCTGAGACTCACTCACTTACTCAGACTGACTGAGACTGACTGTCCGGCCATCTCTCCGGCCTATTTATATCGCGCATATTTCGATTGTTCGAGAACGATCTCGATCGCTCCAGGAAAGGGTCGGTCCCTCGACACAATGGCCACTCTCCATTCTGCGAAACCACAAACAATAACAGACAAAAGCGCTCGAGAAACCTCGATTACCATTCATTGTTTAACAGTCTCGGCGTAACAGTATTTTATTGAACTGCATCCCCTAACGCGGTTAAAAAGGGGTAGAAAGTTATTTTGGCGGTGATTTGCTTGGAAGTTGATATCAATACTCCTTAGTGCTTTTGATTTAAATCACATTTTATTTTGACACATGTTTGAAAACTCAATCCGATTTTATTCAAATAAGGTTGAACTCGCTTAAAAACATAAGCAAATACTCTTTAAAATTGGAATGTCTTGAAAGTCACCGTAGTATATAAGTACCTCATTTGAAGGTTTCTAAGCTTAAAGAGTTTATGCACTTTTAGGATATGGCCTCATAGGGACGTAGAGTTCGAAATTTTAAATGTTAAGGACTACGACTAGAACATTTTGGTCACATGAAAATAGTTCTCTTTTAGTTGGTCTTAGAAGTATAATTTAGTGTGTATCATTTTGTGCATTTTTTTTTACATTACACTAATATGATAAATGTGAATAATTGGATGTGATGTTTGGATTTTCGTTTATTACTCAATCACGTCGTAACGGCGGAACTGATTTCGATGAAATTTGGTATATAAGTAGATTATAACCTGGATTACCACATAAGCTACTTTTTATCCCATAAATCAGTTCCCATGGGATAAAAATGGGGTGTCAAGTCAAGTTGCAATAGAGGGTTTAGCGTTATTTCTAAATTAACTACACTGAAAGAAATAATAAGTGGTTTTAACCTTTTTTCAACCTATATTTTAGGTTGATTTTTGCACCTACCGACATGATTTGTTGAATTAACAAAATAAAAATAGTTGAACTATAAAGGTAAATTTGACCTGATTATATGTATATATTTAACTTAGTTATTTTGTTGACTCAACTTCGTTAACATGTTGACTTATACTAAATTGTCAGTTAGACTTGCTTAGATTCGAATATACCAAAAATGTTGTGTTGTAATAACCTCTTTTAGTGGTTGGTTTAACCTATTAATTTTTGTAGAAATAAATGTACTATAATAGTTGATTAAACATAATATTAAGTTAACGCAACTTAAATGGAATCAACATTATGGAATTCAATCTATTCGTTTTTTCAGTGTACACATTTAGAAGTGTAACGCGTACGAAGTCGCGGGCTACAGCTAGTAATGTATAGAATTCTAAACTAATCTTATTTATCAAAAAAGTCTGAGTGACGATTAAACTATAGCAGTCTTTTGTCTAATGTTATAATTCTTAATTACTCACTTACGGTTTTTCTAGATATTTATTTTCTCATTCTCCAAGTCATTTAGTACGTATGGTGTCTAGGCGATAGATACATTCGGGAAAAGCGCTGAGTAATCCCGGCTATTTACTGGTAATCCGGGAAAAGTGTCCGACTGATTAATTGCTCTCTTCTATATCCCTTAAAGGGTGCCCTTATTAATGTAGGACAGACAGTTTTCCAATTATTTAGATTAGATGTGCGAATGATAAGGGGTTGAACGGACTTTATAAAAATTGCAAGTTCACTTGACTTTGAAGTAAAGACTATGTAATTTGAATTTATTTGATTCCTTTGTTTTAATTAAAAACTCTGATAATCCTGTAGTTCAGACAAGATTATTTTTTAGTTTTTGTTATCCTCAAAAATTGGTAGATAAGGTTATAATGAATAAGCGCGCCCAAAACAAATGTTACCTACTTTCTTTGAATAAATAGAAAAATGTATCTCTTGTAAAATTTATACTAGTAACATAATCCTACTATCCCACTATGTATGTATGTATGGATGTTTGTTACTCTTTCGTCGGAACGGCTGAACCGATTTCGATGAAATTTGGTATGTACGTAGATCATAACCAAAACCACGCGTGCGAAGCCACGCGCGAAAGCTTGTAATATTATAAATGCGAAAGTAAATTAGTCTCTGTCTGTTTGTTACGTTTTCACGATTAAACTGGTGGACCGAATTCAATGAAATTTTGCGTATAGATAGATTATAACCGGGATTGGAACATAGGCATTGACAAACCACGCGTGCTAAGACGCGGACGGGTCAGCTAGTAAGCTATAAAATGCACTCGCTTCCCACAAAGCCCCACTTCAAGTTTTCAGTTGTACCATTTATCAAGACACACATGCACGTAACTATGACGTTCCTTACCGCTATGGCACATTGCAAAATCACAAGAACCTACAAAGTTCAACTTTACGTACACAGTCTACGCAAACAGCCGGACACATCTATACCTACCTACTTACTAATCTATACTATATAATACTAGCTGACCCGCCGAACTTCGTATCGCCTTGACATGCATATGACGCGGGCTGCCAATGTATTGTAAATCGGCTATCATTAGCTACATTTTTTTTGTCAACCTATATTGTCCCACTGCTGGGCAAAGGTCTCCCCTAAGTCTCTCCATCTATCTCTATCCTGTGCGACACTCCACCACTCCTGCTCGAAGGCAACAAGATCGTCTCGCCAATGCTTTCTTGGCCGACCCCGACCGCGTCTTCTATCAGGGCTCCAGATTGTGGCTAGATTAGGCCACCTATCGGGGTGCATTTTGCTAATATGTCCCACCCAATCCCACTTGAGCCTAGCTGTTTTTTCTCCAACATCGGCAATGCCTGTCAACGAACGCAGCGTGGTGTTTCTCACTCGACCTATGAATGCTACATCTATGTATGAAAAAATGAATTTTCGTCATATTTTTTTTAGCGTGATTTTTTCCAATATTTTAATAGTTATTCTGCTATTCGGGGTGGAGACAAATCAAATAAATCTAAGATCATCAAAATCGGCCCAGACTTTCTTGAGTTATAAATAGTGTAACTAACCCGACTTTATTGTTTTAAAGTGAAACTTTTATTACATCGTCTCAAACTTTTCCATCTGTGTGTTGCATGTCGCGTGACGGTCGGCCGCGGAGTAGGGATAAAGTGAAAGGCGCTCGTCAGAGCAGCCGAGGCCAATATGGCGCCTATAGTTCGCATCAGCTGACCGTGTAGTGTATAGACTATTACTCATTTGTGCCCACGAAAATTTTTAGTTAAATGTCTATAATGTGAAACAAAGTTTTACTTTTACCGTGGTTTCATAAAACCACACAATCCTTTTTTATATATGTAGATTTATAATATTTTAAAGAGGTAATATTGTTGTTTGTGTTTTTGTAGGGGGTAATTTCAGAAACGAAGTCGGGGTAGGTCGCCTAGTTACTAATACAATACCACAATAATACTTTCCTTTCGATTATACCATTTCATTTCATCTCATCAAGATCTTCATAATGATACCCCTATTTTTTATCATGAACATCATTTGTGTAAAGCCACCCAGTCCATTAGATGCTACGAGGTATTAAAGAGTAACTTACCTACGTGAGAAAAAAGGAAAGCAATTTCTAAATTCAGCAAAGACTATATGAGCGGTTAAACTGATATGCTAAAAACCAAGGATTACGTTTATAATATGCCGTGGTTAATTATACATATTTTATTAATTTATAGGCTCGCGTTTAGCCAGGATCTCGCCTGATGGTAAGCGTTGAAGCAGTCTACGATGGAACACGCTTGCCTTTCAATGAATCAATTCACTCGCGTCTTGAAGACCCCAAGAAAACACAGACTCAGGCAAGACGTTCCACCCTCTGGCGGTGCGGATAAAGGTGGAAGAGAACCGCGCTTATGAGAGGTATGTATGCTAAGGTATCGAACACTGTACCGTAGTTTGTTTTTCCTGAAGACTACAATCCGGGCCCCTTTAAGGTAAGAGTGAATACTTGAATAGGTGCCTTCTAGATAGTTGTGCTTCATCTTAGACCACATCATCGCTTACCATCAGGTAACATTGTGGTCAAACGACTTATAGATTATAGATACCTTTCCTTTCAAAAGTATGTTTAAAAAGTACCTCTAGACAGCTGTTTAGTCTTTTCTCTGCTAGGTCACTAGCAATTCTGTCCACGTCCCTCGTCCACCGAATCCGCGGCCTATTTAAGTGGCGTATATCCCGTTCTATTCAGCCTAACTCAAAACCATATTACGAGGCTTATCCTTTGTTTGCTCCTCAACTAATAGTGCTACGCGTGTTTTGTTATTTTAGGTATATTTGGAATCTGGGGTCACAATAACTTGCCATTGCAGAAAATACAGAGGATAATTTTGGTGACCCTAGAAATTGGGTAGGTAATACTTAATATAAGCTTTTGTGTGCAGGGAGTATAAGTTTCCTCAATAATTCAGGGACCCACACCAACCTTACGTGTCAAATTTTTTACTAGATTGACGATTTTATTGTACTTATATACCTATTTAAAGAAAAAAAAAGAAGTGTTTGTGCAATTTCATATTCACATTTGTTGCTTTAGGCATTAATCTACTATAATTTAATATTATATATATCAATATTATATAATTTAATTTTATAATTTAATAGTAAGTTTATAATAAAAACAAAACTTTGACAAAATTCACAGGGTACACCAGTGATCCCACAATGCTGAAATTTGGTATTCATGTAGCTTTATTGAAACAAATATAGGCAAAAGTCTAAAATCCAGAATAACTGCAATTTGTACCCCAAAAAAGGATAACCTCATTACATGAACTCACGTTACCTGTAATTTGAATGTAACTGTAGGTCAAGGTTGTTGGTTATTAATGTCGTGGCACTGTTTTGATAGTCAAAGATTACAAATAATATTTTTTTGTTTTAATCGGAGACTCGCGAGATCTCAGTTCGGGGCGTACCGCTAGTAAGTATATAGACAGTAGGAACCGTGAAACTATCCGATACTTCTTACTAATTTTTATACTATAGCATGAGTTCTAGCCGTATAAATACAGCAGTAGGCCTAGCACAGTAACTGTAGAGAAGGATTTAGTCATGAGTCATTTATCGGAACAAAGAAGACACTTGTCGACCATCTCGAGCACGGCGATTGCGAGAGTTAACGAGACGAAACGTTGTCGACACTTCCTCGACAGTAGTCTACAACGCCGAGCACGATAGCCATCATTTTCTCTATCTTTGACATTTAATCATATACAACTTTCTTCTGAAATTGTCTAGGTCTTACGATGCCTAGACAACACTGTCTTCTCATGTTGTCTCTTTCGCACTCTTCTCAATCACGCACTTGCCAACAATTTTTGGTTAGATATTTAATTAATTATATATACAACGTTTGTTGCTATAGACAGAGAAACTTTCTCTTGTCTAGGAATAAAACTTATTGAGCTTGCTCGTGGTAAAGACAATTTCGGAAGAAACTACAAAGAATGGAAATACAAGTTGCGGTCAGAGCCTTGTCGTCTATTCGAAGAGTAGACAAGGAAATCGATGTGCTAGCCCTGCAGGTCGCCTTAACATTCATTAAAAAAAACAGTTAAAGAAATAAAGGCAATAAGGCGGAGTGCAGCCTAACTCATTTACTTTTTACTCCAGTAAGCATCCTCTTCGGAAGAAAGATTGCCTGAGACTGTTGTTAATTGAATGGAGCAATCTAATACAGCGACACACCATACCAGAGCTCGAATTAAATTCAGCCCAACGGCCCTCGTCAGTTTTAAGTGTAGCGTCATACATAACAAATTTTTTAAAGTAAATTTTCGACTCCAAAGATGATGCAAAATAAAATACTTGTATTCTACGAGTACCTACCATCCATCTCTCAACGCAACATAGTCTGTCGTAACATGTATGATAAAGTAAATTGGCATAGGTTACGCGAGGCATCAGCAAAGCGTATTGCTATCCTAGATCAATAGTTATATAGCCTACCTACAGGAGACATTGCGCAGTAAAAAATAAGGTTTATTGTGCTGTCGGATCTTTATTAATTTAATCCGACCCAAGCTGTGATTCTGATCATATTAATACCACTCACAAATAAAATTCCACCACAGAATAAAGTATTTTCATAAAACAACATCAGCTGCGAATACGGACCGGCCTTTGACATTGTAGGACAATTTTGACATAAACATTTTTATTTCGCATTTCTGCAAACACATTATAACCGGGTTTGGCACCTACAAGGAATTTCCTGAAAGCACGCCGTTTTGCTGGTCAGTGAGACCAAACTAGCATAACGATATTTCTTTCAAACTAAAACTTTAACAGATGAAACTTTAACTTTGATCAAACTGTTTTCACAAGAGATAAATTCTGCAGGAACGATCCACGAGTAGTTTAGCAAATTTGGATTGCATTCGTAAGTAGTTACGAAATGGAAAAGAAACTTCTGAAAAATATTTGATTTTAATTTTAATTTATTTACACGCTAAGCACTTAGGATTTAAATCACAACGACACACCTGAATCGGAACGGTTCCATCGAAAATTTTGCTATAATCCCATAGGACGGACACAGTGCCCTCAATGTTGGGGCTGTCCGATTTATTTTCGAATAATACTGCATCGCATATCACTTGATCGATGACCAGAATCGCGTTCACCACGGTCTCTTCGCCACCCACAGTAATCCTACACTTCCAAGGAGTAAACGCCATGTACAAATGTATTTGCGTAATTTTCACAATGATGGTATCCCTCGCTCCGCTTTTGATTGTCCGAACATCTGCTTTGACAACCCTGGGACAGAAGCTCGGCCCGGCCATTATAGCCGCTACATTGTCCGGATAAATGATATTGTCGTTACCGCATTCCTGTTTTGTGCACTTGCTCTTTGTTACACACCAAACACAGTAACTTTTTAATATGCACGATGAGCACGAGGTAATTTGTTTGCATTTATCTTTTTGTGCGTCCGTTTCTTCTGCAAAACACGGTATTGTGATACTAGCTATCACAAGTATCCAGTAAAACCTCATTCTGGAAATTAAACAAATATTTTAAAATGCTGACCTACACATACCATTATCTATTTCTGATTAAAACACAAAATATTTAACGATAATTATGACAACTTACTCCATGCTTCTTATATCTTGGAATGATCTATGATAGTTCCAATAAATACAGAGCATCTAATTGCCTTAGGTAACTATTGAAAATGTTAAATAGAGGTCACAAAGATAGTCAAGGAATATAATGAGCTGAGATAACTTTAAGGGTCAAGATAATTTTCCAAGACATTGTTGGTCATTAGGTCATTATGATCCTATCGATAGTGTTAAAAATAAACGGTTTTAAGAGCAATAAAGGCCGTATCTAGTATATAGTATCGTAAGTTACAAAGTAAGAGTTGTGTGCCGATAGCCGATAACGATCCGTTACGATCGTATAATAACGAACGATCGTTTTTCTTCGTACAAGTGTCCCATTTTTACATTTCAAAAACGAAAAACGCGACGACTGTCTATAAACGACTCTTATCAAACGGGCTAGAGATTTATCTACATTCTAGTAGAAAGAGGATAAGAACAAATTGTAAAATATACTGTTTTTTGTTTAACTTACGATGTACGTCATTTTCATACAAAGCGTCATCGAAATGTATGAGGACCACAAATGAATCTTGTTTGTAACTCTGTTTATATACGCGTACATAAAGAGTTCTAAAGCCACGTACGGACAGTGCGTATCGGTACGCGTAGTCGGTTACGTGTGTCCTGGAACGTCATGTCCATACCTTGCTTCGCGTACACTTGAGGAACGCGTGCTGCGCGAGTTAGCTCGCAGCGAGCCGCCGTGAGTCGGTTTTTGGTCGCGCGTCAAAGGGAACATGTACGCGTTATTTGGACGGCAAAATAGTTCACGCGTTCCCGCCGGCATTCAGCCATATTGAACAAACTCGACGTGGCTGATGGATTGTTTCACCTCGCGTTAAGTCGCGCGGCAGTCCGTACATGTGTTGTAAGCGTATCCATCTGTACGCGCGTTCATCATAGCTAGACTTCGCGTACAGTGGAACGCCCAGTCCGAACTCAGCTTTATGTTACGATGATAAAGCAAAATAATAAATAGTTTTTACATCATCGGGATTTACAAACGGGGGATATTGTACATGTGATGCACATTATCTGCTATTGATTAACCTTTTAGGTCAAAAGAGAATTATGGTTGTAACCATTTCCTTTATCATAATTCTAGTATATTTAAAGCGACTACGGTAGAGACCGTACGGTGTACTTTACATAAGTTGTTTTACTTAACCGTCATGGATCACGTCATTTTAATTATTTTTGTAGATTATTATTATTTTTTTTTTTATTTATTCATCACAGAATCAACAGCACTTGATATCAATGTATACAAACTCTTATAACTAATGCTTAATGCCAATAACAGATTCACATATAATAAAACTAACATTATAATATTTTAAAACGGCAGACTTTTTAAAGTGAAACTTTTATTACATCGTCTCAAACTTTTTCGTCTGTGTGTTGCAAGTCGCGTGACGGTCGGCCGCGGAGTAGGGATAAAATGAAAGGCGCTCGTCTGAGCAGCCGAGGCCAATATGGTGGCGCCTATAGTTTGCATCAGCTGACCGTGTAGTGTATAGACTATTACTCATTTGTGCCAACGAAAATTTTTAGTTAAATGTCTATAATGTGAAACAAAGTTTCACTTTTACCGTGATTTCATAAAACCACACAATCCTTTTTTGATAGGCCATTCTATTGTCGTTATCATCACCGCCAAATGTTATTTCGGAAGATTTATAACATAAATGGTTTACTGAGATATTTTATAATTCTAAAGAATTTAATTTAAATTCTTTATTCAGAAAAGGATTCTAATTCAAAGCAGATACAAATTATTTATGACAAAATTTTACTTCCTTAGATTATTGCATGTTATGTTAGTATAATTTTTAAACTATCATAAATAACAAACAACAATCTACAATCAATAAACAAACGACATTTTAATTAAAACTTGTTATATTCTATTCAACACTTTTGAGTTGATCGGAGCATTCTTCTAAGGCCACACATTTCAAGGCCGCTTCGTCCCAGTATTTTTCTTGGAGACAGTCGCAACGGATATAGTCACAGATGTAGCCAAGACTCCTGGCTTGGGGCTGACGACAGGTTCGCTGGGACATTGTTATATTTTCGCAGCTGGGATTGTAGACAAAGGTGCCTTCTGGGCAAGCCGTAAAACCTAAAAATCATTCACTAATCAATATTTTAAAACCAATAGGGTAAAAGACTTGATCCGTAGCCCTTAAAATTTTAGAACCTTATCACACTAGCAAGCTGCGAGCGTGTTTCCAGCGAGGCGATTTGTGAACGTGTTTGCGACGTACACGCCGCGTTCGCTCAATAGCGAACGCGTCGCTATTGAGCGCGTCCCGCTACAATTCAGCAAGTCATGTTGCAGAAACTATTGGAACGTATAATTTACGTATTTGCAGCACGGCGTGCACGTTTACAAATCGCTTCGCTGGAAACACGTTCTCAACTCGTCAGTGTGACAAGTTGTACTGTTTTTTTTTTAATTCAAATCAATATATCGTGTCGTTAGCTGTTTTTTACTAGATGTGTGGTTAGTTGATAATGTAGATGCATGATAATGTGGATGGATTCATTATTCAGTTCAAAACACATTTGTCTTTTGAAGTCTATATAAATACGTATGTACTGATCTACTTGTAAGTATGTACAAAATATGAGCAAAGAAACATTAAATAAAGAAGCGACACTTGTTCGATTGGTTCAGTTCAGCAGCTGAACTGAAATATCCCACACATGCAAACCACGTGTGGGCAGGCCGCTGCGCCTGCAGAAGTAATAGGTAATTAAATCATTCGTGGGTACGAAATGTCAGGGGCCTGATAATTGAATAGATATGAAGGAGATTATAAGGTTTGCTAATAATGTAGAGCTTATCTACATCAATTAATATGTAGGTACATAGGTATCTGACGATCTCAACCAAAAATTGTATTATTACATTTATGTCATGTTTTAAATTGATTGGAATAATATTAAAGTTTTTGAGATACACAGCGATTATCGATTTTAGCGAAATACCAATCACACCAAAGTCGTCACCACCGTGTAACTGATAATGGGCATTGATTAAATAATTGTATAATTTCTAATAATATTATAAAGATGTACATTTTGTGAGTTTGTTTGTTTGGATGTAGAAGGTAATCTCCGGAACTACTGATCCGATTTAGAAAATTCTTTCACTAATAGGAAGCTACATCATCCATGAGTGCTATAAGCTATATTTTATTTTGATAAAAATCCGTACAATGCCGGGCGAGTCCGCTAATATTTAATATTATGCTATACAAGGTCCCGCTCGCGGAATTGCACGCGTGGTTTGTCAATAAAACGTAGATTCAACCGTTACGACGTGAAAGCGTAACAAACAAACTCACTTTCGCATTTATAATATTTGATTTAAATGATGATGCCCTTGGGTGTAGGCAGCACAAGTTCGGCCGTTCTGGAAACCTATGGCGGAGGACTATGTTCAGCAGTGGACGTCCTGTGGCTCAGCCACAGGCCATAGGCCTCCGCCATACATTTCCAGAGCGACCGAACTTGTGCTGCCTGCACCCAACGGCTCCCAGCAACCTTTATCAGGTCGTCGTTCTTGTTAATTTTCACTATTATATATTGCTTTCTTTGAAACCGGAATTTGTATTCGTAGGTATTTTAGTGTGGTGGATGGTTTCTTTTCTATCGTAGTGTAGTTAGCTGTCACTGAAAGCAATAATAAGTTGTTTTAACCTGTTTTCAATCTATATTATGTCCTTCCGCCGTTATTCGAGGCCTTTTAAACATATTTTGAGAGAGAGTCCTTCCGTTTCCGTCCGTATAGTCGATAATATTTGCTGTAGTTCCGGTAGTCGGCGCTTGGGGGCGCTATTTCCGGTGGCCATGTTCACCAGTAAATGCGCATTTCTCATCATTGGCGTCCTGACTTTCGTGCCGTAAAGACGTACATTTAAGTTTAAAAGGAGTTTTAATAAAATTACTCTAGTCTAAACGCTGTTAGCGTTCGGTAAATTATTATAGTTGGAAAAAAAAAAAAAAAAAACTGTAGTTTCGTAGAAATTATGTCGGATAGTAGTGATGAACATTTTCGTGATCGTGTGACCTCATCGTCGTCAAGTGAAGAAGAAAATCGCGTAGTGAATGATGAAGGTGATGGCGTGGACAGGCGTAAGAGGCGTAAGCGCAGGTGTGCAGCGGTCAACGTACACAGGACAAAGAGATCACGTAAGGAGGGTAAGGTATTGGAACGCCTTACCCAGCAAGTAAGTGAAATTCAAAACTTTTTATCGAGTATGACCTACCCACCAGTGGGTTTGTACCCTCCGGACTATAATTGCACGTCAAATGAACCGGAGGTACAAAATGAGGAGCCAGCCGAGCCTGCCCTCAAATTTGATTTCGATCTGACCACTAATTTAAAAGAACCCACCTTTGCAAATGCCTCTCAGGAGCATCTGCAAGCATTGAACTCATTGCAACATTTTAAAACTGAAAACTGGACAAATGTCCGCTATTCCAAAATACAAAAAACCTACAATGCACGACCGGGGTTTGTTGACTTGGAGGCAAATGACGAAATTAAACAGTTTGAGAAGTCGTCTAGCTTGATTACAACCGATAGATCCTTGGGTGCGATCACCCGAGCTGTTATTATGCAAAGTGATGCTTTGAAAAAAGGTGTATCAGACCTACTCCAATGGACTCAAGAGGCAAACAACATAACCAATGAGTCCATGGTTTCAAAAATTAATGTAATTTTTTCCGGAGATTTTCAGAAAATCTCTCTTGATTGCTTACAGTTAGTATGTGGCCGCCGGGCCGACATTATACAACAAAGGCGTTATGCATTCACAAGTCTAATAAAAGAAAAATATTTACGAGCCAGTTTAAAAAAGATACCACCATCTTGCAAGTATTTATTTGATAAAGAACCGTTTGCTGAATATTTAAAAAGTAATGGGGGGGTCAGTAAAATATTTTCTGTTCCGAAACCCTCCTTCTCTGCGCAAGAGAAGAGAGTAACATCTGGGTCCCAGGCTGCGCAACCTGGACCTAGTTCATATGGCTCACATGGTCAAACCGGTCGCTACATGGCACCGTTTAACCTCAACAGGTAGCCGCCACCGCAAGTGGTGCGGCCCTTTTACTCACAAGCATACAATTATGATTTCCCAGCTTATGGGAACAATGAGCGGTTCTTTCGTCCGCAATTTAGACCACAAACATTTGCCTCACGTCAGCAAGCCCCGGCAAACTCTAAAAAATATAACGGTCGCCAGGGACAGTTTGCCCAGTCCAATGCCACACGTGGCAAAGGGAAGGGAGATAGAAAATAATGACACAATGGAGGTGTTTCGGGGGGGCAGGTTAAAGCTGTTTATCGATGTATGGAAGAGACGGGGTGCTCCAAGCTCCCTGTTGAAAGTGATATCGGGTTACAAAATTCCATTTCAAGCCAAACCACCGCTGGTTTTACCGTGGCTCATAAGTACCCGGTATCAAACTTTCCCATCTCATTTAATGGACCAGATGATAGACAATTTGGTGGGGGAAAATATCCTAGAGTATGCCCCCGAAACACCCAGTTTCTTATCAACCCTATTTTTGACCCCATAAAAGCGATGGCTCTATGCGTCCAATATTCAATTTAAAACGTTTAAATCTATTTTTAAAGATCACAAAATTCAGACTAATTTCCGTCCATCGTATTCCGGACTTCCTACAGCCGAACGATTGGATGGTAAAAGTAGACTTGACTCAAGCGTACTATCACGTGCCCGTGTCACCGAGTCATCGTTGCTTTCTCCGGCTCATCTACAAAGGTCAGTTACTTCAAATGACTTGTTTACCATTTGGCCTTGCGACAAGTCCAAAAATATTCGCATCCCTATCGAATTGGACAGCAGAAATTCTCAGAGTTGTTTCATTCGAATCGCAAAGAAATGTTGACTGTTCTCAAATGTTTTTCCCTATTCGGTCCTTATCTGAGTCATTCGTCAGTGCTGTTACAGTGCGACAACCGCTCCGTCGTAGCATATCTGAGGAACGAGGGAGGAAGTCAATCTGCAGAGCTGATGAATCTGACCTATCAGATTTTCAAGATTTTAGATCGGTACGATATCCATTTAGTAGTCCATCATATCCCGGGCAGATACAACAGCGTAGCCGATCGCCTTTCTCGGAAATCCATGCTTCCCGAGTGGCACTTACTGCCTGTGTTAACGAACAGGGTTTTCGCAAAATGGGGCAAAATTTGCATCGGTTCGAGCACATGTCGTACCTCAGTATGTCAGCTTGGACCAACGAGATCCAGGAGCATGGAGACACAACGCCTTTTCTTGGGAGTGGGAGTTCAACCTAGCTTGGGTATTCCCGCCCCCGAATCTGATGCCGAGAGTCCTCATGCATCTGAATCGAGCAAAAGGTATGTATCTAATAGTAGCTCCGAAGTGGCCTCAGGCGTTTTGGAGAGCAGATCTCTAAGCTCGAGCAAGAGCTCCACCCTTCACAATTCATCGGTTAGAGATGGTTTTGATAGATCTGTCGACTGGCCTTCCTCCACCCAAGGTACAAGATCTAACATTGTAGGTTTGGAAATGTGGGGGTGGTCTCGGGCTGTAGAAACTTGGTCAGGTCAACAAAAAGACCTTTTAAGGTGTGGATGGCAAAAATCCACTCTTAATACTTATAAACCGGCTTGGGAGCGTTGGGTTAAGTGGTGTAGTAGGTCAGGGGTAACTGTCACAAACCCTTCGGGTGGTGAGCTAGCAAGATTTTTGGCTGACCTTCACCTGATAGATAATTTAGCATACAGGACTATCTTGGTGCATAAATCTGTCGTCTCTACACTATGTAGCACAGAGGATAGCTCACGTCTTAGTTCAAATGTCTTAGTAAAGCAAATTTTAAAGTCTATTGCTTGTAACAATTCTAAAAAGCGTCCGGAAAAATGTGTTTGGGACACTAGTATTTTGATTTCGTGGTTAACAAGGAATAGTGTAAATTCTGAAAGCTTGTATGAAGTTTCGCGACGGTGTGCTATCCTCCTGCTTTTGTGTTCGGGACGTAGAGTACATGACCTGACGCTTGTAAGCATCGCTGATGAATTTTTCGTAAATCACAGTGAAGATCGCTGTGACTTTTTGGCCCCTATACGGATCGAAAACTGACTCTGAATTGCACATTCAATCTGGCTGGAAGCTATTTTCAAATCCAGAAAATCCTAATCTCGATCCAGTTTTATGGGTCAAAAAGTTACTGTTGCTAGGTAAAAGAGAACAGGGAATACGTATAGCGGTATTTTTGGACGATTATTTAATTATTTGCCAGGACAGGATGAAATTAATAGACCAGACCAAAACGGTGCTCGAAACCATGCGAGAATTAGGTTGGAAGGTGAACATCGAAAAGTCGGTTCTCACACCGAAAACATCCCTCGAGTACTTAGGTCTGATTTGGGACACGTGGCAGAACAAAAAATTTCTCCCCGAGAAGAAAATTCAGGGACTGCAAGGGGTTATATCAAAATTGTTGAATCGAAAACGGGCGACTCTCGGAGAAGTACAAAGTATAGTAGGAAGCCTAAACTTTGCTCGCCTTGTCGTTCCACAGGGTCGTCTCAAATTTCGTTATCTGTTAGCTCATTGCAACAGCTTACTCAAAAACCCACCAGAGAAGCTGTCTCGTCTTCCCTGTCAGTCAATCAAGGAACTAAACTTGTGGCTACAGAATTGCCAGAAATCATCCAGACTTCACCCCCCATCAAAATCGCATTTCTTGACGACCGATGCAGCCGACTCCGGATGGGGAGCAGAGTTGAATGGAATTCAAATAGGTGGAAATTGGGTAAACGAAGAAGAAAATTAGCTAACATAGAAAGTTTATTTGTAACCGCTCGTGGTACAGCTAAAGGTTCTTCTAGAACCATTATTGCAGGATGGGTGAAATCTGTTTTGAAAGAGGCTGGTGTGGATGCAGCCCCTGGAAGTGTCAGGTCAGCTGTAGCTTCAAGGGGCTGGATTGACAGAGAGCCGTTAGATAGGATCTTGACGAGGGCTAATTGGAGATCAGAAAATACATTTCTAAAATTTTATAAAAAAGAAATAAAATCAAGACCTAGTAATGCTTCAATGAGCACCTCTCTGGGGGCACTTTTTGAACCTATCCAGTGAAATAAGTAATTCGTAATGTTTTGATTGGAATACTAAGATTGTTAAAGAAAATTATGTAAAGACTTGCATACATTTTATAATAAGTTGATTGTAAATTATTATGTACCTATAAGGTATATAAATAGTTATTATTATATAATTAAAATTGAAATTGATTAAATTGAAAAATATGATTATATGTAATAGTAACTTAATTAAGTATAATAATAATGTATCACATTGGCGTCCTGTTCACCAGGCGAGAACAAACATTGTCTCAAAATATGTTTAAAAGGCCTCGAATAACGGCGGAAGGACATAATAGCAGAGTTTTACCTACCATTAAAACTCTTATTATGTCCGGAGCCTTATTCGAGGCCTTACAGTCAGTTCTGCCTGGTGTTAGATATAAGGTAGATTAAGTTATTTTGAGACCCGCAATGATGAGAAATGCGCATTTACTGGTGAACATGGCCACCGGAAATAGCGCCCCCAAGCGCCGACTACCGGAACTACAGCAAATATTATCGACTATACGGACGGAAACGGAAGGACTCTCTCTCAAAATATGTTTAAAAGGCCTCGAATAAGGCTCCGGACATAATAAGAGTTTTAATGGTAGGTAAAACTCTGCTATTTTAGGTTGATTTTTGCACCTACCGACATGATTTGTTGAATTAACAAAATAAAAATAGTTGAACTTTATAGGTAAATTTGACCTGATTATTTTATTTAGTTGTTTTGTTGACTCAACTTCGTTAACATGTTGACTTTTACTAAATTATCAGTTAGACTTACTTAGATTCGAATATACCTACAAAAAATGTTGTGTTGTAATAACCTCTTTTAGTGGTTGGTTTAACCTATTAATTTTTAACAATTTATTTTTTGTAGAAATAAATGTACTATAATAGTTGATTAAAATAATATTAAGTTAACGCAACGTAAATGGAATCAACATTATGGAATTCCACCTATTCGTTTTTCAGTGTAGTCCATCTAAACATACCGGCTAAGTTATAGTGTAGGAGGAACTCGTTTTTAACGTATTTTCAGTTTAATATCTAATAAGATGACTTAAACAAGATGAAGACATCTTGATGAAAGGCCAGGTTAGAGTACCCTAAACCGACGAGTATGTATAAAGAATGTGATAAAGATATGTATTTGCTTAAGCATTTTAGGTAAATACATATCGTCTTTTTTAGTATAGGTCGTAAAGTATTTTTCACCCTCCTATCCCCACCCCCATTTTATAATCGCGATTTTAGTATTTTTGTAAGAACAATATCCATATAATTCATTGACGTGAAGTCATTTACATGAAGTGTCGCGTCGATTGACAAGAGTGTTTTATATAGTTTTCCCACGGGAACGGGAAATTTCAAGGATGAAAAGCCGCGGGCGGATCAGCTAGTAACATTATTATGAATGTGTATGCTGGATCTTAATGTAGTGGTAGTAACATATTATACCAAGAGTGGTATGCAAATAGTGAGGCACGCCATGTGCCAGAATATATTTTCAAAAATGTAAACAGGATTAAGTATGTAATTAAACAAAACATTATTATTATTACATATCAAAATCAAGTCAAATACCAACAACAATAAAACTAAATAAAATCAAAACCACAGAAATTAAATCCAACTTAACATTGAAATAATGTGATAAAAATTTGTCATATACAAATTCCTATAGCACTTGTCAAACAAAATTATTTTAATCTTAATTAATCTAATATAGATTACTTAGATTAGATTAGATAATACTTTATTGCACACCACGAAACAAATACATATAAAAAACAACTACGTAAATCTATGGATACAATTGGCGGTCTTATAGCTAAATAGCGATCTCTACCAGACAACCTTTGAATGGAATGGACTGGATGGACATTACCTGGGGTGTAATGGTGTACCTAACATACTACATGTACATACATACTAATACTAATTTATAAATACATACTTAAGGCTTATTTAAGAAACAAATACTCAAATAATAAATACATATATATTTAGTGACAAATACTCAGATAGTGTTCTCTGAGCATACGTTTAAAAATGGCAAGTGACTTGGCACATCTGATAGCTACCGGCAGCGCGTTCCATAACCGGACAGCCTGCACTGTAAAAGACTTATCAAAGTAGGAGGAGTGTACAGGTGTCCTGAGTTGGAGTGTGTCAGATGAACGCAAGGATCGAGGATTGGATTGATGGAGGAAATGGAAGCGTTCTTTGATATAGCAAGATGAGGAAGGGTTGAACAGGATGTTATATAAATGCTGAAGGATGTGAGTATCCCGTTGTATAATATAACTATACTAATCTATCTATCTATCTATCTATATCTTATTAATTTCTTAAATTTTTTCTTGAATAAATGAACATTAATTTCCCTAAGACCCTTGGGTATTTGATCGAGCGAAGCGAGATCTCTAAGTCAACTTGGGCAAATCGGCGTTGTATGTATGTATGTATGTTTGTTTGTCCGAGGATAACTTTCGAAGCGTTTATCCGATCATCGTGAAATTTGGTATATAGGTAGATAGTGATGGCACAATTTTGGTGTGCCTAAATGAGCTAAAAATGTTGGGGGGTTGTTGAGATATTGGAGTTCGAGAGGGATAAAAAAAATGAAACTGAGACTATTAGGTCAAATGAGACATCAAATGAAAGGTACATTTCGACTCCGTTTTTACTTTTAGTAAAATTTTTGTATTTTTTGAGTTATTAGCCATAATAAAAACTAAACTTTGGCAAAATTCACATGGTACACCAGTGACCCCACAGTGCTGTAATTTGGTATGCGTGTAGCTTATGTATCATAAATATAGGCAAAAGTCTGAAATCTAGAATAACTGCAATTTGTACCCCAAAAATGGGTAACCAATTAACATGAACTCCCGTTACATGTAATTTGAATGAAACTGTAGGTCAAGTTATTTGGCAGTTATTTAATAGTTTGACGACCTCCGTGGCGCAGTGGGCGTATAGCCGGCTGAGACGCAGGAGGTAGCGGGTTCGATTCCCGCCACGGAACAAATGTTTGCATGATCTACAGATAATTGTTCTCTGACTGGGTGTTTTTCTATATATTATAAGTATGTATTTACAAAAAAAAGTATATAAGTATTCTATCAGTTATCTGGTTCCCATAGTACACGCTCTGCTTAGTTTGGGGCTAGATAGCGCTGTGTGAAATGTCCAGCAATATTTATTTATTTATCTATTTTGGTTAGTTTATTTCGTGGCACTATTTTGATAGTCAAAGATTACGAATAATATTTTTTTTGTTTTTATGGTAGACTCCCGAGGTCTCAGTTCGGGGCGAACTAGATTATTAAAAATGAACAAGTATGTCAAGATCGTAGCAAGTGGAGACGCGTGGTCTCTGCCTACCCTCCGGGATCCATATGTATGTATGTAATAAGAACACTTACATGTCCCATCCTCGTCCACATTTAAACATTCCTCTTCACTCCTACACAAATAAATGAGTGCGAATATTATAATCGACGCAAATAAATTATAAAAGTGCATTGTATCGCAGGCGACAAAAAGATTGTTCGGGCGTTGAATAAGCAACAACCGATAACCGATTTTGCCATCGAGTTTAAATACGTTTATTTGTTTTGCAAACAATAAAAACTAAAATAAAACTGAAATAGCCTTCTAAATGGCCTATTTGGTGCCGTTATAAGTCATAAAATGCTTTAAATAACATTTAAAAATCGATTAACTTTGTTTTTACGAGGTTATTCAATAGAAATACTATCTAAAAATACTTATTTATTTATCTCTAATTTTAACTACACCGTGCATGCTTAATGTATTTTAACGTAAGTACAAACCTTACCTTATTTCGAAGAGAAATAAGGTAAGGTTGGATGTGTACCTACATGAGTCCTAAGAATTCGATCAGATATTTAAGTAAAAGACGTATTTTATCATAACTCAGATAAGCTAAGTGTTAATAATATTTTGTCTTTAATTAATCTAACTATGATTACATTTTAATTAAAAATGGTCCAAATCGGTCCATTCGTTTGGGGACGATGCCACGGCTTTAGCTATTATATAGATGTAGGTCTTTTTTTGCGTCAGAGGTTAAAAATACTATTAAATATCTTGATATAACTCAAAATAATAATGTGATATCAAAACTACAGCAAATAAAATAATAAAGTAATATAAACAATTTTATATTTATCTAATCTACTACAAAAATACACAACAATATAGATATTGTTCATATAGTGTGACAGTTGTCCTCATCTACACTCTGTTTCTTATCATTAATGTATCTTTACTTTAACAAAGTTAAAAAAGCGCTTATAGCTGGAAGAACCTATTTACATTATTTATCAAGTATAGATTTAAACATTTATTTATTAAATTAAACAGCTTATACCCTAAGAGGCACTTATACTCTTATATTCCCTTCAACTTAAAACTCCTGTCCATACGACAGAGTTTTATGGTCGATCCTTCACTGTAACAGTCGTGCGCTTGAGGAACGATTTGCCCTTCTCTATAAGAACATCCAAGTCTATTAGTAATTTTAAAACAAAAGTACACACCCATTATCTGTCCCTGCGTTGAAGTTGTCGCTGCTTGTTAATTCATCATAACCATTTTTATAGTTGCTTGTTTTATTATAATTAAATTTGAGTTATTATTAGTATTTTAGGTTTATAGTATGTAGGTATGTTTTTAATTTTATATAGAGCACCGCCGTCATGTGATATGTTATAATCCTGTCCATACTAAGGTTGTCTGGAAGAGATCACTTTTAGCGATAAGACCGCCCATTGTACTAAATTTGTTAGTAAAAATTATGTTCTGTATTTTACTTTGGTGTACAATAAAGAGTTATCTTATCTTATCTTATAATATGGTTGGTTAAAAGAACTTAACTGTGTACATCACCAAGTTCTCCCTTTTTTTGTTTATATTTTACGTTTATAAGTAATATTTAATTGTTTCTTTTTTGTATTTTCTCTGTTTTAAAATGTAACTGTATTGTATATTGTGTGCTAATGTAGTGAATCAATGGTTGTCTACGTCTACATGCGCCTTTTCAACCAAGTAATGAGTCTTAGTAAGCCAGCATAAATAAATAACAAAACAAAACAACAAAAATGGCACTCTTAAATGTTAAACAATCCTCATATTTCTGCATTTATTTGGTGTTGTTCTATATATTATAAGTATGTATGTATGTATTTACAAAAAAAAAACGTATATAAGTATTCTATCAGTTATCTGGTTACCATAGTACAAGCTCTGCTTAGTTTGGGGCTAGATAGCATTCTGTGAAATGTCCAGCAATATTTATTTGATATTTATTTATTTATTTACAAAAAAAAGTATGATTTTTAGTTTTCAGACAGCACGCAATTGTTTTTTTTATGTAATTGTTTTCACTTTTTCGTGTTTTTGTCATATACGCCTTATTTTTAAAGGCGGGCAGGCCATTCATTTGTTATTCAATTATATTATTCAATTATATTAGCTGGCAGCGGGCTGGCAGGCCGACCTCTGTGGCGCAATGAGCGAATAGCCTGCTGAGACGCAGGAGTTTGTGGGTTCGATTCCCGTCGCGGAGCAAATATTTGTATGATCTACGATATTTGTTCTGGGTCTGGGTGTGTTACTATATCTAGTTTCAGCCCGCAGCTTCACACGCGTGGTTTGGCAAAAAAGTAGCAAGTCTCAATTAAAGTCATAATCTATATAAATATCAAAGGTTGTCTGGAAGAGATCGCTTTTAGCGATAAGACCGCCCATTGTACTTACCTCAATTTTTGTGTTTTATTGTATTTTTAATTTTGTTGGTGTGTAATAAAGAGTATTCTATTCTATTCTATTCTATATCAAATTTCATCGAAAAAAATTTTGTCGTGAGAACGTAACAAATAGACAGACCGAGAGACTGAGTTACTTTTGAATTAAGAAATGAAATCCTTAAATAAATAATAATATGTATTTACAAAAAACAATTTATAAGTCCTATACCAATTTTATAAGTTATCTGGTACCGAAGCTTGGTTAAATTAGCACTGTGTGAAATGTCTAGCATTGTTTATTTTATTTATTTATAATTTGGCAGTAATAATACAAATAAACTCATTAGAACTCATTAAAACTAACTCTCACAAATTCAATCTTCGCGATGAAAACGGGCACAAGGTTTCGTCATTTCTTGCGATAAAAACGAAACCTTTATATCCGTCGGAAGTTACCTTGGGGGACACAAAATTCAATTCAGAGCAGGCGATGCCGCGGGCAGTAAACAGCAGCTAAGTCATAAAGTGATATCATAGGGTTCCGGGTCAAAATGGTAAAATTAAAATACTTATGCTATAACGACCGACGCTGACGGTGCGACTTTGTCCGTCTGTCCGTCTGTCCGGCTGTTACAGCTATAGATGTAAAACAACCGATTTAAAACGGTTTAAATAAAATGTTGCTGTTTTAAACCCCAAAAAATCTCCGGTGTTTTAGTAATGATGAGTATTTTTGCATTAACCGTATGCGTGGTATCTGGGCCAGGGATGCAACAACGTACCGATGCAAGGCTCTCTCGTCGGTATGCCGTAATGCAGAGATCCTGAGTGCGAATTTAGGGAAGGCACTACCATAAAAGTAGACAGCTTCTATCGCAATATCTGTATTTCCAATTTTACTTACTATAACCGGGCCATTGCTGTGCCGAAGCAGTGCTGTTATGTTGACTGACTAGCTGACTTATCCGCAGCTTCGCACGCGTAGTTTTTCAATAAAAACATTACCCTCCTTCTGCGCAGTTGGGTAAAAAGTAGCCTATGTCATCCGGGGATATTGTAGCTTCCCAACGGTGAGATTTTTTTTTAATCGGGCCATTAGTTTCGGAACCTATTCAACAAACAAACAATCAAATATTACTTCTTTATAATATTAAGTATCGATGACATTTAAATAGTTAGAAATATTCTTTAATTTATAAACGTCAAGAAGCCAGCTCACTAGCCGGCCGATGGTCGAATGACGTTGTAAATGCAGCTTGGTGCCAATGGACAAGACTGTGACGGTGAGAGTGGTGTAATAAAGAGGTTGGTGATGATGATGGTAATTAAACTTATACTGAAAATTTTAAGTTGAGACGTTTGTAAACTACCCTCTATGAATTTTTATACAATTGTATTACCTACATGTAACTCTAATCTCATCTGGGTAAAAACTTTAATGCATATAAAGTTCACAGAGAAAACTCTTGCGACGAGTCACGAACACTTGTTAATCTATACAATATCATATATATGATAACATTATAAAATGGTTGTTTCTATGTTTGTTTATAGGTACCTCAAAAAATTGAACCGATATAAAAATATATTATTAGAAATATTCCTGAGTGCTAAATAGGCTATAATATATGCTATATATAGGGTGTTTGATAATATACGCACAAAAATGAAAGGAGTTATTTTGATGAGTATAATAAATAAATTTCTGAAATGTTTACCATAGAAATGTGAAATTTATTTTGGCATGTAAATACAAACACTTTATTAAACGTATGTTGTACTATTGCATAATGCTTGGCATTTAACCACAGATACCGTTTTGGTGAAGTCTCGAGATATCTCTTGTTGTCCCTTTCTAACCCAAAACCCGCAGCCATTTCCGAAAGAGATATCAAGTCGAACTTTATTTTTGGATGAGAATTGCAAGAGTAGGCAGTTAGTTTTATATCGAACTAATCACCTAAACTTAGTTGATTTTCTTTAAAATTTGAAAATATAACTAGTAGTTTTTTTCGAGAAGTCTTTTTTTATGTTTTGAGAGACCGTCACTTGAATATCTTCAGCACCAAACACCCTGTATTTACCAGCACGAAATCTCAATATTTGTAAATCAAGTTTTAGGAAAAAGCATCGCAAAGTTACGATTGGTCAGCTACGTAGTAATAAAGAAGCCAGGATATAAATATTTTCATTCTTAACTTTAGCAGTAGATCCACCGTCCGCGTCCGTATCAGGCACTACCATATCCGGTGTTTACACTGCATTTCGCTGGTCACTATCTGTCCACATACCTCTAGAAGCATGTGAGTAATACCCAGTAATAATGATTCAGGCTAATTTTACATGAGTTTATTGCGGACAGCTCAAAAGATGGTGGATATAGGAGCCTCAGTAAATAAATAAATATTGCTGGATATGTCACAGCGCTATCTAGCCCCAAACTAAGCAGAGCATGTACAATGACTGCCTCCTTGGCGCAGTGGGCGTATAGCCGGCTGAGACGCAGGAGGTAGCGGGTTCAATTCCCGCCGCGGAACAAATGTTTGCATGATCTACAGATAATTTGTTCCGTGTTTGGGTGTTTTTCTATATATTATAAGTATGTATTTACAAAAAAAAAGTATATAAGTATTCTATCAGTTATCTGGTTCCCATAGTACAAGCTCTGCTTAGTTTGGGGCTAGATAGCGCTGTGAGAAATGTCCAGCGATATTTATTTCGATATTTAATGGGAACCAGATAACTGATAGAATAGTTACATACTTTTTTTTGTAAATACATAGGTACTACTCGGAATAATTATCTGTAGATCACGCAAACATTTGTTCCGCGGCGGGAATTGAACCCGCTGCTGATTGAACTCAGCCGGCTATTCGCCCATTGCGCCACGGAGGTAGTCAATAGAACCTACGCTAGGTGCTGCAGTCCTCCTAGCTAGAGAGCAAATTGTCACCAGATAGTGTATTACCGGACAGCTGATTACGAATTTGAGGAAGGTTTGAGGCCACTTGATATAAAAAGAGTACTATATCTACGAGTATGTAGTGAATCTGGAATCGAGAATCAGGCAGGCGTTTCCATTTATTTCACTACTACGCTGTACAGAACATATGCAAAAAACATAAAATATGTATATTCTTTAAGCAACTTGGAATTATTTTGATTTTTAAGTTTAGCATTTATAGAAACAATAAATATATAAAATCTCCGACAATTTGGACGGCTTCTGGAGAAGCGAAATAACCGGAAACGCCCTGCCCGACTCTCTATTCCAGATTCATTACATAGATATTACTTATGTACTAATTATAAATATTTTTATTATTAATAAGAAAAATTTGAATTTGAATGATTGTAGCAAATCAAGTTTGGAAAAAGATTTTAATAATAAATCATATTTATTCTTTGCTTGTATTTACGTTTCAAAAAAGGTCTTCAAGTCATAATCTATTTGTATACTAAATATTATCGAAATCAGTCCAGCTGTTTAGATGTGAAAACGTTACAAATAGACAGATAGACCAGAGTTTCCTTTTAATATATAATGTTTGTATGAATCTTTAGAACACAAGAATATTACAATATTATAAGTAAATACATTTATTAACAAAAATAATATACAATTATTTATAGGACTATAAAATACGGAAGAAACAGTTGTATCATCTAAACATCATTGCAAACAATCAAGGGGGAAGTGTCCCCAAGACACTGGCTGCACTGCCCCGCTAAATTGCAATGCTTATACGATAAATTAGGTGCCTGAAAACAATTTAAAATATGTCAGTATAGCTAAAATTACCTACAGGATGATACAAATAATAAATTAGCACGTGCCGATCTAGGATATTTCCCCGGTGTCCCCGATCTTGTAACACCTAAGTTCAACCAGGAATTCCTCCGGAAAAAAACACGACTTTATTCTTATTCCAAGTTATCAAATTTATAAAATACGTTACTTTATTTATCCACTTAGAAATTATGTATTTATTATCTAGCATGGCAAGTATGGCAACATCAGATGGATGAGATAATACCTTAGAAGCTTTTGAAATTACTGTCACAATTTCAAACGAGACTTTTGATGTGCTTTGAACTAAAACAAACCGTTTTTATTCCGATATCGTTCAATTGATACTGAATTTTTCATGACTCAATCCATACAATTCCAAATCACTCCCTGAAACCTGTACTGCATACATTTCTAACTATACGTTATTGTATGGTGTACTGCAAGCTTATTGAACAAAGCAAACACAGAGGGTAAACAGTAGTAGCACCGGAAACAGCGCCATCTTAGCGCCGCACTCGCTTCCGCGCGCCTAAACTACTTCCGGCGACGGCTTCCTCCGCGATGCTTTGCGAAACGTGCTTCATTTCATTTGCAGCGCCATGTGCTGTAATTTACTGAGAAACTTATCTGTTTATTAATACTGAAGTGGAATGCATGGATGTCCAACTTTATTAGTAGAAACAACACTAGATAGTATTCGTAGTTCGGGGTACTCTTAATAGCAAACATTGTGTTTACAGGAATGTAAAATAGAACGGTTGTTAGCAAATGTGGTGTTAAACGTTTACTATGTAGCAATGTCTCGCGTCAGCAAATTCTCGGTAATAATAGTTATTTCAGTATTTTCGCATTTCCGAGCTTTTTCCATTTTAAAAATCTCTTGACGATTTTTTCAGGTGACTCGAGTTTCTTTTTCAGACATGCTGACGTCATAAAAGCACGGTATCTGATCTCAGCGCTTTGTAAGTAAATACAAAGAGTTGGGGCGAATTGTTCCTTTTGTTCGGTAATAGATAATGTCTGCACCTCCATTAACATCACCCCTTTGAACGCATATATGAAGAAAACAGTTTTCAGGCATATCCACAATTATGCTTACTAGCATAAGTCACGCGTGATTCTCTTTGCAACAAAATGGTCCTTGATTATAGGCAGTATTACCCACAAACGCAGCGCAGCCGCCGCGTATACGGAACATGTTATTTTGTGTGTCTGGGCCTGTACACCTAGCACAGTAACTGTAGAGAAGAGTTTTGTCTTGAATCAATTTTCGGAAGAAATAAGACACTTGTCGGCAGTCTCAAGCACGCGGTTGCGAGAGTGAGCGGGAAGAAACGATGTCGACACTTCCTCGACAATAGTCTACAACGCTGAGCATGATAGCTTTTCTATATCTTTGATTTGATATAGATTTTCTATATCATTGATATTTAAGGATAAACGACTTTCTTCTGAAATTGTCTAGGTCGTGTGATGCCTAGACTGTATTCTCAAGTTGTCTCTTTCGCACTCTTCTCAATCGCGCGTTTGCCTACAAACTAAAAAGTTAGATATTTAATTAAATATATATACAACGTACGTTGCTATAGACAGAGTATCCTTCTCTTGTCTAGGAAGAAACCTTATTGAGCCTGCTCGGGGCAAAGACAATTTCGGAAGAATCGACAGAGAATAGAATGGAATAATACTTTATTGTACAACACACTTAAATTTAAAAACAATATAAAAAAAACAAATAACAATACACGCAGAAATACAAGTGGCGGTCAGAGCCTTGTCGTCTCTTTGAAGAGTAGACAAGGAAATCGCTGTGCTAGCCTTGCAGAAACGTGCGAGAAAGCTAAGCGATAAGCGAGCTAAAAATTTACCACTAGGATTGCTTCGTTTGCACAGCGTAGCTATTTCATTGATGTTTTTTTCTGCACGTACCGCTCAGCTTCTCACATCTCTGATGGAAACGCAACCTTAACCTACTGTTAAACTTAGGTGGTGGATTGACAGCTCTAAAACGTTGTCACTTTGAAATGAGTGAGTATCTCTTTCCAAATCGTCGTCGTCGCTTGTTTAGCCTTGTTACGAATTGATTATTATTGAAATAATTTTAAGTAATTTAGGCGTATCAATTTGATATGTCGGCATAGCGCCAGAACTACGCAAAAATTGGCGGAAAATTTGTACGGTGCCTGTAATCTGCTTAGGGTGTGAATACGGTCTTAAGCAGCTTCGTAATAAAAGAGGAAGTTATCAGTGTCAGATAAAAAGGGTTGCTGTTTGCCGATGTCGTTTTGGAAGTCGTGTCACGTGTAAGGTAAATACTATGTGGGTGCCCATGCCCATCATGTTGAGACTGACATCTATTAAAAGATGAGTTCTTTTAAATCTTAGAAACTAAAATCTTAACCTCAATTTAAGTATACAGGTTTATTCGGAATATGTATTTTAATCCGAAACGAGGTGAACCTTGAAAATAAACTAACTTTCCATAAAAATAAAGTCAAAAATCAACATTTTTTTTTGTAAGAAAAAATGGATCCTTTCTTCGGAAAAAATGTTAGAGTCCGCCAGCAAATTAGCTATTTCTTGGATTCAGCGCCTGCAGCTCAAACAGTGAGGTACAGAAATTGCCTCAAAAACTGCAAATTTTTACCACCAGTTTTTACATAAAAATACTGAATTTCAAACAGTCGTAGAACAAACGAACATAAAGACAGAATGAAGAAAATGACTCTCTTTTGGGTTATCATACATATTCCAAAGAACCTTGTATTATTTTACTTAAAAAACCTTCGTGATTTATTTCAATCATTATTATAAATACGAGATTTATCACGTACCGTCTTATCGGTGTTTCGACCGACAATGTTTCGGTTCAATTCGTGAACCTGCATCAGGGTGAGTGCAATCCGCTCCGAATAACGTCTCACCTCGCATTGCGCGCCGCAGCCCTCTGCGCGCGAGTAGACGGGCGCGGTGTTGGGGATGAGTCAACGATGGCCTAGCGCGTTGACAGGCTGCATCATGACGGTACATGATAAATCCCGTATGATTGAAATAAATCACGAAAGTTTTCTAAGTGATTTATTTCAATCATTAT
Organism: Philereme transversata; assembly: GCA_963924445.1. Classification (NCBI taxonomy): domain Eukaryota; kingdom Metazoa; phylum Arthropoda; class Insecta; order Lepidoptera; family Geometridae; genus Philereme; species Philereme transversata. Next base: position 11,456,511 of record OZ004353.1, read on the forward strand.
TACGTTGTATTAGTTTTGGAAAGTATATTATTATACTTTCAATTATTTAAAGTACCAGCAAGTTTATGTCTCTTTTCTCAATCAATATCATCTTTGCGAACTATCGTATTAGTAGGTACTATATGGGTTGGTCACCTCAGTCCATTAACTATCATTACCAGCGCTGAGATGAGGTTAACACAGTTCACTTGCTCCATTAATTACGCCGAAACTACGTCAAAGCCCTAATTGGGTAGATGTCTTGGATTTGCGGCGGAGAGCACTGCTTTGAGCACTGAGTGGGACGATTAGCTATTCTAGCTTTAGGATAATTTTACCCTAGTTTACCCTATGTGTACCTAACTACCTAGGTCAACTATCTTTGTAATTACTTAGACACAAACTCAAGAACGACGACCTCATAAAGGTTGCTCAAAGCGGTTTGCGTTGGTCCAGTGAATTCCGATAAGATGATGGTGATAAGACAAATTTAAGACTTGGTAATATCTTGGTAAAATCCCACGTAGTGGGTTAATAGCCGGTTGAGACGCAGGAGGTCGCGGGTTCGGTTCCTACCGCGCAACAAATGTTTGCATGATCTATAGATATTTATTCTGGGTCTGGATTTTTTTCTATATATTATAAGTACGTATTAACAAAATGTGAAATGTCCAGCAATATTTGTTTATATATTTATTCAATCTCGGCAAAGCTACATTCATAAGATTTATGTCAGTTTGTATGTGCATAAATTATACCAATTGCCAGTAGGTACATATCCGCTCGTTTTGTGTTATTTTTAATGTAGTATTGAATAAAGTATGGGTCAGTCATTATTGTGCTAACATTCTGGGCAGAAGAAAACTTTTTTAATCTGTCCTGAAAAGTTTAAAAGTAAAGCGTAGTAACCTCAGAGCATATATAGCTAGATCTAATTATTCGCACAAATGTTTAAACCCCATTAAATATGAATGTTAATCGGAACATAATCTCGTTTTCCATTTAAATACCTTATGAGCTGTCATATGTGGCCGTGTAAAATTTCCTGGTCCGGATTCCCTCGGGAGAATACAGCAGATACCACCGAGTACCTAGTGATCCTTAATAAACCCTCGCGGTCGCCCAAATGATAAATCTCTGTTATTAAAATCATAGGACAAGGGTCAAACAATTGTAGACTACGAAATTTTACTCTCTCAATACTAACTTATTCTCAGAAATCAGAAAGCAACTTGCGAATCGTTTAGAACTCTTGATATTGATTGAATTCTTGAATTTAATTGTTTATGTAATTTAATGAACGCTATCGTCCTATATCATGCTGTGATGGAAAACCATTCTAAAGTTGTCTGGAAGAGATCGCTCATATAAGACCACCTATCGTATTTTGATTGTTATGATGTTTGTTTTCATATGGTGTTTTTTATTCTATTAAATTTAATACTGTTATAATAAAAAATAATGATCAAACTAATATTACAAATGTAAAAGTTTGGATGTTTGTTTATTTATTAGTTTGTTTGTTTGTTACTCAATCACGTCATAACGGTAGAACCGATTTCGATGAAATTTGGTATATACTTAGATTATAACCAGGATCACCACATAGGCTACGTTTTATGCCATAAATCAGTTCCCAATGGATAAAAATGGGGTATCAAGTCAAGTTGAAACGGTGATTTTAACTTTATTTTTAGGTTACCTACACATTTCTGGTTTAAGATATTTTTATTTCTCAAAGAAATAAATTCACTTATAGAGAAACTTAAAAATATTCGTTTTTAAAGTTGGGCTAATCATACTAATAACAAGTTAAAAGTGAAAGTTTAAGTTGAAAGTAATACAAAAGTTTGTACAAAAGAAAAGATAGTGCGGGTAGTTTTGTAACACTTGGCATTAGGACATTTAGGAGTGTAACGCGTATGAAGTCGCGGGCAACAGCTAGTAATAAATATTTACAACTACATTATAAGTACCTATTACTATAAAAGTGAAAAATTATATCTCTTAAAATTTTCCACACAGACTGTATTAGCTTATCCTAACACCCTGGGGCGGAGTTTGTCCTCTAAAAGATTTCACAATTAGCTGGACTGAAAATAATTTATAATAAGTACTTTAAATTAAAAGCATTCGGTGTAAATAGTAAAGGTTAATTAGAAGACCTACAGTGATGGAAGGTGAAAGTACCCTTTGTTACTAAGAGATGCACTATCAGATATGCTCTCTTGCATATTTATCAAATTTTTGCATGAAATTCCGTACCCACGGCAATGGAAATAAAAGTCAAAGGACAGAATGTACTTGCAAAATAGAATATTAAACCGTGAAATGGAATCTACGAGTTTTTTCTATTATATTTCTAGTAGTAGGTATATTTTTTCTGATTTCTCGATGTACATAAATATGGAGAACATAATAATTTAAATAATGTCAATGTTTTTGAAACCTTTGTTAATTTTTGTTTGTCCAAGGATAACTTTCGAAGCGTTTATCCGATCGTGAAATTTGGTATATAGGTAGGTAATGATGGCACAATTTTGGTGTGACTAAATGAGTTAAAAGTGGGGGGGGGGGTTTGTTGAGATATTGGGGTTCAAGAGAGGTAAAAAAAACAAATTGGGACTATCCGGTCAAGTTGCACGTCTAATAAAAGGTCTTTGTGATCCCATGTCGACCCAGTTTTTATTTTTAGATTACTCTTTGTAGTTTTTAAGTTATTAGCCATAATAAAAACCTAACTTTGACCAGTGACTCCACAGTGCTAAAATTTGGTATGCGTGTAGCTTTAGCGACACACATATAGGGAAAAGTCTGAAATCCAGAATAACCGTAATTTTTACACCAAAAAAATAACCACTAACATGAACTCCCGTTACCTGTAATTTGAATGAAACTGTAGGTCAAGTTACTTTGTTATGCATTTCGTGGCACTATTTTGATAGTCGAAGATTACAATTAATATTTTTTTTTGTTTTTTGGGAGTCTCGCGAAATCTCAGTTCGGGGCGAACCAGTTATTTAATTTTTCACGCACCATTCAACTTGTGCATTTGTCAATTTTCTCAAGTATTGTCGAACCCAATTCCGTTAAGCAATATTAACCTATAAGAAATATGATTAAATTCCTACCTACTTGTATACTTGAACGCGGTCTCTAACCGCACCGCACCGCCCCGTACCGCTTTCGGTGTGCACTCACTCGCGGCGGGTAAGGCACGAAACGGCCGAGTGTGAAAAAGCGCAGTGCGGCTGACAACCGCCCACCCTTCCGCCCGGTGTGCTGTCTCACAAATATTTACATACAAAACTTTCCAGGCTATAACCGCGCTGCGCCACTTAGCACTACGTTCGGTAAGCAAATAAATAATAATGGACAATTTACACAACGATCTCTAGCCTCAAACTACGCAAATCTTGTAATATGGGAACCAGATAATTGATAGAATACTTATATACCACGTGTTTTTTATGTACTAAATGAAAACACGGGTAGTAGGTAATGGCTAGTAGGTATTGTTGTAAAATAGGTTTTTCAAATTCTTTACCTTTGAAAATTTTAAATTTTCAGACATCCTTAATATCCAATTCTTAAATACCAATGAAACATCCTGTATAAAATAGGTAAACAAATCATATTCATTCATCATGTAAGTAGGTACCTGTTAAACTGACTAAGCGGCATCGTCAAAAAGGTGCCGCCGATTTTCGTTAAAAATTGTTTATTGGAAATGTATTGATTACTGTATAAATATTCAAGCTATTATTATATATAATAAATCTACCTCTAAAACCAGTTAATACGATACCGGATGTGTATTTTAAATTAATGTCGTACATAACAAAACATCGTATTTTTTTTGTAAATACGTTCTTGTTATACCTATTGTAGATAATCACTTTAAAAAGATCAAGTATTTATAGATCATACAAATTGTTCCGCGGCGGGAAGTGAAATCGCAACCTCCTGCGTCTTAGCGGGCAATTTACCCACTGCAACACGAATGTAAGTAGAGCTTCAAATAAAAATAAAATCAAAAAGAAACTGCAATGTACACATATAAAATCAACAAAGTCCAATGAAAGCTCTTGAAAGTTGTGAATGCTTAAAATAGTTTTGTGGTCACTCGATAACAGCTGTTAATGCCCAATGAGTTTCCAGGCCCCCGTGACCACAGTAATTACGAGTACAAGATACCAGTATCTTAAATTCAGTATTCCGTTTCAAAGTTCTTGTACATAGTAGACGATCTCCATGGTGCAGTGGACGAATAGCCGGCTGAGACGCAGGAGGTAGCGGGTTCGATTCCCACCGCGGAACAAATGTTTGTATGACATACAGATATCTGTTCCGGGTCTGGTTCTTTATATATTACTTATAAGTATGTATTTACAAAAAAAAATGTATATAAGTATTCTATCAGTTATCTGGTTCCCATAGTACATGCTCTGCTTAGTTTGGGGCTAGAGAGCGCTGTGTGAAATGACCAGCAATATTTATTTATTTATTGTACAAGTTCTCGTGATTACATAAACGAGCACGAGACTTGTGACGAGAATCAGTAACCAGAAAAAAGTAACGTGCCCCTTTCATAAAAAGTTGTATAGAAACATCGTGCCTGCGTTCAGCGATAAGGCCGTCCATTGTACTTTATTTAGCTTAAATTAGGTAGTTTTATTAAGTATTCCTGGTGTACAATAAAGAATTATTCTATTATATTCTGCGTCATGTCTTCTCTATAGCGTCACTGTTTAGCGCGACGCTTCTGTACACTTTGTATGAAATGGGCGCTATATCGTCACCTCGATCTCCCATTACATCTTTTCTGGTCTGCACCTACCTAACTGATGTATAAAATCGCTAAGGCAAGATACTCGTACAAACTATAACCGCGCCGGCCTGTCGTTCGAGCCAGGCCATCCCTTACATACGTTAGATACGCACTGTAGGTGTGAAAGGGACGGCATGAGCTAAGTTACAGACGGGCGAATGCGACTAGCTTACGTAATAAGGCTACTGTTCTGCTTTTTCTGTAGCAATGATACTGTTTTTATGCAGTTACTGTGATGTGGGTGCACCGAAGCTTGGCACCACGCTACTTCGAATAGTACAAATTAACTAAAACCACGAACCCTTAACTAAATGTTTCCTGAATTGAGAACTTTATATTAGTTGATTACTCGATTTATTTACCGATTTGAGCGTCATATCTATTATATCATACGGATTTTCCAATTCATTTCAATAAATAATTAATTTAATTGTTTCACAACTGAAAGCTAAAGTGGTTACTTTAGCTGAATCATCATGATGATTCATTAGCAGCTTTGTTAGCAACTCAGTTGTGTTGTTCTATTATTCGTAAATCATTTCCAAAACTTTAAACACAAAAAGATGCACTTATACTATCGAAACAAAAATGCAATATGTAATTCCCAGTGGACATTTTAGATCCCCAAATGAGCTTACCCTCATTTGGGCTGACTAGGGTTTCGGATTTCCCGGGTTTTTTGCGTTCCCGGGAACCGGGAATAATATTTTCAATTTCCCGGGATTCCCGGGAAACCGGGAATTTTTTTAAAGTCCTTAATTTAATTTTTATTTAACTACAAAAAGTCAAGAAAACACATAATAGATTAGATAAGCTATTTATTTGACTCAGAAATAATTAAACATTCTCAATCGATCATAAACAGAGGTAGTATAATAGAAAGTCAAAGTCAAATATTTTTATTCATTAAAATCACAAGGATCACTTTGAAACGTCAATTTTACTGCCTATTCCTTCGCAACCAAGCCAGGAAAAAAGGTAAGAAACAAGGCTGGTTGTTTTTTTAATGATCCTTTTACAATACATAATACAGAAAATAAATTACGTCTAAATTGTAACATTTTGAACGAGTTGGAGCAATTTCAATCCCAAGCTTCTCTATCATCTAAATAATCCGATATTTTATAGCAGACTCTTTTATAAAGGTTTTGTTTAATTACGTTTTTAAATTTGTTAATTGTCAATTTTTGTACATCCCTTGGGAGTTTGATATAAAAGCGTACACCTTGCCCTTTAAACGATTTACTAACTTTATGAAGTCTATAGGTGGCAACAGCGAGTTTATCTTTATTTTAGTAGTAGTATTAAAACTATGATTATCGCTATTTTTCCAAAACAAATTAATATTTTTGTGAACATACATTAGATTTTCATAGATGTATTGACAAGGGAATGCCATAATATTTGTTTTTTTAAACTTATTGCTTAATGATTCTCTGGGGTCCATATTATAAATTGAACGAACAGCCCTCTTCTGCAGCACAAAAACAGTTATTATATCTGCAGCACTCCTCCACAGCAGTATACTTAATGAAAGGAAACTTAATGATTGGTTTCAGGCATGCAAAATTACACTTATAATATAAAACTTCTGAACACACACAATGGTATAAACATAATATAAACAGTAATTAAGTATTGCTCTTATGATAACAAACAGACTTTGCCATCAATGTGTGGCGGAGGTACAAGAGTAGATAAAGTATTATACGTAACTGCACATCATTAAAGTATGTAAACACGAGAGTAGTTTATCAAACGCAGCGAATCCGAGTTTAATTTGACCATAAAATGATTCGAGTGTTTAAATACCTTAACTCTGTGCAGCAGTTCGTATAATATTTTATTTACTCTCTTGCAGCGGCCACACATCGTGGGTAAAATTTTACTTATGCCCTTATTATGTAACAGTCACGTAAGCTTAAGCACTATTTCAGTTTAAGTTTTAAATTATTTCATAAAGTAATACTTGAGAAAAAAGTTTTAGATCTATCACATACTTTTGGAAATTCCCGAGAATTCCCGGGAAATCAGAATTTTTTCCCGGTTCCGGGAATGACTTTTTCCCGGGATTTTCCGATTCCCGGGGCCCGGGAATGAAACCCTAGGGCTGACATGAGCGGCCCTCACCTGAGCACTCAACGGCTCCCAGCAACCTTTATGAGGTCATGTTTATATGTAGCATGGGGCCGTCGAACGCTGCGCTTTCCGTGCATGATCTCCACTCGAGAACTAAAAGAAATAAAGAAAAGAAAATACTATACGAAAAATAAAAAAAATGCGTGAGTGTCGTGGAACAATCGGTTGGAACGAAGTTCCTTTCGAAGTATTCATTATAATCTCCATCTGTACATTCAATCGTAGTAATAATTGGTTTGTGGTAACTAAAGTAGAAAACATATGTTTGAGATTCAATTTTATATTAGTATCTCAAAAAAGAAAAAAACAAAAATTAAAAACAGTTGAAAAAAAAATTGCTGACGCGTATGCCGTGTACAACTATAGCGAAAAAAAATAAACAAAATAGCTGACGTGTATGCCGTGTACAAACTATAGCTGAAAAAAAAACAAATAAACATACAGCTGACGTGTATGCCGTGTATAAACTATATCTGAAAAAAAAAACAAATAAATAAGACAGCTAACGTGTATGCCGTGTATAAACTATAGCTGAAAAAAACAAATAAACAAACAGCTGACGTGTATGCCGCGTACAAACTTTACCTGCGCAGCCGGTGCGAACATACTGGCTGCCTTGAACCAATGACTGGGCACAGGCTATGGATAACTGTCTACACTAAAGAAAGGGCCGTGACGGAAACTCGTGACGGAAAACTCTTACAGTTTTTGTCGCCTAGCACCCATCCGCCAAGTCCGTACCGTGCAATAAAATCATCATTTATGCAATTTTGAAACAAATTATCGAGCTGTATTTGTTTATAATTATAACTCATATCTTTCTTTGGCATTTTATAATGAGTTTATCAATAATATTAAAAATTCGTATGGTATTGAAGTTATTTTTCCAGATCCTAGTTAGGCTGAAGGCATAAGGTATCTAAATTTTAAATTTCAATCACAGAAACCACCTTTAGTTCCTGTAGGTAATGTGACATGGTAATTCCTACATTTGCGCTAGAATTAGGCAGCATCTGCGGCTATGGTCATTACCGGGCGCTAGCTTAGTACCTACCTGCTAATTATGTAACGTAAACCACCTCTGCACTATATCACGGGGGGGACTAGACCTCACGCGACGCACTAGGAACCCTATTGTGAAGTTCAGAGGGAGCGTTCTATTTTTTACAAGCTTTTTATTAACTTGCAATGTATGTATGTTTGTCCGGGTGGAATCTTGCAACTGCATTTTAAACCCCTCAACCGGTGACAATATGTAACTAGACAACGGAACTTCTGAATGAATTATAGTAGGCTACTAGTGTTTGGACTCATTTGAATCTGCTTGCGGTTCCGATTATGAATTTTATAAAAGCTTGTTTTGAATAAGTAATTTTTCAACAGAAAACTTATTTATAAGTCAACTTAGGCGTTATTATACGTTGTAATATTTTTATATTTATTTTTATTTATATAGAGAAACCAACGGCGATACAATTTATATGGACAATTTATAGAACTAAAACGCAAGGCTTAATAACAGGTTTCTACGTTTGAACATTGTAAAGAAAGATATCGGAAACATTATTACAAATATGTGTTGTGTGTGTAAGCAATCATATCAAGTGATTATGTATATATAATTCTGTGAGTAAATAAAAACCATAAATTCGATAAATTATGACTGAGTAAAAGAAAAAATACTTCTATAATAGTTGAAATGTACCAAAAACACGTTTCAATTGACCCAAGGTAGGTACCTAGGTGTTTTAGTGTAGAATTGAAAAATAAACGCATCAATTTTATAGGTATTATAAAGAAAATGTTAAAAAAAAATAGGCACATCCTCCCCTCCACCGCACTAGAAGCTCCCATCCACCACCACGCCTTAACTAATTATATTCCTTAGGTACTATACCTATATACTATACCTATATACTATAACTTAATATATTTTAGTACCTACATAAAAGCCATCTAAATAAATGTATTATTAATTTTATGTAAATATGCAATATTTACATAAAATTAATAATACGATAAGATAACTCTTTATTGCACACCAAAATAAAAAATACAGAACATTTTTTTTTATACTACTGGCGATGGAACAAGCCTATGGCCCACCTAATGTTAAGTGGTAACCATTGCCTATAACAAGTTTGCCTCGTAGGTCACGCTCCTTAGAGATGTGCCCTACGATGCACATCCCTACGTCCATCAACATATTTTTTTACAAATAAATTTTGTACAATGGGCGGTCTTATCGCTAAAAGCGATTTCTTTCAGACAACCTATTTACCTACCAGTAAATCGGCCTGAGTTTATAAAAATTTCAATGTTTCTAACCATAGAAATCATATATGTAGGTACATATATGCCGAAATGAAGACTGCTGATTTGTATTTTGTGAACCTACCTTTATATATTTTTCTGTAACTAATTGTATTTAAATCATCACCATCATCATATCAGCTATAGGGCGTCCGCTGCTGAACATCGGCCTCCCCCAAAGATTTCCAGACAACTGATCTTGTGCGGCTTGCACCCAACGGCTCCCAGCAACCTTCAACATTATCGTCGTCTTTACATCTAGTGGGAGGCCGTCTTACGTTGCGGTTTACAGTGTGTGGTCTCTACTTTAGAACCTTTCTGCCCCAACAGCCGTCGTTCTTCGTGCCATGTGCCCCCCCCCCCCCACTGCCACTTCAGCTAAGTCTGTGACCGTGGTTTGTCTACGGATCTCCTCATTTCTGATTCGATGTCGTAAAGAAACACCAAACCGTTTTAATTCAATAAATTTTAAGAATCATTTTCTAAATGAATATATCTTTTTTTTAATGTTATTTGTAGGGAAACAGGCTTACAGCCCAACTGTTGGTAAGCGGTCACCTTCGCCTATTGACACCGGCAACACCTGGGGTATTGTCGAAGGGTTCCTACCCTGTAGAAACCTCTTTACATTTCTCTTGGAGCGTGCTGATATTTTTCTTTATTTTACCAAATGTACCAAGCCAGCGTGTGAATTATACATAGGTACTCAGCACCGTCTGTTGTCATCTTCCATTTATTATTAAATTCTTATTAAGCTCGGACATAGTTGATGAGTCTGGGTACAAGGACTTTTGCGAAACAAATAACCTCACCTGTAGGTTCTTGTCTCACCGCCAGCGGGTAAGCGACAAGCTATTGCCTATTTTCTCACTCAAGAAACGTATAATTGGTGTATGAACCTGATGTATGTTAAATTAAATATTGATAATTTTAAATTCTCATAGATATATAACAAGACATCGAAATAATATATCAATTCCTCCACATAGACTTGCCCAAATAGGCAACAGTTACTTGTGCATACGCATTAAATTGTTCAACAAACTTACACATGACGTACGAAACGCGGACACTGCAGACTTCAGCAATATGGTCAGAAGGTTGTTGATGGAAAAGTCCTACTATACCCTTGACGAAGCTCCTCTTGCTGATGGCTTTAGTACTATTTAATTATGACTGTATTAATCAACCCTTAATTATTTTGTTATGACATGTGTTTTTGATTGTACTTGCTAACTTGTTCTTAAATGTTTTAATGTGAATTTTTTGTATATATAATTATATTGTGTAAAACGTATGACCTTTCCAAGTGTACAAACAATGTATCTTTTTGGAATAAAAATATTTAGATTTGATTTGGTTTGATAATTCCGTGTCAATTAGAGAGATAGTTGATCGCTGTCTGTTTACACTGTCAGAGAGAACTAGCTCCACTAGTTTGTTGCAGCAACAAGAGCTATCAAAGAAAAAACTCGCTTAGCAACCGACGCTCTTTTGGCGGTCAAACCACTCGCTTAGAGGTTCTCTTGGCGGTCAAAATACTCGCTTAGAGGCTCTCTTAGCTGTCAAAACCCTCGCTTAGACTCTCTAGTAGTCTCGGTACATGCTCATAGCCCAGCTACTAAATAATTATATCCTAACTACACACTCGCTTCTCGTTGCTCGCCAACTCGTTTCTACACTTGAGAGCAATAAAATCGCACATCCGCACATTTTTACTTAAAAGTTAAATTTTTTTTTATTTGGAGCTTACAGCAAATTAAAATCAAATTAAATTAAAGTGCATAATCTAGGCATTCGCAGAACTGATAAAGGGTTGACATTTACCTTTAAAAACAACTCATTAGCAACAAAACAATAGACCCCCTTATGTCGCTCGATCCAGGTAAGGCCGGCGGCGGGATTTATCGCAGGTATAAAAGAGTGCATATTGAGGGAATGGTCATCATTTCAAAAAAAAAAAAAAATCAAAAAATCATAATACATTCGCTCGCCGGTCCTCGCACCGGCAACACGCCTGCTCCGCTCCGCTCGCGCGCTCCCGCCGGCCCACGTGCCGCCCTGCGCCCCGCGCCCCGCGCCCCGCGCCGCACTTGGCATCCGCCATTTGCTCTGTTGTGTGCGCTCGCTTGCGAGTACACCTCAGAAGAGTCCTTTATTGGACTTTGTCCTTTTCAGGGCAAACTCTTGTTTCTTACCATTAAGAGCCCAAATCCACGTTTAGTGGTCGGTCTGGTGGATACCTTGCGGTGTTAACACAAACCAGACTGGGCGTGGACCCGGAACGCCAGCTTTCCTCTCCTGAGGAACGCTACATCCGGCTGGGCTTGGTACCACCGGCCTTGGGGGCTTCCCTCGCCGACACCAAGTATCGGTTAGGACACACCCCTCATACCCCGTAAGAGCGGTAAAGGGACACACTTTAGGTAGGACACTTAGGCCTCACCCCTCCTGTCTATCCCGACGGGAGGATCACGCACCCCCTCACCTCTCCGGGTGTTCCCCCCCGGAGAGTTAAGATGGACATCGCCGGGGATGACCTCGTTGAGGTACCGGGTTCTTTTATCCGGTTACTGTACGAGAACATTCCCGTCGATATTCGTCAACGTATTATGAGGGAGCAACAATCGGTTGCCTCCCTCCCGCGTCTAATGGACGTCGTCACGTCCACTCCGGCCCCTCTGGCCAAAAATGTGGCTCGGAAGCCCGTGCCGGCCCCTCTGGCCTCCCCAGCGGCTCGAAAGCCATCCCCGGCCCCTCAGGCCACTAACGAGGCCCGGAAGCCTCTGAAAGCCCCTCTGGCACCCCCGGCGGCCCGCATGACTGCCCTGGCCCCTCAGGCCACTAACGAGGCTCGGAAGCCTCAGCAAGCCCCTCAGGCACCACCGGCGGCTCGTAAGCCTGCCCCCTCCCCTCAACCTCCTGCCTCAGCGCCTCCCTCGTCATCGAAAAAGCCCGACTCTCGAGAGGCCTCACCTCGCAGAGTCTTTTTAGACTCTCCGGAATCTCCGGACCCTCCCTCCCCCGAGGACGATATGGAGATCGACCTCCTTCTACGCCCCGCGTCTTCCGCAGAGGCATCAAACTCCTCTTCCTCCGACTCGGAGGAAGATTTCACCCTCGTCACGGGTGGTAAGAGGAAGAAACCCTCTTCGAAGAAGACCTCTTCGTCGAAGAAGGTTTCCTCCGTTTCCCCCCCAGCCAAAAAGGCAACCCCTCCCTCGGCCTCGCAGCCTGCCCGCCCCGCCTCTCCCCCCGCGGCTTCCACTGCCGCGAGGAAGGAAAGGCCTCCCCCGCCCCTTTTCATCCGCGAAAAGGGCAAGTGGGACCGAGTTTCCTATCTGTGTAATGAGAATAAGATCTCATTCACAAACGCCCGCAACACTAAGGACGCTATTAAAGTCCTACTCCCCACGTCAGACGACCATCGTCGCCTCACTTCCCTCCTACGTCAAGAGCACATAGGCTATCACACCTATGCTCTCGAAGACGAACGGCTCCTTCGAGTTGTGATCCGCGGCCTCCCTGCGGAGCACTCCACTGAATCCATTAAGTCAGATTTACTGGCTCAGTCCTTCCCAGTAAAGGAGGTCCACCGTATGCATAACGGTAAGACCACCTACAATCTAATACTCGTAGTACTAGAGCTGTCACCGGCAGGGAAGGCCATCTTCAACCTGAAGATGGTCAACAACCTCTCCGGCCTCCGGGTTGAACCCCCCCACCGAAATGGCACTCCTAGTCAGTGCCATAGATGTCAGCTGTACGGCCACTCGGCCAAAAACTGCCACGCCCGCCCCCGTTGCGTCAAGTGCCTGGGTGACCATGGCACCTCTGACTGCAACCGCACTCGAGACACCATCGAGCCGCCAAGCTGCGTGCTTTGTGGTGCCGTGGGACACACCGCGAATTATCGTGGTTGTCCTTCGGCGCCCAAAGTCAGCAGGGTGGTGGCTCGTAGGAGTCAACCCCGACCTTCTCCGCAGTATACCAAAACAACTTCAAAGTTGACCTTGGTACCCTCGCAGGAGGCGCAACCTCCCAAAAGCTCAGCATGGGCCAAGCCCTTGCCATATTCGAGCCTAGCCCTTAAGGCAACGGCCCCCCCTCCGCGCTCTTCTGAGCCAGCCCCCCCTTCTAAAATGGGTAAGTCGGACTTTGCTGCCGACTTGGCTCTCATCATGGAGTTCTCCTCCATCGACCTTGCCGAGGTTCGCGTGCTTGCACAAAAACTTAGGCAAGCAAACTCCACCCTCGAAAAGCTGATTGCCCTTGAGGCGCACTCAGCTCTTCTCGCCGCCGTTAAGGCAGCTTCGTCCTCCTCCAAACCCTTTTAGGCCCCAAAATGGTTGTACAAAAGGAAAGGAAAAAACCGCGTTCTTTATCACTAGCGTTTTTCAACGCTGACGGTCTTTCAAGACAGCGTTCTATTATCCAAGATTTTCTAAATAGGCACCAACTTGATATCTTGCTAGTACAAGAGACAAATTTAAAGCCCGGTCATCGGGACCCTAAAATCCCCAACTATCAAATCGTACGCAACGACAGACTGCTAGCTCAAAAGGGCGGCACTGTCATTTACTACAAGAAGGCTCTACACTGCATGCCTCTTGATCCCCCTTCTCTGTCTTACATAGAAGCCTCCGTCTGCAGGCTAGCAATGACCGGACATTCCTCGGTCATTATTGCATCCTGCTATGTCCCTCCCGGCAAGCCTCGCTCACCTCAATTCGAGAGTGACCTGCAAGCCCTGTTCAGTCTAGGAAGCTCCGTCATATTGGCGGGTGACTTCAATTCCAAAAACGTCATGTGGAATAGCACCACGACGAACTCTAAAGGCAAACAACTAGAAAGCCTAGTTGAACCCCTTAACTTCGACATCATTGCCCCTAGGGGCATGACTCGCTTCCCCACTTCCACTCCCCCCGAGCTCCTTGACATTGCACTTCTCAAAAACGTAGCCCTTCGGCTACGCTTAATCGAAGTCATTCATGAGCTCGATTCCGATCATCGACCGGTAATGCTCTTACTCGGCCCTCCCACTGACCAGCCCCCTGCCACCAAGACTGTGGTAGAGTGGCATAAACTTGAGAAAGCCCTCAAGTCTGCGCACTCGACTGACCTAGATAGGATCCCTTCTGTCATTCGGACATCTGGTGATATTACGGTAGCGGTTGACGCCCTTACCACACATATCACAAACTCAGTCAGAGACTCATCAAAGCAGGTGCCCGTAGTGGATGACCACCGGGGCCCCCTGCCAGATGATATCAGACGGCTGATGACTGAAGCTAACGCCGCAGTTAGACTTCACAGTCGCTGCCCCACTAACGACAATCGAGTCTTAATGCGCTCCCTGCACCGTGAGGTGAGAGAGCGCATTAAAGAACATCGCAATCGTGAGTGGGAGAGCCTGCTCTCGGGGATCGAGCCTAGCAGATGGCAGGTGGCCTACTGGAGGTTAGCTCGCTCCATGAAAGCGGACGCTCTCGCTCCGATGCCTCCCCTTATCCGACCCAATCACCCTCCAGCATTCGAAGACGAGGAAAAAGCCGATTTCCTGGCTGAAACCCTCGAATCTCAATGCTCGCCCAGTCTCGAACCCGTCGACCCTGTTCACCTCCATACGGTGAACAGCGAGGTTGACCGCTTAGCCTCCCGACCCCCTACTTCCCCATTTGATCCGATTGAGCCCTCTGAAGTCTTTGACACTATCAAGGCCCTACACCCAAAGAAATCCTCCGGCCCCGACGGCATTTCTAACAGAGTACTCAAACAGTTCTCTGTTCCCCTTATCCACATCCTAGTCTGCATCTTCAATGCGGCTATGGAAACTTGCACCTTCCCTGATGCTTGGAAGGAAGCCAACGTCATTGGCATCCGAAAACCCAGCAAACAGGCAAACGATCCAACTAGTTATCGTCCCATTAGTCTACTTAATAGTCTAGGCAAGATATATGAGCGTCTTCTAATGAAGCGCCTCTGGGCTCATGTCAATGAGTTCAAACTCCTTCCCGACGAGCAGTTTGGCTTTCGAGCCCAACATTCATGCCCACAACAGGTGCTCCGCATAACGGAGCATGTCCTCTCCAACTGGCAAAGTACCTGGCCTTCAGATACTGGTGCCGTCTTCCTCGACGTAGCGAAAGCTTTCGACAAAGTCTGGCACAACGGCTTGATCTACAAGCTATTCAAACTCGGAGTCCCAGACAGACTCGTGCTCATCATACGAGACTACTTACAAGGTCGCAGCTTTCGCTACACCGTGGAAGGCACTCTCTCTAGTCCTAGACCAGTCAGAGCAGGAGTCCCTCAAGGCTCCGTTCTCGGCCCCCTCCTGTTCACGCTGTACACCAGCGATATCCCCCGCACTCCTCAAGTGGAAATAGCCCTATACGCAGACGACACAGCCTTGTACACATCCAATCGGAATCCTGATCGGGTGGGTATAAGGCTGCAGGCTGCCCTTCACTCATTAGCCACTTGGTTCCGCAAGTGGCGGATCGAGGTAAACCCGTCGAAAAGTACAGCAGTGTACTTCTCACGGAGAAACCTCACTCCCAAACCGATCTCTCTATTTGGCCAGCCCATTCGCTGGGCCCCATCAGCCAAATATCTGGGTGTCATCCTCGATAGGCGTCTTTCCTTTAGGTTGCACATCACTAAGAGGTGCAACCAAGCAAAGTTCACCCTAGGACGATTGTCCTCACTTCTAGGCGCGAAAAGTAAAATGTCCCTTAAAAATAAGGTGACTCTTTACAAAGCGTGCATTCGCCCCATTATGACATACTCATCTGTAGTATTTGCCCACTCTCCTAAAGTTGGAGCCATTCAGGTTATTCAAAATCGCTTCTTGCGAAAAGCCTCAGGCTCGCCCTGGTACTTTCGCAATAAAGACCTACATCGCGATTTGAAACTAGAATCAATAGCCAGGTTCATGAAGCTCGCTTCCAAGCGGTTTTATGAACTTGCCTCTAATCATCCGAACCCTTTGGTACACACCATTCCGGTTTACCCGTTGGATCCGCCCGCCAACAAAATCCTCCGTCGTCCGAGACACGTTCTCGGAGACCCGGATGACGAAATCACCTCTGCTAATGCGGAAGGTGAGTCATCTATATCAGACAGAGCAAACACTTCACAGAAACACCGACCTCGCCGGCGAGGTCGACGAGTCCCTTCAGTCGCCGCTTATACGAGGTACAGACATGTACCCGGGCGTTTCTCTCCTATCCCCATCCCGGCAACAGCCCAAGCCGAGGTTCGTACCTAAGTGGTGCCCTTGCGCTAGTTGCCTAAAAAACTTACTGGGCTGAGCGACATCTGCGCTCGCCAAAAGTTCGGTTAAGCTGTCACGGCCTCAGAGGCCAACAGCGAGATTAGTCCATTCGAAAAAAAAAAAAAAAAAAAAAAATGGTCATCATTTGCATACCAACGTACAGTGTGAAAGGTTCTCTATTGATATTGGCTTCAAACGGAACACGAAATAGGATACTACACCAGAAGTAGCCGCTCAAGTGGTTGCCCTTGTTGAATCGGGGCTTAAGCAAAGTCAAGTGGCTCGACAATTGAGTTTGAGCCGATTTACCGTTTGGCGTGTATACCAGAGGTATCAAGAGACTGGTGGCTACCAACGGCGACAAGGATCGGGCCGTCCCCGTGCTACAACAGAGCGTGATAACCGCTTTCTTATAACGACATCTTTAAGAAATCGTCGTTTGAACGCAGTTCAACTGGGCCAACGACTTCAAGAAGTTCGTGAAGTAGAAGTTAGCCGGTGGACAGTCAGAAGACGATTGAGAGAAGGTGGCCTGACTGCACACAGGCCAGCAAACGGGCCGAAATTGACCCCAGCCCACCGAGAAGCCCGCCTTCAGTTCGCTCGAGACCATTTGAATTGGACCGAAGAGCAGTGGAGTGCAGTCCTGTTCTCTGATGAGTGCAGGATGTGCTTGCATGGCAACGACGGACGGGGGAAGGTGTATAGAAGATCGGGAGAGCGATTTGCCCAATGCTGCATAACAGAACGTGTCGCCTATGGCGGTGGATCAATCATGTTTTGGGGAGGCATGTCTATGGAAGCAAAAACCGAGCTTGCCTTCATCACCGGACCGAATACTGGTCGCCAATCAAGAGGATTGACTTCCATACGATACATTGAGGAAGTACTCGAGAGCCACGTCGTACCTTTTGCTGGGTTTATCGGCGAAAACTTTCTGTTTATGCAAGATAATGCAAGACCGCATACTGCTGGCATAGTGATCGAGTACCTTCAAGAGGTGGATGTGACCGTTATGGAGTGGCCAGCTCGAAGCCCAGACCTCAATCCCATCGAACATCTATGGGACGAGCTGAAAAGAAGAGTTCGAGGCCGAGATGCGCCTCCATCGACTCTACAGGAGCTGCAACAGGCGATCGCAGAGGAATGGGAGGCTATTCCTCAAGACTTTATCAAAAGTCTAGTAACATCAATGAAAACACGGATGGAGTCAGTGATTCAGGCTAGGGGAGGGAACACTCGGTATTAATAACAAACTTTAAATTAATTTTATCTTTTAATTTCATAACTTTGACACCAATACTTGAATAAAGAATTTTTTACTAAACATGCATTTTTGTTATTGATCCACAAAAGCATTTTTATGTAATGATTGAAAGACAAATCAGATACCACTGGATAGGTATTAAAATAGACTATGAATCTGCATTACAGAAACATAATATTTTTTGTTTTTTTTTTAGTTATGTCAAAAAATCATGAATGTGCGATTTTTTTGCTCTCAAGTTTAGTTGCTAGCTCAACTCGCTTCTCGCCGATCGCCGGCGGTCGGACAAGTGCCTTTGAGCTGAAACATCCAAAAATATCAACACAAATAACTAAGTATATATTTTCTCTTTACATGTTATATCAAATGCTCTCATTCTTACTTATTTTTTCTTTAGGGTTCCGTAGTAAAACTAGAAATCCTTAATAGTTTTGCCATGTCCGACTTACAGCCGTTTTACTCAGAGACTAAAGTAGAACCGGGTACTGTCAGTAAAATGCATCCAAATCGACTCGCCATCTTTTTCTGGGTTTTTGGCGGCGTCTCTACCAATTTGCGGGTACCCATCGGGTATTAGGACTTATTTTACGAATAAATTGATTATTCTGGTTAGGTATTTAATTTTAATATAACAAAGAATGTTAGTTATTTCAATATCCTGTGATATATCTACCATCATCCGTACGGATGATGGTGAATATATCACAGGATATTGCAAACTAAATCACCATCTCCTGAACACAAGGGCTTCGGATAGTGGGCTATGTTGGCGATGCCTACAGGATGAAGAGCCAGTGGAGAACGAAATGCTACACAACACGGCCACTTACTAATCCAGACTGAAAATGGTCACCATCGAATCTTTGACGTCACCATCGACCTCGGGAACTCTGGAAAACTGCTGCCATCAACCCAAAGTCCTAAACCGCCACTTTAAAGAGTTGGGATGGCTGGGGTCAGGTCAAAAGGGGGTAATGCACAATACACTAATTCTAGGGCGTGAAAATACGATCTTCACTGACAGAGTAAGCCTGTACAGAATGAGGTATGATAGTCAATCTAAAATCACTATCATACCTCACTCTGTATAGGCATAATTCCATTAGCGATGTGTGAGCCGTGTTATTTAGCTGGTTTATACTGAATCTATTGTATTGATAGCTTGAATAATTCATAGTCTCTATTTACTAGGTATCCGCATTGTAATGAGTCGTGATGATGGACGACCTGCAATCAGATATTTAAGTTGATAAACAGGTTTAATTGTTAGAAGAATTAAGTAATTAATATGTTTATATTGAAATAAAAATAAGCGAGAAAAATGGCCACACACAAAATGTTTTTTTGTCCCAATCAATTTTTTTTTTGTAAACTAGACTATCGTTTGACCGCGATCTCGCCTAATGGTAAGGAATGATGCAATCTACGATGGTACACGCTTGCCTAGAAGAAACCTATTTACTCGCGATTTGAAGACCCCTAGGTTTTAGTTATCAGGAAACACCGACTCAGGCAAGGCGTTCCACTCCTTGGCGGTGCGCATAATAATAAAGGTGGAAGAGTGCCGCTTTGTGCGTATGGGAGATATGTGTACCATGTAGCGGTGGCGCACCGCGGAGCGTCTGATTGTCTGATGATAGATTGGGGATGGTGGGGTCAGGTTGAAAAGCTCCGCAACACTCTCCGAAATGTATCCGATAAAACACCGAGAGGCTTGCAACTTAAGTTGGGGTTAAGGTACTAGTAATCTCACGAATCATAAATTAAGATTTCGCATTTATCAAAGAGAAAATCTAAAAAACAGATAAAATAATAAATGAGTCCGTCGTGATGGACAATGTGCAATCAGATGAAGATGAATAAAAATTATAAGTTGCCTAAATGGGTCAGCAAATTTGACGGTAGACTCGATGATAAAATTATGAAGCAAAAAAAGAAAATTAAGATTTTTAAACAGCCCGGACATATACAGGGTGTTTGGTAATGTACTGGCGATATTCAAGTGACGGTTTCTCAAAACATAAAATAAGACTTCGCGAAAAAAAAAACTACTAGTTATACTATCAAATTTCAAAGAAAATCGAATAAGTTTAGGTGATTAATTCGATATAAAAATTACTGCCTACTCTTGCAATCGACATCCAAAAATAAAGGCCATAATCCACAAAAGCGTAGATTTGCTACTTATGTCCTCTTTCTACGCGCTCTCTGCTTACAACTTCACTGCGAATGCGCTGTAGAAAATAAGACATCGCCGTTTGACCATTTCCACTAAAACTGAGCGGAAAGATGACGGAATATCGATATGCTATTAGTTATTTTCGCATGGTATTCTCATCTCTGCAAATCTACGCTTTTGTGGATTACGGCCTTTATTTTTGGATGTCGATTGCAATAGTAGGCAGTAGTTTTTGTATCGAATTAATCACCGTCACTTAGTTGATTTTCTTTAAAATTTGGTAATATAACCTCCTGTTTTTTTTTTCGAGAAGCCTCATTTTATGTTTTGAGAAACCATCACTTGAATATCGTCAGTATATTACCAAACACCCTATATAAGAACCTCAAGTCAAAGTCAAGTCAAATATTTTTATTCATTAAAATCACAAGGATCACTTTGAAACGTCAATTTTACTGCCTGTTCCTTCGCGACCAAGCCAGGAAAGAAAGGCAAGAAACAAGGCTGGTTGTTTTTTTTAATGATTCTTTTACAATACATAATACAGAAAATAAATTACGTCTAAATTTTAACATTTTGAACGAGTTGGAGCAATTTCAATCCCAAGCTTCTCTATCACCTAAATAATCCGATATTTTATAGTAGGCTCTTTTATAAAGATTTTGTTTAATAACGTTTTTAAATTTGTTAATTTTCAATTTTTGTACCTCCATTGGGAGTTTGTTATAAAAGCGTACCCTTTAAACGATTTACTAACTTTATGGAGTCAATAAGTGGCAACAGCGAGTTTATCTTTATTTCTAGTATTAAAATTATGATTATCGCTATTTTTCTTAAACAAATTAATATTTTTGTGAACATACTGTTACGCCGAGGCTGTTAAACAATGAGTAACTCCTCGAACGCTTTTGTCTTGCTGTGTTGTTGTTGTTATTGTCTGCGGTTGCGCACAATGGGGATTGGTCGTTCTGTCGAAACACCGACCCCTTTCCTGGAACGATCGAGATCGTTCTCGAACAATCGAAATGTGCGCGATATAAATAGGCCGGAGAGATGGCCGGACAATCAGGAAGTCTCAGCGAGGCCCTGGAGGACTGACGTGGAGAAGGGTCTCGCGTGAACAGTAGTTGCTCGCGAGTCAGTCTGGATTTGGCTATACGTGCGAACATTTCGATGACTTTAAGTGGTGCAATAGTGGTGTGAATTAGTGTGTTGTGATTACGTGTGGCCAAGTTCGTGTATTCATCGTTTAGTGCTGAATAAAAGTGTTATTTTGGTTGGATCGATTCCCATTATTTTATCCCGAACCCTCAGCTCGTAACAATACATTAGATTTTCATAGATGTATTGACAAAGGAATGTCATTATATTTATTTCTTTAAACTTATTGCGTAATGATTCTCTGGGGCCCATATTATAAATTGCACGAACAGCCCTCTTCTGCAGCACAAAAACGGTGCTTATATCTGCAGCGCTCCCCCACAGCAGTATACCGTATGACATAATGCTGTGGAAGTAGCTGAAGTAAACTAGTTTAGCTGTGTCTGACTGCGTATGCCGCAGAGCTAAGTCTCTTTGATAACCCATCAATCTGAGGGCCCCATTAAAGCTTATTATCTAGGGTTATACCTTAAGAATACGGTGGTGTCCACAAGAGCCAACTCCTCGCATATCGTTTTTATTTTACAGCTGAGATCTCTTCATCAAAAAATCTTTATTACAGCGCCCTCTGGCGAGTTAACACCATAACACCTATCATAGAACCATCGCCGATGAATCACAAACCTCTTACAAAAAACCGTATCTAAATCGGTCAAACCGTTTTGGAGATAAATAGAAACATTAGTTTTGTGCGCACACAAACATACAACTTCTCATCCTAAACGTAACATGGGTAAATACATATCGTGGGTAAATAGAAAACACTAAAAGTGCTGTTCATATGAGTAAAATAATCCCATTTTAGTTAACATATTACGAAGGAACCATCCTGTATATATCAAACAATGGTTTTAGCTTCTGCTTGACAATCCATCTGATAATCTTAAAATTTAGTCAATGATGCTGTTTTTCTTATTTATTAATTTGATTTAAACATTCAAGAATATTTATCCACTTATGACGCAGACTGTACTTACAATAAAGTACTGTTAAATTGCGTTATTATCATACAAAAACTAAGGACATATTTTAGGGGTTTTTTCACAAAAACATTACCTAAAATACTTTGTATTATAGGTATGACTTTTGCTTCCATAAAGTTTAACGACAGTTCATTGGTTTATTTATCAACTTTTAACGAACCTAATGTTATTTAAAGAAACGTTAAAATAGTAAGTACGAGTATGTACTAAGTACGTAAAATAGATAAGAAGGAAGTATCAACAAAACAGAGTGTTTCCAAAGGTTCTTTATTAGTATTTTTTTCCTATTAAAAGTTTAGCTGTGGACTTGAGCTATCTGTAAATCTTTTTAAACGATCTCTAGATGACTCAACTGTTTACTTTGTATTTTATATTTATAATGACATGTAAATAATAGTAGGAATATTATTTTAGTTCTAAATGTACGTCAAATATTAGCCTATTAAGAACTCTAATATTCATGGTAATCATTCAAATTAAGACTGTGTGGCGCTCAGTTCAAATGATTTTTCAATCTAACTAGTTCCTGAAATGTAATCACATTAGTTACCCAGCGAGCGCAGGCTATTACGGGTTCCCGCGACAGGTATGCTAACCGGAAGCGGATGTTATCCCGCACCCGCCCACCCGCAACACTTCCGGCGCTAGACCGTCTGCTTCCTGTACTCACTATCCGGCTAATAGTGATTGCGGTATAGAGATTTATTATAATTATGTATTTGTGGAGATAAAGGACGCCTGAACAAATATCATAAATTGTACCTCTAGGCTTAAGACATAGACATGATATAGGTCGTATACAAAACAAACGGTTTATATTACGAAAGCATTTACTTAGCTAGATTTTGATTTTAATATTGTGCACTTGTCAGATTATGTGGCTGTAATCCATTTATTCACCAATGGATTAATAACTTTTATATGGGTGTCTCAACTGCACTTTTTAAAATTGGTGAATTTTTTTTTAATTTATGTGGCAACTTGGAAATTTGACAACTGTCACCTATGATTATTTCGATTAATAAAAATGGAGCGTTACGTAAAAGAAGAACTAGTTATCCTTGTGAAAACTTATTACAAAATAAACTTCGCAGAATTTTTGATAGAGAAAGTGCACCTAATGTGTCCACAATTCGAAAATCGGCGTTCGCTTCACTTTGCTCTATTGCCCATTGAACGAATTGCCGACGCTTTGCATAGTTTACTGGTTTGAGCTCCTGACTAAGCTGAATCTTGTACGGGTGAAGGTGGAGGTTTTTCGTCAAAATTTGCTGCGTAGTGCTGCGTGAAATCTGAAGTTGTGGAGCACGATGCCGAATTGATGTTTTCGGGTTTTCGGCCACACGCGCTTACAGCAGCAATATTTTCAAAAGACGACGACACAGAAGAGACTTACTGTCCACAACCGACCCAGTTTCATCAAATTTTTTGAATACTCTTCGAATAGTCTCGGCGTAACTTTCTCAATTTTAATAATGAATTTTCACATTGATAACACGTTTTTCTTTTGTGTAAGACTACATTTTTATTAATCGGAACAATCATAGGTGATAGCTGTCAAATTTCAGAGTTGCCACATACACGAAAAAAATATTACACAATATTTAAAAAGTGCACTCTTATTGAGACAACCTACGAGTAATAAGGCGATTTAATGCAACCGCCTCTTCAATACTTGGTTTTTATGTTTATTATTATTTTTATGAATAGTAAGTTTTTAGACGGCTATTTGAATGTTGATTGCTCTAGATTTAAAGACAAAACGGGCAAATAACCGAATTTTCAATTTTGTCTTAGAACTTCCAACACTAATAAATAATACGAGATGCTACGAAAGAGCTACGAGAATGCTACGAATATACTACGAATATGTTTTTAATAGCCAACTACGTGCTAACTCAACACAACAGTCGCACTTCAAACTTCCAAGTTAATACCAGTTTGGTTGGTGTACTCATGAAATTTCACAGAAACTTAATGCTAGCTTTTTCCATTTTCCAAAGACTAAGCAGTTATTGCAATTCAAAAAGTTCTCAACTCCATTTTGCACATCATTTAGTTCAGGCGAAAAGTTTGATATAAAAGAAATAGTTTTAAAATTTTCAGTTAGTTACACACGATAAAGTTTGGCCACTCGTAAAATTACTGAACAATTAAAATGTTCCGGTTAGAGCATTTAAAAGCGGATACTTGCATCGAAATGAAAATGTTTTATGGAGTATTATTTTGTAAACGTTACAAAGTAGTTTGAATTGTTTTTGTTGAAATAACGTTGTTTAATTTAACTTTGTGCACGTATTTCAAGCACGACATTGAAATTGAATCAACAAATATACTGTTTGCTGATAAATTAATCGATGAATTGTAATAAAACGATAATTTGACTGAAATTAACCTTAATATTACCGTTACGGCCCCTCATTAATTATTCAGACCCCCAATCGTCGTCTAAATCCCTAATTTATGAAAAACTAGCTACCGCCCGTGGCTTCCCACACGTGGTTTGTCAATAAAAAGTAGCCTGTTTTAATCCAGCTCATAATCTATCTATACATCAAATTTCATTGCAATTGCTTCAGCCGTTACGACATCATCATCATCATCATTTTCAGCCCGTGTCGACCCACTGCTGGGCATATGCCTCTCCTTGTTTCTGCCACTCTTCTCGATCCTGTACCAGTCTGAACCACGTACGACCCACGGTCTTATGGATGTCGTCGACCCATCTCGCTGGTGGGCGTCCCCTATTTCGATGGCCAGTTCTCGGCCTCCACTCTGTTAGTGCCTTAGTCCACCTGTCGTCACTACGTCTGGCCAAGTGTCAATATTCGCTTGCTGACGTCTTGTACTTTAGTCTGCTTGCGAATTTCGGTATTAGGAACTCGATCTAAGAGTGTGATGCCGAGCATGGCGCGCTCCATGGCTCTCTGTGGTACACTTGTTTTGTGCACAGCCTCCTTCGTGAGCCTCCATGTCTCGGCACCATAAGTAAGATAAATGAATGCAAACAGATAGGTGGGCCAAGGTCGTAACTCGATGGATCCCTGTGGAAAGTGACGCCGTGGAAGGCCTAAGAAGCGTTGGCGCGAAGATTTGGACGCTTTTTACAGGGGCTGGCAGGCCGACCTCTGTGGCGCAGTGGGCAAATAGCCGGCTGTGACGCAGGAGATTGCGGGTACAATTCCCGCCGCGAAACAAATGTTGGAATGATCTACAGATATTTGTTTCGGGTCTGGATGTTTTTCTATACATTATAAGTATGTATTTACAAAAAAAAAAGTATAAAAGTCTTCTATTAGTTATCTGGTTCCCATAATACAAGCTCTGCTTAGTCTTATACTACAAGTACAGGATAAAATCTGAAAACTATACATTTGTAATGAAATTATAAGAAATATAGTCTTTTAAAGTATTTAATCAATCATCGAAACTGTCGGTACAAATTTATATGGAACCCTCGGTGGCCAAGTCCGACTCGCACTTGTCCGGTTTTTTTATCGATATAAGATATCTGTAATTTCATCGAGCATTAATGCCTGCGTTAAATAAACGGACGATAGACGATGCTACTCGTAGTACTTCCTCGTGCGAACTCAAGTAGCTCCACTAAAAGTTACTCAAACTTTAAAAGTTGTCTGAAACACCAACATACATACTTAACTTATAACATATATATAGTTTTTACCTGCCTTGTACTCAATTGTCATTTATGTTATTATTGTTGTCTTTTACCTCTACTATGATTCAGCAACTAGCAAAATAACTTACCGTGTTAGTTTTTTTTTTTTTTTAAACTTTAGAGATCTTCGTTTGGCCACAATCTCACCTGATGGTAAGCGATGATGTGGTCTAAGATGAAGCACGAAGATCGAGAAGAAACTTATTCACTCTTACCTTAAAGAGGCCCGGATTGTATTCTTTAGGAAAAACAGATGACGGTCAAGGTATTCCACACCTTAGCTGTATGCATCAAGAACGTAGAACCAAAACGGTGTGTGCGAATGGTTAGTGGTTAAGTTGTGCTAATATGTATGTTTCTTTCAATTATTATTATACTTTGTTACATTTAGTTTGCGTAGTCTTAAATTAAAACTATTTTAGTCTTGTTTACACCTTCTTACATTTTAAACGTATGTTTAGTCCCTAAGTCTAATGAACCAAGCGTTATTTTTGCTGAACAAAAAATTGAATCTTTTTAAAAAAATTTATGTGACAGCATTGTATCGGGGATGAAAATGTCTTCTGTTATACAGTTTTTTAACTAAAACAGAAGACAGAGAACTCTCTTTTCTTTGTCAAAAGTGTTTTTTATAAAACTTGCTACATATCATAATACATATTAATTTAGAATAATTTTCCTTGCCTATTTTTTTTCTGTTTGTTACAACTAATTTTGCATCAAAATCTCTGTACCTAGATACTATGGAATGTCAATGTCTTCTTTAGTCATTATGACTTATGAGTTTTTACTATTGCACTTTTCAGTGTTTCATCTATGTATAAAGCTCCTAAAAGCGCCGCGCCGTCCTTATTTTGTTCACATAGATCCTGTCCATCCAAAGGTTGCCTGGAAGAGATCACTTTTAGCGATAAGGCCGCCCATTGTACCTATTGTTTAAGAGTGTATTTTCTTATAAATTATTGTATTTAAATGGTGTGCAATAAAGGAATTATCTATCTATCTATCTATGTATAAAGCTATCCTGTGTGTATTATCAAATCAAAAAAAAATCAAAATGTTTTTATTTCTGTAAAAATATAGAACTATAACAAGGTTGTTGGGATCTTCTTTTAAGTATATATACTTGTGTCAGAAGACCCCGCTCTTCAATGGCCATAAAATTTTTTTTATTTTTTACAGGTAGCACAAGATAACAGTTAACTAGTTCAAAATAAATAATTGATTGATTGTTCCCATGTTTTATTTGAAATAAATGATTTGTATACTAAGAGTTAGCACTATTCTTACTTATAAAAGTTAGGTACGTAACGTACAAGCAGAAGAAACAAGTCAGAAATGATCACACAAGCTACGTCTCTACATTCTATCATCTAGCCATAACCCAAGCACCCAAACATATGTATACCTCAGACCGACTCAGACTTAAGAAACTCGCAGTGCAACTTCTGCCTAATCTACGCCCAGGCGCGACTTTACCGAAATCCTCTTCGCATCCCGCGTTGCCACAATATTTCTAGTTTACTCGCGCCTTTAGTCTTATCTCAGTGCCGTATAGGATTTACTTGTCGCGAGCAATGCCAACTGGATGCGCTGTGTTCTTCGAAACCGGCTGATTGCTGAAAGGGTAAGTTGTTCCAAGCATTTGCACTATAGTGCCAGCTTTAGTAATAGTGCTATCCATAATAATGTCTTCCTCTTAAATAGAGCCTGTAAGAAAAGTGCCAAACTTCCTTAATCATAAATCATACTTCTATTATAAAATTATGTTACATTAGCTGAAAATTACTCATTAGCCTACTTGATAAAGTTGTAATTAAATTACAGTATTCTATTATGTATTTGACTTTTATACCGTAAGATGTGGAGGAATATGGGGAGACAATTACCTTGTAGTATGAATGTATACTAATTTTCACATAGTATAAAATGAAGTCGCTTCCGCTGTCTGTTACCTTAGATCTTTTAAACTACTCAACGGATTTTAATGCAGTTTTCAGCAATAGATAGAGTGACTCAAGAGGAAGGATACTATGTATAGCTTCCGCCAGTGGCTTCGCACTCGTTGCTTGTTAACAAAAAGTAGCATATGTGTTTATCCAGATTATCTACGTACATACCGATTTGAAAGTAACTCTGTCTCTCTGTCTGTTTGTCTCCTTTTCACAACTTAACGGCTCGACGGATTTCGATGTAACTTGGTACCTATATACCTAGATAAATTATTCTATTCTATTCTATTTATTTCAGACCAGCACTAACATATAAGGCCTAGTCCATATGAAATAAAATACAACAACAAAAAACAATGAAATATATAAACAACAAAAATAACATAAAATACACATAAAAACAATAGATAAAAATAGACATAATAGACATTCGACTCTGGAGACACTAGACGTGCACAGTGTGCGCTCTCGTCCAGTGTTCAGTGAAGGGACAGTCGAAGTCCAGCCTCCCTGCAATGAGTTGCAGGGAGCTGTTAGGGGCCGCGCACCCACAGCATCAGGGACGCTGTTCTCCGTTCTCTTTAAATTATGAATGGACGTGAGACATAGG
This sequence comes from Philereme transversata, assembly GCA_963924445.1. Lineage (NCBI taxonomy): Eukaryota > Metazoa > Arthropoda > Insecta > Lepidoptera > Geometridae > Philereme > Philereme transversata. Next base: position 11,484,883 of record OZ004353.1, read on the forward strand.
ATACACTTTACGCGACTGCACAGAAGAAGGGTAATGTTTTATTGACAAGCCATGCGTACGAAGCCGCGGATGGGTCAGCTAGTTAAAAATAAATCCACTCTATTGCGATGGCATCGCTAATAAAAGTACGATGCATAAAAACATCTTGCAACCTTGAAAAATTATAAAAAGTAAGATTGTTGAACTAAAAAATAAATAGAATGAAAATATTTATTTGACACGACATGACACACAAAGGAAACACAATAACAGATGCTGGGATACCTAGACTTCTCGCTAGAGTAAGCCTCTAGCCTTCTTTTTTTAAAGTTGTACTTCTTTTGGCGTGTTTTGTAAAATTTTGAGTGTAAAATTTTTACGATAAGCGCGCACACCGACAGCCAAAAAGCGACATGATGAAGTTAGCTGATAACTGTCTCTCTCAAGTTTCCGCGAAAACTCATAACTAAATAAATAATAAATATCTATAAAAATTGCTGGACATTTTTACTTATAATGTATAGAGCAACAACCAGACTCGGAACAAATATCTGTAGATCATGCAAACATTTGTTCCGTGACGGGAATCGAACCCGCTACCTCCTGCGTCTCAGCCGGCTATTCCCCCACTGCACCACGGAGGTCGTCAACTATATTTATTAGTTTATCATTCCTTTTACAAACAAAGAGTTGTGGCGTACAGGATGAAATCTTTAGCTATTTTTGTTCCGTTACGCCAAAGAAGTATAACTTCTTACGTGCGTACATAAATAAATGTCGACCTCTGTGGCGCAGTGGGCGAATAACCGGCTGAGACGCAGGAGGTAGCGGGTTCGATTCCCTTCGGTTCGGTTGTTTCTGTATATATTATATGATAAGTATGTATTAAAAAAAATGTATATAAGTATTCTATCAGTTATCTGGTTCCCATAGTACAAGCTCTGCTTAATTTGGGGCTAGATAGCGCTGTGTGAAATGTCCAGCAATATTTATTATTATTTATTTATAATTTGATTTTTATTATTTATTTCATATCTTACTAGGCGTCATGAAAACGTGTCATCACATAACTTTTGAAACTACCATGGTTATGAACACTATTTGCACTAAAAACAGGATATTTATCATGGATTTGTGAGTTTTTGAGTATCCCGTTATCATGGTAAATATCCCGATTTTAGTGCAAATACGGATTATCACGATTAAAAGTCTGTAACTGGTCTGATAGACAGACAGACAGATATTAAGATGAAACTAAAGGGTTCCTAGTACGACTACGGAACCCTAAAAAAAATCTTTCTTAATCCGGAATTCTAAACTCAAAAATGTCTGCAAGTTTTCCTTAACGTCGACCAAAACATTCACTGCTCATTTAAACAATATATAGTCACCAGCTTTAATTATTAAATTTATTCAAAGAGAATCGAACTCAGGTTCGGTCGACACACCAAAATGTAATTTGAATTTTGCTTCAACAAAGCTAATTAATTTTCACTTTCCAAGCGCTATCTATGCCGCAAGTTAGCATAGTAACATCGTAGTAACCTTAAACAAGGTGCTCTAACAAGGCCCGTCTAGACAAAAGCGTATGCAACTGCAAAGTTTTGCCGCAAGCTCACAATAGCTTTTAAACTACACCTAGTACTTATTACATTTAGACTATGACATAAATTTAAACATAAGCGACGCAGAGTGCAAGAATTTATCACTACAAGGAGGCACCAGGAATTATGATGCATGAAAAACGCAAGCCCAATAACTTTTATCTTTGCGGGTGTGAACCTACCACACATTGCGACGTTTTTTGCTCTGACAGAACCCTTGCGCTTTTTGGAACTAACTGCCAGTTTCTCAAACGTTGATCACAGTCATTCTTTTTTTTTACTGTATGTACAGGGTGTCAGGTCTTTGTACTGACTATATTCAAGTGACGGTTTCTCAAAAACAAAAAAAGACTTCTCGAAAAAATGAACTAGTTATATTATCAAATTTTAAATAAAATCGACTAAGTTTAGGTGATTAACTCGATATAAAACTTACTGTCTACTCTTGCAATCCCTATATATGAAACAAAGTCGGGTTAGTTACACCATTTATGACTAAAGAACGGCTGGACCAATTATGATGATCTTCGATTTGTTGGATTGGTATCCGCCCCGAATAGCAGAATAACTATTAAAATATCTGAAAAACTCACGCAAAAAGAAATTATAAAGAAAATTCATTTTCTCATACATAGATGCAGCTAATGATGGCCGATTGACAGTTCGCATTGGCAGCCCGCATCATAGGTATGCATGATGTCAAGGCGATACGAAGTTCGGCGGGTCAGCTAGTTACATAATAAAATATGTGAGTGTGGCCTGGACGAAGGAAACGTTGACCACATATTCTTCGACTGTCTTAAACTGCGGCGTTCCCTCTATGAAATCCTTCCTCCTGAAATTCCTCGTCCTACCTCCTTTAAATGTTTATTAACCCCTACCTTTTCCAATTTAATTAATTATGTTTTATGTAAATTCAGCATTCAGCTTTCAGCATTTCTGGAGTTTCGGTCCCAAACGTCGTTGTTGGAAGGGAGAAACTAGAAATGGTCGACTCATACTTTTATCTTGGCCATGTTTTATCTTTTGGCAAAGAGTATCAAATAAAGGAAGTCACCAGGCGTGTTCAACTTGGATGGGCAGCTTTCGGCAAACTAGATGATATACTAAAATCCACGCATATTCCACAATGTCTTAAAACACGTCTCTATAACCAATGTGTCCTGCCAACTATGACTTATGGTGCCGAGACATGGAGGCTCACGAAGGAGGCTGTGCACAAAATAAGTGTAGCACAGAGAGCCATGGAGCGCGCCAAGCTCGGCATTACACTCTTAGATCGAGTTTCCAATACCAAAATTCGCAAACAGACTAAAGTACAAGACGTCAGCAAGCGAATATTAGGGCTCAAGTGGAGTTGGGCAGGACACTTGGCCAGACGTAGTGACGACCGGTGGACCAAGGCACTAACAGAGTGGAGGCCGAGAACTGGCCATCGAAATAGGGGACGTCCACCAGCGAGATGGGCCGACGACATCCATAAGACCGTGGGTCGTACGTGGTTCAGACTGGCACAGGATCGGGAAGAGTGGCAGAAACAAGGAGAGGCCTATGCCGAGCAGTGGGTCGACACGGGCTGAGAATGATGATGATGTAAATTTATAAATTATAAGAACATTAGGTTGTAAATGTATATATCACTTACTAGCTCACTAACCCACATTATCTATAATAGTACAACAACTAACATTGTGCTGTTTTATGTGTTGTGTTGTCTCTTTTGTTTTAGAGTTATCAAGAGTTTTTCAAATTCAGAATACTGGTCATATTCTTGGCCAGAACAAACAAACTCCCAAGTGATGTACAAAAAAAGACAACAAAATTTAAAAACGTAATTAAACAAAATCTTTATAAAAAAGCCTACTATAACATATCGAATTACCATCTCCTAATAGGTTTATGAAAATATCGTGACATTGTCATTAGCGGAATTGTGTCACTCCCTAGTCACAGTAGCCACAAACAAGAACTGAACTGAACTGAAGGTTAAAAGAGGATTTTGTCCCCTCAAACTGGGAGCTCAAACATCTCCCAAATGGGAAAGCAAACAGATCCCAGAGATATTTCATGGTAACATTTTATCGTAACAACAGATGGTTACAGCCCTTTTACAAGCATGTTCAGTATGAGAAACTCTCTACTATCTGTAACAACTTTGTAACTATATGAAAGCAATAAATGTATTGGTATGAGTAAAATTGAACCTACGAAATATCGAACGTTCTAGTTTTAATCTAGCAGTGCACACAAGTGCCTGGAGATATTCGCTCCGTCTCCTTTGTATTGTTACGCGCTGTTAGTTTCGGCTTGGTACTTTATTGGTGCGGTTTTGGTACAAGGCGCCCGGCATCTAGCCCTTGCTAACTTATAGAACACTTCAGCTTTCGCATGGCTTACCTACAGGCTTGTCTGTAATGGTCGGTTCAAGATTATGTTAAAGTCGGTAGTAATAGCAAAAAACGCTCACTCTAAGACACTCTAAGATAAAACCACCCATAGTACTTGTTGCTTGGTGTATGTTTATGCTTTTTATGTGGTGGTTTTCATTAATTCTAAACATACTGTATCATTTTTGCGCGATGAAAAGTAAGCGACAACTAATTCCATGGTGTGAATCTTTTTTCTTATATTGTGATCTAAGATTTAGTTATGTGCAAGGCGTAATGATCGTGATAAGTCTTCTACAAAATATCTTAACAAGTTCGCAACTACAGGGTTTTCCACCTACTACACGGTTTCACAAAACATCAAAAAAGAGTTCTCGAAAAAAATACTACTAAGTTCGACTAAGTTTAAGTGATTAATTCGATATAAAACTTACTGCCTACTCTTGCAATCGACATCCAAAAATAACGGAACAACAAGATATATCTCGAGACGTCACCAATACAGTATGTGTGGTTAGATGGCAAGCGTTATGCAATAGCACAACGCAAGTTTAATAAAGTGTTTGTTTTTACATGCCAAAATAAATTTTACATTTCTATGGTAAACATTTCACAAATTAATTTATTATGCTCATCAAAATAACCCCTTTCATTTTTGTGCGTATATTATCAAACACCCTATATACAGTTTGCTGTTGTGCAGGTGCAGCAGTGCTTGAGCAGGTGTTATTGGTTATTAACTATTATATAGGATGTATAATAATCCTATATAATAGTTAATAACCAATAACACCTTTACAAGCAAACAGTGAAATGCTGTAGTACTGCGCCTTTGGTAGTAGTTTGGTGTACCAAAAATATTGGTAGGAGCTACACAGAAATGCAAGCTTTCAATAGACAAGTATTGAAACTGCGAGACCGACAGACATTGACGAATGGGTCGCACCGAGCGACAACTCTGCCTATGACGAACTTGTCTCACATAGCGAACAACCGTTTGTTATCTTGATATTACTTTCTGTTTACGCTAGTGTATTATTCTGTGTTAGTTTCTACTACTAACTTTTTAAAAAGTACGCTGAGTTATTTTAGGTAACAAACTATAACCAAATCTATATACAAATAGTATACCAAAAGTGATAGTCTTCTACAAAATATCTTAACAAGTTCACAACTATAATAACTAGTGGTTCGCCCCGAACTGAAGTCTCGCGAGTCTACCATAAAAACAAAAAAAATATTATTCGTAATCTTTGACTATCAAAATAGTGCCACGAAAAAAACCAACTAACTTGACCTACAGTTTCATTCAAATTACAGGCAACGGGATTCATGTTATTAGGTTACCCTTATTTGGGGTACAAATTGCAGTTATTCCCAATTTCAGACTTTTGCCTATATTTGTGATACATAAGCTACACGCATACCAATTTACAGGATTGTGAGGTCACTGGTCTACCCTGTGAATTTTGTCAAAGTTTAGTTTTTATGATGGCTAATAACTCAAAAGCTACAAAAACTTTACTAAAAGTAAATACCGGGTCGAAATGTACTAATGAAGACCTTTAATTTGACGTCTTACTTGACCTAATAGTCTCATTTTCATTTTTTTTTCCCCGTCTTGAACCCCAATATCTCAACAATTCCCCCCCCCCCCCCCCCCCCCCCCCCCCCCCAATTTGTAGCTCATTGAGTCACACCAAAATTGTGCCATCATTACCTACTTATATACCTAATTTCACAATGATCGGATAAACGTTTCGAAAGTTATCCTCGGACAAACATACATACATACTTACATACATACAACGCCGATTTGCCCAAGTTGATTTGGAGACAATTAATTACTTTTTTACCAACTTTCACGTAGCCGCTACGGCGACGACGTAAAACTGCTACGCTTTTACAATGTTATCTTTTTTCATTAATGTATGCGGTACTTACTTTTTAGACGAGGATAATCTAAGTGCATGTGGCGAAGGTGCGGTGAATATAATTATGGTAAAGCTGCTTCAGGACAGTCGTAGCAATTTCAAACTGTAGATAACTCAGATTTAAATAGGTACATCTATATATCTATTTTTACTATTGCTGAGTGGTTACTGTATTAGTTATTTTTTATACTTAGTACCTGTTCTGGAAGCGAGAACGCTAATCGAGGGTGCTATTGATTGCTTACCGAGTATAACACATACCTAACTAAAATGAGCGGTATCCTGTAATACTCTGTTATATCTTTTATACGTTATATACCAGACTGCCTCCGTGGCGCAGTGGGCGTATAGCCGGCTGAGACGCAGGAGGTAGCGGGTTCGATTCCCGCCGCGGAACAAATGTTTGCATGATCTACAGATATTTGTTCCGTGTCTGGGTGTTTTTGTATATATTATAAGTATGAATTTACAAAAAAAATATATATATATAAGTATTCTATCAGTTATCTGGTTCCCATAGTACAAGCTCTGCTTAGTTTGGGGCTAGATAGCGCTGTGTGAAATGTCCAGCGATATTTATGTATTTTATTTATTTATTTATCTATATAATTTCAATGTTTAAGTCTATGTAGTATATAATATTATAACAATATTTATTACTTTATGAATTGTATTACTAGGGTTTATTGCTGTTTAAATATTAGAAAGTAGGTTTATTGAAATACCATGTGTTTGTCTAGGATTAGTTATATTTATCTTGTGTCTTGGAATTTAAATTAAACAACTCCATCTACCAAATATGCAATACCTATAATTACTGTTTGTTCGCATTAAACAAAGATTAACTGAAAGAGAATGCTATCTAGCAATAAGTTCGCCTATGTACAGATGATTTTTATTTGTGCAAACACATAAAGAATTTTTTATTCATTAATTCATTCATAACTTTTCATCACAAATGCAACGAAATAAAAAAAAACTTTTTTATCAAGTTGTTGCTAAAAATAAATATTTTGTAGCGTTCTGGTAGCCTTATTACGTAAGCCAATTATTGTTGCTGTCTCTTTCACACCCACAGTCATATCTCACGTGTAAGGGATGGCCTGAACAGTGACAGCAACAGCAATAGGTTTACGTAATAAGGCTACCGGTATCCATTGTTTTTTTTTAACTATGGCCTTGTTAATTTTCGAATAGAAATATGGGAATATGGGGGGTTTGTCATGGAGATTGTATTTCATTTTAGCATTATTATGAATGTGGTCTCTTTCATTTTGAAATAGAAATAAGGATTCGTCATGGAGAATGTATTTGATTTTAGCTTATTGTGAATGCAATGCATGCCTACTAATATGGTAAAACATGTCTGGAACCTATGTTACTAATATCCTGTCATGAATATTTATCCATATTTGCAAATGAATAAATGATTTGATTTGATTGATGATGATGACCTCCGTGGTGCAGAGGGCGAATAGCCGGCTGAGACGCAGGAGGTAGCGGGTTTTATTCCCGCCGCGGAACAAATGTTTGCATGATCTGCAGATATTTGTTCCGTGTCTGGTTGTTTCTCTACGTATTATAAGTATTTACAAAAAAAATGTATATAAGTATTCTATCAGTTATCTGGTTCCCATAGTACAAGCTCTGCTTCGTTTGATGCTAGATAGCGCTGTCCAGCAATATTTATTTATGATGATTTAATGAGCCTCATTTATCTCCAAATTTTACTCACGGCCCTTGGGTCAATAGCATTTTCGGAGCTGTTCTTGTGTTTACCAATTTTCAGAGCGTGATGAAAAATAATTTAGATGTTTACGGGAATTGTTTTTGTTTCATCATGTCGTTCAATTTTAAGAAATGAACTATTTTTTTTCCGTTCCATTTCCGTTTCTTTTTTACAACACGTGTAACTTTCTATCGACCTCAAAATAATATAAAAAACCTCAGCAACAACCAGGCAATTGGGCAATCATTTTTCATACATGACACATTCGTAATATTTATGCTTTGCATACATGTATCATATAGATAAAGGACACAACGTCACTTGGAACGTTAACACAAAATAAAATGCGTCATCGCCATTCCCGCCGCTCGCTGACGCTGATAGGACAAAAAATCCGGTCATGTGTACGCGGCTTTACTGGATATGAAACTGTAAATTCCAACGTTTCGTTTTCGTCAGCTGTATTCAAATTTTAAAGTTAAATTTTTCCATCCATATAGCTTTATTTTTAGCGTAGGACGCAGACATTTTTCAGTTGGAATTTTAAGCATCGACGTGCATTTTATAATACCATTCGCATTAGTCTCTTGAGAACTTTTGCAAAGTTGCTCTGTGTATGTTCACTTGGGTAGGTAAGTTCCGAAGTATTAGTGAGTTGCAAAAACACACAGCATACAACTTATCCTGAAATGCATAATGTAGGAGACGACAGACGAAAAGTTTAAGAATGCTTTAAAAAAGTAGCAAACTTCTAAAAACCGAAATTCCACTTGAACAAATGCAAAGATTTCGCGTCTCAAGTTAATTCTACGATATGAATTTGCGGTCACAAGTTTAGGGTACGTAGAGGCTTAAGTATAAGAGAGATAATTGTCCCCTTAACTGGCGAGCACTTGAAAAGTTACACGTTACGATCTGATTGGGTGTGTTACTTATTAGTATTCACTACGACGCAATAGAAGAAACTTAGAAGCTCCTTCTGTTAAGCTCTGCAGTCAACAATGAGATTTCACGCTTCGTTTCCGATACACATCGGAAGGAGTGTAGCGCTATGATATCCTCACAGCTTGATCTAGGCTTGGCAAATGTAACAATTTCGTACGTTTTTCGCGACACTTGGTTTATCTTAGGTTACCTTTAGGTTTGGAGTATATTTCAAACTGTTGCGATCACTGTACATAATTGATTTAACGAAGCGAGATCTCTTAATCAACTTGAGCAAATCGGCGTTGTATGTATGTATGTTTGTTTGTCCGAGAATAACATTCGAAGCGTTGGTCCGATCATCGTGAAATTTGATACATAGGTAGGCAGTGATGGCATAATTTTGGTGTGACGAAATGAGCTAAAAATGTTGCGGGGATGTTGAGATATTGGGGTTCAAGGGTAAAAAAAAATTAATGAGACTATTAGGTCAAGTGGGATATCAAATGAAAGGTCTTCATTAGTACATTTAGACTCCGTTTTTATTTTTAGTAAATTCTTTATAGTTTTTGAGTTATTAGCCATAATATAAACTGAACTTTGACAAAATTCACAGGGTACACCAGTGGCCCCACATTGCTGAAATTTGGTATGCGTGTAGCTTTAGTGACACAAATATAAGCAAAAGTCCGAAATCCAGAATAACTGCAATTTCTACCCTAAATAAGAGTAACCACTTACATGAGCTCCCGTTACCTGTAATTTGAATGAAACTGTAGGTCAAGTAAAGTGGTTATGCATTTAGTGGCATTATTTTGATAGTCAAAGGTTACGAATATTTTTTATTGTTTTTATTGGATACTCATGAGATCTCAGTTCGGGGCGAACCACTTGTATTATATAATCTTAATTTTATAAATTGGGTAACAAAGCCTATTTTTATTTTTGTCTTCCACCATTCTGTCCCTTTTGGCAGTCAAAGTGAAAATATTTTTGGTTTTTGTTATAGCAATAGGAGTAGGCCAATGTTACTTATTATTAAGAATTCTTCTGAATTTCAATAGCTTCAGTAGTTGCTGTGATAATCACCTGTGATATGAGACGGACGGACGGACAAACGAAAGTCCGTTAGGGTTCCGTTTTTACTATTTTGGTCCGGAATCCTAACAAGACAAACGTTAAAGTTGTCTACGTTCCAAGCGACTGTAAAGCAAACATGTTCCGCGTTCACTAGAAACAGTGAGCACGTATTGCTCTAACTAACCAATTCTCCCTTTTTCTTTAGCTCAAAGGGAAACCTACGCCCACTACAGAAAATTGCATAATTTCAACAGATCGAGAAAACAAAGAAAAAATACTTGGCAGCTGGAGAGAGTCAATCTAGAGCCGGCCCGCGGCTAAAAAATATCAGATTCTACAGTTTAAATTTATTTCAAAACTTTTTATTTTCTGTTTTCTGTATAAAGATGAGATTGTTACCTACAGAAAATAAAATTCGCCAGTAAAAGAGCAGCGGTCGGTAATTGACCATTTGTGTCTGATCTGAATATTCATTCAGGGTGGACATTTTCGAAAAGAAAACTCGTGTATTTACGCAAAAGCTACGCTTTAGTTTTGTATATTTACTATTGGCGCGTATTTACAAAATAACTCAGTTAACAGTTTACTTCCGTGACGCAATGGCCGAATAGAATAGGTAGCGGGTTCGATTCCCGTCGCAGAACAAATGTTTGCATGATCTACAGATATTTGTTCCGGGTCTGGATGTTTTTCTATATATGATAAACATGCGTTAACAAAAAAGTATATACTTAAGTATTCAATCAGTTATCTGGTTCCCAGAGTACAAGCTCTGCTTAGTTTGGGGCTAGATAGCGCTGTGTGACATGTCCAGCAATATTTATATTTTTATATTTAATCAACAGGGTGCTCCGTAATATGTGTAACATGTTAACCAGAAAGGTCATTGACCTCACTTGCAAACTTTACATAGCCTGAAAAGATTATGTTTATTCAATATTCAATTATTTTATTAAAAGCTTTTAATATGTAGATAGATAAGATAGATCACGCGTTATTGTAGGTACATCACACTTTTAACAAACAATATAACAATCAACTAACAATCGAAAATACAAGTTGCAGTCTTATCGCTAAAAGTGATCTCTTCCAGACAACATTTGGATGGGCTGGATTTGACGAGAGCCCAATAAATCAAGCCCGTTATAGAATACCGTCCAATAACGTTCTCGTGACATCCAGCCCATCCAAATGTTGTCTGGAAGAGATCGCTTTTATCGATAAGAGCGTCACTTGTATTTCCTACTTGTATTTTTGCTTGTTAGTTGATTTTTACATTGTTTGTTAATTTAAGTGTGATGTACCTACAATAAAGCGTGATCTATCTTATTTATCTACATATTAGAAGGCAAGCTCAAACGTTCTTAATGTTTTTTTTTTCTTGGTCATAATAACCTATTATGTTATAACAAAGTATACTAATTAGGTATGTTAAAGCAAACTGTTTGGATAATAAGTATCAGCTGAAACTTTTCAATATTCATCGCATTATCGTGGTTCGACGATCTGTTTGTTGTTCTTTGTGAAAGCTTCATAGCTACAAAGGCTTTGTTTAATTTCCCGACAGTGGCCTTGTCCGTTTAACGTTTCTGATATTTATTTACGGAGCTAAACAAACTTTGAACAAGGACTCGGATGTTACTCTCGTAGCCGGTAGTCAACTGAATTTAAGTACCTATATGGTATGTATTAGGAAACAATCTTAGTTAAGATCATTCATTTAATTGGATTAGCATTTGGTATACAGCATACACCTTCGGAAATTGGCGTGGTTTATTTACTTACAAAATAAAATATATAACAGAGTATTTATTTATTTAATATTGACCACAAAACTAGCCATAACTAGTAGCAATGTCAGAAAATAAACTAACAACACCTACTATGACGACCTCCGTGGCGCAGTGGGCGTATAGCCGGTTAAGACGCAGGAGGTAGCGGGTTCAATTCCCAACACGGAACAAATGTTTGCATGATCTACAGATATTTGTTCCGTGTCTGGGTGTTTTTCTATATATTATAAGTATATATTTACAAAAAAAAGTATATAAGTATTCTATCAGTTATCTGGTTCCCACAGTACAAGCTCTGCTTAGTTTGGGGCTAGATAGCGCTGTGTGAAATATCCAGCAATATTTATTTATTTATTAATTAAATTATTTATTTGTAAAACTATTTACCCACTAAGATATAATTACTGACATTTATTTATTTACCTATGACTTCGTTATTGTTATTGCCAATTTTTCACTAAAGGCCTATAAATAAATAAATAAATATTGCTGGGCATTTCACACAGCGCTATCTAGCCCCAAACTAAGCAGAGCTTGTACTATGGGAACCAGACTACTGATAGAATACATACTTTTTTTGTAAATACATACTTATAATATATAGAAAAACATCCAAATACGGAACAAATATCTGTAGATCATGCAAACATTTGTTCCGCGGCGGGAATCGAACCCGCTACGTCCTGCGTCTCAGCCGGCTATACGCCCACTGCGCCACGGAGGCAGTCAGCCTATGCAACGGATGAACTAATTTCAATGCTAAATTTTATGTAAAATATGTATATGTAGTAAGGAGAGTAGCCATCAAGAGCTTCAAAATATACCTTCTCGTTTTTGTAAAATGAAAACTAAAACTCAATCATCACACCTTCTCCGCCACATTTGGCGCTAGTATTAGTATGTGCTATCAGCTTGTTCGGAAGAGTTGAGGAAATTCTGTTCGCTAAGATTTGTCGCTGTTTGGATTGCACTCAAGCGAGGGTCCTCGAGAAAGTCGAGGTGCTCAAACTTCGCGAGGATTCGGACCCAGATAGCACTTGTAAAATCATTTTATCTCCGGTTTATGTACCCACGCGCTTGTTATCAGCTTTATTTAAAGAGCATCGATCGCGTAACAAGATGGAAAGTTTAAAGCCATTTAGTGAGAACAGCGCGCTTTAGTACCTAACCTAAGATTATATAATTATTTACCTGCAAAATATATTATTATTATTTGGAGCCTGTACTGTCCCACTGCAGGGCAAAAGTCTCCCTTCCTTCCTTCCACTCCACTCTATCATGTGCGTGCGTGCTCGTCTTTCCTAAACGAGTCGAGTTCGTCTTTCCATCGGCGTCGCGGTCTGCCACGTGGTCGTTTTCTGTCTTTTGGGATTTACTCGGTGGAAAATATAATATAATATTTAAAAAATAATGTTTTTTTTTCTAACCTGTACTGTCCCACTGCTGGGCAAAGGTCTCCCCCAATTCTTTCCACCCCTCTCGATCCCTGGCCAACTCTACCCAATTACTGTTGAAGACATCTAGATCATCGCGCCAGCGTTTTCTCGGGCGACCGCGTCGTCGCCCGTTCACGGGTATCCATCCTGTGATTTCTTTTGCCCATCTATCTTGTTCCATGCGGGTCACGTGGCCCGCCCACTCCCATTTCAGCTTGTCTGCCTTGCGACCTACATCAGCGATACCAGTTTTCGAGCGCAGTATTTCTAACGCGGTCTGTTTTCTTAACACCCAAAATGCTGCGCTCCATCGCTCAGACAAACCCCGAGCTTGGTCTTCTGTGATTCCGTCAGCGACCACGTTTGAGCACCGTAGGTCAGGACAGAATAATAATGATATGAAAAAAACAAAATATAATTATGTCGATAAAATTATGATTGAGCTTATCCCAGCTGAACCCAAAGGAGAATATCTTAACTACCTTTACCCACCTCCCTACGCTACGCGAAACGAGACGTATTCGATCTTTTTATGCCTCTAAATTACTTTTTTATTTGCAATCATAATTTCTCTAAACAAATCCAGGTTGGCGAGGTTTTCGGTTTTTTGTTTACTTAATTTATATTGCGTTGCTGCAAACAGTACTCCATTAAAAACCATGGAAAATATTAGCCTACCTGTTGAAAAACGAACCCGCTGCATATTTCGGCGAGCTTGTTTTCATTTCAGTCTGAAAATTAGAGGGAGTCTAAAAAACGCAAACAAGGTAAAAGTACGTAGGCAGCAATTAGTTGGTATGAATGAAGCTGGTTGGGTAGGTACTAATTCTTTACTCCAGGCATACCATGCAACCCATTGATTAGGTTTTTGTTTACTTTTGCAATATTAGTTGTATTTATTCTAAAATTGATGAGGACCGATCATGTGTCGAGTACTGTTCTCACCTCTGGGACGGATCAGCGAAGTACCAGCTAGAGGCTCTAGATTCAATTGGGAGAAGAGCCAAGAAGCTCATTTGCAATGACGAGTTAGCAAATGCAAGGCTCCACAGCCTCGAGCATCGTCGAAAGGTAGCAAGCCTCTCGGTTTTTTATCGGATACATTTCGGAGAGTGTGCTACGGAGCTTTTCAACCTGATCCCACCATCCCCATTCTATGATCGGACAACCAGACGCTCCGCGATGCGCCACCGCTACATGGTAGACATACCTCCCATACGCACAAAGCGTTACTCTTCCACCTTTATTATGCGCACCGCCAAGGAGTGAAACGCCTTGCCTGAGTCTATGTTTCCTGATAACTACAACCTAGGGATCTTCAAGTCACGAGTGAATAGGTTTCTTCTAGGCAAGCGTGTACCATCGTAGACTGCATCATCGCTTACCATCAGGCGAGATAGTGGTCAAACGCTAGCCTATAATTTATTTTAAAAAAACCGAAAGTACCAATAGGTAGTTTTTGGCTTTAGGCACTTTTGATCCTCAACGCAATAAGTTCAAAGAAATAAATATGACATTCCCTTGTCAATACATCTATGAAAATCTGATGTACCTATGTTCACAAAAATATTAATTTGTTTAAGAAAAATAGCGATAATCATAAATTTAATACTAGAAATATAGATAAGCGAGTTTATCTTTATTTCTAATATAAAATATAAAATTTGTTGCCACTTGTAGACTCCATAAAGTTAGTAAAACGTTTAAAGGGCAAGGTGTACGCTTTTACAAACTCAACAAACTCCCCAGTGATGTGCAAAAATTGACAATAAACAAATTTAAAAACGTAATTAAACAATATCTTTATAAAAAAGCCTACTATAAAATATCTGATTATTTAGATGAAGCTTGGGATTGAAATTGCTCCAACTCGTTCAAAATGTTACAATTTAGATGTAATTTATTTTCTGTATTGTTATGTATTCTAAAAGGATCATTAAAAAAAACAACCAGCCTTGTTTCTTGCCTTTCTTTCCTAGCTTGGTCGCGAAGGAACAAGCGGTAAAATTGACGCTTCAAAGTGATCCTTGTGATTTTAATGAATACAATTTTTTTACTTTTACTTTATCCATCTTCTAGATTTTTACGATTTTTTATTTTACAGAAGTTTCATATCAACAGATATTATTCGTGTCACAGAAGTATCCAAGTAAAAAGTAATTAGGCTCGCACCTTTATTAATTCCCACCATGGAAAACTTCAGACCTTAATTCCTACGCAGACCCGAGTAGGTGGTGGATGGTAGTCAGAGGCAAGTCCTAACATTACGTTTGATGCAAGCTTACTTTTGACATAGCATTTCATATGTGACAAATTGCTAGCCTATCGACGCATAATTTTCAAAGTACCTACAAAAATTATAAAAACATTCATTACGAGACGAACTTTAGTAGAAGCCAGTTGTTACCTAGCTACAAAGGATAGTAACGAAGAAGCAACGATTGTCAGAAGTGCAAGAAAAGAGGGCCCAAAAGAGACATCCCTAGTAATACCAACGGCATTTCCGTGAAAGGGCAGAACAAATTGAAACTTTGGATTCGGCAGCTTTTCTATAAGAGCTAAAATTCTATTTTTGTCTGCTGAGTTAGAAATTCAGCAGCTGTGATATACAGTGTTAGATTATTCTCTATAAAACTTCGAGAGCAAAGGTAGAGGAAATTTCGTGATTCTAAACCTTGACTAAAAATATCAAAAATGAGACGTTCTATTCGGAAATTCGGCTTAAATTCATGAATCTGCAAGTGAATAGAGTTCGGGACCATCCAGGCGTGCCAACATGTCCCCCGTGAGTGCTACCTTTGTTCCTTACTAGATTTTACCCACTCCCGTTCTCCACATTTCAACTTTATGATCTAAGAGCTCGACTCGGCTAAGGATTTATTCTGAATGGAAAACCAATGACATTCTCTGAAAAATATCTCGGTTTTAGTATGAGAAATGAAAAGCTTCATTTTATTTCACGTTCTGCTTTGTGCCGTAAGTAACGATTTGATCGCAACAAAAGAATTTCCCGAACCTAACCAGTAGATCTTTCTATAAGATTTCTGTTACAAATAGATGTTCACCCACTATTAGTAAAGTTCTAAGGGTTCCCAATGGTCTCATAAAGATCTAGCCTAATTAGCACCTCATTTTACCCACCAATGGAGGTACGAGTTGAATTTGTTTATTCTTTTGTTGGTAATGAAGGAATTATTTCTATTAGGAGTAACTTCAAAAGTACTTAGATGTTACCTACGTAGGTTTTAATCACACTAATATTATAAATGCGCAATATAAACACTAATATTATAGTACTATAGGAACCAGATAACCGATAGAATGCTTATAATGTACAGAGTATCTTAGTCAACAGGATTATAATTAGGATTACTGCAAATAATTTAAACACAGCTTTTATTAATTTTATCAATCTCAGCAACAATAATTTAAACAGCTAGTAATTCTTAAATTAGATAACAAATGGTAGGTCCTCACACGCACTGGAAAGCGCAGCGTAAGACTTCCTGTTGCTGATATGATGATGATGATGAGGTACTTACACAACACACTTCACGACACGTCTTGTCTCGACGGAGGCTCGCTTGAAAAATGTTCTTGGTCACCTGGTTTCTGCCGACACCGAATACCAAAATGGTTTAATTAAAGAAATGATTACCCTCAATATTTCAATAAAAATTTTACCGTTACTAATTTAGTCCTTAAATTAATTAATCAATTTTTAAAAGTATTTTAAACCTTAAGATTAATTTGTTTTTAGTTTTAGGCAATCAACATCTGTTGTTCAACAATCTTTACAAATGTAAATACATACTTAAGAAGAATATATAGAAAAACACCCAGATCCACCAAATTCCTCCATATTGTATGAACTTGTCAATTTTAATAACAAACTGTTGTTTCTTAATATTAAAATATCTAGGTAAAGTGAGACAAAAAACTGAAGCGGAGTTCATAAAGAACTTTCATTAAAACCCTTAAAAATCCCAAGGTAGAAATTCTGTAAATCCACTGAAAAACTGTCATTAAAGCCATTTGGAAGTAATTATAAGTCGCCGGAGTGGCGAGACGATTAGACACGGCCATTTGATAGCTATTAGGAGTACAGCTTTCTACAAAGTTGGTGTAATTATTGGAAACGTCAGCGACATATCTTCGCAGTTTGATAATTAGACCCGAAGCGAGCATAAATTACTTATCCGGCCGGAAATTATTGTCCGCAAACGAGATGCTAATACTGAGGCGATTTATGGAAGCGATTGGAAACCAAGCGTAGACATTCGATACGCAAACAATTTATAGTTTAACAGCTACCCTATAAACCCCTTGCGGTACATAACTACCGGAGATACGGAGGAGAGGAGATAATGGGTAAGTAAGTAGGTAGGTACACGATCTTGAAAAACAAAAAGACTGTTAGCATCTAACAAACTTAAAATTTAAAATTCACTTGCCAACTTCGAGTGATATTTTATGCATTTTGCAAAGACACAAGTTTGTACAGCTATAAAAAAGTTTTCTTACCATTTTCGATGCTCATTCAAAGCCCCGCAGTTTTGGTAACCACTTGCCAACTTTTACAGGTAAACTTTACTTGAAATAAACGAGTTTTCTCTACACGCATAGTCGAAATAGACTTTTTTGATAGCCGCCGGTCCTAGGAGCATCACCTGAGCTCGTATTTTTTTGAGCACTCATTTAAACGTTTAAAAAGGAACCTAGAATACTCAGGTTGTAGCTACCTACTTTTGGTTAGTTGCAAGAGTAGACTAGAAACAGATTGTATAGACATCTCTAGATAGGTAGCTAGCTCTTTAGGTTTCCCTGCAACAAAGAAACTTCAAATAGACTAAACAGGACTCAAGTTAAAACAGTACCTTTCAATTTACTGCATTAAAAATATATTGAGACTATCCTTCTAAGAGTTAAGTTATTAAAAAATATATATGTGTGGAAAATGTGAAGTCTATAAGAGGATATGACTGCCTAGACATTGGCGACGTATGATGCAGATAGGAAGGTAGGGGAACAAGGCAGGGAGCGATAAATTTAATATCGGGAAGCGCGTCATGCCGCACCTAACGAGCCGCCAAGTCAAGAGTCGATTCGTACGCTCGCTTCCGACTTGTAACGGGGAATTCTCTGTCCTAAGGGAATGTATTTTTTATCTGGTTTACACTCAAGAAAGAAAAAAATATTTTATAAATTTGATGCCTCGTTAACCAGTAGATATTGGTGTCTGACGAGACACGTACAACGTGAAAGGCACAGTTTCACAACGACTTAGTTATCTACCTTCCTGTTGTACAACTCAAAAAGCACGTTATTATCTGGTTTTGATTTTAATGCGACAAAGGTGAGTCCATTTACAACATTTGTTTAACCATGACTGAACTCAAACTTCCAAACTGATGGTTATCTTCATTGACCCTCGCATGAGATAGGTTAGAGCTGTCAAAAACTTACACTGCTAATGCAAACTTGTATAAAGGAAGCGCCCAACAAACATTTCCTCACTATTACAACACACATGCTACTTTGTGCTCGTAAAATTTTGCGATTACCTAATCGAGCGAGACACAGAATCGATATTACCAAACGCTCTTCTTTATGTGATGCAGGTGGGCCATCTTCTACTGCAACAACCGCAATATACCTCCTACATAGATTGATCATGATCACGTGGCATTGCATCGCGGCTGCCCTGTGACCAGATTTGGATTTTTCAGTATAATTAAGTAATTTGTACCATTATTTCATGTTTTATTGAATCGTAATGCTAGACGCGAAAATACCATAATTTTATCTTCAGGTCGACTGACTTGTAGGTATTGGTTGTTGTGTAACCTCGTACAGTTACTCGTATGTACGAGATTTATAAAATAAGTCCTCTTGGCAGTACAAAAACGACGAAATACGAAACGTACCATAGTTTTAGACAAGGTAGTAGGTATAATTTTAACTTCCATGTACATTTTCGGAGGGTCTGAATCCAACCTTGCCTCTCAGAATAGATAAAATACCAGAAGAAGTGAACGCCCCAAATACTGAAACGTAAACATCTACTCCAAGTAGAGTACGCCGCCAGTAGTCAGTCTGTGACCGTCGTCACGCGTGACGTGTTTTACAGTGTTCAATTTAATTAATAAGTTATGCCTTCTTGTGTCGTCCCAACGTGTAAAAATTAAGCTGCGCTCAAAAAAAAACAAGATGGGATCATATTTCATACGTAAGTAGCGCATTTAGATATTGTGTTCGGTTTGTAATTGTCGTAAATAATGATCCTTCATTTTGCTGGTGTTGCCAAATACGAGTGTTATTATTTTCCCTACTCTAGAATTCTGAAATTAAGAACCTTTATCAGTTGTAGTTTTAAATTACACTAGTGGTTCGCCCCGAACTAAGATCTCGCAAATCTTCCAAAAAACAAAAAAATATTATTTTAGGGCGATTTGGGCAACGATGCCTAAACGTATTTAGTGGCTAAATATGATTTAAGGAGTTCTCAAATCATACAATTATGTCAAATTTAAAAATGTTTAGTCGCTAAATACGTTTAGGGATCGTTTTGTAAATCGGCCTTAATATTTGACTAATAAAATAGTGCCACAGTTACATTAGTTATATCTTACCAAACACATTTAACCCAAAACGGGTATATATATACCCGTTTTGGGTTAAATGTATGACTAATAAATAATGACTAAGCTAGCAACATTACGCGTGTGGGGGTGAGGTGGGCGCGGGACGCGGGTTTCGTTTTATGGACACAGCGCACGGCTTGCAATCACAGCTGAATGCGTCTTCTGGTGTTTTATCAATTCTGTGCCTTGCCTGTGACATAAACTTCACTAACTCAGTGTTACCGTGCGACGCCAAAAAAATCAGTGTTATGTTTGCCTGCATGTTTATTAGTCCTAGGCATAAGTGAATGTTTAAATATTTAATCTGTTGTCGCCTCAAATCTCTTCAGAAATAAATAAGAATATCTCAAAAAGGCAAATGTCCTCTACCCATAACCCAGCAATGCAGCTTGGCATCAAGAATTTGTATTGCGTTTACAACATTTGGCAGATAGTATACCGTAAAACGCATTGAAATTTGTACAACAGCTTCACACGGCTTCAAACGTCGGAAAGCCCAACTGTTAAGTACAGGCTGCTTTTGTGTCGTGTGTTAAGACGTGTGTAATCGAAATTTTAACATAATCATCAAAAGATGAGTATAAGCTCGTTTAGCTAATGCAATATTAAAATTCGCTCACTTGTGCATGCGATTTCACGGTATATGCATCAATAGGAAGCCTTTTATCCTCGGTCCGGAATCGATTATCAATTTACGAGGTGGATGAGTGCACATCGCAGTATTCTCAGCCCGTCGGACGAGGTGGCTAATCAACCATTTCTTACCGAGCTCCGATAGCTGATTAAATGGGCTTTTATTTTGTTCCATTTCGAACACCGCAATCGAACGTTTCAATCTGCTTCTGCTAATCAATTATTGTAATTACTTTTATGCATATTAGATAAAATATTGTACCGAATATCTACGATATTAGACTCATATTATTATTTAAAGACCTCAAGAAAACTGTAATTTGCCCAAATCCGGAAATCTTGAGCACGATTCAAAAGGCGACTGATCAAACGCTTTCAAAACGCACAGTGTGCTACTCGTGATCCAAATGACACGTTTGTGTCCTCAACCCTGTACATTTCACGTCTACGTTTAGCCCAGATTTTATGGGTCCAATAAAGGAAGGTGAGCTGAGCTTTACTATTTTTCGTTCGTGTTTCAAAGGAAACTAGTTGGAGCTAAAATGGTTTTCATTTTAGCTGGTGCGGCCGATTGCAGTGCTCGGTGTATTATATGATTCTGATAAAGGGTTTTCTTCTTACAAAAGCCGTTTCTTAAAGCCCTTTATCTATACCTATCGAACTTACAAACACGTGTTTGTAAAAACAGTTAGGTTAACGGGCGGTTCTCATTTAAGCCTTTTAAAATGAGTTTTAAATAGTAAATTTTATCGTTGAAAGGTAAAATTAAACGACCCAATAAAGTCTAGTTTAATCATCTGAAAACCGCAGGCGTCCCTTGCGAGCGAAGCACACGGAAAACTATTTTCCTACGAAATTGAGTTCGTGTAAATGAATGGCGGCAACTTAATGTAAAATAAACAACGATATCTGAGGCACTTCCCCGAATAAGAACATAAAGGTAGATTTTACTTGAGCATAAGAAATTCTAAATTTGTATCTACTCTATCAGTACAAAATAAAGTTTCTTTCTTGTGTCTGTAAAATCGCCTGCGCCGGTGCTCCTACCGAACAGGAGCCCAATTTATAAGAAAAATCATTATGAAGCCATATCTACCATTATTAAACGATTAAGATTATTGTCCCTGTCATAAGCTGCCAAATTTTCAATTGTGTTGTCATAGCAACGGCTAATTGTCCTAATAAAATTTAGAAGTCAAACAGCCATTGACACGAAAGAAGAAGCAAAGCAACGGCCCTCATTGAACGGCCGGAGTAACTTACTCTTTACTGAAAAATTGAGTAAAATGTAATTTTAGCGTAGATTTCAGAAACATATCTACCGTAGAAAGAAACCTTCCTTTATTAGGGCGGTTATGTTAGCCAGACTGTTCACTGACCTCAAATTGACAACTATTAAATGTATAAAACAACGTAGGTACATACCTATTTAAATAAATGCGAATATAATCAAGGATATTTTCCCGCTCAGTAAAATAACTAAGGATAAAACTAAACAAGAAGATTAACTGGCTGTAACTTTTGCGTTGATCCTGCTGTTCCGGTTTGTTGCAGTTTAGAGTTTGGGAAATTACAGTCGCATAAAACTTTCCGTCTTACGGAATTAGAGCCTAACGAATTGTGTCACGCTACAGCCACTGCTTTGCTTGATAGCTCATGTAACTGAAATACACGTAAATTGTAGTAGTTCGCACAGAACTAAATTTAGTATTTTATTGTTAACTGAGATCACGCGATGTTTTGTTTGTGAAGACTGACAAGAACCTACTCAAACCTCAAATGGTTATGTATGTTTCGCGAAACAATATTTACATTTTTCCACAAATATTCTTCAAACTAAAATTATGCTATTTTTGAAATGTGAAAGTGAAAAATAACAGTCAAAGTATTCCCCAGTGAATTAAAGCATTCTCAAATTCACGCTAAAATTAAACAAGAGCATGAGCGACAACAGAAACTATGAGAAAACATGAAAGTTTTCCATATGAAGATATTATGCAGTGAGATGGAAGTTTGTTGAGAATAAATGAACAAACTTGAGGCGTGATGCCGGCGATAAGATGCCACATATTTATAGAAGTACCTACAGCGAATATATCACAGTTTTGACAGTATTCTCAAAGTTACAATAGTTTAAAATCGATACAAGGTTGCCAATGGTATGAGATTCCTCGTACAAATTCAAGATTTGTGTCTTCTGTACGAAGTAAGAGGACGCTGTCAGCATGGTAGGGTCTATTTTTCCACATACATACACGATGAACTGTTTTTGTACGAGGAAAACAGTTCTGGCAACCCTGAATCGGTGTGAGGTAAAGGGATTCTCAACAGTAGGTAAGTATTCTCGTTGCAAGTTTTTCTGTTCACATTTACACGTACTTAAAATGGTGAAGGAAAACATCGAGAGGAAACCGACATCTCCTAATCTAATACTATAATTGTATTAATTAAGGCATTATTTAATAACCACTTTGAAAACAGTATTATATATGCAAAACTAGAGTATGGCTGACCGAATTGTTTACATAAACTCGGACACGACGATATCCTTTTCACTTGGCCCTTTGTATTATTGTGATTAAACTCCTCAAACAAATAAATAGACTCAGCTTAATAATAGTTTAGATAACTCCACTTGAATACAAGGGCGGGATCTGATTATTCAGATTACCGACTTACAAATGAATTCGCCAGGCACGAACGAGCATCCAAGTTTGCGGTGGTTTTCATGTTCGTTATTAGAATTCATTATAGAGTCTGCACAGTTTCTAAGACGTGCTTGGCGACGAATGGCGAATCCTAGAACAAAGCAGTGTGCTCCCAAGTGATTGTTCCGCCGTCTACCCCCCCGCTTGTGACTTGAACAAAGAACTTTTTGGAGCAAAGTTTCCGCGGCACTCCTATGAATTTCTTCATCTTAACACAATATCCACAATGACCTGTAAATTGTTTATAAGCAAGACACGGACCCGGAGTCGATAGTACTCGTTTATAGCCTGCCTGCCAACTATAAAGTTTGTGGTTTAATTTCCTGTCGAGAAAACTGTTTCCTCATTCATACAGCGAAGCATTGTGCGAAAGATCTTTCATAAAGTATTTTATGTTTTAAAAAGTTGCAGTGAATATCGAAACGACTTTGGTTTTATTTATCCCAATACAAATAAACGAGCACATACGATAAAATGAATGGGGATGTGTCGTTCACAAATATTACCCCGACACCTTTAGTAATTAATTTCGGAAAATGAGGCAGAATTCTGTTTTTGCGGTGGGAATTGCTCTTCTTTATGTTATGTGATAAAAGTAGAGCCGGTTTTGCAGTTAATCGCTGATTTACAGCACGTGTCCATTTACTCGTGTACCTAACGAATATAATAACCTACGAACTATTGTTAAAGATAAAAATTACAGCCATTCGAGGCCTTTGCCCAGCAGTGGGTTACGAATAATAATAATGAAAAGGTAAAAAATAGTTTCTGGCCGTACTAACTAGCGGTTCGCCCCGAACTGAGATCTCGCGAGTCTCCCATAAAAACAAAACTAATATTATTCGTAATCTTTGACTATCAAAATAGTGCCACGAAATAAACAACCACCTTACTTGACCTACAGGTTCATTCAAATTACAGGTAACGGGAGTTCATGTAAATTGATTGCTCTTTTTTGTGGTACAAAATGCAATTATTCTGGATTTCAGATTTTGCCTATATTTGTGTCACTAAAGCTATACGCATACCAAATTTCAGCATTGTGGGATCAGTGGTGCACCCTGTGAATTTTGTCAAAGTTTTGTTTTTATTATGGCTAATAACTTAAAAACTACCTACAAGGATTAAACTAATAAAAACAGGATTGAAATGTACTAATGAAGACCTTTCATTTGACGTCCCACTTGACCTAATAGTCTCATTTTCATTTTTTTTACCCCTCTTGAACCCCAATATCTCAACAACCCCGCAACATTTTTAGCTCATTAGGTCAGACTAAAATTGTGGCATCACTACCTACCTATGTATCAAATTTCACGATGATCGGATCAACGCTTCGAAAGTTATCCTCGGACAAACAAGCATACATTAATACATACATACACACATACATACAACGCCGATTTGCCCAAATTGATTTAGAGATCTCGCTTCGCTCGATCAATTATCCGTATCATTATTATAACTACGGGATTTATCGGAAACACCGATAAAAAGTACGTGATAAATCCCGTTTTTATAATAATGATTGAATCACGAAAGTTTACTAAGTAAAATTATCTTTAAAATAATAAACTTATTTAATTAATTATTGTTATTTATTTAAGTTTAACTTTTATCAGTCTACACTTACACGATATGTTGCGTTTGAAAATTACTCGTCTAAAGCATAATAGATCCAATATATCCGAATAAGAGTACATTTTAATTTTAATTAATAATGTTTAAAATAAAGACGGTTCCTTCTTCGTAGCAAATGTGATAGATAAACGGCCAAAGTAAATAATACCTTTGCTACGCTTGACACTTCGCTGAGCAAGGGTGCTACGGCAATGCCATAAAACAAAATTATAAAGCTTGAAGATTGCACCGCGCTCTTTAGACATTAATTAATGGCCTTTACGGTTTTAAACTAAATGGAGGAGCTTTTGCTACTAGCTCACTGACTGTCGTTAAATAAGTGACCTGGTTAAATTAGTTCGTCAGCAATTTTCCTTTTAGCTTTAATAGATTTTTCCGGTCCGTATCAGAAGGACAATTTAGCATAACGCCCTTGTAGCATGAACGACATGAAAATAAAATGACCTACTAGTAAAACGTCTAGAATTAAAAACGTCGAAGTAGAACGTCCGAAACGACAAATCGTCATGTCAGGTAATACTGACATTTGAACATATTGTATGCCATTATTAATATTATAATCTACGGTTGACCAAGTATACCATTAACGAACGAAATTTTGTAAACCTTTTGTTAAAAAATTAACAAAATATAAACTTTCTGTAATGTTTATCTCACATAAAAAAAAATCAAATAATAAAAACTAAAATCTTTTGTTTGATAAAATTTGTTATTAGATTTAAGATAATCGTCATCTCCGAAGATAATGCGTTTAATGTGAGATACACGTTTTAAAAAATAAACGGAGAGATATCCTTTGCATTCAATTTTGTTATTCCCCTTTTGTATTTTTGATCAAAAATACTGTCATTCTTCCTTCTTTTTTGAGAATAAATTGAAAAATGAAAAGAAAAAAATAATGATGATAAAATATAAAAATTATATAAATTAATTATAAATTAATAATAATTCATTATAATATATATATATATATATATATATAAATGATTTCATTTTAATGTACGTTATGTCATAGACATACAGCAAAGTAGTCATTTTTCTATGATGCTGTTATAATTTGTAGACATAATACCCGGATAACGAAATAATTTACAGACGTTTTACTAAGTCATTTTACTTTTATGTCGTTCATCCTACAAGGGCTTTACGCTAGATTGTCCTTCTGATACGAACCGGATTTTTCATTAGAAACTACATTAGCGTTTATTTTAAACTTGGGTTATGACACCCAATTGATACAAACCATAATATTATAAATTCGAAAGTAAGCAGGCTGGGCCGAATTCGATGAAATTTGATATACAGATAGATTATGACCGGGTTGGAGACATATCCTACTTTTTATCCGACTGCGCAGAAAGAACAACGCGTGCGAAGCCGCGGGCGAGTCTAGTCATACAAAGTTCGGGTATTTTATTTCTCTTTGTATTATTATTTATTTATTCATTTAATCAACACGGTGAGAAGCAATTACATTAATTAAATATTCTAGGTAAGTACATATTATTATAACACCAATTAATATAAATACAGTACATTGTATGTGAGCTAGAAGTCAAGATATCTACAATTTTGTTTTAGTGTTTATATGTCATGGCAAATAAATTGTTATCATTTTGATTTGACTAATTTTGCTTCAACCGGGATTCATTTAAGTAAAATTAAACTACCGATTCCCGACTTCGATCGACATTTATTTCCAAAATAAACAATCTACAGACGTAGAATTACGGACATTAAAAAGCTTAAACTAAACTTATTATAAATGCAACAAAACTGATTCATAATATCGATTTCATAAATACTGAACTTGACCTTTTTCCATACGCTAAAATTGAGATTTTATAGTTTTTCTTTTATGTGTTTTCCTCCAAATCCTGTAACAAGAAAGTTGTGATTGCTTCTTTGTACAACTGTATGCACAAAATATCGCTAAAGGTTATTTTTTAACCGTGTACTTACATTGATTAAAGTTTTTGTACTAGTTCGGGAGAGCCAATATGTCAATAAATAATTGTAGCTTTGAAATTTTTCATATTCTTACAAAGGCATGCTTTTGGTTTAAGAAACTTTGTTCTCATAAGAATAACATATTCGCATATGATGTGTTACATCTGACCACCGCGCGCGCTCATTGGTCAAATCAAATAGCGCGCGCTTCCCCAGTTTCCTGTTACACATTTCCGTCCCTTTTGCCAAAATCACTCCCACAAACCGTGAGGAAAGATGTTACACATCAATATGATTAAAATGTAATACGTACATACAGTGCTTAAAATACTTTTTCTTTATTTTAACGATAAGGCTCAATTCACACTGAGATGGCAGCGAAGCGGTGACCAGTTTAGGTATACATCAAAATCCTCACAGCATTTTAAATTTAATCTTCATTACCGACCTCTGTGGCTCAGTGGGCGAACAGCCGGCTGAGGCGCAGGAGGTCGCGGGTTCGATTCCCCTGGAGGACAAATGTTTGCATGGTCTACAGATATTTGTTCCGGGGTTGGGTATTTTTCTATATATTATAAGTATTTAAAAAAAAAAGGTATCGCTTGAGATGGTCGCTGCCATCACGGTGTGAATTGAGTCTAATAGCGGACACCATAGACCACATACTAAATCAGACGACGCAAGTTTACCAAATTCATTATGTATAATGAAAGAAACCAAGCATGTCACATTTTTGGACTTACCGATGGAATCAATCAAGAGAACTTTTTAAGAGATTTTACTGTTTAACATATTTTTGTACATTTGATAGTTAGTAGTCTTCGTATCGACGATAGCATTATACCACAAAATAGGAACATGCACACAGACGCGCGCTTACGAGGATCTCGGATCAATTTGTTTAAAGCTTCGACTGACTTGACCTGAGAACCTCGTTCGCGCGCGTCAAGTGTGCGTGCTACACAAAACTTACATCCGGAGTCCAATTCACGTAACATAAAATATTAAAATTCGAGTATCGATCTAGTCTCGTTATGTTAAATGTCCTAAACGGTATTCACGTAACTGACAATACAATGGTATGAGTTGACTGACATGCGATTATACACTTGTTATATCGAGCTAGTATTGTAGTGCTAATGGAGCAGAATGCCCAAATATATTCCATTCATAATCCAATCTCATTTGGGTCAACCTATATGTTTTTAAAACTGTATTATGTGAATTGGACCCCTGTTCGTACCAAATTTGTGATAATGATAATACCGCGTTTGCAGATTCTCGCGACGACGAGTCGAGAGATGAAGCTAATAGCGAGTACGCATGTGTAGTGTAAACGGTTCGTCACTCAGGTCCCGCGCGAGAAATGTGTAAGCGCTATAAACCGTATCCATTTACACGCAATGAAGAGTAACTTGTGTAGTCTGGTACTTGTAGTCTGTCAGTGAACGCCTAGTTAAGCTTTGGTATTGATCGGAACGCAAAACGCTGCGGTAAGCGAGGCCTCATTAGTGCGTTGCGTTCCGTTGCATCGTTTCACATAATATACTTTTAGAAACATGCCACATTATGCGATGTTTCTACGAATCGACGGCCGAGAGACGAAGCGGCGGGAGGGTGATGCGCTGCGCTGTTGGAGCTCGGGTGCGACAACGGACAGTGTTCCACTGCTAGAGAGGCAATCAAGGGAGATTTCCAGAATCCACTGAGAGACGCTGCGCTGCGATGGCGTGCGTCGCCTTCTTGCGTTGCAGGTGTGGCATACAATGCGTTGATCAGTTGCGACGACGCAACGCAACGCACTAATGAGGCCTCACCCTAAGCGGACCCAGTGCAGCGTTCAGCAACGCGGCCTCGCTGTCTGTGCAAGAAGCGGTCTGTTCATTTTCTCGCAGCAAAGTCAAGTCAAAGTCAAATATTTGTATTCATTCAAATCACAAGGATCACTTTGAAACGTCAATTTTACTGCCTGTTCCTTCGCGCGCCATTGAAGACGTCGCTCGTGTCAATATGAACATCTTTGTTTTAAATGTGTGCTTTGCTGCAAACAAATCCATGTCTGATGCAGCGCAGGTAACGAGCCGACGCTGTTTTATGCGAAGTACCTGCTCTTCACTTTACCGTGCTTTCCCTTACTGCTGCCGCATGCTTTGACTGCACAACAGACCATTCTTGACGTTTCTCATACAATTAAAAGATCTCAGCATACGTAACGGGATAATACCTCAGACGGGCCCGGGACGTGACTTAAATCGTTCATAACGTGAACGTTGTTTTAAAACTTACGTACAGTGCTGGTGATGAACAATAAAAGTGCTAATGTTGGACCATGTTTTAGTTCGCAATGTTTAATTTTTCTACTGGAGAATTAGCAATTATTGCTATTGCCTTAGATGAAGATGCTTTACCAAGAAAAAAACCGTCCTGTCCCGTCGCGTGTATTTTGTTACTATATCTTATGCAATTAATGTTAAAAAATCGTCGCGTTCCGTCCGGCACGAGAAAAATCACGTTAAGTATGCTGTATCCGAGTCGCGTAACGCTTACCGCGGCGTTGTGCGTTCCGATTAAGAGATAGTAATGTGTACTTACCGTAGGATCACAATCGGCGCAATGCCACGAGTAGCCGCGCTTCTTAGGATTCTTGTTGAGTGGTGGCTCCAGACACGTAAAATGGTACCGCTTTGCGCATTCATCGCATCTGCACGAGACAACATATTTATAAACTATCTCATCCAACTCGGCAAATTTTAAATAAATATAATATAGCACTCAGGAATAGTGTACCTGGGTCATGTTTTTAAAACATTATGCTCAAAATCCCCACTAACCCTTCGTGGGGCTTTCGAGAATAATCCGTACAATTTTCAGAATCGGTTCAGTAATTTCTAAGATTACCATGATAAAAATTACAAATTTTATCTCTTTATAATATTAGTAATATATAAACATTTTTTCTAACAGTCTGACAC
Organism: Philereme transversata; assembly: GCA_963924445.1. Taxonomy (NCBI): domain Eukaryota; kingdom Metazoa; phylum Arthropoda; class Insecta; order Lepidoptera; family Geometridae; genus Philereme; species Philereme transversata. Next base: position 11,514,297 of record OZ004353.1, read on the forward strand.
TCGAGATTTAACTTAGGATTTCCGGACATCTGTGGCGCCTCGGATATAAATATTATGATGCCGTATTCACGTCAAAATGTTACATTACCGTACAACTTACCGTACAAGATTCGCGTTATGACCGGATTGCGTGCAAACATCACAGTGCGTCAATGGCGTTAGAACTTTGCTGTTAGCGGCAGAGTTCCCCGCGCCGGCACCGCGGGCATTACGAGCCTCGCGCCCTCTCTGTTACAAAACAAAAGTTTATAAGAAAACCAGCCTCCTACTTCTGTACTTGCAAATCACCGTAGACCAACATATGATAAGTAAAATTAACAGCCCAAAGTGTCTGATTGAATTGTCAAATAAGTTAGTCATTGAGTGGTTCTCAAGATAGAGTATAAGGGGGAGAGAAGGGCGGAATTTGATAAAGTTCTTATTATTTATTATACTTACAGGGCGAATTTGTAAACTTTCGACAAATGTCAAAAAACAGCTCTGCACGTAATCCAGAATCTGTGTTAATTTCAATCCAATTTTGAAGTTGAAAAACTGTCATTCCATACAAACCGCAGCATACGGTCTACAGACGTTGCAATGTATTAGAAATGGAATATGGATTGTCGAATTAATAACAGATTCTGGATTACTGTCAGACCCCTTGCTCAAAACTGGTCAATTGTTTACAAATTGTATAACGTAAAAAATATATGGACGTTTGGAAAATGGAATAATTTATTGCTTTCGTGTGCCGACGCAGACTATGAAGAAAAGACGTAAGACGAGGACAAGGCGAAGACGAGGACGAAGTGAAGACATGGCGTATTTTACACAAAATGCACAGAAGCGTTGCACCTGCGTCCCGTCTTTGCGACGTTGCGCCGTCAAATAGGCAACGCTTTCCGTCGCAACGCAGAAACTCAATAACAATAAAAGAGCAATACGACTCTTTTGCGATTCAGGGCTAAGATCAAAACAATACGTCTAGCAAAGTTCACGATCCTACACTACTCGCTACAGTGATAGGACGCTTTGCGATTATTGCGACGTGACGTCAAAACGTAACGCTAATTATAACGTTGCAACGCACACACCGCTTTTGTGTGTTGGCACTTCTGTCTGGCCTTATAGAATTTTGGTAATGTATTGAACAGTGCATGGTTTATGCGACTAACCTTTGGTTTAGCTTCCACCAGCGGTGGAGGCGGTGGCGGTGGCTGAATCGGTTCAACCGGCCGATCCAACATTGTATAGCGACGCTTGCACAGAAAATTATACAACACGATATAGCATACACTTAACATTTTTGTACACGAGACGGCATCAATCGGAAATAGGAATCGGTTATCTGAATCACCCCTCACCTAAATCCTATATACCTTAAGTTAAAAGGCAAGTCAAAATATTCAATTGGTTTTATCGTTGAGTTCACTCTCTACCTGTAAATCAATCTGTCTCTAATGGAATGAACGGAGTGGCGCAGGTACATACACTCCACTCTAATCTATGCGATGTCTTGTGTCTTATATCCATACTAATATTACAAATTCGAAATTAACTCATCTCTTTGTCTGTTTGTTACGTTTACACGGCAGCTGGACCGATTTCGTTGAAATTTGATACATATATAGTAGATAATGGCCTGGGTTATAACATAGGCTACTTTTTTTTGATAAATCACGCGTGCGAAGCCGCTGGCGAATGCTTGTACTTATGTAAGTAAATCTTAGGTGTGGGTGAGATTCTCTCTCCATTTCCTAATGAAAAGCTGATTGGGCACGACTCCACGTAAAATTATGACATACCAAAATATTTTGTTTATGACCCTCTCATTCGGGGTTCAGCGCCTTCAGTTACCGATAGACCTGGTGATTACTTCATAATACCCTAAATGTTCTCACCTGTGACGTATCCGCCGATAGATCGAGCTCAGGGTCTACTACTGGAATCTCCGGCTCGTTCTGTGTATCTGCTTCGACTTCCGCATGCTGTAATCATTAAACACTAACTAAACACAGGCAAATGACAGTGAGGTATACATACAGGCGAGGAGGTTACATTTTTGACCTTAAATCACGAGACGTAAAGCGGATTGTTGTTTGAGCATAATCAGGTTTAAAAAAACGACTGAATTTAGACTCATCAACATCCTGCTTTTTACTAACATGGTCGATACAACGGTATTTTCATGTTTCAGACATACACCCATTTGTTCTTTGGTCTTCCCCTATTTCTATATCAATCCATTTTCATATTTCACGATATCTAATTCGATATAGAAACACCTCGCTGTACGCCCCGTATAGGTATGATTTCGATCTCGGCGCTGATTCCGAGCAAGGCGGCAATGTTGCGCTGTTCGTGGTGAGAAGTTTATCGTTTGTTGCAAATTTATTTGTCAACATTCACGTAGGTGTTATCGCTGTGGCAGGGCGACACTGCCGCGCAGCAGTGCTGCCTCTGCTTTGCTGCCGAGCTCGGAATGTAATCTCATATAGAGAATGTATGAGGACTAAAGGTGCTGCGGCAGCACTGCTGCTGAGCTCGGAATGTAATCTTATATAAACCTATAGAGAATGTATGGGGACCAGAAGTGCTGCGGCAGCACTGCTGCTTGCTGCCGAGAACGGAATCATACCTTTAAGCCAGATACTCGCAAATATACGCAAACTGCAACTCCAAAAGACACAATAACTATTAACATATGAATACCCGGCTCTATAAATTTGCGGTCTTAGGCAGAAAGTTATAAGCGTTAAACAAATCCCCTGGACTGCTTTGACCTGACCGCACAAAAACACACTTGACGCTCAACAAAAAAAAATTCGCTCGCAAAAATTGGATGAAAGAAGTACGGGATAGATAACGATTATGTGTACCTAAAATAAACTACTCAAAACAAAATAGGGCCCACTTGAAATATTTCGATATTTTGCCCGACACATTTTTTTTTAGAGTTGTTGGCATACTGATGTATGGAAATGTTAAGTAGGCATATTTATTGATCATAAATTAGCACTTAAACGCGAAGTTTAGAGTAGTTCTTAAGTGGGTAGACAAGAAACAAAAACTTACGATATACCGCAGAATCTGTGAGTACCCTTACATTGTTGCTCAGTGGGGTGTGTTGTGTCTAACGAAGAAGTTATCGTAACCATACCTTTAATTATCGATTACATTACTGTTTGCATAAACAATGCCTGGTTCTCGACATCACATGGATACGGAATCCGCGACTAGAGCCATTGTTTTGCTTCAGCAGGGAAATTCGCAAAGATCGGTAGCTTCAAGCTTAGGTGTGTCAAGACGAGCTATTCGAAATGTATGGGAACGCTTTCAAGAGACAGGTAGTGTGAGTAGGAGGCGCGGTTCAGGTAGAACCCGAGCGACAACCTCCCAAGAAGACCGATACATCCGACTCTCTGCACGTCGCGAGCGAACTGTAACTGCACGCATATTGAGAAACCGCTTACGTGACGCCACTGGAACGCGAGTGAGTGACCAAACTGTTCGCAACAGACTTCATGAAGACCAACAACGCTCCAGAATGCCAGTTGTTCGGCTCAAATGGACCAGAGCCCACCGTGCAGCGCGATTAAGGTTTGCACGTGATCACCTCGAATGGACCATGAATAATTGGAGGACAGTGCTTTTTACAGATGAATCTAAAGTAAAGTTTTTTAATGATGACAGACGCGTACGAGTTTGGCGACGACCTGGAGAACGTTTTACAGAACCATGTATTCGTGAAACTGACCGCTTTGGTGGACCCAGTATTATGGTATGGGGTGGGATTAGCATAATGGGCAAAACCGAGCTAGTGATTTTGGATGAGGGCAATGTAACGGCCGCCAGCTATGTTCAGCATGTCATCCGACCTCATGTGATCCCATATTCACAGCGAGTAGGCCCTAACTTTATTCTGATGCAAGACAACGCTCGCCCTCATACTGCCAGAGTGACCCAAAGTGCAATCTCCTAAGCTGGTATCGCAGTTCTACCCTGGCCTGCCATGAGTCCGGACCTGAATCCGATCGAGCATATCTGGGACCAGTTGAAAAGAAGCCTTAAAGACAACCACACTGAAATTCATAGCCGACAGGAGTTGATAACTGCTTTAAAAGTGTGTTGGGAGCAAATTCCAGATGAAAACGTCATTAACCTTATAGAGAGTGTTCCAAACCGACTCAGAGAGTGTGTGCGCAATAGGGGAAGACCTACGCGTTACTAAACATAAGGCATTGAAGCAACCCTAAGAACAGGTTTATTAAAAAATGTGCTCGTGTCTTCAACGTGTTGTTTTGGAAAACCGTGTAATTTTAAGTTAATGTGTAAAACGCGCATTTCTTAACGATTTTTTTGGCAAAAATAAGGCATTGTAATGTTTTATTAATGATTCTGAATGTGTTAACCTATTTCTAAAATTAAACTTGAAATAAATGGTACGTATTTTTTTTTTTTATTTTAATTTAAATCGTATTTTATTGGGAGGGCCCTATTTTGTTTTGAGTAGTTTATAAACTGCGTATTTTTTTTTATACGACAAGCTTATGGTCGAACAAGTTTATGGCCCATCTGATGTTAAGTGGTATCCAACTAATTATAGCATATTTCCGCTATAGTTCGTTCGCGAGCAAAACATCTATAGTATACGCCAAGACTCGTAAGCAGACAATACAATTACTGGTAATTACTGTTATCAATGGGTACTCGGCGCAACACTAGCGGCTCCCGTAAGGGCTGCAAGTGAGATAGCAATGTCATCGTCGCTTGTCCGACGTTTTATGACCCCGTCTGCCAGGAGCGTTGACGTTTAGTATAGTAACATTTAATATGTACACAAGGTAAGTATAATATACTTTATTTTAGTACTTATGTTGTATATATATTAGGGTGTTTCATTTTTCCAAATTTTTGATTTTTTATTCACTTTGACTGATTTCTTGGTCTACCTTACCTATAAGATATGTATGCAAAATTTGGAGGTAATCGGACAACGTTTAGAGGTCGCACAGATTGACCACTTTTATCAAACTTTTTCATTTCCACCCTCATAGTGTAATAAACTGACTGGTTTCACAAGTATTCTTTGATTTGCCACAGGTAATTAAAATTGATCATGGAGACAAGAAGAGGAAGTTCTTCTTAGTTTTTATGTATTTTTATCTAAGTCATCAAAGTGTGCGACCTCTAAACGTTGTCCAATCTTATTAAAATTTTACTAAAGTATCTTTTATATCACAGAGACTCGGAAATCAATCAAAGTCAGCAGAAAAAGAAAAAAAAAATTCCATACAAAAGTGAAACACCCTAATATATATAGGTACACAAACTCCATTTCCATAATAGTCTCCCTGGACTTTTAACTAACACATCCAAATACTTCACTTGGTGAGGACCAAATTTCAGTATGATCCTTATTATTTTTAGTTATTTATTTAACACAAGAAAACTCATAACGTTCAAGAGACAAAGGTAGAGTCTAGTTTTTTCAATCAGCCAATAACCGGGATTCATGGAAGGAGGGGGCCTTTGCCCTGCAGTGGGACTCTACGGGCTAATAATAATAATGTTACCTATTGATGGATCAAGCTTAAGACGCACCTGATGTTAAGTGGTAACCATCACCCATAACAAAGTAATGCGTCATAGGCAGAGATGGGTAATGGGTAAAAACCCATTCTTCCCATTTGGGTTATAACCGGGTGATTTGGGTTTTATTCCGATTTTAACCCATTTTCACCCATTTTGCTGGGTGAAAATGGGTGGTTATCTACATATTTAAGGCCGCTAGAGATCTGGTTTCCATGTCAAATTGTAGCTAAGATTTTGTAGTTCCCGAAAATCATATTCCCTGAATTTGTAGTTAACAGTTCAGAAGTTATGAGCGTTTATCTAGGTAGGTAAGGTACTCAGTTTTGTGTGATAGTAATAAGTAAATAAATAAACTTACATAGCTTACGGATAATGCCATCTTTCTATTTTTACATTTCAGTGCATCAGATTGTACCTATAAAATATTCATTTTATACATAATGATGAAGTTATTTTAGAATTAATGATGATGATGAAAAACAGGACCTCTGAATCTATTTATTTTAACCTACAAGGGTTACACACTAAGTAATTCTGACTTGTAGGTACCTGTTTAACATCATGGTCACCCGTATATCAGTGTGTTTATAACCTATAACACGCTAATTTGAGTTTTTCTTTCGATCCAATTATCTCATAAAATACTGAACCGATTTCATTGAAACTTTGTAATTAACTTTTCCTCGACTACGGCAGTATTTTGAGCTTTGTACGGTTCTTCTGGATTTCTTCGTGGTGGAGATATAAGTGAAACTTCCATTTTGACTAAAATCCATTTATTTCTGAATGGAAGCTATTACATAAAAATAAAATCCACTACAAATTCGTAACCAAACAACTGCAAAAGGCTGAGCTATTGGCGAATTCTCCAAGGTGTCCAGATGCTGGGGTATAGACGGGCGGTACAGCCTGATGTTACTTTGATTCAACCCCATATATTTCGGAATACGAGCCATAACAAAAAAAGGATTTACTACAAATTAACCACAAAAACTTTAGCAATTGACGGATTCTCCAAGGTCTCCAGATGCTGGGATCTAGACGGGCGATACAGCCTGATTTCTGGCTGTACGGACCTAGATAAACGCTCATAACTTCTGAACTGTTAACTACAAATTCAGGGAATGTAATTTTCGGGAACTACAAATTCTTAGTTATACGTTGATACGGAAATTAGGTGATAATTGATTTATATAAACAATAGTAGCTACTTTATGTACCTTCGATCATAAAACTAACTGGAAACAGTCGGGTTTAAAGTGCTAAGTGGATCTGTTTTGTGGATTAATAAATAAAATAAATGAATAAAGGTACCTAGGTACTTTATTAGTCGTCATTGTTAATATTTACTATTTAATTCATTTTCACCCGCTCAAAAATCCCAGTGGGTGGAATGACTTGGGTGATAATGGGTTTTAACCCACTCATGTATTTTAACCCGGGTGGTTACCCATCCCTAGTAGTGCCTGTAAGATCACCGGCATTTTCTTATTTTCCGAGGAGCTTGAAATAAATAAAAATCATTTGTGTTCGAAGAGTTTTGACACGGTCGTGTTTTTTGAGGCTTTCTACATAAAGTAATATTTTATGACTACAAGAAGAATGGCGGCGAGTGACGACAAAATTCTATATAGCGTATTAAGAGTAAACAAGAAATTAGTCAACAAAATGTGTCGTGTCACGCGTAAAATTTGTCACAGCGCATACTAGCCCAGCTCAGTCGCCAGCTTTATTTTATTTTTTATTTAGACGCACAAAACCACTTAACACTTTAGATGTTCACGGAAGCTGCCAGGCTTGTCATGCAGAGTGAGTATGTATTTAAGTAAAAATGTAATTCGACATTGGACGTCGTCACCAGTTTCCAAACCAGTAAGATGTGTGCATATTTGATACAACTCACAACAAGATATAAAATGTAAAAAACAGCAAATAGAGTACCTTGGCAATTTGCTTCAAGACAGCAGGTGGTGGGCCGTCGTTGCTATCTGTCGGTACGTAGAACATCTGCGTGTCCAATGACCCGTCCGGCTTCGGTATTGGTTTGATCTGTACAATCATACTAATATTATAAATGCGAAAGATTGGATTTTTGTTTATTTGTTACTCAATCATGCCGTAACGGCTGAATCGATTTTGATGAAATTTGTTATATAAATATTGAACTGGATACTTTTTACATAAGCTACTTTTTATTGACAAACAAGGCGTGCGAAGCCGCAAGCGGAAGCTAGTATAAAAATATAACTTGAAATTATCATGGTTATGAACACTAATTTCACTTTAGCGATAAACTTTACTTTATACTTTTTACTTTAGTAATTCTAAAGCAATTTGTAAAAATTTGTATTTTAAGGTGTACAATGAATCTATTTTCATAAAAACGGGATATTTCATACACTCGCAAAGACTTCAGTTTATGCCAGACGGTGCCGAAATATCGCCGGTAAAAAAAAATGTTGGTAAAAAACTAAACAAAAATACCTTAAACAAAAAGAACAAGCGCAGATGAGCATTTAAAAAAAAATTATACATGATTTATATTATACAGAGCCTGACAGTATGTACAGCATTAGCTGGATCAAGGAATTGTAAAATTGTAACCTACTTAGTAATGAGCCTTCGCACATTTAGGAGGTTTCAAAATCTTTTAAACTCTATCGGAACCAGATTAGGTATTATTTGGCATGCAAAAAACACAAAATCAAAAACAGACCTTGATAGTAATCCTTGGATGAGGTAACTCCGCCGGATTCTCCATATCCTGATTCTTCTTCTTCCTTTTGTGCTTGTGAGATTTGGACGGCGTCCGCAAGAGATCCGGCGAGTATCGGTTCCTATGCTTTTCCTTCCTTCGCTTCCTATTAGCTTTGTACGTGGCAATATCAGACGATAAATTAGCAAGCGTGCTTTCAATCGAACTTTCGATCGTCTTGCTATCTCTTTCTTTGTCACCAAGGAGAGAAGAGAACGACAGGTTTTGTGCTGGAAAGTTTTGGTTAGCAACGCTTGTTGAGGCATTGGAGTTCTCATTGTGTGAATCGTTGGGACTGTCCGCGACTATCGGAGTGATCGACATGAGAGGAGTGTTGGTCAGAGCAGGAGACGTGAAACTGCGTTTGTGCTGTTTCTTGTGATCTTCCGATGTGGACACGTGATCTCTTTTCTTCTTACTCTTTTTCTCTCTCTTTATATTCATCTCAGGTAGGAGAGCTTCATTCTCGCTGCTGAATTCGAAGGGCTTGATTGTTACTTTGATAGGGGATTGGTTTGCGGCTGTCGCGATTTTGGTTTCGAGTTTGATGGGTTTCTGGTCGATGAATTTGGGTACTGGCATAGGTTCGACGGTGGTGGGGCTGGGCGGGGACGTGATGATGGCACCGTCTTTGCTGTAGCGGATGCGGGAACGACGAGGCACCTTCTTTTCCAACACCTCTGGCTCCGAATCGGATGTTTTGTCGCATTCGGAGCATTGCCTGAGATAAAATAAAGTGTATTATTCTTTACATAGGCATACTAATACTTGGCAATTACTTTACAATCAAATCTCTACTCAACTCTATCTGTTAAGCAGAATGTTAACCTTTTTAACCGACTTCAAAAAAGGAGAATGTTCTCAATTCATAATTTTTTATTTATGTATGTTTAGCAATAATTCTTTGCCACCATTGTTAGAAAGGACTGTCCCATATATTTGGTCATGATCTGATTATTGGATGTATGGCAAAATCATCAGTCTTCAATTTGGAAAAGTAATGGCACATTTTTTCATTTTTCTGAAGTTAGTTAAAGTTAAAAAACATAACATATACAACACACATAATTATAACATACATAAGTAACATGTTAAAAAAAGTTAGAACAAAGTTATCGAGATGAAATAGGCACATATTTCAAAATCAAACCCTTCAGAACCAATTTGATACATAATCACCATTCATTACATCAGCCATAGGTAGTCCACTGCTGAACATAGGCCTCCCTCAAAGATCCAAGTAACATAGGGAGGTCCAAACGTCCAAATTTAATTCCGCAAACTCTAAAGTTTTTCCCTAAACTTAGTCGATTTTCTTTAAAATTTGATAATATAACTAGTAGTTTTTTTTTTAGAAGTCTTTTTTTATGTTCTGAGAAACCGTCACTTTATTCATCGTCAGTATATTACCAAACACCCTGTATATACACTAATACTAATAATATAATCACGACCATGATGGACATCCACGGGTCTCTCACTCAGTACGCAGACCCGTGAAGATTATCTCACAAGAGGGTAGTCAGAGGCTAGTCCAATTATAGGGTTGCAACCTGTTACATCACTGTAATTGCGTAGTAGATAAGTTACCATCCATATAGCTTGCTCTTCTTAGGCGGGCGCTGCAGCGGCGGCTTGAGGCAGTGCAGATGGTAGTGATGGCGGCACGTGTCGCACGCCGCCATGAGATGCCGCTCGCTGCTGCGGCCGCACGCGGCGCACTCGCGCCCCGCCACCGCCTCCTCCTTCACGCTCACCGCTATATCCAACACAAATACATTAGACGGTACTTTCATAACAACAAGTTGCCCGCACAGTGCTCTAAATTAGACCGGTATTACTTTTTTAAAGCTTAATTACAGCTTTCTGCACTCCTTCTCCACATAAACTTTAACTATGACAAATCTCACACTCTTCTGTGCACACAATATACTTTAAAACGGGTACAAAGTTTTCTCTTCACGTATTAATTTAATGGTAACACCCAATAGTCATATAGTTCTAATCCTAGTTAGTTTAACTCTTCAAAACCCAGCTGACTTTAATATAACATTAATCAAATAAAAATCTATTGTGTTTCTATTCTGAGCCTCGAAGGTTTAAGAAAATTAAATGGACTTCTATTTCCTTACCTTCCAAAGAAGTAGACAAAACTTTTCCTTGGCGAGCGTCCGGGTTGTCGCTAAGAGGAAAACCAACGCCCATCTTAAGTGCGGCCGCGGTGGGTACAGACATTGACCTGCTGGCCAAGTCGCTATACAGTAAACCATGTACTTAGTTTATTTATTCTCTTTTAACAGGCACATTTCAAATGAGAATAGCGTAATGAGAAAATTACGGTTTTAAAAAGAAAACTTCATCCTCTTTTTTTGTCTTATGGACGAAGTTAGTCCATTGAAGGATTTGAATCAAACACGGAGATCAACACATCAAGGTTAATTTTAACATGGACACTTATCTATGACATTTTAACTCAACTTAAATATGAAGTATGCGATAACTTGATACATATTGTATTCTCATTTGAAACTGTAGGTAGGTGGTAATAAATATACTATAGAAAGACGCAGTTTCTCGCCTTTTATTTTATTTATAAAAATTACCGCGATATCAATGATCTTGAGACAACACAAATAGTGAGAATTAGTAATAGTGAAAGTTAATAGTAATAATGAGAATCGAGAAACCATCTCTTACTAAATGGTAAAATTAATTGTGGCAAAAAACATTGCGCAGACAAGCAATACGATTATTTGTCGTTTGCGAAAAGATAATAAATATCAAATATTAGACATTTTAAGTCCAAGTTTGTGAAAGAAACGTATTGTTTGGCTGAAGTGTGCAGAATACTGTATTTTTTTCATACGAAATAGTTATTTGTTTTTAACTAGCTGTCCCGCCCGCAGCTTCGTACGCGTTGTTTGTCAGTAAAACATTACCCTCCTTCTGAGCAGTCGCGTAAATTGTATCCTGTCTCAAGTCCATTCATAATCTATCTAGGTATATAGGTACCAAATCCATCGAAATTGGTCGAGCCGTTAAGTCGTGAAAAGGTAACAAACAGACAGACAGAGAGAGAGTTATTTTCAAATCGATATGTACGTAGATTATAACCTGGATTAACACATAAGCTACTTTTTGTTGACAAACAACGCGTGCGAAGCCGCTGGCGGAAGCTAGTTATACATATTAACCTTCCTCTTGGATCACTCTATCTATTGCTGAAAACTGCATTAAAATCTATTGAGTAGTTTAAAAGATCTAAGGTAACAGACAGCGGAAGCGACTTCATTTTATACATGTATTATTATGACCGTATTATGATGTATTAACCGACACTTACCGAAATCAAGGGAAAGGTCGCGGGTTTAAATCCCGTCTGCTCCGTGATTTTTGGATTTGATTAAATATGAAAATACGTTCATTTCAAAGACCTCTTACTTTTCGAGTGAACATGTCGATCGACAAATGGACGTTTAAATTCCACAAAATTTAAAAAACTTCGCGAATCGCTCGATTTCCTCGAAAAGGTCGAGGGGTTTTAACGATTTTGTCGGATTTAAACATCATAATAAATTATTCGTACTGGGCGTGGCAGATGGCACAAACTTGTGGAGGCCGATACCCAGCAGTGAGTGAAGTTGTGCTGTGGATAATGATGATGACTGGGCTAGAGAACCATACTCCCCAAAACAATAAATCATACCGTTTCTGCAACTGTTGTATTGTGACTTTAGGCATGGAGCGCTGCAAGGCCGGCGGCATCAGGGGCTTGTCTTCCATGATGGTTGGCATACTCTTCTTTGGGTTGATTGAGATTATCGCGGAGTACAGCTTTAGAAGACCTTGGCGGGTAGACGCTACTTCCGCTAGGCCATCGGTGTTTTTCTCTGATGCCTGGAAATAATTTTATTTGGATAAATTCAATAAATTTTGAAGAACGGCTCTATTACAATCATCATTATCATCATTGGCAGCTTGACTGATAGCCCACGGCTGGGTATAAGACTCATCCTTCAAACGCCACTCCAACCAAACTTGTGCTATTCGCATCCAGGTATTACCCTCTACGGCATCTGCATCGTCCACCCACCGGCTGATGGTCTGCCATGGCCTCTTTTGCTCTTGGCCATCATTCAGTCAAGACCTTGCACCACCTGCCATTACTAAGTCTTGCAAAAAGTCTATACAAATCTATAAGCAAATTTATGCAGTGTTAACCACTTAACCAGGTGGGGCCAGCGGTGGCCAGTATTTGAATTACTTATAATTAAAATACGTAATTGAAATTCAAATATGTATTTTGTATTTGTAATTCAATTACTTCGTAAAAATGTCATTTGTAATTGGTCAAATACTTATGGCTTCAAAATACATGTGAACAGAAATACATTTAGCGATCTTATTAATGGTGCGTTCTACAGGAAATAGCGCTCGATAGTTTTCGTAACTATTCGTAAGCGAAATGGCGACCGCTAAATATGTCAATGTTTAAAGTTGGCAACACTGCACGTGTACTTGTACGTCAAATTGTCAAGTACCTAACACCTGACTGTATTTTGTATTTTTTAATAAAAATTGTTAAAATACTATATTTTATGTTTAAAATACACCATTTAAAAATACTTTGTATTTCGTATTTTAAATACGTGTGAGATAGTATTTTGTAATTTGTATTTTAACTAACGCAAAAGCATGTATTTTGCCCAGCTCTGGGTGGGGCATAGCCATTTCACCTCATATTAGACAAAAAAATTATGTTACTTACGTCATCATAATCAGCTCTAAGTACTTCGTCCTCCGCTAGTAGTTTTTCATTCTCCTTAGTGAGACGTTCGAGCGAGACACGCAGTGACGTCACGCGCGTGTTCCTCTCTAGGTAGTATCCGACGAATTCTACCGAGAACGCCGGCGGGACGTGCCAACGTCGAGACACGTCTTTCAACGCTTGCATCTATTCAATTATTCAATTAAATCATTTATTTCGAAGAACTTAGGATCATACACAGGACACAATATTAAAGTACAGTTTTATCGGTGTTTCGACCGACAATGTTTCGGTTCAATTCGGTGAACCTTCATCAGGGTGAGTAAATCCCATATTTATAATAATGATTGAAATCAATCACGAAAGTTTTCTAAGTAAAATATTAAAGTAGGTATATAAAGTAAAGTAAAAAATATTATTAACTTATTCTAGGTTTTGTTAGTAGATAATTTATATAAACGGCGGCGTTTCTTAAGGTTTTCGAGACAGTAAAAAGTGTCTGTAATTCGGTTGTTAGTCTGGTTGACCGAACTCTCATACTTTCCGGTGTCAATAGTCCGGTAGGAACAAAAAATCTAATAGTAGCCTTTAGTAGGTGTGTTGGTAGTAGGTAGCTAGGTTTTTTTTACATGACTAACCGAACTAATGTTACTAAAGGATAGGTTACACAGTGCGAGCAGCTGATATGACAGTAGACAGCTACTGTGCATGTGTACTCGTATGACAGTAGCTCGACTCGCCTCGCTCGGTCACACTATGCGAACTGCTGGCGTCGCAGGAAGACAGCTACTGCACCAGTGTACTCGCATAGTTCGTCTGTATCATGTCTCGTGCAATGTTGTCGCAAAATACACGTTTAATCACAGTGCATACCACTATAAAAGCAGTTACGAAAATACTTTGTGTTGAAATTGAAAGAGCTATACAAAAAAAGAAGAAGAAGAGAAGTGTTTGGGTCAGGACTTGGCTGCAAAGAAAAGGGGCAACGAATTCAATATTTAAAGAGCTATATGATGAAGATCCCCGAGAATATAAAGCGGTTATGAGATTGACAACTGAACAAGTGGAAATACTTTTAAATTTGATTGCTCCAAAAATTCAACGTGATGATACACTAATGAGGGATGCGATACCTGCGAGGGTGAAGTTGGAAATAACCCTAGTATACCTTTCTTCTGGGATATCGTATAGACTGTTGTCGGTATTTTTCAGAGTTTCAAAAGCATCCATCATTAAAATAATACCAGAAGTGTGTGCTGCTATCAATGAAAGTCTAAAAGATTATATCAAAGTAAGTATTTTTTTTTATTCATAATCAAATTCACAATGGTTTTGTAAAGTTTTTGTACATATTAAACGTGAACTTTACATATTAATACTTAATAACTACAGTACTACATAGCTTAGTTCGTTATTTTTTAATATTAGAGATTTATTGCTGCAGCAAGTACATCATTAGATTGGGGTATAGATTCAAATTGATCCAGCAGTGGCGCAGAGAATGCAGATGTTGTAGGTTCAACAGGTTGATAAGCTTCAGTAGCGACCTCTACAAGCTGGTAGGCTACAGGCTGTGGTGATAGCGTACATTCATTATGGAGTATAGATTGTGAAGATTGTTCCACTTGCATAGAGAGTGCAGACATTTCATAATTTACTGTAGGCTGTGGTGATGGCGTACATTCGGAACTGTAATTAGAAGGTGTGTACACAATTCTACCACAGAGGGCTCTCTTACGGTATCTAGAGAGTATCGCCTGTATTTCATCTGTCGCATCAATTCTATCAATCGAAGATAACTGTTTCAGCTGCAGTGCTACATGTCTTCCAATAACATCACATTCATCTTCTAATTCTCTTGTAATCGGGGCAGACACGTTTACTAAACTACTATTTAGTTCTTTGAGTTCATTTACGGCTGCTTGAATGTCAGACCGTTCTGATGATAATTTCGTCTTTAACTTTAGAGTTTTTGGTGGCTTTACCACTTTTATATGAGCAGCTTTGTTGCTATTGTCACTAGCATCAAGGTCCACGTTATTCGTGGCCTCCTCGCTTCCTGACGCTGATGCGACGTTGCTTCTTGACGTTGATGGATGATATGGTTCCTGAAATTAACATTACTCTTTTATTTTTCAGATACCGAATGTGGAAGAATGGCAAGATATCCAAATAGGATTCGCTTCGAGGTGGAATTTCCCTAATTGTTGTGGCTCTATCGATGGGAAGCATATAACAATTCAAGCACCACCAAATTGTGGCAGTGAATATTATAACTACAAAGGAACAAATAGTATAGTGCTCATGGCTGTTGTGGATCACGATTATACTTTCAGATATGTAGATATAGGCTCATATGGTCGTAACGCAGATAGTGGGGTATTCCAAAACTGCTCTTTGTATCCTTATCTAGAAAACAATTTATTGTTGCCTGAAAATGGTATTCTAGTTGGAGATGATGCCTTCCCTTTAAACCCGTATTTACTAAAGCCCTACAAAAATACATTGACTACCGCAGAAAAGATTTTTAATTATAGGTTGAGCAGAGCAAGAAGGATTGTGGAGAATGGGTTCGGCATTCTAGCATCTCGTTTTCGTGTTTTGGGAAAGCCAATTCAAGTTACAGAGGAAACTACGATAAAGATCGTCTTATGTGCTTGTACATTACACAACTGGTTACGTACTACTGCATCAAATACTTATACACCACCAGGAACTACAGATTATGAAGACATCATAAACTTTCAAATCATTCAAGGCCAGTGGAGGTCCGAAATTAATGAATTACCGAGTATTCGTCGCTCGAGAATTAATAATAGATCGAAATTAATAGCAGAGAAAATGCGTGATAAATATAAAAATTATTTCAATGACGACGGAGCAGTTGCATGGCAAAATTATATGATTAGGTAATTATAATTACCTAGTAGTAATTAGAATATAAAAGGGAAGAGAAAAATAAAGGATAGTAAATTTTGTGGACCCTGACTGGTTTGGAATGTGCCTTGTGCCTTTGTAATTATAATTTGTAATAAAATACTTACCAAATTACTTGATGTTTCCTTTTCTTTAAGATTAATTATTTTCATAATATAATCCATAGAATCGAACCATTTGATAGATGGTTTATAGATCTCATCAGTGCCAGATCCACTTTTTTTGCTCTTTTCAATTTTCAATAACTCCTGGTTATACGTTGAGCGTAAATTTTTGATTTTTTTTGTAACTTCATTCATGTTTTGTAAATTGCATTCCAAGCGGATGTGTTCTAACGACGCTTTACGCAAATCTCTGTTCTTGTAATTAGGATCCAAACAATTCCATAAGTTCGTTTGATTCTTGTATAGCTCCACAAACTTTATATTTTGATCGGATGTCCACCTTTCCGCCATTTTGATGTCAACGCAAGAAACCTACAAAAACACTGCACCGGCGGCGTGGGCCCGAGCGTACGAGCTACTGTCATTTCGCGAAATCATGCGAGTTGACGACCGAGCGACGTGCGAGTGGCGTGGTGGGGGAAGGCCAGTTGCGAGTAAAAACAAAAAATGTTGAAGTAACTCGCTTGCGAGCAACTGTCCCACTCGCACATAACAGTTACTCGTATGATGCGGTCACACAGTGCGAGCTATTGCACCTCAGTAACTGACACGGTCAGCTCGCATGCTAGCTCGCACCGTGTAACCTAGGCTTAAGGGTATTGAAAGTTCGGTGTTTTGTACCAACTGGACTACTGAGTGTTTGATAGTGTTTGACTAGTGATTGATACCGAAAAGTATCAGTAGACTCTAGTATCTAGTGATTGATACCGAAAAGTATCAGTATACTCTAGTATCTAGTAATTGATACCGAAAAGTATCAGTAGACTCTAGTATCTAGTAATTCATACCGAAAAGTATCAGTAGACTCTAGTATCTAGTGATTGATACCGAAAAGTATCAGTAGACTCTAGTATTTTTTTTTATTAGTTTTACCAACAGTTAAACACATGATTGCTTACAAAAAAAAACTTATTATCTAAATGCTTTATGCTACATGTGTAACCAGTAACAGGCAAACACAACATGCTCAATAATCTAACATTTTAGTTAGGTAAACATACACATAGGTGTTGTAACTAGGTAAGAAGGTAAAATATTAATAGTACAATAGGTGGCCACTTCAAGCCAGTGATTAATTTGATTGTCTAGTAAACAAAAAAAAACGGGATCTGCACACTTAGCCCGGCCTGCACAACGACCCCCAAACTCACTAAGCAACTATACATGTTCAAATTATTAAAAATATACGTATCTGTGTTATTCGATAACGCATTAAATCATATTTAGCCACCAAAATACGTCTAGGCTTCGCTGTGGAAGTCACCCTCAGTAGGTTAATAAACCTATAATTATAATAATCAGATAGCAAGGTTACGTTAATGAGTAAACTAGTAAAACTGACAGAACGAGACGCAGACGCCTTCAAGCTAGGTACATTCGAGAGAACAACACTTAAATCATATTGCAATATTCTTTTAAAAGTAATGGCGTATTATAAAAAAAATAAAAATAATAATAGCTAAATTACATGAACTAAGTGCATGCAATAAAAATGCAATATCTATACCAGGTCCATAAACAATCCAAGTATGTATTTACAAAAGAAAAGAAAACTGTCAGTATATCTATATAAGTATTTATGTAGCAGTTCCCATAGCACTAATATAATTTTTGTTTAATTTTTTTTTTGTTGTAACACTGTCAAGGTCGCTCACGATTACGAACGAAAGATTTTATTTTAGTGATTTCGTGAAAGCCGATATCCAAATCCACAAATTCATTATAAAGTTTGCAAAGACGTGGTATACAAGAGTTCGTACCCAAGACTGTCCTTCGAAAAGGGGGCACAAGAGGGTTGATTTTAAAGCGGGGGTACCTACGAGGTACTTTGAAGCGTAATCTTTCTAAAAGTTGAGGGCAGTCAATTTTATTCCTTACTATTTTGTGTAAAAATTTTAGATCTATCAGATCTCTGCGTTCGTCTAATGAACTGACTCCAAAATGCGCTAGCCTCTCATTATAAGATACATGTCTCCTAGCGAGTTTGGTACCTCGGGCTAAATGCCAAAGGAACCGTTTTTGTACCCTTTCCATTCTCAATTTATGTACAGCATAGTGAGGACGCCAAACCGAGCTGCAGTAATCAAAAATACTACGTACAAGTGAGCTATAGAGTATCTTTTTAATTTTGACTTTTTTGAAAACCTTTCCGTTTCTCATAACAAACCCAAGCATCTTTGAAGCCTTCTTAACGATATAGTCAATGTGAGGGACAAATGTGAGCTTGCTGTCAAGTATAACACCCAAATCTTTGTACTGAGTAGCTTCTTGCACTGCCTCTTGTGAAACGAAATAAGCAGAAGGAATGACATTAATTTTACGAGTAAATTTTATGTGAAAGCACTTTTTTAAATTTAATAGCATTTCATTTTCTTCGCACCATTTGCTCAATCTATTCATATCGTCCTGAAGTAGTGTGACGTCCTCGATAGACTGAATACACCTGATAAATTTTAGATCGTCGGCATATAAAAAAGGTGTGGAGTTCTTGAAACAGTCAGTTATATCATTAATAAAGATATTGAAGAGAACAGGCCCTAAATGAGAGCCCTGGGGCACGCCTGACAAAATATGCATCAACCCAGAATCAAAACCTCCCAACACAACATAGAACAAGCGTTCAACTAAGTAAGAGTTTATCCATCGCAGTAAAGAACCGGCAAACCCGTACTTAGATAACTTGTAAACCAGCAAATCATGAGATACGCGGTCGAAGGCTTTAGAAAAATCTGTGTAAATTACATCTACTTGTTTGTTTAAATCCACAGCTTCGACAAGCGCTTCAGTATAAGATACTAGATTAGTGCAAGTTGAGCGCGCGGAAATGAAACCATGTTGGTGTGGAGTGAAGTATTGCTTCATATGCGTCTATATGATCGGACAAACTAAAGACTCGAAAATTTTGGCGAACGTAGATAAAATGGAAATTGGTCTATAGTTACTTACAAGATTTACGTCCCCATCTTTATAAATCGGAACCACTTTAGCTATTTTCCAAGCATGAGGGAAGATACCCGAGCTTAAAGACTTTTTAAAGATGCAATACAGTGGTGTTACAAGATTTTCAGAACAGTTTGAAACAAAAAGTGCTGGGACTCCATCTGGACCCGCTCCCTTATTTCTATCCAACTTTTTTAGTTTTTGTAAAATGATCTCAGGAGTGATATTTACTGTTGATACGCAATCACCAACAAAGTCTGATAGGGGATGCGAAGAGCTTTTTTTGATAGTTTGAGTGTTACAATAAACTGCTGTAAAGTAATTTGCAAAAATATTACACATTTCTACGCCATTTGAGGATTCAACATTGCCGTCTGTGACCATAGAAGGATAACTACTTACTCCGTTTCTTTTTGCTTTAATATACGTCCAAAAACCTTTTATATTACGACCTATCATATCCTCCACACTGGAAATATATGCGTAATAACAATCCGTAGAAAGTTTATCACACAGTTTATTTAAAGATTGTAGTCTTAACTGATCCAAGGGATTGTTGTACTTTTTTACACGTTGCCTCATTGTTTCTTTCCTTTTAAGCGATTTTATCAAGTCACGACTAAACCAGATTGGACGTTTGTCATTAACTGGTTTGTGAAAGGGGACGAATTGAGTAATAGATGATTGAACGATTGTATTGAAAACATTGAGCATGTCATTCACATCCTCGCAATCTGAAAAAAGTTCCAACCAGTTTAGATCACCCAAATAACTATTTATCTTATCGTAGTGGGCCCGCCTAAAATTTGGGATTCGGATATCGTCTTTGTATTTAATGTCTAGTAATTGATACCGAAAAGTATCAGTAGACTCTAGTATCTAGTAATTCATACCGAAAAGTATCAGTAGACTCTAGTATCTAGTGATTGATACCGAAAAGTATCAGTAGACTCTAGTATCTAGTAATTCATACCGAAAAGTATCAGTAGACTCTAGTATCTAGTAATTCATACCGAAAAGTATCAGTAGACTCTAGTATCTAGTGATTGATACCGAAAAGTATCAGTAGACTCTAGTATCTAGTGATTGATACCGAAAAGTATCAGTAGACTCTAGTATCTAGTGATTGATACCGAAAAGTATCAGTAGACTCTAGTATCTAGTGATTGATACCGAAAAGTATCAGTAGACTCTAGTATCTAGTAATTGATACCGAAAAGTATCAGTAGACTCTAGTATCTAGTAATTCATACCGAAAAGTATCAGTAGACTCTAGTATCTAGTGATTGATACCGAAAAGTATCAGTAGACTCTAGTATCTAGTAATTGATACCGAAAAGTATCAGTAGACTCTAGTATCTAGTAATTCATACCGAAAAGTATCAGTAGACTCTAGTATCTAGTGATTGATACCGAAAAGTATCAGTAGACTCTAGTATCTAGTGATTGATACCGAAAAGTATCAGTAGACTCATCGAGTGATTGATACCAAAAAGTATCAATTACTAGAGGGGTAAACGACTTTTACGTGA
The DNA here is from genome assembly GCA_963924445.1 of Philereme transversata. Classification (NCBI taxonomy): domain Eukaryota; kingdom Metazoa; phylum Arthropoda; class Insecta; order Lepidoptera; family Geometridae; genus Philereme; species Philereme transversata. Next base: position 11,534,970 of record OZ004353.1, read on the forward strand.
CCAACAACTTAAAAAGCGCTCAGTAGTTAATATACAGGTTGGGGCAACATTTTACCTCATTGAGGGCAGCTACCTTTTATTTTATAGTTAGAAGGTTTTGTTCTTAGTAAACTATAGGTTTATATGGAAGAAAAAACAACTGCATTTTTGGAATTTCGCAAAACATAGCATATATAATTCCGGTACGTCTTCTGGTTTTGTTGTCTTAATTAACTTCAGTGATACCTATCGACTGCTTAGCTATAAGATATTTGGTATTTACATTGTAAATTTCAATGTTGAACTCTTCCCCATTTGAAAGGATCTTTAGATAGAATAATTGAAATGTGTGCATTTTATCTTGGATTTTTTAAATAAGTCTAATACAAAAAAAACTTGATCGTGAGTTTTTTAAAACCAGATTGAAACGGGCACCGGTCAAAATCCAAATTATGATGCAAGGATTTATTCACAATTATAAAAAAATCTTACATCTCATAAATCTTATACCTTATGTAGCATCATATAAACCTATTTTTTATTTTTGTTTTTTTATCGTGGATTTTTGTAAAGTCTAAGCTTAGTTGTTTTATAGATACAAAGGCGTGGGTTCGAACCCCGCTGCATAAGTCATGTAATTAACAAATGAAGCGAAACTAAAAAACAAAGATTCAAAAATGTCATCTTTTTATCAGTCAACCTCAGTATAAATTTGCCATTACAGAAGTTACTTATAGAAAGAAGATTTGCGATCAATATCTTGTATAAGTCACCTGAGCGTCTTCGAATTCCAATGTGTGTGTGTCCAACCCCATACATTCCGCTTTGCGCGCGAACTTCCTCATAGCTGAGGCACTGCTGTACAGCATACGAGCCATCTTTTGAGTTGGAACTGTTCACAAAATTATGAATACGTTATTGACAAATATCTAAGCAAAACTTGAAGCATCATACTTAAATAATAAATAAAAAAATACATTTATTTGACTCAACGCAACAAAAATAACACAAAATTTTGTCAAAGATTATTGATGGTTCTACAGCCTTACATGTCGTAAGTTAACTTAAGGCAATTATCAGAATTGGACCTGCATAGTGGATTGTAAATATTTTAACACCTAAATTACAGTATCAGCTGTGGATTCAACAAGGAGTAAAATTTATATGATAATAAATAATGCAGGACATTTCACATAGCACTATTTAGCACCAAACTAAGCTTAGCTTGTACTATGGGAATTAGCTAACTGATAGAATCACACTAATATTATAAATGCGAAAGTTTGGATGTTTGTTTATTTATTTGTTTGTTTGTTACTCAATGACGTCGTAACGGCTGAACCGATTTCGATGAAATTTAATATGTACGTAGATTATAACCTGGATTAACACATAGGCTACTTTTTATCCCATAAATCAGGTCCCATGGGATAAAAATAGGGTGTCAAGTTGCAAAAGCGAGTTTAGCTTTATTTCTAGACTACCTACACATTTAGTAGTGTAACGCGTACGAAGTCGTGGACAACCGCTACATAATACATAATTTTTTATTATATATGATCACGCAGGCCTTGAAAATATATCTGTAGATCATGCAAACATTTGTTCGGTGGCGGGAACACAACCTACAACCTCCTACGTCTCAGCTGGCTAATCACCCACTGCGCCACGGAGGTCATTGAATTATAAATAAAGTCTCAACCCCTACCTTCCATCATAGATCATCATCATCTTATCAGAACATGAGTGAAAGTACAAAATTCAGTGTAAATGCAACTTTGCAGCTTACCCCAAGGCGGATTTCTGTTCTCCTTCTGTTGCAAGTACTTCCTGCGGTACTTTATAAGTTTGCGCTGAATCCTAGCCTTTTCTTCTGGGCTCAAATTATTTTGTAGTTCAAACTTCCTGAAAGTACAAAAACATAACCTAACATAACCTGAGAAAACTACCACTTTTTAAATTAGATGTTCAATGTTTCAATGAACATAATTTATGGCAAATTTTCGAGAAGTGAGCAATATATTCAATGCTCATAAAATGCACACGCAACAAGTAAAAATATTAACCAAGAAGATTATCCCATAGTCTGAAAAATCATTCATTTCATATTCCTAACATTTAGCAGACTGCCACTTTTAAAGGCAAAATAATAGTCTTGAAAATATTCACAGTTGATCCGACGACTAATTGACTCATTGAGTTGATGAGAGTTAAAGTGCTAAGCTTTGAGTGAATTCGAAGAAACTCTAATTGTCGATGAGCCGAATCGGATCCCTTTACTTAAAATATGTGCTGTAACAACACTGAAGGGGGGACGTGGCAAACATTATACGCATTTTAACATTTCATAAACGTCTTTTGAATGGAATTATAGGACGGGGTATAGTATTGTCGGAAGGCGTATAGTTGTATGCATTTCTGATGGTGCTTACTGTACCTTTTCTCAGTTCTAAGTTGTAGAGCCAGCCAGTTCCTCTTGCGTTTCTTGATAAAAGCCTTGTCGGAGTGGAGTCGGCAATGCGCGTAGAACGGATCGGCTTGTTCTGCCTCTTCCGAGTGCGCTTCCGCTAGCAAGCCCTCGCGTTGTCCACTGAAATTTACTCTTTATATTGGTACGCTAAAGGTTTATTTTCTTTGATGCGCATATTGGGAGAATTATTCAAAGTGACAACCTTAGAACCTGTTACTATTGATTTATCCTAGAGTAATCCACAAATGGTTGTAGCTCAGCAAAGAGTGTCTGGATTTTTAATGTTAATCACATAACTAAGGTTTAATGATTGTAGGGTGGGGGAATAAGATCTGTACTGACATCTCGATAGGTCTTCGAGTGGATAGGCTCAACCACTGCACTGGAAAGCGCAGCGTAGGACGGCCCCACTAGATAGAAGTCCAATGGATGTCCTATAACTGACTGATGATAACGCTGACGTCCCGATTGTCAGATCTATTAAACTGTACTCACCAAGTGACATGGAAGAATGTCTTGCAAAGGCCAGCGTCGCATCCAACGCACACGCCAGTTCTAGCCAGAGATGCATCCTCGCATAGAGCGCAGGATCTTGCGCCCCATCGGGAGTACGCCATTTCGAAAAGAGTCACACCAGATAGACGCTCCACCTAAAAATTATTAATGGGGTTTTAATAAGTCCTCAAGTTACCTCAGTAGATATCAGTAGATTTTTTTTTTTGGTCTTTTTTCATTTTACGATGATAACAGCTTCATAGTACTCTCTATGTAGATTTACAATTATAATAATTCAAATACTGAAGTCAGTAGATATCATCATCATTGGAAAAGAGGGATGAAGACGGAAGATATGGTAGCACTTACCTCTGAAAATGCAACACCGGGCACATACAGAGCACACACCAGGTGCACCCATGCTCCTACTTCTGTCTCCTTGAATATACCTCCTGAAATGACACAAAAACACATTACAAAATGGACTTAGAATTCAGGTTGATAAGGTATATTGTCTAGACATTATTACAGAAAATAAATTACGTCTAAATTGTAACATTTTGAACGAGTTGGAGCAATTTCAATCCGAAGCTTCTATATCATCTAAATAATCCGATATTTTATAGTAGGCTTTTTTATAAAGATTTTGTTTAATTACGTTTTTAAATTTATTAGGTAATTGTCAATTTTTGCACATCCCTTGGGAGTTTGTTATAAAAGCGTACACCTTGCCCTTTAAACGATTTACTAACTTTATGGAGTCTACAAGTGGCAACAGTGAGTTTATCTTTATTTCTAGTATTAAAATTATGATTATCGCTATTTTTCTTAAACAAATTAATATTCTTGTGATGATTAAAATCTGATGTATGTTACATCAGATTTTCATAGATGTATTAACAAGGGAATGTCATAACATTTATTTCTTTGAACTTATTGCGTAATGATTCTCTGGGGCCCATATTATAAATTGCATGAAGTCCTCTTCTGCAGCACAAAAACGGTGTTTATATCTGCAGCACTCCCCCACAGCAGTATACTGTATGACATAATGCTGTGGAAATAGCTGAAGTAAACTAGTCTAGCTGTGTCTACGTCTGTAAAAAGACAGATCTTTTTGACTGTGTATGCCGCAGAGCTAAGTCTCTTCGACAACTTATCAATGTGAGGGCCCCATTGAAGCTTATTATCTAGGGTTATACCTAAGAATACGGTGGTGTCCACAAAAGCCAAATCCTTGTCTTTGATTTTTATATCTGCTTTTACGAATGCTGCTTTGTGAATTGCCCCCATTATGTTCTAATGGGGGTAATTCTGTCGACACAAACTAAACTAAATCGAGGTATAACAGCACTAAAATGACAACTATCTCGCTCTGTCTGTATAAAACAAAAAAGGAAGGCAAAATTTTAGTGCTGTCAAATCTTCAGCTTAGTTTGTGTCAATAGAATTGCCCCAATGTCCACTGTACTGTGCACTGTGTTATGTGTTGTATAAAAAAAGATTTGAATGTCCTACTAATATTTATTCCTGGTCTAGATGTTATTTAACAATGGTATTCATCATCATCATCATTCTCAGCTTTTATTCACCCACTGCTGAGTATAAGCCTCTTCCGTTTTGTGCCATACATTTTTGTCTTGGGCAGATTACATTCAGATCTATTCAGCGATCCTTGCATGTTTTCAATCCTTTCGACATGGAATCCTATTGTGAAATGGACTATCACTGTTGGGTATAACTTATTTTATTTATACCTTGGTTTGGGCATAGCTCACAGCTGGGATTGGTGACTCCTGCCTTGCAAGCCTCACAGAACCACGGCTCAGTTGATGCATCACTCACTGTGCTTGACTCACTGGTGACATCGGACACTCCATAACAACCTGAAATCAATGGATACAACAATTTAAAAAAATATTTTTGATGACCTCCATTAGCAAGTGCTTAGAGGCGAGGGAAAGATTCCCATTGTAAGACACATGTTTGCATTATATGCAAATATGTGTTTCTGGTTTGGATGTTGTAGCACCTCAGTAATTGTGATCCCAGGGACTATTGTGTGTTGTAACATATTTAAAATGGATGGTGTGTGTTGCTTACCAAAGTGTAGCTGGAGACTTAACAAACCTTCTTGATAATAGAGTATGCTAACTAAAGTTCTTGTATTGCAAATATGATTCTACTTGTTTTTAACCCCCGACGCAAAAAAGGAGGGTGTCATAAGACATATGTCTCTCTGTCTGCGTGTCTGTTAGTTTCTCTGTAGCATTGTAGATGGACCGATTCGGACACGGTTTTTTTTATAAAACTGGTTTAACTGGAGTGGTTCTTAACTATGTCAGTTTTTAACCCCGTCAAAAAACAGGGCTTCAGGGATTTTTTAAATTACTTATTCCTACAAACATTTATTTACACAAAATGGATCTTATAATGGTCATAATAGAAGGTATAAAAAATGAATTTACCTTCATGGACAGTGACTCCACATCCATCACATTCCACGATCTCATTGAAGTCATCACTCCGAGATCCCAAGCATCCAGAACAGATCATCACATTTGCTAAGTCACCTGGGAACTGCGAACAAAACAAATGATTTATTGATATGATACACTTCTAGTCAAACTAATATTATAAATGCGAAAGTTTGGATGTTCGTTTGTTTGATTGTTACTCAATCACATCATAACGGCTGAACCAATTTCAATGAAATTTGGTATGTCGATAGATTATGATCTGGATTGACACATAGGCTTTTCATTGACAAAACACGCGTGCGAAGCCGCGAGCGGAAGCTAGTAAGTACTAAGTTAAACAAGACTGGTCAAGTGCGAGTGAAAATCATGCACTGATGGTTCTGTACCTACCAAGATTAATGCTAATTTAGCAGTGCCATCTTATAAACTACTTATCTCTATCATTTATTTTTATTAATTAAAATAACCTTGAATTCATTCTGCTTAGCTTTCTCAAGTACATCAGTGATGGAAACATTGGCACCGAGCTTGTTCGACTTCTTGAATTCATCAAGATCAGATCCTGATTCATCTCCAGAAGATTCACTAACTTCCTTTCTCTCTGTGAACAAATATGAAAATTAGAATTATGTGGTTATACTCAGGTTGACTTGCGACAAAGATGTTGTATTCAATTTGTATTTAGTGTTTAAATATGATTATGAGAACAAATATGTTATTGACAACATGTTTAGTCGCTAATTTTGTATTTGTGTTTATTTATTCAACAATAGTTACTTACTAACAGTAATATTATATAAGTCGACTTATTATTAGTAATTTATGATCACTTTGTTTTGACAAGTATCTAATTCCTCACCACATAACATAAAACTCTACTAGTTGAACAAACTTTTTTTTTTTTTATATAATTGTTATCAATACTTACTATTATCTTCATCAGTATTTACAGAATAATCATCACTCTCTTCAGCATGGTCCTCAATACGAAAGTCAGAATCATCTGAACTTTCCCCTTCACCGAGATCAAAATCCAGCAGTGTTCCCGGTTCCACCGGCTTTATTCTGCGCTTCTCGGGACCTCTCCCCTCTGTAAAATTACAATAAATCGTATAGAACGTACCTTTTGCATAAAATAAATTTGCATGAGATCTTTAATTCTGGCGAACCTTATGAGAAGCTATCAAAAGGATAAGCAAACTCCATGAAGAAGCAAAGAACACCATGCAAAGCAAGTCGGGACGAAACGCGACGCTTGAAGCCTTTGTTGTTATACATGACAATTATGATTTATAGAACTTACGAGCGCTCATTTTAACCACTAGTACTAACTACAGATTAGTTACTTGAAACATGATAGGAATACACTAAGAAAATGGAAATAATCTACGTTTTTACTAAATCCAAAAATACTTTGTAAAATCGATCGCGACACGGCCATTTGATTCGTTTGACTGATGTCAATATTTTTTAGTAGTCACTGTCTGGCGATTTTCAACATGTCAAAGTAATTGTTTGACCGTGTGTAGACAATGGCCGACATTGTCATCAACACCCACCACAGACCACTTAGTACTACGAACAACACGCCATTGTCCCACTACACGGCCTCCAGAAGACCGCCCAATGCCTGGAATTGCCCCCTACAAGATCGACGACCATACAAATGATTAACCGATGCATTAGTCCGGATGACAGTAAATCCGTATATATGTTTAATCTGTGACCTGTCTTTGCGATATTTTTCCATTCATTCATTCAATCCATTCGCCAGATACCTTCCGGATACGGACGTTTTGTAGTTTTGAACACAGAACAATTACATGTTTTTAGGTTTTTGTAATAGCGGCCACTAATGTTTGTTTGTGTTGACGAAAGTGTTGTCTGCTTAAATGCGACAGCCAACGACAGGACGTTTTATTTCACAAATTTCCTATGAGAAAAGAACTTCTGAGTCAGTGGTTATGGCTTATTAATAAAATTGTGAATAACTTTTGCGGATGCAAAGTGTTGTCAACAAAATGTTCGTTTGTAATGTAAATCAATGTTTGAAAAAAGGTTTCTTACATATGCTAATCGTTTAAAATTTGGTGCCTATCCAACTTTATTTTCTGTGAGCAAAATTTCATCTGGCAAACATGCATACTTAGATCATGGACATGCCAAAGTTCAAACTCGTACTCCTTGTAGTTTCGGAGATATCGTGATGAGATTGACATCAGAACGTTGGGCCCCGCTCACTAGGAATCCATGTCAACTTATAGCTAAGAATTTGTAGTTCCCGAAAATCATATTCCCTGAATTTATAGTTCAACATTTTAGAAGTTATGAGCATTTATCTAGATCCGCTCGATCCCAGCATTTGGCCACCTTGGAGAATCCGTCAGCAGCTAAAATTTTTGTAGTTAATTTGTAGTTGATTACTTTTTTTGTTATGGCTTGTATTCCGAAATAAATGGGATTGAATCAAAATAACATCAGGCTGTACCGCCCCGCTAGACCCTAGCATCTGGACACCTTGGAGAATCCGTCAATAGCTCAGCCTTTTGCAGTTGTTTAGTTACGAATTTGTAGTGGATTTTATTTTTATGTAATGGCTTCTATTCAGAAATAAATGGATTTTAGTCAAAATGGAAGTTTCACTTATATCTCCACCACGAAGAAATCTAGAAGAACCGTACAAAGTTCAAAACACTGCCATAGTCGAGGAAAAGTTAATTACAAAGTTTCATCGAAATCGGTTTTGTATTTTATGAGATAATTTGATCAAAAGAAAAACTAAAATAAGCGTCTTATAGGTTATGATATTGAGATAGGGTGACAATGATTTCAATCAGTTGTAGGAATTACTTAAATGCCTTCTACTAAATGTGGGAGTACTCGTATAGGTTCTAATATAGACAGAATTCCCTTTTCCTAAAAATCGTTACCATTATTACCGATTTAAAAACGGCTAATATCGCGTATGTACCTTTTTTATTTGTATCTAATCTCGACGCTTAAATCAATGCGGCGATAAATACCCGTTTAAATCAGTAGTTATGTATATTAATCGCGAAAGTTCGAAAATATCATCATCATCATTAATTTGAAAATACTTGTATTACGTATACCTACATAATTGAATATTTTGTAGGTACAGTGAAGTGCACTGAAATGTAAAAGTAGACCACATAGATGTATTAAATGTACGTCACATTACCATCTGCACGTAGTACATCTAATTGATATGTGCTCCCCTGTGAGATTTCATGCACTTCTACGAGAGCAAGAATCGGACTCATCAATTCATCATCGTAATAAAGGAAGTTAAACTAGCATCGAAGCCGTACTAAAAGCAGAAAGTGTCGGATCTGTACCCGTCCCTTTCTTCCTGCAATTCTGCATGCAAAATCTGCAAATACCTGCTAATGTGGTAAAGACCAAATTGATCCAATTTTTACCTTAGCAAAAACAGCATCTCATCATATACCTAAACGCAGTTAACCACCAACAAGACCGTTTTCTGAAAATTGACATTGACATGAACTTTGACAACTTTTCAAGGAGAAACATGTCGTTCTCGGTTACCGTTGTTTTTAAGAACCGGCCATTATTCTAACCCAACTCACAAACAACCATAAAAGAATATAATAGTGTAAAATATGTAATATTTTGTACTCGCTCGCTACTACGATCAGCGATCCCTCAATTCGCATATCTGGCAACATTGAGTCTGTCATTTTTGACATTTTATTCAAAGAGAATATAATTATTAGATGTTATTCTCATCTGGCAACAGTGCTGTTTGTGTCTGGTTGATTTGATTCTTTCTTTCTTGTTTGTTGTGGTGATTCACAAAATTTATGAAACTTTAATTTATTTTATTCTCTCTCTAACCAAGACTGAACTCCGTTTTATATAAATCTTTTGAATTAGCTCTGTGTTAGTCGCTAATAATTGGAAAATCTAATACGGTCAAAATGGTCGCGCTCGACGCTGATCAACACCGGGATGAAGACTGCGACAATATCGGCCTGGGATGTGCTCTGGAGCACTTTTCTGAGGTTGAAGAAGTAATCAACATGATCGATAATGTGAAAAATATCTACAACACGCCAGCATATGAAGCAGATTACGAAAAATTGTATAATATTCTAAAACAGTATTACGAACAGCCGCATTTGCTGGACCCACATTTAGATAAGATTTTAGCAAAGTTTTTGAGTCTGATCAAGGATAAAGAGTCGCCTTTAGATCTGAAGCATGCAGTTTTCAACTATATGTATCAGATAATAAGAGTCCGAGGGTACAAAGTTGTTGTGAGGCATCTGCCCCATGAGGTAAGAATAATTTGCATTTGTATACATTTATTGCTCCAAATACATATTGTAACCGTTATGTTGCTTAAAGGTTTCAGATCTGTTGACAGTGCTCACTTACTTGGAATCCCAGGACCCAAATGATAAAGAGACATGGCGTAGTAGGTTTGTGCTACTTCTGTGGCTGTCTATTGTTGTTATCATTCCATTTCATATGAGCCGCCTTGATGGATTTGCTCCAGGGCAACCAGGTAAAAGATATTTCAGTCATTATTATAATAGTTAATTGAAGTAAAACCATGAAGTTTTCTTGATATTCCAACTTTTTTGGACAAATTAGATAACTGTAACTAAGTTTTGAAACAATTTCTTCTAATCAATTTGTGTTTTAGACTCTGGTGGATCATCAAAGAAACTGACTGTAATGGAAAGAATCCTGAACATTTGCAAAACTTATGCTATGAGCAAAGACTCATGTGCTGAAGCCAGTGCTTATTTAGTCTCCAAATTCCTGATCAGGTATGCTAGTAATACATTTTAATTTAATTAATTCTTCTAATTTGTTTGTACCTATGTTCATTTTCATTTGTAGTAGTTTTATGTCTTTGAATATAATGACAGTTTTGCAGTTTTGATTTGCCAATGAGTTTATTTCTGTTAAGTTGTTTTAGTTGTAAATAAATAAATATTGCTGGACATTTCACACAGAGCTATCTAGCCCCAAACTAAGCAGAGCTTGTACTATGGGAACCAAATAACTGATATAATACTTACATACTTTTTTTTGTAAATACATATTATAATTACATTACATTACTTATAATATATAGAAAAACATCCAGACCCGGAACAAATATCTGTAGATCATGCAAACATTTGTTCCGCGGCGGGAATCGAACCCGCTACCTCCAGCGTCTCAGCCAGCTATTCGCCCACTGCGCCACGAAGGTCGACAAAAAGTTGTTTAACATAAGTTATGTTTCAAGCCAGAACCAATTATTATTCTAGTTACGTTTTTATTTTGATTGCTTTTACATGTAATGTATGCATTATTAAATAAATAAAAATTTGTTTATATTGATAACAACACAAATTGATAACCCCCTGTATGTTTTAAGGTTGAAAAAAAAATGTGTATATCAGTTCCAAATAGTTTGATTTACCAAAATATAGATTTCATCCAAACACATGATGTAAAGAAAGAAGAAAATACATTTATTCACATCATAAAAGAATAATTCAATTAGTTTAGTGAATAATTATATTGTGCTGCTTGTACATATATACTTTAACTCCTGTGGATGGTTTGTATCATTAGTGTTTCATTGTTTGTCAACCTATATTGTCCCACTGCTGGGCAAAGGTCTCTCCCAAGTCTCTCCATCTATCTCTGTCCTGTGTGACACTCCACCACTCCTGCTCGTAGGCAACAAGATCGTCTCGCCAACACTTTCTTGGCCGTCTTCCATCAGGGCTCTAGGTTGTGACTAGATTAGCCCACCTATCGGAGTGCATTCTGCTAATGTGTTCCGCCCAATCCCATTTGAGCCTAGCTGCCTTTTCTTTTTTTTTAAATTGGATAGAACTTCGTTTGACCACAATCTCACCTGATGGTAAGTGATGATGTGGTCTAAGATGAAGCACGAAGATCTAGAAGAAACCTATTTACTCTCACCTTAAAGAGGCCCGGATTGTATTCTTTAGGAAAAACAGACGAAGGCAAAGTATTCCATACCTTAGCTGTACGCATCAAGAACGTAGAACCAAAACGGTGTGTGCGAATGGGTGGTATATTGACTAGGTACGGGTGGTACTGAGCCGTGCGCCTGCTTGTCCTTTGATGGAAAGGAGATGGCGGGATCAGATCGTATAGTTCCTGGGCACATTCCCCAAAATGTATTCTGTAAAAGATCGATAGGCTTGCAACTTTACGGCGGTCTCTCCAACATCTTTAGTGTTTAATTAAGTATGTTATTTATTTCAGATCTGATGTGAAAGAACTTTACATGGGACCCTTCTTCGACTGGGCCTGTGAACTAAATTCCAATATACAAGAGGAAACCACTATCTACTATGGGGTACTGGCTGCTGTTGCTGCTGTATTGAAACACGGCAAGAGAGATGACCTTCTGCCGTTTGTACCCAAACTTCTTGAATGGATGACAAAGCAAAACTACAAGTATCATAAAGCCATGCTTGTTAGAAAGTATGGTGTTAAAATTGTGCAGAGAATTGGTAAGAATTATATATCCCTATTACCAGTGATACCAACCTTTAGTGCATAAGCTGACGTTAAAACTTGAATGTGCGACTCACCTCAGATTGTCTAAATTGTTGTTCAACAGTTGCAAAAAAAAGTGAGGTCATGGCAGCCGCTTCCAATTGGGCCTTATTTGCCTGCTAAAGAAAGTGTCTATTTTTTACCTAATCTCATGCTTGTTTCAATCATCTTTCATGTAAAGGCCCATGATGATGTATTGATGTGTGTGTTAGTATTATGCAACTATGAAACCATTCAACATCATTCACATGGTTGCCCACTGATGGGTAGGCTGCCTTTATTTTCTGCCAGCCTCTATCCTACATGTCACTTGATTGCAGGGACGTTCCCTGCAATCAAGAGCTAGATTCCGCCAGCGGCTTCGTACGTGTTGTTTGTCCACAAAAAGTAGCCTAGTGTTAATCCAGGTTATAATCTATGTACATACTAAATTTCATCGAAATCTGTTCAGCCATTACGACGTGTTTGAGTAACAAACAAACAAACATCTAAACTTTCGCATTTATAATATTAGTGTGATACTGTGATTTCCTTTACTAAGAAAACGGGATTAAACCTGTTTTCTTAAATTACTAACTCTACTTACTTTTGAACAGGATTGACATTCCTCCGTCCAAGAGTGGCATCGTGGCGATACACTCGAGGCTCACGCTCTTTGGCAACGACACTAGGTGGAGTAGCGGCCGCCGGTGACACAGAACCGATCACTTCACCGGTTGATGATGATGACCAGGATATACCACAAGAGGTAGTATTTGATATAATGCTTATAACTCTAGTCATGTCACTGATCTAGACACTTTAGGTTAGACTTGAGGAATATTCGACCTTTAAAGGATTCAGTGCACCTTTCATGTACAAAGAAAGTGGTGGTGATAACAAGCTTCCATTCGTGACCTCACACGCGTGGTTTGTCAATACAAACACTAACCTCCTTCTGCGCACTCGGGTAAAAAGCAGCCTATATCACAATTCCGGTTATATTCTATTTATATACCAAATTTTATCAAAATCGGTTCAGCCGTTTAGTCGTGAAAACGTAACAGGGTAACTTAAGAATTTATAATATTACGTAGTATGGATGTTTGTTTGCATTAAGATGGAGGTATTGTGTACAGTAATGTCTGAATATACTATTGCACAAACAAACAATTTTTCCTAGGTGGAAGACGTAGTGGAACTTCTACTCGGCTCTCTTCAAGACGACGACACTGTAGTGAGATGGTCAGCAGCTAAAGGCGTGGGCAGAATCGGAGCGAGGTTGCCCGCCATCGCCGCGGCTGACGTCTGTGAGACCGTGCTAGCGTTGTTCGCTGTGAACGAGCGGGAGACTGCATGGCATGGCGGATGTATGGCACTCGCGGAATTAGGTAACTATTCTGAGATAGGGGTAAAGACGTGGGTAGAATTGAGCAAGATAGCTCGCTATTAATTCGCTACGGATGACATGTGTCTGCACCTGTGTGCCTAATGAAGAGATCGTATTTGTTACAGGCGGCGGTTGGATATGGCTATTTGGCTGGTTTGCAGCATACTTTCCATTCGAACTAACGATCATAGCACACCACAGGCGGTTACTAAGATCGGGTCTCCAAAATGTATTAATTGGCTATGTCATCATCACATCAGCCATAGGACGTCCAATGCCGATCATAGGCCTCCCCTTTAGATTTTCAAAGTAACCTCAGTTCCCAGCAACCTCTATTAAGGCGTATTTCCATCTGGTAGCTGTCCTACGCTGCGCTTTCCAGTGCGTGGTCACCACACGATTAACAATGTGCAATGATCTAATATGGGGCGGTTTAGTTATAACAACTGTAGCATAGTTTTTTGATGAGCTCCGTGGCGTAGTGGGTGAATAGCCCGTCTGAGACACAAGAGGTCGGGGGTTCGATTCCCGCCGCGGAACAAATGTTTTGCACGATCTACTGATATATGTTCTGGGGTTGGTTGTTTCTGTCTATATTATAAGTACAAAAAAAAAGGTACATCTATCTGTTATTTGGTTTCCATAGTTTTGCTTAGTTTGAGGCTAGAGGGCGCTGTGTGAATTGTCCAGCATTATTTATTTATTTATTCATAGTTAAAAATGATAATGTTGTTTCAGCCCGCCGCGGTCTCCTATCACCGAGTCAAGTCGGTGGCGGTATATCCGGCATTGTGTCCGCTCTAAGTCGGGATGAACCGCGAGCCACATTCGGCGCCGGCAGCGGCGGTCGCGCCGCACGTGACGCGGCCTGCCACGCCGCGTGGGCCTTCGCAAGGGCGTATGATGCGCTCGCATTAGCACCCTACGCGAACAAGCTGGCCAACGCCCTGATAGCTACGGCTTGCTTTGACAGAGAGGTGAGTGATGTTACAAACTCTTTAGATGGATCGATAATTCTTTATTGTTACACCAAATTACAATTACTTAATCTAGAAAACCTAAAGACTAATACGTGGTGGTACAGTGGGCGGCCTTATCGCTTTAAGCAATCTCTTTCAGGCAACCCTTGGATGGACAATAAATCTTACATGGAAACAAATAATAATACATTTAAAATTCAGGCAATTACTTTTAGTTTAGCACATATATAGAAGGAATGCATAAAGGCGAGTCGAACCCTAAGAAGAGTTTCCCCAGCAAACCTTTAAGGCTAGAGAGAGGGGATGATTTAAAATTATAATTATGAGCTGATCGGATCCTGATCGGTTTTTTTTCACATTTTTATTTTACGACTTTCATGGCGCCGTTGGCGAAGATCTGGCTGAGACGCAGGAGGTTGCGGGTTCGATTCCCGTCGCGGAACAAATGTTTGTATCATTACAGATAGGTATTTGTTCCGGGTCCGGGTGTTTTTATATATATTTTATGTTTAATATTTACAAAAAAAAGTGTATCAGTTATCGGGTTCCCATAATACAAGCTTTACTTAGTTTGGGGCTAGATTGTGCTGTGTGAAATGTCCAGCATTATTTATTTATTTAAGACTAGGTGACCCGCCCTGGCTTAGCACGAATTTTAAAATAAAATATAGCCTATTGTCTTGAGTTCATACAAAAATCCCATAGAAAAGAGGACTATCAGATTTTCCAGAATTATGAAATTTCCCGGGCAGCTTTTCAAAATTTTCTTTTGTAAAAACCTTAAAAAAAATTAGTCAAATCGGTTCAGCCGTTCTCGAGTTTTTGTGAGACTAACAAACGTCAATTAATTTTAATATATTATATAGATAAACTGCCGCCGCGCCGCTTCAGCCGCGTACCAAGAGAACGTAGGCCGTCACGGGATGTTCCCGCACGGCATCGACGTGCTCACCACCGCGGACTTCCAGTCGGTGGGTCCTAGGAACAACGCGTACCTGCTGATCGCGCCGCAGGTCGCCTCTTACGAGGAATACACGCAGCCACTGCTTGACCATCTCTTGGATTTGAAAGTGGTTCATTGGGACAGCGCGATCCGCGAATTGGCAGCTAAGGCGCTAAACAAACTGACACATAAGGTTTGTTGCTTTTAGTAACTTATTTGAATGAAAGAAAACACAAAGCAAATAGTACAATGCGCGGTCTTCTTTATTTGGTACTAGCTTTTGCCCGCGACTTCGTACACTACTAAATGTGTAGGTAACCTAGAAATAAAACTAAACTCGCTGTTGCAACTTGACTTGTTACCCCCTTTTTATCCCATGGGACCTGATTTATGGGATAAAAAGTAGCGTATGTGTTAATCCAGGTTATAATCTACGTACATACTAAATTTCATCGAAATCGGTTCAGCCGTTACGGCGTGATTGAGTAACAAATAAATGAACAAACATTCAAACTTTCGCATTTATGATATTAGTGTGATTTTTCAAACTTTTGCGATCACTACATAATTACTGATTTAAACGGGTAGTTATTGGGTACCTTCTTTATTTGGATTTGTATTTTATTTTTTCTATGACGTACTATTCGTCATGTATTATTTTTTTATTAAAATATTTACCATAATTACTTTATTATTATTTTTTTTTAGTCTTAGATGAAAATCATGTTGGACATGGACATATTTTCAAAGGTTTATTCGCCAGGTCAATCAAACAACGGTCAAATCATAGAAATAGGAGTTAAAAAGAAGGACAAAGTCGCCACAAAAAATGCTACCACTTTTTAAAATGACAATTGATGTCTGCACATTATTGTATGGTTATACATTAGCAACATAAATTTGTTAACAGTTTGAGTTTCTTAAATCGAAATAAGATTGGAACTAGGCATTTTTCAATAAAATGTTTACCCTGTATTTGAATAAACATCTTAACCCTTTACTAATGACGTGTAAAAAACATATTTTTTTCTGATAAAACCCTAGAAAAAATAGTTTTCTCAAATTGTTAATCAACTTATGTCGCTGACTGTACATTAAAGAAAAGAATATATATATTTTAACACCCACACGATTTATTGCATAACTTAATTATTATAATTGAAGATGTTAAGGAGCCACGATGGTAATGTGGACTGACTTCAGATCACCGTTTCCACGCTATTGCCTGGAAATGCAAGTTTTAATAACTACAGTGCGAAAACCGTTCAACATTATCGTCCACTGCTGAATATAGGCCGCCCCCATAGATTTCCAGAGCGACCGATCTTGTGCGGCCTGCACCCAACGGGTCCCAACAACCTTTATCAGTTCGTTTTCTATCTAGTGAGGGGCCGTCCTACGATGCGCATTCCAGTGCGAAGTCTCCACTCGAGATCCTTTCTGCCCATTCTATCTGCATATTTGTATTAATAATGAGGGCTTTTCATTTTCGATTTAAAAAGGAAAAACTTTTTCCAACTAGCGTAATAGATTTGTAATTTATTTATTTCAGTGAATTTTTTACATGTAACTGATGTAATATGAACACTGGAAATTTAATTAGTAAAATACTGCGTCGCTGTTTCCAGTGCCCTAGAACTAAATCAGTTTGACGTTCCTGATTATAGGTATACAATTTACAGATGGCGCTGTTTGGAGATGCACCGCTAGAAAATATGGTTTATATGCCAAAATCTCAAAGACACAATATCAAAATTTGTCTAAAACCATCTCACTTCGTCAGATAAACAAACACGAATGTTTGTTTTTCTATTTCAAATTCTTCAGAAAATAATGTTGACACGGCAATTGACATTGACAATTCACTTTCCTTTGTTAATCAGAGCATGACAGAGCAACGCCATCTGTTAACAGTTATAAAAACATGGCCGTGAAAACCCCTCATTGACTAGTGACATTAACACTATGCTTTTTTGGCAAAATTTCTAACCGTTTCAAACTTTATGTCCTAAAAGAGGCGTCTATTTTATTTTATCAAGCAAGATTAATTTGTTGTGATAATCTTTTCTACTCATTTGTATTGTCTATAAAACTTTCCTCGTAAAAAAAACCGAAATCAAGGCTGGATGTGTGCTGTGAAGTTTTTGAAATTAAATTCTCTTAGGTTGTATTTAAAATAAAACTTTATTGTGCTTTGAAATATAAACTTTTTGGTACAATACTGGCTGGAAGAAGTTTTTAACATTTATTATCTATGATGTTTTACTGACATTGCTAAAATGACTTATTTCAATGTATTTTTGCCGTGAGCTAGGTAGGGTAAGCTAGGCTATTTTTGGTGTGCATATTTATTTATATATTAATTTCGACTGAACGTCTCAAAACCGTTAGTGAAATGAGTAAGGTAATATTTCCCACAACGAAAAAAACTTGCATTACTTTCTCAAACAAAACTGTTATCGAATATTGAGTTGTTATCTTAAACTTTAAAAACTAGAGATGTGGATTCGATTTCCACGGCAATGCAATTGTTTTCTTTCTAGGCTTGCTCTCATCTTCGACAACGACATCACTTATTATTGCGTCATTGGTCAAAGAACTAATAAAACACTCCTGGTTTTGTACGTACCCCACGTAATAATATAACAATATGAACTTATTCGTAAATCGAAGTAACCTCTGCACAGAATGCACCAAACTAGATTTGGTTTTTATTGTTTCGCAGAAAGTGTGAAAAGTAGAGTATTTTTTTGCGTGGATAAAGCTGTCTGCATCTTGGGCGTGCTTGTATCTCTCTCTGCACTCAGGATTCTAGTCACTTCCTCGCTCCACTCGCTCCGATTCAATACAGCGCCCGTGACGTAAGACACTGCTTTATCCTCTCGTTTAATAATCTACTATTGTTTCAGATAACTAGGTAGATCCATTACAGACACAAAATCAACTGATTATGCACTTTACTCTTAGTTTTTAGTTATATTGTTTCTGTGCAGTAATTACTGTAAAGAGTTATCTACCTATACTTTTGAGTATTTATGAAAATATCTGTTTACTTTCAGCTCCCCGAATATGTAGCTACAACTGTGCTTCCAAAATTAGTTGACAAGACTGAATCTATTGATCTGAATGAAAGACACGGTGCTATACTGGCGATCGGTGAAGCTATCTATGCTTTGTCTCAAACGAAATTATCTGATGGTAAGACACATAGATTATTATAGTTGAGGGGTTTTAATGTATATTGTTATACAAGTGTCATAAGCGATCATTTCTACCCGAGATATTTGGCGTACGAGCGAGTGAACGCGAGCGAGGCCGCTAAGTGTTTAAGGGTGTACTTTATTACTTACGCCCAAAAATAACACAACTTTTCATTACAATTGAGAGGAAATTAAAGTCTTATAAAATAAATTACTTGTGACCGTAGGGTCGAAAATCGCATTTTCGGAGCAATTATAGAGTTAATAATGACTAAGATTCATATGATAGTGATGAAAAATATTTTCGAAAATTAATTTGTTTGAGCGTGTTGTGTGCATGTCTTCTCATCTCTATCTTATTAATATCTAGCGTAATGTTTCAGGCAAGAACGCAGATACCCTGATATCAGACAAGATATCGTTAGCGGTGCGTGAGTTAGTTCCCAGATTACGAGCTCGTCAACAGTTCAGGGGATTGGGAGGAGAGTTGATGCGACAGGCTTGTTGCCAGTGCATAGCGTCTCTGTCCCGCGCAGCCGCGCCGTACCACTCGCACGATACTATTGGTGAGTTACCCAATATAAACATAAAGTGCCTATTTCACAACCTCCGATTAACTTTTTTGAACGATTATACCAAAGTAAAACCAAAAGGAAAACGTTACATTATTGTACATTTTATATCGCGCTGACACGCGTGAGATCAGTCAAACCAACGTGAGTTCCAACGTTAGGCACTTGTCTCACCGCCGCCGGCGATTAAGCGATTAGCTATCAACTATTTTCTCGCTCAAGAAACGAACAAAATATATAGATTCTGTGTCAGTAAAAGAGACACGTATATTAATAGATGATTGCTGGCCGTTCACACTGCCGGCGAGAACTAGCTCTCCACTATTTTGTCGCAGCGACTACAACACTCGCTCAGCGATACTCGCTCTGCGATACGCGCTCAGCAATGCTCGCTTGGCGGTCAGAATACACGCCGTGAGATGATGAGTATCGCTCGCCGCACTCGCTCACTCGCTGCACTAGCCCAGCGAGACAACTATAGGAACTACACACTCGCTTCGCGCTGCTCGCCAACTCGTTTCTAGTTTCTAGCTCTTTTCGCTTCTCGCTCATCGCCGGCGGTAGACAAGTGCCTTAGACACGTTCAAAATTGCGCGACGTATATATTTTTTATCTGTTGGATAGCGTTAGTCAGAGATGGTGAAATAGACACTAACTCTTTATTGTACAATGACCCGCCTCGGGTACGCACAGATTTCAATTAAAAAAAACATTCAAATGAATGTATACAATTGGCGGTCTTATCAGTAAGTAGCGATCTCTACCAGACAACCAGACTACATAACACTGAACTTAAATAAAATTGAATCTACATTATGTAATGCTAAAACGTTTATAATCCTATGCGGCAAAGTAGCCCGCCCGTTTACTACATACCTACTTAAAAAGAAATTAAAATTTAAAAGAAATAGTGGCACTTCAACTAAATGAGTAGGTATTACAGATTTTGATTAGAATAAATAAATAAAAGAAGCACCCCTTGAACTACAATGTATGTCGTCACCTGGTCGCATTTGGAGTCTGATTTAATAGTCTTTTGTATTTGTTTGTTTATTTTTAGTGGTGTGTATTAAAGATACATCTATATATTTCTTCTTCAGACGAATGGCTGAACCTTATCGAAGAATGCCTGTCACACGAAGTCCAAGCGATCAGAGAGAAGGCGATCCAGGCGCTGCCGCTAGTATTCGAGCAGTACCTTCGCGATGATAACCTCAAGTACTGCGAGCTGGACGCCAAGCAGAAGCGAATGCAGCTAGTCGAGAAGTATTGCGAGCAGCTGGCCAGCATCAGCGTTAATGGACTTGTGCTCAGGATGGGACATGCTAGAGCCGTTGGTATGTAATAACATTTCATAAGGATTTGCTAATTTTTACATAATTTCAATAATATGTAGCGATATCTATGTCACTAATATTATAAATGCGAAAGTTTGGATGTTTGTTTGTTACTCAATCACGTCATAACGGCTTAACCAATTTCAATGAAATTTGGTATGTCGATAGATTATGACCTGGATAGGCAAATTTTCATTGACAAAACACGCTAATAACGCACATATAAGAACAACTTGTATGTTAAGCTTAACTATGGCGCTGCGCAAAGACCCTTTTGTGTTCTGTGTCGGATACAAGCTATTCGGCCATTTGGCACGTTGGACCATCGGCCGGTAAAGTTAGAGTTAAATAAGTCGAATATTCATTTTGATACAATCATTATGAAATCAATCATTGTAGATGTAGACACTTTTCGTGTCCAGCCCGGGCTAGTATGACCGCCATAGAAACGATTCTTTCTACGGAAGAATAGATAATAAACCGGTCAAGTGGAAGTCGAACTCGTGCGCCGAGAGTTCCGTACCTATCCATTGTCCTCTAAATTGTATGAGCGCCCATACAACTCAGAGGACTGTCTTAATTGGCGTCAACTACGTATGTATGAGGGCACCCTTTAATTTTCAACTTTTTAATTTTTTGGAAATTTTACTTTATTTGTGCTGTTGTCCTTGCTTTTTGTCAAATTTGTGATTCTAGGTCAACGGGAACTACCATATAGGTTTTCGACCCAAAACCTGTAGAGTACTTCCGGTTGACCTAGAATTGTCAATTTTGATTAAAAGCAAGGTACAAGCACAAGTAAAGGGAAAATTCCGAAAAAAAAAGTAGAAAATTAAGGTAAATTTGGGTACTTTACAAGTTTTCGCGAAAATCTAAATTTGCCTTTATCTTTTTATCGTGTTGACTCAGGACCTTTATTTTTATACACCTAATAGGAACTATAGACCTCAGTATCTGGTATAAGTTTCAACTTGCTAGGTCCATCCGTTCCTGACAAAATCGGTGGTGACACACGGACAGACGGACAAGAGAGTAATCTTATAAGGATTCTTTTTTTTTACCTTTTGAGGTACGGAACCCTAAAAATAACATATCAGCGTAGACAGTCTAAATATTTGTATGGTCGTGTTTCTACCTCTCTACGCTAAAATGTAATTTTTATATATTCTTCTGTAGATAGAAATGTTTCTATGGCAGTTATGCTACAAGGGCAGTTACTTACACTTGACACAAATTAATTGCTAATCAAAAAGTGTTTGGTGTAGAGGGGCTATGCTTGCTTTCCAGTGCGTGGCCTCCCACTCGAAAAACTTTCTGCCCCAATGGCCGTCAGTTCTCTGAGCTATGTGCCCTTCCCACTGCCACTTACTTCAACTTGCTATTCCTTTGGACTATGTCAGTGACTGAGTGTCTACGAATCTCATAATTTCTGATTCGATCACGAAGCGCCAAGTTTAGCCCTCTTCATAGCACGCTGTAATAATTTAGTTTTAAGCATCTGTATAATGATTCTTTATTTAATGTACTGAACTTAACTGAACGCTGAGGGACATTGAACCTTCTTATGAGGCTCATAGGGACCACGTTTCCTAAGACACACACTGATCAAAGACTTTCGTCTTCTTACTTGATAATACTTGCGCTCGTGCAATTATAATATGGGCTGCAGATAATCTTTATTTGTTGTTGTGTGAAGTTTAAAGAAATAAATATTATATACAAAGTACACCGCACTCCATATTGTAAATTTCGCTCCATCCAAAGGTTGCCTGGAAGAGATCGCTTTCAGCGATAAGGCCGCCCATTGTATTGCCTTATTTATTCTAGCCTTATATTTATTTTTGTATTATTTCTGTTTGTGTGGTAATTAAATAAAGAGTTATCTATCTATCTATCTATTATGACATTCCCTTGTCAATACATTAATGCATCTATGTAAATCAGATGTATGTTGTCAAAAAAATTAATTTGATTAAGAAAAATAGCGATAGTCATAACTTTAATACTAGTAATAAAGATAAACTCGCTGTTGCCACTTGTAAACTCAATAAAGTTAGAAAATCGTCTAAAGCGCAACATGTTCACTTATATAACAAATTCCCAAGTGATATACAAACCTTGACAATTAACAAAATTTTAAAACTGTTATTATACAACATTTTTATAAAAAACCTATTATAACGTATCGGTTTATTTAGATGATTGATAAGCTTGAGAGTTGCACCAACTCGGTCAAAAATGTTACAATTTAGACATAATTTATTTTCTTTATTGTTATGTATTCTAAAAGGATCACAAAAAAAACAACTAGCCTTGTTTCTTGCCTTTCTTTCCTGGCTTGGTCGCGAAGGAATAGGCAGTGAAAATTGTCGCTTTAAAGTGATTCTTATGATTTTAATGAATAAATTAATTTTGATTTATTGACTTTTTGGGGGTGCGCATTATAAAAGGGAAAGGAATCTGCTTTATTTGTATGGAAGGAATATCTACCCAATAAAATATGTAAATAATGCTGGACATTTCACACAGCGCCATCTAGTGATGATAAAGGGATTTTAATGAATTCTGGGCGTCTGGTCGAAGCGACGTGTGATCCGGGAGCTGGCGCTTATCTGGGTCAACACATAAGCATTGCATTCAGCGGGGCAATGCAGCCAGTGTCTTCGGGACACTTCCGCTTGGTAGTGATCTGGAGCAGTTGAGCTATCTATAGATCGTTTGCAATGGTCTTTAGATGATTCAAATGTTTCTTCTGTATTTTATTGTAAATAATGAATAAATGAATTTAGATTTTTTGATTTTGCT
This sequence comes from Philereme transversata, assembly GCA_963924445.1. Lineage (NCBI taxonomy): Eukaryota > Metazoa > Arthropoda > Insecta > Lepidoptera > Geometridae > Philereme > Philereme transversata. The sequence goes on from OZ004353.1 coordinate 11,558,182, forward strand.
CAAGCGCACATAACTTTCCAGGATCCCTCCCAAAGTTCGTCCTCACCGAGCACCTGGGCACAGTGATCCGCTCGCTGATCGCGTGCACTAAAGTGACGGACACTACGCACAAATGGGCGGAGGCGCGGAGAGACGCAGTGCTGGGGCTGACCGAGGTGTGTGCGACGCAAGGCATCGCCGGCGTCGAGGAGTACGTGCCGGAGATTGTACAGGCGCTGTTGGAGTGTCTGCGCGAGTACACTATCGATATGAGAGGCGATGTCGGCGCGTGGGTTAGAGAAGCCAGCATGACGGGTAAATACAATACAATAATCATTTTGTTTTTTTTATTATTATGTTTCTTTTTGCCCCCACAGCACAAGAAGTCCAAAATATGCTCCAAGACCTGAGCACTGCAAGCCTTGAGGTTGGACTAATGATGAATCGGTCAAAGACACAACTAATGACCAACACCAACAAACAAAAAATTATGGTAGACGGGCAAGAATTATACTACGTTGATGAGTACATTTACTTAGGCCAGATTGTCTCCTTCGAAAACAGGCAAGATAAAGAGGTCGTCCGCCGCGTCGAAAATGCCTGGAGGAGCTTCTGGTCCATGAAGACGCTAATGAAGGGAGACCTTCCATTGTCACTTAAGCGTAAACTCATCGACATGTGTATTCTGCCCGTCCTTACCTATGGTGCCCAAACTTGGTCATTGACGGAATCTCAAAAGTCTAAACTCAAGATTTGCCAAAGAGCTATGGAACGCAGCGTGCTAGGGGTAAAGAGAATCGACAGGATCCGCAATACCACACTGCGCGCGAAGACCGGCATCGCAGATGTTGGCGACAAGACTGCCAGGCTGAAGTGGGACTGGGCGGGTCACGTCAGTCGTATGGTCACAGACAAATGGGCAACAGTCGTCACACAATGGGTGCCTGCAGATGGGCGTCGAAGCCGGGGCAGGCCGAGGGAGCGTTGGCGTGACGACCTCGATGCATTCCAAGATGGCTGGTGGAACGTGGCGAGTGATCGTGAGATGTGGAGGAACATGGGGGAGACCTTTGCCCAGCAGTGGGAAAGTATAAGTTAAAAAAAAAAAAAAATTATGTTCAGTCATCACAGAATCAACAGCACTTGATATCAATGTAAACAAGCTCTAGCTTAATGCCAATAATAGATTCTCATATTATAGACATAACTTTTAAGAAATTAGTCACCTAGAGAAAATTATTAAAAAAACAAAATAATATTTAATTCTTTTTACGATATAATATTATATTTTTGAAGAAATTTAGTAGGTAGGTACGCATTTGGAGAACGTAAGGGAGGAAGGGATGCTGTCATTAGATCATTTAGATGACCTCCGTGGTGCAGTGTGCGAATAGCTGAGACGTAGGAGGTTCGATTCCCGCTGCGGGGCAAATATTTGCATGCTCTACAGATATTTGTTCCGGGTTAGGTATTTTTTTATTTAATTTTCTATATAGTATGTACATATTCCCAAAAAAAAAGTGTAAGTACTCTACCAGTTATCTGGTTCCCATAGTACAAGCTTTGATTATTTTGGGGCTAGATAGCGCTGTGTGAAATGTTCAGCATTATTTATTTATTTATTATTTTATGATTTTTGGTCTCCACGATACAGGCTTTGCCTAGTGTGGAGGCCTTTACTAGCTTCCGCCCGCGGCTTCGCACGCTTGTTTTGTTAATAAAAAGTAGCCTGTGTTAATACAGGTTATAACTACGTACAAACCAAATTTTATTAAAATCCATTCAGTAGTTTTTGCGTGAAAGCGTGAAATAAATCCATACAAACTTTCGCGTCATTAATATTAGTGGGATTTGAACACCAACATAGTATTCATTATGACAATATAATGAATCAATTAATATTTCTACGAGCTAAATGTTACTATAATCAAGCTTGCAGTTAGTACGATAAAACCGTTGCAATTGGAACACCCGTTTCAGAGTTAAAGCTAGAAACAAACAAACATTACGTGTCAAACTTAATATGATGTGCTATATGCCCAACAAACAACGTTTAAAAGTTGAATTTGAAAGGATCTTGCGTCCACAGGGCTTCTATCGATCTGCCGACAGTGCGCAGTGGAAGCTCCGCATCTGAACTCTCCTGAAATAGTTCGGGACATCGTGTGTGGAATCGCACAGCAAGCCGTCGAGAAGATCGACAGGACTCGAGCGCACGCAGGCAGAATATTCACATCGTTTATATACAAGTAAGTTAATGCATAAACAAAGAGTCGCCTTACTAAATAGCGCCTAATGTAAGCCAGTCCATAAACTTTCGTTTCAACTATAGATTTTCAATAGTTGAATCCTAAACTAAGAGTGGCCTAAATTTTTGACACTTTGTCTATGATTTTCATGTTATCACACAGTCACACAGTACAAGTGAGCAGGCTGACTGTGACTGACACAAACTCATCTGTCAGTTTAGAGAGTTGCCAAGCAATAGGCACCGCTAAATTGGTATCTTAACTTTATAGAGCAAGAGCCCGTGAACCCCAGTCCTTCGTTATTTTATAAAAGCTGAAAGTTTGTCAACGCATGCTCCCAACACAGGTAAGATCGATGGACCATTATGAAGTTTGGGTTACCGTGGCTTTGGCAGGTAAACGGTACTAAAGGTGTGTAAAATACCGATCTAAATTCATCAAATAATAAAGTGTGATTTTTTGGCCTACCTCACAGCAATGAAACAGAGTAGATCATTGGTTGCTAGTGTTTGAGTATTAATTGTGTTGTTTTGTCAATGCGTTGACTAATTTATAACAGTTATAACAGGGGCTCAATTCTACTATACCAATGGTGTCACTATGATAATGGTATCATCGCAAAATGGCTACTATAGATACCTTTTGGTATTCCACTAACACAATATTTTTTCAATGACCCCCGTTGCTATGATAACGCCATTGAAAATTTGGCACCTGATGACAGGAACAACAATCATAATCGTTAAATAATGGTATGGCTCCATTATCGTTTTTCTTATAAATAAGTACAATTGGGCCACAGTCTCACTAGTAAAATTATGATTACACAGTCAATTCATACATACTTTTGTAAGAATAATATTACATTGTTATACAAGAGCTGTAAGCGGTCTATGGCACCCGAGGTATTTTCGAGGGAGTTATTGATTCTTTACACCCGAGTAATCGCATTTACGGAGCCGTTATCGAGTTTACAATGACCTACTTTCAGAGCATGTCTAATTCTAGTTCTAAGGTGGGGGGGGGGGGGGGGGGGAAAGATCTGCACTGACGTTCCGCATAGGGGTGAATTGTGCATTACCCCCCTTCTAACCTGACCCCAGCCATCCCAACTCCTTAAAGGCCATCCCAACTGAAAGGCCATGTGAGAGTATGTGTGATGACAAGGTTTTGTTTTTCAGTGAACCAATAATCTCGAATATTCCTCACCACGACGCCCTCAAACGTATATTCCCCTCGGATGAAGTGGAGCTGAACAAGCCACAGCAGGAATCTGAAGACGAGCAGGCGATGACCAGCGAGAACTGTAACGTGGTGCTGTGGCTGTTCCCTGGACACACTATGCCGAGATTCGTTCAGCTGTTGAGTTACGAGGACTATAGATATAGCGTTATTAAAGGACTTATTGTCAGCGGTGGAGAACTGACTGAAAGCTTGGTGAGTTTTATAGATGACAAGCTTTCGCCCACGGCTTTGCACGCAATATATATTTAATATTGTATACACTCATACCCATGTCTAATGTAATCTGTGAACAACGGTGTTGGTTATGCCTATAGTGAGACATCTTGTAATAATTACTAAGTCTAGTAATATTTAGGCATAATTGTTTGTTGTCTCAAATAAATTAAAAAAAAAAATTAAATTCGAAAGTAAGTCTGGCTCTCTGTCTGTTTGTTATGTTTTCACGACTAAACGGCTGGAACAATTTCGTTGAAATTTGATATACAGATATAATATGACCAGGTTTGTGATATAGCCTACTTGTTACCCGACTGCGCAGAATGAGGGTAATGTTTTTATTGACAAACCATGCATGCTAAGCCAGGGGCGGGTCAGCTTGGTTGTCAATAAAAGTAAGTAGCTTTATGTGTCAATCAATTCATTAATTGCGAATATTAGTTAGTACAGGTGGTTAGTGATACAGTTTGCGTTATATAATCAGCGTTTATCGCATGCAGTTTTCATCAGCGTTCTATCATATAAACTTTAAAGTTCATCATCATCATCATATATGCTAATGGACGTCCACTGCTGAACATAGGCATGCCCAATAGATTTCCAGAGTGACCGATCTTGTGCTGCACCCATCGGCATTTTTATCCCCTGACTCCTTCTGCCACTAGCCGGATCGATTCTAAACTTGTCAACTATTGGTTCAATCAATATGTATTTAATTTATAGGTATACCTCTGACTACCTCTATGGTGCAGTGGGCGAATAACCGGTTGAGACGCAGGAGGTTCTGGGTCCGATTCCCGCTACCGGACAAATGTTTACGTGGTCTACAGATATTTGTTCCGGGTTTAGATATTTTCCTATATATACTAAGTATTTACAAAAAAAAATTGCATATAAATAAATATGTTTTATATCAGTTATCTGGTACCCGTAGTAAAAGCTTTGCTTAGTATGTGGTTAGATAGCGCTGTGTGAAATGTCCAGCATTATTAATTAATATTTCAGGTGAAACACACGACTCAGTCCCTGTACGCCTACCTCAATACGTTGGAAAGTGATAAAGGCATGTTGGAGTCGATTTGCGATACGATCATCCAAGTGTTTGCGGACAACTTGCACGTGAAGCGGATCACCGGACCCATATTCAACTTTATAGACAGGCTGCTTAGTTCAGGTAAAAAAACTAGAGTACCTACATTAGACTCATTTACATTTTTTATTTTTACAAGTTACTAGCTTCCGCCCGTGGCTTCGCATGCAAGGTTTCTCAATTAAAAGTAGCCTGTGTAAATCCAGGTCATAATCTATCGACATACCAAATTTCATAGAAATTGGTTCAACCATTGTGACTTGATTGAGTAACAAACAAACCAAACCAAATATTGGTGTGATTAGTGTGAGTAGTTGTATGCCTGCAATTTTCTGGATCTCTACAACAGCGCCACCTTCCGGGTCCAATTGTAAATGTCAACAAATTACATCAAAATAGGTCGAGCCGTTTTTTGAGTTCTAGCGAGACTAACGAACAGAAAATGATTTTTACAAGCTTTTTATTAACTTGCAATGCATGTGTGTTTGTCTGGGTGGAATCGTGCAACTGAATTTTAAACCCGTTCCCCTCAACCCATTGAGTTAAAATTTGGAATACATATGTAACTTCTGTGACAATGCAATAATATGGTACCATGGAGGTGGTCTCGTGATGGAGACGGATGCTAGACAACGGAACTTCTGAATGGATTATAGTAGGCTACTAGTGTTTGGGCACATTTGAATCTGCTTGCGGTTCCGATTATGAATTTTATAAAAGCTTGTTTTGATAAAGTAATTTTTCAACAAAAAACTTATTATATATAGTAATAAAGATATGCTAGTAAGTTATAATTATTTACTTAGAAGTTTGGTTTTTTATAAGTTACACCTAATTTTTATTCAAACTCTTTTATAACAGAAGAGCGAAATCTCCTAATACAAGTATTTTATGTTTAAAAGCAGGTCTTAACTATTAGTTAGTCGCGTTTGGTATGGTCGCGTTTGACAACGATATCGCCTGATAGTAAGCGGTGATGTAGTCTGCGATGCCTTGCCTAAAAGAAACCTGTACACTCATCATCATCATCATCGTCTCAGGCCAGAATCACTCACTGCTGAATATAGGCCTAGGTGCGAGTAGTAGACTTTCTTGTGAAAAGGCTCGTTCGGGGAAGTACTACCACCATACCTATTTCTGCCGCCAAGCAGCATTGCTGTGTTTCGGTTTGAAGGGTTGCTGATGAAATTACAGGCACATGAGGCTTTACACGTGTATGCCTCAAATCGATGGGCGCAGGGCTGTGTATCGTAGGGCACGTATATAAGGTACATGACCTACGAGACAAAACTTTGTTATAGGCGGTGGTTACCACTTATTACAGGCCATAGGCTTGTTTCATCTCCAGATGATATAAAAAAACAGAAGGTGTTCCCCGCGACCTTCACTTCGTCTCGCCTTCGAACGACCCGGATTACTCTGGTCTGACTTCAGCAGCCACTTGGTCTGACTACAGATTAATTCACGTTTTTTTCACTGTATACGAATATAGGTTGCCGTTGGGGCAGAAAGGTTATAGAGTGGATACCACGCTCTGAAAAGCGGAGCGTAGGATCCTACCACTAGATGGAAAGACGACCTAATAAAGGTTGCTGGGAGCCGTTGGGTGCAGGCCACACACGTTCGGTCTCATTGGAACCTATGAGGGAGGCCTATGTTCAGCAGACGTGTGACTGATACGATGATGATGATATAAATATAAAATGAAGTGAATATGAGAATATCTCTATCATTATTTGAAGGTTGAAGATTATTCAATCTTTTCAAGTATCAATTCTTGTTGTCAGGATCGATATCGCCAATACTTGAAGATCCGCATTCAACCTTTGCTATGAACATCCTGAAGTATTTGCAATTGGAGCTCAGAGGTGGCAAAAACATCTACAAGCTTTTGGATTCTATCAACGTACTGTGTCAGCTGATTCAGGTAAGCTAATTATTTATCTGCAATGCTGTTCGTTTTTCTTCACACAACTAAATTTACCAACCAGAATTTACAGGTTACAAGTAGTAGAGATACAAAAATAACAAATTAAAGCAAAATTCTATTTATAACGTGTTTCGTTGTAAAACTATTTCATGGATTGCATTACGGCGTTGCAAAAAGTTGTCGTCAACTACCCGTTGAACGGAAAAATATGAACATCAGATCTTCATCCACGCAGCTTAATAGGAAATTGCACTCTTAGTGCAGTTAACAACTAAAAAATATGCTGTAAAATTATTCGACCGGGCGACTTCCGTGGCGCAGTGAGTGAATAACCGGCTGAGAGGAGGAGGAATAACTGCAGGAGGTTGCGGGTTTGATTCCCGCTGCGGAACAAAATTTTGCGTGATCTACAGATATTTGTTCCGGGCTTGGATGTTTCTGTATATAGGGTGTTTGATAATATACGCACAAAAATGGACGGGGTTATTTTGATGAGCATAACAAATAAATTTGTGAAATGTTTACCATATAAATGTGAAATTTATTTTGGCATGTAAAAACCAACACTTTATTAAACTTATGTTCTGCTATAGCATAATGCTTGCCATCTAACCACAGATACTTTATTGGCGATGTCTCGAGATATCTCTTGTTGTCCCTTTCTGACCCAAAACCCGCAGCCATTTCCGAAAGAGATATCAAATCGGCCTTTATTTTTGGATGTCGATTGCAAGAGGAGGCAGTTTTATGTCGAATTGATCACCTAAACTTAAGTCGATTTTCTTTAAAATTTGATAATATAACTGCTACTTAGTTTTTTTTACGAGAAGCCCATTTTTATGTTTTGAGAAACCGTCACTTGAATATTTGTCAGTATATAATAAATATTACTGGACATTTCACACAGCGCTATCTAGCCCCAAACTAAGCAGAGCTTGATCTATGGGAACCAGATAACTGATATAATACTTATATACTTTTTTTTGTAAATACTTACATATAATATATAGGAAAACATCTAGACCCGGAACAAATATATGTAGATCATGCAAACATTTGTTCCGCAGCGGGAATCGAACCCGCTACCTCCTGCGTCTCAGCCGGCTATTCCCCCACTGCGCCACGGAGGTCGTCAACCATGTCAACATATTACCAAACACCCTGTATATTATAAGCGGAACAAATGTTTGCATGATCTACAGAAATTAGTTCCGTGTCTGGGTGTTATTCTATATATTATAAGTATGTATTTACAAAAAAAAAAGTATATACATAAGTATTCTATCACTTATCTGGTTCCCATAGTACAAGCTCTGCTTAGTTTGGGGCTAGATAGCGCTGTGTGAAATGTCCAGCGATATTTATTTATTTATTTATTTGTTTATTTTATTTACACTATTATTTTTGTCATTCAACTTTTAGTTAGACTCTAACTAAACGGGTGAAGGGAAACATCGTGAGGAAACCTGCGTCTTAGATAGGTCTGTACTGCGAATTAGTCTAATTACTTAGCTTAGTTTGGTCCTCTCGCAAGGTATATCTGTCCCAGACACTTATTATTAGGTAGCTGACCTTTCTACCCTGTATAAACCATCTATACTATTCAGCGGGGCATGTATATGCAGCCAGTGCCTTGGGGATACTTCCTCCTGGTAGTGATCTGGAGCAGTTGAGCTATCTATAGATCGTTTGCTATGGTCTTTTGATGATTCAACTGTTTGTTTATATTAATTAATTAATATTAATAAATAATTAATATTAGTTGTGTTAGTAAATGTATCTATGCTATTATATTCATATTATAATTGCGAAAGTGATTTGTTTGTTTCGCTTTTACGCCTTAACTTCTTACAGTTATGAAGTTTTGCAAACATTATGTCACGGGTACAGAAAAAAACATATACAAATAAATAAATCTTTATTTCAGGCAAAAATTGAAAATTAAAATATATTAAAACTTAATTCTGCGGTCCATGTAAATATAAACCTCAGTGACTAACATGCATACGAACTAAAACTTGCTATTTGCTGACACGTAAAGCCTGCGACGTGTGACGCACTTGCGCTGTGTCGTGTAGTCACCCGTGAAAACGACAAAACAACTAACTTTTCGGCCAAAATTCTTCTCTTGTAAAGGTCGAAAGACGGGGAAAAACTATTTATTAAAAAATATATGTCGTTTTAGGGGTTCGAGATTATCATTATGATATAACCCTTAATGTACTGATTAATCCTTTCTTGATGAGGAGGTTGGCATGAGTAGATGCATCTTCAAATTACCAATTTATATTTCTACAACTGTACATGTATTTACTGAATGTGCGGGGAGAAATGACTGGCGTGGCCACACTACAACGCGAGTCAGCTGTTCTGTATGTAGTGTGTCCAAACAAGTTAAATACAAGTTTCCCTACAGGTCGGTGGATCAGTGAGCAACAAATCTCTAGGACAGCTGGTGATCTACCTGTGCTACGCGGACCGCTACGTGCGACGATGCGCCGCCGCGCGACTGTACGAAGCGCTCACGCTGTATGGCGACGTCTGTTCCGTGCCGCAGGATCATTTGGATCAGGTACGATAATACACATTCTCTACAGACGAATGGAACAGGGACCAACGAATCTGTTGGAGCTGGTAGTCAACCGATCAGTGCGATCTCGGGATAATTTTAATCAGGTACATGTCGGTCGAAACATCGATAAGACGGTAAGTGATAAATTCCGTATTTATAATAATGGCGGGAAAGTGTTATTTATACAAAATTTTATAAACTTTCTGTATTTGTTTTGGAAAGAGATGAACCATCAAATGTAGATTCGAGTAGATACATAATATTGAATCTAATGTGAAATGTAAAAGCACATTGAATGTATGCAGTAAATAATTGTGAATTCGATAGTGTTTCGAATGACAGTATCAATCGAATATTTACTTTTTACTATATTTTCAAGTAGTCTACAAATATTTCAACATATCAAGTTCGTAAATATTTCTACCTCTAGTAGTATCTCTACCTCTAGATGGCGCCACTTATATTAAACTATAAACTTTGAATCCCACTCGCAAATGATTTATCTAGAGTTGTAACTATCCCTCTAATCATATAAGTTGAATGTTTAGTTAATTAATCCGAATCATTTCAAACTCATTACACTATCCACGATAAATTAATCTCAGTCATTGTACAGTTAGCGACATAATTAGATTAACAAATTGAGTTTATATAAACCCGAAAAAATATATAACTAGCGGTTATACCGTCCAAAATGTTCACTTGATTTGAAGGTGAATATTGTTTCTTTGTTTACATCGTGCCAAATACACAATTAAACACACTTGGCAACTTCGTTTTTAAAATTACAAAATGTTAATAGACTTTTAGCTGACTGTACCATGCCTCAATTAACAATACTCGTTACTGGGTCAAAGGATGTTGATTTTAATTAGTGACTTTACATTTTATCATCATTTTCCTGTAATCTTGGCACATGTAATGATAATTCAAAAGTCAATGGATTCTGTCTTTATTGGTAAGTATTTCAGTGTAAGCAAACTGCTATCGTATTAAGATGCTTATTTATAACCAAAATTGGTTCGCGTATCTGTCAACATGTACTAAAACTGTTTAGGTCTGCGACACAATCTCAGTAATTCTGATGTCAATAAAAATAGAGAAGACCCTTAACGGCCACTTAAAGATTGCATCATAATATCTTGAGATAGTTCGTAGTTCGATTCCTGGTTGTATAGATGTTATGTGAATAAAAGTTTGCAATTTTATTGATTTTATGACAACAATAAGACTTAGCTAATTCTACGCATATGTTTGGACATTTCTGCTGTTCAGTTGTCTAGTGAATCACCACTGAACGTTATTTATAGGAACGTTAAGCTTTAAAAAATCCACCGAAGGTAAAATATTGTTTTTATATCAACCCCCAGAGACAGTTGGTCACTTAGTGATTTGAAAAGTCTTGAACGTAGAACACGCCTTTAAATGTATTTTTGGGTTTTTTAATTCTCATTAAAAACACACCCCTAAAGGGCGTATTTGGATTTTATTATCGCATTAAAAATCCAAATGTCTGTAATAATGTGATTTTAAATATGCACCTTTGTCCTCAGGTTATGGCGGTCCTAGCCGACACGGACTGGGAAATAGACGTGTCCGAACTCAGAGCTATTCGCAACGAGCTCTGCGACCTCATGGACATAAAGAAACCGGTCATGAAGCAGAAAAACCCAGCATAAGCTCGAAGCTTTAGGTCTAAATTTTGCTTATCAGCTTGTTGTAGCAACAAGCTCGCACGTCGCGTGTTTTCGAACAAGTTGGCGAAAATATTTATATTTTTTTACTTATGCGCTATGATGTGATAACACAAAACGTGTCGTAATGTTTGAAGCGGTGCTTTGTTTTAGAACGCTTATCTTTCACCTTTGGCACACATTGCAATAATAAAGATTAACTCTATTTACAAGTGATAATGTTTCATTAGCGCTGAAACTTGCTATATCCAGTGATTGTGTCAAGAGAACGGGAAAATACATTTTTACACTTATCTCAACTAATAAACTACTATTTATTAATTAAATGGTAATTTTATTTCGTAAGTCATATTCAGGAGAAACGCTTTATAATTATGTAATTTATTTTAATTACAATAGGTTAAAAACATGGTTAAAATTATATATAACAGGTACTTCAAAAGACATTAATACTAAGCTTAAAATATACACGTGATCTTTCTCGATATTTGAAAAACTTAAGAAAAAACTCTTAAAATGAACTTGATTTCAACCAAGTATCTGTAGCTGCGATGGGTCTTGAGGCACTTCAGCTATTAGATCTGCCCAAAACGTTCCATAGTTCTTCAGAACCGTACCTCTGAAAAGACAGTAAAATTAAGGCTTTTTCCATTATAATCCCACGCTTGGTCTTATTGGGAGCATATATATAGAGCTCTGATACCTAAATGCACTCTGCCTTTAGGTATCAGAGCGAATCTGCCGACTGCGAGGTTTAGAGGAAAAGCCCAAACAGCCATATGCAAGTGCCGCGGCTGCACGCAGCGACACTACTGGTTTGTATGTATTGCAGCTGCCGCGTCGCTCGGAACGTCACGTCACAGAAATTCACCCGAGATGTGCAAGGTAGCTAAGCGAGGAAAAAATTAAAGCTTCCTCACTTAGATTAACTTAAGTAACTTTAAGTACATTCCAATTCCATCAGAGCTATTCTTTCTATAATACCCGAGTGGGATTATAATGGAATAAATCTAAATTAAATGTTTTCTATACTACCCAGGGATTAAGGGAGCGATGTACCAACGCTTTGTTCTTTAATAAATACTGGTTTCCGCAGACAAACAATAACAATCACCATCGAGGATAGAAGGAGCATACACAAGTCAGGTCAGCATCAATCGACCCAGCCCAGCCCCGGATCTAGGGAGAGGGGGGGCAAACCGGGGCACCCGAAAAAATCATACTAGTGGTTTGCCACGAACTGAGATCTCACGAGTCTCCCAAAACAAAAAAAAGCATGTGTGCAATTCACACGTGGTAGAAGTGAAACCTTCAAAAAAGAGAACCACGAACATGAGAAACACTGTATAATGCTTCCTATCTCATTTTCTTCCACGTTAAATCTTATTAATTTATGTGTCTGTCTCTTTTTACTGTCGCTTTTTCGTTTCATTAACTTTCAAATCACAACGATGCTACGGAAGTTTCACTTCAAAAAAATATTCTTAGAGCGACTCGCGCAACGATGCCTAAACGTGCGTGTGCTAAATATGATTTAAGGAGTTGTCAAATCATACAAATGCATAAAATTTAAACATGTTTAGTCGCTAAATACGTTTAGGGATCGTTGTGCAAGCCGGCCTTAATCTTTGACTAATTAAATAGTGCCACGAAATGTAACCAACTAACCTGGCCTACAGTTTCATTCAAATTACGGGTAACGGTAGTTCATGTGATTTTGATTTTTCTTTTTTGGGGTAGAAAATAGTAGAAATTGCAGTTATTCTAGATTTCCGACATACCACGCCGATTTCCCCAAGTTGATTGAGATCTCGCTTCGTTCGATCAATAAACTGGTGATAACTTTGCGGTTCTGCTGATTACCCAATCAGATGAACAGCAAAGTTCTCACCAGTTTATTTAAGTTTTCACACACCGTGCCATGCCGAATTAAAGCGAAACATGTAGAAGTAGTTGCTTCGGGTAGGCATTGTTGTTTAACAAAATAATGACGACCCGAATGTGCCGACCCGACTTGATTATACAGAACCTATACGTCGTATATATTATTTTTATTGTATTCTTGATTTTCGTATCAAAGAAATTCGAGTTGAGATTTTAGCTGCGCAGATATCTTTGAACTACGTATTTGCCAATACGTAGCTAGCACAAAGTAATCTAATAACAAAAGTGCCAAGATCAATGTCTAGCGAGATAACATGAAATAGACGCATTTACTGCATTGCTTATCTAAGGTCATATGCTAAGGCACTTTTGATCATGACAGCATGTTACGCAAACATGCGTTAGTGAAAGGAAAGGAGTGCTACAGGGTATGGTTCGATGACCTCATTATCATATTGCTTCAATCAAGCCTAATATGGGTGCTTATTGAAATATGGAGAAAAATCAGCCAATTAATCTTTTAATGGCTTGTTTAGTCCTTTTCATAATGTTTAATTTAAACGAATATGTACAAGTTTTTGAAAGACAGATGTTTATTTACGGCTCAATTAGGATCGCGTACGCCACCTTTGTGACTTGATCTTCCATTCGAAGATATCACTGGACCAATTTATTGGAAAAACGCCTAACTATGACAAAAACTGAGATGCTATTGTACAGAATAGGAAGAAGTCATGACTGGAGTTGCCGAACCATGGCTGTAGGTGCCAGACCTACACATCATCATCAACACAGGCAGTCTTCACCCACGGCTGGTACTGGGGATAGGTCTTATGTACCACGAATCTGCGCTAGTATGATCCATCTATACATATAAAATGCTTTGTCCTGAATGACTGATTGATGGATCAACGCACAGCCTAAACCGCTGATCGTAGAGAACTGAAACTTGGAGAGTGTGTTCTTTGTATGAGGCATCCAATAAAAAAGGATTTTCCGAAATTCTACCCCTAAGGGGGTGATAAAGGGGGGCAAAGTTTGTATGGGACAACGTGATTCCTTGGTCTAATCTACTTCAAATTTTGCATAAATCTTTATTAACGGAATTGATGGAAGACGTGTTTCGTATTTTATTGAAATTCATCCCATAACGGGGTTAAAAAGGGGTAGAAAGTTATATCAATACTTTTTAGTGATTTTGATTTAAATTACATTTTATTTTGACACATGTTTGAAAATTCAATCTGATTTTATTCAAAAAAGGTGGAATTCACTTAAAAACAAGCAAATACTCTTTAAAATTGGTACCTCATGTGAAGGTTTCTAAGCATAAAGTGGATATGCACTTTTACGACACGGCCTCATAGGGACGTAGAGAGAAATATGAAATGGTGAGGAATAGAACATTTTGGTCACAAGAAAATAGTTTTCTTTTAGTTTGTCTTAGAAGTTTAGTTTAGTGTGTATTGTTTTTCGCAATTTTTTATTTAGTTTGTTTATTTGTTTGTTTGATACTCAATCACGTAACAGATTTAGATGAAATTTGGTACATACGTAGATTATAATTTGGATTACCACATAGGCTACTTTTTATCCCATAAGTCAGTTCCCATGGGATAAAAATGTGGTGTCAAGTCAAGTTGCAACAGCGAGTTTAGTTTTATTTCTAGGTTACCTACACATTTAGAAGTGAAACGTACGAAGTCGCGGGCAACATCTAGTCAACGATAAAACTTAGAAGTTATATATACTCGTATTGGAATCTTGTCGGCGTCGTAGCATTTGGTAATGGCAACTAAGTATGACTATCATTCTAACAGTTGTAGCAATGACTGAAGCTTGTATAAAGGAAACTTCTAGAACCATACATCGATACATTTTTAATATTACTAAAAGTAATAATATAATTAATTGCGAGGCTAGTCAGCGTCCACAGTTTTTCGCCGTGGTAGCGTTGGACAGTTCAAATTAATGGCACCCGGAATATTGCAACCATGCATTTCACCGCTTTCTCAGGTTGCATAACGATGTTCGGTGCGTTTTCCCTTTCTTCTCCTTACCGAACTATCGCTAATCCTTTGAATATTGTACAGAGGTTTCCACATATAATCTCTTTTAAATCTAAAGGACATCTTCACTACACGAGCTCATTCGCCGGGTTTGTCGCTAGCGATAAGTCCGCGTACAAATCTGCATGTGAAACTCCGAACCGCGAACCATAACATTCACACTTGGATTTGTCCACAGACTTGTCGCCAGCCACTAATCCGGTGTATGGGCGAGGGGTAAGTTACCAAACTTACGTAAAATAGACTCTTCCATGCGCGTCCGGTGCTCTCCATAACAAAGTAGCCCTGACCTTGTCTACCGGATCAGCGTGTGTGATGGACGCACACTCAGGGTGAATAGTCGTATTGGGCGCATTTTCCCACGCTCCTAACCACTCGTTCGTCTCAACAGACCGGGCTTGAATGAAGAATCCTTTGAAGGGTTCCCCTCCTTCTATTGAAACTGGAATATAAAAAAGTGTGAGTGGAATATAATAAAGAATGGACGGAACAAGAAATTTTAGGAGACACAGTTTGAAAGGGAGTCTCCCTTTCAAACTGTCTCTCCTAAAATTTCTTGCTTCGACAAACGGAGTAAAATAAAATACTTAGGAGCAAGGCTAGATTAAGGCTAAGCACCAAAAAATAACGAGCATGATTATATACGTATAACGTGATCTTATGCATTCGGTCAATGGTTAGGAGTCATTATCGTAGCAGTCATAGAATGTCGATGGCTGAACAATGCCTTTACAAAACCTATAGCTATACCTGTATCTATAGGTATATTTCTAAATAAGTTTGTATGATGTTAAAGAAATGTGAACAAGGATTGAGATTTGAGACAGAATTGTCTTATAATCATGGAAATAAATGGAATCGGGGGTTCTGTATAACCCTCGATAATAGACGCGGTCAGTCAGTAAACGGATAGTAATCAGAAAAACAGATGTGTGAGTGTAATAGTACATTATGATATAGGTAAGTGCGGTAAGTTGACAATTACAGCCGAGGCGATATTGCTAGCCCGAGCTGTAGGCGAGGGCTACAAGAAAGCAGAGGCTGTAATTATCAAAGCGCACGTATGTCATACGACGTTTTATATCATATTTGCGAGGAAATAAATAAAGCTCGGGCTTTCTTAAACGAATAAATCTTTAGGTAATCACTTGTTAAAGCAGTTTCTAATTTTTTGCTAATTGTTCAAAAAATTTGAACAATTAGCGATGCCCGCGCATCAGCGCTTTTTTTTTAAGTCAAAGGCACAAAAACAGCCCGTAAATAAAGCTAATAAAGTAAATTAATATTTTTTGTTTTTGTTACAGATAAATGGTTGTAATTTATCGTCAGAATTAATTAAATTAAAGAATTAAATGTTTATTTTTTATATTTTGTCTCCCAAAGTTAATTTTATTCATAAAATGTTGACCACTTTTCTGACATAAAAACTTTTTGCGAAGATTTAAAAAAGTACCGTTCGTTTTAGACGGAGCATCTTGATAAACCGTACGTTTTACCTTGTTAAAAAGAAACTCATGCGTTTTACATTACAATAACGCACAAGTACGTAATGAAATACATTACGATACTGAAATTGGTGAAATAAGAGACCCTTTACGAGCAAATGTATTATAAAAGAATATTATTATATTCCCTCTTCCTGTCCTTTACAACGACTCATCATTTTTAGCCATAAAATTAAATTTTAGAATCGGTTCTCGCATTACATAAATCTAGAACACGATTGACTCATAGTTACTGTAATGAGCAGCACGGATTGAACACATGTTAGGTTAACTTAAATCAACATTATGATCCGACCTAATTGCAAATTAATTAAAATGTATGAATTGGATGCTTATTTAATGTGATTAGGAACGGTCAGCAGCGTCTTAAACGATATAAACAAAGATAAACTTGTGACGCAAGAAACGCACGAGGAGCGAACTTGCTATCAAAAATATATTGATATGTGACCTAACTTGTTTTGGAGTGATAAAAGCAAATAATGGTCTTTTTTAATTCTTCCCTGATATTTATAGTAAAGAAGATTTAAGGTTCCCTTGTGGTTCCCGAGAATTCAAGTAATAACCATGGAAATAGGAGATATTTCTATACTTGCAAGCATGTTTAAAACAGATCTACATTTCGATTTTTATAATATAAAGAAAGGTCAAGGCTGACACGTGCGTGATTGTTACTCAACGTTCCCTATTTTGTTCTCGTATGCATTTTGAGTGATATACGATCATCTTTCAAGGTGTCGGTTTTATTAGTTCATTATTGGTAAATTAAGAAATAATAAACCGGTCGGCTACTACTCGTAGGGGCAGGCCATCTGACCTACAATATGCGTATGGGTGTTTGCGTAAGAGCCCCGTATATGCAGTATGCCACCTATCTGGCTGTCTCGAAACCTCGATTCCCACGATATTTTAACCTAATGGTTTTTGCAGAACATACCTATATACGATATTCAAAAAAGAGGAGACCTAAGGCCGCTATGATGTTGTCACATAATATAAAAATGCCATCGTGGTTTTTCTGATTGGAATTTAACTTGATAGGGAAAAGGTTTCCCAATCTAAGATTAAAAAGTTTTTGGCATAGAAATGATACATTCCCATTTTTTTTTTCATGTTGATACTAGTTGTTGATAACGCTAAAAATATAAATAAATAAATATTGCTGGACATTTCACGCAGCGCTATCTAGCCCCAAACTAAGCAGAGCTTGTACTATGGGAACCAGATAACTGATAGAATACTAATATACATTTTTTAAATGTAAATACATACTTATAATACATATACATATAAAGAAACAACCAGACCCGGAACAAATATCTGTAGATCATGCAAACATTTGTTCCGCGGCGGGAATCGAACCCGCTACCTCCTGCATCTCATCAACCGGATATTCGCCTACTGCACCACAGAGTAGGGACGGATATACTCTGTCGGATAGTTTTGTAAATATTCGAATCTGTAGTATTCGATCAATTTGGGGGTATACGAAATTTAATTAGTTTTTACTAAAGAAAGACATCACAAAACTGTTTAGGAATATTCCATAAAGGCTTTATGATGAACTCTTGTTATCAAAACCACAAAATTTGTAATAATTAGATATCACTGTTTACTTCAGTATTTTAGCTAATAAAATCAAACAAAATAGTATTTCTAATAATTACAAATAATCAAGACACTGATTGTAAGATTTAACAAGCAAATATACAAATTTTCACCATTGGTAGACTACGGATACACGCGCGGCTGACTCTCATAGTTAAAATTATTCGAATGTTCAAATAACGCTATTATAAATATTCGAATAAAAAAATCGATGTATTTGATTGCAAGCCCTCGTATGCCTTGAAATGTCTTATCGATATGTATATTTTGTGATAAAGATAAAAAAAATATTTTCGTCAGAGCGTTTACTTTTTGAGAATTGTATGCCGGAATTGACCCCGTTGATTGTATGTTTATTTTAAATTTACCTTAGCTAGTAAGCGCATCACTTGAGAAAAGCTGGATAGATGTATTACTTTTTTTAATATTCGTTATAGGCTGGATAAGGTTTTTAGACAAAAAAAATATGGAAAAGTAGGTCTGAAAATTTGAAAATTCGGGAAGAACTAGAAGAGCTTTTTTAATAGGATTTTTGTATGCACTCAAGACCACATAGGCATTTTATTTAGAAATCTGTGGGAAGCTGGGGCGTGTCACCCAGTTCATAATAAAAATATAATAGCTAGTTTTGCCTACCTGCTGAAATATTTTCAATAGAATTTTTTTTTGAAAAATTGTCAATAGTTTTTTGAAAGTAAGTATAGAAGAATAACCCGTTTTAAATAGAATTTATTACAGAAAAAAAATATGGTTGGATTAGTAGAAAATACCAATCCAACCATATTTTTGTTGATAAACCAGCACAAAATCTCACTGCGACGTCGATGAACTGTACAAAGTGCTCGTTGTAATAAATTTATATTATATTTATGTGAATTGCCTTAGACTTAGTATATTGTGACTGCCTCCGTGGCGCAGTGGGCGTGTAGCCGGCTGAGACGCAGGAGGTAGCGGGTTCGATTCCCGCCGCGGAACAAATGTTTGCATGATCTACAGATATTTGTTCCGTGTCTGGGTGTTTTTATATACGAGTATATTATAAGTATGTATTTACAAAAAAAAAGTATATAAGTATTCTATCAGTTATTTGGTTCCCATAGTACAAGCTCTGCTTAGTTTGGGGCTAGATATCGCTGTGTGAAATGTCCAGCGATATTTATTTATTATTTATTTATTGTTACTCACAGCATCTGCCGCTTCAAAAGGTTTCTAGAAATGTGTATATTTTTAAACAAACCTGTAATTGGTGTATTCGGCGCATACGAAGTCCCTGAAGCCAAAACCCTGTACGGTACATTGGATAAGGGCTGTGTCCTGTGCTGGCTGTGGTTTGGCTGATTCGGCCGTTCTCTCCTCACACAAGTGTCTATCGGTGCACCATCGGGAAAACTCTCCACTCCCCAACACAGCACTAAAGCCACAACAATTGTTAAAAACATTTTCGTAGATTTGGAGGTGTCGGTCAAAGGTTCCGCACTCGACTGTGCGCGGTCCCGCTGCTCCACTCACTTTTGTAACCAACGAAAGGATCTAGATCTTAAACAAGTTGACAGATCAATTAATGCTCATACGCCGGAGGTTTAGGTGTGCCGAAATAGCCGTTTCTACCACGGTTGCGCAAGCGTGTACCATGAGTGTGTTAGTCATTCAAACAAAATTATCATGTTACATACATTTACTATTTCATTTAAGCAATAAATAGGTACTAAATCAAAGACATGGAGGAAATTGATCATTAATTTAATCAGTCACAACTACAGGATGTTGATAAATAATAATATAAAAGGCTAAATATTTTATTCGTTTACGAATATAACTTTATCGTCTTCCTTTCTATTTGGACGAAGTAGGGCAGGATCTAAAGTAACTTCGTCTTTTTTGTCATTATCATCAATGTACTGCAATATTTCATCTAACATTTCACTGTCTATTTCGGAATCAATAACAGTTTCAAGTTCGGTAGCGGCGTCATCTGTTTTCTCACTTTTAGACAACACAAAAGTTTCTGGAAGCATGACATTTTCTTCAATCGGTCCTTTATTATTATTTTTTTCACGAGCTTCATTAATCTCTTTCAACTTCGAATGATTAGGAAACTTCCTTTCCAAGTACTTAGTTTCATAGTCATTGAGAGAGTTATTATAGACACTGCTCGAGGGTGAAGAGACACATCTGATCCAATCTTGATAATCGATAGAAACACTAGAAGCGTTTGTAAAATCGTAGTAATCGTCTAACTTCGAATCTCTATTAGGAATGAACCCTGAATCGGTGTCGAATCTTTCTAGAGAATCGTAACCTTCATTAATAGCACCGTTCTGTATAGTTTCGTACACAGGTTCAAGTATGTGTGCGAGTCTTTCACTTGTTTGTATTGAAATAATTTCTGCAACATGTAATCGAGGTTTAATAGTTGCATATTGGTTTTTATTATGTTCTTCGTTGTGTGAAGGTAAAGCAGTGCTGTAAGTGAGCCTCCTGTCGGATTGAGCTGTACTGGTCCGTGGATTTGATGAGTCCTTGCGGATGCGAGATACCACGGCGTTTTCAGTTTTACGGTATGTTTGTTTTATTAAGGCATGAACCTGAAAATATTAAAATCTTGTATTGTATATTTTATACTAGCTGACCCGCCCCTTTACACGGATTTTCATCATTTTCACTCAGGGATGGCATAGCTTTCTATCAGTGTAATACTTTTCAGAATCGGTAGGTACAGTAGTTAGTTTTTAAGATAACTTGCAAACAATAAACCTTACCTGTTTATAATATTAGTTTACATAGATAATTTCAATAGAGGCAGAATAAATAAGTGCATTAAGCTTTACTTATAACACCATTTTTTTAATAAGAATATTTACCTCTTTGTTAACGTAGCAATATAGCAAAGCGACGATGAATCCCTGGAGACCTTCAATCGTATAAGCTATGTAGTAGTAAATCTGTTCTCCAGTGCAATCGGTCGTGGAAGGCCTGAACGCAGTGAAAAGAAACTGGGTTCCAAAGATGGGCATCAAGAATAGGCTTGCTTTGGTCGTGCTCCTGTAAATATATTAAGTAATTAAAAATGAAAGCACGCCAGCACTCACATCAAAATTATTAAAACCAAAAGTCTATTGATAACGGGTCAGAGTAACGGGCTGCCGCCGCAATTTATACCTAAGTACAAAACGGCTCGTGTTTCGGTGACTACAGTTGCTCATCTGCGATCGGCCTAAAATTTTTATGGAACACATTTGTATCAAAACACCGTTGGAGGTGGTTAACTGCAGGGTACTGTTTACTTACAGCTGATTAGCGTTCTCACTGTTTCTAAGCTTCGTCAGCAACACTCTCAGGACGTCTAGAAACAGTACTGTATTAATCAGCAGTATCGCAATTCTAGGCCCATCTAGTGTCCACTGGATGTGATCCATGGTGTATATTATCCAGCACGAGTGGTCATTGTGGATACCCATCACAGTAGACCATACTGCTACTGGGATAAGGGCGATCACTGAAATTATAATAGTTTATTTACAACAATTTTATTAAATTTTCAAGGGTCTGTTAACACTTTAAATATCATCATTATCATCCTCAGCCCGTGTCGACCCACTGCTGGGCATAGACCTCTCTTTGTTTCTGCCGTTCTTCCCGATCCTGTGCCAGTCTGACCCACGTACGACCTTGTCTTATTGATGTCGTCGACCTATCTCGCTGGTGGACGTCCCCTATTTCGCTGCCCAGTTCTCGGCCTCCACTCTGTTAGTGCCTTAGTCCACCTGTCGTTACTACATATGGCCAAGTGTCCTGCCCGACTCCACTTGAGCCCCATTATTCGCTTGCTGATGTCTAGTACTATAGTCTGCTTGCGAATTACGGTATTGGGAACTTTAAATATAAAAAAGGTATTTACAAAATTCTCCGTTGATGTCCTGCATTAGTATTATCACAGGTATTATCGTTCGTCTGAGGTTGTCACCTTGCAGGTGTGGCCTCACTTTGTGCCGCACTATCTCCGTCAAGCAAGTGGACTTATTATAACGCAACGTTAAATTGGCTATACCACCTACTAAAATCACTTAAAAATACACATACCAACCCCTATTCCGTAAAGCCACTTTACTTTCAGCTTTGTCCGGAAAATAGCTACAATCATTCTATGCAAGTAAATGCCTTCTACCAGCATAGATACGAAGACCATGTTACCAGCCAACCTCTCGGCTATGGCGAGCACCCTACACGCTATACCATGAGTAGACATGACTGTGTCGCTTGCGTTGTTAAGCTCATCTATGTAAACCTGCAACAGAAAATAAACTTGTATTACTGCAAGTAATTTCTGACCTCCTGCGGCCAAACTTTTCCATTATTATAATCAGAAATATACCAAAAAAGTTGACAACATTTTGAACTGACTCGTAATCCCTATACATATTAAAATATATATATATATAAAAAAAATATGCTATATATGTTTTTTTATAAATTATAGGCTAGCGTTTGACCACTATCTCGCCTGATGGTAAGTGATGATGCAGTCTACGATGCTACACGCTTGCCTAGAAGAAACCTATTCACTCGCGACTTGAAGATTCCTAGGTTGTAGTTATCAGGAAACACAGACTCAGGCAAGGCGTTCAACTCCTTGGCGGTGCGCATAATAAAGGTGGAAGAGTACCGCTTTGTGCGTATGGGAGGTATGTCTACCATGTAGCGGTGGCGCATCGCGGAGCGTCTGGTTGTCCGATGATAGAATGGGGATGGTGGGATAAGGTTGAAAAGCTCCGCAGCACACTCTTCGAAATGTATCCGATAAAAAACCGAGAGGCTTGCAACTTTCCAAGATGCTTGAGGCTGCAGAGCCTTGCATTTACTAACTCGTCATTGTAGCCGTGCGTACCTACTATGTACCTTAAAAATATTGAAAGAATCTCACCTCACTTCTGCTAATAATAACCAAAACATTCCTCGCGATGATTGCTATCAGCAGATTTCTATGCAAAGCCACTCTAGTAATCCTGAGACGTTTATAGAAGAAAAATATAAAGACTGCTGGTAAACAGGAGGCGATGGCGAACGCTAGCATGGCGATGTGGAAGCGATATCGCCGCAGCAGTCGAGGTGTGATACTACAAGTGGTATAGTCTGTTTGCTGTTCCCATGTACTGTTGCTGTAGCATTGCTTGATACTGTAATCTGAAAATTTTGGAAAAATAACCAATTTTAAGAAACATGCTTCATCTTCAGGAATTCACTCATTAGCTCTACATAAATAAGGTAATTGTTGTTGTTAATCTTTATTTTGTTTGCTTTGTTTGTATATTTGATTCAATTAACTTGTACATACGGTAGGACCGACATGTATCCTTATAAAGGTCCTTATAATAAATTGGAATAAAAAAAAAAAGCTCTACAGATGTATTAAAATATTCTTACGATTACATGAAGGACCGATGTTGGAATAAGCGAACTCTGAACAAACTTCGTTTGCTATTGTATTAGCTTCCACTTCATGCCAGCACGTCCAACCGTCGAATGTGGCTTCACAATGATTTTCAGCTGAAAACAATCGATGATCGTCGGATACAATAATCTTGTTAAGTTGTGACGAGCAAGTTAAAGTAAATTTATTTTTGTAACGCTTGTACACACGGCTACACATCAAGCTATACATTTCCAGTATAAGCTGACCTCGCATTGTGTAGGTTTTCAGTACAATGAGAGGTCAGCATATACTGGAAATATATAGCTTGATGTGCAGTCGTGTGTACGATTAACAGTTGAGCGTGAATTACCGTTGACCCGTGAACCTTTGTGCGTAGGTACCACTGATTCTTAGGTGTAAGTCGGCCCTGCTATTTATAGCTAAATCATTTATTTTATCTTCTACCTGTTACATTAGCATACATGTGATGACTGCAGCATTCGCTAGCTGTGTAAAAGCACCTCTCCCAACGTCCATGCGCACCGGGGACAGTGGCTTCTCTCACTGCGTTGGCCACCTCTGCAAATCCGGGGTCGTATGGGTAACAACCACATGTACCATCTTCTTTAGCCTGAAAATAATTAAATCTTTGATTAGGTATTCCTATTGCTCATTTTGATGTTCAAGATTTAACATACAATAGGAGAGGACGTTAAGCCGTTTCCTAAGACATTACTTACAAAAAAAAAATTTATGCCTGTGGTTTAAAAATTTAAACAGTAACTAATTAATAATTAGTCGTGAGCTATATTTTTATTTTTATTTAAGGTTAATTATAACTGACATGTAAGTAGATACTAACGATCTCCAAGCAAGGCGCGAACATTCCCATGAATAGACATGCAGCAGTCAGGTTGATGCTGTTGTATCCGGCTATGAAGAGAAAATCAGGGGTGTAGAGGAGACACCCTCTGCCAGCCACCCATCGGTAGACCTGCTCGTGGTAGCGCATGCTACGGTAGTTGCAGGTCTTCGTCGACTCCGATTGGATAACATCTGGAGGTTCCTAGGAAGAAGGTTTTATTTAGGTAAATAAGTTGATTTCTTAATTAAACTATTTGTTTGGCTTCTTCTGATGGGGCTAGAGTTTTCTGGGTTTCAGTCTATCTAGTTGCAGTCAAGTTTTTTTATACTACATGTAGTTAGAACAAACAAATGGCCCACCTGATGTTTATGGGTAACTATCGCTTATAACAAAGTATTACCTCGTAGGTCACGCAACTTAGAACTTAAAACGTGGCCTACAACGCACTGCCCTTCACCCATCAACTTGAAGCATGCCCTTTTTACTAAATCTGTACTACTACTCTACTACTTGTATCGTACAAACTCTACTCTACGTCTTACAGTCTGATAAAGGTAGAAGTGGTTGTAAAAGCTTGGAAATTGGTTATTATTAGTGCGATAAATAAAGGAATTTTATCACGAATTCTATGACAGATAATAGTGCATAATTATTATTATTATTAATTTATTTAATTCAGATAAAATACATCTATAAATAACATATAATCCTTAAAAACTAACACAAAATCATAATGAACACCTAAGTCTACTAAAGTCAAGGGAATTAGAACCATTGTCTTATAAACAACTGCATTTATGTACTTCAGAAGATACCTACAGAAAATGCCCCTCTTGTTCATAGGAATTAACTTTATGAATCCAGGATTCATAGGATTCATCTTTGGCGTTGCAAAGACCAACCAAAGGTAGGTACTAGCTGTCTTAACTGCCTTGAAGGAATATCCCATGCTTTTCCACTATAACATATAACTCACCTCGCAAATATATATATTGGGCCGCTCGCATCCTAAATCGCTTCGCTCCTGATCGTTGCGGATCGCGACGCGAGTATCTCGTTGGTACCATTCCTCCGAACCTGTGAGTGGCTCAAACAAATTGAAAGTCGCTTCCACCTAGAGAAATTGAAACTGCAAAGTCATTATGAGTGTATGTGTGAATTTTTGCTTATAATATTATCGACTCCGAAATCTGATAGATATCTGTAGATACCTAACTAAAGATATTATTCATCGATGGTCAAAGTAAGCTGCGGAAACATAACGATGGAAACTAAACATTATTAGGGACCGAGTAGTACGAGGTCCCTACTAAAAGTGCTTTTAAGACTCGTATGTAAGTATGCACATGCACAGGTCAATTTAGAGCTAAGCTCTTTTGTTTAAACCTATCGGATGTGTTCAACGTCTTTTAAAGGTAACTATTCTACTACTCACCTGTGTTCCAAAAAGAACACAAACGTATATCGTCAGAAACCGCCGTATGTAATCCCCAGACATGTTTTAAGGACACTATTTTTGCATTGGCACATCATGAAACATACTGCTGTTCAGATATCGCGATCACTTTCACTCAAACATTATTTAGTGGAGTCAATCAGAATGTAAGTAGTTTACGTTGGTTATTTAGACCCGCGACCAAACATTCCAACATGAGTGTAATGAGCACACAACACTTGCTTTTGTCAATTGTATTGTGTTGAACAGAGATATTTAGAATAGCGACCGCCGTCGATTGTACTAAACAGCACAGTGTTTACAAATTATCGTCATCCACAATCAAATCAATGTCTTCATTATTCATAATCAGATTTTGAAGCTATATCGAACCGTGATTTAGATAAGAAATGAACAAGACATTTAGTACTTATACCTATCGAAAGAGTATAAAATTACTAAAAATTGGCAGTGATTTGAATGTTATCTTATCATTAGATTTCTTTATAATGTAGCTCTATTGATTTTTGTTATTTACCTACACCGAACCTATTGTATTAGCACCTGTCTGTTAGCATTCCAAAGGCCACCCGAGAAGGAGACCTATCCAATCTGTCTCACTCAACGTCTTATTTGCCACTAATTAGATCTAAATTAAGTAGGAGGAGGTAAAACGAGTAGTCGAACTAGGAACCCAAGTTTTCCCAGGACCATCTGTCCTGAGTTACACAGTCGCTTAACTGATTCCATGATGGTAAATAAAAATATCCCTTACTGTCCCTTACATATAGTGTATGTTTGTTTGTAAGTAAGTATGTGGTGATTATTATTACCTACTCGCGCACCATACGTGTCTCGTTGAATAGGTATTTCAAAGACTATGACGTTTTATCAACACTAGTACCACTCTTCCGATACGGAAGCCAGCTTGCGAAATAAAAAGCTTCAAAGTGGTCACTTTCGTAAGAAATCGTTTACCAGCGAATTAAACCTCACAATGAATATGCGGTCGTAATATAGGCTTAACTGCGGTCGGCTTGTAGTCAGAAATATACTAAGTATAATAATTAGGCGCAGTGATGGCTGATAGAGCAAAACCTTTATCGAGTGGTAGCCGAAGTCAAGCCAAAGAAACCCAGGTTGTCCAAAAGCTAGATGGGCCCGTCGTAAAGATCGCGAAACATTTTACGAGAAATTTTAAGATTCATTAGTACATTTCGACCCCGTTTTTACTTTTAATAAAGTTGTTGTAAATTTTGAGTTATTAGCCATAATAAAAACTAAACTTTGACAAAATTTGACGACCTCCGTGGCGCAGTGGGCGAACAGCCGGCTGAGAGGCAGGAGGTGGTGGGTTCGATTCCCGCCGCGGAACAAATGTTTGCATGTTCTCCAGATATTTGTTCCGGGTCTGTGTGTGGGTTGTTTTTCTACCATAGTACAAGCTCTGCTTAGTTTGGGGCTAGATAGCGCTGTGTGAAAGGTCCAGCAATATTTATTTATTTTATTTATTTATTTACAGGGTACATCAGTGACCCCACAGTGCTGTAATTTGGTATGCGTGTACTTATAATATATATCACAAATATAGGCAAAAGTCTGAAATCTAGAATAACTGCAATTTGTACACCAAAAAACAGTAACCCATTAACATGAGCTCCCGTTACATGTAATTTGAATGAAACTGTAGGTCAAGTAAGTTGGTTTTTATTTCGTGGCACTATTTTGATAGTCAAAGATTACGAATAATATTTTTTTGTTTTTATGGTAGACTCGCGAGATCTCAGTTCGGGGCGAACCACTAGTTATTGCCGCTACTTGATATGAGATGAAATATGAGCTAAAACTTTTTCATTACGTCACATAGCATCTAACACGTGGTACAAGTACGTAGTTTATACTGACCTCAAATGATTGCATCATCTCTAATGAATGAAAGATGATCCTAAAATGTAAGGATAAGGTATAGGCGGGCGCTTAAAATACTCATAAGTTTATAGTTATATATCTATACTAATATTATAAAGAGGAAAGATTTGTTTGTTTGCATTGAATAGGCTCCGAAACTACTGGACCGATTAAAACTAGTGGTTCGCCCCGAACTGAGATCTCGCGAGTCTACCATAAAAACAAAAAAATATTATTCGTAATCTTTTACTATCAAAAGAGTGTCACGAAATAATTAACTAAAAACTTGACCCACGGTTTCTTTCAAATTACAGGTAACGGGAGTTCATGTTAAGTGGTTCCCTTTTTTGGGGTAGAAATTGCGTTTATTCTGGATTTTAGACTTTTGCCTATATTTGTGATACTTAAGCTACATGCATATCAAGTTACAGCACTGTGGGGTCACTGGAGTACCCTGTGCATTTTGCCAAAGTTTAGTTTTTATTATGGCTAATAACTCAAAAACTACAAAAAATTACTTTCATTTGACGTCTCATTTGATCTAATAGTCTCATTTTCATTTTTTTACCCCTCTTGAACCCCAACATCTCAACAACCTCCCAACATTTTTAACTTATTTAGTCACACCAAAATTTTGCCATCACTACCTACCTATGTATAAAGTTTCACGATGATTGGATCAACGCTTCGAAAATTATGCTCGGACAAACAAACATACTTACATACATACAACGCCGATTTAACCAAGTTGATTTAGAGATCTCGCTTCGCTCGATCAATAACAAAAATTAAGACCGACTACTTTTTATTGATTAACAACGCGTGCAAAGCCGCGAGCGGAAGCTTGTGTAATATTATAAAATAATACTATTTAAATTAATTTAAGGATAACGCCAATACATTTTGGACGACCTCCGTGGTGCAGTGGGCGAATAGCCGGCTGAGACGCAGGAGGTAGCGGGTTCGATTCCCACTGCGGAACAAAATGTTTGCATGATTTACAGATATTTGTTCCGGGTCTGGTTGTTTCTCTATATATTATAAATATGTATTTACAAAAAAAAATGTATATAAGTAGGTATTCTATCAGTTATTTGGTTCCCATAATACAAGCTCTGCTTAATTTGGGGCTAGATAGCGCTGTGTGAAATGTCCAGCAATATTTATTTTATTTATTTATTTATTTTTATACAGTTGTGGTGCCTGACAGATAAATAAGGAATTAATTATTTAGTCATTTTTTTCAGTGACATCTATTCATTAAGGAAATAAAGAAAGCTTATTTGATCTTATCTAACGTACTCATGCGGCGTTTGAGGTAGGAGGCTTATACCCAACAGTGGGCTATCAGTTAAGCTGTCAATGATGATGTTAATGAATGTACATATATCCCGTTGGAGCACTGCAAATCTCACATAAGGGAGGTCGATCAAGTATACCGATGCAAGTAATATTACTGGCGTATTAGAATCCCCGCTTTTCAGCAATTTATCGGCACACTAAGGCAAAACACCCTTTGCCAATCGTATGAAAAAAAAACTACAAAATCGGATACGTCGGACCACTCACAGTGAAGGTTTGTTGAAGGCTTATGTATCAGTGCTGTTGAGAGAAAGAAAACAAATCAATTTTTACGATTGTTTTTGTCATTTGTATGAAGTTTAGTTACACAGTTTACGAACTCAATGGACTATGGGAACTATAAAACGCCTCCACGATACGTTTCTGCTACGACGCACATTTCGCATACAAAAGACATTAACGCGCGCGAATGTGCTACGGCGTAGGTCGCACGAAACTAGGAAGGATCGTAGGTAATTTGTAACAGTATAAGATAATACTAGTACCTATGCATAACAGAATCCTTCAAATACCAGGTTATCATAATTCAGGTTATCCCGCAAGATGATGGTTCTGCCCATGAAAATGAACATTTTCTTATAAAAATATAGGTAAGTGAATTTAATTACTCGTTTTTTTTTAAAAAAAAATTGTTTTAATTTTTTGTAGTTCGTGTGTTTGTATTTTTGTGAAGAAACTTAGACGGTACAAGCCTTTGATCTACGTCTGACCAAAGACTCACGGTAAGTAAGTAGGTATTAAAATATCTGGTTCAAATGTCATTTCATAATAAATTTATCAAGCACCTGATAATGTAATAGTGTTGTTATTAAAACGATAGCAGTTGTAAGTACTTAATTACTGAGTTAAGCAAAACAAGTGGTCAGGTTATAAGCTGACAACGTTACTTTCACGAGTAAATATTTTTATAGTATGATACCCGATAATCAGTGGATGATGTCGCGGGTCATGCATTTATTTATCTACTAGCATTATGCATAATTAATGACTGTTTATCTTCCCAAATTAATAAAATAAAAAAGATACCTACTTCTATGATCGGACAACCAGACGCTCCGCGATTCGCCACCGCTACATGGTAGACATACCTCCCATACGCACAAAGCGGTACTCGCGCATCTTTATTATGGGCACCGCCAAGGAGTGGAACGCCTTGCCTGAGTCTGTTTCCTGATAACTACAACCTAGGGATCTTCAAGTCGCGAGTGAATAGGTTTCTTCTAGGTAAGCGTGTACCATCGTAGACTGCATCATCGCTTACCATCAGGCGACATAGTGGTCAAACGCTAGCCTATAATTTATAAAAAAAAAAAACTTATAGAGTAAGTAATAGAGTGCCTTCTGAAAGGGATCACCTGGGGAAGTATACCATCATACCTTTTTCTGCCACTAAGCAACATTACTGTATGCTCGGTTTGTATGTGCCTACTACCCGGATCTCACTCAGAAACACTTCGACAAACTTGAGCGCCTTCAGAACGTTTGTATCAGGTTTATATTTGGACTGCGAAAATATGACCACGTTTCTGATTTTCGCAAGAGACTCAAGTGGCTACCCATCCGCTACCGCAGGAATACTCATATCCTCTCTCTTGTACAGGGTTTTGTTTAATCCTTCTAGTTATTCTATCTCAGAGAACGCTTTGAATATCTCCACCTATCTAATCCTCGTGCGTTGCGCTCTTATAAGCCCTTGAAACTTAAAACTCCTATCCACTCTTCTAACTTCTATGACAACTCCTTTACTGTACAAACTATTCGTTTATGGAACTCTCTTCCTTTTTTAATTATATCTGCCGAATCCCTTCCTATCTTTAAAGCGCTTTTGTTTAAGCACTATTTGTCTGCATCAGAGGGCTGAGTTATCATATTTTGCTATTATATCTGTCGTTGTTATTGTTTGTATTTCAGCGGTTTCATAATTGTATTTTTAATTGTTATTAGTATTTTAATATTATAGAATGTTTATGTATTACATTTATATTAATATTACCTACCCTGGTATCTATTTATTTTGTTTTGCTTATGTAAGTACACAGTTAAATAAAAAGCTTAAGTTATAAGGCTACCATCCTTTAACGTTCCAGTCGTAAAATCCAGTCCATCCAAAGGTTGTCAGGAAGAGATCGCTTTTAGCGATAAAACCGCCAATTGTACTACGGCGTGTCTAGTTTTAAGTGTTTTAAATATGATTTGTTAATTTAAGTACGGTATACAATAAAGCGTTTTATATTCTATTCTATGTTTCGGTATGAAGGGTATGGTTTCCGGTGAAATTACAGGCACATGTGGCTTCACACCTGTATGCCTTAAGTTGAGGAAAGCAGGGCGGTGTATCTTAGGGCACGTTTCTAAAGTGTGTGACCTACGAGGCAATACTTTGCTATAGGCAATGGTTACCACTTAACATCAGGTGGGTGAGCCACATCTAAAAGAAACCTGTAATTAAACTATTTTTTAAACTAATAAATATAACCTACACTAAAGGCAAAATCAAACGGACTTACAACAACATACAAGTATCCTTCATAATTGATAATAATTATTTTGTATTAGTATTTATCTGTTATTTTGTTTTTATATTTTGTGGTTTTTGAATTTAATTAATGAAATGTGATGTGTCGATGATTGTGTGATGTGCGTTGTAATGTAATTATGGATTGAATCTGAAATAAAATAATAGTCAAGATAATAATTTAGCTAAATATTAAATTTAATTGTTAGATCCAAAGCTTGCCTTAGTACCATAATTCATTTGCTTCAATACAAAGATCTATCGTGTTTTCCCCACCTGGTATTCAATATTGACAATAAGAAAATATGTCAATAAAGTAATGATTATTTTTAATTCACGATGCAAAAAGGCGGGTGTTATAAGTTTGACACCTATGTCTGTCTGTCTATCTGTCTGTCTGTGGTATTGTAGTTCCCATAAGGATGGATCGATTCAGACGCCGATTTTTTTGTAAAAGCTAGTTTACCTGGGGTTGTTAATAAATAAATAAATATTGCTGGACATTTCACACAGTGCTATCTAGCCCCAAGCTAAGCAGAGCTTGTATTATGGGAACCAGATAACTCATAGAATACTTATACATATACTTTTTTTTTGTAAATACATACTTATAATATATAGAAAAACACCCAGACACGGAATAAATATCTGTAGATCATGCAAACATTTGTTGCGTGGCGGGAATCGAACCCGCTACCTCCTGCATCTCAGCCGGCAATACACCCACAGCGCCACGGAGGTCGTCAAATTGTTCTTAGCTATGTCAGGTTTTAATCCCCGAAACAGAAAAACGGGGAAGGGGGTTTTATTATTTTTAATTATTTTGTGATAAGGTGAAGTTAGGTTTAATAATCATTTATTCTCAAAATGATAATAATTATTACATACATGAGAATCAGTAGACATTGAAAAGATATTGTATTTCGTTCGATTTATGGTAGGTAGGTACTCAATTAACTCATTCACTTGAATACTTGATAATTGAGACGCAGGAGGTAGCGGGTTCGATTCCCACCGCGGAACAAAATGTTTGCATGATTTACAGATATTTGTTCCGGGTCTGGTTGTTTCTCTATATATTATAAGTATGTATTTACAAAAAAAAATGTATATAAGTATTCTATCAGTTATCTGGTTCCCATAGTACAAGTTCTGCTTAATTTGGGGCTAAATAGCGCTGTGTGAAATGTCCAGCAATATTTATTTATTTATTTATTATTCAAGTAGATCGTTCGTTAGTTACATAATTACTTTATTTAGTAAAAATTAGTTATATGTTAAGCAAGTTTAGTTTTAAATACGTTAAATGAGTTTTTTTTTACATTTTTATATCTGAGGGTAATTTATTATAAAGCTGTGCGCCTTTGTAAACTATTGTTTTTTGCCATAGTTCGTACGACTTTTAGGTATGTAGGTATTGTGAACCTATACATGTATCCGTAGGGGGCAGAGTAATCAACAAAGTTAAGGCCACACCTTTTCTCGGATTTCAGCTTGATGAAGGGTTGACATGGGAATTACATATAAATAATCTCTCCGAAAGAATCGGACGCGCATGTTTTGCTCTGAGCGCTTGTCGGCGACACCAGAAACCAGCATGACTAGGAGTTGCTACTTTGCTTCTGTTCACTCCCTACTCCAATACGGTGTTGAGCTCTGGAGCAGAGCGTCTGACTGGAAGCGAGTGTTCAGAATGCAAAAGAGGGCAGTACGCGCCATAGCCTGAGTAGCCTGGGACACTCCCGCTCGTCCGATCTTTCGTTCGCTAAGGATCATGACAGTCCCAGCCCTTGTCATCTTCCGTGCCGCTACCTATACGCGAAATCACTTGAGCGAGTACCCGAGACTCTGTGATTGTCATAGGTATATGACACGGAACGCCCAAAAGATGAGGGCCGTGCCAAGGCGCCTTACCAAAACGTCGAAGCTG
Source organism: Philereme transversata (assembly GCA_963924445.1). Taxonomy (NCBI): domain Eukaryota; kingdom Metazoa; phylum Arthropoda; class Insecta; order Lepidoptera; family Geometridae; genus Philereme; species Philereme transversata. The sequence goes on from OZ004353.1 coordinate 11,591,648, forward strand.
GTACATGTGTTGGGACCCGCCGTCTACAATCGCTTACCAATGGGCATAATGAACAATCAACGCAATCCTTTAAGCGTAAATTTAAAAAATGGCTTATTATACAGTCGTATTATAGAATTGATCACTTTTTTTGAGTCATCAATCTTGTAATACGATTCTATTTAATGTGTTTAATATACTGCAGTTAATATTTTTATTTAATTCTGTATTCCATATTAAATAATGTAAATGACATGTGAATTTTTTGTTATTAATAAATGAACTATGTAGGTACCTACGACAAGAAAGCTAGCGCGACGCGAAGTTACCCACACAACACTCGTATGGAGTTATAACCTCAATAAATCTTAAATTCATTTGATTATTTTAGTGCACACAGAGAAAACGAAGAGGTCTTATAACATTGTCTATCCATGACTACCGAGAAATAATATACTATGTACATAATAATAATAACATAGGTTGGCATGCTGGTTAACAAACAAACAACAGGATAATCTTCACCGTGAATCAGGTAATTATTCTATGGTAAACTCACAAGACACGTAAAGGTATTATTAAATATTTAGATGTTTGTTTAATTCGACGAAACATATATCAGGTTACATAAACAAGTATTCTAGATGTATGCAGGGTACATACATCAAGAATTTTATATAAATTTATTTTATTTATTGATTACTTTAATTACTTGGAACAACGAACAGCTTTATTATTGAGTACCTAGATTAGATTAGATAGATAATACTTTATTGCACACCACGAAACAAATACATATAAAAAATAACTACTTAAATCTATGGATACAATGGCGGTCTTATCGCTAAATAGCGATCTCTACCAGACAACCTTTGGATGGAATGGACTGGATGGACATTACCTGGGGTGTAATGGTGTACCTAATATACTACATGTACACACATACTAATACTAATTATATTAAAATAAAAAATATAAAACTTACATAAATGAAAATTACATGAATGAACCTAAATAATAACTACTCATAACAATTTATATATACATACTTAAACTTATTTAATAAACAAATAATTAATAATAAATACATGTATATTTAGCGACAAATACTCAGATAGTGTTCTCTGAGCATACGTTTAAAAATAGCAAGTGACTTGGCACATCTGATAGCTACCGGCAGCGCGTTCCATAACCGGACAGCCTGCACTGTAAAAGACTTATCAAAGTAGAAGGCGTGTACAGGTGTCCTGAGTTGGAGTGTGTCAGATGAACGCAAGGATCGAGGATTGGATTACCTACCTACTTACTTATGGTAAACCAAGTAGGTAGTTGTTAAATAATAACGCAGCCTACGACGCAGCTGTCCTCACAACTGTTTCTGACTACATAGGTACCAAACTTAAAAATAATACTTAGGAGAGGGAACACATGGTAACAAATAGGTAAGTTTAAAGTAAACTTCTGCAAATGATGTAACGTTCAGTTTATATTATAGAAGTAGAATTACACTCACTTATGTAGAGTATCTATGTTTTGTAAGATAAGTAAAAACTGTTCCCAATTGCATCAACATTGATAAAACTTTTATTCAACAAAATATAATTCGAACGAAAATCTTTAAAACATTATTATCAATACGGGATTTATCACGTACCGTTTTATCGTTATTTCGACCGACAATGTTTCGGATCAATTCGTGATCCTTTAACAGGGCGAGTGCGATTAATAATTATCCCGTATTTATAATAATGATTGAAATCAAACACGAAAGTTTTCTAAGCAAAATATTTAAAAGTTTGCTAAGAACACTGTTTTAACATTTTTTTCACCTACTCTACTTTATAAATAGATTTGCCCAAGTTGATTTAGAGACCTCGCTTCGCTGGATGAATAATCACATTATAAAGCTATAGACATTTTGCTCAATAAGTCATCGTTTTGACCTTATCCTACCCAGTGGCGGATTTACCAGCCGGCTGAGTAGGCTTGAGTCTAGAGCGGCAGATTTTAGGGGCGGCAAATTTAGGAATATATTTTTTTAAGATATATCTGTAAGGCGGTTTTCTGATGTTTTGCCGCAAGAAGTCTACAAGGCTTCTTTCCTACGACTTTTCCCTCTTCCCTTTCATTGTACATTCAAGCAACGGCACCACAAACTTCTATATTGTATGGCAAAACACCCAGTTCGCGGCTCTCCACCAATATACCTACCTATTACATTACCCCTTATAATACATGATTGAGCTTTGATTAGCTCAGAAATATACCCAAAAAAAATAACCTGTGCAATTTCAACTAAGTTGTTGTATTGAAGGGCGGCAAAAATTGTACAGCCTATACTTAGGAAATGTGTAAATCCACCTCTGATCCTACCTACCACTATAATTATACCGCTGACGATAATCAAGTGACGGTTTCTCAAAAAATAAAAAAAGACTTCTCGAAAAAACACTAGTAGTAATATTCTCAAATTAAAAAAAATCGACTAAGTTTATGTGAATAATTTGATATAAAACTTACTGTCTGCTCTTGCAATCGACATCCAAAAATAATGGCCGATTTGATATCTCTTTCGGAAATGGCTGCGAGTTTTAGGTTATAAAGGATCAACAAGAGATATCTCGAGACGTCACCAATACAGTATCTGTGGTAAGATGGCAAGCATTATGTAATACCACAACAAAAGTTTAATAAAGTGTTTGTTTTTACATGCCAAAATAAATTTCACATTTCTATGGTAAACATTTCACAAATTTATTTATTATGCTCATCAAAATAACCCTTTTCATTATTGTGCGTATATTATCAAACACCCTATATATCTTTAACATTACAAGACAAAATCAAACTATTTCACATGCACCAGACTTATGATATCCATTCGCATTCCCCGGTTCCATGTTCATGATACTTAGGTACAGCTAGGTATGGAACCGTAGTCTTCCTAAATTCTACAATCTGGGCTTTTTTAATGTAAGAGTAAATACCTCCTAGTTCTTCGTGTTCTTCTTAGATCATACCATCGCGTACCAACGGGTGAGATGTTAAAAAAATAAGTCTAGATCCTGTATAAAGTCTCGATTGGATCCGCATCCGGGCTATGAACGCTAAAGAGCGTGAACTGTGTGATATGATATCTAATGGTTGAAAACCGCTCGTGCTTCATATTATCACAGATAACTATATAGTACCCACTGGAAGTAATTGGACCTCGATAACCCCAAATATCTAAACTGATAAAAAACCATGAGCAATTTTGTTTGGCGACGTACGTCGTGATAGCTAACACTCTTGTTGGTAAGACGTAGTGTGTTTAAAAGAAAAACAACTTATAAATTTTCCTTAAAGCTGGATAATATAAAGAAGTGATTTGTGTTTTCTCATGTAATTTTTGCTTGTAAGTTATAGAGAATACCTAATAAAATAAATAGTTTACTGATAAAGTTGATATCTATGAGTAAATAACATATTTAACAATTAACTTTTCTCAGACCCCGCTTCTAGAAATTATGTCAACTAGGCGACTCAAGAGCAAGCTTCGCAAGGATTTTTATCAAAATAACATATAGCCTATAGTACCTACTCAAGGATAGTGTAGCTTTCTATCAGTCAAGGAATGTTCAGAATTGTTTCAGTAATGTCTGAGATTACCCCTACAAACAACAAACATTACTTCTTTATAATAATAGGTTGGGGAAAAAGTCTTTTCGCATTATAGTATGTATGAACTTGTAATAAAATCTCTTTGGCTATACTATTTGTATCTGGCTGGTTTTGGTATCATTCAAAGTTTAAATTTTAAAGAAGATAATTCCAAATTTAAATTAGAAAAATGTGTGATTTTTATTTGTTTTTCGTATTGTAAAGATAAGTGAATCTAATGAAGAAATTCGATACATTTTCAAATTTTACTACAAAAAAGGTAAAAATGCAACGCAAGCCGCGAAAAAAATTTGCGATGTTTATGGACCTAGTGCAGTGTCTGTAAGGGTAGCACGAATTTGGTTTAAGCGTATTCAATCCGGAAATTTTGATGTCAAAGATGCACGTCGCTCTGGTCGCCCTATTACGGATAAAATTGATGCCATTTTTGAAAAAGTGGAGGATGATCGGCATATCAGTAGTTATGACGTAGCTGAAGAACTGGGAATTGACCACAAAACAGTTTTGGCGCATTTGAAAAAAACTGGGTACACAAAAAAGCTCTATATTTGGGTACCCCACGAGCTCACTGAAAGAAACCTAATGAACCGTGTACTCATTTGTGATTCTTTATTACGACGTAATGAAACCGAACCATTTTTGAAGAAGCTGATAACTGGTGATGAAAAGTGGATCACGTACGACAAGAACGTGCGAAAAAGGTCGTGGTCAAAGGCCGGTCAGGCTTCACAGACTGTGGCGAAACCCGGGTTAACTCGCAACAAGGTGATGCTGTGTGTGTGGTGGGATTGAAAGGGCATTATTCATTATGAGCTGTTACCACCAGGCAGGACCATCGATTCTGAACTCTACTGCGAACAACTGATGAGATTAAAGCAAGAATTTGAGAGAAAGCGGCCGGAATTAATCAACAGAAGGGGTGTGGTTTTTCATCATGATAACGCTAGACCTCACACATCTTTAGCCACTCAGCAAAAATTAAGAGAGTTTGGCTGGGAGGTGTTAATGCATCCGCCGTATAGTCCTGACCTTGCACCTTCAGATTTCCACCTGTTTCGGTCTCTTCAGAATTCTTTAGGCAGTGTCAGGTTAACATCACGAGAGGACTGCCAAAACCACTTGTCGCGGTATTTTGATCAGAAGCCCCAAAATTTCTATAGCAATGGGATCATGTCCCTACCTACAAGATGGCAAAAAGTTATCGAACAAAATGGTACCTACATACTTTAATTAAATTTAAATAAACTGTATTAAAAAATGTTTTGAATTTTCTTAAAAAATGCGAAGAATCTTTTCCCCAACCTAATATATATATATAGTATATATAATAGGTACCTATGGCTTGCAGAGATTATAAAGAATTCAGCTCAGTGTTGGCAGATATTATTATAATTCATGTTATGAAGATGAGCTGTTATATTTATCTGTGAATTGCTAATAAATTGCGTCATACGACTCATGATAATTTCTGGATCAAAATAAGATACCTAGTTCAAAGTTTATCCAAATATTAGTGTTAATAAACCATGATCGCGATTTTATTAACAATACCTACCTATAACTATCATTATTGTACCTAACTAATGGAATGCATGTTGATTTATGAATGTGTGACGAAAAACACAAATTTATTCATTAGCCGATAAAAAGACGATTTTATTTAATTTATCGCAGAGTTACTTGCCCAAGGTATGAAATTAAATTAAGAAAAACAAAATTGGAAAAGAAAATGTTGCTCGTTAGGCCTTGCGCGCACTACGAAATTAAATCGTTAAGTTTAAGCTAGATTCCACGCACTGCGAAAAGAATCAATGTTCAGAAATGAATCAATTTATAAAGAATTGCAACGATTAAATTTCGTAGTGCGCGCAAGGCCTAAGTTGAAGTAGATACCTACTCGTAGTGCATTATAGTGTCGTCATAATTATGTATGTAGTTCCGTCCACAGGTTTGCTGGCATTGTTGTGTAGGTAGTATCTGGCTAAAAAGTTTCCTCCTATGTTTTATTACAAACAACATGTACACGTATTTAAACCAAATTTATCCAAATCAGTTAATTAGTTTTGGACACAAACAAAACTTAAATAAATTGCTTGAATTTATAATATTAGTGAAGTGACGTAGAAAGAAGACAACAGACAGAGATAAGACAAATTAATAATAATGCAAGAAAAATAATGCAAGGCAAGACGTATTAGGCACATTTGAGACCAGCTGATCCACCCGCATTGTTTGTCAAGTCAACCCTTCTACTCTTCTACACAGTCGGGTAAAAGTAGCCTATATCCCAATCCCGGTCATAATCTATCTGTATACCAAATTTCATCGAACACGGTTCAGCTGTTTAGTCGTGAAAACGTAACAAACAGACAGAGAGAAAGAGTTACTTGTTTTTTCTACTCTATTCTATTCTAATTTATAATATAATAGTATTTTGTGTGTGAAAGATACTCGTCCTCAATATGTATGTACGTACCCTATCCATATTAGTATTTGCCCTTTACTAGTGAGGTTATGCAAAGACATGAGAATAAAATAAAAACATTCTTATCTAGACATAAATACTTGTGCCTAGAAAAATTATTCTCAGTTGACAACCGGTCCTTGTATAGTTGTGTTGTATTTTATGTGATTTCATTACATAAAGGTACGTGTGTTTAAGTTATATTTTTATCTGGTTCAGTTGTACTAAGGTGTTGTTCTCTGTGTATTTCAAAGCAAGGTACATATAACATTATTTAAAAAAAATCTTAAGGTATTTGGTATTAGAATAGTTATGCACCACAAGTTGTAAAACATTTATTTATTTCATATTGTACTTAATTTATATGGTGTACCTACCTCACTAACTAAACCAAAGTAAACACATCATCTTCTAACGTACACCCGCAACGGAAATAATTTGAAAAATATAATGTACTAGCTGACCAATCCGCAGCTTCGCACGCGTAGTTTTTCAATAAAAACATTACCCTCCTTCTGCGCAGTTGGGTAAAAATTAATCTATGATACTCAGGATTATTGTAGCATTCTAATGGTGAAAGAATTTTTTAAATCGGACCCGTAGGTTTTGAGTTAATCATACAAAAATGCAAAATTTCCTCTATACAATATTAGTATAGATATACATATAACCCACATTACGATTACTGTTGAATGTATGAACACAAATATTTATTGAAAGGTAAAGAAAATCAGTATTTTTTTGCAAGTGCGACAACATACCTAGATCAATATATATTTAAATATTAGATTTGGGTCAGGTATTTGGTTAAATTAGTGTAATTTAAATTTTTAATTTAATATTTTCAGTTTATATTTTCATTAACGGTTTTTAAAATTCGCGGGCTTAGTTTTATTATCTGTTGCAGGTTGGAAAATCAAAACAAATCGTTTGACCAATAGTAACGCTCTATATTTACTACATCAAACGGTGTCATTGGTTATAGCTCAGAGCTCAGTGGCGCCCCGCCAATCTTATATATATATCAGTGTTCACTTGCTCCGAGCCTCTTTTCCACAGTGTTATTTCGGGGGACTCTAACGAGTTATTTTTGTGAGCTAACTCTAAATTCAGAATGCCGGAGACCTCAAAAATGAATGGATACGCTAAAACAAACGGACACAGCTATGATATGGAAGATGGATCAGTGTTTTTATTCACGTCTGAATCTGTTGGCGAGGGTCATGCAGGTTAGTTTCCTTCTAATGCCGATGCAGGAATGGTGTGCTACGAAAAATGGCCGCCTCGGAACATGTGCGCAGAATTAGTGCGAATAGATTTTCTTCATTTCTGATGTAAATCATTGCTTTCTTTCTTTAACCTGTAAACATGTTATTTACATGAAGTTGTGACACATGGTTTCCGATTACTGCCAATGTTATGTTACATCATGGTTTCTGGTGACGGTCAATCGATCATACACCCCTTGTCAAAATATGCTCAGCACGTGGTCCGGCCTTCAATGACCATCTCGATATTAATACAGAAGAGATTTATTACATTAAAAAAAAAAGTCTTCATAAATTGTTTTCATTTTCAGACAAAATGTGTGATCAAATAAGTGATGCTATCTTAGATGCACACCTGAGACAAGACCCCAATGCAAAAGTAGCATGCGGTAAGTTGTCAATAAACAAAAGTTACCAGTTCAATAGGCTACCATAACAAAAGGTGCTAATGTTGAGTGTCTGACCAACAGAAACAGTGACCAAAACTGGCATGGTGCTTTTGTGCGGAGAGATCACTTCAAAGGCTAATGTTGACTACCAGAAAGTTGTAAGAGACACAGTGAAGCACATAGGTTATGATGACTCCTCCAAAGGTATGTATTATTGAACTGAAGTAATAATAAGTGCATACGGGCGCTTGGCCAGATAAATCTAGCCTAACTATTCAAAATTTTGTTTTACCTAGTACTAAATATTGTTTCATAAATTAGGTTTTGATTGGCGTACACTGAACTTGTTAGTCGCTATTGAAGAGCAAAGCCCAGATATTGCAAATGGGGTGTATGAAGACCGAGAGGAAATTGATATTGGGGCTGGAGATCAGGTATAAATTGGATTACAGCCTGCTGCACGACAAAATGGGCTATTCAATTTAAATAAATAAATTGGGGTACTCATGCATGTCAATTCATTGAGGGCTGAATGTAAAGACTAGGACCAATTTTCTAAAACAAAAATTATCACTTTGTCTAAGCCATACTGAGATAATCATCTTATGCACTTAAACAAATAATTCTATTTCAGTTACATTGCAAAGGCTTATTTTACAGTTAGGAATGCAATATTAATGATTAAATTAATAGAATAATTAATTTACACATATGTTTTTTAATCCATGAATTGTTTATCTCAGTAAGCGCAGAATAAAACACCATCTAGCATTAAATATCACCTATTGGATTCAGCTGGACAACATCACCAAGTTCTTTGACTGGGTATCACTTTCAGGCTATTCAACTTGTTTCAGTTCCAAACAATTTGTAGACTTAAGATTCAGTCACTTACAAATAGTGCCCGAAGAAAACTACTGATTACCTACAAGTAGAACATTGATTGATGTTAATTGATCATTTACATAGACATAGAAATCGTTTATTCACTACATTAGCACACAATATACAATACAGTTACATTTTAAAACAGAGAAAATACAAACAAAGAAACAATTAAATAGTACTTATAAACGTAAAATAAACAAAAACACAAGGGACTTACTATCATTATCATTATCTTAACAGCCATAGGATGTCCACTGCTGAACACAGGCCACCATAATATGGTAATATATTATATTTCCAGAGTGATCATTCTTGGGGGGCCCGCGCCCAATGGCTCCCAGCTACCTTTATTTTTCCATCTGGTAGGATCAAAATATTGATTATCTTTATGTATTGGGTGGTGAAAATAGAGTCTTTCCTTTGTCTTGTACAGGAGTATTCTGGTTTTTCATTATCATTATCTAATAATGGCATGTTGGGCTCAGGGTTTGATTACAAGACATGCTCTGTGATGCTGGCCCTCGACCAGCAGTCTCCGAACATTGCCGCTGGGGTGCACGAGAACAGAATAGATGAAGAAGTAGGGGCTGGTGATCAGGTATGATGTTCACCCTCCATTTTATTAACTTGTAACATACGTAAGGGCTTTCTAAAAAAATATACAGGATTGATTTGTAAGTCCAAAATATGCAAACAAGTAATTTGTGTTGTGAATGGTTAACAAATTTATCCTGTATGTATATCATGCATCTGTCCAAACAGAGAAATCTTAAAAATTATAATTAATTCCTCACACCCAGATAAAAGTTTTTGTAACTTTTCAAAAGTTGATTATTTTATTAATGAAACTATAATTCTGAATATACTATAATATAGAACTGGAAGAGATCGCTTTTAGCGATAAGACCGCCCATTGTACTTACCTTAATTTTTGTGTATTTTTATTGTATTTTTAATTTTGTTGGTGTGCAATAAAGAGTATTCTATTCTATTCTATTCTAATTCATAACAATAGTGTTACAAAAAAAGTTTGAAAAAATCAGTTCTGGTCGAATATTCATAAAATATAATAAAACTACCAAAATTGGGACGCATAACTGATCAGTATTTTCTGGTACCCCTAGGTGTAAGGATTTTTTTTTTCACCTCCCTGTCTAGACAAACTTACACTGGATATTGCGACATCAATGCACTTAATAATAGAGCATTCCATCAGTGGCATGACATGGCAAAGCTTCTCTATATTTATGTAACTACTGTTCCATGCATGTATATTTTTCCATAGCCCTTCAATTCACATTAGGTACAGAATATGCAGAATAAGATTTTTTAACCAGTATGTTTGAAGATTGAAATAAAAAAATCCAAAAGTTTAAAGCACCAAAAAAAAATCATCTGTTTTTTATACTACCTGGTGATGCAACGTGCCCTACGATGAACTGCCCTGCGTCCATCAACTTGAGGCATACAGGTGTAAATCCATTGAATCCATTTTATTCATTGTAAATGTGGTATGATACAGATCTTAATTATATAGAAAAAAAATACCAACGTGTCCAGAAACAAATTACTCTTTCGAGTGTACAATGTTACTATAATACCTATCCATTTTTAATAAATAAAATTACTAAAACATGTGACTAAAACTATGTAAAACTAACTTAAACCTCATGTGCCTTAAATTATATCTAAACTTAAATGATATAAATAATGTTGTATCTTGTTGCTATCGTAATCTTTGAACCTAGGAGGGGTTTACGCATTAAGCCTTCCTGCGCCTGCTCTCTGTGCATTATCCATATTCAAGAAGGTACTTCTTATATTACATAAAAATTTCGCTTCTGATTAAAATAGATTAAGAAAAAAATCTAGGAGGTAAATTACAGATATATAATTGCGTATGTACTAATACGGCAATATTTAATTTATTTTACGTCATGACTGACATGAATCATTCATGCATGACTATTTTCCTGTTTGTAGGTGAATAAGGATTTCCTCTACTCGAAGGAAACTCGATTCAGTTGTGATGGCGTTTGTGAGATAAAAAGTTAAATTAAATAATCAAGATTAAAATTATTTACCACAATTTCAAAAAGTAGTAAAATCCTCATTCATATAACTAATACAGGGTAAGTTTGTAAGCAGTCGACAAAGTTTGAGGATCAGCTGCATCCTTAATCCAAAACAATAATTCTTATTTATTCCAATCAAAATATCTTTTTTGAAACAATCAGGTGAGCTATTCGCTTGTTTCATCTTAAAGTTGTAGATACAAAAAAAAAAGATGATATCCGCAGGAATGAAATACTGTGTCGCAGCCAGTCGCATTCATCAACATCTTCCATAAACCTTATCGATCACAAAGTTCCACTTGAATAACAAAGTTCAAAATTCACCTTTTTATACTTGCGCTTCGTCCGCAGCGGTGTATTTTCAATTTAATTAATGGTTGTCTTCTAATTTGATGTTTACAAATTCGCCGTGTATAAAAAGTTTAATTTTTGTTCCTCAATAACTGCAAAACAGCGAACTTTTATCACAAAGGTTAGTTGATTTATATACGATTTGTATGTATAGTGATAAGGTATTTATTTCAGGGTTTGATGTTCGGCTACGCAACAGATGAAACAGACGAGTGCATGCCGTTGACTGTGGTACTAGCACACAGGCTAAACCAGAAAATTGCTGAGCTCAGGCGAAATGGCGAATTCTGGTGGGCGCGTCCTGACTCCAAGACTCAGGTACCTATTTAATGCGGCGTCTCATCAAAATTTTCGTCGAATACCTATATCTAGTTATTTTAAAATTCGCCTATCCCAGATCATCGGATTCCTCAGGATTTATTTTATGAATTACAAGGTTCCGCCCACGGCTTTGCATGGTTTGTCAATGAAAAGTATCTAGCTCTTGTCTCAATTCAGGTTATAATCTATCATTAAGTGCCTATTTCACTGAGAGACGCTATCCAACGAATAAAAATATATACGTTTTTTGTTTTCACATGAGTTGAGGTCCAACCGTTAAGTCGTGAAGACGTAACAAATAGACGGACAGAGAGTTATTTGCGTATAACATTGGTATTCTAGCAGTAGGTGTATTAACTAGTCCCGCTCCGTGCCACGCATGGCCAAACACGTCCTGCCTCAGCTTTAAGCTCCTTTGCAATAAATAATGCAAAGCAGCGCTGGTTTTCAGGCAGGGCCTTATGTGACGTCACAAAAAATAATAAGACTAATTAGGTATACAATAATAACAATACTAATAACAATAAGCAATAATAACAATACTGATCACAAATACCTACCTGACATACAAAAAGAATAAGATGTTACATATAGGTACATATATATAGCACCTACTACGTAACAGACTTGAATTTGAGAGAGCTATAGGTATTTCTTTTAAATACTTACTTTTTTAATTATATGATTTATTCTTTTTAATTAATGCTTAAACTTAACTATCCTATCTTTGCTAGACATAATTTAAAATATACACATGATGGGAGAAGCCACTGGCACCTGAAATACAGTTTTTTAACTAGTTCGGGAGCCTATGGATTCAAATTTGACTATGTCATACTTAATTATGTCAATAAATAAATTTTTACTTTACTTTATATAAAAATCATTTGTGTTCGTCTAAAAACCGACAGTTGACAGAGCGTAGTCGAGCGCGAGCCAAACGTTTGAGGCGGGTTCGTTCGGGCTCCCAAGTCAGTCTACGCTACACGAATTCGTGTTCCGCTTGCCCTAGCGTAGACTTTGCTTAAGTTCGAACAGCTGAAATTAATCACGTCATACATTTTTATGACACGAACGTGGTATTATATTGCATTTACGTCGTCATCGCGTTTTTGCAGATAGACGTATGTACTTGACTCTGTGTCAAATGATATGAGACTCCGAGTTGATAGGAGACCCAGACAATAATCAATTGATGCAAAAGTACCTACTTGTATTGTTCGTACAAAGGAAGCGTCCATTTCAATAGTGTCAATCAAGAGGTCACCTGATCTTGTGACAATTTCTAATGGAACCCTTATTACTACAATTGCTTATAATTTTGTATCCGTTCTATAATTATTGTAATGCCGACTGGTTTGATTCAAATGAAGAGCCCGTAATTAATTAATTACCTTTGGTAGTTACATAAGATCCTACATTTTTAACAGCATCATTTTTACTTTGTAATTAATACAGGGTGGCGACGTAAACAGTGCCAGTTTTTATGGAGGTGAATATGCAAGTAGGGATGGCGATTCTTTCGGCAAGATCGATTTTTAAATTGATTCGAATCGTAACATGATGAATCGATCCACAAAAAAATTGTGGTCTCAAAGGTCGATTTCTAAAAAATTGATTTTTTTTTCAAGTTTGCATTTACAATGTAAATATAATTACATTTTATGAAAAATATAATAAAAGATCTCCTAACAGTAAATACAGGGATTTTTTTAGTTCAGGGAATTCGATATTACCGATATATTCGATTTTTATTACCATATCAAAGTATCAGATCAGGTATAAATAAAGACATTTATTTTCTAAATGTATTTGTTACATTAAAAAGTTAAGAAAATAGCTAATATAGCATATTTAATTAGTTTCCAATGTTTAATATCTAAGCTTTTTAAAAACAACTGTGTCAAGTCTAATGGGATCCAAGCGGTTCCGCTCATCACTTGCGACGTTGTCGGCATTGTATGGTTTTTACCAAAACAGAAAAAATTGAATGTCAATTTTTATGGTAAAATATCGATTCAGTACTACATATCGGTTTAAAAAACAATTTTTTTTGGCCTGAAAAATCGATTCTTCGGTTAATCGATCTCAGATCGCCATCCCTATATGCAAGTGATATACGTTATGAAACAAATACAAAAAGACGTAATTTAAAAAAAAAACTGTTTTAATGAATGCACTTTTTACATAAATTCCTATGATACATTCCTAACAACCTTATTTATACAACGTGAGACTTGAAGAGGAGCGCTAGTCTAGTAATAATCATAATGAAATAAAAATTGTTTATTTAAATTTGTCAATGGCTTGACTCATAAAGATTATAAATAAAAGGAAATAGAAATTATTTAAAAAATCGCTTAATTAAAACACACACACATGCATAGACGTACGCGGTCACGAGGGACGATGCACAAGGGTGTCCGTTTTCTGGTAACTATCTACCTTGCAAAGTGTAATGACATTTTAATGGATGTTTTTAACTGATATGGATTTAGAATTACATACTTCCTATATTTTTACGACGTACGAATATTGCCACAGTTAACGTTGGCACCCTATATAGCTAAGTAATATGAGAAGCGAAAACACAATTCCTTAAATTTTTCTTTAAAGGAAATAATTAAAAAATCGAGGCCCAAAGCCAAGCGCCAAGTGCAAGTTAATTATGACTACAATAAATCTTATCTATATATTATTATTAATCTCTATAAATCTTGGGGGAGATGTTCAGCAATCGCCGTCCTATGGATGATGATGATGAAACCTAAATTTAGTTTAGTTTTTGAAGAATTGATCCCACTATCTCAGGTCATTGCCGCATCATTAGGTATTCAACTTTTAAGTCTAAAAAAATTGTTAATTATGTATAATTTTCAGGTGACATGCGAGTATGTGTTTGCGGGCGGCGCGACCGTCCCACAGAGAGTACACACTGTTGTCGTCTCGCTCCAACACTCTGAGAAGGTATGCAATATTATTATTTACAGTTCCGTATCCTAAAAACTTCAAGAAAAAGAAAACAAGGTATCTGCAAGTAGGCATATTGGGCTTTCGTATGAAATAGCAAGTTTTTTTCGCATTTAGAGCCTATGAATTTGCATTTGCTGCAATCTGCTTTTTGGGTCTCTACGGCGCCGAAAACGCGCGTCGTCTGCGCCTAGGATGTTACGGATGCAGATTTATTGACATAACGGACGCGGATGTGAATTTTTAAAAGCTCACATCCGCGGATGCAGGTGCGGATCTTAAAGTTTTTATAAGAAACTTCGTTTTGGTGCAGAAATAAAACAAAAATATAAACTATTAACTGCTGAAAACTCGCTGAACATACAATACTCACTGTATACTCACAATAATACTCAAAAACTGCAATGTTCATACCGCTCGGCATTTGCGGATGCGGATGCGAATATACGCAACATCCCTGGTCTGCGCGTATAAAATACGCCGTGTGCCTGGGCCATTATTTGTATTAAAGTAGGTCACATTAGGTTGCTCAAACTAATCATGATGTGAGTGTATGCATGTTTTTAGGATACCATCTAGGTCATAACCTTTGTATTTCCTAATATTGTTGTTTTTACTGGTTGTATTCTGTTTTGTGTACCATAATAAATAAATAAATAAGTATTGTCAAGTAAAAAGTTTAGGAGTAACCTGCATGCTTCCTGCATAGGATTTTTGACCGTCTTGAGGGGAAAGATGCTTCACTTATTGATTCTATGGAAATATGATGTCGCGAAGTCACGATTCCGCGAGTTATTAGTGCATTAGATAATGAACCTTGAGTAAAAATAATGCAATGCTCGCCAATTAAGTTTGCTTCTGTGGTACTTATCAATGTTAGCAGTCTTGCGAGAAAATAACATATTGTGTAGGAATAAGTCCTTGGTAGGAAGTTAACGACCGAGTTCGTAACACCATGCTGCGCTCACTTACCGGCATTGCAGATGTAGGGAGGAGATCGGCTGGACTTAAGTAGGACTGGGCAGGCCACGTTGCCCGAATGCACTCCGAGAAATGGGCCCATATTGTGACACCATGTACACCTGAAATGGGAGGGCGACGTCGGGGTCGGCCGAGAAAGCGTTGGCGGGACGATTTGGTCACCTTCCAAAGAGAATGGTGGGAGATAGCGACGGATAGGGATACTTGGAGGGACTAGGGGGAGACCTTTGCCCAGCAGTGGGACGGGATAGGTTAGAGAAAAAAAAAGGAAGTTAACGACATATTTAATTAAAATGCACCAAATGCTGAAAGTGCTAGTTCAAATTGTAATGCTAGATTTATTCTCACGGTCTATTCCACGTGATAAAAGAAATATCAGATTTCGTCATCACAATAATTGCGTGTTACGAACACGGGTTATGAATATTATTATCATTTGGCTGGGAAATAGAGGTTACCTACGTCATCGCATAAAATTTACAATCTCGCAAATTTATCTGCATGTAATCAGTATTTAGTTCGGGTAGGCAATAATTTTTGACGTCCTCCGTGGTGCAGTGGGCGAATACCCGGCTGAGACACAGGAGGTAGCGGGTTCGATTCCCGCCGCGGGACAAATGTTTGCATGATTTATAGATATTTGTTCCGGGTCTGGTTGTTTCTTTATATATATTATAAGTATGTATTTACAAAAAAAAATAAAAACTTGAGAGGTGTCAAGGGACACCCGGATGGAACTGAAGTTCCTTTCGATTAATTAGTGAATTGTTATTATTATTTATTATGTACAATAAACCTGTAGACACTCAACAAAAATAATCGTCGCGACACCACACTGTTCAATGCGAAATAGAAAGACGAAACGAAAATAACTGGCTTGCTTTCTATGAGAGAGAGAGAGAGAGACAGAAACACGCGCACGCTGCACGGCTTACAACTATAGCAAAAAGTGTCGTTACAACTTTTGGTCTTATTTCCGTCTAGCCCCCTTTCGCAACGCGCGATAAGGAACTTCGTTCCAAAATGTATATAAGTATTCTATCAGTTATCTGGTTCCCATAGTACAAGCTCTGCTTAGTTTGGGGCTAGATAGCGCTGTGTGAAATGTCCAGCAATATTTATTGATTTATTTATTTATTTAATATGTGTTTGCTCGACTGACTTCGTTGTTTTTGAAAAAATAATACGTCATACATTATGATAATCAAAATGTAAACATGCGCCCGTGAGAAATTTGCATTTACCATGACAAAAGCATCACCTACTAATGTATTTACGTCTTATTAACGGTTTTACGTTTGTTATAGATTTGGGATCTGTTATTCTTTTCCTTCTTTGTTAAAATCAATAATTATTCTAACTAATGTATCAATACATCTCTTGAATTAAGGCGCTCCGATTCGGCAATGCTGAACCGCTGCTGTAAGCTCCATGTGCCACACAAGCTTTTCCAAAGAGCATTATGAGTATTTGCGAGTGAAAGTACCTGACTATAATTATTAATTGACTTATGATTATTTTGTATTCTTTGTATTTTATTTTAATTAAATGTGTATATGAATGTGATGAGTCTAATATAACTAAATTATAAATTGAATTAACTAAGCACACTTGTACTAACCCATTTGACATGTTTAATTAAGTTTTTTTATTTTTACTAACAAATATGGATCTTTGACGTCTGAAGTAAATAAATGAATTGAATGCATTATACTAATTTTGAAATGTCTGGTCTGATCTTAATGAAATTTAAAAAGGGGAGATACAACATAGAATTTAATTGTCCGTTAACTGGTATTGTTGTAATTTGTGGTAGTTTTATATCTACACGTTTTTAAGTTCATGTAGATTGGATTAATCATTCTAAAGTTATCGTTGGACAAACATACCGACATCGTGAGATCTCATTTGATTTATTGGAATAAGAGAGTAGGTGTTAAATTGTGTTATTATGTATGTATTTATTTGTTATGATAAGATGTACGTGAGATAATCTAGATTGGGCTCAGCGGAAGAGCAGCGCTGCGGCTTGTTAACATGCCGTAGCATCATGCTGAACTGAGTACCAATTCATCCCCATTTAAGTTTTTTAGTGCTTATGTTAGATGTTGCTTTATTTTTCTTTTTTACCGTGTTATTTTGACAAAATGGGTTTTTTCTTTCATTTTGGGGCGAACAACTCCTATACAGGGTGTTTGGTAATATACTGACGATATTCAAGTGACGGTTTCTCGAACCATAAAAAAAGACTTCTACAAAAAATACAAAACTACTAGTTATATTATCAAATTTTAAAGAAATTCAACTAAGTTTAGGCGATTAATTCGATATAAAACTTACTGTCTACTCTTGCAATCGACATCCAAAAATAAAGGCCGATTTGATATCTCTTTCGGAAATGGTTTCGGGTTTTGGGTTCAAAAGTGGCAACAAGAGATATCTCGAGATGTCACCAATACAGTATCTGTAGTTAGATGGCAAGCATTATGCAATAGCACAACATAAGTTAAATAAAGTGTTTGTTTTTACATGCCAAAATAAATTTACATTTGTATGGTAAACATTTCACAAATTTATTTATTATGCTCATCAAAATAACACCTTTAATTTTTGTGCATATATTATTATCAAACACTATATTATAGCTAGTTGACCCGCCCCGGCTTCGACAGCTTTTTATCAAAATAAAATATAGCCTATAGGGGTCAGGGATACTCAAGTGTAGCTTTCTATCAGTGGAACTTTCAGTATCGGTTCATTAAGTATGCAAACATACTATATCTCGTTATAATATCAGTATAGTCAAATACGAAAATAACTCTGAAAAATAATGCCATGTATTTATATTGTACGAGGAAAATATGCATGTTTAGTATATTTTAAATCCTTGAGTTAGTAAAAAGTAATCAGAACTAAATAACAGAGGTCAACTATATCTGCCTCTGTACTGTAATCAATGCTTCCGTAACTGATACTGTAGACTGACGGAACTGGAACCTTAGCAACAAGCTTTAAGTTTATTTTTGCTCTTATCATTCGAAAGACGATAGCTTATATTTATAAACGGTCAATTTTATTTTTACTGGTTTTAAAATGGCTGGAATAACAAATTGAGATAACTATGTTAGTTTCTTGCACTAAATAAGACTTAAGGATAATGTTTATTATTTAGAGCTCTCGATCTTTTGAAATTTAATTTCCTTGTAGTAAGAATAATGTGTGCGTGTAGTGTGAGAGCCCACATGTTAAATATCATTGAAAATATTCTTAGAATTTAGTGAACATTCTAAAAGAATTGTGAAAGTTGTAATTAGATTTTGTGAAAGTCTAGTTAGATAGTTATAGGCTGAAAAGTCGGGTTCTCAATCCTCACACAGAGAACCGAGAACTAACCTGTAACAGTTAAACACATCACAGAAAAAGTGTTTACGTCAAAATTCTAAGTAAATATCAAACAAAATTTGTGAAACTAACATTATCGTTAAACGCTTTCCTTTTTCGTATATCTTACTTCAAAATGGGTTATCAATCCTCTCACATACAATATATTATTATTGATTAATTTTAAATCATTAATTTACTTGAAAATTTACTTTTGTCAAAGTTTGGCACTTTTTCAAGGCGATACGAGTCGTTGTCGGTTACCGACAGATATAAGAATCCGCCATTAGTGTTTGTTGTGATCGAGCCATTTACTAATTTATGCATTATTCATATTTTTAGATCACACTAGAAACCCTTCGCGATGAAATCCGAGAGAAGGTGATCAAGGAAGTTATCCCGGCTCAGTACATCAACGACAAAACCGTCATCCACATCAACCCTTGCGGAAACTTTATTATTGGCGGACCTCAGGTAACTCATTCTTTACACTTAACACGTCATTATTGTGAACCAAAGGCACAAAAGCACAAAGGATTAGCAAGCTGAAGTGGCAGCAGGCAGGGTACAGCTTGAAGAACCGATGGTTGTGCAGTGTATACGGACTCTGACAAGATGGATAGACGAACTGATAAAGGTTGCTGGGAGCCGTTAAGTGCAGGCCGCACAAGATCGGTTGTTCTGGAAATCTATGGGGGTGGCCTATGTTCAGGACGTCTAGCGGCTGATATGATGATGATGACCATTTAAATGTTTCTTCGTTATTTTTTGTCATCCTTCATTCCAGTGTTTTTTTGCGAATACAAACAGTTAACAATTGACCAAAAGATACCAAATACAAGTAATTTTATTTTTCAAAATTAAACGCTAACTACTTCAGACGATATGCGATGTATAATTATCGCTTATTTAATTAGTAATTACTTAGAGTTGCATTGTAGGTACTTGTTATAGATAAGTTCAAAATGTAAACAACAGAAAGAGTTAAGTGGGATAGTAGGCCTTTGCCCTGCAGTGGAACTCTACAGACTGAAAATAATCATCCGAAAAGATTTTATACATACTTTAATCCTGTTAAGTTTGTTACTCTCTCATCCTCCTTGGTGAGATACCATGTGATGTTTTAGACGACCCCAGCCCCCCACGACCAACATCACGTGTATTTTTTTATTAGAAACAATCGGAGAATCTGAATTAATGAAAACTTATCATAAATTATCAATATTCAGATTCTGAAAACTGCACACGGTTTAAATTTAGCTAACGCTAAATATTGTTGTTATGTTGCTCTTTAGACATAAAATTAGCTCGTTCAGGATTTCACATGGTCGCACGGAAATTATACACGTGATAGATGTTTTTCTATATGTATATGTATTCTATCAGTTATCTGGTTCCCATAGTACAAGCTCTGCTTTGTTTGGTTAGTCTGCTTAATACACATTTTATTTTGTTTTAGTATTGAATAATATTACTTTTATTTTCTGTATTATATCTACTATGAATGATTTTGTCAGTCCGACGCTGGTTTGACGGGGCGCAAGATAATCGTGGACACGTACGGCGGGTGGGGCGCGCACGGCGGCGGCGCCTTTTCCGGCAAGGACTTCACTAAGGTGGACCGCTCGGCCGCGTACGCCGCGCGCTGGGTCGCCAAGTCGCTCGTCAAAGCTGGCCTTTGCCGGCGCTGCATGGTGCAGGTAACTACTGACACCATTATTCACTGACACTCTTGCTTCTTTCCTTTCTGTTTGTGGGAGTGATTTTGGCAAAAGGGACAGAAATGTGTAACAGGAAACCGGGGAAGCGCGCGCTATTTGATTTGACCAATGAGCGCGCGCGGTGGTCAAATGTTACACATCATATGCGACTACTGTAATTCTCGTAGTTTTTTTTTAGTAACCTATACTGCCCCACTGCTGGGTAGAGGTCTCCCCAAAGGTCTCTTGCTTTAAGCCGCTTTAACATGGTCAAAGTACGCTTTGTCAAAGTAGATTTAACAAGGTTCAATTTGATAGCGGTTGACATCAACACTTGAATAATTTTTTCAAGCTGTTATTGCGAGGAGCCGCTGTTTTTGCAATCGACGGCATTTTGTTTTGTCATCCAAGTAGCTATGAAAAGTAGATTTGAAGCCGCGTTGCCACGGTCATAATAGTTTTGATGACTACTGACGCTACTTTGATCGTAGCAACACTGCTCAGAGCGCACTTGGACGACGGCGTCCAATCAAACTAGACTTGTACCGCGCTTAGTTTCCATAGCTACTTGGATGTCAATTGACAAAACAAAATGTCATGTCCAAAAACAGCGGGTCCTCGCAATAACTGTTTGAAAAAAATTATCCAAGTGAGATATTAACACATCAGGTGTGAACCGGTATCAAAGTGAATGTTAACTTAAGCTAATTTGTCAAAGCGTACTTTGATCGTGTTAACGCAGCTTTAATGCGAAAGTTCTTTTAGTTTATCATGGTTATACGAGATTCCGCCCACGCGTGCTTGTCAATAAAAACAATACCCTTCTGCGCAGTTGTGTAAAAGTAGTATGAGACACAGGTTCCAGGTTAAAGAGAATCTATATACCAAATTTCATCGAAATCAGTCCAGCCGTTTAGTGTGAAAACGCTACAAAAATAGACAGAGAGAGACACAGTTACTTTCGATGTTTTAATATTAGTATGGATGTATCTAGAATCTTTATATTTTAAAGTTTTAAAATACTTAGTTTTAATGTTTTTTAAAGTTTATTTTACAAAATACTCCATAAATGCACAAAAAGTGGGCTTTCCAAATTCAGAGGAAGCGAAAAATATTTTTAACAAACGGATGTTAAATCTCCTTAAATTATTAAACTCGTTTAAATTCGCATAGTGTCAACTTTATACTGATATATGATATATATAGTTTTTATTCTATTCATATATACGAGTGACACGCCGCAGAGTACCCTCAAAGTTTCCGTGAAGTCTGTCTGGAAGTAGTTCATGTCGCGAAGTGTTGATATTTACTAAATTACTCATCTCCTACGAATAATTTACAAAATCGGACAATATGGTTAGATTGTGATATTATTGAAAAGTCCATAATTATATTGAATTGTTTGATCTCCAGGTTGCTTATGCCATCGGTGTAGCGGAGCCGCTTTCGATCACCGTTTTTGACTACGGAACCTCACACAAGACACAACAGCAACTTCTTGCCATTGTACAGAAGAACTTTGATCTACGACCGGGAAAAATTGTCAAGTGAGTACACATTTCTGCCGCCACATCTCCCTATTTTAGGTTTTGAAATAAAATAGAAATTTTAAAACTGCTAATAGCTGATTGATGCCAGAGATGTCTCTTGTAGATTTTAACATCAAATCTTAGAAGAAATTGATTAAATGAATTTAGTATATGAATGTAGGTATTGCACTTTTTAATGTTGGTGTTCTAAAACATATTAATTTTGAACAGAGAGTTGAACCTCCGAGCACCCATCTACCAGAGAACCAGTGCTTATGGCCACTTTGGACGGGAGGGCTTCCCCTGGGAGAGCCCCAAGCCCCTCGTGATCGAATGACTCCAGACCTGAACTAGACCATTGTAAATATTCCACCAGTATGTTAGCTCTTTTTGTACGTGTGTCATTGTAGCGAGAGCCACACGCGTCCCTCTTTAGGCGTATGTACGTGAATTGAATCTCGCCTGTGCAACTGCAAGATCCAAAGGCGGCTCCATAAGCGAGATTCATAGTTTAAGTATTCACTAGATATAGAAATAACATGGTGCCGTCATTGCTGAATTTGAGTTAGTTCAGGGGTTATAATGGCAGTCCTATTGTTTATGTGTAGACCTAGCCTTATCTGACATACATTCTATGAATTCCTAGATGAGTTTGACACTGCCCTATTTAAAATAACAATGCACTATATTTTAAGTAATTAATATCCGATTATTGATTTTTTGTTGTAATTATTTTATCAATTGTCAATGTTTTAATGATGGACTGCCTGCAATCTCGAATGTTTTTAATTACAATTATAAGTGCTATGACAAATTAGGTAGAGTAGACTACTTCCCCGGAGGCGTCACAGTGTAGCGAATGTTAGGGAAACGAGACGTTTCGCTTGCTTTCGTTTACTGCAAATGTAAGTACAACGTGGCGAGGTGACTTTAAATGAAATTGTATGCAATTC
Organism: Philereme transversata; assembly: GCA_963924445.1. NCBI lineage: Eukaryota > Metazoa > Arthropoda > Insecta > Lepidoptera > Geometridae > Philereme > Philereme transversata. The sequence goes on from OZ004353.1 coordinate 11,614,560, forward strand.
CATTGTATATCCGAGTACATTGCGTGCATATCGTGCTATGTAAATAAATATATTCAAGTGTCAAGTCGTCGCGCGTCTTGTACAATTTGTGCTGTGTTTCCGAAAAGCAACAATGTGGAAAAGAGCCATTTTTGAAAACACACCGACACATCCAGGGAAGTAGTACACTGTGCATTTAAATCATAAATAAAGTTAATGTGATGCAATGTGTAGGTTTAAGTGAAAATAGCGTGTTGCCTACACACTGATTTAGAAAAGGTTTTTAAAGTATGACGTAGGTCTTGAAGTGAATTTGATTATGTATTTAAATGTGATTGATTATATTTTGTAAAGTTTCAATTTCGACCTGTTAAAGTTTCGTAATAACTTCTGTGGATTTTCGATTGTGGAATTTCAAATGAATAAATTATGTCTTCCGGGACACCGGAATAAACATGTTTTATTTTAGAACATACTATTCTTTACAACTTCATACACATATTGATGTTAGTTTGAAAGCCAGGAACCGACCGTTCTTCGCGCTGTTTGTTGTATTCTGGTCATATGAATGGTATCCGTCCTTCCCCAAGCTCTCATATCGAAGCAGTGGGACGCCCTGTTGACAAAACATATTTTAAACCAATGTACAAACATAAAAAAAATTAGTAATAAAAATTTTTTTATTTGGTTTAGTTTCTAGATTCGCGCTATCGGACCTACAAAAACAAGTTAGGTTAGTTTAATAACCTCCACCACTCTGCACCACTGGTGTGAATAGATCGATTTTCGGTCACATAAATAGATGGCGCTACTTGATAATTACAAATAAACCTGTCTAGGTTCAGAACTCTCGGTGCGCGAGTTAGCGCTGGAAAAGTCTATAATTTTTCCAAACCGGGGCAGTGTTTGAGGACCCCCGTCCCCCGCCCCGCCCCGCCCCTCAAACGCTGTTAAAGTTTGAAGTGTTTCAAATCAAATGAACAGAGGGAGTGAAATAATCGATAGTAAGCCACGCGCTGTTTGAAAAAGTTCTTTTTTTAATTTTTTTTATGAATAATTTGGCGCCTCCTGAAATTGCCGCCAGGGCAGGTGTCGACAATACTCCGGGTGTTAGGCGACGGTGACGTCTTACCATCAGGTGGGCTGTAACCCTGGTTCCCCACAAATAAAAAAAAACAATGAAATTGACGGACAAAATACTTCAACCTTCTTCCTTCCTTCGTATACTTTCGCCTAACAAAACAAACGCAAGTCATGGTCACCTTGGAACGGTATAAGTAGGCGAAGACTCTTTCAAGTGTCTGTCGGTGACGCCAAGCGCCTTCCACGGATCGATATCGCCATGGATGTTGATAGTGTTGTTTACATTGGGCTCCAAAGCGCCGAACACGGTGTTCACTCGCTCTACTGCGTCATAGACAAACTCCTCATCGAAACTGGAACAAGTAATAAAAATGCTTGAGCGACCAGAGGACACAGTTACATTCGATTAGCGATGACGCTAGTCGATAAGTCCGAAAATGGCACATGCTATGGAAATATCACGTGATATATCGACAACAAACTATGTAGAAATCAAATCGATTCGAAGCGAATGTAACTTAGTTATGCCCTTTGTTATAAATAATTAAATAAATATTGCTGGACATTTCACACAGTGCTACATAACCCCAAACTAAGCAGAGCTTGTACTATGGGAACCAAATAAATGATATAATACTTGCATACTTTTTTTGTAAATATGTACCTACATACTTATAATATATAGAAAAACATCCAGACACGGAACAAATATCTGCAGATCATGCAAACATTTATTCCGCGGAGGGAATCGAACCCGCTAACTCCTGCGTCTCAGCCAGTTATTCGCCCACTGCGCCACGGAGGTCGACACGACACGATAACAATATGTAGTCCAAATCGGATAAAATGTTATTTAACGACGATAATATGGTTATACAACACATCCCACTTCCCACTAATATTACTAGTGGTTCACCCCAAATTGAGACCTCAACAGAAAAAATATTATTTGTAATCTTTGACTATCAAAGTAGTGCCACGAAATGAAATTACTTGACCTACAGTTTCATCCAAATTACAGGTAACGGGAGTTCATGCTAATTTGTTACACTTTGGGGTAGAAATTGCAGTTATTCTGAATTTCAGACTTATGCCTATATTTGTGTCACTAAAGCTACACGTACGAGGCATGCCTTTTAAGTTCTGTCGTTTCCATATTTTCCGGCAATTTTGAATTTGGAACTGTTCTATATTCGAATGTGTTTACATTTTGAATCTCAAAACAGTTGAAAGTATTAGGATTAATGCTATTGTTTAGTCACAGTTTCGATTTGAATCTGTCAGGTCACGTACGAAAATGAATCTTTCTAAGGAAAATGTTCGTGCAATAATTTTCTACAACTTTAGAAGAGGCCTGACACGGCTTCAGTGTTTAGAAGAGCTAACATCTGTGTTCAGTGATGTAGCCCCATGTCTGCGGACTGTCGAACGCTGGTATTTAGAATTCCAGCGTGGACATACTAGTGTTAGTGACAGATTTCGCGAAGGACGCCCAAAATCCGCCTTCACTGAAGATAACATCATTGCTGTGAGACAACTAATTCTCGAAGATCGTCATGTGACGTATCGAGAGATAGAGGCTCTATTAGGCATCTCAGGGACAACCATTCAGAAGATCTTGCATGAAGCGCTTGGTGTGAGAAAGCTAGTTTGCCGTTGGATACCGCATCTGCTTTCCGACGATCACAAGGCGGCCCGCGTCAGATGGTGTAAGAAAACTCTGCAAAGGTTCAACCGAGGGGAGTCAAATCACGTCTACGACATCATAAGTGGTGACGAATCTTGGATCTATGCCTACGATCCTGATACCAAACAACAATCTACAATCTGGGTCTTTCAAGACGAGCCAAAGCCGACTAAAGTTGTTCGTTCTCGAAGCACTTCAAAGAAGATGGTGGCCACGTTCGTTGGAAAAACCGGCCATGTTGCGACTATTGCACTTGAAGATCGTAGAACGGTTAACGCAGAGTGGTATATTACAGTTTGTTTACCACAAGTCATCGCCGAACTTCGAAAATCTAACTCAAAGCGACGCATCATCCTGCACCACGACAACGCAAGCTCACACAGCGCTCGTCAAACGATTGAGTATTTGAAGCAGGAAAAAGTAGAAATTCTTGACCATCCTCCATACAGTCCTGACCTAAGCCCTAACGATTTCTTTGCATTTCCTAAAATTAAGAAAAGTCTTCGTGGTCAAAGGTTCCAGTCCGGTGAAGAAGCAGTCGACGCTTTCAAGACAGCCATTTTGAACACCCCACTTTAGAGTGGAATAAATGTTATAATAACTGGTTTGAGCGAATGGAAAAGTGTTTTAAGCTACATTGTGAATACTTTGAAAAACAATAAAAAGTACTATAAGGTTCTAGATGTGTTTTTTTCTTCAAACGACAAAACTTAAAAGGCATGCCTCGTATACAAAATTTCAGCACTGTGGGGTCACTGGTGTACCCTGTGAATTTTGTCAAAGTTCAGTTTTTATAATGGTTAATAATAACTCAAAAAACTACAAAGATTAAACAAAAAATAAAAACAGGATTGAAATTACTAATGAAGACCTTTCATTTCACATCCCACTTGACCTAATAGTCTCATTTTCATTTTTATTTACCCCTTTTAAACCCCAATATCTCAACAACCCCCCAACATTTTTAGCTCATTTAGTCACCAAAATTGTGCCATCATTATCTACCTATGTATCAAATTTTATGATGATCGGATCAACGCTTCGAAAATTATCCTCGGACAAACAAACATATACATACAACGCCGATTTGCCCAAGTTGATTTCGAGATCCCGCTTCGCTCTATCAATAAATAAATCAATATTGCTGGACATTTCACACAGCGCTATCTAGCCCCAAACTAAGTAGAGCTTGTACTATGGGAACCAGATAACTGATAGAATACTTAAGTATATACATTTTTTTTGTAAATACATACTTTTACTTATAATATATAGAGAAACAACCAGACCCGGAACAAATATCTGTAGATCATGCTAATATTTATTCCGCGGCGGGAATCGAACCCGCTACCTCCTGCGTCTCAGCCGGCTATTCGCCTACTGCACCACGGAGGTCATAAACTCGAAAGTTTGTATGGATGTTTGTTACTCTTTCACGTCGTAATGGCTGAACCGATTTCGATGAAATTTGGTGTATACATAGATTTATAACCTGGATTAACAATTATCTACTTTTTATTGACAAACCACGCGTGCGAAGCCGCGGGCGGAATCTAATATTACGTTATAAGTTATAACTGCTGTCTCACACCAGGGCGTTGGTGTTTGTAACACAGTTTCCATACTCATACAGTCGTTTCAAACTGTACATGATTTTATATTTGTTGTTCCTCAATAAATGCTTTTTTTTATTAGACTTCCTTCGTAGTATAAGTAAAATTCACACGACTCACGTGACAACTTTGCGCAACAATATTTAATTCGTAAATCCTTAGGTTTTGTTTTACCGTTCGTCAAAGATTCTCTTGCAGAGATCCACATAGAATTCCACGCTGAGCCATTCCAACGCGTCGAACGCCGTGCCGGTGCGTGGAGCCGTCTGGTAATATCCGTATTCAGTACAAGTTTGGTAGTACCACGCACGACCTACAAATAACGAAAATGTTCGTCACCTTAAAGTCGGTTTTCGCTTGCACCATTTTTCATTGCGCTTGCATACAAGAATAAATTAATTCTTTAGACAAGATAAATAGTTAAACAACTTTGAACGGAATAATTTTGAATTTTAAACATTATTTTCTCTAACTCAGTCTATTCTGTAACAAACTTTCAAAAGGTAATAGGTATGTACTCGCGATACGTTGAACGAATCAATTTGAAAATTGACGAACTTTTTCATTCCGTGACTGTACAATCGAAGAGATCATCAATGAAACAAGCATACACTTATTTCTGCCACCAAGCGACATTGTTGTCTCAGTTTGAAGGTTATGGGTGCCGGTGATATTATAGGCACATGAGGCTTTACGTATGCCTCAAGATAATGGACACAGGGCTGTGCATCGTAGGTCACGTTTCTAAGGTGCGTGACCTACGAGGCAAACTTTGTTATAGGCGATGGTTACCACTTACCTAACATCACGTGGGCCATATAGGCGTGTTCTGTTTACAGGTTGTATAAAAAAAAAGATTACCTACTTCTAGAGGCGCAGCGGCCTGTTCGCACGCGGTTTGTGTGTGTCAGAATTACCTGTAGGTAGTCCTACAAGACAATCGCGCGGGACAGCCCATACTAAACGTAAATGACTGGGGTGAATGAACTCTGTAATTATTTTAACAATATAATAGCAAAAATAAAAACAAACTTTCTTTTATAACTTTTAATCAAGTCTAGTTTACGCGAATTAACATTTTTTATATTTTATGTGTCTACTGCGGCTTTACTTTGGGTCAAATCTGTGTTAAGTCAATATGGAGTGCTTTAAACTATTATATTTGATTCTTTAAACTATTATATTAGATTTTAGCGAAGCAGGTCCGCGCAGTCGCACCATGGTTGAGTGACGACTAAGTAGACATTTTAAACTGTGCTTTAAAGAGCACAGTTTTAAACGCCACAAATACAGTCAGCTTACAGATTAATACGAAATATTATGAAAGATGTTTAATATTGTAACTTACCGATTGATGGGGCAGTATTGATATAAGATGTCACGTAGCTTTCGTAGTCCATATTCCAACAGCTCGAGCCTATGTTGCGAATCGCAGCGATATATCCTCCGATCTTTTCCATAGGTGTGTTTCCTAAAAGTATATAATAATTTGAATAATAATGCAAAACTATGGCAAAAAAACAATAGTTTACGAAGGGACACAACTTTATAATAAATTAGCTTTCTTGACAGATTCCATCTGAAATACCTCCGCGACATTATGAACATAAAATGGTCGGATCGGATTCGCAACACCGATGTACTGAGACGAGCTAATGTCAGCGAGATAGAGGCATATCTGATGCGGCGTCATCTACGTTGGTGCGGGTATCTGTCTCGGATGTCTGAAGAGAGCAAGGCGAAATGCATCTTCTTTTCCAAACTTGAATATGGTAAGCGCAAAAGCGGTGGCCAGTTCCTTCGTTTTAAAGATGTTCAGAAGAGATACATACATGAAAAGATGCTGTATTGAACCTTCCTCATGGGAATCTGCCGCTGAAATGCGGTCTGTATGGAGGCGACTCGTCCAAGATAAGGTATATGCTTTTGAAGATGAAGGCGCGAACTAGTTACCAAACGTGACCAACTCAAGAATATACCGCCTGCCAATATATCTTACACTTTCAATAATGGCATTCTAACGTGCGCGCTATTTGGCTCTAAAACATTTAGCGCAAAAATTGGATACATAAGTCACATAAGGGCAAAACACCCAAGCTCTATTTAAAGCATAAGCCCAGTCACCGTAGCCGATAACGGGTGGACTATATTATCTTTTTGGTAATAAATGATTATTAAACGTAAACGACTCTGTAAAACCTAATCCTACGGTAGTAGCACTCACCATAAGCAGTGGTAGCGAAGTTATTGCAGACTTGCAACAAGCTGCCGGGGATAGCAGTCTGTACGGATGTGGAGAACGTCCAGCTGATCAACCCGGAGAAATAACCCAGATCAAACCGGTTCTCGTAATTCAAGGGAACACAAAGCCTGAAAAATAATGAAAATAATATTTATTTATTTATTATCAGCCATTCGTGTCCCACTGCTGGGCAAAGGCCTCCCCCCATTCTTTCCAGACTTGGCGGTCCTGAGCTGATTGTGGCCAATCCGTTAGGAATTTATCCAGCTCGTCCCGCCATCTACGTTTCGGTCTGCCGCGTCGCCTTCTCGCTGGATCAGGACGCCACTCGGTGGCTATCCTTGCCCACAGCTCACTTGGCATGCGACAGACATGCCCAGCCCAGTTCCACTTCAGCTGAGCGGCTTTGGTGGCTACGTCTACAATTTTGGTCTCTGAGCGCAGTTCAGTGTTCCGGACTCTGTCCGTTCGCTTGACACCCAAGATGCTGCGTTCCATCGCACGCTGACAAACTTTGAGCTTGGACTTTAAAATGTTAGTCAGTGACCAGTTCTGCGCACCATATGTCAAAACGGGAAGGATGCATACGTCCATTAGCTTTCTCTTGAGCGTTAAAGGAAGATCTCCTTTCATCATATCTCCCATGGCCCAATAGCTCCTCCAGGCATTTTCGGTTCGCCGAGCGATTTCCTTAACCTGCCTGTCCTCGAAGGAGACTATTTGGCCTAGGTAGATATACTCTTGGACGTATGCTAGGTCTTCTGCATCCACCGTTATTCTGGTCTTAACGCTGTTGGTCATGACCTTGGTTTTTGCCCTGTTCATTCCAAGTCCAATCTCAAAGCTTGCTATGCTAAGTTCTTGAAGCATCGTTTGTAGTTCTGTGGCTGATGAAGAAAAGAGGACGATGTCGTCCGCAAAACGGAGGTTTGTCAGCTTCACTCCGCCGACGTCAACTCCCTTCTCTTCCCAGCCAGCCGCCAGCTTCCTAAACACCTCCTCAAGGGTGCTGGTGAAAAGTTTTGGGGAAAGGGGGTCTCCCTGTTTTACTCCCTTGACTATTTTAAAGGATGGTCCGATTGAATTTAACTTAATTGAGGCTGTACTATGCGTATAAATATTTCGAATAAGGTTTATGTAAGTAGGGTCTATGTGCTGGTTTTTAAGGGCATCGAAGATGGCTGTGTGGTGAATACTATCAAATGCCTTTGTATAATCCACGAAAGCAACGTACAAAGGCATGTTGTATTCGCAGAATTTTTCTATGAGTTCATTAATTGTTTGGAGGTGGTCTATAGTTGATAGTCCTCGGCGGAAGCCTGCTTGCTCCGCCGGTTGTTCCATGTCTAGTTGCCCAGAAATACGGTACTCAATTATTTTTATAAATGCTTTATAGAGATGAGACACGAGACTAATTGGGCGGTAATTGTTTATATCAGTTTTGTCTCCTTTCTTGTGCAAAAGTATAATATTCGAATGACAAAACCGGTCCGGAAATTCACCTGACTTTAAAATAGTGTTAAATAAATTGGTGATGTGTGGCAAAAGTGTCGGTTCTCCTACTTTAAGGGCTTCTGTAGTAATTCCATCTTCCCCTGGCGACCTGTTATATTTCATTTGTGTGAGAACTCTATGAACCTCGAGGCCAGTTATTGGTGGTATGGTGTCAGGGCATGAATATGGAATAGCATTTGTGGTGTGTTGTGGGTCTGAATAAAGAGATTTGTAAAATCTTGTACATATGTTCATTATTCTATCTCTACTTTGGTGTTTAACTCCAGTTTCGTCTCTAAGGCTTGTTATCCACGATTTGCCAACCGATGCACCCTGTTTTGCAATTTTAAGTGATTTATTTCTTTCTAATGCAATTTTGAATAACTGGGTGTTATAGTTTCTTACGTCTTTTCTAATGCTACGCTTAACCTGTCTGTCTTTAACTCTATATTCTACGCTATTGATGTTACTATTAACTCGTTCCTCTAATAATTTAATAGTTGCCTCTGAAAGTTTTTTATGTTTTTGTTTAATTTGTTTAATTTTACTACTTGATTTCTTAATACAATTTTCTATAATATTAAATTCCTTTTGTACATCTTCTTCATCTGATTTTAATAACTCAAAACTGTTTTTTAATTCTAAATTAAAATCTTCCTTGCATACTATTAAAGTTTCTTTAGATATCCTCTTCATGTTACATTTTATCATTTTAAATCTTTTAATGTTGAAATTGAACCGAATCGTAGCACGAATAGGTCTATGGTCAGAACTAAATTTTATTATGTTTATTGGTTGGACATTGGTTATAGTGGTTTGACTTGAGGAAAGGACATAATCGATTTCATTTTTATACGTTCCACATGGGGAGACCCATGTCCAACGTCGTTCAGGTTTTTTAAAGAAGAAAGTGTTGTTGATCCTTAAACTTTGTCCAAACGCGAATTGGATGAGACGTTCCCCTCGTTCGTTACGGACACCTAGTCCGTGTGGGCCTAAAATTGAATCATCATCCAAATCTTGTCGTATTCCAACTTTTGCGTTAAAGTCTCCCATAATCACATTCCAGGTGCCTCGGTGTTCACCACAAGCTCTATTCAGTTGATCATAATACTCTTCTACTTCATCATCTGGGCGTGTTGATGTAGGAGCATATCCTTGGATAACGGTTAACAGTTTTTTATCAGTTACTTTAAATTTAAGCACTGCTACCCTTTCTGAATAAGCTATAAATTCAGAAATATGGTTCTTCCATTTTTTGGCTACTAGAAAGCCGACTCCATACATACTTCCTGTTCCATAGTGGTAAAAGATATTGTTTTCTCGTTCGATAGTATTTTCCCCTTCTCTTCGTACTTCGGATAGTCCGAGTATGTCCCACTTTAGGCCCTTCAAGGAATTTTCCAATTCTAGCAACCTATCGTCTGATTTTAATGTCCTGACGTTAAAACTAACAATATTCAATATGCTATCTCTGTCCTTTGTACAATTTGCCTGGGTCGTTTGACGGGAAATCGATCTCGCCCGGGGATTCTTAGTGAAAATATATTTATAAATATATAATGAAAATAATATTTAAAAAAATTTAGAATCGAAGCCCTTTGAAGGGCCGAGAAGGGTGTTTACAAAGGGAGGCCTACACCCAGCAGTGGGTACTTATCTGTGGATGATGGTGAAAGGGTCCCGTACACAAACGATAAAACGGAACGCTATTACTAAGATTCCGCTGTCTGTCTGTCTGTCCGTCTGTCACCAGGCTGCATCTCATGAACCGTGTTAGTTACAGTTGAAATTTTCACAGATTATTTATTTCTGTTGCCGCTATAACAAAAAATACTAAAAACAGAATAAAATAAATATTTAAGGGGCTCCTTTCGTGCGCGAGTCCGACTCGCACTTGACCGGTTTTTTGCTAACCTATCATGTCCTATCTACTGCTGGAGAAAGGTCACATGACCTTTCGATTTTGTATTTATTTTTTACTTAATATTTATAATAACCTAACATTAACAATTTACCAACTTACAGAAAATAAGTATAAGCATTAAGCCCACCTATTGTTACAATTTAAGCACAATAAAGTTTACAAAGTTATGTAGGTAGTGTATCGAAGTAAGTATAATATTAAGTGTAATTAATTAAGTGGGCTAAGGTCGTAACTGGATGGATGGATCCCTGTGGATGGAAAGCGACGCGGCGACGCCGTGGAAGGCCTAAGAAGCGTTGGCGCGATGATTTAGACGCTTTTTACAGGGCATGGCAGGTTTTGGCACAGGAACGAGATAAGTGGGGAGATAAGGGTGAGGCCTTTGTCCAGCAGTAGGTCAGCATATGCTAGATAAAAAAAGTGTAATTAACAATTTACCAAATCTATACTAGTGGTTCGCCCAGAACTGAGATCTCGCGAGTCTCCAATAAAAACAAAAAAAATATTATTCGTAATCTTAGACTGTCAAAATAGTGCCACGAAATTAGTAACCACTTAACTTGCCCTCTAGTTTCATTCAAATTACAGGTAACGGGAGTTCATGTTAATTGGTTATTCTTTTTAGGGTAGAAATTGCAATTATTCTGAATTTCAAACTTTTGCCTTCACTAAATCTACACGCATACCAAATTTCAGCACTGTGGGGTCACTGATGTACCCTGTGAAAGTTGTCAAAGTTTAGTTTTTATTATGGCTACTAACATAAAATCTACTAGGTCTAAAGTAAAAATAAAAACGGGGTCAAAATGTACTCACAAAGACCTTTTATTAGACCACTTGACCGGATAGTCCCATTTTGTTTTTTTTACCCCTCTTGAACCCCAATGTCTCAACAACCCCCCCACATTTTCGGCTGATTTAATCACACCAAAATCGCGCCATCACGCCCTACCTACATAAAAAATTTCACGATGATCGGATAAACGCTTTGAAAGTAATCCTCGGACAAACAAACATACATACATACAACGCCGATTTGCCCAAGTTGATTTGGAGATCTCGCGTCGCTCGATCAATTATAAGTTAACTTTCTACTAAGTACTGTACTGCCTTTTCGTGAATTTTGTCAAAGAAGTAATAAAGAGATTCTTCTTCTTCATCGAGTTTGTTCATTATGCGAAGAGGCCTCGTTAGTGGCGTTTCATTCATCAGATTCGTCCTAGCCTTGGTATATAGAATAGTTTGTAAACAGTGTGTTTTTAATCATTATTCCGAATATAATTTGAATATACCCACTATATTCCAAATCCCGCGACAATCGAATTCTATTTACTTTGCATGCTAGATAAAGTAGAACATAATTGACACTTACCTACCTAAGACTTACTACTAAGACCTTTTATACTCACATTATGTTCAAGCAAATAAATTTATCTTGTATCTTTATGTTTACTGTACAAATTTAAATTTTGGTTAGGAAGACTTGGAGGAAGGTTGGTTAGGGAAGACTGGTCCAACCATTCCTATGTTATCGTCGAACATAATATCTTTTTGTCCTCGCTCTTTCCCTTTGAGCTGTGCAAAGGAAGAGATTATCAATTTGGTTTTTTTTCTTTGTTACCTCAGAACTCCGTCATTTATCAACCGATTTAGAAAATTCTTTCTTTATATGAAAGTATATAATCAGATTGGTTCTACAGAAACTTCATCAAAATCGGTTCAGTAGTTTTTTTAAATAATATGAGGTCGGTTATATTTTTGTTAAGAAGTTACTTGTGCATTGTTACCTGTAAGCTTGTTCAAGAGCTCGTCTTCCCTCCTCCGTCCTGAGTGCAATAACCGTCTCGTCGATTCCTTGTCTGATGTTTAAAATGCACTGCTCGCCGCCTTCAGAGAGAAAAGCTTCGTGGACTACTTCCAAATATCCTGGAAAATTCAGTAAGTACACTAATTAATTTTATGATCATTAAGCCATAGGTCCGCTGCTGCACGTAAGCCTCCCATACAGATATCCAGAGACCGATATTGTGCGGCATGTACCCAACCGCTCCCAGCAACCTTTATCAGATCGTCTTTCCATCTAGTGGAGGGCCATCCTACGCTGCGCTTTCCAATGCGAAAAACTGACAAAACAAACATGTTGAGAACAGAAAAAAATACCTATATATTTATTTATATTGCCACGTACAATCAGCTGTCATCGACATAGATATTTAATGTTTCATATTTGTTTTACAATAGATGATTTACAAAAAAATTTGGTCCAAAACATGAGCCCCGCTGCGACACTACAATACAATACAAAAATACAATACTTACACTGTTTGTTTGTTCTACAAACATCTCAGAAACTACTAAGTACCTACCTAAATCGATTCTGAAAATTCATTTAAATTCATAGAAAACTACACTATGCTTTAGGCTACATTTAATTTGATAAAAGCGTTTCAGCTAGTACTATTATGTGGAACCTGCCTGTATATGCACTTGCTTACCAGTAAAATCAACTTTTCCTTTTATTGGTCCGCTTGACGCCACAGCCCCCGTGACCAAATGAGGGTATCTTTGCTTGAACCACAGAGCCATATTCGCCGCGTACGATCCCCCGTATAGTATTACTTTGCTGTTAGCAAATTGTGGCACTTTCTTTAGTTCGCCGATGAAGTGAGCTAGATCGGCTAAAGCCTGGTCTGCGTTCAAGAAGCGAAGGTTTTCGGTTGTGAACTCTCTGCGGAAATGGACACCTCATATTATAATTTGAATTGTTTCTCCTTTATAAAATTAAATTTTGCATCATTAACTTTTTATTTGTGTACTCTTATAGCGCCCTACATTTTTCAGAACTTTGATCGGCGTTCGCCTGCACATTCGACCTTAGCGTTCAAAACCTAGAAATTAAATCCTAACTATGATCCTAATTTACTAAAAATTAACCTAAGTTTATTGAATATGTGTGTGTATTTTTTTTCTAACCTGTACTGTCCCACTGCTGGGCAAAGGTCTCTCCCAATTCTTTCCATTCCTTCTTCTCGATCCCTGGCCAACTCTATGTGTCTAACTCTATGTATGGCCCCTATGTGTGTGTATGATAAAAGTAAAAAAACCCTCTTTTTTGCAGTGTGCCACTTGTCACCCCGACGGCATTGCATCGGCAGGGTTCAAAATAAAAAATAATTTTAGAACAAAATAAAAACAGGATGGCGCTGATATATAAAAAATTGGTTTTAGGTAGATACGGAACCCTTGGTGCGCGAGTCTCACTCGTACTTGAGCGGTCTTCTTTAAATCACTGCCATAGTTTTAACAATGAATTGGGGTTCGCCAGATTTTATTACTAATAAAGGGGTCGCGAATTCAAAAATGTTGAAAAACACTGGTAGTACAATCAAAAATACCTATATATGTCAAAAATGGCAAATTTGGCATGGATACAATTAGTTCTGGCATATAGTAAGTATGTATACTAACGCGAAGGGCAGAGTAAGTCCGTAATAGCGATGCTCCGTGTATATGAGGTAACCGCGATTCTCCCGCGCCATCTCGTACATGTTCCCGCTTTGCAGCCAGCCCGGGGATATAGCCCATTCCCCACCAACCATGATGAAGATTGGAGAACCTTCTTCTTCTAGGAATTCTTCGTTGAACATGAAACGCTGGAAATATTAGCGTTGGTCAAAATGTTTAATGATGAAGGCCTCCATGCCAGTAAACCTTTTATTGATCATTATTATATTATGAAGTTTCTGCTGCTTCATTATCTTAATCAATTTTTCCCGATTACGGGTTGAAAATAAAATTAAATTCATCTAATTGTTTTTTTAATAAGCAAAAATGTCATCACTCATGATATGAATCATGCTTTTTAAAAAAACGCAAATTTTCTTTTTAGCAACAAACTGTTATAAAATAACTTTTGTAATTTCCTCGCATTCGTGATGGAAAGTTATGTGTTATACTCGCGTGTAAGCGATCAGTAACACCCACGATTAGCGTTTTCGCTCGTATTCGCTCGTTCGTGTACGCCAGATTATCTCGGATGTACACATTAGATCGCTTACAGCCCTTGTATGCAATAATACATTGTTATGGGTACATACGCCTCTTTTGACTGCCTGTGTGGCGCAGTGGGCGTGTAGCCGGCGGAGACGCAGGAGGTAGCGGGTTCGATTCCCGCCGCGGAACAAATGTTTGCGTGATCTACAGATATTTGTTCCGTGTCTGGGTGTTTTTCTACTATTATAAGTATGTATTTACAAAAAAAAGTATATAAGTATTCTATCAGTTATCTGGTTCCTATAGTACAAGCTCTGCTTAGTTTGGGGCTAGATAGCGCTGTGTGAAATGTCCAGCAATATTTATATTTATTTATACACAATAAAAACTGTAAAATCAGTTTAGTTATAAAACTTACCTACAGAATCGTCACCATTATCTAACGCAATAACCTGAAAACTGAATCAGTAGATGCAAAGGCATTAATCTGCAAATACAAACCATGAGAAAAGTCCCAGTATTCTGCGGGTTAAAGTGGTCGATTCGCATCGGCATCCAACTCTGGAAGACGTTTCTTGAACTAGCCTCATCCGACACTGGTGGAGGCATTTCGACGCGAAGTGGCGGCTCAATCAACCTACCTTCTAGTTTTGCCCATGATGTCATGGGCAAAACACAGGCAAGAAATAAGAAGATAATCTGAAATGTTGAAAAGGTTTGCTTGTATATGTACATAAGTTTCGCTTCGGCTCAAATAGTATATCTACACTAGTGGTTCGCCTCGAACTGAGATCTTACGAGTCTCCGATTAAAACAAAAAAATATTATTTGTAATCTTTGACTAACAAAATAATACCACGAAATATATAACCATATAACTTGACCTACAGTTTCATTCAAATTAGAGATAATGGGAGTTCATGTAAAATTGGTTCGTCTTTTTTGGGGTACAAATTGCAGTTATTCTGGATTTCAGACTTTTGCCTATATTTGTGTCACTAAAGCTATATGAATACCAAATTTCAGCACTGTGGGGTCACTGGTGTACCCTGTGAATTTTGTCAAAGTTCAGTTTTTATTATGGCTAATAACTCAAAAATTATAAAGACTTTACTAAAAACAAAAACGGATTCTAAATGTACTAATGAAGACCTTTTATTTCAGGTCCCACTTGAACTAATAGTCTCATTTTCATTTTTTTATACCCCTCTTGAACCCCAATATCTCAATAAACCCTCAACATTTTAGCTCATGTGGTCACACCCAAATTGTGCCATCACTACCTACTTACATATATACCAGTTTTCACGATGATCGGATCAACGCTTCGAAAGTTATCCCCGGACAAACAAACATACATACATACATACAACGCCGATTTGCCCAAGTTGATTTGGAGATCTCACTTCGCTCGATCAATAATTATTATGTTTTGTATAGAAAACCGAAAGCTTATAACCATCATCATCATCATATCAGCTTCAGGAAGTCTGCTGCTGATCATAGGTCTCCCCCATAGACTTCCATAGCGACCGAACTTGTGCGGCCTAGCAATCTTTTTCAGATGGAAAATCTAGTTGGAGGCCGTCCTTCCAGTTCGTGGTCTCCACTCCATAACCATAATCTAATATTCAACTAAGCTGTGTCCTGGAGGAGATGACAAGCATCAAGGTTCACCCCAAAAGGGAACTAAGAAACTTACGCCGCTTGTCATAACTACTAAATAATTCTAGTTATGGTTTAAAAATAAACAAGGAAACAAATTACCTACCTGCACCTAGATCACAGGTACAGAACATGCATTTAAAATTTCATACTTACAAATAAAATCCAATGAAACGTGTACTTACCATTTTTATAATACAACACTAACTAATTCCACATTTGATAATTTAGTTCCCTTGATTAATTTTACTTACATATTTCGTTTATCATATAGAACGTCTTATCCTTATCATTTAATGATTAGAAGGTTTGTGTAAAAAACATTGTAGTCACATTTAAATTCAAGTCATAAATGCTTTCCTAACATTCTTACAACGTAATGATGTATGTATATGTAATAAAATACTCAATACTCAATCGTTTATTGTATTCCACAATGTAATAATAGGTGGTAAATAATAGATGCATGTTCATTATGGACCCTGTTGGGCACAACAATATTATGGAGAGAGGACGTCATTGTTCTTGTTAGGTTATATTTATTTTAAAAAGAAAACATTTAAATCCAATGTCAAAGTAGATAAGTAGGTAAGCATCTAAAATTTGTCATTTTTCATTAAATTTATCATTAAAATATTCGTCAATTGTATAGTAAGTTTTAGTAGTTAGTAAGTATTTTAATTGTTTTATACATTTTATATTATTAGTCTCATTTTTCAACGCGTCAGGTATTTTGTTAAATATTTTGATCGACATTACGTAAGGGCTTGAAGAGTGCAGTTTGAGTCCGGGAAGCAGGTATCATAAGCTTGTTTTTCTACCGCAATGAGTGTGTCGTATGCATTACATCCCGTGTTGTGTAGAAATGTTTGTATTTCTTAGCAAATTTACATACTTCCATAATATAAATACATGGTAGGGTAAGAATCTTGTGTTGTTGAAAATATATGAAAATATATAAAAAAATATATAGTATATGATCCCTCTATGTTAAAAGAAAGATTAGGAACGGTCCAATGATTCTTTTATTGATAATAAATACGTAGGTACCTACATTTTTTATACAACATGGACATAGCATCATCAAGAAAACTGCACGTCTAATAATATTCAAAGACGCAAAATTGAATACAGCTATGTAATAAGTTATTCTACTCTGTGGCATCTCAAATCAGGATTATGACTAATTATCTTCGTTTTAAACTATTATCTTGGTATTAAAAAGATAAAGCTCTAATCTAGCTATTTCCATAGAACAGAAGACACTGAAACAATTACCTACCCGCTGTAGAGCATAATTAAAAAAAATAGGTTTACAAATAAGTTTATTAATAAATTCATATAATATTTTAAAATCAAAAAACGAATATTATAAATATCAAAATATTAGACACTGGTAAGTTGAAATGACAGCCACTACTATTTATGGTACATTTACAGTAAAATAAATGCAGCGACAAATGTGGCCATATTTTTTTTTATAGAAGTCAACTGACCTTTGTCAAGTTTGCAAGCATGTTTTTTCACCATTTTTTATAGACTATTTTGTGTCTCACAATATTTATTAAGTTTGAATAATATACTCTATAAATAATGACGGAAAAACAAGCTACCGAATAGTTCTCAATTGCATCGGAATAATTAAGTCGACTGGTCGTGGTAAGTCAATTGGAATAAAAAATTCTGTTATTAAAAAAACACAACAAAAAGTTCTGGTACCACGCGAGCGAAGCTATGGCACAATACGAGGCATGCCTTTTAAGTTCTGTCGTTTCCATATTTTCCGGCAATTTTGAATTTGGAACTGTTCTATATTCGAATGTGTTTACATTTTGAATCTCAAAACAGTTGAAAGTATTAGGATTAATGCTATTGTTTAGTCACAGTTTCGAATTGAATCTGTCAGGTAACGTACGAAAATGAATCTTTCTAAGGAAAATGTTCGTGCAATAATTTTCTACAACTTTAGAAGAGGCCTGACACGGCTTCAGTGTTTAGAAGAGCTAACATCTGTATTCAGTGATGTAGCCCCATGTCTGCGGACTGTCGAACGCTGGTATTTAGAATTCCAGCGTGGACATACTAGTGTTAGTGACAGATTTCGCGAAGGACGCCAAAATCCGCCTTCACTGAAGATAACATCATTGCTGTGAGACAACTAATTCTCGCAGATCGTTATGTGACGTATCGAGAGATAGAGGCTCTATTAGGCATCTCAGGGACAACCATTCAGAAGATCTTGCATGAAGCGCTTGGTGTGAGAAAGCTAGTTTGCCGTTGGATACCGCATCTGCTTTCCGACGATCACAAGGCGGCCCGCGTCAGATGGTGTAAGAAAACTCTGCAAAGGTTCAACCGAGGGGAGTCAAATCACGTCTACGACATCATAAGTGGTGACGAATCTTGGATCTATGCCTACGATCCTGATACCAAACAACAATCTACAATCTGGGTCTTTCAAGACGAGCCAAAGCCGACTAAAGTTGTTCGTTCTCGAAGCACTTCAAAGAAGATGGTGGCCACGTTCGTTGGAAAAACCGGCCATGTTGCGACTATTGCACTTGAAGATCGTAGAACGGTTAACGCAGAGTGGTATACTACAGTTTGTTTACCACAAGTCATCGCCGAACTTCGAAAATCTAACTCAAAGCGACGCATCATCCTGCACCACGACAACGCAAGCTCACACAGCGCTCGTCAAACGATTGAGTATTTGAAGCAGGAAAAAGTAGAAATTCTTGACCATCCTCCATACAGTCCTGACCTAAGCCCTAATGATTTCTTTACATTTCCTAAAATTAAGAAAAGTCTTCGTGGTCAAAGGTTCCAGTCCGGTGAAGAAGCAGTCGACGCTTTCAAGACAGCCATTTTGAACACCCCACTTTAGAGTGGAATAAATGTTATAATAACTGGTTTGAGCGAATGGAAAAGTGTTTTAAGCTACGTTGTGAATACTTTGAAAAACAATAAAAAGTACTATAAGGTTCTAGATGTGTTTTTTTCTTCAAACGACAAAACTTAAAAGGCATGCCTCGTATTAGCTATTTAAACAGGAATATTCAACAGGAGTCACCATACTTTCGGCTGCAGTTGTCGGTCCCGCACGTCAAGCGTCCACTCGGCTTTCCCTTCTTGTACGGAGCCTGGTCAATTATATTTCCCCTGAAAAATAAAAGAATAATATCATTACAAAACGATCGTCTAACAGTGTGTCTGTAGTGATACTACACAGACAATGCAACGCCGGCTGTTGTGTCCGAACACCTGCACGATGGAAGATTTAAACACGGGTAGGTAGGTACTCCTGACGACATCAATGTAGCTAAGTACCCGTCTAATAAAATTTATGTAGGTATCTAGAACTATTGACACCCTAAAATAAAGATTCGAAAACGGAACAGACGGAACTTCTCGTTCTGCGTCGGGATTTGGGAAATATTGGGAAGTTATTCATGGCTCAACGCATCTTGTCCGAAATTTTAGTAATGATTATTCCAGAATCCCCTTGTAGGTATCAGCTTATGCTTAGTAATAAAAAACACTAGGAAATTTTTAACGAATTCTCTAGTCCAATAATAATAACCCGGCACTAGATTTTTTTCACTTTTTTATGAGATTAATAGCACATAACTGTGTCAGGTATCGCAAACAAAGAAACACGTGCGGTAAAAACAACTATTGTTTTTTAAAACTAGTGGTTATATTTTAATTTATATATTTATGTTATATATTGATTTAAAAAAATATATATTATTTGTAATCTTTGACAAACAAAACAGTGCCACGAAATAAATAACTTGACCTACAGTTTCATTCAAACTACAGGTATCGGGAGTTCATGTAACGTGATTACACTTTTTTGCGGTACAAATTGCAGTTATTCTGGATTTCAGACTTTTGCCCATATTTGTGTTACTTAAGCTACACGTATACCAAATTACAGCACTGTAGGGTCACTGGTGTACCCTGTGAATTTTGTCAAAGTTCAGTTTTTATTATGGCTAATAACTCAAAACCTACAAGGACCTTACTAAAAATAAAAACGGAGTTCCATTTGAACTAATAGTCTCATTTTCATTTTTTTACCCCTCGTGAACCCCAATATCTCAACAACCCCCCCCCCCCCCCCCCCCCCAACATTTTTAGCTCATTTAGTCACACCAAAATTGTGCCATCACTACCTATCTATGTATCAAATTTCACGATGATCGGATCAACGCTTCGAAAATTATCCTCGGACAAACCAACATACATACATACAACGCCGATTTGCCCAAGTTGATTTAGACATCTCGCTTCGCTCGATCAATTAAATAAATTTGCCTTACCTTGGGCCATAGTTGCAGACAACTAAATAAAAATCCCAATTGTTTCTCCTAGAGTGAGATATGGCGCATCCAAGGTATATCGAGTTTGACCACGCCATCTAAAAAGAAAATTTGAATAGCATTTCACCTTTCATACTTCTGTAGAGTCCAGTGGGTATGGAACGGTGAATTTTAAAATTGTTGCTTAAAATTAAAACTGTTTACAAATTCACCCTGTAAATATAGTTGTAGATAATTATACTACCGGGTGAATTTGTAAACGGGATTTGCCAGTCTTAGGCAGTTGTCTCACCGCCGGCGATGAGCGAGAAGCGAGTCGAGCTAGAAACTAGAATCGAGTTGGCGAGCAGCGAGAAGCGAGTGTACTGTTCCTATAGTTGTTTCGCTGGGCTAGTGCAGCGAGTGAGCGAGTGCGGCGAGCGATACTCATCATCTCACGGCGTCTGTTCTGACCGCCAAGCGAGCATCGCTGAGCGAGTGTTGCAGTCGCTGCGACAAAATAGTGGAGAGCGAGTTCTCGCCGGCAGTGAACGGCCAGCGATCAACTACATGTACGCAATAAGTGTCTTAGGATACTCGCGTATAGGCATAAATTAGGCCGGTCACTGTCAGGATATGACAATCGGTGTAAATTCTTTGGGGTCGATACTTTAACTTACAGAAGAGATTATATTAACCTGATATATTTACACAAAATTCTTCATTCAACTATGGACTGCCCTAGTTTATTGGCGTCCATTGACATAAATATCAGATATAGATCCCGCAACCCTGCAACCTATAAAGGTATCCTTATACAAAAACAATGTTTCATTTAACAATCTTCTCCCTCGAACGTGTCGTCTATATAACAAGCTGATTGCATTATATGACGTGGATATCTTTTGTACTAATACCCGTAGGTTTAAACGGTACATCTATAAATTCCTGCTTCTTTATTATAACAAAAATAGGTAATGTTGTTTAATTGTCAAAATGCTTTTGTTAAGTTAATTATGTCTTGTTTAAATTTGCGGTTTCTAGTTTTAAGGTAATTTAATTTTAATGCATGCTACACTTTTTTATCGTATTCACATATTTGATTACAATCTAGATATAAAATTGTATGGTTGGTTTAATTAGTGCTAAGTGGATTGTAACCTGTTTTGTAGATTAATAAATAAAATAAAATAAAAATACGCGTCTCTTTTACTGACACGGAATCCATATATTTTGTTCGTTCCTTGAGCGAGAAAATAGTTGATAGCAAATCGCTTACTCGCCGGCGCGGCGGTGAGACAAGTGTCTCACAAAATAATAAAATAGAATAATATTTAGCAACACCACCCTAACAATTAATAAAAAATACCAAATTTACATATTAGGTTGGGGAAAAAGTTTCTTCGCATTTTTTAAGAAAATTCAAAACATTTTTTAATATAGTTTATTTACATTTAAATAAAGTATGTAGGTACCATTTTGTTCGATAACTTTTTGCCATCTTGTAGTTAGGGACATGATCCCATTGCTATAGAAATTTTGGGGCTTCTGATCAAAATACCGCGACAAGTGGTTTTGGCAGTCCTCTCGTGATGTTACCCTGACAGTGCCTAAAGAATCTGAAGAGACCGAAACAGGTGGAAATCTGAAGGTATGCACTATACGGCGGATGCATTAACACCTCCCAGCCAAACTCTCTTAATTTTTACTGAGTGGCTAAAGGTGTGTGAGGTCTAGCGTTATCATGATGAAAAACCACACCCCTTCTGTTGATTAATTGCGGCCGCTTTCTCCCAACTTCTTCATCAGTTGTTCGCAGTAGAGTTCAGAATCGATGGTCCTGCCTGGTGGTAACAGCTCATAATGAATAATGCCCTTCCAATCCCATTACACACACAGCATCACCTTGTTGCGAGTTAACCCGGGTTTGGCCACAGTCTGTGAAGCCTGACCGGCCTTTGACCACGACTTTTTTCGCACGTTCTTGTCGTATGTGATCCACTTTTCATCACCAGTTATCAGCTTCTTCAAAAATGGTTCGGTTTCATTACGTCGTAATAAAGAATCACAAATGAGTACACGGATCATTAGGTTTCTTTCAGTGAGCTCGTGGGGTACCCAAATATCGAGCTTTTTTGTGTACCCAGTTTTTTTCAAATGCGCCAAAACTGTTTTGTGGTCAATTCCCAGTTCTTCAGCTACGTCGTAACTACTAATATGCCGATCTTGCTCCACTTTTTCAAAAATGGCATCAATTTTATCCGTAATAGGGCGACCAGAGCGACGTGCATCTTTGACATCAAAATTTCCGGATTGAAAACGCTTAAACCAAATTAGTGCTACTCTCACAGACACTGCACTAGGTCCATAAACATCGCAAATTTTTTTCGCGGCTTGCGTTGCATTTTTACCTTTTTTGTAGTAAAATTTTAAAATGTATCGATTTTCTTCATTAAATTCACTCATCTTAACAGTACGAAAAACAAATGAAAATCACACATTTTCCTAATTTGAATTTGGAATTATCTTCTTTAAAATTTAAACTTTAAATGATACCAAAACCAGCCAGATACAAATAGTATAGCCAAAGAGATTTTATTACAAGTTCATACATACTATAATGCGAAAAGACTTTTCCCCCAACCTATTATAAGCACAAACTAAGTATGAGTGGTTGCAAAAGAGCCAACATACCTGTGTGTAATGCCCAATAGGTTGACCTGTACCAAAATCGGTCGGTTCTAACTTTTTGTAGAGAAAGTCCTTGTGTTCATCGAACCACGATTCCATTGCTGCCTCTTCCATCTCGAAATCATCAAGGTCTTGGCCAGTTATGCCGTACTCGTAGATATTCTCACCGACCCTGAACCTCCGTGAAGCTAGAAACAGAACAAGTTATTTTTTACAAAATTTTAAAAATCTATAAATTTCTATTTACTTACTTAAAAGTGCTGATAATCTTTAGATCAGCTAACCTGATCAACATCACACAGTTTACACTAGCTAAGAAACACACAAGCTAAACAAGCTTTCTATAAAATAAAACCTCGTCGAAATTGGTCCTTCCATTGAAGAACTACGATGCCAGACAGACACAGAGACAACTTATAACAACCCTGTCTTTTTGCATCGGGTATAATAAAAATATAAAACCCTATTGCGCTGGATTCATATTTCGTCACCATCACAAAGTGCTCCGGAATAGTTTTTAGTTTGAATCTGAACCAAAGGCGAGTTGGCTATTCATTCTTATTTCCGTGCCCAAAATATTTTTCTATTAAAGTATTTTATTTAATACAAAAAAAAGTTTAAATATTTTCACAGGTTTCACTTAGGGTAAACATACATTTAAGACGATATGTAAAGAAAATTGAGGCGCTTAGTAACTGTCGTATTCAATAACGAAAAATGGTACTGATTTCATACTTAAGCAATATTTACTTGAGGATTTAAACTACACAAATGAAAGTCAGAAACGCAATTGGTGAAACCTTTCTCGATACAATTATTTGTCAAAATCGGCTCTTTTAAAACACTAATATCGTTCATTCTCCGACTCTAGAAAAGATTTAAAGTAATTTTTTACACAGTTATGTAGGTAATTATGGTACCTAAATTAATGGAAAACCATTTTTTTTTCATTTGTTGGTTCTCATGCAATTTGAGATTTTATCGTTTGTCGCTTACGTCATTTACTTCTGCGACAATGCGGCGCGGCTATGATACATGTTTGTCTCGTTCTTCACCTAAGCAAGTAAATAGCACTATCACGTTTTTGCGCGCAGAGCACAGATCTATCTATATGCTCCGCCATCGTCACCGAAATTTGTATATCGTCGTAACGAGAGCCCTGTGCATCGCCTTTTATACTGGTTTTAACTCTCTTCCTAATCCTATCAACCATAAAAAATAGCACATAACAATCGCATAAAAAAGTTTTTTTGCAGTTATCAGGTAAAATATACCAACTTACAAATGGTTACATCCGGATTGTGCTGAAATTTATTATTCGATGCCCATTTACTTGCTTTTGCAGCTAACTCGGCGTCCCATATCTAGAATACATACAAACATAATTATTACGTGACTGACCTACAAACTACATTCATTTTTGAATTTGTTTTAGGAATGGATCTGCGTGTAATAAAAAAAAAATCTATATTTCAATCAAATTATAAAGTTGAAAATCCCTTCCATACATTGCGGCGACTTTAAACTGTGCGGTTTGTGTGGAATGGTGGATTTTAAATTTCAATAATGGATTGAGATAAACATATATATTAGATTATTGTTCTGGATTACGGGCAGAGCCGTTCCTCAAAATTGATCAATTGTTACAAATTAACCCTGTAAATCACAGAATTGATAATGAAAACTTCCAAACTTTATATAAGTAGATACTTAAGTTTGGAATGAGCATAGAAAAATTAACTTGTAAAAATCACTTACCATAGAGTTCATTTCCGAAGCAGCTGGCTGCCCCGAAATTGAACCTTCAGCAAGCTGGAGACGTCTCAAGTTATGTCCGTCGACAAATTTCTTAATTCCATTGCATTTCAGATTAATCACTAAAATCAAATCATAAAACTAATATTTTGTTATTGGTTCTCGTAACTCAATATAAAAATAGGTACCAATATTATACAACCTGTTTTGCTATGTACGACATTAATTTAAAACACACGTGCGGCATCGTGGTAACTGATTTTACAGTTGGGTTTAATACCCGTTGCATTACTATTTCTCCAGAAATCCATACATTTACAATAAACAATTTTTAACATAAATCGGCGGCGTCTTTGCTACGATGCCCCTTTGTCAGTTTAACAGGTACCTACTTACATGATGAATGCGTATGATTTGTTTCCCTATTTTATACAAGCTGTTTCATTGATACATAGTCGACAATTTTAAATTTTCTGTGTTAATGAATTTGAAGAAAAACCGTGTTTTCATTTAATGTCGTACATAATAAAACACATTAAATGAAATCTATCGAAACTCTGCAAAATACTCACATTCGCACTGAACAAGTCCAACATAAACCATGAAGTAAACAAAGCGAATGCCCATTGTTTAAGAATTTGTAAACGAGGAGTTATCAATAGCTGAGCAAAACCTTGACTGAATCTTTCGTTCTATCCCACTACTTATACAAAATACGGACATAATAGCAAGTCGATGACTAAAAAAAAACAAAAAGTAACCAAAGCGAATGACCGTTGTTTAAGAATTTGTGAACGAGGAATTATCGATAGCTGAGTAAAACATATACAAAGTACGGACATAATAGCAAACCAATGACTAAGAAACATTAGGCCAGCGGTATGACATTGTTTTACTCGCAATGTTGGTGAACCCCATGAAATAGATAGGGGTGTCCAATTTAAAATTATATTATATAAAGCTCGATTACCACTCACTGACTGACTGACTCATTGACATGTTTGTTCTCCCAGATGCCACCTCGTAGGGTGAAAATGTTTGGTGGGATCGTATAGAAGGAGTTCCGATGAGTTGGGAATAAATCCTAAAGTACCCCTTTTGTCCCCCATTCGCTCCCATCCACCTCGTATCTCGGAAAGTATAGGTCTTAGAGCGTTGGTGCAAAAACTAATGTTGCAGAGGACATTTTTTTATATCCGGTTCCATGAAAAAAAAATTGTCTTTCATACAAAAAAAAAATTGTCCCATACAAAATATTTCTGTATGAATACCGTAAACCGTATATTTCGTTTGCCGTAATTTTCATACTGTTTTTGTAGGGAGCCCATGGCTTGTGTGTACTATAAAATTACTGTAAATTTGCTTGATTCTATATAATGGTGGTGGAGGGGCATGAGACAACTTTCATAGTTTTTGCAAAGGTCATCATCATCATTTTGGAACATCCAATTTTTTTTTTTTTTTTAGTATGCAACGTTCATCATGTTTATTTTGGAACATCCACATTTTTTTAATTATGCCTCATCCACAATGATCACTTTGAAACGTCATTTTTTTTTTTTTTATTATGCAACATCCACTGTGATCATTTTGGTACATCATTTTTTTAATTATGCCTCATCCACAATGATCACTTTGGAACGTCAATTATTTTTTTTTATTATGCATCATCCACTGTGATCATTTTGTAACATCATTTTTTTTCAATTATGCCTCATCCACAATGATCACTTTGAAACGTCATTTTTTTTTTTTATTATGCAACATCCACTGTGATCATTTTGGTACATCATTTTTTTAATTATGCCTCATCCACAATGATCACTTTGGAACGTCAATTTTTTTTTTTTTATTATGCATCATCCACTGTGATCATTTTGGTACATCATTTTTTTCAATTATGCCTCATCCACAATGATCACTTTGAAACGTCATTTTTTTTTTTATTATGCAACATCCACTGTGATCATTTTGGTACATCATTTTTTTAATTATGCCTCATCCACAATGATCACTTTGGAACGTCAATTATTATTTTTTTTTATTATGCATCATCCACTGTGATCATTTTGGAACATCATTTTTTTTAATTATGCCTCATCCACAATGATCACTTTGGAACGTCAATTATTATTTTTTTTTTGTATTATGCAACATCCACTGTGATCATTTTGGTACATCATTTTTTTTATTATGCCTCATCCACAATGATCACTTTGGAACGTCAATTATTTTTTTTTATTATGCAAAATCCTTTGTGATCTTTTTGGAAAATCAATTTTTTTTAATTATGCCTCATCCACAATGATCACTTTTGGAACGTCAATTTTTTTTTACTATGCAAAATCCTTTGTGATCATTTTGGAACATCATTTTGTTTTAAATTATGCCTCATCCACAATGATCACTTTTGGAACGTCATTTTTTTTATTATGCAAAATCCTTTGTGATCATTTTGGAAAATCATTTTTTTTAAATTATGCCTCATCCACAATGATTATTTTGGAACGTCAATTTCTTTTTTTTTATTATGCAACATCCACTGTGATAATTTTGGAACATCAATTTTTTTTAATTATGCCTCATCAGCAATGATCATTTTGGAACGTCAATTTTTTTTTAAATTGTGCCTCATCCACAATGATCACTTTTGGAACGTCAATTTTTTTTTTATTATGCAACATCCACTGTGATCATTTTGGAACATCAATTTTTTTTTATTTATGCCTCATCCACTATGATCATTTTTGAACGTCAATTTTTTTTTATTATGCGACATCCACTATTCGAACATTCTCTTTGATTGCTTGTTACACTTCGTCATCCTCTTTTATTGTTTCTTCCGCCTCCACATCTTCTATTTTTGCATGTTCCACTTCGTTATCCTTTTAAAATGCTTCTTCTACTTCATATCCTCTTTAATTGCTTCAGTTACTTCATTATGCGCTCTACAAAATTGTGGTGTTTCATACAAAACTTCAATCGCTCATATCTTCTAAACGGGAAGAGCTAGCCCTAGCAAACTTGTACAAAATATTGGTGTAAATTTTTGGTGGAACTGTTTTTTTATTGTCATCCTTGACATCCTTTTTGAATGCTTCTCTCACTTCGTCATCTTCTTTGAATGTTTTTTCCACTTCGACATCATCTTTGACTGCTTCTTTAACTTCGATATCCTCTTTGATTGCTTCTCCCACTTCGATATCGTCTTTGACTGCTTCTTCCATTTCGATATCGTCTTTGATTGCTTTTTCACTTCGTCATCTTCTTTGAATGCTTCTACCACCTTGTTATCCTCTTTGATTGCTTACTCAACTTCAATTTCCTCTTTGATTGTTTCTGCCACTTCGATATCCTATTTGATTGCTTCTCCCACTTCAACATTCTCTTTGATAGTTTCTTCCACTTCGATATCCAATCAACAAATTTATGATTTTTCTTACAAAACTTTAATCGCTCGTATCTTCGAAACGGGAAGAGATAGCACTAGCAAACTTTGACAAAATATTAGTACAAATTTTTGATCATTATCATTTTACAACATACATTTATATTATGCAACGTCAATCCTGATCATTTTGGAACGTCCAGATTTTTTTTATGCAACGTTCATCATGATCTTTTTTGCAACGTTCAATTTTTTTTATACAACTATTATCATGATCATTTTGGAACATCCAATTTTTTTCTCTTTGATTGCTTGTTCCACTTCGATATCCTCTTTGATTGCTTCTTCCACATTGATATCCTATTTGATTGCTTCTTTAACTTTGGTATCCTCTACGATTGCTTCTTCCACTTCGATATCCTCTTTTATTCCTTCTTCATCTTCAATATCCATTGGATTGCTTCTTCATCTTTGATATCCTCTTTGATGGCATTTTCACTTCGGTATCCTCTGTAAGGGCTCCTTCCTCTTTGATTTCCGTTTGATTGCTTCTTGCACTGCAATATTTTCTTTGATTGCGTCTTCATATTCGATATCGTTTTTGATTGCATTTTTACTTCGATATCCTGTGATGGCTTCTTCCACTTTGATATCCTCTTTGATTGCTTCTTCCACTTCGATATCCGCTTTGATTGCTTGTTCCATTTTGATATCGTCTTTGACTATTTCTTTCACTTCGATATCGACTTTGATTGCTTTTTTCACTTCGTCATCCTCTTTGAATACTTCTACCAACTCGGTATCCTCTTTGATTCCTTAGTCAACTTCAATTTCTTCTTTGATTGTTTCTGCCACTTCGATATCCTATTTGATTGCTTCTTCCACTTCAACATTCTCTTTGATAGTTTCTTCCACTTCGATATCCAATCAACAAATTTATGATTTTTCTTACAAAACTTTAATCGCTCGTATCTTCTAAACGGGAAGAGATAGCACTAGCAAACTTTGACAAAATATTAGTACAAATTTTTGATCATTATCATTTTGCAACATACATTTATATTATGCAACGTCAATCATGATCATTTTGGAACGTCCAGATTTTTTTTTATGCAACGTTCATCATGATCTTTTTTGCAACGTTCAATTTTTTTTTATACAACCATTATCATGATCATTTTGGAACATCCAATTTTTTTCTCTTTGATTGCTTGTTTATCTTTGATTGCTTCTTTAACTTTGATATCCTCTACGATTGCTTGTTCCGCTTCGATATCCTCTTTTATTCCTTCTTCATCTTCAATATCCATTGGATTGCTTCTTCCACTTCGATATCGTCTTTGATTGCTTTTTTTACTTCGTCATCCTCTTAGAATGCTTCTACCACCTTGGTATCCTCTTTGATTTCTTCCTCAACTTTAATTTCCTCTTTGATTGTTTCTGCTACTTCGATATCCTATTTGATTGCTTCTTTCACTTCAATATCCTCTTTGATTGCTTCTTCCACTTCGATATCATCTTTGATTGCTTCTTCCACTTCGATATCCTCTAAGATTGCTTCTTCCACTTCGATACCTTCTTTGATTGCTTCTTCCACTTCGATATCGTCTTTGATTGCTTTTTTCACTTCGTCATCTTAGAATGCTTCTACCACCTCGGTATCCTCTTTGATTGCTTACTCAACTTCAATTTCCTCTTTAATAGTTTCTGCTAATTCGATATCCTATTTGATTGCTGCTTTCACTTCAATATCCTGTTTGATTGCTTCTTGCACTTCGAAATCATATTTGATTGCTGCTCCCATTTGGATATCTTCTTTGATTTGATTGCTTCTTCCATTTCGATATCGTCTTTGACTGCTTCTTACACATGTATATCCTTTTTGATCGCTTTTAACAGCTCGAAATCCTCTTTGATTGCTTCTTCGACAAAAACAATAACACGCGAGTTGCGTGCAACTCGCGCACTACGCAACCTCTAGTTATATTATATAAAGCTCGATTACCACTCACTGACTGACTGACTCATTGACATGTTTGTTCTCCCAGATGCCACCTCGTAGGGTGAAAATGTTTGGTGGGATCGTATAGAGGGAGTTCCGATGAGTTGGGAATAAATCCTAAAGTACCCCTTTTGTCCCCCATTCGCTCCCATCGACCTCGTATCTCGGAAAGTATAGGTCTTAGAGCGTTGGTGCAAAAACTAATGTTGCAGAGGACATTTTTTTATATCCGGTTCCATGAAAAAAAAATTGTCTTTCATACAAAAAAAAAATTGTCCCATACAAAATATTTCTGTATGAATACCGTAAACCGTATATTTCGTTTGCCGTAATTTTCATACTGTTTTTGTAGGGAGCCCATGGCTTGTGTGTACTATAAAATTACTGTAAATTTGCTTGATTCTATATAATGTTGGTGGAGGGGCATGAGACAACTTTCATAGTTTTTGCAAAGGTCATCATCATCATTTTGGAACATCCAATTTTTTTTTTTTTTTTAGTATGCAACGTTCATCATGTTTATTTTGGAACATCCACATTTTTTTAATTATGCCTCATCCACAATGATCACTTTGGAACGTCATTTTTTTTTTTTTTTTATTACGCAACATCCACTGTGATATTTTGGTACATCATTTTTTTTAATTATGCCTCGTCCACAATGATCACTTTGGAACGTCAATTATAATTATTTTTTTTTATTATGCAACATCCACTATGATCATTTTGGAACATCATTTTTTTTTCAATTATGCCTCATCCACTATGATCACTTTGGAACGTCAATTTTTCTATGATCACTTTGAAACGTCATTTTTTTTTTTTTTTTTTATTATGCAACATACACTGTGATATTTTGGTACATCATTTTTTTAATTATGCCTCATCCACAATGATCACTTTGGAACGTCATTTTTTTTTTTTTATTATGCAACATCCGCTATGATCATTTTGGTACATCATTTTCTTAATTACGCCTCATCCACAATGATCACTTTGGAACGTCAATTATTTTTTATTTTTTTATTATGCATCATCCACTGTGATCATTTTGGAACATCATTTTTTTTTTCAATTATGCCTCATCCACTAGGATCACTTTGGAACGTCAATTTTTCTATGATCACTTTGAAACGTCATTTTTTTTTTTTTTTTTATTATGCAACATCCACTGTGATATTTTGGTACATCATTTTTTTTAATTATGCCTCATCCACAATGATCACTTTGGAACGTCAATTTTTTTTTTTTTTATTATGCAACATCCACTATGATCATTTTGGTACATCATTTTTTAATAACGCCTCATCCACAATGATCACTTTGGAACGTCAATTATTTTTTATTTTTTTATTATGCATCATCCACTGTGATCATTTTGGAACATCATTTTTTTTCAATTACGCCTCATCCACTATGATCACTTTGGAACGTCATTTTTTTTTATTATGCAACATCCACTGTGATATTTTGGTACATCATTTTTTTTTAATTATGCCTCATCCACAATGATCACTTTGGAACGTCAATTATTATTTTTTTTACTTTGCAACATCCACTATGATCATTTTGGTACATCATTTTTTTAATTACGCCTCATCCACAAGGATCACTTTGGAACGTCAATTATTTTTTATTTTTTTATTATGCATCATCCACTGTGATCATTTTGGAACATCATTTTTTTTTCAATTATGCCTCATCCACTATGATCACTTTGGAACGTCATTTTTTTTTTTTTTATCATGCAATATCCACTGTGATATTTTGGTACATCATTTTTTTTAATTATGCCTCATCCACAATGATCACTTTAGAACGTCAATTTTTTTTTTACTATGCAAAATCCTTTGTGATCATTTTGGAAAATCATTTTTTTTTAAATTATGCCTCATCCACAATGATCATTTTGGAACGTCAATTTTTTTTAATTATGCCTCATCCACAATGATCATTTAGGAACGTCAAAAATTTTTTTTTATATTATGTGACATCCACTGTGATCATTTTGGAACGTCAATTTTTTTTTTATATAATGTAACATCCACTATGATCATTTTGGAACGTCGAAATACTTTTTAATTGCTTCTTCTACTTGGATATCTTTTTTGATTGCTTCTTCCACTTCGATATCCTCTTTGAATGTTTCTTCCACTTTCATATCTTCTCAACAAAATTATGATTTTTCTTAAAAACTTTAATCGCTCGTATCGTCTTAACGAAAATAAATAGGCATAGTAAACTTTTACAAAATGGTAGTACAAATTTTGGGTAAAATAGTTTTTTCATTGTCATGACAGTCTTTTTACATGCTTCTCTCACTTCGATATCTTCTTTGATGGCTTCTTCCACTTCGATATACTTTTTAATTGCTTCTTCTACTTGGATATATTTTTTGATTGCTTCTTGCACTTCGATATCCTCTCATCAAAATTATGATTTTCCTTAAAAAACTTTAATCGTTCGGATCTTTTAAATGGTAAGAGATAGACATAACAAACTTTTATAAATTGGTAGCACAAATTTTTGGTGGAATCGTTATTTTACGGTCATCATCGCCCTTGACATCATTTTGAATTCTTCTCTCACTTACTTTTCGTCTTCGAATGTTTCTTCCACTTTGATATCCTCTTTGATTGTTTCTATAACTTCGAAATCCTCTTTGATGGCATTTTTACTTCAATATATTTTTGAATTGCTTTTTC
Organism: Philereme transversata; assembly: GCA_963924445.1. Classification (NCBI taxonomy): domain Eukaryota; kingdom Metazoa; phylum Arthropoda; class Insecta; order Lepidoptera; family Geometridae; genus Philereme; species Philereme transversata. The sequence goes on from OZ004353.1 coordinate 11,647,091, forward strand.
TAATTTTATATCTTCTTTAATTGCTTTTTTTTACTTCAATTTCCACTCTACAAAATTATAAGTTTTAATACAAATCTTAAATCACTCGTATCTTCTAAACGGGAAGGGTTACCCCTAGCAAACTTTTATAAAATATTGGTACAAATTTTTGGTGGAATAGTTTTCTTAATACCATCATTGCCCTTGACATCCTTTTTGAATGCTTCTCTTACTTCGTCTTCCGCTTTGAATGCTTCTTTCACCTCGATGTCCTCTATTTTTGCTTCTTCCACTTTGATATCTTTTAAATTGCTTTTTCTATTTTTATATTTTCTTTAATTACTTCTCTTACTTCAATATCGACTCTACAAAATTATGGGTTTTAATACAAATCTTAAATCGCTCGTATCTTCTAAACGGGAAGAGTTACACCCAGCAAACTTTTACAAAATATTGGTACTAATTTTTGGTGGAATAGTTTTTTAATACCATCATTGCCCTTGACATCCTTTTTGAATGCTTCTCTTACTTCGTCTTCCGCTTTGAATGCTTCTTTCACCTCGATATCCTCTATTTTTGCTTTTTCCACTTTGATATCCTTTATAATTGCTTTTTCTATTTTTATATTTTCTTCAATTACTTCTCTTACTTCAATATCGACTCTACAAAATTATGGGTTTTAATACAAATCTTAAATCGCTCGTATCTTCTAAACGGGAAGAGTTACACCCAGCAAACTTGTACAAAATATTGGTACTAATTTTTGGTGGAATAGTTTTTTAATACCATCATTGCCCTTGACATCCTTTTTGAATGCTTCTCTTACTTTGTATTCCGCTTTGAATGCTTCTTTCACCTCGATATCCTCTATTTTTGCTTCTTCCACTTTGATATCCTTTTTAATTGCTTTATCTCCTTATATATTTTCTTCAATTGCTTCTTTTACTTCAGTTCCCACTCTACAAAATTATGGGTTTTAATATAAATCTTAAATCGCTCGTATCTTCTAAACGGGAACAGCTACGCCTAGCAAACTTTTACAAAATATTGGTACAAATTTTTGGTCGAATATTTTTTTTATTACCATCATTGATCTTGAAATCCTTTTTGAATGCTTCTTTCACCTCGATATCCTCTATTTTTGCTTCTTCCACTTTGATATACTTTTTAATTGCTTTTTCTACTTATATATTTTCTTCCATTGCTTCTTTTACTTCAATTCCCACTCTACAAAATTATGGGTTTTAATACAAATCTTAAATCGCTCGTATCTTCTAAACGGGAACAGTTACGCCTAGCAAACTTTTACAAAATATTAGTACAAATTTTTGGTGGAATAGTTTTTTTAATACAATCATTGCCCTTGACATCCATTTTGAATGCTTTTCTTACTTCTTTTTCCACGTTGAATGCTTCTTTCACCTCGATATCCTCTATTTTTGCTTCTTCCACTTTGATATCCTTTTTAATTGCTTTATCTACTTATATATTTTCTTCAATTGCTTCTTTTACTTCAATTCCCACTCTACAAAATTATGGGTTTTAATACAAATCTTAAATAGCTCGTATCTTCTAAACGGGAACAGTTACGCCTAGCAAACTTCTACAAAATATTGGTACAAATTTTTGGTCGAATATTTTTTTTATTACCATCGTTGATCTTGAAATCCTTTTTGAATGCTTCTTTCACCTCGATATCCTCTATTTTTGCTTCTTTCACTTTGATATCCTTTTTAATGTCTTTTTCTACTTATATGTTTTCTTCAATTGCTTCTTTTACTTCAATTTCTACTCTACAAAATTAAGGGTTTTCATACAAAACTTAAATCGCTCGTATCTTTTAAACGGGAAGAGATAGCTCGAGGAAACTTTTACAAAATATTAGTATAAGTTTTTGGTGAAACCGTTTTTTTATTTTTATCAATGTCCTCGACGTCTTTTACTCAATTTCAATTTCCTCTTTAATTGTTTCTGCTACTTCGATATCCTATTTGATTGCTTCTTTCACTTCAATATATTCTTTGATTGCTTCTTCCACTTCGATATCGTCTTTGACTGCTTCTTACACATGGATATCCTCTTCGATAGCTTTAAACAGCTCGATATCCTCTTTGATTGCTTCTTCCATTTTGATATCTTCTTTTATTGCTTCTACCAATTCGATATCATCTTCGATTTCTTTTTGATATCCTCTGTGATGGCTTCTTCCACTTCGATACCCTCTTTGATTGCTTCTTCCACTTCGATATCCTCTTTGATTGCTTCTTCCACTTCGATATCCTCTTTGATTGCTTCTTCCACTTCGATATCGTCATTGACTGTTTCTTCCACTTCGATATCGTCTTTGATTGATTTTTTCACTTCGTCATCCTCTTAGAACGCTTCTACCACCTCGGTATCCTCTTTGATTGCTTACTCAACTTTAATTTCCTCTTTGATTGTTTCTGCTACTTCGATATCCTATTTGATTGCTTCTTTCACTTCAATATCCTCTTTGATTGCTTCTTCCACTTCGATATCGTTTTTGACTTTTTCTTCTACTTCTATATCGTCTTTGATTGCTTTTTTTACTACGTCATCCTCTTAGAATGCTCTTACCACCTCGGTATCCTCTTTGATTGCTTACTTAACTTTAATTTCCTCTTTGATTGTTTCTGCTGCTTCGATATCCTATTTGATTGCTTCTTTCACTTCAATATCCTCTTTAATTGCTGCTTCCACTTGGAAATCCTCTTTGATTTGATTGCTTCTTCCATTTCGATATCGTCTTTGACTGCTTCTTACACATGGATATCCTCTTTGATGGCTTTTAACAGCTCGATATCCTCTTTAATTACTTCTTCGACTAAAAGAAAAACACGCGAGCTGCGAGCAGCTCGCGCACAACGCAACCTCTAGTTATATTATATAAAGCTCGATTACCACTCACTGACTGACTCATTGACATGTTTGTTCTCCCAGATGCCACCTCGTAGGGTGAAAATGTTTGGTGGGATCGTATAGAGGGAGTTCCGATGAGATGGGAATAAATCCTAAAGTACCCCTTTTGTCCCCCATTCGCTCCCATCCACCTCGTATCTCGGAAAGTATAGGTCTTACAGCGTTGGCGCAAAAACTAATGTTGCAGAGGACATTTTTTTATATCCGGTTCCATGAAAAAAAAATGGTCTTTCATACAAAAAAAAAATTGTCCCATACAAAATATTTCTGTATGAATACCGTAAACCGTAAATTTCGTTTGCCGTAATTTTCATACTGTTTTTGTAGGGAGCCCACGGCTTGTGTGTACTATAAAATTACTGTAAATTTGCTTGATTCTATATAATGGTGGTGGAGGGACATGAGATAACTTTCATAGTTTTTGCAAAGGTCATCATCATCATTTTGGAACATCCAATTTTTTTTTTTTTTTTTAGTATGCAACGTTCATCATGTTTATTTTGGAACATCCACATTTTTTTAATTATGCCTCATCCACAATGATCACTTTGAAACGTCATTTTTTTTTTTATTATGCTACATCCACTGTGATCATTTTGGTACATCATTTTTTTAATTATGCCTCATCCACAATGATCACTTTGGAACGTCAATTATTTTTTTTTTTTATTATGCATCATCCACTGTGATCATTTTGGTACATCATTTTTTTAATTATGCCTCATCCACAATGATCACTTTGGAACGTCAATTATTATTTTTTTTTATTATGCATCATCCACTGTGATCATTTTGTAACATCATTTTTTTTTTCAATTATGCCTCATCCACTATGATCACTTTGGAACGTCAATTTTTTTTTTTTATTATGCAACATCCACTGTGATACTTTGGTACATCAATTTTTTTAATTATGCTTCATCCACAATGATCACTTTGGAACGTCAATTATTATTTTTTTTATTATGCAACATCCACTGTGATCATTTTGGTACATCATTTTTTTAATTACGCCTCATCCACAATGATCACTTTGGAACGTAATTTTTTTTTATTATGCAAAATCCTTTGTGATCATTTTGGAAAATCATTTTTTTTAATTATGCCTCATCCACAATGATCATTTTGGAACGTCAATTTCTTTTTTTTTTATTATGCAACATCCACTGTGATAATTTTGGAACATCAATTTTTTTTAATTATGCCTCATCCGCAATGATCATTTTGGAACGTCAATTTTTTTTAAATTATGCCTCATCCACAATGATCACTTTTGGAACGTCAATTTTTTTTTTATTATGCAACATCCACTGTGATCATTTTGGAACATCAATTTTTTTTTATTTATGCCTCATCCACTATGATCATTTTGGAACGTCAATTTTTTTTTATTATGCGACATCCACTATTCGAATATTCTCTTTGATTGCTTGTTATACTTCGTCATCCTCTTTTATTGTTTCTTCCGCCTCCACATCTTCTATTTTTGCATGTTCCACTTCGTTATCCTTTTAAAATGCTTCTTCTACTTCATATCCCCTTTAATTGCTTCAGTTACTTCATTATGCGCTCTACAAAATTGTGGTGTTTCATACAAAACTTCAATCGCTCATATCTTCTAAACGGGAAGAGATAGCCCTAGCAAACTTGTACAAAATATTGGTATAAACTTTTGGTGGAACTGTTTTTTATTGTCATCCTTGACATCCTTTTTGAATGCTTCTCTCACTTCGTCGTCTTCTTTGAATGTTTTTTCCACTTCGACATCATCTTTGACTGCGTCTTTAACTTCGATATCCTCTTTGATTGCTTCTCCCACTTCGATATCGTCTTTGACTGCTTCTTCCATTTCGATATCGTCTTTGATTGCTTTTTCACTTCGTCATCTTCTTTGAATGCTTCTACCACCTTGGTATCCTCTTTGATTGCTTACTCAACTTCAATTTCCGCTTTGATTGTTTCTGCCACTTCGATATCCTATTTGATTGCTTCTTCCACTTCAACATTCTCTTTGATAGTTTCTTCCACTTCGATATCCAATCAACAAATTTATGATTTTTCTTACAAAACTTTAATCGCTCGTATCTTCTAAACGGGAAGAGATAGCACTAGCAAACTTTGACAAAATATTAGTACAAATTTTTGATCATTATCATTTTACAACATACATTTATATTATGCAACGTCAATCCTGATCATTTTGGAAAGTCCAGATTTTTTTATGCAACGTTCATCATGATCTTTTTTGCAACGTTCAATTTTTTTTATACAACTATTATCATGATCATTTTGGAACATCCAATTTTTTTCTCTTTGATTGCTTGTTCCACTTCGATATCCTCTTTGATTGCTTCTTCCACATTGATATCCTATTTGATTGCTTCTTTAACTTTGATATCCTCTACGATTGCTTGTTCCACTTCGATATCCTCTTTTATTCCTTCTTCATCTTCGATATCCATTGGATTGCTTCTTCATCTTTGATATTCTCTTTGATGGCATTTTCACTTCGGTATCCTCTGTAAGGGCTCCTTCCTCTTTGATTTCCGTTTGATTGCTTCTTGCACTGCAATATTTTCTTTGATTGCGTCTTCATATTCGATATCGTTTTTGATTGCATTTTTACTTCGATATCCTGTGATGGCTTCTTCCACTTTGATATCCTCTTTGATTGCTTCTTCCACTTCGATATCCGCTTTGATTGCTTGTTCCATTTTGATATCGTCGTTGACTATTTCTTTCACTTCGATATCGTCTTTGATTGCTTTTTTCACTTCGTCATCCTCTTTGAATACTTCTACCAACTCGGTATCCTCTTTGATTCCTTAGTCAACTTCAATTTTCTCTTTGATTGTTTTTGCTACTTCGATATCCTATTTGATTGCTTCTCCCACTTCAATATCCTCTTTGTTTACTCCTTCCACTTCGATATCATCTTCGATTTCCTTTTGATTGCTTCTTGCACTGCATTATTCTCTTTGATTGCGTCTTCATCTTCGATATCGTCTTTGATAGCATTTTCACTTCGATATCCTCTGTGATGGCTTCTTCCACTTCGATACCCTCTTTGATTGCTTCTTCCACTTCGATATCCTCTTTGATTGTTTCTTCCGCCTCGACATCTTCTATTTTTGCATGTTCCACTTCGTTATCCCTTTAAAATGCTTCTTCTACTTTCATATCCTCTTTAATTGCTTCAGTTACTTCATTATGCTCTCTACAAAATTGTGGTATTTCATACAAAACTTCAATCGCTCGTATCTTCTAAACGGGAAGAGATAGCCCTAGCAAACTTGTACAAAATATTGGTATAAATTTTTGGTGGAACTGTTTTTTTATTGTCATCCTTGACATCCTTTTTGAATGCGTCTCTCACTTCGTCATCTTCTTTGAATGTTTTTTCCACTTCGACATCATCTTTGACTGCTTCTTTAACTTCAATATCCTCTTTGATTGCTTCTCCCACTTCGATATCGTCTTTGACTGCTTCTTCCATTTCGATATCGTCTTTGATTGCTTTTTCACTTCGTCATATTCTTTGAATGCTTCTACCACCTTGGTATCCTCTTTGATTGCTTACTCAACTTCAATTTCCGCTTTGATTGTTTCTGCCACTTCGATATCCTATTTGATTGCTTCTTCCACTTCAACATTCTCTTTGATAGTTTCTTCCACTTCGATATCCAATCAACAAATTTATGATTTTTCTTACAAAACTTTAATCGCTCGTATCTTCTAAACGGGAAGAGATAGCACTAGCAAACTTTGACAAAATATTAGTACAAATTTTTGATCATTATCATTTTACAACATACATTTATATTATGCAACGTCAATCCTGATCATTTTGGAAAGTCCAGATTTTTTTATGCAACGTTCATCATGATCTTTTTTGCAACGTTCAATTTTTTTTATACAACTATTATCATGATCATTTTGGAACATCCAATTTTTTTCTCTTTGATTGCTTGTTCCACTTCGATATCCTCTTTGATTGCTTCTTCCACATTGGTATCCTCTTTGATTGCTTCTTTAACTTTGATATCCTCTACGATTGCTTGTTCCGCTTCGATATCCTCTTTTATTCCTTCTTTATCTTCAATATCCATTGGATTGCTTCTTCCACTTCGATATCGTCTTTGATTGCTTTTTTTACTTCGTCATCCTCTTAGAATGCTTCTACCACCTTGGTATCCTCTTTGATTTCTTCCTCAACTTTAATTTCCTCTTTGATTGTTTCTGCTACTTCGATATCCTATTTGATTGCTTCTTTCACTTCAATATCCTTTTTGATTGCTTCTTCCACTTCGATATCATCTTTGATTGCTGCTTCCACTTGGAAATCCTCTTTGATTTGATTGCTTCTTCCATTTCGATATCGTCTTTGACTGCTTCTTACACATGGATATCCTCTTTGATGGCTTTTAACAGCTCGATATCCTCTTTAATTACTTCTTCGACTAAAAGAAAAACACGCGAGCTGCGAGCAGCTCGCGCACAACGCAACCTCTAGTTATATTATATAAAACTGCATTACCACTGACTCACTGATTGACTCATTGACATCATTGTTCTCCCAGATGCCCCCTCGTAGGGTGGAAATGTTTGGTAGGATCGTATAGAGGGAGTTAGGTCGAGTTGGGAATAAATCCTAAAGTACCCCTTTTGTCCCCCGTTCGCTCCCATCTACCTCGTATCTCGGAAAGTATAGGTCTTACAGCGTTGGTGCAAAAACTAATATTGCAGAGGACATTTTTTTATATCCGGTTCCATGAAAAAAAAATTGTCTTTCATACAAAAAAAAAAATTGTCCCATACAAAATATTTCTGTATGAATACCGTAAACCGTATATTTCGTTTGCCGTAATTTTCATACTGTTTTTGTAGGGAGCCCACGGCTTGTGTGTACTATAAAATTACTGTAAAATTTGCTTGATTCTATATAATGGTTGTGGAGGGGCATGAGACAACTTTCATAGTTCTAGCAAAGGTCATCATCATCATTTTGGAACATCCAATTTTTTTTTTTTTTTAGTATGCAACGTTCATCATGTTTATTTTGGAACATCCACATTTATTTTTAATTTTTATGCCTCATCCACAATGATCACTTTGGAACGTCAATTTTTTTTTATTATGCAACATCCACTGTGATATTTTGGTACATCATTTTTTTAATTATGCCTCATCCACAATGATCACTTTGGAACGTCAATTTTTTTTTTATTATGCAACATCCACTGTGATCATTTTGGTACATCATTTTTTTAATTACGCCTCATCCACAATGATCACTTTGGAACGTCAATTATTTTTTATTTTTTTATCATGCATCATCCACTGTGATCATTTTGGAACATCATTTTTTTCAATTATGCCTCATCCACAATGATCACTTTGGAACGTCAATTATTTTTTTTTATTATGCAACATCCACTGTGATCATTTTGGTACATCATTTTTTTTTAATTATGCCTCATCCACAATGATCACTTTGGAACGTCAATTTTTTTTAATTATGCCTCATCCACAATGATCACTTTGGAACGTCAATTATTATTTTTTTTATTATGCAACATCCACTGTGATCATTTTGGTACATCATTTTTTTTTTCAATTATGCCTCATCCACTATGATCACTTTGGAACGTCAATTTTTTTTTTTTTATTATGCAACATCCACTGTGATCATTTTGGTACATCATTTTTTTAATTACGCCTCATCCACAATGATCACTTTGGAACGTCAATTATTTTTTATTTTTTTATTATGCACTGTGATCATTTTGGTACATCCTTTTTTTTAATTATGCCTCATCCACAATGATCACTTTGGAACGTCAATTATTTTTTTTTTATTATGCAACATCCACTATTCGAATATTCTCTTTGATTGCTTTGTACACTTCGTCATCCTCTTTTATTGTTTCTTCCGCCTCCATATCTTCTATTTTTGCATGTTCCACTTCGTTATCCTTTTAAAATGCTTCTTCTACTTCATATCCTCTTTAATTGCTTCAGTTACTTCATTATGCGCTCCACAAAATTGTGGTGTTTCATACAAAACTTCAATCGCTCATATCTTCTAAACGGGAAGAGATAGCCCTAGCAAACTTGTACAAAATATTGGTATAAATTTTTGGTGGAACTGTTTTTTTATTGTCATCCTTGACATCCTTTTTGAATGCTTCTCTCACTTCGTCATCTTCTTTGAATGTTTTTTCCACTTCGACATCATCTTTGACTGCTTCTTTAACTTCGATATCCTCTTTGATTGCTTCTCCCACTTCGATATCGTCTTTGACTGCTTCTTCCATTTCGATATCGTCTTTGATTGCTTTTTCACTTCGTCATCTTCTTTGAATGCTTCTACCACCTTGGTATCCTCTTTGATTGCTTACTCAACTTCAATTTCCTCTTTGATTGTTTCTGCCACTTCGATATCCTATGTGATTGCTTCTTCCACTGCAACATTCTCTTTGATAGTTTCTTCCACTTCGATATCCAATCAACAAATTTATGATTTTTCTTACAAAACTTTAATCGCTCGTATCTTCTAAACGGGAAGAGATAGCACTAGCAAACTTTGACAAAATATTAGTACAAATTTTTGATCATTATCATTTTACAACATACATTTATATTATGCAACGTCAATCCTGATCGTTTTGGAACGTCCAGATTTTTTTTATGCAACGTTCATCATGATCTTTTTTGCAACGTTCAATTTTTTTTATACAACTATTATCATGATCATTTTGGAACATCCAATTTTTTTCTCTTTGATTGCTTGTTCCACTTCGATATCCTCTTTGATTGCTTCTTCCACATTGATATCCTATTTGATTGCTTCTTTAACTTTGATATCCTCTACGATTGCTTGTTCCACTTCGATATCCTCTTTTATTCCTTCTTCATCTTCAATATCCATTGGATTGCTTCTTCATCTTTGATATCCTCTTTGATCGCATTTTCACTTCGGTATCCTCTGTAAGGGCTTCTTCCTCTTTGATTTCCGTTTGATTGCTTCTTGCACTGCAATATTTTCTTTGATTGCGTCTTCATATTCGATATCGTTTTTGATTGCATTTTTACTTCGATATCGTCTTTGACTGCTTCTTCCATTTCGATATCGTCGTTGATTGCTTTTTTCACTTCGTCATCTTCTTTGAATGCTTCTACCACCTCGGTATCCTCTTTGATTGCTTACTCAACTTCAATTTCCTCTTTGATTGTTTCTCCCTCTTCGATATCATCTTTGACTGCTTCTTCCATTTCGATATCGTCTTTGATTGCTTTTTTCACTTCGTCATCTTCTTTGAATGCTTCTACCGCCTCGGTATCCTCTTTGATTGCTTACTCAACTTCAATTTCCTCTTTGATTGTTTCTGCCACTTCAATATCCTATTTGATTGCTTCTTCCACTTCAACATTCTCTTTGATATTTTCTTCCACTTCGATATCCAATCAACAAATTTATGATTTTTCTTACAAAACTTTAATCGCTCGTATCTTCTAAACGGGAAGAGATAGCACTAGCAAACTTTGACAAAATATTAGTACAAATTTTTGATCATTATCATTTTGCAACATACATTTATATTATGCAACGTCAATCATGATCATTTTGGAACGTCCAGATTTTTTTTTATGCAACGTTCATCATGATCTTTTTTGCAACGTTCAATTTTTTTTTATACAACCATTATCATGATCATTTTGGAACATCCAATTTTTTTCTCTTTGATTGCTTGTTCCACTTCGATATCCTCTTTGATTGCTTCTTCCACATTGGTATCCTCTTTGATTGCTTCTTTAACTTTGATATCCTCTACGATTGCTTGTTCCGCTTCGATATCCTCTTTTATTCCTTCTTCATCTTCAATATCCATTGGATTGCTTCTTCCACTTCGATATCGTCTTTGATTGCTTTTTTTACTTCGTCATCCTCTTAGAATGCTTCTACCACCTTGGTATCCTCTTTGATTTCTTCCTCAACTTTAATTTCCTCTTTGATTGTTTCTGCTACTTCGATATCCTATTTGATTGCTTACTCAACTTCAATTTCCGCTTTGATTGTTTCTGCCACTTCGATATCCTATTTGATTGCTTCTTCCACTTCAACATTCTCTTTGATAGTTTCTTCCACTTCGATATCCAATCAACAAATTTATGATTTTTCTTACAAAACTTTAATCGCTCGTATCTTCTAAACGGGAAGAGATAGCACTAGCAAACTTTGACAAAATATTAGTACAAATTTTTGATCATTATCATTTTACAACATACATTTATATTATGCAACGTCAATCCTGATCATTTTGGAACGTCCAGATTTTTTTATGCAACGTTCATCATGATCTTTTTTGCAACGTTCAATTTTTTTTATACAACTGTTATCATGATAATTTTGGAACATCCAATTTTTTTCTCTTTGATTGCTTGTTCCACTTCGATATCCTCTTTGATTGCTTCTTCCACATTGATATCCTATTTGATTGCTTCTTTAACTTTGATATCCTCTACGATTGCTTGTTCCACTTCGATATCCTCTTTTATTCCTTCTTCATCTTCAATATCCATTGGATTGCTTCTTCATCTTTGATATCCTCTTTGATGGCATTTTCACTTCGGTATCATCTGTAAGGGCTCCTTCCTCTCTGATTTCCGTTTGATTGCTTCTTGCACTGCAATATTTTCTTTGATTGCGTCTTCATATTCGATATCGTTTTTGATTGCATTTTTACTTCGATATCCTGTGATGGCTTCTTCCACTTTGATATCCTCTTTGATTGCTTCTTCCACTTCGATATCCGCTTTGATTGCTTGTTCCATTTTGATATCGTCTTTGACTATTTCTTTCACTTCGATATCGTCTTTGATTGCTTTTTTCACTTCGTCATCCTCTTTGAATACTTCTACCAACTCGGTATCCTCTTTGATTCCTTAGTCAACTTCAATTTCCTCTTTGATTGTTTTTGCTACTTCGATATCCTATTTGATTGCTTCTCCCACTTCAATATCCTCTTTGTTTACTCCTTCCACTTAGATATCATCTTCGATTTCCTTTTTATTGCTTCTTGCACTGCATTATTCTCTTTGATTGCGTCTGCATCTTCGATATCGTCTTTGATAGCATTTTCACTTCGATATCCTCTGTGATGGCTTCTTCCACTTCGATACCCTCTTTGATTGCTTCTTCCACTTCGATATCCTCTTTGATTGTTTCTTCCGCCTCGACATCTTCTATTTTTGCATGTTCCACTTCGTTATCCCTTTAAAATGCTTCTTCTACTTTCATATCCTCTTTAATTGCTTCAGTTACTTCATTATGCTCTCTACAAAATTGTGGTCTTTCATACAAAACTTCAATCGCTCGTATCTTCTAAACGGGAAGAGATAGCCCTAGCAAACTTGTACAAAATATTGGTATAAATTTTTGGTGCAACTGTTTTTTTATTGTCATCCTTGTGACATCCTTTTTGAATGCTTCTCTCACTTCGTCATCTTCTTTGAATGTTTTTTCCACTTCGACATCATCTTTGACTGCTTCTTTAACTTCGATATCCTCTTTGATTGCTTCTCCCACTTCGATATCGTCTTTGACTGCTTCTTCCATTTCGATATCGTCTTTGATTGCTTTTTCACTTCGTCATCTTCTTTGAATGCTTCTACCACCTTGGTATCCTCTTTGATTGCTTACTCAACTTCAATTTCCGCTTTGATTGTTTCTGCCACTTCGATATCCTATTTGATTGCTTCTTCCACTTCAACATTCTCTTTGATAGTTTCTTCCACTTCGATATCCAATCAACAAATTTATGATTTTTCTAACAAAACTTTAATCGCTCGTATCTTCTAAACGGGAAGAGATAGCACTAGCAAACTTTGACAAAATATTAGTACAAATTTTTGATCATTATCATTTTACAACATACATTTATATTATGCAACGTCAATCCTGATCATTTTGGAACGTCCAGATTTTTTTTATGCAACGTTCATCATGATCTTTTTTGCAACGTTCAATTTTTTTTATACAACTATTATCATGATCATTTTGGAACATCCAATTTTTTTCTCTTTGATTGCTTGTTCCACTTCGATATCCTCTTTGATTGCTTCTTCCACATTGATATCCTATTTGATTACTTCTTTAACTTTGATATCCTCTACGATTGCTTGTTCCGCTTCGATATCCTCTTTTATTCCTTCTTCATCTTCAATATCCATTGGATTGCTTCTTCCACTTCGATATCGTCTTTGATTGCTTTTTTTACTTCGTCATCCTCTTAGAATGCTTCTACCACCTTGGTATCCTCTTTGATTTCTTCCTCAACTTTAATTTCCTCTGTGATTGTTTCTGCTACTTCGATATCCTATTTGATTGCTTCTTTCACTTCAATATCCTCTTTGATTGCTTCTTCCACTTCGATATCATCTTTGATTGCTGCTTCCACTTGAAAATGCTCTTTGATTTGATTGCTTCTTCCATTTCGATATCGTCTTTGACTGCTTCTTACACATGGATATCCTCTTTGATGGCTTTTAACAGCTCGATATCCTCTTTAATTACTTCTTCGACTAAAAGAAAAACACGCGAGCTGCGAGCAGCTCGCGCACAACGCAACCTCTAGTTATTATATTATATAAAGCTCGATTACCACTGACTGACTGACTGACTGACTCATTGACATGTTTGTTCTCCCAGATGCCACCTCGTAGGGTGAAAATGTTTGGTGGGATCGTATAGAGGGAGTTCCGATGAGTTGGGAATAAATCCTAAAGTACCCCTTTTGTCCCCCATTCGCTCCCATCGACCTCGTATCTCGGAAAGTATAGGTCTTACAGCGTTGGTGCAAAAACTAATGTTGCAGAGGACATTTTTTTATATCCAGTTCCATGAAAAAAAAATTGTCTTTCATACAAAAAAAAAATTGTCCCATACAAAATATTTCTGTATGAATACCGTAAACCGTATATTTCGTTTGCCGTAATTTTCATACTGTTTTTGTAGGGAGCCCACGGCTTGTGTGTACTATAAAATTACTGTAAATTTGCTTGATTCTATATAATGGTGGTGGAGGGGCATGAGACAACTTTCATAGTTTTTGCAAAGGTCATCATCATCATTTTGGAACATCCAATTTTTTTTTTTTTTTAGTATGCAACGTTCATCATGTTTATTTTGGAACATCAATTTTTTTTTAATTATGCCTTATCCACAATGATCACTTTGGAACGTCAATTTTTTTTTATTATGCAACATCCACTGTGATCATTTTGGTACATCATTTTTTTTAATAATGCCTCATCCACAATGATCACTTTGGAACGTCAATTTTTTTATTTTTTATTATGCAACATCCACTGTGATCATTTTGGTACATCATTTTTTTTAATTACGCCTCATCCACAATGATCACTTTGGAACGTCAATTTTTTTTTTTTTATTATGCAACATCCACTGTGATCATTTTGGTACATCATTTTTTTAATTACGCCTCATCCACAATGATCACTTTGGAACGTCAATTTTTTTTATTATGCATCGTCCACTGTGATCATTTTGGAACATCATTTTTTTTAATTATGCCTCATCCACAATGATCACTTTGGAACGTCAATTATTATTATTTTTTTTGTATTATGCAACATCCACTGTGATCATTTTGGTACATCATTTTTTTTAGTTATGCCTCATCCACAATGATCACTTTGGAACGTCAATTTTTTTATTTTTTATTATGCAACATCCACTGTGATCATTTTGGTACATCATTTTTTTTAATTATGCCTCATCCACAATGATCACTTTGGAACGTCAATTATTATTTTTTTTTATCATGCAACATCCACTGTGATCATTTTGGTACATAATTTTTTTTAATTATGCCTCATCCACAATGATCACTTTGGAACGTCAATTATTATTATTTTTTTATGCATCATCCACTGTGATCATTTTGGAACATCATTTTTTTTAATTATGCCTCATCCACAATGATCACTTTGGAACGTCAATTATTATTATTTTTTTTGTATTATGCAACATCCACTGTGATCATTTCGGTACATCATTTTTTAAATTACGTCTCATCCACAATGATCACTTTGGAACGTCAATTTATTTTTTATTATGCATCGTCCACTGTGATCATTTTGGAACATCATTTTTTTTTAATTATGCCTCATCCACATGATCATTTTGAAACGTCAATTTTTTTTTATTATGCAACATCCACTGTGATCATTTTGGAAAATCAATTTTTTTTTGTAGCACAAGTTTTTGGTGGAATCGTTATTTTACGGTCATCATCGCCCTTGCCATCATTTTGAATTCTTCTCTCACTTCCTTTTCGTTTTCGAATGTTTCTTCCACATTGGTATCCTCTTTAATTATTTCTATAACTTCGAAATCATCTTTGATGGCATTTTTACTTCAATATACTTTTGAATTGTTTTTTCTATTTTTATATTTTCTTCAATTACTTCTCTTACTTCAATATCGACTCTACAAAATTATGGGTTTAAATACAAATCTTAAATCGCTCGTATCTTCTAAACGGGAAAAGTTACCCCCAGCAAACTTTTACAAAATATTGGTACAAAATTTTGGTGGAATAGTTTTTTTAATACCATCATTGCCCTTGACATCCGTTTTGAATGCTTCTCTTACTTCGTCTTCCACTTTAAATGCTTCTTTCACCTCGATATCCTCTATTTTTGCTTCTTCCACTTTGATATCCTTTTTAATTGCTTTATCTACTTATATATTTTCTTCAATTGCTTCTTTTACTTCAATTCCCACTCTACAAAATTATGGGTTTTAATACAAATCTTAAATCGCTCGTATCTTCTAAACGGGAATAGTTACGCCTAGCAAACTTTTACAAAATATTGGTTCAAATTTTTGGTCGAATAGTTTTTTTATTACCATCATTGCTCTTGACATCCTTTTTGAATGCTTCTCTTACTTGGTCTTCCTCCTTGAATGCTTCTTTCACCTCGATATCCTCTATTTTTGCTTCTTCCACTTTGATATCCTTTTTAATGTCTTTTTCTACTTATATGTCTTCTTCAGTTGCTTCTTTTACTTCAATTTCCACTCCACAAAATTATGGGTTTTCATACAAAACTTAAATCGCTCGTATCTTTTAAACGGGAAGAGATAGCTCGAGGAAACTTTTACAAAATATTAGTATAAGTTTTTGGTGAAACCGTTTTTTATTTTTATCCTTATCCTCGACGTCTTTTACTCAATTTCAATTTCCTCTTTAATTGTTTCTGCTACTTCGATATCCTATTTGATTGCTTCTTTCACTTCAATATCCTCTTTGATTGCTTCTTCCACTTAAATATCATCTTTGATTGCTGCTTCCACTTGGATATCCGCTTTGATTTGATTGCTTCTTCCATTTCGATCGTCTTTGACTGCTTCTTACACATGGATATCCTCTTCGATAACTTTAAACGGCTCGATATCCTCTTTGATTGCTTCTTCCACTTCGATATCCTCTTTTATTGCTTCTACCAATTTCATATCATCTTCGATTTCCTTTTGATTGCTTCTTGCACTGCAATATTCTCTTTGATTGCGTCTTCATCTTCGATATCGTTTTTGATAGCATTTTCACTTTGATATACTCTGTGATGGCTTCTTCCACTTCGATACCCTCTTTGATTGCTTCTTCCACTTCGATATCCTCTTTGATTGCTTCTTCCACTTCGATATCCTCTTTGATTGCTTCTTTCACTTCGATATCGTCTTTGACTGTTTCTTCCATTTCGATATCGTCTTTGATTGCTTTTTTCACTTCGTCATCCTCTTAGAACGCTTATACCACCTCGGTGTCCTCTTTGATTGCTTACTCAACTTTAATTTCCTCTATGATTGTTTCTGCTACTTCGATATCCTATTTGATTGCTTCTTTCACTTCAATATCCTCTTTGATTGCTTCTTCCACTTCGATATCGTTTTTGACTGTTTCTTCCACTTGGATATCGTCTTTGATTGCTTTTTTCACTTCGTCATCCTCTTTGAACGCTTCAACCACCTCGGTATCCTCTTTGATTGCTTACTCAACTTTAATTTCCTCTTTGATTGTTTCTGCTACTTCGATATCCTATTTGATTGCTTCTTTCACTTCAATATCCTCTTTGATTGCTTCTTCCACTTCGATATCGTTTTTGACTGTTTCTTCCACTTCGATATCGTCTTTGATTGCTTTTTTTACTACGTCATCTTCTTAGAATGCTCTTACCACCTCGGTATCCTCTTTGATTGCTTACTCAACTTTAATTTCCTCTTTGATTGTTTCTGCTGCTTCGATATCCTATTTGATTGCTTCTTTCACTTCAATATCCTCTTTAATTGCTGCTTCCACTTGGAAATCCTCTTTGATTTGATTGCTTCTTCCATTTCGATATCGTCTTTGACTGCTTCTTACACATGGATATCCTCTTTGATGGCTTTTAACAGCTCGATATCCTCTTTAATTACTTCTTCGACTAAACGAAAAACACGCGAGCTGCGAGCAGCTCGCGCACAACGCAACCTCTAGTTATATTATATAAAGCTCGATTACCACTGACTGACTGACTCATTGACATGTTTGTTCTCCCAGATGCCACCTCGTAGGGTGAAAATGTTTGGTGGGATCGTATAGAGGGAGTTCCGATGAGTTGGGAATAAATCCTAAAGTACCCCTTTTGTCCCCCATTCGCTCCCATCCACCTCGTATCTCGGAAAGTATAGGTCTTACAGCGCTGGTGCAAAAACTAATGTTGCAGAGGACATTTTTTTATATCCGGTTCCATGAAAAAAAAATTGTCTTTCATACAAAAAAAAAATTGTCCCATACAAAATATTTCTGTATGAATACCGTAAACCGTATATTTCGTTTGCCGTAATTTTCATACTGTTTTTGTAGGGAGCCCGCGGCTTGTGTGTACTATAAAATTACTGTAAAATTTGCTTGATTCTATATAATGGTTGTGGAGGGGCATGAGACAACTTTCATAGTTTTTGCAAAGGTCATCATCATCATTTTGGAACATCCAATTTTTTTTTTTTTTTTTTAGTATGCAACGTTCATCATGTTTATTTTGGAACATCAATTTTTTTTAATTATGCCTCATCCACAATGATCACTTTTGGAACGTCAATTTTTTTTTTTGTATTATGCAACATCCATCATTTTGGTACATCATTTTTTGAATTACGCCTCATCCACAATGATCACTTTGGAACGTCAATTATTTTTTATTTTTTTATTATGCATCATCCACTGTGATCATTTTGGAACATCATTTTTTTTTTCAATTATGCCTCATCCACTATGATCACTTTGGAACGTCATTGTTTTTTTTTTTTTTATTATGCAACATCCACTGTGATATTTTGGTACATCATTTTTTTTAATTATGCCTCATCCACAATGATCACTTTGGAACGTCAATTTTTTTTTTTATTATGCAACATCCACTGTGATATTTTGGTACATCATTTTTTTTAATTATGCCTCATCCACAATGATCACTTTGGAACGTCAATTTTTTTTTTTTTTATTATGCAACATCCACTGTGATATTTTGGTACATCATTTTTTTAAATTATGCCTCATCCACAATGATCACTTTGGAACGTCAATTATTATTTTTTTTTTATTATGCAACATCCACTATGATCATTTTGGTACATAATTTTTTTTATTTACGCCTCATCCACAATGATCACTTTGGAACGTCAATTATTTTTTTTTATTATGCAACACATAATTTTTTTAATTATGCCTCATCCACAATGATCACTTTGGAACGTCAATTTTTTTTTTATTATACATCATCCACTGTGATCATTTTGGAACATCATTTTTTTTAATTATGCCTCATCCACAATGATCACTTTGGAACGTCAATTATTATTATTTTTTTTTGTATTATGCAACATCCACTGTGATCATTTTGGTACATCATTTTTTTTATCATGCCTCATCCACAATGATCACTTTGGAACGTCAATTTTTTTTTTTTTATTATGCAACATCCACTGTAATCATTTTGGTACATCATTTTATTAAATTATGCCTCATCCACAATGATCACTTTGGAACGTCAATTATTTATTTTTTTATTATGCAACATCCACTGTGATCATTTTGGTACATTTTTTTTTACATTATGCCTCATACACAATGATCACTTTGGAACGTCAATTTTTTTTTTATTATGCATCATCCACTGTGATCATTTTGGAACATCATTTTTTTAATTATGCCTCATCCACAATGATCACTTTGGAACGTCAATTATTATTATTTTTTTGTATTATGCAACATCCACTGTGATCATTTTGGTACATCATTTTTTTAATTACGCCTCATCCACAATGATCACTTTGGAACGTCAATTTTTTTTTATTATTATGCATCATCCACTGTGATCATTTTGGAACATCATTTTTTTTAAATTATGCCTCATCCACATGATCATTTTGGAACGTCAATTTTTTTTTATTATGCAACATCCACTGTGATCATTTTGGAAAATCAATTTTTTTTGTAGCACAAATTTTTGGTGGAATCGTTATTTTACGGTCATCATCGCCCTTGCCATCATTTTGAATTCTTCTCTCACTTCCTTTTCGTTTTCGAATGTTTCTTTCACATTGATATCCTCTTTAATTGTTTCTATAACTTCGAAATCCTCTTTGATGGCATTTTTACTTCAATATACTTTTGAATTGTTTTTTTCTATTTTCTTCAATTACTTCTCTTACTGCAATATCGACTCTACAAAATTATGGGTTTTAATACAAATCTTAAATCGCTCGTATCTTCTAAACGGGAAGAGTTACCCCCAGCAAACTTTTACAAAATATTTGTACTAATTTTTGGTGGAATAGTTTTTTTAATACCATCATTGCCCTTGAGATCCTTTTTGAATGCTTCTCTTACTTCGTCTTCCGCTTTGAATGCTTCTTTCACCTCGATATCCTCTATTATTGCTTCTTCCACTTTGATATCCTTTTTAATTGCTTTTTCTACTTATATATTTTCTTCAATTGCTTCTTTTACTACAATTTCCACTCTACAAAATTATGGGTTTTAATACAAATCTTAAATCGCTCGTATCTTCTAAACGGGAAGAGTTACGCCTAGCAAACTTTTACAAAATATTGGTACTAATTTTTGGTGGAATAGTTTTTTTAATACCATCATTGCCCTTGACATCCGTTTTGAATGCTTCTCTTACTTCGTCTTCCACTTTAAATGCTTCTTTCACCTCGATATCCTCTATTTTTGCTTCTTCCACTTTGATATCCTTTTTAATTGCTTTTTCTACTTGTATCTTTTCTTCAATTGCTTCTTTTACATCAATTTCCACTCTACAAAATTATGGGTTTTAATACAAATCTTAAATCGCTCGTATCTTCTAAACGGGAACAGTTACGCCTAGCAAACTTTTACAGAATATTGGTACAAATTTTTGGTGGAATATTTTTTTAATACCATCATTGCCCTTGACATCCGTTTTGAATGCTTCTCTTACTTCGTCTTCCACTTTGAATGCTTCTTTCACCTCGATATCCTCTATTTTTGCTTCTTCCACTTTGATATCCTTTTTAATTGCTTTATCTCCTTACATATTTTCTTCAATTGCTTCTTTTACTTCAATTCCCACTCTATAAAATTATGGGTTTTAATACAAATCTTAAATTGCTCGTATCTTCTAAACGGGAACAGTTACGCCTAGCAAACTTTTACAAAATATTGGTACAAATTTTTGGTCGAATAGTTTTTTTATTACCATCATTGCTCTTGACATCCTTTTTGAATGCTTCTCTCACTTGGTCTTCCTCCTTGAATGCTTCTTTCACCTCGATATCCTCTATTTTTGCTTCTTCCACTTTGATATCCTTTTTAATGTCTTTTTCTACTTATATGTCTTCTTCAATTGCTTCTTTTACTTCAATTTCCACTCCACAAAATTATGGGTTTTCTTACAAAACTTAAATCGCTCGTATCTTTTAAACGGGAAGAGATAGCTCGAGGAAACTTTTACAAAATATTAGTATAAGTTTTTGGTGAAACCGTTTTTTTAATTTTTTTCATTGTCCTCGACGTCTTTTACTCAATTTTAATTTCTTCTTTAATTGTTTCTGCTACTTCGATATCCTATTTGGTTGCTTCTTTCACTTCAATATCCTCTTTGATTGCTTCTTCCACTTTGATATCATCTTTGATTGCTGCTTCCACTTAGATATCCTCTTTGATTTGATTGTTTCTTCCATTTCGATCGTCTTTGACTGTTTCTTACACATGGATATCCTCTTCGATAACTTTAAACAGCTCGATATCCTCTTTGATTGCTTCTTCCACTTTGATATCCTTTTTATTGCTTCTACCAATTCGATATCATCTTCGATTTCCTTTTGATTGCTTCTTGCACTGCAATATTCTCTTTGATTGCGTCTTCATCTTCGATATCGTTTTTGATAGCATTTTCACTACGATATCCTCTGTGATGGCTTCTTACACTTCGATATCTTCTTTGATTGCTTCTTCCACTTCGATATCCTCTAAGATTGCTTCTTCTTTTTCGATATCGTCTTCGACTATTTGTTTCACTTCGATATCGTCTTTGATTGCTTTTTCACTTCGTCATCCTCTTTGAATACTTCTACCACCTCGGTATCCTCTTTGATTCCTTAGTAAACTTCAATTTCCTCTCAGATTGTTTTTCCTACTTCGATATCCTATTTGATTGCTTCTTCCACTTCAAAATCCTCTTTGATTACTCCTTCCACTTCGATGTCATCTTTAATTTCCTTTTGATTGCTTCTTGCACTGCAATATTCTCTTTGATTGCGTCTTGGTCTTCGATATCGGCTTTCACAGCATTTTCACTTCGATATCCTCTGTGATGGCTTCTTCCACTTCGATACCCTCTTTGATTGCTTCTTCCATTTCGATATCCTCTTTGATTGCTTCTTCGACTTCGATATCGTCTTTGACTGTTTCTTCCACTTCGATATCGTCTTTGATTGCTTTTTTCACTTCTTCATCCTCTTAGATCGCTTCTACCACCTCGGTATCCTCTTTGATTGCTTACTCAACTTTAATTTCCTCTTTGATTGTTTCTGCTACTTCGATATCCTATTTGATTGCTTCTTTCACTTCAATATCCTCTTTGATTGCTACTTCCACTTCGATATCGTTTTTGACTGTTTCTTCCACTTCGATATCGTCTTTGATTGCTTTTTTTACTTCGTCATCCTCTTAGAATGCTCTTACCACCTCGGTATCCTCTTTGATTGCTTACTCAACTTTAATTTCCTCTTTGATTGTTTCTGCTGCTTCGATATCCTATTTGATTGCTTCTTTCACTTCAATATCCTCTTTAATTGTTGCTTCCACTTGGAAATCCTCTTTGATTTGATTGCTTCTTCCATTTCGATATCGTCTTTGACTGCTTCTTACACATGGATATCCTCTTTGATGGCTTTTACCAGCTCGATATCCTCTTTAGTTACTTTTTCGACTAAAAGGAAAACACGCGAGCTGCGAGCAGCTCGCGCACAACGCAACCTCTAGTTATATTATATAAAGCTCGATTACCACTGACTGACTGACTCATTGACATGTTTGTTCTCCCAGATGCCACCTCGTAGGGTGAAAATGTTTGGTAGGATCGTATAGAGGGAGTTCCGATGAGTTGGGAATAAATCCTAAAGTACCCCTTTTGTCCCCCATTCGCTCCCATCCACCTCGTATCTCGGAAAGTATAGGTCTTACAGCGTTGGTGCAAAAACTAATGTTGCAGAGGACATTTTTTTATATCCGGATCCATGAAAAAAAAATTGTCTTTCATACAAAAAAAAATTGTCCCATACAAAATATTTCTGTATGAATACCGTAAACCGTATATTTCATTTGCCGTAATTTTCATACTGTTTTTGTAGGGAGCCCACGGCTTGTGTGTACTATAAAATTACTGTAAATTTGCTTGATTCTATATAATGGTGGTGGAGGGACATGAGATAACTTTCATAGTTTTTGCAAAGGTCATCATCATCATTTTGGAACATCCAATTTTTTTTTTTTTTAGTATGCAACGTTCATCATGTTTATTTTGGAACATCCACATTTTTTTAATTATGCCTCATCCACAATGATCACTTCGGAACGTCAATTTTTTATTTTATTATGCAACATCCACTGTGATCATTTTGGTACATCATTTTTTTTAATTATGCCTCATCCACAATGATCACTTTGGAACGTCAATTTTTTTTTTTTATTATGCAACATCCACTGTGATCATTTTGGTACATCATTTTTTTAATTACGCCTCATCCACAATGATCACTTTGGAACGTCAATTATTTTTTTTTATTATGCAACACATAATTTTTTTTAATTATGCCTCATCCACAATGATCACTTTGGAACGTCAATTATTTTTTTTTTTATTATGCATCATCCACTGTGATCATTTTAGAACATCATTTTTTTTGATTATGCCTCATCCACAATGATCACTTTGGAACGTCAATTATTTTTTTTTTTTATTATGCAACATCCACTGTGATCATTTTGGTACATTCTTTTTTTTAATTATGCCTCATCCACAATGATCACTTTGGAACGTCAATTTTTATTTTTTATTATGCATCATCCACTGTGATCATTTTGGAACATCATTTTTTTTTCAATTATGCCTCATCCACTATGATCACTTTGGAACGTCATTTTTTTTTTATTATGCAATATCCATTGTGATATTTTGGTACATCATTTTTTTTAATTATGCCTCGTCCACAATGATCACTTTGGAACGTCAATTATTATTATTTTTTTTGTATTATGCAACATCCACTGTGATCATTTTGGTACATCATTTTTTTTATTATGCCTCATCCACAATGATCACTTTGGAACGTCAATTATTTTTTTTTTATTATGCATCATCCAATGTAATCATTTTGGTACATAATTTTTTTTAATTATGCCTCATCCACAATGATCACTTTGGAACGTCAATTATTTTTTTTTTTTATGCAACATCCACTGTGATCATTTTGGTACATATTTTTTTTTTATTATGCATCATCCACTGTGATCATTTTGGAACATCATTTTTTTTTAATTATGCCTCATCCACAATGATCACTTTGGAACGTCAATTATTATTATTTTTTTGTATTATGCAACATCCACTGTGATCATTTTGGTACATCATTTTTTTAATTACGCCTCATCCACAATGATCACTTTGGAACGTCAATTTTTTTTTATTATGCATCATCCACTGTGATTATTTTGGAACATCATTTTTTTTAAATTATGCCTCATCCACATGATCATTTTGGAACGACAATTTTTTTTTATTATCCAACATCCACTGTGATCATTTTGGAAAATTAATTTTTTTTGTAGCACAAATTTTTGGTGGTATCGTTATTTTACGGTCATCATCGCCCTTGCCATCATTTTGAATTCTTCTCTCACTTCCTTTTCATTTTCGAATGTTTCTTTCACATTGATATCCTCTTTAATTGTTTCTATAACTTCGAAATCCTCTTTGATGGCATTTTTACTTCAATATAGGTACTTTTGAATTGTTTTTTTCTATTTTCTTCAATTACTTCTCTTACTTCAATATCGACTCTACAAAATTATGGGTTTTAATAAATCTTAAATCGCTCGTATCTTCTAAACGGGAAGAGTTACCCCCAGCAAACTTTTACAAAATATTGGTACTAATTTTTGGTGGAATAGTTTTTTTAATACCATCATTGCCCTTGAGATCCTTTTTGAATGCTTCTCTTACTTCGTCTTCCGCTTTGAATGCTTCTTTCACCTCGATATCCTCTATTTTTGCTTCTTCCACTTTGATATCCTTTTTAATTGCTTTTTCTACTTATATATTTTCTTCAATTGCTTCTTTTACTACAATTTCCACTCTACAAAATTATGGGTTTTAATACAAATCTTAAATCGCTCGTATCTTCTAAACGGAAAGAGTTACGCCTAGCAAACTTTTACAAAATATGGGTACAAATTTTTGGTCGAATCATTTTTTTATTACCATTATTGCTCTTGACATCCTTTTTGAATGCTTCTCTCACTTGGTCTTCCTCCTTGAATGCTTGTTTCACCTCGATATCCTCTATTTTTGCTTCTTCCACTTTGATATCCTTTTTAATGTCTTTTTCTACTTATATGTCTTCTTCAATTGCTTCTTTTACTTCAATTCCACTCCACAAAATTATGGGTTTTCATACAAAACTTAAATCGCTCGTATCTTTTAAACGGGAAGAGATAGCTCGAGGAAACTTTTACAAAATATTAGTATAAGTTTTTGGTGAAACCTTTTTTTATTTTTATCATTGTCCTCGACGTCTTTTACTCAATTTCAATTTCCTCTTTAATTGTTTTTGCTACTTCGATATCCTATTTGATTGCTTCTTTCACTTCAATATCCTCTTTGATTGCTCCTTCCACTTCGATATTATTTTTGATTGCTGCTTCCACTTGGATATCTTCTTTGATTTGATTGCTTCTTCCATTTCGATCGTCTTTGACTGCTTCTTACACATGGATATCCTCTTTGATAGCTTGTAACAGCTTGATATCCTCTTTGATTGCTTCTTCGACTTCGATATCATCTTTGATTTCTGCTTCCACTTGGATGTCCTCTTTGATTTGATTGCTTCTTCGATTTCGATATCGTCTTTGACTGCTTCTTACACATGGATATCCTCTTCGATAGCTTTAAACAGCTCGATATCCTCTTTGATTGCTTTTTCCACTTTGATATCCTCTTTTATTGCTTCTACCAATTCTATATCATCTTCGATTTCCTTTTGATTGCTTCTTGCACTGCAATATTCTCTTTGATTGCGTCTTCATCTTCGATATCGTTTTTGATAGCATTTTCACTACGATATCCTCTGTGATGGCTTCTTACACTTCGATATCTTCTTTGATTGCTTGTTCCACTTCGATATCCTCTAAGATTGCTTCTTCCTTTTCGATATCGTCTTTGATTGCTTTTTCACTTCGTCATCCTCTTTGAATACTTCTACCACCTCGGTATCCTCTTTGATTCCTTAGTCAACTTCAATTTCCTCTTAGATTGTTTTTCCTACTTCGATATCCTATTTGATTGCTTCTTCCACTTCAATATCCTCTTCGATTACACCTCCCACTTCGATGTCATCTTCAATTTCCTTTTGATTGCTTCTTGCACTGCAAAATTCTCTTTGATTGCGTCTTGATCTTCGATATCAGCTTTGCCAGCATTTTCACTTCGATATCTTCTGTGATGGCTTCTTCCACTTCGATACCCTCTTTGATTGCTTCTTCCACTTCGATATCCTCTTTGATTGCTTCTTCCACTTCGATATCCTCTTTGATTGCTTCTTCCACTTCGATATCGTCTTTGACTGTTTCTTCCACTTCGATATCGTTTTTGATTGCTTTTTTCACTTCGTCATCCTCTTAGAACGCTTCTACCACCTCGGTATCCTCTTTAATTGCTTACTCAACTTTAATTTCCTCTTTGATTGTTTCTGCTACTTCGATATCCTATTTGATTGCTTCTTTCACTTCAATATCCTCTTTGATTGCTTCTTCCACTTCGATATCGTTTTTGACTGTTTCTTCCACTTTGATATCGTCTTTGATTGCTTTTTTCACTTCGTCATCCTCTTAGAATGCTCTAACCACCTCGGTATCCTCTTTGATTGCTTACTCAACTTTAATTTCCTCTTTGATTGTTTCTGCTACTTCGATATCCTATTTGATTGCTTCTTTCACTTCAATATCCTCTTTAATTGCTTCTTCCACTTGGAAATCCTCTTTGATTTGATTGCTTCTTCCATTTCGATATCGTCTTTGACTGCTTCTTACACATGGATATCCTCTTTGATGGCTTTTAACGGCTCGATATCCTCTTTAATTACTTCTTCGACTAAAAGAAAAACACGCGAGCTGCGAGCAGCTCGCGCACAACGCAACTTCTAGTTATATTATATACAACTGCATTACCACTCACTGACTGACTCACTGACATGTTTGTTCTCCCAGATGCCCCCTCGTAGGGTCAAAATCTTTGGTGGGATCGTATAGAGGGAGTCCCGATGAGTTGGGAATAAATCCTAAAGTACCCCTTTTGTCCCCCATTCGCTCCCATCCACCTCGTATCTCGGAAAGTATAGGTCTTACAGCGTTGGTGCAAAAACTAATGTTGCTGAGGACATTTTTTTATATCCGGATCCATGAAAAAAAAATTGTCTTTCACACAAAAAAAAATTGTCCCATACAAAATATTTCTGTATGAATACCGTAAACCGTATATTTCGTTTGCCGTAATTTTCATACTGTTTTTGTAGGGAGCCCACGGCTTGTGTGTACTATAAAATTACTGTAAATTTGCTTGATTCTATATAATGGTGGTGGAGGGGCATGAGACATGCAAAGGTCATCATCATCATTTTGGAACATCCAATTTTTTTTTTTTTTTTTAGTATGCAACGTTCATCATGTTTATTTTGGAACATCCACATTTTTTTAATTATGCCTCATCCACAATGATCACTTTGGAACGTCAATTTTTTTTTATTATGCAACATCCACTGTGATCATTTTGGTACATCATTTTTTTAATTATGCCTCATCCACAATGATCACTTTGGAACGTCAATTTTTTTTTATTATGCATCATCCACTGTGATCATTTTGGAACATCATTTTTTTCAATTATGCCTCATCCACAATGATCACTTTGAAACGTCAATTATTTTTTATTTTTTTATTATGCATCATCCACTGTGATCATTTTGGTACATCATTTTTTTTAATTATGCCTCATCCACAATGATCACTTTGGAACGTCAATTATTTTTTATTTTTTTTATTATGCAACATCCACTGTGATTATTTTGGTACATAATTTTTTTAATTACGCCTCATCCACAATGATCACTTTGGAACGTCAATTATTTTTTTTTTATTATGCATCATCCACTGTGATATTTTGGTACATCATTTTATTTAATTATGCCTCATCCACAATGATCACTTTGGAACGTCAATTATTATTATTTTTTTTATTATGCAACATCCACTGTGATCATTTTGGTACATCATTTTTTTAATTACGCCTCATCCACAATGATCACTTTGGAACGTCAATTATTTTTTATTTTCTTATTATGCATCATCCACTGTGATCATTTTGGTACATCATTTTTTTTAATTATGCCTCATCCACAATGATCACTTTGGAACGTCAATTATTTTTTTTTTATTATGCAACATCCACTGTGATCATTTTGGTACATCATTTTTTTAATTACGCCTCATCCACAATGATCACTTTGGAACGTCAATTATTATTATTTTTTTTATTATGCAACATCCACTGTGATCATTTTGGTACATCATTTTTTTAATTACGCCTCATCCACAATGATCACTTTGGAACGTCAATTATTTTTTATTTTCTTATTATGCATCATCCACTGTGATCATTTTGGTACATAATTTTTTTAAATTATGCCTCATCCACAATGATCACTTTGATACGTCAATTATTTTTTTTTATTATGCAACATCCACTGTGATCATTTTGGTACATAATTTTTTTTAATTATGCCTCATCCACAATGATCACTTTGGAACGTCAATTATTTTTTTTTATTATGCATCATCCACTGTGATCATTTTGGAACATCATTTTTTTTAATTATGCCTCATCCACAATGATCACTTTGGAACGTCAATTATTATTATTTTTTTTTGTATTATGCAACATCCACTGTGATCATTTTGGTACATCAATTTTTTAATTACGCCTCATCCACAATGATCATTTTGGAACGTCAATTTTTTTTTTATAATGCATCATCCACTGTGATCATTTTGGAACATCATTTTTTTTAATTATGCCTCATCCACATGATCATTTTGGAACGTCAATTTTTTTTTATTATGCAACATCCACTGTGATCATTTTGGAAAATATTTTTTTTTTGTAGCATAAATTTTTGGTGGAATCGTTATTTTACGGTCATCATCGCCCTTGCCATCATTTTGAATTCTTCTCTCACTTCCTTTTTGTTTTCGAATGTTTCTTCCACATTGATATCCTCTTTAATTGTTTCTATAACTTCGAAATCCTCTTTGATGGCATTTTTACTTCAATATACTTTTGAATTGTTTTTTCTATTTTTCTATTTTCTTCAATTACTTCTCTTACTTCAATATCGACTCTACAAAATTATGGGTTTTAATACAAATCTTAAATCGCTCGTATCTTCTAAACGGGAAGAGTTACCCCCAGCAAACTTTTACAAAATATTGGTACTAATTTTTGGTGGAATAGTTTTTTTAATACCATCATTGCCCTTGACATCCTTTTTGAATGCTTCTCTCACTTCGTCTTCCTCTTTGAATGCTTCTTTCACCTCGATATCCTCTATTTTTGCTTCTTCCACTTTGATATCCTTTTAAATTGCTTTTTCTACTTATATATTTTCATCAATTGCTTCTTTTACTTCAATTTCCACTCTACAAAATTATGGGTTTTAATACAAATCTTAAATCGCTCGTATCTTCTAAACGGGAAGAGTTACCCCTAGCAAACTTTTACAAAATATTGGTACTAATTTTTGGTGGAATAGTTTTTTTAATACCATCATTGCCCTTGACATCCTTTTTGAATGCTTCTCTCACTTCGTCTTCCTCTTTGAATGCTTCTTTCACCTCGATATCCTCTATTTTTGCTTCTTCCACTTTGATATCCTTTTAAATTGCTTTTTCTACTTTTATATTTTCTTCAATTGCTTCTTTTACTACAATTTCCACTCTACAAAATTATGGGTTTTAATACAAATCTTAAATCGCTCGTATCTTCTAAACGGGAAGAGTTACCCCCAGCAAACTTTTACAAAATATTGGTACTAATTTTTGGTGGAATAGTTTTTTTAATACCATCATTGCCCTTGACATCCTTTTTGAATGCTTCTCTCACTTCGTCTTCCTCTTTGAATGCTTCTTTCACCTCGATATCCTCTATTTTTGCTTCTTCCACTTTGATATCCTTTTAAATTGCTTTTTCTACTTATATATTTTCATCAATTGCTTCTTTTACTTCAATTTCCACTCTACAAAATTATGGGTTTTAATACAAATCTTAAATCGCTCGTATCTTCTAAACGGGAACAGTTACGCCTAGCAAACTTTTACAAAATATTGGTACTAATTTTTGGTCGAATATTTTTTTTATTACCATCATTGATCTTGAAATCCTTTTTGAATGCTTCTTTCACCTCGATATCCTCTATTTTTGCTTCTTCCACTTTGATATCCTTTTTAATTGCTTTTTCTACTTTTATATTTTCTTCAATTGCTTCTTTTACTACAATTTCCACTCTACAAAATTATGGGTTTTAATACAAATCTTAAATCGCTCGTATCTTCTAAACGGGAAGAGTTACCCCCAGCAAACTTTTACAAAATATTGGTACTAATTTTTGGTGGAATAGTTTTTTTAATACCATCATTGCCCTTGACATCCTTTTTGAATGCTTCTCTCACTTCGTCTTCCTCTTTGAATGCTTCTTTCACCTCGATATCCTCTATTTTTGCTTCTTCCACTTTGATATCCTTTTAAATTGCTTTTTCACTTATATATTTTCTTCAATTGCTTCTTTTACTTCAATATCGACTCTACAAAATTATGGGTTTTAATACAAATCTTAAATCGCTCGTATCTTCTAAACGGGAAGAGTTACCCCCAGCAAACTTTTACAAAATATTGGTACTAATTTTTGGTGGAATAGTTTTTTTAATACCATCATTGCCCTTGACATCCTTTTTGAATGCTTCTCTCACTTCGTCTTCCTCTTTGAATGCTTCTTTCACCTCGATATCCTCTATTTTTGCTTCTTCCACTTTGATATCCTTTTAAATTGCTTTTTCTACTTATATATTTTCATCAATTGCTTCTTTTACTTCAATTTCCACTCTACAAAATTATGGGTTTTAATACAAATCTTAAATCGCTCGTATCTTCTAAACGGGAAGAGTTACCCCTAGCAAACTTTTACAAAATATTGGTACTAATTTTTGGTGGAATAGTTTTTTTAATACCATCATTGCCCTTGACATCCTTTTTGAATGCTTCTTTCACCTCGATATCCTCTATTTTTGCTTCTTCCACTTTGATATCCTTTTTAATTGCTTATTCTACTTATATATTTTCTTCAATTGCTTCTTTTACTACAATTTCCACTCTACAAAATTATGGGTTTTCATACTAAACTTAATTAGCTCGTATCTTTTAAACGGGAAGAGATAGCTCGAGGAAACTTTTACAAAATATTAGTATAAGTTTTTGGTGAAACCGTTTTTTTAATTTTTATCATTGTCCTCGACGTCTTTTACTCAATTTCAATTTCCTCTTTAATTGTTTCTGCTACTTCGATATCCTATTTGATTGCTTCTTTCACTTCAATATCCTCTTTGATTGCTTCTTCCACTTCGATATCATCTTTGATTGCTGCTTCCACTTGGATATCCTCTTTGATTTGATTGCTTCTTCCATTTCGATCGTCTTTGACTGCTTTTTACACATGGATATCCTCTTCGATAACTTTAAACAGGTCGATATCCTCGTTGATTGCTTCTTCCACTTTGATATCCTCTTTTATTGCTTCTACCAATTCGATATCATCTTCGATTTCCTTTTGATTGCTTCTTGCACTGCAATATTCTCTTTGATTGCGTCTTCATCTTCGATATCGTTTTTGATAGCATTTTCACTTCGATATCCTCTGTGATGGCTTCTTCCACTTCGATACCGTCTTTGATTGCTTCTTCCACTTCGATATCCTCTTTGATTGCTTCTTCCACTTCGATATCCTCTTTGATTGCTTCTTCCACTTCGATATCGTCTTTGATTGCTTCTTCCACTTCGATATCGTCTTTGACTGTTTCTTCCACTTCGATATCGTCTTTGATTGCTTTTTTCACTTCGTCATCCTCTTAGAACGCTTCTACCGCCTCGGTATCCTCTTCGATTGCTTACTCAACTTTAATTTCGTCTTTGATTGTTTCTGCTACTTCGATATCCTATTTGATTGCTTCTTTCACTTCAATATCCTCTTTGATTGCTTCTTCCACTTCGATATCATCTTTGATTGCTGCTTCCACTTGGATATCCTCTTTGATTTGATTGCTTCTTCCATTTCGATCGTCTTTGACTGCTTCTTACACATGGATATCCTCTTCGATAACTTTAAACAGGTCGATATCCTCTTTGATTGCTTCTTCCACTTTGATATCCTCTTTTATTGCTTCTACCAATTCGATATCATCTTCGATTTCCTTTTGATTGCTTCTTGCACTGCAATATTCTCTTTGATTGCGTCTTCATCTTCGATATCGTTTTTGATAGCATTTTCACTTCGATATCCTCTGTGATGGCTTCTTCCACTTCGATACCGTCTTTGATTGCTTCTTCCACTTCGATATCCTCTTTGATTGCTTCTTCCACTTCGATATCCTCTTTGATTGCTTCTTCCACTTCGATATCGTCTTTGACTGTTTCTTCCACTTCGATATCGTCTTTGATTGCTTTTTTCACTTCGTCATCCTCTTAGAACGCTTCTACCGCCTCGGTATCCTCTTCGATTGCTTACTCAACTTTAATTTCGTCTTTGATTGTTTCTGCTACTTCGATATCCTATTTGATTGCTTCTTTCACTTCAATATCCTCTTTGATTGCTTCTGCCACTTCGATGTCGTTTTTGACTGTTTCTTCAACTTCGATATCGTCTTTGATTGCTTTTTTCACTTCGTCATCCTCTTAGAACGCTTCTACCACCTCGGTATCCTCTTTGATTGCTTACTCAACTTTAATTTCCTCTTTGATTGTTTCTGCTACTTCGATATCCTATTTGATTGCTTCTTTCACTTCAATATCCTGTTTGATTGCTTCTTCCACTTCGATATCGTTTTTGACTGTTTCTTCCACTTTGATATCGTCTTTGATTGCTTTTTTTACTTCGTCATCCTCTTAGAATGCTCTTACCACCTCGGTATCCTCTTTGATTGCTTACTCAACTTTAATTTCCTCATTGATTGTTTCTGCTGCTTCGATATCCTATTTGATTGCTTCTTCCATTTCGATATCGTCTTTGACTGCTTCTTACACATGGATATCCTGTTTGATGGCTTTTAACAGCTCGATATCCTCTTTAATTACTTCTTCGACTAAAAGAAAAACACGTGAGCTGCGAGCAGCTCGCGCACAACGCAACCTCTAGTTATTATATTATATAAAGCTCGATTACCACTGACTGACTGACTGATTGACTCATTGACATGTTTGTTCTCCCAAATGCCACCTCGTAGGGTGAAAATGTTTGGTGGGATCGTATAGAGGGAGTTCCGATGAGTTGGGAATAAATCCTAAAGTACCCCTTTTGTCCCCCATTCGCTCCCATCCACCTCGTATCTCGGAAAGTATAGGTCTTACAGCGTTGGTGCAAAAACTAATGTTGCAGAGGACATTTTTTTATATCCGGATCCATGAAAAAAAAATTGTCTTTCATACAAAAAAAAATTGTCCCATACAAAATATTTCTGTATGAATACCGTAAACCGTATATTTCGTTTGCCGTAATTTTCATACTGTTTTTGTAGGGAGCCCATGGCTTGTGTGTACTATAAAATTACTGTAAATTTGCTTGATTCTATATAATGGTGGTGGAGGGGCATGAGACAACTTTCATAGTTTTTGCAAAGGTCATCATCATCATTTTGGAACATCCAATTTTTTTTTTTTTTTTCAGTATGCAACGTTCATCATGTTTATTTTGGAACATCCACATTTTTTTAATTATGCCTCATCCACAATGATCACTTTGGAACGTCAATTTTTTTTTTTATTATGCAACAGCCACTGTGATCATTTTGGTACATAATTTTTTTTAATTATGCCTCATCCACAATGATCACTTTGGAACGTCAATTATTTTTTTTTTTATTATGCATCATCCACTGTGATCATTTTGTAACATCATTTTTTTCAATTATGCCTCATCCACTATGATCACTTTTGGAACGTCAATTTTTTTTTTTTATTATGCAAAATATTTTGTGATCATTTTGGAAAATCAATTTTTTTTAAATTATGCCTCATCCACAATGATCATTTTGGAACGTCAATTTTTTTTTTTTTTTTTATTATGCATAATCCACTGTGATCATTTTGGAACATCAATTTTTTTTAATTATGCCTCATCCACAATGATCACTTTTGGAACATCAATTTTTTTTTATTATGCAAAATCCTTTGTGATCATTTTGGAAAATCAATTTTTTTTTAATTATGCCTCATCCACAATGATCATTTTGGAACGCCAATTTTTTTTTATTATGCAAAATCCTTTGTGATCATTTTGGGAAATCAATTTTTTTTAATTATGCCTCATCCACAATGATCACTTTTGGAACGTCAAATTTTTTTTTTTACTATGCAAAATCCTTTGTGATCATTTTGGAACATCATTTTGTTTTAAATTATGCCTCATCCACAATGATCACTTTTGGAACGTCATTTTTTTTTATTATGCAAAATCCTTTGTGATCATTTTGGAAAACCATTTTTTTTAAATTATGCCTCATCCACAATGATCATTTTGGAACGTCAATTTTTTTTTTATTATGCGACATCCACTATTCGAATATTCTCTTTGATTGCTTGTTACACTTCGTCATCCTCTTTTATTGTTTCTTCCGCCTCCACATCTTCTATTTTTGCATGTTCCACTTCGTTATCCTTTTAAAATGCTTCTTCTACTTCATATCCTCTTTAATTGCTTCAGTTACTTCATTATGCGCTCTACAAAATTGTGGTGTTTCATACAAAACTTCAATCGCTCATATCTTCTAAACGGGAAGAGATAGCCCTAGCAAACTTGTACAAAATATTGGTATAAACTTTTGGTGGAACTGTTTTTTTATTGTCATCCTTGACATCCTTTTTGAATGCTTCTCTCACTTCGTCATCTTCTTTGAATGTTTTTTCCACTTCGACATCATCTTTGACTGCTTCTTTAACTTCGATATCCTCTTTGATTGCTTCTCCCACTTCGATATCGTCTTTGACTGCTTCTTCCATTTCGATATCCTCTTTTATTCCTTCTTCATCTTCAATATCCATTGGATTGCTTCTTCATCTTTGATATCCTCTTTGATGGCATTTTCACTTCGGTATCCTGTGTAAGGGCTCCTTCCTCTTTGATTTCCGTTTGATTGCTTCTTGCACTGCAATATTTTCTTTGATTGCGTCTTCATATTCGATATCGTTTTTGATTGCATTTTTACTTCGATATCCTGTGATGGCTTCTTCCACTTTGATATCCTCTTTGATTGCTTCTTCCACTTCGATATCCGCTTTGATTGCTTGTTCCATTTTGATATCGTCTTTGACTATTTCTTTCACTTCGATATCGTCTTTGATTGCTTTTTTCACTTCGTCATCCTCTTTGAATACTTCTACCAACTCGGTATCCTCTTTGATTCCTTAGTCAACTTCAATTTCCTCTTTGATTGTTTTTGCTACTTCGATATCCTCTTTGTTTACTCCTTCCACTTCGATATCATCTTCGATTTCCTTTTGATTGCTTCTTGCACTGCATTATTCTCTTTGATTGCGTCTTCATCTTCGATATCGTCTTTGATAGCATTTTCACTTCGATATCCTCTGTGAAGGCTTCTTCCACTTCGATACCCTCTTTGATTGCTTCTTCCACTTCGATATCCTCTTTGATTGTTTCTTCCGCCTCGACATCTTCTATTTTTGCATGTTCCACTTCGTTATCCCTTTAAAATGCTTCTTCTACTTTCATATCCTCTTTAATTGCTTCAGTTACTTCATTATGCTCTCTACAAAATTGTGGTCTTTCATACAAAACTTCAATCGCTCGTATCTTCTAAACGGGAAGAGATAGCCCTAGCAAACTTGTACAAAATATTGGTATAAATTTTTGGTGCAACTGTTTTTTTATTGTCATCCTTGACATCCTTTTTGAATGCTTCTCTCACTTCGTCATCTTCTTTGAATGTTTTTTCCACTTCGACATCATCTTTGACTGCTTCTTTAACTTCGATATCCTCTTTGATTGCTTCTCCCACTTCG
Organism: Philereme transversata; assembly: GCA_963924445.1. NCBI lineage: Eukaryota > Metazoa > Arthropoda > Insecta > Lepidoptera > Geometridae > Philereme > Philereme transversata. The sequence continues at coordinate 11,683,232 of OZ004353.1, forward strand.
ATATCGTCTTTAACTGCTTCTTCCATTTCGATATCGTCTTTGATTGCTTTTTTCACTTCGTCATCTTCTTTGAATGCTTCTACCACCTCGGTATCCTCTTTGATTGCTTACTCAACTTAAATTTCCTCTTTGATTGTTTCTCCCTCTTCGATATCGTCTTTGACTGCTTCTTCCATTTCGATATCGTCTTTGATTGCTTTTTTCACTTCGTCATCTTCTTTGAATGCTTCTACCGCCTCGGTATCCTCTTTGATTGCTTACTCAACTTCAATTTCCTCTTTGATTGTTTCTGCCACTTCGATATCCTATTTGATTGCTTCTTCCACTTCAACATTCTCTTTGATAGTTTCTTCCACTTCGATATCCAATCAACAAATTTATGATTTTTCTTACAAAACTTTAATCGCTCGTATCTTCTAAACGGGAAGAGATAGCACTAGCAAACTTTGACAAAATATTAGTACAAATTTTTGATCATTATCATTTTGCAACATACATTTATATTATGCAACGTCAATCATGATCATTTTGGAACGTTCAATTTTTTTTTTATACAACCATTATCATGATCATTTTGGAACATCCAATTTTTTTCTCTTTGATTGCTTGTTCCACTTCGATATCCTCTTTGATTGCTTCTTCCACATTGGTATCCTCTTTGATTGCTTCTTTAACTTTGATATCCTCTACGATTGCTTGTTCCGCTTCGATATCCTCTTTTATTCCTTCTTCATCTTCAATATCCATTGGATTGCTTCTTCCACTTCGATATCGTCTTTGATTGCTTTTTTTACTTCGTCATCCTCTTAGAATGCTTCTACCACCTTGGTATCCTCTTTGATTTCTTCCTCAACTTTAATTTCCTCTTTGATTGTTTCTGCTACTTCGATATCCTATTTGATTGCTTCTTTCACTTCAATATCCTCTTTGTTTGCTTCTTCCACTTCGATATCATCTTTGATTGCTGCTTCCACTTGGAAATCCTCTTTGATTTGATTGCTTCTTCCATTTCGATATCGTCTTTGACTGCTTCTTACACATGGATATCCTCTTTGATGGCTTTTAACAGCTCGATATCCTCTTTAATTACTTCTTCGACTAAAAGAAAAACACGCGAGCTGCGAGCAGCTCGCGCACAACGCAACCTCTAGTCTATATATATAAAAATCAATTGCTGTTCGTTAGTCTCACTAAAACTCATAAACGGCTGAACCGATTTGCCTAATTTTGGTTTTGAAATATTTGTAGAAGTCAAAGGAAGGTTTAAAAGCTGAGAAAAAATAAAGAAATTGCAATGAAAGTAGTAAAAAAAAGTAGTAAGTAACTATTTTATTTCCCCATACAATTTGTTCGTACCTGTCAACCTGGATGCGTTTGTTTCATTTTAATTATTTAATTTCTGAACGCACTATAAATATTTAACCACAGACAAACGTGACATACCTATATGTTTGTTGTCAAATATTGGTGAATCCTTGGATGTCTTCTTTATAATTTGTGTTTGTGAATCTGTGAAGTGCGCGGAAACTTTTTATGTAAAATTTAAACGTCGTTCATTGACGTGAATTCATTTACATGAAGTGTCGCGTCACTTTGACAAGAGTGTTTTATATAGTTTTTATCCCGAAGTTCCCGAAGCGGGAACGGGAAATTTCAAGCGTGCGAAGCCGCGGGCGGGTCAACTAGTGATAGATAAACTGGGCAGAAAAAGTGTGAAAAAGAAAATCATGGGTACACCATAATATTCGACAAGACTGCCAGCAGATGTGTTCAGGCTAGCCTTGGATAAACACAAATTTAAATTGATTGTTGCCGACCTTCATAGTAATGCTTAGGAACTGAGGTAGAAGAACTTATTGAGCAAATAAACTTAGCGTAAGATAAACGATTATTTTCACATATTTTTTCCAGAATGTTTCCTTGAGTGACCTTATTTTAAAGCTTAAAACTATTATTTGCCATAACTTCCTTTCAGTCATGTGATAAAGTACTTAGTATTTTTTTGTAGCAGGTTTAATGTGCGATAAGAGAAATTGTCAAAAATTTGTGATTAGGAATATATTTACGTCAAATTGTCGTATTTCCAATCAAATAAACTTTACTTAGAAAACTTTCGTGCTTTATTTCAATCATTATTATAAATACGGGATTTATCACGTACCGTCTTATCGGTGTTTCGACCGACAATGTTTCGGTTAAATTCGTGAACCTTCGTCAGGGTGAGTGCGATCCGCTCCGAATAACGTCTCGCCTCGCACTGCGCGCCGCTGCGCAGTGCGCAGTGCGCACGAGTAGAAGGGCGCGGTGGTGGGGATTGTTGTCAACGCAACGATGGCCCAGCGCATTGACAGTTGAACCGAAACATTGTCGGTCGAAACACCGATAAGACGGTACGTGATAAATCCCGTATTTATAATAATACTTGTGTACTATTTGTATTTTATTTCCTCATTATCTATCTACACTACCATCAGCATTCAGCAACCCTAATAGAGATTTAGCCTCATTCATCAGTAAGTGAAGCGGTTTTGCGAATATTTTTTTCTAAAAGTGACATGCCATGGTCAAGAAAACAAAAACCTACCTACTCATTGTTGACACGTAAAGTTTTTCAGCAGTTTCTCGTACAGGTACAAACACTTGTCTTGTTTTAAAACTATTATTTCTTTTGAAAAGATAAAGATAACAGTGTAACGCGGTTTTTGCTTTATAAGATACGTAAGGCACAAATAGAAGGACATAAGAAAACTTAAGAAGACACTAGAACACCTAAAAATACCTAAGAAGAACATAATACATAATTTTGCTTTCTGTACGGAAAGGCTAGTTAGATTAACGAATAAGTTCTTATGGTGTGGGTCTCTTTGGTTCAAATTTTAATACAAATGAGGTTGCAAATTCACGCGGGCATAATGAAATTCAGTATAAATTTACTCCCTGCTCAGCCGTAGGGCTTTAATCACCTGCTTTCGGTGAGGTTTACATTACATGTAGTTTGACATTGTCGAGCAGGTGGTGTGAAAAGAACTTTTTTGTTTGTTTATTATCTGATACAAAAAGCAAGTTACACAGTAATTCGATGATGTCTTAAACTTATACTAGGTTTGTCCAGTATATTAATCTTTTAAATAGACATTCATTACAATATTTGATGGTGTTATCTAATGGCGTGCGAACGCACACATGTACACGGATAACAACAAACCCGTCAGATGAGGTGAACGAGTCTAAGCAGAACAAAAGCCAATGCGGTAGTGCGAGTCAAACAGCTACACTATGCGAGTGTGCGTGCGCTTGCACCATGCTCTATTTTATGATGGGCTTTTAAAGTAAAGTATTTAGAAAATTTCGTTTTAATATGCATTTAATATTTTTGGAGTGAGTTTATTATTAATTTCAATTGGCAACTTATTAATAAGATGGGGGATTAAATAAATACTGTGATGTCCTTTTATCATAGGTAATCATTGTTAAATTTGTGTTTTGATAATTTTTTATAAGTAATGCAATGGTAATCGAATGACTTTTAGGAAATTGAATTTCTATACGAAAGAATTGTTCTAGAAGTAAGTTAACCCTAGAGTGGTCGCGTGGATTACCTATGTAATCCACACTTACGGAATTGTAAAATTCTCAAAAACCGCTAACGTAAATTACGAGCGCTTCTAGGTACTTCAAGTTAAATAATTGACAAACGCACTCAGTGCAGCGCGTGAGATTTTCTTGTAATTATCTAGAAACCACAGCGACAACGTCAGCACAGACACCAACTCGATCCATAGGTCGCTGCCACGACTGCGGAAGAAGCCGCTATAAAAGCACTCGAAAACTATGCAACACGTGCAAAAAGTTAATTTGTGGCGATCATTCAAATGTTGTATGTCTGTCTTGTTTAGAAAACGTTAATTAGTATTTTTGATTTTTTGTGCCATTTTAGAGGTTTTTTTTTGTTTTGTTGATTTTTTTTATACTCAGAGGTTGTGATTCATTTTTATTGATTGCTTTTAATATAACAATACTTAATAACACTATTACAATAAGAATTAAACATAGTTGAAGCTCAAATGTATTTTTATTTGAATTTATAAATGGTATACAATAGTACTCCACGCGACCAATCAGGTCAGGTTTTAGTACGCGACCACTGTAGGGTTAAATTCAATTTTTTGGTGGTTGTACAACTCCGCAGTATTTGAAAAGTCCCATAGGGTTGCTCGTATATTTATTTTTTATTTTAGGGGGAACAATGAATTTAAGTAACCTGTGTACTTACCGAATACTATATATCTGATCTATAAATAAATAAATATTGCTGGACATTTCACACAGCGCTATCTAGCCCCAAACTAAGCAGAGCTTGTACTGTGGGAACCAGATAACTGATAGAATACTTATATTTTTTTTGTAAATACATTCTTATAATATATAGAAAAACAACCAGACCCGAAACAAATATATGTAGATCATGCAAACATTTGTTCCGCGGCGGGAATCGAACCCGCTACCTCCTGCGTCTCAGCCGGCTATTAGCCCACTGCACCACGGAGGAGGTATGTTTTACAAGTTCGCTCATAGCTACTTAGGTAAACCATAGGATAATATACTTTCTACTAAGGTTTTATACATTAGTAATAATAATAATTTTGAACTTGAACAGGCAAAATAAAAGTCATAAAAATGCAAAATTTATTATTTACGAATAAGTTTATTAAAATGTGTGTATCAACAAATCCTACATAATTCATCTATGAATAAATCCTACTTTATAAATGTTTCTAAAATGTTTGTTACTCAGAAACGCCAACTGAATGGGTAAAATTTGGAATAGATGATATTCGTGAGCTGGAATAAGTTGGTTATGGCATGATAACACGAGCGAAGTTGCGGGCAGCAGCTAATAGATCAAAGATATAAGATTAACATGAGTCACCATACATTCGGCTGCAGTCGCCGCCACCGCACGTCAAGCGTCCACTGGCTGTTCCGTTCTTATATGGAGTTTGACCTAGGTAATTGCCCCTGAAAATAACATTATTTTTACAACGGACGATTCCATGGCGAGTGACCTCGAGGATAAACCTTTGCCAGACCCTAAATTTATTTCCTGAAAAATTATTTTGAGGCGACGACAATATTGTAAAATTGGGGCAAAACTCCTTTAATAACAGAAAGAATATACAATTATTTACATGTCTAATATAGAAGTCTCGACAGAGCTTACGTATTTGAGCCATTTGGTCAGACCCTGGGTCCATGGGGTACCCGGGGCCCATCGCGGTTTTCAAAGTTTTTTCTGGGCGTCTAGTCGAAGCGACGTGTGATCCGAGAGCTGGTGTATAACTGGGACAACGCATTTACTCTATTGAATTCAGCGCAATGCAGCCAGTGACTTGGGGACACTTCCGCCTAGTAGTGATCTGGAGCAGTTGAGCTATCTATAGATCGTTTTAGATCGTCTTTAGATGAATTAACGGTTTCTTCTGTATTTTAGCCATATAAATAATTGTATTAATATAATTAATGCGAAAGTGACTTTGTTTTTTCTTACGTTTTTACGTCGTAACGCCTGAACCGGTTCCGATGAAATTTGGTATATAGATAGGTTATGACCTGAATTGAGACAGGCGTTTTATTGACAAACATTTATTGATAAAAAGTAAAATGTGTATTGCTTACGGAGGGCCGTAGTTGCAGACAACTAAGTAACTGTTCCACTGGTCTTTCCTAAAGTGAGATATGCCGCATCCAAGGTGTGTGGAGTCTGACCACGCCATCTAAACAAATGTTTTCTATAGTTTCGATAAGACCCATCTCTGTTTCGCCAGCGATGTTTTCTACAACATTAGCCTCTGGCGACATTTCTATATCGAGTATCAAAGGGCGCGTTTAAGAGCCAGAAGACTCAATATTGCAACACTGACAATTATTATTCTGCTTGCTTTATGGTATTGAAGTTTAAATACACGATACTCAAGGATATAAGTAACAAAACTGCTGATCTAAAAACACGAATGATTAATAAAATGTCAGTAAAAAAAAAATTCAAAGACACCTCTGACAATTACGACATTCCCAAGTTAATTCTACACATTGAGGTATTTTGATATGATATTTCACAAATATATGCTTCAAATAATTACAAAATAAACTATAAACCTATTTTTTAGAATAAGTGACTTATTTGCACAGTCATTATGTTTTTTATAAATGTCGCTTACGTTTTTTAATTCGGAGCCACTTCAACATCATGTCGCACTCTTCTCACTCGTTACTCGCGTATTTTACTTCGCGCTCAATCTCATTCCGCGGCGATCCGCGTTGCTAGATAGACCTGTGCAACTTTTTTCCAGGAATAAAACGAAAATTAAACCCACACAAATGGGTAAAAAATCATTTAAATTATAAATATTACGTTACCCAATTTTTGAAGATTCCCACGGTACTACATGTGCACTAGCTTGTTTGTTTAGTCTGGGGGGTTGGGAGGGGGGGGGGGTGAGATAGGGAGAGGGGAACGACGACGACAGTTAGTCAGAGAAATACGCCCAAAAGTTACCAAGACCAAGAGAAAGTTTAAGAATATTTTTCCTTAATTATTTATTTTTCCATGAGAACCGCTGGAAGCAGGCCGCATAAGATCGGTCTCTGAAAATCTATGGAGAACGGAAGTTAGTAGTGGACGTCTTATGGCTGATATTAATGCCATTTCGTTTAACATTAACGTTCTAAACGTACCTGCGTGTAGTGTCCAACAGCTGGGCCCGAACCAAAATCGCTCGATTCTAACGCTTTGTAGTGGTAATACTTATATTCGTTGAACCAATTAGCCATTGCTCCCTCCTCCAGGTTCACATTACCAAGGCTTTGGGCAGTTGTGCCGTACTGGAAGAGGTTCTCGCCAGTTGTGAATCTCCGTGAAGCTAAAATTACAAACAGTATACAGTCCAGTCCGCCCGCGACCACAGCTGTTGCAACACAGCCGAAACGTCGGGATAACAAATAAAAACCGGCCAAGTGCGAGTCGGACTCGCACAAGAAGGGTTCCGTATCGTTATCTATAATAAATATTTTCTTTCACATAATAGCACAATTTTATTGATTTACCTTATTTGACATTGGTGCCGATTAAGATAGTCCTCTAAATTGTATGAGCGCCCATACAACCCTTGTATGGTATGTATGTAAGTATGGGCGCAACCCTTTAATTCTCAATTTTTTATTTTTTTGAGTTTTTCCTTTATTTATGCTGTAAGATTTTGCTTTTTGCCAAATTTCGTGATTCTAGGTCAACGGGAACTGCCATAAGTATAGGGTTTCGACCCAAAACCTATAGGGTACTTCCGGTTGACCTAGAATTGTCAATTTTGGTAAAAAAAAGTTGAAAATTAAGGTAAATATTGGTACTTACAAGTTTTCGCGAACATCTAATTTTGCCCATATCTTTTTATCGTGTTGACTCAGAGCCTTGATTTTTATACACCTAATAGGGACTCTGGTATAAATTTCAAACACGATTTAATTTTTTTCTAGGGTCATCACGAACCGTCTTACGCGAAGGCTTGACGAATTTCAAACACCGGAGCAGGCCGGGTTTCGAAGAGGATATGCCACCATAGACCACATTCACACAGTGCGGCAGATTACACAGAAGTCAGAGGAATATAATCAACCCCTGTGCCTGGCGTTTGTGGACTATGAGAAAGCCTTTGACTCCGTCGAAACCTGGGCTGTTCTGCAGTCCCTGCAACGATGCCAGGTCGATTGGCGATATATCGAAGTGCTGAGATGTTTATACAACGAGGCCACCATGTCAGTTAATATCCAGAACCAGCAGTCAGAACCAATCCAGTTGCGCCGCGGAGTAAGACAAGGGTATGTTATATCCCCCAAATTGTTTACAAACGCACTGGAAGATATGTTCAAGACGCTGAGTTGGAATGGACAGGGCATCAACATCAACGGGGAATGCATCTCGCACTTACGATTTGCCGACAATATCGTCATAATGGCAGAGTCGGTGCAGGAGCTGCAACAGATGCTGAATAGCCTAGCTGCTGCTTCTAGATGCATCGGCCTGTGAATGAACTTAGACAAAACTAAAATCATGATCAATGATCGTGTTACCCCAGATCCGATTGCAGTCGCTGGAACTCTTCTCGAGGTTGTGAATGTATGTCTATCTTGGGCAGACTCTGCGATTGGGTAGATACAACCTCGAGAAAGAAGTAAACCGGCGAATTCAGCTGGGCTGGGCAGCGTTTGGGAAACTTCGTCAGGTCTTCTCGTCACCCATCCCACAATGCCTAAAAACAAAAGTATTTAACCAGTGCGTCCTACCTGTGATGACTTACGCAGCCGAAACGTGGACACTTACGGTGGGACTGGTCCACAAACTGAAAGTCGCTCAGCGAGCTATGGAAAGGGCTATGCTCGGAATTTCTCTGAAGGATAGAATCAGAAACGAGGTTATCCGACAGAGAACCAAGGTGATCGACATAGCTCAGAGGGTCAGCAAGCTGAAGTGGCAGTGGGCCGGTCATATCTGCCGCAGAACCGATAACCGTTGGGGTAAACGTGTTCTGGAGTGGAGACCACGTCTAGGCAAGCGAAGTGTAGGACGCCCTCCGGCTAGATGGAGTGACGATTTGCGCGCTGTGGCTGTCAAGGATTGGATGAGAAGAGCTGAGGATCGGGCTCAATGGCGCACCCTGGGAGAGACCTACGTCCAGCAGTGGACTGATATAGGTTGATGATGATGATAAATTTCAACTTGATAGGTCCACCCGTTCCTGAGAAAACCGGTGGTGACACGCGGACAGACAGACGGACAAGGGTGATCTTTTAAGGGTTCCTTTTTTACCTTTTGAGGTACGGAACCCTAAAAAAGGTACAAACGCGATAAATACCCGTTTTAATCAGTAATTATAAACGGTATTAAGTTTCTTCTGCAGGTGGAGTGGAGCTGCCGGCGCTTTGAGCTGATAAAGTTGTTTGTTCAACTTATTTACACGTTTCCTGTGTGTTTATTTTGTTCGCACTATTAGTGCTGTATAAATGATGATTTTGCATTCTGGTGACTTTGATTTAAAACACTCTAATAAATAAATATTGCTGAACATTTCACATAGCACTATCTAGCCCCAAACTAAGCAGAGCTTGTACTATGGGAACCAGACAACTGATAGAATACCTATATACATTTTTTTTTGGTAAAACATACTTATAATATAAAGAGAAACAACCAGATCCGGGACAAATATCTGTAGATCATGCAAACATTTGTTCCGCGGCGGGAATCGAACCCGCTACCGCAATGGACGAGAAGTGAGCCCATAGCGGTGGTATCGCTTCCTTGTATAATAGGGAAGTTTGATTTTTGGGGTTAAAATTCCGTATGATTTGTAATTTTTGGTAAATTTAAAAACTCGAAAATTTTCCTGTGACGCACTTACAAAATTGTAAACCTTTAGTTTCAAAATCTTTTATATCTATGGTAAAAGACCGACAGTTTTCAGGCAGGGATCAAGTTAATTAATCTAATATTACTTACGTATGGTACGATCCGGGTTATGCTGGAATTTGTTATTGGATGCCCATTTACTTGCTTTTGCAGCCAATTCGTTGTCCCAGATCTAAAATACATAGGTTTAAAGACTATAAATTGAGCTAGTAGTTCGCTTCGAGCTATTGCGTTATTCTGTAGTTATGTTTGATATTCGTATTAATTTCTCGAAACTCAGTTGGTCCTGTGCAGTCACGGGAAACAGAATCGACTAACATCATGAATTGAATTGAATTTTCTTTTCACATTTCAAGGCTTAAATAAAAGTGTATCTATTAGGTACTTTTGAAATCTGCAGTGATTTCATAATGACATCACATATGAAGGATCTGAGTTTATTCCGATTTTTATCACGACATTTGCCCTCGTAACCCAAAAATATTTTGTTTATTCAAAAAAACCTCAACTCGAGACAATCTAGTTCTACCTTACAAGCTTTTTATTAACTTGCAATGTAGGTATGTATGTTTGTCCGGGTGGAATCTTGCAACTGAATTTTAAAACCCGTTCCCCTCAACCGATTGAGCTGAAATTTGGAATACATATGTAACTTCAGTGACAATGCAATATGGTACCATGGAGGTGGTCTCATGATGGAGACGGATGCTAGACAACGGAACTTCTGAATGGATTAAAGTAGGCTACAAAGTGTTTAGGCTCATTTGAATCTTCTTGCGGTTCCGATTATGAATTTTATAAAAGCTTGTTTGAAAAAGTAATTTTACAACAAAAAGCTTATTATGTTATATTTACAATTAGTTTTATATTTCATTAAGATCTGGTCAACCATTCGAAAGTTATCGTCGGACAAATGTAGGTCACATCGTCTATTCGTCCAACTTGACTTGGAAATCTCGCTTGATTGTGAAGCAATATTTGAAGTAAAGCCACTTAAAGCGTCAATTTAGTGTAGATACTTGATTTCGGAAAAATACAAGCTAGAAGGGCGGGAGATCTAAGATTGCGGAGTTGATTCATAAATAGGTAAAATGTATACCAAAAGGATGAACCACTCACAATAGAGTTCATTTTCGTAGCAGCCGGCTGTCCAGAAACTGTTCCTTTGGCAAGCTGGAGGCGCCTCGAGTTATGTCCATCGACGAACTTCTTGATTCCATCGCATTTCAGATTTATTACTGAAATCATAAAAGGCAATTTAATGTTTCCTAATATTACTTAAATAAAAATATTTACACATAAGTCAGTAAAAATAAAACGAAAACACAAGGTACTTACATTCACACTGAATAAATCCCAACACAGCCACGAAATAAACCAAGCGAATGTCCATTGTACTTGTAAAATGAGGAGTTACCGATAGCAAAGCAAAGCCTTTACTGAATTTTCAGTGCTCACCCACTATTTATACAAAAGTACGGACAAAATCGCAAGTAGATCATATTATCGTGTTCCGGAGACAATGCCGTTAAAACATTGAGCCATCGGGATGACGTTGTATAAAACACATTATGTTGACAAACCCATGGGTGTTATAGGGGTGTCCAACTTATTGTGACAATAAAACTTACTTGGTAACACTTTTCATAAATCAATAGCTTTATTAATACTTATAACTTAAGAAAATCGCATTTATTATATCTTTGACTAATCATAATTTTAGGAAAATCTATTCCTGTATTTATCATAACTTCCTGCCAGTCATATGATAAGGCACAGGATAGCAAGTGTGGATAAACAAAAATCTAGAGATATAAGTTATAGGTTAACATCAAATTGATGCATTTATTATGTACCATTTATTTTTAAGTGTTACCCGACACTTACAGGAAACCCTAAGATATTTAAAGCCATCTTTAAAAATTTCAAACCCTAAAAATGTGTCAAGGTATATTTGTGTCCCGGCCTGGATGAAAATCTTGTAATATTATAGTAGTTCAAAATAACTGAATAAAGATTAGCAAGTGAATTTAAGTTTATAAATGATCATAGATTCAAGGGAATACGAGCGAATTTTCAAATCTTTTATCAATTGTTTTTAAGTAATTTTGTGGGCCGTCAGCATTTAGCAACCCTCACAGTGATTTAGTCTCATTCTATAGAAGTGAAGCAGTTCTAAACAATAACTTCTTAAAGACAATTCAAGTAACTGATAATTGACACTCGACAGGCTCACTCATGTCAAGATAGACAGGATAGGTTAATGGCTGAAACGTGCCGAGTCTGTCTAAGGAAAATAGTATTGTTTACACAAAAACGAGAACGATAAATAACTTGTTTTGCTTTTGTGCGCGGATCATGTCACAGTCAAAGTTAGTACTTAGGACTAGCAAAGATGCAAATTGCTAAGAATTTAGTTTTTTTACAATATTGGTCCTTAGAATATAGGTACACTGATTCGATTAACTCGAATTGTGGGTCACTATCGTTGTCGTCACATTAAAATTTGATTTTTGGTTTTTTTTAGCAACAAGAGACAGGTTTTACAGCATAGATTCTGTTAAAAACTATGGGTTCCCAGATTAACAAATCGAAATTCCGGAGTAAATACCTGACGTTTAATAAAAATTCCTGACTTTCTTGTAAACATAACATTAATGTCGTTAGCATTATAATTAAAGATTCGGAAGTGTTGCAGAATATTTCTGGGAGTAATAAATATCAGTAATGATCAAAATGACAAATAACATGAGTAATGTTGATTGTTAGTTTATCTGTAATATAATATTTTGTTTATTTTACTCGCACCTACTTAAATTGTAGAAATTCCGGACGGTTTCGGATTCCTCCCGCATTCCGGACAAAGACCTATATTACCGGACATGTCCGGAAAATTCCGGACGTATGGCAACCCTAGTTTTACCACATAATTAATCAAACATGTGGCTGTGGCTGTACTACGTCGTCCCGAGAACCTGCACTCCACGAGCAGCTCGCTCTCGGTTTTTGTTTGCACTAACACCTGCCGCACTAACTCGGGATTTCGTGCTCCCATTCGTGATATGGTTGAGTCATATAGTACAAACTTTTCAAATATTGACATATTCGCTTGTACTCCCTATAAATTTAAAAAGTTGTTAAATATCTCACTTGTTAGTGCAGATTTTGATTTTTTTTGACGACCTCCGCGGCGCAGTGGGCGTAGAGCCGGCTGAGACGCAGGAGGCAGCGGGTTCGATTCCCGCCACGGCACAAATGTTTCAACAACTTGTTCAACAATGTTTCACAAATGATCTACAGATATTTGTTCCGTGTCTGGATGTTTTTCTTTAAATTATATGTATTTACAAAAAAAAACGTATATAAGTTCTATCAGTTATCTGGTCCCCATAGTACAAGCTCTGCTTAGTTTGGGGCTAGATGGCGCTGTGTGAAATGTCCAGCAATATTTGTATTTATTTATTTAAATTCAGATTTAGACTTGTAACTCCTGTAAGTGCCTATCTCAGTTACCTTCACTCTTCCATTTTATATTGTTTATTCTTCTTCTTTGAGGGTCTTTGTTTGTTTTTGTTAAAACAACCTTAATAATCTATTTTACCCTCTAACATACCCTCTAGCTGGAAAATTTATTTATATGAAACGTATTTAACTAACCTGTGGATAACGACGTTGTCTACAGTATCAATAGCTCACACATGATATACCATGTACTAACACAGACTGTACCTTACATATATATAGTGTAGTTGTTTGTTATTCCTTAAAAACATATAAAAAAAAACATAGTGTAGCTCGTGTTTAAAATAAGTCCACACAAAAATTAGTAAGGATTTTTTTAAACACGCGTTAAACAATTGATTACCTTTTTTGCGGTAACAAGGTATATTTGCTATAGCCTGTTTACACGTGTCTTCATAGGTGAGTAAATAAAAGATAAGCAACTCGTAAAACACACTGAAAATTCCGTAAGTATCTACGCGTTATGAATAAAAAACAATAATGATTCATTTACATTCTTTATTAATTGTATTTCCATTTGTTTCATTACTAACATTGTATACTTATAGTTTCACAGTTTATTGGAATATTCCCACAGCATCAAGAATCCTCAAGTTTAATTATAAAATTAATATTTCCAAAATACGTTTGTTCAAGTAAATTCAATATTAAAACTACTTATAACTAACATTTCAATAGATTCTAGAGCAATACTTGGATTGAAGCTTGCATTAGTGTTAACTAAATAACTAAAATTCTGTGTCGTATTTAGACAGTTTGATACAGCACATAACTTAAGTGATACCTAGTACATAATTTCAATTGCTTGCGTTTGTTTAATGACCTGTGTCGATCAAAGGGATGGCAAGATGCACAAAAACAATTAACAATTGTTGTTTAAGTGAAGTAATGATAATGCAAGGCGATACTTTTGTGGAAAATTAAAAAAAATATATGATAAACTTCTAAAAACAGAAAACCGAAACCAGTTATTTTGATTTAAAAACCAAACTAGATACCAATTTTGATGAAATTTCTATGGAACCAATCTAAAAGTAAATCGGTCGATAAATGACGGAGTTTCGAGGTAACAAATAAAAAAATGACAACAGAATTGAGAACCTCTTTCATTTTTTTAAAGTAAAAAAAAATTACAGAAAAATAGAAAGAAAAATGAAAAGAAGCGTCGCGCTTGAGTCCCTTCTTCTGTTTTGGTTCTCTGGCCTGCGCGTTATCACACTGGCGATTTGCGAGCGTGTTTCCAGCGCCGCGATTAGTCAACGCGCTTACTGCGTGTGCGTAGCGACATCGTCGTGTGTAAGGGACGCGGATATAGAACGGGACGATTTTGTATCTCTGTATCGAAATTCGACAAGTCTGAACCTGATGAAGTCATCAAAATCAAAATGTTTTATTCATTAAATTCATATGGATCGTTTTGAAACGTCAACTTTACTGCCTGTTCCTTCGCGACCAAACCAGGGAAAAAGGCAAGAACTAAGACTGGTTGTGTTTTTGATGATCCTTTTAGAATACATAACAATAAAAAAAAAATAACATCCCATTGTTGGCGCAACATGCACGTGTAACCGCTATTGTTTCTACAATACGACTGACTGAAGGTGTACGGGGTGAATGCGGTGTCATGGCTAGCACGTTCACAAATCGCCTCGCAGGAAGCACGCACGCAAATCGCCTTTGTGAAAACCCCCCTATTCCCTTCTGTCTGACTTGCACCTGGCTTTGACATCATTCTTTATTAATTAATCTGATTAATTTTAGGCATCTTATAACCTCACTATTTTCACTAAAAACGGGATATTTGTGAGTAAATATCGGGATACTCAAAAACCCACAAATCCATGGTAAATATCGCGTTTTTGGTGAAAATAGTGTTCATAACCATGATAGTTTCAAAAGTTAACCTAACCTCTCCTCTCTGACAGAGACCAGGGCCAATGCATTCCTTTAATTAATGTTTGGTGTTTGTTTCCTTGTCAACTAGATATAAAAATGATATCACAATTATGTCACATACAGTTGGGAGTAATGGTTACCATTAAAATTATTATTATTATAGGAAATTAAGTAAATATTTATAAGTGATATGAATACATCAATCAGTCCTACGAGGTTATTAAATTTTTTTGCACTATAAGCACCCAGGTTTTGTCAAACTGAGGTTTGGTTTGTAATAACAATGGGTCAACTTTTTGCCATATAATTTAGCTTAGCAGTGAAAAACAGTAAACAGATTTTGCTAGATAGATTTAAAATACAGAAGGTATGGAGTTGATTCTAATACTACTTGCATAATTCTATAAGTAATTCTACTAACAAAATGATAAAAAGAATATGGAGGTAAGGTTTTTGATCAATGGCCGAATAGAACAATATTTACTTTGTAACACTAATTAAAATTCATTTATCTACCTACTTAGTACACAATAGCGAGAAACATAATTTGACTAATGGTTACAATTAGAAAGATACAAAACAAAATGATCAACAAAAATATTACAAAAAAAAATATCTCCACGATAATTCAACATGAAATCGATTTGACCATCGAATTAATACCTTATTCACCCGCATTAGATCATACTCGTATGTGATTGATTACCTATTATTACTAAATAAATAATTTACTTAGAGTAATCGGTAGAAAATCTAATGTCCCTTGATAAATTAACAACAAAAAAATGTAATTTAGTTGAAACCTACTTACGCTAAACATTATAAAAACTACAAATAAAATCATTTGTAGCGTAAAAAAATAAAGGGAAAGTTATTCCGCAGTTTGTTGTAATTTAAATTAATTTAGGGAGATTGATTAATTGGTGCTCGGACTGTCGGTTCCGCTGCCGCTGTTATCTGCATTGGCTAGAGCGGACTTTGTGTTTTTGTTATTTTTCTTAGCGGATTTGCTGAGTGTTGCCACCTCTTTCAGTAGATTTTGTATCTTTGTGTTCATCAGAGTGAACTTTGTCTCATTGAGCCGCTCCTTGTTTTTCATTTCGTTGCGGATATCGCACGTGTTGTTGTGATGTTGAGCTTTTAGCTCTGTTATCTGTAATTCACATTTATTGTGCTCAAAACAGTGGAACCTTCAACTAAAACGTTTGCAGTCAGTCAAACTGCTAAACTCATGTCAGCAGACACGGCTATGATCGATAAACGATATGACCCATCCATTTTACCACTACCTAACAGGATTAATTTCATTCTGTTACTAAAAACTATGTTTTATTTTTATTGGTGACTAGCTGTTGCCCGCGACTACGTACGCGTACTAATGTGTAGGTAACCCAGAAATATAGCTAAACTCGCTGTTGCAACTTGACTTGACATTTTTAACCCATGAGACCTGATTTATGGGATAAAAAGTAGCCTATGTGTTAATCCAGGTTATAATCTACGTGCATACTAAATTTTATCGAAATCGATTCAGCCGTTACGATGTAATTGAGTAACAAACAAATAAATACATAAACATTCAAACTTTCGCATTTATAATATTAGTGTGATAGTCAAGCGCTTAATGGCTTACCTGATGGTAAGCGATGATTAAAACGCACTATTTATTGAGCCCATCTATATAACATCGCGAAAACTCATAATTTCAACTGAGATGTTGGAACTTATACTTATTGTGTAATTTTGTAATTTCCTCAAACCACATTAGGTAACTACTAGGGATAATACTTTTTTTTATTATAGGCTTGCTTTTGACTCTAATCTTGCCTGATGCAGTCTACGATAGACCATGCTTGCTTAGAAGAAACATGTTAGCAGACAACCAGGCTGGCTCTCAGGGTCAAACAACATCAGATCCTTGAAAACGTTAACAAATTGCGCACTCACCAATTTATCTTTGGATAGCAGTTCGGAGTCCTTTTGTTGAACCTTCTTCTGGAGACTGGCGATGGTTTCCTTGAGCTGCGTCATAGCGACCACGTGGTCAGAGCTATTGGGGTCCAGCTCCCCTGAAAAGAAAATCACTATTATGCAATTAGAAGTCAGCCAACTAAAACAGTAAACTTTGCATCAATTCGCTTTGCCGGGTTAGCAGGTACCGTGGCTGATAGCAGAACTATCAAACTTCCTTCACCATGTGTTATGTATTGGAAATATGAAAAACATCCAAAATAGCCTAAAATTTAGGGGGTTTCTAGAAGTCAATAAAGAGTTCTACTTTCCACCTCCCGGCTCCATTATTATACCTTCGTCACCAACCGTAATGCATAAGCCAAAACTCAAGAGGGTTACTAGTATAACCAGGTTGAATGAAACGAATCCAAAATGTTGCCAAAAATCATAACCTCTTAATTTTTTTTTTTATAAAGTATAGGCTAGCGTTTACCACTATCTCGCCTGATGGGGCGCGATGATGCAGTCTACGATAGTACACGCTTGCCTAGAAGAAACCTATTCACTCGTGACTTGAAGATCCCTAGGCTGTAGTTATCAGGAAACACAGACTCAGGCAAGGCGTTCCACTCCTTGGCGGTGCGCATAATAAAGGTGGAATAGTATTGCTTTTTGCGTATGGAAGGTATGTCTACCATGTAAATTGTTAATTGCACACTATTGCATGCATTGCTGCATTGCTTACAGGTTTTATCACGTACCGTTTTTTCCGTGTTTCGACCACAACGTTTCGGTTCAATTCGTGAACCTTCATCAGGTGAATGATTAATTAATAATGATTGAAATAAATCACGAAAGTTTTCTAAGTACTATTGCATGCATTCAAATGCAAATGTGAGGTAATGATTTTCGTCGCCATATTAGATTAATTTTTTAATAAACCAGGTTATAGCCATTGAAGAGTTTCACTATCCACCTTCTGGCTCCAATCAGCTCAGCTTGATGATACCATATTATTGTATTGTCATTCGAATTACATACACTTCTTGCAAATTTGAAACTTTGGTTTCTTAAATCAATTTTTTATGAAACTTGCGTCGTTCTATACGACTACAGAACATCCTTCTTCAGCAGGTCATATGTGGACCGGCAAAGCATGTTAGCTGAGTCAGATGTTTGTTCAGCTAACACACTCTGTAACAGGCCCACATCGACCTGGTTGACTTTTAGCACTCTGTACAACTCTTACCTCATAGATTGAATCTGGACACACTCTGGTAAAAGGTGGTATACATCTTCTATTACCCCCACAAGTATTACAAATAGGAGTATAGATCTTTTTCCATAAATATATAAAGCTGTTTAAAAGCATATGTCCGGGGCAGAATCTATGAGCGGTTACAATCCACTTCCTACTTATAAAAGCTTTGGTAAACCAGACTATGCGAAAATCCGACTTTGTAGATTTGCCCACAAACAAGTGTAGCTAAGAAAAATGTGTTAAAAAATCCGTTAGTATTTCTGGTGTAGAATTATTAGAGGCTTACCTTGTAACGGGTTCATTTTGGATTTCTTCTCAAGTGGCTGTGAGTCATTCATAGTAGAGTCAGCATTATTCACGGACTTCATCATGTCTGACTTACGCTTTTCTTTGTGGCCACTCTTTGATCTGTAAAATTAAAAAAAGGAGATTAGCGAACCTCTAAAAACATGGGACACAGATCCATTCACTAAGAAATCACACACCCTCGATATAAAATAAAAAAAAAAAAATTTCGAACACAGAAGACGTAAAGTAAGTCTCAGACAATGTTTTAAAAAAGAGTATTTTGTGCTGCGTAGATTTACGTTTCGTTTTACGATAATTGAATCGTTTCGTTACCAAGTGAACGTGTATAATATATATTATGTTGCACAAAAATCAATAACATCTACCAAATCGAATTGCGTATTGCTTGGGTCCAGTCTCGCCAATCATCTTTAATACTGCATAATTTTGAAGAAACTTTGCCATTGTAATAAGATGAATTGCGTAAAAGACCCTATAGCCTATATTGGTCAGGTAATTTTTTTAATGCGTTGATGTTTTTACCCTACTACGGCAAAGCCAAAAGGAAGTGTTAAGCTTTTAGCAGTCTATGTAAACATATTACATATGTTCTACTGTAGCGCCTAAACTACTGATCCGATTTTGATGAATGAATGTTAATCGAATCATTATTATGGTGCGGGTGACATCTGTACATAGGCATTACATAGTCTGGTTTCAGTTTTAAACCTTATTTCCCTTATGTCAGAATTGTTTCCCTTTATTCAGTGCCAGACGACGCCCGTGGCGCAGTGGACGAATAGCCGGCTGAGACGCAGGCGGTTGCTGGTTCGATTATCGCCGCGGAACAAATGTTTGCACGATCTACAGATACTTTTTCCGGGTCTGGTTGTTTGTCCATATACATATTATAAGTATGTATTGACAAAAAACCTTACATAAGTATTCTGTCAGTTACCTGGTTTCATAGTGCAAGTTTTGCTTAGTTTGGGGTTAGATAGCGCTGTGTGAAATGTCCAGCATTATTTTTTTGCAGTTAGTAACTTACTTGTGGCTCCTGTGCTTGTGTTTATCGACAGATGACATGTGCTGCTTAGTTCTGGCCAGAGCACGTTTCAGGGATTGGGTGCAGAGCCAGCATAGCAACTTGCCGTCCACCTGCATTATAACAACAAATACTAGGCTATTCCAAATTTATTTTTCATATATGCACCTAAGTATATATATTATATCATTGATATTTTACAACTTGATATAAAGGTTGTTTGAAAATTAAAAATTTTCTATGCTAATAAAGACAAAAAAGTATTTTACAACAATACTAGCGTGTTTAAATTTAATATCGTACATAACAAAACACTTATATATAAAATGTGGTTATGATTATTTTAATGATTTATGTTATGCGGCATGGATTCTTTTGTTGTTAATATGAGATGAATATGGCGGGGATACTGATGAGCAACCTTTATAGATTTATAAGTCACTAGCTGACCCGCCTGCGGCTTCGCACGCGTGGATTTCCAATAAACACATTACCCTCCTGTACAGTCGGGTAAAAAGTAACCTATGTCCCAATCCTGGTCACAATCTATCTATATACCAACTATACATAGGGAGTGCATCTAAAGAATTCTCATAACTTTTATTTTACCCCCCAATTAGGGATGATTTTGCAAAAATGTTGAAACACATATTTCTTTATTGCTTACCAAAAGCCTAAATATGAATTTTCAGATCCTTAACTTGAAGAATTATGGAGTGCCCATACAAACTTTCAACCCTTATTTTACCCTCTTCAAGATTATTTTTTGAGACAAAAGATAGCCTATGAGGACATAGGGATATAATTATCTCCTTGCCAAATTTCATTATGATCTTTTCAACCGTTACTCGTGAAAAGGTAACAAACAAATAAACAAGTAGATTTACTTTCACATTAATAATATTAGTATGGAAGTATGGATATGGATAATTTATAAAAGTATAAGAGAATACAGGTAAGTACCCTTAAATTTTGAATTAGAAATAACCCTTTACAGCACCAAAATAGATAATTATGTTAACACAAACATGTTTAACTTTTTGTAAAGTTGTATTTAAGTTGCACAGGTCCTGAAGTCCTGATTTTTTAAAAGATTAGAACAACTTTAATTTGACTGGATTGGAAATTGGTGCTTTAGGTACGTGTGGATAAAAAGTTGAATTTATATATTTGTAAGTTTTAAATCACCTTATGATTATTCACCTTTTTGCTATCATCATGGCGGTCGAAAGCACAGCGCTGTTTGCATTGCTCGCATGTAACCGCTGGTCCAAACTTCCGCTCCGAGTTGGCACAGCGCTGGCATTTATTTCCTAAAAATATAACAAATCAATGAATTCATACAATTTTAATCAAATGAAAATGTTTAATTATTCATTAAAATCACAAGGATCACTTTGAAACGTCAATTTTACTGCCTGCCCCTTCTATAATATACATTACAAAGTAAATACAACAAAATGTAAAATGTGCGGTCTTATCACCAAAAAAGTGATCTCTTCTAGTTATCCTTTCATAGGACAAATTTAATTATTTTTATTTGAATAATTTTGTCATCACAAAAGAGAAATATAAACAGCATTAGGATAGTGGATAGTGATATGTTTTTCTTCTCAATTGTAACACTCTTGTGGTTGTCATTAGACATGTGATGGATACCTGTAAACTA
Organism: Philereme transversata; assembly: GCA_963924445.1. Classification (NCBI taxonomy): domain Eukaryota; kingdom Metazoa; phylum Arthropoda; class Insecta; order Lepidoptera; family Geometridae; genus Philereme; species Philereme transversata. The sequence goes on from OZ004353.1 coordinate 11,704,326, forward strand.
TCTGGCAATTTGTTGTCCTATTCAGTATCCAGCCTGACATTGAACAGTACAAAATATTTCCTTGCAAGTTACAACTTGAAATGATTCAAAATCTGAACTCTGACCAAACCACTAACTGTTGCATCTCTAGCCATGCTATATTTTAATTATTAACATAAACTTATGAATATGATACTTTTCAGGTATGTCAAGGCACAAGTTATTTACACTATTGGAATAATATCAGTGATGCAATGAATGATTGAACATTGTCTTACCGATGAAAGCAGCAATGATGTTACAATATTCACAAGCTGTAGGCTTCCCATAGGCCTTAACATTTGCCTCGCACTTCTTGCAAATGGATGAAGTGTTTGATTTACTGAAAACACACATAAATAGGTTTAGCAAGGAAAATATCAGAATTAATTGAGTCACACTTTAGCAAATTTTGTTATGTAGGTCACTACAAAAATACCACAACAGTGTACTTATGTTAAAGCAAGACTAGAAAGTGTGAGATGATTGCTCTCTTTTTTGATACATTGTCATTTATTTTACCTTTGTAAGCTAGATGATTAGGTACCTGTAATATTTTCCTCATCAATACAAAAGTTTACATCTGTACTAGGGGGCAAACCTTGGCATCTGGCACTGACCTTGTTTGTTGAAACTCCGAGCGGCAGTATGTGCACTTGACGACAGGAAACGATCCGCGACATTCCTAGAAAAGCACCAAACAATACGCGTCAGAATTATGTTTGCCAAGTATCAGTAATTTGTGACGCACTTGCGCCAATTTTATAAATTCACAGTTACTTTCACACAAAAGGAAAGGCGTGGCAATAATTGCTCAAATCACCTTGCAAAGTTGTTCACCAGGAGATAACTCCTCGAAAGGATGTCTCGAGAAACAACGGGAACACGCAAACAGGGGTGTGGAAGAAGTACTCATAGTAATATAGGCGTTAATAGAGACTAAGTAAACACAAGAATGATCTGCTACGAGTACAGAAGTACTAGAAACTCGAAAATTAATGAAAAGAAATATTTCGCGACGCTGTAAATCAAAACCTAACTCAATTTTTTGCGAAGCAATGGCGTCCGTCGATTTCATGTCATGTCATTTCATTGTCATTGACAGACAGCTCAGCAGCAGCTGCTGGCTGGCTTGCGCCAAATAGTGCTTAACATTTGACTTCACGATTATTAGTCGATTCTATCGAGTCTTCCAGAGTCTAGTTGGTAGAATGGCTTGGACCTCTAGAGAGACAAAGCCGACAGACAGACAGAGAAAGAAAAAAAACGGGAAAAAAAATTAAATTGTGCGTGGTTTTGTTATTCGTTTCATGTTTACTATTGCGTTTTTAGCTTTTTCCTAGTTTATTTGAATGATTTGTAGTGTGATTCAGTGAAAAAGTGTTAGAAGACATCAAAATGACAATACCACCGTTTCCATCGCAGGATTTGGCGAAGCTTGTTTTGGGTAAATTGTTGCTTGGCGGGAACCTCATCCCCAGTAACGGGCTGAACTGTCTGATTGAGCCTTGAATCCCTTTGTTTTGTGCACAGGATACCTTGCTGAAGAACAGCTTATGACGGCCTACGATGAATTCCTACAGGCGAGCCCGTATTTAGATGCTTTTCAGAATGAGTATGACAGGATATTCATGACCTCATTGAAAAGCATTCTAGCTGAATATAGGGCTGTAAAAATATACGGTTCGTATCTTACGTTATTTCTTGACCTTGAAGCGTTGTACAGACCCAATAGTGATTGACCCAATTGTTGAAGATTGGTTGTGTAGTTGACTATCTCACTTTGATTTGTAAACCCAACTACATTCCTGGTTCCTGAGGTGTCTGTTCTAGGCCTACAAAACATGTCATGGAAATATATGTATATTATATTTTGCTATCTCAATCACACAAAATTTCATACCAGTTGACTGTTGATTGTTTACAAACAACTATAAATCTAGTAATTTTTCGAATTTCAGTGGAAACCTGCAAGCCTATTTTGTTGAGGAAGAAAATATTTCAATACACAAACCTTCTGGATATTGTTAAGTTTTTGGTGACCAATGTTGATCATAATAAAATACAAACACAGGAGTCTGTTGATAGATCTGGGTAAGTGATACACAAAATGACCTTTAATGAACTTACTTACTTAACTACCAAGTTTAGGACCTTTAACCCTATAGAACTTGCTGTTGCTAAGTACAATAGAAAATCTATTGTGTTAACCTTGGGCTTTGACAAGTTAAAGAACCTATCTAAGGCTCCCTTATGTAGTACTAATCTCGAGCATTTACTGACGAAATGAGCATAGATTTTGTGAGTCAAAAATCTATGCATAATATCAATTTATTTCAGTGTTCAGTTCTAAGTTGATTGTTCCTTCTGAGTTTATTTAAGTACTGTAATATAATTTCTAATATTATGTTCTTTATTTTTCAGCTCAGAAAAGCATCAACTTGGCGAAAACACCAATAAGACAAACACATGTGAAACTTGTGTCTCCCTGAAGCTTGTTAACTGTGTGTGTAAGCTCAAAACTCAACCATCCGGCAATCAGTCCAGCCATGTGGGAGAAAGCCTTCAAACCTCTGTTGAAACTACCCTATTGGCTGATTTACCAGGTATGTATGTAAAACAAGCTTCTGCTGATGGCTTCCCACACATGGTTTATCAATAAAAAGTAGGCTGTGTCTCGATCCAGATCATAATCGATCTATATACCAAATGAGACATCAAGATCAGTCCAGCTAATCAGTTGTGTTTTGTAACAAACAGCTCTCTGTTTGATGAGATGAGATAGTTACTATCGAATTTATAACATTAGTAAGCTAGATAAGCTGTTCCATTTTCCTTCTGATGCATGGTGGATAAAAATAATCAGTTGTTATACTGTTATAGCTTGTTTTATTTGGACTGATATTTGAATTTATAACCTTAAATTTATTCTTATCTAACCTTAACAAAAAACAACATGCGTTTTGGTCGTTAAATAATTCCATATTCAATACTAAGTCTAAATCTAGCTAGTTTAAAATCTCCAGCTGTCTGCTGCTAAGGCACGGTAAAATGTTTCAGATTATGAGACTAATCTACACATAAGTTGATTAGACAAGATTTTATACTTGAAAAATGTATGACATTTGAAAAGAGCTTCACCAGTCCTAGGATCATTTTAAACACCATACCAATTTATTTACCCTACATATTTCCATAAGCTTATTACTATTATTGACATATATTTATTTTAAAACTTCTTTATAAGAATATATTATACATTAGGTACCTACTAAATGATTAATTATTACTACTAAATATACCATTAGGTTAAATAATAAATAATAAATAAATATTGCTGGACATTTCACACATCGCTATCTAGCCCCGAACTAAGCAGAGCTTGTACTATGAGAACCAGATAACTGATAGAATACTTATATATTTTTTTTTGTAAATACATACTTATAATTTAACGAAAAACATCCAGATCCGGAACAAATATCTGTAGATAATGAATACATTTGTTCCGCGGCGGGAATCGAACCCGCTACCTCCCGCGTCTCAGCTGACTATTCGCTCACTGCGCCATGGAGGTTGTCAAGTAGGTTATCTATGGGGAAGGCCTTTACTCATCAGTCGACGTTCTATCGCGGATACGATGATGATGGTGATAGATAATAGACTCTCAGAAAAACATAAATTTCATGATGCTTAACTACACCACTCAAGGGTACTCACTGTTAAGGTAATGCTAATGCACCTTGTATTAGCAGTGAGTGACCCTGACCATTTTAAAAGCTTTAAACCAAGAAAATAGGTGCAAGTGATTTAAGCCAAAGATATAAATAAAAAAAAGGATTTGAATGATTTTTTTCTAATCTCTTACAGGAAACCATGTCACAACCAGGAAGAAACAGATAAAAGTTTTAGATAAGGACAGTGTATTTTTAAGTGATGATCAAAGTGAGAATGAGTTGCCATCAAGAAATATCAGTATGGAGGAAAACAGTAGCAGTCATAGTGTTTCACTGAAAAGTGATTCTACAATAGTGACCCTCAATTCAACTGTAAGTTTCTTACTATGTAACAAATTATTTTATTCCAACCAGCTTCTATTTTTTTTTATACCACTAATGTAGCAAACAACCATACGGCCCCACCTGATGGTAATCGGTTACCGTAGCCTATTGACAGTTGTAACACCAAAGATATTACTCGCGCGTTGCCGACCCTTTAAAATTTTAAAACGCCCATTTTGTAGAACCCCATACTGTAGTTACAACAATTCTCACAGCTCGTCTTTGAACAGAGTCAGGTGGCCCTAGTTGATATCCAGGTTCTCCTGCCCATAAATGACAGCAATATTTCATGTGGGGCTGGATTTGCGCCTTATATAAAAGCAGTCTTTGCCCCGCATTGAAGTACTGCTTTGCCCTGTTGAGCACACCAAGCTTTTTGGATGCCAACTTTGCCTTGTCTTCTAAGTGACTCTGAAACTGCACGTCACTGGAGATATCGACACCCAGGATCCCAATGCTCTTAAAGATAGTTAAGGGTGTGTTCTGGAATTGCGGACCTACAGTAAATGGGGCTTTTATAGCAGTGAACGCACAAACCTGCGTCTTTGTGTGGTTGAACTGAACCAGGTTTAGTTCTCCCCAATCGGAAACTCTGGTTCTTTTATTTTGCGCTAATCCTGTATTTCTACGCTTTTTAGGTCAAAGAAATCGACTTAGCAGAGTCAAGACAGAAAATAGAGGAGTTCAATAATGTTCTGAAATCGGTTGTAGACAAAAACAACACTGTAACTGGTTCAGAAAACGTACCCAGCCAAAGAGTATCAAATGCAAGCACATTCCAAGACTTTACCTCTGGAGTTTCTGGTAAGAGTTGGAAACTGTCTTATAAGATCTTTTCTAAGGTCAGTTTAGAGTGGGTCACATTGGTCGTAAGCCCACGTGGTCGGCCCAGGGGGAAATGACAGGACTAACTTGATGCGAACAGTTGATACAAACCATATACTGGAGTATATAGAAGAAAGGAAGGCCTTTGCCCAGCAGTGGGATTCATAGATTATTCAGTAGGCTTAAACAATGAACCAATCCACGCTGAAGCTTTTATTTTCTTTTACTTGTCTAACTCTAAACCATCCCGCTGCTGGGCAAAGGCCTCCCCCTCATGACCCTATTATGTTTCATTATTTGCCAAACCTTGCCAATCCATATGCGCGCGCATTCTAATTTTTAAATGTTAAATCCTTTATTATCAAACCGCGTATTGTAGATATGTACGCAGATTGACGCGTTTCTACAATATACCTCAAACTAAACGCGTCTTTAGACAGCGTACCTGATATTACAGTAGGAACAAATGGACGATTACTAGCAAACTGCTTTGCAATGAATATACGCTGACCTAAGAACTGTATCGCCAGCACACAACAAAATATGTATACACTAACAAAAGTAAAGCGACCTTGCGATTGTCGCGATAAAGTCGTCAATACTCTGCCTGTTGCGCTTTTGCGCGTTGCTTTTTAGGGAATGATCGTTGTTTGTGTTACTTTATGCATGCTAATCAATAATGAAAATATCTATTTCGCGGTCTTTATAAAAAAAACATCGGAAATACCATTGAAAGTATTCAAATATTATCCTTACTAATACTATAAATTCGAAAGTAACACTGCCACTAATCTCTCTGTCTGTTTGTTACGTTTTCACGACTAAACGGCTTGACCCATTTTGATGAAATTTGGTATACAGTTAAAACCGGGATTGAGACAGGCTACTTTTTTAACCGACTGCTCAGAAAGAGGGTGGTGTTTTTATTGACAAACCACGCGTGCGAAACCGCTGACGGATCAGCTAGTATTACATACTAATTGAATTTTATTCCTTTATCAACAGGTAGGGAGAGTCAAAATCCTAACGTACCTGATTCAAGCACGTCTGAAAGTTTGAGTATTCTGTAAGTACATAGATTTTAATTTTAATTCCGGTTTCGTAGCATATTAAAATTTACGCAAGATATATTTTAATCTAAAACTATAATTCGGTTCATAATTCAAACTTCAAATTATGATTTTTCTACTAAAGCTGCGAACCTAAAATTTTTAAGCGTTAAGGTTTTAATCTCCGATATTTTATTAATTTGTGGTTTTTAGGGCGCCTCTAAACAAAGACTACTATAAGGACAACGTAATAGAATCCCAAAAACGTCAATTGCTGTTACAAGTTAGTCATAGAAATGACAAAATTGAATTTCAAACCTGTAAAGATAGTGATAAAATTCTTAAGTACTCACAAATCAGAGTAAAACCAGATGATCAAAAGGTTAAAATTTTGTCAGACGTTAAAGTGACTAATAAGAAAAAAACACTGAAAAACGCGACTTCTACACCGTTGATACAAATGAAAACGGTTGTTATAAATGGCACGCAGGCTTATAAGCAAACTCCAGTAGTTACCAATCACACGTACACTAAAGATGAAATTATGGCGATGCCCACACTCATCGTTGTGCCAGCTTCAGGTAAATATTGCTCACACCATTGCTTTACTAACCAATTTTGTTATAAAAAGATCGGCGAACATAATTCTGACTGTATTTCAGGTTCATCAAAAATTCTCACAAACTCCCAGCCGGTTATGACACTAAGTTGTAATGCGACCACAAATACTAGTTCTACTTCTCGGCCACTAAGTCCTCTCGTCATCGACGTACCACCGACACCAGCTATCATAAAACACCCTGAAGGCATGACACAATTATCCGATTTAAAACTACCGGATCTATCCGAGGCCGGTCTGGTGAAAACCATTGATTTGACTAAAAATGCATCGGTGCCAAAAGACAATGTCACATCCGCCACTACTAAAACTCCTCAAGTGCTGCCTCCTGTAAGAAAATCATCGTCTACCCCGCGTCGAACGACACATGTTAGGGTTTTAGATTTTACAACACCAAGACGGATTTTACACGAATCCATCAACGAACAAGTCACTAGCCAAACCGACGTTGCTCCTGTTGAAATCGTTCTTAGCAGTAGCCCTAACATTTCTTTCGTTGATACTAATGTTGCAGGCAATACAGTAAATAATAATACAGCCGAAGTTTATAGTAACATTATTGTACAGAAAGCAGATGGCTGCGATACCGATACCGCGTCAGCCAAAGAAAACACGACTGTAAACAAACCGAAACAAACTAAGAAGGACTGGGATGCCGATTTACGTGCTGTTTTAGCCAATGATGCTTCTGTGGGTTCATCAGTAACTCACCGTAGAAAGAGTACAAAAAAGAAAAAAGCCACAATTAAAACGGTTGACACTACAGGGAAAAATAAGTTAGACAGTAATATTATTTCACCAAATATAAAAAAAGCCTCAAAGAAGCGGCAGAAAGTAGTTGAAGAAGAAGACGATGCTCCACCTTCAGTAGATGCCATAAAAGCAGATGTTCCTGTAAAACCTACAATTAATATAATCAGCGGGAGCGATCGTGTCACAGCGGACGCACAGATTGTACGGAATAACAATAAAGATAATGAAATGATGCAAAACAAATCAAACGACTTAGAAGACGATTGTGCCGAGACTCCCGAAGCAGACAGACTCTCTTTACAAAACATAATTGGAACTAAGTTAAACATATCCGATCTACTGGAAACTCCTTACAAGCAAGCACTTTATGACATTCAAATGGGCACACCCAGGTTTTTACCTGATTTACCAGGTGAACCATTGTCTGATATTAAGATTACTAATATTCCGACCCCTCGTTTCCTGGATACCCCGAAACCAGTACAGGCCACACCTTCGTCTTGGTCATCGCGTCCTACAGATTACTCCAGCGGTGGCTCTTACTATAAGCCCGACGATCAAGATTACATGCCGATTCCAGATTTGAGGTGTGCAGTATCATCGTCATCGAAGGAAGATATAACTTTGGATAAATCTATAGAAATTACAAAGGATAACGAAAAAAAATCCAGACCGCAAAGAAAATGCGCCAAAAACGTGTCATATTATAAGTTAGCTGGTGTAACATACAAAACTAAAGTAGCTGACGATACTATCGATGCTATTTCTACATGCAGCGACTCTACTGGATCCAACGAATATAAACACCAGGAACCTATTGTTAAAACACCTAGAGATAGGTCAAAGTCGAACAAATCAGTAACAAAGAAACGAGTTTCTAACAAGAAAAGTAAATCGCCGGCCGCAAAGGATAAAACAAAGCCTGTGTTAAAAATAAAGCCAAGGCAAACGCCTACCAAACTAACACCAAAAAATAGGAAAAAGATTGAAACACCAGGATACATATCTCTTAATAAACACAGAAGAAATAGGACTACTAGTAAAGATAAAAATGAAAATTCGCCAGCACCTTTGTTAGTCGCTGCTCCTACGAAATCACGCAGAAAATCATCAACTCCTAGAAAACTCCACTGCACTAAATCTTTCAACTCTGAGAACTCCAATCATACATCTCCAGAAACAATAATCAACACTAAACAAAATGCAAGTCGCGATGCAGTCCCGTCTACACAAGATTCTGATACTGAGCAAATTGCGCTTCGATGGTCTGATGACGGTTCCCAAGATACGAAAATAAAAGAAGTTCCAACTACATCAAAAAATGATTGTGAAGATATTTTTAAAATACAGAAATATATACAAAATACTAGATCTAATAATGATGCCCGCAATGTAGAAGATATTTCTAAAATTCGGGAATACATACAAACCACTGGATCAAATTATATGCCCTGCAATGAAGAAGATATTTCTAAAATTCAGGAATACATAGAAACTACAGGACCAAACAATGGTTCACACAGCGGTGGGCAAGTCCCCTTACAAGTTAATTTAATACAAAGAGGCTTTGATGTTGAAACGGCAAAAAAAATCGAGAGAGAATTACTCGATGTCCCAACCACGTCTTCTGATCACGTGGCCTTTAGATCTCTTCAAGTTCAGATGAACCTAAACGAACCTGCCCTCGATAAAAGCAGTAGTGGCACAAACGACTTGCAAATACTTCAGGATGATACTGAGGAAGAAGATGAAGTTGAATTTTCTGTTCATGATTGCAACGAAGATAGTGAAAACTATTTAGTAGTTCACCATGACGATACCAAAGAAATGTCGCAAGGACCACCGGTGAAGTTAAAAGATAAATTCTCTATTAATATTTGTGTGAGTGACGGGGTAACTGTGAGATTACGGGCAACACCATTTAACTTTACACATTATCAAGATCCGATCGGCGTTGAACAGATAGATTATCGTTATAATGATAAGGAAACAGAAATGGCTGTTAGCTCAATAAGCAATATGCAAAGATTGTATACTCCTCTCAAAGAATCTTTTAAAGCACAATGTTATGAAATTTTTGATTCTACGCTAACTAGTTTAGATACACCTCTTAAAGCTAATAGTCCGAAAAAAGGAGACTGTGAAACTACAGCTACAGAGATTGCGTTTGAGGAAGAACGATCACAGAAAGCACTTCCAAAGAAGCGCCAACGATCTAGCGGTTCCGATGAATCTACTTCTGATCGTAAAAAAACTAAATATTTATTGACGACGGCGAGTATTCAGAACATTGATATTGAGTCTGTGCTAACAAAATTACATGGACCATAACACCATGCTCACATTAGTTATAGGAATTATTGTAAATACGTTATTATAGATATGTATATGTAGCGTACATACTTTTTTGTAAACTACTGCCAAAATAATTGAAGCCGATATCATAACTGCAAATTATCTAGTTTAAGTCTTATTTATATGTGTTGGACACATAGCACTATCTTTTAAGTGTACATAAAATAGCTATGTTTTGTGTGGTAGACACGTGAACTCTGATTAAAAAACGTATTTTAGCACCACTTTTGTTTTTATTATGCATGGCTCCAAAAATTACGATTCATTTGGGCTGCCTGTAATGCCGCCCGAGCCGACCGGAGCCGCAACGGTGCCGGACGGCAATGGACGCCAACGGCACCGTGCCGCATCCGCGTCGCAGCCTTCCTAATACCTATCTCGCCATCGTATCGTGCATGATCTATTGCTTATTTACTTAAAGGAAAACAATCTTTACAAAGCCAAATACAAAGGAAAGAATCAATGTCCAAATAGTGTTGTAACTACTCTAAGGATAACTGGATAACAAATGTTACACAGTTTACACAGAGCAAGATCTGTAGATAAATGCTTTATTGTACTCTATCGATTACTTTTAGAACGCGATTATGCTAAACAGCGCATTTGCCTTATCGCTGAAAATAATTTCTTCTAGATAACCTTTGCATGGAAAATAATGAGCGAAGCGTTAATGGAAGTAGGTGCACAGTGTAAAATACATGAGAGAAAAGGTGCATGGTATTTCGATCACTATCTTTGGAAGAAAATGCGAGCTTTCGCGGTCTCGCACGCACGGCAGCGATTCGTTATGGTGCTGATTAAATTCATAATTTAATAGAGGCAGCTATTGCGTCTAATTTGGCGGAGTGAGCCGTACTTAGAGTTGACTATTAATTCGACTTAAGTTTCGGTCAAATCAGAGTTTTAATATTAAACTTTATTTGACGCATTCTTGGCAATAAAACAGTAGCTAAGCGGTCACTACAAGAAAAGTATACATAAGTAATCGCGGTAGTTTTCCTTTTCTCTCGGGTGGTTATTTTTACATAGGTATCGGTTATTTTGCCAAAGGTTTAGTTGGTAACTAATACAAATTTCATTTACATGAGTAAGTTTTATTATTAAACTTATTTAGTGATAGCAAAGTGGGATATACTCCGTCTTCCGATTCGGAGGGGGTGGGTTCTAAACCCCGCCTTTGACCAATGGATTTTTCTACTAAAAATATGTGGACATTTACACCTGTTCAAAACGGTGAAGGTAAATATCATGAGGAAACAAATTCGAAGGCATGTTCCATCGGGATAGTAGGTATTCTAATAAGCCGCGATGTGCTTGCAATGAGAATGCTCAATGTTTGGACTTGCCTTTGACTAACCGCTTGTGGGATATCTGTACGGGTCTGCGTACTGAGTAAGAGGTCCGAGGATTACCGTCGTTGGAATTAATATGGTCGTGTGAATATTATATTGCTTTTAAGTTATTTTCATGCCGAATTCTGCCTGCCGCATCCCTAACTTTCGGCAGAAACTGGCCGAAACCGTAACCAAGCCTTCGGAACACTGAAATAATTATGATATTCCGTTTAATTAGGCATCGTAATTAGAGGCGATCGTGACACGAACGGTGCGAACCATCTATTATTAATGCTAATTCGTGACAGTGGCGGCTTCGAGCCGCAACCCTCGCGACGATGCCGTTGCAAGCGCTATCAACAGAGAAAAATCTAAATTACATACGTTCTTAAGCTAAATGCCTCTACTTAAATTTAGATACAGTAAGCTGCCATCGGTTCTGAGAATCCTTTACAGAAATTGATAATGACTCCTCACAATGTTAATGTGTAGCCATGTACGAAATACATGATTATAATCCCGACTCAAAGAGGTGTTTTAAGTTTTCTTGGTCTCAGTTTATTTATGAATGAAGGTACCGAGATTTTCAAACTTGTTAAAACGGCCTCGGCAATAAACCATTCGTTTATTTTACTTTACACTAGGTACTGCTCTGTCCAAACCATCAACGGAAGAGCGTACTGGTGGCAATATAACTTGGCACAACCTAGACCAAAATATACGGCAGTAGGGGGACCGGGAAGGGGTGTTCGCTAACTAGGTCACGGAGGCAGGCTCCTGACACAAATAGCTATGTCGCATCTAGCCACGTGGCCTCGTGTCGCCTCTCAAATTCCCTCTATATACCTACCACATGTGCATGCCATGTACCAAACTATATAATATCGGGAATCACGGCAGCCACATCGATATCGTTGTTTCTATTTTAAATAGACCTACATTTTCAAGTTTGATTCTGCTTATGCCAGATTTACTAATCTTGTCAAGGCTATGCTAACGTTGAAAAACAGTTAAGATTTTATATAAATATATAAAGTATTTATGTGAGAAAAATGAAGTCCATTTATTTGGTACCTACATAAGATTTTCTTCGTCTTTGTCTTTCTAAAATCTACCAGTACTTCACAATTCTCGAAGTAGATGCTTCAATGCAGGTTTGAAACCATGCATACCTATTGGTGTACGAAAGATACGGCAATGTAAGGCGCGCCGCTTTTAGGTGTCGTGAATCCAGTGACGGCTAGTAATTCTGCAGGCAGTTCGGTATAAATGATTGCGGGTGATTTTACACCACCCTTCCTCCAATGTCTAACTCCACTAAAGGGGGGTTCCCCCGAAGTGCAGTGCCGACGCGACGTCGCTCCGGACAATCTGCGTGCTCTGCTTATTTTCACCCGTAATTCCTTTGCCGGAAATTGCCTTTATAAAGAACGAAGAATTTAGTTTTGGAGAAACGCCACTGTACGCTAGATAAAAGGAATTGGACGTGCTTTATGACTGTCTTGATAAATATTAACTTAAAGCCCATGCAAAAAAACCTAGATTAGTTAATGAAAAATATATCTACATAAACAAACCTACAGGAATATTCATTCCTAACACACTCCAAACACATCCAAACACAAATTGAATTTTTTGCAAACTCACCTGCCTTGTTTAAGAAAGCAATCAATCAGACAATCCTGTCTGATTGTCTAATTTCAATTTAAATGAATAGTGATTAAGTTACTCATTACTAAATATGAACCTGTATTGTGTAGGTAGGTAGGTGCCTAGGCACTTGCTTGCCTGCATAGTATAGGTACATTTATATACATATATTTGTTATATGTATTTAATATTGTATACACTCATGCCCACCATTTGTCTGATGTAATCTTTGGACAACGGTGTTGGTTATAATATTTAGGTTATTATATTAGTCTAGTAATATTTAGGTTTGTTGTCTCAAATAAATAAAAAAAAAATAAAACATACTCATAGACGAAAGGGGCAAGTATTTATCCCGTTAACAAGCATGTTTGAAAATTAACCGTCTATCAGTCAAAGTACTTTCTAATAAAATGAATGAAGCATTCTATTAGCGATTAATGTGACTGCAGTCGCTAACTTACAGTTCCAATAAAGACAACACGTTGGTTCTGAACAAATTGCATACCATGTTATTGTTTAGTTAGCGCATAGTCCAGAGGCAAGGTTAAACAAATTATTCTTTACCTTATACTGCGAGAACGACCCTGAGGCGGGCTAAGAGCCAAGTGGGTCGAGCTTTCTGTAACTTTCAACTGTTTCTGACTACACCATGACGATATAATTATAATACACATCCACGAATTTAGGACATTGAATTTTAGTACTTTTGTACTACTTTTGTAAAGTTTTATCTAGGTAAATGGCAGATAGATAAGTGCTTAGATCGGATAGTGTTAGCTTTAACCGACGAAGTCTTAAGAGCTAGCTTTCCTGACCAGGATCAACTCAGGCGACGTTCTAAGTGCCAAGTATTACCTTAAGTGTGTCAATTGGTAGGTCGATGTGCGTGGTCCCTCCCCCTCCCCCCTCGGGTGGTGAGCGTGGGGCAGGTCGGATCGATACCCGACGTCTGGCCCGCGACCTCGCCTTTCTTACCACCTTCCTAAATACTAATTACGTGCTTTGACACAGGCTGCACGTCGAATGAAAAGAGCTATGCCTGCATTGCCGCCATGGATGCCAGCGTTATTAACGCTACCTCGCTGTTTTCGTGTTTGTTTTGGGTAACGTAACGTCTCGCTCGCTGATGATATGTTTACGTGTTGAATGCGCGGTGTTGTTCACTTTGAACGGAAGTGGTGCCACGAGAGGCGCCGACGAAACTTTTCTCTAATTTCGTTAATGCGATGTCTGGGCTAAATTCAGGCGACGCCATGTTTTGGTTTCCTAAAAAGTATATTTTGATGTAAATAGGGGTTGGCTTACGTATTTTGCATTTGCACGCCACATTGCTACCTACAAAAATATGTCGGTTTTAGTTGGTTTCAAATGTTACGAAACCCCAAGAGAATTATTTTGTAGCCTTTTCAATATTTCTGGCGGATAATCGTAATAGGATCCTATGAAACACCAAAAAACGTAGGTATCGCGTGTGGTGGTACTTTAAAGGCACATGGAGCTTTTCTAAGCCGGATAATATAAAGGAAACAAGATTAAAAATGTATTCCCTGCACGTGTGGGCCATAATGCGATTTATCGGTGCAGGGTATGTCGTGACTGGGGTATGTACCTGCCTGCTTTGAGCAAAATACCTACATCATAGGTAAAGGTAATGTGTTAGCTTTTCGGTTATGATACAGTTCAATGCATATTGTAAATTTAAGAACAGATTTGGTAAAAATATCATAATCTTCTCCATTATCTCGTTTCAGAGAGACTATTCGTTAATCTAAATGTTAGACAGGCTACCTTCGTAGTATAACTACGAGGAATATCGAATATTTAGTTTGAGCATTTCAACTATCCGCAATTTTGGCAAAACTCCTTTGAATTTCATTAAATGTTGTTTCAGCAGGTCCAATACATTTAGTTCCCTTTGCGTTGTTTCCCAAAATCACCGCCTGGGTCCCCGATAGGTACACTGTAAAATAAAATAAATAGCGTCAAAATTCATTAACATTATGTGCGCAGTAGTGTGGTTTCGTCCAGAAATTCGATGCATCTTTGGGTGCGAGTGAGACGCTTGCCACCCTGTACTTTCGGCAGCCACCTACCCCCCCTGGTGGGTACTATGCTAGGTAGGGGGTAATGGACGCACGAGGCTCCTCGGTTGTACACCGTTCGCTCTTTATGCTGGCTTGCACGCGTGCACTTGCTAGTTTCTTTGACGTCCCTTTGTTGTGGATTCCAATTTCGGAACACCGTATAATACCGAATATCGGTTTAGGCTACCGAGAAGTTATTTCGACTTAGATCGATTATCGCTGTGAATATTAAACTTATAATTTCTCTTCGGTTTGAGATAAGCATTTATTTTATTTGGTCAATGATTTTAGCGGTCAGTGGCACATCTATACCGCTTTCAATAATACCTTCGGGGTCAGTCTTCCAGGAATATACTGCCTGGGGGTAGGTTAGGTACTTTCTTTAGTAATGAGTAAATTTGGTTTGTGGTGTAAACGCACCTATCTCTTTGTGTTAACTTAATAAAGTGTTTTCAGATCCTTGAGTTATCCCCCTTCCACTTTACTCGCGTTCTTTTATGCATCTAGTGGCGCGTCTAATCATGCAAATTTTCCAAGATGGGTGGGTGGCGCCCTCTGCAACTGAAACTGAAACTTGAACAACCTCCCCTCGAAGGTCGTTCAAAACTTCTTACTAGAAATGAATCTACTACAAAACACTTTCATTTTGCATTTTGTTTTATGAATTCTGAGCTAGACAAATTGCTGTTGCATTGGATAAACAATTTCGAAGTTGAGTCGAGTGAAATTCATAATTTTGTAGATTAGAATAGGTTCTCGTAATCCGAAAATTTATTAACTTTAAAACTGCGTTACTTTTAAATTGATCTAGGTATAATCTACGAAAGTTAGTTATAGCTCAGAATAATATAATTAAGTACAATGATAATTAAAAAAAAAAAAGAATATCGCTGGACATTTCACACAGCGCTATCTAGCCCCAAACTAAGCAGAGCTTGTACTATGGGAACCAGATAACTGATAGA
This sequence comes from Philereme transversata, assembly GCA_963924445.1. Lineage (NCBI taxonomy): Eukaryota > Metazoa > Arthropoda > Insecta > Lepidoptera > Geometridae > Philereme > Philereme transversata. Next base: position 11,720,042 of record OZ004353.1, read on the forward strand.
ATACTTACATACTTTTTTTTGTAAATACATACTTATAATATATAGAAAAACACCCAGACACGGAACAAATATCGGTAGATCATGCAAACATTTGTTCCGCGGCGGGAATCGAACCCGCTACCTCCTGCGTCTCAGCCGGCTATACGCCCATTGCGCCACGGAGGCAGTCATCAATCAATCAATTGAATCAGTGAAAACAACGCCACGAACAATAGTAATTAAATGTAGCAAAACACTACAAAATTGTAGAACCCAATTACAAACACCAAAGAACAAAACATTTTAATTATCGTGCGCCATCATGAGGTGGGCATGAAAGGGCGCATTGGGTGGGTGCACTATCGATCTCCTTTGAATTAGTGTGCGGATCGGTCGTCGTCTTTGTGCGGCCGTCCTAGGACCAAACAGACCAAAACAACCCCCTTACCAAGCCACCACCCTCACCCGCTCGCTCGCCTGTCGTTACCTCATTCTGCAACGCTCATTTCATGGTACGAGGACACTTCGAATTTTAAATTACTGCTGTGCTGGTAATGATAAAAATACCTCCCTGCACTCGATGAGAATTTGATGTACGCAGTGCGCCAAAATCGGCCTTGACCGTATCTATATTATATTTAGCCTATTCTTAAATTACCGGAAAAAAATACTTGAGGTGGAGTTGGAAGACGTTGTAGATATTTACCTACATATCTAAATATTATTTCTATCATAATTATAATATGCTCGCACAAAATAATTCAACGATCTAGATCGTTGATGCCTAAACGAATATTTTCCATTTAATAAATAGGCTATGTTTTCTTCGCTCATAAAAAACCTATCAAGCTCTTTTTTCTTGCAACATTTTCATCACCACAATTTCCCATCTTTATAGACGTTAGGTACCTACCTACATATACAAACCTATCGATAGCAAAGCTCGAGTTTTAATTAATTACTGTGTACCGAATTAATTAATGTTGATATTTGGTTGTTTGTGTAATTAGTGAATAAGATCGTGTATAGTTCAGCGCTCGGTGTTGAGTTGGGGCGTATCTTCGAATCAGAATGCATAATTTCTAAATTTATAAAATCATCAACAAAACATCCTAGCACCAAACCGGCGGCATTCATGATAAGACTAATATTTTCCAGTAGCCCTACCTATATGAGTGAATGAATGAAATACTCTTACACCACCAAAACAAAAATACAGTAACAAAGGAAATAAAAGATAAATAACGGAACAATGGGCGGTCTTATCGTTCAAAGCGATATATAGTTTATTATTATTTATTTTGCGACGATATTGATTTGAGATATTCGTTTTTATTAGGGTTTCGTAGCCGAACTAGTAACTCTAATATCGTAATATATGCACCGCCGTCATGTGATAAATTATAATCCTGTCCATACAAAGGTTGTCTGGAAGAGATCGTTTTCAGCGTTAAGACCGCCCATTGTACTAAATCTATTTGTAAAAATTTTGTTTTGTATTTTACTTTGGTGTACAATAAAGAGTTATCTTATCTTCTAATAGTTTTGCCAATATTATAATATATACCAAATTAATAGTTTTCCGTCTTGTCTGTCTATCTGTCCGACAAGTTACAGCCGTTTGACTCGTAGACTAATTTAGTGTAAAGCTGAAATTGGGCATGATGATACGTTTTAGTGACACCCAGTAGGTTATTATATTAATAGTGAAATATCTTGTTTTTTAATATACCTTCCCTATATGAAACTTGATGGTAATTTTATTCATCCACCCTGTCGTGAGTGTTATCGTTGAATAGGCATTACTCAAGACTTTGGTACAAAAGTCCTTTAACGAATTATAAAGATAAATAAAAATAATAATTGATATTTTTAAAATAATATAATATATATATTATAATTATTTGACGACCTCCTTGGCGCAGTGGGCGTAAAGCCGGCTGAGACGCAGGAGGTAGCGGGTTCGAATCCCGCCACGCAATGTTTGCATGATCTACAGATATTTATTCCATGTCTGAGTGTTTTTCTATATATTACAAGTATGTATTTACAAAAACTAAAAGTATATAAGTATTCTATCAGTTATCTGGTTCCCATTGTACAAGCTCTGCTTAGTTTGGGGTTAGATAGCGCTGTGTGAAATATCCAGCAATATTTATTTATTTATTTTATTTTATTTAAAGGTTTAAAATGTCGTCTATTTTAAAATAACTAAGATACAGCCATACTGACTACGACACCCTTCACTGTGCGTGATCCGAATTATTTACCGCTAGGTTTTCCGTCATGGTAGTTTTCTTAGGTATTTATTTTTACTCGATTTTTTATGGGGTCTGGTTTGAATCTGCGTGATGACTTTTATGATTGGTATTAGCCTGCACAATGTAAGCCTTTATAACATTTACTTTTAATTGTGTTTATACCTAATAATATATTCCAAAAGTTTGTTACGAGCTTTGTTACTCAATTAACTATATGGATAATATTTAGATAAAGTCATATACATAAGTGTAAGTATTTATGTAGACTAGTATTTCTTTCGCACGCAACAAGCAGATAAGATATTTATCTAACACATCTTTATTGAAAAATTTGCAAGCACGCGAGCAGGTTAATCTTTCTTTTCAGATCAGCTTAGGTAATTGACTTACGCGCGGTCACTTCTTGGATGGGTGACCGCGTGTAGCTTATCCAGACTTCGTCAATAGTTTGCCACTAGCTCATACAAGTTTGCTTACTTTTAGGTTAGCAAAGGCAGGTTTACTTTTAGTGTAGACTGCATCATCGTTTACCATCAGGCGAGATCATGGTCAAACGCTAGCCTATAATTTATAAAAAAATATAAGTAAAAAAAAGATGCTTTTAGCAATCTAACTACTCATCCTCGCTGTGGCCTATAGGCCTCGTTCCTCCGCGGCCACTCTCTCCGGTCCTGTGCCAAGCGCACCCATTGCCTTCCGACATTTTAGCATTAGTGTGAAAAATACATAAATTATTCCAAACTCACGGCTTTATGGATTTGGGTTCGTATGCGCGGTGGCGTTGCTAATAAGTTTGTACCTGGAGGCAGGGAGATATTATCCTCGGGTACACGGCACGGTACACCAATTTGTTTCTGTAAACACTGAGGTTACCAGAGGTTATATTAATAGAGACACTAATCATTTAATGTATATTGTTCGCAGAGTGTAGCTTGTAGGATGTGGAAGAATCTAATTACACGGCAGTTTTCCTCGTAGCGCTGGGATTGATGATCCTATTTCAATTTAGTTTATCATTTTCTAGTAAGAGTCTAATTACACGGATGCAGCTTTCCTTAAAGCGCTTGGATTGATGATCCGATTTCAATTGGGTTATTTCATTTTCTAGCAAGAGTCTAATTATTACGTAGCGGCTGATTTCCATAAAGCGCTGTGATTGATGATTCGATTTCAATTTGGTTTATCATTTTCTAGTAAGAGTCTAATTATTACGAGACGGCAGATTTCCATAAAGCGCTGGGATTGATGATTCGATTTCAATTTGGTTTATCATTTTCTAGTAAGAGTCTAATTATTACGAGACGGCAGATTTCCATAAAGCGCTGGGATTGATGATTCGATTTCAATTTGGTTTATCATTTTCTAGAAAGAGTCTAATTACACGGAGTCAGCTTTCCTTAAAGCGCTGGGATTGATGATCCGATTTAAATTGGGTTATTTCATTTTCTAGCAAGAGTCTAGTTATTACGCGACGATAGATTTCCGTAAAGCGCTGGGATTGATGATTCGATTTCAATTTGGTTTATCATTTTCTAGCAAGAGTCTAATTACACGGAGGCAGCTTTCCTTAAAGAGCTGGGATTGGTGATCCGATTTAAATTGGGTTATTTCATTTTCTAGCAAGAGTCTAGTTATTACGCGACGATAGATTTCCATAAAGCGCTGGGATTGATGATTCGATTTCAATTTGGTTTATCATTTTCTAGCAAGAGTCTAATTACACGAAGGCAGCTTTCCTTAAAGCGCTGTGATTGATGATCTGATTTCAATTTGGTTATTTTATTTTCTGGTACGAGTCTAATTACACGAAGGCAGCTTTCCTTAAAGCGTTGGGATTGATGATTCGATTTCAATTTGGTTTATTATTTTCTAGCAAGAGTCTAATTGTTACACAACGGCAGCTTTCCATAAAGCGCTGGGATTGATAATTCGATTTCAACTCGTTTTTCATTTTTTAGGGTTTTCCAGTACTAGTTATTCGAGTTGTAGAATACTTTTATCTAATCAAATCAACGATACCCACACTGTTTTCTTACCCTTCATGCTATATTTCTTGTGTGTTTTTCAGTCTGTCTTTTTAATAACTTCAGCAGATAAGTACTTTATAAAATAAACCAAGCACTCAAACTACCCAAGCTCCACAATTTCTTATTCAAATATGAAAACTAGCAGCGTAATTACGTAACGCGAAGATCCCACACCGTCCATCTATTGAATTAGTAAAGTCTGTCAAAGTGCATCGTCGAGGCACAAAGGTCGTTGCGTGGGAAAGGGGGGGGGGGGGCGTGTGGGTTGGGAGGTCTCGTGGGTGCACGAACGGGGCTTACAGCTCCAGAAATTTGTTATGACGCATCGGGTTTTGTCTACAGTTTCGTAAAGCTTGTTAGATCTTTTGTTTATTCAGGGGTAGGTACTAGATACAAACTTTAGGTTAACTTTAGTTGATAAGGTTTGTGATGGAAAACCTATTTTATAAGCTTTAATTTGGTTCAATTTAATTTTGTTAGTAGATTGTGCAGTTTTGTTATTTGCGTTAAAACGGCTTATCAAGTAAGTTTTGATGAAAATACACTATTATAGTGAAAGCCTGAAAACAGAAGTTGGACAAAGGAACTTTGCGATCGATAGTCGTTGACTGGCCGTATTTATTTTGAACCCAAGTAAAGCCTCACATCATGCTAATATTATAAATTCGGAAGTAACTCTGTCTCTCTGTCTGTTTGTTACGTTTTCACGACTAACGGCTGGACTGATTTCTATAAAATTTGGTATAAAGATAGATTATGACCAGAATTGAGACATAGGCTACTTTACCCGACTGCGCAGGAGGTTAATGTTTTTATTGACAAACCACGCGTGCCAAGCCGCGGGCGGAAGCTTGTAAAGAGCTATTAATTCTCATTTATAATCGGAACAATATAATGTAGCAGATAACGTCAGCTAAAAGATACTTAAATAAATACAAATGTCAAGAATGGTCAAGTACGAGTAGGACTCGCACGCCGAGGGTTCCAAACGTAGATAGATTTATTTATGTTAATTAAGCAGCGCCATCTAGTTATGTGATCGGTAAACCAAGAAAACTTTAAAGATATATATCTAAAAACTGTTCTAGATAGAGAATATAATTTTCCTGTAATCTTAGTAAATGTCAATCAATCATATGACTTTTAGATTTTATTTTTGCAAACTTCGGAGATAAGGAAACGATTTTGGAACCCTAAAAATATCATGCTAATTACTCTATCTACCGTCGTGGAGCGCTCTACCAACGACACACCTTCCTAACGAAGTCGTTCTAAAAATTAAATTAATTTTTATTACCACCTACTTATTTTTTATCTGTGTGGAAGAGCACTTCAAAGGGTTAACGTTTACGAACACTTACATAAGTGCGGTTAATGTAAGGTTCTTTTTTCAGGAAATTTACAATTTACAAAGTAGCATAAAAATATCAGGTTTAATATCTGTATCAGGTTGTTTGGTACATATACATACACGATATTCAAGTGACAGTTTCTCAAACAAAAAAAAAGACGTCTCAAAAAAAACTTCTAGTTATATTATCAAATTGTAAAGAAAATCGACTAGGTTTAGGTGATTAATTCGATATTAATCTTACTGCCTACTCTTGCAATCGACATGCAAAAATAAGGCCGATTTGATATCTCTTTCGAAAATTGTTGCGGGTTTTGGATTAGAAAGGGACAACAAGAGATATCTCGAAACGTCACCAATACAGTATCTGTGGTTAGATGGCAAGCATTATGCAACAGCACAACATAAGTATGTAAAGTGTTGGTTTTTACATGCCAAAATAAATTTCACATTTCTATGGTAAATATTTCACAAATTTATTAATCAAAATAACCCCTTCCATTTTTGTGCGTATATTATCAAACACCCTATGGTTAGTATGGTAGGTACCTATGACCCGCCCGCGGCTACGAGCGGAGTTTGTCAATAAAACATTTCCCTTTTTCTGCACAGTCAGGTAAAAAGTATCATATGTCCTAAACCTATACACAAAATTCTGTATACAAAATTTTATCGAAATCGGCCCAGCCCTCTAGCCGTAAAAACGTATCAAACATAGACAGAAAGACATAGTTACTTTAGAATTTAAAATATTAGTATGCAGTATGGATATTCATATTTTCAATTCCACCTAAAAGCTGTATGGAAAAGATATTTAGCGAATAGAGCGCCAATTGTATCACATAGATTTACACTGTTCTAATTGACTGGTTTTCTTTTATAAACAATTTCTATGATATTCTACAGCCGCCTAGTTAGCTCTAGCTAGATTATGCGCTAATTCTTAAAAACAGATGCGAACACTCAAAAGGATTAGATAAAAATAAATTTAGTATTTCCAAGAGAAACAAATAAACAAAGAAACCTTATTAATGTTTTTCCAATGCCCATTACCTTGTTACTGTTTTTCTGTTCGTTTTTCATAGATTATCTATTTAGCTTTATTTACCCTTCAACCACATTATAAAGATTTTACAAACAGTATGGACACTTCGTTCTTTCTCATAGGCTAAAGTAGAATTTATAATGTCTATCAATATCAACCCCTCGACTTTTTCGAACCATTGACTCATCATCATTATATCAGCCAAAAGACGTGCACTGCTGAATATAGGCTTCCCCCATAGATTTCCAGAGAGACCGGCCTTGTGCGGCCTGCACCCAACCGCTCCCAGCAACCTTTATCAGGTCTTCTTTCCATCTAGTGACCATTGACTCATATTTCAGAAAACATATTAGTTATAACTGATTGTATTAGGTATTGTGATGAAATAATTAGATAGATCGGGACACTGCGTTACCCTGCTTATTTACAGTATCTGGCTCAGTGAGTAAATAGTCGGCTGAAACGCCGAAGGTTGTGGGTCCAATTCCCGCCGCAGAACAAATGTTTTACAGATAGGTACATATGGTCCAGGTCTGGGTGTTTTATTAGAATGATATTATTATATCAGGTATTTGACGACCTCCGTGGTGCAGTGGGCGATTAGCCGGCTGAGACGCAGGAGGTAGCGGGTTCGATTCCCGCCGCGGAGCAAATGTTTGTATGATCTACAGATATTGGTTCTGGGCCCGGTTGTTTCTCTATATATTGAAAGTATGTATTTACAAAAAAAATATGTAAGTATTCTATCAGTTATCTGGTTCCCATAGTACAAGTTTAGTTTGGGGCTAGATAGCGCTGTGTGAAATGTCCAGCAATATTTATGATTTTTTTTTATTTATTCATTTGGTTTCCATAGTACAACATCTGCTTAGTTAGGGTTAGGCAGCGCCGTGTGGTCTGTGAGTAATGTCCAGCATTATAATTATATTAGTAGCGATCTCGCTCTTATCAAAACTATTTTAAGGTTGCGAACAATGGGTAATTTTGGTCGCAGGCAGGGTTCATATTACTGCTGATAAAATTTACCTGGTAAACTTACCTACTGGTTGTAAAACGTATAATATTCTGTGGTTTATGCAGGCAGTGCGCGGTGGTATAAAGAGTTGCGTGAGAACCGAAGGGTGACGCACGGTAACCAGTCTAGACTTAATATTTATTGCCGGACTACCTTTTGTTCGCGATGCTAATTTTCATATTTTGAGTGCATTTCATCTTTTTTCAACTAGGACAAATAGAATAATCGTTGTGAATCCACTTTGTCATCGCTAGAGATCTTTTATGATAACATAGTGGTTGACTTTGATGTAAGAAAGTTAACTAAGGCAGACTTTAGCATTGTTCTGCTTAGTAGTGGGCTACTGAAATTGAATAGGAACCATTAAAAAGAAAATATGGAGGAAGATCAAAGAAGAGAGATTGATAGACTGTGTGAAAGATGATATGGTTATAAAGAAGTGACAACTGAAATGACGGCTGATTTGTGCCGACCCCACGTAATGTAGGAAAATGGTAGGAAAAAAGTTACTCAAAATTTATAATAATAATTTATTTATTTCAGGTTACACGAAACATTTACAATAAATTCGTCCATAAAAATATATCTATAAATGTTAAAATGCATGTAAGATGCATGAAATCCAACACCGCTTGACCAATCACCATGAAAGTTGTCACATCTAAATGTTCGTAAATTTTATGAGGTAGGTATTAGATTCATGAACTTTGGAGACAGATCAATTGATGAGATATAATATATGGTCATGTCTCATCGATTGAACACATTTGAACTTTGGATTTGTCAGTGTCTAGTACATATCCTAAAGTTAATTTTCTTAAATGCAAACCAAAATGTTTTCTCAAAACCATCCCTCGTGAACAGCTGTAGTAGAATTCAGTTGTAATATCATGCTCAAGGATTCGCCTACAATTATTTCCTACAATTTCAAATTATCCAATGTTGAATACATCCAATAGAGCTAACTTAGGCAGGATAGTTTCAACACTGGGCGTAAAGGCTTTGGCACACCTCGAGCATCAACACGCATTACCTAAAAGCTGGGCTCAACACGAAATCACAAACTGGACAGGTCAAGATGGTAATTTTTATTGTTAAAGTACTTTATCAAAAAGACTTAGTTGAGATTCTGAGATGCTCTCGATGTCTCTTCAAATTAAGATTACCGTTATTGTGTGTATGACTTAACCCTGAATCACATCATCACCCAAAATAAATCATGCAAAGATATCCCACAGCGGAAACAAAACCCGCAACCACTTTTGTCTCAGTCTGTTCATAACTTCGTCATTCTGGAAAACTAAATTTCTGGAAAAGATCGCTTTCAGCGATAAGGCTACCTATTGCATTATCTTTTTATACAAGCTTAGTATTTGTATTGTTGCTGTGTGGTAATTCAAGAAAGCTATACATCTATTATCTATCTATTACATCTATCAAACGAATCACGTATGACATTGATATTCAGAAAGTGTTCAACTCGTGTTTAACTTCAATTCAACACACCGATCCCTAAAACTTAGCTCTCAGTGCACCGTCGTCTTCGTCGTTAGATAGTTAATTAATTTGCATTATGATTGCTTCGCCCCATTGCACCCGCGCAGCTGTTGAGTACTAATTAACGGGTTCTAATTAATTGCTTATTATTGCGTGATCGTACATTTGCCAGCTTGGTTCGTATTAGGTTTTTGTGTTGATTGAATTAATAATCGTTTTTGCTCTTGAAGGTATCTGAAAGCTATTACGTTGAAGTGCAAATAAATAGATGGGTACAAATAAATCATCTAAGTACAAGTGTTTTTTTTTTATAATTCTGGCAAAAACTGACAGTTAATTTGCACCAAACACCCACTGAAAACAATATCGCCAAGACCAGATTTCACCAAAAACTGCATTGGAATATCAATATAATTTAACTTGAATGCTAACACAATACGAACCTAAACTAAAAATGTTATCTTGTAATTTAAACACATTTCATGTAAAAAATATAATTTTCATTTCATTTCATCCATTTAAGAATAACGATGTCACAGTTAAACAAATATCACATATTATTTTGTAACTCGAATAGTTCTTCGTTTGACCACAATCTCACCTGATGGTAAGCGATGTTGTGGCCGTGGTCGAAGATTCTTCTTAAACTAAAATGTAAATTATCGTATTTTTACTCGACTGCGCAGAAGGAGGTTTATTATTTTAGTATGTATATACGAATGTTCATTTGACGAATTCCTTGCCGAACAAATTAAAGTGCGAGATATCAATACGCATTAAAAACGCGAAAAAAAATAATATTATTAGACTGCTAAACAAAATGAAAATAGCTAAACAACCTTGCATAATTTGAAAATCGCAGGCGGGGACATCAATCAACGTTTAATGAGGTACCTAAGTAACATTCTACTAATCTCTGTGATGTGACGACTCTAAAATCTTGAAAGCCTGTTGAGCTGTTTTCAGTTTATTCTGCAGTCGGGTAGGTACTTGGTATTTCCATAGGTTTTTTCTCATAATATTTCGTTTTACCTTTTATAATATTTCGACAGTGTTGCAACAGTAAATTAATAACAATCATTATGTATAGTGATCGCGAAAGTTTGAAAAATACTAAAACGAAAATAATATTTCAAACTCCTCTGAAACTCAGGCTTACAAAGTTCTTTCTTGAAACTCATGGTCAAAGCACGTTTGCATGGGTCAAAAGCTCGAGGTGAAGAATAGTGTTCTCGAAAGTTTTAACGGTCCACGTAACTTGGAAGACAAAACTTAAAGTGTACACCTTCGTTTTTTTTTACAAGGCAATCCTTATCAAATGTATGTAATACTCTTGTTAACTGATTTGAATCTTTTATCATTAAACTTGTTTGTGTAAAAAAAACGGATTCGACTTACTTTTCTCAAAAAGCAATATTGGCATTTTTTTTTCATCGGAAGAGTGCCATTCTGCGACTGTTCGATGAGTAATTGGTCAAGAAAAAGTAACGGGTTAAAATATATGAACGCTTAAGGATATCTTTGAGTCGAGGCTCCATTACCTAAGCACTAGAATAAGATATGCGATAAGCTTGTTCCACAAGGTAGACGATAATAATACCTTATCTTCTACCGTAGTAAACGTATTAATTAGGCTTTCCTTCGACACCGTACGGTGCAATGCATAATTAGATAAGGGTACGTTATGTCTGGGTCGAAAACGCTAAAGGTCGACTGCATTTCCCCTGAAATTATACTTTGTGAACCGAGCTTTGCTAAAGAAATTGCATATTCTCGAGGGTTTGGCCTGAAACAAAACATCCGAAAAAGTTCATCGATCTCACTTTAGCACCTATTTCGTATTGGCTGGTGTACGTAACGTCGGTCGTCGTCTGCTTAGTATTGTTCAGTTGACAGGGCAATGACGTTGGCGGTTCAGCGCAGCGGTTCTAACCACCCCCACCTTCCTCCCTCCTCCCTTATAGCCGACGGTCGACGCTCTCTAAAAGGAAAAAGGAAGCTAAAGGATAATCTATCACGCCCGAGGCCCGACTCGATAAAAATGAACGATTAGAGCACACTCAAAATCGATGGTTTCGGAGCGGTACGTGCGCGCTCAATTCGTCTGTTTCAAGTTTTTAGTGCGCGATGATTGCTGCTCCACGCTGACAGAAAGGAGTGCAATTCTTCGAGTCGCTTCAGCGTTTTCGGGCACCGGATGATCGGATGAAAGTTGGCAAGTTTCTCTGTGGAAATAATTCAATCGTTCCATATTCCGGAGCGCTTCAATCTTTTCAGATTTCAATATCTCCTTTCACAAAGCCGTATAAACAAATCTTGCAGCTCGAACCATCCATCGATATTTGATGCGAGTAATTTCAAAGGGGTTTAGTCATTAGGCGGGCTGAGCCTAAGTGCATTACTCTTTGACCTGGGATGGAGGAGGTATGAGTTCATAGGGTGCACGAATTCGGCGGCAAGACGGGTTCAACGGCCGGACGTAGACCTACGCGCTACGCAGCTACGCCGTAGACCATTAACTGCCGTGTGAACTGAACGATTAAGGAGAGGTGTGAACCGATGAGAGTTTCAATTACCTTCATTATTTTTTTGCTGAAGCTTATGGCTCTACTAATGGGATTTGAATGGTGTTTTCGATAAATTGGTGTGCAGGGTATAACGTTATATTTTTATGTATGTATGTTAAGTAATGTTACTTAAGTCACAAAAATATTGTTTTATTATTTTAAACATGGTCGTATATGTTGTTTGAAACGTCATACTCAAAAATACTACAACTTTTTATGATTGGCTCACAGTCTTTCAAGTTATTATTATAACTCGTTCCATCCGATGCATGTGGCGTACGTATAAATGTAACACACTCAAAATCCTTCATTTTTAACAACATGACAAAAGCTTTGGATAAAAAAGTGTCTCGCCGAGCGTCCGTCGCCTTAATGACTTGGATATAATGCCGTCTGCTTGATTAATTCATACCTACTAGACTAGCAGGATACCTACAAAGTATCACACTTCTGTTATTGAGAATTTGACGTGACAAACGGTTTTATTTGATTGAACAATGACATTGACTCCTCGCAGTTTGGTTTTTGGGACAGCTTGAGTAAGATTTTCTTTGTTACTTCTCTGTTTCCAAATTTTAAACTTATAAATAAAGTAACATGCAAACTTTATTTGTCTAGGTATGTATGATTGTTCAAGTTTGAATCAAAATCGCTATTGTTCACGAGGACGTTCACAAAACGTATATTTCAACAGTTATGACTTCGAGTAGGTAGCTACCCTATCTATTATAAAATATTTCCATGGTAAGGAAGTCTGTGGAATGGTTTAGGTGGTTCATAAAACCGTTCGTGTGTCCCAAGTTTATGATTATCGCTGCGACTTTGCGTGGTATTTCGAAGACGGATGGCCTGAATGGCTCCGTGTATAATTTAAAATCTGAAAGGTTGGATTTTCTAGTGTCTTTGTGTTTCCTCGCGTAGTTTTAAGACCTCAGTAAGTTTAAAGAGGAGGAAAAAGAAAATGCTTTTCGATATTTTATCTAGAGATAAACACAATTGTTTTAGCCAGACTACATTCTGCTGATTGACCGAGTGGCTAGGTACTTACATCTGACTATATAAAAAAAATAGCTGTTATTAGCACCGTCTAGCGTCTTTGCCTGCTTTTCTAAAAGTTGTCATTTCAGTTGCCTATGTACCGCGGCAGCAGAGTTGACTACCAGCAAGATAAAAGAGCTTATTAAAAATCCAATAAAATCTTTTTTCTCAAACATGCTTGGAAATTTGAGCATTATTTTGACAATCTTCTTCGAGATAAATCTAAATTGCTGTACTGGCCCCGGTTGTACATGCGAGCAGCGGCCGGCAAAAGTGGTATGAAAATCCATATCTGTCGTGTAATTTAAAAATGGAACGATCTTTTACTCCAAAACATGGCAACCAAGGAGGTAACTTATCAAAGGCTTTATTTAAATTTCGAACTACCTTGCAAATATAAAGCAGTTTATTGAAAAAAAAAAACAAAAAACACTTTAACGTGGGAATCATTATTGTTGTTCGTTATTTTATTATTTCATTTTATAATTTCCGCGCATTCAAAGTCAAAGTCAAATGTCAAAGTCAAATATTTTTTATTCATTAAAATCACAAGGATCACTTTGAAACGTCAATTTTACTGCCTGTTCCTTCGCGACCAAGCCAGGAAAGAAAGGCAAGAAAACCAGGCTGGTTGTTTTTTTTTAATGATCCTTTTACAATAGGTACATAATACAGAAAAGAAATTACGTCTAAATTGTAACATTTTGAACGAGTTGGGGCAGTTTCAATCCCAAGCTTCTCTATCATCTAAATAATCCGATATTTTATAGTAGGCTCTTTTATAAAGATTTTGTTTAATTACGTTTTTAAATTTGTTAATTGTCAATTTTTGTACATCCCTTGGGAGTTTGTTATAAAAGCGCACACCTTGCCCTTTAAACGATTTACTAACTTTATGGAGTCTACATGTGGCAACAGCGAGTTTATCTTTATTTCTAGTATTAAAATTATGATTATCGCTATTTTTCTTAAACAAATTAATATTTTTGTGAACATACATTAGATTTTCATAGATGTATTGACAAGGGAATGTCATAATATCTATTTCTTTAAACTTATTGCGTAATGATTCTCTGGGGCCCATATTATAAATTGCACGAACAGCCCTCTTCTGCAGCACAAAAACGGTGTTTATATCTGCAGCACTCCCCCACAGCAGTATACCGTATGACATAATGCTGTGGAAGTAGCTGAAGTAAACTAGTCTAGCTGTGTCTACGTCTGTAAAAAGACGGATCTTTCTGACTGCGTATGCCGCAGAACTAAGTCTCTTCGACAACCCATCAATGTGAGGGCCCCATTGAAGCTTATTATCTAGGGTTATACCTAAGAATACGGTGGTGTCCACAAGAGCCAACTCCTCGTCTTTGATTTTTATGTCTGCTTTAACTTGTGTAACATTAGGTAGTATAAATCTAATACATTTTGTTTTCTTTTCATTTAGAAGTAGATTGTTTACATTGAACCATTTTACCACCTTAGAGATTGCATTGTTTACATCGTCAAAATCGGTTTGTCGTCGCTTTAATTTAAATAAAAGTGACGTGTCATCTGCAAACAATACAACCTCATGATCGTCCCGTACTAGATGGGGAAGATCATTAATATATACTAAAAACAAAAATGGTCCCAGAATTGATCCCTGTGGTACACCCATTTTAACAAGAGACCCCGGAGAACGCTTCCCATTCACGTCAACTCTTTGCACTCTGCCACTTAAATAAGAAGTGAGAAAGTCTAGAGCAACGCTCCTAATGCCATAATGGCGTAGTTTCCTGATTAATGTGTCATGGTCTACGCAATCAAATGCCTTGGACAAATCACAAAAAACACCTAAAGCGTCATGAGACTCCTCCCAGGCATCAAATATGTGCGATATTAACTCAATACCAGCATCAGTGGTTGAGCGACCCCTGGTAAATCCGAATTGTTTATGATGCAGTAAATTATGTGAATTGAAATATCTAAGCAGTTGATTTAAAATTAGTTTTTCAAATATTTTACTAAATGTCGGAAGTACTGAGATTGGTCTAAAATTACCAGGATCAGAACTAGTGCCTGATTTGAAAAGTGGAGTTATTTTACTGTGTTTCATTAAATCAGGGAATACACCACAGTCAATACACTCATTGAATATTAAAGCTAGTTCAGGAGCAATTATGTCAATCAATGTTTTTATGATGCTAACAGAGATGCCCCAGAGGTCCGTGGTTTTCTTAACATTTATCAGTTTGAAAGCTTTTATAATGTCATCACTATTTACATAATCAAATTTGAATTGTGATTTGCATTCCGTTAAGTTTGCTTTTAACAAAGACTCTGCGACTATGGGAGAGGAGTTTAAAGATTTTGTGGTAGAGACTGGAATATCGGTAAAAAAGTCTTCGAACGCATTAGCTACATCACCATCCTGATTGATCGTGGCATTGCCAATTTTCAAATTAAACTTATTGTTCTTAGTTGCGACTCTTCCAGTCTCGCTGTTGATTATTTTCCAAGTGGCTTTTACTTTGTTTTGACTAATTTTTATTTTTGAACTCAAATGACGCGCTTTTGCTTCACGACAAACATTTTTAAAAATCTTTGAATATTTTTTGACTTTTTCTTTAAACTCCTCATTAAAATTATATTGTTTTTCAGCATAAAGATCATACAATGTTTTTCTGCTTTTATGTATTCCCACTGTTGCCCAATCACAGAACTTTTGACCATCAGAGACCATGATCGATTTAGGTGTAAAAATTGAATTAAACACATCACAAAATTTCTTAAAAAACGTGTTGTATAAATTATTTGGATTATTATTATTATGTACACATGGAAGTACAGAAGTTAAGTTTAATTTAAGTTTGTCCAATCGATTAATGGTCATAGGTACACAAGTAATTTTACTTTTAACAAGATTTTTTGTTTGAATTTCTATTTTAATTATTTGACCAAGATGATCCGATTTAATATTACTAATTAAACTTCTATTTAAAATTTTTACATTGGCATAAATGTTGTCTATACATGTGGCTGAAGTGTCCGTTATTCGAGTAGGCTCCATAAATT
The DNA here is from genome assembly GCA_963924445.1 of Philereme transversata. Lineage (NCBI taxonomy): Eukaryota > Metazoa > Arthropoda > Insecta > Lepidoptera > Geometridae > Philereme > Philereme transversata. Next base: position 11,735,876 of record OZ004353.1, read on the forward strand.
GAGGCTTCAGATCAAATGATTGAAATAAACTAGTTATTCTAGTGTTTAATGAGTTATGTTCTAGCAAATTTATATTGAAGTCTCCGCATGCAATAATGTATTTATTTGATTTTGATAATTTAAACAAAATTTCTTCCATATTTTTTTCAAAAATGTCAAATGTGGCAGATGGTGGTCTGTAAACGCTTATAACTATGAACTGCTCCAACTCTACGCAGGCTATTTCAATATGTCTTTCTACAGAGAGGTGAACTATATCTAATCGATCTTTAAATTTGATCTGTTTATTAAGTAGTATTAACGAGCCACCACGTATAGCATGTACTCTGCAGAAAGAACTACCAACTCGGTGTTTACTGAAACTGAACATGACCTCATGGCTTTTCAGCCAATGTTCTGTAATGCAAATAATGTCAATGTTATTTGAGTTCATGTACAATTCCAGTTCTAATTCTTTACAACTAATTCCTTCAATATTTTGGTGCATCAAGTTGGTAGGGTTTAAATTTTTATTATTTATTGACTTTCTGTTAACTCTATTTTTAATAAATTTATTATTTGATTTTTGAATGCTAGAGATTTCCTCTATTGTCTTGTTATGCAATTTAAATGACTTGGAATAATTTCCAAAGTCTTTTTTTTAATTGAATGACACTGTTCAATAGAAGCAGTTTGTTTAGCCAAGTTTTTGGCTGTTATACTAAAATAATAAGATAGCGACACAGCTACCTGTCGTTTGTAGAAACTAGAAAGGTAGTATGTACCTTTGGTCAAATAATAAGCTTTACTAACAACCTTGTTAGAATCAATTAAATGAATTAATTTATTATTGCATGATATTGTATGCAAAGTCATATTCAACTTATATCTTAAGTCATTTTCTGCCTGTGGCAAGCTGTTGCTATAAGGGAAGGTGAACATTACAATTTTATTAATTTGTAGTGAACACAGAGTATCAAAGTATTTAATAAGTTCTGATTTGTTCACATTACCCCTATTTCCAAGCCAAATAATCAGATTAGATTGATTGTCAAATTTGTACTTTGCTATTATTTGCATAATTTCATGCAGGCTAGAATAAGGTAGACAATTATTTATGACTGAATGTCCCAACTTCATAGTCAATATTTGGCCCATATTTTTTCCAATTTCATCGCTGAACATAATAGTTTTATAAACATTTCTATTAACATTTTTATTTAAATTTAAATTTAAAGTTATGGAACTGACACACCGCTTGGAAGCGGGTGAGGCAGGGCACACTGGCTCTGGATTCTCAGAGCGCTGATAATCACATATTTGATTGGCCACCAATGAATCATAACGCGCCTTGTTGCTATATGATAATTTAAGTAATTCATCCATAGCCAGCGAGTACTCTCTTATTGCTTCCTGAGACTTTTCATAGCGACTAGTAATGGAGCCCAAAGACTCCTCAACGCTGGCAAGTTCTGACTGGAGCTGCTGTATGTCAGTTTCATACTTAATTTTATTATGTTCTAATTTAATTGTACACATTTGTAACTCATCTAGTATTTCTACTTTTTGTCTCTTATTTTTAATCTTACTTACTAACATTTTTTGATTTTTTAGCATTTTTTTAGTTTTATTAATATATTTATTGATTTTAACATATTTTTTAAGTTTGTTTTTGCTTGTGTTATTCTTGTTACATGCTGTAATACCCACCAAGTCATCATTTGTTAAGTCAATTGTTACAGTAGGAATATGACAGCCTGCATCAAGAATTTGGCCGGGTGCCCTATCAGCTGTAATTAATTCGTTGAATAGACTCTGGGTTTTCAGTGTGGCCGAGCATTGGGAGGCTTCTTCCAGGAGTGTGATATGATTGTGAGCATCATATAACTCCTTCTCCAAGACAGACGTTCGCTTCAGGGCCTGGTCATACTCTACACCACACTGATCGAACCCTAAAATTATATTTTTTAACCTATCCCGTTCTTCATTTACTATAGTGTACTGTGAGTGCAGTACAGACAACTCACTTTTTAACTTTTTATTGCTATCTAGCGTATCCAAGACCAATTTTTCATTGTCTTCTCTTTCCAACGACAGCTGTGAACACAACTCCTTGGTAGCCTTCAATTCCAGCAAAGTCCGATGAAGTTTGGACTCATCCTGGCGTGAGAGGGCTTTACGGGTCATCATTATTAATAAATAAATGAACTTGGTTCTTCAAAATGAAAGATCAACCAGGGCGAAAATACCAAAGAAATGCAATCACAAATTGAGGTTGTAAAATTTTAAATGTTGTGTACTTACGTGCCTTGTGTATACTGTTTGATGCGAAATGATACTCTAACGTTTTTAATCTACACAAAACGAGCAAATACACTTCAAAACCGATAAAAAACAATGATTACATTCAAACTTCCTAACCGTTAAGTTTTTCGACAATTTCAGTTTATTTTCACAATGTATAGCACTAATAACATTTGTATACGTTATTTATAATAATTCAAAGCGATGAATTCGGAAAGGGCTACGCGAAAACACTTAATTATATTTTAATCAGGTAAAATAAAATTGGGACAAAAAAACAGCATTATTTGAGAAAAGTACTATACAAGCCTTGGCCACAGCTAGGCATTGATGGACTTACGTACGTGTGCCTCGGCTTCACCTCGGCCCACATTTACACGTTCGTCCATCAATGCCTCTTTTGCTGGCCGCTGCAGTAATGTACTATAACGTTTTCATAAATAAAACCTAGGTAAAAGAAAGTCTCAAATCGGTCGTGAGTCAAGATGCAGGGAAATGATCCCAGTAACAAAGCTACGCAATAGAGTGTTCTTTGTGTGAGGATCGGAGTCTTCTAAATCATACTTTACAGCTGTAATGTATGCTTTCTTTGTTTGATATTTATTGCGCAGTCTGTTATCATTTTGGTTCCTAACTTCGATTCGATGGTTTGTACATTATCGAATTTTATAATGTACAACTTTTAGGTCCTCAGTTCTTCTTCCTGTCATCGGAAATCTTTGTTACTTTTGGCTTTTTATTTGCTGACCAATCCACAGCTTCGCACGCGTAGTTTTTCAATAAAAACATTACTACCCTTCTGCCTAGTTGGGTAAAAAGTAGCCTATGCCACCCGGGGATAGTGTGGCTTCCCAACGGTGAAATATTTTTTTAAATCGGTCCAGTAGTTTCGGAGCCTATTCAATGTAAACAAACAAACAATCAAATCTTTCCTCTTTGTAATATTATTATTGATATAATATTTTATATTTTTTCTTTATTTTGTTTGATTTTGTAAATATTGTGATACAAAACTGTAGAAAGCTTATTTATTTAGCTGACCCGCCCGCGACTTCGCACGCGTGGGTTGTTAAATATTATATTCTTCTGAACCCTGCAAGATATGTTTTGGAGCATGTTCGAGACAAACTTTCAGACGAACAGGCAGACAAAAATTCTAAACACGGTTATTTATGATTAGGCATCATATAAATAGTCGTTTTCAGTAAAATTTTGGCATTTATTGTAAAATCACAGACATAAACTTAAATGTTTTTATTGTTTGTTATGTTTTTAAATGTATTTATTTTATTACAGACAAACAATTTTATAGACATCCTCTTAATAAAAATGAAATTCTGTTCTTTTCTAAGCGCATCACTTGAGAACGTCTGGACTGATTTGTCATTTTTTTTAAATTAATATTTTGAATAAGGTATTGTATATTTTTGAATAGGAATTGTAAAAAAAAATTTAAGGTTTCCCGAACAACTAGAAAATGCTTTATTGCATGGGATTTTTGTCTGAACTCAAGACCATTATAGGCTATATCTTTACGTAATATAAAATGAAGTCGCTTCTGCTGTCTGTTCGCTTAGATCTTTTAAACTATTCAACGGATTTTAATGCAGTTTTCGGCAATAGATATAATGATTCAAGAGGAAAGTATATGTATAATACATACATAACTAACTCTGTTTGTTTGTTAGTTGTAATTAAATTTTGCAAGGAGATAGATTATATCCTGGGAAAGGACATAGGCTACTTTTTAGCCAACTGCGCAAATTAGGGTAATGTTTTATTGAAAACCAACCCGTGCGAAGCCGCGGGCGGGTCAGCTAGTTTAATTAGGTATAAAATAATATTTGGTTTTAAGGCGAAGGAAGTGGTATTGTATTTGTTTTGTATTTTACTCTAAATGGGTGCGGGAGGCGTTGGGGGAGCGAGAGCCATTGCGTAAACGTGAGTGAACGGGGAGAGGGAGCCATTGGGGAGCGGATGCCAACGGGGGCAGGAGCCCTTGGGGGAGCAGGAGGCGTTAACTCTGACCTCTTTGAATGCTTCTCTCATTTTGTTATCTTCTGATTGCCCTAAAAAATGAAGTAGGTAAAAAGTGAATACCATAGAAGATAATCGTTAAGTAAGTTTAAAACAAACATCTTTTCATTTCTAACCATTTCAGTCCTAACAATGTTTACTTACTACTTTTGGCAACATAATAAACCCTGGCAACTTTTAATTGTCAATTTGGAAAGAAAATCCCACCAACATCCATGTAATTTCCGGCGCGCCGAGACCAGATAGGAGCGTCGCACTTGTAGATAAGGAGCAGTCTGCGTAGACTATTTTTGGCGACGTGTTTCCCAATTATAAAACCTGGCGCATGGTCGAACATAACGTGGCTAAGGACCTGTGGGAAAAGTTTGCTGTTAGGAGAGCTTTTGGCAGTTAATAACCTTGTTTTCTATAGTTTCATTGAAAGCGTTTTCCGGCCAAGAGTTGGCTTCTCGAAAAAAGCTTAAATAGGTAAATTTCAATAATGTTATTTATACAAAAACTAAAATCCGACTTCAAAGTAACCCTGTGTATATGCAATGAAAACTCAGAAATAAAGAGCCCCCTATTTTGGGTTCAAAGTTGGGTTGGTAGTTTAATTTTTCGTTATTTTTCCTTTTTGATGGTCACTGATAGCACCTAAACCGCTATGGCCTGTAATCTCCAAATCTCCAGTACTGAAAGCAATAATAAGTTGTTTTAACCTTTTTTTCAACCTATATATTACGTTGATTTTTGCACCTACCGACATGATTTGTTGAATTAACAAAATAAAAATAGTTGAACTATCAAGGTAAATTTGACCTGATTATGTATACTCGTATTTAACTTAGTTATTTTGTTGACTCAACTTCGTTAACATGTTAACTTTTACTAAATTATCAGTTAGACTTACTTAGATTCGATTATAACAAAAATATTGTGTTGTAATAACCTCTTTTAGTGGTTGGTTTAACCTATTAATTTTCAACAATTTAATTTTTGTAGAAATAAATGTACTGTAATAGTTGATTAAACATAATATTAAGTTAACGCAACTTAAATGGAATCAACATTATGGAATTCAACCTATTCGTTTTTTTCAGTGTACATGGTCGTTAAAACGTCTTTGAAGGGTTCTGTGCGCCACTGCGTTAAAATATTATCGTAAATCTTTACATGTAAAAATCAGTGGAAAATGTTCGACTTTTGGCTTACCTTCCCATGTTTTCCTAAGTAGGTAAGGTACTCGTAGGTGTTGCAATTCTTTCAAGTAATAGCTGACTATAATCTTGAAGCACCGCCGTTGGTCCGTGTAAGGATAGTGTCACTTCGCGTTCTATTTTTCTACCTTATCGGATCAACTAGGTATGTACGAGTATCCTATTCTTCGACAGTATTTACATAGAAAGCAGGTACTTACCGGTATTTAGACTGCCTCCGTGGCGCAGTGGGCGTATAGCCGGCTGAGACGCAGGAGGTAGCGGGTTCGATTCCCGCCGCGGAACAAATGTTTGCATGATCTACAGATATTTGTTCCGTGTCTGGGTGTTTTTCTATATATTATAAGTATGTATTTACAAAAAAAAATGTATATAAGTATTCTATCAGTTATCTGGTTCCCATAGTACAAGCTCTGCTTAGTTTGGGGCTAGATAGCGGTGTGTGAAATGTCCAGCAATATTATTATTATTAAAACCGGTACCTACTAAAATGCACACTACAAAAGTGATTGCGGGGAAGCTTGGCTTCGTTCTTAACTCATTTAGTTCATTCAACTCATCATAGGCGTGTTATATCACAGGTCTTCCTAGTTTGGGTGGTTATGTTTGACCAACTAGATCGATCCCAGATAAATAAGCGTCAAGCCATGTCCGAGAACCTGAGACCTTAACTTTGACCATAACTATGGTTGACCATTCTTACGAACTAAACTCTAACAAGGATGTCGTTGCAAGCAGAAAGCATCTTGATAGAAAATCGCAGCTCTAGAACCAGTAAAACCATCTCTAAAAATTTTGAGCTGGACGGGACTTGAACCCGTGACCTTCCTCATAATCACGTCAGGGTTGAAATTAAGGGAGATTATTAAGTTTACGACTCTAAGCACGGTTAACTCTATCTGCAGGGAAACTTTTTACAGTTTTTCAACTGCTCAATGACCAACGTTACAGTTCAGTACATTGACAAGAGATGCCACATTGCTTATTTCTAATTGATCGACCGAAGCGAGATCTCCAAATAAATAAATAAATATTGCTGAACATTTCATACAGCGCTATCTAGCCCCAAACTAAGCGGAGCTTGTACTATGGGAACCAGATAACTGATAGAATACTTATATACTTTTTTGTTTGTAAATACATACTTATAATATATAGAAAAACACCCAGACACGGAACAAATATCTGTAGATCATGCAAACATTTGTTCCGCGGCGGGAATCGAACCCGCTACCTCCTGCGTCTCAGCCGGCTATACGCCCACTGCACCACGGAGGCAGTCAATATCATTGTATAATAAACTTGGGCAAATCGGCGTTGTATGTATGAATGTATGTTTGTCCGAGGATAACTTTCGAAGCGTTTATCCAATCATCGTGAAATTTGGTATATAGATAGGTAGTAATGGCACAATTTTGGTGTGACTGAATGAGCTAAAAATGTGTGGGGTTGTTGAGATAATTGGATTCAAGAGGGGTAAAAAAACCAAAATGGGACTATCCGGTCAAGTGGGACGTCTAATAAAAGGTCTTTGTGAGTACATTTTGACCCGGTTTTTGATCGAGCGAAGCAAGATCTCTGAATCAACTTGGGCGAATCGGCGTTGCATAGGTAGGTAGTGATGGCATAATTTTGCTGTGACTAAATAAGCTCAAAATGTGGGGTGGGGTGGGGGGGGGGGGGGGGGGGGTTGAGATATTGGGGTTCAAGAGGGGTAAAAAACAATGAAATGAAACTATTACGTCAAGTGGGACGTCAAATGAAAGGTCTTCATTAGTAAATTTAGACTCCGGCTTTATTTTTAGTAAAGTTTTTATAGGTTTTGAGTTATAAGCTTTAATAAAAACTGAACTTTGACAAAATTTACAGGGTACACCAGTGACCCCACAGTGCTGGAATTTGGTATGCGTGTAGCTTAAGTATCACCAATATAGGCAAAAGTCTGAACAACTAGTAGTATTTTTATTTTTAAAGTCTTATCAGACACTTACGAAAAGTCCTAAGATTTTGAAAACTATCTCAAACATTTTCGGGTCGTACGGAACACAGGCAAACTGCCTTTGTATTTTTTAAATAATTAATTTGTATTGATATATTAGGTCTTTACCTATGAAATTGCCGTTTTGTATGGAATAAGTGAAAGTACTTATTTTTTTAAACTTTTGTACTTCTGTTATTCAAAGTTCAAAGTTATTCAACCCATGCAATCGACGCATCTTTGCCAACGCATTGGCAATTTATTGATGCCCATCTTGTAAAAATCAGCTGGACGGGAGGCAACGAACTCTTCAAAGGCATTTTGTACTGCCTCTCGGGAATTGAATTTTTTACCCACTAAAAAGTTGTCTAAATTTTTGAAAAAGTAATAGTCGTTAGGTGCAAGGTCTGGTTAGTATGGCGGATAAGGGAGAGCTTCCAACCCCAGCTCTTGCAGCTTGGAGACTGGCTGTTGTGCAGTATGGGGTCGCGCGTTGTCGTGAAGGAGCAGTGGGGACGATCGATTGACCAAAGCTGGTTGCCGATGTGCAAGCTTCGCCATCATTGTCTCCAGTTCTTCGCAGTACACATCTGCAGTAATGCTCATGCCGTGTTGTAAAAAGCTGCGGTGAATCACACCCGCACTAGACCACCAAACAGTGACCATCACCTTTTTAGGGGTCATTTTTGGTTTAGGGCATTGCTTTGGTGCTGAACAAGGATCTAACCAACTTGCTGAGCGCTTTCAATTGTCGAACAGAATCTATTTTTCATCGCACGTAACAATTCGATTCAAAATTCCGTAATTTCTTTGCATACTGAGCAGCGCGAGGCAGGTCTCGACGCGTACGTTGCGCTGGCGATCGTTAAATTCGTAAGGCACCCATTTATCAAGTTTTTTTACCTTGCCTATTTATCGCAAATGGATCAAAATTGTTTTCATGCTAACATCAAAAGCTGCTGCTAGCTCAGCTGTAGATTGAGTTTCGTCAGCTTCCACAATCGCCTTTAATTCATCATTGTTGACCAAAGTGTCTGGACGAACCGGGAAAACCAATAACGGGTTGTGCGTTCGTTTGTACAGTTCTCTCCGTAAACGTTTTTGATGTTACGTGCCGTTTGTGTCGCGTTGGTGCCACGACGGAACTCATATTCCATAATTACACGAATTTTTAAAGTATCCATTATGACGAACAATGTTCAAATGTAATGAACATACAACGCTAATCAATAAACAAAAGACTGAGTTTGTAAAAAGAATATCATGTTTTTAAAACAAAATTCATTTGAATTTAGAATACAAAGCCATTCCAAACTTTTTTCTATTTGAAATGACCAGTACTGAACAACAGCAATTTCATAGGTAAAGACCTATTATTTATAAACTGCTTTCTATATGAATGTGAACGTCTCTTAATCTGCGTGTTATTGCACTGACTCTTAACATGGTAGACGGTAATTTCGGCGGTAATTTTCCTCTAAGTGGGTAAAGTTAAGTTGCAATGTGAATGAGATTGTTTTAGTGCCTACATTTTGGTTATTACAAGAGTAGGTTTTCGCAGCATAAAAATAGAATATGAGCCACTGCAAAAGTAACGGTAGGATATAGTTTATTTTAGTGCGAAATATGACAATGTAATTAATTTAACGATGATAGACTAGCAAGTCTAGATTGAAATATCAAAATGCGTAATAATGTCGGCATACCCCAACCGCTAGTGTTGGCACAGCAACCGATTTTTATGAACAAGTGATTAAATTCAGCTCAATTATAATAATAATAAACATTGGTGGACATATCACACAGCGCTATCTAGCCCTAAACTAAGCAGAGCTTGGAACCAGTTAACTAATAGAATATTTATATACATTTTTTTGTATATTGTACATACTTATATTATATAGAAGAACATCCAGACCCGGAACAAATATTTGTAGATCATGCAAACATTTGTCCCGCGGCGGAAATCGAACCCACTACCTCTTGCGTCACAGCGGGCTATACGCCCAGTGCGTCACGGAGGTCGTCAAATTATGCTGTAATTTCCTATAAATTACGTTCAAGCCTCACCACGTTAACTTTTATAATGAGCTCGACAGATCCACTGTAAATTTTTCACTTCACTATTTATTTATGTTCTAAAAGTGGCAAAAAATATGAATCGAGGTATTTGCCAGAGACATTTATCATGACTAGCAGTGTTGAGATTAAAACAAACCTAGATAGAGCATAGCTACGTTCAAGAATCCTTTACCTGCCGTCCACGAATAGTCATAAATGACTTCTCAGTAAGCCGAAATTAGAGACATAATGAAATGAGAACTTAACTTTCTTGTGAGAATTTTTCACTGAGTTATTTAAAGGTCCTTACATTGTTATACAAAGGGCGTAAGTGATCAATTGCAATTGTGCAATTGATCAAAATATCTCAGTCCGAGATATGTTGGCCGCTAATAAGTCGATGGTGTTGTTGATCGCTTACACGCGAGTACGAGTATAACACACAACTTTTCATCACGAATGAGAGGAAATTACAAGTCTTTATAGCAGTTTGTTGCTAAAAAGAAAATTTGCATTCCCGGTATCCATTGTTAGGGTTCCATACCCAAAGGGTAAAACGGGACCCTATTACTAAGACTCCGCTGTCTGTCTGTTTGTCTGTCTATCACCAGGCTGTATCTCATGAACCGTGATAGTTAGACAGTTGAAATTTTCACAGATGATGTATTTCTGTTGCCGCTATAACAAAAAATACTAAAAACAGAATAAAATAAATATTTAAGAGGGGCTCCCATACAACAAACGTGATTTTTTTTTGCTCGTTTTTATAGATAATGGTACGGAACCCTTCGTGCGCGAGTCCGACTCGCACTCGGTTTTTTTACTGTCACAACTAAACTGTGGCCTCTTTTATTTAATAGAAATAAGGATTTCTCATGGAGGTTGTAATTAATTTCAGCATATCTGAATGTAATCTCTTTTATTTTAAATAGAATAAGGACTTGTCATGGAGGTTGTATTTAGTATATTAAGAACGCAATGAGCCTCATTCTATTTTCAAATTTACTTACGCCCCTAGGGGCATAAATCGCATTGACGCATCAGGTTTCGAGCTAACAATGGCCAACTTTCAGAATATGAGTGATGAAAACTTAATCTTTAAATTCCAGTTTGCGTCTGTTCGTAATTCTTCTCCTACGAACCGGCTCGACCAATTTTGATGTTTTTTTGTACGCACTTGGATGGTTCTAGCTCTATCTACCTACAGTTAAACCCGGCAGGTGGCGCTGTTGTTGAGATCCACAAAACTGGCGGACGAAGTCACAGGCATTCAATTAGTGGTTCTATAAAGTCGTTGATAAGCGATTTTCTTGGAAGCGTTGGTCGCAGGAGATTCTCAAGGTACATAACATATTGGTGGCGATTCTGTTGTTTACGCTGACTAACTAAAATAGTGTTACGAGCTGAGGGTTCGGGATAAAATAATGCGAATCGATCTCACCAAAATAACACTTTTATTCAACATTAAACGATGAATACACGAACTTGGTCACACGTAATCACAACACACTAATTTACATCACTGTTGCAGCACTTAAAGTCACCGAAATGTTCGCACGTATAGCTAAATCCAGACTGACTCGGGAGCAACTACTGTTCACGCGAGACCCTTCCCACGTCAGTCCTCCAGGGCCTAGCTGAGACAAACTCACTCACTCAAACTGAGACTAACTCAGACTGACTGTCCGGCCATCTCTCCGGCCTATTTATATCGCACACATTTCGATTGTTCGAGAACGATGTCGATCCTTCCAGGAAAGGGTCAGTGTTTCGACAACGACCAATCCCCATTGTGCGTAACAGCAGACAATAACAACAATAGCACAGCAAGACAAAAGCGCTCGAGAAACTTCGATTATTACTCATTGTTTCACAGCCTCGGCGTAACAATAGTGTAAAATACGAACGGTCTTATTTTGTTTACACTAAAGATCAAATAAGAATAACATTTAAAGTAATATTTATAAATTTAAGTATTTTTAAATAAGAATGCGTGTTTGCGGGCTAGTTTTAGTTAACAAAAATTACATAATTTTAGAAATGTCACTTTAAATTTCATTCTTATTTGATCTTTAGTGTGAACAAAATAATACCGTTCGTATTTTACACAAATTTTGTTAGTCAGGGAAACAACAGAATTGCCAGCATTGTCTTTTAATAACATCCAAAAGCTTAAGGTAGCCTTCTCATTTTACATTTTTAATACATAATTGCAGCGTGGGAAATGTTAAATCTTACTGCAGATGCTTATAACTTACGACCTCTTTATGTAATCCCCTATTAGAGAGATAAGTGAAATAGTTAGTGCAATGTAAATATTATATCGACGTGTAGAGAGTGCGATGCTCCCAGCGATCTTCATTGTAAGCTCACTTTGCGGTGGTTTCTGGCCTACAGTTTACGGTTTTTGCATAAGGTTCATGTACAAGGCCATGTTCATACTGGTAAGTAAAGTAACCAAATATTATACTCACAACTTTGACGAGACGACCTCCGTGGCGCAGTGGGCGTATAGCCGGCTGATACGAAGGAGGTAGCGGGTTCGATCACCGCCGCGGAACAAAAGTTTGCATGATCTACACATATTTGTTCCGTGTCTGGGTGATTTTCTATGTATTATAAGTATGTATTTACAAAAAAAAAGTATATAAGTATTCTATCAGTTATCGGATTCCCATAGTACAAGCTCTGCTTAGTTTGGGGCTAGATAGCACTGTGTGAAATGTCAAGCAATATTTATTTATTTAATTTAGTAATAGTTTTTAAAAGTAGTTCCTTGTGAAAGGGCTCTGGGGAAGTACTACCACCATGCCTATTTCTGCCGTCAAGCAGGATTGCTGTGTTTTGGTTTGAAGGGTATGGTTGCCTGTGAAATTACAGGCACATGAGGCTTTACAACTGTATGCCTCAAGTTGATGGACGCAGAGCAGTGCATTTTAGGGCAAGTTTTTAAGGTGCGTTATCTTCGAGGCAATACTTTGTTATAGGCGATGGTGACCACTTAACATCAGATGGGCTATAAGCTTGCTCCAACTCCAAGTCGTACAAATAAACCACATGATAGTCATTCTCACATATCTTATTCCATACGCAGACTTTTGAAGATCAATAATAATAATTGCTGGACATTTCACACAGCGCTATCTATCCCCAAACTAAGCTTAGCTTGTACTATGGGAACCAGATAACTGATAGAATACTTATATACTTTTTTTTGTAAATAAAAACTTATAATAGCAAAACATCCAGACCCGGACAAATATATGTAGATAATGCAAATATTTGTTCCGCGGCGGGAATCGAACCCGCTACCGTCTGCGTCTCAGCCGACTATTCGCCCACTGCGCCACTGTCAATTTATATCGGTAAGCCCGTTTTAATCATGTGCTGATTAAAACGGCCAGTACGGGCAGATAACCCAACCTAACCATTCGGTGTTTCTGGTTCACGCAATGAAGGTTCCCTAAAACATTATTTATGTGATATAATTACAATTCTGTTCGATTTTCCTTTACATGTGTTTTACTTTGTTTCTTGCCAAATTTCAAAATACTAGAAGTCCCTATAGGTTTTGATTTATGTGCTTTTTTAATTTGAAATCTCCACCATACACAAGCCTTCGCCGATCTAACAATCAATAACATTAGATACACGGATATCCAACACGTTATTTGTTTTTCAGCACACTTCCCTGTTCTATAGAATCCGGAATTCATGTTACATATAAATGTACATGGGAAAAATTATGAATGTAAAATAGTTTTCTATTTCACTTCACCGTTGTCCGTTCTTCCGTAATCCGAATCTCTTTAAGGTAAGAGTGAATAGGTGACTTTTAGATCTTCGTGTTTCATCTTAGACCATCATCATTACCATTTTTCATCGATTACCAATTTCGATTGATTTTCACAAGAAGCTCAAGTGGCTACCCATCCGCTACCGCAGGAATACTCATATCCTCTCTCTTATACAGTATTTTGTTTAATCCTTCTAGTCGTTCTTATCTCAGAGAACGCTTTGAATCCATCTATCTAATCCTCGTGCGTTGTGCTCTTCTAAGTCCTTGAAACTTAAAACTCCTATCCACTCTTCTAACTTCTATGACAGCTCCTTTACTGTACAAGCTATCCGTTTATGGAACTCTCTTCCTTCTTTGATTAGATCTGCCGAATCCCTTCCTATCTTTAAAGCGCTATTGTTTAAGCACTATTTGTCTGCATCAGAGGGCTGAGTCATCATATTTTGCTATTATATCTGTCGTTGTTATTGTTTGTATTTCAGCTGTTTCATAATTGTATTTTTATTTATTATTAGTATTTTAATATTATATTATGTTTATGTACCTACCCTGGTATCTATTTATTTTGTTTTGCTTATGTAAGCACACAGTTATATAAAAAGCTTGAGTTATAAGGTTTCCGTTCTTTATCGTTCTCGTAAAATCCAGTCCATGCAAAGGTTGTCTGGAAGAGATCGCTTTTAGCGATAAGACCGCCAATTGTACTGTCGCGTGTCTAGTTTTAAGTGTTTTAAATATGATTTGTTAATTTAAGTGTGGTATACAATAAAGCGTTTTCTATTCTGTTCTATTCTACCATCTGGCGAGATTATGGTCAAACGAAGATCTGTTCAAGTTAAAAAAAAAAATGATATGTATTTTATAACTTGCCGCCGTGGGACTAACTTCTCCATAATTTACAAATAAGTAGGTATCTATTCGTTCTGTGTCTGGGTGTTGTGGTTTTTGCAGTTCTTGATATCCAAGATACCGGGAATCCAATGGGTCATCTGGTCAGAACTATGTATGTAACCTATGTTGTGTAGGTCAAATAACTAACCACTTAAGATAAATAAATATTGTTGGACATATCACACATTGCTATCTAGCCTCAAACTAAGCAGAACTATGGGAACCAGATAACTGATGCAATACATAAATACTTTTTTTTGTAATTAATTACCTATAATATATAGTAAAACATCCAGCCCCGGCAAATACCTGTAGATCATGCAAACATTTGTTCCGCGGCGGGAAGATTTAAAATATTAAGCAAGTTTAACGATTACTTCCTTGGTACTTGAGAAATTATGGATTGCGCGGTGCAACTCCTTATTCTGAGAAAATGATGGTGATCAAAAGCAGCCTTCGAAAATAATCGAAGCAATTACTTAATTTGGGACGACACTGGGTTTCGGAGAATTGATGGAACGGCACTAACGCACGCAAAATTATAACATTCATCAAAAAGCTCGTTTAAAATCTATTGTAGTTACGTTGGTACATACATGATGCAGGATGCCTTGAAAACATTCCCACAGCTGACAGGCTTACCAAGAATGCTAGCTTTGTAGTAGGGCTACCTCTCTCTATGACTTTACTTGAATAATTGGATTTCCGTGTCTGCTGAAAATATTAAATAGTACCGTTTTTATGTTTTAAGCGAATTGAGCTACGAGTAATCCTCTACGTCGCAGTATAGTCATACATCGATAACAATGATTTGATGAACTTTACAAAACATGACAAACTTAGGTCACTTATGTTAAGTTTTGTTGTTAGGAGGGCTAGGAAGCGAAAGGTAGGACAGTTCAGAGCGATACATGCACCGTCTCAAGTAAGATTAAAAGTAAAAAGGTAAGTTCTAATAAGCTACTGACTTACTCTCTCAAATAACAATAAGAGTACATAACACAACTTTCAAAATTTTGTGCTATTTCTATGTCTAAAACTTTAAGACAATAAAACTTAGTATTTAAGTCCGCATCCCTAGCTCTCTGGGAATCCTTCTCCAAATAATTAATGCGATAAAATAGTGCGGGCGGGCGCGCGCGGGCGCAGATCTGCGCGTGACGAGAGCGCGCGCGCAGTCACGACGCATGCGCAAAACGACCACGGAGGCGCACGCGCGACCTCCGCCTACCGCCCGCGCCGGACCCTAGCTTCGAGAGCTTCGATTATTGAACTATACAAAGACTTGATCATAACATCCGAATCAACTTCCTAACTGTTGAAAAGTAACTAATTACTGATTATGATAACTTTATAACATCTAGATTTCCAGACTTATACGAACTTACTTATAATCCAAAGGTTGGAAAAGATAGCTTTTCGCGATAAGACCGCCAATTGTGCTATCGCGTATCTAATTATAAATTTTAAATATGATTTGTTAATTTAAATGTAGTATAAAACGAAGCGTTTTCTATTCTATTCTATTATATTCCATCTTCCTAGCTAGGCCTTACGTAAAAAAATTACTAGTTTTACTCAAAGATGTTTGATCAAATGTTACATGTAAATGTAGGTCGGTTCGTAGCGACCAAATGTGCAATCGATGCTTATTCAATTTTTTTTAAATGTTAAACTAGTGTATGTATTTATGGTTCTTTTGTCCTGTGTCTCGCCTCACCTTGTTTCGGGGAATCGAACCCGCTACCTCCTGCGGCTCAGCCGGCTATACGCCCACTGCGCCACGGAGGTCGTCAAATATGAAAGTATGAATGTAGGTACTTGAGATACCATTTAAATTTCCAACTTTTTAGCCGGATCGTGCGTGAAAAATGACACCTATATACTGTTTTGTAGAAAGAAAACAGCTCATTAACTTTTACTGATACTTAACTCATTATGTTCTGAAAATAGCATTAATTATTACTTAGCAGCGTAGCGGTGTAATTTGTCGCAGTCAAAAAATAGCCATAAAGATTAACGTGACCTTTTCGTTCTTCATCTTACGATGCGATTACGATCAGTCAGTTTGTTATAACTAGCGTAATTATATTTCTTAGGCGAAAAGAATGCATTATGATAATTGCGTACTTTTTAAAGGATAGCCGTATGGGCTACTCAGCCAACTGAGACGCAGGTTCCAGGTTCGATTTCCACTGCGTGACCAATGTTTGCATGATCTGTATTAGTGGGGTAGGCTCGCGTAGCATGCATGGGATGCGCATGATGCAACTATTTGCGTGGCGCAGTGGGTGAATAGCCGACTGAGGTGCAGGAGGTAGCTGGTGCAATTCCCGCCGCGGAACAAATGCTTGCATGATCTACAGTTCTTGGTCTAGTTGTTTCTCTATGTATTATAAATATGTATGATAATTATCATAATAAAAAAAAATTATAAACGAGTGTTAAAATAAATATGTGTGAATAATATGCCATTCATTTCAAACTTTGGGGTTACATGTTTTTGGTAATTGTGGGTTCAGATTCGATTATAGGATGTTCTGCAGTTCGGTGTGCCTCTTGGCATATGCCTCTTCTAACACTTTCCACTGGGTTCTATCTTGTGCTACCCTTCTCCAGCTAGTTCAGCTGTTTTTAGGTCGTCATCACATCTTGTTGTTGACGCCCTCTATTGCGCTTGCCATCTCGGGGGATAAATATATAATAATGAATGAATGAATGAAAATACTTTATTGTACACCACACAAGAAACAAACAAAAAATATAAAAATTCACAAAGCAACAAGTACAATGGGCGGTCTTATCGCTTAGAAGCGATTTCTTCCAGACAACCTTTGGATGGAGAGGATTTTTGTAACATTACAATAATGGAGGGGGGTATATACTAACAGAACGCTGATCATTTACAATAAAATAAAACAATATACTTAAATAAATGTTGACAATATATACCTACGATAAATAAAATTAAATAAAAATATACATAAATACACATACATATATATATATATAGCGACACTACGATGTTTCTGAGAGATAAAATATTTTCACTCTTATTTTAAATGTGGCTAATGATGGAGCTTGCCGTATTGAGACCGGTAATGTGTTCCAAAGACGTGTTGCTTGAACTGTAAAGGAATCATCATAGAATCTAGTTCTATGCACTGGGGTTTTCAGCATCAAATTTTCAGATGATCGGAGCGAGTGAGGATTAGAGCAGTGAAGGAACTCAAATCGTATATGTATTTATAAAAAAAAACGTATATATAAGTATTCTATCAGTCGTCTAAGAGCCTATGCACACGGCGTATTTTAAACGCGCAGAGAACGCGCGCTAACGCGCTGCAAACGCGATTTTACCTATGTTTTTTTGGGAATCTACGCCGCCGTAAACGCGCGTTAGTGAAACGCGCGTCGGCTGCGTGTTTAAAATACGCCGTGTGCATAGATCCCAATAGTATTTTTTTGGATAGTGTTATCCGACATTTACAGAAAATTCTAAGATTTTTGAAGATTTTTATTCTTCCGTAGAGCGTTTGGGTTTTAGGGTAGGTACTGTTATCCAAGATAAAATAAATCCTAGAATGGTGTCAGTACTGCTGTATGCGCTTGAAGCGATAAGACCGCCAATTGTACTATCGCGTATCTAGTTATACTAGTGGTTCACCCCGAACTAAGATCTCGCGAGTCTCCCAAAATAAAAAAAAATATTCTTAGGATGACTTACGCAACGATGCGTATTTAGTGGCTAAATGCGATTTCAGGGGTTGTCAAATTATACAAATAATTAAAATTTAAACATGTTTTGTCGCTAAATACGTTTAGGGATCGTTGTACAAGCCGACCTTAATCTTTGACTAATAATATAGTGCCACGAAATACACAACCAATTTACTTGACCTACAGTTTCATTCAAATTACAGGTAACAAATCTATATTAGAAAGATAGAATAGGGATAGAAATTCCAGTTATTCTAGATTTCAGACTTTTGCCTATATTTGTGTCACTAAAGCTACACGCATACCAAATTTTAGCACTGTGGGGTCACTGGTGTACTCTGTGAAATTTGTCAAAGTTCAGTTTGTATTATGGCTAATAACTTAAAAACTACAAGGTTTCAATTAAAAATAAAAACGGATTCGAAATGTACTTACAAAATACTAACAACCTTTTATTAGACTTGTCACTTGACCGGTTAGTCCCATTTTGTTTTTTCCCCCTCTTGAACCCCAATATCTCAACTCACATTGTCTCAAACCCCACATTTTTAGCTCATTTAGCTATTAATAACCAAAATTGTGCCATCATTTCATACCTATATACCAAATTTCACGATGATCGGAAAGTTATCCTCGGACAAACAAACATACATACACACTACATACAACGCCGATTTGCCCAAGTTGATTTAGAGATCTCACTTCGCACGATCAATGATTTGTTAAATTAAGTGTGGTATACTATAAAGCGTTTTCTGTATTCTTTGTAACTGTTGGGTATTTAGGTAAGTAATTTAATAAAAAATGAAAAGGCAAGGCTTGCTCATACGCCAATATTCTATTAAATCAGGACGGTTTGCATCCTCTACGTACGGGCCTTTTGCGATTCATGTTATGCAAAGTTATTCGGATTTGAGTCGAAACAAGTTTATATGGAGCTCTCGTAGGCGCCCAAAGAAACAGAAAAATATTTGTGTAAAAACAGAGTTGTGTAAATAAAATAGCAATATTTGTGCAATCAAATTCTAAAATGCATATTTATATCTGCAGAAGTATTATATATATATTATAGTGTTTAATTTAGACACCCGGTCATTTCTTGCAATTTCCCATAGTGATAAACATGATACATTATAACGCACTTGTTGTTGTGTAAATATAAATAAATAAATATTGCTGGACATTTCACACAGTGCTATCTAGCCCCAAACTAAGCAGAGCTTGTACTATGGGAAACAGATAACTGATAGAATACTTATATACATTTGTTTTGTAAATATGTACATACTTATAATATATAGAGAAACAACCAGTCCCGGAACAAATATCTATAGATCATGCAAACATTTGTTCCAAACGAATGAATGAAAATACTTTATTGTATATACTCCAAAATAAACAGACATAAAAAAAAGAGTGTGTGTACTTATGTACACGCGTTAGAAGTTAAACTTCTTTGGCGTATGGAAAAATAAATAATAAATTATTAGTATCACCGTCGTATATGAAATTGATTTAATAAAAACACCAAAATAATATTTATTTATTAATATATATATAACACGTGTTCTACATATAAAAATACTAGAATATACAACTTGAACATAGTTATCAATTTTCATACCACCTAGAACTAACTTCATGCTGTTAAATTTAGGTGTCGGTGTGCGCGCGCATCGTAAAAATTCACTCTCATCATTTTTCTCTATCGCGCCAAAAGAAGTATAACTTCAATAAACATTCACAAAGCAACAAGTAGGGCAGTCTTATCGCTATTGGATGGAATCGCTATGAATGGTCTTATTGATATGGAAGACATCGATTTTTAGCGATAACATCGCCACTTGTACTACGGTATGCCTAGTATGTTTTAAATAGCGTTTGTTAGTTTAAATCAAATTTACGTGAGTGGGAGCTACGAGCTACTAATTATTTTAATTTCTAAGTATATACCTGTTTATGTTGCATTCCTGCAGACTGAGAATTACTATGTACCGGCTGTTACTTAGAATTCTTGAAAGTTGATAATACCTACTCTAGTTCAATTTAATGAATGGGACAGCAATAATCATTACATACATACATACATATTGCTGGACATTTCACACAGCACTATCTAGCCCCAAATTAAGCAAAGCTTGTACTATGGGAACCAGATAACTAATAGAATACTTAATATACTTTTTTTGTAAATACATACTTATAATATATAGAAAAACATCTAGACCCGGAACAAATATCTGTAGATCGTGCAAACATTTGGTTCCGCAGCGAGAATCGAACCCGCTACCTTCTGCGTCTCAGCCGGCTATACGCCCACTGTGCCACGGAGGTCGTCAATAATCGATTAATCATTAATAAAATAAAAATAAATAAATAAATATGCCTGGACATTTCACACAGCGCTCTCTAGCCCCAAACTAAGCAGAGCTTGTACTATGGGAACCAGATAACTGATAGAATACTAGTATAGGTACTTTTTTTTTGTAAATATATACTTATAATATATAGAAAAACATCCAGACCCTCAAAAATCATTAATACTATAAAAAAGGGTTTTCGCAATTTACTGCAAGTGATTTTAGACTTTCTGTCACATTCTCCAGATAATTGCGCGAATGTCATTCATTAGTAGAGCTACGCATTCATTCATAAACTCTAGGTAGTGCGGGGTTCAGACAGCCGACTATTGAACGCCACTCCTGGTAACTAATGATGCACACTGTCTGTAACGGCCTTAACTGATCGTGGGGCTTTGATTATGTTATTATTTAATTATGTTATTATTCTTTCAAGGAACAAGTGCTGGGCTGCGATAATTGGACTTATTGACTGCCTCCGTGGCGCAGTGGGCGTATATCCTTCTGAGACGCAGGAGGTAGCGGGTTCGATTCCCGCCGCGGAACAAATGTTTGCATGATCTACAAATATTTTTCGGTGTCTGGGTGTTTTAAAGTGAAACTTTTATTACATCGTCTCAAACTTTTACGTCTGTGTGTTGCATGTCGCGTGACGGTCGGCCGCGGAGTAGGGATAAAGTGAAAGGCGCTCGTCAGAGCAGCCGAGGCCAATATGGCGGCGACTAAAGTTTGCATCAGCTGACCGTGTAGTGTACAGACTATTACTCATTTGTGCCAACGAAAATTTTTGGTTAAATGTCTATAATGTGAAACAAAGTTTCACTTTTACCGTGGTTTCATAAAACCGCACAATCCTTTTTTCTACATATTATAAGTATTTATTTACAAAAAAAGTATATAAGTATTCTATCAATTATCTGGTTCCGATAGTACAAGCTCTGCTTAGTTTGGGACTAGATAGCGTTGTGTGAAATGTCTAGCGATATTTAAATTTATTATTTATATTATCTCTTTCTTTATTTTTTGATCAATTCTTGTGTCAAGTTAATGGGTCGCCATCCGAAGACCTTCTTGTGAGATATATGCGCTTCCTTGAGAAGTTGAAGATAATTAAGCCACCGATACCATCATTGCGTTTGACTTAAGTTTGCAATGTAATTTATATTTAATATATTTTTTTTAACATAGAGGTTTTTACGTAAGATAACTGTATATATATGTATATGTATATATAATTATTATCTTAGGAATTTTTATTATGTTCTTATTTAGTAATTTAGGGTCTGTATTTATAGCTTTGAAATATCTTTTTTCTTGTGTCACGCCTTACCTTCTTGTAGCATGACCAGGATGACTGGTAGATAATGCTATTAGCATTAAGTCCTAGCACTATTCTGTTTTGTGTGAAAGTATTAAATAAATATATGATTGTAATAATATTGTATTACCATATTACTGTTAGTGAGCGTTAGTGAACAACGTTGCTCTACCAAGTGTATACGTTGAAAACGATGAAGCCGACACCTAATAAAAACTAGCCTTACGCTTCAAATACACTGATTTATGGACCTCTAGGTTGCTTATTTCCATTACGGGGGGCATAATGTTGAGTCGAGTCCCATTTACTGCTGTAGCACACAGTATCTACCAAGTTCTCCCTTGAGTTTTTGTTTATGTTTTACGTTTATAAGTACTGTTTAATTGTTTCTTTTTTGTATTTTCTGTTTTAAAATGTAACTGTATTGTATATTGTGTGCTAATGTAGTGAATAAATGATTGTCTATGTCAATGTCTATATCTATGTCTTATTTTAAAAGTTATTTTTGCCAAAATTCTTAAACCTTGGACAGACGAACATCGATGCACCAATTTCGACCAAACTTAATCAAGAACTGTCTTGCAAACATCAGCTTTTAAATAAATAAAACTGCATTAAAATCTGTACTTCCGTTTGGAAGCTACGATAGAAGGTTCCGTATAGAAGACAAAGGCTTCAAACGTGTACCTATCTCACCTTTTTCCCCGTGGGGATTAAAAACAGTAGTTACAGAACAACCTGTCATTGCATTTCAATACACATGCCAGCCTGCGGTTCCGATCCAGATGAGATTTTTAACCGCCCATCGCGTGCACGCCGACAATAATATTTAACCGTCTGTCTGCCATTCAGTTTAAAATATAGTGCTTTGCAAATAGCTGGTTAAAACCCTGCATGAAAATAGTTGAATTATTGAACTGAGCCATCAAAAAATATCTTTATAAAGTTAACAAACAAATTTCAAAACGTAATTAAACAAAATCTTTATAAAAAAGCCTACGTATCGGCATATAGTACCTATACTGGATTATTTAGATGATAGAGAAGCTTGTGATTGAAATTGCTCCAACACGGTCAAAAATGTTACAATTTAGACGTAATTTATTTTCGTTATTGTTATGTCTAAAATGATCATTAAAAAGAACAACCAGCCTTGTTTCTTGCATTACTTTCCTGGCTTGGTCACGAAGGAACATACAGTAAAATTGACGTTTCAAAGTGATCCTTGTGATTTTAATGAATAAAAATATTTTGAAATTTGTAATTTGTAGAGGTTTGGTTGTCTGGTTCGTTTGGCACATTCAAACGTAATTTTGAAAATAATTCTTTCCCACTTCCTTGTTAAATACTTAGGAAATAATTGCATTACCGAATGTCAGCTCTTAAAGCGGATTACACGATCTAATAAATATGGGGTTTCACAACTATTTTCTAATAGTCTAATAGACTGTCTAAGCTCTACCTAGGGTCATGCTAAATCGCATCGTAAGGTATGATAATTATGTACGAACAGCTGAACGATTTAAATGGCTCTAAAAGATTTAATGATCGACACAAAAAATAATGGCATGTCTCAATTGAACGCCTTGCTAAACATGGAGCAGCTATTTTGACGAAACCCTACACAGAATTACCCTTTATTCAATTTACATACAACCATATTACTATGTGAGCTTAATGGCCGTTCACATCTCAATTAGCCACAATTAATTGTACAAAAGGCCTTATCTTGCCTTATCGCGGCTATCGAGCGACTCTGAACCGGTAATCAGAACGCGGCTTTCCACATGCGAAATGAGAAGCTCCTCACGCCCCGTCACACCGTCCGCATTAATTACGATACAAATTATACCTTCTTTATCACCATTCTTTTTTTTAATAACATGCATTGTTGTCCATTCGTGCCAAGGAACGATTCTTTTCAGCCAGTGTGAGTGATTTAATTCGATTTGCGCACGATTCCCGACTAATGTATTATGGGATGTCTTCATCGCTCCTTTCACAACGATGGGACGTCACGCCGACGCCGTGCGCACTAAACAATTATTAAATTATCAAATTCGCTTGTGTTACTTTACTATAAATTCCAAACGAGTTAAAACAAACTATTTGTAGTTTTCTTTTTGCCACATTTCGAGCACTTAATATATCTACTTAAACCTAACTAGCTAAGTGGATTACTGACATTATATTATTGTAGATACGTGCAAAAGTTACCAGATGACGACAAAAAGTAACAGGTGACTACACAATAATTAAGCCGCATTATCCTTTAAGACCGCTCTTTATCCTAGACATAGACGGATTAGGCATAAACATGTTGATCAGATAGAAACGAAAACGCTAATTTTGTTTTTCACGGTTACCGATGCGGCTGAAACTAGAAGCACTTAAGTAAATGAATGTCTGGCACGCAGGTGAGAGCCACCTGCATCTTGATTAGTGATTGCACTTAGCTCCTTCCACTTGACACACACAGGATTAATAATTGCATATCAGCAAATGCGAGGTTTTAATTAATTAAATGACTACGCAAAGAAGACCGAGGCGCCCTACATGATTATTATCTTAACTGTCATTTTTAGAACCTTCCGTAATTATAGTTATTATGGAGGTGCTGTTTTCGCGTTATTCGATTTATTGCTGCGTTACGACCTATTCGTTATACAACGACCTTATCGTTATATTTTTTCATAGAAAGCTTCTATTATCTCCATGATGGATGATATTTGTGGGTGCGAAATGAGGATGATAATGTTTCGTTTTGTTTAATAGGCTGCATCCGTGCGAATGCGAACGCAATAATATCTAGCGTTTTTCGTGCGATGAAAAAAGCCTGCTTATCTAGTAATTCCACAGAATTATTAAGTACTAGTTTTTGCGTATTATGCGTTACTTCGTAGCGGTAAACCGGATAACATTTCGATCAGGTGATTCTTGATCGAAGGGAAAACATTGTACTGATGCAAACTGCTATACGACAGACGTAGGTAGGTACAATGGGCAAAGGGCCCATGGTATAGCATTTCTATTGAGCTCGAGTAGTCGTGACATATAGTCTATACTCATAATTTCACGCGTTTGTTATTTTTGCCGAAGAAGCTATTTGATTCGTCTTAAAATTTGCGTAGAAGCGGACCATCTACGCAAGAAACCGATGCTTAGTGGGTGGCCACTTAATGGTGAAAATTATTCCACTTAATAATGCAAGTAGGGACCTTCGGTTGTTTGGACCTTTCCTACATGTGCATAATGATGGAAAACCAGCTATTCTGACGAATATGCCATGCACAGGTACCATTTTATTTGGAATTGTAGTTATTGTGGAACTGGATAAGGTTTATAGAGGAGGGGGTTGATGGCTGCGACACAGTATTTTACTCCTGCGTGTACCATATTATTTCATTTTACAAGCTTTTTATTAACTTGCAGTGTATGTATGTTTGTCTTAGTGGAATCTTGCAACTGAATTTTAAACTCGTTCCCCTCAACCGATTTGGAATACATATGTAACTTCGGTGACAATGCAATGATATGGTACCATGGAGGCGCTCTCATGATGGAGACGGATGCTAGACAACGGAACTTCTGAATGAATTATAGTAGGCTACTAGTGTTTGGGCTCATTTGTATCTGATTGCGGTTCCGATTATGAATTTTATAAAAGCTTGTTTTGAAAAAGTAATTTTTCAACAAAAATTTATTAGTTTTGTATAAATGATTAAATGTTCCCAATAAAGATGTTTTGATTTGATTTTGGTCTATTCGTCGATATACTCAAGATTGCAATCTGAATAGGTGACATAGCGTTTCGATAAGATAATGATATTTCCTTGTTGCAATACCTAACCTCAGTACCTAAAGGCAAGGAAGGTGCACCGTGCCAGAGTAATGGTCCCGGCGCGTGCCTTACCATCGTACCACGCCCACAGCTCGAGGCCCGTCGAGCCTGAGTTTGTTTTACAATAAAGGGTTATTTCTTACTTCTTTATTGCGACAGGGAATTTATTTTTGTAAGAAGTGCCTCCTAGAAGACAAGGTATTTTTTATAAATGCAGTTGTGATAGAATAAAAACCACAATAAGCTGTACTTGAAATATGTATTTTTTTATATTGCTGGACATTTCACACAGCGCTAACTAGCCCCAAACTAAGCAGAGCTTGTACTGTGGGAACCAGATAACTGATGGAATACTTATATACTTTATTTTTTTTTGTAAATACATACTTATAATATATAGAAAAACACCCAGACATGGAACAAATATCTGTAGATAATGCAAACATTTGTTCCGTGGCGGGAATCAAACCCGCTACCTCCTGCGTCTCAGCCGGCTATACGCCCACTGCGCTACGGAGGTCGTCAATATTCGTGACCTTGTTACATAAGCCAATGATAGTTTATTATAAGTGGTAAAATAGCATCTAATAAGATTATCTAAATCTCTTCCTATCTTTAGAGCTAAGGTATACAACCATTTCCTTTCTTTGTCTACGCACTGCTAGTTTATTGTTATGTTTATCTCCTTTATTGTAGTTTATATATAAGTATATATTATTATATTTGTTAGTATATATATTTAGTTTATTAGTAAGTATAGGTAGTTTATGTAGGTTTATGAACATACTCGTAGATACACCGCCGTCTTTTTGATTTTGTTTTGTGCTGTCCATCCAAAGGTTGTCCGGAAGAGATCGTTTTAACCATAAGCCCATTGTTCTTACCTTAAGCTTTGTGTATTTTTAATTTTGTTGGTGTGCAATAAAGAGTATTCTATTATATTCTATTCTAATAATGTTTGCTGGGAGCCGTTAGGTGCAGGCAGTATAATATCAGATACTTTGGAAATCACTGGGGGAGGCCTATGTTCAGCAGTAGACGTTCTAAGGCTGATATGATAACAATAGCACCTTAGGGCTCCCTTGTAAGAAATCTTTTTAATCTCTTGACAACTTTATTGTCTGCCCTTTCCATTTGTCTTTTACAATCCCTTTTCTGGAATCCCTTTTCCCGAAAGTACTGTAAAAACAAGTTTTTCTGTGCAATATGAAGATGACTTATACCAGTAAAAACATGCCCTAACAGTAAATTCCAGGTTTGATGATGAACAACAGAGTGAACTCGCTGATGACAGCAATCTCAATGAATCTATCATTCAGTGTTTCTCAAACTAATATACTTTTTAGAAACAATATCGTTAGCAATAACTTTGATCAAGAAATCAAATAGGAGAATACACACAGGTTGGATACACTTACACTGTTAACACATTATCAAACTTCAAGCTTAAATAAAAATAATACGGTTTTTGTCTATGTTTTCAATATGAAATAAAACACGAAGAACCCGTTTCCCCAGCAAAGTTATAAGTTTAGCGCAACCCAGCTTTTA
The DNA here is from genome assembly GCA_963924445.1 of Philereme transversata. Classification (NCBI taxonomy): domain Eukaryota; kingdom Metazoa; phylum Arthropoda; class Insecta; order Lepidoptera; family Geometridae; genus Philereme; species Philereme transversata. The sequence continues at coordinate 11,762,914 of OZ004353.1, forward strand.
AATTTCTTTTGACAACAGAATGTTGGCAGCCCCTGACCGAACGGCATTTTCTAGTTTATATTTGAACGCACTATGCTCCGATACCGATGATTACGGACACCGATATTGGATCTAAGAAGTATTGGGTAACAAAGCTGTGATTTGTATAACGGTTCGTTTATTTCACTACATTGTAGCTACAACGATGGAGTAGAATGCTAGGATCAAAGTAAAATGCACAAAGTTAACATAAAGTAAAATTTCAAGGCCTTCCTCTATTTCCTTTTTTTAGTTATCTGTGCATTCAAGGGGACGTATAATATCCATCAAAGCGTTTTTCGTAAAACATGTAAAATAACAATTGATTTGACGACCTCTGTAGCGCAGTGGGCGTATAGCCGGCTGAGACGCAGGAGGTAGCGGGTTCGATTCCCGCCGCGGAACAAATGTTTGCATGATCTACAGATATTTGTTCCGTGTCTGGGTGTTTTTCTATATTTTATAAGTATGTATTTACAAAAATAAAGTATATATGTAGGTATTTTATCAGTTATCTGGTTCCCATAGTACAAGCTCTGCTTTGTTTGGGGCTAGATAGCGCTGTGTGAAATGTCCAGCAATATTTATTTCATTATTTAATATTTATTACTGTTTAATATTAGAGGTAGGTAATTAAATCAACAGTTTATGAATAAGTCTTTTTGATGAGCTTTACTAATTTGGCACAAAAAGCGTAAAAAAGGACGGAACCCACTCATGCATATTAAAGCAAAACACACAGAACATAAACTGGTCCAGGGATGAACTAATTGTAGCAAAATGGTCTAAATGCCAGTAATGGGCAATGGAGTTCTCAGTTGGTGCAAAATGTGCTACTTGGCAATTTAAACGTTAACGACTTTTATGGGTGTATGCATCTTCCGTAACAAACTTATTATTAAGCTTTAGTGTTAATTCCATTCTCTATTTTCGTTATGCTTCTCCTCACGTAACCTACTTTTGAATGGTCTCAATATTTAGATTTTAGTACTGGCATTGTCAAATGCTGGTCACGGTGGACGACCACCGTGGCGCAGTGGGTGAATAGCCGGCTGAGACGCAGGAAGTAGCGGGTTCAACTCCCGCCGCGGTACAAATGTTTGCATAATCTACAGATATTTGTTCTGGGTCTGGATGTTTTTCTATATTAATATAAGTATGTATTTACAAAAAAATATATATAAGTACATATAATATATAAGTTATAAAGTAAAAATATATAAAATATCCCTTCTACTCCGTCCTACTTCAAAGAACGCTTTGACTTTCTTCACCTTTCCAACTCTCGATCCTTAAGTTCCTCTGAAACCCTTCAATTAAAAACTCCCTATCAGACTTCAGTATTTTATAGTACCTCTTTTACACTGCAGGCTACCAGGCTCTGGAATGCCCTACCTGTCTCAATTCGTCACGCTAAATCTCTCCCTATCTTTAAAAACTTGGTCAGACAACACTATCGCCATATAGTCATCCATCGCTCACTAGACCACTTATTAATTTATACATTTTTATAATTTATATATGTAGGTATGACTATATATTATATATTTTATGTATCATAATATTAATATTTATGTAATTTTATGATTTATATTATAATTATACATTTTATTTTATATTATCTATATTTTTATAAATTGTAAGTAGAACAAGTATACTTATATACTTGTATACTTGTTCTAATAATATCGGATTTACGCCGCCGCCGCGCCGCGGCGGCGTCCTTATTTGTTCACAAAGATCCTGTCCATCCTAAGGTTGCCTGGAAGAGATTGCTTTTAGCGATAAGGCCGCCATTGTACCATTTGATTTAAAAGTGTATTTTCTTTTATATGTTTGTATTTAATGGTGTGCAATTAAGGAATTATCTAATCTAATCTAATAAGTATTCTATCAGTTATCTTCCCATAGTACAAGCTCTGCTTAGTTTGATGTTAGATAGCTGTGTGTGCAATGTCCAACATTTATTTATTTAAATATGTATGGTCATTTCAAAGTCAGACGCCAGAATTTTTCATTGGACAAGACTCATCTTCTAACAATTTTGGAAAATCTCTGTCATCGCATCAGGGAGCGTGACATTTTAGTAACGCATGTTGTGATCGCTTAGTGGATGTTTGTATAATTCTAATTATTATTTTGAATATAATGGTGCTACAAATTTATTAAAAATAGTATCTGGAATAGGACTCATAAATGCGCGAACAGCCAGTTGGCACATAATAAACTGAATAAATAAATGTACAGACCACTCGGTAGTTAGACTTGGCTTATCGTTTTAAAGGGGCTGCGCTCGCGCACCAAGTTATGATCGCCTTGCTTGCCCCGGGACAAATTAATTCATATTTTAAATTTATCGATATCTTTCAAATCGAATTAGAGTTTATGTTTATTTTATGGATCTGTCTTGTTAGTATATGAGATACCTGAAAGGGAGGCTCGTTGGATACGCATATTCTGGACAAGTAAACAGGAAAAAAAATTGTCGCTTAAAACTGTTGTAGATACTGTACTGACATCTGCCTCAGTGTAGTCATAAAATATGCGTAGTGATGGCAGTAGTCCTAGAAATATTTACCTACTAATTAACGCTTATACGTATTTCTGTAAGGCCAAAGCTCCTGCTATTATTTCCCTGGAGGATAAAATTTAAAATGTAAAAGGAATTACAGCTCAAACTTATGTTTAATTTCAGTTGGTACAGATAGTAGATTAGAACAACGCTTAGTCGTACACCAGGAATACTTAAATAACTAGTTTATTTCAAATATAGTACAATAGGAGGTCTTAACGCTGAAAGCGATTTCTTCCAGGCAACCTTTGGATGGAAAGTAATGAGCGAAGTAGTAATGAACAGCGGTGCACAGAATGTAATTATAAAAGCAGAGAAATAAAAATAATATTAAGTATATAAGTATACATTTTACTTATATTCCTAATACATATATAAATACCTAAAGATAGACTAAAGTATAGGGTGTTTGATAATATACGCACAAAAATGAAAGGCGTTATTTTGATGAGCATAATAAATAAATTTGTAAAATGTTTGCCAATGAAATGTGAAATTTATTTTGGCATGTTAAAACAAACACAACAAACACTTGATTATAGTTATGTTGTACTATTGCATAATGCTTGCCATCTAACCACAAATACTGTATTGGTGACGTCTCGAGATATCTCTTATTGTCTCTTTCTAACACAAAACCCGCAGCCATTTCCGAAAGAAATATCAAATCGGCCTTTATTTTTGCAGGTCGATTGCAAGAGTAGTCAGTAAGTTTTATATCGAATTAATCCCCTAAACTTAGTCGATTTTCTTTAAAATTTGATAATATAACTAGTAGTTTTTTTTCGACAAGTCTTTTTTTTGTTTTGAGAACTCAGTATATAACCAAACACCCTGTATACCCAAATATAAACCTAAATTATTATGGAACCAAATATCCTAAAAAAGAGGCAATTTGAATAAATAATAAATATATAGGTAACGCAAATGACAAGAGAGCTAGACCATAAGGTAATGCTGCTTTATTCTCAGCTGTGAAGGAGGCCATCTTATTTCTACTGGCAATACCTAATATTATTTTGCCTACAGATGGTAATGTAATACACACTACATTAATACAATTGTGCAATAATACATTTCATTATACACTGTGAGTGAAAGCTGGGTCATAATAAGGTTGGGTTCACACAGTATCTACTAACCTGTGGCAGAATGGTGTGCGGTCTTGTCACGAATTCACGCAGGGCGCATCTTGCACGCAGAATCTCGCCATTTGTTTATATCCCAGAGCAGGCAAACTTTGGAACACGATCCATCGCCTAGTTGTCTGGCGACAAAGGTGAGCACAAATCTGAAGTACCTACATACATATCTACACTCACAGACATACTAAGGTTGTCTGTAAGATATAGTTTTCAGTGATAAGACCGTCACTTATATTTCTGCGTGTCTTGTATGTTTTTTAATTTAAATTTGATGAACAATAACGCGTTATCTATCTACTAAGAATTAATACAATACATTTATTAACACAAAGAATATACAATTATTGATTGAGCGAAGCGAGATCTCTAAACCAAATTGGGCAAATCGGCGTTGTATGTATGTATGTTTGTTTGTCCGAGGATAACTTTCGAACCGTTTATCCGATCATCGTGAAATTTGGTATATTAGTAGGTAGTGATGACACAATTTTGGTGTGACTAAATGAGCTAAAAATATTGGGGGGTTGTTTAGATATTGGGGTTCAAGAGGGGTAAAAAAAATATCAAAATGTAGCTATCCGGTCAAATGGCACGTTTAATGAAAGGTGTTAGTGAGTTTAGTTTAAAGCTTGTAGTTTTTAAGTTATTAGCCATAATAAAAACGGAACTTCAACAAAATTTATAGGGTACACCAGTGACCCCTCAGTACTGAAATTTGGTATGCGTGTGGATTTAGTGACACAAATATAGGGAAAAGTCTGAAATTTAGAATAACTGAAATTTCTACCCCAAAAATAAATAACCAAATAACATGAACTCCCGTTACCTGCAATTTGAATGAAACTGTTGGTCAAGTTAGCTGGATACGCATTTTGTGGCACTATTATATTAGTCAAAAATTAAGTCCGGCTTGCACAATGATCCCTAAACGTATTTTGTGATTACTGTTCAAATTTTACGTATTTGTATGATTTGACAACTCCTTAAATCGTATTTAGCCTTAAATACGTGATGCTGTTACGCGAGTCGCTCTTTTGTGTTTTGGGAGACTCACGAGATCTCAGTTCGGGGCGAACCACTAGTTAACTAGACCATAAAATAAAGAACACACAGTTGTATCATCTAAAGACCATTGCAAAAAATCTATAGATAGCTCAACTGCTCCAAATCACTACCAGGGGGAAGTGTCCCCAAGACACTGGCTGCATTGCCCCGTTGAAATGCAATGCTTTTGCGTTGAGCCAGATAAATGCCAGCTCTAGAATCACAGGTCGCCGCATCGCTTCGATGAAAAGCAAAAAAAAGAATTGATTGATCCCATACTCGGATGTGTGGGTATCAAGGACTACAAGTAGGTACCATAATATTTAGACCTTAAACAAATCAATTCTTTGTTTCCTTCTATCAAACAAGCAATACGTCTTTAATATATAGCATTCACTCGTCTCACTAAACACAACATTTTTGCATGGGTATAACAAAAATTTCGTTACTGGTTTATGGTATAGGATTAAAATCAGTTGTCATCTATATTGCTCTAGTTTCTTATATCGCTGCTAGACTAACTAATCTGTGGTAAATTGATGTGCGGTCGTGTCACGACTCACGCAGGGGAATCTCGCACGCAGAATCTCTCGCCATTTGTTTATAAACGTCTGCAGACACCTCTGCAGGCTGCAAAAGGAAATTATATTCAAACTGAGCACTTCTTACGACTTCGCTCGCTTGACTGGTGTTGAGTACCACTGCTGAGTGGATAGCAGCGGCCTTTTTATTTATTGATCGAGCGAAGCGAGATCTCTAAATCAACTTGGGCAAATCGGTGTTGTATGGGTGTTGTATGTATGTATGTTTGTTTGTCCGAGGATAAATTTCGAAGCGTTGATCCGATCATCGTGAATTTTATATATAGGTAGGTAGTTGGCACAATTTTGGTGTGACTAAATGAGCTAAAAATGTTGTTGAGATATTGGGGTTCAAGAGGGGTAAAAAAAATGAAAATGAGACTATTAGGTCAAGTGAGACGTCAAATGAAAGGTGTTCATTAGTACATTTCGACCCCGTTTTTATTTTTAGTAAAGTTTTTGTAGTATTTGAGTTATTAACCATAATAAAAACTAAACTTTGACATTAACATGAACTCCCGTTACCTGTGATTTGAATGAAACTGTTGGTCAAGTAATATGGATATTTATATCGTGGCACTATTTTGATAGTCAAAGATTATTAATAATATTTTTATTGTTTTTATGGTAGACTCGTGAGATCTCAGTTCGGGGCGAGCCACTAGTACATTATAGGCTTACGTTTGACTACGATCTCGCCTGATGGTAAGCGCTGATGCAGTCTTCGATGGATTACGCTTGCCTAGAAGAAACCTGACGATTGTTATCTAGGGCAATCTCCTTTTGTTCCTGCTATACTATCGATCTTGGGCATTTTTGATCAGTCAGGCTAGCATTAACACCCTCGAATAGTTTCTTTCTACAGAAGAATAGAGTAATATGTAATTTTAGCTTAGAAACATTTCTACGCGAGACCGTAGAAATACCATACTTTATTCTTCCGTAAAAAGTTTCTCTTTACGGCTAGTATTTTTAGGGTTCCACTATTGTCCGTCTGTCTGTCTGACCAGTTACAGTTGTTTTATTCGTAGACTATTAGCTCTGTAAAGCAGAAATTTGGCATGATGCTACGTTTAAGTAACGCCTCGTAAGTAAAGAAATAAAAACTAAAAAAAACTTGTTTTTTAGTGTTCCTTTATATTAATAAGTAATTAAATTCCAATTAGTTCAACCTAGGTGTTACCACAAACATCTAAACTTTTACTTTAGATTTCACATTTAGGGTGACTTGCGCAACGATGCCTGGTCGTATTTAGTGCCTAAATATGTTTAAGAGAGATGTCAAATCATACAAATACGTCAAATTTAAACATGTTTAAACAAAAGTAAAAAAAGTAAAAAAGTTTAAACAAGTTTAACATTTGACGACCTCAGTGGTGCAGTGGGCGAATAGCCGGATGAGACGCAGGAGGTAGCGGGTTCGATTCCCGAAGCGGAACAAATGTTTGCATGATCTACAGATATTTGTTCCGGGTCTGGATGTTTTTCTATATATTATACGTATGTATTTACAAAAAAAAAGTATGTAAGTATTCTATCAGTTATTTGGTTCCCATAATACAAGCTCTGCTTAGTTTGGCGCTAGATAGCGCTGTATGAAATGTCCAGCAATATTTATTTATGTTTAGTCGCTAAATACGCTTAGGGAGCGTTGTTCAAGCCGGGCTTAGTAACTTTTTTGAATTAAATTCAATTATATCAGACCTGTCTTCGAACCGGCTTGAACCAAAGTCAAAACTACAGCTCGCGAACAGTATCTTTCAAACTAAAAAAAAGTATTGATATCAGTCCATCCATTTTAGAACTACGTTGCCTTATACAGAAAAACTTGCAGGCACAGGATTTCAACTTATAAAAACTTCTGTGTCGGGTTACTTTAACAATTTATATGATGAATCGAATCCTCCCCTGCTTCGAGTATCCGTAGACTTATTGCCATACACCATATGAGAGTATCTCCCAACGATATCTGTGAAAGGCACCCACGCCGTGCGTGCCGCGTACTGACTTAGCCGTTAACTTATTGGGTATAATTTATTCTATTAATCTTTCACCAAGCTTCCTGGCTAATTGAAATAATAATTTTTCAATCGTGAAACGTAAATTTGGATTAAATTTCTCTTGACCTGGCTCATTCTTGGTTTTATTTCTGCTCGAATGGATTTATGATCTCAAAAACATAAACCGATGGCGGATCTTAAACATTGAAATTCAGATGCTTATCCTTTAGCATAAACGATAACGGTGGCTTACCTTTATAATATAGTTTTTCTTAGGTTTTGATAATTCTTATGTATTTTTGCTTTGCACTTGAACTCAGCTCCCTCCATGCTTGATATGTTTCTTATGTCGTAATTCGCATACGTACCTACATAATAAGTACAGAAAATCGAGGTATAGGTACTCTTACGAAGTAAGCATTCATAATAATACTGCTCTGACGGTAGAGTTTACACAAAACCCCAGGCTCCTTCCGATTTGAACTGATCGTCAACGCCATGTTATAAAACCATCAAATCAGAACGACGTCATTTGTGAACCACCACTACACAACAGCCCGTAATGTATGGGCGGATCTAGAATTTTCCTTTCCTAGAGATTTTAGCTGTGAGCATCTCACGCGCTATTACCACGGGTCGTGAGTGCGCTTTGCATATTTCAAGAATACCAGCTAATGCGTACAGTGCACCATGACCGGTCTACTCTGAACGAGATCCAGCTAAGCTTAAAATAAGAAGTTTAGAAGTTTCGTGTGTATTTAAACTACAAAAATATTTTCAATACGATGCAAACTTAGGGGCTCCAAGGCATGATGCCTAAAAAAGATACGTAGGTATACTGCACGAGTCAACACCAGGGGCCTGTTTGGCCCACGCAGTACCTACGGAAGACCATATTAAAAATAAATAAATAATTTATTCTACAACAAACTTCATAACTTCACAAACAAAAAATTACAATGGTTTACTAGGTATAATACAATTCAGGATGGAAAACACAGGTACCCAAACTAGGATTGACCTGTATGATGGCATACCTCCCTCCGGACTATGGTTCTTAATGGAATGATCAGTGAATGTATGTGTGAGTGTCGGAATCTGTTGGTTGTGTGATTTGTGGGTGTGTTTGTGTGCGCGAGTGTGTGTCAATATGCATGCAAGGATATGTGGTGTGTATTATCTAGGTACTCTCCTACCTGTGTACATATATGTACTAAATTTTTATCTTGTGTTTTTCCTGTGTTTCTTTATATATTTTTTTTTTATTACCATGTATAATCTTTATGTATGTAGGTATTTTTGTTCGGTTCTGAATGGTCTGTCCTGTGTGTGTGTCAAATAAATGTATTTTCTTTCTAACATTAAAATTAGTATGTAATACTTAAATATAACATCACAGAATTATTCCAATTGCGTATTTAAATAATGGATGATAATATGTAATTTAAAACTTCTACAACTTCGAGTTATGAATAAAACCACCTCCAGTAATAATAAACTCCAGACACAGGTGGAGGTGTGTGATAAATATCCTTACAACAGAGTACTCCTATAGCTTTTTTTATAGAATATAGGTTAGCGTTTGATCACTATCTCGCCTGATGGTAAGCGATGATGCAGTCTACGATGGTACACGCTTGCCTAGAAGAAACCTATTCACTCGCGACTTGAAGATCCCTAGGTTGTAGTTATCAGGAAACTCAGACTCAGGCAAGGCGTTCCACTCCTTGGCGGTGCGCATAATAAAGGAGGAAGAGTACCTCTTTGTGCATATGGGAGGTATGTCTACCATGTAGCGGTGGCGCATCGCAGAGCGTCTGGTTGTCCGATGATAGAATGGGGATGGTGGGATCAGGTTGAAAAGCTCCGCAGCACACTCTCCGAAATGTATCCGATAAAAAACCGGGGGGTTTGCAACCTTTCGACGATGCTCAAGGCTGTGGAGCCTTGCATTTGCTAACTCGTCATTGCAAAGTCGTCAAAGCTTGCATCAAACAGAATATCATCTATGTAGTTGAATATCCTTTTAAAAACACTTATTTGCTCATACGATCCGAGTTTCAGAGTAGAGCTTGCGTCTTGGATGAAATAGATCGGTGTTTATGACGGAGAGGCTGGTGAGCTCTCGGCTTTCCCACGTTGAGATTTTCACGTTAATTCCATGAAACTCATCATTGTTCGCAACGGTGGTTTTAATAGGTCGTTAGTATAACAAACGTCTTACGTTGCATTGGGAAATTGAAGCGATTTGTCTTAAGATTGGTTAGATTCTGCGAATCAATAGAGACGTGCTACGAAATTCCACTTGCGTTAGTGTAAAAAATGGCTGTTGAAAACGAGTACCCGCATAGATTGTCGATTCCAATAATCCCGTAGCTTGAGTTCAACCCTGATTCAGTTTTTGACGCCTGTAAAACAATTTTTAATACAACTTCATGTTTACAATTACATATCCTAGATTTAAGCTGTAGTAGATCAAAAAAATCTTATTTAATTCTATCCACTAAAATAAAGGCTATTTAATGTAATGTTTGCATGGGGTCGGCGTCATCGCTGAATTGTGGCAGTGCGACTCAGTGCGAGTCGAGTGCACGCTTGACCCGCGTAATTGTGTGCCGACTGCCGAGCCGACCCTATAATCCTTTGCGAGGCTTTTCATACTACGCGATCCTGACTTAACAATTCGGTGCAAAATCTTGTTCGGTACAGTCAGGTGTAAATCACGCAGAAAGAAGAAATGATAAAGTCCTTCCGATTACACAAAATAAAATCAAATCAAATCAAATTGTATTTATTGCGTAATATGGGTGACAAACAAGGTGTAGGTACAGTTTTTGTGTAGATACAGCCATATTCAGCGCTAACGCATGCAATGTCAAAGCTTTACATGTTAATTTTATTATTAAGTACGTTATTTATATATAATAATCATAATTTTCGCAGCTCTTACCTAATATAAAATTTAAAACAATAAAAAAGTATTAATAAAATTAGTCAAACTTAAAATTAAAACAAAATAAATAAAATTATGATGGGTCATACAAAATTGTCATCGGCTAGGTAATCATTAACACTGTAATATGCTTTTTCTATTAATAGCTTTTTAAATTTCAACTTAAATAAATTTAAACTAGGAGCATCTAGCACACTCTTTGGGAGATGATTGTACAAACGCACAGCCATGCACATTACACTTTTATTGTATAAAGCCGTCTTGTTTCGGACATCGCCTCTTTCGTCAAACTTAGTCTAATAATCAAAATATTCATAAGGTACATCAGCTTTTCTTAACTTTTTAACGATTACTACATTTGCGGCAAAATGTCGCACTCTAACAGTTGTCGGCGTGAAGCTTGAACACATGCAGCAGAACTGCTAAAGTCACGACCGCGTGATGTATCGTTCTAAAAGCTTTACAACGTGAAATCTGCAGTATGATCTCACAATTCTGACCTTGATAAATAAATACAAATATTGCTGGACATTTCACACAGCGCTATCTAGCCCCAAACTAAGCAGAGCTTGTACTATGGGAACTAGATAACTGATAGAATACTTATATACTTGTTTTTTTGTAAATACATACATATAATATATAGAAAAACACCCAGACACGGAACAAATATCTGTAGATCATGCAAACATTTGTTCCGCGGCGGGAATCGAACCCGCTACCTCCTGCGTTTCAGCCGGCTATACACCCACTGCGCCACGGAGGCAGTCCTGGCAAATGAAAGCAAACCAAGCTTGTTAAACAAACGGTTCGAAAAATGATAATACTATAGTCACTTTAGCGTACTTTTATTATAATTTTCAACGATATTTACATAAATTCCGGTTCTATCTAGTTCGTTTGCCATTATGAATAATAGTACCATAAATCATGTTAATAACGAAATGCATGCATAGTGAGTTTGTACAGGCATTGTAAAGGTCTTTCAGCTGAGATCTTGCCTATTAGTGTTGGGGCAAAAACGTGCGGAAGTCTGGGGCGACTAATTGGGCGGTATTGAGACCGCAGTACTGTCGTATCGATACTGCTTATTTTGTGCCGACTATTCGTATGTGGGGGTTTGGTGACCTGGCATTTGGAAGAATAGGTGGAGTTTATTTTGCGGTGTAAAGAGAATACTAATTAAGTATGAACTTCAACTAACACCATTCTGGAGATATGAATCTGCACGAACCAAAGATTTATCTGTTTGTTATTATTTCAATCGCTGAGAACTTAACCTAAATAAATATAGCAAGCATACGTCTTATCAACTTAAAAGCTTTCTTCTAAGTAAATCCTTGAAGCTTATGGGCGCTCGGTCGTAACAAGTTGTAACCTTGATCTACTTCTGGGCAAACATATTTCACTGTTATCACTGTACGCTCACCCAGACTAGAAACTACCATTTAAAAAAAATTGCTTTTGCATATAGTATAAGCTTAAAGCTTATCTACTGACTGTTATGCTAATATCGGCAAATACTATATTTTAACTAGATCACTGCACGAGTTCAAACAAACTGATTTGGTAAAAAAATGCTACGTGGGTATTTACTCGCACGCTAATTGCTCCGATGGCATGCATCGTGTGCTGCACATAAATCATTAACTACGGTCCTTCATAGTGAACCTATGCGACACGAAACTTATCGTGGTATTACGTCTTACAATAAATAGTATGAACATGAGACCCAAGAAAAAAGAAATGGTAGTTACTCTGACTTCAAACATAATGGCGCGAAAGCTCACTGAACAAAAACAGAGCCGACACTAAGTGATAATAGTTCAATTACAGTCTTGGAGATGTCGGAAGCTCTGCGTTCGCACGCAGGTTGCTCGCGTTAATTTTTCACGGAGCAAACTCTAAAGTCTAGCTATTGTGAGGTGTTGAAATGGCCATTGTTTCCCTGACAATGGACCGACAATGGCCGTATCTCTAAAGGCCGGCCTCCGACCCGGGCATCGCAGCTTGCTACACTACACTATCGAGCTAACTTGAAGCCTTTTGTTCAGCTTTAACGATACAGATGATTTTGAGAAAAATCACAGAAGAATTTTATATTGTACATATTTTGTTCAAGAGTTCAAGATAACCTTGAGTTAATCAAAATTGTCTTTAAAATAGATGATCAACAGCAACATCACCTTTCACAAAGCTTTCCGCATGACGAACGGTCTTGCGCACCCTTTATTCTCTGATACCGTTGTATGTCACCAGCGAAAGCTATTTTCGTTAATAATTGGATCTCTGAAATAATGTGGCTTTTCTTTCCCAACCCATTTTTGTTTCTAGGCTAGCTAATCCACTTCTCCACGAGCTGACAACAAGATTCGAGAACACCTGTGACATAGTAAATTGCACTAATTCCAATTCCTAGAACAAAACGTAGAATATTCTATGACTGAATGCTTTTCTAAAAATTGATCGCACTTTCGACCCTCTTCTTTCATTTGCCAAACAAATGTTGACCTGTTCATCTAAATTATTATGGAATTATTGTAACAGAACACGTACCGTTAACGACAAATCACTTTGGCCGTCGACCAAATCGGTTTCTCGGGTGTAAAAGAAGTAAAGTGTAGCGTGTGTGCATTAGGACTCAAGAGTGTCATATTTGACGACCTCTGTGGCGCAGTGGGCGAATATAAATATATTATAAGTATATATTTACAATAAAAAAAGTATACAAGTATTCTATCAGTATCTGGTTCCCATAGTACAAGCTCTGCTTAGTTTGGGGGCTAGATAGCGCTGTGTAAAATGTCCAACGTTATTTATTTATTTTGTCTAAATACTTATAGGTGACACATACATCCTCGTGACCTCACTTTTAAAATTAAGAGGGATTCTTGTCAATGTTCATTACCCGATTCAAACGCCACGACCTTTGTATCTTGAAGCGGGGTTTGGTTACCCCTAGTCGGGTTCCGAAAGCTTTATAGCATTGGTAGGAGCGTAGCACGATGTTGTGTAAAGTTATGGATTAGGTATCTAGCGCGTCGAACGTCTACGTCATCAAGCCATTAAGCCCTGATGCAGTGGTATCGATCAATTATTTTCGGTCGGTGTGCGCTAAAAAGACGGCAAAGGCCGCAGCTTCGGATATTAAACGCTCCCGTTCGCTCGACGGCGACGTGGAAGGATGAAACGTTGGGATGGAGCGTTTCGGATGAAACGGGTGATCCCTTTGACTGAGAGCCCGCTATCTGTCTGCGTCCTTATCGTCGCTCCAATTTCGCTTCGGTTACAAAATGATTGGTAAGAGCCATCTTTCTTTAGGTTCCATTAAAATGCAATCTGCAGTGATTCGGCTAGAGCCATAGCCGATTCACATTGCATATTGGAAAAAATAGAATTACACTGTTAACAGTAGAATTTAATATAGTGCTTTTAATATCAGCATAATAATCATATCAGTACGGTAAAAGTCCACATATTTATGTGGTAAACCTTAACTTTGTTTGGATATCATTACCATAGTATGCTCTATAATATTATCTGGACCTGACGTAAAATTTGATACTTATTCTGCCTAAACAATGTGATGTTGGAGTGCCTATCATAATTGTTATAAATAACAGAATAATATGAAGAAACAATAAAACAATCGAAAACAACATATTTCTATGGTTAAAACACATAAATCGTACATATAATTATAAAGTATGTTAAAACAAGATACAGCTAATACAAGAGCGAATCAAAACTACCAGTTTTCCTACCTACCAATCAAATAAAACAGAAACTTGCATATCGGTTTTGTTACTTTTAGGCTGGAAGTAGAGAAGGTACCAAGGGGGGGTGGGTGGCTTTCCCGCTGATACCATCGCCCGCCACCTTCCCAACGCATCGCCAGAGCATTAGCTTTATTACTCTAATAAGGTTTGTTTCTCTTGCCATTTCGTGTTTGCACCGGGAAATATCGGGTTATAAATTGGTCTTTCGAGTAATTGGCATTATACTCATTGATAGGCATTTGTATAGAAGGTACCCTTCAGAAGCGTTTATAAGTACTTCTCCTAGGTATTTATCAAAGTTACCATTTGTATTCAGTTCATTTGGCTGTATTATTTTGCCTTCATTTTATTCAGATTATACTGTGCTTTGCCTGGAGGAGCTTCTGGTCCATGAAGACGCTAATGAAGGGAGACCTTCCATTGTCACTAGTCACTACTTGGTCATTGACGGAATTTCAAAAGTCCAAACGCAAGGTTTGCCAAAGAGCCATGGAACGCAGCGTGTTAGGGGTAAAGAGAATCGACAGGATCCGCAATACCACACTACGCGCGAAGACCAGCATTGCAGATGTTGGCGACAAGACTGCCAGGCTGAAGTGGGACTGGGCGGGTCACGTCAGTCGTATGATCACAGACAAATGGGCAACAGTCGTCACACAATGGGTGCCTGCAGATGGGCGTCGAAGCCGGGGCAGGCCGAGGAAGCGTTCGCGTGACGACCTCGATGCATTCCAAGATGGCTGGTGGGACGTGGCGAGTGATCGTGAGATGTGGAGGAACATGGGGGAGACCTTTGCCCAGCAGTGGGAAATTATAGGTAAAAAAAAAAAAAAACTGTGCTTTTATATTGTAACAGGTTGCTTTGTTGGAGCTGAGAAGAATGCCTGCTCGATGTCTTCTATTTGTTGCTATTGTCCTTCTTTTCAACGCAACAGTATTTGTTATTTTCTTTATGTATCTAAATAGTTGCTTGATAGTTATATGCTGATTCATTAGGCCCTCAGAGTTGAATGAATAGTTTTTGTGGATAAGTGTTAAGAAAGTGCAATTGTACTGCTAGATCAATACCGTCCTCCTTTACCGCATGCACTGACGATGCTGGATGTCGCTATTTAACCCTTAGCCAAGTGTTGGTCAGAGTTTATCAGATTAAAACAACAATAGGAAGTTAGGTACGAGAGAAGAGGCTTACAGCTAAATTAGTTAAGAAGTACTTTTTTAAGGTTCCTGACTGCCGGCTGACTGGGCATCGTTTCACTCCATTTAGTTACGGTCTCCGCTTCACTGCCGTTTAGTCCCATTAGTACCAGCATGTGCGCTGCGACGTCGTTATATGCTTTGCACTTGTCTTCCACAGTACCTTATTTAAATAGAAATCTAAAAATTTAGTTTGTTCAAGCCGTGTGCCTTTTTGTAGAGCCAAATAAAGTGAAAATCTATCCAAACAACGAGAAAAGTTTCAGGTTATATAAAGCGGAGTGGAGGCTTTGATTGTTCTGTCTCCGCTGCCTGTAATGATGTTCCAGACAAATAAGAAAAAAATACAAAAATATATTTTTATAATATTAGGTTGGGGAAAAAGTTTTTTCGCATTTTTTTTTTAAATTCAAAACATTTTTTAATATAGTTTATTTACATTTAACTAAAGTATGTAGGTACCATTTTGTTCGATAATTTTTTGCCATCTTGTAGGTAGGGACATGATCCCATTGCTATAGAAATTTTGGGGCTTCTGATCAAAATACCGCGACAAGTGGTTTTGGCAGTCCTCTCGTGATGTTAACCTGACACTGCCTAAAGAATTCTGAAGAGACCGAAACAGGTGGAAATCTGAAGGTGCAAGGTCAGGACTATACGGCGGATGCATTAACACCTCCCAGCCAAACTCTCTTAATTTTTGCTGAGTGGCTAAAGATGTGTGAGGTCTAGCGTTATCATAATGAAAAACCACACCCCTCCTGTTGATTAATTCCGGCCGCTTTCTCTCAACTTCTTGCTTTAATCTCATCAGTTGTTCGCAGTAGAGTTCAGAATCGATGGTCCTGCCTGGTGGTAACAGCTCATAATGAATAATGCCCTTCCAATCCCACCATACACACAGCATCACCTTGTTGCGAGTTAACCCGGGTTTCGCCACAGTCTGTGAAGCCTGACCGGCCTTTGACCACGACCTTTCTCGCACGTTTTTGTCGTCCATGATCCACTTTTTACCACCAGTTATCAGCTTCTTAAAAAATGGTTCGGTTTCATTACGTCGTAAAAAAGAATCACAAATGAGTACACGGTTCATTAGGTTTCTTTCAGTGAGCTCGTGGGGTACCCAAATATCGAGCTTTTTTGTGTACCCAGTTTTTTTCAAATGCGCCAAAACTGTTTTGTGGTCAATTCCCAGTTCTTCAGCGACGTCGTAACTACTGATATGCCGATCATCCTCCACGTTTTCAAAAATGGCATCAATTTTATCCGTAATAGGGCGACCAGAGCGATGTGCATCTTTGACATCAAAATTTCCGAATTGAAAACGCTTAAACCAAATTTTTGCTACTCTCACAGACACTGCACTAGGTCCATAAACATTGCAAATTTTTTTCGCGGCTTGCATTGCATTTTTACCTTTTTTGTAGTAAAATTTTAAAATGTATCGAATTTTTTCATTACATTCACTCATCTTTACAGTACGAAAAACAAATAAAAATCACACATGTTCTTAATTTGAATTTGGAATTATCTTCTTTAAAATTTAAACTTTGAATGATACTAAAACCAGCCAGATACAAATATGTAGTATAGCCAAAGAGATTTTATTACAAGTTCATACATACTATAATGCGAAAAGACTTTTTCCCCAACCTATTATTTTAATCATTATACAATATCAGAGCTCATAATAGCGTAGTGTTAGAATAGATAAAACATTCCTATCAGCCTGCTGTGACATGTGACATGCCATTGTAAAAAGATCCACAAAAAGCAGCATTTTTCACAACTGAAAACTATCAAGGCGCATAAAACTATCTAGCCGCGTAGGTATATGTATAGCACAAGACTTCAGGCTGTCTAAGGCCTGCGCTCGGCTGGGTTCGGTTTCAGTCCCATTAGTACCGGTCTGCGCTGCGACGTTGATCGATGCCAGCATGTGCCTGCAGCTAGACGCAACCTCAAATGCGACTTCATTTTTTAACCAATAATGCTGAAATTTATAAACATTTTAAGCTATAGCGATAAAAAAGTACACGTGATTAAACTATAGAATTCAGCGTCCAGATAACATCCATTCCGAAATTATTAACCACTGAGTTTTAATTTAACACAGAAAATGATGGCTATGCAATAATATAGCCTAGGCTAAGAACGGGTATTCTATTCAAATTTCAAACCAATAAGACCAATACCCACCGATAAACACTAATAGTAATCACCTTCCAGCAAATGGGCTACATTTCGGAAGGCCATCTACCCACAAAGAAAGTTGGGTGATGTCGGAGTTGGCTCGAGTTGTTTGTAACGGAGGGCGGGCGGAGGGGGCCGCCCACGGTGCGAACAAAGCCTTCCGTGAAAGCCTTCGGACGTTGATAGATGCGATAAGCTCGGATGCAAGTAAGCTGCATACATTTCTTGCTACAGTTTCTTGCAGCATTATGATCCGGGTTTTAGATGAGTTTTCACAAAATGTGATAGGATTAAATGGAAGTTTAGAGTTGGGTTGGAACTTGATAGGATTATTTAACCTGAAATTTCGTAGCTCAAACAAATAATGCGGAAAGTATAACGCTCCTATAGTATGCAAAACAGGTTGCATTTATACGTACTTACCTAAATATTTATTGTACAGGACAATAAAGGGTAATAATTTTGATTTCTTTTAACGATGACGACCTCCGCGGTACAGTGGGCGAATAGCCGGCTAAGACGCACGGTAGCGGGTTCGATTCCCGCCGCTGAATAAATGTTTGCATGATCTACAGATATTTGTTCCGGGTCTGGTTGTTTCTCTTATGTATTTACAAAAAAAATGTATATAAGTATTCTATCAGTTATCTGGTTCCCATAGTACAAGTTCTGTTTAGTTTGGGGCTAGATAGCGCTGCGTGAAATGCCCAGCAGTATTTATTTATTTATTTATTCATGGATCATGAATTCATGACACAGATATGACCTTTTGAATGTGTGAGATCTTCTGGACACGGTAGTCTTGATCACTTTAAGGCAGCTTATTTAAACGATTAAATATTGAAGCACTCAGATCATTTATTTTTGTTTCATTATTTTCAATTATTTTATTTTACATCTTTTTAGGATTTTTTTATACCAAACAAGCATACGGCCCCCCTGATGGTAAGCGGTTACCGTAGCCTATTGACGTTTGTAACACCAAAGGTATTACTCGCGCGTTGCCGACCCTTAAATTCCTTATACCCTTTTTCCTTATATTTTCACAAGAACAAGTCATTTAAGTCTTTCCGAAAAAAAAATTAAATTGCTATTTTAAGCGTTTAAAAAGAAAGCAACTTTTTAAATTCAGTGGATGAAAACTGGTTGGACGCCCAAAAAATTTAAGCGATTCTTCAGTAGAGCCCACACGTACATACTCGTACCTACGTCGCTAGGCACGAAAGCGGCCGCTGCGGCAGAGCTCTGTAAATGCATTTTCTTATAATTCAGAAGCGTCACGTAGACTCACGTAGCCCCGGGCGAGCCCAGCTACACGGACGCAGGCGAATTTGCAGTTACGTCTTTTTATCTCACGCCAGAACCTATAAAATGGGATAAGAAAATTGGATTGAAAAGAACGTATTTTTCAAGAAGATTTTGCTATAGATTTTTGTAAAGCAAATTAAATGCGTCCTGTTGTAGGAGTCATAGCAGATTTCCGTCACAAATTTTAGGCATATTGGTTCAAGGTAAGGTTTCTTCCTTCGTTGTTATATATTATATATATATATATATATATATATATATATATATATATACACACACAGGGTGCTTCGGAATATGTATGCTTACTCTAAACGGGGTTACTGTTCTCAAGTACCAGGATTCTACATAATTTCGTTATTTTACACAATCGCTTATTTTAAAGAAACTTTTGGTAAAAATCTGCTGTTAAAAATGAGACAAACAGTTTTTATGGTTAAGATACGTCTTAGACAAAGGTGTACTACAAAATGTATGTATTCAATCTTCTAACTAGATTTACTTATTTTACTTTCTAATTAGACTTTTTAGATTGACTTAAAGATAATTACTTTATTTTTTTATAATGTATATAAATATATCACACTTGTACAAATCCGTGTGGATGTAGTGAACTTAATATTAAGTCGAAATAAGTTCAACATTATAAAGTTTCTGCACTTTGTTGTCAGGATACTGACAGTTACTGTAACGTAACTTTCAACGGATGGGGTTAATTGTTAGGCAATAAACAGACGGTGCTTAATTTAGTGTGTGTGTGGGGGGGGGGGGGGAGAGACGCCTACAGTTTCGGTATACTTTACTTACTTGGTCAGGTGCTTGATGGAGTTCAATAATTGATTGATAAATATCACCACTAGAATATCAAAATAAACAATTTCAGGAATCTCTCGTAAGTAATAAGCGTAAATATCTTATTTTATCTATATTCCTAAACAGCTTCTGGTAATATAATAAGTATGGGTTATTATTAGGATATAAATAAATAAATATCGCTGGACATTTCACACAGCGCTATCTAGCCCCTAACTAAGCTTAGTTTGTACTATGAGAACCAGATAACTGACATAATACTTATATACTTTTTTTTTGTAAATACATACTTATAATATGTAGAAAAACATCCAGACCCGGAACAAATATCTGTAGATCAAACAAACATTTGTTCCGCGGCGGGAATTGAACCCGCTACCTCCTGCGTCTCAGTCGGCTATTCGCACACTGTACTACGGAGGTTTTCAAAAGTAATCGTAGACATTTACCTAAAAATACTTTTTCTGCACAAAATTGTTTAAACTCTAAACTTTGCGCATTGCATATCATAATACTAACCAAGATAACACAAAAAAACCACATCAAATCCATAAAAATATTTTATTACATAGCATGCACTTTTCATATAACACGATGGCAACTGTCATATCTGAGCTAGTGAGTGCAAGCGCTCGTGCGAATATTTTATTTGGGCAGTGCGGGGACGCTTACCCCCCACCCCCCTGCGCCTACCGCCCCCGCCCTGTGCCCCCCATCAGGGGGGCACCCACTGGGAGCTTGCGACGTTGATCGATGCACGTCTTGCGCCGGAGGCTGCTCCCGACGTAATTCATTAAACGCTGAAACTGCAAGCGGATTTTGAGTATTAAAACGATTTCTCACGGGGCTGTCCAGTCCGGTCCTGCCTTTACAGAGCACAGCTTAAAGCTGTTTGCTTAGTTGATAAAGTGAATAGGAATTAAGCTAAAAAGGGGAGCGTGTTTGGTCTCTATAAAGACTCGGTCGGACCGTTCAAATGCTATGAATAAGTTAAAATGAATGTTGTGGTGGAGCACGAAATCTGTTCACTTTATGTGCTTGTCTTCATTGAATAAGTTTACCTGCTTGATGTTATTTTATCACTAAAAGCTATTTATAAACAATAGACCTATCTGTGCAACTTTCAATTCGCTCATTACGAAGCATCGTCGTAGTAAATTCTTATTAGTGCTTTCCATCATCAATAAGTTAAATTTTTAATAATATCTATCATCAGCAACACATTGTCTTTTTTTATACTCTGGTGATGGAACAAGGTTATGGCCCACCTGATGTTAAGTGGTAACCATCGCCTATAACAAAGTTTGCCTCGTAGGTCCTTAGAATTGTGCCCTTCGATGCACTTCCCTGTATCCATCAATTCGAGGCATACAGGTGTAAAGCCTCATGTGCCTGAAATTT
Organism: Philereme transversata; assembly: GCA_963924445.1. Lineage (NCBI taxonomy): Eukaryota > Metazoa > Arthropoda > Insecta > Lepidoptera > Geometridae > Philereme > Philereme transversata. Next base: position 11,783,915 of record OZ004353.1, read on the forward strand.
CACCGGCATCCATACCCTTCAGACCGAAACACAGCAATGCTGCTTGGCGGTAGAAATAGGTATGGTGGTAGCATTTCCCCGGGCGAGCCCTTTCACAAGAACTCTCTACTACTTCTACTACTCTGTCTAATCATTCAGTTAAATTATAGTCATAATTTTTAGGTCATGGCCGATGGTGGTCACCAGTATGTAACAGTATTGTTTAAACCATATCTTAAACAGCATTGTAAGCTTTGTGAATCTTCCTGAAATAAATTATTTTAGTGATTGAATAACATCGGATCTCTTACTCTTTGTAATTAAAAGTTTAATCAATACCTATCTACGGGCGTTACTGCTTAACTCATAACTTTCTATCAAAAAGTTGCTTGGGAGCGATATGGCCGACGGGTGTACTATAATTAATTAGCACATCTAGTTTTATAAGATGTATGCTAGTATGCAGTAAGGCGGTATTCTATCGTTCTATCTATCTACTCTTCGATATTGTATAAATCTGGACGAGACAACGAGCAAGCGACAACGTGAGGTCAGCTCTACTCACATTCGCAGACACTGTGAATGGGACTCGTGGAGCGTTATCAAAGCGAACTTCGGACATATCTCGTCTGAACTCCGTCACAGAATACATTGATAGAACTATTCTTGGATGCAGTCCTGTGTTAATTCCGAATATGCATCACTAAATTTAAACCAAAATCGTAAAAAGTACCTACATATAGGTGATTTAAAATTTTTATGCTAATCCGAAACGAGCAACTTTGTAATCTGAAAATAAAATCGCGTTTCAATATTTCTATTTAGAATTTTATTGGTAAAATTTCAGCTGTTGTTTGTAAGTGCCTATTCTATGACATATACAAATTGTTTGATTTCCGGTTATGCAACTGAAATATTTAATTAACTGAATTTAACCAAAAAACGTCTCAGTTTTTTTAATTAAAAATATCGAATTATGTAAAGTTGTAGAACAACATTATTTTCGTGAGTACCTAAGGTCAATTACCTTGTCGGATTAACATACATATTGCGAACCACCATATATTTCTTAAGATCTTAAACAATAACATCAGCCATAAAATACACCAAGAATTCCAAGAATATCTAGGAGTAAAACGGAAAGCTGAATTCCTAAACGAAGAAGTCGTTAGTAGGACTTCCTTCCAGCGAACTCCTCCCTCCCTTGTTCCGTCCTAATCCTTCTGTCCAACAGTCGGCGACGTTGATTGATGCCGGCGCAGCAAGAACCCGCCTTCACGGCACCTACTCGACTCGAACTAACTTACAAACGAACGTTTCCACAGTTTTTGTTATACACCGGGCGGGCACTGTAAACAATCCTACCTCATCGTAAACCAACATTAGACATACACCATACACATCCATACATACTTCCATACTAATCTGTCAGTAAAAAGGAAATTAGTATTTTTGTCATTTTAATCTTTTTCAATAGTTTCAACGTAGGTATTACATTCGTATCATATGCAAGGGTTATATTATATATCTGTGTTAATACCTACTTGGAAAGATAACCTAATAAAGGTTGCTGGGAGCCGTTAGGTACAGGCTGCTCTGAAACTCTATGAGATACCCTATGTCTATGCCATATGGGTGATATGATAATGAATACCTGAGTAATGCGCAATTTTGTTTTATGATTGGAAATGAAAGACTCATCAGAATGACAAACGAATATAATGCAACTCAATCACAAAGTGATCGATCTGTCAATTAGAATAATAAAGTAAGAAGTAGGGGAAAAACATGTATAACTCTGCTATATGAAGTTTAGCTATTACCATTTATATCGACACTTCTCAAGTATACAAGAGGTTGCAGTAATCTAAGATCGGAAAGTCTGCGTCAAAACTTTTAAATTTGATTCCAAAATCCACGTTTTTCCGTTGATAATTCAAACCTTTGTTTCGCGCTGATAATTGAACCCGCAACCTCCTGCGTCTCAGCCGGCTATTCCCCCACTGCTCCACGAAGGTAGTCACGTCAAATTGGCTTATTCCACAAATCCCCTGCGCGTTCACTTCGGGTGCCGGCAGGGCAAATCCCCTGAATAGTTTTTATTAATTTTAATTGTTATTTTTATATTACCTTTTTTCGTTAATTATTTTTAATTGAATACAAACAACTATTTCGGTACGTAATCGCGAAGTTTTTTTATTTAAACATATTTTAACAATAATAAAAAAAAACAATTTTCACCAGTGCAGACATAACATTTCTCATATTATGGCAAATTAACCTTGCACACTTATTATTATAACTTTTACGGGTAGAAAGTGCGGCTATGAGCTATTTAGAAGATAATTCATTTTATCTCATAGAGAACAATTCAAGCTTTCATTAAAAGTATCGTCCAGATAATAATAGACATTTCTCATCTCGTACCTACTACAAAAACACCATAATACAAATTTACTTACAATACTTTCGTAATTTATTCAATCATTATTATAAGTACGGGATTTATCACGTATCGTTTTATCGGTGTTTCGACCGACAATATTTCGGTTCAATTCGTGAACCTTCATCCGGGTGAGTGCTATCCTCTCCTTACTGCGTCTCGCCTCGCACTACGCGCTGCAATCGTTAGCTGTGGTTGTCTTCACAGAGTGAGCACAGGGAGCGTCTATTGTCATCATCATCATCGTCAGCCCTTCTCATCCCCCTGCTGGGCATAGGCCTCTCTTCGTTGTCGCCATTCGCCTCTGTCTTGCGCTATTCTGTTCTGTTCTAACCCACATACGACCTGCGATTTTTATAATATCATCGACCCATCTTGCCGGTGGACGACCTGCGTTCCTGGTTCCATCTCGGTGCCACACTCTGTCAGTACCCTGTTCCACCTGTCATCACCGCGCCTGGTCACATGTCCTGCCCAACTCCATTTGAGTCCCAATATACGCTTGCTAACGTCTTGAACTTTAGTTCGCTTGCGAATTTCGGTATTGGGGACTCGGTCTAGCAGTGTGATGCCGAGAATGGCGCGCTCCATGGCTCTCTGTGTGACTCTAATCCTGTGTACAGTCTCCTTCGTGAGCGTCCATGTCTCAGCAGCGTAGGTTAATGTTGGCAGGACACATTGGTTGTAGAGGCGGGTCTTCAGACATTGTGGAACAGTGGTAGATTTCAAAATATCGTCCAGCTTGCTGAACGCCACTGAATTTTCCTGTATATCTCCTTGGCCTGTAATTCTTTTCCGAAAGATAAAACATGACCAAGGTACACATAAGATTCGACCATCTCCAGGTACTCGTTTCCAATAGAAATGTTTGGAATCGAATCCCTGGAGACGCTCGACATCACTTTTGTTTTAGTCATGTTCATCTTCAAGCCAACTTTTAGTGATGCTTCGTGGAGATCAGTTAGCATCAGTTGGAGATCATCTAGTTCCTCAGCGAAAATAACTAGGTCATCTGCATATCTCAGATGAGACAGGAAGACACCGTTTATTTTTATTCCAGAGATGTCCCATGCAAACGTTTTTACGACGTCTTCTAGGACAGCCGTAAAAAGCTTGGGTGAAATCGTGGCTCCCTGTCTCACTCCCCTTTTGATGGGTATAGGGTTGGTTAGACTATGTAGTCGTACCTGCATGGTGGCCGAGATGTAGAGCTCGCGGAGTATATCCACGTAGCGAGAGTCGATGTTGCAGCGATGGAGGGAATTGAATACGGCCCAATGCTCTATGCTATCAAATGCTTTTTCAAAATCTACAAAAGCCAAATGCATATGGGCCGGTTATACTAATGGCTCTTTTCCATCAACTGCTTCACCGCGTGGATATAGTCTATGGTAGAAAAACTACTCCGAAAACCAGCTTGTTCAACAGGCTGATAATCGTCGAGCTGGCAGGTTAATCTGCTGCATATGACCTTGGCGAAGAGTTTATATATTTGCGATAAAAGACTTATTGGCCGGTAGTTGCCCAACTTTGCAGTGTCACCTTTTTGTTGATTATTGTGACTAAAGCCTTTTTTCCAGAGTTCGTACACCGACGAGCACTGACCAAAGCATCGTTAAAAAGTTTTAGGAGAACTTCCATAACTGGCTGACCTCCAGCGCGAAGTATTTCAATTGTGATTCCGTCTTCACCGGGTGACCTTTCTCTTTTCATTTGTTTCAGCGAATGTTCTATTTCTTTCTGTAGTATTTGCGGAAGTTCTTCAAGATCTTGTTTATTGACAGGTGGTAATGTCTCATCTCGCGGTGCAGCGTCATCATCACATTTAGATACATATAGGTTGGCGTAGAATTCTTCAAGCTCAGCATTTGCTTTCTATCTATCACTAACTTGCCATTTTCGTCTTTTAATTTAATAATCTGTTTTGATCCTGCATTAAGCTTTCTTTGAAATACTTTTGGTCCTCAATATTTCTCTATTGTTTTTATTATTATGTTAGATATAGCGTCTATTGTATTTTATTTTTATTTAAGTCTGTGTAAGTGTGTCTCATTGGAAATCCTTATAAATAAATTAAAATAAAATTAACCCTCTGCGCGCGAGTAACCATAATACAACTTCGTTTGATGCACTTAATCGAAAAACTATATTAATGCTAAGCTCATAAAGAACCCTCAGATCATTACTTTGACGCTTTATGATTCAATAGTTGCATAACATGCATTGTGCTAGTGTTATTACCTACGTACGCATATTGTGGGAATCGTCTATATAATTTTAAACTTATAGTTCTACAGAATAGAGGCGTGAACATAAAACTTTATAGGCAACACGTGTAATGTAATAGTTCAAGGTACCTACGACGTTTTACTTCATTATTTGCAATTTACGACACTTACTGCGAACCAGACTAGTATATTTATATTTATTGATTGTTGTTGTACATCTCTTTACGATCTATAATTTTGACGTGGAAATTTATGAGAATTTTCGACCGCTACTCACCCTGATCTATGGCGGGAATTTTACTAATAAAATGATTTAATTGATCGAGCGAAGCGAGATCTCCAAATCAACTTGGGCAAATCGGCGTTGTATGTATGTATGTATGTTTGTTTGTCCGAGGATAACTTTCGTAGCGTTTATTCGATCATCATGAAATTTGGTATATAGGTAGGTAGTAATGCCACAATTTTGGTGTGACTCAATGAGCTAAAATATTGGGGGATTGTTGAGATATTGGGGTTCAAGCGGGGTAAAAAAATATTAAAATGAGGCTTTTAGGTCAAACGGGACGTCAAAAGAAAGGTCTTTATTAGTACATTTGAACCCCGTTTTTATTTTTAGTTTAAATTTTGTAGTTTTTGAGTTATTAGCCATAATAAAAAAAAAACTTTAACAAAATTCACAGGGTACACCATTGGCCCCACAATGCTGAAATTTGGTATTCGTGTAGCTTTAGTGACACAAATATAGGCAAAAGTCTGAAATCCAGAATAATTGCCATTTGTACCCCAAAAAAAATACTAATTAACAAGAACCCCCGTTAAATATAATTTGAATAAAATTGTAGGTCAAGTAAGTTGGTCATGCATTTCGTGGCACCAATTTATTAGTCAAAGATTAAAGCCGGCATGCACAAAGATCACTAAACGTATTTAGCGACTAAACATGTTTAAATTTGAAGTATTTGAATTATTTGACAACTGCTTAAATCATATTTAGCCACTAAATATGTTTAGGCATCGTTGTGCAAGTCGCCCTAAGTATAGCTTGACATACCTTGGTTCTTCTACTGTATTATTTGACATATGCCGCTTACTATTTTAATTTAATTGATTTGACATGTTTAATTCTAGGTTTAATTGCCGTACTTTTGAAAAGGCGCAAAACCATCTTGCAGTGCCCTTACAGGGTATATGTACATACTTTTAAGCTACCTACCATCTAAGCATAAAAATGTATATATAGGTACATGTAAGCAGAATAAATGAATATGAATATAATATTTATTTTGGGAGATTCGGAAGATCTCAGTTCGGGGCGAACCACTAGTTATTTGCAATTTACGACACTTAATGCGAACCAGACTGGTATATTTATATTTATTGATTGTTGTTGATCATCTTTTTACGATCTATAATTTTGACGCGGAAATTTATGGGAATTTTCGACCGTTACTCACCCTGATCTATGGCGGGAATTTTACTAATAAAATGATTTAATTAATTAGTTAAACAATAGCCTATAATGTAACAAATATATGAAACCTCTAAGATTGGTCACTTATTTGCTTTTAAGTATAGTTGCTGCAGTTCTGTAAATTAAATAATACTTAATCAAAACAGTCTCAAATTATTTGAATCATAAGAACATCGTTACTGCTCAAAACCACGATATATATAATGAAAAACGATTTAGTGTCAGCCTGGAGGAACGCTGCACCTTTCACAATCTCACGAGATTAATTTAGCGGGTGGTGAGTGGCGCCAATCTAGACGTCTAGATGGCGCCACTGAGCACCTCGACATGCGGCGCTTTTTACATCAGTGCCCTGACTTACCCAACTTCCCCCGATAACGTCAGAGTGTAGCTACAGATGAGAACAACTCGACCACTCTATCGTTTCGGACAAATGAAATACCCACCTAAGAGCATTTATCTACTATGTAAGATAATAGACGAACTCCGTGGTGCAGTGGGTGAACAGCCAGCTGAAACGTAGAAGGTTGCAGGTTTGATTCCCATCGCGGAATAATGTTTTTATAATCAGACATGCATAAAGGGTTTAGTAATATACTTACGATATTCAAGTGACGGATTCTTAAAAAATTAATAAAAAAACCTCTCGAACAAAAAATACTAGTTATATTAACAAATTTAAAAAAATTTACTAAGTTATATATATAAAACTTGCTGCCTACTCTTGCAATCGACATACAAAAATAAAGCGGTTTAGAAAGGGACAACAAGAGATATGTAGAGACGTCACTAATACAGTATCTGTGTTAACCACAACGTACATTTAATAAAGTGTTTGTTTTTACATGCCAAAATAAACTTCACATTTCTATGGTAAATATTTCACATATTTATTTATTATGCTCATCAAAATAACCCCTTTCATTTTTGTGCGTATATTATCAAACACCCTATATATATGTTCCGGGTCTGGGTGTTTATAAGATATAATCATTCATTTGCAATAAAAACAATTATATTCAGTGAACGGAAATTCAGTCTAGTGTGGAACATTTTATTTAATAAGAGTTCTCTAGCTGTATTTATAGTTAGCTGTGACTGCAAGGCGTGCGGGAAAACTAGGAAAATAAAATTATGAGGGCAGAAATGACGTGAGAGGCGATGTCGTGTAGGTAAACACATGGTGTAACTGTATGTTAGCACCTTTGTTATTAGTTTGTTTGGGCCGTCTCAAATATGTGAGATCTGAATAAATAACCAATTACTTGATTATCATTGTGTACCTTACCTTATCGGAGAAACTATACCTTTCGAAGCTTTTGTCCGATCATCGTGAAATTTGGTATTTAGGTAGGTAGTGATGGCAAAATTTTGGTGTGGCTAAATGAGCTAAAAATGTGTTCAGATATTGGGTTCAAGAGGGATAAAAAAAAAACAAAATGGGATTATCCGGTCAAGTGGCACGTCTTATAAAAGGTGTGTGTGAGTCCATTTATCCCCGTTTTTATTTTTAGTTTTAACCTTGTAGTTTTTAAGTTATTAGCCTTAAAAAAACTGAACTTTGGCAAAAATCACAGAGTACACCAGTGACCCCACAGTGCTGAAATTTGGTATGTGTGTAGCTTTAGTGACACAAATATAGCGAAAAGTCTGAAACCCAAAATAACTGCAATTTCTACCCCAAAAAAAACCAATTAACATGAACTCACGTTAACTGCAATTTGAATGAAACTATTGGGCAAGTTAAATGGTAATGCATTTCGTGGCACTATTTTGATAGTCAAAGATTAGGTACAAATAATATTTTCGAGAGACTCACGAGATCTTAGTTCGGGGTGAACAACTAGTATATTGTAAATTGAGTCCGTTCACAAAGTGTTGATGAAAAAAAAGATCTATGCAGCGACACCCCACTATGCAGCAGGCGAGTAAAATAACCTAAATGTGGGACGTAAATTATATTTCGTTTTGTAAATTTAAGCAATAATCTCGTTTAAGTACATAGGTATATGATTTTCTAGAAGATGGCTATAGGCTCTCAGCGTCCTGGAACCCGGTGATTGCTAGGTGTGCGCGTCGTGATCGGTCGTCTCAGTGCGTAGATACGGTTAGTGTAGTGTGTCGTAATATGAACGAGGACATTTCCAAGTCTGAAGACAAGGCGAGGGTAGTTGCTGCAGCTTCCCTCGCTTCTCGACGGTAGCTCCAAGTACTCCAGTCAACCCGTGACCACGCCTGTTGCAACACAGCCGAAACGTCTGGATAACAAATAAAAAAGGTACATACGCGATAAATGCCCGTTTTAATCAATAATTATGTACAGTGATCTCGAAAGTTTGAAAAATACTACTATAGGATTCTTAGCGGACAGTATAAAATTGCTAAATTCTCAAACAAATAAAAATATATTTACGGCCATTCGATTCCTTTCTGACAAGTAACATAAGTCCCCAAGAGGTGAACTGAGGTCAGTTTTCTTTATATCAGTAAACGAGTATACTTATCCCCTGGTAAAATTTAAAAGATTCCACCTACAGTACGTATGGTTAAAAAATAATTGATTCGCCCATTATTTATTAAGAAGCTCGCTACCGACGGAGTAATTAGCGATTTGCATGTAGCCGGCGGCCATTAGTCGTCTCTGCTCAGGTTGTTCCGGTGTGCTCAGACTGTGCTTAGCTTACTGTCTCGTACTTGGTAAAAAATATGGTAAAAAACGCATGTATTTTATAGAACTGGATGGATGGAGGTCTATATTGGCCAGTTTGGCTTTTCATTTGGCGGGAGTTCTGATAGAGTACTATTTTAGAGCATTATATCTATTACGCGAAGTAAAAGTTCTCAACATTATTCCGATATAAAATGTTTTGCTTCCAATTATGACCAGTTTACGAGTAGTAGAGGAACACAATTTAATTTGATTACGAAGCTGTTGCATCATGATGATTCATCTAAAGTGCGCACCTTAGACTTCAGGTGGAATTGGAAAAGTATCTCTACTCGTAGGACAAAGTGGGGGAATAATCCATGTATCTCTAATCCCCTACTGTGACTGTACGTGTTCCTAGAACTTATTCAAAGAGTAGAAAAAGTGAAAATATATCCCTACTTTAGAATACACTAAAGCTCCTCGCAGACGGGGGGTCATAAAACGTGGGACAAGTGACGATAATTTTGCTATCTCACTCGTTCTTGCAGGCCTTACTGGAGCCGTTAGAGATGCGCCGTACCTATTGATAACTATCGATAGCGCCTATTACGGTCGTGCACAACCCTAGATTGTAATTGTTTTATGGTCCCGAATGCCAGGAACGTTGGCGTATACCATAGTAGGGAAAAGTTGAGAAAATTGTGGAACAGCCGACAGAACTGACTCCACACCAAGATTCGGTAGACACATATATAATTTGTATTCGCTCACCAACCATCGCAAACGTGTTGGTTTCATACATTTTACAGTACCCAAGATGTGGTCTAGGCCTATACAAGAAAACTTGATCTTTTACCTGAGCTCATGCTTTATTACATCTGAACACTGTTACAATCTGAAGCAGACCGTTGGATTTTACGAGCACTAGACTTCTAACGACATTCGTCTCCCATTAAGTAGGGAATAGGAAGGATAATGCCAGAGCGCAGTTTGCGGCTCCAAGTTTTGGTCGGTGCTTACTTAAGTACCTAATTGATGGCAGATTTCAGTAATGCTTCCGTTTTATTGCGTTTGTTATTTGGGTAATGGCGAATGATCATGGCGTGTTTGTAGAGTAAGTAAGAAGGACTAAACTTGGAAAGCTATGCTTTGACTGAGGGTTGTTTCCCATAGAAAAAGGCTTACCAACCCCGACGCATAACGTGCTTGTCCACCATGCTTGTCCACGTCATGTTAAGAATTGGATATACCCATTTTAATGAGGTTTTCTGCTGTTGTTTGCTGGTGGTTCATAGTTGCGGCAGTTGATGCAGTTCAAAGTTCCAAATAAATTCATTGAAAGTAAAATATATTTTTTGACTTATTTTCAGCTACCCAGCATTTTAATTTCAAAGCGAAACATTCGATTTCCTGTAACCGGCGCCTCTAATATTATTCCCTATATTTGCTTATTTATTTTATACGACTTGGAGATGGAACAGACATGTAGCCCACCCGAATCCCATATAAAAACCAGCGCTGCTTACCTTCCTCGGATGGTTGGCAGCAATACGCTGAGATGGGGCCTGTTTGGCCCACACTGCACGGAATACCATATTGTATGTACCTATCTATGTATACCTTTCTACAAAAAATGTATCATGTGCTTTTTCCTGCGTTTCTATAATTTTTCTTTTCTTTTTAATAACTTATAGTCTTTATGTAAGTAGGTATGTTTATTCTGTTCTGAAGGGTCTGTCTTATGTGTGTATTAAATAAATGTATTTTCTTTATTTCTTCTTTCCCACCTGATGATAAATGGTAACCATCGCCTATATCAAAGTTTTTTCTTCCAAGGTGGCTTTTATCTTCTTCAACGACATAACATAACTTGTTCGCTATCTGGCTCACGTGGTTTTCCTCTACTTTGTTTTCCTTTTCCTTCGATGATATTCTTTCAACAGCTGCCCCTTAAAATCGTTGATTACAATATCAAGACATCGGTGCACATATAGGTAACTGACATTTTATGATTTTCACCTTGAAATATTGCAATACATTTTCAGTTACATAATAAAATAAGCATCCATAAAGATACATAAATGGGTAACTAAGGCATAAGGTGCGGATTTATTTACATTGTTGGACAATTACGTGCGTTCTGTTCGTGAGCTATAATTATCAACATTGTTTTTTTTTATTTTTATAGTTCTCTTGAACCTGACACGTGTAAAACATCTCTTGTGCATAAATATTGAACTTTCAAGGTTTTGTTTCATATCGTTGGAAGTAAATTTATTCTAGCGTTGAGTGATAAATATTTTTCTGGAAATATCAACGACCTACGCAAAAATCCTGCTAACTAATTAAACTGTGTGGGTGCATTGCGTTTCTAATAACATAGATTAATCTAAAATAACTTTTAAAATGTAAATAAAAGATGCAGCATATACATAGTATAGTTGATTTATCTTTTCATGAAAGCATTTGAGAAATATATACCTAGTCATCCAATTACTTCAGTGAACTTTTAAGACCAGAATTACTAAGTTTTCATACCCCCTTGCACACTTGTACTGAAAAGAAAATCCTCAATTTACTTGCGCCAGGGCGCCCCACTATCATGTATCGGAGTAATGGAGCTTCAAACCGACGTAGAACCTTGCAGTAAGTAATGAACGTAGCGTATGGAAACGCAACTCCTTTGCAAGTTTCTATAGAAAGGATGATCCGGGAATTACAGAACCGGGATTTCCCAAGAGCATACCCAGGTTCCGAACTTAAATAGGTTTATTTATGTTAATTAAGCAGTGCCATCTAGTTATCGTCTTCAGACCTTTTCCTATTTTTATAAAAGTCTCTCGGGGTGGGCTATCCTAATCACTTGTCTCCAGATATGTCTTTTCTGGTCGCGGTCTTTCGGGCTTTATCAGTCCGATCTCAAAGTCCAGAACTTTTCGAGCCATATGGTATAGGCCTCCTCATGACATGGCTGTACCATCGTAGTCGTGTCTCTACTAATTTGTCGGGTATGGGTCTTACTTTAAAGGTTCCTCTGATGTAGATGTCCAATGAGTGTATGTATCATCTAGTTATGTGACCTGTAAACCAAAAAAACTTTTAAGACAGATATCTAAAATTGTTCTAGATAGAAACTTCGATAAACAAACTTCGGAGATAAGGGGTGGGGGGATATTTTTCGAAGTTGTTCATCATAGCTCTAAAACTGTACAAATACATATAAAATGTTTGTTTTGGAACGTGTGAATGAATCTTTTTAATGTGATTCTCTACTTGACCCAGTAACCCTATTTTGAAATTGTAACCCCACCATTTTGGATCTTATGGCCAACAAAACGATTTTTTTTAAATTGCAATAGCAGAGGTCAGTATTATTTGTGACTATTCTAAATTTTGCACCATAAGGGTTCCGTTTTTACCATTTTGGTCAGGAACCCTAAAAATATTGTAAATATACAAGACATCGCAATGAAATGACCCACGAAATGACGTCATACACGATATAGCAACGTCTCATGATGACTATACGTCGCGTAGTGGTTCTGTGTTTTGGTTCTAACCGAGTAATGTGTCAAAAACACGAACAGATTCAAATAGATTGAAATACAACTATTCGAATATATTATATTATTTGAAATTTTGAGATGCAAAAGTAATAGACCAAACCAAGCTTTTTCTTTATAGGGCGTCCGACACCGACGCTGCCGGCCGACCGTCACGTGGTCAGTTCATAGAATCAAAAGTAATATCTAATTGGTTCCGGAGTGTTACTTCTACGTCGTCCAAGTACTTTTTTATGGTAGAACGTAGATAGACGACATAGAATGTTACAGCGTAGAGCTACGTAGCTGCAGTGGCGTCATCTAGACGTCTATATGGACTAACCTAAATTAATTACTAGATACCAGAACGAATTGCAACTATAACATATGCGAGTTTCGTGATAAGAAGTCTAATTGGGTAGGTTGTTCTAGTTAAATTAATTGTATATTCTAAATACATAAAAAATATATAGGTACATAGCTGCTGAAATTCCGCAAAATGTAAAATTTCGCGTATATAACAACATAAAAAGTTACCAATTAAATTAATGTCTGATTAGTATTTTGAACAACTTTAAACTTGTTATACATTTTCTCAAGTCTTTATCATGATGTTCATTTATATTTTACATCGCTGTATTGGTGTAAAAACCACATACGTGACAATTATTTGCAACTTCCTGTCACCTATATTATGTTACTTTCGAGAACTCTACGATTCTATTTACTCCATGTTAATCTAAAACCTTGTGACTTGGGTGCTATTAGGGAGGGAGTATAGAGTACTAAGTACTTTTACATACTTTTTACATTGATATGGGGAAAAATATAACCCGCCTTAATATAGAAGGTCCGATATAAAAATCAAAAAATATAAAATAAAGAGAAACAATTGGGTTGATTTGATACCTCAGACCGAAAAATTACATTCAACGATGCATATTTTTCAAGCATGAATATTATCATGAGTTTAAATTTATAACCTTTTTAATGCGGCATGCGAAAATAGTAGTTGGTTATGCAAAGTATATATTTATGTAGGTTAACCTCTACAAGGTGTTTTGATATGTATACTATCCCCATCAAAAATCGTCGTAGTATCGCACAAGTCTTTTATATATGTAATCGCATTTATCAGCTTATCTTTATATACCATATTATTAATATTTATATATGTATATATATTATAATTTGTATTTTATATTTATCTATATAAATTTAATCTAACTAAATATCATCATCATCATCATCATCATCAACCTATAGCAGTCCACTGCTGGACGTAGGTCTCTCCCAGGGTGCGCCATTGAGCCCGATCCTCAGCTCTTCTCATCCAATCCTTGCCAGCCACAGCGCGCAAATCGTCACTCCATCTAGCCGGAGGGCGTCCTACACTTCGCTTGCCTAGACGTGGTCTCCACTCCAGAACACGTTTACCCCAACGGTTATCGGTTCTGCGGCAGATATGACCGGCCCACTGCCACTTCAGCTTGCTGACCCTCTGAGCTATGTCGATCACCTTGGTTCTCTGTCGGATAACCTCGTTTCTGATTCTATCCTTCAGAGAAATTCCGAGCATAGCCCTTTCCATAGCTCGCTGAGCGATTTTCAGTTTGTGGACCAGTCCCACCGTAAGTGTCCACGTTTCGGCTGCGTAAGTCATCACAGGTAGGACGCACTGGTTAAATACTTTTGTTTTTAGGCATTGTGGGATGGGTGACGAGAAGACCTGACGAAGTTTCCCAAACGCTGCCCAGCCCAGCTGAATTCGCCGGTTTACTTCTTTCTCGAGGTTGTATCTACCCAATCGCAGAGTCTGCCCAAGATAGACATACTCATTCACAACCTCGAGAAGAGTTCCAGCGACTGCAATCGGCTCTGGGGTAACACGATCATTGATCATGATTTTAGTTTTGTCTAAGTTCATTCCCAGGCCGATGCATCTAGAAGCAGCAGCTAGGCTATTCAGCATCTGTTGCAGCTCCTGCACCGACTCTGCCATTATGACGATATCGTCGGCAAATCGTAAGTGCGAGATGCATTCCCCGTTGATGTTGATGCCCTGTCCATTCCAACTCAGCGTCTTGAACATATCTTCCAGTGCGTTTGTAAACAATTTGGGGGATATAACATCCCCTTGTCTTACTCCGCGGCGCAACTGGATTGGTTCTGACTGCTGGTTCTGGATATGAACTGACATGGTGGCCTCATTGTATAGACATCTCAGCACTTCGATATATCGCCAATCGACCTGGCATCGTTGCAGGGACTGCAGAACAGCCCAGGTTTCGACGGAGTCAAAGGCTTTCTCATAGTCCACAAACGCCAGGCACAGGGGTTGATTATATTCCTCTGACTTCTGTATAATCTGCCGCACTGTGTGAATGTGGTCTATGGTGCCATATCCTCTTCGAAACCCGGCCTGCTCCGGTGTTTGAAATTCGTCAAGCCTTCGCGTAAGACGGTTCGTGATGACCCTAGAAAAAAGTTTATAGACATGGCTCAGGAGTGAGATCGGCCTATAGTTTTTCAACAAAGATTTGTTTCCTTTCTTGAAAAACAACACCACAATACTCCTGTTCCATGCCCTCGGAGTTCTCCCATGGTCTAAGACGGAATTGAAGACACGTTGAATCTCCTTCAGAACAGGGGTGCTCCCTGCCTTTAGAAGCTCTGACGTGATACCGTCTTCACCTGGGGCTTTTCCGTTTTTTAACTGTTTCAGAGCCATCTCGATCTCGTCCTGGCTGATTTCTGGCAGATCATCCGTATAGTGGCGAGTTAGAGTGGCTCTAGCATCCTCGTTGCTGGGTTCGGGACGTGGGGCCTGCGAGGCGTACAATTGGCCGTAAAAGTCTTCGATCTCCGCCAAGATCTCCGGCCTGGAGACGACGGTTTCTCCACTCGATTTAGTGAGTTGTGTCAGATGGCTCCTACCAAGTCGCTGCATAAATACCTTTGACCCCCGATTTTGCTCAATCGCTTGTTCAATGCAAAGAGTATTGAAGCGACGAAGGTCATAGCGTATGCGCTTCACGATGGTTTTATTGAGAGCCCGAAGTTCTGACATCGTCGAGGGGCTTACTGGTGTCTCTCGTCGTTTCTCCATTAGTCGATGGGTCTCTTCGGAATACTTGAACTTTCTGCCCGTACGTCTTTGCTGGAAAAATTTTGTACCCTCTTCCCTGAGGATGTCCACAACATTTTCGAGGTCCCGGTCGACATCATCAGTAGGTTCCAAGGTAGAGAATCGATTTTCAAGTTCAAGTTGAAACTTTTCGGACCCCACCACGGTATGGAGCAGGTTCGGTCGGAGCTTAGACTTCATCAAGCGGGCGCGTTCAAGCTTAAAGTCGATATTCAGAGTACTTCGAACGAGTCGGTGATCGCTGCCGGTGTTGAACCTGTTGATCACCGAGACATCTCTGAATATATGCTTCTTGTCCCCTACTATGAAGTCTATCTCGTTCTTAGTCATAGCGTCGGGGCTCCGCCATGTCCACTTCCTCTGCAGACTTTTCTTAAAGAAAGAATTCATTAAGAAAAGCTGTTCCCTCTCTAGAAAGTTGACCAGCATTTGCCCCCTATGATTCCTGCATCCATAACCGTGTGGTCCTACTGTCGATTCTCTCCAATTCTGGACCCCTACTTTCGCGTTGAAGTCCCCCATGACAATATTAAAGTGGGTCTTAGTGGTGGAGTGTAGTGCCTTGGATATGTCATCAAAGACAGACTCCACCTCGTCATCCGAGTGTGTCGAAGTCGGCGCATATACTTGGATAACTTTGAGGTAGTATCTCTCGGTCAGTTTTACTATCAAGTATGTTACCCTGGTCGACACACTGGATACTTCAGTGACGTTGTTGGTGAGGGACTTATGTACCAGGAACCCGACGCCACCTTGGGAGATTTGGTCGCCTTCTCGGAAGTACATGAGATTCCCTGATTCCAGAGTTATGGTGTCCTCTCCCTCTCTTCGGACTTCACATAATCCCAGAACGTGCCATTTCACCTTCTCAAGCTCCATTTCGAGCTGGGCCAGATGTTCGTCCAGCCGTAGCGTGCGTCCGTTAAACGTAGCCAGGGTCAGTTGTTGGGATGGGCGGCCTTTCGTAGCACGGGGATTCCTAGCACCCCCTACCCTGCCGTTACCATGGCCGCCGCCTTGGCCAGGAATAGCAGAGTTGCCGAGAACTGGGGGCCATTTCCTTTTTGTGCACATATCATTGGGAGGTTTTGCCCATAATCGCCACGCTGGGCATGCGGGTTGGCGATCGCAGAGGCACATCTTGTCAAGCCAGCAGATGCTGCGGCCCATCAACGGCCAGAGTTTAGATGTGCCAATCTAGGAAGGGCTATACCGCCATCGACCGGACGCCAGAGCCTCGTTGGTTACTGCAGGATGCACCGCGAGCAGGTGAGGTTGACATTAAGAGCATTGGTGGTGGTTGCCCCCTTACATCCCCTAAACACAACACACAACTAAATATGTTCTATTGGTATTCATGTTTATTTAAAACTCTCCATCCAAAGGTTGTCTGGAAGAGATCGCTTCTAAGCGATAAGACCGCCCATTGTACTATTTGCTTTGTGTTTTCTATTTTATCTGTATTTTTTTTTGTTTATATTGTGTAAAATAAAGTATTTTCATTCATTCATTCATCCCAAAAGGGAGTAATTCTACCCGCAAAAATTAACAACTAAAAAAATAACGATGAACTCACTTGAAGTGACACAAGCTGGCGATAGACTAATCCTGCAATGACTGACAGATTAATTGTCAAAGAAACTTGTGAAATCTTCGTAATTAAATGTAATTCATGGATGGACAAATTAGGGTCTGACTGGACATCGGCCAGACTGAAACCATAATTCATTTATCTTGACGACTGTATCTACTGTTGATCTATATAATGAAATTAAACTCGCGACGTAGAGAGACGATACGAAAAGGGAACTCAAAAACAACATGAAATTTTCACTTGCCTTTAAATGAGTTGTTTTTTAGACTTTGCACCTTGCCTAGAACTACAAGTACGTATTATTTATCTGTACTAGAACATTTTCCAAAATATTTTATATATTCATCTCATACAGGTGTTATACAGATTATGTTTTTTATCAAAATCAACTGATTCTGCAATTAAAAACATCGGGTTTCGTAGTCAATGGAACCCTTTCAAGTGAACATACCCACTTTGGAGTACTGTGTATTTTTACTTAATTAACTTTTTAATGAAAATAATAGTTGGTTATGCAAAGAAAATATCTGTTAACTGTATTTTTATTATTTTTTAATTTCACGTGTCCTGTCCACGTTGGGGGGATGGGGGTGTCTGTCATGCGATCCCGCAATCATAGCGTGCACCAACCGATGTTCTTTCTCAACTGGAAATAATGCACGTTACTTGTACACACGTGATTATTAATTGATATTTTTTTTAAATAAATTATAGTGCTTTGAAAAATAGATTATTTGTGAAGGTAAATGTTAGACCATCAATGGTTTAGCTACTATTATTGCGCAAAATGTTGTGTGGATATATGTTTGTGACTTATAAACTCCAATAGCTGCCGCCCGCGGCTTCGCACGCGTGGTTTGTCAATAATAAGAAGTAACCTATGTCTCATTCCAAATTATAATTTGTCTCCATACCAAATTTTATCGAAATCAGTTCAGCCGTTGTGACCTAAAAGCGAAACAAACAAACAAATTAATAAACGAACTCATTTTCGCATTTATATTATTAGTATGATTAATATGATATGATAGAATGATGATATATGATAAAAATACGTTTATGTAAATACATTTTGGATGTTTCAAGATCTAAATTATGATAATAAGGACTATTTTGTTTTACCCGTGTACCCCCCCCCCCCCCCCCACCCCCGAAACGTAACTTTAAAATGTTTAAAATAAATTAAATTCTATTGTATTAGTTACATCGTGCAGTAAATAAGTACGTAATAGTACACTATGATATAAGTGCGGTAAGTTGAAAATTACAGCCGAGGCGATATTGCTACAAGAAAGCAGAGGCTGTAATTATCAAAGCGCACGAATGTCATACGACGTTTTATAACATATTTGCGAGGAAATAAATAAAACTCGGCCTTTCTCGGAAAGAAAAAGCGCGCGGAATAATTTTTACTTGTTCACAAATTAGCGATTAGCGCATCAGCGTTTTTTTAAGGTAAATGCACAAAAACAAGCCAGTATTACTAATAAAGTATATATTTGTTCCGGGTCTGGTTGTTTCTCTACATATTATAAGTATGTATTTACAAAAAAAAAAAAATGTATATAAGTATTCTATCAGTTATCTGGTTCCCATAGTACAAGCTCTGCTTAATTTGGGGCTAGATAGCGCTGTGTGAAATGTCCAGCAATATTTATTATTATTATTTATTTTATTAAGTAAATTCATATTTTTTTGTTTTTGTTACAGGTAAGTGGTTGTAATTTAGTGTCAAAATTAATTAAATTAAAGAATTAAATGTTTATTTTTTATATTTTATCTCCCAAAGTTAATTTTATTCATAAAATGTTGACCACTTTTCTGACAGAAAAACTCTGCTAAGATTAAAAAAGTACCGTTCGTTGTAGACGGAGCATCTTGATGAACCGTACGTTTTACTTTATTAAAAAGGAACTCGTGCGTTTTACATTACAATAACGCACAAGTACGTAATGATATACATTACGTTAGTGAAATTGGTGAAATAAGAGACCCTTTACGAGCAAATGTGTTATAAAAAGTTATTACCTATCGCCAAAAGTATAATAGCAGGTCTAGATATACAAGTTTAGTACCTAGACACCAAAATTCTTCGTACAACAAAGGCGGTAAAGATTACATCTAAGCACTTTAGTGGCACCCACCATTTCCACTGGCGTCGTCGGTGCTAAAATAAAAAGCTCGAAAGCTCCTGCTAGGGCCAAACCAATTATTCGTACGCGGTTTCAGTTTTCGACCAAAACGGCAAAAATTAAATTCAATTAATCTTTGCCATTTTGGCGGTATCCGTGGCGAAGTGCGGGAATAGCTGGCTGAGACGTAGGAGGTAGCGGGTTCGATTCCCCACGCGAAACAAATTTTTGCATGATCTACAAGTATTTGTTTCGGTTGCTTCCCTAAATATTATAAGTATGTACTTAAAAAAAAGAATTATATATGTAAGTATTCTATCAGTTATTTGGTTCCCATAGTACAAGCTTTGCTTAGTTTAGGGCTAGTTGGCGTTGTGTGAAATGTCCAGCATTGTTTATTTATAAATTGCTAAGTGTCGGCCGAAACCGAAATTAAAATATGCATACGTACAGCCCTAGCTCCAAGTTTTGTGTGCATTCGGAACAGTGAGTCACGCAGACCGGTCTTACGTCACGCAAATTTTCCGATGTCGCATGAGTTTCAGGACTAAAGGCACCAATATTTCTTTTAAGGTAGATTTCGAACCTATTCCTTACTGTTTTCTACTATGATGGTTTACTACTGTATGTGTACTATGATGGTTTTCGAAATTTGTAAATACTTACATCCTTTGTATACTAGACCAGTTGAACCGCCTCTCTTGACGACCTCCGTGGCAGTGGGCGAATAGCCGGCTGAGACGCAGGAGGTAGCGGGTTCGATTCCTACCGCGGAACAAATGTTTGTATGATCTACAGATATTTGTTCCGGGTCTGGTTGTTTCTCTATATATTATAAGTATGTATTTACTAAAAATAATATATAATAATAAAAAATAATAATAAAAATAATATTTTATTTATTTAACCGCCTCGGCATCGCACAGATTTTTTACAAAATAAAACAACGGTGTTTCACTATAATGTAACTTATTGTTTTTAAAGATAAATAAAATTGTTAAGTAATGTTCCGTTATCTCTTTCTAGAAAGTACATAATATCTGAATCGTTTCTTTTATATTTTTTTTATTATTATAATATGTTCTTAGACTAGTTTTTCGCACTCGCAGTGTAGATTCATAGTTGATAAACGCAGGGCAGTGCATCGTAGGGCACGTTTCTAACGTCCGTGACCTACGACGCAATCGGTCTGTTATAGGCGGTGGTTACCACCTAACATCCGGTAGGCCATAAGCTTGTTCCATCTATAGTTAGTTTAAAAAAAAGATTCTGTAGTACACTTTGTTCTGTTCACATTGATGTGTACCTACTTTCGAATCCTGAAGTTTTCGGGAATAGTCTTCTCTGGTGTAAGAAGTTATAGAAATCACAAGATTAGTGTTCTAGAAACAAGATTAGTGTTGAAATTGCAGTAGTTTTATTCAATATCTACCCTACCGACCATCACTGCCACAATTATTGATTTAAAATCTGCTGACCCCGCGAACTTCGTACCGCCTAAGAATCAATAAATTTTGTGTCAACCTTTAGCTGAGTTAAATGAAGTTTGCGTTTTTTACTCCAATGGCTTTTGACACGAGCTGCCAAATCTGCCAATGTACTGTATGTCACCGGTAAAATTGTCAATCCGCCATCATTTGCTGCATTTATGTATGACAAAATGGAATTACTTAATAACATTTTCTTTGTGATGTTTCCCTATGTTTTAATAGTTATTCTGCTATTCGGGACAGAGATAAATCCAACAAATCAAAGATCATAAAAATCGGTCCAGCAATTCTTTAGTTATAAATGGTGTAACTAACTTTGTTTTATATATACAGGATGTTTGGTAATATATTGACGATATTCAAGTGACTGTTTCTCAAAACATAAAAAAGGTCTTCTCGAAAAAAAAGTACTAGTTATATTATCAAATTTTAAACAAAAATCGACTAAGTTTAGGTGATTAATTCGATATAAAACTTACTGCCTACTCTTGCAATCGACCTCCAAAAATAAAGGCCGCTTTGATATTTCTTTTGGAAATGGATGCGGATTTTGGGTTAGAAAGGTACAACAAGAGATATCTCGAGACGTCACCAATACAGTACTTGTGGTTAGATGGCAAGCATTATGCACAACATATGTTTAATATAGTGTTTGTTTTTACATGCCAAAATAAATTTTACATTTCTATGGTAAACAATTCACAAACTTATTTATTATGCTCATCAAAATAACCCCTTTCATTTTTGTGCGTATATTATCGAACACCCTATATAGATGTTAGAACACAATGCGTTATTAGTGTCACATGCTGCAAAATGATTGATGATAAAATGATATGCGGTACAGTTATAGCCCATATAGACAACGTCAATACTTAGGTTAGTACTAGGTATATGATGGTATGATTAGATGCCGTGGTAAAAACTTTTTATATGAGGGTTATATAATTTAGTTTATTTCTAAAACTAAAAAAAAATCTAGTAGATTAAACTGGCTCGGAGAAACCAGGGCGAAGTAGTCCCAAAAAAGTATTTAGCACATTGGATACGATGCTTTAGAATAAATATGTACCTACCTATTTGAAAGGATTATCTGAAAGGGAGTTACTCCATACTCATACATGTAATTTTTCCTATAAACAAAATTGAAATTAACTGTCTTTCGTTTCATGCTGTAGAAGTGTCAAAGTGCAAGTCAAAATTTTTAGTCATTGAAATCACAGGGATCACTTTGAAACGTCAATTTTACTGCCTGTTCCTTCGCGACCAAGCTAGAAAAGAAAGGCAAGAAACAAAGCTGGTTGTTTTTTTAATGATCCTTTTAGAATACATAACGATAAAGAAAATAAATTACGTCTAAATAGTAACATTTTTAAATGAGTTGGATCAATTTCAATCCCAAGCTTCTATATCATCTAAATAATCCGATATTTTATAAATTTCTTAATTGTCTATTTTTGTACATCACTTGGGAGTTGGTTATAAAAGCGTACACTCTTTAAACGATTTACTAATTTTATGGAGTCTACAAGGGGCAACAGCGAGTTTATCTTTATTTCTAGTATTAAAATTATGATTATCGCTATTTTTCTTAAACAAATTAATATTTTTGTGAACATACATCAGATTTTCATAGATGTATTGACAAGGGAATGTCATAATATTTATTTCTTTAAACTTATTGCGTAATGATTCTCTAGGGCCCATATTATAAATTGCACGAACAGCCCTCTTCTGCAACACAAAAACGGTGTTATATTTGCAGCACTCCCTCACAGCAGTATACCGTATGACATAATGCATATGATATAATAGCTGAAGTAAACAAGTCTAGCTGTGTCTACGTCTGTAAAAAGACGGATTTTATTGACTGTGTATACCGCAGAACTAAGTATCTTCGAAAACTTATCAATGTGAGGGCTTATTATGTGTCTTTTTTATGCTCTGAAAACAAGGCATATTGTCAACAATTTACTTTTACACGAATCTTTTTAGATGTGACTTTGATTTTACGGTGCAGCCCAAGTTTTATTTTATGTTACGCTAACTAACCGCCTCTAATTTAAGATTGAAATTAAAACGTGTATGAAATGTTAAAAAATAAGTACCTAGGTATATTTTTATAGCTTATATCTAAACACGATGCGAGTTTTACAAAATCTGCCTAGAGGGTTTTCAAATTAGTGCTTATTTTTGTATTTTAGCCTTAAATGTTTAGGTTTTAGTTTTAACTATGAAGTTTTTGTGTTTACTATAAAATATAAGTTTCGTTTTATTTTGTTTGCCGGGGTGTCGTTAACGTGTTATGAACGGTGCAGTGTCACGCGCGCTTTCAGTGCAGCGACATGCAATACTGCAATTTCCAACTAGCTGCACACATGAAAGCAAAAAGTTTGCTTACTATCGATTATTAAATTATAAGCAATTCAGTAGGAATTTAAATTTTTCAATAAAGCCCGCAGCTGAATCCGGAATTATGCGATGAAGTTTTAATAAACATGCAAAAAGTCTAAATTATAATTATTAAAAACTATAAAAACTTTTGATTTAGTTTTACATGCTAATTTTATTATAATTCATCGACGAAACAGCTATAAGTAGGTCTCAACCTGCGCTCTGATCTCTCGACTCGAGTACAATAAATAATAACGCGAATCGCTTTAAAGAAGAGCTTATTCGAAGTCAACGCACTGTAACGTGAGGAGCGTCTTCCATAATGTTCTAGAAAATCCCTGCAGCGTTTCCACAGGGGGGGTTCCAGAGGGGGTCGAAGGGAGGTAAGTTGATAACCTGAATTGGGAGCGAGGGCGTAGGGTCGCGGACCCTGCCGCACGACCGCACCCAATCTGAGTCGTAGGTACCCTGGCCTCCAGCTCGCTACCTAAGCCAGTGATGCCGACACTAATCCATTGTGTGTTGTATATACAGAAAAAAATAAGCCAAAGTATTTATTGCGTACGTGTTGTTTTGCATTTACGAGTACATTCTTTGTTACAAACATTAACCCT
The DNA here is from genome assembly GCA_963924445.1 of Philereme transversata. Classification (NCBI taxonomy): domain Eukaryota; kingdom Metazoa; phylum Arthropoda; class Insecta; order Lepidoptera; family Geometridae; genus Philereme; species Philereme transversata. The sequence goes on from OZ004353.1 coordinate 11,807,603, forward strand.
GCAAATAATTTTCGAAAATAATTTTGACAAGCTTACTTTTAATTTCACATTTTCATAAATAAATATTTCTCGTAACGGGCCGAAGAAATTTGCGGAGGTTCGACATAGAACCTCCTAAAAGTCAAGGGCAAAAGTGTGAGAGAGGCTCAGGTCAGACGAGGGTGGTAGGTCAAAAACTCAAGAGTGGCGATTCCAGTCTGAGATGGTGATAATTACCCGCGTAATTGTGATTCAATCAAATTCAACTATAAACTGCTTATTTCACATTAATTACTTTAATTTCTAGATAGCACTACCAATAAACACTCACACACATAAAGGTTAACAGGGAGGAAATGCTAAATTATTACGAATGTATGAAAACACATCATGTTGTGTTATTACTATAAATATAATATTTATTATTACTAAGATAATGGTATTCTTTATTTTGCCTACGCCTTAGTTATAGGCGATGGTTACCACTTAATTACAGGTAGGCCAGCATATAACCATCAGCAGGTAATATAAAAAAATATATATTATTTTATTAGTGCAATAAAGATTTTTTATTTGTATCTATCTATTATTCATATTAAAACTGTTATCTTAGGTCTACATTTTCATTTTAAAATACTTAAACATTGCAGTATTTATGTTTCACATCACTATTTCATGTTAGTTAGTTGTTCATGAATTTTTGTACGATGAAAATTATTAAAAGTTTTGATAAGATTCAGTGATACGGCACACGAGTCACGATATCTAATATGTAGCTCTACATGTGCCTGAAGACATTGTTTTGAACGATTTGTTTATAGCAACAACTTGCTTTGAATTGAAAAACAAATTCAGAAGCTGGAATCTGAAATGATTTTGTTGAAATGCATGTACTTTCTAAGCTACATAACATCTAAGATAAACAATGTATTTACATGTTATTGAATATAAATTTATACTTTATTTATTCCCTTACAATAAAGTAGGTACTACGTACATATGTCTTTAAAATATCCATACTAATTGATCGAGCGAAGCGAAATCTCCAAATCAACTTGGGCAAATCAGCCTTGTATGTATGTGTGTATGTTTGTTTGTCAGAGGATAACTTTCGAAGCGTTGATCCGATCATCGCAAAGTTTGATACATAGCTGATGGCACAATTTTGGTGTGACTAAATGAGCTAAAAATGTGAGGAGGTTGTTGTGATGTTGGAGTTTAAGAGGGGTAAAAAAAAACAAAATTGGACTATCCGGTCAAATGGCACGTTTAATGAAAAGTCTTTATACGTAAATTTCGACTGGTAGTTTTTGAGTTATTAGTTAAAAACAGAACTTTTGACGAAATTGACAGGGCACACCAGACCCCACAGTGCTAAAATTTGGTATGCTGGTATGCTTGTAGCTTTAGTGACACAAATATAGGGAAAACTCTGAAATATAGAATAACTGAATTTTCTACCCCAAAAAGATTTACCAGTTAACATGAACTCCCGTTACCTGTAATTTGAATGAAACTGTAGGTTAAGTAATTTGGTTATTATTTCGTGGCACTATTTTGATGGTCAAAGTACAATTAGGTACAATTTTTTTTTTGTTTTTATGTGAGACTCGCGAGATCTAAGTTCGGGGCGAACCACTAATATTATAAATTCGAAAGTAACCCTGTCTCTGTCGTGTTTGTTACGATTTTAACTCTTTACGAACTTCTAAACTGTTCTGAACGTTTTCTAAAAGGAGTCGAATAGCATTATAAAAAAAAGCTTTATTAATTTTCATGTATAACTCACGCTTGACCAAAATATTAACTATGCCAAAACTATATCCATAAAAAAAAGAGTAAATGGTTCCTCAGACAGTTTCTCTATATCTGGTATGGTTTCGGATTTCCCCATACTGCCCCAGATAAAAAAAACACTTGATTGAGACCTGGATTGAGACATAATCTACTTTTTATCGACAAACCGCGTGTGTGAAGCCGCGGGCGGAAGCTTGTTGTTCAATAAACGCCCGGAGTGTAGTTTGCTAGTTTATTAGAACTTAATTAGTTACTTGTCTTGTTATAAAAATGAAAATTTGTATGAGTGGTGACTGTACGTATAGGCCTCCCGATCTTGTGCGGCCTGGACCCAATTGCTCCCAGCAAACTTTATTAGTTTATCATTTTATCTAGGTGGGGGGGGGGGGGGGGGGGCAATTCTACGCTAAGCTTGAACGCCACTGAATGGATCGAGATAAGAAATACCATTGATATACCTGCAGAAACATTAGCTAAATAAGTCCGTTTTATCCAAATACAACGCGGACAAGCCTTAGTTTAAAGTTACTGTAAATAAATTGTATTGAACTGCTTAGATGAAGTAAAAATGGTCTAAGATAGCGTGACGTAAGTAGGTGCACGGATGCCGCCTAATGTCTGCGTTTAGAAGTCAACGACCTCTAGCATTAGGATTTTAGGCAAGTCTAGCCTATCCACTATCCAGTTACTAGTTTAACAGTTGCATAGTAACGAAGTAGTCAAACTAGAGCCTTTAATAACGACTAGACATCGATTCAAGTTTTTTTCGGATGCATGGTTATTTATGTGGGCTTAATCGTGTAAAATGTATAAACATTTTAGTAGCATGCAGATATAGCTTTAATAAACTATTTACGGTAACGTGCGGGAACAGCTCTGTTTCATGATCATGTGAACGTACATATTTGATCGAGCGAAGCGAGATCTCTAAATCAACTTGGGCCAGTCGGCGTTGTATGTATGTATGTTTGTCCGAGGATACCTTTCGAAGCGTTTATTCGATCGTCGTGAAAATTGGTATATAGATAGGTAGGTAGTGATGGCATAATTTTAGTATGACAAAAATGTGGGTGCGGGTTGGGGGGGGGGGGTTGTTAAGATATTGGGGTTCAAGAGGGATAAAAAAAAAATAGGACAATCTGGTCAAGTCGGACGTCTAATAAAAGGTCTTTGTGAGTACATTGCGACGCCGTTTTGATTTTTAGTTTAAACCTTTTAGTTTTTAAGTTATTAGCCATAATAAAAACTGAACTTAACAAAATTCACAGTGTGCTCCAGTGACCCCACAGTGTTGAAATTTGGTAGACGTGTAGCTTTAGTGACACAAATATAGCTAAAAGTCTGAAATCCAGAATAACTACAATTTCTACCCCAAAAAAATAAACCAATTAACATGAACTCCGGTTACCTGTAATTTGAATGAAACTGTAGGTCAAGTGTCTGATTGTGCATGTATGTAGCTGTTCTGGAGCTCTAAAAAAATCAAAAAAAAAATAAGGCCAGCGCCGTATATTTTGCTCGGGAATAAATCAAAACCTATAGGGTACTTCCCGTTGACCTAGAACCATGAAATTTGACAAGAAACATGGTCCCACACCACAAGTAAAAGAAAAAATCCGAAAAAAGGTAATTTGTAGTAATATCACAATAAAAAAAATGAACCCTCGGCGTGTGAGTCAGACTCGCACTTGTCCGGTTTAATTTTTGTTTCCAGTTAGTGTTTATTTTGTTTGGCCTAGTGCTGTCACAAATAAACGATTTCTAATTTTGATATATCTTTAAGCCCGGCTTGCATAACTAATTCTAAATGTCATGAATATGTTATCACTAGCGGCCCGTCCCGGCTTCGCACGGGTGGACATTTATTTATTAGGGCAATTTTTTTACACCTTGGTTATTGCCGAATCGTAAAAAAATAAAGATAAAAAATTTTGTACAACAAAATAACATAATACATTTTGGAGTGGGCTACTCTTATTACATAGGGGTATGAAAAATAGTTTAAGTCCTATTCATCCTAAAAATTTCATAGGAATCGGTCAAGCCGTTTCAGAAGAGTTTTGTTACAAACACTGTGAACACGAGAATTTTATATATATATATACATATAAAATTCTTGTGTCACAGTGTTTGTAACATATATATACACATATATATAATAAATAAATAAATCTAATAACAAATAAAATAGATAAAGATACGGAAAGCTCGAGTGGAATTAGCATTTAAATAGTGACTATGGACAGAACGTTTAAAAGCTGGTTTTGATGATGTGTTTCTAATACTGAGGGGAAGAGAGTTCCATAAGCCCACTGCCTTAACTTCAAAAGAGTTGGCACGGTAGGTAGAGGAGTGCTTTGGCTAGGCAGAGAGAATCAGTTGACCTAAGATTACGATCGTGAGTGTCGGCTAAAAAAGTGAACCATGATTTTAGGTAATGAGGAGAGTCTGGGTCTTTCAAAATGGAGAACAGGAGACACAGTATTCTTAAATTTCTCCTTGCCCTAATTGGGAGCCATTTCAGCTTATAACGGAACTCCGAGACTTTGTTTTAAGGTTAATCATCTTTTTGGTTGAAGATAAATCGTATAAATCCCTTACCTTACGATTTATATTCGAAGTTTAATAAGAGTATGCAATGTTAAAATATTTATGATTCTTGTCATGCAATTTTTTTTACGAATGACACCTGGGTCCGTAGCCAAATTACATTCGCTATGAATCTATTCGATTTCTACATACATTTGTTGTCGCTGTATCACGTGGTTCTTCGATAGCATGTGTCAAATCACATACATTTTCGAACTTATCGACTAGCGTCATCGCTAATCAACTGTAACTTGGCTAAGCCCTCTGGTTGTAATGATGATGGTCTAATATAAGATGAAGCACGAATATCTAGAAGACATCTTTCACTTTATCGTCGAAATTCGAATATCTAATGTCGAAATTAAATAAAAATGAATATAAATATTGCTGGACATTTCACACAGCGCTGTCTAGCCCCAAACTAAGCAGAGCTTGTGCTATGGGAATCAGATAACTGATAGAATACTTACATACATTTTTTTTTGTAAATACATAATTACTTATAATATATAGAGAAACAACCAGACCCGGAACAAATATCTGTAGATGATGCAAACGTTTGTTCCGCGGCGTGGATCGCACCCGCAACTTAAATTCAACTTTATTTTTAACCCACGAAGCAAAAATATAGGTGTTATAAGTGTGACGTCTATGTCTGACTGTGTGGCAACGTTATCGTTCCGAAACGGATGGACGACGCTTTTTTGAATAGAAAGCTAGTTCCTTTTTGGTGAAGGGATGTCAGCTGTAAAATAGAAATTTATTACAAAAATTTCGGTATAAATTAAATTTTTATATTTTGGGAAAAATTGTTTATTTTTACGTTTCTTTCATCATATTTTGGGTTACGAATTTCCACTGTATATTCCCAATTAAAGCAATTCTTATGTAAAATGAAGTCAGTCGAAGAACTCTACGTCAGTGACAGCTTTTCAGATTTGCTTTTGTTCTTTGTAACGCCGCCGCCGGGTCAAACTCAACAGAGTGATCCCTTGTGTGAAACTCGACTCTCGAGACTTACTTCTTTTGTAATGGTTCTCTTCACAATATCTATATGCAACTATTGTGAACAGACAAATGCAGGGTGAAAAGCCTTCTTTTTTATAGTATTTTTATATATAATATCATGCAATTTATACTAATTATATTGAAGGGACAGTTTCCACACGTTTTGTCTCTAAAATAAATTCACGTATACAATAATCTTGTTGTGTATAAAATGCAGCTCGGCGAAGTGTTAGAGAACTAGCGTATTGTACGATGCCACAGATTACTAAACAGTTACAAAGAGCCGTTCAACAACCCCGCTCGTTCATTACCCCGCCCATTCAATGACCTGGCCCAGTTAATGACCCAACCTGTCGAACCAAATCTCGCGACATCTCAACAGGGTGAGATCCCAGTAACCTTTAATTAGTTCGACTTCACATCTAGTGGATGCTTATCCTTAATCGCGTATAACACATCCGATAGACATTTTTTAGTCTTAAATCTCACACCCCACTACTACAAAGTCAAACAATCTTTATTCATTGCAATCATAAGGAGCATTTTGAAACTTAGTCAACTTGAACGAATAATGATATTAATTATTATTTAATACAATTTTAGGAAAATAATAATTAGTATTTGAGCGTTCCATATCCCATTGCTGGGCAAAGATCTCCCCATTCTTTCCAGTCATTCCTTTCCTGTGCCAATTTTTACAATACATATATCTATAGGTATTTATTTAGGTAAGAGTGTAAAAACTGTGTACCTTATTACACAGCTTATCACGCTTGATGCTAATTACATAAGAATAGTGAAGGCTATCTAAATTTAGAATTAGCATCTTTTTATCTACTTGCATTAAAATGCTTATGACCAATCTAACGCATGTATTGGTGGGGCATAAAATTTGCTTTACGGCGTAGATGAGCCGACGCGAGCGGCGACCGTTCACACTGCGTTTACACATTCGCGTAGCCACTCATCCAAATGCTCGCGTAGATAGCCGACGCGAGCCGCGACTGTTTATACTGCGTTATCGTTCGCGCTCGTTACTCGAGCGAATGTGTAACTATAGTGTAAATCCAGTATAATATTAGTATTTGCTAGTGGTTCGCCCCGAACAGAGATATCGCGAGTCTCCTATTAAAACAAAAAAAAAATTATTTGTAATCTTTGACTATCAAAATAGTGCCACGAAATAAATGACCAGTTAACTTGACCTATAGTTTCATTCAAATTACAGGTAATGGGAGTTCAAGCTATGTGGCAACACTTTTTTGGGGTACAAATTGCAGTTATTCTGGATTTCAGACTTTTGCCTATATTTGTGTCACTTAAGCTACATGCATACCAAATTACAGCACTGTGGGGACACTGGTGCACTCTGTGAATTTTGTCAAAGTACAGTTTTTAGTATGGCTAATAACTTAAAAATTATAAAGTCTTTACTAAAAGTAGAAACGGAGTCGAAATGTACTAAGGAAGACCTTTCATTTGACGTCCCACTTGACCTAATAGTCTCATTTTCTTTTTTTTTTACCCCTCTTGAACCCCAATATCTCAACAACCCCCCAACATTTATAGCTCATTTAGTCACACCAAAATTGTGCCAACACTATACGTATATACCAAATTTCACGATGATCGGATAAACGCTTCGAAAGTTATCCTTGAACAAACAAACATACATACATACTTACATACATTCATACATACAACGCCGATTTGCCCAAGTTAATTTGGAGATCTCGCTTCGCTCGATCAATTATACCATTTATCAATATATTGACAAACTTCTTTTCGAGAAAAGAAGTTTGTGAAGCCACGTTTACAAATGTTAGCGAGCAACAATGCATATCAAAAAGTGTTATGTAAAAGATAGATAAGTTATACATAGAATGTTATTTCGTGTTGCGAAATGTTACTCCACGAAAAATAACTTGTGGACGCATCATAACATATTTTAACAAAATTTAAGGGTCACTTGCCGACATAGGTAAAAACTCTTACAAAACAAACATATTAATAATTAAAGTAACATTTTAAATCTTACAAACATTTTTAATACAAACATACGTAGATAAAACGGAGCGTGGTAAATCCCGTATTTAAATAATGGTTACAAATATTATTTGGTAGCATAATGTAAAGCAAAAACCTTTATTTAGGTATGTACATAATATTGTTTGGCTTGAGTGTTGCGGAAATGGTACTTTTTGCGTCTATGTGCAGGCACATTATATTAAAAAACATGTTTATTTTTTTATTTTAAATGATGTGCCAAAAAATCATCATGGCTTTAGAATACAAACATACTTTAATCAAGAAAATACTCCGCCAGTATTAGATAAAAACTAATAAGCTTACGTAAGTTTCAAGTCAAAAACCCTTTTTACCGAAACCGCTGAGATAATCTAGCAATTTGGTTTCAGTACCTACGTAAGTCCACAGTCTCCATGTATAGAAGTTAACGGAACACTTTTATTGCGTAATGAATGAGAGGTCGGCGCTCGGGCCCAGCAGGCGGGGGGTATGAACCCCCCATCAGCTCAGTGGGGGTGCAATACCACCCCCTTGAGCCTTATTTCGGGTCATCGAGCCCGACCCCTGAACGAACGCTAGTACCGCCTTGCAAAATGAACTTTTCATCTTGTATTATTAATTTAAACAAAGTGTTAGATTAAAATAATACAGCGCAGGGCGTCTGATTAGAGGCGAACATGCACGGCTTACATTTTTACAAGTATTATTTTCGAGGAATATATTTATGGTTTAATATTTTAAAAGTGTTATTGTTATGAATACAACATAATTAATGAGCCAACAAAAAAAACCTGTTGACCAACTTGCTACCTTTATCTTGCGATTTTCTCCGCCATCATTTTATAAACAGGTTTTTTTTATTTTCTAAATATGAATTTTCAGATCCCTAACTTGAGGAATTCTGGATTGCCCATACAAACCTTCAATCCCTATTTCACCCCTTCAAGATTATTTTTTAAGATAAAAGGTAACCTATGCCCTTCTCCAGGATATAATCTCCTTGCCAAATTTCATTACGAGCCGTTCAGTCGTTTAATAGTGGAAAGGTAACAAACAAACAGAGTTACTTTCGTATTATAATATTAGTGTGGATATATAAGTTGTAAAATGTTAATATCCAATGAAGAACAAGCAAAATAGAAAATCTAAAAATTAAGTTTACGAAGATACTTACGTGTACTATTAATTTTATTTACGGTTAATAATATAACATTGTAATAACATTAACATAAAGACATTAATATAATACATTAACATAACAACATTACATAATGACATGAACTTCATAACAGTTATTATACACAATATGCAATGTACTTAACTAAAAATAATATTTTCGGGGGTACATAAAGAAAAGCTAAAATACTTATCTAATAAATTAATATGATAAACACCTCTTGGCTAGACTTATATCCCTCCAGAATATTTATTTGTAATATACCGAGCGATATTTCAGTTATAAAGTTAAGTAAATTATGAATAAAAATTCCACTTGAGTTTTACTAAGACATTAGAGAAATAAATGCACATTTTATGAAGACGCCATGAATAAAAAATGAATACATACTATTCCACGTAGATAATTAGGAAAACGGTGGCGTTCTCATTAGCACTTTAATCTTTCTAATATTCTAGCTGATGCCATTGCGGGGTTAGCTAAGTCATCATCATCACCTCAGCCCACATAATCCCACTGCTGGGTATAGGTCTCCTCGTTATCACGCCTGGTCACATCCGGTACTGTGCTAAATGCATTCATTGCCTTTCCGCAACTCTCGCGATGTCGTCCAACCATCTGGCTGGTGGTCTGCCAACTGGTCTGCGCCCTTCTCGCGGCTACCACTCGGTTGCTGCCCTCGTCCATCTTTCGTCTTTCCTACTTGCTAAGTATCCAGCCCACCTCTACTTCAGCTGGTTGATCCTTCCACCCACATTCAAAACTTTGGTTCTGCGTGGTATTTCGATGTTGGGTATATGGCCCAACAGCGGGATGCCTAACATGGCACGCTCCATTGCTCTCTGAGCAACTCTAATTCTGTGAGCAAGTTCGTTTGTGAGCACCGTATGTGAGGATAAGCAGGACACATTGATTGAAAACCTTTGTCTTAAGGCATTGCGGAATTTTAAACCTGAAGACGGAATCAAGATTGCTAAAGGCAGCCCATCCCAACTGAACTCGCCTGGATATTTGTTTCACCTGAGATCCCGGGCCGAATGATAAACAATGTTCAAGATAAACGTACTCCTTAACCAGTTGTACTTGTTAATTACCTACATTGATATTAGGTATTCTCCTGGAGACGTAGCTAAGGAAGTAATTTTAATCAAATCACGAAACAGCAAGTTCGAGTTCTGAAAGCCAAAAAATATCAAGGTAGCAAAAAAGTGCTGCAACAATGAAATCTTGATGTTCCTCAATAATCTAAAGGAGGATGGGTATTTTTAGTCCAAAATAGCGGCCACTTATGGAAATAGCGAATAACACGCGCGCACTGGGCGAATAGCCGGCTGAGACGCAGGAGGTAGCGGGTTCGATTTCCACCGCGGAACAAATATTTGCATGTTCTACAGATATTTGTTCCGGGTCTGAATGTTTTTCTATATAAAATAAGTATGTATTTACAAAAAAAAAGTGTTTAAGTATTCTATCAGTTATCTGGTTCCCATAGTACAAGCTCTGCTTAGTTTGGGGTTAGATAGCGCTGTGTGATATGCCCAGCAATATTTATTTATTTATCTGATCACACTCATTAGACAATATAGATATCTATTTTATTTACCTAATAATACCAGTTTTTTTTTGTTTTTCTAATTCACCTGCTGGTGAGTGATGGTGTTGTCGAAGATGGAGCACGCTTGCCTAGAAAGAATTTGTGGATTTTGGTAAGAAAGAGTGATATACTTTTTATGGTCATATCTCGAAACTGAATCACGATTAATGAACAACACTATTTGCTCTAAAAACCTAAAAACTATTTACCATGATTTGTGAGTTTTTTTTAGTGCAACTGGTGTTCCACCATATAACATACACATACAACATACACATACCTATATAACCATGATATTTTCAAAAGTTATACATACATGATAATGAAGTTCGGTTATTGTAAAATCATAGTATGCATAAAGTAAGTATACCTTGAAAGTATAGTATAGTATAGTATCATAGTATACCTTGAAATTTAAGTTACTTCCAAAAATTACCGCTTTATTTTTATTTTCGACCAAACTCGATATATTTTGCCTACCCTTTTTTGTATAACATACACACATGTGGGCATGTGGACCATGAGATGTTTTGTTTTGTTTGATGACTGGGATTGACTAGAATCAGAATTTGTGGTATATATTGTCAATAAATAAATACCTAATTAACTCATATCTAATAGTTGAGCAAGTGTATATTTTTAGTTAGAAATAAAAACTTTTTAATTCTTTTATAATTTTTCTTTTATTCTTTATTGTACACAAATAGATTTACAGATAGAAACAGCTTACAAAATGGATATGTGCGAGCTTAACCCTAATAAGAGTTTTCTTCCAGCAGTTCTTCCAGTTTTAAATAACTTTATCTGGCCCCCTTGGTACAAGTTTTGTTTAGTTTGGGGATAGATGGCGCTGTGTGTATGTATGTTTGTCCGAGGATAACTTTCGAAGTGTGCATCCGATGACCGTGAAATTTAGTATATAGGTAGGTAAAGATGGCACAATTTTGGTGTGATTAAACGAGCTAAAAATGTGTGGGGGTTGTTGAGATATTGGGATTCAAGACGGGTAAAAAAACCAAAATGGGAGTAGCCGATCAAGTGGCACCTTATATAAAAGATATTTGTAAGTACATTTCGACCCCGTTTTTATTTTTAGTTTAAACCTTGTGGTATTTAAGTTATTAAAGCCTCAATAAAAACTGAACTTCAACAAAATTTACAGGGTACACCAGTGACCCCACAGTGCTGATATTTGGTATGCGTGTAGCTTTAGTGACACAAATATAGGTAAAAGTCTGAAATCCAGAATAACTACAATTTCTACCCCCAAAAAGAGTAACCAAATAACATTAACTCCCGTTACCTATAATTTGAATGAAACTGTAGGTCAAGTTATCTGGTTATTATTTCGGGCCACTATATTGATAGTCAAACATTACAAATAATATTTTTTTGTTTTTATGGGAGACTCGCGAGATCTCAGTTCAGGGCGAACCACTAGTTATTTATTTTCCTAAAACTCAAACCAGCTACGCTTTACAGTAAAACAGAGAATTTATGAATAAGTGTGTAGAAAGCCTAGCGTTATTTGATGACAACATTTCAGCGAAACATAGCAGGCTTCAATTTCAATGAATGAATTCCTATGAATGTTATTTTTGTATCATCATTTTCAATTCATTATTTTCCAGTTATTTTGATAGGAACTTTTGTCGATTGATTGCATTAACGTTTCACATAATATGGCTTTGACAATTGAGTTCATACATACATTTAAAAACAGTAGATTTTTTGTGTTCTTCAATGTAGAAATTTTAATTTCCATAGAACAATCATAATCAGCTTACATGAGGCTAATGCCCTTTTTGATCATCATACATACTCTGAAGTCTTTACATACACCCTTTATGTTATAAAAAGACACCCGAAATAAGCATCCATTGTCCAGTTCTAGCAAAATTGTTATAGGTCTAAAATAACATTGTATTTAACATTGTAAGATCAAAACAACTAAGTCGTGTAATAAAAATACACTCCCCTGTATAAGCAGGGTGAATTTGTGCACAATCGATAATTTTTAAGAAACACCTCCAAATGAGTTCATCTTTTCGATTTAATTATTAAATTTAAATAAATACAGTTCACTGTTTTGTTTTTGTAATATTATGTCGACTGTATACAAATTCTTCCTGTACACTTAAACGTGCCTAAACCATACCATAGATAAAAAATTCACATCATAATAATTCGTAGTGATAATCGACACGAGAAAGAAACATGATAAAAAAACATGAGATTAATTTAACTGATACAGACGTCATCCACATGCATGACTTAGTAACATGCAGTACAGATGCAAATTATGTTGCAAATGTATTTTTTTGTGAAAATATTCAATGTTGCACGCATAAATTAAGGACTGCCGCCTACAGCGCGAACCGTATGAAATCCCTAGTGCTAACCTATACTAGACTAGCAGGTACGTTAGTAGGTTTAGTAAAATTAAAATTAGCAAAATATGAACTAGGCCGGGCATGTGTGCCGCATGCTGGCCTATAATCACCACTGACTGGGTCCCACGACGACCGCGATCACGTGGTCGGCCCTGGCGCCGATGGCGCGACGATCTTGACACCTTTTCGGTATCCTGGCCAGTGGAATCTTAAGATAGCATAGAATGGAAAACTTTGCCCTGCAGTGTGATCACATAGGCTAGTTAGATTAGATTATAAATTTGAATTGGATGTATGAATATTTTTTTTATACCTATAAAATTAATCGTAACAGCATTATAAACACTAGATGCCCATTAGACCTGAGTGAAGGCGTCATGTGTACAAAGTGTATGAGTTTCAAGAAGAAAAGCGTCAATAACTAAACCTCAAATGAGTTCAGCTTAAAAGTAGACCGCCCAACAATATAAATTATAACTAGGTCAATGACACCTTAACTTGCGTTTATTATAAATAAACCTTTAGCGCAAAAATAGGGTACATCAACCAATACGGGTTAAACACCTAGCCCTCAATAGACACAAACTAAGATTATGTTGCCGAAGTCAGCTAGAAGGATTATTATTGATCGAGCAAAGCGAGATCTCCAAATCGACTTGGGCAAATCGGCATTGTATGTATGTATGTTTGTTCGAGGATAACTTTCAAAGTGTTGATCCGATCATCGTGAAAATTGATACATGGGTAGATAGTGATGGCACAATTGTGGTGTGACTAAATTAGCTAAAAATATTGGGGGGTTGTTGAGATATTGGGGTTCAAGAGGGGTAAAATAAATGAAAATGAGACTATTAAGTAAAATAGGACGTCAAATGAAAGGTATTTATTAGTACATTTCGACCCCGTTTTTATTTTTAGTAAAGTCCTTATAGTTTTTGAGTTATTAGCCATAATAAAAACTAAACTTTGACAAAATTCACAGGGTACACCAGTGACCCCACAGTGCTGTAATTTAGTATGCGTGTAGCTTAAGTATCACAAATATAGGCAAAAGTCTGAAATCTAGAATAACTGCAATTTGTACCCCAAAAAAAGGATAACAAATGCACATGAACTCCCGTTACCTGTAATTTGAATGTAACTGTGGACCAAGTTAGTTGGTTATTTATTTCGTTGCACTATTTTGATAGTCAAAGATTACGAAAAATATTTTTTTTGTTTTTATGGTAGCCTCGCGAGATTTCAGTTCGGGGCCGAACCACTAGTTTATTTAAACAACTATCTCTATCATCTTCAAAGGTATGCTGGAAGAAAACTCTTATTAATAGGGTTAAGCTCACCTTAATCCATTTTGCAAGCTTTTTTGTCTGTACTCTATTAACGAATAAAGAAAAAGCAAGATAGCTAGCTCTAAGTATTTACGCAAAACAGTATCTAGTGGATATCCAGCTTTGTGTCCTGGGCCGCGCGCCTATTAATCCAAAGCGCGCACTGAGACAGGTGAGCCGCGATAATCTCGCGCCTGCGCCTACAAACGTCGTGACCTTTCCGTAATTGAATAGGCGTGCTCATTGCGAGTGCGCGCACGCATGTCCTAAACGCACGCGACCGATTAACTAGGCCCTAGACGTTATAATAGGAAAAAATGTGCTGGTTTTTTTCCAAATATGAATAGGTAAGTATAAGTTTAAAATTACTTATTCATTTGCAAAATAATATAATATTCCACCTGGATAGAATAATAGGTAACATATTAGGTAACTATTACAAAAATATGCAAAAGGTTTTTTAAAACAATTGCTTAGTTTCATGTTGCCATTTTCTGTTTTTAGTAAAGTTAAATGTATGGGTCATTTAACTTTACTAAAAACAGAGTAGCTTATGTATCACAAATATAGACAAAAGTCTGAAATCTAGAATAACTGCAATTTGTACCCCAAAAAAGAGTAACCAGCTAACATGAACTCCCGATACCTGTAATTTGAATGAAACTATAGGTCAAGTTAGTTGGTTATTATTTCGTGGCACTATTTTGATAGTCAAAGATTACAAACAATATTTTTTTGTTTTTATGGTAGACTCGCGAGAAGTCAGTTCGGGGCGAACCACTAGTTTATAAACTTTTTATTAACTTGTAATGTATATAATGTTTGTCCGGGTGGAATCTTGCAACTGAATTTCAAACCTGTTCCCTCAACCGATTGAGCTGAAATGTGGAATACACGCTTATTTTGGAGAACAATGGATATTTATAGTTAGCATGACCTGATTCTACTTCCTGGATTGGCTCCAAACAAAGGAACTCTTCAACGGTCAACAGCACAGATACGAAATATAGTATACGCATTTAATTATGATAGCATTTGATTATGATAGATTAGATTTGATTATGATGTCTGGGTGTTTTTCTATATATTATAAGTATGTATTTACAAAAAAAAAAGTATACAAGTATTCTATCAGTTATCTGGTTCCCATAGTACAAGCTCTGCTTAGTTTGGGGCTAGATAGCGCTGTGTGAAATGTCCAGCAATATTTATTTATTTATTTATTTATAGCCCGTGCTAAGTTCCACTTTGTCATGGCTGCTGCATTCAGGATTGGCTTCCAAGAAGGAACTCCTCAACGGTCAACAAACACAGACACGAAACATTATATACGTATTTAAATTTGGAATACATATTTAACTTTGGTGGCAATTCAATAATATGGTACCATGGAGGTGATCTCATGATGGAGACGGATGCTAGACAATGGAACTTCTGAATAGATTGTAGCGGGCTACTAGTGTTTGGGCTCATTAAAATCTGCTTGCGGTTCTAATTAATAATTTTATAAAAGCTTGTTTTGAAAAAGTAATTTTTCAACAAAAAAATTATTTATTATTATTACTTTTTTGACGACCTCCGTGGCACAGTGGGCGTAAAGCGGTTCGATTCCCGCCGCGGAACAAATGTTTGCGTGATCTACAGATATTTGTTCCGTGTCTGGGTGTTTTTCTATATATTATAAGTATGTATTTACAAAAAAAAAAGTATTTAAATATTCTATCAGTTATCTGGTTCCCATAATACAAGCTCTGTTTAGTTTGGGGCTAGATAGCGCTATGTGAAAATGTCCAGCAATATTTATTTTATTTTATTTATTTATGTTTAAGTTGTCAAAAGTCAAAAAATCTTCACCTGCGAGTCATTACAAGTTGCGTAGCGCTTAATTACTTTAATTGAGTAAAAATGTAGTTACCTGTTTGTTGTAATTGAATATTGCTTTAATTGGATCACATAAAACCTTTTTTAGTGGAATAATAGCGAATGTTATTATTGCCATTGAAATTGTAAAAACTTAACGGACTTTGGATATAAGTGAAACTCAATTCATACTCGTATTCATTAAATTCGAGGAAACCCAAACTAAAATGCGAATTAAAGGGCTGTTTCGTAAAACCTCACTAAGGGTATTTACCTAATAATAAAGAAAGTATAAAAATTGTACACCGGGTATAGGAAATTTAATGTTGCAGCATTCACAACTTATTTTATGGAACACACTAATATTATAAATGCGAAAGTTTGGATGTTTGTTTGTTACTCAGTCACGTCGTAACGGCTTGACCGATTTCGATGAAGTTTGATGTGTACGTAGATTATAACCTGGTAGCCTATGTGGTAAGGCTACCATTTATTCCATATATCAGTGGGAGTTCATGGGATGAAAATGGGGTGTCAAGTCAAGTTGCAACACTGAGTTTAGCTTTATTTCTAGGTTATCTACTCATTTAATAGTGTAACGCGTACAAAGTCGCGGGCAACTGCTAGTAATATATATTTTGTGAAATAACGAAACATTGACTATATTCTATAAAAAGGGGTGAACTAGGTAACATGTGGATTTAAATCTGCTACTTTCTTAAAGAAACTAATAACGAAATTTTTCTTTTGTTATGATGTAAACTGCACAACGCAACGGATTGTTTTAAAATTGTTTATTGATTTGTTATGACTTTTCCATTTTATTTTATTCTCAGTTGTTTTATATATACAGATAAATCAACATTTGTGCCAACTTTTGTTTGCGCTTCAATTTTTCGATAACCCTCAATACATGTTTCAGTTTATCTAAAAGCAAAGTTGAAGTGAAAGCAGTGGCAAAGTTCCAGTATCGAAGTGGATCGAGCTTTGGCCTCATTACTCGCAGACCTAATTATGTGTAAGTACTGTGGACTGCAGGATCAAAATAAATGAACATTGGGGTTATAATGATCAGGGCGACCTCCGTGGCGTAGTGGGCGAATAGCCGGCTGAGACGCAGGAGGTAGCGGGTTCGATTCCCGCAGCGGAACAAATGTTTGCATGATCTACAGATATTTGTTCCGGGTCTGGATGTTTTTCTATTTATTATAAGTATGTATTTGCAAAAAAAAAGTATATAAGTATTCTATCAGTTATCTGGTTCCCATAGTACAAGCTCTGCTTAGTTTTGGAGCTAGATAGCGCTGTGTGAAATGTCCAGTAATATTTATTTATTTATAATGATCAGAGCAAAGTGTGCTTAGAAATACGTATCTCATAGTAAAATAGTGTTTCGTAGCTGTCCAGAGCCAACCAGTGTTTATTTAAAACTAACATGCATGAAGCATTCTAGCCCTTCTGATCACTACTGTTTGATAAAAGTGCATGCGTAGCCGCTGATAAAAGCTATATTGAGGATTATTTGAATCTAACGTTATATATTAGGTCTATTATAGTACTAGGAAGTTCTACCTAACTGTTCTCATTAGATTAAGTATTAAATACAGCTTTCTCACAGGTAGCTCTTCAGAGAGGTATTTTCCGATGCTGAACATGTATGCTCAGCATCGGACATGTTATCATGTATGCATGCTGAACTGCTGAACAGTATTTTTATAGTACCTCTTTTACTCTGCTGCTACTTACTGTGACAGGTAGGGCATTCCAGAGCCTGGTAGGCTACCAGGCTCTGGAATGCCCTACCTGTCACAATTCGTCACGCTAAATCTCTCCCTATCTTTAAAAACATGGTCAGACAACACACCGTTCACTAGGCCATTTATTAATTTATATTAATATTTATATTTATGTAATTTTATGTTGATATTATTTATTATATGCATTTTATTTTATATATATATATATATTATCTTTAATTATTTTTTTATAAATTGTAATACCTACTTGTTCTTATAATATCTGCTTTACGCCGCCGTCCTTATTTTTCACATAGATCCTGTCCATCCAAAGGTTGCCTGGAAGAGATCGCTTTTAGTGATAAGGCTGCCCATTGTACATATGATTTAAAGGTGTAATTTCTTTTATATGTTTATATTTAATGGTGTGCAATAAAGAAATTATCCAATCTAATCTAATCTAACATGAGGATGATGGATGTACAAATCAGTGCTGCAGAAGTAGCAGCTATTTCTAGCCTGAGCAGAATAAGTTTTACATCAGTTGTTATAAAACCAACAGCACTGGATTTATCAGTAGACT
Source organism: Philereme transversata (assembly GCA_963924445.1). NCBI lineage: Eukaryota > Metazoa > Arthropoda > Insecta > Lepidoptera > Geometridae > Philereme > Philereme transversata. The sequence goes on from OZ004353.1 coordinate 11,825,675, forward strand.
ATCTAACTGTAGTCTACTGATATACTTTTTATAGTATCTAACTTTAAAGCGGCCTACAAAAGTATTTACATAACATATTAAATGATTATTATATTGCGTATTAAAATGATTTTGGTCTACGAAACTTACAGTAATTACTCTCTTGCTTTTCTTCTCGATAAAGTGTTCCGGCCATTCTGTAGTCGTACTCCTGTAGTGCCAGATAATGGGTAGTGGCAATGTTATCCGCGCGAGTAACCGCCGATCCGGCTCATGCATTATTAAACACATCAAAGGAGAAAAATCGAAATGTGCAGCGGCTAGTGAAGTGGTTTTCCGGCCGATTAGCGGTTCGATGTATCAATTATCATGTGCAATACACTCGGGTTAATCAATCTGATGAACAATCGCGTTTTTGTAGAGGGGTTTTTGAAAAGGAAAATATATTTTCTGGTTTGTTATTGATACATCGTAAACAAAAGAAAGATCGATGGGATTCGTCGTATAAAACAGGATGCATGACATGAAAAATTAATTATGCGACAAAAATGCGAGTAAAAAAATTTATTTTATAAACCTACGGTAAAGTTTGGTTCTTAAAAGAAAATAGTCTACAAAACTGATAAAAGTCGAATTTGGGTGACAGAAAATATATATCAATAATTTAAGACAGCAACATCCGCTTCATTATCATACCTAACTAAATAAATAAATAAATATTGCTGGACATTTCACACAGGGCTATCTAGCCCTATCTAGCAAACTAAGCAGAGCTTGTACTATGGGAACCAGATAACTGATAGAATACTTATATACTTTTTTTTTGTAAATACATACTTAGAACCACCAGACCTAATTATTTATTATTGATTGCACCATAATTATACAGCCACTATATCAGCCCCTATAGGTAAATTTAAAATAAAATTTCTGCCTATAAAACTTTCAATAAATCTTTAATAACTCTAAAAATACAAATTCCAAACAGATTATTGAAATAGCCCGTATAACATGCATTATCCATTCGCACTCACAATCCGATTCGCTATAATCGAACACATAAATAGAACCATTATATCGGTTAAAAGCTTCTCAATGTAAACTGGACAAAAACTAAATTGAAATTGGCGTTCTGCATAAAACTTGCAGACTAGACTGGATTTATTTATGAAGTGGTGTTCCAGTTTCGCTGCAGTGGGTCAGCGGTTTTCTGTTTATTGATTTGCTAACGGCGCTGGTTAATTTTGGCAAGGTGGGCAGAGCTCGATAGGTATGCGGAGAGGACCAGCTCGCTATTTGTGATTCGTGGTATTATAACACGTATATAGGTATCTAGTTTCATCATGGACGAGTGATTACTTCAGGGTGTGAGACCCTAGCGTGACGATACGTTTCAACATTATCAAATGTATGTATAGAATTCCTTATTCGAAAATAACTTTTAGAAATTGTACAATGTTTGCACGTAAGCCATCCAGGACATTTGTTAAATTTTCGCACAAAAAGGTCACGTTCAAACGGTTCAAATTACATTGACAAATACCAAATTAATATCTGAATGCACGTAACTATGTGTGGGGAACCTGATAAGAATATGTAGATTAAGAGTACGTTTAATTACTCAGTAAGTTATCAAGAAATGCGGTTCGCTTACTACTTGCCTCAAAACTGGTGCAAAAACACGATCATCGTCCCTAATGGGCTTAACCTTTTGAATTTCATCATAAATGTTATTAACAGTCTGCTCGGCTCACGCACCGACTTTTGTGGGGAATATCATTCGAATGAACGCACATTGTTCGGAATGGACAGTTGTTACCTCTTTTATTGCAATTAAAATTCTAGGACCGTTGTAATTCGAAAATAAAATAAAAGCTGCGTCACAGCGAACCAACCGTGACGTAATCTCTCTGTCTAGGCTAGCCGGGGGTGTCATTTTATAATCACTTAGTTGATATTGGTAAAATGCAAAATCAGTCAGAACTTATCTTTAGGCGTAACTTTGTATTGTGATACATTGCTACTTCAATCAAACTACTCAACTCGGACAGCTTAGGTATGTACGCCATAAAAGTATTTTCCAATAATTTTAAGGTAACTTGATACCAAAATAATTACTAACCATTCAGCCTTCTTTCTGTTAAACTAAAGCATAATTTGGAATATAACACGTTTGATTTTGTTCTAGTGTGCATATTTATAAAAGAAAGGCACACAACTATTGCTGTCTTTCTTCGCATAGTACAAATGAGTTGTGGGTGAATGAAAAGTGTGTTTTTTCAACGCATTTGCGTGTATGCGCTTGCGCCGCCCCACGCAGGCGGCGCCTGCTCTTACGCCTTTCAGTAATTATGCGGGATGGATCGTTTGCTTTCGTTAAAGTACATCATAAGCAGATACCTTTCTTCATATCCCTTAGTAAACTCACACACACGGACAAGATATAAGTACTGCCTTCAAGACACGAACTAAGTTCAAGTGTAAATTAGAGTTGCTGACGTCATCCTGGCAGAACACAAATTAGATTTCAAAATACAGGACGGCTTCCCAACAATTATGTACATTGTGTCAATCAAATTATTCTCATAGTTACATTCTAAAAATATTCACACTATGCTCTCTTCGTTAGATTTAAAACTTTAAGAGCCACATGACGTTGCTTATTCCGTATAACCTTAATTTAAGTTATATGGAAATAATTAACATGAGGTAGGCCATATGCGAGTTCTATCTACAGGTCAAATAAAAATATATTAAAAATATAAAGACAAACTAAAAATCCATGTGCTGGTCGCAAACGTTAAGAAACTGACCAAGATCCACACGTCTCGATTTGAATTTATAGAAATAGAAAAGTATTAATGACATAATAAATACACAAGAATATTAAAAGACAAGCAAATATATAAATAATGGGACCATAAATTGGCCATTAATTAGTATTTGCTGCAGAAGCATAGCATGCATCGTCGGTTTTCAGAAGCGCCGCAGTGAGTGTTTTAATTGATCGAGCGAAGCGAAATCTCTAAATCAACTTGGGCAAATCGGCGTTGTATGTATGTATGTTTGTTTGTCCGAGGATAACTTTCGAAGTGTTGATCTCATCATCGTGAAATTTGATACATAGGTAGGTAGTGATGGCACAATTTTGGTGTGACTAAATAAGCTAAAAATATGGGGGGGTTGTTGAGATATTGGGGTTCAAGAGTGGTAAAAAAAAATTAAAATAAGACTATTAGGTAAAATAGGACGTCAAATGAAAGGTGTCTATTAGTACATTTCGACCCCGTTTTTATTTTTTAGTAAAGTCCGTATAGTTTTTGAGTTATTAGCCATAATACAAACTAAACTTTGACAAAATTGACAGGGTACACCAGTCACCCCACACACACACCCAAACAGCCAGCCTTGTTTCTTGCCTTTCTTTCCTGGCTTGGTCGCAAAGGAACAGGCAGTAAAATTGATGTTTCAAAGTGATCCTTGTGATTTTAATGAATATTTGACTTTGACTTTGACAGCAAATATAAATTAAAAAAATTATGTTTGCGGTTGTAAAAATTAGGTAATTAGTAATTTCAGTCTGGTTGTTAGTTTTAGCTCTGCTTGTGTAGCTCTACTACGGCGAAACGGTTCAGTTGTGCCCGTTTTGTATCTGGTATTTAATTAACACTTAACTTTTACCACAACATCATACGCCTTATTTAATTATAAGATTCTCTTTCGAATGCCGACAGTCGGTGTGGGATTTTTTTACTGTGAGGGCGATTGTTATCACGTAACAAAATTGATACAGTTGTCTAGAGCTGGATGTTTATGCGCATTTTCTAATGTCTGGGAATTTAGTCTGAGTTATGTTTTTAGATTCCTGACCAATTATGTTTATACTTAGGTAGGTATAAACATAATTGGTCAGGAACTTAAAAATCGGTCGGGCATTACTTCTGTTACGGTTAGAAAGTAGAAATAACGTGACATAATGTGGTAGAGATTGTCTACTTTTAGAGTAGACTATCTCTAGAATTAGCGTCCCTCCACTTCATTACTGTGCAGCAACACCATAGCAAGACAATTCAAAATGAGCCTTGTGAAATCAGTTTATAAAGAACATTTCGCTTTGACGTAATGAAGTAGAGGGGTGTTAATTTTTTGAGTAGAAGGTCGCTGGGTACTAGTTGCTCCTGGTACCCATGATAAGAGAATCATAACGTGGCGTCAGGACTATGTTTGTGAGGGGTTTCTTTTATACAATGTGTTTCTTTTGTGCAAAGCATTGCCGCATTTATACATAATTCATTTTGTGACTCCATTTACTCTTAAGTTTATACCTCTTTATAGGGTGTTTGGTAATATATTGACGATATTCTAGTGACGGTTTCTACAAACAAAAAAAAAAAGATTTCTCGAAAAAAAAACTACTAGTATATATTATCAAATTTTAAAGAAAATCTACTAAGTTTAGGTGATTAATTCGATATAAAACTTACTGCCTACTCTTGCAATCGACATCCAACAATAAAGACCGATTTGATATATCTTTCGGAAATGGCTGCGGGTTTTGGGTTAGAAAGGGGAGAACAAGGGATATCTCGAGACGTCAGTATCTGTGGTTATATGGCAAGCATTATGCAATAGCACAACATAAGTTTAATAAAGTGTTTGTTTTACATGCCAAAATAAATTTTACATTTCACAAATTTATTTATTATGTTTATCAAAATAACCCCTTACATTTTTGTGCGTATATTATCAAACACCCTATATTAAGTCGATTAACAATAACACTACGCTAGGCGTAATAGGCCGTTTAGTTTTTTCATCGATGCGTGTTCTTCGTTACGCGTTAGTACCCCACGCAGATTATAATTTATGATTATTACGATTTTGCATAATTTTTCCATTACGTGGTAAAAGAAAACAAATTGTTTAATGCTGTGGTGAAGAATGTCTACAAGTGCTTAACTTGCAACGACTTCTGCTTATAATTTATTATTTAATCTAACTGGTAGTCCAAATAAAGAAACCCTTTTATTTATAATAAGTACTTTAATAAACCTATTTTATTTAACGAGGGTTGTGTTGTTTTTCTTCATGTATTTTAAAACGATGTCAGAATATGATAAACTAATTCGATAAGAAAATGCATTATGAAGCTTGCAAAGTTATCAAGCCTCTTAGCAAAATAGTTTGAATGCGGCCAACCGTTTGGCAAGTGTGATGGTTATTATACCTAAAAACTAAATATTTATAAACCACTAGCTGTCGTCAGTGGCTTCGCCCGCGTTGTTCTGGGGTGCAAAACTACATATAGAAACTTGTTTAAGTGTGGGTGTTAAGTTTGAGTGTGTTGGTACCTACTTTTGGAAAACCTTTTTTTTAAACAAGTAAACTTACTGTTATATATTTAAGCTCTTTTTAAGTGAACTGTAATTTGTTCTTATGAGAATAAACTCTTTAAACCGAACTTTGACATCCCATTTTTATCCCATGGGAACTGATTTATGGGATAAAAAGTAGCCTATGTGTTAATCCAGGTTATAATCTACGTACATACCAAATTCAATCGGTGCAGCTGTTTTGACGTGATTGAGTAACAAACAAACAAATAAATAAAAAAACATCCAAGCTTTCTTATTTATAATATTAGTGTGATGTTTTGTGAATCAAATCATGTCACCGTCATGGTCAAATTATGGTGAATACTTACAAGTATTGCGTTTTAAGTTAAAATTATGTTTATAACCAGGATGGTTCCAAAAGTCAAGTACGATGATAGCAAGGTTTCAAATCAAATCCAAATCAAGTCGTCTTTATTGCAAGCATGTTAAATAATAATAATATTAAATATTGCTGGACATTTCACACAGCGCTATCTAGCCCCAAACTAAGCAGAGCTTGTACTATGGGAACCAAATAACTGATAGAATACTTACATACTTTTTTTTGTAAATATATACTTATAATATATAGAAAAACATCCAGACCCGGAACAAATATATGTAGATCATGCAAACATTTGTTCCGCGGCGAGAATCGAACCCTCCTGCGTCTCAGCCAGCTATTAGCCCACTGCGCCACGGAGGATTTTAGGTGGTATATAAGATTTAATAGATAAATATATAGAAGACCTAAGGGTCTTCAAGTCGCGAGTGACAGGCTCTTTCACGCCATGGTTTGCGCAGCGATGCCTAATCGTATTTAGTGCTTAAATATTTTTAAGAGACTTGTCAAATCATACGCCAAATATAAACATATTTAGACGTTAAATACGTTTGTGGATCATTGTGCAAGCCGGGCTTAAAGTTTAACCAGTTGATCTGGCAGAATACTTATTTCTGCTGCCAAGTAGCATTGCTGTGTTTCGGTTGAAAGGTATGATTGCCGGTGAAATACAGGCACATGAGTCTTTTCACCTGAGCAAGTGCATTTTAAGGCACGTTTCTAAGGTGCGTGACCTACGAGGCAATACTTTGTTATAGGCGATGGTTACCACTTAACATCAGGTGGGCCATATGATTGTTCCATCTCCAGGTCAAAAAAAGGCAGGTACCTTTTTATATACCAATATTTTTATATTTTGGTACACCAAGAGCGCTTCGTTTCAAAACCACAGAATAATTATGAATACTACGTCAACACACGGAATGAGTCATCGTCATGTGCGGCCGGTTCACACACAGTTCTCGATACGAGGCTGCTGACTCTAACATTCTCGCTGAGGGATCGACTGACACACACCTGCACTCGGTGTGTCACGTGCGTCAAAGGTGAATTTCTCAGAGTGATGGATGTACATACCTTTTTGTTGTGAATTTTATTCTGAAGTTACATTCGGAATATTATTCGTCGTAATTGGTTTTTTCTTGTTCACTCTAAACTAGACCATAGAGCCAAAGCTCTGAAAAAGTCATGCGCAATTTGTGAACACATCCTGGGCCCTGAAAAGACTTCTTTCTCTTTATTACTCTAATGTATAAAAATATAAAAGGATCAGACTCTTTTTTTAAATCCTAGGCACACATCAAAAGACTTAAGCTGAACAAAACCCTGAACTTGATAGTGAAATTAATAAATAATGCTAGACATTTCACACAGCGCTATCTAGCCCCAAACGAAGTCAAGTTTGTATTATCGGAACCAAATAGCTGATATAATAATATTTTCACTAAAACCGGGATATTTACGATGACGATTTACGGGATATTTGTGAGTTTTTGAGTATCCCAATATTTCGACGCAGTGAAAATAGTGTTCATAACCATGATTGTTTCAAAAGTTATATCATACATATAATATATTATATATAGAAAAACACTCAGACTGGGAACAAACATCTGTAAATCATACAAACATTTGTTCCGCGACGGGAATCGAATCCGCATCCTACTGCGTCTCAGCAGGCTTTTCGCCCACGGCGCCACGAAGGTCGTCATGTTTATGTGGTTGTTACCAAAACATAGAACTCACTAATACTGAATTTCAAACCCGCGAAGTAGAATCTAAAAGGCGATAACTTCTGTCTGATATTCGATAGCCCTTTTGCGAAGAAAAGATCCACAAAACAATGCGAAAGTTTCATCGTCTTTTAAGTAGGTACCTAATTACAAGATGTTCCAAATTGGGACTTCTAAACTTTTTTATAATCGTAAAATTTGGTATTTAAAGTTAATGTCATGTTAACACAAATGTGCAGGTGTAAGAATTTAATTATTTACATAAGTCAACACGAGTCCTGTGGCTTGGTGGTTGGTTCCAGGCATTGTATGCAGATCGCCTTGGTCGTATCCCACGCAGAAAGCAGATTATCGGCGCAGACTAAAGAACTACTGGTAGAGATATTTCAAGCTAAAACTGCCATATACTGCGACTATTTAAAGTTTACTCACAGTAATACTTTTCAAAATGATCAAAATGAAAAAAAATATTCATTGTCTTTGACGGAAAGAAGTCGTGAGGCACTTAATTTCAGTAACCTACTGATGACGATCTCTACGAACTCTGACTTAAACTGAAAACAGGCAATATCAGACAAGCTCCGTGGTGCAGGGCGAATAGCCAGCTGAGACGCAGGAGGTAGCGGATTCGATCACCGCTGCGGAACAAATGTTTGCATGATCTACATATATTTGTTACGGGTCTGGTTGTTTCTCTATATATTATAAGTATGTATTTACAAAAAAAAATGTATATAGGTATTCTATCAGATATCTGGTTCCTATAGTACAAACTCTGCTTAGTTTGGGGCTAGATAGCGCTGTGTGAAATGTCCAGCAATATTTATTGATTATTTATTATCAGAGTTTTCACGCGGCTTCTTACCGGTCAGTGCTGTCGTGTTACGCCTACAAGATTTTCAACTTGATCGGGATTTATTTTAAACATTTTGTAATCAGTGTCCGGCAAGCCCAGCGTGGATAGATAACACTGATAAAGGTTCACGATTGTACTGAAACAATTATCAACCGTAGCACCGATATTATTTCGTGATGTCTTCCGTATTTGCAAAATGTATGCCTAAATGTTACCTGCTTTCTGCCTAAATGTTGCCTATCTTACAGGAGTTAACATTACCACTTTCGAGCAGCGAAATAATAAATTTCCCCGCACCTAAATGGCGTGCATTAACGACGTTTGATATCATTATTAAGTCGAGATGGGATACAAGATAATATTCTACGCTGGACCAGTTATTTTAATAGCATAACAATTTAATCAACAAAAGCGTCATGTACTTACTTCAGATCTCTTCTTATTCCTTTATCTACGACGATTTGATAAGATGTTTTGATTCTCAAGAAGTATAGTCTTGTACAGGCAAACGTGTCTCAAATCAAAAGAGATCATCACTTTAGCGAGAAAGGAAATGATTACGATGCTCTTTTGTCACACGTTTAGCGGTGTTTGTGCAAAAACGATACAGTGTGTCCTAAAGAAGCCAAAATTGTCATGTAAAGCTCGCTTAGGGTACTAAGATTGTTATTTTTGAATGCTATACTTTATCAGGAGATTCACCATGAGGATTATTCAGCACCGAATAGCCGCAGCGTGGTTAAAATGGCCAGAAGTAACCGGCGTCACCTGCGACAAAATGACAGCAAAACTTAAAGGTCTTATTGATAAGACTATCATAAGACCAGTCTTAATGTATGGAAGTGAGACGTGGGCCGTAACGCAGAAGAACGTACATGCCATCCAAGTAGCCGAAATGAAGATGCTAAGGTGGATGTGCGGCGTCACCAGGCTCGATAAAATCCGTAACGAATACGTGCGAGGAAGCCTGGGCGTGCGCGACATTGCTGACAAGATACAGGAGAGTTGGCTGCGATGGTGCGATCACGTGAAGAGGAGGCCACCTGACTACGCAGGGAATTTAGCACTACAATTTTCCATCCCCGGTCGAAGTTCTAGAGGTAGACCCAAGACAAGGGGGAGAAATGTAGTGTCAAAAGACACGAGAGAGTGCAAGTTTTTGATGACGACGTCGAGGATAGAGCGAAGTGGAGAAGAACAACTAGGAAAGCTGACCCCACCACTATGTGGGATACATAGCTGGGAAGAGAGAGATACTTTATCAGGAGAATTTCTTCAAGTTAAACTACAATTACTTTTATTTAAATCCTGTATACTTTTATTGTAAATTTCAAAGAAAAAAAATATAAAAAAGAACCATTGAAATTAGGTATTAGGTAGGATTTCAAATCGAATTGCGTGTCTTAGGTGGTCGAGGCCGTAACTGCAGTGGACAATCGATTCACGGTACCAATGCGGCATAGGTACTGTGCGACACAAGAAATTGAAATCAAATTCCAACTTTTTAATCCTCGGATTTGCTTTCCATTGACGCATACGTTTTTCTGAGCCAAAGACCGTGATATAACCACGCGTCATTGGTTACGACGCAGTACGGCACTGTCGCAGACACCTCGCCTGAATATGTTATGTGGTAGGTTTCATCGCACGCGATTGACACTCGCGTCAAAGGAATCGAATGTCATTTATTCATGTTTGAATCCCTAATCGATCAGCAAATATTTAGATTGGTCCTATATTGATTTTCAATACGTGTCTCACGTTCAAGTGACTGGCTTCTTTGAAATGTGTTGGTGACTCTTAATGTTTCCAAATTAAGTTACCAAAGAGCATTGTAGCAAAAGCACAAAAGTCAAAGATATTATTGTAGTTAGAAAGATTGACCGTATAGTAATCAAAGTATAAAAACCAACTGAAACTTCTTAGAACAAACAACTCCACTGAGTGAATAATGAACTTATCAACGCAGTAAGGGGGAAAAGCTATAAACCCCTCTTAAAGAATGCGGTATAACTTTGACTCTTAAATGAAGCATCTTGCTTGAGCCATGTCGTTAAATACCGACGTCGCTGTAGGCTGTTTAAACACTCAACTGCCCCCATAGTAATGCCTAAGACAAGTGACCATCGGAAAACGAATGGCTTAGCTTAAATTAGATAATAGAAAACGAACGATGTTAACATAAAAGCGCTTGTCGAGGTTTTATCGGTCACTTCACATATACTTTGTGTTTGAATCCTAAGGTCGATGCCTACTTGTCTAGCTTTAAAGTCTAGAGGTTCTGAGCGGGAATATTTTTACCGTCATAATCTTTCACTTGAGCTTTTAACGTAATAGTTTTAATTATTTTAATTGCACTGCAGAGGATGCGCTCACGCATTATTGCAAATTACGCTGAAAAAATATGACCTTTTCACGACACCCTCCATATAATTGAGTTAGCCGGTGCGGACAACATTGGAGGTCCTTTTTAAATAAATAAAAGGGTTATTTTATTGTAAAACAGAATATTTCTTTCCAATCAAAATCAAAATATTTTTGTATATTTTTCTTCCAATAGAGATGGAGTCAGTATTAGTTATAATTGTTCCAAATTTCAAGTCGATAACTACTGTGACAGGTGGAAAAAATTGCACCACAAGGATTCCGTTTTTACCATTTTGGTGTGGAACCCTATAAAGGATTTTTTAAACCGGAACTCTTAACTTACAGTTGGTGGCAAGCTGTATGTCAGTAAGCTTGTGGGTAAGCAAGAAGGTACAATAGATACTTTAATGAAATTATTCAAAAAACACCAATTGGTCGTAATTATGTTATGATGGCTCATCTGTTATTCAATGCGTTGTAATGTTGCAATGAATAAACAATAAATTATTATCATCTCACTCATAAAAACGAAAGCTACCAATAATTGGAGAGTTACTTATAAAGTTTACCATTACAACTTTGCAACAGTCATGTGGACGTTAATAAGCAAAATACCTAATTACTGAAAGGTGTTCAATAATTATATATATCTATACAGGGTGTTTGGTAATATACTGACGATATGCAAGTGACGGTTTCTCAAAACATAAAAAAAGACTTCTCGAAAAACAAAACTTCTAGTTATATTATCAAATTTTAAAGAAAATCGACTAAGTTTAGGTGATTAATTCGATATAAAACTTATTGCCTTGCAATAGTAATCCAAAAATAAAGGCCGATTTGATATCTCTTTCGGAAATTGCTGCGAGTTTTGGGTTAGAAAGGGACAACAAGAGATATTTCGAGACGTCACCAATACAGTATCTGTGGTTAGATGTCAATCATTATGCAATAGCACAAATAAGTTTAATAAAGTGTTTGTTTTTACATGCAAAAATAAATTTCACATTTCTATGGTAAACATTTCACAAATTTATTTATTATGTTCATCAAAATAACCTCTTTCATTTTTGTGCGTATATTTTTAAACACCCCATATAAAAGGGTTTTTTAAGTTATACAGGCGTAGGTATACGTCTTTTTGAAATAATGCAAAATCTGAAAATAGTTTGAAAGTTATTAGGTACACAATACACATACAATTAATTTGCTTGTATGCAATATGACAGTTCAAGTGATATAATCAGTGAAACTTTCCGTCACAATAAGATTCGTGGAGTTAGTTATAATATAAAGCAATCAGAACTTCTCAGGGCAACATATGGAAATATCTTTTAATAATATTTAACTTAAACAAATAGTTTTTAGATTAATAAAGAAATAACTTAGTCGTTTTTACGAGAGTTTTTTTTATGTTTTGAGAAACCGTCACTTGAATATCGTCAGTATATTACGAAACACCCTGTATAGCTTTCATAGGTGTAGTGTAACCTATTTAAATCATAGGACTTTAATAATTACCTACACACTTTTGCTATTTTCGCTTGCACATTTATTTTGATTGGGTAATATTTGTCAACTATTTTATAACATAATACTCTTTTATTAAGTCGGCTAGCTTATTTAATTAAAATAGAATATGTAATTGCTTTTAAATTACACTTTACTATTGAAGTCTTGCGAGTCGCCATAATAATTGTCAATTAGAAGCTCCGAATGCAACGCCGTACAATGAACAATTACTTATTTTTAAATAAACCTTGTAAAAACGTCGCACATACGTCCTTTGCGACAAGTTAGATACATATAAATTGGAGTGTAATTCGCGGACCTTTCTTGATGACAATTTTGTAATTAGCTTAGGCTTGTTTATTTGCACAGTGTATGTGAACAAAACGCTTGCATTGTTCTTGTTTCTTTTGTTGATTGTTTGCTGTTCAACCTATTCATTCAGTTTATAAATTCTATAAAGCTTTTATGCATATATTTCAACCGATTTTACGTTTTTTCTGTGCTTGTTAATGAAGAGTAGTGGACTCTATCCAATTATTTGGAGAGTTTGAATTTCGGAGCTGATATCGAAGTTATAGAGCACTTTTCTAAAAACTAAACTGTTGCTTTACTTTTAAGTCAACAATTAATCCCTTGTTCTCATGGTCTCTATTTAGCCGCTGCCCATAACAAGTCAGTCTTTATAGGCTGGGTAGGCAAACGTACAGGAAGCTCAATAATAAATTAATGCGAGTGAACTTTCCAGCTCTGCAAATTGCGATATATTTCCCAGTTAGTAAGGTTGTTTCTCAGTTGTGTGTGGTTTCAAAGGCATTGTTTTTCGAAGTCTAGGGTTGCACGCTCGTCCCCGCGACCTCGCACTTATCTCGTGCGGTGTCACGACCACGCGCATTGCACGACCATGCTTTCGTTAAGTATTCTAGGACTAGCCAGGGTATTAGAGAATGTGGGATGTGTGCGATTTATCTTTTGTTGACGATGTTTTAGGGCTTTCAAAAGAATCGAAATTCAAAGCTTCAAAAGTATTGACCAAAGCGAGTTGTCAAATACGCAAAGGTCAATAGTTTTTGAGAACTGGTATTAAGGGCGCTGTTTCATTAGATACATACTTTTTGTTTGACGCAAATTTGAAGTGCCATCATCGTGATCATTGAAAGTTAGATTTTGAAACTCTCCCTGGATTCCAAGAATCGAACAAAACGGAGATCATTGAATGTTTTTACGAACTTTGACTTTCTCTCCAGAAGCCTATTTCCAGATTTCTGTTTTCAAATCCTCTTTGACTGACACAAATCTGTCTAGAAAGGATTTATAATTTGTTTCTTGTCTCATAAATAAACAAGATTTAGAAATACTTAAAAATATAATAGATAGACTCGCCAAACTTTAAGGTGTCTGTAATTCTGAACAATAACAAAATGAAACCTTGGCAGTAGGTACATCTGTTTACTTTATTATTAACCCAAGAACAGACAAATCACGTAGCTCGTTAAATGTTTCTGCTTAGGATAATTGTACATTTGTTCCAAACTCTCACGCGTCCTTTCGGTTGTAAAGTTTTTATAGAGTTAAAGTTTTTGGTTTTGAAATCCATGCATTTTGTTATTTTATTTATTCCCGAAGATATACATTTTTTTTGTACCTATGATGTCATGTCGGCATGATAAAATTAGGCCTTAAGTAAACAATATTCAGTATCCTTGTGCGCCCTCCAACCGCATCCTTAATTGTTTGAAATGAAGATGTCAAAAAGTTAGTATAATAAATTGCACACTAATCATAATTATAAATACTGTATTTATAATCGATTATTACATGTACCGTTTTATAGGTGACTCGACTGACAATGTTTAAGATAATTTCGTGAATTTTCATCAGGGTGAGTGCGGAGCGCATACGTAATAAATCCCGTATTTGTATTTATAATAACGATTAAAATAAATCAAGAATGTTTTCTGAGTAAAACTAAATTAAAATAAAACCAAGTTCTATTTTAGGAGTTTAAAACCTATTTCTTAGGCTGCGTGTTCGTTTGAATTTGACTTAAGATATATAAAACAGCAGATCTTTAAGATTTAGGTACATTACAACAGATTTTACCAACATTTTTCAATGATATCAATTATTTATATAAGGTCTTTACCTATGAAATTGCCGTTCTGTATTGAATAAGTGAAAGTACTTATTTTTTTAAGCTTTTTTATTTCTATTATTCAAAGTAATCACCCATGCAATCGACGCATCTTTGCCAACGCATTGGCAGTTTATTGATGCCGTTCTTGTAAAAATCAGCTGGACGGGAGGCAACAAACTCTTCAAAGGCATTTTGTACTGCCTCTCAGGAATTGAATTTTTTACCCACTAAAAAGTTGTCTAAATTTTGGAAAAGTAATAGTCGGTAGGTGCAAGGTCTGGTGAGTATGACGGATGAGGGAGAGCTTCCAACCCCAGCTCTTGCAGCTTGGAGACTGTCTGTTGTGCAGTATGGGGTCGCGCGTTGTCGTGAAGGAGCAGTGGGGACGACCGATTGACCAAAGCTGGTTGCCGATGTGCAAGCTTCTTCATCATTGTCTCCAGTTCTTCACAGTGCACATCTGCAGTAATGCTCATGCCGTTTTGTAAAAAGCTGTGGTGAATCACACCCGCACTAGACCACCAAACAGTGACCATCACCTTTTTAGGGGTCATTTTTGGTTTAGGGCATTGCTTTGGTGCTGAACCAGGATCTAACCAACTTGCTGAGCTCAAATGTAATGAAAATACAACGCCAATCAATAAACAAAAGACTAAGTTTGTAAAAAGAATGTCATGTTTTTAAAACAAAATTAATTTGAATTCAGAATACAAAGCCATTCCAAACTTTTTTCTATTTGAAATGGCCAGTACTGAAGAACGGCAATTTCATAGATTATTTTACCTATTATATATTATTTGTATACGAACATTATACAAATATGTAATGTAATTCAATGTAGAATTTCCAAAAGTTGTAGGTTGTAGCTAGAGTTTAAAAACTAGCGAAAAAGCGTGTAATTTTTTTTTGTTTTTTAAATATGGCCAAAAAATAAACGTTTTAATTTAAATAGACGTCATATCAGATGGTCGCGTAAGCCGTAAGGGCCACCGCACACGTCTCGACATGCGGGTCGGTATCTTACCATCTCGCATTTGCATTCAGCCTCTTGGAGGCGAACTTGCAAACTATAGTCACTCGTTCTTGTTGTGATAAGTTAGTTGAACTATTGAGTTGAATTAATTTAAGGAAAATGACACCAAATAGTTATGTAATAGATAAACTTGTCGGAATTTAGAACTTGTTGTTTAGAGTGGAAAGTGTTTCGTACACGCCTCGGTTTGTTTTTCGATTGGTTCGGCAAATTCTCCATCCTCTACTTTGGGTGTTTTTACGTATGCTGTTATTGACAAGAACGTTACAGGTGTACCACAAACCTTAATATGATAAGGCGTTTAAACAAGATAAATAAAGGACATTCACTTTTTCTCTGCTATTGTTTTACTCTCAGATTTTTTTCGATCTAGACTCCATACACACTTGCTATGACTGTGACACAGCAAATGCTAAGTTGGTGCCGTTGGATCGTTTTTGTGACAGCTGTTTTACTAAAACTACTTAACTACTTAATTACTAGTTGTAAAATTTCTATGCTTACATAATATGATTAAGTTATTTATTTTATTTTAGATTTTAAATTTGTGTCGTTGTGTGCTGTTCCTTTCTTTTTGAGTAAATTACAAAACAAGAGAATGTCAACGAGATATGTACTTATGTAGTAAATGCCACAAATAAACGTGTTTTCCTTCATTCGTTTAATGTAAGAATTGTGAGACAGGAGTTTGCAAAAGCGCGTTCGAGTGCGTCGTGCGCGGCTGTAATGACAGGGCGCACGCGCGCCTCCTAATTGATAATGGCAGAGGACGTGCGCGGTGCGCGGCGCTTGCGCATGGGAAACTTTTAGAACTTTGTGCAAAAGTTTCTTCTAGAAGTCTACTTCATGAGTAACAGTTTCTAAGTAGCTAGTTAAGGGGTTGCAACATTGTATTAAATACCTTTGGCTGGTTGTAATTATTTAATGTAATAATGCGTAACACACATTTCTTTGTGCAGACATACCTATTTATTTACTTTAAATGTATAATTTTATTAAAAGGGTTTAAAAAATGTTGTACGGGGGCTAATATAGTCCCGGATCAACATTTTTTTTTAATTTCATTTCGTTGTACGATACTTGTTTAATTGGATTGAGGACATATATACAAACATATTAAAAAATCATATTGCTTACTGGTACAAATTATCACGTTATGGAAATAATCATCACTTTGCAATCTTTATGTGCAATTATCTCCATCCTCTATCTTATTTTCAAAGCCTCTTGCCTACTGCTTGCTAGGCAGAATCTATTTTTTATGTGCCAATAATAATCATAAATAAATAGACTGGAAATAAACGCTAATCTAAGCAAAACTATGGGAACCAGATAATAAATTTGTATTGTATATGTATACATTCATTTTGTAAATACAATAAATGCTTGAACTTATTATCAGAAAATGTAATATCATTGAGTAGTAGGAGATCAGAGAGTAAAGGGTCAGAGATGTTTTCGCGGACCACAAAACACTGACTGTTTCTCACTGACTCGGACTGTTTTTGATGGATTCCATGCCATTATCCGCAAAAAGACTGCATCCCTGATGAGTATAGTACGAGGCAGTCACAACAGCATCCTGAAAACAGTTTGGTGAGAGATGTACAACACGCGCGAGTTAACTGTGCACCTCGCACTGTGACGTCACTGTCACAGCGATGCTATTGTTACTAAGCGCGTCAGGCAAACGCGAGGCACCGCGCGAGTAAGCGGGAGTGGGGTCGCATCCCAGGGAAGTGCACAGTTAACTCGCACGTGTTATAGCTCTCATATCCGGAAAATGCACCTGATTATAAAAATGTAAAAAATGCACCTAATACCTAATACATTTTTATATACAACTTGTATATAATTCTACTGTACGTGTGATGTCACTGACCTCCTCCTAAACGGCTGGACCGATTTGAATGATTTTTTTTGAACGCGTATGGGTGGCGCCCTAGATGGTTTAGATTCACAAATCAGCCGGCAGATGGCGCTGCAGTCGGTATCTAGGTTATTTATCTATACTGCAACTAAACGGCTGGATCGACTTGAATGAATTTTTGTGTATGCATTCATATATTCATTTTGTATGTATTCATACAGGACAACGTCTGTTCGGTCCGCTAGTATATTATAAAGTTCTATGAATTAATATCAGAGTGGAGGTCGAGAACTGGGCATCGAAATAGGGAACGTCCACCAGCGAGATGGGTCGACGACATCAATAAGTCCGTGGGTTCAGACTAGCACAGAATCGGGAAGAATGGCAGAAACGAAGACAGGCCAGCAGTGGGTCGATACGGGCTGAGCATTATGATGATGAATAGACAGCTGTATGATTTGGTTAACCAGATTAGATTTGTAACTAAAAATATGATTATCTGTAAATTCCTACATGTATTTATTTATTTACTAACAAAATGGTCTATGTTGTCAGAAATAAAATTTGTTTTGACTTGATTGACCCGATTTACTAATACAAAGGAAAGGGAAAAGTTTTTTTACTAGCCTTTACTGACCCTCTGCTTGGCAAAGCCCCCACCCCCCCCCTCCCTTTTCCTACCACTCGTCTCGTTCCTATAAAGTTATATGATGGTTGAGGAAATACTTTAGGTTAGTTGCAAGTAGTGACTGATCCGTTTAACTGATCCGAATTCCTATACTTTAATGTGGGGATGATGTGAAGTGTATGTGAACTTCCCTACTAACTTAAGTCCTTGAAATAGGTGAATATACTCCTCCTCCTACTTTGATAAGTCTTTTACAGTGCAGGCTGTCCGGTTATGGAACGCGCTGCCGGTGGCTATCAGATGTGCCAAGTCACTTGCCATTTTTAAACGTATGCTCAGAGAACACTATCTGAGTATTTGTCTGAGTTGAATATATATGTATTTATTATTAATTATTTGTTTCTTAAATAAGTCTAAGTATGTATCTATAAATTATTATGAGTAGTTATTATTTAGATTCATGTAGTTTTCATTTATGTAAGTTTTATATTTTTTATTTTTATATAATTAGTATTAGTATGTATGTACATGTAGTATGTTAGGTACACCCCATGTAATGTCTACACAGTCCATTCCATCCAAAGGTTGTCTGGTAGAGATCGCTAATTAGCGATAAGACCGCCAATTGTATCCATAGATTTACGTAGTTGTTTTTTTTTATATGTATTTGTTTCGTGGTGTGCAATAAAGTATTATCTAATCTAATCTAATATATTATGTTGTGTTTCTGAGTAAAACATTATTATTTAGATGCTAATAAATAGATAGGTACTTCATAAAATTTTGTCTGTATTTCCAGACACGTTTTTCAAGTTTTTTTCTACGATGTAGGAAATTAACTGCTTAGCTTATACCTATGCGTTTGCAAATTTATTTTAACGCTTATATTAAGGAAAATTTGAATAAACTTGCATGATTTCAAGGTAGACTAAAACAATATACATTTTCAGAACACAATGCTATCAAAGGTATCAAATGGAACTAAAATGTTAGTCTAGTCTGGAGGTAAACATAGTAAAGACTAGTTTCCGCCTGTGGCGTCGCACGCGTGATTTGTCAATAAAAAGTACTTGATGCCTCAATACAGGACGGAATCTAATGTATTTTTATATATACCAAATTTCATCGAAATCAGTCTAGCCGTTTAGTCGTGAAAACTGAACAAATAGACAAAGAATTACTTTCGAATTATAATATATTATTAGTTATTGAGTGCAACAAATAATTAAAAAACAATTCAACATGATTTATAAAAAATCTTTTTCGTCGGCTGTTTTACACATAGCTATTTTTTTATCCTTCGTCATTCGACTTTAATTCTAGCAATTAGCATTAATAACAAGTCAAAACCGAACAATTACCTCATATAAAATCTTTGACCCGTTTTCAACCTAAATGCAAACATTAGGCGCACGCAACGCAACCTGCGTGTCTTCGCTATCGAGCCTAGCATGCAAGCTGACACACCTAGTGCAATACAATATTGAACGAATACAACTATTATTATCAGTTTTTATTTTTAACAGACGTTTAGATCCCACTACTGGGCACGGGCCTCCCCTATTCCTTCCAGTCACTAGGAATGGTCGAATATCTTTCGGTCTCTCTTCACCGTTGTTTACGATTTGCGATGTCTTCAAGCTGTGACTACTTGGATAACAGCCATGACCAGCTCCAGCCAATCATTGAGCGACTTGAGCCTGGCTTGGCTTTCGTAGGTATCAACATACAAAAAGTATCATACTAAAAGTAATATTAAAAATCTACAAATACCTGATGGAGACGCTTTGGACAGGATTTTAAAATTTTTAATCGGTCGGCAACGCGCGATTTATACTTTTGGTGTTACTAACGTTCATAGACGACCTCCGTGGCTCAGTAGGCGAATAGCCGGCTGAGACGCAGGAGGTAGCGGGTTCAATTCCCGCTGCGGAACAAATGTTTGCATGATCTAAAGATATTTGTTCCGGGTCTGGATGTTTTTCTATATATTATTAAGTATGTATTTAAAAAAAAAATTATATAAGTATTCTATCAGTTATCTGGTTCCCATAGTACAAGCTCTGCTTAGTTTGGGGCTAGATAGCGTTGTGTGAAATGTCCAGTAATATTTATTTATTTATTTATTATTTATGTATAGGTTACGGTAACCGCGTACCATCAGTAGGCCTTGCACAGTAACTGTAGAGAAGTCATGAGTCATTTTTCGTAACACAGAAGACACTAAACTTGTCGACCGTCTCGAGCACGGCGATTGCAAAAGTGCACGGGAAGAAACGTTGTCGACACTTCCTCGACAGTAGTCTACTACGCCGAGCACGATAGCCATTTTTTTCTCTATCTCTTTGACATTTAAGGATAGACAACTTTCTTCTGAAATTGTCTAGGTCTTGCGATGCCTAGACAACACTGTCTTCTCAAGTTGTTTTTTTCGCACTCTTCACAATCGTGCGCTTGCGAATAATTTTTGGTTAGATATTTAATTAATTATATATACAACGTACGTTGCTATAGACAGAGTTTCCGTCTCTTGTCTAGGAAGAAAATTTATTGAGTTTGCTCGGGGCAAAGACAATTTCGGAAGAATCGACAGAGAATAATGCTTTATTGTACATCACACTTAAATTTAAAAAACAAATAACAATACACGCAGAAATACAAATTGCGGTCAGAGCCTTGTCGTCTCTTCGAAGAGAAGACAAGGAAATCGCTGTGCTAGCCTTGCTGGTCGACCGTATTCTTGTTTGTTACCTTAGTACTACTGGTTCGCCCCGAACTGAGATCTCGCGAGTCTCCCATAAAAACAAAAAAATATTATTCGTAATCTTCGACTATCAAAAGAGTGCAACGAAATAAATAACCACTTAACTTGACCTATAGTTTCATTCAAATTACACGTAACGGGAGTTCATGATAATTGGATATAATTTTAATAAATAGAGATAGGCCTTGACTTCGACCTTGATCGGCCTGCGCCTATGTATTAGCATATGTATGTCATTGACATTCCGAACGAAAATCCTCAAGAAGTGTTTTGTTGACACTCTCGTTTGGCAATGATCTTAATCAGCTCTCTGGATCGTCTGCGATCTTTATTAAGCTTAACTTTAATTTGTATATTGAAGTTATCATGGCAACTGTGCCGAAATATCGTAAAACTCAAAAACTCACAAATCAAAAATCAAAAATTGACGACCTCCGTGGTGCAATAGGCGAATAGCCGGCTGAGACGCAGGAGGTAGTGGGTTCGATTCCCGCCGCGAGACAAATGTTTGCATGATCTACAGATATTTGTTCCGGGTCTGGTTGTTTCTCTATATATTATAAGTATGTATTTACAAAAAAAGATGTATATAAGTATTCTATCAGTTATCTGGTTCCCATAGTACAAGCTCTGCTTAGTTTGGGGCTAGATAGCGTTGTGTGAAATGTCCAGCAATATTTATTTATTTAATCTTAAATTTAATTAATCATCTAAATGAATACGTATTTATTTACTAGATATCGGCTATTTTTACATGCGATTTCATTTATAGACGAACACAAAATGCCTTATGAATTAAAATATTTTTTTTTTACATTAATTTACTAACTATCTTAATAACTAAGTTAATAAGCTTTGTGTCATCATCATCATCAACCTATAACAGTCCACTGCTGGACGTAGGTCTCTCCCAGGGTGCGCCATTGAGCCCGATCCTCAGCTCTTCTCATCCAATCCTTGCCGACACAGCGCGCAAATCGTCACTCCATCTAGCCGGAGGGCGTCCTAAACTTCGCTTGCCTAGACGTGGTCTACACTCCAGAACACGTTTAGGTTATCGATCCTGCGGTAGATATAACCGGCCCACTGCCACTTCAGCTTGCTGCCCCTCTGAGCTATGTTGATCACCTTGGTTCTCTGTCGGATAACCTAGTTTCTGATTCTATCCTTCAGAGAAATTCCGTCGAAGACAAGCTTTGTGCACTTTGTTGTAATTGGATGTTGTTTCAGTGTTTCTGTAGATCAATGTATGAATACATGGTTAAGTTTGAGTCATCATCATCATCATCCACACTCTGACTTCGCCCGCTGCTGGGTATAGGCCTCCCTTTGCATGTGCCATTCTCCACGGTCCTGTGTTAGCCTCATACAGGTTCGACCCGCGATGCTTGCTAGATCATCTGCCGATCTCGCTGCTGGTCGACCGACGTTTCTCTACCCTGTTCGAGGACGCCATTCAGTTACCGCCTTACTCCACCAGATTGAGTTGTTTCTGCCAACTCATTTACTCTTTTCGTAAAACAAAGACCTGCAAAACTAGAATCGAAAAAAGGATCTTTCAAACAGGAAACTGAAATTTCGCTAAAATCTCAGTTCTATACTTAGAATCGCCTTGAATAGTTTAAAATTGATTGCTTAATAATTTATGAATATTATTATGCCATGGCCTTCGCAGCATGCCTTTTAGCTAGGTCATCTACTTTTGGCTAAGATATATATAGAAACTAATTTATTTTTAGAATATATAGCACAGTAATACGAGTTGTATACGATTTTTGAGTGTCGAAGGTTGGCTAATAATTATATTAAAATGTTGATGCCAAATAAAGATTACATGACGCGGAAATACTTTGAATAACTATTATGACTTCCAATTAATGTAAAAGGAATTAATTAATAAATATATAAATTATTTTAAGCTGAATGCCGTTAAATTGTCAATAAAACATGCATGTAAAATATTCAATGAGCATGACCTTGACCTATTCAACTGCAGTATTTCATCTCTTAAGAACACAGTTAATAATATCTTCTTTGATCGATTTGGAACACGTGTGACTGAGTGGGGATGAGTTTTTAATGACTAATCTTGTACTATATCTAGTAAATTGAGGAATGGCACCTGAGGGCTTAGCCAAGTTACAGTCGATTAGCGATGACGCTAGTCGATAAGTCCGAAAATGTATGGGATTTGACACATACTATAGAAATACCACGTGATACAGCGACAACAAATGTATGTAGAAATCGAATAGATTCGCAGCGAATGTATTTTGGCTACGGGCCCTGATTTGGTATCCTGAACGTGAGTGTTCGGTTAGATTTTGTATTTTGTTGTTGCTTGTTAGTATAATCTGATTATATCACTAGAAACCTTTGAATGGCCTATTTATTACTATTTACTGTAACTATTGTGTTTAATATGTGCCGATGGTTTTCCTAAAATAAATAAAACGAAATGCAAATATGAACTACTTGATACGACAAACGGTAACGTGTAGTAAACTACAGAATCAAATTAAAAAAAATCAAAAAATGTTTTATTTGTTTTATATCAATTTTTACAATTCTGGTTGAAGCCCTGGCTCCTGAACTAGCGTGAGCTGTACGTCAGGAGTCAGTTTCTTCCCACATTAAATGACAAAATAAAATACATAAGTGGTACACTAGTTACAATGATAGATAAACAGCCAATATAATTTAGGTAGATGTTTGCCTGATGTATAATTAAATGTTTATCTATTTATTTATTTTTAAACTATTATATTATATAATATAAAATGTGTTGTGTCCAAGCAAGTAAGGATAAAACAAAAAAATTATGAAGTGTAGATAAATCTATTGTAAGACTAGTTGACTCGCCCGCGGCTTCGCACGCTTGAAATTTTCCATTCCCGCGGAACTTTGGGATAAAAACTATATAAAATACTCTTGTCAAAGTGACGCGACACTTCATGTAAATGAATTCACGTCCATGAACGACAGTTGAATTATATGGATACATAAAAAGTTTCCGCGCACTTCACGAATTCACAAACACAAATTATAAAGAAGATATTCAAGGATTCACCAATATTTGACAACAAACATATATGTCACATTTGTCTGTGGTCAAATATTTATAGTGCGTTCAGAAATTAAATAATTAAAATAACGTTTTGATAACAAATGAAATAAACGCATCAAGTTTGACAGGTACGAACAGTTTGTATGGGAAAATAAAATAATAATAATAATAAATAAATATGGCTGGACATTTCACACAGCGCTATCTAGCCCCAAACTAAGCAGAGCTTGTACTATGGGAACCAAATAACTGATAGAATACTTACTATATACTATTTTTTTTGTAAATACATACTTATAATATATAGGAAAAAATCCAGACCCGGAACAAATATCTGTAAATCATACAAACATTTGTTCCGCGGTGGGAATCGAACCCGCTACCTCCTGCGTCTCAGCCGGCTATTCGCCCACTGCGCCACGGAGGTCGTCAACAAAATAGTTACTTACTACTTTTTTTGCAAGCAAAATATGCGACAAAAATGACCTTATTTTTGTATTGCTTTTGACTAAGAAGCTCATTCTTTTTACAGCTCCAAGGGATTTGTATTTGATATTAATTTCAACTTGGTACCTCCACGCGTTACTGAGACAAAGGGTCTTGGACTCTTGACAGACAGACATAACACCCCTCATTTGTGCCGTCACCCTACATAAAAGGCC
The DNA here is from genome assembly GCA_963924445.1 of Philereme transversata. Taxonomy (NCBI): domain Eukaryota; kingdom Metazoa; phylum Arthropoda; class Insecta; order Lepidoptera; family Geometridae; genus Philereme; species Philereme transversata. Next base: position 11,849,998 of record OZ004353.1, read on the forward strand.
CTGCCTGAAAACCAGCGCTGCTTTGCATCATTTCTTGCAAAAGAGCTTAAAGCTGAGGCAGGACCTGTTTGGCCACGCGTGGCACGGAGTTGGTACATCTACCTACTGGTTGGATAGGTACCTATGTGGTCTAATATATATATCATGTATTGTATTGTTTCCTGTCTGTCTACTTTTTTGTTTGTGATCCGTTCTGTGTTTCTTTGTGTGTGTCAAATAAATATTCTATTATATTCTCATTTTGTTTTCAGGGTTACTAAACATAACGAAACGGATAAGATCCTATGGTTTCGCTTGATGGAACTATTGTTGTCTGCGTTCCGTAGTTCGCACAGGCTTCTTTAATGTCGACAATGAGAATAAAAATAGCTGGCTGGACTAGGGTAGCCTAGAGGGGTAGATTTAGCATAGTTATTTATTACATGCCTATGTTTGTTCGTGAGAAAATGCGTCTAAGCCTACCCCTAGACAGGTGCGGCAGATCGCACGTTTGCGGAATTGTAAAGACATTGAAACATTGTGTATAATATTATGGGTTTTTGTTATTTTACCATATGGTTAAACTGATGCCTATTTAAAACTTTTGAAAAATCTACATCGTACTGGGTAAGTAACAAAAAAAAACTGTTTTTATTTATTAGAATGGTAAATCCGTTATAACATAAATTATTTATTCAACAACAAACTTTAAAATTTCACAAACAAAAAATTACAATGGTTTACTAGGTATAATACAATTCAGGATGGAAAACACAGGTACCCAAACTAGGATTGACCTGTATGATGGCAACCTATACCTCCCTCCGGACTATGGTTCATAATGGAATGATCAGTGAATGTATGTGGTATGTACAAGGTATCAAACAAAGAAACTTGTTCTTCTCCTGTTGAAGACGAGATTTTTTTGCTACTATTTGTACCTCTTCTGATACTATTTTTTTTAACATCACTTAGTTACGATGGTGGACCTAATTAGAGAACAATTTTACTTAAGTAGAGAGAAAGTTTTGATGCAATCAAACAATAGAAATGCATTTTGTCTTAATATATAGTAATGTGTTTCCTATTGTAAGTTACGGATGAATGGAGCTACCTGTGCGTAACTAAATATTCAAAAAACAAAACTTAAACTAAAATCCAACATTAATAAACAGTGTGAACCGCATTAACATTGAATTAATTACAATAAAGGCATTTTAAAATGTAACGTAATTGATTATATCGTAAAATGACTTCCGATGCTGGCGAGACTAAGAATATTAGATGCACATGTGCAAGTCCTTGATTGCAAGTCAGCACTTAGCAGTTCCTATCGACTTATAATAAGCTAAATAGTTTTGAGGACCTCCGTGGCGCAGTGGGTGAATAGCCGGCTGATACGCAGGAGCTAGCGGGTTCGATTCCCGCCATGGAACTTAGTTTGCATGATCTGCAGATATTTGTTTCGAGTCTGGATGTTTTTCTATATATTATAAGTATGTATTTACCAAAAAAATGTATAAAAGTATTCTATTAGTTATCTGGTTCCCATAGTACAGGGTTTCTCAAAGTGGGGTACGCGAATCCCTAGGGGTTCGCCATTCGACGGCAGGGGGTTCGCGACAAGATTTACGTAATGGTGGCTTGATGACTGGTGTACGGCACACATGGTGGCGGCGCGCGACTGAATTCGTCGCTCGCTCGACTTTCTCTCGACTTCATACCGAGTCAGAATTAAGGTTAAAATTGTCCAAAATTACTCCTAAAATTGACTTCATTTGCGACAAGAAACAAGCACACCCATCACATTCATATTAAAAAGATATTTCTTTTGGGATTTTATTTGTTACCTTTTATTGAAATAAAAACCTTATTTTCTTCAACAGTCAATTTTTTTTTTGAAGGGTTGGGGGGGGGGGATTTAATTAGTTAGTTAAGGGGTTCGCTGACACCTGGAAACTTTCACAGGGGTTCGTGGAGCCGAATGTTTGAAAAACCCTGCCATAGTACAAGCTCTGCTTAGTTTGGGGTTTGGTGCGAAATGTCCAGCAATATTTAAAAAAAAGTTATTGCCAAACACAGCTGGATTATTATTATTAATATGTTTCTTTTAAATTGATATAAACGCAGCAGTCAGAGGAAACAGAAAGGAATTCATTCCTAGCTAAAAATGCGAAATTGTATCCACATTTCTATAAATGTAAAAAAATGAAAATAAACTGACGTTAGGTCAAAACACAAACAGACGCCGCGACAGAGCGAATACGAGATCAAAGGATAAGCTTGCTAACTACTGAGCAGATTGAACCAGAAAAAAGTTGGAGAAAGAGAAAAAAGAAAGAGGTATTTGTCCTGGCATCCATTGCTGGTAATGAAAAATAATTACTTGTATTGAACGGCCATATAACGCGTATGCACCTTTTTATTTAATATTCCATCGCTTCGAAAACAATTAAAACACAAACATATAAATAAATAATTATTACTTATCCACACTCGATGCCTATTCCAGTTCCTCTTTATTTTTTACTTCCCCCTATTTTTTATTGTGAAATGATAAAATCGAGTGTTGAAATTATAAAATGTGAGATCTCGAAAGTCTCAGTTTAAAAAAAAATATCATTTTTAATCTTTGACTATCAAAATAGTGCCACGAAATAAATAACCAACTAACTTGACCTATAGTTTCAGTGCAGTGCGGTTATTCTGGATTTCAGACTTTTGCCTATATTTGTGTCACGCATACCAAATTATAGCACTGTGGGGTCACAGGTCTACCCTGTGAATTTTATCAAAGTTCAGTTTTTATTATGGCTAATAACTGAAAAACTAAAGATTTTACTAAAAATAAAGACGGAGTCTAAATGTACTAATGAAGACATTTGACATTTGACGTCTCACTTGACCTAATAGTCTCATGTTTTTTTTTACCCCTCTGAACCCCAATATCTCAACAACCCCCAACATTTTTAGCTCTATATCAAATTTTACGATGATCGGATAAACGCTTCGAAAGTTATCCTCAGACAAACAAACATACATACATACAATGCCGATTTGCCTAAGTTGATTCAGAGATCTCGCTTCGCTCGATCAATAAATAACTTTAAAAGGGCCAAAGGCTAGTTAGTTACTTATTTACAATTCGGGCGCATTGCTTCCCTAATGAATTAGGTTCTAGGGAATCCGGGGATATGAATTATCGCATCGTAGATCATACGAAGGAATTCGACCTTCGATCAGTTATGGAAGCTGACACAACGGATGGAATTAATTGAAACATTCCGATCAAAGGCGTGAGTAGGTAGGCTAACCGTACTACATACAGTGGCCTTTGAACATCTGCTACTTATGAAAACAGAAATAAAAACATATTTACACTAAGAGTCGCTTGTCTCTCCCGCAGTCAAAGGCCATATAATCCTCTTTAAATTATGTCATTACGCCACGTAAGTTTTTTTGTAAATACAGGTATAAATTCATATAAATTAATAAACAATTATTTTGTTTGAGACGCTGTGGGTGGGTCACCTATGTTAGACAAAACAGTAGCTGGTATAATATGTTTAAAAAGCATTCCCTGAGGACTCATTTTCTCAGTTTCAAGCATAAAATGATTTAAAAAATAAATTAAAAAACAATTTTTGTAAATAGTTCGATCTTCGGCTTGTTTGATTCGTTGATTGCGATCAATCTTTTATCAGTTACAAAAACACTGCGGTCAAGGATTCGCATTTTCCGGTTTTAAGGACTATGCTAATACTATTAATTTGTAGTTTTTTTCACAAAATCAACAATTATAATATTTAACCGGGAGAGAACGTAGCTCATTGAAGTTATAGAAGCAAAACAAGTTTTATACTTAAAACGATCGTCGCGTCGGTTTATTTTTTATTTTGCTCTGAAAAAGGCTAGTGCAAAATTCAATTTGATTATATTTTGTTTAGCTTTAAATTCGGAATCCGTAGTCCTACTCGCCTCACCGGTAGATAAGCATTTTAAGGTGGTTAGATTCCTATACAAACAAACTGATGACACTAGATAACTGAACAGTTGAAATGCATCGGCAAATCAATAAAATTGCGCACATTAATTCTTAAGAAACATAATAACTAGAAAAAAAACTTTTGAATGACATTTCAAATAAGTGAAATTGATGAATAATAAAAAAATAAATAAATAATAAATATTGCTGGACATTTCACACAGCGCTATCTATCCCCAAACTAAGCAGAGCTTGTACTATGGGAACCAGATAACTGATAGAATACTTACATACTTTTTTTTTGTAAATACATACTTATAATATATAGAAAAACAACCAGACCCGAAACAAATATCTGTAGATCATACAAACATTTGTTCCGCGGCGGGAATCGAACCCACTACCTCCTGCGTCTCAGCCGGTTATTCACCCACTGCGCCACGGAGGTCGTCAATACTTAGATATTTATTTTATTTTTATTTATTTATTAATACTTAGATTCACAGTTATATTACCGTATATTATAAACTAAATAACATAGAACTTAAAACTAAACTTATTTAACTTATGTAAGTATGTACGTGTGCAATTTTATTGATTTTCCGACGATAATAAGACGTAAGTAACTAATTGATACGCATATGTTTAGACATTTTTACTGTTCTATTATCTAGTGAATCTAATCTAATTATAATTCTAGGGTGGGGGGAATAAGATCTGCACTGACGTCCCGCATTGGGGTGTATTGTGCGTTCTAACCTGACCCCAGCCATCCTAGCTCCTTGAATTAACGGAGCAGGATTTTGGGTTGATGGATGCAGCTTTCCAAGATCCCCGTGGATGCCGTTGTGTTAGCGGATGTGGATTTGATGAGATCCTGCAGACCCATCCTCAGCCTGATATCGCTCGTGGCCGTACAGTGAAGCATCACGTGCTCCACCGTCTCTTCCTCCTGACATGCGCGACAAAGCCCACTGTCCGTGGCCCCGGTCTTCATGAGGTTAAGTTCGCAGTGTCCTGTGATGATTCCCACCATCATCCTTAGATCCTCTCGTTTCATTTTTAACAGGGTATTTGTGGTTTTTCGATTCTTTACACGGAATATTGTTTTTGTTTGCTTGCAGTCGGTTCTGCGTTCCCGGACTTTCTGGTCCTCCTTTTCGGAGTTCATCCTCAGTCTATATATGATTTGATATCTAGTGAATGTGCACTGATTTTGTTTTTATAGGAATTGAACCACTTTAAGGCACAAAACGAAAAACAAAAGAATTACAACTTAAACTTACAACGAAGTTCTTAATTACTCTAAAGAACAAACAAAACATTGTTCAAAAACAAGTTGCAGCGCGCTATCTTCATTGTAAGCAATCTGTCTTCTACGTACGTTCATAACACCACTGTGACAACTCTAATCGTACCTACTGCAGGAGCTTCTTAATCAGGTTTCGAATTATATTAATTACCTAGTCAATAGTCTAGTTGGACGACTTTCGGGCGGTACTTATACAACCGTCTGATAAACGAATTTGTAAGGCGTTGCCACGTCGCGTCTGCGTTCGGTTCTAGAAAAAATAAAAGTAAATGAGTTGCTATCTCTAAAATGAATTTGTTTGTGTGTGGTGTACATTTTTATAAGCTTTTATTTTGTTTGTTTTTTGAAATCGGAACTTTATAATCAGGCATAAGTAAATTAAGTGAAAGAATATTCAATTATTTACAAGAATATAAAGTACAAAAGAAACAGCTGAAACATTTAAAGATCGTTGCAAACGATCTATCTATCTTTCTGGGCGTCTTGTCGAACCGACGTATGATCCGAGAGCTGCCGCTTATCTGGGTATCTGGTTGCAATTCAGCGGGGCAATTAATTATTTACCGGAACATTATTATTAGTACATCATCAATTCTAATCTGTAGTGCACCGCACTCCGTTTTAGCTTCGCTAATTTCGTTCCGTCCAAAGGGTGCCTGGAAGAGATAGCTCTTAGCGATAATGCCGCCCATTGTATTTGCTTTTTTAGTATTACATATTTACAATAAAGAGTTATACTACCTTACTGCTAAAGAAAGTTGCTTCATATTTATTTATTAAGAAACAGTTACTGCAAACTGACTGGTTTGTAAATTATGCGTTTGGACGCGTGAGAAGGCCATTCTGTATAGAACCGACAAATTATTTTAATTATAGCCCTAAATAACAAGGTGAAAAGACTTATATAGATTCTCTAACAGCTTTTTAGTGTTTGTAAACTGTGCGTTACACCCTGTTATTTATAGTTGAGAAATAAAAATTGCTTTGTCTCGCTCTGGAGGCGAGGTAGATAAGAACCATGGTAGGAACTAAATGCCTACCTAGACAAGTAGGGACGCTATTCACTGAACAGGTGAGGGCGTTATCACACTGGCGATTTGCGAGCGTGTTTGCCGTGAACTCGCCGCGAGCACGCCTCGGGCTGTGACATCGCAACGCGGAGGCCGCGTTCGCTCGCTCTATAGATTCACTCGCGCGCCGCCACACATCAGTGTGCCGTATTGTAGGAAAAACGCCGCATGCACGTTGCGAACTCGTTACACACATACACGGCGAGGTTGCTAAGTACTAGCAGTGAGCACGTTGAAAGATCGCCTCGCTGGAAACGCATTCGCAAATTGTCAGTTTGATAACGCTCTAAGTTGGTGACACTAAACAATATAGATATCATCCAGTCATAAATTACGCACCCCACTACTTAATTACGTCAAAGTAAAACAATCTTTATTCAATGAAATAATAAGGCTCATTTTAAAAACGTTAATTCATACTGCAAGTAAAATTCAAGTAACGTGTCGATTCGCAGGCATTTTCAGCTTGGATATATCTCTATTCAGAATGCCAAAATGAATAAACTTGATCTAAGTAAATTCGTTCATTGTTATAAGTACGGGATTTATCACGTACCGTTTTATCAATGTTACGCACGACAATGTTTCATAGAACCAAAACACTGTCAGACATTACACCGATAAAATTGTACGTAATAAAGCCCGTATCTATGTTATTGATTGAAATAAATCAAGAAAGTTTTTCGTGAATTCGTGTTTCAGTTTTTTCGAAAAAAGATTGTTAATCCAGATAGTAGATGCACGAAATCCTTGTAAAATCTATTTAATTTTGCCTAGGAAGTATTCACTCAAATTTCAGAGTTAAATTATAAATTATCATTACATTGACGCCTCGTTGTTGTTCCCCATTGTTATCATAATCTTTCGAAATCAAACATTAGGACAATACGCCCGAATTTGCCTCATAGCCTTGAGTTGCTTAATTGCTAGTTTCTAGTCTCGCTAGATATTTCTATTGCTAACTATTTCCTAAAGTGGTTAGTGCATGAATTATAATAGCTGGCAAATTATTTAGTTGCTATGTGAGATAATGTTATCGCACAATTAACTCAATACCATCATAATACATATGTATATAGGGTGTTTGATAATATACGCACAAAAATGAAAGAGGTTAGTTTGATGAGCATAATAAATAAATTTGTAACATGTTTACCGTAGAAATGTGAAATTTATTTTGACATGTAAAAACAAACACTTTATTAAACTTATGTTGTGCTATTGCATAATACTTGCCATCTAACCACAGATACTGTATTGGTTACATCTCGAGATATCTCTTGTTGTCCCTAACCCTAAATCCACAGCCATTTCCTAAAGAAATATCAAATCGACCTTTAATTTTGGATGTCGATTGCAAGAGTAGGCAGTAAGTTTTATATCGAATTAATCACGTAAATTTAGTCGATTTTCTTTAAAATTTGATAAAATTCTAGTAGTTTTTTTTTGAGAAGTCTTTTTTTATGTTTTGAGCAACCGTTACTTAAATATCGTCCGTATATTTCCAAACATTCTGTATATTGTAGGTAACTATTCGGTAGTCTCAATGATGATTCGGTGTTTCGGAGGGTACGTTTTGGAAAAGGCCAATTATAGTGTCTTCTAGAACAGTTCTGACTAGATTTCAAGATTTCTTACATCTTTAATGTAACTAGCTTTATAGGTGTATTGTTACTTGATGTAATATTTTTACGACAGTAATTTAAATAGTTGATTTAAATAGTTATACGAAGATAAAAATATATAGGTAACCTATCATCAACTTCCGACAGCGATCAATATTTCATATTTATCAGCCGGATGACTTATCTCGTTTTATAAAAGCAGTTTCACTATACGCTACTCCCCGGCTTTACGTCTTTAACACATCAATCCTTAGAGTGTAACTTCCGCTCTTGCGCCTCCACCCTCATCTGGCCTTCTAAAGCAAGCCATGGATGGCCAGGGAGTACAAAGACTCAGCGGTGTCGCCACACACAGAACTCTCGCCATGAGCGTGCCACGCGAGGTTATTATTATAGTAATAATACCACAGTCTCATAACCATTATGGAGGTTGAAGGTTCACGAATTGAACCGACAATGGTTCGGCCATTGTCGGTCGAAACAGCGATAAAACGGTACGTGATAAATCCCGTATTTATAAATGATCATAACCACTACTTCCAGTTTCCGATAAAATTTCGTCTTGTAAGTGCCATTGTTTCCAGTGAAACTTACATTAGTACTCTAGTTAACTAAATAAATACAAAAAAAACTTTTTGTCATCGAGTTAGATACCAAATGTAAGTAATTATAGCTAGATCCAGACAGACGCCCATTTGCATTTAAAATGTCACTATTTCCAAGGTCTATTCAAACTCACGATACACGTAAAATTATTCAAAAATGTTTCTTTTAATATGTATTTTTCGCTTCATACTCAGGCAGTATTAGCATTTAGGCAGGTAGGTTTTAACCAATTTAAAATTTATCAAATTTATTTAATGTATTTGAATTCAGCATATATATTTAATTTTTAAAGTAGTATGTTTTAGCTGGACCACTACCTCACCTGATGTAAGTGATAGTGTAGTCGAAGATGAAGCTCGCTTGTCTAGAAATAACTTGTTCACTCTGGATTTGAAGTTTTTGAAGGAACACGGTGCCTCGTATCATTATCTCGATCTAAAGGTTGTCTGGGAGATATCGCTATCGTTAGTGATTTTATTTACTCAATATACATACATTTATTTGTTAAATTATTTTCCATTTGTTGTATCTAGCTTGTAAGGTTTGATAAATATTTTTTATTCATTCATTCATTCATTCACTATTGCTATGGGTTAATAGAATAGAATAGAATAGAATACTCTTTATTGCACACCAACAAAATTAAAAATACAATAAAAATACACAAAATTAAGGTAAGTACAATGGGCGGTCTTATCCCTAAAAGCTATCTCTTCCAGACAACCTTTGGATGGACATGACAAAACAAAATCAAAAAGACGGCGGTGTATCTACGAGTATGATCATAAACCTACATAAACTACCTATACTTACTAATAAACTAAATATATATACCTTTTTTTTTTTTTTAATCAGTTAAAATATATATACTTACAAAATATAATAATATTAATAACCACGACACGAATTGGTCAAATATTATGAAATCCACGATGCGAATTCAGTCGATCTTTATGAATTTTCCATTTTCCCGTTTTTACAAGTGTCACGACACGAATTTTACGCTGTATACATTTTAATACCTACTGTTAATAAAAAAAAAGTGTTTTGCTCACTTTGTAAATAATATGTTATTAAGGTCCGATTTAATTCTATCAAGATGTTCCAAAGCCTCAAAATGCATGCGGTGGTCGATATAAATTTAATATCCGCCTAGATTTAGTCCGTAGCCGCTGCTGGCTAGTGCTCGGAATCTCGTGTAAACACGGCCGCGTTTAGTCGAACGTTGGGCGCCTGGTAGGTCTTGCTAGGTAGGGATGATTTGAAGCTACGAAACTGCAGATTATTTTTTAATATTCGAATTTAATCGAACACAGGATTGATTTATAGAGTTTACCTGCTGTACGGTTGTTTTTGGGCTATGAAACTGGGTAAACCTTCCGATTTCAAAATGCATTTTTTTTGACAAGCAGCAGAGTTACGTTGATTATTAACTTGTGCTTAAACCAAAGTACTTATTACGTTTTTTTTACTTAGAAAACTTTCTTGATTTATTTCAATCAATATTATAAATACGGGTTTTATCACATATCGTTTTATCTGTTCGAAGACTGCCGAAGAGAGCAGCAGTGATGATAATGGTGAATTCGCAGAGGGCTGCGGCGCGTAGTGCAAGGCGAGACGCAGTTCGGGGCGGATCGCACTCACCCTGATGAAGGTTCACGAATTGAATCGAAACATTGTCGAAACCCCGATAAAACGGTAGTTACGTCATTAATCCTGTATTTATAATAATGGTCTTATTACAACCAACGTAGGTTTAATAATAAATAGTAGTTTGTTTTTATAATTATTTGTTTTAAATTATGTGGGGTTTGCTTAAAAACTCACGATCTAAGTTTAACATCTTCAAGCAGCCTGTAAAGTCCGATATAAGCTTGGCCAGTAGTTCAAACGAACTTTTTTACCATAAAACCATTACTTCCACTTGTTTAAGATGACTTAGGTACAGACAGCGTCGCTAACTGGTAACCCCTTGCATGTTAAAAAAACAACAAAAACAACGAGCCTTACAGTAGTCGAATAAGACATGTAACATTTAACCACCTCACGCGCTCATTGGTCAAATCAAATAACGCGCGCTTCTCCGGTTTCCTGTTACACATTTACGTCCCTTTTGCCAAAATCACTCCCACAAACCGAGAGGAAGGATGTTACACATCTAAAAGTTTGTTGATATAGATTTTATCTAAGCACACGACATGTATTAAAAACTATTTGTAAACCAACCTTCTACAAGTTTTTATTTAAGTCTTTAAACATACATGGGGTTACCAGTGAGCGACGCTGTCTGTACTTCTACCATTTGAATGAAAGGACTCTGGCAGCTCCTGCGTCTTTTTTCTTTAGTAATAGTTGTTTATCGCCAGTTGCATAGCCTGGTGTATTGCACGAAGCGCGCGTGCACCGTTTTCAGTCAAAAACAACGCTGCGACCACGACTCCGATAGAGTGTTACCGTGGTTCGGCCGACCGCTGCACTGTCTACTTGCGCCTACGAAACCATAGAGACGAGCCTTGTGCTTTATTTTTCCAGCATTGAGTGAACTAGCGGTCGCTGTTTTTAGTTTTTACGTTGTAGCGCTCACTGGCAGTTCAGTGATTATTTTGGGATAGCATCAAGGCTTATTTTCAGGTTCTATATTTCGAGCCAAGCTTTGTTAAGTAGAGGAGAAATACAAGACGAAACATTCGATGAGTATTATCTAATTTAAAAAATGGTCTGCTTAGTGGAATTATAAGTATTTTTAAACGAACTGATCTTATATAACATATAATAACGATTTCCTTAGAAATACGAAATTATTGTTCGCCAAATACAAGTTTAGAGTAATGCTTCTCCTAAATACTAATAAATATTTATTTTTCTATATCCATTTCTAAAAAACTGGTTTTAATAGGTACAAGGTAATCTATTTATGAATCTATCTAGTAAAACAAAACGCATAAATCTGAATTGATATGCATGCTATTATGACTCGCAACAAAATATTACAAAATTGTGCAAAATCTATTTTTAACCGGCCTTATCGATCGCGAAAGTTTAAAACAATACATGGTCATTTCGATTTAATCTTTTAAATCTAGACATTTTGTAAACTAATGTTACACATATTAGTTTACAAAATGTCTAAATTGATTAATACTTATCAGTTTTTACGTACCTACAGTGAATCGAATAGATATAATTCTTGATTTATTGTGTTTTTGTGAAATTGTCATATCTATGTACAATTCAATTATCCATGTTATGAAGTAAATTTAACTGAATAACCTAACATTGTAATCTCGAAAGAAAATGGAAGCAAATCAGTTCCAATATTCCTAGGTAAAAAGTCATCCATTTTATTTTTTTATTTATTTTTAACCTGTGTTATCCCACTGCAGGGCAAAGGCCTCCCTTCCCTCTTTCCAGTTTTTTCTGTTCTTTGCTGTAGTGGACCAGTCTGGTAAATGCACATCTAAGTCATCACGCCATCTCCGTGGTGGTCTGCCGCGTGGGCGTGTTGCGTTAGGAACCCAATCAGTTGTGATCTTTGCCCATAGATCTTCGGGCATGCGGCAGACGTGGCCGGCCCAATCCCACTTCCATTTGCAATTTTTAAATTTATTTGATGTCTAAAACAAGATTAAAACTATATCGTAAAGCCGGGTACATGTTATTTGCAACATACATGTAATGCAATATTTCTCATACAGTTTTATACTCATACATGTGTTTGCGACCGCACTAAAAACAACTGCTCATTTATATTACAATTTTTTTTTTTTTTTTCGGAAATAAAAATTTATTTCCGGTTTTAATCGGTTTATTCGGAAAACATGCAGTACTTACATCTATAAGAAATAACTTTAAACACTAATTAACATTTACATATTTTCGCATATAAGAAAACCGTTCGCGTACAGATTATTTGCACCGCAACATGTAATGTAAACAATATGTTGTTATTCAAATAATCTGTACTCGTCCTAAGATTTATCACATATAAGGATATGTGGCTAATACAAATAATATTAAGAGCTGTACTTTTGCTGAGATCTACTTTAGACATTGGGGCATTTTAAGAAAAATATGATTGAAGTGTTTAGAAGCTGCTGCATGGTGTTCCGTGTCCCTAGCACAGTGGGGGCGTGGCGGGAAAAGTTGCACATTATTTACGACGGCCACGAAGCCGATGCTGCGATAAGGCGCGTCGCAGTCGCCGCGTCACGATCTCTGCTATCTCCTGATGCCGATATTGGACTATACTACTATTAAATACTACTCTCGCCTGCACACAACAGTGTGGTGTGCATGCCGCCTAATACGGATCTACTTAGCCGGAGGACATTACGTTGGCTTTTCAAGATTCATCCGTGTCTTCACAATCAAACATGCCTTTCAGATATCTTAACATCGGCAATAGGAAGTCCACTATTGAGCATAAGCACAGATTTACAGCTCCAGATATTGTGCGGCCTACACCCAACGGTTTGCAGCAACTTTTTTAAGGTAGTATTACCCTTAAGTGGTAAACTTTATTTCAGAACTCTACGAAATATTGAAATAAAATATGATTATCAATCATATAATATATGTGTACCTTCGTGGGGGCTCTACTCACAATAGAGTTACTTAAACCCTCAGTCGACTACTCGCCCTCTGCTCCAGAAGTCATCAACAAACAAAATGTTGTTTATATCTAAATCTATGTTATTATGGTATGCTTGATATTTAAACTTACTATTTAACCTATCTAATTGATTAATACTATCTGAATTATACTAACTTACCATTTGGCAAGACTTGGTGACGACATGTGGTGTAAGGCCTTGACCGAAGACCTGGCCAAGAGAAAGCAAAAGAGGCCATGGCAAAATCAAAACCTTTTTATTTGTTAAAATCATAAGGATCACTTTGAAACGTCAATTTTACTGCCTGGTCCTTCGTTACAAGCCAGGAAAGAAATGCAAAAAGAATGCTGGTTGTTTTTTTTAAATGATCCTTTTAGAATACATAACAATAAAGAAAATAAATTACGTCTAAATTGTAACATTTTTGAACGAGCAATTTCAATCCCAAGCTTCTTATAATCATCTATTATATTCAAATCATATAAGTAAACCGATATTGTATAGTATGTTTTTTTATAAAGATTTAAAATTTGTTAATTGTCAATTTTTGTATATCACTTGGAAGTTTCTTATAAAAGCGTACACCTACTAAAGAGATAAGCCAAGAACACTAAAGCAGACCATCAGCCCGGTGGGTGGAGGATATAGAGACCGTAGAGGGTATGACCTGAAGGCGAGTAGCACAAAAAGGATGCTCAAGGTTTTAATTTCATAAGGATGGATTTATGCAACTCGTGTTTTTATGTCCATTCTGTGCCTCATACATAATGGACTGAGTGACGTGTCCTGACTTTGATGTTGATATAGCCGAGAAGATGAAGAATACTGATCGTAGATAAAATGACCAATTAATTGGTGAAATAATTAAATTATTTCACCGTGTCATGAGGATTAAGTAATATAGGGCCGACTTTTACAGTCCAGTACATTTTAAAAGGTGACCTCGAAAATGCATTTTGTGCTATCAGAATTAATAATTCTTACCTACCTGTGATACCACATAATACCTACTATAAATAAAACCAATCAATAAATGATAATAATTTGTTGTGTTAGGTAAAGTACTTTCATTGATTATAACAGCATGCATAGTAACCAGATTGTGGTTGAATATATGACTTTTCTAACTCAAATCGATATTTTGATTCGGAGAAAATGAGACAGACATCTAGACTAAAGGGCCGTTGCCCTATGAACACAGATTACTTACCTACCTACTACTCTACTAAGGACAATGATCTACTAAACGTTGCAGATACATACATACATACATACATACATAGAAGACTGGTGGATGCGGTATACTAATCTTATCTAATTTACTTTCTTGGACGATTTGCGATGTTTATACCGTTTTTTAATCAGAACCTCTTAATTTAGCAAAACCGCTATTAATTTAAATTAAATTAAAAATCAAACGGTCCTTTCACCATCCAAACGAGTTCACACATCAACTGCAATCAAAAACGCGACCAAAGGTTAGGTATAGCTTAAACTAGTAATTATAACTTTTGTGCTATTAATTCAAATATTGGCTAAGCTATAATGAAATAAGCATAATAACGTATGCAGTTATTATTTAGATTTATGGTAGACAGTCAATGACCTAAGATGGGTATAGCAACCGGGGGAAATCCTAACTCAACCGTGCGGAACCGTACTCTTAGTAAAAAAGGCCTCAGAAAGTTGAAAATGTGAGTCAAAAATGCATTTACAGTTCCGCTATAAACCAGTTGCGCCTTTTTGAATATGCCTCAAAAATGGGCACGTAATGCACCAAAATAATCAGTAGGTATGGCTCGCATAAATGTAAATGCTCAACTTAAACCTGCACGGTCATCATCCCTATACTCCCTGCGACCCATTTCATCAGAATGGGGAAACCTTACCGATTAAGTGATTTTTCTTTTAAATGATATGTGTGAGCATTGTTTTGGGGAAGAAGCTGTCTTCTGTAATACAGTTTTTTAACTAAAACAGAATACAGAGGACTCTTTACTTTGTATCTGAAATAAATTAATTTAATTTGTTTAATATCTAAAGTGGCGCAAAATGCTTTTAATAACAGAAGGAATATACAATGATTTACAATAAAATACAGAAAAAACAGTTGAATCATCTAAATACCAATGTAAACGATCTATAGATTGCTCAACTCCAGATCACTACCAGGCAGAAGTATCCCCAAGACACTGGCTGCATTGCCCCGCTGAATTGCAATGCTTATGCGTTGACCCAGATAAGCGCCAGCTCTCGGATCACACGTCGCTTTGACCAGACGCCCAGAAATAATTTTTGGAAACGCGATGGGCCCCTTGGATCCAGAGTCTCGACCCAATATGGCTCAATTACGTAAGCTCTGTCGAGACTTCCATATTTGCGCCGCTTGAGATCTTCGGCTGAATTTGCCGCCACACCGGCCCCAACTGCTGTACCAGACAGATGAAATGACGCAAGGGTATCGACGCACGTGGCGTCCCACAGCAAAGGCCTACCCTTCTCCCAAGGTACAAGAGTCATGCCGTCAGGCCTCTTACAATCATCACGTATCAGACCGTTCGATTCGGAACGTCTGGAACGTTGGCGCTGCAAAAAGCCCGGCGTTTCATTAAATAGTTAAACGTTTGTTTAAATTAATTTTGGGTAGTTTTATTTATTTGTAGCCTACTGGACTTTGAATTCTCAACATGAGCAGGTACTTTTTTTTAAACTTTAAATCCTCGTATAGTACCTGTACATCACGGGAGTGACCAACGTGTTAAGCCGGACTCTTAATAGCTAAAACCACTACTGTTTTTCATCAGGATGCCTGATCTGTCAAGCTTGTGGATACGCACGAGCATTCTTCCGCAATCTCGATGGCGTTGGCTTTTATGGGCCTCCTAAACTGGACATAAACATTTTTATATTCCTTCGTGTAGGAGAGGCTCGCGGAAACACCGGGCGCGCCTTCTTGGGATCATGTTTTCCAACAGCGATCATCTCCGGGGCTGCCGCTTGGACCTCTGTTATGGGGGCTAGATAATGGAGGCATGGAGGTTACTCATTCGACGCCCAAGCCTTTAGCTGCGGATTGGATTGCTTGTTGAGATTTATCTCTTCCTTTCTGCAGCATATTTTTGGATCATAACATCCTCACATAAAGTTATAATCGGTCTCCTTGATTCGTCACTTCTAGCCATATACTTTACTAAGGCCGGAAGGGTCAAGTCATTTCCTGCTATGGCGAACACTTATATCGGGAACGCCCATGCTGAGCACTCACTCAATGTGTGGTGCGCCGAGTCTTGGCTTTCTCAGTGGTGACTCCCCGGGTTTGGTTCCCTCCAAATTTGACAAAGATATTTCGAAAAGCAGCCGTGTCCCGAAAGTACCTGTTTCAACCGGAAGGTAACCGTCCCATGCTCCTTAGTAAGCCACTCATCTAGTACCGGCCGAACTGCTTCAATTGTTCTATGGCTGGCACTAGGATGAGTCAGCCTCTCGCGCCACATTTCAACCAACTCTTGATAGAGCTCGAGTCCTTCTATTTCCCTTGGAGCTGGACGGTGACACCAATCGAGTTCCTCCACGCGCCAAAAATAAATTGCTGCGAGGGTATTAGTGTCCAGGTTCCAGGGTGATGAAGCTACCAACAAGCACGCTGCCTCGAATGTGCAAGTGTGGTAGTCCCTGATCACCCTCCGGTGTTCACAATAGGGCGATGCTCTGGCTGTTCATACCGGGGCTCCATACAAAGCCATGGAGCGCACCACCCCCATGTAAAGGTGGCGACAGCCCATGCTTGCCCCTCTTAGGTTGGACAGTAGCCCTCCGAGTACAGCCACCGTGCGCATCAACGTCGACTTCAGCTGCTGAAAGTGGAAGTTCCATTGGCTATCGAGGAAAAGTCCCAGATATACTAAATATTCTACCAACTTATAAGTCAAATTCAATTCTGAATCAATCAACAGCAAAGGCATTTGCAACTCTTCCAACCTCAGCCTCTGCAAATAATCGCAGACCTTGATGTTTTTTCAACCCCGACCCAAAAGTAGGGGTGTTATAAGTTTGACAGCTAAGTCTGTCTGTGTCTCTGTGGCATCGTAGTTCTGATACGAATGTACCGATTCGGACGTGGTTCTTACATAGGTACATTTCGCGTTTTTTTCTTTTTCGCGCGGTTGGATCCGTAAACAATGAAATATAACAATTTAGAACTATCAAAGTTTGGTATTATAGTAGTCTGATTTTTAAATATCACACTATTGTTGTAGATGCGAAAGTTTGGATGTTTGTTTATTTATTTGTTTGTTTGTTTCTTACTCAATTACGTCGTAATGGCTGAACTGATTTGGATGAAATTTAGTATGTACGTAGATTATAACATGGATTAACACATAGGCTACTTTTCATCCTATAAATCAGGTCTCATGGGATAAAAATAGGGTCTCATGTCAAGTCGCAACAGCGAGTTTAGCTTTCTTTCTAGGTTACCTACACATTTAGTAGTGTCACGCATACGAAGTCGCAGGCAAGAGCTAGTTAATTAATATGCGAGGCGTTTTTGCATTTTGTCACGAAACCCCAAGTCAATTGACCTAATACTCGCTACTGAGTACCATAATGTACTTTAAATGAGGGTACCGCGAACTAAGTCGACCTTAAGAAAGAAAAAATCGGTCGTCCCACAATAGATTTGGAATCACGCTAATATTATAAATGTGAAAGTTTGGATGTTTGTTTGTTACTCAATCTCGTCGTAACGGCTGAACCAATTTCGATGAAATTTGGTATATAGATAGACCTGGGCCCGTAGCCAAGTTACATTCGCCACGAATCTATTCGATTTCTACATATATTTGTTGTCGCTGAATGACGTAGTATTTCTATAGCATGTGTCAAATCCCATATATTTTCGGACGTATCGACTAGCGTCATCGCTAATCGACTGTAACTTTGCTAAGCCCTCTGGATTGAAACATATGCTACTTAATATTGACAAAACACGTGTGCAAAGCCGCTGGCGGAAGCTAGTTATTAATTGATCTTGACATTAATTGATTAATTGTGGATGTTTTTCCATATATTATAAGCATGTGTTTACGACCATGACATGACGACCTCCGTGGTGCAGTAGGCGAATAGCCGGCTGAGACGCAGGAGGTAGCGGGTTCAATTCACACCGCGGAATTCAATGTTTGCATGACTTACAGATATTTCTTCCGGGTCTGGTTGTTTCTCTATATATTGTAAGTATGTATTTACAAAAAAAATGTATATAAGTATTCTATCAGTTATCTGGTTTCCATAGTACAACCTCTGCTTAGTTTAGGGCTAGATAGCGCTGTGTGAAATATCTAGTAATATTTATTTATTTTATTAATTGATCAACTTGGGCAAATCGGCGTTGTATGTATTATGTATGTATGTTTGTTTGTCCGAGGATAACTTTCGAAGCTTTTATCCGATCATCGTGAAATCTGGTATTGTTATAAGGTAATGATGGCACAATTTTAGTGTGACTAAATGAGCTAAAAATTTTGAGGGGTTGTTGAGATATTGGGGTTCAAGGGGGGTAAAAATAAAACAAAATAAGATTATCTGATCAAGTGAGACGTCTAATAAAAGGTTAATTAGAACATTTCAACCCCGTTTATTTTTAGATTAATCCTAGTAGTTTTTGAGTTATTATTAGCCATAATAAAAACTGAACTTTGTCAAAATTCTCAGGCACAGGGTACACCAGTGACCCCACAGTGCCGAAATTTAGTATTCGTGTAGCTTTAGTGATACAAATACAGGGTAAAGTCTGAAATCCAGAATAACTGCAATTTCGTCCCCTAAAAAGAGTTACCAATTAACATGAACCCCCGTTACTTGTAATTTAAATGAATCTGTGGGGCAAATAGTTGGATGTTCATTTCGTGGCACTAATTTATAGACGATATTTTAATCACGACCTCCGTGGTGCAGTGGGCGAATAGCCGGCTGAGACGCAGGAGGTAGCGGGTTCGATTCCCGCCGCGGAACAAATGTTTGCATGATCTACAGATATTTGTTCCGGGTCTGGAATTTCTCTATATATTATAAGTATGTATTTACGAAAAAAAAATGTATATAAGTATTCTATCAGTTATGGTTCCCATAGTACAAGCTCTGCTTAGTTTGGGGCTAGATAGCGCTGTGTGAAATGTGCAGCAATATTTATTTATTTATTTATTTATTTTATTCGTCAAAGTCAAGATTATGAGTAATATTTTTTCGGTTTTTTGGAAAACTCGTGAGATATCAGTTCGGGGCGAACCACTAGTCTAATAGAAACGATTCCCTACTGGCATCCTTCAATATTAGGAGTTTGAATGGTTAGTCGTAGTGATCTCCACCATATTAATAGATATTTTAATAGTTATTCTGCTATTCGGAGCGGGGACAAATCCAACAAATTAACGATCATCAAAATCGGTCCTGCCGTTTCATAGTTATAAATGGTGTAACTAGGCCGACTTTGTTTTATATACATAGACTAGCTGTTGCCCGCAACTTCGTACGCGTTACACTTCTAAATGTGTAGGTAACCTAAAAAATAAAGCTAATCTCGCTGTTGTAACTTGAATTGACACCCCATTTTTATCACCTGGAAACTGATTTATTGGATAAAAAGTAGTCTATGTGGTAATCCAGGTTATATTCTACGGATATACCAAATTTCATCGAAATCGGTTCCGCCGTTACAAGTAACAAACAAACAAATAAACAAACATCCAAACTTTCATATCTATCATATTAGTGTAATGTAAAAAAATTGCACAAAACAATACACACTAAATTAAACTTCTAAAACAAACTAAAAGAAATCTATTTTCTTTTGACCAAAATGTTCTACTGGTAGTCCTTACCGTTTCAAATTTCGAACTCTACGTCCCTATGAGGCCGTGTCCTAAAAGTGCATAACCTCTTTAAACTTAGAAACCTTCAAATGAGGTACTCGTATAGTATGGTGACTTTCGAGACATTCAAATTTTAAAGAGTCCTATGTTTTTAAGTAAGTTCAACCTTTTCTGAATAAATCGGATCGAGTTTTCAAACATGTGTCAAAATAAAATGTAATTTAAATCAAAAGCACTAAGGAGTATCAATATCAACTTAGAAGCAAATCACCGCCAAAATAACCTTCTACCCCTTTTTAACCCCGTCAGGGGATTGATTTCAATAAAATACGAAACACATCTTCCATCAATTCTGTTAAAAAAGGTTTATGCAAAATTTGAAGTAGATTGGACTAAGGAATCACGTTGACCCATACAAACTTTGCCCCTCTTTTTCACCCCCTTAGGGGAAGAATTTAGGAAATTCCTTTCTTATTTGATGCCTACGTCATACAAAGAACACACCCTCCAAGTTTCAGGTCTCTACGATCAGCGGTTTAAGCTGTGCGTTTATCCGTCAATCAGTCATTCAGGACAAAGCTTTTTATATGTATAGATTACTAACCGAATACAATGCTTAGTTTTAATAATATCGATCAAGGAAAACCTCTCAATATTTCGTAACGAATTGTGAAATGGTTGCGTCACACTTTTTGTTAAATCTCATAAGTTTTGATCATCTCTCAGGTGTTTTTTGTGAACTCTTTGTTTGTTGGCGTCCCTTTCACTTAGCGGTCTTATACTTAGATCATTTTTTGTGGGTGGCTAGAGTTTTTGAATTAATTCAATAGGTATTATATTTTCTTATCTTAAAATAAGTCTCATCTTGTTACTATTAATTAGTAAAACAGCATCAACGAGTATGTTATGTATAGTGATCGGATATTCGGATGAATATTTACCCTAAGTTGATTTTGGCTAACAAATTATGGAAGCAGCTTCTTAGAAGATTTTGATTCAAAATAAAATCCCGGGATTCCGTGATTCAATGCATATTAATTTAACGTTAAATATTAAGCAGATATAATTTGCCATCTCACTCGCACATTTCCAAACTGCTTATATTCCCTGAGGTCTAATAGGCCCGATCTGACACTTCAAAACTAATGACTGTAAAAGTAGGGGAAAGTAACCATATTATTACGTTGTAACATGGCATTATGTATACCTAATATACCTATGTGCCAAAGTGTGCGTTTTTTATAGAATGTGCATTTTTTTAGACTATAAGAGGGATAAATGACATACAATAAAAACCTACGCAGCTTTAAGGGATGTCTAGGTTAAGTAGTTAAATAAAAAAAGAATTAACACATGATACATTTGTTGATCACGGGATCACGGATTTTTTTTCGATAAAAAAGTGCTATCCGTACTAGCCAACTTTTAACTTTAGATAAATATGCATCCGTTTATCCGATCTCTAGTTATGTAAGTTAATTTATAGTTTTAAATAATATTTTTAAGAAATGTACTTAAGTACAAGGTATCTCAGAACATTTATAGTACCTTCATAGAGAGTGATTCAACTTACAAAACTTACTCAAAGTTTATCGTTAGTTGAATTTCAAAATGTACAATATGTTGTATTTTAAAAAGGTTTACACAACGATTTTTAATATTCTGCAACTGATTTTCAATAAAATAAAATAACAGAACAAATATTTATATCATGCGTACGACCTATTTTATAGGGGAGGATATGAGTGATGTCTGAGGCACCTTGTGCAAGCGCCAGACACGTCGTCTAGGCGCGGGGTCCGTATGATGTCTGTTACGTAACACCGGCGCGGCCGATTGATCAACCCTAAATTAGAGGGTGTCGGGGTGAGTCGCGCGGGGTACCAGCAAACTAGGTTGGCCGCGGAAGCACACTAACCCCTAGAAAACTAGGGGTGCGAAACTCCACCCCCTTTTCTGGTCACGGGAGCACAGCGATTGGTCCGTCCGCTTCAAACGCTCGCCCCTCTAGATTACAATCGGTGGGGTGGCTCATAGAAATAGTGCTATGTACATATACTTACATAATACATAGTACATAGAGTAGACCCCAATCCGTGACATTGAAAATATTAGTGTCACCCCTGCTGCCTTGGCTCTGAAGTTACAAGGACCAGTCTATGTAATGGTGCTACTGTACATAAAGCGGTATCAGGCACATCCAATCTAATCAAATTGCATGTTATCAAATCCTCATATATATTGACCTAGGTCTATAATATATGATTATTAATAAATAGGGAAACTATTAAATGAATATATAAACTAGAAATATCCCAATACTAGTAACATGGGTTTTCTTTCAGGGATTTACGTTTTGTATATAACGTGTTATAATTAGAGCTAGGATAGGCATTTCCAAAAATAAATTAAATTATTATATTCACGAGTGTTACGTGAAGGAAACTGTAACTAATATAATAGTAATACACATCTGAAAATCACGTGTACGAAACTCGGAATTTTATAAATGGGCACCAACATCACTAAATTGCTAAAACCAAGGTTTTTAAGATATCGGTACAGTCACAAGTTTAATAAGTATAACGGTTTACGAATTGCGATTTATGTGGATAATAGATCGATTAATGTTTTATTGAACATCAGAAGCTATAAGAACTAGATAAAGTTAACGTAGAACAATGGTCCTTATCGCTTAAAGCTTAATAAAATATTCGCTTTACATTCATAATTTTTATTTTGGTAACCAATAAACGCTGGTTTACACAATTTAGATGAGCTTTGAAAGTACCCGATCGAAAACTACATGTAGGTTTTTTATATCTGCGTACATAGTGAACAAAGACGGGAACAGGAGTAAATAGTAAATTGTGTCATAAGGGACCAAAATAATGTATTGAGGGCGACAGAGATTGTTTGAATCCAGGGCGAAGCGTAGGATTCTAGAGTTGAGTTCTAGAGCTTAGGATTCTAAAGTAGAATCCTAAGCGTAGCGATGGTTTCAAAGTACGTCGCTCAAGGTTAAATAATTTTGGTACCGTGTGGAGCACTCTGCTTTTCATTATCCTCTAGGACAAAAATAAATAAGAGATGCTTTTAATAGTGACGAATATTTATATTTACATCACTAAATTAAAAATTTATATTAATACTAGTTGTATGCCCGCGACTTCGTCCGCAATTTTCTGGATCTCGACAACAGCACCACCTACCGGATCCAATTGTAAATCTAAACCATCCAGGGACCCACACAAACACATAAAAAAAAACATTCAAATCGGTCCAGCCGTTTAGGAGGAGCTCAGTGACATACACACGTACAGTAGAATTATTATATATAAAGAAGATTAGATACGTTGTCGCAATTTTGAAAGTTTATTGTAGCCGTTTTGCTGGGAAGACTTATTCATCATTTTTCTCTTTTTTTTTTGGTATTAAATTGATTATGACAGCTTCTGTGATTAGTTTTACACTTTCTGGTGTTGTATTTTACTTTCACTGCTGGAACTTATCTTTTATTAAATTTGTGTGAATCAAATTAAAATTGTCTGTAATATTTTGATAAAAGTAGTAAAAAAAAGGTATTAGAAGTTCCCGCATATTTTTTTTATTTAAATAGACAATGCCGCGACGGCTGGCGCACTTATTTTACCACCGGCCAGCACTTTATCGAAGCTAATTGCGTTCTAACTTGTTAATTAAATAATATTCCAAATTCAAAAGTCATTTCATCACTGTTATAAGTGCACCGGAATGAATCATTTTGCGCGCACTTATCGAGGAACTCTTCGCCTCTTTTCGAATAGATAGGATGAAAAAATATTAGATATGATTTATATCATAGTGGTTAAACGAGCGTTTAGCTTGACTAACTTTTTTACTAATGAGTACCAACAATACCTGCGGCCGTCATATTACGGTACCGCTCTTTCACAAAATTCCGTTCAATTGAAAAAAGCTTCAAGAATTGAGTACCATTATTCCATTTTGTAAGTTTAATCTCGAAAGGCCTGGATCGGAATTACCTTTTTCCGGTTAGCATCAAATTCCAGCTAATCATGTTGCCAATTAAACAATGACGTATATATGTACGTATTAAGTAAAATAAACATAATTTCCTTTGTAATATTTAACACAATTTACCTATATTTTATCATCTCAAACAAATCGTATACAAATAGTATTATTATTTTTATATTGTTATCCGAACACTTACGGAAAATTCTCAAATCAGAAATCATCTTACTAATTTCGACCCTGACGTTACTGAGCCCGGTAGCCCAATTGGTAGTGCATCCTCGTATTAATAGGAAGGTTGCGGGTTCAAGTCCCGTCTAGGCTTGAAATTTTTTGAGATGGTTTTAGTATCTTGAAATGGTATACAATTATGCAATTAATTACCTACTTGAGATGCCCTACTTTATGGTGCAATCATTTCAATGTATATAACTTAAAATTATTATAACTTAAATTATAAATTCGGAAGTAATTTTGGTCACGACCAAGCGTTAGACCGAATTCGATGAAATAGTATCAAGATAGACTATGACCAGGATTGAGACAGACTACATTTTACCCGACTGCGCAGGAGGGTAATGTTTTTATTGACAAAACACGCGAGCATTCACGGGCTGAAATTTGTATAACTTTTGAAACTATCATTGAACACTATTTTCACTAAAAACAGTTATTTACTATCAGTTGTGAGTTTTTTTAGTAAAAATAGTGTTCAAATACGCTGTTTCACAATGTCTAAATGATTTTACATGTACCTAATTTCAATAACTTATACTGTCCCACTGCCGGGCAAAGGTTCCTTCCATTCCTTGCGTTCTCCAGAAATTTCCTGCCAGTCAGAGCGGAACCCATTCAGATCGTCGCGCCAACGTTTTCGCGGTCTGCCTCGTTGCCGTCGTCCTGTAGGTTGCCAGTCGGTGGAGATCTTAGTCCACCTTTCAGGGTGCATTCGAGTGACATGACCCGCCCACTCCCATTTGAGTCTTGCAGCCTTGTACCCCACATCGATGATTCCGGTCATAGAGCGTAGAGTAGTGTTGCGGATTCTATCGGTTCGCTTCACCTAAAATGCTACTCTCCATCGCTCGTTGGCATACGCCGAGTTTGAACTTGTACCTAATAAAAAAAATTATTCTTTCATTCTGTTTACATAGTAAAAAGAAAGAAGATTTTTTTTTGTCAAATCTAGGACGAGACCTTTTTTAATTTATTAGTTATTTTTTATATCTAACCTCATAATAATTACATATATACATAATATTATAATCACATATATCATTGCTGCAGATGTTGTTTTTACACGACGTTTGCCGTAATAGAATTGATAGTCCCGAATTAGCGTCTCTCGTTCTTCAATTCAAAACACCCTTTAAACGTACTAGACACACAACCCTCTTCCATGTTCCTTTCAGTCGCACCAACTATGCCCAAAACTCTGTCATCTGTCGCACGCTAGATAGCTACAACCAGGTTTTTTCGGAAATAGACATCTTCTCTAATAGCAAGGCATCTTTTAAGAAACAAGTTATATCTGTTCTTAATCATATATAGCGCGTTCCATAAGATATTCAGAAACTCAAAGAACTACATTACACTCCCTCACTCACCCCCTCAAGCATTTACATTTACACAGCATCCCTCCTTCCCTTTCATTCTTCAAATGCGTACCTACTAAAGTACTAAATTCCTTGAAAATTAGTTAATATAATGTATTGTGTTTTTGATCTTTTTCTCTAGGCGACTAATTTCTTAAAGGTCTATAAAATGTGAATCTGTTATTGGCATTAAGCATTAGCTATAAGAGTTTGTTTAAATTGATATCAAGTGCTGTTGATTCTGTGATGAATAAAAAAAAACTCAATTCCTTATTTTAAGGAAATTTAAATTATCTAGAATAAAGAGTTTCATGCCGTTTTTTGAGCCGCCTCTACAACCAATGTGTCCTGCCAACATTAACCTACGGTGCTGAGACATGGACGCTCACGAAGGAGACTGTGCACAGGATTAGAGTCGCACAGAGAGCCATGGAGCGCGCCATGCTCGGCATCACACTGCTAGACCGAGTCCCCAATACCGAAATTCGCAAGCGGACTAAAGTTCAAGACGTCAGCAAGCGTATATTGGGACTCAAATGGAGTTGGGCAGGACGTGTGGCCAGGCGCGGTGATGACAGGTGGAGCAGGATGCTGACTGAGTGGTGGCCCCGAGATGGAACTAGGAACGCAGGTCGTCCACCGGCAAGATGGGTCGACGACATTATAAAAATCGCAGGTCGTATGTGGGTTAGCACAGCGCAGGACAGAGGTGAATGGCGACAACGAAGAGAGGCCTATGCCCAGCAGGGGGATGAGAAAGGCTGACGATGATGATGAAAGAGTTTCATATCGTCTAATCTCTTATTTAGTAGGTACAAACCCATGAAGATAACCGTCAAGAGAGTTTAGTAAAAAATAAATTTGGTTTATCTAAATTCTGCATCTTAATAACATGATTGCTAGGAATCACCTTTCTTTCAAGTACCGTCCATCAAGTAAAGTCGCCAAAGCTAAAAGGTATAAGTACCTACGCTATTTGCATATCGCGGATCGCGCCTATTGCTTTTATTAGCATAGGTTATGGTTATATATCTTGCCTTATAATCTAATCTCGAAAAATTGATAATTTATTTGGAGGTCGTGTGACATTGAAGATTGAAATCGTAATCTCCTTATCTATTACTGATTATAACTTGTTCTTTTATTTAAATAAATATTATATTATGCGTCGTTCCACACATGGAATGAAACTGACCTTGTCAACTAACTTATAAAGATAGAGAAGGATGGCGAGCCATGGAATTCAAAATTCAAAACTTATTCTTTAAAATCATAATAATTGGGTACTTTGAAACGTAAATTTTTACCGCCTGTTCCTATGCGACCAAGCCAGGAAAGAATCAGTTGAGGTGGTTCGATCCCTATAGAAACGATCAGTTGCGAGTTACTTGATAACTGAACAGCAGAAATGTCTAAACATATGCGTATCGAATTACTTACGTCTTATTACTGTCGGTAAAACAATGTTTAGTGTGTGCAATTTTATTGATTCAGTTATCTAACAAATCGCCACCGAACGTTCGTATAGGAATCGAACCACCTTAAGAATAAAGGCTGGTTGCTCTTTTTAATGACCCTTTTAGAATCAGTTTGACGATGTAATATAATTACCCGGGTTCGGTTATTAAGCCAGAATATGAGCAAATGAGGAACTTAAATACATTTTGACATACCAATATAATGCAATGTAATAAAATTGTGAATAAATGAATACTGAATACTGTCAAATGCACTCAAGAATTTTCAAATAACTAAGTGACTAGAGAACAGGGGAACAGAACTCATGTAGTGTACAAAACAATAAGAGCCGTGTTTAGGGTTCTTCTTTCTCTTCACCGTATTTTAAACCTTTTACTAAATCTATAACATCTAAAAACACATTCGAAGTAGGTATTTTTGGTAGTACTTTCAGTTTTAGTATAAAAAAATGTAGCGGATTTAGGTAGGTCTATCTGTCTAAATAAAAAATTGTGCGAAACATGATCTGTCTTTAATATTAGGATAAGATAAAATATAATCATGATTTACGATGTAGCACTTTATTGTTGACGTAGGCTTTAAAAGAATAATGCACAGACTTATGTTGAAAGGAAAGTCAGTAGGTATAACTTTTTATTGCATATTTTTTCAATTTGTCTTCTACCTGCCTTAAAATGTAACTTAAGATCACTTTGTTGTCGTCTATCTGCCTATCTGTTAAACCCCTTTTTCTCAGAAGGTATCAAGTTGTAATTAATATCAAATTCTCAGGGTCTATGTTCTCATTGAGCTATAAAAAAAATCAAGCTTTTAAGTCAACGCAATAAAAAAATACGGATTTTTCAGTTTCGTCTGGCAATGAGATCGCGGTCGATGAAGTGAGACTAATAACGAGAGTCCTCTACCAAACAATAAGCAAAATATTATTTCAGATCTACTGAGATCACACTTAGACACAGATTATAATCAGAAGAACTTAATCAAGGAGTTCCATGACACCGTCTCCATCATCAAATAATCTTGCTGTCACTTATTATAAGTTATTCTGTTGTCGGAAGTTAGCGTAAATCTTTAACGCGATTACGTTTATTATAAGCATGTACACATGACACATGACTGTCACATGACTTTATGACCCGGTGACCGTAAATTAACCTGCCTGATACTCGTAAGTACCAGAAAGATACATGGCATTAAACAGGAAAAAAAAACTAACGGAACAAATACAAACAACTTAACAACTTTCTCTTTCTTTCTGTTATTTTGTGTTCTCTTTTATTATACTTACTATCTGTTTCATGGATGGAGCGTCAGGTGCCCAGAGATTTCTTTTAAATTACTTATAATAATATAAGTAAAAAACAAAAGAGTAGAGCAGATATTCTCATGGCAACATTCTCAGTGTTGCTTTAATTTGTTGGCAGCGTTAAGTCTAGCAAAGTTAAACAACAAGGATGTATGAAAGAGAATGACTTAAAGGAGGCATGATCGCTTTTGAACGTTCAATATTTTCTCCTATTGCGCTAAAATATTTTTTAAGTTTATATAAAACCTATGATGGGGATGGGGGCTAAAGATATATTTTTTTTTCTCTAACCTATCTCGTCCCACTGCTGGGCAAAGGTCTCAAAGATATATAAAATAAATTTATAAAAGATATATAAATAGTTAACAGATATATAATTCGTTATTTAATCACCTCACAGATATATTGCAAATCAGAATTCAATTGCGCTGTGACCCAACAGCAATGTCTTGACAAATTTGACGCAGAGTCAAAGTTACACTGTTTAATATTCTTCTAATGTTTGCATGATATGTAAATATTTATTCCTGGTCTGGATGTTATGGTACGTATGTACTGGTGGCCCCTGGTAACCACGATATGGGGAATCCTAATGTTGGGTGAGTCCCATCAGACACTCATCATCATCATTATATCTGCAAAGGACGTCCACTGCCGAACATAGGCCTACCCCATACATTTCCAGAGCGACCGATCTTGTGCATCCTGCACCCAACGGCTCCCAGCAACCTTTATCAGGTCTTGTTTCCATCTAGCGGCGAGTCGTCTTACGCTCCGCTTTCCAGTACGTGGTCCTCTACTCGAGAACCTTTCTGCCCAGTGGCAGTCAGTTCTTGGAGCTATGTGCCCTGCCCACTGGCACTTCAGCTTGCTAATCCTTTGTGCTATGTCATTGACTTTGGTTCGTCTACGAATCTTCTCATTTCTAATTCGATCTCGTAGAGAAACGCCAAGCATAGCACTCTCCATAGCACACTGAGCTATCTTGAGTCTTCTTATGCGGCCCATAGTGAAAGACCACCAATTCAATTCTCATAAACCTTATCCTAAAGCACTCGCTTCTTACATTTGAGCTACAGCACCAGCCGCGAGCTAGCCAACTCCTGAATGAAACTAGCGTACTTTCGTTTTCCATACGAGCCGCTCACATGTTCACAGCTTTACATTTTGTTTCCCGCTTTTTCTCTGACGTCACACAATTCATGAGCACACCGCTTTACAACAATATTGCTAACTTTATTGAGAGCTTTCCAAGGTCGCGCGCTATCTAGGACAATGCTAAACAGGGATCTAGGTAGACCAAGCATTAAAATGTACATTATACGTTACTCTCTAATTTTGTTCTGGTTAGCGAAGAATATTTGGTACTGAAAGGTTAGACTACTGAAGACTAAACCAGTTTCTACTACAGTACCTACTAACAACCTTTCTAAGTCACTCTTCGTATATCAGTCAGAAGTTCTATCCAGATAACAACAATCTAACAATAAAAGGTATTAAATGTCATCAACATTTTGTATCAGTAGCAGATGAATCAACATCACTCACAGAACATCCACATAGGCTAAATATAGGTCTTTCTTAGATTTCCGGAGCGGCCGATCTTTTACAAACTGTACACAACCGCTCCCAGCAACCAACTCTACCAACCTTTGAACTTAAAATACACCTGTCTCAGATTTCCGGAGCGGCTGATCTTGTAAAACCTGTACACAACCGCTCCCAGCAACCAACTCTACCAACCTCTGAACTTAAAATACACCTTTCTCAGATTTCCGGAGCGGCCGATTTTATACAACCTGTACACAACCGCTCCCAGCAACCAAGTCCACCAACCTCTGAATATTTAGGCGAGCAAGGGTGCAAATAAATATAAAAACTAACAGTTTGTATTGTAAAGGATCATTATAAAGAATAACCCGCCTTGTTTCTTGCCTGATTCTTTCCTGGCTTGGTTGCAGAGAAACAGGCGGTTAAACTGACGTTTCAAAGTGATCCTTGTGGTCTAGATAATGTATAATTTTAATGAATAGTTTTAGACATTTTTTTTGTGAACCTATATTTTCCCACTGCTGGGCAAAGGTCTCCCCCAAGTCCTTTCATCTATCTCTATCCTGTGCGACACTCCACCACTCCTGCTCGAAGGCAACAAGATCGTCTCGCCAATGCTTTCTTGGCCGACCCCGACCGCGTCTTTCATCAGGCTTCCAAGTTGTAGCTAGATTAGCCCACGTATCGGGATGCATTCTGCTAATGTGTCCCGCCCAATCCCATCTGAGCCTAGCAGTCTTGTCTCCAACATCGGCAATGCCTGTCAACGAACGCAGCGTGTTGTTTCTCACTCGATCAATCCGTTTGGATCCGAGAACGCTGTGTTCCATTGCCCTCTGGCAAATCTTGAGTCTAACTAATAAAATAACATAAAAAGAAGAACATAAAAAAATAAAATAAATAGTACATGCAAAAACAGAAACCAAGATATATAATAATTATTATTGAACATGTTGTGTGTATAGCAGCAAAAGGGCCTCGACTCAGCGTTATGTTAACTGGGTTAGCAGTGGACGCTGTTATTCTGCCGAGACCGCTTATTGACAAAACATTACAAAATTACTCCCTTGATTCCTAAAAATGTTTTCTCAAAACATTTTGGTTAGCCAGTAATGCAATAGTTAGTATTCTTTGGCAATGCCATGTAGGCCAAATCTTAGTTGGAGGTAATGCAATTGTGACGCCTAACATCAATTCAGGTGAGCCATTGGCTTGTGCCGTCTTCTTATTTTACAAAAAAGGAATAATTACTGAAAGTCGGAAGTAATACTTCGGCTCGCACATCGGATCCAGGGCCAAAATTGCTGCTATGAAGCTAGGCATCCTAGCTAAGGTTCGGAGGTACTTCTCACCGGTACAGCTGGTCAGTCTCTACAAAACACAAGTCCGCTCATGTATGGAGTACTGCTGCCATCTCTGGGATGGCTCGGCCAACTATCAGCTTGAAGCCCTTGATTCGATTGAGCGACGTGCTGCTAGACTTATTGGTGATGACTCCCTAGTGGAAGTCAATTTACAAAGTCTAGTGCACAGACGCCGAGTAGCCAGACTTTCAGTTTTTTACAAGATTAATTTTTGTGAATGTGCGCAAGATCTTCATGACCTTATCCCTCCTGCCCCCTTCCACCACCGGAAAAGTGGACGTACCGGGAGTACCACCCATACCTGGTCAGCATACCGACTTGCCGTACCAAACGATTTGCTTCAACTTTTCTTGTTAGCACAAGTAAGGAGTGGAACTCACTTCCGGCGTATGTTTTTCCGAACCAGTATAATCTCGGAGTCTTCAAGTACAGAGTGAATAGGTTTTTTTTAGGCAAACGTGCTCCATCTTCGATCACACCATCATTTACCATCAGGTGAGGTGGTCAAGCGGTTGGTTATCAATAAAAAAAATATATATTCATCCAAGCCATCATTTTGTCATATATTCAGTGCCACATAGTAATAGTGAACTTCTGTTTAAACATTAACCAACCCAGTCATAGCAATTACCAAATAATTGAAACATCTGTACAAATTAGCCTTCTTATTAGTTCGCAAATCATTGACAGATGTTCTGCCAGGCTAGCATAAGGCTGCTTTTCCACCAAAGATCTGCAAGGAAGGAAACCGCCCAAGTAACTTTTTAACAAAAATATTAGCAACTTAACCAAACTACTTAACTGATTTTGATGAAATTTGTATGAGACCAATATAAAAGTAAGTACTTTCGAAAAAAAAAAAAATTTCCAAATCGGTTAATAAATGACGGAGCTCTGAGTTAAAACATCAAACAATTATACGTCCCTATAAAATTTGAGGGTTGCCCTTGAATTTTTCAGGATCCCATCATTAGATCCTGACTTGATGTCAACGGGTCTACCTGGAAAATATAACCTTTTAAACAAAAAAATAATTTCTCGAATTGGCCCCGGCG
Organism: Philereme transversata; assembly: GCA_963924445.1. Taxonomy (NCBI): domain Eukaryota; kingdom Metazoa; phylum Arthropoda; class Insecta; order Lepidoptera; family Geometridae; genus Philereme; species Philereme transversata. The sequence goes on from OZ004353.1 coordinate 11,882,427, forward strand.
TCTTCGAGTAATCGGGGAACATACATAAAAAACGACGCATTGAGATCCTCCTCCTTTTTTGAAATCGATTAAAAATAATGTCATTTTAGCGTAGAATGTACATAGATGCATTTGTACTGGTTGGTGTTGCGTAGAAATGTTTCTAAATTCCTACGACTGTCATGGTAGTTTTGATGAAATTCGCAAAAATGTATTTTGTAGTCGAAGCAGACTATATTAGTGGTTCGCCCCGAACTGAGATCTCGCGAGTCTCCCATAAAAACAAAAAAATATTATTTGTAATATTTGACTATCAAAATAGTGCCACGATATACATAATCAACTAACTTGACCTACAGTTTCATTCAAATTACAGGTAACGGGAGTTCATATAAATTGAATCTACTTTTTTGGGGTAGACCAATTGCAGTTATTCTGGATTTCAGACTTTTCTCTATATTTGTGTCACTAAAGCTACACGCATACCATATTTCAGCACTATGGGGTCGCTGGTGTACCCTGTGAATTTAGTCAAAGTTCAGTTTTTATTAGGGCTAATAACTTTACAAGGTTCAAACTAAAAATAAAAACGGGGTCGAAATGTACTTTACCACTTTAACTACACAAATACCTTTTATTAGACGTGCCATTTGAAGGGATTTGCCATTTTGTTTATTTTTTTACCCCTCTTGAACCCCAATATCTCAATTTTACCAAATTTCACGTTGATCGGAAAAACGCTTCGAAAGTTATCGTCGGACAAACATACATACATACAACGCCGACTTGCCAAAGTTGATTAAGAGATTTTGCTTCGCTCGATCAACTAATTAGGGGTAATTAGTACTCGAGGGGGGTCCACATTACCAAGCCTACACTGTCTCTGTCCGTCTGCCTGTCTATCATCTCAATACCAGTAAGAGGTTGCCGTAGAATATTGTATTGGTTTGGTCTGAATCTCTACAAAAAATACCTAAATCACACTAATATCGTTAAGTTAAGATGTTTGTTTATTTGTTTGTTTGTTACTCAATAACGTCGTAACGGCTGAACCGATTTCGATGAAATTTTGTATGTACGTAGATTATGACCTGGATTAACACATACGCTACTTATTGTTGACAAACAACGCGTGCGAAGCCGCTGGCGAAAGCTAATAAAACATAAATGGCGGGTTCGATTCCCGCCGCGGAACAAATGTTTGCATGATCTACAGATATTTGTTCCGTGTCTGGGTGTTTTTCTATATATTATATGTATGTATTTACAAAAAAAAAAGTATATAAGTATTCTATCAGTTATCTGGTTGCCATATTACAAGCTCTGCTTAGTTTGGGGCTAGATAGCGCTGTGTGAAATGTCCAGAAATATTTATTATTTATTATTATTATTTATTATAAAAACATGTATTGAAACAAAACTATTTTTTATAACTGGTACGACACGATGGTTTTCATATGACGAGATGAGTTAACACTATATCCAAAACTCGTGAATGATTCTATAAAAGTAGGCAAACCAATTCGGGTAACGAATTTTATCCCATTTTTTTATGTTACTTGTAGAATTACGGCCCACCTGGACCCGTAGCCAAGTTACATTCGCTTCGAATCGATTCTATTTCTACATAGGTTTGTTGTCGATATATCATTGACAATTGTTGTCGTGATATTTACATAGCATTTGTCAAATCCCATACATTTTCGGACTTATCGCTAATCGAATGTAACTTGGCTAAGGCCTCTGATGGTAGCGGTCACCGTCGCCTATTGACACCGGCAACACCCGGGGTATTGTCGATGCGTTCCCTACCCCGTAGAAACCTCTACATTTTTCTTGAGGCGTACCATGTCGTAGTCGTAGCCTAACGAAAACAGATTAGCTCATTCCACATCTTGCAAGTATGGGGTAGAAAAGATCGCGTGAGATCTATTTCGGATTTCATCCAAGCCGTTACGGCGTGATTCCAAAGTAACGGAAATTTTACATTCAAAATAATCCTACGGTCTAAACGAAGAAGCAAATAATTATGCCAAAATCGATTTGTTAACTTTTATATTTTTTGTATGCATAGTTTTTTCATAACATGTTACCGCCTAGCACACAAACAAATAATTCCAATATTTTTACAAGAATATTTTTTGCGAGAGTAGTCAAAAAAACTGTCACTCGTAAACTAACACTTGCGTGTGTGATTTAAAGTGCCACAATAACAACTAAGTTAGTCACATTTGACATCACAATGAGTCATACTTAAAATAATATTATAGTAATTGCGTACGAACCTTGAGTAAGCAACTTGGCAGCTAGGACTCTTCACTTACCATAACAGGCTTAACACTTTTGTGATTAAAACCTCTTATCAGGTAATATTCATATTAATATAAAAATACTGATCTTAAATAACGGTAGTGTATCTATTTAATTATCATATTTATTAATATAAAATAGTCTACATACCTACATTTATACAGGGTGTTTAGTAATATACTGACGATATTCAAGTGACGGTTTCTCAAAACCTAAAAAAATACTTCTCGAGAAAAACTACTAGTTAATTTATCAAATTTTAAAGAAAATTGACTAAGTTTAGGTGATTAATTTGATATAAAACTTACTGCCTACACTTGCAATCGATATCCAAAATTAAAGGCCGATTTGATATTTCTTTCGGAAATGGCTATGGGTTTAGGGTTAGGGACAACAAGAGATATCTCGAGATGTAACCAATACAGTATCTGTGGTTAGATGGCAAGTATTATGCAATAGCACAACATACGTTTAATAAAGTGTTTGTTTTTACATGTCAAAATAAATTTCACATTTCTACGGTAAACATTTCACAAATTTATTTATTATGTTCATCAAAATAACCCCTTTCATTTTTGTGCGTATATTATCAAACACCCTATATAACTTAGCGGTCCGGTAAGTAAATCTATCTATATTATATTTAAATACTTAGCATAATAAAAACAACAAAGAAAAAGAAGAAGAAAAGTTCTAGAATATGCATAGTCAAGCATCCGTCAGAGATTCTTTGAGATCTACGTTTTGGTCAAAAACCTATGGTTTAGTCTCGATTAAGTTAAAAGTTCAGTTTTATAAATCGAGCATACGATTCGCAAGCGATTGATAAGCGTATCAAGTTATTAGAAAGATGATGTCAGCCAACCGTATACTTAGGTCTGTACTCACTTGTGCGCTTTCGCCTTCAACTTGCATTTCGTCTGATGAATTACCGTGAGTCAAAAGTGGTCAAAACTAGTGGAACAACTAATTCTCCCAATATAGCATGTGTAATACGCTAGACACATTTAAACGTACAAATGTGGATATTCCTAATTAATGGTAAATATTTACTGTTAGAATATGCAACAGAAGATTTATGATGCATTTAAATTAAAAGACACAGTTTTCGAAACTAAGGTCGCATCTAAAGACTGCCAAAATACTAAAGAGCGTGCGCTCTACATGTCAGCTTGATTGCTCTTAAGCATAGGGTATTGATCAATTTTTTACCTTATACGAGACTGTCTGTCTCGATCTTCCACCGCGTCACAGTTTAAGGTTTTACAAATAATAAGAACCAAAAAATATATACAACTTGCTTCCGCCCACGGCTTCGCCCGCGTGGTTTGTCAATAAAAAGTCTCAATCCAGGTCATAATCTATTAATATAGCAAATTTCATCGAAATCAGTTCCGCCATGTAGACATGAAAACGTAGCAAACAGACGGATAGATAGGGATACTTTCTAATTTATAATTTTAGTGTAGATTTGGCATTGGGATACTTTCGATGTAGATACCAATTATATGAAAATAAAATTCATACCTACATTTAAAAATAAGAGTAGGTACCTATCTCCTCTCGACATTTCCTAACCTGTAATATGGACAAGAACTTCAAAGCTCATTTGCGTAGTTCGATACGCGCTGGAAAAAAATGTATTAAACATAATATAATACTTATATTTCGTGTATTCGCAGACGATCTCCTGAATATATTTACTCCGAGATATGCGCCGCTAATATTAACGGCGCTAGATTTGGTCTTTGATATGAGGTCTAGATAGATAGAGAGACATTATAGATACACTTTGATTCTACCTCTATAAAAATTCAAAAGTTTGGATGTTAAAATGATACTCGTAGTTTTTTTACTCAAAAAAAATATCATTTTATTGAAAAAAGCATTACCTTAGTCTAGAAAAGCCTCTAAAAAAAAGATTGTGTGATTTTATGAAACCACGGTAAAAGTGAAACTTGGTTTCATATTATAGACATTTAACTAAAAATTTTCGTGGGCACAAATGAGTAATAGTCTATACACTACACGGTCAGCTGATGCGAACTATAGGCTCCGCCATATTGGCCTTGGCTGCTCTGACAAGTGCCTTTCACTTCATCCCTACTCCGTGGCCGACCGTCACGCGACATGCAACACACAGACGAAAAGTTTTAGACGATGTAATAAAAGTTTCACTTTAATAACCTATATTTATGAAAGGAATTGATCTATGTACTTATAATGATTTTTTTGGCTACAAATCATTAGCAAATGAATACGCTCAACTACTTTTCAACATTGCACAGCAATTCGCGATGTTACCAACTGACTCGTACCTCGTACTATGTCGCACAAGAGTTAATGGAGAGGCAACAAAACAAAGATTGATCATTGCTGCTCAACACAGAAGGGAACGTTTCAATTGTTTTGTAGTACCTATATAAGTCTGTTTGAGTTATGGCAAGTCCCCACGTGCCGAGCAAAGCCGCGAGAAGTTGCCGGTTGTAGCATGATTAGGCTGTAGGCTAGACTTACATCTTACAAAAGAAGTCACACCAGTCGTTTTTCTGAATTCTCGCTAATGTGTCTGGCGTCCCACTTGAAACTATTCGTCGGACGTCGTACCCATTCAAAATTATTTAATCATAGTTTATTTGATTTTTAGTAGTTGGTATGTCGGTAACTTTATGAAAGTCTTAAGCCGAAATAGAAAGTGATGAAGGTAAAGGATGCAGTTAAGAGGTTTAAAAGTACTTTAAACGTTAGGTTGTTTAAAAAAACGAATTCTGAAAGAAACAGGTTTTTTATTCAATCATTTTTATTACCAAAATTAACAAAAAACACGTTTAATCACGAAAACATTAGAACACAACATTTTGTATATCCAAGTAGACTACTTAAGAATCCCGAAAAAAATCTGTAAAATAAAAATCCAAGCTCGTTTGAAATTCTTTTTACTCTGTTTAAGCTTTCTATTCAGTCCCTGCACCTTGTAAAAATATTTTTACTAGACTGCTGTTGCTTCTAACATCCAGATAAAGTTCATTGACCACCAAAGACAGTCTGGCCTTGTCTGTCTATGAATGCGTCTACAAGGCTCGCCTTTCATAATCATGTTATTTTTTATAAAAATGCAAAGTTTCGGCGTCGTCAGTTAGTTTAATAAACGGCGATGGACATGCTACCATATTGTAATGGAATGGTAACTTTTGTATAGAGCCAAAGGTGTGGATTTGCCTGTGACTATCCCCTTAAAAACCGATATGATCAATTTCTCACAGTGTATTATTTATGCACTGAATACCGTTATATTAAATAAATAAATAAATATGGCTGGACATTTCACACAGCGCTATCTAGCCCCAAACTAAGCAAAGCTTGTACTATGGGTACCAGATAACTGATAGAATACTTATATACTTTTGTTTTGTAAAAACATACTTATAATATATATAAAAACATCCAGACCCGGAACAAATATCTGTAGATCATACAAACATTTGTTCCGCGGCGGGAATCTTACCCACTTCTTCCTGCGTCTCAGCCGGCTATTCGCCCACTGCGCCACGGAGGTCGCCATTATGGCTATACTAAGTTTTAGTTACCTATCCTAAAAGAGTTAGCGAAGAGAGAGAAAAGAGATCAAGTAATCTCAGGGTGTATAATTTATTCCCCCAAATCTGATTAGCTGGCAGGAGATTGCGGGTTCGATTCTCGCCGCGGAACAAGTGTTTGTATGTTCTACAGATATTTGTTCCTGGTCCGGTGTATCTCATATTATAGATATGTATTTACAAAAAAAATACATATACATATGTATTCTATCAGTTACCTGGTTCCCGTAGCTTTGTTTAGTTTGGGGCTAGATAGCGCTGTGAAAGGTACAGCATTATTTATTTATTTATAAATAAAGACACTTACTGATTCACTATAACTTGAAAATGTATCCATCCATCAATTGGATTAACAACTACCACTAGTCATTAAACTTATATAGGTACATATAAAACATAGATAACAAATTGTTACCCTCATTTTTTAAGACAGCTTAAAAGCAATTGAAAGCATAGTGCAAATCATTAGAGCTGTCACGTCTTTTTAATGGGTTTTATGCTATTTTTGTGAGGCATCGTATTTTCCTCAATATGTCATTGACATCGTTTATGTTTTAACCTGATATGGACTTTACAGTAACTTTAATAGCAGCTTCCGTTGCCTCTGAAAATCCATACTCATATATAAATAATAGCACACGTTGGGAGACCTATTCGTTTATTATCATGAATTATGTGTAAATGTACCTAATTTCTTATGAGCTGGTGACAATATGGAAGGCCTAAAGTTATTGTTAACCAGCGACTTAAAAAAAGGGGAGTTGTGTCCGATCCGATTCAGATGCAGTTATTTTTTTTTTAGAAAGCTAGTTTAACTGAGTTGTTTTCTAGCTATGTGTGAAGATCAAGTCAACTGATCCGAAGATTAACACCACTTTCCCTTTTTTGTTGGATCTCAGCCGTAAACGCTTTTTAAATGTTGGGGGGCGTCATTAATTACGTGAGGTGTTCAGGGGGGGGGGCGTTTGAACCAAACTTTGGAGAGGAGTCTGGGTAAATATCACGTCATTTTATTTTCCAGTTAAAACAGTGTGAAATTGCGAGAAAATTGAATTAAAACCTCTCGAATACAAAAAAATTATGAAAATTCTTACGTGAGATAAGGGGGTCGAAACAAATCTTGCGACATCTTACGTGGGGGGGGGGGGGGGGCAACATGCCTCAGGAAATTTATGGACGGCCCCTCGGGGGTTTTGAATTTATTTATTATATTATTTTCAACTTATATTTTCCCACTGCAGGGAAAAGGCCTTTCTTTCTTTTTTCCAGCGCTCTGAGTCCTCTGCAGTAAACGGTCATCGGCGAGATAGATGTATATAGTTGTTACACATCTAATTCGCTGCGCTATCACCGCGAGGATGGTCTGCCGCGTGGGATGCATTTGGGACTCTTTCAGTAAGTAAAGTTACAATAATCTTTCAAATTTTGTAAGGTATATTAAACTGGTATCCATTTTAAGGGTTCCTTACTTTAGTCAAACGAGAAACTTTCTAATTTCGCCGTAAATATAAGAAATAGAAATATAAACTATACCTACTAAAAACACACGTGATTTATTTCAATCATTATTAGAAATACGGGATTTATCACTCTTTCGACCGAAAATGTTTCGGTTCAATTCGTGAACTTTCATCAGGGTGAGTGCGGTCCGCTCCGAACTGCGTCTCGCCTAGCACTACGCGCCGTACGTAGCCCTCTGCGCGCGAGTTGATGGACGCGATGGTAGGAGTTGCGTCAACGGTCGCATATCATGTTAACAGGCTGCATCATCATCGTTATCATCACTACTGTTCTCTTCGGTAGTTCTCGATACAGGCAAACATACAACCCTATGTATCTACCAGGTTCACTCACTCTATCGCTTGCATCATGAAGACAGACTGGCGGACCTCCTCCTAAGACCCATCCTCTAACATTGTCGGTCGAAACACAATGAAACGGTTACGGGATAAATCCCGTATTTATAATAATGATAGAAATAGAAACATTTATTTGACAGGACAAAAAATAAAAATAAAACCTCAAAAGAAGATGGTGAAACACCCTGAACTGCGCAAACCCGACCTCTGGCTCGAAAGTAGTTAGTATAATAGTGTACTGGTTTCCTATTTTGTTATACTTTGTAGACTTTTAATGTTATGGAGCTGGAAATTGACATCGATAAGTAAGCGTTAAAGCATTAACCTGCAAAAAGCATTCTACAGTTATCATAATCCATATCTAATATATACTATCCGTATCCATACTATACATACATCCATACTATTATTATAAATGCGAAAGTAACTCTGTTTGTTTGTTTGCTACTTTTTCACGACAAATTTCAAAGGGACAAAGGGATGAACCCTTCAAGATTATTAATTATTAATAGTAAAATATTATTAGTTATTATTATTAATAGTAAAAAAAAAGTAAATTAATAGGTATTGAATGTTTTTATGGGCAATCCATAATCCCTTAAGTTAGGAATCTGAAAATTTATATTTAGGCTTTTGGTAAGGAATAAAGAAATACGTGATTAAATTTTTTTTATCATCCCTAAAGAGGGTGGGGGAGGGGGGGGGGGGGCATTTTCTATATATCATAAAAGTGTACCTACCTTCGTAATCATACTAGGAACTCTTATATAGGGTCTTTCAACAAGGACGGGTCGATGTTAAAATTGAATAAAACAAGATGTGTGTGAGATATTAACGAAATTTATTTTTTATTTAAAAGGCCTATTTATTCCATTATGGATGGAATATGACATCGTTCAAATGTCCGCCGCGGCTTCGTATGGTGGCGCGAATCCGAGAGGTCCAATTTTTAATGACTCTGCTGCATAGATCCGGCTGAATCCGAGCGATGGCCTGCGTTATGTTGGCTTTCAGGGCAACGGTCGAATGTGGTTTATTGGCATAGACCTGCGACTTCAGAAAACCCCACAAGAAAAAGTCTAGCGGAGTCAAATCACACGATCTTGGTGGCCAATTCACATCACCTCTGCGAGAGATAACTCTACCCTCAAACCGTTCATGCAGAATGTCGATTGTGTCGTTCGCTGTGTGGCAAGTAGCGCCATCTTGCTGGAACCACATGTCGTTCACGTCCATATTGTTCAATTCAAGCCAAAATAAATTGTTTATCATTGATCTGTAGGTCTGCGAAAGGCCGAATTCTTGAGCACGGCGAGAAATCGACTGCCTCGGAGTCTCCTGAACACTCTCACGTACAGCGGCGATGTTCTCGGCCGATATGGCGTTCCTTTGACGTAAAGGTGTTGGTTGGTTGTTTACCGAACCGGTCGTTTTAAATTTAGTCACCAATCGTTGGAGAGTGGACTTTGAAGGGCCACCGCGTCTGCCGTAAAATGGGCGCAATGCGCGCAACGTTTGCACTAACGAACACTCATTTTGATAATAAAGTTTTATCATTTGCACATGCTGCTCAACCGTGTAACTTGCCATGGTGATTTGGCATCAGTGATTGAATAAGAAAAAAACAGATTTGACAGATGCCGCCAAAACAAAATGGCCGCCACAGATTATTAACATCGACCCGCTCTATTTGAAAGACCCTATAGTTTCGCCATGTTCGTTCGTTTATCTGTCTGTCCGACGCACATACATCTGTTTGATTCGTAGACTATTACTTCTGTAAAGCTGAGATTAGCTCTGATGTACGTTTTGGTGACGCGTATTATTGAAATAAGATAAAAAACAACTTTAGGGTACTTACCTCATCCATATAGAAGTTGAGGGTGTTTTTGCTACTCACACACCCGTATGAGATGTCGTTGAATAGGTTTTTCAAAAACACAATAAGGTTTCATCGACACTTTTTTTCCGAAATATAAAGCTTCAAAGCGGCCATTTTTGTAATAGCCGAGTATTTCACAAATTACCTAACTACATAAAAAAACTGTTATTTCTGCATGTACTTGTATTTGAATTATGAATTTGGAATAAAACAAAACATGGGTGAGACTAACATTATTCTGCTAAAATTATGTTAAATAATTGTTTCACTTAATATAATTATGTTGTGATAACAATAATATATATGAAATATTCTGTGTTTTACGTCATTATCGTAAGGTAAATTATTAATTGCTCCCGATAGCAACGGTTAAGTTTTCCCGCTTACTCACCCCGATTTAGAAGAATTATTGTGTTTCCTTATACTCTTCTACAGGGATAGGTATTCTTTGGTTATGGTAGGTTCTATTTCAACATTAAATGTTTGAATAGAACATACCATGACACATACTAAAGAGGCTGTAACGCACCAATAGGCGCTGAGTGATCGGGCGAAGCGAGATCTCGTAATCAACTTGGGCAAATCGGCGTTGTATATAAGTATGTATGTATGTTTGTTTGTCCGAGGATAACTTTCGAAGCGTTGATCCGATCATCGTGAAATTTAATTCACATATAGGTAGTGATGGCACAATTCTCGTGTGACTAAATGAGCTCAAAATGTGAGAGGGTTGTTGAGATATTCGGGTTCAATGGGGGGTAAAAAAAAATGAGTCTATTCAAGTGGGACGACTGATGAAAGATCTTCATTAGTACATTTCGACCCCGTTTTTTATTTTTAGTTTATCACTAGCTAGTTTTTGAGTTATTAGCCGTATAAAACTGAACTTTGACGAAATTCACGGGGTGACACTAGTGACCCCACAGTGCTAAATTTCTGTATACCTACGTGTAGCTTTAGTGACAAAAATATAGACAAAAGTCTGAAATCTAGAATAACTCAATTTGCACCCCAAAAAAGATTAACCAAATAACATGAATTCCCGTTACCTGTAATTTAAATGAAACCGTAGGTTAAGTTGTTGGTTATTTATTTGGGGGCACTATTATGACAGTCTAAAGATTACGACTTTTTATTTTTATGGGAGATTCGCGAGATCTCAGTTCGGGGCGAACCACTAGTATATAACTTTATTTATTAACCACGACAGAATAGAGTTAAATGACATTTTAGTATAGAAAATAGAAACACGACCGTACAAATGTTTCTACTGTACGCTAAAATATAATTAGAAGCTTTTATTTAACTTACAATGTTTGTTAGTTTGTTTAACTCAAATCTTGCAATTGAATTTTAAACCCGTTCCCACAACCGATTGAGCTAAAATTTGGAATACATATTATGTAACTTCGGTGATCATGCAATAATATGGTACTATGGACAATCTTATGATGGAGACGGATGCTTGGCAACTTTTCTGAATGGATTATAGTAGGCTACTAGTGTTTGATTTCTTTTGAATCTGCTTGCGGCTCAGATTATGAATTGTATAAAAGCTTCTTTCAAAAAGTAGTTGGAATAAAAACCTTATTTTACTTTATTCTTCCGTAAAGATATACTTTTCTAGGGCGGTCGTGCTAGCTCAGCTGCACAGATGGGCCTACGTCATCGTAAGGTTCGAAGAAATATCTGATAAGAAGTGCGATCTGCTAAAGACAGATATGTGACATAAATTAAGCTTAGCGATAGATAGATAGAAAATAATTAAATGCATACCATGAATAAAAAACAATTAAAAAATCTATTCAATTTATATGACTGTAAATAATTTGCGATCTTATCGCTAAGTAGTGATCTCTACCAGGTAACCATTGGATGAAATGGATTATACCCAGTTGTGGGTGAACACAAGCTTAAAATACCGATGGTGATAATTCTACAAGGCTTCAAAATTAGGGATGCCAATTTAAATAAGTTTTTTGTTGAAAAATTACTTTTTCAAAACAAGCTTTTATAAAATTCATAATCGGAACCGCAAGCAGATTCAAAAGCCCAAACACTAGTAGCCTACTATAATCCATTCAGAAGTTCCGTTATCTAGCATCCGTCTCCATCGTGAGACCACCTCCATGGTACCATATTATTGCATTGTCATCGAAGTTACATATGTATTCCAAATTTCAGCTTAATCGGTTGAGGAGAACGGGTTTAAAAATCAGTTGCATGATTCCACCCGGACAAACATTGCGAGTTAATAAAAAGCTTGTAAACAATACAGACCCGGAGATGTGAGATATAATGTGAAAATAGGGATAGAGAATTTTATTTACAAGTATTTTCGGTACATAGTTCTTTAAAATGTGTACTCTTCAATAATCGATCCCACATTAAATTCACAGATAATGTTGATAAACTCTAGTGATTATATGAAGTTGATATATTTTCTTCATCTCATCAGCCGATCCTCGTCTACAATTAAACCGGAAGCCGTGATCTAGAACCCTAAAAGGTGGCTAACACGCTTTCTAAGCTATAAAAAGAAGACGTTAAAAAAAACTGACTCAGATATTCAAACGAAGCGCATGGTGCACGCCGACCTGAACATCCACGCACTCAAACCTAATAGGGGTCGCAATCTGAAGGGTTATTTGAACACGCAAATGAGAGGTTGCGTTTCGTTTATTTATTGTGTCTGGGAAAATACACTGATATAAGCAATGGTTCAGCGGAGTGTGATAGTCACTTTAATTTTAGTTTCAGTGACTGCTTTGGTGACACGTACCTTCATGGTCGATGAGCAAGTATAATCGAACATAATTAACAATTACAATCAAGCACTTTGGTTCGACTTCGAACTTGCTCGTTTGGACGATAATTACGCTACCAATAATCATGCTGAGTTTGTTCTGTCAACATTCATGATTAAAAAGTCTGTATCTAACATACGTGGGGTAGGTAGGTAGGTGCTACACATAGTACCTACCTTCACTCAATCCCCGAGAGCAGTGCAGGCTTCTGACGCCCGTGACGACACTATTTGGAGTCAGCAGAATACCAGTGCTAAGTAGCTAGGTTCTAGCCTACCTACTTAGCATATGCTGAGCTGACGCCTTTTTGGCATGACTCGACTTTGTAATTAAGATGAAGGTTGCGTGAGATGTTCCTGTATTTTTTGATTATCCTGTAATCTTCGACTTTTGGCATTCTTGTTACATATCCTTCTATCTACACCCACCTACTTCTTAGAGCCAGAAGTCAAGATTCGACATTACTTGTATGTCACCACCTTGTTTTGTGTTTTTAATTTGTAAGTGTGTCGTGTTAAATAAATGTTTTCATTTTCATTTACGTAGTATGCTTATGTATGTACTTTGTTATTAAAATCAACAAAACACACCATACACTTTATTTTTTATAATTTCATGTGTGTTTTAAACTATTTTCTATCTATTTATGAATCCCTTACTTAAAAAACAAAACACTGCTACACACACGCTTATTAGGCAATAATGTGTTCCCATGAAGTTACTCCGTGAAGTTCGTTCTTGGAACGGGCCGAGCTGAGTTCGCATCAGCTTTGGAGTACAGTGAAAAAGTCTCCTCTCATTTACGTAACAACACAGGTGTGATTTACCGAACTCTTCCTAGCAGTAATTTAATATCATATTATGCTAAATTTTATATTTTTATTATTATTTTATAGCAGTATTTAAAGAGCTTTTGATAAATCTAGTATAGCAATTATTATATGTATGTTTTTATATCTTCATACAGCTTGTTTTAAAACAAGGCATTTTTGATCAGCTGTTTACAGAGTCCATGTCCCCGTAGAAGATAGTGAAGACAAAAGTAGTGACTAGCTTGATTTTAGTCTTTTTCGTGATATTTCTCTAATTCCAAACCTTTAATAGTTGAGATATGGCATTCTTCGCCACTTCCTTCTCTCTCGATACATTATTGCTAATGCTTGAGCCTCAGTTATCAGAAATCGTTGACAAAGTCGAGGTTCAAGTTATATAAGTTAAAGTTTCTTCCTGCGATCAACCACCATTATATTTGTTTTAGTCTTGTTGATAGATAGTCTCAACTCTTCACTGACGCGTTTGCAGCGAATTAGGTAGTATCGTCAGCATGTCGGAGGTGATTTTACTCTTCTTTTATTTAATTAAAGTAGTGGTTCGCCCCGAACTAAGATCTCGCGAGTCTCCCATAACAACAAAAAAATATTATTTGTAATCTCTTACTATCAAAATAATGCCACGAAATGCATAAGCAAATAACTTGACCTACAGTTTCATTCAAATTACAGGTAACGGGAGTTCATTTTAATTGGTTTTCTTTTTTTGAGTAGAAAATGCAGTTATTTTGGATTTCAGACTTTTTCCTATATTTGTGTCACTAAAGCTACACGCATACCAAATTTCAGCACTGTGTGATCACTGGTGTACCCTGTGAATTTCGTCAAAGTTCAGTTTGTATTATGGCTAATAACTTAAAAACTACAAGGCGTAAGTGGGGTCAAAATATAATCATAAATACCTTTTATTAAACGTACCATTTGACCGGATAGGCCCATTTTTGTTTTTTTACCCTTCTTGAACCCCAATACCTCAACAACACCCCCACAGTTTTAGCTCATTTAGTCACACCAAAATTGTGCCATTACTACCTACCTACATATATACCAAATTTACGATGATCGGATAAACGCTTCGAAAGTTATCTTAGGACAAACAAACATACATACATACAACGCCGATTTGCCCAAGTTGATTTAGAGATCTCGCTTCGCTCGATCAAATACGGTGCATTATGAATGGTCGTAGAACAAATTTGCATAGATGACAATGCCCCTCTTTTAGCCTAGCACAAACTATACAAGTTATAAATCTTTCGAGCCAGATCTAACCCAGTTCCTGTCATCTAATTGGGTTAGATTTATGTGCGCTAAATGGAATGCCTTGTTTATTTGCTACCTGTCAATTTCCAACAAAAATACTGTGGTAAAAACCAGCTGATCTGATTATGCAAGGAAACTAATCGACTATTGAAGACTAACAATGTTCGGTGTGATTTTGATCTGCATCTGCTTGTTTCATTATATAAAAAATGATACAAAGTTATAAGAATAACTTACTCAATCTTAGACTACGTAAATAGTTTTTTTTTATTGGTGGACAGTTCACACAGCGCTATCTAGCCCCAAACTAAGCAGAGCTTGTACTATGGGAGCCAGATAACTGATAGAATATTTATATTTTTTTTTTCTTTGTAAATATATATTTATAACATATGGAAAAACATCTAGACCCGGAACAAATATTTGTAAATCGTGCATACATTTGTCCCGCGGCGGGAATTGAACCCGCTACCTTTTGCGTCACAGCCGGCTATACGCCCACTGTGCCACGGAGGTCGTCGTGGTTTTACAGCGTTTCTTTCATTCAAATAATTATATTGGTACTAAGCCTTTATGAGCATTTTACACAAGACTACCAAAAAAGGAGTATTGTTTTTCAGACCTTACGAATGTGTATGTGAACAATATTCCAGTACAATTTCTGAACGCTTGAACCGATACAGATTAACGAGGGTAGTAGGACGTAGTTGAAAAATTTACGAAACTTAGATTTTGTATGGATTGAATTATACGAGATTTCGTTCTTGAAATTGACCCCACATTTAAAATAATGGACTAATGTTAACCAACTTTTGTATCAAAAAAATCTTGAAAGAGGTGAAATAGGGGTTGAACGTTTGTATGGGCAATCCATAATTCCTTAATTTAGGGATCTGAAAATTCATATTTAGGCTTTTGGTAAGAAATAAAGAAATATGTGTTTCAACTTTTTTGCAAAATCATCCCTAAAGGGGGATAGAGTAAGAGGTTAACATTATGAGGTATTCTTTAGATGCACTCCCTGTGTACCGTTGATATATAGATAGATTGTGGCCGGGATTGGGACATAGGCTACTTTTACCCGACTGCGCAGAAAGAGGGCAATATTTTTGTTGACAGACCACACGAGCCGCGGGCGGGTAAGCTATTATCTTTATAAATTATATTACAACTTATATATATATATTCTTAAACGTTTTGCTACAAAATAAGCCAAGTTTTAACTTCATATTTCTCGTTACCCACGTACTTAATTTATCAGACAAAATGTATTAGAAAAACCGTTAATAAAAGTTCCAAATAAGTGCATTCCAATTAATTTACCTATAAGTAGGGTAACACAACACTCATCAACCGACGCCTGTTGAAACATTCTTAGAATTAGAAATTGCATGAAGCTTGTTGTGCTGCAAATACTGAGTTGTTCAAATTACTTTTGTTCATTACCGCCAAGTTTCAAACGTCAAATCCCATGGTATATATTCATAGATATGTATAATATTTATTATTATTTGCAGCCATAAATAGATAGATAGATATATAATACATTATAACACACCATAAACAACAAAACAATTAAATATTCAAATTAATATATACTAATGACAGTCTCTACCAGACAACCTTTGGATGGAATGAGTCATGTGAGTTTTACCTAGGGTATCGTAGGTATACCATAACACACAAATACATTAAAAAGGTATACCTGTAAAGAAAAGCACAAATAAAGAAAGAGAACCAAGAAAGTTGCATACAACAAACATAAGAATAATATAAAAAAAATACGAATTATGATAGACTAGCTGTTGCCCGCGACTTCGTACGCGTTACACTACTAAATGTGTAGGTAACCTAGAAATAAAGCTAAACTCGCTGTTGCAACTTGACTTGACACCCCATTTTTATCCCATGGCACCTGATTTATGGGATAAAAAGTGCCTATGTGGTAATCCAGGTTATAATCTATGTACATACCAAATTTCATCGAAATCGGTTCAGCCGTTACGACGTGATTGAGTAACAAACAAACAAACATCCAAACTTTCGCATTTATAATATTAGTGTAATTGAGGGTGAATAAAAAAAATAAAAATGTCGAGCACCAAACATCATCGAAAACCAGTTTTCATGTAAAAAGAAGACAGGTCAAGTGAGAATGTTATTTTTTCATTATAACTCCAAAACAAAACAAAAATTATGTGATACCCCCATAGACCCAGTAGAAACCCTATTTTAAGTTTTGCCGTCTAATTATGTATAAACATTGATTAAACGGGTATTTATCGCGTATGTACCTTTTTTATTTATTATCCCGATTCGCCGTTTCGGCTGTGTTGCAACTGGCGTGGTCACGGGTTGCCTCAACGTCGGGATAACAAATAAAAAAGGTACATACACGATAAATACCCGTTTTAATCAATAATTATGTACAGTGATCGCGAAAGTTTGAAAAATACTAAACTATATATAAGTTTTTTTATTTTCCTGACTAGAATTATTTATAACTATTTCTAATTTCGAGTCTTAACTTTAGTGTGACAGACGGACGGAAAGACGGTCCGTAATACTAAAAA
Source organism: Philereme transversata (assembly GCA_963924445.1). Classification (NCBI taxonomy): domain Eukaryota; kingdom Metazoa; phylum Arthropoda; class Insecta; order Lepidoptera; family Geometridae; genus Philereme; species Philereme transversata. Next base: position 11,899,526 of record OZ004353.1, read on the forward strand.
CTAACATTGAATTCTGTTCATCCGTTTGGGGGCTACGATGCCACAGACAGGCAAAAGCTTCCAACTTTTATCCATCTTTTTTTGCACCGGAGGCTAAATAATTATATTACCAGACTATGACATAAAGGTTTATAAATTCAATAATATTATTCGTAGAAGTTCAATGCTCCTACGATAAGACGAATAAGACGGCTCAGATCTATTATATTGTTTTCATGTCAAAATTTTAATTTCGAAGAAAGTCTAGAAAGTTATGAAACTTAAGCTCAAAAATATACTGAAATATAGAATTTTTCCGATATTTTAATAGTTATTCTGCTAATCAGGGCGGAGACAAATTCAACAAATCAAAGATCAATGGTGTTACTAACCCGACTTTATATATATAGATTATTATTTTATTACATAACTATTATTCGATGTACATAACCGTACAATATATTTAAGAAACTAAGTATTGGATGCAAAAAAATCATTTTAAAGTGGTAGAGTTCCTTATGAAAGGGCTTGCCCGGGGAAGTACTACCATCATACTTATTTCTGCCACCAAGCAGCATTGCTTTGTTTAGGTTTGAAGGGTAATGGGTAATGAAAATTACAGGTAGGCACCTGCTATTCATCTGCCTGCATCAAGTTGATGGACGCAGAGCAGTGCATCGTAGGGCTGGTTTCTAAGGTGCGTGACTTACGAAGCAATAGTTTGTTATAAGCGACCACTGGTGACACCATCAGGTGGGCATAAGCAAGTTCTATCTCCAAGGCGTAAAAATGTTCACGGACCCCAATCATAACCGGACTATTACGTAGCCGATCAAAATAATTCCAAATCTTCAAAGAAATTTCATTGAATAACGTAGTTTTATGTTTGTATGCCCTAGTGCCCACCGCACTAGGATTGTGACCCTGAACAAATATTTGCAGATGATGCAATCATTTGTCCCGAACCGGGAATAGACCCGTTGAACTCGAAAACGGACTCTTGCGTTTCCGTCTTCTGTTTTCCCGACAACTTAAGTAAAAAATAAATAATGATCTGCATTTTTTATGGTATATGGAGATGGGGCAACCATATGGCCCACCTTATGGCAAGTGGTAACCATCGCTTATAACAGAGTACTGCCTCGTAGGTCACGCACCTTAGAAATGTGACCTACGTGTCCATCAAGTTGAGGCATACAGGTGTAAAGCCTTATGTACCTGTAATTTCACCGGCAATCATATCCTTCAAACCGAAACACAGCATCATGCAGGTCATTATTTATTTTTCATTTTTCATATCAATTTCTTATAGTTCAAATGTTAACAAATTGATGTAAAAAAAAGAAAAAACGTATAAAAAAGTTCGTACAAACAAGTAAATTCTTTTCCGGTTTGATTTCTACACCAATTAAAGTACACACGACTATTCTTGGCCACTTTGAAGCTTTTACTCCGGACGGTCCAAGCGAAACTAGAAGGGTTCCTTAATCAGACTACAGAACCCTAAAATCTAAGACTTTACACTCATTATTCAGCCCATTGCGTTGGAATAAAAAAAACCGCTTGTGTTTTTAAAGTGAAAACTTCTTTAAGCGCGTTGGACATAGTGAAAACTTCTTTAGGCGCGTTGAGCATTTTTGAGATGGGAAAAAACCATTCGCAACACTGTTACCGACACCTGTCTCTGACTACTGACACTGACTGTTACTGACACCTCTGTATTTAAGTATCTGTAGTGTAGTCTACTTTTATTCAAGTTTTAACTTCTGTCGGCACTCCCGGAGTGCCACTTTTTTTACTTTCTCACGAAGTAATTTAATTAAATAACTTCAATCAGAGTATGTTATATGTATTAATCGTTTATTATTTTTATAGTGTTATCGACATTAACGGAAAATTCAAACCATGATGTTCTGAATTTTGACCCTGACGTGACAAGAGCCTGTAGCACAATTGGCAATTGCATCCTCGTATCAAGAGGAAAGTTGCGGGATCAAAAGTTATTGAGATGGTTTTAAAAATCTTAGGTTCACTATTTTGACCAACCTTTCTGTGGAATTCAAAGACTAAACTTAAAAGTATATCGAGTTTATTGTCATTGACTCGATTTTTAACAAATAACTATGAATCGATTACCACTCGAGTTCTAAGTTATTTCTCATAAGTTATTAAACACAAGCTATGGAAAAATAGTTTTTTATTTATCGGATGTCATTGGAGTTTCGTCCGTTTAATGTTTCAGTTGCTTTCACTTATTATGAAACGAAGCATTACGTAGATACGACAACAAGCATTGCAATCGAGTTCGCTATGCAAGATCTTGTTTATAAAGTAATTACTTCAATTATTTTTTCTATCATCTGTATTTTTAGAAAAATCTAAAATTTTTGCTCAAGAGCAAAAATTCGTTACGTAGCAATTTCATGAAATTCAAACATAGGGTTCGTTCGTTTCTTTAGGGTTAGTTGTTGATCTTTCAGTTACTCAGAAGTTTTGTAATTTATTAACCGAATCAACCATTAATTTTCATAAAATAGTATATTTGTCGCTAGCTTTCAGTGGAGTTACGTGCACTTGGCTTGTGTTAACTTTTAAGAAATCTCAATTATTCCTACGTGCATTAAGTAATTAAAAAATATAAAATGCATCATTTATTAACTCTGTGCTTTTATTTGGTGATTCATTATTTTACAGTAACAGTTATAGGCTTGTGATGCTACGATTAACTTAAGATAATATTTCAGCAAAGGCCATCTGGCGACTTGGAGCAGCGCGGAGTGAAAGGTAGTGCGCTTGACCGTCTCGGCCTACGGTGGCGGTGGCGGCGGCGGCGGCGACGGGTGGGCGCAAGGGCGCCGTGCGTCTTGCCGAAATTATTCGGGGCTCGCTGCACAATCGATTTTTCCCGCCCGATGCGGAAAATTGTTCGGGGCGGGGCGGGCGCGCGCGGCGGGGCGAGGGGGCAGCCGGGGGCAGGCGGAGTGCAGCGGGGCGGTGCAACGCGCGCCGCCGGTCGTCGGGCAGACAGTAGGACGGCGACGCCACTGAGAGTCGGTGACCACGGCGCGAGGAGCGCGCTCGCCGCACAGTGACATGTAGCGCGGCCGCCGCGCCGCAGCCCCGCGAACACACGCCGGTGGCGGCGCGCCGATGCGCCGGCCGCCCGGCCCGGACCCGAGCCGACCCGTGCGAATCCCGCGCGAGCGCACGAGCGCCACCAACGCACCTGAAGCGCCTGAAGCGAGCCCTTCGGCCCGTCTGTAGCGACGACTGTCGTCCCATGGAACCCGGAGTGCGCCGATTCGCATCAAGGTTAGCCGAATATTTGCTAGTGAGTGTTAGTGCACCGGCAGCCGCAGCCAGCGCCCGCCTCCGGGGACCTGCTTGAGCCGTGCTGCAGCGACGTCGTCGCGACCGGCAGGTAGGTCTCGAACACGTGAGGGGCTCGAAGTGACTCATGTAAAATTCCGCGCTACGACACGCACACGCACGTTTAATCGCCCTGAAAAGTTAATCCCTTGCAATTTTCCGACACGTTGAAGTTCGTTAATTGTTATCGTCTATCTACTAGACCAGACCTTTACAAAGTTATAGAGTTATTAATTAATCTTAAAACAAAGTCGATTGCAATGTAATTCGTGTGTCGTAGTGATGTGTTCCATAACATTTTCCGAGTCCAAAAAGACACTTTTCCTAAGTTTTGAAACAAAAAAGTTAGTTAAAAGTCTTTTTCAAGTTGGTTTGAAGGCAATAAAAATATTGAAATTACTCGTGAGTCACTTGTTAAAGGAGTGATAACTAACTAAGCGCAGTGAAGATAGGTGTAACTATGATTTTGGTAAAAGAGTTTCTGAACTTCTGTCAATTTTATGGTTTCCTCACATTTTAGTAATTTTTTGGGATGTGCCGTTACAGTTTTTTTAGTAGAATATTGTTTTTAAGCAGATCCATCTATTTAGTATAACCTAGACATACGAACAGTGTAGTCACGCGGTGCAGACGGACTAGTCACACTCGGACATTGTTCGGAAACAATGCAATAAGTGTCAGCTGTAATAAATGTTTGTTTTTTCAAATTTATTTTAAGTTATCTTACTTTGTTTTAAGTATTGGTACTGAACAGTTATTTGTAGATGCAACGGTAATAATGAAGAATTCGAGATTTTGGTAAGTTTATATAAATAAAAAAATAAATATTTTAACTAACAATAAAATTGACACTGCTCAAACACCATCATATTGATGGTCCCTTCAAATATTTAAATTATTGTCTAAATTTATGCTCATTGATGTTACTTAAATGATTTAGTTTAGTTGATATTTTATTTAAATTAATTACAGATAAAATCTATAAAATTATTTTAAAATTAATTTATGAATTTATGATGGCACGGGATGGAACAAGGACTTTTTTAAATATTTTTTAACCTTTATTATAAAGGAACTAATAAGTAGTAAATTTATTAATATACTTTTTTAAATTTTATAATATTTATATGATTGACTAACATTATATTACCATAACTGCTGTTATCTCATATTACCTGACGACAGTTAATAATGATCATCCCTCACTACTGGTTATAATATTGTAATGACGGTACTTCTCTATAATAGATCTTAAAATCTTTAGTCCAAAAATTATAAGTACCTACTTTCCAAAAATGAAAAGTACTTTATGCGGGTTTATAAACTTTTTGATAGATAACATACCTACATTGATGTTGCTTCACCACAAATCACCTACATTAGAAACAATCGGGAAAAATTACTTGTAAATTTAAATTTTAGATGATGATTTCCTAAATCTTTCTTAACCCATGGATATTAAATTTGCAAGTTGTAAAACCATAATTAATCATGAATTTGTACCAAAGTACTATCAGTGATTAATTGTCAATGTCATTGCTATTACACACAGGAGAAAGTACGTGACAAAGAAAGTACCTAGCTATATAGTTAACCACGTATAAAATTTCAAAGGTCCAACAGGATGATATCCTGAAAAATTACAAGGTCGCAACAAAATTTTCTTTGACAATTACTTTATAATGTCAAAATCGGGGCCTTCGGGAAATTTTGCTGCTGGCTTATACAAACCGATTTAAATTATATTAATAATACTGGACATTACACGCGGTGCTATCTAACCCAGAACTAAGCAGAGTTTGTACTATGAGAACCAAAGCTAAATATCTATATAAAAATTTCGTGTCAATGTGTTTGTGGTCACTCCTCCGATTTTAATGATTTTTTTTTAAATAAAATTATCACGAATTAAAAAGTCAAAAATGCAGTTCTATGAACCCTTCACCAACATACAAGCAACTTACAACTAATACGTATGAGTACATTTATCATGCTTCTGACTTCAGATTTTTGTTTCTCATAAGAAAAAACATTTAACTTACATTAGAACTATAGCTAAAAGTAATTAGTTGGGCGTAAATAGGTTAAGGTAATAACCCACAATCGCTTATAATCGCACTAACACTGTTGTTTATAATTTCACACAAAATTATGGTAGTGGCTGATTGTTTCTTTTTAACTAGCTGCCGCGCGCTGCTTCGTATGCGTGGCTTGTCAATAAAAACATTACAATCCCGCGCAGTCGGGTAACAAGTAGCCTATGTGTCAATCCTGGTCATAATCTATTTATATATCACGCAAGCTGTTGCCCAGGTTGAATTTCAAAAAATCCTTTCTTTAGTACAACCCTACGCATCAAGACAAACATACCCTCTAAATTTCAAGTTTCTACGACCTTTAGGCTGTGCGTTGTCTGTCAGTCAGACGGGACTTTGATTCTTATATAATAGATTTTATCGAAATCGAACCAGTCGTAATAACGTAACAAACAGACAGACAGAGGGACAGAGTTACTTTCGAATTAATATTAATAGTATGGACTATGATATATTAGTGCTATCTTCTTGAACTTTGTTAACAAAGTTTTTTTTTTAACTTTCGCGATTATACGTAATAACCTATTTTAAAAGGGTATTTATCGCGTATGTACCTTTTAGAAATATAGTAGAATTTTCTATCTAACAGTACCTAGATAATTTATAATTTCCTATGTATTTTTTATTGAAATATCAGCATAACGATAATAATATAGCCTATTAGGTTATTCGATATTAGGTAGGTATGTAGAATTAAAAAAAAAACGGTTAGTGATGGAATTTTTTTTTATTATAGTTCATGAATTATTATTATAACTATGTAATTATTTGTAGTAAACCGAAATAGGAAAAGCTTAAAGATAAATAAAACACCTTTTGTTTAAATCGTCTCAGGCATTAAATCATGAGCTTTGTAACTTGCCTCTGATTTCACGATTTATTTGACTTTGTTAATACCTGGGCTCACTCGTATGTTTATTATAAAATATCTTAATTAATACACCTATAATTGGAAATTCACATGAATTATCACCGAAAACAGTAGATTTAGATTAACATTTTTAATATGTCTTGCGCATGTAAACAGTACCAGACAGTCAAAGTATAGAAATACAAATATTTCAATTCACAAGTAACATTTCAACAAAATTATAACTGACTTTGCTAATCTGCTGAACAGATTTTGATGAAATATCTAATATGAAAGTATATCCTTTCAAATAAAAAAAGAATCTTTCAAATCGGTTGATAAATGACGGAGGTAATAACAAATATAACACCGGATTGCGTTGCTATAAAATTTTAAGGTTGCCCTCGATTTTTATGGAATCTCATCATCAGATCCTGACTTGGTGCCAATGGGACCGCCCGAGAAGAATACCCTTTTAAACAAAATAATAATTTCTTGAATCGGTCCAGGCGTCTTCGAGTAATCGGGAAACATACATAAAAAAAACGATTCCGACGAGTTAAAAACCTCCTCCTTTTTTTGAAGTCGGTTAAAAATGGGGAATCAGCATCGCATCGCAAGAAAAAAAGTTAAATTAAAATATCATGAAAGGTCATTGTGATTGTGAGGTGTGAGCATATGATACATTTGAAAGTTCCACTGATAAAGATTTTAAAAATATACATTTTATTTTGTAATTGTTGATTCAGTGGTCATAATGTGTTTTTTTTTTGTAAATAATGTTCCGATGAGAGCTTCGTTGACATAAAAAGTAAACATGTTGATAAACTTGATAAAGTTAACAGTTATATAACAGAAATAAAAATCAAGTAATAAAAAAAAAACAGTCGAACCATCTAAAGATTGTAAATAGTTCGTGTCTGTTTTAATAAAAAAAAACACAAAAAGCGTCATAAGCATGACTTTTATTTTTAAAACATCTACGTCCCTGATATAACTAAGATGTCTATGACTAAGAAACACATTGTTTCTACAAGGTGTACCTAAATATGTATGTTATTCTATAAAAAGGCAATTATGTCCATGAATATAAACTAAAAAAACTCTTTTCCCGGAAATAAAGTTGAATTCCATCAATTATTTTTCGAATTCGTTTCATAAAATATTATTCTTAAATCTTCTTCTTCCTCTTAGTCGGGCACTCTTGGCAGAGTGGTCGTGGTTATGTCAGGTCTTGGCTCATGAGTGGAGGCTCTCGCGATGCGTCTCCATTCAGCTCTATTGAAGGCATTGCCAGAACATTCAGTAATGTTGATGGACTTGATGAGGTCTGACCATCTCGTTGGAGAGCGACTTAGGTCTCTCGCCCACTGCGTTGCACTTCTAGACGTTTCATGGAGTCCTCTTATTTACGCAGTTGACAATAATCTTTAACCGACTTATAAAAAAGAGGAGGTTCTCAATTCGTCGGAATCTTTTTTATGTATGTTCCCCGATAACTCGAAGACGCCTGGGCCCGTAGCCAAATTACATTCGCTACGAATCTATTCGATTTCTACATACATTTGTTGTCGCTGTATCACGTGGTTCTTCTATAGCATGTGTCAAATCCCCTACATTTTCGGACTTATCGTCTAGCGTCATCGCTAATCGACTGTAACTTGGCTAAGCCCTCTGGACCGATTCGATAAATTATTATTTTGTTTAAAAGGGTTCCATAAAAAAATCGAGGACAACCTTCAAATTTTTTTTTTAATTTTTAATTTTTTTTTTATTTAATTTTTTACCTTTTATTTTATTTTAGGGACGCATAATGTGTTGTATATATTTTCTATAAAAAAAATTATTCTAAGGTTGGTTATATTTTTCTTAAAAAGTCACTTGTGTTTAAGCTCTTTTAAGATTGAAACTCGCGTAAATGTTGTGCCTAATTTAAAAACTTTAGGTCAAACGATTCAAGATGTTGACCTCGGATTATTATTTATGTAATAGATTTTATCTAAAAGATATATGATAGATAGAAGAATGATAGATAACGCTTTATTTTACATCACACTTAAATTAAAAGACTGTTAAAAACAAATAACAAGACACGCGGAAATATAAGTGATCTCTTCTAGATAACATTGATTCCAGTCCGGATTTCAAGCGAACGTCAAAGTACGGGTAACTTTTAATAAAAAATAATTGATATTGTATAAAAAGTGTACTTACATAAGCAAAATAACTCATCTATGGATTAGGTACATAATAATATAGCATAGTACATAAATATTCCATACTAATAATGAATAGGCAGCTACATTATATAAAATACAATAAGTAGGTAGCTACTTAAAATAGAAAGGTGAAATAACAGCAAGAGTAGCGTAACGATAGATGAGAAAATGAAAACTCAGCGTTGCAGTGCAGACCAATAATGTTTAAATAGAACTGTCTTAAAGATGGGAAGGGGTTAGGCAGTTCTAATGTGAGGAACAAGAGAGTTCCATAGACGGATAGCTTGTACAGTGAAATAGTTATCGTAGGAGGACCGCAAGGCTCGAGGATTTGAGAGATGGAGATACTCGAAGGGATTCTTCCCAACATTTTTTTAAACAACTGTTCCAAATTCCAAAGGAGGAGTTTTCAAATGACGTAACAAACAGTACCTGTATGTAAAGAATAACCTTCATTCGTGATATCATACATATTCTGGGTCATCCTGTATACCATCGATATAACTTTAAACGCATTGTTTATCAATTACGAACTTTAGTGTGAGTAAACTACACAGTTCTACGCACTGGGTCATAATACTATGATTTTATACTACGAGTATGCACTACGCTAAATCAATAATGACTATAAATTTGTACTTTTGAGACATCATTATACAACAAACACGTATAACAGCTAAAAACCAGATTCTGATCTTATCCATTAAAATCTATTCATTAAGGTTATAATAAAGTGAATTGTCCGACAACGCTAAATCTGCATAACTAACGAACGATTTGAAAATCAGTTAGAAACAGCTTCCGGTGTTTCCAACTACAGGTGCCACAGAAAACGCAATTTTAGCGTTTTGAGTTCAGCGCATTTTCGGCTGAGATTTTTTATTATTTTATTACAAGAGATGAAACAAGCAAATGGTCTAACTGATGTTAAGGAGTAACCATCGCTTACAACAAAGCATTGCTTTGTAGCACACGCAACTTATAAACGTATCCTACGATGCACTTGCCTGCGTTCATTAACTTGAGCTTTTTCGTGCTTCTTGCAAGTTAAGGTGCTGGCCCCGGCTATAAAAAAGAGGCAAGTTCGTATGAGGCCACTAGCTCATACGAATCTTACTTGCACTTGCACACCACTGAGAGATTATTCATTATTATTTATTTATTGATTATTTATTATTCCACACATTTATTGCTTAAAACAGGCTTTAGGCCTGGACCTTTATTTATTATTATTATTATTTATTATTATCATGTAAAATGTTTGTTGCAAACTAAGTATAATTTTGTGAATGTATTTTTATTAACATACTGTAAAGAAATCAATAATCTTCCTGAAGTGTTTTTATTGCTAAATAAAATATTAAGTACGGCATTAAGAAATTATCCTTATCTGCTTTTGTTTTTAACTTTTTTTAGTTTAACTTGATATGTTAGGTTTTAGAAATTCTTGATAAATGAAAAATAATAATTACCATATCCTACTAAGCAGATTTAGCTTAGTTGGACTCGATTAATACATAAGAATGCTTTCATTAAATGGTTTCTGTGAAGGACATTCGTAGAAAATGTCTGAAAACCAATGACCTACCCCACAAGGCAGTTTATTAAACTTGACGTCTGAAACCCGACCTTGCCCTTGAAATCCCCCAACTTGTTTTGCCCGCGCATTCGTTGAACTTGAAGCTGCTTTCCTCTATGATTAGAAAGTAATATCTTTTTTAAATAAATAATAATCAATAATGTATTTATATATTCTTTATATAACACTAGCTGTTACCCGTGACTTCGTACGCGTTACACTACTAAAAGTGTAGGTAACATAGAAATAACGCTAAACTCGCTGTTGCAACGTGACTTGACACCCCATTTTTATCCCATTGGAACTGATTTATGAGATAAAAGGTAGCCTATATACTCGTAGTAACCTAGGTTATAATCTACAAATGTACCAAATATCATCGAAATCGGTTCAGCTGTTACGACGTGATTGAATAACAAACAAACAACCAAATTTTCACATTTATAATATTAGTGTGATTAGCGTGATTTATAATAACCGTGCAGTTTGTTTGTTTTCAAAGGTCTTTATGGACATAAATACATAAGTAACAAAATATCGCTAAACATAGTCAAGGTATTTTAAACATCTATTAATCCACTGACTCGACAGGCTGAAGCGCCTCTAAAAGTTTTTTGATAAAATTGTTTATATATAACTATTTCACTTTTTTTTGTTTATTTTTTATATTTATTCATCACAGAATCAACAGCACTTGATATTATATTATATAAAGCTCGATTACCACTCACTGACTGACTGACTGACTGACTCATTGACATGTTTGTTCTCCCAGATGCCACCTCGTAGGGTGAAAATGTTTGGTGGGATCGTATAGAGGGAGTTCCGATGAGTTGGGAATAAATCCTAAAGTACCCCTTTTGTCCCCCATTCGCTCACATCGACCTCGTAACTCGGAAAGTATAGGTCTTAGAGAGTTGGTGTAAAAACTAATGTTGCAGAGGACATTTTTTTATATCCGGTTCCATGAAAAAAAAATTGTCTTTCATACAAAAAAAAAATTGTCCCATACAAAATATTTCTGTATGAATACCGTAAACCGTATATTTCGTTTGCCGTAATTTTCATACTGTTTTTGTAGGGAGCCCACGGCTTGTGTGTACTATAAAATTACTGTAAATTTGCTTGATTCTATATAATGGTGGTGGAGGGACATGAGATAACTTTCATAGTTTTTTGCAAAGGTCATCATCATCATTTTGGAACATCCAATTTTTTTTTTTTTTTAGTATGCAACGTTCATCATGTTTATTTTGGAACATCCACATTTTTTTAATTATGCCTCATCCACAATGATCACTTTGGAACGTCAATTATTTTTTTTTTTTATTATGCAACATCCACTGTGATCATTTTGGTACATCATTTTTTTTAATTATGCCTCATCCACAATGATCACTTTGGAACGTCAATTATTATTATTTTTTTTGTATTATGCAACATCCACTATGATCATTTTGGTACATAATTTTTTTTATTATGCCTCATCCACAATGATCACTTTGGAACGTCAATTATTTTTTTTTTATTATGCAACATCCACTGTGATCATTTTGGTACATCATTTTTTTAATTACGCCTCATCCACAATGATCACTTTGGAACGTCAATTATTTTTTATTTTTTTATTATGCATCATCCACTGTGATCATTTTGGTACATCTTTTTTTTTAATTATGCCTCATCCACAATGATCACTTTGGAACGTCAATTATTTTTTATTTTTTTATTATGCATCATCCACTGTGATCATTTTGGCACATCATTTTTTTTAATTATGCCTCATCCACAATGATCACTTTGGAACGTCAATTATTATTTTTTATTATGCAACATCCACTGTGATCATTTTGGTACATCATTTTTTTTAATTATGCCTCATCCACAATGATCACTTTGGAACGTCAATTTTTTTTTATTATGCAACATCCTTTGTGATCATTTTGGAAAATCATTTTTTTTTAATTATGCCTCATCCACAATGATCATTTTGGAACGTCAATTTTTTTTTATTATGCAAAATCCTTTGTGATCATTTTGGAAAATAATTTTTTTTAATTATGCCTCATCCACAAGGATCACTTTTGCACCGTCAATTTTTTTTTTTATTATGCAACATCCTTTGTGATCATTTTGGAAAATCATTTTTTTTAATTATGCCTCATCCACAATGATCATTTTGGAACGTCAATTTTTTTTTTATCATGCTACATCCTTTGTGATCATTTTGGAAAATCAAAATTTTTTTAATTATGCCTCATCCACAATGATCACTTTTGGAACGTCAATTTTTTTTTATTATCCAACACCCACTGTGATCATTTTGGAAAATCATTTTTTTTTAAATCATCCACAATGATCACTTTTGGAACGTCAATTTTTTTTTATTATGCAACATCCTTTGTGATCATTTTGGAAAATCAATTTTTTTTAATTATGCCTCATCCACAAAGATCCTTTTGGAACGTCAATTTTTTTTTATTATGCAAAATCCACTGTTATCATTTTGGAACGTCAATTTTTTTTTATAATGTAAGATCCACTATGATCATTTTGGAACATCATTTTATTTTAATTATGCTTCATCCACTATGATCATTTTGGAACGTCGAAATACTTTTTGATTGCTTCTTGCATTTCGATATCCTCTCCTCAAAATTATGATTTTTCTTAAAAAACTTTAATCGTTCGTATCTTTTAAACGGTAAGAGATAGACATAACAAACTTTTATAAAATGGTAGCACAAATTTTTGGTGGAATCGTTATTTTACGGTCATTATCGCCCTTGACATCATTTTGAATTCTTTTCTCACTTACTTTTCGTCTTCGAATGTTTCTTCCACTTTGATATCCTCTTTGATTGTTTCTATAACTTTGAAATCCTCTTTGATGGCATTTTTACTTCAATATACTTTTGAATTGCTTTTTCTACTTTTATATTTTCTTCAATTACTTCTCTTACTTCAATATTGACTCTACAAAATTATGGGTTTTAATACAAATCTTAAATCGCTCGTATCTTCTAAACGGGAAGAGTTACCCCCAGCAAACTTTTACAAAATATTGGTACAAATTTTTGGTGGAATAGTTTTTTTAATACCATCATTGCTCTTGACATCCTTTTTGAATGCTTCTCTCACTTGGTCTTCCTCCTTGAATGCTTCTTTCACCTCGATATCCTCTGTTTTTGCTTCTTCCACTTTGATAACATTTTTAATTGCTTTTTCTCCTTATATAGTTTCTTCAGTTGCTTCCTTTACTTCAATTTCCACTCTACAAAATTATGGGTTTTCATACAAATATTAAATCGCTCGTATCTTCTAAACGGGAACAGTTACGCCTAGCAAACTTTTCCAACATATTGGTACTAATTTTTGGTGGAATAGTTTTTTTAATACCATCATTACCCTTGACATCCTTTTTGAATGCTTCTCTTACTAAGTCTTCCACTTTGAATGCTTCTTTCACCTCGATATCCTCTATTTTGGCTTCTTCCACTTTGATATCCTTTTTTATTGCTTTTTCTACTTATATATTTTCTTCAATTGCTTCTTTTACTTCAATTCCCACTCTACAAAATTATAGGTTTTAATACAAATCTTAAATCGCTCGTATCTTCTAAACGGGAACAGTTACGCCTAGCAAACTTTTACAAAATATTGGTATAAGTTTTTGGTGAAACCGTTTTTTATTTTTATCATTGTCCTCGACGACTTTAACTCAATTTCAATTTCCTCTTTAATTGTTTCTGCTACTTCGATATCCTATTTGATTGCTTCTTTCACTTCAATATCCTCTTTGATTGCTTCTTCGACTTCGATATCATCTTTGATTTCTGCTTCCACTTGGATGTCCTCTTTGATTTGATTGCTTCTTCGATTTTGATATCGTCTTTGACTGCTTCTTACACATGGATATCCTCTTCGATAGCTTTATACAGCTCGATATCCTCTTTGATTGCTTCTTCCACTTTGATATCCTCTTTTATTGCTTCTACCAATTCGATATCGTCTTCGATTTCCTTTTGATTGCTTCTTGCACTGCGATATTCTCTTTGATTGCGTCTTCATCTTCGATATCGTTTTTGATAGCATTTTCACTTCGATACCTCGGTGATGGCTTTTTACACTTCGATATCTTCTTTGATTGTTTCTTCCACTTCGATATCCTCTAAGATTGCTTCTTCCTTTTCGATTTCGTCTTCGACTATTTGTTTCACTTCAATATCGTCTTTGATTGCTTTTTCACTTCGTCATCCTCTTTGAATACTTCTACCACCTCGGTATCCTCTTTGATTCCTTAGTCAACTTCAATTTCCTCTTAGATTGTTTTTCCTACTTCGATATCCTATTTGATTGCTTCTTCCACTTCAATATCCTCTTTGATTACTCCTTCCACTTCGATGTCATCTTCAATTTCCTTTTGATTGCTTTTTGCACTGCAATATTCTCTTTGATTGCGTCTCGGTCTTCGATATCGGCTTTGACAGCATTTTCACTTCGATATCCTCTGTGATGGCTTCTTCCACATCGATACCCTCTTTGATTGCTTCTTCCACTTCGATATCCTCTTTGATTGCTTATTCCACTTCGATATCCTCTTTGATTGCTTCTTCCACTTCGATATCCTCTTTGATTGCTTCTTCCACTTCGATATCGTCTTTGACTGTTTCTTCCACTTCGATATCGTCTTTGATTGTTTTTTTTACTTCGTCATCCTCTTAGAACGCTTCTACCACCTCGGTATCCTCTTTGATTGCTTACTCAACTTTAATTTCCTCTTTGATTGTTTCTGCTACTTCGATATCCTATTTGATTGCTTCTTTCTTTTCAATATCCTCTTTGATTGCTTACTCAACTTTAATTTCCTCTTTGATTGTTTCTGCTACTTCGATATCCTATTTGATTGCTTCTTTCTTTTCAATATCCTCTTTGATTGCTTCTTCCACTTCGATATCGTCTTTGATTGCTTTTTTCACTTTGTCATCCTCTTAGAATGCTCTTACCACCTCGGTATCCTCTTTGATTGCTTACTCAACTTTAATTTCCTCTTTGATCGTTTCTGCTACTTCGATATCCTATTTGATTGCTTCTTTCACTTCAATATTCTCTTTAATTGCTGCTTCCATTTGGATATCCTCTTTGATTTGATTGCTTCTTCCATTTCGATATCGTCTTTGAATGCTTCTTACACATGGATATCCTTTTTGATGGCTTTTAACAGCTCGATATCCTCTTTAATTACCTCTTCGACTAAAAGAAAAACACGCGAGCTGCGAGCAGCTCGCGCACAACGCAACCTCTAGTTATATTATATAAAGCTCGATTACCACTGACTGACTGACTGACTGACTCATTGACATGTTTGTTCTCCCAGATGCCACCTCGTAGGGTGAAAATGTTTGGTGGGATCGTATAGAGGGAGTTCCGATGAGTTGGGAATAAATCCTAAAGTACCCCTTTTGTCCCCCATTCGCTCCCATCGACCTCGTATGTCGGAAAGTATAGGTCTTAGAGCGTTGGTGCAAAAACTAATGTTGCAGAGGACATTTTTTTATATCCGGTTCCATGAAAAAAAAATTGTCTTTCATACAAAAAAAAAATTGTCCCATACAAAATATTTCTGTATGAATACCGTAAACCGTATATTTCGTTTGCCGTAATTTTCATACTGTTTTTGTAGGGAGCCCATGGCTTGTGTGTACTATAAAATTACTGTAAATTTGCTTGATTCTATATAATGTTGGTGGAGGGGCATGAGACAACTTTCATAGTTTTTGCAAAGGTCATCATCATCATTTTGGAACATCCAATTTTTTTTTTTTTTTAGTATGCAACGTTCATCATGTTTATTTTGGAACATCAATTTTTTTTTAATTATGCCTTATCCACAATGATCACTTTGGAACGTCAATTATTTTTTTTTTATTATGCAACATCCACTGTGTTCATTTTGGTACATCATTTTTTTTAATTATGCCTCATCCACAATGATCACTTTGGAACGTCATTTTTTTTTTAATTATGCATCATCCACTGTGATCATTTTAGAACATCATTTTTTTTCAATTATGCCTCATCCACTATGACCACTTTGGAACGTCAATTTTTTTTTTTTTTTATTATGCAACATCCACTGTGATATTTTGGTACATCATTTTTTTAATTATGCCTCATCCACAATGATCACTTTGGAACGTCAATTATTTTTTTTTATTATGCAACATCCACTGTGTTCATTTTGGTACATCATTTTTTTTAATTATGCCTCAACCACAATGATCACTTTGGAACGTCAATTTTTTTTTTTAATTATGCATCATCCACTGTGATCATTTTGGAACATCATTTTTTTTTTCAATTATGCCTCATCCACTATGATCACTTTGGAACGTCAATTTTTTTTTTATTATGCAACATCCACTGTGATATTTTGGTACATCATTTTTTTTAATTATGCCTCATCCACAATGATCACTTTTGGAACGTCATTTTTTTTTTTATTATGCAAAATACTTTGTGATCATTTTGGAAAAAATTTTTTTTTAATTATGCCTCATCCACAATGATCATTTTGGAACGTCAATTTTTTTTTTTACTATGCAAAATCCTTTGTGTTCATTTTGTTTTAAATTATGCCTCATCCACAATGATCACTTTTGGAACGTCATTTTTTTTTATTATGCAAAATCCTTTGTGATCATTTTGGAAAATCTTTTTTTTTAATTATGCCTCATCCACAATGATCATTTTAGAACGTCAATTTCTTTTTTTTTATTATGCAACATCCACTGTGATAATTTTGGAACATCAATTTTTTTTAATTATGCCTCATCCGCAATGATCATTTTGGAACGTCAATTTTTTTTTAAATTATGCCTCATCCACAATGATCACTTTTGGAACGTCAATTTTTTTTTTATTATGCAACATCCACTGTGATCATTTTGGAACATCAATTTTTTTTTATTTATGCCTCATCCACTATGATCATTTTGGAACGTCAATTTTTTTTTATTATGCGACATCCACTATTCGAATATTCTCTTTGATTGCTTGTTACACTTCGTCATCCTCTTTTATTGTTTCTTCCGCCTCCACATCTTCTATTTTTGCATGTTCCACTTCGTTATCCTTTTAAAATGCTTCTTCTACTTCATATCCTCTTTAATTGCTTCAGTTACTTCATTATGAGCTCTACAAAATTGTGGTGTTTCATACAAAACTTCAATCGCTCATATCTTCTAAACGGGAAGAGATAGCCCTAGCAAACTTGTACAAAATATTGGTATAAATTTTTGGTGGAACTGTTTTTTTATTGTCATCCTTGACATCCTTTTTGAATGCTTCTCTCACTTCGTCATCTTCTTTGAATGTTTTTTCCACTTCGACATCATCTTTGACTGCTTCTTTAACTTCGATATCCTCTTTGAG
Source organism: Philereme transversata (assembly GCA_963924445.1). NCBI lineage: Eukaryota > Metazoa > Arthropoda > Insecta > Lepidoptera > Geometridae > Philereme > Philereme transversata. The sequence goes on from OZ004353.1 coordinate 11,917,052, forward strand.
TGCTTCTCCCACTTCGATATCGTCTTTGACTGCTTCTTCCATTTCGATATCGTCTTTGATTGCTTTTTCACTTCGTCATCTTCTTTGAATGCTTCTACCACCTTGGTATCCTCTTTGATTGCTTACTCAACTTCAATTTCCTCTTTGATTGTTTCTGTCACTTCGATATCCTATTTGATTGCTTCTTCCAATTTGATTGCTTCTTCCACTTCAACATTCTCTTTGATAGTTTCTTCCACTTCGATATCCAATCAACAAATTTATGATTTTTCTCACAAAACTTTAATCGCTCGTATCTTCTAAACGGGAAGAGATAGCACTAGCAAACTTTGACAAAATATTAGTACAAATTTTTGATCATTATCATTTTACAACATACATTTATATTATGCAACGTCAATCATGATCATTTTGGAACGTCCAGATTTTTTTTTATGCAACGTTCATCATGATCTTTTTTGCAACGTTCAATTTTTTTTTATACAACCATTATCATGATCATTTTGGAACATCAAATTTTTTTCTCTTTGATTGCTTGTTCCACTTCGATATCCTCTTTGATTGCTTCTTCCACATTGGTATCCTCTTTGATTGCTTCTTTAACTTTGATATCCTCTACGATTGCTTGTTCCGCTTCGATATCCTCTTTTATTCCTACTTCATCTTCAATATCCATTGGATTGCTTCTTCCACTTCGATATCGTCTTTGATTGCTTTTTTTACTTCGTCATCCTCTTAGAATGCTTCTACCACCTTGGTATCCTCTTTGATTTCTTCCTCAACTTTAATTTCCTCTTTGATTGTTTCTGCTACTTCGATATCCTATTTGATTGCTTCTTTCACTTCAATATCCTCTTTGATTGCTTCTTCCACTTCGATATCATCTTTGATTGCTGCTTCCACTTGGAAATCCTCTTTGATTTGATTGCTTCTTCCATTTCGATATCGTCTTTGACTGCTTCTTACACATGGATATCTTCTTTGATGGCTTTTAACAGCTCGATATCCTCTTTAATTACTTCTTCGACTAAAAGAAAAACACGCGAGCTGCGAGCAGCTCGCGCACAACGCAACCTCTAGTCAATGTATACAAACTCTTATAGCTAATGCTTAATTAATGCCAATAACAGGTTCACATTTTATAGACCTTTAAGAAATTAGTCGCCTAGAGAAAAAGATCAAAAACACAATACATTATATTAATTAATTTTCAAGGAATTTAGTAATTTAGTAGGTACTTATTTGAAGAATGAAAGGGAAGGAGGGATGCTGTGTAAATGTGTATACTTGAGGGGGTGAGGGAGGGAGTTCTTTAAGTTTCTGAATATTTTATGGAACGCGAATATATGATTAAGAACAGATATAACTTGTTTCTTAAAAGACGCTTTGGTATTAGAGAAGATGAAAAAACCTTGTTGTAGCTATCTAGCGTGCGACAGATGACAGAGTTTTGGCCATAGTTGGTGTGACTAAAAATCTGACGTTGTAAATCTAGAATTTATATGATGGTTTTTATGCACTTAGCTTGTTAAACATTATTTTATGTGCACTTTGTCTAGCACACATTTTTAATTTTTAATATCCGCATTTTCCAAATCGATATAACAAATTAACTATTTTCTACTACTTAGGTGTTGTACTACCTTTTCTGTTAACTTTGTTAAAGAAATTGTAAAGTAAAAATAAAATCTTCACAGAGTTGGTTTATTATGCCAAGGGCCCTCGTTAGTGGATTCCTTCATCAGATTCGTCCTAGCCTTGGGTATATGGACAAATGAGAATCTGTAATTAAAAAATATTAAGTACAGATTTAATGTAATAAAATTTTTACATAACCATAATAAAAAAAAAAGTTTTAAATAAGACACCAAATTTTATTCTTAAAATAAGCAGAACCTAAAATGGATGATTCGTCGATAATTAATCTTAAAAGTATGTTTGAAAATATTCTGAGAAATAAGACAAAATTGAGAATACAATACATTACCATCTTGGAGAAACTATAATGCCAAACTACTAAAATATAAACTAATGAGTTTTGAAATATTGGAATTATAAATATTACTACTCATCTTTACTTAATATTTTATAAAGAGATAAAGTATGTTGTTTGTAAGTTTGTATGTTTGTAAGGTAATCTCAGTAACTACTGAACCGAATTGAAAATTATTTTACTAATAAACTGTTCCGGATAGATACTTTGTTATAATTTTCCTATTATCTTTGCATAAGTATATCAATTAATTTAAGATTTTTCACTTTGCAAACTTCGGAGTTAAGGGAAGGGGGGGCGGAAGGGGGGTATTTTTTCGGAATTTATCATCATTACTCCAAAACTACAAAAAAATGGTTTTGGAATGAATCAACTCTTTGATATGAAACCCCACTTGGCCTAGTAACCCTATTTTGAAATGTTGACCTCCACCATTTAGGCTCTTTTAGCGATCAAAATTAATAATAATATATTTTTTACTTGCAATAGAGAAAGGTCAGTATAATTTATAAATATTCCAAATTTCAAACCAAACAACGTTTAGCAGTTGCTGAGATAATCAGCTGTGACGAGCGGACGGATAAAGTCGCACCAATAAGTGTTTTCTTTTTACCATTTTGGTCGGGAACCTTAAAAAGTGATCTTATTCTCGTGTACGAGTACTTTACATTTTGTAATACACTAATTAAATATAAATATTAAATAAAATATTGCTGCATATTGCTGGACATTTCACACGGCGCTATCTAGCCCCAAACTAAGCAGAGCTTGTACTATGCGAACCAGATAACTGATAGAATACTTATGTACTATTTTTTTATAAATACATACTTATAATATATAGGAAAACATCCAGACCCGAAACAAATGTCTGTAGGTCATGCAAACATTTGTTCCGCGGCGGGAATCGAACCCGCTGCCTCCTGCGTCTCAGCCGGCTATTCGCCCACTGCGCCACGGAGATCGTCAAAATCGTAATTAGTACAATATAACTAATTATGGGCGGATAGAATAGAGGATGCCGATTTCAATTTTTATTTAATTTCGTAAATTATAATCAAAATGTATTTAAGAACAGATGGTCACAAAAATACGTAAGTAATTAACGATGATCAGGAGTGCTCCATATTCAATATTGTAGGTATGACACAAGATATTCGTCACAGTTTATGTCGTGACATGACAAACATCAAAAGAATCCGTCATACATCGACGCACTTACATTCAAATGTAGAGTATTCGCATTTTTGGCAAAAAAATCAAGGCCAACGGCACTTTTTTCTGAATCGGTTGAAATAATACCTCGAGAATAAAATTCTAAACGGTATTTCATTTAATTCTACCAACAATCTTGTAAATATTCGTTACAAAGTCGCGGAACAAAAGTTTGCATGATGTTCAGATCCGGGTCTGGTTGTTTCTCTATATATTATAATTATAAAATAAAATAAATAAATAAATATTGCTGGACATTTCACACAGCGCTATCTAGCCCCAAACTAAGCAGAGCTTGTACTATGGGAACCAAATAACTGATAGAATACTTATATACATTTTTTTTGTAAGTACCTACATACTTATAATATATAGAGAAACAACCAGACCCGGAACAAATATCTGTAAGTCATGCAAACATTGTGTTCCACGGTGGGAATCGAACCCACTACCTCCTGCGTCTCAGCCGGCTATTCGCCCACTGCACCACGGAGGTCGTCATGTCATATCATGGTCGTCAATTATAACCATGTATTTATAAAAACAAACCTATGTAATTATTCTATCAGTTATTTTTTTCTTGTAGTACAAGCTATGCTTAGTTTGGGGCTAGATGGCACTGTGTGAAATGTCCATCATTTTTAATTTGTTTTATTTTTAAAATACATTTACTTTAAACTATAATTTATTTGAAATTGACTAAATTCGAAAATCAAAGCAGTAGGTTTGTAGAAATATATAATGGAGACTCAAGTCTACTGGTATCTATATCGTGGGACAGGAAAGTTGCGTCCAAAAACAAAAAACAAGTGGGTCTACGTCCGTCAATAGAAAGGCAGACGTCCCTTATTTTATATATATAATTTTCTGCAGGTTCTACTGAGCTCATAATCCATAAACTTGTTATGTAATCAAAAAGTCTGGTCGATAAAAACTGGTAGTCTCAAAAAGATCCAGCTAAACATCATGATAAATCATTTTGAATCATTATAAGTATTCTTTATTATAATTCTAAATAATCATTTTCTAGATTCATCTCATAATAATGGATGGTACCTACCTAATAATTACTTTTTGAATCCTGCCTGTCTGTGTCTAGAAATCCGTCTACCGACAAGTTAGATTGGGTTAGCTGCGCCGAATCCTGATGAGCAGGTTTCAAATAGTAAAAAGTTCAGCAAAAAATAAATATGAATAGATACATAACTACCAAATTATTAAATGCGCGGACGATGCAGGCGAGCGGTCCGGCGGCGGCGGCCGTGGCGTGGTCGAGGCCCGTCGGCGCCGACGCTCAGATGCCTAGCAATTAGCATCGCGAAATTCATCCGCGTTATATTTCGGGCATGGCAACCGTATCTGCAATCGAAAAAGTCAGCCGTCGCCGGCACACACACACGCGGCGCAAATACATGTGCACCGCTCACAATAGGCCTAGACTTATAGCGTTTACACGAGTCTACACACACACATGCGCGGCGCGCGCGTGTGTGCGGACGCAGACTTTACCCTTGAACGCATACGAAACGCTAGATAATTCCGCGCCGAATCGGTGCATTGATAAAAACGTGATAACCTGAATAATCCGCACACAGGCTTCAGTTTCTTGTGCGATACGTAAAGGTAGGTTAAATAGGACGTTTATAATTGTTGTCAAGAAAATTCATAATTATATAATTTTTTTGATGCTAATAAATCGTTTCTGACCTTATATCATTGGGTAGTAGGTACCTACTTGGTGACAAATCATGTTTTATAGGCTAAGTATCTGTCTAGTAATTCTACGCTCTTGACTAGCCGACTGAGACGCAAGAGGCCGCGGGTTTGATTCCCACTGCGGGTAAAATGTTTGCATGACCTGCAAATATTGGTTCAAATACCTGCAATGCAACCTAAGCTAAAGTTGTTTTACCTCTCTATTTTCTGGCACTACCATTTTCTCCACACTACACAAAGGTTAGCTGGAAGAAAATACTAATTAGCATTAAGTTCGCCTATGTATTATTTTTTTAATGCAATAAAGAATTTTCTAATCTAATCTAATACAGGGATACAGTTAATCCTTTTTCTGTACTATTATTTGTCTAGTGAAATTAAATGTGTATCTTACTAACTGGGTTTCTACGAGTATATAAATGAAATAATAAATAAGTAGGTAGGTACTTATAAAAATAATCAGGTCATTACATCTATCAATTGAAGATTATAAAACAATTTGTAGCAAGTTGCAGTACTACCTGGTTCGCACTGGGTCGAGTACGCAGCCTTTGTAATTTATGAGACAAGGTTTTTGATTAGCTTAGTGCAAACCGAATGCTTGTGCGTGGCGTGTGCGTGACGCGAGCGTAACGCGAGCATGCACGCAGCGGTTACATCCTCGAATGTCTCACTCAGTAGGCAGACCCGTGAAGATATCCCACTAGAGAGTAGTCAGAGGCAAGTCCAAACATTACGCCTGAGCTTGCCTGAGTCTGTGTTTCCTGATAATTATAACCTTCAAGTCTTCAAGTCGCGAGTGAGCAGGTTTTTTCTAGGCAAGCGTGTACCATCGTATACTGCATCATCGTTTATCATCAGGGGAGATCGTGATCAAACGCAAGCCTATAATGTATGATAAAAAATAATAAAAAAGTTTGGTACGTGCCAATTTTGCATAGAAATTAAGCATTCACGTGACAGGTTGCAAGCCCATCGCCGCTTATTGGAATACTAACCCGATGGCACATGCCTTCGAATTTTGGGTTTGAAGACATGACGATTTCCTCAGGATGTTTTCTATCATTGTTTTGAGCACGTGTAACGCAAAGGATACGCTCTCTGAAGAACCGTAGATATTCGTCACTAAAGTCGAGGACATGACTATACAGGGTGTTTGGTAATACACTGACGATATTCAAGTAACGGTTTCTCAAAACATAGAACAAGACTTCTCGAAAAACAAACTACTAGTTGTATTATCAAATTTTAAAGAAAATCGACTAAGTTAAGGTGATTAATTCGATATAAAACTTACTGCCTACTCTTGCAATCGACATCCAAAAAGAAAGGCCGATTTGATATCTCTTTTGGAAATGGCTGCGGGTTTTGGGTTCGAAAGGGACAGCAAGAGATATCTCGAGACGTCACCAATACAGTATCTGTGGTTAAATGGCAAGCATTATGCAATAGCACAATATAAGTTTAATAAAGTGTTTGTTTTTACATTCCAAAATAAATTTCATATTTTTATGGTGAACATTTCACTAATTTATTTATTAAGCTCATCAAAATAACAACTTTCATTTTTGTGCGTATATTATCAAACATCCTATATATTTCCAATTTTACACATAAGGAAATCTAATAGGTTCTATCTGACACCTATCATTTCGCATGCCGTGATAACTTTTACTAACGTCTACACAAGAAATGGAAAATCAATCATATAATCCCAAATAATTATTATAAATAAATAAATAGCGCTGGACATTTCACACAGCGCTATCTAGCCCCAAACTAAGCAGAGATTGTACTATGGGAACCAGATAACTGATAGGATACTTATATACTTTTTTTTTGTAAATACATACTTATAATATATAGAAAAACACCCAGACACGGAACAAATATCTGTAGATCATGCAAACATTTGTTCCGCGGCGGGAATCGAACCTGCTACCTCCTGCGTCTCAGCCGGCTATACGCTTACTGCACCACGTTATATTGACTTACTCATTGTTGTATTACATTATAACAATGAGTATAATTAATAAACACTTGGTACTTATTGAAAAATTATACTCAGATACACTTCTTAATCCTTGATCAATATTTCGACATGACGATATTTTGACACACGTCACATCCGATCTATTATATTTCCTTGAGTATACATAGTTAAATGTATTTTATTTCAACTGATTTCCGCTTAACATATTTTTTGTACTGAACTGACCTTTATCAATACGCACTTATACTGACACTTAATAGTAGAATTTTTTATGTAAAAATGATCCAAGACTTTTTGTTCCACGCTATTTAAAGGTTCATAGATCAGTCCGTATTTCTTTGTTTGTATTCTATGTAATTTCTTTTACCATGAAGCTTGACTTTTTGGTACACGCTGTATTATAAAAAGATTGTAATTAATAGCGATCAACAATGCTTCTCGTGCCACTAACTAATTGAATCTAAACCAAACAGATAAAATTGATTTTTATTTATTTTGTTTGTATAAGAGCTGTTTTACAACGTAATAATCATCTTGTATAGAAATGAGAACCAATAACAGAACAGAGTTGGACGAGGCCGTTAGCTTTATAACTTCATCGGTTGCCTCATTGAGCTGCTCCAGAGTGGGTGGGGCACAGGGGACAGAGAAGCAAGTGCCGCACTCGCACTGGATATGATTTTTTTATGCTATTTGTGGGGAAACAGGCTTACGGCCCACCTGATGGTAAGCGGTCACCGTCGCCTATTGACACCGGCAACACCCGGGGTATTGTCGATGCGTTCCCTACCCTGTAGAAACCTTTTAACATTTCTCTTGAAGCGTGCCATGTCGTAGCCTAACGGGAAAACCTCAGATGGTAGCTCATTCCACATCTTGCAAGTATGGGGTAGAAAAGATCGCGTGAAGCGTGTGGTGCGCGATACCCAATTGTCGATGATATGTGGATGAACTTTATTACGCTGTCGAGAAGTGCGGTGGTAAAATCTCGACGACGGGATCAGATCAAATAGCTCCTCAGAACATTCCCAATTATACAGGCGGTAGAAAACACTGAGCGATCCGATGTCACGGCGTTGACTCAGTGGTTCCAGCCTGTTGGCAAGTTTGGGATCACCGATGATTCTAATGGCTCTTCTCTGAAGGGAGTCAAAACGAAGCAATTGGTACTTTGGGGCTCCATGCCAAAGATGGGAACAGTATTCTACGTGCGGCCGAACTTGCGCTTTGTACAGCAATAGCCGTTGTTGTGCCGTAAAATTCTTTTTGGCACGGTTAAGGACTCCAAGTTTTTTTGATCTGGATCAATAATGCCTCATTTTGCTAAGTTACTTCTGCAGCCTACCTGGGTACGGAGTAGTGTTGCCAGGTCCGGTATGGCAAATTTCGGAACGGAAGGTTAAAATAATCGGGATTTTTATTTATAAATCGGGACAATTAAAGCAGCAAATAGCAAAATAAAACTGTTTTTTTGTGAATCAACATTTATTTTTATCCGGTAGATAGTTGTTTTTAATCATCATCATCATCTACAGCCCATAAGTACCCACTGCTGGGTGTAGGCCTCCCTTTGTAAACGCCACCCTTCCCGATCCTGTGCTTTGCGCATCCAGGAGTTGCCCGCGACTTTCTTTATATCGTCGACCCACCGTTTGTTTTTAATAGTCGTAAATAATTGTTTATAATTTTTGTTGTATCCCATATAAAAACTAAGTATTTATTTTTCCCCTCACAGACCTATCCAACAATTTAGTTAGGTGCATAGAATAAATACAGAATAAGGAAGTTGGTGAATAATCGGGGCATTCGGCGTCCCGATCAAGGGTGAATCGGGACGTGTCCCCAGACCCCTGTAAATCGAGACGTCCCGCGCAAATCGGGACACCTTGCAACACTAGTACCGAGTCTGCTATGTGATTGCCAAATACGCTACTGCAGCTCGTGCCCAGGTGGCACTGGACTTTATCACCCCAGTAGAACAACTGTTCTACTGGGGTGATAAAGTCCAGTGGAGGGAGGCACTTGATCTTCCAGAGTTAGCATCTCACCTCCGCTTCATTTTTATCTAGATCAACATTAAATGTTGCAGTTCGAATGGCTTATATCTCTTTTTACGATTTTACTCAGGGAATCTCCTTCTTGTTTCAATAAAACAGGTCTAGAAACCTGAACTTGAAGTCATTCACAAATTGTGAAATCAAAAGAATGTGCGAGACGAAAATAGCATTTGGAATCGGAAGACAAGGCTGCTAAACTGTTTATAATTATTAAAATAGCATACCTGCTTAGCCTATTCTAAAAAAAACTGGTCATTTAGCATTAGACCTTCGACAAAAAATGGAACAAGGTAAGGGTCAAATAATCTAAAAATATAGAACCGTGTGTCTATTAAGTAAGAATTATTTTGCATATGCAAATGTTTATATGTAATGGATTGGGTTTGCGCTTGCAAATAATTTAACAAATAAATTCAGATCTTTTTACAATTGGTTCGATTTAAAAATATGTATTTTTGTTGAAATAAAAGGCAAAACCAAAAGGAATGGTTATGTTTTTAGCAGTCTATGAATGTAAGTATGTATGATTGTATATACCTACTTATTTTCCACCGTAGCGCCTCAACTACTCATCCGATTTTGATGAATGAGGTGTCAATCGTTACGTTATTATGGGCATGCCACCTGGATTATATGTATATTGATTTTAGCCGTACCATCGACATAGGTAACTATTACGTAGTCAGGTTTCAGTTTTAAAACTTATATATAGCTTGTTATGTGACCGATAAGTGAGCAGAAAAAAGAAAATACTTTTATTTGTTCCTAAAAAGTAGAAACGCAAATATATTTAACGAATTTATAGGTACTTAGGTAAATATGTATACTAATATTATAAATTTGAAAGTAACTGTCTTGTCTCTCTATCTGTTTATTACGTTTTCACGACTAAGCGGTTGGACTGATTCCGATGATATATCGTTTATAGATAGACCAGGACTGGGGCATAGGCTACTTTTTACTCGACTGCGCAGAGGAGGGTTATGTTTTTATTGATAAACCTCGCGTGAAAATCCGCAGGCGAGTCAGCTAGCAGATTATATAAAAGGTATTTGTAAAACAAATCATTATCCGCTGTTATGCCCATAATATTATAATTTCAGTAAACCAGTGTGTAGTTGTGGTAGATCAAAATTGGTTATATTTTATATACCGGGATAGCCGAACTGAACTGATAAACACTAATATTAGAGGCCTTAAAAAATTAAAACAGTTTGTAAGGGCCGTTATCACGGGTAATACCCTATAGGGAAGGAAGGAAGGTAAAATATTATGATTACTTATAAATTTCTATTGCCCCATATATGGAACTCATGCCATTTATGGCAATAATTAAAATATGGTCTGTTTATTATAAAATCTAATTGGAGGGAAAACTGAGTTATATTTGAATATAATTCAATACGATGTTTGCAAAACCCTTATCAAAAATAAGTTAATATTAATAAACATCTGAATAATGAGAATTATATAAAACTAGCTTCCACCTGTGGCTTCGCACGCGCAGTTTGTCAATAAAAACTAATCTATCTATTAACCAAATTTCATCATAATCGGTTCAGCCGTTACGACGAGATTGAGTAACAAATAAACCAACATCCAAACTTTTGCATTTATAATACTATTAGTGTTGTGATACTCTCCACAGTGGAATAGAATACAATAGAATAATTCTTTATTGTACACCAGGAATACTTAAAAATACTAATTTATGCTAAATATAGTACAATGGGCGGCCTTATCGCAGAAAGCGATTTCTTCGTTTGACCTTTGGATGGAAAGTAATGAGCAAAGCAGTAATGGGCAGCGGTGCACAGAGTATATTTACAAATAAAATATATATATATATATATATATATATATATATATATATATATATATATATTTAATATATATTTAATAAAACTGTACTAATAATCCTTATACATAAATAAATACTTAAAGATAGACTAATATATACCCAACTAATAACCTCTAGCATTATTCTTACAAATATTCTAAAACGGGGACAATTAAAATAAATAATAAATAGATAACTTAAATGACAAGAAAGCTAGGCATTAAGGTATTGCTGTCTAATTTCCACAGGCAAAGCATTCCACAGGCGCATTGCTTCGACATTGAATGATTTTCCGTAGACGGAACTAGAGCGTACGGGGGTTTTGAGGGATAAGTTTACAGAGGACCTGAGAGAAAAAGTATTGGAAGAATGGAGATAAGTAACCCTCTCTTTAATATAGCAAGGGGAGAAAGGATTGAATAAAATAGAGAATAGAATATGAGAATCACGGCAATGGCGAATAGGGAGCCACTTGAGAATGATGCGATAAGGGGAAACATGGTCATATTCGCGCAACCCAAATATAAACCTGATGCAGAAGTTCTGGAGACGCTCAAGCTTATCTAGCTGCTCTTCTGTCAGATCTAGGTAGCAGGCATCCGCGTAATCAACACCGGTAAAAACAGGGATTGTGCAAGTGCAATTTTGGTGGTAGTTGGGAGAAAGTTCCGCAGTCGTCTCAGAGAGCCTGCTGAGGAAAAGTTTTTGAGAGGTCACTTTAAGTTGATTTCCCCAAGACAAGTTACGATCTATCGTTAACCCCAGATTTTTAACAGTCTCACTGTATGGAGATGCATCAGTTTTGTGTGTACTGTTGTGCCCAACAGGGTCTATAATGATCATGAATTTGTACTTATTACTACCCATTATCTTATCTTATTTCATTGTGAAATGCAATAAATGATTGAGTACCTATACTAGATAAAGACATTATGAAGAGTGAACACTGGACAGAATAATCTTATAGTGCTTGCAACAAGTACATTTTTACAAAATTTATAAAACCCCTTACTATTTTGAGATGTGATTTAAAAACTTACATAGCTAATAACAACCCCAGTTAAACTAGCTTTCTATTTAAAAACCACGACCGAATTGGTTCATCCTTTTGAGAACTACGATGACGAATTTATTACATCCCTCCTCTTTGGACCCCTCCACCCCTCCCTCTTCTTTGTGTCGGGTGTTAAAAATATAATATCAGGGCCTTATGTATGCCATAAATATTAATGTTTGCTTACTAATTTACCAATTTAATAATTTAATTATTTATGTAATTTTATGATTATATTATACATTATAATTATGCATTTTATTTTATATTATCTATATTTTTTATAAATATACGTGTACTATTAATATCGGATTTACGCCGCCGTCCTTATTTTGTTCACACAGATCCTGTCCATCCAAAGGTTGCCTGGAAGAGATCGCTTTTAGCGGTAATGCCGCCCATTGTACCTATTGTTTAAGAGTGTATTTTCTTATAAATGATTGCATTTAAATGGTGTGCAATAAAGGAATTATCTATCTATCTATCTATCAATGTTTATTTTCTGACTTATCGAATTTAGTTTTTCATCAAAAATATGCTGTTTTCGGTGAAACTTCAGTTTAAGGTTAAGGTGCTTAAACATATTTAATTAAATAAAAAATGGATAAATAATTTATGAAATTTCGTTCAAATTATGAGTAATCAAAAAAATCAATATTTATAAATACTTTCTACGTTGGTGCGCGTTGAAGTCTTAGAAAGGGCCTGCAGTCCCTACGCCGCCGTAGCACTAACTGGGAAGCTATTTTTTTTTATAGTTTATTGATTTTGTGTACCTACTCGGTATACGACATGTCTGTAATTACGAGTATTAGTCAAATTTTTAATCGGCTTAAAAAAAAGGAGGGGAAAAGGGGGTTCTCAATTCGGTTGTATTTTTTTTTTGCTTTTTTTTACCTCAGTTGGCCGTCATCAAATGATTTAGAAAATTCTTTTTTTATTTAATAAGATTTACTTTCATGGTCCCATAGATATTTCATCAAAATTGGTTCAGTAATTAGGTTTTTTCTGTTATCTGAAGCCGGCTATGTTTTCGGTTGAATTTTAAAAACTTGAGTGGACTGAAATTCAAATTTGAATTAGATGGATGAAAGAAACATTTCTTTGTAAATAAAAAATCCTTAACTCACAAGTTAATTTTTAAAAGAGTTAAAAACTGCCGATCCCCTCTTTTTGCGTCACGGAATATGAACTTATATAGCTAAGAACCACCCTAGGTAACTTATTATTTAAAAAAAAACCCGCTTTTGAGTCGGTTCATCCGTTTCATAATTATTTTTTTTATTTGTTTCAATGTAGTTTAGGTACAAAGATGTTATAAAATAATATTAGAGTGGTTCATCTTCCCCATCTGGCGTGCAAATATACACAATAAAAAAAACACATGTCTAGAAATAAAATTATGATGTCAGTAAATTAGAATTACCTATGTCAAGAAAATGACAATTACATATTTATGTCAAGAGTTATATAACCATTATAAAAGGTCAAATATTAGCCAATTAACTCATTTACATTATAAAAGCCTTCACGTAGTAACCAAACTTTTAATTCTTTGACAGATTTAGTTAGCGGAAGGGAATTACAATGCCACAGATAGACAGACACACACACACATACAGACGCACACACATATGCGTCAACCTTATAACACTCGTCTTTTGGCGTTGGGAGTTAAAAACAGAAAAAAAATGTGAACTATATGATAAGAAGAGATGCTAATAGCCACCACGCAAGTTTTTGCTAAACGAACCTCGTTACATTTTAATGTAAGAAAATTGCGCTAATCTAACTTATTACGCGCAATAAATAATGTAAACGCACATTTGCGTGTCTAATGAACCCTAAGAAGTGTCATTTAAAAAAAAAACCTGTAATGATGTTGTTTCTAAAATAAATAAAAAAAAAAAAAATATTTCTGGAATAGCCTCATTGTAAAATTACAAAAAGATAAATTGCAGACTAACTTCCACTTCTAATTCTATCGAGTTCAATAGTCCACGGGGGCCTTTACATAACTGATAAAAAACGACTGTTGTTTCTACCAGCGACGGTCAATTCCCTATTCGCACTAGTGCGATTTGACTAGTGTGCGTCACAAGCTTATATTTTTTTTAACGCACACATTAGCGTTCTGTTACATAAAATTGTATGCAGACGTTTGAACACAGACTTGGTATTATTAGCCAGTTTAGAGTGCCTAACAGTCGTGCGTTATCATCGGTTATCACTCTCACTGTTCGTAACATGCTTTATCAATTGCATTAAATCCCGGAAAACGCTTGATTGACCTTTTAAGGTTTTTAATACATTTACATTAATATTGTTTGGTTTATTATTTTAAGGATAAATGACGAGATATTTTTAAAAATGAATGTTCTTACCGAACAATATTTCATTGATTGTTACGATTCTTAGTGGAGGCATTTCTCTTGTTCGCGCACTAACTAGTGCGAGTCTGATCACTGCTTTGTTCAAGAGATTCGTTCGGTTTTAGGAACATCGACCTCGTGATGGGTATCTTTATTTTTTATGCGTCTTGCTCTCTGGGAAATCCAAAGGCCGATCTAAAAACTATAATAATAGTCGCGTCATAATCACCAAAAACAACAATTTGTGTTGTATTGTGTCAATTACTTAAAGCCGTTAGATTTTAGTAGTTTTAAATCATTTAAAAATATGTTCATGTATTATAAATTGTATAATATTAACGGAATTCACACAGACAGATATCCGTCTTTAGTAGACTAGCCAAACAGGTTTTTGCGTCAGAATATGCACAAAAAATCTAAACTGAATGTCTGAGATTATCCAAAAATGCTTCGCTAGATATGCATCTTCATAACGCAGCAAAATTAATGTTCGATCGTTAAAATTAAAACATGAAACTTCAAAGAATTTAATTTAAATTCAACTACCTAAACAGGGAGCAAAATACCTATTACTTGTTACAATTTAATTCAATGATTTACACAGGTGTATCTAGCTTACTTAGTTTTGATACTGACAAACGTAAGCTTTTTAAATGTTTATAAATTACGTTAGAATATTGAAGACACATCCGTGCCGAGTATCGAGCTAATCGAGATAAGTACAAAGGTTTACCCGATCTCTTTTTATGAAGGCCCATTTGTTTATCCTTATAATCATGTTTTGTGAATGAAAATTCTCTAATCACGTTTAGGGATCGTTATGCAAGCCGGGCTTAATCCTGAGCAGTCATTCATCCGTGTTTGTATCAGTGCTTGTACATAAATCGAATAATGTTGTTCGCCTGTCTGTGACATGAATTTCTTCAGCGATATACAATTTATTGGCACGCTGTAGATTGTAGAGTGGTGATAGGCGTTTTGTAGAGACGCGTGTAGGCGCTACATACAGAATACATGTGCTACGCCCGCGCAATCTCAACAACTCAACATCATTTCACGGTGTTAGGCAGGCTGCACATACTCGATTTAGGAGTTCGTTTTCGAAAAATAATCGCGAACGTTCATTCATATTCTTATAGTGTAAATTACTCTCAAAAACACTAGTTTATCCTGGATCTATATTTCGACAGGACGATATTACAATGCAATTAGATTTCCACGGGTATAAAGTAACTAATTTGAACGCTAATCATACTTGAGTAAAGTCTAGGCATATATAAAATAACGTATGTCGTATCACAGCAGACAATGTCGCAGTTATTAGATTTAGGTGCGGCCGGATGTCCAGCCAACTCGGTTATAGTGGTCCATCCATCCATACTACACCTAGCTATGTTTGGTAGAATGGCGCGCGACTCGAGGCGACGCGATTACACTCTTTTCCTTCGGAACAGAATGTAGAATAGAAAACACTTTATTGTACGCTACATTAAAACAAACATTTTAATTTCAAAAGCCTATCATTAAAACTCTTTTTTAAGTTTTTAAAAGTAATATAATGTATGTCGACGGTAATAAATAATAATAATAATATAATACAATTGTTTTGCTTTTCACGAAGTAAAATTGACAGCCTTATCGCTATGTGTTTTTTTTAGTCAACTTTGGGCTGGACTGGATCACAATATTGCGTTACCTACCTATCTAATAAAATAAATATGTAGTGTTTGATAATATACGCACAAAAATTAAAGGGGTTATTTTGATGAGCATAATAAATAAATTTGTGAAATATTTACTACAGAAATGTGAAATTTATTTTTGCACGTAAAAACAAACACTTTATTAAACTTATGTTGTGGTATTGCATAATGATTGCCATCTAACCACAGATACTGTATTGGTGACGTCTCGAGATATTTCTTGTTGTCCATTTCTAACCCAAAATCTGCAGCCATTTCCGAAAGAGATATCGGCCTTTATTTTTGGATGTCGATTGCAAGAGTAAGCAGTAAGTTTTATATCGAATTAATCACCTAAACATAGTCGATTTTCTTTAAAATTTGATAATATAACTAGTAGTTTTTTTCGAGAAATCTTGTTTTATGTTTAGAGAAACCGTCGCTTGAATATCGTCAGTATATTACCAAACAAAAGTATCAGTACTCATGTACAAAGTTAACTGTAGCTTCGATTCCCGCCGCGGGACAAATGTTTGAATGATATACTGATATTTGTTCCGGATCTGGGTGTTTCTCTATGTATGTACATACATAGTATAATTATGTAAGAGAATACGGAGAAGACGGAACGCAAACGCGACGCTTCTGAACATTTTGTTTGAAAGGATGGGCAAGTATTTGCCCCGTTCTCGTCTTACGTATCCTCTGTGAGATCTGCGCCGTAGACAAGAAAAAAAAGTGCATGGTTTCTGTGAAAAACAAACAGCTCTAAAAGATTATTTAGGTATTAATTTTCATTTTTTAAATGAATCATTTGTGAGATCATGAAACAGACAATACCCAAAAGTTAACTACTTTTTATAAGCTCTATCTTCAGGCACGTTCTTTTTGTAGGCGTCATAAAATTACTGCTTAGAGACAGAAATGAGGAAAATCGTGAAGCGGATTGAGGCAGCCTCTACAAAAAGCAATCATAGAAAAAACTGTTTACGCTTACCTATACATAGATGAAGGTACTTACAATAAGTGCTTCATCCTGTATCATGACATAGCGGATATTATGCTTTCCCAAAAGGTTGGTCCGAATTGACGGATTTTTTAAGGTTCTAACTTTTTGAGAATTCGTTTACACATTTTCCAGTTTATTACTGCGTGCCCCACTATTTAATTCGTCAAGGTCAAATACTCTTTAGACATTTATCTTATGGGCCCCACACACCTCTGTGGGAAGAATTTGACCAAATTTCTGGGCTTGAGCACAGAAATCTTTGACGCATTAGGGGTCATTTTGAAATGTTAAATGCGAACTTCAATAGACGTCCATTAAGAGGGTCGTTCAATAAGATATCTAGGTGCTTGCCCTTATGGTGCGACTGTCTCCGTCCGTCTGTCTGTCACATAAAAAAACAATAATATTTTAATTTTGATTGCAAAAAATTCATAGAGGGGGCCATAGGCTTGATCCATCTCCAGGTGGTACAAAAAAAAAGGGCAAAAATGGTGGGGTAAAATTTCAAAATGGCTACTAGGTCGAATAGGGTATCTTGAGAATTGACCTCGATCATTACAATTTCAGTTATTTCAGAAATCTGCCAAATTTTACTGATAACTAGATGGCGCTGCTAATTTAACATAAATCTAAGTACTTAGGTATGGAACCCTCGGCGTACGAGTCACACTCGCACGTGACCGATATTGTTTTGAAACAAGATCACAAATCAATAGTAACTTAATAGGCTCCTTGACTTGAGTTTTCGATCGGGCAACCAGTCATGTCGTGATAAAGGATGATGGCATGCGAAGTGCAATTTTGCAGTCAACCTCGATGTTATTGCGTATGACCTTGAGCTCAGAATAGAATAGACACATAACAAAAAATACTTAATTTATTATCGTCGGTATCTTACGATAACTCGTATGCAGCTAAAAAAGATGCCTCCTCGTACCGACGCTATTACGTTAAATAACCGATTAAGTAAACAGGCGCCAACATAGTTCCCTGCGTCATGGCATGCCTATCCGTATAGATAAAATAGAGCAAAGAAGTTGCTTCATCACTCTTGACAATGTGTTCAGGCTGACATGCTAGACATGACATTGCACGCTATTACATATAAAGAAACATATAGATTGTGCTATTTACGATATTTGACTTAAGGGTACCCCAATGCTCGTAAGACGAGAGTCAAAAATCAATGATCAATTTTCTCCGCACCTTCCAATCTTACAGTATCTATTGTAATCTATTGAATATTCGGCATTTTAGCTCAAAAGGGCAAAATTACAAGCACACCCGAAGACGTTTGTCTTCTATGTTTGTCTATGGAAGAAATTTAACCTGGTGCGATTCTGAATTAAAATTCCCGTCCATATGCGGCGGCTCACACAAAATGTTTGCAAGTGCTGCGTTCGGGATGACTACATCCTTTTTTTCCGTTCGGTGTTACGAATGTCCAGGATAGCTTCCGAAATTAACATCAGGAATTGTTTCACAACGGAAAATTTAAGAACAACTGCGTCATGTAGAACACTTTGTATGAAATGACTGCATTCGTGTGCCCGAATATAGAATACGAATTCGGAAATCGAATCAGGAAACCGTGCATGTGCAGCCTAAGAGCCTACATCACATTTTAGTAACCTACGTCATACTTTGCGTTGACAGACATCGAGATTTGATCGAAACTTAAATTGTCCTTCAGACTTTTAGGACTATACAGATCGTTTATCCATTTAGTTAAAAATGGTGATCTATAAAACAATAATTGTTTTATAGGAGGAAATTAATTAGGGCTGGGTTTTTTTTTCTCAACTTCGTCGTGTTGCCATCAAAGCCAGTAGTTTCGATATTCCGAGCTAAACCACTTCATCAATCTTCTTGATTACAATAAGACGATTAAAACTAATCCTTATTTATTATAATATGAGATGATGGCATAAGCCAGTAGCGCACTGATCTTAACGTCTATAGCAATCGCATTAGCTCCAACTTAGACAGCATAGGCCTACAGTTAAAAAGTCGTATGTGTATATTATATGCCTATAATTTTACCCGTAATTTTTAAGATTATTTGGTTTAAACGTGATGTAATACAAAGCGCATTATAATACTGGTAGATGTAACAGTCACATGGCATGGTGTGCGAATAGCGACCGTGCAGTCGCGATGCGTTACTCGTATTATATGGCCTTGATCCCCACGCAGCGCTCCGCGCGTGTATACAGTGGGTAAGGCCACTTCCACATGTCTCGCAGATATTCAGAGCCGATATGTTGTTTTGCAGATATTGTGTATCTACTCTTGATTATTTAGGAATCATTGGCTAGATTAAATCTGAAGTGTAATCTGAGGGCTTAGCCAAGTTACAGTCGATTAGCGATGACGCTAGTCGATTTTTCCGAAAATGTATGGGATTTGACACATGCTATAGAAATATCACGTGATACAGCGACAACAACTGTATGTAGAAATCGAATAGATTCGTGGCGAATAACATTTGGCTACGGGCCCTGGTGATGTAGATACGGGAAAAGATAAATTTTACTTATATAATCAGAAGTAATTGATGCGATTCTTAGAATGCAGAAGGAACAAGTATATTTTTACAAATTGTAAAACGCCCCGACACTTAAAAAACTGACAAAGTAAAAAAAAACATTGTACAGCTGAGATACCTTAACCAAAAATAAAAAGTGCTGATATTCTTCAGATCAGCTGACCGTAAATTAGCTATCTATTTTAAAAAACCGCATCCGAATCTGCCATATGTTAAGGAACTACGATAACATACAGACAGACATAGGCGTCAAATTTATAATACCCCTCTTTTTGCGTTGGGGTTAAAAATGAGAAAATAAACATTGTGTATTGATTTTTAATAAGCAATTATTAAGAAATAATTTGTGACTGAAATTGAAACAACGAAACTTCAACGAACTGTGGAGCGCGTTGAAGTCCTTTGTTCGTAGACTATACCTAGGCAACAAACTAATTTATTACATTCATTTAAATATCTAAATTAAATATTAAAATAGCATGGCAAAACTCAACAGCCATAAATTTTAATGCCAATTTTTTTAAACTAATTTAAATAAAACACTAAGCAGACACGTGTTTAACTAATGTTCAAAACTGCCCATTGTATTCTAGACACAAAGTCGAGACAAAATAAAAGGAATAAAAATTACTGAGACGCTATTACTAGACTTGTGGGTTGTAACTTGTGACCATGAAATGGAGTTTGAATCGCTAAGCCTGTATCATGCTGCACGCATCATCAAATCGTTTATTTACAAGGATGAATTACACGTTCGTTTTATAAAAGAATTCCCGCGGCCGTTTGACGAACTAACAGTTATCAGATGATAATAATATTAAAAAACTATGTTTTCGATAAATAGAGCTACCGAATATATTTCGTGAAACATACACTAATCTCGAAAAAAGATGATAGGTATTTGGTTAGGCAACTAGGCATGCTTTGTTGTGTTCTAGGTCGTATGAATTTGCATACATATAGATATTTAGTCCGAATTATTTTGTTTGACAGCGAATTTGGTCAGTTTGAGCGCACGAAACTATTCAATCAGTTTTCTATTATAGTAATAAATAGGTGGTATCATAAAAGGTATGAACAAGTCTTATTATATTGCTTGAATAAAATATAAAACCTGTTCTTCAGGACTTAAGATGTAACGCTCTCAAATCGTTAAAGAAACTATTTCTATCAACTTTGTAGAACAATCTTAAGATGCTATAAATTAGCATGGCTCATGCTCATGCCACAGCATAAACAGTAGTACTATTTCTTATGCGTAGCGTACGTAGATACAGTCAGCGACATAGTTGATTAACAGTTTGTAATTTTCTAATCGAATTTAGAATTATAATAACAGAAAAAATATGTTTTTGACACAATACAGGAAAACATCCAACGTTTATCTTAAAATCAAGTTCATAAAACTGCTTGCAGATTTATTAGGGTTGATAAATCTCAATTTGTCAATGAACTTATGTCGCTGATTGTACCATAGACTATTTAAGGTAGATAATAAAACATTACCTAGGTGCTGGCTCTGGCGATGCACGTATTGTAATGTAACCTGCAATTGTAACTACTCAAAAAGCTAGTACTGAAACTTCCTAATTGGTGGTTAATTCCTATTTTCTGATTGAGACTGTCGAATTTTGCAGTGGGCGAATAGCCGGCTGAGACGCAGAAAGTAGTGGGTTCGATTCCCGCCGCGGAACAAATGTTTGAATGATATACAGATATTTGTTCCGGGTCTGGTTATTTTTCTATATATTATAAGTATGTATTTACAAAAAAAAAAGTATATAAGTATTCTATCAGTTATCTTGTTCCCATAGTACAAGCTCTGCTTAGTTTGGGGCTAGATAGCGCTGTTTGAAATGTCCAGCAGTATTTATTTATTTAATTTCTCAAGCTGATGCTTCAGTAATATGACTAGTAGTAGCAGACAATAATACTACATGATTGAAGTAAAGTATAATATGTTTGACTCCTTTTGGTCAACTAACTCTAGGTACCAACAGCCCAACAGCTGGAAGGCTGATCTGTATTAGGTAACTTTAAAATGTTTATTTAATTTTATTAAGAAACATTGTATCATTAATTTGATGCCACTAAGGATTTACAGCTTCCAATGGAATCAATTTGTAATCTAAGTATAGATACTGCATATGAATAGTACATAAGTAGTTTAATTGATCGAGCGAAGCGAGATCTCCAAATCAACTTGGGCAAATCGGCGTTGTATGTATGTATCTATGTATGTTTGTTTGTCCGAGGATAGCTTTCGAAGCATTTATCGTATCATCGTGAAATTTGGTATATAGGTAGGTAATGATGGCACAATTTTGGTGTGACTCAATGAGCTAAAAATTTTGGGGGGTTGTTGAGATATTGGCGTTCAAGAGGGATAAAAAAAATGAAAATGAGACTATTAGGTCATGTGGGACGTCAAATAAAAGGTCTTCATTAGTACATTTCGACCCCGTTTTTACTTTTAGTAAAGTTTTTGTAGTTTTTGAGTTATTAGCCATAGTAAAAACAAAACTTTGACAAAATTCATAGGGTACACCAGTGACCCTACAGTGCTGTAATTTGGTATACGTGTAACTTATGTATCACAAATATAGGCTAAAGTCTGAAATCTAGAATAACTACATTTTTTACCCCAAAAAAGTGTAACCAAATTACAGGAACTCCCGTTACCTGTAATTTGAATGAAACTGTAGGTCAAGTTAGTTGGTTTTTATTTCGTGGCACTATTTTGATAGTCAAAGATTATGAATAATATTTTTTTTGTTTTATGTTAGACTCGCGAGATCTCAGTTCGGGGCGACCCACTAGTTATTAAGTTTATAAATAGGTACTATACCTATTTATAATTAGATACTCTCCGCGTGGCCACGTTTATGTTTACCTACACTTGTCTTGATAAGTAACTATTACATTGTAATTGAATCATAACGTAGTAACATCATTTTATCGACGATAACAACATAATTATTATCACATGCATAATTTCTGTAACTATTTTCACTAAAATAAAAATACGGGATATTTACCATGAGTTGTGAGTTTAATAATATAATTGAGTTCATTCCTAGCAAGATCTGAGAAAGAGGGTTAATCGATATACTTATTTGAGAATAACCACCCACTCGCAAAGACCAATTCATGCTGACTGATTTATGCTATCTGACTACCTCCGTGGCGCAGTGAGCGTATAGCCGGCTGTGACGCAAAAGGTAGCGGGTTCGATTCCCGCCGCGGGCCACATGTTTGCATGATTTACAAATATATGTTCCGGGTCTGGAGGTTTTGCTATATGTATATTATAACTATGTATTTACGAAGGAAAAAAAAGTATATAAATATTGTATCAGTTATCTGGTTCCTATAGTACAAGCTCTGCTTAGTTTGGGGCTAGATAGCGCTGTGTGAAATGTCCACCAATATTTATATTTATATTTATTTATTTATGCGTGGTGGCGCATGAAACTGTAAAGAAATATCGGGAAACCCAAAAACTCACAAATAGTGGTTCGTATCACAAACCTGTATGATAATCGAATTAATATTTTAACTGTATTTTTTCCGTCTCTGCTTTCTTCTAATCGCTTTAGTACCTAAAGGTACATACTTCCTCGATTATGACCGTGCGCCCTTACGTCATAATATAGAGATCTAGGTACAGTGTATGCTCTACCTACAGCATTGTCTACTGAAGGTCGAACATAGTTACATTATCTAAAGTCACGACTCTACAGAGTTACTACGAAAGAGCATATTTTTCGACCGCGCTCTGCAATTTACCGTCTATAAATTAGACTATGTCAGCAGTTTTATACAGCGTCGTGCAGTCTAGTTAAAAGGGCTAATCAAATTTCTAACACAGTATCTTATTACACAATTTATTTTGTTATATAAACATTAACACTAGGGAGCTATATAAGTACACGTAATCGTGCTTACATTGAACCTCAATACACGTGAAATGTAATTTCTGATTGCAATTGACTTGCCATGACTTTTCAAGGGAACTCCTAACACGTGCTCAATCGGTTTAGTTGCAAAATGTTCAGTTGCAGTCCTGATAAGATATATTTGTTTTATGCTTACATATTAAGTATTTTAGCAAAAATAATATACCTGAGGTACAAGATTTTTTACATCATTGACGCTGGTATCTAGTTACTGCTAGGTATAAGCCTTCTACATTTTATTCAATATATTTAGATACTGGTATGAGCTAATCGCATAGCCTTAGCAGCGAGCCTCTCGGTGGTCCAATCTGCCAGCACTGCGCTCACTACAATAATAAAATAATAAAAAAAAAACTGTGGGGCCAACTAAAAATTATTGCAAATGATCTGCAGATAGCTCAACTGCTCTAGGTCAATAGCAGAGCGGGTACAAGAAAAAGTGTAGGCAGATGTAAACAACTGAGTTGAATCCTGTATCGATCCTAACCTGCTTTAGTTGTTCCTTCAATAATTAACAGGTAAAATACCTAACAACCTTGATCTGCTGTAAGTCGGTAGGTACATTTATGTAATACCTAATTTTATCACAAAAACGATGGATTAAAGCGATATCCAGTGATATATTTATCATGCAAAGATAGCAACGCGTTGCAGTTTTTGACAAAGAATAAAACTTTACCCACTTCATAAATTCACGACCAAGTTATTTTCAGACTAATGTACCTACAACGCTATTAGCATATCAAAACTAATCATTCCTACCTCAACATCTAAAAACCAAGGTTGAACAATGATAAAATCTCATTGACTATAGTGAACTTGTAGTTAACAGGTAGTTATATTTATAGGCATACTAGCTTCCGCCAGCGGCTTCGCATACGTTGTTTATCAGCAAAAAGTAGCCTATGTGTTAATCCAGGTTATAATAATACGTACACAACGATCAATAAAATACTAGATATACGATCGGCCCGTCAAGGATGTCCACGCTGGAGAGTGCTTAAACGCCGCTTAAGCACTCTCGGCTCTTAGTCGCGCGCTTGCCGTCGAAGTGACAACATGCCCAAGTGCTCCGTCAAAACTTGCAAAAACAACACTTTAACTACATTAAAAAAAGATGGAATTTCGTATTTCCGGTGAGTATTACCTTAAAGTTTGATAATTTGATGAATTTGATTTTGAATTAGTCTATAATATGCTTTAAAACAATATTTTACGGAAATATTTGTAACTACAGACACACGACTACGCTACGCTACTGTCCCTTTCCCTCGCGTTGCATCGTTCATTTATCTGTACGTGACCGAAGACCAATGAACCGGACTACATTAAATTTCGAATGAATGGAGTCGCATACTAAAAACATTTTAACAAGTTTAAAAAACAATTTTATTAGTAAGCATTATATACTAATCAGATGCGGCCAATTCTAAAACTACCTTCATGAAACAAACAACTCTCGTGTTTTATTTTTATCAAATTCATTAAAAAAACACGCGGTAGCCTACCCTACCGTTAAATTGTGGACAACGAGATAAATTTTCGGTACTAAAAATACAGGCATTTTTACCACCAGCGCCACCAAGCCCCTTTATCTGAAGTACAATAGCCTAATGTCAACTGCTCGTTATCTGTTACAAAATACACAATTAACAGCAAAAGAGAAATTGAAACTCTTAGCTAGGCTTACAGCACTCTATATCTTTGTCCTACTTCTTGCAATATTTACTTTTTGCTGATTTCTGCCTATACTGTTAAAGTTCTAGTACTAAACATGGTTCTGCAATATTGTATATAATACAAAATTCGATTTTATTCAAAACTAGAGGTTGCCCGGGAACTTCGTACGCGAGGATGAAAATGTTATGACCCTCCTTTTTGCATCATTGACCTCGGTCTCATACATTGAAGGGAGATTTACAATTTTATTATTGTAGAGAAGAGAATTCATCTAGGACCCGAGTAGTCAGCAAGACAAATTAATCGAGTCCAAAAACTCGATGAGGTGGCATCGTTTAATCACAGTTCCCATAGCCATCTTCTGTATCCATCATCAGACCCTGGATATCATCTAGGTAAAGAATACTCTTTAACACTAATCGAACGAGCCCACACTCGATGTAACTATGTCATTTTATTACAGAGTTCCCATAGCCTGGCTCCGTCATTAAACCCTGACCTGGATATCATTTAGGATCCGAATACTAGTTAAGACAGATCAAATGAACCTAAAGTCGATGTTGTTGTGTAGTTTAGTTTAAGCATCTGATGAGGCACCATCTTACTGTAAAAGAGCCTGTAAAAATGAAAGATTTTATCAAACTATCTGATTATTAAAAAATCCGACTTTTGAATTTGGTTAACAAATGATTTATCCCTACGTAATAGATTCGAAATTTCATTTCTCAACAAAAAAATATTGTGTACGTTTCTACTCCTCCACACTTCTGTTCCGAACGGAGTAATTTTACGATCTTCGAACAGCACATTTTGAATCCGACCTTATTGCCATACCGTTAAAGTCAACAGTTTTTTAAAGGGCAAAAGAAGGCAATAAATTTTTACGACTTAACAGCTGCTTCATTTCATAACGTCATATCTCCAAAATGCGAATGCTTGAAATGAAACTTTTAATCTGCGGAATAAAGTCGAGTTTAGACTATTTAACTTTTGGTATTAATAATGTTAGGCATTTTCGGCACTCACACAAATGCAAGGTATCGCTCGCCGCTTTTCGGCGGTGAGTTTGTTAGGGACAGTGATTCCTGAGATTATACTTTCTTTGTACGTACATACCAAATTTCATCGAAATTGTCACGACGTGATTGAGTAACAAACATCCAAACTCTCGCACATATAATATTAGTGTGATTGAGCTAAATGTATTTTTCAAATTAATTCCTACTGGACATGGGGGTTGATGGAGATTACTCAGTCGTATCAAAGTATTCCCTTATTAAAAGTAGGTACATATGTTTCAATTGGCTCCACAATCAATAAAAGAAATGGTTGCACCCGGGAGTATCCTTATTCGAATTTAGGTAGTCAACAGCAGCACACACTGTTACTAAACGGGAAGTTATATGTGAGAAAATAGGCTTCACTTAAAATAGGGTTATGCGATTGCTACAGATTATTACCTACCTACAGTCAAAAATTCAAAATAGCTCGTTCCGCGTCCGCGGCCTTAGAGCGGTTAGCGAGGAGGGGGGAGGGGGCGCAGACGCGATGACATCACAATTGCACTGCGGTGCGATCGCCAACTGTTGCGCAATCGCGCGCCCTTGATCTTGACTGCTGCGTCGCGGCCGATGCGTGTGCGCACAACACCTACATTTAAACAGCCACCTATATTTATCAGCGCGCGTGTAGGCGCGAAATGGTTATCAACTTATCAGACTACTGTGTTTTGTTCTTATTACCACTGACAGTTCCGGATGGTGAGTGTGACGGGTAAATGCTGCAATTAGCGCCTCTGATGCGTTCAGTAAAAATTTGATTGCAATCAGGGGAGATTACGCACACAATGCATTTTTTAATGTTTTTCTTACTTTACAAAGCATGAAATCACTGTCTCCGATTGAGTTGTTGATTGTTTTATTCTTTACAGCTAAGAAGGCAGAATTTGCCTCTTTGCACAATCATTGCGATAGTGGCGATCAATTATCTTGTAGCAACTTATCTAGTGTATCTAGATGCATTACAGATGTAGGCACCATCTTTTGGTATAGCAGAGCTGGGCAAAATCGTTTGGCTTTGCGTTAATAAAAATAAAAATTACAAAATACTATCTCACACGTATTTAAAATACGAAATACAAAATATTTTGAAGTCATATATTTAAAATATGAAATACAAAATACAATATTTTAAATATTTTTATTTAAAATACATATTACAAAATACAGTCAGGTGTTAGGTAGGTACTTGACAATTTGACGTACAGTAAAGGTGCAGTGTTACCAACTTTAAAGATTGACATATTTATCGGTCGCCATTTTGCTTACGAATAGTTACGGAGACTATCGAGTGCTATTTTCTATAGAACTCTCCAATAATAAGATCGCTAAATGCATGTATGTTCAGAAGTATTTGAAATACTAACTACAAAATACCTCAGCCTCAGGTATTTGAAATACCACTTACAAATTATATTTTTACGAAGTAACTGAATTACAAATAAAAAATACGTGTTAGTATTTCAATTAAGTACCTACTTATTTTAAGTACAAGTAATTCAAATACTGCCCCCCCCCCCTGGATACAGGTAACTCCGTGTAGGAAGACTTGTCTTGACTATGTAATTAAATCTGCACCTACCACAAGTCTGACCATGACCACGACAAAAGATAAATAATTACTTATCAATATCACAAAAACTTGTCACTTATCTCGACGGGTCAGCGAGTTTGCCAAACCTCTCTCTCTCTCTTCGAGTCGTTATCCTCAATGCTGAGGGTCGTGACCTCCTCCATGGGTGATTTTTTCTTAGACTGTGTTGCGCCATCGGTGTCTGTTAGTGGCGACATGTATGGCATCATGAAGCTTAGAGTCGAGAGTTGTGCGGATCTGATCAAACCAACGTATCGGGCTACCCCGTGGTCTTTTCCCCTCAACTTTGCCAGTGATGATGAGTTTCTCCAAGTTGTCACTATATTTCCTCGTATGTGACTAAAGTACTCAAGGAATCGTTGGAGGCAGATGGTTGATAGCCTTGTAGTTCCTTGAGTTCCTTGAGTATTGAAAGGTTTGCAGAAGAATTTGTAGTATTCGTCTCCAGCACCACATCTCAAAAGCGTCTACGCGTCCGCGATCCTACGCTTTGAGAGTCCACGTTTCTGCACCGTATAGGAATATGGAGAAAACTAGGCTTCGGATGAGTCTTATCTTAGTCCTGTTGGATATTTTCCTGTCTTTCCATAATCCCCCAAGCTTGCTCATCGCGCTTTTAGTCATCCCTATCCTTCTACGCACTTCGGGTTCACAGGAGCCGTTGTTAGAGATGCTGGAGACCAGGTATATATGAAGTTGTCTACAGTTTCTAGATTTAGTGCCCCAGTGAGCTCCAGTTTTTAGTACGTAGTGTTGCCAAACCTAGCATAATGATTAAAGTTCAAGGATGTTGATTGTTAAATTGTTATGTACCTATAAAGTAGTTGGTTATTCAATTCAATGCGTTTATTTCAAACTAGCGCAAAAATTATTACAAAGCTGGAACATAGTCGATATTTAGGTGTTATGGTAACAATAAAGTAAGTAAATACGTACAAAGGCTTAAATAAGAGCTACCAATTGTTATCAACCTAAGTCGGAGTTCGGGCCTAGGAACTAGTGCCTGTTTTTTCTGTGGATATTCCAGATTAGACTTTACATTCGATTGTTGGATTTAAATTATTTAGGCGCCTAGGTTCATCGCCAATGTAATTTTAAGCTACACAATCTATGCCTGAGGAGATTATTGTTAAATCCATGTTTTATCCCCTCTTGAAGCTAAGGTTTTTTGAAACCTTATTGGGTTATTGTGGAACCAGCCTTGGGGTAGTTAGAGTACATACAAAAATTTCTTCACGTTTTCCCTCCTCTCCGTTTATCTCCGCGTCAGTGGAAACCTCAGAGTCCCGTTCAAAAAACGGAGATCTTTCTTCTATAAAGGTTTTGACATAGTAAATTTTTGTCCAACAGCGGCGGGAGCTAGCTCAGACATGGGAAGTGAGCACTATTGCCTAAGGTGGAACAATCATCAGAGCAACCTGCTGGGAGTGTTCAGCCAGTTGCTGCACGACGAGAGTCTTGTTGACGTCACGCTCGCCTGTTCCGAGGGCGCCTCCATTAGGGCTCACAAGGTCAGTAAGCTCACAACAAACACTCTTAGTTAACTTCAAAACTACGAACTCTTAAAACTCCCGAATAACTCCTAAAAACCCTGATAAGCTTCTAAAACCCCGATACACTCCTTAAAAACCCGACGAGTCTTGTTGAAATCACGCCCGCCCATCTTCCAATAGGTCTGAGCCCTCATTCAGCCAGTAAACTTTAACAAACACCTAAATCTCCGGCAAAGTTCCTTCCAAATTACCATTAAGGCGGGCATAATACTGAGTCGAGTCCCATTTACTGCTGTAGCATACAGTATTTACCAACTTCTCCTGTGTTTTTGTTTTACGTTTATACTATTACATTGTTTTTTTTGTCTTTTCTCTGTCTTAAAATGTCCATACTTATCTCTGTATTGTGTAGTGGATAAATGTGTGTCTAATACCCCGACGGACTCTTAAAAGCCCCGACAAACTCTTAGGGTATTAGTTGCTGTATAAAGAGTCATCGTCGCATCCTCACATATTTTGGCCTAATGGAGGCAAATAAATTAACAAACCCTCCAAAAACTTGTGCTGAGCTGAACTTGAAAGACTTACGAGTTTTTTACAACTTTAGTAATCAGTAGCTGTACAGAGTTTCATTGTCGTGTGATAATCGCTCGACAGTTTTAGGTTTTAAATATAGTGTGCAAAAATATTTCCTACGGAATGTTCTTCTTCATATACCTATTACACAACATAAATTTGAGTTCCTGAAAATTGTTATAAGAAAATAAAAATAAATCTCTCCACTTTCCTGACGACCTCCGTGGTGTAGTGGGCGAATAGCCGGCTGCGACGCAGGAGGCTACTTCCTGGGCCCTGGGTTCGATTCCCACCGTGGAACAAATGTTTGCAGGATCTACAGATATTTGTTCCGGGTCGGGATGTTTTTATTCTATCAATTATTTAGTTCCCAAGCTCTGCTTAGTTTGGGGCTAGATAGCGCTGTGTGAAATGTCCAGCAATATTTATTTATTTGTTTTATTTATTCTATGATTTAGGATGGCAGTGAACAAAGGGTTGAAAAAAGGGCTAAAATTAATATTATGTTAAATTATATTTACCCTACGCAAGGAATTTAATATCATTAGCTGAACAGTCGTTTCGTGATTTGCAAATCTGAACACGTGTATGCATGAAGTTGATGCAATGTATTGTTAATTTGCACTACTCAACGTAATCCCACGTTCCACGTAAATATAGGCCGTGAAGCTATAGATCATTATCATCATCATTTCATAGATTTCCAGAGTGACCGATCTGGTGCCGGATGAACCTAACGACTCCTTACACCCTACATTAGGTCGTCTTTCCATCCGTCTTCGGGTGGCAGCCGTCTTACGCTGCGCTTTCCAGCGCGTGGCCTCCACTCGAGAACTTTTCTGTCCCAACGGCCGTCAATTCTTTAAGATATGTTGCAAAATAATATGATGTTATGGATATTATTACAATGTCCTCTGTGACTTTGTGGGGGGCGTAGTTAGCCAAATGGAAGCAAGATGTTTTTCGATTCCCGCTGCGGGACAAACAAGTGATCTGTAATTTTTATTTCAGGTATGTGTGTTGTTGTGCTGTAGAAAGTACTCGTAATTCCTGAGACCCACCATACTTACCGCGGGAATACTCATATCCTCTCTCTCTCTTTGTACAGTGTTTTGTTTAATCCATCTAGTCGTTCTTATCTCAGAGAACGCTTTGAATATCTCCATCGATTCTTATCCTCATGCGTTGTGCAAGTCCTTGAAACTTAAAACTCCTATCCACTCTTCTAATTTCTATACTGTACAAGCTATCCGTTTATGGAACTCTCTTCCTTCTTTCATTAGATCTACCAAATCCCTTTCTATCTTTAAAACGCTATTGTTGAAGCACTATTTGTCTGCATCAGAAAGCTGAGTCATCTTATTTTGTTATTATATCTGTCGTTGTTATTATTTGTATTCAATATATATATCAATATATTTTTATTTGGTACATAAAACCGTGTACAGAAACAAAATGGGAACGGTGATACCCGCAGGAGTAAAAATACTGTGTCGCAGGCATCAACGCCCTCCTTCATAAACCATAACAAAATAAACAGTTCCTTATATTAATACAGTATTACAGCTGTTTCATAATTGTATTTTATTTATTATTAGGATTTTAATATTAAAGAATGTTTATGTATTACATTTATATCCATATTACCTACCCTGAGGGCTTAGCCAAGTTACAGTCGATTAGCGATGACGCTAGTCGATAAGTCCGAAAATGTATGGGATTTGACATATGCTATAGAAATACCACGTGATACAGCGACAACAAATGTACGTAGAAATCGAATAGATTCTCAGCGAATGTAGTTTGGCTACGGGCCCTGGTATCTATTTATTTTGTTTTGCTTATGTAAGTAAGTACCTACACAGTTAAATAAAAAGCTTAAGTTATAAAGCTACCATCCTTTAACGTTCTCGTAAAATCCAGTCCATCCAAAAGTTGTCTGGTAGAGATCGCTTTTATCGGTAAGACCGCCAATTGTACTATCGCGGGTCTAGTTTTAAGTGTTTTAAACATGATTTGTTAATTTAAGTGTGATATACAATAAAGCGTTTTCTATTCTATTCTTAGAGGGAGTTCTAGAGTCCGGTGATTGTTGGGTAATATTTATAACTTACCTACATGTGTACCTACCTAAATAGGTGTTTTATTTATTATTACATCGTGATCGACGTTACTTTGAGGTAGGTAGAAAATGTGGGTACTATGCAGTAGTCGTCTAGCCAATACTAATTAGTTAGGTTAGCTACTTATTCCTAAGAAGTCGCACTATTATGTAGTGACATACCTAATAGTGCGCAGAAATAGTTGTTATTAGTATTGGTTAGGCACACAGAGTACCTACTTTTATACATACAGGTTAGGCAGGTAATTCCTTTTCATCAGTGGCTTATGTCATCCACAAATGACTATAAATATATGATACAATAAATGCCCCTGCCCTGATTTACAGATAGCAGGATTTGCTTATTTCCGTAAGATCTAATGTAGAGCTATGATGGTCTACGGACTCTACGGTCTATCTTTAGTAGAGTGTTCTACGAATGGAGTCCCTTTGTTGGGTGCTAATTTCTAACAAACGTGGTTGAATAACATAATTACTTATTCATAGATATTTTTATCAACGTAGTAGCTATCGACAAGCTTACATTTATTTAGGACTGAAAACCTAATTTAAGAAGTACTCAACACTTCATGGTAGGCCAGCTGGTCTCTTAAAACTTTTTTGTTCTACCTGTGACACTAAATGACTGTGGTTATGCGGGCCAAACTCGAGTGGCGGCTTGCAAGTCATTAAAATGTTTTACCAGATTTCTGTACTTATTCTTGTATGTCGAACCGTTCCAGGTAGTACTGTCAGCGTGCTCATCGTACTTCCGCGCCCTGTTCGTGGACCATCCGTCACGGCATCCCATTGTGATACTGAAGGACGTGGGCCTTGAGGAACTGAGGACTCTGGTCGACTTCATGTACAAGGGAGAAGTCAACGTACAGTACTGTCAACTGCCCGCTCTTCTTAAAACTGCTGAGAGCCTCCAGGTGAAAACTTTACCATTATAAAACGTTGGTTTAGATATATTGTTCTACTTTCATAAACCCTCTTCAAACTCGTGCGTATCTCCCGAAGGAGAACTCCGATTTTCACTTACTATAAGTCCCAACAAGATCGTTCGCTCTGGGAATCTGTGGAGGAAGCTGGAAGCCCGTGACCCTGTGTTCAGGAGTGGATGTTCTATGGCTGATGTGATGATGATGATGATAACCTACGTTATGACCTTCCTACTCTCTAATTAACTTTATCACATTTCATTTTTATTTAAATCAAGCCAGAGTAGTAGGTATTTTAATTATCATGGTAGGTAAGTAGGTAACCTAGAAATAAATCCAGGAATTTAGTCGCAGATTATAGATAGCCAGCAACTGCCAGCTTCAGTAGCAGTTATTTACCTAACATTTTCAAAACAAAATAAGCTGTTAAAAATCAAATGATAACACACTACCAACTTAACAACTAGGTAGCCTATTTCCTAGCCTAGGCAGCCAGTTCCGTAATTTGTTATTTTAGGTTTTGATGTACTTAGAAGGTAACTACGTGTAGCTACCGGTAGCTACATGTATTATGTAGCTAAGCTACCTAATACTAAAAGATGATTTATCAATTTTAGGTCAAAGGACTTGCTGAAATGACGACGCTTAGCGCAGCTGGCATCGATACAAGAAACGTCTCGGAACCAATGGAAGAGTGCCAACCCCCAGACACCAGAGAGTGTCCAGAGGCACACGGCAGAATAGAAAATACGGAAATACGGGAAAAGGAGGACAGGCGCGAGCCCAAGGACGCACGTGACCGTGAAACACGTGACCGAGAAATCAAAGATGGCCGTGACTCAAGAGAAGGTCACACGAGAGAGCCTAGAGAATCACGAGACCACAGAGAAAGGGAGCATAGAGAGCACAGGGAATCTCGTGAAATGAGAGAACCTCGAGACTTTCGAGATATTAGAGAACAAAGGGAGCCCCGCGATCTCAGGGAACCTCGTGAGATGCGGGACCACCGAGAACCCCGTGAAATGCGGGATCACAGAGAATCCCGAGACCCCAGAGAACCCCGAGACCTGAGAGAAATTCGCGAACCCCGTGATTTACGCGAAATCCGAGACCCACGAGATCATCGTGATAGTCGGGAACATAGAGAAGCGCCTGAGGCGTCGCCTTCAAGAGTATCTCCCCTGCTTTCAGTTCGGCGATTTAGGACTGAAACGTCATCGGAAGCATTAACATCAACGCATCCACCTATACCAAAAGATGAGCCACCTGACGAACCTATGCGGCCCTCTTCGCCAGAAGATGATACCATTTCAATAAGATCAAACGGAGCACAAAAGGATAACATGGGTAAGCGGTTATTACGATGAATGAGATTGATTGATTCATCGAGTATCTTTAATAAAATAGGTTTTTTATATATTTTATTTGGAATATAAAAAGAGAGCTTTGTCGCTGAGCGAATAAAATAAGTCAATTTTAATATTAGTCGATTTTTAAATGTTCGGGAAGCATCACTACATTTTCATGCTAAATATGTTCGGTTTTCATCAAGAAACAAAACAAATTATCATAAGTTTTACGTTATACGTTTATGTCAATGTCAAATCAATTAAATTGTTATTGTCATTCGACCGTCAGACGCGACGACTGGTCGCAATGTTTTTGTTTTGATATTTGGATAAATTTTGGAAAATACAAGCGGTTTTTTTGTGAATATCAAGCGCAAAATCTAAATAGTTATTCTGAATAAAAACATGTCTGATATCAAACACTTTGTCATGTATTGCAAAATGATTCAACGGCTAAAACTTTCTGATTACGGAGATGTTACTTGATTTGTCGTCAATTTCAATTAAGTAGTACTTATTTGCAGGTATTTTATTTATCAGTTTTCACAGAAAAAGGTTTATAGAAGTACAATGATGTAAACGGCATATTTTAATAGTGTTTTCATTTCTAATTTCAGGCATAAATTTGACAATCAACAGTAACAGTAGCAGCATCTTGGGCACGAGATTCTCTCCAGTGGAACGGCTGAGCGTGCTGAACACAATGGGGCACGCGGTACTGCCGCATCCGTCCCACCCGTCGCTGCCGAGTCCGAGGGGCGAGCCTATAGCTGGGCCGTCGGGGCTGCCACCTGTGCAGGATGCACCACTGGTATGTTTAAACTATGATTTCTTATTGTATGTGGCTTTTAAGCCTTTATAAAGTAAATATACTTAGTTTACTAACAACTATGTTGCTAATGTTTTTATTGCTGCATTTGGTGTTGTAATAGCGACATTAATAACAATATGTTGTAAAATATACTAAGAGAATCTAATAGGTCCAATTTGACATCTATCAATTTGCATGATGTGATAACTTTGTATGAATGTCTACACAAGAAATCAAAAAATCAACCCCATAATACCAAATAATTATTATGATATCCATACACTGTCAATGAGTAATTATGAGAATAATAATATGCACTAAGTTTCACTAAGTTTCATATTGAAAAATTATTCTCAGGACCACTAGCTAATCCTGGATCAATTTTTTGACAAGGAGATATTCTAATGTTGTATCATTTGGTTTTGCTGTTAGTTGGTAGTATTTTGGCACTTGCCAAATCCAACCTATAAGATTTCCACGAGTTTAGCCGGTTTTGTTGCCTGAGTCTTCCCAGTGATTAGTTGTCCTTGTGAGGAACAGAGGTTTTAGACCATTAAAAATAATTTTGTACTTTTTTTTAGCATTAGGCCCACCTCTTGTCAAGTGGTAACCATCGCCTATTACGAAGTGTTGCATCAGAAGTCAGACACCTATAATATATCATATAAATGTTTAAAGAAATCTTTAGTTTGTGTTTCCCTCAGGCATTAGCTTTAGTAAACTAACTTTAACAGGCAGAAAATGCTACTTAGCATTAAGTTTTTAAGTTAGCATGACAACCTTTTTCTGTAACCTCTGAGGCTGGCATTTAGAAAATGATTTTAGCATTAAGCCCACCTTTTGTGCATTTCATGTGTACTTTGTGCAATAAAGTATTGTAGGACAGTTAAAATTATATAGATACATATTATATTAAGTATATATTTACAGGACGGACATACAGGACGATTTCTCAAAACATAAAAAAGACTTCTCGAAAAAAAAAACTACTAGTGACATTTTTAAATTTTAAAGAAAATCGACTAAGTTAAGGTGATTATTTGATATGAAACTAACTGCCTACTCTTGCAATCGACATCCAAAAATAAAGGCCGATTTGGTATCTCTCTCAGAAATAGCTGCAGGCTTGGGGTTAGAAAGGGACAACAAGAGGTATCTCGAGATGTCACCAATACAGTATTTGGTTAGGTTGCAAGCATTATGCAATAGCACAACATAAGTTTAAAGGGTTTGCTTTTACATGCCAAAATAAATTTCACATATCTATGGTTAACATTTCGAAAATTTATTCATTATGCTCATCAAAATAACCCCTTTTATTTATGTGCGTATATTATCAAACACCCTATGTAGATAGGCCTGCTCTTTATTACACCATTCTCTGGTCTTCCATAAGTCTCATTCATAGTTCCCCAGCCACATTGACATTCAACAATTGGCAAAACAAAAAGAAACCACATAGCATGTATTATTTTCTTCAGCTTATGCTTTTGTTTATTCTTAGGGGAAATATAATAAAAACTTCTCAGAAATATTAAGAGTATACAGGGGAAATTGATTACCTTTCCCAAAGATTATGAATAGTATTTTTGAAATTTTCAGTATCTGAAGAAAGAAATTGACTGGCCGGATGATAAAATAGGGGAGCCCTCAACGGACTATCGGCTACAACATGAATCGGTGTGTATCTTGTTACTCTACCTCTTGATATCTGTATATTGTATGTCGTAGTTTGTACAATTTAGGAAATACTCACGATTATGAAATTTATCTAAGAAAATAATGTGAATATTTCCTAATTATTAAAATGCCAACATGATAACTGTGTCACATTCTTGAATACCCTTTTATAAACACAGAAAAAAGGCTGTATTGAAAACACTGAATCAGAACTCCATTTTTACCAACTTACAATGGAATTTCATAGTGTACAAGCCAATATTTAATTGGTCAGGCACTGTAAACCATACACAAATGTATTGGCATGTTCCTTGATGGGATAAACAACAAGAATTGTGTGACAAGATTTGTGTTTGGCATTTTTGAATGTGTTGGTAATTGGTGTTGCATGCTGTAAATTTGGTCAACAAGACTAATTTTTAACATAATTATTAAAATATAGTTATTAATCGTGAGTCAATGTGCAGTACAGTAGTTGTGAATCATTATTAGACTTACTGTAAATATTTATAGGATTATTTATCCATGATTGACTTAGAAAACGAATTATTCTGTAAAACTAAACCAAACGAATATAAAAACAGATACATATTCATGATTTCTTAATTACATTGTAGTCTAACAATAAACTTATTAATACTGCAGTTACTCCTAAGAGTAAATATTGTCTTTGAAAAATGTCTTATTTAAAACAAGTTAGTACCTATATTTGTAACACAAAAGCAATAATTATTGTTGCTATATGTTACTGGTAGAATGTACCTAATATTGTGTTGCGTAGAGGTTGTAAGCTCTATCGTAATTTGTTAGCTGTTGGTGTTGTGTGAGAGTTGGTTTAACATGCATGCTTGTTTGAAACGCTGCGCTATTGAACATCGAGTACTATGCCTTGCTGTCAAGAAGTTGACCTTCATTTTGTTGGCCATCATTTTATATCCATTCATTTGTTTCATATATATTTTGGGCAGTTTTTTAATTTTAATTTTTAACTTTGGCCATATACCGCACACGTTACGCTACGAATCGTTGATTCCGTACGCGCGCGCGTTGCAAGCGACAAGGCATTCGCGGCCGGCTCCCGGGTCACTCCTGCACATTTTGGGCAAAAATGAGCGTCAACTTCTTAATTAGATAGTGAAAAATAAAATAAATAACGAGACTGCATCTCAATTTAGAAACGTAGTGGTAGAGATATTGCACACACTTTGATCCGTGTTAAATGGAACAAGAGAAAAAAGAAGTTGATGTTCTTTTTTGTGGTTGCAGGAGTACGATGGGTCCGGTAGGGGGCGTATTGAGGAGGGGGAGAGGGGGTACCCTTGCATCCACTGCGGTGCGGCGTTTCCACACCAGAGCAAACTGACGCGGCACATACTGACGACGCACACGCTAGACACGCTGAAGTACCGCGACGCGCTACTGGGCCGGCCGCTCGCGCTGCCCCTGATCGGCCAGTTCAGCGAGCCCCCGTACCTGATGCACAGCGAGGAGGCTCCCATAGACTTGGACATAGGCCCGGTGGAGCCCGGGAACGTCGTCCTGTGCAAGTTCTGCGGCAAGAGCTTCCCGGATGTTTCGTCGCTGATAACGCATCTGCCGGTCCACACTGGCGATAGACCTTTCAAATGTGAATTTTGCGGGAAGGCTTTCAAGTTGAGGCATCATATGAAGGACCATTGTAGAGTTCATACAGGTAAGCCACTATTTATTACACTTTAAATAAACTAATTTGAGTTATACATATAATATTATATAGTCTGAAATTGAATTTTATTGATGTGTTTTAGGTGAGCGGCCATTTCGGTGCGGTTTATGCGGCAAGACGTTTTCACGATCAACTATTTTAAAGGCTCACGAAAAGACTCACTATCCAAAATATGCACGCAAGTTCTTATCCCCCAGCCCCGTGGACACGGAGGAAGAGAGCCCGCATCAATGAGTGCGCAAGACAGCTAGCTCACTCACTACTCTTCTTCATAACATTAGGCAATAGCTTGAATTGGGAACAGTGTATTCGCGAGTGACTCGAATGAACAAAGAGAGGACAATATGTTGTAATTAGTTAAGAATGTGATTTACGCCGCAACTGTGATCTGAATGATATGAAATAATATTTGATATTTCACTTATAGATAAATTGACACACTAAAGTTGTTGATAGGTACTTAGATGATTCTTGAAGTTGTTGTGTTACGTTTCTCGTTTTGGCTTGTTGTTTTCTTATATTATTTTCATCTTTAGGTGCTTTCTTTATTTTAAGATGTAACTTCGGGCTCATTCAACAATGAGTCTTTGACTTAGACGGCATAGCCAAAGGTAGCCAGAGAAGTTAAACTTCTTTTACTTATTATTTTTTGATATCATGCGAAAGAAAAATCGGCTTCGTTTTAAGTTTTCCGCTTCTCTTTCATTTGAATTCGTGTGCATTTTCTGGGAGTTTGTTTAAGTTTTTATCATATTGGTTGCCACTTCAAAGCTTTCAAAATTAAAAATAAATTGTAAAATATCATTAATTTAGAGCTGATATTATAATCTTTAGAGACTTGCATATTAATTGAGTAGTGTCACTTCAGAGTTGTTTTGTAAACAAAGTTAAGATCGAGATACGAGTGCTTTAATCATAATTCTTAGAGACCATACGATAAATGCACTCAAATAGTTGTAACAATTAAAATTTAGGATTTGAGGTTTTTACTAATTTGAAGTAACGGCGCACGCTCCCCTGAGGTAATCCAAAAGCAATATTACGACATATAAATGTAAATAACATATAGTTTGATAATAAACGATTTTTAGGAAATTGATAGTGTGTAAACGCTTTGGTAGTTCTGTATTAAGAAGATACAGACTGTTCGTTAGTGGAGGGGGGAGTGGGGGGGGGTGGAGGTGGAGGACGGGGGGGGGAGGGCTGTTGATGTGATCATGGGAATCAAAGCTTTAAGCGATGTTTCAGTTCTGTCCGAATACTATGCCTCTTCGTTCGCGACCTGCCTCATTCTGTTTCAACCGATTTCTTACAAATTAGATAAAATAATTATTATAACATATAACATTAATATTACAGAAAACATTTTTAAGAGATTTTATAAATACAAACAGTTATTGGATGCAAGAGGCATGGTACATCTATTTATAATATTATGTGAATGTATGTATCTATTTTCATATCTACTACAGAAGCACATTGATTTATTATTATTTTGGTAGTTTCAAATTTGGTGTTTCATTCCAGTTTTAAATAGTAATCATTTTACATTAAGAGTTTGCGTTTCTGTATTATATAGCACAAGATTTGAAACTCCTCAAAATGAATACTGTGTTCAACAAATTCAACAGAGTCAAATACAGGGATATTTTACGAATTGTAAAATGTATTGTTTACAATGATATCGTATGATTTTAATTTGAGATACAATCTTTAGACATAGCCTAGGTTTGGGCTCATTGTTTATCGAATGTATCGTGTACCTACTTCATTATCATTGTTCTACATCACAACAGAAAATATTTAAAACTAAAGCTTTGATTTGGTACTGATTGGACGTTGGCTCACTTTAGTATGTAATTACAATTCTGTTATGCCACGGTACTCTGATCTGGCTTGAAACCAAGTAAGAACGAAATATCTTAAAATAAGAGTTAATATCATTATAGTAACATTGACATGATTTTATACTAGTCGATAGTAATTCTTGATCATTTCATAATCTTTTGGTCATGAAACATATCATTTTGTAACAAAATTGTATTTTGAATATACGGCGACTATATGTTGCAATGGTTTTAAATATATCTCTTAACATATTAGTAGTAAAAATTTTAAGTTAAATTATCGGTATCGATTTGAATGTAGGCGTTTAAATCTAGTAGTAAATTAATGTTTCGGAAAATTTATCAAAAAGAAGGTATTATGGTATTATAGGAAAAGATCTGTGATATAAATAAAAAATAAGAATGCAACATCTGGGAGTTGAAAGCCCTCACCACGGAGCCACGTGACCACTCCCATTATCTAAATCATGTTTGCGTTTGCATCGCGACTTCGCGACTTATTGTAGGCTTTATTTTCTTAACTTTTAATGGATTCTCCTTTCAG
The DNA here is from genome assembly GCA_963924445.1 of Philereme transversata. Classification (NCBI taxonomy): domain Eukaryota; kingdom Metazoa; phylum Arthropoda; class Insecta; order Lepidoptera; family Geometridae; genus Philereme; species Philereme transversata. The sequence goes on from OZ004353.1 coordinate 11,957,872, forward strand.
ATAACAGCTTTTATATGGTTCCATAGAAACTTTGAAACTTATTCACAAAAAAAAATAGTTGAAATTGTTCTTATTCTTGCGATGGCATACATATAAAGATCGGGAAATATAAGATGCATGAGTTTTTTAAAGTTTAATTGGATAATACGAAAACGCGTGTTTAACGAAGATTATTTGAGCCTGAAATTGGTGGTTACTTATATGGGTCCGTGGTAAAAGCTTTTAAAACAAATCGATCTCAGATAGTATTTTAAAAATAGGATTTTAGACATTATTTTCAAAATTGAAGTTTAAGTTTTTTGACTCTTATTTGTAATTGCTTGACTGAATAAATTGTAAAATTTAGGCCATTTTATCAAAAGCATTTAAAACCAAATTAAAAAATTATTAATAATTTTGAAGATAGCCAGTATAATGCTTGAGATTGATAACAGAATCAAAAATCAAATCGTTTAGTTAAAAGTCTTGTATTATTCTTTAAAATGGAAATCTTGCGTTACTTTTCAAACCAGTTTGTTTAGTTTTGCATTGAAAGGATCAAGGAATGTCAATTAGGACTATAATAAAAAAAAAGTGAATTACTTCACCTAAATTAGGTTAAAATCTGTCAGATCTCATTGCTATATTCTTAGGGTTTAAGATCACAGTTTAGAAAAATATTTTTTGTACTAGCAAAGTAACTTTTTAATATCTTACTCGCAAACGCCTAACATTCCAAAATTTTTCCATATATATGAATTTTATTTTTAATATCGAGAGCCACCGATACTGTTTAGGCAATGTTTAATCGATTAATATAATGTAGTTAGTATATAAAAGTGGAAGTTAAGAATGATGACCATGAGTACCGTAGCATATAGGATTGGTATGTGATTCAGTGTATTCGGTTTGAATGAGAGACGATATTAGACGTCGGAGTTTTGTGGTAGAGTCCTTAGGAAGATCTTCCAATCGCACCTTGTAATTAAGATTGTCGAACCCTATGTTTTTGTGATTAAACTAATTTGTTGTGTTTAGAGTGGATGTGTGTTATTTATCACTTGTCTTGAATACAGCTAACCACACGAACATTCCACATGTCTGTAGAGATTTAAATTTACTCTAGTTTTATGGCAACCCCGAATGTTAACTGTCTTCTAACTATTTTAAAGTAAATTTAAGTATCTACACTTATCACTGTTTTATAAAATTCATTTCATATTTCTGTAAAGTTTTATCGGATTCGTCACAAAAACGCGGGAATGCGAAAAATACGCTGGACATTATTGTTAAATCACACATTAAGATTAAATTATTGCATTTTAGATGATAGATTGGTAGATGCGCTACTTCCTGGAGCTAGATTTGGAAATGTCAAAAAATTTAAATAAAATTAAAAAAAAACAAACATGAGAATGTTGCTATTTGAAGAGCTGCACTCTTTTTATTTTTCGGATTTAAACGTTACCAAACTAGCAATATTTTAACCTTGATTAAATGTTCCTCTTCTTGTTTTAAGAAAGATTAAATATTTACAATAATATACAGAAAATAGCAATAATTAAATACAAATTTTAACAAGTTTGTACAAGTTTTTATGGATATAGTTTTTATAATAGTACACTCAGAATGCAGTTAAATAATATTTTGTTTCCTAACTTTCAGAGTCATATTTATTATTGAAGTAATGTTGATAGAGTTAAATATTATTATATGTATAAATGTGTAGGTAAATAGGCAAAATGGTAAATGTATAGTGAAATATGACACGAACAGAATGTATTTATCCCAAGTGCAGTTATTCAAATCTTAACATTTGCCAGTTATTGCCACGTCCCTGCAGAGTTCACACGCCGTTAGCACAAATAAATATATATTTATTTATGTAGGTATATGTTTTTGTAACTACAAAGCATGATAATTAAGAAAACACTAGCACGAAATATTTCATGTGTTGACATAGACAATGTAGATTCATTTTTTATATCTCAAATTGTGACCACAGTTTTATATTTAGAGTGCCTCTTGCCTATACAAGACTTATTATAAAGGCTGCAAATCACGGAATATACATAGTATATGTAGCTGATAGAGAAATAAACTAATTTTATGGTGAAAATTGTAAGTTGCGTTATGATATGAAACTTACCTTCTATTTCCAGTCCAATCTTTGATCACTAGCACCATGGTACCTTACAGCAGCAAATACATTTCCTAGTGTTTGGTCTAGCGGTCGGTCACGGAGTACATTACGTAAGTTCACATTATATGCAATCAATGTACATCATACTAATATTCGTGTGACACGAACATCTCCGTAGTTAGCGCATTCCAATCTTGTGATGTTAGTAAATGAACGAACAGCCAGTGCAAGTGTAATTTTCACGACCAATATGAAATAACAAAAGGTTTATTTTGTATAGTGTTAGATAGTTAAGTTTCGTCCGACACGATCGAGGTAGTGGCCGCAAGAATCGCGAACTCGTTAGGTATTACATACTTATCATTCTCTTAAGTGGCATACCTAAATATAGAACTTATATTGCAATTTTTCTAAGTTCCTGTAGGTGTATTAATTATTGTATAGTTTGTTTATAATGTGTTTTATTATAAATTATTTAGGCGTAATATTTCGTGACTATATGTTATAATAGCATAATATACAAGGTCGAGTTTCTGAGATATAATATATCTGAAGAACATATGTATTTCATGCTAGTATAATATGTTTTCAGCACAAGTTCAAATAACGTAGGTCCAGTTTATTTATAACTAGAGCTTGATAATCGTTGTTTCTATTACGAGAGAACAATGATTATGTGTTTCTTAAGCTGTTTTATTTAACATTCATTGTTGACATTTTAGATTAGTAAAATATCGGTTTTGCCTTAACAATTATGAATATCTAATAGTTTATAATGTAACAGAGCAGTACAGTTTTGTTGAAAAAATGATTTACAGTCATAGGATCGACGGATATACCTATTTGTCAATTGTACAACCCGAAACAGAGAGCCATCGCTGTTAATCATTGAAACTTTTGAAACAAATGTAAGCATATCATAGCTGTATAAATACAATTTTGACAAATAAAAGCTCTACAATCATTACAGAGTTCGTCTTTTGTTGTTATTCCTCTCCTTTAATATATATCAGGTACGTAATCTTACTCACATAATATTTAATCCAACGAGGATACTTCATTAAATTTATTGTTCATAAATTAACGTTTCAGATTTGCATGGACATGAGATGCAATACGCCGGGTATACCGAGTCCGATTCCGCCGCGAAGCCCGAGCTCCGCTCTACCGCTGTGGTCTCCTCTACTCGCTCTCCAAGCGTGTCGGTTGCGACGGTATCTCAGTGACGACTGCATGACGTACCCGAGGCACCCGATGCAGACCGAACGGCGGCGCTGCGGCGTCTGCCTCGCGTCCTTTCCTTCCACCTGGCTACTAGAGCGCCACGCTGCCTTGCAGCATAACTCCCACGCGGCATGCGACGACAAGCCGTTCGTCTGCGAGCAATGCGGCCAGTCTTACCGCTATCGCTCCGCCTACGTCAAGCACAGGGAACAAAACCACCGCGCGCGTCTCCCTGCCGACAAGCTCTTCACGTGCGATGTCTGCGGTATGCAATTCCGCTACTTAAAATCCTTCAAAAAACACCGACTTAACCATACCCTCGAGCGGCTGCATACAAAAAACGCAGACCCCACCGACAGCATCGACCAAGTCTCCAGCACAGACGAGGCTCTCATCGGCCAGGGTGGAGAGATGGACCTTTCTATGAAGCGGAAAAAACCCGAGTCGAGGACTCCACCGATAGACCCGATCGGAGACGCCGAACAGGACAGCACGGTCGATTCCAACGGTCCGACCGACTCGATAGTGACCGTTGATGATTCCGTCGAATGCCGGACCTCGGGTGCCGAGAGCGAGACGAAGAGAGATGACGACCGTCCGGAAGGCCGGAGACGCGTCCCGGTCTCGTTCGCTAGCATCAGCTCCATGGCCGATAGTTCGGAGAACGAGTCGCGCGCCGACAGTAAGCACGAGAGCTCCAGCTCTCACTCGGGCATTCTCGGCTTCATGCAGAACGACGACAGGCAACGAGACAGGGAGAGGCGGTTCGCGTGTCCCTTCTGCGGCAAATGCGTGAGGTCAAAGGAGAATCTGAAGCTGCACGTGAGAAAGCATACAGGTGAGCGTCCTTTCGTATGTCTATTCTGCGGTCGCGCGTTCGGCGGCAAGAGCGACCTGACGCGGCACCTGCGCATCCACACGGGGGAGCGCCCGTACCACTGCGAGGCTTGCGGCAAGTGCTTCGCGCGCGCCGACTACCTCTCCAAACATCTCACGACGCACGTACATAACGCGCGTTGAACCGAACGCCGTCCTTATTTCCATCTTCCCATAAACCGTAACACTAAATCCGAGTATTTTTTAAAACATTTTTAAAACTTTACAAGATATAATGTAAGCAGGTTTAATTAGATTTACACGCAGGTTTCTTTTTGAAGCGTTTTATACAACATAATTTTCTATATTGATTCTTACATGTTTGGTAAACAAGTCGATTTAATGTTTGAGAGGCAATAAAAAAAAGTCATTTTTGACTCACATTCAGAGGACTGGTAGATACAGTTTTAGCTTTACCTTCTGCTTAGTTTTTTGATAATATTTCTAACAACCCCTTGAAGTTTATTTATCCTCACCGGTATGAGCTATTCGTTCGCCTATACAAAACTTATTAGATGTTAACCCTAATGCTGAGTTATGAAGCATTTGAAGTCGATAAGGGGCCATGTTATATGCGGTTTCCGCACCTACATAGCACAAACACTGACAATTTGTTATCGACTTTGCGTTGTTGTTAAGTTACGTTGCTTTTGCCATATTTCGTAATTTATTATGAACTCATTCCAATAAGGAACTTAGGAGATCGTTTGTCGTGATGATAGATAAGTAGCAGAATGCAAAACTGTGATTTGTACGATTTAAGACCAGTCAAACAAGTTTTAAAACATCGAAACATAAATGTTTAATTGTAATTTAAATTAATGTTATTTAATAATAATTTAGATATACACACGTATAAACTAAATATAGTGCTAAGAAATCTCTCTGTGCCAAAACATGTACCTCATTAAATAAACATTGATGTATAATAGATAAATTTAATTTATCGATTGTTTGTACATGATTTGTTTAGTGTTTTCACAAAATGCCAGGTTTCATTGCCAAAAGTCTCATTGAAAAAAAGTTTAAAATTCTCTCAGTACCTACAAAATTTATCAGTCAAGTTATACATTTGAAATTTCATAGCTACAGTTGTATACATCAAGTCAATAGTGCGAAATCACTACGTTTCTACTATTGAATATTTGATGCCCACTTGTTATCAAGTAGAAACGTACTATATAGGGTGTTTGATAATATACGCATAAAAATTAAAGGGGTTATTTTGATGAGCATAATAAATAAACTTGTGAAATGTTTACCATAGAAATGTGAAATTTATTTTAATTTTATTAGACTTATGTTGTGCATAATGCTTGGCATCTAACCACAGATACTGTATTGGTGACGTCTCGAGATATCTCTTGTTGCCCCTATCTAACCCAACCAAAACCCATTTCCGAAAGAAACACCAAATCGGCCTTTATTTTTGGATGTCGATTGCAAGAGTAGGCAGTAAGTTTTATATCGAATTAATCACTTAAACTTAGTCGATTTTCTTTAAAATTAAATTATGTAACTAGTAGTTTTTTTTCGAGAAGTCTTCTTTTGTTTCGAGAAACCGTCACTTGAATATCGTCAGTATATTACCAAACACCCTGTATATAAATATTGCACGTACTCAAAACGAATCCGTGAACGTGTATTAATACTGGAACAATGTCTTTAGAAACTGATCAGTTACCTAGCGTTTGACTTGCAAACGCTTGGCATTTACCGTCCAGTACTACCACATCAACTTGATCATCTTGTTAGTACTCAATGAGTACTTTGGCAATATATTCTAGCTTTCCCAATAGAAGATTTTATTTACGCAATTAGACAATTCTTATACCGAGATAATTTGTTGTAAAAGAAGCCTTTGCTATTTTGTCTGTGTTGTTAAAGAATGCAGTCTGGACTCGAAGGGCCCACCTAGAAACACGCGCCATTTTACCGTTATAAGAGTAATACTAACTGCCGATAATGTGATAATTAATTTATTTATAAGTAACTTTTTAAGTACGTACCGTACCGATCAACAATAAAAGATGATATATACTACTTTTGTTACAGAATTATAGTGACACCACTTCTATAAAACATTGCTCAAATTTTAACATTTAATTTATCCGAAAAGCCTATTCTTGTAAATTAATAATTTTAAACGGGCTAATGTACTGTCAATTAACTAGCTATAGGATAAGTAAAACTTGTTATAAGTATATTTTAAAATTGTTTTCTAGGTGGGTACACTCTTCTTTATTTTGACCTTATTTACATGTACATATTAAGTTACGAAATGGAAGATTGATTTCTCATATGACTCTAGACTAGCATTCTTGTTTGTTTTAACAGAGACAATACGTAAAAGCCGTTCTAGAGACACAGTCAATGCAACGAAATAACCAGGTACAGGAAATGTTAACGAATATTTTATAAATAGATTTAGTTAGTACTATTATAGACACCGGTTGAAAACTGAGGACTTCTACATAACTTAAACAATGTGTCATTTATTTTCGTGGGTAAAATACACGTTGCAATTGAATCGATATTTATTATTTTAAAATAGTAACTTCGCCAGAGGGATATAAATTAAGTAGATAGTGGAAAACTTTTAGTGTAAACGAGAAGCAATACTCTGAATTTTTATTTTTACTACTGAAATACTCTTGTTGTCATCGGCGCAAATATTGAAACAAAAACACTCAAAAGAAACCTTCGTTGTATTTTGATCAGGGTTCAATATCTGCGCTGAACAGTTTTTTTTATAAATAGTATCGAAATAAACGATGTGACGCATTCACATGTGTATAATGTAGATATTTTGCCATTATGTCAAATTTATAATATAAAAATATTATTCGAAATTGATGTTGACTGTTTTTATAATTATATCCGGTAGTTACTTGATGTTGTGGCGTAATTTAGTGTCTTATAGGCTTAAGCTAAACCACTCAAAGTCCTCAAATATTCGCGACACAAATGTAGAGTGGCTAGAAAACAATTATCCGAAAATTTTAAGACGAATTTGAGTGGTTCATTATTTTGAATTCTCGTAGCATAAAAATTGGTGTGGTATTCTTTATATATCTGTTCGAGTAAAGTAAATTTTAAAGTCTTAAATTTAATAAAAATTCTAAATTTAACAAGCACGGCAACGTTCTTAAATTATGTATAATTATATTGCGTGTGCTACCAGGTCAAATGTGATACATTAGTTTAAGTTACTAGTAGTTTTACTTTTATTTTGTTCAGGAAAATTTACTACAAAATCAGCCATTGGGATACCAAGTTAGATATGTATTATGGTTTATTATGACATGGTTATTTAAGGTATGTTTAACTGACTGTAAGACAAATGGACAGTGTTTACTTGTGTAAGGCTTTCGGTCTACTGTCACGAAAAGGATGTGTACTGACGACGCACAATTTTAACACTTTTTAAAGCGTTTATATTGTCTCCGTCCATTGAATATTGTGTGTCTAGTTTCATGATGATTTCACTGACTGATGCCCGGCATTCTACTTCATGTGAATATTTTAATATAAAATCTTGTCTTTATTTAATCATTTTAAATTTAACGTACATTCTTTTAAAGTTAATGATATCAAAGTTTGTCACCGATTAATCTCACATTTGATATTGGAAGTTTGGATAAAACTCAGTGTAATCGTTGAGTGATTCGCTGAAATTATAATAGTGTAATCAGTTTGTGTGTAGTCGACTTTGGGAAATCACTGGTAAGCATATTTTCTAGATGTTTGTTGATATTATCATGTTTCATTGTCGGCCTATGGAAAATCGCCACTATGAGTATGGTGATCGAATTGTAGTTTGGAAGCCATAACGGAGGCTGAAATGTCATATCGTACCAACGATTCATGATGGAACGGAGAACGGGTGCGTAGCCAAGAAGGGATGAAGAAAGAATGTGATATTATTTTTAATCGTGGCATAAAGAATGTACCATCGAAGTCTCTCCACAATCCAGCCGACGACGATTGAAAGTAGACTGATTTTCGGGTAGAAGTAATGTAGGCCAGAAGATTCGCAGTCAATAAAACTAATTTTAAGATGTTGATTTTATAACGTTTTTAAAAGCCAAAATACAGTCTCAATAGTTTTACTACAATGAAAAATAAGAGTTTATTTAATTTTTAAACATTATTATACAGAATCTTTTATATACCGACCTTAAATTATTTTTCAGATGTATTGATTTTTATACATCTCAATATACAACGAGAATAGAGGTAAGTGTAGTCGTAGATGGGTCTATTAACTGCGTGGTGCTACAAAGTGTAAAGATATGTGATAGAAACTGTTCTTCAGAGACATTTTATTTATTGAAGCTTCCATAGTTAAATAAATATAGTCACATTACAATGTAATGTACCAACAGCAGCAATAAATTGGTTTAGGTAATTTTACATAAGGATTTATTTTGTCCAGTATTTTTAATAATGTTTAAATGGTTGGTCGAAATAATGTCTCTTAGAAACCAAAGTATCCAATATGTTAGGCGTATATCTACTTTTAAAGCGGTGGTGTGACCATTTCACAATGTTCAATATTCGGTATATTAATTTCTTCGAGATTATAATCGACCAAGTACCAAGGTGGTGAGTTTTAAATTAGATTTTTTAATTATTTTAATAAAATACGTCCAAGTTTTATTACCATTGATTGATAAGGAACGATGTAAATGTATAAAGTCAGTCAGCGCTAGATAGTAAATTTTCATTAGGCCGGTCTTAAGATTTGATTGAATGAAGTTAATTCGTATGTCTGAGAAATTATTTCTAGCGACTATTAAGTCTTATAAAATAATATAATATTGTGTAGATATTCCGGAATAATACCTACTAACATTGGCAAAATTAACATCAATTGTACGTTTGTGTACCGTTAGGTGTATCTATCTGTTGATTATGTATCAGTAGTTAATGATTTTGTAAATTTCCATAACATGTATTGATGAAATTAATACATAATGCTTCGGGTCAGTCTATTAAATATACTAGTTAATAATGACATACTGTTACATAATATATTTTTTTTACATGTATATTTCAGATAATTATTATTGTTAAACAGATAATCCTGTTTTATATTTAACACGATTAACTATTACTTGTTTTTGAGGTTTTATTTTTGTTTTATAATATTTATATGATTCGTCTACGAGACAGTCCATTTTATTTAAATATCTTGTCCATTGTCCAAATTAACTTAGGTATAGTTCCAAATTTTGGATGTGTATTATACCACAACCTAAATTTAAACGCTATTGTGTATATTATTTCATTTAATATTGATGTGCAAAATTATAGTGAATGTCTTGGATCTCTAAAAATAAGAAAAAAAAGACAAAAATACTTTTACGAAATTTCTAAATGTGCAATAAATTAATATGTGTGTTGTAGTGTTACCATTTAGGCGTAAAATTTTTAGCTATGAAAGTATGGTCACTGTTACTATTCAAGAACAATAGGAAAACTATTTTATTGTTCAAATAATGTGTTGTTTATAAATCAATGATCTCATAATATTAACAGTCACTATATTTTCTTTGGCATATTTAATATTTGGCACTTAAAAAAAAGGCACATTTCCCTATTATAATTGAAAATGGTTTGAAAGTGTTGAAAATGGATTTGTTGGTAAATTAATTTCGTAATGAAATATATTTGTTTCATTAATAAATTATGCTCTTTTATTTAACTGTTTACCCGAAACTATCTCACAGTATTATTGTTCGAATATACCGTACCTATTGAAAACCTAAGTTCACCTAAGTAGTGTCGAACCTAAGATTCGACATTACGTATCTCGAGATTTGTAAAGTTGGCTCTGAGGTTATTCACTTGGACAGATTCTTGTACCACAGACAAATAATTACCTACTGTAGATACATATAAAGGTTAATGTAATTTTAAATACTGCCAGAGGTAAAGTAGCAATAGATATTTTTCACAGAGAAATAATTTACTGTGTACGTATTAAAAGAAATATAATATTAATTTCGATTGACGGAAACCAGTCCAGCTAAGATAGTGTTAGACCGAGGCTGTTACAGAATAAGTAATAGTCGCAATATCTCGAAGTTGTACCTACTATGCCACAGAATAGGTAAAGATATGATATATACCTACTATGTTTTTACCTACAATTGCGCAGAATAAGAAATAGTTACCCTGGCGAAATAACTACACATTTCTAGTTGCCAGTGGAACGATCGAGAACGTTCGAGTTATGTACTGTGCGCGGTATATCCGGAGACGCCCGGAGAGTCAGTCTGGTTTTGGCTATACGTGCGAACATTTCGGTGACTTAGTGGTTTATTGTGCAACAGTGGTGTGAATTAGTGTGTTGTGATTACTTGTGATTAAGATCGTGTATTTATAATTTCAGTGTTGAATAAAAGTGTTATTTTGGTTAGATTGATTTTCTTTATTTAATCCCGAACCCTCAGCTCGTAACAATAGCATGACCACCCAAGAAAAGTTTCAATCTGTTCTTCCTTGTAGAAAAAATCTATTCTGGTCATGTTAACCCGACAAGAACTTATATATATATATATATGTACCGATACTAATATTCTGCGTTGAATTATTTAATAGTGTATAGATATTAAATATTGATGAGTAGCTATGATTTCATTCCCATTTAGATATTATTTCTTGCGCGGCGATGCGAACGTGCTTGTATCGGTACACTGCTATGAATATTAATCGTGATCAGGACAGGTACCTGCTCTCTACATAAGAACCACCCTCGAGTAATAAAGTAAGCAAATGAATGCGATCGACTGGTAGACTACTTGATCATTTTCAGTAAATAAAAATCTGCCAGATCTTTTCTGGTTTGTCAATCAAAATCATCTTTCAGTCTCGATGATCTTTTTGAAGTGAACACTTCTTTAGCATCGTTGTGATTTGAAAGTCGATGAAACGAAAAAGCAACAGTAAAAAGAGACAGACACATACATTCATAAGATTTAATTGGGAGAAAATGAGATAGGAAGCATTATACAGTGTTTCTTATGTTCGTGGTTCCCTTTGTGCTTTGTATTTCTTTAGCATCGTTGTGTTTTGAAAGTCGGTGAAACGAAAAAGAGACAAACACATAAATTCATAAGAAAGGTGGTTGGTTTTTTGAAGGTCTCATTTCTACCACGTGTGAATTGCACGCATGCTTTTTTTTAAATCACGCAGTTGTTTGTATGTTTATATTCATATAATTGGTTACATACACATGCTAAAAATTCATAAGGCTACTTCAATTCTTTCATATAAAAATGTTGTTTTGCTAATGAGCCGCTTTTGTAAATGACTGACCAAAAATGCTGCACAGAAATACCTACAATATTTAGACATGTAAAAAAACAAAAAAAAAGTAATTAACTAGAAAATAAATACAAAAACTTTAGCTATTGACGGATTCTCCAAGGTCTCCAGATGCTGGGATCCAGCCTGGTTTCTAGCTGTACGGACCTAGATAAATGCTCATAACTTCTGAACTGTTGAACTACAAATTCAGGGAATATGATTTTCGGGAACTACAAATTCTTAGCTATAAGTTGACATGGAAACCAAATCCCTAGCGAGTGGGGACCAACGTTCTGATGTCAATTTTGATGGTCGTATAACTATGTATTTGTCACGCATAATGGACCACATACAGAGTTCGAATGCGGAAAATGGAGTCCACCAACCAACTATGTATTTGTGTAAGGTTTACTCAAACAACGGATTGCTCGCCACATGATGTGCTCTTCATAATAAAAGTTAATAAAATAAAGTAAATTACTTTGCTGGTACATACTTAATACATTACGATCCTAATAAAATCCATAACCCTCGTAATCCCAACCTCACATCACCCTCAGGGCGGATAAGCTAAGGGGGGATATAAGGAATTGGCGCAATATTAGAAGTCGGAAGGGAAAACGTTCGCTAGCAAGTGGATTAGCGTGTCGGACACCTGGTGGTTCCCAAGTTTTCGAGTTCAGTGTTTTCTTCTGATTGGATTTTTATTGAAATATTTTTTTAAAGTTCGTGATCAATTTTTTTAGTGTCAGCTACAAAAAGACGTACCTATGTTCCTAGCAGTAAACCAGACAGGGACAGAAGGTAGTACCTATTTTTATTTTCAAAGTGTTATCCGAACACTTACGGAAAATTCCATGAAAATATTACGACTTTATTTGAAATAAGCAACACGACATCTCTTGTCAATGTACTGCAACTGTTGGCATTGAGCAGGTCAAAAACTATGTAAGTTTTCCTGTAGATGGAGCTAACGGCGCTTTAGTCGTAATCTGAATCATCTCACTAATTTAGATCCTGACGTGACAGAGCCTGGTAGCACAAATGGCATATCCTCGTATCATGAGGAAGGCTGCGGCTTCAAGTCTCGTCTAGGCTTAAATTTTTTTGAGGTGGTTTTAACGTTCACGTATTTACGTTTACGTGTTTACTCAAACACGTAAAAAAGGAAATAAATACATTTATTTGTCACCTAGTCTTCTAATGTGGTCGTATAATAGTGCTACACTGTTTAGGATGTTGCTGAACAAATCAGATAGACTAAAAAGTTTGACCAAGAAGAAGAACCCGTTTCTATCACATACTCGTATCTGTACCCTCGCAAAGTGGAGTTGACCCATTCACTAACTCTTCAAGCAAAAAAAAACGAGTTTGCTTTAGACCACACGACAGAAGTAAAACTTGAATGCTATGAAGGTGACTCAAATTCCGTTCGCCTCGCCCGGTCACACTTTTCGTAACGCTCTCGTCACGCATTCACCAGCTTACTTTTTTTTCTTTTTTTTTATTGGATAGAACTTCGTTTGACCACAATCTCACCTGATGGTAAGTGATGATGTGGTCTAAGATGAAGCACGAAGATCTAGAAGAAACCTATTTACTCTTACCTTAAAGAGACCCGAATTGTATTCTTTAGGAAAAACAGACGATGGCAAAGTGTTCTATACCTTAGCTGTATGCATCAAGAACGTAGAACCAAAACGGTGTGTGCGAATGGGTGGTATATTGACTAGGTACGGATGGTACTGAGCCGTGCTCCTGCTTGTCCTTTGATGGAAGGGAGATGGCGGGATCAGATCGTATAGTTCCTGAGCACATTCCCCAAAATGTATTCTGTAAAAGATCGATAGGCTTGCAACTTTACGGCGGTGTTCCAGACTTTGGGTCTTAGGCACCGCCATATATTGCTCACCTATAAGCCTAAAATCCCTACGTTCTATCAAGTCTAAGGTAGCGAGCTGGTATTTGGCCGAACCATCCCAAAGGTGGCAGCAGTACTCCATACCAGACCGGACTTGAGCTTTGTAAAGACTAAGAAGCTGTCCTGGTGTGAACTATCTCCTGACCTTGTTGAGGATGCCCAGCTTCATGGCAGCTGTTTTAGCCTTAGACTCGATGTATGAGCTAAAGTTGAGAGTAGGCGTGAGCGAGACCCCTAGTCCCCAAGTCAAGCGTGCGTAAAGAAGTTTTACGTAAATAATTAGAAAATAATGATTCAAGGTTTCATGGATTCCGCTACGATTTAATTTACCTAATCATCTGTTCAAAAGGAAGGTAATGGTTTTACCTACTAAAATACAACACGAAATGTGCCAGAACGTTTATATTTATACCGAAGACGGACAGGTAGAATTAATTGAAACTCCTTAATCATAATTACTAGAAACTGCATTTGCAACCCAACTGTTGTAGAGTAGAATAGAATAGAATAATCATTTAATGTATACCATGAGTACTTACAAAAATATTAAATGCTAAATATATTACAAGGGGCGGCCTTATCGCTGAAAGCGATTTCTTCCAGACAACCTTTGGATGGAAATTAATGAGCGAAGCAGTAATGGACAGCGGTGCCACAGAGTATAATTACAAATGAAGAGAAATTATGTCTAATAAAAAACTGTACTTATAATCCTAATACATAAAGAAACACCTACCTACCACCTACACCACAAATCAATGTTTATTGCCAGTGATTACATGGCACGGCCACAGAAACGTGGCCCCTCACTATTGGCCTTATAACAAGCCTCAAGGCCACGCACCGTGTTATGGAGAGAGCTATGCTTGGTGGTTTTTCACGGACATAGCCAACAGGATTAGCAAGTTGGAGTGACAGTGGGCGGGGCACATAGCTCAAAAAACTGAGGGCCATTAAGGGAGAATGTTTTTACAGTGGAGACCACGGATTGGAAAGCGCAACCACCACTAAATGGAAAGATGACCTGATAAAGGTTGCTGGGAGCCGCTGGGTACAGGCCACACCAGATCAGTCACCCTAGAAATCTATGGAGGAGGCCTATGTTCAGCAGTGATCGTCCTACGGCTTATATGATGATGATGATAACTTGTAAAGTAGGGTAATTGCCGATTTTCATTAACTACCAATTTCACGTCGCTTACTTCGATGGATCATGACTTACCTACTACAAGATGTAGTTGTTACTTCATAGCCCACTTTGCCTTCTAGGTCAATGCAGAGCAGCTGCATCCCCTCTCTTTTCTATTTAAAGCGTCAGCTTTATTAGAATGTTATTTCTGGAACAGGGGTATTGTTTGATGTTAAAATAGACTGGAGCTTAAAACGGACTGAAACTTGGGGTTGACCAAGTATATTCAAAATAGGGGATATCGTAGGAAAAGATAACAGAGTCTAACACATTAGTAATATTGAATATCACGATTATGAGCATTAATTATGATTTTTAAGTTTAAGGGAAAATAATATATTTACGTAGTGTGCCTGTGTACCACCAAGAGCTTTAAAATGTACCTAAAAATGATGAAATGGCACTAAAATGGGTGGGCATATAACAAAAAATCTCGATCCATAGATACCTCATATAAATACTTATTAACTAGTGGTTCGCCCCGAACTGAGATCTTGCGAGTCACCCATAAAAACGAAAAAATGCAAGCCTTTCAGTTTTTTATCGACTACATTTCGGAGAGTGCGGAATTTTTCAACCTAATCCCACCATCCTCATTCTATCATCGGAGAACCAGACACTCTGCGGTGCGCCACACGGTGACTACACACCGTGTAGTCGATAAAAAACAGAAAGGCTTGCAACCTTTCATCGATGGCTGAGGAGCCTTGCATCAACTAGCTCATCGTTGCCTATGAACTTCTTGGCTATGCTCTCAATTGATTCCAGATTCCAACTTGGGCAAATCGATGTTGTATGTATGTGTGTCTGTTTGTCCGAGGATAACATTGATCGTGGTGAAATTTGGTCTATATGGTTGAAATACCTCCCATTAGCACAAAGCGGTTCTCTTCGATCTATATTATGCGCACCGCCAAAGAGTGGAACGCCTTGCCTGAGTCTGTGTTTCCTCATAACTACAACCTGGGTGTCTTCAAGTCGCGAGTGAATAGGTTTCTTCAAGGCAAAGCGTGATCCATCGTAGACTGCATCATCACTTACTATCAGTCGATGTCTTGGTCAAACGCAAGCCTAGAGTGTATAAAAAAAAGTTGATTTGGAGATTACCTACAATGCATTTGGAGAAATTCCAATAATTTACCTATTTACTAAAACAATCAAATTGATCGACCAATAAGCAACTGCCTATTTAAAACATTTGAATGGAGTACAAAATGGGACAACTAAACTGAAAACCTAAGTATGTTAGCGAACGAAACGAAGGAATTGTTTTAAACCACATTCATGTCGTGTTTAAACTCCATATGACCTGAGACTGACCATTTGTATTAGGCTGTTCTTTCAACCCAGTCTGGAAAACTGTCAGGGAGCAAAGTTAAATATCTTATCAAGCCTTTAATAAAAATATGTTTATTTTGTTGAAAATATGTATTGCAGTATTGCAGCGTGGTTTGTCACTAAACACATTTACCCAACGGTGCAAATGGAGGGTCCATTTGCACCGTTGGGTAAAAGTAGCCTATGCTCCAATGGTTCTTTGGTTTAATCTATCTATATACCAAATTTCATCGAAATCGGTCCAGCAGTTTAGTTCTGAAAACGTAACAAACATAGTTACTTTCAAATTTAAAATATTAGTTTGGTTATAGGTACGTATGTACTTATTACTATCAGCCGTTCGTGTCACACGCTCGTTAGGCAAAGGCTCCCAGAATTCCATTTTTCAATTCCATTTCTTCTAGAATTCGCGGTCCTGCAGTGTACGGAGAGTACGGAATTTGTAGAGTGACAAATTGTGTTTAAATTCAATAATATCGTCAATAAAACGGAAAATTAAAAAAAAAATAGAATTCAATATTCGAATCACAATATAAACGACGAAAGCTGTTATATTACACAGTACTAACACAGCAATATAGTAATGCTTGTTTTACGTGTTCTCTAAATTCGATGTTTGTTTTAAATCACTTGCTTCTATACGAGCGATTTAAAACAACTCGTATGCGCTAAAAAATCAGACAACCAGTTAAGAACAGTTCAAATACTAAGGGCGACTTGCGCAACGATGCCTAAACGTATTTAGTGGCTATATATGATTTAAAGAGTTGTCAAATAAAAATTGTAAAAACATGTTTAGTCGCTAAATACGTTTAGGGATCGTTGTGCAAGTGGGGCTAATTGATTAGTCGCAACATATTTTTTCGTAGAATTTGGCTACGAAAATATGTAGTGTGCTACGAAGGCGTAGCGTGTTATAGCACTTTCGGTAACTTTTTTTGACAATTTTTCTTGCTGCTTTTATGAGCAAATCTGCATGTATAAAAATGATGTGTAACTTAATTTCTTTGGAAATTAACTAAAGTTTGAAGAAAAGTTTACCGATACCGAATAATTTTCACTGGTATACGAATTGGGAATCCGTGAAAGTAATTAGGATCGTTCATGAGTTCCAACTATCAACCTGGTTTTTTTCGGTTTTGGGTACATGGTCGCTAAATCACACTATATTCTTAATTATTAAATGGTTCTCCTCAATCTTTGATGAGCAAAGGAAATGCGACCTTAGAGAGGTATATCAGAACAAATAAGATACAAGTAAATTTCATGTTTCGATCTAATTTTATTGCAATCCACATATTACGCTACGTAACCCAAAGGTAATGCTGCCTCTATGAGTTCTAACCTGACTAAAAGCTGACTGACTGTTAAAGTCACGAAAATGGTTGCACAGATTCATTACCGGCTGAACCTGCACAGCCTGTCTTGAGCAGAGGTTAATGAAATATTAATACAGTGAAATTTATGTTTTGATCTCATCTCGAAGTTATGCAACGTTTGTCGTAACTAAAAGGCTTCTCTATGAATTGACAGTACAGTACAATCCATCAGTACAGTACTTCAGGTTGCACTTCAGTATAATTACGAGAATCAGGGTATAGATTGTCGACTATATGTACACTACCCCGCACAAGCAGAAGTTAATTTGAATTTGAATAGTCAAATTCAAACAAAGTTTGTCGTAACTGAAAGGTCAATTGCTGTAACTAATTCAAGTTTTGTACTAATTTTGTTGCCTGTCAGCACTACGTTTGTCGTAACTGAAAGATCAATTGCTCTATTTAATTCAAGTTTTGTAGGTACTAATTTTGTTGTCTGTCAGCGCAACGTTTGTCATGACTGAAAGGTCAATTGCTGTAATTAATTTATGTTTTGTACTAATTTTGTTGCCTGTCAGCACTACATTTGTCGTAACTGAAAGGTCAATTGCTGTAACTAATTCAAGTTTTGTACTAATTTTGTTGCCTGTCAGCACTACGTTTGTCGTAACTGAAAGATCAATTGCTCTATTTAATTCAAGTTTTGTAGGTACTAATTGTGTTGTCTGTCAGCGCAACGTTTGTCATGACTGAAAGGTCAATTGCTGTAACTAATTCAAGTTTTGTACTAATTTTGTTGCCTGTCAGCACTAAGTTTGTCGTAACTGAAAGGTCAATTGCTGTAACTAATTCAAGTTTTGTACTAATTTTGTTGCCTGTCAGCACTACGTTTGTCGTAACTGAAAGGTCAATTGCTGTAACTAATTCAAGTTTTGTACTAATTTTGTTGCCTGTCAGCACTACGTTTGTCGTAACTGAAAGATCAATTGCTCTATTTAATTCAAGTTTTGTAGGTACTAATTCTGTTGTCTGTCAGCGCAACGTTTGTCATGACTGAAATGTCAATTGCTGTAATTAATTTATGTTTTGTACTAATTTTGTTGCCTGCCAGCGCAACGTTTGTCGTAACTGAAAGATTGCTGTAATAAAATTTGAATAGTCAAATTCAAGTGATTGTACCAAATTTGTTGCCTGTCAGTGAAAGGTGTGTTGTAACTGAAGGGTCAATTACTGTAATTAATAAAATAAATCTTATACATTTTCTCTCACAAGTTGTTTTCTTAAATCTAAACTAAAAAGGCAAGTTTGTATGGTGTCAACGAACATTGTGAGAGACTGGTGCCTGAAGTAGGTTCATAGGAACCTGTATTACAGGTCACCAAGCCCCCACTCTACGAGTATGAACAACAAAGGCTTATCTATGAAGCGTGCATTGTGTTGCAATAATAGTATGAATACCATTGAAGAAAGCAACAAAGATGGTGGAAACATAAAAATATATGAAAATATACACTGTGCTTAACTATTTAACTTACTTTGTAATACAAAATAACAATATTACAATTTCGAATCTAACTGATTACAACTAAATTAAATTTGAATAGTCAAATTCAAGTTTTAAACATATTTTGTTGCCTATCAGTGCAACGTTTGAAGTAACTAAAAGTCTCATTGAAACGTTATGCGCCTGAAAGCTAACTGACGTCAAAATTATTATATTTATAGTATAGATATAATCATTTTGTTTCTCATTGTCACCTGTACCTACACTACCCGTCACAAGCAGAATGTCATCATCATTACATCAGCCATAATAGGACGCCCACTGTTAATTATAGGAGGCCTATAATTCATCGATTTCTAGATCGACCGATCTTGTGGGGCTTGCATCCAAAGACTCCCAGCATCTGCATATATTACAACCATTATGCATAAGGTCAAAAAATTTTGTAGTTAAATTATGAATACAGTCAAATTCATGTTTCGACCAATTTGTATTTGTATTGCATGTAATTTGTAATGCAACTTTTGACCGTCTTTGTTTTAGAATTGGGGTACAGTTTCATTGCCAACTGTACCTCCAGCCGTCACGAGTGTGAAGTGTCTCTGGCAGATGTTTCGTCAGCGTGAAATTCGGAGCTAGATTGCGGAAAACACTCCAGCAGCCGTTAGCTAACGTAGATGCTTTGGCAGGCACATTTTGGAAGGTAGAGGTAAAGTACACTTCAGCGTTTTTACTTTTAGTAGTATAAATATAAACATACTCGTCGTATAAATACAATGATAACCTCCGTGGCGCAGTGGGCGAATAGCCAACTGAGACGCAGGAGGTAGCGGGTTCGATTCCCACCGCGGAACAAATGTTTGTATGATTTACAGATATTTGTTCCGGGTCTGGATGTTTTTCTATATATTATAAGTATGTATTTACAAAAAAAA
Source organism: Philereme transversata (assembly GCA_963924445.1). Taxonomy (NCBI): domain Eukaryota; kingdom Metazoa; phylum Arthropoda; class Insecta; order Lepidoptera; family Geometridae; genus Philereme; species Philereme transversata. Next base: position 11,977,617 of record OZ004353.1, read on the forward strand.
AGTATATAAGTATTCTATCAGTTTTTTGGTTCCCATAGTACAAGCTTTGCTTAGTTTGGGGCTAGATAGCGCTGTGTGAAATGTCCAGCCATATTTATTTATTTATTTATTTATTTATTTATTTATACTATAAAATATGTATAAAAATACTATTTAAGGCTTATATAGTATTTTTTCATATTTTTGGTTGATGTATAAACGTTTGTAATTGCAAAATTTAAAAGGATACAATTTTAATAGTATTTATTCTCACTGTTATTTGATTTCAGTCAATGATAGCGAATACGGATTATCTTATTTCGATACATCTCTCATCAAGTCAAAGTTAATATGGTTAATTATAATTTAAATACGTATTAAGGTTATCTTTATCACAAGATCGTATCTAATTAAAGGATTGATAAATTACTTTTAAGAAGGCTACTGCATACAACCTTTAGGTACATACACGTAGTCATAGGCAAACAACGCACCTACCAATCTACGAGTATAAATGCTATAGAAATACGTTCTTTCCTATCAGCCCTTCCAGCACAGACCACAGGAGGTAAATATTCTTACGCAACCAACACATTTATAGGCTGCTATACTTTAGCAGAATAGGCCGCCCTAAATATTGAATTAACAACCCTGAAGCACAGCCTTCGACAAAACCTCCCTATTATTTATTCATTAGGTTCATGTAATCAAGAAAGTTCCCACTAAATGGCCCAATTTCGTCGAAAATTTACGAAACACCCGAGGTTCAGCCACGAATCTGCAATTATTTAATCGTTTTGAGGTGTTGCTTTACGGAAACTGTGGATTCATAATTGTATCGGGGAACTCCGGCGCTACACTCAACTTGCACCATATTCATTGCGTTTTATCCCATAAACCGTTTCTGGGTAAAGGTTAATCGAGCATCAATGGTTGTGCCCCGGGCGCGATAACGGTTGGGAAGACTGATCATCCACGGCGGGGGATCTCAGTTAAGCTAATTTTCCCCAATTTTGAGCAAAAATATGGGGTTGTAAAAGTTATTGACTACAGAAATAGCTTAGAAGATCTTACTTAATCGTCATCGAGAATTCATATCAACCTGATTGAATGCTTATTTAAAGTTTGTCAGTAGTTCATCATCAATATTTCATCATTAGGCTTTGACTAAATTCATAAAATCTGTTTTATATCCCGATGAAAATTTTAAAATCGCATATCTATAATTTATGGCGTTGTTATGTTGTTACGATATTAAATGAAGGTAGGGCAATGGCTCGAATTGTAGTAAAATAGGTTTCTATCAAATTAAAAGATAAAGATATAGATAGAAAATTTTAAATTTTCAAACACCATCAAGTCCTAAAATATCAACGAAATAGCCTGTATAAAATACGTAAACGAATCATATTCATTCATCATGTAAGTAGATAGGTACCTGTTAAACTGACTATGCGGCATCGTCGTAAAGACGCCGCTGATTTACGTTAAAAACTGTTTATTGGAAATGTATCGATTACTGGATAAATATTTAAGCTACCGGAATTAAACTCACCTCTAAAATCGGATGTGTGTTTTAAATTAATGTCGTACATAAAAAACAAAGTTGTATAAGAGAAAAACAACAGCTGGTCGAAACTCACCTGAAAAAGTATATCCCGAGGAGAAAACTCGTTGCCGCATTAGCTGTAGCTGAAAGCTCAACATCTGACTTTTAAGCAAAGCCATTACTCACACTAGCAACCCTCGGGCACCGGCCAAGTACCTTGTAGCTCAGTCTATACCGCGACGCCGCCAGGACCGTGCGTCTGCCTGCCTTCCTCGCATACACAGCGCGAGTGAGTGTGTGTGTGAACCTTACCCACCCCCCCACAGTCCACTCAAGGTCATCTTCGGCAATTTGACACCTGTTGGTTGTATACTATATATGTACGTATGTAATCTTATACTTAGCTATTAAGTTATTTTACGTTGTCTATAACTTTTTCGTGACTTTTATTTTTTACTGCGTTTTAAGTATACGCTTTTTAAGTATTTGGATTTGATGCTCGTTTTTATGCTAATTAAGCACTTATTGGTAACGTTGCTTTCATTATATTAAACAACCTCCCTGACTAGTAATGGAACCTCTTTACTTGTGCAGTAACTACTATGTGATTAAATATGTATGTAATTACGCTGTAGTTATATAGTAATTTGTATAGTTTACGTTGCTTTAACTTTAAAAGTTTCACACTTTTAATTTTTGTTTATAAATTTTAACTTCATTAGCGTATTGATTTTTATTTATCGTAAATTCTGCCATTTTCATAAAATTAAATGATATACTCTGTAATATACCGTTGGTTTACACAATTTTATAGAAAAATAGCCAGAACAAAGCAATAGGAAGAAGTTGGAGCGAGCCCGACCGACCTACTTGATGTTAACTAATTTGACAGCTAATTAACCTTGGCAAAGATTAACCAATTATCCTACCTTACCTTTATAATCTATGGTTACATAACAAAGAAGGATCGAAGCAGTACCTACAGTCAGTTCAGTATATTGCGTCTACGGATATAATACTTGAACAATAGCCCGCACTTATGTGACTTGGATCAGCAATGAGTTTGAAGCAGCAACAAGATGAATTAAAACTAAAACTCGATTTGATTTTAGTTGACCTCTCATTAAACTTTATTTTCTTTGAACGAGATAATGCAACATAGCTCGGATTAAGCTCGGTGTTAAAACGAGGGAATCGTGGCTGGTTCTTTTATTGGATTAAGAACACCTTATTGGCTTCATAGGTTCCTTCTTAATTTCCCTACTTAGGGTTAGAACTAAAATTGGGATTTTATAAAATGTTCTAATAAAAAACTATCGGGGGTAAGAAGGGTGCTCCCTAAATTTCTGAAGGGGTATATGACCTAATCATTGATATGAACAATTTTATTATGGAATCAACACTTTAACTGAAAAAGTAAATAACACACATGGATATTTTACACAGCGCTATCTAGCCCCAAACTAAGTAGAGCTTGTACTATGAGAAGCAGATAGCTGATAGAATACTTAAATACTTTTTTTTTGTAAATACATACTTATAATATATAGAAAAACATCCAGATCTGGAACAAATATTTGTCCCGCGGCGAGAACTGAACCCGCTACGTCGTCAAAAAAAACCTGAACACCCTCTGAAGTGTTCGCGGTTAGTTTTTTTACACCCTGTAGCAGATTATTATGTTAACTTGACCTCGGTTGAGTTGAATCGTGGCTTCAATAACTGTATCGTGCATATGAGGATAACGAAACAATAATGGGGCTCTTGATTTCGGTCCTGTGATGACATTGTTGCATTTTTATAAGATGCTGGCAAACCACAAATGCAGTAAGAATAATCTGCTCCGTTTCAAACGATATAATGTATTAAAATGCCCACATTATTTAATGCAATTCTAAATTAAGTGGTAGTAAAACCACAGCTTGCAATGTTTGCGTCAGTCGTCGTGTCAATCTCTTTCAACTGGCGAAAAGCCACAATTCCAGAATGCACATTAACTCTAAAGAGAATTGTTATACCTTTATCGATTTAAACTAGCAATGTAAAAGTAACTTTATAACAGAGATATAACCGACCTCAGAAAACAGTAAATTGCAAACAGAACTCTAAAATAAAAAGTGGATAATGAAACTTGTTTCATTTTTGAAAAATTTCGAGTTTGGTGGGAATAGCGGCAGCTGTGCAAAACGTATAAAATACTAAATATACAGTATAAACAAACATATTTTACAATCGGCAATTGGTATATCCTGCATCGGCGGGCTCAACGGCGGAAGCGTTGAGTTCATTCATATAATTCAATTAAATCCCGCGCAGAGGGCAGTCTCGCTTCACAGCTGCGAATCTAGGGATGTCATAATGCAGTTTAATAGACATTTTTTAATCATTCCTAAAAAATTGGATCGCTCCAAAGTTATAAACCTAATATCTATTATATTCAATTATTTACCGTCTGTATAAACCTGCAGGTGAAAGGGATGAGAACGGGTAAAATCACCGCATAAGAGATATCTGATAATGTTAATGTATCAAATGCAAATTCAAATTCCCACGAGCAACATGTGCATCGATTCTGAATGTCTTGTCCTTCAGCCTTCTCATCGAGCGGTTAGCTAATTAGATCATATTCTTTTTGTATGAGTCACAATCATTGCTCACTTTGTATCTCCTCAAAACGAGTTTTCTAAAGAATTTTTTGATTGACAGCTGTAAAACTTGGTTTAATACTTATACGAAACAAAATCGTTTAAATATTTTTTTGCCAAATACTCGCTTCCAAAATTGCTTTGAACAGGTCTGCTCGCAAAAACAAAATGTGTTCAAAATATCAATCAGGCTTGGTTATATACTTTTGGCATGTGTGTTTTATTACTACTGATATAAATGTAATATAGGTTAAACATGTGACCGTTCAAACCAAATAGCTAAAGGGCTGTTTCTAGTAAAAGATGTATTATATAAAATTATTATATCTGTAGAATTTCTAAGCAATTTCCTGAATGCATAAAAGTACTTAGATTAAAAGGATTTCTCTCGGTATCCGCAAGATGAATTCCTTCTACTGATAAATTGATTCCATTAGGCGCCTTCGATAGCACTAGTGACTTTCTACTACTCTCAACAAACATTTCGAGCATGTTTTCAAACAAGGAGTGTATACGAGTATATTTACCTTAAGTAGGTATATTAATTGATTAATCACGTGGTCTTGATCAATTCGAGACAGGAAAAACATAAATGCATCTCTCATTTAGACAGGTAAACAGAAAGGCAGAAGATGTCTTCTCTTATATATAAGGTAACCCCGATATTCCAAAATAGGTCGTACATTCTAGTATTATCTTGAGCAATTGATAAAAGTTATATGAAAGATCTGTCTTCTAATTCGTTCCCTTCCCTATTGCTTGCTGGTAGCGTCGCCTGCCACTGACAGAAATGCATCACCGCCTCGCAAATGCGGCCCTCAATCAAGGCACATTATTTTCTTGGCACGCTTTATTAACGATGCCGTTTCTTGTTTTTTTTTTTCATTTTTAAGTGCTATAAACTGGAACATGTTCATCAAAAGCCTAGGTGATTCGCGTTCCCATAAATTTCTATTGATTATTTTTGTTAGATACGATTCCATTTGATTCAAGGTGTTTTTAATTTTACTCCATAGATATATCCATAGATTCTATAAAACCAAACGACTATTAATTCAGGGCGACCTAGTTATATCAGCAGTAATGTGTTTCATACTCATATTCTTTATTGTACACACATAAATTTACAGACAGAAACAGCTTACAAAATGGACATGTACAAAGGCGAGCTTAACCCTAATAAGAGTTTTCTTCCAGCAAACCTTTGAAGATAGAGATAGTCGATTATAGTGGTGGGTACGGGCACAGAAAAAGGCATAGGAGTAAAATACTAATAGATAGATTAGATTAGATAATACTTTATTGCACACCACGAAACAAATACATATAAATAATAATAAATATTGCACACAGCACACATATAAAAAACAACTACGTAAATCTATGGATACAATTGGCGGTCTTATCGCTAAATAGCGATCTCTACCAGACAGCCTTTGGATGGAATATACTAATACTAATAGTTATACATAATACATACCATAATAAATAAAATAGTTATACATATTAAAAATAATACCTATAAACTAATAAATAATAATAATACATAAATATTACTGGACATTTCACACAGCGCTATCTAGCCCCAAACTAAGCAGAACTTGTACTATGGGAACCAGATAAACTATACCTACATTATAGATAAACATAACACATTATACAAAATATACGTAATATACCCACTTATACATAATATCCTAAAAACTTACAAAGACAGGTAATGCTCTTTGACTCTTAAGCTAAAAAGTGCTTAGTGATGGACTTGCGCGGATAGAGTGTGGTAGTGAATTCCACAGTTTGACTCCATGGACAGTAAAGGAACCGCCATAGCGACTGGAGGAATGAGGAGGGGTTTTGAGAAGGAGGAACATTGATGACCTACAAGGCCTCTCACGTGGGACAAGAAAATCAAAGCGCTCACGGAGGTAAGAAGCTAGAGGATTGAAAAGAGGGTTAAAGAGAAAAGTCACAACATGAAGATCACGTCGACGACGGATGTGCCTAACACAAAAAGCAATAAAAGAGGCTTTGAGTTATTACCTTAGATATTATTCAACAGCAGTGATTTGAAGTGTCAACCTTAATATTCCGCCAGCAAACATAATGGCACAAAGGGAAGCTCGGCGTGAAATCTATCATTATCTTACGTAATCCCTTACGTAGTAACTGTCAGCTCATCTGGGTACGATAGTACCGTGGTGTTTGATTTGTCTGCGAATCTTGGAAAAGTGACTAGAGCAAAGTCTTCTGTTATTTCTAAAAGCTATGAAAGTTTTCTCTAAATTACAGTGTTAGTAAGAGATTGTTTTTCTGAGAAGCGGCGGTTGTAATGTACTAACTTAAATTACAATGTATTCAAATCTTGTTTATACTAACATGAACTTGGGAAAATATGTTATATAAATACACTTTGAATTAGAACTAAGTGTAAAATACGTTTTTTTTACGTAAGAAATGAATCTTCTTGATATATTGCGTATTTTTTATTTCATTATTAGCAATTTTTTTTAATAATATTATTGCGGGTAGTTTGCAGAGGCACTGCAAGCAAAAATCTATCAAACAAAATTGAGAATGCTGTCTGTACATTATATGTACTTTTTTTTAGCAATAGATCATTTAATAATAGAAAGAAAATACAATAATTATTTAAATACCGTTGCAAATGAGATATGTAATTGTATTATCTATTGTAGAAGCAATGATTTGCATGCTCTCATACAATTAGACTGGCAAATATTATACAATTAAATGGCTCAACAGATACTTAATATACTGATATCCACTCTAGGATGCTTTGTAGGTAACGTGTGTATCAGAAACTACGAGTGCCATGGTGCCAATATTTTGCAGATCTGGAAAACCACCGTAAATGAATGTCCAGAAGAATTTAAGCTTTTTACCAACCTGGTTCTTTTCTTTGTAATTCATCCATTAATCCCTCACAATAATGTAGTCCCAAGCGGGCGACGATTGTAATAATATAGGTTTCCGTGTTACTGTGGGGTCGGAATGTTCAACCCACTTCACACCGACATAGGGTTATCACGTTTAAATATTGAAAAGTTACTAGAAAATTCCTGTTTTTTTCATTGTAACTTTTACAGTTTTTAATCTACATTTCGTGTGGAGAAAATTGATAATTTTACTCATTGTAAGGTCAATAAAACGTTGTATCTATTTAACGTGAAGTATAGTTCACCTATTCCACAGCATAATGTGCATATTTTATGTATTATTTTTATTGTTTTGGGAAAAAATTGTTTGTTTTTCTACTATTTAAGCATTTATACAAGTTGACTGTTGACCCATTATACATAACCATTTTTTTTCTAGTTTGCGGAGGGCATAAGTAACTTACTTAGTAAATTTTCATGGTTAAGTGACATCTACCATGATTATTGTGAAAATTTTATGTTTTTTTTGAATGCAGAATAGTTTTGTTAAAAACCTATTAAGCATGCAGTCCATTCCATCCAAAGGTTGTCTGGTAAAGATCGCTATGCAGCGATAAGACCGCCAATTGTATCACATAGTTTTACGGTGTTCTTTGTAGTTGTATTGTTATTAGATGTGCAAAAAGAATTATCTAATCTAATCTATTTTCCAAATGTCTTGCGGCCCGCATTTCCTCTTATGAACAAATACGAACTAATAGATATTGACTCGGTTGGTAGGAGGTTATCAAGAACAAATAGAAAAAAGAAGTGTGTTTTTTTCGTGATGAGTCCTTTTTAACCATTTTATGGTTATATGTTATATTTTTTCATGTTTATACTGTTAACATCGTATATGTGGTTTATTTGCTCTAAAAAAATATTTCAAACTAGTGAGAACTCGTATATTGACCTTTTACTAAACATAAAATTATACCTAATACTAAATTTATAGCTAGCATACCTTACAGTTCAATTTAAAACTAAAAATGTAACTAAATTTACAATTTACAACTAAACTTAAACTAGCCTTACCTTAATCTCTTAAAATTTAATTCAAATCAAAACTATTTATACTGATTGCATTAAATTAACGTACATTTTATTAAGATAAGTATTGTTTGTCCAATGGAAGACGTCAAAAACCGGCACACAGAAAATCTAGTTGGGCTCTTGACACACTATTATAATTATACGGATAGCTATTTACGATTAATTATACGAGTAGTTGCTTAGGTACTTCAAAAACTACCAATCTGATTTGTTATAGATCTTAAGATAATTATTTTATCCCAGTGTCTTAACTATAATGTAACAAATTTGTTCATTTTATGTATTTACTTATGTATTTACCTACTCTTGTTGAACCCTATAAATAATTTTTATTATATTTCTCTAAGAGAGGCTAACAAGAGGCTAACAAATCTACGCTTTGCGGATGACATTGTACTCTTCGCCCCAACTGCACCTGAGTTGCAAAGCATGCTCAAAAAACTGAGCATCGCAAACCTGGAGGTTGCATTAACGATGAATCGGCTAAAGACACAAATTATTACGAACTCCACCAAACGCAAGATCGAGGTTGATGGGCAAGCTGTACACTACGTCGATGAGTATATCTACTTGAGCCAGTTAGTTCCTTTCAAAAACAGGCACGATAAGGAGATCGATCGCCGCATCGAGAACGCCTGGAAGAACTACTGGTCCATGAAAGAGCTGATAAAGGGAAACCTTCCTATGTCACTAAAGCGCAAACTCATCGACTTGTGTAAGTCGATGAGTTTGCGCTTTAGTGACATCGTGCCCGTTCTTACCTATGGTTCCCAAACGTGGTCTTTAACCGAGGCTCAAAAATCCAAACTCAAGGTTTGCCAAAGAGCAATGGAGCGCAGCTTGCTTGGAGTAAAGAGGATTGACAAAATCCGTAACACCACGCTGCGTTTAAAGACCGGCATTGCTGATGCAGGAAATAAGGCTGCCAGGCTAAAATGGGATTGGGCGGGCCATTTAAGACGAATGCACCCGGACAGATGGGCAACGATCATCACGCAGTGGGTGCCTGAAGACGGGCGACGGCGCCGAGAATGGCCTAGTAGACGTTGGCGTGACGATCTCGATGCTTTCGAGACAGATTGGTGGGATTTAGCACGCGAGCGAAAGTCCTGGAAGACAGTGGGGGAGATCTTTGCCCAGCAGTGGGATGATATAGGTTGAAAAAAAATGTATTGTTTATTCCATTGCAAAATTACGCATCCTATTCAAAATTTATTATTAATATTCAAAATGTATGTTCTAAGTTGTACTTTCTGTAACCGTGTTGAAATGTTGAATTTATAAATCTTATTGATACTTTTACACTATTTTAAGAATTGTAAATTGTACCTCCGCTGTACAGTGCCTTCACTTGCCTTCACAAAGAGATCACAGGGAGCGCGTCTATTATATTTTATTTTAATTAAGGTCTGTGTATTACTCATTGGGAATCCTTAAAAAATAAATTAAATTAAAGCATGAACCTGGCAAATCATAGCGCTTATAAACATTTTTTTTCAATATTTAAAAAGCTTTTTAAACACAAGTAAAAAAAACCTTTTACTGCTGAGATCCCATCACTAAAAAGAAAAAGTGCTGCTGTGTCTTTAGACCGGCTGACCTGGTCTTCATACCGCACGCTAAGAACTACCCCAGTTAAACTAGCTTACTATTCAAAAAACCACATCGGAATCGGTCCATTCATTTGGGAACCACGATGTCACAGACACATACACAGACAGACAGACTTTGGCGTCAAATCTATAACACCACTTTTTGCTTTGGGGGTAAATAAATCGATAAGACGAGTAGTTTAAACCTCGCTCGTGAATGAATAATAAAGGTTACAGGTTATTAGGTTTCCAAGCGCTTTAGAGATACCTGGCGATAGATCTACATTACATTATTTATACTCAGGACATATTCATTACAGTTTGAGAATAATTCATATCACTCGTTATGATGCTAGATTATAAACTCTCAAAAACGTAGAATTAGCACGCATATACGAGCTTATGCAATTTGTCAAGAGTTTTATATTTTGCCAGTAATACGCAGCAGAAAGCAAGGCGTTTCAGGTTTATATATTTATTAGGTCTTTACCTATGAAATGGCCGTTTTGTATGGAATAAGTGAAAGTACTTATTTTTACTTCGTACGAAGCCGCCCGCGGGTCACCTAGTTATAAATAAACCTACAAATTGTACACCTTTGACCCCCCTGTCAAATAGTTCGTACGCATTTACGTACGCTACGCAGCGAGTGCGCTGTAGAATAAATGTTTATCCTATCGATTTATCTGATGACAATCACAAGGCACCTATTTGTAAAAGGAAGCTTTCAACTAAATTATTGATTACTTTGCCCAGCTGAAGATATAATTTGTTAGAAACAGCCTTATAACTTATTTACCGGTCGAAGGCCTTTAATATAAGGAATTTTCTTTGTCTTTTTTTAACTGCGAGTTTTAAGTAGGTGAAAGTACTATAATAAAATAACGATTTCATAAAACTAGTTCAACACCTTTTCAATAATTTCAATACCTTTTCAACATTTTCAATAATTCTTTTGGAATGTGGTTTTAGCAATAATATTATATTCATTTATTAATCTACTTATATTTAAGTGGTGTAGTGGGCGAATAGCCGGCTGAGACGCAGGAGGTAGCGGGTTCGATTCCCGCCGCGGAACATTTGTTTGCATGATCTACAGATATTCGGTCCGGGTCTGGTTATTTCTCTATATATTATAAGTATGTATTTACAAAAAAAATGTATGTAAGTATTCTATCAGTTATCTGGTTCCCATAGTACAAGCTCTGCTTAGTTTGGGGCTAGATAGCGCTGTGTGAAATGTCTAGCAATATTTATTTATTTATATTTATTTCCGTAGGCAGTGGAAGCAATCTTAAAATCAAGTAATCTAAGTGCTCATAATCTAGATATTAGTCAAACGAATGGTCTTTTTTATACTACTTGGAGATGGAACAAGCATATGGCCCACCTGATGTTAAGTGGTAACCATTGCCTATAGTATTGTCTTGTAAGTCACGCACCTTAGAAACGTGCTCTATGAAGCACTGCCCTGCGTTCATCAACTTGAGGCATACAGGTGTAAAGCCTCATGTGCCTGTAATTTCACCGGAAACCATACCCTTCATACCGAAACACAGCAATGCTGCTTGGCGGTAGAAATAAGTATGGCGGTAGGACTCAACAAATAAAGTGAATATTGTAGTAATAAAACATTAACTCATCACTACATTTTTTCGTTGTTTATCAGAAGCAAAACAAATGATTGGAAAAGTTATTTGATACGAAAGAAACAATGAAATCTGAACAATACAAGTAAATGCGAGATTATTTTCTTACACGAGTTGAAAAGACTTTTACAAGTTATATTAGATCAGTTATGTAATTTCGTTTATGATTGAATTTCAGCTTTTAGCAATGAAGGTTACTTAAACGTTTTATCTAGATGGATGTTAAGAGTTTGGCATAAACCGTGCTCAACAAGAAATAACTAACATTTCATGTTAGTCATTTAGATATAATAGTCATCCATCTTTGTAGAAAATTCTTCACCTTGTCGCAGATTTTTACGCATTATTTCAGTGTCAAAAAATCTTTTTCTTACAAAATGGTTTAAGAATTCAGCTCACGTACCGAGTTGGGGACGATGGGGGCTGCAAGGCGGAATTTAAGTGTGATTTACGAGTTTCATGAGACTGTTGTCTTGGAACGCTTTTATTTGCGTGTGAGTTGGTTTTGCGAAGGAATTTTAGAATTGTTGTTTGTATGACTTTACTACGAAGATAATAATTGCTGAGTAATTGTTGAGCCCAAGTATGTACGAGTATCTATTGTAATCTTTGAAGGAAGACTTAGCCCAATTATTCTCTAAAACAATTCAAGAGTCAAAATCGAATACAACCTGTAAATAATAACATGGGCAAATAATTGGGCAACTACAATTTACGCCTAATAAATGAAAAATCAATAAGAATTAGTAGCAGAGTGAAAATTATCGTTTTACATAGAGGGGAATGCTTTGTTATTTATCATAGATCTCGACAGAAGTTCAGCCTGGGTTTACGGTTTAATAATAATAGACACGCGACCTGACGAATTAACGTCGACTGAAAGGTACAACCGCCTGCAAAAGATGGTAGATAACAGAGTTTTTTTTTAAATTCAAGGCACAAGGGGATGTCTTTCGCCAATGAATCAATTGTCAGCAACTATTATGAAAACATAACTTTTAGGTAAGTATACTCGTACCTAGAAAATGGAGCCACTTTAGTAATTCGGCTCACGATTCATTTTGTCGTTGCTTGTACCGTAGTGGCGCTTTTCTTGAATTATTTTCCTTAATTTTCCTTAAGATAATGTTGAGATGAGTTTTGAGTAATCTAAATTTCTTGGAACCAACAATGAAGGATGGAGATGTCAAGTGAATTTTTATAAATTATAGTGATCGAATGTTTTTCACGCTACATTGTAAATTAATTCTCAATTGCAAAAGCATATAAGAGCCTTTTCACGCCACTGTTATTAATCCTGAGTTTTTATATTATGTTTTAAATATCTGATTTTAATTATTATTATAGATACAGGATTTCTCACGTACCGTGTTATCGGTGTTTCGACCGACAATGTTCCGGTTCAATTCGTGAACCTTCATCAGGGCCCGTAGCTAAATTACATTCGCTCCGAATCGATTCAATTTCTACATACATTTGTTGTCGATATATCACGTGATATTTCCATGGCATGTCCCATACATTTTCGGACTTATCGACTAGCTTCATTGCTAATCGAATGTAACTTGGCTAAGCCCCCATGCATAATGCGAGGCAAGACGTTATAACGAAACGAAACACCTAGACGGTACGTGATAAATCCCGTATTTATTTATAAAAATGATTGAAATCAATCAATACAGTTTTTTAAGTAAAATGCTTCTGTTTCTTTACCTTTATAGGTTTGTTAATAAGTGTCTCAATTATTCATCATAAGAAGTAAGTTATTTTTTCTTAACCACTGAGCTAGATGCCAAGTACTTTCTAAGGGCTCAGGGCCCGAAGCCAAATTACATTCGCCACGAATCTATTCGATTTCTACATACATTTGTTGTCGCTGAATGACGTAGTATTTCTATAGCATGTATCAAATCCCATACATTTTCGGACGTATCGACTAGCGTCATCACTAATCGACTGTAACTTGGCTAAGCCCTCAGGAGTCTCGGAAGTGGCGATGCAATTTCTTTTTTTCGCAAATTCAATTTGCTTCGCATTGGGTGTGAATGCTTCCTAAGAACCATAGCGTGACTGAATGTCAGCACTCACTTACACATTATGTAGCATGTCAATTCTAAACAACCGTATCAGAATGTACCTACGGAAATACCTAATTTGATTATAATACCTACTTTGTAATTCCCATGACATAATCTTGCTTAATAATCAAAATTGATCTACGCGTAGTTAAAAGAATTAATGTAGTTCGTTAAGTTTAATTAAGTTTGTGTAAATAAATAAATACTGCTGGACATTTCACACAACGATATCTAGCCCCAAACTAAGCAGAGCTTGTAGTATGGGAACCAAATAACTGATATAATACTTATATACTTTTTTTTTGTAAATACATACTTATAGAGAAACAACCAGACATGGAACAAATATCTGTAAATCATGCAAACATTTTGTTCCGCGGCGGGAATCGAACCCGCTACCTCCTGCGTCTCAGCCGGCTATTCACCCACTGCACCACGGAGGTCGTAAAGTTGTATCTTATTCTATGAAATGCCATGAATGGACAAATAAAAAGATGGACGCCATTGCTCTAACTAAAGCACTCAACGAACGATGTTGTGTGTTATTTTTAGGGCCGATGCCTGACTGTCACGCGCTGCTATTGTCTTGGATCGGCAGAGGTGTTACAAATGTGTGCGTAAAGAATTTAATGTATGAGTGCACCGGTATACTTTGGTTGCTTCATTTATTTTAAGTTGAGCTCTGCCTCCTTCTCCGATTCAACCGTATTTTATTGCTATCAGAACAAAATATTTTTTCTAGATAAATTTATCAACAGAAATAGTATACTCACATATCTCTTAAAAAACCGGACAAGTGCGAGTCTGACCCGCGCACCAAGGGTTACGTAAAAATATTTTTTATGACTACAAATTAATCTTTTTTTTCGTTTCCAAATTTTTCCTTTACTTGTGCTGTGAGAACTTACTATTTACCAAATTTTGTGATTCTAGGTCTACGGGAAGTACCTACGTAATAAGTTTGATTTATATGCGAGAAATATTTGCGACATGAATGGCCGTATTTTTTGATTGCGTTGACTTAGAAACTTGATTTTTTACAGCTTCAAGGGACCGTAATCCTACGTATTTAATATTAATTTCAACATAATACCTCCAAAAACGATCTTGACAGATGGACAGACAGACAGACGGGCAACGAAGTGATCCAATAAGCGTTCCTTTTTTTCCTTATGAGGTACGAAACCGTAAAAATACAAAAGACTCCTTCAAATCTTCTAAAAACTGTTGCAAACGAAGCATAGCAACTGCTCCAGAGAACCTAGCGAAAGCGTCGCTAAAACACTGGCTGCATTGCCCCGTTGAATTGCAATGCTTAAAACGTTTAGACGTCTGCTGACGGTGGTATTATGGTGCACCAGTAATTTTGACCAACAATTTCAAGGTTTACATAAAACCGTTGCATAAATTGGTTCTATTCAATAAGACAGCAACTTTTTTATACATGTTATGCCTAACCACGCGTTTGACCACGATATCACCTGATGGCAACTACTAAATCAGGGATTCCCAAAGTAGTTGATATTGACCCCTTGGGGTCGAAATCGGTTTCCAAGGGGTCGACATATTATTTTTTTACCATTACTTTGCGATTTTAATTTTTTTTTTTCAAAAAATAATTTCCTATTTATTACCTATTATAATTTTAACGTAATTTGTATTAAGAATTATTAACTACACTTGGTATTTACTAACTTTTATGTGTATTTAGTTTATTAAATTGGTCACAACGAACCGCAAAGTTTTTAAATTGGTAAGTATCTTGTATCAATAGGAAAAAAAAACTAGAGATAGGATTTTTAAAGTAATTTGGCTATAGGGGTCTGAGGTATCAGTTCATTTTGGAAAAGGGGTCTTTTGCCCAAAATAGTTTGGGAATCCCTGTACTAAATAAACACAACAAACGCCGAATGAAAAATTAAGGCATTTAGGTACCTACATTGCATACAAACAAGCACTTACAATGATTGCTTGAGCAATCAAATCAATCTGAAACTTTTATGGGTATTGACATTTTTTGAGCGCTTATTATTTATTCACAAACGTAAGCACAGGTGGTATAGAATTGGGTAAGAGCTTAAACGTTTTAAGAGACAATGGGTATTTTGATTCAATTCTCTTTTTAAAAGCTTAAAATTGACTTTGGTTGTTTTTAACCGTTGAAAAACAAATAGTGGAGAAATATTTGGTATTTAGATTTTGAAACGCTATATTTTTGTGCTAATAAATAAATATCGCTGGACATTTCACACAGCGCTATCTAGCCCCAAACTAACCAGAGCTTGTACTATGGGAACCAGATAACTGATAGAATACTTTTTTTTGTAAATACATACTTATAATTTATAGAAAAACACCCAGACACGGAAAAAATATCTGTAGATCATGTAAACATTTGTTCCGCGGCGGGAATCGAACCCGCTACCTCCTGCGTCTTAGCCGGCTGCCGGCTATACGCCCACTGCGCCACGGAGGCTAGTCAAATAGAATCTCTTTATTTAAGCTATATCTACGACGTGTGACCAACTGCGAAACTATACGTTGTTAATTTAAATTTATTAATAATTTAAAGTTAGATTAATTAACTGTGGTCTGATTTATGACCTAATTTATAAATACTTTTACAGGTAGTTTATAACTATAATATACATTACACAGCGGCCTCGCTGGCCGGCCTCGTTTCTATTTCCATCCAAGGCACTGAAGGACGTTTTCAGTTCAAAATACCTGATTTAAATGCAAATAAGCATATTTTCAGTGTTCGATACCTTCGATGCCCTGAGGTGACGATCCCCTGAGGCGCTTCATGCGACGGGAAGACGGGTCGCGGACAACGGACGAGAACGTCACGTGAACGCTTATTTTTTGTACAAAAAAAATTATAACTTTATAACTAGTGGTTTGCCCATAAAAACAAAAATAGAATAGAATAGAAAAACGTTTATTTTGCATCACAAGTGTACAATGGCTTAGACAAATGGGTATAAATTAATGAACAAATTTGTGAGCAAAAACGGTCACCACTCAGCATTGTGCTATAGTAGCATATTTAAACTACTATAGCGCTGGTCTTCCGTGGTGCCATTTTTGTGTGTGCAGGGCAGCAACTGTGTTTACAATTACCTATCGATATATATTGCTAGTACATATAAACTTTCAGACTCGTTTAGGTACCTCCTTACTTACGAACTATTAAAACATACAAAACATGAAAATACACAATCATAAACAGTTAACAGACATAATTAAAAGCGCTATTAATTATTTTTTTTATCTTAAAATAGGAAAAGAACAAGATTACAAGTTACATCTAGGTATGTTAATTCTAGTCATGATCTAGTTCAGTTCCCAACAACATATTATATTTACATGGCAAGATCAGGCAAGACAAACTGTTATCTTTATTGATTATTATTCATCTATTTTGCTTTAATTACAATAAGTTACATAAATAGGTGACGTGATTTATTCAGTAACAGTCTGATCCAAGAGTCCAACCTCAGCTTTCGCTACCCTATCCCCATTACGTCAGTATCCCGTCTTTGAGTGGATGGCGCGGCTCAACACATCACTTCGACGGTTCCTCAAATAGAAATATCCAAAAACGTTATCGCTGTTCCGTAATATAGAGGTCAGATCGATCGTTTAGTATCTAGGCCACCGAAAACAAACGATATTGTTTAAAATGTATAAACTGGGAATAGATCTGCTGACGGCAAAATAAAAGCTTATAAATGGAATGGTTATTCTTTGAGAGATTAGGTAATTTTGTGTGTCTGATTTAAGAAACTATGAGGCAGACAACTTCAGTATCTGTCAGTCGGTAAAAGCAGAGTTTTGTTATTAATTTAGATTAGTTGAAGTACCTTTGCATAAAAAATCAGCTGAAAAAAAATCAGCGGGGCCATATGCTTGTTTGTATATTTAGTAATATAATAAAGTAAGTATTTTGTATATCTATATTATTAACCAACTGGCAATATTTGAAAACAACTATTGTAAAAATACAAAAAAAAAAAAAAAATTATCTATTGTAAGTTCTATTTTTTAGAAAATTATCTAAATTTTCTATAAAAACTTATAAGGAATTTATAAGACAATTATCCATATTACAGCTATTATTTACTAATGTCATGACATGTCAATGACCTCAAACCGCACTAAAAGTACATTTTTCGGGATGAATTGAAAGTTATTGTATTGCTTGTGGCTGCTCATCTGATCAAATACGGCAATTTTACATAATAAGGTATCCGTTCGACCAAAAATGTGCTTCATCGCTAAAGATTATTTTTTGATCGAAGTGCTCGAAACACATTTTTAACAAAGCACTGATTTTGATCGTAAAGTTCAATGATTTGTAAGCGTTGTTCGTTTGAAAATCTTTCTATAATTAAATGGCAGAAAAAAAAATGTTTTGACACATGGTACAAATAACGCGTGATATGTCAAAAAATCGCGTTAAAAAACCAAACAGCAAAAAAATCACTCGTTATCTACTGTTACGCCGAGGCTGTTACAGAATAAGTTGGCTTATCTCGAAGTTATACCTACAGTTGCACGGAATAAGAAATAGTAGTCCGGTCGAAATACCTACACTTTCTGGTTGCTAGTGGAACGATTGAGAACGTTCGAGTGATATGTACTGGTCGCGGAATAAATAGTGCGTAGAGACGCCCGAGGAGCCAGTCTCCTGGGCTGAGCGCCATCTGCGCTCTGGGCTGAGCGCCAT
This sequence comes from Philereme transversata, assembly GCA_963924445.1. Classification (NCBI taxonomy): domain Eukaryota; kingdom Metazoa; phylum Arthropoda; class Insecta; order Lepidoptera; family Geometridae; genus Philereme; species Philereme transversata. Next base: position 11,995,830 of record OZ004353.1, read on the forward strand.
CTGCGCTCGCCAAAAGTTCGGTTAAGCTGTCACGGCCTCAGAGGCCAACAGCGAGATTAGTCCACCCGAAAAAAAACACGAGGAGTCAGTCTGGTTTTGGCGATACGTGCGAACATTTTGGTGTCTTTTAGTGGTTTATTGTGCAACAGTGGTGTGAATTAGTGTGTTGTGACTACTTGTGATTAAATCGTGTATTTATCATTTCAGTGTTGAATAAAAGTATTATATTGGTTAGATTGATTTTCATTATTTTATCCCGAACCCTCAGCTCGTAATAATACATACATGTCTCAAATTAATTAAATTGACCATTACCTCAAATCCATATGAAAAAATATAAACGACTATTTAATATTAATACTATTCAAAATTGCCAATTAATTAATATTTTTTATTCATAAAGTACAAAAGTTTTTGAATAACGTGACGGTGCTCTATATATTTTTATTAAGATAAATTATAATATACGCTGCATTAAAAATATTTGTAAAATTATCAGTATAGATACAGGTTGGTAGACCCTAAATGAACAAAAAAAAAACAAAAAAGGATTGTGTGGTTTTATGAAACCACGGTAAAAGTGAAACTTTGTTTCACATTATAGACATTTAACTAAAAATTTTTGTGGGCACAAATGAGTAATAGTCTATACACTACACGGTCAGCTGATGCGAACTATAGGCGCCGCCATATTGGCCTCAGCTGCTCTGACGAGCGCCTTTCACTTTATCCCTACTCCGCGGCCGACCGTCACGCGACATGCAACTCACAGAAGAAAAAGTTTGAGACGATGTAATAAAATTTCACTTTAAAACAAAATAGCATTATTAGTGTTGTTAGAATAGAATAGAATAAGTAGATAGAAGATAGACAGGAAAAATACAGTAGAATGAGATATTATAACATGGGTAGAACACAAGTACCTACCCAGCCAGTAGGTAGGTGTACTAACTGGTCCCGCTCCGTGCCACGCGTGATGTTGTTGTTTTGTGTTTCTAAAATATAGAATACCAAAGAGCTGTTTACCAGAACTTATCAGAAAGCTGCATAAATCTCTGGTGATTTCTATTGATTTATTAGTTTCTCTCAATTCTAAGAATACTAATTGGACGGTTAAAATGTTGAGAAATGTTGAGAGTTTCACAAAACTTCATAACGATATGTAAAAGAAGCAAAAACCGAACTTAAGATTTCATTCTACAAAATTATAACTTGAAAGAAAACTCTGAAAAATCAATTTCATCGAAAGCTTGAAGAAAGTTACCAACTCAGCTTATGCCTTTTCGTGACAATCAGCCATCGATTGACTGTCTCTGACAAGCTACTTGTTGTGATTATGTATGCGATATGAAATTTAAATCCACCTTGAACTTCGACTCTCAGCTTTAAGCCGATAATATTTTGTACAACAGAATAATGTCTCGAATTTCAAATTTGGATTAGTTGTTTTAAGATTATAGAAGCTTTCTATAAGTACCCATAAAACTAAAAATACTCTTGCGATCAGATCACTAATTCATTTTCATTTTTTTTTCTATTATTAAATTTATTCTTTTTACACCTCGGCCAATTAATCAATGATCCTCTCCATCCAAAAGTTGTCTGGAAGAGATAGCTTTGTTAAGCGATAAGACCGCCCATAATGCTTACATTTTATTGTTTTATTTTTATATCTGTTGTGTTTAGCTTGTAAGGTATAATAAAGAATTTTCATACATTCATTCATTCATTATTGATGTTGAGTCCCTAAAATAAAAACAGTATTTTCGCTATAAACACCCGTTAAATTTATTGTATTACGAAAAATACAGTCAGGTAGCTGAGTACAAGTAACTTTTTATATAACTAATATGAACGACTTAACCAAACTACGGAACTGATTTTGATGAAATTTCTATGAAACCAATATGAAAGTACATCCTTTCAAATTAAAAAAGAATTTTCCAAATCGGTTGACAAATGACGGAGTTCTGAGGTAAAAACATAAAACCGAATTGCGTCCCTATAAATTTGAGGGTTGCCCTCGATTTTTTTGGGATCCCATCATCAGATCCTGACTTAGTGGCAATGGGACCACCTGGGATGTATACGGCTTTAATTAAAAAAATAATTTCTTAAATCGGACCCGGTGTTTTCGAGTGATCGGAGAACATACATAAAAATAAAAAAAAAATATTTCGATGAATTGCGAACCTCCTCCTTGTTTGAAGTCGGTTAAAAATAAATAAATGAGATTAGTAGAGTTATTATATTAACTACATTAAATAATATATTTTCTACTAATCACGTTAGAGTAACGTGCAAATTATAAGCCATTTAACCGTTAATTTGACACACAATAAAACGTGAACATGAACCATTACCATTAATGACTGAAAAGTTGGTAACGTCTCCTGAGCAGGCGAAGCGCGCGTGGGTGGCCGGCGCTCTCAATTCGTAAATTGGCTACATCACGTGTACAATAAGGTCACCTGTCATATTTTGTTTGGCAGGATATGAAGACGTGTTGGCAATGAACTTGACTGGGGGTGTGTCTTGCAGGCTGCAGGCCTCAAGGCCGTCCCGTCGCATAGCATTGTATTACTCCACATCGATTTATCGAGCGGCGCGCGCCGACCTGCTGGTCCCGCCCGCGCCCTCCCGGCTCTTTTCCCAACTGAGAGATAGCGGTTTATAACATAGGCGACGGCGAATTCACAGATCAAAAGCTAGAGCATAGATCTGGTAGAGGTTAAAGGTTTTTGGCCGATATTGTTGGTGGCTTTCTGATTTGCCTTATCATTGATACTAGCGGGATTTCTGTCTGTTCAATATATCATTTCACTTTTAGTTTATTCTATGAATATAAAGTACCTACTTGAAAACTCCATCGTGTTTTAGCTCTGAATAGTAGGATGTAAATAATTGTTGCAAAAGGTTCAAAGACCTTCGTGACAGGCTTAACTGTAAAATCAAACTGCCACTCAATTTACTTAATCAAGATCAACCCCGAGTTGCGATATTTGATTTATTTTATTTCCCTTTGAACACTTTATCAAACGAAAGTACCTATTGCCTATCCCAGGGGCAAAAACTTTACTCATCAAAGCAGTTTTTAGTAACTATGTCGGACTGTCCGAAGGAAGTTGGACATTCTTTTGGGTGAAGCGAAGTGTGTTGAATTTTTAAAACAACATGGCATGCCTTGTTAAATTCGGGCCTAAGGGGCGAATAGGTCAGTTTATACAGGGTGTTTGGTAATATACTGACGATATTCAAGCGACAGCTTCTCAAAAGATAAAAAAAGACTTCTCGAAAAAAAACTACTAGTCATATTATCAAATTTTAAAGAAAATCGACAAAGTTAGGTGATTAATTCGATATAAAACTATCTACTCTTGCAATCGATATCCTAAATTAAAGGCCGTAATCCACAAAACCGTAGATTTGCTAATAGTACCTACCTACTACCGTAGATCTAGCCAGGCATGTATTTTTGATATCTCTTTCGGAAATGGCTGCGGGTTTTGGTTTAGAAAGAGACAAAAAGAGATATCTCGAGATGTCACCAATACAGTATCTGTGGTTAGCTGCCAAGCATTATGCAATAGTACAACATACGTTTAAATAAAGTGTTTGTTTTTGCATGCCCAAATAAATTTCATATTTCTATGGTAAATATTTCACAAATTTATTTATTATGCTCATCAAAATAATCCCTTTTATTTCTGTGCGTATATTAACAAACACCCTATATGCTCAGTTTTCTTACCTTTGAAATGATCTTACTTTTATAAGGTTTTCCGACGGCACTTGGATAATGTTTTGTAAAGCAAAAAGTTATGAATCCAATAAACGAGGCAAGAGATCTCGAAACGGATTACGCGCACTTCTTATGGAAAGTAAAGCAAAACTAGAATCGTGAATAATTAGAATAATCTCGCTGGAGTTGAAATTTACAGTTTTTAAATATATAAAATGAATTTTGAAAAGTTGCAGACTTAACAAACCACTTTTAATTGATCGAACGAAGCGAGATCTCTAAATCAACTTGGGTAAATCAGCATTGTATGTATGCATGTATGTTTGTTTGTCCGAGGATAAGTTTCGAAGCGTTTATCCGATCATCGTGAAGTTTGGTATATAGGTAGGTAGTGATGATACAATCTGGTGTAACTAAATGAGAAAAAATGTGTGGGGGGGGGGGGTTGTGATATTGGGGTTCAAGGGGGGTAAAAAAAACCAAAATGAGACTATCCGGTCAAATGGCACTTTGTATAAAAGGTGTTTGTGAGTACATTTCGACCCTGTTTTTATTTTTAGTTTAAATCTTGTAGTTTTTAAGTTATTAGCCATAATAAAAACTGAAATTCTACACCAGTGACCCTACTGTGCTGAAATTTGGTATGCGTGTAGGTTTAGTGACACAAATATAGGGAAAAGTCTGAAATCCAGAATAACTGCAATTCATACCCCAAAAAAGAGTAACCAAATAACATGAACTGCCGTTACCTGTTATTTGATTGAAACTGTAGGTCAAGTTAGTGACACTATTTTATTAGTACTACGTACAACGATCCCTAAACGTATTTAGCGACTAAACATGTTTAAATTATACGTATTTGTATGATTTGGAACTCCTTAAATCATATTTAGCCACTAAATACGTTTAGGCATCGTTGCGATAGGATCTTTATAAAGGTCCTAAATAAATTAAAATTATTATATTAATAATTAATTGTAATTATTAATATAATAATTTATTAAATTAAAATCGATTCTTTACATAAGCCATTCTATTATATAACAATCAAAGTCCTGACTGACTGACAGACAACGCACAGCCTAAACCGCTGGTCGTAGAAACTTGAAATTTAGAGGGTATGTAAGACAACTCTACTTATCATATTATGTAACGTGTCTCTTATATTGTTCTGAATTAAATATCAAACTTTTAAGTAGTTTAACAACGATGACCTGCAATTTGGCTTTAAAATGAATTATTCTCACTCCCAACATATACAGTTGCACAAAATGTTCTACATAAATTATAGCATTTCTAAGCCCCTCCAGGTACTGAATACATAAACACAACAACCTGAAACGTGGTTTCAACAACAAAACTGTAAATTTTAAACCGCTTCAGCACCACAATTTCAAGTGGCCATAATGTCGTAAACTTACATAGCCGAGTACCGTAGTGTCTCGGACCTTGTTAGAAGACACGACAGTCTGCATACAGAATAAACCTAAGTTAATTTAGAGCGAATACATGTCCCGAGGGATCCCACTGATCCCGACAAACATACTTTGATATGCAGTACGGAGTAACTACACAGACAGAATTTATTTATCGCACCGATTAATATCGAGGAAGTTTGGCTTTGAGAGGAATCCGCGGCGGAATTAAGCTCATCAAGATAGATTTACTCGTGGATTCGGGTGGATCAATAATTATATAGGGCCCAAGATAAAACGATTCAAAGCACGTACTTTTAGTTCTTGTTGTTGGTTTTCATGTGTTTTTTGGACACTTCAGTATGATAAATGTTTTGGCTTGGTCTCTGGGAGTTGGTACTAAATTATACATATTTTCGGATTCTAACTGGTAATAATCATATAAACATTTCGCCAAAACTTTCTTGGATATACTGAGATGTATTTTTGCAGTGTTTGAGTGATGCATATGGTATCTAAAAAATACGTACTTAGAAAAAAAACTATTCGTACTTATACTCTATCAAGCGAAGGTCATTGTTATTTGAGGCCTTGAAGAATCATTCAATCAATACCTATTACCGAGTATTACCAATTATTTAATTAAAAATATCAAGTATAATCCTGGTACCTACAGTGAATCGAACTAATCGATGGATCGATGAAATACGTGAAAAATGTGGTTGTTCATTCATATCAGACTGATAGTGACCCTGAATGTGTGTTTTGGATTAAACCCAAAAAAACTATGTACTATGACGACCTCCGTGGCGCAGTGGGCGTATAGCCGGCTGAGACGCAGGAGGTAGCGGGTTCGATTCCCGCGACGGAACAAATGTTTGCAAGATCTACATATATTTGTTCCATGTCTGGGTGTTTTTCTATATATTATAAGTATGTATTTACAAAAAAAAGTATATAAATATTCTATCAGTTATTTGGTTCCCATAGTACAAGCTCTGCTTAGTTTGGGGCTAGAAAGTGCTGTGTGAAATGTCCAACAATATTTATTTATTATTTATGCATTTATTTATATAGTTTTTATCTGAAAATTCCCACGGGAACGGGAAATTTCAAGCATGCAAAGCCGCCGGCGGGTCAGCTAGTTATTATTATAATAATGAATGAATGAAAATACTTTATTGTACACTTCAAAAGAAACAGACATAAAAATGAATATTTACAAAGCAATAAGTACAATGGGCTGCCTTATCGCTTAGAAGCGATTTCTTCCAGACAACCTTTGGATAGAGAGGACTTTTGTAATATTACAATAATGGAGGGACCTACATTTACAAAAACTAAATTTGAGGAGAGCGCTGATCACAATAAAATAAAAATATACATAAACATACATACATATTTATAGCGATACTACGACGTTTCTGAGAGATAAAATCTTTTCACTCCTATTTTAAATGTGGCTAATGATGGAGCTTGCCGTATTGAGACCGGCAGTGTGTTCTAAAGATGTGTTGCTTGAAAGGAATCATCATAGAATCTAGTTCTATGAACTGGGGTTTTCAGCATCAAATTTTCAACTGCTCTAGCAGTGAAGGAACTCAAATCGTTCCTAACTGAATAATTAACTGACTTACTATATCTTCCAGAACCTAAAACCCTTATCCGCTATCATCTAGAATATTACATTAATACTGAAGAAGTAGACCTTACAATATTGTCTAGACGTTTTTAGAATACTAAAACAGATTAATTTTCATATCCGTCCGTACAATGCACCTAATACTCATTTCCTAAAAAAAATATCCTCTAACTCATCACTGGTCTACGCTATGCTTGCCTGTATGTGGATCCACTCGAATAAAGGTTTTCGAGTATATTTTCTCGTTGACTTCAAAATTCGTAAATGCCCAAGTGAATTTCTTCTAAACTTTGGATAAAACGCTTTCTTGTAGCTACTTAAGGCTCATGGTGGTGCCCTTTGTGTTCCATCTCACCTTTTAACAGTGTAATGGCACTCTCGTTAATTTGCGCTACTTGCCTATCTAATACTATTTTTTGTAGCTATTAATTTTTAGGCATGTAATAGAATTTTAAATTCAATAATGTAACAGAAACAATATTTATTAAAATGATTATGTTTTAATGATCGGTAGGTGGTTTGTTGGCCGTTCACATTACCAGATAGTGAATCAACATTCTAGTTATGACAAATGTACAAAAGATGCGTTGGCATTTATTTTAAAGTGTAGAAGTGAGTACACAATAAGTAATTGATTGATTTATTAAGATTCTTTTCAGCTCATTTTGCAGTCGGGTTTTTTTATATTTTTTAAATCTATTCTAATTGTTTAACAATAAAACAAATTGTAAAGAGCCCAATCTCAACGGGCCCGTGCGATAGCTATTCCATTCAATCGACCGTAACAATTTTCAATAAACGAAGTAGGGAAGCGATATCCATTATTTTTTCAGTAGGTAACCTGTGAACCCGAATCGTACCGCTATGCGTCCCATGTGACCCATCCCAGTTCCCGATGAAATAATGATCGCACGATCGAACCCGATCGGATCGACAAGGCTCGACCTCATGCGGACATAAATTGATGATAACCCCCTATCGACTATCTGTTGAATGTAAGGTGAAATTGGTTACTCGAACGCCATAATACTTATGATTTTGCTCGCTTTTGTACCACGACAGTAATGTATCTGATTTATTTTATTGTTATTTGTTCCGTTATTTTCTTTTTAATGAATGAATGAAATACTCTTTATTGCACACCAAACAAAAATACAGTAACAAAGGAGATAAACAATAAATAACGGTACAATGGGCGGTCTTATATATACATATTATATTATATATATATATATATTATGTGACATGTTACTTTTTTAATATTCATCTAACTGACTGTATTATTATTGATTTGTATGTTTTTTGTTTTAATTGTATTTATGTGTGATCGTTGATATTTTGTATGGACAGACACTGTCTGAAATAAATGATTATTCTATTCTATTCTATTCTATTCTTATCGCTAAAAGCGATCTCTTCCAGACAACCTTTCGATGGACAGGATAAACAAAAATCAAAGGACGGCGGTGTAGGAGTATGTACCTTTAAGCATACTTAAACAGAACCCATAAAATAATATACACCTATTGATTAATTATAATAATAAACATAAACTTAAATACATACAAATAATATATAAATAAACTAGGTACACTACATATGGAGGATAAATAACATAAACACTAACTAGCAGTTACGAGACAACGAAAGAAAGTGGTTGTATAACTTGACTTTGAAAATAGGATGAGATTTGGATGACCTTATGGGCTAAGGCAAGACGTTCCACAGTCGCACAGCTTCTACTGCCAAGGACCATAAAATTGTGAACTATGGACGGCAGTTCGAAGCTGTAGAGCTTCGGAAGAACGAAGGTTTCGAGAGTGTGCCTGATACAGAAACTCGAAACGCTCCTTTGGATAAGAAGGTGAAGGGGGAACCTTTTTAAGGCAGGTCTATATAATTAGAAGATTATTTATAGCACAAATTTAATCAATGTGTACAAAGGCGAACTAAAGAAGAGGTAAGCAATAATAGTAATAATTATCATCATCACTACTGCTGAACACTGGCCTCTCCCATTTAATAATAATAATACTAGTGGTTCGCCCCGAACTTAGATCTCTACCATAAAAACAAAAAATATTATTCGTAATCTTTGAATATCAAAATAGTGCCACGAAATAAATAACCAACTAACTTGACCTACAGTTTGATTCAAATTACAGGTATCGGGAGTTCATGTAAGCTGGTTACTCTTTTTTGGGGTACAAATTGCAGTTATTCTAGATTTCAGACTTTTGCCTATATTTGTGATATATAAGCTACACGCATACCAAATTACAGCACTGTGGGGTCACTGGTGTATCCTGTGAATTTTGTCAAAGTTTAATTTTTATTATGGCTAATAACTCAAAAACTACAAAAACTTTACGAAAAGTAAAAACCGGATCGAAATTTACTAATAAAGACATTGACGTTGCATTTAACGTCTCATTTGACCTAATATATAGTGTCATTTTAATTTTTTTTACCACTTTTGAACCCCAATATCTCAACAACCCCTCAACATTTTTAGCTCATTGAGTCACACCAAAATTGTGCCATCATTACCTACCTATATACCAAATTTCACGATGATCGGATAAACTTTTCGAAAGTTATCCTCGGACAAACAAACATACATACATACAACGCCGATATGCCCAAGTTGATTTGGAGATCTCGTTTCGCTCGATCAATAATATTTGAATTATAAACTCACGACTATATTAATCCCAATGAGGGACATACTCGGGTCTCCAACTCGGTACGCAAACCCGTGAAATTATCAGACAAGGGTATAGTCAGAGGCAAGTACAAAAATACGTTTGATTCATGCCCACTTTTAGCATAGAAGTTAAGCATTCACGGAGCAAGCTCTTACAGTTATTATTTGTGTAACGTGAAAAAAACTACTAAATAAGTTTTAATTCTTTATTGCACAAACAGAAAAATGTACATATGGAGGATTTATGCTAAACGCATTTTCTATCAGTCACTACTGAAAAACAAACAAATAAAAAAACTACTAACTACATAATTGCGTAAATAAATAACTACTCACACGTATAATTTAATTTTAAAAATAATAAAATACAATAAAATATACTAAATAAATCTAGTAAGGAGTAATAAAGTTATACGAAAAGCTCAAGTGGAATTATGAATTTAAATAGAGACCATGGACAGAACGTTTGAAAGCTGGTTTGGATGGTATTTTTCTAATACTGAGGGGAAAATCGTTCCACAAGCCCACTTCGAAAGGGCAGTCACGGTAGGCAAAAGAGTGCTTAGGAGTGGCTGGGAGAATCTGTTGACTCTAGATTACGATCGTGAGTGTCGGCTAAGAAAGACAACTTTGATTTAAGGTACACAATATTCTTAATATTTTCCTTTCCCTAATTGGAAGCCATTTCAGCTTACAACGGAACTCCGAGGCGTGGTCGTATTTACGAAGACCATTCACATAACGTATGCAAAAGTTTAGCAAACGATCTAACTTATTGAGATTACTAGCTTTCGCCAGCGGCTTCGCATTCGTGGTTTTTCAATAAAAAGTAGCCGATGTGTCAATCCAGGTTATTTATTTATTTATTTATTAATACTTAGATTCACAGTTACATTACCGTATATTATAAACTAATTAACATAGTGCTGGACTTAAACCAAATTGAATCTACATTATGTAATACTAAACTTATAAGGACGCGGCAAAGTAGCTCGCCTGTTAACTTTAACATACTTACTTACCTCTATATATATTTAAATTAAATATTTACATGAAAAAATACTAACAAGAAATAGTTTGCAAGAAAAAGTGAATATTAACATTTTTTAGAATATAAATTAATGAAAAAAGTGCCTCTTGAGCTACAATGTTTGCTTGATCGCATTTGAAGTGTGTGTGTGTAATCTACATACATACCAAATTTCATCGAAATCAGTTCAGCCGTTACGACGTGATTGAGTAACAAACAAATAAATAAACAAACATCTAAACTTTCGCATTTTTAATATTAGTGTGATTAAGTGGCGCACAATTTTTTTAAATCCGAGATTTACTTTAGTTTCTGTACCAGGCAGTCTTGCTGTATTTTCTTGTGCAGTCGCTTTACCTTTGAATTATGGGAACCGAATTTTTAAGAGTTTCTGTTTTCATCCCGATTTTTTAGGAAAATACTTCAAACTACGAACAGACCGTTTACAAAACACGATACTGCACTCACAAACACAAATAGCCAACATAGCTCTTAAGCTTGAAATCTGAAGTGGGACTGGCTCGGACACGTAGCCCGCATGCCCAAAGAACTCTAGAATGAGTGGACTCTGAATGCACGGCGGCCACGATAAAGGCCCAGGTGGTGAGGGCGGAATGAGCTGGACTCCTACGATAAGGATTGGCCCAAGCTCAAGATAGAGGTATGTGGAAGAAAGGGAGGCATTTGCTCTACAGTGGGAAACATCAGGCTAATATATAAAATAAATAAGTCTAAAATAAAACCGAAATCTCGACTAATAGATTTGAACTTTTGTTGAAAGCCATCCATAAATCTACGCGTTTTTTAACATAGTTCTTAAGTATGGTCTTAGAATCTCAATCAATATTCTACGTACTACATTACTTACAGACTACCCTTCGCTATAACCTATCAGCTATCTTCAATACATTACCTCGACCGATCCCTCTCAGTTTGATTATGATTGATTTGCCATTTCCAGACCATAATGCTATTTAAACTCAGTTAATGGAGCCTCATGTGTCATGTTATTTCCAACGTATGTGACAGTAAGCTTTTAAATCATTTTACGTAGCATCACGGAACATTTTTGTTTACAATGTTTTATAAACTTTTTTCTAGCAACTGAATCCAGCTATCCTAAATATATTCTCGTATATAGGTATTCTATCTTCTTTAAATATAAAAATCAAGCGCCGTATGTATGGAAGATCATCACTTGAGAACGACTTGACCGCTGTGGCTGATTTTTTTTGTTGTGTTCGTAATTATCAGGCTAAATTTTGTATGAAAGAAAATCATTAAAGGTTGCCCATCAGTTTTAAAACTCTAGGAATACTGCAAGTGCTTTGTTCTATAGGATTTTTGTATGAACTCAAGATCAGTAGGCCATATTTTATTTTGAAATCTTTGCGAAGCTGGGACAGGTCAGCTAATCCCATTAATATTATAAACGCGAAAGTTTGTATGGATATATGTGTTGATGTTTGTTACTCTTTCACGTCGCAACGGCTGAACCGATTTCGATGAAATTTGATACGTACGTATATTATAACCTGGATTAACACATAGGCTACTTTTAGATGACAAACCACGCGTGCGAAGCCGCTGGTGGAAGCTAGTATGTTATAAAATTGACTCGAAACGCGGATGACGTGGTGGCGCGGGGTGGCGCGATGCGGTTATCAACCGCATCGCGCTACTTTTTCATACTCCTCCCATCCTATGACCTGCGCGCCGCACCGCCAGCCTCCATCAAACCACGTAAAAAAATGGTGATAGTACATTATTACATATTTATATAATGTGATATCATAAATTTCTACCTCCAAATATTTAAAACTAACAAAGACCGAACGGCTACGAGCCGTGTGTCTTGCATCTGACCATCTTAATTAGAAATAATGCCATTGAGGATGGAGCACGTTTTCCGAATTACGTCATCACTCACGTTCCAAGACGTACGGATATTGATTAGGAAACAGGGAACTGAAATGAGGGCACTTTCTTGGTGGTATGAAGACGCAAATTTCAGCGGCGGTCAGATCGTTCCTGATAATCAATCAGAAGACCCATTCTCATTATTCATATACTAAAAACTAAATAAAGTTGTGTGCGGTAAATTACTTAACAAAATAAATTATATATACCTACTTCGTATTTTGTTATGTACGACATTAAATGAAAACACGGGTAGGGCTAATAGCTAGTATTGTTGTAAAATAGAGGTTTTCCAAATTCATTACCACAGGAGATTTTAAAATTTCAAAAAACTCTAATATTAAGTCCTTAAATATCATACAAAATATTATCATTATTATTATAAGCCTGTTGTGTCCCACTGCAGGGCAAAGGCCTCCTTTCCCTCTTTCCACTCGTCTCTGTTGATTGCAAGTAGGGGCCAATCCTTGAGGTAGGAGTTTAGCTCATCCCGCCACCTTCGCCTGGGCCTTCCACGCGGGCGTCGTCCGTAGTTTGGGAGCCATTCAGTGGTGGTCTTCGCCCACATCGTGTCTGGCATACGGCAAATGTGTCCGGCCCAGTCCCACTTGAGTCTTCCAGCTTTTTGAGCGACGTCGGCCACCTGTGTTCGGGAGCGTATAACCGAGTTCCTGATTCGGTCCGTGAGTTTCACGCCCAGGATACTGCGCTCCATTGCACGTTGGCATACCCCAAGGGAGGACTTTTGACGATTGGTTAGCGACCAGGTTTGCGTACCATAGGTGAGGATGGGGAAAATGCATATGCCCATGAGTTTCCGCTTTAGAGAAAGTGGAAGCGGTCCTTTCATTAGGTCTTTCATGGACCAATAGCTTTTCCAGGCGTTTTCCGTGCGTCTTGCAATCTCTTGTTCTGGTCTTGCCTGGAAAGAAACTAATTGGCCCAAGTATATGTACTCATGGACATATTCAATCCCCACACCCTCAACCTCTATTTTCCTCTGCGTGCCGTTCGTCATCACCTTCGTTTTCGTCATGTTCATAGAAAGTCCTACCCCGAGGCTTGCTCTGCTCAGATCTTGGAGCATCGTCTCTAGTTCGGCTGCTGTTATGGAGAAAAGGACAATGTCATCTGCAAATCGGAGATTAGTCAATCTCTTATCATACAAAATAGCCTGTATAAAATAGGTAAACAAATCATATTCATTCATCATGTAAGTATATTTTTACATGTTTAATTCAAGTTTTGCTTTATTAATGTAACTTAACGTGATATTGTGTTCGAGACTGATTAAAATCCAAAATTAAAGTGATATATTGGTACTTTACTGACCTGAAAATGAACAAATTAAAAAACTTATGATAGTAACTTCAAAACTATGATGTCTTTATGGTATATATGTGGTATAATTTATAAATGATCATATTGGTGCCCCATCAGCCCCGAAAATCCCTACATCGTTCCACCAAATACTCTGTCTAATAAATTATGAAGCTACTAGCTATTTTATTTTCTCGATGGTTGATAAACCTTTCCAAGTTTTTTGAAGATGAAAGTGAAGAATTCCAACTTTACGATTGCTTATTCAAAAAGATAAAACTTGTGTCTGACTTTATGATTGAGTACATTTTGTTGAAATGATTATGTACTGTTCAGGAAAACTTGTTGATTTGCCTCTAAGAACCAATGGTATGTTTTAGTAGGTATTTGAAAAAGGCTTTTACACGAGCATTTTTCTTGCTTGTTTGTGCAAAATGAGTAGAGTAAATAACAAATTGATTTATTAGATAAACAATAAATTCGAGTAGAAAAGGCAATTAGAAAGAAAAGTCTCTCCATATGTATTCTCTTTTAACAAGTCCCTACCTCACAATGATAGCGAAATGAAATATTAGAGATAACGAACGCCATCTCGTTATGGTGACTCGCAACAAATAAATATAAATGACCCAACGGCAGAGTTGTAAACCAGGAAAAGGGTTGAAACCAATCCTCTCCTTCTCTACAAAATATAGGAATAATTTTCCACTAAATTTAGATCAAATTCCCTTTGTAACTGAGAATCAACAAAAACAGGAAAACTTGTATATGTGATAATTTTCTAATTATCACATATACAAGTTTTCCTGTTCTCAGGGTGTCAAATCAGGGGAATAAGCCCCCTAAATACTTAACTAGGGCGCTACGGTCTTTGTTCAGTGTCTGGGTGTTTTTCTATAATATTATAAGTATGTATTTACAAAAAAGAAAGTATGTAAGTTTTCTATCAGTTATTTGGTTCCTATAGTACAAGCTCTGCTTAGTTTGGGGCTAGATAGCGCTGTGTGAAATTTCCAGCAATATTTATTTATTATTTATTTACGGTCTGTACAGCAGTTAAAACCCGACATAGTTGGGTTCCAAATCTAACCTGTAACAAAGCTTTAATGAGTCACTGGGGAATATTTGTCCATAATAGTAAACAAAACACTATTTAAATTAGCAATTCATATCATGTTATAATCATAATGGTTAGCTTAATAGCTCTGTGGCTACAACATTTTGCTGCACGGGTTTCATTAAACTATTCAACTTTTTCAACAAGTTTAACAAAAAAGGAAACAAAGTTTTTTGTTGTTAGCGATTCCAGAGCTTTTAGAAAGATAAAATGGCTTAACTTTTTTTTGTTACAGGTACACACAGCACCAATTCCAATAAATACGAGTAAAATAGAAATGTGTTTCAACAAATATTTAATCAAGCTGGCGGACTACTTCAGATTATATTCTGACACATCTCGTTAAACGGAAGATCAATTAAAACATCGAGATGGTCAACAACAGGAAAATTGTATTCACGAAGCTTTTACTGTGCTTTTTGTTTTCTGGAGCGTGCGCCAGATCGTGGGCGAACCACCACGACACGACAACATCCACCACCCAAACGACCCCAACCACGAGCCCTGTGCCCAAAAACTTTCATAATGATCCTCTTATCGTTGAGACGAAGAGCGGGCTTGTTAAGGGCTACGCTAAGACGGTAATGGGACGCGAGGTTCACATTTTTACAGGCATACCGTTTGCTAAACCGCCGCTGGGACCTTTAAGATTCCGCAAACCTGTACCGATAGAACCCTGGCATGGTGTACTCGAGGCTACAACCATGCCCAACAGTTGCTACCAGGAAAGATACGAATATTTCCCCGGTTTCGAGGGCGAAGAAATGTGGAATCCTAATACGAACATTTCCGAGGATTGTCTCTACCTCAACATTTGGGTCCCTCAACACTTAAGAGTACGTCACCACCAAGATAAGCCTCTTACGGAGAGGCCTAAAGTGCCAATACTGGTTTGGATTTACGGTGGAGGCTACATGAGTGGCACGGCAACACTTGACCTATATAAAGCGGACATAATGGCTTCTACCAGTGATGTTATAGTAGCTTCCATGCAGTATAGGGTTGGTGCGTTCGGATTTTTGTATTTGAATAAATATTTTTCTCCGGGAAGCGAGGAAGCGCCTGGAAATATGGGTTTATGGGATCAACAACTTGCGATACGCTGGATCAAGGATAATGCCAGAGCTTTTGGCGGAGATCCTGATTTGATTACTTTGTTTGGAGAGTCGGCTGGTGGTGGCAGCGTGAGCCTTCACATGTTGTCTCCGGAGATGAAAGGCTTATTCAAGAGAGGGATTTTGCAATCAGGGACATTGAATGCTCCTTGGAGTTGGATGACAGGAGAGAGAGCGCAAGATATTGGCAAGGTTTTGGTGGATGATTGTAACTGTAACAATAGTTTGCTGGCCGATGATCCGAGTCTGGTGATGGATTGTATGCGAGGAGTGGACGCTAAGACTATATCGGTGCAGCAATGGAACTCGTACACTGGAATTCTGGGTTTCCCGTCGGCGCCAACAGTTGACGGCGTTTTTCTACCCAAAGACCCTGATACAATGATGAAAGAGGGCAAATTTCACAACACTGAAGTGCTCTTGGGAAGCAATCAAGACGAAGGTAAGTTTATAGCCGTAAGTCCTCAGTCAAATTCGTCAAGGGTAGCAGGTGAGACTCTTGAAAGTTTGAGTAATTTATGGGGGTTTATAGTCGTTTATCACCATTGAGGAATTATTAAGTGAAGATCAAGACTATGATCACTGTGAATTAAATACAGTAAGGCACAACTAAAACTTATTACAAGAACTAAATATCCTTTGACTCCTTATGCAATGAAGTAAATATATAAATTCATAAATATTTAAGAAAAAGTCTTAGGGTTCTCCTGCACAGACGTTACATACTGCGGGTATAGTATATCATAGCGCGTTATTGTAATACAATTTTCGTACTATAACATCATACAAAAAAATATTACATAATTAACATTACTATATTACGGTTTTGTAGAAAAAAAGGCTTTATTAGTATTATTATTATATTACGGTCGTGAAATAACGTTTACAGTTTCTTTAAAACCCGAGATATTAGTTACAAACACAGAGCAAAGTTTAGTAAGTCGTCGTAGCAATCGTAGCAACTTGATAACAAAGTTACTAAAAGTCCAACTATAAAAGTCTTTCACTGCTTATCAATACAAGTTCGAGGACTCTGAGGTCGTTCTGAAGCTCGTATCGGCTGCACCCGGTCGGCAAAGCCGCGCGCCTGCGCAAATCTATGTAGACACAACAATAACACGCTGTGGGTTTTAGCCGTACTACCAGGTACTACAGACTCGCCCACGTAGCCCGGCGCTCCCAGTACCTCCCCACCCAACCCCCCCCTAATAGATACTGTTGCTACGCACCCCACCTCTCCCTAGACATCTCTAGCTAACGCTTTAAAACGACTTGTGAAAATGAATATTCTCTAGGCGACTGAACTACTTACATTTCAAAACCTGAACTCCCTGAACGTAAAGCCGATGACAAAGAAATTGGTTTTCACGCTTTTCCATCTTGATTTTCTTGGTAGGCTCTGTTACTTGACGTGACACGAGAACATAACAGCCAAGATATTTTTTAAATTATAATGACAATGAATTCGCAAAAACCAAACACGCGGGGTTCGCGTGTTTCGTTAATTGATTTCACGAAAGAAAGTTCTGTGTAGTACTAAATATGGACTCAAGATAATTTTGGCAGCCCTTGCCCATTAGCGCGGCGGAGATTCTGAGGATGCACAGTGCTACTACTTACTTACATAAAGAGATTTCCCTGCACTTCACATTTCACAACGTGTGTTGCAGAGCTAAGCTTAAATTTATATGGAATACAGGTCCAGCCGGAGTCTCTAGCCATTTTATTCAATTCCGCTCACGTACCTCTAAACTGAATTTCTAAGGTCCGTATATTATATTTTCTAGGATCGTCTTTAAAAGTAAATAAATACTGTCTGAAAACAATATCTCACTTGAAGAAGTGCCAGTGTTCGGAAATTCTAGCGATGTCATTAAATAAGACTTCCCGAGGCAACGCTCAGCTGCTGTTAAGGCTGACTTCTTCGTTATAAGTGTTTATTTTTAAGAGACTTTTACACAGGCAACTTTACATAAAATACAGTTTAAATGGACGGTTTAATTGTAAAGAGCTTTGGAAGAAAACAAGATTTTGATTTAAGCAAGAAATGTAGCAAATTAACTGAACGTTGTCGTGTAGTTTTGTGTCCCTTTAAGGAATAATTTCTCAAAAGATTAGATTCAGATTACGCCCCTAACTTAGATGTGGTGACCTTGACACATTGAACGAACGTGCGATCAATTTATTTGAGGGCCTTTTGCTACCCCTACTATTACATCGGAGTTTCACTAATAAAACTATTCTTTAGCTTTCTAAGACCTCTACGGAATTCGTAGCACTGCGTAGATATATATAATATGTGTATAATATATATATATATATATATAAGTATTCACCAATGAATTAGGTACATATTAATATAGTATAGTATATAAATATTCCATACTAATAATAAAAAAGGCATATTAAATAAAATACAATAAGTAGGTACATATAGGTGCATAATACTCGTAGAAGGGTGAAATAAAACCAAGAGTAGCGATACGGTAACGATAGATGAGAAAATGAGAAATCAGCATTGTAGCGCAGACAGATGTTTAAATAGAATGGTTTTAAAGATGGGAAGGGATTTGGCAGTTCTAATGTGTGGAGGAAGAGAGTTCGATAGCCGGATAGCGTAGTAGATCTATTTATCATAAACCATACTGAATCCCTCTTGTCCTATGTTTTTAAAGAGCTCTTTAGCATTACAATATTTTATAGAAAGACTGGAAGCCTTTATCAAAAATATTATGGGAAAATAAATAGGTGCGTATAAATATATAGTGAATTGACGAATTACTTTAAACCTGCTCATTAAAATCTAATCTCGTGATTTTTGCTTGCCTCAAACTTGACTAAACCTTAAAAAACAAAAGCGTTATCTATCAATATAAACATGATTTATTGAGCACGAATGATTACTGGGTGAAAGGCGCAGCCGCTGTAATCAATGTCTGGGACACGATTTAAGATTGTCCCAGCACCATTCTCGTAGTTTAACTTTACTCCGTAAGAAAGACTAGTCAACACGTGCAGAGCTAAGTAATCATTGGAAGCCTTATTACGTAATTGCTTTTGCGTCGGTGTCGCTGATCAGGCCGTCCCTTTCACAGCCTCTTAACAACGCGACATTAATTGGCTTACGTAATAAGGCTTTTTTTCATCGTTTAACCTTATGTAGAAGTATATAAAATATGTAACATATGTGAAAATATTCATAGATACACCGTTCTCACCCTCTGGTCACTCGAAGTTCGCCTTGACCTTCCACGCGACACAATGGCGGCGGGAAATGTTTGTGGGGATAGTGTGGCTAATCATTTAGCTATTCAGCTTTTGTATGATGATTTGTGGGGATCTACAGTCACTGCTTTTAGTTTGAGAAATAATAATATTTGAGCTCTCTTGCTTAGTACGCAGAAAATATCCCACAAGAAGTCAGGGCAGTCAGGGGCAACTCCAAACATTACGGTTGATTCATCCCCACTTTTTTCATAGAGATTAAGCATTCACGAGACAGGCTGCTAGCCCATCGCCACTTATTAGATAACTAACCTGATGGCACGTGCTATACCTATTTCTGCCACCTGAAATTACAGGTACATGAAACTTTACAACCGTATACCTCATGTTAATGGACGCAGTATATCGTAGGGCACGTTTCTAAGGTACTGGGCAACTGTTTGTTTATTCTTCATTATCTGATACAAAAAGCTGGTTACACAGTAATTCGATGATGTTTTAAAACCTATAATAGCTTTGTCCAGACACAAGGTTCTCGATAACGTGGGTTCTGGTTAAAAGTAAAGCTTTAGCAATACTAAAGTTAAGTAGCGTTAAGTAGCTAGGTTCTAGCCTTCCTACTTAGCACATGCTGAGCTGACGCCATTTTGGCATGACTGGAATTTGAAATTATGATGGAAGTTGCGTGAGATATTCCTGTATTTTTGGATTAACCTGTAATTACGTACCTGTAGATTTACGTAGTTGTTTTTTTTATATGTATTTGTTTCGTGGTGTGCAATAAAGTATTATCTAATCTAATCTAATCTAATCTTTGACTTCTGGCATTCTTGTTACATATCCTTCTATTTACACCCACTCTTAGAGCCAGAAGTCAAGATTCGACATTACTTGAATGTCACCATCTTCTTTTGTGTTATATTTTGTAAGTGTGTCGTGTCAAATAAATGTTTTCATTTTTTTATTATGCTAGAGCGTAGCATTGCCTCGTAAGTCACGTACCTTAGAAACGATAGTTACTACTTATCATCAGGTGAGTCATTATGCTTGTTTAGTCAACGGGCAGTATTAAAAACCGACTTCCAATTTGTGAAATAGTTAGTATGTAGTGTTTTAACAATCTGTATCTTATCTATGCAGTAGTTCATATAAAAATCCTGTTCCAGTCGCTACAGTGAGTGCCTTGCAGCTAGTGCAGCAACTTACTACCACAGCAGGGTACAATATAGCAGGGTATCAAAAAACAAAAACGTTGGCACTGCAAAAGTTTAAAAAGTGTGTAGCAATACCAGCGCTCTCGTCTTAAACATATAGGTAAATCACTGTTCCTAAGGTAAAACATATTTTTAGAAGAGCTACAAGTGTCAAATTCTTATAATGTAGAAATTTGTGCTTTCTACCTACTTCAGAATAAAAATAAGGGTTTGCGCGAATACCTAGTAAACGAGTTACAAATTAAACAATACAATGTTATATAATGCGTAATTGTTAATAACAAAAGTTTTATAACATTAACTTAATCAGGACTCACCTTTAAAATGGTAGGTTCATTTTCTCTTATTTCGATACCGGGTAGAAATTTGAGATGGAGCACACAACAACAAGAACGGTAATAGCCTACGTAAATAACTGGTTTTATGTGTAAGCATGAGTGACTAAGATAATCTAGTTTCTGCATTTACGGATATATTAAAAACTTTAAGCCCCAAAGCAATAAATCCTGCATTCGAAATAAAAGTTTGCTACGTATCTAACTGCGTACGTTAATGGTCTGCTTTAGACATCCTCTTTCAACAAATGAGGAAATTGCGCGCCTGGGTTTTGTACCTAGAATCACAGAATATATATCCTCGAAAACAGTAGTGACAAGTTGAAAATTAAAACAACTTTCCGAAAACATCCTGTATTTTGGATACCTGATAAAAGACAAAAGATCAATTCCCGTAATGTATTGAATCTCTTAACTCGATGCCTGTCAATTTAAGGCAATTTTAAGAAAGGGCATTTATTTTTGCATCGGATAGATTGCAAGGTACTCGTAATTGTAAAGACATCGGTGATGTTAAGAAAAAAATGACTCAAAAACTTGTTATTGATACTACCGTAATTGAGTTGGAATATGTGCACAAGTTATGCGCTGAAGAACATATTTGTATCTAGAGCTACGTTGTTAGCAAAGCATTTAAGATTCTTTTGGAACAGCTTCAAGAGCTGCTTGATGCTAAATCGAAGGAATTTATAAGAAACTTCTATAAAACTACCGGATACAAGTTTTTACCACAGGATCGCCGAAGTGACATCGAATGAATTTCAAGCTGTTTTGAATGTTTTGGCGTATGCTGAAAACATTCACACGTAGAATGTTTTGTTAGCCGTGCAGAACACAGTGGATGATACACTGAATTCGATCAAATCTGGAACACATGTTTTTAATTATTATACACATTATAACAATTTTTTTATTTTTTTACGGGTAAAATGCCTTTAATGACAGAAAGAATGTAAGATTATTACAGAAGAAACAGTTGAATCATCTAAAGACCGTTGCAAACGGTCTATAGACAGCTCAACTGCTCCAGATCACTACCAGGCAGAAGTATCCCCAAGACACTGGTTGCATTGCCCCGCTGAATTGCAATGCTTATGCGTTGACCCAGTTAAGAGCTAGCGCTCGAATCACATGTCGCTTCGACCAGAGGCCCAGAAATAATTTTCAAAACGCGATGGGCCCCGGTACCCCATGAACCCAGGGTCTCGATCCCAAATGGCTCAAATATGTAAGATCTGTCGAGACTTCCATAATTGCGCCACTTGAGATCTTCGGCTGAATTTGCCGCCACACCGGCCCTATTTGTTGTACCAGACAGATGAGATGGCGCAAGAGTATCGACGCACATGGCATCCCACACCAAAGGCCTACCCTTCTCCCAAGGTACAAGAGTCATACCATACCATCGTCACGTATCAGACCGTTCGGTTCGAGAACGGTTGGAACGTCGACGCTGCAAAAAGCCTGGCGGATGATATTATTAAGGCTAGCGTGACGGGAAATCTTACCAGCAGCCCTGGAATACGATAATCCATGGTGACCAAGCTGTTCGACTGCCGAACCTAATCGTAAACAAGTTGCAATCTGGAAAGTTATAGGATCCAAAATTGGGAGAGACATCAAATTGGTCCACGTGATCTTATCGGATATGGATCACTTTTACAGTCAGAATAGTGTTGACTGATGATCCCTTTCACAGATCTATGAAAAAGTTCTACAATCGGAACGCGAGTAATAGTCGATTCCGTACTCCGATTCGGCAGATGATGAAGGAGCAAACACTTTGTCCCTTGAGTCAGATGAGTTGGTTATAAATAAAATTGATTAGTGAGATAAGGATATTTTTGGAATTAGCTGTTGACCCATAATTAAAATTATAGTTTGCTATTATAGTAAGTATCATAAGTATGGTAGCCTTATTACGTAACCCAATCGCTGTCGCCTACCTGTCGTTTGAGTAAGGCCATCCCTTACATACGTGAGATACGCACTTTAGGTGTGAAATAGACGGCCTAACGCGATAATATCGGAAAATTGGAGACATTCGCGTAATTTTAGCGATGTCATCGAATTTAAACGTTGATTTGACGACAAATTCCGTACTTGCCTTCTGTACATTTATTTATCGTTTTCACACGAAACAATTAGTGTTAGTTTGACTTACCTAATGGTAAAAGTCTAGAAGCCATTCTGGACGTAATAGACCAATCCTATAGAAGGCAATGCTACTGAAAATCGTCTCAAGTCGATTGACAAATTACGAGAACGATATCGTTACGATACATAGTTAAATTGACGTGTAATTTCAGTGTTTTTACTGCTCATACCAGATATTATACTGTGACAAACCTGCAATCAGACTTGAAAGCTGATTGAGAGGAACATTTTGAGATGTGAGATTGAACAGGAACTCTAGGTATGAAAACATTATGCATGATTTATCTCTGAAAACGGTTCTTGGATATCAATCAAATATTGAAACAAGTAAAGTAAAAGTAAAAACATTTTGGGTATTTTGTATCACATTAAACACAATAGCTACATAATATAATGGCTATGTTGTGAAAGCAAAAACGGTCGACACTCAGCATTAGCGTGCAAGTCTTTCTTAAAAAATAATAATAATATGTTTAAAAAACATAGGTAACTAAATGTAAGTGCGCCATTTTAGTGAATTTTATGCGTATTATTATTAGTCCCGATATTTGTTTCAACTTTACGTAGATTCTGCTTTTGATTTATTTTGCATCTGACATAACTGAGTGTTCTTTATGTACCTACAGTGGAAAATGATTAGTCAAGCGCGTGTCGGGCCACGTACTATGGAGGGTATCCGTAGCCATTATGGCTGTATCTTAGTCATCATAATATCACACTAATATTGTAAATGTGAAAGTTTGGATGTTTGTTTATTTATTTGTTTGTTTGTTACTCAATCACGCCGTAACGGCTGAACCGATTTCGATGAAATTTTGTATATACGTAGATTATAACCTGGATTAACACATAGGTTACTTTTTATCTCATAAATCAGGATAAAAATGGGATGTCAAGTAAAGTTGCAACCGCGAGTTTAGTTTTATTTCTAGGTTACCTAGACATTTAGTAGTGTAACGCGTATGAAGTCACGGGCAACAGCTAGTTTAAAATATAAAGTTAACATTACAGTTTATTTTGGCCATTTTGTACAAACCCAACTATGGACATGATGTTCGACTAAAGCTCGTCATTGTAGAATCTCACCCTGATTCATGAATTGCCAAAACATTGTCGGTCGAAACACCGATAAGACGGTACGTGATAAATCCCGTATTTATAATAATGGTAGAATCTACTCCGCTTGGATAATTTTTATTACAACTGCAGTAAAATGTGCTACTATTATGGATACCTTTGAGGTATCTAAGAATGGTGGGTTGGCTGGTAGGTTTGATTAATTACTAGGCGTTACCAAAAAGTACCATAATGTATCAACTTGAAGAATATGGTGAAACTATAAGGGTTTTATAATTAAATAAATAAATAAATAAATATTGTTGGACATTTCACACAGCGCTATCTAGCCCCAAACTAAGCAGAGCTTGTACTATGGGAACCAGATAACTGATAGAATACTTATATACTTTTTTTTTTGTAAATACATACTTATAATATATAGAAAAACACCCAGACACGAAACAAATATCTGTAGATCATACAAACATTTGTTCCGCGGCGGGAACCGAACCCGCTACCTCCTGCGTCTCAGCCATAATTCAACATACCATAATTCATATATAGTCATAATTCAACTACTGAACCCTAAAAATAACAAATATAAAAAGTACTTCTTTTGTTTTTCGTTTTTTATACCAGCTAGAGATGGAACAAGCATATAGCCCACCGTATGTTAAGTGGTAATGATCACCTATAACAAAATATTGCCTAGAAACGTGCCCTACAAAAAACTGCCTTGCGTCCATCAACTTGAAGCATATAGGTGTAAAGCTTCTCTAATTTCACCTTCAAACCGATACACAGCAATACTGCTTGACTGCAGAAATAGGTATGGTGATAGTACGCCCCCGGGCGAGTACTTTAACAAGAAAATCTACTACTCTTAATATCCTATCTCTATAAAGCCTATCTAGTGTCTTGTGTCTGAAGATTATAAAAATAACATCTAGACAATAAAACGGATAATCACTCAAAGATTTTTTTTAATGTTTTATTTGGGTTCCATAGTATACTCGAAACCCTTATAGTTACGACATGTAGTCCGTCCGTCGGTTTGTCCGACCAGTTACAGCCGTTTTCCTCGTAAACAAACCAATATTAAAAAACTGAAATTTAGCATTTATAGTCGCCTAATAAGTTATAAAATATTAATTTTAAACAAACTTTTATTTAGGTTACCTACCCTCTATGGAAGAGGGGTTGATTTTTTTACTCATACACTTCTCGTGAATAGTCTTAAGAAATAACTTCCAATAATATTATAAGGTTTCCTGAAAACTTTTTGATAAAAGAATCCGTTTACGAAATATCACGGTAAAACGAGCGTCGGACAACGCACAGTGAAGGGTTCTGTCTCAAGAACTGCAAGTACTCTAAGACAATAACTCAAAATACCGTTGCTTTATAATACGGGTTGTTTCATAAGTGACATGTCATTCTGGTATTCCTGGGATCGAACAACTCTTATTTCCATTTTGTCCCGCTAACTAACAAGCGTTTCCGGTTAGTTGACCCAATCAGGACACATTGTGTTGACTGTATTTCGTTAGATCCAACGAGTAGCTAACTTATTGCATCACGAAATTTCTAGGGTGGATATTTACTTTTTTTAGGGATACTGTTTTTTTTGTATTGATAAGATGAGATCTTATTGTACTTACACCTAATAAAATACAGATCATATTTTTTTTACAAATTGATTCAGAACTGACATTCTTTTAGCACGACCAAGATGATTGGTAGATAATGCTATTAGCATTAAGTCCTCATAGCACTATTATGTTTTTGTGAAAGTATTAAATAAATAAATAAAAACAATGGGCTGTCTTATCGTTAAAAGAGATCTTACTTAAATACTTTTTGTAACACCGCTTCCTCTCACGTTCTTTTCAATCCAATTCATCTAAAAGTTGCCTGTAAGAGATCACTTTAACCGATAAGGCCGCCGATTGTACCACCATCTATAGTCCGTACCGTATTTATGTTTACTGGGTTAAGGTTTTTTTTAAATTTGGTGTTAAAGTAAAGAATTATCTATCTTTCTATCTTTACCAATGAACAAAGAAAAGAAATAATGTTTCATCTCGTAAACACGAACAATTATTACGTTGTCAGCAAACGTATATCCTTTCTAAGCCCGGCCGCTCTGTACCTACGTGCAAATCCATTTTTAATGAAATAAACCGTGTTGGCGGCTGTCTCTTTGATATACACAGAATCGTACAACATGACATTAATAATAAAATAGTAGGTAGCTGCGTAAATGCCTACACGGTAGCATGCCTTTGACAAAATGCTGGATGTGTTCTCACTGAGCTTTGTTATAAGCGATGGTTACCACTTAACATCAGGTGGACCATATGCTTGATCCATCACCAGGTAGAATAAAAAAAATATGGGTTGAAGTTTTATAATTCAAAGATGAATTGAAATGAAAAAACAAATGAAATTTGGTATAAAATATAGAATAAGGCCTGGATTGAGAATAGACTACTTTTTATCAATAAACCCCACGCGAACGAAGTCACGGGTGGAAACTGGTCTTGATATAACTAAGCCTAATTCTTATACTTATAAATTTATTAAAAACTCTCTCATATTTGCCAATAAGAAGTACGCTTCAGAAACGATCGCATTATTTTTACCTATTAAATTTGTTATTGTTGATTTTTCAGGGACTTATTTTCTATTGTACGATTTCCTGGACTACTTCGAGAAAGACGGGCCCAGCTTCCTCCAACGAGAAAAGTTTCTAGAGATCGTTGACACCATTTTCAAGGACTTCTCGAAAATCAAGAGAGAAGCTATTGTGTTTCAGGTAAGTTATTATTATACTACTTGTTTTGTTATGTACGACATTACACGAAAACACGGGTAGGGCTAATGGCTAGTATTGTATTAAAAATTAATATTTTTCAAATTTGTTACCGTTATAAAATTTAAAATTTCAAGCAATCTTAATATCAAGTCCTAAAATATCTATGAAACTGCCTGTATAAAGTAGGTAAACAAATCATATTCTTTAATTAAGTAAGTAGGTTAAACTGACTAAGCGGCATCGGTGCAAAGGCACCTCCGATTTACGTTATTATTATTATTATTTGGAGCCTGTACTGTCCCACTGCAGGGCAAAGGCCTCCCTTACTTCCTTCCACACCACTCTATCATACGCTTGTGTAGTCCAGTCTTCCATATACGAGTCGAGTTCGTCTTTCCATCGGCGTCGGGGTCTGCCAGGTGGTCGTTTTCTGTGCTTTGGGATCCACGCAATGGTGGATTTTGACCATAACTCCTCCGACATGCGGCAGACGTGTCCCGCCCAGTCCCACAATATACGTTAAAATTTGTTAATTTGAAATGTAACTGGATAAATATTAAATTTACCCACCTCTAAAATCAGTTAATTAGGGGCGTGTGTTTCAAATTAATGTCGTACATAACAAAACAGGTTGTATACCAGTAGCCTGATCACCACTTCTTTTGTTAGTGACGATTCTGTAAGCTGTCTATTACGTCGTCGTCGTTAACTAGGGTTGCCATCTCCCAATTTTGAAACTCAGGATTTGAGGGTTGAAATACCAGGACATTTTGATTTAAAACCAAGACGCACTATTGTGTTTGGATTCCACATGAGAGCTCGTATAAGCTTTTATTGGAAAAGGTACACAAAGCTTCTTTGTAATAAAGTATTAATGACCTTCACGCGAGGCGCAGGCCCAGTGATAAAACCATTGGAGACAGGTAGCGCGTGAATTTTAAAACACAGCACCCTTTTAAAACCCAGGACGCTACTTAAAAACCATCCAGGACAAAGACAAAAAGCAGGACATGACCTGAGAAAACAGAACAGTTGGCAACCCTATCGTTAACTAACAAACGAAGAGTTTAATGGGCCTATTTAACTCTATATACATAGTATGTGGCCAGTCAATATTTTGTTAGTTTTTGGTTCGACCCTTTTTTCATTTTAAAAAACCCGCAACTTTATCTATAGAATTTTTTATTCTACTCATCGTAATTGTCTCTAGTCATTACAAAACTTGGAATAACGGTATTGTATGAAAAATAATAATAATAAATATCGCTGGACATTTCACACAGCGCTATCTAGACCCAAACCAAGGAGACCTTGTACTATGGGAACCAGATAATTGATAGAACACTTATATACTTTTTTTGCAAATACATACTTATAATGTATAGAAAAACACCCAGAAACGGAACAAATATCTGTAGATCATGCAAACATTTGTTCCGCGGCGGGAATCGAACCCGCTACCTTCTGCGTCTCAGCCGGCTATTCGCCCACTGCGTCACGAAGGTCGTCATAGTCAATAGTTTTTTTTATGCCTCCGTGGCGCAGTGGGCGTATAGCCGGCTGAGACGCAGGAGGTAGCGGGTTTGATTCCCGCCATGGAACAAATGTTTGCGTGATCTACAGATATTTGTTCCGTGTCTGGGTGTTTTTCTATATATTATAAGTATGTATGTATTAACAAAAAAAAGTATATAAGCATGCTATCAAATATCTGGTTCCCATAGTACAAGCTCTGCTTAGTTTGGGGCTAGATAGCGCTATGTGAAATGTACAGCGATATTTATTATTTATTTATTTATAACTGCATATTGGTACTTTGGAACCACGTGCGTATATTCTGTAAATTATAAAACAAAAGAATAACATATAAAAAAATATTATTTCTGAAAAAATAATAACTTGGAATAAGGTAAATGTCACGACGCTTACTGTTTTTCGAAACAAGGGTCAAATTTTTAGGGTTGACCTTTATACCGCGAATTCAGAGATAAACTCTTGAATTTTTAACCTTCATATCTCATTTTAAGCAAAATTTACACTCAGTTACATTAATTATCGACCTCCGTGGCGCAGTGGGCGAATAGCTGACTGAGACGCTTGAGGTAGCGCAACGGAACAAATGTTTGCATGATCTACAGATATTCGTACCGGGTCTGGATGTTTTTCTATATATTATAAGTATGAATTTACAAAAAAAAAATATATGTAAGTATTATATCAGTTATTTGGTTCCCATAGTGCAAGCTCTGCTTAGTTTGGGGCTAGATAGCGCTGTGTGAAATGTTCAGCAATATTTATATATTTATTTTATTTATTTATTATATAGGTGGAACATTTAATAAATTAGTTAACGGGATGTTCTAATTGTTTATCTATCTCGTCCCAATACTACGAAAAGGAATCTTCCCAATTCCCAATACAGTGTGTCCCTGGATAAAGTGCAACCCCGAAAGGGGGTGAAACTAGATCAAAAATTATCGACAAAAAAATAGAAAAAAAAAAAATTAAAAAAATTTAGTATATACTTTATTGATGAATTAAAATTTTTATTGCTCACTAATGACTCTATTTAATAAAAAAATGATTTCTTCCAAAGTAGTAGGTCTATTTTGTTAAAATAAAAACCATAATCATGTCAGATATGTGACGATGACGATAAAATAACAAATAACTCACAAACAAGTGGCTATCGTGACTTAAAGTTTAATTTTTGTATTAAAATTACATTTTTTAGGCTGTTTTTTTCCAATAAACTCCAAAAATCTTAAAATTAAGCCTATAATACTAGAAATTTTTATGACTTTTTATTATTGTCTATCATAATAGCTTTTAAATAAAATAAAAACCTACGTTCTAACATAAAAAATGTGCTGGCTAGGAGCATTTAAAGTTGACCACTGATTACGTCACCACTCAGGTAGAGACCCTTTTTTAACTTATATTGTTGTAGATTATGGTCGCTGGGCCTGTTCTATGAAAGATGAAGGGTGGGGATCGAAACAGGACTCACAACAAGGCACGCCAGTAGCTCCGATATTCTCGCCGCTGCTACCGCCTACCGTACCTTACTGCGCCTTCAAGTTTTTGTTACGTTGTTTTGCTTTTGTTTTGTTTTTGACTTTTTGTTACGTTTTTGACTGTACTTTGTTGTGTTGTGGAGATGCCGCGATTGACTGAGTTCTCTCCGCGAGAAATCGCTGACATCCATTATTATTATGGTATGTCACGTGGACACACAACAGTCGCTCGTTCTGCATACATAAATGCGTTTCCGAGCAGACTTATACCGTCAGCACGAAATTTCCAAGAAGTTCACCGAAAGTTATCCAACATCGGACTTGGATTAGCAAGAGATCGCCGTGAGCAACAAGCTACCATTATTGACCATTCCATAGAAGAGGCCGTTTTAAACGATTTGTTTGCTGATCCCACAACCAGCATTAGACGCTTAGCTTTGCGTCACGGTATATCAAAAACATCCGTATGGCGAATTTTGAAAAAGAAGGGATTGCATCCATACCATTATTAGCGAGTACAGCATTTGCATGAAAATGTAGACAATCGTGCAAGATGCGTAATGTCTACGTGGATTCAACAAAAAATTAGAAATAATCCACAATTCCTAAAAAAAATTTTATGGATGGATGAAGCGAAATTCACCCGGAATGGAATCACAAATTGCAGAAACTTACATGTATGGTCCGAGGAAAATCCACACCTAAAGAGGGCGTCTACTTTTCAAGTGCAATTTTCAGTTAATGTATGGGCAGCTCTAATAGACGACACGCTGATTGGGCCAGTTATTTTACCCGCAACATTAAATGCCGAAAGTTTTTTAAACTTATTAAGAGACGATCTGCCACTACTGCTGGAAGATGTTCCGCTGGCTACAAGGCAACAGATGTATTTGCAGATGGACGGATGCCCTGCGCACTACGGGCGCAATGTGCGAAGTTTTTTAAACGAAAACTACGCTAATAGGTGGATCGGCCGGGATGGACCAGTCGGGTGGCCGGCACGTTCACCTGACCTGACACCCCTAGACTATTTTCTGTGGGGTGTTATGAAACAAAGAGTCTACAGAACGACCGTAGACACCGAGGCAGAGTTACAAGATCAAATCATGCGATGTGCCGATGAGATAAGAAGTGACCCAGAGATGGTGCTTAGAGCCACACAACAAATCGCTCTTCGTGCGGCAATGTGCCTACAACAACAAGGAAGCCATTTTGAGCATTTAATGCATTAAACAAAACCCTTATTTCATACTTACATGTAATAAGTTAAATAAAAATGTTGTAACTAAAATTTGATTTTTAATACTACCTGAGCAGCAAAAAAAAACGTGTCTCTACCTGAGTGGTGACGTAATCAGTGGTCAACTTTAAAAGCTCCTAGCCAGCACATTTTTTATGTTAGAACGTAGGTTTTTTTTTATTTAAAAGCTATTATGATAGACAATAATAAAAAGTCATAAAAATTTCTAGTATTATAGGCTTAATTTTAAGATTTTTGGAGTTTATTGGAAAAAAACAACCTAAAAAATGTAATTTTAATACAAAAATTAAACATTAAGTCACGATAGCCACTCGTTTGTGAGTTATTTGTTATTTTATCGTCATCGTCACATATCTGACATGATTATGGTTTTTATTTTAACAAAATAGACCTACTACTTTGGAAGAAATAATTTTTTTATTAAATAGAGTAATTAGTGAGTAATAAAAATTTTAATACATCAATAAAGTATATACGAATTTTTTTTTAATTTTTTTTTCTATTTTTTTGTCGATAATTTTTGATCTAGTTTCACCCCCTTTCGGGGTTGCACTTTATCCAGGGACACACTGTATACCTCATAGATTATATTTACCATAAGCAAACGTGGAACGTACTACTTAGAAATTGGTCTTATATCTACCATGAAATCTGCAAATCAAATATAATAAAACGTTTTATTATCGAGATACGCTTATTTTCTTATCTTTGTTCAACGGATAATTATATCTGTGGGATCAAAGTAGTTTTTTTAAGATTTTAGTATCAGTCTGAATTATTTCAGCCCTGCTCTGGTTATGGATTCGAAAACCTTCTTGATAAGGATGTCCTACTCAAATTATCGTAATCAAGCAAGACTGAACATCTTCACACTCAGCTCTATCAGGCTGTACTTTTGTAATTTACCACTTGATTTACCATTATAGTACTTGACATGAATTCAGTCAGCTAGGCAAGTCCCTGGTTTTTAGTGTAAAAGTAACTACTTTTAAGAATTCTCCCCCTTAACTTTGTGACTAAGCATACTTAATCCAATATTAATTCAGAATATTTAAAATGTAATAATACAATAGCGGCCCATCCACTAACGTTCATTCCTTCTGACTTGTCCTATCGTTCAATCTGTACAGAATCACGATGGGATCAAACTCAGAACAAATTGTTTTGAGTAATACCGTCATTCTTTCTCGCTTTGAAAATTCACTGGCGTTCGTTCCATAGCGATTGTACACTCTGGATTAAATATAAGTGGATACGCCGCTAATGGCTCCTATTGTTATCTATATATATATATATATATACATATATATAAAACAAAGTCGGGTTGGTAACACCATTTATAACTCAAGAACGGCGGGACCGATTTTGATGATCTTTGGTTTGTTGGGTGTTTCTCCGCCCCGAATATCAGAGTAACTATTAAAAGTCGGAAAAATTCACGAAAAAAGAAATTATGAAGATTTTTTTTTCTCATATATAGATGCAGCTAATGATGGCTGATTAACAATTCTATCGGCGACGTACTTTGGCAGCTGCGTCATATGCATGGCAAGGCGGTACGAAGTTCGGCGGATCAGCTTGTTAAAAATATATAAATGTCGATTTTAGATGCATAAAATTGTTTATTTACATATTTTTTTTTGTACACTTTTCTTCCTCTGCTATCATCTCTCCCTAACTTCAAAGATTTGCTGGAAGAAAACTCATTTTAGAGTTATGGTCGCCTTTATACATGCCCTCTATCTAATGTTTAGTTTCGTGTATTAGTGTACAATAAAGAATAAAATGTTCATTTCAAAATACTCATAGCGATTTGAACACAAAATATATGGGACTTTGGTTATCAAATGTCCCCAACTCGAAAGTACATCTGCCTATCAAAAGGGGATTAAGAGAAACAAGGTTACCCGGGTCACCCATTCCAATTCGTGTCCTTTGACGGACCGTTTTGACGGGTAATTCCGTTTGGGTAGCCCGAGGCAGCGTTCAAAGCATTATGGCTCCCTGACTCTATCATATAGTTTGTATGGTGGATAATGTTTTCTATTTGCATTCACTTTAGTTAGACAATATGGCCATAACATTATAAATGATAAAATAAATGCTCTGATAGTACATAACGTAGCCGTATAGAAAAAGATGGAAAAGTGTTACCAACTTTAAAGTGAAGCATCCAAAGTGAGCCGGCGCCCGCTCACCCGGAGCACTACACGCGTACATTTCAATACTTGTGCTATCAGCAGCCAATTGCTGCTTGACCGTCATAACGGAGCGCGACGCGACAGCCTGTATTGTCATTGGCTCATAAAATTACAGACACATCGCTCGGTCAGTTATAGATACATAAAAAACTATTTCGATTTATTTATAACTAGCTGACCCGCCTGCGGTTTCGCACGGGTGGCTTTTCAATAAAACATTACCCGCATTTTGCGTAGTTGGCTAAAAAATAGCCTATGTCCTTTACCATGATATAATCTATCTCCTTGCTAAATTTCATTACGATCAGTTCAGCCGTTTAGTCGTGTAAATTTAACAAACAAACAGAGTTATTATTATACATATAAACCTTCCTCTTGAATCACTCGATCTATTACTGAAACTGCATTAAAATCCGTTGAGTAGTTTAAAAGATCTAAGCGAACAGACAGTGGAAGCGACTTCATTTTATACGATGTAAAGATTTACTTCTATAATTATCAGTTGTATTATTTGAATGAATGAAATACTCTTTATTGCAAACCAAACAAAAATACAGTAGCAAAGGAAATAAACAATAAATAACGGTACAATGGGCGGTCTTATCGCTAAAAGCGATCTCTTCCAGACAAACTTTGTTAATTATTTGTTACCTCATTATGATTATAAGGCGCGTAATCGTTCAAGTATCTTCCAAGTAAACTGTCTATTGAGATTTTTCAATTATCTCTCTTTCTTTAGAGGCCTTCAGAGATCCTAACACTATTTTTTTTAACCTATACTTTCCCACTGCTGGGCAAAGGTTTCCCCCATGTTCCTCCACATCTCACGATCACTCGCCACGTCCCACCAGCCATGGAATGCATCGAGGTCGTCACGCCAACGCTTCCTCGGCCTGCCCCGGCTTTAACGCCCATTTGCAGGCACCCATTGTGTGACGCTAACACCATATCGAGCATACCCTAATACTGTATCGAATAAAATTTTCATAATGTTCTAGTACACGGACTGGGAAGAACTCACTGATGGCTACCTCAACCAGAAGATGATTGCAGACGTGGTCGGGGACTACTTCTTCGTGTGTCCCACCAACTACTTCGCGGAAGTCCTGGCCGAATCAGGAGTTGATGTGTACTACTATTATTTCACCCATGTGAGTAAAATTTAGTGACCTTTCATAAAAGGTTATCTTTATGTTAACTTGTTAACTATTTGTACGTTGCTGCATCGTTTTATTTAAACAAAAAATAAGTGTCGTGGAATACTCGGTTAGAACGAAGATCCTTTCGTAGTATATTGTTATTTTACAGACGCAGACACAGCTAGACTAGATTACTTCAGCTACTTCCACAGCATTATGTCATACGGTATACTGCTGTGGGGGAGTGCTGCAGATATAAACACCGTTTTTGTGCTGCAGAGGGCTGTTCGTGCAATTTATAATATGGGCCGCAGAGAATCATTACGCAATAAGTTTAAAGAAATAAATATTATGATATTCCCTTGTCAATACATCTATGAAAATAATAGCGTTAATCATAATTTTTATGCTGGAAATAAAGATAAACTCGCTGTTGCCACTTGTAGACTCCATAAAGTTAGTAAACCGTTTAAAGGGCAAGGTGTACGCTTTTATAACAAACTACCAAGGGATGTACAAAAATTGACAATTAACAAATTAAAAAACGTAATTATACAAAATCTTTATAAAAATGCCCACTATAAAATATCGGATTATTTAGATGACAGAGCTTGGGATTGAAATTGCTCCAACTCGTTTAAAATGTTACAATTTAGATGTAATTTATTTTCTGTATTGTTATGTATTCTAAAAGGATCATTAAAAAAACAACCAGCCATGTTTCTTGCCTTTCTTTCCTGGCTTGGCAGGAACAGGCAGTAAAATTGACGTTTCAAAGTGATCCTTGTGATTTTAATGAATAAAAATATTTGAATTTGACTTTAAAATAATTATATTAATATTCAATTAAATATAATTATATTATTATTTTATAGCAAACGCGCTATGGATAATCGTCTACACTAAAGAAAGGGTCGTGACGGAAACTCGTGACGGAAAACTCTAACTCGACGGAAACTCGAAGCTTTTTTCGTCTAGCGCCCATCCGCTAAGTTCATACCGTGCGATAAGTTGTGCATTCTAATATAGGTTTATTGATCGAGCGAAGCAAGATCTCCAAATCAACTTGGGCAAATCGGCGTTGTATGTATGTATGTATGATTGTCTGTCCGAGGATAACTTTCGAAGCGTTTATCCAATCATCGTGAAATTTGGTATATAGGTAGTTAATGATGACACAATTTTGGAGTGACTCAATGAGCTACAAATTTTGGGGGTTAGTTGAGATATTGGGGTTCAAGAAGGGTAAAAAAAAATGAAAATGAGACTATTAGGTCAAGTGAGACGTCAAATGAAAGGTCTTTATTAGTATACATTTTGACCCCGTTTTTATTATTAGTAAAGTTTTTGTAGTTTTTGAGTTATTTGCCATATTAAAAACTAAACTTTGACAAAATTCACCGGGTACACCAGTAACCCCACAGTGCTGTTATTTGGTATGCGTGTAGCTTAAGTATTACAAATATAGGTAAAAAGTCTGAGATTTAGAATAACTGCAATTTGTACCCCAAAAAAGTGTAACCAATTAACATGAACTCCCGTTATCTATAATTTAAATGAAACTGTAGGGCAAGTAATTTGGTTATTTATTTCGTGGCACTATTTTGTTAGTCAAAGATTACGAATAATATTTTTTTTGTTTTTATGGTGGACTCGTGAGATCTCATTTCAGGGCGAACCACTAGTGTACGTTTTAATCAAAACTTGAATTATATCATCATCACATCAGCCGTAGCATGTCCCAGCCAGAACGTAGGCTTCCTCCATAGATTCCCAGAGCGACAGATATGTGCGGCCTGCTGAGGCTCCCAGCAATTATTATTTGCTCTTGTATGTAACAATTATTTAATATTATCTCTTTTTGTGAACCACGAGTCCTTTCAACTTATCGCAAACTACCTACCTAATTTTCTGAAACTATATTCCGAAACAGGGACTCAGATACAGATTAGATAGGTAGGACTTCCATCCATCATCGCTATGTACCGCTAAGCTCCACAGTATATACATAGGTACGTTTATAGAGATTGAATGCAGCCAGAACTAAGCTGGGATTACGAAAATCTGCTTAAACAACATTGTAGTGCTTAGTTTTGGTGTTAATAGCAACATAATTAATGTTTTGGTGTGCTCAAAAGTGTTTAATAGAGTGCTTCGAAATAAGGTAACTAAAAGGTGTCCTCACTTTTGTAGACCCTTCGAAATTCAATTCAATTCAATAAAATTTATTTCAGATGTATTAAGTCCATATATTGTTAGTACTCCATTTGTTTACAAACTATGTTAGTAATACAAATATAAAATAAATAAGGATAAAAGACAAAAAAAATAATAAAAGCAATAATAATAAAATCAAAACAAATTACAAATCAAATTAAAAATCAAAATAAAATAAATTAAAAACACATCTCAATAATGATAAATAATAATAATAATAAAAAAGAATAAATAAAATGAAATACTTATTTTCTAACATTACTGCACTAGGTGCCACAATATTGGGCAGTCAGCTTTATCAGACAAAACGCGTAGGATAGTGTTACCGCTGCCGCGGGCACGGCACAACATCGAGGCGGCTCTTGCGTAGAATGGCATGAAAACCATCCGTGTGAGCATCTGCAAACACGCCTGATGCACTGCAGTACCTCGGCAGCCCCAACAGCATCCTAAACGCGTTATTATACTGAACGCGTAGGGCATTGATTGTCTTCTGCGTATAGTTGGTCCATAGACTGCATGTGTAAGAAACGAGATGCTTTAATTGTTTTTGTTAAAAAAAATAGTTAATTAGTTATCTTAGCTGTTATGGATGGGTATGGCCCGAAGACAAAGATTGTTTACCAACCGTTACTACCCTATGACTTAGACTAGCTTGCACGACAATCCCTACACTTATTTAACTACTAAACATATTTAAATTTGACGTATCTGTATGATTTGACAACTTCATATATCATATCAATGACTTTATCTTAGACTCAGAAATTTGGAATGAATAGTTTTAGTTTTGACGAAGCACTGTACAGCTAATTTGTATTTTATTGGACAAGGCCTTTTTACAGCCGCTCTAATTTTACTTATTTTTTAATTTTTATAATAGTGTTACGAGCTGAGGGTTTGGGATAAAATAATGGGAATTCGATCTAACCAAATTAACGCTTTTATTCAACACT
The DNA here is from genome assembly GCA_963924445.1 of Philereme transversata. Taxonomy (NCBI): domain Eukaryota; kingdom Metazoa; phylum Arthropoda; class Insecta; order Lepidoptera; family Geometridae; genus Philereme; species Philereme transversata. Next base: position 12,033,437 of record OZ004353.1, read on the forward strand.
AAAACGATGAATACACGAACTTGGTCACACATAATCACAACACACTAATTCACACCACTGTTGCACCACTTAAAGTCACCGACATGTTCGCACGTATAGCTAAATCCAGACTCACTCGCGAGCAACTACTGTTCACGCGAGACCCTTCTCCACGTCAGTCCTCCAGGGCCTCGCTGAGACTCACTCACTGACTGACTCGAGACTGACTGTCCGGCCATCTCTCCGGCCTATTTATATCGCACACATTTCGATTGTTCGAGAACGATGTCGATCCTTCCAGGAAAGCGTCGGTGTTTCGACAGAACGATCCATCCCCATTGTGCGCAATCGCAAACAATAACAACAATAACACAGCAAGACAAAAGCGCTCGAGAAACTTCGATTATTACTTATTGTTTAACAGCCTCGGCGTAACAATAGTTTACAAAGCCCATATACAGCTGCATCTTTCACTTTTTGCTTTTATGTTTGCATTTATTTGTAACATGACGTCACTAAGCGTTCCTAGTGATCCTAAAGATTGAATAAATGAATGTCTAATGTCTAAATGTCATATTCATCAACGAAATACGTTCATTGTTGCGCAAGTTGCCCTTAGCTGTTTGGGTGCTCTGTGTCAAAATTTACAAAAAGATGATCTTCAAACCACACAGGCAACAAAAGCTCTTTAGTACGAGTACAACTAAGTATGCCTCATAGAAACGAACGTAATCTCTTTGAATACAGTCGTGTCACAGCAAAAAGCGGCTGTATAAGGGTTCTCGCTTCTGGTTCGTTAGCTAAATTAACCTGTTATCCCGGTGGGTACCGGTTTTGCAGTTTAGAGTACGTCGCGTCGTCATACGAATACTTTGAAATGCTTCGCCGACAGTCGCGCACGTGTGGCGTGTTGTCAAAAGCCGTGCTCTTCATATGCCTCGTGGGATGCCTCGCTTCTGTGCATTTTATTTCGGTCTGTTTCGCCTTCTTTAGTTTTATATTTGTTTATTTGTTTTACGAATAACCAGCTTATGATGTAAATTGTTGCCCTCAGCGCCTATACTGTTTATTTTCAATTTAAAAAAAATCTATTAATTTTCAAAGGAGTAAGGGCCTCAGCGATCGTGATTATCCACATCCTCCCCAAGGTAACTAAAATTCTTAATAAATGGTATTTAATAATTTAGTCGGTTAAGTTTCAATAATATTTGTCATATAGTTTTATTTTCAATTGTCCAAAAACAAACACCCTCGCTGAGAATACTTCATTTTATTTATTTCACTAAAATCAGGACGCTTGGGATACCCAAAAGCTCACAAATATCCCGTTTTCAGAGACATTGATATTTACGAGTATGATAATTTCAAGAGTAAGGGCATTTTATGTAATTGGTAAACATTTTATCCCTAGTAGAAAATTTATAATTTATGTTTCTTATCCCAATCTGCCTACGTCTCAACTAACGAAGTTGACCTATAGAAACAACAGAATAGAAACCTTCAAATAGGGAACAAAGAAAAAAATATTTAAAGGCTATATCAGACTGCCTCCGTGGTGCAGTGGGCGTATAGCCCACTGAGCTGAGCACGCAGGAGGTAGCGGGTTCGATTCCCGCCGCGGAACAAATATTTGCATGATCTACAGATATTTGTTCCGTGTCTGGGTGTTTTTCTATATATTATAAGTATGTATTTACAATATATATATATAAGTATTCTATCAGTTATTTCGTTCCCATAGTACAAGCTCTGCTTAGTTTGGGGCTTGATAGCGCTGTGTGAAATGTCCAGCAATATTTATATTTATTTATTTATATATTGATTGACGTAAACTATAGTTCAACTCACAGGTTCAACAAAGGCTGCTTCAAAAAATCCTGTCAAAGTTTCACGATCACGAACTTGCGAAGGTGGCACCGTTATCTGTACTTATATTATATAGAGGAAAGATTTGTATGTTTGTAACGAATAAACTCAATAACAACTAATCCGATTTCAAAAATTCTTTCACTATTAGAATGCTACATAATCCTTGAGTAACATAGGATATGTTACCTAACTGCGCAGAAGGAGGGTAATGTTTTTATTGAAAAACTACGCATGCAGAGCTGCGGATTCGTCAGATAGTAATTGATATATTTTTTTTTAATGTTATTTGTGGGGAAACAGGCTTACGGCCCACCTGATGGTAAGCGGTTACCGTTGCCACCGGCACCGGCAACACCCGGGGTATTGTCGATGCGTTCCCTACCCTGTAGAAACCTTTTAAAATTTCTCTTGAAGCGTGCCATGTCGTAGCCTAACGGGAAAATCTCAGATTGTAGCTCATTCCACATCTTGCAAGTATGGGGTAGAAAAGATCGCGTGAAGCGTGTGGTGCGCGATACCCAATTGTCGATGATATGTGGATGAGCTTTATTACGCTGTCGAGAAGTGCGGTGGTAAAATCTCGACGACGGGATCAGATCGAATAACTCCTCAGAACATTCCCAATTATACAGGCGGTAGAAAACACTGAGCGATCCGATGATATAATTTATAAAAGACAAGTTGCTATGTCGCTAGGCACAGGCATTTTAAAAAGTTGCACACCTGAAACGCTCACTTTATCTAATACAAAAAATACTGGTAAAAATGAGGCCTTTACTGGCTTTTACCATTTGGATGGTATTGTAATTACACCCAACTGCCCCGAAGTTAAGTATATATATTTTTCCCAAATTCGTCATCAGCTTTCCGGCTGATCAGACGAACAAGTTGGCCAACTAATCAAAGCTTTACTCTGCTAGAATCGTGTGCTTGGTAACACTTTGTCAACATCATTTCAGATGGCGTCTGTGAACACTTCAGTTCCTTAGCCACTTCAGAAGACAGTTCAAAAGATAGTCTAGAAGTGGCACGATAAAGATTTCATGTACACGTGGCCCCAGTGCGACATTGAATGCATCGCTAACATGGCCTTTGTGCAAGCTACACCCTCGGGTATTTTTGCTTCTTTTGTCATTCAATTCTTCAGAATCACTCGAGTGTTCCTATTGTGTTTGGATCTTGACAATCCTCACATGTTTTTAGCGAGTCGAAAAATAGCCACGAAATTCGTATATTATATTATATAAAGCTCGATTACCACTCACTGACTGACTGACTGACTGACTCATTGACATGTTTGTTCTCCCAGATGCCACCTCGTAGGGTGAAAATGTTTGGTGGGATCGTATAGAGGGAGTTCCGATGAGTTGGGAATAAATCCTAAAGTACCCCTTTTGTCCCCCATTCGCTCACATCGACCTCGTATCTCGGAAAGTATAGGTCTTAGAGAGTTGGTGCAAAAACTAATGTTGCAGAGGACATTTTTTTATATCCGGTTCCATGAAAAAAAAATTGTCTTTCATACAAAAATAAAATTGTCCCATACAAAATATTTCTGTATGAATACCGTAAACCGTATATTTCGTTTGCCGTAATTTTCATACTGTTTTTGTAGGGAGCCCATGGCTTGTGTGTACTATAAAATTACTGTAAATTTGCTTGATTCTATATAATGGTGGTGGAGGGACATGAGATAACTTTCATAGTTTTTGCAAAGGTCATCATCATCATTTTGGAACATCCAATTTTTTTTTTTTTTTAGTATGCAACGTTCATCATGTTTATTTTGGAACATCCACATTTTTTTAATTATGCCTCATCCACAATGATCACTTTGGAACGTCAATTATTATTTTTTTTTTTTTATTATGCAACATCCACTGTGATATTTTGGTACATCATTTTTTTTAATTATGCGTCATCCACAGTGATCACTTTGGAACGTCAATTTTTTTTTTTTTTTTATTATGTAACATCCACTATGATCATTTTGGTACATCATTTTTTTAATTACGCCTCATCCACAATGATCACTTTGGAACGTCAATTATTTTTTTTATTATGCAAAATCCTTTGTGATCATTTTGGAAAATCAGTTTTTTTTAATTATGCCTCATCCACTATGATCACTTTGGAACGTCATTTTTTTTTTTTTTTTATTATGCAATATCCACTGTGATATTTTGGTACATCATTTTGTTTAATTATGCCTCATCCACAATGATCACTTTGGAACGTCAATTTTTTTTTTATTATGCAACATCCACTGTGATATTTTGGTACATCATTTTTTTTAATTATGCCTCATCCACAATGATCACTTTGGAACGTCAATTATTATTATTTTTTTTATTATGCAACATCCACTATGATCATTTTGGTACATCATTTTTTTAATAACGCCTCATCCACAATGATCACTTTGGAACGTCAATTATTTTTTTTTATTATGCATCATCCAATGTGATCATTTTGGAACATCATTTTTTTTAATTATGCCTCATCCACAATGATCACTTTGGAACGTCAATTATTATTATTTTTTTTGTATTATGCAACATCCACTGTGATCATTTTGGAACATCATTTTTTTTAAATTATGCCTCATCCACATGATCATTTTGGAACGTCATTTTTTTTTATTATGCAACATCCACTGTGATATTTTGGTACATCATTTTTTTTAATTATGCCTCATCCACAATGATCACTTTGGAACGTCAATTATTTTTTTTTATTATGCATCATCCAATGTGATCATTTTGGTACATCATTTTTTTTAATTATGCCTCATCCACAATGATCACTTTGGAACGTCAATTATTTTTTTTTATTATGCATCATCCAAAGTGATCATTTGTTCTCCCAGATGCCACCTCGTAGGGTGCAAATGTTTGGTGGGATCGTATAGAGGGAGTTCCGATGAGTTGGGAATAAATCCTAAAGTACCCCTTTTGTCCCCCATTCGCTCCCATCGACCTCGTATCTCGGAAAGTATAGGTCTTAGAGCGTTGGTGCAAAAACTAATGTTGCAGAGGACATTTTTTTATATCCGGTTTCATGAAAAAAAAATTGTCTTTCATACAAAAAAAAAATTGTCCCATACAAAATATTTCTGTATGAATACCGTAAACCGTATATTTCGTTTGCCGTAATTTTCATACTGTTTTTGTAGGGAGCCCATGGCTTGTGTGTACTATAAAATTACTGTAAATTTGCTTGATTCTATATAATGGTGGTGGAGGGGCATGAGACAACTTTCATAGTTTTTGCAAAGGTCATCATCATCATTTTGGAACATCCAATTTTTTTTTTTTAGTATGCAACGTTCATCATGTTTATTTTGGAACATCAATTTTTTTTTAATTATGCCTCATCCACAATGATCACTTTTAGAACGTCAATTTTTTTTTTTTATTATGCAAAATCCTTATTGATCATTTTGGAAAATCAATTTTTTTTAATTATGCCTCATCCACAATGATCACTTTTGGAACGTAATTTTTTTTTTATTATGCAAAATACTTTGTGATCATTTTGGACAATCAATTTTTTTTAAATTATGCCTCATCCACAATGATCATTTTGGAACGTCAATTTTTTTTTTTTTTATATTATGTAAAATCCACTGTGATCATTTTGGGACATCAATTTTTTTAATTATGCCTCATCCACAATGATCACTTTTGGAACGTCAATTTTTTTTTATTATGCAAAATCCTTTGTGATCATTTTGGAAAATCAATTTTTTTTTAATTATGCCTCATCCACAATGATGATTTTGGAACGTCAATTTTTTTTTATTATGCAAAATCCTTTGTAATCATTTTGGAAAATCAATTTTTTTTAATTATGCCTCATCCACAATGATCACTTTTGGAACGTCAATTTTTTTTTTACTATGCAAAATCCTTTGTGATCATTTTGGAACATCATTTTGTTTTAAATTATGCCTCATCCACAATGATCACTTTTGGAACGTCAATTTTTTTTTTACTATGCAAAATCCTTTGTGATCATTTTGGAAAATCATTTTTTTTAAATTATGCCTCATCCACAATGATTATTTTGGAACGTCAATTTCTTTTTTTTTATTATGCAACATCCACTGTGATCATTTTGGAACATCAATTTTTTTTTATTTATGCCTCATCCACTATGATCATTTTTGAACGTCAATTTTTTTTTTTATTATGCGACATCCACTATTCGAACATTCTCTTTGATTGCTTGTTACACTTCGTCATCCTCTTTTATTGTTTCTTCCGCCTCCACATCTTCTATTTTTGCATGTTCCACTTCGTTATCCTTTTAAAATGCTTCTTCTACTTCATATCCTCTTTAATTGCTTCAGTTACTTCATTATGCGCTCTACAAAATTGTGGTGTTTCATACAAAACTTCAATCACTCATATCTTCTAAACGGGAAGAGATAGCCCTAGCAAACTTGTACAAAATATTGGTGTAAATTTTTGGTGGAACTGTTTTTTTATTGTCATCCTTGACATCCTTTTTAAATGCTTCTCTCACTTCGTCATCTTCTTTGAATGTTTTTTCCACTTCGACATCATCTTTGACTGCTTCTTTAACTTCAATTTCCTCTTTGATTGTTTCTCCCTCTTTAATATCGTCTTTGACTGCTTCTTCCATTTCGATATCGTCTTTGATTGCTTTTTTCACTTCGTCATCTTCTTTGAATGCTTCTACCGCCTCGGTATCCTCTTTGATTGCTTACTCAACTTCAATTTCCTTTTTGATTGTTTCTGCCACTTCGATATCCTATTTGATTGCTTCTTCCACTTCAACATTCTCTTTGATAGTTTCTTCCACTTCGATATCCAATCAACAAATTTATGATTTTTCTTACCAAACTTTAATCGCTCGTATCTTCTAAACGGGAAGAGATAGCACTAGCAAACTTTGACAAAATATTAGTACAAATTTTTGATCATTATCATTTTGCAACATACATTTATATTATGCAACGACAATGATGATCATTTTGGAACGTCCAGATTTTTTTTATGCAACGTTCATCATGATCTTTTTTGCAACGTTCAATTTTTTTTATACAACTATTATCATGATCATTTTGGAACATCCAATTTTTTTCTCTTTGATTGCTTGTTCCACTTCGATATCCTCTTTGATTGCTTCTTCCACATTGATATCCTATTTGATTGCTTCTTTAACTTTGATATCCTCTACGATTGCTTGTTCCACTTCGATATCCTCTTTTATTCCTTCTTCATCTTCAATATCCATTGGATTGCTTCTTCATCTTTGATATCCTCTTTGATGGCATTTTCACTTCGGTATCCTCTGTAAGGGCTCCTTCCTCTTTGATTTCTGTTTGATTGCTTCTTGCACTGCAATATTTTCTTTGATTGCGTCTTCATATTCGATATCGTTTTTGATTGCATTTTTACTTCGATATCCTGTGATGGCTTCTTCCACTTTGATATCCTCTTTGATTGCTTCTTCCACTTCGATATCCGCTTTGATTGCTTGTTCCATTTTGATATCGTCTTTGACTATTTCTTTCACTTCGATATCGTCTTTGATTGCTTTTTTCACTTCGTCATCCTCTTTGAATACTTCTACCAACTCGGTATCCTCTTTGATTCCTTAGTCAACTTCAATTTCCTCTTTGATTGTTTTTGCTACTTCGATATCCTATTTGATTGCTTCTCCCACTTCAATATCCTCTTTGTTTACTCCTTCCACTTCGATATCATCTTCGATTTCCTTTTGATTGCTTCTTGCACTGCATTATTCTCTTTGATTGCGTCTTCATCTTCGATATCGTCTTTGATAGCATTTTCACTTCGATATCCTCTGTGATGGCTTCTTCCACTTCGATACCCTCTTTGATTGCTTGTTCCACTTCGATATCCTCTTTGATTGCTTCTTCCACATTGATATCCTATTTGATTGCTTCTTTAACTTTGATATCATCTACGATTGCTTGTTCCACTTCGATATCCTCTTTTATTCCTTCTTCATCTTCAATATCCATTGGATTGCTTCTTCATCTTTGATATCCTCTTTGATGGCATTTTCACTTCGGTATCCTCTGTAAGGGCTCCTTCCTCTTTGATTTCCGTTTGATTGCTTCTTGCACAGCAATATTTTCTTTGATTGCGTCTTCATATTTGATATCGTTTTTGATTGCATTTTTACTTCGATATCCTGTGATGGCTTCTTCCACTTTGATATCCTCTTTGATTGCTTCTTCCACTTCGATATCCGCTTTGATTGCTTGTTCCATTTTGATATCGTCTTTGACTATTTCTTTCACTTCGATATCGTCTTTGATTGCTTTTTTCACTTCGTCATCCTCTTTGAATACTTCTACCAACTCGGTATCCTCTTTGATTCCTTAGTCAACTTCAATTTCCTCTTTGATTGTTTTTGCTACTTCGATATCTTATTTGATTGCTTCTCCCACTTCAATATCCTCTTTGTTTACTCCTTCCACTTCGATATCATCTTCGATTTCCTTTTGATTGCTTCTTGCACTGCATTATTCTCTTTGATTGCGTCTTCATCTTCGATATCGTCTTTGATAGCATTTTCACTTTGATATCCTCTGTGATGGCTTCTTCCACTTTGATACCCTCTTTGATTGCTTCTTCCACTTCGATATCCTCTTTGATTGTTTCTTCCGCCTCGACATCTTCTATTTTTGCATGTTCCACTTCGTTATCCCTTTAAAATGCTTCTTCTACTTTCATATCCTCTTTAATTGCTTCAGTTACTTCATTATGCTCTCTACAAAATTGTGGTGTTTCGTACAAAACTTCAATCACTCATATCTTCTAAACGGGAAGAGATAGCCCTAGCAAACTTGTACAAAATATTGGTGTAAATTTTTGGTGGAACTGTTTTTTTATTGTCATCCTTGACATCCTTTTTAAATGCTTCTCTCACTTCGTCATCTTCTTTGAATGTTTTTTCCACTTCGACATCATCTTTGACTGCTTCTTTAACTTCAATTTCCTCTTTGATTGTTTCTCCCTCTTTAATATCGTCTTTGACTGCTTCTTCCATTTCGATATCGTCTTTGATTGCTTTTTTCACTTCGTCATCTTCTTTGAATGCTTCTACCGCCTCGGTATCCTCTTTGATTGCTTACTCAACTTCAATTTCCTCTTTGATTGTTTCTGCCACTTCGATATCCTATTTGATTGCTTCTTCCACTTCAACATTCTCTTTGATAGTTTCTTCCACTTCGATATCCAATCAACAAATTTATGATTTTTCTTACCAAACTTTAATCGCTCGTATCTTCTAAACGGGAAGAGATAGCACTAGCAAACTTTGACAAAATATTAGTACAAATTTTTGATCATTATCATTTTGCAACATACATTTATATTATGCAACGACAATCATGATCATTTTGGAACGTCCAGATTTTTTTTAATGCAACGTTCATCATGATCTTTTTTGCAACGTTCAATTTTTTTTTATACAACCATTATCATGATCATTTTGGAACATCCAATTTTTTTCTCTTTGATTGCTTGTTTATCTTTGATTGCTTCTTTAACTTTGATATCCTCTACGATTGCTTGTTCCGCTTCGATATACTCTTTTATTCCTTCTTCATCTTCAATATCCATTGGATTGCTTCTTCCACTTCGATATCGTCTTTGATTGCTTTTTTTACTTCGTCATCCTCTTAGAATGCTTCTACCACCTTGGTATCCTCTTTGATTTCTTCCTCAACTTTAATTTTCTCTTTGATTGTTTCTGCTACTTCGATATCCTATTTGATTGCTTCTTTCACTTCAATATCCTCTTTGATTGCTTCTTCCACTTCGATATCATCTTTGATTGCTGCTTCCACTTGGAAATCCTCTTTGATTTGATTGCTTCTTCCATTTCGATATCGTCTTTGACTGCTTCTTACACATGGATATCCTCTTTGATGGCTTTTAACAGCTCGATATCCTCTTTAATTACTTCTTCGACTAAAAGAAAAACACGCGAGCTGCGAGCAGCTCGCGCACAACGCAACCTCTAGTTATACTATATATAGCTCGATTACCACTCACTGATTGATTGACTGACTGACTGACTGACTGACTCATTGACATGTTTGTTCTCCCAGATGCCACCTCGTAGGGTGAAAATGCTTGGTGGGATCGTATAGAGGGAGTTCCGATGAGTTGGGAATAAATCCTAAAGTCCCCCTTTTGTCCCCCATTCGCTCCCATCCACCTCGTATCTCGGAAAGTATAGGTCTTACAGCGTTGGTGCAAAAACTAATGTTGCAGAGGACATTTTTTTATATCCGGTTTCATGAAAAAAAAATTGTCTTTCATACAAAAAAAAATTGTCCCATACAAAATATTTCTGTATGAATACCGTAAACCGTATATTTCGTTTGCCGTAATTTTCATACTGTTTTTGTAGGGAGCCCATGGCTTGTGTGTACTATAAAATTACTGTAAATTTGCTTGATTCTATATAATGGTGGTGGAGGGGCATGAGACAACTTTCATAGTTTTTGCAAAGGTCATCATCATCATTTTGGAACATCAATTTTTTTTTTTTTTTTTAGTATGCAACGTTCATCATGTTTATTTTGGAACATCAATTTTTTTTTAATTATGCCTCATCCACAATGATCACTTTTGGAACGTCAATTTTTTTTTTTTATTATGCAAAATCCTTTGTGATCATTTTGGAACACCAATTTTTTTTTAATTATGCCTCATCCACAATGATCACTTTTGGAACGTCAATTTTTTTTTTATTATGCAAAATACTTTGTGATCATTTTGGAAAATCCATTTTTTTTTTAATTATGCCTCATCCACAATGATCATTTTGGAACGTCAATTTTTTTTTTATTATGCAAAATCCACTGTGATCATTTTGGAACAACAATTTTTTTTTAATTATGCCTCATCCACGATGATCACTTTTAGAAAAGTCATTTTTTTTTTAATATGCAACATCCACTGTGATCATTTTGGAACATCAATTTAACGTCATTTTTTTTTATTATGCAAAATCCTTTGTGATTATTTTGGAAAATCAATTTTTTTTAATTATGCCTCATCCACAATGATCACTTTTGGAACGTCAATTTTTTTTTATTATGCAAAATACTTTGTGATCACTTTGGAAAATCAATTTTTTTAAATTATGCCTCATCCACAATGATCATTTTGGAACGTCAATTTTATTTTTAATTATGCAAAATCCTTTGTGATCATTTTGGAAAATCAATTTTTTTTAATTATGCCTCATCCACAATGATCACTTTTGGAACGTCAATTTTTTTTATTATGCAACATCCACTGTGATCAATTTGGAACATCAATTTTTTTTTAATTATGCCTCATCCACAATGATCATTTTGGAACTTCGAAATACTTTTTGATTGCTTCTTGCACTTCGATATCTTTTTATCAAAATTATGATTTTTCTTAAAAAACTTTAATCGTTCGTATCTTTTAAACGGTAAGAGATAGACATAACAAACTTTTATAAAATGTTAGCACAAATTTTTGGTGGAATCGTTATTTTACGGTTATCATCGCCCTTGCCATCATTTTGAATTCTTCTCTCACTTCCTTTTCGTTTTCGAATGTTTCTTCCACATTGATATCCTCTTTAATTGTTTCTATAACTTCGAAATCCTCTTTGATGGCATTTTTACTTCAATATACTTTTGAATTGCTTTTTCTAATTTCATATTTTCTTCAATTACTTCTTTTACTTCAATTTCCACTCTACAAAATTATGGGTTTTAATACAAATTGTAAATCGCTCGTATCTTCTAAACGGGAACAGTTACGCCTAGCAAACTTTTACAAAATATTGGTACAAATTTTTGGTCGAACAGTTTTTTTATTACCATCATTGCTCTTGACATCCTTTTTGAATGCTTCTCTCACTTGGTCTTCCTCCTTGAATGCTTCTTTCACCTCGATATCCTCTATTTTTGCTTCTTCCACTTTGATATCCTTTTTAATGTCTTTTTCTACTTATATGTCTTCTTCAATTGCTTCTTTTACTTCAATTTCCACTCCACAAAATTATGGGTTTTCTTACAAAACTTAAATCGCTCGTATCTTTTAAACGGGAAGAGATAGCTCGAGGAAACTTTTACAAAATATTAGTATAAGTTTTTGGTGAAACCGTTTTTTATTTTTTTCATTGTCCTCGACGTCTTTTACTCAATTTTAATTTCTTCTTTAATTGTTTCTGCTACTTCGATATCCTATTTGGTTGCTTCTTTCACTTCAATATCCTCTTTGATTGCTTCTTCCACTTCGATATCATCTTTGATTGCTTCTTCCATTTCGATATCCTCTTTGATTGCTTTTTTCACTTCGTCATCCTCTTAGAACGCTTCTACCACCTCGGTATCCTCTTTGATTGCTTACTCAACTTTAATTTCCTCTTTGATTGTTTCTGCTACTTCGATATCCTATTTGATTGCTTCTTTCACTTCAATATCCTCTTTGATTGCTACTTCCACTTCGATATCGTTTTTGACTGTTTCTTCCACTTCGATATCGTCTTTGATTGCTTTTTTTACTTCGTCATCCTCTTAGAATGCTCTTACCACCTCGGTATCCTCTTTGATTGCTTACTCAACTTTAATTTCCTCTTTGATTGTTTCTGCTGCTTCCATATCCTATTTGATTGCTTCTTTCACTTCAATATCCTCTTTAATTGCTGCTTCCACTTGGAAATCCTCTTTGATTTGATTGCTTCTTCCATTTCGATATCGTCTTTGACTGCTTCTTACACATGGATATCCTCTTTGATGGTTTTTAACAGCTCGATATCCTCTTTAATTACTTCTTCGACTAAAAGAAAAACACGCGAGCTGCGAGCAGCTCGCGCACAACGCAACCTCTAGTTATATTATATAAAGCTCGATTACCACTGACTGACTGACTGACTGACTCATTGACATGTTTGTTCTCCCAGATGCCCCCTCGTAGGGTGAAAATGTTTGGTGGGATCGTATAGAGGGAGTTCCGATGAGTTGGGAATAAATCCTAAAGTACCCCTTTTGTCCCCCATTCGCTCCCATCGACCTCGTATCTCGGAAAGTATAGGTCTTAGAGCGTTGGTGCAAAAACTAATGTTGCAGAGGACATTTTTTTATATCCGGTTCCATGAAAAAAAAATTGTCTTTCATACAAAAAAAAAATTGTCCCATACAAAATATTTCTGTATGAATACCGTAAACCGTATATTTCGTTTGCCGTAATTTTCATACTGTTTTTGTAGGGAGCCCACGGCTTGTGTGTACTATAAAATTACTGTAAATTTGCTTGATTCTATATAATGGTGGTGGAGGGGCATGAGACAACTTTCATAGTTTTTGCAATGGTCATCATCATCATTTAGGAACATCCAATTTTTTTTTTTTTTTTTAGTATGCAACGTTCATCATGTTTATTTTGGAACATCCACATTTTTTTAATTATGCCTCATCCACAATGATCACTTTGGAACGTCAATTATTATTATTTTTTTATTATGCAACATCCACTGTGATCATTTTGGTACATCATTTTTTTAATTACGCCTCATCCACAATGATCACTTTGGAACGTCAATTTTTTTTTTTTTTATTATGCAACATCCACTGTGATATTTTGGTACATCATTTTTTTCTAATTATGCCTCATCCACAATGATCACTTTGGAACGTCAATTATTATTATTTTTTTTTGTATTATGCAACATCCACTGTGATCATTTTGGTACATCATTTTTTAAATTATGCCCCATCCACAATGATCACTTTGGAACGTCAATTATTTTTTTTGTTATGCAACATCCACTGTGATCATTTTGGTACATCATTTTTTTAATTATGCCTCATCCACAATGATCACTTTGGAACGTCAATTTTTTATTTTTTATTATGCAACATCCACTGTGATCATTTTGGTACCTCATTTTTTTTAATTATGCCTCATCCACAATGATCACTTTGGAACGTCAATTATTTTTTTTTATTATGCAACATCCACTGTGATCATTTTGGTACATCATTTTTTTAATTATGCCTCATCCACAATGATCACTTTGGAACGTCAATTATTATTTTTTTATTATGCAATATCCACTGTGATCATTTTGGTACATAATTTTTTTTAAATATACCTCATCCACAATGATCACTTTGGAACGTCAATTATTTTTTTTTTTTATGCATTATCCACTGTGATCATTTTGGAACAACATTTTTTTAATTATGCCTCATCCACAATGATCACTTTGGAACGTCAATTATTATTTTTTTATTATGCAATATCCACTGTGATCATTTTGGTACCTCATTTTTTTTAATTATGCCTCATCCACAATGATCACTTTGGAACGTCAATTATTTTTTTTTATTATGCAACATCCACTGTGATCATTTTGGTACATCATTTTTTTAATTATGCCTCATCCACAATGATCACTTTGGAACGTCAATTTTTTTTTTTTTTTATTATGCAACATCCACTGTGATATTTTGGTACATCATTTTTTTCTAATTATGCCTCATCCACAATGATCACTTTGGAACGTCAATTATTATTATTTTTTTTTGTATTATGCAACATCCACTGTGATCATTTTGGTACCTCATTTTTTTTAATTATGCCTCATCCACAATGATCACTTTGGAACGTCAATTATTTTTTTTTATTATGCAACATCCACTGTGGTCATTTTGGTACATCATTTTTTTAATTATGCCTCATCCACAATGATCACTTTGGAACGTCAATTATTTTTTTTTATTATGCAATATCCACTGTGATCATTTTGGTACATAATTTTTTTTAAATATACCTCATCCACAATGATCACTTTGGAACGTCAATTATTATTTTTTTTTATGCCACATCCACTGTGATCATTTTGGTACATCATTTTTTTAATTACGCCTCATCCACAATGATCACTTTGGAACGTCAATTTTTTTTTTATTATGCAACATCCACTGTGATCATTTTGGTACCTCATTTTTTTTAATTATGCCTCATCCACAATGATCACTTTGGAACGTCAATTATTTTTTTTTATTATGCAACATCCACTGTGATCATTTTGGTACATCATTTTTTTAATTATGCCTCATCCACAATGATCACTTTGGAACGTCAATTATTATTTTTTTATTATGCAATATCCACTGTGATCATTTTGGTACATAATTTTTTTTAAATATACCTCATCCACAATGATCACTTTGGAACGTCAATTATTTTTTTTTTATGCATCATCCACTGTGATCATTTTGGAACAACATTTTTTTAATTATGCCTCATCCACAATGATCACTTTGGAACGTCAATTATTATTTTTTTATTATGCAATATCCACTGTGATCATTTTGGTACCTCATTTTTTTTAATTATGCCTCATCCACAATGATCACTTTGGAACGTCAATTATTTTTTTTTATTATGCAACATCCACTGTGATCATTTTGGTACATCATTTTTTTAATTATGCCTCATCCACAATGATCACTTTGGAACGTCAATTTTTTTTTTTTTTTTATTATGCAACATCCACTGTGATATTTTGGTACATCATTTTTTTCTAATTATGCCTCATCCACAATGATCACTTTGGAACGTCAATTATTATTATTTTTTTTTTGTATTATGCAACATCCACTGTGATCATTTTGGTACCTCATTTTTTTTAATTATGCCTCATCCACAATGATCACTTTGGAACGTCAATTATTTTTTTTTATTATGCAACATCCACTGTGGTCATTTTGGTACATCATTTTTTTAATTATGCCTCATCCACAATGATCACTTTGGAACGTCAATTATTTTTTTTTATTATGCAATATCCACTGTGATCATTTTGGTACATAATTTTTTTAAATATACCTCATCCACAATGATCACTTTGGAACGTCAATTATTATTTTTTTTTATGCCACATCCACTGTGATCATTTTGGTACATCATTTTTTTAATTACGCCTCATCCACAATGATCACTTTGGAACGTCAATTTTTTTTTTATTATGCAACATCCACTGTGATCATTTTGGTACCTCATTTTTTTTAATTATGCCTCATCCACAATGATCACTTTGGAACGTCAATTATTTTTTTTTATTATGCAACATCCACTGTGATCATTTTGGTACATCATTTTTTTAATTATGCCTCATCCACAATGATCACTTTGGAACGTCAATTATTATTTTTTTATTATGCAATATCCACTGTGATCATTTTGGTACATAATTTTTTTAAATATACCTCATCCACAATGATCACTTTGGAACGTCAATTATTTTTTTTTTTTATGCATCATCCACTGTGATCATTTTGGAACAACATTTTTTTTAAATTATGCCTCATCCACATGATCATTTTGGAACGTCAATTTTTTTTTATTATGCAACATCCACTGTGATCATTTTGGAAAATCAATTTTTTTTTGTAGCACAAATTTTTGGTGGAATCGTTATTTTACGGTCATCATCGCCCTTGCCATCATTTTGAATGCTTCTCTCACTTCTTTTTCGTTTTCGAATGTTTCTTCCACATTGATATCCTCTTTAATTGTTTCTATAACATCGAAATCCTCTTTGATGGCATTTTTACTTCAATATACTTTTGAATTGTTTTTTCTATTTTTATATTTTCTTCAATTACTTCTCTTACTTCAATATCGACTCTACAAAATTATGGGTTTAAATACAAATCTTAAATAGCTCGTATCTTCTAAACGGGAAAAGTTACCCCCAGCAAACTTTTACAAAATATTGGTACTAATTTTTGGTGGAATAGTTTTTTTAATACCATCATTGCCCTTGAGATCCTTTTTGAATGCTTCTCTTACTTCGTCTTCCGCTTTGAATGCTTCTTTCACCTCGATATCCTCTATTTTTGCTTCTTCCACTTTGATATCCTTTTTAATTGCTTTTTCTACTTATATATTTTCTTAATTGCTTCTTTTACTACAATTTCCACTCTACAAAATTATGGGTTTTCATATAAAATTAAATCGCTCGTATCTTCTAAACGGGAAGAGTTACGCCTAGCAAACTTTTACAAAATATTGGTACAAATTTTTGGTGGAATAGTTTTTTTAATACCATAATTGCCCTTGACATCCGTTTTGAATGCTTCTCTCACTTGGTCTTCCTCCTTGAATGCTTCTTTCACCTCGATATCCTCTATTTTTGCGTCTTCCACTTTGATATCCTTTTTAATGTCTTTTTCTACTTAAGTATATGTCTTCTTCAATTGCTTCTTTTACTTCAATTCCCACTCTACAAAATTATGGGTACAAATACAAATCTTAAATCGCTCGTATCTTCTAAACGGGAAGAGTTACGCCTAGCAAACTTTTACAAAATATTGGTTCAAATTTTTGGTCGAATAGTTTTTTTATTACCATCATTGCTCTTGACATCCTTTTTGAATGCTTCTCTCACTTGGTCTTCCTCCTTGAATGCTTCTTTCACCTCGATATCCTCTATTTTTGCTTCTTCCACTTTGATATCCTTTTTAATGTCTTTTTCTACTTAAGTATATGTCTTCTTCAATTGCTTCTTTTACTTCAATTTCCACTCCACAGAATAATGGGTTTTCATACAAAACTTAAATCGCTCATATCTTTTAAACGGGAAGAGATAGCTCGAGGAAACTTTTACAAAATATTAGTATAAGTTTTTGGTGAAACCGTTTTTTATTTTTATCCTTGTCCTCGACGTCTTTTACTCAATTTCAATTTCCTCTTTAATTGTTTCTGCTACTTCGATATCCTATTTGATTGCTTCTTTCACTTCGATATCCTCTTTGATTGCTTCTTCCACTTCGATATCATCTTTGATTGCTGCTTCCACTTGGATATGCGCTTTGATTTGATGGCTTCTTCCATTTCGATCGTCTTTGACTGCTTCTTACACATGGATATCCTCTTCGATAACTTTAAACAGCTCGATATCCTCTTTGATTGCTTCTTCCACTTTGATATTCTCTTTTATTGCTTCTACCAATTCGATATCATCTTCGATTTCCTTGATTGCTTCTTGCACTGCAATATTCTCATTAATTGCGTCTTCATCTTCGATATCGTTTTTGATCGCATTTTCACTTTGATATCCTCTGTGATGGCTTCTTCCACTTCGATACCATCTTTGATTGCTTCTTCCACTTTGATATCCTCTTTGATTGCTTCTTCCACTTCGATATCGTCATTGACTGTTTCTTCCACTTCGATATCGTCTTTGATTGCTTCTTCCATTTCGATATCCTCTAAGATTGCTTCTTCCTTTTCGATATAGTCTTTAATTGCTTTTTTCACTTCGTCATCCTCTTTGAATACTTCTACTACTTCGGTATCCTCTTTGATTCCGTAGTCAACTTCGATTTCCTCTTTGATTGTTTTTGCTACTTCGATATCCTATTTGATTGCTTCTTCCACTTCAATATCCTCTTTGATTACTCCTTCCACTTCGATATCATCTTCAATTTCCTTTTGATTGCTTCTTGCACTGCAATATTCTCTTTGATTGCGTCTTCATCTTCGATATCGTCTTTGATAGCATTTTCACTTCGATATCCTCTGTGATGGCTTCTTCCACTTCGATATCCTCTTTGATTGCTTCTTCCACTTCGATATAGTCTTTGATTGCTTTTTTCACTTCGTCATCCTCTTAGAATGCATCTTCCACCTCGGTATCCTCTTTGATTGCTTACTCAACTTTAATATCCTTTTTGATTGTTTCTGCTACTTCGATATTCTATTTGATTGCTTCTTTCACTTCAATATCCTCTTTCATTGCTTCTTCCACTTCGATATCATCTTTGACTGCTGCTTCCACTTGGATATCCTCATGGCTTTGATTGCTTCTGCCATTTCGATATCGTCTTTGACTGCTTCTTACACATGGATATCCTCTTTGATAGCTTTTAACAGCTCGATATCCTATTTGATTGCTTCTTCGACTAAAAGAAAAACACGCGAGCTGCGAGCAGCTCGCGCACTACGCAACCTCTAGTTATATTATATAAAGCTCGATTACCACTGACTCACTGACTGATTGACATCATTGTTCTCCCAGATGCCACCTCGTAGGGGGGAAATGTTTGGTGGGATCGTATAGAGGGAGTTCCGGTGAGTTGGGAATAAATCCTAAAGTACCCCTTTTGTCCCCCATTCGCTCCCATCGACATCGTATCTCGGAAAGTATAGGTCTTAGAGCGTTGGTGCAAAAACTAATGTTGCAGAGGACATTTCTTTATATCCGGTTCCATGAAAAAAAAATTGTCTTTCATACAAAAAAAAAATTGTCCCATACAAAATATTTCTGTATGAATACCGTAAACCGTATATTTCGTTTGCCGTAATTTTCATACTGTTTTTGTAGGGAGCCCACGGCTTGTGTGTACTATAAAATTACTGTAAATTTGCTTGATTCTATATAATGGTGGTGGAGGGACATGAGATAACTTTCATAGTTTTTGCAAAGGTCATCATCATCATTTTGGAACATCCAATTTTTTTTTTTTTTTTAGTATGCAACGTTCATCATGTTTATTTTGGAACATCCACATTTTTTTAATTATGCCTCATCCACAATGATCACTTTGGAACGTCAATTATTTTTTTTTTATTATGCAACATCCACTGTGTTCATTTTGGTACATCATTTTTTTTAATTATGCCTCACCCACAATAATCACTTTGGAACGTCAATTATTTTTTTTATTATGCATCATCCACTGTGATCATTTTGGAACATCATTTTTTTTTCAGTTATGCCTCATCCACTATGATCACTTTGGAACGTCAATTTTTTTTTTTTTATTATGCAACATCCACTGTGATATTTTGGTACATCATTTTTTTTAATTATGCCTCATCCACAATGATCACTTTGGAACGTCAATTTTTTTTTTATTATGCATCATCCACTGTGATCATTTTTGAACATCATTTTTTTTTCAATTATGCTTCATCCACTATGATCACTTTGGAACGTCAATTTTTTATTTTATTTTTATTATGCAACATCCACTGTGATATTTTGGTACATCATTTTTTTTAATTATGCCTCATTCACAATGATCACTTTGGAACGTCAATTATTATTATTTTTTTAATTATGCCTCATCCACAATGATCACTTTGAAACGTCAATTATTATTATTTTTTTTGTATTATGCAACATCCACTGTGATCATTTTGGTACATCATTTTTTTTAATTATGCATCATCCACAATGATCACTTTGGAACGTCAATTATTTTTTTTTATTATGCAACATCCACTGTGATCATTTGGGAACATCATTTTTTTTAATTATGCCTCATCCACAATGATCACTTTGGAACGTCAATTATTTTTTTTTATTATGCAACATCCACTGTGATAATTTTGGAAAATAGTTTTTTTAATTATGCCTCATCCACAATGATCACTTTGGAACGTCAATTATTATTATTTTTTTGTATTATGCAACATCCACTGTGATCATTTTGGTACATAATTTTTTTAATTACGCCTCATCCACAATGATCACTTTGGAACGTCAATTATTTTTGTTTTTATTATGCATCATCCACTGTGATCATTTTGGAACATCATTTTTTTTTTAATTATGCAACATCCACTGTGATCATTTTGGAAAATCAATTTTTTTTTGTAGCACAAATTTTTGGTGAAATCGTTATTTTACGGTCATCATCGCCCTTGCCATCATTTTGAATTCTTCTCTCACTTCCTTTTCGTTTTCGAATGTTTCTTCCACATTGATATCCTCTTTAATTGTTTCTATAACTTCGAAGTCCTCTTTGATGGCATTTTTACTTCAATATACTTTTGAATTGTTTTTTCTATTTTTCTATTTTCTTCAATTACTTCTCTTACTTCAATATCGACTTTACAAAATTATGGGTTTTAATACAAATCTTAAATCGCTCGTATCTTCTAAACGGGAAGAGTTACCCCCAGCAAACTTTTACAAAATATTGGTACTAATTTTTGGTGGAATAGTTTTTTTAATACCATCATTGCCCTTGAGATCCTTTTTGAATGCTTCTCTTACTTCGTCTTCCGCTTTGAATGCTTCTTTCACCTCGATATCCTCTATTTTTGCTTCTTCCACTTTGATATCTTTTTAATTGCTTTTTCTACTTATATATTTTCTTCAATTGCTTCTTTTACTACAATTTCCACTCTACAAAATTATGGGTTTTAATACAAATCTTAAATCGCTCGTATCTTCTAAACGGGAACAGTTACGCCTAGCAAACTTTTACAAAATATTGGTACAAATTTTTGGTGGAATAGTTTTTTTAATACCATCATTGCCCTTGACATCCATTTTGAATGCTTCTCTTACTTCTTCTTCCACGTTAAATGCTTCTTTCACCTCGATACCCTCTATTTTTGCTTCTTCCATTTTGATATCCTTTTTAATTGCTTTATCTACTTATATATTTTCTTCAATTGCTTCTTTTACTTCAATTCCCACTCTACAAAATTATGGGTTTTAATACAAATCTTAAATCGCTCGTATCTTCTAAACGGGAACAGTTACGCCTAGCAAACTTTTACAAAATATTGGTACAAATTTTAGGTCGAATAGTTTTTTTATTACCATCATTGCTCTTGACATCCTTTTTGAATGCTTCTTTCACCTCGATATCCTCTATTTTTGCTTTTTCCACTTTGATATCCTTTTTAATTGCTTTTTCTACTTATATATTTTCTTCAATTGCTTCTTTTACTACAATTTCCACTCTACAGAATTATGGGTTTTAATACAAACCTTAAATCGCTCGTATCTTCTAAACGGGAACAGTTACGCCTAGCAAACTTTTACAAAATATTGGTACAAATTTTAGGTCGAATAGTTTTTTTATTACCATCATTGCTCTTGACATCCTTTTTGAATGATTCTCTCACTTGGTCTTCCTCCTTGAATGCTTCTTTCACCTCGATATCCTCTATTTTTGCTTCTTCCACTTTGATATCCTTTTTAATGTCTTTTTCTACTTATATGTCTTCTTCAATTGCTTCTTTTACTTCAATTTCCACTCCACAAAATTATGGGTTTTCATACAAAACTTAAATCGCTCGTATCTTTTAAACGGGAAGAGATAGCTCGAGGAAACTTTTACAAAATATTAGTATAAGTTTTTGATGAAACTGTTTTTTATTTTTATCATTGCCCTCGACGTCTTTTACTCAATTTCAATTTCCTCTTTAATTGTTTCTGCTACTTCGATATCCTATTTGATTGCTTCTTTCACTTCAATATCCTCTTTGATTGCTTCTTCCACTTCGATATCATCTTTGATTGCTGCTTCCACTTGGATATCCTCTTTGATTTGATTGCTTCTTCCATTTCGATCGTCTTTGACTGCTTCTTACACATGGATATCCTCTTCGATAACTTTAAACAGCTCGATATCCTCTTTGATTGCTTCTTCCACTTTGATATCCTCTTTTATTGTTTCTACCAATTCGATATCATCTTCGATTTCCTTTTGATTGCTTCTTGCACTGCAATATTCTCTTTGATTGCGTCTTCATCTTCGATATCATTTTTGATAGCATTTTCACTTCGATATCCTCTGTGATGGCTTCTTCCACTTCGATACCCTCTTTGATTGCTTCTTCCACTTCGATATCCTCTTTGATTGCTTCTTCCACTTCGATATCCTCTTTGATTGCTTCTTCCACTTCGATATCGTCTTTGACTGTTTCTTCCACTTCGATATCATCTTTGATTGCTTTTTTCACTTCGTCATCCTCTTAGAACGCTTCTACCACCTCGGTATCCTCTTTGATTGCTTACTCAACTTTAATTTCCTCTTTGATTGTTTCTGCTACTTCGATATCCTATTTGATTGCTTCTTTCACTTCAATATCCTCTTTGATTGCTTCTTCCACTTCGATATCGTTTTTGACTGTTTCTTCCACTTCGATATCGTCTTTGATTGCTTTATTCACTTCGTCATCCTCTTAGAACGCTTCTACCACCTCGGTATCCTCTTTGATTGCTTACTCAACTTTAATTTCCTCTTTGATTGTTTCTGCTACTTCGATATCCTATTTGATTGCTTCTTTCACTTCAATATCCTCTTTGATTGCTTCTTCCACTTCGATATCGTTTTTGACTGTTTCTTCCACTTCGATATCATCTTTGATTGCTTTTTTTACTTCGTCATCCTCTTTGATTGCTTACACAACTTTCATTTCCTCATTGATTGTTTCTGCTGCTTCGATATCCTATTTGATTGCTTCTTCCATTTCGATATCGTCTTTGACTGCTTCTTACACATGGATATCCTGTTTGATGGCTTTTAACAGCTCGATATCTTCTTTAATTACTTTTTCGACTAAAAGAAAAACACGCGAGCTGCGAGCAGCTCGCGCACAACGCAACCTCTAGTTATATTATATAAAGCTCGATTACCACTGACTGACTCACTGACTCATTGACATCATTGTTCTCCCAGATGCCACCTCGTAGGGGGGAAGTGTTTGGTGGGATCGTATAGAGGGAGTTCCGGTGAGTTGGGAATAAATCCTAAAGTACCCCTTTTGTCCCCCATTCGCTCCCATCCACCTCGTATCTCGGAAAGTATAGGTCTTACAGCGCTGGTGCAAAAACTAATGTTGCAGAGGACATTTTTTTATATCCGGTTCCATGAAAAAAAAATTGTCTTTCATACAAAAAAAAAATTGTCCCATACAAAATATTTCTGTATGAATACCGTAAACCGTATATTTCGTTTGCCGTAATTTTCATACTGTTTTTGTAGGGAGCCCGCGGCTTGTGTGTACTATAAAATTACTGTAAATTTGCTTGATTCTATATAATGGTGGTGGAGGGACATGAGATAACTTTCATAGTTTTTGCAAAGGTCATCATCATCATTTTGGAACATCCATTTTTTTTTTTTTTTTTTAGTATGCAATATTCATCATGTTTATTTTGGAACATCCACATTTATTTTTAATTATGCCTCATCCACAATGATCACTTTGGAACGTCAATTTTTTTTTATTATGCATCATCCACTGTGATCATTTTTGAACATCATTTTTTTTTTTAATTATGCCTCATCCACAATGATCACTTTGGAACGTCAATTATTATTTTTTTTTATTATGCATCATCCACTGTGATCATTTTGGAACATAATTTTTTTTAATTATGCCTCATCCACAATGATCACTTTGGAACGTCAATTATTATTATTTTTTTATTATGCATCATCCACTGTGATCATTTTGGAACATAATTTTTTTTAATTATGCCTCATCCACAATGATCACTTTGGAACGTCAATTATTTTTTTTATTATGCAACATCCACTGTGATCATTTTGGAACATCATTTTTTTTAAATTATGCCTCATCCACATGATCATTTTGGAACGTCAATTTTTTTTATTATGCAACATCCACTGTGATCATTTTGGAAAATCAATTTTGTTTGTAGCACAAATTTTTGGTGGAATCGTTATTTTACGGTCATCATCGCCCTTGCCATCATTTTGAATTCTTCTCTCA
The DNA here is from genome assembly GCA_963924445.1 of Philereme transversata. NCBI lineage: Eukaryota > Metazoa > Arthropoda > Insecta > Lepidoptera > Geometridae > Philereme > Philereme transversata. Next base: position 12,057,844 of record OZ004353.1, read on the forward strand.
CTTCCTTTTCGTTTTCGAATGTTTCTTCCACATTGATAACCTCTTTAATTGTTTCTATAACTTCGAAATCCTCTTTGATGGCATTTTTACTTCAATATACTTTTAAATTGTTTTTTCTATTTTTCTATTTTCTTCAATTACTTCTCTTACTTCAATATCGACTCTACAAAATTATGGGTTTTAATACAAATCTTAAATCGCTCGTATCTTCGGGAACGGGAAGAGTTACCCCCAGCAAACTTTTACAAAATATTGGTACTAATTTTTGGTGGATTAGTTTTTTTAATACCATCATTGCCCTTGAGATCCTTTTTGAATGCTTCTCTTACTTGGTCTTCCTCCTTGAATGCTTCTTTCACCTCGATATCCTCTATTTTTGCTTCTTCCACTTTGATATCCTTTTTAATTGCTTTTTCTACTTATATATTTTCTTCCATTGCTTCTTTTACTTCAATTCCCACTCTACAAAATTATGGGTTTTAATACAAATCTTAAATAGCTCGTATCTTCTAAACGGGAACAGTTACGCCTAGCAAACTTTTACAAAATATTGGTACAAATTTTTGGTGGAATAGTTTTTTTAATACCATCATTGCCCTTCACATCCGTTTTGAATGCTTCTCTTACTTCGTCTTCCACTTTAAATGCTTCTTTCACCTCGATATCCTCTATTTTTGCTTCTTCCACTTTGATATCCTTTTTAATTGCTTTATCTACTTATATTATTTTCTTCACTTGCTTCTTTTACTTCAATTCCCACTCTACAAAATTATGGGTTTTAATACAAATCTTAAATCGCTCGTATCTTCTAAACGGGAATAGTTACGCCTAGCAAACTTTTACAAAATATTGGTACAAATTTTGGTCGAATATTTTTTTTATTACCATCATTGATCTTGAAATCCTTTTTGAATGCTTCTTTCACCTCGATATCCTCTATTTTTGCTTCTTCCACTTTGATATCCTTTTTAATTGCTTTTTCTACTTATATATTTTCTTCAATTGCTTCTTTTACTACAATTTCCACTCTACAAAATTATGGGTTTTAATACAAAACTTAAATCGCTCGTATCTTCTAAACGGGAAGAGTTACGCCTACCAATTTTTACAAAATATTGGTACAAATTTTTGGTGGAATAGTTTTTTTAATACCATCATTGCTCTTGACATCCTTTTTGAATGCTTCTCTCACTTGGTCTTCCTCCTTGAATGCTTCTTTCACCTCGATATCCTCTATTTTTGCTTCTTCCACTTTGATATCCTTTTTAATGTCTTTTTCTACTTATATGTCTTCTTCAATTGCTTCTTTTACTTCAATTTCCACTCTACAAAATTATGGGTTTTCATACTAAACTTAAAACGCTCGTATCTTTTAAACGGGAAGAGATAGCTCGAGGAAACTTTTACAAAATATTAGTATAAGTTTTTGGTGAAACCGTTTTTTATTTTTATCATTGTCCTCGACGTCTTTTACTCAATTTCAATTTCCTCTTTAATTGTTTCTGCTACTTCGATATCCTATTTGATTGCTTCTTTCACTTCAATATCCTCTTTGATTGCTTCTTCCACTTCGATATCATCTTTGATTGCTGCTTCCACTTGGATATCCTCTTTGATTTGATTGCTTCTTCCATTTCGGTCGTCTTTGACTGCTTCTTACACATGGATATCCTCTTTGATAGCTTTTAACAGCTTGATATCCTCTTTGATTGCTTCTTCGACTTCGATATCATCTTTGATTTCTGCTTCCACTTGGATGTCCTCATTGATTTGATTGCTTCTTCGATTACGATATCGTCTTTGACTGCTTCTTACACATATATATCCTCTTCGATAGCTTTTAGCAGCTCGATATCTTCTTTGATTGCTTCTTCCACTTTGATATCCTCTTTTATTGCTTCTACCATTTCGATATCATCTTCGATTTCCTTTTGATTGCTTCTTGAACTGCATTATTCTCTTTGATTGCGTCTTCATCTTCGATATCGTCTTTGATAGCATTTTCACTGCGATATCCTCTGTGATGGCTTCTTCCACTTCGATACCTTCTTTGATTGCTTCTTCCACTTCGATATCCTCTGATTGCTTCTTCCACTTCGATATCGTCTTTGATTGCTTTTTTTACTTCGTCATTCCCTTAGAATGCTTCTACTACCTTGGTATCCTCTTTGATTGCTTACTCAACTTCAATTTCCTCTTAGATTGTTTTTCCTACTTCGATATCCTGTTTGATTGCTTCTTCCACTTCAATATCCTCTTTGATTACTCCTTCCACTTCGATATCATCTTCAATTTCCTTTTGATTGCTTCTTGCACTGCAATATTCTCTTTGATTGCGTCTTGGTCTTCAATATCGTCTTTGACAGCATTTTCACTTCGATATCCTCTGTTGTGGCTTCTTCCACTTCGATACCCTTTTTGATTGCTTCTTCCACTTCGATATCCTCTTTGAATGCTTCTTACACTTCGATATCGTCTTTGACTGTTTCTTCCACTTCGATATCGTCTTTGATTGCTTTTTTCACTTCGTCATCCTCTTAGAATGCTTCTACCACCTCGGTATCCTCTTTGACTGCTTACTCAACTTTAATTTCCTCTTTGATTGTTTCTGCTACTTCGATATCCTATTTGATTGCTTCTTTCACTTCAATATCCTCTTTTATTGCTTCTTCTACTTCGATATCATCTTTGATTTCTGCTTCCCTTTGGAAATGCTCTTTGATTTGATTGCTTCTTCCATTTCGATATCGTCTTTGACTGCTTCTTACACATGGATATCCTCTTTGATGGCTTTTAACAGCTCGATATCCTCTTTAATTACTTCGTCGACTAAAAGAAAAACACGCGAGCTGCGAGCAGCTCGCGCACAACGCAACCTCTAGTCTAATATATAAAACTTCCATGTCACAATGATAGTTACCGTACTCCTCCGAAACGGCTTTACCGATTTTTACCAAATTTTATATGCGTATTCAGTAAGTCTGAGAATCGACTACTATCTATTTTCCATACCCCTAAGTGATAAGGGTATTTCACCCTTAAATTTTTATTTTTTTATTTTTTGAAGATATTTTTTGTTTTTATTTTTTATGATACAGCATTCAAAAATACATGCAACCCTAAATTTTTACCCTTCTACCACCAACCTCTATCTCAACTTAGCAACAGAACATCTAAGGCGGTACGAAGTTCGCGGGGTCAGCTAGTAAACAGTAAAATAATCGTGACCTAGAATAAAACATGTTAGTACTAAGTAGTAGATAATGTCTCTAGATAACAAAGTACCAGGCAAGCAGACGTAGAAAGAAGCTAAAAACTCTACTAATATGTTTTTGTCGAAATCCCTCAAGGGTCGTTTGCAGAATAAATTTGAGTGCTCTGTACGTATCATGTTTTTTTCATGCGACAAATAGTTTTCACTCTTTTTTGTACATCCTGAACGTTCTAAAACAAAATGTTGCTTTGAAACTATATGTACCTATAGTTAATATAGTTATGTGTACTTAAACTCTGTATGTGGTCCATTATGCGTGAGAGAGTTGACTATATGGATAGCCAGCCTAACTCCGACCAGAAGCGCAGAAGTTTCCTGGGGTCTTCGCAGGCTTCACGGAGTGACCTTGGATTGTCCAGGATTTCTGCACGTTGTGCTGTTACCCCCACGCATTCCAGGACTACGTGGGCAGCTGATTCTTCTTCGGTGAGACATGCCCTGCAGAGCGAGCTGTCTGTTGCTCCGATGATGTTGGTTGGGTTAAGTTCGTTTTAATTAATTTCTTGGCTATGATTATTATTGAACACCTACATTTCCATACACAATTTTTTTTCCTTAGCAAGAATACCAGCCAACGAGGTATTTGAGGTTGTTTAGGGGGATGGAATCGTAAACAATGTTCAAATAAAAGAGATTAAAAAAAAACTCATATCCTAGCCCGGAATTAAACCTGCGTATAGTACTCAAAAAAACATTGTAACAAATTACCTAATCATCACATTGAGGTGAAGGTCACGAAACTTGAAACTTTACCGCAAATAAATGTCTTTATGCATTAGCCGCATCTCCGCTACAAACCACCATCCTCTGCTCGTGGTGAACAAGCCATAATACCCAAATCTATACTCATTATAGCCGTGCTCAGGCGAATAGCTTTAGTTCCATCCTATCCTAGGTATTTTATGGCTGCAATTATAGCGGGCTCCTGTGTAATTGTTACACACGTTACTACATTTTCATTTCCACAAAATGGGAGGTGGGATTGAGAAGAAACACATTTTTATAGAACTGAAAAGTAAAAAGTGCCTTAGTTAAAGATCATCGTTCATTTGTCACAATCATGATTAAAATTTCAATTAATGTGTTTCTGTAAATAATATATGCTACTAATTAATAAAAAAATCACTTGCGAACGACTGGACAGATTAGCTTATTTAATGTTAGTTATAGTCTAAATATATTTTTAGGGGATAACAAAATTGGAAAAGTTGCCAGGAAAATTTTGAAATTCGAGAAAAACCGCAAGTGCTTTTTTGTATGGAATTTTTGTTTGAACTTAATACTAGATATTATAGGTTATATTTTAATTTAAAATCCGTGTCCTAGGTGAGTCTGGTTAGTATATTACATACAAAACCTAAAACCAAATATAGAACTAATTTGAAAGCCACCTAGGGCAAATCAGTAAGCAAATAAGGATGGCCTCGATGCGCAAAAAATGGATGAATGGTCCGATAATAAATCAGGAAGTTAGCGGGGCGCTGGCGATTTGTCGTTGAAATAACCATTTGACAGACGACGTTGGAGTAGATTCGGAGCCAGCGGTGACATTTTTAGCTCGTACCTAAACGTAGTAGAACTTATTAGAATACAGAAGATATACCTCCTAAGTAAAAGAGTTTCGTTTATGTTGAAAGCAGCTTAATATCAGCTTGACAACTTGACAAATGTCTTGACAAATATTAACTTGACAATGCAATGCACATAGAAGATTAAATTGTATCAGTCAGCGAGCCGGACACCTTTACGAGTGTCTATCACTTTAACTGTTAGGGAAGAATATATGGCGCTGGTAAATGAGGTTAAGAGTAATTTCAAAGAACCTGTTAATTGAAAATAAAAACTGTATAATCTATGTAGGTATGCTTTTAAAAGAAGGATCGTTGCTCAATTAAATAAAGTAGACGAACAAAGCATGCCACCTCCCTTAGCCTCTCCAATCCGCAAGTTTCTAGACGTTATATTCACGGAATAGTTTCTTCAGGGATGAAAACGCGACCAATAGGGTGCAGTCGTACAAGCCAACTCATCTGCGCCCGCGCTGCAGGGGAGCGGCACGGACGCGTGGGGTGAGGCTCGGCAGTTATGACCGAGCCAACGTTTTTAAAACGACGGTAGGCGTAGAAAAGGCAGATGACAAAAAAAAATCATCTACCCTATATTTATTATGGTTGCGGATTCGATTCCCGCCGCGGAATAAATGTTTGCATGATCTACAGATATTTGTTTCGGATTTAGGTATTTCAGGTAATATTATACCTAAGTAAGTATTTATAAAAAAGTACTTATATAAGTATTCTAGTTCCCATAGACAACCTTTGCTAAGTTTGGGGCTAGATAGCGCTGTGTAAAATGCCCAGCATTATTTACTTATTTTTTTTTAGTGTTTGCTTTAAATTGACCATTGATATCACTTTTAGCCAGAGATGTGCAGACGATGCAGTAAGAATCGCGATTGGAGCCTGGAGGAAAGGCCTACCCCCAGCAATGGGTGAAGCCGGGCTGTGAACGATGATGATGATCAGTTTCACGTACCATACTAGTATTGCATTAGTTATAACGTTCGGAAATCCCCTGTGATTCCCGAGCTACAGTGAGTTTTATGGCTTGCGACGTCTTCACTATTTATCTTGCCAACCGCTGAATAATAAAAACTCTGAATTGGAGAAAAGTTCATATGTTCTTAAAGTTTACTAAATTTTCGTCATATTATATTTAAATACAATAAGTGATATAAAGAAAGGTTAGCAAGTAGGTATGTATATTGATTTGAAAATATGTTTTAATGGTTGATGGTTAGTTGTGTACATGCATATAGACGCATAATTAAAGATTTTATTTGTTTACTGTTACTCGCGACTTCGTACGCGTTACACTTCTAAATGTGTGTAACCTAGAAATAAAGCTAAACCCGCTGTTGCGACTTGACACTCCATTTTTATCCCATGGGAACTGATTTATGTGATAAAAAGTAGCTTATCCAGGTTATAATCTACGTATATACCAAATTTCATCGAAATCGGGTTTGCCGTTACGACGTGATTGAGTGACAAACAAAAAAATAAACGAACATCCAAACTTTCACATTTATCATATTAATGTAATGTAAAAAAAAATGTTCAAAACAAGACACACTAAATTAAACTTCTAAGACAAACTAAAAGAAAACTATTTTCTTTTGACCAAAATGTTCTACTCGTAGTCCTTACCATTACAAATTTCGAACTCTACGTCCCTATGAGGCCGTGTCCTAAAAGTGCATAACCTCTTTAAACTTAGAAACCTTCAAATGAGGTACTCATATAGTACGCTGACTTTCGAGACATTTCATTTTTAAAGAGTATTTGCTTATGTTTTTAAGTGAGTTCAACCTTTTTTGAATAAAATCGGATTGAGTTTTCAAACATGTGTCAAAATAAATAGTAATTTAAATCAAAAGCACTACCCCTTAGTGCTTAATTATTGATATCAACCTCGAAGCAAATCACCGCCAAAATAACTTTCTACCCCTTTTTAACCCTGTTAGGGGATGAATTTCAATAAAATACGAAACATGTCTTCCATCAATTCTGTTAAAAAAGGTTTACGCAAAATTTGAAGTAGATTGGACCAAGGAATCACGTTGCCCATACAAACTTTGCTACCTATTTTCACCCCCTTAGGGGTACAATTTCAGAAAATTCTTATTTATCGTATGCCTACGGCATACAAAGAACAAACCCTCCAAGTTTCAGGTCTCTACGATCAGCGGTTTAGGCTGTGCGTTGATCCGTCAGTCAGTCATTCAGGACAAAGCATTTTATATGTACCTATAGATGAACAAGGCGATGTACAAGAAATATTGATTACTACTACGTATTTCATTGGTGCTATAAAAACTTTGATTTCTTCATTATCTGAATGTGCTTATACGCCACACAATCATAGCTACTTACAATAGAACTGCTACCGAACTATCCCAAGAACAAAACGAATGTGACCAGCTTAAATAAATTAGGCATGGGTCAGACTGCCGGCAAAGGTCACAGATTAACAACGGCTATTTCGGTTCTGACCCGTCGCCGCTCCATTTCTGTTCCCGTCACCGCGTCTAGTTTATAATCGGGCTGGCATTTCCTGACTCTGATGGATTCATTAGGTCCCGAGAGGACCCAAAAAGGAAACCCCGAATTTATGAAACGATTCTTTTGTAACATTTGTTTATTGAGCAGGCACCTCATTGATGTGTATAAAGCTAATACTCATACTCATTTATTCAAACCGTAGGGACACAATGAATACTTGGTTACGTCAATAATAGTACTTAATTAATTACATGTCTTTATTATTTATTAGTAGCTCATTGCACCATAATTTTGGAGGTGCCAGAAACAGACAAACATTTCGTATACATTTACATTTATGCATCTAAATACTAATTAATAAGTATTTAGGTACTTAAGACTAGTGGTTCGCCCCGAACTCTAAATACGTTTAGGGATTGTTGTGCAAGCCGGCCTTAATCTTTGACTAATGAATTAGTGCCACGAAATAAATAACCAACCTACTTAACCTACAGTTTCATTCAAATTACAGGTAACGGGAGTTCATGTTAATTGGTTACTCTTTTTTGGGGTACAAATTGCAGTTTTTCTGTATTTCAGACTTTTGCCTATATTTGTGATACTTAAGCTACACGCATACCAAATTACAGCACTGTGGAGTCTCTGGTATACCCTGTGAATTTTGTCAAAGTTTAGTTTTTATTATGGCTAATAACTAAAAAACTACAAAAATTTTACCTAAAATAAAAATGGGGTCAAAATTTACTAACGACCTTTCATTTAACGTAATAGTCTCATTTTCATTTTTTTTACCCCTCTTGAACCCAATATCTCAACAACTCTTCCAAATTTTTAGCTGTATTAGTCACACCAAAATTGTGCCATCACTACCTTCCTATGTATCAAATTTCACGATGATCGGATCAACGATTCAAAAGTTATCCTCGGACAAACAAACATACATACATACAATGCCGATTTGCCCAAGTTGATTTGGAGATCTCACTTCGCTCGATCAATTATAGCTGCTGTAGAGGGGCATTGTCAAAGAATTGATTATTTAAATTCTAAATAAAAATTGTTGTGTATGTCAGTAAGTATCTAACATTAATTATAAATATCGAATGGCATTAGTCATTGATTACTCAAAATATATACCTTTATAAGTACTAGGTCGGTGGATGGAGGCGCCCGAGGACCGTTCGTTGTAGCAATCTACGAGGGAGTCTATGAATTGAGATTATGGTGATGATATCTAAGTATATCTAAGTATTTCCATAAAGTTGTTAAGCAAATATTACAAAATATATTTCAAATTTATACAAAAGAAATAAGATTTGGTAAAGCGTAGGTGGTCAATCTTTGATGAATTAACATTTAAAGAGCTGACACAGTTTAGAAGTAATCTTAACCTTTCAAAGAACAATAACGGAGTACCGAAACCCTACTAAAAGTTTTACAATGGTCTGAGTAACACCCACACCTAAAGGCGTAGCAAAACTCAGATGTATACCTACTCATTTCTTGCGCCAACTGTATTTTACTGTCGTTAAAAGCCTAAGTATGTGTTTTTACCATATATAATTAAAATGTTATTGCCTGCCAATTTAATTTTCTTTTACCTTGACCCAGTTACGTTGAGTTCTCATTCCTTGAGAGCTAGAAATGTCGAAGCAAATGTTGAGTTGGGGTTAAGGTTGACTTTTTAACTTTAAACTAACTAGGTTAACTCATCTCATCTATATTTTACATCAGATCCAGTCCAGCAGACATCATCTTCCGAAAAGGTATTTTTACCGAAATCTATTATTATGTACATTGTTTAAATTATGCTCGAGGCAGGGTAGACTTGAAGATTATATTTAGAAGTTTGGTCATTACGTAAGGCATGTTATATTATGTGGAGACGACCTTTCTCGGGCGGCTGGTACCTATAGGCACCTTGGCTCATGCATGACAACGCATACGTTGGCTCGACTCCAGCCGCATTGCATTATTAAAAGGGCTTCTCGACCAGCCGCTCTTAAATTAATGCCCGTCTCTAAAAACCTTAACAGCCTCAGGGGCATTATTTTCAAGGTTTCATTTTCACTTACGTGTAGACTTTAGTACCTATTTGCGATCATTGACCGCCATGTTTATGTTTTAAGAAGATACTTTTAAAGAGCTATTTTACGGTGATAAAAGTGATAAAAGTATTTAATTGGAAAAAGTCTGGAACATCATTTACAGTATCACGCAAACCACATTCTTAAACTCCGTACCACATAAAGTAGGATGGAACGTCGTTCACGACATGAAATGGATAAAAAGGTTTTGACTGCCTCCGTGGCGCGGTGGGCGTATAGCCGGCTGAGACGCAGGAGGTAGCGGGTTCAATTCCCGCCGCGGAACAAATGTTTGCATGATCTACAGTTCCGTGTCTGGGTGTTTTTCTATATATTATAAGTATGTATTTACAAAAAAAAAGTATACAAGTATTCTATCAGTTACATATCTAGTTCCCATAGTGCAAGCTCTGCTTAGTTTGAGGCTAGATAGCGCTGTGTGAAATGTCCAGCGATATTTATTTATTTATTTATATATTTTTGGTTTAAAAAATAGGTTATGCTTCTCACTTAAGTATACATAACACTACATAGGTTACCGTGTTTTAGCAAATTTTATTTCATTTTATATTAGATCGTATTGTTGTGAAACAAGTTTTCACATTCGTCCATTTGAAATTCCAATTTTCAAAGATGCTTTGTATCAATTAAAATCACAAAATTTTGTATAAATCCCTGTATAAATGTTAGTCTATATTATAAATAAACTGCCTAAGCCGGTTTTTCAAACTTTATTGTTTGTTTGATACTTACTTTATTGATGTTTATTTGATTCAGATGGTATATATAATGTAGCATAACTAGTTAAACGAAATCGTAAGTAAACTTTGTTATGTTCTAATATCTACTATGACTCGCTAAGTGTAAAAGTTTACCAGTCAGTTAGTAGATCCAAAAGTAACTCAATTGAAGTTTAGAGAAAACAAGAGAACACGCAGGGAATAAAGAGTCCACAAAGTAGTCATTTACATAATCAACTTTGGGGACGTTTTTGTTGATGGAAAGAAAATTATACGGGAACAAGATCGATATTATGAGGGTGATGTTGTTGAGATGAAATATCAAAGATGTACCTACTTACACGTGTATTCAGTACAACATTGACCTGGTTAATTATGTAAAAAAACAAAATGTATTTTTTTAGTACCTATTGAGATTGAATAATTATGCATTAGGTACATTATTTAAAGTAGGTGACTATTAGATTATATAAGAAACAAATATTTAATTGAAAATTGAATGGAAAAATTCTTTATTGCGCAAAAATATATAGATATGAACTTATGCGAGCTTAATGCTAGCAAGCATTCTCTTCCAGTTAACCTTGCGTAGCGTGGAAAATATATTATTACGCCGTAGTTGCACTAGTTTAACATTTTATTATTATTAATTTATTTAATTCAGGTAAAATACATACATAAATAACATGTTATATAATCCTTAAAAAACTAACACAAAATCTTAAAATTTATCAATAAACAATTAGAATAAATAAGCATAATATTATCACAAATAACAAATACAATAAAAATGAAATAATAAATTAAATTAAAATGTCAGATTAAGCTGAATAAACATTTTGTTACATATTTTGTGCAATTTACGTCCAAAAACCAATACAGTAGCACATAACTTTTGAAACTATCATGGTCATTAACACTATTTGTACTAAATACGGGATATTTACCATGATTTGTGAGTTCTTGAGTGTCCCAATATTTCGACGCAGTTGCATGCGCCATGATCACGGGTAAACTGAAGTCTTTGCGAGTCACACTCAATAACAATATCGGGACACTCAAGAACTCACAAATCATGGTAAATATCCCGTTTTTAGTACAAACAGTAGCACATAATAGTTACAAGTAACTTTTTAACAAAAATATAACCGACTTCAGAAAATCGAATCCAGTTATTTTGTTTTATAAAACACATTATGCGTCTGTATAAAATTTGAGGGTTGCCCTCGATTTTTTTGGGATCCCATCATCAGCTCCTGACTTGGCCAATGGAACCACCTGGGAAGAACCACCAAAATGTATTTTCAAAAAAGATTTAATGCGTATTTCGAACGATTTGTACAAAATATTGTACACATTCGCCACCTCACACAGGTATGGCATTATCAAACTTCTATTTATGATCATACAGAAAACTGGTAAAAAATTTATAGGGTGGTACAAATCGTATTGCAAAAAAATACTCCTTTGTGTCTATGAGCCAGTCTCATCCATGACTTGACCGTTCCGCGACCTGAACTATGTCGTCGACCCATCTTCATGACGGTTCTACTTACAGTAAATCATCATGTCGTCATATCAGCCAAAATACGTCTACTGCTGAACATAGACCTCCCCAATAGTATTCCGGAGCGACCGATCTTGTGCTGCCTGCATCCAACGGCTCCCAACAACCTTTATCAGGTCGTCTTTCCGTTTATTGGGTGGCCACTGTTGCGTTTTCTAGAGCGTGGTCTCCACTCGAGATGTTTTCTGTCCCAACGGCCGTAAGTTCTTCGAACTATGTGCCCTGCCCATTGGCACTTCAGCTTGCTAATCCTTTGTGCTATGTCGATTACTTTGGTTCGTCTACGAATCTCCTCATTTCTGATTCGATCTCATAGAAAAACACCAAGCAATTTCTCTCCATAGCACACTGAGCAAAATTTAACCTTTTTATGAGATCCATAGCGAAAGACCACGTTTCTGTACCATACGTTATCAATGGTATCTGATCAAAGACTTACAGTAAATAATATATTATTTTTCTCCATTATTCCAGCGTACCAGTACCAGCCTTTGGGGTGAATGGATGGGGGTGATGCACGGCGATGAGATGGAGTACGTCTTCGGGCATCCTCTGAACATGTCTTTACAGTACCACACGAGGGAACGTGATCTGGCCGCGCACATTATGCAATCCTTCACTAGATTTGCTCTTACCGGGTAAGTCTTCTACTTCGTGTTGACAAGGTTTATTTTGCCATACCGAGGTATTTAGTGAGACTATAGTTTTACCGCTAAAGATGTTGAGTAATCGGCTGTTTCTTTCGCGTCATCTTTATCAGAGTATTCGCTGACGGCAACTTGCCTAAATAATGATGATCTAAGAAAGTTGATAAATCATAAAAATACGTCAAATTTCAACATGTCTAGACACTAATTACGCTATGGGCTCGTTATGCAAGAAAATCTCGGAGTCTTCAAATCCAAAGTGAATAGGTTCTTTCTAGGCAAGTGTGCTCGGACTTCGATCACACCATCACTTACTACCAGGTGAGGTAGTGGTCAAGCGCTTGGCTATAATAAATTAAAAAAAAACATTGTTCGTGGTAACCTAACCTCTAACCTGAATATACAGTTATACAGTGATATTCAGGTTAGACGTGGCCTGAAAAAGTTACCTAGTTTTTTTGTAATTAATCAAGCGAAGCGAGATCTCCAAATCAACTTGGGCAAATCACTAAATGTATGAATGTTTGTTTGTTCGAGTATAACTTTAGAAGCGTTGATCTGATCATCGTGAAATTTGATACATAGGTAGGTAGTGATGGCTCAATTTTAGTGTAACTAAATGAGCTAAAATTGGGGGGTGGTTGTTGAGATATTAGGGTTCAAGAGAGGTAAAAAAAAACAAAATTAGACTATCCGGTCAAAAGGCACGTTTAATAAAAGGTTTTTGTGAGTACATTTTGACTCCGTTTTTATTTATAGTTTGTAAACCTTTTTATTACTTATTTGTAAACCTTGTAGTTTTAAAGTTATCAGCCATAATAAAAACTGAATTTTGACAAAATTCACTGAGTACACCAGTAAACCCACAGTGCTGTAATTTGGCATGCGTGTAGCTTTAGCGACAAAAATATAAGGAAAAGTCTGAAATCCAGGATAACTGCAATTTGTACCCGAAAACAGATAACCACTTTACATGAACTCCCTTTACCTGTAATTTGAATGAAACTGTAGGTCAAGTGATTTGATTACTCATTTCGTGATACTATTTTGAAAATCAAAGATTACTAATAATATATTTTTGTTTTTATGGGAGACTCGCGAGTTCTCAGTTCGGGGCGAACCACTAGTATAGATAGATACCTGAGACCTGAGACAGGCTACTATTAATTGATAAACCACGCGGGAAAATGTTAGTTTCTTATATAAACGAATGTTATTAGGTATTTATGAATCTATGCTAATAGGCTGTAGATAGATAGATAATATTTCTTAAACACTATTAAAAATAACCGAACAAAAGAAAATAATCGTTTTTAATCATAAGTAAAACATGCCTATAAGTTTATTCACCTAATCAGTTTGTATAAAATTTCCAGAAAACCACACAAACCCGATGAGAAATGGCCGCTGTACTCAAAATCCTCGCCCCACTACTACGTGTACACGGCTGACAGCGCCAGCGGACCCGCTGGACCACGTGGCCCCAGGGCTTCTGCATGCGCCTTCTGGAACGATTTCTTAAACAAACTTAACGGTTAGTTGATTAGACACCCTATAAGGACGACTTGCGCAACGATTACTAAATATGATTTAGGGAGTTGTCAAATTATAGAAATATGTCAAAATTAAACATAATTAGTCTTTATTATGCGTTTAGGGATCGTTCTGCAAACCAGGCTTAATGTAGATCCAGACAATAATTACGAAAAGCAGCAGCGCTAATTCGTAACCCCCGGATATTGTACAAGATAGATAAATATTTTATTAATTGTTAATTTCACACGTCGTGTGTCTAGAAGAAATATATATTTTGGTTAATTTATAATCATAATCATTTATTGTCAGAGTATAGGTTATACAGACAGATGTCACATTTAATTTAAATTAGATTCACTATATTCTACCCCACTCAGGGGCGTGCATACGAGGCATCATAATGATATGATTAATTTGACAGAATAATTATAATTGAATACTAAATACTTGACATAAATAGTTCAATGTTACTAACAATATATTAACAATAATATACGAAAAGCTAAGAGATAAATACAATAAATATAGAAATGTGTGTAATAATATTATTAAAAAGTTAAAAAGAGACTACTATAAAACCAAATTGCTGGAAAATCAGGGCAACATCAAACAAACATGGAAAATAATGAGAGAAGTGTGTAATTTTACCCCAAAAAAAATATATCTAGAGAGTTGCTAGAAACTAGTAATAATCCAACACAATCACTTAACCAAGTTAATTCGTACTTTACAACTGTTGGTGAAACGCTTGCAAATGGGACTCTAACAAAAATGAGCACAACAGAAGGTCAACTCGCAAAATTAGCGAGGACATCGAACAGTCCAGTCAACTCTATGTCCCTGACACCTACGGATCCCGCTGAAGTCAGAGCCATGATTTTTGCTCTTAAATCACACAGTGCGCCTGGGTGGGACAAAATTACTGCGAAGTTACTCAAACAATTTATAATGTTCCTCGCTGTACCTATAGCATTTATTTGTAACTTAAGTTTAGAAACAGGGACTTTTCCCACCGCATTTAAACAAGCTGTGGTTTGTCCAATTTTTAAAGCTGGTGATAAAAATAATCCCTCAAATTATAGGCCCATTTCTCTTCTTTCCACGCTGTCCAAAGTCTTGGAAAAGCTAGTTAAGAGAAGAGTCATGCGATACCTCGAAAATAATAGTCTCATAAGCACAAATCAATACGGTTTCAGAGAAGGAAAGTCCACCGAGGATGCAGTCCTGATGCTAACATCTAAAATTACATCCTATCTGGATGGCGGAGACAAGTGTATAGGTATTTTTTTGGACCTCCAAAAAGCATTTGACACTGTCTCCATCCCGATTTTGCTGACTAGACTGGAAAATGTTGGAATCAGGGGCCTAGCTCACGATTGGTTTCAGGATTATTTAACCAAAAGATCGCAGCGAGTACGTGTCGAAAGGCATGAAAGCGACAATGCAGTGTGCACATTTGGCGTACCACAAGGTAGTACTCTAGGGCCTACGCTTTTCCTCATCTACATTAATGACCTATGCAGTACTACCTTGCCTGGTCTCGACTTGCTGATATTTGCAGATGACACTGTATTACTACTTCATGATAAAACTTGGAAAAAAACAGTAGCGCTAACCGAGAACTGCCTCTCAAAGGTGACGATATGGTTAGAGAATAGCCTCCTTACACTAAATACTAGTAAAACGAAATATATGTGCTACAGTATGACGGCCGCGGGAGACCCAGGAACCAATATTAATGTAAAGACCTTTCCTTGTAAACGTAACAGTCGTGAATCATGTACTAGGGGTGATCCAAAAGTAGTGATAATCAGTTATTTCTAGTGCACAGAAAAATACAAAAAAATATCAGTCACTTGCTCAGTTACCCACTAGTTCAGGAAAAAAAAATCATATAAATAAGCCACGATTCCCAGGACATGCCACATTCATTTGAATACGGACTGTCAAGAAGTGAACATAAAAATGGAAAAACACGAAATCAGAGCTGTCATTAAATACCTCTGCTTGAAAAAAATGTGTACCAAAGACATACACAGCGACTTGGTGGAAACATTAAGGGACTCTTCTCCTCCATATTCCACAGTTGCACGCTGGGCTAAGGAGTTTAAGCTGGGAAGAACATCGACAGAAGACGAACACCGCGAAGGACGCCCATCGACGTCCCTCACTGAAGAAAATGTGAAAAAAGTTGAAGAAGTTGTATTGGAAGATCAAAGAGTGACTATCAGGCATGTAGCTGAGGTCACAGGGATCTCATATGGCAGCATTCAAAGAATTCTTGCGAACGAATTGCATATGAGAAAGGTCTCCGCGCGTTGGGTACCGAAAATGTTAAATGACGAGCAAAAGAAGAAACGAGTCGACATGTCAAGAGCAAATCTCGAAAAGTTTCAGGCAGACAAAGATAATATATTACCATACTTATTTCTGCCACCAAGCAGCATTGCTGTGTTTCGGTTTGAAGGGTATGGTTGCCAGTGAAATTACAGGCACATGAGACTTTATTTTTTATATATATTTAGGCACATGAGGCATACAGGTGTAAAGCCTGATGTGCCTGTAATTTCACCGGCAACCGTACCCTTCAAACCGAAACACGGCAATGCTGCTTGGCGGCAGAAATAGGTATGGTGGTAGTACTTCACCGGGCGAGCTCTTTCACAAGGACTACTACTCTCGTTTTTTTGTTGTAACTTAATATCGCTATTATTTATTTATTATGTTCTTAGTGTGGTAACTTTTATTTATCTATATATTCTTATTTTTTGTAATTGTAGTACTGTGCGGGTAGTCATCCGTGATATCTTAATTTTTAAATGGTTCCAACGGAAGATCAGCGGTGTGCCAAAAGCACAACAAATGCTGAGTTGGACGCCTTTTTGTGACGTCGGTCGTTTGGATATAGGTAATTGTGAGACACACATTTGTTAGGTATTGCTGTTCTTGTGTGCATTAATATGTTCTCTTGTATACCTTACTTGTGTGCTGTGTGTTTTTTGTACCGTCACAAATAAATAAATATTAAATATTATAAATAATAAATATATATAGGTACGAGTATTATATAAATATATCACTAAAACGTCAACTCATCGACATATGTGTTCTACATGTCCTAACCTACGGTGCCCAGTCTTGGTCACTGACTGAATCTCAAAAGTCCAGGCTCGGGGTTTGCCAAAGAGCGATGGAGCGCAGCATTTCGGATGTCAAGAGAATAGACAGGATTCGGAACACCTCACTGCGCTCAAGGACCGGTATCGCTGACGTCGGTATAAAGGCTGCCAAGTTAAAGTTGGATTGGGCGGGTCATGTCTCCCGCATGCCAGCAAATAGGTAGGCTAAGATCGTAACTGGATGGAGCCCTGTGGATGGAAAGCGACACCGTGGAAGGCCTAAGAAGCGGTGGCGCGATGATTTGGACGCCTTTTATAGGGACTGGCGGGATTTGGTACAAGATCGAGATAAGTGGAGAGATGAGGGGAAGGCCTTTGCCCAGCAGTGTGACAAGATAGGCTAGATAAAAAAAGGATTGTGTAGTTTTATGAAACCACGGTAAAAGTGAAACTTTGTTTCACATTATAGACATTTTTCCTCGTTGGTACAAATGAGTAATAGTCTATACACTACACGGTCAGCTGATGCGAACTATAGGCGCCGCCATATTGGCCTCGGCTGCTCTGACGAGCGCCTTTCACTTTATCTGTACTTCGCGGCCGACCGTCACGCGACATGCAACACACAGACGAAAAAGTTTGAGACGATGTTATAAAAGATTCACTTAATATATATATATAGTAAATATCTATCTAAGTAGGTACTTACACCAACATTGCTTTCCGACGATTTTATAGAAGTATTTTCAACCATAATTACGTTTATATTTTATTTTGCAGAACTAGAGCATGTACCCTGTGATGGAGCAGTTACTGGTCCATACAGCAGCGTTGCAGGCACCACTCTACCAATAGTGTTGCTCACAACACTCGCCATCACAGTCGCCTTGTAAACGTATATCTGCCAAAACTTATGCAGAATACCGACGCTAATAAAAATGACTTTCTAACAGCTTAAAGTGATTGTTTACCTAGCTCTTAACGTAAAAGTATTATAAACCTAAAAATAAGATAAATAATTTCAAAGGATTATATAATTTTCTACGGACGAGAAACAAAAAAAATTAAAAGCAACTTTTATAGTGATTGGACATTAAAAGAAGAGGTATGTTTAAGATTTTGGACTGAAAACATCGACACACGGTATAGTGTGGTGTTTTGTTGAAACGAAGACAAAATATTTGGAGCGGAAGACAACGTACGTAACGTTTAAATATTTTTTAAAATTATTGTAATATAATAGCAAAATCTTAAATGTTGTTATAGGTAAATTAATTTTACTATGTTCCTTTATCTGAACTGAAATGTTCAGTGTTTCAAAAATACTTTTTATCTGTATGCTACATTTGTTTCATGTTAATCTAATGATTTTAGAATACGCGTGTGTAAGATGTTAAAACTAGAAGATGTTTAATTATTGTAAGCTTTGATTGTTGAAGCAATGCTTTCACACAGCTGTGGGATTATCACTAAACATATCAACGTGTGCCTCTGCTTGAATAGCAATCATACATATCTTAAATGTAGTAAAATTTGATGATTTTATATTGGTAAAGAAATTCGAGTGTATACAGTTAGATAATTTTTTTATCGATATATTTACTATTGTATTATAATGCTATTTGTACCACTTAAAAATCTTATGAACTCCAAATTCTTATGACTTTGAAACAAATAATAAAATATTTTGTAAATAATCCTTTCATAGTTGTTAGATGCGATCTTATGATCATTAAATAGACTATGTAGTAAATATTAAGGTAAAAATTATACAGAGTATCTACAATACATAATATTCCAAATTACATTTGAAAACTATTAAGTATCTACTTTATGAATCACGTGAACTTATTGCTTTGTTTCTTTTACTTCGTGCATTATTATAATTTTTCTCAAAATAATAATCTTTTTGTATCCCATTTCAAAAATAGCTCATGAGTATTTGTAGCTTAGTGATGCTTTAAGTGAGAAACGTCTTATGAACTTAGTAACAATTTTATACTTTTATCTTAATGTTTATACTAAATATTAGTAGTAATTTTGTATCTATGCGATGTCAATTACTATCCTTGGTGGGTTTTAAAAGGGTTGGGAACAGTAAAGGAAGATGCCATATCTATTTACAATGCTTAATAACATGAATACTTCTCAACTTAGCTATCATGATGTTAGTTACGTAGTGTTCTGTGCAATCAATCTATGTTTAATTTAAAAACTGACGTTAAATCTTATAATTGTTCCACAACATTGTTATAAGTTTTACATTTTTCTAGCTTTCTATTTTAGGCATCGACGTAAGTGTTTTTTCCACAATCCATAATACAATAAGTACCAAATGATACAGTACTTATTAGTACAATAAGAATGCACTTTTTAAATTTTGTGTAATTTTTTTTTAGTTTATGTGGCAACTCTGAAATTTGACAGCTGTCATTATTCCGATTAATAAAAATGGAGCGTTATAGAAAAAAGAACTAGTTATCATTGTGAAAGTGAACCTAATGTGTCCACAATTCGAAAAATCGGCGTTCGCTTCACTTTGCTCTATTGCACATTGAATGAATTGCGACGCTTTGCATAGTTTACTGGCTTAAGCTCCTGAGTAAGCTGAATCTTGTAAGGGTGAAGGTGAAGGTTTTACGTCAAAATTTGCTGCGTAGTGCTTCGTGAAATTTGAAGTTGTTGAGCACGATGCCGAATTGATGATTTCGGGTTTTCGGCCACACTCTCGTATGTTTTCGGGTTTACATCAGCAATATTTTCAAGAGATCTACCAGTACGTCGATGCAGAGGAGACTTACTGTCCACGAACGACCCAGTTTCTTTAAATGTTTTGACTACTCTTCGAATTGTCTGAGCGTAACTTTATCTATTTTAATAATGAGTTTTCACATTGATAACACGTTATTCTTTTATGTAACGCTACATTTTTATTAATCTGAACAATCACAGGTAATAGCTGTCAAATTTTAGAGTTGCCACATACACGGAAAAAAAATTACACAATTTTTTAAAAAGTGCACTCTTATTGAGACACTTTATATATCAGCTTTTTTAACCCAGTAAAGTTTAACTTAGTTGTTTATATTGTTCTCTAAAAGTCGCACATCACTGCTTTCTCCTCAATTAGCACAATTTGAGAAGTTGTATGGGATAGCTTTAATTAGATAGTTATAACATTAGTAAATAAAGTGATAAAATAAGCATATCCAATAATAAACATCACATTAATAACTCTGTTAAGGAGTCAGAAAATATAATAAATAAAATTGTTGAAAATCAATACGATAAGCTTTATAAGTGTATGTAAAAATTAAGCTATACATAATTATTTAAATGCTTTGTCAAAACTGTAACCATCATACTCGTACTAAATATTAGTTTACTCGTACCTTTCATTAGGTGTGATATGATTGTTATAAAATTGTAACTGTATTATCTGTGCAGAACAAAATAGGCAACAAATAACAGTTGGAAATATTTGCTAATTATTGTTATGCGCGTTTTGTTATTTGTCGGCCTGATGGAAATATCGGTGACTCTCAAATATTATATAATTTTTTTTAACTTGATAGATCTTCGTTTGACCACAATCTCACCTGATGGTAAGCGATGATGATCTAGAAGAAACCTATTCACGCTTACCTTAAAAAAAGTCGACGGTAAAGTGCATACCTAGCTAAGGTATGCACTTTACCGTCGACTTTTTTTAAGAATCAAGAACGCGCATCAAGAACGTAGAACCAAAATGGAGTGCGCGAATGGGTATATCAACTAGGTACGGATGAAACTGAGCTGTGCACCTGCTTCCCCTTTGATGGAAGGGAGATGACGGGATCAGATCTTATAGTTCCTGGACACATTCTCCAAAATGTGCTTGCAACTTAACAGGCTACATACATGCTATTTTAATATTAGAGAATGTTAAATTATTTTACTAAATTAAAATGTTCCCGTGAAGACCTACTTAACATTTTACTTGTTACATTTCAATTATCAAACAGTCCTATGATGGGATTTTCAAATTAATTATGTGATATAGCAAGATTTTTTGAGGGTAAGTCTTAACTAAGTTTTCAAACGTAAAAATAAATTTGACATGACAGTTGTACATATTGTAGTACACAAACCTAAACCAGTAGGTTACTTACATGTTTAAGTGGTATATGTACCATATACCATCTTTGCTGTTGATTATAAATTTAATAAAAAATATTTATAGTTACTGGCTGTATACTGTAAAATTAAAAGTTGATTATCACATAATCCGTAAATATGAAACGCTACTATTTAATCATACATACAGAGGTTTAAATTATAGTATTATATCGGCCGGTTCTTGAAACACGTATCAATTGGCAAGAATTTTAATATAATTCTTATTAAGAAAGTTAAATAGTGATTCGACATAATTTAAATGATCAAAGAAATTATTCAAAATAAATTAAATAAGATCATGCTCATGGTTTTAGAGCAAAAGTAATATGTAAGATAAAGAATGATTATCGTTTATAACTGGCATAATGAGAGCTTCTTTCTTCTGAAAGGTTATTTGATTGGGTGTCTTCAATTAGAATTTCGATAGGTGCCTTTGAACGTCAACTGTTTCTCTACATTGCCCCTATTCATTGTATACTCGTACATTTTGTTTATTGATTTTAATATTGTGTGGGCTATTAGATAATATAGTTACCTATTCAATATAATTATTTATATACTGGTTGATATAGGGTACGCCTGTAGGAATTAATAATAAGTAAGTAAAAGTTAGATTGAATGTGATAGCCTTAAGTAGATTTTCTGACTGAGTTTAGACCTCTGCCCCCTATTGCTCTTATGAAGTGAATCCTTTTTTTAAATATATATCACCGTGCTGATTCAATATTTTCTGATTATTCAATAGGTATTGTTTATCAGTTGCGAAGATTACACCATAAATAATAGTAATTGTATTAAAAATAGATTAAGAATGCAAATGTATATTACACCTATAGTTCGTTTATCGGTCTTCGGTCAGGGTGTCTTAAGGCAGCATGGTCCATATTAAATGGACTTAGCGGAAGCTGTTTGTCGTAAGGCCAGTGCCGTGATCTTTAATATTCCCTGGCTTTAGTACAAACTAATTGTCTCGGTGATATTATTTAATGTTTATATCACCGTCATCATCATATCAGCTTATAGATTTCTAGAGTGACTGAGATTGTGCACCAAACGACTCTCAGCAATCTTCATCAGGTCATTTTTCCATGTAGTGGAGGGCCGTCATACGCTGCGCTTTTCAGTGCGTGGTCTCCACTCGAGACCCTTTCAGCCCCAATGGCTCTCAGATTTTCGAGCTATGTACCTCGCCCACTGCCACTTCAGCTTGCTAATCCTTTAGGCTATATCAGTGACCTTGGTTTGTCTAAGAATCTCCTTATTTCTGGTATTGTATCTCGTGGTAATCGATCTTTTAGAGCAGGGTTTCTCAAACTTTCGGTTCCACGAACCCCTGTTAAAGTTTCCAGATGACAGCGAACCCCTTAACTAACTAATTAAAACCCCCTCCCCCAAAAGAAAATAATAAAATTGACTGTTGAAGAAAATAAGGGGTTTCTTTCAATAAAAGGTAACAAATAAGGTGCCTAAAGAAATGTCTTTTTAATATTAATGTGATGGGTGTGCTTGTTTATTGTCTCAAATAGAGTCAATTTTAGGAGTCACTTTGGACAATTTTAACTTTAATTCTGACTTGATATCAAGACGAGAAAGAGCGAGCGACGAATTAAGCCGCGCGTGCCATGTGTGCTGCACGTGCCGCCAGTCATCAAGCCACCATTACGTAAAGCTTGTCGCGAACCCCCTGCCGTCGAATGGTGAACCCCTAGGGCTTCGCGTACCTCACTTTGAGAAACCCTGTTTTAGAGAAACACCAAGGATAGCTCTCTCCATAAAGCGCTGAGTGACCTTGAGCCTTATGAGGTCTACAGTGTGAGACCACGTTTCTGTGTCATTATATCATTAATGGTAACATACACTGATCAAAGACTTTCGTCTTCAGACACTGAGGTATTTTGTTATAAATGTAAATTTTTATGTATATGTAGGTATCTAAATGTTAAATGTTAACTGTCTTATGAAGCTTAAACATATCTGTAATGCAAAGTATAAAGTAGGAACTGCTTAAATTAGGTGCTAATTATAATATACGTATACATAATGAATGTGCACTTATTCGTTTTATACTACTGAAAACCCACTTGTATGCCGTTGACGTCGACAATGTCCGTTTTATATTTTCACATGTTGTGCTCATATAATGCTTTTTGTAGAAAAATATACGTAAATTTACGTCACGCATTAAGTTTTTCACATATAGGGGGTGTACCTATTAATTTACTGTTTTTCATCATCATCATATCTACCACAAGACGTCCACTGCTAAACATAGGCCTCCATATATTTCCAGATCGACATTATCTTTGAGATATTTAGAATGTAAGTGTATTTTGTCAAGAATTAGATGTTTTAGATATTTGTCAATAAGTTAATTCGTTTGTACAGTTGCACAAATGTTTATTTCACTGTAGCAAAAATATATATTTTAAATTGAGGCATATAAAACAATAGTTAAATTTATGTTGCTTTAAATATTTGATTATTATCTGTATTCAAGATTACTCAATAAAATATAGTTAAATTCTGATTTTTAATCGGTGTTTGGATTGCTAAACCTTTCTTTTGCAACGCAGTTAAAATTTTAGAAACCCAAATAATTAAAGTTGAAAGGTTCCTATAGATTCAAGAAGTTCTATTAGACTCGGGTTTCTCTAAAAAATGTGTAAAAACAGTATTGTTTCTTATTAGGCTTAGAAGAACTTATATTCAACAAAGCAAAACATAATATATCATTATATTGACCATAATAATATAATAAGTATCAAATTAACTATCTACACCGTTGCCAGACCCAGTTTAATTGGCAAGTGGTAAACATCGCCTATAACAAAGTATTTCCTCGTAGGTCACGCACCTTAGAAACGTGCCCTATGATGCACTGCTCTGTGTGCTTGAGGCATACAGATGTAAAGCTTCACGTGCCTGCAATTTCACCAGCAAAGATACCCTTCAAACCGAAGCAGTGCTGGTTGACAGCAGAAATATGGTGATAGTTCTTGCCCATAAGTCATTCCCAGCAAAGCGAGATCTCTAAATCAACTTGGACAAATCGGCGTTGTATGTATGTATGTTTGTTTTTCCGAGGATAACTTTCGAAGCGTAGATCCGATTATCGTGAAATTTTAAACATAGGTAGGTAATAATGGCACAATTTTGGTGTGACTAAATGTGAGCTAAACATGTTGGGGCGTTGTTTAGATATTAGGGTTCAAGAGGGGTAAAAATAAATGAAAATGAGACTATTAGGTCAAGTGGAACGTCAAATGAAAGGTCTCCATTAATACATTCAGAACCCGTTTTTATGTTTAGTAAAGTTTTTGTAGTTTTTGAGTTATTAGCCATAATAAAAACTAAACTTTGACAAAATTCACAGGGTACACCAGTGACCCGACAGTGCTATAATTTGGTATGCGTGTAGCTTAAATATCACAAATATGGGAAAAAGTCTGAAATCCAGAATAACTGCAATTTGTACTCCAAAACCGAGAACCAATTTACATGAATTCCTGTTACCTGTAATTTGAATGAAACTGTAGGTCAAGTTCGTTGGTTATATATTTCGTACCGTGGCACTATTTTGATAGTCAAAGATGACGTATATATTTTTTTGTTTTTATGGTAGACTCGCGAGATCTCAGTTCGGGGCGAACCACTAGTTATTAAGTTTATTATTCGATACGAATGCGAAGGCCGAAAATTGGAAAACTATGCTATTTGTTTAGGACTGTGTCAACATGCTCTAGGCTAGCCATAGTTAAACGATTGACTTTTGTTTTATTTTATTGTTGTAGGAACGACTAACAAAGGTAAATTATATACCTTTGCTAGTAAATCGTGTTACGTGAATGTATACACAACCGTGATATGAGGTATTCAATTATTTTATAGCCTCGAAGTTGGACTCGCGATGAACCAGTCATATACCAAACATATGATCAACAGCACCAGACGCAAAGTGCGAGTGGGAATAGAGGAGATTACATATGTCGATGACTATATACCTCGGCCAAATGGTCTCTTTTCAGGCGGGACAAGAGAAAGAAGTGGTTCGTCGCACTAAAAACGTCTGGAACGCCTATTGAAAAACCTATTGAAAAACGCCTATTGAGCCTCAAAAAATAGCCCATGGATATAAGCATTCTTCCTATTCTTACTTAAGGTGCACAAACCTGGTCTTTGACGGCACTTTAAATGTCAAAACTTGGGGTCTGCCAGAGGGCGATGGAGCATAGTATATTGGGAGTTAGACTCATAGACCGCATAAAAAATACCATACAGGGCTTTAATATAAAAATCGCCGATGGGACTGGGTGGGACACGTGTGTCGAATGCGCAATGACTTGTGGGCTAAGATAACCACCGAGTGGGTCCCGCAAGACGCGAGATCGTGTGGCCCGGCCCAGGCAAAGATGGCGGGACGAACTTGACGCGCATAGTGCGAACTGGTTGACAGAAGCCCTATACCGGGATGAGTGCAAGAAGTGAAGGGAAGCCTTTGCCCAGCAGTGGGATCCAGTGGGCTCTTTAGATTAGATTAGATTCAATTATTTTAGCACATATATGTTGCACCACTATTTGAAAATAATTAAAGGTTTTTCATTGACACGTCAAAAGAGTGATTTTATTGCATCCTATTAAACCTGATTTGAAATGCTTGATATACAATAATTAACAAATAACAAAATACAGAAGAAACAGTTTAATTATTTAAAGCCGGTTGTTAACAATCTGTAGATACCACAACTGGTCTACTAGTATACCGCAATAACAGACCCGGTAGAATTCTTTTTAAAAAGTCCTAGCCTTGGTTTTGACCACAAGTTTGCCTGATGGGAAGCGATGATGCAGTCTACGATGAACAACGTATGCCTAGAAGAAACCTGTTCACTCGCGACTTGAAGACACCCAGGCCCCTGTTCAACCAACATTACAAATCGTAAAATACAATCGCTTGTACCGATGGCGGTTGTAATTATCAGGAAACTCAGATGAAGGTGAGTCTTTGCGGTGATAATTGCAAAGAGATGCAGAGAAAATACAAATAAGAGGACTTCTTTAGCCATGTTTGTTGTCTTATAGTCTAAGTTCTTTAAGATAAGGTTCAGGGTATTAAATAAAAACATTGATTATTATTATTACGGAGATTTATTTCGACAAATATATAGCTAGTGCGCTATTTGATAACAATTGCATTAATATATGATGCTAACTGACTAGACAAGAACGATGATTGTGGATTAACTTGAGGTAATTAAACTTTCAAAATGGGATCCAACCATTTAAAAGTTTTGGGAGAATATTATAAGTGTTGAAATATGATTATTATTTGAATGATTACTTCCCCTTGAATATTTAATTATAACTTTATTATGTTTCGTTTTAATTTACGATTAATTAATACATTTCAATAAAATATTTGTATTAGGTACTTATTCTTGATGACGCTGAGATGATGAACTACACATGTATTTAAAAATTGGGTAGGTATCTATATTATCTATTATTTTCATCTACTCTCGAAATATCAAGTATTTTTTTATATTAAATCTAACTTCTTAACTAGCACAGTTTCATAATCTAAAAACTCGTTGGAAATAAATAATTCAATGTAAATAAAAAAATCTAAAATTTTTATAATTAAGATGATATGAAAATAAAATTCCATTATTTTTTTATTTTAGTTTGTATTCGCAAGACGTATCCTGATAAATGAAAAAAATTGGCTAAGTACCCATGTATCCCTGACGGGTAAGCAATGCTCAGAAATTGTGTGTGATCTCATATGATTATGTTTTTTTTAAAAGATAACACAACTAAAACTTAAAATGATAGTATGTTCTTAGATCTTTAATCCAAAATTCTTGCTTTAAAATATCATATCGCTACACGGATAGGTCGATTACTTTTCAATTAGCATGTCGTTCATTCCGCATAGAAGGTCAGCATGTTCCAGCTCATCCATCGGAAGGGGGGCGAAGGCCAGGGTCACTGAGTTGTGGTAGCGGCCGCTGGACACCAGCCGGACCACGGAGTCTTCGCAAGCGATGTAGAGGGGACGTCGAGCTGGTAATAAGACAAGTTAATTAGCTAGTCATGAATGAATGAAAACACGTTATTGTACACCATAAAAACAAATAAGCGGTCTTATCGCTTAGAAGCGATCCCTTCCAAATAATCTTTGGATGCAGTCATGGTACCAAGATAAACATTTCAAACGCAGTGCCCATAAGTTGATAGCTGGAGAGATGATGACACATTTGGGGATGGTGTATTACGTCATAAAAAAATGTTCCTACTGTATCTAAGTAGTGAATCCGGAATCGAGAGCCAGACTGAGTGTTTCCGGTTATTTCGCAGTTGCATAGTTTCCTATAATATTTTTATGATCTCAAGCGGCCTAAAACACCATCCCTAAATGCGTCATCAGTTGAAAACAACAGTTTAAAAACAAGTTTTGTTTTAATATGGCTAATAACTCAAAAACTCCAAGGATTAAACTAAAAATAAAAACAGGGTTGAAATGTACTAATGAAAGCCTTTCATTTGACGTCCCACTTGACCTAATAGTCTCACTTTAATTTTTTTTTACCCCTCTTGAACCGCAATATCTCAACAACCCCCCCCCCCACACACACACACATTTTTACCTCATTTAGTCACACCAAAATTGTGCCATCACTATCACCTATGTATCAAATTTCATGATGATCGGATCAACGCTTCGAAAGTTATTCTCGGACAAACATACATACATACAACGCCGATTTGCCCAAGTTGATTTGGAGATCAACTCCTTCGATCGCCAACGTTTCGATCGACCAAAAATTTAAGAGAAAGCAATAAGTTCCAACGCGTGGGAAGGAGCTAAGTAACCAGTACTCTTTATTACTATACTTCGCATCTTATTTTTAGTTCTAATATTTCAAATACGACCTTATTTTATGACAAACCCCGCTCCATTTTCTATTTTTCACATATGCCGTGGGTGTGAAACCTTTCATTGTGGGCGTCATTCAAATTGTATAAATTTCCGTACCTACTCAATGCTAATTTGCTACACAGTCTTCTGGGAGACCTTAATGCCTAGGGAGTTTGTCTCGGAAACAAAATGTATGGTGGAAAAACTTTAAATAATAAATGATAATTTAGCTATATATGAAGGGAAGGGATTTTTTTATTGGTCACTTGGTCACAACCTCATGGTAAGTGTTGCACGGCCTGTGGCATAAATGCATAGTGCGTTCTCGTATCAAGAGGAAGGTTGCGGGTTCAAGTCCCGTCTAGGCTTGAAATTTTTGAGATGGTTTTTGAAATCTTGAAAGTCGGGTTAGTTTACACCATTTATAACTCAAGAACAGCTAGTCCGATTTTGTTGATCTTTGATTTTTTCGGTTTGTCTTCGTCCCGAATAGCAGAATAACTAGTAAAATATGAGAAAAAATTCACGCAAAAAAAATTATAAAGAATATTCATTTTCTTATACATAGATGCAGCTAGTGATCGCCGATTGACAATTCTACCGGTGACGTACATTGGCAGCCCGCGTCATATGCATGTCAAGGCGGTACAAAGTTCGCCGGGTCAACTAGTTTTGTATAAAAGTTATTTAATATTAAATAAATCTGTTTCTGTTTGCTCAACATTTTAATTTTAATTAAAAACCTCTTCTTTTATGTTCTCATAGCACATAACATAATTATAATCATTAGTATATTAACAGTGTCTAGCTTGATCATGCCTTCTAAACATGTTTCTGGGAACTGAACTAGATCATGACTAGAATTAGCATACCTTGATGTAACTTGTATCTAATTTTTCTTTTTTCGTTTACTAAATAACTAAAATTAAAATAAATATTTATGCACGTTTATGTGTGATAGAGATCTATTTCAATTGCTATTGCAGGAATAGGAAATAAAATAATCCTCTTTCACAAATTTCTTTACTTCATAGATTCCTGAATGCTGGTCCAAAAGGAAAAAGTATTTCTGCCTAATGTCCACTGCTTAACGAAATCGATGGTTGGTCGGAAATAAATGTGAGTGCCGTCGGGTGGAAAGCTTTTAGCATGGCCGATTCATAGGGAAATACGACATTTATGATCATTTCAATAGAAGAAATATTAAATGGAACTTGCTACTGGATTTTCCGGGCATCGATTATTTGATTTACCATAATATTTAATACAGAAAATATATTTTTTCTTACCTATAGAATCCATTTACTTGAGCTATATTAAAACTAGTGATTCGCCCCGAACTGAGATCTCACGAGTCTTCCATAAAAACAAAAAAATATTATTCGTAATCTTCGACTATCAAAATAGTGCCACGAAATGCATAACCACTTAACTTGACCTACAGTGTCATTCAAATTACAGGTAACGGGAGTTCATGTTAATTAGTTACCCTTTTTTGGGGTACAAATTGCAGTTATTCTGGATTTGAGACTTTCCTATATTTGTAATACTACACGAACACCAAATTACAATACTGTGGGGCCACTAGTGAACCAAAGTTTAGTTTTTATTAATGCTAATAACTCAAAAACAATAAGGACTAAGCTAAAAATAAAAACAGGGTTAAAATGTACTAATGAAGACCTTTTATTTGACGTCCTATTTGACCTTATAGTCTCATTTTAATTTTTTTTTACCCCTCTTGAACCGCAATATCTCAACAACCCCCCCCCCCCACACACACACACATTTTTAGCTCATTTAGTTACACCAAAATTGTGCCATCACTATCTACCTATGTATTAAATTTCACGATGATCGGATCAACGCTTCGAAAGTTATCCTCGGACAAACAAACATTCATACATTTAGCGATTTGCCCAAGTTGATTTGGAGATCTTGCTTCGCTCGATCAATTAAAAAAGAGCCGCTTGTTTTATTTGCATGACTGCACCGTATTAAGAATAACAGTAGATACTCCTCAATTACAGGATTTGTCTTTTGTCTATATTGTGACTGTGTTTGTTACTTCAGTCCAGGTCACGTAATAGGGTTAGTTTTTGCTCGTTACCTTCATTAGAGTCGAGTCCACAAACGTTGTCGAGTACCTCCATTTTCGTGTGGTCGAGTCCTCCAGCGCCACCGATATCTACATAGTCTGGGAGACCACGCTTTGTGCACTGCAAACAATGTAGATTTTATGAAAAAGAGCCCTTTTTGAGTGGAAAATTTAAATAACATGAAATTTGGAATTCGAATAAAAACGTAGAGCGAATTTTAGATGCATATTTTTTCAAAAACTCTATCGTCTACTCAAAAGAAGTGTGAAGTTTGTGATAGAATAAAATTTGCAACCAAAAGCAACTTTAGCGCCTGAAAAGAAATAAGTAAAAATGTGCATTAATTAAAATCGGTTTTAGAATTTAATACATAAATGAATGAATGAAAATTCTTTATTATACCTTACAAGCTAAACACAACAGATATAAAAATAAAAAATAAATCACATAAATGTAAGCATAATGGGCGGTCTTATCGCTTAACAAAGCGATCTCTTCCAGACAACCTTTGGATGGAGAGGATCATTGCTTAATGGAAGATTGGCTGAGGTGTAAAAAGAATAAACTTAATAATAGCAAAAGAAAAATTACTTAACCTTAAATACATAAATAATAGGTACATAAATAATTTTAAATAAGTAAATATCATATATAAAATAAATAAATATGTACTTACATACATACATATATTAATATATACATATATCAATAATATTATAGATCAGTTGAATAATCACGACTCTTCATGGAGGTAAAAGTTTTTGAGTCTAGCTTTAAATACGGAAGGTGAGGGGGATTTTCTAATGGAGACCGGCAAGGCATTCCATAATCGGACAGTTTGGACGGAAAATAAATTTCTTTGTTCACCTTTGTCCATTCTAAATTTTACAAAATGCACCAAAACGAATTCCATGTTACATTTCGCTCAATTGAAAAGGTTCAATTTTCTTTTGATCGTGTTTACATTTCGAGTGTGAACAATTTTGCTTAAATCCGGTGCAAACACCTGCTCGAACGAATTAATTGGTTAAATTTTTTTACAGCGTTAATTGTTTGAGTAGCAGTTTATGTAAAAATGTTTTCTTAGAAAACTTAGTAACCTAAATGTAATCCACCTATATGTATGTTTTATTAATTGTTAAAGTGGCTAACCAAAAGCATAAAAAGTTAGCCTTGATGTTGATACATTGATTTAAATTTTTCAAGTGAATCATTTTCGTTTTTGAATTTTTTTGACAGAATTCGGAACACCTCACTGCGCTCAAGGACCGGCATCGCTGACGTCGGTATAAAGGCTGCCAAGATAAAGTGGGATTGGGCGGGTCATATCTCCCGCATGCCAGCAAAAAAGTGGGCTAAGGTTGTAACTGGATGGAGCCCTGTGGATGGAAAGCGACACCGTGGAAGGCCTAAGAAGCGGTGCCGCGATGATTTGGATGCTTTTTATAGGGACTGGCGGGATTTGGTACAAGAACGAGTTAAGTAGAGAGATGAGGGGGAGACCTTTGCCCAGCAGTGGGACAGCGTAGGCTAGATCAAAAAAAATTATCCACTCAAAAGATCTGCGTAGTGTTTGTATGTCCGCAGTTTGCTAACATAGAATGTGGTGCAAGCGTAGCATGACTCATTCAAATCGTGTGTCAACAACGCCCTGCCTATAACGCCACTAAAGTGTCTGATAAGGCTTTTAATTACTTGACAGTTCAATTAAGCCCAGTTTGTCACTTTGATCTCTACCCTCCCAATTATGTAAATCATCTAAACGCTCAGCATTAACTGGATCCATTTAGGGTTGTTTCAGAAGAACTAAGCAATTTCCAACGGCCACTTAGGGATAATGAAGGCTTGCATTTTTGATTTGGTTTTAATATTGATAACATTTTCCATTCACAATCAGTTAGTAGTCTACGCAATATAACGATTTATTAAAATTGCAATACCTACGTTTCATTACACAGTCTCTTCATACACGTCCCATTGCATTATAATAAAGCACTCACATGATGGATGGTTCCAGTCTCAATCTCCAGTCCCTGCCCTCTCTTCACCGACTGTCCCACATTAAGGTCCAGCACATGCACTGTCGTGGGAGACACGGCCAGCACGGTACAGTTGCCAGTCTCGCCGTGATTCCGCAGTGTGAACACCCCCTCAGCTCCAAACAGCATTACGTTACATGCTGAATAATAATTTGCAATCAAAAAGGTTGTTAGTATTCAATTACAAAGTAATTTTCGACAAACTAGATATTTTGGAGACTTGAATCGTTTGACTTTATACCTACACAGATAACGAAGTAAGTATTTAAATAACTGGTATTTAAATAGTAGGTAAATACTTTTTGGTAATGTATTATTTTGCAAGGTTGCCTGGAAGAGAGCGCTTTTAGCGATAACGCCGCCCTTTGTACCTTTGATTTAATTGTGTGTTTCTCTTTTGTTAGTTTTATTTTTTAATGGTGTGCAATAAATAAATTGTCTAATCTAATCTATGTTGATTATCCATCCCTGTTTTGCTCACCAAACGAAAATTTTTGTTGTGTTTCCAAACAGCATTTTATCATTAGGTAGGGTGAGGACGGCCATGATACAGAGTGGTATTCAAAGAAAGGGGGACAACATAGAGTGGGGCAAAATATCCTAACTGTTGTGTGGTGCAATTGAAAATAAACCAATTTCATGACCATCCAATACGATCCATGCCTTCATAAGTAAGCAAATTATAATTAGACTATAGTTTTAGTGTTTCTTAAACTGCAAAATAAACTACATGTTTATGTTAATAAGATTTAACATACACATCGTATAACCAGGAAACAATACGCATCGCTTTCTTTAATTTATAATGGACACCGGTCCTGATAGAATGCTGAAGGTTTTTATTGTGAATTTAACAACCTTGCCGAGGTGAATATAAACCATGAGAAAATTAAGTTTTTTATTATCTTCTTAGACACTACTGATAAAACAGAGTCCATGATTATATATGAAATGGAACACTTTCAAATGGCTTGCTTTAGAAATAAACATCTGGTAATTCCAATACACTGAATGCTTTGCGTATTTACTTTCAATTGATTTAGCTAAGGCACTTAGTCACAAAACAGATCTTACGTCTAGCGTTCCTCAAATGCCGTATAGTGACTGCAAAGCCTTTCCCCTGCGCCGGCACACGATACTGCACAAGGGCTGCATTCTGCCGAGAGATGAGTTTCTTCAGAGGGCGCTGGCCACAGGACTCCACCAGCCTGTCGTCGTCCCATGCGTCGGCTGGCCACACCTGCCCGTTCAGCTCCCAGCCATCCACCCACTAAAATTATTGAACATGGGTTTCTTTAATAGTAATTGTATTGTGTGCTTATAGTATATAAATTAATTTATTTGTCTTTGCGTTTCTTTCGATTTATTAGCCACTACAAATAAATTCATCAATATAACACGGTAGACGGTAATGACGTTATGATCACAAATGATTCAATTCAGCAACACATGATTTTTTTATAAACGTAAATAAATAATCGCGTAAAAGCTGAATCCGCAAAGGCAGTTTAATCGATTAGTTCCATATATTCCTTGAGTGTGAAAAAAACACTTAACGCGACCATCAATCTTCTATTTTCGATTAACTTTGTACACAATTTCATCTCAATAAAATTGTAATGTAGGTATATTTTTGCTGAGTGCAAATTCAACTTAACTGGTGTTGAATTACATTATTCACTTAAAACTAACCTTATATCAGATTTCACGAGCCCGCGCTGACGGGTGCAAAATCACATAAGTATACCCACTTAAAGAGGTAAAGTCTTATAAACATTTATTTAACTTTTTTGTAGTAGGGCCTTAATGTAAGTTAAAGATTGAGGCGTAAACAAAAGAAGATCTTATCGCATTAACCTACTAAAGCCTTGAGCAAATTATGTCTAAAATTTGTTATGCCATAGCATAATAACTTTAAGCAGCCTTGTTCAAAATAAGTCAGCAACTTGATAATAGGTAGCTTCAAAATATATTTATGAAATTTATAATATTCTCATCAGAGGCTGCGTTTAATGTCTTTAATTTACTAAGGGTCAAAGAAAATAATAACATCATCTTTGTAATTATTAAAGTTTTATCTTTATAAAATACCTAAAGAAATAAAATAGCATACTGAAGAAAAATATGCCATCCCCAGACCCCAAGTTATATTGCAAGATGTCAATAAAAAGCTGAAATTGCTATTTATTTTTTACGGGAACCTGTAATAGTTCCGTTGTTCGGATAAAAATTGGAACTACGCCATCGCAAGGTACATTTATTTTATACCTGACTACAATAAGAACTTTTTTAATAGATTTATGAGTTCAAACATTAATGTCTAAGGAAAGTATTTTTAGTGAGCAACACCCCATTTACTATCACCGGCCTTAATTTCCATATTTTATATTATGGGTTAGGTAAAATTTCCTCGCAGGCGTATGTTAATACGAAATGAGATATATAAACAGTGAGGAGGGAAAAAAACATTACAAAAAAAAAAATCTTTCAAAGTGTTTTAAAGGTAACAAATAAATGATTAAACGGTCTCAAACAAGTTCGTCAATGAAAGTAGAGGTAAAAAGCTTTTTATCCAAAGATTTTTAAATTCAAAAACGAAATCTCGGCTTGGTGTTTTGTGAGACCGTGGCTTTCATTCTAATCGAAAGCAGAAAGACTCCAAGTACTAATAGATGAATCACAAAATAAGATTGAATCTGTGATCCAAATATGCAAAATACTGATTCATTCGACTACTTGATCCGAAAATCGATCTGTATAGTCTTTTTCTACTCCTAAAATTAAAACTTTTTGGACCAGTAGGCCTTATCAGTTGTCTCATTGAGCTGTTTCCGAGCACAGGTGGAGGGGCACTGAGTGAAGGCAGAGGAGCAAACGTGGCATGTTGTGTCTGATGTCACCACATTCGGCCAAGTGACCTTCAACTGGGTGACTACTTGGGTTCAAAGTCATATCTAACAAGTTGGAAAGAAAGGGATCTCAAACAGGTGACATATGGAGTTTTCGCAGACTTTTCCCCAGTGTTTTTTTAATGAAAACCATGAATTTTCGAAAAGTCGTAAAACAAACTTCTACGTTTTTGTGAATGAGGACAATCACTGTTTGGTTTCACATACCTACTTCGAAGCATCCTGTATTAACTGAAAATACATCATCATATCAGTCCAGAATCACCCACTGCTCCAGAATTCAAGCACAATAAAAAAACAACGGAGGTACTCCAAGACCCCCTTTGTTTTCCGCCAGCTTACTCTATCCTGAGTCTCTCTCATCCAGTTGTTTCCCTCGATTTTTACAATAGCTTAAAATCATTTTAACAATAGTTTTGCTACAATAGTTACCGCAACAAGTCCTCCATTTTCACACGGCACATCAATATAATTAAAGATGACCTCGATCCGCTTGTCCGGCTCGGCTATCATATAAATCCCGCAGACGACAGGCTCATCCGACGGCGATTTGTAGAAAAGCTCCCCTTCCTCCGCCGTAACTAAGAAGCAATCTGTGTGGAAATTTATATTACTTAGGACACATTTATATAGAAAGCTTACAAACGACCTGTCTACCAGAACTTACTGTTACACAGGCGTATTACACATTTTACATTAAGGGGAGGCTCGTAATTTGTTAATTTGATGGTATGATTTGTATCGGAAATTGCTGAGCACATGTCTCATCAATTTAAAATAAATAAAGTCAAAGCCAAATATTTTTATTCGTTAAAATCACAAGGATCACTTTAAAACGTCTATTTTACTGCCTGTTCCTTCGCGACCAAGCCAGGAAAGAAAGGCAAAAAACAAAGCTGGTTGTTTTTTTAATGATCCTTTTAGAATACATAACAATACAGAAAATAAATTACTTCTAAATTGTAACATTTTGAACGAGTTGGAGCAATTTCAATCCCAAACTTCTCTATCATCTAAATAATCCGATATTTTATAGTAGGCTTTTTTATAAAGATTTGGTTTAATTACGTTTTTAAATTTGTTAATTTTCAATTTTTGTGCATCCCTTGGGAGTAAAAATAATTTTAGGACCCAAGAGCTTATTTAGCACGCGGGTCCAAAGTAACCACTTTGGGTGTCTCATTTGCCTATCAGTTCCGATAGAACAGAACTCTATTTTTTAGGGTTCCAGAGCGACTTTGTCCGTTTGTCAGCCTGAGTTGGTAATACGACAAGCGCTGGCAAAAAGCTTTCTATATGATTCACAAGATATAGTATTACTAATAGGTAAACTGAGATTATATTGAACTCTTAGTTGAACTAAGTTATGCATGAAGGGTTGAAAGGATTATAAAGGCGCATAAATATGCATATTTTAGTACACTTAGATGTATGCAATAAACAAAACTTTTTTTCTAGGATTTTCTACTATTTCTACCTAATGAGATAAAGTTAACTCTGTACTTGCAAAATTACCTATGAGAAAGAACGAAAGATTTTTAGAGGAAAGTACCCTAAAGAAAAGTTAGCTTACTTAAACAGGTAAAAATACTCTGTTTAGAGCGTATTGTACCTCTTTTTACACGTGCAGTCTATGGGCCAAATATACGCAAAAATCCTACAATGCCTTATGAATCCAATACAATAACGGTTTCAGGATGTTGTTGGGGCTGCCAAGGTTCTGTAGCGCATCAGGGATATTTGCAGATGCGCGTACCGATGATTTCTACGCGATCATTCGAAAAAGAACCGCATCCCTGGTGAGCCGCATGCGTGGAAGCACCAACAGCTTCCTGACCGTTGTTGCCGGGAACATGAGCTCATATATCATGAGGCGCTGAATGGCTTAGCCAATCACATGCCTGGTGTCTCAGTAGATGCGCTCATGTTCCAATATTACCGCATTTATTTTTATCTTGCATTTTTGTGTACCTACTAACAATATTATGTAAGTAAGATTTTTCTGTGTTACTAACAAATATTATGGATCTGTCTGGTCTGAAATAAACGTTTTTATTATTTATTATTTAAAGATTTATTTATTTATGTAAGATTTTTTTTAAAGTCGCTTTGAATCTAATCGTCACAGTACTGTATTTAAAGTAGTAGATTCAGATTTCAAATTTAAGGAATATCATCATAGAACTTTTTTTGTTTCTTCTATATGTACATATCAAGTATAGAACATTACCTAAAAACCGTAAAAGATTTGTCTGAAATATTCGTCGATAGACATTAACATTTTTCATTATTTATACGTTATTGTCCTTAAACATTTTAACAAGACTGCTAACTCTATCAAATAACACCTTAAACATGTTTGAATTTTGAATTCAGTTAAATTTTAAAACTAGAACAGTATTTCCTGGGTACTTCTACCTGTATAATCTATGTATTTTAGGATAGTTTTACTTTAAAAAAATACCTTGTCATGCAATTATAAAGTTTGTAAATCCATTGCAACAATAACAACCACTTCAACAGAAACTGTGACGCCAGTTGAAAAGTTTCCATGCCTATGTAGGGCTTGCAAATAAAAGCTTTTTGCGGTGACATGATTTCATTAACTTTCGAATTCCACCATACTGTAGCTTAGTTTTTGGAAAAAGGGTATTGAACGTACGAGTGCACTTATTAACAGTACTAGCTCTTGCCCGCGACTTCGTACGCGTTACACTTCTAAATGTGTAGGTAATCTGGAAATAAAGCTAAACTCGGTGTTGCAACTTGACTTGACACCCCATTTTTATCCCATGGGAACTGATTTATGTGATAAAAAGTAACCTATGTGGTAATCCAGGTTATAATCTATGTATATACCAAATTTCATCGAAATCGGTTTCGCCGTTACGATGTGATTGAGTAACAAACAAACAAATAAACAAACATTCAAACTTTCACATTTATAATATTAGTGTAATGTAAAAAAATTGCGAAAAACAATACACACTAAACTAAACTTCTAAGACACTAAGACAAACTAAAAGACAACTATTTTCTTCTGACTGAATTCTTCTGGGATGAAATTCAATAAACTACGAAACACTTTTTCCATCAATTCTGTTAAAAAATGTTTATGCAAAATTTGAAGTAGATTGGACCAAGAAATCACGTTGGCCCATACAAATTTTACCCCCCTTTTTCACCCTCTTAAGGGTAGAGTTTCGGAAAATCCTTTCTTATCGGATGTCTACGTCATACAAAGAACACACCCTCCAAGTTTCAGGTCTCTAAAATCAGCGGGTTAGGTTGTGCGTTGATCCGTCAGTCAGTCATTCAGGACAAAGCATTTTATATGTATAGTTAAAGAAGACTTTTAAAACCGACTTCAAATAAGTACTCATTACAGTTTAAAAACAAAAAGAATATGCTTGTATTGCGAGTAAACTTACAGTCCGTAATTATTTAATACGACAAGTCCATTTTAAGCAAACCAAATGAGCCCAAACTCGAGGGATTTACTAAAATCCACTGAAAAGTTTCTTCTGGTTTCATCATCAGAGCCTTCGTTACCAAGTGTAGTGGATTGGATTCTATATGGTGTTGGACTAGTCAAAACGTTAGATGTATGTTTAAATCAACTTCCTGATTATTAATTAGTTTAATAAAAGACAACAATGAGGTCCATATGTGTTAGTAAAACAAAAAAAACTTAATTACTATGTTAATACTTAATAACTAACAGTGATTTAGTCCTCTTGATGAGTTTTTCCACCAGAGATCAATCGTATTTTGTCGCTATTGCATTTAGGATGCTATTGTTGTTGGCACGAAGTTTGTTTAGCAATAAGGCTATTTTATTACGCCAGATGGCGTCAAATGAGTCGGTACCTGCCTCGGCAAACATATCTGACGCAGAAACGTAGAAGCTGCAATAGCTAAACGCATTATAATATACATATTTAGTCACATACGAGTGAAGCTAATAAAACGTGTGATAAAAGAGAGGTTCTCAATTCAACGCATTAGTATTCTTCAGTACTTACCTTCAGTAGGATCTATGATTCTATGTGCTGGTTTTGACAGTCTTCGAGCCCTGGAGAACCATGACATGGAAGGTGAAGAGCTGCCCATCCTTCCGTACTCTTTGCTCTGTGGAAAAACAGGACAAAATTGAAAAATTGCTAATGTAATTTCGTGAGAATAAATGTTTACCCTCGAGATTATCCGTACCCGTACTGAAAATGGCTGACAGTGTAGACAGAGAAGGGAAGGAAAATCCTGCTTTACTATAATATACCTACTAATAGTATTATTTTAGAGTCTACGCATATTTGCATCTACTTAAATATTTGCAAATAAGGCTATAATTTATCAGATTTCAAAACTCGTTACATTGTTCTTTCTAAGAATTTCATATCTGTTCAACGTCATAGAAACCAATCTAGAACCATTCTAGAAGATATTCGCAATCATTAAACAATTAGAAGTTATAGTACGATATTTATCTAATGATAAAATAATCTGAGTGCGAATTGTCTCAGCATAAAAATAGCAATAGGTAAGAATGGCTTTATTGAGCATATGCTCTATTAACTATAAGTTACAGTAACTATATGTTACAGTGGCACACCGCTGAGTGACTACCTATTTTGAAGTCTTGTATTAGGTATAAGTATAATTGTTGTATTCGTAGAGTGTAAAAATGGACACAAAATAAATATTTTTCTTTCGTTCTTTCTTTTCTCTTTCTTTATTAATACCTATCGGGATTGCGTTGCGTTACAGTGACTAGACTTTTCCAGAAGTAAATCTTTTATTATTTTTGTAGAAAGTGTATGGTGAATTAGTTTCTATGAGCTCGCATCCCACCTATTACTACTACTACTACTACTAGTTTGGGAGTTTTAGGCCTCCTAGTAAGGTATTCCGAGTTTAGTAGCTACTAGCAACAATTACGATGCATAGAATAATAAACATTTATATATACCCCGAACTGATATCTCGCGAGTCTACCATAAAAACAAAAAAAATATTATTCGTAATCTTTGACTATCAAAATAGTGCCACGAAATAAAAAACAACTTACTTGACCTACAGTTTCATTCAAATTACAGGTAACGGGTGTTCATGTTAATTGGTTACTCTTTTTTGGGGTACAAATTGCAGTTATTCTAGATTTCAGACTTTTGCCTATATTTGTGATATATAGCATAGCATACATGCCACACGCATACCAACAAACAGCACTGTGGGGTCACTGGTGTACCCTGTGAATTTTGTCATATTTAGTTTAGTTTTTACTATGGCTAATAACTCAAAAACTACAAAAACTTTACTAAAAGTAAAAACGGTGTCGAAATTTACTAATGAAGACCTTTCATTTGACGTCTCATTTGACCTAATAGTCTAATTTTAATTTTTTTTACCCCTCTTGAACCACAATATTTCAACAACCCTCAAAAATTTTTAGCTCATTGAGTCACACCAAAGTTGTGCCATCATTACCTACCCAAGTTGATTTGGAGATCTCGCTTCGCTTGATCAATTAGTAAAGTTGATTTATTTTGCGTATGAAATCGCGAAAAGAATTCTTATAAAAATTT
Source organism: Philereme transversata (assembly GCA_963924445.1). Classification (NCBI taxonomy): domain Eukaryota; kingdom Metazoa; phylum Arthropoda; class Insecta; order Lepidoptera; family Geometridae; genus Philereme; species Philereme transversata. Next base: position 12,098,587 of record OZ004353.1, read on the forward strand.
TGAGTCACCACTTTTGACAGGTGACAGATTTAGTAGGCCAATTAAACTATTGACACATAGAAGTGGGGATCGGGCTTCATGACACTCCAGTTGTGTTATTATTTTAAGTGTGTCCTTTGGACGTGCACAATGAAGCCTTCGTAGCCACTCTCATTTTACTTAATTCCAAAATTCTTTCTAAAACCATTGATATTAACAACCACGTGAGTGGTGAACAAATTGTAATACTGCTCTAATCCTCACTAGCTCCGATCGTCTGAAAATTTGATGCTGAAAACCCCAGTTCATAGAACAGATTCTATGATGATTCTTTTACCATTCAAGCAACACGTCGTTGGAACACATTACCGGTCTCAATACGGCAAGCTCCATCATGAGCCACATTTAAAATAAGAGTGAAAAGATTTCATCTCTCAGAAACGTCATAGTATCGCTATAGATATGTATGTATGTATGTTTATGTATATTTTTTATTTAATTTTATTTGTTGTAAGTACATTTACTTATGTATATTGTTTTATTTTATTGTGAGTGATCAGCGCTCTCGACAAATTTAGTTTTTGTTTTGTTAATGTAGGTACACCCCCCTCCATTATTATAATGTTACAAAAGTCCTCTCGATCCAAAGGTTGTCTGGAAGAAATCGCTTCTAAGCGATAAGACCGCCCGTTGTACTTGTCGCTTAGTGAATTTTTATTATGATGTCTGTTTCTTTCGAAGTGTACAATAAAGTATTTTCATTCATTCATTCATTCAATACTTCATCGTTTTAGACGATGACGGCCTAGAGATTTTCATGAACATACCTACTTAAAAATAAATTTGCAAAGTATTTCAGTGTTATTTTCTACAAGGTGTCTAGTTTTCGCAATCTCGATGCAGAGTGCGCCGCACATTTAAGGATAAGTATAATACGCCTGAGTGATTTTAAATGTAAGCTATACAAAGCTCACTCTGACCTAGTACGTGCATATCACACAAACGAGCGAACTATGAAATACGTGTTTTATAGAATCACGGGCATGAAAGTTCCGATGCAATCAGTGGACTGAAAACTATTCCCGTTATTGTGTTAAGTATCCTTTCGAAATTGTGTAAATCGTATTTTCAAGAAAAACAGGAAATTTTAATCTTAGAGTCGTTAATGGTTCTTAAAATTAAGTGACTATTATCGGGTATTTATAAACTGCTTGTTAAATATTTAATGGGGTATAAGAAATTCATTAAGGTATTAAAATTGTATAAAAATTTAACAATGTTCAGTAAAGTTTCCTGTGGGTTCGTAGGACATCATTAAAAATGTTCTGAAAAATGAATGTGAATGGCATGTACTGAAATTTGTGGCTCATTATTCTACTTTTTGTATAAATCCAGTATGTTGTCTTTTTGATGCTAAATATAGCCTCAATCAAAATTATCTGCAATAGGTATCAGCATTTATATTAGCGTAATCATTGTCGGAACTGGCTTGAGTGACAAGTACGAAATAGTATAAACCACATAATTACTGCCGAATCAGCGTTAAACGTAACCGAATTGCTGAGCAGTCAGTCACCTCATTTAACTTGCCCTGGATTTAGTCATACGATTCAAGCACTATACTGAAATTGCTCACGAAAGAAAATAAACTAAAATGACCAATACCTACCTATATTTTAACACCCATCATCCATATAAAGTCCTGATTCCTCACGAGAATTTATTTTGTCGTGGATTTTTTTTTATTTTTAACATTTTGACAGTCGTTAGTCCACTAACTCACCTGATGGTAACTGATAGTGTGGTCGAAGATGAAATATACTCGCCTCTACATTAACTTATTCATTTTTAATGATTATAAAAGAAATTAATTAACCAACCTAAGGTGGAATTACAGAATCAGTATTTTCTAAATACTTTCTTCAAAGTATTATGAAAGCCATACATTGATTGATTTGGTGGCGTCCAGTTTTATTTTAATTGAGAATTGAAAATGTGTTAAAATCTTCAGAAAAATCACACAAATACCCGGAGGCTTTTCTGAAGCGAGATCTCTAAATCAACTTGGGCAAATTGGCGTTGTATGTATATATGTGGTATGTATGTTTGTTTGTCCGGGGATAACTTTCGAAGCGTTTATTCAATCATCGTAAAATTTGGTATATAGGTAGATAGTGATGGCACAATTTTGGTGTGACTAAATGAGCTAAAAATGTGTGTGGCTAGGGGGGGGGGGAGGGGGGGGTTGAGATAAAGAGATTCAAGAAGGGTAAAACAAAAACCAAAATGACTCCAAATGGTAAAGTGGCACGTCTAAGTTTTATTGTTTAGTTTAAACCACTATTTTATAAATACGGGATTTATCATGTTTTAGTGGTGTTATGGAGCAGATCGCACTCTTCCTGATGAAGGTTCTTGAATTGAACCGAAACACTGTCGTTCACAACACCGATAAAAAGGATCGTTATAAATTCCGTAATAATAACTAGTTGCCAGTGCAGTGGTCAAATTTGGAATGGGTGTATTTTAGCTTAATTTTAGCTTTCGCCAATCCTTCTCCATATAAACTTTAACTATGCCAAATCTCACACTCCTCACATATTCATAAATAGATGATTGAAATAAATCACGAAAGTTTTGTAGTTAAGTTAATATGTCTTACCTACCTCATTATTTTGTAAAACAATGATCTACGTTGCGGTGAATTGAGACAGTGCATTTGTATAGAATATATAAATAAAATACGTATTAGGTAAGAATACGTACGTTTCTTCTGTATTTTAGTCATGTAAATATTTCTTGTTGTTATAAGGCCTCATAAAAAAATATGTACCCGAGGAAGGTGATGCAACTTTTAATCCTCCGACCTCCGTGGTGCAGTGGGCGAATAGCCGACTGAGACGCAGGAGGTAGCGAGTTCGATTCCTGCCGCGGAACAAATGTTTGCATGATCTACAGATATTTGTTCCGGGTCTGGTTGTTTCTCTATATATTACTTATATGTATGTACATATTTACAAAAAAAATTTATGTAAGTATTGTATCAGTTATCTGGTTCCCATAGTACAAGCTCTGCTTAGTTTGGGGCTTATTAATAATATTATATTTTAATAACTTTTTTATTCATTTTCAACATTATTTTTATTAAAAAAATCATTATCTGTTTACATTGCATCTTACCTAGAACTTACCTTAAAGGTAGAAATGTCTGAATGTGTTGTGTCTTAATGATTTTGTATTTTAATCAACAATGTACGCAATGATAAATATCGTACTCGTATTTCGAAATGAAGTTAAACAAACATTGTTATCGGATGTGGAGAGAGTTGTATCAATTGCACTGATAAGAGCAAAGCTCGCTTAAATGCAAGAAGAATCTACTAGCAATGAACCTCTGCATTCAAAGGTTGTCTGGAAGAGATCGCTTCGCGATAAGACCTTAGCGAGTTACGCTTGCATTTATTTTATTTTGATTTCTTTTTACTGTAATTATATCTAGCTTGTAATGTATGATAAAGGATGTTCATTTATTTTAAAAAAATATTCAAAAATAATGATTCACATTACCTAAAAGCTCGTTAAATGTAACATGGAGTTCAAAACTAAAATGTACACGTTTTCTCTCAAAGTTTCAAATTCAAGAGTAGAGCATTGTCTTCAACTTCTAATTAAGTATATAGCTCGGTTAACGAAGCACAGCAAAGGTTCTTTCAAAAAGCTTACTGCTTCCTTAACTTGCAAGTTTGCAACAGTCTTACAAACTTTCCTGATAAGAATCCTGTTAAAGACTTTACGAAAGCTGAGTCTGTTTACTAAGTTTTCTTGATAATTACTTTATAGTCTAGATTATCTTTTTAACAGCTTCCGAACGCGGCTTCACACGCGTATTTGGACGATAAAAGTAACATTAAAACTCAATCTAGGTCATAATTGTCATAATCTATCCATACACTAAATTTCATCGAAATTGGTCCACCTGTTTAATCCTGAAAACATAAAAAACAGACAGAGAAACAGTTTTTAATTGGAATGTATATTATTAGCATGGATTTAAGACCTCTTTTGTACCTGAAACCTCAAATAATAATTTTTTTTATGAAATTCAGTTTTTCTTTAGATTATGTATGAACTAACATGTGCTTGTGCAACGTGACAAAATAAATATAAATATTGCTGGACATTTCACACAGCGCAATCTAGCCCCAAACTAAGCAGAGCTTGTTCTACGGGAACCAGATAACTGATATAATACATAAATACATTTTTTTTTGTAAATACATGCTTATAATGTATAGAGAAACAACCAGACCAGGAACAAATATCTGTAGATCATGCAAACATTTGTTCCGCGGCGGGAATCGAACCTGCTACCTACTGCGTCTCAGCAGGCTATTCGCCCACTGCACCACGGAAGTCGTCAAAAAGCTGGATATACTACTTTTTATTGACAAACTACCCGGGAGGCAATATTTTAGCTATCCATGTGTAACCCCCCCTAAACACCCCCAGAACCCCCCTCTAACTAACACACGCGACCCCTCCTAACCCAATGATGCCTTTTGCCCGCAGCTTCTACCCCAGACAACAATCTAAATTACCTTTCTACCATACAGTCATGACCTACCTACTTTATAAATTATTCAACCCTATTAACATCTACCTTAAGAGTGTATTGTGATTAATTATTTTGGCTTCGTGATTTATCTAGTATTGCGGTAGGAACCCACACGTCGCGATATCCGTAATAACTCAGTTTCTTTTAAGGAATTTGAGTCTAGTACCAAAGATCATGCTACCTACTTTATGAGATAATTAAACCTATCTAAACACATTGACATACCCATAGAATTCTAGTTAGTGATAATTGTGAACCTTGGTATTTTCTGTGTGTCCAAGAAGGCTGCTAGCGAGAGAAGGGCCACGAGGAAAAAGACCACGAGACAAGAGCCCACGGGCAATGTGCGCGACCCAAGAGCCCACGAGCAATGTCCCCGACGAGAAGATACCGACTAGAGGAGCCAGAGAAAAAAGCCCCGAGAAGATCACGAGAAAAAGAGCTCGAGCGTCGCCGCTCCGTCGTATTTAAGGCGTTCAGTACCTTCCCCCGTACTTCAGCCCTCGAACGGCCGTCTCTGACCTCTAGCGGCGAGTAGCGAAAACTATCTCCATAGATGATAAATTATTTTATACAAACACTAAATTTATTCAACAGTAAATAAATGGCTTCACGTAATTCATAGAAAAAATGCACAATTAATTATTTTCTATTAATAATATTATTATTTTGTAATATCACGAAGTTTCATATGAATCCCCCCAAATTTATGATAGCATAGACAATATTCCGTTCTATCCAGCTTCGCCTTCTACTTGCATACCTACCCATAATGCCGTGTATTGAAACCTATTCCATAGACAACTTGATAGTCTGTCGATCCCCTACCGGTGAGCAGTGGAACTCTTCCCATTGACAAATTGCTAGTCAGTCGACCCCCTACCGGCGAGTAGCGCAACTCTTCCCATAGACGATAAATCATTTTGTACAATCTCCACGTCACTTCATCCATCAGCTACTGTCATCTAGCGTCATGATAGTATGTCAATTTACAATTTATCTAGATCAAACACCTCATACAATAGATGAGTAATACAAAAGATGGCGCTAGGCGTTATAACATATTAAAGCTTTTTCTAAATCCCAAATTGATTTAAATACGTAATGACTGAATGAGCAAATATGTGCTATTCAATAATATTAATATATTATAATATTACGAAGATGAATGTTATCTTCCGAATTTATTACTGTGGAGGAACCATTCAGGTCCGGCCCGTTACACATGTATAAAATTATCACATATTATAAATATCATACGTCGTTTTGCGTTTATTGCTTACTCGTATAAAATATTCGTAGGTGTTCAAGTTAATAATATCCTTGCCATCAAAATGAAGGTACTCAGCCATACATTTATAACACGATGGTACGCAATTACATTTATTTTGGTGATCGTTTTTTATTGCCTTTTTATACGGTACAGTAGAGTGACGCGTACGTAAGTCTTAAAAACTAATCATTTCTCCAACAAATACAAACATACCTTTTATTTGCAGTTTCATCGTTCTTTTTACCTGGTTAGATAATTCCTTTATTGCACACCATTAAATATAAACATAAAAGAAAATACACTTTTAAATCATAGGTATAATGGGCAGCCTTATCGTTCTAAATAAATTAAATTTAAATTTGGTTCACGAACCACTATAATCTCGGAGTCTTTAAAGTGCAGAGTGAGAGGTCAAGCTCTACACTTTACACGTGAGATGATTATTATTATTATTCCACACATTTATTATTTAACACAGGCTTTAGGCCTGGACCTTCACAAAGGCATTACCGGGGCCGAAGCCAACGTGTGAGAGGCCTGTTTGTTTTTATAAAAAACACTATGACAAGATGGAGGTGAGACGGATGGTAGTGAACACACGGATTAGAGTTCGAGCTATTGTTGAGTAATGCTTATGAAATAGAGTACGGGTTATCAGAGAAATGAGATACGGCACCTGCTAATCCTGTAATATTAAGAATGATTGAGGCAGCTGGTGACTCTAGCCGTCCACTAAACGGGCCCAAACGGGCACATAAATGCCGTCAATAGAAGGCAGCGTAAAGGGCAACGTTGGTGTGGACAATTAAAGAGTTTTGAGATCTGTGCAGCAGTTTCACTAAGCGCTACTCCCTGCTTTATGCCTTTTACACTTCAACCCTTGGAGGATAGATTCCGCTCTTGCGTCTCCACCCTTGATCGGCGAACTAAGGCAAACCAAGGGTCAGGGGTTTCTGTCAACCCCAGGGAGTAATGGGGCTCCGCGGTGTCGCCACGCACCGAACGCTCGCCACAAGCGTGCCCTGCGGGATAAAAATGGAAATGGTGATGTGTAAAGCACTTTGTCACTATCGACGTCGTCGGGCCGCGCACGGTAGAGGTGAGGCATGCCCGGCGCCGAGCCAGCTGACAGCGAAGGTCGCCCTTGCCGCGCAGGTGGTCGCGGTAGTATTGAGTATCCGCTTGTTTCTGCTTTCTTGTGATTTTTTGATCGTTGTTATATGTTTTTTTCAATGTTATTATATAATTATTTAAGGTAATACACGAACACACACAAACACAAACACACACACCACTATTAATTAAATAGGAATAGCGTGGATCCTAATTCTTATGTAAAGACAATAATTAATTTTAATAAGTAATTTATGTATATAATGTAATCGAATTAATTTTTTTAGTTCATTTTATTTGTTTTTCGATCACATCTCTATAAGTAGTTTTAATCAAAAGGAAGAGCACTAATTGCCAAGATACAAGTTTTCACAAACTTGGTTTGGCAAGTAGGGCGCCATTTATTGTAAAGCATGACAGAGAAATAAAGAATTTTTGATTTGATTTTTATTATTTGATCATGGAAAAAATAACTTTGTGACAGTTTGTGTCTGTCACGTACGATTTAATTTTTATAACCGTAAAAAGATGCAATCGAAGCTGCTTTATTTATTTGGTGTAAATATACGTAGCCATTGTTGAATTTAGTTATTGACAGTTTGGAAAGATTATTTAAGTAAAACCATAAAATCTCCGAGAAAATTGAATGTGTCAGCGGTGACATTTCTTTTTAATATGATTATTATTTTTTTTGATGATAGCGAAGCGCTTGACCACTACCTCACCTGGTGGTAAGTGATGGTGTGATCGAAGATGGAGCACGCTTGAAAAAACCTATTCACTCTAGACTTGAAGACTCCGAAATTATACTGGTTTGGAAAAACATACGCCGGAAGTGAGTTCCCACTCCTTACTGTGCTATCAAGAAAAGTTGAAGCAAATCGTTTCGTATGGCAATGTATTATTATTAAAAAAACTTGTGTCAATAGATCTTAATAAAAAAATTACAGGTAACAAAATAGATGGCCGATCCACAGAGGGAATTAAACCCGCATCCTCCTATGTCTCAGCCGGCCATTCGACCACTGCGCCGTGGAGGTAGTAAACTAATAACTATAACTAATATAATATAGGTTAAACTATAACTATGTTTGAGGCTCATCAAAACTGTGTTTGAGGTTTCTGAAAATGTCAATACTTTTATGGCCAAGTTAGTAATTAGTAATTAATTCGTTTACGCGTTTTTATTGTCTGTGTCTCAATATATTCCATTTTAATTTAAAAGTAATTACCCTGAACTCTAGGGAGTATCAGTTTTGCTACAAATTGAAAAGGAAACCAATTTTGCCGCCATTGTGTTGTAAACTGATCCGCCCCTTGCCTGTTCTAATCGGCTTTTAAATAGCCAAAAGCTGGGCTGACTTGTTCGGTTTCGGTTTAAAGAGTTTATTCTCATAAGAACAATTTACAGTTCACTTAAAATGAGCTTAAATATATAACAGTAAGTTTACTTGTTTAAATAAAGGTTTTCCAGAAATAGGTACCAACACACTCAAACTATACCGACTTTAAGTAGGTTATTGAAATTAAATTCTCTTAGCACTGACCAAAACCATACACTTCCAACTAATATCATTTTTTTTAAATATATATTCGCAACTATAATAAAAACTAATACTCAAATAAATACTCTTACACTGAAGTATAGACTCTACAAAATAGTTTTAAGATAATCTAAGCACGAGTAAGTTAAGTGCTACTGATCTAGCTTTTTCAATTTCACGCTCAGTATGCATAACGATAAAAAAGGTATTTTTTGTACACGCTTTTCTTCGCTTGGTATTGTATGTAACGGAATCTTTGAACTTGATTTTCAACCACTTCAAAACGTCAAATTAAATTGAAATTTTGTACACTTATCAAGGACTGGTGACAACAGCATAATACAATAAAAAAGAAACGCTTTTTTAGTTAGCCGAACTAATAAATAGAAAAAATAATAAATTATAAAAACTAAAAAAACACTTTTGTAGATAACCGAACTAAAATGTAGAAATAAATTTTCAAAAAATTTAAATTAAGAAAAGCGTGATTAACAATCAAATGCGTTATATAGTAAACTAGCTGACCAATCCGCAGCTTCGCACGCGTAGTCTTTCAAGAAAAACATTACCCTCTCTTCTGCGCAGTTGGGTAAAAAGTGGCCTGTCATCCGAGAATAGTGTAGCTTCCCAACGGTGAAAGATTTTTTTAAATCGGTCCAGTAGTTTCAATGCAATGAAACAAACAAACAATCAAATCTTTCCTCTTTATAGTATTAGTATAGAAAAGCGTCGGGTGCTTTTTAAGATATTTCAAAATGAATACCTTTACCTGTCATTAAAATATTTTTAACAATTGGCATCAAGCATCCTTTCACGCATCATGCATCATGCACGCCTTTTTACAATAAAACATATTTTTTTATTAATCACACTATTCTTAATTTAAATTTATTGAAAATTATTTTCTACGTTTTATAGACGGTTTTTTTAGTTCAGTTATCTACAAAAGCGTATTTTTTTAGTTTTTTTAAACTATTAATTATTTTATGTGTAACGTACTCTTGGTAGTTGGAAATACCGGAAAAAGTTACCAGATACATTTTTTTACTTATAATTTGTTATTGTTTTTTTATAATGTTTTAGGCTCGCGTTTGACCACGGTATTGCCTGATTGCAAGCGATGATGCATCGACTTGAAAACTCCTGTTGTAGTTGTCAGGAAATACAAACTCAGGCAAGGCGCTCTTTGGCTCTTTTCCACTCTTTGGCGGTGCGCATAATAAAGGTGGAAGAGAAAGGTAGAAAAGAGATGGCGGAAACAAATAAAAAAAATCCGCCGCTCACTATATAATATAATAATATTTATCTATTTCTACCTTTTTATGGACTCCGCATGGTACGTAAAAACTTGTAATTGTAACTTAGCTTTTGGGTTAACATCATAAAAGCAAGTATTAGGATGATGTAATTTAGATGTAGCAAGCAGCGTGGGACCTTTGACCTTGTTTCATGCTTTCAGGTCTAAGTGCCTACGCATTTTATTATGATTGACAAACCGTAGAAACTATTGTAGAACAAAGCCTCAGACCCTCCATAGAAACGAACCAATTTAAATACCTATTATTTATACAGGTGTAGCGGCCTGTCCGCACGCGGTTTGTATGTTGGAATTTACTTTAGGCCTGAGGCTGCAGGGCTACACCAATCGAGCGGGAGAGAGACAAAACAATTTATCAATATTAATATGATGCATGTTGATGATGGATACAGGTATAGCGTATAGGTAATAACAAGTTTTCGTGCTTCTGATGTGAAACATCTATTGGTGTCCCTTGGGGGTAAAACCAGGAGTAAGGCATGACGGCATGACGGCATGCCGTCACGTGCATATATTGCGTATGATAACTCTCAACACCCAAGGCCGTTGGTGGATAAGGTGATTATAAACGGTTTTCTATGATTATAAATTCCTTCAATAATCATCAATTTAGATGTTCCACATCCTGTCCGGGCGTCCTGTTTTTTGGTTCCCGTAAAACTAGATTGATTGAAGGTAATTAATGTTAAATGTGAATGAAATACATATAATATTGTTACGAGCTGAGGGTTCGGGATAAAATAATGGGAATCGATCCAACCAAATTAACACTTTTATTCAACACTAAAACGATGAATACACGAACTTGGTCACACGTATCACAACACACTAATTCACACCACTGTTGCACCACTTAAAGTCACCGAAATGTTCGCACGTATAGCAAAATCCAGACTGAATGTCCGGCCATCTCTCCGGCCTATTTATATCGCACACAATTCACTATACTAGAACGATCTCGAACGTTCCAGGAAAAGGGTCGGTGTTTCGACAGAATGACCAATCCCCATCCTGCGCAACCGTAGACAATAACACACACAAAAGCGTTCGAGAAACTTCGATTATTACTCATTGTTTAACAGCCTCGGCGTAACAATATGCAGTGAGGAGCGGTGACAGCCGAATGATTTCGACGTTGGCACTGCAATACTACCCGGTCTACCGCTACATTGTGGAGGTCAATGAATTGGCTGGAGGGTAAGCATGTCGCTTCTTTACGTAATAGTCGTAAAAGTTAGTATACTTTGGTCCACCAAAGTAAATAGTTCAAGTAGTAACCAAAGGTATACCTTTGGTCTCTTTTATGTAAACGATTTACTTTGAGTATCAATCTTGTGGTCGACTAAGAACTAACGTACGTTTTTCATTGAAGAAACACCGTTTTCGATGAATGCTCTATGAATCAGCTCAAAGAGAAATCAACCAAGTATGCATAAAGTTTATTAAGCAACTGAAACATTTCACGGCGTGTTATAGTTTTGCTAATCTCATCGCTATTGATCAAAATAATTCAAGTGGACTTCAAGTGGAATTCAAGTGGATCTGTGTTTCGTTTAGATAAAAGGTGAAATAATAGAACATTTGTTATACAAGGGCTATAAGTAGTATATTGTATACCCGAGATATTTGGCGTACGAGCGAGCGAATGCAAGCGAGAATGCTGATTGAGTGTATTATTTTTTGAATGATTCGTTATAAATACAATTATTAGATGTGCAGTATTAACCTTTTTTTTAATAAATACTTCTTGTCAGTTTAGTCTTATTATATTTCCAGACATGTATTTGTTTGCTCAGGTTTTATGCCTGAACCTTTATACTCATAAAGACATTAGCGGGGCCAAAACCAACGAGAGAGGCCTATTTAAATCTTATGAATTGCATTACTTATAAATAGTGCAAGATGTAGGTGAGTCCTACTATTGCAACCAGGGATGTTGCGGATGCAGATTTTTGAAGGCTCACATTCGCAGATGCGAATGTGGATGCAGATCTTTAGTTTTCTTAAGAAACTTCGTCTTGGTGCAGAAATAAAACAAAATATAAACTACTACTTCCGCCCGCGGCTTCACACGCATGGTTTGCTTATAAAAAGTAGCATATGTGTTAATCCAGGTTATAATAAATAATAAATAAATAAATAAATAAATATAAACATTGCTGGACATTTCACACAGCGCTATCTAGCCCCAAATTAAGCAGAGCTTGTACTATGGGAACCAGATAACTGATAGAATACTTATATACATTTTTTTTTGTAAATACATACTTATAATATATAGAGACACAACCAGACCCAGAACAAATATCTGTAGATCATGCAAACATTTGTTCCGCAGCGGGGATCGAAAACGCTACCTCCTGCGTCTCAGCCGGCTATTTGCCCACTGCACCCCGGAGGTCGCAATAATCTGCGTATATACCAAATTTCATCGAAATTGGTTTAGCCATTACGATTTTATTGAGTAACAAACAAACAAATAAATAAACAAACATCCAAACTTTTGCATTTATAGTATTATTGTGATTAACTGCAGAAAACTTGCTTAACATACAATATTTACTGTATACTGACAATAATACTCAGAAACTGCAATGTTCATACGATAAGCGAAAGTAAACACGTTATGATTGATTTACGAGATACAAATGATAAACAATAACAAACGCGTCGGATTTTGTCACCGAAATCTTCGCTCCTATTGGTCAATCAGCACTTGCCCACGGCACGCAGCACTTGCAAGCCCCACTCAATTTCTTTCTTGTCGCAACTTACACTACATCTGCATCCACATGAACATCCGCATCGATTATTGCGGATGCGGATGCAGATGTCAAAATCGATGCGGATGCGGATGCAAATATTCGCAACATCCCTGATTACAGATTAAAGTTCGGACTATTGTTAGATTCAGCTTTTAAAATTTTTATGGACTATGGAAGAAATGAGATTCGGCACCAATAGAGAGCAACTTATGTGGCAATGTTGGTGTGGGCGGTTAAAGGGTTTTGAGATGTGTGCCACAGTTTCACTAAGCGCACCTTCACGCATCATGCGTTTTAACACTTCAACCCTTGGAGTATAGGTTTCGCTCGTGCGTCTTCACCCTCGACCTGCCAACTAAGGCAAGTCAGGGGTCAGCGATCTCTGTCGACCCCAGGGAGTAATAATAATAATAAATCATTCAATTCAGGCAACAATAAAACAGTTATAGGATAGTAAATAATTTATTCTATGCCCCATAAAATTATATACCATAGCCTAAAATACAGAATGGGGCTCCGTGGGGTCACCACGCACCCAACGCTCGTCACAAGCGTACCCTGCCGGAGTATTGGCCCTCTAAATCAACTTGGGAAAATCGGCGTTGTATGTATGTATATATATGTATGTATATATGTATGTATATATGCATGTATGTATGTCTCAACTTTAGCTCATACATCGAGTCTAATGCTAAAACAGCTGCCATGAAGCTGGGCATCCTCAACAAGGTCAGGAGATACTTCATACCAGGACAGCTTCTTAGTCTTTACAAAGCTTAAGTCCGGTCTGGTATGGAGTACTGCTGCCACCTTTGGGATGGTTCTGCCAAATACCGGCTCGCTACCTTAGACTCGATAGAACGTAGGGCTTTTAGGCTTATAGGTGAGCAATATATGGCGGAGACTAAGACCCAAAGTCTCGAACACCGCCGTAAAGTTGCAAGCCTATCGATCTTTTACAGAATACATTTTGGAGAATCTGCCCAGGAACTATACGATCTGATCCCGCCATCTCTCTTCCACCAAAGGACAAGCAGGCGCACGGCTCAGTACCATCCGTACCTAGTCAATATACCACCCATTCGCACACACCGTTTTGGTTCTACGTTCTTGATGCGTACAGCTAAGGTATGGAACACTTTGCCGTCGTCTGTTTTTCCTAAAGAATACAATCCCGGCCTCTTTAAGGTAAGAGTAAATAGGTTTCTTCTAGATCTTCGTGCTTCATCTTAGACCACATCATCACTTACCATCAGGTGAGAATGTGGTCAAACGATGGTCTATCAAATTAAAAAAAAAAATGTTTGTCCGAAGATAACTTTCGATCATCGTGAAATTTGGTATATAGGTAGGTAGTGATAATACAATTTTGGTGTGTCTAAATGAGCTAAAAATGTGAGATATTAGGGTTCAAGAGAGGTAAAAAAAACAAAATGAGACTATCCGGTCAAATGGCGCGTTTACTAGAAGGTCTTTGTAAGTGACCCTATTTTTATTTTTTGTTTAAACTTTGTAGTTTTCAAGTTATTAGCTATAATATAAACTGACTTTGACAAAATGGACAGGGTACACCAGTTACCCCCACAGTGCTGAAATTTGGTATGCGTGTAGCTTTAGTGACACACATATATGATTAAGTCTGAAATTTAGAATAACTGCAATTTCTACCCCATAAAAATTAACCAATTAACATGAACTCCCGTTACCTGTAATTTGAATGCATCTGTAGGTCTAATTATTTGGTTTTACATTTCGTGGCACTATTTTATTAGTCAAAGCTTAAGGCCGGCTTGCACAACGATCCCCAAACGTGTTTGTATGATTTGACAACTCCTTAAATCATATTTAGCCACTAAATACGTTTAATCATCGTTGCGCAAGTCGTCCTAATATTTTTTTTGTACTCGCGAGATCTCAGTTCCTGGCAAACCACTATTTATTATAATTACAAACACATTTAATAACCAGACAATCCTAATTTAACAAATTAGGTGCTTAGTTAAGCATTAGGTTACCAGTGCTCCCCAGACTAGGACTAGTCTGTAAAAAATCTCATAATATAAGCTTATAAAAATGTTAACACTACATTTTACAAAATTAACGGCAACAGTTTGCCTAGAGCTTAACTAATATCGGTCAGCGCGTAAGCTATTAAATTATTTATCATATCCAATATAAATTTATGAAGTTTTCCACAGTGTACACCAAATAGCTGGCTTCATTTATATGAGATAATAGATATTTTTAACTGAAAGGTAATAAAATACCCTAAAATTATAAGAAACATCAGTTAATAATAGCGAAATGAACTGGTATATGATTAGGATTTTTCACACTCGCGAGATGTGTTCGGGGTGAACCACTAGTTTGATTACCGATCGAACGAAACGAAATACCTACACGTACTCGTACGTGTATTAGAGTAGTCCTCATAATCCTCTTCATACAAAAACTATCTAGAAAATATAGATTTTAACGATTAAGAGCTAAATTATTAGCATTTGAGTATTGTTTTTATGGAATACGCGATACGTGTATGTATTTCAGCTGTGTGACATGACAACAACTAACAACATGTTTGTGACGCAAATCTGCATAGATTGGCCGCTGACGCGCGTCACAATTTTACTATTTCCTAATACAAATACGAAAAAGTGAATACAACACAGCACGTTAGGTCTGCACATCCCTAAGAATTTAAATTAAATAACTTCAAGTGTTTCAAACTACTGAGGCGATACAGCCAGCAGCGTTACTATTAGTACCGATTAATATATGTATAACCAAATAATTGACCCACAGTTTCATTCAAATTACAGGTAACGGGAGTTCATGTAGATTCATTTTCAGTTTTTATTATGGCTAATAACTTAAAACTTAAAAAGGTTTAAACTAAAATTTAAAAACGGGGTCGAAATGTTCTCATAAATACCTTTCCTTAAACGTCCACTTGACCGGATAGTCCCATTTTGGTTTTATTTACCCCTGTTGAACCCCAATATCTCAACAAATAAATTTCCCAATGATAGGATTAACGCTTTGAAAGTTATCCTCGGACAAACAAAGATACATACAACGCCGATTTGCCCAAGTTGATTTGGAGATCTCGCTTCGTTCGACCAATTATATTAGAAATATTCATACTTTTTCATTCACTACGTAGACTTAAAGTGGACGAACTATACCAGTAAAATAATTTAATATACTAACAATTCTAGGCCCGACAAAAATTTTATAAAAAATGATTGCAGTTTTTATTTTATTTGTCTTATATAATCTTTTACCCGCTTGATGGAAGTTGGCGAACCCAGGAGATTGGTGATTGGGAGCGGCTTAGAAAAGTTAACTGTGGCAATCTACGTCCATCATTAGGAGGTGGTGGCCTATGTACATACATCAGTTTACGTCTATGAGTTGGTACTATGATATTAATTAACTGCCGTAGAGCCAGCGGAACCTCAACGCGCCATGTACTTACGTATGTATTTAGGTATCGTATTTTAGTTTATAGACACAAATTTAGGCGTAATTGGCAAAAAGTAAAAAAAAAATAGATTTATGTTACCGTGTTCTATTTTAAAACGTTTTTGTTTTGTTTTTTCTAAAAATAAATGTATATACATATTCTTTCTTATCTGCGATAAATCACCCTAATAGTCCAGCAGCCATCGTTTTTTTAGTGAGTTACAGGCTGAATCTTTGTGAGCAGGTTCGATTCGACAAGACACCCAAGTTTTTTCTTTGAAAATTCTCGATAGAGGTAGCTAATGTAGGGAGCAGGTATAAAACTAACTAAACAAGCTTGAGCGTTTGCAGAATTTCTGCATTCGTTTTATTTTTGGACTCCGTAAATTTGATCACAACTCCGAATTTCGTCTCAAGCTCAAGTGGTTACCTATTCGTCTTCGCCGGAATGCTCATACCCTTTCCCTCCTGTACAACATCCTCCGAAACCCCTTAACCCCTTCCTACTTGAAGGAATGATTTGAGTTCCTTCACTGCTCTAATCCTCACTCGCTCCGATCGTCTGAAAATTTGATGCTGAAAACCCCAGTTCATAGAACTAGATTCTACGATGATTCCTTTACCTACAGTTCAAGCAACACGCCATTGGAACACATTACCGGTCTCAATACGGCAAGCTCCATCATTAGCCACATTTAAAACAAGAGTGAAAACATTTTATATCTCAGAAACGTCGTAGTATCGCTATAGATATATATATGTATGTATGTATGTTTATGTATTTTATTATTTAATTTTATTTAGTGTAGGTATATTATTGTCAATGTAGCTATATTTACTTAAGTATATTGTTTTATCTTATTGTAAATGATCAGCGCTCTCCTTAAATTTAATTAATGTTTTGTTAATGTACACCCCCCCTTCCATTATTGTAATGTTACAAAAACCCTCTCCATCCAAAGATTGTCTGGAAGAAATCGCTTCTGTAATTGGACGATACACTTGGAAAAACAATTGTGCTACAAAATGGATGGTTTGACTGTAGCGTCCTATACTCCGAATATGTCCAAATAACGAGGTCTTTAAAACTATTGATAACAAGATGATTTTTTGTATACAGCTTAATAAATATTTGTTGAATCAAATGTCCACATAGTCCTACAAATGTAGTGGTACGTAAGTTGTCACCATAAGACTTTATTCATTAATAACTGTAGGACAAAAATAACACGTGATAACTCACTAAAAAAACAGGCGGTGGCTGCTGGACTGTAAAAGCATTGACCAAGAAAGCCCGCGACCTTTCTGGTACAGAAGTGTATCTTAGAATAGAATAAGATTTATTTGCAACATCACAGAAATAAAGCACACAATAAAAGGTTAAGTTACACACAAATTTATACACACAATCTTATTAATAATAAGTTGGGGAAAAAGTCTTTCCAATGACGTGTTGCTTGAACTGTAGGTAAAGGAATCATCGTAGAATCTAGTTCTATGAACTGGGGTTTTCAGCATCAAATTTTCAGACGATCGGAGCGAGTTAGGATTAGAGCAGTGAAGGAACTCAAATCATTCCTTCAAGCAGGAAGGGGTTAAGGGGTTTCGGAGGATGTTGTACAGGAGGGAAAGGATATGAGAATTCCGGCGAAGACGAATAGGTAACCACTTGAGCTTGAGACGAAATTCGGAGATGTGATCAAATTTACGGAGCCCAAAAATAAAACGAATGCAGAAATTTTGCAGACGCTCAAGCTTGTTTAGTTGGTTTTATACCTGCTCCCTACATTAGCTACCTCTATCGAGAATTTTCAGAGGAAAAACTTGGGGGTCTTGTCGAACCGAACCTGCTCACGAAGATTCAGCCTAAACTAAAAAAACCAGGCGATGGATGCTGGACTATTAGGGTGATTTATCGCAGATAAGAAAGAATATATACATTTATTTTTAGAAAAAACATAACAAAACCTTTTAAAAGAGAACACGGCAACATAAAACTATTTTTTTTAACTTTTTTGCCAATTACGCCTAAAGTTGTATCTATAAACTAAGTGAACCAAGATACGAGATGAACTTTTGGGCGACTTAAATCAAATGTCAGTACCCTACTGGAGTACAAGCTGAAATAAGTAATTATTTTAAGGGTTCCGTACCTGAAAAGTGACAAAAAAACCTTTAAGTAAGCCTTCGTGTCTGTCTTTCCGACCGCCTACCGCAAAGATAATATCTCTGCAATCGTTAAGGGTAGATAGTTGAAATTTTTACAGGGTCAGTTGTTCTGGCCTAATTCTTGACAAATAATTAAATGTTTTATAACGTACCATAATTAGACAATTTATTTTGTTCCGGCTGTATCCCCGCTCAACTTTCATAAATACCAATAAAAATATAACGGAGTGTGCGCGAATGACGCGCACTTGACCGCTTATTATAATTATATTTATTGAATTATGAATTTACTAGCTGTTTCCCGCGACTTCATACGCGTTACACTACTAAATGTGTAGGTAACCTAGAAATAAAGCTAAACTCGCTGTTGCAACTAGACTTGTCACACCATTTTTAGCAGCTTTTAGCGATAAGACTGCCCATTGTACTTACCTTAATTTTTGTGTATTTTTTATTGTATGTTTAATTTTGTTGGTGTGCAATAAAGAGTATTCTATTCTATTCTATTTTTACCCCATGGGAACTGATTTGTGAAATAAAAGGTAGCCTATGTAGACTACGTAGATTATAACCTGGATGGTTATAACCTACGTATATACTAAAATGCATCAATATCAGTTGAGCCGTTACGACGTGATTGAGTAACAAACAAACAAACAAACACCCAAACATTCACATTTTACAATCATTTTACAAATATATTAATTTGATGAATTTGTAGTTATTACTAATGCTTTTAGGCACCAAAGTAAAAAAAATATGTTTAACCTAAGGGTAAGTAACGTATTAAATTCCTACGACAAAGTAAAGGTCTGACCGCATTTTGTTCAAGGGATCAGCTAGCACATTTTCGCACAAATAAAAATACATACAAATTGTAAAAAACCTCTTTTGAGTGACAGTGATTACAAATTCCTTTTGGTAGCCTTTCTACTCGCAATTATAAATTAGCAACATAATTCCACACACTTATAGGTAAGAATGAAATATATCTGATACACTTCGCCGTCTTATTGCTATATAGCCAATTCTACAAGACAACCTTTGAATGGAATGAATACTGGTATACCTACTACTTATATAAGTACTTATATATACAATACAATACAATAGCTACAATTCAGGCTTTCATCTGATCTCGTTGGCTGCCAATAGTGCCAATGCAATGTTCAACGTTTAATTATAAATTTTGCTAGAAGATATTATAGTTAAATAAACATTGCAACTGAAATATCATTATAACTTCAATTTACCGCATATCTCATAAGCAAAGCTGTCTGTATGAACTAGGTCCGTAGATACTATTATAAGACAAGTCAAGTCAAAGTCAAGTCAAGTCAAATATTTTTATTCATTAAAATCACAATGATCACTTTGAAACGTCAATTTTACTGCCTGTTCCTTCGCGACCAAGCCAGGAAAGAAAGGCAAGAAATAAGGCTGGTTGTTTTTTTTATGATCCTTTTACAATATAACAAAAAATAAATAAATTACAGAAAATAAATTACGTCTAAATTGTAACATTTTGAACGAGTTGGGGCAATTTCAATCCCAAGCTTCTCTATCATCTAAATAATCCGATATTTTATAGTAGGCTTTTTTATAAAGATTTTGTTTAATTACATTTTCAAATTTATTAATTTTCAATTTTTGTACATTCCTTGGGAGTTTGTTATAAAAGCGAACACCTTGCCCTTTAAACAATTTACCAGCTTTATGCAGTCTACAAGTGGAGTTATCTTATCTTATCAAGTTTATCTTTATTTCTAGTATTAAAATTATGATTATCGCTACTTTTCTTAAACAAATTAATATTTTTGTGAACATATATCTGATTTTCATAGATGTATTGACACGGGAATGTCATCTCATAACATTTATTTCTTTAAACTTATTGCGTAATGATTCTCTGGGGCCCATAGTATAAATCGCACGAACAGCCCTCTTCTGCAGCACAAAAACGGTGTTTATATCTGCAGCACTCCCCCACAGCAGTATACCGTATGACATAATGCTGTGGAAATTATTTTATGGTTTATGCAGTAAATTTTTTTAATGACAATTGGAATTCAGGTTTGCCGTTAAATTAAATATACTGGTAACATAATTAGAATATATTGATTGGCATCAATTTTATTTGTGTATATATATATATATATATATATTTATACTACTCAGGTAGCAAACAAGCATACGACCCACCTGATGGTAAGCGGTTACCGTAGCGTATGGTCATTTGTAACACTCGCGCGTTGCCGTCGTTTTGAGATTTCCAAAAAAAGTTTTGTGTTTCGGGATTCCATACGGGATTTACTGGAACATTATCACGACGTTTCCCAATAGGGCAACTAGTTGCATAGAACCTTTTAACGTTCGTTAAACTTACAAACGTAGGTATAAAATATTTAAAATAAATTAGTAACATATAATTTTGTATGTTTCTGTAATCGGCAACGCATTAGGCACCACAACATTACAAAAATGTATTGGAGTGATCCATAACGGGTTAATTATTAAACGTATAACATATTTAACATATGATTATATTATCACTTACCGGTAAAAACAAACCATTAGCACAGTCGCATACTAGTATCACCGCCACGAACAACAAAAAGGCTTTCATCTTACTTAGAACTAAGTTTTTCACTTCACAGAATGC
This sequence comes from Philereme transversata, assembly GCA_963924445.1. Classification (NCBI taxonomy): domain Eukaryota; kingdom Metazoa; phylum Arthropoda; class Insecta; order Lepidoptera; family Geometridae; genus Philereme; species Philereme transversata. The sequence continues at coordinate 12,119,490 of OZ004353.1, forward strand.
GTTTGAAAGTTCGGCGGGAACGCTCTCCAGCTCGTGACGTCGATGCCGAATAACTCGTGAATGGGGAGATTTTCCCTTGCTTTTATATGTTACTAGTTGGTACTGCGCACTCTCGCCTGCGCCACATACTTTATTCTTCCGTCAAAGTTTTTCATAAAATATTTAGCATAAATAAACGCTTAAACCACTGCACATGATTTATTTCTCGAAGAATGCATTTATTAAATTTATAATTGATGAAAATACAGACGAATGGAAAACCATTTTCACGGGTAATAACCATAAACACGGTTCCGATGTAATTTTAGGAGTAAAATGGTATCTGTTTGTAGCACGAGCTGGACTTTATCAGTATCTCATATTTGCTTGGCAAATATTATGTACGGTTTCATTGAGTATGTAGGTGTACGATTTACATAATAATAAGAATGAAATAAAATCCGGGCATAAACTTTTCATCGTCTTTTGCAAACCCCTTTAACTGACCATAATAGTAAATGAACCCGCTCAGAAGAATTTAATGGATTTTGTTAACTGCATGCTGCGTATTAACAAACATAATCTTGTGAGGATTAGAGACTTTTAGAAATCTTTTAAATTAAAGATTATTAAAAATATATTCACTAGAAACGAGATATTTACTTACCATAATTTGTAAGGTTTTGGGTGTCCCGATATTTCGGATCTATTGCATAGAAGATATCCCGTTTTTTTGTGAAAATAATGTTCTATTTTTAAAGTTAGTAAAAGTATATTTAATCATGGATTTTGGTAAACAATTGAATGATAAAATTGGATATGTTTATGAGTACAACTACTTAGAATTGGGATAAAAAGGGAAACATATTCTAAAAACATCGTTTACATACAGGTTTCTTTGTCAAAAATCATTCAGGCTTATCTAGAAATCCAGATCTTTGTTTGAAACTTTTCAGATTGTTTTGTTGTTTCAGCATATTACTTCAGACTTAAGTAAATTGATTAGCCTTCTTCAATTTGTGGGGCTTATAGACCGTATATTGAAAATGTAAGCCGTAGATCCTTTGAGCTTTAATCAGATTTATTCAATGGTTGAGTAATACTAATACCAATATTAAATATTAACTACATCCTTGTTTTAAAAGAGGCGAATTATTCAAGAATGCATACTTACCTATTCATCATACCAGCCATAGGATATCCTGAACATAAGCTTCCTCCATAAATTTCAAAAACAACCGATCTTGTGCGGCTTATACCCTGCTCGCAAAAATCTGTTTTATTTCATCTTTCCATATAGAGAATAGGATGTCCGCTTTTCAATGCGTGGTCTCCATACCTTTCAGCTCCAACGGCCGTTAATTATTCGATCTTTACGCTCCGCACACTGCAACTTGAACTTGATAACCCTCTGAACCAGAGGTCCCCAAACTTTTTGTCTCGTAGACCACTTACCATGGTTTTAGGTTTTAGGTAGACCCCCTGCTTACCTAATATTAATTTTTTTGCAAATTCATCGACTTCAATGAGTTTTAGTCAGCTGGAAATTTGGCATGGTACACATACTGTGGTACTACTCCCTTTGAAATATTTATTTTATTAAATGTGGTATGAAAAACTTAAAAAAATAATAGGTACTTTGTTTCAAAGCCAAAAACAAGGTAAAATTAATTTGCTAAAATTATGAGCACCTGCTTAAATGAATAAATGAGATCCGTTATCGTGTACCCCGAATATTTTTGTTCGATGACATTGCCCCCTTGAAAATCTTAGTCGAACTTAGTCTGGGGGTCAATAGAGACCACTTTGAGTATCATCGCTCTGGACTATGTCGTTGAGTTTAGTTTGTATACGGATCTCCTTATTTCCGATTCGACATCGCAAAGAGTAATTATTACACACATACTAAAACATCATATTTTTTATAGAAAGGGAAATGGTTCATTAATTCACAATTTGCGTAAAAATAACAAGCATCGGGTACCATTGATATCTATTTTTTGATGAGCTCCAGCTGAGCTCATAAAACTGAGAATTTAAAAAGCAGGGCAATAAGTAGGATCCAAATTATTATTTGAATAGTTGAATATAGTTAAATCTTTAGTTTATGAATACTTTTACTAATACTATTTAAAAAATCACAGTAGATAATTTTAAATGCATAATTACAAGCAGCGCAAATAAATGTTAGCAGTTATTTCTTTTGCCGTTGGTGTTACTCATAAAATTAATAAGTTGGTAGGTATTTAACGACTTTTAAGCGATAAAATGTTTTCCAAAACTCAGAATTGTTGTAGAATTAACTCTTTAGATTAGATTAGATGTATTCTGTATTGCACAGCAAATAAAAATGCAGTAACAAAGGAAATATACCATAAATAACGGTACTAGGGGCGGTCTTATCGCTAAAAGCGATCTCTTCAGACAACCTTTGCACCTTACATCCTTTACCTTCTTAATAACTAAAAACAATAGAAATTCACAATAGCATTATCGCTTGAAGTGATTTGTGAAGACAATCTTGGGCTAGAACACTTCATGAAATGGGCACGACGGTGGTGTGATCGTATAATTGTAAGAAATCATGACCGGTATCGTTTTCTTACTACAACATTTTCATTATGTTTTTTAAACCGATTACGTGTGTGTTTATATTATGTGTATGTACACAAAATACATGTGTAGTTATCATGAACTTTCTTCGAATCATTTAATAACGTTAGCCACCTTGGCAAATATTCCGTTGGCCTACTTTCTAATTATCTTTGATTAAGAAACCTACACATAACACACAGTTTCCTTTAAACATATATTTTCTTTAGGTTTCATATTGCTTTGGTCGTGAAGATTTCCAGAGTGACCAATATTGCGCGGCTACCTAACGGCTGATACACTGATGATGATGATATTGTCATATAAACTTTATAACTTTAAAAACCTTGTGTTAAAATTAGAATATAATTTTAACATATTTAAAATGAAACAGTAAAATCCATTTAAAACCACTCTCTAGTGTTTTTGACATTTTATTAAACCGCCACTTAGTTTCATAATAGTGAAAGAGCCAAAGTTTAACACCGAGAACTCACAGTATTTATTTAGTAAATAAATACTTATGTTAATCTTTATGAGCCGTATGTTAAGTTAATTACTATCCTGTAACAATTTGATTGTTGCCTGATTTAATAAACTCTATAGAATTGAATAGAATAAAGATTAATTGTACACAGAGAATTCTTAAAAAACTAGTTAATGCTAAATATAGTCCGATTGCTTCCAGGCAAACTTTAGTTGGAAAGTAATAAGTGAAGCAGTAATGGACAGCGGTGCACCGAGTGTATTTTTAAACGAAGAGAATTAAAATAATAATTTAAAACAGTACTTAAAATTCGAATACATAAATAAATACCTTAATATAGTATATATCAATACCTCATTTTTAAAAAAAATTTTTCACCATCAATATTGTCCATGTGTTCATCTAGAACTCATCACATCCAGGTCTTTTACTCTCGATCGTTCCATCTAGCAGTAATCGGATAGAGGCGCAACCAAGTAACAATAATAGGTAGCTACTAATATAAAATTTACGACTTTGATTTAATAGTAAGGGGCGATGTCCATTAGAACCACAAATAGCTGTTAGAAGTCATTATAATAAAACTCTAGGCTTCTACCCCTTTTCATCTTACATTTTATGATTATTGCACATTAGCTCTGGATTACTCCGAACTATGTTTTAGACAGATATTTAACTAAACTAATTTTTTATCATATTAATTTATTTTTAGGTTATATAATGTTTATTTTTTTTTATAACTTTTGAAACTAAAATGGTTATGTTTATATAAGTAGGTATCTAATCTAAACTATACTCGTAGATACAAAATCATAGAAGTAAAAATCGTTATATATATCTAATAATCAAGCTTAAATAAATATTGTTTTGGAATGTGTAAATCAATAAATTTGATATGATACCGCACTTTACCTATAACCCCAACTTTGGCTCTTTCGGCCTTCAAGATGTAAATATTTTTGATTTTATTTACATACAATAGAGGATGGTAAGTATTATTTATAACTATTTCAAATTTCAAGCCGATAGGTTAAGTAGTTGCTGAGATAATCAGCTGTGACAGACAGACGGACGGACAAAGTGGCTCCGTTTTAACAATTTTGGTCTGGAACCCTAAAACGGAGAAGATCGGTGTCATGTCTTATAACGAGGACTGCCTATGCAAAATGAGGGAGCTTCATCAGTTGCGCCGACAAGAGCAAAGCTTGTACATACGTGCACGTATGACGTAGTGACGTAGTGACGGAATGAAAAGGTTCGTCAATTTTCAAATTGATTCGTTCAACGTATCGCGAGTACATATTACCTTTTGAAACTTTGCTACAGAATAACGAACGTTAATAAAGTTCAAAATTATTCAGATCAAAGTTTTTTGACTATTTATCTCGTCAAAAAGAATTAATTGATTCTTCCATTAGTGGTGCAAGCGAAACTTGACTCTAGGTGACGAAACTTTTCATTCCGTCACTGTACAAGCTTTGCTACACTCCGTATTTTGATTATATGTTATCCTGTTATGTTGTATCTTCCTGTCATAAACAGTATTTTATGATATAGTTATAGCGGCAACGCTAATATATAATTATCACAAGTTCCGAATGTATTTGCTGTATTTATTTATAGGCTGCATTATTTTCTAACAGACAGTCATTCACACTTTATGGACAGACGCTTACACAATTTTGTAAAAGCTGCCTATTTAAAATAGTCATCTATTTGTGGAAGCCTTTGTTGTTCAATAATATTTATGCGATGTTCTAAACCAATTAATAATTGACTGGGTTTTTTTAGGGATCCTAATTCAACCACGGATTATAATTTCGCCATGTCCGTCCGTCACTAAAAAATTGCTTTGTAGGGAACCTCCTATATGGAAGTTGAGGGTTATTTTTTTACTCGCGCACCCTATCGCTTAAGGTGTCCTTGAATAGTTCTTCCAAAAACAGTATTAGGTTTCCTCAATAAGTATTTTTTTGATACAAGAGACAAGCAATAAAATTGCGAATCATTAAGGCGGCCATTTTTGTACAGTAGATTATGATAATATTATGCTCTAATCTAGAAACAGTAAACGCAAATGCAGAACTGATATGCAATATGAAATACCCAAAGTGACCTCCTGTATCTTCTTTGAATCGTACGTGTTTGCTATTTCCTTGAGTCATTCACAAAGAAAGCAGAGTAAGTTCCTGTTAACTGGACTGGGAAAATAATTTACAAAAAAGCATTCTACCATTCTAGTTTATTTCCAGCCGAATTATTTTTATTTGCTTCAAGCTTCGCACGTGTGATTTGTCAATAAAAAGTAGCCTATGTCTCAACTAGGTCATATCTATCTATTTACAAAATTTCGTCGAAATCGGTTCAGTCGATAATATATTTTAAGTTCTTTACATGTCTCTTTCAAATGAATTTAAATGTATCTAAGAAACAATATACGAAGAATTAAATTTAATTAAAATTACTTTTGGTCATATTTTATAATCAACCCGGCAGACATATATTCCTCTAAGTATTATGACATATATTATATCTATATGACAGATGGACGTAGTAATCATGCAGTCGGATCTTGGGCTATAAAATAGCGCGTCGTCTAGACAATGGTGGCGATTCTGTTGTTTACGATCACTAAACTTGTGTAAAATATGAACAGTCTTATTTTACTCACACTAAAGATCAAATTAGAATGAAATTTAAAGTGATATTCCTAAATTTAAGTATTCTTATATAAGGCGTTTTAGTCAACACCAATTTGATTGATCACTAAAACTAGCCCGCAAGCAAAAATAACTTAATTTTAGAAATCTCACTTTAAATTTCATTCTAATTTAATCTTTAGTGTGAACAAAATAAGACCGTTCGTATTTTACAGAATTTTAGTTAGCGTAAACAACAGAATTGCCACCAATGATCATAAAATAGTATTCAGTTTGGATTCACATGTAAGATGTACTATGGTACTTACTCGTAGCTCCTGATACCATGCCGACCAATATTTATTTATTAATATACTAGCTGACCCGCCCGCGGCTCTAACATCACCCTCATTTTGCGCATTTGGCTAAAAAGTAGCATATGTCCTTTCCCAGAATATAATCTATCTTCTTGCAAAATTTCATTACGATCCATTTAGTCGTTTAGTCGTGTAAAGGTAACAAACAAACTAACCAACAGAGTTATGAATGAATGAATGAATTACTCTTTATTGCACACCAAATAAAAATACAGTAACAAAGGAAATAAACAATAAATAACGGTACAATGGGCAGTCTTATCGCTAAAAGCGATCTCTTCCAGACAACCTGCGGATGGACAAGATAAACAAAAATCAAAAGACGGGGGTGTAAGAGTACCTTTAAGCATACATAAATCATAAATAATCAGAATTCATAAAATAATATATACCTATTGATTATGTATAATAATAAACATAAACTTAAATACATAAATAAACTACACTACATAATATGGAGGATAAATAACATAAACACTAGATAGCAGTTACGAGACAACGAAAGGAAATGGTTGTATACCTTGGCTTTGAAAATAGGAAGAGATTGGAAATTATGTATGTACTATACATATAAACCTTTCTCTTGAACCTATCTATCTATTGGTGAAAACTGCATTACAATTTTTTCGAAAATGCATTCGAGTAAATTGAACCGCAAGGTGATTTACATAATATTAAATTACCGAACGAGGACTCCTGATTTCTATGTGAATACGTTGTAAACGTGGAAATTGCCTTTCATAACATCGATTGCCAGTTTAGTAGTTAACATCTTCAGTGGATTAGAAACACGTTATATGAAACACGTTGCCGCAAAATGGGAAGGTGTTTTGATAATGTATACTGTACAGCAAAATTACCAAATACTGTGCATAATCAAATGTAAGATAAAAAAACCGGACATGTGTGAGCCTGGCTCGCATACCGTGGGTCCCATATTTTTTTCATGGCAATTTTCATGACTCTAGGTCAACGGGAAGTACCCCATAGATTTGATTTATTAGCGAGTGTTAAAGTATGCGGCATAAACGGCCATATTTTCTGATTGCGCTTGATATTTTATACCTCCAACGGACCGTAGCCCTGAGTATTACACATTAATTCCTTCCTTTCCTGAGTAAAAGGGTCTTGACAGACAGACGAACAACGAAGTGATCCTATAAATAAGGGTTTATTTTTTCTCAATAGGAGGTTTGGATGTTGGTTGTTCTGTTCTGGTAACTACGAAACAAATATATTTATTTTATCAGTTTATTGCGTAATATGGGTGTTTAGTGTTTAGTGGTTTAGTAAGGTGTTTATATTGTATAAGTGCAGCCATATTCAGCGATAACGCATGCAATGTCGAGTTTAATTAATAGGTTCCATTATAATTGTACTTAATAAAAATATCAAAACTATTGAGTTAGTTAGGTATACTTAATTATTATTAAACAAGATCCTTGTCATCTAAATATTCCTTACAACTATAATAAGCTTTTCCTATAAGCAATTTTTTCTGATTTGCCTTGAATACATTCAGACTTGAAGCATCTAATACAGACTTTGAAAGTTTATTATATATCCTGGCAGCCATACAGATAACACTTTTATTATAAAGAGCAGTCCTATTACGAGGGAATCAAATTTTATTATTGTGGCGTTTGCTGTTACGTTTCATAAAAAGGTCCATATTTGTTACTACAAAGGACGCAAGCTCATAAATATAGAGACTGGGCATCGTCAGTATTTTCAAATCAGCAAAAAATGGTCTACAGCTATCAGTTTTACGAATTTTACATATCGCTCTGATGCATCTTTTGAGCAATAAATATCCTATCTTTTAACGTAGAATTCTCCCTCTTTGGAGTCAGAATCATTATTATTTAAGGACGGCCAGAATAAAATTAGTCAATTTCAATTGCTTTACTATTTTTAATATGTTCTACAATTAATTGATTAGGTACATAAGTAATACAATAAGCGAGAATACAGAGTGTGGTAGATACATGGCACAGTATGGTGCAGTATTGAAACAGTAACGCCACATGATAGTTTTTACCAATATTAAGACTGTGGTCAAAGTTAAGCGAGAATAAGTCTAGACGCAATTATTTTGTTCGATACTAAATGCATTATATATTTCCGCTCCTCAACTTAGTATAATAAGTATATACTAAACTAAGTCTAGTTAAAATCAAGCCTACTTTGCACTTCCATGTTTTGACCCTACGGAGTTTCAACATTGCGTAAGATATCAGCCAAAACCACATCCCACCCACCCTGTGCCCTCGTTAAAGATTAATAAACAGAGTAAACTATATGCCTGTTAGGATACAACACTTGAGCTAAGTACCAGAATATATTTCGTATTATATCAAATAATGCGCGAAACAAACCTATGAATACATTAAGATGAAACGACAGTAGTGGGACTTTGAAAATGAAACCCATTGAATGGCATTTCCAGTGCGTAATCTGCTTGAACTTCCCCTGGACGGGTTGTCAAATCCACAATAGGGATAGGAGCATCCACTGATGTAAAAACAGGTATAGAAGTTTCTAGTGGACCAGCGTAAATGGGGTACAGCCTTGGTTCCGATTTCACTTTGACTGCTTTTGGTAATTGGGGCTTCCACGTCACAAAGTCCTTCTTCGATTCTTTTGGTTCTTTATTTGATATGTGTATTCTGTCCATTTTGACGTTAGCGTTATTCCAAGGGTCTACGGACATGGTTGGCGGTGGGGTGGCAGGCATAGTCGCTGGTGGAGGCCAGTCGTCCTGGCTTCGCTTTTCGTACTGGTCGTACGGAGGGTATGTGTGGTAGAAACCATAGTTCAGCGGATGAGTAGCAATCTGGAACAGAACATCTGTTAACCGGTTATCCACGTGGTATTAGTAGGTGCTATAAAGCCTATCGGTGAGGTAACATAGCCAAGGTTATTTTTACAATGTGATTGGTTTAAGAGACGAGTATTTTTATTAGCTGATACTGAGAAGACGTGAAACCAATATAAGTATAGGAACGTCATGTAAAGTGAAGACTCTGTCGAAAGCAAACGAAAAATAGCAAATATTGCTGTGGCAAATGATAAAAAACACATGATAAATCTACCACTAGTACTAAGTATAAGGGCCAAAATTCGTAATAGTTGTTCTAAGACTAGATGTAAAATATATTGATCTCGTATCGAATCGGTATCTGCTGAAAAAAATACCCAGGTAGAAGGAAAAATTCTGGTAATGAAAATCATACCTTCCCCCTGTCATGATACCCTTCATTACCAGTCTCTGCCTAAAAAAAAATGTTCCATTGTAATGTTAGTAGGACTAGGTTATCTCAAAAATGTTATTTACTATCTTGAATCGAGAGCGTGATGATAATGTTAGATAAGCTGTTGTGTTAATTCTGAGACTAGGTTAGATTTCGTATTTTTCACGAAAGTTATTGAAACAGCGATATCTGCAAATTAATCGTATTTTAAGGCACTTGATATGATTTCGCAAAATGATATATAAAGTTCTAGAATTAGATATTTACCTTCTTCAGTCCTTGAATAGAAGCGAGTATAAGAGCCATCTTGGCGAGTAGAAGGGCTTTTCCACCAAGCACAGCAAGGAATTGGAAGCCCATTGGGATCAGCACCATGCCGATAGATACGATGCCAAACATCATCATCGTCATCATTTGCTGACGGCGACGACCGCGGTATTCGACTAAAAATTATATAAGAATTTATTCAATTAATTAACTTATTCTACTGGTGATAGAAATAAACAAAAATAAAAAAAAGATTTAAATTCGAAAGTAACTCCGTCAATACGTCTGTTTGTTACGTTTCTTCGACTAAACGGATTCGGACCGGACCGAGTTTGATGAAATTTGGTATATTAACCTGGATAGAGATAAGGCTAACCTTTAATTGACAATGAAAATTGATAATTGACACTACGCGTGCAAAGCCACAAGCTAGAAAAAAAGAAAGAAAATAAATTTATTCGTATCACAAAAGAATAAGAAAATATAATATTGAACAATTTAAACTAAACATATTCATATTAAATTAACATTACAAAGGCACATTTTATAATACAATATGATCTAGTGTGATGGCGAAAGGTCCTTCAGCTCAGCATATGCTACTGCATGCTACCATGCTGAAGCGCTGGTCTTCTGCTGAGGCCAGTGTTGACTTCACGGACGATCTGACTAAACAACTAATAACAGAACCTGACTATAACAATTACAAAGCATCTCTTATCATTATCATCTGGATGTTTTTCTATATATTATAAGTATGTATTTACAAAAAAAGTATATAAGTATTCTATCAGTTATCTGATTTTCACAGTACAAGCTCTGCTTAGTTTGGGGCTAGATAGCGCTGTGTGAAATGTCCACCAATATTTATTTTACTTATTTATTTATTTTAATTAACGTAGACCTACCAATTAAATATGTTTGAGAGCCTGGTGGCAGGCCGTAGCAGCTAGGGTGTATTGGATAGAATTTTAGATACCTAGGTAGTGTAAGTATTCGTTGCAACTAAGCCATCGTAATTTACTAGACATCCTAGTTTTAACATCAGGTGGACTATATGCGTGTTCCATCTCCAAGTTGTAAACAAAAATATTCCTAAATCCGCAGGAAGGAAGTTCTTATCATAATTGTCATAAAACCTACAAAAATAAAATTTACATCTCTTTAATAAATACAAAGTAAACAGTTCATTGCAAACGATCTATAGATAACGTGCAGTTACCTCTCACAAGCCTTCAGGATCGGCGAACTATTACAGATATGGCCTTTCTTGATGGTCTATGCAATGGACACATTGATTGCCCTGAACTTACGGGTAGTTTTGCGTTTTTGTGCTCGAAATACCGCACTAGACATACAAAGTTATTTGCTGTATCACACTGTCAACCAACTATGCACAACATTCTATCATTAACAGACTACAAACAGTTTATAATAAGGAGTTCTCCTCGATTGATATTTTTAATAGCAACAAAGAAACTTTTAAAAGTGAAACTTAGAAAATAATTATGGAGGATAACACACATGCATGATAACAACGCAACACAAAATACTGGTTATTATGGTTTATATATGTGTATGAATTTGTATTTATATATATTCTATGTATTATATCAACATTTTTGTGTTTTTACACGTAATTTGTTACATTCGTTGTAATTATTATGTATGTATGAATTTGTGATGTAAATGCTTGTGTATATATTATAATTATGTATCTTATATTCTATGTATTTTATTAACCTATTTTTGTTTACACATAATTTGTTTAAGTCGTATTTTTAGTTTAATTTAGAATTTAGACTGTCTATATATAAATTCTTTTTATAAAAAGTAAATCCGTATTTGGTCGTAAGTTAAGCTTAATAATAGTTTGTAAATATATATATTTATGTATTTGGCTGTGGATTTTGTTAAATAAATAAATAACTCAACGACTCCAGGTCACTACCAGGCAGAAGTGTCCCCTAGACACTGGCTGCGTTGCCCCTCTGCAATGCAATGCTTATGCGTTGCGTTGACACAGATAGGCGCTAGCTCTCGGATCACATGTCGCTTCGATGCTCAGAAATAATTTATAAAGCGCAGGGCTCCGGTACTCCTTTGGAGCCAAGGTCTTGAATCCGAATAGCTCAACTACGTACTAAAATGTAATTCTCGACGAGTTTACATGGAATATATTTGCATGCGGTATTGTGGTGCTCCGACAATTCGCTATATTAATAGTACCTTTCTCAACAGCCTTTCCATCTTCGAAATCGAATTTGACAACATGCGTACGAAGTACTTTAGCCATCCTTTGCAAGGCGAGATTTCGCCATTCTCCTTCATCCAATTCTTTTTCCGTCCATGTACTGAAATGAGAATAAACGTGCTACAGCATGAACAGACACCCGGTAAGTTTATCTCTAATACAACTAGGCTACTCTATAATCATATGACATCGGCAAGCTGCTATAAAAAAAAAGTCGAGGAGTATAAATTAAGGCGAAATTATGTAGTTATGGAAAATGCGAGTACCTAAACAAGTTTGTGCTTCTTACAATTAATCCTGTATCTTGATATCTCTGTCAGACAAAAAATATTTTTTTGGTTTTTCGACATGAATCAGTTTTTTGACGTTAAAAATAATTAATAAAATAGTGAATTTTTGAATGCTCAATACATTTATTGCTTTCACTTGGTGACAAAGTTGTTACAGGTAGTAGGTAGATATTTTCACATATGAACCCTGGCATGGTATAGCAACCTCCTCCTGAATTCCGGTCGACCTCCGTGGCGCAGTGGGCGAATAACCGGCTGAGACTCAGGGTTCGATTCCCGCCGCGGAACAAATGTTTGCATGATCTACAGATATTTGTTCCGGGTCTGGTTGTTTTTCTATATATTATAAGTATGTATTTACAAATAAAAAAAAGGATAAGTATAAGTATTCTATCAGTTATCTAGTTCCCATAGTACAAACCCTGCTTAGTTTGGGGCTAGATAGCGCTGTGTGAAATGTCCTTAAAAAAATCTTCATATCTTCTTATCTGACAAATTATGATATGCAGTTAAGTAAAAATTGAGGACGAATTCAATTTCTTTTAAGAGCCTTAATGTTGTTTGATACCTAGATAAACTCTTGTACATAACACTAAAATTACAGAACACAATACAAAAACAGATACCTACTTAAAAACTCAAAACACCATAAATGTACGATGGCGATCTTATTGCTTAAAGCTATTACTTCCATCCAATCTTAGACAGACACGATTTTATGGAAGTTAAGGAAAGTGGTGTCGTTTCACAAATAAAATGTACAATTAATTTATAAATAAAATAAACAAATAATATCATAGATCAATACTTTACCCTACCAAGATGCTGCTGCAATATACATAAATTCCAACTTTAAATAATGAGTATTGTATTGTAATGAGTATTGTGAAACAATAAATGAGCCCTAAATACCAAATTCTCAGCGACAACACAAAACAAAAGAAATTGCAAACTTCAGCCGTTCTAAGACTGTAAAGTTCGTATTTCGCGAACATGTACAAAGTAAAAGTTTCGAAGAGAAACAACGTGAGCAACAAGCTAGGAAGGAAATTTATAGAAGTTTGTGATAGCTTCTCAACAAGACTTCTAGTTTAGAAGCGACTACAGTGCGTTCCGTCTTTAGTTACATACCATACCATCTTATTAAATACCTGAGTGTTATATAATAATAATCGAAAAAAATAGTATAATCGGAGAAACCATCACTCTGCCGCATATACCTACGCACAAAAATGAAAGGGGTTATTTTGTTAAGCATAATAAATAAACTTGAGAAATATTTACCATAGAAATGTGAAATTTATTTTGGCATGTAAAAACAAACACTTTATTAAACTTATGTTGTGCTATTGCATAATGCTTGCTATCTAACCATAGATACGGTATTGGTGACGTCTCGAGATATCTATTGTTGTCCCTTTCTAACCCAAAACCCGCAGGCATTTCCGAAAGCATATGTATCAAATCGGCCTTTAGTTTTGGATGTCGATTGCAAGGGTAGGCGGTAAGTTTTATATAGAATTAATCACCTAAACTTAATCGATTTTCTTTAAAATTTGATAATTTAACTAGTAGTTTTTTTTTTTCGAGAAGTTTTTTTTATGTTTTGAGAAACCGTCACTTGAATCGGTTTAAGCATTTATTTCTCGAAAGAATTACAAATTCACTTATAGAGAAAATTACAAATTATCTTAAAAAATAAAGAGAATGTGCCGAGAATTTGGCGTAGCAAACTATTGTATACTCTTAACTGTTTGTAAGTTAATACTATATTCACATATAAAAAAAAACATTGATGTTACTATTTTACAATAAAAATATGTGGGTAGTTCTGTATTTGAACAAACAAGAATCGGACCAGTGCGTAGAATTGTACGGCACCGTGCATGCAACTAAAGGAATGTATACCCATGTCACAGTGTAAGAGCGGAGCGCGTCTCAAGCGTATTACCTATACAGTGTGTCCCTGGATAAAGTGCAACCCCGAAAGGGGGTGAAACTAGATCAAAAATTATCGACAAAAAAATAGAAAAAAAAAAATTAAAAAAATTTAGTATATACTTTATTGATGAATTAAAATTTTTATTGCTCACTAATGACTCTATTTAATAAAAAAATGATTTCTTCCAAAGTAGTAGGTCTATTTTGTTAAAATAAAAACCATAATCATGTCAGATATGTGACGATGACGATAAAATAACAAATAACTCACAAACAAGTGGCTATCGTGACTTAAAGTTTAATTTTTGTATTAAAATTACATTTTTTAGGCTGTTTTTTTCCAATAAACTTCAACTTCAGGTCAACTTTAAAAGCTCCTAGCCAGCACATTTTTTATGTTAGAACGTAGGTTTTTTTTTATTTAAAAGCTATTATGATAGACAATAATAAAAAGTCATAAAAATTTCTAGTATTATAGGCTTAATTTTAAGATTTTTGGAGTTTATTGGAAAAAAACAGCCTAAAAAATGTAGTTTTAATACAAAAATTAAACTTTAAGTCACGATAGCCACTCGTTTGTGAGTTATTTGTTATTTTATCGTCATCGTCACATATCTGACATGATTATGGTTTTTATTTTAACAAAATAGACCTACTACTTTGGAAGAAATAATTTTTTTATTAAATAGAGTAATTAGTGAGTAATAAAAATTTTAATACATCAATAAAGTATATACGATTTTTTTTTTTATTTTTTTTTCTATTTTTTTGTCGATAATTTTTGATCTAGTTTCACCCCCTTTCGGGGTTGCACTTTATCCAGGGACACACTGTATAATATTATATATTTTAGCATCTATTCAATCCGCGAGAAATGCCTTGGTATGTGGTGAATATTGTCAGTATATTACCAAACACCCTGTATATCATGTCTAATAGGAGGTTGTAGCGTGTACCCTGCCTTAACATAGTTAAATCTAGCACGGAGGGTACGGTTTTGTAACTTTTCTGTTTGTAAATAACATCTTACTAGGTAACAAATAATGTTCATCATGTGATTATATGACAATTTGTTAGTTAATAAAATAGTAGATAAGTTACAAAGTTATGTTATCAGTAGTCACACGGTATCATATATACACCGGCGTATATAATGATACCGTGTGACTACGGTAAATGCTACATTGGTGAAACAAAGCGAAATGTATCAACCAGGTTGACTGAACATATGCGTGCAATGAAGAATGTCGACTCCAACAGTTCTGCAGTGGTGGAAGATGCCCTAGATTCTGATTCGACGCACTACATACGTTTCGACAAGGCCCGGGTCTTAGCGAGGGAGAAGTTCTTCGTTCCTCGCAAGATCCGAGAGGCGATAGAAATAAGTGGTGTGCCGAACTTTAACAGAGATAGAGGATGGGTTCTACTGCCAGCCTGGAGGCCATGTCTTCATGATTCAAGCGAGAGAAGAGTGAGTGAACCTGGTAGAGATATAGTTAGTGTTGTGTGTTTGCCTGTACCGAGAACTACCGAAAAGAGCAACAGTGATGATAATCAGTGAATGATGATGCATCCTGTCAACGCGCTGGTCCATCGTTGACTCAATCCCCACCACCGCGCCCGTCTACTCGTGCGCAGAGGGCTGCGGCGCGCAGTGCGAGGCGAGACGTTATTCGGAGCGGATCGCACTCACCCTGATGAAGGTTCACGAATTGAACCGAAACATTGTCGGTCGAAACACCGATAAGACGGTACGTGATAAATCCCGTATTTATAATAATGATTGAAACAAATCACGAAAATTTTCTAAGTAAAATTGTACTCATTCTTTTTGGAAATAAATTATCTTTATCTTTCATCTGGCTTATAAAATAAGTAAATATTGCTGGACATTTCACACAGCGCTATCTAGCCTCAAATTAAGCAGAGCTTGTACTATGAGAACCAGATATCTGATAGAATACTTATATACTTCTGTTTTTGTAAATACATACTTATATTATATAGAAAAACATCCAGACCCGAAACAAATATTTGTAGATCATGCAAGCATTTGTTCCGCGGCGGGAATTGAACCCGGAACCTCCTGCGTCACAACCGGCTATTCGCCCACTGCACCACACAGGTCGTCAAAAGGACAGGTAATGTTTTATATTAAATATCAAGTTTGTTACAACCTGTAAGTTAATACCCAAGTCAATGTTTTCAGTTGTTAAAAGTTAAATATTCGCTGAAAATACGAATTCTTTGCTAATGAACATTATTAAAAGGAATCTTTTTGGAAAAACTTGAATGTCAAATCCTTCGATTCGAAAAAACAGCCTTCGAGTAAATAAATGAAAGTTGATGCTCGCTTTAAGGCTGTGTGCGTTAAGCTTGTTTCTTCGTATATTGCTCAGACGTGGTTATGGCTTTGGATATGTTCAAGTGGGAACAACTTTATTTTTAGTAAGAAAGCTAATAAGTACATTAAAGATAGTGGATAAAGTGATTTTATTGGGTACCATAATTTTGTTCTTAAGTTATTTTGTAGAACCTTAAAAAGAAACTCCCGACTGCCTGATTTTACCACCCCACAGGAACAGTTACCACCCGGGCACGCCGTGGCCAGTCTGGAAGTCCTTAAACAGGCTCTGCACCCAGGTTGGCCACTGCAGACTTAATATTAAGTCTGCATATATATGCAAATGGGAATTCAGAGACCCTAACTTAACGCAGTGCGACTGCGGTGATCCCGCTCAGTCAATGCAGCACTTGCTAATGTTCCCTTTGTGCCCAAACACCTGCACGATGGAAGACCTAATAACCGCCTCACCTAATGCTATTGTTGTGGCCAAACACCTGTCGAACCTAGTATACTCAAACGTAGAACTCTTGACACGCTAAGACGAAAAGTTCATAAGTAGAATTTTAAGTTTAAACTTTTTCTATTGTATCTCAGTTTCCAGTAATTCAGTGTTGTTTTCGCCTTCAATTGATAGGTATATGTATTAGACCTAGATATCATGTAACTTCTTATGTGTATTTAAAATGTATGCTGTTGGCGATCTTTTTAATAAATAAATAAATACTAATGACAGTGTGATTCGTACTTAATAAGCTAGTCTCGTATCTCTAATTTTATAAATTCGAAAGCATCTCAGTCTCTCTGTATGTTTGTTACATTTTCACGCTCCGGCCGCCATGGCAACTGAAGTTCACAACCAGTTGTCAAAAAAAGAAAAAAAATCTTACTGCACAGCTAGTTGCCGAAGATATTCTACTCTTGTTTCAAAACCAGTTGCCAACTAAGAAATTCATAAAGAAGAGTGAATGAATGAATAAAATTTATTTACAAGTTAAACACAACAACATTAAAAATAAATAAAAAAGGATTCTGTGGTTTTATGAAACCACGATAAAAGTGAAACTTTGTTTCACATTAAAGACATTTAACTAAAAATATTCGTTGGCACAAATGAGTAATAGTCTATACACTACACGGTCAGCTGATGCGAACTATAGGCGCCGTCATATTGGCCTCGGCTGCTCTGACGAGCGCCTTTCACTTTATCCCTACTCCGTGGCCGACCGTCACGCGACATGCAACACACAAACGAAAAAGTTTGAGACGATGTAATAAAAGTTTCACTTTAAAAACAAATTCACGGCGAAACCGATGGGCCGGTTTCGATGAAATTAAATATATGGATAGATTATGACCTGGATTGAGTTATTTCTACTTTTTATTGAAAATTCTCGCGTGTGGAACAAAATAAGGAACAAAATGAGGAACAAAATACATTAAACAATTAACGCAAGCTTTAGGACTTGTGGTTCAACTGTGTGTTTTAATCTAGAATTCCATTAGAATATCCAGTTGAACATTTGTGTACAAAGAACACTGTTTACACAGAATTTTGTGTTTTTTGCCTTTTCTAAGAACAACTTCAGACTACTTTCTAAGAACTCCTACAGAAACAACTGATTTTTACCAAGTGTTTTTTCAATGAAAAAGGTTGAATATTTTTTACTCTGAAGAAACCATTGAAAATCTGCTCTTTTTGTTTATGTTTAAGGTAAATTATTTGGTCAGCGCGAAGATTTACCTTAGAATTTATGGTAGGCAGAAAGTTCAAGAAATTGATTGAGTTTTTAGTAAATGTTATTCATTTATGGCTAAGTATTTTTTTATGAAGTTAATTATTTTTCACCGTTCGAAAAATCCATCAAAAGGTTGTTTGGAAGATATAGCTTTTTTAAGGGATACGACTGCCCATTATTTGTCTTTTTGGTTGTTGTATCTAACTTGTTATTTTCATTCATTTATTTTTTTTGTGGGTAGAATCATCCCATTCAACATTTAATAAAATATTTTTAGGTAATCAGTATATATGAAAAAAACCAATGTGAATATCGAAACATCAATAAAGTACAAACAATTATTCAAAACACGAAATATATTAACTCCACCCCCGTGGTTTGTTTGACATATTGGTAATGTTTTCCAATGCTTTGCAAAAAGTTATCTCAATTCGTATACTCGTAATTGCCCATTGGCTTCATCAATTTTAATATGTATAAGCTAACATGTATAAAAGTATACAAAACAGACATTATTTTTGCACATGAAGGTTTTACCAAACAATATTTAAAAACAAAAACCCGTCTGCAATATAGGTAAGCAACCTTGCACATTTTTATAATTGCAATCAGGTATTTGTGTGCACGCTTTGTTCCTATATTTGTTAAATCGATAGGTTTTGATCTAGTTTTGTTTTGCTAGAAATCTTGAAACTTCTTAAAGCCTATCTCATGATACAGACGTTGGTAAATTGTATTGTATAATTCTTGTATTTTAACATGAAAACAGATAAAGAACTCGGAGGTCGTGAAATAGGCGACTTGCGCCACGATGCATAAACGCATTTAGCTGCTAAATATGACTTTAGAAAATGAAAAATAAAAAAGTGTATTACAGCAAAAACAAGAATACAGAAATGTTTTAAATTAGCCTTCATTCTATTAAGTTTAAATAAAACTACAATTACAAATAAGGAGTTGTCTAATTACACAAATACGTCAAATTTAAACATGTTTTGTCGCTAAATACATTTAGGAATCGTTGTGCAAGCCGGCCTTAGTATAGAAAGCTATTGGGGGTCATTCTATGAATAACACCTCTCAGAGGAGAGAAGATAGTGTTAGAGGCAAAATGGCACCATATTAATAGTTAATTAGGAAACCTGTCATTTTCACAATCAATTAAACCCGTGTCTCTGCTGTTCCGAAATAATTAAGTGGGGATGACAATTTACGTTTTTATACAAAATACACAGCTTATACTACATTTTTCCGTTCTATCAAAACTGGAGCATTAAAAATTTGCGCAATTTGTACACGAATCTCATTTTTTGAGCGACGTTGACAAATTGTCGCGCGGTCACTAACCTAACCCTTACGTTTTTGCTGTAATTGAAGTTATAATTTCAACACATGTTTTAAATTGAAAATACTCAGGAATGTACAAACATACATAAAAATATGTATGAGATAATTATTTTATCCACTTGTTTATGGGTTACCTTATAGAGAAAAATTATTTGTCAATGACTAAATTTTTTCTCCTCAATACTTTCACATGTTTTATGTGAGTAGTGCTAGGAAGACTTAATGCTAACAGTTAAATATAAATTGCCAGTTATCCTGGTACAATTTAACATATAATTTAAGTAAAAGCTAGCTTTTTAACTTAACATCAGGTAAGCAATAAATGCTTGTTCCATCTCCAGGCAGAATAAAGAAATAAATTTAAAAAAATCTTCCCAATTGTCTTGTACTAGCTCAGCAACCAAGTTATTATATTATCGGCATATTATAATAATTAATGAACATAAATACACATCACCTAATAAATTATGAATCACGGTCTATCAGATTAATTTTCAATCAGTTTTATTAACTATTATTACTACTATTATTACTATTATTATTACTATTTATTAGTTTTATAACTATTTATACTAAACGTAGTTTTAAGGCAGCACAGAGCACTTCCCTATAGCACTAAAAGTACTAGCAAAAGACGAAAAGATATAGTCCGCAGTAACAACACCCCAATAAAACATGCTTTTGCATCCAGATTTTTAATGTTCCTAGGACCATACCTGTACAAAAGGATAAATCGTAAATTAAGCATCCACTCAATGAATTTCTCAAACTGTAAAAGAGCCTTACAGTCTGCTCTATCCAATCTATCATACGAGGAAACTGAGGAGTTACTAAACGTAATAAAGTAGGATTTTAAATATTGTATAGCACGTGTGCACTTAGTTTTTGTAGGTTTCTTTTTCATTATGTAAATAGATTTTAAGTTTTGTTAATTTGAGTATTCATTAGTTACACCAGTCCAGTTTTTTTTGCCTGAGATACAGGTTATCCTAGTTCAGGCAATGTATAAAGTGTTACCTATAAGTAGATACTAATCCGTAATGTTAATCTCAGCAATATGAAAAATGAATAAAGATTTTATTTTATTTTTTTTTATTATTATTTATTATTATTACATAATATCAATTAACATTGAGGGGGACTTGCTCAACGATGCCTAAACGTATTTAGTGGCTAAATATGATTAAAGAATTGTCAAATTATACAAATAAGTCAAATTTAAACATGTTTAATCACTAAATACGTTAAGGGATCGTTGTTCAAGTCGGGATAAATCGCGCCCACGCAACGCCCACCCGACTCTGTTCAGGCTTTATTCAAAAACAATTAAAGGTTGGATAGCAGCCCTTAGCGCGGAAAACATCTTTGCCAGTCGTTTGAGATAAAAAAGCTCAATTTTATAATTTTTTTTCTATATTGCATATTCAAATAACATTGTCCAAAACTTATACAGACTGGTAAGAGTAGACCAGATATTTGGTCAGAGAGACCAAATATCAACAAGCTCACTCTTGTACATTTGGTCTCATGTTCAGTTTAGCGGCAACGCACGTGGTGAGAAAAAACTCGATTTTTTTTTCTGATGGACTAAATTCGCTGTTGGCCTCTGAGGCCGTGACAGCTTAACCGAACTTTTGGCGAGCGCAGATGGCGCTCAGCCCAGTAAGTTAATTTAGGCAACTAGCGCAAGGGCACCACTTAGGTACGAGCCTCGGCTTGGGCAGTTGCCGGGATGGGGATAGGAGAGAAACGCCCGGGTACATGTCTGTACCTCGTATAGGCGGCGACTGAAGGGACTCGTCGACCTCGCCGGCGAGGTCGGTGTTTCTGTAAAGTGTTTGCTCTGTCTGATATAGATGACTCAGCTTCCACATTAGCGGAGGTGATTTCGTCATCCGGGTCTCCGAGAACGTGTCTCGGACGACGGAGGATTTTGTTGGCGGGCGGATCCAACGGGTAGACCGGAATGGTGTGTACCAAAGGGTTCGGATGATGGGAGGCAAGTTCATAATACCGCTTGGAAGCGAGCTTCATGAACCTGGCTATTGATTCTAATTTCATATCGCGATATAGATCGTTATTGCGAAAATACCAGGGCGAGCCTGAGGCTTTTCGCAAGAAGCGATTTTGGATGATCTGAATGGCACCAACTTTAGGAGAGTGGGCAAATACTACGGAGGAGTATGTCATGATGGGACGAATGCACGCTTTGTAAAGGGTCACCAGAAAAAACTCGAGAAAAAGACAGCCTCTTTTATACACACGCTCAAACGTGTGCGAGAAGGCTGTGCATGAGTAGTCTAAATATGTACCTCATGAAATAATTTTGCTAGTATGGAGTGGTATCTATCTACTTACCTTTTAACTATATATTATCAACTTAAAATACTACTATAAAACGTTGTTTGATAATATACGCACAAAAATGAAAGGGGTTATTTTGATCAGCATAATAAATAAATTTGTGAAATATTTACCATAAAAATGTGAAATTTATTTTGGCATGTAAAAACAAACACTTTATCAAACTTATTTTGTGCTATTGCATAATGCTTGCCATCTAACCACAGATACTGTATTGGTGACGTCTCGAGACATCTCTTGTTGTCCCTTTCTAACCTAAAACCCGCAGCCACTTCCAAAAGAGATATCAAATCGGCCTTTATTTTTGGATGTCGATTACAAGAAATAAGTTAGGCTAGGCAGTAAGTTTTAAATCGAATTAATCACCTAAATTTAGTCAACTTTTTTTAAATTTGAGAATGTAACTAGTAATTTTTTTTGAGAAGTTTTTTATGTTTTGCGAAACCTTCACTTGAATATAGACTGTATATTACCAGACACCTGAATAATATACATAAAAGAGTAACAATAATGGTATCGAGCACAAACAAAAACAAAAGCGTAATAGTTAATGGGACTAAAATACCTGGCTGTGTCATTTTCAGGCATGATGTTTCCAGATTTATCGACGAGCTCAAACCTGACCAGGTTGACTCCATCAGTCACTGGAACTATATCCGGGCTCAGAGAGCGGTCCAGAGCTCTCAGAGTTTTCCTCTTCATACACCTTACGAATTTGGGGAAGTATTCCTTATGATCAATCACATCTTTTACGTCAACCAACTGTGAATTTAGAAAACACTTTTTAATTGAAATCATCATGAAACATAATTTTATAGTTTTTCATGTCCGCTAATCAGAATCCGTCCTAACGAAAGACTATTGAGACAAGACAAGACAACAAGACATGCTGAGTTAGGATAAATTTTGCAGCACTAAAAATAAATATATACAATATAAACACAAATTACAAACAAAATTGAAAACATAAAGCAAATCTCAATCTTAATTAATCTTAATCCGAATTCATCACTCTGAAACTTGGTAATTGAAAACTCGATAACGGCTCCGTAAATGCGATTAACCGTAAGTAAATTTAAAAATAGAATGAGGCTCATTGTATTCATAAGCTATGATGAAATACAACCTCCATGACAAATCCGTATTTCTATTAAATGAAAGAGACCTTAATACAGTTGTAGTGAAAACATCTGACCACCGCGCGCGCTCGTTGGTCAAAGCGCTTCCCTGTTACACATTTCCATCCCTTTTGCCAAAATCACTCTCACAAACCGAGAGGAAAGATGTTACACATCAAAAATGATTTAATCTATTATACTGACTATTTTTAAGATAAAAGAAATCCGATTGAATGATGCTATTTTCTGAAATTACTAAATTTGAGACGATTATAAATAATGGCAAGAAATATGACAGATGTTAAAATGTACCTATCAGATGTGTAATTTATTTATTGTTTAATTATTTTTTAATGTAAAAAAGCGCCTTCAGTAATTTTCGATGCTCGTAAAGGGCAATAAAGTATAAAGTGTTTGTAAGACCTTATTGTGACTCAAAGCACTTATAAAATAAATGATTTTAAAAAAGACCTTATTGTACACTTGTTTATGCAAATAAATCTCTTGTATCTCGATTTAAAGTATAAAACAGTTGGACAATTTCGAGTGATTTGCTGAACGTTAATGGATTTATTAAAAATTTTCTGAACTTTATTTTTAGAAATTATTTGAAATGAAGCATTTCTACAGTGCTATTTCAAAAGCGTTTCCTCCTTTAAATGTTTTACGCTGATCAGAAGCTAAATTATGCAGAACCATGGTTTAAAAATAGCGTGACAAAAGCTCAAAAGAAATACAAAACACATATAGCTTTAGAAGAAATTTTATAAAAAATTCTAATAATCGAACAAACACGTACTCAGAAAGTCAGTAATAGGAAACTCGATAAAAGGCATGTTTTAATAATTCCCCGCTTCGACAGCTTATCAAATTTTCTTTCGAAATCTTTGAAAAAGTTTTTTGCGTACGAAAAGTTTATTTCAATGGAAATTGAGTTTAACGTTGTCGACATTTTTATTACTTTTCTTAGATTTTATTATGTGTTTATTATTTATAGAAGCAGACGTAGATTTAATGAAGAGGTTAATTTACTTTAGTATATTATGTTATTAATTGCTACCGCCGTATTATCTTGTCCATTCAAAGGTTGTCTGGTAAAGATTGCTTAAAATATTTGAGTTATACAAAACAGCCCCATTGTACTAGATTAATCACACTAATATTGTAAATGCAAAAGTTGGGATGTTTTTATTTATTTGTATGTTTGTTACTCAATCACGTCGAAACGGCTTAACCGATTTCTATGAAATTTGGTATATTCGTAGAATATAACCTAGATTACCACATAGGTTACTTTTTATTCCCTAAATCAGTCCCCATAGGATAAAAATGGGATGTCAAGGTTAGGGATTCTATATAGTGTGTTTGATAATATACGCGCAATAACGAAAGGGGTTATTTTGATGAGTAAAATAAATAAATTTCTAAAATTATTACCATAGAAATGTGAAATTTATTTTGGCATGAAAAAACAAACACTTTATTAAACTTATTTGCATAATGCAATTGCATAATGCTTGCCATCTAACCACAGATACTGTATTGGTGACACCTCGAGATATCTCTTTTTGTCCTTTTCTAACCCAAAACCCGCAGCCATTTCCAAAAGAGATCAAATCGGCATTTATTTTTGGATGTCGATTGCAAGAGTATGCAGTAAGTTTTATATCGAATTCATATCAAATCACCTAAACCTAGTCGATTTTTTCGTAAATTTGGTATTATAACTAGTAGTTTTTTTTTTCTAAAACTCATTTTGTATGTTTTGAGAAAACGTCAGTTGAATATCGTCAGTATATTACCAAACACCCTGTATGGTCAAAACCCAGAAACCCAGAATAATTCTAAATGTATTACCTACATACTTTGCATCCCAGAACAACGCGAGCGAAGTAGCTGGCAACAGCTAGTTTGTTATTAATTTATGATCTGAATTTTATTTGGATTTAGTGTAACTTATTGCCTTTTCATACGTCGTATTCTGTTTATTATGCCAATATGGGACGCGACGAAACTCTTGCATTAAATATTCATTGATACTCTTGACGCAGGCATTATGACATACATAAACTAAGAACTTTTGATTTTATTATTATGTAGTAAAGGCAAGACAAACTAAAAAGGACTATAACTTTAACATCGTATTACTTAAAAATAAAACGTAAATAAACCGCGTTATCCAACACTATTGTGGTTTTGTCAGATAAAATCCGTAATCTAAGAAAAATTGCCAAAATAACAATGGTGTTATCCTTATTCGAGTACGATAACTAAATCAGTACATCATGACATAATCTAATAGGGCTTTCTCACTACTTTGCCTTCTCACTAGGGGATCTGAGTCAAGGTCTGATAAAGCTATTTCTACATACCTAATTGTTAGCAGCAAAGCAAAAACTTCAGCTTCCACATCAGCTTATCAGATTATCGGGAGTCGCCCGGCTATTGATGAGATTATGTCCGAATACTAACATAATCTGGATGAACACTTTGTTGTCTGTTTTAAGATAACATATACATACTCGGATCTATAGTATACTTGTGTAGTATATTTCTATTTTGACTTTTATGAATGGAACATTGTTTTCTGCGAACAGCTTACAGACGTAAGAATCTCACTAAAATCGATCTACGAGATAGCTTTTTATAGAGTTTAACCCTAGCAGGGTTAAACTATGTAAGTGGCCTTGGAATATATTATAATACAACTAGTAGTTCGAACTGAGATATCGGGAGTATATAAAAAAAAATCAAAAAAAAAATACGTGTAATCAAAAATAGTGCCATGAATGCACAAATTGCACAACTAACTTGACTTAGAGTTTCATTCAAATTACAGGTTAATTGTTATTTGGTTACACTTTTTGGGGTAGAAATCGCAGTTATCCTGGATTTCAGGTTTTTCACTATATTTGTGTCACTAAAGCTACACGAATACAAAATTTCAACACTGGGTCACTAGTGTAATCTGTGAATTTCGTCAAAGTTCAGTTTTTATTTCGCTTCGAAAGTTATCCCTGGACAAACAAACATACATACAATATACATACATAAATATATGCATACAACGCCGATTTTTCCAAGTTGATTTGAAGATCACGCTTCACTCGATCAATAATTTTCAACTCTTCTTGACAACTTGCATAATAGGACATAACGTAGGACAGAACTATTATTATTATTATCAGCCCACTGTGTCCCACTGCTGGGCAAAGGCCTTCCCCCCATTCTTTCCAGACACTTCTTTCAGGCGCTAAGATGGTCCAGGACAGAATATATTTTTAAATTAAAGGATAGGCCTCTTCGTCGGGTTCATTCTCATTCATTTAGTTAGATGGTATTTCGGACCACACTGTACATTAACAAAAAACAAATTTTCATTGAGACGAAGATCAAAGAATTCGGCAAATCAGATTACGGATAGAAATACGATCTTTTTTGCTTTAAAAATGTTCTCGAGTTATGATTTTAGGGGTGTTTAACTGAATCTTTGAGGCTTCTCGGTTAGCGTAAAGCAAAACCCGTCATAATAAAGATTACAATAAGTATTGAATTACGATTGTTTATTTTAAGGTTTGAATAGTTGTCAAAGGAAACAGTTCAACAAAAATACCTTCATTGTCTGGTACTACATGTTTGTTCTTTCTCGCTACAAAGTTGTTTTTAGTCGGCTGTACCAGGGATGCAGATGCAGATTTTTTGATATCCGCGGATGCGGATGCAAGTTTTTGAAAACTCACATCCGCGGATGTAAACGCGGATGCGGAACCTAAGATTTTTTTTTAACTTAGCTTTGCTGCATAAATAAAACAAAAATATAAACTGTTAACAGCTTAATATACAATACTCACTGAATACTCATAATAACTCTAAAAAACTACAATGTTCATACGATAAGCGCAAGTAAACACGTTATGATTGATTTATGAGATACAAATGATAAACAATAACAAACGCGTCGGTCTTATCACCGAAATCTTTGCTCCTATTGGTCAATCAGAACGTGCCCACGTAACGCGCCACTCGCAAACCCCACTCAATTTCTTTCTTCTACTGCATCCGCATGAACATCCGCAACGATTATTGCGGGCGTGGATGCAAATGCAGATGTCCAAATCAATGCGGAGGCTCCGCATTTGCGGATATGGATGCAAATGTTCGCAACATCCCTGGTCTGTACACTGTGCCATTTATATTACAGTTAATATTTGAGCAACATGTTGGAGAACTGCGGATATGGATGCAAATGTTCGCAACATCCCTGGTCTGTACACCGTGACATAAATATATATTACAGTTAATATTTGAGCAACATGTTGGAGAACGCTACTTCTTAATAACGTATTTGATTCTATATAACGGCAGAACACCATGGTCTTGCCAACTTTTGTTCGAAAAAAAAGAGTTACTTAACTGAACTTGAAAAACGTCCTCCCACTGGACAGACAGACGTACTTATAAAGGTTGCTGGGAGCCATTGGGCTGCACAAGATCGGTTGCTCTAGAAATCTATGTGGGAGGCCTACGTTCAGCAGTCCACGTCCTACGGCTGATATGATGATGATGATGTGTATACTAGCAAGTTTACTTCCTAAGTACGTACTTTCTTCGAGCAGTCTCTCCAAATAATCCTGACGACATCAGCTCCTTCGGTCCACAGATCCGCAATGAAACGGCTCAGATATGCATCCGCCTCGCTCGCCTCGGCTCCACAAAGCGGGATTAAGGCTACAGTCAAAAGCGATATTACACCTACGACGTAGATCCTCATTGTCACGTAGTTCATTTCGTTCTCACTACTGCCATTGCTCGAGGAACGCCAAGAATCTCTGCAATATAAAACACAATAACACTTGAAATTTTCCGTCGAGTTTGTCGTCCCAATAATTTACACTCATATGTGTGTAATGTTTTGAGTATGAATGTATGAATGTAGTTTGTATAACATTTCTACGAACTTTTTGAGCAATTAACAACGGATTAAATTATAGATAGATTGAAAATACTTTATAGCACACCTTAAAACAAACAATTAGATTAGAACAATGTTAATCGATGTGATGCAATAACGGTCTTTTCGCTAAATAGCGATCTTTACCAGACAACCTTCGACATACTCCGTGTACTGCTGTATAGAATGAAATATTTGCACATAATTTAAAAATTCGAAGAAATATACATTAAATTATTAAACATGTTTAAAACAGTATAGTGCTTAAGGGAAAAGCGGTTTATATACTTAGTCCCATTAGCACTCAATTCCCAACACAAACCTTAGCTCTATTTTACTTGAAACCTAGTATATTTGGTCTACATTTAACTTAAACAAAAGTTACCTCTCGAGCTTCAATAAGTTTCTTTCCCAGAGCACTTTAGCGAATAAAATATTCAAGGCTATATTTCCACCGCGTATGGTCAAGGTCGAATACAGAATGGAAAATTTTGATTGACCCCCATGCGTTATATGCTTCGTGGACGGTGGAAAGCGAACCATTTTCCTTATGGTCACAGACCAAATCATGTTAATGAATGGGCGAATGTAGGTATTTGTGCAAACCCGTGACGCCGATTGACGTATTGTTATATTCAATCCATTTTCTACTTTCCAGTATTTTTTTTAAATATTGATTTTCCATAGGCATAGGCTTGCGTTTGACCACGATTTCGCCTGATGGTAAGCGATGATGCATGTTTACGATGGATCACGCTTGCCTAAAATAAACCTATTCACTCGGGACTTGAAGATACCCGGGTTGTAGTTATCAAGAAACACAGACTCCGGCAAGGCGTTCCACTTTTTGGCGCTGCGCATAATAAAGGTCGAAGAGAACCGCTTTATGCGAATGGGAGGTATTTCAACCATATAGTAATGGCGCACCGCAGAGCGTCTGGTTGTCCGTTGATAGAATGGAGATGGTGGGATTAGGTTGAAAAGTTCCGCCGCACAATGTACTCGATTTTGAACGTTATGCAATTTCCACTATTTGGATAATCATATGCCAAAATTTAATTACACAACATTTACAAGTGTATGTATTATGATTTACTAACTATTGCCCGTGACTTTGTACGCGCTACACTACTAAATGTGTAGGTAACCTAGAAATAAAGCTAAACTCGCTGTTGCAACTTGACATGACACCCCATTTTTATCCCATGGGAACTGATTTATGGGATAATTGGTAGCCTATGTGGTGATCCAGGTTATAATCTACGTATATACCAAATTTCATCGAAATCGGTTCAGCGGTTACGGCGTGATTGAGTAACAAACATCCAAACTTTCGTATTTATAATATTAGTGTGAATCCGTATAAGTCTGCTTTTTCAACGTCGAGTTAGCAGTGCCTTGATTATTCTAGCTAGATAGTCTTACTCACAAGACTACGAAAATGGCCACTTTGTAGCTTCACATTTCGTAAACGGACTCTCGTATCGAAGTGTGTCAACCAAACCTTTAAGTATTTTTGAAAGATCTATTCAATAAGATAAGACCGTTTATAAAAAAACCCTCAATTTCCATGTAGGAAAGGTTGTCATGATGCCAAATTTCAGCTTTACTGCACTAATAATTTACGAGTATGTTTTTGGTCGGACAGACAGACGGTCATGACGAAACTAAAAGGGCTCCTAGTTTGATTACGGAACCCTAATAAAATGAATAGTATCACGTCTTTAACGCTTCTGGTATATATCCTTATCTTCTCAGTACACTAATAGGTAATTTGAAAACAAGTACAACAAGAAAAGATTAAAATTTTAAAAACTCCAACTCGTTAAAATCCCTAAAACTCAATCCAGATAAACAAGCGGGTTATTTAAAAAAAACGCGTCCGCATCGGTCCATCCGTTTAGGAACCACGATGTCAGAGACAGATGTGAATAGATGTCTTCTTGCGGATTCGCAAAACTGAACCCAAGCATTATAAAAATCCGTTCATTGATTATAATGAAATTATACACAATGAAATTTGGTAGAAACAATTAATTGAATATTCAAATTATTGTATTTTAAAAGTAATTAACGAAATAAAATTATTGTATGTTGGCATATTATCAAAACGTTTCAAATTATCGTAAGACGAGATTAATCAGTAGTATACATAAATTTTCCCGAGACAAACATTACGAGTTTACTCGTTTAGTAAATTGTTATTTAACATCAACGGCGAGTTTTTTTTGTAAATATATAGAAATAGAAATAGAAAAATATTTATTTTGTGTCCATTTTTACATTCTATGAATACAACAGTTATACTTATACCAAATACAAGACGGCAAAATAGGTCGTCACTCAGCGGTGTGCCACTGTAACGTATAGCTACTGTAGCACTGGTATTATGTGACGTCTTTAGTGCGTGTGAGCGCCAGAAAATAGAAAGACGCCTTTACAATATTAATTAATATATAAAAGTTTACAAGATTTACAAATAACAAAAATTTTAAATTTAAATAAATATTTTTACACAATAACTACTAAACATTGCACATACTTACATAACTTATTAAAACAAAACTATTTATGAGATCAAAACTAAACAATAAAAATAATAGTAAAATAAACAACAAATTTCTGCAACTTATTAAGTAAATAAAATATTAAATATTTTGAGGAATTATTAATTTAACATACAGAACAAAAGTAGCCTTTGCAACTAAATCAAACTAAATGTAGGCCCAGAACGACTACATACTGATGGAGTAATTTGTGAAAGCAATAGAATTTTCTTAAGTGAAATTTTAAAAGAGTAATCCGATATGTCCTACGTTTTATATATTCGCCAATATCCTTTATCTGTGTCTATTTTCACAAGCAAGCGGAAACCAATGAAGGTCTCTCACGTTTAAATGTCCATTCACCACACGGTTTTCTAAAAAAGGTTCTTTGTAACGCTAATCCACCCCGATAAGTCATTTGAAACCTTTTAGATCTAAGAGAACTCTTTGATATTCTATTTTTATAAGGTCCAGTATACATGTCTTTGTATTTTCTATGCGAGTGCAGTTCCGTAATGTATATAAATATTTAAGAGAAAGTTAATGCAATTTCTCATTGAAAATCATGAGGCGTCTTTAGCAATCAGTTGAAAAGCATTGAGAAACTGCACATCCTGAAAGGCAGCGCGTCTAAATGAAAGTCTGAAATAAAAAACCCTCTTGCCTTTTTTTTGATCAGAAGTTTAACCATCCTAATTTCCATTTCATTTCCAATTTCCACTTTCCAATTTCATTAACGTCTCCATAATTTGTGTCACCATTGCCTTAAACCGTACTATCATGCCAATTACTAGATTATTTTCTTTCATTATACATAATAATTAAGTACAAAAAATAAAATCTTTAAAATTAATTAAATGGAGAACAATCCCCTCGTCAGCGTATCGATACTGAGTTTATTCACTGCTTAGGATAAATATCAATTAGCTAATGGGTCCAACATGGACTAGGTATTAGGTACTAATTGATTTGTATTATGCAACCACGCCTTAAGACGTACCTACCTAATGGAGTATGACGTGTGGGCGGTCTACACGAGTGAACTTCAACTATCCTAAATCTCTAGCGAAAACTAATGTTGAAGTTCATTCAGTGGCCTAAATTAAGTCGAATCTGAAAACAATTGATAACTAACAAATAAATAACAAAAGTGGTGACTCGATTTTCGATGCGTATAGAGATTTTTAGTTGGGACCAAAAACACAATTTTCTGTTTTTTATCAGGAAAATTGCGTGGATGTCTCATACGGTGCGTTTCACCCACTCGTTTCTTCCATGCACCTGCAAAATGTGGAATTACCTTCCCCCGGAGGTGTTCCCGGTGGGCTTGAACATGAACGCCTTCAAGAGAGGCATTAAGTTTTAGGCAACATGACTGCAGTACCACTCGTTCTGCAGGAGTTTATAGGCGACAGTGACCACATAATATCAGGAGACCCGTCAGCTTGTGTGTTTATATTTAATATTAAAAAAAAAATTAAATTGTTATAAACCAGTCGCAGACGAATATTAGCATTCATTCGTTTATTGACATATTAGAATAGAATAGAATAGAATACTCTTTATTGCACACCAACAAAATTAAAATACAATAAAAATACACAAAAATTAAGGTAAGTACAATGGGCGGTCTTATCGCTAAAAGCGATCTCTTCCAGACAACCTTTGGATGGACAGGACAAAACAAAATCAAAAAGACGGCGGTGTAAATACGAGTATATTCATAAACTTACATAAACTACCTATACTTACTAATAAACTAAATATATATACTTACAAATATAATAATATATACTTATATATATAAACTACAATAAAGGAGATAAACATAACGATAAACTAGCAGTGCGTAGACAAAGAAAGGAAATGGTTGTATACCTTAGCTTTGAAGATAGGAAGAGATTTAGATGATCTAATAGAGAAAGGTAAAGCGTTCCACAGCCGCACAGCTTGAACTGTAAAGGAATCACCATAAAATTGAGAACTGTGGACAGGGGTTTGGAGACTTAGAGCTTCAGATGAGCGTAGATTTCGATCATGCGCCTGGTGCAAGAACACAAAACCCTCCTTTAAATAGGATGGTGAAGAAGGATTGAAAAGAATGTTAAAAAGAAGGGACAGAATATGTGCATTCCGGCGAAGACGGATAGGGAGCCACTTGAGTTTTGCGCGAAATTCTGAAACATGGTCATATTTGCGCAAGCCAAATACGAACCGAATACAAAAATTTTGAAGGCGCTCAAGTTTGCTCAATTGGACTTCAGAAAGGTCGAGATAGCTGACGTCGGCGTAATCTAAAATCGTAGAAGGGATTGTGCAAGC
The DNA here is from genome assembly GCA_963924445.1 of Philereme transversata. Lineage (NCBI taxonomy): Eukaryota > Metazoa > Arthropoda > Insecta > Lepidoptera > Geometridae > Philereme > Philereme transversata. Next base: position 12,152,301 of record OZ004353.1, read on the forward strand.
GTAATTTTGGTGGCGGTTGGTAAAAAGTTGCGAAGTCTTCGCAACGAGGCTGAGGACGCAAACATTTTTCGGCTGATCTCGGCAATACACGGCTCCCACGATAGCTTGGTGTCCATAATAATGCCTAAGTTTTTCACCGTCTGACTGATACCTATCTGAGCCCCATTAAAAACTACAGGTGGAAGTTGCTCAAACTTTAGCCGGGGAATCATTTTGTGGCTACCAATTATGATGGCTTGTGTCTTCTGTGGGTTTACTGTAAGGCCAAAGGATTTGCTCCAATCACAAATTCGGTCCAAATCTGAATTTATTATGCTGATTGCTCCGTTAATGTTATCAACCGTAGCTTGTGTATAAATTTGTAAATCATCTGCATACAGGTGGTAGGAAGAAGATAATTTTTGAGATATTGAGTGAATGAAAACAGATATATACAGTGTGTCCCTGGATAAAGTGCAACCCCGAAAGGGGGTGAAACTAGATCAAACATTATCGACAAAAAAATAGAAAAAAAAATTTAAAAAAAATTCGTATATACTTTATTGATGTATTAAAATTTTTATTACTCACTAATTACTCTATTTAATAAAAAAATTATTTCTTCCAAAGTAGTAGGTCTATTTTGTTAAAATAAAAACCATAATCATGTCAGATATGTGACGATGACGATAAAATAACAAATAACTCACAAACAAGTGGCTATCGTGACTTAAAGTTTAATTTTTGTATTAAAATTACATTTTTTAGGCTGTTTTTTTCCAATAAACTCCAAAAATCTTAAAATTAAGCCTATAATACTAGAAATTTTTATGAATTTTTATTATTGTCTATCATAATAGCTTTTAAATAAAATAAAAACCTACGTTCTAACATAAAAAATGTGCTGGCTAGGAGCATTTAAAGTTGGTTAGGTTATTTACTTAGGATGGAGGTGACGTAATCAGTGGTCAACTTTAAATGCTCCTAGCCAGCACATTTTTTATGTTAGAACGTAGGTTTTTATTTTATTTAAAAGCTATTATGATAGACAATAATAAAAAGTCATAAAAATTTCTAGTATTATAGGCTTAATTTTAAGATTTTTGGAGTTTATTGGAAAAAAACAGCCTAAAAAATGTAATTTTAATACAAAAATTAAACTTTAAGTCACGATAGCCACTTGTTTGTGAGTTATTTGTTATTTTATCGTCATCGTCACATATCTGACATGATTATGGTTTTTATTTTAACAAAATAGACCTACTACTTTGGAAGAAATCATTTTTTTATTAAATAGAGTCATTAGTGAGCAATAAAAATTTTAATTCATCAATAAAGTATATACTAAATTTTTTTAATTTTTTTTTTCTATTTTTTTGTCGATAATTTTTGATCTAGTTTCACCCCCTTTCGGGGTTGCACTTTATCCAGGGACACACTGTATATTCTTGGTCATTTGCATGAAGTCAGTGATGCGGTGGATGACAGAAATAGAGCCTTATGAACTCCACACTAGGTTTCCTTGTATCGTCAGTATCGCGTACTGCGAGTACCATGGTACTACAAAACCCAGACCCGGATCATAAAAGGTTACAATTAAAAATAACTATTGCTGCTTAAGACGTTTCATACGACACCCTATACGATATGTTACTTCCTCCCTTTGCCCTCCTTATCTCTAAAACGCTCTCGCAACATTCAAATTCTATTTGCATCTCTATGCATTTTAAATTTCATAAATATTGAACCTATTTGGAAGTTATCGTAGAACGTATCGTTACCGCCTATTCGTCGACCTATACTCGGAGATTGGAGATAATATAAAACTTGCTAACATAAGTGTACCAATAACATCAAATTCTGAAAATTTAATCTAGGTAGCGCCAAGTAGGAGTAGTCTCATTTATTTCGTAATAAACGCCAGGTCATCGACGTGTGACAGTTTTGATGACTGTATCAGACTGTTAATTTAAACGATAGAATGTAACTTTCTAAGTATTAAGTCAACGCGACTACAGTACCACGAGACTGCAGTTTATAGGCGACGGTTACAACTTAACATCAAGATCAGCTTATGTGTCTAGAAGACATTAAAACCCATTAAAAAAACGAGTGTTCTTTAGACCTGTAGTAAAACTTTTTTTTTATATCTTCCTCTCTACTTCCATTCGCCTCGCCTGATCACACTTTTCGTAACGTAGGTAAATAAAGCGTGCGTAAAGAAGTTTTACTTCAAAAAATCAAAGAAGATACGGCGCACGTCATAGTCATGTGTTCTCTCTTCCTCATACATTGTGCACAAATGGCTTCTCAACTTAACTTATTGCGATACAGAAGAACTGATATAATAACTTACACCTCTACATTAATTCATACATAAAACACATCACATACCAACACACACTACACATTCACAATCACACACACAAACGCACATCCAAAGATTATTCATTAGTCATTATCATTTACCTTTCATTTGATATCTACGATATTATAAGTACCTATTTGAAAAAAACTATCTAATACTTTTTTGTGATCTGTGGACAAAAATTTCCTAGTGTCCTACGCGGTACAATCCGTCTGCAAGTTATAATTTTACGTACTACTGTTGCAAGTAAATAAAGCTTTGCAAGCGTTATAATTGTTTCGCCGGCAAGTTTGACAATCAGCAGAAATACGGCAGTCGCCTGATTGCAACGCCAGAGTCCGTGTTACATTGTGCCCGTAGGTGTTCTTTAGATGTGCTATGTGTGACATTAATTAGAGATTTTCGTTTTGTGAGATTTAATCGACGCTTTGGTGAGTTCTGTTATAATTATATTTAAAAGATAGTTTAAAAAAAGAAATGGACACACACAGGTTTTTACAGACGGGAATACTTAATAATCATAATAGGCCACAATATAAATAATAATATTAATACCCCCGTAGGGCACTCTTGTAGCGACACCGCGTAGCCCCATTACTCCCTGGGGTCGACAGAGACCCCTGACCCTTGACTTGCCTTAGTTGGCCGGTCGAGGGTGGAGGCGCAAGAGCGGAACCTTAGTTGCTCCTAGGGTGTTAAAAGCATAAAGCCGAGTACTGTTTAGTGAAACTGCAGCACAACTCTCACCAACATTGCCCCTTACGCTGCCTTCTATTGGCGGCACTTATGGGGGCCCGTTTATTGGACGCTCAGTCTCCACTGCCTCAATCATTCTTAATATTACAGAATTGGCAGGGGCCGCTAGCTTAATCCATTTGTTGCAATACTAACTCCTCCGGTCTCGCTTCCATCTTGCAATATCCATTAACATATGTAGAGATTTATAAAGTTTTAAATAGGCCTCTTATTCATAATTACTGATTAAAACGGGTATTTATCGCGTATGTACCTTTGTGAATTATTACCGGAACCCGATGATTATTAGGTGTGCGCGTCGTGATCGGTCTTCTCAGTGCATAGATAGGTACGTATGATCGAGGACATTTCTAATTCTGAAGACCAAGTAACAATAATGACAACAAATAAAAAAGGTACATACGCGATAATACCCGTTTTAATCAGTAATTATGTACAGGCCTCTTATTCGTTGGCTTTGGCCACGGTAACACCTTTGTAAAAGTCCGGCCCAAAAAGAAGCAAATCTGTAAAATAATAATAATAAAGCTTATTTTACTTCTTTTAACATTTTAAATGTTTTATTAAAACCAATAATGATTATGACCACCTCTTTGGATGGACATGAAGATGAGCATTGCATTCATTGTAGGTATTTTTCTTGATATTTCATTAATTCGAGCATTTTGGACATATTCAAGCCGCTACTCAGAAAACGAAATCTGTGGGGGAGATCTATGTTTAGAAGTGGACGTCCTGTGACTGTATGATAATGAAGGGTAGTAGGGTGAAAATCCAAGCATCGTATTTGATACACACTTAATACTTGCAAAATGTTTTTCATAAAGTAGGCATTTATTTGAAAATGATCTTGTAAGTCCACCAATATTTATACTTATTGCTATAAGACGTCATTACTAGGGCGGAACCCTCGTAGACCATTATTATATTGTACTTACCGTGGTAAATTGGCAATAAGGTAATGCTGAGAAGCAATAATATCAATATTACAGATCATTCATCTTAATAATCCAATAAGCTAAATATTTCAAAGATATTTTTCGATACATTTTCATGGAATACGCTATTCAATAAATACGCTATTCAAACCATAATATCAATAGAGTCTACCCACATTACAGATTCGTTTTTTGTATGTTTCCTAAGTATGTTACGATTACGTTTTAAAAAGGAACATACGAATTTAGTTAAAATTTATGTACTCCTGGTTCTAAATAGTTTGTATAGAAAATTAAACTATGTTATATTGATGATTGTTCTTTATATTTTTTATAAAACTCATTAAATTCTATTATTCCCTATTATGTCCCAAAGCTAGGCAAAGATCTATCCAAACCTTTTCTTTTGTCCCTGTTTTTATTTATTTATTAGGCTTATCAACTAAATGTACATGACTACGTGTAAAAATCTAGGTCTTGGCAATTGTTACATGCATTTTTATTTATACTAGTTGCTAGTTCACAGTGTTCAAAATTCGACCGTTATTCTTATTTTTTTTTTGGTTAATTTTAGCATTTCTTCTCCATATAAACTAATCTCACACTCCTCCGTGCGCACAGTAAACTTTAATACTAGTGGTTCGCCCCTAACTGAGATCTCGTGAGTCTCCCATAAAAACAAAAATATGTTATTCGTAATCTTTGACTATCAAAATAGTGCCACGAAATCAATCACCTTACTTGACCTACAATTTCATTCAAATTAACGGTAACGAAAGTTCATATTTGTATAGTGTTGTTTTCATATAGTGGTTATCTTTTTTGGGGTACAAGATGCAATTATTCTGGATTTCAGACTTTTGGCTATATTTGTGTTACTAAAGCTACACGAATACCAAATTTCAGCATTGTGGGGTCACTGGTGTACCCTGTGAATTTTGTCAAAGTTGAGTTGGCTAATAACTCAATAACTACAAGGATTAAACTAACTAAAAACAGTGTTGAAATGTACTAGTAAATACCTTTCATTTGACGTCCCATTTGAGCTTATAGTCTCATTTTATTAGTTTTTTACCCCTCTGAACCCCAATATCTCAACTACCCCCCAACTTTTTTAGCTTATTTAGTCACACCAAAATTGTGCCATCACTACCTACCTATTTATTAAATTTCACGATGATCGGATTAACGCTTCGAAAGTTATCCGCGGACAAACAAACATACATACATACTTACTTACATACATATATACAACGCCGATTTGCCCAAGTCGATTTGGAGATCTCGCTTCGCTTGATTAATAAATAAAATACATAAATATTGTTGCACATTTCACACAGCGCTATCTAGCCCCAAACTAAGCAAAGCTTGTACAATGGAACCATATAACGGATAGAATACTTATATACTTTTTTTTTATTGTTTTTGTTGTTTTTTATTCGCGTATATAAATTTATTTTTAGCACATCCCACCATTTTTTCTGAAAAATCACAAGGCTCGGACACCCCGCCGCTGCGTCAAGGATTCATGAGTATTTTCTCACTGATTGGGAAGTATCCAGCTGACGTGTCTCGCCTGATCTCATTTCGTCGTCGTGGTTCTGTTCTAGGCACCCTTTGTGGGTCTAAGTAAGGGGCTCGACACACTGGCCTTAGCCCTGATATTAATTTGCAGGGGTGGTCATTGGTTGGCTTTGCGCGCGATGTCTCGATGTCATGTTAGCGTTATGGAGTCTCTATTGTAGGCGTTCGTGGTCCGCTCTTGCGGAACTCGGTGCGCTCAGGAGTACACGGGCACTGGCCGCCACTGTCCTTTGTAGTCCAGAGCGTCCAAAGGGGCTAGATTGTTCAGATGTTTATGGTGGCCGTTGTCTGCGTGCCTGAACATTCGACTATCTCTCATGGCCACCGGCAATAGCAATAATACCTTACTGTGTAATCCCAGACACAATGATATTCCTAATTTGATTCTGTAATCTAAAGTGCCAGATTTCATTACTTACACTTTGATAAACCTTGAGTTTGAATTTATATTACCGGGATAAAAAATAATGTCTTTGTTGATAAAATAGATGACTTTATTTCAGAAAATGCCGGATCCCATGAAAATTGAACCTTCATTTGACCAGCTTGGACTTCCTCCTATGGAACTAGCAGAATCATCCAATGGTATAATAATCTTTACAGAGTGCCTCTAAAATACATAAATGCATCATAATAATGAGTAATTGAAAAACTTTTCATGTTGTTACAGAACGCAGCTCTCGATTTCTTTACAGCTGTTTGTTCCCAACTTTACAAAAAATATTTATACTCCTATTCTTAGTTATATTCAGTGCTGCCACATATGTTTTACTACTAAAACTACTGGAAAGTACAGGTAAGAAATAGCCAATCAAAAGTAGCAGTTTCAAATATTTTAAATTTAATTTATTCATAGTTTTAATTTCAGATAATACCAGTCGAAGCACGGAAATAATAATAGTAACAGGATTAAAAGACTCGCCAAATATTACATTGCAAAACAGTGATTTGCAAATAATTTTTAAATTGGGCAACATAAGTTCCAACACTAGAAGCAGAAGAAAAAGAAACACACATGAAAGATATGTAAATCTAGAACACCAAAATGAAGATTATCTCCAAAAAGTGAGAGAGGTTTTAAACCAACACCGTACTATGTGCCACAAAAAAGAGCATGAAGAGGTTTGTCGAGAACTTATAACAAAACTCAAAGAAATAATTGCACAGACTGAATATATACAACCTACAAACACAGAGATTCTAACTACTAAAGCAGCTAAAGTAAACGTTGAAGAGAATGTAGTTGAAAATTCGGCGGATATAGGAAAACGTGTAGCACAATCCATAGCGAAAATGAGGGGAGTCCTAAATAAAAGGCATTCTGCTTTACCCTTAGAAATGCATCCACCAAATGTCTTACCGCACTCGCATATTGGGGTCTCGCCACAGATTACTGATACATGTCTGCTTGCAAAACTTTTAAAACAGAACTACCCCCATGTACACGGTAAACAAATTATACTGTATATTATTAGATTTCTCAAAAATAATACGGTTTTGTTTATATTTATATTTTTTTCAGGTATCTACGACGCCGCTAACCCTGAATCTGCAGACACTCATATTTATCAACCGCACATGAGGTATATAGTTTTCTTGTTAATCAAATGATAATACATAAAAGATCTTAAATCTAATTAATGTTTTTCTTTCAGATATTTTCAACCCCCGATGCATTCGTACATGCAAAGTCGTGAAATGGAAACCCACAGGCATAAGCTACATCCACAAGATGTTGAAATTTTCATGAGTCTTTTGACCCCAAAGTAAGTTTTTTTACCTCATATAACTTTATTGCTCGAGCGATGCTAGATCTGCAAATGAACTTGGGCAAATCAGCGCTGTATGTATGTATGTATGTTTGTTTGTCCGAGGATAACTTTCGAAGCGTTGATCAGATCATCGTGAAATTTGATACATAGATAGGTAGTGATGGCACAATTTTGGTGTGACTAAATGAGCTAAAAATGTTTGGGGGTTGTTGAAATATTGGAGTTCAAGAGCGGTAAAAAAAATGAAAATGAGACTATTAGGTCAGGATGGACGTCAAATAAAAGGTATTCATTAGTAAATTTCGATTCCGTTTTTATTTTTTGTAAAGTATTTGTTGCTTTTGAGTTATTAGCCATAATAAAAACTAAACTTTGACAAAATTCACAGGGTACACGAGTGACCCCACAATACTGAAATTTGGTATGCATGTAGCTTAAATGTCACAAATATAGGCAAAAGTCTGAAATCTAGTATAACTGCAATGTGTACCCCAAAAAAGGGTAACCAAATTACATGAACTCCCGTTACCTGTAATTTGAATGAAACTGTAGGTCAAGTAAGGTGGTTATGCATTTCGTGGCACTATTTTGGTAGTCAAAGATTACAAATAACATTTTTTTGTTTTTATGGGAGACTCGCGAGATCTCAGTTCGGGGCGAACCACTAGTACTATAAATATTTTAATGGTTAAAATGATTGACCATATTCAGCACAATACCCGAATGTAAGCCATAACAAAATTCTAAACACCAGTCCACCAGTACGAGTGAGACTCGCGCATCGATGGTACTGTATCTATCTATAATTATATAAAGTTAGCAGCGCCATCTGTGTATGTGACTAAGAAACCAAGTAAACTTTTAAAAGGCAGCTTTCTAAAAAACGTAAACAATCTTAATATATTCAGATGGAGATTTTTGGAGATACAGGTATTTTTTTAAACTATACATTAATAAAAAATGGTTTTGGAATGAGTAAATTAAGCTTTCTTGTATGATACATTTGATTTAGTAACTATAAAAAAAATAAGCTTTTTGGTAAACAAAATGTTTTTTTTTTATTTGGTGTTGAGGTAGGCCGGTATTATTTATAACTATTACAAATTTCAAATCCATAGCTTAAATTATAGAAATAATTTATTTTGAATAATACAAATTGTTTTGGGAACAAATCTGCCTGCTGTAATATCTACAGTTGTATAACTTGATAGAAAACCACTCAAATCAAATAAAAATTTATTTCGATCAACAAAGACCATTTTGTTAGTCAAAATAAATAAATACAGGAATTTACAGATACCAAAATTGTCTTCTTTCACTGTCTTCTTCCCTAAAACAATTTATATTCAAAGATACATAGGTTCAAAGTTTAATTCAGCTAAAAAATATAATTAAGGTTATTTGGACATGATATTATGAACTTTACTCGTCGGTTATCAAAAGTGGTTTAAACTCGTCGATACTAAATCTTAGCTATTTTGGTACGTATTTGTTTAGTAATATTAGTCTGTAGAAGTTCATGTTTGCTTTCCAAACTTAATGAGAAGTGCTGGGTAAAATCTATTTGCCTGTATAAGACCGCAAAATTATTTAGATCGAGAAGTTCTCTCAAAATGATTATTAGCCAAATACTCAGTACATCGTACTTTTCCTATAATTCCTTATTCGAATAACTAATTACCAACTATTCCAAGCGATGCTGCCGACTGCAGCTGCCAACTGCAAGTGCCGCGGCTGCATGCAATCGGCCGCAGCGGCATTTCTGGTTTGTATGTATTTATATGGCAGTCGTTCCGACTGACGCGGCAGCTGCGCGTGTAGTCAGCAGTTGCAGTCGGGATGTCATCTTTAAAATATGCTTTTCTATTGTAACTGATACCTTTATAGGCACTCATGAAAATGTATACCTGCTGTCTTTGGATATGAATAAAATTGCTGAAGGAAAAATGATTAACTGATGTTCGCTTAACTTAATATCGATCAGCCAACCAAAATCGTATTAACCGGTTCAATCACGAATGAAAGAGAAAATAGATTAACCGAAATGACTCTATCAAGAGAATAAATTACTAATTTCTTAGCGAAAGGACCACTACTCTGTTCTCAGAGACTCAGATTTTGGTACGTCTATTCAATGTAGGAAATTGTTGATGTAAATCTATATATGTAAATTTGGGTCAACACTACTCTAAAGAATCGGCATTTTATAATGTCCTCCATTATCTCATCATTGTATTGATTGATAAAAAATATTTTGCCAGGCCTGAACTAACACAAAAACCACAAGAAGTTAACTCAACAAAACGTGATGTACCCTGCCCATCTGGTACTATACCCTGCGACAACTCCGAAGATTGCATTGATGACAAGCAGTTTTGTGATGGTAACGTCGACTGCTCAGATGCAAGCGATGAAGTCAGATGCAGTTGCAAATCTAGAGTGGATGAGTCTCGGCTTTGCGATGGCTATTTTGACTGTCCGTTCGGAGAAGACGAGATGGGATGTTTTGGTAAGTAGGATTTATGTACTAGCTTCTGTATGTAGTAGAATGTAGTAGTATGGAATGCAATGGGCGAATAGCCAGCTGAGACGCTGGAGGTGCGGGGTTGGATTCCCGCCGCTGAACAAATGTTTGTACGATCTACAGATGTTTCTCTATACGTTATAAGTATGTATTTAAAAATAAAAGTATATAAGTATTATATCAGTTATCTGCTTTGGTTAGTTTGGAGCTAGATAGCGTTGAATGAAATGTTCAGCATTATTATTATATTATTATTATTCAAATTTTCAACAAAATCGGGTCATGAAAACATAACAAACAGACAGCCAGAGGGACAGAAAGACAGACTTACTTTCAGATTTATAATTTAGTTTGGATCATGGAGATAAGACATTTTAACGGATTACAAATCACGTACAAATATGCGGATTCGCTCATGAATACGTAGGTAACTTCATGCACAACTCGCACCGATCAACGCATGATCAACGCCATTGCGCGGCGCGGCATAAAATCATTATATGAGTACATATATTTGATATACTGTGTGAAATTTGTCTCGCACAAATCAATCGATCTGTACCCCGATGTTGGGCGTCGTCCGTCGGGGCGTTACATTTTTTTTGTCCATGCTCATTATATTTAAGCATACTGCAGCCAATTTAGATTAATTTTCAACCGTTTTTTTGCACTTTTATCAATTATTACTCTAAGAATGATTAGTGTTTTGAGATAACTTTCTGTTATCATAAGACTTGAAAAAAATTGAATTACGCAAATACTTATTTATTAAAATTAGCTACGTATTAAGTATAAAGTGATTAAGTATAGCTGTAAAAACAGTAACTGTAAAAGCAGTAAATTCCGTCTGACTTGATTATATTATTTTGATTGTTTTTCAAAGTTATATTCTTTTGGCGCGTTAGGAGAAACACATAATAATGTATTTTTCAGCATGTGACGGAAGTTGCGTACGCCGAAGACATATACGTTATTTATTCACGCCAAATAAGTATATGTAACTTTTTTTTTTTGGTTAAATTTGTGGTCCTCTGTTTTATAGGTTGCAGTGAAAATACATTTAGCTGCGAAGACATCGATCAGAAATTTCATTCCGCTTGCTACACTAAAGAACAGAGATGCAATAAAGAAGTTGATTGTCCCAATCATAAAGACGAAACTGAATGCACCATGCTAGCTCCAAGTTTGCTGAAAAAACCTGTACGTTATTTGCTTACTTATAAATAAAAAAACAGCATAAAGGTAGATACATAAAAACCACTCGAAACCTTTTAGTCTGATTTATATGCAAAAGAAAAACTAACTGAATTTCAGTAATACCTTGGCCACTTTTGTCCGTAATGAAACGTTTTATGACTGAAACGCACTGAGACTGAGACGCAGAAGGTAGCGGGTTCAATTCATAATTCATAATTCTTTATTGTTCGATTCCCGCCGCGGAACAAATGTTTGCATGATCTACAGATATTTGTTCCGTGTCTGGGTGTTTTTCTATATATTATAAGTATGTATTTACAAAAAAAAGTATATAAGTATTCTATCAGTTATCTGGTTCCCATAGTACAAGCTCAGGGCCCGTAGCCAAATTACATTCGCCACGAATATATTCGATTTCTACATACATTTGTTGTCGCTGAATCACGTGGTATTTCTATAGCATGTGTCAAATCCCATACATTTTCGGACGTATCGACTAGCTTCATCGCTAATCGACTGTAACTTGGCTAAGCCCTCTGCTTAGTTTGGAGCTAGAGAGCGCTGTGTGAAATGTCCTGCAATATTTATTTATTTATTTATTTATTTTATTTCACCGTTCCCATTTTGTTTCTGTTCACTGTCTTATGTACCAAATAAAAATATTTTGATTTTTGATTTTGATTTCAGCCGTTTGCAATATCAAACACTGAAGGATATTTACATAAAAACTTCAAAGGAGATTGGTACGCAGTGTGCCAAAATCCGTACATGTGGGCACACGACGCTTGTCGGCGCGAAACGGGACTTATGATAAGGTGGGATTAGATTCATCTTAATCCAACACACAGTATTGATTTCCAGTAATATTGCTTATTAAATTGGCGTTTTTTTTAGACCCCCTTTCATACAAATCGTGCCGATAGATCCATTGCTGAAAGTGAATTACTTGAATACTGGGCCAGGGGGCTTGATTCAGTCAAGTAATACGTGTTTCAACTCTTCGGCTATCTATGTCACGTGTCCTGATTTTCTTTGTGGAACGAGGGTATCAGCTACCTCGCATTTATTGAGGGAGGTAATCGTATACTTTCTAATTATACATTGGAATCGTTTCTTCCGATAACGCTGCTCTAAGAGGACGTGTTTGTGGTTCCAGAATATGGCAGTAGAGAATCATCTTTATGGTCGCAACAAACGGTTCTTATTTTCGGGTCACCCGTATGATCCATATCGCATGATGTATTATGGGAACCGTATGAAAAGAGATACAAATGCTGCCAACATTGATGCAACAAACGATGATGTTGTTTCGGATACTAGCGATGATACAATTATAGATGAGAGGAATAAAAGAGCTGAGAGTAGAGTGGTGGGAGGCAAGCCTAGTCAGCCTGCAGATTGGCCGTGGATGGTCGCTATTTACAGGAACGGCATGTTTCACTGCGGTGGCGTTGTTTTGAATCAAAATTGGGTTATTTCCGCTGCGCATTGTGTTGCCAAGTAAGTTTGACTTTGTTAATAAAGTTAATCAAAGCTCCTATAAAATTGATTTACAACTTGTAAATTATTAAGTTTAATATTAAGTTTATTCTTATTACACCTCAGCCAATCTTTCATTAAGCAACGATCCTCTCATCCAAAAGTTGTCTGGAAGATATCGCTTTGTTAAGGTGATAAGACCGCCCATTATGCTTACATTTATTTGTTTTGTAAGATATATAAAGAATTTTGATTTATTCATTCATTCATTCATTATTTGGGTGTGGTATTTTAATTTTTAGGTAAGTATTTTTCCCCCCTTCATCTTCTGAATGGCATTCTGTAAAATAATCTCGATCAGATTAATCACACTAATATTATAAATGCAAAAGTTTGGATATTTGTTTATTTGTTACGTCATAACGGCTGAACTGATTTTGATGAAATTTGTTATGCATGTAGGTTATAACCTGGATTAACACATAGGCCACTTTATATGCCATAAATAAGGTCCCATGGGATAAAAATGGGGATAAAAACCAAGTCAAGTTGCAACAGCGAGTTTAGGTTTATTTCTAGGTTATCTACACATTTAGTAGTGTAACGCGCACGGAGTCGCGGGCAACAGCTAGTTGTAAATATAGAGAATTTGAGCTGCAACATCCAACGATACAGTATCTGTAGGACAGCTGTGTTGTGAACAGTCTTTTGTTTTCGTAGGTTCCATTTGCCATTTCTGGATCAAATGTCTCTAAAGACCCAGAAAGAGATAATGCGCCGAGGTTAACCTTAATTAATAGCCGTCTCTTGCAAGAAACAAACAAACGCGTTTTAGCGAACCAAATTAGAATTAAATGTTCTTTGTGGCAACAAGAAATTTTCACTGTAATTAAATATATTTGGTTAGGAAAAGCTTACCAAAACAAGCAGCTTGGCATTATTTGCTTGTTTTATCAAAATGAACTGTCATAAAATTTAACGACGAAACACGTTTTATATTTTAGTTTATCTGAAATTATAATGTTATTTTCTTGTTAGGTTTTGGGACCACTACTACGAAATACAAGTTGGCATGCTCCGTCGGTTTTCATTTTCGCCGCAGGAACAAAACCACCGGGTGACTCACATAATTGTCAACAAGCAATACAACCAAGTTGATATGAAAGATGATCTGTCTTTACTAAAGGTAGATCCGTCAATACAGTTCAGTCGATGGGTCCGCCCGATTTGCTTGCCTGGACCGCATACTGCTGGATCGGATTGGCTCTGGGGCCCTCCTGCTAATACGATTTGTACTGCAGTTGGTTGGGGCGCTACTGTTGAACATGGACCTGATCGTGAGTATATATTTTAGTATTTTCTTAGTATGTGATTGTAGTATGAAGATGCAGAACTTTGATGATATTCTACAGCGGGGTAGTCAGAGGCAATTATACGTTCACTAACTAGTGGTTCGCCCCGAACTGAGATCTCCCGACTCTCCCATAAAAACAATAAATATTATTTGGAATCTTTGACTATCAAAATAGTGCCACGAAATGCAAAACCAACTAACTTGACCTACGGTTTCATTCAAATTACAGGTAACGGGGTTCATGCTATTTGGTCATATTTTTTTGGGGTACAAATTGCAGTTATTTTGACGACCTCCGTGGCGCAGTGGGCGAATAGTCGACTGAGACGCAGGAGGTAGCGGGTTCGATTCCCGCCACGGAACAAATGTTTGCACGATCTACATATATTTGTTTCGGGTCTGGTTGTATCTTTATATATTACAAGTATGTATTTACAAAAAAAAGTATTTAAGTATTCTATCAGTTATCTGGTTCCCATAGTACAAGCTTTGCTTAATTTGGGGCTAGATAGCGCTGTGTGAAATGTCCAGCATTATTTATTTATTTATTTATTTTATTCTGGATTTCAGACTTTTGTCTATATTTGTGTCACATAAGCTATACGCATAACAGACTACAGCACTGTGCGGTCACTGGTGTACCCTGTGAATTTTGTCAAAGTTCAGTTTTTACTATGGCTAATAACTCAAAAACTATAAAGACATTACTAAAAATAAAAACGGAGTTTAAATGTACTAAACAATACATTTCATTTGACATCCCATTTTATCTAATAGTCTTATTTTCATTTTTTTACCCCTCTTAAACCCCAATATCTCAACAACCCCCAAACATTTTTATCTCATTTAGTCACAACAAAATTGTGCCATCACTACCTACCTATATATTAAATTTCACTATGATCGGATCAACGATTCGAAAGTTATCCTCGGACAAACAAAAATACATACATACATACAACGCTGATTTGCCCAAGTTGATTTAGAGATCTCGCTTCGCTCGATCAATTAAATAAATAAAAACTAAGCAAAGCTTGTACTACGGGAACCAGGTATCTAATATCATACGTTTATGCTTACTTTTATTGTAAATACATACATATAATGTATAAAAAAATACCCAAACCCGGAACAAATATCTGTTGACCATATAAAAAAAATCCCTTGAACTGACTCTCCCAGAAGAACTAATGGCCGTTGAGGTAGAAAGGTCTAGAGTAAGGACCACGCTCTTGAAAGCGTAGTGTAAGGTCGGCCCCCCACTAGATGAAAAAACTACCTGATAAAGGTTGCTGGGAGTCGCTGGGTGCAGGCCGCACAAGATCGGTTGATCTGGTAATCTATGGGGGAGGTATATGTTCAGCAGTGGCGTCCTGTGGCTGATATGATGATGATGATGATATTATGTGATCCAATAAACTTTATTGAGATTAATTTTCAGCCGATCACATGCGAGAAGTCGAAGTACCAATTTGGCAACAATGTAAGCACCAAGAAGATAGAGCTGGAAGGGAAATTTGCGCTGGACTTGCTGACGGTGGAAAAGATGCTTGTCAGGTATGTAAATTATTGACAAAATATATGACTAGATTTATATGAATAAAATATTGCTCCGATATTCTATTCAATCATTTTCCATTCTTGAAACTTTAAAGTTTTCAAGGTTCGGGTTCAAAATTATGCACATGTTTAATCACATGTTTAATAAAACAATACGTCGCGTGATATAGGGACTACCTTAATCTTTTGTCGGATTATTCCAGGGTGATAGCGGAGGACCGCTTTTATGTAGGAATCCTTTGAATTCTCAACAATGGTACCTAGCGGGGATTGTAAGCCACGGCGACGGGTGTGCTCGTAAAGATGAACCTGGAGTGTATACCAGAGTGAGTCTATTTGTCAAGTGGATTAAGTACCACACATGTAAGTTATATCTACCTGAAATTATTAATATAATTTAACCATACGAAATGTGTGTGGGAATTTCCTTAAATATAATTGTTTTTTTATTTCACAGCTTCTCAGACTTTGCCACTGGTACAACCACTCCAAGAGTGTCCAGGATTTAAATGTAAATCTGGTGTATCAAAATGCCTTCCACTTATCAGAAAGTGTGACAAGATTGTGGATTGTCTTGATGCCGAGGACGAAATAAATTGCGATTATATTAATATGAGATCATTCAATGAATTAGCTTCTAAAGAAAAAAATAGTACAGAAGAAAATAAATCAACTGAAAAGAGAGAATCAGTTCTAAGCCCAGTATCTCTAACCGGTAATACGATCAATCCCGTGCCTGATAAAATATCAACGAAAGAAACAGTTACAATCACTCTTACAACTTCAACTGAAGTCTCAGTAACATCTCATGATAAGCATGATGACCAACTGATAGAGAGTACAGTTGAAAACAAAACTCCGGATTTTGCGCATGCATCAACTGTTGAGATTTCTCCTACAACAAGTTTTGAAAAATTAGAGACTGATTCTACTGAAAGTATAACTGCTGATCCTACGATTGATGAAAATAGTAATTCTTTGGGTGATATGGAGTCATTTGCCGTATCATTTACACCTAAAATATTAGAATCAAGATCATCAGTTTTAGATAAATCTGATACTGAATCTAACAATCCCAGACGAACAGATATAACAGAAGAAGATTTGAACGACTTTACCACGTTAAGCAGTGTACAAGACAATGAATCACAGGGTTCTGATATAAATTTAAATATTGATCTTCACCAAACTACTTCCAGCGTTGGTATTCAAAATAGCTTAGATAACACAATATCTAAAATAGACATTAAAAAAGAACTCGACAAAGGTGAAACTAAATCTGAAGATTTCGTACTAGAGCTTTTACCAATTTCAGAAAACTCTTCACAGACTGACACAAACATAACAGAAACTGTTAAAGTTCAAGTAGCATCGGAATCTATTGGTAATATATCTGATAAAAATCTGACTAATCTCGAAAGTAAAAACAATATTAGTGACAAAATAGAAGAAATTGATTTTTCTGAACTTCAGCCCGCAATTATAAGAAGAAAACAACGTGTTCCAAAGGAATTTGAATGTAGACGGTAAAATAAATATATAAATGCATTTATTGCAAATCGACAACATTTAAGTTGCCGTCGTAGATTGCCAATAATAAATCATTACATTTTCAGGATTTTCCAAATGATATCACACAACCAGCGCTGCGACCATAAAGCGGACTGTGAAGATGGAACTGATGAGCTGGATTGTACTTGTTCTGACTATTTATCAACCTACGATCAAAATCTTTTATGTGATGGTATCTTTGACTGTTCTGATGGTCAAGATGAAAATAACTGTTGTACGTCCTACTTTATTCATATCATGGATTGTTTCTAAATCTGACTTTATTACTCAATTCTTAGTATTTAAATAATATTTCAGATACTTGTCCAGACCAACATTTTTTATGCAAACGAAGTGAAATATGCTTACCAATGAAATACGTATGCGATGGAAAACCCCAGTGTCCCTTGGGTGAAGATGAATTAAATTGCTGTAAGTAGCCTACCGTATAATCTTAAATAGGAATTAAAATAACTACAATTTTGGCATTTATTTTTTTAGTTGCACTGTCCAATGGCAGAGAGATGTTCTATGATATCGATGAGAAGCCGAAAATCAATTTGGAAGGATATCTTACAAAGCGCAATAGAGACGATTGGCAAGTTGTTTGTGAAGACAATTTATCAGTTGAACAACAAGAGGAATCTGCTACGCATATCTGTCATTATCTGGGATTCAGGTACATAAATATATCGTATGTTCTGGAATTCATATAATAACTTAATACAGTGAAATAAAACAATAATATTTTTATCAACAGTGCTGCAAATAGATACTCTGTAAAATACATCAATGTTAAGGAAAAAGACACCGAAACATCTAGATTAGATGATAAAAGATCAAGAAGAAATTCTAATATAGGAAAACCCATTCAATTTGCATATAGAAGTGTTGTTAAAAACAATGATACTGCAAGGAACATAGTTATCAAGGAGCCTCAACTCCTCAAAGAAGAATGTGTTCCTAACGTAACTAGGACATGTAAATCACTATACGTTTATTGTGATCGATCCCTTTATACCAATTTTGATGTTTCTCCAAACATTATTTACAATAGAGCTGTAGAAATGTCTCAAGATGTGACTAAGCACATGTGGCCTTGGGTAGCAAAGGTGTTCGTTGAGGGATGTTACAAATGCACTGGAGTATTGGTGGATGCTTCTTGGGTTCTAATTAGCAACGCTTGCCTTTGGGATTTATCGTAAGTATTTATAATCATTTAACGATTATTGTTTATCGTTATAGTTATATGAATTCTACTATTTAAAAGTATTCTTCCTTTTACAGACATACAAACAACTTTTTATCGGTGGTGGTCGGGTCGCATAGAACATTGAATTCGATCGGCTTCTATGAAAAAACGCATACAGTAGATGCCAAAAAAGAGTTGTACAGAAGTAGAGTAACATTGCTACATCTAAAAGTACCAGTAGAGTATTCAAATAACGTGAAACCGATGGTAATATTATCTCCGTAAGTTTATGAATTTATTCTCATTTCTCACGTAACAATTTATTTTGTTTATTTTTTATCTTATTTAACATTTTAATGTTTTTTTTAAAGCACTTTTTACGCCGACCCAAAAATGATATGTGTTGCAGTAGGACAGGATAAAAAAAACAACACAATTAGCATTTTCCTTAATCAGACTACTAAAAACTGTAAAATTGGCAACCGATGTTTCATCCGCCAAGATAAGAAAAAGATTTGTCCAGTAAGTAAATAAGCTAAGATTGTTTAAGTAATCTAACTCTGAGCAGTTACTTCAAAGGTTAGAAATAATATATTTTTACGAGTGGATAAGTTTGTTATGTCTTTCTATGTTTATCCTTTTTTATTAATTGGAAATTTTTAGGTTGACATGAATTCTGATCTTCCATGGGCGGGTCTGATCAGTTGCCATATCGAACAGGGCTGGTACCCTGTGGCGTCTTTCGTGGATAGCAGAGGAGAGTGTGGTCTCGGAGAGACTATTGTTGCGACTGATATTGAAAACCTCAGACAAGAATTAAGATACTACTCT
This sequence comes from Philereme transversata, assembly GCA_963924445.1. Classification (NCBI taxonomy): domain Eukaryota; kingdom Metazoa; phylum Arthropoda; class Insecta; order Lepidoptera; family Geometridae; genus Philereme; species Philereme transversata. The sequence goes on from OZ004353.1 coordinate 12,171,386, forward strand.
GGTAAAATTATTCGAAAATATTTAAAACCACTAAAATAATATTAATACCCAGTTAGTGCCCAGTTGATAGAGTTTAGTAAAAGTAATTTAAATACGGCTAGCTAAAATAATAAGGACTTTCATTTCACATTCACAACATCAGTATTTTAGCCAGTCAGCACTAAATTGGGCGTGTTATGAAAAGATAACTCTGCCTAAGTCAATATGGATGGACGTTTTTGGCTCCATCTAATCTGTAAAATTAATTTAGAACAATTTTTTCTAGGTAAACCAGTTCAATCGGAGTCTTTAGAGCACACAGGCAATGATGAGTGCCAAAGTGTGAGATGCAGTCGTGGTCGATGTGTACCGCTAAAAGAAATGTGTGACGGAGTCACTGATTGCGAAGATGGCAATGATGAATCTGATGAGTCATGCACGATAAAGAAAGACATTTGTGAACATGACCCGTATCTTAAAGGCTGTGGTAAGTTTGGTTATAGTAGAATAGTGTGGAAAATCTCATTGAAAATTTTACACTATTTTTGTTTAAATTTTTACTTTTAATTTAATTCGTGTTGTAGCAAATTACGAAACAATATCCAATAAATAATGTAGGAGTCAAACTCGTAAATTAAGGATTACCAAAATCTCAACATATTAACTTAAACATATTAACTTTCATAATTTATGCGCGCAAGCATTAAATTCTAACAAGATGTTTACCGTATCAAGAGAATTCTTGTTGATCTTAAACCTCTCAATATCGATCCGAAGGCAAATTGATAAAGGCGGCTATTACAAAGTTTTGTCACCACGGTTTCTCACCATTAAACTAACTTAATGAAGTTTTCAAACAAAGCAAACAAGTGACCACTTACGAGTTTTCTGAAGTTTAATTTGATGAATGTTTCATTTTGCAGAGTGTTCGCGGGGACAAATGAAGTGTAGGAATGGGAAGTGTATTTCTAAAGAGTTGTTTAGAGACGGCAATGATGATTGCGGTGATGGAACAGATGAGCCGATGAGGACCAGCTGTGCTGATTATCTAGCGAGGGTGATGCCTTCAAGGCTCTGTGATGGTAACCTACACTGCCTTGACAGGAGTGACGAGGATCCTATGTACTGCAAGTGTTTTGCAAAGCGGACGTTTAAGTAAGTATAGTGACAATCTTGTGAAAAGATATGCAATAATTCTATGGGTACAACAATGTGTTACTTAATTTAGGTGTGATGCGAACGACGTGGAGCACTGCATAGCACCTGACATGGTGTGTGACGGGATCCGTGACTGCACTAACGGTGAAGACGAGCGCACTTGTATCGGACTGAGCGCTCCAAAAGGCACTCCGTAAGTAGCAAAATAAATGAAAGTACTTGATCAGAAAAATATATGTATCTGTCATGTCACTCACGTTCTTAGATCGTTATACTAAGGACACATATATGTGGTGTATATCCCAGTATATACACATTATATATATATTAACGACCTAACGACCTCCGTGGCGCAGTGGGCGAATAGCCGGCTGAGACGTAGGAGGTGGCGGGTTTGATTCCCGCCGCGGAACAAATGTTTGCATTATGTACAAATATTTATTATAATGAGACTATTAGATCAAATAAGACGTCAAATGAAAGGTCTTCATTAGTACATTTGTACCCCGTTTTTATTTTTAGTTTAATTTATGTAGTTTTTAAGTTATTAGCCATAAAAAAACAAAACTTTGACTAAATTCACAGGGTACACCAGTGACCCCCACAATGCTGAAATTTGGTATTCGCGTAGCTTTAGTGACACAAATATAGGCAAAAGTCTGAAATCAAGAATAACTGCCATTTGTATCCCAAAAAAAGTAACCAATTAACAAGAACCCCCGTTACATCCAATTTGAATGAAACTGTAGGTCAAGTAGGTTGGTTTTGCATTTCGTGACACCAATTTATTAGTCAAAGATGAAAGCCGGCATGCACAAAGATCAGTAAACATATTTAGCGACTAAACATGTTTCAATTTGAAGTATTTGTATGATTTGTCAACTCTTTAAATCATATTTAGCCACTAAATACGTTTAGGCATCGTAGTGCAAGTCGCCCTAAGAATAATATTTATTTTGGGAGATTCGCGAGATCACAGTTCGGGGCGAACCACTAGTTATTTATATTTATCTATTGATATAATACCTTACTTAGATACTACTTAATTTAATGACTTAGCAATAATAACCAATTGCTTCTACTTTGATGCAGGTATGGAATGGGGCAGGTAATGGTGCGATCACACGGCGTCTGGCGTTCAAAATGCTACCCCACGCAAAACCACACAAAGACAGAATTAGAAGCAATTTGTAGGGAATTAGACTTCTTAAGCGGCCATGCAAAGGAGATCAAAGAGATGAAAAATAGCGTCCTTAATACTCCTAATAACTTGGCTTTGGAGCCTTTTACCGAAGTAATACTGAACAACCAAACGATAATAAAAATGAGAAATACGAACGAGCCTATTGCCAAGGCCGTTTTTGATAAGGATTTGAAAAATTGTTACCCAGTTTTCATAGAATGCGTATGATTAAGTTAAGTAATTATAGGACGGTATGTTACTTATTTAATAATATCTAATAAATTTATTCGAATAATCCCAGTTTTATTTTATTGTTAGTACTGAATATCAGCAGACCGGAAGTTGTAATTACTACGCATCCATTGTTAAATTAAAGACGGCAGAGACATCTCTTGACTTATTTTGCCTTAGTGAGTCGCATGTATACATTCAACTTTCTTGAGCAAAACGTTGATGAAACAGGTTTTCCATCAACCTACTTACTACAAGAAAATGATAACAGATGGCGTTATTTTAACCATTTATTTTATAATCATGATATAGCTTATTATTACTCATGGAGGACGGATATCCTTGGATATCTTACTCAGTAGATATGCAGAACCTTGATGATATTCTACAGTGGGGTAGTCAGAGACAATTATACGTTCACTAATCTATTTTATCTATAATCTATCTAAATATTCTATTTTATCGGTAAACTACATTTTATCATTGATTACTTTTTATTTACAAAGGCTTTCGACAATAATGCTTGATTGTAATATTATATATTCTCCAGAAGAACATGATATTCTGCCAGATTGATGTAATATTATTATTATAATTTAACGCATCGTCTACCGCGTAGGTAGGATTTCAAATCTACGAGATCAAAATATAATATTTCTTCTAGTAGGTTTGATTGCCAGTATATGAATCATTGCTGCATGTTACATAAACTGGCAAACAAAAATATCTAGATAAGCTGTAGTTTTTTAGATATTTTTTATTTATTCAAAAAATATATATAAACACATGTGTACAAAATAAGGTATAAAAACACAAAGTTATTGTGAAATACAAAGTACAATAAAAGTTAAAGTACGCGGTATACACATGGGTGCAAATTTGGTAGTGTCCTAACCTCCACCCTAGGTAAATACCTGTGTTGTGGAGGTAATCATGTTCAAGGACCTGTTGGTTTTCTCACGATGTTTTCCATCAGTTTTTTGAGCACGTGTTTTGAACATACATTTTTCGAACAGCCAAATCTGACACTCCTCCGTGCGTGCAATAAACTTAAAAAGGGATACAATGTTGCAAGGAATTAAGTGGGTACGAATGAGAAGAGCGGATCATTAAGTTCAGTGGGGATATATTGGTTGTTCTATTCTGTTGTTCTATCTGCAGATGATGTACTACTAAGAGATTTGGCAGTTAATACCAGATCTAATTGTTACCTCATATTAAACAAATTCCAATTTTATAAAAAAGGCTTAGATCATGGCTTATAAATTAAGAAGGTATGATATGTTAATTACATACCATCAATTCTTATAAGTATTTATTAAAAACATATTTCCAGTTGCAAATAAAAGAAAACGCTATTCATTTAACTAATCTAGGGTCAAGTATGTCACCTCAAAATATATTAATTTGAATCGAATATCGATTCGAATTCACACATTTAGTCAGAACTTACAGACCACAGACTTTGTATCGGCCGATAGTTTGGTCGGTTTGGGCTGCTAGCGCGTACACTGCCAAGTAAACTGCCGCTAGTTCACCGACTGTTGTTTATTTATACATTTGGCTATACTATCGGCCGATAAAAAGTCTGCAGTTTGCAGGGACTAAAGGAATAAGCCCGACGAAATCGCTGTATTGGATAATTTGCGTGAGTAAGTATGACAAACGATGCTCAAGGAATAAAGGTAATATTATCTAATCTCATAATAAAGGGTTTCTGCAATTCAAAGGATTCAAAGGATTTGACCTTAATTTCCAACCTTTTGAAACCATAAATTGGGGGGTTGAAAAAAAGGAAGTACTTACTGGTTCTTAAACATAAATATTTGGACTTTCCTGTGACTATCCGCTTGTGGGGTATCTTGGAAGTGAGTAAGAAATCCGATGATTTCCAACATAGAGATTATTATAGCCGTAAGCTATATATATATATATTTTTTTCTCTAACCTATCTCGTCCCACTGCTGGGCAAAGGTCTCCCCCAAGTCCCTCCAAGTATCCCTATCCGTCGCTATCTCCCACCATCTTCTTTGGAAGGTGGCCAAATCGTCCCGCCAACGCTTTCTCGGCCGACCCCGACGTCGCCCTCCGTCTTCAGGCGTCCATGGTGTCACAATATGGGCCCATTTCTCGGAGTGCATTCGGGCAACGTGGCCCGCCCAGTCCCACTTAAGTCAAGCCGATCTCCTCCCTACATATTTTTTTATTCATTCTAAAATTTAAAAGTAATTGAAACCCAGAAGACAGTATTATTTTACAATTATCAGCTTTTGTAGAAGCGTCAGTCAAAGTTCAACTCGATAACTACCTACCTGATTTTCAGCCCCTAATTAATGGAATCTAAAATATTGCAAATTACCTACTGTTTACGCCCTTTATGGGAACCCTGCATCTAGTTATAACGATCACGGATAGTCGTACCATCTGGTGAAGGGGAGAAGGGACGAGAGGGTGCGACTGTGTTTGCGCGCTTACTTACGCACCTTAATTTGTCCTGTGGAATGGACTGTTTCTGGATACTGGCATTTAAGACATAAAAGTACTGTGGCAACGGGCTGAGGTAGAGAGGTTCGACTATGCAAGTCGGGCTTTATCTGAGGTCTGCACATAGGCGGCGGTAGGTAGATTGGTCGTTTTTACGCTGCACAGGAACAACATCGTGAATTGGGCAGCATCATATGTGACAAAGCAGCCCTATATAGGAGACACTGCTTTCCTCGCTTAGATGGAGAGGGAGCTAGAAAAGGTGTTCTAAAAATTGCTTGTTCCAACTTATTTGGGGGGGTAGTAGCCACGGCCTGCTTTTGCATCTCATTGGCGTGGTCGAAATACAAAGAAAACAAGAATAACCAATCGGCTAGGATATCATCTACATAATCTTTTATAATGATAAAGTAGAAAGCAGCTATTGCATAAAATACTCTATAATTAGTATCATATGTTATTCTTATGCCTTCAGATCATCGCAGTTAACTGACGCTACTTTACGATTGATTAATATATCTGAACCGCGCAGGTGTCCTTCATCAAGATGCACAACGGTAACTTTGATTAGCCAAATTTATCTCACAATCTATGAATAATTTAGATGAAACACTTGCTAATGATTCTATAATCATGGTCTCTAATTGGCGGACCATTTTTATAAATAAAACAAAAATGTATTAAAATATGAACAATTATTTAAAATTTAAGAAAAAACTATCTAAACCTTTAATGTGGCAATAGCATTACCAAGCTAAAGTGGCCGTGGGTGGGGCATATAGCTCGAAGAACTGACGGCCGTTAGGGCAGAGAAGTTCTAGTGTGGAGAACGGCCCCCACTAGATAGAAAGATGACCTGATAAAGGTTGGTGGGAGCCGTTAGGTGCAGGCCGCACAAGATATGACGAAATCCTTTGTTTAGCAGTGGACGTGATGATAATTAACATAAATAATTACTAACACATCAAATCGATCTTAGGGTTTACGTACGACTAATTGTTACATTTTTGACCCAGAGTGATCCACAAGTTAATGATCTTAACTGTATTACGATCAGTAGGTAGTTTTTATTGATAGGTACTATAAACAAGTCCAATTTAACATTTTGTATGACAACGAGTCGCCGCCGTGGAGTCTGCCCGAGATGATGACACCACTATTTCGATCCGTAAATCTGGAATATATTAGCAAAATACATTATGCAAATAAACAAGATTTAAATGAAACGACTTTAAATCAGGCCGCGAAGAGGCACTATAAGGTAAAAGGATACATTTTCTACACAACGAAATATAAGTCGGGCCTCCTTTGGATCATGGAACATGCAAATAAGATTTGATCAAATGTATCTCGTTCAAACACTATTTCGATAACCCGTTGACCGAGATATACCTAGGTTTTGAGATGACTGTACGACCCGTTGTCACACTAATATTAGAAATGCGAAGTTTTGGATGTTTGTTTATTTATTTGTTTGTTTGTTAATCAATCACGTTGTAACTGTTGGCATCCCTGACCAACACAGATGGCAACATTATTGTAAAATTAAATTATCTATGAAAGACTCGGGCCTTTCCGGTCAGTTCTAAGATGTCGGTGGCAAAGATGTCAACCCGGACTCGTGGTAGCGAACTGTGTGTGCTCTGAATAAACGTGATTAAATGGTGCTCAAGTCTTTATTATCAAACTCAACCTCGACGAGCCAGCCAACAACACCCGGCTGCACACATTGGTCCTTCGAGCTTCTCAAAAAAGGATTGGGCGCGATAATCAAGAACAGCGACACGTGGTGAGACTCAGGTTACATACGTACCTAACCTGCGAAAAAAGTCTTCCACGCACGAGTACTGCGATCAAGACTGGAAAGAACCTGCTACAAGCTTTCTACAATCGTCCTGCAAAAAGAGGAGAAATCGCAATATCGACTTTCTTCTCCAGTGGCGAGGCGAGGCTCAGGTTTGACACCATCATCGTAAGTGTAAACCATCAATTGTTTATTCAGCTACATCAAGCACACAATTTCTACAAGTAATTTGCAATATTTTGCAACAAAGAGTCGAAGAAATTACGTCCATACGTATCGTCATCGTTCTCAAACCAAATTACCAAATTCTTGCTACGTCAAATCGCCATTTTTCATACACGCAATATTTCCCGTGTGTGGCAAGACAAAGAAGAAAATACGTGCAAGCGAGGAAACAGAACGAGACGCAAGACATCAACAAAAATTTTAAAGTTCCGCGCCACTTTGACGCGTCTTCATCAGCGTAGGCGCAAATAGCTGCGAACCAATCAGCTTCCCTGTCATCGAGTGACAGCTGTCAACGCTGCAACGTGATTGGACAATGTCTAACTTCCGGAATTATTTCAAGCAACCAAACGAGGGTTTGTGATTCGTGGTTTAAACCACGCAAGCAGCCGCCATTTTATTCCGTGTTGTTTATTCAAAGACAAGTTTAGTTCAATTCACCAAATAGATTTTTATTGTGAAAATAAGTGCTTTAACCATATTAATAAGTAACAAATTGTATTTTAGATTAGAAACTATAGTGAGAAAGCAAGTTGTATTATAATGTCTGACGATAAAACTCTCAAACATTTGAGGGCGTCTCGTGGCTATGCCAAGGCGTCCCTTACAAGGCTTCACCAATTTGTACAGACCGAGCGTGATTTAGAATTAAGTACGCTAGCATCATTGCAGGCAAAAAGATCAAGGGTTTTAGAGATCTTTAGTGAATACGAGGGGTATAATAAACAAATCCTGGCATTTGTTGATCAGGACAACGAAGATGTCGCAGATTGCGAAACAAAGTATTTCACTGTGTTGTCTGCGCTAAACGAGGCAATAAAGGCAAGGTCAACTCCGAGTTCGGATACGGGAAACTCAGCATTTCGTACAAAGTTACCTAAAATTGAGATCAAATGTTTTGACGGCAGTAAATACAGTGAGTACACCCCATTTATTAACTTGTTTAGGGCAATTATCCATAAAGACAGGTCGATCGACAATATTCAGAAGCTATATTATTTAAGATCCTTTCTGCAAAAAGAACCTTTTGATATAATCAAAGATCTCCCTTTTGAGCCTGGTAGTTACGATGAAGCGTTGAGGCTTCTTGATGAAAGATACAATCATAGATTTAAAATTGTAAATGAACACATAAACTCACTGCTTGATATAAATGCTCTGGTCAAATCTACTCCGATTCTTTTGAGAGGTTTTGTATCACTTGTTAAACAATGTTTAGCGAGCCTTAAAAATCTTCAAGTAAACACGGAAACTTGGGATCCTATTATATTGTCCATTTTGTTCCGCAAATTAGATGCATATACGTCCCGGGCATACCAACTTGAGCGAAGCACTGACTACGATCCAACAGTGTTGGATTTTTTGTTGTTCATGGAGAAGAGAGCCTTAGCGTTGGAGAATGCTGAGCCGGTGACGTCGAGCAAGCCTACCAGGACAGTAGTGAACATCGTTGCAGCAGCACGAGCAACTTCTTGTGTACAATTTAAGTCCAACGACCATAAATTATTTGCATGCAATAAATTCAAAGCGCTGCCTTCTGGAGAAAGAGTAAAGTTTTCCAAGGAGAAAGATCTGTGCAATGTGTGTCTCAACACTCACTCCGGCAAATGTAAATTTCATTTTCGATGCAATATTTGCAAACAAGCTCACAACACATTACTGCATGATGAGCCATCACCAAGGCCGGTCACACTGATGTCGAACACACAGGCTGACAAGGTTTTGTTACCCACTGTAAAAATAAAACTTTATTCTCAGAATGGAACTGAAGTACATGTAAAGGCGATCTTGGACTCCGCATCCCAGGTATCCTTGGTAACAAGTAAGGTGATAGATGTTTTAGGTATAACTCCAAACAAAGACAGTACAACCATTATGGGGGTCAGCAACAAAAATAATATTGCTCAATATTCTGTACCCCTAGAAGTTTTCTCACTGTCATCCCCTTATAGGGTGACCATAAATTGTCATGTGCTAGACAAAATAACATGCAAAATCCCACAATTTAAAGTGGACATGACGTCTATGACCATTCCATCTCAATTGACGCTAGCTGATGCTGATTTTCACATCCCGTCTGAGATCAATATGCTGATTGGAGCCGATATATTTTTCCAGGTGCTGCTTCCGGAGCAACAAGCCACTATACAGCAACGAGCTTCGCAATCTAAGCAGCAGAGCCCGCAACCATGCTTCATCAACACAAGGTTTGGTCACGTCATTGCTGGGGCTTTGCCACAGCCTGCAAATAGGAACACAAGTAAGGTCTCACTTTTATGTTTAGATTGTAAGTCAGATCTTGATGAAACTTTACAACAATTTTTTGAAACTGAAAAGGTTCCTGAAACTTATTCTGAAAAAATATCAGAAAATGATTTATGTGAAAACATTTTCCAAAGCACAACTGTGCTAGAAAATAACAAATTTCAAGTGAATTTGCCACTAAAATTACCAATGAGCGAAATAAACGATTCTCTTGGTAACTCATTTGAGTTTGCTTACTATAGATTCCTCAGTCTTGAACGAAGGTTACATAAAAGTCCTAACTTGCTTTCGGAATATGAAAAATTCATAAATGAATACACTGACTTAGGACATGGCCACTATATTGATATAAATTCTATAGATTTTCAAAACGAACCTTGGTATTTCATGCCCCATCATGCTGTCATTAACGAAAATAGCATTACTACAAAAACGCGCGTGGTTTTTGATGCTTCTATGCAAACTGATAAGAAAGTTTCTCTGAATGATCTATTGCTAAATGGTCCTATTGTGCAAAAAGAGCTGTTTGACATTATGCTTTTATTTCGCTTGGGTGAATACACTATTTCCACGGATATACGCCGCATGTTTCGCTGCGTGAGCATTAATCCTTCGCACGGTAGCTTGCAAAACATACTGTGGAGAAGCAATGTAAACGACAATATTAAGTGTATACAGTTAGATACGGTCACATATGGTCAAAAAAGTTCAAGTTTTCTAGCCACACGCTGTTTATATGAGCTTGCTACCAAATATAAGGATGAGTTTCCATTAGCCTGTTATATAATAAGAAACTGTATGTATATTGATGATGCTTGCTATTCTCATTCTGATATCCAAATGGTTATTAAGGCAAAACGGCAATTATGTGAATTACTGGGTAAAGGTAGTTTTTATACCCATAAGTGGGCATCGAATTGTCAAGAAATTTTAAAGGACATATCCCCAGACAAACAACAGTTTGATGATTTGGATTTACAAAAGAATAATTTGTACATGAAAACATTAGGTCTTACACTCAATGTTTCTAAAGACTGCTTTGTGTTTTCATGCCCAGAACCTTTCCAAATTGAGTCTCCTACCAAGAGACAAGTACTGAGCTATATCTCAAAATTTTATGACCCTCTTAGTTTCATGTCTCCGGTCATCATGAAAGCAAAGGCTTTCATGCAAAAGCTATGGTGCGAAAAACTCGGTTGGAATAATGTCCTCCCGCAATCACTACAATCTGAATGGCTTTCCTTTGCTATGAAATTGTCTGTTATGCAACCTCTTTCTATAGATAGAAATATAAAAATACATAACAATGCTGCTGTGCAACTGATTGGCTTCGCTGATGCTTCAAGCACTACTGGTTACGGCTGCTGTGTCTACCTTCGGGTGGTAGACGACTCAGGTAAAGCTTTAATTTCTTTACTCTGCTCTAAGTCTCGAATCAACCCCCGCGATAAAAAGTCACTCACCATACCGCGATTAGAATTAAATGCTATGCTTCTGCTAACGAAGCTCACGAACCGAGTCTATGATACTCTGAGCCTCAAAATAAAGATTGATAATGTCTATTTATTTTCCGATTCACAAATCTCGCTTGCATGGATAGCCACTGAGCCCATGAAACTCAATGCTTATGTTGCAAACAGAGTAAGGTTGATTCGAGAGCAGACCCCTAGATGGCGCTGGCTCTACGTGTCCACGAAAGAGAACCCTGCTGACTATGTGAGCAGAGGAGCTGATCCAGATGAGCTGATAAACTGTGAGTTGTGGTGGATGGGTCCACAGTTTCTACGGGACTGTAAATATAACTTTGAAAATGTCACCCCACCATTTTCCAAAGATGACTTGCCTGAAGTGAAGAAGAGCCTCACGATCTCTGACGCTAAGGTATCTCTTATCGCTCAACCGAAAGTCGATTTCTATAACTTTCTCAAAAATTATTCAGATCTTAATAAAATAACGCGTATTATGGCATACGTTCTGAGGTTTTGTCATAATATAAAAAGCAAAACTGCGCGAATTATGGGTACTTCGCTATCATCTCTCGAATTACAAACCTCTCTACACAAAATCATTCATCATGAGCAGAGTATTTACTTCAAGGATGAGATAAATAGTTTATCTTATAAAGGCGAAAATGTCAAAGGTTCATTGAAACCTTTGCACCCGTTTTTAGACGGCAAAGGTATGCTAAGGGTAGGTGGTAGAATCGAGCATGCAAAGGTATCATTCTCGCAAAAACACCCTATCGTACTTCCTAAAGAATCTCGAATCACTGATCTTATTGTAACCCATGAGCATATTAGATTGCTACATGCAGCACCTAGGTTATTGTTATCTAGCTTGAATCAGAAATACTGGATTATAAATGGTTACAAACATGTAAAAATGTTGATACATAAATGTTTACTTTGTTTTAGAATGAAAGCTGACTGCGCGAGACAGCTAATGGGTTCCTTGCCACCTGAAAGAGTAACAGCATGCCGTCCGTTTCAAAAAATTGGCATAGATTTCGCGGGTCCCATAACCGTCAAAAATTCGCGCGTGCGACGAGCTATACAGACCAAAGGATACATATGTGTATTTGTCTGCTTCGTCACCAAAGCCGTCCATCTCGAGCTTTCATCAGATATAAGTACAGACTGTTTCCTGGCGTGCTTCAAACGCTTTATAGCGCGACGTGGCTTACCCACAGACGTGTTCTGCGATAACGGTGGTTGCTTCAAAGGTGCAAGGAACGAATTAGTTCGTTTGTATGAGCTTCAGGCTTCTCAAGATCATCAGACACAAGTGCTGAATTATGTAACGCAACAAGGGATATCCTTCCATTTTACTCCCAGTTACTCACCTGTGTTTGCTGGCCTTGCTGAGGCAGCTGTAAAAAGTATGAAGTTTCATCTTAAGCGCATAATTCAAAACTATGTACTCACATACGAACAGCTAAATACTATTTTATGTCAGATAGAAGCCGTCTTAAATTCAAGGCCTATATTACCTGTAACAGCGCAAGATATAAACGATTTCAGTTACCTTACTCCAGGGCACTGGCTAGTAGGAACTGCATTAACTTCTTTCCCTGAAAAATGTGTTATAGATATCCCTACGAATAAGCTTAAGTTTTGGGAACTATGTAATAAAGTTAAAACTCATTTTTGGAATATTTGGCACAAATATTACCTGAATGTTCTTCAGTCTCGTCCAAAGTGGCGTGACAGTGTACTCAATGCCAAGGTTGGAGGTTTAGTCATACTAAGGGAGCCTAACTCCCCGCCCCTAACATGGCCCATGGCCAGAATTGTAAAGGTCTATCCAGGCCTAGATGACAAAGTTCGAGTTGTGGATGTTATCACACCCAACAAAAAGATCTATAAAAGATCATTGAGCGGTATATGTATATTGCCTCTAGATTAAGAAATTTAATAATAAGAATCTAGCATAAGAAAATGTAGTATACATCTATGTTAGCTACTTAGAATAAATAAAATGGTTTAGTATACCTGTATGCCATTTCTAGATTAAGTAAATAAAGTACCTATGTGCTATCAAATTAATGTAAAAGTAAGCTTTATTACTTACCTACAGAATCACAAAGATAAATACACAAAGCATATTCTTTAAGTAAAAGGTGTAACAAAGAAAACAGACTGTATTTTTTTTAATGAGAGTCTTTATTCATTTAAATATTGTAATACCAATATGCTGGATGGTATATAAACTACCTATGGTTTTTCAGGTTAATTTAAATTCTTGTTTCTTAAAAATTATCTCCCGCCCCCAGCATGTTGGCATCCCTGACCAACACAGATGGCAACATTATTGTAAAATTAAATTATCTATGAAAGACTCGGGCCTTTCCGGTCAGTTCTAAGAGGTCGGTGGCAAAGATGTCAACCCGGACTCGTGGTAGCGAACTGTGTGTGCTCTGAATAAACGTGATTAAATGGTGCTCAAGTCTTTATTATCAAACTCAACCTCGACGAGCCAGCCAACAACACCCGGCTGCACACAGTAACGGCTGAACCAATTTCGATGAAACTTGGTATGTAGGTAGATGACAACCATAGGCTACTAAACAAAGTATGCAAAGTCGCTGACGGAAGCTAGTTTCCAATAAACTTTCAAGTAAATTAATAGGCACAACTTGCAAGACTATTTAGATTGTAATTAGATACCAACTTTTTTGCTGTTTTTTGTACAAGCCGGTTTAATCCAATTTTAATAATAAAACTTTTTAATATTTGTCATAAATAGGTAGGTGACGGAGTTATTACGTGCCGTTTTAACGGTGTAACGACCAACAACTGTTTCAATACGTGAACCTTGCCATACGTTGCGGCCCTACTGCGAGGAGTTGGCTCTTATGGACACCATCGTACTCTTAAGTATAACCCTAGATAATAAGCTTCAATGGGGCCCTCACATTGATAAGTTGTCGAAGAGACTTAGTTCTGCGGCATACGCAGTCAAAAAGAACCGCCTTTTTACAGACGTAGACACAGCTAGACTAGTTTACTTCAGTTACTTCCACAGCATTGTGTCATACTGTACACTGCTGTGGGGGAGTGCTGCAGATATAAACACCGTTTTTGTGCTGCAGAAGAGGGCTGTTCGTGCAATTTATAATATGGGCCCCAGAGAATCATTAGGCAATAAGTTTAAAGAAATAAATATTATGACATTCCCTTGTCAATCCATCTATGAAAATCTGATGTATGTTCACAAAAATATTAATTTGGTTATGTAAAATAGCGATAATCATAATTTTAATACTAGAAATAAAGATAAACTCGCTGTTGCCACTTGTAGACAATTATTTTATATTTTAATTTTGTTAATTGTCAAAAATTGACAATTAACAAATTTAAAAACGTAGTAATTAAACAAAATCTTTATAAAAAGCCTACTATAAAATATCGGAGTTTCTGTAAGTGGGGTACGCGAATCCCTAGGGGTTCGCGATTCGACGGCAGAGGGTTCGCGACAAGATTAACGTAATGGTGGCTTGATGACTGGCAAACACGTGCGGCACACACGGTGGCGCGCGTGCGACTGAATTCGTCGCTTGCTCTCTTTCGACTTAATACCGAGTCAGAATTAAGATTTAAATTGTCCAAAATTACTCCTAAAATTTACTCCATTTGCGAGAAAAATAAGCACACCCATCACATCAATATTAAAAAGATATTTCTTTTGGCACTTTATTTGTTAGGTACCTTTTATTGAAATAAAAACCTTATTTTTATCAACAGTCAATTTTATTATTTTCTTTGGGGGGGGGGGAGGGGGGATTTAATTAGTTAGTTAAGAGGTTCGCTATCACCTGGAAACTTTAACATGGGTTCGTGGAGCCAAAAGTTTGAGAAACCCTGATTTAGGTAATAGATTTAGGCTTGAGATTGCAATTGCTCCAACTCGTTCAAAATGTAACAATTTAGACGTAATTTTCTGTATTCTAAAAGGATCATTAAAAAAAACAACCAGCCTTGTTTCTTGCCTTTCTTTCCTAGCTTGGTCACGAAGGAACAGGCAGTATGATATAAAATATTTGACTTTGACTTTGCGGGTCCCAGGGGCGTGGGTTGATGTTAGTTCCTCTACGGCATCGGCAGCACGTTGCATCGTCAGATAGTTAGGTTGATGCAGCGTGTGAGATTGATGTATATAGTATTTTTATAACCATATCAAGTCACCAATGGCAGTGTGAGAATCGTTACCCCGTTAGCTCAAACCCTACATATACCAATACGTGATTTTGAGCCAAAATATACAATAAGAAAAAGTATGGTAAGTACTTTCCTAAACGCATAACTGTTAGTTCTCTTCAAGACTTAGATTAAACTAGATATATATAGTATTTGGTATAGTGGAATGCATCAAAGCGATTTTACGCCATTGCCGTGTCGAAAAACTATGAATGACTATGAAAACTATATACCTATATCCCTTAACAATTACCGTTTACTTTACTCACCTCTTTCAAAGTAAGCGGACAACTTGAAGAAAATGATAAATGAATACAAAATTTACCTACAATGCAATCGTAAGCTTACTGCCAGATCATTGAATAAGTAGTTATAAATCCAACAATGCACATTGTATTATAATTTTGGTTGTAAATCAGATACTGCGTTCTTTAATTTGTGCCGACCGATTTATTTTTATACTAGCGGCTTGCTATACAGCTTTGACAGATGTTGTGTTTACTACTGGAGAACACGCAAGCGCAACATTATTTGGTTAATCACGATGATTTTCCTTTCATTTAGAATGTTTTACGAAAGATGGTTCTTCCTTTAATTATAACTAGTGGTTCGCCCCGAACTGAGATCTCCCATAAAAACAAAAAAAAAAATTTAGTCTTTGACTATCAAAACGTGCCACGAAATATATAACCAACTAACTTGACCTACAGTTTAATTCAAATTACAGGTAACGGGAGTTCATGTAAATTGGTTACTCTTTTTTGGTGTACAAATTGCAGTTTTTCTATATTTCAGACGTTTGCCTATATGTGTGATACTTAAGCTACACGCATACCAAATTACAGCACTGTGGGGTCACTGGTGTACCCTGTGAATTTTGTCAAAGTTTTGTTTTGATTATGGCTAATAAATCAAAAACCATAAGAACTAAAAATAAAAACGGGCTCGAAATATACTAATGAAGACCTTTCATTTAACGTCTCATTTGATATAATAGTCTCATTTTCATTTTTTTTACACCTCTTGAACCGCAATATCTCAACAACTCCCCCACATTTTTAGCTGATTTAGTCACACCAAAATTGTGCCATCACTACCTACCTATGTATCAAATTTCACGATGATCGGTTCAACGCTTCTAAAGTTATCCTTGGACAAACATACCTACATACATACATACAATGCCGATTTGCCCAAGTTGATTTAGAGATCTCGCTTCGCTCGATCAATTATGCAGATTCCATTTAAAGAAAATAAATAAAGTAAAGTGACTAAACGCTTCAATTTTAGGAATTGGTCGTTCCACAATAACTACTTTTTCTTCTCTTAATCTCACTATCAAATAACCGCTATGGATCAACAATAAACGATACAAAATTGATCATTTGTTGTGGTGTCATTTACATTCGCAAATTTATTTGGGTATCGATCAAGAGTTCTCATTACCCGATAAAGCTTTGCGTCCACTTTTACTCCTACTAAGTTCAGATTATAGGTATGTACATAATTTTTTTTTAAGTTGGGTACTGACATGTACGTATCTGTACCTATCTGAATGATTTCACTAGGACTTGATGGTAGTTTAGTAAACAGTTCGAATCTTTACCAAGCAAGGATTGTAACAATTTGAGTCAAGTGGACACAAACCTTAAAACTCACACAGTCGCCTTGACTTGGAAGGTTCTTGTATGGGCAATTTATTGGCCGATGCATCACAAAAACTCTTTCTTCCACGAATAAAGTTCATGTTAACAATTATTGTTTTGTCGTAAAGTAAGATTTAACTTGCATGGTATGTTTTTACAAACTTGCATTGCGAGTGGAAACTTTTATTCGTACAAAGGAATCGAGTTTTACAACGGATAGTCCTTTAAAGGATTAGTACATATTGTGTTCTTTTCCTCATTTAATGTTTGATACGACAAAGTTCGGGGATTTGGACTATTTGGTAAATACCCAGTATTTCCGAGTTCGGGTGCGTATTGAAAATTTTCTTCAGCCCTCAACTCCGTCCTAATTGATATACGAATTCGTTGACTTTTTGCTCGAAGGCCCTTCATCCCAAGGTTTTTGAAGTGGAACCATCGGCTTTTTATTTCACGCACGCAGGTAACTGTTTTACTGATGGTTATCGCCAAAAATAACCTTTAATTACCGTGTAGTTGTTGCCACCCTGACCTTTCACACATACACTTGCGAGCTTGCCATCTTACGTAGCTCTACTCATAACACAGACGTGACAGGACTTCATAGTTCAAACTATTCAATTTTTTCATAAAATTATAATTAGTATGGAAATGCCGTAACGTTTGAATAATCTATAATTAAATTGCAGCATACTTAAAGTAATCAATCATACAGTAGACGATATTTATTTAGGCAATAACGATTGGCAAAAAATAAATACCTGCCTAAGTAGTTTTATTGCAAAAACTTCAATCAAGGCAACTTATAGAAAATAATAATGGTATTTTATAGTATTCACTAATAGTCTAAGATCCGATTAAGAACGACCTTCACCCATCTGTTTAATTGGTGAAAAATATTTTATATCAAATTTAATATGTTAAAAAATATATCGCGAATGGGTTGGCAAAAAAAATTCCTGGCCAAACTATGATTATTTAAAAAACAACATTAACATGAACTCACGTTATTTGTAATTTGAATGAAAATATAGGTCAAGTTAGTTGGTTGTGCATTTTGTGGCACTATTTTATAATCGAAGTCGCGAGCATCCCAAAAAACAAAAAAAAATATTATTCATAATCTTAATAACTAATACTAACTAAATAAAGCAGTGCCACTAAATGCTAAACCAACTAACTTGACCTATATTTTCATTCAAATTACAAGTAACGGGAGTTCATGTTAATATTGTTTTTAAAATAATAATAGTTTGGCCAGGAATTTTTTAGCCCACCCATTCTCGATATATTTTTTAACATATTAAATTTGATATAAAATATATTTCATCAATTAAACAGATGGGTGAAGGTCGTTCTTAATCGGATCCTCTACTATAATGGGTATCTTTGTACACCGTATACCCGTATTTCGTAGCCCTAACCGTACTCGTATGTTCAACAAAAGCATTAAAAAATCTGTTCCGAAAAAATCTAACTTTATACATAACCTATTTATTCCCCTACCGGACATTAGTCTCCACCGTTGATCGAAGGTCTATCAATTTAATACAAAATGTTGACGTTCGCGCTAGTAAAAGTGACGTCATGTCTGATAGAGGCATAACTCAAGTTGCAGTCAGTTCATGAAATATGCGACACATCGATTACAAAACGAGTACGGTATCAATTCAGTGGCGGTTGCCTTTGAACTCGAGTTCTGCCACTTAAACGTACGTCTACTATTTCTCTGAATATTTTAACCCAAAACGAACCATGAATCCGTCACAATCAGTTATAGATGTGATTGAACGATCAGATACTAGCCTATTCCAATTACGGAATAAGCATTTATTATCGTCCAATTAATTTCACCGTTTCCTATTTTAAAGCGATACCTTAACGGCGAAATTGATTTGACCTATATTATTTTCACTTGACCTTTCTATGCGGAAACAATTTTTGATATTATTTTATAGGAAGTAATCAATATGAATTTTTATTACTGTATACCCACATTCTACTCTCATTTTGATATGGAGACTATATTTTAAATTTTAGGTAAAATGGGTGGTAAATTTTAAACTGTAATGAGCAAAATAACAGGTAGCAGGCATCATCAAAATAACCGTTTGTCTTCTATTTTACCATGATTGACCCTATGCCATTTTACCTTTTTGTGTATATAAAGTTTATGCCATCTTTTCTTAAAGATTTGCCTATAATAAATCCTTTTCTGTCTTCTGAAAGCTACAGGAAAGAAATTTATTTACACATTCAGCCAATATTGTGGTATATAATGTTAACTAATTTATCTGAAGACTTCTAAGATTTATTAATTATTACACACATTTTAAGGAACATTAAATTTGTTTATAGTCATTTCTTGGAGGTAAATTTTATGAAATAAAATTACCTGTGACGTTTTTATATAAAATGGAAAATTTTGCACTAAAATTAGACGCAAAACAATGATGCACAAAAGATCTTTAAGACCAGGAAGATTTACAAAACATTGCCTTGTACGAATAATAAATCTGTCACTTCACACGTATTCAGAGATCTCCGTCGATAACGAGCCAATAAAAAGGCATCTAATTAATGATTGTTCAAACAAAAAAGCCGATTCAACATTTCCGACATCAATATATTTATATTCATCTTGACCCATCGATTTGTGCTAAAGTTTAGCAAACTTTTTGTCCCCAAGAAAAAACAGCACGCTACCATTTATCTTTTTCAATCAATCATATTGAGTGTTATTTGCAGTTTTTGCAAATGTCACGCTATTCATGTCAGTATTTCCTGAAACGTCGTTGAGATATTGTTGGTTTTGCTTGTTTGACTGGTCGGCGTTCAAAAGCATGTGGAACACATACAAACCAATAGGGATTTGGTTAGTTGCTTCCTAGTTACTTCTGGGCCCCATTTTTAGGGTTCCGTAGTCGAACTTGGATCACTTATTGTTTCGTTATGTCTATCTTTCTGTCTGTCCGTTCGACCAGTCGCACCCGTTTTACTCGTGCTGTAAGGCTGAAAATTTGCATGATGGTTTGAGTGACGTCTATTATAATATATTATAAAATAAAAAAATATGTTTTTTCAAGGTACTTTCGTACCCCATCTTGTAAAGTATCCTTAAATAGGTGTTCTAAAAGTATAAATAAGGTTTACTGAACAATTTTTTGATAAAAGAATCAATTTGTCTGAAAAGAATACACAATAGTAGCCCATAATGTATATTATACTAAGTAGACTCTGCTGGTTTACGAGTTGTAGTTGACCAACTTATGTCCGTAGTAGGGTTTGTAAACAGACAAGTATTTTTCGCCCTTCTACCCCCACCACCCATTTTTGAATCGTGTTTTTAATATTTTTGTATGAACAATATCCATATAATTTAACCGTCGTTCATTGACGTAAAGTCATTTACATGAAGTGTAAATCTTTGAAAAGAATGCTTTATATAGTTTTTAACCAAAAGTTCCCACGGGAACGGGAAATTTCAAGCGTGTGAAGCCGAGAGCAGGTCAGCTAGTTATTCTAGTTAACAAATGTTTGCTTCTGTTTTTGCATGTACTGTTTAATTTTAATTTTTATGTCCATTATTTTATATCAACTTGCTTTCTCTCTTATGTCTCACTCATCTGTTATTAATGTACATATTATGTGTGCCATTTAGAAAATAAATGATTATATCATATTAATGAGTCTATGCACAAAATGACCACAATTTACTGCAAAATTAACTCTGTACTTTAAAATGACTTATTTACTAATTTATGTATTTATGTCTATTTGTATTTTATAAAGTATTTAGGTATTAGTTGCACTCTCTTCATCCACATCTTAGTCTTAAAAGAATACCATATCTTTGACATAATGAAATCCTCTCCATCCAAAGGTGGTCTGGAAGAAATCGCTTCAAAGCGATAAGATCGCCCATTGTACTATTTACTTTGTGTCTTCTATGTTGTCTGTAATTTTTATTTTTTAATGTGTAAATAAAGTGTTCTCATTCATTCATTCAATGACTAAGATACATCCATACTGACTACAGAACCCTATACTATGCGATATCCGACACGAGATCGACCATTTTTTTTTCATATGACGGAACTGGCTTCTGATAGCTCACCTGCTTTGAGCGGTTACCCATATCTATAACAATATCATTATCTCACAGGTTTCATCCGACTATGAGATAGAACACATGGCATCGCATTAAGCCCTTCACTGAGAGATACTGATGAAAAGTCTTATGTGCCTGTAATTTCATCGGTCATACCCTTATAACTGAAACAGCAATGCAAACAGCACTTAGCAGGTTATTATTATAAATACGGGATTTATCACGTACCGTCTTATCGGTGTTTCGACCCGCCTCGCACTGCGCGCCGCAGCCCTCTGCGTGCGAGTAGACGGGCGCGGTTGAGTGGCGAGACGTTATTCGGAGCGGATCGCACTCACCCTGATGAAGGTTCACGAATTGAACCGAAACACTGTCGGTCGAAACACCGATAAGACGGTACGTGATAAATCCTGTATATATAATAATGATTGAATTAAATCACGAAAATTTTCTAAGTAAAACTTAGCAGGTTCTTATGACCGAATGCCTGAGAATGTTTATGCAGTTTGTCTGACACAAACGAGCTACTACTTGAGATCTGCCTCTTGTACTCTGTGCAAAAATATTTAACTGCTCATCTAAATTTAGACCCACGAAGATGACATAATTTAATTTAAATAAAGTACAGTACAACAAGTGGAGACCATAAAATAGGCGTACAAATTGCCCTCCTCGTTAATTATGTGTAGGTACTACCATTCTAGAACATAAGTTTTAATACAACCGTTTGGAAAAGAGATATCTTATTTGTTTGTTTTAAACCATTCGCATACTTTATTGCTTTCTATTATCATATATTTTTATTTTAACTATTACATATACATAAAGTTGCAAGCTTATCGATCTTTTACAGAATACATTTCAGGGAATGTGCCGAGGAGCTATACGATCTGATCCCGCCATCTCCCTTCCATCAAAGGACAAGCAGGCGCACGGCTCAGTACCATCCGTATTTAGTTGATATACCACCCATCCGCATACACCGTTTTGGTTCCACGTAAGGTATGGAACACTTTGCCGTCGTCTGGTTTTCCTAAAGAATACAATCCGGGCCTCTTTAAGGTAAGAGTGAATAGGTTTCTTCTAGATCTTCGTGCTTCATCTTAGACCACATCATCGCTTACCACCAAGTGAGATTGTAGTCAAACAACGATCTATCCAGTTTAAAAAAAATACAATGTGGGACACAAGCACTGACGGTTTTTTATTATTATTATATGCTAGCTTTTGACCTCGACCTTGTCTGACGGTAAGCTATGATGATGATGATGATGCAGATGTAACGTTATGGCATCACACTTTTTACAGAGAAAATCCACACAGATAATATATGACTAGTAGCTCGCCCCGAACCAAGATCTCTCATACAAACACTAAAATATTATTTGTAATCTTTGTCTATTAAAATAGTGCCACGAAATGCATTTCCAACTTACTTGACCTACAGTTTCATTCAAATTACAGGTAACGGGAGTTCATGTTATTTGGTTGTTGTTTTTTGGGTACAAATTGCAGTTATTCTGGATTTAAGACGTTTGCCTATATATGTGTCATTTAAGCTACGCGCATACCAAATTACAGCATTGTGAGGTCACTGGTGTACCATGTGAATTTTGTCAAAGTTTAGTTTTTATTATGGCTAATAACTTAAAAACTACAATGTTTAAACCAAAAATAAAAACGGGGTCGAAATTTACTCAAAAATACCTTTTATTAAACGTTCCACTTGACCGGATAGTCTTATTTTGTTTTTTTTTACCCCTCTTGAACCCCAATACCTCAACAACCCCTCCACATTTTTAGCTCATTGAGTCACACCCAAATTGTACCGCTAGTACTAGTATTTGGTACATAGGTAGGTAGTGTACCTCACACTATCTACCTATATACCAAATTTCACGATGATCAGATAAACGCTTCGAAAGTTATCCTCGGACAAACAAACATACATACATATACTCATACAACTTACATACACACTTACATACATACATACAATCTGTCTCTCTCTCTGTTAGTTATGTTTTTACGCAAAAGCAGGCTAAAAGGCAGGACCGATTCTGATGAAATTTGGTTGGTAAATAGATAATGACCGAGATTAGGACATAGTCAACTTTTTACCCAATTGTGCAGAAGGAGGGTAATGTTTTCAGTGACAAACCACGGGTGCTAGTAGGTATATATATTTTCACCTTACAGAATCTCAAGATACCGACCAATATAGATAGTTCATCTTAAGATACGAAATATATCGTAAGATACGAAAGATTCGTATACATCTTTGTTACATACTTTCAAGAGAATAAAAGAATTATATATTTTTTAACATACATTACCCATTTGCGATACCTGATATTAAAATGTAATAACTTAAGACATCGTAACATAAAACATGAGATCATCGTCGTGTGTGATGCGCTTTTACTACCCATCTCTCTTTCGGACGGTCATTTCTATGGCCTGTTACAATTACAATGTTACGTTCATGAAACCGTACCTTACGTAAACGATTTTATTGTAAAATCTTGTAAATTCATTTTATTTAAGAAATGAGTCATGGCCGTGACATCATTTACAGTTTTACTTAATGTCTACAAAATGTTAAAAAGTAGAAGAATTATTGATACTGCGCTTGAACTTATGACCCTACACTAGGTTTGCCTTTTATTACGTGGTTTGTTGAGCGAACCGAACAAAAATCACTAATAAGGTAAAGTTTAATCACATTAATATTATAAATGCGAAAGTTTGTATGTTTGTTTGTTACTCAATCACGCCGTAACGGCTGAATTTGGTATTAAGCGGTCTCGGCAGAATAACAGCGTCAACTGCTAACTCAGTTGACATAATGCTGAGTCGAGGCCCTTTTGCTGCTACAGCACACAACATACCTTTTTTTTATATAGTGGGGAAATCCTCATGGATACCTGACTGCCGCGGGGGCGACCGTCAGGTTATGCCGGACACTTACCGGCTAAAACCACCACTTGTGTTTCACCATTACGCCTGCTCTGTCAAGACAACGGGAGCGCTTGCGGATTCATCCGCGGTCTCGACGGCGTTGGCCACTTTTCAGGGCCCCCTCTTATGGGTTTGGTGTTATCCCTCCCATCAAAGAGGCGCACGGAAACACCGCGCGCCCCTTCTCAAGGTTGAGTTTAGCTGCGATGAACACCCCCGTGTCCACCGCCTAGACCTCTGTTATGGGGGTCGAAAGAGGGCGTGATAACGATCTCTTCGACGCTCTGCTCTCCGGCTGCGGATTGGAAGGTTTGTAGTTATTTCCCGCTCCCTCTCCGCAGCTTCCTTTTGCGATATCGTGTTTTCGCAAAACGATACGACAACGTTCCATGCATCTTCCGAACCAAGCATTGCTTCTACGAGTGCTGGAAGCGAAAGATTTGTTTCTACTTCTGTTATAAGCTCTTAGCGTTGGGATGTCCAAGCTGGGCAGTCTTGCAACGAGCACACAACATACCTACCTCATGTTTAAAATTAATAGTTATATTATATTGTTTGTTTGTTTCTGTTTTGCATGTAGGTACTGTTCAATATTGTTATTTTTACGTTCATTATTTTAAATCATCTTTTGTAATGTCCTTCTGTGCTATTTAGCAAATAAATTATTGTCTATGTCTATGTATACCTATACGTAGATTATAACCTGGATTACCACATAGGCTACCTTTTATCTCATAAATCAGTTCCCATGGGATAAAAATGGCGTGTCAAGTCAAGTTGCAACAGCAAGTTTAGCTTTATTTCTGGGTTACTTACACATTTAGTAGTGTAACGCGTACGAAGTCGCGGTCAACACCTAGTAAGATTTAAATTAAAACTAACAAAACTTGTTTGTTTTGAGTACCTCCCCTATATGGAATTGCAGGGTGTTTTTTTTTTACTCAAAATAAAATATTTTTATTCATTAAAATCACAAGGATCACTTTGAAACGTTAATTTTACTGCCTATTCCTTCGTGACCAAGCCAGGAAAGAAAGGCAAGAAACAAGGCAACACACTATGGAATATCGTTGAATAGGTCTTCCCAAAATACTAAAAGGTTTCCTCAACACTTTTTGATACAAGAGTACTTTGCCGAAATATAAAGCCGTTTTCGTAACAATCGTATTTCAATTTGTGTTTTAATACACTTACCATGTTCAGCAGTAGACGTCCGATAGCTGATGATTTTAATCGTAAGCAATAGGCCATATACCCCAAATAGTTTCAGTAAAAGGGAATCGAAGGTTTACTTTGATAAATCTGGTGTAACCCAAGGGTCCCATCTAGGGTCAATACTTTTCCTTATTTTTATCAACGTTATTACGCAGCACTGTAAATATTCTTTGTATGCGGATGACCTAAAATTTATAAAACTGTTCAATCAGATTTAGACATGAAATTTGTGCAAGATGATTTAGACTCAATAGTAAACTGGTGCAGTAATAACGGTATGATGCTTAATCTCGCAAAATATCTCCACATCAAATTCTCAAAAAAAACAGATCCTATCTATTCTGAATATTATATTAATAAAACTGGGATCGCTGAAGTATCCGAAATAAAAGACTTGAGAGTAGTTTTAGATAGTCAACTTAAATATTTTGCTCAGTACGATAGAATATTTAGAAAAGCTGCTCAAATTTTAGGATTTCTGAAAGGCAATCTTCTTCTTCTTAGCGTGTCAAGAGTTCTACGTTTCCAATCATAGTATGTTGGACAGGTGTTTGGCCACAGCAATGGCAACAGGCGAAGCGGCCATTAGGTCCTCCATCGTGCATGTGTTCGGACATAAAGGGCACATTAGCAAGTGCTGCATTGACTGCGTGGGATCACCGCAGTCACACTGCGTCAAGTTAGGGTCCCTGAATCCCCATTTGCACATACTAAGTCTGCAGCGGCCAACCTGGGTGCGGAGCCTGTTTAAGGACTTCCATACTGGCCACTGCAGATCATGCCCGGGTGGTAACTGTTCCTGTGGGGTGGTAAAATCAGGCGGTGGGGAGTTTCTTTTTATCCACAGAGTGCGTCTAGTAGCAGCCGGGTCTTCGCTCGTGGCCCTTGTGAAGCGTTGAAAGCTCTTTCGACTTTTAAGGCGGCAAAAAAAAAAAAAAAAAGGAAGGCAATACAAAATACTTTAGGAAAAGTAGTACCAAAATCATTCTCTAGAACGCTTTTGTGAGAAGTATCCTTGAGTATGCACCCACCATCTGGAATCCCACATATAGTGTCCACTCGCAAATAATTGAGAGCATCCAGCGAGCCTTTACTAAATACCTTGCATTCATATCTCCTGGAATATCACACAGATGCTCCTACCCCTCTAGACCGCAACACTTCAAGATAGATACCTTATACTCGTATTACCGACGAAAATTTCAAGAATTATCCTTCCTTCATAAAGTAGTTAATAATCATCTTGATTGCAGTGAAATTTTAGAGAGCATTAGCTTAGCTGTACCTACCAGAAATCCAAGGCGACCGATTAGTAAAATTCTCCACACTCCATTCTCTCGCGCCAATACTGGGTTCCATGCCCCAGTTATGAGATTGTAACAAATACAACCACATAAATCAGATAATAGAAGACCTTGACATCTTTAGCGATTCTGCTACCAATTTCAAAAAGAAAGTGCTGGGACACTTTCATCAGCAGTAAGGAATAAATTTATCGTTATATATTTTTAAGTATAATAAGTACCTATAGTTTTCTTTAGTGATATTATTTTTCATAATATATTTTTTGTTGTTACTTATGTATGATTTTAACTTGTTATCTACTGATTTAGTTGGTAACTGTGCTTA
This sequence comes from Philereme transversata, assembly GCA_963924445.1. Lineage (NCBI taxonomy): Eukaryota > Metazoa > Arthropoda > Insecta > Lepidoptera > Geometridae > Philereme > Philereme transversata. Next base: position 12,197,973 of record OZ004353.1, read on the forward strand.
TAAACCGTTTCTCTTATTTTTATTTTTATGTGATAATACCTGTATTTGTAGGTAGTTTTATTAGGTTAGTGAAATCTTAGATCATAAGTTGCTTAAATATATTGTCTAACTCGATTCAGTGTTGTGTACGCCTATAATAGGCATATGTATCAGTCCTAGAACTCAATGTTAAAATTTGTAATATATGAAAATATGTATGCTGGCGTTCCTATTTGTTAATAAATAAAAAAATAATTTTTAAAGCCATTGTATACCTAAGCAATGCGGAAAATGTGTGAAATCAGCCAATAGAATCACGTTAAAATGGTACTACGTCATCTATGTGCATTACTATTGGTTGTTTACACACAGCCCTTTGCCACTCAGTGCCGTCACCCAATAAACTTTCACACATTATATTTTATAAGATGTTAAAAAGAGGAAATCGAATTTTAATATATCATAAAGTGCAAACAAAATCGTTAGGAATCATTGATCGAGCGAAGCGAGATCTCCAAATCAACTTGGGCAAATCGTCATTGTCATTGTATGTATGTTTGTTTATCCGAGGATAACTTTCGAAGCGTTGATCCAATCATCGTATAATTTGATACATAGTGATGGCACAATTCTGGTGTAACTAAATGAGCTAAAAATCTTGGGGGGTTGTTGAGACATTGGGATACAAGAGGGGGAAAAAATTAAAATGAGACTATTAGGTGAAATGGGACGTCAAATGAAAGATTAGAACATTTCGACCCCGTTTTTATTTTTAGTTAAATCTTTGCAGTTTTTGAGTTATTAGCCATAATAAAAACTGAACTTTGACAACATTCACAGGGTACACCAGTGACCCCACAGTGCTGTCTTTGTATCCATTGTACTAGTATTTTGTTATATCTTTGTATTTATATTGCGTTGTGTGTTTCATATTGTGTTATCATTGTGTTATTTAGTAAGTAATATTATCTGTAAGAACCTGTGTATGTCCAATAAATTATTTTTCTTACTTCTTTCTTTTCTTTCATTCTTTCTGTCATTTGGTAACTTTAGTGACACAAATAAAGGCAAAAGCCTGAAATCCAGAATAACTGCAATTTCTACCCCAAAAAAGTATGACTACATAACAAAAACTCCCGTTACCTGTAATTTGAATGAAACTGTTGGTCAAGTTAATTGTTTGTGCATTTCATGGCCTTATTTAGATAGACATTTTATGACAGACAAAGCTACCAAATAATTTTGTGTGGTTATTTTATGCAAGATTCGCGAGATCGGTTCGGAGCGAACCACTAGTAATCTTAAATTTGAAATTAAATACGTTTTCTTCAATATAAGTAAACATGTCCATCAAATTGACAGCTACTATTTTATTACAGTGTCTTTTATAATCGGATACTTAGGGCGTTATCACACTGGTGATGTCAACGTGCTCACTGCGATGCGTGTGCGACGTATTCGTAGCGACATCACCCAGACCTCACCAACTCGCTACCTGCACGCAGCGTGCAATTAACTACGATCCGCGTTTTTTGATAGTTGTTCCTATTATGGAGCCCACACATGTAGATACACGTAACGATTTTTTGGCGCAAGTCTCTGTGGGAAGAATTTTTAAATATTCTAGGCTGTGCAAAGCTTGCACAAGCCGCTCTTAGTAGGATTTGTTCACGTTTTTAGGTTTTCACAAAGAAAAAGTTGACGTGTGTGGCCGGCATAAAACGACTGATTGAAGTATGAACAATGTCATCAATTTATTAAAACTTCAAACCCAGGTGGTTTGCAATCATTACTGCATAGTTAAATGAGCTTTCGTGATGCGCAAGTATACCCATTGAGCAACCACGGCGTCTGCGTTGCGTGGCGAGCTCGCAGCACGCACGTTCACAAATCGCCTAGCAGGAAACACTCGCAAATCGCCAGTGTGATTACACTCTTATGACTGGACTATAAAACAAAAATCTGTGAAAATAAAATGGTGTATTAACATACTTTTACGATTGCTTTACTAAATGTAGTAAGATTGTTTATTAACAGAAATACTATGCGACTATTTAAATATCTCATTATAAAATAAAAAAGTATGAGGTATCTAAAGATAAAGAAAAGGTTCGTCGTCATTTAAGGACGCAAAAGCATTGAATGAAAGAAAATGATTACTGTCAGACGATGGCAGACCAATACTAAAGTGTTATTCTTGCTTCTGAAGTACGGAACTTTAAAACGAGGATATTCAAAGAAATTGTAAATAACGCTGCGGTAGGTTCTTCTGCAAACAGATGACTGGACAAGAAACGTCGAAGGCTAACAGGGTGCTAAAGTAAACGCTATTCCGAACACTCATCAAAAATTAACGAGCGAAAATTTTTTAAACATGTCAAATTCAATTGAGAATTTGCAATCTTATGGCATCTTATTATTTATCGCAACGCGGTAGGTAAATGATTACGCTAAAAATAAACTTAAGCGGGACACATTTAAATTATGACTCTATTATAATGCAAGAGCAAACGTATGGTTTATTTATTTTATATTATAAAAACAAATGATATAAATGGCGATACAAAATCATAAAAACTTCTTTGACGACCCAAAAAACGACCACTTCAGTCAAGACCTGCATAATATTAGAGATCAAATGAAAAAGGGCTAACAATGTTTATCTGTGTAGGTGTCTAAATCTTTATTTCTCCGTCTTTCGTAGTCAATATCAAAAGTAGTATTAGGTAAGCCTAAGATACATGTATTGCATTTTTTTTGTTTGTACTTATTTAATTATATATCTTTAAATATATAAAACAAAGTCGGGTTGGTCACACGATTTATAACTCAAGAAGGGCTGGACCGATGTTGATGATCTTTGACTTGTTAGATAGCCCCGAATAGCAGAATAACTATTAAAATATCAGAAAAGTTCACGCAAAAAAATTATGTTTAAAATTAATTTTCTCACACATAATGATGGCCGATAAATAATTCTACCGGTGACGTACATTGGCAGCCCGCGTCATATGCATGTCCACTGTCCAGGCGGTAAGAAATTCGCCGGGTCAGCTAGATAACATTAAAAATAGCACTTACTTACAAACCTCTAGCATTTTAAAGTTTTTTTTTTCTGTAGCACTACACCTATAATTCTATGTAGTGTGTGTGTAGTTCTGTATTTCACCATCTTCTATTGTGTTTAATTTTTTTACTCATTTTTAAAATTTATTGTATTCTACTTTTTTACATCATATTATTAATTGATACGTTACGTAGCTACCTACCTAGCTAGTCATGATGGAAGACCACGCTTGCTGAGCTAGAGCCTGTTTTGAGAAACTTCACTCCACGGTTTATTTAGCATGACAATATACCTATATATGTTATACAAATTGGAAGGTAAAAAATTATATGAAATAAGGTAATAAAGTAATAATTGTAACACAAAATTGTTAGGTATACAAATTGGTAGGTTTGTCGAAAAATGTACAAAAAATAAAATAACGGAACGAACTATAAACGTGGGTTTTCCAATAGGCGATCCTTCCTTTTTCCGTCTTGGCAAAACTTTACAAAAAGACTTGCCTACGGCGACTATGATATAAATTATATTGTGAATCACGCCATACTACGATTTTAATATATGACGTAAAGCTTAAAACTAATAGGTACATGAGAATGGTTGAAAGTTTGTATATACAGTAACACCATAGTATCCTCTAATATTTTTACCATAATCACGGTGGCAAACTTTCAATTCTGCTTTTTCACTGTTAAAGTAAACTTATTGTATTAAATACATAACTATTTCTATAATTAAAAATGTATCTTATACTATAACAGAAACTTACAAAAATCCGTATATATATATTTGATAATGTCTTTATTGCACACCATTTAATATAAACATATAAAAGAAAATACACTTTTAAATCATAGGTACAATGGGCGGCCTTATCGCTAAAAGCGATCTCTTCCAGGCAACCTTTGAATTTACAGGATCTATGTGAAAAATAAGGACGGCCGCGTAAATCAGATATTATTAGAACAAGTTTAAATTACAATTTATAAAAAATATAGATAATATAAAATAAAATGCAGTAATTGTAATATGTAATATAATGCTAGAATTACATAAATAAATAAATATGGCTGGACATTTCACACAGTGCTATCTAGCCCCAAACTAAGCAGATCCAGTTAACTGATTAACTGATAGAATACTTACATACTTTTTTTTGTAAATACATACATACTTACAAACGCTGATACTGAGCCTCTGTTAGCCTTCAAAGTAACCGAAAAATAATGTTGACGACCTCCGTGGTGCAGTGGGTGAATAGCCGGCTGAGACGCAGGAGGTAGCGGGTTCGATTCCCGCCGCGGAACAAATGTTTGCATGATCTACAGATATTTGTTCCTGGTCTGGTTGTTTCTCTATACATTATAAGTATGTAATTACAAAAAAAAAAGTACATACGTATTCTATCAGTTATCTGGTTCCCATAGTACAAGCTCTGCTTAGTTTGGGGCTAGATAGCGCTGCGTGAAATGTCCAGCAATATTTATTTTATTTTATTTATTTATTTATAATAAATAGAGAAACAACCAGACCCAGAACAAATATCTATAGATCATACAAACATTGGTTCCGCGGCAGGAATCGAACCCGCTACCTACTGCGTCTCAGCCGGCTATTTGCCCACATAAATATTAGTAGTATTAAACCTTTGTAATACAGTTGCCAGTCTGTCTGCAATCTACTCGATTAATTTACATAAAAAGACGTGGTCGTAACGTGACCGGCCAATTCATAATCTAAACGGAATCGTAAATAACCACGACAAATAAAAGGAGATGATCCTATGAACATCTGGCCATTATAAACGGAGATAAAATCACCATCAAGGTTAATTTCATGCCACGTCTACGATTAATCGAGAAATATTAATTAGTTATGGCCGAGGTTAATGAACTTTATATTATAGTGCTTATATATTTTAGAACTTTGGGAAAAAGGATCATAATTGGTACAAATGTTTCTTGTAGTTCGACAGGGGTGTGTGCCTCTCAGGTGCACCGTTTGACTAAATGTTAAAAAGGTGTTGGTATAATCGGTGAGCTCTTAAAAGCAGTCACCGAATTGATTACCTCCTTTTTATACGTTGGTCTAAAATTGGTGCCAGCGTACACAGCGGTCACTGAGACGACAGTAAGTCTAACCTTCTAGCTTCGGTGAACGCTGACCAACTGACTTTTGACATGCATCTCTAAACTTTCTCATGTTCTACTTTATTAAATCGCTCCCAATTTGTTATTAAAATGATAAGCTGTATAAATGTCACACTATCACACTAATATTATAAATGTGAAAGTTTGAATGTTTGTTTGTTTGTTACTCAATCACGTCGTAATGGCTGAACCGATTTCGATGAAATTTGGTGTGCTGATAGATTATGACAGATTAAAACATAGGGTACTTTTTGTTGACAAGTAACGCGTGCGAAGCCGCTTTAATGTGTTAATCCAGGTTATAATCTACTAGCTCTATCTCTCTGTCTGTTTGTTACCTTTAACAACTTAACGGCTTCACCGATTTCGAGGGAATTGGGTACCTATATACCTAGATAGATTGTGAATGGACTTGAGACATAAGATACACTTTACGCGACTGCACAGAGGGAGGGTAATGTTTTATTGACAAACCACGCGTACGAAGCCGCGGGCGGGTAAGCTAGTAAATTATAAATATGATTATTAAATTCTATTATTAAAAATGTTAATAGATTAAAACTTTCAACGAATACAATAAAATGTCAATGAATACAATAAAATTAAACAAATGTAATGAAATCTTAAACTCGAACTTAACATTCAAAATTGTCATCTAAATATTCGTCAACACTATAGTACACTTTTTCTATGAGTTATTTTTTTATTCTGTATCCAAAGATATGGTCGGAGGTTATTTCTAGTAAATATAATCCGGTCACATTATCTCGAGACCTCGCTGGAATGCGAACCTCCCGCCCCGATCTCCTTTTCTACATACCTATGTATATTACCTACATTAAATTAATTAACACAATATTTGTTTTGTTGGAAATCTTATTGTTTATAATAATATCCTACTAGAGGATGCTTGTTTTGCGCACCATATCAGAGCGCCGACGCGCCGTGACGTCATCGACGCCAGGTCTCGAGATAATGTGACCGGATTATACCTCGGCAGGTGGGTATAGATCTTTGGCGCCATACAAAAGATACTGTTGCCAAGTAAAGCGGACAAACAAGTTTACGATTATGACGCTTGCTTTGAAAAGTGTCATAGAGATGGCGGTTGCTCCTAAACAGAACCACTTCAAAATCATATATGCGTGGCAGAGTTAAAATTTTCAAGCTTCTAAAGTGTGGTTTACAGCTTTCAGTCTGTTTCAGCTTGCAAATATCCTAATGCATTTTTTTGAGACATAAATGACACCTCTTTTTTGGTAGAGTTCCCCCAGAACATGATACTATACCTTAAAAGGGGGGATGCTAAATACCCGTGGTATGCGGTTACGGTAGTAACGGTACTTACAGTTTTTGACAGCATGTACAACGCATACGAAAATCTATTAATTTCAGTAGATAGATAATCTACATGGTATGAGTTTAGAGTACAGTCAATATGTAGTTTAGTCATGTCAATTTCTTTAATTGCATGTCCACAATAATTAATGTCATCGTATTTCTAAAAATCATAAAATAAGTTTTAGACAAATTCATTTTTAAATTGTTAGATGTCAGCTATTTTATTATATTACACAATGTATCATTAATGTCAAGCTGCAAGGTTAGTTTATCAGTACCTGCAAAGAGGATAGTACCTACTATCATCTGCAAATAGTGTCGTAAGATGGTTCGTTATTTTGGGAAGATCATTTATGTAGGTGATAAATAGTAAAGGACCTAGCACACTACCTTGAGGGACACCTAATTTGATTGCCCTAAGTTCTGATCGATGTTTTATTCGTTTCTTTAGTTGAGGACATATCCTTATGATTTCCCTTGCCTGTTTTCTGTCACTAATGTGAGACTCAACCAATTTCAGGACATTTCCCCGAACTCAATACGCATCTAATTTATTTAGAAGTGTCCTGTGATCGACAAAATCAAAGGTTTTTGTAAGGTCCATGTATAATGCGCAAGTAGGCGCTCTGGTCTACGTTGTCCATTACAGATTTGAGATACAATTAATTATAAGCTTTATTATTCATTATAATGTTCTTTCTGAAACCTACTTGCTCTTCAGCAAAAATATTTTTCTTCTCAAAGAATTACCTTTTCAAACATCTTAGAATTCACAGGAACAACTGCATCTTTTTTAAAAAGAGGTTTAATGATTAACCTTAAGTTTTTCAGGAAATACACATTCAAGAACTATGCATAAACTTTGTATTTGACTAATCGCAATCGATATAAAGTGAGAAACAGACTTCAATATTTTCGTAGATATCATTATAACCTGTTCTTTCAGTATTTTTAAGGTGTTTAATTATATTATTAATAGTATTTTTCAAACTTATATTATTAGATTAACTATTATATTAACTTATTAATTATATTAATAATGTCTCTTGGAAATAGTAGGCGCCATAAAAAGGGTAGCACATTTCCTTGCTACATCATTCTGCTTAGCAGAGGGATAGCTTAGCTTTGTAGCCTGATCTATGAAAAAATTATCAACATGCCATCCACTGCTGAACATACCGTCTAGATTTCCAGAGCGATCAATATCGTGCAGAACCGGTGCGTGGTCTACACTTGAAAACAGTTCTTCTCCAACGGCCAGTTTATAGTTAATTACTCACTGTATTTTTCTTAGTACCATATCCAATAAATTGAGCGTCGGTTGTATGAACTGCTTCAAACTTGACTCACTGAAAAACGACTTTCCATAAAAATCTTTTATTATAAAAGCTTTATTTTTTTGTTTTGAAATCAATTTTTAATTTTCTTCTTTTTATTTTATTTTTATTATTGTTTTGTATTTCACTTATGACATGATATTATCTGAACTGTATTTATATGGATTGATTATATAACAATATATACCGAGATTATTTAATTAATGTAATTGGTTCTCACCGTGTTGATTAAATAAAGAAATAATTAAATTAAATTAATTAAATCATATTATTAACGAAAATCTTAAAACTTACCTTAGTAGGGGGCATCGGATGAGCCATGAGGCGTTACACCTTGCTGCATTATTTGACTTTGATCCTAAAACATCCCGTATAAAATTCAACAATAAGTAAACCAGACAGACTTATGTAGGTACTTCATATGGCCAAAATGTTTTAAATATTCCAATAACAGTCACGCAAGATAAAATATATCACATTTTATAATTAAAAATTGGGGCTAATTATGTTAATACTCTGTCGCAGTATCGAAATCTTATGGTTTTAATTTATGAGGGTACGGAATTACATGATTCCATCCATACATACAGAAGTCCCAATATAAGGCTACAGTCACGTAAAAAGCAGAAAGGCAACAATTGCTTACTAGTACCAACTGTCGTAATTATTTTTTCACACCACTTGCTCAACAATGTCAAATTATACGTCATGTAAACCTCACCGAAAGCAGGTGATTAAATCCCTACCGCAGAACCGGGAGTAAAGTTGTATTGAATTTCATTATGCCGTTGCGAGCATAATGTGATTTGAATATGGAACCTCATCTGTATTAAAACTTGAACCAAAGAGACCCACACAATAAGAACTTATTTGTAAATCGAACTAACTTCTGCACAGAAAGCAACAACCTATATTTAGTTTGAATTGTCTCGAAAAGTGTGAAAAGTAGAGTATTCTCCTCGTGGATAAAGCTGTCTACATCTTGGGCGTGCTTATATCCCTCTCTTAGGACTTCACTCAGGATTCTAGTAACTCGCTCGCTCCGCTCGTGAGTTAACTCTAGAATCCTTCGTTACGTTCGGGATTAAATATAGCGCCCGTGATGCAAGACACTGCTTTATCCCCTCGTTTAGTAATCTACTATTGTTATACCCGATAAAAGTTAACCAAATTAAGTAGATTGTTACTCCGTAAGAAAATAGCATTTTACCCTGTAATATTTTCTATGATAACTTGGTATAATTAAATCATAGTGGAAAGCGATCGTAAGTGGCTAGTGAGAACCTAATGAGAACCGTGTTATCCTGAGATGAAAGAGGACCAAATTACGCAATTATGAATCGCTATTGAAAGTCGGCTGGATTCTTTCTACTCGTTTTTCTCAACTATACTAAAAGTAGAAGTTAAACCAAGTGCTTTTCACATGCTGACACTCAATGATCCAATAAATTCTTCTTTATAAAAAAAATCTTATTCCATAGCAACCCCATTTTATCGATTGCCAAAGGGCATCGGAACAAGAGTCAGCTTTGAACAGCCTGCTTTTCATAAAATGGGCTTTAAGTTGTTTATGCTGATATCATACCAAAGATAAGTGGAAATATTCGCTTCAATATATTCTCAAAATCGATCGTTAAACATTGGTTCGTTTACGAGTGTGGTTCCAACAGTTTTAATTCACTTAAAGGGATCTTTATCGTAATACTTATGAAGCGTTTTGGTCGTTTTAGAAAGAAATGGCATATTTACTTTGTTAAACCTGTTTGATTAAGGAGTCGCTTACAGTAAATTACATGTATAAAATTATGTTTATTATTGTGAAAGGAATTGCTAAAGCTCTCTCAAGATCTTAGCAGAAATACTTAAAGAACAAAATTATCGCTAAACACGAACAGTCTAGGTAATTTAACAATTAGCAATCCACTGACTCGACAGGCTGAAGCACCTGTAAAATCTTTTGACAAAATTATTTATAAAAATATATCTACGTTTTAATTTCAATACCTTTCACCCAGTCTAAGCATATATTAACATATATTATTGTGTGCTAACGGCCGTTGGGACAAAACGGTTCTCTAGTAAAGACCACGCCGAGTGTAGGGACGGCCCCCTCCTAAGATGGAAATATGATCTGATAAAGGTTTCTGGGAGCTGTTGAAGGTAGGCCGCACAAGATTGATCACTCTGGAAAACTATGAGAGAGGCCTTAGTTCAGTAATGTACGCCCTATGGCTGGAATGATGGTTATGACGATGATTGCGTGCTTTGTACAACACACATTTCTGATCAATACATTGTAAGGGTGCGTTGATAATGTTTGTAGGGTCAATCACGAAGTGGATGAAGCCATGAGCGTTTTTTACGTTTCTCGCAAGTTTGAATTGATTTCACCAATCACAAAGCATGTTTCATTTCTATAGTTTCCATACAGTTCACGATATTCTAATAAGCTTGACATGGAAAATTAGAGTCGTTGAACTATTTCGCGGCCTCTTGCTAGACCTACTATATTATGACATCATTATTCTTACAACTTAATATACCTACATTTTAAGCGCCCCTGTTGCTAGTCAAGACCGGACGCCGTAGTTTGTGCGATTTCACAATTAATTCAATACATCCTAAGTTATTGACAAAATTAAATATTAAATCGATTATTTTTAATTTTCTAGTCATTGACATGTTTTATTTAAGATGTATGTAAAATATGCGACAGCTGGATTAACCTGTTGTTTAATATAATTATATTTCAAACAGAATGACTTTTCATTTGCTGTTAGGGAATAATCCCAACGTAGTATCGGTCCAGCGCTAGCGTAACGCCGTAACGCCAATACAAACAGACAGAGAAACACAGACCTTCGGATTTATTATATTAGTTTGGATTAGTACCTATATATGCTGACCCCGCGACCCCGCGAACTTTGTACCGCCATAAAATCAAGTAATGTTGTGTTGCTAAGCTGAAATAATTATTTTTTTCAATGTCCTTTTCTATGCACTTACCCACTATAATCAACTGTCTCTATATTCAGAGCAGAAAATTATTAAAGTACTAATATCGCTATTTGAAAAATGGGGGTTGGTGGTAGAAGATTGAAAATGTATGGTCGGTATTTTTTATTGCCAACTAAAAATGAATCCACCCTTATTACATAGGGATATGAGAAATAGTTTATGTCCTATTCTCAGACCTATCGAATATACACAAAAAATTTCATAAGAATCGGTCAAGCCGTTTAGGAGGAGTTTTGTTACAAACACTGTGACACGAGAGTTTACGAATTTTTTATATTAGAATATTAGTACTAGCTGCCCGCCCGCGGCTTCGCACGTCGTGGTTTGTCAATAAAAACATTACTGTCCCTGCTAGTTCTAACAAATCTTTTAATTGTAACTAGGTATTGATTTTAACCTTTTAATGTGCGTGTTTACAATACTTTACCAACGTATAATTAGGTTACAAAAATTAGTCTTAAGTTCTAGGTTGGAATCTTGTAATCTGACACCTGTCAATTGATGTGGCGTGGCCGGGAGACCACTCTATTGGCTGCTTCCATATCGCGTCATGACGGCGGCCTCTGGTTGGCTGGAACGTAGCTGCATAGGCGTGAGTGCGTTAAAGTATTCATAAACTTGGGAAGTGTTTGCAGATAATGTGGCGCGAACAATTGGTCTCCTTCTGCGCAGTTGTCTCAATCCCTGTCATAATCTTGACGATCTTGAATTAAGTTGTTAATTTGACGACCTCCGTAGTGCAGTAGGCGAATAGCCGGCTGAGACGCAGATGGTAGCGGGTTCGATTCCCGCCGCGGAACAAATGTTTGCATGATCTACATATATTTGTTCCGAGTCTGGTTGTTTCTCTATATATTATAAGTATGTATTTACAGAAAAAGTATATAAGTATTCTATCAGTTTTCTGGTTCCCATAGTTCAAGCTCTGCTTAGTTTGGGGCTAGATAGTGCTGTGTGAAATGTCCAGCAATATAAAAAATATATAAATAAAAATATTTAAAAAAATCTATCAAGCTATATAACAAATTTCATTTAAATCGGTAAAGCCGTTTAGTCGTGAAAACGTAACCAACAGACAGACAAAGTTATTTTCGAATTTATTATATTAGGAAGGATGGATATGGGTTCTTTGATAATAGTTTAGCGGTACCGGATTATAACAAACAGCTGGCTGGCTAACCGCTACGAACATCAAAATGTCATAAAATCAAATCCGACTCTACGACTCTACATAAAAAAGACGGTGAAAGACCTTCTAAATTAAGCAAATATAAAATGTAAATCTTTACGACAGTTTAAGTAACGGTTGTGAACGTGAGACGTAAGATTGTTTGAAAATTAATATTTGTTTTAAGTCTACTGTAATATTAAATAAGTCCTTTTGCCTGACTTTAAATTTAACTGAGGAGAAATTAGTTGGGTTACCAACAGAAATTTAAATTTTTAGGTCCCTATGCAAGAATGAAATTTAAAATTAAAACGAGACTAAATTTATTGATTTCTGACAGATTTTTCATTGAGTGCTATGAAAAAATCAATGTTTGTGTCTTGATTCATGCTTAGTGATTAAGCATAGTTTGAGATGCGTACGTTAGGCTCTCATAAGTTATAGTATAATTTTTTTCTAACTTTAACAGCGCAAAAAAGTCGATATTTTTATTTCTTATTTAAAATAAATGACCAAAATATATTATGTAATATGTAATGACCTTATAACGCAAAGGCCATGTTTTTTTCTGGTTCCGAAATACTACCGCTTAATTTATTTTCGTTCAGCATGGCAACTCAAGACAATTGGAACAAATGAAACAGCGAACTAACGCTAAGTCTATGAGTAGGTGAGCATTCTTATTACGGGCTCCTATATCCATCGATAACCAGCTACGACTCGTTTCTCCTTGAAAACGTGTCAAAAGTTTGACACTAGTTTGACATTTTTTCAAGGAGATACGAGTTGTTGTCTGTTACCGACGAATATAGGAACCCGCCACTAGTCGGATTAAGTTGTAACTCATTATTTTATACTTTTATGTATATTTTCGCCTAGAATTATTGCGGTCAGTGAATATTTAAGGAAACGTTAAACTACGCAAGAAAAGAATCAAGTCTGCACGACCTAACTACCTATATATTTCATTCAAAGAAGATTGATTTATTTACAAATGTAAGTGTTTATTTCACCATCTCAGAGTAACGCTATCCAACGGATAAAACATACAGGGTGGGACAAATTAAAGTTCATTTTCCCTTGTCTAATAGAACGTTGCCCGCGGCAAGTAGCGGGGTGCGCGGGGTGTGGTCGGGTCACGCGTCTCTCGCATTTTTAGTCGCCATGAGTCCGTTCACGGGGGAGCAACGCGCGTTCGCTGTTCGAGCATTTTACGATAATGGTCATTCTTACATTGTTGTGCGGCGTATGTTTAGAGTTAAATTTAATTTATCGAATATCCGCCAGTGTCCTAGCACTCAGTTACTTAAGCAATGGCTGAAGAGGTTCCAAGAAACTGGTTCGACGCTTCCAAGAAGACGTCAAGGACGTCCCCGCACTATACGCACAGAGCAAGCGATTCAGGAGGTTAATCAATCTGTTGAGCAAAATGCGGAACTCTCTACGCGGCGACGTTCGGCAGCTTTGGGGATTTCAAGAAGCAGTTTAAGGCGAATTTTACGTGATTTAAAGCTTCATCCTTACAAAATCCAGTTAGTGCAGAAACTTACCCATGATGACCATACCAAAAGAGCGTCATTTTCCTCCATTATGTTAGAGCGGTTTTCAAACTTCGGGAACATCCTTTTCTCGGACGAAGCCCATTTTCACTTGAGCGGATTTGTCAATAAACAGAATTGCCGTTATTGGAGCACTGAACAGCCTTCGCGCAAGCATCAAAAGCCTCTTCACTGTCAGAAAGTGACGGTTTGGGCAGCCATTTCAGCCAAAGGGCTCATTGGGCCTTATTTCTTTGAAAATTCTAGAGGCCAAGCATTAACAATAAATACGGACCGATATGTGAAAATGCTTGAAGAATTTTTAAGACCAACTCTTGCTGGTCTGCAAGAGTACAACTCTCTGACTTGGTTCCAGCAGGATGGCGCCACCTGCCACACGTCTAATGCCAGCATGGGGGTCATAAAGGAGATGTTCCCCGATAAAGTCATCTCTAAGAGAGGTGACATCGAGTGGCCACCACGAAGCCCAAACTTGTCTCCGCCAGATTTATTTTTGTGGGGATACCTTAAAAATAAGGTATACTCCAATAAACCGCAGACAATTACCGCCTTAAAAGAAAACATTCAAACGGAAATGGCGGCTATATCGATGGCGACGTGCCGGCGCGTTTTCGAAAATTTTAAGCACCGCTTAGAAGAGTGTTTGCGGCGAGACGGAGAACATCTAGACGATGTTATTTTCAAGAAATAAATTACTGTAATGTTACATTAAGTTACTTTTTAAATAAAATCTTTAAGTACTATCAGTCTATTTTTATAAAGGTTTCAAAAGTGAATTTTACTCTGGCCCACCCTGTATATACGTCTTTTGTTTTCACATGGAAACGGATAAAGAGAGAATAATTTTTACCCGTCAATTAAAGTTACTCAGAAGTCGTGAAAGAGGCCTTTATATAGATAGATATACTCTTTATTCTACACCAAATAAAAATACAGTAACAAAGGAAATAAACAATAAATACCGGTGTTCTGTGTAACGGTTTCAAGTGTTCTGCTCCCTTCAATGTTTATTTTTGTTTTGTCAATATCTGTGTTTTAACTTGCCGGTTACTGGAGCTATTAGTCGTGCCATTGGTCTATAAGTGAACCTCACTAATAATATAAATGCGAAAGTTTGGATGTTTGTTTGTTTGTTACTCTATCACGTCGTAACCAATTTCAATGAAATTTAGTTTGGCCATAGATTATGACCTGGATTGACACATAGGCTACTTTTTATTGACAAAGCACGCGTGCGAAGCCGCTGGCGGAAGCTAGTTATACTGTTTGAACCGCCGAACTTCGTACCGCCTTGACATGCATATGACGCGGGCTGTCAATATACGTCGGTCATCATTATCTGCATCAATGTATGAGAAAATGATTTTTCTTCATAATATCTTTTTGCATGAATTTTTCCGATATTTTAATAGTTATTCTGCTATTCGGGACGGAGACAAATACAACAAATCAAAAACCATGAAAATCGGTCCAGCCGTTCTCGAGTTATAAGTGTTCGAACAAACGCGACTTTGTTTTATATATTAAGAAAATAGATAATATTAACTTTCTATGTGTTTCTATGTATCAGGTTTACCCATAGTTCATAAAAGCAACATATCTAAGGATTTATCTAATATATTTTTATATGTAACACTTAAAATCAGTAATGGAACAAGATCGATAGAAGACAAATACCGGTGCTACACCTTAGCTATATAAACTTTCAACTTGTTTCGAATTTGGTACTAGAGAAAAAATCGTTAATCATATCATCAATTTTTAATTTTCTTTGACGGTCAGTGGGACGTTTTAATAAAGGAGCATTCAGATAATTTAAAAGCTGTGACTATAAACATCTAATTAATTTTATACGTGTAACAGTTCTTTAATCTTCCATAACCAATTATAGAGTTCATGCCAAAAAAACTCACTATAATAATTAAGACAAGGAAGATAAATGCATGATTAACTCACTGCTTACCATCGACGTTCTAGGTGCATCGTAGGGCGCCTTTCAAGGGTGCGTGACCTGTGACCTACGAGGCAATACTATGGCATACTCGTAGGCGATGATTACCACTTAACATCAGTGGGCATATGCTTGATCCATCTCCAAGTAGTACAAAAAAAAGGTGAGTAAGCGATGGCATGATAGTTGATCGAGCGATGCGAGATCTCTAAATCAACGTGGGCAAATCGGCGTTGTATGTATGTATGTTTGTTTGTCCCAAGATAACTTTCGAAGCAGATCCAATCATCGTGAAATTTGATACATAGGTAGGTGATGGCACAATTTTAGGGTGACTAAATGAGCCAAAAATGTTGCAAGGTTGTTGAAATATTAGGGTTCAAGAGGGGTAAAAAAAATGAAAATGAGACTATTAGGTCAAATATGACATCAAATGAAAGGTCTTCGTTAGTACATTTAGACTCCGTTTTTATTTTTAGTAAAATTCTTATAGTTTTTAAGTATAGCCATGATTAAAATTAAATTTTGCCACAATTCACAGGGTACACCAGTAACCCCCAAGTGCAAATATAGAAAAAAGTCTGAAATCCAGGATAACTGCAATTTGTACCCCAAAAAAGGATAATCACATAACATGAACTCCCGTTACCTGTAATTTGAATGAATCTGTAGGTCAAGTCAATTGGTTATGATTTCGTGGCACTATTTTGATAGTCAAAGATTACAAATCATATTTTTTTGTTTTAATCGGAGACTCGCGAGTTCTCAGTTCGGGCGAACCACTAGTAAACTTTATATATATTAACATAGCATCGCTTTGTATAATCGCTCACGAACGACACTGGGCTTTTACCCACTCTGTAGCAACTTTCTTAATTATATTCAAGTTTCTCGGAACAGTAATACGGCACGGTAAAAACATTGACACAAGTTCTGCGTAAGTAGATGGGTCTTTTTGACATTTAGCTGCATGTTATTGTTTGGTATCCTCTAATTTGACGTACTTGACACCCGCTCGATACCTAGAAAACAAATAAATACTGTAAGATTCTACATATTTTGTACCTTATTAGCCGGAACACTTTTTTCCTTGTCAACACTCGAGATTCTCCGTTCTCGATTATGTATGATTCTACAAGTAATGCAAGACATGAACCTGCCGCAAACCCTGGGCCGTCTCCGTCATCGACAGGAGTCGTAATTACCTGCAAAAATTGCGGTCGTGGCTGCCGCCAAATAGGCCTCTTTAACCATGAAATAAAGTGCCATTTCTATCCAACTTGACGCTTACTTAAATCATCTAGGCCCATAATGACGAGTAATTAATTATTAATTCAGAACCATCGCTGCCTCTCTTCCTTCCTATTTTGCACTATTGACGCACATTACCTAATTCAAAATATTGTTTATCTTCAAAAAGTTCTAATTTTCTGACTTCCTTTATGTTTGCACTCTGAAAATCCACTTTTGTATCCAAACTAGATTTAATTGTGACTGCCTCCGTGGCACAGTGGGCGTATAGCCAGTTGAGACGCAGGAGGTAACGGGTTCGATGCCCGCCGCGGAACAAATGTTTGCATGATCTACAGATATTTGTACCGTGTATGGGTGTTTTTCTATATATTATAAGTATGTATTTACAAATAAAAAGTATAGAAGTATTCTATCAGCTATCTGATTCCCATAGTACAAGCTCTGCTTAGTTTAAATATAAATATAATAAATATTGCTGGACATTTCACACAGCGCTATCTAGCCCCAAACTAAGCAGAGCTTGTACTATGGGAACCAGATAACTGATAGAATACTTATATACTTTTTTGTAAATACATAATTATAATATACCTATATAGAAAAACAACCAGACCCAGAACAGTTTGGGGCTAGATAGCGCTGTGTGAAATGTCCAGCGATATTTATTTATTTAATTATGGCAAAAGGCTTCTGACTAGTTCTGACTCACTGGATTAGTTTTCCTATTTTAATTAAGATTTTCATAGAGCTTGCTAAAAGCGCTTGGTTTTGAAAGGCTGAGATGATGTGTATATCTGGAATTGGTGTTTAATTATTCACAGTTTAGCGTCATTAAACATTTAATAGTCTTATTTAGTAGGTATACCAGGTATTTATGTATCTATCACTGCAGTAATGTCAGTCGAAGTCTGCCAGTAATCATCATCTTTATCATCGTACCGGCCTTATGACGTCCAAGGCTGTACGGAGAGCTGATGTGCAGTGGACTGCCATTCTGATTATGGTCAAATTTGCCTTTGTTGATCTCGTTTTTACATGATTGAGCGGAGAAGAGTTATATTCTTTGGCGACCTCCGTGGTGGGCGAATAGCCGGCTGAAACGCAGGAGGTAACGGGTTCGATTCCCACCGCGGAACAAAATGTTTGCATGATTTACAGATATTTGTTCCGGGCCTGGTTGTTTCTCTATATATTATACATATGTATTTACAAAAAAAGAATGTATATAAGTATTCTATCAGTTATTTGGTTTCCATAGAACAAGCTTTGCTTAGTTTAGGGCTAGATAGCGCTGTGTGAAATGTCCAGCAATATTTATTTATTTATTCAGTTAGTATTTTATCTCTTATCTGTTTGTATAAAATATAACAATGAAGGAATCCGTTATAGTTCCCGTTTATTATAATATAACTTATTAAAATATAATGATAAATAATTATATTTAAGTCAAATATTTTTTAATAGACGATTCACAACTAAATAAATATGGGAAGTTTTAAGAAATAACCATATTTATAAAACTTAAAACTAAATAGTCTTTGTTATTTTTGATGGGTCATGCATGTTTGGCGTATAACTTTTAACCACAGAGAAAACCACATAAGTACACGACTCGAATATTCATTCATACCTCATTTCGTAGAAGTATTATTGCTGTAGGTATTTTCTGTGCATTTTACTGACTTTCGATTATTGAACCTACGTACTATGTTGCAAAGATTGTAAGCTTCCTTCATAAATAAGTTTTGTTTTGTCATTTCCCCATTACTCTTGTAAAAACACAACATAGAGAAGAATTTATTACTACCGGTTATGCATTAGCGTCATCCAATGACGTAGAAGAGCGAATTTAATTGATTGAAAAGAAGATTGGCGATATAATAACCGTCCATGATCATTACCATACAGAATTTAAATTGGTGAATGTAGGTAGATAGATAACTCTTTATTGAATTACCACACAAATAAAAATAATACAAAAAACATGTGTGCAATTCACACGTGGTAGAAGTGAAACCTTCAAAAGTGTTGGTTTCAAGATAATGAGACGAATGTAAAATTTCTGAAAGATGATAATTGTAGGTTTTAGTAATGATCATAGTGATGCAAAGTTAGATAATTATTAACACGAGTGGAGGGAGTACGAAGCAAAGCACAAAGAGAACCACGAACATAAGAAACACTGTATAATGCTTCGTATCTCATTTTCTCCCACGTTAAATGTTACGAATTTATGTGTCTGTCTCTTTTTACTGTCTCTTTTTCGTTTCATTGACTTTGAAATCACAACGATGCTAAAGAAGTTTTCAAAATGAAATATAATGGGCGGCCTTATCGCTGAAAGCTTAAGTGTAAGGCTTATTAACGCAATCAAACGTTAACGTTATCATACCTCTTATACAAGTGCAGTGACTGATTTTAAAAACGAAACTTGTTACGTTTTGGCTATCGGTTCGAAAACTCGTTGTATCTCATTGTAATAGAATGGTGGCGCATGCACAGCGGTTAACCGCACCCGATTTTCGATTCAGATTATATTCTATTTACTAACTTCTCCCTTGTTTATATTTAAGTTTTATGTTTATACTATTTCATTGTTTCTTTTTTTGTTTTTTTCTCTGTCTTAAAATGTATTGTGTGCTAATGTAGTGAATAAATGATTGTCTATGTATATTTCTAAGCCACAATAAATCCATGGTTATAACTAACTACGAAAAGCTGCTGGCTGATTTGCGTTGTCAGTTTTCAACATAGCGTTTTCCGCTATTCCAAAACTGTATTCGTTTGAAGAAGTGCGTCGTACTACGCCTAATTGATTTTTAGTCAAGGTTCAAGGAAAATAATATGGCATGAACTTTTTACTTCTTATGGTCGTAAAATTAATATCATTACATTGGTTGATTACATATAATCATCATCATATCAGCCATTGGACTTCCACTGCTAAAGGAAGGCCTCCCAATAAATAGATTTTCAGAGCGAACGATGTTGTGCAGCTTGCACCCAACAGCTCCAAGCAACTTTTATCAGGACATCTTTCCAGCTAATGAGGGACCACCCTACGCTCCGCTTTCCAGTGCGTGGTCTCCACTCAAGAACCTTTCTGCTCCAACGACCCTCAGCCTAACCTGGGCTAGGTCAGCGAATTTAGTTTGTCTACGTGAGTATCTCTTATGTGGATAATTAAATACTTTGTAGTAAAACATTTTCAGAGTTACTTTAAAACTTTAGTGTGTAAATGTGTTTTAGGGTTCCGTACTCAAAGGGTAAAACGGAACCCTTTTACTAAGACTCCGCTGTCTGTTTGTCCGTCTGTCACCAGGCTGTATCTCATGAACCGTGATGGTTAGACAGTTGAAATTTTCACAGATGATGTATTTCTCTGTTGCCGCTATAACAACAAATACTAAAACAGAATAAAATATATAGTTAAGGGGGCTCCCATACAAGAAACGTATTTTTTGCCATTTTTATAGATATAGTACGGAGCCCTACGTGCGCGAGTCCGACTCGCATTTGGCTGGTTTTGAGTGGTTTTAATCGATTTACAAGAAATAAATTCTTAGATAATTATTGGAACTATGGTCTAACCGAAAATATATTTAACCGAGTTATAAGAAACTAGCTTCTGTCCATGGCTTCGCACTCGTAGTTTGTCAATAAAAGTAGCTTATGCCTCAACCCAGATCATAATGTATATACCTACCAAATTTCACCAAAATCAGTTCAGCCGTGAAAACATAACAAACAGACAGATAAAGAAAGAGACCGAGCTACTCTTGAATAACCATTGGGAAATCCAATTCACAAAATTGCAATACAGGCATAGGTAATTAATATTGTTTCTGAGTCAGCCGATGAACAAGTATCTTTAATAGGTAATCAGACAGAAATACATTTCGCTCTCAAAATTGTGATTTAACCTTCAACTCTTTGTGACCATTCGAACTCAGATTTTATTTAGTCCAAATGCCAGTTCATTAAAATAGAAAAGAAACGAAAAAGCGACTGGATGTTTGATAATCTACAGTTTTTATAATTGACATGAATTGTCTTTTCCTCGAGCGGGGTCATCTATAAATATAAAAAAGTCGGGTTAGTTACAGCATTTATAACTCAAGAACGGCTTGAGCGATTTTGATGATCTTTGATTTGTTGGATTGGTCTCCGCCCCGAACAGCAGAATAACTCTTAAAATGCCTATAGGAAAAATACACATAAAAAAAAATATGAAGAAAATTAATTTTCTTTACAAATAGATAGAGCTAATGATAGCCAATTGACAATTCTACCGCCAACGTACATTGGCAGCCCGCGTTAAATGCATGTCAAGGCAGTCCGAAGTTCGTCGGGTCAGTTAGTTTTATTATAAGTTAAAATATGTAACTGATTTTAGCTCACTTTACAGTTTACCAATAAATCAATGAGCTAAATTAGAAACTTAACTACTTAACCCTTTCCCGTTTTCATAAAATTTATAATGTATATGCTGGAAGGTACTTAAAAAAATAATGTTACATCTTCAAAATGGGTCAAAAATTACACAAAATGATAAAGTGACACGGGCTGTCTAATATGCAGTTTTTTAGTAAAAGTATCGACATTTTTATCATTCATATAAACACGGGATTTATCACGTACCGTTTTAGCGGTGTTTCGACCGACAAGGCGAGGTAGTGCGTGTTAGTGCGAGTTGAGACGCAGTGTGGAGCGGATCACACTCACCCTGATGAAGGTTCAGGAATTAAACAGAACCATTGTCGGTTGGTCGAAACACCGATAAATCCGGTATTCATAATAATGCTTGAATAAATCACGTAAATTTTCTAAGTAATATTTTATTATTAGGTTTGGCTAGTCTTTTTTTCATATATTATAATAGGCTTGCGTTTGACCACGATCTCGCCTGATGGTAAGCCGGTGTTATAAGAATTTTACAACCAATTTCTGATGCTATTAAATGATTTACTAAAGAACAAATTTCCCCTGTTTATTCTAATTATGTTTCTTATTATTTTTCTAGTCAAACCTCAGGTCTGACATAAAGGCTTAGTCAAACTC
Source organism: Philereme transversata (assembly GCA_963924445.1). NCBI lineage: Eukaryota > Metazoa > Arthropoda > Insecta > Lepidoptera > Geometridae > Philereme > Philereme transversata. Next base: position 12,219,858 of record OZ004353.1, read on the forward strand.
CAAACCAATAGCATTTTTCTACCTTTGACTAACGAATTTTTGTCTAATCCTAGGAGAGACTAATTTGGACAGTCAAACGTCGAAACTCAATTTGATGAAATCGGAATTTGACCAATCAGACCTAAATTAGTAAGTGTTAGTTTGTTTTTTGAACCTAACATATTTAAGTCTGGATGGCCCGTTTCGATTCTCTATAGTTCTCGGAAATGGGCTCTCACCAGAACTCTCATGTGGCTGCCTCTGAGTGTCGCTTCAACCACTCAACCTTCACTCCATTACGAAGATCAGCAGCTCAATTCGCTCGCCACCTCCCCCCTCCCCTTCAATCCGCTCGGCTTCGTAGGTTTGCTCCACTGGACCTTTCATATGAGCTTCTGGCTTTACGCTTTTTTATAACACTCTAGGGACATCACGCACAAGACTACCATAGAGTCGGAGTGCCCTGTGTCGATTCTCCCACTAATCTAATCTAATCTATTCAATTCAGGGTGCACTGAGTCAGTTCTGCTACTCATTCTGAACCTAATTCTACTTTAGGTGGGGGTGCCCCGTCTTGATTTATATCTAATATAACAAACTAACACTTACTCATTTAGGTCTGACTGGTCAAACCCCGATTTCATCAAATTGAGCGTTTGACTGTCCAAATTAGTCTCTCCTAGGATTAGACAAAAATTCGTTAGTCAAAGGTAGAAAAATGCTATTGGTTTGACTAAAACTTTATGTCAGACCTGAAGTTTGAATAGTCAAACCTAGGAGCGCCTGAGCTTCGGTGTTTTACTATAGCATATCTAAAACATTATTGATCGAGCGAAGCGAGATCTCCAAATCAACTTGGGCAAATCGGCATTGTATGTACGTATGTATGTATGTTTGTTTGTCCGAGGATAACATTCTAAGCGTTTATCCGATCATCGTGAAATTTGGTATATACGTAGGTAATGATGGCACAATTTTGGTGTGACTCAATGAGCTAAAAACTTTAGGGGGGCTATTGGGATATTGGAGTTCAAGATGGGTAAAAAAAATGAAAATGAGACTATTAGGTTAAATGAGACGTCAAATGAAAGGTCTTTATTAGTACATTTCGACCCCGTTTTTATTTTTAGTAAAGTGTTTGCAGTTTTTGAGTTATTAGCCATAATAAAAACTAAACTTTGACATAATTCACAGATTACACCAGTAAACCCACAGTGCTGTAATTTGGTATGCATGTAGCTTAAGTATCACAAATATAGGTAAAAGTCTGAAATCTAGAATAACTGCAATTTGTACCCCAAAAAAGGGTAACCAATTAACATGAACTCCCGTTACCTGTAAGTAATTTGAATGAAAATTTTATTGGATATTTATTTCGTGGCACTATTCTGAAAGTCAAAGATTACGAATAATATTTTTTTTGTTTATATGGTAGACTCGCGAGATCTCAGTTCGGGGCGAAATATGTAGTTTTAAAAAGGTTTTTGTTTCTAATTTCTAGCTCCCAGTATAAAAGTGTACTGAATACCGGCTACACCGGTTCATTCTATTGGACCTCACCGATGTTTTAAACGAATTATCATATTAATTGCGAATACTCAAGAGTGTTACGCTTACGTAACATAATGACGATGTGTGTTTTGCCAATAATCACTGTTAGAAACTCAGTATCTGTGGTCATAAATATAATCAAATTGACTTATTATGTACCCGATGAACTTATTTCAACGAACTTGCTGTATTTTACGAGCCTGGCATCGATTTAGCCGTGTCCATTTTTTCAGATTAACCAATAGATCTTTAATATTATCTTGTGATAAATTATGCTAGATTCTGTCTATGCTAGATTTGTGTGAGACTCTTTATAGTAGGTAGTATGTCATACTTATGTTATAAAAAAACTATTAAATGGAATTGGTAGAAGATTGTCAGTGGGTCAGTCGGTCAGTAGGTCAGTGGGTCACTAGGTTTATGGGTCAGTGGGTCAGGTCAGTGGGTCAGTCGGTCAGTAGGTTTATGGGTCAGTGGGTCAGTTCAGTAGGTCAGTAGGTCAGTGGGTCAGTAGGTCAGTGGGTCAGTAGGTCAGTGGGTCAGTAGGCCAGTAGGTCAGTAGGTCAGTAGGTCACTAGGTTTATGGGTCAGTGGGTCAGTTCAGTAGGTCAGTAGGTCAGTGGGTCAGTAGGTCAGTGGGTCAGTAGGTCAGTGGGTCAGTAGGCCAGTAGGTCAGTAGGTCAGTAGGTCACTAGGTTTATGGGTCAGTGGGTCAGGTCAGTGGGTCAGTCGGTCAGTAGGTCAGTAGGTCACTAGGTTTATGGGTCAGTGGGGCAGTTCAGTAGGTCAGTAGGTCAGTGAGTCAGTAGGTCAGTGGGTCAGTAGGCCAGTAGGTCAGTAGGTCACTAGGTTTATGGGTCAGTGAGTCAGGTCAGTAGGTCAGCAGGTCAGTAAGTCACTAGGTTTATGGGTCAGTGGGTCAGCTCAGTAGGTCACTAGGTTTATGGGTCAGGTCAGTAGGTCAGTCGGTCAGTTGATCAGTCGGTCAGTAGGTCAGTTGGTCAGGGGGTCAGTAGGTCAGTGGGTCAGTCGGTCAGTAGGTCACTAGGTTTATGGGTCAGTGGGTCAGGTCAGTAGGTCAGTAGGTCAGTAGGTTTATGGGTCAGTGGGTCAGGTCAGTAGGTCAGTAGGTCAGTAGGTCAGTCGGTCAGTAGGTAGGCAAACGTCGTGTAAAAACAACATCTGCAGCAAAAAACGCCGATCCTTTAACGGCATGAGCTTATGAAACCTACACGATTCCTCGTAAGTCATGCTTCTTTTACAATGGGTGCGATAGTTTAATGTTTTAATAAATTGGGATTGAATGCGCTCAATATCTTGCTCATATATTATGTATTGTGGGTTCCACATAGTGCAACAGCATTCCAAGACGCTACGGACATAAGAATAATAAAGAACTTTAATACATTCAGTGCCGGAGAACTGCCGACTAACACGTAAGACAAACCCTAGATTTCTGTAAGCTTTTGCAACCACTGCCGCGACTTGAGACTTGAATTACTATAAATATTCGTAATTATTTTAGCAACCGATTGTAGACATCTGATTGTTTAGTTCAAAATATGCGACCTGGATCTTATAATTTTATTATATTATTATTTCGTCTATATCGTCGTATTTCAGCAAGGAAGAAAATCATGCGACTAATATAAGTCTCAGATATGAACGTGGATGGATGTAGAAGTAGAGGAAGGTAGAAGAAGAGATGGATGGACTGTGATAGAATGATATGGGTAGGAAGGAAGTGATAACGGAGATGATCACGAAATAACCTCCGCTAACGCGGAAGTGATCTCTGAGTCATCTACATCAGACAGAGCAAACACTTTACAGATACACCGACCTCGCCGGCGAAGTCAATGAGTCCCTTCAGTCGCCGCCTATACGAGGTACAAACATGTACCCGGGCGCTTCTCTCCCATCCCTACCCTGGCAACTGCCCAAGCCGAGGCTTGTACCTAAGTGGTGCCCATGAAAAGTCCGCGCCCGCCCGTCGCCGAGCGAGCTGTGTTTTTAGCGAGCTCCGCGTCAAAAAATCAGGAAATATACAATACAGTGCAAAATAGTGACTTGTGACACGTCAAAATTTGCGCCAAGTGAAGGCGCACACGTGGGTGAAAACCAAATTTTAATAAGTGTTGTGCGCGAAAAGTTATTGGCGAAAAAAGGAAAAATTTTAAACTTCAAAAAAATCCGCTGAACGATTTTGAGTGGTGACCCCTGTTTTTTACACTGCCCGAAAGAGCGCCTCGTGGGCCTCTACACGTCGGACCTTTTTCCGGATTTTTCCGTGCAGGAACACGGAAGTTAATCCGGAAAAACCAAAAACCATGTGGCCACGAGGTCTGGACCCAGGGCAGCTGGACAAAAACCGAAAACGGAGGCACTTGGACACCAGTGCGACGAGTGCGGAGGCATTTTGAAAAGTTCAAAAAGGTCAATTTTTGGACATTTACGGACAATTTTAAAAATCGTGTTTCTAAAAAACCTTATAACTCCAAAAATAAATCTTTTAGGTGTTAATTTTATTGTTTCATATGGTTAGTAATTAGGTTTTTTATGTATGTTTTAAATTTGAGAATTTTTGGTCAAGTAGTTTAGAAGATATTATGTGTTGACCTTTTGACCCACATTCAAGGTACCCTGGAAATTACAGGTAGGGAAAAAGTTCTAAAGCCAATTTGTGACATTTATTCTTTCTATTAGAATTGCAATTTAAAATTTTTCAAAAAACTATATTTTGACCAAGTTCTGATACTTTTAATTAATAAATTAGTATAGTGAGAAGGTACGCGTGATATTTGTGTGCCAGTATATCGGGTCTGTCAACAAGTAACCTCATTTTAAGTTTCGTATTTCTGCGCTTACTGAGATTACGTATGTTGACCCACTGACCTGACCCACTGACCTGCTGACTCACTGACCCCCTGACACACTGACCTACTGACCTACTGACCTACTGACCTGACCCATAAACCTAGTGACCTACTGACCCACTGGCCTACTGACCCCCTGACCAACTGACCTACTGACCGACTGACCTACTGACCCACTGACCTGCTGACTCACTGATCCCCTGACCAACTGACCTACTGACCTACTGACCTGACCAACTGACCCATAAACCTAGTGACCTACTGACCTGACCCACTGACCCATAAACCTAGTGACCTACTGACCCACTGACCTACTGAACTAGTGATCACGCTAATAAGCATTTTATTTCAGCTAACCTTAGTGCAGTGTAGATTATCGTAAATAATGTAATCGTCTTCGTTATTATCGTGATCGGCATATTCAAAATTGCCAGCAAAATTGCCAGCAAAATTGCCAGCAAAATTGCCAACAAAATTGCCAACAAAGTTGCCAACAAAATTGCCAGCAAAATTGCCAGCAAAATTGCCCGCAAAACTGCCAGCAAAATTGCCAGCAAAATTGCCAGCAAAATTGCCAGCAAAATTGCCAACAAAATTGCCAGCAACATTGCCAGCAAAATTGCCAACAAAATTGCCAGCAAAATTGCCATCAAAATTGCCAGCAAAATTGCCAGCAAAATTGCAAACAAAATTGCCAACAAAGTTGCCAACAAATTTTCCAACAAAGTTGCCAACAAACTTGCCAACAAAGTTGCCAACAAAGTTGCCAACAAAATTGCCAACAAAGTTGCCAACAAAGTTGCCAACAAAATTCAGCAAAATTGCTATCAAAATTGCCATCAAAATTGCCAGCAAACTAAAGTTGCCAACAAATTTGCCAACAAAGTTGCCAACAAAATTGCCAGCAAAATTGCCATCGCGTAAATACTTAAATCAGAGAAATTCCACACACACACAATACATAGGCAAACTTAACGCTAATTAGCATTTTATTTCAGCTAACCTTAGTGCAGTGTAGATTATCGTAAATAATGTAATCGTCTTCGTTATTATCGTGATCGGCATATTCAAAATTGCCAGCGAAATTGCCAACAAAATTGCCAACAAAGTTGCCAACAAAATTGCCAGCAAAATTGCCAGCAAAATTGCCAACAAAATTGCCAGCAAAATTGCCAACAAAATTGCCATCAAAATTGCCAGCAAAATTGCCAGCAAAATTGCCAACAAAATTGCCAACAAAGTTGCTAACAAAATTCAGCAAAATTGCCAGCAAAATTGCTATCAAAATTGCCATCAAAATTGCCAGCAAAGTAAAGTTGCCAACAAATTTGCCAACAAAGTTGCCAACAAATTTGCCAACAAAGTTGCCAACAAACTTGCCAACAAAGTTGCCAACAAAGTTGCCAACAAAATTGCCAGCAAAATTGCCAACAAATTTGCCAACAAAGTGGCCAACATTATTGCGCCTGATTATTTAGCGGTGTGGCCTTTGCTTAGCAGTGGGACTCATTAATGCACATTCTCGCCTAGTTTTCCCTTATCATCTACATTTTTGTTTTTTGTTGTAACTTAATATAGCTATTATTTTATTTTATTATTTATTTATTATTTTCTTAGTGTGGTAACTTATATTTATCAATACATGTATTCATACTTTTTGTAATTGTAGTACTGTGCGGGCATCCGTGATATCCTCATTTTTAAATGGTTCCAACGGAAGATCAGCGTTGTGCCAAAAGCACAACAAATGCTGAGTTGGACGCCTTTTTGTGACGTCGGTCGTTTAGATATATGTAAGTAATTGTGAGACACACATTTGTTAGGTATTGTTATTCTTGTGTGCATGAACATTTTATCTTGTGTGTACCTTACTTGTGTGCTGTGTGTGTTGTGTACCGTCACAAATAAATGTTTTTTCTTTCTTTCTTTCAACAAAATTCAGCAAAATTGCTATCAAAATTGCCATCAAAATTGCCAGCAAAGTAAAGTTGCCCACAAATTTGCCAACAAAGTTGCCAACAAAATTGCCAGCAAAATTGCCTTCGCGTAAATACTTAAATCAGCATTTTATTTCAGCTAACATTAGTGCAGTGTAGATTATCGTAAATAATGTAATCGTCTTCGTTATTATCGTGATCGGCATATTCAAAATTGCCAGCAAAATTGCCAGCAAAATTGCCAACAAAGTTGCCAACAAAATTGCCAACAAAATTGCCAACAAAGTTGCCAACAAAACTGCCAGCAAACTTGCCAACAAAGTTGCCAACAAAGTTGCCAACAAAAGCAAAATTGCCAGCAAAATTGCCAACAAAGTTGCCAACAAAATTGCCAGCAAAATTGCCAACAAAATTGCCAACAAAATTGCCAACAAAGTTGCCAGCAAAATTGCCAGCAAATTTGCCAGCAAAATTGCCAACAAAATTGCCAACAAATTTGCCAACAAAGTTGCCAACAAAATTGCCAGCAAAATTGCCAACAAAGTTGCCAACAAAATTGCCAACAAAATTGCCAACAAAATTGCCAACAAAGTTGCAATCAAAATTGCCAGCAAAATTGCCAGCAAAATTGCCAGCAAAATTGCCAACAAAATTGCCAACAAAATTGCCAACAAAGTTGCCAACAAAACTGCCAGCAAAATTGCCAACAAAGTTGCCAACAAAATTGCCAGCAAAATTGCCAACAAAATTGCCAACAAAATTGCCAACAAAGTTTCCAACAAAATTGCCAGCAAAATTGCCAGCAAATTTGCCAGCAAAATTGCCAACAAAATTGCCAACAAATGAGCCAACAAAGTTGCCAACAAAATTGCCAGCAAAATTGCCAACAAAATTGCCATCAAAATTGCCAGCAAAGTTGCCAACAAAATTGCCAGCAAAATGGCCAACAAAATTGCCAACAAAATTGCCAACAAAATTGCCAGCAAAATTGCCAACAAAATTGCCAGCAAAATTGCCAACAAAGTTGCCAACAAAATTGCCAGCAAAATTGCCAGCAAAATTGCCAGCAAAATTGCCAGCAAAATTGCCAACAAAATTGCCAACAAAATTGCCAACAAAGTTGCCAACAAAACTGCCAGCAAACTTGCCAACAAAGTTGCCAACAAAGTTGCCAACAAAATTGCCAGCAAAATTGCCAGCAAAGTAAAGTTTCCAACAAATTTGCCAACAAAGTTGCCAACAAAATTGCCATCAAAATTGCCAGCAAAGTTGCCAACAAAATTGCCAGCAAAATGGCCAACAAAATTGCCAACAAAATTGCCAACAAAATTGCCAGCAAAATTGCCAACAAAATTGCCAGCAAAATTGCCAACAAAGTTGCCAACAAAACTGCCAGCAAACTTGCCAACAAAGTTGCCAACAAAGTTGCCAACAAAATTGCCAGCAAAATTGCCAGCAAAGTAAAGTTGCCAACAAATTTGCCAACAAAGTTGCCAACAAAATTGCCATCAAAATTGCCAGCAAAGTTGCCAACAAAATTGCCAGCAAAATGGCCAACAAAATTGCCAACAAAATTGCCAACAAAATTGCCAGCAAAATTGCCAACAAAATTGCCAGCAAAATTGCCAACAAAGTTGCCAACAAAACTGCCAGCAAACTTGCCAACAAATTTGCCAACAAAGTTGCCAACAAAATTGCCAGCAAAATTGCCAGCAAAGTAAAGTTGCCAACAAATTTGCCAACAAAGTTGCCAACAAAATTGCCATCAAAATTGCCAGCAAAGTTGCCAACAAAATTGCCAGCAAAATGGCCAACAAAATTGCCAACAAAATTGCCAGCAAAATTGCCAACAAAGTTGCCAACAAAATTGCCAGCAAAATTGCCAACAAAGTTGCCAACAAAATTGCCAGCAAAATTGCCAGCAAAATTGCCAGCAAAATTGCCAGCAAAATTGCCAACAAAATTGCCAACAAAATTGCCAACAAAGTTGCCAACAAAACTGCCAGCAAACTTGCCAACAAAATTGCCAGCAAAAATGCCAGCAAAGTAAAGTTGCCAACTAATTTGCCAACAAAGTTGCCGACAAAATTGCCAGCAAAATTGCCAGCAAAATTGCCAGCAAAATTGCCAACAAAATTGCCAACAAAGTTGCCAACAAAATTGCCAGCAAAATTGCCAGCAAAATTGCCAGCAAAATTGCCAACAAAATTGCCAACAAAGTTGCCAACAAAACTGCCAGCAAACTTGCCAACAAAGTTGCCAACAAAGTTGCCAACAAAATTGCCAGCAAAATTGCCAACAAAAATGCCATCAAAATTGCCAGCAAAATTGCCAGCAAAATTGCCAACAAAATTGCCAACAAAGTTGCCAACAAATTTGCCACCAACAAATTTGCCAACAAAGTTGCCAACAAATTGGCCAACAAAATTGCCAACAAAGTTGCCAACAAAATTCAGCAAAATTGCCCGCAAAATTGCTATCAAAATTGCCATCAAAATTGCCAGCAAAGTAAAATTGCCAACAAAGTTGCCAACAAAATTGCCAGCAAAATTGCCAGCAAAATTGCCAGCAAAATTGCCAACAAAGTTGCCAACAAAGTTGCCAACAAAATTGCCAGCAAAATTGCCAACAAAATTGCCAACAAAGTTGCCAACAAAATTCAGCAAAATTGCCAGCAAAATTGCTATCAAAATTGCCATCAAAATTGCCAGCAAAGTAAAATTGCCAACAAAGTTGCCAACAAAATTGCCAGCAAAATTGCCAGCAAAATTGCCAGCAAAATTGCCAACAAAGTTGCCAACAAAATTGCCAGCAAAATTGCCAACAAAATTGCCAACAAAGTTGCCAACAAAATTGCCAGCAAATTTTCCAGCAAAATTGCCAACAAAATTGCCAGCAAAATTGCCAACAAAATTGCCATCAAAATTGCCAGCAAAATTGCCAGCAAAATTGCCAACAAAATTGCCAACAAAGTTGCCAACAAATTTGCCACCAACAAATTTGCCAACAAAGTTGCCAACAAAATTCAGCAAAATTGCCAGCAAAATTGCTATCAAAATTGCCATCAAAATTGCCAGCAAAGTAAAATTGCCAACAAAGTTGCCAACAAAGTTGCCAACAAATTTGCCCGCAAAGTTGCCAACAAAATTGCCCGCAAAATTGCCAGCAAAATTGCCAGCAAAATTGGCAACAAAATTGCCAGCAAAATTGCCAACAAAATTGCCAACAAAGTTGCCAACAAAATTCAGCAAAATTGCCAGCAAAATTGCCATCAAAATTGCCAGCAAAGTAAAGTTGCCAACAAATTTGCCAACAAAGTTGCCAACAAAATTGCCAGCAAAATTGCCATCGCGTAAATACTTAAATCAGAGAAATTCCACACACACACAATACATAGGCAAACTTAACGCTAATTAGCATTTTATTTCCGCTAACCTTAGTGCAGTGTAGATTATCGTAAATAATGTAATCGTCTTCGTTATTATCGTGATCGGCATATTCAAAATTGCCAGCAAAATTGCCAACAAAATTGCCAATAAAGTTGCCAACAAAATTGCCAGCAAAATTGCCCGCAAAATTGCCAACAAAATTGCCAGCAAAATTGCCAACAAAATTGCCATCAAAATTGCCAGCAAAATTGCCAGCAAAATTGCCAACAAAATTGCCAACAAAGTTGCTAACAAAATTCAGCAAAATTGCCAGCAAAATTGCTATCAAAATTGCCATCAAAATTGCCAGCAAAGTAAAGTTGCCAACAAATTTGCCAACAAAGTTGCCAACAAATTTGCCAACAAAGTTGCCAACAAACTTGCCAACAAAGTTGCCAACAAAGTTGCCAACAAAATTGCCAGCAAAATTGCCAACAAATTTGCCAACAAAGTGGCCAACATTATTGCGCCTGATTATTTAGCGGTGTGGCCTTTGCTTAGCAGTGGGACTGATTAATGCACATTCTCGCCTAGTTTTCCCTTATCATCTACATTTTTGTTTTTTGTTGTAACTTAATATAGCTATTATTTTATTTTATTATTTATTTATTATTTTCTTAGTGTGGTAACTTATATTTATCAATACATGTATTCATACTTTTTGTAATTGTAGTACTGTGCGGGCATCCGTGATATCCTCATTTTTAAATGGTTCCAACGGAAGATCAGCGTTGTGCCAAAAGCACAACAAATGCTGAGTTGGACGCCTTTTTGTGACGTCGGTCGTTTAGATATATGTAAGTAATTGTGAGACACACATTTGTTAGGTATTGTTATTCTTGTGTGCATGAACATTTTATCTTGTGTGTACCTTACTTGTGTGCTGTGTGTGTTGTGTACCGTCACAAATAAATGTTTTTTCTTTCTTTCTTTCAACAAAATTCAGCAAAATTGCTATCAAAATTGCCATCAAAATTGCCAGCAAAGTAAAGTTGCCCACAAATTTGCCAACAAAGTTGCCAACAAAATTGCCAGCAAAATTGCCTTCGCGTAAATACTTAAATCAGCATTTTATTTCAGCTAACATTAGTGCAGTGTAGATTATCGTAAATAATGTAATCGTCTTCGTTATTATCGTGATCGGCATATTCAAAATTGCCAGCAAAATTGCCAGCAAAATTGCCAACAAAGTTGCCAACAAAACTGCCAGCAAAATTGCTAACAAAGTTGCCAACAAAATTGCCAGCAAAATTGCCAACAAAATTGCCAACAAAATTGCCAACAAAGTTGCCAACAAAATTGCCAACAAAATTGCCAACAAAGTTGCCAACAAAACTGCCAGCAAACTTGCCAACAAAGTTGCCAACAAAGTTGCCAACAAAAGCACAATTGCCAGCAAAATTGCCAACAAAGTTGCCAACAAAATTGCCAGCAAAATTGCCAACAAAATTGCCAACAAAATTGCCAACAAAGTTGCCAGCAAAATTGCCAGCAAATTTGCCAGCAAAATTGCCAACAAAATTGCCAACAAATTTGCCAACAAAGTTGCCAACAAAATTGCCAGCAAAATTGCCAACAAAGTTGCCAACAAAATTGCCAACAAAATTGCCAACAAAATTGCCAACAAAGTTGCAATCAAAATTGCCAGCAAAATTGCCAGCAAAATTGCCAGCAAAATTGCCAACAAAATTGCCAACAAAATTGCCAACAAAGTTGCCAACAAAACTGCCAGCAAAATTGCCAACAAAGTTGCCAACAAAATTGCCAGCAAAATTGCCAACAAAATTGCCAACAAAATTGCCAACAAAGTTTCCAACAAAATTGCCAGCAAAATTGCCAGCAAATTTGCCAGCAAAATTGCCAACAAAATTGCCAACAAATGAGCCAACAAAGTTGCCAACAAAATTGCCAGCAAAATTGCCAACAAAATTGCCATCAAAATTGCCAGCAAAGTTGCCAACAAAATTGCCAGCAAAATGGCCAACAAAATTGCCAACAAAATTGCCAACAAAATTGCCAGCAAAATTGCCAACAAAATTGCCAGCAAAATTGCCAACAAAGTTGCCAACAAAATTGCCAGCAAAATTGCCAGCAAAATTGCCAGCAAAATTGCCAGCAAAATTGCCAACAAAATTGCCAACAAAATTGCCAACAAAGTTGCCAACAAAACTGCCAGCAAACTTGCCAACAAAGTTGCCAACAAAGTTGCCAACAAAATTGCCAGCAAAATTGCCAGCAAAGTAAAGTTTCCAACAAATTTGCCAACAAAGTTGCCAACAAAATTGCCATCAAAATTGCCAGCAAAGTTGCCAACAAAATTGCCAGCAAAATGGCCAACAAAATTGCCAACAAAATTGCCAACAAAATTGCCAGCAAAATTGCCAACAAAATTGCCAGCAAAATTGCCAACAAAGTTGCCAACAAAACTGCCAGCAAACTTGCCAACAAAGTTGCCAACAAAGTTGCCAACAAAATTGCCAGCAAAATTGCCAGCAAAGTAAAGTTGCCAACAAATTTGCCAACAAAGTTGCCAACAAAATTGCCATCAAAATTGCCAGCAAAGTTGCCAACAAAATTGCCAGCAAAATGGCCAACAAAATTGCCAACAAAATTGCCAGCAAAATTGCCAACAAAGTTGCCAACAAAATTGCCAGCAAAATTGCCAGCAAAATTGCCAGCAAAATTGCCAGCAAAATTGCCAACAAAATTGCCAACAAAATTGCCAACAAAGTTGCCAACAAAACTGCCAGCAAACTTGCCAACAAAATTGCCAGCAAAAATGCCAGCAAAGTAAAGTTGCCAACTAATTTGCCAACAAAGTTGCCGACAAAATTGCCAGCAAAATTGCCAACAAAATTGCCAACAAAGTTGCCAACAAAATTGCCAGCAAAATTGCCAGCAAAATTGCCAGCAAAATTGCCAACAAAATTGCCAACAAAGTTGCCAACAAAACTGCCAGCAAACTTGCCAACAAAGTTGCCAACAAAGTTGCCAACAAAATTGCCAGCAAAATTGCCAGCAAAGTAAAGTTGCCAACAAATTTGCCAACAAAGTTGCCAACAAAATTGCCAGCAAAATTGCCAGCAAAATTGCCAACAAAATTGCCATCAAAATTGCCAGCAAAGTTGCCAACAAAATTGCCAGCAAAATGGCCAACAAAATTGCCAACAAAATTGCCAGCAAAATTGCCAGCAAAATTGCCAACAAAATTGCCAACAAAATTGCCAACAAAGTTGCCAACAAAACTGCCAGCAAACTTGCCAACAAAGTTGCCAACAAAGTTGCCAACAAAATTGCCAGCAAAATTGCCAGCAAAGTAAAGTTGCCAACAAATTTGCCAACAAAGTTGCCAACAAAATTGCCAGCAAAATTGCCAGCAAAATTGCCAACAAAATTGCCATCAAAATTGCCAGCAAAGTTGCCAACAAAATTGCCAGCAAAATGGCCAACAAAATTGCCAACAAAATTGCCAACAAAATTGCCAGCAAAATTGCCAACAAAATTGCCAGCAAAATTGCCAACAAAGTTGCCAACAAAATTGCCAGCAAAATTGCCAGCAAAATTGCCAGCAAAATTGCCAGCAAAATTGCCAGCAAAATTGCCAGCAAAATTGCCAACAAAATTGCCAACAAAATTGCCAACAAAGTTGCCAACAAAACTGCCAGCAAACTTGCCAACAAAGTTGCCAACAAAAGCAAAATTGCCAGCAAAATTGCCAACAAAGTTGCCAACAAAATTGCCAGCAAAATTGCCAACAAAATTGCCAACAAAATTGCCAACAAAGTTGCCAACAAAATTGCCAGCAAAATTGCCAGCAAAATTGCCAACAAAATTGCCAACAAAATTGCCAACAAAGATGCCAACAAAACTGCCAGCAAAATTGCCAACAAAGTTGCCAACAAAATTGCCAGCAAAATTGCCAACAAAATTGCCAACAAAATTGCCAACAAAGTTGCCAACAAAATTGCCAGCAAAATTGCCAGCAAATTTGCCAGCAAATTTGCCAACAAAGTTGCCAACAAAATTTCCAGCAAAATTGCCAACAAAATTGCCATCAAAATTGCCAGCAAAGTTGCCAACAAAATTGCCAGCAAAATGGCCAGCAAAATTGCCAACAAAATTGCCAGCAAAATTGCCAACAAAATTCAGCAAAATTGCCAGCAAAATTGCCAGCAAAGTAAAGTTGCCAACAAATTTGCCAACAAAGTTACCAACAAAATTGCCAGCAAAATTGCCAGCAAAATTGCCAACAAAATTGCCATCAAAATTGCCAGCAAAGTTGCCAACAAAATTGCCAGCAAAATGGCCAACAAAATTGCCAACAGAATTGCCCGCAAAATTGCTGGCAATTTTGATGGCAATTTTGTTGGCAACTTTGTTGGCAAATTTGTTGGCAACTTTACTTTGCTGGCAATTTTGATGCCAATTTTGATAGCAATTTTGCTGAATTTTGTTGGCAACTTTGTGGGCAATTTTGTTGGCAATTTTGTTGGCAATTTTGCTGGCAATTTTGTTGGCAACTTTGTTAGCAATTTTGCGGGCAGTTTTGTTGGCAACTTTGTTGGCAATTTTGCTGGCAATTTTGCTGGCAATTTTGAATATGCCGATCACGATAATAACGAAGACGATTACATTATTTACGATAATCTACACTGCACTAAGGTTAGCTGAAATAAAATGCTAATTAGCGTTAAGTTTGCCTATGTATTGTGTGTGTGTGGAATTTCTCTGATTTAAGTATTTACGCGATGGCAATTTTGCTGGCAATTTTGTTGGCAACTTTGTAATGTACTAAAGTTACTTAGAATTAGGCCTACTATTAAACTTACCTAGCTTTATTTAGTACTTATTGTACCTACCAACTTCTGTTAGCATAAGAGGTGTGTGTGTAAATAAATGCCCTATTATTTTATTTTTATTGGATTGCGACTAACCATGTTTAAATTTGACGTATTTGTATGATTTGACAACTTACAACTTCTTGATATCTACCCCCTAACACATTATCACTGCAAAATTATATATAAGAAATGACTCCTATCCCTCTCCTACGAAGAAACAGAAGACTTTGTTATCTCCCTAAAACTCCCTAAACAATCATAAATTATCATAAATCATCCAACAAAACACGTCGTTATAAAATAATAAATAAATTTGGCTGGATATTTCACACAGCGCTATCCCGCCCCAAACTAAGCAGAGCTTGTACTATGAGAACCAGTTAACTGATAGAATACTAATATACTTATTTTTTGTAAATACATATTTATTATGTATAGAAAAACATCCAGACCCGGAACAAATATCTGTAGATCATGCAAACATTTGTTCCGCGGCGGGAATCGAGCCCGCCACCTCCTGCGCGGCTAGTCGCCCACTATGCCACGGTGGTCGTCATTAGCTTGTATGTAACAAACAACCATTATCTTCATTAGTTTCCTGGTAATCCAGGCTTACTCTAAGCCAGAACTGAGCTGAGTGGTTGCAGAACAGACTAGGCCAATGAAATCCTTTACACAGAAGCTCATCTTTAGCTGTGTTTGTTCAATGCTATTCAAGGCTACCTAGATTAGTTTTCTAGATGACTCATATGGTTGGAAGTAATTTTCTCGTAGTTTATAAATTATTTCATATTAATATAAGATATTTTTATTGGATTGCGACTAACCATGTTTAAATTTGACGTATTTGTATGATTTGAGTACTTACAACTTCTTGATATCTACCCCCTAACACATTATCACTGCAAAATTATATATAAGAAATGACTCCTATCCCTCTCCTACGAAGAAACAGAAGACTTTGTTATCTCCCTAAAACTCCCTAAACAATCATAAATTATCATAAATCATAAATTCATAATAGCTCACGCATACTACATACCCCCACGCGCATACACACACACACACTTTAACTCACTCACCCACACATACAAACAGACTCACCCGTTCATTAAAATTATAATAATTATCTATATATCTGTATCTACATATATATTCCTTTAACTATATGTATTCTTTGCATTTATTTACTTATTGTACTTAGTTTTAAGCTTAAATTATTCTTATTGTAATCTTAGCATTTGAAAGCGAGCTTAATAGAAAAACACCTCGATGCTTCACCTTCGATGCACACACAATACATAGGCAAACTTAACGCTAATTAGCATTTTATTTCAGCTAACCTGAGTGCAGTGTAGATTATCGTAAATAATGTAATCGTCTTCGTTATTATCGTGATCGGCATATTCAAAATTGCCAGCAAAATTGCCAGCAAAATTGCCAGCAAAATTGCCAGCAAAATTGCCAACAAAATTGCCCACAAAGTTGCCAACAAAATTGCCAGCAAAATTGCCAACAAAATTGCCAACAAAATTGCCAGCAAAATTGCCAGCAAAATTGCCAACAAAATTGCCACCAACAAATTTGCCAACAAAGTTGCCAACAAAATTCAGCAAAATTGCCAGCAAAATTGCTATCAAAATTGCCATCAAAATTGCCAGCAAAGTAAAATTGCCAACAAAGTTGCCAACAAAGTTGCCAACAAATTTGCCAACAAAGTTGCCAACAAAATTGCCAGCAAAATTGCCAGCAAAATTGCCAGCAAAATTGCCAACAAAGTGGCCAACATTATTGCGCCTGATTATTTAGCGGTGTGGCCTTTGCTTAGCAGTGGGACTGATTAATGCACATTCTCGCCTAGTTTTCCCTTATCATCTACATTTTTGTTTTTTGTTGTAACTTAATATAGCTATTATTTTATTTTATTATTTATTTATTATTTTCTTAGTGTGGTAACTTATATTTATCAATACATGTATTCATACTTTTTGTAATTGTAGTACTGTGCGGGCATCCGTGATATCCTCATTTTTAAATGGTTCCAACGGAAGATCAGCGTTGTGCCAAAAGCACAACAAATGCTGAGTTGGACGCCTTTTTGTGACGTCGGTCGTTTAGATATATGTAAGTAATTGTGAGACACACATTTGTTAGGTATTGTTATTCTTGTGTGCATGAACATTTTATCTTGTGTGTACCTTACTTGTGTGCTGTGTGTGTTGTGTACCGTCACAAATAAATGTTTTTTCTTTCTTTCTTTCAACAAAATTCAGCAAAATTGCTATCAAAATTGCCATCAAAATTGCCAGCAAAGTAAAGTTGCCCACAAATTTGCCAACAAAGTTGCCAACAAAATTGCCAGCAAAATTGCCTTCGCGTAAATACTTAAATCAGCATTTTATTTCAGCTAACATTAGTGCAGTGTAGATTATCGTAAATAATGTAATCGTCTTCGTTATTATCGTGATCGGCATATTCAAAATTGCCAGCAAAATTGCCAGCAAAATTGCCAACAAAGTTGCCAACAAAACTGCCAGCAAAATTGCTAACAAAGTTGCCAACAAAATTGCCAGCAAAATTGCCAACAAAATTGCCAACAAAATTGCCAACAAAGTTGCCAACAAAATTGCCAACAAAATTGCCAACAAAGTTGCCAACAAAACTGCCAGCAAACTTGCCAACAAAGTTGCCAACAAAGTTGCCAACAAAAGCAAAATTGCCAGCAAAATTGCCAACAAAGTTGCCAACAAAATTGCCAGCAAAATTGCCAACAAAATTGCCAACAAAATTGCCAACAAAGTTGCCAGCAAAATTGCCAGCAAATTTGCCAGCAAAATTGCCAACAAAATTGCCAACAAATTTGCCAACAAAGTTGCCAACAAAATTGCCAGCAAAATTGCCAACAAAGTTGCCAACAAAATTGCCAACAAAATTGCCAACAAAATTGCCAACAAAGTTGCAATCAAAATTGCCAGCAAAATTGCCAGCAAAATTGCCAGCAAAATTGCCAACAAAATTGCCAACAAAATTGCCAACAAAGTTGCCAACAAAACTGCCAGCAAAATTGCCAACAAAGTTGCCAACAAAATTGCCAGCAAAATTGCCAACAAAATTGCCAACAAAATTGCCAACAAAGTTTCCAACAAAATTGCCAGCAAAATTGCCAGCAAATTTGCCAGCAAAATTGCCAACAAAATTGCCAACAAATGAGCCAACAAAGTTGCCAACAAAATTGCCAGCAAAATTGCCAACAAAATTGCCATCAAAATTGCCAGCAAAGTTGCCAACAAAATTGCCAGCAAAATGGCCAACAAAATTGCCAACAAAATTGCCAACAAAATTGCCAGCAAAATTGCCAACAAAATTGCCAGCAAAATTGCCAACAAAGTTGCCAACAAAATTGCCAGCAAAATTGCCAGCAAAATTGCCAGCAAAATTGCCAGCAAAATTGCCAACAAAATTGCCAACAAAATTGCCAACAAAGTTGCCAACAAAACTGCCAGCAAACTTGCCAACAAAGTTGCCAACAAAGTTGCCAACAAAATTGCCAGCAAAATTGCCAGCAAAGTAAAGTTTCCAACAAATTTGCCAACAAAGTTGCCAACAAAATTGCCATCAAAATTGCCAGCAAAGTTGCCAACAAAATTGCCAGCAAAATGGCCAACAAAATTGCCCACAAAATTGCCAACAAAATTGCCAGCAAAATTGCCAACAAAATTGCCAGCAAAATTGCCAACAAAGTTGCCAACAAAACTGCCAGCAAACTTGCCAACAAAGTTGCCAACAAAGTTGCCAACAAAATTGCCAGCAAAATTGCCAGCAAAGTAAAGTTGCCAACAAATTTGCCAACAAAGTTGCCAACAAAATTGCCATCAAAATTGCCAGCAAAGTTGCCAACAAAATTGCCAGCAAAATGGCCAACAAAATTGCCAACAAAATTGCCAACAAAATTGCCAGCAAAATTGCCAACAAAATTGCCAGCAAAATTGCCAACAAAGTTGCCAACAAAACTGCCAGCAAACTTGCCAACAAATTTGCCAACAAAGTTGCCAACAAAATTGCCAGCAAAATTGCCAGCAAAGTAAAGTTGCCAACAAATTTGCCAACAAAGTTGCCAACAAAATTGCCATCAAAATTGCCAGCAAAGTTGCCAACAAAATTGCCAGCAAAATGGCCAACAAAATTGCCAACAAAATTGCCAGCAAAATTGCCAACAAAGTTGCCAACAAAATTGCCAGCAAAATTGCCAGCAAAATTGCCAGCAAAATTGCCAGCAAAATTGCCAACAAAATTGCCAACAAAATTGCCAACAAAGTTGCCTAAAAAACTGCCAGCAAACTTGCCAACAAAATTGCCAGCAAAAATGCCAGCAAAGTAAAGTTGCCAACTAATTTGCCAACAAAGTTGCCGACAAAATTGCCAGCAAAATTGCCAGCAAAATTGCCAGCAAAATTGCCAACAAAATTGCCAACAAAGTTGCCAACAAAATTGCCAGCAAAATTGCCAGCAAAATTGCCAGCAAAATTGCCAACAAAATTGCCAACAAAGTTGCCAACAAAACTGCCAGCAAACTTGCCAACAAAGTTGCCAACAAAGTTGCCAACAAAATTGCCAGCAAAATTGCCAGCAAAGTAAAGTTGCCAACAAATTTGCCAACAAAGTTGCCAACAAAATTGCCAGCAAAATTGCCAGCAAAATTGCCAACAAAATTGCCATCAAAATTGCCAGCAAAGTTGCCAACAAAATTGCCAGCAAAATGGCCAACAAAATTGCCAACAAAATTGCCAGCAAAATTGCCAGCAAAATTGCCAACAAAATTGCCAACAAAATTGCCAACAAAGTTGCCAACAAAACTGCCAGCAAACTTGCCAACAAAGTTGCCAACAAAGTTGCCAACAAAATTGCCAACAAAGTTGCCAACAAAGTTGCCAACAAAATTGCCAGCAAAATTGCCAGCAAAGTAAAGTTGCCAACAAATTTGCCAACAAAGTTGCCAACAAAATTGCCAGCAAAATTGCCAGCAAAATTGCCAACAAAATTGCCATCAAAATTGCCAGCAAAGTTGCCAACAAAATTGCCAGCAAAATGGCCAACAAAATTGCCAACAAAATTGCCAACAAAATTGCCAGCAAAATTGCCAACAAAATTGCCAGCAAAATTGCCAACAAAGTTGCCAACAAAATTGCCAGCAAAATTGCCAGCAAAATTGCCAGCAAAATTGCCAGCAAAATTGCCAGCAAAATTGCCAGCAAAATTGCCAACAAAATTGCCAACAAAATTGCCAACAAAGTTGCCAACAAAACTGCCAGCAAACTTGCCAACAAAGTTGCCAACAAAAGCAAAATTGCCAGCAAAATTGCCAACAAAGTTGCCAACAAAATTGCCAGCAAAATTGCCAACAAAATTGCCAACAAAATTGCCAACAAAGTTGCCAACAAAATTGCCAGCAAAATTGCCAGCAAAATTGCCAACAAAATTGCCAACAAAATTGCCAACAAAGATGCCAACAAAACTGCCAGCAAAATTGCCAACAAAGTTGCCAACAAAATTGCCAGCAAAATTGCCAACAAAATTGCCAACAAAATTGCCAACAAAGTTGCCAACAAAATTGCCAGCAAAATTGCCAGCAAATTTGCCAGCAAATTTGCCAACAAAGTTGCCAACAAAATTTCCAGCAAAATTGCCAACAAAATTGCCATCAAAATTGCCAGCAAAGTTGCCAACAAAATTGCCAGCAAAATGGCCAGCAAAATTGCCAACAAAATTGCCAGCAAAATTGCCAACAAAATTCAGCAAAATTGCCAGCAAAATTGCCAGCAAAGTAAAGTTGCCAACAAATTTGCCAACAAAGTTACCAACAAAATTGCCAGCAAAATTGCCAGCAAAATTGCCAACAAAATTGCCATCAAAATTGCCAGCAAAGTTGCCAACAAAATTGCCAGCAAAATGGCCAACAAAATTGCCAACAGAATTGCCCGCAAAATTGCTGGCAATTTTGATGGCAATTTTGTTGGCAACTTTGTTGGCAAATTTGTTGGCAACTTTACTTTGCTGGCAATTTTGATGCCAATTTTGATAGCAATTTTGCTGAATTTTGTTGGCAACTTTGTGGGCAATTTTGTTGGCAATTTTGTTGGCAATTTTGCTGGCAATTTTGTTGGCAACTTTGTTAGCAATTTTGCGGGCAGTTTTGTTGGCAACTTTGTTGGCAATTTTGCTGGCAATTTTGCTGGCAATTTTGAATATGCCGATCACGATAATAACGAAGACGATTACATTATTTACGATAATCTACACTGCACTAAGGTTAGCTGAAATAAAATGCTAATTAGCGTTAAGTTTGCCTATGTATTGTGTGTGTGTGGAATTTCTCTGATTTAAGTATTTACGCGATGGCAATTTTGCTGGCAATTTTGTTGGCAACTTTGTAATGTACTAAAGTTACTTAGAATTAGGCCTACTATTAAACTTACCTAGCTTTATTTAGTACTTATTGTACCTACCAACTTCTGTTAGCATAAGAGGTGTGTGTGTAAATAAATGCCCTATTATTTTATTTTTATTGGATTGCGACTAACCATGTTTAAATTTGACGTATTTGTATGATTTGACAACTTACAACTTCTTGATATCTACCCCCTAACACATTATCACTGCAAAATTATATATAAGAAATGACTCCTATCCCTCTCCTACGAAGAAACAGAAGACTTTGTTATCTCCCTAAAACTCCCTAAACAATCATAAATTATCATAAATCATCCAACAAAACACGTCGTTATAAAATAATAAATAAATTTGGCTGGATATTTCACACAGCGCTATCCCGCCCCAAACTAAGCAGAGCTTGTACTATGAGAACCAGTTAACTGATAGAATACTAATATACTTATTTTTTGTAAATACATATTTATTATGTATAGAAAAACATCCAGACCCGGAACAAATATCTGTAGATCATGCAAACATTTGTTCCGCGGCGGGAATCGAGCCCGCCACCTCCTGCGCGGCTAGTCGCCCACTATGCCACGGTGGTCGTCATTAGCTTGTATGTAACAAACAACCATTATCTTCATTAGTTTCCTGGTAATCCAGGCTTACTCTAAGCCAGAACTGAGCTGAGTGGTTGCAGAACAGACTAGGCCAATGAAATCCTTTACACAGAAGCTCATCTTTAGCTGTGTTTGTTCAATGCTATTCAAGGCTACCTAGATTAGTTTTCTAGATGACTCATATGGTTGGAAGTAATTTTCTCGTAGTTTATATATTATTTCATATTAATATATGATATTTTTATTGGATTGCGACTAACCATGTTTAAATTTGACGTATTTGTATGATTTGAGTACTTACAACTTCTTGATATCTACCCCCTAACACATTATCACTGCAAAATTATATATAAGAAATGACTCCTATCCCTCTCCTACGAAGAAACAGAAGACTTTGTTATCTCCCTAAAACTCCCTAAACAATCATAAATTATCATAAATCATAAATTCATAATAGCTCACGCATACTACATACCCCCACGCGCATACACACACACACACTTTAACTCACTCACCCACACATACAAACAGACTCACCCGTTCATTAAAATTATAATAATTATCTATATATCTGTATCTACATATATATTCCTTTAACTATATGTATTCTTTGCATTTATTTACTTATTGTACTTAGTTTTAAGCTTAAATTATTCTTATTGTAATCTTAGCATTTGAAAGCGAGCTTAATAGAAAAACACCTCGATGCTTCACCTTCGATGCACACACAATACATAGGCAAACTTAACGCTAATTAGCATTTTATTTCAGCTAACCTGAGTGCAGTGTAGATTATCGTAAATAATGTAATCGTCTTCGTTATTATCGTGATCGGCATATTCAAAATTGCCAGCAAAATTGCCAGCAAAATTGCCAGCAAAATTGCCAGCAAAATTGCCAACAAAATTGCCCACAAAGTTGCCAACAAAATTGCCAGCAAAATTGCCAACAAAATTGCCAACAAAATTGCCAGCAAAATTGCCAGCAAAATTGCCAACAAAATTGCCAACAAAGTTGCCAACAAATTTGCCACCAACAAATTTGCCAACAAAGTTGCCAACAAAATTCAGCAAAATTGCCAGCAAAATTGCTATCAAAATTGCCATCAAAATTGCCAGCAAAGTAAAATTGCCAACAAAGTTGCCAACAAAGTTGCCAACAAATTTGCCAACAAAGTTGCCAACAAAATTGCCAGCAAAATTGCCAGCAAAATTGCCAGCAAAATTGCCCGCAAAGTTGCCAACAAAATTGCCCGCAAAATTGCCAGCAAAATTGCCAGCAAAATTGGCAACAAAATTGCCAGCAAAATTGCCAACAAAATTGCCAACAAAGTTGCCAACAAAATTCAGCAAAATTGCCAGCAAAATTGCCATCAAAATTGCCAGCAAAGTAAAGTTGCCAACAAATTTGCCAACAAAGTTGCCAACAAAATTGCCAGCAAAATTGCCATCGCGTAAATACTTAAATCAGAGAAATTCCACACACACACAATACATAGGCAAACTTAACGCTAATTAGCATTTTATTTCCGCTAACCTTAGTGCAGTGTAGATTATCGTAAATAATGTAATCGTCTTCGTTATTATCGTGATCGGCATATTCAAAATTGCCAGCAAAATTGCCAACAAAATTGCCAATAAAGTTGCCAACAAAATTGCCAGCAAAATTGCCCGCAAAATTGCCAACAAAATTGCCAGCAAAATTGCCAACAAAATTGCCATCAAAATTGCCAGCAAAATTGCCAGCAAAATTGCCAACAAAATTGCCAACAAAGTTGCTAACAAAATTCAGCAAAATTGCCAGCAAAATTGCTATCAAAATTGCCATCAAAATTGCCAGCAAAGTAAAGTTGCCAACAAATTTGCCAACAAAGTTGCCAACAAATTTGCCAACAAAGTTGCCAACAAACTTGCCAACAAAGTTGCCAACAAAGTTGCCAACAAAATTGCCAGCAAAATTGCCAACAAATTTGCCAACAAAGTGGCCAACATTATTGCGCCTGATTATTTAGCGGTGTGGCCTTTGCTTAGCAGTGGGACTGATTAATGCACATTCTCGCCTAGTTTTCCCTTATCATCTACATTTTTGTTTTTTGTTGTAACTTAATATAGCTATTATTTTATTTTATTATTTATTTATTATTTTCTTAGTGTGGTAACTTATATTTATCAATACATGTATTCATACTTTTTGTAATTGTAGTACTGTGCGGGCATCCGTGATATCCTCATTTTTAAATGGTTCCAACGGAAGATCAGCGTTGTGCCAAAAGCACAACAAATGCTGAGTTGGACGCCTTTTTGTGACGTTGGTCGTTTAGATATATGTAAGTAATTGTGAGACACACATTTGTTAGGTATTGTTATTCTTGTGTGCATGAACATTTTATCTTGTGTGTACCTTACTTGTGTGCTGTGTGTGTTGTGTACCGTCACAAATAAATGTTTTTTCTTTCTTTCTTTCAACAAAATTCAGCAAAATTGCTATCAAAATTGCCATCAAAATTGCCAGCAAAGTAAAGTTGCCCACAAATTTGCCAACAAAGTTGCCAACAAAATTGCCAGCAAAATTGCCTTCGCGTAAATACTTAAATCAGCATTTTATTTCAGCTAACATTAGTGCAGTGTAGATTATCGTAAATAATGTAATCGTCTTCGTTATTATCGTGATCGGCATATTCAAAATTGCCAGCAAAATTGCCAGCAAAATTGCCAACAAAGTTGCCAACAAAACTGCCAGCAAAATTGCTAACAAAGTTGCCAACAAAATTGCCAGCAAAATTGCCAACAAAATTGCCAACAAAATTGCCAACAAAGTTGCCAACAAAATTGCCAACAAAATTGCCAACAAAGTTGCCAACAAAACTGCCAGCAAACTTGCCAACAAAGTTGCCAACAAAGTTGCCAACAAAAGCAAAATTGCCAGCAAAATTGCCAACAAAGTTGCCAACAAAATTGCCAGCAAAATTGCCAACAAAATTGCCAACAAAATTGCCAACAAAGTTGCCAGCAAAATTGCCAGCAAATTTGCCAGCAAAATTGCCAACAAAATTGCCAACAAATTTGCCAACAAAGTTGCCAACAAAATTGCCAGCAAAATTGCCAACAAAGTTGCCAACAAAATTGCCAACAAAATTGCCAACAAAATTGCCAACAAAGTTGCAATCAAAATTGCCAGCAAAATTGCCAGCAAAATTGCCAGCAAAATTGCCAACAAAATTGCCAACAAAATTGCCAACAAAGTTGCCAACAAAACTGCCAGCAAAATTGCCAACAAAGTTGCCAACAAAATTGCCAGCAAAATTGCCAACAAAATTGCCAACAAAATTGCCAACAAAGTTTCCAACAAAATTGCCAGCAAAATTGCCAGCAAATTTGCCAGCAAAATTGCCAACAAAATTGCCAACAAATGAGCCAACAAAGTTGCCAACAAAATTGCCAGCAAAATTGCCAACAAAATTGCCATCAAAATTGCCAGCAAAGTTGCCAACAAAATTGCCAGCAAAATGGCCAACAAAATTGCCAACAAAATTGCCAACAAAATTGCCAGCAAAATTGCCAACAAAATTGCCAGCAAAATTGCCAACAAAGTTGCCAACAAAATTGCCAGCAAAATTGCCAGCAAAATTGCCAGCAAAATTGCCAGCAAAATTGCCAACAAAATTGCCAACAAAATTGCCAACAAAGTTGCCAACAAAACTGCCAGCAAACTTGCCAACAAAGTTGCCAACAAAGTTGCCAACAAAATTGCCAGCAAAATTGCCAGCAAAGTAAAGTTTCCAACAAATTTGCCAACAAAGTTGCCAACAAAATTGCCATCAAAATTGCCAGCAAAGTTGCCAACAAAATTGCCAGCAAAATGGCCAACAAAATTGCCAACAAAATTGCCAACAAAATTGCCAGCAAAATTGCCAACAAAATTGCCAGCAAAATTGCCAACAAAGTTGCCAACAAAACTGCCAGCAAACTTGCCAACAAAGTTGCCAACAAAGTTGCCAACAAAATTGCCAGCAAAATTGCCAGCAAAGTAAAGTTGCCAACAAATTTGCCAACAAAGTTGCCAACAAAATTGCCATCAAAATTGCCAGCAAAGTTGCCAACAAAATTGCCAGCAAAATGGCCAACAAAATTGCCAACAAAATTGCCAACAAAATTGCCAGCAAAATTGCCAACAAAATTGCCAGCAAAATTGCCAACAAAGTTGCCAACAAAACTGCCAGCAAACTTGCCAACAAATTTGCCAACAAAGTTGCCAACAAAATTGCCAGCAAAATTGCCAGCAAAGTAAAGTTGCCAACAAATTTGCCAACAAAGTTGCCAACAAAATTGCCATCAAAATTGCCAGCAAAGTTGCCAACAAAATTGCCAGCAAAATGGCCAACAAAATTGCCAACAAAATTGCCAGCAAAATTGCCAACAAAGTTGCCAACAAAATTGCCAGCAAAATTGCCAACAAAGTTGCCAACAAAATTGCCAGCAAAATTGCCAGCAAAATTGCCAGCAAAATTGCCAGCAAAATTGCCAACAAAATTGCCAACAAAATTGCCAACAAAGTTGCCAACAAAACTGCCAGCAAACTTGCCAACAAAATTGCCAGCAAAAATGCCAGCAAAGTAAAGTTGCCAACTAATTTGCCAACAAAGTTGCCGACAAAATTGCCAGCAAAATTGCCAGCAAAATTGCCAGCAAAATTGCCAACAAAATTGCCAACAAAGTTGCCAACAAAATTGCCAGCAAAATTGCCAGCAAAATTGCCAGCAAAATTGCCAACAAAATTGCCAACAAAGTTGCCAACAAAACTGCCAGCAAACTTGCCAACAAAGTTGCCAACAAAGTTGCCAACAAAATTGCCAGCAAAATTGCCAGCAAAATTGCCAACAAAATTGCCAGCAAAATTGCCAACAAAAATGCCATCAAAATTGCCAGCAAAATTGCCAACAAAATTGCCAACAAAGTTGCCAACAAATTTGCCACCAACAAATTTGCCAACAAAGTTGCCAACAAATTGGCCAACAAAATTGCCAACAAAGTTGCCAACAAAATTCAGCAAAATTGCCCGCAAAATTGCTATCAAAATTGCCATCAAAATTGCCAGCAAAGTAAAATTGCCAACAAAGTTGCCAACAAAATTGCCAGCAAAATTGCCAGCAAAATTGCCAGCAAAATTGCCAACAAAGTTGCCAACAAAGTTGCCAACAAAATTGCCAGCAAAATTGCCAACAAAATTGCCAACAAAGTTGCCAACAAAATTCAGCAAAATTGCCAGCAAAATTGCTATCAAAATTGCCATCAAAATTGCCAGCAAAGTAAAATTGCCAACAAAGTTGCCAACAAAATTGCCAGCAAAATTGCCAGCAAAATTGCCAGCAAAATTGCCAACAAAGTTGCCAACAAAATTGCCAGCAAAATTGCCAACAAAATTGCCAACAAAGTTGCCAACAAAATTGCCAGCAAATTTGCCAGCAAAATTGCCAACAAAATTGCCAGCAAAATTGCCAACAAAATTGCCATCAAAATTGCCAGCAAAATTGCCAGCAAAATTGCCAACAAAATTGCCAACAAAGTTGCCAACAAATTTGCCACCAACAAATTTGCCAACAAAGTTGCCAACAAAATTCAGCAAAATTGCCAGCAAAATTGCTATCAAAATTGCCATCAAAATTGCCAGCAAAGTAAAATTGCCAACAAAGTTGCCAACAAAGTTGCCAACAAATTTGCCAACAAAGTTGCCAACAAAATTGCCAGCAAAATTGCCAGCAAAATTGCCAGCAAAATTGCCCGCAAAGTTGCCAACAAAATTGCCCGCAAAATTGCCAGCAAAATTGCCAGCAAAATTGGCAACAAAATTGCCAGCAAAATTGCCAACAAAATTGCCAACAAAGTTGCCAACAAAATTCAGCAAAATTGCCAGCAAAATTGCCATCAAAATTGCCAGCAAAGTAAAGTTGCCAACAAATTTGCCAACAAAGTTGCTAACAAAATTGCCAGCAAAATTGCCATCGCGTAAATACTTAAATCAGAGAAATTCCACACACACACAATACATAGGCAAACTTAACGCTAATTAGCATTTTATTTCCGCTAACCTTAGTGCAGTGTAGATTATCGTAAATAATGTAATCGTCTTCGTTATTATCGTGATCGGCATATTCAAAATTGCCAGCAAAATTGCCAACAAAATTGCCAATAAAGTTGCCAACAAAATTGCCAGCAAAATTGCCCGCAAAATTGCCAACAAAATTGCCAGCAAAATTGCCAACAAAATTGCCATCAAAATTGCCAGCAAAATTGCCAGCAAAATTGCCAACAAAATTGCCAACAAAGTTGCTAACAAAATTCAGCAAAATTGCCAGCAAAATTGCTATCAAAATTGCCATCAAAATTGCCAGCAAAGTAAAGTTGCCAACAAATTTGCCAACAAAGTTGCCAACAAATTTGCCAACAAAGTTGCCAACAAACTTGCCAACAAAGTTGCCAACAAAGTTGCCAACAAAATTGCCAGCAAAATTGCCAACAAATTTGCCAACAAAGTGGCCAACATTATTGCGCCTGATTATTTAGCGGTGTGGCCTTTGCTTAGCAGTGGGACTGATTAATGCACATTCTCGCCTAGTTTTCCCTTATCATCTACATTTTTGTTTTTTGTTGTAACTTAATATAGCTATTATTTTATTTTATTATTGTGGTAACTTATATTTATCAATACATGTATTCATACTTTTTGTAATTGTAGTACTGTGCGGGCATCCGTGATATCCTCATTTTTAAATGGTTCCAACGGAAGATCAGCGTTGTGCCAAAAGCACAACAAATGCTGAGTTGGACGCCTTTTTGTGACGTCGGTCGTTTAGATATATGTAAGTAATTGTGAGACACACATTTGTTAGGTATTGTTATTCTTGTGTGCATGAACATTTTATCTTGTGTGTACCTTACTTGTGTGCTGTGTGTGTTGTGTACCGTCACAAATAAATGTTTTTTCTTTCTTTCTTTCAACAAAATTCAGCAAAATTGCTATCAAAATTGCCATCAAAATTGCCAGCAAAGTAAAGTTGCCCACAAATTTGCCAACAAAGTTGCCAACAAAATTGCCAGCAAAATTGCCTTCGCGTAAATACTTAAATCAGCATTTTATTTCAGCTAACATTAGTGCAGTGTAGATTATCGTAAATAATGTAATCGTCTTCGTTATTATCGTGATCGGCATATTCAAAATTGCCAGCAAAATTGCCAGCAAAATTGCCAACAAAGTTGCCAACAAAACTGCCAGCAAAATTGCTAACAAAGTTGCCAACAAAATTGCCAGCAAAATTGCCAACAAAATTGCCAACAAAATTGCCAACAAAGTTGCCAACAAAATTGCCAACAAAATTGCCAACAAAGTTGCCAACAAAACTGCCAGCAAACTTGCCAACAAAGTTGCCAACAAAGTTGCCAACAAAAGCAAAATTGCCAGCAAAATTGCCAACAAAGTTGCCAACAAAATTGCCAGCAAAATTGCCAACAAAATTGCCAACAAAATTGCCAACAAAGTTGCCAGCAAAATTGCCAGCAAATTTGCCAGCAAAATTGCCAACAAAATTGCCAACAAATTTGCCAACAAAGTTGCCAACAAAATTGCCAGCAAAATTGCCAACAAAGTTGCCAACAAAATTGCCAACAAAATTGCCAACAAAATTGCCAACAAAGTTGCAATCAAAATTGCCAGCAAAATTGCCAGCAAAATTGCCAGCAAAATTGCCAACAAAATTGCCAACAAAATTGCCAACAAAGTTGCCAACAAAACTGCCAGCAAAATTGCCAACAAAGTTGCCAACAAAATTGCCAGCAAAATTGCCAACAAAATTGCCAACAAAATTGCCAACAAAGTTTCCAACAAAATTGCCAGCAAAATTGCCAGCAAATTTGCCAGCAAAATTGCCAACAAAATTGCCAACAAATGAGCCAACAAAGTTGCCAACAAAATTGCCAGCAAAATTGCCAACAAAATTGCCATCAAAATTGCCAGCAAAGTTGCCAACAAAATTGCCAGCAAAATGGCCAACAAAATTGCCAACAAAATTGCCAACAAAATTGCCAGCAAAATTGCCAACAAAATTGCCAGCAAAATTGCCAACAAAGTTGCCAACAAAATTGCCAGCAAAATTGCCAGCAAAATTGCCAGCAAAATTGCCAGCAAAATTGCCAACAAAATTGCCAACAAAATTGCCAACAAAGTTGCCAACAAAACTGCCAGCAAACTTGCCAACAAAGTTGCCAACAAAGTTGCCAACAAAATTGCCAGCAAAATTGCCAGCAAAGTAAAGTTTCCAACAAATTTGCCAACAAAGTTGCCAACAAAATTGCCATCAAAATTGCCAGCAAAGTTGCCAACAAAATTGCCAGCAAAATGGCCAACAAAATTGCCAACAAAATTGCCAACAAAATTGCCAGCAAAATTGCCAACAAAATTGCCAGCAAAATTGCCAACAAAGTTGCCAACAAAACTGCCAGCAAACTTGCCAACAAAGTTGCCAACAAAGTTGCCAACAAAATTGCCAGCAAAATTGCCAGCAAAGTAAAGTTGCCAACAAATTTGCCAACAAAGTTGCCAACAAAATTGCCATCAAAATTGCCAGCAAAGTTGCCAACAAAATTGCCAGCAAAATGGCCAACAAAATTGCCAACAAAATTGCCAACAAAATTGCCAGCAAAATTGCCAACAAAATTGCCAGCAAAATTGCCAACAAAGTTGCCAACAAAACTGCCAGCAAACTTGCCAACAAATTTGCCAACAAAGTTGCCAACAAAATTGCCAGCAAAATTGCCAGCAAAGTAAAGTTGCCAACAAATTTGCCAACAAAGTTGCCAACAAAATTAACATCAAAATTGCCAGCAAAGTTGCCAACAAAATTGCCAGCAAAATGGCCAACAAAATTGCCAACAAAATTGCCAGCAAAATTGCCAACAAAGTTGCCAACAAAATTGCCAGCAAAATTGCCAGCAAAATTGCCAGCAAAATTGCCAGCAAAATTGCCAACAAAATTGCCAACAAAATTGCCAACAAAGTTGCCAACAAAACTGCCAGCAAACTTGCCAACAAAATTGCCAGCAAAAATGCCAGCAAAGTAAAGTTGCCAACTAATTTGCCAACAAAGTTGCCGACAAAATTGCCAGCAAAATTGCCAGCAAAATTGCCAGCAAAATTGCCAACAAAATTGCCAACAAAGTTGCCAACAAAATTGCCAGCAAAATTGCCAGCAAAATTGCCAGCAAAATTGCCAACAAAATTGCCAACAAAGTTGCCAACAAAACTGCCAGCAAACTTGCCAACAAAGTTGCCAACAAAGTTGCCAACAAAATTGCCAGCAAAATTGCCAGCAAAGTAAAGTTGCCAACAAATTTGCCAACAAAGTTGCCAACAAAATTGCCAGCAAAATTGCCAGCAAAATTGCCAACAAAATTGCCATCAAAATTGCCAGCAAAGTTGCCAACAAAATTGCCAGCAAAATGGCCAACAAAATTGCCAACAAAATTGCCAGCAAAATTGCCAGCAAAATTGCCAACAAAATTGCCAACAAAATTGCCAACAAAGTTGCCAACAAAACTGCCAGCAAACTTGCCAACAAAGTTGCCAACAAAGTTGCCAACAAAATTGCCAGCAAAATTGCCAGCAAAGTAAAGTTGCCAACAAATTTGCCAACAAAGTTGCCAACAAAATTGCCAGCAAAATTGCCAGCAAAATTGCCAACAAAATTGCCATCAAAATTGCCAGCAAAGTTGCCAACAAAATTGCCAGCAAAATGGCCAACAAAATTGCCAACAAAATTGCCAACAAAATTGCCAGCAAAATTGCCAACAAAATTGCCAGCAAAATTGCCAACAAAGTTGCCAACAAAATTGCCAGCAAAATTGCCAGCAAAATTGCCAGCAAAATTGCCAGCAAAATTGCCAGCAAAATTGCCAGCAAAATTGCCAACAAAATTGCCAACAAAATTGCCAACAAAGTTGCCAACAAAACTGCCAGCAAACTTGCCAACAAAGTTGCCAACAAAAGCAAAATTGCCAGCAAAATTGCCAACAAAGTTGCCAACAAAATTGCCAGCAAAATTGCCAACAAAATTGCCAACAAAATTGCCAACAAAGTTGCCAACAAAATTGCCAGCAAAATTGCCAGCAAAATTGCCAACAAAATTGCCAA
This sequence comes from Philereme transversata, assembly GCA_963924445.1. Classification (NCBI taxonomy): domain Eukaryota; kingdom Metazoa; phylum Arthropoda; class Insecta; order Lepidoptera; family Geometridae; genus Philereme; species Philereme transversata. The sequence continues at coordinate 12,251,701 of OZ004353.1, forward strand.
CAAAATTGCCAACAAAGATGCCAACAAAACTGCCAGCAAAATTGCCAACAAAGTTGCCAACAAAATTGCCAGCAAAATTGCCAACAAAATTGCCAACAAAATTGCCAACAAAGTTGCCAACAAAATTGCCAGCAAAATTGCCAGCAAATTTGCCAGCAAATTTGCCAACAAAGTTGCCAACAAAATTTCCAGCAAAATTGCCAACAAAATTGCCATCAAAATTGCCAGCAAAGTTGCCAACAAAATTGCCAGCAAAATGGCCAGCAAAATTGCCAACAAAATTGCCAGCAAAATTGCCAACAAAATTCAGCAAAATTGCCAGCAAAATTGCCAGCAAAGTAAAGTTGCCAACAAATTTGCCAACAAAGTTACCAACAAAATTGCCAGCAAAATTGCCAGCAAAATTGCCAACAAAATTGCCATCAAAATTGCCAGCAAAGTTGCCAACAAAATTGCCAGCAAAATGGCCAACAAAATTGCCAACAGAATTGCCCGCAAAATTGCTGGCAATTTTGATGGCAATTTTGTTGGCAACTTTGTTGGCAAATTTGTTGGCAACTTTACTTTGCTGGCAATTTTAATGCCAATTTTGATAGCAATTTTGCTGAATTTTGTTGGCAACTTTGTTGGCAATTTTGTTGGCAACTTTGTTAGCAATTTTTCTGGCAATTTTGTTGGCAATTTTGTTGGCAATTTTGCTGGCAGTTTTGTTGGCAACTTTGTTGGCAATTTTGCTGGCAATTTTGCTGGCAATTTTGAATATGCCGATCACGATAATAACGAAGACGATTACATTATTTACGATAATCTACACTGCACTAATGTTAGCTGAAATAAAATGCTGATTTAAGTATTTACGCGAAGGCAATTTTGCTGGCAATTTTGTTGGCAACTTTGTTGGCAAATTTGTGGGCAACTTTACTTTGCTGGCAATTTTGATGGCAATTTTGATAGCAATTTTGCTGAATTTTGTTGAAAGAAAGAAAGAAAAAACATTTATTTGTGACGGTACACAACACACACAGCACACAAGTAAGGTACACACAAGATAAAATGTTCATGCACACAAGAATAACAATACCTAACAAATGTGTGTCTCACAATTACTTACATATATCTAAACGACCGACGTCACAAAAAGGCGTCCAACTCAGCATTTGTTGTGCTTTTGGCACAACGCTGATCTTCCGTTGGAACCATTTAAAAATGAGGATATCACGGATGCCCGCACAGTACTACAATTACAAAAAGTATGAATACATGTATTGATAAATATAAGTTACCACACTAAGAAAATAATAAATAAATAATAAAATAAAATAATAGCTATATTAAGTTACAACAAAAAACAAAAATGTAGATGATAAGGGAAAACTAGGCGAGAATGTGCATTAATCAGTCCCACTGCTAAGCAAAGGCCACACCGCTAAATAATCAGGCGCAATAATGTTGGCCACTTTGTTGGCAATTTTGCTGGCAATTTTGCTGGCAATTTTGCTGGCAATTTTGTTGGCAACTTTGTTGGCAAATTTGTTGGCAACTTTGTTGGCAACTTTGTTGGCAATTTTACTTTGCTGGCAATTTTGATGGCAATTTTGATAGCAATTTTGCTGGCAATTTTGCTGAATTTTGTTGGCAACTTTGTTGGCAAATTTGTTGGTGGCAATTTTGTTGGCAATTTTGCTGGCAATTTTGCTGGCAATTTTGTTGGCAATTTTGTTGGCAATTTTGCTGGCAATTTTGTTGGCAACTTTGTGGGCAATTTTGTTGGCAATTTTGCTGGCAATTTTGCTGGCAATTTTGCTGGCAATTTTGCGGGCAATTTTGAATATGCCGATCACGATAATAACGAAGACGATTACATTATTTACGATAATCTACACTGCACTCAGGTTAGCTGAAATAAAATGCTAATTAGCGTTAAGTTTGCCTATGTATTGTGTGTGCATCGAAGGTGAAGCATCGAGGTGTTTTTCTATTAAGCTCGCTTTCAAATGCTAAGATTACAATAAGAATAATTTAAGCTTAAAACTAAGTACAATAAGTAAATAAATGCAAAGAATACATATAGTTAAAGGAATATATATGTAGATACAGATATATAGATAATTATTATAATTTTAATGAACGGGTGAGTCTGTTTGTATGTGTGGGTGAGTGAGTTAAAGTGTGTGTGTGTGTATGCGCGTGGGGGTATGTAGTATGCGTGAGCTATTATGAATTTATGATTTATGATAATTTATGATTGTTTAGGGAGTTTTAGGGAGATAACAAAGTCTTCTGTTTCTTCGTAGGAGAGGGATAGGAGTCATTTCTTATATATAATTTTGCAGTGATAATGTGTTAGGGGGTAGATATCAAGAAGTTGTAAGTACTCAAATCATACAAATACGTCAAATTTAAACATGGTTAGTCGCAATCCAATAAAAATATCTTATATTAATATGAAATAATTTATAAACTACGAGAAAATTACTTCCAACCATATGAGTCATCTAGAAAACTAATCTAGGTAGCCTTGAATAGCATTGAACAAACACAGCTAAAGATGAGCTTCTGTGTAAAGGATTTCATTGGCCTAGTCTGTTCTGCAACCACTCAGCTCAGTTCTGGCTTAGAGTAAGCCTGGATTACCAGGAAACTAATGAAGATAATGGTTGTTTGTTACATACAAGCTAATGACGACCACCGTGGCATAGTGGGCGACTAGCCGCGCAGGAGGTGGCGGGCTCGATTCCCGCCGCGGAACAAATGTTTGCATGATCTACAGATATTTGTTCCGGGTCTGGATGTTTTTCTATACATAATAAATATGTATTTACAAAAAATAAGTATATTAGTATTCTATCAGTTAACTGGTTCTCATAGTACAAGCTCTGCTTAGTTTGGGGCGGGATAGCGCTGTGTGAAATATCCAGCCAAATTTATTTATTATTTTATAACGACGTGTTTTGTTGGATGATTTATGATAATTTATGATTGTTTAGGGAGTTTTAGGGAGATAACAAAGTCTTCTGTTTCTTCGTAGGAGAGGGATAGGAGTCATTTCTTATATATAATTTTGCAGTGATAATGTGTTAGGGGGTAGATATCAAGAAGTTGTAAGTACTCAAATCATACAAATACGTCAAATTTAAACATGGTTAGTCGCAATCCAATAAAAATATCTTATATTAATATGAAATAATTTATAAACTACGAGAAAATTACTTCCAACCATATGAGTCATCTAGAAAACTAATCTAGGTAGCCTTGAATAGCATTGAACAAACACAGCTAAAGATGAGCTTCTGTGTAAAGGATTTCATTGGCCTAGTCTGTTCTGCAACCACTCAGCTCAGTTCTGGCTTAGAGTAAGCCTGGATTACCAGGAAACTAATGAAGATAATGGTTGTTTGTTACATACAAGCTAATGACGACCACCGTGGCATAGTGGGCGACTAGCCGCTCAGGAGGTGGCGGGCTCGATTCCCGCCGCGGAACAAATGTTTGCATGATCTACAGATACTTGTTCCGGGTCTGGATGTTTTTCTATACATAATAAATATGTATTTACAAAAAATAAGTATATTAGTATTCTATCAGTTAACTGGTTCTCATAGTACAAGCTCTGCTTAGTTTGGGGCGGGATAGCGCTGTGTGAAATATCCAGCCAAATTTATTTATTATTTTATAACGACGTGTTTTGTTGGATGATTTATGATAATTTATGATTGTTTAGGGAGTTTTAGGGAGATAACAAAGTCTTCTGTTTCTTCGTAGGAGAGGGATAGGAGTCATTTCTTATATATAATTTTGCAGTGATAATGTGTTAGGGGATAGATATCAAGAAGTTGTAAGTTGTCAAATCATACAAATACGTCAAATTTAAACATGGTTAGTCGCAATCCAATAAAAATAAAATAATAGGGCATTTATTTACACACACACCTCTTATGCTAACAGAAGTTGGTAGGTACAATAAGTACTAAATAAAGCTAGGTAAGTTTAATAGTAGGCCTAATTCTAAGTAACTTTATGTTGGCAATTTTGATGGCAATTTTGTTGGCAATTTTGCTGGCAATTTTGTTGGCAACTTTGTTGGCAAATTTGTGGGAAATTTTGTTGGCAATTTTGCTGGTAAATTTGCTGGCAATTTTGTTGGCAACTTTGCTGGCAATTTTGCTGGCAATTTTGTTGGCAACTTTGTTGGCAATTTTGCTGGCAATTTTGTTGGCAATTTTGTTGGCAATTTTGTTGGCCATTTTGCTGGCAATTTTGTTGGCAACTTTGTTGGCAACTTTGTTGGCAAGTTTGTTGGCAACTTTGTTGGCCAATTTGTTGGCAACTTTGTTGGCAAATTTGTTGGTGGCAAATTTGTTGGCAACTTTGCTGGCAATTTTGCTGGCAATTTTGATGGCAAATTTGTTGGCAATTTTGCTGGCAGTTTTGTTGGCAACTTTGTTGGCAAATTTGTTGGCAACTTTGTTGGCAAATTTGTTGGTGGCAAATTTGTTGGCAACTTTGCTGGCAATTTTGCTGGCAATTTTGATGGCAAATTTGTTGGCAATTTTGCTGGCAATTTTGTTGGCAATTTTGTTGGCAACTTTGTTGGCAATTTTGCTGGCAATTTTGCTGGCAACTTTGTTGGCAATTTTGTTGGCAATTTTGTTGGCAAATTGGCTGGCAATTTTGCTGGCAATTTTGCTGGCAATTTTGCTGGCAATTTTGTTGGCAACTTTGTTGGCAATTTTGCTGGCAATTTTGTTGGCAATTTTGCTGGCAATTTTGTTGGCAATTTTGTTGGCAATTTTGTTGGCCATTTTGCTGGCAATTTTGTTGGCAACTTTGCTGGCAATTTTGATGGCAATTTTGTTGGCAATTTTGCTGGCAATTTTGTTGGCAACTTTGTTGGCAATTTTGTTGGCAATTTTGTTGGCAATTTTGCTGGCAATTTTGTTGGCAACTTTGTTGGCAATTTTGCTGGCAGTTTTGTTGGCAACTTTGTTGGCAATTTTGTTGGCAATTTTGTTGGCAATTTTGCTGGCAATTTTGCTGGCAATTTTGCTGGCAATTTTGTTGGCAACTTTGTTGGCAATTTTGTTGGCAATTTTGTTGGCAATTTTGCTGGCAATTTTGTTGGCAACTTTGTTAGCAATTTTGCTGGCAGTTTTGTTGGCAACTTTGTTGGCAATTTTGTTGGCAATTTTGTTGGCAATTTTGTTGGCAATTTTGCTGGCAATTTTGTTGGCAACTTTGTTGGCAATTTTGTTGGCAATTTTGCTGGCAATTTTGTTGGCAATTTTGTTGGCAATTTTGTTGGCCATTTTGCTGGCAATTTTGTTGGCAACTTTGCTGGCAATTTTGATGGCAATTTTGTTGGCAATTTTGCTGGCAATTTTGCTGGCAATTTTGTTGGCAACTTTGTTGGCAAATTTGTTGGCAACTTTACTTTGCTGGCAATTTTGCTGGCAATTTTGCTGGCAATTTTGTTGGCAACTTTGTTGGCAACTTTGTTGGCAAGTTTGTTGGCAACTTTGTTGGCCAATTTGTTGGCAACTTTGTTGGCAAATTTGTTGGTGGCAAATTTGTTGGCAACTTTGCTGGCAATTTTGCTGGCAATTTTGATGGCAAATTTGTTGGCAATTTTGCTGGCAGTTTTGTTGGCAACTTTGTTGGCAAATTTGTTTGCAATTTTGTTGGCAATTTTGCGGGCAAATTTGCTGGCAATTTTGCTGGCAATTTTGTTGGCAACTTTGTTGGCAATTTTGTTGGCAATTTTGTTGGCAATTTTGCTGGCAATTTTGTTGGCAACTTTGTTGGTTATTTTGCTGGCAGTTTTGTTGGCAACTTTGTTGGCAATTTTGTTGGCAATTTTGCTGGCAATTTTGTTGGCAACTTTGTTGGCAACTTTGTTGGCAAGTTTGCTGGCAGTTTTGTTGGCAACTTTGTTGGCAATTTTGTTGGCAATTTTGTTGGCAACTTTGTTGGCAATTTTGCTGGCAATTTTGCTGGCAACTTTGTTGGCAATTTTGTTGGCAATTTTGTTGGCAAATTTGCTGGCAATTTTGCTGGCAATTTTGCTGGCAATTTTGCTGGCAATTTTGCTGGCAATTTTGTTGGCCAATTTGTTGGCAACTTTGTTGGCAAATTTGTTGGTGGCAAATTTGTTGGCAACTTTGCTGGCAATTTTGCTGGCAATTTTGATGGCAAATTTGTTGGCAATTTTGCTGGCAGTTTTGTTGGCAACTTTGTTGGCAAATTTGTTTGCAATTTTCTTGGCAATTTTGCTGGCAAATTTGTTGGCAATTTTGCTGGCAGTTTTGTTGGCAACTTTGTTGGCAAATTTGTTTGCAATTTTCTTGGCAATTTTGCTGGCAAATTTGCTGGCAACTTTGCTGGCAATTTTGTTGGCAACTTTGTTGGCAATTTTGTTGGCAATTTTGTTGGCAATTTTGCTGGCAATTTTGTTGGCAATTTTGCTGGCAATTTTGTTGGCAACTTTGTTGGTTATTTTGCTGGCAGTTTTGTTGGCAAATTTGCTGGCAATTTTGCTGGCAATTTTGTTGGCAATTTTGTTGGCAATTTTGTTGGCAACTTTGTTGGCAATTTTGCTGGCAATTTTGCTGGCAACTTTGTTGGCAATTTTGTTGGCAATTTTGTTGGCAAATTTGCTGGCAATTTTGCTGGCAATTTTGCTGGCAATTTTGCTGGCAATTTTGCTGGCAATTTTGTTGGCAACTTTGTTGGCAATTTTGCTGGCAATTTTGTTGGCAATTTTGCTGGCAATTTTGTTGGCAATTTTGTTGGCAATTTTGTTGGCCATTTTGCTGGCAATTTTGTTGGCAACTTTGCTGGCAATTTTGATGGCAATTTTGTTGGCAATTTTGCTGGCAATTTTGTTGGCAACTTTGTTGGCAATTTTGTTGGCAATTTTGTTGGCAATTTTGCTGGCAATTTTGTTGGCAACTTTGTTGGCAATTTTGCTGGCAGTTTTGTTGGCAACTTTGTTGGCAATTTTGTTGGCAATTTTGTTGGCAATTTTGCTGGCAATTTTGCTGGCAATTTTGCTGGCAATTTTGTTGGCAACTTTGTTGGCAATTTTGTTGGCAATTTTGTTGGCAATTTTGCTGGCAATTTTGTTGGCAACTTTGTTAGCAATTTTGCTGGCAGTTTTGTTGGCAACTTTGTTGGCAATTTTGTTGGCAATTTTGTTGGCAATTTTGTTGGCAATTTTGCTGGCAATTTTGTTGGCAACTTTGTTGGCAATTTTGCTGGCAATTTTGCTGGCAATTTTGTTGGCAACTTTGTTAAAAACTTTGTTGGCAAGTTTGCTGGCAGTTTTGTTGGCAACTTTGTTAGCAATTTTGCTGGCAGTTTTGTTGGCAACTTTGTTGGCAATTTTGTTGGCAATTTTGTTGGCAATTTTGTTGGCAATTTTGCTGGCAGTTTTGTTGGCAACTTTGTTGGCAATTTTGTTGGCAATTTTGTTGGCAATTTTGCTGGCAATTTTGCTGGCAATTTTGCGGGCAATTTTGCTGGCAATTTTGCTGAATTTTGTTGGCAATTTTGCTGGCCATTTTGCTGGCAATTTTGTTGGCAACTTTGCTGGCAATTTTGCTGGCAATTTTGTTGGCAACTTTGCTGGCAATTTTGATGGCAATTTTGTTGGCAATTTTGCTGGCAATTTTGTTGGCAACTTTGTTGGCAAATTTGTGGGAAATTTTGTTGGCAATTTTGCTGGTAAATTTGCTGGCAATTTTGTTGGCAACTTTGCTGGCAATTTTGCTGGCAATTTTGTTGGCAACTTTGTTGGCAATTTTGCTGGCAATTTTGTTGGCAATTTTGCTGGCAATTTTTTGGCAATTTTGTTGGCAATTTTGTTGGCCATTTTGCTGGCAATTTTGTTGGCAACTTTGTTGGCAACTTTGTTGGCAAGTTTGTTGGCAACTTTGTTGGCCAATTTGTTGGCAACTTTGTTGGCAAATTTGTTGGTGGCAAATTTGTTGGCAACTTTGCTGGCAATTTTGCTGGCAATTTTGATGGCAAATTTGTTGGCAATTTTGCTGGCAGTTTTGTTGGCAACTTTGTTGGCAAATTTGTTTGCAATTTTGTTGGCAATTTTGCTGGCAAATTTGCTGGCAATTTTGCGGGCAATTTTGTTGGCAATTTTGCTGGCAATTTTGTTGGCAACTTTGTTGGCAAATTTGTTGGTGGCAAATTTGTTGGCAACTTTACTTTGCTGGCAATTTTGCTGACAATTTTGCTGGCAATTTTGTTGGCAACTTTGTTGGCAACTTTGTTGGCAAGTTTGTTGGCAACTTTGTTGGCCAATTTGTTGGCAACTTTGTTGGCAAATTTGTTGGTGGCAAATTTGTTGGCAACTTTGCTGGCAATTTTGCTGGCAATTTTGATGGCAAATTTGTTGGCAATTTTGCTGGCAGTTTTGTTGGCAACTTTGTTGGCAAATTTGTTTGCAATTTTCTTGGCAATTTTGCTGGCAAATTTGTTGGCAATTTTGCTGGCAGTTTTGTTGGCAACTTTGTTGGCAAATTTGTTTGCAATTTTCTTGGCAATTTTGCTGGCAAATTTGCTGGCAACTTTGCTGGCAATTTTGTTGGCAACTTTGTTGGCAATTTTGTTGGCAATTTTGTTGGCAATTTTGCTGGCAATTTTGTTGGCAATTTTGCTGGCAATTTTGTTGGCAACTTTGTTGGTTATTTTGCTGGCAGTTTTGTTGGCAAATTTGCTGGCAATTTTGCTGGCAATTTTGTTGGCAACTTTGTTGGCAATTTTGTTGGCAATTTTGTTGGCAATTTTGCTGGCAATTTTGTTGGCAACTTTGTTGGTTATTTTGCTGGCAGTTTTGTTGGCAACTTTGTTGGCAATTTTGTTGGCAATTTTGCTGGCAATTTTGTTGGCAACTTTGTTGGCAATTTTGCTGGCAATTTTGCTGGCAATTTTGTTGGCAACTTTGTTGGCAACTTTGTTGGCAAGTTTGCTGGCAGTTTTGTTGGCAACTTTGTTGGCAATTTTGTTGGCAATTTTGTTGGCAACTTTGTTGGCAATTTTGTTGGCAATTTTGTTGGCAATTTTGCTGGCAATTTTGTTGGCAACTTTGTTGGCAATTTTGTTGGCAATTTTGTTGGCAATTTTGCTGGCAATTTTGTTGGCAACTTTGTTGGCAATTTTGCTGGCAGTTTTGTTGGCAACTTTGTTGGCAATTTTGTTGGCAATTTTGTTGGCAATTTTGCTGGCAATTTTGCTGGCAATTTTGCTGGCAATTTTGTTGGCAACTTTGTTGGCAATTTTGTTGGCAATTTTGTTGGCAATTTTGCTGGCAATTTTGTTGGCAACTTTGTTAGCAATTTTGCTGGCAGTTTTGTTGGCAACTTTGTTGGCAATTTTGTTGGCAATTTTGTTGGCAATTTTGTTGGCAATTTTGCTGGCAATTTTGTTGGCAACTTTGTTGGCAATTTTGCTGGCAATTTTGCTGGCAATTTTGTTGGCAACTTTGTTAAAAACTTTGTTGGCAAGTTTGCTGGCAGTTTTGTTGGCAACTTTGTTAGCAATTTTGCTGGCAGTTTTGTTGGCAACTTTGTTGGCAATTTTGTTGGCAATTTTGTTGGCAATTTTGTTGGCAATTTTGCTGGCAGTTTTGTTGGCAACTTTGTTGGCAATTTTGTTGGCAATTTTGTTGGCAATTTTGCTGGCAATTTTGCTGGCAATTTTGCTGGCAATTTTGCTGGCAATTTTGCTGAATTTTGTGGGCAATTTTGCTGGCAATTTTGTTGGCAATTTTGCTGGCCATTTTGCTGGCAATTTTGTTGGCAACTTTGCGGGCAATTTTGCTGGCAATTTTGTTGGCAACTTTGCTGGCAATTTTGATGGCAATTTTGTTGGCAATTTTGCTGGCAATTTTGTTGGCAACTTTGTTGGCAAATTTGTGGGAAATTTTGTTGGCAATTTTGCTGGTAAATTTGCTGGCAATTTTGTTGGCAACTTTGCTGGCAATTTTGCTGGCAATTTTGTTGGCAACTTTGTTGGCAATTTTGCTGGCAATTTTGTTGGCAATTTTGCTGGCAATTTTTTGGCAATTTTGTTGGCAATTTTGTTGGCAATTTTGCTGGCAGTTTTGTTGGCAACTTTGTTGGCAATTTTGTTGGCAATTTTGTTGGCAATTTTGCTGGCAATTTTGCTGGCAATTTTGCTGGCAATTTTGTTGGCAACTTTGTTGGCAATTTTGTTGGCAATTTTGTTGGCATCTTTGTTGGCAATTTTGCTGGCAATTTTGTTGGCAACTTTGTTGGCAATTTTGCTGGCAATTTTGCTGGCAATTTTGTTGGCAACTTTGTTGGCAATTTTGTTGGCAATTTTGTTGGCAATTTTGCTGGCAACTTTGTTGGCAATTTTGCTGGCAATTTTGCTGGCAATTTTGTTGGCAACTTTGTTGGCAACTTTGTTGGCAAGTTTGTTGGCAACTTTGTTGGCCAATTTGTTGGCAACTTTGTTGGCAAATTTGTTGGTGGCAAATTTGTTGGCAACTTTGCTGGCAATTTTGCTGGCAACTTTGTTGGCCAATTTGTTGGCAACTTTGTTGGCAAATTTGTTGGTGGCAAATTTGTTGGCAACTTTGCTGGCAATTTTGCTGGCAATTTTGATGGCAAATTTGTTGGCAATTTTGCTGGCAGTTTTGTTGGCAACTTTGTTGGCAATTTTGTTGGCACATTTGGTGGCAATTTTGCGGGCAATTTTGCTAGCAATTTTGCTGGCAATTTTGTTGGCAACTTTGTTGGCAATTTTGTTGGCAATTTTGTTGGCAATTTTGCTGGCAATTTTGTTGGCAACTTTGTTGGCAATTTTGCTGGCAATTTTGCTGGCAATTTTGCTGGCAATTTTGTTGGCAACTTTGTTGGCAACTTTGTTGGCAAGTTTGTTGGCAACTTTGTTGGCCAATTTGTTGGCAACTTTGTTGGCAAATTTGTTGGCAATTTTGTTGGCAATTTTGCTGGCAATTTTGCTGGCAATTTGGCTGGCAATTTTGAATATGCCGATCACGATAATAACGAAGACGATTACATTATTTACGATAATCTACACTGCACTCAGGTTAGCTGAAATAAAATGCTAATTAGGGTTAAGTTTGCCTATGTATTGTGTGTGCATCGAAGGTGAAGCATCGAGGTGTTTTTCTATTAAGCTCGCTTTCAAATGCTAAGATTACAATAAGAATAATTTAAGCTTAAAACTAAGTACAATAAGTAAATAAATGCAAAGAATACATATAGTTAAAGGAATATATATGTAGATACAGATATATAGATAATTATTATAATTTTAATGAACGGGTGAGTCTGTTTGTATGTGTGGGTGAGTGAGTTAAAGTGTGTGTGTGTGTACTATGCTCGTGGACTCATTAGTGCTTTCCAGGTTTAACTACGTTGACTGTGTGTATGGTCCCCGCCTGCTCTCTAAAACATCTCGTCTAATCCAGAGAGTTCAAAACGCTTGTGCACGATTCTGTTTTGATGTTCCTTTACGTAGCCATATAACACCATTCCTCAATGAGCATAATATATTAAATATGAAGCACAGGAGAGATCTGCATCTTGCAACTTTAATGTTTGGTGTGGTGAAGACCCAAAAGCCGTACTATCTCTATTCTAAACTTGATTGGGTTCAAGATCACAATAGATATGCAATACGTGCTTCATCTTTATTACTACGTACACCACGACACGGCTCTGCTGCATTTCGTGGTAGTTTTCGTTTCTGTGCCACTAAATGCTGGAACTCCCTCCCTCCACCATTACGTGATCTGCTAAGTAAGCCCAACTTCAGAATAAAGTTTAAGAGACACCTAATAGACTTGCAAAAGTCTGTTCCGTGATTACGCTTAAGGTATGAAATCAGTTTTCTATACTTACTGCTGCCCCAACGAACCCGAATAAATTTTGTTCCTACGTCTTTTAATTTTTTAGTTCTCTTTTTATTGTTTTGTCTACTAAAGTATGTACTAAGTAATGTGGCACAGAATGTTTTTAATTTTTATTTATTTTTTGATTCCTAACCACTGTTAATATGGGTACTTCTTGTCTATTGTATATATTTATTTATTATGCATGCTTTCATTGTTTTGATAATCTATTTAACGTAAGCTAAAACTATATACTATCGTCATTATTGTTTTTTTGTCTATTATTTATATTTTATCGTGGCCTCTTTATTATGACTCTTTATATAATTATCTCTTATACAATCATTTATATATTTTTTTAATTAATAATTCACTTCACAGTATTGTTACTTTTGTAAGGATATTTCTATATTTTTTATATTATTATTATTATTATTTTATCACTATTTTGTACGTTCGTGAGTCACCAAAGCCTTGTGCTGAAAATCAGCGTTGTAAATTAGTTTACAGCACATGCTGAGCTCCGGGCTTTTCGCATAATCCTGTACATGGCAGCATTTCTCCATACATACACTTTGATTGCCGTATTAAGTATATATATATATATATATTTTTTTTTTTCCTCCTGTGTGTATGTTTTTTTTTTTTTTAGTGTGTATAATTATGTAAGTTTATGTGTTTCCGCAAAATTGCCAGCAAAGTAAAGTTGCCAACAAATTTGCCAACAAAGTTGCCAACAAAATTGCCAGCAAAATTGCCAGCAAAATTGCCAACAAAATTGCCATCAAAATTGCCAGCAAAGTTGCCAACAAAATTGCCAGCAAAATGGCCAACAAAATTGCCAACAAAATTGCCAACAAAATTGCCAGCAAAATTGCCAACAAAATTGCCAGCAAAATTGCCAACAAAGTTGCCAACAAAATTGCCAGCAAAATTGCCAGCAAAATTGCCAGCAAAATTGCCAGCAAAATTGCCAACAAAATTGCCAACAAAATTGCCAACAAAGTTGCCAACAAAACTGCCAGCAAACTTGCCAACAAAGTTGCCAACAAAGTTGCCAACAAAATTGCCAGCAAAATTGCCAACAAAGTTGCCAACAAAATTGCCAACAAAATTGCCAACAAAGTTGCCAACAAAATTGCCAGCAAAATTGCCAGCAAAATTGCCAGCAAAATTGCCAACAAAATTGCCAACAAAATTGCCAACAAAGTTGCCAACAAAACTGCCAGCAAAATTGCCAACAAAGTTGCCAACAAAATTGCCAGCAAAATTGCCAACAAAATTGCCAACAAAATTGCCAACAAAGTTGCCAACAAAATTGCCAGCAAAATTGCCAGCAAATTTGCCCGCAAAATTGCCAACAAAATTGCAAACAAATTTGCCAACAAAGTTGCCAACAAAACTGCCAGCAAAATTGCCAACAAATTTGCCATCAAAATTGCCAACAAAGTTGCCAACAAAACTGCCAGCAAACTTGCCAACAAAGTTGCCAACAAAGTTGCCAACAAAATTGCCAGCAAAATTGCCCGCAAAATTGCCAACAAAGTTGCCAACAAAATTGCCAGCAAAATTGCCAACAAATTTGCCATCAAAATTGCCAGCAAAATTGCCAGCAAAGTTGCCAACAAATTTGCCACCAACAAATTTGCCAACAAAGTTGCCAACAAATTGGCCAACAAAGTTGCCAACAAACTTGCCAACAAAGTTGCCAACAAAGTTGCCAACAAAATTGCCAGCAAAATTGCCAGCAAAATTGCCAGCAAAGTAAAGTTGCCAACAAAATTGCCAACAAAATTGCCAAAAAATTGCCAGCAAAATTGCCAACAAAATTGCCAGCAAAATTGCCAGCAAAGTTGCCAACAAAATTGCCAGCAAATTTACCAGCAAAATTGCCAACAAAATTGCCAACAAATTTGCCAACAAAGTTGCCAACAAAATTGCCAGCAAAATTGCCAACAAAATTGCCATCAAAATTGCCAGCAAAGTTGCCAACAAAATTGCCAGCAAAATTGCCAGCAAAGTTGCCAACAAAATTGCCAGCAAAATGGCCAGCAAAATTGCCAACAAAATTGCCAGCAAAATTGCCAACAAAATTCAGCAAAATTGCCAGCAAAATTGCCAGCAAAATTGCCAGCAAAATTGCCAGCAAAATTGCCAGCAAAATTGCCAACAAAATTGCCAACAAAATTGCCAACAAAGTTGCCAACAAAACTGCCAGCAAAATTGCTGGCAATTTTGATGGCAATTTTGTTGGCAATTTTGCTGGCAATTTTGCTGAATTTTGTTGGCAATTTTGCTGGCAATTTTGTTGGCAATTTTGCTGGCCATTTTGCTGGCAATTTTGTTGGCAACTTTGCTGGCAATTTTGCTGGCAATTTTGTTGGCAACTTTGCTGGCAATTTTGATGGCAATTTTGTTGGCAATTTTGCTGGCAATTTTGTTGGCAACTTTGTTGGCAAATTTGTTGGCAATTTTGTTGGCAATTTTGCTGGTAAATTTGCTGGCAATTTTGTTGGCAACTTTGCTGGCAATTTTGCTGGCAATTTTGTTGGCAATTTTGCTGGCAATTTTTTGGCAATTTTGTTGGCAATTTTGTTGGCAACTTTACTTTGCTGGCAATTTTGCTGGCAATTTTGCTGGCAATTTTGTTGGCAACTTTGTTGGCAACTTTGTTGGCAAGTTTGTTGGCAACTTTGTTGGCCAATTTGTTGGCAACTTTGTTGGCAAATTTGTTGGTGGCAAATTTGTTGGCAACTTTGCTGGCAATTTTGCTGGCAATTTTGATGGCAAATTTGTTGGCAATTTTGCTGGCAATTTTGTTGGTGGCAAATTTGTTGGCAACTTTGCTGGCAATTTTGCTGGCAATTTTGATGGCAAATTTGTTGGCAATTTTGCTGGCAGTTTTGTTGGCAACTTTGTTGGCAATTTTGTTGGCACATTTGGTGGCAATTTTGCGGGCAATTTTGCTAGCAATTTTGCTGGCAATTTTGTTGGCAACTTTGTTGGCAATTTTGTTGGCAATTTTGTTGGCAATTTTGCTGGCAATTTTGTTGGCAACTTTGTTGGCAATTTTGCTGGCAATTTTGCTGGCAATTTTGCTGGCAATTTTGTTGGCAACTTTGTTGGCAACTTTGTTGGCAAGTTTGTTGGCAACTTTGTTGGCCAATTTGTTGGCAACTTTGTTGGCAAATTTGTTGGCAATTTTGTTGGCAATTTTGCTGGCAATTTTGTTGGCAACTTTGTGGGCAATTTTGTTGGCAATTTTGCTGGCAATTTTGCTGGCAATTTTGCTGGCAATTTGGCTGGCAATTTTGAATATGCCGATCACGATAATAACGAAGACGATTACATTATTTACGATAATCTACACTGCACTCAGGTTAGCTGAAATAAAATGCTAATTAGGGTTAAGTTTGCCTATGTATTGTGTGTGCATCGAAGGTGAAGCATCGAGGTGTTTTTCTATTAAGCTCGCTTTCAAATGCTAAGATTACAATAAGAATAATTTAAGCTTAAAACTAAGTACAATAAGTAAATAAATGCAAAGAATACATATAGTTAAAGGAATATATATGTAGATACAGATATATAGATAATTATTATAATTTTAATGAACGGGTGAGTCTGTTTGTATGTGTGGGTGAGTGAGTTAAAGTGTGTGTGTGTGTACTATGCTCGTGGACTCATTAGTGCTTTCCAGGTTTAACTACGTTGACTGTGTGTATGGTCCCCGCCTGCTCTCTAAAACATCTCGTCTAATCCAGAGAGTTCAAAACGCTTGTGCACGATTCTGTTTTGATGTTCCTTTACGTAGCCATATAACACCATTCCTCAATGAGCATAATATATTAAATATGAAGCACAGGAGAGATCTGCATCTTGCAACTTTAATGTTTGGTGTGGTGAAGACCCAAAAGCCGTACTATCTCTATTCTAAACTTGATTGGGTTCAAGATCACAATAGATATGCAATACGTGCTTCATCTTTATTACTACGTACACCACGACACGGCTCTGCTGCATTTCGTGGTAGTTTTCGTTTCTGTGCCACTAAATGCTGGAACTCCCTCCCTCCACCATTACGTGATCTGCTAAGTAAGCCCAACTTCAGAATAAAGTTTAAGAGACACCTAATAGACTTGCAAAAGTCTGTTCCGTGATTACGCTTAAGGTATGAAATCAGTTTTCTATACTTACTGCTGCCCCAACGAACCCGAATAAATTTTGTTCCTACGTCTTTTAATTTTTTAGTTCTCTTTTTATTGTTTTGTCTACTAAAGTATGTACTAAGTAATGTGGCACAGAATGTTTTTAATTTTTATTTATTTTTTGATTCCTAACCACTGTTAATATGGGTACTTCTTGTCTATTGTATATATTTATTTATTATGCATGCTTTCATTGTTTTGATAATCTATTTAACGTAAGCTAAAACTATATACTATCGTCATTATTGTTTTTTTGTCTATTATTTATATTTTATCGTGGCCTCTTTATTATGACTCTTTATATAATTATCTCTTATACAATCATTTATATATTTTTTTAATTAATAATTCACTTCACAGTATTGTTACTTTTGTAAGGATATTTCTATATTTTTTATATTATTATTATTATTATTTTATCACTATTTTGTACGTTCGTGAGTCACCAAAGCCTTGTGCTGAAAATCAGCGTTGTAAATTAGTTTACAGCACATGCTGAGCTCCGGGCTTTTCGCATAATCCTGTACATGGCAGCATTTCTCCATACATACACTTTGATTGCCGTATTAAGTATATATATATATATATATTTTTTTTTTTCCTCCTGTGTGTATGTTTTTTTTTTTTTTAGTGTGTATAATTATGTAAGTTTATGTGTTTCCGCAAAATTGCCAGCAAAGTAAAGTTGCCAACAAATTTGCCAACAAAGTTGCCAACAAAATTGCCAGCAAAATTGCCAGCAAAATTGCCAACAAAATTGCCATCAAAATTGCCAGCAAAGTTGCCAACAAAATTGCCAGCAAAATGGCCAACAAAATTGCCAACAAAATTGCCAACAAAATTGCCAGCAAAATTGCCAACAAAATTGCCAGCAAAATTGCCAACAAAGTTGCCAACAAAATTGCCAGCAAAATTGCCAGCAAAATTGCCAGCAAAATTGCCAGCAAAATTGCCAACAAAATTGCCAACAAAATTGCCAACAAAGTTGCCAACAAAACTGCCAGCAAACTTGCCAACAAAGTTGCCAACAAAATTGCCAGCAAAATTGCCAACAAAGTTGCCAACAAAATTGCCAACAAAATTGCCAACAAAGTTGCCAACAAAATTGCCAGCAAAATTGCCAGCAAAATTGCCAGCAAAATTGCCAACAAAATTGCCAACAAAATTGCCAACAAAGTTGCCAACAAAACTGCCAGCAAAATTGCCAACAAAGTTGCCAACAAAATTGCCAGCAAAATTGCCAACAAAATTGCCAACAAAATTGCCAACAAAGTTGCCAACAAAATTGCCAGCAAAATTGCCAGCAAATTTGCCCGCAAAATTGCCAACAAAATTGCAAACAAATTTGCCAACAAAGTTGCCAACAAAACTGCCAGCAAAATTGCCAACAAATTTGCCATCAAAATTGCCAACAAAGTTGCCAACAAAACTGCCAGCAAACTTGCCAACAAAGTTGCCAACAAAGTTGCCAACAAAATTGCCAGCAAAATTGCCCGCAAAATTGCCAACAAAGTTGCCAACAAAATTGCCAGCAAAATTGCCAACAAATTTGCCATCAAAATTGCCAGCAAAATTGCCAGCAAAGTTGCCAACAAATTTGCCACCAACAAATTTGCCAACAAAGTTGCCAACAAATTGGCCAACAAAGTTGCCAACAAACTTGCCAACAAAGTTGCCAACAAAGTTGCCAACAAAATTGCCAGCAAAATTGCCAGCAAAATTGCCAGCAAAGTAAAGTTGCCAACAAAATTGCCAACAAAATTGCCAAAAAATTGCCAGCAAAATTGCCAACAAAATTGCCAGCAAAATTGCCAGCAAAGTTGCCAACAAAATTGCCAGCAAATTTACCAGCAAAATTGCCAACAAAATTGCCAACAAATTTGCCAACAAAGTTGCCAACAAAATTGCCAGCAAAATTGCCAACAAAATTGCCATCAAAATTGCCAGCAAAGTTGCCAACAAAATTGCCAGCAAAATTGCCAGCAAAGTTGCCAACAAAATTGCCAGCAAAATGGCCAGCAAAATTGCCAACAAAATTGCCAGCAAAATTGCCAACAAAATTCAGCAAAATTGCCAGCAAAATTGCCAGCAAAATTGCCAGCAAAATTGCCAGCAAAATTGCCAGCAAAATTGCCAACAAAATTGCCAACAAAATTGCCAACAAAGTTGCCAACAAAACTGCCAGCAAAATTGCCAACAAAATTGCCAACAAAATTGCCAACAAAATTGCCAACAAAATTGCCAACAAAGTTGCCAACAAAACTGCCAGCAAAATTGCTAACAAAGTTGCCAACAAAATTGCCAGCAAAATTGCCAACAAAATTGCCAACAAAATTGCCAACAAAATTGCCAACAAAATTGCCAACAAAATTGCCAGCAAAATTGCCAACAAAATTGCCAGCAAAATTGCCAACAAAGTTGCCAACAAAATTGCCAGCAAAATTGCCAGCAAAATTGCCAGCAAAATTGCCAGCAAAATTGCCAACAAAATTGCCAACAAAATTGCCAACAAAGTTGCCAACAAAACTGCCAGCAAACTTGCCAACAAAGTTGCCAACAAAGTTGCCAACAAAATTGCCAGCAAAATTGCCAGCAAAATTGCCAACAAAGTTGCCAACAAAATTGCCAGCAAAATTGCCAACAAAATTGCCAACAAAATTGCCAACAAAATTGCCAACAAAGTTGCCAACAAAACTGCCAGCAAAATTGCTAACAAAGTTGCCAACAAAATTGCCAGCAAAATTGCCAACAAAATTGCCAACAAAATTGCCAACAAAGTTGCCAACAAAATTGCCAGCAAAATTGCCAGCAAAATTGCCAGCAAAATTGCCAACAAAATTGCCAACAAAATTGCCAACAAAGTTGCCAACAAAACTGCCAGCAAAATTGCCAACAAAGTTGCCAACAAAATTGCCAGCAAAATTGCCAACAAAATTGCCAACAAAATTGCCAACAAAGTTGCCAACAAAATTGCCAGCAAAATTGCCAGCAAATTTGCCAGCAAAATTGCCAACAAAATTGCAAACAAATTTGCCAACAAAGTTGCCAACAAAACTGCCAGCAAAATTGCCAACAAATTTGCCATCAAAATTGCCAGCAAAATTGCCAGCAAAGTTGCCAACAAATTTGCCACCAACAAATTTGCCAACAAAGTTGCCAACAAATTGGCCAACAAAGTTGCCAACAAACTTGCCAACAAAGTTGCCAACAAAGTTGCCAACAAAATTGCCAGCAAAATTGCCAGCAAAATTGCCAGCAAAGTAAAGTTGCCAACAAATTTGCCAACAAAGTTGCCAACAAAATTGCCATCAAAATTGCCAGCAAAGTTGCCAACAAAATTGCCAGCAAAATGGCCAACAAAATTGCCAACAAAATTGCCAAAAAATTGCCCGCAAAATTGCCAACAAAATTGCCAGCAAAATTGCCAACAAAGTTGCCAACAAAATTGCCAGCAAAATTGCCAGCAAAGTTGCCAACAAAATTGCCAGCAAATTTACCAGCAAAATTGCCAACAAAGTTGCCAACAAAATTGCCAGCAAAATTGCCAACAAAATTGCCATCAAAATTGCCAGCAAAGTTGCCAACAAAATTGCCCGCAAAATGGCCAGCAAAATTGCCAACAAAATTGCCAGCAAAATTGCCAACAAAATTGCCAACAAAATTGCCAACAAAGTTGCCAACAAAACTGCCAGCAAACTTGCCAACAAAGTTGCCAACAAAGTTGCCATCAAAATTGCCATCAAAATTGCCAGCAAAGTTGCCAACAAAATTGCCAGAAAAATGGCCAGCAAAATTGCCAACAAAATTGCCAGCAAAATTGCCAGCAAAGTTGCCAACAAAATTGCCAGCAAAATGGCCAGCAAAATTGCCAACAAAATTGCCAGCAAAATTGCCAACAAAATTCAGCAAAATTGCCAGCAAAATTGCCAGCAAAATTGCCAACAAAATTGCCAACAAAATTGCCAACAAAGTTGCCAACAAAACTGCCAGCAAACTTGCCAACAAAGTTGCCAACAAAGTTGCCAACAAAATTGCCAGCAAAATTGCCAGCAAAATTGCTAACAAAGTTGCCAACAAAATTGCCAGCAAAATTGCCAGCAAATTTTCCAGCAAAATTGCCAACAAAATTGCCAACAAATTTGCCAACAAAGTTGCCAACAAAATTGCCAACAAAATTGCCAGCAAAATGGCCAGCAAAATTGCCAACAAAATTGCCAGCAAAATTGCCAACAAAATTGCCAGCAAAATTGCCAACAAAATTCAGCAAAATTGCCAGCAAAATTGCCAGCAAAGTAAAGTTGCCAACAAATTTGCCAACAAAGTTGCCAACAAAATTGCCAGCAAAATTGCCAGCAAAATTGCCAACAAAATTGCCATCAAAATTGCCAGCAAAGTTGCCAACAAAATTGCGAACAAAATTGCCAACAAAGTTTCCAACAAAATTGCCAGCAAAATTGCCAGCAAATTTGCCAGCAAAATTGCCAACAAAATTGCCAACAAATTTGCCAACAAAGTTGCCAACAAATTTGCCAGCAAAATTGCCAACAAAATTGCCAACAAATTTGCCAACAAAGTTGCCAACAAAATTGCCATCAAAATTGCCAGCAAAGTTGCCAACAAAATTGCCAGCAAAATGGCCAACAAAATTGCCAACAAAATTGCCAGCAAAATTGCCAGCAAAGTAAAGTTGCCAACAAATTTGCCAACAAAGTTGCCAACAAAATTGCCAGCAAAATTGCCAGCAAAATTGCCAACAAAATTGCCATCAAAATTGCCAGCAAAGTTGCCAACAAAATTGCCAGCAAAATGGCCAACAAAATTGCCAACAAAATTGCCAACAAAATTGCTAGCAAAATTGCCAACAAAGTTGCCAACAAAATTGCCAGCAAAATTGCCAGCAAAATTGCCAACAAAATTGCCAACAAAATTGCCAACAAAGTTGCCAACAAAACTGCCAGCAAACTTGCCAACAAAGTTGCCAACAAAGTTGCCAACAAAATTGCCAGCAAAATTGCCAGCAAAATTGCAAACAAAGTTGCCAACAAAATTGCCAGCAAAATTGCCAACAAAATTGCCAACAAAATTGCCAACAAAGTTGCCAACAAAATTGCCAGCAAAATTGCCAGCAAAATTGCCAGCAAAATTGCCAACAAAATTGCCAACAAAATTGCCAGCAAAATTGCCAGCAAATTTGCCAGCAAAATTGCCAACAAAATTGCCAACAAATTTGCCAACAAAGTTGCCAACAAAATTGCCAGCAAAATTGCCAGCAAAATTGCCAACAAAATTGCCATCAAAATTGCCAGCAAAGTTGCCAACAAAATTGCCAGCAAAATGGCCAGCAAAATTGCCAACAAAATTGCCATCAAAATTGCCAGCAAAGTTGCCAACAAAATTGCCAGCAAAATGGCCAGCAAAATTGCCAACAAAATTGCCAGCAAAATTGCCAACAAAATTGCCAACAAAGTTGCCAACAAAATTGCCAGCAAAATTGCCAACAAAATTGCCAACAAAATTGCCAACAAAGTTGCCAACAAAATTGCCAGCAAAATTGCCAGCAAAATTGCCAGCAAAATTGCCAACAAAATTGCCAACAAAATTGCCAGCAAAATTGCCAGCAAATTTGCCAGCAAAATTGCCAACAAAATTGCCAACAAATTTGCCAACAAAGTTGCCAACAAAATTGCCAGCAAAATTGCCAGCAAAATTGCCAACAAAATTGCCATCAAAATTGCCAGCAAAGTTGCCAACAAAATTGCCAGCAAAATGGCCAGCAAAATTGCCAACAAAATTGCCAGCAAAATTGCCAACAAAATTCAGCAAAATTGCCAGCAAAATTGCCAGCAAAGTAAAGTTGCCAACAAATTTGCCAACAAAGTTGCCAACAAAATTGCCAGCAAAATTGCCAGCAAAATTGCCAACAAAATTGCCATCAAAATTGCCATCAAAATTGCCAGCAAAGTTGCCAACAAAATTGCCAGCAAAATTGCTATCAAAATTGCCATCAAAATTGCCAGCAAAGTAAAGTTGCCAACAAACTTGCCAACAAAGTTGCCAACAAAATTGCCAGCAAAATTGCCAGCAAAATTGCCAACAAAAATGCCAACAAAGTTGCCAACAAATTTGCCAACAAAGTTGCCAACAAACTTGCCAACAAAGTTGCCAACAAAGTTGCCAACAAAATTGCCAGCAAAATTGCCAACAAAATTGCCAACAAAGTTGCCAACGAAATTCAGCAAAATTGCTATCAAAATTGCCATCAAAATTGCCAGCAAAGTAAAGTTGCCAACAAATTTGCCAACAAAGTTGCCAACAAAATTGCCAGCAAAATTGCCAGCAAAATTGCCAACAAAATTGCCAACAAAGTTGCCAACAAAATTCAGCAAAATTGCTATCAAAATTGCCATCAAAATTGCCAGCAAAGTAAAGTTGCCAACAAATTTGCCAACAAAGTTGCCAACAAAATTGCCAGCAAAATTGCCATCGCTTAAATACTTAAATCAGAGAAATTCCACACACACACAATACATAGGCAAACTTAACGCTAATTAGCATTTTATTTCAGCTAACCTTAGTGCAGTGTAGATTATCGTAAATAATGTAATCGTCTTCGTTATTATCGTGATCGGCATATTCAAAATTGCCAGCAAAATTGTAAACAAAATTGCCAACAAAGTTGCCAACAAAATTGCCAGCAAAATTGCCAGCAAAATTGCCAACAAAATTGCCAACAAAATTGCCAACAAATTTGCCATTAACAAGTTTGCCATCAAAGTTGCCCACAAATTGGCCAACAAAATTGCCAACAAAGTTGCCAACAAAATTCAGCAAAATTGCCAGCAAAATTGCTATCAAAATTGCCATCAAAATTGCCAGCAAAGTAAAGTTGCCAACAAATTTGCCAACAAAGTTGCCAACAAACTTGCCAACAAAGTTGCCAACAAAGTTGCCAACTAAATTGCCAGCAAAATTGCCAACAAAATTGCCAACAAAATTCAGCAAAATTGCTATGAAAATTGCCATCAAAATTGCCAGCAAAGTAAAGTTGCCAACAAATTTGCCAACAAAGTTGCCAACAAAATTGCCAGCAAAATTGCAAGCAAAATTGCCCACAAAATTGCCAACAAAGTTGCCAACAAAGTTGCCAACAAAATTCAGCAAAATTGCTATCAAAATTGCCATCAAAATTGCCAGCAAAGTAAAGTTGCCAACAAGTTTGCCAACAAAGTTGCCAACAAAATTGCCAGCAAAATTGCCATCGCGTAAATACTTAAATCAGAGAAATTCCACACACACACAATACATAGGAAAACTTAACGCTAATTAGCATTTTATTTCAGCTAACCTTAGTGCAGTGTAGATTATCGTAAATAATGTAATCGTCTTCGTTATTATCGTGATCGGCATATTCAAAATTGCCAGCAAAATTGCCAACAAAATTGCCAACAAAGTTGCCAACAAAATTGCCAGCAAAATTGCCCGCAAAATTGCCAACAAAATTGCCAGCAAAATTGCTAACAAAATTGCCATCAAAATTGCCCGCAAAATTGCCAGCAAAATTGCCAACAAAATTGCCAACAAAATTGCCAACAAATTTGCCACCAACAAATTTGCCAACAAAGTTGCCAACAAATTGGCCAACAAAATTGCCAACAAAGTTGCCAACAAAATTCAGCAAAATTGCCAGCAAAATTGCTATCAAAAATGCCATCAAAATTGCCAGCAAAGTAAGTTGCCAACAAATTTGCCAACAAAGTTGCCAACAAATTTGCCAACAAAGTTGCCAACAAAATTGCCAGCAAAATTGCCAGCAAAATTGCCAGCAAAATTACCAGCAAAATTGCCCGCAAAGTTGCCAACAAAATTGCCCGCAAAATTGCCAGCAAAATTGCCAGCAAAATTGCCAACAAAATTGCCAGCAAAGTAAAGTTGCCAACAAATTTGCCAACAAAGTTGCTAACAAAATTCAGCAAAATTGCTATCAAAATTGCCATCAAAATTGCCATCGCGTAAATACTTAAATCAGAGAAATTCCACACACACACAATACATAGGCAAACTTAACGCTAATTAGCATTTTATTTCAGCTAACCTTAGTGCAGTGTAGATTATCGTAAATAATGTAATCGTCTTCGTTATTATCGTGATCGGCATATTCAAAATTGCCAGCAAAATTGCCAACAGAATTGCCAACAAAGTTGCCAACAAAATTGCCAGCAAAATTGCCAACAAAATTGCCAACAAAGTTGCCAACAAATTTGCCACCAACAAATTTGCCAACAAAGTTGCCAACAAATTGGCCAACAAATTGGCCAACAAAGTTGCCAACAAACTTGTCAACAAAGTTGCCAACAAAGTTGCTAACAAAATTGCCCGCAAAATTGCCAACAAAATTGCCAACAAAGTTGCCAACAAAATTCAGCAAAATTGCCAGCAAAATTGCTATCAAAATTGCCATCAAAATTGCCAGCAAAGTAAAGTTACCAACAAATTTGCCAACAAAGTTGCCAACAAAATTGCCAGCAAAATTGCCAGCAAAATTGCCAACAAAATTGCCATCAAAATTGCCAGCAAAGTTGCCAACAAAATTGCCAGCAAAATTGCCAACAAAATTGCCAACAAAATTGCCAACAAAGTGGCCAACAAAATTCAGCAAAATTGCCAGCAAAATTGCTTTCAAAATTGCCATCAAAATTGCCAGCAAAGTAAAGTTGCCAACAAATTTGCCCACAAAGTTGCCAACAAATTTGCCCACAAAGTTGGAAACAAACTTGCCAACAAAGTTGCCAACAAAGTTGCCAACAAAGTTGCCAACAAAATTGCCAGCAAAATTGCCAGCCAAATTGCTATCAAAATTGCCATCAAAATTGCCAGCAAAGTAAAGTTGCCAACAAATTTGCCAACAAAGTTGCCAACAAAATTGCCAGCAAAATTGCCAGCAAAATTGCCAACAAAATTGCCAACAAAGTTGCCAACAAAATTCAGCAAAATTGCTATCAAAATTGCCATCAAAATTGCCAGCAAAGTAAAGTTGCCAACAAATTTGCCAACAAAGTTGCCAACAAAATTGCCAGCAAAATTGCCATCGCGTAAATACTTAAATCAGAGAAATTCCACACACACACAATACATAGGCAAACTTAACGCTAATTAGCATTTTATTTCAGCTAACCTTAGTGCAGTGTAGATTATCGTAAATAATGTAATCGTCTTCGTTATTATCGTGATCGGCATATTCAAAATTGCCAGCAAAATTGCCAACAAAATTGCCAACAAAGTTGCCAACAAAATTGCCAGCAAAATTGCCAGCAAAATTGCCAACAAAATTGCCATCAAAATTGCCAGCAAAATTGCCAGCAAAATTGCCAACAAAATTGCCAACAAAGTTGCCAACAAATTTGCCACCAACAAATTTGCCAACAAAGTTGCCAACAAATTGGTTAACAAAATTGCCAACAAAGTTGCCAACAAAATTCAGCAACAATTCGTTAGTCAAAGGTAGAAAAATGCTATTGGTTTGACTAAAACTTTATGTCAGACCTGAAGTTTGAATAGTCAAACCTAGGAGCGCCTGAGCTTCGGTGTTTTACTATAGCATATCTAAAACATTATTGATCGAGCGAAGCGAGATCTCCAAATCAACTTGGGCAAATCGGCATTGTATGTACGTATGTATGTATGTTTGTTTGTCCGAGGATAACATTCTAAGCGTTTATCCGATCATCGTGAAATTTGGTATATACGTAGGTAATGATGGCACAATTTTGGTGTGACTCAATGAGCTAAAAACTTTAGGGGGGCTATTGGGATATTGGAGTTCAAGATGGGTAAAAAAAATGAAAATGAGACTATTAGGTTAAATGAGACGTCAAATGAAAGGTCTTTATTAGTACATTTCGACCCCGTTTTTATTTTTAGTAAAGTGTTTGCAGTTTTTGAGTTATTAGCCATAATAAAAACTAAACTTTGACATAATTCACAGATTACACCAGTAAACCCACAGTGCTGTAATTTGGTATGCATGTAGCTTAAGTATCACAAATATAGGTAAAAGTCTGAAATCTAGAATAACTGCAATTTGTACCCCAAAAAAGGGTAACCAATTAACATGAACTCCCGTTACCTGTAAGTAATTTGAATGAAAATTTTATTGGATATTTATTTCGTGGCACTATTTTGAAAGTCAAAGATTACGAATAATATTTTTTTTGTTTATATGGTAGACTCGCGAGATCTCAGTTCGGGGCGAAATAGTTTTAAAAAGGTTTTTGTTTCTAATTTCTAGCTCCCAGTATAAAAGTGTACTGAATACCGGCTACACCGGTTCATTCTATTGGACCTCACCGATGTTTTAAACGAATTATCATATTAATTGCGAATACTCAAGAGTGTTACGCTTACGTAACATAATGACGATGTGTGTTTTGCCAATAATCACTGTTAGTAACTCAGTATCTGTGGTCATAAATATAATCAAATTGACTTATTATGTACCCGATGAACTTATTTCAACGAACTTGCTGTATTTTACGAGCCTGGCATCGATTTAGCCGTGTCCATTTTTTCAGATTAACCAATAGATCTTTAATATTATCTTGTGATAAATTATGCTAGATTCTGTCTATGCTAGATTTGTGTGAGACTCTTTATAGTAGGTAGTATGTCATACTTATGTTATAAAAAAACTATTAAATGGAATTGGTAGAAGATTGTCAGTGGGTCAGTCGGTCAGTAGGTCAGTGGGTCACTAGGTTTATGGGTCAGTGGGTCAGGTCAGTGGGTCAGTCGGTCAGTAGGTTTATGGGTCAGTGGGTCAGTTCAGTAGGTCAGTAGGTCAGTGGGTCAGTAGGTCAGTGGGTCAGTAGGTCAGTGGGTCAGTAGGCCAGTAGGTCAGTAGGTCAGTAGGTCACTAGGTTTATGGGTCAGTGGGTCAGTTCAGTAGGTCAGTAGGTCAGTGGGTCAGTAGGTCAGTGGGTCAGTAGGTCAGTGGGTCAGTAGGCCAGTAGGTCAGTAGGTCAGTAGGTCACTAGGTTTATGGGTCAGTGGGTCAGGTCAGTGGGTCAGTCGGTCAGTAGGTCAGTAGGTCACTAGGTTTATGGGTCAGTGGGGCAGTTCAGTAGGTCAGTAGGTCAGTGGGTCAGTAGGTCAGTGGGTCAGTAGGCCAGTAGGTCAGTAGGTCAGTAGGTCACTAGGTTTATGGGTCAGTGAGTCAGGTCAGTAGGTCAGCAGGTCAGTAAGTCACTAGGTTTATGGGTCAGTGGGTCAGGTCAGTAGGTCACTAGGTTTATGGGTCAGGTCAGTAGGTCAGTCGGTCAGTTGATCAGTCGGTCAGTAGGTCAGTTGGTCAGGGGGTCAGTAGGTCAGTGGGTCAGTCGGTCAGTAGGTCACTAGGTTTATGGGTCAGTGGGTCAGGTCAGTAGGTCAGTAGGTCAGTAGGTTTATGGGTCAGTGGGTCAGGTCAGTAGGTCAGTAGGTCAGTAGGTCAGTAGGTCAGTCGGTCAGTAGGTAGGCAAACGTCGTGTAAAAACAACATCTGCAGCAAAAAACGCCGATCCTTTAACGGCATGAGCTTATGAAACCTACACGATTCCTCGTAAGTCATGCTTCTTTTACAATGGGTGCGATAGTTTAATGTTTTAATAAATTGGGATTGAATGCGCTCAATATCTTGCTCATATATTATGTATTGTGGGTTCCACATAGTGCAACAGCATTCCAAGACGCTACGGACATAAGAATAATAAAGAACTTTAATACATTCAGTGCCGGAGAACTGCCGACTAACACGTAAGACAAACCCTAGATTTCTGTAAGCTTTTGCAACCACTGCCGCGACTTGAGACTTGAATTACTATAAATATTCGTAATTATTTTAGCAACCGATTGTAGACATCTGATTGTTTAGTTCAAAATATGCGACCTGGATCTTATAATTTTATTATATTATTATTTCGTCTATATCGTCGTATTTCAGCAAGGAAGAAAATCATGCGACTAATATAAGTCTCAGATATGAACGTGGATGGATGTAGAAGTAGAGGAAGGTAGAAGAAGAGATGGATGGACTGTGATAGAATGATATGGGTAGGAAGGAAGTGATAACGGAGATGATCACGAAATCACCTCCGCTAACGCGGAAGTGATCTCTGAGTCATCTACATCAGACAGAGCAAACACTTTACAGATACACCGACCTCGCCGGCGAAGTCAATGAGTCCCTTCAGTCGCCGCCTATACGAGGTACAAACATGTACCCGGGCGCTTCTCTCCCATCCCTACCCTGGCAACTGCCCAAGCCGAGGCTTGTACCTAAGTGGTGCCCATGAAAAGTCCGCGCCCGCCCGTCGCCGAGCGAGCTGTGTTTTTAGCGAGCTCCGCGTCAAAAAATCAGGAAATATACAATACAGTGCAAAATAGTGACTTGTGACACGTCAAAATTTGCGCCAAGTGATGGCGCACACGTGGGTGAAAACCAAATTTTAATAAGTGTTGTGCGCGAAAAGTTATTGGCGAAAAAAGGAAAAATTTTAAACTTCAAAAAAATCCGCTGAACGATTTTGAGTGGTGACCCCTGTTTTTTACACTGCCCGAAAGAGCGCCTCGTGGGCCTCTACACGTCGGACCTTTTTCCGGATTTTTCCGTGCAGGAACACGGAAGTTAATCCGGAAAAACCAAAAACCATGTGGCCACGAGGTCTGGACCCAGGGCAGCTGGACAAAAACCGAAAACGGAGGCACTTGGACACCAGTGCGACGAGTGCGGAGGCATTTTGAAAAGTTCAAAAAGGTCAATTTTTGGACATTTACGGACAATTTTAAAAATCGTGTTTCTAAAAAACCTTATAACTCCAAAAATAAATCTTTTAGGTGTTAATTTTATTGTTTCATATGGTTAGTAATTAGGTTTTTTATGTATGTTTTAAATTTGAGAATTTTTGGTCAAGTAGTTTAGAAGATATTATGTGTTGACCTTTTGACCCACATTCAAGGTACCCTGGAAATTACAGGTAGGGAAAAAGTTCTAAAGACAATTTGTGACATTTATTATTTCTATTAGATTTGCAATTTAAAATTTTTCAAAAAACTATATTTTGAGCAAGTTCTGATACTTTTAATTAATAAATTAGTATAGTGAGAAGGTACGCGTGATATTTGTGTGCCAGTATATCGGGTCTGTCAACAAGTAACCTCATTTTAAGTTTCGTATTTCTGCGCTTACTGAGATTACGTATGTTGACCCACTGACCTGACCCACTGACCTGCTGACTCACTGACCCCCTGACACACTGACCTACTGACCTACTGACCTGACCCATAAACCTAGTGACCTACTGACCCACTGGCCTACTGACCCCCTGACCAACTGACCTACTGACCGACTGACCTACTGACCCACTGACCTGCTGACTCACTGATCCCCTGACCAACTGACCTACTGACCTACTGACCTGACCAACTGACCCATAAACCTAGTGACCTACTGACCTGACCCACTGACCCATAAACCTAGTGACCTACTGACCCACTGACCTACTGAACTAGTGATCACGCTAATTAGCATTTTATTTCAGCTAACCTTAGTGCAGTGTAGATTATCGTAAATAATGTAATCGTCTTCGTTATTATCGTGATCGGCATATTCAAAATTGCCAGCAAAATTGCCAGCAAAACTGCCAGCAAAATTGCCAACAAAATTGCCAACAAAGTTGCCAACAAAATTGCCAGCAAAATTGCCAGCAAAATTGCCAGCAAAATTGCCAGCAAAATTGCCAGCAAAATTGCCAGCAAAATTGCCAACAAAATTGCCAGCAAAATTGCCAGCAAAATTGCCAACAAAATTGCCAGCAAAATTGCCATCAAAATTGCCAGCAAAATTGCCAGCAAAATTGCCAACAAAATTGCCAACAAAGTTGCCAACAAATTTGCCAACAAAGTTGCCAACAAACTTGCCAACAAAGTTGCCAACAAAGTTGCCAACAAAATTGCCCGCAAAATTGCCAACAAAATTGCCAACAAAGTTGCCAACAAAATTCAGCAAAATTGCTATCAAAATTGCCATCAAAATTGCCAGCAAACTAAAGTTGCCAACAAGTTTGCCAACAAAGTTGCCAACAAAATTGCCAGCAAAATTGCCATCGCGTAAATACTTAAATCAGAGAAATTCCACACACACACAATACATAGGCAAACTTAACGCTAATTAGCATTTTATTTCAGCTAACCTTAGTGCAGTGTAGATTATCGTAAATAATATAATCGTCTTCGTTATTATCGTGATCGGCATATTCAAAATTGCCAGCAAAATTGCCAACAAAATTGCCAACAAAGTTGCCAACAAAATTGCCAGCAAAATTGCCATCAAAATTGCCAGCAAAATTGCCAGCAAAATTGCCAACAAAATTGCCAACAAAGTTGCCAACAAATTTGCCACCAACAAATTTGCCAACAAAGTTGCCAACAAATTGGCCAACAAAATTGCCAACAAAGTTGCCAACAAAATTCAGCAAAATTGCCAGCAAAATTGCTATCAAAAATGCCATCAAAATTGCCAGCAAAGTAAAGTTGCCAACAAATTTGACAACAAAGTTGCCAACAAATTTGCCAACAAAGTGGCCAACAAAATTGCCAGCAAAATTGCCAGCAAAATTGCCAGCAAAATTGCCAGCAAAATTGCCCGCAAAGTTACCAACAAAATTGCCCACAAAATTGCCAGCAAAATTGCCAGCAAAATTGCCAACAAAATTGCCCGCAAAATTGCCAACAAAATTGCCAACAAAGTTGCCAACAAAATTCAGCAAAATTGCTATCAAAATTGCCATCAAAATTGCCAGCAAAGTAAAGTTGCCAACAAATTTGCCAACAAAGTTGCCAACAAAATTGCCAGCAAAATTGCCATCGCGTAAATACTTAAATCAGAGAAATTCCACACACACACAATACATAGGCAAACTTAACGCTAATTAGCATTTTATTTCAGCTAACCTTAGTGCAGTGTAGATTATCGTAAATAATATAATCGTCTTCGTTATTATCGTGATCGGCATATTCAAAATTGCCAGCAAAATTGCCAACAAAATTGCCAACAAAGTTGCCAACAAAATTGCCAGCAAAATTGCCAGCAAAATTGCCAACAAAATTGCCAGCAAAATTGCCAACAAAATTGCCATCAAAATTGCCAGCAAAATTGCCAGCAAAATTGCCAACAAAATTGCCAACAAAGTTGCCAACAAATTTGCCACCAACAAATTTGCCAACAAAGTTGCCAACAAATTGGCCAACAAAATTGCCAACAAAGTTGCCAACAAAATTCAGCAAAATTGCCAGCAAAATTGCTATCAAAAATGCCATCAAAATTGCCAGCAAAGTAAAGTTGCCAACAAATTTGACAACAAAGTTGCCAACAAATTTGCCAACAAAGTGGCCAACAAAATTGCCAGCAAAATTGCCAGCAAAATTGCCAGCAAAATTGCCAGCAAAATTGCCCGCAAAGTTACCAACAAAATTGCCCACAAAATTGCCAGCAAAATTGCCAGCAAAATTGCCAACAAAATTGCCCGCAAAATTGCCAACAAAATTGCCAACAAAGTTGCCAACAAAATTGCCAGCAAAATTGCCAGCAAAATTGCCAACAAAATTGCCAGCAAAATTGCCAACAAAATTGCCATCAAAATTGCCAGCAAAATTGCCAGCAAAATTGCCAACAAAATTGCCAACAAAGTTGCCAACAAATTTGCCACCAACAAATTTGCCAACAAAGTTGCCAACAAATTGGCCAACAAAATTGCCAACAAAGTTGCCAACAAAATTCAGCAAAATTGCCAGCAAAATTGCTATCAAAATTGCCATCAAAATTGCCAGCAAAGTAAAATTGCCAACAAAGTTGCCAACAAAATTGCCAGCAAAATTGCCAGCAAAATTGCCAGCAAAATTGCCAACAAAGTTGCCAACAAATTTGCCAACAAAGTTGCCAACAAACTTGCCAACAAAGTTGCCAACAAAGTTGCCAACGAAATTGCCAGCAAAATTGCCAACAAAATTGCCAACAAAGTTGCCAACAAAATTCAGCAAAATTGCTATCAAAATTGCCAACAAACTTGCCAACAAAGTTGCCAACAAAGTTGCCAACGAAATTGCCAGCAAAATTGCCAACAAAATTGCCAACAAAGTTGCCAACAAAATTCAGCAAAATTGCTATCAAAATTGCCATCAAAATTGCCAGCAAAGTAAAGTTGCCAACAAATTTGCCAACAAAGTTGCCAACAAAATTGCCAGCAAAATTGCCATCGCGTAAATACTTAAATCAGAGAAATTCCACACACACACAATACATAGGCAAACTTAACGCTAATTAGCATTTTATTTCAGCTAACCTTAGTGCAGTGTAGATTATCGTATATAATGTAATCGTCTTCGTTATTATCGTGATCGGCATATTCAAAATTGCCAGCAAAATTGCCAACAAAATTGCCAACAAAGTTGCCAACAAAATTGCCAGCAAAATTGCCAGCAAAATTGCCAACAAAATTGCCATCAAAATTGCCAGCAAAATTGCCAGCAAAATTGCCAACAAAATTGCCAACAAAATTGCCAACAAATTTGCCACCAACAAATTTGCCAACAAAGTTGCCAACAAATTGGCCAACAAAATTGCCAACAAAGTTGCCAACAAAATTCAGCAAAATTGCCAGCAAAATTGCTATCAAAAATGCCATCAAAATTGCCAGCAAAGTAAGTTGCCAACAAATTTGCCAACAAAGTTGCCAACAAATTTGCCAACAAAGTTGCCAACAAAATTGCCAGCAAAATTGCCAGAAAAATTGCCAGCAAAATTACCAGCAAAATTGCCCGCAAAGTTGCCAACAAAATTGCCCGCAAAATTGCCAGCAAAATTGCCACCAAAATTGCCAACAAAATTGCCAGCAAAGTAAAGTTGCCAACAAATTTGCCAACAAAGTTGCCAACAAAATTGCCAGCAAAATTGCCATCGCGTAAATACTTAAATC
This sequence comes from Philereme transversata, assembly GCA_963924445.1. Lineage (NCBI taxonomy): Eukaryota > Metazoa > Arthropoda > Insecta > Lepidoptera > Geometridae > Philereme > Philereme transversata. The sequence goes on from OZ004353.1 coordinate 12,284,808, forward strand.
AGAGAAATTCCACAAACACACAATACATAGGCAAACTTAACGCTAATTAGCATTTTATTTCAGCTAACCTTAGTGCAGTGTAGATTATCGTAAATAATGTAATCGTCTTCGTTATTATCGTGATCGGCATATTCAAAATTGCCAGCAAAATTGCCAACAAAATTGCCAACAAAGTTGCCAACAAAATTGCCAGCCAAATTGCCAGCAAAATTGCCAACAAAATTGCCATCAAAATTGCCAGCAAAATTGCCAATAAAATTGCTATCAAAATTGCCATCAAAATTGCCAGCAAAGTAAAGTTGCCAACAAATTTGCCAACAAAGTTGCCAACAAATTTGCCAACAAACTTGCCAACAAATTTGCCAACAAAGTTGCCAACAAAGTTGCCAACAAAATTGCCAACAAAATTGCCAACAAAGTTGCCAACAAAATTCAGCAAAATTGCCAGCAAAATTGCTATCAAAATTGCCATCAAAATTGCCAGCAAAGTAAAGTTGCCAACAAATTTGCCAACAAAGTTGCCAACAAATTTGCCAACAAAGTTGCCAACAAACTTGCCAACAAAGTTGCCAACAAAGTTGCCAACAAAATTGCCAGCAAAATTGCCAACAAAATTGCCAACAAAGTTGCCAACAAAATTCAGCAAAATTGCTATCAAAATTGCCATCAAAATTGCCAGAAAAGTAAAGTTGCCAACAAATTTGCCAACAAAGTTGCCAACAAAATTGCCAGCAAAATTGCCATCGCGTAAATACTTAAATCAGAGAAATTCCACACACACACAATACATAGGCAAACTTAACGCTAATTAGCATTTTATTTCAGCTAACCTTAGTGCAGTGTAGATTATCGTAAATAATGTAATCGTCTTCGTTATTATCGTGATCGGCATATTCAAAATTGCCAGCAAAATTGCCAACAAAATTGCCAACAAAGTTGCCAACAAAATTGCCAGCAAAATTGCCAGCAAAATTGCCAACAAAATTGCCAGCAAAATTGCCAACAAAAATGCCATCAAAATTGCCAGCAAAATTGCCACCAAAATTGCCAACAAAATTGCCAACAAAGTTGCCAACAAATTTGCCACCAACAAATTTGCCAACAAAGTTGCCAACAAATTGGCCAACAAAATTGCCAACAAAGTTGCCAACAAAATTCAGCAAAATTGCTATCAAAATTGCCATCAAAATTGCCAGCAAAGTAAAGTTGCCAACAAATTTGCCAACAAAGTTGCCAACAAAATTGCCAGCAAAATTGCCATCGCGTAAATACTTAAATCAATGAAATTCCACACACACACAATACATAGGCAAACTTAACGCTAATTAGCATTTTATTTCAGCTAACCTTAGTGCAGTGTAGATTATCGTAAATAATGTAATCGTCTTCGTTATTATCGTGATCGGCATATTCAAAATTGCCAGCAAAATTGCCAACAAAATTGCCAACAAAGTTGCCAACAAAATTGCCAGCAAAATTGCCAGCAAAATTGCCAACAAAATTGCCAACAAAATTGCCAACAAATTTGCCACCAACAAATTTGCCATCAAAGTTGCCAACAAATTGGCCAACAAAATTGCCAACAAAGTTGCCAACAAAATTCAGCAAAATTGCCAGCAAAATTGCTATCAAAATTGCCATCAAAATTGCCAGCAAAGTAAAGTTGCCAACAAATTTGCCAACAAAGTTGCCAACAAATTTGCCAACAAAGTTGCCAACAAACTTGCCAACAAAGTTGCCAACAAAGTTGCCAACTAAATTGCCAGCAAAATTGCCAACAAAATTGCCAACAAAGTTGCCAACAAAATTCAGCAAAATTGCTATCAAAATTGCCATCAAAATTGCCAGCAAAGTAAAGTTGCCAACAAATTTGCCAACAAAGTTGCCAACAAAATTGCCAGCAAAATTGCAAGCAAAATTGCCAACAAAATTGCCAACAAAGTTGCCAACAAAATTCAGCAAAATTGCTATCAAAATTGCCATCAAAATTGCCAGCAAAGTAAAGTTGCCAACAAATTTGCCAACGAAGTTGCCAACAAAATTGCCAGCAAAATTGCCATCGCGTAAATACTTAAATCAGAGAAATTCCACACACACACAATACATAGGCAAACTTAACGCTAATTAGCATTTTATTTCAGCTAACCTTAGTGCAGTGTAGATTATCGTAAATAATGTAATCGTCTTCGTTATTATCGTGATCGGCATATTCAAAATTGCCAGCAAAATTGCCAACAAAATTGCCAACAAAGTTGCCAACAAAATTGCCAACAAAGTTGCCAACAAAATTGCCAGCAAAATTGCCAGCAAAATTGCCAACAAAATTGCCATCAAAATTGCCAGCAAAATTGCCAGCAAAATTGCCAACAAAATTGCCAACAAAGTTGCCAACAAATTTGCCACCAACAAATTTGCCAACAAAGTTGCCAACAAATTGGCCAACAAAATTGCCAACAAAGTTGCCAACAAAATTCAGCAAAATTGCCAGCAAAATTGCTATCAAAATTGCCATCAAAATTGCCAGCAAAGTAAAGTTGCCAACAAACTTGCCAACAAAGTTGCCAACAAACTTGCCAACAAAGTTGCCAACAAAGTTGCCAACAAAATTGCCAGCAAAATTGCCAGCAAAATTGCCAACGAAATTGCCAACAAAGTTGCTAACAAAATTCAGCAAAATTGCTATCAAAATTGCCATCAAAATTGCCCGCAAAGTAAAGTTGCCAACAAATTTGCCCACAAAGTTGCCAACAAAATTGCCAGCAAAATTGCCAGCAAAATTGGCAACAAAATTGGCAACAAAGTTGCCAACAAAGTTGCCAACAAAGTTGCCAACAAACTTGCCAACAAAGTTGCCAACAAAGTTGCCAACAAAATTGCCAGCAAAATTGCCAACAAAATTGCCAACAAAGTTGCCAACGAAATTCAGCAAAATTGCTATCAAAATTGCCATCAAAATTGCCAGCAAAGTAAAGTTGCCAACAAATTTGCCAACAAAGTTGCCAACAAAATTGCCAGCAAAATTGCCAGCAAAATTGCCAACAAAATTGCCAACAAAGTTGCCAACAAATTTGCCACCAACAAATTTGCCAACAAAGTTGCCAACAAATTGGCCAACAAAATTGCCAACAAAGTTGCCAACAAAATTCAGCAAAATTGCCAGCAAAATTGCTATCAAAATTGCCATCAAAATTGCCAGCAAAGTAAAGTTGCCAACAAACTTGCCAACAAAGTTGCCAACAAAGTTCCCAACAAAATTGCCAGCAAAATTGCCAGCAAAATTGCCAACAAAATTGCGAACAAAGTTGCTAACAAAATTCAGCAAAATTGCTATCAAAATTGCCATCAAAATTGCCCGCAAAGTAAAGTTGCCAACAAATTTGCCAACAAAGTTGCCAACAAAATTGCCAGCAAAATTGCCAGCAAAATTGCCAACAAAATTGCCAACAAAGTTGCCAACAAATTTGCCAACAAACTTGCCAACAAACTTGCCAACAAAGTTGCCCAGAAAGTTGCCAACAAAATTGCCAGCAAAATTGCCAACAAAATTGCCAACAAAGTTGCCAACAAAATTCAGCAAAATTGCTATCAAAATTGCCATCAAAATTGCCAGCAAAGTAAAGTTGCCAACAAATTTGCCAACAAAGTTGCCAACAAAATTGCCAGCAAAATTGCAAGCAAAATTGCCAACAAAATTGCCAACAAAGTTGCCAACAAAATTCAGCAAAATTGCTATCAAAATTGCCATCAAAATTGCCAGCAAAGTAAAGTTGCCAACAAATTTGCCAACAAAGTTGCCAACAAAATTGCCAGCAAAATTGCCATCGCGTAAATACTTAAATCAGAGAAATTCCACACACACACAATACATAGGCAAACTTAACGCTAATTAGCATTTTATTTCAGCTAACCTTAGTGCAGTGTAGATTATCGTAAATAATGTAATCGTCTTCGTTATTATCGTGATCGGCATATTCAAAATTGCCAGCAAAATTGTCAACAAAATTGCCAACAAAGTTGCCAACAAAATTGCCAACAAAGTTGCCAACAAAATTGCCAGCAAAATTGCCAGCAAAATTGCCAACAAAATTGCCAGCAAAATTGCCAACAAAATTGCCATCAAAATTGCCAGCAAAATTGCCAGCAAAATTGCCAACAAAATTGCCAACAAAGTTGCCAACAAATTTGCCACCAACAAATTTGCCAACAAAGTTGCCAACAAATTGGCCAACAAAATTGCCAACAAAGTTGCCAACAAAATTCAGCAAAATTGCCAGCAAAATTGCTATCAAAATTGCCATCAAAATTGCCAGCAAAGTAAAGTTGCCAACAAACTTGCCAACAAAGTTGCCAACAAACTTGCCAACAAAGTTGCCAACAAAGTTGCCAACAAAATTGCCAGCAAAATTGCCAGCAAAATTGCCAACGAAATTGCCAACAAAGTTGCTAACAAAATTCAGCAAAATTGCTATCAAAATTGCCATCAAAATTGCCCGCAAAGTAAAGTTGCCAACAAATTTGCCCACAAAGTTGCCAACAAAATTGCCAGCAAAATTGCCAGCAAAATTGGCAACAAAATTGGCAACAAAGTTGCCAACAAAGTTGCCAACAAAGTTGCCAACAAACTTGCCAACAAAGTTGCCAACAAAGTTGCCAACAAAATTGCCAGCAAAATTGCCAACAAAATTGCCAACAAAGTTGCCAACGAAATTCAGCAAAATTGCTATCAAAATTGCCATCAAAATTGCCAGCAAAGTAAAGTTGCCAACAAATTTGCCAACAAAGTTGCCAACAAAATTGCCAGCAAAATTGCCAGCAAAATTGCCAACAAAATTGCCAACAAAGTTGCCAACAAATTTGCCACCAACAAATTTGCCAACAAAGTTGCCAACAAATTGGCCAACAAAATTGCCAACAAAGTTGCCAACAAAATTCAGCAAAATTGCCAGCAAAATTGCTATCAAAATTGCCATCAAAATTGCCAGCAAAGTAAAGTTGCCAACAAACTTGCCAACAAAGTTGCCAACAAAGTTGCCAACAAAATTGCCAGCAAAATTGCCAGCAAAATTGCCAACAAAATTGCGAACAAAGTTGCTAACAAAATTCAGCAAAATTGCTATCAAAATTGCCATCAAAATTGCCCGCAAAGTAAAGTTGCCAACAAATTTGCCAACAAAGTTGCCAACAAAATTGCCAGCAAAATTGCCAGCAAAATTGCCAACAAAATTGCCAACAAAGTTGCCAACAAATTTGCCAACAAACTTGCCAACAAACTTGCCAACAAAGTTGCCCACAAAGTTGCCAACAAAATTGCCAGCAAAATTGCCAACAAAATTGCCAACAAAGTTGCCAACGAAATTCAGCAAAATTGCTATCAAAATTGCCATCAAAATTGCCAGCAAAGTAAAGTTGCCAACAAATTTGCCAACAAAGTTGCCAACAAAATTGCCAGCAAAATTGCCAGCAAAATTGCCAACAAAATTGCCAACAAAGTTGCCAACAAAGTTCAGCAAAATTGCTATCAAAATTGCCATCAAATTTGCCAGCAAAGTAAAGTTGCCAACAAATTTGCCAACAAAGTTGCCAACAAAATTGCCCGCAAAATTGCCATCGCGTAAATACTTAAATCAGAGAAATTCCACACACACACAATACATAGGCAAACTTAACGCTAATTAGCATTTTATTTCAGCTAACCTTAGTGCAGTGTAGATTATCGTAAATAATGTAATCGTCTTCGTTATTATCGTGATCGGCATATTCAAAATTGCCAGCAAAATTGCCAACAAAATTGCCAACAAAGTTGCCAACAAAATTGCCAGCAAAATTGCCAGCAAAATTGCCAACAAAATTGCCAGCAAAATTGCCAGCAAAATTGCCAACAAAATTGCCAACAAAATTGCCAACAAATTTGCCACCAACAAATTTGCCATCAAAGTTGCCAACAAATTGGCCAACAAAATTTCCAACAAAGTTGCCAACAAAATTCAGCAAAATTGCTATCAAAATTGCCATCAAAATTGCCAGCAAAGTAAAGTTGCCAACAAATTTGCCAACAAAGTTGCCAACAAAATTGCCAGCAAAATTGCCCGCAAAATTGCCAACAAAATTGCCCACAAAGTTGCCAACAAATTTGCCAACAAAGTTGCCAACAAACTTGCCAACAAAGTGGCCAACAAAGTTGCCAACAAAATTGCCAGCAAAATTGCCAACAAAATTGCCAACAAAATTGCCAACAAAATTCAGCAAAATTGCTATCAAAATTGCCATCAAAATTGCCAGCAAAGTAAAGTTGCCAACAAATTTGCCAACAAAGTTGCCAACAAAATTGCCAGCAAAATTGCCATCGCGTAAATACTTAAATCAGAGAAATTCCACACACACACAATACATAGGCAAACTTAACGCTAATTAGCATTTTATTTCAGCTAACCTTAGTGCAGTGTAGATTATCGTAAATAATGTAATCGTCTTCGTTATTATCGTGATCGGCATATTCAAAATTGCCAGCAAAATTGCCAACAAAATTGCCAACAAAGTTGCCAACAAAATTGCCAACAAAGTTGCCAACAAATTTGCCACCAACAAATTTGCCAACAAAGTTGCCAACAAATTGGCCAACAAAGTTGCCAACAAACTTGTCAACAAAGTTGCCAACAAAGTTGCTAACAAAATTTCCAGCAAAATTGCCAACAAAATTGCCAACAAAGTTGCCAACAAAATTCAGCAAAATTGCCAGCAAAATTGCTATCAAAATTGCCATCAAAATTGCCAGCAAAGTAAAGTTGCCAACAAATTTGCCAACAAAGTTGCCAACAAAATTGCCAGCAAAATTTCCAGCAAAATTGCCACCAAAATTGCCATCAAAATTGCCAGCAAAGTTGCCAACAAAATTGCCAGCAAAATTGCCAACAAAATTGCCAACAAAATTGCCAGCAAAATTGCCAACAAAATTCAGCAAAATTGCCAGCAAAATTGCCAGCAAAGTAAAGTTGCCAACAAATTTGCCAACAAAGTTGCCAACAAATTTGCCAACAAAGTTGCCAAAAAAATTGCCAGCAAAATTGCCAACAAAATTGCCCACCAACCAAAATACCCCTAAAAAGAGTAACCAATATAGATTACCTGCCGTTACTGATTGGTCATAAAGGAGTGTATTAATGAAAAATTAAATGAAAACTTGTAAAGCATCGAGGTGTTTTTCTATTAAGCTCGCTTTCAAATGCTAAGATTACAATAAGAATAATTTAAGCTTAAAACTAAGTACAATAAGTAAATAAATGCAAAGAATACATATAGTTAAAGGAATATATATGTAGATACAGATATATAGATAATTATTTTAATTTTAATGAACGGGTGAGTCTGTTTGTATGTGTGGTTGAGTGAGTTAAAGTGTGTGTGTGTGTGTATGCGCGTGGGGGTATGTAGTATGCGTGAGCTATTATGAATTTATGATTTATGATAATGTATGATTGTTTAGGGAGTTTTAGGGAGATAACAAAGTCTTCTGTTTCTTCGTAGGAGAGGGATATGAGTCATTTCTTATATATAATTTTGCAGTGATAATGTGTTAGGGGGTAGATATCAAGAAGTTGTAAGTTGTCAAATCATACAAATACGTCAAATTTAAACATGGTTAGTCGCAATCCAATAAAAATATCTTATATTAATATGAAATAATATATAAACTACGAGAAAATTACTTCCAACCATATGAGTCATCTAGAAAACTAATCTAGGTAGCCTTGAATAGCATCGAACAAACACAGCTAAAGATGAGCTTCTGTGTAAAGGATTTCATTGGCCTAGTCTGTTCTGCAACCACTCAGCTCAGTTCTGGCTGAGAGTAAGCCTGGATTACCAGGAAACTAATGAAGATAATGGTTGTTTGTTACATACAAGCTAATGACAACCACCGTGGCATAGTGGGCGACTAGCCGCGTAGGAGGTGGCGGGCTCGATTCCCGCCGCGGAACAAATGTTTGCATGATCTACAGATATTTGTTCCGGGTCTGGATGTTTTTCTATACATAATAAATATGTATTTACAAAAAATAAGTATATTAGTATTCTATCAGTTATCTGGTTCTCATAGTACAAGCTCTGCTTAGTTTGGGGCGGGATAGCGCTGTGTGAAATATCCAGCCAAATTTATTTATTATTTTATAACGACGTGTTTTGTTGGATTTGATGTACTGTCTTGCCTGATGTAACTTTAGGACCCCCAGTCTATCTGTCAGTTTGTTACGTTTTTATCTTTAAACGCCTAGACCGATTTCAATAAATCTTGGTCTATATATAGGGTGTTTGATAATATACGCACAAAAATTAAAGAGGTTATTTTGATGAGCATAATCGATATATTTGTGAAATGTTTACCATAGAAACGTGAAATTTATTTTGGTATGTAAAAACAAACAATTTATTGAATTGACAAAATTCACAGGGTACACCAGTGACCCCACAATGCTGAAATTTGGTATGCCCGTAGCTTTAGTGACACAAATATAGGCAAAAGTCTGAAATCGAGAATAACTGCATTTTGTACCCCAAAAAAGGAACCAATTAACATGAACTCCCGTTACCTGTAATTTGAATGAAACTGTAGGTCATGTAAGGTGGTTGTTTATATCGTGTTTTGAGACTATTTTGAGAGTCAAAAATTACGAATAATATATTTTTGTTTTAATGGAAGACTCACGAGATCTCAGTTCGGGGCGAACCGCTACTTATTAAAGTTCAGTAGACTCAACTGCAGTTTACAAGCAAGTAAACAACTGTAGTCCATCAACTTAGTTCGTATTATTTTAATCGGAGACTCGGAGTGGTTCTCTCCGAAGATCCTGCGATCTCAGTTCGGGGCGAACTACTAGTTATCAAGATTAGATTAGAAAATTCTTTTTTGCACTAAAAAAATAATAGATAGGCAAACTTAATACTAATTAGCATTTTCTTCTAGCTAACTCTTGTGTAGTGCAGATTAAGTGGCATTGCTTCCCAGAAAATAGATTCACAAAAAAGTTTAATTTAGAACATAGGTACCTACTATAAAAAAATTTAATAACAATAATACACATACATAAATACACACGAACCGCTCAATTTTGTGAGAGTGACATCACGAACGTGAACTGTGCGGTAGTAGCTCCGTGTGTTAAATTTTTATATCACTCGTTACAACATATAATAAGTCGTGAAAGTGCTTTTGTCGGACCAATAAACTTATAGTGTTGAAGAGTGTGTAGGTGAGCGCGTGTGAACAGTTACTGGCTTGATAATATAACCCTAAAAACCTAGACTAAACCCTATCTTTTAGTTTCAAAGTGGGTAGTCAGGACTATTTGATACCCATAGACAATAATCTCTGCTCGTGCATTGCTTGATTTTATTACTAGAGACATCTGGAGTCGAGTAGCGAAGTATTTTCAGTACCTAGCGCCATCTAGTAATTGTTTATAGTACCAGCTTGATCTATCTCGTCTGGATCTATTAAAACTAAACCTTTTTCAAGTCTGCGACACCTATCAGATTACTACAGTACTAATACGTCAAGTAGCTTACCAAACACTATAATGGTTAAGTGCTCGGCCTGTGGTAAATTCATTGCCTCCAACGCGGTTGCATGTTGCTCCATTTGTCCGTCAGTGTACCACAAGAAGTGTGTGGCGCTTTCTGAGGTACCAGCGTGTAAAGACTGGGCTTGCCCAAAATGCAAAAGGAAGGTACCCAAGGGTGATAACACCCCAGTCAGAGGCGCGCAGGACACCGGCACTTCCAGTGGCGTGGAGAAACGTGGAGTTTCTCGTGCTGTTGCTGCGCCGCCCGTCGGCACCACCATTGCGCCGTTGCCACCAGCCGCGCTTGGGCTCGGCATGCAGGAACTGAGGCATGAACTCGCTGAGTGGGTGACAGAGATGCGTGAATTTCGTCGGGAAATGAGCGAGTTCAGGGTCTCCGTGGCGGCCATCCACGCGCGCATTGAAGGTATCGAGCAGCGGCAAGAGGCCGCCGAGCGTCGGCTAGAAGTTATTGAACAGATCCGCACCACCACCGGGCCCGCTGGTGAAGAGATAGCTGAGTTGGAACACACGGTCTCTCAACTTAAATTAGAATTGAACGACCGAGACCAGGAGGCCCTCTTGGCTGATTTGGAGATTGGGCATCTGCCGGAAGAGAAGGGCGAGAATGTGTTGCATGCTGTCACTATGATGGCTGCCAAGTTGGGTGTGGCGCTAGAGGAGCGTGATATGGTGTTCGCGGAGCGTGTCGGTGTAGCTACGAGTACGGGCACCGGAGGCGAAATAACGCGCGTGCGCCGCATCGTGGTGCGTCTGGCGCGGCGAGGGCTGCGCGACGAGCTGCTTGTAGCCGCGCGCATGCGCCGCACCCTGGCCACCGCTGACACTGGCCGCGCCGTCACGCAGGGTGCGCGCATATACCTCAATGAGCGGCTTACGCGCGCTAACAGGCAGCTGTTCCACAGCGTCCGAGAAGAGTGCTGTAGGCTTCAACGGCGATATTCGTGGATTAAGCGTGGGCGCATCTACGTGAGACAACGCGCTGGCGAGCAGGCGTATCTCATTCGGTCCGTGACGGATGTGAAGCGGATTTTTGGTTCCGATTCTGTTTAACTCGTAACTTTTTTTATATTGGATAGAAAGTGTAACATTTCTTAAACCCCCATTGGCATTATTAGCCCTTAAATTATACTCCTTTTGTTAATATTAAGTAACTACCTACCTGAGCACTTAATTTAATTTTTTTTATCTTATGAACTATGTTTTATATTAGTAGTACTGTGGTAATAGTATACTATAGTTCCTTCTGCTATTTATTTTTATTTTTGGTGTATCGTATGTTTTATTTACTAATTATATCTAGCTGGCAGCACATCTCAGATGGTTTTTTTGTTCTGTTTTTATTTATTTAATAGGGCATCAACCACATTATAATAATATAATTATGTCAAAGTACAGCATATAAGCTGAATACTATATAAAGCGAAAACGCGATTCCTTGCTGCTGATATTTATGTATTTTATATAGCACTATTTAAGAACATATATTATATTTTCTTGTATGTATATGTATATAGTATACCTTCACTGTTTATTAATTTCCATATCACCTATTTATCTGTTTAATGGTGTTACGTCAAAGTTCTACGTTCGTGAAGTCACCCACTCTGGTCTTGTCTGAAAACCAGCGCTGCTACACATGCACATGTGTACAGCATTATGCTGAGACAGTACCATTTGGTTCATGCACGCGGTGATTATGGATAAACCTACATCTTTGTATCTTCTTTGTATCAATTATATTTTGTTATATTTTTGTATTTATATTGTGTTGTGTGTTTCATATTGTGTTATCATTGTGTTATTTAGTAAGTAATGTTATCTGTAAGAACCTGTGTATGTCCAATAAATTATTTTTCTTTCTTTCTTCTTTCTTTCTGTTGGCAATTTTGCTGGCAACTTTGTTGGCAACTTTGTTGGCAATTTTGTTGGCAATTTTGCTGGCAATTTTGCGGGCAATTTTGTTGGCAATTTTGCTGGCAATTTTGTTGGCAACTTTGTTGGCAATTTTGTTAGCAATTTTGCTGGCAATTTTGATGGCAATTTTGTTGGCAACTTTGTTAGCATTTTTGCTGGCAATTTTGCTGGCAATTATGCTGGCAATTTTGTTGGCAATTTTGCTGGCAATTTTGTTGGCAACTCTGTTGGCAATTTTGTTGGCAACTTTGTATGCATTTTTGCTGGCAATTTTGCTGGCAATTTTGTTGGCAATTTTGTTGGCAATTTTGCTGGCAATTTTGCTGGCAATTTTGTTGGCAACTTTTTGGGCAATTTTGTTGGCAATTTTGCTGGCAATTTTGCTGGCAATTTTGCTGTCAATTTTGAATATGCCGATCACGATAATAACGAAGACGATTACATTATTTACGATAATCTACACTGCACTAAGGTTAGCTGAAATAAAATGCTAATTAGCGTTAAGTTTGCCTATGTATTGTGTGTGTGTGGAATTTCTCTGATTTAAGTATTTACGCGGTGGGTTTTCGGTAATTGTCAAGTTCTTTCTTTAATTACTACTTTTTAATTCAGTGCATAAAGCTGACAGTTCCCGAGAACCCTATCTGTGGAGCGGCAGCAGCAGATGTTTCAGCCAAGGCGAGGCTGCAAACCAGCGTAGCTGAGCCCTCGACCTATTTACCACCACCCTCTACCTTAGTGCTACCTACGATAATGTACTAAAGTTACTTAGAAGTAGGCCTACTATTTAACTTACCTAGCTTTATTTAGTACTTATTGTACCTACCAACTTCTGTTAGCATAAGAGGTGTGTGTGTGTAAATAAATGCCCTATTATTTTATTTTTATAATTTGTCAAATCACGACTCAAGTAAGTAATTTTACTACTCGTAGGATCCCTTTCGTAAAACAAAAGCTTATACGTTATAAAGACCTTAATTATTGGATTACGCTAATATTTGCCTTTATTTAATTACGGGTTAATTCGAAGAAAACCTTCGTAGAATATTATTAGAATAAGACTTTGTAAAAATAAGGCTTTCGTTAAATATGTAGATATACATTTAAAATGGCGATCAACCTTGTTACCATTCAACCTAAAACAATTGACACGTACATGATTATATTAACAGATTTTTGCAATATTGTTTTCCAATCTTGTTCAGTAAAATAATTTGTACACCAAAGTGAACATCAAAATTTGTAATTCATTAAACGGAATTTGATTTGATTTGAAAAATCGAAGACATACGAATATTTTAATATAATTATTGTCAGTTTTGTAAGCTGTTTATGTCTGTAATCAATTTGTATGCAATAAAGAGTAAAGACTTATTAAACTACTATTATATATTTCTAAAAACCATTATATTTGATCGAACGAAGCGAGATCTCTAAAGCAACTTAGGTAAATCGGCGTTTTTGTATGTATGTATGTATGTATGTTGGTTTGTCCATGAATAACTTTCGAAGCGTTTATCCGATTATCATGAATTTTATTACATAGGTAGTGATGGCACAATTTTGGTGTGACTAAATGAGCCAAAAATATGGGGGGTTGTTGAGATATTGGGTTTAAGAGAGGAAAAAAAAACAAAATGGGACCATTCAGTCCAGTGGCACGTCTTATAAAAGGTCTTTGTGAGTACATTTCGACCTCGTTTTTATTTTTAGTTTAAGCCTTGTAGTTTTTAAGTTATTAGCCATGATAAAAACTGAACTTTGACAAAATTCACATGGTATTTACACCAGCGACCCCACAGTGCTGAAATTTGGTATGAGTGTAGATTTAGTAATACAAATATAGGAAAAGTCTGAAATCCAGAACAACTCCAATTTATACCCCTAAAAAGAGTAACCAATATAGATTACCTGCCGTTACTGATTGGTCATAAAGGAGTGTATTAATGAAAAATTAAATGAAAACTTGTAAAGCATCGAGGTGTTTTTCTATTAAGCTCGCTTTCAAATGCTAAGATTACAATAAGAATAATTTAAGCTTAAAACTAAGTACAATAAGTAAATAAATGCAAAGAATACATATAGTTAAAGGAATATATATGTAGATACAGATATATAAATAATTATTATAATTTTAATGAACGGGTGAGTCTGTTTGTATCTGTGGGTGAGTTAGTTAAAGTGTGTGTGTGTGTGTATGCGCGTGGGGGTATGTAGTATGCGTGAGCTATTATGAATTTATGATTTATGATAATTTATGATTGTTTAGGGAGTTTTATGGAGATAACAAAGTCTTCTGTTTCTTCGTAGGAGAGGGATAGGAGTCATTTCTTATATATAATTTTGCAGTGATAATGTGTTAGGGGGTAGATATCAAGAAGTTGTAAGTTGTCAAATCATACAAATACGTCAAATTTAAACATGGTTAGTCGCAATCCAATAAAAATATCTTATATTAATATGAAATAATATATAAACTACGAGAAAATTACTTCCAACCATATGAGTCATCTAGAAAACTAATCTAGGTAGCCTTGAATAGCATCGAACAAACACAGCTAAAGATGAGCTTCTGTGTAAAGGATTTCATTGGCCTAGTCTGTTCTGCAACCACTCAGCTCAGTTCTGGCTTAGAGTAAGCCTGGATTACCAGGAAACTAATGAAGATAATGGTTGTTTGTTACATACAAGCTAATGACAACCACCGTGGCATAGTGGGCGACTAGCCGCGCAGGAGGTGGCGGGCTCGATTCCCGCCGCGGAACAAATGTTTGCATGATCTACAGATATTTGTTCCGGGTCTGGATGTTTTTCTATACATAATAAATATGTATTTACAAAAAATAAGTATATTAGTATTCTATCAGTTATCTGGTTCTCATAGTACAAGCTCTGCTTAGTTTGGGGCGGGATAGCGCTGTGTGAAATATCCAGCCAAATTTATTTATTATTTTATAACGACGTGTTTTGTTGGATTTGATGTACTGTCTTGCCTGATGTAACTTTAGGACCCCCAGTCTATCTGTCAGTTTGTTACGTTTTTATCTTTAAACGCCTAGACCGATTTCAATAAATCTTGGTCTATATATAGGGTGTTTGATAATATACGCACAAAAATTAAAGAGGTTATTTTGATGAGCATAATCGATATATTTGTGAAATGTTTACCATAGAAACGTGAAATTTATTTTGGTATGTAAAAACAAACAATTTATTGAATTGACAAAATTCACAGGGTACACCAGTGACCCCACAATGCTGAAATTTGGTATGCCCGTAGCTTTAGTGACACAAATATAGGCAAAAGTCTGAAATCGAGAATAACTGCATTTTGTACCCCAAAAAAAGGAACCAATTAACATGAACTCCCGTTACCTGTAATTTGAATGAAACTGTAGGTCATGTAAGGTGGTTGTTTATATCGTGTTTTGAGACTATTTTGAGAGTCAAAAATTACGAATAATATATTTTTGTTTTAATGGGAGACTCACGAGATCTCAGTTCGGGGCAAACCGCTACTTATTAAAGTTCAGTAGACTCAACTGCAGTTTACAAGCAAGTAAACAACTGTAGTCCATCAACTTAGTTCGTATTATTTTAATCGGAGACTCGGAGTGGTTCTCCCCGAAGATCCCGCGATCTCAGTTCGGGGCGAACTACTAGTTATCAAGATTAGATTAGAAAATTCTTTTTTGCACTAAAAAAATAATAGATAGGCAAACTTAATACTAATTAGCATTTTCTTCTAGCTAACTCTTGTGTAGTGCAGATTAAGTGGCATTGCTTCCCAGAAAATAGATTCACAAAAAAGTTTAATTTAGAACATAGGTACCTACTATAAAAAAATTTAATAACAATAATACACATACATAAATACACACGAACCGCTCAATTTTGTGAGAGTGACATCACGAACGTGAACTGTGCGGTAGTAGCTCCGTTGTTAAATTTTTATATCACTCGTTACAACATATAATAAGTCGTGAAAGTGCTTTTGTCGGACCAATAAACTTATAGTGTTGAAGAGTGTGTAGGTGAGCGCGTGTGAACAGTTACTGGCTTGATAATATAACCCTAAAAACCTAGACTAAACCCTATCTTTTAGTTTCAAAGTGGGTAATCAGGACTATTTGATACCCATAGACAATAATCTCTGCTCGTGCATTGCTTGATTTTATTACTAGAGACATCTGGAGTCGAGTAGCGAAGTATTTTCAGTACCTAGCGCCATCTAGTAATTGTTTATAGTACCAGCTTGATCTATCTCGTCTGGATCTATTAAAACTAAACCTTTTTCAAGTCTGCGACACCTATCAGATTACTACAGTACTAATACGTCAAGTAGCTTACCAAACACTATAATGGTTAAGTGCTCGGCCTGTGGTAAATTCATTGCCTCCAACGCGGTTGCATGTTGCTCCATTTGTCCGTCAGTGTACCACAAGGAGTGTGTGGCGCTTTCTGAGGTACCAGCGTGTAAAGACTGGGCTTGCCCAAAATGCAAAAGGAAGGTACCCAAGGGTGATAACACCCCAGTCAGAGGCGCGCAGGACACCGGCACTTCCAGTGGCGTGGAGAAACGTGGAGTTTCTCGTGCTGTTGCTGCGCCGCCCGTCGGCACCACCATTGCGCCGTTGCCACCAGCCGCGCTTGGGCTCGGCATGCAGGAACTGAGGCATGAACTCGCTGAGTGGGTGACAGAGATGCGTGAATTTCGTCGGGAAATGAGCGAGTTCAGGGTCTCCGTGGCGGCCATCCACGCGCGCATTGAAGGTATCGAGCAGCGGCAAGAGGCCGCCGAGCGTCGGCTAGAAGTTATTGAACAGATCCGCACCACCACCGGGCCCGCTGGTGAAGAGATAGCTGAGTTGGAACACACGGTCTCTCAACTTAAATTAGAATTGAACGACCGAGACCAGGAGGCCCTCTTGGCTGATTTGGAGATTGGGCATCTGCCGGAAGAGAAGGGCGAGAATGTGTTGCATGCTGTCACTATGATGGCTGCCAAGTTGGGTGTGGCGCTAGAGGAGCGTGATATGGTGTTCGCGGAGCGTGTCGGTGTAGCTACGAGTACGGGCACCGGAGGCGAAATAACGCGCGTGCGCCGCATCGTGGTGCGTCTGGCGCGGCGAGGGCTGCGCGACGAGCTGCTTGTAGCCGCGCGCATGCGCCGCACCCTGGCCACCGCTGACACTGGCCGCGCCGTCACGCAGGGTGCGCGCATTTACCTCAATGAGCGGCTTACGCGCGCTAACAGGCAGCTGTTCCACAGCGTCCGAGAAGAGTGCTGTAGGCTTCAACGGCGATATTCGTGGATTAAGCGTGGGCGCATCTACGTGAGACAAAGCGCTGGCGAGCAGGCGTATCTCATTCGGTCCGTGACGGATGTGAAGCGGATTTTTGGTTCCGATTCTGTTTAACTCGTAACTTTTTTTATATTGGATAGAAAGTGTAACATTTCTTAAACCCCCATTGGCATTATTAGCCCTTAAATTATACTCCTTTTGTTAATATTAAGTAACTACCTACCTGAGCACTTAATTTAATTTTTTTTATCTTATGAACTATGTTTTATATTAGTAGTACTGTGGTAATAGTATACTATAGTTCCTTCTGCTATTTATTTTTATTTTTGGTGTATCGTATGTTTTATTTACTAATTATATCTAGCTGGCAGCACATCTCAGATGGTTTTTTTGTTCTGTTTTTATTTATTTAATAGGGCATCAACCACATTATAATAATATAATTATGTCAAAGTACAGCATATAAGCTGAATACTATATAAAGCGAAAACGCGATTCCTTGCTGCTGATATTTATGTATTTTATATAGCACTATTTAAGAACATATATTATATTTTCTTGTATGTATATGTATATAGTATACCTTCACTGTTTATTAATTTCCATATCACCTATTTATCTGTTTAATGGTGTTACGTCAAAGTTCTACGTTCGTGAAGTCACCCACTCTGGTCTTGTCTGAAAACCAGCGCTGCTACACATGCACATGTGTACAGCATTATGCTGAGACAGTACCATTTGGTTCATGCACGCGGTGATTATGGATAAACCTACATCTTTGTATCTTCTTTGTATCAATTATATTTTGTTATATTTTTGTATTTATATTGTGTTGTGTGTTTCATATTGTGTTATCATTGTGTTATTTAGTAAGTAATGTTATCTGTAAGAACCTGTGTATGTCCAATAAATTATTTTTCTTTCTTTCTTCTTTCTTTCTGTTGGCAATTTTGCTGGCAACTTTGTTGGCAACTTTGTTGGCAATTTTGTTGGCAATTTTGCTGGCAATTTTGCGGGCAATTTTGTTGGCAATTTTGCTGGCAATTTTGTTGGCAACTTTGTTGGCAATTTTGTTAGCAATTTTGCTGGCAATTTTGATGGCAATTTTGTTGGCAACTTTGTTAGCATTTTTGCTGGCAATTTTGCTGGCAATTATGCTGGCAATTTTGTTGGCAATTTTGCTGGCAATTTTGTTGGCAACTCTGTTGGCAATTTTGTTGGCAACTTTGTATGCATTTTTGCTGGCAATTTTGCTGGCAATTTTGTTGGCAATTTTGTTGGCAATTTTGCTGGCAATTTTGCTGGCAATTTTGTTGGCAATTTTGTTGGCAATTTTGCTGACAATTTTGCTGGCAATTTTGCTGGCAATTTTGAATATGCCGAACCGAAATACACACGAACCACTCAATTTTGTTGGCAATTTTGTTGGCAACTTTGCTGGCAATTTTGATGGCAAGTTTGTTGGCAATTTTGTTGGCAATTTTGCTGGCAATTTTGTGGGCAACTTTGTTGGCAATTTTGTGGGCAAATTTGTTGGCAACTTTGCTGGCAATTTTGATGGCAATTTTGCCAACAAAGTTGCCAACAAAATTGCCAGCAAAATTGCCAACAAAATTGCCAACAAAGTTGCCAACAAAATTCAGCAAAATTGCCAGCAAAATTGCCAGCAAAATTGCCAACAAAATTGCCAACAAAATTGCCAACAAAGTTGCCAACAAAATTGCCAGCAAAATTGCCAACAAAATTGAGCGGTTCGTGTGTATTTATGTATGTGTATTATTGTTATTAAATTTTTTTATAGTAGGTACCTATGTTCTAAATTAAACTTTTTTGTGAATCTATTTTCTGGGAAGCAATGCCACTTAATCTGCACTACACAAGAGTTAGCTAGAAGAAAATGCTAATTAGTATTAAGTTTGCCTATTTATTATTTTTTTAGTGCAAAAAAGAATTTTCTAATCTAATCTTGATAACTAGTAGTTCGCCCCGAACTGAGATCGCGGGATCTTCGGAGAGAACCACTCCGAGTCTCATACATCTCGTGCATCGTAGGGCACGTTTCTAAGGTGTGTGACCTACGAGTCAATGCTTTGTCATAGTTATTCAATTTCCTGGGTGAATAAATAAATAAATACTGCTGGACATTTCACACAGCACTATCTAGCCCCAAACTAAGCAGAACTTGTACTATGGGAACTAGATAACTGATAGAATACTTATGTATATACTTTTTTTGTAAATACATACTTATAATATATAAAAAACACCCAGACACGGAACAAATATCTGTAGATCATGCAAATATTTGTTCCGTTGCGGGAATCGAACCCGCTACTCCTGCGTCTCAGCCAGCTATACGCCCACTGCGCCACGGAGGTGGTCCTAAATAAAAAAAAGTCTTAATTAAACTTTCAGTCGCAGCTACTAAAAGGCGACCTTTTTTACGTCAAATTAATTTGATATCTAGAAGATCAGCCCTTTGATTTGTCTAGATTTAACCCTGTAAACCCAGCTGGCTCTATTGAGGACCAATAACCATTAAAAAGCCATGTTTTAATCCAATATATTTTTACCAAATAAAATCATTTAATCAAATAATTTAATTGATCTTCAGATCTCTTAGACATTCCATAAGCAAGTTCAATTATTACTTTTGATACATGCCGGCTTCATACCTAATAATTAGCATTCTTTTCATTAATCCCGTCGCCTATAAGAATACTAAATAATGCCCTTTATAAAAAACCTCTCCTTAACAATTACGCACTTTCAGCTAGTAAAGTCCAAGCTTCTTTAGATGGTATTTACAGGATAATGAAGTACCAAGTTTTCAGCAAGCTTTACTTTCAAAGCTTATTGAGAAGACTTATCGAAGTTGTCTCTTGTTTATTTTGCAGTGCACCGAATTCCGAAGAAGCTCTTTATTAGAACGACGGGTCAGGGCCGGATCAAAGAATTAAACGAAAAAATAAACGAATACATTTATTTTAAGCCGAGGCCATGAGACAGATGGGCAACGATCGTCACACAGTGGGTGCCTGAAGACGAGCGACGGCGCCGAGGAAGGCCTAGTAGACGCTGACGTGACGATCTCGATGCCTTCGAGACAGATTGGTGGGGTTTGGCACGCGAGCGAAAGTCCTGGAAGACAGTGAGGGAGACCTTTGCCCAGCAGCGGGATGATATAGGTTGAAAAAAAAATATATAACGGGTAGTTTTTTTTTCGAGAAGTCTTTTTTTATGTTTTGAGAAACTGTCACTTGAATATGGTCTGTATATTACCAAACAGTCAGTATATAATTATTAGCGCATTTGTCTGCAAATGTATAAATTAAAATGCAAATTAGTAAGCTCTAATTTCTAGTACGTATTGATTTATTTACTGTGGATTAAGGCTGACTAAGCTAAGACCTTAGTATTTGACTACGTGATGACTATGGCACAGAAACTTGGTCTCTTACTATGGACCTCATAAGAAGGCTCAAGATCGCTCAGCGTGATATGAAGAGGGCTATGCCTGGTGTTTGCGTAAAACATATAACCATGGTAAAACAGGTGGTATGTACACAAACATTTAACATTGAATTTGGCTCAAGTATGCTGCATTTAACCACCAGGCTCTGTATGGCTCCCGTATAAGTTATAGACTTATACGGGAGCCATACAGAGCCTGGCGTTATCCATGACCGCATTTTCCATGAGCAAATAAAATCAAATAATTTATTTCGTACAAAAATATATTACATAGGAAACAAAAAAGAACGTTGACAATTGCAAAAAGTTATGTCCCTGTAGTTGGCAAGGGATGTGCAACAGGCTATCAGAGAGATATTGAGATATTGGGGTTCTAGAAGGGTGCGTGTAGCTTTAGTGACACCAAAAAAGTATAACCAATTCACATGAACTCCCGTTACCTGTAATTTGAATGAAGCTGTAGGTCAAGTAGGTTGGTTAATCATTTCGTGGCACTATATTGATAGTCAAAGATTACGACAAAATATTTTTTTGTTATTATGGGAGACTCGCGAGATTTCAGTTCGAACCACTAGTTTAAATAAATTATAGGCTAACGTTTGACCATGATCTCACCTGTCGATATGTTAATAAATACCTCAGTCCAACCCTGATAAGGCACCTGTTTTATTGAAGTTGGAATGGCTTTCTCCCTCAAACGGTGTGAGTTCGAGCTTTTAGTTAGATTGCTTGATGAACTTTGCTCTGGCATTTTACTCCCTAGGGACACTGGACTTACAGAACAACACTTATAGAAATCCTTATGTAAATGTTATTTTTACTTCTACGCACGGCCATATAATTATTAATATAAATATTTCAATATTTCTATATTATACTAGCTGACCCACCCGCGGCTTCGCACGCATGAACTTTCTTCGGGATAAAAACTATATAAAACACTCTTGTCTAAGTGACGTGATATTTTATGTCATAGAACAACGGTTAAGTTAATAGGTCGGGGAAAAAGTCTTTTCGCATTATAGTATTTCAGCTAACCTTAGTGCAGTGTAGATTATCGTAAATAATGTAATCGTCTTCGTTATTATCGTGATCGGCATATTCAAAATTGCCAGCAAAATTGCCAACAAAATTGCAAACAAAGTTGCCAACAAAATTGCCAGCAAAATTGCCAGCAAAATTGCCAACAAAATTGCCAGCAAAATTGCCAGCAAAATTGCCAACAAAATTGCCATCAAAATTGCCAGCAAAATTGCCAGCAAAATTGCCAACAAAATTGCCAACAAAGTTGCCAACAAATTTGCCACCAACAAATTTGCCAACAAAGTTGCCAACAAATTGGCCAACAAAGTTGCCAACAAAATTGCCAACAAAATTGCCAACAAAGTTGCCAACAAAATTCAGCAAAATTGCCAGCAAAATTGCTATCAAAATTGCCATCAAAATTGCCAGCAAAGTAAAGTTGCCAACAAATTTGCCAACAAAGTTGCCAACAAATTTGCCAACAAAGTTGCCAACAAAATTGCCAGCAAAATTGCCAGCAAAATTGCCAAAAAAATTGCCATCAAAATTGCCAGCAAAGTTGCCAACAAAATTGCCAGCAAAATTGCCAACAAAATTGCCAACAAAATTGCCAGCAAAGTAAAGTTGCCAACAAATTTGCCAACAAAGTTACCAAAAAAATTGCCAGCAAAATTGCCAACAAAATTGCCCACCAACCAAAATACCCCTAAAAAGAGTAACCAATATAGATTACCTGCCGTTACTGATTGGTCATAAAGGAGTGTATTAATGAAAAATTAAATGAAAACTTGTAAAGCATCGAGGTGTTTTTCTATTAAGCTCGCTTTCAAATGCTAAGATTACAATAAGAATAATTTAAGCTTAAAACTAAGTACAATAAGTAAATAAATGCAAAGAATACATATAGTTAAAGGAATATATATGTAGATACAGATATATAGATAATTATTATAATTTTAATGAACGGGTGAGTCTGTTTGTATGTGTGGGTGAGTGAGTTAAAGTGTGTGTGTGTGTGTATGCGCGTGGGGGTATGTAGTATGCGTGAGCTATTATGAATTTATGATTTATGATAATTTATGATTGTTTAGGGAGTTTTAGGGAGATAACAAAGTCTTCTGTTTCTTCGTAGGAGAGGGATAGGAGTCATTTCTTATATATAATTTTGCAGTGATAATGTGTTAGGGGGTAGATATCAAGAAGTTGTAAGTTGTCAAATCATACAAATACGTCAAATTTAAACATGGTTAGTCGCAATCCAATAAAAATATCTTATATTAATATGAAATAATATATAAACTACGAGAAAATTACTTCCAACCATATGAGTCATCTAGAAAACTAATCTAGGTAGCCTTGAATAGCATCGAACAAACACAGCTAAAGATGAGCTTCTGTGTAAAGGATTTCATTGGCCTAGTCTGTTCTGCAACCACTCAGCTCAGTTCTGGCTTAGAGTAAGCCTGGATTATCAGGAAACTAATGAAGATAATGGTTGTTTGTTACATACAAGCTAATGACGACCACCGTGGCATAGTGGGCGACTAGCCGCGCAGGAGGTGGCGGGCTCGATTCCCGCCGCGGAACAAATGTTTGCATGATCTACAGATATTTGTTCCGGGTCTGGATGTTTTTCTATACATAATAAATATGTATTTACAAAAAATAAGTATATTAGTATTCTATCAGTTATCTGGTTCTCATAGTACAAGCTCTGCTTAGTTTGGGGCGGGATAGCGCTGTGTGAAATATCCAGCGAAATTTATTTATTATTTTATAACGACGTGTTTTGTTGGATTTGATGTACTGTCTTGCCTGATGTAACTTTAGGACCCCCAGTCTATCTGTCAGTTTGTTACGTTTTTATCTTTAAACGCCTAGACCGATTTCAATAAATCTTGGTCTATATATAGGGTGTTTGATAATATACGCACAAAAATTAAAGAGGTTATTTTGATGAGCATAATCGATATATTTGTGAAATGTTTACCATAGAAACGTGAAATTTATTTTGGTATGTAAAAACAAACAATTTATTGAATTGACAAAATTCACAGGG
Source organism: Philereme transversata (assembly GCA_963924445.1). NCBI lineage: Eukaryota > Metazoa > Arthropoda > Insecta > Lepidoptera > Geometridae > Philereme > Philereme transversata. The sequence goes on from OZ004353.1 coordinate 12,308,165, forward strand.
TACACCAGTGACCCCACAATGCTGAAATTTGGTATGCCCGTAGCTTTAATAAACACAAATATAGGCAAAAGTCTGAAATCGAGAATAACTGCATTTTGTACCCCAAAAAAAGGAACCAATTAACATGAACTCCCGTTACCTGTAATTTGAATGAAACTGTAGGTCATGTAAGGTGGTTGTTTATATCGTGTTTTGAGACTATTTTGAGAGTCAAAAATTACGAATAATATATTTTTGTTTTAATGGAAGACTCACGAGATCTCAGTTCGGGGCGAACCGCTACTTATTAAAGTTCAGTAGACTCAACTGCAGTTTACAAGCAAGTAAACAACTGTAGTCCATCAACTTAGTTCGTATTATTTTAATCGGAGACTCGGAGTGGTTCTCTCCGAAGATCCCGCGATCTCAGTTCGGGGCGAACTACTAGTTATCAAGATTAGATTAGAAAATTCTTTTTTGCACTAAAAAAATAATAGATAGGCAAACTTAATACTAATTAGCATTTTCTTCTAGCTAACTCTTGTGTAGTGCAGATTAAGTGGCATTGCTTCCCAGAAAACAGATTCACAAAAAAGTTTAATTTAGAACATAGGTACCTACTATAAAAAAACTTAATAACAATAATACACATACATAAATACACACGAACCGCTCAATTTTGTTGGCAATTTTGCTGGCAATTTTGTTGGCAACTTTGTTGGCAATTTTGTTGGCAATTTTGCTGGCAATTTTGCTGGCAATTTTTCTGGCAATTTTGATGGTAATTTTGCTGGCAATTTTGCTGGCAATTTTGTTGGCAACTTTGCTGGCAATTTTGATGGCAAGTTTGTTGGCAACTTTGCTGGCAATTTTGATGGCAATTTTGTTGGCAATTTTGCTGGCAATTTTGCTGGCAATTTTGTTGGCAACTTTGCTGGCAAATTTGTTGGCAACTTTGTTGGCAAATTTGTTGGCAACTTTACTTTGCTGGCAATTTTGATGGCAATTTTGATAGCAATTTTGCTGGCAATTTTGCTGAATTTTGTTGGCAACTTTGTTGGCAATTTTGTTGGCAATTTTGCTGGCAATTTTGTTGGCAACTTTGTTGGCAATTTTGATAGCAATTTTGCTGAATTTTGTTGGCAAATTTGTTGGCAACTTTACTTTGCTGGCAATTTTGATGGCAATTTTGATAGCAATTTTGCTGAATTTTGTTGGCAAATTTGTTGGTGGCAAATTTGTTGGCAACTTTGTTGGCAATTTTGTTGGCAATTTTGCTGGCAATTTTGCTGGCAATTTTGATGGCAATTTTGTTGGCAATTTTGCTGGCAATTTTGCTGGCAATTTTGTGGGCAATTTTGCTGGCAATTTTGCTGGCAATTTTGTTGGCAACTTTGTTGGCAATTTTGAATATGCCGATCACGATAATAACGAAGACGATTACATTATTTACGATAATCTACACTGCACTAAGGTTAGCTGAAATAAAATGCTAATTAGCGTTAAGTTTGCCTATGTATTGTGTGTGTGTGTGGAATTTCTCTGATTTAAGTATTTACGCGATGGCAATTTTGCTGGCAATTTTGTTGGCAACTTTGTTGGCAAATTTGTTGGCAACTTTACTTTGCTGGCAATTTTGATGGCAATTTTGATAGCAATTTTGCTGAATTTTGTTGGCAAATTTGTTGGCAACTTTACTTTGCTGGCAATTTTGATGGCAATTTTGATAGCAATTTTGCTGAATTTTGTTGGCAACTTTGTTGGCAATTTTGTTGGCAATTTTGCTGTCAATTTTGCTGGCAATTTTGATGGCAATTTTGTTGGCAATTTTGCTGGCAATTTTGCGGGCAATTTTGTTGGCAACTTTGTTGGCAATTTTGTGGGCAATTTTGCTGGCAATTTTGAATATGCCGATCACGATAATAACGAAGACGATTACATTATTTACGATAATCTACACTGCACTAAGGTTAGCTGAAATAAAATGCTAATTAGCGTTAAGTTTGCCTATGTATTGTGTGTGTGTGGAATTTCTCTGATTTAAGTATTTACGCGATGGCAATTTTGCTGGCAATTTTGTTGGCAACTTTGTTGGCAAATTTGTTTGGCAACTTTACTTTGCTGGCAATTTTGATGGCAATTTTGATAGCAATTTTGCTGAATTTTGTTGGCAACTTTGTTGGCAATTTTGTTGGCAATTTTGCTGGCAATTTTGTTGGCAACTTTGTTGGCAACTTTGTTGGCAATTTTGTTGGCAATTTTGCTGGCAATTTTGAATATGCCGATCACGATAATAACGAAGACGATTACATTATTTACGATAATCTACACTGCACTAAGGTTAGCTGAAATAAAATGCTAATTAGCGTTAAGTTTGCCTATGTATTGTGTGTGTGTGGAATTTCTCTGATTTAAGTATTTACGCGATGGGTTTTCGGTAATTGTCAAGTTCTTTCTTTAATTACTACTTTTTAATTCAGTGCATAAAGCTGACAGTTCCCGAGAACCCTATCTGTGGAGCGGCAGCAGCAGATGTTTCTGCCAAGGCGAGGCTGAAAACCAGCGTAGCTGAGCCCTCGACCTATTTACCACCACCCTCTACCTTAGTGCTACCTACGATAATGTACTAAAGTTACTTAGAATTAGGCCTACTATTAAACTTACCTAGCTTTATTTAGTACTTATTGTACCTACCAACTTCTGTTAGCATAAGAGGTGTGTGTGTAAATAAATGCCCTATTATTTTATTTTTATTGGATTGCGACTAACCATGTTTAAATTTGACGTATTTGTATGATTTGACAACTTACAACTTCTTGATATCTACCCCCTAACACATTATCACTGCAAAATTATATATAAGAAATGACTCCTATCCCTCTCCTACGAAGAAACAGAAGACTTTGTTATCTCCCTAAAACTCCCTAAACAATCATAAATTATCATAAATCATAAATTCATAATAGCTCACGCATACTACATACCCCCACGCGCATACACACACACACACTATAACTCACTCACCCACACATACAAACAGACTCACCCGTTCATTAAAATTATAATAATTATCTATATATCTGTATCTACATATATATTCCTTTAACTATATGTATTCTTTGCATTTATTTACTTATTGTACTTAGTTTTAAGCTTAAATTATTCTTATTGTAATCTTAGCATTTGAAAGCGAGCTTAATAGAAAAACACCTCGATGCTTTACAAGTTTTCATTTAATTTTTCATTAATACACTCCTTTATGACCAATTAGTAACAGCAGGTAATCTATATTGGTTACTCTTTTTAGGGGTATTTTGGTTGGTGGGCAATTTTGTTGGCAATTTTGCTGGCAATTTTTTTGGCAACTTTGTTGGCAAATTTGTTGGCAACTTTGTTGGCAAATTTGTTGGCAACTTTGTTGGCAAATTTGTTGGCAACTTTACTTTGCTGGCAATTTTGCTGGCAATTTTGCTGAATTTTGTTGGCAATTTTGCTGGCAATTTTGTTGGCAATTTTGTTGGCAATTTTGTTGGCAATTTTGCTGGCAAATTTTCTGGCAATTTTGTTGGCAACTTTGTTGGCAATTTTGTTGGCAATTTTGCTGGCAATTTTGAATATGCCGATCACGATAATAACGAAGACGATTACATTATTTACGATAATCTACCAGTGTAGATGTGTGTGTGTAGTGTAGTGTGTCACTAAGGTTAGCTGAAATAAAATGCTAATTAGCGTTAAGTTTGCCTATGTATTGTGTGTGTGTGGAATTTCTCTGATTTAAGTATTTACGCGATGGCAATTTTGCTGGCAATTTTGTTGGCAACTTTGTTGGCAAATTTGTTGGCAACTTTACTTTGCTGGCAATTTTGATGGCAATTTTGATAGCAATTATGCTGAATTTTGTTGGCAACTTTGTTGGCAATTTTGTTGGCAATTTTGCTGGCAATTTTGCTGGCAATTTTGATGGCAATTTTGTTGGCAATTTTGCTGGCAATTTTGAATATGCCGATCACGATAATAACGAAGACGATTACATTATTTACGATAATCTACACTGCACTAAGGTTAGCTGAAATAAAATGCTAATTAGCGTTAAGTTTGCCTATGTATTGTGTGTGTGTGGAATTTCTCTGATTTAAGTATTTACGCGATGGCAATTTTGCTGGCAATTTTGTTGGCAACTTTGTTGGCAAATTTGTGGGCAACTTTACTTTGCTGGCAATTTTGATGGCAATTTTGATAGCAATTTTGCTGAATTTTGTTGGCAACTTTGTTGGCAATTTTGTTGGCAATTTTGTTGGCAACTTTGTTGGCAACTTTGTTGGCAAGTTTGTTGGCAACTTTGTTGGCAAATTTGTTGGCAATTTTGCTGGCAATTTTGTTGGCAACTTTGTTGGCAACTTTGTTGGCAAGTTTGTTGGCAACTTTGTTGGCAATTTTGTTGGCAATTTTGCTGGCAATTTTGCTGGCAATTTTGCTGGCAATTTTGATGGCAATTTTGTTGGCAATTTTGCTGGCCATTTTGCTGGCAATTTTGTTGGCAACTTTGTTGGCAATTTTGTTGGCAATTTTGCTGGCAATTTTGTTGGCAAGTTTGTTGGCAACTTTGTTGGCAAATTTGTTGGCAACTTTGTTGGCAATTTTGTTGGCAATTTTGCTGGCAATTTTGTTGGCAACTTTGTTGGCAACTTTGTTGGCAACTTTGTTGGCAAGTTTGTTGGCAAGTTTGTTGGCAATTTTGTTGGCAATTTTGCTGGCAATTTTGCTGGCAACTTTGATGGCAATTTTGTTGGCAATTTTGCTGGCCATTTTGCTGGCAATTTTGTTGGCAACTTTGTTGGCAATTTTGTAGGCAATTTTGCTGGCAATTTTGAATATGCCGATCACGAAAATAACGAAGACGATTACATTATATACGATAATCTACACTGCACTAAGGTTAGCTGAAATAAAATGCTAATTAGCGTTAAGTTTGCCTATGTATTGTGTGTGTGTGGAATTTCTCTGATTTAAGTATTTACGCGATGGCAATTTTGCTGGCAATTTTGTTGGCAACTTTGTTGGCAAATTTGTGGGCAACTTTACTTTGCTGGCAATTTTGATGGCAATTTTGATAGCAATTTTGCTGAATTTTGTTGGCAACTTTGTTGGCAATTTTGTTGGCAATTTTGCTGGCATTTTTGTTGGCAACTTTGTTGGCAACTTTGTTGGCAATTTTGTTGGCAATTTTGCTGGCAATTTTGAATATGCCGATCACGATAATAACGAAGACGATTACATTATTTACGATAATCTACACTGCACTAAGGTTAGCTGAAATAAAATGCTAATTAGCGTTAAGTTTGCCTATGTATTGTGTGTGTGTGGAATTTCTCTGATTTAAGAATTTACGCGATGGCAATTTTGCTGGCAATTTTGTTGGCAACTTTGTTGGCAAATTTGTTGGCAACTTTACTTTGCTGGCAATTTTGATGGCAATTTTGATAGCAATTTTGCTGAATTTTGTTGGCAACTTTGTTGGCAATTCTGTTGGCAATTTTGCTGGCAATTTTGTTGGCAACTTTGTTGGCAACTTTGTTGGCAAGTTTGTTGGCAACTTTGTTGGCAAATTTGTTGGCAACTTTGTTGGCAATTTTGTTAGCAATTTTGCTGGCAATTTTGCTGGCAATTTTGATGGCAATTTTGTTGGCAATTTTGCTGGCAATTTTGCTGGCAATTTTGTTGGCAACTTTGTTAGCAATTTTGTTGGCAATTTTGCTGGCAATTTTGAATATGCCGATCACGATAATAACGAAGACGATTACATTATTTACGATAATCTACACTGCACTAAGGTTAGCTGAAATAAAATGCTAATTAGCGTTAAGTTTGCCTATGTATTGTGTGTGTGTGGAATTTCTCTGATTTAAGAATTTACGCGATGGCAATTTTGCTGGCAATTTTGTTGGCAACTTTGTTGGCAAATTTGTTGGCAACTTTACTTTGCTGGCAATTTTGATGGCAATTTTGATAGCAATTTTGCTGAATTTTGTTGGCAACTTTGTTGGCAATTTTGTTGGCAATTTTGCTGGCAATTTTGTTGGCAACTTTGTTGGCAACTTTGTTGGCAATTTTGTTGGCAATTTTGCTGGCAATTTTGAATATGCCGATCACGATAATAACGAAGACGATTACATTATTTACGATAATCTACACTGCACTAAGGTTAGCTGAAATAAAATGCTAATTAGCGTTAAGTTTGCCTATGTATTGTGTGTGTGTGGAATTTCTCTGATTTAAGTATTTACGCGATGGGTTTTCGGTAATTGTCAAGTTCTTTCTTTAATTACTACTTTTTAATTCAGTGCATAAAGCTGACAGTTCCCGAGAACCCTATCTGTGGAGCGGCAGCAGCAGATGTTTCTGCCAAGGCGAGGCTGAAAACCAGCGTAGCTGAGCCCTCGACCTATTTACCACCACCCTCTACCTTAGTGCTACCTACGATAATGTACTAAAGTTACTTAGAATTAGGCCTACTATTAAACTTACCTAGCTTTATTTAGTACTTATTGTACCTACCAACTTCTGTTAGCATAAGAGGTGTGTGTGTAAATAAATGCCCTATTATTTTATTTTTATTGGATTGCGACTAACCATGTTTAAATTTGACGTATTTGTATGATTTGACAACTTACAACTTCTTGATATCTACCCCCTAACACATTATCACTGCAAAATTATATATAAGAAATGACTCCTATCCCTCTCCTACGAAGAAACAGAAGACTTTGTTATCTCCCTAAAACTCCCTAAACAATCATAAATTATCATAAATCATAAATTCATAATAGCTCACGCATACTACATACCCCCACGCGCATACACACACACACACTATAACTCACTCACCCACACATACAAACAGACTCACCCGTTCATTAAAATTATAATAATTATCTATATATCTGTATCTACATATATATTCCTTTAACTATATGTATTCTTTGCATTTATTTACTTATTGTACTTAGTTTTAAGCTTAAATTATTCTTATTGTAATCTTAGCATTTGAAAGCGAGCTTAATAGAAAAACACCTCGATGCTTTACAAGTTTTCATTTAATTTTTCATTAATACACTCCTTTATGACCAATCAGTAACAGCAGGTAATCTATATTGGTTACTCTTTTTAGGGGTATTTTGGTTGGTGGGCAATTTTGTTGGCAATTTTGCTGGCAATTTTTTTGGCAACTTTGTTGGCAAATTTGTTGGCAACTTTGTTGGCAAATTTGTTGGCAACTTTACTTTGCTGGCAATTTTGCTGGCAATTTTGCTGAATTTTGTTGGCAATTTTGCTGGCAATTTTGTTGGCAATTTTGTTGGCAATTTTGTTGGCAATTTTGCTGGCAATTTTTCTGGCAATTTTGTTGGCAACTTTGTTGGCAATTTTGTTGGCAATTTTGCTGGCAATTTTGAATATGCCGATCACGATAATAACGAAGACGATTACATTATTTACGATAATCTACCAGTGTAGATGTGTGTGTGTAGTGTAGTGTGTCACTAAGGTTAGCTGAAATAAAATGCTAATTAGCGTTAAGTTTGCCTATGTATTGTGTGTGTGTGGAATTTCTCTGATTTAAGTATTTACGCGATGGCAATTTTGCTGGCAATTTTGTTGGCAACTTTGTTGGCAAATTTGTTGGCAACTTTACTTTGCTGGCAATTTTGATGGCAATTTTGATAGCAATTATGCTGAATTTTGTTGGCAACTTTGTTGGCAATTTTGTTGGCAATTTTGCTGGCAATTTTGCTGGCAATTTTGATGGCAATTTTGTTGGCAATTTTGCTGGCAATTTTGAATATGCCGATCACGATAATAACGAAGACGATTACATTATTTACGATAATCTACACTGCACTAAGGTTAGCTGAAATAAAATGCTAATTAGCGTTAAGTTTGCCTATGTATTGTGTGTGTGTGGAATTTCTCTGATTTAAGTATTTACGCGATGGCAATTTTGCTGGCAATTTTGTTGGCAACTTTGTTGGCAAATTTGTGGGCAACTTTACTTTGCTGGCAATTTTGATGGCAATTTTGATAGCAATTTTGCTGAATTTTGTTGGCAACTTTGTTGGCAATTTTGTTGGCAATTTTGCTGGCAATTTTGTTGGCAACTTTGTTGGCAACTTTGTTGGCAAGTTTGTTGGCAACTTTGTTGGCAAATTTGTTGGCAATTTTGCTGGCAATTTTGTTGGCAACTTTGTTGGCAACTTTGTTGGCAAGTTTGTTGGCAACTTTGTTGGCAATTTTGTTGGCAATTTTGCTGGCAATTTTGCTGGCAATTTTGCTGGCAATTTTGATGGCAATTTTGTTGGCAATTTTGCTGGCCATTTTGCTGGCAATTTTGTTTGCAACTTTGTTGGCAATTTTGTTGGCAATTTTGCTGGCAATTTTGTTGGCAAGTTTGTTGGCAACTTTGTTGGCAAATTTGTTGGCAACTTTGTTGGCAATTTTGTTGGCAATTTTGCGGGCAATTTTGTTGGCAACTTTGTTGGCAACTTTGTTGGCAAGTTTGTTGGCAACTTTGTTGGCAATTTTGTTGGCAATTTTGCTGGCAATTTTGCTGGCAACTTTGATGGCAATTTTGTTGGCAATTTTGCTGGCCATTTTGCTGGCAATTTTGTTGGCAACTTTGTTGGCAATTTTGTAGGCAATTTTGCTGGCAATTTTGAATATGCCGATCACGAAAATAACGAAGACGATTACATTATATACGATAATCTACACTGCACTAAGGTTAGCTGAAATAAAATGCTAATTAGCGTTAAGTTTGCCTATGTATTGTGTGTGTGTGGAATTTCTCTGATTTAAGTATTTACGCGATGGCAATTTTGCTGGCAATTTTGTTGGCAACTTTGTTGGCAAATTTGTGGGCAACTTTACTTTGCTGGCAATTTTGATGGCAATTTTGATAGCAATTTTGCTGAATTTTGTTGGCAACTTTGTTGGCAATTTTGTTGGCAATTTTGCTGGCAATTTTGTTGGCAACTTTGTTGGCAACTTTGTTGGCAAGTTTGTTGCCAACTTTGTTGGTAAATTTGTTGGCAACTTTGTTGGCAATTTTGTTGGCAATTTTGCTGGCAATTTTGCTGGCAATTTTGCTGGCAATTTTTCTTGCAATTTTGTTGGCAACTTTGTTGGCAATTTTGTTGGCAATTTTGCTGGCAATTTTGAATATGCCGATCACGATAATAACGAAGACGATTACATTATTTACGATAATCTACACTGCACTAAGGTTAGCTGAAATAAAATGCTAATTAGCGTTAAGTTTGCCTATGTATTGTGTGTGTGTGGAATTTCTCTGATTTAAGTATTTACGCGATGGCAATTTTGCTGGCAATTTTGTTGGCAACTTTGTTGGCAAATTTGTGGGCAACTTTACTTTGCTGGAAATTTTGATGGCAATTTTGATAGCAATTTTGCTGAATTTTGCTGGCAACTTTGTTGGCAATTTTGTTGGCAATTTTGCTGGCATTTTTGTTGGCAACTTTGTTGGCAACTTTGTTGGCAACTTTGTTGGCAATTTTGTTGGCAATTTTGCTGGCAATTTTGAATATGCCGATCACGATAATAACGAAGACGATTACATTATTTACGATAATCTACACTGCACTAAGGTTAGCTGAAATAAAATGCTAATTAGCGTTAAGTTTGCCTATGTATTGTGTGTGTGTGGAATTTCTCTGATTTAAGAATTTACGCGATGGCAATTTTGCTGGCAATTTTGTTGGCAACTTTGTTGGCAAATTTGTTGGCAACTTTACTTTGCTGGCAATTTTGATGGCAATTTTGATAGCAATTTTGCTGAATTTTGTTGGCAACTTTGTTGGCAATTCTGTTGGCAATTTTGCTGGCAATTTTGTTGGCAACTTTGTTGGCAACTTTGTTGGCAAGTTTGTTGGCAACTTTGTTGGCAAATTTGTTGGCAACTTTGTTGGCAATTTTGTTGGCAATTTTGCTAGCAATTTTGCTGGCAATTTTGATGGCAATTTTGTTGGCAATTTTGCTGGCAATTTTGCTGGCAATTTTGTTGGCAACTTTGTTAGCAATTTTGTTGGCAATTTTGCTGGCAATTTTGAATATGCCGATCACGATAATAACGAAGACGATTACATTATTTACGATAATCTACACTGCACTAAGGTTAGCTGAAATAAAATGCTAATTAGCGTTAAGTTTGCCTATGTATTGTGTGTGTGTGGAATTTCTCTGATTTAAGTATTTACGCGATGGCAATTTTGCTGGCAATTTTGTTGGCAACTTTGTTGGCAAATTTGTTGGCAACTTTACTTTGCTGGCAATTTTGATGGCAATTTTGATAGCAATTATGCTGAATTTTGTTGGCAACTTTGTTGGCAATTTTGTTGGCAATTTTGCTGGCAATTTTGCTGGCAATTTTGATGGCAATTTTGTTGGCAATTTTGCTGGCAATTTTGAATATGCCGATCACGATAATAACGAAGACGATTACATTATTTACGATAATCTACACTGCACTAAGGTTAGCTGAAATAAAATGCTAATTAGCGTTAAGTTTGCCTATGTATTGTGTGTGTGTGGAATTTCTCTGATTTAAGTATTTACGCGATGGCAATTTTGCTGGCAATTTTGTTGGCAACTTTGTTGGCAAATTTGTGGGCAACTTTACTTTGCTGGCAATTTTGATGGCAATTTTGATAGCAATTTTGCTGAATTTTGTTGGCAACTTTGTTGGCAATTTTGTTGGCAATTTTGCTGGCAATTTTGTTGGCAACTTTGTTGGCAACTTTGTTGGCAAGTTTGTTGGCAACTTTGTTGGCAAATTTGTTGGCAATTTTGCTGGCAATTTTGTTGGCAACTTTGTTGGCAACTTTGTTGGCAAGTTTGTTGGCAACTTTGTTGGCAATTTTGTTGGCAACTTTGTTGGCAATTTTGTAGGCAATTTTGCTGGCAATTTTGAATATGCCGATCACGAAAATAACGAAGACGATTACATTATATACGATAATCTACACTGCACTAAGGTTAGCTGAAATAAAATGCTAATTAGCGTTAAGTTTGCCTATGTATTGTGTGTGTGTGGAATTTCTCTGATTTAAGTATTTACGCGATGGCAATTTTGCTGGCAATTTTGTTGGCAACTTTGTTGGCAAATTTGTGGGCAACTTTACTTTGCTGGCAATTTTGATGGCAATTTTGATAGCAATTTTGCTGAATTTTGTTGGCAATTTTGCTGGCAATTTTGTTGGCAACTTTGTTGGCAAATTTGTGGGCAACTTTACTTTGCTGGAAATTTTGATGGCAATTTTGATAGCAATTTTGCTGAATTTTGCTGGCAACTTTGTTGGCAATTTTGTTGGCAATTTTGCTGGCATTTTTGTTGGCAACTTTGTTGGCAACTTTGTTGGCAATTTTGTTGGCAATTTTGCTGGCAATTTTGAATATGCCGATCACGATAATAACGAAGACGATTACATTATTTACGATAATCTACACTGCACTAAGGTTAGCTGAAATAAAATGCTAATTAGCGTTAAGTTTGCCTATGTATTGTGTGTGTGTGGAATTTCTCTGATTTAAGAATTTACGCGATGGCAATTTTGCTGGCAATTTTGCTGGCAATTTTGCTGGCAATTTTGATGGCAATTTTGTTGGCAATTTTGCTGGCCATTTTGCTGGCAATTTTGTTGGCAACTTTGTTGGCAATTTTGTTGGCAATTTTGCTGGCAATTTTGTTGGCAAGTTTGTTGGCAACTTTGTTGGCAAATTTGTTGGCAACTTTGTTGGCAATTTTGTTGGCAATTTTGCTGGCAATTTTGTTGGCAACTTTGTTGGCAACTTTGTTGGCAAGTTTGTTGGCAACTTTGTTGGCAATTTTGTTGGCAATTTTGCTGGCAATTTTGCTGGCAACTTTGATGGCAATTTTGTTGGCAATTTTGCTGGCCATTTTGCTGGCAATTTTGTTGGCAACTTTGTTGGCAATTTTGTAGGCAATTTTGCTGGCAATTTTGAATATGCCGATCACGAAAATAACGAAGACGATTACATTATATACGATAATCTACACTGCACTAAGGTTAGCTGAAATAAAATGCTAATTAGCGTTAAGTTTGCCTATGTATTGTGTGTGTGTGGAATTTCTCTGATTTAAGTATTTACGCGATGGCAATTTTGCTGGCAATTTTGTTGGCAACTTTGTTGGCAAATTTGTGGGCAACTTTACTTTGCTGGCAATTTTGATGGCAATTTTGATAGCAATTTTGCTGAATTTTGTTGGCAACTTTGTTGGCAATTTTGTTGGCAATTTTGCTGGCAATTTTGTTGGCAACTTTGTTGGCAACTTTGTTGGCAAGTTTGTTGCCAACTTTGTTGGTAAATTTGTTGGCAACTTTGTTGGCAATTTTGTTGGCAATTTTGCTGGCAATTTTGCTGGCAATTTTGCTGGCAATTTTTCTTGCAATTTTGTTGGCAACTTTGTTGGCAATTTTGTTGGCAATTTTGCTGGCAATTTTGAATATGCCGATCACGATAATAACGAAGACGATTACATTATTTACGATAATCTACACTGCACTAAGGTTAGCTGAAATAAAATGCTAATTAGCGTTAAGTTTGCCTATGTATTGTGTGTGTGTGGAATTTCTCTGATTTAAGTATTTACGCGATGGCAATTTTGCTGGCAATTTTGTTGGCAACTTTGTTGGCAAATTTGTGGGCAACTTTACTTTGCTGGAAATTTTGATGGCAATTTTGATAGCAATTTTGCTGAATTTTGCTGGCAACTTTGTTGGCAATTTTGTTGGCAATTTTGCTGGCATTTTTGTTGGCAACTTTGTTGGCAACTTTGTTGGCAATTTTGTTGGCAATTTTGCTGGCAATTTTGAATATGCCGATCACGATAATAACGAAGACGATTACATTATTTACGATAATCTACACTGCACTAAGGTTAGCTGAAATAAAATGCTAATTAGCGTTAAGTTTGCCTATGTATTGTGTGTGTGTGGAATTTCTCTGATTTAAGTATTTACGCGATGGGTTTTCGGTAATTGTCAAGATCTTTCTTTAATTACTACTTTTTAATTCAGTTCGTAAAGCTGACAGTTCCCGAGAACCCTATCTGTGGAGCGGCAGCAGCAGATGTTTCTGCCAAGGCGAGGCTGAAAACCAGCGTAGCTGAGCCCTCGACCTATTTACCACCACCCTCTACCTTAGTGCTACCTACGATAATGTACTAAAGTTACTTAGAATTAGGCCTACTATTAAACTTACCTAGCTTTATTTAGTACTTATTGTACCTACCAACTTCTGTTAGCATAAGAGGTGTGTGTGTAAATAAATGCCCTATTATTTTATTTTTATTGGATTGCGACTAACCATGTTTAAATTTGACGTATTTGTATGATTTGACAACTTACAACTTCTTGATATCTACCCCCTAACACATTATCACTGCAAAATTATATATAATACATGACTCCTATCCCTCTCCTACGAAGAAACAGAAGACTTTGTTATCTCCCTAAAACTCCCTAAACAATCATAAATTATCATAAATCATAAATTCATAATAGCTCACGCATACTACATACCCCCACGCGCATACACACACACACACACTTTAACTCACTCACCCACACATACAAACAGACTCACCCGTTCATTAAAATTATAATAATTATCTATATATCTGTATCTACATATATATTCCTTTAACTATATGTATTCTTTGCATTTATTTACTTATTGTACTTAGTTTTAAGCTTAAATTATTCTTATTGTAATCTTAGCATTTGAAAGCGAGCTTAATAGAAAAACACCTCGATGCTTTACAAGTTTTCATTTAATTTTTCATTAATACACTCCTTTATGACCAATCAGTAACGGCAGGTAATCTATATTGGTTACTCTTTTTAGGGTATTTTGGTTGGTGGGCAATTTTGTTGGCAATTTTGCTGGCAATTTTGTTGGCAACTTTGCTGGCAATTTTGATGGCAATTTTGCTGGCAATTTTGTTGGCAACTTTGTTGGCAAATTTGTTGGCAACTTTGTTGGCAAATTTGTTGGCAACTTTGTTGGCAAATTTGTTGGCAACTTTACTTTGCTGGCAATTTTGATGGCAATTTTGATAGCAATTTTGTTGGCAATTTTGCTGGCAATTTTGCTGGCAATTTTGTTGGCAATTTTGCTGGCAATTTTGCTGGCAATTTTGTTGGCAAGTTTGTTGGCAATTTTGTTGGCAATTTTGTTGGCAATTTTGCTGGCAATTTTGTTGGCAACTTTGCTGGCAATTTTGATGGCAATTTTGTTGGCAATTTTGCTGGCAACTTTGTTGGCAACTTTGCTGGCAATTTTGATGGCAATTTTGTTGGCAATTTTGCTGGCAATTTTGCTGGCAATTTTGTTGGCAACTTTGTTGGCAAATTTGTTGGCAACTTTGTTGGCAAATTTGTTGGCAACTTTACTTTGCTGGCAATTTTGCTGAATTTTGTTGGCAATTTTGCTGGCAATTTTGTTGGCAATTTTGTTGGCAATTTTGCTGGCAATTTTGTTGGCAACTTTGCTGGCAATTTTGATGGCAATTTTGTTGGCAATTTTGCTGGCAATTTTGCTGGCAATTTTGTTGGCAACTTTGTTGGCAAATTTGTTGGCAACTTTGTTGGCTAATTTGTTGGCAACTTTACTTTGCTGGCAATTTTGATGGCAATTTTGATAGCAATTTTGCTGGCAATTTTGCTGAATTTTGTTGGCAACTTTGTTAGCAATTTTGTTGGCAATTTTGCTGGCAATTTTGTTGGCAACTTTGTGGGCAACTTTGTTGGCAAGTTTGTTTGCAACTTTGTTGGCCAATTTGTTGGCAACTTTGTTGGCAAATTTGTTGGTGGCAAATTTGTTGGCAACTTTGTTGGCAATTTTGTTGGCAATTTTGCTGGCAATTTTGTTGGCAATTTTGCTGGCAATTTTGATGGCAATTTTGTTGGCAATTTTGCTGGCAATTTTGCTGGCAATTTTGTTGTGGCAATTTTGCTGGCAATTTTGCTGGCAATTTTGTTGGCAACTTTGTTGGCAATTTTGTTGGCAATTTTGCTGGCAATTTTGAATATTCCGATCACGATAATAACGAAGACGATTACATTATTTACGATAATCTACACTGCACTAAGGTTAGCTGAAATAAAATGCTAATTAGCGTTAAGTTTGCCTATGTATTGTGTGTGTGTGGAATTTCTCTGATTTAAGTATTTACGCGATGGCAATTTTGCTGGCAATTTTGTTGGCAACTTTGTTGGCAAATTTGTGGGCAACTTTACTTTGCTGGCAATTTTGATGGCAATTTTGATAGCAATTTTGCTGAATTTTGTTGGCAACTTTGATGGCAATTTTGTTGGCAATTTTGCTGGCAATTTTGCTGGCAATTTTGATGGCAATTTTGTTGGCAATTTTGCTGGCAATTTTGCTGGCAATTTTGTTGGCAACTTTGTTGGCATTTTTGTTGGCAATTTTGCTGGCAATTTTGAATATGCCGATCACGATAATAACGAAGACGATTACATTATTTACGATAATCTACACTGCACTAAGGTTAGCTGAAATAAAATGCTAATTTGCGTTAAGTTTGCCTATGTATTGTGTGTGTGTGGAATTTCTCTGATTTAAGTATTTATGCGATGGCAATTTTGCTGGCAATTTTACTGGCAACTTTGTTGGCAAATTTGTGGGCAACTTTACTTTGCTGGCAATTTTGATGGCAATTTTGATAGCAATTTTGCTGAATTTTGTTGGCAACTTTGTTGGCAATTTTGTTGGCAATTTTGCTGGCAATTTTGTTGGCAACTTTGTTGGCAACTTTGTTGGCAAGTTTGTTGGTAAATTTGTTGGCAACTTTGTTGGCAAATTTGTTGGCAACTTTACTTTGCTGGCAATTTTGATGGCAATTTTGATAGCAATTTTGCTGGCAATTTTGCTGAATTTTGTTGGCAACTTTGTTGGCAATTTTGTTGGCAATTTTGCTGGCAATTTTGTTGGCAACTTTGTTGGCAACTTTGTTGGCAAGTTTGTTGGCAACTTTGTTGGCCAATTTGTTGGCAACTTTGTTGGCAAATTCGTTGGTGGCAAATTTGTTGGCAACTTTGTTGGCAATTTTGTTGGCAATTTTGCTGGCAATTTTGCTGGCAATTTTGATGGCAATTTTGTTGGCAATTTTGATGGCAATTTTGTTTGCAATTTTGCTGGCAATTTTGCTGGCAATTTTGTTGGCAATTTTGCTGGCAATTTTGCTGGCAATTTTGTTGGCAACTTTGTTGGCAATTTTGTTGGCAATTTTGCTGGCAATTTTGAATATGCCGATCACGATAATAACGAAGACGATTACATTATTTACGATAATCTACACTGCACTAAGGTTAGCTGAAATAAAATGCTAATTAGCGTTAAGTTTGCCTATGTATTGTGTGTGTGTGGAATTTCTCTGATTTAAGTATTTACGCGATGGCAATTTTGCTGGCAATTTTGTTGGCAACTTTGTTGGCAAATTTGTTGGCAACTTTACTTTGCTGGCAATTTTGATGGCAATTTTGATAGCAATTTTGCTGAATTTTGTTGGCAACTTTGTTGGCAATTTTGTTGGCAATTTTGCTGGCAATTTTGTTGGCAACTTTGTTGGCAAGTTTGTTGTCAACTTTGTTGGCAAATTTGTTGGCAACTTTGTTGGCAATTTTGTTGGCAATTTTGCTGGCAATTTTGCTTTCAATTTTGATGGCAATTTTGTTGGCAATTTTGCTGGCAATTTTGCTGGCAATTTTGTTGGCAACTTTGTTGGCAATTTTGTTGGCAATTTTGCTGGCAATTTTGAATATGCCGGTCACGATAATAACGAAGACGATTACATTATTTACGATAATCTACACTGCACTAAGGTTAGCTGAAATAAAATGCTAATTAGCGTTAAGTTTGCCTATGTATTGTGTGTGTGTGGAATTTCTCTGATTTAAGTATTTACGCGATGGCAATTTTGCTGGCAATTTTGTTGGCAACTTTGTTGGCAAATTTGTGGGCAACTTTACTTTGCTGGCAATTTTGATGGCAATTTTGATAGCAATTTTGCTGAATTTTGTTGGCAACTTTGATGGCAATTTTGTTGGCAATTTTGCTGGCAATTTTGCTGGCAATTTTGCTGGCAATTTTGATGGCAATTTTGTTGGCAATTTTGCGGGCAATTTTGCTGGCAATTTTGTTGGCAACTTTGTTGGCATTTTTGTTGGCAATTTTGCTGGCAATTTTGAATATGCCGATCACGATAATAACGAAGACGATTACATTATTTACGATAATCTACACTGCACTAAGGTTAGCTGAAATAAAATGCTAATTAGCGTTAAGTTTGCCTATGTATTGTGTGTGTGTGGAATTTCTCTGATTTAAGTATTTATGCGATGGCAATTTTGCTGGCAATTTTACTGGCAACTTTGTTGGCAAATTTGTGGGCAACTTTACTTTGCTGGCAATTTTGATGGCAATTTTGATAGCAATTTTGCTGAATTTTGTTGGCAACTTTGTTGGCAATTTTGTTGGCAATTTTGCTGGCAATTTTGTTGGCAACTTTGTTGGCAACTTTGTTGGCAAGTTTGTTGGCAACTTTGTTGGTAAATTTGTTGGCAACTTTGTTGGCAATTTTGTTGGCAATTTTGCTAGCAATTTTGCTGGCAATTTTGATGGCAATTTTGTTGGCAATTTTGCTGGCAATTTTTCTGGCAATTTTGTTGGCAACTTTGTTGGCAATTTTGTTGGCAATTTTGCTGGCAATTTTGAATATGCCGATCACGATAATAACGAAGACGATTACATTATTTACGATAATCTACACTGCACTAAGGTTAGCTGAAATAAAATGCTAATTAGCGTTAAGTTTGCCTATGTATTGTGTGTGTGTGGAATTTCTCTGATTTAAGTATTTACGCGATGGCAATTTTGCTGGCAATTTTGTTGGCAACTTTGTTGGCAAATTTGTGGGCAACTTTACTTTGCTGGCAATTTTGATGGCAATTTTGATAGCAATTTTGCTGAATTTTGTTGGCAACTTTGTTGGCAATTTTGTTGGCAATTTTGCTGGCAATTTTGCTGGCAATTTTGATGGCAATTTTGTTGGCAATTTTGCTGGCAATTTTGCTGGCAATTTTGTTGGCAACTTTGTTGGCATTTTTGTTGGCAATTTTGCTGGCAATTTTGAATATGCCGATCACGATAATAACGAAGACGATTACATTATTTACGATAATCTACACTGCACTAAGGTTAGCTGAAATAAAATGCTAATTAGCGTTAAGTTTGCCTATGTATTGTGTGTGTGTGGAATTTCTCTGATTTAAGTATTTATGCGATGGCAATTTTGCTGGCAATTTTACTGGCAACTTTGTTGGCAAATTTGTGGGCAACTTTACTTTGCTGGCAATTTTGATGGCAATTTTGATAGCAATTTTGCTGAATTTTGTTGGCAACTTTGTTGGCAATTTTGTTGGCAATTTTGCTGGCAATTTTGTTGGCAACTTTGTTGGCAACTTTGTTGGCAAGTTTGTTGGCAACTTTGTTGGTAAATTTGTTGGCAACTTTGTTGGCAATTTTGTTGGCAATTTTGCTAGCAATTTTGCTGGCAATTTTGATGGCAATTTTGTTGGCAATTTTGCTGGCAATTTTGTTGGCAACTTTGCTGGCAATTTTGATGGCAATTTTGTTGGCAATTTTGCTGGCAATTTTGAATATGCCGATCACGATAATAACGAAGACGATTACATTATTTACGATAATCTACACTGCACTAAGGTTAGCTGAAATAAAATGCTAATTAGCGTTAAGTTTGCCTATGTATTGTGTGTGTGTGGAATTTCTCTGATTTAAGTATTTACGCGATGGCAATTTTGCTGGCAATTTTGTT
The DNA here is from genome assembly GCA_963924445.1 of Philereme transversata. Lineage (NCBI taxonomy): Eukaryota > Metazoa > Arthropoda > Insecta > Lepidoptera > Geometridae > Philereme > Philereme transversata. The sequence goes on from OZ004353.1 coordinate 12,327,096, forward strand.
GGCATCTTTGTTGGCAAATTTGTGGGCAACTTTACTTTGCTGGCAATTTTGATGGCAATTTTGATAGCAATTTTGCTGAATTTGGTTGGCAACTTTGCTGGCAATTTTGATGGCAATTTTGCTGGCAATTTTGTTGGCAACTTTGTTGGCAAATTTGTTGGCAACTTTGTTGGCAAATTTTTTGGCAACTTTGTTGGCAAATTTGTTGGCAACTTTACTTTGCTGGCAATTTTGATGGCAATTTTGTTGGCAAGTTTGTTGGCAATTTTGTTGGCAATTTTGTTGGCAATTTTGCTGGCAATTTTGTTGGCAACTTTGCTGGCAATTTTGATGGCAATTTTGTTGGCAATTTTGCTGGCAACTTTGTTGGCAACTTTGCTGGCAATTTTGATGGCAATTTTGTTGGCAATTTTGCTGGCAATTTTGCTGGCAATTTTGTTGGCAACTTTGTTGGCAAATTTGTTGGCAACTTTGTTGGCAAATTTGTTGGCAACTTTACTTTGCTGGCAATTTTGCTGAATTTTGTTGGCAATTTTGCTGGCAATTTTGTTGGCAATTTTGTTGGCAATTTTGCTGGCAATTTTGTTGGCAACTTTGCTGGCAATTTTGATGGCAATTTTGTTGGCAATTTTGCTGGTAATTTTGCTGGCAATTTTGTTGGCAACTTTGTTGGCAAATTTGTTGGCAACTTTGTTGGCTAATTTGTTGGCAACTTTACTTTGCTGGCAATTTTGATGGCAATTTTGATAGCAATTTTGCTGGCAATTTTGCTGAATTTTGTTGGCAACTTTGTTAGCAATTTTGTTGGCAATTTTGCTGGCAATTTTGTTGGCAACTTTGTGGGCAACTTTCGTGGCAAGTTTGTTTGCAACTTTGTTGGCCAATTTGTTGGCAACTTTGTTGGCAAATTTGTTGGTGGCAAATTTGTTGGCAACTTTGTTGGCAATTTTGTTGGCAATTTTGCTGGCAATTTTGTTGGCAATTTTGCTGGCAATTTTGATGGCAATTTTGTTGGCAATTTTGCTGGCAATTTTGCTGGCAATTTTGTTGTGGCAATTTTGCTGGCAATTTTGCTGGCAATTTTGTTGGCAACTTTGTTGGCAATTTTGTTGGCAATTTTGCTGGCAATTTTGAATATGCCGATCACGATAATAACGAAGACGATTACATTATTTACGATAATCTACACTGCACTAAGGTTAGCTGAAATAAAATGCTAATTAGCGTTAAGTTTGCCTATGTATTGTGTGTGTGTGGAATTTCTCTGATTTAAGTATTTACGCGATGGCAATTTTGCTGGCAATTTTGTTGGCAACTTTGTTGGCAAATTTGTGGGCAACTTTACTTTGCTGGCAATTTTGATGGCAATTTTGATAGCAATTTTGCTGAATTTTGTTGGCAACTTTGATGGCAATTTTGTTGGCAATTTTGCTGGCAATTTTGCTGGCAATTTTGATGGCAATTTTGTTGGCAATTTTGCTGGCAATTTTGCTGGCAATTTTGTTGGCAACTTTGTTGGCATTTTTGTTGGCAATTTTGCTGGCAATTTTGAATATGCCGATCACGATAATAACGAAGACGATTACATTATTTACGATAATCTACACTGCACTAAGGTTAGCTGAAATAAAATGCTAATTAGCGTTAAGTTTGCCTATGTATTGTGTGTGTGTGGAATTTCTCTGATTTAAGTATTTATGCGATGGCAATTTTGCTGGCAATTTTACTGGCAACTTTGTTGGCAAATTTGTGGGCAACTTTACTTTGCTGGCAATTTTGATGGCAATTTTGATAGCAATTTTGCTGAATTTTGTTGGCAACTTTGTTGGCAATTTTGTTGGCAATTTTGCTGGCAATTTTGTTGGCAACTTTGTTGGCAACTTTGTGGGCAAGTTTGTTGGCAACTTTGTTGGTAAATTTGTTGGCAACTTTGTTGGCAATTTTGTTGGCAATTTTGCTAGCAATTTTGCTGGCAATTTTGATGGCAATTTTGTTGGCAATTTTGCTGGCAATTTTTCTGGCAATTTTGTTGGCAACTTTGTTGGCAATTTTGTTGGCAATTTTGCTGGCAATTTTGAATATGCCGATCACGATAATAACGAAGACGATTACATTATTTACGATAATCTACACTGCACTAAGGTTAGCTGAAATAAAATGCTAATTTGCGTTAAGTTTGCCTATGTATTGTGTGTGTGTGGAATTTCTCTGATTTAAGTATTTACGCGATGGCAATTTTGCTGGCAATTTTGTTGGCAACTTTGTTGGCAAATTTGTGGGCAACTTTACTTTGCTGGCAATTTTGATGGCAATTTTGATAGCAATTTTGCTGAATTTTGTTGGCAACTTTGTTGGCAATTTTGTTGGCAATTTTGCTGGCAATTTTGTTGGCAACTTTGTTGGCAACTTTGTTGGCAATTTTGTTGGCAATTTTGCGGGCAATTTTGAATATGCCGATCACGATAATAACGAAGACGATTACATTATTTACGATAATCTACACTGCACTAAGGTTAGCTGAAATAAAATGCTAATTAGCGTTAAGTTTGCCTATGTATTGTGTGTGTGTGGAATTTCTCTGATTTAAGTATTTACGCGATGGCAATTTTGCTGGCAATTTTGTTGGCAACTTTGTTGGCAAATTTGTGGGCAACTTTACTTTGCTGGCAATTTTGATGGCAATTTTGATAGCAATTTTGCTGAATTTTGTTGGCAACTTTGTTGGCAATTCTGTTGGCAATTTTGCTGGCAATTTTGTTGGCAACTTTGTTGGCAACTTTGTTGGCAAGTTTGTTGGCAACTTTGTTGGCAAATTTGTTGGCAACTTTGTTGGCAATTTTGTTGGCAATTTTGCTGGCAATTTTGCTGGCAATTTTGATGGCAATTTTGTTAGCAATTTTGCTGGCAATTTTGCTGGCAATTTTGTTGGCAACTTTGTTGGCAATTTTGATAGCAATTTTGCTGAATTTTGTTGGCAAATTTGTTGGCAACTTTACTTTGCTGGCAATTTTGATGGCAATTTTGATAGCAATTTTGCTGAATTTTGTTGGCAACTTTGTTGGCAATTTTGTTGGCAATTTTGCTGGCAATTTTGCTGGCAATTTTGATGGCAATTTTGTTGGCAATTTTGCTGACAATTTTGCTGGCAATTTTGTTGGCAACTTTGTTGGCAATTTTGTTGGCAATTTTGCTGGCAATTTTGAATATGCCGATCACGATAATAACGAAGACGATTACATTATTTACGATAATCTACACTGCACTAAGGTTAGCTGAAATAAAATGCTAATTAGCGTTAAGTTTGCCTATGTATTGTGTGTGTGTGGAATTTCTCTGAATCAAGTATTTACGCGATGGGTTTTCGGTAATTGTCAAGTTCTTTCTTTAATTACTACTTTTTAATTCAGTGCATAAAGCTGACAGTTCCCGAGAACCCTATCAGTGGAGCGGCAGCAGCAGATGTTTCTGCCAAGGCGAGGCTGAAAACCAGCGTAGCTGAGCCCTCGACCTATTTACCACCACCCTCTACCTTAGTGCTACCTACGATAATGTACTAAAGTTACTTAGAATTAGGCCTACTATTAAACTTACCTAGCTTTATTTAGTACTTATTGTACCTACCAACTTCTGTTAGCATAAGAGGTGTGTGTGTAAATAAATGCCCTATTATTTTATTTTTATTGGATTGCGACTAACCATGTTTAAATTTGACGTATTTGTATGATTTGACAACTTACAACTTCTTGATATCTACCCCCTAACACATTATTACTGCAAAATTATATATAAGAAATGACTCCTATCCCTCTCCTACGAAGAAACAGAAGACTTTGTTATCTCCCTAAAACTCCCTAAACAATCATAAATTATCATAAATCATAAATTCATAATAGCTCACGCATACTACATACCCCCACGCGCATACACACACACACTATAACTCACTCACCCACACATACAAACAGACTCACCCGTTCATTAAAATTATAATAATTATCTATATATCTGTATCTACATATATATTCCTTTAACTATATGTATTCTTTGCATTTATTTACTTATTGTACTTAGTTTTATGCTTAAATTATTCTTATTGTAATCTTAGCATTTGAAAGCGAGCTTAATAGAAAAACACCTCGATGCTTTACAAGTTTTCATTTAATTTTTCATTAATACACTCCTTTATGACCAATCAGTAACAGCAGGTAATCTATATTGGTTACTCTTTTTAGGGGTATTTTGGTTGGTGGGCAATTTTGTTGGCAATTTTGCTGGCAATTTTTTTGGCAACTTTGTTGGCAAATTTGTTGGCAACTTTGTTGGCAAATTTGTTGGCAACTTTGTTGGCAAATTTGTTGGCAACTTTACTTTGCTGGCAATTTTGCTGGCAATTTTGCTGAATTTTGTTGGCAATTTTGCTGGCAATTTTGTTGGCAATTTTGTTGGCAATTTTGCTGGCAATTTTGTTGGCAACTTTGCTGGCAATTTTGATGGCAATTTTGTTGGCAATTTTGCTGGCAATTTTGCTGGCAATTTTGTTGGCAACTTTGTTGGCAAATTTGTTGGCAACTTTGTTGGCAAATTTGTTGGCAACTTTACTTTGCTGTCAATTTTGATGGCAATTTTGATAGCAATTTTGCTGGCAATTTTGCTGAATTTTGTTGGCAACTTTGTTGGCAACTTTGTTGGCAATTTTGTTGGCAATTTTGCTGGCAATTTTGTTGGCAACTTTGTTGGCAACTTTGTTGGCAAGTTTGTTGGCAACTTTGCTGGCAATTTTGCTGGCAATTTTGTTGGCAATTTTGCTGGCAATTTTGTTGGCAACTTTGTTGGCAATTTTGTTGGCAATTTTGCTGGCAATTTTGAATATGCCGATCACGATAATAACGAAGACGATTACATTATTTACGATAATCTACACTGCACTAAGGTTAGCTGAAATAAAATGCTAATTAGCGTTAAGTTTGCCTATGTATTGTGTGTGTGTGGAATTTCTCTGATTTAAGTATTTACGCGATGGCAATTTTGCTGGCAATTTTACTGGCAACTTTGTTGGCAAATTTGTGGGCAACTTTACTTTGCTGGCAATTTTGATGGCAATTTTGATAGCAATTTTGCTGAATTTTGTTGGCAACTTTGTTGGCAATTTTGTTGTAAATTTTGCTGGCAATTTTGTTGGCAACTTTGTTGGCAACTTTGTGGGCAAGTTTGTTGGCAACTTTGTTGGTAAATTTGTTGGCAACTTTGTTGGCAATTTTGTTGGCAATTTTGCTAGCAATTTTGCTGGCAATTTTGATGGCAATTTTGTTGGCAATTTTGCTGGCAATTTTTCTGGCAATTTTGTTGGCAACTTTGTTGGCAATTTTGTTGGCAATTTTGCTGGCAATTTTGAATATGCCGATCACGATAATAACGAAGACGATTACATTATTTACGATAATCTACACTGCACTAAGGTTAGCTGAAATAAAATGCTAATTTGCGTTAAGTTTGCCTATGTATTGTGTGTGTGTGGAATTTCTCTGATTTAAGTATTTACGCGATGGCAATTTTGCTGGCAATTTTGTTGGCAACTTTGTTGGCAAATTTGTGGGCAACTTTACTTTGCTGGCAATTTTGATGGCAATTTTGATAGCAATTTTGCTGAATTTTGTTGGCAACTTTGTTGGCAATTTTGTTGGCAATTTTGCTGGCAATTTTGTTGGCAACTTTGTTGGCAACTTTGTTGGCAATTTTGTTGGCAATTTTGCGGGCAATTTTGAATATGCCGATCACGATAATAACGAAGACGATTACATTATTTACGATAATCTACACTGCACTAAGGTTAGCTGAAATAAAATGCTAATTAGCGTTAAGTTTGCCTATGTATTGTGTGTGTGTGGAATTTCTCTGATTTAAGTATTTACGCGATGGCAATTTTGCTGGCAATTTTGTTGGCAACTTTGTTGGCAAATTTGTGGGCAACTTTACTTTGCTGGCAATTTTGATGGCAATTTTGATAGCAATTTTGCTGAATTTTGTTGGCAACTTTGTTGGCAATTCTGTTGGCAATTTTGCTGGCAATTTTGTTGGCAACTTTGTTGGCAACTTTGTTGGCAAGTTTGTTGGCAACTTTGTTGGCAAATTTGTTGGCAACTTTGTTGGCAATTTTGTTGGCAATTTTGCTGGCAATTTTGCTGGCAATTTTGATGGCAATTTTGTTAGCAATTTTGCTGGCAATTTTGCTGGCAATTTTGTTGGCAACTTTGTTGGCAATTTTGATAGCAATTTTGCTGAATTTTGTTGGCAAATTTGTTGGCAACTTTACTTTGCTGGCAATTTTGATGGCAATTTTGATAGCAATTTTGCTGAATTTTGTTGGCAACTTTGTTGGCAATTTTGTTGGCAATTTTGCTGGCAATTTTGCTGGCAATTTTGATGGCAATTTTGTTGGCAATTTTGCTGACAATTTTGCTGGCAATTTTGTTGGCAACTTTGTTGGCAATTTTGTTGGCAATTTTGCTGGCAATTTTGAATATGCCGATCACGATAATAACGAAGACGATTACATTATTTACGATAATCTACACTGCACTAAGGTTAGCTGAAATAAAATGCTAATTAGCGTTAAGTTTGCCTATGTATTGTGTGTGTGTGGAATTTCTCTGAATCAAGTATTTACGCGATGGGTTTTCGGTAATTGTCAAGTTCTTTCTTTAATTACTACTTTTTAATTCAGTGCATAAAGCTGACAGTTCCCGAGAACCCTATCAGTGGAGCGGCAGCAGCAGATGTTTCTGCCAAGGCGAGGCTGAAAACCAGCGTAGCTGAGCCCTCGACCTATTTACCACCACCCTCTACCTTAGTGCTACCTACGATAATGTACTAAAGTTACTTAGAATTAGGCCTACTATTAAACTTACCTAGCTTTATTTAGTACTTATTGTACCTACCAACTTCTGTTAGCATAAGAGGTGTGTGTGTAAATAAATGCCCTATTATTTTATTTTTATTGGATTGCGACTAACCATGTTTAAATTTGACGTATTTGTATGATTTGACAACTTACAACTTCTTGATATCTACCCCCTAACACATTATTACTGCAAAATTATATATAAGAAATGACTCCTATCCCTCTCCTACGAAGAAACAGAAGACTTTGTTATCTCCCTAAAACTCCCTAAACAATCATAAATTATCATAAATCATAAATTCATAATAGCTCACGCATACTACATACCCCCACGCGCATACACACACACACTATAACTCACTCACCCACACATACAAACAGACTCACCCGTTCATTAAAATTATAATAATTATCTATATATCTGTATCTACATATATATTCCTTTAACTATATGTATTCTTTGCATTTATTTACTTATTGTACTTAGTTTTATGCTTAAATTATTCTTATTGTAATCTTAGCATTTGAAAGCGAGCTTAATAGAAAAACACCTCGATGCTTTACAAGTTTTCATTTAATTTTTCATTAATACACTCCTTTATGACCAATCAGTAACAGCAGGTAATCTATATTGGTTACTCTTTTTAGGGGTATTTTGGTTGGTGGGCAATTTTGTTGGCAATTTTGCTGGCAATTTTTTTGGCAACTTTGTTGGCAAATTTGTTGGCAACTTTGTTGGCAAATTTGTTGGCAACTTTGTTGGCAAATTTGTTGGCAACTTTACTTTGCTGGCAATTTTGCTGGCAATTTTGCTGAATTTTGTTGGCAATTTTGCTGGCAATTTTGTTGGCAATTTTGTTGGCAATTTTGCTGGCAATTTTGTTGGCAACTTTGCTGGCAATTTTGATGGCAATTTTGTTGGCAATTTTGCTGGCAATTTTGCTGGCAATTTTGTTGGCAACTTTGTTGGCAAATTTGTTGGCAACTTTGTTGGCAAATTTGTTGGCAACTTTACTTTGCTGTCAATTTTGATGGCAATTTTGATAGCAATTTTGCTGGCAATTTTGCTGAATTTTGTTGGCAACTTTGTTGGCAACTTTGTTGGCAATTTTGTTGGCAATTTTGCTGGCAATTTTGTTGGCAACTTTGTTGGCAACTTTGTTGGCAAGTTTGTTGGCAACTTTGCTGGCAATTTTGCTGGCAATTTTGTTGGCAATTTTGCTGGCAATTTTGTTGGCAACTTTGTTGGCAATTTTGTTGGCAATTTTGCTGGCAATTTTGAATATGCCGATCACGATAATAACGAAGACGATTACATTATTTACGATAATCTACACTGCACTAAGGTTAGCTGAAATAAAATGCTAATTAGCGTTAAGTTTGCCTATGTATTGTGTGTGTGTGGAATTTCTCTGATTTAAGTATTTACGCGATGGCAATTTTGCTGGCAATTTTGTTGGCAACTTTGTTGGCAAATTTGTGGGCAACTTTACTTTGCTGGCAATTTTGATGGCAATTTTGATAGCAATTTTGCTGAATTTTGTTGGCAACTTTGTTGGCAATTCTGTTGGCAATTTTGCTGGCAATTTTGTTGGCAACTTTGTGGGCAACTTTGTTGGCAAGTTTGTTGGCAACTTTGTTGGCAAATTTGTTGGCAACTTTGTTGGCAATTTTGTTGGCAATTTTGCTGGCAATTTTGCTGGCAATTTTGATGGCAATTTTGTTAGCAATTTTGCTGGCAATTTTGCTGGCAATTTTGTTGGCAACTTTGTTGGCAATTTTGATAGCAATTTTGCTGAATTTTGTTGGCAAATTTGTTGGCAACTTTACTTTGCTGGCAATTTTGATGGCAATTTTGATAGCAATTTTGCTGAATTTTGTTGGCAACTTTGTTGGCAATTTTGTTGGCAATTTTGCTGGCAATTTTGCTGGCAATTTTGATGGCAATTTTGTTGGCAATTTTGCTGACAATTTTGCTGGCAATTTTGTTGGCAACTTTGTTGGCAATTTTGTTGGCAATTTTGCTGGCAATTTTGAATATGCCGATCACGATAATAACGAAGACGATTACATTATTTACGATAATCTACACTGCACTAAGGTTAGCTGAAATAAAATGCTAATTAGCGTTAAGTTTGCCTATGTATTGTGTGTGTGTGGAATTTCTCTGAATCAAGTATTTACGCGATGGGTTTTCGGTAATTGTCAAGTTCTTTCTTTAATTACTACTTTTTAATTCAGTGCATAAAGCTGACAGTTCCCGAGAACCCTATCAGTGGAGCGGCAGCAGCAGATGTTTCTGCCAAGGCGAGGCTGAAAACCAGCGTAGCTGAGCCCTCGACCTATTTACCACCACCCTCTACCTTAGTGCTACCTACGATAATGTACTAAAGTTACTTAGAATTAGGCCTACTATTAAACTTACCTAGCTTTATTTAGTACTTATTGTACCTACCAACTTCTGTTAGCATAAGAGGTGTGTGTGTAAATAAATGCCCTATTATTTTATTTTTATTGGATTGCGACTAACCATGTTTAAATTTGACGTATTTGTATGATTTGACAACTTACAACTTCTTGATATCTACCCCCTAACACATTATTACTGCAAAATTATATATAAGAAATGACTCCTATCCCTCTCCTACGAAGAAACAGAAGACTTTGTTATCTCCCTAAAACTCCCTAAACAATCATAAATTATCATAAATCATAAATTCATAATAGCTCACGCATACTACATACCCCCACGCGCATACACACACACACTATAACTCACTCACCCACACATACAAACAGACTCACCCGTTCATTAAAATTATAATAATTATCTATATATCTGTATCTACATATATATTCCTTTAACTATATGTATTCTTTGCATTTATTTACTTATTGTACTTAGTTTTATGCTTAAATTATTCTTATTGTAATCTTAGCATTTGAAAGCGAGCTTAATAGAAAAACACCTCGATGCTTTACAAGTTTTCATTTAATTTTTCATTAATACACTCCTTTATGACCAATCAGTAACAGCAGGTAATCTATATTGGTTACTCTTTTTAGGGGTATTTTGGTTGGTGGGCAATTTTGTTGGCAATTTTGCTGGCAATTTTTTTGGCAACTTTGTTGGCAAATTTGTTGGCAACTTTGTTGGCAAATTTGTTGGCAACTTTGTTGGCAAATTTGTTGGCAACTTTACTTTGCTGGCAATTTTGCTGGCAATTTTGCTGAATTTTGTTGGCAATTTTGCTGGCAATTTTGTTGGCAATTTTGTTGGCAATTTTGCTGGCAATTTTGTTGGCAACTTTGCTGGCAATTTTGATGGCAATTTTGTTGGCAATTTTGCTGGCAATTTTGCTGGCAATTTTGTTGGCAACTTTGTTGGCAAATTTGTTGGCAACTTTGTTGGCAAATTTGTTGGCAACTTTACTTTGCTGTCAATTTTGATGGCAATTTTGATAGCAATTTTGCTGGCAATTTTGCTGAATTTTGTTGGCAACTTTGTTGGCAACTTTGTTGGCAATTTTGTTGGCAATTTTGCTGGCAATTTTGTTGGCAACTTTGTTGGCAACTTTGTTGGCAAGTTTGTTGGCAACTTTGCTGGCAATTTTGCTGGCAATTTTGTTGGCAATTTTGCTGGCAATTTTGTTGGCAACTTTGTTGGCAATTTTGTTGGCAATTTTGCTGGCAATTTTGAATATGCCGATCACGATAATAACGAAGACGATTACATTATTTACGATAATCTACACTGCACTAAGGTTAGCTGAAATAAAATGCTAATTAGCGTTAAGTTTGCCTATGTATTGTGTGTGTGTGGAATTTCTCTGATTTAAGTATTTACGCGATGGCAATTTTGCTGGCAATTTTGTTGGCAACTTTGTTGGCAAATTTGTTGGCAACTTTACTTTGCTGGCAATTTTGATGGCAATTTTGATAGCAATTTTGCTGAATTTTGTTGGCAACTTTGTTGGCAATTTTGTTGGCAATTTTGCTGGCAATTTTGTTGGCAACTTTGTTGGCATCTTTGTTGGCAAGTTTGTTGGCAACTTTGTTGGCAAATTTGTTGGCAACTTTGTTGGCAATTTTGTTGGCAATTTTGTTGGCAATTTTGCTGGCAATTTTGCTGGCAATTGATGGCAATTTTGTTGGCAATTTTGCGGGCAATTTTTCTGGCAATTTTGTTGGCAACTTTGTTGGCAATTTTGTTGGCAATTTTGCTGGCAATTTTGAATATGCCAATCACGATAATAACGAAGACGATTACATTATTTACGATAATCTACACTGCACTAAGGTTAGCTGAAATAAAATGCTAATTAGCGTTAAGTTTGCCTATGTATTGTGTGTGTGTGGAATTTCTCTGATTTAAGTATTTACGCGATGGCAATTTTGCTGGCAATTTTGTTGGCAACTTTGTTGGCAAATTTGTTGGCAACTTTACTTTGCTGGCAATTTTGATGGCAATTTTGATAGCAATTTTGCTGAATTTTGTTGGCAACTTTGTTGGCAATTTTGTTGGCAATTTTGCTGGCAATTTTGTTGGCAACTTTGTTGGCAATTTTGTTGGCAAGTTTGTTGGCAACTTTGTTGGCAAATTTGTTGGCAACTTTGTTGGCAATTTTGTTGGCAATTTTGTTGGCAATTTTGCTGGCAATTTTGCGGGCAATTGATGGCAATTTTGTTGGCAATTTTGCTGGCAATTTTTCTGGCAATTTTGTTGGCAACTTTGTTGGCAATTTTGTTGGCAATTTTGCTGGCAATTTTGAATATGCCGATCACGATAATAACGAAGACGATTACATTATTTACGATAATCTACACTGCACTAAGGTTAGCTGAAATAAAATGCTAATTAGCGTTAAGTTTGCCTATGTATTGTGTGTGTGTGGAATTTCTCTGAATCAAGTATTTACGCGATGGCAATTTTGCTGGCAATTTTGTTGGCAACTTTGTTGGCAAATTTGTTGGCAACTTTACTTTGCTGGCAATTCTGATGGCAATTTTGATAGCAATTATGCTGAATTTTGTTGGCAACTTTGTTGGCAATTTTGTTGGCAATTTTGCTGGCAATTTTGCTGGCAATTTTGATGGCAATTTTGTTGGCAATTTTGCTGGCAATTTTGAATATGCCGATCACGATAATAACGAAGACGATTACATTATTTACGATAATCTACACTGCACTAAGGTTAGCTGAAATAAAATGCTAATTAGCGTTAAGTTTGCCTATGTATTGTGTGTGTGTGGAATTTCTCTGATTTAAGTATTTACGCGATGGCAATTTTGCTGGCAATTTTGTTGGCAACTTTGTTGGCAAATTTGTGGGCAACTTTACTTTGCTGGCAATTTTGATGGCAATTTTGATAGCAATTTTGCTGAATTTTGTTGGCAACTTTGTTGGCAATTTTGTTGACAATTTTGCTGGCAATTTTGTTGGCAACTTTGTTGGCAACTTTGTTGGCAACTTTGTTGGCAACTTTGTTGGTAAATTTGTTGGCAACTTTGTTGGCAATTTTGTTGGCAATTTTGCTGGCAATTTTGATGGCAATTTTGCTGGCAATTTTTCTGGCAATTTTGTTGGCAACTTTGTTGGCAATTTTGTTGGCAATTTTGCTGGCAATTTTGAATATGCCGATCACGATAATAACGAAGACGATTACATTATTTACGATAATCTACACTGCACTAAGGTTAGCTGAAATAAAATGCTAATCTGAAATAAAATGCTAGTTAGCGTTAGGTTTGCACAGGTTTGGGCAATTTTGCTGGCAATTTTGTTGGCAACTTTGTTGGCAATTTTGCTGGCAATTTTTCTGGCAATTTTGTTGGCAACTTTGTTGGCAAATTTGTTGGCAACTTTGTTGGCAAATTTGTTGGCAACTTTACTTTGCTGGCAATTTTGCTGGCAATTTTGCTGAATTTTGTTGGCAATTTTGCTGGCAATTTTGTTGGCAATTTTGTTGGCAATTTTGCTGGCAATTTTGTTGGCAACTTTGCTGGCAATTTTGATGGCAATTTTGTTGGCAATTTTGCTGGCAATTTTGCTGGCAATTTTGTGGGCAATTTTGCTGGCAATTTTGTTGGCAACTTTGTTGGCAATTTTGCTGGCAATTTTTCTGGCAATTTTGTTGGCAACTTTGTTGGCAAATTTGTGGGCAACTTTACTTTGCTGGCAATTTTGCTGGCAATTTTGCTGAATTTTGTTGGCAATTTTGCTGGCAATTTTGTTGGCAATTTTGTTGGCAATTTTGCTGGCAATTTTGTTGGCAACTTTGCTGGCAATTTTGATGGCAATTTTGATAGCAATTTTGCTGGCAATTTTGCTGAATTTTGTTGGCAACTTTGTTGGCAATTTTGTTGGCAATTTTGCTGGCAATTTTGTTGGCAACTTTGTTGGCAACTTTGTTGGCAAGTTTGTTGGCAACTTTGGTGGCAAATTTGTTGGCAACTTTGTTGGCAATTTTGTTGGCAATTTTGCTGGCAATTTTGATGGCAATTTTGTTGGCATATTTTCTGGCAATTTTGCTGGCAATTTTGTTGGCAACTTTGTTGGCAATTTTGTTGGCAATTTTGCTGGCAATTTTGAATATGCCGATTACGATAATAACGAAGACGATTACATTATTTACGATAATCTACACTGCACTAAGGTTAGCTGAAATAAAATGCTAATTAGCGTTAAGTTTGCCTATGTATTGTGTATGTGTGGAATTTCTCTGATTTAAGTATTTACGGGATGGCAATTTTGCTGGCAATTTTGTTGGCAACTTTGTTGGCAAATTTGTTGGCAACTTTACTTTGCTGGCAATTTTGATGGCAATTTTGATAGCAATTTTGCTGAATTTTGTTGGCAACTTTGTTGGCAATTTTGTTGGCAATTTTGCTGGCAATTTTGTTGGCAACTTTGTTGGCAACTTTGTTGGCAAGTTTGTTGCCAACTTTGTTGGTAAATTTGTTGGCAACTTTGTTGGCAATTTTGTTGGCAATTTTGCTGGCAATTTTGCTGGCAATTTTGATGGCAATTTTGTTGGCAATTTTGCTGGCAATTTTTCTGGCAATTTTGTTGGCAACTTTGTTGGCAATTTTGTGGGCAATTTTGCTGGCAATTTTGAATATGCCGATTACGATAATAACGAAGACGATTACATTATTTACGATAATCTACACTGCACTAAGGTTAGCTGAAATAAAATGCTAATTAGCGTTAAGTTTGCCTATGTATTGTGTGTGTGTGGAATTTCTCTGATTTAAGTATTTACGCGATGGCAATTTTGCTGGCAATTTTGTTGGCAACTTTGTGGGCAAATTTGTTGGCAACTTTACTTTGCTGGCAATTTTGATGGCAATTTTGATAGCAATTATGCTGAATTTTGTTTGCAACTTTGTTGGCAATTTTGTTGGCAATTTTGCTGGCAATTTTGCTGGCAATTTTGATGGCAATTTTGTTGGCAATTTTGCTGGCAATTTTGCTGGCAATTTTGTTTGCAACTTTGTTGGCAATTTTGTAGGCAATTTTGCTGGCAATTTTGAATATGCCGATCACGATAATAACGAAGACGATTACATTATATACGATAATCTACACTGCACTAAGGTTAGCTGAAATAAAATGCTAATTAGCGTTAAGTTTGCCTATGTATTGTGTGTGTGTGGAATTTCTCTGATTTAAGTATTTACGCGATGGCAATTTTGCTGGCAATTTTGTTGGCAACTTTGTTGGCAATTTTGTTGGCAACTTTGTTGGCAATTTTGTTGGCAATTTTGCTGGCAATTTTTCTTGCAATTTTGTTGGCAACTTTGTTGGCAATTTTTTTGGCAATTTTGCTGGCAATTTTGATTATGCCGATCACGATAATAACGAAGACGATTACATTATTTACGATAATCTACACTGCACTAAGGTTAGCTGAAATAAAATGCTAATTAGCGTTAAGTTTGCCTATGTATTGTTTGTGTGTGGAATTTCTCTGATTTAAGTATTTACGCGATGGCAATTTTGCTGGCAATTTTGTTGGCAACTTTGTTTTGGCAAATTTGTGGGCAACTTTACTTTGCTGGAAATTTTGATGGCAATTTTGATAGCAATTTTGCTGAATTTTGTTGGCAACTTTGTTGGCAATTTTGTTGGCAATTTTGCTGGCATTTTTGCTGGCAATTTTGTTGGCAACTTTGTTGGCAATTTTGTAGGCAATTTTGCTGGCAATTTTGAATATGCCGATCACGATAATAACGAAGACGATTACATTATATACGATAATCTACACTGCACTAAGGTTAGCTGAAATAAAATGCTAATTAGCGTTAAGTTTGCCTATGTATTGTGTGTGTGTGGAATTTCTCTGATTTAAGTATTTACGCGATGGCAATTTTGCTGGCAATTTTGTTGGCAACTTTGTTGGCAAATTTGTGGGCAACTTTACTTTGCTGGCAATTTTGATGGCAATTTTGATAGCAATTTTGCTGAATTTTGTTGGCAACTTTGTTGGCAATTTTGTTGGCAATTTTGCTGGCAATTTTGTTGGCAACTTTGTTGGCAACTTTGTTGGCAAGTTTGTTGCCAACTTTGTTGGTAAATTTGTTGGCAACTTTGTTGGCAATTTTGTTGGCAATTTTGCTGGCAATTTTGCTGGCAATTTTTCTTGCAATTTTGTTGGCAACTTTGTTGGCAATTTTGTTGGCAATTTTGCTGGCAACTTTACTTTGCTGGCAATTTTGATGGCAATTTTGATAGCAATTATGCTGAATTTTGTTGGCAACTTTGTTGGCAATTTTGTTGGCAATTTTGCTGGCAATTTTGCTGGCAATTTTGATGGCAATTTTGTTGGCAATTTTGCTGGCAATTTTGAATATGCCGATCACGATAATAACGAAGACGATTACATTATTTACGATAATCTACACTGCACTAAGGTTAGCTGAAATAAAATGCTAATCTGAAATAAAATGCTAATTAGCGTTAAGTTTGCCTATGTATTGTGTGTGTGTGGAATTTCTCTGATTTAAGTTTTTACGCGATGGCAATTTTGCTGGCAATTTTGTTGGCAACTTTGTTGGCAAATTTGTTGGCAACTTTACTTTGCTGGCAATTTTGATGGCAATTTTGATAGCAATTTTGCTGAATTTTGTTGGCAACTTTGTTGGCAATTTTGTTGGCACTTTTGCTGGCAATTTTGTTGGCAACTTTGTTGGCAACTTTGTTGGCAAGTTTTTTGGCAACTTTGTTGGCAAATTTGTTGGCAACTTTGTTGGCAATTTTGTTGGCAATTTTGCTGGCAATTTTGCTGGCAATTTTGCTGGCAATTTTGTTGGCAATTTTGCTGGCAATTTTGCTGGCAATTTTGTTGGCAACTTTGTTGGCAATTTTGTTGGCAATTTTGTTGGCAATTTTGCTGGCAATTTTGTTGGCAACTTTGCTGGCAATTTTGATGGCAATTTTGTGGGCAATTTTGCTGGCAATTTTGTTGGCAACTTTGTTGGCAATTTTGCTGGCAATTTTTCTGGCAATTTTGTTGGCAATTTTGCTGACAATTTTGCTGGCAATTTTGTTGGCAACTTTGTTGGCAATTTTGTTGGCAATTTTGCTGGCAATTTTGAATATGCCGATCACGATAATAACGAAGACGATTACATTATTTACGATAATCTACACTGCACTAAGGTTAGCTGAAATAAAATGCTAATTAGCGTTAAGTTTGCCTATGTATTGTGTGTGTGTGGAATTTCTCTGATTTAAGTATTTACGCGATGGCAATTTTGCTGGCAATTTTGTTGGCAACTTTGTTGGCAAATTTGTTGGCAACTTTACTTTGCTGGCAATTTTGATGGCAATTTTGATAGCAATTTTGCTGAATTTTGTTGGCAACTTTGTTGGCAATTTTGTTGGCAATTTTGCTGGCAATTTTGTTGGCAACTTTGTTGGCATCTTTGTTGGCAAGTTTGTTGGCAACTTTGTTGGCAAATTTGTTGGCAACTTTGTTGGCAATTTTGTTGGCAATTTTGTTGGCAATTTTGCTGGCAATTTTGCTGGCAATTGATGGCAATTTTGTTGGCAATTTTGCGGGCAATTTTTCTGGCAATTTTGTTGGCAAATTTGTTGGCAATTTTGTTGGCAATTTTGCTGGCAATTTTGAATATGCCGATCACGATAATAACGAAGACGATTACATTATTTACGATAATCTACACTGCACTAAGGTTAGCTGAAATAAAATGCTAATTAGCGTTAAGTTTGCCTATGTATTGTGTGTGTGTGGAATTTCTCTGATTTAAGTATTTACGCGATGGCAATTTTGCTGGCAATTTTGTTGGCAACTTTGTTGGCAAATTTGTTGGCAACTTTACTTTGCTGGCAATTTTGATGGCAATTTTGATAGCAATTTTGCTGAATTTTGTTGGCAACTTTGTTGGCAATTTTGTTGGCAATTTTGCTGGCAATTTTGTTGGCAACTTTGTTGGCAACTTTGTTGGCAAGTTTGTTGGCAACTTTGTTGGCAAATTTGTTGGCAACTTTGTTGGCAATTTTGTTGGCAATTTTGTTGGCAATTTTGCTGGCAATTTTGCGGGCAATTGATGGCAATTTTGTTGGCAATTTTGCTGGCAATTTTTCTGGCAATTTTGTTGGCAACTTTGTTGGCAATTTTGTTGGCAATTTTGCTGGCAATTTTGAATATGCCGATCACGATAATAACGAAGACGATTACATTATTTACGATAATCTACACTGCACTAAGGTTAGCTGAAATAAAATGCTAATTAGCGTTAAGTTTGCCTATGTATTGTGTGTGTGTGGAATTTCTCTGATTTAAGTATTTACGCGATGGCAATTTTGCTGGCAATTTTGTTGGCAACTTTGTTGGCAAATTTGTGGGCAACTTTACTTTGCTGGCAATTCTGATGGCAATTTTGATAGCAATTATGCTGAATTTTGTTGGCAACTTTGTTGGCAATTTTGTTGGCAATTTTGCTGGCAATTTTGCTGGCAATTTTGATGGCAATTTTGTTGGCAATTTTTCTGGCAATTTTGAATATGCCGATCACGATAATAACGAAGACGATTACATTATTTACGATAATCTACACTGCACTAAGGTTAGCTGAAATAAAATGCTAATTAGCGTTAAGTTTGCCTATGTATTGTGTGTGTGTGGAATTTCTCTGATTTAAGTATTTACGCGATGGCAATTTTGCTGGCAATTTTGTTGGCAACTTTGTTGGCAAATTTGTGGGCAACTTTACTTTGCTGGCAATTTTGATGGCAATTTTGATAGCAATTTTGCTGAATTTTGTTGGCAACTTTGTTGGCAATTTTGTTGACAATTTTGCTGGCAATTTTGTTGGCAACTTTGTTGGCAACTTTGTTGGCAACTTTGTTGGTAAATTTGTTGGCAACTTTGTTGGCAATTTTGTTGGCAATTTTGCTGGCAATTTTGATGGCAATTTTGTTGGCAATTTTGCTGGCAATTTTTCTGGCAATTTTGTTGGCAACTTTGTTGGCAATTTTGTTGGCAATTTTGAAGCAATTTTGAATATGCCGATCACGATAATAACGAAGACGATTACATTATTTACGATAATCTACACTGCACTAAGGTTAGCTGAAATAAAATGCTAATCTGAAATAAAATGCTAATTAGCGTTAGGTTTGCCTATGTATTGTGTGTGTGTGGAATTTCTCTGATTTTAGTATTTACGCGATGGCAATTTTGCTGGCAATTTTGTTGGCAACTTTGTTGGCAAATTTGTTGGCAACTTTACTTTGCTGGCAATTTTGATGGCAATTTTGATAGCAATTTTGCTGAATTTTGTTGGCAACTTTGTTGGCAATTTTGTTGGCAATTTTGCTGGCAATTTTGTTGGCAACTTTGTTGGCAACTTTGTTGGCAAGTTTTTTGGCAACTTTGTTGGCAAATTTGTTGGCAACTTTGTTGGCAATTTTGTTGCCAATTTTGCTGGCAATTTTGCTGGCAATTTTGTTGGCAATTTTGCTGGCAATTTTGCTGGCAATTTTGTTGGCAACTTTGTTGGCAATTTTGTTGGCAATTTTGTTGGCAATTTTGCTGGCAATTTTGTTGGCAACTTTGCTGGCAATTTTGATGGCAATTTTGTGGGCAATTTTGCTGGCAATTTTGTTGGCAACTTTGTTGGCAATTTTGCTGGCAATTTTTCTGGCAATTTTGTTGGCAACTTTGTTGGCAATTTTGTAGGCAATTTTGCTGGCAATTTTGAATATGCCGATCACGATAATAACGAAGACGATTACATTATTTACGATAATCTACACTGCACTAAGGTTAGCTGAAATAAAATGCTAATTAGCGTTAAGTTTGCCTATGTATTGTGTGTGTGTGGAATTTCTCTGATTTAAGTATTTACGCGATGGCAATTTTGCTGGCAATTTTGTTGGCAACTTTGTTGGCAATTTTGTTGGCAACTTTGTTGGCAATTTTGTTGGCAATTTTGCTGGCAATTTTTCTTGCAATTTTGTTGGCAACTTTGTTGGCAATTTTTTTGGCAATTTTGCTGGCAATTTTGATTATGCCGATCACGATAATAACGAAGACGATTACATTATTTACGATAATCTACACTGCACTAAGGTTAGCTGATATAAAATGCTAATTAGCGTTAAGTTTGCCTATGTATTGTGTGTGTGTGGAATTTCTCTGATTTAAGTATTTACGCGATGGCAATTTTGCTGGCAATTTTGTTGGCAACTTTGTTTTGGCAAATTTGTGGGCAACTTTACTTTGCTGGAAATTTTGATGGCAATTTTGATAGCAATTTTGCTGAATTTTGTTGGCAACTTTGTTGGCAATTTTGTTGGCAATTTTGCTGACATTTTTGCTGGCAATTTTGTTGGCAACTTTGTTGGCAATTTTGTAGGCAATTTTGCTGGCAATTTTGAATATGCCGATCACGATAATAACGAAGACGATTACATTATATACGATAATCTACACTGCACTAAGGTTAGCTGAAATAAAATGCTAATTAGCGTTAAGTTTGCCTATGTATTGTGTGTGTGTGGAATTTCTCTGATTTAAGTATTTACGCGATGGCAATTTTGCTGGCAATTTTGTTGGCAACTTTGTTGGCAAATTTGTGGGCAACTTTACTTTGCTGGCAATTTTGATGGCAATTTTGATAGCAATTTTGCTGAATTTTGTTGGCAACTTTGTTGGCAATTTTGTTGGCAATTTTGCGGGCAATTTTGTTGGCAACTTTGTTGGCAACTTTGTTGGCAAGTTTGTTGCCAACTTTGTTGGTAAATTTGTTGGCAACTTTGTTGGCAATTTTGTTGGCAATTTTGCTGGCAATTTTGCTGGCAATTTTGCTGGCAATTTTTCTTGCAATTTTGTTGGCAACTTTGTTGGCAATTTTGTTGGCAATTTTGCTGGCAACTTTACTTTGCTGGCAATTTTGATGGCAATTTTGATAGCAATTTTGCTGAATTTTGTTGGCAACTTTGTTGGCAATTTTGTTGGCAATTTTGCTGGCATTTTTGCTGGCAATTTTGTTGGCAACTTTGTTGGCAATTTTGTAGGCAATTTTGCTGGCAATTTTGAATATGCCGATCACGATAATAACGAAGACGATTACATTATATACGATAATCTACACTGCACTAAGGTTAGCTGAAATAAAATGCTAATTAGCGTTAAGTTTGCCTATGTATTGTGTGTGTGTGGAATTTCTCTTATTTAAGTATTTACGCGATGGCAATTTTGCTGGCAATTTTGTTGGCAACTTTGTTGGCAATTTTGTTGGCAATTTTGCTGGCAATTTTGTTGGCAACTTTGTTGGCAACTTTGTTGGCAAGTTTGTTGCCAACTTTGTTGGTAAATTTGTTGGCAACTTTGTTGGCAATTTTGTTGGCAATTTTGCTGGCAATTTTGCTGGCAATTTTGCTGGCAATTTTTCTTGCAATTTTGTTGGCAACTTTGTTGGCAATTTTGTTGGCAATTTTGCTGGCAACTTTACTTTGCTGGCAATTTTGATGGCAATTATGCTGAATTTTGTTGGCAACTTTGTTGGCAATTTTGTTGGCAATTTTGCTGGCAATTTTGCTGGCAATTTTGATGGCAATTTTGTTGGCAATTTTGCTGGCAATTTTGAATATGCCGATCACGATAATAACGAAGACGATTACATTATTTACGATAATCTACACTGCACTAAGGTTAGCTGAAATAAAATGCTAATCTGAAATAAAATGCTAATTAGCGTTAAGTTTGCCTATGTATTGTGTGTGTGTGGAATTTCTCTGATTTAAGTTTTTACGCGATGGCAATTTTGCTGGCAATTTTGTTGGCAACTTTGTTGGCAAATTTGTTGGCAACTTTACTTTGCTGGCAATTTTGATGGCAATTATGCTGAATTTTGTTGGCAACTTTGTTGGCAATTTTGTTGGCAATTTTGCTGGCAATTTTGCTGGCAATTTTGATGGCAATTTTGTTGGCAATTTTGCTGGCAATTTTGAATATGCCGATCACGATAATAACGAAGACGATTACATTATTTACGATAATCTACACTGCACTAAGGTTAGCTGAAATAAAATGCTAATCTGAAATAAAATGCTAATTAGCGTTAAGTTTGCCTATGTATTGTGTGTGTGTGGAATTTCTCTGATTTAAGTTTTTACGCGATGGCAATTTTGCTGGCAATTTTGTTGGCAACTTTGTTGGCAAATTTGTTGGCAACTTTACTTTGCTGGCAATTTTGATGGCAATTTTGATAGCAATTTTGCTGAATTTTGTTGGCAACTTTGTTGGCAATTTTGTTGGCAATTTTGCTGGCAATTTTGTTGGCAACTTTGTTGGCAACTTTGTTGGCAAGTTTTTTGGCAACTTTGTTGGCAAATTTGTTGGCAACTTTGTTGGCAATTTTGTTGGCAATTTTGCTGGCAATTTTGCTGGCAATTTTGTTGGCAATTTTGCTGGCAATTTTGCTGGCAATTTTGTTGGCAACTTTGTTGGCAATTTTGTTGGCAATTTTGTTGGCAATTTTGCTGGCAATTTTGTTGGCAACTTTGCTGGCAATTTTGATGGCAATTTTGTGGGCAATTTTGCTGGCAATTTTGTTGGCAACTTTGTTGGCAATTTTGCTGGCAATTTTTCTGGCAATTTTGTTGGCAATTTTGCTGACAATTTTGCTGGCAAGTTTGTTGGCAACTTTGTTGGCAATTTTGTTGGCAATTTTGCTGGCAATTTTGAATATGCCGATCACGATAATAACGAAGACGATTACATTATTTACGATAATCTACACTGCACTAAGGTTAGCTGAAATAAAATGCTAATTAGCGTTAAGTTTGCCTATGTATTGTGTATGTGTGGAATTTCTCTGATTTAAGTATTTACGGGATGGCAATTTTGCTGGCAATTTTGTTGGCAACTTTGTTGGCAAATTTGTTGGCAACTTTACTTTGCTGGCAATTTTGATGGCAATTTTGATAGCAATTTTGCTGAATTTTGTTGGCAACTTTGTTGGCAACTTTGTTGGCAAGTTTGTTCGCAACTTTGTTGGCAAATTTGTTGGCAACTTTGTTGGCAATTTTGTTGGCAATTTTGCTGGCAATTTTGCTGGCAATTTTGATGGCAATTTTGTTGGCAATTTTGCTGGCAATTTTTCTGGCAATTTTGTTGGCAACTTTGTTGGCAATTTTGTGGGCAATTTTGCTGGCAATTTTGAATATGCCGATTACGATAATAACGAAGACGATTACATTATTTACGATAATCTACACTGCACTAAGGTTAGCTGAAATAAAATGCTAATTAGCGTTAAGTTTGCCTATGTATTGTGTGTGTGTGGAATTTCTCTGATTTAAGTATTTACGCGATGGCAATTTTGCTGGCAATTTTGTTGGCAACTTTGTGGGCAAATTTGTTGGCAACTTTACTTTGCTGGCAATTTTGATGGCAATTTTGATAGCAATTATGCTGAATTTTGTTTGCAACTTTGTTGGCAATTTTGTTGGCAATTTTGCTGGCAATTTTGCTGGCAATTTTGATGGCAATTTTGTTGGCAATTTTGCTGGCAATTTTGCTGGCAATTTTGTTTGCAACTTTGTTGGCAATTTTGTAGGCAATTTTGCTGGCAATTTTGAATATGCCGATCACGATAATAACGAAGACGATTACATTATTTACGATAATCTACACTGCACTAAGGTTAGCTGAAATAAAATGCTAATTAGCGTTAAGTTTGCCTATGTATTGTGTGTGTGTGGAATTTCTCTGATTTAAGTATTTACGCGATGGCAATTTTGCTGGCAATTTTGTTGGCAACTTTGTTGGCAATTTTGTTGGCAACTTTGTTGGCAATTTTGTTGGCAATTTTGCTGGCAATTTTTCTTGCAATTTTGTTGGCAACTTTGTTGGCAATTTTTTTGGCAATTTTGCTGGCAATTTTGATTATGCCGATCACGATAATAACGAAGACGATTACATTATTTACGATAATCTACACTGCACTAAGGTTAGCTGAAATAAAATGCTAATTAGCGTTAAGTTTGCCTATGTATTGTGTGTGTGTGGAATTTCTCTGATTTAAGTATTTACGCGATGGCAATTTTGCTGGCAATTTTGTTGGCAACTTTGTTTTGGCAAATTTGTGGGCAACTTTACTTTGCTGGAAATTTTGATGGCAATTTTGATAGCAATTTTGCTGAATTTTGTTGGCAACTTTGTTGGCAATTTTGTTGGCAATTTTGCTGGCATTTTTGCTGGCAATTTTGTTGGCAACTTTGTTGGCAATTTTGTAGGCAATTTTGCTGGCAATTTTGAATATGCCGATCACGATAATAACGAAGACGATTACATTATATACGATAATCTACACTGCACTAAGGTTAGCTGAAATAAAATGCTAATTAGCGTTAAGTTTGCCTATGTATTGTGTGTGTGTGGAATTTCTCTGATTTAAGTATTTACGCGATGGCAATTTTGCTGGCAAATTTGTTGGCAACTTTGTTGGCAAATTTGTGGGCAACTTTACTTTGCTGGCAATTTTGATGGCAATTTTGATAGCAATTTTGCTGAATTTTGTTGGCAACTTTGTTGGCAATTTTGTTGGCAATTTTGCTGGCAATTTTGTTGGCAACTTTGTTGGCAACTTTGTTGGCAAGTTTGTTGCCAACTTTGTTGGTAAATTTGTTGGCAACTTTGTTGGCAATTTTGTTGGCAATTTTGCTGGCAATTTTGCTGGCAATTTTGCTGGCAATTTTTCTTGCAATTTTGTTGGCAACTTTGTTGGCAATTTTGTTGGCAATTTTGCTGGCAACTTTACTTTGCTGGCAATTTTGATGGCAATTTTGATAGCAATTATGCTGAATTTTGTTGGCAACTTTGTTGGCAATTTTGTTGGCAATTTTGCTGGCAATTTTGCTGGCAATTTTGATGGCAATTTTGTTGGCAATTTTGCTGGCAATTTTGAATATGCCGATTACGATAATAACGAAGACGATTACATTATTTACGATAATCTACACTGCACTAAGGTTAGCTGAAATAAAATGCTAATTAGCGTTAAGTTTGCCTATGTATTGTGTGTGTGTGGAATTTCTCTGATTTAAGTATTTACGCGATGGCAATTTTGCTGGCAATTTTGTTGGCAACTTTGTGGGCAAATTTGTTGGCAACTTTACTTTGCTGGCAATTTTGATGGCAATTTTGATAGCAATTATGCTGAATTTTGTTTGCAACTTTGTTGGCAATTTTGTTGGCAATTTTGCTGGCAATTTTGCTGGCAATTTTGATGGCAATTTTGTTGGCAATTTTGCTGGCAATTTTGCTGGCAATTTTGTTTGCAACTTTGTTGGCAATTTTGTAGGCAATTTTGCTGGCAATTTTGAATATGCCGATCACGATAATAACGAAGACGATTACATTATTTACGATAATCTACACTGCACTAAGGTTAGCTGAAATAAAATGCTAATTAGCGTTAAGTTTGCCTATGTATTGTGTGTGTGTGGAATTTCTCTGATTTAAGTATTTACGCGATGGCAATTTTGCTGGCAATTTTGTTGGCAACTTTGTTGGCAATTTTGTTGGCAACTTTGTTGGCAATTTTGTTGGCAATTTTGCTGGCAATTTTTCTTGCAATTTTGTTGGCAACTTTGTTGGCAATTTTTTTGGCAATTTTGCTGGCAATTTTGATTATGCCGATCACGATAATAACGAAGACGATTACATTATTTACGATAATCTACACTGCACTAAGGTTAGCTGAAATAAAATGCTAATTAGCGTTAAGTTTGCCTATGTATTGTGTGTGTGTGGAATTTCTCTGATTTAAGTATTTACGCGATGGCAATTTTGCTGGCAATTTTGTTGGCAACTTTGTTTTGGCAAATTTGTGGGCAACTTTACTTTGCTGGAAATTTTGATGGCAATTTTGATAGCAATTTTGCTGAATTTTGTTGGCAACTTTGTTGGCAATTTTGTTGGCAATTTTGCTGGCATTTTTGCTGGCAATTTTGTTGGCAACTTTGTTGGCAATTTTGTAGGCAATTTTGCTGGCAATTTTGAATATGCCGATCACGATAATAACGAAGACGATTACATTATATACGATAATCTACACTGCACTAAGGTTAGCTGAAATAAAATGCTAATTAGCGTTAAGTTTGCCTATGTATTGTGTGTGTGTGGAATTTCTCTGATTTAAGTATTTACGCGATGGCAATTTTGCTGGCAAATTTGTTGGCAACTTTGTTGGCAAATTTGTGGGCAACTTTACTTTGCTGGCAATTTTGATGGCAATTTTGATAGCAATTTTGCTGAATTTTGTTGGCAACTTTGTTGGCAATTTTGTTGGCAATTTTGCTGGCAATTTTGTTGGCAACTTTGTTGGCAACTTTGTTGGCAAGTTTGTTGCCAACTTTGTTGGTAAATTTGTTGGCAACTTTGTTGGCAATTTTGTTGGCAATTTTGCTGGCAATTTTGCTGGCAATTTTGCTGGCAATTTTTCTTGCAATTTTGTTGGCAACTTTGTTGGCAATTTTGTTGGCAATTTTGCTGGCAACTTTACTTTGCTGGCAATTTTGATGGCAATTTTGATAGCAATTATGCTGAATTTTGTTGGCAACTTTGTTGGCAATTTTGTTGGCAATTTTGCTGGCAATTTTGCTGGCAATTTTGATGGCAATTTTGTTGGCAATTTTGCTGGCAATTTTGAATATGCCGATCACGATAATAACGAAGACGATTACATTATTTACGATAATCTACACTGCACTAAGGTTAGCTGAAATAAAATGCTAATCTGAAATAAAATGCTAATTAGCGTTAAGTTTGCCTATGTATTGTGTGTGTGTGGAATTTCTCTGATTTAAGTTTTTACGCGATGGCAATTTTGCTGGCAATTTTGTTGGCAACTTTGTTGGCAAATTTGTTGGCAACTTTACTTTGCTGGCAATTTTGATGGCAATTTTGATAGCAATTTTGCTGAATTTTGTTGGCAACTTTGTTGGCAATTTTGTTGGCAATTTTGCTGGCAATTTTGTTGGCAACTTTGTTGGCAACTTTGTTGGCAAGTTTTTTGGCAACTTTGTTGGCAAATTTGTTGGCAACTTTGTTGGCAATTTTGTTGGCAATTTTGCTGGCAATTTTGCTGGCAATTTTGTTGGCAATTTTGCTGGCAATTTTGCTGGCAATTTTGTTGGCAACTTTGTTGGCAATTTTGTTGGCAATTTTGTTGGCAATTTTGCTGGCAATTTTGTTGGCAACTTTGCTGGCAATTTTGATGGCAATTTTGTGGGCAATTTTGCTGGCAATTTTGTTGGCAACTTTGTTGGCAATTTTGCTGGCAATTTTTCTGGCAATTTTGTTGGCAATTTTGCTGACAATTTTGCTGGCAATTTTGTTGGCAACTTTGTTGGCAATTTTGTTGGCAATTTTGCTGGCAATTTTGAATATGCCGATCACGATAATAACGAAGACGATTACATTATTTACGATAATCTACACTGCACTAAGGTTAGCTGAAATAAAATGCTAATTAGCGTTAAGTTTGCCTATGTATTGTGTGTGTGTGGAATTTCTCTGAATCAAGTATTTACGCGATGGGTTTTCGGTAATTGTCAAGTTCTTTCTTTAATTACTACTTTTTAATTCAGTGCATAAAGCTGACAGTTCCCGAGAACCCTATCAGTGGAGCGGCAGCAGCAGATGTTTCTGCCAAGGCGAGGCTGAAAACCAGCGTAGCTGAGCCCTCGACCTATTTACCACCACCCTCTACCTTAGTGCTACCTACGATAATGTACTAAAGTTACTTAGAATTAGGCCTACTATTAAACTTACCTAGCTTTATTTAGTACTTATTGTACCTACCAACTTCTGTTAGCATAAGAGGTGTGTGTGTAAATAAATGCCCTATTATTTTATTTTTATTGGATTGCGACTAACCATGTTTAAATTTGACGTATTTGTATGATTTGACAACTTACAACTTCTTGATATCTACCCCCTAACACATTATTACTGCAAAATTATATATAAGAAATGACTCCTATCCCTCTCCTACGAAGAAACAGAAGACTTTGTTATCTCCCTAAAACTCCCTAAACAATCATAAATTATCATAAATCATAAATTCATAATAGCTCACGCATACTACATACCCCCACGCGCATACACACACACACTATAACTCACTCACCCACACATACAAACAGACTCACCCGTTCATTAAAATTATAATTATTATCTATATATCTGTATCTACATATATATTCCTTTAACTATATGTATTCTTTGCATTTATTTACTTATTGTACTTAGTTTTATGCTTAAATTATTCTTATTGTAATCTTAGCATTTGAAAGCGAGCTTAATAGAAAAACACCTCGATGCTTTACAAGTTTTCATTTAATTTTTCATTAATACACTCCTTTATGACCAATCAGTAACAGCAGGTAATCTATATTGGTTACTCTTTTTAGGGGTATTTTGGTTGGTGGGCAATTTTGTTGGCAATTTTGCTGGCAATTTTTTTGGCAACTTTGTTGGCAAATTTGTTGGCAACTTTGTTGGCAAATTTGTTGGCAAATTTGTTGGCAAATTTGTTGGCAACTTTACTTTGCTGGCAATTTTGCTGAATTTTGTTGGCAATTTTGCTGGCAATTTTGTTGGCAATTTTGTTGGCAATTTTGTTGGCAATTTTGCTGGCAATTTTGTTGGCAACTTTGCTGGCAATTTTGATGGCAATTTTGTTGGCAATTTTGCTGGCAATTTTGCTGGCAATTTTGTTGGCAACTTTGTTGGCAAATTTGTTGGCAACTTTGTTGGCAAATTTGTTGGCAACTTTACTTTGCTGTCAATTTTGATGGCAATTTTGATAGCAATTTTGCTGGCAATTTTGCTGAATTTTGTTGGCAACTTTGTTGGCAACTTTGTTGGCAATTTTGTTGGCAATTTTGCTGGCAATTTTGTTGGCAACTTTGCTGGCAATTTTGCTGGCAATTTTGTTCGCAATTTTGCTGGCAATTTTGCTGGCAATTTTGTTGGCAACTTTGTTGGCAATTTTGTTGGCAATTTTGCTGGCAATTTTGAATATGCCGATCACGATAATAACGAAGACGATTACATTATTTACGATAATCTACACTGCACTAAGGTTAGCTGAAATAAAATGCTAATTAGCGTTAAGTTTGCCTATGTATTGTGTGTGTGTGGAATTTCTCTGATTTAAGTATTTACGCGATGGCAATTTTGCTGGCAATTTTGTTGGCAACTTTGTTGGCAAATTTGTTGGCAACTTTACTTTGCTGGCAATTTTGATGGCAATTTTGATAGCAATTTTGCTGAATTTTGTTGGCAACTTTGTTGGCAATTTTGTTGGCAATTTTGCTGGCAATTTTGTTGGCAACTTTGTTGGCAATTTTGTTGGCAATTTTGTTGGCAATTTTGCTGGCAATTTTGTTGGCAACTTTGCTGGCAATTTTGATGGCAATTTTGTGGGCAATTTTGCTGGCAATTTTGTTGGCAACTTTGTTGGCAATTTTGAATATGCCGATCACGATAATAACGAAGACGATTACATTATTTACGATAATCTACACTGCACTAAGGTTAGCTGAAATAAAATGCTAATTAGCGTTAAGTTTGCCTATGTAATGTGTGTGTGTGGAATTTCTCTGATTTAAGTATTTACGCGATGGCAATTTTGCTGGCAATTTTGTTGGCAACTTTGTTGGCAATTTTGATGGCAATTTTGTTGGCAATTTTGCTGGCAATTTTGTTGGCAACTTTGCTGGCAATTTTGATGGCAATTTTGTTGGCAATTTTGCTGGCAATTTTGCTGGCAATTTTGTTGGCAACTTTGTTGGCAAATTTGTTGGCAACTTTGTTGGCAAATTTGTTGGCAACTTTACTTTGCTGGCAATTTTGCTGGCAATTTTACTGAATTTTGTTGGCAATTTTGCTGGCAATTTTGTTGGCAATTTTGTTGGCAGTTTTGCTGGCAATTTTGTTGGCAACTTTGCTGGCAATTTTGATGGCAATTTTGTTGGCAATTTTGCTGGCAATTTTGCTGGCAATTTTGTTGGCAACTTTGTTGGCAAATTTGTTGGCAACTTTGTTGGCAAATTTGTTTGGCAACTTTACTTTGCTGGCAATTTTGATGGCAATTTTGATAGCAATTTTGCTGGCAATTTTGCTGAATTTTGTTGGCAACTTTGTTGGCAATTTTTTTGGCAATTTTGCTGGCAATTTTGTTGGCAACTTTGTTGGCAACTTTGTTGGCAAGTTTGTTGGCAACTTTGTTGGCAAATTTGTTGGCAACTTTGTGGGCAATTTTGTTGGCAATTTTGCTGGCAATTTTGTTGGCAACTTTGTTGGCAACTTTGTTGGCAATTTTGTTGGCAATTTTGCTGGCAATTTTGAATATGCCGATCACGATAATAACGAAGACGATTACATTATTTACGATAATCTACACTGCACTAAGGTTAGCTGAAATAAAATGCTAATTAGCGTTAAGTTTGCCTATGTAATGTGTGTGTGTGGAATTTCTCTGATTTAAGTATTTACGCGATGGCAATTTTGCTGGCAATTTTGTTGGCAACTTTGTTGGCAATTTTGATGGCAATTTTGTTGGCAATTTTGCTGGCAATTTTGTTGGCAACTTTGCTGGCAATTTTGATGGCAATTTTGTTGGCAATTTTGCTGGCAATTTTGCTGGCAATTTTGTTGGCAACTTTGTTGGCAAATTTGTTGGCAACTTTGTTGGCAAATTTGTTGGCAACTTTACTTTGCTGGCAATTTTGCTGGCAATTTTACTGAATTTTGTTGGCAATTTTGCTGGCAATTTTGTTGGCAATTTTGTTGGCAGTTTTGCTGGCAATTTTGTTGGCAACTTTGCTGGCAATTTTGATGGCAATTTTGTTGGCAATTTTGCTGGCAATTTTGCTGGCAATTTTGTTGGCAACTTTGTTGGCAAATTTGTTGGCAACTTTGTTGGCAAATTTGTTTGGCAACTTTACTTTGCTGGCAATTTTGATGGCAATTTTGATAGCAATTTTGCTGGCAATTTTGCTGAATTTTGTTGGCAACTTTGTTGGCAATTTTTTTGGCAATTTTGCTGGCAATTTTGTTGGCAACTTTGTTGGCAACTTTGTTGGCAAGTTTGTTGGCAACTTTGTTGGCAAATTTGTTGGCAACTTTGTGGGCAATTTTGTTGGCAATTTTGCTGGCAATTTTGTTGGCAACTTTGTTGGCAACTTTGTTGGCAATTTTGTTGGCAATTTTGCTGGCAATTTTGAATATGCCGATCACGATAATAACGAAGACGATTACATTATTTACGATAATCTACACTGCACTAAGGTTAGCTGAAATAAAATGCTAATCTGAAATAAAATGCTAATTAGCGTTAAGTTTGCCTATGTATTGTGTGTGTGTGGAATTTCTCTGATTTAAGTTTTTACGCGATGGCAATTTTGCTGGCAATTTTGTTGGCAACTTTGTTGGCAAATTTGTTGGCAACTTTACTTTGCTGGCAATTTTGATGGCAATTTTGATAGCAATTTTGCTGAATTTTGTTGGCAACTTTGTTGGCAATTTTGTTGGCAATTTTGCTGGCAATTTTGTTGGCAACTTTGTTGGCAACTTTGTTGGCAAGTTTTTTGGCAACTTTGTTGGCAAATTTGTTGGCAACTTTGTTGGCAATTTTGTTGGCAATTTTGCTGGCAATTTTGCTGGCAATTTTGTTGGCAATTTTGCTGGCAATTTTGCTGGCAATTTTGTTGGCAACTTTGTTGGCAATTTTGTTGGCAATTTTGTTGGCAATTTTGCTGGCAATTTTGTTGGCAACTTTGCTGGCAATTTTGATGGCAATTTTGTGGGCAATTTTGCTGGCAATTTTGTTGGCAACTTTGTTGGCAATTTTGCTGGCAATTTTTCTGGCAATTTTGTTGGCAATTTTGCTGACAATTTTGCTGGCAATTTTGTTGGCAACTTTGTTGGCAATTTTGTTGGCAATTTTGCTGGCAATTTTGAATATGCCGATCACGATAATAACGAAGACGATTACATTATTTACGATAATCTACACTGCACTAAGGTTAGCTGAAATAAAATGCTAATTAGCGTTAAGTTTGCCTATGTATTGTGTGTGTGTGGAATTTCTCTGAATCAAGTATTTACGCGATGGGTTTTCGGTAATTGTCAAGTTCTTTCTTTAATTACTACTTTTTAATTCAGTGCATAAAGCTGACAGTTCCCGAGAACCCTATCAGTGGAGCGGCAGCAGCAGATGTTTCTGCCAAGGCGAGGCTGAAAACCAGCGTAGCTGAGCCCTCGACCTATTTACCACCACCCTCTACCTTAGTGCTACCTACGATAATGTACTAAAGTTACTTAGAATTAGGCCTACTATTAAACTTACCTAGCTTTATTTAGTACTTATTGTACCTACCAACTTCTGTTAGCATAAGAGGTGTGTGTGTAAATAAATGCCCTATTATTTTATTTTTATTGGATTGCGACTAACCATGTTTAAATTTGACGTATTTGTATGATTTGACAACTTACAACTTCTTGATATCTACCCCCTAACACATTATTACTGCAAAATTATATATAAGAAATGACTCCTATCCCTCTCCTACGAAGAAACAGAAGACTTTGTTATCTCCCTAAAACTCCCTAAACAATCATAAATTATCATAAATCATAAATTCATAATAGCTCACGCATACTACATACCCCCACGCGCATACACACACACACTATAACTCACTCACCCACACATACAAACAGACTCACCCGTTCATTAAAATTATAATTATTATCTATATATCTGTATCTACATATATATTCCTTTAACTATATGTATTCTTTGCATTTATTTACTTATTGTACTTAGTTTTATGCTTAAATTATTCTTATTGTAATCTTAGCATTTGAAAGCGAGCTTAATAGAAAAACACCTCGATGCTTTACAAGTTTTCATTTAATTTTTCATTAATACACTCCTTTATGACCAATCAGTAACAGCAGGTAATCTATATTGGTTACTCTTTTTAGGGGTATTTTGGTTGGTGGGCAATTTTGTTGGCAATTTTGCTGGCAATTTTTTTGGCAACTTTGTTGGCAAATTTGTTGGCAACTTTGTTGGCAAATTTGTTGGCAAATTTGTTGGCAAATTTGTTGGCAACTTTACTTTGCTGGCAATTTTGCTGGCAATTTTGCTGAATTTTGTTGGCAATTTTGCTGGCAATTTTGTTGGCAATTTTGTTGGCAATTTTGCTGGCAATTTTGTTGGCAACTTTGCTGGCAATTTTGATGGCAATTTTGTTGGCAATTTTGCTGGCAATTTTGCTGGCAATTTTGTTGGCAACTTTGTTGGCAAATTTGTTGGCAACTTTGTTGGCAAATTTGTTGGCAACTTTACTTTGCTGTCAATTTTGATGGCAATTTTGATAGCAATTTTGCTGGCAATTTTGCTGAATTTTGTTGGCAACTTTGTTGGCAACTTTGTTGGCAGTTTTGTTGGCAATTTTGCTGGCAATTTTGTTGGCAACTTTGTTGGCAACTTTGTTGGCAAGTTTGTTGGCAACTTTGCTGGCAATTTTGCTGGCAATTTTGTTGGCAATTTTGCTGGCAATTTTGCTGGCAATTTTGTTGGCAACTTTGTTGGCAATTTTGTTGGCAATTTTGCTGGCAATTTTGAATATGCCGATCACGATAATAACGAAGACGATTACATTATTTACGATAATCTACACTGCACTAAGGTTAGCTGAAATAAAATGCTAATTAGCGTTAAGTTTGCCTATGTATTGTGTGTGTGTGGAATTTCTCTGATTTAAGTATTTACGCGATGGCAATTTTGCTGGCAATTTTGTTGGCAACTTTGTTGGCAAATTTGTTGGCAGCTTTACTTTGCTGGCAATTTTGATGGCAATTTTGATAGCAATTTTGCTGAATTTTGTTGGCAACTTTGTTGGCAATTTTGTTGGCAATTTTGCTGGCAATTTTGTTGGCAACTTTGTTGGCAACTTTGTTGGCAAGATTGTTGGCAACTTTGTTGGCAAATTTGTTGGCAACTTTGTTGGCAATTTTGTTGGCAATTTTGTTGGCAATTTTGCTGGCAATTTTGCTGGCAATTGATGGCAATTTTGTTGGCAATTTTGCTGGTAATTTTTCTGGCAATTTTGTTGGCAACTTTGTTGGCAATTTTGTTGGCAATTTTGCTGGCAATTTTGAATATGCCGATCACGATAATAACGAAGACGATTACATTATTTACGATAATCTACACTGCACTAAGGTTAGCTGAAATAACATGCTAATTAGCGTTAAGTTTGCCTATGTATTGTGTGTGTGTGGAATTTCTCTGATTTAAGTATTTACGCGATAGCAATTTTGCTGGCAATTTTGTTGGCAACTTTGTTGGCAAATTTGTTGGCAACTTTACTTTGCTGGCAATTTTGATGGCAATTTTGATAGCAATTTTGCTGAATTTTGTTGGCAACTTTGTTGGCAATTTTGTTGGCAATTTTGCTGGCAATTTTGTTGGCAACTTTGTTGGCAACTTTGTTGGCAAGTTTGTTGGCAACTTTGTTGGCAAATTTGTTGGCAACTTTGTTGGCAATTTTGTTGGCAATTTTGTTGGCAATTTTGCTGGCAATTTTGCTGGCAATTGATGGCAATTTTGTTGGCAATTTTGCTGGCAATTTTTCTGGCAATTTTGTTGGCAACTTTGTTGGCAATTTTGTTGGCAATTTTGCTGGCAATTTTGAATATGCCGATCACGATAATAACGAAGACGATTACATTATTTACGATAATCTACACTGCACTAAGGTTAGCTGAAATAAAATGCTAATTAGCGTTAAGTTTGCCTATGTATTGTGTGTGTGTGGAATTTCTCTGATTTAAGTATTTACGCGATGGCAATTTTGCTGGCAATTTTGTTGGCAACTTTGTTGGCAAATTTGTTGGCAACTTTACTTTGCTGGCAATTTTGATGGCAATTTTGATAGCAATTATGCTGAATTTTGTTGGCAACTTTGTTGGCAATTTTGTTGGCAATTTTGCTGGCAATTTTGCTGGCAATTTTGATGGCAATTTTGTTGGCAATTTTGCTGGCAATTTTGAATATGCCGATCACGATAATAACGAAGACGATTACATTATTTACGATAATCTACACTGCACTAAGGTTAGCTGAAATAAAATGCTAATTAGCGTTAAGTTTGCCTATGTATTGTGTGTGTGTGGAATTTCTCTGATTTAAGTATTTACGCGATGGCAATTTTGCTGGCAATTTTGTTGGCAACTTTGTTGGCAAATTTGTGGGCAACTTTACTTTGCTGGCAATTTTGATGGCAATTTTGATAGCAATTTTGCTGAATTTTGTTGGCAACTTTGTTGGCAATTTTGTTGACAATTTTGCTGGCAATTTTGTTGGCAACTTTGTTGGCAACTTTGTTGGCAAGTTTGTTGGCAACTTTGTTGGTAAATTTGTTGGCAACTTTGTTGGCAATTTTGTTGGCAATTTTGCTGGCAATTTTGATGGCAATTTTGTTGGCAATTTTGCTGGCAATTTTTCTGGCAATTTTGTTGGCAACTTTGTTGGCAATTTTGTTGGCAATTTTGCTGGCAATTTTGAATATGCCGATCACGATAATAACGAAGACGATTACATTATTTACGATAATCTACACTGCACTAAGGTTAGCTGAAATAAAATGCTAATCTGAAATAAAATGCTAATTAGCGTTAAGTTTGCCTATGTATTGTGTGTGTGTGGAATTTCTCTGATTTAAGTATTTTCGCGATGGCAATTTTGCTGGCAATTTTGTTGGCAACTTTGTTGGCAAATTTGTTGGCAACTTTACTTTGCTGGCAATTTTGATGGCAATTTTGATAGCAATTTTGCTGAATTTTGTTGGCAAATTTGTTGGTTGCAAATTTGTTGGCAACTTTGTTGGCAATTTTGATGGCAATTTTGTTGGCAATTTTGCTGGCAATTTTGCTGGCAATTTTGTTGGCAATTTTGCTGGCAATTTTGCTGGCAATATTGTTGGCAACTTTGTTGGCAATTTTGTTGGCAATTTTGTTGGCAATTTTGTTGGCAATTTTGTTGGCAACTTTGCTGGCAATTTTGATGGCAATTTTGTTGGCAATTTTGCTGGCAATTTTGTTGGCAATTTTGCTGGCAATTTTGCTGGCAATTTTGTTGGCAACTTTGTTGGCAAATTTGTTGGCAACTTTACTTTGCTGGCAATTTTGCTGGCAATTTTACTGAATTTTGTTGGCAATTTTGCTGGCAATTTTGTTGGCAATTTTGTTGGCAGTTTTGCTGGCAATTTTGTTGGCAACTTTGCTGGCAATTTTGATGGCAATTTTGTTGGCAATTTTGCTGGCAATTTTGCTGGCAATTTTGTTGGCAACTTTGTTGGCAAATTTGTTGGCAACTTTGTTGGCAAATTTGTTTGGCAACTTTACTTTGCTGGCAATTTTGATGGCAATTTTGATAGCAATTTTGCTGGCAATTTTGCTGAATTTTGTTGGCAACTTTGTTGGCAATTTTGTTGGCAATTTTGCTGGCAATTTTGTTGGCAACTTTGTTGGCAACTTTGTTGGCAAGTTTGTTGGCAACTTTGTTGGCAAATTTGTTGGCAACTTTGTGGGCAATTTTGTTGGCAATTTTGCTGGCAATTTTGCTGGCAATTTTGATGGCAATTTTGTTGGCAATTTTGCTGGCAATTTTGCTGGCAATTTTGTTGGCAACTTTGTTGGCAATTTTGTTGGCAAATTTGTTGGCAACTTTACTTAGCTGGCAATTTTGATGGCAATTTTGATAGCAATTTTGCTGAATTTTGTTGGCAACTTTGTTGGCAATTTTGTTGGCAATTTTGCTGGCAATTTTGTTGGCAACTTTGTTGGCAACTTTGTTGGCAAGTTTTTTGGCAACTTTGTTGGCAAATTTGTTGGCAACTTTGTTGGCAATTTTGTTGGCAATTTTGCTGGCAATTTTGCTGGCAATTTTGTTGGCAATTTTGCTGGCAATTTTGCTGGCAATTTTGTTGGCAACTTTGTTGGCAATTTTGTTGGCAATTTTGTTGGCAATTTTGCTGGCAATTTTGTTGGCAACTTTGCTGGCAATTTTGATGGCAATTTTGTGGGCAATTTTGCTGGCAATTTTGTTGGCAACTTTGTTGGCAATTTGCTGGCAATTTTTCTGGCAATTTTGTTGGCAATTTTGCTGACAATTTTGCTGGCAATTTTGTTGGCAACTTTGTTGGCAATTTTGTTGGCAATTTTGCTGGCAATTTTGAATATGCCGATCACGATAATAACGAAGACGATTACATTATTTACGATAATCTACACTGCACTAAGGTTAGCTGAAATAAAATGCTAATTAGCGTTAAGTTTGCCTATGTATTGTGTGTGTGTGGAATTTCTCTGAATCAAGTATTTACGCGATGGGTTTTCGGTAATTGTCAAGTTCTTTCTTTAATTACTACTTTTTAATTCAGTGCATAAAGCTGACAGTTCCCGAGAACCCTATCAGTGGAGCGGCAGCAGCAGATGTTTCTGCCAAGGCGAGGCTGAAAACCAGCGTAGCTGAGCCCTCGACCTATTTACCACCACCCTCTACCTTAGTGCTACCTACGATAATGTACTAAAGTTACTTAGAATTAGGCCTACTATTAAACTTACCTAGCTTTATTTAGTACTTATTGTACCTACCAACTTCTGTTAGCATAAGAGGTGTGTGTGTAAATAAATGCCCTATTATTTTATTTTTATTGGATTGCGACTAACCATGTTTAAATTTGACGTATTTGTATGATTTGACAACTTACAACTTCTTGATATCTACCCCCTAACACATTATTACTGCAAAATTATATATAAGAAATGACTCCTATCCCTCTCCTACGAAGAAACAGAAGACTTTGTTATCTCCCTAAAACTCCCTAAACAATCATAAATTATCATAAATCATAAATTCATAATAGCTCACGCATACTACATACCCCCACGCGCATACACACACACACTATAACTCACTCACCCACACATACAAACAGACTCACCCGTTCATTAAAATTATAATTATTATCTATATATCTGTATCTACATATATATTCCTTTAACTATATGTATTCTTTGCATTTATTTACTTATTGTACTTAGTTTTATGCTTAAATTATTCTTATTGTAATCTTAGCATTTGAAAGCGAGCTTAATAGAAAAACACCTCGATGCTTTACAAGTTTTCATTTAATTTTTCATTAATACACTCCTTTATGACCAATCAGTAACAGCAGGTAATCTATATTGGTTACTCTTTTTAGGGGTATTTTGGTTGGTGGGCAATTTTGTTGGCAATTTTGCTGGCAATTTTTTTGGCAACTTTGTTGGCAAATTTGTTGGCAACTTTGTTGGCAAATTTGTTGGCAAATTTGTTGGCAAATTTGTTGGCAACTTTACTTTGCTGGCAATTTTGCTGAATTTTGTTGGCAATTTTGCTGGCAATTTTGTTGGCAATTTTGTTGGCAATTTTGTTGGCAATTTTGCTGGCAATTTTGTTGGCAACTTTGCTGGCAATTTTGATGGCAATTTTGTTGGCAATTTTGCTGGCAATTTTGCTGGCAATTTTGTTGGCAACTTTGTTGGCAAATTTGTTGGCAACTTTGTTGGCAAATTTGTTGGCAACTTTACTTTGCTGTCAATTTTGATGGCAATTTTGATAGCAATTTTGCTGGCAATTTTGCTGAATTTTGTTGGCAACTTTGTTGGCAACTTTGTTGGCAATTTTGTTGGCAATTTTGCTGGCAATTTTGTTGGCAACTTTGTTGGCAACTTTGTTGGCAAGTTTGTTGGCAACTTTGCTGGCAATTTTGCTGGCAATTTTGTTGGCAATTTTGCTGGCAATTTTGCTGGCAATTTTGTTGGCAACTTTGTTGGCAATTTTGTTGGCAATTTTGCTGGCAATTTTGAATATGCCGATCACGATAATAACGAAGACGATTACATTATTTACGATAATCTACACTGCACTAAGGTTAGCTGAAATAAAATGCTAATTAGCGTTAAGTTTGCCTATGTATTGTGTGTGTGTGGAATTTCTCTGATTTAAGTATTTACGCGATGGCAAATTTGCTGGCAATTTTGTTGGCAACTTTGTTGGCAAATTTGTTGGCAACTTTACTTTGCTGGCAATTTTGATGGCAATTTTGATAGCAATTTTGCTGAATTTTGTTGGCAACTTTGTTGGCAATTTTGTTGGCAATTTTGCTGGCAATTTTGTTGGCAACTTTGTTGGCAACTTTGTTGGCAAGTTTGTTGGCAACTTTGTTGGCAAATTTGTTGGCAACTTTGTTGGCAATTTTGTTGGCAATTTTGTTGGCAATTTTGCTGGCAATTTTGCTGGCAATTGATGGCAATTTTGTTGGCAATTTTGCTGGTAATTTTTCTGGCAATTTTGTTGGCAACTTTGTTGGCAATTTTGTTGGCAATTTTGCTGGCAATTTTGAATATGCCGATCACGATAATAACGAAGACGATTACATTATTTACGATAATCTACACTGCACTAAGGTTAGCTGAAATAAAATGCTAATTAGCGTTAAGTTTGCCTATGTATTGTGTGTGTGTGGAATTTCTCTGATTTAAGTATTTACGCGATGGCAATTTTGCTGGCAATTTTGTTGGCAACTTTGTTGGCAAATTTGTTGGCAACTTTACTTTACTGGCAATTTTGATGGCAATTTTGATAGCAATTTTGCTGAATTTTGTTGGCAACTTTGTTGGCAATTTTGTTGGCAATTTTGCTGGCAATT
Source organism: Philereme transversata (assembly GCA_963924445.1). Classification (NCBI taxonomy): domain Eukaryota; kingdom Metazoa; phylum Arthropoda; class Insecta; order Lepidoptera; family Geometridae; genus Philereme; species Philereme transversata. The sequence goes on from OZ004353.1 coordinate 12,366,314, forward strand.
TTGTTGGCAACTTTGTTGGCAACTTTGTTGGCAAGTTTGTTGGCAACTTTGTTGGCAAATTTGTTGGCAACTTTGTTGGCAATTTTGTTGGCAATTTTGTTGGCAATTTTGCTGGCAATTTTGCTGGCAATTGATGGCAATTTTGTTGGCAATTTTGCTGGCAATTTTTCTGGCAATTTTGTTGGCAACTTTGTTGGCAATTTTGTTGGCAATTTTGCTGGCAATTTTGAGTATGCCGATCACGATAATAACGAAGACGATTACATTATTTACGATAATCTACACTGCACTAAGGTTAGCTGAAATAAAATGCTAATTAGCGTTAAGTTTGCCTATGTATTGTGTGTGTGTGGAATTTCTCTGATTTAAGTATTTACGCGATGGCAATTTTGCTGGCAATTTTGTTGGCAACTTTGTTGGCAAATTTGTTGGCAACTTTACTTTGCTGGCAATTTTGATGGCAATTTTGATAGCAATTATGCTGAATTTTGTTGGCAACTTTGTTGGCAATTTTGTTGGCAATTTTGCTGGCAATTTTGCTGGCAATTTTGATGGCAATTTTGTTGGCAATTTTGCTGGCAATTTTGAATATGCCGATCACGATAATAACGAAGACGATTACATTATTTACGATAATCTACACTGCACTAAGGTTAGCTGAAATAAAATGCTAATTAGCGTTAAGTTTGCCTATGTATTGTGTGTGTGTGGAATTTCTCTGATTTAAGTATTTACGCGATGGCAATTTTGCTGGCAATTTTGTTGGCAACTTTGTTGGCAAATTTGTGGGCAACTTTACTTTGCTGGCAATTTTGATGGCAATTTTGATAGCAATTTTGCTGAATTTTGTTGGCAACTTTGTTGGCAATTTTGTTGACAATTTTGCTGGCAATTTTGTTGGCAACTTTGTTGGCAACTTTGTTGGCAAGTTTGTTGGCAACTTTGTTGGTAAATTTGTTGGCAACTTTGTTGGCAATTTTGTTGGCAATTTTGCTGGCAATTTTGATGGCAATTTTGTTGGCAATTTTGCTGGCAATTTTTCTGGCAATTTTGTTGGCAACTTTGTTGGCAATTTTGTTGGCAATTTTGCTGGCAATTTTGAATATGCCGATCACGATAATAACGAAGACGATTACATTATTTACGATAATCTACACTGCACTAAGGTTAGCTGAAATAAAATGCTAATCTGAAATAAAATGCTAATTAGCGTTAAGTTTGCCTATGTATTGTGTGTGTGTGGAATTTCTCTGATTTAAGTATTTACGCGATGGCAATTTTGCTGGCAATTTTGTTGGCAACTTTGTTGGCAAATTTGTTGGCAACTTTACTTTGCTGGCAATTTTGATGGCAATTTTGATAGCAATTTTGCTGAATTTTGTTGGCAACTTTGTTGGCAATTTTGTTGGCAATTTTGCTGGCAATTTTGTTGGCAACTTTGTTGGCAACTTTGTTGGCAATTTTGTTGGCAATTTTGCTGGCAATTTTGTTGGCAACTTTGTTGGCAACTTTGTTGGCCAATTTGTTGGCAACTTTGTTGGCAAATTTGTTGGTTGCAAATTTGTTGGCAACTTTGTTGGCAATTTTGATGGCAATTTTGTTGGCAATTTTGCTGGCAATTTTGCTGGCAATTTTGTTGGCAATTTTGCTGGCAATTTTGCTGGCAATTTTGTTGGCAACTTTGTTGGCAATTTTGTTGGCAATTTTGTTGGCAATTTTGTTGGCAATTTTGTTGGCAACTTTGCTGGCAATTTTGATGGCAATTTTGTTGGCAATTTTGCTGGCAATTTTGTTGGCAACTTTGCTGGCAATTTTGATGGCAATTTTGTTGGCAATTTTGCTGGCAATTTTGCTGGCAATTTTGTTGGCAACTTTGTTGGCAAATTTGTTGGCAACTTTGTTGGCAAATTTGTTGGCAACTTTACTTTGCTGGCAATTTTGCTAGCAATTTTACTGAATTTTGTTGGCAATTTTGCTGGCAATTTTGTTGGCAATTTTGTTGGCAGTTTTGCTGGCTATTTTGTTGGCAACTTTGCTGGCAATTTTGATGGCAATTTTGTTGGCAATTTTGCTGGCAATTTTGCTGGCAATTTTGTTGGCAACTTTGTTGGCAAATTTGTTGGCAACTTTGTTGGCAAATTTGTTTGGCAACTTTACTTTGCTGGCAATTTTGATGGCAATTTTGATAGCAATTTTGCTGGCAATTTTGCTGAATTTTGTTGGCAACTTTGTTGGCAATTTTGTTGGCAATTTTGCTGGCAATTTTGTTGGCAACTTTGTTGGCAACTTTGTTGGCAAGTTTGTTGGCAACTTTGTTGGCAAATTTGTTGGCAACTTTGTGGGCAATTTTGTTGGCAATTTTGCTGGCAATTTTGCTGGCAATTTTGATGGCAATTTTGTTGGCAATTTTGCTGGCAATTTTGCTGGCAATTTTGTTGGCAACTTTGTTGGCAATTTTGTTGGCAATTTTGCTGGCAATTTTGAATATGCCGATCACGATAATAACGAAGACGATTACATTATTTACGATAATCTACACTGCACTAAGGTTAGCTGAAATAAAATGCTAATTAGCGTTAAGTTTGCCTATGTATTGTGTGTGTGTGGAATTTCTCTGATTTAAGTATTTACGCGATGGCAATTTTGCTGGCAATTTTGTTGGCAACTTTGTTGGCAAATTTGTTTGGCAACTTTACTTTGCTGGCAATTTTGATGGCAATTTTGATAGCAATTTTGCTGAATTTTGTTGGCAACTTTGTTGGCAATTTTGTTGGCAATTTTGCTGGCAATTTTGTTGGCAACTTTGTTGGCAACTTTGTTGGCAATTTTGTTGGCAATTTTGCTGGCAATTTTGAATATGCCGATCACGATAATAACGAAGACGATTACATTATTTACGATAATCTACACTGCACTAAGGTTAGCTGAAATAAAATGCTAATTAGCGTTAAGTTTGCCTATGTATTGTGTGTGTGTGGAATTTCTCTGATTTAAGTATTTACGCGATGGGTTTTCGGTAATTGTCAAGTTCTTTCTTTAATTACTACTTTTTAATTCAGTGCATAAAGCTGACAGTTCCCGAGAACCCTATCTGTGGAGCGGCAGCAGCAGATGTTTCTGCCAAGGCGAGGCTGAAAACCAGCGTAGCTGAGCCCTCGACCTATTTACCACCACCCTCTACCTTAGTGCTACCTACGATAATGTACTAAAGTTACTTAGAATTAGGCCTACTATTAAACTTACCTAGCTTTATTTAGTACTTATTGTACCTACCAACTTCTGTTAGCATAAGAGGTGTGTGTGTAAATAAATGCCCTATTATTTTATTTTTATTGGATTGCGACTAACCATGTTTAAATTTGACGTATTTGTATGATTTGACAACTTACAACTTCTTGATATCTACCCCCTAACACATTATCACTGCAAAATTATATATAAGAAATGACTCCTATCCCTCTCCTACGAAGAAACAGAAGACTTTGTTATCTCCCTAAAACTCCCTAAACAATCATAAATTATCATAAATCATAAATTCATAATAGCTCACGCATACTACATACCCCCACGCGCATACACACACACACACTATAACTCACTCACCCACACATACAAACAGACTCACCCGTTCATTAAAATTATAATAATTATCTATATATCTGTATCTACATATATATTCCTTTAACTATATGTATTCTTTGCATTTATTTACTTATTGTACTTAGTTTTAAGCTTAAATTATTCTTATTGTAATCTTAGCATTTGAAAGCGAGCTTAATAGAAAAACACCTCGATGCTTTACAAGTTTTCATTTAATTTTTCATTAATACACTCCTTTATGACCAATCAGTAACGGCAGGTAATCTATATTGGTTACTCTTTTTAGGGGTATTTTGGTTGGTGGGCAATTTTGTTGGCAATTTTGCTGGCAATTTTTTTGGCAACTTTGTGGGCAAATTTGTTGGCAACTTTGTGGGCAAATTTGTTGGCAACTTTACTTTGCTGGCAATTTTGCTGGCAATTTTGCTGAATTTTGTTGGCAATTTTGCTGGCAATTTTGTTGGCAATTTTGTTGGCAATTTTGCTGGCAATTTTGTTGGCAACTTTGCTGGCAATTTTGATGGCAATTTTGTTGGCAATTTTGCTGGCAATTTTGCTGGCAATTTTGTTGGCAACTTTGTTGGCAAATTTGTTGGCAACTTTGTTGGCAAATTTGTTGGCAACTTTGTGGGCAAATTTTGTTGGAAACTTTACTTTGCTGGCAATTTTGATGGCAATTTTGATAGCAATTTTGTTGGCAATTTTGCTGGCAATTTTGTTGGCAACTTTGCTGGCAATTTTGATGGCAATTTTGTTGGCAATTTTGCTGGCAATTTTGCTGGCAATTTTGTTGGCAACTTTGTGGGCAAATTTGTTGGCAACTTTGTTGGCAAATTTGTTGGCAACTTTACTATGCTGGCAATTTTGCTGGCAATTTTGCTGAATTTTGTTGGCAATTTTGCTGGCAATTTTGTTGGCAATTTTGTTGGCAGTTTTGCTGGCAATTTTGTTGGCAACTTTGCTGGCAATTTTGATGGCAATTTTGTTGGCAATTTTGCTGGCAATTTTGTTGGCAACTTTGCTGGCAATTTTGATGGCAATTTTGTTGGCAATTTTGCTGGCAATTTTGCTGGCAATTTTGTTGGCAACTTTGTGGGCAAATTTGTTGGCAACTTTGTTGGCAAATTTGTTGGCAACTTTACTTTGCTGGCAATTTTGATGGCAATTTTGATAGCAATTTTGCTGGCAATTTTGCTGAATTTTGTTGGCAACTTTGTTGGCAATTTTGTTGGCAATTTTGCTGGCAATTTTGTTGGCAACTTTGTTGGCAACTTTGTTGGCAAGTTTGTTGGCAACTTTGTTGGCAAATTTGTTGGCAACTTTGTTGACAATTTTGTTGGCAATTTTGCTGGCAATTTTGCTGGCAATTTTGATGGCAATTTTGTTGGCAATTTTGCTGGCAATTTTGCTGGCAATTTTGTTGGCAACTTTGTTGGCAATTTTGTTGGCAATTTTGCTGGCAATTTTGAATATGCCGATCACGATAATAACGAAGACGATTACATTATTTACGATAATCTACACTGCACTAAGGTTAGCTGAAATAAAATGCTAATTAGCGTTAAGTTTGCCTATGTATTGTGTGTGTGTGGAATTTCTCTGACTTAAGTATTTACGCGATGGCAATTTTGCTGGCAATTTTGTTGGCAACTTTGTTGGCAAATTTGTTGGCAACTTTACTTTGCTGGCAATTTTGATGGCAATTTTGATAGCAATTTTGCTGAATTTTGTTGGCAACTTTGTTGGCAATTTTGTTGGCAATTTTGCTGGCAATTTTGTTGGCAACTTTGTTGGCAACTTTGTTGGCAATTTTGTTGGCAATTTTGCTGGCAATTTTGAATATGCCGATCACGATAATAACGAAGACGATTACATTATTTACGATAATCTACACTGCACTAAGGTTAGCTGAAATAAAATGCTAATTAGCGTTAAGTTTGCCTATGTATTGTGTGTGTGTGGAATTTCTCTGATTTAAGTATTTACGCGATGGGTTTTCGGTAATTGTCAAGTTCTTTCTTTAATTACTACTTTTTAATTCAGTGCATAAAGCTGACAGTTCCCGAGAACCCTATCTGTGGAGCGGCAACAGCAGATGTTTCTGCCAAGGCGAGGCTGAAAACCAGCGTAGCTGAGCCCTCGACCTATTTACCACCACCCTCTACCTTAGTGCTACCTACGATAATGTACTAAAGTTACTTAGAATTAGGCCTACTATTAAACTTACCTAGCTTTATTTAGTACTTATTGTACCTACCAACTTCTGTTAGCATAAGAGGTGTGTGTGTAAATAAATGCCCTATTATTTTATTTTTATTGGATTGCGACTAACCATGTTTAAATTTGACGTATTTGTATGATTTGACAACTTACAACTTCTTGATATCTACCCCCTAACACATTATCACTGCAAAATTATATATAATAAATGACTCCTATCCCTCTCCTACGAAGAAACAGAAGACTTTGTTATCTCCCTAAAACTCCCTAAACAATCATAAATTATCATAAATCATAAATTCATAATAGCTCACGCATACTACATACCCCCACGCGCATACACACACACACTATAACTCACTCACCCACACATACAAACAGACACACCCGTTCATTAAAATTATAATAATTATCTATATATCTGTATCTACATATATATTCCTTCAACTATATGTATTCTTTGCATTTATTTACTTATTGTACTTAGTTTTAAGCTTAAATTATTCTTATTGTAATCTTAGCATTTGAAAGCGAGCTTAATAGAAAAACACCTCGATGCTTTACAAGTTTTCATTTGCCACTGGACTGAATGGTCCCATTTTGTTTTTTTTTCCTCTCTTAAACCCAATATCTCAACAACCCCCCATATTTTTGGCTCATTTAGTCACACCAAAATTGTGCCATCACTACCTATGTACTAAAATTCATGATAATCGGATAAAGGCTTCGAAAGTTATTCTCGGACAAACCAACATACATACATACATACAAAAACTCCGATTTACCTAAGTTGCTTTAGAGATCTCGCTTCGTTCGATCAAATATAATGGTTTTTTGAAATATATAATAGTAGTTTAATAAGTCTTTACTCTTTATTGCATACAAATTGATTACAGACATAAACAGCTTACAAAACTGACAATAATTATATTAAAATATTCGTATGTCTTCGATTTTTCAAATCAAATCAAATTCCGTTTAATGAATTACAAATTTTGATGTTCACTTTGGTGTACAAATTATTTTACTGAACAAGATTGGAAAACAATATTGCAAAAATCTGTTAATATAATCATGTACGTGTCAATTGTTTTAGGTTGAATGGTAACAAGGTTGATCGCCATTTTAAATGTATATCTACATATTTAACGAAAGCCTTATTTTTACAAAGTCTTATTCTAATAATATTCTACGAAGGTTTTCTTCGAATTAACCCGTAATTAAATAAAGGCAAATATTAGCGTAATCCAATAATTAAGGTCTTTATAACGTATAAGCTTTTGTTTTACGAAAGGGATCCTACGAGTAGTAAAATTACTTACTTGAGTCGTGATTTGACAAATTATAAAAATAAAATAATAGGGCATTTATTTACACACACACACCTCTTATGCTAACAGAAGTTGGTAGGTACAATAAGTACTAAATAAAGCTAGGTAAGTTAAATAGTAGGCCTACTTCTAAGTAACTTTAGTACATTATCGTAGGTAGCACTAAGGTAGAGGGTGGTGGTAAATAGGTCGAGGGCTCAGCTACGCTGGTTTGCAGCCTCGCCTTGGCTGAAACATCTGCTGCTGCCGCTCCACAGATAGGGTTCTCGGGAACTGTCAGCTTTATGCACTGAATTAAAAAGTAGTAATTAAAGAAAGAACATTGCCAGCAAAATTGCCAGCAAAATTGCCAGCAAAATTGCCAACAAAATTGCCAACAAAGTTGCCAACAAAATTGCCAGCAAAATTGCCAACAAAATTGCCAGCAAAATTACCAACAAAATTGCCAGCAAAATTGCCAGCAAAATTGCCAACAAAGTTGCCAACAAATTTGCCAACAAAGTTGCCAACAAAATTGCCAACAAAATTGAGCGGTTCGTGTGTATTTATGTATGTGTATTATTGTTATTAAATTTTTTTATAGTAGGTACCTATGTTCTAAATTAAAATTTTTTGTGAATCTATTTTCTGGGAAGCAATGCCACTTAATCTGCACTACACAAGAGTTAGCTAGAAGAAAATGCTAATTAGTATTAAGTTTGCCTATCTATTATTTTTTTAGTGCAAAAAAGAATTTTCTAATCTAATCTTGATAACTAGTAGTTCGCCCCGAACTGAGATCGCGGGATCTTCGGAGAGAACCACTCCGAGTCTCATACATCTCGTGCATCGTAGGGCACGTTTCTAAGGTGTGTGACCTACGAGTCAATGCTTTGTCATAGTTGTTCAATTTCCTGGGTGAATAAATAAATAAATACTGCTGGACATTTCACACAGCACTATCTAGCCCCAAACTAAGCAGAACTTGTACTATGGGAACTAGATAACTGATAGAATACTTATGTATATACTTTTTTTGTAAATACATACTTATAATATATAAAAAACACCCAGACACGGAACAAATATCTGTAGATCATGCAAATATTTGTTCCGTTGCGGGAATCGAACCCGCTACTCCTGCGTCTCAGCCGGCTATACGCCCACTGCGCCACGGAGGTGGTCCTAAATAAAAAAAAGTCTTAATTAAACTTTCAGTCGCAGCTACTAAAAGGCGACCTTTTTTACGTCAAATTAATTTGATATATAGAAGATCAGCCCTTTGATTTGTCTAGATTTAACCCTGTAAACCCAGCTGGCTCTATTGAGGACCAATAACCATTAAAAAGCCATGTTTTAATCCAATATATTTTTACCAAATAAAATCATTTAATCAAATAATTTAATTGATCTTCAGATCTCTTAGACATTCCATAAGCAAGTTTAATTATTACTTTTGATACATGCCGGCTTCATACCTAATAATTAGCATTCTTTTCATTAATCCCGTCGCCTATAAGAATACTAAATAATGCCCTTTATAAAAAACCTCTCCTTAACAATTACGCACTTTCAGCTAGTAAAGTCCAAGCTTCTTTAGATGGTATTTACAGGATAATGAAGTACCAAGTTTTCAGCAAGCTTTACTTTCAAAGCTTATTGAGAAGACTTATCGAAGTTGTCTCTTGTTTATTTTGCAGTGCACCGAATTCCGAAGAAGCTCTTTATTAGAACGACGGGTCAGGGCCGGATCAAAGAATTAAACGAAAAAATAAACGAATACATTTATTTTAAGCCGAGGCCATGAGACAGATGGGCAACGATCGTCACACAGTGGGTGCCTGAAGACGAGCGACGGCGCCGAGGAAGGCCTAGTAGACGCTGACGGGACGATCTCGATGCCTTCGAGACAGATTGGTGGGGTTTGGCACGCGAGCGAAAGTCCTGGAAGACAGTGAGGGAGACCTTTGCCCAGCAGCGGGATGATATAGGTTGAAAAAAAAAATATATAACGGGTAGTTTTTTTTTCGAGAAGTCTTTTTTTATGTTTTGAGAAACTGTCACTTGAATATGGTCTGTATATTACCAAACAGTCAGTATATAATTATTAGCGCATTTGTCTGCAAATGTATAAATTAAGATGCAAATTAGTAAGCTCTAATTTCTAGTACGTATTGATTTATTTACTGTGGATTAAGGCTGACTAAGCTAAGACCTTAGTATTTGACTACGTGATGACTATGGCACAGAAACTTGGTCTCTTACTATGAAATATATAATAGTAGTTTAATAAGTCTTTACTCTTTATTGCATACAAATTGATTACAGACATAAACAGCTTACAAAACTGACAATAATTATATTAAAATATTCGTATGTCTTCGATTTTTCAAATCAAATCAAATTCCGTTTAATGAATTACAAATTTTGATGTTCACTTTGGTGTACAAATTATTTTACTGAACAAGATTGGAAAACAATATTGCAAAAATCTGTTAATATAATCGTGTACGTGTCAATTGTTTTAGGTTGAATGGTAACAAGGTTGATCGCCATTTTAAATGTATATCTACATATTTAACGAAAGCCTTATTTTTACAAAGTCTTATTCTAATAATATTCTACGAAGGTTTTCTTCGAATTAACCCGTAATTAAATAAACGCAAATATTAGCGTAATCCAATATTTAAGGTCTTTATAACGTATAAGCTTTTGTTTTACGAAAGGGATCCTACGAGTAGTAAAATTACTTACTTGAGTCGTGATTTGACAAATTATAAAAATAAAATAATAGGGCATTTATTTACACACACACACCTCTTATGCTAACAGAAGTTGGTAGGTACAATAAGTACTAAATAAAGCTAGGTAAGTTAAATAGTAGGCCTACTTCTAAGTAACTTTAGTACATTATCGTAGGTAACAACTGTCAGCTTTATGCACTGAATTAAAAAGTAGTAATTAAAGAAAGAACTTGACAATTACCGAAAACCCATTGCGTAAATACTTAAATCAGAGAAATTCCACACACACACAATACATAGGCAAACTTAACGCTAATTAGCATTTTATTTCAGCTAACCTAAGTGCAGTGTAGATTATCGTAAATAATGTAATCGTCTTCGTTATTATCGTGATCGGCATATTCAAAATTGCCAGCAAAATTGCCAGCAAAATTGGCAGCAAAATTGCCAGCAAAATTGCCAACAAAATTGCCCAAAAAGTTGCCAACAAAATTGCCAGCAAAATTGCCAGCAAAATTGCCAAGAAAGTTGCCAACAAAATTGCCAGCAAAATTGCCAACAAAATTGCCAACAAAGTTGCCAACAAAATTTCCAGCAAAGTTGCCAGCAAAATTGCCAGCAAAATTGCCAGCAAAATTACCATCAAAATTGCCAGCAAAATTGCCAGCAAAATTGCCAACAAAATTGCCAGCAAAATTGCCAGCAAAATTGCCAACAAAATTGCCAACAAAGTTGCCAACAAAATTGCCAGCAAAATTGCCAACAAAATTGAGTGGTTCGTGTGTATTTATGTATGTGTATTATTGTTATTAATTTTTTTTATAGTAGGTACCTATGTTCTAAATTAAACTTTTTTGTGAATCTATTTTCTGGGAAGCAATGCCACTTAATCTGCACTACACAAGAGTTAGCTAGAAGAAAATGCTAATTAGTATTAAGTTTGCCTATCTATTATTTTTTTAGTGCAAAAAAGGATTTTCTAATCTAATCTTGATAACTAGTAGTTCGCCCCGAACTGAGATCGCGGGATCTTCGGAGAGAACCACTCCGAGTCTCCGATTAAAATAATACGAACTAAGTTGATGGACTACAGTTGTTTACTTGCTTGTAAACTGCAGTTGAGTCTACTGAACTTTAATAAGTAGCGGTTCGCCCCGAACTGAGATCTCGTGAGTCTTCCATTAAAACAAAAATATATTATTCGTAATTTTTTACTCTCAAAATAGTCTCAAAACACGATATAAACAACCACCTTACATGACCTACAGTTTCATTCAAATTACAGGTAACGGGAGTTCATGTTAATTGGTTCCTTTTTTTGGGGTACAAAATGCAGTTATTCTCGATTTCAGACTTTTGCCTATATTTGTGTCACTAAAGCTACGGGCATACCAAATTTCAGCATTGTGGGGTCACTGGTGTACCCTGTGAATTTTGTCAATTCAATAAATTGTTTGTTTTTACATACCAAAATAAATTTCACGTTTCTATGGTAAACATTTCACAAATATATCGATTATGCTCATCAAAATAACCTCTTTAATTTTTGTGCGTATATTATCAAACACCCTATATATAGACCAAGATTTATTGAAATCGGTCTAGGCGTTTAAAGATAAAAACGTAACAAACTGACAGATAGACTGGGGGTCCTAAAGTTACATCAGGCAAGACAGTACATCAAATCCAACAAAACACGTCGTTATAAAATAATAAATAAATTTGGCTGGATATTTCACACAGCGCTATCCCGCCCCAAACTAAGCAGAGCTTGTACTATGAGAACCAGATAACTGATAGAATGCTAATATGTATACTTATTTTTTGTAAATACATATTTATTATGTATAGAAAAACATCCAGACCCGGAACAAATATCTGTAGATCATGCAAATATTTGTTCCGCGGCGGGAATCGAGCCTGCCACCTCCTGCGCGGCTAGTCGCCCACTATGCCACGGTGGTCGTCATTAGCTTGTATGTAACAAACAACCATTATCTTCATTAGTTTCCTGGTAATCCAGGCTTACTCTAAGCCAGAACTGAGCTGAGTGGTTGCAGAACAGACTAGGCCAATGAAATCCTTTACACAGAAGCTCATCTTTAGCTGTGTTTGTTCGATGCTATTCAAGGCTACCTAGATTAGTTTTCTAGATGACTCATATGGTTGGAAGTAATTTTCTCGTAGTTTATATATTATTTCATATTAATATAAGATATTTTTATTGGATTGCGACTAACCATGTTTAAATTTGACGTATTTGTATGATTTGACAACTTACAACTTCTTGATATCTACCCCCTAACACATTATCACTGCAAAATTATATATAAGAAATGACTCCTATCCCTCTCCTACGAAGAAACAGAAGACTTTGTTATCTCCCTAAAACTCCCTAAACAATCATAAATTATCATAAATCATAGATTCATAATAGCTCACGCATACTACATACCCCCACGCGCATACACACACACACACACACTTTAACTCACTCACCCACACATACAAACAGACTCACCCGTTCATTAAAATTATAATAATTATCTATATATCTGTATCTACATATATATTCCTTTAACTATATGTATTCTTTGCATTTATTTACTTATTGTACTTAGTTTTAAGCTTAAATTATTCTTATTGTAATCTTAGCATTTGAAAGCGAGCTTAATAGAAAAACACCTCGATGCTTTACAAGTTTTCATTTAATTTTTCATTAATACACTCCTTTATGACCAATCAGTAACGGCAGGTAATCTATATTGGTTACTCTTTTTAGGGGTATTTTGGTTGGTGGGCAATTTTGTTGGCAATTTTGCTGGCAATTTTTTTGGCAACTTTGTGGGCAAATTTGTTGGCAACTTTGTTGGCAAATTTGTTGGCAACTTTACTTTGCTGGCAATTTTGCTGGCAATTTTGCTGAATTTTGTTGGCAATTTTGCTGGCAATTTTGTTGGCAATTTTGTTGGCAATTTTGCTGGCAATTTTGTTGGCAACTTTGCTGGCAATTTTAATGGCAATTTTGTTGGCAATTTTGCTGGCAATTTTGCTGGCAATTTTGTTGGCAACTTTGTTGGCAAATTTGTTGGCAACTTTGTTGGCAAATTTGTTGGCAACTTTGTTGGCAAGTTTGTTGGCAACTTTACTTTGCTGGCAATTTTGATGGCAATTTTGATAGCAATTTTGCTGGCAATTTTGCTGAATTTTGTTGGCAACTTTGTTGGCAATTTTGTTGGCAATTTTGCTGGCAATTTTGTTGGCAACTTTGTTGGCAACTTTGGTGGCAAATTTGTTGGCAACTTTGTTGGCAATTTTGATGGCAATTTTGTTGGCAATTTTGCTGGCAATTTTGCTGGCAATTTTGTTGGCAATTTAGCTGGCAATTTTGCTGGCAATTTTGTTGGCAACTTTGTTGGCAATTTTGTTGGCAATTTTGTTCGCAATTTTGCTGGCAATTTTGTTGGCAACTTTGCTGGCAATTTTGATGGCAATTTTGTTGGCAACTTTGCTGGCAATTTTGATGGCAATTTTGTTGGCAATTTTGCTGGCAATTTTGCTGGCAATTTTGTTGGCAACTTTGTTGGCAAATTTGTTGGCAACTTTGTTGGCAAATTTGTTGGCAACTTTACTTTGCTGGCAATTTTGCTGGCAATTTTGCTGAATTTTGTTGGCAATTTTGCTGGCAATTTTGTTGGCAATTTTGTTGGCAATTTTGCTGGCACTTTTGTTGGCAACTTTGCTGGCAATTTTGATGGCAATTTTGTTGGCAATTTTGCTGGCAATTTTGCTGGCAATTTTGTTGGCAACTTTGTTGGCAAATTTGTTGGCAACTTTACTTTGCTGGCAATTTTGATGGCAATTTTGATAGCAATTTTGCTGGCAATTTTGCTGAATTTTGTTGGCAACTTTGTTGGCAATTTTGTTGGCAATTTTGCTGGCAATTTTGTTGGCAACTTTATTGGCAACTTTGTTGGCAAGTTTGTTGGCAACTTTGTTGGCCAATTTGTTGGCAACTTTGTTGGGAAATTTGTTGGTGGCAAATTTGTTCGCAACTTTGTTGGCAATTTTGTTGGCAATTTTGCTGGCAATTTTGCTGGCAATTTTGATGGCAATTTTGTTGGCAATTTTGCTGGCAATTTTGCTGGCAATTTTGTTGGCAATTTTGCTGGCAATTTTGCTGGCAATTTTGTTGGCAACTTTGTTGGCAATTTTGTTGGCAATTTTGCTGGCAATTTTGAATATGCCGATCACGATAATAACGAAGACGATTACATTATTTACGATAATCTACACTGCACTAAGGTTAGCTGAAATAAAATGCTAATTAGCGTTAAGTTTGCCTATGTATTGTGTGTGTGTGGAATTTCTCTGATTTAAGTATTTACGCGATGGCAATTTTGCTGGCAATTTTGTTGGCAACTTTGTTGGCAAATTTGTTGGCAACTTTACTTTGCTGGCAATTTTGATGGCAATTTTGATAGCAATTTTTCTGAATTTTGTTGGCAACTTTGTTGGCAATTTTGTTGGCAATTTTGCTGGCAATTTTGTTGGCAACTTTGTTGGCAACTTTGTTGGCAAGTTTGTTGGCAACTTTGTTGGCAAATTTGTTGGCAACTTTGTTGGCAATTTTGTTGGCAATTTTGCTGGCAATTTTGCTGGCAATTTTGCTGGCAATTTTGAGGGCAATTTTGTTGGCAATTTTGCTGGCAATTTTGCTGGCAATTTTGTTGGCAATTTTGTTGGCAATTTTGCTGGCAATTTTGAATATGCCGATCACGATAATAACGAAGACGATTACATTATTTACGATAATCTACACTGCACTAAGGTTAGCTGAAATAAAATGCTAATTAGCGTTAAGTTTGCCTATGTATTGTGTGTGTGTGGAATTTCTCTGATTTAAGTATTTACGCGATGGCAATTTTGCTGGCAATTTTGTTGGCAACTTTGTTGGCAAATTTGTTGGCAACTTTACTTTGCTGGCAATTTTGATGGCAATTTTGATAGCAATTTTGCTGAATTTTGATGGCAATTTTGTTGGCAATTTTGCTGGCAATTTTGCTGGCAATTTTGTTGGCAACTTTGTTGGCAATTTTGTTGGCAATTTTGCTGGCAATTTTGAATATGCCGATCACGATAATAACGAAGACGATTACATTATTTACGATAATCTACACTGCACTAAGGTTAGCTGAAATAAAATGCTAATTAGCGTTAAGTTTGCCTATGTTTTGTGTGTGTGTGGAATTTCTCTGATTTACGTATTTACGCGATGGGTTTTCGGTAATTGTCAAGTTCTTTCTTTAATTACTACTTTTTAATTCAGTGCATAAAGCTGACAGTTCCCGAGAACCCTATCTGTGGAGCGGCAGCAGCAGATGTTTCTGCCAAGGCGAGGCTGAAAACCAGCGTAGCTGAGCCCTCGACCTATTTACCACCACCCTCTACCTTTACCTTTTAGGATTTCGCCGAAATCACAGTACATCAACTGCTCTAATAGATATTGTGGACAACCTGCTGGCAGCCCAGGATAACGGAAGATGCAGTATCCTGGTTCTTCTTGACTTCTCTCGTGCTTTTGACTCATTAAATATTTCCCTTCTTCTTTCAAAGCTTGCTTTTTATGGATTCGATCCTAATGCCATTAAATGGTTCTCTAGTTACCTCACAGGCAGACAGCAGTGTGTAGAACTTCGATTGTCTAATGGAATTACCTCAAGATCTTCTTTTTGTCCTGTTCCTAGAGGTGTCCCCCAAGGATCTATACTCGGGCCCATTCTTTTCATTCTTTTTAGTGCGGACATAGTCAAGGACATTTCACACTGCCAGTTTCATCTATATGCGGATGACTTGCAGCTGTACTATTCTTTTCTACCTATGGACTGTGCCAACGCGGTAAATATGATAAATGATGATTTAGCCCAGGTATATCAATGGTCAGAGTCTAACTCCTTAGTTCTTAACCCTAAAAAATCTAAATACATATTGGCTGGTACTAAGGCTAATTTGCTAAAACTCTCAGATTGTCAAATTAATATTTCGGTTAACGGGGAATCCGTTGAATATGTCAAGGAAGCAAAAAGTCTTGGACTGACTCTTGACAGTCATCTCCGTTTTGAAAGTCATGTGGCTGATGGGGTGCGAAATAGTTTTTACAGATTAAAGCTTCTCTACAAAATAAGACCATATTTAAGTGAGGATGTTAGGGTCACCTTATGTGAATCTTTAGTGCTTTCTAGATTGAATTATTGTGACGTGGTTTATGGGACGTGCTTGTTGTCTCGGACTGAAAGGTTAATACAGCGGGTTCAAAACGCCTGTGCGCGTTTTTGTTTCCACATTCCCCCCCGCACACATGTCACTCCTTACCTAAATTCCTCAAACATGCTTAAAATGAAAGCTCGCAGGCTCTTGCACCTCGCATCTCTGCTCTTTGGTATTGTTGCTAATAAAATACCCGTTTACCTTTACGATAAGCTCAGCTGGGTTCAAGATTGGTCTCGCTACCAAAGGCGAGCCTGTACTCACGTGTTTTTGACACCTAGACACAAGTCTGTCGCATTTCGTGGGTCTTTTAGGTTTGCAGCTTCTCGTTGCTGGAACGATCTGCCACCACCTTTACGTGCCCTGAAAACAGTAACATCTTTTAAATTTGCACTGAAGAAGGAACTTCTAATGCTGCAAAAGCGCTCATAGCTTACCGAACTTCACGTGGACAAAGATGCTGCGACACAGGAGCCATCGCGGCTTTCTGTCACGCAGGAAACCGTCTAGTATTTTTCTCCTTCTTGTTACACTGCCCACAAACACTACTCCACACTCTCTTTTCTTTAGGTCTTTAGACAAATCTTTCTAGAAATCATTCATATCTTTTTATCTCCTCCTCCTCCTCCTCCTCCTCCTCTTCATTGTCTCATGTCCTTCCTTGCTATACATCGCAACTTAGTCACAGTAATTGATCTTTACTTCCCTAGCTCAATCTTTACCCACATAACACTTTGTTTTTATCTCAAACTCTCAAAGTTTATTTTTTAAGTATATGTAGCTATGTATGTGTATGTATGTATCTGTGTATGTGTATGTATCTGTTTACTTTTCTATTCATTTTTCTGCGTTCGTGAGGCTACCCATGGGTCCCATCTGAAAACCAGCGCCGCTTACTATCCTCGGATGGTTAGCAGCAACACGCTGAGACGGGGCCTGTTTGACCCACACAGCACGGAAGACCATATTATTTGTAATTACCTACCTATATTATATGTACTTAATTTTTATCTTGTGTGTTTCCTGTTTCTTTGTATAATTTTTCTTTGTTAATAAAATCTGTTTGTAAGTAGGTATGTTCGTTCTGTATATGTTCCGTTTTCAATAGTCTGTCCTGTGTGTGTGTCAAATAAATGTATTTTCTTTCTTTCTTTCTTCTTTCTACCTTAGTGCTACCGACGATAATGTACTAAAGTTACTTAGAATTAGGCCTACTATTAAACTTACCTAGCTTTATTTAGTACTTATTGTACCTACCAACTTCTGTTAGCATAAGAGGTGTGTGTGTAAATAAATGCCCTATTATTTTATTTTTATTGGATTGCGACTAACCATGTTTAAATTTGACGTATTTGTATGATTTGACAACTTACAACTTCTTGATATCTACCCCCTAACACATTATCACTGCAAAATTATATATAAGAAATGACTCCTATCCCTCTCCTACGAAGAAACAGAAGACTTTGTTATCTCCCTAAAACTCCCTAAACAATCATAAATTATCATAAATCATAAATTCATAATAGCTCACGCATACTACATACCCCCACGCGCATACACACACACACACTATAACTCACTCACCCACACATACAAACAGACTCACCCGTTCATTAAAATTATAATAATTATCTATATATCTGTATCTACACATATATTCCTTTAACTATATGTATTCTTTGCATTTATTTACTTATTGTACTTAGTTTTAAGCTTAAATTATTCTTATTGTAATCTTAGCATTTGAAAGCGAGCTTAATAGAAAAACACCTCGATGCTTTACAAGTTTTCATTTAATTTTTCATTAATACACTCCTTTATGACCAATCAGTAACGGCAGGTAATCTATATTGGTTACTCTTTTTAGGGGTATTTTGGTTGGTGGGCAATTTTGTTGGCAATTTTGCTGGCAATTTTTTTGGCAACTTTGTGGGCAAATTTGTTGGCAACTTTGTTGGCAAATTTGTTGGCAACTTTACTTTGCTGGCAATTTTGCTGGCAATTTTGCTGAATTTTGTTGGCAATTTTGCTGGCAATTTTGTTGGCAATTTTGTTGGCAATTTTGCTGGCAATTTTGTTGGCAACTTTGCTGGCAATTTTGATGGCAATTTTGTTGGCAATTTTGCTGGAAATTTTGCTGGCAATTTTGTTGGCAACTTTGTTGGCAAATTTGTTGGCAACTTTGTTGGCAAATTTGTTGGCAACTTTGTTGGCAAATTTTGTTGGCAACTTTACTTTGCTGGCAATTTTGATGGCAATTTTGATAGCAATTTTGCTGGCAATTTTTCTGAATTTTGTTGGCAACTTTGTTGGCAATTTTGTTGGCCATTTTGCTGGCAATTTTGTTGGCAACTTTGTTGGCAACTTTGTTGGCCAATTTGTTGGCAACTTTGTTGGCAAATTTGTTGGTGGCAAATTTGTTGGCAACTTTGTTAGCAATTTTGATGGCAATTTTGTTGGCAATTTTGCTGGCAATTTTGCTGGCAATTTTGTTGGCAATTTTGCTGGCAATTTTGCTGGCAATTTTGTTGGCAACTTTGTTGGCAATTTTGTTGGCAATTTTGTTGGCAATTTTGCTGGCAATTTTGTTGGCAACTTTGCTGGCAATTTTGATGGCAATTTTGTTGGCAATTTTGCTGGCAATTTTGTTGGCAACTTTGCTGGCAATTTTGATGGCAATTTTGTTGGCAATTTTGCTGGCAATTTTGCTGGCAATTTTGTTGGCAACTTTGTTGGCAAATTTGTTGGCAACTTTGTTGGCAAATTTGTTGGCAACTTTACTTTGCTGGCAATTTTGCTGGCAATTTTACTGAATTTTGTTGGCAATTTTGCTAGCAATTTTGTTGGCAATTTTGTTGGCAGTTTTGCTGGCAATTTTGTTGGCAACTTTGCTGGCAATTTTGATGGCAATTTTGTTGGCAATTTTGCTGGCAATTTTGCTGGCAATTTTGTTGGCAACTTTGTGGGCAAATTTGTTGGCAACTTTGTTGGCAAATTTGTTGGCAACTTTACTTTGCTGGCAATTTTGATGGCAATTTTGATAGCAATTTTGCTGGCAATTTTGCTGAATTTTGTTGGCAACTTTGTTGGCAATTTTGTTGGCAATTTTGCTGGCAATTTTGTTGGCAACTTTGTTGGCAACTTTGTTGGCAAGTTTGTTGGCAACTTTGTTGGCAAATTTGTTGGCAACTTTGTGGGCAATTTTGTTGGCAATTTTGCTGGCAATTTTGCTGGCAATTTTGCTGGCAATTTTGATGGCAATTTTGTTGGCAATTTTGCTGGCAATTTTGCTGGCAATTTTGTTGGCAACTTTGTTGGCAATTTTGTTGGCAATTTTGCTGGCAATTTTGAATATGCCGATCACGATAATAACGAAGACGATTACATTATTTACGATAATCTACACTGCACTAAGGTTAGCTGAAATAAAATGCTAATTAGCGTTAAGTTTGCCTATGTATTGTGTGTGTGTGGAATTTCTCTGATTTAAGTATTTACGCGATGGCAATTTTGCTGGCAATTTTGTTGGCAACTTTGTTGGCAAATTTGTTTGGCAACTTTACTTTGCTGGCAATTTTGATGGCAATTTTGATAGCAATTTTGCTGAATTTTGTTGGCAACTTTGTTGGCAATTTTGTTGGCAATTTTGCTGGCAATTTTGTTGGCAACTTTGTTGGCAACTTTGTTGGCAATTTTGTTGGCAATTTTGCTGGCAATTTTGAATATGCCGATCACGATAATAACGAAGACGATTACATTATTTACGATAATCTACACTGCACTAAGGTTAGCTGAAATAAAATGCTAATTAGCGTTAAGTTTGCCTATGTATTGTGTGTGTGTGGAATTTCTCTGATTTAAGTATTTACGCGATGGGTTTTCGGTAATTGTCAAGTTCTTTCTTTAATTACTACTTTTTAATTCAGTGCATAAAGCTGACAGTTCCCGAGAACCCTATCTGTGGAGCGGCAGCAGCAGATGTTTCTGCCAAGGCGAGGCTGAAAACCAGCGTAGCTGAGCCCTCGACCTATTTACCACCACCCTCTACCTTAGTGCTACCTACGATAATGTACTAAAGTTACTTAGAATTAGGCCTACTATTAAACTTACCTAGCTTTATTTAGTACTTATTGTACCTACCAACTTCTGTTAGCATAAGAGGTGTGTGTGTAAATAAATGCCCTATTATTTTATTTTTATTGGATTGCGACTAACCATGTTTAAATTTGACGTATTTGTATGATTTGACAACTTACAACTTCTTGATATCTACCCCCTAACACATTATCACTGCAAAATTATATATAAGAAATGACTCCTATCCCTCTCCTACGAAGAAACAGAAGACTTTGTTATCTCCCTAAAACTCCCTAAACAATCATAAATTATCATAAATCATAAATTCATAATAGCTCACGCATACTACATACCCCCACGCGCATACACACACACACACTATAACTCACTCACCCACACATACAAACAGACTCACCCGTTCATTAAAATTATAATAATTATCTATATATCTGTATCTACATATATATTCCTTTAACTATATGTATTCTTTGCATTTATTTACTTATTGTACTTAGTTTTAAGCTTAAATTATTCTTATTGTAATCTTAGCATTTGAAAGCGAGCTTAATAGAAAAACACCTCGATGCTTTACAAGTTTTCATTTAATTTTTCATTAATACACTCCTTTATGACCAATCAGTAACGGCAGGTAATCTATATTGGTTACTCTTTTTAGGGGTATTTTGGTTGGTGGGCAATTTTGTTGGCAATTTTGCTGGCAATTTTTTTGGCAACTTTGTGGGCAAATTTGTTGGCAACTTTGTTGGCAAATTTGTTGGCAACTTTACTTTGCTGGCAATTTTGCTGGCAATTTTGCTGAATTTTGTTGGCAATTTTGCTGGCAATTTTGTTGGCAATTTTGTTGGCAATTTTGCTGGCAATTTTGTTGGCAACTTTGCTGGCAATTTTGATGGCAATTTTGTTGGCAATTTTGCTGGCAATTTTGCTGTCAATTTTGTTGGCAACTTTGTTGGCAAATTTGTTGGCAACTTTGTTGGCAAATTTGTTGGCAACTTTGTGGGCAAATTTTGTTGGAAACTTTACTTTGCTGGCAATTTTGATGGCAATTTTGATAGCAATTTTGTTGGCAATTTTGCTGGCAATTTTGTTGGCAACTTTGCTGGCAATTTTGATGGCAATTTTGTTGGCAATTTTGCTGGTAATTTTGCTGGCAATTTTGTTGGCAACTTTGTGGGCAAATTTGTTGGCAACTTTGTTGGCAAATTTGTTGGCAACTTTACTATGCTGGCAATTTTGCTGAATTTTGTTGGCAATTTTGCTGGCAATTTTGTTGGCAATTTTGTTGGCAGTTTTGCTGGCAATTTTGTTGGCAACTTTGCTGGCAATTTTGATGGCAATTTTGTTGGCAATTTTGCTGGCAATTTTGTTGGCAACTTTGCTGGCAATTTTGATGGCAATTTTGTTGGCAATTTTGCTGGCAATTTTGCTGGCAATTTTGTTGGCAACTTTGTGGGCAAATTTGTTGGCAACTTTGTTGGCAAATTTGTTGGCAACTTTACTTTGCTGGCAATTTTGATGGCAATTTTGATAGCAATTTTGCTGGCAATTTTGCTGAATTTTGTTGGCAACTTTGTTGGCAATTTTGTTGGCAATTTTGCTGGCAATTTTGTTGGCAACTTTGTTGGCAACTTTGTTGGCAAGTTTGTTGGCAACTTTGTTGGCAAATTTGTTGGCAACTTTGTTGGCAATTTTGTTGGCAATTTTGCTGGCAATTTTGCTGGCAATTTTGATGGCAATTATGTTGGCAATTTTGCTGGCAATTTTGCTGGCAATTTTGTTGGCAACTTTGTTGGCAATTTTGTTGGCAATTTTGCTGGCAATTTTGAATATGCCGATCACGATAATAACGAAGACGATTACATTATTTACGATAATCTACACTGCACTAAGGTTAGCTGAAATAAAATGCTAATTAGCGTTAAGTTTGCCTATGTATTGTGTGTGTGTGGAATTTCTCTGACTTAAGTATTTACGCGATGGCAATTTTGCTGGCAATTTTGTTGGCAACTTTGTTGGCAAATTTGTTGGCAACTTTACTTTGCTGGCAATTTTGATGGCAATTTTGATAGCAATTTTGCTGAATTTTGTTGGCAACTTTGTTGGCAATTTTGTTGGCAATTTTGCTGGCAATTTTGTTGGCAACTTTGTTGGCAACTTTGTTGGCAATTTTGTTGGCAATTTTGCTGGCAATTTTGAATATGCCGATCACGATAATAACGAAGACGATTACATTATTTACGATAATCTACACTGCACTAAGGTTAGCTGAAATAAAATGCTAATTAGCGTTAAGTTTGCCTATGTATTGTGTGTGTGTGGAATTTCTCTGATTTAAGTATTTACGCGATGGGTTTTCGGTAATTGTCAAGTTCTTTCTTTAATTACTACTTTTTAATTCAGTGCATAAAGCTGACAGTTCCCGAGAACCCTACCTGTGGAGCGGCAACAGCAGATGTTTCTGCCAAGGCGAGGCTGAAAACCAGCGTAGCTGAGCCCTCGACCTATTTACCACCACCCTCTACCTTAGTGCTACCTACGATAATGTACTAAAGTTACTTAGAATTAGGCCTACTATTAAACTTACCTAGCTTTATTTAGTACTTATTGTACCTACCAACTTCTGTTAGCATAAGAGGTGTGTGTGTAAATAAATGCCCTATTATTTTATTTTTATTGGATTGCGACTAACCATGTTTAAATTTGACGTATTTGTATGATTTGACAACTTACAACTTCTTGATATCTACCCCCTAACACATTATCACTGCAAAATTATATATAATAAATGACTCCTATCCCTCTCCTACGAAGAAACAGAAGACTTTGTTATCTCCCTAAAACTCCCTAAACAATCATAAATTATCATAAATCATAAATTCATAATAGCTCACGCATACAACATACCCCCACGCGCATACACACACACACACTATAACTCACTCACCCACACATACAAACAGACACACCCGTTCATTAAAATTATAATAATTATCTATATATCTGTATCTACATATATATTCCTTTAACTATATGTATTCTTTGCATTTATTTACTTATTGTACTTAGTTTTAAGCTTAAATTATTCTTATTGTAATCTTAGCATTTGAAAGCGAGCTTAATAGAAAAACACCTCGATGCTTTACAAGTTTTCATTTGCCACTGGACTGAATGGTCCCATTTTGTTTTTTTTTCCTCTCTTAAACCCAATATCTCAACAACCCCCCATATTTTTGGCTCATTTAGTCACACCAAAATTGTGCCATCACTACCTATGTACTAAAATTCATGATAATCGGATAAAGGCTTCGAAAGTTATTCTCGGACAAACCAACATACATACATACATACAAAAACGCCGATTTACCTAAGTTGCTTTAGAGATCTCGCTTCGTTCGATCAAATATAATGGTTTTTTGAAATATATAATAGTAGTTTAATAAGTCTTTACTCTTTATTGCATACAAATTGATTACAGACATAAACAGCTTACAAAACTGACAATAATTATATTAAAATATTCGTATGTCTTCGATTTTTCAAATCAAATCAAATTCCGTTTAATGAATTACAAATTTTGATGTTCACTTTGGTGTACAAATTATTTTACTGAACAAGATTGGAAAACAATATTGCAAAAATCTGTTAATATAATCATGTACGTGTCAATTGTTTTAGGTTGAATGGTAACAAGGTTGATCGCCATTTTAAATGTATATCTACATATTTAACGAAAGCCTTATTTTTACAAAGTCTTATTCTAATAATATTCTACGAAGGTTTTCTTCGAATTAACCCGTAATTAAATAAAGGCAAATATTAGCGTAATCCAATAATTAAGGTCTTTATAACGTATAAGCTTTTGTTTTACGAAAGGGATCCTACGAGTAGTAAAATTACTTACTTGAGTCGTGATTTGACAAATTATAAAAATAAAATAATAGGGCATTTATTTACACACACACACCTCTTATGCTAACAGAAGTTGGTAGGTACAATAAGTACTAAATAAAGCTAGGTAAGTTAAATAGTAGGCCTACTTCTAAGTAACTTTAGTACATTATCGTAGGTAGCACTAAGGTAGAGGGTGGTGGTAAATAGGTCGAGGGCTCAGCTACGCTGGTTTGCAGCCTCGCCTTGGCTGAAACATCTGCTGCTGCCGCTCCACAGATAGGGTTCTCGGGAACTGTCAGCTTTATGCACTGAATTAAAAAGTAGTAATTAAAGAAAGAACATTGCCAGCAAAATTGCCAGCAAAATTGCCAGCAAAATTGCCAACAAAATTGCCAACAAAGTTGCCAACAAAATTGCCAGCAAAATTGCCAACAAAATTGCCAGCAAAATTACCAACAAAATTGCCAGCAAAATTGCCAGCAAAATTGCCAACAAAGTTGCCAACAAATTTGCCAACAAAGTTGCCAACAAAATTACCAACAAAATTGAGCGGTTCGTGTGTATTTATGTATGTGTATTATTGTTATTAAATTTTTTTATAGTAGGTACCTATGTTCTAAATTAAAATTTTTTGTGAATCTATTTTCTGGGAAGCAATGCCACTTAATCTGCACTACACAAGAGTTAGCTAGAAGAAAATGCTAATTAGTATTAAGTTTGCCTATCTATTATTTTTTTAGTGCAAAAAAGAATTTTCTAATCTAATCTTGATAACTAGTAGTTCGCCCCGAACTGAGATCGCGGGATCTTCGGAGAGAACCACTCCGAGTCTCATACATCTCGTGCATCGTAGGGCACGTTTCTAAGGTGTGTGACCTACGAGTCAATGCTTTGTCATAGTTATTCAATTTCCTGGGTGAATAAATAAATAAATACTGCTGGACATTTCACACAGCACTATCTAGCCCCAAACTAAGCAGAACTTGTACTATGGGAACTAGATAACTGATAGAATACTTATGTATATACTTTTTTTGTAAATACATACTTATAATATATAAAAAACACCCAGACACGGAACAAATATCTGTAGATCATGCAAATATTTGTTCCGTTGCGGGAATCGAACCCGCTACTCCTGCGTCTCAGCCGGCTATACGCCCACTGCGCCACGGACGTGGTCCTAAATAAAAAAAAGTCTTAATTAAACTTTCAGTCGCAGCTACTAAAAGGCGACCTTTTTTACGTCAAATTAATTTGATATATAGAAGATCAGCCCTTTGATTTGTCTAGATTTAACCCTGTAAACCCAGCTGGCTCTATTGAGGACCAATAACCATTAAAAAGCCATGTTTTAATCCAATATATTTTTACCAAATAAAATCATTTAATCAAATAATTTAATTGATCTTCAGATCTCTTAGACATTCCATAAGCAAGTTTAATTATTACTTTTGATACATGCCGGCTTCATACCTAATAATTAGCATTCTTTTCATTAATCCCGTCGCCTATAAGAATACTAAATAATGCCCTTTATAAAAAACCTCTCCTTAACAATTACGCACTTTCAGCTAGTAAAGTCCAAGCTTCTTTAGATGGTATTTACAGGATAATGAAGTACCAAGTTTTCAGCAAGCTTTACTTTCAAAGCTTATTGAGAAGACTTATCGAAGTTGTCTCTTGTTTATTTTGCAGTGCACCGAATTCCGAAGAAGCTCTTTATTAGAACGACGGGTCAGGGCCGGATCAAAAAATTAAACGAAAAAATAAACGAATACATTTATTTTAAGCCGAGGCCATGAGACAGATGGGCAACGATCGTCACACAGTGGGTGCCTGAAGACGAGCGACGGCGCCGAGAAAGGCCTAGTAGACGCTGACGGGACGATCTCGATGCCTTCGAGACAGATTGGTGGGGTTTGGCACGCGAGCGAAAGTCCTGGAAGACAGTGAGGGAGACCTTTGCCCAGCAGCGGGATGATATAGGTTGAAAAAAAAAATATATAACGGGTAGTTTTTTTTTCGAGAAGTCTTTTTTTATGTTTTGAGAAACTGTCACTTGAATATGGTCTGTATATTACCAAACAGTCAGTATATAATTATTAGCGCATTTGTCTGCAAATGTATAAATTAAGATGCAAATTAGTAAGCTCTAATTTCTAGTACGTATTGATTTATTTACTGTGGATTAAGGCTGACTAAGCTAAGACCTTAGTATTTGACTACGTGATGACTATGGCACAGAAACTTGGTCTCTTACTATGAAATATATAATAGTAGTTTAATAAGTCTTTACTCTTTATTGCATACAAATTGATTACAGACATAAACAGCTTACAAAACTGACAATAATTATATTAAAATATTCGTATGTCTTCGATTTTTCAAATCAAATCAAATTCCGTTTAATGAATTACAAATTTTGATGTTCACTTTGGTGTACAAATTATTTTACTGAACAAGATTGGAAAACAATATTGCAAAAATCTGTTAATATAATCATGTACGTGTCAATTGTTTTAGGTTGAATGGTAACAAGGTTGATCGCCATTTTAAATGTATATCTACATATTTAACGAAAGCCTTATTTTTACAAAGTCTTATTCTAATAATATTCTACGAAGGTTTTCTTCGAATTAACCCGTAATTAAATAAACGCAAATATTAGCGTAATCCAATAATTAAGGTCTTTATAACGTATAAGCTTTTGTTTTACGAAAGGGATCCTACGAGTAGTAAAATTACTTACTTGAGTCGTGATTTGACAAATTATAAAAATAAAATAATAGGGCATTTATTTACACACACACACCTCTTATGCTAACAGAAGTTGGTAGGTACAATAAGTACTAAATAAAGCTAGGTAAGTTAAATAGTAGACCTAATTCTAAGTAACTTTAGTACATTATCGTAGGTAGCACTAAGGTAGAGGGTGGTGGTAAATAGGTCGAGGGCTCAGGTACGCTGGTTTGCAGCCTCGCCTTGGCAGAAACATCTGCTGCTGCCGCTCCACAGATAGGGTTCTCGGGAACTGTCAGCTTTATGCACTGAATTAAAAAGTAGTAATTAAAGAAAGAACTTGACAATTACCGAAAACCCATCGCGTAAATACTTAAATCGGAGAAATTCCACACACACACAATACATAGGCAAACTTAACGCTAATTAGCATTTTATTTCAGCTAACCTTAGTGCAGTGTAGATTATCGTAAATAATGTAATCGTCTTCGTTATTATCGTGATCGGCATATTCAAAATTGCCAGCAAAATTGCCAGCAAAATTGCCAGCAAAATTGCCAACAAAATTGCCCAAAAAGTTGCCAACAAAATTGCCAGCAAAATTGCCAGCAAAATTGCCAAGAAAGTTGCCAACAAAATTGCCAGCAAAATTGCCAACAAAATTGCCAACAAAGTTGCCAACAAAATTGCCAGCAAAGTTGCCAGCAAAATTGCCAGCAAAATTGCCAGCAAAATTACCATCAAAATTGCCAGCAAAATTGCCAGCAAAATTGCCAACAAAATTGCCAACAAAGTTGCCAACAAAATTGCCAGCAAAATTGCCAACAAAATTGAGCGGTTCGTGTGTATTTATGTATGTGTATTATTGTTATTAATTTTTTTTATAGTAGGTACCTATGTTCTAAATTAAACTTTTTTGTGAATCTGTTTTCTGGGAAGCAATGCCACTTAATCTGCACTACACAAGAGTTAGCTAGAAGAAAATGCTAATTAGTATTAAGTTTGCCTATCTATTATTTTTTTAGTGCAAAAAAGAATTTTCTAATCTAATCTTGATAACTAGTAGTTCGCCCCGAACTGAGATCGCGGGATCTTCGGAGAGAACCACTCCGAGTCTCCGATTAAAATAATACGAACTAAGTTGATGGACTACAGTTGTTTACTTGCTTGTAAACTGCAGTTGAGTCTACTGAACTTTAATAAGTAGCGGTTCGCCCCGAACTGAGATCTCGTGAGTCTTCCATTAAAACAAAAATATGTTATTCGTAATTTTTTACTCTCAAAATAGTCTCAAGACACGATATAAACAACCACCTTACATGACCTACAGTTTCATTCAAATTACAGGTAACGGGAGTTCATGTTAATTGGTTCCTTTTTTGGGGTACCAAATGCAGTTATTCTCGATTTCAGACTTTTGCCTATATTTGTGTCACTAAAGCTACGGGCATACCAAATTTCAGCATTGTGGGGTCACTGGTGTACCCTGTGAATTTTGTCAATTCAATAAATTGTTTGTTTTTACATACCAAAATAAATTTCACGTTTCTATGGTAAACATTTCACAAATATATCGATTATGCTCATCAAAATAACCTCATTAATTTTTGTGCGTATATTATCAAACACCCTATATATAGACCAAGATTTATTGAAATCGGTCTAGGCGTTTAAAGATAAAAACGTAACAAACTGACAGATAGACTGGGGGTCCTAAAGTTACATCAGGCAAGACAGTACATCAAATCCAACAAAACACGTCGTTATAAAATAATAAATAAATTTGGCTGGATATTTCACACAGCGCTATCCCGCCCCAAACTAAGCAGAGCTTGTACTATGAGAACCAGATAACTGATAGAATACTAATATACTTATTTTTTGTAAATACATATTTATTATGTATAGAAAAACATCCAGACCCGGAACAAATATCTGTAGATCATGCAAACATTTGTTCCGCGGCGGGAATCGAGCCCGCCACCTCCTGCGCGGCTAGTCGCCCACTATGCCACGGTGGTCGTCATTAGCTTGTATGTAACAAACAACCATTATCTTCATTAGTTTCCTGGTAATCCAGGCTTACTCTAAGCCAGAACTGAGCTGAGTGGTTGCAGAACAGACTAGGCCAATGAAATCCTTTACACAGAAGCTCATCTTTAGCTGTGTTTGTTCGATGCTATTCAAGGCTACCTAGATTAGTTTTCTAGATGACTCATATGGTTGGAAGTAATTTTCTCGTAGTTTATATATTATTTCATATTAATATAATATATTTTTATTGGATTGCGACTAACCATGTTTAAATTTGACGTATTTGTATGATTTGACAACTTACAACTTCTTGATATCTACCCCCTAACACATTATCACTGCAAAATTATATATAAGAAATGACTCCTATCCCTCTCCTACGAAGAAACAGAAGACTTTGTTATCTCCCTAAAACTCCCTAAACAATCATAAATTATCATAAATCATAAATTCATAATAGCTCACGCATACTACATACCCCCACGCGCATACACACACACACACACTTTAACTCACTCACCCACACATACAAACAGACTCACCCGTTCATTAAAATTATAATAATTATCTATATATCTGTATCTACATATATATTCCTTTAACTATATGTATTCTTTGCATTTATTTACTTATTGTACTTAGTTTTAAGCTTAAATTATTCTTATTGTAATCTTAGCATTTGAAAGCGAGCTTAATAGAAAAACACCTCGATGCTTTACAAGTTTTCATTTAATTTTTCATTAATACACTCCTTTATGACCAATCAGTAACGGCAGGTAATCTATATTGGTTACTCTTTTTAGGGGTATTTTGGTTGGTGGGCAATTTTGTTGGCAAGTTTGTTGGCAACTTTGTTGGCCAATTTGTTGGCAACTTTGTTGGCAAATTTGTTGGTGCCAAATTTGTTGGCAACTTTGTTGGCAATTTTGTTGGCAATTTTGCTGGCAATTTTGCTGGCAATTTTGATGGCAATTTTGTTGGCAATTTTGCTGGCAATTTTGCTGGCAATTTTGCGGGCAATTTTGTTGGCAATTTTGCTGGCAATTTTGCTGGCAATTTTGTTGGCAACTTTGTTGGCAATTTTGTTGGCAATTTTGCTGGCAATTTTGAATATGCCGATCACGATAATAACGAAGACGATTACATTATTTACGATAATCTACACTGCACTAAGGTTAGCTGAAATAAAATGCTAATTAGCGTTAAGTTTGCCTATGTATTGTGTGTGTGTGGAATTTCTCTGATTTAAGTATTTACGCGATGGGTTTTCGGTAATTGTCAAGTTCTTTCTTTAATTACTACTTTTTAATTCAGTGCATAAAGCTGACAGTTCCCGAGAACCCTACCTGTGGAGCGGCAACAGCAGATGTTTCTGCCAAGGCGAGGCTGAAAACCAGCGTAGCTGAGCCCTCGACCTATTTACCACCACCCTCTACCTTAGTGCTACCTACGATAATGTACTAAAGTTACTTAGAATTAGGCCTACTATTAAACTTACCTAGCTTTATTTAGTACTTATTGTACCTACCAACTTCTGTTAGCATAAGAGGTGTGTGTGTAAATAAATGCCCTATTATTTTATTTTTATTGGATTGCGACTAACCATGTTTAAATTTGACGTATTTGTATGATTTGACAACTTACAACTTCTTGATATCTACCCCCTAACACATTATCACTGCAAAATTATATATAATAAATGACTCCTATCCCTCTCCTACGAAGAAACAGAAGACTTTGTTATCTCCCTAAAACTCCCTAAACAATCATAAATTATCATAAATCATAAATTCATAATAGCTCACGCATACAACATACCCCCACGCGCATACACACACACACACTATAACTCACTCACCCACACATACAAACAGACACACCCGTTCATTAAAATTATAATAATTATCTATATATCTGTATCTACATATATATTCCTTTAACTATATGTATTCTTTGCATTTATTTACTTATTGTACTTAGTTTTAAGCTTAAATTATTCTTATTGTAATCTTAGCATTTGAAAGCGAGCTTAATAGAAAAACACCTCGATGCTTTACAAGTTTTCATTTGCCACTGGACTGAATGGTCCCATTTTGTTTTTTTTTCCTCTCTTAAACCCAATATCTCAACAACCCCCCATATTTTTGGCTCATTTAGTCACACCAAAATTGTGCCATCACTACCTATGTACTAAAATTCATGATAATCGGATAAAGGCTTCGAAAGTTATTCTCGGACAAACCAACATACATACATACATACAAAAACGCCGATTTACCTAAGTTGCTTTAGAGATCTCGCTTCGTTCGATCAAATATAATGGTTTTTTGAAATATATAATAGTAGTTTAATAAGTCTTTACTCTTTATTGCATACAAATTGATTACAGACATAAACAGCTTACAAAACTGACAATAATTATATTAAAATATTCGTATGTCTTCGATTTTTCAAATCAAATCAAATTCCGTTTAATGAATTACAAATTTTGATGTTCACTTTGGTGTACAAATTATTTTACTGAACAAGATTGGAAAACAATATTGCAAAAATCTGTTAATATAATCATGTACGTGTCAATTGTTTTAGGTTGAATGGTAACAAGGTTGATCGCCATTTTAAATGTATATCTACATATTTAACGAAAGCCTTATTTTTACAAAGTCTTATTCTAATAATATTCTACGAAGGTTTTCTTCGAATTAACCCGTAATTAAATAAACGCAAATATTAGCGTAATCCAATAATTAAGGTCTTTATAACGTATAAGCTTTTGTTTTACGAAAGGGATCCTACGAGTAGTAAAATTACTTACTTGAGTCGTGATTTGACAAATTATAAAAATAAAATAATAGGGCATTTATTTACACACACACACCTCTTATGCTAACAGAAGTTGGTAGGTACAATAAGTACTAAATAAAGCTAGGTAAGTTAAATAGTAGACCTAATTCTAAGTAACTTTAGTACATTATCGTAGGTAGCACTAAGGTAGAGGGTGGTGGTAAATAGGTCGAGGGCTCAGGTACGCTGGTTTGCAGCCTCGCCTTGGCAGAAACATCTGCTGCTGCCGCTCCACAGATAGGGTTCTCGGGAACTGTCAGCTTTATGCACTGAATTAAAAAGTAGTAATTAAAGAAAGAACTTGACAATTACCGAAAACCCATCGCGTAAATACTTAAATCGGAGAAATTCCACACACACACAATACATAGGCAAACTTAACGCTAATTAGCATTTTATTTCAGCTAACCTTAGTGCAGTGTAGATTATCGTAAATAATGTAATCGTCTTCGTTATTATCGTGATCGGCATATTCAAAATTGCCAGCAAAATTGCCAGCAAAATTGCCAGCAAAATTGCCAACAAAATTGCCCAAAAAGTTGCCAACAAAATTGCCAGCAAAATTGCCAGCAAAATTGCCAAGAAAGTTGCCAACAAAATTGCCAGCAAAATTGCCAACAAAATTGCCAACAAAGTTGCCAACAAAATTGCCAGCAAAGTTGCCAGCAAAATTGCCAGCAAAATTGCCAGCAAAATTACCATCAAAATTGCCAGCAAAATTGCCAGCAAAATTGCCAACAAAATTGCCAACAAAGTTGCCAACAAAATTGCCAGCAAAATTGCCAACAAAATTGAGCGGTTCGTGTGTATTTATGTATGTGTATTATTGTTATTAATTTTTTTTATAGTAGGTACCTATGTTCTAAATTAAACTTTTTTGTGAATCTGTTTTCTGGGAAGCAATGCCACTTAATCTGCACTACACAAGAGTTAGCTAGAAGAAAATGCTAATTAGTATTAAGTTTGCCTATCTATTATTTTTTTAGTGCAAAAAAGAATTTTCTAATCTAATCTTGATAACTAGTAGTTCGCCCCGAACTGAGATCGCGGGATCTTCGGAGAGAACCACTCCGAGTCTCCGATTAAAATAATACGAACTAAGTTGATGGACTACAGTTGTTTACTTGCTTGTAAACTGCAGTTGAGTCTACTGAACTTTAATAAGTAGCGGTTCGCCCCGAACTGAGATCTCGTGAGTCTTCCATTAAAACAAAAATATGTTATTCGTAATTTTTTACTCTCAAAATAGTCTCAAGACACGATATAAACAACCACCTTACATGACCTACAGTTTCATTCAAATTACAGGTAACGGGAGTTCATGTTAATTGGTTCCTTTTTTGGGGTACCAAATGCAGTTATTCTCGATTTCAGACTTTTGCCTATATTTGTGTCACTAAAGCTACGGGCATACCAAATTTCAGCATTGTGGGGTCACTGGTGTACCCTGTGAATTTTGTCAATTCAATAAATTGTTTGTTTTTACATACCAAAATAAATTTCACGTTTCTATGGTAAACATTTCACAAATATATCGATTATGCTCATCAAAATAACCTCATTAATTTTTGTGCGTATATTATCAAACACCCTATATATAGACCAAGATTTATTGAAATCGGTCTAGGCGTTTAAAGATAAAAACGTAACAAACTGACAGATAGACTGGGGGTCCTAAAGTTACATCAGGCAAGACAGTACATCAAATCCAACAAAACACGTCGTTATAAAATAATAAATAAATTTGGCTGGATATTTCACACAGCGCTATCCCGCCCCAAACTAAGCAGAGCTTGTACTATGAGAACCAGATAACTGATAGAATACTAATATACTTATTTTTTGTAAATACATATTTATTATGTATAGAAAAACATCCAGACCCGGAACAAATATCTGTAGATCATGCAAACATTTGTTCCGCGGCGGGAATCGAGCCCGCCACCTCCTGCGCGGCTAGTCGCCCACTATGCCACGGTGGTCGTCATTAGCTTGTATGTAACAAACAACCATTATCTTCATTAGTTTCCTGGTAATCCAGGCTTACTCTAAGCCAGAACTGAGCTGAGTGGTTGCAGAACAGACTAGGCCAATGAAATCCTTTACACAGAAGCTCATCTTTAGCTGTGTTTGTTCGATGCTATTCAAGGCTACCTAGATTAGTTTTCTAGATGACTCATATGGTTGGAAGTAATTTTCTCGTAGTTTATATATTATTTCATATTAATATAATATATTTTTATTGGATTGCGACTAACCATGTTTAAATTTGACGTATTTGTATGATTTGACAACTTACAACTTCTTGATATCTACCCCCTAACACATTATCACTGCAAAATTATATATAAGAAATGACTCCTATCCCTCTCCTACGAAGAAACAGAAGACTTTGTTATCTCCCTAAAACTCCCTAAACAATCATAAATTATCATAAATCATAAATTCATAATAGCTCACGCATACTACATACCCCCACGCGCATACACACACACACACACTTTAACTCACTCACCCACACATACAAACAGACTCACCCGTTCATTAAAATTATAATAATTATCTATATATCTGTATCTACATATATATTCCTTTAACTATATGTATTCTTTGCATTTATTTACTTATTGTACTTAGTTTTAAGCTTAAATTATTCTTATTGTAATCTTAGCATTTGAAAGCGAGCTTAATAGAAAAACACCTCGATGCTTTACAAGTTTTCATTTAATTTTTCATTAATACACTCCTTTATGACCAATCAGTAACGGCAGGTAATCTATATTGGTTACTCTTTTTAGGGGTATTTTGGTTGGTGGGCAATTTTGTTGGCAAGTTTGTTGGCAACTTTGTTGGCCAATTTGTTGGCAACTTTGTTGGCAAATTTGTTGGTGCCAAATTTGTTGGCAACTTTGTTGGCAATTTTGTTGGCAATTTTGCTGGCAATTTTGCTGGCAATTTTGATGGCAATTTTGTTGGCAATTTTGCTGGCAATTTTGCTGGCAATTTTGCGGGCAATTTTGTTGGCAATTTTGCTGGCAATTTTGCTGGCAATTTTGTTGGCAACTTTGTTGGCAATTTTGTTGGCAATTTTGCTGGCAATTTTGAATATGCCGATCACGATAATAACGAAGACGATTACATTATTTACGATAATCTACACTGCACTAAGGTTAGCTGAAATAAAATGCTAATTAGCGTTAAGTTTGCCTATGTATTGTGTGTGTGTGGAATTTCTCTGATTTAAGTATTTACGCGATGGCAATTTTGCTGGCAATTTTGTTGGCAACTTTGTTGGCAAATTTATTGGCAACTTTACTTTGCTGGCAATTTTGATGGCAATTTTGATAGCAATTTTGCTGAATTTTGTTGGCAACTTTGTTGGCAATTTTGTTGGCAATTTTGCTGGCAATTTTGTTGGCAAGTTTGTTGGCAACTTTGTTGGCAAGTTTGTTGGCAACTTTTTTGCAAATTTATTGGCAACTTTGTTGGCAATTTTGTTGGCAATTTTGCTGGCAATTTTGCTGGCAATTTTGATGGCAATTTTGTTGGCAATTTTGCTGGCAATTTTGCGGGAAATTTTGTTGGCAACTTTGTTGGCAATTTTGTTGGCAATTTTGCTGGCACTTTTGAATATGCCGATCACGATAATAACGAAGACGATTACATTATTTACGATAATCTACACTGCACTAAGGTTAGCTGAAATAAAATGCTAATTAGCGTTAAGTTTGCCTATGTATTGTGTGTGTGTGGAATTTCTTTGATTTAAGTATTTACGCGATGGGTTTTCGGTAATTGTCAAGTTCTTTCTTTAATTACTACTTTTTAATTCAGTGCATAAAGCTGACAGTTCCCGAGAACCCTATCTGTGGAGCGGCAGCAGCAGATGTTTCAGCCAAGGCGAGGCTGCAAACCAGCGTAGCTGAGCCCTCGACCTATTTACCACCACCCTCTACCTTAGTGCTACCTACGATAATGTACTAAAGTTACTTAGAAGTAGGCCTAATATTTAACTTACCTAGCTTTATTTAGTACTTATTGTACCTACCAACTTCTGTTAGCATAAGAGGTGTGTGTGTGTAAATAAATGCCCTATTATTTTATTTTTATAATTTGTCAAATCACGACTCAAGTAAGTTATTTTACTACTCGTAGGATCCCTTTCGTAAAACAAAAGCTTATACGTTATAAAGACCTTAATTATTGGATTACGCTAATATTTGCCTTTATTTAATTACGGGTTAATTCGAAGAAAACCTTCGTAGAATATTATTAGAATAAGACTTTGTAAAACTAAGGCTTTCGTTAAATATGTAGATATACATTTAAAATGGCGATCAACCTTGTTACCATTCAACCTAAAACAATTGACACGTACATGATTATATTAACAGATTTTTGCAATATTGTTTTCCAATCTTGTTCAGTAAAATAATTTGTACACCAAAGTGAACATCAAAATTTGTAATTCATTAAACGGAATTTGATTTGATTTGAAAAATCGAAGACATACGAATATTTTAATATAATTATTGTCAGTTTTGTAAGCTGTTTATGTCTGTAATCAATTTGTATGCAATAAAGAGTAAAGACTTATTAAACTACTATTATATATTTCTAAAAACCATTATATTTGATCGAACGAAGCGAGATCTCTAAAGCAACTTAGGTAAATCGGCGTTTTTGTATGTATGTATGTATGTTGGTTTGTCCGAGAATAACTTTCGAAGCGTTTATCCGATTATCATGAATTTTAGTACATAGGTAGTGATGGCACAATTTTGGTGTGACTAAATGAGCCAAAAATATGGGGGGTTGTTGAGATATTGGGTTTAAGAGAGGAAAAAAAAACAAAATGGGACCATTCAGTCCAGTGGCACGTCTTATAAAAGGTCTTTGTGAGTACATTTCGACCTCGTTTTTATTTTTAGTTGAAGCCTTGTAGTTTTTAAGTTATTAGCCATGATAAAAACTGAACTTTGACAAAATTCGCATGGTATTTACACCAGCGACCCCACAGTGCTGAAATTTGGTATGAGTGTAGATTTAGTAATACAAATATAGGAAAAGTCTGAAATCCAGAACAACTCCAATTTATACCCCTAAAAAGAGTAACCAATAAAGATTAACTGCCGTTACTGATTGGTCATAAAGGAGTGTATTAATGAAAAATTAAATGAAAACTTGTAAAGCATCGAGGTGTTTTTCTATTAAGCTCGCTTTCAAATGCTAAGATTACAATAAGAATAATTTAAGCTTAAAACTAAGTACAATAAGTAAATAAATGCAAAGAATACATATAGTTAAAGGAATATATATGTAGATACAGATATATAGATAATTATTATAATTTTAATGAACGGGTGAGTCTGTTTGTATGTGTGGGTGAGTGAGTTAAAGTGTGTGTGTGTGTGTATGCGCGTGGGGGTAAGTAGTATGCGTGAGCTATTATGAATTTATGATTTATGATAATTTATGATTATTTAGGGAGTTTTAGGGAGATAACAAAGTCTTCTGTTTCTTCGTAGGAGAGGGATAAGAGTCATTTCTTATATATAATTTTGCAGTGATAATGTGTTAGGGGGTAGATATCAAGAAGTTGTAAGTTGTCAAATCATACAAATACGTCAAATTTAAACATGGTTAGTCGCAATCCAATAAAAATATCTTATATTAATATGAAATAATATATAAACTACGAGAAAATTACTTCCAACCATATGAGTCATCTAGAAAACTAATCTAGGTAGCCTTGAATAGCATCGAACAAACACAGCTAAAGATGAGCTTCTGTGTAAAGGATTTCATTGGCCTAGTCTGTTCTGCAACCACTCAGCTCAGTTCTGGCTTAGAGTAAGCCTGGATTATCAGGAAACTAATGAAGATAATGGTTGTTTGTTACATACAAGCTAATGACGACCACCGTGGCATAGTGGGCGACTAGCCGCGCAGGAGGTGGCGGGCTCGATTCCCGCCGCGGAACAAATGTTTGCATGATCTACAGATATTTGTTCCGGGTCTGGATGTTTTTCTATACATAATAAATATGTATTTACAAAAAATAAGTATATTAGTATTCTATCAGTTATCTGGTTCTCATAGTACAAGCTCTGCTTAGTTTGGGGCGGGATAGCGCTGTGTGAAATATCCAGCGAAATTTATTTATTATTTTATAACGACGTGTTTTGTTGGATTTGATGTACTGTCTTGCCTGATGTAACTTTAGGACCCCCAGTCTATCTGTCAGTTTGTTACGTTTTTATCTTTAAACGCCTAGACCGATTTCAATAAATCTTGGTCTATATATAGGGTGTTTGATAATATACGCACAAAAATTAAAGAGGTTATTTTGATGAGCATAATCGATATATTTGTGAAATGTTTACCATAGAAACGTGAAATTTATTTTGGTATGTAAAAACAAACAATTTATTGAATTGACAAAATTCACAGGGTACACCAGTGACCCCACAATGCTGAAATTTGGTATGCCCGTAGCTTTAATGACACAAATATAGGCAAAAGTCTGAAATCGAGAATAACTGCATTTTGTACCCCAAAAAAAGGAACCAATTAACATGAACTCCCGTTACCTGTAATTTGAATGAAACTGTAGGTCATGTAAGGTGGTTGTTTATATCGTGTTTTGAGACTATTTTGAGAGTAAAAAATTACGAATAATATATTTTTGTTTTAATGGAAGACTCACGAGATCTCAGTTCGGGGCGAACCGCTACTTATTAAAGTTCAGTAGACTCAACTGCAGTTTACAAGCAAGTAAACAACTGTAGTCCATCAACTTAGTTCGTATTATTTTAATCGGAGACTCGGAGTGGTTCTCTCCGAAGATCCCGCGATCTCAGTTCGGGGCGAACTACTAGTTATCAAGATTAGATTAGAAAATTCTTTTTTGCACTAAAAAAATAATAGATAGGCAAACTTAATACTAATTAGCATTTTCTTCTAGCTAACTCTTGTGTAGTGCAGATTAAGTGGCATTGCTTCCCAGAAAATAGATTCACAAAAAAGTTTAATTTAGAACATAGGTACCTACTATAAAAAAATTTAATAACAATAATACACATACATAAATACACACGAACCGCTCAATTTTGTTGGCAATTTTGCTGGCAATTTTGTTGGCAACTTTGTTGGCAATTTTGTTGGCAATTTTGCTGGCACTTTTGCTGGCAATTTTGCTGGCAATTTTGCTGGCAATTTTGCTGGCAATTTTGTTGGCAACTTTGCTGGCAATTTTGATGGCAAGTTTGTTGGCAATTTTGTTGGCAATTTTGCTGGCAATTTTGTGGGCAACTTTGTTGGCAACTTTGTTGGCAAATTTGTTGGCAACTTTGCTGGCAATTTTGATGGCAATTTTGCCAACAAAGTTGCCAACAAAATTGCCAGCAAAATTGCCAGCAAAATTGCCAACAAAGTTGCCAATAAAATTCAGCAAAATTGCCAGCAAAATTGCCAGCAAAATTGCCAACAAACTTGCCAACAAAATTGCCAACAAAGTTGCCAACAAAATTGCCAGCAAAATTGCCAACAAAATTGAGCGGTTCGTGTGTATTTATGTATGTGTATTATTGTTTTTAATTTTTTTATAGTAGGTACCTATGTTCTAAATTAAACTTTTTTGTGAATCTATTTTCTGGGAAGCAATGCCACTTAATCTGCACTACACAAGAGTTAGCTAGAAGAAAATGCTAATTAGTATTAAGTTTGCCTATCTATTATTTTTTTAGTGCAAAAAAGAATTTTCTAATCTAATCTTGATAACTAGTAGTTCGCCCCGAACTGAGATCGCGGGATCTTCGGAGAGAACCACTCCGAGTCTCATACATCTCGTGCATCGTAGGGCACGTTTCTAAGGTGTGTGACCTACGAGTCAATGCTTTGTCATAGTTATTCAATTTCCTGGGTGAATAAATAAATAAATACTGCTGGACATTTCACACAGCACTATCTAGCCCCAAACTAAGCAGAACTTGTACTATGGGAAATAGATAACTGATAGAATACTTATGTATATACTTTTTTTGTAAATACATACTTATAATATATAAAAAATACCCAGACACGGAACAAATATCTGTAGATCATGCAAATATTTGTTCCGTTGCGGGAATCGAACCCGCTACTCCTGCGTCTCAGCCGGCTATACGCCCACTGCGCCACGGAGGTGGTCCTAAATAAAAAAAAGTCTTAATTAAACTTTCAGTCGCAGCTACTAAAAGGCGACCTTTTTTACGTCAAATTAATTTGATATCTAGAAGATCAGCCCTTTGATTTGTCTAGATTTAACCCTGTAAACCCAGCTGGCTCTATTGAGGACCAATAACCATTAAAAAGCCATGTTTTAATCCAATATATTTTTACCAAATAAAATCATTTAATCAAATTATTTAATTGATCTTCAGATCTCTTAGACATTCCATAAGCAAGTTCAATTATTACTTTTGATACATGCCGGCTTCATACCTAATAATTAGCATTCTTTTCATTAATCCCGTCGCCTATAAGAATACTAAATAATGCCCTTTATAAAAAACCTCTCCTTAACAATTACGCACTTTCAGCTAGTAAAGTCCAAGCTTCTTTAGATGGTATTTACAGGATAATGAAGTACCAAGTTTTCAGCAAGCTTTACTTTCAAAGCTTATTGAGAAGACTTATCGAAGTTGTCTCTTGTTTATTTTGCAGTGCACCGAATTCCGAAGAAGCTCTTTATTAGAACGACGGGTCAGGGCCGGATCAAAGAATTAAACGAAAAAATAAACGAATACATTTATTTTAAGCCGAGGCCATGAGACAGATGGGCAACGATCGTCACACAGTGGGTGCCTGAAGACGAGCGACGGCGCCGAGGAAGGCCTAGTAGACGCTGACGTGACGATCTCGATGCCTTCGAGACAGATTGGTGGGGTTTGGCACGCGAGCGAAAGTCCTGGAAGACAGTGAGGGAGACCTTTGCCCAGCAGCGGGATGATATAGGTTGAAAAAAAAATATATAACGGGTAGTTTTTTTTTCGAGAAGTCTTTTTTTATGTTTTGAGAAACTGTCACTTGAATATGGTCTGTATATTACCAAACAGTCAGTATATAATTATTGGCGCATTTGTCTGCAAATGTATAAATTAAAATGCAAATTAGTAAGCTCTAATTTCTAGTACGTATTGATTTATTTACTGTGGATTAAGGCTGACTAAGCTAAGACCTTAGTATTTGACTACGTGATGACTATGGCACAGAAACTTGGTCTCTTACTATGAAATATATAATAGTAGTTTAATAAGTCTTTACTCTTTATTGCATACAAATTGATTACAGACATAAACAGCTTACAAAACTGACAATAATTATATTAAAATATTCGTATGTCTTCGATTTTTCAAATCAAATCAAATTCCGTTTAATGAATTACAAATTTTGATGTTCACTTTGGTGTACAAATTATTTTACTGAACAAGATTGGAAAACAATATTGCAAAAATCTGTTAATATAATCATGTACGTGTCAATTGTTTTAGGTTGAATGGTAACAAGGTTGATCGCCATTTTAAATGTATATCTACATATTTAACGAAAGCCTTATTTTTACAAAGTCTTATTCTAATAATATTCTACGAAGGTTTTCTTCGAATTAACCCGTAATTAAATAAACGCAAATATTAGCGTAATCCAATAATTAAGGTCTTTATAACGTATAAGCTTTTGTTTTACGAAAGGGATCCTACGAGTAGTAAAATTACTTACTTGAGTCGTGATTTGACAAATTATAAAAATAAAATAATAGGGCATTTATTTACACACACACACCTCTTATGCTAACAGAAGTTGGTAGGTACAATAAGTACTAAATAAAGCTAGGTAAGTTAAATAGTAGACCTAATTCTAAGTAACTTTAGTACATTATCGTAGGTAGCACTAAGGTAGAGGGTGGTGGTAAATAGGTCGAGGGCTCAGGTACGCTGGTTTGCAGCCTCGCCTTGGCAGAAACATCTGCTGCTGCCGCTCCACAGATAGGGTTCTCGGGAACTGTCAGCTTTATGCACTGAATTAAAAAGTAGTAATTAAAGAAAGAACTTGACAATTACCGAAAACCCATCGCGTAAATACTTAAATCGGAGAAATTCCACACACACACAATACATAGGCAAACTTAACGCTAATTAGCATTTTATTTCAGCTAACCTTAGTGCAGTGTAGATTATCGTAAATAATGTAATCGTCTTCGTTATTATCGTGATCGGCATATTCAAAATTGCCAGCAAAATTGCCAGCAAAATTGCCAGCAAAATTGCCAACAAAATTGCCCAAAAAGTTGCCAACAAAATTGCCAGCAAAATTGCCAGCAAAATTGCCAAGAAAGTTGCCAACAAAATTGCCAGCAAAATTGCCAACAAAATTGCCAACAAAGTTGCCAACAAAATTGCCAGCAAAGTTGCCAGCAAAATTGCCAGCAAAATTGCCAGCAAAATTACCATCAAAATTGCCAGCAAAATTGCCAGCAAAATTGCCAACAAAATTGCCAACAAAGTTGCCAACAAAATTGCCAGCAAAATTGCCAACAAAATTGAGCGGTTCGTGTGTATTTATGTATGTGTATTATTGTTATTAATTTTTTTTATAGTAGGTACCTATGTTCTAAATTAAACTTTTTTGTGAATCTGTTTTCTGGGAAGCAATGCCACTTAATCTGCACTACACAAGAGTTAGCTAGAAGAAAATGCTAATTAGTATTAAGTTTGCCTATCTATTATTTTTTTAGTGCAAAAAAGAATTTTCTAATCTAATCTTGATAACTAGTAGTTCGCCCCGAACTGAGATCGCGGGATCTTCGGAGAGAACCACTCCGAGTCTCCGATTAAAATAATACGAACTAAGTTGATGGACTACAGTTGTTTACTTGCTTGTAAACTGCAGTTGAGTCTACTGAACTTTAATAAGTAGCGGTTCGCCCCGAACTGAGATCTCGTGAGTCTTCCATTAAAACAAAAATATGTTATTCGTAATTTTTTACTCTCAAAATAGTCTCAAGACACGATATAAACAACCACCTTACATGACCTACAGTTTCATTCAAATTACAGGTAACGGGAGTTCATGTTAATTGGTTCCTTTTTTGGGGTACCAAATGCAGTTATTCTCGATTTCAGACTTTTGCCTATATTTGTGTCACTAAAGCTACGGGCATACCAAATTTCAGCATTGTGGGGTCACTGGTGTACCCTGTGAATTTTGTCAATTCAATAAATTGTTTGTTTTTACATACCAAAATAAATTTCACGTTTCTATGGTAAACATTTCACAAATATATCGATTATGCTCATCAAAATAACCTCATTAATTTTTGTGCGTATATTATCAAACACCCTATATATAGACCAAGATTTATTGAAATCGGTCTAGGCGTTTAAAGATAAAAACGTAACAAACTGACAGATAGACTGGGGGTCCTAAAGTTACATCAGGCAAGACAGTACATCAAATCCAACAAAACACGTCGTTATAAAATAATAAATAAATTTGGCTGGATATTTCACACAGCGCTATCCCGCCCCAAACTAAGCAGAGCTTGTACTATGAGAACCAGATAACTGATAGAATACTAATATACTTATTTTTTGTAAATACATATTTATTATGTATAGAAAAACATCCAGACCCGGAACAAATATCTGTAGATCATGCAAACATTTGTTCCGCGGCGGGAATCGAGCCCGCCACCTCCTGCGCGGCTAGTCGCCCACTATGCCACGGTGGTCGTCATTAGCTTGTATGTAACAAACAACCATTATCTTCATTAGTTTCCTGGTAATCCAGGCTTACTCTAAGCCAGAACTGAGCTGAGTGGTTGCAGAACAGACTAGGCCAATGAAATCCTTTACACAGAAGCTCATCTTTAGCTGTGTTTGTTCGATGCTATTCAAGGCTACCTAGATTAGTTTTCTAGATGACTCATATGGTTGGAAGTAATTTTCTCGTAGTTTATATATTATTTCATATTAATATAATATATTTTTATTGGATTGCGACTAACCATGTTTAAATTTGACGTATTTGTATGATTTGACAACTTACAACTTCTTGATATCTACCCCCTAACACATTATCACTGCAAAATTATATATAAGAAATGACTCCTATCCCTCTCCTACGAAGAAACAGAAGACTTTGTTATCTCCCTAAAACTCCCTAAACAATCATAAATTATCATAAATCATAAATTCATAATAGCTCACGCATACTACATACCCCCACGCGCATACACACACACACACACTTTAACTCACT
This sequence comes from Philereme transversata, assembly GCA_963924445.1. NCBI lineage: Eukaryota > Metazoa > Arthropoda > Insecta > Lepidoptera > Geometridae > Philereme > Philereme transversata. Next base: position 12,410,367 of record OZ004353.1, read on the forward strand.
CACCCACACATACAAACAGACTCACCCGTTCATTAAAATTATAATAATTATCTATATATCTGTATCTACATATATATTCCTTTAACTATATGTATTCTTTGCATTTATTTACTTATTGTACTTAGTTTTAAGCTTAAATTATTCTTATTGTAATCTTAGCATTTGAAAGCGAGCTTAATAGAAAAACACCTCGATGCTTTACAAGTTTTCATTTAATTTTTCATTAATACACTCCTTTATGACCAATCAGTAACGGCAGGTAATCTATATTGGTTACTCTTTTTAGGGGTATTTTGGTTGGTGGGCAATTTTGTTGGCAAGTTTGTTGGCAACTTTGTTGGCCAATTTGTTGGCAACTTTGTTGGCAAATTTGTTGGTGCCAAATTTGTTGGCAACTTTGTTGGCAATTTTGTTGGCAATTTTGCTGGCAATTTTGCTGGCAATTTTGATGGCAATTTTGTTGGCAATTTTGCTGGCAATTTTGCTGGCAATTTTGCGGGCAATTTTGTTGGCAATTTTGCTGGCAATTTTGCTGGCAATTTTGTTGGCAACTTTGTTGGCAATTTTGTTGGCAATTTTGCTGGCAATTTTGAATATGCCGATCACGATAATAACGAAGACGATTACATTATTTACGATAATCTACACTGCACTAAGGTTAGCTGAAATAAAATGCTAATTAGCGTTAAGTTTGCCTATGTATTGTGTGTGTGTGGAATTTCTCTGATTTAAGTATTTACGCGATGGCAATTTTGCTGGCAATTTTGTTGGCAACTTTGTTGGCAAATTTATTGGCAACTTTACTTTGCTGGCAATTTTGATAGCAATTTTGATAGCAATTTTGCTGAATTTTGTTGGCAACTTTGTTGGCAATTTTGTTGGCAATTTTGCTGGCAATTTTGTTGGCAAGTTTGTTGGCAACTTTGTTGGCAAGTTTGTTGGCAACTTTTTTGCAAATTTATTGGCAACTTTGTTGGCAATTTTGTTGGCAATTTTGCTGGCAATTTTGCTGGCAATTTTGATGGCAATTTTGTTGGCAATTTTGCGGGCAATTTTGCGGGAAATTTTGTTGGCAACTTTGTTGGCAATTTTGTTGGCAATTTTGCTGGCACTTTTGAATATGCCGATCACGATAATAACGAAGACGATTACATTATTTACGATAATCTACACTGCACTAAGGTTAGCTGAAATAAAATGCTAATTAGCGTTAAGTTTGCCTATGTATTGTGTGTGTGTGGAATTTCTTTGATTTAAGTATTTACGCGATGGGTTTTCGGTAATTGTCAAGTTCTTTCTTTAATTACTACTTTTTAATTCAGTGCATAAAGCTGACAGTTCCCGAGAACCCTATCTGTGGAGCGGCAGCAGCAGATGTTTCAGCCAAGGCGAGGCTGCAAACCAGCGTAGCTGAGCCCTCGACCTATTTACCACCACCCTCTACCTTAGTGCTACCTACGATAATGTACTAAAGTTACTTAGAAGTAGGCCTAATATTTAACTTACCTAGCTTTATTTAGTACTTATTGTACCTACCAACTTCTGTTAGCATAAGAGGTGTGTGTGTGTAAATAAATGCCCTATTATTTTATTTTTATAATTTGTCAAATCACGACTCAAGTAAGTTATTTTACTACTCGTAGGATCCCTTTCGTAAAACAAAAGCTTATACGTTATAAAGACCTTAATTATTGGATTACGCTAATATTTGCCTTTATTTAATTACGGGTTAATTCGAAGAAAACCTTCGTAGAATATTATTAGAATAAGACTTTGTAAAACTAAGGCTTTCGTTAAATATGTAGATATACATTTAAAATGGCGATCAACCTTGTTACCATTCAACCTAAAACAATTGACACGTACATGATTATATTAACAGATTTTTGCAATATTGTTTTCCAATCTTGTTCAGTAAAATAATTTGTACACCAAAGTGAACATCAAAATTTGTAATTCATTAAACGGAATTTGATTTGATTTGAAAAATCGAAGACATACGAATATTTTAATATAATTATTGTCAGTTTTGTAAGCTGTTTATGTCTGTAATCAATTTGTATGCAATAAAGAGTAAAGACTTATTAAACTACTATTATATATTTCTAAAAACCATTATATTTGATCGAACGAAGCGAGATCTCTAAAGCAACTTAGGTAAATCGGCGTTTTTGTATGTATGTATGTATGTTGGTTTGTCCGAGAATAACTTTCGAAGCGTTTATCCGATTATCATGAATTTTAGTACATAGGTAGTGATGGCACAATTTTGGTGTGACTAAATGAGCCAAAAATATGGGGGGTTGTTGAGATATTGGGTTTAAGAGAGGAAAAAAAAACAAAATGGGACCATTCAGTCCAGTGGCACGTCTTATAAAAGGTCTTTGTGAGTACATTTCGACCTCGTTTTTATTTTTAGTTGAAGCCTTGTAGTTTTTAAGTTATTAGCCATGATAAAAACTGAACTTTGACAAAATTCGCATGGTATTTACACCAGCGACCCCACAGTGCTGAAATTTGGTATGAGTGTAGATTTAGTAATACAAATATAGGAAAAGTCTGAAATCCAGAACAACTCCAATTTATACCCCTAAAAAGAGTAACCAATAAAGATTAACTGCCGTTACTGATTGGTCATAAAGGAGTGTATTAATGAAAAATTAAATGAAAACTTGTAAAGCATCGAGGTGTTTTTCTATTAAGCTCGCTTTCAAATGCTAAGATTACAATAAGAATAATTTAAGCTTAAAACTAAGTACAATAAGTAAATAAATGCAAAGAATACATATAGTTAAAGGAATATATATGTAGATACAGATATATAGATAATTATTATAATTTTAATGAACGGGTGAGTCTGTTTGTATGTGTGGGTGAGTGAGTTAAAGTGTGTGTGTGTGTGTATGCGCGTGGGGGTAAGTAGTATGCGTGAGCTATTATGAATTTATGATTTATGATAATTTATGATTATTTAGGGAGTTTTAGGGAGATAACAAAGTCTTCTGTTTCTTCGTAGGAGAGGGATAAGAGTCATTTCTTATATATAATTTTGCAGTGATAATGTGTTAGGGGGTAGATATCAAGAAGTTGTAAGTTGTCAAATCATACAAATACGTCAAATTTAAACATGGTTAGTCGCAATCCAATAAAAATATCTTATATTAATATGAAATAATATATAAACTACGAGAAAATTACTTCCAACCATATGAGTCATCTAGAAAACTAATCTAGGTAGCCTTGAATAGCATCGAACAAACACAGCTAAAGATGAGCTTCTGTGTAAAGGATTTCATTGGCCTAGTCTGTTCTGCAACCACTCAGCTCAGTTCTGGCTTAGAGTAAGCCTGGATTATCAGGAAACTAATGAAGATAATGGTTGTTTGTTACATACAAGCTAATGACGACCACCGTGGCATAGTGGGCGACTAGCCGCGCAGGAGGTGGCGGGCTCGATTCCCGCCGCGGAACAAATGTTTGCATGATCTACAGATATTTGTTCCGGGTCTGGATGTTTTTCTATACATAATAAATATGTATTTACAAAAAATAAGTATATTAGTATTCTATCAGTTATCTGGTTCTCATAGTACAAGCTCTGCTTAGTTTGGGGCGGGATAGCGCTGTGTGAAATATCCAGCGAAATTTATTTATTATTTTATAACGACGTGTTTTGTTGGATTTGATGTACTGTCTTGCCTGATGTAACTTTAGGACCCCCAGTCTATCTGTCAGTTTGTTACGTTTTTATCTTTAAACGCCTAGACCGATTTCAATAAATCTTGGTCTATATATAGGGTGTTTGATAATATACGCACAAAAATTAAAGAGGTTATTTTGATGAGCATAATCGATATATTTGTGAAATGTTTACCATAGAAACGTGAAATTTATTTTGGTATGTAAAAACAAACAATTTATTGAATTGACAAAATTCACAGGGTACACCAGTGACCCCACAATGCTGAAATTTGGTATGCCCGTAGCTTTAATGACACAAATATAGGCAAAAGTCTGAAATCGAGAATAACTGCATTTTGTACCCCAAAAAAAGGAACCAATTAACATGAACTCCCGTTACCTGTAATTTGAATGAAACTGTAGGTCATGTAAGGTGGTTGTTTATATCGTGTTTTGAGACTATTTTGAGAGTAAAAAATTACGAATAATATATTTTTGTTTTAATGGAAGACTCACGAGATCTCAGTTCGGGGCGAACCGCTACTTATTAAAGTTCAGTAGACTCAACTGCAGTTTACAAGCAAGTAAACAACTGTAGTCCATCAACTTAGTTCGTATTATTTTAATCGGAGACTCGGAGTGGTTCTCTCCGAAGATCCCGCGATCTCAGTTCGGGGCGAACTACTAGTTATCAAGATTAGATTAGAAAATTCTTTTTTGCACTAAAAAAATAATAGATAGGCAAACTTAATACTAATTAGCATTTTCTTCTAGCTAACTCTTGTGTAGTGCAGATTAAGTGGCATTGCTTCCCAGAAAATAGATTCACAAAAAAGTTTAATTTAGAACATAGGTACCTACTATAAAAAAATTTAATAACAATAATACACATACATAAATACACACGAACCGCTCAATTTTGTTGGCAATTTTGCTGGCAATTTTGTTGGCAACTTTGTTGGCAATTTTGTTGGCAATTTTGCTGGCACTTTTGCTGGCAATTTTGCTGGCAATTTTGCTGGCAATTTTGCTGGCAATTTTGTTGGCAACTTTGCTGGCAATTTTGATGGCAAGTTTGTTGGCAATTTTGTTGGCAATTTTGCTGGCAATTTTGTGGGCAACTTTGTTGGCAACTTTGTTGGCAAATTTGTTGGCAACTTTGCTGGCAATTTTGATGGCAATTTTGCCAACAAAGTTGCCAACAAAATTGCCAGCAAAATTGCCAGCAAAATTGCCAACAAAGTTGCCAATAAAATTCAGCAAAATTGCCAGCAAAATTGCCAGCAAAATTGCCAACAAACTTGCCAACAAAATTGCCAACAAAGTTGCCAACAAAATTGCCAGCAAAATTGCCAACAAAATTGAGCGGTTCGTGTGTATTTATGTATGTGTATTATTGTTTTTAATTTTTTTATAGTAGGTACCTATGTTCTAAATTAAACTTTTTTGTGAATCTATTTTCTGGGAAGCAATGCCACTTAATCTGCACTACACAAGAGTTAGCTAGAAGAAAATGCTAATTAGTATTAAGTTTGCCTATCTATTATTTTTTTAGTGCAAAAAAGAATTTTCTAATCTAATCTTGATAACTAGTAGTTCGCCCCGAACTGAGATCGCGGGATCTTCGGAGAGAACCACTCCGAGTCTCATACATCTCGTGCATCGTAGGGCACGTTTCTAAGGTGTGTGACCTACGAGTCAATGCTTTGTCATAGTTATTCAATTTCCTGGGTGAATAAATAAATAAATACTGCTGGACATTTCACACAGCACTATCTAGCCCCAAACTAAGCAGAACTTGTACTATGGGAAATAGATAACTGATAGAATACTTATGTATATACTTTTTTTGTAAATACATACTTATAATATATAAAAAATACCCAGACACGGAACAAATATCTGTAGATCATGCAAATATTTGTTCCGTTGCGGGAATCGAACCCGCTACTCCTGCGTCTCAGCCGGCTATACGCCCACTGCGCCACGGAGGTGGTCCTAAATAAAAAAAAGTCTTAATTAAACTTTCAGTCGCAGCTACTAAAAGGCGACCTTTTTTACGTCAAATTAATTTGATATCTAGAAGATCAGCCCTTTGATTTGTCTAGATTTAACCCTGTAAACCCAGCTGGCTCTATTGAGGACCAATAACCATTAAAAAGCCATGTTTTAATCCAATATATTTTTACCAAATAAAATCATTTAATCAAATAATTTAATTGATCTTCAGATCTCTTAGACATTCCATAAGCAAGTTCAATTATTACTTTTGATACATGCCGGCTTCATACCTAATAATTAGCATTCTTTTCATTAATCCCGTCGCCTATAAGAATACTAAATAATGCCCTTTATAAAAAACCTCTCCTTAACAATTACGCACTTTCAGCTAGTAAAGTCCAAGCTTCTTTAGATGGTATTTACAGGATAATGAAGTACCAAGTTTTCAGCAAGCTTTACTTTCAAAGCTTATTGAGAAGACTTATCGAAGTTGTCTCTTGTTTATTTTGCAGTGCACCGAATTCCGAAGAAGCTCTTTATTAGAACGACGGGTCAGGGCCGGATCAAAGAATTAAACGAAAAAATAAACGAATACATTTATTTTAAGCCGAGGCCATGAGACAGATGGGCAACGATCGTCACACAGTGGGTGCCTGAAGACGAGCGACGGCGCCGAGGAAGGCCTAGTAGACGCTGACGTGACGATCTCGATGCCTTCGAGACAGATTGGTGGGGTTTGGCACGCGAGCGAAAGTCCTGGAAGACAGTGAGGGAGACCTTTGCCCAGCAGCGGGATGATATAGGTTGAAAAAAATATATATAACGGGTAGTTTTTTTTTCGAGAAGTCTTTTTTTATGTTTTGAGAAACTGTCACTTGAATATGGTCTGTATATTACCAAACAGTCAGTATATAATTATTGGCGCATTTGTCTGCAAATGTATAAATTAAAATGCAAATTAGTAAGCTCTAATTTCTAGTACGTATTGATTTATTTACTGTGGATTAAGGCTGACTAAGCTAAGACCTTAGTATTTGACTACGTGATGACTATGGCACAGAAACTTGGTCTCTTACTATGAAATATATAATAGTAGTTTAATAAGTCTTTACTCTTTATTGCATACAAATTGATTACAGACATAAACAGCTTACAAAACTGACAATAATTATATTAAAATATTCGTATGTCTTCGATTTTTCAAATCAAATCAAATTCCGTTTAATGAATTACAAATTTTGATGTTCACTTTGGTGTACAAATTATTTTACTGAACAAGATTGGAAAACAATATTGCAAAAATCTGTTAATATAATCGTGTACGTGTCAATTGTTTTAGGTTGAATGGTAACAAGGTTGATCGCCATTTTAAATGTATATCTACATATTTAACGAAAGCCTTATTTTTACAAAGTCTTATTCTAATAATATTCTACGAAGGTTTTCTTCGAATTAACCCGTAATTAAATAAACGCAAATATTAGCGTAATCCAATAATTAAGGTCTTTATAACGTATAAGCTTTTGTTTTACGAAAGGGATCCTACGAGTAGTAAAATTACTTACTTGAGTCGTGATTTGACAAATTATAAAAATAAAATAATAGGGCATTTATTTACACACACACACCTCTTATGCTAACAGAAGTTGGTAGGTACAATAAGTACTAAATAAAGCTAGGTAAGTTAAATAGTAGGCCTATTTCTAAGTAACTTTAGTACATTATCGTAGGTAACAACTGTCAGCTTTATGCACTGAATTAAAAAGTAGTAATTAAAGAAAGAACTTGACAATTACCGAAAACCCATTGCGTAAATACTTAAATCAGAGAAATTCCACACACACACAATACATAGGCAAACTTAACGCTAATTAGCATTTTATTTCAGCTAACCTAAGTGCAGTGTAGATTATCGTAAATAATGTAATCGTCTTCGTTATTATCGTGATCGGCATATTCAAAATTGCCAGCAAAATTGCCAGCAAAATTGCCAGCAAAATTGCCAGCAAAATTGCCAACAAAATTGCCCAAAAAGTTGCCAACAAAATTGCCAGCAAAATTGCCAGCAAAATTGCCAAGAAAGTTGCCAACAAAATTGCCAGCAAAATTGCCAACAAAATTGCCAACAAAGTTGCCAACAAAATTTCCAGCAAAGTTGCCAGCAAAATTGCCAGCAAAATTGCCAGCAAAATTACCATCAAAATTGCCAGCAAAATTGCCAGCAAAATTGCCAACAAAATTGCCAACAAAGTTGCCAACAAAATTGCCAGCAAAATTGCCAACAAAATTGAGTGGTTCGTGTGTATTTATGTATGTGTATTATTGTTATTAATTTTTTTTATAGTAGGTACCTATGTTCTAAATTAAACTTTTTTGTGAATCTATTTTCTGGGAAGCAATGCCACTTAATCTGCACTACACAAGAGTTAGCTAGAAGAAAATGCTAATTAGTATTAAGTTTGCCTATCTATTATTTTTTTAGTGCAAAAAAGGATTTTCTAATCTAATCTTGATAACTAGTAGTTCGCCCCGAACTGAGATCGCGGGATCTTCGGAGAGAACCACTCCGAGTCTCCGATTAAAATAATACGAACTAAGTTGATGGACTACAGTTGTTTACTTGCTTGTAAACTGCAGTTGAGTCTACTGAACTTTAATAAGTAGCGGTTCGCCCCGAACTGAGATCTCGTGAGTCTTCCATTAAAACAAAAATATATTATTCGTAATTTTTTACTCTCAAAATAGTCTCAAAACACGATATAAACAACCACCTTACATGACCTACAGTTTCATTCAAATTACAGGTAACGGGAGTTCATGTTAATTGGTTCCTTTTTTTGGGGTACAAAATGCAGTTATTCTCGATTTCAGACTTTTGCCTATATTTGTGTCACTAAAGCTACGGGCATACCAAATTTCAGCATTGTGGGGTCACTGGTGTACCCTGTGAATTTTGTCAATTCAATAAATTGTTTGTTTTTACATACCAAAATAAATTTCACGTTTCTATGGTAAACATTTCACAAATATATCGATTATGCTCATCAAAATAACCTCTTTAATTTTTGTGCGTATATTATCAAACACCCTATATATAGACCAAGATTTATTGAAATCGGTCTAGGCGTTTAAAGATAAAAACGTAACAAACTGACAGATAGACTGGGGGTCCTAAAGTTACATCAGGCAAGACAGTACATCAAATCCAACAAAACACGTCGTTATAAAATAATAAATAAATTTGGCTGGATATTTCACACAGCGCTATCCCGCCCCAAACTAAGCAGAGCTTGTACTATGAGAACCAGATAACTGATAGAATGCTAATACATATACTTATTTTTTGTAAATACATATTTATTATGTATAGAAAAACATCCAGACCCGGAACAAATATCTGTAGATCATGCAAATATTTGTTCCGCGGCGGGAATCGAGCCTGCCACCTCCTGCGCGGCTAGTCGCCCACTATGCCACGGTGGTCGTCATTAGCTTGTATGTAACAAACAACCATTATCTTCATTAGTTTCCTGGTAATCCAGGCTTACTCTAAGCCAGAACTGAGCTGAGTGGTTGCAGAACAGACTAGGCCAATGAAATCCTTTACACAGAAGCTCATCTTTAGCTGTGTTTGTTCGATGCTATTCAAGGCTACCTAGATTAGTTTTCTAGATGACTCATATGGTTGGAAGTAATTTTCTCGTAGTTTATATATTATTTCATATTAATATAAGATATTTTTATTGGATTGCGACTAACCATGTTTAAATTTGACGTATTTGTATGATTTGACAACTTACAACTTCTTGATATCTACCCCCTAACACAGGGGTCGGCAACCTTATGCTATAGCCGGGCCACATATGTTGCCAGAGTATCAGTGCGGGCCGCACTTATATTTATATGTTCGGGCATGTATTTTTAATATTTGAAATAAAACGCATATATATTCATACAATTATCTCTTTTTTAATTGAACTACTATACTAACATAAAAGTAAGAACTAGTGAGATTTTTGAGGCTGCATTTGACTTGCAAGTTTTTTAACGTCTGCTTTCATTTTAGTAGTAGACACGCGCAGTATCGCGTCTAAATGTTCATCCGTTAACCGCGAACAATTCTTATTTTTGCGGTAGTTGAGAATTGAAAAAGTCTGCTCACACAAATATGTACTACCAAACATAGTTATTATCTGCTGAGCAAACTTTTTCAATTCTTTGAAGTTTTCAGAACTCAAACCTCCGTAGAACTGTATCAAGTCAGTGCTTTCCTTAAATGCCGTTTTAAGTGTGCTATTACTTTGCAAATCTACTATGTTCATTTGCAAATTGCTTGGTATCTCACTAATATCAATTGCAAAAGGGTTTTGGAATATTTCCATGTTAAGGGAGCTCTTTTTAAAGTCGGTGAATCGATTTACAAACTCAGTTTGTAGTTGTGTTAACACGTTTCTCATTGTAATATTTTGCCACACAAAATTATCTCCAGCTTCTTCCACGGCTTTCTTGCAATTAGGAAAATGGTCAAGCTTTTTTTCATCAATATGCTTGATAAACAGTTTCAGTTTCATTTCAAATGACTTTACATCTGTATACATATCGCAAATCAATTTATTTTTTCCCTGCAAGCGTTTGTTGAGCTGATTCAGGTCCTTAGTCAAATCAGTCAAAAAACCAAGATCGATAATCCACTGTTTGTTAGTAAGCTCTTCTACTGGCTTTCCTTTCATCTCCATGAAGTTGCCAATTTCTTTCCTCAAATCAAAAAACCGTTCCAAAACGGCACCTCGACTGAGCCACCTCACTTCACAGTAGTAAACCACGTCACCATGTTCAGCTTCCAGATCTTCCAAAAACTTTTGGAACTGACGCTGTGTGAGCCCATTTCTTCTTATAAAATTAACAGTGGATGTTACAGTATCCATTATTTCTTTCCAGGATATAACTTTGGAGCACAATGCCTCTTGATGGACAATACAGTGAAAAATCAATGGCACAGTAGATCCAGAATCTTTCACTTTGCTGATGATTCTCCCAACAACACCTTTGATTTGACCGCTCATGTTCTTGCCTCCATCGGTAGTGACACTTGTTAACTTTTCCCAGCTTAATTGCAATGAATCCAGAGCTTGTTCCACATGGTGAAATAAATCTTCTCCCGTAGTTGTACCTTTCAAACTGCACATTTTCACAAGCTCTTCGTAAACAGTAAAGTTTTCGTCAATGCCGCGTACAAATATGAGTAACTGTGCTGTATCCGACACGTCCGTACTTTCATCCATCGCTAAAGAGAAGCAGTCGAAAGACTGCGCCTTATCCCTGAGTTGTTCACACAAATTAGCACCCAAGTCTTCAGTACGTCGGGTGCAAGTTCTTGCAGAGAGACTAAGACTTTCAAACATTTTTTTCTGCTCTGGGCATATTTCTTCTGCGATAGCTAAGACACACTCTTTTACTAATTCACTATCGGTAAACGGACGTCCACTTTTTGCAAGAATCTCTGCTACCCTGTAACTGGCCCGAACATTCGATTCGCTGTTGTCTGCCACAACCTTAAATATGTTTTGTTGATTTTGTAATGACGATTTCAAAGTGGAAATTTTCCTTTTCCGTATTTCTCCTTCAAGACAGTCAAATTTAGCTTTGTGCTCGGTGTCGTAATGTCGCTTCAGGTTATATTCCTTTACTACAGAAATACTCTTTTGACAAATCAAGCATAACGGTTTTCCTTTAAACTCGATAAAAAAGTATAATTCTGTCCATAATTCGTTAAAAACTCTTTTTTCTTCTTCTATCTTTCTTTTTCTTGAAGCCATGTTTATATAATTATTCTGTAACAATAATGAAAAAAATTAAATTCGTTGTAAAATTATATGTTCCAGTTAGCACCTACAAATTCAACTCCACATTCAAATAATAATTAAAACATGACACACTCGTAACTAACTTCATGTCATGTAACTACTATCCCCGTCCTTATAACATTTACCCATCAATCTGAAGGTTCACATTAACAAGCAGTAAATAAAATAAAACAAAATGCTCGCGAGTGCATACAACTTACCTCATACGTCGTGCGTGAGAAGCTATCAGCGAAGGGAAGAAAGGTGAAACGAAACGCGTAGCTAGCAACCAGATGAGACGTGAGTTTCCGGCGAATTTCCACAACCGAATGTGGCGAGAGCTGCGCGCGGCTGTGATTTTAACTAAAACCGGTCGCTTTGAATTTTTTCGCCGCCGCACACCTGCGTCTAATCAAAGACTGCCGCCCCGCCTATTGTCTCAAAGGAGCCGCCCGCCGCCGCACGTGCGGCGGATAAACGCAAAAGAAATTGCCAAGAATTGAATAAGTACAGCAAATATTTATTTTCGGTAGAAACAATACATAACATCACAGTCTTGATAAACAGTTCTTAAGAAATGAAATAGAGGTACATTTTTATCACCCCGCGTGGGAGCGAGCTTTCAAGAATACTCTCATGGCCCAGCAGCATGGCCGTATAAATTCTAGTGAATTTATATGGCCTTTTGCTTCGGTATTTTTTTCTTACGGACCTCAGGGTTGCGGGCCGCACCGAGATAGTCTACGGGCCGCATGCGGCCCGCGGGCCGCCGGTTGCCGACCCCTGCCCTAACACATTATCACTGCAAAATTATATATAAGAAATGACTCCTATCCCTCTCCTACGAAGAAACAGAAGACTTTGTTATCTCCCTAAAACTCCCTAAACAATCATAAATTATCATAAATCATAGATTCATAATAGCTCACGCATACTACATACCCCCACGCGCATACACACACACACACACACTTTAACTCACTCACCCACACATACAAACAGACTCACCCGTTCATTAAAATTATAATAATTATCTATATATCTGTATCTACATATATATTCCTTTAACTATATGTATTCTTTGCATTTATTTACTTATTGTACTTAGTTTTAAGCTTAAATTATTCTTATTGTAATCTTAGCATTTGAAAGCGAGCTTAATAGAAAAACACCTCGATGCTTTACAAGTTTTCATTTAATTTTTCATTAATACACTCCTTTATGACCAATCAGTAACGGCAGGTAATCTATATTGGTTACTCTTTTTAGGGGTATTTTGGTTGGTGGGCAATTTTGTTGGCAATTTTGCTGGCAATTTTTTTGGCAACTTTGTTGGCAAATTTGTTGGCAACTTTGTTGGCAAATTTGTTGGCAACTTTACTTTGCTGGCAATTTTGCTGGCAATTTTGCTGAATTTTGTTGGCAATTTTGCTGGCAATTTTGTTGGCAATTTTGTTGGCAATTTTGCTGGCAATTTTGTTGGCAACTTTGCTGGCAATTTTAATGGCAATTTTGTTGGCAATTTTGCTGGCAATTTTGCTGGCAATTTTGTTGGCAACTTTGTTGGCAAATTTGTTGGCAACTTTGTTGGCAAATTTGTTGGCAACTTTGTTGGCAAGTTTGTTGGCAACTTTACTTTGCTGGCAATTTTGATGGCAATTTTGATAGCAATTTTGCTGGCAATTTTGCTGAATTTTGTTGGCAACTTTGTTGGCAATTTTGTTGGCAATTTTGCTGGCAATTTTGTTGGCAACTTTGTTGGCAACTTTGGTGGCAAATTTGTTGGCAACTTTGTTGGCAATTTTGATGGCAATTTTGTTGGCAATTTTGCTGGCAATTTTGCTGGCAATTTTGTTGGCAATTTTGCTGGCAATTTTGCTGGCAATTTTGTTGGCAACTTTGTTGGCAATTTTGTTGGCAATTTTGTTCGCAATTTTGCTGGCAATTTTGTTGGCAACTTTGCTGGCAATTTTGATGGCAATTTTGTTGGCAACTTTGCTGGCAATTTTGATGGCAATTTTGTTGGCAATTTTGCTGGCAATTTTGCTGGCAATTTTGTTGGCAACTTTGTTGGCAAATTTGTTGGCAACTTTGTTGGCAAATTTGTTGGCAACTTTACTTTGCTGGCAATTTTGCTGGCAATTTTGCTGAATTTTGTTGGCAATTTTGCTGGCAATTTTGTTGGCAATTTTGTTGGCAATTTTGCTGGCACTTTTGTTGGCAACTTTGCTGGCAATTTTGATGGCAATTTTGTTGGCAATTTTGCTGGCAATTTTGCTGGCAATTTTGTTGGCAACTTTGTTGGCAAATTTGTTGGCAACTTTACTTTGCTGGCAATTTTGATGGCAATTTTGATAGCAATTTTGCTGGCAATTTTGCTGAATTTTGTTGGCAACTTTGTTGGCAATTTTGTTGGCAATTTTGCTGGCAATTTTGTTGGCAACTTTATTGGCAACTTTGTTGGCAAGTTTGTTGGCAACTTTGTTGGCCAATTTGTTGGCAACTTTGTTGGGAAATTTGTTGGTGGCAAATTTGTTCGCAACTTTGTTGGCAATTTTGTTGGCAATTTTGCTGGCAATTTTGCTGGCAATTTTGATGGCAATTTTGTTGGCAATATTGCTGGCAATTTTGCTGGCAATTTTGTTGGCAATTTTGCTGGCAATTTTGCTGGCAATTTTGTTGGCAACTTTGTTGGCAATTTTGTTGGCAATTTTGCTGGCAATTTTGAATATGCCGATCACGATAATAACGAAGACGATTACATTATTTACGATAATCTACACTGCACTAAGGTTAGCTGAAATAAAATGCTAATTAGCGTTAAGTTTGCCTATGTATTGTGTGTGTGTGGAATTTCTCTGATTTAAGTATTTACGCGATGGCAATTTTGCTGGCAATTTTGTTGGCAACTTTGTTGGCAAATTTGTTGGCAACTTTACTTTGCTGGCAATTTTGATGGCAATTTTGATAGCAATTTTTCTGAATTTTGTTGGCAACTTTGTTGGCAATTTTGTTGGCAATTTTGCTGGCAATTTTGTTGGCAACTTTGTTGGCAACTTTGTTGGCAAGTTTGTTGGCAACTTTGTTGGCAAATTTGTTGGCAACTTTGTTGGCAATTTTGCTGGCAATTTTGCTGGCAATTTTGTTGGCAATTTTGTTGGCAATTTTGCTGGCAATTTTGAATATGCCGATCACGATAATAACGAAGACGATTACATTATTTACGATAATCTACACTGCACTAAGGTTAGCTGAAATAAAATGCTAATTAGCGTTAAGTTTGCCTATGTATTGTGTGTGTGTGGAATTTCTCTGATTTAAGTATTTACGCGATGGCAATTTTGCTGGCAATTTTGTTGGCAACTTTGTTGGCAAATTTGTTGGCAACTTTACTTTGCTGGCAATTTTGATGGCAATTTTGATAGCAATTTTGCTGAATTTTGATGGCAATTTTGTTGGCAATTTTGCTGGCAATTTTGCTGGCAATTTTGTTGGCAACTTTGTTGGCAATTTTGTTGGCAATTTTGCTGGCAATTTTGAATATGCCGATCACGATAATAACGAAGACGATTACATTATTTACGATAATCTACACTGCACTAAGGTTAGCTGAAATAAAATGCTAATTAGCGTTAAGTTTGCCTATGTATTGTGTGTGTGTGGAATTTCTCTGATTTACGTATTTACGCGATGGGTTTTCGGTAATTGTCAAGTTCTTTCTTTAATTACTACTTTTTAATTCAGTGCATAAAGCTGACAGTTCCCGAGAACCCTATCTGTGGAGCGGCAGCAGCAGATGTTTCTGCCAAGGCGAGGCTGAAAACCAGCGTAGCTGAGCCCTCGACCTATTTACCACCACCCTCTACCTTTACCTTTTAGGATTTCGCCGAAATCACAGTACATCAACTGCTCTAATAGATATTGTGGACAACCTGCTGGCAGCCCAGGATAACGGAAGATGCAGTATCCTGGTTCTTCTTGACTTCTCTCGTGCTTTTGACTCATTAAATATTTCCCTTCTTCTTTCAAAGCTTGCTTTTTATGGATTCGATCCTAATGCCATTAAATGGTTCTCTAGTTACCTCACAGGCAGACAGCAGTGTGTAGAACTTCGATTGTCTAATGGAATTACCTCAAGATCTTCTTTTTGTCCTGTTCCTAGAGGTGTCCCCCAAGGATCTATACTCGGGCCCATTCTTTTCATTCTTTTTAGTGCGGACATGGTCAAGGACATTTCACACTGCCAGTTTCATCTATATGCGGATGACTTGCAGCTGTACTATTCTTTTCTACCTACGGACTGTGCCAACGCGGTAAATATGATAAATGATGATTTAGCCCAGGTATATCAATGGTCAGAGTCTAACTCCTTAGTTCTTAACCCTAAAAAATCTAAATACATATTGGCTGGTACTAAGGCTAATTTGCTAAAACTCTCAGATTGTCAAATTAATATTTCGGTTAACGGGGAATCCGTTGAATATGTCAAGGAAGCAAAAAGTCTTGGACTGACTCTTGACAGTCATCTCCGTTTTGAAAGTCATGTGGCTGATGGGGTGCGAAATAGTTTTTACAGATTAAAGCTTCTCTACAAAATAAGACCATATTTAAGTGAGGATGTTAGGGTCACCTTATGTGAATCTTTAGTGCTTTCTAGATTGAATTATTGTGACGTGGTTTATGGGACGTGCTTGTTGTCTCGGACTGAAAGGTTAATACAGCGGGTTCAAAACGCCTGTGCGCGTTTTTGTTTCCACATTCCCCCCCGCACACATGTCACTCCTTACCTAAATTCCTCAAACATGCTTAAAATGAAAGCTCGCAGGCTCTTGCACCTCGCATCTCTGCTCTTTGGTATTGTTGCTAATAAAATACCCGTTTACCTTTACGATAAGCTCAGCTGGGTTCAAGATTGGTCTCGCTACCAAAGGCGAGCCTGTACTCACGTGTTTTTGACACCTAGACACAAGTCTGTCGCATTTCGTGGGTCTTTTAGGTTTGCAGCTTCTCGTTGCTGGAACGATCTGCCACCACCTTTACGTGCCCTGAAAACAGTAACATCTTTTAAATTTGCACTGAAGAAGGAACTTCTAATGCTGCAAAAGCGCTCATAGCTTACCGAACTTCACGTGGACAAAGATGCTGCGACACAGGAGCCATCGCGGCTTTCTGTCACGCAGGAAACCGTCTAGTATTTTTCTCCTTCTTGTTACACTGCCCACAAACACTACTCCACACTCTCTTTTCTTTAGGTCTTTAGACAAATCTTTCTAGAAATCATTCATATCTTTTTATCTCCTCCTCCTCCTCCTCCTCCTCCTCTTCATTGTCTCATGTCCTTCCTTGCTATACATCGCAACTTAGTCACAGTAATTGATCTTTACTTCCCTAGCTCAATCTTTACCCACATAACACTTTGTTTTTATCTCAAACTCTCAAAGTTTATTTTTTAAGTATATGTAGCTATGTATGTGTATGTATGTATCTGTGTATGTGTATGTATCTGTTTACTTTTCTATTCATTTTTCTGCGTTCGTGAGGCTACCCATGGGTCCCATCTGAAAACCAGCGCCGCTTACTATCCTCGGATGGTTAGCAGCAACACGCTGAGACGGGGCCTGTTTGACCCACACAGCACGGAAGACCATATTATTTGTAATTACCTACCTATATTATATGTACTTAATTTTTATCTTGTGTGTTTCCTGTTTCTTTGTATAATTTTTCTTTGTTAATAAAATCTGTTTGTAAGTAGGTATGTTCGTTCTGTATATGTTCCGTTTTCAATAGTCTGTCCTGTGTGTGTGTCAAATAAATGTATTTTCTTTCTTTCTTTCTTCTTTCTACCTTAGTGCTACCGACGATAATGTACTAAAGTTACTTAGAATTAGGCCTACTATTAAACTTACCTAGCTTTATTTAGTACTTATTGTACCTACCAACTTCTGTTAGCATAAGAGGTGTGTGTGTAAATAAATGCCCTATTATTTTATTTTTATTGGATTGCGACTAACCATGTTTAAATTTGACGTATTTGTATGATTTGACAACTTACAACTTCTTGATATCTACCCCCTAACACATTATCACTGCAAAATTATATATAAGAAATGACTCCTATCCCTCTCCTACGAAGAAACAGAAGACTTTGTTATCTCCCTAAAACTCCCTAAACAATCATAAATTATCATAAATCATAAATTCATAATAGCTCACGCATACTACATACCCCCACGCGCATACACACACACACACTATAACTCACTCACCCACACATACAAACAGACTCACCCGTTCATTAAAATTATAATAATTATCTATATATCTGTATCTACACATATGAGGGGTGTAGTATCAAAACTCACTAAAATATTTTCTCCCGAATTTTCACAGGCTTAATAATACTGTTTCAACTTGACCAATAAAACGTTAAATCGTAGTTTTTGGTCATAACGATTGCTCTATGGCATGCGACACATAATTTGAGCTTGACAAACAGAAAACATAGATACAAAACTGAATAAGAATCAAATTAAAATCCATTTTAGAGGAATTTGAAACTAACCTTAACTAATAGCGGGTTTTGAAAATGAGCGATCATATTTTGGGGGGTTTTGCAACTAACAAAAACAGCAATAAAATGGTGGGTGGATGGCGTTCTGCGACATTATGGTCAGGTAAGTTAATTTATTACGAGGTATGTTATCGTAGAATAGATTTAAACATTAAAAATTATATTTACCTGCGCTGTGTAGGAACTTAAATAAAATAAAAACATAGGGACTATTTTTATGCTTAATGTTTATTTAAAATATTGTATTTTTTATTCAATAAACAATTAAATATGGTTATGTTTTATATATGTAACGGAACTTCTCCAAAGCCTGGCTCACATAAACCGTCACATTCCTGATCTTGGTGATTGTTATCTTCAGCGTTCGGCCTTTCATGATCATTATTACTTACATTCGCTTCTAAATTTTTATAATATTCCAAACATTGTAAATTTTTCCATTCCTTTCCAAAATGTTTCTGAAGGAGATCAAAAACATCTTTTAGTTTCGTTGCCTTTGGCAAAATTGTGTGAGGCTGAATTATATCCGGTGAAATATTTGTGATTTTTTTATTCTTTTTAGTAACAATTTTTTTTAAATTTGTCTCCATTCGATACGCCTCTTCTCCCTGAACTAAAACATTTTCTGTTTTAGTGCGAGTTATAAAAAACCGCTTAGCCTTCATGAACGTGAAGTGCCAGGATGACGTCGGTTTAATAATGGTAGCGTAAGCTGTCTTCCAATCGTAAACTGGAATAGATGAAAGGTCTACGCATGATGCATTTTCTTCCAACGCAGCCACATATTCTGATGGAGATGTTACGACTTCTTTTGTCTTCAACGTGTTTTCAATTTTAGCGAAGACACGATCGGGTGGTATGAACGAGTGCCCTACAACTGGAAAAATCAATTCAACTTTCTTTAGATGTCTTGGAGCTTCGATATACAGCCATTTGCCAAGCATGCTGATCATGCCCGTGTTTTTATTTTGGCCCGAACAACCATCACACACTATACGTAGAACTTTTACATGTTCTGGGATCGCGAAATTCTGAAGAAAGTGGTATACGGCACTTATAATTTCATTGCCCCCTTTGGCGTGAGTCGTCTCATTCCAGTAATAAGAATGCACGTTTTCTTTTCCGAGTTTAGCCTTTGAGTTGCCTTCAACTATAGCAAAGTGATAAAAATTAAATTGTCTACTGAAATATGCAGATTGATCCGGCAGTTTTGGAAGTGACTGATTTTTTTGGCAGTCAAAGCTGATCGTTTTTGTCGTTTCACTCTCTTCCTTCAGTATGCTGTAAAAAGACTTGTATTTAAGAGAGTGGATTCTTTTCTGTATGATAAGCTCATTTCTTTTTATCGGATCTTTTTCAACTTTCAGTTGTTCTTGCAACGAGATACAAGTAGAGCAGACATCTGTTCTTGGTGAGCCGAACCCGATGTTGTAGTCGGTGTTAAATATCTTTCGAAAAAAACTTTGTTTTACTTTGAGATCAGCGTCTCTTGCGCTATTGTACATTCGCCACATTTTTCGAATGTTTAATCCGGCTGGCAGGTACGAGGCATGCCTTTTAAGTTCTGTCGTTTCCATATTTTCCGGCAATTTTGAATTTGGAACTGTTCTATATTCGAATGTGTTTACATTTTGAATCTCAAAACAGTTGAAAGTATTAGGATTAATGCTATTGTTTAGTCACAGTTTCGATTTGAATCTGTCAGGTCACGTACGAAAATGAATCTTTCTAAGGAAAATGTTCGTGCAATAATTTTCTACAACTTTAGAAGAGGCCTGACACGGCTTCAGTGTTTAGAAGAGCTAACATCTGTGTTCAGTGATGTAGCCCCATGTCTGCGGACTGTCGAACGCTGGTATTTAGAATTCCAGCGTGGACATACTAGTGTTAGTGACAGATTTCGCGAAGGACGCCCAAAATCCGCCTTCACTGAAGATAACATCATTGCTGTGAGACAACTAATTCTCGAAGATCGTCATGTGACGTATCGAGAGATAGAGGCTCTATTAGGCATCTCAGGGACAACCATTCAGAAGATCTTGCATGAAGCGCTTGGTGTGAGAAAGCTAGTTTGCCGTTGGATACCGCATCTGCTTTCCGACGATCACAAGGCGGCCCGCGTCAGATGGTGTAAGAAAACTCTGCAAAGGTTCAACCGAGGGTAGTCAAATCACGTCTACGACATCATAAGTGGTGACGAATCTTGGATCTATGCCTACGATCCTGATTCCAAACAACAATCTACAATCTGGGTCTTTCAAGACGAGCCAAAGCCGACTAAAGTTGTTCGTTCTCGAAGCACTTCAAAGAAGATGGTGGCCACGTTCATTGGAAAAACCGGCCATGTTGCGACTATTGCACTTGAAGATCGTAGAACGGTTAACGCAGAGTGGTATACTACAGTTTGTTTACCACAAGTCATCGCCGAACTTCGAAAATCTAACTCAAAGCGACGCATCATCCTGCACCACGACAACGCAAGCTCACACAGCGCTCGTCAAACGATTGAGTATTTGAAGCAGGAAAAAGTAGAAATTCTTGACCATCCTCCATACAGTCCTGACCTAAGCCCTAACGATTTCTTTACATTTCCTAAAATTAAGAAAAGTCTTCGTGGTCAAAGGTTCCAGTCCGGTGAAGAAGCAGTCGACGCTTTCAAGTCAGCCATTTTGAACACCCCCACTTTAGAGTGGAATAAATGTTATAATAACTGGTTTGAGCGAATGGAAAAGTGTATTAAGCTACGCGGTGAATACTTTGAAAAACAATAAAAAGTACTATAAGGTTCTAGTTGTGTTTTTTTCTTCAAACGACAAAACTTAAAAGGCATGCCTCGTATATCCTATTTGTCTGCGACCTACAGTAATGGCTTTCTTGGCCTTTAAACTTTTCTATGAACCACTGAACTGACAGTCTTTTTGCTTCGAACACAGTAGTTTTTCGATCGCCACCTCTGTTTTCTTTAAGGGGAGAGCCATCACTTTTGTAAAATCGGTTCATCACCCCTTGGACCCGATCTTTCTTTATTTGCAACGCATTCAGAAATGTTTTTTGGCATACGGATACTAGTGATCCGTCTCTCGTGCATATAATATACTTTATAGTGAAGTTCCTTTTGCTGTTTTGCTTGGATTTGCGCGCTTGTTTTATAATGCAGTATCTCAGAATAAAATTGTCTTGTTGAAGCTTTGTCGTGCATTTATAAAAAAAATTGTGAAACCTTCTTATGTCTTGGCATGTCAACCTGGTTCAGCAAAAAGCTTTCTGGTTGTGCCTACATTGTGGAAATTCTGGCAGTTTCTTGGCTTCGTACCTGAATGAAAAACATCAAAAATGGTATACTACATACACACATAATACGGAATACTCGGAGGACTATTAACCAAGTTAAATCAAAATTCATCAATATCGGTTCAGCCGTTTTGTAGTTACGAACTTAGGAGGGAACAGAGACGGACATACAAACATAGGTGCATACAGGCCAAACACATAACCCTCCTGTTTTGGCTTCGCCGCAGTCTACAAAACAACAAACAAAAACGTGCTCATCGCAAGATTGTTAGCCTTTGGAAATCTTTGATAACAAAACTTATTGAACTTTGCTTCAGGTACCTAAGTACACGACTAGCTGGATTGGATACATCTTGCATAAAACTTTTTTTGTTTACGATCCAAGTGATTGTTGACAAATTTTCACTCACCGTTTTTTGCGCGCCACTTCACATTTCCATGAAGATTTATCGCGTGGTCGTTTCCTTGCATGTTTAGGGTCAGATTTTTGTACAAATTGGGCTAATTCATCCATGTTATCACATTAAATTTGATAAAAAACCACACACTCTTTTTTTGCAGACACTCATCAACCGCCATACTGTTTTCACGGTCAGGTGACGCAAATGCGGTGCTGTCATTGGTCGATTTAGTTATTGAGGATTTTGATACTAACATACGATGTAATAGGGGCTTTTGATCCTGAGATCGTTCTTTACTGTCCGATTTCTCTATCTTTTAGAGGATTTTGCTACAAAACCAGCTAACCATTTCAAAGCAATTTTTAAGATCTTTCTATCGATGGTACTAACCATAATTTGGTCAAGAAGCATTATAGCGGGTTATGATACTACACCCCTCATATATTCCTTTAACTATATGTATTCTTTGCATTTATTTACTTATTGTACTTAGTTTTAAGCTTAAATTATTCTTATTGTAATCTTAGCATTTGAAAGCGAGCTTAATAGAAAAACACCTCGATGCTTTACAAGTTTTCATTTAATTTTTCATTAATACACTCCTTTATGACCAATCAGTAACGGCAGGTAATCTATATTGGTTACTCTTTTTAGGGGTATTTTGGTTGGTGGGCAATTTTGTTGGCAATTTTGCTGGCAATTTTTTTGGCAACTTTGTGGGCAAATTTGTTGGCAACTTTGTTGGCAAATTTGTTGGCAACTTTACTTTGCTGGCAATTTTGCTGGCAATTTTGCTGAATTTTGTTGGCAATTTTGCTGGCAATTTTGTTGGCAATTTTGTTGGCAATTTTGCTGGCAATTTTGTTGGCAACTTTGCTGGCAATTTTGATGGCAATTTTGTTGGCAATTTTGCTGGAAATTTTGCTGGCAATTTTGTTGGCAACTTTGTTGGCAAATTTGTTGGCAACTTTGTTGGCAAATTTGTTGGCAACTTTGTTGGCAAATTTTGTTGGCAACTTTACTTTGCTGGCAATTTTGATGGCAATTTTGATAGCAATTTTGCTGGCAATTTTTCTGAATTTTGTTGGCAACTTTGTTGGCAATTTTGTTGGCAATTTTGCTGGCAATTTTGTTGGCAACTTTGTTGGCAACTTTGTTGGCCAATTTGTTGGCAACTTTGTTGGCAAATTTGTTGGTGGCAAATTTGTTGGCAACTTTGTTAGCAATTTTGATGGCAATTTTGTTGGCAATTTTGCTGGCAATTTTGCTGGCAATTTTGTTGGCAACTTTGTTGGCAATTTTGTTGGCAATTTTGTTGGCAATTTTGCTGGCAATTTTGTTGGCAACTTTGCTGGCAATTTTGATGGCAATTTTGTTGGCAATTTTGCTGGCAATTTTGTTGGCAACTTTGCTGGCAATTTTGATGGCAATTTTGTTGGCAATTTTGCTGGCAATTTTGCTGGCAATTTTGTTGGCAACTTTGTTGGCAAATTTGTTGGCAACTTTGTTGGCAAATTTGTTGGCAACTTTACTTTGCTGGCAATTTTGCTGGCAATTTTACTGAATTTTGTTGGCAATTTTGCTAGCAATTTTGTTGGCAATTTTGTTGGCAGTTTTGCTGGCAATTTTGTTGGCAACTTTGCTGGCAATTTTGATGGCAATTTTGTTGGCAATTTTGCTGGCAATTTTGCTGGCAATTTTGTTGGCAACTTTGTGGGCAAATTTGTTGGCAACTTTGTTGGCAAATTTGTTGGCAACTTTACTTTGCTGGCAATTTTGATGGCAATTTTGATAGCAATTTTGCTGGCAATTTTGCTGAATTTTGTTGGCAACTTTGTTGGCAATTTTGTTGGCAATTTTGCTGGCAATTTTGTTGGCAACTTTGTTGGCAACTTTGTTGGCAAGTTTGTTGGCAACTTTGTTGGCAAATTTGTTGGCAACTTTGTGGGCAATTTTGTTGGCAATTTTGCTGGCAATTTTGCTGGCAATTTTGATGGCAATTTTGTTGGCAATTTTGCTGGCAATTTTGCTGGCAATTTTGTTGGCAACTTTGTTGGCAATTTTGTTGGCAATTTTGCTGGCAATTTTGAATATGCCGATCACGATAATAACGAAGACGATTACATTATTTACGATAATCTACACTGCACTAAGGTTAGCTGAAATAAAATGCTAATTAGCGTTAAGTTTGCCTATGTATTGTGTGTGTGTGGAATTTCTCTGATTTAAGTATTTACGCGATGGCAATTTTGCTGGCAATTTTGTTGGCAACTTTGTTGGCAAATTTGTTTGGCAACTTTACTTTGCTGGCAATTTTGATGGCAATTTTGATAGCAATTTTGCTGAATTTTGTTGGCAACTTTGTTGGCAATTTTGTTGGCAATTTTGCTGGCAATTTTGTTGGCAACTTTGTTGGCAACTTTGTTGGCAATTTTGTTGGCAATTTTGCTGGCAATTTTGAATATGCCGATCACGATAATAACGAAGACGATTACATTATTTACGATAATCTACACTGCACTAAGGTTAGCTGAAATAAAATGCTAATTAGCGTTAAGTTTGCCTATGTATTGTGTGTGTGTGGAATTTCTCTGATTTAAGTATTTACGCGATGGGTTTTCGGTAATTGTCAAGTTCTTTCTTTAATTACTACTTTTTAATTCAGTGCATAAAGCTGACAGTTCCCGAGAACCCTATCTGTGGAGCGGCAGCAGCAGATGTTTCTGCCAAGGCGAGGCTGAAAACCAGCGTAGCTGAGCCCTCGACCTATTTACCACCACCCTCTACCTTAGTGCTACCTACGATAATGTACTAAAGTTACTTAGAATTAGGCCTACTATTAAACTTACCTAGCTTTATTCAGTACTTATTGTACCTACCAACTTCTGTTAGCATAAGAGGTGTGTGTGTAAATAAATGCCCTATTATTTTATTTTTATTGGATTGCGACTAACCATGTTTAAATTTGACGTATTTGTATGATTTGACAACTTACAACTTCTTGATATCTACCCCCTAACACATTATCACTGCAAAATTATATATAAGAAATGACTCCTATCCCTCTCCTACGAAGAAACAGAAGACTTTGTTATCTCCCTAAAACTCCCTAAACAATCATAAATTATCATAAATCATAAATTCATAATAGCTCACGCATACTACATACCCCCACGCGCATACACACACACACACTATAACTCACTCACCCACACATACAAACAGACTCACCCGTTCATTAAAATTATAATAATTATCTATATATCTGTATCTACATATATATTCCTTTAACTATATGTATTCTTTGCATTTATTTACTTATTGTACTTAGTTTTAAGCTTAAATTATTCTTATTGTAATCTTAGCATTTGAAAGCGAGCTTAACCCTAGAGTGGTCGCGTGGATTACCTATGTAATCCACACTTACGGAATTGTAAAATTCTCAAAAACCGCTAACGTAAATTACGAGCGCTTCTAGGTACTTTAAGTTAAATAATTGACAAACGCACTCAGTGCTGCGCGCGAGATTTTCTTGTAATTATCCAGAAACCACAGCGACAACGTCAGCACAGACACCAACTCGATCCATAGGTCGCTGCCGCGACTGCGGAAGAAGCCGCAATAAAAGCACTCAAAAACTATGCAACACGTGCAAAAAGTTTATTTGTGGCGATCATTCGAAGGTTGTTTGTCTGTCTTGTTTAGAAAACATTAATTAGTATTTTTGATTTTTTGTGCCATTTTAGAGGTTTTTTTTGTTTTGTTGATTTTTTTTATATTCAGAGGTTGTGATTCGTTTTTATTGATTGCTTTTAATACAACAATACTTAATAATACAATTACAATAAGAATTAAACATAGTTGAAGCTCAAATGTATTTTTATTTGAATTTATAAATGGTATACAATAGTACTCCACGCGACCAATCAGGTCAGGTTTTAGTACGCGACCACTGTAGGGTTAATAGAAAAACACCTCGATGCTTTACAAGTTTTCATTTAATTTTTCATTAATACACTCCTTTATGACCAATCAGTAACGGCAGGTAATCTATATTGGTTACTCTTTTTAGGGGTATTTTGGTTGGTGGGCAATTTTGTTGGCAATTTTGCTGGCAATTTTTTTGGCAACTTTGTGGGCAAATTTGTTGGCAACTTTGTTGGCAAATTTGTTGGCAACTTTACTTTGCTGGCAATTTTGCTGGCAATTTTGCTGAATTTTGTTGGCAATTTTGCTGGCAATTTTGTTGGCAATTTTGTTGGCAATTTTGCTGGCAATTTTGTTGGCAACTTTGCTGGCAATTTTGATGGCAATTTTGTTGGCAATTTTGCTGGCAATTTTGCTGTCAATTTTGTTGGCAACTTTGTTGGCAAATTTGTTGGCAACTTTGTTGGCAAATTTGTTGGCAACTTTGTGGGCAAATTTTGTTGGAAACTTTACTTTGCTGGCAATTTTGATGGCAATTTTGATAGCAATTTTGTTGGCAATTTTGCTGGCAATTTTGTTGGCAACTTTGCTGGCAATTTTGATGGCAATTTTGTTGGCAATTTTGCTGGTAATTTTGCTGGCAATTTTGTTGGCAACTTTGTGGGCAAATTTGTTGGCAACTTTGTTGGCAAATTTGTTGGCAACTTTACTATGCTGGCAATTTTGCTGAATTTTGTTGGCAATTTTGCTGGCAATTTTGTTGGCAATTTTGTTGGCAGTTTTGCTGGCAATTTTGTTGGCAACTTTGCTGGCAATTTTGATGGCAATTTTGTTGGCAATTTTGCTGGCAATTTTGTTGGCAACTTTGCTGGCAATTTTGATGGCAATTTTGTTGGCAATTTTGCTGGCAATTTTGCTGGCAATTTTGTTGGCAACTTTGTGGGCAAATTTGTTGGCAACTTTGTTGGCAAATTTGTTGGCAACTTTACTTTGCTGGCAATTTTGATGGCAATTTTGATAGCAATTTTGCTGGCAATTTTGCTGAATTTTGTTGGCAACTTTGTTGGCAATTTTGTTGGCAATTTTGCTGGCAATTTTGTTGGCAACTTTGTTGGCAACTTTGTTGGCAAGTTTGTTGGCAACTTTGTTGGCAAATTTGTTGGCAACTTTGTTGGCAATTTTGTTGGCAATTTTGCTGGCAATTTTGCTGGCAATTTTGATGGCAATTTTGTTGGCAATTTTGCTGGCAATTTTGCTGGCAATTTTGTTGGCAACTTTGTTGGCAATTTTGTTGGCAATTTTGCTGGCAATTTTGAATATGCCGATCACGATAATAACGAAGACGATTACATTATTTACGATAATCTACACTGCACTAAGGTTAGCTGAAATAAAATGCTAATTAGCGTTAAGTTTGCCTATGTATTGTGTGTGTGGAATTTCTCTGACTTAAGTATTTACGCGATGGCAATTTTGCTGGCAATTTTGTTGGCAACTTTGTGGGCAAATTTGTTGGCAACTTTACTTTGCTGGCAATTTTGATGGCAATTTTGATAGCA
The DNA here is from genome assembly GCA_963924445.1 of Philereme transversata. NCBI lineage: Eukaryota > Metazoa > Arthropoda > Insecta > Lepidoptera > Geometridae > Philereme > Philereme transversata. The sequence continues at coordinate 12,437,644 of OZ004353.1, forward strand.
ATTTTGCTGAATTTTGTTGGCAACTTTGTTGGCAATTTTGTTGGCAATTTTGCTGGCAATTTTGTTGGCAACTTTGTTGGCAACTTTGTTGGCAATTTTGTTGGCAATTTTGCTGGCAATTTTGAATATGCCGATCACGATAATAACGAAGACGATTACATTATTTACGATAATCTACACTGCACTAAGGTTAGCTGAAATAAAATGCTAATTAGCGTTAAGTTTGCCTATGTATTGTGTGTGTGTGGAATTTCTCTGATTTAAGTATTTACGCGATGGGTTTTCGGTAATTGTCAAGTTCTTTCTTTAATTACTACTTTTTAATTCAGTGCATAAAGCTGACAGTTCCCGAGAACCCTACCTGTGGAGCGGCAACAGCAGATGTTTCTGCCAAGGCGAGGCTGAAAACCAGCGTAGCTGAGCCCTCGACCTATTTACCACCACCCTCTACCTTAGTGCTACCTACGATAATGTACTAAAGTTACTTAGAATTAGGCCTACTATTAAACTTACCTAGCTTTATTTAGTACTTATTGTACCTACCAACTTCTGTTAGCATAAGAGGTGTGTGTGTAAATAAATGCCCTATTATTTTATTTTTATTGGATTGCGACTAACCATGTTTAAATTTGACGTATTTGTATGATTTGACAACTTACAACTTCTTGATATCTACCCCCTAACACATTATCACTGCAAAATTATATATAATAAATGACTCCTATCCCTCTCCTACGAAGAAACAGAAGACTTTGTTATCTCCCTAAAACTCCCTAAACAATCATAAATTATCATAAATCATAAATTCATAATAGCTCACGCATACAACATACCCCCACGCGCATACACACACACACACTATAACTCACTCACCCACACATACAAACAGACACACCCGTTCATTAAAATTATAATAATTATCTATATATCTGTATCTACATATATATTCCTTTAACTATATGTATTCTTTGCATTTATTTACTTATTGTACTTAGTTTTAAGCTTAAATTATTCTTATTGTAATCTTAGCATTTGAAAGCGAGCTTAATAGAAAAACACCTCGATGCTTTACAAGTTTTCATTTGCCACTGGACTGAATGGTCCCATTTTGTTTTTTTTTCCTCTCTTAAACCCAATATCTCAACAACCCCCCATATTTTTGGCTCATTTAGTCACACCAAAATTGTGCCATCACTACCTATGTACTAAAATTCATGATAATCGGATAAAGGCTTCGAAAGTTATTCTCGGACAAACCAACATACATACATACATACAAAAACGCCGATTTACCTAAGTTGCTTTAGAGATCTCGCTTCGTTCGATCAAATATAATGGTTTTTTGAAATATATAATAGTAGTTTAATAAGTCTTTACTCTTTATTGCATACAAATTGATTACAGACATAAACAGCTTACAAAACTGACAATAATTATATTAAAATATTCGTATGTCTTCGATTTTTCAAATCAAATCAAATTCCGTTTAATGAATTACAAATTTTGATGTTCACTTTGGTGTACAAATTATTTTACTGAACAAGATTGGAAAACAATATTGCAAAAATCTGTTAATATAATCATGTACGTGTCAATTGTTTTAGGTTGAATGGTAACAAGGTTGATCGCCATTTTAAATGTATATCTACATATTTAACGAAAGCCTTATTTTTACAAAGTCTTATTCTAATAATATTCTACGAAGGTTTTCTTCGAATTAACCCGTAATTAAATAAAGGCAAATATTAGCGTAATCCAATAATTAAGGTCTTTATAACGTATAAGCTTTTGTTTTACGAAAGGGATCCTACGAGTAGTAAAATTACTTACTTGAGTCGTGATTTGACAAATTATAAAAATAAAATAATAGGGCATTTATTTACACACACACACCTCTTATGCTAACAGAAGTTGGTAGGTACAATAAGTACTAAATAAAGCTAGGTAAGTTAAATAGTAGGCCTACTTCTAAGTAACTTTAGTACATTATCGTAGGTAGCACTAAGGTAGAGGGTGGTGGTAAATAGGTCGAGGGCTCAGCTACGCTGGTTTGCAGCCTCGCCTTGGCTGAAACATCTGCTGCTGCCGCTCCACAGATAGGGTTCTCGGGAACTGTCAGCTTTATGCACTGAATTAAAAAGTAGTAATTAAAGAAAGAACATTGCCAGCAAAATTGCCAGCAAAATTGCCAGCAAAATTGCCAACAAAATTGCCAACAAAGTTGCCAACAAAATTGCCAGCAAAATTGCCAACAAAATTGCCAGCAAAATTACCAACAAAATTGCCAGCAAAATTGCCAGCAAAATTGCCAACAAAGTTGCCAACAAATTTGCCAACAAAGTTGCCAACAAAATTACCAACAAAATTGAGCGGTTCGTGTGTATTTATGTATGTGTATTATTGTTATTAAATTTTTTTATAGTAGGTACCTATGTTCTAAATTAAAATTTTTTGTGAATCTATTTTCTGGGAAGCAATGCCACTTAATCTGCACTACACAAGAGTTACCTAGAAGAAAATGCTAATTAGTATTAAGTTTGCCTATCTATTATTTTTTTAGTGCAAAAAAGAATTTTCTAATCTAATCTTGATAACTAGTAGTTCGCCCCGAACTGAGATCGCGGGATCTTCGGAGAGAACCACTCCGAGTCTCATACATCTCGTGCATCGTAGGGCACGTTTCTAAGGTGTGTGACCTACGAGTCAATGCTTTGTCATAGTTATTCAATTTCCTGGGTGAATAAATAAATAAATACTGCTGGACATTTCACACAGCACTATCTAGCCCCAAACTAAGCAGAACTTGTACTATGGGAACTAGATAACTGATAGAATACTTATGTATATACTTTTTTTGTAAATACATACTTATAATATATAAAAAACACCCAGACACGGAACAAATATCTGTAGATCATGCAAATATTTGTTCCGTTGCGGGAATCGAACCCGCTACTCCTGCGTCTCAGCCGGCTATACGCCCACTGCGCCACGGACGTGGTCCTAAATAAAAAAAAGTCTTAATTAAACTTTCAGTCGCAGCTACTAAAAGGCGACCTTTTTTACGTCAAATTAATTTGATATATAGAAGATCAGCCCTTTGATTTGTCTAGATTTAACCCTGTAAACCCAGCTGGCTCTATTGAGGACCAATAACCATTAAAAAGCCATGTTTTAATCCAATATATTTTTACCAAATAAAATCATTTAATCAAATAATTTAATTGATCTTCAGATCTCTTAGACATTCCATAAGCAAGTTTAATTATTACTTTTGATACATGCCGGCTTCATACCTAATAATTAGCATTCTTTTCATTAATCCCGTCGCCTATAAGAATACTAAATAATGCCCTTTATAAAAAACCTCTCCTTAACAATTACGCACTTTCAGCTAGTAAAGTCCAAGCTTCTTTAGATGGTATTTACAGGATAATGAAGTACCAAGTTTTCAGCAAGCTTTACTTTCAAAGCTTATTGAGAAGACTTATCGAAGTTGTCTCTTGTTTATTTTGCAGTGCACCGAATTCCGAAGAAGCTCTTTATTAGAACGACGGGTCAGGGCCGGATCAAAGAATTAAACGAAAAAATAAACGAATACATTTATTTTAAGCCGAGGCCATGAGACAGATGGGCAACGATCGTCACACAGTGGGTGCCTGAAGACGAGCGACGGCGCCGAGGAAGGCCTAGTAGACGCTGACGGGACGATCTCGATGCCTTCGAGACAGATTGGTGGGGTTTGGCACGCGAGCGAAAGTCCTGGAAGACAGTGAGGGAGACCTTTGCCCAGCAGCGGGATGATATAGGTTGAAAAAAAAAATATATAACGGGTAGTTTTTTTTTCGAGAAGTCTTTTTTTATGTTTTGAGAAACTGTCACTTGAATATGGTCTGTATATTACCAAACAGTCAGTATATAATTATTGGCGCATTTGTCTGCAAATGTATAAATTAAGATGCAAATTAGTAAGCTCTAATTTCTAGTACGTATTGATTTATTTACTGTGGATTAAGGCTGACTAAGCTAAGACCTTAGTATTTGACTACGTGATGACTATGGCACAGAAACTTGGTCTCTTACTATGAAATATATAATAGTAGTTTAATAAGTCTTTACTCTTTATTGCATACAAATTGATTACAGACATAAACAGCTTACAAAACTGACAATAATTATATTAAAATATTCGTATGTCTTCGATTTTTCAAATCAAATCAAATTCCGTTTAATGAATTACAAATTTTGATGTTCACTTTGGTGTACAAATTATTTTACTGAACAAGATTGGAAAACAATATTGCAAAAATCTGTTAATATAATCATGTACGTGTCAATTGTTTTAGGTTGAATGGTAACAAGGTTGATCGCCATTTTAAATGTATATCTACATATTTAACGAAAGCCTTATTTTTACAAAGTCTTATTCTAATAATATTCTACGAAGGTTTTCTTCGAATTAACCCGTAATTAAATAAAGGCAAATATTAGCGTAATCCAATAATTAAGGTCTTTATAACGTATAAGCTTTTGTTTTACGAAAGGGATCCTACGAGTAGTAAAATTACTTACTTGAGTCGTGATTTGACAAATTATAAAAATAAAATAATAGGGCATTTATTTACACACACACACCTCTTATGCTAACAGAAGTTGGTAGGTACAATAAGTACTAAATAAAGCTAGGTAAGTTAAATAGTAGACCTAATTCTAAGTAACTTTAGTACATTATCGTAGGTAGCACTAAGGTAGAGGGTGGTGGTAAATAGGTCGAGGGCTCAGGTACGCTGGTTTGCAGCCTCGCCTTGGCAGAAACATCTGCTGCTGCCGCTCCACAGATAGGGTTCTCGGGAACTGTCAGCTTTATGCACTGAATTAAAAAGTAGTAATTAAAGAAAGAACTTGACAATTACCGAAAACCCATCGCGTAAATACTTAAATCGGAGAAATTCCACACACACACAATACATAGGCAAACTTAACGCTAATTAGCATTTTATTTCAGCTAACCTTAGTGCAGTGTAGATTATCGTAAATAATGTAATCGTCTTCGTTATTATCGTGATCGGCATATTCAAAATTGCCAGCAAAATTGCCAGCAAAATTGCCAGCAAAATTGCCAACAAAATTGCCCAAAAAGTTGCCAACAAAATTGCCAGCAAAATTGCCAGCAAAATTGCCAAGAAAGTTGCCAACAAAATTGCCAGCAAAATTGCCAACAAAATTGCCAACAAAGTTGCCAACAAAATTGCCAGCAAAGTTGCCAGCAAAATTGCCAGCAAAATTGCCAGCAAAATTACCATCAAAATTGCCAGCAAAATTGCCAGCAAAATTGCCAACAAAATTGCCAACAAAGTTGCCAACAAAATTGCCAGCAAAATTGCCAACAAAATTGAGCGGTTCGTGTGTATTTATGTATGTGTATTATTGTTATTAATTTTTTTTATAGTAGGTACCTATGTTCTAAATTAAACTTTTTTGTGAATCTGTTTTCTGGGAAGCAATGCCACTTAATCTGCACTACACAAGAGTTAGCTAGAAGAAAATGCTAATTAGTATTAAGTTTGCCTATCTATTATTTTTTTAGTGCAAAAAAGAATTTTCTAATCTAATCTTGATAACTAGTAGTTCGCCCCGAACTGAGATCGCGGGATCTTCGGAGAGAACCACTCCGAGTCTCCGATTAAAATAATACGAACTAAGTTGATGGACTACAGTTGTTTACTTGCTTGTAAACTGCAGTTGAGTCTACTGAACTTTAATAAGTAGCGGTTCGCCCCGAACTGAGATCTCGTGAGTCTTCCATTAAAACAAAAATATGTTATTCGTAATTTTTTACTCTCAAAATAGTCTCAAGACACGATATAAACAACCACCTTACATGACCTACAGTTTCATTCAAATTACAGGTAACGGGAGTTCATGTTAATTGGTTCCTTTTTTGGGGTACCAAATGCAGTTATTCTCGATTTCAGACTTTTGCCTATATTTGTGTCACTAAAGCTACGGGCATACCAAATTTCAGCATTGTGGGGTCACTGGTGTACCCTGTGAATTTTGTCAATTCAATAAATTGTTTGTTTTTACATACCAAAATAAATTTCACGTTTCTATGGTAAACATTTCACAAATATATCGATTATGCTCATCAAAATAACCTCATTAATTTTTGTGCGTATATTATCAAACACCCTATATATAGACCAAGATTTATTGAAATCGGTCTAGGCGTTTAAAGATAAAAACGTAACAAACTGACAGATAGACTGGGGGTCCTAAAGTTACATCAGGCAAGACAGTACATCAAATCCAACAAAACACGTCGTTATAAAATAATAAATAAATTTGGCTGGATATTTCACACAGCGCTATCCCGCCCCAAACTAAGCAGAGCTTGTACTATGAGAACCAGATAACTGATAGAATACTAATATACTTATTTTTTGTAAATACATATTTATTATGTATAGAAAAACATCCAGACCCGGAACAAATATCTGTAGATCATGCAAACATTTGTTCCGCGGCGGGAATCGAGCCCGCCACCTCCTGCGCGGCTAGTCGCCCACTATGCCACGGTGGTCGTCATTAGCTTGTATGTAACAAACAACCATTATCTTCATTAGTTTCCTGGTAATCCAGGCTTACTCTAAGCCAGAACTGAGCTGAGTGGTTGCAGAACAGACTAGGCCAATGAAATCCTTTACACAGAAGCTCATCTTTAGCTGTGTTTGTTCGATGCTATTCAAGGCTACCTAGATTAGTTTTCTAGATGACTCATATGGTTGGAAGTAATTTTCTCGTAGTTTATATATTATTTCATATTAATATAATATATTTTTATTGGATTGCGACTAACCATGTTTAAATTTGACGTATTTGTATGATTTGACAACTTACAACTTCTTGATATCTACCCCCTAACACATTATCACTGCAAAATTATATATAAGAAATGACTCCTATCCCTCTCCTACGAAGAAACAGAAGACTTTGTTATCTCCCTAAAACTCCCTAAACAATCATAAATTATCATAAATCATAAATTCATAATAGCTCACGCATACTACATACCCCCACGCGCATACACACACACACACACTTTAACTCACTCACCCACACATACAAACAGACTCACCCGTTCATTAAAATTATAATAATTATCTATATATCTGTATCTACATATATATTCCTTTAACTATATGTATTCTTTGCATTTATTTACTTATTGTACTTAGTTTTAAGCTTAAATTATTCTTATTGTAATCTTAGCATTTGAAAGCGAGCTTAATAGAAAAACACCTCGATGCTTTACAAGTTTTCATTTAATTTTTCATTAATACACTCCTTTATGACCAATCAGTAACGGCAGGTAATCTATATTGGTTACTCTTTTTAGGGGTATTTTGGTTGGTGGGCAATTTTGTTGGCAATTTTGCTGGCAATTTTTTTGGCAACTTAGTTGGCAAATTTGTTGGCAACTTTGTTGGCAAATTTGTTGGCAACTTTGTTGGCAAATTTGTTGGCAACTTTACTTTGCTGGCAATTTTGCTGGCAATTTTGCTGAATTTTGTTGGCAATTTTGCTGGCAATTTTGTTGGCAATTTTGTTGGCAACTTTGCTGGCAATTTTGACGGCAATTTTGTTGGCAATTTTGCTGGCAATTTTGCTGGCAATTTTGTTGGCAACTTTGTTGGCAAATTTGTTGGCAACTTTGTTGGCAAATTTGTTGGCAACTTTACTTTGCTGGCAATTTTGATGGCAATTTTGATAGCAATTTTGCTGGCAATTTTGCTAAATTTTGTTGGCAACTTTGTTGGCAATTTTGTTGGCAATTTTGTTGGCAACTTTGTTGGCAACTTTGTTGGCAAGTTTGTTGGCAACTTTGTTGGCCAATTTGTTGGCAACTTTGTTGGCAAATTTGTTGGTGGCAAATTTGTTGGCAACTTTGTTGACAATTTTGATGGCAATTTTGCTGGCAATTTTGTTGGCAATTTTGCTGGCAATTTTGTTGGCAAATTTGTTGGCAATTTTGTTGGCAGTTTTGCTGGCAATTTTGTTGGCAACTTTGCTGGCAATTTTGATGGCAATTTTGTTGGCAATTTTGCTGGCAATTTTGTTGGCAACTTTGCTGGCAATTTTGATGGCAATTTTGTTGGCAATTTTGCTGGCAATTTTGCTGAATTTTGTTGGCAACTTTGTTGGCAATTTTGTTGGCAATTTTGCTGGCAATTTTGTTGGCAACTTTGTTGGCAACTTTGTTGGCAAGTTTGTTGGCAACTTTGTTGGCCAATTTGTTGGCAACTTTGTTGGCAAATTTGTTGGTGCCAAATTTGTTGGCAACTTTGTTGGCAATTTTGTTGGCAATTTTGCTGGCAATTTTGCTGGCAATTTTGATGGCAATTTTGTTGGCAATTTTGCTGGCAATTTTGCTGGCAATTTTGCGGGCAATTTTGTTGGCAATTTTGCTGGCAATTTTGCTGGCAATTTTGTTGGCAACTTTGTTGGCAATTTTGTTGGCAATTTTGCTGGCAATTTTGAATATGCCGATCACGATAATAACGAAGACGATTACATTATTTACGATAATCTACACTGCACTAAGGTTAGCTGAAATAAAATGCTAATTAGCGTTAAGTTTGCCTATGTATTGTGTGTGTGTGGAATTTCTCTGATTTAAGTATTTACGCGATGGCAATTTTGCTGGCAATTTTGTTGGCAACTTTGTTGGCAAATTTATTGGCAACTTTACTTTGCTGGCAATTTTGATGGCAATTTTGATAGCAATTTTGCTGAATTTTGTTGGCAACTTTGTTGGCAATTTTGTTGGCAATTTTGCTGGCAATTTTGTTGGCAAGTTTGTTGGCAACTTTGTTGGCAAGTTTGTTGGCAACTTTTTTGCAAATTTATTGGCAACTTTGTTGGCAATTTTGTTGGCAATTTTGCTGGCAATTTTGCTGGCAATTTTGATGGCAATTTTGTTGGCAATTTTGCTGGCAATTTTGCGGGAAATTTTGTTGGCAACTTTGTTGGCAATTTTGTTGGCAATTTTGCTGGCACTTTTGAATATGCCGATCACGATAATAACGAAGACGATTACATTATTTACGATAATCTACACTGCACTAAGGTTAGCTGAAATAAAATGCTAATTAGCGTTAAGTTTGCCTATGTATTGTGTGTGTGTGGAATTTCTTTGATTTAAGTATTTACGCGATGGGTTTTCGGTAATTGTCAAGTTCTTTCTTTAATTACTACTTTTTAATTCAGTGCATAAAGCTGACAGTTCCCGAGAACCCTATCTGTGGAGCGGCAGCAGCAGATGTTTCAGCCAAGGCGAGGCTGCAAACCAGCGTAGCTGAGGCCTCGACCTATTTACCACCACCCTCTACCTTAGTGCTACCTACGATAATGTACTAAAGTTACTTAGAAGTAGGCCTAATATTTAACTTACCTAGCTTTATTTAGTACTTATTGTACCTACCAACTTCTGTTAGCATAAGAGGTGTGTGTGTGTAAATAAATGCCCTATTATTTTATTTTTATAATTTGTCAAATCACGACTCAAGTAAGTTATTTTACTACTCGTAGGATCCCTTTCGTAAAACAAAAGCTTATACGTTATAAAGACCTTAATTATTGGATTACGCTAATATTTGCCTTTATTTAATTACGGGTTAATTCGAAGAAAACCTTCGTAGAATATTATTAGAATAAGACTTTGTAAAACTAAGGCTTTCGTTAAATATGTAGATATACATTTAAAATGGCGATCAACCTTGTTACCATTCAACCTAAAACAATTGACACGTACATGATTATATTAACAGATTTTTGCAATATTGTTTTCCAATCTTGTTCAGTAAAATAATTTGTACACCAAAGTGAACATCAAAATTTGTAATTCATTAAACGGAATTTGATTTGATTTGAAAAATCGAAGACATACGAATATTTTAATATAATTATTGTCAGTTTTGTAAGCTGTTTATGTCTGTAATCAATTTGTATGCAATAAAGAGTAAAGACTTATTAAACTACTATTATATATTTCTAAAAACCATTATATTTGATCGAACGAAGCGAGATCTCTAAAGCAACTTAGGTAAATCGGCGTTTTTGTATGTATGTATGTATGTTGGTTTGTCCGAGAATAACTTTCGAAGCGTTTATCCGATTATCATGAATTTTAGTACATAGGTAGTGATGGCACAATTTTGGTGTGACTAAATGAGCCAAAAATATGGGGGGTTGTTGAGATATTGGGTTTAAGAGAGGAAAAAAAAACAAAATGGGACCATTCAGTCCAGTGGCACGTCTTATAAAAGGTCTTTGTGAGTACATTTCGACCTCGTTTTTATTTTTAGTTGAAGCCTTGTAGTTTTTAAGTTATTAGCCATGATAAAAACTGAACTTTGACAAAATTCGCATGGTATTTACACCAGCGACCCCACAGTGCTGAAATTTGGTATGAGTGTAGATTTAGTAATACAAATATAGGAAAAGTCTGAAATCCAGAACAACTCCAATTTATACCCCTAAAAAGAGTAACCAATAAAGATTAACTGCCGTTACTGATTGGTCATAAAGGAGTGTATTAATGAAAAATTAAATGAAAACTTGTAAAGCATCGAGGTGTTTTTCTATTAAGCTCGCTTTCAAATGCTAAGATTACAATAAGAATAATTTAAGCTTAAAACTAAGTACAATAAGTAAATAAATGCAAAGAATACATATAGTTAAAGGAATATATATGTAGATACAGATATATAGATAATTATTATAATTTTAATGAACGGGTGAGTCTGTTTGTATGTGTGGGTGAGTGAGTTAAAGTGTGTGTGTGTGTGTATGCGCGTGGGGGTAAGTAGTATGCGTGAGCTATTATGAATTTATGATTTATGATAATTTATGATTATTTAGGGAGTTTTAGGGAGATAACAAAGTCTTCTGTTTCTTCGTAGGAGAGGGATAAGAGTCATTTCTTATATATAATTTTGCAGTGATAATGTGTTAGGGGGTAGATATCAAGAAGTTGTAAGTTGTCAAATCATACAAATACGTCAAATTTAAACATGGTTAGTCGCAATCCAATAAAAATATCTTATATTAATATGAAATAATATATAAACTACGAGAAAATTACTTCCAACCATATGAGTCATCTAGAAAACTAATCTAGGTAGCCTTGAATAGCATCGAACAAACACAGCTAAAGATGAGCTTCTGTGTAAAGGATTTCATTGGCCTAGTCTGTTCTGCAACCACTCAGCTCAGTTCTGGCTTAGAGTAAGCCTGGATTATCAGGAAACTAATGAAGATAATGGTTGTTTGTTACATACAAGCTAATGACGACCACCGTGGCATAGTGGGCGACTAGCCGCGCAGGAGGTGGCGGGCTCGATTCCCGCCGCGGAACAAATGTTTGCATGATCTACAGATATTTGTTCCGGGTCTGGATGTTTTTCTATACATAATAAATATGTATTTACAAAAAATAAGTATATTAGTATTCTATCAGTTATCTGGTTCTCATAGTACAAGCTCTGCTTAGTTTGGGGCGGGATAGCGCTGTGTGAAATATCCAGCGAAATTTATTTATTATTTTATAACGACGTGTTTTGTTGGATTTGATGTACTGTCTTGCCTGATGTAACTTTAGGACCCCCAGTCTATCTGTCAGTTTGTTACGTTTTTATCTTTAAACGCCTAGACCGATTTCAATAAATCTTGGTCTATATATAGGGTGTTTGATAATATACGCACAAAAATTAAAGAGGTTATTTTGATGAGCATAATCGATATATTTGTGAAATGTTTACCATAGAAACGTGAAATTTATTTTGGTATGTAAAAACAAACAATTTATTGAATTGACAAAATTCACAGGGTACACCAGTGACCCCACAATGCTGAAATTTGGTATGCCCGTAGCTTTAATGACACAAATATAGGCAAAAGTCTGAAATCGAGAATAACTGCATTTTGTACCCCAAAAAAAGGAACCAATTAACATGAACTCCCGTTACCTGTAATTTGAATGAAACTGTAGGTCATGTAAGGTGGTTGTTTATATCGTGTTTTGAGACTATTTTGAGAGTAAAAAATTACGAATAATATATTTTTGTTTTAATGGAAGACTCACGAGATCTCAGTTCGGGGCGAACCGCTACTTATTAAAGTTCAGTAGACTCAACTGCAGTTTACAAGCAAGTAAACAACTGTAGTCCATCAACTTAGTTCGTATTATTTTAATCGGAGACTCGGAGTGGTTCTCTCCGAAGATCCCGCGATCTCAGTTCGGGGCGAACTACTAGTTATCAAGATTAGATTAGAAAATTCTTTTTTGCACTAAAAAAATAATAGATAGGCAAACTTAATACTAATTAGCATTTTCTTCTAGCTAACTCTTGTGTAGTGCAGATTAAGTGGCATTGCTTCCCAGAAAATAGATTCACAAAAAAGTTTAATTTAGAACATAGGTACCTACTATAAAAAAATTTAATAACAATAATACACATACATAAATACACACGAACCGCTCAATTTTGTTGGCAATTTTGCTGGCAATTTTGTTGGCAACTTTGTTGGCAATTTTGTTGGCAATTTTGCTGGCACTTTTGCTGGCAATTTTGCTGGCAATTTTGCTGGCAATTTTGCTGGCAATTTTGTTGGCAACTTTGCTGGCAATTTTGATGGCAAGTTTGTTGGCAATTTTGTTGGCAATTTTGCTGGCAATTTTGTGGGCAACTTTGTTGGCAACTTTGTTGGCAAATTTGTTGGCAACTTTGCTGGCAATTTTGATGGCAATTTTGCCAACAAAGTTGCCAACAAAATTGCCAGCAAAATTGCCAGCAAAATTGCCAACAAAGTTGCCAATAAAATTCAGCAAAATTGCCAGCAAAATTGCCAGCAAAATTGCCAACAAACTTGCCAACAAAATTGCCAACAAAGTTGCCAACAAAATTGCCAGCAAAATTGCCAACAAAATTGAGCGGTTCGTGTGTATTTATGTATGTGTATTATTGTTTTTAATTTTTTTATAGTAGGTACCTATGTTCTAAATTAAACTTTTTTGTGAATCTATTTTCTGGGAAGCAATGCCACTTAATCTGCACTACACAAGAGTTAGCTAGAAGAAAATGCTAATTAGTATTAAGTTTGCCTATCTATTATTTTTTTAGTGCAAAAAAGAATTTTCTAATCTAATCTTGATAACTAGTAGTTCGCCCCGAACTGAGATCGCGGGATCTTCGGAGAGAACCACTCCGAGTCTCATACATCTCGTGCATCGTAGGGCACGTTTCTAAGGTGTGTGACCTACGAGTCAATGCTTTGTCATAGTTATTCAATTTCCTGGGTGAATAAATAAATAAATACTGCTGGACATTTCACACAGCACTATCTAGCCCCAAACTAAGCAGAACTTGTACTATGGGAAATAGATAACTGATAGAATACTTATGTATATACTTTTTTTGTAAATACATACTTATAATATATAAAAAATACCCAGACACGGAACAAATATCTGTAGATCATGCAAATATTTGTTCCGTTGCGGGAATCGAACCCGCTACTCCTGCGTCTCAGCCGGCTATACGCCCACTGCGCCACGGAGGTGGTCCTAAATAAAAAAAAGTCTTAATTAAACTTTCAGTCGCAGCTACTAAAAGGCGACCTTTTTTACGTCAAATTAATTTGATATCTAGAAGATCAGCCCTTTGATTTGTCTAGATTTAACCCTGTAAACCCAGCTGGCTCTATTGAGGACCAATAACCATTAAAAAGCCATGTTTTAATCCAATATATTTTTACCAAATAAAATCATTTAATCAAATAATTTAATTGATCTTCAGATCTCTTAGACATTCCATAAGCAAGTTCAATTATTACTTTTGATACATGCCGGCTTCATACCTAATAATTAGCATTCTTTTCATTAATCCCGTCGCCTATAAGAATACTAAATAATGCCCTTTATAAAAAACCTCTCCTTAACAATTACGCACTTTCAGCTAGTAAAATCCAAGCTTCTTTAGATGGTATTTACAGGATAATGAAGTACCAAGTTTTCAGCAAGCTTTACTTTCAAAGCTTATTGAGAAGACTTATCGAAGTTGTCTATTGTTTATTTTGCAGTGCACCGAATTCCGAAGAAGCTCTTTATTAGAACGACGGGTCAGGGCCGGATCAAAGAATTAAACGAAAAAATAAACGAATACATTTATTTTAAGCCGAGGCCATGAGACAGATGGGCAACGATCGTCACACAGTGGGTGCCTGAAGACGAGCGACGGCGCCGAGGAAGGCCTAGTAGACGCTGACGTGACGATCTCGATGCCTTCGAGACAGATTGGTGGGGTTTGGCACGCGAGCGAAAGTCCTGGAAGACAGTGAGGGAGACCTTTGCCCAGCAGCGGGATGATATAGGTTGAAAAAAAAATATATAACGGGTAGTTTTTTTTTCGAGAAGTCTTTTTTTATGTTTTGAGAAACTGTCACTTGAATATGGTCTGTATATTACCAAACAGTCAGTATATAATTATTAGCGCATTTGTCTGCAAATGTATAAATTAAAATGCAAATTAGTAAGCTCTAATTTCTAGTACGTATTGATTTATTTACTGTGGATTAAGGCTGACTAAGCTAAGACCTTAGTATTTGACTACGTGATGACTATGGCACAGAAACTTGGTCTCTTACTATGGACCTCATAAGAAGGCTCAAGATCGCTCAGCGTGATATGAAGAGGGCTATGCCTGGTGTTTGCGTAAAACATATAACCATGGTAAAACAGGTGGTATGTACACAAACATTTAACATTGAATTTGGCTCAAGTATGCTGCATTTAACCACCAGGCTCTGTATGGCTCCCGTATAAGTTATAGACTTATACGGGAGCCATACAGAGCCTGGCGTTATCCATGACCGCATTTTCCATGAGCAAATAAAATCAAATAATTTATTTCGTACAAAAATATATTACATAGGAAACAAAAAAGAACGTTGACAATTGCAAAAAGTTATGTCCCTGTAGTTGGCAAGGGATGTGCAACAGGCTATCAGAGAGATATTGAGATATTGGGGTTCTAGAAGGGTGCGTGTAGCTTTAGTGACACCAAAAAAGTATAACCAATTCACATGAACTCCCGTTACCTGTAATTTGAATGAAGCTGTAGGTCAAGTAGGTTGGTTAATCATTTCGTGGCACTATATTGATAGTCAAAGATTACGACAAAATATTTTTTTGTTATTATGGGAGACTCGCGAGATTTCAGTTCGAACCACTAGTTTAAATAAATTATAGGCTAACGTTTGACCATGATCTCACCTGTCGATATGTTAATAAATACCTCAGTCCAACCCTGATAAGGCACCTGTTTTATTGAAGTTGGAATGGCTTTCTCCCTCAAACGGTGTGAGTTCGAGCTTTTAGTTAGATTGCTTGATGAACTTTGCTCTGGCATTTTACTCCCTAGGGACACTGGACTTACAGAACAACACTTATAGAAATCCTTATGTAAATGTTATTTTTACTTCTACGCACGGCCATATAATTATTAATATAAATATTTCAATATTTCTATATTATACTAGCTGACCCACCCGCGGCTTCGCACGCATGAACTTTCTTCGGGATAAAAACTATATAAAACACTCTTGTCTAAGTGACGTGATATTTTATGTCATAGAACAACGGTTAAGTTAATAGGTCGGGGAAAAAGTCTTTTCGCATTATAGTATTTCAGCTAACCTTAGTGCAGTGTAGATTATCGTAAATAATGTAATCGTCTTCGTTATTATCGTGATCGGCATATTCAAAATTGCCAGCAAAATTGCCAACAAAATTGCAAACAAAGTTGCCAACAAAATTGCCAGCAAAATTGCCAGCAAAATTGCCAACAAAATTGCCAGCAAAATTGCCAGCAAAATTGCCAACAAAATTGCCATCAAAATTGCCAGCAAAATTGCCAGCAAAATTGCCAACAAAATTGCCAACAAAGTTGCCAACAAATTTGCCACCAACAAATTTGCCAACAAAGTTGCCAACAAATTGGCCAACAAAGTTGCCAAAAAAATTGCCAACAAAATTGCCAACAAAGTTGCCAACAAAATTCAGCAAAATTGCCAGCAAAATTGCTATCAAAATTGCCATCAAAATTGCCAGCAAAGTAAAGTTGCCAACAAATTTGCCAACAAAGTTGCCAACAAATTTGCCAACAAAGTTGCCAACAAAATTGCCAGCAAAATTGCCAGCAAAATTGCCAAAAAAATTGCCATCAAAATTGCCAGCAAAGTTGCCAACAAAATTGCCAGCAAAATTGCCAACAAAATTGCCAACAAAATTGCCAGCAAAATTGCCAGCAAAGTAAAGTTGCCAACAAATTTGCCAACAAAGTTACCAAAAAAATTGCCAGCAAAATTGCCAACAAAATTGCCCACCAACCAAAATACCCCTAAAAAGAGTAACCAATATAGATTACCTGCCGTTACTGATTGGTCATAAAGGAGTGTATTAATGAAAAATTAAATGAAAACTTGTAAAGCATCGAGGTGTTTTTCTATTAAGCTCGCTTTCAAATGCTAAGATTACAATAAGAATAATTTAAGCTTAAAACTAAGTACAATAAGTAAATAAATGCAAAGAATACATATAGTTAAAGGAATATATATGTAGATACAGATATATAGATAATTATTATAATTTTAATGAACGGGTGAGTCTGTTTGTATGTGTGGGTGAGTGAGTTAAAGTGTGTGTGTGTGTGTATGCGCGTGGGGGTATGTAGTATGCGTGAGCTATTATGAATTTATGATTTATGATAATTTATGATTGTTTAGGGAGTTTTAGGGAGATAACAAAGTCTTCTGTTTCTTCGTAGGAGAGGGATAGGAGTCATTTCTTATATATAATTTTGCAGTGATAATGTGTTAGGGGGTAGATATCAAGAAGTTGTAAGTTGTCAAATCATACAAATACGTCAAATTTAAACATGGTTAGTCGCAATCCAATAAAAATATCTTATATTAATATGAAATAATATATAAACTACGAGAAAATTACTTCCAACCATATGAGTCATCTAGAAAACTAATCTAGGTAGCCTTGAATAGCATCGAACAAACACAGCTAAAGATGAGCTTCTGTGTAAAGGATTTCATTGGCCTAGTCTGTTCTGCAACCACTCAGCTCAGTTCTGGCTTAGAGTAAGCCTGGATTATCAGGAAACTAATGAAGATAATGGTTGTTTGTTACATACAAGCTAATGACGACCACCGTGGCATAGTGGGCGACTAGCCGCGCAGGAGGTGGCGGGCTCGATTCCCGCCGCGGAACAAATGTTTGCATGATCTACAGATATTTGTTCCGGGTCTGGATGTTTTTCTATACATAATAAATATGTATTTACAAAAAATAAGTATATTAGTATTCTATCAGTTATCTGGTTCTCATAGTACAAGCTCTGCTTAGTTTGGGGCGGGATAGCGCTGTGTGAAATATCCAGCGAAATTTATTTATTATTTTATAACGACGTGTTTTGTTGGATTTGATGTACTGTCTTGCCTGATGTAACTTTAGGACCCCCAGTCTATCTGTCAGTTTGTTACGTTTTTATCTTTAAACGCCTAGACCGATTTCAATAAATCTTGGTCTATATATAGGGTGTTTGATAATATACGCACAAAAATTAAAGAGGTTATTTTGATGAGCATAATCGATATATTTGTGAAATGTTTACCATAGAAACGTGAAATTTATTTTGGTATGTAAAAACAAACAATTTATTGAATTGACAAAATTCACAGGGTACACCAGTGACCCCACAATGCTGAAATTTGGTATGCCCGTAGCTTTAATAAACACAAATATAGGCAAAAGTCTGAAATCGAGAATAACTGCATTTTGTACCCCAAAAAAAGGAACCAATTAACATGAACTCCCGTTACCTGTAATTTGAATGAAACTGTAGGTCATGTAAGGTGGTTGTTTATATCGTGTTTTGAGACTATTTTGAGAGTCAAAAATTACGAATAATATATTTTTGTTTTAATGGAAGACTCACGAGATCTCAGTTCGGGGCGAACCGCTACTTATTAAAGTTCAGTAGACTCAACTGCAGTTTACAAGCAAGTAAACAACTGTAGTCCATCAACTTAGTTCGTATTATTTTAATCGGAGACTCGGAGTGGTTCTCTCCGAAGATCCCGCGATCTCAGTTCGGGGCGAACTACTAGTTATCAAGATTAGATTAGAAAATTCTTTTTTGCACTAAAAAAATAATAGATAGGCAAACTTAATACTAATTAGCATTTTCTTCTAGCTAACTCTTGTGTAGTGCAGATTAAGTGGCATTGCTTCCCAGAAAATAGATTCACAAAAAAGTTTAATTTAGAACATAGGTACCTACTATAAAAAAACTTAATAACAATAATACACATACATAAATACACACGAACCGCTCAATTTTGTTGGCAATTTTGCTGGCAATTTTGTTGGCAACTTTGTTGGCAATTTTGTTGGCAATTTTGCTGGCAATTTTGCTGGCAATTTTTCTGGCAATTTTGATGGTAATTTTGCTGGCAATTTTGCTGGCAATTTTGTTGGCAACTTTGCTGGCAATTTTGATGGCAAGTTTGTTGGCAACTTTGCTGGCAATTTTGATGGCAATTTTGTTGGCAATTTTGCTGGCAATTTTGCTGGCAATTTTGTTGGCAACTTTGCTGGCAAATTTGTTGGCAACTTTGTTGGCAAATTTGTTGGCAACTTTACTTTGCTGGCAATTTTGATGGCAATTTTGATAGCAATTTTGCTGGCAATTTTGCTGAATTTTGTTGGCAACTTTGTTGGCAATTTTGTTGGCAATTTTGCTGGCAATTTTGTTGGCAACTTTGTTGGCAATTTTGATAGCAATTTTGCTGAATTTTGTTGGCAAATTTGTTGGCAACTTTACTTTGCTGGCAATTTTGATGGCAATTTTGATAGCAATTTTGCTGAATTTTGTTGGCAAATTTGTTGGTGGCAAATTTGTTGGCAACTTTGTTGGCAATTTTGTTGGCAATTTTGCTGGCAATTTTGCTGGCAATTTTGATGGCAATTTTGTTGGCAATTTTGCTGGCAATTTTGCTGGCAATTTTGTGGGCAATTTTGCTGGCAATTTTGCTGGCAATTTTGTTGGCAACTTTGTTGGCAATTTTGAATATGCCGATCACGATAATAACGAAGACGATTACATTATTTACGATAATCTACACTGCACTAAGGTTAGCTGAAATAAAATGCTAATTAGCGTTAAGTTTGCCTATGTATTGTGTGTGTGTGTGGAATTTCTCTGATTTAAGTATTTACGCGATGGCAATTTTGCTGGCAATTTTGTTGGCAACTTTGTTGGCAAATTTGTTGGCAACTTTACTTTGCTGGCAATTTTGATGGCAATTTTGATAGCAATTTTGCTGAATTTTGTTGGCAAATTTGTTGGCAACTTTACTTTGCTGGCAATTTTGATGGCAATTTTGATAGCAATTTTGCTGAATTTTGTTGGCAACTTTGTTGGCAATTTTGTTGGCAATTTTGCTGTCAATTTTGCTGGCAATTTTGATGGCAATTTTGTTGGCAATTTTGCTGGCAATTTTGCTGGCAATTTTGTTGGCAACTTTGTTGGCAATTTTGTGGGCAATTTTGCTGGCAATTTTGAATATGCCGATCACGATAATAACGAAGACGATTACATTATTTACGATAATCTACACTGCACTAAGGTTAGCTGAAATAAAATGCTAATTAGCGTTAAGTTTGCCTATGTATTGTGTGTGTGTGGAATTTCTCTGATTTAAGTATTTACGCGATGGCAATTTTGCTGGCAATTTTGTTGGCAACTTTGTTGGCAAATTTGTTTGGCAACTTTACTTTGCTGGCAATTTTGATGGCAATTTTGATAGCAATTTTGCTGAATTTTGTTGGCAACTTTGTTGGCAATTTTGTTGGCAATTTTGCTGGCAATTTTGTTGGCAACTTTGTTGGCAACTTTGTTGGCAATTTTGTTGGCAATTTTGCTGGCAATTTTGAATATGCCGATCACGATAATAACGAAGACGATTACATTATTTACGATAATCTACACTGCACTAAGGTTAGCTGAAATAAAATGCTAATTAGCGTTAAGTTTGCCTATGTATTGTGTGTGTGTGGAATTTCTCTGATTTAAGTATTTACGCGATGGGTTTTCGGTAATTGTCAAGTTCTTTCTTTAATTACTACTTTTTAATTCAGTGCATAAAGCTGACAGTTCCCGAGAACCCTATCAGTGGAGCGGCAGCAGCAGATGTTTCTGCCAAGGCGAGGCTGAAAACCAGCGTAGCTGAGCCCTCGACCTATTTACCACCACCCTCTACCTTAGTGCTACCTACGATAATGTACTAAAGTTACTTAGAATTAGGCCTACTATTAAACTTACCTAGCTTTATTTAGTACTTATTGTACCTACCAACTTCTGTTAGCATAAGAGGTGTGTGTGTAAATAAATGCCCTATTATTTTATTTTTATTGGATTGCGACTAACCATGTTTAAATTTGACGTATTTGTATGATTTGACAACTTACAACTTCTTGATATCTGCCCCCTAACACATTATTACTGCAAAATTATATAAAAGAAATGACTCCTATCCCTCTCCTACGAAGAAACAGAAGACTTTGTTATCTCCCTAAAACTCCCTAAACAATCATAAATTATCATAAATCATAAATTCATAATAGCTCACGCATACTACATACCCCCACGCGCATACACACACACACTATAACTCACTCACCCACACATACAAACAGACTCACCCGTTCATTAAAATTATAATTATTATCTATATATCTGTATCTACATATATATTCCTTTAACTATATGTATTCTTTGCATTTATTTACTTATTGTACTTAGTTTTATGCTTAAATTATTCTTATTGTAATCTTAGCATTTGAAAGCGAGCTTAATAGAAAAACACCTCGATGCTTTACAAGTTTTCATTTAATTTTTCATTAATACACTCCTTTATGACCAATCAGTAACAGCAGGTAATCTATATTGGTTACTCTTTTTAGGGGTATTTTGGTTGGTGGGCAATTTTGTTGGCAATTTTGCTGGCAATTTTTTTGGCAACTTTGTTGGCAAATTTGTTGGCAACTTTGTTGGCAAATTTGTTGGCAAATTTGTTGGCAAATTTGTTGGCAACTTTACTTTGCTGGCAATTTTGCTGGCAATTTTGCTGAATTTTGTTGGCAATTTTGCTGGCAATTTTGTTGGCAATTTTGTTGGCAATTTTGCTGGCAATTTTGTTGGCAAC
Organism: Philereme transversata; assembly: GCA_963924445.1. NCBI lineage: Eukaryota > Metazoa > Arthropoda > Insecta > Lepidoptera > Geometridae > Philereme > Philereme transversata. The sequence continues at coordinate 12,458,983 of OZ004353.1, forward strand.
TTTGCTGGCAATTTTGATGGCAATTTTGTTGGCAATTTTGCTGGCAATTTTGCTGGCAATTTTGTTGGCAACTTTGTTGGCAAATTTGTTGGCAACTTTGTTGGCAAATTTGTTGGCAACTTTACTTTGCTGTCAATTTTGATGGCAATTTTGATAGCAATTTTGCTGGCAATTTTGCTGAATTTTGTTGGCAACTTTGTTGGCAACTTTGTTGGCAATTTTGTTGGCAATTTTGCTGGCAATTTTGTTGGCAACTTTGTTGGCAAGTTTGTTGGCAACTTTGCTGGCAATTTTGCTGGCAATTTTGTTGGCAATTTTGCTGGCAATTTTGTTGGCAACTTTGTTGGCAATTTTGTTGGCAATTTTGCTGGCAATTTTGAATATGCCGATCACGATAATAACGAAGACGATTACATTATTTACGATAATCTACACTGCACTAAGGTTAGCTGAAATAAAATGCTAATTAGCGTTAAGTTTGCCTATGTATTGTGTGTGTGTGGAATTTCTCTGATTTAAGTATTTACGCGATGGCAATTTTGCTGGCAATTTTGTTGGCAACTTTGTTGGCAAATTTGTGGGCAACTTTACTTTGCTGGAAATTTTGATGGCAATTTTGATAGCAATTTTGCTGAATTTTGCTGGCAACTTTGTTGGCAATTTTGTTGGCAATTTTGCTGGCAAATTTGTTGGCAACTTTGTTGGCAAATTTGTTGGCAACTTTACTTTGCTGGCAATTTTGCTGGCAATTTTGCTGAATTTTGTTGGCAATTTTGCTGGCAATTTTGTTGGCAATTTTGTTGGCAATTTTGCTGGCAATTTTGTTGGCAACTTTGCTGGCAATTTTGATGGCAATTTTGTTGGCAATTTTGCTGGCAATTTTGCTGGCAATTTTGTTGGCAACTTTGTTGGCAAATTTGTTGGCAACTTTGTTGGCAAATTTGTTGGCAACTTTACTTTGCTGTCAATTTTGATGGCAATTTTGATAGCAATTTTGCTGGCAATTTTGCTGAATTTTGTTGGCAACTTTGTTGGCAACTTTGTTGGCAATTTTGTTGGCAATTTTGCTGGCAATTTTGTTGGCAACTTTGTTGGCAACTTTGTTGGCAAGTTTGTTGGCAACTTTGCTGGCAATTTTGCTGGCAATTTTGTTGGCAATTTTGCTGGCAATTTTGTTGGCAACTTTGTTGGCAATTTTGTTGGCAATTTTGCTGGCAATTTTGAATATGCCGATCACGATAATAACGAAGACGATTACATTATTTACGATAATCTACACTGCACTAAGGTTAGCTGAAATAAAATGCTAATTAGCGTTAAGTTTGCCTATGTATTGTGTGTGTGTGGAATTTCTCTGATTTAAGTATTTACGCGATGGCAATTTTGCTGGCAATTTTGTTGGCAACTTTGTTGGCAAATTTGTGGGCAACTTTAGTTTGCTGGCAATTTTGATGGCAATTTTGATAGCAATTTTGCTGAATTTTGTTGGCAACTTTGTTGGCAATTCTGTTGGCAATTTTGCTGGCAATTTTGTTGGCAACTTTGTTGGCAACTTTGTTGGCAAGTTTGTTGGCAACTTTGTTGGCAAATTTGTTGGCAACTTTGTTGGCAATTTTGTTGGCAATTTTGCTGGCAATTTTGCTGGCAATTTTGATGGCAATTTTGTTAGCAATTTTGCTGGCAATTTTGCTGGCAATTTTGTTGGCAACTTTGTTGGCAATTTTGATAGCAATTTTGCTGAATTTTGTTGGCAAATTTGTTGGCAACTTTACTTTGCTGGCAATTTTGATGGCAATTTTGATAGCAATTTTGCTGAATTTTGTTGGCAACTTTGTTGGCAATTTTGTTGGCAATTTTGCTGGCAATTTTGCTGGCAATTTTGATGGCAATTTTGTTGGCAATTTTGCTGACAATTTTCCTGGCAATTTTGTTGGCAACTTTGTTGGCAATTTTGTTGGCAATTTTGCTGGCAATTTTGAATATGCCGATCACGATAATAACGAAGACGATTACATTATTTACGATAATCTACACTGCACTAAGGTTAGCTGAAATAAAATGCTAATTAGCGTTAAGTTTGCCTATGTATTGTGTGTGTGTGGAATTTCTCTGAATCAAGTATTTACGCGATGGGTTTTCGGTAATTGTCAAGTTCTTTCTTTAATTACTACTTTTTAATTCAGTGCATAAAGCTGACAGTTCCCGAGAACCCTATCAGTGGAGCGGCAGCAGCAGATGTTTCTGCCAAGGCGAGGCTGAAAACCAGCGTAGCTGAGCCCTCGACCTATTTACCACCACCCTCTACCTTAGTGCTACCTACGATAATGTACTAAAGTTACTTAGAATTAGGCCTACTATTAAACTTACCTAGCTTTATTTAGTACTTATTGTACCTACCAACTTCTGTTAGCATAAGAGGTGTGTGTGTAAATAAATGCCCTATTATTTTATTTTTATTGGATTGCGACTAACCATGTTTAAATTTGACGTATTTGTATGATTTGACAACTTACAACTTCTTGATATCTACCCCCTAACACATTATTACTGCAAAATTATATATAAGAAATGACTCCTATCCCTCTCCTACGAAGAAACAGAAGACTTTGTTATCTCCCTAAAACTCCCTAAACAATCATAAATTATCATAAATCATAAATTCATAATAGCTCACGCATACTACATACCCCCACGCGCATACACACACACACTATAACTCACTCACCCACACATACAAACAGACTCACCCGTTCATTAAAATTATAATAATTATCTATATATCTGTATCTACATATATATTCCTTTAACTATATGTATTCTTTGCATTTATTTACTTATTGTACTTAGTTTTATGCTTAAATTATTCTTATTGTAATCTTAGCATTTGAAAGCGAGCTTAATAGAAAAACACCTCGATGCTTTACAAGTTTTCATTTAATTTTTCATTAATACACTCCTTTATGACCAATCAGTAACAGCAGGTAATCTATATTGGTTACTCTTTTTAGGGGTATTTTGGTTGGTGGGCAATTTTGTTGGCAATTTTGCTGGCAATTTTTTTGGCAACTTTGTTGGCAAATTTGTTGGCAACTTTGTTGGCAAATTTGTTGGCAAATTTGTTGGCAAATTTGTTGGCAACTTTACTTTGCTGGCAATTTTGCTGGCAATTTTGCTGAATTTTGTTGGCAATTTTGCTGGCAATTTTGTTGGCAATTTTGTTGGCAATTTTGTTGGCAATTTTGCGGGCAAATTTTCTGGCAATTTTGTTGGCAACTTTGTTGGCAATTTTGTTGGCAATTTTGCTGGCAATTTTGAATATGCCGATCACGATAATAACGAAGACGATTACATTATTTATGATAATCTACCAGTGTAGATGTGTGTGTGTAGTGTAGTGTGTCACTAAGGTTAGCTGAAATAAAATGCTAATTAGCGTTAAGTTTGCCTATGTATTGTGTGTGTGTGGAATTTCTCTGATTTAAGTATTTACGCGATGGCAATTTTGCTGGCAATTTTGTTGGCAACTTTGTTGGCAAATTTGTTGGCAACTTTACTTTGCTGGCAATTTTGATGGCAATTTTGATAGCAATTATGCTGAATTTTGTTGGCAACTTTGTTGGCAATTTTGTTGGCAATTTTGCTGGCAATTTTGCTGGCAATTTTGATGGCAATTTTGTTGGCAATTTTGCTGGCAATTTTGAATATGCCGATCACGATAATAACGAAGACGATTACATTATTTACGATAATCTACACTGCACTAAGGTTAGCTGAAATAAAATGCTAATTAGCGTTAAGTTTGCCTATGTATTGTGTGTGTGTGGAATTTCTCTGATTTAAGTATTTACGCGATGGCAATTTTGCTGGCAATTTTGTTGGCAACTTTGTTGGCAAATTTGTGGGCAACTTTACTTTGCTGGCAATTTTGATGGCAATTTTGATAGCAATTTTGCTGAATTTTGTTGGCAACTTTGTTGGCAATTTTGTTGGCAATTTTGTTGGCAACTTTGTTGGCAACTTTGTTGGCAAGTTTGTTGGCAACTTTGTTGGCAAATTTGTTGGCAATTTTGCTGGCAATTTTGTTGGCAACTTTGTTGGCAACTTTGTTGGCAAGTTTGTTGGCAACTTTGTTGGCAATTTTGTTGGCAATTTTGCTGGCAATTTTGCTGGCAATTTTGCTGGCAATTTTGATGGCAATTTTGTTGGCAATTTTGCTGGCCATTTTGCTGGCAATTTTGTTGGCAACTTTGTTGGCAATTTTGTTGGCAATTTTGCTGGCAATTTTGTTGGCAAGTTTGTTGGCAACTTTGTTGGCAAATTTGTTGGCAACTTTGTTGGCAATTTTGTTGGCAATTTTGCTGGCAATTTTGTTGGCAACTTTGTTGGCAACTTTGTTGGCAAGTTTGTTGGCAAGTTTGTTGGCAATTTTGTTGGCAATTTTGCTGGCAATTTTGCTGGCAACTTTGATGGCAATTTTGTTGGCAATTTTGCTGGCCATTTTGCTGGCAATTTTGTTGGCAACTTTGTTGGCAATTTTGTAGGCAATTTTGCTGGCAATTTTGAATATGCCGATCACGAAAATAACGAAGACGATTACATTATATACGATAATCTACACTGCACTAAGGTTAGCTGAAATAAAATGCTAATTAGCGTTAAGTTTGCCTATGTATTGTGTGTGTGTGGAATTTCTCTGATTTAAGTATTTACGCGATGGCAATTTTGCTGGCAATTTTGTTGGCAACTTTGTTGGCAAATTTGTGGGCAACTTTACTTTGCTGGCAATTTTGATGGCAATTTTGATAGCAATTTTGCTGAATTTTGTTGGCAACTTTGTTGGCAATTTTGTTGGCAATTTTGCTGGCATTTTTGTTGGCAACTTTGTTGGCAACTTTGTTGGCAATTTTGTTGGCAATTTTGCTGGCAATTTTGAATATGCCGATCACGATAATAACGAAGACGATTACATTATTTACGATAATCTACACTGCACTAAGGTTAGCTGAAATAAAATGCTAATTAGCGTTAAGTTTGCCTATGTATTGTGTGTGTGTGGAATTTCTCTGATTTAAGAATTTACGCGATGGCAATTTTGCTGGCAATTTTGTTGGCAACTTTGTTGGCAAATTTGTTGGCAACTTTACTTTGCTGGCAATTTTGATGGCAATTTTGATGGCAATTTTGCTGAATTTTGTTGGCAACTTTGTTGGCAATTCTGTTGGCAATTTTGCTGGCAATTTTGTTGGCAACTTTGTTGGCAACTTTGTTGGCAAGTTTGTTGGCAACTTTGTTGGCAAATTTGTTGGCAACTTTGTTGGCAATTTTGTTGGCAATTTTGCTGGCAATTTTGCTGGCAATTTTGATGGCAATTTTGTTGGCAATTTTGCTGGCAATTTTGCTGGCAATTTTGTTGGCAACTTTGTTAGCAATTTTGTTGGCAATTTTGCTGGCAATTTTGAATATGCCGATCACGATAATAACGAAGACGATTACATTATTTACGATAATCTACACTGCACTAAGGTTAGCTGAAATAAAATGCTAATTAGCGTTAAGTTTGCCTATGTATTGTGTGTGTGTGGAATTTCTCTGATTTAAGAATTTACGCGATGGCAATTTTGCTGGCAATTTTGTTGGCAACTTTGTTGGCAAATTTGTTGGCAACTTTACTTTGCTGGCAATTTTGATGGCAATTTTGATAGCAATTTTGCTGAATTTTGTTGGCAACTTTGTTGGCAATTTTGTTGGCAATTTTGCTGGCAATTTGGTTGGCAACTTTGTTGGCAACTTTGTTGGCAATTTTGTTGGCAATTTTGCTGGCAATTTTGAATATGCCGATCACGATAATAACGAAGACGATTACATTATTTACGATAATCTACACTGCACTAAGGTTAGCTGAAATAAAATGCTAATTAGCGTTAAGTTTGCCTATGTATTGTGTGTGTGTGGAATTTCTCTGATTTAAGTATTTACGCGATGGGTTTTCGGTAATTGTCAAGTTCTTTCTTTAATTACTACTTTTTAATTCAGTGCATAAAGCTGACAGTTCCCGAGAACCCTATCTGTGGAGCGGCAGCAGCAGATGTTTCTGCCAAGGCGAGGCTGAAAACCAGCGTAGCTGAGCCCTCGACCTATTTACCACCACCCTCTACCTTAGTGCTACCTACGATAATGTACTAAAGTTACTTAGAATTAGGCCTACTATTAAACTTACCTAGCTTTATTTAGTACTTATTGTACCTACCAACTTCTGTTAGCATAAGAGGTGTGTGTGTAAATAAATGCCCTATTATTTTATTTTTATTGGATTGCGACTAACCATGTTTAAATTTGACGTATTTGTATGATTTGACAACTTACAACTTCTTGATATCTACCCCCTAACACATTATCACTGCAAAATTATATATAAGAAATGACTCCTATCCCTCTCCTACGAAGAAACAGAAGACTTTGTTATCTCCCTAAAACTCCCTAAACAATCATAAATTATCATAAATCATAAATTCATAATAGCTCACGCATACTACATACCCCCACGCGCATACACACACACACACTATAACTCACTCACCCACACATACAAACAGACTCACCCGTTCATTAAAATTATAATAATTATCTATATATCTGTATCTACATATATATTCCTTTAACTATATGTATTATTTGCATTTATTTACTTATTGTACTTAGTTTTAAGCTTAAATTATTCTTATTGTAATCTTAGCATTTGAAAGCGAGCTTAATAGAAAAACACCTCGATGCTTTACAAGTTTTCATTTAATTTTTCATTAATACACTCCTTTATGACCAATCAGTAACAGCAGGTAATCTATATTGGTTACTCTTTTTAGGGGTATTTTGGTTGGTGGGCAATTTTGTTGGCAATTTTGCTGGCAATTTTTTTGGCAACTTTGTTGGCAAATTTGTTGGCAACTTTGTTGGCAAATTTGTTGGCAACTTTACTTTGCTGGCAATTTTGCTGGCAATTTTGCTGAATTTTGTTGGCAATTTTGCTGGCAATTTTGTTGGCAATTTTGTTGGCAATTTTGTTGGCAATTTTGCTGGCAATTTTTCTGGCAATTTTGTTGGCAACTTTGTTGGCAATTTTGTTGGCAATTTTGCTGGCAATTTTGAATATGCCGATCACGATAATAACGAAGACGATTACATTATTTACGATAATCTACCAGTGTAGATGTGTGTGTGTAGTGTAGTGTGTCACTAAGGTTAGCTGAAATAAAATGCTAATTAGCGTTAAGTTTGCCTATGTATTGTGTGTGTGTGGAATTTCTCTGATTTAAGTATTTACGCGATGGCAATTTTGCTGGCAATTTTGTTGGCAACTTTGTTGGCAAATTTGTTGGCAACTTTACTTTGCTGGCAATTTTGATGGCAATTTTGATAGCAATTATGCTGAATTTTGTTGGCAACTTTGTTGGCAATTTTGTTGGCAATTTTGCTGGCAATTTTGCTGGCAATTTTGATGGCAATTTTGTTGGCAATTTTGCTGGCAATTTTGAATATGCCGATCACGATAATAACGAAGACGATTACATTATTTACGATAATCTACACTGCACTAAGGTTAGCTGAAATAAAATGCTAATTAGCGTTAAGTTTGCCTATGTATTGTGTGTGTGTGGAATTTCTCTGATTTAAGTATTTACGCGATGGCAATTTTGCTGGCAATTTTGTTGGCAACTTTGTTGGCAAATTTGTGGGCAACTTTACTTTGCTGGCAATTTTGATGGCAATTTTGATAGCAATTTTGCTGAATTTTGTTGGCAACTTTGTTGGCAATTTTGTTGGCAATTTTGCTGGCAATTTTGTTGGCAACTTTGTTGGCAACTTTGTTGGCAAGTTTGTTGGCAACTTTGTTGGCAAATTTGTTGGCAATTTTGCTGGCAATTTTGTTGGCAACTTTGTTGGCAACTTTGTTGGCAAGTTTGTTGGCAACTTTGTTGGCAATTTTGTTGGCAATTTTGCTGGCAATTTTGCTGGCAATTTTGCTGGCAATTTTGATGGCAATTTTGTTGGCAATTTTGCTGGCCATTTTGCTGGCAATTTTGTTGGCAACTTTGTTGGCAATTTTGTTGGCAATTTTGCTGGCAATTTTGTTGGCAAGTTTGTTGGCAACTTTGTTGGCAAATTTGTTGGCAACTTTGTTGGCAATTTTGTTATCAATTTTGCTGGCAATTTTGTTGGCAACTTTGTTGGCAACTTTGTTGGCAAGTTTGTTGGCAACTTTGTTGGCAATTTTGTTGGCAATTTTGCTGGCAATTTTGCTGGCAACTTTGATGGCAATTTTGTTGGCAATTTTGCTGGCCATTTTGCTGGCAATTTTGTTGGCAACTTTGTTGGCAATTTTGTAGGCAATTTTGCTGGCAATTTTGAATATGCCGATCACGAAAATAACGAAGACGATTACATTATATACGATAATCTACACTGCACTAAGGTTAGCTGAAATAAAATGCTAATTAGCGTTAAGTTTGCCTATGTATTGTGTGTGTGTGGAATTTCTCTGATTTAAGTATTTACGCGATGGCAATTTTGCTGGCAATTTTGTTGGCAACTTTGTTGGCAAATTTGTGGGCAACTTTACTTTGCTGGCAATTTTGATGGCAATTTTGATAGCAATTTTGCTGAATTTTGTTGGCAACTTTGTTGGCAATTTTGTTGGCAATTTTGCTGGCAATTTTGTTGGCAACTTTGTTGGCAACTTTGTTGGCAAGTTTGTTGCCAACTTTGTTGGTAAATTTGTTGGCAACTTTGTTGGCAATTTTGTTGGCAATTTTGCTGGCAATTTTGCTGGCAATTTTGCTGGCAATTTTTCTTGCAATTTTGTTGGCAACTTTGTTGGCAATTTTGTTGGCAATTTTGCTGGCAATTTTGAATATGCCGATCACGATAATAACGAAGACGATTACATTATTTACGATAATCTACACTGCACTAAGGTTAGCTGAAATAAAATGCTAATTAGCGTTAAGTTTGCCTATGTATTGTGTGTGTGTGGAATTTCTCTGATTTAAGTATTTACGCGATGGCAATTTTGCTGGCAATTTTGTTGGCAACTTTGTTGGCAAATTTGTGGGCAACTTTACTTTGCTGGAAATTTTGATGGCAATTTTGATAGCAATTTTGCTGAATTTTGCTGGCAACTTTGTTGGCAATTTTGTTGGCAATTTTGCTGGCATTTTTGTTGGCAACTTTGTTGGCAACTTTGTTGGCAATTTTGTTGGCAATTTTGCTGGCAATTTTGAATATGCCGATCACGATAATAACGAAGACGATTACATTATTTACGATAATCTACACTGCACTAAGGTTAGCTGAAATAAAATGCTAATTAGCGTTAAGTTTGCCTATGTATTGTGTGTGTGTGGAATTTCTCTGATTTAAGAATTTACGCGATGGCAATTTTGCTGGCAATTTTGTTGGCAACTTTGTTGGCAAATTTGTTGGCAACTTTACTTTGCTGGCAATTTTGATGGCAATTTTGATAGCAATTTTGCTGAATTTTGTTGGCAACTTTGTTGGCAATTCTGTTGGCAATTTTGCTGGCAATTTTGTTGGCAACTTTGTTGGCAACTTTGTTGGCAAGTTTGTTGGCAACTTTGTTGGCAAATTTGTTGGCAACTTTGTTGGCAATTTTGTTGGCAATTTTGCTGGCAATTTTGCTGGCAATTTTGATGGCAATTTTGTTGGCAATTTTGCTGGCAATTTTGCTGGCAATTTTGTTGGCAACTTTGTTAGCAATTTTGTTGGCAATTTTGCTGGCAATTTTGAATATGCCGATCACGATAATAACGAAGACGATTACATTATTTACGATAATCTACACTGCACTAAGGTTAGCTGAAATAAAATGCTAATTAGCGTTAAGTTTGCCTATGTATTGTGTGTGTGTGGAATTTCTCTGATTTAAGTATTTACGCGATGGGTTTTCGGTAATTGTCAAGATCTTTCTTTAATTACTACTTTTTAATTCAGTTCATAAAGCTGACAGTTCCCGAGAACCCTATCTGTGGAGCGGCAGCAGCAGATGTTTCTGCCAAGGCGAGGCTGAAAACCAGCGTAGCTGAGCCCTCGACCTATTTACCACCACCCTCTACCTTAGTGCTACCTACGATAATGTACTAAAGTTACTTAGAATTAGGCCTACTATTAAACTTACCTAGCTTTATTTAGTACTTATTGTACCTACCAACTTCTGTTAGCATAAGAGGTGTGTGTGTAAATAAATGCCCTATTATTTTATTTTTATTGGATTGCGACTAACCATGTTTAAATTTGACGTATTTGTATGATTTGACAACTTACAACTTCTTGATATCTACCCCCTAACACATTATCACTGCAAAATTATATATAATACATGACTCCTATCCCTCTCCTACGAAGAAACAGAAGACTTTGTTATCTCCCTAAAACTCCCTAAACAATCATAAATTATCATAAATCATAAATTCATAATAGCTCACGCATACTACATACCCCCACGCGCATACACACACACACACACTTTAACTCACTCACCCACACATACAAACAGACTCACCCGTTCATTAAAATTATAATAATTATCTATATATCTGTATCTACATATATATTCCTTTAACTATATGTATTCTTTGCATTTATTTACTTATTGTACTTAGTTTTAAGCTTAAATTATTCTTATTGTAATCTTAGCATTTGAAAGCGAGCTTAATAGAAAAACACCTCGATGCTTTACAAGTTTTCATTTAATTTTTCATTAATACACTCCTTTATGACCAATCAGTAACGGCAGGTAATCTATATTGGTTACTCTTTTTAGGGTATTTTGGTTGGTGGGCAATTTTGTTGGCAATTTTGCTGGCAATTTTGTTGGCAACTTTGCTGGCAATTTTGATGGCAATTTTGCTGGCAATTTTGTTGGCAACTTTGTTGGCAAATTTGTTGGCAACTTTGTTGGCAAATTTGTTGGCAACTTTGTTGGCAAATTTGTTGGCAACTTTACTTTGCTGGCAATTTTGATGGCAATTTTGATAGCAATTTTGTTGGCAATTTTGCTGGCAATTTTGCTGGCAATTTTGTTGGCAATTTTGCTGGCAATTTTGCTGGCAATTTTGTTGGCAAGTTTGTTGGCAATTTTGTTGGCAATTTTGTTGGCAATTTTGCTGGCAATTTTGTTGGCAACTTTGCTGGCAATTTTGATGGCAATTTTGTTGGCAATTTTGCTGGCAACTTTGTTGGCAACTTTGCTGGCAATTTTGATGGCAATTTTGTTGGCAATTTTGCTGGCAATTTTGCTGGCAATTTTGTTGGCAACTTTGTTGGCAAATTTGTTGGCAACTTTGTTGGCAAATTTGTTGGCAACTTTACTTTGCTGGCAATTTTGCTGAATTTTGTTGGCAATTTTGCTGGCAATTTTGTTGGCAATTTTGTTGGCAATTTTGCTGGCAATTTTGTTGGCAACTTTGCTGGCAATTTTGATGGCAATTTTGTTGGCAATTTTGCTGGCACATTTGCTGGCAATTTTGTTGGCAACTTTGTTGGCAAATTTGTTGGCAACTTTGTTGGCTAATTTGTTGGCAACTTTACTTTGCTGGCAATTTTGATGGCAATTTTGATAGCAATTTTGCTGGCAATTTTGCTGAATTTTGTTGGCAACTTTGTTAGCAATTTTGTTGGCAATTTTGCTGGCAATTTTGTTGGCAACTTTGTGGGCAACTTTGTTGGCAAGTTTGTTTGCAACTTTGTTGGCCAATTTGTTGGCAACTTTGTTGGCAAATTTGTTGGTGGCAAATTTGTTGGCAACTTTGTTGGCAATTTTGTTGGCAATTTTGCTGGCAATTTTGTTGGCAATTTTGCTGGCAATTTTGATGGCAATTTTGTTGGCAATTTTGCTGGCAATTTTGCTGGCAATTTTGTTGTGGCAATTTTGCTGGCAATTTTGCTGGCAATTTTGTTGGCAACTTTGCTGGCAATTTTGATGGCAATTTTGCTGGCAATTTTGTTGGCAACTTTGTTGGCAAATTTGTTGGCAACTTTGTTGGCAAATTTGTTGGCAACTTTGTTGGCAAATTTGTTGGCAACTTTACTTTGCTGGCAATTTTGATGGCAATTTTGATAGCAATTTTGTTGGCAATTTTGCTGGCAATTTTGCTGGCAATTTTGTTGGCAATTTTGCTGGCAATTTTGCTGGCAATTTTGTTGGCAAGTTTGTTGGCAATTTTGTTGGCAATTTTGTTGGCAATTTTGCTGGCAATTTTGTTGGCAACTTTGCTGGCAATTTTGATGGCAATTTTGTTGGCAATTTTGCTGGCAACTTTGTTGGCAACTTTGCTGGCAATTTTGATGGCAATTTTGTTGGCAATTTTGCTGGCAATTTTGCTGGCAATTTTGTTGGCAACTTTGTTGGCAAATTTGTTGGCAACTTTGTTGGCAAATTTGTTGGCAACTTTACTTTGCTGGCAATTTTGCTGAATTTTGTTGGCAATTTTGCTGGCAATTTTGTTGGCAATTTTGTTGGCAATTTTGCTGGCAATTTTGTTGGCAACTTTGCTGGCAATTTTGATGGCAATTTTGTTGGCAATTTTGCTGGCAATTTTGCTGGCAATTTTGTTGGCAACTTTGTTGGCAAATTTGTTGGCAACTTTGTTGGCTAATTTGTTGGCAACTTTACTTTGCTGGCAATTTTGATGGCAATTTTGATAGCAATTTTGCTGGCAATTTTGCTGAATTTTGTTGGCAACTTTGTTAGCAATTTTGTTGGCAATTTTGCTGGCAATTTTGTTGGCAACTTTGTGGGCAACTTTGTTGGCAAGTTTGTTTGCAACTTTGTTGGCCAATTTGTTGGCAACTTTGTTGGCAAATTTGTTGGTGGCAAATTTGTTGGCAACTTTGTTGGCAATTTTGTTGGCAATTTTGCTGGCAATTTTGTTGGCAATTTTGCTGGCAATTTTGATGGCAATTTTGTTGGCAATTTTGCTGGCAATTTTGCTGGCAATTTTGTTGTGGCAATTTTGCTGGCAATTTTGCTGGCAATTTTGTTGGCAACTTTGTTGGCAATTTTGTTGGCAATTTTGCTGGCAATTTTGAATATTCCGATCACGATAATAACGAAGACGATTACATTATTTACGATAATCTACACTGCACTAAGGTTAGCTGAAATAAAATGCTAATTAGCGTTAAGTTTGCCTATGTATTGTGTGTGTGTGGAATTTCTCTGATTTAAGTATTTACGCGATGGCAATTTTGCTGGCAATTTTGTTGGCAACTTTGTTGGCAAATTTGTGGGCAACTTTACTTTGCTGGCAATTTTGATGGCAATTTTGATAGCAATTTTGCTGAATTTTGTTGGCAACTTTGATGGCAATTTTGTTGGCAATTTTGCTGGCAATTTTGCTGGCAATTTTGATGGCAATTTTGTTGGCAATTTTGCTGGCAATTTTGCTGGCAATTTTGTTGGCAACTTTGTTGGCATTTTTGTTGGCAATTTTGCTGGCAATTTTGAATATGCCGATCACGATAATAACGAAGACGATTACATTATTTACGATAATCTACACTGCACTAAGGTTAGCTGAAATAAAATGCTAATTAGCGTTAAGTTTGCCTATGTATTGTGTGTGTGTGGAATTTCTCTGATTTAAGTATTTATGCGATGGCAATTTTGCTGGCAATTTTACTGGCAACTTTGTTGGCAAATTTGTGGGCAACTTTACTTTGCTGGCAATTTTGATGGCAATTTTGATAGCAATTTTGCTGAATTTTGTTGGCAACTTTGTTGGCAATTTTGTTGGCAATTTTGCTGGCAATTTTGTTGGCAACTTTGTTGGCAACTTTGTTGGCAAGTTTGTTGGTAAATTTGTTGGCAACTTTGTTGGCAAATTTGTTGGCAACTTTACTTTGCTGGCAATTTTGATGGCAATTTTGATAGCAATTTTGCTGGCAATTTTGCTGAATTTTGTTGGCAACTTTGTTGGCAATTTTGTTGGCAATTTTGCTGGCAATTTTGTTGGCAACTTTGTTGGCAACTTTGTTGGCAAGTTTGTTGGCAACTTTGTTGCCCAATTTGTTGGCAACTTTGTTGGCAAATTCGTTGGTGGCAAATTTGTTGGCAACTTTGTTGGCAATTTTGTTGGCAATTTTGCTGGCAATTTTGCTGGCAATTTTGATGGCAATTTTGTTGGCAATTTTGATGGCAATTTTGTTTGCAATTTTGCTGGCAATTTTGCTGGCAATTTTGTTGGCAATTTTGCTGGCAATTTTGCTGGCAATTTTGTTGGCAACTTTGTTGGCAATTTTGTTGGCAATTTTGCTGGCAATTTTGAATATGCCGATCACGATAATAACGAAGACGATTACATTATTTACGATAATCTACACTGCACTAAGGTTAGCTGAAATAAAATGCTAATTAGCGTTAAGTTTGCCTATGTATTGTGTGTGTGTGGAATTTCTCTGATTTAAGTATTTACGCGATGGCAATTTTGCTGGCAATTTTGTTGGCAACTTTGTTGGCAAATTTGTTGGCAACTTTACTTTGCTGGCAATTTTGATGGCAATTTTGATAGCAATTTTGCTGAATTTTGTTGGCAACTTTGTTGGCAATTTTGTTGGCAATTTTGCTGGCAATTTTGTTGGCAACTTTGTTGGCAAGTTTGTTGTCAACTTTGTTGGCAAATTTGTTGGCAACTTTGTTGGCAATTTTGTTGGCAATTTTGCTGGCAATTTTGCTTTCAATTTTGATGGCAATTTTGTTGGCAATTTTGCTGGCAATTTTGCTGGCAATTTTGTTGGCAACTTTGTTGGCAATTTTGTTGGCAATTTTGCTGGCAATTTTGAATATGCCGGTCACGATAATAACGAAGACGATTACATTATTTACGATAATCTACACTGCACTAAGGTTAGCTGAAATAAAATGCTAATTAGCGTTAAGTTTGCCTATGTATTGTGTGTGTGTGGAATTTCTCTGATTTAAGTATTTACGCGATGGCAATTTTGCTGGCAATTTTGTTGGCAACTTTGTTGGCAAATTTGTGGGCAACTTTACTTTGCTGGCAATTTTGATGGCAATTTTGATAGCAATTTTGCTGAATTTTGTTGGCAACTTTGATGGCAATTTTGTTGGCAATTTTGCTGGCAATTTTGCTGGCAATTTTGATGGCAATTTTGTTGGCAATTTTGCTGGCAATTTTGCTGGCAATTTTGTTGGCAACTTTGTTGGCATTTTTGTTGGCAATTTTGCTGGCAATTTTGAATATGCCGATCACGATAATAACGAAGACGATTACATTATTTACGATAATCTACACTGCACTAAGGTTAGCTGAAATAAAATGCTAATTAGCGTTAAGTTTGCCTATGTATTGTGTGTGTGTGGAATTTCTCTGATTTAAGTATTTATGCGATGGCAATTTTGCTGGCAATTTTACTGGCAACTTTGTTGGCAAATTTGTGGGCAACTTTACTTTGCTGGCAATTTTGATGGCAATTTTGATAGCAATTTTGCTGAATTTTGTTGGCAACTTTGTTGGCAATTTTGTTGGCAATTTTGCTGGCAATTTTGTTGGCAACTTTGTTGGCAACTTTGTTGGCAAGTTTGTTGGCAACTTTGTTGGTAAATTTGTTGGCAACTTTGTTGGCAATTTTGTTGGCAATTTTGCTAGCAATTTTGCTGGCAATTTTGATGGCAATTTTGTTGGCAATTTTGCTGGCAATTTTGAATATGCCGATCACGAAAATAACGAAGACGATTACATTATATACGATAATCTACACTGCACTAAGGTTAGCTGAAATAAAATGCTAATTAGCGTTAAGTTTGCCTATGTATTGTGTGTGTGTGGAATTTCTCTGATTTAAGTATTTACGCGATGGCAATTTTGCTGGCAATTTTGTTGGCAACTTTGTTGGCAAATTTGTGGGCAACTTTACTTTGCTGGCAATTTTGATGGCAATTTTGATAGCAATTTTGCTGAATTTTGTTGGCAACTTTGTTGGCAATTTTGTTGGCAATTTTGCTGGCAATTTTGTTGGCAACTTTGTTGGCAACTTTGTTGGCAAGTTTGTTGCCAACTTTGTTGGTAAATTTGTTGGCAACTTTGTTGGCAATTTTGTTGGCAATTTTGCTGGCAATTTTGCTGGCAATTTTGCTGGCAATTTTTCTTGCAATTTTGTTGGCAACTTTGTTGGCAATTTTGTTGGCAATTTTGCTGGCAATTTTGAATATGCCGATCACGATAATAACGAAGACGATTACATTATTTACGATAATCTACACTGCACTAAGGTTAGCTGAAATAAAATGCTAATTAGCGTTAAGTTTGCCTATGTATTGTGTGTGTGTGGAATTTCTCTGATTTAAGTATTTACGCGATGGGTTTTCGGTAATTGTCAAGATCTTTCTTTAATTACTACTTTTTAATTCAGTTCATAAAGCTGACAGTTCCCGAGAACCCTATCTGTGGAGCGGCAGCAGCAGATGTTTCTGCCAAGGCGAGGCTGAAAACCAGCGTAGCTGAGCCCTCGACCTATTTACCACCACCCTCTACCTTAGTGCTACCTACGATAATGTACTAAAGTTACTTAGAATTAGGCCTACTATTAAACTTACCTAGCTTTATTTAGTACTTATTGTACCTACCAACTTCTGTTAGCATAAGAGGTGTGTGTGTAAATAAATGCCCTATTATTTTATTTTTATTGGATTGCGACTAACCATGTTTAAATTTGACGTATTTGTATGATTTGACAACTTACAACTTCTTGATATCTACCCCCTAACACATTATCACTGCAAAATTATATATAATACATGACTCCTATCCCTCTCCTACGAAGAAACAGAAGACTTTGTTATCTCCCTAAAACTCCCTAAACAATCATAAATTATCATAAATCATAAATTCATAATAGCTCACGCATACTACATACCCCCACGCGCATACACACACACACACACTTTAACTCACTCACCCACACATACAAACAGACTCACCCGTTCATTAAAATTATAATAATTATCTATATATCTGTATCTACATATATATTCCTTTAACTATATGTATTCTTTGCATTTATTTACTTATTGTACTTAGTTTTAAGCTTAAATTATTCTTATTGTAATCTTAGCATTTGAAAGCGAGCTTAATAGAAAAACACCTCGATGCTTTACAAGTTTTCATTTAATTTTTCATTAATACACTCCTTTATGACCAATCAGTAACGGCAGGTAATCTATATTGGTTACTCTTTTTAGGGTATTTTGGTTGGTGGGCAATTTTGTTGGCAATTTTGCTGGCAATTTTGTTGGCAACTTTGCTGGCAATTTTGATGGCAATTTTGCTGGCAATTTTGTTGGCAACTTTGTTGGCAAATTTGTTGGCAACTTTGTTGGCAAATTTGTTGGCAACTTTGTTGGCAAATTTGTTGGCAACTTTACTTTGCTGGCAATTTTGATGGCAATTTTGATAGCAATTTTGTTGGCAATTTTGCTGGCAATTTTGCTGGCAATTTTGTTGGCAATTTTGCTGGCAATTTTGCTGGCAATTTTGTTGGCAAGTTTGTTGGCAATTTTGTTGGCAATTTTGTTGGCAATTTTGCTGGCAATTTTGTTGGCAACTTTGCTGGCAATTTTGATGGCAATTTTGTTGGCAATTTTGCTGGCAACTTTGTTGGCAACTTTGCTGGCAATTTTGATGGCAATTTTGTTGGCAATTTTGCTGGCAATTTTGCTGGCAATTTTGTTGGCAACTTTGTTGGCAAATTTGTTGGCAACTTTGTTGGCAAATTTGTTGGCAACTTTACTTTGCTGGCAATTTTGCTGAATTTTGTTGGCAATTTTGCTGGCAATTTTGTTGGCAATTTTGTTGGCAATTTTGCTGGCAATTTTGTTGGCAACTTTGCTGGCAATTTTGATGGCAATTTTGTTGGCAATTTTGCTGGCAATTTTGCTGGCAATTTTGTTGGCAACTTTGTTGGCAAATTTGTTGGCAACTTTGTTGGCTAATTTGTTGGCAACTTTACTTTGCTGGCAATTTTGATGGCAATTTTGATAGCAATTTTGCTGGCAATTTTGCTGAATTTTGTTGGCAACTTTGTTAGCAATTTTGTTGGCAATTTTGCTGGCAATTTTGTTGGCAACTTTGTGGGCAACTTTGTTGGCAAGTTTGTTTGCAACTTTGTTGGCCAATTTGTTGGCAACTTTGTTGGCAAATTTGTTGGTGGCAAATTTGTTGGCAACTTTGTTGGCAATTTTGTTGGCAATTTTGCTGGCAATTTTGTTGGCAATTTTGCTGGCAATTTTGATGGCAATTTTGTTGGCAATTTTGCTGGCAATTTTGCTGGCAATTTTGTTGTGGCAATTTTGCTGGCAATTTTGCTGGCAATTTTGTTGGCAACTTTGTTGGCAATTTTGTTGGCAATTTTGCTGGCAATTTTGAATATTCCGATCACGATAATAACGAAGACGATTACATTATTTACGATAATCTACACTGCACTAAGGTTAGCTGAAATAAAATGCTAATTAGCGTTAAGTTTGCCTATGTATTGTGTGTGTGTGGAATTTCTCTGATTTAAGTATTTACGCGATGGCAATTTTGCTGGCAATTTTGTTGGCAACTTTGTTGGCAAATTTATGGGCAACTTTACTTTGCTGGCAATTTTGATGGCAATTTTGATAGCAATTTTGCTGAATTTTGTTGGCAACTTTGATGGCAATTTTGTTGGCAATTTTGCTGGCAATTTTGCTGGCAATTTTGATGGCAATTTTGTTGGCAATTTTGCTGGCAATTTTGCTGGCAATTTTGTTGGCAACTTTGTTGGCATTTTTGTTGGCAATTTTGCTGGCAATTTTGAATATGCCGATCACGATAATAACGAAGACGATTACATTATTTACGATAATCTACACTGCACTAAGGTTAGCTGAAATAAAATGCTAATTAGCGTTAAGTTTGCCTATGTATTGTGTGTGTGTGGAATTTCTCTGATTTAAGTATTTATGCGATGGCAATTTTGCTGGCAATTTTACTGGCAACTTTGTTGGCAAATTTGTGGGCAACTTTACTTTGCTGGCAATTTTGATGGCAATTTTGATAGCAATTTTGCTGAATTTTGTTGGCAACTTTGTTGGCAATTTTGTTGGCAATTTTGCTGGCAATTTTGTTGGCAACTTTGTTGGCAACTTTGTTGGCAAGTTTGTTGGTAAATTTGTTGGCAACTTTGTTGGCAAATTTGTTGGCAACTTTACTTTGCTGGCAATTTTGATGGCAATTTTGATAGCAATTTTGCTGGCAATTTTGCTGAATTTTGTTGGCAACTTTGTTGGCAATTTTGTTGGCAATTTTGCTGGCAATTTTGTTGGCAACTTTGTTGGCAACTTTGTTGGCAACTTTGTTGGCAAGTTTGTTGGCAACTTTGTTGGCCAATTTGTTGGCAACTTTGTTGGCAAATTCGTTGGTGGCAAATTTGTTGGCAACTTTGTTGGCAATTTTGTTGGCAATTTTGCTGGCAATTTTGCTGGCAATTTTGATGGCAATTTTGTTGGCAATTTTGATGGCAATTTTGTTTGCAATTTTGCTGGCAATTTTGCTGGCAATTTTGTTGGCAATTTTGCTGGCAATTTTGCTGGCAATTTTGTTGGCAACTTTGTTGGCAATTTTGTTGGCAATTTTGCTGGCAATTTTGAATATGCCGATCACGATAATAACGAAGACGATTACATTATTTACGATAATCTACACTGCACTAAGGTTAGCTGAAATAAAATGCTAATTAGCGTTAAGTTTGCCTATGTATTGTGTGTGTGTGGAATTTCTCTGATTTAAGTATTTACGCGATGGCAATTTTGCTGGCAATTTTGATGGCAATTTTGTTGGCAATTTTGCTGGCAATTTTGCTGGCAATTTTGTTGGCAACTTTGTTGGCATTTTTGTTGGCAATTTTGCTGGCAATTTTGAATATGCCGATCACGATAATAACGAAGACGATTACATTATTTACGATAATCTACACTGCACTAAGGTTAGCTGAAATAAAATGCTAATTAGCGTTAAGTTTGCCTATGTATTGTGTGTGTGTGGAATTTCTCTGATTTAAGTATTTATGCGATGGCAATTTTGCTGGCAATTTTACTGGCAACTTTGTTGGCAAATTTGTGGGCAACTTTACTTTGCTGGCAATTTTGATGGCAATTTTGATAGCAATTTTGCTGAATTTTGTTGGCAACTTTGTTGGCAATTTTGTTGGCAATTTTGCTGGCAATTTTGTTGGCAACTTTGTTGGCAACTTTGTTGGCAAGTTTGTTGGCAACTTTGTTGGTAAATTTGTTGGCAACTTTGTTGGCAATTTTGTTGGCAATTTTGCTAGCAATTTTGCTGGCAATTTTGATGGCAATTTTGTTGGCAATTTTGCTGGCAATTTTTCTGGCAATTTTGTTGGCAACTTTGTTGGCAATTTTGTTGGCAATTTTGCTGGCAATTTTGAATATGCCGATCACGATAATAACGAAGACGATTACATTATTTACGATAATCTACACTGCACTAAGGTTAGCTGAAATAAAATGCTAATTAGCGTTAAGTTTGCCTATGTATTGTGTGTGTGTGGAATTTCTCTGATTTAAGTATTTACGCGATGGCAATTTTGCTGGCAATTTTGTTGGCAACTTTGTTGGCAAATTTGTGGGCAACTTTACTTTGCTGGCAATTTTGATGGCAATTTTGATAGCAATTTTGCTGAATTTTGTTGGCAACTTTGTTGGCAATTTTGTTGGCAATTTTGCTGGCAATTTTGCTGGCAATTTTGATGGCAATTTTGTTGGCAATTTTGCTGGCAATTTTGCTGGCAATTTTGTTGGCAACTTTGTTGGCGTTTTTGTTGGCAATTTTGCTGGCAATTTTGAATATGCCGATCACGATAATAACGAAGACGATTACATTATTTACGATAATCTACACTGCACTAAGGTTAGCTGAAATAAAATGCTAATTAGCGTTAAGTTTGCCTATGTATTGTGTGTGTGTGGAATTTCTCTGATTTAAGTATTTATGCGATGGCAATTTTGCTGGCAATTTTACTGGCAACTTTGTTGGCAAATTTGTGGGCAACTTTACTTTGCTGGCAATTTTGATGGCAATTTTGATAGCAATTTTGCTGAATTTTGTTGGCAACTTTGTTGGCAATTTTGTTGGCAATTTTGCTGGCAATTTTGTTGGCAACTTTGTTGGCAACTTTGTTGGCAAGTTTGTTGGCAACTTTGTTGGTAAATTTGTTGGCAACTTTGTTGGCAATTTTGTTGGCAATTTTGCTAGCAATTTTGCTGGCAATTTTGATGGCAATTTTGTTGGCAATTTTGCTGGCAATTTTTCTGGCAATTTTGTTGGCAACTTTGTTGGCAATTTTGTTGGCAATTTTGCTGGCAATTTTGAATATGCCGATCACGATAATAACGAAGACGATTACATTATTTACGATAATCTACACTGCACTAAGGTTAGCTGAAATAAAATGCTAATTAGCGTTAAGTTTGCCTATGTATTGTGTGTGTGTGGAATTTCTCTGATTTAAGTATTTACGCGATGGCAATTTTGCTGGCAATTTTGTTGGCAACTTTGTTGGCAAATTTGTGGGCAACTTTACTTTGCTGGCAATTTTGATGGCAATTTTGATAGCAATTTTGCTGAATTTGGTTGGCAACTTTGCTGGCAATTTTGCTGGCAATTTTGTTGGCAATTTTGCTGGCAATTTTGCTGGCAATTTTGTTGGCAACTTTGTTGGCAATTTTGTTGGCAATTTTGCTGGCAATTTTGAATATGCCGATCACGATAATAACGAAGACGATTACATTATTTACGATAATCTACACTGCACTAAGGTTAGCTGAAATAAAATACTAATTAGCGTTAAGTTTGCCTATGTATTGTGTGTGTGTGGAATTTCTCTGATTTAAGTATTTACGCGATGGCAATTTTGCTGGCAATTTTGTTGGCAACTTTGTTGGCAAATTTGTTGGCAACTTTACTTTGCTGGCAATTTTGATGGCAATTTTGATAGCAATTTTGCTGAATTTTGTTGGCAACTTTGTTGGCAATTTTGTTGGCAATTTTGCTGGCAATTTTGTTGGCAACTTTGTTGGCAAGTTTGTTGTCAACTTTGTTGGCAAATTTGTTGGCAACTTTGTTGGCAATTTTGTTGGCAATTTTGCTGGCAATTTTGCTTTCAATTTTGATGGCAATTTTGTTGGCAATTTTGCTGGCAATTTTGCTGGCAATTTTGTTGGCAACTTTGTTGGCAATTTTGTTGGCAATTTTGCTGGCAATTTTGAATATGCCGGTCACGATAATAACGAAGACGATTACATTATTTACGATAATCTACACTGCACTAAGGTTAGCTGAAATAAAATGCTAATTAGCGTTAAGTTTGCCTATGTATTGTGTGTGTGTGGAATTTCTCTGATTTAAGTATTTACGCGATGGCAATTTTGCTGGCAATTTTGTTGGCAACTTTGTGGGCAAATTTGTGGGCAACTTTACTTTGCTGGCAATTTTGATGGCAATTTTGATAGCAATTTTGCTGAATTTTGTTGGCAACTTTGATGGCAATTTTGTTGGCAATTTTGCTGGCAATTTTGCTGGCAATTTTGATGGCAATTTTGTTGGCAATTTTGCTGGCAATTTTGCTGGCAATTTTGTTGGCAACTTTGTTGGCATTTTTGTTGGCAATTTTGCTGGCAATTTTGAATATGCCGATCACGATAATAACGAAGACGATTACATTATTTACGATAATCTACACTGCACTAAGGTTAGCTGAAATAAAATGCTAATTAGCGTTAAGTTTGCCTATGTATTGTGTGTGTGTGGAATTTCTCTGATTTAAGTATTTATGCGATGGCAATTTTGCTGGCAATTTTACTGGCAACTTTGTTGGCAAATTTGTGGGCAACTTTACTTTGCTGGCAATTTTGATGGCAATTTTGATAGCAATTTTGCTGAATT
The DNA here is from genome assembly GCA_963924445.1 of Philereme transversata. Taxonomy (NCBI): domain Eukaryota; kingdom Metazoa; phylum Arthropoda; class Insecta; order Lepidoptera; family Geometridae; genus Philereme; species Philereme transversata. Next base: position 12,482,001 of record OZ004353.1, read on the forward strand.
TTGTTGGCAACTTTGTTGGCAATTTTGTTGGCAATTTTGCTGGCAATTTTGTTGGCAACTTTGTTGGCAAATTTGTTGGCAACTTTACTTTGCTGGCAATTTTGATGGCAATTTTGATAGCAATTTTGCTGAATTTTGTTGGCAACTTTGTTGGCAATTCTGTTGGCAATTTTGCTGGCAATTTTGTTGGCAACTTTGTTGGCAACTTTGTTGGCAAGTTTGTTGGCAACTTTGTTGGCAAATTTGTTGGCAACTTTGTTGGCAATTTTGTTGGCAATTTTGCTGGCAATTTTGCTGGCAATTTTGATGGCAATTTTGTTGGCAATTTTGCTGGCAATTTTGCTGGCAATTTTGTTGGCAACTTTGTTAGCAATTTTGTTGGCAATTTTGCTGGCAATTTTGAATATGCCGATCACGATAATAACGAAGACGATTACATTATTTACGATAATCTACACTGCACTAAGGTTAGCTGAAATAAAATGCTAATTAGCGTTAAGTTTGCCTATGTATTGTGTGTGTGTGGAATTTCTCTGATTTAAGTATTTACGCGATGGGTTTTCGGTAATTGTCAAGATCTTTCTTTAATTACTACTTTTTAATTCAGTTCATAAAGCTGACAGTTCCCGAGAACCCTATCTGTGGAGCGGCAGCAGCAGATGTTTCTGCCAAGGCGAGGCTGAAAACCAGCGTAGCTGAGCCCTCGACCTATTTACCACCACCCTCTACCTTAGTGCTACCTACGATAATGTACTAAAGTTACTTAGAATTAGGCCTACTATTAAACTTACCTAGCTTTATTTAGTACTTATTGTACCTACCAACTTCTGTTAGCATAAGAGGTGTGTGTGTAAATAAATGCCCTATTATTTTATTTTTATTGGATTGCGACTAACCATGTTTAAATTTGACGTATTTGTATGATTTGACAACTTACAACTTCTTGATATCTACCCCCTAACACATTATCACTGCAAAATTATATATAATACATGACTCCTATCCCTCTCCTACGAAGAAACAGAAGACTTTGTTATCTCCCTAAAACTCCCTAAACAATCATAAATTATCATAAATCATAAATTCATAATAGCTCACGCATACTACATACCCCCACGCGCATACACACACACACACACTTTAACTCACTCACCCACACATACAAACAGACTCACCCGTTCATTAAAATTATAATAATTATCTATATATCTGTATCTACATATATATTCCTTTAACTATATGTATTCTTTGCATTTATTTACTTATTGTACTTAGTTTTAAGCTTAAATTATTCTTATTGTAATCTTAGCATTTGAAAGCGAGCTTAATAGAAAAACACCTCGATGCTTTACAAGTTTTCATTTAATTTTTCATTAATACACTCCTTTATGACCAATCAGTAACGGCAGGTAATCTATATTGGTTACTCTTTTTAGGGTATTTTGGTTGGTGGGCAATTTTGTTGGCAATTTTGCTGGCAATTTTGTTGGCAACTTTGCTGGCAATTTTGATGGCAATTTTGCTGGCAATTTTGTTGGCAACTTTGTTGGCAAATTTGTTGGCAACTTTGTTGGCAAATTTGTTGGCAACTTTGTTGGCAAATTTGTTGGCAACTTTACTTTGCTGGCAATTTTGATGGCAATTTTGATAGCAATTTTGTTGGCAATTTTGCTGGCAATTTTGCTGGCAATTTTGTTGGCAATTTTGCTGGCAATTTTGCTGGCAATTTTGTTGGCAAGTTTGTTGGCAATTTTGTTGGCAATTTTGTTGGCAATTTTGCTGGCAATTTTGTTGGCAACTTTGCTGGCAATTTTGATGGCAATTTTGTTGGCAATTTTGCTGGCAACTTTGTTGGCAACTTTGCTGGCAATTTTGATGGCAATTTTGTTGGCAATTTTGCTGGCAATTTTGCTGGCAATTTTGTTGGCAACTTTGTTGGCAAATTTGTTGGCAACTTTGTTGGCAAATTTGTTGGCAACTTTACTTTGCTGGCAATTTTGCTGAATTTTGTTGGCAATTTTGCTGGCAATTTTGTTGGCAATTTTGTTGGCAATTTTGCTGGCAATTTTGTTGGCAACTTTGCTGGCAATTTTGATGGCAATTTTGTTGGCAATTTTGCTGGCAATTTTGCTGGCAATTTTGTTGGCAACTTTGTTGGCAAATTTGTTGGCAACTTTGTTGGCTAATTTGTTGGCAACTTTACTTTGCTGGCAATTTTGATGGCAATTTTGATAGCAATTTTGCTGGCAATTTTGCTGAATTTTGTTGGCAACTTTGTTAGCAATTTTGTTGGCAATTTTGCTGGCAATTTTGTTGGCAACTTTGTGGGCAACTTTGTTGGCAAGTTTGTTTGCAACTTTGTTGGCCAATTTGTTGGCAACTTTGTTGGCAAATTTGTTGGTGGCAAATTTGTTGGCAACTTTGTTGGCAATTTTGTTGGCAATTTTGCTGGCAATTTTGTTGGCAATTTTGCTGGCAATTTTGATGGCAATTTTGTTGGCAATTTTGCTGGCAATTTTGCTGGCAATTTTGTTGTGGCAATTTTGCTGGCAATTTTGCTGGCAATTTTGTTGGCAACTTTGTTGGCAATTTTGTTGGCAATTTTGCTGGCAATTTTGAATATTCCGATCACGATAATAACGAAGACGATTACATTATTTACGATAATCTACACTGCACTAAGGTTAGCTGAAATAAAATGCTAATTAGCGTTAAGTTTGCCTATGTATTGTGTGTGTGTGGAATTTCTCTGATTTAAGTATTTACGCGATGGCAATTTTGCTGGCAATTTTGTTGGCAACTTTGTTGGCAAATTTGTGGGCAACTTTACTTTGCTGGCAATTTTGATGGCAATTTTGATAGCAATTTTGCTGAATTTTGTTGGCAACTTTGATGGCAATTTTGTTGGCAATTTTGCTGGCAATTTTGCTGGCAATTTTGATGGCAATTTTGTTGGCAATTTTGCTGGCAATTTTGCTGGCAATTTTGTTGGCAACTTTGTTGGCATTTTTGTTGGCAATTTTGCTGGCAATTTTGAATATGCCGATCACGATAATAACGAAGACGATTACATTATTTACGATAATCTACACTGCACTAAGGTTAGCTGAAATAAAATGCTAATTAGCGTTAAGTTTGCCTATGTATTGTGTGTGTGTGGAATTTCTCTGATTTAAGTATTTATGCGATGGCAATTTTGCTGGCAATTTTACTGGCAACTTTGTTGGCAAATTTGTGGGCAACTTTACTTTGCTGGCAATTTTGATGGCAATTTTGATAGCAATTTTGCTGAATTTTGTTGGCAACTTTGTTGGCAATTTTGTTGGCAATTTTGCTGGCAATTTTGTTGGCAACTTTGTTGGCAACTTTGTTGGCAAGTTTGTTGGTAAATTTGTTGGCAACTTTGTTGGCAAATTTGTTGGCAACTTTACTTTGCTGGCAATTTTGATGGCAATTTTGATAGCAATTTTGCTGGCAATTTTGCTGAATTTTGTTGGCAACTTTGTTGGCAATTTTGTTGGCAATTTTGCTGGCAATTTTGTTGGCAACTTTGTTGGCAACTTTGTTGGCAAGTTTGTTGGCAACTTTGTTGGCCAATTTGTTGGCAACTTTGTTGGCAAATTCGTTGGTGGCAAATTTGTTGGCAACTTTGTTGGCAATTTTGTTGGCAATTTTGCTGGCAATTTTGCTGGCAATTTTGATGGCAATTTTGTTGGCAATTTTGATGGCAATTTTGTTTGCAATTTTGCTGGCAATTTTGCTGGCAATTTTGTTGGCAATTTTGCTGGCAATTTTGCGGGCAATTTTGTTGGCAACTTTGTTGGCAATTTTGTTGGCAATTTTGCTGGCAATTTTGAATATGCCGATCACGATAATAACGAAGACGATTACATTATTTACGATAATCTACACTGCACTAAGGTTAGCTGAAATAAAATGCTAATTAGCGTTAAGTTTGCCTATGTATTGTGTGTGTGTGGAATTTCTCTGATTTAAGTATTTACGCGATGGCAATTTTGCTGGCAATTTTGTTGGCAACTTTGTTGGCAAATTTGTTGGCAACTTTACTTTGCTGGCAATTTTGATGGCAATTTTGATAGCAATTTTGCTGAATTTTGTTGGCAACTTTGTTGGCAATTTTGTTGGCAATTTTGCTGGCAATTTTGTTGGCAACTTTGTTGGCAAGTTTGTTGTCAACTTTGTTGGCAAATTTGTTGGCAACTTTGTTGGCAATTTTGTTGGCAATTTTGCTGGCAATTTTGCTTTCAATTTTGATGGCAATTTTGTTGGCAATTTTGCTGGCAATTTTGCTGGCAATTTTGTTGGCAACTTTGTTGGCAATTTTGTTGGCAATTTTGCTGGCAATTTTGAATATGCCGGTCACGATAATAACGAAGACGATTACATTATTTACGATAATCTACACTGCACTAAGGTTAGCTGAAATAAAATGCTAATTAGCGTTAAGTTTGCCTATGTATTGTGTGTGTGTGGAATTTCTCTGATTTAAGTATTTACGCGATGGCAATTTTGCTGGCAATTTTGTTGGCAACTTTGTTGGCAAATTTGTGGGCAACTTTACTTTGCTGGCAATTTTGATGGCAATTTTGATAGCAATTTTGCTGAATTTTGTTGGCAACTTTGATGGCAATTTTGTTGGCAATTTTGCTGGCAATTTTGCTGGCAATTTTGCTGGCAATTTTGATGGCAATTTTGTTGGCAATTTTGCTGGCAATTTTGCTGGCAATTTTGTTGGCAACTTTGTTGGCATTTTTGTTGGCAATTTTGCTGGCAATTTTGAATATGCCGATCACGATAATAACGAAGACGATTACATTATTTACGATAATCTACACTGCACTAAGGTTAGCTGAAATAAAATGCTAATTAGCGTTAAGTTTGCCTATGTATTGTGTGTGTGTGGAATTTCTCTGATTTAAGTATTTATGCGATGGCAATTTTGCTGGCAATTTTACTGGCAACTTTGTTGGCAAATTTGTGGGCAACTTTACTTTGCTGGCAATTTTGATGGCAATTTTGATAGCAATTTTGCTGAATTTTGTTGGCAACTTTGTTGGCAATTTTGTTGGCAATTTTGCTGGCAATTTTGTTGGCAACTTTGTTGGCAACTTTGTTGGCAAGTTTGTTGGCAACTTTGTTGGTAAATTTGTTGGCAACTTTGTTGGCAATTTTGTTGGCAATTTTGCTAGCAATTTTGCTGGCAATTTTGATGGCAATTTTGTTGGCAATTTTGCTGGCAATTTTTCTGGCAATTTTGTTGGCAACTTTGTTGGCAATTTTGTTGGCAATTTTGCTGGCAATTTTGAATATGCCGATCACGATAATAACGAAGACGATTACATTATTTACGATAATCTACACTGCACTAAGGTTAGCTGAAATAAAATGCTAATTAGCGTTAAGTTTGCCTATGTATTGTGTGTGTGTGGAATTTCTCTGATTTAAGTATTTACGCGATGGCAATTTTGCTGGCAATTTTGTTGGCAACTTTGTTGGCAAATTTGTGGGCAACTTTACTTTGCTGGCAATTTTGATGGCAATTTTGATAGCAATTTTGCTGAATTTTGTTGGCAACTTTGTTGGCAATTTTGTTGGCAATTTTGCTGGCAATTTTGCTGGCAATTTTGATGGCAATTTTGTTGGCAATTTTGCTGGCAATTTTGCTGGCAATTTTGTTGGCAACTTTGTTGGCATTTTTGTTGGCAATTTTGCTGGCAATTTTGAATATGCCGATCACGATAATAACGAAGACGATTACATTATTTACGATAATCTACACTGCACTAAGGTTAGCTGAAATAAAATGCTAATTAGCGTTAAGTTTGCCTATGTATTGTGTGTGTGTGGAATTTCTCTGATTTAAGTATTTATGCGATGGCAATTTTGCTGGCAATTTTACTGGCAACTTTGTTGGCAAATTTGTGGGCAACTTTACTTTGCTGGCAATTTTGATGGCAATTTTGATAGCAATTTTGCTGAATTTTGTTGGCAACTTTGTTGGCAATTTTGTTGGCAATTTTGCTGGCAATTTTGTTGGCAACTTTGTTGGCAACTTTGTTGGCAAGTTTGTTGGCAACTTTGTTGGTAAATTTGTTGGCAACTTTGTTGGCAATTTTGTTGGCAATTTTGCTAGCAATTTTGCTGGCAATTTTGATGGCAATTTTGTTGGCAATTTTGCTGGCAATTTTTCTGGCAATTTTGTTGGCAACTTTGTTGGCAATTTTGTTGGCAATTTTGCTGGCAATTTTGAATATGCCGATCACGATAATAACGAAGACGATTACATTATTTACGATAATCTACACTGCACTAAGGTTAGCTGAAATAAAATGCTAATTAGCGTTAAGTTTGCCTATGTATTGTGTGTGTGTGGAATTTCTCTGATTTAAGTATTTACGCGATGGCAATTTTGCTGGCAATTTTGTTGGCAACTTTGTTGGCAAATTTGTGGGCAACTTTACTTTGCTGGCAATTTTGATGGCAATTTTGATAGCAATTTTGCTGAATTTGGTTGGCAACTTTGCTGGCAATTTTGATGGCAATTTTGCTGGCAATTTTGTTGGCAACTTTGTTGGCAAATTTGTTGGCAACTTTGTTGGCAAATTTGTTGGCAACTTTTTTGGCAAATTTGTTGGCAACTTTACTTTGCTGGCAATTTTGATGGCAATTTTGTTGGCAAGTTTGTTGGCAATTTTGTTGGCAATTTTGTTGGCAATTTTGCTGGCAATTTTGTTGGCAACTTTGCTGGCAATTTTGATGGCAATTTTGTTGGCAATTTTGCTGGCAACTTTGTTGGCAACTTTGCTGGCAATTTTGATGGCAATTTTGTTGGCAATTTTGCTGGCAATTTTGCTGGCAATTTTGTTGGCAACTTTGTTGGCAAATTTGTTGGCAACTTTGTTGGCAAATTTGTTGGCAACTTTACTTTGCTGGCAATTTTGCTGAATTTTGTTGGCAATTTTGCTGGCAATTTTGTTGGCAATTTTGTTGGCAATTTTGCTGGCAATTTTGTTGGCAACTTTGCTGGCAATTTTGATGGCAATTTTGTTGGCAATTTTGCTGGTAATTTTGCTGGCAATTTTGTTGGCAACTTTGTTGGCAAATTTGTTGGCAACTTTGTTGGCTAATTTGTTGGCAACTTTACTTTGCTGGCAATTTTGATGGCAATTTTGATAGCAATTTTGCTGGCAATTTTGCTGAATTTTGTTGGCAACTTTGTTAGCAATTTTGTTGGCAATTTTGCTGGCAATTTTGTTGGCAACTTTGTGGGCAACTTTGTTGGCAAGTTTGTTTGCAACTTTGTTGGCCAATTTGTTGGCAACTTTGTTGGCAAATTTGTTGGTGGCAAATTTGTTGGCAACTTTGTTGGCAATTTTGTTGGCAATTTTGCTGGCAATTTTGTTGGCAATTTTGCTGGCAATTTTGATGGCAATTTTGTTGGCAATTTTGCTGGCAATTTTGCTGGCAATTTTGTTGTGGCAATTTTGCTGGCAATTTTGCTGGCAATTTTGTTGGCAACTTTGTTGGCAATTTTGTTGGCAATTTTGCTGGCAATTTTGAATATGCCGATCACGATAATAACGAAGACGATTACATTATTTACGATAATCTACACTGCACTAAGGTTAGCTGAAATAAAATGCTAATTAGCGTTAAGTTTGCCTATGTATTGTGTGTGTGTGGAATTTCTCTGATTTAAGTATTTACGCGATGGCAATTTTGCTGGCAATTTTGTTGGCAACTTTGTTGGCAAATTTGTGGGCAACTTTACTTTGCTGGCAATTTTGATGGCAATTTTGATAGCAATTTTGCTGAATTTTGTTGGCAACTTTGATGGCAATTTTGTTGGCAATTTTGCTGGCAATTTTGCTGGCAATTTTGATGGCAATTTTGTTGGCAATTTTGCTGGCAATTTTGCTGGCAATTTTGTTGGCAACTTTGTTGGCATTTTTGTTGGCAATTTTGCTGGCAATTTTGAATATGCCGATCACGATAATAACGAAGACGATTACATTATTTACGATAATCTACACTGCACTAAGGTTAGCTGAAATAAAATGCTAATTAGCGTTAAGTTTGCCTATGTATTGTGTGTGTGTGGAATTTCTCTGATTTAAGTATTTATGCGATGGCAATTTTGCTGGCAATTTTACTGGCAACTTTGTTGGCAAATTTGTGGGCAACTTTACTTTGCTGGCAATTTTGATGGCAATTTTGATAGCAATTTTGCTGAATTTTGTTGGCAACTTTGTTGGCAATTTTGTTGGCAATTTTGCTGGCAATTTTGTTGGCAACTTTGTTGGCAACTTTGTTGGCAAGTTTGTTGGCAACTTTGTTGGTAAATTTGTTGGCAACTTTGTTGGCAATTTTGTTGGCAATTTTGCTAGCAATTTTGCTGGCAATTTTGATGGCAATTTTGTTGGCAATTTTGCTGGCAATTTTTCTGGCAATTTTGTTGGCAACTTTGTTGGCAATTTTGTTGGCAATTTTGCTGGCAATTTTGAATATGCCGATCACGATAATAACGAAGACGATTACATTATTTACGATAATCTACACTGCACTAAGGTTAGCTGAAATAAAATGCTAATTAGCGTTAAGTTTGCCTATGTATTGTGTGTGTGTGGAATTTCTCTGATTTAAGTATTTACGCGATGGCAATTTTGCTGGCAATTTTGTTGGCAACTTTGTTGGCAAATTTGTGGGCAACTTTACTTTGCTGGCAATTTTGATGGCAATTTTGATAGCAATTTTGCTGAATTTTGTTGGCAACTTTGTTGGCAATTTTGTTGGCAATTTTGCTGGCAATTTTGTTGGCAACTTTGTTGGCAACTTTGTTGGCAATTTTGTTGGCAATTTTGCGGGCAATTTTGAATATGCCGATCACGATAATAACGAAGACGATTACATTATTTACGATAATCTACACTGCACTAAGGTTAGCTGAAATAAAATGCTAATTAGCGTTAAGTTTGCCTATGTATTGTGTGTGTGTGGAATTTCTCTGATTTAAGTATTTACGCGATGGCAATTTTGCTGGCAATTTTGTTGGCAACTTTGTTGGCAAATTTGTGGGCAACTTTACTTTGCTGGCAATTTTGATGGCAATTTTGATAGCAATTTTGCTGAATTTTGTTGGCAACTTTGTTGGCAATTCTGTTGGCAATTTTGCTGGCAATTTTGTTGGCAACTTTGTTGGCAACTTTGTTGGCAAGTTTGTTGGCAACTTTGTTGGCAAATTTGTTGGCAACTTTGTTGGCAATTTTGTTGGCAATTTTGCTGGCAATTTTGCTGGCAATTTTGATGGCAATTTTGTTAGCAATTTTGCTGGCAATTTTGCTGGCAATTTTGTTGGCAACTTTGTTGGCAATTTTGATAGCAATTTTGCTGAATTTTGTTGGCAAATTTGTTGGCAACTTTACTTTGCTGGCAATTTTGATGGCAATTTTGATAGCAATTTTGCTGAATTTTGTTGGCAACTTTGTTGGCAATTTGGTTGGCAATTTTGCTGGCAATTTTGCTGGCAATTTTGATGGCAATTTTGTTGGCAATTTTGCTGACAATTTTGCTGGCAATTTTGTTGGCAACTTTGTTGGCAATTTTGTTGGCAATTTTGCTGGCAATTTTGAATATGCCGATCACGATAATAACGAAGACGATTACATTATTTACGATAATCTACACTGCACTAAGGTTAGCTGAAATAAAATGCTAATTAGCGTTAAGTTTGCCTATGTATTGTGTGTGTGTGGAATTTCTCTGAATCAAGTATTTACGCGATGGGTTTTCGGTAATTGTCAAGTTCTTTCTTTAATTACTACTTTTTAATTCAGTGCATAAAGCTGACAGTTCCCGAGAACCCTATCAGTGGAGCGGCAGCAGCAGATGTTTCTGCCAAGGCGAGGCTGAAAACCAGCGTAGCTGAGCCCTCGACCTATTTACCACCACCCTCTACCTTAGTGCTACCTACGATAATGTACTAAAGTTACTTAGAATTAGGCCTACTATTAAACTTACCTAGCTTTATTTAGTACTTATTGTACCTACCAACTTCTGTTAGCATAAGAGGTGTGTGTGTAAATAAATGCCCTATTATTTTATTTTTATTGGATTGCGACTAACCATGTTTAAATTTGACGTATTTGTATGATTTGACAACTTACAACTTCTTGATATCTACCCCCTAACACATTATTACTGCAAAATTATATATAAGAAATGACTCCTATCCCTCTCCTACGAAGAAACAGAAGACTTTGTTATCTCCCTAAAACTCCCTAAACAATCATAAATTATCATAAATCATAAATTCATAATAGCTCACGCATACTACATACCCCCACGCGCATACACACACACACTATAACTCACTCACCCACACATACAAACAGACTCACCCGTTCATTAAAATTATAATAATTATCTATATATCTGTATCTACATATATATTCCTTTAACTATATGTATTCTTTGCATTTATTTACTTATTGTACTTAGTTTTATGCTTAAATTATTCTTATTGTAATCTTAGCATTTGAAAGCGAGCTTAATAGAAAAACACCTCGATGCTTTACAAGTTTTCATTTAATTTTTCATTAATACACTCCTTTATGACCAATCAGTAACAGCAGGTAATCTATATTGGTTACTCTTTTTAGGGGTATTTTGGTTGGTGGGCAATTTTGTTGGCAATTTTGCTGGCAATTTTTTTGGCAACTTTGTTGGCAAATTTGTTGGCAACTTTGTTGGCAAATTTGTTGGCAACTTTGTTGGCAAATTTGTTGGCAACTTTACTTTGCTGGCAATTTTGCTGGCAATTTTGCTGAATTTTGTTGGCAATTTTGCTGGCAATTTTGTTGGCAATTTTGTTGGCAATTTTGCTGGCAATTTTGTTGGCAACTTTGCTGGCAATTTTGATGGCAATTTTGTTGGCAATTTTGCTGGCAATTTTGCTGGCAATTTTGTTGGCAACTTTGTTGGCAAATTTGTTGGCAACTTTGTTGGCAAATTTGTTGGCAACTTTACTTTGCTGTCAATTTTGATGGCAATTTTGATAGCAATTTTGCTGGCAATTTTGCTGAATTTTGTTGGCAACTTTGTTGGCAACTTTGTTGGCAATTTTGTTGGCAATTTTGCTGGCAATTTTGTTGGCAACTTTGTTGGCAACTTTGTTGGCAAGTTTGTTGGCAACTTTGCTGGCAATTTTGCTGGCAATTTTGTTGGCAATTTTGCTGGCAATTTTGTTGGCAACTTTGTTGGCAATTTTGTTGGCAATTTTGCTGGCAATTTTGAATATGCCGATCACGATAATAACGAAGACGATTACATTATTTACGATAATCTACACTGCACTAAGGTTAGCTGAAATAAAATGCTAATTAGCGTTAAGTTTGCCTATGTATTGTGTGTGTGTGGAATTTCTCTGATTTAAGTATTTACGCGATGGCAATTTTGCTGGCAATTTTGTTGGCAACTTTGTTGGCAAATTTGTGGGCAACTTTACTTTGCTGGCAATTTTGATGGCAATTTTGATAGCAATTTTGCTGAATTTTGTTGGCAACTTTGTTGGCAATTCTGTTGGCAATTTTGCTGGCAATTTTGTTGGCAACTTTGTTGGCAACTTTGTTGGCAAGTTTGTTGGCAACTTTGTTGGCAAATTTGTTGGCAACTTTGTTGGCAATTTTGTTGGCAATTTTGCTGGCAATTTTGCTGGCAATTTTGATGGCAATTTTGTTAGCAATTTTGCTGGCAATTTTGCTGGCAATTTTGTTGGCAACTTTGTTGGCAATTTTGATAGCAATTTTGCTGAATTTTGTTGGCAAATTTGTTGGCAACTTTACTTTGCTGGCAATTTTGATGGCAATTTTGATAGCAATTTTGCTGAATTTTGTTGGCAACTTTGTTGGCAATTTTGTTGGCAATTTTGCTGGCAATTTTGCTGGCAATTTTGATGGCAATTTTGTTGGCAATTTTGCTGACAATTTTGCTGGCAATTTTGTTGGCAACTTTGTTGGCAATTTTGTTGGCAATTTTGCTGGCAATTTTGAATATGCCGATCACGATAATAACGAAGACGATTACATTATTTACGATAATCTACACTGCACTAAGGTTAGCTGAAATAAAATGCTAATTAGCGTTAAGTTTGCCTATGTATTGTGTGTGTGTGGAATTTCTCTGAATCAAGTATTTACGCGATGGGTTTTCGGTAATTGTCAAGTTCTTTCTTTAATTACTACTTTTTAATTCAGTGCATAAAGCTGACAGTTCCCGAGAACCCTATCAGTGGAGCGGCAGCAGCAGATGTTTCTGCCAAGGCGAGGCTGAAAACCAGCGTAGCTGAGCCCTCGACCTATTTACCACCACCCTCTACCTTAGTGCTACCTACGATAATGTACTAAAGTTACTTAGAATTAGGCCTACTATTAAACTTACCTAGCTTTATTTAGTACTTATTGTACCTACCAACTTCTGTTAGCATAAGAGGTGTGTGTGTAAATAAATGCCCTATTATTTTATTTTTATTGGATTGCGACTAACCATGTTTAAATTTGACGTATTTGTATGATTTGACAACTTACAACTTCTTGATATCTACCCCCTAACACATTATTACTGCAAAATTATATATAAGAAATGACTCCTATCCCTCTCCTACGAAGAAACAGAAGACTTTGTTATCTCCCTAAAACTCCCTAAACAATCATAAATTATCATAAATCATAAATTCATAATAGCTCACGCATACTACATACCCCCACGCGCATACACACACACACTATAACTCACTCACCCACACATACAAACAGACTCACCCGTTCATTAAAATTATAATAATTATCTATATATCTGTATCTACATATATATTCCTTTAACTATATGTATTCTTTGCATTTATTTACTTATTGTACTTAGTTTTATGCTTAAATTATTCTTATTGTAATCTTAGCATTTGAAAGCGAGCTTAATAGAAAAACACCTCGATGCTTTACAAGTTTTCATTTAATTTTTCATTAATACACTCCTTTATGACCAATCAGTAACAGCAGGTAATCTATATTGGTTACTCTTTTTAGGGGTATTTTGGTTGGTGGGCAATTTTGTTGGCAATTTTGCTGGCAATTTTTTTGGCAACTTTGTTGGCAAATTTGTTGGCAACTTTGTTGGCAAATTTGTTGGCAACTTTGTTGGCAAATTTGTTGGCAACTTTACTTTGCTGGCAATTTTGCTGGCAATTTTGCTGAATTTTGTTGGCAATTTTGCTGGCAATTTTGTTGGCAATTTTGTTGGCAATTTTGCTGGCAATTTTGTTGGCAACTTTGCTGGCAATTTTGATGGCAATTTTGTTGGCAATTTTGCTGGCAATTTTGCTGGCAATTTTGTTGGCAACTTTGTTGGCAAATTTGTTGGCAACTTTGTTGGCAAATTTGTTGGCAACTTTACTTTGCTGTCAATTTTGATGGCAATTTTGATAGCAATTTTGCTGGCAATTTTGCTGAATTTTGTTGGCAACTTTGTTGGCAACTTTGTTGGCAATTTTGTTGGCAATTTTGCTGGCAATTTTGTTGGCAACTTTGTTGGCAACTTTGTTGGCAAGTTTGTTGGCAACTTTGCGGGCAATTTTGCTGGCAATTTTGTTGGCAATTTTGCTGGCAATTTTGTTGGCAACTTTGTTGGCAATTTTGTTGGCAATTTTGCTGGCAATTTTGAATATGCCGATCACGATAATAACGAAGACGATTACATTATTTACGATAATCTACACTGCACTAAGGTTAGCTGAAATAAAATGCTAATTAGCGTTAAGTTTGCCTATGTATTGTGTGTGTGTGGAATTTCTCTGATTTAAGTATTTACGCGATGGCAATTTTGCTGGCAATTTTGTTGGCAACTTTGTTGGCAAATTTGTTGGCAACTTTACTTTGCTGGCAATTTTGATGGCAATTTTGATAGCAATTTTGCTGAATTTTGTTGGCAACTTTGTTGGCAATTTTGTTGGCAATTTTGCTGGCAATTTTGTTGGCAACTTTGTTGGCATCTTTGTTGGCAAGTTTGTTGGCAACTTTGTTGGCAAATTTGTTGGCAACTTTGTTGGCAATTTTGTTGGCAATTTTGTTGGCAATTTTGCTGGCAATTTTGCTGGCAATTGATGGCAATTTTGTTGGCAATTTTGCGGGCAATTTTTCTGGCAATTTTGTTGGCAACTTTGTTGGCAATTTTGTTGGCAATTTTGCTGGCAATTTTGAATATGCCAATCACGATAATAACGAAGACGATTACATTATTTACGATAATCTACACTGCACTAAGGTTAGCTGAAATAAAATGCTAATTAGCGTTAAGTTTGCCTATGTATTGTGTGTGTGTGGAATTTCTCTGATTTAAGTATTTACGCGATGGCAATTTTGCTGGCAATTTTGTTGGCAACTTTGTTGGCAAATTTGTTGGCAACTTTACTTTGCTGGCAATTTTGATGGCAATTTTGATAGCAATTTTGCTGAATTTTGTTGGCAACTTTGTTGGCAATTTTGTTGGCAATTTTGCTGGCAATTTTGTTGGCAACTTTGTTGGCAATTTTGTTGGCAAGTTTGTTGGCAACTTTGTTGGCAAATTTGTTGGCAACTTTGTTGGCAATTTTGTTGGCAATTTTGTTGGCAATTTTGCTGGCAATTTTGCGGGCAATTGATGGCAATTTTGTTGGCAATTTTGCTGGCAATTTTTCTGGCAATTTTGTTGGCAACTTTGTTGGCAATTTTGTTGGCAATTTTGCTGGCAATTTTGAATATGCCGATCACGATAATAACGAAGACGATTACATTATTTACGATAATCTACACTGCACTAAGGTTAGCTGAAATAAAATGCTAATTAGCGTTAAGTTTGCCTATGTATTGTGTGTGTGTGGAATTTCTCTGAATCAAGTATTTACGCGATGGGTTTTCGGTAATTGTCAAGTTCTTTCTTTAATTACTACTTTTTAATTCAGTGCATAAAGCTGACAGTTCCCGAGAACCCTATCAGTGGAGCGGCAGCAGCAGATGTTTCTGCCAAGGCGAGGCTGAAAACCAGCGTAGCTGAGCCCTCGACCTATTTACCACCACCCTCTACCTTAGTGCTACCTACGATAATGTACTAAAGTTACTTAGAATTAGGCCTACTATTAAACTTACCTAGCTTTATTTAGTACTTATTGTACCTACCAACTTCTGTTAGCATAAGAGGTGTGTGTGTAAATAAATGCCCTATTATTTTATTTTTATTGGATTGCGACTAACCATGTTTAAATTTGACGTATTTGTATGATTTGACAACTTACAACTTCTTGATATCTGCCCCCTAACACATTATTACTGCAAAATTATATAAAAGAAATGACTCCTATCCCTCTCCTACGAAGAAACAGAAGACTTTGTTATCTCCCTAAAACTCCCTAAACAATCATAAATTATCATAAATCATAAATTCATAATAGCTCACGCATACTACATACCCCCACGCGCATACACACACACACTATAACTCACTCACCCACACATACAAACAGACTCACCCGTTCATTAAAATTATAATTATTATCTATATATCTGTATCTACATATATATTCCTTTAACTATATGTATTCTTTGCATTTATTTACTTATTGTACTTAGTTTTATGCTTAAATTATTCTTATTGTAATCTTAGCATTTGAAAGCGAGCTTAATAGAAAAACACCTCGATGCTTTACAAGTTTTCATTTAATTTTTCATTAATACACTCCTTTATGACCAATCAGTAACAGCAGGTAATCTATATTGGTTACTCTTTTTAGGGGTATTTTGGTTGGTGGGCAATTTTGTTGGCAATTTTGCTGGCAATTTTTTTGGCAACTTTGTTGGCAAATTTGTTGGCAACTTTGTTGGCAAATTTGTTGGCAAATTTGTTGGCAAATTTGTTGGCAACTTTACTTTGCTGGCAATTTTGCTGGCAATTTTGCTGAATTTTGTTGGCAATTTTGCTGGCAATTTTGTTGGCAATTTTGTTGGCAATTTTGCTGGCAATTTTGTTGGCAACTTTGCTGGCAATTTTGATGGCAATTTTGTTGGCAATTTTGCTGGCAATTTTGCTGGCAATTTTGTTGGCAACTTTGTTGGCAAATTTGTTGGCAACTTTGTTGGCAAATTTGTTGGCAACTTTACTTTGCTGTCAATTTTGATGGCAATTTTGATAGCAATTTTGCTGGCAATTTTGCTGAATTTTGTTGGCAACTTTGTTGGCAACTTTGTTGGCAATTTTGTTGGCAATTTTGCTGGCAATTTTGTTGGCAACTTTGTTGGCAAGTTTGTTGGCAACTTTGCTGGCAATTTTGCTGGCAATTTTGTTGGCAATTTTGCTGGCAATTTTGTTGGCAACTTTGTTGGCAATTTTGTTGGCAATTTTGCTGGCAATTTTGAATATGCCGATCACGATAATAACGAAGACGATTACATTATTTACGATAATCTACACTGCACTAAGGTTAGCTGAAATAAAATGCTAATTAGCGTTAAGTTTGCCTATGTATTGTGTGTGTGTGGAATTTCTCTGATTTAAGTATTTACGCGATGGCAATTTTGCTGGCAATTTTGTTGGCAACTTTGTTGGCAAATTTGTTGGCAACTTTACTTTGCTGGCAATTTTGATGGCAATTTTGATAGCAATTTTGCTGAATTTTGTTGGCAACTTTGTTGGCAATTTTGTTGGCAATTTTGCTGGCAATTTTGTTGGCAACTTTGTTGGCATCTTTGTTGGCAAGTTTGTTGGCAACTTTGTTGGCAAATTTGTTGGCAACTTTGTTGGCAATTTTGTTGGCAATTTTGTTGGCAATTTTGCTGGCAATTTTGCTGGCAATTGATGGCAATTTTGTTGGCAATTTTGCGGGCAATTTTTCTGGCAATTTTGTTGGCAACTTTGTTGGCAATTTTGTTGGCAATTTTGCTGGCAATTTTGAATATGCCGATCACGATAATAACGAAGACGATTACATTATTTACGATAATCTACACTGCACTAAGGTTAGCTGAAATAAAATGCTAATTAGCGTTAAGTTTGCCTATGTATTGTGTGTGTGTGGAATTTCTCTGATTTAAGTATTTACGCGATGGCAATTTTGCTGGCAATTTTGTTGGCAACTTTGTTGGCAAATTTGTTGGCAACTTTACTTTGCTGGCAATTTTGATGGCAATTTTGATAGCAATTTTGCTGAATTTTGTTGGCAACTTTGTTGGCAATTTTGTTGGCAATTTTGCTGGCAATTTTGTTGGCAACTTTGTTGGCAACTTTGTTGGCAAGTTTGTTGGCAACTTTGTTGGCAAATTTGTTGGCAACTTTGTTGGCAATTTTGTTGGCAATTTTGTTGGCAATTTTGCTGGCAATTTTGCGGGCAATTGATGGCAATTTTGTTGGCAATTTTGCTGGCAATTTTTCTGGCAATTTTGTTGGCAACTTTGTTGGCAATTTTGTGGGCAATTTTGCTGGCAATTTTGAATATGCCGATTACGATAATAACGAAGACGATTACATTATTTACGATAATCTACACTGCACTAAGGTTAGCTGAAATAAAATGCTAATTAGCGTTAAGTTTGCCTATGTATTGTGTGTGTGTGGAATTTCTCTGATTTAAGTATTTACGCGATGGCAATTTTGCTGGCAATTTTGTTGGCAACTTTGTGGGCAAATTTGTTGGCAACTTTACTTTGCTGGCAATTTTGATGGCAATTTTGATAGCAATTATGCTGAATTTTGTTTGCAACTTTGTTGGCAATTTTGTTGGCAATTTTGCTGGCAATTTTGCTGGCAATTTTGATGGCAATTTTGTTGGCAATTTTGCTGGCAATTTTGCTGGCAATTTTGTTTGCAACTTTGTTGGCAATTTTGTAGGCAATTTTGCTGGCAATTTTGAATATGCCGATCACGATAATAACGAAGACGATTACATTATATACGATAATCTACACTGCACTAAGGTTAGCTGAAATAAAATGCTAATTAGCGTTAAGTTTGCCTATGTATTGTGTGTGTGTGGAATTTCTCTGATTTAAGTATTTACGCGATGGCAATTTTGCTGGCAATTTTGTTGGCAACTTTGTTGGCAATTTTGTTGGCAACTTTGTTGGCAATTTTGTTGGCAATTTTGCTGGCAATTTTTCTTGCAATTTTGTTGGCAACTTTGTTGGCAATTTTTTTGGCAATTTTGCTGGCAATTTTGATTATGCCGATCACGATAATAACGAAGACGATTACATTATTTACGATAATCTACACTGCACTAAGGTTAGCTGAAATAAAATGCTAATTAGCGTTAAGTTTGCCTATGTATTGTTTGTGTGTGGAATTTCTCTGATTTAAGTATTTACGCGATGGCAATTTTGCTGGCAATTTTGTTGGCAACTTTGTTTTGGCAAATTTGTGGGCAACTTTACTTTGCTGGAAATTTTGATGGCAATTTTGATAGCAATTTTGCTGAATTTTGTTGGCAACTTTGTTGGCAATTTTGTTGGCAATTTTGCTGGCATTTTTGCTGGCAATTTTGTTGGCAACTTTGTTGGCAATTTTGTAGGCAATTTTGCTGGCAATTTTGAATATGCCGATCACGATAATAACGAAGACGATTACATTATATACGATAATCTACACTGCACTAAGGTTAGCTGAAATAAAATGCTAATTAGCGTTAAGTTTGCCTATGTATTGTGTGTGTGTGGAATTTCTCTGATTTAAGTATTTACGCGATGGCAATTTTGCTGGCAATTTTGTTGGCAACTTTGTTGGCAAATTTGTGGGCAACTTTACTTTGCTGGCAATTTTGATGGCAATTTTGATAGCAATTTTGCTGAATTTTGTTGGCAACTTTGTTGGCAATTTTGTTGGCAATTTTGCTGGCAATTTTGTTGGCAACTTTGTTGGCAACTTTGTTGGCAAGTTTGTTGCCAACTTTGTTGGTAAATTTGTTGGCAACTTTGTTGGCAATTTTGTTGGCAATTTTGCTGGCAATTTTGCTGGCAATTTTTCTTGCAATTTTGTTGGCAACTTTGTTGGCAATTTTGTTGGCAATTTTGCTGGCAACTTTACTTTGCTGGCAATTTTGATGGCAATTTTGATAGCAATTATGCTGAATTTTGTTGGCAACTTTGTTGGCAATTTTGTTGGCAATTTTGCTGGCAATTTTGCTGGCAATTTTGATGGCAATTTTGTTGGCAATTTTGCTGGCAATTTTGAATATGCCGATCACGATAATAACGAAGACGATTACATTATTTACGATAATCTACACTGCACTAAGGTTAGCTGAAATAAAATGCTAATCTGAAATAAAATGCTAATTAGCGTTAAGTTTGCCTATGTATTGTGTGTGTGTGGAATTTCTCTGATTTAAGTTTTTACGCGATGGCAATTTTGCTGGCAATTTTGTTGGCAACTTTGTTGGCAAATTTGTTGGCAACTTTACTTTGCTGGCAATTTTGATGGCAATTTTGATAGCAATTTTGCTGAATTTTGTTGGCAACTTTGTTGGCAATTTTGTTGGCAATTTTGCTGGCAATTTTGTTGGCAACTTTGTTGGCAACTTTGTTGGCAAGTTTTTTGGCAACTTTGTTGGCAAATTTGTTGGCAACTTTGTTGGCAATTTTGTTGGCAGTTTTGCTGGCAATTTTGCTGGCAATTTTGCTGGCAATTTTGTTGGCAATTTTGCTGGCAATTTTGCTGGCAATTTTGTTGGCAACTTTGTTGGCAATTTTGTTGGCAATTTTGTTGGCAATTTTGCTGGCAATTTTGTTGGCAACTTTGCTGGCAATTTTGATGGCAATTTTGTGGGCAATTTTGCTGGCAATTTTGTTGGCAACTTTGTTGGCAATTTTGCTGGCAATTTTTCTGGCAATTTTGTTGGCAATTTTGCTGACAATTTTGCTGGCAATTTTGTTGGCAACTTTGTTGGCAATTTTGTTGGCAATTTTGCTGGCAATTTTGAATATGCCGATCACGATAATAACGAAGACGATTACATTATTTACGATAATCTACACTGCACTAAGGTTAGCTGAAATAAAATGCTAATTAGCGTTAAGTTTGCCTATGTATTGTGTGTGTGTGGAATTTCTCTGATTTAAGTATTTACGCGATGGCAATTTTGCTGGCAATTTTGTTGGCAACTTTGTTGGCAAATTTATTGGCAACTTTACTTTGCTGGCAATTTTGATGGCAATTTTGATAGCAATTTTGCTGAATTTTGTTGGCAACTTTGTTGGCAATTTTGTTGGCAATTTTGCTGGCAATTTTGTTGGCAAGTTTGTTGGCAACTTTGTTGGCAAGTTTGTTGGCAACTTTTTTGCAAATTTATTGGCAACTTTGTTGGCAATTTTGTTGGCAATTTTGCTGGCAATTTTGCTGGCAATTTTGATGGCAATTTTGTTGGCAATTTTGCTGGCAATTTTGCGGGAAATTTTGTTGGCAACTTTGTTGGCAATTTTGTTGGCAATTTTGCTGGCACTTTTGAATATGCCGATCACGATAATAACGAAGACGATTACATTATTTACGATAATCTACACTGCACTAAGGTTAGCTGAAATAAAATGCTAATTAGCGTTAAGTTTGCCTATGTATTGTGTGTGTGTGGAATTTCTTTGATTTAAGTATTTACGCGATGGGTTTTCGGTAATTGTCAAGTTCTTTCTTTAATTACTACTTTTTAATTCAGTGCATAAAGCTGACAGTTCCCGAGAACCCTATCTGTGGAGCGGCAGCAGCAGATGTTTCAGCCAAGGCGAGGCTGCAAACCAGCGTAGCTGAGCCCTCGACCTATTTACCACCACCCTCTACCTTAGTGCTACCTACGATAATGTACTAAAGTTACTTAGAATTAGGCCTACTATTAAACTTACCTAGCTTTATTTAGTACTTATTGTACCTACCAACTTCTGTTAGCATAAGAGGTGTGTGTGTAAATAAATGCCCTATTATTTTATTTTTATTGGATTGCGACTAACCATGTTTAAATTTGACGTATTTGTATGATTTGACAACTTACAACTTCTTGATATCTGCCCCCTAACACATTATTACTGCAAAATTATATAAAAGAAATGACTCCTATCCCTCTCCTACGAAGAAACAGAAGACTTTGTTATCTCCCTAAAACTCCCTAAACAATCATAAATTATCATAAATCATAAATTCATAATAGCTCACGCATACTACATACCCCCACGCGCATACACACACACACTATAACTCACTCACCCACACATACAAACAGACTCACCCGTTCATTAAAATTATAATTATTATCTATATATCTGTATCTACATATATATTCCTTTAACTATATGTATTCTTTGCATTTATTTACTTATTGTACTTAGTTTTATGCTTAAATTATTCTTATTGTAATCTTAGCATTTGAAAGCGAGCTTAATAGAAAAACACCTCGATGCTTTACAAGTTTTCATTTAATTTTTCATTAATACACTCCTTTATGACCAATCAGTAACAGCAGGTAATCTATATTGGTTACTCTTTTTAGGGGTATTTTGGTTGGTGGGCAATTTTGTTGGCAATTTTGCTGGCAATTTTTTTGGCAACTTTGTTGGCAAATTTGTTGGCAACTTTGTTGGCAAATTTGTTGGCAAATTTGTTGGCAAATTTGTTGGCAACTTTACTTTGCTGGCAATTTTGCTGGCAATTTTGCTGAATTTTGTTGGCAATTTTGCTGGCAATTTTGTTGGCAATTTTGTTGGCAATTTTGCTGGCAATTTTGTTGGCAACTTTGCTGGCAATTTTGATGGCAATTTTGTTGGCAATTTTGCTGGCAATTTTGCTGGCAATTTTGTTGGCAACTTTGTTGGCAAATTTGTTGGCAACTTTGTTGGCAAATTTGTTGGCAACTTTACTTTGCTGTCAATTTTGATGGCAATTTTGATAGCAATTTTGCTGGCAATTTTGCTGAATTTTGTTGGCAACTTTGTTGGCAACTTTGTTGGCAATTTTGTTGGCAATTTTGCTGGCAATTTTGTTGGCAACTTTGTTGGCAAGTTTGTTGGCAACTTTGCTGGCAATTTTGCTGGCAATTTTGTTGGCAATTTTGCTGGCAATTTTGTTGGCAACTTTGTTGGCAATTTTGTTGGCAATTTTGCTGGCAATTTTGAATATGCCGATCACGATAATAACGAAGACGATTACATTATTTACGATAATCTACACTGCACTAAGGTTAGCTGAAATAAAATGCTAATTAGCGTTAAGTTTGCCTATGTATTGTGTGTGTGTGGAATTTCTCTGATTTAAGTATTTACGCGATGGCAATTTTGCTGGCAATTTTGTTGGCAACTTTGTTGGCAAATTTGTTGGCAACTTTACTTTGCTGGCAATTTTGATGGCAATTTTGATAGCAATTTTGCTGAATTTTGTTGGCAACTTTGTTGGCAATTTTGTTGGCAATTTTGCTGGCAATTTTGTTGGCAACTTTGTTGGCATCTTTGTTGGCAAGTTTGTTGGCAACTTTGTTGGCAAATTTGTTGGCAACTTTGTTGGCAATTTTGTTGGCAATTTTGTTGGCAATTTTGCTGGCAATTTTGCTGGCAATTGATGGCAATTTTGTTGGCAATTTTGCGGGCAATTTTTCTGGCAATTTTGTTGGCAACTTTGTTGGCAATTTTGTTGGCAATTTTGCTGGCAATTTTGAATATGCCGATCACGATAATAACGAAGACGATTACATTATTTACGATAATCTACACTGCACTAAGGTTAGCTGAAATAAAATGCTAATTAGCGTTAAGTTTGCCTATGTATTGTGTGTGTGTGGAATTTCTCTGATTTAAGTATTTACGCGATGGCAATTTTGCTGGCAATTTTGTTGGCAACTTTGTTGGCAAATTTGTTGGCAACTTTACTTTGCTGGCAATTTTGATGGCAATTTTGATAGCAATTTTGCTGAATTTTGTTGGCAACTTTGTTGGCAATTTTGTTGGCAATTTTGCTGGCAATTTTGTTGGCAACTTTGTTGGCAACTTTGTTGGCAAGTTTGTTGGCAACTTTGTTGGCAAATTTGTTGGCAACTTTGTTGGCAATTTTGTTGGCAATTTTGTTGGCAATTTTGCTGGCAATTTTGCGGGCAATTGATGGCAATTTTGTTGGCAATTTTGCTGGCAATTTTTCTGGCAATTTTGTTGGCAACTTTGTTGGCAATTTTGTGGGCAATTTTGCTGGCAATTTTGAATATGCCGATTACGATAATAACGAAGACGATTACATTATTTACGATAATCTACACTGCACTAAGGTTAGCTGAAATAAAATGCTAATTAGCGTTAAGTTTGCCTATGTATTGTGTGTGTGTGGAATTTCTCTGATTTAAGTATTTACGCGATGGCAATTTTGCTGGCAATTTTGTTGGCAACTTTGTGGGCAAATTTGTTGGCAACTTTACTTTGCTGGCAATTTTGATGGCAATTTTGATAGCAATTATGCTGAATTTTGTTTGCAACTTTGTTGGCAATTTTGTTGGCAATTTTGCTGGCAATTTTGCTGGCAATTTTGATGGCAATTTTGTTGGCAATTTTGCTGGCAATTTTGCTGGCAATTTTGTTTGCAACTTTGTTGGCAATTTTGTAGGCAATTTTGCTGGCAATTTTGAATATGCCGATCACGATAATAACGAAGACGATTACATTATATACGATAATCTACACTGCACTAAGGTTAGCTGAAATAAAATGCTAATTAGCGTTAAGTTTGCCTATGTATTGTGTGTGTGTGGAATTTCTCTGATTTAAGTATTTACGCGATGGCAATTTTGCTGGCAATTTTGTTGGCAACTTTGTTGGCAATTTTGTTGGCAACTTTGTTGGCAATTTTGTTGGCAATTTTGCTGGCAATTTTTCTTGCAATTTTGTTGGCAACTTTGTTGGCAATTTTTTTGGCAATTTTGCTGGCAATTTTGATTATGCCGATCACGATAATAACGAAGACGATTACATTATTTACGATAATCTACACTGCACTAAGGTTAGCTGAAATAAAATGCTAATTAGCGTTAAGTTTGCCTATGTATTGTTTGTGTGTGGAATTTCTCTGATTTAAGTATTTACGCGATGGCAATTTTGCTGGCAATTTTGTTGGCAACTTTGTTTTGGCAAATTTGTGGGCAACTTTACTTTGCTGGAAATTTTGATGGCAATTTTGATAGCAATTTTGCTGAATTTTGTTGGCAACTTTGTTGGCAATTTTGTTGGCAATTTTGCTGGCATTTTTGCTGGCAATTTTGTTGGCAACTTTGTTGGCAATTTTGTAGGCAATTTTGCTGGCAATTTTGAATATGCCGATCACGATAATAACGAAGACGATTACATTATATACGATAATCTACACTGCACTAAGGTTAGCTGAAATAAAATGCTAATTAGCGTTAAGTTTGCCTATGTATTGTGTGTGTGTGGAATTTCTCTGATTTAAGTATTTACGCGATGGCAATTTTGCTGGCAATTTTGTTGGCAACTTTGTTGGCAAATTTGTGGGCAACTTTACTTTGCTGGCAATTTTGATGGCAATTTTGATAGCAATTTTGCTGAATTTTGTTGGCAACTTTGTTGGCAATTTTGTTGGCAATTTTGCTGGCAATTTTGTTGGCAACTTTGTTGGCAACTTTGTTGGCAAGTTTGTTGCCAACTTTGTTGGTAAATTTGTTGGCAACTTTGTTGGCAATTTTGTTGGCAATTTTGCTGGCAATTTTGCTGGCAATTTTTCTTGCAATTTTGTTGGCAACTTTGTTGGCAATTTTGTTGGCAATTTTGCTGGCAACTTTACTTTGCTGGCAATTTTGATGGCAATTTTGATAGCAATTATGCTGAATTTTGTTGGCAACTTTGTTGGCAATTTTGTTGGCAATTTTGCTGGCAATTTTGCTGGCAATTTTGATGGCAATTTTGTTGGCAATTTTGCTGGCAATTTTGAATATGCCGATCACGATAATAACGAAGACGATTACATTATTTACGATAATCTACACTGCACTAAGGTTAGCTGAAATAAAATGCTAATCTGAAATAAAATGCTAATTAGCGTTAAGTTTGCCTATGTATTGTGTGTGTGTGGAATTTCTCTGATTTAAGTTTTTACGCGATGGCAATTTTGCTGGCAATTTTGTTGGCAACTTTGTTGGCAAATTTGTTGGCAACTTTACTTTGCTGGCAATTTTGATGGCAATTTTGATAGCAATTTTGCTGAATTTTGTTGGCAACTTTGTTGGCAATTTTGTTGGCAATTTTGCTGGCAATTTTGTTGGCAACTTTGTTGGCAACTTTGTTGGCAAGTTTTTTGGCAACTTTGTTGGCAAATTTGTTGGCAACTTTGTTGGCAATTTTGTTGGCAGTTTTGCTGGCAATTTTGCTGGCAATTTTGCTGGCAATTTTGTTGGCAATTTTGCTGGCAATTTTGCTGGCAATTTTGTTGGCAACTTTGTTGGCAATTTTGTTGGCAATTTTGTTGGCAATTTTGCTGGCAATTTTGTTGGCAACTTTGCTGGCAATTTTGATGGCAATTTTGTGGGCAATTTTGCTGGCAATTTTGTTGGCAACTTTGTTGGCAATTTTGCTGGCAATTTTTCTGGCAATTTTGTTGGCAATTTTGCTGACAATTTTGCTGGCAATTTTGTTGGCAACTTTGTTGGCAATTTTGTTGGCAATTTTGCTGGCAATTTTGAATATGCCGATCACGATAATAACGAAGACGATTACATTATTTACGATAATCTACACTGCACTAAGGTTAGCTGAAATAAAATGCTAATTAGCGTTAAGTTTGCCTATGTATTGTGTGTGTGTGGAATTTCTCTGATTTAAGTATTTACGCGATGGCAATTTTGCTGGCAATTTTGTTGGCAACTTTGTTGGCAAATTTGTTGGCAACTTAACTTTGCTGGCAATTTTGATGGCAATTTTGATAGCAATTTTGCTGAATTTTGTTGGCAACTTTGTTGGCAATTTTGTTGGCAATTTTGTTGGCAATTTTGTTGGCAATTTTGCTGGCAATTTTGCTGGCAATTGATGGCAATTTTGTTGGCAATTTTGCGGGCAATTTTTCTGGCAATTTTGTTGGCAACTTTGTTGGCAATTTTGTTGGCAATTTTGCTGGCAATTTTGAATATGCCAATCACGATAATAACGAAGACGATTACATTATTTACGATAATCTACACTGCACTAAGGTTAGCTGAAATAAAATGCTAATTAGCGTTAAGTTTGCCTATGTATTGTGTGTGTGTGGAATTTCTCTGATTTAAGTATTTACGCGATGGCAATTTTGCTGGCAATTTTGTTGGCAACTTTGTTGGCAAATTTGTTGGCAACTTTACTTTGCTGGCAATTTTGATGGCAATTTTGATAGCAATTTTGCTGAATTTTGTTGGCAACTTTGTTGGCAACTTTGTTGGCAACTTTGTTGGCAAGTTTGTTGGCAACTTTGTTGGTAAATTTGTTGGCAACTTTGTTGGCAATTTTGTTGGCAATTTTGCTGGCAATTTTGATGGCAATTTTGTTGGCAATTTTGCTGGCAATTTTTCTGGCAATTTTGTTGGCAACTTTGTTGGCAATTTTGTTGGCAATTTTGCTGGCAATTTTGAATATGCCGATCACGATAATAACGAAGACGATTACATTATTTACGATAATCTACACTGCACTAAGGTTAGCTGAAATAAAATGCTAATCTGAAATAAAATGCTAATTAGCGTTAAGTTTGCCTATGTATTGTGTGTGTGTGGAATTTCTCTGATTTAAGTATTTACGCGATGGCAATTTTGCTGGCAATTTTGTTGGCAACTTTGTTGGCAAATTTGTTGGCAACTTTACTTTGCTGGCAATTTTGATGGCAATTTTGATAGCAATTTTGCTGAATTTTGTTGGCAACTTTGTTGGCAATTTTGTTGGCAATTTTGCTGGCAATTTTGTTGGCAACTTTGTTGGCAACTTTGTTGGCAATTTTGTTGGCAATTTTGCTGGCAATTTTGTTGGCAACTTTGTTGGCAACTTTGTTGGCCAATTTGTTGGCAACTTTGTTGGCAAATTTGTTGGTTGCAATTTTGTTGGCAACTTTGTTGGCAATTTTGTTGGCAATTTTGTTGGCAATTTTGTTGGCAATTTTGCTGGCAATTGATGGCAATTTTGTTGGCAATTTTGCGGGCAATTTTTCTGGCAATTTTGTTGGCAACTTTGTTGGCAATTTTGTTGGCAATTTTGCTGGCAATTTTGAATATGCCAATCACGATAATAACGAAGACGATTACATTATTTACGATAATCTACACTGCACTAAGGTTAGCTGAAATAAAATGCTAATTAGCGTTAAGTTTGCCTATGTATTGTGTGTGTGTGGAATTTCTCTGATTTAAGTATTTACGCGATGGCAATTTTGCTGGCAATTTTGTTGGCAACTTTGTTGGCAAATTTGTTGGCAACTTTACTTTGCTGGCAATTTTGATGGCAATTTTGATAGCAATTTTGCTGAATTTTGTTGGCAACTTTGTTGGCAATTTTGTTGGCAATTTTGCTGGCAATTTTGTTGGCAACTTTGTTGGCAATTTTGTTGGCAAGTTTGTTGGCAACTTTGTTGGCAAATTTGTTGGCAACTTTGTTGGCAATTTTGTTGGCAATTTTGTTGGCAATTTTGCTGGCAATTTTGCGGGCAATTGATGGCAATTTTGTTGGCAATTTTGCTGGCAATTTTTCTGGCAATTTTGTTGGCAACTTTGTTGGCAATTTTGTTGGCAATTTTGCTGGCAATTTTGTTGGCAACTTTGCTGGCAATTTTGATGGCAATTTTGTGGGCAATTTTGCTGGCAATTTTGTTGGCAACTTTGTTGGCAATTTTGCTGGCAATTTTTCTGGCAATTTTGTTGGCAATTTTGCTGACAATTTTGCTGGCAATTTTGTTGGCAACTTTGTTGGCAATTTTGTTGGCAATTTTGCTGGCAATTTTGAATATGCCGATCACGATAATAACGAAGACGATTACATTATTTACGATAATCTACACTGCACTAAGGTTAGCTGAAATAAAATGCTAATTAGCGTTAAGTTTGCCTATGTATTGTGTGTGTGTGGAATTTCTCTGATTTAAGTATTTACGCGATGGCAATTTTGCTGGCAATTTTGTTGGCAACTTTGTTGGCAAATTTGTTGGCAACTTTACTTTGCTGGCAATTTTGATGGCAATTTTGATAGCAATTTTGCTGAATTTTGTTGGCCACTTTGTTGGCAACTTTGTTGGCAACTTTGTTGGCAAGTTTGTTGGCAACTTTGTTGGTAAATTTGTTGGCAACTTTGTTGGCAATTTTGTTGGCAATTTTGCTGGCAATTTTGATGGCAATTTTGTTGGCAATTTTGCTGGCAATTTTTCTGGCAATTTTGTTGGCAACTTTGTTGGCAATTTTGTTGGCAATTTTGCTGGCAATTTTGAATATGCCGATCACGATAATAACGAAGACGATTACATTATTTACGATAATCTACACTGCACTAAGGTTAGCTGAAATAAAATGCTAATCTGAAATAAAATGCTAATTAGCGTTAAGTTTGCCTATGTATTGTGTGTGTGTGGAATTTCTCTGATTTAAGTATTTACGCGATGGCAATTTTGCTGGCAATTTTGTTGGCAACTTTGTTGGCAAATTTGTTGGCAACTTTACTTTGCTGGCAATTTTGATGGCAATTTTGATAGCAATTTTGCTGAATTTTGTTGGCAACTTTGTTGGCAATTTTGTTGGCAATTTTGCTGGCAATTTTGTTGGCAACTTTGTTGGCAACTTTGTTGGCAATTTTGTTGGCAATTTTGCTGGCAATTTTGTTGGCAACTTTGTTGGCAACTTTGTTGGCCAATTTGTTGGCAACTTTGTTGGCAAATTTGTTGGTTGCAAATTTGTTGGCAACTTTGTTGGCAATTTTGATGGCAATTTTGTTGGCAATTTTGCTGGCAATTTTGCTGGCAATTTTGTTGGCAATTTTGCTGGCAATTTTGCTGGCAATATTGTTGGCAACTTTGTTGGCAATTTTGTTGGCAATTTTGTTGGCAATTTTGTTGGCAATTTTGTTGGCAACTTTGCTGGCAATTTTGATGGCAATTTTGTTGGCAATTTTGCTGGCAATTTTGTTGGCAACTTTGCTGGCAATTTTGATGGCAATTTTGTTGGCAATTTTGCTGGCAATTTTGCTGGCAATTTTGTTGGCAACTTTGTTGGCAAATTTGTTGGCAACTTTGTTGGCAAATTTGTTGGCAACTTTACTTTGCTGGCAATTTTGCTGGCAATTTTACTGATCTTTGTTGGCAATTTTGCTGGCAATTTTGTTGGCAATTTTGTTGGCAGTTTTGCTGGCAATTTTGTTGGCAACTTTGCTGGCAATTTTGATGGCAATTTTGTTGGCAATTTTGCTGGCAATTTTGCTGGCAATTTTGTTGGCAACTTTGTTGGCAAATTTGTTGGCAACTTTGTTGGCAAATTTGTTTGGCAACTTTACTTTGCTGGCAATTTTGATGGCAATTTTGATAGCAATTTTGCTGGCAATTTTGCTGAATTTTGTTGGCAACTTTGTTGGCAATTTTGTTGGCAATTTTGCTGGCAATTTTGTTGGCAACTTTGTTGGCAACTTTGTTGGCAAGTTTGTTGGCAACTTTGTTGGCAAATTTGTTGGCAACTTTGTGGGCAATTTTGTTGGCAATTTTGCTGGCAATTTTGCTGGCAATTTTGATGGCAATTTTGTTGGCAATTTTGCTGGCAATTTTGCTGGCAATTTTGTTGGCAACTTTGTTGGCAATTTTGTTGGCAATTTTGCTGGCAATTTTGAATATGCCGATCACGATAATAACGAAGACGATTACATTATTTACGATAATCTACACTGCACTAAGGTTAGCTGAAATAAAATGCTAATTAGCGTTAAGTTTGCCTATGTATTGTGTGTGTGTGGAATTTCTCTGATTTAAGTATTTACGCGATGGCAATTTTGCTGGCAATTTTGTTGGCAACTTTGTTGGCAAATTTGTTTGGCAACTTTACTTTGCTGGCAATTTTGATGGCAATTTTGATAGCAATTTTGCTGAATTTTGTTGGCAACTTTGTTGGCAATTTTGTTGGCAATTTTGCTGGCAATTTTGTTGGCAACTTTGTTGGCAACTTTGTTGGCAATTTTGTTGGCAATTTTGCTGGCAATTTTGAATATGCCGATCACGATAATAACGAAGACGATTACATTATTTACGATAATCTACACTGCACTAAGGTTAGCTGAAATAAAATGCTAATTAGCGTTAAGTTTGCCTATGTATTGTGTGTGTGTGGAATTTCTCTGATTTAAGTATTTACGCGATGGGTTTTCGGTAATTGTCAAGTTCTTTCTTTAATTACTACTTTTTAATTCAGTGCATAAAGCTGACAGTTCCCGAGAACCCTATCTGTGGAGCGGCAGCAGCAGATGTTTCTGCCAAGGCGAGGCTGAAAACCAGCGTAGCTGAGCCCTCGACCTATTTACCACCACCCTCTACCTTAGTGCTACCTACGATAATGTACTAAAGTTACTTAGAATTAGGCCTACTATTAAACTTACCTAGCTTTATTTAGTACTTATTGTACCTACCAACTTCTGTTAGCATAAGAGGTGTGTGTGTAAATAAATGCCCTATTATTTTATTTTTATTGGATTGCGACTAACCATGTTTAAATTTGACGTATTTGTATGATTTGACAACTTACAACTTCTTGATATCTACCCCCTAACACATTATCACTGCAAAATTATATATAAGAAATGACTCCTATCCCTCTCCTACGAAGAAACAGAAGACTTTGTTATCTCCCTAAAACTCCCTAAACAATCATAAATTATCATAAATCATAAATTCATAATAGCTCACGCATACTACATACCCCCACGCGCATACACACACACACACACTATAACTCACTCACCCACACATACAAACAGACTCACCCGTTCATTAAAATTATAATAATTATCTATATATCTGTATCTACACATATATTCCTTTAACTATATGTATTCTTTGCATTTATTTACTTATTGTACTTAGTTTTAAGCTTAAATTATTCTTATTGTAATCTTAGCATTTGAAAGCGAGCTTAATAGAAAAACACCTCGATGCTTTACAAGTTTTCATTTAATTTTTCATTAATACACTCCTTTATGACCAATCAGTAACGGCAGGTAATCTATATTGGTTACTCTTTTTAGGGGTATTTTGGTTGGTGGGCAATTTTGTTGGCAATTTTGCTGGCAATTTTTTTGGCAACTTTGTGGGCAAATTTGTTGGCAACTTTGTTGGCAAATTTGTTGGCAACTTTACTTTGCTGGCAATTTTGCTGGCAATTTTGCTGAATTTTGTTGGCAATTTTGCTGGCAATTTTGTTGGCAATTTTGTTGGCAATTTTGCTGGCAATTTTGTTGGCAACTTTGCTGGCAATTTTGATGGCAATTTTGTTGGCAATTTTGCTGGCAATTTTGCTGGCAATTTTGTTGGCAACTTTGTTGGCAAATTTGTTGGCAACTTTGTTGGCAAATTTGTTGG
Source organism: Philereme transversata (assembly GCA_963924445.1). Taxonomy (NCBI): domain Eukaryota; kingdom Metazoa; phylum Arthropoda; class Insecta; order Lepidoptera; family Geometridae; genus Philereme; species Philereme transversata. The sequence goes on from OZ004353.1 coordinate 12,513,612, forward strand.
CAACTTTGTGGGCAAATTTTGTTGGAAACTTTACTTTGCTGGCAATTTTGATGGCAATTTTGATAGCAATTTTGTTGGCAATTTTGCTGGCAATTTTGTTGGCAACTTTGCTGGCAATTTTGATGGCAATTTTGTTGGCAATTTTGCTGGCAATTTTGCTGGCAATTTTGTTGGCAACTTTGTTGGCAAATTTGTTGGCAACTTTGTTGGCAAATTTGTTGGCAACTTTACTATGCTGGCAATTTTGCTGGCAATTTTGCTGAATTTTGTTGGCAATTTTGCTGGCAATTTTGTTGGCAATTTTGTTGGCAGTTTTGCTGGCAATTTTGTTGGCAACTTTGCTGGCAATTTTGATGGCAATTTTGTTGGCAATTTTGCTGGCAATTTTGTTGGCAACTTTGCTGGCAATTTTGATGGCAATTTTGTTGGCAATTTTGCTGGCAATTTTGCTGGCAATTTTGTTGGCAACTTTGTGGGCAAATTTGTTGGCAACTTTGTTGGCAAATTTGTTGGCAACTTTACTTTGCTGGCAATTTTGATGGCAATTTTGATAGCAATTTTGCTGGCAATTTTGCTGAATTTTGTTGGCAACTTTGTTGGCAATTTTGTTGGCAATTTTGCTGGCAATTTTGTTGGCAACTTTGTTGGCAACTTTGTTGGCAAGTTTGTTGGCAACTTTGTTGGCAAATTTGTTGGCAACTTTGTTGGCAATTTTGTTGGCAATTTTGCTGGCAATTTTGCTGGCAATTTTGATGGCAATTTTGTTGGCAATTTTGCTGGCAATTTTGCTGGCAATTTTGTTGGCAACTTTGTTGGCAATTTTGTTGGCAATTTTGCTGGCAATTTTGAATATGCCGATCACGATAATAACGAAGACGATTACATTATTTACGATAATCTACACTGCACTAAGGTTAGCTGAAATAAAATGCTAATTAGCGTTAAGTTTGCCTATGTATTGTGTGTGTGTGGAATTTCTCTGACTTAAGTATTTACGCGATGGCAATTTTGCTGGCAATTTTGTTGGCAACTTTGTTGGCAAATTTGTTGGCAACTTTACTTTGCTGGCAATTTTGATGGCAATTTTGATAGCAATTTTGCTGAATTTTGTTGGCAACTTTGTTGGCAATTTTGTTGGCAATTTTGCTGGCAATTTTGTTGGCAACTTTGTTGGCAACTTTGTTGGCAATTTTGTTGGCAATTTTGCTGGCAATTTTGAATATGCCGATCACGATAATAACGAAGACGATTACATTATTTACGATAATCTACACTGCACTAAGGTTAGCTGAAATAAAATGCTAATTAGCGTTAAGTTTGCCTATGTATTGTGTGTGTGTGGAATTTCTCTGATTTAAGTATTTACGCGATGGGTTTTCGGTAATTGTCAAGTTCTTTCTTTAATTACTACTTTTTAATTCAGTGCATAAAGCTGACAGTTCCCGAGAACCCTATCTGTGGAGCGGCAACAGCAGATGTTTCTGCCAAGGCGAGGCTGAAAACCAGCGTAGCTGAGCCCTCGACCTATTTACCACCACCCTCTACCTTAGTGCTACCTACGATAATGTACTAAAGTTACTTAGAATTAGGCCTACTATTAAACTTACCTAGCTTTATTTAGTACTTATTGTACCTACCAACTTCTGTTAGCATAAGAGGTGTGTGTGTAAATAAATGCCCTATTATTTTATTTTTATTGGATTGCGACTAACCATGTTTAAATTTGACGTATTTGTATGATTTGACAACTTACAACTTCTTGATATCTACCCCCTAACACATTATCACTGCAAAATTATATATAATAAATGACTCCTATCCCTCTCCTACGAAGAAACAGAAGACTTTGTTATCTCCCTAAAACTCCCTAAACAATCATAAATTATCATAAATCATAAATTCATAATAGCTCACGCATACTACATACCCCCACGCGCATACACACACACACTATAACTCACTCACCCACACATACAAACAGACACACCCGTTCATTAAAATTATAATAATTATCTATATATCTGTATCTACATATATATTCCTTCAACTATATGTATTCTTTGCATTTATTTACTTATTGTACTTAGTTTTAAGCTTAAATTATTCTTATTGTAATCTTAGCATTTGAAAGCGAGCTTAATAGAAAAACACCTCGATGCTTTACAAGTTTTCATTTGCCACTGGACTGAATGGTCCCATTTTGTTTTTTTTTCCTCTCTTAAACCCAATATCTCAACAACCCCCCATATTTTTGGCTCATTTAGTCACACCAAAATTGTGCCATCACTACCTATGTACTAAAATTCATGATAATCGGATAAAGGCTTCGAAAGTTATTCTCGGACAAACCAACATACATACATACATACAAAAACTCCGATTTACCTAAGTTGCTTTAGAGATCTCGCTTCGTTCGATCAAATATAATGGTTTTTTGAAATATATAATAGTAGTTTAATAAGTCTTTACTCTTTATTGCATACAAATTGATTACAGACATAAACAGCTTACAAAACTGACAATAATTATATTAAAATATTCGTATGTCTTCGATTTTTCAAATCAAATCAAATTCCGTTTAATGAATTACAAATTTTGATGTTCACTTTGGTGTACAAATTATTTTACTGAACAAGATTGGAAAACAATATTGCAAAAATCTGTTAATATAATCATGTACGTGTCAATTGTTTTAGGTTGAATGGTAACAAGGTTGATCGCCATTTTAAATGTATATCTACATATTTAACGAAAGCCTTATTTTTACAAAGTCTTATTCTAATAATATTCTACGAAGGTTTTCTTCGAATTAACCCGTAATTAAATAAAGGCAAATATTAGCGTAATCCAATAATTAAGGTCTTTATAACGTATAAGCTTTTGTTTTACGAAAGGGATCCTACGAGTAGTAAAATTACTTACTTGAGTCGTGATTTGACAAATTATAAAAATAAAATAATAGGGCATTTATTTACACACACACACCTCTTATGCTAACAGAAGTTGGTAGGTACAATAAGTACTAAATAAAGCTAGGTAAGTTAAATAGTAGGCCTACTTCTAAGTAACTTTAGTACATTATCGTAGGTAGCACTAAGGTAGAGGGTGGTGGTAAATAGGTCGAGGGCTCAGCTACGCTGGTTTGCAGCCTCGCCTTGGCTGAAACATCTGCTGCTGCCGCTCCACAGATAGGGTTCTCGGGAACTGTCAGCTTTATGCACTGAATTAAAAAGTAGTAATTAAAGAAAGAACATTGCCAGCAAAATTGCCAGCAAAATTGCCAGCAAAATTGCCAACAAAATTGCCAACAAAGTTGCCAACAAAATTGCCAGCAAAATTGCCAACAAAATTGCCAGCAAAATTACCAACAAAATTGCCAGCAAAATTGCCAGCAAAATTGCCAACAAAGTTGCCAACAAATTTGCCAACAAAGTTGCCAACAAAATTGCCAACAAAATTGAGCGGTTCGTGTGTATTTATGTATGTGTATTATTGTTATTAAATTTTTTTATAGTAGGTACCTATGTTCTAAATTAAAATTTTTTGTGAATCTATTTTCTGGGAAGCAATGCCACTTAATCTGCACTACACAAGAGTTAGCTAGAAGAAAATGCTAATTAGTATTAAGTTTGCCTATCTATTATTTTTTTAGTGCAAAAAAGAATTTTCTAATCTAATCTTGATAACTAGTAGTTCGCCCCGAACTGAGATCGCGGGATCTTCGGAGAGAACCACTCCGAGTCTCATACATCTCGTGCATCGTAGGGCACGTTTCTAAGGTGTGTGACCTACGAGTCAATGCTTTGTCATAGTTGTTCAATTTCCTGGGTGAATAAATAAATAAATACTGCTGGACATTTCACACAGCACTATCTAGCCCCAAACTAAGCAGAACTTGTACTATGGGAACTAGATAACTGATAGAATACTTATGTATATACTTTTTTTGTAAATACATACTTATAATATATAAAAAACACCCAGACACGGAACAAATATCTGTAGATCATGCAAATATTTGTTCCGTTGCGGGAATCGAACCCGCTACTCCTGCGTCTCAGCCGGCTATACGCCCACTGCGCCACGGAGGTGGTCCTAAATAAAAAAAAGTCTTAATTAAACTTTCAGTCGCAGCTACTAAAAGGCGACCTTTTTTACGTCAAATTAATTTGATATATAGAAGATCAGCCCTTTGATTTGTCTAGATTTAACCCTGTAAACCCAGCTGGCTCTATTGAGGACCAATAACCATTAAAAAGCCATGTTTTAATCCAATATATTTTTACCAAATAAAATCATTTAATCAAATAATTTAATTGATCTTCAGATCTCTTAGACATTCCATAAGCAAGTTTAATTATTACTTTTGATACATGCCGGCTTCATACCTAATAATTAGCATTCTTTTCATTAATCCCGTCGCCTATAAGAATACTAAATAATGCCCTTTATAAAAAACCTCTCCTTAACAATTACGCACTTTCAGCTAGTAAAGTCCAAGCTTCTTTAGATGGTATTTACAGGATAATGAAGTACCAAGTTTTCAGCAAGCTTTACTTTCAAAGCTTATTGAGAAGACTTATCGAAGTTGTCTCTTGTTTATTTTGCAGTGCACCGAATTCCGAAGAAGCTCTTTATTAGAACGACGGGTCAGGGCCGGATCAAAGAATTAAACGAAAAAATAAACGAATACATTTATTTTAAGCCGAGGCCATGAGACAGATGGGCAACGATCGTCACACAGTGGGTGCCTGAAGACGAGCGACGGCGCCGAGGAAGGCCTAGTAGACGCTGACGGGACGATCTCGATGCCTTCGAGACAGATTGGTGGGGTTTGGCACGCGAGCGAAAGTCCTGGAAGACAGTGAGGGAGACCTTTGCCCAGCAGCGGGATGATATAGGTTGAAAAAAAAAATATATAACGGGTAGTTTTTTTTTCGAGAAGTCTTTTTTTATGTTTTGAGAAACTGTCACTTGAATATGGTCTGTATATTACCAAACAGTCAGTATATAATTATTGGCGCATTTGTCTGCAAATGTATAAATTAAGATGCAAATTAGTAAGCTCTAATTTCTAGTACGTATTGATTTATTTACTGTGGATTAAGGCTGACTAAGCTAAGACCTTAGTATTTGACTACGTGATGACTATGGCACAGAAACTTGGTCTCTTACTATGAAATATATAATAGTAGTTTAATAAGTCTTTACTCTTTATTGCATACAAATTGATTACAGACATAAACAGCTTACAAAACTGACAATAATTATATTAAAATATTCGTATGTCTTCGATTTTTCAAATCAAATCAAATTCCGTTTAATGAATTACAAATTTTGATGTTCACTTTGGTGTACAAATTATTTTACTGAACAAGATTGGAAAACAATATTGCAAAAATCTGTTAATATAATCATGTACGTGTCAATTGTTTTAGGTTGAATGGTAACAAGGTTGATCGCCATTTTAAATGTATATCTACATATTTAACGAAAGCCTTATTTTTACAAAGTCTTATTCTAATAATATTCTACGAAGGTTTTCTTCGAATTAACCCGTAATTAAATAAAGGCAAATATTAGCGTAATCCAATAATTAAGGTCTTTATAACGTATAAGCTTTTGTTTTACGAAAGGGATCCTACGAGTAGTAAAATTACTTACTTGAGTCGTGATTTGACAAATTATAAAAATAAAATAATAGGGCATTTATTTACACACACACACCTCTTATGCTAACAGAAGTTGGTAGGTACAATAAGTACTAAATAAAGCTAGGTAAGTTAAATAGTAGACCTAATTCTAAGTAACTTTAGTACATTATCGTAGGTAGCACTAAGGTAGAGGGTGGTGGTAAATAGGTCGAGGGCTCAGGTACGCTGGTTTGCAGCCTCGCCTTGGCAGAAACATCTGCTGCTGCCGCTCCACAGATAGGGTTCTCGGGAACTGTCAGCTTTATGCACTGAATTAAAAAGTAGTAATTAAAGAAAGAACTTGACAATTACCGAAAACCCATCGCGTAAATACTTAAATCGGAGAAATTCCACACACACACAATACATAGGCAAACTTAACGCTAATTAGCATTTTATTTCAGCTAACCTTAGTGCAGTGTAGATTATCGTAAATAATGTAATCGTCTTCGTTATTATCGTGATCGGCATATTCAAAATTGCCAGCAAAATTGCCAGCAAAATTGCCAGCAAAATTGCCAACAAAATTGCCCAAAAAGTTGCCAACAAAATTGCCAGCAAAATTGCCAGCAAAATTGCCAAGAAAGTTGCCAACAAAATTGCCAGCAAAATTGCCAACAAAATTGCCAACAAAGTTGCCAACAAAATTGCCAGCAAAGTTGCCAGCAAAATTGCCAGCAAAATTGCCAGCAAAATTACCATCAAAATTGCCAGCAAAATTGCCAGCAAAATTGCCAACAAAATTGCCAACAAAGTTGCCAACAAAATTGCCAGCAAAATTGCCAACAAAATTGAGCGGTTCGTGTGTATTTATGTATGTGTATTATTGTTATTAATTTTTTTTATAGTAGGTACCTATGTTCTAAATTAAACTTTTTTGTGAATCTGTTTTCTGGGAAGCAATGCCACTTAATCTGCACTACACAAGAGTTAGCTAGAAGAAAATGCTAATTAGTATTAAGTTTGCCTATCTATTATTTTTTTAGTGCAAAAAAGAATTTTCTAATCTAATCTTGATAACTAGTAGTTCGCCCCGAACTGAGATCGCGGGATCTTCGGAGAGAACCACTCCGAGTCTCCGATTAAAATAATACGAACTAAGTTGATGGACTACAGTTGTTTACTTGCTTGTAAACTGCAGTTGAGTCTACTGAACTTTAATAAGTAGCGGTTCGCCCCGAACTGAGATCTCGTGAGTCTTCCATTAAAACAAAAATATGTTATTCGTAATTTTTTACTCTCAAAATAGTCTCAAGACACGATATAAACAACCACCTTACATGACCTACAGTTTCATTCAAATTACAGGTAACGGGAGTTCATGTTAATTGGTTCCTTTTTTGGGGTACCAAATGCAGTTATTCTCGATTTCAGACTTTTGCCTATATTTGTGTCACTAAAGCTACGGGCATACCAAATTTCAGCATTGTGGGGTCACTGGTGTACCCTGTGAATTTTGTCAATTCAATAAATTGTTTGTTTTTACATACCAAAATAAATTTCACGTTTCTATGGTAAACATTTCACAAATATATCGATTATGCTCATCAAAATAACCTCATTAATTTTTGTGCGTATATTATCAAACACCCTATATATAGACCAAGATTTATTGAAATCGGTCTAGGCGTTTAAAGATAAAAACGTAACAAACTGACAGATAGACTGGGGGTCCTAAAGTTACATCAGGCAAGACAGTACATCAAATCCAACAAAACACGTCGTTATAAAATAATAAATAAATTTGGCTGGATATTTCACACAGCGCTATCCCGCCCCAAACTAAGCAGAGCTTGTACTATGAGAACCAGATAACTGATAGAATACTAATATACTTATTTTTTGTAAATACATATTTATTATGTATAGAAAAACATCCAGACCCGGAACAAATATCTGTAGATCATGCAAACATTTGTTCCGCGGCGGGAATCGAGCCCGCCACCTCCTGCGCGGCTAGTCGCCCACTATGCCACGGTGGTCGTCATTAGCTTGTATGTAACAAACAACCATTATCTTCATTAGTTTCCTGGTAATCCAGGCTTACTCTAAGCCAGAACTGAGCTGAGTGGTTGCAGAACAGACTAGGCCAATGAAATCCTTTACACAGAAGCTCATCTTTAGCTGTGTTTGTTCGATGCTATTCAAGGCTACCTAGATTAGTTTTCTAGATGACTCATATGGTTGGAAGTAATTTTCTCGTAGTTTATATATTATTTCATATTAATATAATATATTTTTATTGGATTGCGACTAACCATGTTTAAATTTGACGTATTTGTATGATTTGACAACTTACAACTTCTTGATATCTACCCCCTAACACATTATCACTGCAAAATTATATATAAGAAATGACTCCTATCCCTCTCCTACGAAGAAACAGAAGACTTTGTTATCTCCCTAAAACTCCCTAAACAATCATAAATTATCATAAATCATAAATTCATAATAGCTCACGCATACTACATACCCCCACGCGCATACACACACACACACACTTTAACTCACTCACCCACACATACAAACAGACTCACCCGTTCATTAAAATTATAATAATTATCTATATATCTGTATCTACATATATATTCCTTTAACTATATGTATTCTTTGCATTTATTTACTTATTGTACTTAGTTTTAAGCTTAAATTATTCTTATTGTAATCTTAGCATTTGAAAGCGAGCTTAATAGAAAAACACCTCGATGCTTTACAAGTTTTCATTTAATTTTTCATTAATACACTCCTTTATGACCAATCAGTAACGGCAGGTAATCTATATTGGTTACTCTTTTTAGGGGTATTTTGGTTGGTGGGCAATTTTGTTGGCAATTTTGCTGGCAATTTTTTTGGCAACTTAGTTGGCCAATTTGTTGGCAACTTTGTTGGCAAATTTGTTGGCAACTTTGTTGGCAAATTTGTTGGCAACTTTACTTTGCTGGCAATTTTGCTGGCAATTTTGCTGAATTTTGTTGGCAATTTTGCTGGCAATTTTGTTGGCAATTTTGTTGGCAACTTTGCTGGCAATTTTGACGGCAATTTTGTTGGCAATTTTGCTGGCAATTTTGCTGGCAATTTTGTTGGCAACTTTGTTGGCAAATTTGTTGGCAACTTTGTTGGCAAATTTGTTGGCAACTTTACTTTGCTGGCAATTTTGATGGCAATTTTGATAGCAATTTTGCTGGCAATTTTGCTGAATTTTGTTGGCAACTTTGTTGGCAATTTTGTTGGCAATTTTGTTGGCAACTTTGTTGGCAACTTTGTTGGCAAGTTTGTTGGCAACTTTGTTGGCCAATTTGTTGGCAACTTTGTTGGCAAATTTGTTGGTGGCAAATTTGTTGGCAACTTTGTTGACAATTTTGATGGCAATTTTGCTGGCAATTTTGTTGGCAATTTTGCTGGCAATTTTGTTGGCAAATTTGTTGGCAATTTTGTTGGCAGTTTTGCTGGCAATTTTGTTGGCAACTTTGCTGGCAATTTTGATGGCAATTTTGTTGGCAATTTTGCTGGCAATTTTGTTGGCAACTTTGCTGGCAATTTTGATGGCAATTTTGTTGGCAATTTTGCTGGCAATTTTGCTGAATTTTGTTGGCAACTTTGTTGGCAATTTTGTTGGCAATTTTGCTGGCAATTTTGTTGGCAACTTTGTTGGCAACTTTGTTGGCAAGTTTGTTGGCAACTTTGTTGGCCAATTTGTTGGCAACTTTGTTGGCAAATTTGTTGGTGCCAAATTTGTTGGCAACTTTGTTGGCAATTTTGTTGGCAATTTTGCTGGCAATTTTGCTGGCAATTTTGATGGCAATTTTGTTGGCAATTTTGCTGGCAATTTTGCTGGCAATTTTGCGGGCAATTTTGTTGGCAATTTTGCTGGCAATTTTGCTGGCAATTTTGTTGGCAACTTTGTTGGCAATTTTGTTGGCAATTTTGCTGGCAATTTTGAATATGCCGATCACGATAATAACGAAGACGATTACATTATTTACGATAATCTACACTGCACTAAGGTTAGCTGAAATAAAATGCTAATTAGCGTTAAGTTTGCCTATGTATTGTGTGTGTGTGGAATTTCTCTGATTTAAGTATTTACGCGATGGCAATTTTGCTGGCAATTTTGTTGGCAACTTTGTTGGCAAATTTATTGGCAACTTTACTTTGCTGGCAATTTTGATGGCAATTTTGATAGCAATTTTGCTGAATTTTGTTGGCAACTTTGTTGGCAATTTTGTTGGCAATTTTGCTGGCAATTTTGTTGGCAAGTTTGTTGGCAACTTTGTTGGCAAGTTTGTTGGCAACTTTTTTGCAAATTTATTGGCAACTTTGTTGGCAATTTTGTTGGCAATTTTGCTGGCAATTTTGCTGGCAATTTTGATGGCAATTTTGTTGGCAATTTTGCTGGCAATTTTGCGGGAAATTTTGTTGGCAACTTTGTTGGCAATTTTGTTGGCAATTTTGCTGGCACTTTTGAATATGCCGATCACGATAATAACGAAGACGATTACATTATTTACGATAATCTACACTGCACTAAGGTTAGCTGAAATAAAATGCTAATTAGCGTTAAGTTTGCCTATGTATTGTGTGTGTGTGGAATTTCTTTGATTTAAGTATTTACGCGATGGGTTTTCGGTAATTGTCAAGTTCTTTCTTTAATTACTACTTTTTAATTCAGTGCATAAAGCTGACAGTTCCCGAGAACCCTATCTGTGGAGCGGCAGCAGCAGATGTTTCAGCCAAGGCGAGGCTGCAAACCAGCGTAGCTGAGCCCTCGACCTATTTACCACCACCCTCTACCTTAGTGCTACCTACGATAATGTACTAAAGTTACTTAGAAGTAGGCCTACTATTTAACTTACCTAGCTTTATTTAGTACTTATTGTACCTACCAACTTCTGTTAGCATAAGAGGTGTGTGTGTGTAAATAAATGCCCTATTATTTTATTTTTATAATTTGTCAAATCACGACTCAAGTAAGTTATTTTACTACTCGTAGGATCCCTTTCGTAAAACAAAAGCTTATACGTTATAAAGACCTTAATTATTGGATTACGCTAATATTTGCCTTTATTTAATTACGGGTTAATTCGAAGAAAACCTTCGTAGAATATTATTAGAATAAGACTTTGTAAAACTAAGGCTTTCGTTAAATATGTAGATATACATTTAAAATGGCGATCAACCTTGTTACCATTCAACCTAAAACAATTGACACGTACATGATTATATTAACAGATTTTTGCAATATTGTTTTCCAATCTTGTTCAGTAAAATAATTTGTACACCAAAGTGAACATCAAAATTTGTAATTCATTAAACGGAATTTGATTTGATTTGAAAAATCGAAGACATACGAATATTTTAATATAATTATTGTCAGTTTTGTAAGCTGTTTATGTCTGTAATCAATTTGTATGCAATAAAGAGTAAAGACTTATTAAACTACTATTATATATTTCTAAAAACCATTATATTTGATCGAACGAAGCGAGATCTCTAAAGCAACTTAGGTAAATCGGCGTTTTTGTATGTATGTATGTATGTTGGTTTGTCCGAGAATAACTTTCGAAGCGTTTATCCGATTATCATGAATTTTAGTACATAGGTAGTGATGGCACAATTTTGGTGTGACTAAATGAGCCAAAAATATGGGGGGTTGTTGAGATATTGGGTTTAAGAGAGGAAAAAAAAACAAAATGGGACCATTCAGTCCAGTGGCACGTCTTATAAAAGGTCTTTGTGAGTACATTTCGACCTCGTTTTTATTTTTAGTTGAAGCCTTGTAGTTTTTAAGTTATTAGCCATGATAAAAACTGAACTTTGACAAAATTCGCATGGTATTTACACCAGCGACCCCACAGTGCTGAAATTTGGTATGAGTGTAGATTTAGTAATACAAATATAGGAAAAGTCTGAAATCCAGAACAACTCCAATTTATACCCCTAAAAAGAGTAACCAATAAAGATTAACTGCCGTTACTGATTGGTCATAAAGGAGTGTATTAATGAAAAATTAAATGAAAACTTGTAAAGCATCGAGGTGTTTTTCTATTAAGCTCGCTTTCAAATGCTAAGATTACAATAAGAATAATTTAAGCTTAAAACTAAGTACAATAAGTAAATAAATGCAAAGAATACATATAGTTAAAGGAATATATATGTAGATACAGATATATAGATAATTATTATAATTTTAATGAACGGGTGAGTCTGTTTGTATGTGTGGGTGAGTGAGTTAAAGTGTGTGTGTGTGTGTATGCGCGTGGGGGTAAGTAGTATGCGTGAGCTATTATGAATTTATGATTTATGATAATTTATGATTATTTAGGGAGTTTTAGGGAGATAACAAAGTCTTCTGTTTCTTCGTAGGAGAGGGATAAGAGTCATTTCTTATATATAATTTTGCAGTGATAATGTGTTAGGGGGTAGATATCAAGAAGTTGTAAGTTGTCAAATCATACAAATACGTCAAATTTAAACATGGTTAGTCGCAATCCAATAAAAATATCTTATATTAATATGAAATAATATATAAACTACGAGAAAATTACTTCCAACCATATGAGTCATCTAGAAAACTAATCTAGGTAGCCTTGAATAGCATCGAACAAACACAGCTAAAGATGAGCTTCTGTGTAAAGGATTTCATTGGCCTAGTCTGTTCTGCAACCACTCAGCTCAGTTCTGGCTTAGAGTAAGCCTGGATTATCAGGAAACTAATGAAGATAATGGTTGTTTGTTACATACAAGCTAATGACGACCACCGTGGCATAGTGGGCGACTAGCCGCGCAGGAGGTGGCGGGCTCGATTCCCGCCGCGGAACAAATGTTTGCATGATCTACAGATATTTGTTCCGGGTCTGGATGTTTTTCTATACATAATAAATATGTATTTACAAAAAATAAGTATATTAGTATTCTATCAGTTATCTGGTTCTCATAGTACAAGCTCTGCTTAGTTTGGGGCGGGATAGCGCTGTGTGAAATATCCAGCGAAATTTATTTATTATTTTATAACGACGTGTTTTGTTGGATTTGATGTACTGTCTTGCCTGATGTAACTTTAGGACCCCCAGTCTATCTGTCAGTTTGTTACGTTTTTATCTTTAAACGCCTAGACCGATTTCAATAAATCTTGGTCTATATATAGGGTGTTTGATAATATACGCACAAAAATTAAAGAGGTTATTTTGATGAGCATAATCGATATATTTGTGAAATGTTTACCATAGAAACGTGAAATTTATTTTGGTATGTAAAAACAAACAATTTATTGAATTGACAAAATTCACAGGGTACACCAGTGACCCCACAATGCTGAAATTTGGTATGCCCGTAGCTTTAATGACACAAATATAGGCAAAAGTCTGAAATCGAGAATAACTGCATTTTGTACCCCAAAAAAAGGAACCAATTAACATGAACTCCCGTTACCTGTAATTTGAATGAAACTGTAGGTCATGTAAGGTGGTTGTTTATATCGTGTTTTGAGACTATTTTGAGAGTAAAAAATTACGAATAATATATTTTTGTTTTAATGGAAGACTCACGAGATCTCAGTTCGGGGCGAACCGCTACTTATTAAAGTTCAGTAGACTCAACTGCAGTTTACAAGCAAGTAAACAACTGTAGTCCATCAACTTAGTTCGTATTATTTTAATCGGAGACTCGGAGTGGTTCTCTCCGAAGATCCCGCGATCTCAGTTCGGGGCGAACTACTAGTTATCAAGATTAGATTAGAAAATTCTTTTTTGCACTAAAAAAATAATAGATAGGCAAACTTAATACTAATTAGCATTTTCTTCTAGCTAACTCTTGTGTAGTGCAGATTAAGTGGCATTGCTTCCCAGAAAATAGATTCACAAAAAAGTTTAATTTAGAACATAGGTACCTACTATAAAAAAATTTAATAACAATAATACACATACATAAATACACACGAACCGCTCAATTTTGTTGGCAATTTTGCTGGCAATTTTGTTGGCAACTTTGTTGGCAATTTTGTTGGCAATTTTGCTGGCACTTTTGCTGGCAATTTTGCTGGCAATTTTGCTGGCAATTTTGCTGGCAATTTTGTTGGCAACTTTGCTGGCAATTTTGATGGCAAGTTTGTTGGCAATTTTGTTGGCAATTTTGCTGGCAATTTTGTGGGCAACTTTGTTGGCAACTTTGTTGGCAAATTTGTTGGCAACTTTGCTGGCAATTTTGATGGCAATTTTGCCAACAAAGTTGCCAACAAAATTGCCAGCAAAATTGCCAGCAAAATTGCCAACAAAGTTGCCAATAAAATTCAGCAAAATTGCCAGCAAAATTGCCAGCAAAATTGCCAACAAACTTGCCAACAAAATTGCCAACAAAGTTGCCAACAAAATTGCCAGCAAAATTGCCAACAAAATTGAGCGGTTCGTGTGTATTTATGTATGTGTATTATTGTTTTTAATTTTTTTATAGTAGGTACCTATGTTCTAAATTAAACTTTTTTGTGAATCTATTTTCTGGGAAGCAATGCCACTTAATCTGCACTACACAAGAGTTAGCTAGAAGAAAATGCTAATTAGTATTAAGTTTGCCTATCTATTATTTTTTTAGTGCAAAAAAGAATTTTCTAATCTAATCTTGATAACTAGTAGTTCGCCCCGAACTGAGATCGCGGGATCTTCGGAGAGAACCACTCCGAGTCTCATACATCTCGTGCATCGTAGGGCACGTTTCTAAGGTGTGTGACCTACGAGTCAATGCTTTGTCATAGTTATTCAATTTCCTGGGTGAATAAATAAATAAATACTGCTGGACATTTCACACAGCACTATCTAGCCCCAAACTAAGCAGAACTTGTACTATGGGAAATAGATAACTGATAGAATACTTATGTATATACTTTTTTTGTAAATACATACTTATAATATATAAAAAATACCCAGACACGGAACAAATATCTGTAGATCATGCAAATATTTGTTCCGTTGCGGGAATCGAACCCGCTACTCCTGCGTCTCAGCCGGCTATACGCCCACTGCGCCACGGAGGTGGTCCTAAATAAAAAAAAGTCTTAATTAAACTTTCAGTCGCAGCTACTAAAAGGCGACCTTTTTTACGTCAAATTAATTTGATATCTAGAAGATCAGCCCTTTGATTTGTCTAGATTTAACCCTGTAAACCCAGCTGGCTCTATTGAGGACCAATAACCATTAAAAAGCCATGTTTTAATCCAATATATTTTTACCAAATAAAATCATTTAATCAAATAATTTAATTGATCTTCAGATCTCTTAGACATTCCATAAGCAAGTTCAATTATTACTTTTGATACATGCCGGCTTCATACCTAATAATTAGCATTCTTTTCATTAATCCCGTCGCCTATAAGAATACTAAATAATGCCCTTTATAAAAAACCTCTCCTTAACAATTACGCACTTTCAGCTAGTAAAATCCAAGCTTCTTTAGATGGTATTTACAGGATAATGAAGTACCAAGTTTTCAGCAAGCTTTACTTTCAAAGCTTATTGAGAAGACTTATCGAAGTTGTCTCTTGTTTATTTTGCAGTGCACCGAATTCCGAAGAAGCTCTTTATTAGAACGACGGGTCAGGGCCGGATCAAAGAATTAAACGAAAAAATAAACGAATACATTTATTTTAAGCCGAGGCCATGAGACAGATGGGCAACGATCGTCACACAGTGGGTGCCTGAAGACGAGCGACGGCGCCGAGGAAGGCCTAGTAGACGCTGACGTGACGATCTCGATGCCTTCGAGACAGATTGGTGGGGTTTGGCACGCGAGCGAAAGTCCTGGAAGACAGTGAGGGAGACCTTTGCCCAGCAGCGGGATGATATAGGTTGAAAAAAAAATATATAACGGGTAGTTTTTTTTTCGAGAAGTCTTTTTTTATGTTTTGAGAAACTGTCACTTGAATATGGTCTGTATATTACCAAACAGTCAGTATATAATTATTGGTGCATTTGTCTGCAAATGTATAAATTAAAATGCAAATTAGTAAGCTCTAATTTCTAGTACGTATTGATTTATTTACTGTGGATTAAGGCTGACTAAGCTAAGACCTTAGTATTTGACTACGTGATGACTATGGCACAGAAACTTGGTCTCTTACTATGGACCTCATAAGAAGGCTCAAGATCGCTCAGCGTGATATGAAGAGGGCTATGCCTGGTGTTTGCGTAAAACATATAACCATGGTAAAACAGGTGGTATGTACACAAACATTTAACATTGAATTTGGCTCAAGTATGCTGCATTTAACCACCAGGCTCTGTATGGCTCCCGTATAAGTTATAGACTTATACGGGAGCCATACAGAGCCTGGCGTTATCCATGACCGCATTTTCCATGAGCAAATAAAATCAAATAATTTATTTCGTACAAAAATATATTACATAGGAAACAAAAAAGAACGTTGACAATTGCAAAAAGTTATGTCCCTGTAGTTGGCAAGGGATGTGCAACAGGCTATCAGAGAGATATTGAGATATTGGGGTTCTAGAAGGGTGCGTGTAGCTTTAGTGACACCAAAAAAGTATAACCAATTCACATGAACTCCCGTTACCTGTAATTTGAATGAAGCTGTAGGTCAAGTAGGTTGGTTAATCATTTCGTGGCACTATATTGATAGTCAAAGATTACGACAAAATATTTTTTTGTTATTATGGGAGACTCGCGAGATTTCAGTTCGAACCACTAGTTTAAATAAATTATAGGCTAACGTTTGACCATGATCTCACCTGTCGATATGTTAATAAATACCTCAGTCCAACCCTGATAAGGCACCTGTTTTATTGAAGTTGGAATGGCTTTCTCCCTCAAACGGTGTGAGTTCGAGCTTTTAGTTAGATTGCTTGATGAACTTTGCTCTGGCATTTTACTCCCTAGGGACACTGGACTTACAGAACAACACTTATAGAAATCCTTATGTAAATGTTATTTTTACTTCTACGCACGGCCATATAATTATTAATATAAATATTTCAATATTTCTATATTATACTAGCTGACCCACCCGCGGCTTCGCACGCATGAACTTTCTTCGGGATAAAAACTATATAAAACACTCTTGTCTAAGTGACGTGATATTTTATGTCATAGAACAACGGTTAAGTTAATAGGTCGGGGAAAAAGTCTTTTCGCATTATAGTATTTCAGCTAACCTTATTGCAGTGTAGATTATCGTAAATAATGTAATCGTCTTCGTTATTATCGTGATCGGCATATTCAAAATTGCCAGCAAAATTGCCAACAAAATTGCAAACAAAGTTGCCAACAAAATTGCCAGCAAAATTGCCAGCAAAATTGCCAACAAAATTGCCAGCAAAATTGCCAGCAAAATTGCCAACAAAATTGCCATCAAAATTGCCAGCAAAATTGCCAGCAAAATTGCCAACAAAATTGCCAACAAAGTTGCCAACAAATTTGCCACCAACAAATTTGCCAACAAAGTTGCCAACAAATTGGCCAACAAAGTTGCCAACAAAATTGCCAACAAAATTGCCAACAAAGTTGCCAACAAAATTCAGCAAAATTGCCAGCAAAATTGCTATCAAAATTGCCATCAAAATTGCCAGCAAAGTAAAGTTGCCAACAAATTTGCCAACAAAGTTGCCAACAAATTTGCCAACAAAGTTGCCAACAAAATTGCCAGCAAAATTGCCAGCAAAATTGCCAAAAAAATTGCCATCAAAATTGCCAGCAAAGTTGCCAACAAAATTGCCAGCAAAATTGCCAACAAAATTGCCAACAAAATTGCCAGCAAAATTGCCAGCAAAGTAAAGTTGCCAACAAATTTGCCAACAAAGTTACCAAAAAAATTGCCAGCAAAATTGCCAACAAAATTGCCCACCAACCAAAATACCCCTAAAAAGAGTAACCAATATAGATTACCTGCCGTTACTGATTGGTCATAAAGGAGTGTATTAATGAAAAATTAAATGAAAACTTGTAAAGCATCGAGGTGTTTTTCTATTAAGCTCGCTTTCAAATGCTAAGATTACAATAAGAATAATTTAAGCTTAAAACTAAGTACAATAAGTAAATAAATGCAAAGAATACATATAGTTAAAGGAATATATATGTAGATACAGATATATAGATAATTATTATAATTTTAATGAACGGGTGAGTCTGTTTGTATGTGTGGGTGAGTGAGTTAAAGTGTGTGTGTGTGTGTATGCGCGTGGGGGTATGTAGTATGCGTGAGCTATTATGAATTTATGATTTATGATAATTTATTATTGTTTAGGGAGTTTTAGGGAGATAACAAAGTCTTCTGTTTCTTCGTAGGAGAGGGATAGGAGTCATTTCTTATATATAATTTTGCAGTGATAATGTGTTAGGGGGTAGATATCAAGAAGTTGTAAGTTGTCAAATCATACAAATACGTCAAATTTAAACATGGTTAGTCGCAATCCAATAAAAATATCTTATATTAATATGAAATAATATATAAACTACGAGAAAATTACTTCCAACCATATGAGTCATCTAGAAAACTAATCTAGGTAGCCTTGAATAGCATCGAACAAACACAGCTAAAGATGAGCTTCTGTGTAAAGGATTTCATTGGCCTAGTCTGTTCTGCAACCACTCAGCTCAGTTCTGGCTTAGAGTAAGCCTGGATTATCAGGAAACTAATGAAGATAATGGTTGTTTGTTACATACAAGCTAATGACGACCACCGTGGCATAGTGGGCGACTAGCCGCGCAGGAGGTGGCGGGCTCGATTCCCGCCGCGGAACAA
Source organism: Philereme transversata (assembly GCA_963924445.1). Taxonomy (NCBI): domain Eukaryota; kingdom Metazoa; phylum Arthropoda; class Insecta; order Lepidoptera; family Geometridae; genus Philereme; species Philereme transversata. The sequence goes on from OZ004353.1 coordinate 12,532,047, forward strand.
ATGTTTGCATGATCTACAGATATTTGTTCCGGGTCTGGATGTTTTTCTATACATAATAAATATGTATTTACAAAAAATAAGTATATTAGTATTCTATCAGTTATCTGGTTCTCATAGTACAAGCTCTGCTTAGTTTGGGGCGGGATAGCGCTGTGTGAAATATCCAGCGAAATTTATTTATTATTTTATAACGACGTGTTTTGTTGGATTTGATGTACTGTCTTGCCTGATGTAACTTTAGGACCCCCAGTCTATCTGTCAGTTTGTTACGTTTTTATCTTTAAACGCCTAGACCGATTTCAATAAATCTTGGTCTATATATAGGGTGTTTGATAATATACGCACAAAAATTAAAGAGGTTATTTTGATGAGCATAATCGATATATTTGTGAAATGTTTACCATAGAAACGTGAAATTTATTTTGGTATGTAAAAACAAACAATTTATTGAATTGACAAAATTCACAGGGTACACCAGTGACCCCACAATGCTGAAATTTGGTATGCCCGTAGCTTTAATAAACACAAATATAGGCAAAAGTCTGAAATCGAGAATAACTGCATTTTGTACCCCAAAAAAAGGAACCAATTAACATGAACTCCCGTTACCTGTAATTTGAATGAAACTGTAGGTCATGTAAGGTGGTTGTTTATATCGTGTTTTGAGACTATTTTGAGAGTCAAAAATTACGAATAATATATTTTTGTTTTAATGGAAGACTCACGAGATCTCAGTTCGGGGCGAACCGCTACTTATTAAAGTTCAGTAGACTCAACTGCAGTTTACAAGCAAGTAAACAACTGTAGTCCATCAACTTAGTTCGTATTATTTTAATCGGAGACTCGGAGTGGTTCTCTCCGAAGATCCCGCGATCTCAGTTCGGGGCGAACTACTAGTTATCAAGATTAGATTAGAAAATTCTTTTTTGCACTAAAAAAATAATAGATAGGCAAACTTAATACTAATTAGCATTTTCTTCTAGCTAACTCTTGTGTAGTGCAGATTAAGTGGCATTGCTTCCCAGAAAATAGATTCACAAAAAAGTTTAATTTAGAACATAGGTACCTACTATAAAAAAACTTAATAACAATAATACACATACATAAATACACACGAACCGCTCAATTTTGTTGGCAATTTTGCTGGCAATTTTGTTGGCAACTTTGTTGGCAATTTTGTTGGCAATTTTGCTGGCAATTTTGCTGGCAATTTTTCTGGCAATTTTGATGGTAATTTTGCTGGCAATTTTGCTGGCAATTTTGTTGGCAACTTTGCTGGCAATTTTGATGGCAAGTTTGTTGGCAACTTTGCTGGCAATTTTGATGGCAATTTTGTTGGCAATTTTGCTGGCAATTTTGCTGGCAATTTTGTTGGCAACTTTGCTGGCAAATTTGTTGGCAACTTTGTTGGCAAATTTGTTGGCAACTTTACTTTGCTGGCAATTTTGATGGCAATTTTGATAGCAATTTTGCTGGCAATTTTGCTGAATTTTGTTGGCAACTTTGTTGGCAATTTTGTTGGCAATTTTGCTGGCAATTTTGTTGGCAACTTTGTTGGCAATTTTGATAGCAATTTTGCTGAATTTTGTTGGCAAATTTGTTGGCAACTTTACTTTGCTGGCAATTTTGATGGCAATTTTGATAGCAATTTTGCTGAATTTTGTTGGCAAATTTGTTGGTGGCAAATTTGTTGGCAACTTTGTTGGCAATTTTGTTGGCAATTTTGCTGGCAATTTTGCTGGCAATTTTGATGGCAATTTTGTTGGCAATTTTGCTGGCAATTTTGCTGGCAATTTTGTGGGCAATTTTGCTGGCAATTTTGCTGGCAATTTTGTTGGCAACTTTGTTGGCAATTTTGAATATGCCGATCACGATAATAACGAAGACGATTACATTATTTACGATAATCTACACTGCACTAAGGTTAGCTGAAATAAAATGCTAATTAGCGTTAAGTTTGCCTATGTATTGTGTGTGTGTGTGGAATTTCTCTGATTTAAGTATTTACGCGATGGCAATTTTGCTGGCAATTTTGTTGGCAACTTTGTTGGCAAATTTGTTGGCAACTTTACTTTGCTGGCAATTTTGATGGCAATTTTGATAGCAATTTTGCTGAATTTTGTTGGCAAATTTGTTGGCAACTTTACTTTGCTGGCAATTTTGATGGCAATTTTGATAGCAATTTTGCTGAATTTTGTTGGCAACTTTGTTGGCAATTTTGTTGGCAATTTTGCTGTCAATTTTGCTGGCAATTTTGATGGCAATTTTGTTGGCAATTTTGCTGGCAATTTTGCTGGCAATTTTGTTGGCAACTTTGTTGGCAATTTTGTGGGCAATTTTGCTGGCAATTTTGAATATGCCGATCACGATAATAACGAAGACGATTACATTATTTACGATAATCTACACTGCACTAAGGTTAGCTGAAATAAAATGCTAATTAGCGTTAAGTTTGCCTATGTATTGTGTGTGTGTGGAATTTCTCTGATTTAAGTATTTACGCGATGGCAATTTTGCTGGCAATTTTGTTGGCAACTTTGTTGGCAAATTTGTTTGGCAACTTTACTTTGCTGGCAATTTTGATGGCAATTTTGATAGCAATTTTGCTGAATTTTGTTGGCAACTTTGTTGGCAATTTTGTTGGCAATTTTGCTGGCAATTTTGTTGGCAACTTTGTTGGCAACTTTGTTGGCAATTTTGTTGGCAATTTTGCTGGCAATTTTGAATATGCCGATCACGATAATAACGAAGACGATTACATTATTTACGATAATCTACACTGCACTAAGGTTAGCTGAAATAAAATGCTAATTAGCGTTAAGTTTGCCTATGTATTGTGTGTGTGTGGAATTTCTCTGATTTAAGTATTTACGCGATGGGTTTTCGGTAATTGTCAAGTTCTTTCTTTAATTACTACTTTTTAATTCAGTGCATAAAGCTGACAGTTCCCGAGAACCCTATCTGTGGAGCGGCAGCAGCAGATGTTTCTGCCAAGGCGAGGCTGAAAACCAGCGTAGCTGAGCCCTCGACCTATTTACCACCACCCTCTACCTTAGTGCTACCTACGATAATGTACTAAAGTTACTTAGAATTAGGCCTACTATTAAACTTACCTAGCTTTATTTAGTACTTATTGTACCTACCAACTTCTGTTAGCATAAGAGGTGTGTGTGTAAATAAATGCCCTATTATTTTATTTTTATTGGATTGCGACTAACCATGTTTAAATTTGACGTATTTGTATGATTTGACAACTTACAACTTCTTGATATCTACCCCCTAACACATTATCACTGCAAAATTATATATAAGAAATGACTCCTATCCCTCTCCTACGAAGAAACAGAAGACTTTGTTATCTCCCTAAAACTCCCTAAACAATCATAAATTATCATAAATCATAAATTCATAATAGCTCACGCATACTACATACCCCCACGCGCATACACACACACACACTATAACTCACTCACCCACACATACAAACAGACTCACCCGTTCATTAAAATTATAATAATTATCTATATATCTGTATCTACATATATATTCCTTTAACTATATGTATTCTTTGCATTTATTTACTTATTGTACTTAGTTTTAAGCTTAAATTATTCTTATTGTAATCTTAGCATTTGAAAGCGAGCTTAATAGAAAAACACCTCGATGCTTTACAAGTTTTCATTTAATTTTTCATTAATACACTCCTTTATGACCAATCAGTAACAGCAGGTAATCTATATTGGTTACTCTTTTTAGGGGTATTTTGGTTGGTGGGCAATTTTGTTGGCAATTTTGCTGGCAATTTTTTTGGCAACTTTGTTGGCAAATTTGTTGGCAACTTTGTTGGCAAATTTGTTGGCAACTTTGTTGGCAAATTTGTTGGCAACTTTACTTTGCTGGCAATTTTGCTGGCAATTTTGCTGAATTTTGTTGGCAATTTTGCTGGCAATTTTGTTGGCAATTTTGTTGGCAATTTTGTTGGCAATTTTGCTGGCAAATTTTCTGGCAATTTTGTTGGCAACTTTGTTGGCAATTTTGTTGGCAATTTTGCTGGCAATTTTGAATATGCCGATCACGATAATAACGAAGACGATTACATTATTTACGATAATCTACCAGTGTAGATGTGTGTGTGTAGTGTAGTGTGTCACTAAGGTTAGCTGAAATAAAATGCTAATTAGCGTTAAGTTTGCCTATGTATTGTGTGTGTGTGGAATTTCTCTGATTTAAGTATTTACGCGATGGCAATTTTGCTGGCAATTTTGTTGGCAACTTTGTTGGCAAATTTGTTGGCAACTTTACTTTGCTGGCAATTTTGATGGCAATTTTGATAGCAATTATGCTGAATTTTGTTGGCAACTTTGTTGGCAATTTTGTTGGCAATTTTGCTGGCAATTTTGCTGGCAATTTTGATGGCAATTTTGTTGGCAATTTTGCTGGCAATTTTGAATATGCCGATCACGATAATAACGAAGACGATTACATTATTTACGATAATCTACACTGCACTAAGGTTAGCTGAAATAAAATGCTAATTAGCGTTAAGTTTGCCTATGTATTGTGTGTGTGTGGAATTTCTCTGATTTAAGTATTTACGCGATGGCAATTTTGCTGGCAATTTTGTTGGCAACTTTGTTGGCAATTTTGTTGGCAATTTTGTTGGCAACTTTGTTGGCAACTTTGTTGGCAAGTTTGTTGGCAACTTTGTTGGCAAATTTGTTGGCAATTTTGCTGGCAATTTTGTTGGCAACTTTGTTGGCAACTTTGTTGGCAAGTTTGTTGGCAACTTTGTTGTCAATTTTGTTGGCAATTTTGCTGGCAATTTTGCTGGCAATTTTGCTGGCAATTTTGATGGCAATTTTGTTGGCAATTTTGCTGGCCATTTTGCTGGCAATTTTGTTGGCAACTTTGTTGGCAATTTTGTTGGCAATTTTGCTGGCAATTTTGTTGGCAAGTTTGTTGGCAACTTTGTTGGCAAATTTGTTGGCAACTTTGTTGGCAATTTTGTTGGCAATTTTGCTGGCAATTTTGTTGGCAACTTTGTTGGCAACTTTGTTGGCAAGTTTGTTGGCAAGTTTGTTGGCAATTTTGTTGGCAATTTTGCTGGCAATTTTGCTGGCAACTTTGATGGCAATTTTGTTGGCAATTTTGCTGGCCATTTTGCTGGCAATTTTGTTGGCAACTTTGTTGGCAATTTTGTAGGCAATTTTGCTGGCAATTTTGAATATGCCGATCACGAAAATAACGAAGACGATTACATTATATACGATAATCTACACTGCACTAAGGTTAGCTGAAATAAAATGCTAATTAGCGTTAAGTTTGCCTATGTATTGTGTGTGTGTGGAATTTCTCTGATTTAAGTATTTACGCGATGGCAATTTTGCTGGCAATTTTGTTGGCAACTTTGTTGGCAAATTTGTGGGCAACTTTACTTTGCTGGCAATTTTGATGGCAATTTTGATAGCAATTTTGCTGAATTTTGTTGGCAACTTTGTTGGCAATTTTGTTGGCAATTTTGCTGGCATTTTTGTTGGCAACTTTGTTGGCAACTTTGTTGGCAATTTTGTTGGCAATTTTGCTGGCAATTTTGAATATGCCGATCACGATAATAACGAAGACGATTACATTATTTACGATAATCTACACTGCACTAAGGTTAGCTGAAATAAAATGCTAATTAGCGTTAAGTTTGCCTATGTATTGTGTGTGTGTGGAATTTCTCTGATTTAAGAATTTACGCGATGGCAATTTTGCTGGCAATTTTGTTGGCAACTTTGTTGGCAAATTTGTTGGCAACTTTACTTTGCTGGCAATTTTGATGGCAATTTTGATAGCAATTTTGCTGAATTTTGTTGGCAACTTTGTTGGCAATTCTGTTGGCAATTTTGCTGGCAATTTTGTTGGCAACTTTGTTGGCAACTTTGTTGGCAAGTTTGTTGGCAACTTTGTTGGCAAATTTGTTGGCAACTTTGTTGGCAATTTTGTTGGCAATTTTGCTGGCAATTTTGCTGGCAATTTTGATGGCAATTTTGTTGGCAATTTTGCTGGCAATTTTGCTGGCAATTTTGTTGGCAACTTTGTTAGCAATTTTGTTGGCAATTTTGCTGGCAATTTTGAATATGCCGATCACGATAATAACGAAGACGATTACATTATTTACGATAATCTACACTGCACTAAGGTTAGCTGAAATAAAATGCTAATTAGCGTTAAGTTTGCCTATGTATTGTGTGTGTGTGGAATTTCTCTGATTTAAGAATTTACGCGATGGCAATTTTGCTGGCAATTTTGTTGGCAACTTTGTTGGCAAATTTGTTGGCAACTTTACTTTGCTGGCAATTTTGATGGCAATTTTGATAGCAATTTTGCTGAATTTTGTTGGCAACTTTGTTGGCAATTTTGTTGGCAATTTTGCTGGCAATTTGGTTGGCAACTTTGTTGGCAACTTTGTTGGCAATTTTGTTGGCAATTTTGCTGGCAATTTTGAATATGCCGATCACGATAATAACGAAGACGATTACATTATTTACGATAATCTACACTGCACTAAGGTTAGCTGAAATAAAATGCTAATTAGCGTTAAGTTTGCCTATGTATTGTGTGTGTGTGGAATTTCTCTGATTTAAGTATTTACGCGATGGGTTTTCGGTAATTGTCAAGTTCTTTCTTTAATTACTACTTTTTAATTCAGTGCATAAAGCTGACAGTTCCCGAGAACCCTATCTGTGGAGCGGCAGCAGCAGATGTTTCTGCCAAGGCGAGGCTGAAAACCAGCGTAGCTGAGCCCTCGACCTATTTACCACCACCCTCTACCTTAGTGCTACCTACGATAATGTACTAAAGTTACTTAGAATTAGGCCTACTATTAAACTTACCTAGCTTTATTTAGTACTTATTGTACCTACCAACTTCTGTTAGCATAAGAGGTGTGTGTGTAAATAAATGCCCTATTATTTTATTTTTATTGGATTGCGACTAACCATGTTTAAATTTGACGTATTTGTATGATTTGACAACTTACAACTTCTTGATATCTACCCCCTAACACATTATCACTGCAAAATTATATATAAGAAATGACTCCTATCCCTCTCCTACGAAGAAACAGAAGACTTTGTTATCTCCCTAAAACTCCCTAAACAATCATAAATTATCATAAATCATAAATTCATAATAGCTCACGCATACTACATACCCCCACGCGCATACACACACACACACTATAACTCACTCACCCACACATACAAACAGACTCACCCGTTCATTAAAATTATAATAATTATCTATATATCTGTATCTACATATATATTCCTTTAACTATATGTATTATTTGCATTTATTTACTTATTGTACTTAGTTTTAAGCTTAAATTATTCTTATTGTAATCTTAGCATTTGAAAGCGAGCTTAATAGAAAAACACCTCGATGCTTTACAAGTTTTCATTTAATTTTTCATTAATACACTCCTTTATGACCAATCAGTAACAGCAGGTAATCTATATTGGTTACTCTTTTTAGGGGTATTTTGGTTGGTGGGCAATTTTGTTGGCAATTTTGCTGGCAATTTTTTTGGCAACTTTGTTGGCAAATTTGTTGGCAACTTTGTTGGCAAATTTGTTGGCAACTTTACTTTGCTGGCAATTTTGCTGGCAATTTTGCTGAATTTTGTTGGCAATTTTGCTGGCAATTTTGTTGGCAATTTTGTTGGCAATTTTGTTGGCAATTTTGCTGGCAATTTTTCTGGCAATTTTGTTGGCAACTTTGTTGGCAATTTTGTTGGCAATTTTGCTGGCAATTTTGAATATGCCGATCACGATAATAACGAAGACGATTACATTATTTACGATAATCTACCAGTGTAGATGTGTGTGTGTAGTGTAGTGTGTCACTAAGGTTAGCTGAAATAAAATGCTAATTAGCGTTAAGTTTGCCTATGTATTGTGTGTGTGTGGAATTTCTCTGATTTAAGTATTTACGCGATGGCAATTTTGCTGGCAATTTTGTTGGCAACTTTGTTGGCAAATTTGTTGGCAACTTTACTTTGCTGGCAATTTTGATGGCAATTTTGATAGCAATTATGCTGAATTTTGTTGGCAACTTTGTTGGCAATTTTGTTGGCAATTTTGCTGGCAATTTTGCTGGCAATTTTGATGGCAATTTTGTTGGCAATTTTGCTGGCAATTTTGAATATGCCGATCACGATAATAACGAAGACGATTACATTATTTACGATAATCTACACTGCACTAAGGTTAGCTGAAATAAAATGCTAATTAGCGTTAAGTTTGCCTATGTATTGTGTGTGTGTGGAATTTCTCTGATTTAAGTATTTACGCGATGGCAATTTTGCTGGCAATTTTGTTGGCAACTTTGTTGGCAAATTTGTGGGCAACTTTACTTTGCTGGCAATTTTGATGGCAATTTTGATAGCAATTTTGCTGAATTTTGTTGGCAACTTTGTTGGCAATTTTGTTGGCAATTTTGCTGGCAATTTTGTTGGCAACTTTGTTGGCAACTTTGTTGGCAAGTTTGTTGGCAACTTTGTTGGCAAATTTGTTGGCAATTTTGCTGGCAATTTTGTTGGCAACTTTGTTGGCAACTTTGTTGGCAAGTTTGTTGGCAACTTTGTTGGCAATTTTGTTGGCAATTTTGCTGGCAATTTTGCTGGCAATTTTGCTGGCAATTTTGATGGCAATTTTGTTGGCAATTTTGCTGGCCATTTTGCTGGCAATTTTGTTGGCAACTTTGTTGGCAATTTTGTTGGCAATTTTGCTGGCAATTTTGTTGGCAAGTTTGTTGGCAACTTTGTTGGCAAATTTGTTGGCAACTTTGTTGGCAATTTTGTTGGCAATTTTGCTGGCAATTTTGTTGGCAACTTTGTTGGCAACTTTGTTGGCAAGTTTGTTGGCAACTTTGTTGGCAATTTTGTTGGCAATTTTGCTGGCAATTTTGCTGGCAACTTTGATGGCAATTTTGTTGGCAATTTTGCTGGCCATTTTGCTGGCAATTTTGTTGGCAACTTTGTTGGCAATTTTGTAGGCAATTTTGCTGGCAATTTTGAATATGCCGATCACGAAAATAACGAAGACGATTACATTATATACGATAATCTACACTGCACTAAGGTTAGCTGAAATAAAATGCTAATTAGCGTTAAGTTTGCCTATGTATTGTGTGTGTGTGGAATTTCTCTGATTTAAGTATTTACGCGATGGCAATTTTGCTGGCAATTTTGTTGGCAACTTTGTTGGCAAATTTGTGGGCAACTTTACTTTGCTGGCAATTTTGATGGCAATTTTGATAGCAATTTTGCTGAATTTTGTTGGCAACTTTGTTGGCAATTTTGTTGGCAATTTTGCTGGCAATTTTGTTGGCAACTTTGTTGGCAACTTTGTTGGCAAGTTTGTTGCCAACTTTGTTGGTAAATTTGTTGGCAACTTTGTTGGCAATTTTGTTGGCAATTTTGCTGGCTATTTTGCTGGCAATTTTGCTGGCAATTTTTCTTGCAATTTTGTTGGCAACTTTGTTGGCAATTTTGTTGGCAATTTTGCTGGCAATTTTGAATATGCCGATCACGATAATAACGAAGACGATTACATTATTTACGATAATCTACACTGCACTAAGGTTAGCTGAAATAAAATGCTAATTAGCGTTAAGTTTGCCTATGTATTGTGTGTGTGTGGAATTTCTCTGATTTAAGTATTTACGCGATGGCAATTTTGCTGGCAATTTTGTTGGCAACTTTGTTGGCAAATTTGTGGGCAACTTTACTTTGCTGGAAATTTTGATGGCAATTTTGATAGCAATTTTGCTGAATTTTGCTGGCAACTTTGTTGGCAATTTTGTTGGCAATTTTGCTGGCATTTTTGTTGGCAACTTTGTTGGCAACTTTGTTGGCAATTTTGTTGGCAATTTTGCTGGCAATTTTGAATATGCCGATCACGATAATAACGAAGACGATTACATTATTTACGATAATCTACACTGCACTAAGGTTAGCTGAAATAAAATGCTAATTAGCGTTAAGTTTGCCTATGTATTGTGTGTGTGTGGAATTTCTCTGATTTAAGAATTTACGCGATGGCAATTTTGCTGGCAATTTTGTTGGCAACTTTGTTGGCAAATTTGTTGGCAACTTTACTTTGCTGGCAATTTTGATGGCAATTTTGATAGCAATTTTGCTGAATTTTGTTGGCAACTTTGTTGGCAATTCTGTTGGCAATTTTGCTGGCAATTTTGTTGGCAACTTTGTTGGCAACTTTGTTGGCAAGTTTGTTGGCAACTTTGTTGGCAAATTTGTTGGCAACTTTGTTGGCAATTTTGTTGGCAATTTTGCTGGCAATTTTGCTGGCAATTTTGATGGCAATTTTGTTGGCAATTTTGCTGGCAATTTTGCTGGCAATTTTGTTGGCAACTTTGTTAGCAATTTTGTTGGCAATTTTGCTGGCAATTTTGAATATGCCGATCACGATAATAACGAAGACGATTACATTATTTACGATAATCTACACTGCACTAAGGTTAGCTGAAATAAAATGCTAATTAGCGTTAAGTTTGCCTATGTATTGTGTGTGTGTGGAATTTCTCTGATTTAAGTATTTACGCGATGGGTTTTCGGTAATTGTCAAGATCTTTCTTTAATTACTACTTTTTAATTCAGTTCATAAAGCTGACAGTTCCCGAGAACCCTATCTGTGGAGCGGCAGCAGCAGATGTTTCTGCCAAGGCGAGGCTGAAAACCAGCGTAGCTGAGCCCTCGACCTATTTACCACCACCCTCTACCTTAGTGCTACCTACGATAATGTACTAAAGTTACTTAGAATTAGGCCTACTATTAAACTTACCTAGCTTTATTTAGTACTTATTGTACCTACCAACTTCTGTTAGCATAAGAGGTGTGTGTGTAAATAAATGCCCTATTATTTTATTTTTATTGGATTGCGACTAACCATGTTTAAATTTGACGTATTTGTATGATTTGACAACTTACAACTTCTTGATATCTACCCCCTAACACATTATCACTGCAAAATTATATATAATACATGACTCCTATCCCTCTCCTACGAAGAAACAGAAGACTTTGTTATCTCCCTAAAACTCCCTAAACAATCATAAATTATCATAAATCATAAATTCATAATAGCTCACGCATACTACATACCCCCACGCGCATACACACACACACACACTTTAACTCACTCACCCACACATACAAACAGACTCACCCGTTCATTAAAATTATAATAATTATCTATATATCTGTATCTACATATATATTCCTTTAACTATATGTATTCTTTGCATTTATTTACTTATTGTACTTAGTTTTAAGCTTAAATTATTCTTATTGTAATCTTAGCATTTGAAAGCGAGCTTAATAGAAAAACACCTCGATGCTTTACAAGTTTTCATTTAATTTTTCATTAATACACTCCTTTATGACCAATCAGTAACGGCAGGTAATCTATATTGGTTACTCTTTTTAGGGTATTTTGGTTGGTGGGCAATTTTGTTGGCAATTTTGCTGGCAATTTTGTTGGCAACTTTGCTGGCAATTTTGATGGCAATTTTGCTGGCAATTTTGTTGGCAACTTTGTTGGCAAATTTGTTGGCAACTTTGTTGGCAAATTTGTTGGCAACTTTGTTGGCAAATTTGTTGGCAACTTTACTTTGCTGGCAATTTTGATGGCAATTTTGATAGCAATTTTGTTGGCAATTTTGCTGGCAATTTTGCTGGCAATTTTGTTGGCAATTTTGCTGGCAATTTTGCTGGCAATTTTGTTGGCAAGTTTGTTGGCAATTTTGTTGGCAATTTTGTTGGCAATTTTGCTGGCAATTTTGTTGGCAACTTTGCTGGCAATTTTGATGGCAATTTTGTTGGCAATTTTGCTGGCAACTTTGTTGGCAACTTTGCTGGCAATTTTGATGGCAATTTTGTTGGCAATTTTGCTGGCAATTTTGCTGGCAATTTTGTTGGCAACTTTGTTGGCAAATTTGTTGGCAACTTTGTTGGCAAATTTGTTGGCAACTTTACTTTGCTGGCAATTTTGCTGAATTTTGTTGGCAATTTTGCTGGCAATTTTGTTGGCAATTTTGTTGGCAATTTTGCTGGCAATTTTGTTGGCAACTTTGCTGGCAATTTTGATGGCAATTTTGTTGGCAATTTTGCTGGCAATTTTGCTGGCAATTTTGTTGGCAACTTTGTTGGCAAATTTGTTGGCAACTTTGTTGGCTAATTTGTTGGCAACTTTACTTTGCTGGCAATTTTGATGGCAATTTTGATAGCAATTTTGCTGGCAATTTTGCTGAATTTTGTTGGCAACTTTGTTAGCAATTTTGTTGGCAATTTTGCTGGCAATTTTGTTGGCAACTTTGTGGGCAACTTTGTTGGCAAGTTTGTTTGCAACTTTGTTGGCCAATTTGTTGGCAACTTTGTTGGCAAATTTGTTGGTGGCAAATTTGTTGGCAACTTTGTTGGCAATTTTGTTGGCAATTTTGCTGGCAATTTTGTTGGCAATTTTGCTGGCAATTTTGATGGCAATTTTGTTGGCAATTTTGCTGGCAATTTTGCTGGCAATTTTGTTGTGGCAATTTTGCTGGCAATTTTGCTGGCAATTTTGTTGGCAACTTTGTTGGCAATTTTGTTGGCAATTTTGCTGGCAATTTTGAATATTCCGATCACGATAATAACGAAGACGATTACATTATTTACGATAATCTACACTGCACTAAGGTTAGCTGAAATAAAATGCTAATTAGCGTTAAGTTTGCCTATGTATTGTGTGTGTGTGGAATTTCTCTGATTTAAGTATTTACGCGATGGCAATTTTGCTGGCAATTTTGTTGGCAACTTTGTTGGCAAATTTGTGGGCAACTTTACTTTGCTGGCAATTTTGATGGCAATTTTGATAGCAATTTTGCTGAATTTTGTTGGCAACTTTGATGGCAATTTTGTTGGCAATTTTGCTGGCAATTTTGCTGGCAATTTTGATGGCAATTTTGTGGGCAATTTTGCTGGCAATTTTGCTGGCAATTTTGTTGGCAACTTTGTTGGCATTTTTGTTGGCAATTTTGCTGGCAATTTTGAATATGCCGATCACGATAATAACGAAGACGATTACATTATTTACGATAATCTACACTGCACTAAGGTTAGCTGAAATAAAATGCTAATTAGCGTTAAGTTTGCCTATGTATTGTGTGTGTGTGGAATTTCTCTGATTTAAGTATTTATGCGATGGCAATTTTGCTGGCAATTTTACTGGCAACTTTGTTGGCAAATTTGTGGGCAACTTTACTTTGCTGGCAATTTTGATGGCAATTTTGATAGCAATTTTGCTGAATTTTGTTGGCAACTTTGTTGGAAATTTTGTTGGCAATTTTGCTGGCAATTTTGTTGGCAACTTTGTTGGCAACTTTGTTGGCAAGTTTGTTGGTAAATTTGTTGGCAACTTTGTTGGCAAATTTGTTGGCAACTTTACTTTGCTGGCAATTTTGATGGCAATTTTGATAGCAATTTTGCTGGCAATTTTGCTGAATTTTGTTGGCAACTTTGTTGGCAATTTTGTTGGCAATTTTGCTGGCAATTTTGTTGGCAACTTTGTTGGCAACTTTGTTGGCAAGTTTGTTGGCAACTTTGTTGGCCAATTTGTTGGCAACTTTGTTGGCAAATTCGTTGGTGGCAAATTTGTTGGCAACTTTGTTGGCAATTTTGTTGGCAATTTTGCTGGCAATTTTGCTGGCAATTTTGATGGCAATTTTGTTGGCAATTTTGATGGCAATTTTGTTTGCAATTTTGCTGGCAATTTTGCTGGCAATTTTGTTGGCAATTTTGCTGGCAATTTTGCTGGCAATTTTGTTGGCAACTTTGTTGGCAATTTTGTTGGCAATTTTGCTGGCAATTTTGAATATGCCGATCACGATAATAACGAAGACGATTACATTATTTACGATAATCTACACTGCACTAAGGTTAGCTGAAATAAAATGCTAATTAGCGTTAAGTTTGCCTATGTATTGTGTGTGTGTGGAATTTCTCTGATTTAAGTATTTACGCGATGGCAATTTTGCTGGCAATTTTGTTGGCAACTTTGTTGGCAAATTTGTTGGCAACTTTACTTTGCTGGCAATTTTGATGGCAATTTTGATAGCAATTTTGCTGAATTTTGTTGGCAACTTTGTTGGCAATTTTGTTGGCAATTTTGCTGGCAATTTTGTTGGCAACTTTGTTGGCAAGTTTGTTGTCAACTTTGTTGGCAAATTTGTTGGCAACTTTGTTGGCAATTTTGTTGGCAATTTTGCTGGCAATTTTGCTTTCAATTTTGATGGCAATTTTGTTGGCAATTTTGCTGGCAATTTTGCTGGCAATTTTGTTGGCAACTTTGTTGGCAATTTTGTTGGCAATTTTGCTGGCAATTTTGAATATGCCGGTCACGATAATAACGAAGACGATTACATTATTTACGATAATCTACACTGCACTAAGGTTAGCTGAAATAAAATGCTAATTAGCGTTAAGTTTGCCTATGTATTGTGTGTGTGTGGAATTTCTCTGATTTAAGTATTTACGCGATGGCAATTTTGCTGGCAATTTTGTTGGCAACTTTGTTGGCAAATTTGTGGGCAACTTTACTTTGCTGGCAATTTTGATGGCAATTTTGATAGCAATTTTGCTGAATTTTGTTGGCAACTTTGATGGCAATTTTGTTGGCAATTTTGCTGGCAATTTTGCTGGCAATTTTGATGGCAATTTTGTTGGCAATTTTGCTGGCAATTTTGCTGGCAATTTTGTTGGCAACTTTGTTGGCATTTTTGTTGGCAATTTTGCTGGCAATTTTGAATATGCCGATCACGATAATAACGAAGACGATTACATTATTTACGATAATCTACACTGCACTATGGTTAGCTGAAATAAAATGCTAATTAGCGTTAAGTTTGCCTATGTATTGTGTGTGTGTGGAATTTCTCTGATTTAAGTATTTATGCGATGGCAATTTTGCTGGCAATTTTACTGGCAACTTTGTTGGCAAATTTGTGGGCAACTTTACTTTGCTGGCAATTTTGATGGCAATTTTGATAGCAATTTTGCTGAATTTTGTTGGCAACTTTGTTGGCAATTTTGTTGGCAATTTTGCTGGCAATTTTGTTGGCAACTTTGTTGGCAACTTTGTTGGCAAGTTTGTTGGCAACTTTGTTGGTAAATTTGTTGGCAACTTTGTTGGCAATTTTGTTGGCAATTTTGCTAGCAATTTTGCTGGCAATTTTGATGGCAATTTTGTTGGCAATTTTGCTGGCAATTTTGAATATGCCGATCACGAAAATAACGAAGACGATTACATTATATACGATAATCTACACTGCACTAAGGTTAGCTGAAATAAAATGCTAATTAGCGTTAAGTTTGCCTATGTATTGTGTGTGTGTGGAATTTCTCTGATTTAAGTATTTACGCGATGGCAATTTTGCTGGCAATTTTGTTGGCAACTTTGTTGGCAAATTTGTGGGCAACTTTACTTTGCTGGCAATTTTGATGGCAATTTTGATAGCAATTTTGCTGAATTTTGTTGGCAACTTTGTTGGCAATTTTGTTGGCAATTTTGCTGGCAATTTTGTTGGCAACTTTGTTGGCAACTTTGTTGGCAAGTTTGTTGCCAACTTTGTTGGTAAATTTGTTGGCAACTTTGTTGGCAATTTTGTTGGCAATTTTGCTGGCAATTTTGCTGGCAATTTTGCTGGCAATTTTTCTTGCAATTTTGTTGGCAACTTTGTTGGCAATTTTGTTGGCAATTTTGCTGGCAATTTTGAATATGCCGATCACGATAATAACGAAGACGATTACATTATTTACGATAATCTACACTGCACTAAGGTTAGCTGAAATAAAATGCTAATTAGCGTTAAGTTTGCCTATGTATTGTGTGTGTGTGGAATTTCTCTGATTTAAGTATTTACGCGATGGGTTTTCGGTAATTGTCAAGATCTTTCTTTAATTACTACTTTTTAATTCAGTTCATAAAGCTGACAGTTCCCGAGAACCCTATCTGTGGAGCGGCAGCAGCAGATGTTTCTGCCAAGGCGAGGCTGAAAACCAGCGTAGCTGAGCCCTCGACCTATTTACCACCACCCTCTACCTTAGTGCTACCTACGATAATGTACTAAAGTTACTTAGAATTAGGCCTACTATTAAACTTACCTAGCTTTATTTAGTACTTATTGTACCTACCAACTTCTGTTAGCATAAGAGGTGTGTGTGTAAATAAATGCCCTATTATTTTATTTTTATTGGATTGCGACTAACCATGTTTAAATTTGACGTATTTGTATGATTTGACAACTTACAACTTCTTGATATCTACCCCCTAACACATTATCACTGCAAAATTATATATAATACATGACTCCTATCCCTCTCCTACGAAGAAACAGAAGACTTTGTTATCTCCCTAAAACTCCCTAAACAATCATAAATTATCATAAATCATAAATTCATAATAGCTCACGCATACTACATACCCCCACGCGCATACACACACACACACACTTTAACTCACTCACCCACACATACAAACAGACTCACCCGTTCATTAAAATTATAATAATTATCTATATATCTGTATCTACATATATATTCCTTTAACTATATGTATTCTTTGCATTTATTTACTTATTGTACTTAGTTTTAAGCTTAAATTATTCTTATTGTAATCTTAGCATTTGAAAGCGAGCTTAATAGAAAAACACCTCGATGCTTTACAAGTTTTCATTTAATTTTTCATTAATACACTCCTTTATGACCAATCAGTAACGGCAGGTAATCTATATTGGTTACTCTTTTTAGGGTATTTTGGTTGGTGGGCAATTTTGTTGGCAATTTTGCTGGCAATTTTGTTGGCAACTTTGCTGGCAATTTTGATGGCAATTTTGCTGGCAATTTTGTTGGCAACTTTGTTGGCAAATTTGTTGGCAACTTTGTTGGCAAATTTGTTGGCAACTTTGTTGGCAAATTTGTTGGCAACTTTACTTTGCTGGCAATTTTGATGGCAATTTTGATAGCAATTTTGTTGGCAATTTTGCTGGCAATTTTGCTGGCAATTTTGTTGGCAATTTTGCTGGCAATTTTGCTGGCAATTTTGTTGGCAAGTTTGTTGGCAATTTTGTTGGCAATTTTGTTGGCAATTTTGCTGGCAATTTTGTTGGCAACTTTGCTGGCAATTTTGATGGCAATTTTGTTGGCAATTTTGCTGGCAACTTTGTTGGCAACTTTGCTGGCAATTTTGATGGCAATTTTGTTGGCAATTTTGCTGGCAATTTTGCTGGCAATTTTGTTGGCAACTTTGTTGGCAAATTTGTTGGCAACTTTGTTGGCAAATTTGTTGGCAACTTTACTTTGCTGGCAATTTTGCTGAATTTTGTTGGCAATTTTGCTGGCAATTTTGTTGGCAATTTTGTTGGCAATTTTGCTGGCAATTTTGTTGGCAACTTTGCTGGCAATTTTGATGGCAATTTTGTTGGCAATTTTGCTGGCAATTTTGCTGGCAATTTTGTTGGCAACTTTGTTGGCAAATTTGTTGGCAACTTTGTTGGCTAATTTGTTGGCAACTTTACTTTGCTGGCAATTTTGATGGCAATTTTGATAGCAATTTTGCTGGCAATTTTGCTGAATTTTGTTGGCAACTTTGTTAGCAATTTTGTTGGCAATTTTGCTGGCAATTTTGTTGGCAACTTTGTGGGCAACTTTGTTGGCAAGTTTGTTTGCAACTTTGTTGGCCAATTTGTTGGCAACTTTGTTGGCAAATTTGTTGGTGGCAAATTTGTTGGCAACTTTGTTGGCAATTTTGTTGGCAATTTTGCTGGCAATTTTGTTGGCAATTTTGCTGGCAATTTTGATGGCAATTTTGTTGGCAATTTTGCTGGCAATTTTGCTGGCAATTTTGTTGTGGCAATTTTGCTGGCAATTTTGCTGGCAATTTTGTTGGCAACTTTGTTGGCAATTTTGTTGGCAATTTTGCTGGCAATTTTGAATATTCCGATCACGATAATAACGAAGACGATTACATTATTTACGATAATCTACACTGCACTAAGGTTAGCTGAAATAAAATGCTAATTAGCGTTAAGTTTGCCTATGTATTGTGTGTGTGTGGAATTTCTCTGATTTAAGTATTTACGCGATGGCAATTTTGCTGGCAATTTTGTTGGCAACTTTGTTGGCAAATTTGTGGGCAACTTTACTTTGCTGGCAATTTTGATGGCAATTTTGATAGCAATTTTGCTGAATTTTGTTGGCAACTTTGATGGCAATTTTGTTGGCAATTTTGCTGGCAATTTTGCTGGCAATTTTGATGGCAATTTTGTTGGCAATTTTGCTGGCAATTTTGCTGGCAATTTTGTTGGCAACTTTGTTGGCATTTTTGTTGGCAATTTTGCTGGCAATTTTGAATATGCCGATCACGATAATAACGAAGACGATTACATTATTTACGATAATCTACACTGCACTAAGGTTAGCTGAAATAAAATGCTAATTAGCGTTAAGTTTGCCTATGTATTGTGTGTGTGTGGAATTTCTCTGATTTAAGTATTTATGCGATGGCAATTTTGCTGGCAATTTTACTGGCAACTTTGTTGGCAAATTTGTGGGCAACTTTACTTTGCTGGCAATTTTGATGGCAATTTTGATAGCAATTTTGCTGAATTTTGTTGGCAACTTTGTTGGCAATTTTGTTGGCAATTTTGCTGGCAATTTTGTTGGCAACTTTGTTGGCAACTTTGTTGGCAAGTTTGTTGGTAAATTTGTTGGCAACTTTGTTGGCAAATTTGTTGGCAACTTTACTTTGCTGGCAATTTTGATGGCAATTTTGATAGCAATTTTGCTGGCAATTTTGCTGAATTTTGTTGGCAACTTTGTTGGCAATTTTGTTGGCAATTTTGCTGGCAATTTTGTTGGCAACTTTGTTGGCAACTTTGTTGGCAACTTTGTTGGCAAGTTTGTTGGCAACTTTGTTGGCCAATTTGTTGGCAACTTTGTTGGCAAATTCGTTGGTGGCAAATTTGTTGGCAACTTTGTTGGCAATTTTGTTGGCAATTTTGCTGGCAATTTTGCTGGCAATTTTGATGGCAATTTTGTTGGCAATTTTGATGGCAATTTTGTTTGCAATTTTGCTGGCAATTTTGCTGGCAATTTTGTTGGCAATTTTGCTGGCAATTTTGCTGGCAATTTTGTTGGCAACTTTGTTAGCAATTTTGTTGGCAATTTTGCTGGCAATTTTGAATATGCCGATCACGATAATAACGAAGACGATTACATTATTTACGATAATCTACACTGCACTAAGGTTAGCTGAAATAAAATGCTAATTAGCGTTAAGTTTGCCTATGTATTGTGTGTGTGTGGAATTTCTCTGATTTAAGTATTTACGCGATGGCAATTTTGCTGGCAATTTTGTTGGCAACTTTGTTGGCAAATTTGTTGGCAACTTTACTTTGCTGGCAATTTTGATGGCAATTTTGATAGCAATTTTGCTGAATTTTGTTGGCAACTTTGTTGGCAATTTTGTTGGCAATTTTGCTGGCAATTTTGTTGGCAACTTTGTTGGCAAGTTTGTTGTCAACTTTGTTGGCAAATTTGTTGGCAACTTTGTTGGCAATTTTGTTGGCAATTTTGCTGGCAATTTTGCTTTCAATTTTGATGGCAATTTTGTTGGCAATTTTGCTGGCAATTTTGCTGGCAATTTTGTTGGCAACTTTGTTGGCAATTTTGTTGGCAATTTTGCTGGCAATTTTGAATATGCCGGTCACGATAATAACGAAGACGATTACATTATTTACGATAATCTACACTGCACTAAGGTTAGCTGAAATAAAATGCTAATTAGCGTTAAGTTTGCCTATGTATTGTGTGTGTGTGGAATTTCTCTGATTTAAGTATTTACGCGATGGCAATTTTGCTGGCAATTTTGTTGGCAACTTTGTTGGCAAATTTGTGGGCAACTTTACTTTGCTGGCAATTTTGATGGCAATTTTGATAGCAATTTTGCTGAATTTTGTTGGCAACTTTGATGGCAATTTTGTTGGCAATTTTGCTGGCAATTTTGCTGGCAATTTTGCTGGCAATTTTGATGGCAATTTTGTTGGCAATTTTGCTGGCAATTTTGCTGGCAATTTTGTTGGCAACTTTGTTGGCATTTTTGTTGGCAATTTTGCTGGCAATTTTGAATATGCCGATCACGATAATAACGAAGACGATTACATTATTTACGATAATCTACACTGCACTAAGGTTAGCTGAAATAAAATGCTAATTAGCGTTAAGTTTGCCTATGTATTGTGTGTGTGTGGAATTTCTCTGATTTAAGTATTTATGCGATGGCAATTTTGCTGGCAATTTTACTGGCAACTTTGTTGGCAAATTTGTGGGCAACTTTACTTTGCTGGCAATTTTGATGGCAATTTTGATAGCAATTTTGCTGAATTTTGTTGGCAACTTTGTTGGCAATTTTGTTGGCAATTTTGCTGGCAATTTTGTTGGCAACTTTGTTGGCAACTTTGTTGGCAAGTTTGTTGGCAACTTTGTTGGTAAATTTGTTGGCAACTTTGTTGGCAATTTTGTTGGCAATTTTGCTAGCAATTTTGCTGGCAATTTTGATGGCAATTTTGTTGGCAATTTTGCTGGCAATTTTTCTGGCAATTTTGTTGGCAACTTTGTTGGCAATTTTGTTGGCAATTTTGCTGGCAATTTTGAATATGCCGATCACGATAATAACGAAGACGATTACATTATTTACGATAATCTACACTGCACTAAGGTTAGCTGAAATAAAATGCTAATTAGCGTTAAGTTTGCCTATGTATTGTGTGTGTGTGGAATTTCTCTGATTTAAGTATTTACGCGATGGCAATTTTGCTGGCAATTTTGTTGGCAACTTTGTTGGCAAATTTGTGGGCAACTTTACTTTGCTGGCAATTTTGATGGCAATTTTGATAGCAATTTTGCTGAATTTTGTTGGCAACTTTGTTGGCAATTTTGTTGGCAATTTTGCTGGCAATTTTGCTGGCAATTTTGATGGCAATTTTGTTGGCAATTTTGCTGGCAATTTTGCTGGCAATTTTGTTGGCAACTTTGTTGGCATTTTTGTTGGCAATTTTGCTGGCAATTTTGAATATGCCGATCACGATAATAACGAAGACGATTACATTATTTACGATAATCTACACTGCACTAAGGTTAGCTGAAATAAAATGCTAATTAGCGTTAAGTTTGCCTATGTATTGTGTGTGTGTGTGGAATTTCTCTGATTTAAGTATTTATGCGATGGCAATTTTGCTGGCAATTTTACTGGCAACTTTGTTGGCAAATTTGTGGGCAACTTTACTTTGCTGGCAATTTTGATGGCAATTTTGATAGCAATTTTGCTGAATTTTGTTGGCAACTTTGTTGGCAATTTTGTTGGCAATTTTGCTGGCAATTTTGTTGGCAACTTTGTTGGCAACTTTGTTGGCAAGTTTGTTGGCAACTTTGTTGGTAAATTTGTTGGCAACTTTGTTGGCAATTTTGTTGGCAATTTTGCTAGCAATTTTGCTGGCAATTTTGATGGCAATTTTGTTGGCAATTTTGCTGGCAATTTTGAATATGCCGATCACGAAAATAACGAAGACGATTACATTATATACGATAATCTACACTGCACTAAGGTTAGCTGAAATAAAATGCTAATTAGCGTTAAGTTTGCCTATGTATTGTGTGTGTGTGGAATTTCTCTGATTTAAGTATTTACGCGATGGCAATTTTGCTGGCAATTTTGTTGGCAACTTTGTTGGCAAATTTGTGGGCAACTTTACTTTGCTGGCAATTTTGATGGCAATTTTGATAGCAATTTTGCTGAATTTTGTTGGCAACTTTGTTGGCAATTTTGTTGGCAATTTTGCTGGCAATTTTGTTGGCAACTTTGTTGGCAACTTTGTTGGCAAGTTTGTTGCCAACTTTGTTGGTAAATTTGTTGGCAACTTTGTTGGCAATTTTGTTGGCAATTTTGCTGGCAATTTTGCTGGCAATTTTGCTGGCAATTTTTCTTGCAATTTTGTTGGCAACTTTGTTGGCAATTTTGTTGGCAATTTTGCTGGCAATTTTGAATATGCCGATCACGATAATAACGAAGACGATTACATTATTTACGATAATCTACACTGCACTAAGGTTAGCTGAAATAAAATGCTAATTAGCGTTAAGTTTGCCTATGTATTGTGTGTGTGTGGAATTTCTCTGATTTAAGTATTTACGCGATGGCAATTTTGCTGGCAATTTTGTTGGCAACTTTGTTGGCAAATTTGTGGGCAACTTTACTTTGCTGGAAATTTTGATGGCAATTTTGATAGCAATTTTGCTGAATTTTGCTGGCAACTTTGTTGGCAATTTTGTTGGCAATTTTGCTGGCATTTTTGTTGGCAACTTTGTTGGCAACTTTGTTGGCAATTTTGTTGGCAATTTTGCTGGCAATTTTGAATATGCCGATCACGATAATAACGAAGACGATTACATTATTTACGATAATCTACACTGCACTAAGGTTAGCTGAAATAAAATGCTAATTAGCGTTAAGTTTGCCTATGTATTGTGTGTGTGTGGAATTTCTCTGATTTAAGAATTTACGCGATGGCAATTTTGCTGGCAATTTTGTTGGCAACTTTGTTGGCAAATTTGTTGGCAACTTTACTTTGCTGGCAATTTTGATGGCAATTTTGATAGCAATTTTGCTGAATTTTGTTGGCAACTTTGTTGGCAATTCTGTTGGCAATTTTGCTGGCAATTTTGTTGGCAACTTTGTTGGCAACTTTGTTGGCAAGTTTGTTGGCAACTTTGTTGGCAAATTTGTTGGCAACTTTGTTGGCAATTTTGTTGGCAATTTTGCTGGCAATTTTGCTGGCAATTTTGATGGCAATTTTGTTGGCAATTTTGCTGGCAATTTTGCTGGCAATTTTGTTGGCAACTTTGTTAGCAATTTTGTTGGCAATTTTGCTGGCAATTTTGAATATGCCGATCACGATAATAACGAAGACGATTACATTATTTACGATAATCTACACTGCACTAAGGTTAGCTGAAATAAAATGCTAATTAGCGTTAAGTTTGCCTATGTATTGTGTGTGTGTGGAATTTCTCTGATTTAAGTATTTACGCGATGGGTTTTCGGTAATTGTCAAGATCTTTCTTTAATTACTACTTTTTAATTCAGTTCATAAAGCTGACAGTTCCCGAGAACCCTATCTGTGGAGCGGCAGCAGCAGATGTTTCTGCCAAGGCGAGGCTGAAAACCAGCGTAGCTGAGCCCTCGACCTATTTACCACCACCCTCTACCTTAGTGCTACCTACGATAATGTACTAAAGTTACTTAGAATTAGGCCTACTATTAAACTTACCTAGCTTTATTTAGTACTTATTGTACCTACCAACTTCTGTTAGCATAAGAGGTGTGTGTGTAAATAAATGCCCTATTATTTTATTTTTATTGGATTGCGACTAACCATGTTTAAATTTGACGTATTTGTATGATTTGACAACTTACAACTTCTTGATATCTACCCCCTAACACATTATCACTGCAAAATTATATATAATACATGACTCCTATCCCTCTCCTACGAAGAAACAGAAGACTTTGTTATCTCCCTAAAACTCCCTAAACAATCATAAATTATCATAAATCATAAATTCATAATAGCTCACGCATACTACATACCCCCACGCGCATACACACACACACACACTTTAACTCACTCACCCACACATACAAACAGACTCACCCGTTCATTAAAATTATAATAATTATCTATATATCTGTATCTACATATATATTCCTTTAACTATATGTATTCTTTGCATTTATTTACTTATTGTACTTAGTTTTAAGCTTAAATTATTCTTATTGTAATCTTAGCATTTGAAAGCGAGCTTAATAGAAAAACACCTCGATGCTTTACAAGTTTTCATTTAATTTTTCATTAATACACTCCTTTATGACCAATCAGTAACGGCAGGTAATCTATATTGGTTACTCTTTTTAGGGTATTTTGGTTGGTGGGCAATTTTGTTGGCAATTTTGCTGGCAATTTTGTTGGCAACTTTGCTGGCAATTTTGATGGCAATTTTGCTGGCAATTTTGTTGGCAACTTTGTTGGCAAATTTGTTGGCAACTTTGTTGGCAAATTTGTTGGCAACTTTGTTGGCAAATTTGTTGGCAACTTTACTTTGCTGGCAATTTTGATGGCAATTTTGATAGCAATTTTGTTGGCAATTTTGCTGGCAATTTTGCTGGCAATTTTGTTGGCAATTTTGCTGGCAATTTTGCTGGCAATTTTGTTGGCAAGTTTGTTGGCAATTTTGTTGGCAATTTTGTTGGCAATTTTGCTGGCAATTTTGTTGGCAACTTTGCTGGCAATTTTGATGGCAATTTTGTTGGCAATTTTGCTGGCAACTTTGTTGGCAACTTTGCTGGCAATTTTGATGGCAATTTTGTTGGCAATTTTGCTGGCAATTTTGCTGGCAATTTTGTTGGCAACTTTGTTGGCAAATTTGTTGGCAACTTTGTTGGCAAATTTGTTGGCAACTTTACTTTGCTGGCAATTTTGCTGAATTTTGTTGGCAATTTTGCTGGCAATTTTGTTGGCAATTTTGTTGGCAATTTTGCTGGCAATTTTGTTGGCAACTTTGCTGGCAATTTTGATGGCAATTTTGTTGGCAATTTTGCTGGCAATTTTGCTGGCAATTTTGTTGGCAACTTTGTTGGCAAATTTGTTGGCAACTTTGTTGGCTAATTTGTTGGCAACTTTACTTTGCTGGCAATTTTGATGGCAATTTTGATAGCAATTTTGCTGGCAATTTTGCTGAATTTTGTTGGCAACTTTGTTAGCAATTTTGTTGGCAATTTTGCTGGCAATTTTGTTGGCAACTTTGTGGGCAACTTTGTTGGCAAGTTTGTTTGCAACTTTGTTGGCCAATTTGTTGGCAACTTTGTTGGCAAATTTGTTGGTGGCAAATTTGTTGGCAACTTTGTTGGCAATTTTGTTGGCAATTTTGCTGGCAATTTTGTTGGCAATTTTGCTGGCAATTTTGATGGCAATTTTGTTGGCAATTTTGCTGGCAATTTTGCTGGCAATTTTGTTGTGGCAATTTTGCTGGCAATTTTGCTGGCAATTTTGTTGGCAACTTTGTTGGCAATTTTGTTGGCAATTTTGCTGGCAATTTTGAATATTCCGATCACGATAATAACGAAGACGATTACATTATTTACGATAATCTACACTGCACTAAGGTTAGCTGAAATAAAAT
The DNA here is from genome assembly GCA_963924445.1 of Philereme transversata. NCBI lineage: Eukaryota > Metazoa > Arthropoda > Insecta > Lepidoptera > Geometridae > Philereme > Philereme transversata. Next base: position 12,557,380 of record OZ004353.1, read on the forward strand.
GCTAATTAGCGTTAAGTTTGCCTATGTATTGTGTGTGTGTGGAATTTCTCTGATTTAAGTATTTATGCGATGGCAATTTTGCTGGCAATTTTACTGGCAACTTTGTTGGCAAATTTGTGGGCAACTTTACTTTGCTGGCAATTTTGATGGCAATTTTGATAGCAATTTTGCTGAATTTTGTTGGCAACTTTGATGGCAATTTTGTTGGCAATTTTGCTGGCAATTTTGCTGGCAATTTTGATGGCAATTTTGTTGGCAATTTTGCTGGCAATTTTGCTGGCAATTTTGTTGGCAACTTTGTTGGCATTTTTGTTGGCAATTTTGCTGGCAATTTTGAATATGCCGATCACGATAATAACGAAGACGATTACATTATTTACGATAATCTACACTGCACTAAGGTTAGCTGAAATAAAATGCTAATTAGCGTTAAGTTTGCCTATGTATTGTGTGTGTGTGGAATTTCTCTGATTTAAGTATTTATGCGATGGCAATTTTGCTGGCAATTTTACTGGCAACTTTGTTGGCAAATTTGTGGGCAACTTTACTTTGCTGGCAATTTTGATGGCAATTTTGATAGCAATTTTGCTGAATTTTGTTGGCAACTTTGTTGGCAATTTTGTTGGCAATTTTGCTGGCAATTTTGTTGGCAACTTTGTTGGCAACTTTGTTGGCAAGTTTGTTGGTAAATTTGTTGGCAACTTTGTTGGCAAATTTGTTGGCAACTTTACTTTGCTGGCAATTTTGATGGCAATTTTGATAGCAATTTTGCTGGCAATTTTGCTGAATTTTGTTGGCAACTTTGTTGGCAATTTTGTTGGCAATTTTGCTGGCAATTTTGTTGGCAACTTTGTTGGCAACTTTGTTGGCAAGTTTGTTGGCAACTTTGTTGGCCAATTTGTTGGCAACTTTGTTGGCAAATTCGTTGGTGGCAAATTTGTTGGCAACTTTGTTGGCAATTTTGTTGGCAATTTTGCTGGCAATTTTGCTGGCAATTTTGATGGCAATTTTGTTGGCAATTTTGATGGCAATTTTGTTTGCAATTTTGTTGGCAATTTTGCTGGCAATTTTGTTGGCAATTTTGCTGGCAATTTTGCTGGCAATTTTGTTGGCAACTTTGTTGGCAATTTTGTTGGCAATTTTGCTGGCAATTTTGAATATGCCGATCACGATAATAACGAAGACGATTACATTATTTACGATAATCTACACTGCACTAAGGTTAGCTGAAATAAAATGCTAATTAGCGTTAAGTTTGCCTATGTATTGTGTGTGTGTGGAATTTCTCTGATTTAAGTATTTACGCGATGGCAATTTTGCTGGCAATTTTGTTGGCAACTTTGTTGGCAAATTTGTTGGCAACTTTACTTTGCTGGCAATTTTGATGGCAATTTTGATAGCAATTTTGCTGAATTTTGTTGGCAACTTTGTTGGCAATTTTGTTGGCAATTTTGCTGGCAATTTTGTTGGCAACTTTGTTGGCAAGTTTGTTGTCAACTTTGTTGGCAAATTTGTTGGCAACTTTGTTGGCAATTTTGTTGGCAATTTTGCTGGCAATTTTGCTTTCAATTTTGATGGCAATTTTGTTGGCAATTTTGCTGGCAATTTTGCTGGCAATTTTGTTGGCAACTTTGTTGGCAATTTTGTTGGCAATTTTGCTGGCAATTTTGAATATGCCGGTCACGATAATAACGAAGACGATTACATTATTTACGATAATCTACACTGCACTAAGGTTAGCTGAAATAAAATGCTAATTAGCGTTAAGTTTGCCTATGTATTGTGTGTGTGTGGAATTTCTCTGATTTAAGTATTTACGCGATGGCAATTTTGCTGGCAATTTGGTTGGCAACTTTGTTGGCAAATTTGTGGGCAACTTTACTTTGCTGGCAATTTTGATGGCAATTTTGATAGCAATTTTGCTGAATTTTGTTGGCAACTTTGATGGCAATTTTGTTGGCAATTTTGCTGGCAATTTTGCTGGCAATTTTGCTGGCAATTTTGATGGCAATTTTGTTGGCAATTTTGCTGGCAATTTTGCTGGCAATTTTGTTGGCAACTTTGTTGGCATTTTTGTTGGCAATTTTGCTGGCAATTTTGAATATGCCGATCACGATAATAACGAAGACGATTACATTATTTACGATAATCTACACTGCACTAAGGTTAGCTGAAATAAAATGCTAATTAGCGTTAAGTTTGCCTATGTATTGTGTGTGTGTGGAATTTCTCTGATTTAAGTATTTATGCGATGGCAATTTTGCTGGCAATTTTACTGGCAACTTTGTTGGCAAATTTGTGGGCAACTTTACTTTGCTGGCAATTTTGATGGCAATTTTGATAGCAATTTTGCTGAATTTTGTTGGCAACTTTGTTGGCAATTTTGTTGGCAATTTTGCTGGCAATTTTGTTGGCAACTTTGTTGGCAACTTTGTTGGCAAGTTTGTTGGCAACTTTGTTGGTAAATTTGTTGGCAACTTTGTTGGCAATTTTGTTGGCAATTTTGCTAGCAATTTTGCTGGCAATTTTGATGGCAATTTTGTTGGCAATTTTGCTGGCAATTTTTCTGGCAATTTTGTTGGCAACTTTGTTGGCAATTTTGTTGGCAATTTTGCTGGCAATTTTGAATATGCCGATCACGATAATAACGAAGACGATTACATTATTTACGATAATCTACACTGCACTAAGGTTAGCTGAAAAAAAATGCTAATTAGCGTTAAGTTTGCCTATGTATTGTGTGTGTGTGGAATTTCTCTGATTTAAGTATTTACGCGATGGCAATTTTGCTGGCAATTTTGTTGGCAACTTTGTTGGCAAATTTGTGGGCAACTTTACTTTGCTGGCAATTTTGATGGCAATTTTGATAGCAATTTTGCTGAATTTTGTTGGCAACTTTGTTGGCAATTTTGTTGGCAATTTTGCTGGCAATTTTGCTGGCAATTTTGATGGCAATTTTGTTGGCAATTTTGCTGGCAATTTTGCTGGCAATTTTGTTGGCAACTTTGTTGGCATTTTTGTTGGCAATTTTGCTGGCAATTTTGAATATGCCGATCACGATAATAACGAAGACGATTACATTATTTACGATAATCTACACTGCACTAAGGTTAGCTGAAATAAAATGCTAATTAGCGTTAAGTTTGCCTATGTATTGTGTGTGTGTGGAATTTCTCTGATTTAAGTATTTATGCGATGGCAATTTTGCTGGCAATTTTACTGGCAACTTTGTTGGCAAATTTGTGGGCAACTTTACTTTGCTGGCAATTTTGATGGCAATTTTGATAGCAATTTTGCTGAATTTTGTTGGCAACTTTGTTGGCAATTTTGTTGGCACTTTTGCTGGCAATTTTGTTGGCAACTTTGTTGGCAACTTTGTTGGCAAGTTTGTTGGCAACTTTGTTGGTAAATTTGTTGGCAACTTTGTTGGCAATTTTGTTGGCAATTTTGCTAGCAATTTTGCTGGCAATTTTGATGGCAATTTTGTTGGCAATTTTGCTGGCAATTTTTCTGGAAATTTTGTTGGCAACTTTGTTGGCAATTTTGTTGGCAATTTTGCTGGCAATTTTGAATATGCCGATCACGATAATAACGAAGACGATTACATTATTTACGATAATCTACACTGCACTAAGGTTAGCTGAAATAAAATGCTAATTAGCGTTAAGTTTGCCTATGTATTGTGTGTGTGTGGAATTTCTCTGATTTAAGTATTTACGCGATGGCAATTTTGCTGGCAATTTTGTTGGCAACTTTGTTGGCAAATTTGTGGGCAACTTTACTTTGCTGGCAATTTTGATGGCAATTTTGATAGCAATTTTGCTGAATTTGGTTGGCAACTTTGCTGGCAATTTTGATGGCAATTTTGCTGGCAATTTTGTTGGCAACTTTGTTGGCAAATTTGTTGGCAACTTTGTTGGCAAATTTGTTGGCAACTTTGTTGGCAAATTTGTTGGCAACTTTACTTTGCTGGCAATTTTGATGGCAATTTTGTTGGCAAGTTTGTTGGCAATTTTGTTGGCAATTTTGTTGGCAATTTTGCTGGCAATTTTGTTGGCAACTTTGCTGGCAATTTTGATGGCAATTTTGTTGGCAATTTTGCTGGCAACTTTGTTGGCAACTTTGCTGGCAATTTTGATGGCAATTTTGTTGGCAATTTTGCTGGCAATTTTGCTGGCAATTTTGTTGGCAACTTTGTTGGCAAATTTGTTGGCAACTTTGTTGGCAAATTTGTTGGCAACTTTACTTTGCTGGCAATTTTGCTGAATTTTGTTGGCAATTTTGCTGGCAATTTTGTTGGCAATTTTGTTGGCAATTTTGCTGGCAATTTTGTTGGCAACTTTGCTGGCAATTTTGATGGCAATTTTGTTGGCAATTTTGCTGGTAATTTTGCTGGCAATTTTGTTGGCAACTTTGTTGGCAAATTTGTTGGCAACTTTGTTGGCTAATTTGTTGGCAACTTTACTTTGCTGGCAATTTTGATGGCAATTTTGATAGCAATTTTGCTGGCAATTTTGCTGAATTTTGTTGGCAACTTTGTTAGCAATTTTGTTGGCAACTTTGTGGGCAACTTTGTTGGCAAGTTTGTTTGCAACTTTGTTGGCCAATTTGTTGGCAACTTTGTTGGCAAATTTGTTGGTGGCAAATTTGTTGGCAACTTTGTTGGCAATTTTGTTGGCAATTTTGCTGGCAATTTTGTTGGCAATTTTGCTGGCAATTTTGATGGCAATTTTGTTGGCAATTTTGCTGGCAATTTTGCTGGCAATTTTGTTGTGGCAATTTTGCTGGCAATTTTGCTGGCAATTTTGTTGGCAACTTTGTTGGCAATTTTGTTGGCAATTTTGCTGGCAATTTTGAATATGCCGATCACGATAATAACGAAGACGATTACATTATTTACGATAATCTACACTGCACTAAGGTTAGCTGAAATAAAATGCTAATTAGCGTTAAGTTTGCCTATGTATTGTGTGTGTGTGGAATTTCTCTGATTTAAGTATTTACGCGATGGCAATTTTGCTGGCAATTTTGTTGGCAACTTTGTTGGCAAATTTGTGGGCAACTTTACTTTGCTGGCAATTTTGATGGCAATTTTGATAGCAATTTTGCTGAATTTTGTTGGCAACTTTGATGGCAATTTTGTTGGCAATTTTGCTGGCAATTTTGCTGGCAATTTTGATGGCAATTTTGTTGGCAATTTTGCTGGCAATTTTGCTGGCAATTTTGTTGGCAACTTTGTTGGCATTTTTGTTGGCAATTTTGCTGGCAATTTTGAATATGCCGATCACGATAATAACGAAGACGATTACATTATTTACGATAATCTACACTGCACTAAGGTTAGCTGAAATAAAATGCTAATTAGCGTTAAGTTTGCCTATGTATTGTGTGTGTGTGGAATTTCTCTGATTTAAGTATTTATGCGATGGCAATTTTGCTGGCAATTTTACTGGCAACTTTGTTGGCAAATTTGTGGGCAACTTTACTTTGCTGGCAATTTTGATGGCAATTTTGATAGCAATTTTGCTGAATTTTGTTGGCAACTTTGTTGGCAATTTTGTTGGCAATTTTGCTGGCAATTTTGTTGGCAACTTTGTTGGCAACTTTGTTGGCAAGTTTGTTGGCAACTTTGTTGGTAAATTTGTTGGCAACTTTGTTGGCAATTTTGTTGGCAATTTTGCTAGCAATTTTGCTGGCAATTTTGATGGCAATTTTGTTGGCAATTTTGCTGGCAATTTTTCTGGCAATTTTGTTGGCAACTTTGTTGGCAATTTTGTTGGCAATTTTGCTGGCAATTTTGAATATGCCGATCACGATAATAACGAAGACGATTACATTATTTACGATAATCTACACTGCACTAAGGTTAGCTGAAATAAAATGCTAATTAGCGTTAAGTTTGCCTATGTATTGTGTGTGTGTGGAATTTCTCTGATTTAAGTATTTACGCGATGGCAATTTTGCTGGCAATTTTGTTGGCAACTTTGTTGGCAAATTTGTGGGCAACTTTACTTTGCTGGCAATTTTGATGGCAATTTTGATAGCAATTTTGCTGAATTTGGTTGGCAACTTTGCTGGCAATTTTGATGGCAATTTTGCTGGCAATTTTGTTGGCAACTTTGTTGGCAAATTTGTTGGCAACTTTGTTGGCAAATTTGTTGGCAACTTTGTTGGCAAATTTGTTGGCAACTTTACTTTGCTGGCAATTTTGATGGCAATTTTGTTGGCAAGTTTGTTGGCAATTTTGTTGGCAATTTTGTTGGCAATTTTGCTGGCAATTTTGTTGGCAACTTTGCTGGCAATTTTGATGGCAATTTTGTTGGCAATTTTGCTGGCAACTTTGTTGGCAACTTTGCTGGCAATTTTGATGGCAATTTTGTTGGCAATTTTGCTGGCAATTTTGCTGGCAATTTTGTTGGCAACTTTGTTGGCAAATTTGTTGGCAACTTTGTTGGCAAATTTGTTGGCAACTTTACTTTGCTGGCAATTTTGCTGAATTTTGTTGGCAATTTTGCTGGCAATTTTGTTGGCAATTTTGTTGGCAATTTTGCTGGCAATTTTGTTGGCAACTTTGCTGGCAATTTTGATGGCAATTTTGTTGGCAATTTTGCTGGTAATTTTGCTGGCAATTTTGTTGGCAACTTTGTTGGCAAATTTGTTGGCAACTTTGTTGGCTAATTTGTTGGCAACTTTACTTTGCTGGCAATTTTGATGGCAATTTTGATAGCAATTTTGCTGGCAATTTTGCTGAATTTTGTTGGCAACTTTGTTAGCAATTTTGTTGGCAATTTTGCTGGCAATTTTGTTGGCAACTTTGTGGGCAACTTTGTTGGCAAGTTTGTTTGCAACTTTGTTGGCCAATTTGTTGGCAACTTTGTTGGCAAATTTGTTGGTGGCAAATTTGTTGGCAACTTTGTTGGCAATTTTGTTGGCAATTTTGCTGGCAATTTTGTTGGCAATTTTGCTGGCAATTTTGATGGCAATTTTGTTGGCAATTTTGCTGGCAATTTTGCTGGCAATTTTGTTGTGGCAATTTTGCTGGCAATTTTGCTGGCAATTTTGTTGGCAACTTTGTTGGCAATTTTGTTGGCAATTTTGCTGGCAATTTTGAATATGCCGATCACGATAATAACGAAGACGATTACATTATTTACGATAATCTACACTGCACTAAGGTTAGCTGAAATAAAATGCTAATTAGCGTTAAGTTTGCCTATGTATTGTGTGTGTGTGGAATTTCTCTGATTTAAGTATTTACGCGATGGCAATTTTGCTGGCAATTTTGTTGGCAACTTTGTTGGCAAATTTGTGGGCAACTTTACTTTGCTGGCAATTTTGATGGCAATTTTGATAGCAATTTTGCTGAATTTTGTTGGCAACTTTGATGGCAATTTTGTTGGCAATTTTGCTGGCAATTTTGCTGGCAATTTTGATGGCAATTTTGTTGGCAATTTTGCTGGCAATTTTGCTGGCAATTTTGTTGGCAACTTTGTTGGCATTTTTGTTGGCAATTTTGCTGGCAATTTTGAATATGCCGATCACGATAATAACGAAGACGATTACATTATTTACGATAATCTACACTGCACTAAGGTTAGCTGAAATAAAATGCTAATTAGCGTTAAGTTTGCCTATGTATTGTGTGTGTGTGGAATTTCTCTGATTTAAGTATTTATGCGATGGCAATTTTGCTGGCAATTTTACTGGCAACTTTGTTGGCAAATTTGTGGGCAACTTTACTTTGCTGGCAATTTTGATGGCAATTTTGATAGCAATTTTGCTGAATTTTGTTGGCAACTTTGTTGGCAATTTTGTTGGCAATTTTGCTGGCAATTTTGTTGGCAACTTTGTTGGCAACTTTGTTGGCAAGTTTGTTGGCAACTTTGTTGGTAAATTTGTTGGCAACTTTGTTGGCAATTTTGTTGGCAATTTTGCTAGCAATTTTGCTGGCAATTTTGATGGCAATTTTGTTGGCAATTTTGCTGGCAATTTTTCTGGCAATTTTGTTGGCAACTTTGTTGGCAATTTTGTTGGCAATTTTGCTGGCAATTTTGAATATGCCGATCACGATAATAACGAAGACGATTACATTATTTACGATAATCTACACTGCACTAAGGTTAGCTGAAATAAAATGCTAATTAGCGTTAAGTTTGCCTATGTATTGTGTGTGTGTGGAATTTCTCTGATTTAAGTATTTACGCGATGGCAATTTTGCTGGCAATTTTGTTGGCAACTTTGTTGGCAAATTTGTGGGCAACTTTACTTTGCTGGCAATTTTGATGGCAATTTTGATAGCAATTTTGCTGAATTTTGTTGGCAACTTTGTTGGCAATTTTGTTGGCAATTTTGCTGGCAATTTTGTTGGCAACTTTGTTGGCAACTTTGTTGGCAATTTTGTTGGCAATTTTGCGGGCAATTTTGAATATGCCGATCACGATAATAACGAAGACGATTACATTATTTACGATAATCTACACTGCACTAAGGTTAGCTGAAATAAAATGCTAATTAGCGTTAAGTTTGCCTATGTATTGTGTGTGTGTGGAATTTCTCTGATTTAAGTATTTACGCGATGGCAATTTTGCTGGCAATTTTGTTGGCAACTTTGTTGGCAAATTTGTGGGCAACTTTACTTTGCTGGCAATTTTGATGGCAATTTTGATAGCAATTTTGCTGAATTTTGTTGGCAACTTTGTTGGCAATTCTGTTGGCAATTTTGCTGGCAATTTTGTTGGCAACTTTGTTGGCAACTTTGTTGGCAAGTTTGTTGGCAACTTTGTTGGCAAATTTGTTGGCAACTTTGTTGGCAATTTTGTTGGCAATTTTGCTGGCAATTTTGCTGGCAATTTTGATGGCAATTTTGTTAGCAATTTTGCTGGCAATTTTGCTGGCAATTTTGTTGGCAACTTTGTTGGCAATTTTGATAGCAATTTTGCTGAATTTTGTTGGCAAATTTGTTGGCAACTTTACTTTGCTGGCAATTTTGATGGCAATTTTGATAGCAATTTTGCTGAATTTTGTTGGCAACTTTGTTGGCAATTTTGTTGGCAATTTTGCTGGCAATTTTGCTGGCAATTTTGATGGCAATTTTGTTGGCAATTTTGCTGACAATTTTGCTGGCAATTTTGTTGGCAACTTTGTTGGCAATTTTGTTGGCAATTTTGCTGGCAATTTTGAATATGCCGATCACGATAATAACGAAGACGATTACATTATTTACGATAATCTACACTGCACTAAGGTTAGCTGAAATAAAATGCTAATTAGCGTTAAGTTTGCCTATGTATTGTGTGTGTGTGGAATTTCTCTGAATCAAGTATTTACGCGATGGGTTTTCGGTAATTGTCAAGTTCTTTCTTTAATTACTACTTTTTAATTCAGTGCATAAAGCTGACAGTTCCCGAGAACCCTATCAGTGGAGCGGCAGCAGCAGATGTTTCTGCCAAGGCGAGGCTGAAAACCAGCGTAGCTGAGCCCTCGACCTATTTACCACCACCCTCTACCTTAGTGCTACCTACGATAATGTACTAAAGTTACTTAGAATTAGGCCTACTATTAAACTTACCTAGCTTTATTTAGTACTTATTGTACCTACCAACTTCTGTTAGCATAAGAGGTGTGTGTGTAAATAAATGCCCTATTATTTTATTTTTATTGGATTGCGACTAACCATGTTTAAATTTGACGTATTTGTATGATTTGACAACTTACAACTTCTTGATATCTACCCCCTAACACATTATTACTGCAAAATTATATATAAGAAATGACTCCTATCCCTCTCCTACGAAGAAACAGAAGACTTTGTTATCTCCCTAAAACTCCCTAAACAATCATAAATTATCATAAATCATAAATTCATAATAGCTCACGCATACTACATACCCCCACGCGCATACACACACACACTATAACTCACTCACCCACACATACAAACAGACTCACCCGTTCATTAAAATTATAATAATTATCTATATATCTGTATCTACATATATATTCCTTTAACTATATGTATTCTTTGCATTTATTTACTTATTGTACTTAGTTTTATGCTTAAATTATTCTTATTGTAATCTTAGCATTTGAAAGCGAGCTTAATAGAAAAACACCTCGATGCTTTACAAGTTTTCATTTAATTTTTCATTAATACACTCCTTTATGACCAATCAGTAACAGCAGGTAATCTATATTGGTTACTCTTTTTAGGGGTATTTTGGTTGGTGGGCAATTTTGTTGGCAATTTTGCTGGCAATTTTTTTGGCAACTTTGTTGGCAAATTTGTTGGCAACTTTGTTGGCAAATTTGTTGGCAACTTTGTTGGCAAATTTGTTGGCAACTTTACTTTGCTGGCAATTTTGCTGGCAATTTTGCTGAATTTTGTTGGCAATTTTGCTGGCAATTTTGTTGGCAATTTTGTTGGCAATTTTGCTGGCAATTTTGTTGGCAACTTTGCTGGCAATTTTGATGGCAATTTTGTTGGCAATTTTGCTGGCAATTTTGCTGGCAATTTTGTTGGCAACTTTGTTGGCAAATTTGTTGGCAACTTTGTTGGCAAATTTGTTGGCAACTTTACTTTGCTGTCAATTTTGATGGCAATTTTGATAGCAATTTTGCTGGCAATTTTGCTGAATTTTGTTGGCAACTTTGTTGGCAACTTTGTTGGCAATTTTGTTGGCAATTTTGCTGGCAATTTTGTTGGCAACTTTGTTGGCAACTTTGTTGGCAAGTTTGTTGGCAACTTTGCTGGCAATTTTGCTGGCAATTTTGTTGGCAATTTTGCTGGCAATTTTGTTGGCAACTTTGTTGGCAATTTTGTTGGCAATTTTGCTGGCAATTTTGAATATGCCGATCACGATAATAACGAAGACGATTACATTATTTACGATAATCTACACTGCACTAAGGTTAGCTGAAATAAAATGCTAATTAGCGTTAAGTTTGCCTATGTATTGTGTGTGTGTGGAATTTCTCTGATTTAAGTATTTACGCGATGGCAATTTTGCTGGCAATTTTGTTGGCAACTTTGTTGGCAAATTTGTGGGCAACTTTACTTTGCTGGCAATTTTGATGGCAATTTTGATAGCAATTTTGCTGAATTTTGTTGGCAACTTTGTTGGCAATTCTGTTGGCAATTTTGCTGGCAATTTTGTTGGCAACTTTGTTGGCAACTTTGTTGGCAAGTTTGTTGGCAACTTTGTTGGCAAATTTGTTGGCAACTTTGTTGGCAATTTTGTTGGCAATTTTGCTGGCAATTTTGCTGGCAATTTTGATGGCAATTTTGTTAGCAATTTTGCTGGCAATTTTGCTGGCAATTTTGTTGGCAACTTTGTTGGCAATTTTGATAGCAATTTTGCTGAATTTTGTTGGCAAATTTGTTGGCAACTTTACTTTGCTGGCAATTTTGATGGCAATTTTGATAGCAATTTTGCTGAATTTTGTTGGCAACTTTGTTGGCAATTTTGTTGGCAATTTTGCTGGCAATTTTGCTGGCAATTTTGATGGCAATTTTGTTGGCAATTTTGCTGACAATTTTGCTGGCAATTTTGTTGGCAACTTTGTTGGCAATTTTGTTGGCAATTTTGCTGGCAATTTTGAATATGCCGATCACGATAATAACGAAGACGATTACATTATTTACGATAATCTACACTGCACTAAGGTTAGCTGAAATAAAATGCTAATTAGCGTTAAGTTTGCCTATGTATTGTGTGTGTGTGGAATTTCTCTGAATCAAGTATTTACGCGATGGGTTTTCGGTAATTGTCAAGTTCTTTCTTTAATTACTACTTTTTAATTCAGTGCATAAAGCTGACAGTTCCCGAGAACCCTATCAGTGGAGCGGCAGCAGCAGATGTTTCTGCCAAGGCGAGGCTGAAAACCAGCGTAGCTGAGCCCTCGACCTATTTACCACCACCCTCTACCTTAGTGCTACCTACGATAATGTACTAAAGTTACTTAGAATTAGGCCTACTATTAAACTTACCTAGCTTTATTTAGTACTTATTGTACCTACCAACTTCTGTTAGCATAAGAGGTGTGTGTGTAAATAAATGCCCTATTATTTTATTTTTATTGGATTGCGACTAACCATGTTTAAATTTGACGTATTTGTATGATTTGACAACTTACAACTTCTTGATATCTACCCCCTAACACATTATTACTGCAAAATTATATATAAGAAATGACTCCTATCCCTCTCCTACGAAGAAACAGAAGACTTTGTTATCTCCCTAAAACTCCCTAAACAATCATAAATTATCATAAATCATAAATTCATAATAGCTCACGCATACTACATACCCCCACGCGCATACACACACACACTATAACTCACTCACCCACACATACAAACAGACTCACCCGTTCATTAAAATTATAATAATTATCTATATATCTGTATCTACATATATATTCCTTTAACTATATGTATTCTTTGCATTTATTTACTTATTGTACTTAGTTTTATGCTTAAATTATTCTTATTGTAATCTTAGCATTTGAAAGCGAGCTTAATAGAAAAACACCTCGATGCTTTACAAGTTTTCATTTAATTTTTCATTAATACACTCCTTTATGACCAATCAGTAACAGCAGGTAATCTATATTGGTTACTCTTTTTAGGGGTATTTTGGTTGGTGGGCAATTTTGTTGGCAATTTTGCTGGCAATTTTTTTGGCAACTTTGTTGGCAAATTTGTTGGCAACTTTGTTGGCAAATTTGTTGGCAACTTTGTTGGCAAATTTGTTGGCAACTTTACTTTGCTGGCAATTTTGCTGGCAATTTTGCTGAATTTTGTTGGCAATTTTGCTGGCAATTTTGTTGGCAATTTTGTTGGCAATTTTGCTGGCAATTTTGTTGGCAACTTTGCTGGCAATTTTGATGGCAATTTTGTTGGCAATTTTGCTGGCAATTTTGCTGGCAATTTTGTTGGCAACTTTGTTGGCAAATTTGTTGGCAACTTTGTTGGCAAATTTGTTGGCAACTTTACTTTGCTGTCAATTTTGATGGCAATTTTGATAGCAATTTTGCTGGCAATTTTGCTGAATTTTGTTGGCAACTTTGTTGGCAACTTTGTTGGCAATTTTGTTGGCAATTTTGCTGGCAATTTTGTTGGCAACTTTGTTGGCAACTTTGTTGGCAAGTTTGTTGGCAACTTTGCTGGCAATTTTGCTGGCAATTTTGTTGGCAATTTTGCTGGCAATTTTGTTGGCAACTTTGTTGGCAATTTTGTTGGCAATTTTGCTGGCAATTTTGAATATGCCGATCACGATAATAACGAAGACGATTACATTATTTACGATAATCTACACTGCACTAAGGTTAGCTGAAATAAAATGCTAATTAGCGTTAAGTTTGCCTATGTATTGTGTGTGTGTGGAATTTCTCTGATTTAAGTATTTACGCGATGGCAATTTTGCTGGCAATTTTGTTGGCAACTTTGTTGGCAAATTTGTTGGCAACTTTACTTTGCTGGCAATTTTGATGGCAATTTTGATAGCAATTTTGCTGAATTTTGTTGGCAACTTTGTTGGCAATTTTGTTGGCAATTTTGCTGGCAATTTTGTTGGCAACTTTGTTGGCATCTTTGTTGGCAAGTTTGTTGGCAACTTTGTTGGCAAATTTGTTGGCAACTTTGTTGGCAATTTTGTTGGCAATTTTGTTGGCAATTTTGCTGGCAATTTTGCTGGCAATTGATGGCAATTTTGTTGGCAATTTTGCGGGCAATTTTTCTGGCAATTTTGTTGGCAACTTTGTTGGCAATTTTGTTGGCAATTTTGCTGGCAATTTTGAATATGCCGATCACGATAATAACGAAGACGATTACATTATTTACGATAATCTACACTGCACTAAGGTTAGCTGAAATAAAATGCTAATTAGCGTTAAGTTTGCCTATGTATTGTGTGTGTGTGGAATTTCTCTGATTTAAGTATTTACGCGATGGCAATTTTGCTGGCAATTTTGTTGGCAACTTTGTTGGCAAATTTGTTGGCAACTTTACTTTGCTGGCAATTTTGATGGCAATTTTGATAGCAATTTTGCTGAATTTTGTTGGCAACTTTGTTGGCAATTTTGTTGGCAATTTTGCTGGCAATTTTGTTGGCAACTTTGTTGGCAACTTTGTTGGCAAGTTTGTTGGCAACTTTGTTGGCAAATTTGTTGGCAACTTTGTTGGCAATTTTGTTGGCAATTTTGTTGGCAATTTTGCTGGCAATTTTGCGGGCAATTGATGGCAATTTTGTTGGCAATTTTGCTGGCAATTTTTCTGGCAATTTTGTTGGCAACTTTGTTGGCAATTTTGTTGGCAATTTTGCTGGCAATTTTGAATATGCCGATCACGATAATAACGAAGACGATTACATTATTTACGATAATCTACACTGCACTAAGGTTAGCTGAAATAAAATGCTAATTAGCGTTAAGTTTGCCTATGTATTGTGTGTGTGTGGAATTTCTCTGATTTAAGTATTTACGCGATGGCAATTTTGCTGGCAATTTTGTTGGCAACTTTGTTGGCAAATTTGTTGGCAACTTTACTTTGCTGGCAATTCTGATGGCAATTTTGATAGCAATTATGCTGAATTTTGTTGGCAACTTTGTTGGCAATTTTGTTGGCAATTTTGCTGGCAATTTTGCTGGCAATTTTGATGGCAATTTTGTTGGCAATTTTGCTGGCAATTTTGAATATGCCGATCACGATAATAACGAAGACGATTACATTATTTACGATAATCTACACTGCACTAAGGTTAGCTGAAATAAAATGCTAATTAGCGTTAAGTTTGCCTATGTATTGTGTGTGTGTGGAATTTCTCTGATTTAAGTATTTACGCGATGGCAATTTTGCTGGCAATTTTGTTGGCAACTTTGTTGGCAAATTTGTGGGCAACTTTACTTTGCTGGCAATTTTGATGGCAATTTTGATAGCAATTTTGCTGAATTTTGTTGGCAACTTTGTTGGCAATTTTGTTGACAATTTTGCTGGCAATTTTGTTGGCAACTTTGTTGGCAACTTTGTTGGCAACTTTGTTGGCAACTTTGTTGGTAAATTTGTTGGCAACTTTGTTGGCAATTTTGTTGGCAATTTTGCTGGCAATTTTGATGGCAATTTTGCTGGCAATTTTTCTGGCAATTTTGTTGGCAACTTTGTGGGCAATTTTGTTGGCAATTTTGCTGGCAATTTTGAATATGCCGATCACGATAATAACGAAGACGATTACATTATTTACGATAATCTACACTGCACTAAGGTTAGCTGAAATAAAATGCTAATCTGAAATAAAATGCTAGTTAGCGTTAGGTTTGCACAGGTTTGGGCAATTTTGCTGGCAATTTTGTTGGCAACTTTGTTGGCAATTTTGCTGGCAATTTTTCTGGCAATTTTGTTGGCAACTTTGTTGGCAAATTTGTTGGCAACTTTGTTGGCAAATTTGTTGGCAACTTTACTTTGCTGGCAATTTTGCTGGCAATTTTGCTGAATTTTGTTGGCAATTTTGCTGGCAATTTTGTTGGCAATTTTGTTGGCAATTTTGCTGGCAATTTTGTTGGCAACTTTGCTGGCAATTTTGATGGCAATTTTGTTGGCAATTTTGCTGGCAATTTTGCTGGCAATTTTGTGGGCAATTTTGCTGGCAATTTTGTTGGCAACTTTGTTGGCAATTTTGCTGGCAATTTTTCTGGCAATTTTGTTGGCAACTTTGTTGGCAAATTTGTGGGCAACTTTACTTTGCTGGCAATTTTGCTGGCAATTTTGCTGAATTTTGTTGGCAATTTTGCTGGCAATTTTGTTGGCAATTTTGTTGGCAATTTTGCTGGCAATTTTGTTGGCAACTTTGCTGGCAATTTTGATGGCAATTTTGATAGCAATTTTGCTGGCAATTTTGCTGAATTTTGTTGGCAACTTTGTTGGCAATTTTGTTGGCAATTTTGCTGGCAATTTTGTTGGCAACTTTGTTGGCAACTTTGTTGGCAAGTTTGTTGGCAACTTTGGTGGCAAATTTGTTGGCAACTTTGTTGGCAATTTTGTTGGCAATTTTGCTGGCAATTTTGATGGCAATTTTGTGGGCAATTTTTCTGGCAATTTTGCTGGCAATTTTGTTGGCAACTTTGTTGGCAATTTTGTTGGCAATTTTGCTGGCAATTTTGAATATGCCGATTACGATAATAACGAAGACGATTACATTATTTACGATAATCTACACTGCACTAAGGTTAGCTGAAATAAAATGCTAATTAGCGTTAAGTTTGCCTATGTATTGTGTATGTGTGGAATTTCTCTGATTTAAGTATTTACGGGATGGCAATTTTGCTGGCAATTTTGTTGGCAACTTTGTTGGCAAATTTGTTGGCAACTTTACTTTGCTGGCAATTTTGATGGCAATTTTGATAGCAATTTTGCTGAATTTTGTTGGCAACTTTGTTGGCAATTTTGTTGGCAATTTTGCTGGCAATTTTGTTGGCAACTTTGTTGGCAACTTTGTTGGCAAGTTTGTTGGCAACTTTGTTGGCAAATTTGTTGGCAACTTTGTTGGCAATTTTGTTGGCAATTTTGCTGGCAATTTTGCTGGCAATTTTGATGGCAATTTTGTTGGCAATTTTGCTGGCAATTTTTCTGGCAATTTTGTTGGCAACTTTGTTGGCAATTTTGTGGGCAATTTTGCTGGCAATTTTGAATATGCCGATTACGATAATAACGAAGACGATTACATTATTTACGATAATCTACACTGCACTAAGGTTAGCTGAAATAAAATGCTAATTAGCGTTAAGTTTGCCTATGTATTGTGTGTGTGTGGAATTTCTCTGATTTAAGTATTTACGCGATGGCAATTTTGCTGGCAATTTTGTTGGCAACTTTGTGGGCAAATTTGTGGGCAACTTTACTTTGCTGGCAATTTTGATGGCAATTTTGATAGCAATTATGCTGAATTTTGTTTGCAACTTTGTTGGCAATTTTGTTGGCAATTTTGCTGGCAATTTTGCTGGCAATTTTGATGGCAATTTTGTTGGCAATTTTGCTGGCAATTTTGCTGGCAATTTTGTTTGCAACTTTGTTGGCAATTTTGTAGGCAATTTTGCTGGCAATTTTGAATATGCCGATCACGATAATAACGAAGACGATTACATTATATACGATAATCTACACTGCACTAAGGTTAGCTGAAATAAAATGCTAATTAGCGTTAAGTTTGCCTATGTATTGTGTGTGTGTGGAATTTCTCTGATTTAAGTATTTACGCGATGGCAATTTTGCTGGCAATTTTGTTGGCAACTTTGTTGGCAATTTTGTTGGCAACTTTGTTGGCAATTTTGTTGGCAATTTTGCTGGCAATTTTTCTTGCAATTTTGTTGGCAACTTTGTTGGCAATTTTTTTGGCAATTTTGCTGGCAATTTTGATTATGCCGATCACGATAATAACGAAGACGATTACATTATTTACGATAATCTACACTGCACTAAGGTTAGCTGAAATAAAATGCTAATTAGCGTTAAGTTTGCCTATGTATTGTTTGTGTGTGGAATTTCTCTGATTTAAGTATTTACGCGATGGCAATTTTGCTGGCAATTTTGTTGGCAACTTTGTTTTGGCAAATTTGTGGGCAACTTTACTTTGCTGGAAATTTTGATGGCAATTTTGATAGCAATTTTGCCGAATTTTGTTGGCAACTTTGTTGGCAATTTTGTTGGCAATTTTGCTGGCATTTTTGCTGGCAATTTTGTTGGCAACTTTGTTGGCAATTTTGTAGGCAATTTTGCTGGCAATTTTGAATATGCCGATCACGATAATAACGAAGACGATTACATTATATACGATAATCTACACTGCACTAAGGTTAGCTGAAATAAAATGCTAATTAGCGTTAAGTTTGCCTATGTATTGTGTGTGTGTGGAATTTCTCTGATTTAAGTATTTACGCGATGGCAATTTTGCTGGCAATTTTGTTGGCAACTTTGTTGGCAAATTTGTGGGCAACTTTACTTTGCTGGCAATTTTGATGGCAATTTTGATAGCAATTTTGCTGAATTTTGTTGGCAACTTTGTTGGCAATTTTGTTGGCAATTTTGCTGGCAATTTTGTTGGCAACTTTGTTGGCAACTTTGTTGGCAAGTTTGTTGCCAACTTTGTTGGTAAATTTGTTGGCAACTTTGTTGGCAATTTTGTTGGCAATTTTGCTGGCAATTTTGCTGGCAATTTTTCTTGCAATTTTGTTGGCAACTTTGTTGGCAATTTTGTTGGCAATTTTGCTGGCAACTTTACTTTGCTGGCAATTTTGATGGCAATTTTGATAGCAATTATGCTGAATTTTGTTGGCAACTTTGTTGGCAATTTTGTTGGCAATTTTGCTGGCAATTTTGCTGGCAATTTTGATGGCAATTTTGTTGGCAATTTTGCTGGCAATTTTGAATATGCCGATCACGATAATAACGAAGACGATTACATTATTTACGATAATCTACACTGCACTAAGGTTAGCTGAAATAAAATGCTAATCTGAAATAAAATGCTAATTAGCGTTAAGTTTGCCTATGTATTGTGTGTGTGTGGAATTTCTCTGATTTAAGTTTTTACGCGATGGCAATTTTGCTGGCAATTTTGTTGGCAACTTTGTTGGCAAATTTGTTGGCAACTTTACTTTGCTGGCAATTTTGATGGCAATTTTGATAGCAATTTTGCTGAATTTTGTTGGCAACTTTGTTGGCAATTTTGTTGGCAATTTTGCTGGCAATTTTGTTGGCAACTTTGTTGGCAACTTTGTTGGCAAGTTTTTTGGCAACTTTGTTGGCAAATTTGTTGGCAACTTTGTTGGCAATTTTGTTGGCAGTTTTGCTGGCAATTTTGCTGGCAATTTTGCTGGCAATTTTGTTGGCAATTTTGCTGGCAATTTTGCTGGCAATTTTGTTGGCAACTTTGTTGGCAATTTTGTTGGCAATTTTGTTGGCAATTTTGCTGGCAATTTTGTTGGCAACTTTGCTGGCAATTTTGATGGCAATTTTGTGGGCAATTTTGCTGGCAATTTTGTTGGCAACTTTGTTGGCAATTTTGCTGGCAATTTTTCTGGCAATTTTGTTGGCAATTTTGCTGACAATTTTGCTGGCAATTTTGTTGGCAACTTTGTTGGCAATTTTGTTGGCAATTTTGCTGGCAATTTTGAATATGCCGATCACGATAATAACGAAGACGATTACATTATTTACGATAATCTACACTGCACTAAGGTTAGCTGAAATAAAATGCTAATTAGCGTTAAGTTTGCCTATGTATTGTGTGTGTGTGGAATTTCTCTGATTTAAGTATTTACGCGATGGCAATTTTGCTGGCAATTTTGTTGGCAACTTTGTTGGCAAATTTGTTGGCAACTTTACTTTGCTGGCAATTTTGATGGCAATTTTGATAGCAATTTTGCTGAATTTTGTTGGCAACTTTGTTGGCAACTTTGTTGGCAACTTTGTTGGCAAGTTTGTTGGCAACTTTGTTGGTAAATTTGTTGGCAACTTTGTTGGCAATTTTGTTGGCAATTTTGCTGGCAATTTTGATGGCAATTTTGTTGGCAATTTTGCTGGCAATTTTTCTGGCAATTTTGTTGGCAACTTTGTTGGCAATTTTGTTGGCAATTTTGCTGGCAATTTTGAATATGCCGATCACGATAATAACGAAGACGATTACATTATTTACGATAATCTACACTGCACTAAGGTTAGCTGAAATAAAATGCTAATCTGAAATAAAATGCTAATTAGCGTTAAGTTTGCCTATGTATTGTGTGTGTGTGGAATTTCTCTGATTTAAGTATTTACGCGATGGCAATTTTGCTGGCAATTTTGTTGGCAACTTTGTTGGCAAATTTGTTGGCAACTTTACTTTGCTGGCAATTTTGATGGCAATTTTGATAGCAATTTTGCTGAATTTTGTTGGCAACTTTGTTGGCAATTTTGTTGGCAATTTTGCTGGCAATTTTGTTGGCAACTTTGTTGGCAACTTTGTTGGCAATTTTGTTGGCAATTTTGCTGGCAATTTTGTTGGCAACTTTGTTGGCAACTTTGTTGGCCAATTTGTTGGCAACTTTGTTGGCAAATTTGTTGGTTGCAAATTTGTTGGCAACTTTGTTGGCAATTTTGATGGCAATTTTGTTGGCAATTTTGCTGGCAATTTTGCTGGCAATTTTGTTGGCAATTTTGCTGGCAATTTTGCTGGCAATATTGTTGGCAACTTTGTTGGCAATTTTGTTGGCAATTTTGTTGGCAATTTTGTTGGCAATTTTGTTGGCAACTTTGCTGGCAATTTTGATGGCAATTTTGTTGGCAATTTTGCTGGCAATTTTGTTGGCAACTTTGCTGGCAATTTTGATGGCAATTTTGCTGGCAATTTTTCTTGCAATTTTGTTGGCAACTTTGTTGGCAATTTTGTTGGCAATTTTGCTGGCAACTTTACTTTGCTGGCAATTTTGATGGCAATTTTGATAGCAATTATGCTGAATTTTGTTGGCAACTTTGTTGGCAATTTTGTTGGCAATTTTGCTGGCAATTTTGCTGGCAATTTTGATGGCAATTTTGTTGGCAATTTTGCTGGCAATTTTGAATATGCCGATCACGATAATAACGAAGACGATTACATTATTTACGATAATCTACACTGCACTAAGGTTAGCTGAAATAAAATGCTAATCTGAAATAAAATGCTAATTAGCGTTAAGTTTGCCTATGTATTGTGTGTGTGTGGAATTTCTCTGATTTAAGTTTTTACGCGATGGCAATTTTGCTGGCAATTTTGTTGGCAACTTTGTTGGCAAATTTGTTGGCAACTTTACTTTGCTGGCAATTTTGATGGCAATTTTGATAGCAATTTTGCTGAATTTTGTTGGCAACTTTGTTGGCAATTTTGTTGGCAATTTTGCTGGCAATTTTGTTGGCAACTTTGTTGGCAAGTTTTTTGGCAACTTTGTTGGCAAATTTGTTGGCAACTTTGTTGGCAATTTTGTTGGCAGTTTTGCTGGCAATTTTGCTGGCAATTTTGCTGGCAATTTTGTTGGCAATTTTGCTGGCAATTTTGCTGGCAATTTTGTTGGCAACTTTGTTGGCAATTTTGTTGGCAATTTTGTTGGCAATTTTGCTGGCAATTTTGTTGGCAACTTTGCTGGCAATTTTGATGGCAATTTTGTGGGCAATTTTGCTGGCAATTTTGTTGGCAACTTTGTTGGCAATTTTGCTGGCAATTTTTCTGGCAATTTTGTTGGCAATTTTGCTGACAATTTTGCTGGCAATTTTGTTGGCAACTTTGTTGGCAATTTTGTTGGCAATTTTGCTGGCAATTTTGAATATGCCGATCACGATAATAACGAAGACGATTACATTATTTACGATAATCTACACTGCACTAAGGTTAGCTGAAATAAAATGCTAATTAGCGTTAAGTTTGCCTATGTATTGTGTGTGTGTGGAATTTCTCTGATTTAAGTATTTACGCGATGGCAATTTTGCTGGCAATTTTGTTGGCAACTTTGTTGGCAAATTTGTTGGCAACTTTACTTTGCTGGCAATTTTGATGGCAATTTTGATAGCAATTTTGCTGAATTTTGTTGGCAACTTTGTTGGCAACTTTGTTGGCAACTTTGTTGGCAAGTTTGTTGGCAACTTTGTTGGTAAATTTGTTGGCAACTTTGTTGGCAATTTTGTTGGCAATTTTGCTGGCAATTTTGATGGCAATTTTGTTGGCAATTTTGCTGGCAATTTTTCTGGCAATTTTGTTGGCAACTTTGTTGGCAATTTTGTTGGCAATTTTGCTGGCAATTTTGAATATGCCGATCACGATAATAACGAAGACGATTACATTATTTACGATAATCTACACTGCACTAAGGTTAGCTGAAATAAAATGCTAATCTGAAATAAAATGCTAATTAGCGTTAAGTTTGCCTATGTATTGTGTGTGTGTGGAATTTCTCTGATTTAAGTATTTACGCGATGGCAATTTTGCTGGCAATTTTGTTGGCAACTTTGTTGGCAAATTTGTTGGCAACTTTACTTTGCTGGCAATTTTGATGGCAATTTTGATAGCAATTTTGCTGAATTTTGTTGGCAACTTTGTTGGCAATTTTGTTGGCAATTTTGCTGGCAATTTTGTTGGCAACTTTGTTGGCAACTTTGTTGGCAATTTTGTTGGCAATTTTGCTGGCAATTTTGTTGGCAACTTTGTTGGCAACTTTGTTGGCCAATTTGTTGGCAACTTTGTTGGCAAATTTGTTGGTTGCAAATTTGTTGGCAACTTTGTTGGCAATTTTGATGGCAATTTTGTTGGCAATTTTGCTGGCAATTTTGCTGGCAATTTTGTTGGCAATTTTGCTGGCAATTTTGCTGGCAATATTGTTGGCAACTTTGTTGGCAATTTTGTTGGCAATTTTGTTGGCAATTTTGTTGGCAATTTTGTTGGCAACTTTGCTGGCAATTTTGATGGCAATTTTGTTGGCAATTTTGCTGGCAATTTTGTTGGCAACTTTGCTGGCAATTTTGATGGCAATTTTGTTGGCAATTTTGCTGGCAATTTTGCTGGCAATTTTGTTGGCAACTTTGTTGGCAAATTTGTTGGCAACTTTGTTGGCAAATTTGTTGGCAACTTTACTTTGCTGGCAATTTTGCTGGCAATTTTACTGAATTTTGTTGGCAATTTTGCTGGCAATTTTGTTGGCAATTTTGTTGGCAGTTTTGCTGGCAATTTTGTTGGCAACTTTGCTGGCAATTTTGATGGCAATTTTGTTGGCAATTTTGCTGGCAATTTTGCTGGCAATTTTGTTGGCAACTTTGTTGGCAAATTTGTTGGCAACTTTGTTGGCAAATTTGTTTGGCAACTTTACTTTGCTGGCAATTTTGATGGCAATTTTGATAGCAATTTTGCTGGCAATTTTGCTGAATTTTGTTGGCAACTTTGTTGGCAATTTTGTTGGCAATTTTGCTGGCAATTTTGTTGGCAACTTTGTTGGCAACTTTGTTGGCAAGTTTGTTGGCAACTTTGTTGGCAAATTTGTTGGCAACTTTGTGGGCAATTTTGTTGGCAATTTTGCTGGCAATTTTGCTGGCAATTTTGATGGCAATTTTGTTGGCAATTTTGCTGGCAATTTTGCTGGCAATTTTGTTGGCAACTTTGTTGGCAATTTTGTTGGCAATTTTGCTGGCAATTTTGAATATGCCGATCACGATAATAACGAAGACGATTACATTATTTACGATAATCTACACTGCACTAAGGTTAGCTGAAATAAAATGCTAATTAGCGTTAAGTTTGCCTATGTATTGTGTGTGTGTGGAATTTCTCTGATTTAAGTATTTACGCGATGGGTTTTCGGTAATTGTCAAGTTCTTTCTTTAATTACTACTTTTTAATTCAGTGCATAAAGCTGACAGTTCCCGAGAACCCTATCTGTGGAGCGGCAGCAGCAGATGTTTCTGCCAAGGCGAGGCTGAAAACCAGCGTAGCTGAGCCCTCGACCTATTTACCACCACCCTCTACCTTAGTGCTACCTACGATAATGTACTAAAGTTACTTAGAATTAGGCCTACTATTAAACTTACCTAGCTTTATTTAGTACTTATTGTACCTACCAACTTCTGTTAGCATAAGAGGTGTGTGTGTAAATAAATGCCCTATTATTTTATTTTTATTGGATTGCGACTAACCATGTTTAAATTTGACGTATTTGTATGATTTGACAACTTACAACTTCTTGATATCTACCCCCTAACACATTATCACTGCAAAATTATATATAAGAAATGACTCCTATCCCTCTCCTACGAAGAAACAGAAGACTTTGTTATCTCCCTAAAACTCCCTAAACAATCATAAATTATCATAAATCATAAATTCATAATAGCTCACGCATACTACATACCCCCACGCGCATACACACACACACACACTATAACTCACTCACCCACACATACAAACAGACTCACCCGTTCATTAAAATTATAATAATTATCTATATATCTGTATCTACACATATATTCCTTTAACTATATGTATTCTTTGCATTTATTTACTTATTGTACTTAGTTTTAAGCTTAAATTATTCTTATTGTAATCTTAGCATTTGAAAGCGAGCTTAATAGAAAAACACCTCGATGCTTTACAAGTTTTCATTTAATTTTTCATTAATACACTCCTTTATGACCAATCAGTAACGGCAGGTAATCTATATTGGTTACTCTTTTTAGGGGTATTTTGGTTGGTGGGCAATTTTGTTGGCAATTTTGCTGGCAATTTTTTTGGCAACTTTGTGGGCAAATTTGTTGGCAACTTTGTTGGCAAATTTGTTGGCAACTTTACTTTGCTGGCAATTTTGCTGGCAATTTTGCTGAATTTTGTTGGCAATTTTGCTGGCAATTTTGTTGGCAATTTTGTTGGCAATTTTGCTGGCAATTTTGTTGGCAACTTTGCTGGCAATTTTGATGGCAATTTTGTTGGCAATTTTGCTGGCAATTTTGCTGGCAATTTTGTTGGCAACTTTGTTGGCAAATTTGTTGGCAACTTTGTTGGCAAATTTGTTGGCAACTTTGTGGGCAAATTTTGTTGGAAACTTTACTTTGCTGGCAATTTTGATGGCAATTTTGATAGCAATTTTGTTGGCAATTTTGCTGGCAATTTTGTTGGCAACTTTGCTGGCAATTTTGATGGCAATTTTGTTGGCAATTTTGCTGGCAATTTTGCTGGCAATTTTGTTGGCAACTTTGTGGGCAAATTTGTTGGCAACTTTGTTGGCAAATTTGTTGGCAACTTTACTATGCTGGCAATTTTGCTGGCAATTTTGCTGAATTTTGTTGGCAATTTTGCTGGCAATTTTGTTGGCAATTTTGTTGGCAGTTTTGCTGGCAATTTTGTTGGCAACTTTGCTGGCAATTTTGATGGCAATTTTGTTGGCAATTTTGCTGGCAATTTTGTTGGCAACTTTGCTGGCAATTTTGATGGCAATTTTGTTGGCAATTTTGCTGGCAATTTTGCTGGCAATTTTGTTGGCAACTTTGTGGGCAAATTTGTTGGCAACTTTGTTGGCAAATTTGTTGGCAACTTTACTTTGCTGGCAATTTTGATGGCAATTTTGATAGCAATTTTGCTGGCAATTTTGCTGAATTTTGTTGGCAACTTTGTTGGCAATTTTGTTGGCAATTTTGCTGGCAATTTTGTTGGCAACTTTGTTGGCAACTTTGTTGGCAAGTTTGTTGGCAACTTTGTTGGCAAATTTGTTGGCAACTTTGTTGGCAATTTTGTTGGCAATTTTGCTGGCAATTTTGCTGGCAATTTTGATGGCAATTTTGTTGGCAATTTTGCTGGCAATTTTGCTGGCAATTTTGTTGGCAACTTTGTTGGCAATTTTGTTGGCAATTTTGCTGGCAATTTTGAATATGCCGATCACGATAATAACGAAGACGATTACATTATTTACGATAATCTACACTGCACTAAGGTTAGCTGAAATAAAATGCTAATTAGCGTTAAGTTTGCCTATGTATTGTGTGTGTGTGGAATTTCTCTGACTTAAGTATTTACGCGATGGCAATTTTGCTGGCAATTTTGTTGGCAACTTTGTTGGCAAATTTGTTGGCAACTTTACTTTGCTGGCAATTTTGATGGCAATTTTGATAGCAATTTTGCTGAATTTTGTTGGCAACTTTGTTGGCAATTTTGTTGGCAATTTTGCTGGCAATTTTGTTGGCAACTTTGTTGGCAACTTTGTTGGCAATTTTGTTGGCAATTTTGCTGGCAATTTTGAATATGCCGATCACGATAATAACGAAGACGATTACATTATTTACGATAATCTACACTGCACTAAGGTTAGCTGAAATAAAATGCTAATTAGCGTTAAGTTTGCCTATGTATTGTGTGTGTGTGGAATTTCTCTGATTTAAGTATTTACGCGATGGGTTTTCGGTAATTGTCAAGTTCTTTCTTTAATTACTACTTTTTAATTCAGTGCATAAAGCTGACAGTTCCCGAGAACCCTATCTGTGGAGCGGCAACAGCAGATGTTTCTGCCAAGGCGAGGCTGAAAACCAGCGTAGCTGAGCCCTCGACCTATTTACCACCACCCTCTACCTTAGTGCTACCTACGATAATGTACTAAAGTTACTTAGAATTAGGCCTACTATTAAACTTACCTAGCTTTATTTAGTACTTATTGTACCTACCAACTTCTGTTAGCATAAGAGGTGTGTGTGTAAATAAATGCCCTATTATTTTATTTTTATTCGATTGCGACTAACCATGTTTAAATTTGACGTATTTGTATGATTTGACAACTTACAACTTCTTGATATCTACCCCCTAACACATTATCACTGCAAAATTATATATAATAAATGACTCCTATCCCTCTCCTACGAAGAAACAGAAGACTTTGTTATCTCCCTAAAACTCCCTAAACAATCATAAATTATCATAAATCATAAATTCATAATAGCTCACGCATACTACATACCCCCACGCGCATACACACACACACTATAACTCACTCACCCACACATACAAACAGACACACCCGTTCATTAAAATTATAATAATTATCTATATATCTGTATCTACATATATATTCCTTCAACTATATGTATTCTTTGCATTTATTTACTTATTGTACTTAGTTTTAAGCTTAAATTATTCTTATTGTAATCTTAGCATTTGAAAGCGAGCTTAATAGAAAAACACCTCGATGCTTTACAAGTTTTCATTTGCCACTGGACTGAATGGTCCCATTTTGTTTTTTTTTCCTCTCTTAAACCCAATATCTCAACAACCCCCCATATTTTTGGCTCATTTAGTCACACCAAAATTGTGCCATCACTACCTATGTACTAAAATTCATGATAATCGGATAAAGGCTTCGAAAGTTATTCTCGGACAAACCAACATACATACATACATACAAAAACTCCGATTTACCTAAGTTGCTTTAGAGATCTCGCTTCGTTCGATCAAATATAATGGTTTTTTGAAATATATAATAGTAGTTTAATAAGTCTTTACTCTTTATTGCATACAAATTGATTACAGACATAAACAGCTTACAAAACTGACAATAATTATATTAAAATATTCGTATGTCTTCGATTTTTCAAATCAAATCAAATTCCGTTTAATGAATTACAAATTTTGATGTTCACTTTGGTGTACAAATTATTTTACTGAACAAGATTGGAAAACAATATTGCAAAAATCTGTTAATATAATCATGTACGTGTCAATTGTTTTAGGTTGAATGGTAACAAGGTTGATCGCCATTTTAAATGTATATCTACATATTTAACGAAAGCCTTATTTTTACAAAGTCTTATTCTAATAATATTCTACGAAGGTTTTCTTCGAATTAACCCGTAATTAAATAAAGGCAAATATTAGCGTAATCCAATAATTAAGGTCTTTATAACGTATAAGCTTTTGTTTTACGAAAGGGATCCTACGAGTAGTAAAATTACTTACTTGAGTCGTGATTTGACAAATTATAAAAATAAAATAATAGGGCATTTATTTACACACACACACCTCTTATGCTAACAGAAGTTGGTAGGTACAATAAGTACTAAATAAAGCTAGGTAAGTTAAATAGTAGGCCTACTTCTAAGTAACTTTAGTACATTATCGTAGGTAGCACTAAGGTAGAGGGTGGTGGTAAATAGGTCGAGGGCTCAGCTACGCTGGTTTGCAGCCTCGCCTTGGCTGAAACATCTGCTGCTGCCGCTCCACAGATAGGGTTCTCGGGAACTGTCAGCTTTATGCACTGAATTAAAAAGTAGTAATTAAAGAAAGAACATTGCCAGCAAAATTGCCAGCAAAATTGCCAGCAAAATTGCCAACAAAATTGCCAACAAAGTTGCCAACAAAATTGCCAGCAAAATTGCCAACAAAATTGCCAGCAAAATTACCAACAAAATTGCCAGCAAAATTGCCAGCAAAATTGCCAACAAAGTTGCCAACAAATTTGCCAACAAAGTTGCCAACAAAATTGCCAACAAAATTGAGCGGTTCGTGTGTATTTATGTATGTGTATTATTGTTATTAAATTTTTTTATAGTAGGTACCTATGTTCTAAATTAAAATTTTTTGTGAATCTATTTTCTGGGAAGCAATGCCACTTAATCTGCACTACACAAGAGTTAGCTAGAAGAAAATGCTAATTAGTATTAAGTTTGCCTATCTATTATTTTTTTAGTGCAAAAAAGAATTTTCTAATCTAATCTTGATAACTAGTAGTTCGCCCCGAACTGAGATCGCGGGATCTTCGGAGAGAACCACTCCGAGTCTCATACATCTCGTGCATCGTAGGGCACGTTTCTAAGGTGTGTGACCTACGAGTCAATGCTTTGTCATAGTTGTTCAATTTCCTGGGTGAATAAATAAATAAATACTGCTGGACATTTCACACAGCACTATCTAGCCCCAAACTAAGCAGAACTTGTACTATGGGAACTAGATAACTGATAGAATACTTATGTATATACTTTTTTTGTAAATACATACTTATAATATATAAAAAACACCCAGACACGGAACAAATATCTGTAGATCATGCAAATATTTGTTCCGTTGCGGGAATCGAACCCGCTACTCCTGCGTCTCAGCCGGCTATACGCCCACTGCGCCACGGAGGTGGTCCTAAATAAAAAAAAGTCTTAATTAAACTTTCAGTCGCAGCTACTAAAAGGCGACCTTTTTTACGTCAAATTAATTTGATATATAGAAGATCAGCCCTTTGATTTGTCTAGATTTAACCCTGTAAACCCAGCTGGCTCTATTGAGGACCAATAACCATTAAAAAGCCATGTTTTAATCCAATATATTTTTACCAAATAAAATCATTTAATCAAATAATTTAATTGATCTTCAGATCTCTTAGACATTCCATAAGCAAGTTTAATTATTACTTTTGATACATGCCGGCTTCATACCTAATAATTAGCATTCTTTTCATTAATCCCGTCGCCTATAAGAATACTAAATAATGCCCTTTATAAAAAACCTCTCCTTAACAATTACGCACTTTCAGCTAGTAAAGTCCAAGCTTCTTTAGATGGTATTTACAGGATAATGAAGTACCAAGTTTTCAGCAAGCTTTACTTTCAAAGCTTATTGAGAAGACTTATCGAAGTTGTCTCTTGTTTATTTTGCAGTGCACCGAATTCCGAAGAAGCTCTTTATTAGAACGACGGGTCAGGGCCGGATCAAAGAATTAAACGAAAAAATAAACGAATACATTTATTTTAAGCCGAGGCCATGAGACAGATGGGCAACGATCGTCACACAGTGGGTGCCTGAAGACGAGCGACGGCGCCGAGAAAGGCCTAGTAGACGCTGACGGGACGATCTCGATGCCTTCGAGACAGATTGGTGGGGTTTGGCACGCGAGCGAAAGTCCTGGAAGACAGTGAGGGAGACCTTTGCCCAGCAGCGGGATGATATAGGTTGAAAAAAAAAATATATAACGGGTAGTTTTTTTTTCGAGAAGTCTTTTTTTATGTTTTGAGAAACTGTCACTTGAATATGGTCTGTATATTACCAAACAGTCAGTATATAATTATTGGCGCATTTGTCTGCAAATGTATAAATTAAGATGCAAATTAGTAAGCTCTAATTTCTAGTACGTATTGATTTATTTACTGTGGATTAAGGCTGACTAAGCTAAGACCTTAGTATTTGACTACGTGATGACTATGGCACAGAAACTTGGTCTCTTACTATGAAATATATAATAGTAGTTTAATAAGTCTTTACTCTTTATTGCATACAAATTGATTACAGACATAAACAGCTTACAAAACTGACAATAATTATATTAAAATATTCGTATGTCTTCGATTTTTCAAATCAAATCAAATTCCGTTTAATGAATTACAAATTTTGATGTTCACTTTGGTGTACAAATTATTTTACTGAACAAGATTGGAAAACAATATTGCAAAAATCTGTTAATATAATCATGTACGTGTCAATTGTTTTAGGTTGAATGGTAACAAGGTTGATCGCCATTTTAAATGTATATCTACATATTTAACGAAAGCCTTATTTTTACAAAGTCTTATTCTAATAATATTCTACGAAGGTTTTCTTCGAATTAACCCGTAATTAAATAAAGGCAAATATTAGCGTAATCCAATAATTAAGGTCTTTATAACGTATAAGCTTTTGTTTTACGAAAGGGATCCTACGAGTAGTAAAATTACTTACTTGAGTCGTGATTTGACAAATTATAAAAATAAAATAATAGGGCATTTATTTACACACACACACCTCTTATGCTAACAGAAGTTGGTAGGTACAATAAGTACTAAATAAAGCTAGGTAAGTTAAATAGTAGGCCTACTTCTAAGTAACTTTAGTACATTATCGTAGGTAGCACTAAGGTAGAGGGTGGTGGTAAATAGGTCGAGGGCTCAGCTACGCTGGTTTGCAGCCTCGCCTTGGCTGAAACATCTGCTGCTGCCGCTCCACAGATAGGGTTCTCGGGAACTGTCAGCTTTATGCACTGAATTAAAAAGTAGTAATTAAAGAAAGAACATTGCCAGCAAAATTGCCAGCAAAATTGCCAGCAAAATTGCCAACAAAATTGCCAACAAAGTTGCCAACAAAATTGCCAGCAAAATTGCCAACAAAATTGCCAGCAAAATTACCAACAAAATTGCCAGCAAAATTGCCAGCAAAATTGCCAACAAAGTTGCCAACAAATTTGCCAACAAAGTTGCCAACAAAATTGCCAACAAAATTGAGCGGTTCGTGTGTATTTATGTATGTGTATTATTGTTATTAAATTTTTTTATAGTAGGTACCTATGTTCTAAATTAAAATTTTTTGTGAATCTATTTTCTGGGAAGCAATGCCACTTAATCTGCACTACACAAGAGTTAGCTAGAAGAAAATGCTAATTAGTATTAAGTTTGCCTATCTATTATTTTTTTAGTGCAAAAAAGAATTTTCTAATCTAATCTTGATAACTAGTAGTTCGCCCCGAACTGAGATCGCGGGATCTTCGGAGAGAACCACTCCGAGTCTCATACATCTCGTGCATCGTAGGGCACGTTTCTAAGGTGTGTGACCTACGAGTCAATGCTTTGTCATAGTTGTTCAATTTCCTGGGTGAATAAATAAATAAATACTGCTGGACATTTCACACAGCACTATCTAGCCCCAAACTAAGCAGAACTTGTACTATGGGAACTAGATAACTGATAGAATACTTATGTATATACTTTTTTTGTAAATACATACTTATAATATATAAAAAACACCCAGACACGGAACAAATATCTGTAGATCATGCAAATATTTGTTCCGTTGCGGGAATCGAACCCGCTACTCCTGCGTCTCAGCCGGCTATACGCCCACTGCGCCACGGAGGTGGTCCTAAATAAAAAAAAGTCTTAATTAAACTTTCAGTCGCAGCTACTAAAAGGCGACCTTTTTTACGTCAAATTAATTTGATATATAGAAGATCAGCCCTTTGATTTGTCTAGATTTAACCCTGTAAACCCAGCTGGCTCTATTGAGGACCAATAACCATTAAAAAGCCATGTTTTAATCCAATATATTTTTACCAAATAAAATCATTTAATCAAATAATTTAATTGATCTTCAGATCTCTTAGACATTCCATAAGCAAGTTTAATTATTACTTTTGATACATGCCGGCTTCATACCTAATAATTAGCATTCTTTTCATTAATCCCGTCGCCTATAAGAATACTAAATAATGCCCTTTATAAAAAACCTCTCCTTAACAATTACGCACTTTCAGCTAGTAAAGTCCAAGCTTCTTTAGATGGTATTTACAGGATAATGAAGTACCAAGTTTTCAGCAAGCTTTACTTTCAAAGCTTATTGAGAAGACTTATCGAAGTTGTCTCTTGTTTATTTTGCAGTGCACCGAATTCCGAAGAAGCTCTTTATTAGAACGACGGGTCAGGGCCGGATCAAAGAATTAAACGAAAAAATAAACGAATACATTTATTTTAAGCCGAGGCCATGAGACAGATGGGCAACGATCGTCACACAGTGGGTGCCTGAAGACGAGCGACGGCGCCGAGGAAGGCCTAGTAGACGCTGACGGGACGATCTCGATGCCTTCGAGACAGATTGGTGGGGTTTGGCACGCGAGCGAAAGTCCTGGAAGACAGTGAGGGAGACCTTTGCCCAGCAGCGGGATGATATAGGTTGAAAAAAAAAATATATAACGGGTAGTTTTTTTTTCGAGAAGTCTTTTTTTATGTTTTGAGAAACTGTCACTTGAATATGGTCTGTATATTACCAAACAGTCAGTATATAATTATTGGCGCATTTGTCTGCAAATGTATAAATTAAGATGCAAATTAGTAAGCTCTAATTTCTAGTACGTATTGATTTATTTACTGTGGATTAAGGCTGACTAAGCTAAGACCTTAGTATTTGACTACGTGATGACTATGGCACAGAAACTTGGTCTCTTACTATGAAATATATAATAGTAGTTTAATAAGTCTTTACTCTTTATTGCATACAAATTGATTACAGACATAAACAGCTTACAAAACTGACAATAATTATATTAAAATATTCGTATGTCTTCGATTTTTCAAATCAAATCAAATTCCGTTTAATGAATTACAAATTTTGATGTTCACTTTGGTGTACAAATTATTTTACTGAACAAGATTGGAAAACAATATTGCAAAAATCTGTTAATATAATCGTGTACGTGTCAATTGTTTTAGGTTGAATGGTAACAAGGTTGATCGCCATTTTAAATGTATATCTACATATTTAACGAAAGCCTTATTTTTACAAAGTCTTATTCTAATAATATTCTACGAAGGTTTTCTTCGAATTAACCCGTAATTAAATAAACGCAAATATTAGCGTAATCCAATATTTAAGGTCTTTATAACGTATAAGCTTTTGTTTTACGAAAGGGATCCTACGAGTAGTAAAATTACTTACTTGAGTCGTGATTTGACAAATTATAAAAATAAAATAATAGGGCATTTATTTACACACACACACCTCTTATGCTAACAGAAGTTGGTAGGTACAATAAGTACTAAATAAAGCTAGGTAAGTTAAATAGTAGGCCTACTTCTAAGTAACTTTAGTACATTATCGTAGGTAACAACTGTCAGCTTTATGCACTGAATTAAAAAGTAGTAATTAAAGAAAGAACTTGACAATTACCGAAAACCCATTGCGTAAATACTTAAATCAGAGAAATTCCACACACACACAATACATAGGCAAACTTAACGCTAATTAGCATTTTATTTCAGCTAACCTAAGTGCAGTGTAGATTATCGTAAATAATGTAATCGTCTTCGTTATTATCGTGATCGGCATATTCAAAATTGCCAGCAAAATTGCCAGCAAAATTGCCAGCAAAATTGCCAGCAAAATTGCCAGCAAAATTGCCAACAAAATTGCCCAAAAAGTTGCCAACAAAATTGCCAGCAAAATTGCCAGCAAAATTGCCAAGAAAGTTGCCAACAAAATTGCCAGCAAAATTGCCAACAAAATTGCCAACAAAGTTGCCAACAAAATTTCCAGCAAAGTTGCCAGCAAAATTGCCAGCAAAATTGCCAGCAAAATTACCATCAAAATTGCCAGCAAAATTGCCAGCAAAATTGCCAACAAAATTGCCAGCAAAATTGCCAGCAAAATTGCCCACAAAGTTGCCCAAAAAGTTGCCAACAAAATTGCCAGCAAAATTGCCAACAAAATTGAGCGGTTCGTGTGTATTTATGTATGTGTATTATTGTTATTAATTTTTTTTATAGTAGGTACCTATGTTCTAAATTAAACTTTTTTGTGAATCTATTTTCTGGGAAGCAATGCCACTTAATCTGCACTACACAAGAGTTAGCTAGAAGAAAATGCTAATTAGTATTAAGTTTGCCTATCTATTATTTTTTTAGTGCAAAAAAGAATTTTCTAATCTAATCTTGATAACTAGTAGTTCGCCCCGAACTGAGATCGCGGGATCTTCGGAGAGAACCACTCCGAGTCTCCGATTAAAATAATACGAACTAAGTTGATGGACTACAGTTGTTTACTTGCTTGTAAACTGCAGTTGAGTCTACTGAACTTTAATAAGTAGCGGTTCGCCCCGAACTGAGATCTCGTGAGTCTTCCATTAAAACAAAAATATATTATTCGTAATTTTTTACTCTCAAAATAGTCTCAAAACACGATATAAACAACCACCTTACATGACCTACAGTTTC
Organism: Philereme transversata; assembly: GCA_963924445.1. Classification (NCBI taxonomy): domain Eukaryota; kingdom Metazoa; phylum Arthropoda; class Insecta; order Lepidoptera; family Geometridae; genus Philereme; species Philereme transversata. The sequence continues at coordinate 12,591,608 of OZ004353.1, forward strand.
ATTCAAATTACAGGTAACGGGAGTTCATGTTAATTGGTTCCTTTTTTTGGGGTACAAAATGCAGTTATTCTCGATTTCAGACTTTTGCCTATATTTGTGTCACTAAAGCTACGGGCATACCAAATTTCAGCATTGTGGGGTCACTGGTGTACCCTGTGAATTTTGTCAATTCAATAAATTGTTTGTTTTTACATACCAAAATAAATTTCACGTTTCTATGGTAAACATTTCACAAATATATCGATTATGCTCATCAAAATAACCTCTTTAATTTTTGTGCGTATATTATCAAACACCCTATATATAGACCAAGATTTATTGAAATCGGTCTAGGCGTTTAAAGATAAAAACGTAACAAACTGACAGATAGACTGGGGGTCCTAAAGTTACATCAGGCAAGACAGTACATCAAATCCAACAAAACACGTCGTTATAAAATAATAAATAAATTTGGCTGGATATTTCACACAGCGCTATCCCGCCCCAAACTAAGCAGAGCTTGTACTATGAGAACCAGATAACTGATAGAATGCTAATATGTATACTTATTTTTTGTAAATACATATTTATTATGTATAGAAAAACATCCAGACCCGGAACAAATATCTGTAGATCATGCAAATATTTGTTCCGCGGCGGGAATCGAGCCTGCCACCTCCTGCGCGGCTAGTCGCCCACTATGCCACGGTGGTCGTCATTAGCTTGTATGTAACAAACAACCATTATCTTCATTAGTTTCCTGGTAATCCAGGCTTACTCTAAGCCAGAACTGAGCTGAGTGGTTGCAGAACAGACTAGGCCAATGAAATCCTTTACACAGAAGCTCATCTTTAGCTGTGTTTGTTCGATGCTATTCAAGGCTACCTAGATTAGTTTTCTAGATGACTCATATGGTTGGAAGTAATTTTCTCGTAGTTTATATATTATTTCATATTAATATAAGATATTTTTATTGGATTGCGACTAACCATGTTTAAATTTGACGTATTTGTATGATTTGACAACTTACAACTTCTTGATATCTACCCCCTAACACATTATCACTGCAAAATTATATATAAGAAATGACTCCTATCCCTCTCCTACGAAGAAACAGAAGACTTTGTTATCTCCCTAAAACTCCCTAAACAATCATAAATTATCATAAATCATAGATTCATAATAGCTCACGCATACTACATACCCCCACGCGCATACACACACACACACACACTTTAACTCACTCACCCACACATACAAACAGACTCACCCGTTCATTAAAATTATAATAATTATCTATATATCTGTATCTACATATATATTCCTTTAACTATATGTATTCTTTGCATTTATTTACTTATTGTACTTAGTTTTAAGCTTAAATTATTCTTATTGTAATCTTAGCATTTGAAAGCGAGCTTAATAGAAAAACACCTCGATGCTTTACAAGTTTTCATTTAATTTTTCATTAATACACTCCTTTATGACCAATCAGTAACGGCAGGTAATCTATATTGGTTACTCTTTTTAGGGGTATTTTGGTTGGTGGGCAATTTTGTTGGCAATTTTGCTGGCAATTTTTTTGGCAACTTTGTTGGCAAATTTGTTGGCAACTTTGTTGGCAAATTTGTTGGCAACTTTACTTTGCTGGCAATTTTGCTGGCAATTTTGCTGAATTTTGTTGGCAATTTTGCTGGCAATTTTGTTGGCAATTTTGTTGGCAATTTTGCTGGCAATTTTGTTGGCAACTTTGCTGGCAATTTTAATGGCAATTTTGTTGGCAATTTTGCTGGCAATTTTGCTGGCAATTTTGTTGGCAACTTTGTTGGCAAATTTGTTGGCAACTTTGTTGGCAAATTTGTTGGCAACTTTGTTGGCAAGTTTGTTGGCAACTTTACTTTGCTGGCAATTTTGATGGCAATTTTGATAGCAATTTTGCTGGCAATTTTGCTGAATTTTGTTGGCAACTTTGTTGGCAATTTTGTTGGCAATTTTGCTGGCAATTTTGTTGGCAACTTTGTTGGCAACTTTGGTGGCAAATTTGTTGGCAACTTTGTTGGCAATTTTGATGGCAATTTTGTTGGCAATTTTGCTGGCAATTTTGCTGGCAATTTTGTTGGCAATTTTGCTGGCAATTTTGCTGGCAATTTTGTTGGCAACTTTGTTGGCAATTTTGTTGGCAATTTTGTTCGCAATTTTGCTGGCAATTTTGTTGGCAACTTTGCTGGCAATTTTGATGGCAATTTTGTTGGCAACTTTGCTGGCAATTTTGATGGCAATTTTGTTGGCAATTTTGCTGGCAATTTTGCTGGCAATTTTGTTGGCAACTTTGTTGGCAAATTTGTTGGCAACTTTGTTGGCAAATTTGTTGGCAACTTTACTTTGCTGGCAATTTTGCTGGCAATTTTGCTGAATTTTGTTGGCAATTTTGCTGGCAATTTTGTTGGCAATTTTGTTGGCAATTTTGCTGGCACTTTTGTTGGCAACTTTGCTGGCAATTTTGATGGCAATTTTGTTGGCAATTTTGCGGGCAATTTTGCTGGCAATTTTGTTGGCAACTTTGTTGGCAAATTTGTTGGCAACTTTACTTTGCTGGCAATTTTGATGGCAATTTTGATAGCAATTTTGCTGGCAATTTTGCTGAATTTTGTTGGCAACTTTGTTGGCAATTTTGTTGGCAATTTTGCTGGCAATTTTGTTGGCAACTTTATTGGCAACTTTGTTGGCAAGTTTGTTGGCAACTTTGTTGGCCAATTTGTTGGCAACTTTGTTGGGAAATTTGTTGGTGGCAAATTTGTTCGCAACTTTGTTGGCAATTTTGTTGGCAATTTTGCTGGCAATTTTGCTGGCAATTTTGATGGCAATTTTGTTGGCAATTTTGCTGGCAATTTTGCTGGCAATTTTGTTGGCAATTTTGCTGGCAATTTTGCTGGCAATTTTGTTGGCAACTTTGTTGGCAATTTTGTTGGCAATTTTGCTGGCAATTTTGAATATGCCGATCACGATAATAACGAAGACGATTACATTATTTACGATAATCTACACTGCACTAAGGTTAGCTGAAATAAAATGCTAATTAGCGTTAAGTTTGCCTATGTATTGTGTGTGTGTGGAATTTCTCTGATTTAAGTATTTACGCGATGGCAATTTTGCTGGCAATTTTGTTGGCAACTTTGTTGGCAAATTTGTTGGCAACTTTACTTTGCTGGCAATTTTGATGGCAATTTTGATAGCAATTTTGCTGAATTTTGATGGCAATTTTGTTGGCAATTTTGCTGGCAATTTTGCTGGCAATTTTGTTGGCAACTTTGTTGGCAATTTTGTTGGCAATTTTGCTGGCAATTTTGAATATGCCGATCACGATAATAACGAAGACGATTACATTATTTACGATAATCTACACTGCACTAAGGTTAGCTGAAATAAAATGCTAATTAGCGTTAAGTTTGCCTATGTTTTGTGTGTGTGTGGAATTTCTCTGATTTACGTATTTACGCGATGGGTTTTCGGTAATTGTCAAGTTCTTTCTTTAATTACTACTTTTTAATTCAGTGCATAAAGCTGACAGTTCCCGAGAACCCTATCTGTGGAGCGGCAGCAGCAGATGTTTCTGCCAAGGCGAGGCTGAAAACCAGCGTAGCTGAGCCCTCGACCTATTTACCACCACCCTCTACCTTTACCTTTTAGGATTTCGCCGAAATCACAGTACATCAACTGCTCTAATAGATATTGTGGACAACCTGCTGGCAGCCCAGGATAACGGAAGATGCAGTATCCTGGTTCTTCTTGACTTCTCTCGTGCTTTTGACTCATTAAATATTTCCCTTCTTCTTTCAAAGCTTGCTTTTTATGGATTCGATCCTAATGCCATTAAATGGTTCTCTAGTTACCTCACAGGCAGACAGCAGTGTGTAGAACTTCGATTGTCTAATGGAATTACCTCAAGATCTTCTTTTTGTCCTGTTCCTAGAGGTGTCCCCCAAGGATCTATACTCGGGCCCATTCTTTTCATTCTTTTTAGTGCGGACATAGTCAAGGACATTTCACACTGCCAGTTTCATCTATATGCGGATGACTTGCAGCTGTACTATTCTTTTCTACCTATGGACTGTGCCAACGCGGTAAATATGATAAATGATGATTTAGCCCAGGTATATCAATGGTCAGAGTCTAACTCCTTAGTTCTTAACCCTAAAAAATCTAAATACATATTGGCTGGTACTAAGGCTAATTTGCTAAAACTCTCAGATTGTCAAATTAATATTTCGGTTAACGGGGAATCCGTTGAATATGTCAAGGAAGCAAAAAGTCTTGGACTGACTCTTGACAGTCATCTCCGTTTTGAAAGTCATGTGGCTGATGGGGTGCGAAATAGTTTTTACAGATTAAAGCTTCTCTACAAAATAAGACCATATTTAAGTGAGGATGTTAGGGTCACCTTATGTGAATCTTTAGTGCTTTCTAGATTGAATTATTGTGACGTGGTTTATGGGACGTGCTTGTTGTCTCGGACTGAAAGGTTAATACAGCGGGTTCAAAACGCCTGTGCGCGTTTTTGTTTCCACATTCCCCCCCGCACACATGTCACTCCTTACCTAAATTCCTCAAACATGCTTAAAATGAAAGCTCGCAGGCTCTTGCACCTCGCATCTCTGCTCTTTGGTATTGTTGCTAATAAAATACCCGTTTACCTTTACGATAAGCTCAGCTGGGTTCAAGATTGGTCTCGCTACCAAAGGCGAGCCTGTACTCACGTGTTTTTGACACCTAGACACAAGTCTGTCGCATTTCGTGGGTCTTTTAGGTTTGCAGCTTCTCGTTGCTGGAACGATCTGCCACCACCTTTACGTGCCCTGAAAACAGTAACATCTTTTAAATTTGCACTGAAGAAGGAACTTCTAATGCTGCAAAAGCGCTCATAGCTTACCGAACTTCACGTGGACAAAGATGCTGCGACACAGGAGCCATCGCGGCTTTCTGTCACGCAGGAAACCGTCTAGTATTTTTCTCCTTCTTGTTACACTGCCCACAAACACTACTCCACACTCTCTTTTCTTTAGGTCTTTAGACAAATCTTTCTAGAAATCATTCATATCTTTTTATCTCCTCCTCCTCCTCCTCCTCCTCCTCTTCATTGTCTCATGTCCTTCCTTGCTATACATCGCAACTTAGTCACAGTAATTGATCTTTACTTCCCTAGCTCAATCTTTACCCACATAACACTTTGTTTTTATCTCAAACTCTCAAAGTTTATTTTTTAAGTATATGTAGCTATGTATGTGTATGTATGTATCTGTGTATGTGTATGTATCTGTTTACTTTTCTATTCATTTTTCTGCGTTCGTGAGGCTACCCATGGGTCCCATCTGAAAACCAGCGCCGCTTACTATCCTCGGATGGTTAGCAGCAACACGCTGAGACGGGGCCTGTTTGACCCACACAGCACGGAAGACCATATTATTTGTAATTACCTACCTATATTATATGTACTTAATTTTTATCTTGTGTGTTTCCTGTTTCTTTGTATAATTTTTCTTTGTTAATAAAATCTGTTTGTAAGTAGGTATGTTCGTTCTGTATATGTTCCGTTTTCAATAGTCTGTCCTGTGTGTGTGTCAAATAAATGTATTTTCTTTCTTTCTTTCTTCTTTCTACCTTAGTGCTACCGACGATAATGTACTAAAGTTACTTAGAATTAGGCCTACTATTAAACTTACCTAGCTTTATTTAGTACTTATTGTACCTACCAACTTCTGTTAGCATAAGAGGTGTGTGTGTAAATAAATGCCCTATTATTTTATTTTTATTGGATTGCGACTAACCATGTTTAAATTTGACGTATTTGTATGATTTGACAACTTACAACTTCTTGATATCTACCCCCTAACACATTATCACTGCAAAATTATATATAAGAAATGACTCCTATCCCTCTCCTACGAAGAAACAGAAGACTTTGTTATCTCCCTAAAACTCCCTAAACAATCATAAATTATCATAAATCATAAATTCATAATAGCTCACGCATACTACATACCCCCACGCGCATACACACACACACACTATAACTCACTCACCCACACATACAAACAGACTCACCCGTTCATTAAAATTATAATAATTATCTATATATCTGTATCTACACATATATTCCTTTAACTATATGTATTCTTTGCATTTATTTACTTATTGTACTTAGTTTTAAGCTTAAATTATTCTTATTGTAATCTTAGCATTTGAAAGCGAGCTTAATAGAAAAACACCTCGATGCTTTACAAGTTTTCATTTAATTTTTCATTAATACACTCCTTTATGACCAATCAGTAACGGCAGGTAATCTATATTGGTTACTCTTTTTAGGGGTATTTTGGTTGGTGGGCAATTTTGTTGGCAATTTTGCTGGCAATTTTTTTGGCAACTTTGTGGGCAAATTTGTTGGCAACTTTGTTGGCAAATTTGTTGGCAACTTTACTTTGCTGGCAATTTTGCTGGCAATTTTGCTGAATTTTGTTGGCAATTTTGCTGGCAATTTTGTTGGCAATTTTGTTGGCAATTTTGCTGGCAATTTTGTTGGCAACTTTGCTGGCAATTTTGATGGCAATTTTGTTGGCAATTTTGCTGGAAATTTTGCTGGCAATTTTGTTGGCAACTTTGTTGGCAAATTTGTTGGCAACTTTGTTGGCAAATTTGTTGGCAACTTTGTTGGCAAATTTTGTTGGCAACTTTACTTTGCTGGCAATTTTGATGGCAATTTTGATAGCAATTTTGCTGGCAATTTTTCTGAATTTTGTTGGCAACTTTGTTGGCAATTTTGTTGGCAATTTTGCTGGCAATTTTGTTGGCAACTTTGTTGGCAACTTTGTTGGCCAATTTGTTGGCAACTTTGTTGGCAAATTTGTTGGTGGCAAATTTGTTGGCAACTTTGTTAGCAATTTTGATGGCAATTTTGTTGGCAATTTTGCTGGCAATTTTGCTGGCAATTTTGTTGGCAATTTTGCTGGCAATTTTGCTGGCAATTTTGTTGGCAACTTTGTTGGCAATTTTGTTGGCAATTTTGTTGGCAATTTTGCTGGCAATTTTGTTGGCAACTTTGCTGGCAATTTTGATGGCAATTTTGTTGGCAATTTTGCTGGCAATTTTGTTGGCAACTTTGTTGGCAAATTTGTTGGCAACTTTACTTTGCTGGCAATTTTGCTGGCAATTTTACTGAATTTTGTTGGCAATTTTGCTAGCAATTTTGTTGGCAATTTTGTTGGCAGTTTTGCTGGCAATTTTGTTGGCAACTTTGCTGGCAATTTTGATGGCAATTTTGTTGGCAATTTTGCTGGCAATTTTGCTGGCAATTTTGTTGGCAACTTTGTGGGCAAATTTGTTGGCAACTTTGTTGGCAAATTTGTTGGCAACTTTACTTTGCTGGCAATTTTGATGGCAATTTTGATAGCAATTTTGCTGGCAATTTTGCTGAATTTTGTTGGCAACTTTGTTGGCAATTTTGTTGGCAATTTTGCTGGCAATTTTGTTGGCAACTTTGTTGGCAACTTTGTTGGCAAGTTTGTTGGCAACTTTGTTGGCAAATTTGTTGGCAACTTTGTGGGCAATTTTGTTGGCAATTTTGCTGGCAATTTTGCTGGCAATTTTGATGGCAATTTTGTTGGCAATTTTGCTGGCAATTTTGCTGGCAATTTTGTTGGCAACTTTGTTGGCAATTTTGTTGGCAATTTTGCTGGCAATTTTGAATATGCCGATCACGATAATAACGAAGACGATTACATTATTTACGATAATCTACACTGCACTAAGGTTAGCTGAAATAAAATGCTAATTAGCGTTAAGTTTGCCTATGTATTGTGTGTGTGTGGAATTTCTCTGATTTAAGTATTTACGCGATGGCAATTTTGCTGGCAATTTTGTTGGCAACTTTGTTGGCAAATTTGTTTGGCAACTTTACTTTGCTGGCAATTTTGATGGCAATTTTGATAGCAATTTTGCTGAATTTTGTTGGCAACTTTGTTGGCAATTTTGTTGGCAATTTTGCTGGCAATTTTGTTGGCAACTTTGTTGGCAACTTTGTTGGCAATTTTGTTGGCAATTTTGCTGGCAATTTTGAATATGCCGATCACGATAATAACGAAGACGATTACATTATTTACGATAATCTACACTGCACTAAGGTTAGCTGAAATAAAATGCTAATTAGCGTTAAGTTTGCCTATGTATTGTGTGTGTGTGGAATTTCTCTGATTTAAGTATTTACGCGATGGGTTTTCGGTAATTGTCAAGTTCTTTCTTTAATTACTACTTTTTAATTCAGTGCATAAAGCTGACAGTTCCCGAGAACCCTATCTGTGGAGCGGCAGCAGCAGATGTTTCTGCCAAGGCGAGGCTGAAAACCAGCGTAGCTGAGCCCTCGACCTATTTACCACCACCCTCTACCTTAGTGCTACCTACGATAATGTACTAAAGTTACTTAGAATTAGGCCTACTATTAAACTTACCTAGCTTTATTTAGTACTTATTGTACCTACCAACTTCTGTTAGCATAAGAGGTGTGTGTGTAAATAAATGCCCTATTATTTTATTTTTATTGGATTGCGACTAACCATGTTTAAATTTGACGTATTTGTATGATTTGACAACTTACAACTTCTTGATATCTACCCCCTAACACATTATCACTGCAAAATTATATATAAGAAATGACTCCTATCCCTCTCCTACGAAGAAACAGAAGACTTTGTTATCTCCCTAAAACTCCCTAAACAATCATAAATTATCATAAATCATAAATTCATAATAGCTCACGCATACTACATACCCCCACGCGCATACACACACACACACTATAACTCACTCACCCACACATACAAACAGACTCACCCGTTCATTAAAATTATAATAATTATCTATATATCTGTATCTACATATATATTCCTTTAACTATATGTATTCTTTGCATTTATTTACTTATTGTACTTAGTTTTAAGCTTAAATTATTCTTATTGTAATCTTAGCATTTGAAAGCGAGCTTAATAGAAAAACACCTCGATGCTTTACAAGTTTTCATTTAATTTTTCATTAATACACTCCTTTATGACCAATCAGTAACGGCAGGTAATCTATATTGGTTACTCTTTTTAGGGGTATTTTGGTTGGTGGGCAATTTTGTTGGCAATTTTGCTGGCAATTTTTTTGGCAACTTTGTGGGCAAATTTGTTGGCAACTTTGTTGGCAAATTTGTTGGCAACTTTACTTTGCTGGCAATTTTGCTGGAAATTTTGCTGAATTTTGTTGGCAATTTTGCTGGCAATTTTGTTGGCAATTTTGTTGGCAATTTTGCTGGCAATTTTGTTGGCAACTTTGCTGGCAATTTTGATGGCAATTTTGTTGGCAATTTTGCTGGCAATTTTGCTGTCAATTTTGTTGGCAACTTTGTTGGCAAATTTGTTGGCAACTTTGTTGGCAAATTTGTTGGCAACTTTGTGGGCAAATTTTGTTGGAAACTTTACTTTGCTGGCAATTTTGATGGCAATTTTGATAGCAATTTTGTTGGCAATTTTGCTGGCAATTTTGTTGGCAACTTTGCTGGCAATTTTGATGGCAATTTTGTTGGCAATTTTGCTGGTAATTTTGCTGGCAATTTTGTTGGCAACTTTGTGGGCAAATTTGTTGGCAACTTTACTATGCTGGCAATTTTGCTGAATTTTGTTGGCAATTTTGCTGGCAATTTTGTTGGCAATTTTGTTGGCAGTTTTGCTGGCAATTTTGTTGGCAACTTTGCTGGCAATTTTGATGGCAATTTTGTTGGCAATTTTGCTGGCAATTTTGTTGGCAACTTTGCTGGCAATTTTGATGGCAATTTTGTTGGCAATTTTGCTGGCAATTTTGCTGGCAATTTTGTTGGCAACTTTGTGGGCAAATTTGTTGGCAACTTTGTTGGCAAATTTGTTGGCAACTTTACTTTGCTGGCAATTTTGATGGCAATTTTGATAGCAATTTTGCTGGCAATTTTGCTGAATTTTGTTGGCAACTTTGTTGGCAATTTTGTTGGCAATTTTGCTGGCAATTTTGTTGGCAACTTTGTTGGCAACTTTGTTGGCAAGTTTGTTGGCAACTTTGTTGGCAAATTTGTTGGCAATTTTGATGGCAATTTTGATAGCAATTTTGCTGAATTTTGTTGGCAACTTTGTTGGCAATTTTGTTGGCAATTTTGCTGGCAATTTTGTTGGCAACTTTGTTGGCAACTTTGTTGGCAATTTTGTTGGCAATTTTGCTGGCAATTTTGAATATGCCGATCACGATACTAACGAAGACGATTACAATATTTACGATAATCTACACTGCACTAAGGTTAGCTGAAATAAAATGCTAATTAGCGTTAAGTTTGCCTATGTATTGTGTGTGTGTGGAATTTCTCTGATTTAAGTATTTACGCGATGGGTTTTCGGTAATTGTCAAGTTCTTTCTTTAATTACTACTTTTTAATTCAGTGCATAAAGCTGACAGTTCCCGAGAACCCTACCTGTGGAGCGGCAACAGCAGATGTTTCTGCCAAGGCGAGGCTGAAAACCAGCGTAGCTGAGCCCTCGACCTATTTACCACCACCCTCTACCTTAGTGCTACCTACGATAATGTACTAAAGTTACTTAGAATTAGGCCTACTATTAAACTTACCTAGCTTTATTTAGTACTTATTGTACCTACCAACTTCTGTTAGCATAAGAGGTGTGTGTGTAAATAAATGCCCTATTATTTTATTTTTATTGGATTGCGACTAACCATGTTTAAATTTGACGTATTTGTATGATTTGACAACTTACAACTTCTTGATATCTACCCCCTAACACATTATCACTGCAAAATTATATATAATAAATGACTCCTATCCCTCTCCTACGAAGAAACAGAAGACTTTGTTATCTCCCTAAAACTCCCTAAACAATCATAAATTATCATAAATCATAAATTCATAATAGCTCACGCATACAACATACCCCCACGCGCATACACACACACACACTATAACTCACTCACCCACACATACAAACAGACACACCCGTTCATTAAAATTATAATAATTATCTATATATCTGTATCTACATATATATTCCTTTAACTATATGTATTCTTTGCATTTATTTACTTATTGTACTTAGTTTTAAGCTTAAATTATTCTTATTGTAATCTTAGCATTTGAAAGCGAGCTTAATAGAAAAACACCTCGATGCTTTACAAGTTTTCATTTGCCACTGGACTGAATGGTCCCATTTTGTTTTTTTTTCCTCTCTTAAACCCAATATCTCAACAACCCCCCATATTTTTGGCTCATTTAGTCACACCAAAATTGTGCCATCACTACCTATGTACTAAAATTCATGATAATCGGATAAAGGCTTCGAAAGTTATTCTCGGACAAACCAACATACATACATACATACAAAAACGCCGATTTACCTAAGTTGCTTTAGAGATCTCGCTTCGTTCGATCAAATATAATGGTTTTTTGAAATATATAATAGTAGTTTAATAAGTCTTTACTCTTTATTGCATACAAATTGATTACAGACATAAACAGCTTACAAAACTGACAATAATTATATTAAAATATTCGTATGTCTTCGATTTTTCAAATCAAATCAAATTCCGTTTAATGAATTACAAATTTTGATGTTCACTTTGGTGTACAAATTATTTTACTGAACAAGATTGGAAAACAATATTGCAAAAATCTGTTAATATAATCATGTACGTGTCAATTGTTTTAGGTTGAATGGTAACAAGGTTGATCGCCATTTTAAATGTATATCTACATATTTAACGAAAGCCTTATTTTTACAAAGTCTTATTCTAATAATATTCTACGAAGGTTTTCTTCGAATTAACCCGTAATTAAATAAAGGCAAATATTAGCGTAATCCAATAATTAAGGTCTTTATAACGTATAAGCTTTTGTTTTACGAAAGGGATCCTACGAGTAGTAAAATTACTTACTTGAGTCGTGATTTGACAAATTATAAAAATAAAATAATAGGGCATTTATTTACACACACACACCTCTTATGCTAACAGAAGTTGGTAGGTACAATAAGTACTAAATAAAGCTAGGTAAGTTAAATAGTAGGCCTACTTCTAAGTAACTTTAGTACATTATCGTAGGTAGCACTAAGGTAGAGGGTGGTGGTAAATAGGTCGAGGGCTCAGCTACGCTGGTTTGCAGCCTCGCCTTGGCTGAAACATCTGCTGCTGCCGCTCCACAGATAGGGTTCTCGGGAACTGTCAGCTTTATGCACTGAATTAAAAAGTAGTAATTAAAGAAAGAACATTGCCAGCAAAATTGCCAGCAAAATTGCCAGCAAAATTGCCAACAAAATTGCCAACAAAGTTGCCAACAAAATTGCCAGCAAAATTGCCAACAAAATTGCCAGCAAAATTACCAACAAAATTGCCAGCAAAATTGCCAGCAAAATTGCCAACAAAGTTGCCAACAAATTTGCCAACAAAGTTGCCAACAAAATTACCAACAAAATTGAGCGGTTCGTGTGTATTTATGTATGTGTATTATTGTTATTAAATTTTTTTATAGTAGGTACCTATGTTCTAAATTAAAATTTTTTGTGAATCTATTTTCTGGGAAGCAATGCCACTTAATCTGCACTACACAAGAGTTAGCTAGAAGAAAATGCTAATTAGTATTAAGTTTGCCTATCTATTATTTTTTTAGTGCAAAAAAGAATTTTCTAATCTAATCTTGATAACTAGTAGTTCGCCCCGAACTGAGATCGCGGGATCTTCGGAGAGAACCACTCCGAGTCTCATACATCTCGTGCATCGTAGGGCACGTTTCTAAGGTGTGTGACCTACGAGTCAATGCTTTGTCATAGTTATTCAATTTCCTGGGTGAATAAATAAATAAATACTGCTGGACATTTCACACAGCACTATCTAGCCCCAAACTAAGCAGAACTTGTACTATGGGAACTAGATAACTGATAGAATACTTATGTATATACTTTTTTTGTAAATACATACTTATAATATATAAAAAACACCCAGACACGGAACAAATATCTGTAGATCATGCAAATATTTGTTCCGTTGCGGGAATCGAACCCGCTACTCCTGCGTCTCAGCCGGCTATACGCCCACTGCGCCACGGACGTGGTCCTAAATAAAAAAAAGTCTTAATTAAACTTTCAGTCGCAGCTACTAAAAGGCGACCTTTTTTACGTCAAATTAATTTGATATATAGAAGATCAGCCCTTTGATTTGTCTAGATTTAACCCTGTAAACCCAGCTGGCTCTATTGAGGACCAATAACCATTAAAAAGCCATGTTTTAATCCAATATATTTTTACCAAATAAAATCATTTAATCAAATAATTTAATTGATCTTCAGATCTCTTAGACATTCCATAAGCAAGTTTAATTATTACTTTTGATACATGCCGGCTTCATACCTAATAATTAGCATTCTTTTCATTAATCCCGTCGCCTATAAGAATACTAAATAATGCCCTTTATAAAAAACCTCTCCTTAACAATTACGCACTTTCAGCTAGTAAAGTCCAAGCTTCTTTAGATGGTATTTACAGGATAATGAAGTACCAAGTTTTCAGCAAGCTTTACTTTCAAAGCTTATTGAGAAGACTTATCGAAGTTGTCTCTTGTTTATTTTGCAGTGCACCGAATTCCGAAGAAGCTCTTTATTAGAACGACGGGTCAGGGCCGGATCAAAGAATTAAACGAAAAAATAAACGAATACATTTATTTTAAGCCGAGGCCATGAGACAGATGGGCAACGATCGTCACACAGTGGGTGCCTGAAGACGAGCGACGGCGCCGAGAAAGGCCTAGTAGACGCTGACGGGACGATCTCGATGCCTTCGAGACAGATTGGTGGGGTTTGGCACGCGAGCGAAAGTCCTGGAAGACAGTGAGGGAGACCTTTGCCCAGCAGCGGGATGATATAGGTTGAAAAAAAAAATATATAACGGGTAGTTTTTTTTTCGAGAAGTCTTTTTTTATGTTTTGAGAAACTGTCACTTGAATATGGTCTGTATATTACCAAACAGTCAGTATATAATTATTGGCGCATTTGTCTGCAAATGTATAAATTAAGATGCAAATTAGTAAGCTCTAATTTCTAGTACGTATTGATTTATTTACTGTGGATTAAGGCTGACTAAGCTAAGACCTTAGTATTTGACTACGTGATGACTATGGCACAGAAACTTGGTCTCTTACTATGAAATATATAATAGTAGTTTAATAAGTCTTTACTCTTTATTGCATACAAATTGATTACAGACATAAACAGCTTACAAAACTGACAATAATTATATTAAAATATTCGTATGTCTTCGATTTTTCAAATCAAATCAAATTCCGTTTAATGAATTACAAATTTTGATGTTCACTTTGGTGTACAAATTATTTTACTGAACAAGATTGGAAAACAATATTGCAAAAATCTGTTAATATAATCATGTACGTGTCAATTGTTTTAGGTTGAATGGTAACAAGGTTGATCGCCATTTTAAATGTATATCTACATATTTAACGAAAGCCTTATTTTTACAAAGTCTTATTCTAATAATATTCTACGAAGGTTTTCTTCGAATTAACCCGTAATTAAATAAAGGCAAATATTAGCGTAATCCAATAATTAAGGTCTTTATAACGTATAAGCTTTTGTTTTACGAAAGGGATCCTACGAGTAGTAAAATTACTTACTTGAGTCGTGATTTGACAAATTATAAAAATAAAATAATAGGGCATTTATTTACACACACACACCTCTTATGCTAACAGAAGTTGGTAGGTACAATAAGTACTAAATAAAGCTAGGTAAGTTAAATAGTAGGCCTACTTCTAAGTAACTTTAGTACATTATCGTAGGTAGCACTAAGGTAGAGGGTGGTGGTAAATAGGTCGAGGGCTCAGCTACGCTGGTTTGCAGCCTCGCCTTGGCTGAAACATCTGCTGCTGCCGCTCCACAGATAGGGTTCTCGGGAACTGTCAGCTTTATGCACTGAATTAAAAAGTAGTAATTAAAGAAAGAACATTGCCAGCAAAATTGCCAGCAAAATTGCCAGCAAAATTGCCAACAAAATTGCCAACAAAGTTGCCAACAAAATTGCCAGCAAAATTGCCAACAAAATTGCCAGCAAAATTACCAACAAAATTGCCAGCAAAATTGCCAGCAAAATTGCCAACAAAGTTGCCAACAAATTTGCCAACAAAGTTGCCAACAAAATTGCCAACAAAATTGAGCGGTTCGTGTGTATTTATGTATGTGTATTATTGTTATTAAATTTTTTTATAGTAGGTACCTATGTTCTAAATTAAAATTTTTTGTGAATCTATTTTCTGGGAAGCAATGCCACTTAATCTGCACTACACAAGAGTTAGCTAGAAGAAAATGCTAATTAGTATTAAGTTTGCCTATCTATTATTTTTTTAGTGCAAAAAAGAATTTTCTAATCTAATCTTGATAACTAGTAGTTCGCCCCGAACTGAGATCGCGGGATCTTCGGAGAGAACCACTCCGAGTCTCATACATCTCGTGCATCGTAGGGCACGTTTCTAAGGTGTGTGACCTACGAGTCAATGCTTTGTCATAGTTGTTCAATTTCCTGGGTGAATAAATAAATAAATACTGCTGGACATTTCACACAGCACTATCTAGCCCCAAACTAAGCAGAACTTGTACTATGGGAACTAGATAACTGATAGAATACTTATGTATATACTTTTTTTGTAAATACATACTTATAATATATAAAAAACACCCAGACACGGAACAAATATCTGTAGATCATGCAAATATTTGTTCCGTTGCGGGAATCGAACCCGCTACTCCTGCGTCTCAGCCGGCTATACGCCCACTGCGCCACGGAGGTGGTCCTAAATAAAAAAAAGTCTTAATTAAACTTTCAGTCGCAGCTACTAAAAGGCGACCTTTTTTACGTCAAATTAATTTGATATATAGAAGATCAGCCCTTTGATTTGTCTAGATTTAACCCTGTAAACCCAGCTGGCTCTATTGAGGACCAATAACCATTAAAAAGCCATGTTTTAATCCAATATATTTTTACCAAATAAAATCATTTAATCAAATAATTTAATTGATCTTCAGATCTCTTAGACATTCCATAAGCAAGTTTAATTATTACTTTTGATACATGCCGGCTTCATACCTAATAATTAGCATTCTTTTCATTAATCCCGTCGCCTATAAGAATACTAAATAATGCCCTTTATAAAAAACCTCTCCTTAACAATTACGCACTTTCAGCTAGTAAAGTCCAAGCTTCTTTAGATGGTATTTACAGGATAATGAAGTACCAAGTTTTCAGCAAGCTTTACTTTCAAAGCTTATTGAGAAGACTTATCGAAGTTGTCTCTTGTTTATTTTGCAGTGCACCGAATTCCGAAGAAGCTCTTTATTAGAACGACGGGTCAGGGCCGGATCAAAGAATTAAACGAAAAAATAAACGAATACATTTATTTTAAGCCGAGGCCATGAGACAGATGGGCAACGATCGTCACACAGTGGGTGCCTGAAGACGAGCGACGGCGCCGAGAAAGGCCTAGTAGACGCTGACGGGACGATCTCGATGCCTTCGAGACAGATTGGTGGGGTTTGGCACGCGAGCGAAAGTCCTGGAAGACAGTGAGGGAGACCTTTGCCCAGCAGCGGGATGATATAGGTTGAAAAAAAAAATATATAACGGGTAGTTTTTTTTTCGAGAAGTCTTTTTTTATGTTTTGAGAAACTGTCACTTGAATATGGTCTGTATATTACCAAACAGTCAGTATATAATTATTGGCGCATTTGTCTGCAAATGTATAAATTAAGATGCAAATTAGTAAGCTCTAATTTCTAGTACGTATTGATTTATTTACTGTGGATTAAGGCTGACTAAGCTAAGACCTTAGTATTTGACTACGTGATGACTATGGCACAGAAACTTGGTCTCTTACTATGAAATATATAATAGTAGTTTAATAAGTCTTTACTCTTTATTGCATACAAATTGATTACAGACATAAACAGCTTACAAAACTGACAATAATTATATTAAAATATTCGTATGTCTTCGATTTTTCAAATCAAATCAAATTCCGTTTAATGAATTACAAATTTTGATGTTCACTTTGGTGTACAAATTATTTTACTGAACAAGATTGGAAAACAATATTGCAAAAATCTGTTAATATAATCATGTACGTGTCAATTGTTTTAGGTTGAATGGTAACAAGGTTGATCGCCATTTTAAATGTATATCTACATATTTAACGAAAGCCTTATTTTTACAAAGTCTTATTCTAATAATATTCTACGAAGGTTTTCTTCGAATTAACCCGTAATTAAATAAAGGCAAATATTAGCGTAATCCAATAATTAAGGTCTTTATAACGTATAAGCTTTTGTTTTACGAAAGGGATCCTACGAGTAGTAAAATTACTTACTTGAGTCGTGATTTGACAAATTATAAAAATAAAATAATAGGGCATTTATTTACACACACACACCTCTTATGCTAACAGAAGTTGGTAGGTACAATAAGTACTAAATAAAGCTAGGTAAGTTAAATAGTAGGCCTACTTCTAAGTAACTTTAGTACATTATCGTAGGTAGCACTAAGGTAGAGGGTGGTGGTAAATAGGTCGAGGGCTCAGCTACGCTGGTTTGCAGCCTCGCCTTGGCTGAAACATCTGCTGCTGCCGCTCCACAGATAGGGTTCTCGGGAACTGTCAGCTTTATGCACTGAATTAAAAAGTAGTAATTAAAGAAAGAACTTGACAATTACCGAAAACCCATCGCGTAAATACTTAAATCGGAGAAATTCCACACACACACAATACATAGGCAAACTTAACGCTAATTAGCATTTTATTTCAGCTAACCTTAGTGCAGTGTAGATTATCGTAAATAATGTAATCGTCTTCGTTATTATCGTGATCGGCATATTCAAAATTGCCAGCAAAATTGCCAGCAAAATTGCCAGCAAAATTGCCAACAAAATTGCCCAAAAAGTTGCCAACAAAATTGCCAGCAAAATTGCCAGCAAAATTGCCAAGAAAGTTGCCAACAAAATTGCCAGCAAAATTGCCAACAAAATTGCCAACAAAGTTGCCAACAAAATTGCCAGCAAAGTTGCCAGCAAAATTGCCAGCAAAATTGCCAGCAAAATTACCATCAAAATTGCCAGCAAAATTGCCAGCAAAATTGCCAACAAAATTGCCAACAAAGTTGCCAACAAAATTGCCAGCAAAATTGCCAACAAAATTGAGCGGTTCGTGTGTATTTATGTATGTGTATTATTGTTATTAATTTTTTTTATAGTAGGTACCTATGTTCTAAATTAAACTTTTTTGTGAATCTGTTTTCTGGGAAGCAATGCCACTTAATCTGCACTACACAAGAGTTAGCTAGAAGAAAATGCTAATTAGTATTAAGTTTGCCTATCTATTATTTTTTTAGTGCAAAAAAGAATTTTCTAATCTAATCTTGATAACTAGTAGTTCGCCCCGAACTGAGATCGCGGGATCTTCGGAGAGAACCACTCCGAGTCTCCGATTAAAATAATACGAACTAAGTTGATGGACTACAGTTGTTTACTTGCTTGTAAACTGCAGTTGAGTCTACTGAACTTTAATAAGTAGCGGTTCGCCCCGAACTGAGATCTCGTGAGTCTTCCATTAAAACAAAAATATGTTATTCGTAATTTTTTACTCTCAAAATAGTCTCAAGACACGATATAAACAACCACCTTACATGACCTACAGTTTCATTCAAATTACAGGTAACGGGAGTTCATGTTAATTGGTTCCTTTTTTGGGGTACCAAATGCAGTTATTCTCGATTTCAGACTTTTGCCTATATTTGTGTCACTAAAGCTACGGGCATACCAAATTTCAGCATTGTGGGGTCACTGGTGTACCCTGTGAATTTTGTCAATTCAATAAATTGTTTGTTTTTACATACCAAAATAAATTTCACGTTTCTATGGTAAACATTTCACAAATATATCGATTATGCTCATCAAAATAACCTCATTAATTTTTGTGCGTATATTATCAAACACCCTATATATAGACCAAGATTTATTGAAATCGGTCTAGGCGTTTAAAGATAAAAACGTAACAAACTGACAGATAGACTGGGGGTCCTAAAGTTACATCAGGCAAGACAGTACATCAAATCCAACAAAACACGTCGTTATAAAATAATAAATAAATTTGGCTGGATATTTCACACAGCGCTATCCCGCCCCAAACTAAGCAGAGCTTGTACTATGAGAACCAGATAACTGATAGAATACTAATATACTTATTTTTTGTAAATACATATTTATTATGTATAGAAAAACATCCAGACCCGGAACAAATATCTGTAGATCATGCAAACATTTGTTCCGCGGCGGGAATCGAGCCCGCCACCTCCTGCGCGGCTAGTCGCCCACTATGCCACGGTGGTCGTCATTAGCTTGTATGTAACAAACAACCATTATCTTCATTAGTTTCCTGGTAATCCAGGGTTACTCTAAGCCAGAACTGAGCTGAGTGGTTGCAGAACAGACTAGGCCAATGAAATCCTTTACACAGAAGCTCATCTTTAGCTGTGTTTGTTCGATGCTATTCAAGGCTACCTAGATTAGTTTTCTAGATGACTCATATGGTTGGAAGTAATTTTCTCGTAGTTTATATATTATTTCATATTAATATAATATATTTTTATTGGATTGCGACTAACCATGTTTAAATTTGACGTATTTGTATGATTTGACAACTTACAACTTCTTGATATCTACCCCCTAACACATTATCACTGCAAAATTATATATAAGAAATGACTCCTATCCCTCTCCTACGAAGAAACAGAAGACTTTGTTATCTCCCTAAAACTCCCTAAACAATCATAAATTATCATAAATCATAAATTCATAATAGCTCACGCATACTACATACCCCCACGCGCATACACACACACACACACTTTAACTCACTCACCCACACATACAAACAGACTCACCCGTTCATTAAAATTATAATAATTATCTATATATCTGTATCTACATATATATTCCTTTAACTATATGTATTCTTTGCATTTATTTACTTATTGTACTTAGTTTTAAGCTTAAATTATTCTTATTGTAATCTTAGCATTTGAAAGCGAGCTTAATAGAAAAACACCTCGATGCTTTACAAGTTTTCATTTAATTTTTCATTAATACACTCCTTTATGACCAATCAGTAACGGCAGGTAATCTATATTGGTTACTCTTTTTAGGGGTATTTTGGTTGGTGGGCAATTTTGTTGGCAATTTTGCTGGCAATTTTTTTGGCAACTTAGTTGGCAAATTTGTTGGCAACTTTGTTGGCAAATTTGTTGGCAACTTTGTTGGCAAATTTGTTGGCAACTTTACTTTGCTGGCAATTTTGCTGGCAATTTTGCTGAATTTTGTTGGCAATTTTGCTGGCAATTTTGTTGGCAATTTTGTTGGCAACTTTGCTGGCAATTTTGACGGCAATTTTGTTGGCAATTTTGCTGGCAATTTTGCTGGCAATTTTGTTGGCAACTTTGTTGGCAAATTTGTTGGCAACTTTGTTGGCAAATTTGTTGGCAACTTTACTTTGCTGGCAATTTTGATGGCAATTTTGATAGCAATTTTGCTGGCAATTTTGCTGAATTTTGTTGGCAACTTTGTTGGCAATTTTGTTGGCAATTTTGTTGGCAACTTTGTTGGCAACTTTGTTGGCAAGTTTGTTGGCAACTTTGTTGGCCAATTTGTTGGCAACTTTGTTGGCAAATTTGTTGGTGGCAAATTTGTTGGCAACTTTGTTGACAATTTTGATGGCAATTTTGCTGGCAATTTTGTTGGCAAATTTGTTGGCAATTTTGTTGGCAGTTTTGCTGGCAATTTTGTTGGCAACTTTGCTGGCAATTTTGATGGCAATTTTGTTGGCAATTTTGCTGGCAATTTTGTTGGCAACTTTGCTGGCAATTTTGATGGCAATTTTGTTGGCAATTTTGCTGGCAATTTTGCTGAATTTTGTTGGCAACTTTGTTGGCAATTTTGTTGGCAATTTTGCTGGCAATTTTGTTGGCAACTTTGTTGGCAACTTTGTTGGCAAGTTTGTTGGCAACTTTGTTGGCCAATTTGTTGGCAACTTTGTTGGCAAATTTGTTGGTGCCAAATTTGTTGGCAACTTTGTTGGCAATTTTGTTGGCAATTTTGCTGGCAATTTTGCTGGCAATTTTGATGGCAATTTTGTTGGCAATTTTGCTGGCAATTTTGCTGGCAATTTTGCGGGCAATTTTGTTGGCAATTTTGCTGGCAATTTTGCTGGCAATTTTGTTGGCAACTTTGTTGGCAATTTTGTTGGCAATTTTGCTGGCAATTTTGAATATGCCGATCACGATAATAACGAAGACGATTACATTATTTACGATAATCTACACTGCACTAAGGTTAGCTGAAATAAAATGCTAATTAGCGTTAAGTTTGCCTATGTATTGTGTGTGTGTGGAATTTCTCTGATTTAAGTATTTACGCGATGGCAATTTTGCTGGCAATTTTGTTGGCAACTTTGTTGGCAAATTTATTGGCAACTTTACTTTGCTGGCAATTTTGATGGCAATTTTGATAGCAATTTTGCTGAATTTTGTTGGCAACTTTGTTGGCAATTTTGTTGGCAATTTTGCTGGCAATTTTGTTGGCAAGTTTGTTGGCAACTTTGTTGGCAAGTTTGTTGGCAACTTTTTTGCAAATTTATTGGCAACTTTGTTGGCAATTTTGTTGGCAATTTTGCTGGCAATTTTGCTGGCAATTTTGATGGCAATTTTATGGCAATTTTGCTGGCAATTTTGCGGGAAATTTTGTTGGCAACTTTGTTGGCAATTTTGTGGGCAATTTTGCTGGCACTTTTGAATATGCCGATCACGATAATAACGAAGACGATTACATTATTTACGATAATCTACACTGCACTAAGGTTAGCTGAAATAAAATGCTAATTAGCGTTAAGTTTGCCTATGTATTGTGTGTGTGTGGAATTTCTTTGATTTAAGTATTTACGCGATGGGTTTTCGGTAATTGTCAAGTTCTTTCTTTAATTACTACTTTTTAATTCAGTGCATAAAGCTGACAGTTCCCGAGAACCCTATCTGTGGAGCGGCAGCAGCAGATGTTTCAGCCAAGGCGAGGCTGCAAACCAGCGTAGCTGAGCCCTCGACCTATTTACCACCACCCTCTACCTTAGTGCTACCTACGATAATGTACTAAAGTTACTTAGAAGTAGGCCTAATATTTAACTTACCTAGCTTTATTTAGTACTTATTGTACCTACCAACTTCTGTTAGCATAAGAGGTGTGTGTGTGTAAATAAATGCCCTATTATTTTATTTTTATAATTTGTCAAATCACGACTCAAGTAAGTTATTTTACTACTCGTAGGATCCCTTTCGTAAAACAAAAGCTTATACGTTATAAAGACCTTAATTATTGGATTACGCTAATATTTGCCTTTATTTAATTACGGGTTAATTCGAAGAAAACCTTCGTAGAATATTATTAGAATAAGACTTTGTAAAACTAAGGCTTTCGTTAAATATGTAGATATACATTTAAAATGGCGATCAACCTTGTTACCATTCAACCTAAAACAATTGACACGTACATGATTATATTAACAGATTTTTGCAATATTGTTTTCCAATCTTGTTCAGTAAAATAATTTGTACACCAAAGTGAACATCAAAATTTGTAATTCATTAAACGGAATTTGATTTGATTTGAAAAATCGAAGACATACGAATATTTTAATATAATTATTGTCAGTTTTGTAAGCTGTTTATGTCTGTAATCAATTTGTATGCAATAAAGAGTAAAGACTTATTAAACTACTATTATATATTTCTAAAAACCATTATATTTGATCGAACGAAGCGAGATCTCTAAAGCAACTTAGGTAAATCGGCGTTTTTGTATGTATGTATGTATGTTGGTTTGTCCGAGAATAACTTTCGAAGCGTTTATCCGATTATCATGAATTTTAGTACATAGGTAGTGATGGCACAATTTTGGTGTGACTAAATGAGCCAAAAATATGGGGGGTTGTTGAGATATTGGGTTTAAGAGAGGAAAAAAAAACAAAATGGGACCATTCAGTCCAGTGGCACGTCTTATAAAAGGTCTTTGTGAGTACATTTCGACCTCGTTTTTATTTTTAGTTGAAGCCTTGTAGTTTTTAAGTTATTAGCCATGATAAAAACTGAACTTTGACAAAATTCGCATGGTATTTACACCAGCGACCCCACAGTGCTGAAATTTGGTATGAGTGTAGATTTAGTAATACAAATATAGGAAAAGTCTGAAATCCAGAACAACTCCAATTTATACCCCTAAAAAGAGTAACCAATAAAGATTAACTGCCGTTACTGATTGGTCATAAAGGAGTGTATTAATGAAAAATTAAATGAAAACTTGTAAAGCATCGAGGTGTTTTTCTATTAAGCTCGCTTTCAAATGCTAAGATTACAATAAGAATAATTTAAGCTTAAAACTAAGTACAATAAGTAAATAAATGCAAAGAATACATATAGTTAAAGGAATATATATGTAGATACAGATATATAGATAATTATTATAATTTTAATGAACGGGTGAGTCTGTTTGTATGTGTGGGTGAGTGAGTTAAAGTGTGTGTGTGTGTGTATGCGCGTGGGGGTAAGTAGTATGCGTGAGCTATTATGAATTTATGATTTATGATAATTTACGATTATTTAGGGAGTTTTAGGGAGATAACAAAGTCTTCTGTTTCTTCGTAGGAGAGGGATAAGAGTCATTTCTTATATATAATTTTGCAGTGATAATGTGTTAGGGGGTAGATATCAAGAAGTTGTAAGTTGTCAAATCATACAAATACGTCAAATTTAAACATGGTTAGTCGCAATCCAATAAAAATATCTTATATTAATATGAAATAATATATAAACTACGAGAAAATTACTTCCAACCATATGAGTCATCTAGAAAACTAATCTAGGTAGCCTTGAATAGCATCGAACAAACACAGCTAAAGATGAGCTTCTGTGTAAAGGATTTCATTGGCCTAGTCTGTTCTGCAACCACTCAGCTCAGTTCTGGCTTAGAGTAAGCCTGGATTATCAGGAAACTAATGAAGATAATGGTTGTTTGTTACATACAAGCTAATGACGACCACCGTGGCATAGTGGGCGACTAGCCGCGCAGGAGGTGGCGGGCTCGATTCCCGCCGCGGAACAAATGTTTGCATGATCTACAGATATTTGTTCCGGGTCTGGATGTTTTTCTATACATAATAAATATGTATTTACAAAAAATAAGTATATTAGTATTCTATCAGTTATCTGGTTCTCATAGTACAAGCTCTGCTTAGTTTGGGGCGGGATAGCGCTGTGTGAAATATCCAGCCAAATTTATTTATTATTTTATAACGACGTGTTTTGTTGGATTTGATGTACTGTCTTGCCTGATGTAACTTTAGGACCCCCAGTCTATCTGTCAGTTTGTTACGTTTTTATCTTTAAACGCCTAGACCGATTTCAATAAATCTTGGTCTATATATAGGGTGTTTGATAATATACGCACAAAAATTAAAGAGGTTATTTTGATGAGCATAATCGATATATTTGTGAAATGTTTACCATAGAAACGTGAAATTTATTTTGGTATGTAAAAACAAACAATTTATTGAATTGACAAAATTCACAGGGTACACCAGTGACCCCACAATGCTGAAATTTGGTATGCCCGTAGCTTTAGTGACACAAATATAGGCAAAAGTCTGAAATCGAGAATAACTGCATTTTGTACCCCAAAAAAAGGAACCAATTAACATGAACTCCCGTTACCTGTAATTTGAATGCAACTGTAGGTCATGTAAGGTGGTTGTTTATATCGTGTTTTGAGACTATTTTGAGAGTCAAAAATTACGAATAATATATTTTTGTTTTAATGGAAGACTCACGAGATCTCAGTTCGGGGCGAACCGCTACTTATTAAAGTTCAGTAGACTCAACTGCAGTTTACAAGCAAGTAAACAACTGTAGTCCATCAACTTAGTTCGTATTATTTTAATCGGAGACTCGGAGTGGTTGTCAGTGGGTCAGTGGGCCACTGGGTCACTGGGTCAGTAGGTCAGTGGGTCACTGGGTCACTGGGTCACTGGTTCACTGGGTCAGTGGGTCAGTATGTCAGTAGGTCACTGGGTCAGTGGGCCACTGGGTCAGTAGGTCAGTGGGTCACTGGGTCACTGGGTCACTGGGTCAGTAGGTCACTGGGTCACTGGGTCACTGGGTCACTGGGTCAGTGGGTCAGTATGTCAGTAGGTCACTGGGTCACTGGGTCAGTAGGTCAGTGGGTCACTGGGTCAGTGGGTCAGTTGGTCAGTGGGTCAGTAGGTCAGGTTAGTGGGTCAACACAGAAGATCTCGAGAACTACTGGACACAGAACTATGAAATTCAAAAGGGAGGTTAAGTATTACTATACACGATATACTGACCGGTAAATATCACGACTACCCTCTCACTATCCCAGTTAATTTATAAAAATGGCAAAATTCGGTCAAAATTAGGCTTTTTTGAAAATTTCAAAAATGCAGACCTATTAATAATAATGAATCCCAAAGTTTGGCCTTTTTACTTTTTACCTACTACTGATTCCCAGGGTACCTTGAATGTGGGTCAAAGGGTCAACACACAATAACTTTTAAAATACTTATCAAAAAATTTTGAAATTTAAAACGTACATAGAAAAACTAATTACTTACTATATAAAACAATAAAATTTAGACCTAAAAGATTTACTTTAGATGTTATAAGCTTTTTTATAAACACGATTTTTAAAATTGTCCGTAAAATGTTCAAAGTTGACCCTTTCTAAAATTTTCTTGTGCCTCCGCACTCGTCGCACTGGTGTCCTGGTGTTGCCGTTTTCCATTTTCGTCCAGCTGCCCTGGGTCCAGACCTCGTGGCCACGTGGTTTTCGGTTTTTCCGGATTAACTTCCGTGCGCCTGCACGGAAAAATCCGGAAAAAGGGCCGACGTGTAGGGGCCTACGAGGCGCTCCTTCGGGCAGTGTAAAAAACTGGGGTCAACACTGAAAAACGTTCAGCGGATTTTTTCTAAGTTGTTGTAAGTATGATCGGTGTTATGTTTATATCGGTGTAATGTGGGACTTTTCAAGGGTGTTTTTGTAATGTTATGTAACTTATAAACGTTAGTCAAGAGTTTTTGTTTTGAATAATCGTGCTAATTGAAATACAACTAATAATTTTATGATTAACTTGTTAACTACCAAAAGTTGTTTATAATATTTTTTTACCCCTTTAAAACTAGGCCAGTTTCTTATGAAACTGGACCCAGTTTACCGTTTTGAATTTACTTTATTGCCCTATTTATTTTTATTAATGATGGAGAGTTCTCAGTCGCCACCTTGCTGGGCGGAGTCCTGATACCGAACATTGTGTAGCTCGCTTAAATCTGGCTTTTTAGGGACGTCAATGTGTAAAAGTATGCGACGTGTAAAGGGCGTCGGATACGTACAATAAAATACAATTATATAACTCAAAAAGAACACAATAAAATTATAAAAGAGTAAAATAGAATTTAAATAAATTTAAATGTGTCCTATAAACTAAGTAAACTAAAGTGAAATATTTATTTACTATATTCCAAGATCTTTGGAAGTCAAATTTGCCATCCAGCAATGCAATAAAATTTTTTTAAAACTAATTTTTAAGACCCGTTCAAGGCACCCTGAATGTAGGTCAGTACGTCAGTAGGTTTGTAGGTCAGTCGGTCAGTAGGCCAATGGGGCACTAGGTCAGTGGGTCAGTATGTCAGTAGGTCACTGGGTCACTGGGTCAGTAGGTCAGTGGGTCAGTGGGCCACTGGGTCACTGGGTCAGTAGGTCAGTGGGTCACTGGGTCACTGGGTCACTGGGTCACTGGGTCAGTGGGTCAGTATGTCAGTAGGTCACTGGGTCACTGGGTCAGTGGGCCACTGGGTCACTGGGTCAGTAGATCAGTGGGTCACTGGGTCACTGGGTCACTGGGTCAGTAAGTCAGTGGGTCACTGGGTCACTGGGTCACTGGGTCACTGGGTCAGTGGGTCAGTATGTCAGTAGGTCACTGGGTCACTGGGTCAGTGGGCCACTGGGTCACTGGGTCAGTAGGTCAGTGGGTCACTGGGTCACTGGGTCACTGGGTCAGTAGGTCACTGGGTCACTGAGTCACTGGGTCACTGGGTCACTGGGTCAGTGGGTCAGTATGTCAGTAGGTCACTGGGTCACTGGGTCAGTAGGTCAGTGGGTCACTGGGTCAGTGGGTCAGTTGGTCAGTGGGTCAGTAGGTCAGGTTAGTGGGTCAACACAGAAGATCTCGAGAACTACTGGACACAGAACTATGAAATTCAAAAGGGAGGTTAAGTATTACTATACCCGATATACTGACCTGTAAATATCACGACTACCCTCTCACTATCCCAGTTAATTTATAAAAATGGCAAAATTCGGTCAAAATTAGGCTTTTTTGAAAATTTCAAAAATGCAGACCTATTAATAATAATGAATCCCAAAGTTTGGCCTTGTTACTTTTTACCTACTACTGATTCCCAGGGTACCTTGAATGTGGGTCAAAGGGTCAACACACAATAACTTTTAAAATACTTATCAAAAAATTTTGAAATTTAAAATGTACATAGAAAAACTAATTACTAACTATATAAAACAATAAAATTTAGACCTAAAATATTTACTTTAGATGTTATAAGCTTTTTTATAAACACGATTTTTAAAATTGTCCGTAAAATGTTCAAAGTTGACCCTTTCTAAAATTTTCTTGTGCCTCCGCACTCGTCGCACTGGTGTCCTGGTGTTGCCGTTTTCCGTTTTCGTCCAGCTGCCCTGGGTCCAGACCTCGTGGCCACGTGGTTTTCGGTTTTTCCGGATTAACTTCCGTGCGCCTGCACGGAAAAATCCGGAAAAAGGGCCGACGTGTAGGGGCCTACGAGGCGCTCCTTCGGGCAGTGTAAAAAACTGGGGTCACCACTGAAAAACGTTCAGCGGATTTTTTCTAAGTTGTTGTAAGTACGATCGGTGTTATGTTTATATCGGTGTAATGTGGGACTTTTCAAGGGTGTTTTTGTAATGTTATGTAACTTATAAACGTTAGTCAAGAGTTTTTGTTTTGAATAATGGCGCTAATTGAAATACAACTAATAATTTTATGATTAACTTGTTAACTACCAAAAGTTGTCTGGAAGAGATCGCCCATAGTTCATTATCAACATCATATCAGTATTAGGACGTCCACTGTTAAACAAAGGGTTTCTCATAGATTTCCACCAATCTTATGCAGCAATTTTCTAAAATAGCACCAACAGCTTCCACAGCAATCTTTGTTAGCTCGATTTTTTTTAATTTATTCGCCTCTGAGAGGAGCTGGCTTACGGTGGCACTGGACCGTTGTGAGTGGCAAAAATGCGGGGAAGCCTTTGCCCAACAATGGGACAATACGGGTGGTAACGCCATCTATTAGGGCCACAGACAAACATTAAACCTTATTCCATTTTATATATTATCTGTCCTTGAGTCCTTGAACCCCTTCGACCATCATCAACTTATATTCATTCACATTCCAGCAATTATTACGTCTATCTATCGCAATCTTGCATCAAAAACAAATCAAATTTAATCATAAACACTCTGGTTTACCGGAAGAATTCAACGCTGTGTAAAATAAACTAACCAGAATAAATAAAAACCAAGTGTCTTTGGTGAAATATCAAGGAACCAGCCAGCCGCTGCGACTCGAAGAAGAAATCATGTGAGTTCGCATTTTTTTTTTTTTTTTTTATTTCCCTGTCCGGGCGCAGAGGCCCGGCTCGCGAGCTATCCTACACTACCTCTAACTTGATCAGAGACCTTGGTGTTACTGTTTTGTCTGTCTTTCGGTTAGTTTCTTTAGGGTTGCGTTTATTTATTGACCAAAATTTTCTTATATCTAACATCTATTACAATTTTTCTTAACTTAAGTTACTTAATTCTAATATTTTATTACGTATGCTACTATATATTATTTGCATAATATACAACTAACATTACTATTATTCTATATATATTTATTTCTTAATTTGCTATTTTTACAATTTATAAGTTACTTAATTAATACATACATACACTATTACTATTTATTACTACTATGCCTATGTTACTATTATATATTTAACAATATATATTAACATAGTTTCTTAATCTATTTTATATTTGTTACAGATACTACAGATTATAGTCTTCGCCTGATGTGCGCTGCGTCATGGATGGTGCATCGGCCAGCGACGACTTGCCCTCTTCGGCGTTTCCAGCTTTCGGTCCAAAGTGGTATGGTAATTATTTTAAGATTTATGTTGCTAAATTTTTTAAAATACTGTAATTTTGTTCATTAATTTCCCTATGTTTTCCTATCTGTTGTTCCTTTAATTTTTGTTGTACTTAAATATTTTTTTACCCCTTTTAAACTAGGCCAGTTTCTTATGAAACTGGACCCAGTTTACCGTTTTGAATTTACTTTATTGCCCTATTTATTTTTATTAATCTATATTTTCACATTTTTGTTTTGAGTACCATACCCCTGTGGACCGAGGCCGCGAGATCTGCGTGGCGATTTGCGTTCGAGACAGACTTGGTGCCCTCAACAATACGCTGTCGTTGACCTCGCCAACGCGTCCCACTTCCGCCTCACCGGGCAGTCGTCGCTAAAGGCGTCGTGGTCCGCCTTTTCAAGCTTTGCCTTGTTGCAATTGACGCAGCTTGGGGGGGCGTTAGCCATCCAATCAGCACACTCTGTTCTCATGTGCGGCCCCCCACAGTGACTGCATACGTCGATTGCATCATGGCAGAACTTCTTCCCGTGCCCATTACCCAGGCAGCGCGAGCATTGGATCAGGGGAGACTGGTCCGCAACCCTAACTTTTTGGATGTCGATGTGGACGGCACCCGCGCCGGTGAGCCGCTGCCAGGCGGCGGGCGAGACCCGAGCAACTACATGGACTGTAAGCGGGTTTCTCGCCCTCCGTCTGTACCGGACCTCGACGCGGAAGTCCCCCTCACCCACATCCCCAAGCAAATTTCCATTTTGGCCCCTAATTGCCTTCACAATATCCTCATCGGTATTTACTTTGGAGACTCCGTACAGCACCAAGAGGGGGTCCTTATTCTTGATGTCCTCTACTTTGAGAGAACATCCTTTTTCTGTTAACTTTTCCTTTACTTTTCTTAGTTCTGCCTTGTCTTTGCAACTTAGAATGACTTTCCGATCCTTGGCCTTTCTGATCCTGTCAATTCTTGTCCCCTCATCCTTGGCATTTATCGCTTTCCTTACTCTGTCATAAACCTCCTTTCCGGTGTCCTGGTCGTCTTTCGACGTGATTATGACAGAGTGCATCGCAGCTGGCTCTGCCGGTGGCCTCTTCGGCGAGCCAGCCACGACGTTCGCGTAGGTGGGGGCCACTTCCAAGGCCTTCTGGTGGTTTTCTAGGGTTTCCCTCAGTGACTCCATCTTGGCTGCATTTTCCCGTATTAATTTGGAGTGGTCATCCATCCTCCTTAATATTTCTTCGTTGCAGGGGGCAGGGTGAGGAGGAAGTGGAGGGTGTAAAGTGTCCTCCTCTTTCTTCCCATCCTGTCCCTTGCTCTGGATTCTTGTTACTTCTTTGGCCTCTGACTCCTTCACGAGCTGATAGAGCCGCTCCACAGCTGCAGTGATCCCCTCTTTATACTCTGTTTTAATGTTTGTAGAGCTACTGAGGCAGAGCTTAGCCCTATTCAGGCATGCCCTAGCCTCAGCGACTCTAGAGGGGTGAGTTGGTTTTGGGGGGGGGGGGCGTCCGAGGCGTCCGCCAATGATGTTCGGGTTTTTGGCCTCGAGGGGCCCGCTATTGGCACCACCACCCTCTTCGGAGACGTCTTTGCGGCTCTTGCCTCTGTCTCCCGTAAGTCAGTAGGTTTGTAGGTCAGTCGGTCAGTAGGCCAATGGGGCACTGGGTCAGTGGGTCAGTATGTCAGTAGGTCACTGGGTCACTGGGTCAGTAGGTCAGTGGGTCAGTGGGCCACTGTGTCACTGGGTCAGTAGGTCAGTGGGTCAATGGGTCAGTAGGTCAGTGGGTCACTGGGTCACTGGGTCACTGGGTCAGTAGGTCAGTGGGTCACTGGGTCACTGGGTCACTGGGTCACTGGGTCAGTGGGTCAGTATGTCAGTAGGTCACTGGGTCACTGGGTCAGTAGGTCAGTGGGTCAGTGGGCCACTGGGTCACTGGGTCAGTAGGTCAGTGGGTCACTGGGTCACTGGGTCAGTGGGTCAGTATGTCAGTAGGTCACTGGGTCAGTGGGCCACTGGGTCACTGGGTCAGTAGGTCAGTGGGTCACTGGGTCACTGGGTCACTGGGCCAGTAGGTCAGTGGGTCACTGGGTCACTGGGTCACTGGGTCACTGGGTCAGTGGGTCAGTATGTCAGTAGGTCACTGGGTCACTGGGTCAGTAGGTCAGTGGGTCACTGGGTCACTGGGTCAGTGGGTCAGTTGGTCAGTGGGTCAGTAGGTCAGGTTAGTGGGTCAACACAGAAGATCTCGAGAACTACTGGACACAGAACTATGAAATTCAAAAGGGAGGTTAACTATTACTATACCCGATATACTGACCTGTAAATATCACGACTACCCTCTCACTATCCCAGTTAATTTATAAAAATGGCAAAATTCGGTCAAAATTAGGCTTTTTTGAAAATTTCAAAAATGCAGACCTATTAATAATAATGAATCCCAAAGTTTGGCCTTTTTACTTTTTACCTACTACTGATTCCCAGGGTACCTTGAATGTGGGTCAAAGGGTCAACACACAATAACTTTTAAAATACTTATCAAAAAATTTTGAAATTTAAAATGTACATAGAAAAACTAATTACTAACTATATAAAACAATAAAATTTAGACCTAAAATATTTACTTTAGATGTTATAAGCTTTTTTATAAACACGATTTTTAAAATTGTCCGTAAAATGTTCAAAGTTGACCCTTTCTAAAATTTTCTTGTGCCTCCGCACTCGTCGCACTGGTGTCCTGGTGTTGCCGTTTTCCGTTTTCGTCCAGCTGCCCTGGGTCCAGACCTCGTGGCCACGTGGTTTTCGGTTTTTCCGGATTAACTTCCGTGCGCCTGCACGGAAAAATCCGGAAAAAGGGCCGACGTGTAGGGGCCTACGAGGCGCTCCTTCGGGCAGTGTAAAAAACCGGGGTCACCACTGAAAAACGTTCAGCGGATTTTTTCTAAGTTGTTGTAAGTATGATCGGTGTTATGTTTATA
Organism: Philereme transversata; assembly: GCA_963924445.1. Taxonomy (NCBI): domain Eukaryota; kingdom Metazoa; phylum Arthropoda; class Insecta; order Lepidoptera; family Geometridae; genus Philereme; species Philereme transversata. The sequence goes on from OZ004353.1 coordinate 12,623,992, forward strand.
TCGGTGTAATGTGGGACTTTTCAAGGGTGTTTTTGTAATGTTATGTAACTTATAAACGTTAGTCAAGAGTTTTTGTTTTGAATAATGGCGCTAATTGAAATACAACTAATAATTTTATGATTAACTTGTTAACTACCAAAAGTTGTCTGGAAGAGATCGCCCATAGTTCATTATCAACATCATATCAGTATTAGGACGTCCACTGTTAAACAAAGGGTTTCTCATAGATTTCCACCAATCTTATGCAGCAATTTTCTAAAATAGCACCAACAGCTTCCACAGCAATCTTTGTTAGCTCGATTTTTTTTAATTTATTCGCCTCTGAGAGGAGCTGGCTTACGGTGGCACTGGACTGTTGTGAGTGGCAAAAATGCGGGGAAGCCTTTGCCCAACAATGGGACAATACGGGTGGTAACGCCATCTATTAGGGCCACAGACAAACATTAAACCTTATTCCATTTTATATATTATCTGTCCTTGAGTCCTTGAACCCCTTCGACCATCATCAACTTATATTCATTCACATTCCAGCAATTATTACGTCTATCTATCGCAATCTTGCATCAAAAACAAATCAAATTTAATCATAAAAACTCTGGTTTACCGGAAGAATTCAACGCTGTGTAAAATAAACTAACCAGAATAAATAAAAACCAAGTGTCTGTGGTGAAATATCAAGGAACCAGCCAGCCGCTGCGACTCAAAGAAGAAATCATGTGAGTTCGCATTTTTTTTTTTTTCCCTGTCCGGGCGCAGAGGCCCGGCCCGCGAGCTATCCTACACTACCTCTAACTTGATCAGAGACCTTGGTGTTACTGTTTTGTCTGTCCTTCGGTTAGTTTCTTTAGGGTTGCGTTTATTTATTGACCAAAATTTTCTTATATCTAACATCTATTACAATTTTGCTTAACTTAAGTTACTTAATTCTAATATTTTATTACGTATCCTACTATATATTATTTGCATAATATACAACTAACATTACTATTATTCTATATATATTTATTTCTTAATTTGCTATTTTTACAATTTATAAGTTACTTAATTAATACATACATACACTATTACTATTTATTACTACTATGCCTATGTTACTATTATATATTTAACAATATATATTAACATAGTTTCTTAATCTATTTTATATTTGTTACAGATACTACAGATTATAGTCTTCGCCTGATGTGCGCTGCGTCATGGATGGTGCATCGGCCAGCGACGACTTGCCCTCTTCGGCGTTTCCAGCTTTCGGTCCAAAGTGGTATGGTAATTATTTTAAGATTTATGTTGCTACATTTTTTAAAATACTGTAATTTTGTTCATTAATTTCCCTATGTTTTCCTATCTGTTGTTCCTTTAATTTTTGTTGTACTTAAATATTTTTTTACCCCTTTTAAACTAGGCCAGTTTCTTATGAAACTGGACCCAGTTTACCGTTTTGAATTTACTTTATTGCCCTATTTATTTTTATTAATCTATATTTTCACATTTTTGTTTTGAGTACCATACCCCTGTGGACCGAGGCCGCGAGATCTGCGTGGCGATTTGCGTTCGAGACAGACTTGGTGCCCTCAACAATACGCTGTCGTTGACCTCGCCAACGCGTCCCACTTCCGCCTCACCGGGCAGTCGTCGCTAAAGGCGTCGTGGTCCGCCTTTTCAAGCTTTGCCTTGTTGCAATTGACGCAGCTTGGGGGGGCGTTAGCCATCCAATCAGCACACTCTGTTCTCATGTGCGGCCCCCCACAGTGACTGCATACGTCGATTGCATCATGGCAGAACTTCTTCCCGTGCCCATAACCCAGGCAGCGCGAGCATTGGATCAGGGGAGACTGGTCCGCAACCCTAACTTTTTGGATGTCGATGTGGACGGCACCCGCGCCGGTGAGCCGCTGCCAGACGGCGGGCGAGACCCGAGCAACTACATGGACTGTAAGCGGGTTTCTCGCCCTCCGTCTGTACCGGACCTCGACGCGGAAGTCCCCCTCACCCACATCCCCAAGCAAATTTCCATTTTGGCCCCTAATTGCCTTCACAATATCCTCATCGGTATTTACTTTGGAGACTCCGTACAGCACCAAGAGGGGGTCCTTATTCTTGATGTCCTCTACTTTGAGAGAACATCCTTTTTCTGTTAACTTTTCCTTTACTTTTCTTAGTTCTGCCTTGTCTTTGCAACTTAGAATGACTTTCCGATCCTTGGCCTTTCTGATCCTGTCAATTCTTGTCCCCTCATCCTTGGCATTTATCGCTTTCCTTACTCTGTCATAAACCTCCTCTCCGGTGTCCTGGTCGTCTTTCGACGTGATTATGACAGAGTGCATCGCAGCTGGCTCTGCCGGTGGCCTCTTCGGCGAGCCAGCCACGACGTTCGCGTAGGTGGGGGCCACTTCCAAGGCATTCTGGTGGTTTTCTAGGGTTTCCCGCAGTGACTCCATCTTGGCTGCATTTTCCCGTATTAATTTGGAGTGGTCATCCATCCTCCTTAATATTTCTTCGTTGCAGGGGGCAGGGTGAGGAGGAAGTGGAGGGTGTAAAGTGTCCTCCTCTTTCTTCCCATCCTGTCCCTTGCTCTGGATTCTTGTTACTTCTTTGGCCTCTGACTCCTTCACGAGCTGATAGAGCCGCTCCACAGCTGCAGTGATCCCCTCTTTATACTCTGTTTTAATGTTTGTAGAGCTACTGAGGCAGAGCTTAGCCCTATACAGGCATGCCCTAGCCTCAGCGACTCTAGAGGGGTGAGTTGGTTTTGGGGGGGGGGGGCGTCCGAGGCGTCCGTCAATGATGTTCGGGTTTTTGGCCTCGAGGGGCCCGCTATTGGCACCACCACCCTCTTCGGAGACGTCTTTGCGGCTCTTGCCTCTGTCTCCCCGATGCTCCTTCTGACCGCAAAGGTCCGGTCATGGTTTGAAGGGAGGCCCGTCTTCTCTACCTTCTCTTCGGCCTTTTTCGGGGGAGAGTTCTCAGTCGCCACCTTGCTGGGCGGAGTCCTGATACCGAACATTGTGTAGCTCGCTTAAATCTGGCTTTTTAGGGACGTCAATGTGTAAAAGTATGCGACGTGTAAAGGGCGTCGGATACGTACAATAAAATACAATTATATAACTCAAAAAGAACACAATAAAATTATAAAAGAGTAAAATAGAATTTAAATAAATTTAAATGTGTCCTATAAACTAAGTAAACTAAAGTAAAATATTTATTTACAATATTCTAAGATCTTTGGAAGTCAAATTTGCCGTCCAGCAATGCAATAAAAAATTTTTAAAACTAATTTTTAAGACCCGTTCAAGGCACCCTGAATGTAGGTCAGTAAGTCAGTAGGTTTGTAGGTCAGTCGGTCAGTAGGCCAATGGGGCACTGGGTCAGTGGGTCAGTATGTCAGTAGGTCACTGGGTCACTGGGTCAGTAGGTCAGTGGGTCAGTGGGCCACTGTGTCACTGGGTCAGTAGGTCAGTGGGTCAATGGGTCAGTAGGTCAGTGGGTCACTGGGTCACTGGCTCACTGGGTCAGTAGGTCAGTGGGTCACTGGGTCACTGGGTCACTGGGTCAGTGGGTCAGTATGTCAGTAGGTCACTGGGTCACTGGGTCAGTAGGTCAGTGGGTCAGTGGGCCACTGGGTCACTGGGTCAGTAGGTCAGTGGGTCACTGGGTCACTGGGTCAGTGGGTCAGTATGTCAGTAGGTCACTGGGTCAGTGGGCCACTGGGTCACTGGGTCAGTAGGTCAGTGGGTCACTGGGTCACTGGGTCACTGGGCCAGTAGGTCAGTGGGTCACTGGGTCACTGGGTCACTGGGTCACTGGGTCAGTGGGTCAGTATGTCAGTAGGTCACTGGGTCACTGGGTCAGTAGGTCAGTGGGTCACTGGGTCACTGGGTCAGTGGGTCAGTTGGTCAGTGGGTCAGTAGGTCAGGTTAGTGGGTCAACACAGAAGATCTCGAGAACTACTGGACACAGAACTATGAAATTCAAAAGGGAGGTTAACTATTACTATACCCGATATACTGACCTGTAAATATCACGACTACCCTCTCACTATCCCAGTTAATTTATAAAAATGGCAAAATTCGGTCAAAATTAGGCTTTTTTGAAAATTTCAAAAATGCAGACCTATTAATAATAATGAATCCCAAAGTTTGGCCTTTTTACTTTTTACCTACTACTGATTCCCAGGGTACCTTGAATGTGGGTCAAAGGGTCAACACACAATAACTTTTAAAATACTTATCAAAAAATTTTGAAATTTAAAATGTACATAGAAAAACTAATTACTAACTATATAAAAGAATAAAATTTAGACCTAAAATATTTACTTTAGATGTTATAAGCTTTTTTATAAACACGATTTTTAAAATTGTCCGTAAAATGTTCAAAGTTGACCCTTTCTAAAATTTTCTTGTGCCTCCGCACTCGTCGCACTGGTGTCCTGGTGTTGCCGTTTTCCGTTTTCGTCCAGCTGCCCTGGGTCCAGACCTCGTGGCCACGTGGTTTTCGGTTTTTCCGGATTAACTTCCGTGCGCCTGCACGGAAAAATCCGGAAAAAGGGCCGACGTGTAGGGGCCTACGAGGCGCTCCTTCGGGCAGTGTAAAAAACCGGGGTCAACACTGAAAAACGTTCAGCGGATTTTTTCTAAGTTGTTGTAAGTATGATCGGTGTTATGTTTATATCGGTGTAATGTGGGACTTTTCAAGGGTGTTTTTGTAATGTTATGTAACTTATAAACGTTAGTCAAGAGTTTTTGTTTTGAATAATGGCGCTAATTGAAATACAACTAATAATTTTATGATTAACTTGTTAACTACCAAAAGTTGTCTGGAAGAGATCGCCCATAGTTCATTATCAACATCATATCAGTATTAGGACGTCCACTGTTAAACAAAGGGTTTCTCATAGATTTCCACCAATCTTATGCAGCAATTTTCTAAAATAGCACCAACAGCTTCCACAGCAATCTTTGTTAGCTCGATTTTTTTTAATTTATTCGCCTCTGAGAGGAGCTGGCTTACGGTGGCACTGGACTGTTGTGAGTGGCAAAAATGCGGGGAAGCCTTTGCCCAACAATGGGACAATACGGGTGGTAACGCCATCTATTAGGGCCACAGACAAACATTAAACCTTATTCCATTTTATATATTATCTGTCCTTGAGTCCTTGAACCCCTTCGACCATCATCAACTTATATTCATTCACATTCCAGCAATTATTACGTCTATCTATCGCAATCTTGCATCAAAAACAAATCAAATTTAATCATAAAAACTCTGGTTTACCGGAAGAATTCAACGCTGTGTAAAATAAACTAACCAGAATAAATAAAAACCAAGTGTCTGTGGTGAAATATCAAGGAACCAGCCAGCCGCTGCGACTCAAAGAAGAAATCATGTGAGTTCGCATTTTTTTTTTTTCCCTGTCCGGGCGCAGAGGCCCGGCCCGCGAGCTATCCTACACTACCTCTAACTTGATCAGAGACCTTGGTGTTACTGTTTTGTCTGTCCTTCGGTTAGTTTCTTTAGGGTTGCGTTTATTTATTGACCAAAATTTTCTTATATCTAACATCTATTACAATTTTGCTTAACTTAAGTTACTTAATTCTAATATTTTATTACGTATCCTACTATATATTATTTGCATAATATACAACTAACATTACTATTATTCTATATATATTTATTTCTTAATTTGCTATTTTTACAATTTATAAGTTACTTAATTAATACATACATACACTATTACTATTTATTACTACTATGCCTATGTTACTATTATATATTTAACAATATATATTAACATAGTTTCTTAATCTATTTTATATTTGTTACAGATACTACAGATTATAGTCTTCGCCTGATGTGCGCTGCGTCATGGATGGTGCATCGGCCAGCGACGACTTGCCCTCTTCGGCGTTTCCAGCTTTCGGTCCAAAGTGGTATGGTAATTATTTTAAGATTTATGTTGCTACATTTTTTAAAATACTGTAATTTTGTTCATTAATTTCCCTATGTTTTCCTATCTGTTGTTCCTTTAATTTTTGTTGTACTTAAATATTTTTTTACCCCTTTTAAACTAGGCCAGTTTCTTATGAAACTGGACCCAGTTTACCGTTTTGAATTTACTTTATTGCCCTATTTATTTTTATTAATCTATATTTTCACATTTTTGTTTTGAGTACCATACCCCTGTGGACCGAGGCCGCGAGATCTGCGTGGCGATTTGCGTTCGAGACAGACTTGGTGCCCTCAACAATACGCTGTCGTTGACCTCGCCAACGCGTCCCACTTCCGCCTCACCGGGCAGTCGTCGCTAAAGGCGTCGTGGTCCGCCTTTTCAAGCTTTGCCTTGTTGCAATTGACGCAGCTTGGGGGGGCGTTAGCCATCCAATCAGCACACTCTGTTCTCATGTGCGGCCCCCCACAGTGACTGCATACGTCGATTGCATCATGGCAGAACTTCTTCCCGTGCCCATAACCCAGGCAGCGCGAGCATTGGATCAGGGGAGACTGGTCCGCAACCCTAACTTTTTGGATGTCGATGTGGACGGCACCCGCGCCGGTGAGCCGCTGCCAGACGGCGGGCGAGACCCGAGCAACTACATGGACTGTAAGCGGGTTTCTCGCCCTCCGTCTGTACCGGACCTCGACGCGGAAGTCCCCCTCACCCACATCCCCAAGCAAATTTCCATTTTGGCCCCTAATTGCCTTCACAATATCCTCATCGGTATTTACTTTGGAGACTCCGTACAGCACCAAGAGGGGGTCCTTATTCTTGATGTCCTCTACTTTGAGAGAACATCCTTTTTCTGTTAACTTTTCCTTTACTTTTCTTAGTTCTGCCTTGTCTTTGCAACTTAGAATGACTTTCCGATCCTTGGCCTTTCTGATCCTGTCAATTCTTGTCCCCTCATCCTTGGCATTTATCGCTTTCCTTACTCTGTCATAAACCTCCTCTCCGGTGTCCTGGTCGTCTTTCGACGTGATTATGACAGAGTGCATCGCAGCTGGCTCTGCCGGTGGCCTCTTCGGCGAGCCAGCCACGACGTTCGCGTAGGTGGGGGCCACTTCCAAGGCCTTCTGGTGGTTTTCTAGGGTTTCCCACAGTGACTCCATCTTGGCTGCATTTTCCCGTATTAATTTGGAGTGGTCATCCATCCTCCTTAATATTTCTTCGTTGCAGGGGGCAGGGTGAGGAGGAAGTGGAGGGTGTAAAGTGTCCTCCTCTTTCTTCCCATCCTGTCCCTTGCTCTGGATTCTTGTTACTTCTTTGGCCTCTGACTCCTTCACGAGCTGATAGAGCCGCTCCACAGCTGCAGTGATCCCCTCTTTATACTCTGTTTTAATGTTTGTAGAGCTACTGAGGCAGAGCTTAGCCCTATACAGGCATGCCCTAGCCTCAGCGACTCTAGAGGGGTGAGTTGGTTTTGGGGGGGGGGGCGTCCGAGGCGTCCGTCAATGATGTTCGGGTTTTTGGCCTCGAGGGGCCCGCTATTGGCACCACCACCCTCTTCGGAGACGTCTTTGCGGCTCTTGCCTCTGTCTCCCCGATGCTCCTTCTGACCGCAAAGGTCCGGTCATGGTTTGAAGGGAGGCCCGTCTTCTCTACCTTCTCTTCGGCCTTTTTCGGGGGAGAGTTCTCAGTCGCCACCTTGCTGGGCGGAGTCCTGATACCGAACATTGTGTAGCTCGCTTAAATCTGGCTTTTTAGGGACGTCAATGTGTAAAAGTATGCGACGTGTAAAGGGCGTCGGATACGTACAATAAAATACAATTATATAACTCAAAAAGAACACAATAAAATTATAAAAGAGTAAAATAGAATTTAAATAAATTTAAATGTGTCCTATAAACTAAGTAAACTAAAGTAAAATATTTATTTACAATATTCCAAGATCTTTGGAAGTCAAATTTGCCGTCCAGCAATGCAATAAAATTTTTTTAAAACTAATTTTTAAGACCCGTTCAAGGCACCCTGAATGTAGGTCAGTAAGTCAGTAGGTTTGTAGGTCAGTCGGTCAGTAGGCCAATGGGGCACTGGGTCAGTGGGTCAGTATGTCAGTAGGTCACTGGGTCACTGGGTCAGTAGGTCAGTGGGTCAGTGGGCCACTGGGTCACTGGGTCAGTAGGTCAGTGGGTCACTGGGTCAGTAGGTCAGTGGGTCACTGGGTCACTGGGTCAGTAGGTCAGTGGGTCACTGGGTCACTGGGTCACTGGGTCAGTGGGTCAGTATGTCAGTAGGTCACTGGGTCACTGGGTCAGTAGGTCAGTGGGTCAGTGGGCCACTGGGTCACTAGGTCAGTAGGTCAGTGGGTCACTGGGTCACTGGGTCACTGGGTCAGTGGGTCAGTATGTCAGTAGGTCACTGGGTCAGTGGGCCACTGGGTCACTGGGTCAGTAGGTCAGTGGGTCACTGGGTCACTGGGTCACTGGGTCAGCAGGTCAGTGGGTCACTGGGTCACTGGGTCACTGGGTCACTGGGTCAGTGGGTCAGTATGTCAGTAGTTCACTGGGTCACTGGGTCAGTAGGTCAGTGGGTCACTGGGTCACTGGGTCAGTTGGTCAGTGGGTCAGTAGGTCAGGTTAGTGGGTCAACACAGAAGATCTCGAGAACTACTGGACACAGAACTATGAAATTCAAAAGGGAGGTTAAGTATTACTATACCCGATATACTGACCTGTAAATATCACGACTACCCTCTCACTATCCCAGTTAATTTATAAAAATGGCAAAATTCGGTCAAAATTAGGCTTTTTTGAAAATTTCAAAAATGCAGACCTATTAATAATAATGAATCCCAAAGTTTGGCCTTTTTACAACAACATAATATACAACTAACATTACTATTATTCTATATATATTTATTTCTTAATTTGCTATTTTTACAATTTATAAGTTACTTAATTAATACATACATACACTATTACTATTTATTACTACTATGCCTATGTTACTATTATATATTTAACAATATATATTAACATAGTTTCTTAATCTATTTTATATTTGTTACAGATACTACAGATTATAGTCTTCTCCTGATGTGCGCTGCGTCATGGATGGTGCATCGGCCAGCGACGACTTGCCCTCTTCGGCGTTTCCAGCTTTCGGTCCAAAGTGGTATGGTAATTATTTTAAGATTTATGTTGCTAAATTTTTTAAAATACTGTAATTTTGTTCATTAATTTCCCTATGTTTTCCTATCTGTTGTTCCTTTAATTTTTGTTGTACTTAAATATTTTTTTACCCCTATTAAACTAGGCCAGTTTCTTATGAAACTGGACCCAGTTTACCGTTTTGAATTTACTTTATTGCCCTATTTATTTTTATTAATCTATATTTTCACATTTTTGTTTTGAGTACCATACCCCTGTGGACCGAGGCCGCGAGATCTGCGTGGCGATTTGCGTTCGAGACAGACTTGGTGCCCTCAACAATACGCTGTCGTTGACCTCGCCAACGCGTCCCACTTCCGCCTCACCGGGCAGTCGTCGCTAAAGGCGTCGTGGTCCGCCTTTTCAAGCTTTGCCTTGTTGCAATTGACGCAGCTTGGGGGGGCGTTAGCCATCCAATCAGCACACTCTGTTCTCATGTGCGGGCCGCACCTCCTTAATATTTCTTCGTTGCAGGGGGCAGGGTGAGGAGGAAGTGGAGGGTGTAAAGTGTCCTCCTCTTTCTTCCCATCCTGTCCCTTGCTCTGGATTCTTGTTACTTCTTTGGCCTCTGACTCCTTCACGAGCTGATAGAGCCGCTCCACAGCTGCAGTGATCCCCTCTTTATACTCTGTTTTAATGTTTCTAGAGCTACTGAGGCAGAGCTTAGCCCTATACAGGCATGCCCTAGCCTCAGCGACTCTAGAGGGGTGAGTTGGTTTTGGGGGGGGGGGGCGTCCGAGGCGTCCGTCAATGATGTTCGGGTTTTTGGCCTCGAGGGGCCCGCTATTGGCACCACCACCCTCTTCGGAGACGTCTTTGCGGCTCTTGCCTCTGTCTCCCCGATGCTCCTTCTGACCGCAAAGGTCCGGTCATGGTTTGAAGGGAGGCCCGTCTTCTCTACCTTCTCTTCGGCCTTTTTCGGGGGAGAGTTCTCAGTCGCCACCTTGCTGGGCGGAGTCCTGATACCGAACATTGTGTAGCTCGCTTAAATCTGGCTTTTTAGGGACGTCAATGTGTAAAAGTATGCGACGTGTAAAGGGCGTCGGATACGTACAATAAAATACAATTATATAACTCAAAAAGAACACAATAAAATTATAAAAGAGTAAAATAGAATTTAAATAAATTTAAATGTGTCCTATAAACTAAGTAAACTAAAGTAAAATATTTATTTACAATATTCCAAGATCTTTGGAAGTCAAATTTGCCGTCCAGCAATGCAATAAAAAATTTTTAAAACTAATTTTTAAGACCCGTTCAAGGCACCCTGAATGTAGGTCAGTAAGTCAGTAGGTTTGTAGGTCAGTCGGTCAGTAGGCCAATGGGGCACTGGGTCAGTGGGTCAGTATGTCAGTAGGTCACTGGGTCACTGGGTCAGTAGGTCAGTGGGTCAGTGGGCCACTGGGTCACTGGGTCAGTAGGTCAGTGGGTCACTGGGTCAGTAGGTCAGTGGGTCACTGGGTCACTGGGTCACTGGGTCAGTAGGTCAGTGGGTCACTGGGTCACTGGGTCACTGGGTCAGTGGGTCAGTATGTCAGTAGGTCACTGGGTCACTGGGTCAGTAGGTCAGTGGGTCAGTGGGCCACTGGGTCACTGGGTCAGTAGGTCAGTGGGTCACTGGGTCACTGGGTCACTGGGTCAGTGGGTCAGTATGTCAGTATGTCAGTAGGTCACTGGGTCACTGGGTCAGTAGGTCAGTGGGTCACTGGGTCACTGGGTCAGTTGGTCAGTGGGTCAGTAGGTGAGGTTAGTGGGTCAACACAGAAGATCTCGAGAACTACTGGACACAGAACCATGAAATTCAAAAGGGAGGTTAAGTATTACTATACCCGATATACTGACCTGTAAATATCACGACTACCCTCTCACTATCCCAGTTAATTTATAAAAATGGCAAAATTCGGTCAAAATTAGGCTTTTTTGAAAATTTCAAAAATGCAGACCTATTAATAATAATGAATCCCAAAGTTTGGCCTTTTTACTTTTTACCTACTACTGATTCCCAGGGTACCTTGAATGTGGGTCAAAGGGTCAACACACAATAACTTTCAAAATACTTATCAAAAAATTTTGAAATTTAAAATGTACATAGAAAAACTAATTACTAACTATATAAAACAATAAAATTTAGACCTAAAATATTTACTTTAGATGTTATAAGCTTTTTTATAAACACGATTTTTAAAATTGTCCGTAAAATGTTCAAAGTTGACCCTTTCTAAAATTTTCTTGTGCCTCCGCACTCGTCGCACTGGTGTCCTGGTGTTGCCGTTTTCCGTTTTCGTCCAGCTGCCCTGGGTCCAGACCTCGTGGCCACGTGGTTTTCGGTTTTTCCGGATTAACTTCCGTGCGCCTGCACGGAAAAATCCGGAAAAAGGGCCGACGTGTAGGGGCCTACGAGGCGCTCCTTCGGGCAGTGTAAAAAACCGGGGTCACCACTGAAAAACGTTCAGCGGATTTTTTCTAAGTTGTTGTAAGTATGATCGGTGTTATGTTTATATCGGTGTAATGTGGGACTTTTCAAGGGTGTTTTTGTAATGTTATGTAACTTATAAACGTTAGTCAAGAGTTTTTGTTTTGAATAATGGCGCTAATTGAAATACAACTAATAATTTTATGATTAACTTGTTAACTACCAAAAGTTGTCTGGAAGAGATCGCCCATAGTTCATTATCAACATCATATCAGTATTAGGACGTCCACTGTTAAACAAAGGGTTTCTCATAGATTTCCACCAATCTTATGCAGCAATTTTTTAAAATAGCACCAACAGCTTCCACAGCAATCTTTGTTAGCTCGATTTTTTTTAATTTATTCGCCTCTGAGAGGAGCTGGCTTACGGTGGCACTGGACCGTTGTGAGTGGCAAAAATGCGGGGAAGCCTTTGCCCAACAATGGGACAATACGGGTGGTAACGCCATCTATTAGGGCCACAGACAAACATTAAACCTTATTCCATTTTATATATTATCTGTCCTTGAGTCCTTGAACCCCTTCGACCATCATCAACTTATTCATTCACATTCCAGCAATTATTACGTCTATCTATCGCAATCTTGCATCAAAAACAAATCAAATTTAATCATAAAAACTCTGGTTTACCGGAAGAATTCAACGCTGTGTAAAATAAACTAACCAGAATAAATAAAAACCAAGTGTCTGTGGTGAAATATCAAGGAACCAGCCAGCCGCTGCGACTCGAAGAAGAAATCATGTGAGTTCGCATTTTTTTTTTTTTTTTTTTTTTTTTTCCCTGTCCGGGCGCAGAGGCCCGGCCCGCGAGCTATCCTACACTACCTCTAACTTGATCAGAGACCTTGGTGTTACTGTTTTGTCTGTCCTTCGGTTAGTTTCTTTAGGGTTGCGTTTATTTATTGACCAAAATTTTCTTATATCTAACATCTATTACAATTTTTCTTAACTTAAGTTACTTAATTCTAATATTTTATTACGTATGCTACTATATATTATTTGCATAATATACAACTAACATTACTATTATTCTATATATATTTATTTCTTAATTTGCTATTTTTACAATTTATCAGTTACTTAATTAATACATACATACACTATTACTATTTATTACTACTATGCCTATGTTACTATTATATATTTAACAATATATATTAACATAGTTTCTTAATCTATTTTATATTTGTTACAGATACTACAGATTATAGTCTTCTCCTGATGTGCGCTGCGTCATGGATGGTGCATCGGCCAGCGACGACTTGCCCTCTTCGGCGTTTCCAGCTTTCGGTCCAAAGTGGTATGGTAATTATTTTAAGATTTATGTTGCTAAATTTTTTAAAATACTGTAATTTTGTTCATTAATTTCCCTATGTTTTCCTATCTGTTGTTCCTTTAATTTTTGTTGTACTTAAATATTTTTTTACCCCTTTTAAACTAGGCCAGTTTCTTATGAAACTGGACCCAGTTTACCGTTTTGAATTTACTTTATTGCCCTATTTATTTTTATTAATCTATATTTTCACATTTTTGTTTTGAGTACCATACCCCTGTGGACCGAGGCCGCGAGATCTGCGTGGCGATTTGCGTTCGAGACAGACTTGGTGCCCTCAACAATACGCTGTCGTTGACCTCGCCAACGCGTCCCACTTCCGCCTCACCGGGCAGTCGTCGCTAAAGGCGTCGTGGTCCGCCTTTTCAAGCTTTGCCTTGTTGCAATTGACGCAGCTTGGGGGGGCGTTAGCCATCCAATCAGCACACTCTGTTCTCATGTGCGGCCCCCCACAGTGACTGCATACGTCGATTGCATCATGGCAGAACTTCTTCCCGTGCCCATAACCCAGGCAGCGCGAGCATTGGATCAGGGGAGACTGGTCCGCAACCCTAACTTTTTGGATGTCGATGTGGACGGCACCCGCGCCGGTGAGCCGCTGCCAGACGGCGGGCGAGACCCGAGCAACTACATGGACTGTAAGCGGGTTTCTCACCCTCCGTCTGTACCGGACCTCGACGCGGAAGTCCCCCTCACCCACATCCTCAAGCAAATTTCCATTTTGGCCCCTAATTGCCTTCACAATATCCTCATCGGTATTTACTTTGGAGACTCCGTACAGCACCAAGAGGGGGTCCTTATTCTTGATGTCCTCTACTTTGAGAGAACATCCTTTTTCTGTTAACTTTTCCTTTACTTTTCTTAGTTCTGCCTTGTCTTTGCAACTTAGAATGACTTTCCGATCCTTGGCCTTTCTGATCCTGTCAATTCTTGTCCCCTCATCCTTGGCATTTATCGCTTTCCTTACTCTGTCATAAACCTCCTCTCCGGTGTCCTGGTCGTCTTTCGACGTGATTATGACAGAGTGCATCGCAGCTGGCTCTGCCGGTGGCCTCTTCGGCGAGCCAGCCACGACGTTCGCGTAGGTGGGGGCCACTTCCAAGGCCTTCTGGTGGTTTTCTAGGGTTTCCCTCAGTGACTCCATCTTGGCTGCATTTTCCCGTATTAATTTGGAGTGGTCATCCATCCTCCTTAATATTTCTTCGTTGCAGGGGGCAGGGTGAGGAGGAAGTGGAGGGTGTAAAGTGTCCTCCTCTTTCTTCCCATCCTGTCCCTTGCTCTGGATTCTTGTTACTTCTTTGGCCTCTGACTCCTTCACGAGCTGATAGAGCCGCTCCACAGCTGCAGTTATCCCCTCTTTATACTCTGTTTTAATGTTTCTAGAGCTACTGAGGCAGAGCTTAGCCCTATTCAGGCATGCCCTAGCCTCAGCGACTCTAGAGGGGTGAGTTGGTTTTGGGGGGGGGGGGCGTCCGAGGCGTCCGTCAATGATGTTCGGGTTTTTGGCCTCGAGGGGCCCGCTATTGGCACCACCACCCTCTTCGGAGACGTCTTTGCGGCTCTTGCCTCTGTCTCCCCGATGCTCCTTCTGACCGCAAAGGTCCGGTCATGGTTTGAAGGGAGGCCCGTCTTCTCTACCTTCTCTTCGGCCTTTTTCGGGGGAGAGTTCTCAGTCGCCACCTTGCTGGGCGGAGTCCTGATACCGAACATTGTGTAGCTCGCTTAAATCTGGCTTTTTAGGGACGTCAATGTGTAAAAGTATGCGACGTGTAAAGGGCGTCGGATACGTACAATAAAATACAATTATATAACTCAAAAAGAACACAATAAAATTATAAAAGAGTAAAATAGAATTTAAATAAATTTAAATGTGTCCTATAAACTAAAGTAAAATATTTATTTACAATATTCCAAGATCTTTGGAAGTCAAATTTGCCGTCCAGCAATGCAATAAAAATTTTTTAAAACTAATTTTTAAGACCCGTTCAAGGCACCCTGAATGTAGGTCAGTAAGTCAGTAGGTTTGTAGGTCAGTCGGTCAGTAGGCCAATGGGGCACTGGGTCAGTAGGTCAGTGGGTCAGTGGGCCACTGGGTCACTGGGTCAGTAGGTCAGTGGGTCACTGGGTCAGTAGGTCAGTGGGTCACTGGGTCACTGGGTCAGTAGGTCAGTGGGTCACTGGGTCACTGGGTCAGTGGGTCAGTATGTCAGTAGGTCACTGGGTCACTGGGTCAGTAGGTCAGTGGGTCAGTGGGCCACTGGGTCACTGGGTCAGTAGGTCAGTGGGTCACTGGGTCACTGGGTCACTGGGTCAGTGGGTCAGTATGTCAGTAGGTCACTGGGTCAGTGGGCCACTGGGTCACTGGGTCAGTAGGTCAGTGGGTCACTGGGTCACTGGGTCACTGGGTCACTGGGTCAGTGGGTCAGTATGTCAGTAGGTCACTGGGTCACTGGGTCAGTAGGTCAGTGGGTCACTGGGTCACTGGGTCAGTGGGTCAGTTGGTCAGTGGGTCAGTAGGTCAGGTTAGTGGGTCAACACAGAAGATCTCGAGAACTACTGGACACAGAACTATGAAATTCAAAAGGGAGGTTAAGTATTACTATACCCGATA
This sequence comes from Philereme transversata, assembly GCA_963924445.1. Taxonomy (NCBI): domain Eukaryota; kingdom Metazoa; phylum Arthropoda; class Insecta; order Lepidoptera; family Geometridae; genus Philereme; species Philereme transversata. Next base: position 12,639,552 of record OZ004353.1, read on the forward strand.
TACTGACCTGTAAATATCACGACTACCCTCTCACTATCCCAGTTAATTTATAAAAATGGCAAAATTCGGTCAAAATAAGGCTTTTTTGAAAATTTCAAAAATGCAGACCTATTAATAATAATGAATCCCAAAGTTTGGCCTTTTTACAACAACATAATATACAACTAACATTACTATTATTCTATATATATTTATTTCTTAATTTGCTATTTTTACAATTTATAAGTTACTTAATTAATACATACATACACTATTACTATTTATTACTACTATGCCTATGTTACTATTATATATTTAACATTTTATATTAACATAGTTTCTTAATCTATTTTATATTTGTTACAGATACTACAGATTATAGTCTTCTCCTGATGTGCGCTGCGTCATGGATGGTGCATCGGCCAGCGACGACTTGCCCTCTTCGGCGTTTCCAGCTTTCGGTCCAAAGTGGTATGGTAATTATTTTAAGATTTATGTTGCTAAATTTTTTTAAATACTGTAATTTTGTTCATTAATTTCCCTATGTTTTCCTATCTGTTGTTCCTTTAATTTTTGTTGTACTTAAATATTTTTTTACCCCTTTTAAACTAGGCCAGTTTCTTATGAAACTGGACCCAGTTTACCGTTTTGAATTTACTTTATTGCCCTATTTATTTTTATTAATCTATATTTTCACATTTTTGTTTTGAGTACCATACCCCTGTGGACCGAGGCCGCGAGATCTGCGTGGCGATTTGCGTTCGAGACAGACTTGGTGCCCTCAACAATACGCTGTCGTTCACCTCGCCAACGCGTCCCACTTCCGCCTCACCGGGCAGTCGTCGCTAAAGGCGTCGTGGTCCGCCTTTTCAAGCTTTGCCTTGTTGCAATTGACGCAGCTTGGGGGGGCGTTAGCCATCCAATCAGCACACTCTGTTCTCATGTGCGGCCCCCCACAGTGACTGCATACGTCGATTGCATCATGGCAGAACTTCTTCCCGTGCCCATCAACATCATATCAGTATTAGGACGTCCACTGTTAAACAAAGGGTTTCTCATAGATTTCCACCAATCTTATGCAGCAATTTTCTAAAATAGCACCAACAGCTTCCACAGCAATCTATGTTAGCTCGATTTTTTTTAATTTATTCGCCTCTGAGAGGAGCTGGCTTACGGTGGCACTGGACCGTTGTGAGTGGCAAAAATGCGGGGAAGCCTTTGCCCAACAATGGGACAATACGGGTGGTAACGCCATCTATTAGGGCCACAGACAAACATTAAACCTTATTCCATTTTATATTTTATCTGTCCTTGAGTCCTTGAACCCCTTCGACCATCATCAACTTATATTCATTCACATTCCAGCAATTATTACGTCTATCTATCGCAATCTTGCATCAAAAACAAATCAAATTTAATCATAAAAACTCTGGTTTACCGGAAGAATTCAACGCTGTGTAAAATAAACTAACCAGAATAAATAAAAACCAAGTGTCTGTGGTGAAATATCAAGGAACCAGCCAGCCGCTGCGACTCGAAGAAGAAATCATGTGAGTTCGCATTTTTTTTTTTTTTTTTATTTCCCTGTCCGGGCGCAGAGGCCCGGCTCGCGAGCTATCCTACACTACCTCTAACTTGATCAGAGACCTTGGTGTTACTGTTTTGTCTGTCTTTCGGTTAGTTTCTTTAGGGTTGCGTTTATTTATTGACCAAAATTTTCTTATATCTAACATCTATTACAATTTTTCTTAACTTAAGTTACTTAATTCTAATATTTTATTACGTATGCTACTATATATTACTTGCATAATATACAACTAACATTACTATTATTCTATATATATTTATTTCTTAATTTGCTATTTTACAATTTATAAGTTACTTAATTAATACATACATACACTATTACTATTTATTACTACTATGCCTATGTTACTATTATATATTTAACAATATATATTAACATAGTTTCTTAATCTATTTTATATTTGTTACAGATACTACAAATTATAGTCTTCTCCTGATGTGCGCTGCGTCATGGATGGTGCATCGGCCAACGACGACTTGCCCTCTTCGGCGTTTCCAGCTTTCGGTCCAAAGTGGTATGGTAATTATTTTAAGATTTATGTTGCTAAATTTTTTAAAATACTGTAATTTTGTTCATTAATTTAATTACTTTAGTTTAATAAGTTTATAGGACACATTTAAATTTATTTAAATTCTATTTTACTCTTTTATAATTTGATTGTGTTCTTTTTGAGTTATATATTTGTGTTTTATTGTACGTATCCGACGCCCTTTACACGTCGCATACTTTTACACATTGACGTCCCTAAAAAGCCAGATTTAAGCGAGCTACACAATGTTCGGTATCAGGACTCCGCCCAGCAAGGTGGCGACTGAGAACTCTCCATCATTAATAAAAATAAATAGGGCAATAAAGTAAATTCAAAACGGTAAACTGGGTCCAGTTTCATAAGAAACTGGCCTAGTTTAAAAGGGGTAAAAAAATATTTAAGTACAACAAAAATTAAAGGAACAACAGATAGGAAAACATAAATTTGTCATTAAATGTGTCCTATAAACTAAAGTAAAATATTTATTTACAATATTCCAAGATCTTTGGAAGTCAAATTTGCCGTCCAGCAATGCAATATAAATTTTTTAAAACTAATTTTTAAGACCCGTTCAAGGCACCCTGAATGTAGGTCAGTAAGTCAGTAGGTTTGTAGGTCAGTCGGTCAGTAGGCCAATGGGGCACTGGGTCAGTGGGTCAGTATGTCAGTAGGTCACTGGGTCACTGGGTCAGTAGGTCAGTGGGTCAGTGGGCCACTGGGTCACTGGGTCAGTAGGTCAGTGGGTCACTGGGTCACTGGGTCACTGGGTCACTGGGTCAGTGGGTCAGTATGTCAGTAGGTCACTGGGTCAGTGGGCCACTGGGTCAGTAGGTCAGTGGGTCACTGGGTCACTGGGTCACTGGGTCAGTAGGTCAGTGGGTCACTGGGTCACTGGGTCACTGGGTCAGTGGGTCAGTATGTCAGTAGGTCACTGGGTCAGTAGGTCAGTGGGTCACTGGGTCACTGGGTCAGTGGGTCAGTTGGTCAGTGGGTCAGTAGGTCAGGTTAGTGGGTCAACACAGAAGATCTCGAGAACTACTGGACACAGAACTATGAAATTCAAAAGGGAGGTTAACTATTACTATACCCGATATACTGACCTGTAAATATCACGACTACCCTCTCACTATCCCAGTAATTTTATAAAAATGGCAAAATTCGGTCAAAATTAGGCTTTTTTGAAAATTTCAAAAATGCAGACCTATTAATAATAATGAATCCCAAAGTTTGGCCTTTTTACAACAACATAATATACAACTAACATTACTATTATTCTATATATATTTATTTCTTAATTTGCTATTTTTACAATTTATAAGTTACTTAATTAATACATACATACACTATTACTATTTATTACTACTATGCCTATGTTACTATTATATATTTAACAATATATATTAACATAGTTTCTTAATCTATTTTATATTTGTTACAGATACTACAGATTATAGTCTTCTCCTGATGTGCGCTGCGTCATGGATGGTGCATCGGCCAGCGACGATTTGCCCTCTTCGGCGTTTCCAGCTTTCGGTCCAAAGTGGTATGGTAATTATTTTAAGATTTATTTTGCTAAATTTTTTAAAATACTGTAATTTTGTTCATTAATTTCCCTATGTTTTCCTATCTGTTGTTCCTTTAATTTTTGTTGTACTTAAATATTTTTTACCCCTTTTAAACTAGGCCAGTTTCTTATGAAACTGGACCCCGTTTACCGTTTTGAATTTACTTTATTGCCCTATTTATTTTTATTAATCTATATTTTCACATTTTTGTTTTGAGTACCATACCCCTGTGGACCGAGGCCGCGAGATCTGCGTGGCGATTTGCGTTCGAGACAGACTTGGTGCCCTCAACAATACGCTGTCGTTCACCTCGCCAACGCGTCCCACTTCCGCCTCACCGGGCAGTCGTCGCTAAAGGCGTCGTGGTCCGCCTTTTCAAGCTTTGCCTTGTTGCAATTGACGCAGCTTGGGGGGCGTTAGCCATCCAATCAGCACACTCTGTTCTCATGTGCGGCCCCCCACAGTGACTGCATACGTCGATTGCATCATGGCAGAACTTCTTCCCGTGCCCATCAACATCATATCAGTATTAGGACGTCCACTGTTAAACAAAGGGTTTCTCATAGATTTCCACCAATCTTATGCAGCAATTTTCTAAAATAGCACCAACAGCTTCCACAGCAATCTTTGTTAGCTCGATTTTTTTTAATTTATTCGCCTCTGAGAGGAGCTGGCTTACGGTGGCACTGGACCGTTGTGAGTGGCAAAAATGCGGGGAAGCCTTTGCCCAACAATGGGACAATACGGGTGGTAACGCCATCTATTAGGGCCACAGACAAACATTAAACCTTATTCCATTTTATATTTTATCTGTCCTTGAGTCCTTGAACCCCTTTTTCCCTGTCCGGGCGCAGATGCCCGGCTCGCGAGCTATCCTACACTACCTCTAACTTGATCAGAGACCTTGGTGTTACTGTTTTGTCTGTCTTTCGGTTAGTTTCTTTAGGGTTGCGTTTATTTATTGACCAAAATTTTCTTATATCTAACATCTATTACAATTTTTCTTAACTTAAGTTACTTAATTCTAATATTTTATTACGTATGCTACTATATATTATTTGCATAATATACAACTAACATTACTATTATTCTATATATATTTATTTCTTAATTTGCTATTTTTACAATTTATAAGTTACTTAATTAATACATACATACACTATTACTATTTATTACTGTAACAAATCCTGACCTCCCTATATAAATTAGAAGTCTACCTGAGCCTATGGTCTAGAGCTTAAAGCTATCTTGAATCGAAAATAATCCTATCTGTGATTTTGGCCATCCTAAGTGTGATCGTCTAGAATTGAATTTATTTTACGTTGTGTAAATGATTTGGAGAAATAAATGAAATAGTAATACTGATATAATTTGGCTTTAATAAACTATACAAATAACAAGAATTAAATGTTATTAATCAATTGAATTTTGAATATCGCAAGAGTGCATATAATCATTTAGAATAAAATGAATTTAATTATGACAAGACTTAATAGGTTAGTAAATCTAAATTAGTACTGTTCTTAATATTATCTTAAAGCTAAGCCCCGGGAATAGGGTCTCGAAATAGCTGAAAAGAAAAGAAAAGGTTTATGTTAGTTTTGTGTATGTAGTAATTATAATATTTTGATTTATTTTGTGAAGGGCCCCTACCCACATACACCCTGCATGCGATGTATGGCTAGAAATGTCTTGTTCTAGGAGAGAACTTAGGGATGGGGAAAATTTCTAGTCTTGCGAAGCAGGAGGGATCAGGTAAGGAAATGGGAAAGGCGCCTATTTACCCTCAAACCCCATGATAACTAAACTAGCTAAGCTACGTGATTTAATAAAAAGCAGTATCAAACATCCAGGACAGAGGTTGAGCGTACGGGTTGGAGGGGGTCAGACACAGGCCTCGCCTTACAGAACCTGAGAGACAATTTATGGCGGGGCTTCGCCCCTCCGCGGACGGCAGCCACGTGAACCCAGGAGTTTCCACTGAATTTTATTAGATCGATTGATTTCAGAGTATAAAGTAGATGAATTGAAAATGTGTTCGCAATATAGTCCCTTGTTGAATAAAATAATAGAACTATCACGAAATAATTATAGGAACATGGAAGGAAGTTTGATTGGTTATGACGGCAAAAGCGACTCCTTCCCGGCTAAGCTGTGAATGACTATAAAAAATACCATGCATAAATTGGTTAGACAAGTTTCACGTTCGAACCGCTTCCTTCGTACAATCTGTTTGGGAGAATTTGATAATTATCGCAATACTTAGTACTAAACATAGACTAAATTTTTATCATTATAATAAGTCTGTATGAACCTGTAAATGCTGAAAATAAGGTTAATATTACATCTACCTAATTTACTAACTGCCTCCGATGACATTAGCATATATCCTTTTGAAAACTTATTATACCGTAAGAATATTATATAGTTATATGTATCCGTCATCCTATATCATTATTGGACCTTAACCAAAGAGATTTCTAACCAAAACATAAGGATTAATTTAGCGATCGTTGAAAAGGCTCCCAAATATTAAGATTAATATTTGCTAAAAGGTTTAAATTGTCTTATGTGCTAGCGTTACCAGATATTCACTGAGTTTACTCACTAATCTAAAACTGAATCTATAAAATAACTAAGTCAACACTGATTCTACTAGACCTTGATTCATCAAGTCTCATGATATCCGCTCCCCCTGAAACCTCTCGACCGCCTTCGGACTCGACCCCTGACCGTCTGTCCAGAGTGATTTCGCATTTCCAATCTCTTACGAAAAATCCCTTACCACAATTTAAGGTGGTCACGCCTCTATTTCTACAAACAACCAATCAATATTCAATATTTTGAAATTCGTTACAAGGTGTGTCTTTCCCACGTTAGCACAGACGTACAAAAAAGTTAAGTGTTAGAATTTCTAGAAGAGAGGCGCCCACTTGTTTCAAACCCATTTTAGCTAAAATTTATTGACTGACATCATAAAAAAAATACTAATTTATTGCGTTGAGAATTTTAAAAGCATTCTCTAATTTCTATCTTCAAGTGTTTTCGTTTTAAAATAAAAAACACGTAAATCTCAGCCTTTCAGCGAGTACAGAAAGAACTATATTCTCAACTTGTATTTTTAATCATTCTAAACTAAAGAATTAAGTTCACAAGTCCTCTCTCAAGTGTAATACTTAATCGTTATCAGATGTTACTTTAAAATATTAGCAAGCCAATAATTTACCGCGTATTAAATCAGGCCTCAAATAAAAGTTCGTTACATTACTACTATGCCTATGTTACTATTATATATTTAACAATATATATTAACATAGTTTCTTAATCTATTTTATATTTGTTACAGATACTACAGATTATAGTCTTCTCCTGATGTGCGCTGCGTCATGGATGGTGCATCGGCCAGCGACGACTTGCCCTCTTCGGCGTTTCCAGCTTTCGGTCCAAAGTGGTATGGTAATTATTTTAAGATTTATGTTGCTAAATTTTTTAAAATACTGTAATTTTGTTCATTAATTTCCCTATGTTTTCCTATCTGTTGTTCCTTTAATTTTTGTTGTACTTAAATATTTTTTTACCCCTTTTAAACTAGGCCAGTTTCTTATGAAACTGGACCCAGTTTACCGTTTTGAATTTATTTTATTGCCCTATTTATTTTTATTAATCTATATTTTCACATTTTTGTTTTGAGTACCATACCCCTGTGGACCGAGGCCGCGAGATCTGCGTGACGATTTGCGTTCGAGACAGACTTGGTGCCCTCAACAATACGCTGTCGTTGACCTCGCCAACGCGTCCCACTTCCGCCTCACCGGGCAGTCGTCGCTAAAGGCGTCGTGGTCCGCCTTTTCAAGCTTTGCCTTGTTGCAATTGACGCAGCTTGGGGGGGCGTTAGCCATCCAATCAGCACACTCTGTTCTCATGTGCGGCCCCCCACAGTGACTGCATACGTCGATTGCATCATGGCAGAACTTCTTCCCGTGCCCATAACCCAGGCAGCGCGAGCATTGGATCAGGGGAGACTGGTCCGCAACCCTAACTTTTTGGATGTCGATGTGGACGGCACCCGCGCCGGTGAGCCGCTGCCAGACGGCGGGCGAGACCCGAGCAACTACATGGACTGTAAGCGGGTTTCTCACCCTCCGTCTGTACCGGACCTCGACGCGGAAGTCCCCCTCACCCACATCCTCAAGCAAATTTCCATTTTGGCCCCTAATTGCCTTCACAATATCCTCATCGGTATTTACTTTGGAGACTCCGTACAGCACCAAGAGGGGGTCCTTATTCTTGATGTCCTCTACTTTGAGAGAACATCCTTTTTCTGTTAACTTTTCCTTTACTTTTCTTAGTTCTGCCTTGTCTTTGCAACTTAGAATGACTTTCCGATCCTTGGCCTTTCTGATCCTGTCAATTCTTGTCCCCTCATCCTTGGCATTTATCGCTTTCCTTACTCTGTCATAAACCTCCTCTCCGGTGTCCTGGTCGTCTTTCGACGTGATTATGACAGAGTGCATCGCAGCTGGCTCTGCCGGTGGCCTCTTCGGCGAGCCAGCCACGACGTTCGCGTAGGTGGGGGCCACTTCCAAGGCCTTCTGGTGGTTTTCTAGGGTTTCCCTCAGTGACTCCATCTTGGCTGCATTTTCCCGTATTAATTTGGAGTGGTCATCCATCCTCCTTAATATTTCTTCGTTGCAGGGGGCAGGGTGAGGAGGAAGTGGAGGGTGTAAAGTGTCCTCCTCTTTCTTCCCATCCTGTCCCTTGCTCTGGATTCTTGTTACTTCTTTGGCCTCTGACTCCTTCACGAGCTGATAGAGCCGCTCCACAGCTGCAGTGATCCCCTCTTTATACTCTGTTTTAATGTTTCTAGAGCTACTGAGGCAGAGCTTAGCCCTATTCAGGCATGCCCTAGCCTCAGCGACTCTAGAGGGGTGAGTTGGTTTTGGGGGGGGGGCGTCCGAGGCATCCGTCAATGATGTTCGGGTTTTTGGCCTCGAGGGGCCCGCTATTGGCACCACCACCCTCTTCGGAGACGTCTTTGCGGCTCTTGCCTCTGTCTCCCGTAAGTCAGTAGGTTTGTAGGTCAGTCGGTCAGTAGGCCAATGGGGCACTGGGTCAGTGGGTCAGTATGTCAGTAGGTCACTGGGTCACTGGGTCAGTAGGTCAGTGGGTCAGTGGGCCACTGGGTCACCGGGTCATTAGGTCAGTGGGTCACTGGGTCAGTAGGTCAGTGGGTCACTGGGTCACTGGGTCACTGGGTCAGTAGGTCAGTGGGTCACTGGGTCACTGGGTCACTGGGTCAGTGGGTCAGTATGTCAGTAGGTCACTGGGTCAGTAGGTCAGTAGGTCAGTGGGCCACTGGGTCACTGGGTCAGTAGGTCAGTGGGTCACTGGGTCACTGGGTCACTGGGTCAGTATGTCAGTAGGTCACTGGGTCAGTGGGCCACTGGGTCACTGGGTCAGTAGGTCAGTGGGTCACTGGGTCACTGGGTCACTGGGCCAGTAGGTCAGTGGGTCACTGGGTCACTGGGTCACTGGGTCACTGGGTCAGTGGGTCAGTATGTCAGTAGGTCACTGGGTCACTGGGTCAGTAGGTCAGTGGGTCACTGGGTCACTGGGTCAGTGGGTCAGTTGGTCAGTGGGTCAGTAGGTCAGGTTAGTGGGTCAACACAGAAGATCTCGAGAACTACTGGACACAGAACTATGAAATTCAAAAGGGAGGTTAACTATTACTATACCCGATATACTGACCTGTAAATATCACGACTACCCTCTCACTATCCCAGTTAATTTATAAAAATGGCAAAATTCGGTCAAAATTAGGCTTTTTTGAAAATTTCAAAAATGCAGACCTATTAATAATAATGAATCCCAAAGTTTGGCCTTTTTACTTTTTACCTACTACTGATTCCCAGGGTACCTTGAATGTGGGTCAAAGGGTCAACACACAATAACTTTTAAAATACTTATCAAAAAATTTTGAAATTTAAAATGTACATAGAAAAACTAATTACTAACTATATAAAACAATAAAATTTAGACCTAAAATATTTACTTTAGATGTTATAAGCTTTTTTATAAACACGATTTTTAAAATTGTCCGTAAAATGTTCAAAGTTGACCCTTTCTAAAATTTTCTTGTGCCTCCGCACTCGTCGCACTGGTGTCCTGGTGTTGCCGTTTTCCGTTTTCGTCCAGCTGCCCTGGGTCCAGACCTCGTGGCCACGTGGTTTTCGGTTTTTCCGGATTAACTTCCGTGCGCCTGCACGGAAAAATCCGGAAAAAGGGCCGACGTGTAGGGGCCTACGAGGCGCTCCTTCGGGCAGTGTAAAAAACCGGGGTCACCACTGAAAAACGTTCAGCGGATTTTTTCTAAGTTGTTGTAAGTATGATCGGTGTTATGTTTATATCGGTGTAATGTGGGACTTTTCAAGGGTGTTTTTGTAATGTTATGTAACTTATAAACGTTAGTCAAGAGTTTTTGTTTTGAATAATGGCGCTAATTGAAATACAACTAATAATTTTATGATTAACTTGTTAACTACCAAAAGTTGTCTGGAAGAGATCGCCCATAGTTCATTATCAACATCATATCAGTATTAGGACGTCCACTGTTAAACAAAGGGTTTCTCATAGATTTCCACCAATCTTATGCAGCAATTTTCTAAAATAGCACCAACAGCTTCCACAGCAATCTTTGTTAGCTCGATTTTTTTTAATTTATTCGCCTCTGAGAGGAGCTGGCTTACGGTGGCACTGGACCGTTGTGAGTGGCAAAAATGCGGGGAAGCCTTTGTCCAACAATGGGACAATACGGGTGGTAACGCCATCTATTAGGGCCACAGACAAACATTAAACCTTATTCCATTTTATATATTATCTGTCCTTGAGTCCTTGAACCCCTTCGACCATCATCAACTTATTCATTCACATTCCAGCAATTATTACGTCTATCTATCGCAATCTTGCATCAAAAACAAATCAAATTTAATCATAAAAACTCTGGTTTACCGGAAGAATTCAACGCTGTGTAAAATAAACTAACCAGAATAAATAAAAACCAAGTGTCTGTGGTGAAATATCAAGGAACCAGCCAGCCGCTGCGACTCGAAGAAGAAATCATGTGAGTTCGCATTTTTTTTTTTTTTTTTTTTTTTTTTCCCTGTCCGGGCGCAGAGGCCCGGCCCGCGAGCTATCCTACACTACCTCTAACTTGATCAGAGACCTTGGTGTTACTGTTTTGTCTGTCCTTCGGTTAGTTTCTTTAGGGTTGCGTTTATTTATTGACCAAAATTTTCTTATATCTAACATCTATTACAATTTTTCTTAACTTAAGTTACTTAATTCTAATATTTTATTACGTATGCTACTATATATTATTTGCATAATATACAACTAACATTACTATTATTCTATATATATTTATTTCTTAATTTGCTATTTTTACAATTTATCAGTTACTTAATTAATACATACATACACTATTACTATTTATTACTACTATGCCTATGTTACTATTATATATTTAACAATATATATTAACATAGTTTCTTAATCTATTTTATATTTGTTACAGATACTACAGATTATAGTCTTCTCCTGATGTGCGCTGCGTCATGGATGGTGCATCGGCCAGCGACGACTTGCCCTCTTCGGCGTTTCCAGCTTTCGGTCCAAAGTGGTATGGTAATTATTTTAAGATTTATGTTGCTAAATTTTTTAAAATACTGTAATTTTGTTCATTAATTTCCCTATGTTTTCCTATCTGTTGTTCCTTTAATTTTTGTTGTACTTAAATATTTTTTACCCCTTTTAAACTAGGCCAGTTTCTTATGAAACTGGACCCAGTTTACCGTTTTGAATTTACTTTATTGCCCTATTTATTTTTATTAATCTATATGTAACGGGCCGGACCTGAATGATTCCTCCACAGTAATAAATTCGGAAGATAACATTCGTTTTCGTAATATTATAAAATATTAATATTTATGAATAGCACATACTTGTTCATTCAGTCATTACGTATTTAAATCAATCTGGGATTTAGAAAAAGCTGCAATATATTATAACGCCTAGTGCCATCTCTTGGATTACTCATCTATTGTATGCGGTGTTTGATCTAGATAAATTGTAAATTGACATACTATCACGACGCTAGATGACAGTAGCTGTTGGATGAAGTGACGTGGAGATTGAACAAAATGATTTATCATCTATGGGAAGAGTTGCGCTACTCGCCGGAAGGGGGTCGACTGACTAGCAATTTGCCAATGGGCAGAGTTCCACTGCTCACCGGTAGGGGATCGACAGACTATCAAGTTCTCTATGAAATAGGTTTCAATACACGGCATTATGGGTATGCAAGTAGAAGGCGAAGCTGGATAGAACGGAATATTGTCTATGCTATCATAAATTCGGGGGTGAATTAATATGAAACTTCGTGATATTACAAAATAATAATATTATTAATAGAAAATAATTGATTGTGCATTTTTTCTTTGAATTACGTGAAGCCATTTGGTTACTGTTGAATAAGTTTAGTATTTGTATAAAATAATTTATCATCTGTGAAGAGAGGTTTCGCTACTCGCCGCTAGAGGTTGGAGACGGCGGTTCGAGGGCTGAAGTACGGGGGGAAGGGACTGAACGCCTTAAATACGACGGAGCGGCGACGCTCGATCTCTTTTCTCGTGCTCTGGTTCCTCGTGAACTTCTCGGGACGTTTTACCGCGGGGGCTCTTGTCTCGTGCTCTTTTCTCGTGCTCTGGTTCCTCGTGAACTTCTCGGGACGTTTTACCGCGGGGGCTCTTTTCTCGTGCTCTGGTTCCTCGTGAACTTCTCGGGACGTTTTACCGCGGGAGCTCTTTTCTCGTGCTCTGGTTCCTCGTGAACTTCTCGGGACGTTTTACCGCGGGAGCTCTTTTCTCGTGCTCTGGTTCCTCGTGAACTTCTCGGGACGTTTTACCGCGGGGGCTCTTTTCTCGGATTCGTGCAGGAATGTATTGAATTGGATCCTAACAGAGTAATTTATTTGTGTGAATTTAAATGTAATTGTTGTATATCCGAGTTATTTACATTGAGGGTTAAATGGGGTAAATTTTGGATGGAAAATACTTAAAATAATAATAATAATAATTAAACTTAAATACAATAAAAATAATTTAAAAATATTTTTATATATTATGTTAAATACGGGAAAAAAATCTTTTGATGAATTGTTTTAGTAAATAATAATAAAAAAAGAAATTAAAATAAAATAATCAGAGAATGTGTATTTTAAATATGGAAAAAAAATTCTTTTGATGGATTCTTTTAAAATTAAATTAAAATTAAAATTAAATTAAAATTAAATTAAAATTAAATTAAAATTAAATTAAATTAAAATTAAATTAAAATTAAATTAAAATTAAATTAAAATTAAATTAAAATTAAATTAAAATTAAAAATAAATTAAAATTAAATTAAATTAAAATTAAATTAAAATTAAATTAAAATTAAATTAAAATTAAATTAAAATTAAATTAAAATTAAATTAAAATTAAATTAAAATTAAATTAAAATTAAATTAAAATTAAATTAAAATTAAATTAAAATTAAATTAAAATTAAATTAAAATTAAATTAAAATTAAATTAAAATTAAATTAAAATTAAATTAAAATTAAATTAAAATTAAATTAAAATTAAATTAAAATTAAATTAAAATTAAATTAAAATTAAATTAAAATTAAATTAAAATTAAATTAAAATTAAATTAAAATTAAATTAAAATTAAAATTAAATTAAAATTAAAATTAAATTGACATTAAATTGAGATTGAATTGAGATTGAATTGAGATTGAATTGAGATTGAATTGAGATTGAATTGAGATTGAATTGAGATTGAATTGAGATTGAATTGAGATTGAATTGAGATTGAATTGAGATTGAATTGAAATTGAATTGAAATTGAATTGAAATTGAATTGAAATTGAATTGAAATTGAATTGAAATTGAATTGAAATTGAATTGAAATTGAATTGAAATTGAATTGAAATTGAATTGAAATTGAATTGAGATTGAATTGAGATTGAATTGAAATTGAATTGAAATTGAATTGAAATTGAATTGAAATTGAATTGAAATTGAATTGAAATTGAATTCAAATTGAATTAAAATAAAATAAAATAAAATTATTTTTAATATGGTAAAAAATAGCTTTTAATAAACTATACATTTTTCAAGTTATAAAAAAAATGGAAATAGAATAAAAATAAAATAATTTTAAAATATTTTAAATACAAACCAAACTAATACTTTTGATGAATTGTGAATTGTTTTAGCAATAAAAAAGTAATAATAATAATTTAATTAATACACAAATTGTGAATTGTTTTAGTAAATTTAAAATAAAATATAAATAAAATGATTTCATAATAATAAAAAAATTTACAAATCGTTAATTGTTCTAGCAAATAAAAAAAAAAAGTACATGATACCGGAAACAGAAAAACCACCTTTGCAATTAGATAGATAGATAATTCCTTTATTGCACACCATTTAAATACAATCATTTATAAGAAAATACACTCTTAAACAATAGGTACAATGGGCGGCCTTATCGCTAAAAGCGATCTCTTCCAGGCAACCTTTATATCAATTAGATGTAATGAATTCATTTCACGGGGCGAACTATATTAGTGTAATAGATATGAATAATGCCTATTTTCAAATACCTATTTCAGAGGCTAGTAAGAAATATACGGGGTTCTCATTTAATGGTAAATCTTATGTGTACAATATACTGCCACAAGGATAAAAAAACATCAGTGGGAAGTTTTAGTACAGCAATGGATGTGATATTGGGGCACTAGGTTAGAGAATTCTGTGTAAATTACTTAGATGACCTAGCTATAATAAGTACCCGTTCTCTAGAGCAACATATCAAACAATTTGATATAGTTTTGAGAAAATTACAAATGGCAGGAGTGACTTGTAACATGAAAAAGTATGAATTCTTTTGTAAATAGGTCAAAATGTTAGAATATATAATTTCAACACAGGGATTACGAACGGATCCAGATAAGGTAAAAACAATACAGGAATTTCCCGTTCCGAAAAAAGTAAAACATGTAAGAGCATTTCTGAGGTTGTATAACTTCTATAGAAGATTTATACCTGAATACAGTGTTCATACACTGATATTTATATGATATTTTAAAGAAAAGTACGGGATGGCTATGGGGCGATAGAGAACAAAAAGCATTTGACAGGATTAAAAATTGTTCTTATGAATACAGTTCTAATACAGTTCTTAATACAGTGACATCATCCAAACTTCAGTAGTCCTTACTTACAGACAGACAGTTCAGGGGTTGTAATTGCGGGAGCATTGTATTCAAGAATTCTACCTAACAGATACCAAAAAGATGTATAGAGCGTTGTGGTGGAGGAGTCATTTAGGTTTGGCTAAATTGGTTAAAATTAGATATTTGGGAAAACTTAAGTCGAATTTATAAAAAAAAAATAGTATATTTATAATTAACTAATTAACTTTGATGACAATAAATACATTATTATGTTGCCGGGATTTATAGAATTTGATGAACAAAATTATACATATAATCGAGAATTCAAGTAAGATATTGGTCCAAATTGGAAATTTCTTTGTTAAGAATCCATTATCTTGAAGTCACAAATTTGATGGGAGTGTTGATTTGTATGACATAATGAAAAGTCACGGAAGTTGAGACTTATGGAAATGTCAGACTGTAGATAATATTAATAAGTGTGAGTGGAAAAAAGAGGATAATGAACGTATAGAAATTAAAATTCGAATCAGAATGGAGGGTCATGCTTATTCAACATTTACCGGAATTTGGGGCGGTTTGTTTAATTTTTATTTCATACATGCACCACAAACAGATTTTATGAAGGAAAAGTTTGGTGTTAGGTTAGAGATCTTATCAGATATTAGAAATAATGATATCTGTGATCTAAACTGCAGCTGAGGCTGACTTCATGAAATCTCACACAACACATATTAGGCTCGAACTAAGCACACTATACACGCTCCGGATTGAAGGTGGATTACTGTTCCGTATTGGTACTAGACGGGGTGTACTGGAAATAGGTAGCTATGCAAATTGCTGTGGGTGAGGTCTATGTTGCGCGGGGTATTGTTGGGTATCCACGGGAAAATCGAGAGAATGATTATTCCTTTGCAGCCCCTACAGTATACTAATAGGGTTGATCTTGCCTCACAACCAAGGTTCCCTGACACAATATATACCAGTTAGCTGGTGAGGAGGATAGTTGGTTATGTTTTGGTACATTGTAAAGTTTAGACACTGAACGGAGGGGTGATTAATTTTTAATCAGGTTTAAACACACACTACACATTATATGTATGGAAGCAAAATCCGACAAATTAAAGATATTGAGAAAACAAGTACTATAAACAAAAATTAGTAAAACAGGAAGTTTGTAATTGGACTAGTATTGTTGAAATGTTTCCACTTTAACGAATTTATTTGAGAAATAGATTATGATTGAGAGTTTTATTATTTGACAAGGAGTGAGAAAAATTTTCCTTCGGTTTAGTATAAATAACACCTATGTAAAATTTTTGGGGCGACTGTAACGGGCCGGACCTGAATGATTCCTCCACAGTAATAAATTCGGAAGATAACATTCGTTTTCGTAATATTATAAAATATTAATATTTATGAATAGCACATACTTGTTCATTCAGTCATTACGTATTTAAATCAATCTGGGATTTAGAAAAAGCTGCAATATATTATAACGCCTAGTGCCATCTCTTGGATTACTCATCTATTGTATGCGGTGTTTGATCTAGATAAATTGTAAATTGACATACTATCACGACGCTAGATGACAGTAGCTGTTGGATGAAGTGACGTGGAGATTGAACAAAATGATTTATCATCTATGGGAAGAGTTGCGCTACTCGCCGGAAGGGGGTCGACTGACTAGCAATTTGCCAATGGGCAGAGTTCCACTGCTCACCGGTAGGGGATCGACAGACTATCAAGTTCTCTATGAAATAGGTTTCAATACACGGCATTATGGGTATGCAAGTAGAAGGCGAAGCTGGATAGAACGGAATATTGTCTATGCTATCATAAATTCGGGGGTGAATTAATATGAAACTTCGTGATATTACAAAATAATAATATTATTAATAGAAAATAATTGATTGTGCATTTTTTCTTTGAATTACGTGAAGCCATTTGGTTACTGTTGAATAAGTTTAGTATTTGTATAAAATAATTTATCATCTGTGAAGAGAGGTTTCGCTACTCGCCGCTAGAGGTTGGAGACGGCGGTTCGAGGGCTGAAGTACGGGGGGAAGGGACTGAACGCCTTAAATACGACGGAGCGGCGACGCTCGATCTCTTTTCTCGTGCTCTGGTTCCTCGTGAACTTCTCGGGACGTTTTACCGCGGGGGCTCTTGTCTCGTGCTCTTTTCTCGTGCTCTGGTTCCTCGTGAACTTCTCGGGACGTTTTACCGCGGGGGCTCTTTTCTCGTGCTCTGGTTCCTCGTGAACTTCTCGGGACGTTTTACCGCGGGAGCTCTTTTCTCGTGCTCTGGTTCCTCGTGAACTTCTCGGGACGTTTTACCGCGGGAGCTCTTTTCTCGTGCTCTGGTTCCTCGTGAACTTCTCGGGACGTTTTACCGCGGGGGCTCTTTTCTCGTGCTCTGGTTCCTCGTGAACTTCTCGGGACGTTTTACCGCGGGGGCTCTTTTCTCGTGCTCTGGTTCCTCGTGAACTTCTCGGGACGTTTTACCGCGGGGGCTCTTGTCTCGTGCTCTTTTCCCTGGTGATCTTCTCGGGGCTCTGGTTTTCTCGTGACCTTCTCGGGGCGCTTTCTCGGGCTCTTCTCGGGAGTGGTGATATCTCGGTATCTTTTCATTGGGGACATTGCTCGTGGGCTCTTGGGTCGCGCTCTTTGCTCGTGGGCTTTTGCCTCGTGGTCTTTCCCTCGTGGTTCTTCACCCGCTAGCAGCCTGCGGAGACACCCAGAGAATATCAAGGTACGTGCTTGTTAATTTTTACTTACTGCCATTTTAATTATTGTTCTTGTGTTAATGTTTGGTAACCGGATTCGTGCAGGAATGTATTGAATTGGATCCTAACAGAGTAATTTATTTGTGTGAATTTAAATGTAATTGTTGTATATCCGAGTTATTTACATTGAGGGTTAAATGGGGTAAATTTTGGATGGAAAATGTTAGAAGCCTAGATTTATTTTATTTTGAGGGTAGGAATTTTTACTTATTGCCTTTGGCAATTATTGTTCTTGTGTTAATGTTTGGTAATCAGATTCGTGCAGGAATGTATTGAAGTGGATCCAAACAGAGTAAATTATTTGTGTGAATTTAAATGTAATTATTGGATATCCGTGTTATTTACATTGAGGGTTAAATGGGGTGAATTTTGGATGGAAAATCTTAGGAGCCGAGATTTGTTTTATTTTGAGGGTAGGAAAAATTACTGACGGTTAAAGTGATTGTTCCTGAAGTACAGAATGTGGAATTTGGATTCCATATATTGGTTCGGGAATAATTGTTTTGAATTGCGGGGTGCTTATTTAATAAGATAGTTAACGTTGGGGATTGACATCTTACCGTGGCATTTTCTTTTAGTTTAACAATGTTGTCGGTAGGAATCTTGTTAACCGGTAGGGTAGGAAACGCATCAGAGACGGTGGATTCAATAATAGTTTAATAATCGAATTAATTGGTTCATATGATAGGATGGGGGGCGTTAGGAAATACTTCCCTTTACATATTCTATTTATTCTAAGGATGTACGGACAGATTAGCATCAGTATTGCATTTTAAGAAATGATTGACTCAGGATTATATTACACTAAATACAAAAGAACCTTTCACGATTGATGTTTGTATTGGCAGCGATTTGTTTAACTACTTCTATATTCTATTTCTATTTCTATAGTCATAAAGAACGGTGGGTTCATTGGAAAACATAGCTTATGTTATAACAAAGACACAGGAATGTGTAACCTATTGACGGTATAATATTTCTTAGATTGAGTTATCTAGTAAAGGAAAACATGTGGGTAGGAAGATTGGATTCCTAAGTTTGATACGAGTATCTGTTGTTATTCTACGTTGGAAAAGGAAATATTTTAATGTAGCATACGGTATAAAAATATATCAGTATGTAGAACAAAATTCATGTAATAAACTAAACTTAAATGAGAGGGCAATTGTGCTTTTAAGGACGGTGGTTTCAAAAAATACACTTTGTAAGATTGAATACAATGTTGAAATTATAAGATGGACTTGTGAAGTTTGACAATGAAATGAGCTCGGATTCAAGGAAGCAAATAATCTAAGTAAGTTGATTTGATGTTGATAGAATCTTTGAAGGCTAAAGCGCTGGGCTTAATTAGAAACAGATGCGAGAAAAAGGTCTGTTTTCTATTCTATGGAGCCAAGGAAATGAAATTCCGTTAAGATTCATCAGCATTGTTAACTGAAAAGGTACTAGAAACATGAATTGAAGTAATATTCATGGTCAAACTACAGTAAACTAAAGACTTCGATAGCTAATTAAAGCACTTATCTATTTCATGCAAACTAGCCGTTCGGAAAAGTACTAAATACGTCTAGCTTCATTATGAGGTTTTACTAAGTTCTACATTTTAGTGCATTCTGGTAGTGAATTTAAGAATGGGTTAATTGATAGGTTGCCTAGGTATGTTTAGGCTGAGTGTTTTGGCAGATAGATAGTAGGGGGCGGCTATTTTTAGGATCGGAATCGAAAAGGGTAGGGTTCTAGAATAGGCTACGAAGAACCTAAATCGAATGGGTTTAGTTCTAAAAATAAGAACTTTACTGATTCGCAAGATAACCAAAAAAGAATCTACACTTTGCAAAAGATTATGACCTCTAATTCCCTTAATAACGAGTAGGAACAACAGACTACCCACATACAATTTTTATGTTGTCTCAAATATAAGGTTAAGTATACCTAATAATACTTTTAAATTGTGGAAGAGAGATGTCCAGTCTGGTAGTCGAATCTCATTGTCTTCACAGCGGTGGTGGGGCTGTAGACCTAAGATATTTAAACAAGTGTCTTAGCCACAATTATTAATGTCGATAATCAGTTTGTAGGTAGATCAATACGTTCCCAGTGGGTAGGCTATAACTTTAGCACCAAGCTTACAATAGGTAGATCACAATTATCACTAACTAGAATTCTATGGGTATGTCAATGTGTTTAGATAGGTTTAATTATCTCATAAAGTAGGTAGCATGATCTTTGGTACAAGACTCAAATTCCTTAAAAGAAACCGAGTTATTACGGATATCGCGACGTGTGGGTTCCTACCGCAATACTAGATAAATCACGAGGCCAAAATTATTAATCACAATACACTCTTATAGCAGATGTTAATAGGGTTGATAATTTACAAAGTAGGTAGGTCATGACTAAATTGTAGATAGGTAATTTAGATTGTTGTCTGGGGTAAACGTGTGTAAATTCATTGGGGGTTTAGGAGTGGTTTATTTAGGGGGGGTTTTTATCTTGGGGGGTTTAGGGGGGGTTACATATATTTTCACATTTTTGTTTTGAGTACCATACCCCTGTGGACCGAGGCCGCGAGATCTGCGTGGCGATTTGCGTTCGAGACAGACTTGGTGCCCTCAACAATACGCTGTCGTTGACCTCGCCAACGCGTCCCACTTCCGCCTCACCGGGCAGTCGTCGCTAAAGGCGTCGTGGTCCGCCTTTTCAAGCTTTGCCTTGTTGCAATTGACGCAGCTTGGGGGGGCGTTAGCCATCCAATCAGCACACTCTGTTCTCATGTGCGGCCCCCCACAGTGACTGCATACGTCGATTGCATCATGGCAGAACTTCTTCCCGTGCCCATAACCCAGGCAGCGCGAGCATTGGATCAGGGGAGACTGGTCCGCAACCCTAACTTTTTGGATGTCGATGTGGACGGCACCCGCGCCGGTGAGCCGCTGCCAGACGGCGGGCGAGACCCGAGCAACTACATGGACTGTAAGCGGGTTTCTCGCCCTCCGTCTGTACCGGACCTCGACGCGGAAGTCCCCCTCACCCACATCCCAAAGCAAATTTCCATTTTGGCCCCTAATTGCCTTCACAATATCCTCATCGGTATTTACTTTGGAGACTCCGTACAGCACCAAGAGGGGGTCCTTATTCTTGATGTCCTCTACTTTGAGAGAACATCCTTTTTCTGTTAACTTTTCCTTTACTTTTCTTAGTTCTGCCTTGTCTTTGCAACTTAGAATGACTTTCCGATCCTTGGCCTTTCTGATCCTGTCAATTCTTGTCCCCTCATCCTTGGCATTTATCGCTTTCCTTACTCTGTCATAAACCTCCTCTCCGGTGTCCTGGTCGTCTTTCGACGTGATTATGACAGAGTGCATCGCAGCTGGCTCTGCCGGTGGCCTCTTCGGCGAGCCAGCCACGACGTTCGCGTAGGTGGGGGCCACTTCCAAGGCCTTCTGGTGGTTTTCTAGGGTTTCCCTCAGTGACTCCATCTTGGCTGCATTTTCCCGTATTAATTTGGAGTGGTCATCCATCCTCCTTAATATTTCTTCGTTGCAGGGGGCAGGGTGAGGAGGAAGTGGAGGGTGTAAAGTGTCCTCCTCTTTCTTCCCATCCTGTCCCTTGCTCTGGATTCTTGTTACTTCTTTGGCCTCTGACTCCTTCACGAGCTGATAGAGCCGCTCCACAGCTGCAGTGATCCCCTCTTTATACTCTGTTGTAATGTTTCTAGAGCTACTGAGGCAGAGCTTAGCCCTATTCAGGCATGCCCTAGCCTCAGCGACTCTAGAGGGGTGAGTTGATTTTGGGGGGGGGGGGGCGTCCGAGGCGTCCGTCAATGATGTTCGGGTTTTTGGCCTCGAGGGGCCCGCTATTGGCACCACCACCCTCTTCGGAGACGTCTTTGCGGCTCTTGCCTCTGTCTCCCCGATGCTCCTTCTGACCGCAAAGGTCCGGTCATGGTTTGAAGGGAGGCCCGTCTTCTCTACCTTCTCTTCGGCCTTTTTCGGGGGAGAGGTCTCAGTCGCCACCTTGCTGGGCGGAGTCCTGATACCGAACATTGTGTAGCTCGCTTAAATCTGGCTTTTTAGGGACGTCAATGTGTAAAAGTATGCGACGTGTAAAGGGCGTCGGATACGTACAATAAAATACAATTATATAACTCAAAAAGAACACAATAAAATTATAAAAGATTTAAAATAGAATTTAAATAAATTTAAATGTGTCCTATAAACTAAGTAAACTAAAGTAAAATATTTATTTACAATATTCCAAGATCTTTGGAAGTCAAATTTGCCGTCCAGCAATGCAATAAAATTTTTTTAAAACTAATTTTCAAGACCCGTTCAAGGCACCCTGAATGTAGGTCAGTAAGTCAGTAGGTTTGTAGGTCAGTCGATCAGTAGGCCAATGGGGCACTGGGTCAGTGGGTCAGTATGTCAGTAGGTCACTGGGTCACTGGGTCAGTAGGTCAGTGGGTCAGTGGGCCACTGGGTCACTGGGTCAGTAGGTCAGTGGGTCACTGGGTCACTGGGTCACTGGGTCACTGGGTCAGTGGGTCAGTATGTCAGTAGGTCACTGGGTCACTGGGTCAGTGGGCCACTGGGTCACTGGGTCAGTAGGTCAGTGGGTCACTGGGTCACTGGGTCACTGGGTCAGTAGGTCAGTGGGTCACTGGGTCACTGGGTCACTGGGTCACTGGGTCAGTGGGTCAGTATGTCAGTAGGTCACTGGGTCACTGGGTCAGTAGGTCAGTGGGTCACTGGTTCAGTGGGTCAGTTGGTCAGTGGGTCAGTAGGTCAGGTTAGTGGGTCAACACAGAAGATCTCGAGAACTACTGGACACAGAACTATAAAATTCAAAAGGGAGGTTAAGTATTACTATACCCGATATACTGACCTGTAAATATCACGACTACCCTCTCACTATCCCAGTTAATTTATAAAAATGGCAAAATTCGGTCAAAATTAGGCTTTTTTGAAAATTTCAAAAATGCAGACCTATTAATAATAATGAATCCCAAAGTTTGGCCTTTTTACTTTTTACCTACTACTGATTCCCAGGGTACCTTGAATGTGGGTCAAAGGGTCAACACACAATAACTTTTAAAATACTTATCAAAAAATTTTGAAATTTAAAATGTACATAGAAAAACTAATTATTAACTATTTAAAACAATAAAATTTAGACCTAAAATATTTACTTTAGATGTTATAAGCTTTTATATAAACACGATTTTTAAAATTGTCCGTAAAATGTTCAAAGTTGACCCTTTCTAAAATTTTCTTGTGCCTCCGCACTCGTCGCACTGGTGTCCTGGTGTTGCCGTTTTCCGTTTTCGTCCAGCTGCCCTGGGTCCAGACCTCGTGGCCACGTGGTTTTCGGTTTTTCCGGATTAACTTCCGTGCGCCTGCACGGAAAAATCCGGAAAAAGGGCCGACGTGTAGGGGCCTACGAGGCGCTCCTTCGGGCAGTGTAAAAAACCGGCGTCACCACTGAGAAACGTTCAGCGGATTTTTTCTAAGTTGTTGTAAGTATGATCGGTGTTATGTTTATATCGGTGTAATGTGGGACTTTTCAAGGGTGTTTTTGTAATGTTATGTAACTTATAAACGTTGGTCAAGAGTTTTTGTTTTGAATAATGGCGCTAATTGAAATACAACTAATAATTTTATGATTAACTTGTTAATTACCAAAAGTTGTCTGGAAGAGATCGCCCATAGTTCATTATCAACATCATATCAGTATTAGGACGTCCACTGTTAAACAAAGGGTTTCTCATAGATTTCCACCAATCTTATGCAGCAATTTTCTAAAATAGCACCAACAGCTTCCACAGCAATCTTTGTTAGCTCGATTTTTTTTAATTTATTCGCCTCTGAGAGGAGCTGGCTTACGGTGGCACTGGACCGTTGTGAGTGGCAAAAATGCGGGGAAGCCTTTGCCCAACAATGGGACAATACGGGTGGTAACGCCATCTATTAGGGCCACAGACAAACGTTAAACCTTATTCCATTTTATATATTATCTGTCCTTGAGTCCTTGAACCCCTTCGACCATCATCAACTTATATTCATTCACATTCCAGCAATTATTACGTCTATCTATCGCAATCTTGCATCAAAAACAAATCAAATTTAATCATAAAAACTCTGGTTTACCGGAAGAATTCAACGCTGTGTAAAATAAACTAACCAAAATAAATAAAAACCAAGTGTCTGTGGTGAAATATCAAGGAACCAGCCAGCCGCTGCGACTCGAAGAAGAAATCATGTGAGTTCGCATTTTTTTTTTTCCCTGTCCGGGCGCAGAGGCCCGGCTCGCGAGCTATCCTACACTACCTCTAACTTGATCAGAGACCTTGGTGTTACTGTTTTGTCTGTCCTTCGGTTAGTTTCTTTAGGGTTGCGTTTATTTATTGACCAAAATTTTCTTATATCTAACATCTATTACAATTTTTCTTAACTTAAGTTACTTAATTCTAATATTTTATTACGTATGCTACTATATATTATTTGCATAATATACAACTAACATTACTATTATTCTATATATATTTATTTCTTAATTTGCTACTTTTACAATTTATAAGTTACTTAATTAATACATACATACACTATTACTATTTATTACTACTATGCCTATGTTACTATTATATATTTAACAATATATATTAACATAGTTTCTTAATCTATTTTATATTTGTTACAGATACTACAGATTATAGTCTTCTCCTGATATGCGCTGCGTCATGGATGGTGCATCGGCCAGCGACGACTTGCCCTCTTCGGCGTTTCCAGCTTTCGGTCCAAAGTGGTATGGTAATTATTTTAAGATTTATGTTGCTAAATTTTTTAAAATACTGTAATTTTGTTCATTAATTTCCCTATGTTTTCCTATCTGTTGTTCCTTTAATTTTTGTTGTACTTAAATATTTTTTTACCCCTTTTAAACTAGGCCAGTTTCTTATGAAACTGGACCCAGTTTACCGTTTTGAATTTACTTTATTGCCCTATTTATTTTTATTAATGATGGAGAGTTCTCAGTCGCCACCTTGCTGGGCGGAGTCCTGATACCGAACATTGTGTTGCTCGCTTAAATCTGGCTTTTTAGGGACGTCAATGTGTAAAAGTATGCGACGTGTAAAGGGCGTCGGATACGTACAATAAAACACAAATATATAACTCAAAAAGAACACAATCAAATTATAAAAGAGTAAAATAGAATTTAAATAAATTTAAATGTGTCCTATAAACTTATTAAACTAAAGTAATTAAATTAATGAACAAAATTACAGTATTTTAAAAAATTTAGCAACATAAATCTTAAAATAATTACCATACCACTTTGGACCGAAAGCTGGAAACGCCGAAGAGGGCAAGTCGTCGCTGGCCGATGCACCATCCATGACGCAGCGCATATCAGGAGAAGACTATAATCTGTAGTATCTGTAACAAATATAAAATAGATTAAGAAACTATGTTAATATATATTGTTAAATATATAATAGTAACATAGGCATAGTAGTAATAAATAGTAATAGTGTATGTATGTATTAATTAAGTAACTTATAAATTGTAAAAGTAGCAAATTAAGAAATAAATATATATAGAATAATAGTAATGTTAGTTGTATATTATGCAAATAATATATAGTAGCATACGTAATAAAATATTAGAATTAAGTAACTTAAGTTAAGAAAAATTGTAATAGATGTTAGATATAAGAAAATTTTGGTCAATAAATAAACGCAACCCTAAAGAAACTAACCGAAAGACAGACAAAACAGTAACACCAAGGTCTCTGATCAAGTTAGAGGTAGTGTAGGATAGCTCGCGAGCCGGGCCTCTGCGCCCGGACAGGGAAATAAAAAAAAAAAAAAAAAATGCGAACTCACATGATTTCTTCTTCGAGTCGCAGCGGCTGGCTGGTTCCTTGATATTTCACCACAGACACTTGGTTTTTATTTATTCTGGTTAGTTTATTTTACACAGCGTTGAATTCTTCCGGTAAACCAGAGTTTTTATGATTAAATTTGATTTGTTTTTGATGCAAGATTGCGATAGATAGACGTAATAATTGCTGGAATGTGAATGAATATAAGTTGATGATGGTCGAAGGGGTTCAAGGACTCAAGGACAGATAATATATAAAATGGAATAAGGTTTAATGTTTGTCTGTGGCCCTAATAGATGGCGTTACCACCCGTATTGTCCCATTGTTGGGCAAAGGCTTCCCCGCATTTTTGCCACTCACAACGGTCCAGTGCCACCGTAAGCCAGCTCCTCTCAGAGGCGAATAAATTAAAAAAAATCGAGCTAACAAAGATTGCTGTGGAAGCTGTTGGTGCTATTTTAGAAAATTGCTGCATAAGATTGGTGGAAATCTATGAGAAACCCTTTGTTTAACAGTGGACGTCCTAATACTGATATGATGTTGATAATGAACTATGGGCGATCTCTTCCAGACAACTTTTGGTAATTAACAAGTTAATCATAAAATTATTAGTTGTATTTCAATTAGCGCCATTATTCAAAACAAAAACTCTTGACCAACGTTTATAAGTTACATAACATTACAAAAACACCCTTGAAAAGTCCCACATTACACCGATATAAACATAACACCGATCATACTTACAACAACTTAGAAAAAATCCGCTGAACGTTTCTCAGTGGTGACGCCGGTTTTTTACACTGCCCGAAGGAGCGCCTCGTAGGCCCCTACACGTCGGCCCTTTTTCCGGATTTTTCCGTGCAGGCGCACGGAAGTTAATCCGGAAAAACCGAAAACCACGTGGCCACGAGGTCTGGACCCAGGGCAGCTGGACGAAAACGGAAAACGGCAACACCAGGACACCAGTGCGACGAGTGCGGAGGCACAAGAAAATTTTAGAAAGGGTCAACTTTGAACATTTTACGGACAATTTTAAAAATCGTGTTTATAAAAAAGCTTATAACATCTAAAGTAAATCTTTTAGGTCTAAATTTTATTGTTTTATATAGTTAGTAATTAGTTTTTCTATGTACATTTTAAATTTCAAAATTTTTTGATAAGTATTTTAAAAGTTATTGTGTGTTGACCCTTTGACCCACATTCAAGGTACCCTGGGAATCAGTAGTAGGTAAAAAGTAAAAAGGCCAAACTTTGGGATTCATTATTATTAATAGGTCTGCATTTTTGAAATTTTCAAAAAAGCCTAATTTTGACCGAATTTTGCCATTTTTATAAAAATAACTGGGATAGTGAGAGGGTAGTCGTGATATTTACAGGTCAGTATATCGGGTACAGTAATACTTAACCTCCCTTTTGAATTTCATAGTTCTGTGTCCAGTAGTTCTCGAGATCTTCTGTGTTGACCCACTAACCTGACCTACTGACCCACTGACCAACTGACCCACTGACCCAGTGACCCAGTGACACACTGACCTACTGACCCAGTGACCCAGTGGCCCACTGACCCAGTGAGCCAGTGACCTACTGACATACTGACCCACTGACCCAGTGACCCAGTGACCCACTGACCTACTGACCCAGTGACCCAGTGGCCCACTGACCCAGTGACCCAGTGGCCCACTGACCCAGTGACCCAGTGACCTACTGACATACTGACATACTGACCCACTGACCCAGTGACCCAGTGACCCACTGACCTACTGACCCAGTGACTCAGTGGCCCACTGACCCACTGACCTACTGACCCAGTGACCCAGTGACCTACTGACATACTGACCCACTGACCCAGTGCCCCATTGGCCTACTGACCGACTGACCTACAAACCTACTGACTTACTGACCTACATTCAGGGTGCCTTGAACCGGTCTTAAAAATTAGTTTTAAAAAATTTTTATTGCATTGCTGGACGGCAAATTTGACTTCCAAAGTTCTTGGAATATTGTAAATAAATATTTTACTTTAGTTTACTTAGTTTATAGGACACATTTAAATTTATTTAAATTCTATTTTAAATCTTTTATAATTTTATTGTGTTCTTTTTGAGTTATATAATTGTATTTTATTGTACGTATCCGACGCCCTTTACACGTCGCATACTTTTACACATTGACGTCCCTAAAAAGCCAGATTTAAGCGAGCTACACAATGTTCGGTATCAGGACTCCGCCCAGCAAGGTGGCGACTGAGAACTCTCCCCCGAAAAAGGCCGAAGAGAAGGTAGAGAAGACGGGCCTCCCTTCAAACCATGACCGGACCTTTGCGGTCAGAAGGAGCATCGGGGAGACAGAGGCAAGAGCCGCAAAGACGTCTCCGAAGAGGGTGGTGGTGCCAATAGCGGGCCCCTCGAGGCCAAAAACCCGAACATCATTGACGGACGCCTCGGACGCCCCCCCCCCCCCCAAAATCAACTCACCCCTCTAGAGTCGCTGAGGCTAGGGCATGCCTGAATAGGGCTAAGCTCTGCCTCAGTAGCTCTAGAAACATTAAAACAGAGTATAAAGAGGGGATCACTGCAGCTGTGGAGCGGCTCTATCAGCTCATGAAGGAGTCAGAGGCCAAAGAAGTAACAAGAATCCAGAACAAGGGACAGGATGGGAAGAAAGAGGAGGATACTTTACACCCTCCACTTCCTCCTCAACCTGCCCCCTGCAACGAAGAAATATTAAGGAGGATGGATGACCACTCCAAATTAATACGGGAAAATGCAGCCAAGATGGAGTCACTGAGGGAAACCCTAGAAAACCACCAGAAGGCCTTGGAAGTGGCCCCCACCTACGCGAACGTCGTGGCTGGCTCGCCGAAGAGGCCACCGGCAGAGCCAGCTGCGATGCACTCTGTCATAATCACGTCGAAAGACGACCAGGACACCGGAGAGGAGGTTTATGACAGAGTAAGGAAAGCGATAAATGCCAAGGATGAGGGGACAAGAATTGACAGGATCAGAAAGGCCAAGGATCGGAAAGTCATTCTAAGTTGCAAAGACAAGGCAGAACTAAGAAAAGTAAAGGAAAAGTTAACAGAAAAAGGATGTTCTCTCAAAGTAGAGGACATCAAGAATAAGGACCCCCTATTGGTGCTGTACGGAGTCTCCAAAGTAAATACCGATGAGGATATTGTGAAGGCAATTAGGGGCCAAAATGGAAATTTGCTTGGGGATGTGGGTGAGGGGGACTTCCGCGTCGAGGTCCGGTACAGACGGAGGGCGAGAAACCCGCTTACAGTCCATGTAGTTGCTCGGGTCTCGCCCGCCGTCTGGCAGCGGCTCACCGGCGCGGGTGCCGTCCACATCGACATCCAAAAAGTTAGGGTTGCGGACCAGTCTCCCCTGATCCAATGCTCGCGCTGCCTGGGTTATGGGCACGGGAAGAAGTTCTGCCATGATGCAATCGACGTATGCAGTCACTGTGGGGGGCCGCACATGAGAACAGAGTGTGCTGATTGGATGGCTAACGCCCCCCCAAGCTGCGTCAATTGCAACAAGGCAAAGCTTGAAAAGGCGGACCACGACGCCTTTAGCGACGAC
The DNA here is from genome assembly GCA_963924445.1 of Philereme transversata. Lineage (NCBI taxonomy): Eukaryota > Metazoa > Arthropoda > Insecta > Lepidoptera > Geometridae > Philereme > Philereme transversata. The sequence continues at coordinate 12,668,749 of OZ004353.1, forward strand.
TGCCCGGTGAGGCGGAAGTGGGACGCGTTGGCGAGGTCAACGACAGCGTATTGTTGAGGGCACCAAGTCTGTCTCGAACGCAAATCGCCACGCAGATCTCGCGGCCTCGGTCCACAGGGGTATGGTACTCAAAACAAAAATGTGAAAATATAGATTAATAAAAATAAATAGGGCAATAAAGTAAATTCAAAACGGTAAACTGGGTCCAGTTTCATAAGAAACTGGCCTAGTTTAAAAGGGGTAAAAAAATATTTAAGTACAACAAAAATTAAAGGAACAACAGATAGGAAAACATAGGGAAATTAATGAACAAAATTACAGTATTTTAAAAAATTTAGCAACATAAATCTTAAAATAATTACCATACCACTTTGGACCGAAAGCTGGAAACGCCGAAGAGGGCAAGTCGTCGCTGGCCGATGCACCATCCATGACGCAGCGCACATCAGGAGAAGACTATAATCTGTAGTATCTGTAACAAATATAAAATAGATTAAGAAACTATGTTAATATATATTGTTAAATATATAATAGTAACATAGGCATAGTAGTAATAAATAGTAATAGTGTATGTATGTATTAATTAAGTAACTTATAAATTGTAAAAATAGCAAATTAAAAAATAAATATATATAGAATAATAGTAATGTTAGTTGTATATTATGCAAATAATATATAGTAGCATACGTAATAAAATATTAGAATTAAGTAACTTAAGTTAAGAAAAATTGTAATAGATGTTAGATATAAGAAAATTTTGGTCAATAAATAAACGCAACCCTAAAGAAACTAACCGAAGGACAGACAAAACAGTAACACCAAGGTCTCTGATCAAGTTAGACGTAGTGTAGGATAGCTCGCGGGCCGGGCCTCTGCGCCCGGACAGGGGAAAAAAAAAAAAATGCGAACTCACATGATTTCTTCTTCGAGTCGCAGCGGCTGGCTGGTTCCTTGATATTTCACCACAGACACTTGGTTTTTATTTATTCTGGTTAGTTTATTTTACACAGCGTTGAATTCTTCCGGTAAACCAGAGTTTTTATGATTAAATTTGATTTGTTTTTGATGCAAGATTGCGATAGATAGATGTAATAATTGCTGGAATGTGAATGAATATAAGTTGATGATGGTCGAAGGGGTTCAAGGACTCAAGGACAGATAATATATAAAATGGAATAAGGTTTAATGTTTGTCTGTGGCCCTAATAGATGGCGTTACCACCCGTATTGTCCCATTGTTGGGCAAAGGCTTCCCCGCATTTTTGCCACTCACAACGGTCCAGTGCCACCGTAAGCCAGCTCCTCTCAGAGGCGAATAAATTAAAAAAAATCGAGCTAACAAAGATTGCTGTGGAAGCTGTTGGTGCTATTTTAGAAAATTGCTGCATAAGATTGGTGGAAATCTATGAGAAACCCTTTGTTTAACAGTGGACGTCCTAATACTGATATGATGTTGATAATGAACTATGGGCGATCTCTTCCAGACAACTTTTGGTAGTTAACAAGTTAATCATAAAATTATTAGTTGTATTTCAATTAGCGCCATTATTCAAAACAAAAACTCTTGACCAACGTTTATAAGTTACATAACATTACAAAAACACCCTTGAAAAGTCCCACATTACACCGATATAAACATAACACCGATCATACTTACAACAACTTAGAAAAAATCCGCTGAACGTTTCTCAGTGGTGACGCCGGTTTTTTACACTGCCCGAAGGAGCGCCTCGTAGGCCCCTACACGTCGGCCCTTTTTCCGGATTTTTCCGTGCAGGCGCACGGAAGTTAATCCGGAAAAACCGAAAACCACGTGGCCACGAGGTCTGGACCCAGGGCAGCTGGACGAAAACGGAAAACGGCAACACCAGGACACCAGTGCGACGAGTGCGGAGGCACAAGAAAATTTTAGAAAGGGTCAACTTTGAACATTTTACGGACAATTTTAAAAATCGTGTTTATAAAAAAGCTTATAACATCTAAAGTAAATCTTTTAGGTCTAAATTTTATTGTTTTATATAGTTAGTAATTAGTTTTTCTATGTACATTTTAAATTTCAAAATTTTTTGATAAGTATTTTAAAAGTTATTGTGTGTTGACCCTTTGACCCACATTCAAGGTACCCTGGGAATCAGTAGTAGGGAAAAAGTAAAAAGCTGACCTACTGACCCAGTGACCCAGTGGCCCACTGACCCACTGACCTACTGACCCAGTGACCCAGTGACCTACTGACATACTGACCCACTGACCCAGTGCCCCATTGGCCTACTGACCGACTGACCTACAAACCTACTGACTTACTGACCTACATTCAGGGTGCCTTGAACGGGTCTTAAAAATTAGTTATAAAAAATTTTTATTGCATTGCTGGACGGCAAATTTGACTTCCAAAGATCTTGGAATATTGTAAATAAATATTTTACTTTAGTTTACTTAGTTTATAGGACACATTTAAATTTATTTAAATTCTATTTTACTCTTTTATAATTTTATTGTGTTCTTTTTGAGTTATATAATTGTATTTTATTGTACGTATCCGACGCCCTTTACACGTCGCATACTTTTACACATTGACGTCCCTAAAAAGCCAGATTTAAGCGAGCTACACAATGTTCGGTATCAGGACTCCGCCCAGCAAGGTGGCGACTGAGAACTCTCCCCCGAAAAAGGCCGAAGAGAAGGTAGAGAAGACGGGCCTCCCTTCAAACCATGACCGGACCTTTGCGGTCAGAAGGAGCATCGGGGAGACAGAGGCAAGAGCCGCAAAGACGTCTCCGAAGAGGGTGGTGGTGCCAATAGCGGGCCCCTCGAGGCCAAAAACCCGAACATCATTGACGGACGCCTCGGACGCCCCCCCCCCAAAACCAACTCACCCCTCTAGAGTCGCTGAGGCTAGGGCATGCCTGAATAGGACTAAGCTCTGCCTCAGTAGCTCTAAAAACATTAAAACAGAGTATAAAGAGGGGATCACTGCAGCCAGCTGTGGAGCGGCTCTATCAGCTCGTGAAGGAGTCAGAGGCCAAAGAAGTAACAAGAATCCAGAGCAAGGGACAGGATGGGAAGAAAGAGGAGGATACTTTACACCCTCCACTTCCACCTCACCCTGCCCCCTGCAACGAAGAAATATTAAGGAGGATGGATGACCACTCCAAATTAATACGGGAAAATGCAGCCAAGATGGAGTCTCTGAGGGAAACCCTAGAAAACCACCAGAAGGCCTTGGAAGTGGCCCCCACCTACGCGAACGTCGTGGCTGGCTCGCCGAAGAGGCCACCGGCAGAGCCAGCTGCGATGCACTCTGTCATAATCACGTCGAAAGACGACCAGGACACCGGAGAGGAGGTTTATGACAGAGTAAGGAAAGCGATAAATGCCAAGGATGAGGGGACAAGAATTGACAGGATCAGAAAGGCCAAGGATCGGAAAGTCATTCTAAGTTGCAAAGACAAGGCAGAACTAAGAAAAGTAAAGGAAAAGTTAACAGAAAAAGGATGTTCTCTCAAAGTAGAGGACATCAAGAATAAGGACCCCCTCTTGGTGCTGTACGGAGTCTCCAAAGTAAATACCGATGAGGATATTGTGAAGGCAATTAGGGGCCAAAATGGAAATTTGCTTGGGGATGTGGGTGAGGGGGACTTCCGCGTCGAGGTCCGGTACAGACGGAGGGCGAGAAACCCGCTTACAGTCCATGTAGTTGCTCGGGTCTCGCCCGCCGTCTGGCAGCGGCTCACCGGCGCGGGTGCCGTCCACATCGGCATCCAAAAAGTTAGGGTTGCGGACCAGTCTCCCCTGATCCAATGCTCGCGCTGCCTGGGTTATGGGCACGGGAAGAAGTTCTGCCATGATGCAATCGACGTATGCAGTCACTGTGGGGGGCCGCACATGAGAACAGAGTGTGCTGATTGGATGGCTAACGCCCCCCCAAGCTGCGTCAATTGCAACAAGGCAAAGCTTGAAAAGGCGGACCACGACGCCTTTAGCGACGACTGCCTGGTGAGGCGGAAGTGAGACGCGTTGGCGAGGTCAACGACAGCGTATTGTTGAGGGCACCAAGTCTGTCTCGAACGCAAATCGCCACGCAGATCTCGCGGCCTCGGTCCACAGGGGTATGGTACTCAAAACAAAAATGTGAAAATATTGATTAATAAAAATAAATAGGGCAATAAAGTAAATTCAAAACGGTAAACTGGGTCCAGTTTCATAAGAAACTGGCCTAGTTTAAAAGGGGTAAAAAAATATTTAAGTACAACAAAAATTAAAGGAACAACAGATAGGAAAACATAGGGAAATTAATGAGTTAAATATATAATAGTAACATAGGCATAGTAGTAATAAATAGTAATAGTGTATGTATGTATTAATTAAGTAACTTATAAATTGTAAAAATAGCAAATTAAGAAATAAATATATATAGAATAATAGTAATGTTAGTTGTATATTATGCAAATAATATATAGTAGCATACGTAATAAAATATTAGAATTAAAAGTAAAAAGGCCAAACTTTGGGATTCATTATTATTAATAGGTCTGCATTTTTGAAATTTTCAAAAAAGCCTAATTTTGACCGAATTTTGCCATTTTTATAAATTAACTGGGATAGTGAGAGGGTAGTCGTGATATTTACAGATCAGTATATCGGGTATAGTAATACTTAACCTCCCTTTTGAATTTCATAGTTCTGTGTCCAGTAGTTCTCGAGATCTTCTGTGTTGACCCACTAACCTGACCTACTGACCCACTGACCAACTCACCCACTGACCCAGTGACCCAGTGACCCACTGACCTACTGACCCAGTGACCCAGTGGCCCACTGACCCAGTGACCCAGTGACCTACTGACATACTGACCCACTGACCCAGTGACCCAGTGACCCAGTGACCCAGTGACCCAGTGACCCACTGACCTACTGACCCAGTGACCCAGTGACCCAGTGACCCACTGACCTACTGACCCAGTGACCCAGTGGCCCACTGACCCAGTGACCCAGTGACCTACTGACATACTGACCCACTGACCCAGTGACCCAGTGACCCACTGACCTACTGACCCAGTGACCCAGTGGCCCACTGACTCAGTGACCCAGTGACCTACTGACATACTGACCCACTGACCCAGTGACCCAGTGACCCAGTGACCCACTGACCTACTGACCCAGTGACCCAGTGGCCCACTGACCCACTGACCTACTGACCCAGTGACCCAGTGACCTACTGACATACTGACCCACTGACCCAGTGCCCCATTGGCCTACTGACCGACTGACCTACAAACCTACTGACTTACTGACCTACATTCAGGGTGCCTTGAACGGGTCTTAAAAATTAGTTTTATGAAATTTTTATTGCATTGCTGGACGGCAAATTTGACTTCCAAAGATCTTGGAATATTGTAAATAAATATTTTACTTTAGTTTACTTAGTTTATAGGACACATTTAAATTTTTTTAAATTCTATATTACTCTTTTATAATTTTATTGTGTTCTTTTTGAGTTATATAATTGTATTTTATTGTACGTATCCGACGCCCTTTACACGTCGCATACTTTTACACATTGACGTCCCTAAAAAGCCAGATTTAAGCGAGCTACACAATGTTCGGTATCAGGACTCCGCCCAGCAAGGTGGCGACTGAGAACTCTCCCCCGAAAAAGGCCGAAGAGAAGGTAGAGAAGACGGGCCTCCCTTCAAACCATGACCGGACCTTTGCGGTCAGAAGGAGCATCGGGGAGACAGAGGCAAGAGCCGCAAAGACGTCTCCGAAGAGGGTGGTGGTGCCAATAGCGGGCCCCTCGAGGCCAAAAACCCGAACATCATTGACGGACGCCTCGGACGCCCCCCCCCCCCCAAAATCAACTCACCCCTCTAGAGTCGCTGAGGCTAGGGCATGCCTGAATAGGGCTAAGCTCTGCCTCAGTAGCTCTAGAAACATTAAAACAGAGTATAAAGAGGGGATCACTGCAGCTGTGGAGCGGCTCTATCAGCTCATGAAGGAGTCAGAGGCCAAAGAAGTAACAAGAATCCAGAGCAAGGGACAGGATGGGAAGAAAGAGGAGGACACTTTACACCCTCCACTTCCTCCTCACCCTGCCCCCTGCAACGAAGAAATATTAAGGAGGATGGATGACCACTCCAAATTAATACGGGAAAATGCAGCCAAGATGGAGTCACTGAGGGAAACCCTAGAAAACCACCAGAAGGCCTTGGAAGTGGCCCCCACCTACGCGAACGTCGTGGCTGGCTCGCCGAAGAGGCCACCGGCAGAGCCAGCTGCGATGCACTCTGTCATAATCACGTCGAAAGACGACCAGGACACCGGAGAGGAGGTTTATGACAGAGTAAGGAAAGCGATAAATGCCAAGGATGAGGGGACAAGAATTGACAGGATCAGAAAGGCCAAGGATCGGAAAGTCATTCTAAGTTGCAAAGACAAGGCAGAACTAAGAAAAGTAAAGGAAAAGTTAACAGAAAAAGGATGTTCTCTCAAAGTAGAGGACATCAAGAATAAGGACCCCCTCTTGGTGCTGTACGGAGTCTCCAAAGTAAATACCGATGAGGATATTGTGAAGGCAATTAGGGGCCAAAATGGAAATTTGCTTGGGGATGTGGGTGAGGGGGACTTCCGCGTCGAGGTCCGGTACAGACGGAGGGCGAGAAACCCGCTTACAGTCCATGTAGTTGCTCGGGTCTCGCCCGCCGTCTGGCAGTGGCTCACCGGCGCGGGTGCCGTCCACATCGACATTCAAAAAGTTAGGGTTGCGGACCAGTCTCCCCTGATCCAATGCTCGCGCTGCCTGGGTTATGGGCACGGGAAGAAGTTCTGCCATGATGCAATCGACGTATGCAGTCACTGTGGGGGGCCGCACATGAGAAATGAGTGTGCTGATTGGATGGCTAACGCCCCCCCAAGCTGCGTCAATTGCAACAAGGCAAAGCTTGAAAAGGCGGACCACGACGCCTTTAGCGACGACTGCCCGGTGAGGCGGAAGTGAGACGCGTTGGCGAGGTCAATGACAGCGTATTGTTGAGGGCACCAAGTCTGTCTCGAACGCAAATCGCCACGCAGATCTCGCGGCCTCGGTCCACAGGGGTATGGTACTCAAAACAAAAATGTGAAAATATAGATTAATAAAAATAAATAGGGCAATAAAGTAAATTCAAAACGGTAAACTGGGTCCAGTTTCATAAGAAACTGGCCTAGTTTAAAAGGGGTAAAAAAATATTTAAGTACAACAAAAATTAAAGGAACAACAGATAGGAAAACATAGGGAAATTAATGAGTTAAATATATAATAGTGTTACGAGCTGAGGGTTCGGGATAAAATAATGGGAATCGATTCAACCAAAATAACACTTTTATTCAGCACTATGACGATGAATACACGGACTTGGTCACACGTATCACAACACACTAATTCACACCACTTTTGCACCACTTAAAGTCACCGAAATGTTCACACGTATAGCTGAATCCAGACTGACTCGGGAGCAACTACTGTTCACGCGAGACCCTTCCCACGTCAGTCCTCCAGGGCCTCGCTGAGACTAACTCACTGCGACTGACTGAGACTCGAGACTGACTGTCCGGCCATCTCTCCGGCCTATTTATATCGTACACATTTCGATTGTTCGAGAAGGATCTCGATCGTTCCAGGAAAAGGGTCGGTCCCTCGACACAATGGCCACTCCATTGTGCGCAACCGCAGACAATAACAACAATAACGCAGCAAGACAAAAGCGTTCGAGAAGTTACGATTATTACTCATTGTTTAACAGCCTCGGCGTAACAATAGTAACATAGGCATAGTAGTAATAAATAGTAATAGTGTATGTATGTATTAATTAAGTAACTTATAAATTGTAAAAATAGCAAATTAAGAAATAAATATATAAAGAATAATGGTAATGTTAGTTGTATATTATGCAAATAATATATAGTAGCATACGTAATAAAATATTAGAATTAAAAGTAAAAAGGCCAAACTTTGGGATTCATTATTATTAATAGGTCTGCATTTTTGAAATTTTCAAAAAAGCCTAATTTTGACCGAATTTTGCCATTTTTATAAATTAACTGGGATAGTGAGAGGGTAGTCGTGATATTTACAGGTCAGTATATCGGGTATAGTAATACTTAACCTCCCTTTTGAATTTCATAGTTCTGTGTCCAGTAGTTCTCGAGATCTTCTGTGTTGACCCACTAACCTGACCTACTGACCCACTGACCAACTGAGCCACTGACCCAGTGACCCAGTGACCCACTGACCTACTGACCCAGTGACCCAGTGGCCCACTGACCCAGTGACCCAGTGACCTACTGACATACTGACCCACTGACCCAGTGACCCAGTGACCCAGTGACCCAGTGACCCACTGACCTACTGACCCAGTGACCCAGTGACCCAGTGACCCACTGACCTACTGACCCAGTGACCCAGTGGCCCACTGACCCAGTGACCCAGTGACCTACTGACATACTGACCCACTGACCCAGTGACCTAGTGACCCAGTGACCCAGTGACCCACTGACCTACTGACCCAGTGACCCAGTGGCCCACTGACCCACTGACCTACTGACCCAGTGACCCAGTGACCTACTGACATACTGACCCACTGACCCAGTGACTCAGTGACCCAGTGACCCACTGACCTACTGACCCAGTGACCCAGTGACCCAGTGACCCACTGACCTACTGACCCAGTGACCCAGTGGCCCACTGACCCAGTGACCCAGTGACCTACTGACATACTGACCCACTGACCCAGTGACCCAGTGACCCAGTGACCCAGTGACCCACTGACCTACTGACCCAGTGACCCAGTGACCCAGTGACCCACTGACCTACTGACCCAGTGACCCAGTGGCCCACTGACCCAGTGACCCAGTGACCTACTGACATACTGACCCACTGACCCAGTGACCCAGTGACCCAGTGACCCAGTGACCCACTGACCTACTGACCCAGTGACCCAGTGGCCCACTGACCCACTGACCTACTGACCCAGTGACCCAGTGACCTACTGACATACTGACCCACTGACCCAGTGCCCCATTGGCCTACTGACCGACTGACCTACAAACCTACTGACTTACTGACCTACATTCAGGGTGCCTTGAACGGGTCTTAAAAATTAGTTTTAAAAAATTTTTATTGCATTGCTGGACGGCAAACTTGACTTCCAAAGATCTTGGAATATTGTAAATAAATATTTTACTTTAGTTTACTTAGTTTATAGGACACATTTATTATTATATTAATTTTTGCGCAAATGAAAAACATTTTTCTTTAACATTTTTAAATATCTGAATGTTGATGATGATTATTTTGTTGGTTATATTATTTTGTGTATGAAAAACTAAATTTTTCGTAAAAAAAATTATATATCAGGCTGTTGATGATGATTATTATGTTAGTTGTATTATTTTGTGTTTTGTAAGCATATGAAAAACTAAATATATTCATTGAAATTTTGTAATATCAAAATGTAAGTAATGAGTATTTTGTTGGTTATATTATTATGTGTATGAAAAACTAAATTTTTCATAAAAAAAATTTTATATCAGGCTGTTGATGATGATGATGATTTTGTTTGTTGTATAGCTTAGATCTCACATAAAAATCTAAATTTCAATAAATTTTAACTTTACTTTTGGTGAGTAAAAAAAAAATGTGTGTAATTTTTGTTGCAGGGTGTGAATGTTTATTCATGATTATTGTAAATAAAATGTTTTGTTTTTCATTTGAAATTGTATTTTTATTCAAGTAGACTAAATACTGTACAAAAAGTAAAACTATCGATAAAATGTGTGATGTGAAGTGAAGGACATCCCTAGTGGTTTTTTTTCGTCGTCGCGTCGAGTTTCAAGTGGTGTTATTGAAAGAATTTCAAGTTCTTTCGTCAGTTAGTTTACATAATTAGACAGCATAGATCCTTGTTCTTTGGATTTCATTACAGTATCCATTTATTTTTTGGAAACCAGCCTACAAAATGGTTTCAAAAGTTTGAACCTGCAAAACAAATATAATATTTGACTGGACACTTTATTTTGATGCCTAAATAGATAGATAATAAATCAATTAGTACATTGTTGTTTACAGAATGATAAAATATGCTTTGGTTACAGAGTTATTACATATTTTGTACGACGCAGTATTTTCTAGTATTTCTAGTCTAGGGCGCAATGGCTGCCAATTTTATTTTGACAGTAAAGTGTCAAGATGGAGGGGTTAAGCGAGCTACACAATGTTCGGTATCAGGACTCCGCCCAGCAAGGTGGCGACTGAGAACTCTCCCCCGAAAAAGGCCGAAGAGAAGGTAGAGAAGACGGGCCTCCCTTCAAACCATGACCGGACCTTTGCGGTCAGAAGGAGCATCGGGGAGACAGAGGCAAGAGCCGCAAAGACGTCTCCGAAGAGGGTGGTGGTGCCAATAGCGGGCCCCTCGAGGCCAAAAACCCGAACATCATTGACGGACGCCTCGGACGCCCCCCCCTCAAAACCAACTCACCCCTCTAGAGTCGCTGAGGCTAGGGCATGCCTGAATAGGGCTAAGCTCTGCCTCAGTAGCTCTAGAAACATTAAAACAGAGTATAAAGAGGGGATCACTGCAGCTGTGGAGCGGCTCTATCAGCTCGTGAAGGAGTCAGAGGCCAAAGAAGTAACAAGAATCCAGAGCAAGGGACAGGATGGGAAGAAAGAGGAGGACACTTTACACCCTCCACTTCCTCCTCACCCTGCCCCCTGCAACGAAGAAATATTAAGGAGGATGGATGACCACTCCAAATTAATACGGGAAAATGCAGCCAAGATGGAGTCACTGAGGGAAACCCTAGAAAACCACCAGAAGGCCTTGGAAGTGGCCCCCACCTACGCGAACGTCGTGGCTGGCTCGCCGAAGAGGCCACCGGCAGAGCCAGCTGCGATGCACTCTGTCATAATCACGTCGAAAGACGACCAGGACACCGGAGAGGAGGTTTATGACAGAGTAAGGAAAGCGATAAATGCCAAGGATGAGGGGACAAGAATTGACAGGATCAGAAAGGCCAAGGATCGGAAAGTCATTCTAAGTTGCAAAGACAAGGCAGAACTAAGAAAAGTAAAGGAAAAGTTAACAGAAAAAGGATGTTCTCTCAAAGTAGAGGACATCAAGAATAAGGACCCCCTCTTGGTGCTGTACGGAGTCTCCAAAGTAAATACCGATGAGGATATTGTGAAGGCAATTAGGGGCCAAAATGGAAATTTGCTTGGGGATGTGGGTGAGGGGGACTTCCGCGTCGAGGTCCGGTACAGACGGAGGGCGAGAAACCCGCTTACAGTCCATGTAGTTGCTCGGGTCTCGCCCGCCGTCTGGCAGCGGCTCACCGGCGCGGGTGCCGTCCACATCGACATCCAAAAAGTTAGGGTTGCGGACCAGTCTCCCCTGATCCAATGCTCGCGCTGCCTGGGTTATGGGCACGGGAAGAAGTTCTGCCATGATGCAATCGACGTATGCAGTCACTGTGGGGGGCCGCACATGAGAACAGAGTGTGCTGATTGGATGGCTAACGCCCCCCCAAGCTGCGTCAATTGCAACTAGGCAAAGCTTGAAAAGGCGGACCACGACGCCTTTAGCGACGACTGCCCGGTGAGGCGGAAGTGAGACGCGTTGGCGAGGTCAACGACAGCGTATTGTTGAGGGCACCAAGTCTGTCTCGAACGCAAATCGCCACGCAGATCTCGCGGCCTCGGTCCACAGGGGTATGGTACTCAAAACAAAAATGTGAAAATATAGATTAATAAAAATAAATAGGGCAATAAAGTAAATTCAAAACGGTAAACTGGGTCCAGTTTCATAAGAAACTGGCCTAGTTTAAAAGGGGTAAAAAAATATTTAAGTACAACAAAAATTAAAGGAACAACAGATAGGAAAACATAGGGAAATTAATGAGTTAAATATATAATAGTAACATAGGCATAGTAGTAATAAATAGTAATAGTGTATGTATGTATTAATTAAGTAACTTATAAATTGTAAAATTAGCAAATTAAGAAATAAATATATATAGAATAATAGTAATGTTAGTTGTATATTATGCAAATAATATATAGTAGCATACGTAATAAAATATTAGAATTAAAAGTAAAAAGGCCAAACTTTGGGATTCATTATTATTAATAGGTCTGCATTTTTGAAATTTTCAAAAAAGCCTAATTTTGACCGAATTTGCCATTTTTATAAATTAACTGGGATAGTGAGAGGGTAGTCGTGATATTTACAGGTCAGTATATCGGGTATAGTAATACTTAACCTCCCTTTTGAATTTCATAGTTCTGTGTCCAGTAGTTCTCGAGATCTTCTGTGTTGACCCATTAACCTGACCTACTGACCCACTGACCAACTGACCCACTGACCCAGTGACCCAGTGACCCACTGACCTACTGACCCAGTGACCCAGTGGCCCACTGACCCAGTGACCCAGTTACCTACTAACATACTGACCCACTGACCCAGTGACCCAGTGACCCAGTGACCCAGTGACCCACTGACCTACTGACCCAGTGACCCAGTGGCCCACTGACCCACTGACCCAGTGACCCAGTGACCCACTGACCTACTGACCCAGTGACCCAGTGGCCCACTGACCCACTGACCTACTGACCCAGTGACCCAGTGACCTACTGACATACTGACCCACTGACCCAGTGACCCAGTGACCCAGTGACCCAGTGACCCACTGACCTACTGACCCAGTGACCCAGTGACCCAGTGACCCACTGACCTACTGACCCAGTGACCCAGTGGCCCACTGACCCAGTGACCCAGTGACCTACTGACATACTGACCCACTGACCCAGTGACCCAGTGACCCAGTGACCCAGTGAACCACTGACCTACTGACCCAGTGACCCAGTGGCCCACTGACCCACTGACCTACTGACCCAGTGGCCCACTGACCCAGTGACCCAGTGACCTACTGACATACTGACCCACTGACCCAGTGACCCAGTGACCCAGTGACCTACTGACATACTGACCCACTGACCCAGTGACCCAGTGACCCAGTGACCCAGTGACCCACTGACCTACTGACCCAGTGACCCAGTGGCCCACTGACCCACTGACCTACTGACCCAGTGACCCAGTGACCTACTGACATACTGACCCACTGACCCAGTGCCCCATTGGCCTACTGACCGACTGACCTACAAACCTACTGACTTACTGACCTACATTCAGGGTGCCTTGAACGGGTCTTAAAAATTAGTTTTAAAAATTTTTTATTGCATTGCTGGACGGCAAATTTGACTTCCAAAGATCTTGGAATATTGTAAATAAATATTTTACTTTAGTTTACTTAGTTTATAGGACACATTTAAATTTATTTAAATTCTATTTTACTCTTTTATAATTTTATTGTGTTCTTTTTGAGTTATATAATTGTATTTCATTGTACGTATCCGACGCCCTTTACACGTCGCATACTTTTACACATTGACGTCCCTAAAAAGCCAGATTTAAGCGAGCTACACAATGTTCGGTATCAGGACTCCGCCCAGCAAGGTGGCGACTGAGAACTCTCCCCCGAAAAAGGCCGAAGAGAAGGTAGAGAAGACGGGCCTCCCTTCAAACCATGACCGGACCTTTGCGGTCAGAAAGAGCATCGGGGAGACAGAGGCAAGAGCCGCAAAGACGTCTCCGAAGAGGGTGGTGGTGCCAATAGCGGGCCCCTCGAGGCCAAAAACCCGAACATCATTGACGGACGCCTCGGACGCCCCCCCCCCCCCAAATCAACTCACCCCTCTAGAGTCGCTGAGGCTAGGGCATGCCTGAATAGGGCTAAGCTTTGCCTCAGTAGCTCTAGAAACATTAAAACAGAGTATAAAGAGGGGATCACTGCAGCTGTGGAGCGGCTCTATCAGCTCGTGAAGGAGTCAGAGGCCAAAGAAGTAACAAGAATCCAGAGCAAGGGACAGGATGGGAAGAAAGAGGAGGACACTTTACACCCTCCACTTCCTCCTCACCCTGCCCCCTGCAACGAAGAAATATTAAGGAGGATGGATGACCACTCCAAATTAATACGGGAAAATGCAGCCAAGATGGAGTCACTGAGGGAAACCCTAGAAAACCACCAGAAGGCCTTGGAAGTGGCCCCCACCTACGCGAACGTCGTGGCTGGCTCGCCGAAGAGGCCACCGGCAGAGCCAGCTGCGATGCACTCTGTCATAATAACGTCGAAAGACGACCAGGACACCGGAGAGGAGGTTTATGACAGAGTAAGGAAAGCGATAAATGCCAAGGATGAGGGGACAAGAATTGACAGGATCAGAAAGGCCAAGGATCGGAAAGTCATTCTAAGTTGCAAAGACAAGGCAGAACTAAGAAAAGTAAAGGAAAAGTTAACAGAAAAAGGATGTTCTCTCAAAGTAGAGGACATCAAGAATAAGGACCCCCTCTTGGTGCTGTACGGAGTCTCCAAAGTAAATACCGATGAGGATATTGTGAAGGCAATTAGGGGCCAAAATGGAAATTTGCTTGGGGATGTGGGTGAGGGGGACTTCCGCGTCGAGGTCCGGTACAGACGGAGGGCGAGAAACCAGCTTACAGTCCATGTAGTTGCTCGGGTCTCGCCCGCCGTCTGGCAGCGGCTCACCGGCGCGGGTGCCGCCCACATCGACATCCAAAAAGTTAGAGTTGCGGACCAGTCTCCCCTGATCCAATGCTCGCGCTGCCTGGGTTATGGGCACGGGAAGAAGTTCTGCCATGATGCAATCGACGTATGCAGTCACTGTGGGGGGGCCGCACATGAGAACAGAGTGTGCTGATTGGATGGCTAACGCCCCCCCAAGCTGCGTCAATTGCAACAAGGCAAAGCTTGAAAAGGCGGACCACGACGCCTTTAGCGACGACTGCCCGGTGAGGCGGAAGTGAGACGCGTTGGCGAGGTCAACGACAGCGTATTGTTGAGGGCACCAAGTCTGTCTCGAACGCAAATCGCCACGCAGATCTCGCGGCCTCGGTCCACAGGGGTATGGTACTCAAAAAAAAATGTGAAAATATAGATTAATAAAAATAAATAGGGCAATAAAGTAAATTCAAAACGGTAAACTGGGTCCAGTTTCATAAGAAACTGGCCTAGTTTAAAAGGGGTAAAAAAATATTTAAGTACAACAAAAATTAAAGGAACAACAGATAGGAAAACATAGGGAAATTAATGAGTTAAATATATAATAGTAACATAGGCATAGTAGTAATAAATAGTAATAGTGTATGTATGTATTAATTAAGTAACTTATAAATTGTAAAAATAGCAAATTAAGAAATAAATATATATAGAATAATAGTAATGTTAGTTGTATATTATGCAAATAATATATAGTAGCATACGTAATAAAATATTAGAATTAAAAGTAAAAAGGCCAAACTTTGGGATTCATTATTATTAATAGGTCTGCATTTTTGAAATTTTCAAAAAAGCCTAATTTTGACCGAATTTTGCCATTTTTATAAATTAACTGGGATAGTGAGAGGGTAGTCGTGATATTTACAGGTCAGTATATCGGGTATAGTAATACTTAACCTCCCTTTTGAATTTCATAGTTCTGTGTCCAGTAGTTCTCGAGATCTTCTGTGTTGACCCACTAACCTGACCTACTGACCCACTGACCAACTGACCCACTGACCCAGTGACCCAGTGACCCACTGACCTACTGACCCAGTGACCCAGTGGCCCACTGACCCAGTGACCCAGTGACCCAGTGAACCAGTGACCCAGTGACCCAGTGACCTACTGACCCAGTGACCCAGTGACCCAGTGACCCACTGACCTACTGACCCAGTGGCCCAGTGGCCCACTGACCCAGTGACCCAGTGACCTACTGATATACTGACCCACTGACCCAGTGACCCAGTGACCCAGTGACCCAGTGACCCACTGACCTACTGACCCAGTGACCCAGTGGCCCACTGACCCACTGACCTACTGACCCAGTGACCCAGTGACCCACTGACCTACTGACCCAGTGACCCAGTGGCCCACTGACCCACTGACCTACTGACCCAGTGACCCAGTGACCTACTGACATACTGACCCACTGACCTACTGACCCAGTGACCCACTGACCCACTGACCTACTGACCCAGTGACCCAGTGGCCCACTGACCCAGTGACCCAGTGACCCAGTGACCTACTGACATACTGACCCAGTGACCCAGTGACCCAGTGACCCAGTGACCCAGTGACCCACTGACCTACTGACCCAGTGACCCAGTGGCCCAGTGACCCAGTGACCCAGTGACCCACTGACCTACTGACCCAGTGACCCAGTGACCCAGTGACCCAGTGGCCCACTGACCCAGTGACCCAGTGACCTACTGACATACTGACCCACTGACCCAGTGACCCAGTGACCCAGTGACCCAGTGACCCACTGACCTACTGACCCAGTGACCCAGTGGCCCACTGACCCACTGACCTACTGACCCAGTGGCCCACTGACCCAGTGACCCAGTGACCTACTGACATACTGACGCACTGACCCAGTGACCCAGTGACCCAGTGACCCAGTGACCCAGTGACCCACTGACCTACTTACCCAGTGACCCAGTGGCCCACTGACCCACTGACCTACTGACCCAGTGACCCAGTGACCTACTGACATACTGACCCACTGACCCAGTGCCCCATTGGCCTACTGACCGACTGACCTACAAACCTACTGACTTACTGACCTACATTCAGGGTGCCTTGAACGGGTCTTAAAAATTAGTTTTAAAAATTTTTTATTGCATTGCTGGACGGCAAATTTGACTTCTAAAGATCTTGGAATATTGTAAATAAATATTTTACTTTAGTTTACTTAGTTTATAGGACACATATACATTTATTTAAATTCTATTTTACTCTTTTATAACTTTATTGTGTTCTTTTTGAGTTATATAATTGTATTTTATTGTACGTATCCGACGCCCTTTACACGTCGCATACTTTTACACATTGACGTCCCTAAAAAGCCAGATTTAAGCGAGCTACACAATGTTCGGTATCAGGACTCCGCCCAGCAAGGTGGCGACTGAGAACTCTCCCCCGAAAAAGGCCGAAGAGAAGGTAGAGAAGACGGGCCTCCCTTCAAACCATGACCGGACCTTTGCGGTCAGAAGGAGCATCGGGGAGACAGAGGCAAGAGCCGCAAAGACGTCTCCGAAGAGGGTGGTGGTGCCAATAGCGGGCCCCTCGAGGCCAAAAACCCGAACATCATTGACGGACGCCTCGGACGCCCCCCCCCCAAAATCAACTCACCCCTCTAGAGTCGCTGAGGCTAGGGCATGCCTGAATAGGGCTAAGCTCTGCCTCAGTAGCTCTAGAAACATTAAAACAGAGTATAAAGAGGGGATCACTGCAGCTGTGGAGCGGCTCTATCAGCTCGTGAAGGAGTCAGAGGCCAAAGAAGTAACAAGAATCCAGAGCAAGGGACAGGATGGGAAGAAAGAGGAGGACACTTTACACCCTCCACTTCCTCCTCACCCTGCCCCCTGCAACGAAGAAATATTAAGGAGGATGGATGACCACTCCAAATTAATACGGGAAAATGCAGCCAAGATGGAGTCACTGAGGGAAACCCTAGAAAACCACCAGAAGGCCTTGGAAGTGGCCCCCACCTACGCGAACGTCGTGGCTGGCTCGCCGAAGAGGCCACCGGCAGAGCCAGCTGCGATGCACTCTGTCATAATCACGTCGAAAGACGACCAGGACACCGGAGAGGAGGTTTATGACAGAGTAAGGAAAGCGATAAATGCCAAGGATGAGGGGACAAGAATTGACAGGATCAGAAAGGCCAAGGATCGGAAAGTCATTCTAAGTTGCAAAGACAAGGCAGAACTAAGAAAAGTAAAGGAAAAGTTAACAGAAAAAGGATGTTCTCTCAAAGTAGAGGACATCAAGAATAAGGACCCCCTCTTGGTGCTGTACGGAGTCTCCAAAGTAAATACCGATGAGGATATTGTGAAGGCAATTAGGGGCCAAAATGGAAATTTGCTTGGGGATGTGGGTGAGGGGGACTTCCGCGTCGAGGTCCGGTACAGACGGAGGGCGAGAAACCCGCTTACAGTCCATGTAGTTGCTCGGGTCTCGCCCGCCGTCTGGCAGCGGCTCACCGGCGCGGGTGCCGTCCACATCGACATCCAAAAAGTTAGGGTTGCGGACCAGTCTCCCCTGATCCAAGGCTCGCGCTGCCTGGGTTATGGGCACGGGAAGAAGTTCTGCCATGATGCAATCGACGTATGCAGTCACTGTGGGGGGGCCGCACATGAGAACAGAGTGTGCTGATTGGATGGCTAACGCCCCCCCAAGCTGCGTCAATTGCAGCAAGGCAAAGCTTGAAAAGGCGGACCACGACGCCTTTAGCGACGACTGCCCGGTGAGGCGAAGTGAGACGCGTTGGCGAGGTCAACGACAGCGTATTGTTGAGGGCACCAAGTCTGTCTCGAACGCAAATCGCCACGCAGATCTCGCGGCCTCGGTCCACAGGGGTATGGTACTCAAAACAAAAATGTGAAAATATAGATTAATAAAAATAAATAGGGCAATAAAGTAAATTCAAAACGGTAAACTGGGTCCAGTTTCATAAGAAACTGGCCTAGTTTAAAAGGGGTAAAAAAATATTTAAGTACAACAAAAATTAAAAGAACAACAGATAGGAAAACATAGGGAAATTAATGAGTTAAATATATAATAGGAACATAGGCATAGTAGTAATAAATAGTAATAGTGTATGTATGTATTAATTAAGTAACTTATAAATTGTAAAAATAGCAAATTAAGAAATAAATATATATAGAATAATAGTAATGTTAGTTGTATATTATGCAAATAATATATAGTAGCATACGTAATAAAATATTAGAATTAAAAGTAAAAAGGCCAAACTTTGGGATTCATTATTATTAATAGGTCTGCATTTTTGAAATTTTCAAAAAAGCCTAATTTTGACCGAATTTTGCCATTTTTATAAATTAACTGGGATAGTGAGAGGGTAGTCGTGATATTTACAGGTCAGTATATCGGGTATAGTAATAGTTAACCTCCCTTTTGAATTTCATAGTTCTGTGTCCAGTAGTTCTCGAGATCTTCTGTGTTGACCCACTAACCTGACCTACTGACCCACTGACCAACTGACCCACTGACCCAGTGACCCAGTGACCCACTGACCTACTGACCCAGTGACCCAGTGGCCCACTGACCCAGTGACCCAGTGACCTACTGACATACGGACCCACTGACCCAGTGACCCACTGACCTACTGACCCAGTGACCCAGTGACCCAGTGACCCACTGACCTACTGACCCAGTGACCCAGTGGCCCAGTGACCCAGTGACCTACTGACATACTGACCCACTGACCCAGTGACCCAGTGACCCAGTGACCCAGTGACCCACTGACCTACTGACCCAGTGACCCAGTGGCCCACTGACCCACTGACCTACTGACCCAGTGACCCAGTGACCCAGTGACCCACTGACCTACTGACCTAGTGGCCCACTGACCCAGTGACCCAGTGACCCAGTGACCTACTGACATACTGACCGACTGACCCAGTGACCCAGTGACCCAGTGACCCAGTGACCCACTGACCTACTGACCCAGTGACCCAGTGGCCCAGTGACCCAGTGACCCAGTGACCCACTGACCTACTGACCCAGTGACCCAGTGACCCAGTGACCCACTGACCTACTGACCCAGTGACCCAGTGGCCCACTGACCCAGTGACCCAGTGACCCAGTGACCTACTGACATACTGACGCACTGACCCAGTGACCCAGTGACCCAGTGACCCAGTGACCCACTGACCTACTGACCCAGTGACCCAGTGGCCCATTGACCCACTGACCTACTGACCCAGTGACCCAGTGACCTACTGACATACTGACCCACTGACCCAGTGCCCCATTGGCCTACTGACCGACTGACCTACAAACCTACTGACTTACTGACCTACATTCAGGTTGCCTTGAACGGGTCTTAAAAATTAGTTTTAAAATTTTTTTATTGCATTGCTGGACGGCAAATTTGACTTCTAAAGATCTTGGAATATTGTAAATAAATATTTTACTTTAGTTTACTTAGTTTATAGGACACATATAAATTTATTTAAATTCTATTTTACTCTTTTATAATTTTATTGTGTTCTTTTTGAGTTATATAATTGTATTTTATTGTACGTATCCGACGCCCTTTACACGTCGCATACTTTTACACATTGACGTCCCTAAAAAGCCAGATTTAAGCGAGCTACACAATGTTCGGTATCAGGACTCCGCCCAGCAAGGTGGCGACTGAGAACTCTCCCCCGAAAAAGGCCGAAGAGAAGGTAGAGAAGACGGGCCTCCCTTCAAACCATGACCGGACCTTTGCGGTCAGAAGGAGCATCGGGGAGACAGAGGCAAGAGCCGCAAAGACGTCTCCGAAGAGGGTGGTGGTGCCAATAGCGGGCCCCTCGAGGCCAAAAACCCGAACATCATTGACGGACGCCTCGGACGCCCCCCCCCCAAAATCAACTCACCCCTCTAGAGTCGCTGAGGCTAGGGCATGCCTGAATAGGGCTAAGCTCTGCCTCAGTAGCTCTAGAAACATTAAAACAGAGTATAAAGAGGGGATCACTGCAGCTGTGGAGCGGCTCTATCAGCTCGTGAAGGAGTCAGAGGCCAAAGAAGTAACAAGAATCCAGAGCAAGGGACAGGATGGGAAGAAAGAGGAGGACACTTTACACCCTCCACTTCCTCCTCACCCTGCCCCCTGCAACGAAGAAATATTAAGGAGGATGGATGACCACTCCAAATTAATACGGGAAAATGCAGCCAAGATGGAGTCACTGAGGGAAACCCTAGAAAACCACCAGAAGGCCTTGGAAGTGGCCCCCACCTACGCGAACGTCGTGGCTGGCTCGCCGAAGAGGCCACCGGCAGAGCCAGCTGCGATGCACTCTGTCATAATCACGTCGAAAGACGACCAGGACACCGGAGAGGAGGTTTATGACAGAGTAAGGAAAGCGATAAATGCCAAGGATGAGGGGACAAGAATTGACAGGATCAGAAAGGCCAAGGATCGGAAAGTCATTCTAAATTGCAAAGACAAGGCAGAACTAAGAAAAGTAAAGGAAAAGTTAACAGAAAAAGGATGTTCTCTCAAAGTAGAGGACATCAAGAATAAGGACCCCCTCTTGGTGCTGTACGGAGTCTCCAAAGTAAATACCGATGAGGATATTGTGAAGGCAATTAGGGGCCAAAATGGAAATTTGCTTGGGGATGTGGGTGAGGGGGACTTCCGCGTCGAGGTCCGGTACAGACGGAGGGCGAGAAACCCGCTTACAGTCCATGTAGTTGCTCGGGTCTCGCCCGCCGTCTGGCAGTGGCTCACCGGTGCGGGTGCCGTCCACATCGACATTCAAAAAGTTAGGGTTGCGGACCAGTCTCCCCTGATCCAATGCTCGCGCTGCCTGGGTTATGGGCACGGGAAGAAGTTCTGCCATGATGCAATCGACGTATGCAGTCACTGTGGGGGGCCGCACATGAGAACAGAGTGTGCTGATTGGATGGCTAACGCCCCCCCAAGCTGCGTCAATTGCAACAAGGCAAAGCTTGAAAAGGCGGACCACGACGCCTTTAGCGACGACTGCCCGGTGAGGCGGAAGTGAGACGCGTTGGCGAGGTCAACGACAGCGTATTGTTGAAAGCACCAAGTCTGTCTCGAACGCAAATCGCCACGCAGATCTCGCGGCCTCGGTCCACAGGGGTATGGTACTCAAAACAAAAATGTGAAAATATAGATTAATAAAAATAAATAGGGCAATAAAGTAAATTCAAAACGGTAAACTGGGTCCAGTTTCATAAGAAACTGGCCTAGTTTAAAAGGGGTAAAAAAATATTTAAGTACAACAAAAATTAAAGGAACAACAGATAGGAAAACATAGGGAAATTAATGAGTTAAATATATAATAGTAACATAGGCATAGTAGTAATAAATAGTAATAGTGTATGTATGTATTAATTAAGTAACTTATAAATTGTAAAAATAGCAAATTAAGAAATAAATATATATAGAATAATAGTAATGTTAGTTGTATATTATGCAAATAATATATAGTAGCATACGTAATAAAATATTAGAATTAAAAGTAAAAAGGCCAAACTTTGGGATTCATTATTATTAATAGGTCTGCATTTTTGAAATTTTCAAAAAAGCCTAATTTTGACCGAATTTTGCCATTTTTATAAATTAACTGGGATAGTGAGAGGGTAGTCGTGATATTTACAGGTCAGTATATCGGGTATAGTAATACTTAACCTCCCTTTTGAATTTCATAGTTCTGTGTCCAGTAGTTCTCGAGATCTTCTGTGTTGACCCACTAACCTGACCTACTGACCCACTGACCAACTGACCCACTGACCCAGTGACCCAGTGACCCACTGACCTACTGACCCAGTGACCCAGTGGCCCACTGACCCAGTGACCCAGTGACCCAGTGAACCAGTGACCCAGTGACCCAGTGACCTACTGACCCAGTGACCCAGTGACCCAGTGACCCACTGACCTACTGACCCAGTGGCCCAGTGGCCCACTGACCCAGTGACCCAGTGACCTACTGATATACTGACCCACTGACCCAGTGACCCAGTGACCCAGTGACCCAGTGACCCACTGACCTACTGACCCAGTGACCCAGTGGCCCACTGACCCACTGACCTACTGACCCAGTGACCCAGTGACCCACTGACCTACTGACCCAGTGACCCAGTGGCCCACTGACCCACTGACCTACTGACCCAGTGACCCAGTGACCTACTGACATACTGACCCACTGACCTACTGACCCAGTGACCCACTGACCCACTGACCTACTGACCCAGTGACCCAGTGGCCCACTGACCCAGTGACCCAGTGACCCAGTGACCTACTGACATACTGACCCAGTGACCCAGTGACCCAGTGACCCAGTGACCCAGTGACCCACTGACCTACTGACCCAGTGACCCAGTGGCCCAGTGACCCAGTGACCCAGTGACCCACTGACCTACTGACCCAGTGACCCAGTGACCCAGTGACCCAGTGGCCCACTGACCCAGTGACCCAGTGACCTACTGACATACTGACCCACTGACCCAGTGACCCAGTGACCCAGTGACCCAGTGACCCACTGACCTACTGACCCAGTGACCCAGTGGCCCACTGACCCACTGACCTACTGACCCAGTGGCCCACTGACCCAGTGACCCAGTGACCTACTGACATACTGACGCACTGACCCAGTGACCCAGTGACCCAGTGACCCAGTGACCCAGTGACCCACTGACCTACTTACCCAGTGACCCAGTGGCCCACTGACCCACTGACCTACTGACCCAGTGACCCAGTGACCTACTGACATACTGACCCACTGACCCAGTGCCCCATTGGCCTACTGACCGACTGACCTACAAACCTACTGACTTACTGACCTACATTCAGGGTGCCTTGAACGGGTCTTAAAAATTAGTTTTAAAAATTTTTTATTGCATTGCTGGACGGCAAATTTGACTTCTAAAGATCTTGGAATATTGTAAATAAATATTTTACTTTAGTTTACTTAGTTTATAGGACACATATACATTTATTTAAATTCTATTTTACTCTTTTATAACTTTATTGTGTTCTTTTTGAGTTATATAATTGTATTTTATTGTACGTATCCGACGCCCTTTACACGTCGCATACTTTTACACATTGACGTCCCTAAAAAGCCAGATTTAAGCGAGCTACACAATGTTCGGTATCAGGACTCCGCCCAGCAAGGTGGCGACTGAGAACTCTCCCCCGAAAAAGGCCGAAGAGAAGGTAGAGAAGACGGGCCTCCCTTCAAACCATGACCGGACCTTTGCGGTCAGAAGGAGCATCGGGGAGACAGAGGCAAGAGCCGCAAAGACGTCTCCGAAGAGGGTGGTGGTGCCAATAGCGGGCCCCTCGAGGCCAAAAACCCGAACATCATTGACGGACGCCTCGGACGCCCCCCCCCCAAAATCAACTCACCCCTCTAGAGTCGCTGAGGCTAGGGCATGCCTGAATAGGGCTAAGCTCTGCCTCAGTAGCTCTAGAAACATTAAAACAGAGTATAAAGAGGGGATCACTGCAGCTGTGGAGCGGCTCTATCAGCTCGTGAAGGAGTCAGAGGCCAAAGAAGTAACAAGAATCCAGAGCAAGGGACAGGATGGGAAGAAAGAGGAGGACACTTTACACCCTCCACTTCCTCCTCACCCTGCCCCCTGCAACGAAGAAATATTAAGGAGGATGGATGACCACTCCAAATTAATACGGGAAAATGCAGCCAAGATGGAGTCACTGAGGGAAACCCTAGAAAACCACCAGAAGGCCTTGGAAGTGGCCCCCACCTACGCGAACGTCGTGGCTGGCTCGCCGAAGAGGCCACCGGCAGAGCCAGCTGCGATGCACTCTGTCATAATCACGTCGAAAGACGACCAGGACACCGGAGAGGAGGTTTATGACAGAGTAAGGAAAGCGATAAATGCCAAGGATGAGGGGACAAGAATTGACAGGATCAGAAAGGCCAAGGATCGGAAAGTCATTCTAAGTTGCAAAGACAAGGCAGAACTAAGAAAAGTAAAGGAAAAGTTAACAGAAAAAGGATGTTCTCTCAAAGTAGAGGACATCAAGAATAAGGACCCCCTCTTGGTGCTGTACGGAGTCTCCAAAGTAAATACCGATGAGGATATTGTGAAGGCAATTAGGGGCCAAAATGGAAATTTGCTTGGGGATGTGGGTGAGGGGGACTTCCGCGTCGAGGTCCGGTACAGACGGAGGGCGAGAAACCCGCTTACAGTCCATGTAGTTGCTCGGGTCTCGCCCGCCGTCTGGCAGCGGCTCACCGGCGCGGGTGCCGTCCACATCGACATCCAAAAAGTTAGGGTTGCGGACCAGTCTCCCCTGATCCAAGGCTCGCGCTGCCTGGGTTATGGGCACGGGAAGAAGTTCTGCCATGATGCAATCGACGTATGCAGTCACTGTGGGGGGGCCGCACATGAGAACAGAGTGTGCTGATTGGATGGCTAACGCCCCCCCAAGCTGCGTCAATTGCAGCAAGGCAAAGCTTGAAAAGGCGGACCACGACGCCTTTAGCGACGACTGCCCGGTGAGGCGAAGTGAGACGCGTTGGCGAGGTCAACGACAGCGTATTGTTGAGGGCACCAAGTCTGTCTCGAACGCAAATCGCCACGCAGATCTCGCGGCCTCGGTCCACAGGGGTATGGTACTCAAAACAAAAATGTGAAAATATAGATTAATAAAAATAAATAGGGCAATAAAGTAAATTCAAAACGGTAAACTGGGTCCAGTTTCATAAGAAACTGGCCTAGTTTAAAAGGGGTAAAAAAATATTTAAGTACAACAAAAATTAAAAGAACAACAGATAGGAAAACATAGGGAAATTAATGAGTTAAATATATAATAGGAACATAGGCATAGTAGTAATAAATAGTAATAGTGTATGTATGTATTAATTAAGTAACTTATAAATTGTAAAAATAGCAAATTAAGAAATAAATATATATAGAATAATAGTAATGTTAGTTGTATATTATGCAAATAATATATAGTAGCATACGTAATAAAATATTAGAATTAAAAGTAAAAAGGCCAAACTTTGGGATTCATTATTATTAATAGGTCTGCATTTTTGAAATTTTCAAAAAAGCCTAATTTTGACCGAAGTTTGCCATTTTTATAAATTAACTGGGATAGTGAGAGGGTAGTCGTGATATTTACAGGTCAGTATATCGGGTATAGTAATACTTAACCTCCCTTTTGAATTTCATAGTTCTGTGTCCAGTAGTTCTCGAGATCTTCTGTGTTGACCCACTAACCTGACCTACTGACCCACTGACCAACTGACCCACTGACCCAGTGACCCAGTGACCCACTGACCTACTGACCCAGTGACCCAGTGGCCCACTGACCCAGTGACCCAGTGACCTACTGACATACGGACCCACTGACCCAGTGACCCACTGACCTACTGACCCAGTGACCCAGTGACCCAGTGACCCACTGACCTACTGACCCAGTGACCCAGTGGCCCAGTGACCCAGTGACCTACTGACATACTGACCCACTGACCCAGTGACCCAGTGACCCAGTGACCCAGTGACCCACTGACCTACTGACCCAGTGACCCAGTGGCCCACTGACCCACTGACCTACTGACCCAGTGACCCAGTGACCCAGTGACCCACTGACCTACTGACCTAGTGGCCCACTGACCCAGTGACCCAGTGACCCAGTGACCTACTGACATACTGACCGACTGACCCAGTGACCCAGTGACCCAGTGACCCAGTGACCCACTGACCTACTGACCCAGTGACCCAGTGGCCCAGTGACCCAGTGACCCAGTGACCCACTGACCTACTGACCCAGTGACCCAGTGACCCAGTGACCCACTGACCTACTGACCCAGTGACCCAGTGGCCCACTGACCCAGTGACCCAGTGACCCAGTGACCTACTGACATACTGACGCACTGACCCAGTGACCCAGTGACCCAGTGACCCAGTGACCCACTGACCTACTGACCCAGTGACCCAGTGGCCCATTGACCCACTGACCTACTGACCCAGTGACCCAGTGACCTACTGACATACTGACCCACTGACCCAGTGCCCCATTGGCCTACTGACCGACTGACCTACAAACCTACTGACTTACTGACCTACATTCAGGTTGCCTTGAACGGGTCTTAAAAATTAGTTTTAAAATTTTTTTATTGCATTGCTGGACGGCAAATTTGACTTCTAAAGATCTTGGAATATTGTAAATAAATATTTTACTTTAGTTTACTTAGTTTATAGGACACATATAAATTTATTTAAATTCTATTTTACTCTTTTATAATTTTATTGTGTTCTTTTTGAGTTATATAATTGTATTTTATTGTACGTATCCGACGCCCTTTACACGTCGCATACTTTTACACATTGACGTCCCTAAAAAGCCAGATTTAAGCGAGCTACACAATGTTCGGTATCAGGACTCCGCCCAGCAAGGTGGCGACTGAGAACTCTCCCCCGAAAAAGGCCGAAGAGAAGGTAGAGAAGACGGGCCTCCCTTCAAACCATGACCGGACCTTTGCGGTCAGAAGGAGCATCGGGGAGACAGAGGCAAGAGCCGCAAAGACGTCTCCGAAGAGGGTGGTGGTGCCAATAGCGGGCCCCTCGAGGCCAAAAACCCGAACATCATTGACGGACGCCTCGGACGCCCCCCCCCCAAAATCAACTCACCCCTCTAGAGTCGCTGAGGCTAGGGCATGCCTGAATAGGGCTAAGCTCTGCCTCAGTAGCTCTAGAAACATTAAAACAGAGTATAAAGAGGGGATCACTGCAGCTGTGGAGCGGCTCTATCAGCTCGTGAAGGAGTCAGAGGCCAAAGAAGTAACAAGAATCCAGAGCAAGGGACAGGATGGGAAGAAAGAGGAGGACACTTTACACCCTCCACTTCCTCCTCACCCTGCCCCCTGCAACGAAGAAATATTAAGGAGGATGGATGACCACTCCAAATTAATACGGGAAAATGCAGCCAAGATGGAGTCACTGAGGGAAACCCTAGAAAACCACCAGAAGGCCTTGGAAGTGGCCCCCACCTACGCGAACGTCGTGGCTGGCTCGCCGAAGAGGCCACCGGCAGAGCCAGCTGCGATGCACTCTGTCATAATCACGTCGAAAGACGACCAGGACACCGGAGAGGAGGTTTATGACAGAGTAAGGAAAGCGATAAATGCCAAGGATGAGGGGACAAGAATTGACAGGATCAGAAAGGCCAAGGATCGGAAAGTCATTCTAAATTGCAAAGACAAGGCAGAACTAAGAAAAGTAAAGGAAAAGTTAACAGAAAAAGGATGTTCTCTCAAAGTAGAGGACATCAAGAATAAGGACCCCCTCTTGGTGCTGTACGGAGTCTCCAAAGTAAATACCGATGAGGATATTGTGAAGGCAATTAGGGGCCAAAATGGAAATTTGCTTGGGGATGTGGGTGAGGGGGACTTCCGCGTCGAGGTCCGGTACAGACGGAGGGCGAGAAACCCGCTTACAGTCCATGTAGTTGCTCGGGTCTCGCCCGCCGTCTGGCAGTGGCTCACCGGTGCGGGTGCCGTCCACATCGACATTCAAAAAGTTAGGGTTGCGGACCAGTCTCCCCTGATCCAATGCTCGCGCTGCCTGGGTTATGGGCACGGGAAGAAGTTCTGCCATGATGCAATCGACGTATGCAGTCACTGTGGGGGGCCGCACATGAGAACAGAGTGTGCTGATTGGATGGCTAACGCCCCCCCAAGCTGCGTCAATTGCAACAAGGCAAAGCTTGAAAAGGCGGACGACGACGCCTTTAGCGACGACTGCCCGGTGAGGCGGAAGTGAGACGCGTTGGCGAGGTCAACGACAGCGTATTGTTGAAAGCACCAAGTCTGTCTCGAACGCAAATCGCCACGCAGATCTCGCGGCCTCGGTCCACAGGGGTATGGTACTCAAAACAAAAATGTGAAAATATAGATTAATAAAAATAAATAGGGCAATAAAGTAAATTCAAAACGGTAAACTGGGTCCAGTTTCATAAGAAACTGGCCTAGTTTAAAAGGGGTAAAAAAATATTTAAGTACAACAAAAATTAAAGGAACAACAGATAGGAAAACATAGGGAAATTAATGAGTTAAATATATAATAGTAACATAGGCATAGTAGTAATAAATAGTAATAGTGTATGTATGTATTAATTAAGTAACTTATAAATTGTAAAAATAGCAAATTAAGAAATAAATATATATAGAATAATAGTAATGTTAGTTGTATATTATGCAAATAATATATAGTAGCATACGTAATAAAATATTAGAATTAAAAGTAAAAAGGCCAAACTTTGGGATTCATTATTATTAATAGGTCTGCATTTTTGAAATTTTCAAAAAAGCCTAATTTTGACCGAATTTTGCCATTTTTATAAATTAACTGGGATAGTGAGAGGGTAGTCGTGATATTTACAGGTCAGTATATCGGGTATAGTAATACTTAACCTCCCTTTTGAATTTCATAGTTCTGTGTCCAGTAGTTCTCGAGATCTTCTGTGTTGACCCACTAACCTGACCTACTGACCCACTGACCAACTGACCCACTGACCCAGTGACCCAGTGACCCACTGACCTACTGACCCAGTGACCCAGTGGCCCACTGACCGAGTGACCCAGTGACCCAGTGACCCAGTGACCCAGTGACCCAGTGACCCAGTGACCTACTGACCCAGTGACCCAGTGACCCAGTGACCCACTGACCTACTGACCCAGTGGCCCATTGGCCCACTGACCCAGTGACCCAGTGACCTACTGACATACTGACCCACTGACCCAGTGACCCAGTGACCCAGTGACCCAGTGACCCACTGACCTACTGACTCAGTGACCCAGTGGCCCACTGACCCACTGACCTACTGACCCAGTGACCCAGTGACCTACTGACATACTGACCCACTGACCCAGTGACCCAGTGACCCAGTGACCCAGTGACCCACTGACCTACTGACCCAGTGACCCAGTGACCCAGTGACCCACTGACCTACTGACCCAGTGACCCAGTGGCCCACTGACCCAGTGACCCAGTGACCTACTGACATACTGACCCACTGACCCAGTGACCCAGTGACCCAGTGACCCAGTGACCCACTGACCTACTGACCCAGTGACCCAGTGGCCCACTGACCCACTGACCTACTGACCCAGTGACCCAGTGGCCCACTGACCCAGTGACCCAGTGACCTACTGACATACTGACCCACTGACCCAGTGACCCAGTGACCCAGTGACCCAGTGACCCACTGACCTACTGACCCAGTGACCCAGTGGCCCACTGACCCACTGACCTACTGACCCAGTGACCCAGTGACCTACTGACATACTGACCCACTGACCCAGTGCCCCATTGGCCTACTGACCGACTGACCTACAAACCTACTGACTTACTGACCTACATTCAGGGTGCCTTGAACGGGTCTTAAAAATTAGTTTTAAAAAAATTTTATTGCATTGCTGGACGGCAAATTTGACTTCCAAAGATCTTGGAATATTGTAAATAAATATTTTACTTTAGTTTACTTAGTTTATAGGACACATATACATTTATTTAAATTCTATTTTACTCTTTTATAACTTTATTGTGTTCTTTTTGAGTTATATAATTGTATTTTATTGTACGTATCCGACGCCCTTTACACGTCGCATACTTTTACACATTGACGTCCCTAAAAAGCCAGATTTAAGCGAGCTACACAATGTTCGGTATCAGGACTCCGCCCAGCAAGGTGGCGACTGAGAACTCTCCCCCGAAAAAGGCCGAAGAGAAGGTAGAGAAGACGGGCCTCCCTTCAAACCATGACCGGACCTTTGCGGTCAGAAGGAGCATCGGGGAGACAGAGGCAAGAGCCGCAAAGACGTCTCCGAAGAGGGTGGTGGTGCCAATAGCGGGCCCCTCGAGGCCAAAAACCCGAACATCATTGACGGACGCCTCGGACGCCCCCCCCCCAAAATCAACTCACCCCTCTAGAGTCGCTGAGGCTAGGGCATGCCTGAATAGGGCTAAGCTCTGCCTCAGTAGCTCTAGAAACATTAAAACAGAGTATAAAGAGGGGATCACTGCAGCTGTGGAGCGGCTCTATCAGCTCGTGAAGGAGTCAGAGGCCAAAGAAGTAACAAGAATCCAGAGCAAGGGACAGGATGGGAAGAAAGAGGAGGACACTTTACACCCTCCACTTCCTCCTCACCCTGCCCCCTGCAACGAAGAAATATTAAGGAGGATGGATGACCACTCCAAATTAATACGGGAAAATGCAGCCAAGATGGAGTCACTGAGGGAAACCCTAGAAAACCACCAGAAGGCCTTGGAAGTGGCCCCCACCTACGCGAACGTCGTGGCTGGCTCGCCGAAGAGGCCACCGGCAGAGCCAGCTGCGATGCACTCTGTCATAATCACGTCGAAAGACGACCAGGACACCGGAGAGGAGGTTTATGACAGAGTAAGGAAAGCGATAAATGCCAAGGATGAGGGGACAAGAATTGACAGGATCAGAAAGGCCAAGGATCGGAAAGTCATTCTAAGTTGCAAAGACAAGGCAGAACTAAGAAAAGTAAAGGAAAAGTTAACAGAAAAAGGATGTTCTCTCAAAGTAGAGGACATCAAGAATAAGGACCCCCTCTTGGTGCTGTACGGAGTCTCCAAAGTAAATACCGATGAGGATATTGTGAAGGCAATTAGGGGCCAAAATGGAAATTTGCTTGGGGATGTGGGTGAGGGGGACTTCCGCGTCGAGGTCCGGTACAGACGGAGGGCGAGAAACCCGCTTACAGTCCATGTAGTTGCTCGGGTCTCGCCCGCCGTCTGGCAGCGGCTCACCGGCGCGGGTGCCGTCCACATCGACATCCAAAAAGTTAGGGTTTCGGACCAGTCTCCCCTGATCCAAGGCTCGCGCTGCCTGGGTTATGGGCACGGGAAGAAGTTCTGCCATGATGCAATCGACGTATGCAGTCACTGTGGGGGGGCCGCACATGAGAACAGAGTGTGCTGATTGGATGGCTAACGCCCCCCCAAGCTGCGTCAATTGCAGCAAGGCAAAGCTTGAAAAGGCGGACCACGACGCCTTTAGCGACGACTGCCCGGTGAGGCGAAGTGAGACGCGTTGGCGAGGTCAACGACAGCGTATTGTTGAGGGCACCAAGTCTGTCTCGAACGCAAATCGCCACGCAGATCTCGCGGCCTCGGTCCACAGGGGTATGGTACTCAAAACAAAAATGTGAAAATATAGATTAATAAAAATAAATAGGGCAATAAAGTAAATTCAAAACGGTAAACTGGGTCCAGTTTCATAAGAAACTGGCCTAGTTTAAAAGGGGTAAAAAAATATTTAAGTAAAACAAAAATTAAAAGAACAACAGATAGGAAAACATAGGGAAATTAATGAGTTAAATATATAATAGGAACATAGGCATAGTAGTAATAAATAGTAATAGTGTATGTATGTATTAATTAAGTAACTTATAAATTGTAAAAATAGCAAATTAAGAAATAAATATATATAGAATAATAGTAATGTTAGTTGTATATTATGCAAATAATATATAGTAGCATACGTAATAAAATATTAGAATTAAAAGTAAAAAGGCCAAACTTTGGGATTCATTATTATTAATAGGTCTGCATTTTTGAAATTTTCAAAAAAGCCTAATTTTGATCGAAGTTTGCCATTTTTATAAATTAACTGGGATAGTGAGAGGGTAGTCGTGATATTTACAGGTCAGTATATCGGGTATAGTAATACTTAACCTCCCTTTTGAATTTCATAGTTCTGTGTCCAGTAGTTCTCGAGATCTTCTGTGTTGACCCACTAACCTGACCTACTGACCCACTGACCAACTGACCCACTGACCCAGTGACCCAGTGACCCACTGACCTACTGACCCAGTGACCCAGTGGCCCACTGACCCAGTGACCCAGTGACCTACTGACATACGGACCCACTGACCCAGTGACCCACTGACCTACTGACCCAGTGACCCAGTGACCCAGTGACCCACTGACCTACTGACCCAGTGACCCAGTGGCCCAGTGACCCAGTGACCTACTGACATACTGACCCACTGACCCAGTGACCCAGTGACCCAGTGACCCAGTGACCCACTGACCTACTGACCCAGTGACCCAGTGGCCCACTGACCCACTGACCTACTGACCCAGTGACCCAGTGACCCAGTGACCCACTGACCTACTGACCTAGTGGCCCACTGACCCAGTGACCCAGTGACCCAGTGACCTACTGACATACTGACCGACTGACCCAGTGACCCAGTGACCCAGTGACCCAGTGACCCACTGACCTACTGACCCAGTGACCCAGTGGCCCAGTGACCCAGTGACCCAGTGACCCACTGACCTACTGACCCAGTGACCCAGTGACCCAGTGACCCACTGACCTACTGACCCAGTGACCCAGTGGCCCACTGACCCAGTGACCCAGTGACCCAGTGACCTACTGACATACTGACGCACTGACCCAGTGATCCAGTGACCCAGTGACCCAGTGACCCACTGACCTACTGACCCAGTGACCCAGTGGCCCATTGACCCACTGACCTACTGACCCAGTGACCCAGTGACCTACTGACATACTGACCCACTGACCCAGTGCCCCATTGGCCTACTGACCGACTGACCTACAAACCTACTGACTTACTGACCTACATTCAGGTTGCCTTGAACGGGTCTTAAAAATTAGTTTTAAAATTTTTTTATTGCATTGCTGGACGGCAAATTTGACTTCTAAAGATCTTGGAATATTGTAAATAAATATTTTACTTTAGTTTACTTAGTTTATAGGACACATATAAATTTATTTAAATTCTATTTTACTCTTTTATAATTTTATTGTGTTCTTTTTGAGTTATATAATTGTATTTTATTGTACGTATCCGACGCCCTTTACACGTCGCATACTTTTACACATTGACGTCCCTAAAAAGCCAGATTTAAGCGAGCTACACAATGTTCGGTATCAGGACTCCGCCCAGCAAGGTGGCGACTGAGAACTCTCCCCCGAAAAAGGCCGAAGAGAAGGTAGAGAAGACGGGCCTCCCTTCAAACCATGACCGGACCTTTGCGGTCAGAAGGAGCATCGGGGAGACAGAGGCAAGAGCCGCAAAGACGTCTCCGAAGAGGGTGGTGGTGCCAATAGCGGGCCCCTCGAGGCCAAAAACCCGAACATCATTGACGGACGCCTCGGACGCCCCCCCCCCAAAATCAACTCACCCCTCTAGAGTCGCTGAGGCTAGGGCATGCCTGAATAGGGCTAAGCTCTGCCTCAGTAGCTCTAGAAACATTAAAACAGAGTATAAAGAGGGGATCACTGCAGCTGTGGAGTGGCTCTATCAGCTCGTGAAGGAGTCAGAGGCCAAAGAAGTAACAAGAATCCAGAGCAAGGGACAGGATGGGAAGAAAGAGGAGGACACTTTACACCCTCCACTTCCTCCTCACCCTGCCCCCTGCAACGAAGAAATATTAAGGAGGATGGATGACCACTCCAAATTAATACGGGAAAATGCAGCCAAGATGGAGTCACTGAGGGAAACCCTAGAAAACCACCAGAAGGCCTTGGAAGTGGCCCCCACCTACGCGAACGTCGTGGCTGGCTCGCCGAAGAGGCCACCGGCAGAGCCAGCTGCGATGCACTCTGTCATAATCACGTCGAAAGACGACCAGGACACCGGAGAGGAGGTTTATGACAGAGTAAGGAAAGCGATAAATGCCAAGGATGAGGGGACAAGAATTGACAGGATCAGAAAGGCCAAGGATCGGAAAGTCATTCTAAATTGCAAAGACAAGGCAGAACTAAGAAAAGTAAAGGAAAAGTTAACAGAAAAAGGATGTTCTCTCAAAGTAGAGGACATCAAGAATAAGGACCCCCTCTTGGTGCTGTACGGAGTCTCCAAAGTAAATACCGATGAGGATATTGTGAAGGCAATTAGGGGCCAAAATGGAAATTTGCTTGGGGATGTGGGTGAGGGGGACTTCCGCGTCGAGGTCCGGTACAGACGGAGGGCGAGAAACCCGCTTACAGTCCATGTAGTTGCTCGGGTCTCGCCCGCCGTCTGGCAGTGGCTCACCGGTGCGGGTGCCGTCCACATCGACATTCAAAAAGTTAGGGTTGCGGACCAGTCTCCCCTGATCCAATGCTCGCGCTGCCTGGGTTATGGGCACGGGAAGAAGTTCTGCCATGATGCAATCGACGTATGCAGTCACTGTGGGGGGCCGCACATGAGAACAGAGTGTGCTGATTGGATGGCTAACGCCCCCCCAAGCTGCGTCAATTGCAACAAGGCAAAGCTTGAAAAGGCGGACCACGACGCCTTTAGCGACGACTGCCCGGTGAGGCGGAAGTGAGACGCGTTGGCGAGGTCAACGACAGCGTATTGTTGAAAGCACCAAGTCTGTCTCGAACGCAAATCGCCACGCAGATCTCGCGGCCTCGGTCCACAGGGGTATGGTACTCAAAACAAAAATGTGAAAATATAGATTAATAAAAATAAATAGGGCAATAAAGTAAATTCAAAACGGTAAACTGGGTCCAGTTTCATAAGAAACTGGCCTAGTTTAAAAGGGGTAAAAAAATATTTAAGTACAACAAAAATTAAAGGAACAACAGATAGGAAAACATAGGGAAATTAATGAGTTAAATATATAATAGTAACATAGGCATAGTAGTAATAAATAGTAATAGTGTATGTATGTATTAATTAAGTAACTTATAAATTGTAAAAATAGCAAATTAAGAAATAAATATATATAGAATAATAGTAATGTTAGTTGTATATTATGCAAATAATATATAGTAGCATACGTAATAAAATATTAGAATTAAAAGTAAAAAGGCCAAACTTTGGGATTCATTATTATTAATAGGTCTGCATTTTTGAAATTTTCAAAAAAGCCTAATTTTGACCGAATTTTGCCATTTTTATAAATTAACTGGGATAGTGAGAGGGTAGTCGTGATATTTACAGGTCAGTATATCGGGTATAGTAATACTTAACCTCCCTTTTGAATTTCATAGTTCTGTGTCCAGTAGTTCTCGAGATCTTCTGTGTTGACCCACTAACCTGACCTACTGACCCACTGACCAACTGACCCACTGACCCAGTGACCCAGTGACCCACTGACCTACTGACCCAGTGACCCAGTGGCCCACTGACCGAGTGACCCAGTGACCCAGTGACCCAGTGACCCAGTGACCCAGTGACCCAGTGACCTACTGACCCAGTGACCCAGTGACCCAGTGACCCACTGACCTACTGACCCAGTGGCCCATTGGCCCACTGACCCAGTGACCCAGTGACCTACTGACATACTGACCCACTGACCCAGTGACCCAGTGACCCAGTGACCCAGTGACCCACTGACCTACTGACTCAGTGACCCAGTGGCCCACTGACCCACTGACCTACTGACCCAGTGACCCAGTGACCTACTGACATACTGACCCACTGACCCAGTGACCCAGTGACCCAGTGACCCAGTGACCCACTGACCTACTGACCCAGTGACCCAGTGACCCAGTGACCCACTGACCTACTGACCCAGTGACCCAGTGGCCCACTGACCCAGTGACCCAGTGACCTACTGACATACTGACCCACTGACCCAGTGACCCAGTGACCCAGTGACCCAGTGACCCACTGACCTACTGACCCAGTGACCCAGTGGCCCACTGACCCACTGACCTACTGACCCAGTGACCCAGTGGCCCACTGACCCAGTGACCCAGTGACCTACTGACATACTGACCCACTGACCCAGTGACCCAGTGACCCAGTGACCCACTGACCTACTGACCCAGTGACCCAGTGGCCCACTGACCCACTGACCTACTGACCCAGTGACCCAGTGACCTACTGACATACTGACCCACTGACCCAGTGCCCCATTGGCCTACTGACCGACTGACCTACAAACCTACTGACTTACTGACCTACATTCAGGGTGCCTTGAACGGGTCTTAAAAATTAGTTTTAAAAAAATTTTATTGCATTGCTGGACGGCAAATTTGACTTCCAAAGATCTTGGAATATTGTAAATAAATATTTTACTTTAGTTTACTTAGTTTATAGGACACATTTAAATTTATTTAAATTCTATTTTACTCTTTTATAATTTTATTGTGTTCTTTTTGAGTTATATAATTGTATTTTATTGTACGTATCCGACGCCCTTTACACGTCGCATACTTTTACACATTGACGTCCCTAAAAAGCCAGATTTAAGCGAGCTACACAATGTTCGGTATCAGGACTCCGCCCAGCAAGGTGGCGACTGAGAACTCTCCCCCGAAAAAGGCCGAAGAGAAGGTAGAGAAGACGGGCCTCCCTTCAAACCATGACCGGACCTTTGCGGTCAGAAGGAGCATCGGGGAGACAGAGGCAAGAGCCGCAAAGACGTCTCCGAAGAGGGTGGTGGTGCCAATAGCGGGCCCCTCGAGGCCAAAAATCCGAACATCATTGACGGACGCCTCGGACGCCCCCCCCCCCAAAATCAACTCACCCCTCTAGAGTCGCTGAGGCTAGGGCATGCCTGAATAGGGCTAAGCTCTGCCTCAGTAGCTCTAGAAACATTAAAACAGAGTATAAAGAGGGGATCACTGCAGCTGTGGAGCGGCTCTATCAGCTCATGAAGGAGTCAGAGGCCAAAGAAGTAACAAGAATCCAGAGCAAGGGACAGGATGGGAAGAAAGAGGAGGACACTTTACACCCTCCACTTCCTCCTCACCCTGCCCCCTGCAACGAAGAAATATTAAGGAGGATGGATGACCACTCCAAATTAATACGGGAAAATGCAGCCAAGATGGAGTCACTGAGGGAAACCCTAGAAAACCACCAGAAGGCCTTGGAAGTGGCCCCCACCTACGCGAACGTCGTGGCTGGCTCGCCGAAGAGGCCACCGGCAGAGCCAGCTGCGATGCACTCTGTCATAATCACGTCGAAAGACGACCAGGACACCGGAGAGGAGGTTTATGACAGAGTAAGGAAAGCGATAAATGCCAAGGATGAGGGGACAAGAATTGACAGGATCAGAAAGGCCAAGGATCGGAAAGTCATTCTAAGTTGCAAAGACAAGGCAGAACTAAGAAAAGTAAAGGAAAAGTTAACAGAAAAAGGATGTTCTCTCAAAGTAGAGGACATCAAGAATAAGGACCCCCTCTTGGTGCTGTACGGAGTCTCCAAAGTAAATACCGATGAGGATATTGTGAAGGCTTCCCTGATCCAATGCTCGCGCTGCCTGGGTTATGGGCACGGGAAGAAGTTCTGCCATGATGCAATCGACGTATGCAGTCACTGTGGGGGGCCGCACATGAGAACAGAGTGTGCTGATTGGATGGCTAACGCCCCCCCAAGCTGCGTCAATTGCAACAAGGCAAAGCTTGAAAAGGCGGACCACGACGCCTTTAGCGACGACTGCCCGGTGAGGCGGAAGTGAGACGCGTTGGCGAGGTCAACGACAGCGTATTGTT
Source organism: Philereme transversata (assembly GCA_963924445.1). NCBI lineage: Eukaryota > Metazoa > Arthropoda > Insecta > Lepidoptera > Geometridae > Philereme > Philereme transversata. The sequence goes on from OZ004353.1 coordinate 12,706,849, forward strand.
GAGGGCACCAAGTCTGTCTCGAACGCAAATCGCCACGCAGATCTCGCGGCCTCGGTCCACAGGGGTATGGTACTCAAAACAAAAATGTGAAAATATAGATTAATAAAAATAAATAGGGCAATAAAGTAAATTCAAAACGGTAAACTGGGTCCAGTTTCATAAGAAACTGGCCTAGTTTAAAAGGGGTAAAAAAATATTTAAGTACAACAAAAATTAAAGGAACAACAGATAGGAAAACATAGGGAAATTAATGAGTTAAATATATAATAGTAACATAGGCATAGTAGTAATAAATAGTAATAGTGTATGTATGTATTAATTAAGTAACTTATAAATTGTAAAAATAGCAAATTAAGAAATAAATATATATAGAATAATAGTAATGTTAGTTGTATATTATGCAAATAATATATAGTAGCATACGTAATAAAATATTAGAATTAAAAGTAAAAAGGCCAAACTTTGGGATTCATTATTATTAATAGGTCTGCATTTTTGAAATTTTCAAAAAAGCCTAATTTTGACCGAATTTTGCCATTTTTATAAATTAACTGGGATAGTGAGAGGGTAGTCGTGATATTTACAGGTCAGTATATCGGGTATAGTAATACTTAACCTCCCTTTTGAATTTCATAGTTCTGTGTCCAGTAGTTCTCGAGATCTTCTGTGTTGACCCACTAACCTGACCTACTGACCCACTGACCAACTGACCCACTGACCCAGTGACCCAGTGACCCACTGACCTACTGACCCAGTGACCCAGTGGCCCACTGACCCAGTGACCCAGTGACCCAGTGACCCAGTGACCCAGTGACCCAGTGACCTACTGACCCAGTGACCCAGTGACCCAGTGACCCACTGACCTACTGACCCAGTGACCCAGTGGCCCACTGACCCAGTGACCCAGTGACCTACTGACATACTGACCCACTGACCCAGTGACCCAGTGACCCACTGACCTACTGACCCAGTGACCCAGTGGCCCACTGACCCACTGACCTACTGACCCAGTGACCCAGTGACCCACTGACCTACTGACCCAGTGACCCAGTGGCCCACTGACCCACTGACCTACTGACCCAGTGACCCAGTGACCTACTGACATACTGACCCACTGACCCAGTGACCCAGTGACCCACTGACCTACTGACCCAGTGACCCAGTGACCCAGTGACCCACTGACCTACTGACCCAGTGACCCAGTGGCCCACTGACCCAGTGACCCAGTGACCTACTGACATACTGACCCACTGACCCAGTGACCCAGTGACCCAGTGACCCAGTGACCCACTGACCTACTGACCCAGTGACCCAGTGGCCCACTGACCCACTGACCTACTGACCCAGTGACCCAGTGGCCCACTGACCCAGTGACCCAGTGACCTACTGACATACTGACCCACTGACCCAGTGACCCAGTGACCCAGTGACCCAGTGACCCACTGACCTACTGACCCAGTGACCCAGTGGCCCACTGACCCACTGACCTACTGACCCAGTGACCCAGTGACCTACTGACATACTGACCCACTGACCCAGTGCCCCATTGGCCTACTGACCGACTGACCTACAAACCTACTGACTTACTGACCTACATTCAGGGTGCCTTGAACGGGTCTTAAAAATTAGTTTTAAAAAATTTTTATTGCATTGCTGGACGGCAAATTTGACTTCCAAAGATCTTGGAATATTGTAAATAAATATTTTACTTTAGTTTACTTAGTTTATAGGACACATTTAAATTTATTTAAATTCTATTTTACTCTTTTATAATTTTATTGTGTTCTTTTTGAGTTATATAATTGTATTTTATTGTACGTATCCGACGCCCTTTACACGTCGCATACTTTTACACATTAACGTCCCTAAAAAGCCAGATTTAAGCGAGCTACACAATGTTCGGTATCAGGACTCCGCCCAGCAAGGTGGCGACTGAGAACTCTCCCCCGAAAAAGGCCGAAGAGAAGGTAGAGAAGACGGGCCTCCCTTCAAACCATGACCGGACCTTTGCGGTCAGAAGGAGCATCGGGGAGACAGAGGCAAGAGCCGCAAAGACGTCTCCGAAGAGGGTGGTGGTGCCAATAGCGGGCCCCTCGAGGCCAAAAACCCGAACATCATTGACGGACGCCTCGGACGCCCCCCCCCCCCCCCCCCCCAAAATCAACTCACCCCTCTAGAGTCGCTGAGGCTAGGGCATACCTGAATAGGGCTAAGCTCTGCCTCAGTAGCTCTAGAAACATTAAAACAGAGTATAAAGAGGGGATCACTGCAGCTGTGGAGCGGCTCTATCAGCTCATGAAGGAGTCAGAGGCCAAAGAAGTAACAAGAATCCAGAGCAAGGGACAGGATGGGAAGAAAGAGGAGGACACTTTACACCCTCCACTTCCTCCACACCCTGCCCCCTGCAACGAAGAAATATTAAGGAGGATGGATGACCACTCCAAATTAATACGGGAAAATGCAGCCAAGATGGAGTCACTGAGGGAAACCCTAGAAAACCACCAGAAGGCCTTGGAAGTGGCCCCCGCCTACGCGAACGTCGTGGCTGGCTCGCCGAAGAGGCCACCGGCAGAGCCAGCTGCGATGCACTCTGTCATAATCACGTCGAAAGACGACCAGGACACCGGAGAGGAGGTTTATGACAGAGTAAGGAAAGCGATAAATGCCAAGGATGAGGGGACAAGAATTGACAGGATCAGAAAGGCCAAGGATCGGAAAGTCATTCTAAGTTGCAAAGACAAGGCAGAACTAAGAAAAGTAAAGGAAAAGTTAACAGAAAAAGGATGTTCTCTCAAAGTAGAGGACATCAAGAATAAGGACCCCCTCTTGGTGCTGTACGGAGTCTCCAAAGTAAATACCGATGAGGATATTGTGAAGGCAATTAGGGGCAAAAATGGAAATTTGCTTGGGGATGTGGGTGAGGGGGACTTCCGCGTCGAGGTCCGGTACAGACGGAGGGCGAGAAACCCGCTTACAGTCCATGTAGTTGCTCGGGTCTCGCCCGCCGTCTGGCAGTGGCTCACCGGCGCGGGTGCCGTCCACATCGACATTCAAAAAGTTAGGGTTGCGGACCAGTCTCCCCTGATCCAATGCTCGCGCTGCCTGGGTTATGGGCACGGGAAGAAGTTCTGCCATGATGCAATCGACGTATGCAGTCACTGTGGGGGGCCGCACATGAGAACAGAGTGTGCTGATTGGATGGCTAACGCCCCCCCAAGCTGCGTCAATTGCAACAAGGCAAAGCTTGAAAAGGCGGACCACGACGCCTTTAGCGACGACTGCCCGGTGAGGCGGAAGTGAGACGCGTTGGCGAGGTCAACGACAGCGTATTGTTGAGGGCACCAAGTCTGTCTCGAACGCAAATCGCCACGCAGATCTCGCGGCCTCGGTCCACAGGGGTATGGTACTCAAAACAAAAATGTGAAAATATAGATTAATAAAAATAAATAGGGCAATAAAGTAAATTCAAAACGGTAAACTGGGTCCAGTTTCATAAGAAACTGGCCTAGTTTAAAAGGGGTAAAAAAATATTTAAGTACAACAAAAATTAAAGGAACAACAGATAGGAAAACATAGGGAAATTAATGAGTTAAATATATAATAGTAACATAGGCATAGTAGTAATAAATAGTAATAGTGTATGTATGTATTAATTAAGTAACTTATAAATTGTAAAAATAGCAAATTAAGAAATAAATATATATAGAATAATAGTAATGTTAGTTGTATATTATGCAAATAATATATAGTAGCATACGTAATAAAATATTAGAATTAAAAGTAAAAAGGCCAAACTTTGGGATTCATTATTATTAATAGGTCTGCATTTTTGAAATTTTCAAAAAAGCCTAATTTTGACCGAATTTTGCCATTTTTATAAATTAACTGGGATAGTGAGAGGGTAGTCGTGATATTTACAGGTCAGTATATCGGGTATAGTAATACTTAACCTCCCTTTTGAATTTCATAGTTCTGTGTCCAGTAGTTCTCGAGATCTTCTGTGTTGACCCACTAACCTGACCTACTGACCCACTGACCAACTGACCCACTGACCCAGTGACCCAGTGACCCACTGACTACTGACCCAGTGACCCAGTGGCCCACTGACCCAGTGACCCAGTGACCCAGTGACCCAGTGACCCAGTGACCCAGTGACCTACTGACCGAGTGACCCAGTGACCCAGTGACCCAGTGACCCACTGACCTACTGACCCAGTGACCTAGTGGCCCACTGACCCAGTGACCCAGTGACCTACTGACATACTGACCCACTGACCCAGTGACCCAGTGACCCAGTGACCCAGTGACCCACTGACCTACTGACCCAGTGACCCAGTGGCCCACTGACCCACTGACCTACTGACCCAGTGACCCAGTGACCCACTGACCTACTGACCCAGTGACCCAGTGGCCCACTGACCCACTGACCTACTGACCCAGTGACCCAGTGACCTACTGACATACTGACCCACTGACCCAGTGACCCAGTGACCCAGTGACCCAGTGACCCACTGACCTACTGACCCAGTGACCCAGTGACCCAGTGACCCACTGACCTACTGACCCAGTGACCCAGTGGCCCACTGACCCAGTGACCCAGTGACCTACTGACATACTGACCCACTGACCCAGTGACCCAGTGACCCAGTGACCCAGTGACCTACTGACCTACTGACCCAGTGACCCAGTGGCCCACTGACCCACTGACCTACTGACCCAGTGACCCAGTGGCCCACTGACCCAGTGACCCAGTGACCTACTGACATACTGACCCACTGACCCAGTGACCCAGTGACCCAGTGACCCAGTGACCCACTGACCTACTGACCCAGTGACCCAGTGGCCCACTGACCCACTGACCTACTGACCCAGTGACCCAGTGACCTACTGACATACTGACCCACTGACCCAGTGCCCCATTGGCCTACTGACCGACTGACCTACAAACCTACTGACTTACTGACCTACATTCAGGGTGCCTTGAACGGGTCTTAAAAATTAGTTTTAAAAAATTTTTATTGCATTGCTGGACGGCAAATTTGACTTCCAAAGATCTTGGAATATTGTAAATAAATATTTTACTTTAGGTTACTTAGTTTATAGGACACATTTAAATTTATTTAAATTCTATTTTACTCTTTTATAATTTTATTGTGTTCTTTTTGAGTTATATAATTGTATTTTATTGTACGTATCCGACGCCCTTTACACGTCGCATACTTTTACACATTGACGTCCCTAAAAAGCCAGATTTAAGCGAGCTACACAATGTTCGGTATCAGGACTCCGCCCAGCAAGGTGGCGACTGAGAACTCTCCCCCGAAAAAGGCCGAAGAGAAGGTAGAGAAGACGGGCCTCCCTTCAAACCATGACCGGACCTTTGCGGTCAGAAGGAGCATCGGGGAGACAGAGGCAAGAGCCGCAAAGACGTCTCCGAAGAGGGTGGTGGTGCCAATAGCGGGCCCCTCGAGGCCAAAAACCCGAACATCATTGACGGACGCCTCGGACGCCCCCCCCCCAAAATCAACTCACCCCTCTAGAGTCGCTGAGGCTAGGGCATGCCTGAATAGGGCTAAGCTCTGCCTCAGTAGCTCTAGAAACATTAAAACAGAGTATAAAGAGGGGATCACTGCAGCTGTGGAGCGGCTCTATCAGCTCATGAAGGAGTCAGAGGCCAAAGAAGTAACAAGAATCCAGAGCAAGGGACAGGATGGGAAGAAAGAGGAGGACACTTTACACCCTCCACTTCCTCCTCACCCTGCCCCCTGCAACGAAGAAATATTAAGGAGGATGGATGACCACTCCAAATTAATACGGGAAAATGCAGCCAAGATGGAGTCACTGAGGGAAACCCTAGAAAACCACCAGAAGGCCTTGGAAGTGGCCCCCACCTACGCGAACGTCGTGGCTGGCTCGCCGAAGAGGCCACCGGCAGAGCCAGCTGCGATGCACTCTGTCATAATCACGTCGAAAGACGACCAGGACACCGGAGAGGAGGTTTATGACAGAGTAAGGAAAGCGATAAATGCCAAGGATGAGGGGACAAGAATTGACAGGATCAGAAAGGCCAAGGATCGGAAAGTCATTCTAAGTTGCAAAGACAAGGCAGAACTAAGAAAAGTAAAGGAAAAGTTAACAGAAAAAGGATGTTCTCTCAAAGTAGAGGACATCAAGAATAAGGACCCCCTCTTGGTGCTGTACGGAGTCTCCAAAGTAAATACCGATGAGGATATTGTGAAGGCAATTAGGGGCCAAAATGGAAATTTGCTTGGGGATGTGGGTGAGGGGGACTTCCGCGTCGAGGTCCGGTACAGACGGAGGGCGAGAAACCCGCTTACAGTCCATGTAGTTGCTCGGGTCTCGCCCGCCGTCTGGCAGCGGCTCACCGGCGCGGGTGCCGTCCACATCGACATCCAAAAAGTTAGGGTTGCGGACCAGTCTCCCCTGATCCAATGCTCGCGCTGCCTGGGTTATGGGCACGGGAAGAAGTTCTGCCATGATGCAATCGACGTATGCAGTCACTGTGGGGGGCCGCACATGATAACAGAGTGTGCTGATTGGATGGCTAACGCCCCCCCAAGCTGCGTCAATTGCAGCAAGGCAAAGCTTGAAAAGGCGGACCACGACGCCTTTAGCGACGACTGCCCGGTGAGGCGAAGTGAGACGCGTTGGCGAGGTCAACGACAGCGTATTGTTGAGGGCACCAAGTCTGTCTCGAACGCAAATCGCCACGCAGATCTCGCGGCCTCGGTCCACAGGGGTATGGTACTCAAAACAAAAATGTGAAAATATAGATTAATAAAAATAAATAGGGCAATAAAGTAAATTCAAAACGGTAAACTGGGTCCAGTTTCATAAGAAACTGGCCTAGTTTAAAAGGGGTAAAAAAATATTTAAGTACAACAAAAATTAAAAGAACAACAGATAGGAAAACATAGGGAAATTAATGAGTTAAATATATAATAGGAACATAGGCATAGTAGTAATAAATAGTAATAGTGTATGTATGTATTAATTAAGTAACTTATAAATTGTAAAAATAGCAAATTAAGAAATAAATATATATAGAATAATAGTAATGTTAGTTGTATATTATGCAAATAATATATAGTAGCATACGTAATAAAATATTAGAATTAAAAGTAAAAAGGCCAAACTTTGGGATTTATTATTATTAATAGGTCTGCATTTTTGAAATTTTCAAAAAAGCCTAATTTTGACCGAATTTTGCCATTTTTATAAATTAACTGGGATAGTGAGAGGGCAGTCGTGATATTTACAGGTCAGTATATCGGGTATAGTAATACTTAACCTCCCTTTTGAATTTCATAGTTCTGTGTCCAGTAGTTCTCGAGATCTTCTGTGTTGACCCACTAACCTGACCTACTGACCCACTGACCAATTGCCCCACTGACCCAGTGACCCAGTGACCCACTGACCTACTGACCCAGTGACCCAGTGGCCCACTGACCCAGTGACCCAGTGACCAGTGACCCAGTGACCCAGTGACCCAGTGACCTACTGACCCAGTGACCCAGTGACCCAGTGACCCACTGACCTACTGACCCAGTGACCCAGTGGCCCACTGACCCAGTGACCCAGTGACCTACTGAGATACTGACCCACTGACCCAGTGACCCAGTGACCCAGTGACCCACTGACCTACTGACCCAGTGACCCAGTGGCCCACTGACCCACTGACCTACTGACCCAGTGAACCAGTGACCCACTGACCTACTGACCCAGTGACCCAGTGGCCCACTGACCCACTGACCTACTGACCCAGTGACCTACTGACATACTGACCCACTGACCCAGTGACCCAGTGACCCAGTGACCCAGTGACCCACTGACCTACTGACCCAGTGACCCAGTGACCCAGTGACCCACTGACCTACTGACCCAGTGACCCAGTGGCCCACTGACCCAGTGACCCAGTGACCTACTGACATACTGACCCACTGACCCAGTGACCCAGTGACCCAGTGACCCAGTGACCCACTGACCTACTGACCCAGTGACCCAGTGGCCCACTGACCCACTGACCTACTGACCCAGTGACCCAGTGGCCCACTGACCCAGTGACCCAGTGACCTACTGACATACTGACCCACTGACCCAGTGACCCAGTGACCCAGTGACCCAGTGACCCACTGACCTACTGACCCAGTGACCCAGTGGCCCACTGACCCACTGACCTACTGACCCAGTGACCCAGTGACCTACTGACATACTGACCCACTGACCCAGTGCCCCATTGGCCTACTGACCGACTGACCTACAAACCTACTGACTTACTGACCTACATTCAGGGTGCCTTGAACGGGTCTTAAAAATTAGTTTTAAAAAAATTTTATTGCATTGCTGGACGGCAAATTTGACTTCCAAAGATCTTGGAATATTGTAAATAAATATTTTACTTTAGTTTACTTAGTTTATAGGACACATTTAAATTTATTTAAATTCTATTTTACTCTTTTATAATTTTATTGTGTTCTTTTTGAGTTATATAATTGTATTTTATTGTACGTATCCGACGCCCTTTACACGTCGCATACTTTTACACATTGACGTCCCTAAAAAGCCAGATTTAAGCGAGCTACACAATGTTCGGTATCAGGACTCCGCCCAGCAAGGTGGCAACTGAGACCTCTCCCCCGAAAAAGGCCGAAGAGAAGGTAGAGAAGACGGGCCTCCCTTCAAACCATGACCGGACCTTTGCGGTCAGAAGGAGCATCGGGGAGACAGAGGCAAGAGCCGCAAAGACGTCTCCGAAGAGGGTGGTGGTGCCAATAGCGGGCCCCTCGAGGCCAAAAACCCGAACATCATTGACGGACGCCTCGGACGCCCCCCCCCCCAAAATCAACTCACCCCTCTAGAGTCGCTGAGGCTAGGGCATGCCTGAATATGGCTAAGCTCTGCCTCAGTAGCTCTAGAAACATTAAAACAGAGTATAAAGAGGGGATCACTGCAGCTGTGGAGCGGCTCTATCAGCTCATGAAGGAGTCAGAGGCCAAAGAAGTAACAAGAATCCAGAGCAAGGGACAGGATGGGAAGAAAGAGGAGGACACTTTACACCCTCCACTTCCTCCTCACCCTGCCCCCTGCAACGAAGAAATATTAAGGAGGATGGATGACCACTCCAAATTAATACGGGAAAATGCAGCCAAGATGGAGTCACTGAGGGAAACCCTAGAAAACCACCAGAAGGCCTTGGAAGTGGCCCCCACCTACGCGAACGTCGTGGCTGGCTCGCCGAAGAGGCCACCGGCAGAGCCAGCTGCGATGCACTCTGTCATAATCACGTCGAAAGACGACCAGGACACCGGAGAGGAGGTTTATGACAGAGTAAGGAAAGCGATAAATGCCAAGGATGAGGGGACAAGAATTGACAGGATCAGAAAGGCCAAGGATCGGAAAGTCATTCTAAGTTGCAAAGACAAGGCAGAACTAAGAAAAGTAAAGGAAAAATTAACAGAAAAAGGATGTTCTCTCAAAGTAGAGGACATCAAGAATAAGGACCCCCTCTTGGTGCTGTACGGAGTCTCCAAAGTAAATACCGATGAGGATATTGTGAAGGCAATTAGGGGCCAAAATGGAAATTTGCTTGGGGATGTGGGTGAGGGGGACTTCCGCGTCGAGGTCCGGTACAGACGGAGGGCGAGAAACCCGCTTACAGTCCATGTAGTTGCTCGGGTCTCGCCCGCCGTCTGGCAGTGGCTCACCGGCGCGGGTGCCGTCCACATCGACATTCAAAAAGTTAGGGTTGCGGACCAGTCTCCCCTGATCCAATGCTCGCGCTGCCTGGGTTATGGGCACGGGAAGAAGTTCTGCCATGATGCAATCGACGTATGCAGTCACTGTGGGGGGCCGCACATGATAACAGAGTGTGCTGATTGGATGGCTAACGCCCCCCCAAGCTGCGTCAATTGCAACAAGGCAAAGCTTGAAAAGGCGGACCACGACGCCTTTAGCGACGACTGCCCGGTGAGGCGGAAGTGAGACGCGTTGGCGAGGTCAACGACAGCGTATTGTTGAGGGCACCAAGTCTGTCTCGAACGCAAATCGCCACGCAGATCTCGCGGCCTCGGTCCACAGGGGTATGGTACTCAAAACAAAAATGTGAAAATATAGATTAATAAAAATAAATAGGGCAATAAAGTAAATTCAAAACGGTAAACTGGGTCCAGTTTCATAAGAAACTGGCCTAGTTTAAAAGGGGTAAAAAAATATTTAAGTACAACAAAAATTAAAGGAACAACAGATAGGAAAACATAGGGAAATTAATGAGTTAAATATATAATAGTAACATAGGCATAGTAGTAATAAATAGTAATAGTGTATGTATGTATTAATTAAGTAACTTATAAATTGTAAAAATAGCAAATTAAGAAATAAATATATATAGAATAATAGTAATGTTAGTTGTATATTATGCAAATAATATATAGTAGCATACGTAATAAAATATTAGAATTAAAAGTAAAAAGGCCAAACTTTGGGATTCATTATTATTAATAGGTCTGCATTTTTGAAATTTTCAAAAAGGCCTAATTTTGACCGAATTTTGCCATTTTTATAAATTAACTGGGATAGTGAGAGGGTAGTCGTGATATTTACAGGTCAGTATATCGGGTATAGTAATACTTAACCTCCCTTTTGAATTTCATAGTTCTGTGTCCAGTAGTTCTCGAGATCTTCTGTGTTGACCCACTAACCTGACCTACTGACCCACTGACCAACTGACCCACTGACCCAGTGACCCAGTGACCCACTGACCTACTGACCCAGTGACCCAGTGGCCCACTGACCCAGTGACCCAGTGACCCAGTGAGCCAGTGACCCAGTGACCCAGTGACCTACTGACCCAGTGACCCAGTGACCCAGTGACCCACTGACCTACTGACCTACTGACCCAGTGACCCAGTGGCCCACTGACCCAGTGACCCAGTGACCTACTGACATACTGACCCACTGACCCAGTGACCCAGTGACCCAGTGACCCAGTGACCCACTGACCTACTGACCCAGTGACCCAGTGGCCCACTGACCCACTGACCAACTGACCCACTGACCCAGTGACCCAGTGACCCACTGACCTACTGACCCAGTGACCCAGTGGCCCACTGACCCAGTGACCCAGTGACATACTGACATACTGACCCACTGACCCAGTGACCTACTGACCCAGTGACCCAGTGACCCACTGACCTACTGACCCAGTGACCCAGTGACCCAGTGACCCACTGACCTACTGACCCAGTGACCCAGTGGCCCACTGACCCAGTGACCCAGTGACCTACTGACATACTGACCCACTGACCCAGTGACCCAGTGACCCAGTGACCCAGTGACCCACTGACCTACTGACCCAGTGACCCAGTGACCCAGTGACCCACTGACCTACTGACCCAGTGACCCAGTGGCCCACTGACCCAGTGACCCAGTGACCTACTGACATACTGACCCACTGACTCAGTGACCCAGTGACCCAGTGACCCAGTGACCCACTGACCTACTGACCCAGTGACCCAGTGGCCCACTGACCCACTGACCTACTGACCCAGTGACCCAGTGACCTACTGACATACTGACCCACTGACCCAGTGCCCCATTGGCCTACTGACCGACTGACCTACAAACCTACTGACTTACTGACCTACATTCAGGGTGCCTTGAACGGGTCTTAAAAATTAGTTTTAAAAAATTTTTATTGCATTGCTGGACGGCAAATTTGACTTCCAAAGATCTTGGAATATTGTAAATAAATATTTTACTTTAGTTTACTTCGTTTATAGGACACATTTAAATTTATTTAAATTCTATTTTACTCTTTTATAATTTTATTGTGTTCTTTTTGAGTTATATAATTGTATTTTATTGTACGTATCCGACGCCCTTTACACGTCGCGTACTTTTACACATTGACGTCCCTAAAAAGCCAGATTTAAGCGAGCTACACAATGTTCGGTATCAGGACTCCGCCCAGCAAGGTGGCGACTGAGAACTCTCCCCCGAAAAAGGCCGAAGAGAAGGTAGAGAAGACGGGCCTCCCTTCAAACCATGACCGGACCTTTGCGGTCAGAAGGAGCATCGGGGAGACAGAGGCAAGAGCCGCAAAGACGTCTCCGAAGAGGGTGGTGGTGCCAATAGCGGGCCCCTCGAGGCCAAAAACCCGAACATCATTGACGGACGCCTCGGACGCCCCCCCCCCCCCAAAATCAACTCATCCCTCTAGAGTCGCTGAGGCTAGGGCATGCCTGAATAGGGCTAAGCTCTGCCTCAGTAGCTCTAGAAACATTAAAACAGAGTATAAAGAGGGGATCACTGCAGCTGTGGAGCGGCTCTATCAGCTCGTGAAGGAGTCAGAGGCCAAAGAAGTAACAAGAATCCAGAGCAAGGGACAGGATGGGAAGAAAGAGGAGGACACTTTACACCCTCCACTTCCTCCTCACCCTGCCCCCTGCAACGAAGAAATATTAAGGAGGATGGATGACCACTCCAAATTAATACGGGAAAATGCAGCCAAGATGGAGTCACTGAGGGAAACCCTAGAAAACCACCAGAAGGCCTTGGAAGTGGCCCCCACCTACGCGAACGTCGTGGCTGGCTCGCCGAAGAGGCCACCGGCAGAGCCAGCTGCGATGCACTCTGTCATAATCACGTCGAAAGACGACCAGGACACCGGAGAGGAGGTTTATGACAGAGTAAGGAAAGCGATAAATGCCAAGGATGAGGGGACAAGAATTGACAGGATCAGAAAGCCCAAGGATCGGAAAGTCATTCTAAGTTGCAAAGACAAGGCAGAACTAAGAAAAGTAAAGGAAAAGTTAACAGAAAAAGGATGTTCTCTCAAAGTAGAGGACATCAAGAATAAGGACCCCCTCTTGGTGCTGTACGGAGTCTCCAAAGTAAATACCGATGAGGATATTGTGAAGGCAATTAGGGGCCAAAATGGAAATTTGCTTGGGGATGTGGGTGAGGGGGACTTCCGCGTCGAGGTCCGGTACAGACGGAGGGCAAGAAACCCGCTTACAGTCCATGTAGTTGCTCGGGTCTCGCCCGCCGTCTGGCAGTGGCTCACCGGCGCGGGTGCCGTCCACATCGACATTCAAAAAGTTAGGGTTGCGGACCAGTCTCCCCTGATCCAATGCTCGCGCTGCCTGGGTTATGGGCACGGGAAGAAGTTCTGCCATGATGCAATCGACGTATGCAGTCACTGTGGGGGGCCGCACATGAGAACAGAGTGTGCTGATTGGATGGCTAACGCCCCCCCAAGCTGCGTCAATTGCAACAAGGCAAAGCTTGAAAAGGCGGACCACGACGCCTTTAGCGACGACTGCCCGGTGAGGCGGAAGTGAGACGCGTTGGCGAGGTCAACGACAGCGTATTGTTGAGGGCACCAAGTCTGTCTCGAACGCAAATCGCCACGCAGATCTCGCGGCCTCGGTCCACAGGGGTATGGTACTCAAAACAAAAATGTGAAAATATAGATTAATAAAAATAAATAGGGCAATAAAGTAAATTCAAAACGGTAAACTGGGTCCAGTTTCATAAGAAACTGGCCTAGTTTAAAAGGGGTAAAAAAATATTTAAGTACAACAAAAATTAAAGGAACAACAGATAGGAAAACATAGGGAAATTAATGAGTTAAATATATAATAGTAACATAGGCATAGTAGTAATAAATAGTAATAGTGTATGTATGTATTAATTAAGTAACTTATAAATTGTAAAAATAGCAAATTAATAAATAAATATATATAGAATAATAGTAATGTTAGTTGTATATTATGCAAATAATATATAGTAGCATACGTAATAAAATATTAGAATTAAAAGTAAAAAGGCCAAACTTTGGGATTCATTATTATTAATAGGTCTGCATTTTTGAAATTTTCAAAAAGGCCTAATTTTGACCGAATTTTGCCATTTTTATAAATTAACTGGGATAGTGAGAGGGTAGTCGTGATATTTACAGGTCAGTATATCGGGTATAGTAATACTTAACCTCCCTTTTGAATTTCATAGTTCTGTGTCCAGTAGTTCTCGAGATCTTCTGTGTTGACCCACTAACCTGACCTACTGACCCACTGACCAACTGACCCACTGACCCAGTGACCCAGTGACCCACTGACCTACTGACCCAGTGACCCAGTGGCCCACTGACCCAGTGACCCAGTGACCCAGTGACCCAGTGACCCAGTGACCCAGTGACCCAGTGACCTACTGACCCAGTGACCCAGTGACCCAGTGACCCACTGACCTACTGACCCAGTGACCCAGTGGCCCACTGACCCAGTGACCCAGTGACCTACTGACATACTGACCCACTGACCCAGTGACCCAGTGACCCAGTGACCCAGTGACCCACTGACCTACTGACCCAGTGACCCAGTGGCCCACTGACCCACTGACCTACTGACCCAGTGACCCAGTGACCTACTGACATACTGACCCACTGACCCAGTGGCCCACTGACCCACTGACCTACTGACCCAGTGACCCAGTGACCTACTGACATACTGACCCACTGACCCAGTGACCCAGTGACCCAGTGACCCACTGACCTACTGACCCAGTGACCCAGTGACCCAGTGACCCACTGACCTACTGACCCAGTGACCCAGTGACCCAGTGGCCCACTGACCCACTGACCTACTGACCCAGTGACCCAGTGGCCCACTGACCCAGTGACCCAGTGACCTACTGACATACTGACCCACTGACCCACTGACCCAGTGACCCAGTGACCCAGTGACCCAGTGACACACTGACCTACTGACTCAGTGACCCAGTGGCCCACTGACCCACTGACCTACTGACCCAGTGACCCAGTGACCTACTGACATACTGACCCACTGACCCAGTGCCCCATTGGCCTACTGACCGACTGACCTACAAACCTACTGACTTACTGACCTACATTCAGGGTGCCTTGAACGGGTCTTAAAAATTAGTTTTAAAAAATTTTTATTGCATTGCTGGACGGCAAATTTGACTTCCAAAGATCTTGGAATATTGTAAATAAATATTTTACTTTAGTTTACTTAGTTTATAGGACACATTTAAATTTATTTAAATTCTATTTTACTCTTTTATAATTTTATTGTGTTCTTTTTGAGTTATATAATTGTATTTTATGGTACGTATCCGACGCCCTTTACACGTCGCATACTTTTACACATTGACGTCCCTAAAAAGCCAGATTTAAGCGAGCTACACAATGTTCGGTATCAGGACTCCGCCCAGCAAGGTGGCGACTGAGAACTCTCCCCCGAAAAAGGCCGAAGAGAAGGTAGAGAAGACGGGCCTCCCTTCAAACCATGACCGGACCTTTGCGGTCAGAAGGAGCATCGGGGAGACAGAGGCAAGAGCCGCAAAGACGTCTCCGAAGAGGGTGGTGGTGCCAATAGCGGGCCCCTCGAGGCCAAAAACCCGAACATCATTGACGGACGCCTCGGACGCCCCCCCCCCCAAAATCAACTCACCCCTCTAGAGTCGCTGAGGCTAGGGCATGCCTGAATAGGGCTAAGCTCTGCCTCAGTAGCTCTAGAAACATTAAAACAGAGTATAAAGAGGGGATCACTGCAGCTGTGGAGCGGCTCTATCAGCTCATGAAGGAGTCAGAGGCCAAAGAAGTAACAAGAATCCAGAGCAAGGGACAGGATGGGAAGAAAGAGGAGGACACTTTACACCCTCCACTTCCTCCTCACCCTGCCCCCTGCAACGAAGAAATATTAAGGAGGATGGATGACCACTCCAAATTAATACGGGAAAATGCAGCCAAGATGGAGTCACTGAGGGAAACCCTAGAAAACCACCAGAAGGCCTTGGAAGTGGCCCCCACCTACGCGAACGTCGTGGTTGGCTCGCCGAAGAGGCCACCGGCAGAGCCAGCTGCGATGCACTCTGTCATAATCACGTCGAAAGACGACCAGGACACCGGAGAGGAGGTTTATGACAGAGTAAGGAAAGCGATAAATGCCAAGGATGAGGGGACAAGAATTGACAGGATCAGAAAGGCCAAGGATCGGAAAGTCATTCTAAGTTGCAAAGACAAGGCAGAACTAAGAAAAGTAAACGAAAAGTTAACAGAAAAAGGATGTTCTCTCAAAGTAGAGGACATCAAGAATAAGGACCCCCTCTTGGTGCTGTACGGAGTCTCCAAAGTAAATACCGATGAGGATATTGTGAAGGCAATTAGGGGCCAAAATGGAAATTTGCTGGTACAGACGGAGGGCGAGAAACCCGCTTACAGTCCATGTAGTTGCTCGGGTCTCGCCCGCCGTCTGGCAGCGGCTCACCGGCGCGGGTGCCGTCCACATCGACATCCAAAAAGTTAGGGTTGCGGACCAGTCTCCCCTGATCCAATGCTCGTGCTGCCTGGGTTATGGGCACGGGAAGAAGTTCTGCCATGATGCAATCGACGTATGCAGTCACTGTGGGGGGCCACACATGAGAACAGAGTGTGCTGATTGGATGGCTAACGCCCCCCCAAGCTGCGTCAATTGCAACAAGGCAAAGCTTGAAAAGGCGGACCACGACGCCTTTAGCGACGACTGCCCGGTGAGGCGGAAGTGAGACGCGTTGGCGAGGTCAACGACAGCGTATTGTTGAGGGCACCAAGTCTGTCTCGAACGCAAATCGCCACGCAGATCTCGCGGCCTCGGTCCACAGGGGTATGGTACTCAAAACAAAAATGTGAAAATATAGATTAATAAAAATAAATAAGGCAATAAAGTAAATTCAAAACGGTAAACTGGGTCCAGTTTCATAAGAAACTGGCCTAGTTTAAAAGGGGTAAAAAAATATTTAAGTACAACAAAAATTAAAAGAACAACAGATAGGAAAACATAGGGAAATTAATGAGTTAAATATATATTAGTAACATAGGCATAGTAGTAATAAATAGTAATAGTGTATGTATGTATTAATTAAGTAACTTATAAATTGTAAAAATAGCAAATTAAGAAATAAATATATATAGAATAATAGTAATGTTAGTTGTATATTATGCAAATAATATATAGTAGCATACGTAATAAAATATTAGAATTAAAAGTAAAAAGGCCAAACTTTGGGATTCATTATTATTAATAGGTCTGCATTTTTGAAATTTTCAAAAAAGCCTAATTTTGACCGAATTTTGCCATTTTTATAAATTAACTGGGATAGTGAGAGGGTAGTCGTGATATTTACAGGTCAGTATATCGGGTATAGTAATAGTTAACCTCCCTTTTGAATTTCATAGTTCTGTGTCCAGTAGTTCTCGAGATCTTCTGTGTTGACCCACTAACCTGACCTACTGACCCACTGACCAACTGACCCACTGACCCAGTGACCCAGTGACCCACTGACCTACTGACCCAGTGACCCAGTGACCTACTGACATACTGACCCACTGACCCAGTGACCCAGTGACCCAGTGACCCAGTGACCCACTGACCTACTGGCCCAGTGACCCAGTGACCCAGTGACCCACTGACCTACTGACCCAGTGACCCAGTGGCCCACTGACCCAGTGACCTACTGACATACTGACCCACTGACCCAGTGACCCACTGACCTACTGACCCAGTGACCCAGTGGCCCACTGACCCACTGACCTACTGACCCAGTGACCCAGTGACCTACTGACATACTGACCCACTGACCCAGTGACCCAGTGACCCACTGACCTACTGACCCAGTGAGCCAGTGACCCAGTGACCCACTGACCTACTGACCCATTGACCCACTGACCTACTGACCCAGTGACACAGTGGCCCACTGACCCACTGACCTACTGACCCAGTGACCCAGTGACCTACTGACATACTGACCCACTGACCCAGTGCCCCATTGGCCTACTGACCGACTGACCTACAAACCTACTGACTTACTGACCTACATTCAGGGTGCCTTGAACGGGTCTTAAAAATTAGTTTTAAAAATTTTTTATTGCATTGCTGGACGGCAAATTTGACTTCCAAAGATCTTGGAATATTGTAAATAAATATTTTACTTTAGTTTACTTAGTTTATAGGACACATTTAAATTTATTTAAATTCTATTTTACTCTTTTATAATTTTATTGTGTTCTTTTTGAGTTATATAATTGTATTTTATTGTACGTATCCGACGCCCTTTACACGTCGCATACTTTTACACATTGACGTCCCTAAAAAGCCAGATTTAAGCGAGCTACACAATGTTCGGTATCAGGACTCCGCCCAGCAAGGTGGCGACTGAGAACTCTCCCCCGAAAAAGGCCGAAGAGAAGGTAGAGAAGACGGGCCTCCCTTCAAACCATGACCGGACCTTTGCGGTCAGAAGGAGCATCGGGGAGACAGAGGCAAGAGCCGCAAAGACGTCTCCGAAGAGGGTGGTGGTGCCAATAGCGGGCCCCTCGAGGCCAAAAACCCGAACATCATTGACGGACGCCTCGGACGCCCCCCCCCCAAAATCAACTCACCCCTCTAGAGTCGCTGAGGCTAGGGCATGCCTGAATAGGGCTAAGCTCTGCCTCAGTAGCTCTAGAAACATTAAAACAGAGTATAAAGAGGGGATCACTGCAGCTGTGGAGCGGCTCTATCAGCTCATGAAGGAGTCAGAGGCCAAAGAAGTAACAAGAATCCAGAGCAAGGGACAGGATGGGAAGAAAGAGGAGGACACTTTACACCCTCCACTTCCTCCTCACCCTGCCCCCTGCAACGAAGAAATATTAAGGAGGATGGATGACCACTCCAAATTAATACGGGAAAATGCAGCCAAGATGGAGTCACTGAGGGAAACCCTAGAAAACCACCAGAAGGCCTTGGAAGTGGCCCCCACCTACGCGAACGTCGTGGTTGGCTCGCCGAAGAGGCCACCGGCAGAGCCAGCTGCGATGCACTCTGTCATAATCACGTCGAAAGACGACCAGGACACCGGAGAGGAGGTTTATGACAGAGTAAGGAAAGCGATAAATGCCAAGGATGAGGGGACAAGAATTGACAGGATCAGAAAGGCCAAGGATCGGAAAGTCATTCTAAGTTGCAAAGACAAGGCAGAACTAAGAAAAGTAAACGAAAAGTTAACAGAAAAAGGATGTTCTCTCAAAGTAGAGGACATCAAGAATAAGGACCCCCTCTTGGTGCTGTACGGAGTCTCCAAAGTAAATACCGATGAGGATATTGTGAAGGCAATTAGGGGCCAAAATGGAAATTTGCTGGTACAGACGGAGGGCGAGAAACCCGCTTACAGTCCATGTAGTTGCTCGGGTCTCGCCCGCCGTCTGGCAGCGGCTCACCGGCGCGGGTGCCGTCCACATCGACATCCAAAAAGTTAGGGTTGCGGACCAGTCTCCCCTGATCCAATGCTCGTGCTGCCTGGGTTATGGGCACGGGAAGAAGTTCTGCCATGATGCAATCGACGTATGCAGTCACTGTGGGGGGCCGCACATGAGAACAGAGTGTGCTGATTGGATGGCTAACGCCCCCCCAAGCTGCGTCAATTGCAACAAGGCAAAGCTTGAAAAGGCGGACCACGACGCCTTTAGCGACGACTGCCCGGTGAGGCGGAAGTGAGACGCGTTGGCGAGGTCAACGACAGCGTATTGTTGAGGGCACCAAGTCTGTCTCGAACGCAAATCGCCACGCAGATCTCGCGGCCTCGGTCCACAGGGGTATGGTACTCAAAACAAAAATGTGAAAATATAGATTAATAAAAATAAATAAGGCAATAAAGTAAATTCAAAACGGTAAACTGGGTCCAGTTTCATAAGAAACTGGCCTAGTTTAAAAGGGGTAAAAAAATATTTAAGTACAACAAAAATTAAAAGAACAACAGATAGGAAAACATAGGGAAATTAATGAGTTAAATATATAATAGTAACATAGGCATAGTAGTAATAAATAGTAATAGTGTATGTATGTATTAATTAAGTAACTTATAAATTGTAAAAATAGCAAATTAAGAAATAAATATATATAGAATAATAGTAATGTTAGTTGTATATTATGCAAATAATATATAGTAGCATACGTAATAAAATATTAGAATTAAAAGTAAAAAGGCCAAACTTTGGGATTCATTATTATTAATAGGTCTGCATTTTTGAAATTTTCAAAAAGGCCTAATTTTGACCGAATTTTGCCATTTTTATAAATTAACTGGGATAGTGAGAGGGTAGTCGTGATATTTACAGGTCAGTATATCGGGTATAGTAATACTTAACCTCCCTTTTGAATTTCATAGTTCTGTGTCCAGTAGTTCTCGAGATCTTCTGTGTTGACCCACTAACCTGACCTACTGACCCACTGACCAACTGACCCACTGACCCAGTGACCCAGTGACCCACTGACCTACTGACCCAGTGACCCAGTGGCCCACTGACCCAGTGACCCAGTGACCTACTGACATACTGACCCACTGACCCAGTGACCCAGTGACCCAGTGACCCAGTGACCCACTGACCTACTGACCCAGTGACCCAGTGACCCAGTGACCCACTGACCTACTGACCCAGTGACCCAGTGGCCCACTGACCCAGTGACCCAGTGACCTACTGACATACTGACCCACTGACCCAGTGACCCAGTGACCCAGTGACCCACTGACCTACTGACCCAGTGACCCAGTGGCCCACTGACCCACTGACCTACTGACCCAGTGACCCAGTGGCCCACTGACCCAGTGACCCAGTGACCTACTGACATACTGACCCACTGACCCAGTGACCCAGTGACCCAGTGACCCAGTGACCCACTGACCTACTGACCCAGTGACCCAGTGGCGCACTGACCCACTGACCTACTGACCCAGTGACCCAGTGACCTACTGACATACTGACCCACTGACCCAGTGCCCCATTGGCCTACTGACCGACTGACCTACAAACCTACTGACTTACTGACCTACATTCAGGGTGCCTTGAACGGGTCTTAAAAATTAGTTTAAAAAAATTTTTATTGCATTGCTGGACGGCAAATTTGACTTCCAAAGATCTTGGAATATTGTAAATAAATATTTTACTTTAGTTTACTTAGTTTATAGGACACATTTAAATTTATTTAAATTCTATTTTACTCTTTTATAATTTTATTGTGTTCTTTTTGAGTTATATAATTGTATTTTATTGTACGTATCCGACGCCCTTTACACGTCGTATACTTTTACACATTGACGTCCCTAAAAAGCCAGATTTAAGCGAGCTACACAATGTTCGGTATCAGGACTCCGCCCAGCAAGGTGGCGACTGAGAACTCTCCCCCGAAAAAGGCCGAAGAGAAGGTAGAGAAGACGGGCCTCCCTTCAAACCATGACTGGACCTTTGCGGTCAGAAGGAGCATCGGGGAGACAGAGGCAAGAGCCGCAAAGACGTCTCCGAAGAGGGTGGTGGTGCCAATAGCGGGCCCCTCGAGGCCAAAAACCCGAACATCATTGACGGACGCCTCGGACGCCCCCCCCCCCAAAATCAACTCACCCCTCTAGAGTCGCTGAGGCTAGGGCATGCCTGAATAGGGCTAAGCTCTGCCTCAGTAGCTCTAGAAACATTAAAACAGAGTATAAAGAGGGGATCACTGCAGCTGTGGAGCGGCTCTATCAGCTCATGAAGGAGTCAGAGGCCAAAGAAGTAACAAGAATCCAGAGCAAGGGACAGGATGGGAAGAAAGAGGAGGACACTTTACACCCTCCACTTCCTCCTCACCCTGCCCCCTGCAACGAAGAAATATTAAGGAGGATGGATGACCACTCCAAATTAATACGGGAAAATGCAGCCAAGATGGAGTCACTGAGGGAAACCCTAGAAAACCACCAGAAGGCCTTGGAAGTGGCCCCCACCTACGCGAACGTCGTGGCTGGCTCGCCGAAGAGGCCACCGGCAGAGCCAGCTGCGATGCACTCTGTCATAATCACGTCGAAAGACGACCAGGACACCGGAGAGGAGGTTTATGACAGAGTAAGGAAAGCGATAAATGCCAAGGATGAGGGGACAAGAATTGACAGGATCAGAAAGGCCAAGGATCGGAAAGTCATTCTAAGTTGCAAAGACAAGGCAGAACTAAGAAAAGTAAAGGAAAAATTAACAGAAAAAGGATGTTCTCTCAAAGTAGAGGACATCAAGAATAAGGACCCCCTCTTGGTGCTGTACGGAGTCTCCAAAGTAAATACCGATGAGGATATTGTGAAGGCAATTAGGGGCCAAAATGGAAATTTGCTTGGGGATGTGGGTGAGGGGGACTTCCGCGTCGAGGTCCGGTACAGACGGAGGGCGAGAAACCCGCTTACAGTCCATGTAGTTGCTCGGGTCTCGCCCGCCGTCTGGCAGTGGCTCACCGGCGCGGGTGCCGTCCACATCGACATTCAAAAAGTTAGGGTTGCGGACCAGTCTCCCCTGATCCAATGCTCGCGCTGCCTGGGTTATGGGCACGGGAAGAAGTTCTGCCATGATGCAATCGACGTATGCAGTCACTGTGGGGGGCCGCACATGAGAACAGAGTGTGCTGATTGGATGGCTAACGCCCCCCCAAGCTGCGTCAATTGCAACAAGGCAAAGCTTGAAAAGGCGGACCACGACGCCTTTAGCGACGACTGCCCGGTGAGGCGGAAGTGAGACGCGTTGGCGAGGTCAACGACAGCGTATTGTTGAGGGCACCAAGTCTGTCTCGAACGCAAATCGCCACGCAGATCTCGCGGCCTCGGTCCACAGGGGTATGGTACTCAAAACAAAAATGTGAAAATATAGATTAATAAAAATAAATAGGGCAATAAAGTAAATTCAAAACGGTAAACTGGGTCCAGTTTCATAAGAAACTGGCCAAGTTTAAAAGGGGTAAAAAAATATTTAAGTACAACAAAAATTAAAGGAACAACAGATAGGAAAACATAGGGAAATTAATGAGTTAAATATATAATAGTAACATAGGCATAGTAGTAATAAATAGTAATAGTGTATGTATGTATTAATTAAGTAACTTATAAATTGTAAAAATAGCAAATTAAGAAATAAATATACATAGAATAATAGTAATGTTAGTTGTATATTATGCAAATAATATATAGTAGCATACGTAATAAAATATTAGAATTAAAAGTAAAAAGGCCAAACTTTGGGATTCATTATTATTAATAGGTCTGCATTTTTGAAATTTTCAAAAAAGCCTAATTTTGACCGAATTTTGCCATTTTTATAAATTAACTGGGATAGTGAGAGGGTAGTCGTGATATTTACAGGTCAGTATATCGGGTATAGTAATACTCAACCTCCCTTTTGAATTTCATAGTTCTGTGTCCAGTAGTTCTCGAGATCTTCTGTGTTGACCCACTAACCTGACCTACTGACCCACTGACCAACTGAACCACTGACCCAGTGACCCAGTGACCCACTGACCTACTGACCCAGTGACCCAGTGGCCCACTGACCCAGTGACCCAGTGACCCAGTGACCCAGTGACCCAGTGACCCAGTGACCTACTGACCCAGTGACCCAGTGACCCAGTGACCCACTGACCTACTGACCCAGTGACCCAGTGGCCCACTGACCCAGTGACCCAGTGACCTACTGACATACTGACCCACTGACCCAGTGACCCAGTGACCCAGTGACCCACTGACCTACTGACCCAGTGACCCAGTGGCCCACTGACCCACTGACCTACTGACCCAGTGACCCACTGACCTACTGACCCAGTGACCCAGTGGCCCACTGACCCACTGACCTACTGACCCAGTGACCCAGTGACCTACTGACATACTGACCCACTGACCCAGTGACCCAGTGACCCAGTGACCCAGTGACCCACTGACCTACTGACCCAGTGACCCAGTGACCCAGTGACCCACTGACCTACTGACCCAGTGACCCAGTGGCCCACTGACCCAGTGACCCAGTGACCTACTGACATACTGACCCACTGACCCAGTGACCCAGTGACCCAGTGACCCAGTGACCCACTGACCTACTGACCCAGTGACCCAGTGGCCCACTGACCCACTGACCTACTGACCCAGTGACCCAGTGGCCCACTGACCCAGTGACCCAGTGACCTACTGACATACTGACCCACTGACCCAGTGACCCAGTGACCCAGTGACCCAGTGACCCACTGACCTACTGACCCAGTGACCCAGTGGCCCACTGACCCACTGACCTACTGACCCAGTGACCCAGTGACCTACTGACATACTGACCCACTGACCCAGTGCCCCATTGGCCTACTGACCGACTGACCTACAAACCTACTGACTTACTGACCTACATTCAGGGTGCCTTGAACGGGTCTTAAAAATTAGTTTTAAAAAATGTTTATTGCATTGCTGGACGGCAAATTTTACTTCCAAAGATCTTGGAATATTGTAAATAAATATTTTACTTTAGTTTACTTAGTTTATAGGACACATTTAAATTTATTTAAATTCTATTTTACTCTTTTATAATTTTATTGTGTTCTTTTTGAGTTATATAATTGTATTTTATTGTACGTATCCGACGCCCTTTACACGTCGCATACTTTTACACATTGACGTCCCTAAAAAGCCAGATTTAAGCGAGCTACACAATGTTCGGTATCAGGACTCCGCCCAGCAAGGTGGCGACTGAGAACTCTCCCCCGAAAAAGGCCGAAGAGAAGGTAGAGAAGACGGGCCTCCCTTCAAACCATGACCGGACCTTTGCGGTCAGAAGGAGCATCGGGGAGACAGAGGCAAGAGCCGCAAAGACGTCTCCGAAGTGGGTGGTGGTGCCAATAGCGGGCCCCTCGAGGCCAAAAACCCGAACATCATTGACGGACGCCTCGGACGCCCCCCCCCCCAAAATCAACTCACCCCTCTAGAGTCGCTGAGGCTAGGGCATGCCTGAATAGGGCTAAGCTCTGCCTCAGTAGCTCTAGAAACATTAAAACAGAGTATAAAGAGGGGATCACTGCAGCTGTGGAGCGGCTCTATCAGCTCATGAAGGAGTCAGAGGCCAAAGAAGTAACAAGAATCCAGAACAAGGGACAGGATGGGAAGAAAGAGGAGGACACTTTACACCCTCCACTTCCTCCTCACCCTGCCCCCTGCAACGAAGAAATATTAAGGAGGATGGATGACCACTCCAAATTAATACGGGAAAATGCAGCCAAGATGGAGTCACTGAGGGAAACCCTAGAAAACCACCAGAAGGCCTTGGAAGTGGCCCCCACCTACGCGAACGTCGTGGCTGGCTCGCCGAAGAGGCCACCGGCAGAGCCAGCTGCGATGCACTCTGTCATAATCACGTCGAAAGACGACCAGGACACCGGAGAGGAGGTTTATGACAGAGTAAGGAAAGCGATAAATGCCAAGGATGAGGGGACAAGAATTGACAGGATCAGAAAGGCCAAGGATCGGAAAGTCATTCTAAGTTGCAAAGACAAGGCAGAACTAAGAAAAGTAAAGGAAAAGTTAACAGAAAAAGGATGTTCTCTCAAAGTAGAGGACATCAAGAATAAGGACCCCCTCTTGGTGCTGTACGGAGTCTCCAAAGTAAATACCGATGAGGATATTGTGAAGGCAATTAGGGGCCAAAATGGAAATTTGCTTGGGGATGTGGGTGAGGGGGACTTCCGCGTCGAGGTCCGGTACAGACGGAGGGCGAGAAACCCGCTTACAGTCCATGTAGTTGCTCGGGTCTCGCCCGCCGTCTGGCAGCGGCTCACCGGCGCGGGTGCCGTCCACATCGACATCCAAAAAGTTAGGGTTGCGGACCAGTCTCCCCTGATCCAATGCTCGCGCTGCCTGGGTTATGGGCACGGGAAGAAGTTCTGCCATGATGCAATCGACGTATGCAGTCACTGTGGGGGGCCGCACATGAGAACAGAGTGTGCTGATTGGATGGCTAACGCCCCCCCAAGCTGCGTCAATTGCAACAAGGCAAAGCTTGAAAAGGCGGACCACGACGCCTTTAGCGACGACTGCCCGGTGAGGCGGAAGTGAGACGCGTTGGCGAGGTCAACGACAGCGTATTGTTGAGGGCACCAAGTCTGTCTCGAACGCAAATCGCCACGCAGATCTCGCGGCCTCGGTCCACAGGGGTATGGTACTCAAAACAAAAATGTGAAAATATAGATTAATAAAAATAAATAGGGCAATAAAGTAAATTCAAAACGGTAAACTGGGTCCAGTTTCATAAGAAACTGGCCTAGTTTAAAAGGGGTAAAAAAATATTTAAGTACAACAAAAATTAAAGGAACAACAGATAGGAAAACATAGGGAAATTAATGAGTTAAATATATAATAGTAACATAGGCATAGTAATAATAAATAGTAATAGTGTATGTATGTATTAATTAAGTAACTTATAAATTGTAAAAATAGCAAATTAAGAAATAAATATATATAGAATAATAGTAATGTTAGTTGTATATTATGCAAATAATATATAGTAGCATACGTAATAAAATATTAGAATTAAAAGTAAAAAGGCCAAACTTTGGGATTCATTATTATTAATAGGTCTGCATTTTTGAAATTTTCAAAAAAGCCTAATTTTGACCGAATTTTGCCATTTTTATAAATTAACTGGGATAGTGAGAGGGTAGTCGTGATATTTACAGGTCAGTATATCGGGTATAGTAATACTTAACCTCCCTTTTGAATTTCATAGTTCTGTGTCCAGTAGTTCTCGAGATCTTCTGTGTTGACCCACTAACCTGACCTACTGACCCACTGACCAACTGACCCACTGACCCAGTGACCCAGTGACCCACTGACCTACTGACCCAGTGACCCAGTGGCCCACTGACCCAGTGACCCAGTGACCCAGTGACCCAGTGACCCAGTGACCTACTGACCCAGTGACCCAGTGACCCAGTGACCCACTGACCTACTGACCCAGTGACCCAGTGGCCCACTGACCCAGTGACCCAGTGACCTACTGACATACTGACCCAGTGACCCAGTGACCCACTGACCTACTGACCCAGTGACCCAGTGGCCCACTGACCCAGTGACCCAGTGACCTACTGACATACTGACCCACTGACCCAGTGACCCAGTGACCCACTGACCTACTGACCCAGTGACCCAGTGGCCCACTGACCCAGTGACCCAGTGACCTACTGACATACTGACCCACTGACCCAGTGACCCAGTGACCCAGTGACCTACTGACATACTGACCCACTGACCCAGTGCCCCATTGGCCTACTGACCGACTGACCTACAAACCTACTGACTTACTGACCTACATTCAGGGTGCCTTGAACGGGTCTTAAAAATTAGTTTTAAAAAATTTTTATTGCATTGCTGGACGGCAAATTTGACTTCCAAAGATCTTGGAATATTGTAAATAAATATTTTACTTTAGTTTACTTAGTTTATAGGACACATTTAAATTTATTTAAATTCTATTTTACTCTTTTATAATTTTATTGTGTTCTTTTTGAGTTATATAATTGTATTTTATTGTACGTATCCGACGCCCTTTACACGTCGCATACTTTTACACATTGACGTCCCTAAAAAGCCAGATTTAAGCGAGCTACACAATGTTCGGTATCAGGACTCCGCCCAGCAAGGTGGCGACTGAGAACTCTCCCCCGAAAAAGGCCGAAGAGAAGGTAGAGAAGACGGGCCTCCCTTCAAACCATGACCGGACCTTTGCGGTCAGAAGGAGCATCGGGGAGACAGAGGCAAGAGCCGCAAAGACGTCTCCGAAGAGGGTGGTGGTGCCAATAGCGGGCCCCTCGAGGCCAAAAACCCGAACATCATTGACGGACGCCTCGGACGCCCCCCCCCCCCCAAAATCAACTCACCCCTCTAGAGTCGCTGAGGCTAGGGCATGCCTGAATAGGGCTAAGCTCTGCCTCAGTAGCTCTAGAAACATTAAAACAGAGTATAAAGAGGGGATCACTGCAGCTGTGGAGCGGCTCTATCAGCTCATGAAGGAGTCAGAGGCCAAAGAAGTAACAAGAATCCAGAGCAAGGGACAGGATGGGAAGAAAGAGGAGGACACTTTACACCCTTGACTTCCTCCTCACCCTGCCCCCTGCAACGAAGAAATATTAAGGAGGATGGATGACCACTCCAAATTCCAATACGGGAAAATGCAGCCAAGATGGAGTCACTGAGGGAAACCCTAGAAAACCACCAGAAGGCCTTGGAAGTGGCCCCCACCTACGCGAACGTCGTGGCTGGCTCGCTGAAGAGGCCACCGGCAGAGCCAGCTGCGATGCACTCTGTCATAATCACGTCGAAAGACGACCAGGACACCGGAGAGGAGGTTTATGACAGAGTAAGGAAAGCGATAAATGCCAAGGATGAGGGGACAAGAATTGACAGGATCAGAAAGCCCAAGGATCGGAAAGTCATTCTAAGTTGCAAAGACAAGGCAGAACTAAGAAAAGTAAAGGAAAAGTTAACAGAAAAAGGATGTTCTCTCAAAGTAGAGGACATCAAGAATAAGGACCCCCTCTTGGTGCTGTACGGAGTCTCCAAAGTAAATACCGATGAGGATATTGTGAAGGCAATTAGGGGCCAAAATGGAAATTTGCTTGGGGATGTGGGTGAGGGGGACTTCCGCGTCGAGGTCCGGTACAGACGGAGGGCGAGAAACCCGCTTACAGTCCATGTAGTTGCTCGGGTCTCGCCCGCCGTCTGGCAGTGGCTCACCGGCGCGGGTGCCGTCCACATCGACATTCAAAAAGTTAGGGTTGCGGACCAGTCTCCCCTGATCCAATGCTCGCGCTGCCTGGGTTATGGGCACGGGAAGAAGTTCTGCCATGATGCAATCGACGTATGCAGTCACTGTGGGGGGCCGCACATGAGAACAGAGTGTGCTGATTGGATGGCTAACGCCCCCCCAAGCTGCGTCAATTGCAACAAGGCAAAGCTTGAAAAGGCGGACCACGACGCCTTTAGCGACGACTGCCCGGTGAGGCGGAAGTGAGACGCGTTGGCGAGGTCAACGACAGCGTATTGTTGAGGGCACCAAGTCTGTCTCGAACGCAAATCGCCACGCAGATCTCGCGGCCTCGGTCCACAGGGGTATGGTACTCAAAACAAAAATGTGAAAATATAGATTAATAAAAATAAATAGGGCAATAAAGTAAATTCAAAACGGTAAACTGGGTCCAGTTTCATAAGAAACTGGCCTAGTTTAAAAGGGGTAAAAAAATATTTAAGTACAACAAAAATTAAAGGAACAACAGATAAGAAAACATAGGGAAATTAATGAGTTAAATATATAATAGTAACATAGGCATAGTAGTAATAAATAGTAATAGTGTATGTATGTATTAATTAAGTAACTTATAAATTGTAAAAATAGCAAATTAAGAAATAAATATATATAGAATAATAGTAATGTTAGTTGTATATTATGCAAATAATATATAGTAGCATACGTAATAAAATATTAGAATTAAAAGTAAAAAGGCCAAACTTTGGGATTCATTATTATTAATAGGTCTGCATTTTTGAAATTTTCAAAAAGGCCTAATTTTGACCGAATTTTGCCATTTTTATAAATTAACTGGGATAGTGAGAGGGTAGTCGTGATATTTACAGGTCAGTATATCGGGTATAGTAATACTTAACCTCCCTTTTGAATTTCATAGTTCTGTGTCCAGTAGTTCTCGAGATCTTCTGTGTTGACCCACTAACCTGACCTACTGACCCACTGACCAACTGACCCACTGACCCAGTGACCCAGTGACCCACTGACCTACTGACCCAGTGACCCAGTGGCCCACTGACCCAGTGACCCAGTGACCCAGTGACCCAGTGACCCAGTGACCCAGTGACCTACTGACCCAGTGACCCAGTGACCCAGTGACCCACTGACCTACTGACCCAGTGACCCAGTGGCCCACTGACCCAGTGACCCAGTGACCTACTGACATACTGACCCACTGACCCAGTGACCCAGTGACCCACTGACCTACTGACCCAGTGACCCAGTGGCCCACTGACCCACTGACCTACTGACCCAGTGACCCAGTGACCCACTGACCTACTGACCCAGTGACCCAGTGGCCCACTGACCCACTGACCTACTGACCCAGTGACCCAGTGACCTACTGACATACTGACCCACTG
The DNA here is from genome assembly GCA_963924445.1 of Philereme transversata. Lineage (NCBI taxonomy): Eukaryota > Metazoa > Arthropoda > Insecta > Lepidoptera > Geometridae > Philereme > Philereme transversata. Next base: position 12,736,873 of record OZ004353.1, read on the forward strand.
ACCCAGTGACCCAGTGACCCAGTGACCCAGTGACCCACTGACCTACTGACATACTGACCCACTGACCCAGTGACCCAGTGACCCAGTGACCCAGTGACCCACTGACCTACTGACCCAGTGACCCAGTGGCCCACTGACCCACTGACCTACTGACCCAGTGACCCAGTGACCCACTGACCTACTGACCCAGTGACCCAGTGGCCCACTGACCCACTGACCTACTGACCCAGTGACCCAGTGACCTACTGACATACTGACCCACTGACCCAGTGACCCAGTGACCCAGTGACCCAGTGACCCACTGACCTACTGACCCAGTGACCCAGTGACCCAGTGACCCACTGACCTACTGACCTAGTGACCCAGTGGCCCACTGACCCACTGACCTACTGACCCAGTGACCCAGTGGCCCACTGACCCAGTGACCCAGTGACCTACTGACATACTGACCCACTGACCCAGTGACCCAGTGACCCAGTGACCCACTGACCTACTGACCCAGTGACCCAGTGGCCCACTGACCCACTGACCTACTGACCCAGTGACCCAGTGACCTACTGACATACTGACCCACTGACCCAGTGCCCCATTGGCCTACTGACCGACTGACCTACAAACCTACTGACTTACTGACCTACATTCAGGGTGCCTTGAACGGGTCTTAAAAATTAGTTTTAAAAAATTTTTATTGCATTGCTGGACGGCAAATTTGACTTCCAAAGATCTTGGAATATTGTAAATAAATATTTTACTTTAGTTTACTTAGTTTATAGGACACATTTAAATTTATTTAAATTCTATTTTACTCTTTTATAATTTTATTGTGTTCTTTTTGAGTTATATAATTGTATTTTATTGTACGTATCCGACGCCCTTTACACGTCGCATACTTTTACACATTGACGTCCCTAAAAAGCCAGATTTAAGCGAGCTACACAATGTTCGGTATCAGGACTCCGCCCAGCAAGGTGGCGACTGAGAACTCTCCCCCGAAAAAGGCCGAAGAGAAGGTAGAGAAGACGGGCCTCCCTTCAAACCATGACCGGACCTTTGCGGTCAGAAGGAGCATCGGGGAGACAGAGGCAAGAGCCGCAAAGACGTCTCCGAAGAGGGTGGTGGTGCCAATAGCGGGCCCCTCGAGGCCAAAAACCCGAACATCATTGACGGACGCCTCGGACGCCCCCCCCCCCCCCAAAATCAACTCACCCCTCTAGAGTCGCTGAGGCTAGGGCATGCCTGAATAGGGCTAAGCTCTGCCTCAGTAGCTCTAGAAACATTAAAACAGAGTATAAAGAGGGGATCACTGCAGCTGTGGAGCGGCTCTATCAGCTCATGAAGGAGTCAGAGGCCAAAGAAGTAACAAGAATCCAGAGCAAGGGACAGGATGGGAAGAAAGAGGAGGACACTTTACACCCTCCACTTCCTCCTCACCCTGCCCCCTGCAACGAAGAAATATTAAGGAGGATGGATGACCACTCCAAATTCCAATACGGGAAAATGCAGCCAAGATGGAGTCACTGAGGGAAACCCTAGAAAACCACCAGAAGGCCTTGGAAGTGGCCCCCACCTACGCGAACGTCGTGGCTGGCTCGCCGAAGAGGCCACCGGCAGAGCCAGCTGCGATGCACTCTGTCATAATCACGTCGAAAGACGACCAGGACACCGGAGAGGAGGTTTATGACAGAGTAAGGAAAGCGATAAATGCCAAGGATGAGGGGACAAGAATTGACAGGATCAGAAAGCCCAAGGATCGGAAAGTCATTCTAAGTTGCAAAGACAAGGCAGAACTAAGAAAAGTAAAGGAAAAGTTAACAGAAAAAGGATGTTCTCTCAAAGTAGAGGACATCAAGAATAAGGACCCCCTCTTGGTGCTGTACGGAGTCTCCAAAGTAAATACCGATGAGGATATTGTGAAGGCAATTAGGGGCCAAAATGGAAATTTGCTTGGGGATGTGGGTGAGGGGGACTTCCGCGTCGAGGTCCGGTACAGACGGAGGGCGAGAAACCCGCTTACAGTCCATGTAGTTGCTCGGGTCTCGCCCGCCGTCTGGCAGTGGCTCACCGGCGCGGGTGCCGTCCACATCGACATTCAAAAAGTTAGGGTTGCGGACCAGTCTCCCCTGATCCAATGCTCGCGCTGCCTGGGTTATGGGCACGGGAAGAAGTTCTGCCATGATGCAATCGACGTATGCAGTCACTGTGGGGGGCCGCACATGAGAACAGAGTGTGCTGATTGGATGGCTAACGCCCCCCCAAGCTGCGTCAATTGCAACAAGGCAAAGCTTGAAAAGGCGGACCACGACGCCTTTAGCGACGACTGCCCGGTGAGGCGGAAGTGAGACGCGTTGGCGAGGTCAACGACAGCGTATTGTTGAGGGCACCAAGTCTGTCTCGAACGCAAATCGCCACGCAGATCTCGCGGCCTCGGTCCACAGGGGTATGGTACTCAAAACAAAAATGTGAAAATATATATTAATAAAAATAAATAGGGCAATAAAGTAAATTCAAAACGGTAAACTGGGTCCAGTTTCATAAGAAACTGGCCTAGTTTAAAAGGGGTAAAAAAATATTTAAGTACAACAAAAATTAAAGGAACAACAGATAGGAAAACATAGGGAAATTAATGAGTTAAATATATAATAGTAACATAGGCATAGTAGTAATAAATAGTAATAGTGTATGTATGTATTAATTAAGTAACTTATAAATTGTAAAAATAGCAAATTAAGAAATAAATATATATAGAATAATAGTAATGTTAGTTGTATATTATGCAAATAATATATAGTAGCATACGTAATAAAATATTAGAATTAAAAGTAAAAAGGCCAAACTTTGGGATTCATTATTATTAATAGGTCTGCATTTTTGAAATTTTCAAAAAGGCCTAATTTTGACCGAATTTTGCCATTTTTATAAATTAACTGGGATAGTGAGAGGGTAGTCGTGATATTTACAGGTCAGTATATCGGGTATAGTAATACTTAACCTCCCTTTTGAATTTCATAGTTCTGTGTCCAGTAGTTCTCGAGATCTTCTGTGTTGACCCACTAACCTGACCTACTGACCCACTGACCAACTGACCCACTGACCCAGTGACCCAGTGACCCACTGACCTACTGACCCAGTGACCCAGTGGCCCACTGACCCAGTGACCCAGTGACCCAGTGACCCAGTGACCCAGTGACCTACTGACCCAGTGACCCAGTGACCCAGTGACCCACTGACCTACTGACCCAGTGACCCAGTGGCCCACTGACCCAGTGACCCAGTGACCTACTGACATACTGACCCACTGACCCAGTGACCCAGTGACCCAGTGACCCAGTGACCCACTGACCTACTGACCTACTGACCCAGTGACCCAGTGGCCCACTGACCCAGTGACCCAGTGACCTACTGACATACTGACCCACTGACCCAGTGACCCAGTGACCCAGTGACCCACTGACCTACTGACCCAGTGACCCAGTGGCCCACTGACCCACTGACCTACTGACCCAGTGACCCAGTGACCTACTGACATACTGACCCACTGACCCAGTGCCCCATTGGCCTACTGACCGACTGACCTACAAACCTACTGACTTACTGACCTACATTCAGGGTGCCTTGAACGGGTCTTAAAAATTAGTTTTAAAAAATTTTTATTGCATTGCTGGACGGCAAATTTGACTTCCAAAGATCTTGGAATATTGTAAATAAATATTTTACTTTAGTTTACTTAGTTTATAGGACACATTTAAATTTATTTAAATTCTATTTTACTCTTTTATAATTTTATTGTGTTCTTTTTGAGTTATATAATTGTATTTTATTGTACGTATCCGACGCCCTTTACACGTCGCATACTTTTACACATTGACGTCCCTAAAAAGCCAGATTTAAGCGAGCTACACAATGTTCGGTATCAGGACTCCGCCCAGCAAGGTGGCGACTGAGAACTCTCCCCCGAAAAAGGCCGAAGAGAAGGTAGAGAAGACGGGCCTCCCTTCAAACCATGACCGGACCTTTGCGGTCAGAAGGAGCATCGGGGAGACAGAGGCAAGAGCCGCAAAGACGTCTCCGAAGAGGGTGGTGGTGCCAATAGCGGGCCCCTCGAGGCCAAAAACCCGAACATCATTGACGGACGCCTCGGACGCCCCCCCCCCCCCCCAAAATCAACTCACCCCTCTAGAGTCGCTGAGGCTAGGGCATGCCTGAATAGGGCTAAGCTCTGCCTCAGTAGCTCTAGAAACATTAAAACAGAGTATAAAGAGGGGATCACTGCAGCTGTGGAGCGGCTCTATCAGCTCATGAAGGAGTCAGAGGCCAAAGAAGTAACAAGAATCCAGAGCAAGGGACAGGATGGGAAGAAAGAGGAGGACACTTTACACCCTCCACTTCCTCCTCACCCTGCCCCCTGCAACGAAGAAATATTAAGGAGGATGGATGACCACTCCAAATTCCAATACGGGAAAATGCAGCCAAGATGGAGTCACTGAGGGAAACCCTAGAAAACCACCAGAAGGCCTTGGAAGTGGCCCCCACCTACGCGAACGTCGTGGCTGGCTCGCCGAAGAGGCCACCGGCAGAGCCAGCTGCGATGCACTCTGTCATAATCACGTCGAAAGACGACCAGGACACCGGAGAGGAGGTTTATGACAGAGTAAGGAAAGCGATAAATGCCAAGGATGAGGGGACAAGAATTGACAGGATCAGAAAGCCCAAGGATCGGAAAGTCATTCTAAGTTGCAAAGACAAGGCAGAACTAAGAAAAGTAAAGGAAAAGTTAACAGAAAAAGGATGTTCTCTCAAAGTAGAGGACATCAAGAATAAGGACCCCCTCTTGGTGCTGTACGGAGTCTCCAAAGTAAATACCGATGAGGATATTGTGAAGGCAATTAGGGGCCAAAATGGAAATTTGCTTGGGGATGTGGGTGAGGGGGACTTCCGCGTCGAGGTCCGGTACAGACGGAGGGCGAGAAACCCGCTTACAGTCCATGTAGTTGCTCGGGTCTCGCCCGCCGTCTGGCAGTGGCTCACCGGCGCGGGTGCCGTCCACATCGACATTCAAAAAGTTAGGGTTGCGGACCAGTCTCCCCTGATCCAATGCTCGCGCTGCCTGGGTTATGGGCACGGGAAGAAGTTCTGCCATGATGCAATCGACGTATGCAGTCACTGTGGGGGGCCGCACATGAGAACAGAGTGTGCTGATTGGATGGCTAACGCCCCCCCAAGCTGCGTCAATTGCAACAAGGCAAAGCTTGAAAAGGCGGACCACGACGCCTTTAGCGACGACTGCCCGGTGAGGCGGAAGTGAGACGCGTTGGCGAGGTCAACGACAGCGTATTGTTGAGGGCACCAAGTCTGTCTCGAACGCAAATCGCCACGCAGATCTCGCGGCCTCGGTCCACAGGGGTATGGTACTCAAAACAAAAATGTGAAAATATATATTAATAAAAATAAATAGGGCAATAAAGTAAATTCAAAACGGTAAACTGGGTCCAGTTTCATAAGAAACTGGCCTAGTTTAAAAGGGGTAAAAAAATATTTAAGTACAACAAAAATTAAAGGAACAACAGATAGGAAAACATAGGGAAATTAATGAGTTAAATATATAATAGTAACATAGGCATAGTAGTAATAAATAGTAATAGTGTATGTATGTATTAATTAAGTAACTTATAAATTGTAAAAATAGCAAATTAAGAAATAAATATATATAGAATAATAGTAATGTTAGTTGTATATTATGCAAATAATATATAGTAGCATACGTAATAAAATATTAGAATTAAAAGTAAAAAGGCCAAACTTTGGGATTCATTATTATTAATAGGTCTGCATTTTTGAAATTTTCAAAAAAGCCTAATTTTGACCGAATTTTGCCATTTTTATAAATTAACTGGGATAGTGAGAGGGTAGTCGTGATATTTACAGGTCAGTATATCGGGTATAGTAATACTTAACCTCCCTTTTGAATTTCATAGTTCTGTGTCCAGTAGTTCTCGAGATCTTCTGTGTTGACCCACTAACCTGACCTACTGACCCACTGACCAACTGACCCACTGACCCAGTGACCCAGTGACCCACTGACCTACTGACCCAGTGACCCAGTGGCCCACTGACCCAGTGACCCAGTGACCCAGTGACCCAGTGACCCAGTGACCTACTGACCCAGTGACCCTGTGACCCAGTGACCCACTGACCTACTGACCCAGTGACCCAGTGGCCCACTGACCCAGTGACCCAGTGACCTACTGACATACTGACCCACTGACCCAGTGACCCAGTGACCCAGTGACCTACTGACCCAGTGACCCAGTGGCCCACTGACCCACTGACCTACTGACCCAGTGACCCAGTGACCCACTGACCTACTGACCCAGTGACCCAGTGGCCCACTGACCCACTGACCTACTGACCCAGTGACCCAGTGACCTACTGACATACTGACCCACTGACCCAGTGACCCAGTGACCCAGTGACCCAGTGACCCACTGACCTACTGACCCAGTGACCCAGTGACCCAGTGACCCACTGACCTACTGACCCAGTGACCCAGTGGCCCACTGACCCAGTGACCCAGTGACCTACTGACATACTGACCCACTGACCCAGTGACCCAGTGACCCAGTGACCCAGTGACCCACTGACCTACTGACCCAGTGACCCAGTGGCCCACTGACCCACTGACCTACTGACCCAGTGACCCAGTGGCCCACTGACCCAGTGACCCAGTGACCTACTGACATACTGACCCACTGACCCAGTGACCCAGTGACCCAGTGACCCAGTGACCCACTGACCTACTGACCCAGTGACCCAGTGGCCCACTGACAAACTGACCTACTGACCCAGTGACCCAGTGACCTACTGACATACTGACCCACTGACCCAGTGCCCCATTGGCCTACTGACCGACTGACCTACAAACCTACTGACTTACTGACCTACTTTCAGGGTGCCTTGAACGGGTCTTAAAAATTAGTTTTAAAAAAATTTTATTGCATTGCTGGACGGCAAATTTGACTTCCAAAGATCTTGGAATATTGTAAATAAATATTTTACTTTAGTTTACTTAGTTTATAGGACACATTTAAATTTATTTAAATTCTATTTTACTCTTTTATAATTTTATTGTGTTCTTTTTGAGTTATATAATTGTATTTTATTGTACGTATCCGACGCCCTTTACACGTCGCATACTTTTACACATTGACGTCCCTAAAAAGCCAGATTTAAGCGAGCTACACAATGTTCGGTATCAGGACTCCGCCCAGCAAGGTGGCGACTGAGAACTCTCCCCCGAAAAAGGCCGAAGAGAAGGTAGAGAAGACGGGCCTCCCTTCAAACCATGACCGGACCTTTGCGGTCAGAAGGAGCATCGGGGAGACAGAGGCAAGAGCCGCAAAGACGTCTCCAAAGAGGGTGGTGGTGCCAATAGCGGGCCCCTCGAGGCCAAAAACCCGAACATCATTGACGGACGCCTCGGACGCCCCCCCCCCCCAAAATCAACTCATCCCTCTAGAGTCGCTGAGGCTAGGGCATGCCTGAATAGGGCTAAGCTCTGCCTCAGTAGCTCTAGAAACATTAAAACAGAGTATAAAGAGGGGATCACTGCAGCTGTGGAGCGGCTCTATCAGCTCGTGAAGGAGTCAGAGGCCAAAGAAGTAACAAGAATCCAGAGCAAGGGACAGGATGGGAAGAAAGAGGAGGACACTTTACACCCTCCACTTCCTCCTCACCCTGCCCCCTGCAACGAAGAAATATTAAGGAGGATGGATGACCACTCCAAATTAATACGGGAAAATGCAGCCAAGATGGAGTCACTGAGGGAAACCCTAGAAAACCACCAGAAGGCCTTGGAAGTGGCCCCCACCTACGCGAACGTCGTGGCTGGCTCGCCGAAGAGGCCACCGGCAGAGCCAGCTGCGATGCACTCTGTCATAATCACGTCGAAAGACGACCAGGACACCGGAGAGGAGGTTTATGACAGAGTAAGGAAAGCGATAAATGCCAAGGATGAGGGGACAAGAATTGACAGGATCAGAAAGGCCAAGGATCGGAAAGTCATTCTAAGTTGCAAAGACAAGGCAGAACTAAGAAAAGTAAAGGAAAAGTTAACAGAAAAAGGATGTTCTCTCAAAGTAGAGGACATCAAGAATAAGGACCCCCTCTTGGTGCTGTACGGAGTCTCCAAAGTAAATACCGATGAGGATATTGTGAAGGCAATTAGGGGCCAAAATGGAAATTTGCTTGGGGATGTGGGTGAGGGGGACTTCCGCGTCGAGGTCCGGTACAGACGGAGGGCGAGAAACCCGCTTACAGTCCATGTAGTTGCTCGGGTCTCGCCCGCCGTCTGGCAGCGGCTCACGGGCGCGGGTGCCGTCCACATCGACATTCAAAAAGTTAGGGATGCGGACCAGTCTCCCCTGATCCAATGCTCGCGCTGCCTGGGTTATGGGCACGGGAAGAAGTTCTGCCATGATGCAATCGACGTATGCAGTCACTGTGGGGGGCCGCACATGAGAACAGAGTGTGCTGATTGGATGGCTAACGCCCCCCCAAGCTGCGTCAATTGCAACAAGGCAAAGCTTGAAAAGGCGGACCACGACGCCTTTAGCGACGACTGCCCGGTGAGGCGGAAGTGAGACGCGTTGGCGAGGTCAACGACAGCGTATTGTTGAGGGCACCAAGTCTGTCTCGAACGCAAATCGCCACGCAGATCTCGCGGCCTCGGTCCACAGGGGTATGGTACTCAAAACAAAAATGTGAAAATATAGATTAATAAAAATAAATAGGGCAATAAAGTAAATTCAAAACGGTAAACTGGGTCCAGTTTCATAAGAAACTGGCCTTGTTTAAAAGGGGTAAAAAAATATTTAAGTACAACAAAAATTAAAGGAACAACAGAGAGGAAAACATAGGGAAATTAATGAGTTAAATATATAATAGTAACATAGGCATAGTAGTAATAAATAGTAATAGTGTATGTATGTATTAATTAAGTAACTTATAAATTGTAAAAATAGCAAATTAAGAAATAAATATATATAGAATAATAGTAATGTTAGTTGTATATTATGCAAATAATATATAGTAGCATACGTAATAAAATATTAGAATTAAAAGTAAAAAGGCCAAACTTTGGGATTCATTATTATTAATAGGTCTGCATTTTTGAAATTTTCAAAAAAGCCTAATTTTGACCGAATTTTGCCATTTTTATAAATTAACTGGGATAGTGAGAGGGTAGTCGTGATATTTACAGGTCAGTATATCGGGTATAGTAATACTTAACCTCCCTTTTGAATTTCATAGTTCTGTGTCCAGTAGTTCTCGAGATCTTCTGTGTTGACCCACTAACCTGACCTACTGACCCACTGACCAACTGACCCACTGACCCAGTGACCCAGTGACCCACTGACCTACTGACCCAGTGACCCAGTGGCCCACTGACCCAGTGACCCAGTGACCCAGTGACCCAGTGACCCAGCGACCTACTGACCCAGTGACCCTGTGACCCAGTGACCCACTGACGTACTGACCCAGTGACCCAGTGGCCCACTGACCCAGTGACCCAGTGACCTACTGACATACTGACCCACTGACCCAGTGACCCAGTGACCCAGTGACCCACTGACCTACTGACCCAGTGACCCAGTGGCCCACTGACCCACTGACCTACTGACCCAGTGACCCACTGACCTACTGACCCAGTGACCCAGTGGCCCACTGACCCACTGACCTACTGACCCAGTGACCCAGTGACCTACTGACATACTGACCCACTGACCCAGTGACCCAGTGACCCAGTGACCCAGTGACCCACTGACCTACTGACCCAGTGACCCAGTGACCCAGTGACCCACTGACCTACTGACCCAGTGACCCAGTGGCCCACTGACCCAGTGACCCAGTGACCTACTGACATACTGACCCACTGACCCAGTGACCCAGTGACCCAGTGACCCAGTGACCCACTGACCTACTGACCCAGTGACCCAGTGGCCCACTGACCCACTGACCTACTGACCCAGTGACCCAGTGGCCCACTGACCCAGTGACCCAGTGACCTACTGACATACTGACCCACTGACCCAGTGACCCAGTGACCCAGTGACCCAGTGACCCACTGACCTACTGACCCAGTGACCCAGTGGCCCACTGACAAACTGACCTACTGACCCAGTGACCCAGTGACCTACTGACATACTGACCCACTGACCCAGTGCCCCATTGGCCTACTGACCGACTGACCTACAAACCTACTGACTTACTGACCTACTTTCAGGGTGCCTTGAACGGGTCTTAAAAATTAGTTTTAAAAAATTTTTATTGCATTGCTGGACGGCAAATTTGACTTCCAAAGATCTTGGAATATTGTAAATAAATATTTTACTTTAGTTTACTTAGTTTATAGGACACATTTAAATTTATTTAAATTCTATTTTACTCTTTTATAATTTTATTGTGTTCTTTTTGAGTTATATAATTGTATTTTATTGTACGTATCCGACGCCCTTTACACGTCGCATACTTTTACACATTGACGTCCCTAAAAAGCCAGATTTAAGCGAGCTACACAATGTTCGGTATCAGGACTCCGCCCAGCAAGGTGGCGACTGAGAACTCTCCCCCGAAAAAGGCCGAAGAGAAGGTAGAGAAGACGGGCCTCCCTTCAAACCATGACCGGACCTTTGCGGTCAGAAGGAGCATCGGGGAGACAGAGGCAAGAGCCGCAAAGACGTCTCCAAAGAGGGTGGTGGTGCCAATAGCGGGCCCCTCGAGGCCAAAAACCCGAACATCATTGACGGACGCCTCGGACGCCCCCCCCCCCAAAATCAACTCATCCCTCTAGAGTCGCTGAGGCTAGGGCATGCCTGAATAGGGCTAAGCTCTGCCTCAGTAGCTCTAGAAACATTAAAACAGAGTATAAAGAGGGGATCACTGCAGCTGTGGAGCGGCTCTATCAGCTCGTGAAGGAGTCAGAGGCCAAAGAAGTAACAAGAATCCAGAGCAAGGGACAGGATGGGAAGAAAGAGGAGGACACTTTACACCCTCCACTTCCTCCTCACCCTGCCCCCTGCAACGAAGAAATATTAAGGAGGATGGATGACCACTCCAAATTAATACGGGAAAATGCAGCCAAGATGGAGTCACTGAGGGAAACCCTAGAAAACCACCAGAAGGCCTTGGAAGTGGCCCCCACCTACGCGAACGTCGTGGCTGGCTCGCCGAAGAGGCCACCGGCAGAGCCAGCTGCGATGCACTCTGTCATAATCACATCGAAAGACGACCAGGACACCGGAGAGGAGGTTTATGACAGAGTAAGGAAAGCGATAAATGCCAAGGATGAGGGGACAAGAATTGACAGGATCAGAAAGGCCAAGGATCGGAAAGTCATTCTAAGTTGCAAAGACAAGGCAGAACTAAGAAAAGTAAAGGAAAAGTTAACAGAAAAAGGATGTTCTCTCAAAGTAGAGGACATCAAGAATAAGGACCCCCTCTTGGTGCTGTACGGAGTCTCCAAAGTAAATACCGATGAGGATATTGTGAAGGCAATTAGGGGCCAAAATGGAAATTTGCTTGGGGATGTGGGTGAGGGGGACTTCCGCGTCGAGGTCCGGTACAGACGGAGGGCGAGAAACCCGCTTACAGTCCATGTAGTTGCTCGGGTCTCGCCCGCCGTCTGGCAGCGGCTCACGGGCGCGGGTGCCGTCCACATCGACATTCAAAAAGTTAGGGATGCGGACCAGTCTCCCCTGATCCAATGCTCGCGCTGCCTGGGTTATGGGCACGGGAAGAAGTTCTGCCATGATGCAATCGACGTATGCAGTCACTGTGGGGGGCCGCACATGAGAACAGAGTGTGCTGATTGGATGGCTAACGCCCCCCCAAGCTGCGTCAATTGCAACAAGGCAAAGCTTGAAAAGGCGGACCACGACGCCTTTAGCGACGACTGCCCGGTGAGGCGGAAGTGAGACGCGTTGGCGAGGTCAACGACAGCGTATTGTTGAGGGCACCAAGTCTGTCTCGAACGCAAATCGCCACGCAGATCTCGCGGCCTCGGTCCACAGGGGTATGGTACTCAAAACAAAAATGTGAAAATATAGATTAATAAAAATAAATAGGGCAATAAAGTAAATTCAAAACGGTAAACTGGGTCCAGTTTCATAAGAAACTGGCCTAGTTTAAAAGGGGTAAAAAAATATTTAAGTACAACAAAAATTAAAAGAACAACAGATAGGAAAACATAGGGAAATTAATGAGTTAAATATATAATAGTAACATAGGCATAGTAGTAATAAATAGTAATAGTGTATGTATGTATTAATTAAGTAACTTATAAATTGTAAAAATAGCAAATTAAGAAATAAATATATATAGAATAATAGTAATGTTAGTTGTATATTATGCAAATAATATATAGTAGCATACGTAATAAAATATTAGAATTAAAAGTAAAAAGGCCAAACTTTGGGATTCATTATTATTAATAGGTCTGCATTTTTGAAATTTTCAAAAAAGCCTAATTTTGACCGAAGTTTGCCATTTTTATAAATTAACTGGGATAGTGAGAGGGTAGTCGTGATATTTACAGGTCAGTATATCGGGTATAGTAATACTTAACCTCCCTTTTGAATTTCATAGTTCTGTGTCCAGTAGTTCTCGAGATCTTCTGTGTTGACCCACTAACCTGACCTACTGACCCACTGACCAACTGACCCACTGACCCAGTGACCCAGTGACCCACTGACCTACTGACCCAGTGACCCAGTGGCCCACTGACCCAGTGACCCAGTGACCCAGTGACCCAGTGACCCAGTGACCTACTGACCCAGTGACCCTGTGACCCAGTGACCCACTGACCTACTGACCCAGTGACCCAGTGGCCCACTGACCCAGTGACCCAGTGACCTACTGACATACTGACCCACTGACCCAGTGACCCAGTGACCCAGTGACCCAGTGACCCACTGACCTACTGACCCAGTGACCAGTGGCCCACTGACCCACTGACCTACTGACCCAGTGACCCAGTGACCCACTGACCTACTGACCCAGTGACCCAGTGGCCCACTGACCCACTGACCTACTGACCCAGTGACCCAGTGACCTACTGACATACTGACCCACTGACCCAGTGACCCAGTGACCCAGTGACCCAGTGACCCACTGACCTACTGACCCAGTGACCCAGTAACCCAGTGACCCACTGACCTACTGACCCAGTGACCCAGTGACCTACTGACATACTGACCCACTGACCCAGTGACCCAATGACCCACTGACCTACTGACCCAGTGACCCAGTGGCCCACTGACCCACTGACCTACTGACCCAGTGACCCAGTGGCCCACTGACCCAGTGACCCAGTGACCTACTGACATACTGACCCACTGACCCAGTGACCCAGTGACCCAGTGACCCAGTGACCCACTGACCTACTGACCCAGTGACCCAGTGGCCCACTGACCCACTGACCTACTGACCCAGTGACCCAGTGACCTACTGACATACTGACCCACTGACCCAGTGCCCCATTGGCCTACTGACCGACTGACCTACAAACCTACTGACTTACTGACCTACATTCAGGGTGCCTTGAACGGGTCTTAAAAATTAGTTTTAAAAAATTTTTATTGCATTGCTGGACGGCAAATTTGACTTCCAAAGATCTTGGAATATTGTAAATAAATATTTTACTTTAGTTTACTTAGTTTATAGGACACATTTAAATTTATTTAAATTCTATTTTACTCTTTTATAATTTTATTGTGTTCTTTTTGAGTTATATAATTGTATTTTATTGTACGTATCCGACGCCCTTTACACGTCGCATACTTTTACACATTGACGTCCCTAAAAAGCCAGATTTAAGCGAGCTACACAATGTTCGGTATCAGGACTCCGCCCAGCAAGGTGGCGACTGAGAACTCTCCCCCGAAAAAGGCCGAAGAGAAGGTAGAGAAGACGGGCCTCCCTTCAAACCATGACCGGACCTTTGCGGTCAGAAGGAGCATCGGGGAGACAGAGGCAAGAGCCGCAAAGACGTCTCCGAAGAGGGTGGTGGTGCCAATAGCGGGCCCCTCGAGGCCAAAAACCCGAACATCATTGACGGACGCCTCGGACGCCCCCCCCCCCAAAATCAACTCACCCCTCTAGAGTCGCTGAGGCTAGGGCATGCCTGAATAGGGCTAAGCTCTGCCTCAGTAGCTCTAGAAACATTAAAACAGAGTATAAAGAGGGGATCACTGCAGCTGTGGAGCGGCTCTATCAGCTCATGAAGGAGTCAGAGGCCAAAGAAGTAACAAGAATCCAGAGCAAGGGACAGGATGGGAAGAAAGAGGAGGACACTTTACACCCTCCACTTCCTCCTCACCCTGCCCCCTGCAACGAAGAAATATTAAGGAGGATGGATGACCACTCCAAATTAATACGGGAAAATGCAGCCAAGATGGAGTCACTGAGGGAAACCCTAGAAAACCACCAGAAGGCCTTGGAAGTGGCCCCCACCTACGCGAACGTCGTGGCTGGCTCGCCGAAGAGGCCACCGGCAGAGCCAGCTGCGATGCACTCTGTCATAATCACATCGAAAGACGACCAGGACACCGGAGAGGAGGTTTATGACAGAGTAAGGAAAGCGATAAATGCCAAGGATGAGGGGACAAGAATTGACAGGATCAGAAAGGCCAAGGATCGGAAAGTCATTCTAAGTTGCAAAGACAAGGCAGAACTAAGAAAAGTAAAGGAAAAGTTAACAGAAAAGGATGTTCTCTCAAAGTAGAGGACATCAAGAATAAGGACCCCCTCTTGGTGCTGTACGGAGTCTCCAAAGTAAATACCGATGAGGATATTGTGAAGGCAATTAGGGGCCAAAATGGAAATTTGCTTGGGGATGTGGGTGAGGGGGACTTCCGCGTCGAGGTCCGGTACAGACGGAGGGCGAGAAACCCGCTTACAGTCCATGTAGTTGCTCGGGTCTCGCCCGCCGTCTGGCAGTGGCTCACCGGCGCGGGTGCCGTCCACATCGACATTCAAAAAGTTAGGGTTGCGGACCAGTCTCCCCTGATCCAATGCTCGCGCTGCCTGGGTTATGGGCACGGAAAGAAGTTCTGCCATGATGCAATCGACGTATGCAGTCACTGTGGGGGGCCGCACATGAGAACAGAGTCTGCTGATTGGATGGCTAACGCCCCCCAAGCTGCGTCAATTGCAACAAGGCAAAGCTTGAAAAGGCGGACCACGACGCCTTTAGCGACGACTGCCCGGTGAGGCGGAAGTGAGACGCGTTGGCGAGGTCAACGACAGCGTATTGTTGAGGGCACCAAGTCTGTCTCGAACGCAAATCGCCACGCAGATCTCGCGGCCTCGGTCCACAGGGGTATGGTACTCAAAACAAAAATTTGAAAATATAGATTAATAAAAATAAATAGGGCAATAAAGTAAATTCAAAACGGTAAACTGGGTCCAGTTTCATAAGAAACTGGCCTAGTTTAAAAGGGGTAAAAAAATATTTAAGTACAACAAAACATAAAGGAACAACAGATAGGAAAACATAGGGAAATTAATGAGTTAAATATATAATAGTAACATAGGCATAGTAGTAATAAATAGTAATAGTGTATGTATGTATTAATTAAGTAACTTATGAATTGTAAAAATAGCAAATTAAGAAATAAATATATATAGAATAATAGTAATGTTAGTTGTATATTATGCAAATAATATATAGTAGCATACGTAATAAAATATTAGAATTAAAAGTAAAAAGGCCAAACTTTGGGATTCATTATTATTAATAGGTCTGCATTTTTGAAATTTTCAAAAAAGCCTAATTTTGACCGAATTTTGCCATTTTTATAAATTAACTGGGATAGTGAGAGGGTAGTTGTGATATTTACAGGTCAGTATATCGGGTATAGTAATACTTAACCTCCCTTTTGAATTTCATAGTTCTGTGTCCAGTAGTTCTCGAGATCTTCTGTGTTGACCCACTAACCTGACCTACTGACCCACTGACCAACTGACCCACTGACCCAGTGACCCAGTGACCCACTGACCTACTGACCCAGTGACCCAGTGGCCCACTGACCCAGTGACGCAGTGACCCAGTGACCCAGTGACCCAGTGACCTACTGACCCAGTGACCCAGTGACCCAGTGACCCACTGACCTACTGACCCAGTGACCCAGTGGCCCACTGACCCAGTGACCCAGTGACCTACTGACATACTGACCCACTGACCCAGTGACCCAGTGACCCAGTGACCCAGTGACCCACTGACCTACTGACCCAGTGACCCAGTGGCCCACTGACCCACTGACCTACTGACCCAGTGACCCAGTGACCCACTGACCTACTGACCCAGTGACCCAGTGGCCCACTGACCCACTGACCTACTGACCCAGTGACCCAGTGACCTACTGACATACTGACACACTGACCCAGTGACCCACTGACCTACTGACCCAGTGACCCAGTGACCCAGTGACCCACTGACCTACTGACCCAGTGACCCAGTGGCCCACTGACCCAGTGACCCAGTGACCTACTGACATACTGACCCACTGACCCAGTGACCCAGTGACCCAGTGACCCAGTGACCCACTGACCTACTGACCCAGTGACCCAGTGGCCCACTGACCCACTGACCTACTGACCCAGTGACCCAGTGGTCCACTGACCCAGTGACCCAGTGACCTACTGACATACTGACCCACTGACCCAGTGACCCAGTGACCCAGTGACCCAGTGACCCACTGACCTACTGACCCAGTGACCCAGTGGCCCACTGACCCACTGACCTACTGACCCAGTGACCCAGTGACCTACTGACATACTGACCCACTGACCCAGTGCCCCATTGGCCTACTGACCGACTGACCTACAAACCCACTGACTTACTGACCTACATTCAGGGTGCCTTGAACGGGTCTTAAAAATTAGTTTTAAAAAATTTTTATTGCATTGCTGGACGGCAAATTTGACTTCCAAAGATCTTGGAATATTGTAAATAAATATTTTACTTTAGTTTACTTAGTTTATAGGACACATTTAAATTTATTTAAGTTCTATTTTACTCTTTTATAATTTTATTGTGTTCTTTTTGAGTTACATAATTGTATTTTATTGTACGTATCCGACGCCCTTTACACGTCGCATACTTTTACATATTGACGTCCCTAAAAAGCCAGATTTAAGCGAGCTACACAATGTTCGGTATCAGGACTCCGCCCAGCAAGGTGGCGACTGAGAACTCTCCCCCGAAAAAGGCCGAAGAGAAGGTAGAGAAGACGTCCCTTCAAACCATGACCGGACCTTTGCGGTCAGAAGGAGCATCGGGGAGACAGAGGCAAGAGCCGCAAAGACGTCTCCGAAGAGGGTGGTGGTGCCAATAGCGGGCCCCTCGAGGCCAAAAACCCGAACATCATTGACGGACGCCTCGGACGCCCCCCCCCCCAAAATCAACTCACCCCTCTAGAGTCGCTGAGGCTAGGGCATGCCTGAATAGGGCTAAGCTCTGCCTCAGTAGCTCTAGAAACATTAAAACAGAGTATAAAGAGGGGATCACTGCAGCTGTGGAGCGGCTCTATCAGCTCGTGAAGGAGTCAGAGGCCAAAGAAGTAACAAGAATCCAGAGCAAGGGACAGGATGGGAAGAAAGAGGAGGACACTTTACACCCTCCACTTCCTCCTCACCCTGCCCCCTGCAACGAAGAAATATTAAGGAGGATGGATGACCACTCCAAATTAATACGGGAAAATGCAGCCAAGATGGAGTCACTGAGGGAAACCCTAGAAAACCACCAGAAGGCCTTGGAAGTGGCCCCCACCTACGCGAACGTCGTGGCTGGCTCGCCGAAGAGGCCACCGGCAGAGCCAGCTGCGATGCACTCTGTCATAATCACGTCGAAAGACGACCAGGACACCGGAGAGGAGGTTTATGACAGAGTAAGGAAAGCGATAAATGCCAAGGATGAGGGGACAAGAATTGACAGGATCAGAAAGGCCAAGGATCGGAAAGTCATTCTAAGTTGCAAAGACAAGGCAGAACTAAGAAAAGTAAAGGAAAAGTTAACAGAAAAAGGATGTTCTCTCAAAGTAGAGGACATCAAGAATAAGGACCCCCTCTTGGTGCTGTACGGAGTCTCCAAAGTAAATACCGATGAGGATATTGTGAAGGCAATTAGGGGCCAAAATGGAAATTTGCTTGGGGATGTGGGTGAGGGGGACTTCCGCGTCGAGGTCCGGTACAGACGGAGGGCGAGAAACCCGCTTACAGTCCATGTAGTTGCTCGGGTCTCGCCCGCCGTCTGGCAGTGGCTCACCGGCGCGGGTGCCGTCCACATCGACATTCAAAAAGTTAGGGTTGCGGACCAGTCTCCCCTGATCCAATGCTCGCGCTGCCTGGGTTATGGGCACGGGAAGAAGTTCTGCCATGATGCAATCGACGTATGCAGTCACTGTGGGGGGCCGCACATGAGAACAGAGTGTGCTGATTGGATGGCTAACGCCCCCCCAAGCTGCGTCAATTGCAACAAGGCAAAGCTTGAAAAGGCGGACCACGACGCCTTTAGCGACGACTGCCCGGTGAGGCGGAAGTGAGACGCGTTGGCGAGGTCAACGACAGCGTATTGTTGAGGGCACCAATTCTGTCTCGAACGCAAATCGCCACGCAGATCTCGCGGCCTCGGTCCACAGGGGTATGGTACTCAAAACAAAAATGTGAAAATATAGATTAATAAAAATAAATAGGGCAATAAAGTAAATTCAAAACGGTAAACTGGGTCCAGTTTCATAAGAAACTGGCCTAGTTTAAAAGGGGTAAAAAAATATTTAAGTACAACAAAAATTAAAGGAACAACAGATAGGAAAACATAGGGAAATTAATGAGTTAAATATATAATAGTAACATAGGCATAGTAGTAATAAATAGTAATAGTGTATGTATGTATTAATTAAGTAACTTATAAATTGCAAAAATAGCAAATTAAGAAATAAATATATATAGAATAATAGTAATGTTAGTTGTATATTATGCAAATAATATATAGTAGCATACGTAATAAAATATTAGAATTAAAAGTAAAAAGGCCAAACTTTGGGATTCATTATTATTAATAGGTCTGCATTTTTGAAATTTTCAAAAAAGCCTAATTTTGACCGAATTTTGCCATTTTTATAAATTAACTGGGATAGTGAGAGGGTAGTCGTGATATTTACAGGTCAGTATATCGGGTATAGTAATACTTAACCTCCCTTTTGAATTTCATAGTTCTGTGTCCAGTAGTTTTCGAGATCTTCTGTGTTGACCCACTAACCTGACCTACTGACCCACTGACCAACTGACCCACTGACCCAGTGACCCAGTGACCCACTGACCTACTGACCTAGTGACCCAGTGACCCAGTGACCCAGTGACCCAGTGACCCAGTGACCCAGTGACCTACTGACCCAGTGACCCAGTGACCCAGTGACCCACTGACCTACTGACCCAGTGACCCAGTGGCCCACTGACCCACTGACCTACTGACCCAGTGACCCAGTGACTCACTGACCTACTGACCCAGTGACCCAGTGGCCCACTGACCCACTGACCTACTGACCCAGTGACCCAGTGACCTACTGACATACTGACCCACTGACCCAGTGACCCAGTGACCCAGTGACCCAGTGACCCACTGACCTACTGACCCAGTGACCCAGTGACCCAGTGACCCACTGACCTACTGACCCAGTGACACAGTGGCCCACTGACCCAGTGACCCAGTGACCTACTGACATACTGACGTACTGACCCAGTGACCCAGTGACCCAGTGACCCACTGACCTACTGACCCAGTGACCCAGTGGCCCACTGACCCAGTGACCCAGTGACCCAGTGACCTACTGACATACTGACCCACTGACCCACTGACCCAGTGACCCAGTGGCCCACTGACCCAGTGACCCAGTGACCTACTGACATACTGACCCACTGACCCAGTGACCCAGTGACCCAGTGACCCAGTGACCCACTGACCTACTGACCCAGTGACCCAGTGACCCAGTGACCCACTGACCTACTGACCCAGTGACCCAGTGGCCCACTGACCCAGTGACCCAGTGACCTACTGACATACTGACCCACTGACCCAGTGACCCAGTGACCCAGTGACCCAGTGACCCACTGACCTACTGACCCAGTGACCCAGTGACCCAGTGACCCACTGACCTACTGACCCAGTGACCCAGTGGCCCACTGACCCAGTGACCCAGTGACCTACTGACATACTGACCCACTGACCCAGTGACCCAGTGACCCAGTGACCCAGTGACCCACTGACCTACTGACCCAGTGACCCAGTGGCCCACTGACCCACTGACCTACTGACCCAGTGACCCAGTGACCTACTGACATACTGACCCACTGACCCAGTGCCCCATTGGCCTACTGACCGACTGACCTACAAACCTACTGACTTACTGACCTACATTCAGGGTGCCTTGAACGGGTCTTAAAAATTAGTTTTAAAAAATTTTTATTGCATTGCTGGACGGCAAATTTGACTTCCAAAGATCTTGGAATATTGTAAATAAATATTTTACTTTAGTTTACTTAGTTTATAGGACACATTTAAATTTATTTAAATTCTATTTTACTCTTTTATAATTTTATTGTGTTCTTTTTGAGTTATATAATTGTATTTTATTGTACGTATCCGACGCCCTTTACACGTCGCATACTTTTACACATTGACGTCCCTAAAAAGCCAGATTTAAGCGAGCTACACAATGTTCGGTATCAGGACTCCGCCCAGCAAGGTGGCGACTGAGAACTCTCCCCCGAAAAAGGCCGAAGAGAAGGTAGAGAAGACGGGCCTCCCTTCAAACCATGACCGGACCTTTGCGGTCAGAAGGAGCATCGGGGAGACAGAGGCAAGAGCCGCAAAGACGTCTCCGAAGAGGGTGGTGGTGCCAATAGCGGGCCCCTCGAGGCCAAAAACCCGAACATCATTGACGGACGCCTCGGAAGCCCCCCCCCCCCCCCCCCCCCCAAAATCAACTCACCCCTCTAGAGTCGCTGAGGCTAGGGCATGCCTGAATAGGGCTAAGCTCTGCCTCAGTAGCTCTAGAAACATTAAAACAGAGTATAAAGAGGGGATCACTGCAGCTGTGGAGCGGCTCTATCAGCTCGTGAAGGAGTCAGAGGCCAAAGAAGTAACAAGAATCCAGAGCAAGGGACAGGATGGGAAGAAAGAGGAGGACACTTTACACCCTCCACTTCCTCCTCACCCTGCCCCCTGCAACGAAGAAATATTAAGGAGGATGGATGACCACTCCAAATTAATACGGGAAAATGCAGCCAAGATGGAGTCACTGAGGGAAACCCTAGAAAACCACCAGAAGGCCTTGGAAGTGGCCCCCACCTACGCGAACGTCGTGGCTGGCTCGCCGAAGAGGCCACCGGCAGAGCCAGCTGCGATGCACTCTGTCATAATCACGTCGAAAGACGACCAGGACACCGGAGAGGAGGTTTATGACAGAGTAAGGAAAGCGATAAATGCCAAGGATGAGGGGACAAGAATTGACAGGATCAGAAAGGCCAAGGATCGGAAAGTCATTCTAAGTTGCAAAGACAAGGCAGAACTAAGAAAAGTAAAGGAAAAGTTAACAGAAAAAGGATGTTCTCTCAAAGTAGAGGACATCAAGAATAAGGACCCCCTCTTGGTGCTGTACGGAGTCTCCAAAGTAAATACCGATGAGGATATTGTGAAGGCAATTAGGGGCCAAAATGGAAATTTGCTTGGGGATGTGGGTGAGGGGGACTTCCGCGTCGAGGTCCGGTACAGACGGAGGGCGAGAAACCCGCTTACAGTCCATGTAGTTGCTCGGGTCTCGCCCGCCGTCTGGCAGTGGCTCACCGGCGCGGGTGCCGTCCACATCGACATTCAAAAAGTTAGGGTTGCAGACCAGTCTCCCCTGATCCAATGCTCGCGCTGCCTGGGTTATGGGCACGGGAAGAAGTTCTGCCATGATGCAATCGACGTATGCAGTCACTGTGGGGGGCCGCACATGAGAACAGAGTGTGCTGATTGGATGGCTAACGCCCCCCCAAGCTGCGTCAATTGCAACAAGGCAAAGCTTGAAAAGGCGGACCACGACGCCTTTAGCGACGACTGCCCGGTGAGGCGGAAGTGAGACGCGTTGGCGAGGTCAACGACAGCGTATTGTTGAGGGCACCAAGTCTGTCTCGAACGCAAATCGCCACGCAGATCTCGCGGCCTCGGTCCACAGGGGTATGGTACTCAAAACAAAAATGTGAAAATATAGATTAATAAAAATAAATAGGGCAATAAAGTAAATTCAAAACGGTAAACTGGGTCCAGTTTCATAAGAAACTGGCCTAGTTTAAAAGGGGTAAAAAAATATTTAAGTACAACAAAAATTAAAGGAACAACAGATAGGAAAACATAGGGAAATTAATGAGTTAAATATATAATAGTAACATAGGCATAGTAGTAATAAATAGTAATAGTGTATGTATGTATTAATTAAGTAACTTATAAATTGTAAAAATAGCAAATTAAGAAATAAATATATATAGAATAATAGTAATGTTAGTTGTATATTATGCAAATAATATATAGTAGCATACGTAATAAAATATTAGAATTAAAAGTAAAAAGGCCAAACTTTGGGATTCATTATTATTAATAGGTCTGCATTTTTGAAATTTTCAAAAAAGCCTAATTTTGACCGAATTTTGCCATTTTTATAAATTAACTGGGATAGTGAGAGGGTAGTCGTGATATTTACAGGTCAGTATATCGGGTATAGTAATACTTAACCTCCCTTTTGAATTTCATAGTTCTGTGTCCAGTAGTTCTCGAGATCTTCTGTGTTGACCCACTAACCTGACCTACTGACCCACTGACCAACTGACCCACTGACCCAGTGACCCAGTGACCCACTGACCTACTGACCCAGTGACCCAGTGGCCCACTGACCCAGTGACCCAGTGACCCAGTGACCCAGTGACCCAGTGACCCAGTGACCTACTGACCCAGTGACCCAGTGACCCAGTGACCCACTGACCTACTGACCCAGTGACCCAGTGGCCCACTGACCCAGTGACCCAGTGACCTACTGACATACTGACCCACTGACCCAGTGACCCAGTGACCCAGTGACCCAGTGACCCACTGACCTACTGACCCAGTGACCCAGTGGCCCACTGACCCACTGACCTACTGACCCAGTGACCCAGTGACCCACTGACCTACTGACCCAGTGACCCAGTGGCCCACTGACCCACTGACCTACTGACCCAGTGACCCAGTGACCTACTGACATACTGACCCACTGACCCAGTGACCCAGTGACCCTGTGACCCAGTGACCCACTGACCTACTGACCCAGTGACCCAGTGACCCAGTGACCCACTGACCTACTGACCCAGTGACCCAGTGGCCCACTGACCCAGTGACTCAGTGACCTACTGACATACTGACCCACTGACCCAGTGACCCAGTGACCCAGTGACCCAGTGACCCACTGACCTACTGACCCAGTGACCCAGTGGCCCACTGACCCACTGACCTACTGACCCAGTGACCCAGTGGCCCACTGACCCAGTGACCCAGTGACCTACTGACATACTGACCTACTGACCCAGTGACCCAGTGACCCAGTGACCCAGTGACCCACTGACCTACTGACCCAGTGACCCAGTGGCCCACTGACCCACTGACCTACTGACCCAGTGACCCAGTGACCTACTGACATACTGACCCACTGACCCAGTGCCCCATTGGCCTACTGACCGACTGACCTACAAACCTACTGACTTACTGACCTACATTCAGGGTGCCTTGAACGGGTCTTAAAAATTAGTTTTAAAAAATTTTTATTGCATTGCTGGACGGCAAATTTGACTTCCAAAGATCTTGGAATATTGTAAATAAATATTTTACTTTAGTTTACTTAGTTTATAGGACACATTTAAATTTATTTAAATTCTATTTTACTCTTTTATAATTTTATTGTGTTCTTTTTGAGTTATATAATTGTATTTTATTGTACGTATCCGACGCCCTTTACACGTCGCATACTTTTACACATTGACGTCCCTAAAAAGCCAGATTTAAGCGAGCTACACAATGTTCGGTATCAGGACTCCGCCCAGCAAGGTGGCGACTGAGAACTCTCCCCCGAAAAAGGCCGAAGAGAAGGTAGAGAAGACGGGCCTCCCTTCAAACCATGACCGGACCTTTGCGGTGAGAAGGAGCATCGGGGAGACAGAGGCAAGAGCCGCAAAGACGTCTCCGAAGCGGGTGGTGGTGCCAATAGCGGGCCCCTCGAGGCCAAAAACCCGAACATCATTGACGGACGCCTCGGACGCCCCCCCCCCAAAATCAACTCACCCCTCTAGAGTCGCTGAGGCTAGGGCATGCCTGAATAGGGCTAAGCTCTGCCTCAGTAGCTCTAGAAACATTAAAACAGAGTATAAAGAGGGGATCACTGCAGCTGTGGAGTGGCTCTATCAGCTCATGAAGGAGTCACAGGCCAAAGAAGTAACAAGAATCCAGAGCAAGGGACAGGATGGGAAGAAAGAGGAGGACACTTTACACCCTCCACTTCCTCCTCACCCTGCCCCCTGCAACGAAGAAATATTAAGGAGGATGGATGACCACTCCAAATTAATACGGGAAAATGCAGCCAAGATGGAGTCACTGAGGGAAACCCTAGAAAACCACCAGAAGGCCTTGGAAGTGGCCCCCACCTACGCGAACGTCGTGGCTGGCTCGCCGAAGAGGCCACCGGCAGAGCCAGCTGCGATGCACTCTGTCATAATCACGTCGAAAGACGACCAGGACACCGGAGAGGAGGTTTATGACAGAGTAAGGAAAGCGATAAATGCCAAGGATGAGGGGACAAGAATTGACAGGATCAGAAAGGCCAAGGATCGGAAAGTCATTCTAAGTTGCAAAGACAAGGCAGAACTAAGAAAAGTAAAGGAAAAGTTAACAGAAAAAGGATGTTCTCTCAAAGTAGAGGACATCAAGAATAAGGACCCCCTCTTGGTGCTGTACGGAGTCTCCAAAGTAAATACCGATGAGGATATTGTGAAGGCAATTAGGGGCCAAAATGGAAATTTGCTTGGGGATGTGGGTGAGGGGGACTTCCCCGTCGAGGTCCGGTACAGACGGAGGGCGAGAAACCCGCTTACAGTCCATGTAGTTGCTCGGGTCTCGCCCGCCGTCTGGCAGTGGCTCACCGGCGCGGGTGCCGTCCACATCGACATTCAAAAAGTTAGGGTTGCAGACCAGTCTCCCCTGATCCAATGCTCGCGCTGCCTGGGTTATGGGCACGGGAAGAAGTTCTGCCATGATGCAATCGACGTATGCAGTCACTGTGGGGGGCCGCACATGAGAACAGAGTGTGCTGATTGGATGGCTAACGCCCCCCCAAGCTGCGTCAATTGCAACAAGGCAAAGCTTGAAAAGGCGGACCACGACGCCTTTAGCGACGACTGCCCGGTGAGGCGGAAGTGAGACGCGTTGGCGAGGTCAACGACAGCGTATTGTTGAGGGCACCAAGTCTGTCTCGAACGCAAATCGCCACGCAGATCTCGCGGCCTCGGTCCACAGGGGTATGGTACTCAAAACAAAAATGTGAAAATATAGATTAATAAAAATAAATAGGGCAATAAAGTAAATTCAAAACGGTAAACTGGGTCCAGTTTCATAAGAAACTGGCCTAGTTTAAAAGGGGTAAAAAAATATTTAAGTACAACAAAAATTAAAGGAACAACAGATAGGAAAACATAGGGAAATTAATGAGTTAAATATATAATAGTAACATAGGCATAGTAGTAATAAATAGTAATAGTGTATGTATGTATTAATTAAGTAACTTATAAATTGTAAAAATAGCAAATTAAGAAATAAATATATATAGAATAATAGTAATGTTAGTTGTATATTATGCAAATAATATATAGTAGCATACGTAATAAAATATTAGAATTAAAAGTAAAAAGGCCAAACTTTGGGATTCATTATTATTAATAGGTCTGCATTTTTGAAATTTTCAAAAAAGCCTAATTTTGACCGAATTTTGCCATTTTTATAAATTAACTGGGATAGTGAGAGGGTAGTCGTGATATTTACAGGTCAGTATATCGGGTATAGTAATACTTAACCTCCCTTTTGAATTTCATAGTTCTGTGTCCAGTAGTTCTCGAGATCTTCTGTGTTGACCCACTAACCTGACCTACTGACCCACTGACCAACTGACCCACTGACCCAGTGACCCAGTGACCCACTGACCTACTGACCCAGTGACCCAGTGGCCCACTGACCCAGTGACCCAGTGACCCAGTGAACCAGTGACCCAGTGACCCAGTGACCTACTGACCCAGTGACCCAGTGACCCAGTGACCCACTGACCTACTGACCCAGTGGCCCAGTGGCCCACTGACCCAGTGACCCAGTGACCCAGTGACCCACTGACCTACTGACCCAGTGACCAGTGGCCCACTGACCCACTGACCTACTGACCCAGTGACCCAGTGACCCACTGACCTACTGACCCAGTGACCCAGTGGCCCACTGACCCACTGACCTACTGACCCAGTGACCCAGTGACCTACTGACATACTGACCCACTGACCCAGTGACCCAGTGACCCAGTGACCCAGTGACCCACTGACCTACTGACCCAGTGACCCAGTAACCCAGTGACCCACTGACCTACTGACCCAGTGACCCAGTGACCTACTGATATACTGACCCACTGACCCAGTGACCCAATGACCCACTGACCTACTGACCCAGTGACCCAGTGGCCCACTGACCCACTGACCTACTGACCCAGTGACCCAGTGGCCCACTGACCCAGTGACCCAGTGACCTACTGACATACTGACCCACTGACCCAGTGACCCAGTGACCCAGTGACCCAGTGACCCACTGACCTACTGACCCAGTGACCCAGTGGCCCACTGACCCACTGACCTACTGACCCAGTGACCCAGTGACCTACTGACATACTGACCCACTGACCCAGTGCCCCATTGGCCTACTGACCGACTGACCTACAAACCTACTGACTTACTGACCTACATTCAGGGTGCCTTGAACGGGTCTTAAAAATTAGTTTTAAAAAAATTTTATTGCATTGCTGGACGGCAAATTTGACTTCCAAAGATCTTGGAATATTGTAAATAAATATTTTACTTTAGTTTACTTAGTTTATAGGACACATTTAAATTTATTTAAATTCTATTTTACTCTTTTATAATTTTATTGTGTTCTTTTTGAGTTATATAATTGTATTTTATTGTACGTATCCGACGCCCTTTACACGTCGCATACTTTTACACATTGACGTCCCTAAAAAGCCAGATTTAAGCGAGCTACACAATGTTCGGTATCAGGACTCCGCCCAGCAAGGTGGCGACTGAGAACTCTCCCCCGAAAAAGGCCGAAGAGAAGGTAGAGAAGACGGGCCTCCCTTCAAACCATGACCGGACCTTTGCGGTCAGAAGGAGCATCGGGGAGACAGAGGCAAGAGCCGCAAAGACGTCTCCGAAGAGGGTGGTGGTGCCAATAGCGGGCCCCTCGAGGCCAAAAACCCGAACATCATTGACGGACGCCTCGGACGCCCCCCCCCCCAAAATCAACTCACCCCTCTAGAGTCGCTGAGGCTAGGGCATGCCTGAATAGGGCTAAGCTCTGCCTCAGTAGCTCTAGAAACATTAAAACAGAGTATAAAGAGGGGATCACTGCAGCTGTGGAGCGGCTCTATCAGCTCATGAAGGAGTCAGAGGCCAAAGAAGTAACAAGAATCCAGAGCAAGGGACAGGATGGGAAGAAAGAGGAGGACACTTTACACCCTCCACTTCCTCCTCACCCTGCCCCCTGCAACGAAGAAATATTAAGGAGGATGGATGACCACTCCAAATTAATACGGGAAAATGCAGCCAAGATGGAGTCACTGAGGGAAACCCTAGAAAACCACCAGAAGGCCTTGGAAGTGGCCCCCACCTACGCGAACGTCGTGGCTGGCTCGCCGAAGAGGCCACCGGCAGAGCCAGCTGCGATGCACTCTGTCATAATCACATCGAAAGACGACCAGGACACCGGAGAGGAGGTTTATGACAGAGTAAGGAAAGCGATAAATGCCAAGGATGAGGGGACAAGAATTGACAGGATCAGAAAGGCCAAGGATCGGAAAGTCATTCTAAGTTGCAAAGACAAGGCAGAACTAAGAAAAGTAAAGGAAAAGTTAACAGAAAAGGATGTTCTCTCAAAGTAGAGGACATCAAGAATAAGGACCCCCTCTTGGTGCTGTACGGAGTCTCCAAAGTAAATACCGATGAGGATATTGTGAAGGCAATTAGGGGCCAAAATGGAAATTTGCTTGGGGATGTGGGTGAGGGGGACTTCCGCGTCGAGGTCCGGTACAGACGGAGGGCGAGAAACCCGCTTACAGTCCATGTAGTTGCTCGGGTCTCGCCCGCCGTCTGGCAGTGGCTCACCGGCGCGGGTGCCGTCCACATCGACATTCAAAAAGTTAGGGTTGCGGACCAGTCTCCCCTGATCCAATGCTCGCGCTGCCTGGGTTATGGGCACGGAAAGAAGTTCTGCCATGATGCAATCGACGTATGCAGTCACTGTGGGGGGCCGCACATGAGAACAGAGTCTGCTGATTGGATGGCTAACGCCCCCCCAAGCTGCGTCAATTGCAACAAGGCAAAGCTTGAAAAGGCGGACCACGACGCCTTTAGCGACGACTGCCCGGTGAGGCGGAAGTGAGACGCGTTGGCGAGGTCAACGACAGCGTATTGTTGAGGGCACCAAGTCTGTCTCGAACGCAAATCGCCACGCAGATCTCGCGGCCTCGGTCCACAGGGGTATGGTACTCAAAACAAAAATTTGAAAATATAGATTAATAAAAATAAATAGGGCAATAAAGTAAATTCAAAACGGTAAACTGGGTCCAGTTTCATAAGAAACTGGCCTAGTTTAAAAGGGGTAAAAAAATATTTAAGTACAACAAAACATAAAGGAACAACAGATAGGAAAACATAGGGAAATTAATGAGTTAAATATATAATAGTAACATAGGCATAGTAGTAATAAATAGTAATAGTGTATGTATGTATTAATTAAGTAACTTATGAATTGTAAAAATAGCAAATTAAGAAATAAATATATATAGAATAATAGTAATGTTAGTTGTATATTATGCAAATAATATATAGTAGCATACGTAATAAAATATTAGAATTAAAAGTAAAAAGGCCAAACTTTGGGATTCATTATTATTAATAGGTCTGCATTTTTGAAATTTTCAAAAAAGCCTAATTTTGACCGAATTTTGCCATTTTTATAAATTAACTGGGATAGTGAGAGGGTAGTTGTGATATTTACAGGTCAGTATATCGGGTATAGTAATACTTAACCTCCCTTTTGAATTTCATAGTTCTGTGTCCAGTAGTTCTCGAGATCTTCTGTGTTGACCCACTAACCTGACCTACTGACCCACTGACCAACTGACCCAGTGACCCAGTGACCCACTGACCTACTGACCCAGTGACCCAGTGGCCCACTGACCCAGTGACCCAGTGACCCAGTGACCCAGTGACCCAGTGACCCAGTGACCTACTGACCCAGTGACCCAGTGACCCAGTGACCCACTGACCTACTGACCCAGTGACCCAGTGGCCCACTGACCCAGTGACCCAGTGACCTACTGACATACTGACCCACTGACCCAGTGACCCAGTGACCCAGTGACCCAGTGACCCACTGACCTACTGACCCAGTGACCCAGTGGCCCACTGACCCACTGACCTACTGACCCAGTGACCCAGTGACCCACTGACCTACTGACCCAGTGACCCAGTGGCCCACTGACCCACTGACCTACTGACCCAGTGACCCAGTGACCTACTGACATACTGACCCACTGACCCAGTGACCCACTGACCTACTGACCCAGTGACCCAGTGACCCAGTGACCCACTGACCTACTGACCCAGTGACCCAGTGGCCCACTGACCCAGTGACCCAGTGACCTACTGACATACTGACCCACTGACCCAGTGACCCAGTGACCCAGTGACCCAGTGACCCACTGACCTACTGACCCAGTGACCCAGTGGCCCACTGACCCACTGACCTACTGACCCAGTGACCCAGTGGCCCACTGACCCAGTGACCCAGTGACCTACTGACATACTGACCCACTGACCCAGTGACCCAGTGACCCAGTGACCCAGTGACCCACTGACCTACTGACCCAGTGACCCAGTGGCCCACTGACCCACTGACCTACTGACCCAGTGACCCAGTGACCTACTGACATACTGACCCACTGACCCAGTGCCCCATTGGCCTACTGACCGACTGACCTACAAACCCACTGACTTACTGACCTACATTCAGGGTGCCTTGAACGGGTCTTAAAAATTAGTTTTAAAAAAATTTTATTGCATTGCTGGACGGCAAATTTGACTTCCAAAGATCTTGGAATATTGTAAATAAATATTTTACTTTAGTTTACTTAGTTTATAGGACACATTTAAATTTATTTAAATTCTATTTTACTCTTTTATAATTTTATTGTGTTCTTTTTGAGTTACATAATTGTATTTTATTGTACGTATCCGACGCCCTTTACACGTCGCATACTTTTACATATTGACGTCCCTAAAAAGCCAGATTTAAGCGAGCTACACAATGTTCGGTATCAGGACTCCGCCCAGCAAGGTGGCGACTGAGAACTCTCCCCCGAAAAAGGCCGAAGAGAAGGTAGAGAAGACGTCCCTTCAAACCATGACCGGACCTTTGCGGTCAGAAGGAGCATCGGGGAGACAGAGGCAAGAGCCGCAAAGACGTCTCCGAAGAGGGTGGTGGTGCCAATAGCGGGCCCCTCGAGGCCAAAAACCCGAACATCATTGACGGACGCCTCGGACGCCCCCCCCCCCAAAATCAACTCACCCCTCTAGAGTCGCTGAGGCTAGGGCATGCCTGAATAGGGCTAAGCTCTGCCTCAGTAGCTCTAGAAACATTAAAACAGAGTATAAAGAGGGGATCACTGCAGCTGTGGAGCGGCTCTATCAGCTCGTGAAGGAGTCAGAGGCCAAAGAAGTAACAAGAATCCAGAGCAAGGGACAGGATGGGAAGAAAGAGGAGGACACTTTACACCCTCCACTTCCTCCTCACCCTGCCCCCTGCAACGAAGAAATATTAAGGAGGATGGATGACCACTCCAAATTAATACGGGAAAATGCAGCCAAGATGGAGTCACTGAGGGAAACCCTAGAAAACCACCAGAAGGCCTTGGAAGTGGCCCCCACCTACGCGAACGTCGTGGCTGGCTCGCCGAAGAGGCCACCGGCAGAGCCAGCTGCGATGCACTCTGTCATAATCACGTCGAAAGACGACCAGGACACCGGAGAGGAGGTTTATGACAGAGTAAGGAAAGCGATAAATGCCAAGGATGAGGGGACAAGAATTGACAGGATCAGAAAGGCCAAGGATCGGAAAGTCATTCTAAGTTGCAAAGACAAGGCAGAACTAAGAAAAGTAAAGGAAAAGTTAACAGAAAAAGGATGTTCTCTCAAAGTAGAGGACATCAAGAATAAGGACCCCCTCTTGGTGCTGTACGGAGTCTCCAAAGTAAATACCGATGAGGATATTGTGAAGGCAATTAGGGGCCAAAATGGAAATTTGCTTGGGGATGTGGGTGAGGGGGACTTCCGCGTCGAGGTCCGGTACAGACGGAGGGCGAGAAACCCGCTTACAGTCCATGTAGTTGCTCGGGTCTCGCCCGCCGTCTGGCAGTGGCTCACCGGCGCGGGTGCCGTCCACATCGACATTCAAAAAGTTAGGGTTGCGGACCAGTCTCCCCTGATCCAATGCTCGCGCTGCCTGGGTTATGGGCACGGGAAGAAGTTCTGCCATGATGCAATCGACGTATGCAGTCACTGTGGGGGGCCGCACATGAGAACAGAGTGTGCTGATTGGATGGCTAACGCCCCCCCAAGCTGCGTCAATTGCAACAAGGCAAAGCTTGAAAAGGCGGACCACGACGCCTTTAGCGACGACTGCCCGGTGAGGCGGAAGTGAGACGCGTTGGCGAGGTCAACGACAGCGTATTGTTGAGGGCACCAATTCTGTCTCGAACGCAAATCGCCACGCAGATCTCGCGGCCTCGGTCCACAGGGGTATGGTACTCAAAACAAAAATGTGAAAATATAGATTAATAAAAATAAATAGGGCAATAAAGTAAATTCAAAACGGTAAACTGGGTCCAGTTTCATAAGAAACTGGCCTAGTTTAAAAGGGGTAAAAAAATATTTAAGTACAACAAAAATTAAAGGAACAACAGATAGGAAAACATAGGGAAATTAATGAGTTAAATATATAATAGTAACATAGGCATAGTAGTAATAAATAGTAATAGTGTATGTATGTATTAATTAAGTAACTTATAAATTGCAAAAATAGCAAATTAAGAAATAAATATATATAGAATAATAGTAATGTTAGTTGTATATTATGCAAATAATATATAGTAGCATACGTAATAAAATATTAGAATTAAAAGTAAAAAGGCCAAACTTTGGGATTCATTATTATTAATAGGTCTGCATTTTTGAAATTTTCAAAAAAGCCTAATTTTGACCGAATTTTGCCATTTTTATAAATTAACTGGGATAGTGAGAGGGTAGTCGTGATATTTACAGGTCAGTATATCGGGTATAGTAATACTTAACCTCCCTTTTGAATTTCATAGTTCTGTGTCCAGTAGTTTTCGAGATCTTCTGTGTTGACCCACTAACCTGACCTACTGACCCACTGACCAACTGACCCACTGACCCAGTGACCCAGTGACCCACTGACCTACTGACCTAGTGACCCAGTGACCCAGTGACCCAGTGACCCAGTGACCCAGTGACCCAGTGACCCAGTGACCTACTGACCCAGTGACCCAGTGACCCAGTGACCCACTGACCTACTGACCCAGTGACCCAGTGGCCCACTGACCCACTGACCTACTGACCCAGTGACCCAGTGACTCACTGACCTACTGACCCAGTGACCCAGTGGCCCACTGACCCACTGACCTACTGACCCAGTGACCCAGTGACCTACTGACATACTGACCCACTGACCCAGTGACCCAGTGACCCAGTGACCCAGTGACCCACTGACCTACTGACCCAGTGACCCAGTGACCCAGTGACCCACTGACCTACTGACCCAGTGACCCAGTGGCCCACTGACCCAGTGACCTACTGACATACTGACCCACTGACCCAGTGACCCAGTGACCCAGTGACCCACTGACCTACTGACCCAGTGACCCAGTGGCCCACTGACCCAGTGACCCAGTGACCCAGTGACCTACTGACATACTGACCCACTGACCCACTGACCCAGTGACCCAGTGGCCCACTGACCCAGTGACCCAGTGACCTACTGACATACTGACCCACTGACCCAGTGACCCAGTGACCCAGTGACCCAGTGACCCACTGACCTACTGACCCAGTGACCCAGTGACCCAGTGACCCACTGACCTACTGACCCAGTGACCCAGTGGCCCACTGACCCAGTGACCCAGTGACCTACTGACATACTGACCCACTGACCCAGTGACCCAGTGACCCAGTGACCCAGTGAC
This sequence comes from Philereme transversata, assembly GCA_963924445.1. Taxonomy (NCBI): domain Eukaryota; kingdom Metazoa; phylum Arthropoda; class Insecta; order Lepidoptera; family Geometridae; genus Philereme; species Philereme transversata. Next base: position 12,770,550 of record OZ004353.1, read on the forward strand.
CCACTGACCTACTGACCCAGTGACCCAGTGACCCAGTGACCCACTGACCTACTGACCCAGTGACCCAGTGGCCCACTGACCCAGTGACCCAGTGACCTACTGACATACTGACCCACTGACCCAGTGACCCAGTGACCCAGTGACCCAGTGACCCACTGACCTACTGACCCAGTGACCCAGTGGCCCACTGACCCACTGACCTACTGACCCAGTGACCCAGTGACCTACTGACATACTGACCCACTGACCCAGTGCCCCATTGGCCTACTGACCGACTGACCTACAAACCTACTGACTTACTGACCTACATTCAGGGTGCCTTGAACGGGTCTTAAAAATTAGTTTTAAAAAATTTTTATTGCATTGCTGGACGGCAAATTTGACTTCCAAAGATCTTGGAATATTGTAAATAAATATTTTACTTTAGTTTACTTAGTTTATAGGACACATTTAAATTTATTTAAATTCTATTTTACTCTTTTATAATTTTATTGTGTTCTTTTTGAGTTATATAATTGTATTTTATTGTACGTATCCGACGCCCTTTACACGTCGCATACTTTTACACATTGACGTCCCTAAAAAGCCAGATTTAAGCGAGCTACACAATGTTCGGTATCAGGACTCCGCCCAGCAAGGTGGCGACTGAGAACTCTCCCCCGAAAAAGGCCGAAGAGAAGGTAGAGAAGACGGGCCTCCCTTCAAACCATGACCGGACCTTTGCGGTCAGAAGGAGCATCGGGGAGACAGAGGCAAGAGCCGCAAAGACGTCTCCGAAGAGGGTGGTGGTGCCAATAGCGGGCCCCTCGAGGCCAAAAACCCGAACATCATTGACGGACGCCTCGGAAGCCCCCCCCCCCCCCCCAAAATCAACTCACCCCTCTAGAGTCGCTGAGGCTAGGGCATGCCTGAATAGGGCTAAGCTCTGCCTCAGTAGCTCTAGAAACATTAAAACAGAGTATAAAGAGGGGATCACTGCAGCTGTGGAGCGGCTCTATCAGCTCGTGAAGGAGTCAGAGGCCAAAGAAGTAACAAGAATCCAGAGCAAGGGACAGGATGGGAAGAAAGAGGAGGACACTTTACACCCTCCACTTCCTCCTCACCCTGCCCCCTGCAACGAAGAAATATTAAGGAGGATGGATGACCACTCCAAATTAATACGGGAAAATGCAGCCAAGATGGAGTCACTGAGGGAAACCCTAGAAAACCACCAGAAGGCCTTGGAAGTGGCCCCCACCTACGCGAACGTCGTGGCTGGCTCGCCGAAGAGGCCACCGGCAGAGCCAGCTGCGATGCACTCTGTCATAATCACGTCGAAAGACGACCAGGACACCGGAGAGGAGGTTTATGACAGAGTAAGGAAAGCGATAAATGCCAAGGATGAGGGGACAAGAATTGACAGGATCAGAAAGGCCAAGGATCGGAAAGTCATTCTAAGTTGCAAAGACAAGGCAGAACTAAGAAAAGTAAAGGAAAAGTTAACAGAAAAAGGATGTTCTCTCAAAGTAGAGGACATCAAGAATAAGGACCCCCTCTTGGTGCTGTACGGAGTCTCCAAAGTAAATACCGATGAGGATATTGTGAAGGCAATTAGGGGCCAAAATGGAAATTTGCTTGGGGATGTGGGTGAGGGGGACTTCCGCGTCGAGGTCCGGTACAGACGGAGGGCGAGAAACCCGCTTACAGTCCATGTAGTTGCTCGGGTCTCGCCCGCCGTCTGGCAGTGGCTCACCGGCGCGGGTGCCGTCCACATCGACATTCAAAAAGTTAGGGTTGCAGACCAGTCTCCCCTGATCCAATGCTCGCGCTGCCTGGGTTATGGGCACGGGAAGAAGTTCTGCCATGATGCAATCGACGTATGCAGTCACTGTGGGGGGCCGCACATGAGAACAGAGTGTGCTGATTGGATGGCTAACGCCCCCCCAAGCTGCGTCAATTGCAACAAGGCAAAGCTTGAAAAGGCGGACCACGACGCCTTTAGCGACGACTGCCCGGTGAGGCGGAAGTGAGACGCGTTGGCGAGGTCAACGACAGCGTATTGTTGAGGGCACCAAGTCTGTCTCGAACGCAAATCGCCACGCAGATCTCGCGGCCTCGGTCCACAGGGGTATGGTACTCAAAACAAAAATGTGAAAATATAGATTAATAAAAATAAATAGGGCAATAAAGTAAATTCAAAACGGTAAACTGGGTCCAGTTTCATAAGAAACTGGCCTAGTTTAAAAGGGGTAAAAAAATATTTAAGTACAACAAAAATTAAAGGAACAACAGATAGGAAAACATAGGGAAATTAATGAGTTAAATATATAATAGTAACATAGGCATAGTAGTAATAAATAGTAATAGTGTATGTATGTATTAATTAAGTAACTTATAAATTGTAAAAATAGCAAATTAAGAAATAAATATATATAGAATAATAGTAATGTTAGTTGTATATTATGCAAATAATATATAGTAGCATACGTAATAAAATATTAGAATTAAAAGTAAAAAGGCCAAACTTTGGGATTCATTATTATTAATAGGTCTGCATTTTTGAAATTTTCAAAAAAGCCTAATTTTGACCGAATTTTGCCATTTTTATAAATTAACTGGGATAGTGAGAGGGTAGTCGTTATATTTACAGGTCAGTATATCGGGTATAGTAATACTTAACCTCCCTTTTGAATTTCATAGTTCTGTGTCCAGTAGTTCTCGAGATCTTCTGTGTTGACCCACTAACCTGACCTACTGACCCACTGACCAACTGACCCACTGACCCAGTGACCCAGTGACCCACTGACCTACTGACCCAGTGACCCAGTGGCCCACTGACCCAGTGACCCAGTGACCCAGTGACCCAGTGACCCAGTGACCCAGTGACCTACTGACCCAGTGACCCAGTGACCCAGTGACCCACTGACCTACTGACCCAGTGACCCAGTGGCCCACTGACCCAGTGACCCAGTGACCTACTGACATACTGACCCACTGACCCAGTGACCCAGTGACCCAGTGACCCACTGACCTACTGACCCAGTGACCCAGTGGCCCACTGACCCACTGACCTACTGACCCAGTGACCCAGTGACCCACTGACCTACTGACCCAGTGACCCAGTGGCCCACTGACCCACTGACCTACTGACCCAGTGACCCAGTGACCTACTGACATACTGACCCACTGACCCAGTGACCCAGTGACCCTGTGACCCAGTGACCCACTGACCTACTGACCCAGTGACCCAGTGACCCAGTGACCCACTGACCTACTGACCCAGTGACCCAGTGGCCCACTGACCCAGTGACTCAGTGACCTACTGACATACTGACCCACTGACCCAGTGACCCAGTGACCCAGTGACCCAGTGACCCACTGACCTACTGACCCAGTGACCCAGTGGCCCACTGACCCACTGACCTACTGACCCAGTGACCCAGTGGCCCACTGACCCAGTGACCCAGTGACCTACTGACATACTGACCTACTGACCCAGTGACCCAGTGACCCAGTGACCCAGTGACCCACTGACCTACTGACCCAGTGACCCAGTGGCCCACTGACCCACTGACCTACTGACCCAGTGACCCAGTGACCTACTGACATACTGACCCACTGACCCAGTGCCCCATTGGCCTACTGACCGACTGACCTACAAACCTACTGACTTACTGACCTACATTCAGGGTGCCTTGAACGGGTCTTAAAAATTAGTTTTAAAAAATTTTTATTGCATTGCTGGACGGCAAATTTGACTTCCAAAGATCTTGGAATATTGTAAATAAATATTTTACTTTAGTTTACTTAGTTTATAGGACACATTTAAATTTATTTAAATTCTATTTTACTCTTTTATAATTTTATTGTGTTCTTTTTGAGTTATATAATTGTATTTTATTGTACGTATCCGACGCCCTTTACACGTCGCATACTTTTACACATTGACGTCCCTAAAAAGCCAGATTTAAGCGAGCTACACAATGTTCGGTATCAGGACTCCGCCCAGCAAGGTGGCGACTGAGAACTCTCCCCCGAAAAAGGCCGAAGAGAAGGTAGAGAAGACGGGCCTCCCTTCAAACCATGACCGGACCTTTGCGGTGAGAAGGAGCATCGGGGAGACAGAGGCAAGAGCCGCAAAGACGTCTCCGAAGCGGGTGGTGGTGCCAATAGCGGGCCCCTCGAGGCCAAAAACCCGAACATCATTGACGGACGCCTCGGACGCCCCCCCCCCCAAAATCAACTCACCCCTCTAGAGTCGCTGAGGCTAGGGCATGCCTGAATAGGGCTAAGCTCTGCCTCAGTAGCTCTAGAAACATTAAAACAGAGTATAAAGAGGGGATCACTGCAGCTGTGGAGTGGCTCTATCAGCTCATGAAGGAGTCACAGGCCAAAGAAGTAACAAGAATCCAGAGCAAGGGACAGGATGGGAAGAAAGAGGAGGACACTTTACACCCTCCACTTCCTCCTCACCCTGCCCCCTGCAACGAAGAAATATTAAGGAGGATGGATGACCACTCCAAATTAATACGGGAAAATGCAGCCAAGATGGAGTCACTGAGGGAAACCCTAGAAAACCACCAGAAGGCCTTGGAAGTGGCCCCCACCTACGCGAACGTCGTGGCTGGCTCGCCGAAGAGGCCACCGGCAGAGCCAGCTGCGATGCACTCTGTCATAATCACGTCGAAAGACGACCAGGACACCGGAGAGGAGGTTTATGACAGAGTAAGGAAAGCGATAAATGCCAAGGATGAGGGGACAAGAATTGACAGGATCAGAAAGGCCAAGGATCGGAAAGTCATTCTAAGTTGCAAAGACAAGGCAGAACTAAGAAAAGTAAAGGAAAAGTTAACAGAAAAAGGATGTTCTCTCAAAGTAGAGGACATCAAGAATAAGGACCCCCTCTTGGTGCTGTACGGAGTCTCCAAAGTAAATACCGATGAGGATATTGTGAAGGCAATTAGGGGCCAAAATGGAAATTTGCTTGGGGATGTGGGTGAGGGGGACTTCCCCGTCGAGGTCCGGTACAGACGGAGGGCGAGAAACCCGCTTACAGTCCATGTAGTTGCTCGGGTCTCGCCCGCCGTCTGGCAGTGGCTCACCGGCGCGGGTGCCGTCCACATCGACATTCAAAAAGTTAGGGTTGCAGACCAGTCTCCCCTGATCCAATGCTCGCGCTGCCTGGGTTATGGGCACGGGAAGAAGTTCTGCCATGATGCAATCGACGTATGCAGTCACTGTGGGGGGCCGCACATGAGAACAGAGTGTGCTGATTGGATGGCTAACGCCCCCCCAAGCTGCGTCAATTGCAACAAGGCAAAGCTTGAAAAGGCGGACCACGACGCCTTTAGCGACGACTGCCCGGTGAGGCGGAAGTGAGACGCGTTGGCGAGGTCAACGACAGCGTATTGTTGAGGGCACCAAGTCTGTCTCGAACGCAAATCGCCACGCAGATCTCGCGGCCTCGGTCCACAGGGGTATGGTACTCAAAACAAAAATGTGAAAATATAGATTAATAAAAATAAATAGGGCAATAAAGTAAATTCAAAACGGTAAACTGGGTCCAGTTTCATAAGAAACTGGCCTAGTTTAAAAGGGGTAAAAAAATATTTAAGTACAACAAAAATTAAAGGAACAACAGATAGGAAAACATAGGGAAATTAATGAGTTAAATATATAATAGTAACATAGGCATAGTAGTAATAAATAGTAATAGTGTATGTATGTATTAATTAAGTAACTTATAAATTGTAAAAATAGCAAATTAAGAAATAAATATATATAGAATAATGGTAATGTTAGTTGTATGTTATGCAAATAATATATAGTAGCATACGTAATAAAATATTAGAATTAAAAGTAAAAAGGCCAAACTTTGGGATTCATTATTATTAATAGGTCTGCATTTTTGAAATTTTCAAAAAAGCCTAATTTTGACCGAATTTTGCCATTTTTATAAATTAACTGGGATAGTGAGAGGGTAGTCGTGATATTTACAGGTCAGTATATCGGGTATAGTAATACTTAACCTCCCTTTTGAATTTCATAGTTCTGTGTCCAGTAGTTCTCGAGATCTTCTGTGTTGACCCACTAACCTGACCTACTGACCCACTGACCAACTGACCCACTGACCCAGTGACCCAGTGACCCACTGACCTACTGACCCAGTGACCCAGTGGCCCACTGACCCAGTGACCCAGTGACCCACTGACCTACTGACCCAGTGACCCAGTGGCCCACTGACCCACTGACCTACTGACCCAGTGACCCAGTGGCCCACTGACCCAGTGACCCAGTGACCTACTGACATACTGACCCACTGACCCAGTGACCCAGTGACCCAGTGACCCAGTGACCCACTGACCTACTGACCCAGTGACCCAGTGGCCCACTGACCCACTGACCTACTGACCCAGTGACCCAGTGACCTACTGACATACTGACCCACTGACCCAGTGCCCCATTGGCCTACTGACCGACTGACCTACAAACCTACTGACTTACTGACCTACATTCAGGGTGCCTTGAACGGGTCTTAAAAATTAGTTTTAAAAAAATTTTATTGCATTGCTGGACGGCAAATTTGACTTCCAAAGATCTTGGAATATTGTAAATAAATATTTTACTTTAGTTTACTTAGTTTATAGGACACATTTAAATTTATTTAAATTCTATTTTACTCTTTTATAATTTTATTGTGTTCTTTTTGAGTTATATAATTGTATTTTATTGTACGTATCCGACGCCCTTTACACGTCGCATACTTTTACACATTGACGTCCCTAAAAAGCCAGATTTAAGCGAGCTACACAATGTTCGGTATCAGGACTCCGCCCAGCAAGGTGGCGACTGAGAACTCTCCCCCGAAAAAGGCCGAAGAGAAGGTAGAGAAGACGGGCCTCCCTTCAAACCATGACCGGACCTTTGCGGTCAGAAGGAGCATCGGGGAGACAGAGGCAAGAGCCGCAAAGACGTCTCCGAAGAGGGTGGTGGTGCCAATAGCGGGCCCCTCGAGGCCAAAAACCCGAACATCATTGACGGACGCCTCGGACGCCCCCCCCCCCCAAAAACCAACTCACCCCTCTAGAGTCGCTGAGGCTAGGGCATGCCTGAATAGGGCTAAGCTCTGCCTCAGTAGCTCTAGAAACATTAAAACAGAGTATAAAGAGGGGATCACTGCAGCTGTGGAGCGGCTCTATCAGCTCGTGAAGGAGTCAGAGGCCAAAGAAGTAACATGAATCCAGAGCAAGGGACAGGATGGGAAGAAAGAGGAGGACACTTTACACCCTCCACTTCCTCCTCACCCTGCTCCCTGCAACGAAGAAATATTAAGGAGGATGGATGACCACTCCAAATTAATACGGGAAAATGCAGCCAAGATGGAGTCACTGAGGGAAACCCTAGAAAACCACCAGAAGGCCTTGGAAGTGGCCCCCACCTACGCGAACGTCGTGGCTGGCTCGCCGAAGAGGCCACCGGCAGAGCCAGCTGCGATGCACTCTGTCATAATCACGTCGAAAGACGACCAGGACACCGGAGAGGAGGTTTATGACAGAGTAAGGAAAGCGATAAATGCCAAGGATGAGGGGACAAGAATTGACAGGATCAGAAAGGCCAAGGATCGGAAAGTCATTCTAAGTTGCAAAGACAAGGCAGAACTAAGAAAAGTAAAGGAAAAGTTAACAGAAAAAGGATGTTCTCTCAAAGTAGAGGACATCAAGAATAAGGACCCCCTCTTGGTGCTGTACGGAGTCTCCAAAGTAAATACCGATGAGGATATTGTGAAGGCAATTAGGGGCCAAAATGGAAATTTGCTTGGGGATGTGGGTGAGGGGGACTTCCGCGTCGAGGTCCGGTACAGACGGAGGGCGAGAAACCCGCTTACAGTCCATGTAGTTGCTCGGGTCTCGCCCGCCGTCTGGCAGTGGCTCACCGGCGCGGGTGCCGTCCACATCGACATTCAAAAAGTTAGGGTTGCGGACCAGTCTCCCCTGATCCAATGCTCGCGCTGCCTGGGTTATGGGCACGGGAAGAAGTTCTGCCATGATGCAATCGACGTATGCAGTCACTGTGGGGGGCCGCACATGAGAACAGAGTGTGCTGATTGGATGGCTAACGCCCCCCCAAGCTGCGTCAATTGCAACAAGGCAAAGCTTGAAAAGGCGGACCACGACGCCTTTAGCGACGACTGCCCGGTGAGGCGGAAGTGAGACGCGTTGGCGAGGTCAACGACAGCGTATTGTTGAGGGCACCAAGTCTGTCTCGAACGCAAATCGCCACGCAGATCTCGCGGCCTCGGTCCACAGGGGTATGGTACTCAAAACAAAAATGTGAAAATATAGATTAATAAAAATAAATAGGGCAATAAAGTAAATTCAAAACGGTAAACTGGGTCCAGTTTCATAAGAAACTGGCCTAGTTTAAAAGGGGTAAAAAAATATTTAAGTACAACAAAAATTAAAGGAACAACAGATAGGAAAACATAGGGAAATTAATGAGTTAAATATATAATAGTAACATAGGCATAGTAGTAATAAATAGTAATAGTGTATGTATGTATTAATTAAGTAACTTATAAATTGCAAAAATAGCAAATTAAGAAATAAATATATATAGAATAATAGTAATGTTAGTTGTATATTATGCAAATAATATATAGTAGCATACGTAATAAAATATTAGAATTAAAAGTAAAAAGGCCAAACTTTGGGATTCATTATTATTAATAGGTCTGCATTTTTGAAATTTTCAAAAAAGCCTAATTTTGACCGAATTTTGCCATTTTTATAAATTAACTGGGATAGTGAGAGGGTAGTCGTGATATTTACAGGTCAGTATATCGGGTATAGTAATACTTAACCTCCCTTTTGAATTTCATAGTTCTGTGTCCAGTAGTTTTCGAGATCTTCTGTGTTGACCCACTAACCTGACCTACTGACCCACTGACCAACTGACCCACTGACCCAGTGACCCAGTGACCCACTGACCTACTGACCCAGTGACCCAGTGGCCCACTGACCCAGTGACCCAGTGACCCAGTGACCCAGTGACCCAGTGACCCAGTGACCCAGTGACCTACTGACCCAGTGACCCAGTGACCCAGTGACCCACTGACCTACTGACCCAGTGACCCAGTGGCCCACTGACCCACTGACCTACTGACCCAGTGACCCAGTGACTCACTGACCTACTGACCCAGTGACCCAGTGGCCCACTGACCCACTGACCTACTGACCCAGTGACCCAGTGACCTACTGACATACTGACCCACTGACCCAGTGACCCAGTGACCCAGTGACCCAGTGACCCACTGACCTACTGACCCAGTGACCCAGTGACCCAGTGACCCACTGACCTACTGACCCAGTGACCCAGTGGCCCACTGACCCAGTGACCCAGTGACCTACTGACATACTGACCCACTGACCCAGTGGCCCACTGACCCAGTGACCCAGTGACCCAGTGACCTACTGACATACTGACCCACTGACCCACTGACCCAGTGACCCAGTGGCCCACTGACCCAGTGACCCAGTGACCTACTGACATACTGACCCACTGACCCAGTGACCCAGTGACCCAGTGACCCAGTGACCCACTGACCTACTGACCCAGTGACCCAGTGACCCAGTGACCCACTGACCTACTGACCCAGTGACCCAGTGGCCCACTGACCCAGTGACCCAGTGACCTACTGACATACTGACCCACTGACCCAGTGACCCAGTGACCCAGTGACCCAGTGACCCACTGACCTACTGACCCAGTGACCCAGTGACCCAGTGACCCACTTATCTACTGACCCAGTGACCCAGTGGCCCACTGACCCAGTGACCCAGTGACCTACTGACATACTGACCCACTGACCCAGTGACCCAGTGACCCAGTGACCCAGTGACCCACTGACCTACTGACCCAGTGACCCAGTGGCCCACTGACCCACTGACCTACTGACCCAGTGACCCAGTGACCTACTGACATACTGACCCACTGACCCAGTGCCCCATTGGCCTACTGACCGACTGACCTACAAACCTACTGACTTACTGACCTACATTCAGGGTGCCTTGAACGGGTCTTAAAAATTAGTTTTAAAAAAATTTTATTGCATTGCTGGACGGCAAATTTGACTTCCAAAGATCTTAGAATATTGTAAATAAATATATTACTTTAGTTTACTTAGTTTATAGGACACATTTAAATTTATTTAAATTCTATTTTACTCTTTTATAATTTTATTGTGTTCTTTTTGAGTTATATAATTGTATTTTATTGTACGTATCCGACGCCCTTTACACGTCGCATACTTTTACACATTGACGTCCCTAAAAAGCCAGATTTAAGCGAGCTACACAATGTTCGGTATCAGGACTCCGCCCAGCAAGGTGGCGACTGAGAACTCTCCCCCGAAAAAGGCCGAAGAGAAGGTAGAGAAGACGGGCCTCCCTTCAAACCATGACCGGACCTTTGCGGTCAGAAGGAGCATCGGGGAGACAGAGGCAAGAGCCGCAAAGACGTCTCCGAAGAGGGTGGTGGTGCCAATAGCGGGCCCCTCGAGGCCAAAAACCCGAACATCATTGACGGACGCCTCGGAAGCCCCCCCCCCCCCCAAAATCAACTCACCCCTCTAGAGTCGCTGAGGCTAGGGCATGCCTGAATAGGGCTAAGCTCTGCCTCAAAAGCTCTAGAAACATTAAAACAGAGTATAAAGAGGGGATCACTGCAGCTGTGGAGCGGCTTTATCAGCTCGTGAAGGAGTCAGAGGCCAAAGAAGTAACAAGAATCCAGAGCAAGGGACAGGATGGGAAGAAAGAGGAGGACACTTTACACCCTCCACTTCCTCCTCACCCTGCCCCCTGCAACGAAGAAATATTAAGGAGGATGGATGACCACTCCAAATTAATACGGGAAAATGCAGCCAAGATGGAGTCACTGAGGGAAACCCTAGAAAACCACCAGAAGGCCTTGGAAGTGGCCCCCACCTACGCGAACGTCGTGGCTGGCTCGCCGAAGAGGCCACCGGCAGAGCCAGCTGCGATGCACTCTGTCATAATCACGTCGAAAGACGACCAGGACACCGGAGAGGAGGTTTATGACAGAGTAAGGAAAGCGATAAATGCCAAGGATGAGGGGACAAGAATTGACAGGATCAGAAAGGCCAAGGATCGGAAAGTCATTCTAAGTTGCAAAGACAAGGCAGAACTAAGAAAAGTAAAGGAAAAGTTAACAGAAAAAGGATGTTCTCTCAAAGTAGAGGACATCAAGAATAAGGACCGCCTCTTGGTGCTGTACGAAGTCTCCAAAGTAAATACCGATGAGGATATTGTGAAGGCAATTAGGGGCCAAAATGGAAATTTGCTTGGGGATGTGGGTGAGGGGGACTTCCGCGTCGAGGTCCGGTACAGACGGAGGGCGAGAAACCCGCTTACAGTCCATGTAGTTGCTCGGGTCTCGCCCGCCGTCTGGCAGCGGCTCACCGGCGCGGGTGCCGTCCACATCGACATTCAAAAAGTTAGGGTTGCGGACCAGTCTCCCCTGATCCAATGCTCGCGCTGCCTGGGTTATGGGCACGGGAAGAAGTTCTGCCATGATGCAATCGACGTATGCAGTCACTGTGGGGGGCCGCACATGAGAACAGAGTGTGCTGATTGGATGGCTAACGCCCCCCCAAGCTGCGTCAATTGCAACAAGGCAAAGCTTGAAAAGGCGGACCACGACGCCTTTAGCGACGACTGCCCGGTGAGGCGGAAGTGAGACGCGTTGGCGAGGTCAACGACAGCGTATTGTTGAGGGCACCAAGTCTGTCTCGAACGCAAATCGCCACGCAGATCTCGCGGCCTCGGTCCACAGGGGTATGGTACTCAAAACAAAAATGTGAAAATATAGATTAATAAAAATAAATAGGGCAATAAAGTAAATTCAAAACGGTAAACTGGGTCCAGTTTCATAAGAAACTGGCCTAGTTTAAAAGAAGTAAAAAAATATTTAAGTACAACAAAAATTAAAGGAACAACAGATAGGAAAACATAGGGAAATTAATGAGTTAAATATATAATAGTAACATAGGCATAGTAGTAATAAATAGTAATAGTGTATGTATGTATTAATTAAGTAACTTATAAATTGTAAAAATAGCAAATTAAGAAATAAATATATATAGAATAATAGTAATGTAAGTTGTATATTATGCAAATAATATATAGTAGCATACGTAATAAAATATTAGAATTAAAAGTAAAAAGGCCAAACTTTGGGATTCATTATTATTAATAGGTCTGCATTTTTGAAATTTTCAAAAAAGCCTAATTTTGACCGAATTTTGCCATTTTTATAAATTAACTGGGATAGTGAGAGGGTAGTCGTGATATTTACAGGTCAGTATATCGGGTATAGTAATACTTAACCTCCCTTTTGAATTTCATAGTTCTGTGTCCAGTAGTTCTCAAGATCTTCTGTGTTGACCCACTAACCTGACCTACTGACCCACTGACCAACTGACCCACTGACCCAGTGACCCAGTGACCCACTGACCTATTGACCCAGTGACCCAGTGGCCCACTGACCCAGTGACCCAGTGACCCAGTGAGCCAGTGACCCAGTGACCCAGTGACCTACTGACCCAGTGACCCAGTGACCCAGTGACCCACTGACCTACTGACCCAGTGACCCAGTGGCCCACTGACCCAGTGACCCAGTGACCTACTGACATACTGACCCACTGACCCAGTGACCCAGTGACCCAGTGACCCAGTGACCCACTGACCTACTGACCCAGTGACCCAGTGGCTCACTGACCCACTGACCTACTGACCCAGTGACCCAGTGACCCACTGACCTACTGACCCAGTGACCCAGTGGCCCACTGACCCACTGACCTACTGACCCAGTGACCCAGTGACCTACTGACATACTGACCCACTGACCCAGTGACCCAGTGACCCAGTGACCCACTGACCTACTGACCCAGTGACCCAGTGACCCACTGACCTACTGACCCAGTGACCCAGTGGCCCACTGACCCAGTGACCCAGTGACCTACTGACATACTGACCCACTGACCCAGTGACCCAGTGACCTAGTGACCCAGTGACCAACTGACCTACTGACCCAGTGACCCAGTGGCCCACTGACCCAGTGACCCAGTGACCCAGTGACCCACTGACCTACTGACCCAGTGACCCAGTGGCCCACTGACCCACTGACCTACTGACCCAGTGACCCAGTGACCTACTGACATACTGACCCACTGACCCAGTGCCCCATTGGCCTACTGACCGACTGACCTACAAACCTACTGACTTACTGACCTACATTCAGGGTGCCTTGAACGGGTCTTAAAAATTAGTTTTAAAAAATTTTTATTGCATTGCTGGACGGCAAATTTGACTTCCAAAGATCTTGGAATATTGTAAATAAATATTTTACTTTAGTTTACTTTGTTTATAGGACACATTTAAATTTATTTAAATTCTATTTTACTCTTTTATAATTTTATTGTGTTCTTTTTGAGTTATATAATTGTATTTTATTGTACGTATCCGACGCCCTTTACACGTCGCATACTTTTACACATTGACGTCCCTAAAAAGCCAGATTTAAGCGAGCTACACAATGTTCGGTATCAGGACTCCGCCCAGCAAGGTGGCGACTGAGAACTCTCCCCCGAAAAAGGCCGAAGAGAAGGTAGAGAAGACGGGCCTCCCTTCAAACCATGACCGGACCTTTGCGGTCAGAAGGAGCATCGGGGAGACAGAGGCAAGAGCCGCAAAGACGTCTCCGAAGAGGGTGGTGGTGCCAATAGCGGGCCCCTCGAGGCCAAAAACCCGAACATCATTGACGGACGCCTCGGACGCCCCCCCCCCCCAAAATCAACTCACCCCTCTAGAGTCGCTGAGGCTAGGGCATGCCTGAATAGGGCTAAGCTCTGCCTCAGTAGCTCTAGAAACATTAAAACAGAGTATAAAGAGGGGATCACTGCAGCTGTGGAGCGGCTCTATCAGCTCGTGAAGGAGTCAGAGGCCAAAGAAGTAACAAGAATCCAGAGCAAGGGACAGAATGGGAAGAAAGAGGAGGACACTTTACACCCTCCACTTCCTCCTCACCCTGCCCCCTGCAACGAAGAAATATTAAGGAGGATGGATGACCACTCCAAATTAATACGGGAAAATGCAGCCAAGATGGAGTCACTGAGGGAAACCCTAGAAAACCACCAGAAGGCCTTGGAAGTGGCCCCCACCTACGCGAACGTCGTGGCTGGCTCGCCGAAGAGGCCACCGGCAGAGCCAGCTGCGATGCACTCTGTCATAATCACGTCGAAAGACGACCAGGACACCGGAGAGGAGGTTTATGACAGAGTAAGGAAAGCGATAAATGCCAAGGATGAGGGGACAAGAATTGACAGGATCAGAAAGGCCAAGGATCGGAAAGTCATTCTAAGTTGCAAAGACAAGGCAGAACTAAGAAAAGTAAAGGAAAAGTTAACAGAAAAAGGATGTTCTCTCAAAGTAGAGGACATCAAGAATAAGGACCCCCTCTTGGTGCTGTACGGAGTCTCCAAAGTAAATACCGATGAGGATATTGTGAAGGCAATTAGGGGCCAAAATGGAAATTTGCTTGGGGATGTGGGTGAGGGGGACTTCCGCGTCGAGGTCCAGTACAGACGGAGGGCGAGAAACCCGCTTACAGTCCATGTAGTTGCTCGGGTCTCGCCCGCCGTCTGGCAGCGGCTCACCGGCGCGGGTGCCGTCCACATCGACATCCAAAAAGTTAGGGTTGCGGACCAGTCTCCCCTGATCCAATGCTCGCGCTGCCTGGGTTATGGGCACGGGAAGAAGTTCTGCCATGATGCAATCGACGTATGCAGTCACTGTGGGGGGCCGCACATGAGAACAGAGTGTGCTGATTGGATGGCTAACGCCCCCCCAAGCTGCGTCAATTGCAACAAGGCAAAGCTTGAAAAGGCGAACCACGACGCCTTTAGCGACGACTGCCCGGTGAGGCGGAAGTGAGACGCGTTGGCGAGGTCAACGACAGCGTATTGTTGAGGGCACCAAGTCTGTCTCGAACGCAAATCGCCACGCAGATCTCGCGGCCTCGGTCCACAGGGGTATGGTACTCAAAACAAAAATGTGAAAATATAGATTAATAAAAATAAATAGGGCAATAAAGTAAATTCAAAACGGTAAACTGGGTCCAGTTTCATAAGAAACTGGCCTAGTTTAAAAGGGGTAAAAAAATATTTAAGTACAACAAAAATTAAAGGAACAACAGATAGGAAAACATAGGGAAATTAATGAGTTAAATATATAATAGTAACATAGGCATAGTAGTAATAAATAGTAATAGTGTATGTATGTATTAATTAAGTAACTTATAAATTGTAAAAATAGCAAATTAAGAAATAAATATATATAGAATAATAGTAATGTTAGTTGTATATTATGCAAATAATATATAGTAGCATACGTAATAAAATATTAGAATTAAAAGTAAAAAGGCCAAACTTTGGGATTCATTATTATTAATAGGTCTGCATTTTTGAAATTTTCAAAAAAGCCTAATTTTGACCGAATTTTGCCATTTTTATAAATTAACTGGGATAGTGAGAGGGTAGTCGTGATATTTACAGGTCAGTATATCGGGTATAGTAATACTTAACCTCCCTTTTGAATTTCATAGTTCTGTGTCCAGTAGTTCTCGAGATCTTCTGTGTTGACCCACTAACCTGACCTACTGACCCACTGACCAACTGACCCACTGCCCCAGTGACCCAGTGACCCACTGACCTACTGACCCAGTGACCCAGTGGCCCACTGACCCAGTGACCCAGTGACCTACTGACATACTGACCCACTGACCCAGTGACCCAGTGACCCAGTGACCCAGTGACCCACTGACCTACTGACCCAGTGACCCAGTGACCCAGTGACCCACTGACCTACTGACCCAGTGACCCAGTGGCCCACTGACCCAGTGACCCAGTGACCTACTGACATACTGACCCACTGACCCAGTTACCCAGTGACCCAGTGACCCAGTGACCCACTGACCTACTGACCCAGTGACCTACTGACCCAGTGACCCAGTGGCCCACTGACCCACTGACCTACTGACCCAGTGACCCAGTGACCCACTGACCTACTGACCCAGTGACCCAGTGGCCCACTGACCCACTGACCTACTGACCCAGTGACCCAGTGACCTACTGACATACTGACCCACTGACCCAGTGACCCAGTGACCCACTGACCTACTGACCCAGTGACCCAGTGACCCAGTGACCTACTGACATACTGACCCAGTGACCCAGTGACCCAGTGACCCACTGACCTACTGACCCAGTGACCCAGTGACCCAGTGACCCACTGACCTACTGACCCAGTGACCCAGTGGCCCACTGACCCAGTGACCCAGTGACCTACTGACATACTGACCCACTGACCCAGTGACCCAGTGACCCAGTGACCCAGTGACCCACTGACCTACTGACCCAGTGACCCAGTGGCCCACTGACCCACTGACCTACTGACCCAGTAACCCAGTGGCCCACTGACCCAGTGACCCAGTGACCTACTGACATACTGACCCACTGACCCAGTGACCCAGTGACCCAGTGACCCAGTGACCCACTGACCTACTGACCCAGTGACCCAGTGGCCCACTGACCCACTGACCTACTGACCCAGTGACCCAGTGACCTACTGACATACTGACCCACTGACCCAGTGCCCCATTGGCCTACTGACCGACTGACCTACAAACCTACTGACTTACTGACCTACATTCAGGGTGCCTTGAACGGGTCTTAAAAATTAGTTTTAAAAAATTTTTATTGCATTGCTGGACGGCAAATTTGACTTCCAAAGATCTTGGAATATTGTAAATAAATATTTTACTTTAGTTTACTTAGTTTATAGGACACATTTAAATTTATTTAAATTCTATTTTACTCTTTTATAATTTTATTGTGTTCTTTTTGAGTTATATAATTGTATTTTATTGTACGTATCCGACGCCCTTTACACGTCGCATACTTTTACACATTGACGTCCCTAAAAAGCCAGATTTAAGCGAGCTACACAATGTTCGGTATCAGGACTCCGCCCAGCAAGGTGGCGACTGAGAACTCTCCCCCGAAAAAGGCCGAAGAGAAGGTAGAGAAGACGGGCCTCCCTTCAAACCATGACCGGACCTTTGCGGTCAGAAGGAGCATCGGGGAGACAGAGGCAAGAGCCGCAAAGACGTCTCCGAAGAGGGTGGTGGTGCCAATAGCGGGCCCCTCGAGGCCAAAAACCCGAACATCATTGACGGACGCCTCGGACGCCCCCCCCCCAAAATCAACTCACCCCTCTAGAGTCGCTGAGGGTAGGGCATGCCTGAATAGGGCTAAGCTCTGCCTCAGTAGCTCTAGAAACATTAAAACAGAGTATAAAGAGGGGATCACTGCAGCTGTGGAGCGGCTCTATCAGCTCATGAAGGAGTCAGAGGCCAAAGAAGTAACAAGAATCCAGAGCAAGGGACAGGATGGGAAGAAAGAGGAGGACACTTTACACCCTCCACTTCCTCCTCACCCTGCCCCCTGCAACGAAGAAATATTAAGGAGGATGGATGACCACTCCAAATTAATACGGGAAAATGCAGCCAAGATGGAGTCACTGAGGGAAACCCTAGAAAACCACCAGAAGGCCTTGGAAGTGGCCCCCACCTACGCGAACGTCGTGGCTGGCTCGCCGAAGAGGCCACCGGCAGAGCCAGCTGCGATGCACTCTGTCATAATCACGTCGAAAGACGACCAGGACACCGGAGAGGAGGTTTATGACAGAGTAAGGAAAGCGATAAATGCCAAGGATGAGGGGACAAGAATTGACAGGATCAGAAAGGCCAAGGATCGGAAAGTCATTCTAAGTTGCAAAGACAAGGCAGAACTAAGAAAAGTAAAGGAAAAGTTAACAGAAAAAGGATGTTCTCTCAAAGTAGAGGACATCAAGAATAAGGACCCCCTCTTGGTGCTGTACGGAGTCTCCAAAGTAAATACCGATGAGGATATTGTGAAGGCAATTAGGGGCCAAAATGGAAATTTGCTTGGGGATGTGGGTGAGGGGGACTTCCGCGTCGAGGTCCGGTACAGACGGAGGGCGAGAAACCCGCTTACAGTCCATGTAGTTGCTCGGGTCTCGCCCGCCGTCTGGCAGTGGCTCACCGGCGCGGGTGCCGTCCACATCGACATTCAAAAAGTTAGGGTTGCGGACCAGTCTCCCCTGATCCAATGCTCGCGCTGCCTGGGTTATGGGCACGGGAGGAAGTTCTGCCATGATGCAATCGACGTATGCAGTCACTGTGGGGGGCCGCACATGAGAACAGAGTGTGCTGATTGGATGGCTAACGCCCCCCCAAGCTGCGTCAATTGCAACAAGGCAAAGCTTGAAAAGGCGGACCACGACGCCTTTAGCGACGACTGCCCGGTGAGGCGGAAGTGAGACGCGTTGGCGAGGTCAACGACAGCGTATTGTTGAGGGCACCAAGTCTGTCTCGAACGCAAATCGCCACGCAGATCTCGCGGCCTCGGTCCACAGGGGTATGGTACTCAAAACAAAAATGTGAAAATATAGATTAATAAAAATAAATAGGGCAATAAAGTAAATTCAAAACGGTAAACTTGGTCCAGTTTCATAAGAAACTGGCCTAGTTTAAAAGGGGTAAAAAAATATTTAAGTACAACAAAAATTAAAGGAACAACCGATAGGAAAACATAGGGAAATTAATGAGTTAAATATATAATAGTAACATAGGCATAGTAGTAATAAATAGTAATAGTGTATGTATGTATTAATTAAGTAACTTATAAATTGTAAAAATAGCAAATTAAGAAATAAATATATATAGAATAATAGTAATGTTAGTTGTATATTATGCAAATAATATATAGTAGCATACGTAATAAAATATAAGAATTAAAAGTAAAAAGGCCAAACTTTGGGATTCATTATTATTAATAGGTCTGCATTTTTGAAATTTTCAAAAAAGCCTAATTTTGACCGAATTTTGCCATTTTTATAAATTAACTGGGATAGTGAGAGGGTAGTCGTGATATTTACAGGTCAGTATATCGGGTATAGTAATACTTAACCTCCCTTTTGAATTTCATAGTTCTGTGTCCAGTAGTTCTCGAGATCTTCTGTGTTGACCCACTAACCTGACCTACTGACCCACTGACCAACTGACCCACTGACCCAGTGACCCAGTGACCCACTGACCTACTGACCCAGTGACCCAGTGGCCCACTGACCCAGTGACCCAGTGACCCAGTGACCCAGTGACCCAGTGACCTACTGACCCAGTGACCCAGTGACCCAGTGACCCACTGACCTACTGACCCAGTGACCCAGTGGCCCACTGACCCAGTGACCCAGTGACCTACTGACATACTGACCCACTGACCCAGTGACCCAGTGACCCACTGACCTACTGACCCAGTGACCCAGTGGCCCACTGACCCAGTGACCCAGTGACCTACTGACATACTGACCCACTGACCCAGTGACCCAGTGACCCACTGACCTACTGACCCAGTGACCCAGTGGCCCACTGACCCACTGACCTACTGACCCACTGACCCAGTGACCCAGTGACCTAGTTACCCAGTGACCCACTGACCTACTGACCCAGTGACCCAGTGACCCAGTGACCCACTGACCTACTGACCCAGTGACCCAGTGGCCCACTGACCCAGTGACCCAGTGACCTACTGACATACTGACCCACTGACCCAGTGACCCAGTGACCCAGTGACCCACTGACCCACTGACCTACTGACCCAGTGACCCAGTGGCCCACTGACCCACTGACCTACTGACCCAGTGACCCAGTGGCCCACTGACCCAGTGACCCAGTGACCTACTGACATACTGACCCACTGACCCAGTGACCCAGTGACCCAGTGACCCAGTGACCCACTGACCTACTGACCCAGTGACCCAGTGGCCCACTGACCCACTGACCTACTGACCCAGTGACCCAGTGACCTACTGACATACTGACCCACTGACCCAGTGCCCCATTGGCCTACTGACCGACTGACCTACAAACCTACTGACTTACTGACCTACATTCAGGGTGCCTTGAACGGGTCTTAAAAATTAGTTTTAAAAAATTTTTATTGCATTGCTGGACGGCAAATTTGACTTCCAAAGATCTTGGAATATTGTAAATAAATATTTTACTTTAGTTTACTTAGTTTATAGGACACATTTAAATTTATTTAAATTCTATTTTACTCTTTTATAATTTTATTGTGTTCTTTTTGAGTTATATAATTGTATTTTATTGTACGTATCCGACGCCCTTTACACGTCGCATAGTTTTACACATTGACGTCCCTAAAAAGCCAGATTTAAGCAAGCTACACAATGTTCGGTATCAGGACTCCGCCCAGCAAGGTGGCGACTGAGAACTCTCCCCCGAAAAAGGCCGAAGAGAAGGTAGAGAAGACGGGCCTCCCTTCAAACCATGACCGGACCTTTGCGGTCAGAAGGAGCATCGGGGAGACAGAGGCAAGAGCCGCAAAGACGTCTCCGAAGAGGGTGGTGGCGCCAATAGCGGGCCCCTCGAGGCCAAAAACCCGAACATCATTGACGGACGCCTCGGACGCCCCCCCCCCCAAAATCAACTCACCCCTCTAGAGTCGCTGAGGCTAGGGAATGCCTGAATAGGGCTAAGCTCTGCCTCAGTAGCTCTAGAAACATTAAAACAGAGTATAAAGAGGGGATCACTGCAGCTGTGGAGCGGCTCTATCAGCTCATGAAGGAGTCAGAGGCCAAAGAAGTAACAAGAATCCAGAGCAAGGGACAGGATGGGAAGAAAGAGGAGGACACTTTACACCCTCCACTTCCTCCTCACCCTGCCCCCTGCAACGAAGAAATATTAAGGAGGATGGATGACCACTCCAAATTAATACGGGAAAATGCAGCCAAGATGGAGTCACTGAGGGAAACCCTAGAAAACCACCAGAAGGCCTTGGAAGTGGCCCCCACCTACGCGAACGTCGTGGCTGGCTCGCCGAAGAGGCCACCGGCAGAGCCAGCTGCGATGCACTCTGTCATAATCACGTCGAAAGACGACCAGGACACCGGAGAGGAGGTTTATGACAGAGTAAGGAAAGCGATAAATGCCAAGGATGAGGGGACAAGAATTGACAGGATCAGAAAGGCCAAGGATCGGAAAGTCATTCTAAGTTGCAAAGATAAGGCAGAACTAAGAAAAGTAAAGGAAAAGTTAACAGAAAAAGGATGTTCTCTCAAAGTAGAGGACATCAAGAATAAGGACCCCCTCTTGGTGCTGTACGGAGTCTCCAAAGTAAATACCGATGAGGATATTGTGAAGGCAATTAGGGGCCAAAATGGAAATTTGCTTGGGGATGTGGGTGAGGGGGACTTCCGCGTCGAGGTCCGGTACAGACGGAGGGCGAGAAACCCGCTTACAATCCATGTAGTTGCTCGGGTCTCGCCCGCCGTCTGGCAGTGGCTCACCGGCGTGGGTGCCGTCCACATCGACATTCAAAAAGTTAGGGTTGCGGACCAGTCTCCCCTGATCCAATGCTCGCGCTGCCTGGGTTATGGGCACGGGAAGAAGTTCTGCCATGATGCAATCGACGTATGCAGTCACTGTGGGGGGCCGCACATGAGAACAGAGTGTGCTGATTGGATGGCTAACGCCCCCCCAAGCTGCGTCAATTGCAACAAGGCAAAGCTTGAAAAGGCGGACCACGACGCCTTTAGCGACGACTGCCCGGTGAGGCGGAAGTGAGACGCGTTGGCGAGGTCAACGACAGCGTATTGTTGAGGGCACCAAGTCTGTCTCGAACGCAAATCGCCACGCAGATCTCGCGGCCTCGGTCCACAGGGGTATGGTACTCAAAACAAAAATGTGAAAATATAGATTAATAAAAATAAATAGGGCAATAAAGTAAATTCAAAACGGTAAACTGGGTCCAGTTTCATAAGAAACTGGCCTAGTTTAAAAGGGGTAAAAAAATATTTAAGTACAACAAAAATTAAAGGAACAACAGATAGGAAAACATAGGGAAATTAATGAGTTAAATATATAATAGTAACATAGGCATTCACACTACAAACAACATACAAAGAGTAACACTCTTTTCTTGATATTTCTAAATGATATGGCTAACAACGAGATAAACGGAGATATCATACAATACGCAGATGATACTACGGTTGTTATTTCAGCAGATAACACTGATGATCTGTTAAAAAATATTAGCAAAACGATTAGTGTATTAGCAAACTGGTTTAACATTAATGGGCTTAAACTAAATGAGGAAAAGACGAGTGTAATGGTATTTAATGCCATGTCTGTGATCAATCCCACTACTCTAACAGTCCCATTGCTAAGCGGCAATAACATAAACACATCAAACCTAACAAAATTACTAGGCTTCGATCTAGACCCAGGCCTAACTTGGAAACAGCATGTAGATTCCACATGCAAAAAAATGTCTAGAGGTATTTATGCTCTAAAGCAGTTACGCCCAATAGTATCGGAATTTACCCTTAAAGAGACGTACTACGCATACGTACACGCCATTATGACATATGGTATTATACTATGGGGATGGTCTACGGATTGTGAAAGGGTATTAAAAATACAAAAACGTGCAATAAGGGTACTAGTTAAGGCCAAATATAAAGACTCGTGTAGAGACCATTACAAAAGGTTACAGATATTAACGTCGACGTCTGTGTATATATTTGAAATATTAAGATATGTGAAGCAAAATATTGGTCTGTTCAAAATAAGAGGAGCTAACAGTAGCAGAAGTATTAGAAACGGAATGTGTTTGGAGTCGGCTAGATATAGACTAAACTTGTTAAAAAAACAACCGCTGGTTAATGGACCACAATTGTTTAATAAACTTCCATTAAGCGTAAGACAAATCACCTGTGAAAACTCTTTCTGTAACAAAGTCAAACTACTCCTACTAACTAAAACAAGTTACAATGTTAGTGAATATTTAGAAAATGACTACAGTAACTTTAATTTCAACCAGGACACTGATCTGATCTAAACAAAAAAGTATGATTATATTTTATAATATATTTTTTAACTTATTATTTTATTTTTGTGATTTTTATTAATTATTATATGTTACAAATTGACGCCCCTTTACAGCGGATATTACTTTTATAATTAATTTATTGAAAATTATTGAAATGTATTAAGTGACTGTTATGTAATATGTTTTTTTTTATTCTTAATATAATGTTGTAATTTGAATATGACGAGAGACTGATGTTACAGTAACTTTATTAACTAATGAATGTTATTGTTCTTCTTTTTCAATAAATGATATTCTATTCTATTCTATTCTATTCATAGTAGTAATAAATAGTAATAGTGTATGTATGTATTAATTAAGTAACTTATAAATTGTAAAAATAGCAAATTAAGAAATAAATATATATAGAATAATAGTAATGTTAGTTGTATATTATGCAAATAATATATAGTAGCATACGTAATAAAATATTAGAATTAAAAGTAAAAAGGCCAAACTTTGGGATTCATTATTATTAATAGGTCTGCATTTTTGAAATTTTCAAAAAAGCATAATTTTGACCGAATTTTGCCATTTTTATAAATTAACTGGGATAGTGAGAGGGTAGTCGTGATATTTACAGGTCAGTATATCGGGTATAGTAATACTTAACCTCCCTTTTGAATTTCATAGTTCTGTGTCCAGTAGTTCTCGAGATCTTCTGTGTTGACCCACTAACCTGACCTACTGACCCACTGACCAACTGACCCACTGACCCAGTGACCCAGTGACCCACTGACCTACTGACCCAGTGACCCAGTGGCCCACTGACCCAGTGACCCAGTGACCTACTGACATACTGACCCACTGACCCAGTGACCCAATGACCCAGTGACCCAGTGACCTACTGACATACTGACCCACTGACCCAGTGACCCAGTGACCCAGTGACCCAGTGACCCACTGACCTACTGACCCAGTGACCCAGTGGCCCACTGACCCACTGACCTACTGACCCAGTGACCCAGTGACCCAATGACCTACTGACCCAGTGACCCAGTGGCCCACTGACCCACTGACCTACTGACCCAGTGACCCAGTGACCTACTGACATACTGACCCACTGACCCAGTGACCCAGTGACCCAGTGACCCACTGACCTACTGACCCAGTGACCCAGTGACCCACTGACCTACTGACCCAGTGACCCAGTGGCCCACTGACCCAGTGACCCAGTGACCCAGTGACCCACTGACCTACTGACCCAGTGACCCAGTGGCCCACTGACCCACTGACCTACTGACCCAGTGACCCAGTGGCCCACTGACCCAGTGACCCAGTGACCTACTGACATACTGACCCACTGACCCAGTGACCCAGTGACCCAGTGACCCACTGACCTACTGACCCAGTGACCCAGTGGCCCACTGACCCACTGACCTACTGACCCAGTGACCCAGTGACCTACTGACATACTGACCCACTGACCCAGTGCCCCATTGGCCTACTGACCGACTGACCTACAAACCTACTGACTTACTGACCTACATTCAGGGTGCCTTGAACGGGTCTTAAAAATTAGTTTTAAAAAATTTTTATTGCATTGCTGGACGGCAAATTTGACTTCCAAAGATCTTGGAATATTGTAAATAAATATTTTACTTTAGTTTACTTAGTTTATAGGACACATTTAAATTTATTTAAATTCTATTTTACTCTTTTATAATTTTATTGTGTTCTTTTTGAGTTATATAATTGTATTTTATTGTACGTATCCGACGCCCTTTACACGTCGCATAGTTTTACACATTGACGTCCCTAAAAAGCCAGATTTAAGCGAGCTACACAATGTTCGGTATCAGGACTCCGCCCAGCAAGGTGGCGACTGAGAACTCTCCCCCGAAAAAGGCCGAAGAGAAGGTAGAGAAGACGGGCCTCCCTTCAAACCATGACCGGACCTTTGCGGTCAGAAGGAGCATCGGGGAGACAGAGGCAAGAGCCGCAAAGACGTCTCCGAAGAGGGTGGTGGTGCCAATAGCGGGCCCCTCGAGGCCAAAAACCCGAACATCATTGACGGACGCCTCGGACGCCCCCCCCCCCCCAAAATCAACTCACCCCTCTAGAGTCGCTGAGGCTAGGGCATGCCTGAATAGGGCTAAGCTCTGCCTCAGTAGCTCTAGAAACATTAAAACAGAGTATAAAGAGGGGATCACTGCAGCTGTGGAGCGGCTCTATCAGCTCATGAAGGAGTCAGAGGCCAAAGAAGTAACAAGAATCCAGAGCAAGGGACAGGATGGGAAGAAAGAGGAGGACACTTTACACCCTCCACTTCCTCCTCACCCTGCCCCCTGCAACGAAGAAATATTAAGGAGGATGGATGACCACTCCAAATTAATACGGGAAAATGCAGCCAAGATGGAGTCACTGAGGGAAACCCTAGAAAACCACCAGAAGGCCTTGGAAGTGGCCCCCACCTACGCGAACGTCGTGGCTGGCTCGCCGAAGAGGCCACCGGCAGAGCCAGCTGCGATGCACTCTGTCATAATCACGTCGAAAGACGACCAGGACACCGGAGAGGAGGTTTATGACAGAGTAAGGAAAGCGATAAATG
Source organism: Philereme transversata (assembly GCA_963924445.1). Taxonomy (NCBI): domain Eukaryota; kingdom Metazoa; phylum Arthropoda; class Insecta; order Lepidoptera; family Geometridae; genus Philereme; species Philereme transversata. The sequence goes on from OZ004353.1 coordinate 12,796,190, forward strand.
CCAAGGATGAGGGGACAAGAATTGACAGGATCAGAAAGGCCAAGGATCGGAAAGTCATTCTAAGTTGCAAAGATAAGGCAGAACTAAGAAAAGTAAAGGAAAAGTTAACAGAAAAAGGATGTTCTCTCAAAGTAGAGGACATCAAGAATAAGGACCCCCTCTTGGTGCTGTACGGAGTCTCCAAAGTAAATACCGATGAGGATATTGTGAAGGCAATTAGGGGCCAAAATGGAAATTTGCTTGGGGATGTGGGTGAGGGGGACTTCCGCGTCGAGGTCCAGTACAGACGGAGGGCGAGAAACCCGCTTACAGTCCATGTAGTTGCTCGGGTCTCGCCCGCCGTCTGGCAGCGGCTCACCGGCGCGGGTGCCGTCCACATCGACATCCAAAAAGTTAGGGTTGCGGACCAGTCTCCCCTGATCCAATGCTCGCGCTGCCTGGGTTATGGGCACGGGAAGAAGTTCTGCCATGATGCAATCGACGTATGCAGTCACTGTGGGGGGCCGCACATGAGAACAGAGTGTGCTGATTGGATGGCTAACGCCCCCCCAAGCTGCGTCAATTGCAACAAGGCAAAGCTTGAAAAGGCGGACCACGACGCCTTTAGCGACGACTGCCCGGTGAGGCGGAAGTGAGACGCGTTGGCGAGGTCAACGACAGCGTATTGTTGAGGGCACCAAGTCTGTCTCGAACGCAAATCGCCACGCAGATCTCGCGGCCTCGGTCCACAGGGGTATGGTACTCAAAACAAAAATGTGAAAATATAGATTAATAAAAATAAATAGGGCAATAAAGTAAATTCAAAACGGTAAACTGGGTCCAGTTTCATAAGAAACTGGCCTAGTTTAAAAGGGGTAAAAAAATATTTAAGTACAACAAAAATTAAAGGAACAACAGATAGGAAAACATAGGGAAATTAATGAGTTAAATATATAATAGTAACATAGGCATAGTAGTAATAAATAGTAATAGTGTATGTATGTATTAATTAAGTAACTTATAAATTGTAAAAATAGCAAATTAAGAAATAAATATATATAGAATAATAGTAATGTTAGTTGTATATTATGCAAATAATATATAGTAGCATACGTAATAAAATATTAGAATTAAAAGTAAAAAGGCCAAACTTTGGGATTCAATATTATTAATAGGTCTGCATTTTTGAAATTTTCAAAAAAGCCTAATTTTGACCGAATTTTGCCATTTTTATAAATTAACTGGGATAGTGAGAGGGTAGTCGTGATATTTACAGGTCAGTATATCGGGTATAGTAATACTTAACCTCCCTTTTGAATTTCATAGTTCTGTGTCCAGTAGTTCTCGAGATCTTCAGTGTTGACCCACTAACCTGACCTACTGACACACTGACCAACTGACCCACTGACCCAGTGACCCAGTGACCTACTGACATACTGACCCACTGACCCAGTGACCCAGTGACCCAGTGACCCAGTGACCCACTGACCTACTGACCCAGTGACCCAGTGGCCCACTGACCCACTGACCTACTGACCCAGTGACCCAGTGACCTACTGACATACTGACCCACTGACCCAGTGCCCCATTGGCCTACTGACCGACTGACCTACAAACCTACTGACTTACTGACCTACATTCAGGGTGCCTTGAACGGGTCTTAAAAATTAGTTTTAAAAAATTTTTATTGCATTGCTGGACGGCAAATTTGACTTCCAAAGATCTTGGAATATTGTAAATAAATATTTTACTTTAGTTTACTTAGTTTATAGGACACATTTAAATTTATTTAAATTCTATTTTACTCTTTTATAATTTTATTGTGTTCTTTTTGAGTTATATAATTGTATTTTATTGTACGTATCCGACGCCCTTTACACGTCGCATACTTTTACACATTGACGTCCCTAAAAAGCCAGATTTAAGCGAGCTACACAATGTTCGGTATCAGGACTCCGCCCAGCAAGGTGGCGACTGAGAACTCTCCCCCGAAAAAGGCCGAAGAGAAGGTAGAGAAGACGGGCCTCCCTTCAAACCATGACCGGACCTTTGCGGTCAGAAGGAGCATCGGGGAGACAGAGGCAAGAGCCGCAAAGACGTCTCCGAAGAGGGTGGTGGTGCCAATAGCGGGCCCCTCGAGGCCAAAAACCCGAACATCATTGACGGACGCCTCGGACGCCCCCCCCCCCCAAAATCAACTCACCCCTCTAGAGTCGCTGAGGCTAGGGCATGCCTGAATAGGGCTAAGCTCTGCCTCAGTAGCTCTAGAAACATTAAAACAGAGTATAAAGAGGGGATCACTGCAGCTGTGGAGCGGCTCTATCAGCTCATGAAGGAGTCAGAGGCCAAAGAAGTAACAAGAATCCAGAGCAAGGGACAGGATGGGAAGAAAGAGGAGGACACTTTACACCCTCCACTTCCTCCTCACCCTGCCCCCTGCAACGAAGAAATATTAAGGAGGATGGATGACCACTCCAAATTAATACGGGAAAATGCAGCCAAGATGGAGTCACTGAGGGAAACCCTAGAAAACCACCAGAAGGCCTTGGAAGTGGCCCCCACCTAAGCGAACGTCGTGGCTGGCTCGCCGAAGAGGCCACCGGCAGAGCCAGCTGCGATGCACTCTGTCATAATCACGTCAAAAGACGACCAGGACACCGGAGAGGAGGTTTATGACAGAGTAAGGAAAGCGATAAATGCCAAGGATGAGGGGACAAGAATTGACACGATCAGAAAGGCCAAGGATCGGAAAGTCATTCTAAGTTGCAAAGACAAGGCAGAACTAAGAAAAGTAAAGGAAAAAATAACAGAAAAAGGATGTTCTCTCAAAGTAGAGGACATCAAGAATAAGGACCCCCTCTTGGTGCTGTACGGAGTCTCCAAAGTAAATACCGATGAGGATATTGTGAAGGCAATTAGGGGCCAAAATGGAAATTTGCTTGGGGATGTGGGTGAGGGGGACTTCCGCGTCGAGGTCCGGTACAGACGGAGGGCAAGAAACCCGCTTACAGTCCATGTAGTTGCTCGGGTCTCGCCCGCCGTCTGGCAGTGGCTCACCGGCGCGGGTGCCGTCCACATCGACATTCAAAAAGTTAGGGTTGCGGACCAGTCTCCCCTGATCCAATGCTCGCGCTGCCTGGGTTATGGGCACGGGAAGAAGTTCTGCCATGATGCAATCGACGTATGCAGTCACTGTGGGGGGCCGCACATGAGAACAGAGTGTGCTGATTGGATGGCTAACGCCCCCCCAAGCTGCGTCAATTGCAACAAGGCAAAGCTTGAAAAGGCGGACCACGACGCCTTTAGCGACGACTGCCCGGTGAGGCGGAAGTGAGACGCGTTGGCGAGGTCAACGACAGCGTATTGTTGAGGGCACCAAGTCTGTCTCGAACGCAAATCGCCACGCAGATCTCGCGGCCTCGGTCCACAGGGGTATGGTACTCAAAACAAAAATGTGAAAATATAGATTAATAAAAATAAATAGGGCAATAAAGTAAATTCAAAACGGTAAACTGGGTCCAGTTTCATAAGAAACTGGCCTAGTTTAAAAGGGGTAAAAAAATATTTAAGTACAACAAAAATTAAAGGAACAACAGATAGGAAAACATAGGGAAATTAATGAGTTAAATATATAATAGTAACATAGGCATAGTAGTAATAAATAGTAATAGTGTATGTATGTATTAATTAAGTAACTTATAAATTGTAAAAATAGCAAATTAAGAAATAAATATATATAGAATAATAGTAATGTTAGTTGTATATTATGCAAATAATATATAGTAGCATACGTAATAAAATATTAGAATTAAAAGTAAAAATGCCAAACTTTGGGATTCATTATTATTAATAGGTCTGCATTTTTGAAATTTTCAAATAAGCCTAATTTTGACCGAATTTTGCCATTTTTATAAATTAACTGGGATAGTGAGAGGGTAGTCGTGATATTTACAGGTCAGTATATCGGGTATAGTAATACTTAACCTCCCTTTTGAATTTCATAGTTCTGTGTCCAGTAGTTCTCGAGATCTTCTGTGTTGACCCACTAACCTGACCTACTGACCCACTGACCAACTGACCCACTGACCCAGTGACCCAGTGACCCACTGACCTACTGACCCAGTGACCCAGTGGCCCACTGACCCAGTGACCCAGTGACCCAGTGACCCAGTGACCCAGTGACCCAGTGACCTACTGACCCAGTGACCCAGTGACCCAGTGACCCACTGACCTACTGACCCAGTGACCCAGTGGCCCACTGACCCAGTGACCCAGTGACCTACTGACATACTGACCCACTGACCCAGTGACCCAGTGACCCAGTGACCCACTGACCTACTGACCCAGTGACCCAGTGGCCCACTGACCCACTGACCTACTGACCCAGTGACCCAGTGGCCCACTGACCCAGTGACCCAGTGACCTACTGACATACTGACCCACTGACCCAGTGACCCAGTGACCCAGTGACCCAGTGACCCACTGACCTACTGACCCAGTGACCCAGTGGCCCACTGACCCACTGACCTACTGACCCAGTGAGCCAGTGACCTACTGACATACTGACCCACTGACCCAGTGCCCCATTGGCCTACTGACCGACTGACCTACAAACCTACTGACTTACTGACCTACATTCAGGGTGCCTTGAACGGGTCTTAAAAATTAGTTTTAAAAAAATTTTATTGCATTGCTGGACGGCAAATTTGACTTCCAAAGATCTTGGAATATTGTAAATAAATATTTTACTTTAGTTTACTTAGTTTATAGGACACATTTAAATTTATTTAAATTCTATTTTACTCTTTTATAATTTTATTGTGTTCTTTTTGAGTTATATAATTGTATTTTATTGTACGTATCCGACGCCCTTTACACGTCGCATACTTTTACACATTGACGTCCCTAAAAAGCCAGATTTAAGCGAGCTACACAATGTTCGGTATCAGGACTCCGCCCAGCAAGGTGGCGACTGAGAACTCTCCCCCGAAAAAGGCCGAAGAGAAGGTAGAGAAGACGGGCCTCCCTTCAAACCATGACCGGACCTTTGCGGTCAGAAGGAGCATCGGGGAGACAGAGGCAAGAGCCGCAAAGACGTCTCCGAAGAGGGTGGTGGTGCCAATAGCGGGCCCCTCGAGGCCAAAAACCCGAACATCGATGACGGACGCCTCGGACGCCCCCCCCCCCAAAACCAACTCACCCCTCTAGAGTCGCTGAGGCTAGGGCATGCCTGAATAGGGCTAAGCTCTGCCTCAGTAGCTCTAGAAACATTAAAACAGAGTATAAAGAGGGGATCACTGCAGCTGTGGAGCGGCTCTATCAGCTCGTGAAGGAGTCAGAGGCCAAAGAAGTAACAAGAATCCAGAGCAAGGGACAGGATGGGAAGAAAGAGGAGGACACTTTACACCCTCCACTTCCTCCTCACCCTGCCCCCTGCAACGAAGAAATATTAAGGAGGATGGATGACCACTCCAAATTAATACGGGAAAATGCAGCCAAGATGGAGTCACTGAGGGAAACCCTAGAAAACCACCAGAAGGCCTTGGAAGTGGCCCCCACCTACGCGAACGTCGTGGCTGGCTCGCCGAAGAGGCCACCGGCAGAGCCAGCTGCGATGCACTCTGTCATAATCACGTCGAAAGACGACCAGGACACCGGAGAGGAGGTTTATGACAGAGTAAGGAAAGCGATAAATGCCAAGGATGAGGGGACAAGAATTGACAGGATCAGAAAGCCCAAGGATCGGAAAGTCATTCTAAGTTGCAAAGACAAGGCAGAACTAAGAAAAGTAAAGGAAAAGTTAACAGAAAAAGGATGTTCTCTCAAAGTAGAGGACATCAAGAATAAGGACCCCCTCTTGGTGCTGTACGGAGTCTCCAAAGTAAATACCGATGAGGATATTGTGAAGGCAATTAGGGGCCAAAATGGAAATTTGCTTGGGGATGTGGGTGAGGGGGACTTCCGCGTCGAGGTCCGGTACAGACGGAGGGCGAGAAACCCGCTTACAGTCCATGTAGTTGCTCGGGTCTTGCCCGCCGTCTGGCAGCGGCTCACCGGCGCGGGTGCCGTCCACATCGACATCCAAAAAGTTAGGGTTGCGGACCAGTCTCCCCTGATCCAATGCTCGCGCTGCCTGGGTTATGGGCACGGGAAGAAGTTCTGCCATGATGCAATCGACGTATGCAGTCACTGTGGGGGGCCGCACATGAGAACAGAGTGTGCTGATTGGATGGCTAACGCCCCCCCAAGCTGCGTCAATTGCAACAAGGCAAAGCTTGAAAAGGCGGACCACGACGCCTTTAGCGACGACTGCCCGGTGAGGCGGAAGTGAGACGCGTTGGCGAGGTCAACGACAGCGTATTGTTGAGGGCACCAAGTCTGTCTCGAACGCAAATCGCCACGCAGATCTCGCGGCCTCGGTCCACAGGGGTATGGTACTCAAAACAAAAATGTGAAATATAGATTAATAAAAATAAATAGGGCAATAAAGTAAATTCAAAACGGTAAACTGGGTCCAGTTTCATAAGAAACTGGCCTAGTTTAAAAGGGGTAAAAAAATATTTAAGTACAACAAAAATTAAAGGAACAACAGATAGGAAAACATAGGGAAATTAATGAGTTAAATATATAATAGTAACATAGGCATAGTAGTAATAAATAGTAATAGTGTATGTATGTATTAATTAAGTAACTTATAAATTGTAAAAATAGCAAATTAAGAAATAAATATATATATAATAATAGTAATGTTAGTTGTATATTATGCAAATAATATATAGTAGCATACGTAATAAAATATTAGAATTAAAAGTAAAAATGCCAAACTTTGGGATTCATTATTATTAATAGGTCTGCATTTTTGAAATTTTCAAAAAAGCCTAATTTTGACCGAATTTTGCCATTTTTATAAATTAACTGGGATAGTGAGAGGGTAGTCGTGATATTTACAGGTCAGTATATCGGGTATAGTAATACTTAACCTCCCTTTTGAATTTCATAGTTCTGTGTCCAGTAGTTCTCGAGATCTTCTGTGTTGACCCACTAACCTGACCTACTGACCCACTGACCAACTGACCCACTGACCCAGTGACCCAGTGACCCACTGACCTACTGACCCAGTGACCCAGTGGCCCACTGACCCAGTGACCCAGTGACTCAGTGACCCAGTGACCCAGTGACCCAGTGACCTACTGACCCAGTGACCCAGTGACCCACTGACCTACTGACCCAGTGACCCAGTGGCCCACTGACCCAGTGACCCAGTGACCTACTGACATACTGACCCACTGACCCAGTGACCCAGTGACCCAGTGACCCACTGACCTACTGACCCAGTGACCCAGTGGCCCACTGACCCACTGACCTACTGACCCAGTGACCCAGTGGCCCACTGACCCAGTGACCCAGTGACCTACTGACATACTGACCCACTGACCCAGTGACCCAGTGACCCAGTGACCCAGTGACCCACTGACCTACTGACCCAGTGACCCAGTGGCCCACTGACCCACTGACCTACTGACCCAGTGACCCAGTGACCCAGTGACCCAGTGACCCACTGACCTACTGACCCAGTGACCCAGTGGCCCACTGACCCACTGACCTACTGACCCAGTGACCCAGTGACCTACTGACATACTGACCCACTGACCCAGTGCCCCATTGGCCTACTGACCGACTGACCTACAAACCTACTGACTTACTGACCTACATTCAGGGTGCCTTGAACGGGTCTTAAAAATTAGTTTTAAAAATTTTTTATTGCATTGCTGGACGGCAAATTTGACTTCTAAAGATCTTGGAATATTGTAAATAAATATTTTACTTTAGTTTACTTAGTTTATAGGACACATATAAATTTATTTAAATTCTATTTTACTCTTTTATAATTTTATTGTGTTCTTTTTGAGTTATATAATTGTATTTTATTGTACGTATCCGACGCCCTTTACACGTCGCATACTTTTACACATTGACGTCCCTAAAAAGCCAGATTTAAGCGAGCTACACAATGTTCGGTATCAGGACTCTGCCCAGCAAGGTGGCGACTGAGAACTCTCCCCCGAAAAAGGCCGAAGAGAAGGTAGAGAAGACGGGCCTCCCTTCAAACCATGACCGGACCTTTGCAGTCAGAAGGAGCATCGGGGAGACAGAGGCAAGAGCCGCAAAGACGTCTCCGAAGAGGGTGGTGGTGCCAATAGCGGGCCCCTCGAGGCCAAAAACCCGAACATCATTGACGGACGCCTCGGACGCCCCCCCCCCAAAACCAACTCACCCCTCTAGAGTCGCTGAGGCTAGGGCATGCCTGAATAGGGCTAAGCTCTGCCTCAGTAGCTCTAGAAACATTAAAACAGAGTATAAAGAGGGGATCACTGCAGCTGTGGAGCGGCTCTATCAGCTCGTGAAGGAGTCAGAGGCCAAAGAAGTAACAAGAATCCAGAGCAAGGGACAGGATGGGAAGAAAGAGGAGGACACTTTACACCCTCCACTTCCTCCTCACCCTGCCCCCTGCAACGAAGAAATATTAAGGAGGATGGATGACCACTCCAAATTAATACGGGAAAATGCAGCCAAGATGGAGTCACTGAGGGAAACCCTAGAAAACCACCAGAAGGCCTTGGAAGTGGCCCCCACCTACGCGAACGTCGTGGCTGGCTCGCCGAAGAGGCCACCGGCAGAGCCAGCTGCGATGCACTCTGTCATAATCACGTCGAAAGACGACCAGGACACCGGAGAGGAGGTTTATGACAGAGTAAGGAAAGCGATAAATGCCAAGGATGAGGGGACAAGAATTGACAGGATCAGAAAGGCCAAGGATCGGAAAGTCATTCTAAGTTGCAAAGACAAGGCAGAACTAAGAAAAGTAAAGGAAAAGTTAACAGAAAAAGGATGTTCTCTCAAAGTAGAGGACATCAAGAATAAGGACCCCCTCTTGGTGCTGTACGCAGTCTCCAAAGTAAATACCGATGAGGATATTGTGAAGGCAATTAGGGGCCAAAATGGAAATTTGCTTGGGGATGTGGGTGAGGGGGACTTCCGCGTCGAGGTCCGGTACAGTCCATGTAGTTGCTCGGGTCTCGCCCGCCGTCTTACAGCGGCTCACCGGCGCGGGTGCCGTCCACATCGACATCCAAAAAGTTAGAGTTGCGGACCAGTCTCCCCTGATCCAATGCTCGCGCTGCCTGGGTTATGGGCACGGGAAGAAGTTCTGCCATGATGCAATCGACGTATGCAGTCACTGTGGGGGGCCGCACATGAGAACAGAGTGTGCTGATTGGATGGCTAACGCCCCCCCAAGCTGCGTCAATTGCAACAAGGCAAAGCTTGAAAAGGCGGACCACGACGCCTTTAGCGACGACTGCCCGGTGAGGCGGAAGTGAGACGCGTTGGCGAGGTCAACGACAGCGTATTGTTGAGGGCACCAAGTCTGTCTCGAACGCAAATCGCCACGCAGATCTCGCGGCCTCGGTCCACAGGGGTATGGTACTCAAAACAAAAATGTGAAAATATAGATTAATAAAAATAAATAGGGCAATAAAGTAAATTCAAAACGGTAAACTGGGTCCAGTTTCATAAGAAACTGGCCTAGTTTAAAAGGGGTAAAAAAATATTTAAGTACAACAAAAATTAAAAGAACAACAGATAGGAAAACATAGGGAAATTAATGAGTTAAATATATAATAGTAACATAGGCATAGTAGTAATAAATAGTAATAGTGTATGTATGTATTAATTAAGTAACTTATAAATTGTAAAAATAGCAAATTAAGAAATAAATATATATAGAATAATAGTAATGTTAGTTGTATATTATGCAAATAATATATAGTAGCATACGTAATAAAATATTAGAATTAAAAGTAAAAAGGCCAAACTTTGGGATTCATTATTATTAATAGGTCTGCATTTTTGAAATTTTCAAAAAAGCCTAATTTTGACCGAATTTTGCCATTTTTATAAATTAACTGGGATAGTGAGAGGGTAGTCGTGATATTTACAGGTCAGTATATCGGGTATAGTAATACTTAACCTCCCTTTTGAATTTCATAGTTCTGTGTCCAGTAGTTCTCGAGATCTTCTGTGTTGACCCACTAACCTGACCTACTGACCCACTGACCAACTGACCCACTGACCCAGTGACCCAGTGACCCACTGACCTACTGACCCAGTGACCCAGTGGCCCACTGACCCAGTGACCCAGTGACCCAGTGACCCAGTGACCCAGTGACCCAGTGACCCAGTGACCTACTGACCCAGTGACCCAGTGACCCAGTGACCCACTGACCTACTGACCCAGTGACCCAGTGGCCCACTGACCCAGTGACCCAGTGACCTACTGACATACTGACCCACTGACCCAGTGACCCAGTGACCCAGTGACCCAGTGACCCACTGACCTACTGACCCAGTGACCCAGTGGCCCACTGACCCACTGACCTACTGACCCAGTGACCCACTGACCTACTGACCCAGTGACCCAGTGGCCCACTGACCCACTGACCTACTGACCCAGTGACCCAGTGACCTACTGACATACTGACCCACTGACCCAGTGACCCAGTGACCCAGTGACCCAGTGACCCACTGACCTACTGACCCAGTGACCCAGTGACCCAGTGACCCACTGACCTACTGACCCAGTGGCCCACTGACCCAGTGACCTACTGACATACTGACCCACTGACCCAGTGACCCAGTGACCCAGGGACCCAGTGACCCACTGACCTACTGACCAAGTGACCCAGTGGCCCACTGACCCACTGTCCTACTGATAACCTCCCTTTTGAATTTCATAGTTCTGTGTCCAGTAGTTCTCGAGATCTTCTGTGTTGACCCACTAACCTGACCTACTGACCCACTGACCAACTGACCCACTGACCCAGTGACCCAGTGACCCACTGACCTACTGACCTAGTGACCCAGTGGCTCACTGACCCAGTGACCCAGTGACCCAGTGACCCAGTGACCCAGTGACCTACTGACCCAGTGACCCAGTGGCCCACTGACCCAGTGACCCAGTGACCTACTGACATACTGACCCACTGACCCTGTGACCCAGTGACCCAGTGACCCAGTGACCCACTGACCTACTGACCCAGTGACCCAGTGGCCCACTGACCCACTGACCTACTGACCCAGTGACCCAGTGACCCACTGACCTACTGACCCAGTGACCCAGTGGCCCACTGACCCACTGACCTACTGACCCAGTGACCCAGTGACCTACTGACATACTGACCCACTGACCCAGTGACCCAGTGACCCAGTGACCCAGTGACCCACTGACCTACTGACCCAGTGGCCCACTGACCCAGTGACCCAGTGACCTACTGACATACTGACCCACTGACCCAGTGACCCAGTGACCCAGTGACCCACTGACCTACTGACCCAGTGACCCAGTGGCCCACTGACCCACTGACCTACTGACCCAGTGACCCAGTGGCCCACTGACCCAGTGACCCAGTGACCTACTGACATACTGACCCACTGACCCAGTGACCCAGTGACCCAGTGACCCAGTGACCCACTGACCTACTGACCCAGTGACCCAGTGGCCCACTGACCCACTGACCTACTGACCCAGTGACCCAGTGACCTACTGACATACTGACCCACTGACCCAGTGCCCCATTGGCCTACTGACCGACTGACCTACAAACCTACTGACTTACTGACCTACATTCAGGGTGCCTTGAACGGGTCTTAAAAACTAGTTTTAAAAAATTTTTATTGCATTGCTGGACGGCAAATTTGACTTCCAAAGATCTTGGAATATTGTAAATAAATATTTTACTTTAGTTTACTTAGTTTATAGGACACATTTAAATTTATTTAAATTCTATTTTACTCTTTTATAATTTTATTGTGTTCTTTTTGAGTTATATAATTGTATTTTATTGTACGTATCCGACGCCTTTTACACGTCGCATACTTTTACACATTGACGTCCCTAAAAAGCCAGATTTAAGCGAGCTACACAATGTTCGGTATCAGGACTCCGCCCAGCAAGGTGGCGACTGAGAACTCTCCCCCGAAAAAGGCAGAAGAGAAGGTAGAGAAGACGGGCCTCCCTTCAAACCATGACCGGACCTTTGCGGTCAGAAGGAGCATCGGGGAGACAGAGGCAAGAGCCGCAAAGACGTCTCCGAAGAGGGTGGTGGTGCCAATAGCGGGCCCCTCGAGGCCAAAAACCCGAACATCATTGACGGACGCCTCGGACGCCCCCCCCCAAAATCAACTCACCCCTCTAGAGTCGCTGAGGCTAGGGCATGCCTGAATAGGGCTAAGCTCTGCCTCAGTAGCTCTAGAAACATTAAAACAGAGTATAAAGAGGGGATCACTGCAGCTGTGGAGCGGCTCTATCAGCTCATGAAGGAGTCAGAGGCCAAAGAAGTAACAAGAATCTAGAGCAAGGGACAGGATGGGAAGAAAGAGGAGGACACTTTACACCCTCCACTTCCTCCTCACCCTGCCCCCTGCAACGAAGAAATATTAAGGAGGATGGATGACCACTCCAAATTAATACGGGAAAATGCAGCCAAGATGGAGTCACTGAGGGAAACCCTAGAAAACCACCAGAAGGCCTTGGAAGTGGCCCCCACCTACGCGAACGTCGTGGCTGGCTCGCCGAAGAGGCCACCGGCAGAGCCAGCTGCGATGCACTCTGTCATAATCACGTCGAAAGACGACCAGGACACCGGAGAGGAGGTTTATGACAGAGTAAGGAAAGCGATAAATGCCAAGGATGAGGGGACAAGAATTGACAGGATCAGAAAGGCCAAGGATCGGAAAGTCATTCTAAGTTGCAAAGACAAGGCAGAACTAAGAAAAGTAAAGGAAAAGTTAACAGAAAAAGGATGTTCTCTCAAAGTAGAGGACATCAAGAATAAGGACCCCCTCTTGGTGCTGTACGGAGTCTCCAAAGTAAATACCGATGAGGATATTGTGAAGGCAATTAGGGGCCAAAATGGAAATTTGCTTGGGGATGTGGGTGAGGGGGACTTCCGCGTCGAGGTCCAGTACAGACGGAGGGCGAGAAACCCGCTTACAGTCCATGTAGTTGCTCGGGTCTCGCCCGCCGTCTGGCAGCGGCTCACCGGCGCGGGTGCCGTCCACATCGACATCCAAAAAGTTAGGGTTGCGGACCAGTCTCCCCTGATCCAATGCTCGCGCTGCCTGGGTTATGGGCACGGGAAGAAGTTCTGCCATGATGCAATCGACGTATGCAGTCACTGTGGGGGGCCGCACATGAGAACAGAGTGTGCTGATTGGATGGCTAACGCCCCCCCAAGCTGCGTCAATTGCAACAAGGCAAAGCTTGAAAAGGCGGACCACGACGCCTTTAGCGACGACTGCCCGGTGAGGCGGAAGTGAGACGCGTTGGCGAGGTCAACGACAGCGTATTGTTGAGGGCACCAAGTCTGTCTCGAACGCAAATCGCCACGCAGATCTCGCGGCCTCGGTCCACAGGGGTATGGTACTCAAAACAAAAATGTGAAAATATAGATTAATAAAAATAAATAGGGCAATAAAGTAAATTCAAAACGGTAAACTGGGTCCAGTTTCATAAGAAACTGGCCTAGTTTAAAAGGGGTAAAAAAATATTTAAGTACAACAAAAATTAAAGGAACAACAGATAGGAAAACATAGGGAAATTAATGAGTTAAATATATAATAGTAACATAGGCATAGTAGTAATAAATAGTAATAGTGTATGTATGTATTAATTAAGTAACTTATAAATTGTAAAAATAGCAAATTAAGAAATAAATATATATAGAATAATAGTAATGTTAGTTGTATATTATGCAAATAATATATAGTAGCATACGTAATAAAATATAAGAATTAAAAGTAAAAAGGCCAAACTTTGGGATTCATTATTATTAATAGGTCTGCATTTTTGAAATTTTCAAAAAAGCCTAATTTTGACCGAATTTTGCCATTTTTATAAATTAACTGGGATAGTGAGAGGGTAGTCGTGATATTAACAGGTCAGTATATCGGGTATAGTAATACTTAACCTCCCTTTTGAATTTCATAGTTCTGTGTCCAGTAGTTCTCGAGATCTTCTGTGTTGACCCACTAACCTGACCTACTGACCCACTGACCAACTGACCCACTGACCCAGTGACCCAGTGACCCAGTGGCCCACTGACCCAGTGACCCAGTGACCTACTGACATACTGACCCACTGACCCAGTGACCCAGTGACCCAGTGACCTACTGACCCAGTGACCCAGTGTCCCAGTGACCCAGTGACCCACTGACCTACTGACCCAGTGACCCAGTGGCCCACTGACCCAGTGACCCAGTGACCTACTGACATACTGACCCACTGACCCAGTGACCCAGTGACCCAGTGACCCACTGACCTACTGACCCAGTGACCCAGTGGCCCACTGACCCACTGACCTACTGACCCAGTGACCCAGTGACCCACTGACCTACTGACCCAGTGACCCAGTGGCCCACTGACCCACTGACCTACTGACCCAGTGACCCAGTGACCTACTGACATACTGACCCACTGACCCAGTGACCCAGTGACCCAGTGACCCACTGACCCACTGACCTACTGACCCAGTGACCCAGTGGCCCACTGACCCAGTGACCCAGTGACCCAGTGACCTACTGACATACTGACCCACTGACCCAGTGACCCAGTGACCCAGTGACCCACTGACCTACTGACCCAGTGACCCAGTGGCCCACTGACCCACTGACCTACTGACCCAGTGACCCAGTGGCCCACTGACCCAGTGACACAGTGACCTACTAACATACTGACCCACTGACCCAGTGACCCAGTGACCCAGTGACCCACTGACCTACTGACCCAGTGACCCAGTGGCCCACTGACCCACTGACCTACTGACCCAGTGACCCAGTGACCTACTGACATACTGACCCACTGACCCAGTGCCCCATTGGCCTACTGACCGACTGACCTACAAACCTACTGACTTACTGACCTACATTCAGGGTGCCTTGAACGGGTCTTAAAAATTAGTTTTAAAAATTTTTTATTGCATTGCTGGACGGCAAATTTGACTTCCAAAGATCTTGGAATATTGTAAATAAATATTTTACTTTAGTTTACTTAGTTTATAGGACACATTTAAATTTATTTAAATTCTATTTTACTCTTTTATAATTTTATTGTGTTCTTTTTGAGTTATATAATTGTATTTTATTGTACGTATCCGACGCCCTTTACACGTCGCATACTTTTGCACATTGACGTCCCTAAAAAGCCAGATTTAAGCGAGCTACACAATGTTCGGTATCAGGACTCCGCCCAGCAAGGTGGCGACTGAGAACTCTTCCCCGAAAAAGGCCGAAGAGAAGGTAGAGAAGACGGGCCTCCCTTCAAACCATGACCGGACCTTTGCGGTCAGAAGGAGCATCGGGGAGACAGAGGCAAGAGCCGCAAAGACGTCTCCGAAGAGGGTGGTGGTGCCAATAGCGGGCCCCTCGAGGCCAAAAACCCGAACATCATTGACGGACGCCTCGGACGCCCCCCCCCCCCCCAAAATCAACTCACCCCTCTAGAGTCGCTGAGGCTAGGGCATGCCTGAATAGGGCTAAGCTCTGCCTCAGTAGCTCTAGAAACATTAAAACAGAGTATAAAGAGGGGATCACTGCAGCTGTGGAGCGGCTCTATCAGCTCATGAAGGAGTCAGAGGCCAAAGAAGTAACAAGAATCCAGAGCGAGGGACAGGATGGGAAGAAAGAGGAGGACACTTTACACCCTCCACTTCCTCCTCACCCTGCCCCCTGCAACGAAGAAATATTAAGGAGGATGGATGACCACTCCAAATTAATACGGGAAAATGCAGCCAAGATGGAGTCACTGAGGGAAACCCTAGAAAACCACCAGAAGGCCTTGGAAGTGGCCCCCACCTACGCGAACGTCGTGGCTGGCTCGCCGAAGAGGCCACCGGCAGAGCCAGCTGCGATGCACTCTGTCATAATCACGTCGAAAGACGACCAGGACACCGGAGAGGAGGTTTATGACAGAGTAAGGAAAGCGATAAATGCCAAGGATGAGGGGACAAGAATTGACAGGATCAGAAAGGCCAAGGATCGGAAAGTCATTCTAAGTTGCAAAGACAAGGCAGAACTAAGAAAAGTAAAGGAAAAGTTAACAGAAAAAGGATGTTCTCTCAAAGTAGAGGACATCAAGAATAAGGACCCCCTCTTGGTGCTGTACGGAGTCTCCAAAGTAAATACCGATGAGGATATTGTGAAGGCAATTAGGGGCCAAAATGGAAATTTGCTTGGGGATGTGGGTGAGGGGGACTTCCGCGTCGAGGTCCGGTACAGACGGAGGGCGAGAAACCCGCTTACAGTCCATGTAGTTGCTCGGGTCTCGCCCGCCGTCTGGCAGTGGCTCACCGGCGCGGGTGCCGTCCACATCGACATTCAAAAAGTTAGGGTTGCGGACCAGTCTCCCCTGATCCAATGCTCGCGCTGCCTGGGTTATGGGCACGGGAAGAAGTTCTGCCATGATGCAATCGACGTATGCAGTCACTGTGGGGGGCCGCACATGAGAACAGAGTGTGCTGATTGGATGGCTAACGCCCCCCCAAGCTGCGTCAATTGCAACAAGGCAAAGCTTGAAAAGGCGGACCACGACGCCTTTAGCGACGACTGCCCGGTGAGGCGGAAGTGAGACGCGTTGGCGAGGTCAACGACAGCGTATTGTTGAGGGCACCAAGTCTGTCTCGAACGCAAATCGCCACGCAGATCTCGCGGCCTCGGTCCACAGGGGTATGGTACTCAAAACAAAAATGTGAAAATATAGATTAATAAAAATAAATAGGGCAATAAAGTAAATTCAAAACGGTAAACTGGGTCCAGTTTCATAAGAAACTGGCCTAGTTTAAAAGGGGTAAAAAATATTTAAGTACAACAAAAATTAAAGGAACAACAGATAGGAAAACATAGGGAAATTAATGAGTTAAATATATAATAGTAACATAGGCATAGTAGTAATAAATAGTAATAGTGTATGTATGTATTAATTAAGTAACTTATAAATTGTAAAAATAGCAAATTAAGAAATAAATATATATAGAATAATAGTAATGTTAGTTGTATATTATGCAAATAATATATAGTAGCATACGTAATAAAATATTAGAATTAAAAGTAAAAAGGCCAAACTTTGGGATTCATTATTATTAATAGGTCTGCATTTTTGAAATTTTCAAAAAAGCCTAATTTTGACCGAATTTTGCCATTTTTATAAATTAACTGGGATAGTGAGAGGGTAGTCGTGATATTTACAGGTCAGTATATCGGGTATAGTAATACTTAACCTCCCTTTTGAATTTCATAGTTCTGTGTCCAGTAGTTCTCGAGATCTTCTGTGTTGACCCACTAACCTGACCTACTGACCCACTGACCAACTGACCCACAGACCCAGTGACCCAGTGACCCACTGACCTACTGACCCAGTGACCCAGTGGCCCACTGACCCAGTGACCCAGTGACCCAGTGACCCAGTGACCCAGTGACCCAGTGACCTACTGACCCAGTGACCCAGTGACCCAGTGACCCACTGACCTACTGACCCAGTGACCCAGTGGCCCACTGACCCAGTGACCCAGTGAGCTACTGACATACTGACCCACTGACCCAGTGACCCAGTGACCCAGTGACCCAGTGACCCACTGACCTACTGACCCAGTGACCCAGTGGCCCACTGACCCACTGACCTACTGACCCAGTGACCCAGTGACCCACTGACCTACTGACCCAGTGACCCAGTGGCCCACTGACCCACTGACCTACTGACCCAGTGACCCAGTGACCTACTGACATACTGACCCACTGACCCAGTGACCCAGTGACCCAGTGACCCAGTGACCCACTGACCTACTGACCCAGTGACCCAGTGACCCAGTGACCCACTGACCTACTGACCCAGTGACCCAGTGGCCCACTGACCCAGTGACCTACTGACATACTGACCCACTGACCCAGTGACCCAGTGACCCAGTGACCCACTGACCTACTGACCCAGTGACCCAGTGGCCCACTGACCCACTGACCTACTGACCCAGTGACCCAGTGGCCCACTGACCCAGTGACCCAGTGACCTACTGACATACTGACCCACTGACCCAGTGACCCAGTGACCCAGTGACCCAGCGACCCACTGACCTACTGACCCAGTGACCCAGTGGCCCACTGACCCACTGACCTACTGACCCAGTGACCCAGTGACCTACTGACATACTGACCCACTGACCCAGTGCCCCATTGGCCTACTGACCGACTGACCTACAAACCTACTGACTTACTGACCTACATTCAGGGTGCCTTGAACGGGTCTTAAAAATTAGTTTTAAAAAAATATTATTGCATTGCTGGACGGCAAATTTGACTTCCAAAGATCTTGGAATATTGTAAATAAATATTTTACTTTAGTTTACTTAGTTTATAGGACACATTTAAATTTATTTAAATTCTATTTTACTCTTATATAATTTTATTGTGTTCTTTTTGAGTTATATAATTGTATTTTATTGTACGTATCCGACGCCCTTTACACGTCGCATACTTTTACACATTGACGTCCCTAAAAAGCCAGATTTAAGCGAGCTACACAATGTTCGGTATCAGGACTCCGCCCAGCAAGGTGGCGACTGAGAACTCTCCCCCGAAAAAGGCCGAAGAGAAGGTAGAGAAGACGGGCCTCCCTTCAAACCATGACCGGACCTTTGCGGTCAGAAGGAGCATCGGGGAGACAGAGGCAAGAGCCGCAAAGACGTCTCCGAAGAGGGTGGTGGTGCCAATAGCGGGCCCCTCGAGGCCAAAAACCCGAACATCATTGACGGACGCCTCGGACGCCCCCCCCCCCAAAATCAACTCACCCCTCTAGAGTCGCTGAGGCTAGGGCATGCCTGAATAGGGCTAAGCTCTGCCTCAGTAGCTCTAGAAACATTAAAACAGAGTATAAAGAGGGGATCACTGCAGCTGTGGAGCGGCTCTATCAGCTCATGAAGGAGTCAGAGGCCAAAGAAGTAACAAGAATCCAGAGCAAGGGACAGGATGGGAAGAAAGAGGAGGACACTTTACACCCTCCACTTCCTCCTCACCCTGCCCCCTGCAACGAAGAAATATTAAGGAGGATGGATGACCACTCCAAATTAATACGGGAAAATGCAGCCAAGATGGAGTCACTGAGGGAAACCCTAGAAAACCACCAGAAGGCCTTGGAAGTGGCCCCCACCTACGCGAACGTCGTGGCTGGCTCGCCGAAGAGGCCACCGGCAGAGCCAGCTGCGATGCACTCTGTCATAATCACGTCGAAAGACGACCAGGACACCGGAGAGGAGGTTTATGACAGAGTAAGGAAAGCGATAAATGCCAAGGATGAGGGGACAAGAATTGACAGGATCAGAAAGGCCAAGGATCGGAAAGTCATTCTAAGTTGCAAAGACAAGGCAGAACTAAGAAAAGTAAAGGAAAAGTTAACAGAAAAAGGATGTTCTCTCAAAGTAGAGGACATCAAGAATAAGGACCCCCTCTTGGTGCTGTACGGAGTCTCCAAAGTAAATACCGATGAGGATATTGTGAAGGCAATTAGGGGCCAAAATGGAAATTTGCTTGGGGATGTGGGTGAGGGGGACTTCCGCGTCGAGGTCCGGTACAGACGGAGGGCGAGAAACCCGCTTACAGTCCATGTAGTTGCTCGGGTCTCGCCCGCCGTCTGGCAGCGGCTCACGGGCGCGGGTGCCGTCCACATCGACATTCAAAAAGTTAGGGATGCGGACCAGTCTCCCCTGATCCAATGCTCGCGCTGCCTGGGTTATGGGCACGGGAAGAAGTTCTGCCATGATGCAATCGACGTATGCAGTCACTGTGGGGGGCCGCACATGAGAACAGAGTGTGCTGATTGGATGGCTAACGCCCCCCCAAGCTGCGTCAATTGCAACAAGGCAAAGCTTGAAAAGGCGGACCACGACGCCTTTAGCGACGACTGCCCGGTGAGGCGGAAGTGAGACGCGTTGGCGAGGTCAACGACAGCGTATTGTTGAGGGCACCAAGTCTGTCTCGAACGCAAATCGCCACGCAGATCTCGCGGCCTCGGTCCACAGGGGTATGGTACTCAAAACAAAAATGTGAAAATATAGATTAATAAAAATAAATAGGGCAATAAAGTAAATTCAAAACGGTAAACTGGGTCTAGTTTCATAAGAAACTGGCCTAGTTTAAAAGGGGTAAAAAAATATTTAAGTACAACAAAAATTAAAAGAACAACAGATAGGAAAACATAGGGAAATTAATGAGTTAAATATATAATAGTAACATAGGCATAGTAGTAATAAATAGTAATAGTGTATGTATGTATTAATTAAGTAACTTATAAATTGTAAAAATAGCAAATTAAGAAATAAATATATATAGAATAATAGTAATGTTAGTTGTATATTATGCAAATAATATATAGTAGCATACGTAATAAAATATTAGAATTAAAAGTAAAAAGGCCAAACTTTGGGATTCATTATTATTAATAGGTCTGCATTTTTGAAATTTTCAAAAAAGCCTAATTTTGACCGAATTTTGCCATTTTTATAAATTAACTGGGATAGTGAGAGGGTAGTCGTGATATTTACAGGTCAGTATATCGGGTATAGTAATACTTAACCTCCCTTTTGAATTTCATAGTTCTGTGTCCAGTAGTTCTCGAGATCTTCTGTGTTGACCCACTAACCTGACCTACTGACCCACTGACCAACTGACCCACTGACCCAGTGACCCAGTGACCCACTGACCTACTGACCCAGTGACCCAGTGGCCCACTGACCCAGTGACCCAGTGACCTACTGACATACTGACCCACTGACCCAGTGACCCAGTGACCCAGTGACCCACTGACCTACTGACCCAGTGACCCAGTGACCCAGTGACCCACTGACCTACTGACCCAGTGACCCAGTGGCCCACTGACCCAGTGACCCAGTGACCTTTTGACATACTGACCCACTGACCCAGTGACCTAGTGACCCAGTGACCCAGTGACCCACTGACCTACTGACCCAGTGACCCAGTGACCCAGTGACCCACTGACCTACTGACCCAGTGACCCAGTGGCCCACTGACCCAGTGACCCAGTGACCTACTGACATACTGACCCACTGACCCAGTGACCCAGTGACCCAGTGACATACTGACCCACTGACCCAGTGACCCAGTGACCCAGTGACCCAGTGACCCACTGACCTACTGACCCAGTGACCCAGTGACCCAGTGACCCACTGACCTACTGACCCAGTGACCCAGTGGCCCACTGACCCAGTGACCCAGTGACCTACTGACATACTGACCCACTGACCCAGTGACCTAGTGACCCAGTGACCCAGTGACCCACTGACCTACTGACCCAGTGACCCAGTGACCCAGTGACCCACTGACCTACTGACCCAGTGACCCAGTGGCCCACTGACCCAGTGACCCAGTGACCTACTGACATACTGACCCACTGACCCAGTGACCCAGTGACCCAGTGACCCAGTGACCCACTGACCTACTGACCCAGTGACCCAGTGACCCAGTGACCCACTGACCTACTGACCCAGTGACCCAGTGGCCCACTGACCCAGTGACCCAGTGACCTACTGACATACTGACCCACTGACCCAGTGACCCAGTGACCTACTGACATACTGACCCACTGACCCAGTGACCCAGTGACCCAGTGACCCAGTGACCCACTGACCTACTGACCCAGTGACCCAGTGACCCAGTGACCCACTGACCTACTGACCCAGTGACCCAGTGGCCCACTGACCCAGTGACCCAGTGACCTACTGACATACTGACCCACTGACCCAGTGACCTAGTGACCCAGTGACCCAGTGACCCACTGACCTACTGACCCAGTGACCCAGTGACCCAGTGACCCACTGACCTACTGACCCAGTGACCCAGTGGCCCACTGACCCAGTGACCCAGTGACCTACTGACATACTGACCCACTGACCCAGTGACCCAGTGACCCAGTGACCCAGTGACCCACTGACCTACTGACCCAGTGACCCAGTGGCCCACTGACCCACTGACCCACTGACCCAGTGCCCCATTGGCCTACTGACCGACTGACCTACAAACCTACTGACTTACTGACCTACATTCAGGGTGCCTTGAACGGGTCTTAAAAATTAGTTTAAAAAATTTTTTATTGCATTGCTGGACGGCAAATTTGACTTCCAAAGATCTTGGAATATTGTAAATAAATATTTTACTTTAGTTTACTTAGTTTATAGGACACATTTAAATTTATTTAAATTCTATTTTACTCTTTTATAATTTTATTGTGTTCTTTTTGAGTTATATAATTGTATTTTATTGTACGTATCCGACGCCCTTTACACGTCGCATACTTTTACACATTGACGTCCCTAAAAAGCCAGATTTAAGCGAGCTACACAATGTTCGGTATCAGGACTCCGCCCAGCAAGGTGGCGACTGAGAACTCTCCCCCGAAAAAGGCCGAAGAGAAGGTAGAGAAGACGGGCCTCCCTTCAAACCATGACCGGACTTTTGCGGTCAGAAGGAGCATCGGGGAGACAGAGGCAAGAGCCGCAAAGACGTCTCCGAAGAGGGTGGTGGTGCCAATAGCGGGCCCCTCGAGGCCAAAAACCCGAACATCATTGACGGACGCCTCGGACGCCCCCCCCCCCCCAAAATCAACTCACCCCTCTAGAGTCGCTGAGGCTAGGGCATACCTGAATAGGGCTAAGCTCTGCCTCAGTAGCTCTAGAAACATTAAAACAGAGTATAAAGAGGGGATCACTGCAGCTGTGGAGCGGCTCTATCAGCTCATGAAGGAGTCAGAGGCCAAAGAAGTAACAAGAATCCAGAGCAAGGGACAGGATGGGAAGAAAGAGGAGGACACTTTACACCCTCCACTTCCTCCTCACCCTGCCCCCTGCAACGAAGAAATATTAAGGAGGATGGATGACCACTCCAAATTAATACGGGAAAATGCAGCCAAGATGGAGTCACTGAGGGAAACCCTAGAAAACCACCAGAAGGCCTTGGAAGTGGCCCCCACCTACGCGAACGTCGTGGCTGGCTCGCCGAAGAGGCCACCGGCAGAGCCAGCTGCGATGCACTCTGTCATAATCACGTCGAAAGACGACCAGGACACCGGAGAGGAGGTTTATGACAGAGTAAGGAAAGCGATAAATGCCAAGGATGAGGGGACAAGAATTGACAGGATCAGAAAGGCCAAGGATCGGAAAGTCATTCTAAGTTGCAAAGACAAGGCAGAACTAAGAAAAGTAAAGGAAAAGTTAACAGAAAAAGGATGTTCTCTCAAAGTAGAGGACATCAAGAATAAGGACCCCCTCTTGGTGCTGTACGGAGTCTCCAAAGTAAATACCGATGAGGATATTGTGAAGGCAATTAGGGGCCAAAATGGAAATTTGCTTGGGGATGTGGGTGAGGGGGACTTCCGCGTCGAGGTCCGGTACAGACGGAGGGCGAGAAACCCGCTTACAGTCCATGTAGTTGCTCGGGTCTCGCCCGCCGTCTGGCAGTGGCTCACCGGCGCGGGTGCCGTCCACATCGACATTCAAAAAGTTAGGGATGCGGACCAGTCTCCCCTGATCCAATGCTCGCGCTGCCTGGGTTATGGGCACGGGAAGAAGTTCTGCCATGATGCAATCGACGTATGCAGTCACTGTGGGGGGCCGCACATGAGAACAGAGTGTGCTGATTGGATGGCTAACGCCCCCCCAAGCTGCGTCAATTGCAACAAGGCAAAGCTTGAAAAGGCGGACCACGACGCCTTTAGCGACGACTGCCCGGTGAGGCGGAAGTGAGACGCGTTGGCGAGGTCAACGACAGCGTATTGTTGAGGGCACCAAGTCTGTCTCGAACGCAAATCGCCACGCAGATCTCGCGGCCTCGGTCCACAGGGGTATGGTACTCAAAACAAAAATGTGAAAATATAGATTAATAAAAATAAATAGGGCAATAAAGTAAATTCAAAACGGTAAACTGGGTCCAGTTTCATAAGAAACTGGCCTAGTTTAAAAGGGGTAAAAAAATATTTAAGTACAACAAAAATTAAAGGAACAACAGATAGGAAAACATAGGGAAATTAATGAGTTAAATATATAATAGTAACATAGGCATAGTAGTAATAAATAGTAATAGTGTATGTATGTATTAATTAAGTAACTTATAAATTGTAAAAATAGCAAATTAAGAAATAAATATATATAGAATAATAGTAATGTTAGTTGTATATTATGCAAATAATATATAGTAGCATACGTAATAAAATATTAGAATTAAAAGTAAAAAGGCCAAACTTTGGGATTCATTATTATTAATAGGTCTGCATTTTTGAAATTTTCAAAAAAGCCTAATTTTGACCGAATTTTGCCATTTTTATAAATTAACTGGGATAGTGAGAGGGTAGTCGTGATATTTACAGGTCAGTATATCGGGTATAGTAATACTTAACCTCCCTTTTGAATTTCATAGTTCTGTGTCCAGTAGTTCTCGAGATCTTCTGTGTTGACCCACTAACCTGACCTACTGACCCACTGACCAACTGACCCACTGACCCAGTGACCCAGTGACCCACTGACCTACTGACCCAGTGACCCAGTGGCCCACTGACCCAGTGACCCAGTGACCCAGTGACCCAGTGACCCAGTGACCCAGTGACCTACTGACCCAGTGACCCAGTGACCCAGTGACCCACTGACCTACTGACCCAGTGACCCAGTGGCCCACTGACCCAGTGACCCAGTGACCTACTGACATACTGACCCACTGACCCAGTGAACCAGTGACCCAGTGACCCAGTGACCCACTGACCTACTGACCCAGTGACCCAGTGGCCCACTGACCCACTGACCTACTGACCCAGTGACCCAGTGACCCACTGACCTACTGACCCAGTGACCCAGTGGCCCACTGACCCACTGACCTACTGACCCAGTGACCCAGTGACCTACTGACATACTGACCCACTGACCCAGTGACCCAGTGACCCTGTGACCCAGTGACCCACTGACCTACTGACCCAGTGACCCAGTGACCCAGTGACCCACTGACCTACTGACCCAGTGACCCAGTGGCCCACTGACCCAGTGACTCAGTGACCTACTGACATACTGACCCACTGACACAGTGACCCAGTGACCTAGTGACCCAGTGACCCACTGACCTACTGACCCAGTGACCCAGTGGCCCACTGACCCACTGACCTACTGACCCAGTGACCCAGTGGCCCACTGACCCAGTGACCCAGTGACCTACTGACATACTGACCCACTGACCCAGTGACCCAGTGACCCAGTGACCCAGTGACCCAGTGACCCACTGACCTACTGACCCAGTGACCCAGTGGCCCACTGACCCACTGACCTACTGACCCAGTGACCCAGTGACCTACTGACATACTGACCCACTGACCCAGTGCCCCATTGGTCTACTGACCGACTGACCTACAAACCTACTGACTTACTGACCTACATTCAGGGTGCCTTGAACGGGTCTTAAAAATTAGTTTTTAAAAATTTTTATTGCATTGCTGGACGGCAAATTTGACTTCCAAAGATCTTGGAATATTGTAAATAAATATTTTACTTTAGTTTACTTAGTTTATAGGACACATTTAAATTTATTTAAATTCTATTTTACTCTTTTATAATTTTATTGTGTTCTTTTTGAGTTATATAATTGTATTTTATTGTACGTATCCGACGCCCTTTACACGTCGCGTACTTTTACACATTGACGTCCCTAAAAAGCCAGATTTAAGCGAGCTACACAATGTTCGGTATCAGGACTCCGCCCAGCAAGGTGGCGACTGAGAACTCTCCCCCGAAAAAGGCCGAAGAGAAGGTAGAGAAGACGGGCCTCCCTTCAAACCATGACCGGACCTTTGCGGTCAGAAGGAGCATCGGGGAGACAGAGGCAAGAGCCGCAAAGACGTCTCCGAAGAGGGTGGTGGTGCCAATAGCGGGCCCCTCGAGGCCAAAAACCCGAACATCATTGACGGACGCCTCGGACGCCCCCCCCCCCAAAATCAACTCACCCCTCTAGAGTCGCTGAGGCTAGGGCATGCCTGAATAGGGCTAAGCTCTGCCTCAGTAGCTCTAGAAACATTAAAACAGAGTATAAAGAGGGGATCACTGCAGCTGTGGAGCGGCTCTATCAGCTCATGAAGGAGTCAGAGGCCAAAGAAGTAACAAGAATCCAGAGCAAGGGACAGGATGGGAAGAAAGAGGAGGACACTTTACACCCTCCACTTCCTCCTCACCCTGCCCCCTGCAACGAAGAAATATTAAGGAGGATGGATGACCACTCCAAATTAATACGGGAAAATACAGCCAAGATGGAGTCACTGAGGGAAACCCTAGAAAACCACCAGTAGGCCTTGGAAGTGGCCCCCACCTACGCGAACGTCGTGGCTGGCTCGCCGAAGAGGCCACCGGCAGAGCCAGCTGCGATGCACTCTGTCATAATCACGTCGAAAGACGACCAGGACACCGGAGAGGAGGTTTATGACAGAGTAAGGAAAGCGATAAATGCCAAGGATGAGGGGACAAGAATTGACAGGATCAGAAAGGCCAAGGATCGGAAAGTCATTCTAAGTTGCAAAGACAAGGCAGAACTAAGAAAAGTAAAGGAAAAGTTAACAGAAAAAGGATGTTCTCTCAAAGTAGAGGACATCAAGAATAAGGACCCCCTCTTGGTGCTGTACGGAGTCTCCAAAGTAAATACCGATGAGGATATTGTGAAGGCAATTAGGGGCCAAAATGGAAATTTGCTTGGGGATGTGGGTGAGGGGGACTTCCGCGTCGAGGTCCGGTACAGACGGAGGGCGAGAAACCCGCTTACAGTCCATGTAGTTGCTCGGGTCTCGCCCGCCGTCTGGCAGTGGCTCACCGGCGCGGGTGCCGTCCACATCGACATTCAAAAAGTTAGGGTTGCAGACCAGTCTCCCCTGATCCAATGCTCGCGCTGCCTGGGTTATGGGCACGGGAAGAATTTCTGCCATGATGCAATCGACGTATGCAGTCACTGTGGGGGGCCGCACATGAGAACAGAGTGTGCTGATTGGATGGCTAACGCCCCCCCAAGCTGCGTCAATTGCAACAAGGCAAAGCTTGAAAAGGCGGACCACGACGCCTTTAGCGACGACTGCCCGGTGAGGCGGAAGTGAGACGCGTTGGCGAGGTCAACGACAGCGTATTGTTGAGGGCACCAAGTCTGTCTCGAACGCAAATCGCCACGCAGATCTCGCGGCCTCGGTCCACAGGGGTATGGTACTCAAAACAAAAATGTGAAAATATAGATTAATAAAAATAAATAGGGCAATAAAGTAAATTCAAAACGGTAAACTGGGTCCAGTTTCATAAGAAACTGGCCTAGTTTAAAAGGGGTAAAAAAATATTTAAGTACAACAAAAATTAAAGGAACAACAGATAGGAAAACATAGGGAAATTAATGAGTTAAATATATAATAGTAACATAGGCATAGTAGTAATAAATAGTAATAGTGTATGTATGTATTAATTAAGTAACTTATAAATTGTAAAAATAGCAAATTAAGAAATAAATATATATAGAATAATAGTAATGTTAGTTGTATATTATGCAAATAATATATAGTAGCATACGTAATAAAATATTAGAATTAAAAGTAAAAAGGCCAAACTTTGGGATTCATTATTATTAATAGGTCTGCATTTTTGAAATTTTCAAAAAAGCCTAATTTTGACCGAATTTTGCCATTTTTATAAATTAACTGGGATAGTGAGAGGGTAGTCGTGATATTTACAGGTCAGTATATCGGGTATAGTAATACTTAACCTCCCTTTTGAATTTCATAGTTCTGTGTCCAGTAGTTCTCGAGATCTTCTGTGTTGACCCACTAACCTGACCTACTGACCCACTGACCAACTGACCCACTGACCCAGTGACCCAGTGACCCACTGACCTACTGACCCAGTGACCCAGTGGCCCACTGACCCAGTGACCCAGTGACCCAGTGACCCAGTGACCCAGTGACCCAGTGACCTACTGACCCAGTGACCCAGTGACCCAGTGACCCACTGACCTACTGACCCAGTGACCCAGTGGCCCACTGACCCAGTGACCCAGTGACCTACTGACATACTGACCCACTGACCCAGTGACCCAGTGACCCAGTGACCCAGTGACCCACTGACCTACTGACCCAGTGACCCAGTGGCCCACTGACCCACTGACCTACTGACCCAGTGACCCAGTGACCCACTGACCTACTGACCCAGTGACCCAGTGGCCCACTGACCCACTGACCTACTAACCCCGTGACCCAGTGACCTACTGACATACTGACCCACTGACCCAGTGACCCAGTGACCCAGTGACCCAGTGACCCACTGACCTACTGACCCAGTGACCCAGTGACCCAGTGACCCACTGACCTACTGACCCAGTGACCCAGTGGCCCACTGACCCAGTGACCCAGAGACCTACTGACATACTGACCCACTGACCCAGTGACCCAGTGACCCAGTGACCCAGTGACCCAGTGACCCAGTGACCCACTGACCTACTGACCCAGTGACCCAGTGGCCCACTGACTCACTGACCTACTGACCCAGTGACCCAGTGGCCCACTGACCCAGTGACCCAGTGACCTACTGACATACTGACCCACTGACCCAGTGACCCAGTGACCCAGTGACCCAGTGACTTACTGACCTACTGACCCAGTGACCCAGTGGCCCACTGACCCACTGACCTACTGACCCAGTGACCCAGTGACCTACTGACATACTGACCCACTGACCCAGTGCCCCATTGGCCTACTGACCGACTGACCTACAAACCTACTGACTTACTGACCTACATTCAGGGTGCCTTGAACGGGTCTTAAAAATTAGTTTTAAAAATTTTTTATTGCATTGCTGGACGGCAAATTTGACTTCCAAAGATCTTGGAATATTGTAAATAAATATTTTACTTTAGTTTACTTAGTTTATAGGACACATTTAAATTTATTTAAATTCTATTTTACTCTTTTATAATTTTATTGTGTTCTTTTTGAGTTATATAATTGTATTTTATTGTACGTATCCGACGCCCTTTACACGTCGCGTACTTTTACACATTGACGTCCCTAAAAAGCTAGATTTAAGCGAGCTACACAATGTTCGGTATCAGGACTCCGCCCAGCAAGGTGGCGACTGAGAACTCTCCCCCGAAAAGGCCGAAGAGAAGGTAGAGAAGACGGGCCTCCCTTCAAACCATGACCGGACCTTTGCGGTCAGAAGGAGCATCGGGGAGACAGAGGCAAGAGCCGCAAAGACGTCTCCGAAGAGGGTGGTGGTGCCAATAGCGGGCCCCTCGAGGCCAAAAACCCGAACATCATTGACGGACGCCTCGGACGCCCCCCCCCCCCCAAAATCAACTCACCCCTCTAGAGTCGCTGAGGCTAGGGCATACCTGAATAGGGCTAAGCTCTGCCTCAGTAGCTCTAGAAACATTAAAACAGAGTATAAAGAGGGGATCACTGCAGCTGTGGAGCGGCTCTATCAGCTCATGAAGGAGTCAGAGGCCAAAGAAGTAACAAGAATCCAGAGCAAGGGACAGGATGGGAAGAAAGAGGAGGACACTTTACACCCTCCACTTCCTCCTCACCCTGCCCCCTGCAACGAAGAAATATTAAGGAGGATGGATGACCACTCCAAATTAATACGGGAAAATGCAGCCAAGATGGAGTCACTGAGGGAAACCCTAGAAAACCACCAGA
Organism: Philereme transversata; assembly: GCA_963924445.1. Classification (NCBI taxonomy): domain Eukaryota; kingdom Metazoa; phylum Arthropoda; class Insecta; order Lepidoptera; family Geometridae; genus Philereme; species Philereme transversata. The sequence continues at coordinate 12,825,966 of OZ004353.1, forward strand.
AGGCCTTGGAAGTGGCCCCCACCTACGCGAACGTCGTGGCTGGCTCGCCGAAGAGGCCACCGGCAGAGCCAGCTGCGATGCACTCTGTCATAATCACGTCGAAAGACGACCAGGACACCGGAGAGGAGGTTTATGACAGAGTAAGGAAAGCGATAAATGCCAAGGATGAGGGGACAAGAATTGACAGGATCAGAAAGGCCAAGGATCGGAAAGTCATTCTAAGTTGCAAAGACAAGGCAGAACTAAGAAAAGTAAAGGAAAAGTTACCAGAAAAAGGATGTTCTCTCAAAGTAGAGGACATCAAGAATAAGGACCCCCTCTTGGTGCTGTACGGAGTCTCCAAAGTAAATACCGATGAGGATATTGTGAAGGCAATTAGGGGCCAAAATGGAAATTTGCTTGGGGATGTGGGTGAGGGGGACTTCCGCGTCGAGGTCCGGTACAGACGGAGGGCGAGAAACCCGCTTACAGTCCATGTAGTTGCTCGGGTCTCGCCCGCCGTCTGGCAGCGGCTCACGGGCGCGGGTGCCGTCCACATCGACATTCAAAAAGTTAGGGATGCGGACCAGTCTCCCCTGATCCAATGCTCGCGCTGCCTGGGTTATGGGCACGGGAAGAAGTTCTGCCATGATGCAATCGACGTATGCAGTCACTGTGGGGGGCCGCACATGAGAACAGAGTGTGCTGATTGGATGGCTAACGCGCCCCCAAGCTGCGTCAATTGCAACAAGGCAAAGCTTGAAAAGGCGGACCACGACGCCTTTAGCGACGACTGCCCGGTGAGGCGGAAGTGAGACGCGTTGGCGAGGTCAACGACAGCGTATTGTTGAGGGCACCAAGTCTGTCTCGAACGCAAATCGCCACGCAGATCTCGCGGCCTCGGTCCACAGGGGTATGGTACTCAAAACAAAAATGTGAAAATATAGATTAATAAAAATAAATAGGCCAATAAAGTAAATTCAAAACGGTAAACTGGGTCCAGTTTCATAAGAAACTGGCCTAGTTTAAAAGGGGTAAAAAAATATTTAAATACAACAAAAATTAAAGGAACAACAGATAGGAAAACATAGGGAAATTAATGAGTTAAATATATAATAGTAACATAGGCATAGTAGTAATAAATAGTAATAGTGTATGTATGTATTAATTAAGTAACTTATAAATTGTAAAAATAGCAAATTAAGAAATAAATATATATAGAATAATAGTAATGTTAGTTGTATATTATGCAAATAATATATAGTAGCATACGTAATAAAATATTAGAATTAAAAGTAAAAAGGCCAAACTTTGGGATTCATTATTATTAATAGGTCTGCATTTTTGAAATTTTCAAAAAAGCCTAATTTTGACCGAATTTTGCCATTTTTATAAATTAACTGGGATAGTGAGAGGGTAGTCGTGATATTTACAGGTCAGTATATCGGGTATAGTAATACTTAACCTCCCTTTTGAATTTCATAGTTCTGTGTCCAGTAGTTCTCGAGATCTTCTGTGTTGACCCACTAACCTGACCTACTGACCCACTGACCAACTGACCCACTGACCCAGTGACCCAGTGACCCACTGACCTACTGACCCAGTGACCCAGTGGCCCACTGACCCAGTGACCCAGTGACCCAGTGACCCAGTGACCCAGTGACCTACTGACCCAGTGACCCAGTGACCCAGTGACCCACTGACCTACTGACCCAGTGACCCAGTGGCCCACTGACCCAGTGACCCAGTGACCTACTGACATACTGACCCACTGACCCAGTGACCCAGTGACCCAGTGACCCAGTGACCCACTGACCTACTGACCCAGTGACCCAGTGGCCCACTGACCCACTGACCTACTGACCCAGTGACCCAGTGACCCACTGACCTACTGACCCAGTGACCCAGTGGCCCACTGACCCACTGACCTACTGACCCAGTGACCCAGTGACCTACTGACATACTGATCCACTGACCCAGTGACCCAGTGACCCTGTGACCCAGTGACCCACTGACCTACTGACCCAGTGACCCAGTGACCCAGTGACCCACTGACCTACTGACCCAGTGACCCAGTGGCCCACTGACCCAGTGACTCAGTGACCTACTGACATACTGACCCACTGACCCAGTGACCCACTGACCTACTGACCCAGTGACCCAGTGGCCCACTGACCCACTGACCTACTGACCCAGTGACCCAGTGGCCCACTGACCCAGTGACCCAGTGACCTACTGACATACTGACCCACTGACCCAGTGACCCAGTGACCCAGTGACCCAGTGACCCAGTGACCCACTGACCTACTGACCCAGTGACCCAGTGGCCCACTGACCCACTGACCTACTGACCCAGTGACCCAGTGACCTACTGACATACTGACCCACTGACCCAGTGCCCCATTGGCCTACTGACCGACTGACTTACTGACCTACATTCAGGGTGCCTTGAACGGGTCTTAAAAATTAGTTTTTAAAAATTTTTATTGCATTGCTGGACGGCAAATTTGACTTCCAAAGATCTTGGAATATTGTAAATAAATATTTTACTTTAGTTTACTTAGTTTATAGGACACATTTAAATTTATTTAAATTCTATTTTACTCTTTTATAATTTTATTGTGTTCTTTTTGAGTTATATAATTGTATTTTATTGTACGTATCCGACGCCCTTTACACGTCGCATACTTTTACACATTGACGTCCCTAAAAAGCCAGATTTAAGCGAGCTACACAATGTTCGGTATCAGGACTCCGCCCAGCAAGGTGGCGACTGAGAACTCTCCCCCGAAAAAGGCCGAAGAGAAGGTAGAGAAGACGGGCCTCCCTTCAAACCATGACCGGACCTTTGCGGTCAGAAGGAGCATCGGGGAGACAGAGGCAAGAGCCGCAAAGACGTCTCCGAAGAGGGTGGTGGTGCCAATAGCGGGCCCCTCGAGGCCAAAAACCCGAACATCATTGACGGACGCCTCGGACGCCCCCCCCCCCAAAATCAACTCACCCCTCTAGAGTCGCTGAGGCTAGGGCATGCCTGAATAGGGCTAAGCTCTGCCTCAGTAGCTCTAGAAACATTAAAACAGAGTATAAAGAGGGGATCACTGCAGCTGTGGAGCGGCTCTATCAGCTCATGAAGGAGTCAGAGGCCAAAGAAGTAACAAGAATCCAGAGCAAGGGACAGGATGGGAAGAAAGAGGAGGACACTTTACACCCTCCACTTCCTCCTCACCCTGCCCCCTGCAACGAAGAAATATTAAGGAGGATGGATGACCACTCCAAATTAATACGGGAAAATGCAGCCAAGATGGAGTCACTGAGGGAAACCCTAGAAAACCACCAGAAGGCCTTGGAAGTGGCCCCCACCTACGCGAACGTCGTGGCTGGCTCGCCGAAGAGGCCACCGGCAGAGCCAGCTGCGATGCACTCTGTCATAATCACGTCGAAAGACGACCAGGACACCGGAGAGGAGGTTTATGACAGAGTAAGGAAAGCGATAAATGCCAAGGATGAGGGGACAAGAATTGACAGGATCAGAAAGGCCAAGGATCGGAAAGTCATTCTAAGTTGCAAAGACAAGGCAGAACTAAGAAAAGTAAAGGAAAAGTTACCAGAAAAAGGATGTTCTCTCAAAGTAGAGGACATCAAGAATAAGGACCCCCTCTTGGTGCTGTACGGAGTCTCCAAAGTAAATACCGATGAGGATATTGTGAAGGCAATTAGGGGCCAAAATGGAAATTTGCTTGGGGATGTGGGTGAGGGGGACTTCCGCGTCGAGGTCCGGTACAGACGGAGGGCGAGAAACCCGCTTACAGTCCATGTAGTTGCTCGGGTCTCGCCCGCCGTCTGGCAGCGGCTCACGGGCGCGGGTGCCGTCCACATCGACATTCAAAAAGTTAGGGATGCGGACCAGTCTCCCCTGATCCAATGCTCGCGCTGCCTGGGTTATGGGCACGGGAAGAAGTTCTGCCATGATGCAATCGACGTATGCAGTCACTGTGGGGGGCCGCACATGAGAACAGAGTGTGCTGATTGGATGGCTAACGCGCCCCCAAGCTGCGTCAATTGCAACAAGGCAAAGCTTGAAAAGGCGGACCACGACGCCTTTAGCGACGACTGCCCGGTGAGGCGGAAGTGAGACGCGTTGGCGAGGTCAACGACAGCGTATTGTTGAGGGCACCAAGTCTGTCTCGAACGCAAATCGCCACGCAGATCTCGCGGCCTCGGTCCACAGGGGTATGGTACTCAAAACAAAAATGTGAAAATATAGATTAATAAAAATAAATAGGCCAATAAAGTAAATTCAAAACGGTAAACTGGGTCCAGTTTCATAAGAAACTGGCCTAGTTTAAAAGGGGTAAAAAAATATTTAAATACAACAAAAATTAAAGGAACAACAGATAGGAAAACATAGGGAAATTAATGAGTTAAATATATAATAGTAACATAGGCATAGTAGTAATAAATAGTAATAGTGTATGTATGTATTAATTAAGTAACTTATAAATTGTAAAAATAGCAAATTAAGAAATAAATATATATAGAATAATAGTAATGTTAGTTGTATATTATGCAAATAATATATAGTAGCATACGTAATAAAATATTAGAATTAAAAGTAAAAAGGCCAAACTTTGGGATTCATTATTATTAATAGGTCTGCATTTTTGAAATTTTCAAAAAAGCCTAATTTTGACCGAATTTTGCCATTTTTATAAATTAACTGGGATAGTGAGAGGGTAGTCGTGATATTTACAGGTCAGTATATCGGGTATAGTAATACTTAACCTCCCTTTTGAATTTCATAGTTCTGTGTCCAGTAGTTCTCGAGATCTTCTGTGTTGACCCACTAACCTGACCTACTGACCCACTGACCAACTGACCCACTGACCCAGTGACCCAGTGACCCACTGACCTACTGACCCAGTGACCCAGTGGCCCACTGACCCAGTGACCCAGTGACCCAGTGACCCAGTGACCCAGTGACCTACTGACCCAGTGACCCAGTGACCCAGTGACCCACTGACCTACTGACCCAGTGACCCAGTGGCCCACTGACCCAGTGACCCAGTGACCTACTGACATACTGACCCACTGACCCAGTGACCCAGTGACCCAGTGACCCAGTGACCCACTGACCTACTGACCCAGTGACCCAGTGGCCCACTGACCCACTGACCTACTGACCCAGTGACCCAGTGACCCACTGACCTACTGACCCAGTGACCCAGTGGCCCACTGACCCACTGACCTACTGACCCAGTGACCCAGTGACCTACTGACATACTGATCCACTGACCCAGTGACCCAGTGACCCTGTGACCCAGTGACCCACTGACCTACTGACCCAGTGACCCAGTGACCCAGTGACCCACTGACCTACTGACCCAGTGACCCAGTGGCCCACTGACCCAGTGACTCAGTGACCTACTGACATACTGACCCACTGACCCAGTGACCCACTGACCTACTGACCCAGTGACCCAGTGGCCCACTGACCCACTGACCTACTGACCCAGTGACCCAGTGGCCCACTGACCCAGTGACCCAGTGACCTACTGACATACTGACCCACTGACCCAGTGACCCAGTGACCCAGTGACCCAGTGACCCAGTGACCCACTGACCTACTGACCCAGTGACCCAGTGGCCCACTGACCCACTGACCTACTGACCCAGTGACCCAGTGACCTACTGACATACTGACCCACTGACCCAGTGCCCCATTGGCCTACTGACCGACTGACTTACTGACCTACATTCAGGGTGCCTTGAACGGGTCTTAAAAATTAGTTTTTAAAAATTTTTATTGCATTGCTGGACGGCAAATTTGACTTCCAAAGATCTTGGAATATTGTAAATAAATATTTTACTTTAGTTTACTTAGTTTATAGGACACATTTAAATTTATTTAAATTCTATTTTACTCTTTTATAATTTTATTGTGTTCTTTTTGAGTTATATAATTGTATTTTATTGTACGTATCCGACGCCCTTTACACGTCGCATACTTTTACACATTGACGTCCCTAAAAAGCCAGATTTAAGCGAGCTACACAATGTTCGGTATCAGGACTCCGCCCAGCAAGGTGGCGACTGAGAACTCTCCCCCGAAAAAGGCCGAAGAGAAGGTAGAGAAGACGGGCCTCCCTTCAAACCATGACCGGACCTTTGCGGTCAGAAGGAGCATCGGGGAGACAGAGGCAAGAGCCGCAAAGACGTCTCCGAAGAGGGTGGTGGTGCCAATAGCGGGCCCCTCGAGGCCAAAAACCCGAACATCATTGACGGACGCCTCGGACGCCCCCCCCCCCAAAATCAACTCACCCCTCTAGAGTCGCTGAGGCTAGGGCATGCCTGAATAGGGCTAAGCTCTGCCTCAGTAGCTCTAGAAACATTAAAACAGAGTATAAAGAGGGGATCACTGCAGCTGTGGAGCGGCTCTATCAGCTCATGAAGGAGTCAGAGGCCAAAGAAGTAACAAGAATCCAGAGCAAGGGACAGGATGGGAAGAAAGAGGAGGACACTTTACACCCTCCACTTCCTCCTCACCCTGCCCCCTGCAACGAAGAAATATTAAGGAGGATGGATGACCACTCCAAATTAATACGGGAAAATGCAGCCAAGATGGAGTCACTGAGGGAAACCCTAGAAAACCACCAGAAGGCCTTGGAAGTGGCCCCCACCTACGCGAACGTCGTGGCTGGCTCGCCGAAGAGGCCACCGGCAGAGCCAGCTGCGATGCACTCTGTCATAATCACGTCGAAAGACGACCAGGACACCGGAGAGGAGGTTTATGACAGAGTAAGGAAAGCGATAAATGCCAAGGATGAGGGGACAAGAATTGACAGGATCAGAAAGGCCAAGGATCGGAAAGTCATTCTAAGTTGCAAAGACAAGGCAGAACTAAGAAAAGTAAAGGAAAAGTTAACAGAAAAAGGATGTTCTCTCAAAGTAGAGGACATCAAGAATAAGGACCCCCTCTTGGTGCTGTACGGAGTCTCCAAAGTAAATACCGATGAGGATATTGTGAAGGCAATTAGGGGCCAAAATGGAAATTTGCTTGGGGATGTGGGTGAGGGGGACTTCCGCGTCGAGGTCCGGTACAGACGGAGGGCGAGAAACCCGCTTACAGTCCATGTAGTTGCTCGGGTCTCGCCCGCCGTCTGGCAGTGGCTCACCGGCGCGGGTGCCGTCCACATCGACATTCAAAAAGTTAGGGTTGCGGACCAGTCTCCCCTGATCCAATGCTCGCGCTGCCTGGGTTATGGGCACGGGAAGAAGTTCTGCCATGATGCAATCGACGTATGCAGTCACTGTCGGGGGCCGCACATGAGAACAGAGTGTGCAGATTGGATGGCTAACGCCCCCCCAAGCTGCGTCAATTGCAACAAGGCAAAGCTTGAAAAGGCGGACCACGACGCCTTTAGCGACGACTGCCCGGTGAGGCGGAAGTGCGACGCGTTGGCGAGGTCAACGACAGCGTATTGTTGAGGGCACCAAGTCTGTCTCGAACGCAAATCGCCACGCAGATCTCGCGGCCTCGGTCCACAGGGGTATGGTACTCAAAACAAAAATGTGAAAATATAGATTAATAAAAATAAATAGGGCAATAAAGTAAATTCAAAACGGTAAACTGGGTCCAGTTTCATAAGAAACTGGCCTAGTTTAAAAGGGGTAAAAAAATATTTAAGTACAACAAAAATTAAAGGAACAACAGATAGGAAAACATAGGGAAATTAATGAGTTAAATATATAATAGTAACATAGGCATAGTAGTAATAAATAGTAATAGTGTATGTATGTATTAATTAAGTAACTTATAAATTGTAAAAATAGCAAATTAAGAAATAAATATATATAGAATAATAGTAATGTTAGTTGTATATTATGCAAATATTATATAGTAGCATACGTAATAAAATATTAGAATTAAAAGTAAAAAGGCCAAACTTTGGGATTCATTATTATTAATAGGTCTGCATTTTTGAAATTTTCAAAAAAGCCTAATTTTGACCGAATTTTGCCATTTTTATAAATTAACTGGGATAGTGAGAGGGTAGTCGTGATATTTACAGGTCAGTATATCGGGTATAGTAATACTTAACCTCCCTTTTGAATTTCATAGTTCTGTGTCCAGTAGTTCTCGAGATCTTCTGTGTTGACCCACTAACCTGACCTACTGACCCACTGACCAACTGACCCACTGACCCAGTGACCCAGTGACCCACTGACCTACTGACCCAGTGACCCAGTGGCCCACTGACCCAGTGACCCAGTGACCCAGTGACCCAGTGACCCAGTGACCCAGTGACCTACTGACCCAGTGACCCAGTGACCCAGTGACCCACTGACCTACTGACCCAGTGACCCAGTGGCCCACTGACCCAGTGACCCAGTGACCTACTGACATACTGACCCACTGACCCAGTGACCCAGTGACCCAGTGACCCAGTGACCCAGTGACCCACTGACCTACTGACCCAGTGTTCCAGTGGCCCACTGACCCACTGACCTACTGACCCAGTGACCCAGTGACCCACTGACCTACTGACCCAGTGACCCAGTGGCCCACTGACCCACTGACCTACTGACCCAGTGACCCAGTGACCTACTGACATACTGACCCACTGACCCAGTGACCCAGTGACCCAGTGACCCAGTGACCCACTGACCTACTGACCCAGTGACCCAGTGACCCAGTGACCCACTGACCTACTGACCCAGTGACCCAGTGGCCCACTGACCCAGTGACCTACTGACATACTGACCCACTGACCCAGTGACCCAGTGACCCAGTGACCTACTGACCTACTGACCCAGTGACCCAGTGGCCCACTGACCTACTGACCTACTGACCCAGTGACCCAGTGGCCCACTGACCCAGTGACCCAGTGACCTACTGACATACTGACCCACTGACCCAGTGACCCAGTGACCCAGTGACCCAGTGACCCACTGACCTATTGACCCAGTGACCCAGTGACCCAGTGACCCACTGACCTACTGACCCAGTGACCCAGTGGCCCACTGACCCAGTGACCCAGTGACCTACTGACATACTGACCCACTGACCCAGTGACCCAGCGACCCAGTGACCCAGTGACCCACTGACCTACTGACCCAGTGACCCAGTGGCCCACTGACCCACTGACCTACTGACCCAGTGACCCAGTGGCCCACTGACCCAGTGACCCAGTGACCTACTGACATACTGACCCAGTGACCCAGTGACCCAGTGACCCAGTGACCCAGTGACCCAGTGACCCAGTGACCCACTGACCTACTGACCCAGTGACCCAGTGGCCCACTGACCCACTGACCTACTGACCCAGTGACCCAGTGACCTACTGACATACTGACCCACTGACCCAGTGCCCCATTGGCCTACTGACCGACTGACCTACAAACCTACTGACTTACTGACCTACATTCAGGGTGCCTTGAACGGGTCTTAAAAATTAGTTTTAAAAAATTTTTATTGCATTGCTGGACGGCAAATTTGACTTCCAAAGATCTTGGAATATTGTAAATAAATATTTTACTTTAGTTTACTTAGTTTATAGGACACATTTAAATTTATTTAAATTCTATTTTACTCTTTTATAATTTTATTGTGTTCTGTTTGAGTTATATAATTGTATTTTATTGTACGTATCCGACGCCCTTTACACGTCGCATACTTTTACACATTGACGTCCCTAAAAAGCCAGATTTAAGCGAGCTACACAATGTTCGGTATCAGGACTCCGCCCAGCAAGGTGGCGACTGAGAACTCTCCCCCGAAAAAGACCGAAGAGAAGGTAGAGAAGACGGGCCTCCCTTCAAACCATGACCGGACCTTTGCGGTCAGAAGGAGCATCGGGGAGACAGAGGCAAGAGCCGCAAAGACGTCTCCGAAGAGGGTGGTGGTGCCAATAGCGGGCCCCTCGAGGCCAAAAACCTGAACATCATTGACGGACGCCTCGGACGCCCCCCCCCCCCAAAACCAACTCACCCCTCTAGAGTCGCTGAGGCTAGGGCATGCCTGAATAGGGCTAAGATCTGCCTCAGTAGCTATAGAAACATTAAAACAGAGTATAAAGAGGGGATCACTGCAGCTGTGGAGCGGCTCTATCAGCTCGTGAAGGAGTCAGAGGCCAAAGAAGTAATAAGAATCCAGAGCAAGGGACAGGATGGGAAGAAAGAGGAGGACACTTTACACCCTCCACTTCCTCCTCACCCTGCCCCCTGCAACGAAGAAATATTAAGGAGGATGGATGACCACTCCAAATTAATACGGGAAAATGCAGCCAAGATGGAGTCACTGAGGGAAACCCTAGAAAACCACCAGAAGGCCTTGGAAGTGGCCCCCACCTACGCGAACGTCGTGGCTGGCTCGCCGAAGAGGCCACCGGCAGAGCCAGCTGCGATGCACTCTGTCATAATCACGTCGAAAGACGACCAGGACACCGGAGAGGAGGTTTATGACAGAGTAAGGAAAGCGATAAATGCCAAGGATGAGGGGACAAGAATTGACAGGATCAGAAAGGCCAAGGATCGGAAAGTCATTCTAAGTTGCAAAGACAAGGCAGAACTAAGAAAAGTAAAGGAAAAGTTAACAGAAAAAGGATGTTCTCTCAAAGTAGAGGACATCAAGAATAAGGACCCCCTCTTGGTGCTGTACGGAGTCTCCAAAGTAAATACCGATGAGGATATTGTGAAGGCAATTAGGGGCCAAAATGGAAATTTGCTTGGGGATGTGGGTGAGGGGGACTTCCGCGTCGAGGTCCGGTACAGACAGAGGGCGAGAAACCCGCTTACAGTCCATGTAGTTGCTCGGGTCTCGCCCGCCGTCTGGCAGCGGCTCACCGGCGCGGGTGCCGTCCACATCGACATCCAAAAAGTTAGGGTTGCGGACCAGTCTCCCCTGATCCAATGCTCGCGCTGCCTGGGTTATGGGCACGGGAAGAAGTTCTGCCATGATGCAATCGACGTATGCAGTCACTGTGGGGGGCCGCACATGAGAACAGAGTGTGCTGATTGGATGGCTAACGCCCCCCCAAGCTGCGTCAATTGCAACAAGGCAAAGCTTGAAAAGGCGGACCACGACGCCTTTAGCGACGACTGCCCGGTGAGGCGGAAGTGAGACGCGTTGGCGAGGTCAACGACAGCGTATTGTTGAGGGCACCAAGTCTGTCTCGAACGCAAATCGCCACGCAGATCTCGCGGCCTCGGTCCACAGGGGTATGGTACTCAAAACAAAAATGTGAAAATATAGATTAATAAAAATAAATAGGGCAATAAAGTAAATTCAAAACGGTAAACTGGGTCCAGTTTCATAAGAAACTGGCCTAGTTTAAAAGGGGTAAAAAAATATTTAAGTACAACAAAAATTAAAAGAACAACAGATAGGAAAACATAGGGAAATTAATGAGTTAAATATATAATAGTAACATAGGCATAGTAGTAATAAATAGTAATAGTGTATGTATGTATTAATTAAGTAACTTATAAATTGTAAAAATAGCAAATTAAGAAATAAATATATATAGAATAATAGTAATGTTAGTTGTATATTATGCAAATAATATATAGTAGCATACGTAATAAAATATTAGAATTAAAAGTAAAAAGGCCAAACTTTGGGATTCATTATTATTAATAGGTCTGCATTTTTGAAATTTTCAAAAAAGCCTAATTTTGACCGAATTTTGCCATTTTTATAAATTAACTGGGATAGTGAGAGGGTAGTCGTGATATTTACAGGTCAGTATATCGGGTATAGTAATACTTAACCTCCCTTTTGAATTTCATAGTTCTGTGTCCAGTAGTTCTCGAGATCTTCTGTGTTGACCCACTAACCTGACCTACTGACCCACTGACCAACTGACCCACTGACCCAGTGACCCAGTGACCCACTGACCTACTGACCCAGTGACCCAGTGGCCCACTGACCCAGTGACCCAGTGACCTACTGACATACTGACCCACTGACCCAGTGACCCAGTGACCCAGTGACCCAGTGACCCACTGACCTACTGACCCAGTGACCCAGTGACCCAGTGACCCACTGACCTACTGACCCAGTAACCCAGTGGCCCACTGACCCAGTGACCCAGTGACCTACTGACATACTGACCCACTGACCCAGTGACCCAGTGACCCAGTGACCCAGTGACCCACTGACCTACTGACCCAGTGACCCAGTGACCCAGTGACCCACTGACCTACTGACCCAGTGACCCAGTGGCCCACTGACCCAGTGACCCAGTGACCTACTGACATACTGACCCACGGACCCAGTGACCCAGTGACCCAGTGACCCAGTGACCCACTGACCTACTGACCCAGTGACCCAGTGGCCCACTGACCCACTGACCTACTGACCCAGTGACCCAGTGACCTACTGACATACTGACCCACTGACCCAGTGCCCCATTGGCCTACTGACCGACTGACCTACAAACCTACTGACTTACTGACCTACATTCAGGGTGCCTTGAACGGGTCTGAAAAATTAGTTTAAAAAAAAATTTATTGCATTGCTGGACGGCAAATTTGACTTCAAAAGATCTTGGAATATTGTAAATAAATATTTTACTTTAGTTTACTTAGTTTATAGGACACATTTAAATTTATTTAAATTCTATTTTACTCTTTTATAATTTTATTGTGTTCTTTTTGAGTTATATAATTGTATTTTATTGTACGTATCCGACGCCCTTTACACGTCGCATACTTTTACACATTGACGTCCCTAAAAAGCCAGATTTAAGCGAGCTACACAATGTTCGGTATCAGGACTCCGCCCAGCAAGGTGGCGACTGAGAACTCTCCCCCGAAAAAGGCCGAAGAGAAGGTAGAGAAGACGGGCCTCCCTTCAAACCATGACCGGACTTTTGCGGTCAGAAGGAGCATCGGGGAGACAGAGGCAAGAGCCGCAAAGACGTCTCCGAAGAGGGTGGTGGTGCCAATAGCGGGCCCCTCGAGGCCAAAAACCCGAACATCATTGACGGACGCCTCGGACGCCCCCCCCCCCCCCAAAATCAACTCACCCCTCTAGAGTCGCTGAGGCTAGGGCATGCCTGAATAGGGCTAAGCTCTGCCTCAGTAGCTCTAGAAACATTAAAACAGAGTATAAAGAGGGGATCACTGCAGCTGTGGAGCGGCTCTATCAGCTCGTGAAGGAGTCAGAGGCCAAAGAAGTAACAAGAATCCAGAGCAAGGGACAGGATGGGAAGAAAGAGGAGGACACTTTACACCCTCCACTTCCTCCTCACCCTGCTCCCTGCAACGAAGAAATATTAAGGAGGATGGATGACCACTCCAAATTAATACGGGAAAATGCAGCCAAGATGGAGTCACTGAGGGAAACCCTAGAAAACCACCAGAAGGCCTTGGAAGTGGCCCCCACCTACGCGAACGTCGTGGCTGGCTCGCCGAAGAGGCCACCGGCAGAGCCAGCTGCGATGCACTCTGTCATAATCACGTCGAAAGACGACCAGGACACCGGAGAGGAGGTTTATGACAGAGTAAGGAAAGCGATAAATGCCAAGGATGAGGGGACAAGAATTGACAGGATCAGAAATGCCAAGGATCGGAAAGTCATTCTAAGTTGCAAAGACAAGGCAGAACTAAGAAAAGTAAAGGAAAAGTTAACAGAAAAAGGATGTTCTCTCAAAGTAGAGGACATCAAGAATAAGGACCCCCTCTTGGTGCTGTACGGAGTCTCCAAAGTAAATACCGATGAGGATATTGTGAAGGCAATTAGGGGCCAAAATGGAAATTTGCTTGGGGATGTGGGTGAGGGGGACTTCCGCGTCGAGGTCCGGTACAGACGGAGGGCGAGAAACCCGCTTACAGTCCATGTAGTTGCTCGGGTCTCGCCCGCCGTCTGGCAGCGGCTCACCGGCGCGGGTGCCGTCCACATCGACATTCAAAAAGTTAGGGTTGCGGACCAGTCTCCCCTGATCCAATGCTCGCGCTGCCTGGGTTATGGGCACGGGAAGAAGTTCTGCCATGATGCAATCGACGTATGCAGTCACTGTGGGGGGCCGCACATGAGAACAGAGTGTGCTGATTGGATGGCTAACGCCCCCCCAAGCTGCGTCAATTGCAACAAGGCAAAGCTTGAAAAGGCGGACCACGACGCCTTTAGCGACGACTGCCCGGTGAGGCGGAAGTGAGACGCGTTGGCGAGGTCAACGACAGCGTATTGTTGAGGGCACCAAGTCTGTCTCGAACGCAAATCGCCACGCAGATCTCGCGGCCTCGGTCCACAGGGGTATGGTACTCAAAACAAAAATGTGAAAATATAGATTAATAAAAATAAATAGGGCAATAAAGTAAATTCAAAACGGTAAACTGGGTCCAGTTTCATAAGAAGCTGGCCTAGTTTAAAAGGGGTAAAAAAATATTTAAGTACAACAAAAATTAAAGGAACAACAGATAGGAAAACATAGGGAAATTAATGAGTTAAATATATAATAGTAACATAGGCATAGTAGTAATAAATAGTAATAGTGTATGTATGTATTAATTAAGTAACTTATAAATTGTAAAAATAGCAAATTAAGAAATAAATATATATAGAATAATAGTAATGTTAGTTGTATATTATGCAAATAATATATAGTAGCATACGTAATAAAATATTAGAATTAAAAGTAAAAAGGCCAAACTTTGGGATTCATTATTATTAATAGGTCTGCATTTTTGAAATTTTCAAAAAAGCCTAATTTTGACCGAATTTTGCCATTTTTATAAATTAACTGGGATAGGGAGAGGGTAGTCGTGATATTTACAGGTCAGTATATCGGGTATAGTAATACTTAACCTCCCTTTTGAATTTCATAGTTCTGTGTCCAGTAGTTCTCGAGATCTTCTGTGTTGACCCACTAACCTGACCTACTGACCCACTGACCAACTGACCCACTGACCCAGTGACCCAGTGACCCACTGACCTACTGACCCAGTGACCCAGTGGCCCACTGACCCAGTGACCCAGTGACCTACTGACATACTGACCCACTGACCCAGTGACCCAGTGACCCAGTGACCCAGTGACCCAGTGACCCACTGACCTACTGACCCAGTGACCCAGTGACCCAGTGACCCACTGACCTACTGACCCAGTAACCCAGTGGCCCACTGACCCAGTGACCCAGTGACCTACTGACATACTGACCCACTGACCCAGTGACCCAGTGACCCAGTGACCCAGTGACCCACTGACCTACTGACCCAGTGACCCAGTGACCCAGTGACCCACTGACCTACTGACCCAGTGACCCAGTGGCCCACTGACCCAGTGACCCAGTGACCTACTGACATACTGACCCACTGACCCAGTGACCCAGTGACCCAGTGACCCAGTGACCCACTGACCTACTGACCCAGTGACCCAGTGGCCCACTGACCCACTGACCTACTGACCCAGTGACCCAGTGACCTACTGACTTACTGACCCACTGACCCAGTGCCCCATTGGCCTACTGACCGACTGACCTACAAACCTACTGACTTACTGACCTACATTCAGGGTGCCTTGAACGGGTCTGAAAAATTAGTTTAAAAAAAATTTTATTGCATTGCTGGACGGCAAATTTGACTTCAAAAGATCTTGGAATATTGTAAATAAATATTTTACTTTAGTTTACTTAGTTTATAGGACACATTTAAATTTATTTAAATTCTATTTTACTCTTTTATAATTTTATTGTGTTCTTTTTGAGTTATATAATTGTATTTTATTGTACGTATCCGACGCCCTTTACACGTCGCATACTTTTACACATTGACGTCCCTAAAAAGCCAGATTTAAGCGAGCTACACAATGTTCGGTATCAGGACTCCGCCCAGCAAGGTGGCGACTGAGAACTCTCCCCCGAAAAAGGCCGAAGAGAAGGTAGAGAAGACGGGCCTCCCTTCAAACCATGACCGGACTTTTGCGGTCAGAAGGAGCATCGGGGAGACAGAGGCAAGAGCCGCAAAGACGTCTCCGAAGAGGGTGGTGGTGCCAATAGCGGGCCCCTCGAGGCCAAAAACCCGAACATCATTGACGGACGCCTCGGACGCCCCCCCCCCCCAAAATCAACTCACCCCTCTAGAGTCGCTGAGGCTAGGGCATGCCTGAATAGGGCTAAGCTCTGCCTCAGTAGCTCTAGAAACATTAAAACAGAGTATAAAGAGGGGATCACTGCAGCTGTGGAGCGGCTCTATCAGCTCGTGAAGGAGTCAGAGGCCAAAGAAGTAACAAGAATCCAGAGCAAGGGACAGGATGGGAAGAAAGAGGAGGACACTTTACACCCTCCACTTCCTCCTCACCCTGCTCCCTGCAACGAAGAAATATTAAGGAGGATGGATGACCACTCCAAATTAATACGGGAAAATGCAGCCAAGATGGAGTCACTGAGGGAAACCCTAGAAAACCACCAGAAGGCCTTGGAAGTGGCCCCCACCTACGCGAACGTCGTGGCTGGCTCGCCGAAGAGGCCACCGGCAGAGCCAGCTGCGATGCACTCTGTCATAATCACGTCGAAAGACGACCAGGACACCGGAGAGGAGGTTTATGACAGAGTAAGGAAAGCGATAAATGCCAAGGATGAGGGGACAAGAATTGACAGGATCAGAAAGGCCAAGGATCGGAAAGTCATTCTAAGTTGCAAAGACAAGGCAGAACTAAGAAAAGTAAAGGAAAAGTTAACAGAAAAAGGATGTTCTCTCAAAGTAGAGGACATCAAGAATAAGGACCCCCTCTTGGTGCTGTACGGAGTCTCCAAAGTAAATACCGATGAGGATATTGTGAAGGCAATTAGGGGCCAAAATGGAAATTTGCTTGGGGATGTGGGTGAGGGGGACTTCCGCGTCGAGGTCCGGTACAGACGGAGGGCGAGAAACCCGCTTACAGTCCATGTAGTTGCTCGGGTCTCGCCCGCCGTCTGGCAGCGGCTCACCGGCGCGGGTGCCGTCCACATCGACATTCAAAAAGTTAGGGTTGCGGACCAGTCTCCCCTGATCCAATGCTCGCGCTGCCTGGGTTATGGGCACGGGAAGAAGTTCTGCCATGATGCAATCGACGTATGCAGTCACTGTGGGGGGCCGCACATGAGAACAGAGTGTGCTGATTGGATGGCTAACGCCCCCCCAAGCTGCGTCAATTGCAACAAGGCAAAGCTTGAAAAGGCGGACCACGACGCCTTTAGCGACGACTGCCCGGTGAGGCGGAAGTGAGACGCGTTGGCGAGGTCAACGACAGCGTATTGTTGAGGGCACCAAGTCTGTCTCGAACGCAAATCGCCACGCAGATCTCGCGGCCTCGGTCCACAGGGGTATGGTACTCAAAACAAAAATGTGAAAATATAGATTAATAAAAATAAATAGGGCAATAAAGTAAATTCAAAACGGTAAACTGGGTCCAGTTTCATAAGAAACTGGCCTAGTTTAAAAGGGGTAAAAAAATATTTAAGTACAACAAAAATTAAAGGAACAACAGATAGGAAAACATAGGGAAATTAATGAGTTAAATATATAATAGTAACATAGGCATAGTAGTAATAAATAGTAATAGTGTATGTATGTATTAATTAAGTAACTTATAAATTGTAAAAATAGCAAATTAAGAAATAAATATATATAGAATAATAGTAGTGTTAGTTGTATATTATGCAAATAATATATAGTAGCATACGTAATAAAATATTAGAATTAAAAGTAAAAAGGCCAAACTTTGGGATTCATTATTATTAATAGGTCTGCATTTTTGAAATTTTCAAAAAAGCCTAATTTTGACCGAATTTTGCCATTTTTATAAATTAACTGGGATAGTGAGAGGGTAGTCGTGATATTTACAGGTCAGTATATCGGGTATAGTAATACTTAACCTCCCTTTTGAATTTCATAGTTCTGTGTCCAGTAGTTCTCGAGATCTTCTGTGTTGACCCACTAACCTGACCTACTGACCCACTGACCAACTGACCCACTGACCCAGTGACCCAGTGACCCACTGACCTACTGACCCAGTGACCCAGTGGCCCACTGACCCAGTGACCCAGTGACCTACTGACATACTGACCCACTGACCCAGTGACCCACTGACCTACTGACCCAGTGACCCAGTGACCCAGTGACCCACTGACCTACTGACCCAGTGACCCAGTGGCCCACTGACCCAGTGACCCAGTGACCTACTGACATACTGACCCACTGACCCAGTGACCCAGTGACCCAGTGACCCACTGACCTACTGACCCAGTGACCCAGTGACCCACTGACCTACTGACCCAGTGACCCAGTGGCCCACTGACCCAGTGACCCAGTGACCCAGTGACTTACTGACATACTGACCCACTGACCCAGTGACCCAGTGACCCAGTGACCCACTGACCTACTGACCCAGTGACCCAGTGGCCCAGTGACCCAGTGACCCAGTGACCCACTGACCTACTGACCCAGTGACCCAGTGACCCAGTGACCCACTGACCTACTGACCCAGTGACCCAGTGGCCCACTGACCCAGTGACCCAGTGACCTACTGACATACTGACCCACTGACCCAGTGACCCAGTGACCCAGTGACCCAGTGACCCACTGACCTACTGACCCAGTGACCCAGTGGCCCACTGACCCACTGACCTACTGACCCAGTGGCCCACTGACCCAGTGACCCAGTGACCTACTGACATACTGACGCACTGACCCAGTTACCCAGTGACCCAGTGACCCAGTGACCCACTGACCTACTGACCCAGTGACCCAGTGGCCCACTGACCCACTGACCTACTGACCCAGTGACCCAGTGACCTACTGACATACTGACCCACTGACCCAGTGCCCCATTGGCCTACTGACCGACTGACCTACAAACCTACTGACTTACTGACCTACATTCAGGGTGCCTTGAACGGGTCTTAAAAATTAGTTTTAAAAATTTTTTATTGCATTGCTGGACGGCAAATTTGACTTCTAAAGATCTTGGAATATTGTAAATAAATATTTTACTTTAGTTTACTTAGTTTATAGGACACATATAAATTTATTTAAATTCTATTTTACTCTTTTATAATTTTATTGTGTTCTTTATGAGTTATATAATTGTATTTTATTGTACGTATCCGACGCCCTTTACACGTCGCATACTTTTACACATTGACGTCCCTAAAAAGCCAGATTTAAGCGAGCTACACAATGTTCGGTATCAGGACTCCGCCCAGCAAGGTGGCGACTGAGAACTCTCCCCCGAAAAAGGCCGAAGAGAAGGTAGAGAAGACGGGCCTCCCTTCAAACCATGACCGGACCTTTGCGGTCAGAAGGAGCATCGGGGAGACAGAGGCAAGAGCCGCAAAGACGTCTCCGAAGAGGGTGGTGGTGCCAATAGCGGGCCCCTCGAGGCCAAAAACCCGAACATCATTGACGGACGCCTCGGACGCCCCCCCCCCCCCCCCAAAATCAACTCACCCCTCTAGAGTCGCTGAGGCTAGGGCATGCCTGAATAGGGCTAAGCTCTGCCTCAGTAGCTCTAGAAACATTAAAACAGAGTATAAAGAGGGGATCACTGCAGCTGTGGAGCGGCTCTATCAGCTCGTGAAGGAGTCAGAGGCCAAAGAAGTAACAAGAATCCAGAGCAAGGGACAGGATGGGAAGAAAGAGGAGGACACTTTACACCCTCCACTTCCTCCTCACCCTGCCCCCTGCAACGAAGAAATATTAAGGAGGATGGATGACCACTCCAAATTAATACGGGAAAATGCAGCCAAGATGGAGTCACTGAGGGAAACCCTAGAAAACCACCAGAAGGCCTTGGAAGTGGCCCCCACCTACGCGAACGTCGTGGCTGGCTCGCCGAAGAGGCCATCGGCAGAGCCAGCTGCGATGCACTCTGTCATAATCACGTCGAAAGACGACCAGGACACCGGAGAGGAGGTTTATGACAGAGTAAGGAAAGCGAAAAATGCCAAGGATGAGGGGACAAGAATTGACAGGATCAGAAAGGCCAAGGATCGGAAAGTCATTCTAAGTTGCAAAGACAAGGCAGAACTAAGAAAAGTAAAGGAAAAGTTAACAGAAAAAGGATGTTCTCTCAAAGTAGAGGACATCAAGAATAAGGACCCCCTCTTGGTGCTGTACGGAGTCTCCAAAGTAAATACCGATGAGGATATTGTGAAGGCAATTAGGGGCCAAAATGGAAATTTGCTTGGGGATGTGGGTGAGGGGGACTTCCGCGTCGAGGTCCGGTACAGACGGAGGGCGAGAAACCCGCTTACAGTCCATGTAGTTGCTCGGGTCTCGCCCGCCGTCTGGCAGCGACTCACCGGCGCGGGTGCCGTCCACATCGACATCCAAAAAGTTAGGGTTGCGGACCAGTCTCCCCTGATCCAATGCTCGCGCTGCCTGGGTTATGGGCACGGGAAGAAGTTCTGCCATGATGCAATCGACGTATGCAGTCACTGTGGGGGGGCCGCACATGAGAACAGAGTGTGCTGATTGGATGGCTAACGCCCCCCCAAGCTGCGTCAATTGCAACAAGGCAAAGCTTGAAAAGGCGGACCACGACGCCTTTAGCGACGACTGCCCGGTGAGGCGGAAGTGAGACGCGTTGGCGAGGTCAACGACAGCGTATTGTTGAGGGCACCAAGTCTGTCTCGAACGCAAATCGCCACGCAGATCTCGCGGCCTCGGTCCACAGGGGTATGGTACTCAAAACAAAATGTGAAAATATAGATTAATAAAAATAAATAGGGCAATAAAGTAAATTCAAAACGGTAAACTGGGTCCAGTTTCATAAGAAACTGGCCTAGTTTAAAAGGGGTAAAAAAATATTACAACAAAAATTAAAGGAACAACAGATAGGAAAACATAGGGAAATTAATGAGTTAAATATATAATAGTAACATAGGCATAGTAGTAATAAATAGTAATAGTGTATGTATGTATTAATTAAGTAACTTATAAATTGTAAAAATAGCAAAATAAGAAATAAATATATATAGAATAATAGTAATGTTAGTTGTATATTATGCAAATAATATATAGTAGCATACGTAATAAAATATTAGAATTAAAAGTAAAAAGGCCAAACTTTGGGATTCATTATTATTAATAGGTCTGCATTTTTGAAATTTTCAAATAAGCCTAATTTTGACCGAATTTTGCCATTTTTATAAACTAGCTGTTACCCGCGACTTCGTCTGCGTAGAACTACTACTTCGTGTAAATTTGTTTGGACTGAATAGGCTCTGAAACTATAATGAAACGATTCTAATGAAGCCGGCACATTGAATTATTGAGATTAACATAGGTAGACTTTTCCTGACCCTGATCCATGACTTAACTTAGTTTAATACGTTTTTGTATACGACATTTTTTGTTTTTCCTTCTTTGGTCAAAACATGTAGGTTTTGTGGACTCGATACTCGTGAGCACGCCACATACAGTTGCCCATGGGAGAAACAGTTTTTTTCTAAATGAACACCAGCTACTTTGAGTGTCTGTCCTTGAGCTTTGTTTATCGTCATAGCGAATGCTGCTTTCAGGGGAAATTGTACTCTTTTGAATTGGAATGGCAAATCGGTAGGGATTATTGGAATACGGGGAATTAACACTTCTTCTCCCTTTGCTGTTCCTGTCATAATTATTGCTCTCACAATATTGCGTCCCAGGTGTGTAATTTGTAGACGTGTGCCATTACACATTCTTGGTGCGTCAAGATTTCGCATCAACAGGACCGGGACACCTACTTTTAGCCTCAACTTATGGGAAGGCACCCCCGATAATTCTAAGGAGTTAAGAAATTCTACAGGGAACGATGTCACTTGCTCAGTGTCCATGACATTGTCTACGGACAGATACTCAACAAAATCACCTTCCACATCTGACATGATTTGTTCGTTGATCTGCCCCACTACTTCGTTTGTCGGTGCTAAAATTGCCCTTTCGCACAGCCATTGTCTGTTCTTCATATTGATTGCAAGATCGGGATAGACGTTGTTCTTTAAGTCATCCATGTTACAGACAACATTACAAAATTCACGATTCAATGTAATCATTCCGTCACTATTTGTTTCCATACGGTCTTCTCCGATTTTCAGAAGAGCATCCGCATATTGCACCAATTGTGTATCACTGTGCAGTTGTACTCGCATATTTGTAGTCAGACAAAAATTTTTTACATGCACCCATAATGGAGACGCTTTTAAACATGCATTTATTTCATCTGCCGGCGTGCCTCTAGTAATTACCGGCAGAGTCTGTCTAAAATCGCCAGCTAAAAGTACCAATGGTGGTATGGACCACCCATGATACTTTGGTTACTCTTAATATCTTTTATGGTCCGATCTAGTGCTTCTATCGCTCTTTTGTGGGACATGGTACATTCATCCCAAACCAACAGCTTACATTGCTGTAACATTCGTCCACGGTCACTATTTTTAGTAATGTTACAAACTGGCATTTCCTCATGAGCTAAGTTCAATGGCAGTTTAAGTACTGAATGTGCCGTTCGGCCACCATTAAGTAACGTAGCTGCTATTCCAGAAGAAGCTACAGCAACAGCAACTCCTTTATCTTTACGAATTTGGGCTAAAAGTAAATTTAAAAGAAATGTTTTACCCGTGCCTCCTGGCGCATCCAAAAAGAATAAACCACCTTCGCCACTTTCGATTTTTTGCACAACATTCTCAAAAACTAATCTTTGTTCTGGGTTTAGACGCGGAACAGACTCAGTTATTTGTTGTTGTAAAGAAGCAGCATCGTAACTCAATTCTCTTATTATATCACTGCAAACTTCCCCAGTTCTTTGCGGCCTGCTCAACCCAAAATCTGACAAATCTTTCCCAGTTATAGTTATGACTTGGTCTTCTATCTTTGTTAGGGCTTCATTAAAAATGAAATCATTGTATGTAACGTTTGGATTATGATGTTGTACTCTGTGTAAAATATCGTCGGCCATTTGAATTTTGTACCTTTCCCACAGTTGTTGAGGGTTTGAAAGCCCACATGTCGGTATTAGTATAGCAAAAAGCATTCTCACCTTGGCCGCTGATCTACATTGTGCAGCCTCTTCCAGTGTTATATTCCAATGATTGTCATCCTCCAATAATCCTCTTGCCTCACATGCCTCTCGAAATGTTGAAAATTCTTGATTGTTGTATTTTTTGAGATCATTGAAAGAGGTTGGCCCACGCACATGGTGTAGAAGCATCCTTAAACAAAAACATTCCATGTTAGTAACATGGACTGTGTAAACCCGTCCTAAGGCATCTCCAGATTTGACACCAGGCCAGTTCTGAACCGAAGTTCCTTGAATTCGGCGTTTCCAAGTTTTTCTGGTTGCGTCCCATGTGTAATATCTCGGTACCTCAGCATACATAAGAGTTCTTGCAAACTCATCTCTTATGCAAAGTTCAAAAAAAGCTGTAAGGGTGGTTTTTGGTCGAGTAGATAGTCGCTCGTGGAAATTATCTTCTGTAAAATAAACTCGTTCACCGTTCTCTAAGTGTACACTTAGATGTGTAACGGTGGGGTGCCTTTCGTGCAACGGGAACCCTAATAACCGCCACACGGCTTCGTTGCTGCTAACATAACGACCAGATTGATATGTATGTACTTCATTTACGCGATTTGCAAGCTCTGTGCTCCTAAAATTGAAAATAGCTTGGTCACTGCCTTTGTTAATATATTTGCAGATATATTTGATAGCGCGCACTGAACTGCAAGCCTCAACATTTATATGGGCGTTAAATATTTTTAATAGAATAGCGGAATAAGGGACCACCCAACTATTATCAATAGTGACGTAACTCCCATTTCGTAGTTTCACAGATGCCGTTCGACCTCCGTCTGCTGGTGCTCTTCTACGATAGAGTGGGTATCCGTTTTCACTGTGGACAGTGTCTTTGTGTAATTTGCGAGGAAATTTCTTTGTGCATTTTCCATCTTTCATGCAAGGGCACTGAGGATTTTCAGGTCCACATGGACCATGAATCATGTTTTTAACTATAATATCATGAAGTGTCTTGTCAGTGCTTGGATCGGGTATTTCTGCGCTGATAATATTATCAATTTGATCGGGTCTCAACTTGTCTTTTAACCACAATAATATGTGGACATGTGGTAGGCCACGCTTCTGCCACTCTATGGAATACATAAAGCAGATCACTTCTCCAAATATTCTGCCTTTGGAAATAACAGACATAAGTTTTTTAACTTTCAACCTAAAAACTCTTGCGACTACATCATGCCTATCAATCGCGCTTTGACCCGGCATTAATTCATTTACTATTTCCGGCCATGCTGGGTTGCAAGTAAACGTAACGAATAAGTCAGGGCGACCATATGTACGTACATAAGCAAACGCATCCTGAGTATATTCGTGTAAGTACCTCGGACTATTTACAAATGAAGACGGTAAAATTATCATTCTACCAATATCATTTGGATTTAGATTAGCGTCATTCGCTACTGCGTCTTGAAGGTGGATATAATTTTCTGCTCTTAATTTAGTTTGATTTAATGTTATGTATCGTAATCGTTCACTTTCTACCTTAACGTACATATCAACATAAAACTGATTGGCCAGTTGCCTGCATCGTGATATAATATTAAAATCATTTTCTCTAATCATGATATGAAAGGCATAAAAGTCCATACATGATACCTTTTTGTTAGGCAAGGGCAGGCCAGTTACAGGATCGACTTGTGGAATTTGAAAGTGATACCCTTCTTGCCCTTTGCTAAATATTAGCGGATATTGTAACGCATCGTAAAATTTATGTGTATCCGGCACCCTAGTTAGTGTGTTATCACGGGCATGTAAAACTATATCACGGGAAGCAAACTGTTCACCACAAACCATGGCTGCGACTTCATTTATTAAAGGTGCATTATATCGTCTTTCGTGTTCCCCACTTGGTGTACGATCTGGGTGAATCACCAACTTATAATCATCTCCCGGCATTCTTTCTAAGGCTGTTGTGAAAGTGTTTATTAGGCGGTTATGTTCATGCAACATTCTCTGAATCTTTAAGACAATATCCTTTTCTACTAATTGAATGTTTTGACACCTGCGGTCAACCTCGTCGTTTTCATTTCCCATAAAATAAATCTGTAAAAATTTTGGTTGCTCATTATTTGTAGGAAGCAAAGAACCAATCCTATGATAGATTTGACCTTGAATTGTAAAAGTAGATGAAAACCCAGGCATAACCACCTCATTTTCTACACCAAATGACGTCATTTGAAAGCATGAATTATATTTCCTTATTTTGATTAAAAAACGCCGCGATTCGTTGTTATCACCTAAAAGTAAAGACTTCAATGGTTCCTCTGGTTCTCCAAGTATTGGAATTGAAACCTTGCCACCAGAACAACACATACCCGGAGTTTCTTCTTTCCACTTGAGTGCTTCACAATGTATACATTTTTTATCCATTCCACCTATGAGAAGTAATCGATGGTTATTATACTCAATCGATGGGTCATAATCAAAAGCAGCATTGTGGAATGCTCCCCATGTATACATTGTAAACGCATTTCTCCTTTCTGACTGCCGTTCAGCATTTAACACACGTCGTCTTTGGGATTCTTCTGGCATCTCTGCAGCTATCAATGATGCGTGTCGCTCAGCATCTAAAATCTGCCGGGCCTGAGTCTGTTCATAGGTCTCGGCAGCTCTTTGCGTTGCGTGTCGCTCAGCATCTATAATCTGCCGGGCCTGAGTCTGTTCATAGGTTTCGGCAGCTCTTTGCGTTGCGTGTCGCTCAGCATCTAAAATCTGCCGGGCCTGAGTCTGTTCATAGGTCTCGGCAGCTCTTTGCGTTGCGTGTCGCTCAGCATCTAAAATCTGCCGGGCCTGAGTTTGTTCATAGGTCTCGGCAGCTCTTTGCGTTGCGTGTCGCTCAGCATCTAAAATCTGCCGGGCCTGAGTCTGCTCCTCAGATTCTTGGGATCTAGCTACTTGCGCAGTTCGAGCTCTTTTAGAGCTACGCGCTAAATTAGATTTACGCTTGCGAGGCATATTACTTAACCAGTTACCTACCTAAAGTAATAAAAACAGGTAAGTACTTATGCAAAAAAAAATTCTTTAGCTGACAAAAAAATTTAGTTAAAGGTACTGAGTACGAAACTATACTTAAGGTAGGTACTTATACACATTGCATGAAATAAAAGAAAAACAAAACGAATTGCTAAACTAAAACTAAATGTTAAAAAAAATATACTATCCACATGGAATAAAAACAAAATGAATCGATAAAATTATATGCGAAACTACTGGAACTATTTTATCCACATGGAATAAAAACAAAATGAATCGATAAAATTATATGCTAAACTACTGGAACTATTTTATTCACAAAACAACATTACTTACCTATTAATACTCAATAAAAACTATGCTGACCTTCTTAGGTACCGTAACTACTTACTAAATGTGAAAAAACTTAAAAAAACCTGCCTACTAATCTACTACAATTTTATACCTATCCTAAAAAATGAATTAAAGTATTTATTTTACCTATTAACTATAATTCTACCTACTACTAACTTATGCTAAACTAATAATAACAACCAAAACAACTAAGTAAATAACACAAAATGCTTATCCAAGAAACCCTAAACACCAATGAAAACGTAAAGAAAGCGAATACGTTGCAGCTCAAAATTGTAGATATCGCATGCGTCCGCCAACGACGTCTGCCCTCACGTGTCTGCCCGTTCGGGTAAGCATACTTTGTGATCTACACTCCTCCCACCGAGCCATCCGCGTCCCCCGCACGTCTTTGCCGCCGCGCCGCGCAGCGCGCCCGCGCCCGCCAGCCCCGCCACACCACACCATGCATCGTCACACTCACACATTCATAGTGTATAGGCCGATGGGCCTGATGGACATGTCAGGCAGAAAGTATTCTAAAAGCTGGCTAGGAGTATTTGAATTATGCGATACATAACTGCACCCCGCGTTTTCACCCGCATAATTCCGGGATCGGGATCGGGATAAAAAGTAAAGATGTCCTTTCCCAAGGTTCCATCTATCTCTATACCAAAATTCATCAAAATCGGTTCAGCGGTTTAGGCGTGAAAACGAAACAGACAGACTGTCTATGTCTTTCCCCAAGGTTCCATCTATCTCTATACCAAAATTCATTTAGTAGGCATATACGATACATAACTGCACCCTGCGTTATCTATCACTCGCATAATTACGGGATCGGGATCGGGATCGGGATAAAAGGTTGCCTTTGTCCTTTTCCAAGGTTCCATTTATCACTATAACAAAATTCATTTAGTAGGGATATACGATACACAACTGCACTCTGCGTTTCCACCCGTATAATTCCGGGATCGGGATCGGGATCTGGATAAAAAGTACCCTATGTCCTTTCCCAAGGTTCCATCTATCTCTATACCAAAATTCATCAAAATCGGTTCAGCGGTTTAGGCGTGAAAAGGTAACAGACAGACAGACAGACAGACAGAGTTACTTTCGCATTTATAATATTAGTAGGGATTAACTGGGATAGTGAGAGGGTAGTCGTGATATTTACAGGTCAGTATATCGGGTATAGTAATACTTAACCTCCCTTTTGAATTTCATAGTTCTGTGTCCAGTAGTTCTCGAGATCTTCTGTGTTGACCCACTAACCTGACCTACTGACCCACTGACCAACTGACCCACTGACCCAGTGACCCAGTGACCCACTGATCTACTGACCCAGTGACCCAGTGGCCCACTGACCCAGTGACCCAGTGACCTACTGACATACTGACCCACTGACCCAGTGACCCAGTGACCCACTGACCTACTGACCCAGTGACCCAGTGGCCCACTGACCCACTGACCTACTGACCCAGTGACCCAGTGACCCACTGACCTACTGACCCAGTGACCCAGTGGCCCACTGACCCACTGACCTACTGACCCAGTGACCCAGTGACCTACTGACATACTGACCCGCTGACCCAGTGACCCAGTGACCCAGTGACCCACTGACCTACTGACCCAGTGACCCAGTGACCCAGTGACCCACTGACCTACTGACCCAGTGACCCAGTGGCCCACTGACCCAGTGACCCAGTGACCTACTGACATACTGACCCACTGACCCAGTGACCCAGTGACCCAGTGACCCAGTGACCCACTGACCTACTGACCCAGTGACCCAGTGGCCCACTGACCCACTGACCTACTGACCCAGTGACCCAGTGGCCCACTGACCCAGTGACCCAGTGACCTACTGACATACTGACCCACTGACCCAGTGACCCAGTGATCCAGTGACCCAGTGACCCACTGACCTACTGACCCAGTGACCCAGTGGCCCACTGACCCACTGACCTACTGACCCAGTGACCCAGTGACCTACTGACATACTGACCCACTGACCCAGTGCCCCATTGGCCTACTGACCGACTGACCTACAAACCTACTGACTTACTGACCTACATTCAGGGTGCCTTGAACGGGTCTTAAAAATTAGTTTTAAAAATTTTTTATTGCATTGCTGGACGGCAAATTTGACTTCTAAAGATCTTGGAATATTGTAAATAAATATTTTACTTTAGTTTACTTAGTTTATAGGACACATATAAATTTATTTAAATTCTATTTTACTCTTTTATAATTTTATTGTGTTCTTTTTGAGTTATATAATTGTATTTTATTGTACGTATCCGACGCCCTTTACACGTCGCATACTTTTACACATTGACGTCCCTAAAAAGCCAGATTTAAGCGAGCTACACAATGTTCGGTATCAGGACTCCGCCCAGCAAGGTGGCGACTGAGAACTCTCCCCCGAAAAAGGCCGAAGAGAAGGTAGAGAAGACGGGCCTCCCTTCAAACCATGACCGGACCTTTGCGGTCAGAAGGAGCATCGGGGAGACAGAGGCAAGAGCCGCAAAGACGTCTCCGAAGAGGGTGGTGGTGCCAATAGCGGGCCCCTCGAGGCCAAAAACCCGAACATCATTGACGGACGCCTCGGACGCCCCCCCCCCCCCCCAAAATCAACTCACCCCTCTAGAGTCGCTGAGGCTAGGGCATGCCTGAATAGGGCTAAGCTCTGCCTCAGTAGCTCTAGAAACATTAAAACAGAGTATTAAGAGGGGATCACTGCAGCTGTGGAGCGGCTCTATCAGCTCGTGAAGGAGTCAGAGGCCAAAGAAGTAACAAGAATCCAGAGCAAGGGACAGGATGGGAAGAAAGAGGAGGACACTTTACACCCCCACTTCCTCCTCACCCTGCCCCCTGCAACGAAGAAATATTAAGGAGGATGGATGACCACTCCAAATTAATACGGGAAAATGCAGCCAAGATGGAGTCACTGAGGGAAACCCTAGAAAACCACCAGAAGGCCTTGGAAGTGGCCCCCACCTACGCGAACGTCGTGGCTGGCTCGCCGAAGAGGCCACCGGCAGAGCCAGCTGCGATGCACTCTGTCATAATCACGTCGAAAGACGACCAGGACACCGGAGAGGAGGTTTATGACAGAGTAAGGAAAGCGATAAATGCCAAGGATGAGGGGACAAGAATTGACAGGATCAGATAGGCCAAGGATCGGAAAGTCATTCTAAGTTGCAAAGACAAGGCAGAACTAAGAAAAGTAAAGGAAAAGTTAACAGAAAAAGGATGTTCTCTCAAAGTAGAGGACATCAAGAATAAGGACCCCCTCTTGGTGCTGTACGGAGTCTCCAAAGTAAATACCGATGAGGATATTGTGAAGGCAATTAGGGGCCAAAATGGAAATTTGCTTGGGGATGTGGGTGAGGGGGACTTCCGCGTCGAGGTCCGGTACAGTCCATGTAGTTGCTCGGGTCTCGCCCGCCGTCTGGCAGCGGCTCACCGGCGCGGGTGCCGTCCACATCGACATCCAAAAAGTTAGGGTTGCGGACCAGTCTCCCCTGATCCAATGCTCGCGCTGCCTGGGTTATGGGCACGGGAAGAAGTTCTGCCATGATGCAATCGACGTATGCAGTCACTGTGGGGGGCCGCACATGAGAACAGAGTGTGCTGATTGGATGGCTAACGCCCCCCCAAGCTGCGTCAATTGCAACAAGGCAAAGCTTGAAAAGGCGGACCACGACGCCTTTAGCGACGACTGCCCGGTGAGGCGGAAGTGAGACGCGTTGGCGAGGTCAACGACAGCGTATTGTTGAGGGCACCAAGTCTGTCTCGAACGCAAATCGCCACGCAGATCTCGCGGCCTCGGTCCACAGGGGTATGGTACTCAAAACAAAAATGTGAAAATATAGATTAATAAAAATAAATAGGGCAATAAAGTAAATTCAAAACGGTAAACTGGGTCCAGTTTCATAAGAAACTGGCCTAGTTTAAAAGGGGTAAAAAAATATTTAAGTACAACAAAAATTAAAAGAACAACAGATAGGAAAACATAGGGAAATGAATGAGTTAAATATATAATAGTAACATAGGCATAGTAGTAATAAATAGTAATAGTGTATGTATGTATTAATTAAGTAACTTATAAATTGTAAAAATAGCAAATTAAGAAATAAATATATATAGAATAATAGTAATGTTAGTTGTATATTATGCAAATAATATATAGTAGCATACGTAATAAAATATTAGAATTAAAAGTAAAACGGCCAAACTTTGGGATTCATTATTATTATTAGGTCTGCATTTTTGAAATTTTCAAAAAAGCCTAATTTTGACCGAATTTTGCCATTTTTATAAATTAACTGGGATAGTGAGAGGGTAGTCGTGATATTTACAGGTCAGTATATCGGGTATAGTAATACTTAACCTCCCTTTTGAATTTCATAGTTCTGTGTCCAGTAGTTCTCGAGATCTTCTGTGTTGACCCACTAACCTGACCTACTGACCCACTGACCAACTGACCCACTGACCCAGTGACCCAGTGACCCACTGACCTACTGACCCAGTGACCCAGTGGCCCACTGACCCAGTGACCCAGTGACCTACTGACATACTGACCCACTGACCCAGTGACCCAGTGACCCAGTGACCCAGTGACCCACTGACCTACTGACCCAGTGACCCAGTGACCCACTGACCTACTGACCCAGTGACCCAGTGGCCCACTGACCCAGTGACCCAGTGACCCAGTGACCTACTGACATACTGACCCACTGACCCAGTGACCCAGTGACCCAGTGACCCAGTGACCCACTGACATACTGACCCACTGACCCAGTGACCCAGTGACCCACTGACCTACTGACCCAGTGACCCAGTGACCCACTGACCTACTGACCCAGTGACCCAGTGGCCCACTGACCCACTGACCTACTGACCCAGTGACCCAGTGACCTACTGACATACTGACCCACTGACCCAGTGACCCAGTGACCCAGTGACCCAGTGACCCACTGACCTACTGACCTACTGACCCAGTGACCCAGTGACCTACTGACATACTGACCCACTGACCCAGTGCCCCATTGGCCTACTGACCGACTGACCTACAAACCTACTGACTTACTGACCTACATTCAGGGTGCCTTGAACGGGTCTTAAAAATTAGTTTTAAAAAATTTTTATTGCATTGCTGGACGGCAAATTTGACTTCCAAAGATCTTGGAATATTGTAAATAAATATTTTACTTTAGTTTACTTAGTTTATAGGACACATTTAAATTTATTTAAATTCTATTTTACTCTTTTATAATTTTATTGTGTTCTTTTTGAGTTATATAATTGTATTTTATTGTACGTATCCGATGCCCTTTACACGTCGCATACTTTTACACATTGACGTCCCTAAAAAGCCAGATTTAAGCGAGCTACACAATGTTCGGTATCAGGACTCCGCCCAGCAAGGTGGCGACTGAGAACTCTCCCCCGAAAAAGGCCGAAGAGAAGGTAGAGAAGACGGGCCTCCATTCAAACCATGACCGGACCTTTGCGGTCAGAAGGAGCATCGGGGAGACAGAGGCAAGAGCCGCAAAGACGTCTCCGAAGAGGGTGGTGGTGCCAATAGCGGGCCCCTCGAGGCCAAAAACCCGAACATCATTGACGGACACCTCGGACGCCCCCCCCCCAAAACCTACTCACCCCTCTAGAGTCGCTGAGGCTAGGGCATGCCTGAATAGGGCTAAGCTCTGCCTCAGTAGCTCTAGAAACATTAAAACAGAGTATAAAGAGGGGATCACTGCAGCTGTGGAGCGGCTCTATCAGCTCGTGAAGGAGTCAGAGGCCAAAGAAGTAACAAGAATCCAGAGCAAGGGACAGGATGGGAAGAAAGAGGAGGACACTTTACACCCTCCACTTCCTCCTCACCCTGCCCCCTGCAACGAAGAAATATTAAGGAGGATGGATGACCACTCCAAATTAATACGGGAAAATGCAGCCAAGATGGAGTCACTGAGGGAAACCCTAGAAAACCACCAGAAGGCCTTGGAAGTGGCCCTCACCTACGCGAACGTCGTGGCTGGCTCGCCGAAGAGGCCACCGGCAGAGCCAGCTGCGATGCACTCTGTCATAATCACGTCGAAAGACGACCAGGACACCGGAGAGGAGGTTTATGACAGAGTAAGGAAAGCGATAAATGCCAAGGATGAGGGGACAAGAATTGACAGGATCAGAAAGGCCAAGGATCGGAAAGTCATTCTAAGTTGCAAAGACAAGGCAGAACTAAGAAAAGTAAAGGAAAAGTTAATAGAAAAAGGATGTTCTCTCAAAGTAGAGGACATCAAGAATAAGGACCCCCTCTTGGTGCTGTACGGAGTCTCCAAAGTAAATACCGATGAGGATATTGTGAAGGCAATTAGGGGCCAAAATGGAAATTTGCTTGGGGATGTGGGTGAGGGGGACTTCCGCGTCGAGGTCCGGTACAGACGGAGGGCGAGAAACCCGCTTACAGTCCATGTAGTTGCTCGGGTCTCGCCCGCCGTCTGGCAGTGGCTCACCGGCGCGGGTGCCGTCCACATCGACATTCAAAAAGTTAGGGTTGCGGACCAGTCTCCCCTGATCCAATGCTCGCGCTGCCTGGGTTATGGGCACGGGAAGAAGTTCTGCCATGATGCAATCGACGTATGCAGTCACTGTGGGGGGCCGCACATGAGAACAGAGTGTGCTGATTGGATGACTAACGCCCCCCCAAGCTGCGTCAATTGCAACAAGGCAAAGCTTGAAAAGGCGGACCACGACGCCTTTAGCGACGACTGCCCGGTGAGGCGGAAGTGAGACGCGTTGGCGAGGTCAACGACAGCGTATTGTTGAGGGCACCAAGTCTGTCTCGAACGCAAATCGCCACGCAGATCTCGCGGCCTCGGTCCACAGGGGTATGGTACTCAAAACAAAAATGTGAAAATATAGATTAATAAAAATAAATAGGGCAATAAAGTAAATTCAAAACGGTAAACTGGGTCCAGTTTCATAAGAAACTGGCCTAGTTTAAAAGGGGTAAAAAAATATTTAAGTACAACAAAAATTAAAGGAACAACAGATAGGAAAACATAGGGAAATTAATGAGTTAAATATATAATAGTAACATAGGCATAGTAGTAATAAATAGTAATAGTGTATGTATGTATTAATTAAGTAACTTATAAATTGTAAAAATAGCAAATTAAGAAATAAATATATATAGAATAATAGTAATGTTAGTTGTATATTATGCAAATAATATATAGTAGCATACGTAATAAAATATTAGAATTAAAAGTAAAAAGGCCAAACTTTGGGATTCATTATTATTAATAGGTCTGCATTTTTGAAATTTTCAAAAAAGCCTAATTTTGACCGAATTTTGCCATTTTTATAAATTAACTGGGATAGTGAGAGGGTAGTCGTGATATTTACAGGTCAGTATATCGGGTATAGTAATACTTAACCTCCCTTTTGAATTTCATAGTTCTGTGTCCAGTAGTTCTCGAGATCTTCTGTGTTGACCCACTAACCTGACCTACTGACCCACTGACCAACTGACCCACTGACCCAGTGACCCAGTGACCCACTGACCCAGTGACCCAGTGACCCACTGACCTACTGACCCAGTGACCCAGTGGCCCACTGACCCAGTGACCCAGTGACCCAGTGACCCAGTGACCCAGTGACCCAGTGACCCAGTGACCCAGTGACCCAGTGACCTACTGACCCAGTGACCCAGTGACCCAGTGACCCACTGACCTACTGACCCAGTGACCCAGTGGCCCACTGACCCAGTGACCCAGTGACCTACTGACATACTGACCCACTGACCCAGTGACCCAGTGACCCAGTGACCCACTGACCTACTGACACAGTGACCCACTGACCTACTGACCCAGTGACCCAGTGACCCACTGACCTACTGACCCAGTGACCCAGTGGCCCACTGACCCACTGACCTACTGACCCAGTGACCCAGTGACCTACTGACATACTGACCCACTGACCCAGTGACCCAGTGACCCAGTGACCCAGTCAAAGTCAAAGTCAAAGTCAAATATTTTTATTCATTAAAATCACAAGGATCACTTTGAAACGTCAATTTTACTGCCTGTTCCTTCGCGACCAAGCCAGGAAAGAAAGGCAAGAAAACCAGGCTGGTTGTTTTTTTTTTTAATGATCCTTTTACAATAGGTACATAATACATAAAAGAAATTACGTCTAAATTGTAACATTTTGAACGAGTTGGGGCAGTTTCAATCCCAAGCTTCTCTATCATCTAAATAATCCAATATTTTATAGTAGGCTCTTTTATAAAGATTTTGTTTAATTACGTTTTTAAATTTGTTAATTGTCAATTTTTGTACATCCCTTGGGAGTTTGTTATAAAAGCGCACACCTTGCCCTTTAAACGATTTACTAACTTTATGGAGTCTACATGTGGCAACAGCGAGTTTATCTTTATTTCTAGTATTAAAATTATGATTATCGCTATTTTTCTTAAACAAATTAATATTTTTGTGAACATACATTAGATTTTCATAGATGTATTGACAAGGGAATGTCATAATATCTATTTCTTTAAACTTATTGCGTAATGATTCTCTGGGGCCCATATTATAAATTGCACGAACAGCCCTCTTCTGCAGCACAAAAACGGTGTTTATATCTGCAGCACTCCCCCACAGCAGTATACCGTATGACATAATGCTGTGGAAGTAGCTGAAGTAAACTAGTCTAGCTGTGTCTACGTCTGTAAAAAGACGGATCTTTTTGACTGCGTATGCCGCAGAACTAAGTCTCTTCGACAACCCATCAATGTGAGGGCCCCATTGAAGCTTATTATCTAGGGTTATACCTAAGAATACGGTGGTGTCCACAAGAGCCAACTCCTCGTCTTTGATTTTTATGTCTGCTTTAACTTGTGTAACATTAGGTAGTATAAATCTAATACATTTTGTTTTCCTTTCATTTAGAAGTAGATTGTTTACATTGAACCATTTTACCACCTTAGAGATTGCATTGTTTACATCGTCAAAATCGGTTTGTCGTCGCTTTAATTTAAATAAAAGTGACGTGTCATCTGCAAACAATACAACCTCATGATCGTCCCGTACTAGATGGGGAAGATCATTAATATATACTAAAAACAAAAATGGTCCCAGAATTGATCCCTGTGGTACACCCATTTTAACCAGAGACCCCGGAGAACGCTTCCCATTCACGTCAACTCTTTGCACTCTGCCACTTAAATAAGAAGTGAGAAAGTCTAGAGCACGCTCCTAATGCCATAATGGCGTAGTTTCCTGATTAATGTGTCATGGTCTACGCAATCAAATGCCTTGGACAAATCACAAAAAACACCTAAAGCGTCATGAGACTCCTCCCAGGCATCAAATATGTGCGATATTAACTCAATACCAGCATCAGTGGTTGAGCGACCCCTGGTAAATCCGAATTGTTTATGATGCAGTAAATTATGTGAATTGAAATATCTAAGCAGTTGATTTGAAATTAGTTTTTCAAATATTTTACTAAATGTCGGAAGTACTGAGATTGGTCTAAAATTACCAGGATCAGAACTAGTGCCTGATTTGAAAAGTGGAGTTATTTTACTGTGTTTCATTAAATCAGGGAATACACCACAGTCAATACACTCATTGAATATTAAAGCTAGTTCAGGAGCAATTATGTCAATCAATGTTTTTATGATGCTAACAGAGATGCCCCAGAGGTCCGTGGTTTTCTTAACATTTATCAGTTTGAAAGCTTTTATAATGTCATCACTATTTACATAATCAAATTTGAATTGTGATTTGCATTCCGTTAAGTTTGCTTTTAACAAAGACTCTGCGACTATGGGAGAGGAGTTTAAAGATTTTGTGGTAGAGACTGGAATATCGGTAAAAAAGTCTTCGAACGCATTAGCTACATCACCATCCTGATTGATCGTGGCATTGCCAATTTTCAAATTAAACTTATTGTTTGTGCCAGTGACCCACTGACCTACTGACCCAGTGACCCAGTGACCCAGTGACCCACTGACCTACTGACCCAGTGACCCAGTGGCCCACTGACCCAGTGACCCAGAGACCTACTGACATACTGACCCACTGACCCAGTGACCCAGTGACCCAGTGACCCAGTGACCCACTGACCTACTGACCCAGTGACCCAGTGGCCCACTGACCCACTGACCTACTGACCCAGTGACCCAGTGGCCCACTGACCCAGTGACCCAGTGACCTACTGACATACTGACCCACTGACCCAGTGACCCAGTGACCCAGTGACCCAGTGACCCACTGACCTACTGACCCAGTGACCCAGTGGCCCACTGACCCACTGACCTACTGACCCAGTGACCCAGTGACCTACTGACATACTGACCCACTGACCCAGTGCCCCATTGGCCTACTGACCGACTGACCTACAAACCTACTGACTTACTGACCTACATTCAGGGTGCCTTGAACGGGTCTTAAAAATTAGTTTTAAAAAATTTTTATTGCATTGCTGGACGGCAAATTTGACTTCCAAAGATCTTGGAATATTGTAAATAAATATTTTACTTTAGTTTACTTAGTTTATAGGACACATTTAAATTTATTTAAATTCTATTTTACTCGTTTATAATTTTATTGTGTTCTTTTTGAGTTATATAATTGTATTTTATTGTACGTATCCGACGCCCTTTACACGTCGCATACTTTTACACATTGACGTCCCTAAAAAGCCAGATTTAAGCGAGCTACACAATGTTCGGTATCAGGACTCCGCCCAGCAAGGTGGCGACTGAGAACTCTCCCCCGAAAAAGGCCGAAGAGAAGGTAGAGAAGACGGGCCTCCCTTCAAACCATGACCGGACCTTTGCGGTCAGAAGGAGCATCGGGGAGACAGAGGCAAGAGCCGCAAAGACGTCTCCGAAGAGGGTGGTGGTGCCAATAGCGGGCCCCTCGAGGCCAAAAACCCGAACATCATTGACGGACGCCTCGGACGCCCCCCCCCCCCCCCCAAAATCAACTCACCCCTCTAGAGTCGCTGAGGCTAGGGCATGCCTGAATAAGGCTAAGCTCTGCCTCAGTAGCTCTAGAAACATTAAAACAGAGTATAAAGAGGGGATCACTGCAGCTGTGGAGCGGCTCTATCAGCTCGTGAAGGAGTCAGAGGCCAAAGAAGTAACAAGAATCCAGAGCAAGGGACAGGATGGGAAGAAAGAGGAGGACACTTTACACCCTCCACTTCCTCCTCACCCTGCCCCCTGCAACGAAGAAATATTAAGGAGGATAGATGACCACTCCAAATTAATACGGGAAAATGCAGCCAAGATGGAGTCACTGAGGGAAACCCTAGAAAACCACCAGAAGGCCTTGGAAGTGGCCCCCACCTACGCGAACGTCGTGGCTGGCTCGCCGAAGAGGCCACCGGCAGAGCCAGCTGCGATGCACTCTGTCATAATCACGTCGAAAGACGACCAGGACACCGGAGAGGAGGTTTATGACAGAGTAAGGAAAGCGATAAATGCCAAGGATGAGGGGACAAGAATTGACAGGATCAGAAAGGCCAAGGATCGGAAAGTCATTCTAAGTTGCAAAGACAAGGCAGAACTAAGAAAAGTAAAGGAAAAGTTAACAGAAAAAGGATGTTCTCTCAAAGTAGAGGACATCAAGAATAAGGACCCCCTCTTGGTGCTGTACGGAGTCTCCAAAGTAAATACCGATGAGGATATTGTGAAGGCAATTAGGGGCCAAAATGGAAATTTGCTTGGGGGTGTGGGTGAGGGGGACTTCCGCGTCGAGGTCCGGTACAGACGGAGGGCGAGAAACCCGCTTACAGTCCATGTAGTTGCTCGGGTCTCGCCCGCCGTCTGGCAGCGGCTCACCGGCGCGGGTGCCGTCCACATCGACATTCAAAAAGTTAGGGTTGCGGACCAGTCTCCCCTGATCCAATGCTCGCGCTGCCTGGGTTATGGGCACGGGAAGAAGTTCTGCCATGATGCAATCGACGTATGCAGTCACTGTGGGGGGCCGCACATGAGAACAGAGTGTGCTGATTGGATGGCTAACGCCCCCCCAAGCTGCGTCAATTGCAACAAGGCAAAGCTTGAAAAGGCGGACCACGACGCCTTTAGCGACGACTGCCTGGTGAGGCGGAAGTGAGACGCGTTGGCGAGGTCAACGACAGCGTATTGTTGAGGGCACCAAGTCTGTCTCGAACGCAAATCGCCACGCAGATCTCGCGGCCTCGGTCCACAGGGGTATGGTACTCAAAACAAAAATGTGAAAATATAGATTAATAAAAATAAATAGGGCAATAAAGTAAATTCAAAACGGTAAACTGGGTCCAGTTTCATAAGAAACTGGCCTAGTTTAAAAGGGGTAAAAAAATATTTAAGTACAACAAAAATTAAAGGAACAACAGATAGGAAAACATAGGGAAATTAATGAGTTAAATATATAATAGTAACATAGGCATAGTAGTAATAAATAGTAATAGTGTATGTATGTATTAATTAAGTAACTTATAAATTGTAAAAATAGCAAATTAAGAAATAAATATATATAGAATAATAGTAATGTTAGTTGTATATTATGCAAATAATATATAGTAGCATACGTAATAAAATATTAGAATTAAAAGTAAAAAGGCCAAACTTTGGGATGCATTATTATTAATAGGTCTGCATTTTTGAAATTTTCATAAAAGCCTAATTTTGACCGAATTTTGCCATTTTTATTAATTAACTGGGATAGTGAGAGGGTAGTCGTGATATTTACAGGTCAGTATATCGGGTATAGTAATACTTAACCTCCCTTTTGAATTTCATAGTTCTGTGTCCAGTAGTTCTCGAGATCTTCTGTGTTGACCCACTAACCTGACCTACTGACCCACTGACCAACTGACCCACTGACCCAGTGACCCAGTGACCCACTGACCTACTGACCCAGTGACCCAGTGGCCCACTGACCCAGTGACCCAGTGACCCAGTGAGCCAGTGACCCAGTGACCCAGTGACCTACTGACCCAGTGACCCAGTGACCCAGTGACCCACTGACCTACTGACCCAGTGACCCAGTGACCTACTGACATACTGACCCACTGACCCAGTGACCCAGTGACCCAGTGACCCAGTGACCCACTGACCTACTGACCCAGTGACCCAGTGGCCCACTGACCCACTGACCTACTGACCCAGTGACCCAGTGACCCACTGACCTACTGACCCAGTGACCCAGTGGCCCACTGACCCACTGACCTACTGACCCAGTGACCCAGTGACCTACTGACATACTGACCCACTGACCCAGTGACCCAGTGACCCAGTGACCCAGTGACCCACTGACCTACTGACCCAGTGACCCAGTGACCCAGTGACCCACTGACCTACTGACCCAGTGACCCAGTGGCCCACTGACCCAGTGACCCAGTGACCTACTGACATACTGACCCACTGACCCAGTGACCCAGTGACCCAGTGACCCAGTGACCCACTGACCTACTGACCCAGTGACCCAGTGGCCCACTGACCCACTGACCTACTGACCCAGTGACCCAGTGGCCCACTGACCCAGTGACCCAGTGACCTACTGACATACTGACCCACTGACCCAGTGACCCAGTGACCCAGTGACCCAGTGACCCACTGACCTACTGACCCAGTGACCCAGTGGCCCACTGACCCACTGACCTACTGACCCAGTGACCCAGTGACCTACTGACATACTGACCCACTGACCCAGTGCCCCATTGGCCTACTGACCGACTGACCTACAAACCTACTGACTTACTGACCTACATTCAGGGTGCCTTGAACGGGTCTTAAAAATTAGTTTTAAAAAATTTTTATTGCATTGCTGGACGGCAAATTTGACTTCTAAAGATCTTGGAATATTGTAAATAAATATTTTACTTTAGTTTACTTAGTTTATAGGACACATATAAATTTATTTAAATTCTATTTTACTCTTTTATAATTTTATTGTGTTCTTTATGAGTTATATAATTGTATTTTATTGTACGTATCCGACGCCCTTTACACGTCGCATACTTTTACACATTGACGTCCCTAAAAAGCCAGATTTAAGCGAGCTACACAATGTTCGGTATCAGGACTCCGCCCAGCAAGGTGGCGACTGAGAACTCTCCCCCGAAAAAGGCCGAAGAGAAGGTAGAGAAGACGGGCCTCCCTTCAAACCATGACCGGACTTTTGCGGTCAGAAGGAGCATCGGGGAGACAGAGGCAAGAGCCGCAAAGACGTCTCCGAAGAGGGTGGTGGTGCCAATAGCGGGCCCCTCGAGGCCAAAAACCCGAACATCATTGACGGACGCCTCGGACGCCCCCCCCCCCAAAATCAACTCACCGTTCTAGAGTCGCTGAGGCTAGGGCATGCCTGAATAGGGCTAAGCTCTGCCTCAGTAGCTCTAGAAACATTAAAACAGAGTATAAAGAGGGGATCACTGCAGCTGTGGAGCGGCTCTATCAGCTCGTGAAGGAGTCAGAGGCCAAAGAAGTAACAAGAATCCAGAGCAAGGGACAGGATGGGAAGAAAGAGGAGGACACTTTACACCCTCCACTTCCTCCTCACCCTGCCCCCTGCAACGAAGAAATATTAAGGAGGATGGATGACCACTCCAAATTAATACGGGAAAATGCAGCCAAGATGGAGTCACTGAGGGAAACCCTAGAAAACCACCAGAAGGCCTTGGAAGTGGCCCCCACCTACGCGAACGTCGTGGCTGGCTCGCCGAAGAGGCCACCGGCAGAGCCAGCTGCGATGCACTCTGTCATAATCACGTCGAAAGACGACCAGGACACCGGAGAGGAGGTTTATGACAGAGTAAGGAAAGCGATAAATGCCAAGGATGAGGGGACAAGAATTGACAGGATCAGAAAGGCCAAGGATCGGAAAGTCATTCTAAGTTGCAAAGACAAGGCAGAACTAAGAAAAGTAAAGGAAAAGTTAACAGAAAAAGGATGTTCTCTCAAAGTAGAGGACATCAAGAATAAGGACCCCCTCTTGGTGCTGTACGGAGTCTCCAAAGTAAATACCGATGAGGATATTGTGAAGGCAATTAGGGGCCAAAATGGAAATTTGCTTGGGGATGTGGGTGAGGGGGACTTCCGCGTCGAGGTCCGGTACAGACGGAGGGCGAGAAACCCGCTTACAGTCCATGTAGTTGCTCGGGTCTCGCCCGCCGTCTGGCAGTGGCTCACCGGCGCGGGTGCCGTCCACATCGACATTCAAAAAGTTAGGGTTGCGGACCAGTCTCCCCTGATCCAATGCTCGCGCTGCCTGGGTTATGGGCACGGGAAGAAGTTCTGCCATGATGCAATCGACGTATGCAGTCACTGTGGGGGGCCGCACATGAGAACAGAGTGTGCTGATTGGATGGCTAACGCCCCCCCAAGCTGCGTCAATTGCAACAAGGCAAAGCTTGAAAAGGCGGACCACGACGCCTTTAGCGACGACTGCCCGGTGAGGCGGAAGTGAGACGCGTTGGCGAGGTCAACGACAGCGTATTGTTGAGGGCACCAAGTCTGTCTCGAACGCAAATCGCCACGCAGATCTCGCGGCCTCGGTCCACAGGGGTATGGTACTCAAAACAAAAATGTGAAAATATAGATTAATAAAAATAAATAGGGCAATAAAGTAAATTCAAAACAGTAAACTAGGTCCAGTTTCATAAGAAACTGGCCTAGTTTAAAAGGGGTAAAAAAATATTTAAGTACAACAAAAATTAAAAGAACAACAGATAGGAAAACATAGGGAAATTAATGAGTTAAATATATAATAGTAACATAGGCATAGTAGTAATAAATAGTAATAGTGTATGTATGTATTAATTAAGTAACTTATAAATTGTAAAAATAGCAAATTAAGAAATAAATATATATAGAATAATAGTAATGTTAGTTGTATATTATGCAAATAATATATAGTAGCATACGTAATAAAATATTAGAATTAAAAGTAAAAAGGCCAAACTTTGGGATTCATTATTATTAATAGGTCTGCATTTTTGAAATTTTCAAAAAAGCCTAATTTTGACCGAATTTTGCCATTTTTATAAATTAACTGGGATAGTGAGAGGGTAGTCGTGATATTTACAGGTCAGTATATCGGGTATAGTAATACTTAACCTCCCTTTTGAATTTCATAGTTCTGTGTCCAGTAGTTCTCGAGATCTTCTGTGTTGACCCACTAACCTGACCTACTGACCCACTGACCAACTGACCCACTGACCCAGTGACCCAGTGACCCACTGACCTACTGACCCAGTGACCCAGTGGCCCACTGACCCAGTGACCCAGTGAGCTACTGACATACTGACCCACTAACCCAGTGACCCAGTGAACCAGTGACCCAGTGACCCACTGACCAACTGACCCACTGACCCAGTGACCCAGTGACCCACTGACCTACTGACCCAGTGACCCAGTGGCCCACTGACCCAGTGACCCAGTGACCCAGTGACCCAGTGACCCACTGACCTACTGACCCAGTGACCCAGTGACCCAGTGACCCACTGACCTACTGACCCAGTGACCCAGTGGCCCACTGACCCAGTGACCCAGTGACCTACTGACATACTGACCCACTGACCCAGTGACCCAGTGACCCAGTGACCCAGTGACCCACTGACCTACTGACCCAGTGACCCAGTGGCCCACTGACCCACTGACCTACTGACCCAGTGACCCAGTGACCCACTGACCTACTGACCCAGTGACCTAGTGGCCCACTGACCCACTGACCTACTGACCCAGTGACCCAGTGACCTACTGACATACTGACCCACTGACCCAGTGACCCAGTGACCCAGTGACCCAGTGACCCACTGACCTACTGACCCAGTGACCCAGTGACCCAGTGACCCACTGACCTTCTGACCCAGTGACCCAGTGGCCCACTGACCCAGTGACCCAGTGACCTACTGACATACTGACCCACTGACCCAGTGACCCAGTGACCCAGTGACCCAGTGACCCACTGACCTACTGACCCAGTGACCCAGTGGCCCACTGACCCAGACCTACTGACCCAGTGACCCAGTGACCTACTGACATACTGACCCACTGACCCAGTGCCCCATTGGCCTACTGACCGACTGACCTACAAACCTACTGACTTACTGACCTACATTCAGGGTGCCTTGAACGGGTCTTAAAAATTAGTTTTAAAAATTTTTTATTGCATTGCTGGACGGCAAATTTGACTTCTAAAGATCTTGGAATATTGTAAATAAATATTTTACTTTAGTTTACTTAGTTTATAGGACACATATAAATTTATTTAAATTCTATTTTACTCTTTTATAATTTTATTGTGTTCTTTTTGAGTTATATAATTGTATTTTATTGTACGTATCCGACGCCCTTTACACGTCGCATACTTTTACACATTGACGTCCCTAAAAAGCCAGATTTAAGCGAGCTACACAATGTTCGGTATCAGGACTCCGCCCAGCAAGGTGGCGACTGAGAACTCTCCCCCGAAAAAGGCCGAAGAGAAGGTAGAAAAGACGGGCCTCCCTTCAAACCATGACCGGACCTTTGCGGTCAGAAGGAGCATCGGGGAGACAGAGGCAAGAGCCGCAAAGACGTCTCCGAAGAGGGTGGTGGTGCCAATAGCGGGCCCCTCGAGGCCAAAAACCCGAACATCATTGACGGACGCCTCGGACGCCCCCCCCCCCAAAACCAACTCACCCCTCTAGAGTCGCTGAGGCTAGGGCATGCCTG
The DNA here is from genome assembly GCA_963924445.1 of Philereme transversata. Classification (NCBI taxonomy): domain Eukaryota; kingdom Metazoa; phylum Arthropoda; class Insecta; order Lepidoptera; family Geometridae; genus Philereme; species Philereme transversata. The sequence continues at coordinate 12,870,008 of OZ004353.1, forward strand.
AATAGGGCTAAGCTCTGCCTCAGTAGCTCTAGAAACATTAAAACAGAGTATAAAGAGGGGATCACTGCAGCTGTGGAGCGGCTCTATCAGCTCGTGAAGGAGTCAGAGGCCAAAGAAGTAACAAGAATCCAGAGCAAGGGACAGGATGGGAAGAAAGAGGAGGACACTTTACACCCTCCACTTCCTCCTCACCCTGCCCCCTGCAACGAAGAAATATTAAGGAGGATGGATGACCACTCCAAATTAATACGGGAAAATGCAGCCAAGATGGAGTCACTGAGGGAAACCCTAGAAAACCACCAGAAGGCCTTGGAAGTGGCCCCCACCTACGCGAACGTCGTGGCTGGCTCGCCGAAGAGGCCACCGGCAGAGCCAGCTGCGATGCACTCTGTCATAATCACGTCGAAAGACGACCAGGACACCGGAGAGGAGGTTTATGACAGAGTAAGGAAAGCGATAAATGCCAAGGATGAGGGGACAAGAATTGACAGGATCAGAAAGGCCAAGGATCGGAAAGTCATTCTAAGTTGCAAAGACAAGGCAGAACTAAGAAAAGTAAAGGAAAAGTTAACAGAAAAAGGATGTTCTCTCAAAGTAGAGGACATCAAGAATAAGGACCCCCTCTTGGTGCTGTACGCAGTCTCCAAAGTAAATACCGATGAGGATATTGTGAAGGCAATTAGGGGCCAAAATGGAAATTTGCTTGGGGATGTGGGTGAGGGGGACTTCCGCGTCGAGGTCCGGTACAGTCCATGTAGTTGCTCGGGTCTCGCCCGCCGTCTGGCAGCGGCTCACCGGCGCGGGTGCCGTCCACATCGACATCCAAAAAGTTAGGGTTGCGGACCAGTCTCCCCTGATCCAATGCTCGCGCTGCCTGGGTTATGGGCACGGGAAGAAGTTCTGCCATGATGCAATCGACGTATGCAGTCACTGTGGGGGGCCGCACATGAGAACAGAGTGTGCTGATTGGATGGCTAACGCCCCCCCAAGCTGCGTCAATTGCAACAAGGCAAAGCTTGAAAAGGCGGACCACGACGCCTTTAGCGACGACTGCCCGGTGAGGCGGAAGTGAGACGCGTTGGCGAGGTCAACGACAGCGTATTGTTGAGGGCACCAAGTCTGTCTCGAACGCAAATCGCCACGCAGATCTCGCGGCCTCGGTCCACAGGGGTATGGTACTCAAAACAAAAATGTGAAAATATAGATTAATAAAAATAAATAGGGCAATAAAGTAAATTCAAAACGGTAAACTGGGTCCAGTTTCATAAGAAACTGGCCTAGTTTAAAAGGGGTAAAAAAATATTTAAGTACAACAAAAATTAAAAGAACAACAGATAGGAAAACATAGGGAAATTAATGAGTTAAATATATAATAGTAACATAGGCATAGTAGTAATAAATAGTAATAGTGTATGTATGTATTAATTAAGTAACTTATAAATTGTAAAAATAGCAAATTAAGAAATAAATATATATAGAATAATAGTAATGTTAGTTGTATATTATGCAAATAATATATAGTAGCATACGTAATAAAATATTAGAATTAAAAGTAAAAAGGCCAAACTTTGGGATTCATTATTATTAATAGGTCTGCATTTTTGAAATTTTCAAAAAAGCCTAATTTTGACCGAATTTTGCCATTTTTATAAATTAACTGGGATAGTGAGAGGGTAGTCGTGATATTTACAGGTCAGTATATCGGGTATAGTAATACTTAACCTCCCTTTTGAATTTCATAGTTCTGTGTCCAGTAGTTCTCGAGATCTTCTGTGTTGACCCACTAACCTGACCTACTGACCCACTGACCAACTGACCCACTGACCCAGTGACCCAGTGACCCACTGACCTACTGACCCAGTGACCCAGTGGCCCACTGACCCAGTGACCCAGTGACCCAGTGACCCAGTGACCCAGTGACCCAGTGACCTACTGACCCAGTGACCCAGTGACCCAGTGACCCACTGACCTACTGACCCAGTGACCCAGTGGCCCACTGACCCAGTGACCCAGTGACCTACTGACATACTGACCCACTGACCCAGTGACCCAGTGACCCAGTGACCCAGTGACCCACTGACCTACTGACCCAGTGACCCAGTGGCCCACTGACCCACTGACCTACTGACCCAGTGACCCAGTGACCCACTGACCTACTGACCCAGTGACCCAGTGGCCCACTGACCCACTGACCTACTGACCCAGTGACCCAGTGACCCAGTGACCCAGTGACCCACTGACCTACTGACCCAGTGACCCAGTGACCCAGTGACCCACTGACCTACTGACCCAGTGACCCAGTGGCCCACTGACCCAGTGACCTACTGACATACTGACCCACTGACCCAGTGACCCAGTGACCCAGTGACCCAGTGACCCACTGACCTACTGACCCAGTGACCCAGTGGCCCACTGACCCACTGACCTACTGACCCAGTGACCCAGTGGCCCACTGACCCAGTGACACAGTGACCTACTGACATACTGACCCGTTGACCCAGTGACCCAGTGACCCAGTGACCCAGTGACCCACTGACCTACTGACCCAGTGACCCAGTGGCCCACTGACCCACTGACCTACTGACCCAGTGACCCAGTGACCCACTGACCTACTGACCCAGTGACCCAGTGACCTACTGACATACTGACCCACTGACCCACTGACCCAGTGACCCAGTGACCCAGTGACCCACTGACCCACTGACCTACTGACCCAGTGACCCAGTGACCCACTGACCTACTGACCCAGTGACCTAGTGGCCCACTGACCCACTGACCTACTGACCCAGTGACCCAGTGACCTACTGACATACTGACCCACTGACCCAGTGACCCACTGACCTACTGACCCAGTGACCCAGTGACCTACTGACATACTGACCCACTGACCCAGTGACCCAGTGACCCAGTGACCCAGTGGCCCACTGACCCACTGACCTACTGACCCAGTGACCCAGTGACCCACTGACCTACTGACCCAGTGACCTAGTGGCCCACTGACCCACTGACCTACTGACCCAGTGACCCAGTGACCTACTGACATACTGACCCACTGACCCAGTGACCCAGTGACCCAGTGACCCAGTGACACACTGACCTACTGACCCAGTGACCCAGTGACCCAGTGACCCACTGACCTACTGACCCAGTGACCCAGTGACCTACTGACATACTGACCCACTGACCCAGTGACCCAGTGACCCAGTGACCCAGTGACCCACTGACATACTGACCCACTGACCCAGTGACCCAATGACCCAGTGACCCAGTGACCTACTGACATACTGACCCACTGACCCAGTGACCCAGTGACCCAGTGACCCACTGACCTACTGACCCAGTGACCCAGTGGCCCACTGACCCAGACCTACTGACCCAGTGACCCAGTGACCTACTGACATACTGACCCACTGACCCAGTGCCCCATTGGCCTACTGACCGACTGACCTACATTCAGGGTGCCTTGAACGGGTCTTAAAAATTAGTTTTAAAAATTTTTTATTGCATTGCTGGACGGCAAATTTGACTTCTAAAGATCTTGGAATATTGTAAATAAATATTTTACTTTAGTTTAATTAGTTTATAGGACACATATAAATTTATTTAAATTCTATTTTACTCTTTTATAATTTTATTGTGTTCTTTTTGAGTTATATAATTGTATTTTATTGTACGTATCCGACGCCCTTTACCCGTCGCATACTTTTACACATTGACGTCCCTAAAAAGCCAGATTTAAGCGAGCTACACAATGTTCGGTATCAGGACTCCGCCCAGCAAGGTGGCGACTGAGAACTCTCCCCCGAAAAAGGCCGAAGAGAAGGTAGAAAAGACGGGCCTCCCTTCAAACCATGACCGGACCTTTGCGGTCAGAAGGAGCATCGGGGAGACAGAGGCAAGAGCCGCAAAGACGTCTCCGAAGAGGGTGGTGGTGCCAATAGCGGGCCCCTCGAGGCCAAAAACCCGAACATCATTGACGGACGCCTCGGACGCCCCCCCCCCCAAAACCAACTCACCCCTCTAGAGTCGCTGAGGCTAGGGCATGCCTGAATAGGGCTAAGCTCTGCCTCAGTAGCTCTAGAAACATTAAAACAGAGTATAAAGAGGGGATCACTGCAGCTGTGGAGCGGCTCTATCAGCTCGTGAAGGAGTCAGAGGCCAAAGAAGTAACAAGAATCCAGAGCAAGGGACAGGATGGGAAGAAAGAGGAGGACACTTTACACCCTCCACTTCCTCCTCACCCTGCCCCCTGCAACGAAGAAATATTAAGGAGGATGGATGACCACTCCAAATTAATACGGGAAAATGCAGCCAAGATGGAGTCACTGAGGGAAACCCTAGAAAACCACCAGAAGGCCTTGGAAGTGGCCCCCACCTACGCGAACGTCGTGGCTGGCTCGCCGAAGAGGCCACCGGCAGAGCCAGCTGCGATGCACTCTGTCATAATCACGTCGAAAGACGACCAGGACACCGGAGAGGAGGTTTATGACAGAGTAAGGAAAGCGATAAATGCCAAGGATGAGGGGACAAGAATTGACAGGATCAGAAAGGCCAAGGATCGGAAAGTCATTCTAAGTTGCAAAGACAAGGCAGAACTAAGAAAAGTAAAGGAAAAGTTAACAGAAAAAGGATGTTCTCTCAAAGTAGAGGACATCAAGAATAAGGACCCCCTCTTGGTGCTGTACGCAGTCTCCAAAGTAAATACCGATGAGGATATTGTGAAGGCAATTAGGGGCCAAAATGGAAATTTGCTTGGGGATGTGGGTGAGGGGGACTTCCGCGTCGAGGTCCGGTACAGTCCATGTAGTTGCTCGGGTCTCGCCCGCCGTCTGGCAGCGGCTCACCGGCGCGGGTGCCGTCCACATCGACATCCAAAAAGTTAGGGTTGCGGACCAGTCTCCCCTGATCCAATGCTCGCGCTGCCTGGGTTATGGGCACGGGAAGAAGTTCTGCCATGATGCAATCGACGTATGCAGTCACTGTGGGGGGCCGCACATGAGAACAGAGTGTGCTGATTGGATGGCTAACGCCCCCCCAAGCTGCGTCAATTGCAACAAGGCAAAGCTTGAAAAGGCGGACCACGACGCCTTTAGCGACGACTGCCCGGTGAGGCGGAAGTGAGACGCGTTGGCGAGGTCAACGACAGCGTATTGTTGAGGGCACCAAGTCTGTCTCGAACGCAAATCGCCACGCAGATCTCGCGGCCTCGGTCCACAGGGGTATGGTACTCAAAACAAAAATGTGAAAATATAGATTAATAAAAATAAATAGGGCAATAAAGTAAATTCAAAACGGTAAACTGGGTCCAGTTTCATAAGAAACTGGCCTAGTTTAAAAGGGGTAAAAAAATATTTAAGTACAACAAAAATTAAAAGAACAACAGATAGGAAAACATAGGGAAATTAATGAGTTAAATATATAATAGTAACATAGGCATAGTAGTAATAAATAGTAATAGTGTATGTATGTATTAATTAAGTAACTTATAAATTGTAAAAATAGCAAATTAAGAAATAAATATATATAGAATAATAGTAATGTTAGTTGTATATTATGCAAATAATATATAGTAGCATACGTAATAAAATATTAGAATTAAAAGTAAAAAGGCCAAACTTTGGGATTCATTATTATTAATAGGTCTGCATTTTTGAAATTTTCAAAAAAGCCTAATTTTGACCGAATTTTGCCATTTTTATAAATTAACTGGGATAGTGAGAGGGTAGTCGTGATATTTACAGGTCAGTATATCGGGTATAGTAATACCTAACCTCCCTTTTGAATTTCATAGTTCTGTGTCCAGTAGTTCTCGAGATCTTCTGTGTTGACCCACTAACCTGACCTACTGACCCACTGACCAACTGACCCACTGACCCAGTGACCCAGTGACCCACTGACCTACTGACCCAGTGACCCAGTGGCCCACTGACCCAGTGACCCAGTGACCTACTGACATACTGACCCACTGACCCAGTGACCCAGTGACCCAGTGACCCACTGACCTACTGACCCAGTGACCCAGTGACCCACTGACCTACTGACCCAGTGACCCAGTGGCCCACTGACCCAGTGACCCAGTGACCTACTGACATACTGACCCACTGACCTAGTGACCCAGTGACCCAGTAACCCAGTGACCCACTGACCTACTGACCCAGTGACCCAGTGGCCCACTGACCCACTGACCTACTGACCCAGTGACCCAGTGACCCACTGACCTACTGACCCAGTCACCCAGTGGCCCACTGACCCACTGACCTACTGACCCAGTGACCCAGTGACCTACTGACATACTGACCCACTGACCCAGTGACCCAGTGACCCAGTGACCCAGTGGCCCACTGACCCACTGACCTATTAACCCAGTGACCCACTGACATACTGACCCACTGACCCAGTGACCCATTGACCAGTGACCCAGTGACCCACTGACCTACTGACCCAGTGACCCAGTGACCCAGTGACCCACTGACCTACTGACCCAGTGACCCAGTGGCCCACTGACCCAGTGACCCAGTGACCTACTGACATACTGACCCACTGACCCAGTGACCCAGTGACCCAGTGACCCAGTGACCCATAGACCTACTGACCCAGTGACCCAGTGGCCCACTGACCCACTGACCTACTGACCCAGTGACCCAGTGGCCCACTGACCCAGTGACCCAGTGACCTACTGACATACTGACCCACTGACCCAGTGACCCAGTGACCCAGTGACCCACTGACCTACTGACCCAGTGACCCAGTGGCCCACTGACCCACTGACCTACTGACCCAGTGACCCAGTGGCCCACTGACCCAGTGACCCAGTGACCTACTGACATACTGACCCACTGACCCAGTGACCCAGTGACCCAGTGACCCAGTGACCCACTGACCTACTGACCCAGTGACCCAGTGGCCCACTGACCCAGTGACCCAGTGACCTACTGACATACTGACCCACTGACCCAGTGACCCAGTGACCCAGTGACCCAGTGACCCACTGACCTACTGACCCAGTGACCCAGTGGCCCACTGACCCACTGACCTACTGACCCAGTGACCCAGTGGCCCACTGACCCAGTGACCCAGTGACCTACTGACATACTGACCCACTGACCCAGTGACCCAGTGACCCAGTGACCCAGTGACCCACTGACCTACTGACCCAGTGACCCAGTGGCCCACTGACCCACTGACCTACTGACCCAGTGACCCAGTGACCTACTGACATACTGACCCACTGACCCAGTGCCCCATTGGCCTACTGACCGACTGACCTACAAACCTACTGACTTACTGACCTACATTCAGGGTGCCTTGAACGGGTCTTAAAAATTAGTTTGAAAAAATTTTTATTGCATTTCTGGACGGCAAATTTGACTTCCAAAGATCTTGGAATATTGTAAATAAATATTTTACTTTAGTTTACTTAGTTTATAGGACACATTTAAATTTATTTAAATTCTATTTTACTCTTTTATAATTTTATTGTGTTCTTTTTGAGTTATATAATTGTATTTTATTGTACGTATCCGACGCCCTTTACACGTCGCATACTTTTACACATTGACGTCCCTAAATAGCCAGATTTAAGCGAGCTACACAATGTTCGGTATCAGGACTCCGCCCAGCAAGGTGGCGACTGAGAACTCTCCCCCGAAAAAGGCCGAAGAGAAGGTAGAGAAGACGGGCCTCCCTTCAAACCATGACCGGACCTTTGCGGTCAGAAGGAGCATCGGGGAGACAGAGGCAAGAGCCGCAAAGACGTCTCCGAAGAGGGTGGTGGTGCCAATAGCGGGCCCCTCGAGGCCAAAAACCCGAACATCATTGACGGACGCCTCGGACGCCCCCCCCCCCAAAATCAACTCACCCCTCTAGAGTCGCTGAGGCTAGGGCATGCCTGAATAGGGCTAAGCTCTGCCTCAGTAGCTCTAGAAACATTAAAACAGAGTATAAAGAGGGGATTACTGCAGCTGTGGAGCGGCTCTATCAGCTCATGAAGGAGTCAGAGGCCAAAGAAGTAACAAGAATCCAGAGCAAGGGACAGGATGGGAAGAAAGAGGAGGACACTTTACACCCTCCACTTCCTCCTCACCCTGCCCCCTGCAACGAAGAAATATTAAGGAGCATCCTCCTTAATATTTCTTCGTTGCAGTCGTTAATTTGGAGTGGTCATCCATCGATGACCACTCCAAATTAATACGGGAAAATGCAGCCAAGATGGAGTCACTGAGGGAAACCCTAGAAAACCACCAGAAGGCCTTGGAATAAGAAACTGGCCTAGTTTAAAAGGGGTAAAAAAATATTTAAGTACAACAAAAATTAAAAGAACAACAGATAGGAAAACATAGGGAAATTAATGAGTTAAATATATAATAGTAACATAGGCATAGTAGTAATAAATAGTAATAGTGTATGTATGTATTAATTAAGTAACTTATAAATTGTAAAAATAGCAAATTAAGAAATAAATATATATAGAATAATAGTAATGTTAGTTGTATATTATGCAAGTAATATATAGTAGCATACGTAATAAAATATTAGAATTAAAAGTAAAAAGGCCAAACTTTGGGATTCATTATTATTAATAGGTCTGCATTTTTGAAATTTTCAAAAAAGCCTAATTTTGACCGAATTTTGCCATTTTTATAAATTAACTGGGATAGTGAGAGGGTAGTCGTGATATTAACAGGTCAGTATATCGGGTATAGTAATACTTAACCTCCCTTTTGAATTTCATAGTTCTGTGTCCAGTAGTTCTCGAGATCTTCTGTGTTGACCCACTAACCTGACCTACTGACCCACTGACCAACTGACCCACTGACCCAGTGACCCAGTGACCCACTGACCTACTGACCCAGTGACCCAGTGGCCCACTGACCCAGTGACCCAGTGACCTACTGACATACTGACCCACTGACCCAGTGACCCAGTGACCCAGTGAACCAGTGACCCACTGACCAACTGACCCACTGACCCAGTGACCCAGTGACCCACTGACCTACTGACCCAGTGACCCAGTGGCCCACTGACCCAGTGACCCAGTGACCTACTGACATACTGACCCACTGACCCAGTGACCCAGTGACCCAGTGACCCAGTGACCCACTGACCTACTGACCCAGTGACCCAGTGACCCACTGACCTACTGACCCAGTGACCCAGTGGCCCACTGACCCAGTGACCCAGTGACCTACTGACATACTGACCCACTGACCCAGTGACCCAGTGACCCAGTGACCCAGTGACCCACTGACCTACTGACCCAGTGACCCAGTGGCCCACTGACCCACTGACCTACTGACCCAGTGACCCAGTGACCTACTGACATACTGACCCACTGACCCAGTGCCCCATTGGCCTACTGACCGACTGACCTACAAACCTACTGACTTACTGACCTACATTCAGGGTGCCTTGAACGGGTCTTAAAAATTAGTTTTAAAAAAAATTTATTGCATTGCTGGACGGCAAATTTGACTTCCAAAGATCTTGGAATATTGTAAATAAATATTTTACTTTAGTTTACTTAGTTTATAGGACACATTTAAATTTATTTAAATTCTATTTTACTCTTTTATAATTTTATTGTGTTCTTTTTGAGTTATATAATTGTATTTTATTGTACGTATCCGACGCCCTTTACACGTCGCATACTTTTACACATTGACGTCCCTAAAAAGCCAGATTTAAGCGCGCTACACAATGTTCGGTATCAGGACTCCGCCCAGCAAGGTGGCGACTGAGAACTCTCCCCCGAAAAAGGCCGAAGAGAAGGTAGAGAAGACGGGCCTCCCTTCAAACCATGACCGGACCTTTGCGGTCAGAAGGAGCATCGGGGAGACAGAGGCAAGAGCCGCAAAGACGTCTCCGAAGAGGGTGGTGGTGCCAATAGCGGGCCCCTCGAGGCCAAAAACCCGAACATCATTGACGGACGCCTCGGACGCCCCCCCCCCCCCAAAATCAACTCACCCCTCTAGAGTCGCTGAGGCTAGGGCATGCCTGAATAGGTCTAAGCTCTGCCTCAGTAGCTCTAGAAACATTAAAACAGAGTATAAAGAGGGGATCACTGCAGCTGTGGAGCGGCTCTATCAGCTCGTGAAGGAGTCAGAGGCCAAAGAAGTAACAAGAATCCAGAGCAAGGGACAGGATGGGAAGAAAGAGGAGGACACTTTACACCCTCCACTTCCTCCTCACCCTGCCCCCTGCAACGAAGAAATATTAAGGAGGATGGATGACCACTCCAAATTAATACGGGAAAATGCAGCCAAGATGGAGTCACTGAGGGAAACCCTAGAAAACCACCAGAAGGCCTTGGAAGTGGCCCCCACCTACGCGAACGTCGTGGCTGGCTCGCCGAAGAGGCCACCGGCAGAGCCAGCTGCGATGCACTCTGTCATAATCACGTCGAAAGACGACCAGGACACCGGAGAGGAGGTTTATGACAGAGTAAGGAAAGCGATAAATGCCAAGGATGAGGGGACAAGAATTGACAGGATCAGAAAGGCCAAGGATCGGAAAGTCATTCTAAGTTGCAAAGACAAGGCAGAACTAAGAAAAGTAAAGGAAAAGTTAACAGAAAAAGGATGTTCTCTTAAAGTAGAGGACATCAAGAATAAGGACCCCCTCTTGGTGCTGTACGGAGTCTCCAAAGTAAATACCGATGAGGATATTGTGAAGGCAATTAGGGGCCAAAATGGAAATTTGCTTGGGGATGTGGGTGAGGGGGACTTCCGCGTCGAGGTCCGGTACAGACGGAGGGCGAGAAACCCGCTTACAGTCCATGTAGTTGCTCGGGTCTCGCCCGCCCACTGACCCAGTGACCCAGTGACCCAGTGAACCAGTGACCCACTGACCAACTGACCCACTGACCCAGTGACCCAGTGACCCACTGACCTACTGACCCAGTGACCCAGTGGCCCACTGACCCAGTGACCCAGTGACCTACTGACATACTGACCCACTGACCCAGTGACCCAGTGACCCAGTGACCCAGTGACCCACTGACCTACTGACCCAGTGACCCAGTGACCCACTGACCTACTGACCCAGTGACCCAGTGGCCCACTGACCCAGTGACCCAGTGACCTACTGACATACTGACCCACTGACCCAGTGACCCAGTGACCCAGTGACCCAGTGACCCACTGACCTACTGACCCAGTGACCCAGTGGCCCACTGACCCACTGACCTACTGACCCAGTGACCCAGTGACCTACTGACATACTGACCCACTGACCCAGTGCCCCATTGGCCTACTGACCGACTGACCTACAAACCTACTGACTTACTGACCTACATTCAGGGTGCCTTGAACGGGTCTTAAAAATTAGTTTTAAAAAAATTTTATTGCATTGCTGGACGGCAAATTTGACTTCCAAAGATCTTGGAATATTGTAAATAAATATTTTACTTTAGTTTACTTAGTTTATAGGACACATTTAAATTTATTTAAATTCTATTTTACTCTTTTATAATTTTATTGTGTTCTTTTTGAGTTATATAATTGTATTTTATTGTACGTATCCGACGCCCTTTACACGTCGCATACTTTTACACATTGACGTCCCTAAATAGCCAGATTTAAGCGAGCTACACAATGTTCGGTATCAGGACTCCGCCCAGCAAGGTGGCGACTGAGAACTCTCCCCCGAAAAAGGCCGAAGAGAAGGTAGAGAAGACGGGCCTCCCTTCAAACCATGACCGGACCTTTGCGGTCAGAAGGAGCATCGGGGAGACAGAGGCAAGAGCCGCAAAGACGTCTCCGAAGAGGGTGGTGGTGCCAATAGCGGGCCCCTCGAGGCCAAAAACCCGAACATCATTGACGGACGCCTCGGACGCCCCCCCCCCCCAAAATCAACTCACCCCTCTAGAGTCGCTGAGGCTAGGGCATGCCTGAATAGGGCTAAGCTCTGCCTCAGTAGCTCTAGAAACATTAAAACAGAGTATAAAGAGGGGATTACTGCAGCTGTGGAGCGGCTCTATCAGCTCATGAAGGAGTCAGAGGCCAAAGAAGTAACAAGAATCCAGAGCAAGGGACAGGATGGGAAGAAAGAGGAGGACACTTTACACCCTCCACTTCCTCCTCACCCTGCCCCCTGCAACGAAGAAATATTAAGGAGCATCCTCCTTAATATTTCTTCGTTGCAGTCGTTAATTTGGAGTGGTCATCCATCGATGACCACTCCAAATTAATACGGGAAAATGCAGCCAAGATGGAGTCACTGAGGGAAACCCTAGAAAACCACCAGAAGGCCTTGGAATAAGAAACTGGCCTAGTTTAAAAGGGGTAAAAAAATATTTAAGTACAACAAAAATTAAAAGAACAACAGATAGGAAAACATAGGGAAATTAATGAGTTAAATATATAATAGTAACATAGGCATAGTAGTAATAAATAGTAATAGTGTATGTATGTATTAATTAAGTAACTTATAAATTGTAAAAATAGCAAATTAAGAAATAAATATATATAGAATAATAGTAATGTTAGTTGTATATTATGCAAGTAATATATAGTAGCATACGTAATAAAATATTAGAATTAAAAGTAAAAAGGCCAAACTTTGGGATTCATTATTATTAATAGGTCTGCATTTTTGAAATTTTCAAAAAAGCCTAATTTTGACCGAATTTTGCCATTTTTATAAATTAACTGGGATAGTGAGAGGGTAGTCGTGATATTAACAGGTCAGTATATCGGGTATAGTAATACTTAACCTCCCTTTTGAATTTCATAGTTCTGTGTCCAGTAGTTCTCGAGATCTTCTGTGTTGACCCACTAACCTGACCTACTGACCCACTGACCAACTGACCCACTGACCCAGTGACCCAGTGACCCACTGACCTACTGACCCAGTGACCCAGTGGCCCACTGACCCAGTGACCCAGTGACCTACTGACATACTGACCCACTGACCCAGTGACCCAGTGACCCAGTGAACCAGTGACCCACTGACCAACTGACCCACTGACCCAGTGACCCAGTGACCCACTGACCTACTGACCCAGTGACCCAGTGGCCCACTGACCCAGTGACCCAGTGACCTACTGACATACTGACCCACTGACCCAGTGACCCAGTGACCCAGTGACCCAGTGACCCACTGACCTACTGACCCAGTGACCCAGTGACCCACTGACCTACTGACCCAGTGACCCAGTGGCCCACTGACCCAGTGACCCAGTGACCTACTGACATACTGACCCACTGACCCAGTGACCCAGTGACCCAGTGACCCAGTGACCCACTGACCTACTGACCCAGTGACCCAGTGGCCCACTGACCCACTGACCTACTGACCCAGTGACCCAGTGACCTACTGACATACTGACCCACTGACCCAGTGCCCCATTGGCCTACTGACCGACTGACCTACAAACCTACTGACTTACTGACCTACATTCAGGGTGCCTTGAACGGGTCTTAAAAATTAGTTTTAAAAAAAATTTATTGCATTGCTGGACGGCAAATTTGACTTCCAAAGATCTTGGAATATTGTAAATAAATATTTTACTTTAGTTTACTTAGTTTATAGGACACATTTAAATTTATTTAAATTCTATTTTACTCTTTTATAATTTTATTGTGTTCTTTTTGAGTTATATAATTGTATTTTATTGTACGTATCCGACGCCCTTTACACGTCGCATACTTTTACACATTGACGTCCCTAAAAAGCCAGATTTAAGCGCGCTACACAATGTTCGGTATCAGGACTCCGCCCAGCAAGGTGGCGACTGAGAACTCTCCCCCGAAAAAGGCCGAAGAGAAGGTAGAGAAGACGGGCCTCCCTTCAAACCATGACCGGACCTTTGCGGTCAGAAGGAGCATCGGGGAGACAGAGGCAAGAGCCGCAAAGACGTCTCCGAAGAGGGTGGTGGTGCCAATAGCGGGCCCCTCGAGGCCAAAAACCCGAACATCATTGACGGACGCCTCGGACGCCCCCCCCCCCCCCAAAATCAACTCACCCCTCTAGAGTCGCTGAGGCTAGGGCATGCCTGAATAGGTCTAAGCTCTGCCTCAGTAGCTCTAGAAACATTAAAACAGAGTATAAAGAGGGGATCACTGCAGCTGTGGAGCGGCTCTATCAGCTCGTGAAGGAGTCAGAGGCCAAAGAAGTAACAAGAATCCAGAGCAAGGGACAGGATGGGAAGAAAGAGGAGGACACTTTACACCCTCCACTTCCTCCTCACCCTGCCCCCTGCAACGAAGAAATATTAAGGAGGATGGATGACCACTCCAAATTAATACGGGAAAATGCAGCCAAGATGGAGTCACTGAGGGAAACCCTAGAAAACCACCAGAAGGCCTTGGAAGTGGCCCCCACCTACGCGAACGTCGTGGCTGGCTCGCCGAAGAGGCCACCGGCAGAGCCAGCTGCGATGCACTCTGTCATAATCACGTCGAAAGACGACCAGGACACCGGAGAGGAGGTTTATGACAGAGTAAGGAAAGCGATAAATGCCAAGGATGAGGGGACAAGAATTGACAGGATCAGAAAGGCCAAGGATCGGAAAGTCATTCTAAGTTGCAAAGACAAGGCAGAACTAAGAAAAGTAAAGGAAAAGTTAACAGAAAAAGGATGTTCTCTTAAAGTAGAGGACATCAAGAATAAGGACCCCCTCTTGGTGCTGTACGGAGTCTCCAAAGTAAATACCGATGAGGATATTGTGAAGGCAATTAGGGGCCAAAATGGAAATTTGCTTGGGGATGTGGGTGAGGGGGACTTCCGCGTCGAGGTCCGGTACAGACGGAGGGCGAGAAACCCGCTTACAGTCCATGTAGTTGCTCGGGTCTCGCCCGCCCACTGACCCAGTGACCCAGTGACCCAGTGAACCAGTGACCCACTGACCAACTGACCCACTGACCCAGTGACCCAGTGACCCACTGACCTACTGACCCAGTGACCCAGTGGCCCACTGACCCAGTGACCCAGTGACCTACTGACATACTGACCCACTGACCCAGTGACCCAGTGACCCAGTGACCCAGTGACCCACTGACCTACTGACCCAGTGACCCAGTGACCCACTGACCTACTGACCCAGTGACCCAGTGGCCCACTGACCCAGTGACCCAGTGACCTACTGACATACTGACCCACTGACCCAGTGACCCAGTGACCCAGTGACCCAGTGACCCACTGACCTACTGACCCAGTGACCCAGTGGCCCACTGACCCACTGACCTACTGACCCAGTGACCCAGTGACCTACTGACATACTGACCCACTGACCCAGTGCCCCATTGGCCTACTGACCGACTGACCTACAAACCTACTGACTTACTGACCTACATTCAGGGTGCCTTGAACGGGTCTTAAAAATTAGTTTTAAAAAAATTTTATTGCATTGCTGGACGGCAAATTTGACTTCCAAAGATCTTGGAATATTGTAAATAAATATTTTACTTTAGTTTACTTAGTTTATAGGACACATTTAAATTTATTTAAATTCTATTTTACTCTTTTATAATTTTATTGTGTTCTTTTTGAGTTATATAATTGTATTTTATTGTACGTATCCGACGCCCTTTACACGTCGCATACTTTTACACATTGACGTCCCTAAAAAGCCAGATTTAAGCGCACTACACAATGTTCGGTATCAGGACTCCGCCCAGCAAGGTGGCGACTGAGAACTCTCCCCCGAAAAAGGCCGAAGAGAAGGTAGAGAAGACGGGCCTCCCTTCAAACCATGACCGGACCTTTGCGGTCAGAAGGAGCATCGGGGAGACAGAGGCAAGAGCCGCAAAGACGTCTCCGAAGAGGGTGGTGGTGCCAATAGCGGGCCCCTCGAGGCCAAAAACCCGAACATCATTGACGGACGCCTCGGACGCCCCCCCCCCCAAAATCAACTCACCCCTCTAGAGTCGCTGAGGCTAGGGCATGCCTGAATAGGGCTAAGCTCTGCCTCAGTAGCTCTAGAAACATTAAAACAGAGTATAAAGAGGGGATCACTGCAGCTGTGGAGCGGCTCTATCAGCTCGTGAAGGAGTCAGAGGCCAAAGAAGTAACAAGAATCCAGAGCAAGGGACAGGATGGGAAGAAAGAGGAGGACACTTTACACCCTCCACTTCCTCCTCACCCTGCCCCCTGCAACGAAGAAATATTAAGGAGGATGGATGACCACTCCAAATTAATACGGGAAAATGCAGCCAAGATGGAGTCACTGAGGGAAACCCTAGAAAACCACCAGAAGGCCTTGGAAGTGGCCCTCACCTACGCGAACGTCGTGGCTGGCTCGCCGAAGAGGCCACCGGCAGAGCCAGCTGCGATGCACTCTGTCATAATCACGTCGAAAGACGACCAGGACACCGGAGAGGAGGTTTATGACAGAGTAAGGAAAGCGATAAATGCCAAGGATGAGGGGACAAGAATTGACAGGATCAGAAAGGCCAAGGATCGGAAAGTCATTCTAAGTTGCAAAGACAAGGCAGAACTAAGAAAAGTAAAGGAAAAGTTAACAGAAAAAGGATGTTCTCTCAAAGTAGAGGACATCAAGAATAAGGACCCCCTCTTGGTGCTGTACGGAGTCTCCAAAGTAAATACCGATGAGGATATTGTGAAGGCAATTAGGGGCCAAAATGGAAATTTGCTTGGGGATGTGGGTGAGGGGGACTTCCGCGTCGAGGTCCGGTACAGACGGAGGGCGAGAAACCCGCTTACAGTCCATGTAGTTGCTCGGGTCTCGCCCGCCGTCTGGCAGCGGCTCACCGGCGCGGGTGCCGTCCACATCGACATTCAAAAAGTTAGGGTTGCGGACCAGTCTCCCCTGATCCAATGCTCGCGCTGCCTGGGTTATGGGCACGGGAAGAAGTTCTGCCATGATGCAATCGACGTATGCAGTCACTGTGGGGGGCCGCACATGAGAACAGAGTGTGCTGATTGGATGGCTAACGCCCCCCCAAGCTGCGTCAATTGCAACAAGGCAAAGCTTGAAAAGGCGGACCACGACGCCTTTAGCGACGACTGCCCGGTGAGGCGGAAGTGAGACGCGTTGGCGAGGTCAACGACAGCGTATTGTTGAGGGCACCAAGTCTGTCTCGAACGCAAATCGCCACGCAGATCTCGCGGCCTCGGTCCACAGGGGTATGGTACTCAAAACAAAAATGTGAAAATATAGATTAATAAAAATAAATAGGGCAATAAAGTAAATTCAAAACGGTAAACTGGGTCCAGTTTCATAAGAAACTGGCCTAGTTTAAAAGGGGTAAAAAAATATTTAAGTACAACAAAAATTAAAAGAACAACAGATAGGAAAACATAGGGAAATTAATGAGTTAAATATATAATAGTAACATAGGCATAGTAGTAATAAATAGTAATAGTGTATGTATGTATTAATTAAGTAACTTATAAATTGTAAAAATAGCAAATTAAGAAATAAATATATATAGAATAATAGTAATGTTAGTTGTATATTATGCAAATAATATATAGTAGCATACGTAATAAAATATTAGAATTAAAAGTAAAAAGGCCAAACTTTGGGATTCATTATTATTAATAGGTCTGCATTTTTGAAATTTTCAAAAAAGCCTAATTTTGACCGAATTTTGCCATTTTTATAAATTAACTGGGATAGTGAGAGGGTAGTCGTGATATTTACAGGTCAGTATATCGGGTATAGTAATACCTAACCTCCCTTTTGAATTTCATAGTTCTGTGTCCAGTAGTTCTCGAGATCTTCTGTGTTGACCCACTAACCTGACCTACTGACCCACTGACCAACTGACCCACTGACCCAGTGACCCAGTGACCCACTGACCTACTGACCCAGTGACCCAGTGGCCCACTGACCCAGTGACCCAGTGACCTACTGACATACTGACCCACTGACCCAGTGACCCAGTGACCCAGTGACCCAGTGACCCACTGACCTACTGACCCAGTGACCCAGTGACCCACTGACCTACTGACCCAGTGACCCAGTGGCCCACTGACCCAGTGACCCAGTGACCTACTGACATACTGACCCACTGACCTAGTGACCCAGTGACCCAGTAACCCAGTGACCCACTGACCTACTGACCCAGTGACCCAGTGGCCCACTGACCCACTGACCTACTGACCCAGTGACCCAGTGGCCCACTGACCCACTGACCTACTGACCCAGTGACCCAGTGACCTACTGACATACTGACCCACTGACCCAGTGACCCAGTGACCCAGTGACCCAGTGACCCACTGACCTACTGACCCAGTGACCCAGTGACCCAGTGACCCACTGACCTACTGACCCAGTGACCCAGTGGCCCACTGACCCAGTGACCCAGTGACCTACTGACATACTGACCCACTGACCCAGTGACCCAGTGACCCAGTGACCCACTGACCTACTGACCCAGTGACCCAGTGGCCCACTGACCCACTGACCTACTGACCCAGTGACCCAGTGGCCCACTGACCCAGTGACCCAGTGACCTACTGACATACTGACCCACTGACCCAGTGACCCAGTGACCCAGTGACCCACTGACCTACTGACCCAGTGACCCAGTGGCCCACTGACCCACTGACCTACTGACCCAGTGACCCAGTGACCTACTGACATACTGACCCACTGACCCAGTGCCCCATTGGCCTACTGACCGACTGACCTACAAACCTACTGACTTACTGACCTACATTCAGGGTGCCTTGAACGGGTCTTAAAAATTAGTTTTAAAAAATTTTTATTGCATTGCTGGACGGCAAATTTGACTTCCAAAGATCTTGGAATATTGTAAATAAATATTTTACTTTAGTTTACTTAGTTTATAGGACACATTTAAATTTATTTAAATTCTATTTTACTCTTTTATAATTTTATTGTGTTCTTTTTGAGTTATATAATTGTATTTTATTGTACGTATCCGACGCCCTTTACACGTACGAAGACGGGCCTCCCTTCAAACCATGACCGGACCTTTGCGGTCAGAAGGAGCATCGGGGAGACAGAGGCAAGAGCCGCAAAGACGTCTCCGAAGAGGGTGGTGGTGCCAATAGCGGGCCCCTCGAGGCCAAAAACCCGAACATCATTGACGGACGCCTCGGACGCCCCCCCCCCCCAAAACCAACTCACCCCTCTAGAGTCGCTGAGGCTAGGGCATGCCTGAATAGGGCTAAGCTCTGCCTCAGTAGCTCTAGAAACATTAAAACAGAGTATAAAGAGGGGATCACTGCAGCTGTGGAGCGGCTCTATCAGCTCGTGAAGGAGTCAGAGGCCAAAGAAGTAACAAGAATCCAGAGCAAGGGACAGGATGGGAAGAAAGAGGAGGACACTTTACACCCTCCACTTCCTCCTCACCCTGCCCCCTGCAACGAAGAAATATTAAGGAGGATGGATGACCACTCCAAATTAATACGGGAAAATGCAGCCAAGATGGAGTCACTGAGGGAAACCCTAGAAAACCACCAGAAGGCCTTGGAAGTGGCCCCCACCTACGCGAACGTCGTGGCTGGCTCGCCGAAGAGGCCACCGGCAGAGCCAGCTGCGATGCACTCTGTCATAATCACGTCGAAAGACGACCAGGACACCGGAGAGGAGGTTTATGACAGAGTAAGGAAAGCGATAAATGCCAAGGATGAGGGGACAAGAATTGACAGGATCAGAAAGGCCAAGGATCGGAAAGTCATTCTAAGTTGCAAAGACAAGGCAGAACTAAGAAAAGTAAAGGAAAAGTTAACAGAAAAAGGATGTTCTCTCAAAGTAGAGGACATCAAGAATAAGGACCCCCTCTTGGTGCTGTACGGAGTCTCCAAAGTAAATACCGATGAGGATATTGTGAAGGCAATTAGGGGCCAAAATGGAAATTTGCTTGGGGATGTGGGTGAGGGGGACTTCCGCGTCGAGGTCCAGTACAGACGGAGGGCGAGAAACCCGCTTACAGTCCATGTAGTTGCTCGGGTCTCGCCCGCCGTCTGGCAGCGGCTCACCGGCGCGGGTGCCGTCCACATCGACATCCAAAAAGTTAGGGTTGCGGACCAGTCTCCCCTGATCCAATGCTCGCGCTGCCTGGGTTATGGGCACGGGAAGAAGTTCTGCCATGATGCAATCGACGTATGCAGTCACTGTGGGGGGCCGCACATGAGAACAGAGTGTGCTGATTGGATGACTAACGCCCCCCCAAGCTGCGTCAATTGCAACAAGGCAAAGCTTGAAAAGGCGGACCACGACGCCTTTAGCGACGACTGCCCGGTGAGGCGGAAGTGAGACGCGTTGGCGAGGTCAACGACAGCGTATTGTTGAGGGCACCAAGTCTGTCTCGAACGCAAATCGCCACGCAGATCTCGCGGCCTCGGTCCACAGGGGTATGGTACTCAAAACAAAAATGTGAAAATACAGATTAATAAAAATAAATAGGGCAATAAAGTAAATTCAAAACGGTAAACTGGGTCCAGTTTCATAAGAAACTGGCCTAGTTTAAAAGGGGTAAAAAAATATTTAAGTACAACAAAAATTAAAGGAACAACAGATAGGAAAACATAGGGAAATTAATGAGTTAAATATATAATAGTAACATAGGCATAGTAGTAATAAATAGTAATAGTGTATGTATGTATTAATTAAGTAACTTATAAATTGTAAAAATAGCAAATTAAGAAATAAATATATATAGAATAATAGTAATGTTAGTTGTATATTATGCAAATAATATATAGTAGCATACGTAATAAAATATTAGAATTAAAAGTAAAAAGGCCAAACTTTGGGATTCATTATTATTAATAGGTCTGCATTTTTGAAATTTTCAAAAAAGCCTAATTTTGACCGAATTTTGCCATTTTTATAAATTAACTGGGATAGTGAGAGGGTAGTCGTGATATTTACAGGTCAGTATATCGGGTATAGTAATACTTAACCTCCCTTTTGAATTTCATAGTTCTGTGTCCAGTAGTTCTCGAGATCTTCTGTGTTGACCCACTAACCTGACCTACTGACCCACTGACCAACTGACCCACTGACCCAGTGACCCAGTGACCCACTGACCTACTGACCCAGTGACCCAGTGGCCCACTGACCCAGTGACCCAGTGACCCAGTGACCCAGTGACCCAGTGACCCAGTGACCCAGTGACCTACTGATCCAGTGACCCAGTGACCCAGTGACCCACTGACCTACTGACCCAGTGACCCAGTGGCCCACTGACCCAGTGACCCAGTGACCTACTGTCATACTGACCCACTGACCCAGTGACCCAGTGACCCAGTGACCCAGTGACCCACTGACCTACTGACCCAGTGACCCAGTGACCTAGTGGCCCACTGACCCACTGACCTACTGACCCAGTGACCCAGTGACCCACTGACCTACTGACCCAGTCACCCAGTGGCCCACTGACCCACTGACCTACTGACCCAGTGACCTACTGACATACTGACCCACTGACCCAGTGACCCAGTGACCCAGTGACCCAGTGACCCAGTGGCCCACTGACCCACTGACCTACTGACCCAGTGACCCACTGACATACTGACCCACTGACCCAGTGACCCAGTGACCAGTGACCCAGTGACCCACTGACCTACTGACCCAGTGACCCAGTGACCCAGTGACCCACTGACCTACTGACCCAGTGACCCAGTGGCCCACTGACCCAGTGACCCAGTGACCTACTGACATACTGACCCACTGACCCAGTGACCCAGTGACCCAGTGACCCAGTGACCCATAGACCTACTGACCCAGTGACCCAGTGGCCCACTGACCCACTGACCTACTGACCCAGTGACCCAGTGGCCCACTGACCCAGTGACCCAGTGACCTACTGACATACTGACCCACTGACCCAGTGACCCAGTGACCCAGTGACCCAGTGACCCACTGACCTACTGACCCAGTGACCCAGTGGCCCACTGACCCACTGACCTACTGACCCAGTGACCCAGTGACCTACTGACATACTGACCCACTGACCCAGTGCCCCATTGGCCTACTGACCGACTGACCTACAAACCTACTGACTTACTGACCTACATTCAGGGTGCCTTGAACGGGTCTTAAAAATTAGTTTTCAAAAATGTTTATTGCATTGCTGGACGGCAAATTTGACTTCCAAAGATCTTGGAATATTGTAAATAAATATTTTACTTTAGTTTACTTAGTTTATAGGACACATTTAAATTTATTTAAATTCTATTTTACTCTTTTATAATTTTATTGTGTTCTTTTTGAGTTATATAATTGTATTTTATTGTACGTATCCGACGCCCTTTACACGTCGCATACTTTTACACATTGACGTCCCTAAAAAGCCAGATTTAAGCGAGCTACACAATGTTCGGTATCAGGACTCCGCCCAGCAAGGTGGCGACTGAGAACTCTCCCCCGAAAAAGGCCGAAGAGAAGGTAGAGAAGACGGGCCTCCCTTCAAACCATGACCGGACCTTTGCGGTCAGAAGGAGCATCGGGGAGACAGAGGCAAGAGCCGCAAAGACGTCTCCGAAGAGGGTGGTGGTGCCAATAGCGGGCCCCTCGAGGCCAAAAACCCGAACATCATTGACGGACGCCTCGGACGCCCCCCCCCCCCCAAAATCAACTCACCCCTCTAGAGTCGCTGAGGCTAGGGCATGCCTGAATAGGGCTAAGCTCTGCCTCAGTAGCTCTAAAAACATTAAAACAGAGTATAAAGAGGGGATCACTGCAGCTGTGGAGCGGCTCTATCAGCTCGTGAAGGAGTCAGAGGCCAAAGAAGTAACAAGAATCCAGAGCAAGGGACAGGATGGGAAGAAAGAGGAGGACACTTTACACCCTCCACTTCCTCCTCACCCTGCCCCCTGCAACGAAGAAATATTAAGGAGGATGGATGACCACTCCAAATTAATACGGGAAAATGCAGCCAAGATGGAGTCACTGAGGGAAACCCTAGAAAACCACCAGAAGGCCTTGGAAGTGGCCCCCACCTACGCGAACGTCGTGGCTGGCTCGCCGAAGAGGCCACCGGCAGAGCCAGCTGCGATGCACTCTGTCATAATCACGTCGAAAGACGACCAGGACACCGGAGAGGAGGTTTATGACAGAGTAAGGAAAGCGATAAATGCCAAGGATGAGGGGACAAGAATTGACAGGATCAGAAAGGCCAAGGATCGGAAAGTCATTCTAAGTTGCAAAGACAAGGCAGAACTAAGAAAAGTAAAGGAAAAGTTAACAGAAAAAGGATGTTCTCTCAAAGTAGAGGACATCAAGAATAAGGACCCCCTCTTGGTGCTGTACGGAGTCTCCAAAGTAAATACCGATGAGGATATTGTGAAGGCAATTAGGGGCCAAAATGGAAATTTGCTTGGGGATGTGGGTGAGGGGGACTTCCGCGTCGAGGTCCAGTACAGACGGAGGGCGAGAAACCCGCTTACAGTCCATGTAGTTGCTCGGGTCTCGCCCGCCGTCTGGCAGCGGCTCACCGGCGCGGGT
Organism: Philereme transversata; assembly: GCA_963924445.1. NCBI lineage: Eukaryota > Metazoa > Arthropoda > Insecta > Lepidoptera > Geometridae > Philereme > Philereme transversata. The sequence continues at coordinate 12,893,394 of OZ004353.1, forward strand.
GCCGTCCACATCGACATCCAAAAAGTTAGGGTTGCGGACCAGTCTCCCCTGATCCAATGCTCGCGCTGCCTGGGTTATGGGCACGGGAAGAAGTTCTGCCATGATGCAATCGACGTATGCAGTCACTGTGGGGGGCCGCACATGAGAACAGAGTGTGCTGATTGGATGGCTAACGCCCCCCCAAGCTGCGTCAATTGCAACAAGGCAAAGCTTGAAAAGGCGGACCACGACGCCTTTAGCGACGACTGCCCGGTGAGGCGGAAGTGAGACGCGTTGGCGAGGTCAACGACAGCGTATTGTTGAGGGCACCAAGTCTGTCTCGAACGCAAATCGCCACGCAGATCTCGCGGCCTCGGTCCACAGGGGTATGGTACTCAAAACAAAAATGTGAAAATATAGATTAATAAAAATAAATAGGGCAATAAAGTAAATTCAAAACGGTAAACTGGGTCCAGTTTCATAAGAAACTGGCCTAGTTTAAAAGGGGTAAAAAATATTTAAGTACAACAAAAATTAAAAGAACAACAGATAGGAAAACATAGGGAAATTAATGAGTTAAATATATAATAGTAACATAGGCATAGTAGTAATAAATAGTAATAGTGTATGTATGTATTAATTAAGTAACTTATAAATTGTAAAAATAGCAAATTAAGAAATAAATATATATAGAATAATAGTAATGTTAGTTGTATATTATGCAAATAATATATAGTAGCATACGTAATAAAATATTAGAATTAAAAGTAAAAAGGCCAAACTTTGGGATTCATTATTATTAATAGGTCTGCATTTTTGAAATTTTCAAAAAAGCCTAATTTTGACCGAATTTTGCCATTTTTATAAATTAACTGGGATAGTGAGAGGGTAGTCGTGATATTTACAGGTCAGTATATCGGGTATAGTAATACCTAACCTCCCTTTTGAATTTCATAGTTCTGTGTCCAGTAGTTCTCGAGATCTTCTGTGTTGACCCACTAACCTGACCCACTGACCCACTGACCAACTGACCCACTGACCCAGTGACCCAGTGACCCACTGACCTACTGACCCAGTGACCCAGTGGCCCACTGACCCAGTGACCCAGTGACCTACTGACATACTGACCCACTGACCCAGTGACCCAGTGACCCAGTGACCCACTGACCTACTGACCCAGTGACCCAGTGGCCCACTGACCCAGTGACCTACTGACATACTGACCCACTGACCCAGTGACCCAGTGACCCAGTGACCCAGTGACCCACTGACCTACTGACCCAGTGACCCAGTGGCCCACTGACCCACTGACCTACTGACCCAGTGACCCAGTGACCCACTGACCTACTGACCCAGTGACCCAGTGGCCCACTGACCCACTGACCTACTGACCCAGTGACCCAGTGACCTACTGACATACTGACCCACTGACCCAGTGACCCAGTGACCCATTGACCTACTGACCCAGTGACCCAGTGACCCACTGACCTACTGACCCAGTGACCCAGTGGCCCACTGACCCAGTGACCCAGTGACCTACTGACATACTGACCCAGTGACCCAGTGGCCCAGTGACCCAGTGACCCAGTGACCCACTGACCTACTGACCCAGTGACCCAGTGGCCCACTGACCCACTGACCTACTGACCCAGTGACCCAGTGACCCACTGACCTACTGACCCAGTCACCCAGTGGCCCACTGACCCACTGACCTACTGACCCAGTGACCTACTGACATACTGACCCACTGACACAGTGACCCAGTGACCCAGTGACCCAGTGACCCAGTGGCCCACTGACCCACTGACCTACTGACCCAGTGACCCACTGACATACTGACCCACTGACCCAGTGACCCAGTGACCAGTAACCCAGTGACCCACTGACCTACTGACCCAGTGACCCAGTGACCCAGTGACCCACTGACCTACTGACCCAGTGACCCAGTGGCCCACTGACCCAGTGACCCAGTGACCTACTGACATACTGACCCACTGACCCAGTGACCCAGTGACCCAGTGACCCAGTGACCCAGTGACCCATAGACCTACTGACCTAGTGACCCAGTGGCCCACTGACCCACTGACCTACTGACCCAGTGACCCAGTGACCTACTGACATACTGACCCACTGACCCAGTGCCCCATTGGCCTACTGACCGACTGACCTACAAACCTACTGACTTACTGACCTACATTCAGGGTGCCTTGAACGGGTCTTAAAAATTAGTTTTAAAAAATTTTTATTGCATTGCTGGACGGCAAATTTGACTTCCAAAGATCTTGGAATATTGTAAATAAATATTTTACTTTAGTTTACTTAGTTTATAGGACACATTTAAATTTATTTAAATTCTATTTTACTCTTTTATAATTTTATTGTGTTCTTTTTGAGTTATATAATTGTATTTTATTGTACGTATCCGACGCCCTTTACACGTCGCATACTTTTACACATTGACGTCCCTAAAAAGCCAGATTTAAGCGAGCTACACAATGTTCGGTATCAGAACTCCGCCCAGCAAGGTGGCGACTGAGAACTCTCCCCCGAAAAAGGCCGAAGAGAAGGTAGAGAAGACGGGCCTCCCTTCAAACCATGACCGGACCTTTGCGGTCAGAAGGAGCATCGGGGAGACAGAGGCAAGAGCCGCAAAGACGTCTCCGAAGAGGGTGGTGGTGCCAATAGCGGGCCCCTCGAGGCCAAAAACCCGAACATCATTGACGGACGCCTCGGACGCCCCCCCCCCCCCCCCAAAATCAACTCACCCCTCTAGAGTCGCTGAGGCTAGGGCATGCCTGAATAGGGCTAAGCTCTGCCTCAGTAGCTCTAGAAACATTAAAACAGAGTATAAAGAGGGGATCACTGCAGCTGTGGAGCGGCTCTATCAGCTCGTGAAGGAGTCAGAGGCCAAAGAAGTAACAAGAATCCAGAGCAAGGGACAGGATGGGAAGAAAGAGGAGGACACTTTACACCCTCCACTTCCTCCTCACCCTGCCCCCTGCAACGAAGAAATATTAAGGAGGATGGATGACCACTCCAAATTAATACGGGAAAATGCAGCCAAGATGGAGTCACTGAGGGAAACCCTAGAAAACCACCAGAAGGCCTTGGAAGTGGCCCCCACCTACGCGAACGTCGTGGCTGGCTCGCCGAAGAGGCCACCGGCAGAGCCAGCTGCGATGCACTCTGTCATAATCACGTCGAAAGACGACCAGGACACCGGAGAGGAGGTTTATGACAGAGTAAGGAAAGCGATAAATGCCAAGGATGAGGGGACAAGAATTGACAGGATCAGAAAGGCCAAGGATCGGAAAGTCATTCTAAGTTGCAAAGACAAGGCAGAACTAAGAAAAGTAAAGGAAAAATTAACAGAAAAAGGATGTTCTCTCAAAGTAGAGGACATCAAGAATAAGGACCCCCTCTTGGTGCTGTACGGAGTCTCCAAAGTAAATACCGATGAGGATATTGTGAAGGCAATTAGGGGCCAAAATGGAAATTTGCTTGGGGATGTGGGTGAGGGGGACTTCCGCGTCGAGGTCCGGTACAGACGGAGGGCGAGAAACCCGCTTACAGTCCATGTAGTTGCTCGGGTCTCGCCTGCCGTCTGGCAGTGGCTCACCGGCGCGGGTGCCGTCCACATCGACATTCAAAAAGTTAGGGTTGCGGACCAGTCTCCCCTGATCCAATGCTCGCGCTGCCTGGGTTATGGGCACGGGAAGAAGTTCTGCCATGATGCAATCGACGTATGCAGTCACTGTGGGGGGCCGCACATGAGAACAGAGTGTGCTGATTGGATGGCTAACGCCCCCCCAAGCTGCGTCAATTGCAACAAGGCAAAGCTTGAAAAGGCGGACCACGACGCCTTTAGCGACGACTGCCCGGTGAGGCGGAAGTGAGACGCGTTGGCGAGGTCAACGACAGCGTATTGTTGAGGGCACCAAGTCTGTCTCGAACGCAAATCGCCACGCAGATCTCGCGGCCTCGGTCCACAGGGGTATGGTACTCAAAACAAAAATGTGAAAATAAAGATTAATAAAAATAAATAGGGCAATAAAGTAAATTCAAAACGGTAAACTGGGTCCAGTTTCATAAGAAACTGGCCTAGTTTAAAAGGGGTAAAAAAATATTTAAGTACAACAAAAATTAAAGGAACAACAGATAGGAAAACATAGGGAAATTAATGAGTTAAATATATAATAGTAACATAGGCATAGTAGTAATAAATAGTAATAGTGTATGTATGTATTAATTAAGTAACTTATAAATTGTAAAAATAGCAAATTAAGAAATAAATATATATAGAATAATAGTAATGTTAGTTGTATATTATGCAAATAATATATAGTAGCATACGTAATAAAATATTAGAATTAAAAGTAAAAAGGCCAAACTTTGGGATTCATTATTATTAATAGGTCTGCATTTTTGAAATTTTCAAAAAAGCCTAATTTTGACCGAATTTTGCCATTTTTATAAATTAACTGGGATAGTGAGAGGGTAGTCGTGATATTTACAGGTCAGTATATCGGGTATAGTAATACTCAACCTGCCTTTTGAATTTCATAGTTCTGTGTCCAGTAGTTCTCGAGATCTTCTGTGTTGACCCACTAACCTGACCTACTGACCCACTGACCAACTGACCCACTGACCCAGTGACCCAGTGACCCACTGACCTACTGACCCAGTGACCCAGTGGCCCACTGACCCAGTGACCCAGTGACCCAGTGACCCAGTGACCCAGTGACCCAGTGACCCAGTGACCCACTGACCTACTGACCCAGTGACCCAGTGGCCCACTGACCCAGTGACCCAGTGACCTACTGACATACTGACCCACTGACCCAGTGACCCACTGACCTACTGACCCAGTGACCCAGTGGCCCACTGACCCACTGACCTACTGACCCAGTGACCCAGTGACCCACTGACCTACTGACCCAGTGACCCAGTGGCCCACTGACCCACTGACCTACTGACCCAGTGACCCAGTGACCTACTGACATACTGACCCACTGACCCAGTGACCCAGTGACCCAGTGACCCAGTGACCCACTGACCTACTGACCCAGTGACCCAGTGACCCAGTGACCCACTGAACTACTGACCCAGTGACCCAGTGGCCCACTGACCCAGTGACCCAGTGACCTACTGACATACTGACCCACTGACCCAGTGACCCAGTGACCCAGTGACCCAGTGACCCACTGACCTACTGACCCTGTGACCCAGTGGCCCACTGACCCACTGACCTACTGACCCAGTGACCCAGTGGCCCACTGACCCAGTGACCCAGTGACCTACTGACATACTGACCCACTGACCCAGTGACCCAGTGACCCAGTGACCCACTGACCTACTGACCCAGTGACCCAGTGGCCCACTGACCCACTGACCTACTGACCCAGTGACCCAGTGACCTACTGACATACTGACCCACTGACCCAGTGCCCCATTGGCCTACTGACCGACTGACCTACAAACCTACTGACTTACTGACCTACATTCAGGGTGCCTTGAACGGGTCTTAAAAATTAGTTTTAAAAAATTTTTATTGCATTGCTGGACGGCAAATTTGACTTCCAAAGATCTTGGAATATTGTAAATAAATATTTTACTTTAGTTTACTTAGTTTATAGGACACATTTAAATTTATTTAAATTCTATTTTACTCGTTTATAATTTTATTGTGTTCTTTTTGAGTTATATAATTGTATTTTATTGTACGTATCCGACGCCCTTTACACGTCGCATACTTTTACACATTGACGTCCCTAAAAAGCCAGATTTAAGCGAGCTACACAATGTTCGGTATCAGGACTCCGCCCAGCAAGGTGGCGACTGAGAACTCTCCCCCGAAAAAGGCCGAAGAGAAGGTAGAGAAGACGGGCCTCCCTTCAAACCATGACCGGACCTTTGCGGTCAGAAGGAGCATCGGGGAGACAGAGGCAAGAGCCGCAAAGACGTCTCCGAAGAGGGTGGTGGTGCCAATAGCGGGCCCCTCGAGGCCAAAAACCCGAACATCATTGACGGACGCCTCGGACGCCCCCCCCCCAAAATCAACTCACCCCTCTAGAGTCGCTGAGGCTAGGGCATGCCTGAATAAGGCTAAGCTCTGCCTCAGTAGCTCTAGAAACATTAAAACAGAGTATAAAGAGGGGATCACTGCAGCTGTGGAGCGGCTCTATCAGCTCGTGAAGGAGTCAGAGGCCAAAGAAGTAACAAGAATCCAGAGCAAGGGACAGGATGGGAAGAAAGAGGAGGACACTTTACACCCTCCACTTCCTCCTCACCCTGCCCCCTGCAACGAAGAAATATTAAGGAGGATGGATGACCACTCCAAATTAATACGGGAAAATGCAGCCAAGATGGAGTCACTGAGGGAAACCCTAGAAAACCACCAGAAGGCCTTGGAAGTGGCCCCCACCTACGCGAACGTCGTGGCTGGCTCGCCGAAGAGGCCACCGGCAGAGCCAGCTGCGATGCACTCTGTCATAATCACGTCGAAAGACGACCAGGACACCGGAGAGGAGGTTTATGACAGAGTAAGGAAAGCGATAAATGCCAAGGATGAGGGGACAAGAATTGACAGGATCAGAAAGGCCAAGGATCGGAAAGTCATTCTAAGTTGCAAAGACAAGGCAGAACTAAGAAAAGTAAAGGAAAAGTTAACAGAAAAAGGATGTTCTCTCAAAGTAGAGGACATCAAGAATAAGGACCCCCTCTTGGTGCTGTACGGAGTCTCCAAAGTAAATACCGATGAGGATATTGTGAAGGCAATTAGGGGCCAAAATGGAAATTTGCTTGGGGATGTGGGTGAGGGGGACTTCCGCGTCGAGGTCCGGTACAGACGGAGGGCGAGAAACCCGCTTACAGTCCATGTAGTTGCTCGGGTCTCGCCCGCCGTCTGGCAGCGGCTCACCGGCGCGGGTGCCGTCCACATCGACATTCAAAAAGTTAGGGTTGCGGACCAGTCTCCCCTGATCCAATGCTCGCGCTGCCTGGGTTATGGGCACGGGAAGAAGTTCTGCCATGATGCAATCGACGTATGCAGTCACTGTGGGGGGCCGCACATGAGAACAGAGTGTGCTGATTGGATGGCTAACGCCCCCCCAAGCTGCGTCAATTGCAACAAGGCAAAGCTTGAAAAGGCGGACCACGACGCCTTTAGCGACGACTGCCCGGTGAGGCGGAAGTGAGACGCGTTGGCGAGGTCAACGACAGCGTATTGTTGAGGGCACCAAGTCTGTCTCGAACGCAAATCGCCACGCAGATCTCGCGGCCTCGGTCCACAGGGGTATGGTACTCAAAACAAAAATGTGAAAATACAGATTAATAAAAATAAATAGGGCAATAAAGTAAATTTAAAACGGTAAACTGGGTCCAGTTTCATAAGAAACTGGCCTAGTTTAAAAGGGGTAAAAAAATATTTAAGTACAACAAAAATTAAAGGAACAACATATAGGAAAACATAGGGAAATTAATGAGTTAAATATATAATAGTAACATAGGCATAGTAGTAATAAATAGTAATAGTGTATGTATGTATTAATTAAGTAACTTATAAATTGTAAAAATAGCAAATTAAGAAATAAATATATATAGAATAATAGTAATGTTAGTTGTATATTATGCAAATAATATATAGTAGCATACGTAATAAAATATTAGAATTAAAAGTAAAAAGGCCAAACTTTGGGATTCATTATTATTAATAGGTCTGCATTTTTGAAATTTTCAAAAAAGCCTAATTTTGACCGAATTTTGCCATTTTTATAAATTAACTGGGATAGTGAGAGGGTAGTCGTGATATTTACAGGTCAGTATATCGGGTATAGTAATACTTAACCTCCCTTTTGAATTTCATAGTTCTGTGTCCAGTAGTTCTCGAGATCTTCTGTGTTGACCCACTAACCTGACCTACTGACCCACTGACCAACTGACCCACTGACTCAGTGACCCAGTGACCCACTGACCTACTGACCCAGTGACCCAGTGGCCCACTGACCCAGTGACCCAGTGACCCAGTGACCCAGTGACCCAGTGACCCAGTGACCCAGTGACCTACTGACCCAGTGACCCAGTGACCCAGTGACCCACTGACCTACTGACCCAGTGACCCAGTGGCCCACTGACCCAGTGACCCAGTGACCTACTGACATACTGACCCACTGACCCAGTGACCCAGTGACCCAGTGACCCAGTGACCCACTGACCTACTGACCCAGTGACCCAGTGGCCCACTGACCCACTGACCTACTGACCCAGTGACCCAGTGACCCACTGACCTACTGACCCAGTGACCCAGTGGCCCACTGACCCACTGACCTACTGACCCAGTGACCCAGTGACCTACTGACATACTGACCCACTGACCCAGTGACCCAGTGACCCAGTGACCCAGTGACCCACTGACCTACTGACCCAGTGACCCAGTGACCCACTGACCTACTGACCCAGTGATCCAGTGGCCCACTGACCCAGTGACCCAGTGACCTACTGACATACTGACCCACTGACCCAGTGACCCAGTGACCCAGTGACCCAGTGACCCACTGACCTACTGACCCAGTGACCCAGTGGCCCACTGACCCACTGACCTACTGACCCAGTGACCCAGTGGCCCACTGACCCAGTGACCCAGTGACCTACTGACATACTGACCCACTGACCCAGTGACCCAGTGACCCAGTGACCCAGTGACCCACTGACCTACTGACCCAGTGACCCAGTGGCCCACTGACCCACTGACCTACTGACCCAGTGACCCAGTGACCTACTGACATACTGACCCACTGACCCAGTGCCCCATTGGCCTACTGACCGACTGACCTACAAACCTACTGACTTACTGACCTACATTCAGGGTGCCTTGAACGGGTCTTAAAAATTAGTTTTAAAAAAAATTTATTGCATTGCTGGACGGCAAATTTGACTTCCAAAGATCTTGGAATATTGTAAATAAATATTTTACTTTAGTTTACTTAGTTTATAGGACACATTTAAATTTATTTAAATTCTATTTTACTCTTTTATAATTTTATTGTGATCTTTTTGAGTTATATAATTGTATTTTATTGTACGTATCCGACGCCCTTTACACGTCGCATACTTTTACACATTGACGTCCCTAAAAAGCCAGATTTAAGCGAGCTACACAATGTTCGGTATCAGGACTCCGCCCAGCAAGGTGGCGACTGAGAACTCTCCCCCGAAAAAGGCCGAAGAGAAGGTAGAGAAGACGGGCCTCCCTTCAAACCATGACCGGACCTTTGCGGTCAGAAGGAGCATCGGGGAGACAGAGGCAAGAGCCGCAAAGACGTCTCCGAAGAGGGTGGTGGTGCCAATAGCGGGCCCCTCGAGGCCAAAAACCCGAACATCATTGACGGACGCCTCGGACGCCCCCCCCCCAAAACCAACTCACCCCTCTAGAGTCGCTGAGGCTAGGGCATGCCTGAATAGGGCTAAGCTCTGCCTCAGTAGCTCTAGAAACATTAAAACAGAGTATAAAGAGGGGATTACTGCAGGTGTTGGAGCGGCTCTATCAGCTCATGAAGGAGTCAGAGGCCAAAGAAGTAACAAGAATCCAGAGCAAGGGACAGGATAGGAAGAAAGGGGAGGACACTTTACACCCTCCACTTCCTCCTCACCCTGCCCCCTGCAACGAAGAAATATTAAGGAGCATCCTCCTTAATATTTCTTCGTTGCAGTCGTTAATTTGGAGTGGTCATCCATCGATGACCACTCCAAATTAATACGGGAAAATGCAGCCAAGATGGAGTCACTGAGGGAAACCCTAGAAAACCACCAGAAGGCCTTGGAATAAGAAACTGGCCTAGTTTAAAAGGGGTAAAAAAATATTTAAGTACAACAAAAATTAAAAGAACAACAGATAGGAAAACATAGGGAAATTAATGAGTTAAATATATAATAGTAACATAGGCATAGTAGTAATAAATAGTAATAGTGTATGTATGTATTAATTAAGTAACTTATAAATTGTAAAAATAGCAAATTAAGAAATAAATATATATAGAATAATAGTAATGTTAGTTGTATATTATGCAAGTAATATATAGTAGCATACGTAATAAAATATTAGAATTAAAAGTAAAAAGGCCAAACTTTGGGATTCATTATTATTAATAGGTCTGCATTTTTGAAATTTTCAAAAAAGCCTAATTTTGACCGAATTTTGCCATTTTTATAAATTAACTGGGATAGTGAGAGGGTAGTCGTGATATTAACAGGTCAGTATATCGGGTATAGTAATACTTAACCTCCCTTTTGAATTTCATAGTTCTGTGTCCAGTAGTTCTCGAGATCTTCTGTGTTGACCCACTAACCTGACCTACTGACCCACTGACCAACTGACCCACTGACCCAGTGACCCAGTGACCCACTGACCTACTGACCCAGTGACCCAGTGGCCCACTGACTCAGTGACCCAGTGACCTACTGACATACTGACCCACTGACCCAGTGACCCAGTGACCCAGTGAACCAGTGACCCACTGACCAACTGACCCACTGACCCAGTGACCCAGTGACCCACTGACCTACTGACCCAGTGACCCAGTGGCCCACTGACCCAGTGACCCAGTGACCTACTGACATACTGACCCACTGACCCAGTGACCCAGTGACCCAGTGACCCAGTGACCCACTGACCTACTGACCCAGTGACCCACTGACCTACTGACCCAGTGACCCAGTGGCCCACTGACCCAGTGACCCAGTGACCTACTGACATACTGACCCACTGACCCAGTGACCCAGTGACCCAGTGACCCAGTGACCCACTGACCTATTGACCCAGTGACCCAGTGGCCCACTGACCCACTGACCTACTGACCCAGTGACCCAGTGACCTACTGACATACTGACCCACTGACCCAGTGCCCCATTGGCCTACTGACCGACTGACCTACAAACCTACTGACTTACTGACCTACATTCAGGGTGCCTTGAACGGGTCTTAAAAATTAGTTTTAAAAAAAATTTATTGCATTGCTGGACGGCAAATTTGACTTCCAAAGATCTTGGAATATTGTAAATAAATATTTTACTTTAGTTTACTTAGTTTATAGGACACATTTAAATTTATTTAAATTCTATTTTACTCTTTTATAATTTTATTGTGTTCTTTTTGAGTTATATAATTGTATTTTATTGTACGTATCCGACGCCCTTTACACGTCGCATACTTTTACACATTGACGTCCCTAAAAAGCCAGATTTAAGCGAGCTACACAATGTTCGGTATCAGGACTCCGCCCAGCAAGGTGGCGACTGAGAACTCTCCCCCGAAAAGGCCGAAGAGAAGGTAGAGAAGACGGGCCTCCCTTCAAACCATGACCGGACCTTTGCGGTCAGAAGGAGCATCGGGGAGACAGAGGCAAGAGCCGCAAAGACGTCTCCGAAGAGGGTGGTGGTGCCAATAGCGGGCCCCTCGAGGCCAAAAACCCGAACATCATTGACGGACGCCTCGGACGCCCCCCCCCCCCAAAATCAACTCACCCCTCTAGAGTCGCTGAGGCTAGGGCATGCCTGATTAGGGCTAAGCTCTGCCTCAGTAGCTCTAGAAACATTAAAACAGAGTATAAAGAGGGGATCACTGCAGCTGTGGAGCGGCTCTATCAGCTCATGAAGGAGTCAGAGGCCAAAGAAGTAACAAGAATCCAGAGCAAGGGACAGGATGGGAAGAAAGAGGAGGACACTTTACACCCTCCACTTCCTCCTCACCCTGCCCCCTGCAACGAAGAAATATTAAGGAGCATCCTCCTTAATATTTCTTCGTTGCAGTCGTTAATTTGGAGTGGTCATCCATCGATGACCACTCCAAATTAATACGGGAAAATGCAGCCAAGATGGAGTCACTGAGGGAAACCCTAGAAAACCACCAGAAGGCCTTGGAATAAGAAACTGGCCTAGTTTAAAAGGGGTAAAAAAATATTTAAGTACAACAAAAATTAAAAGAACAACAGATAGGAAAACATAGGGAAATTAATGAGTTAAATATATAATAGTAACATAGGCATAGTAGTAATAAATAGTAATAGTGTATGTATGTATTAATTAAGTAACTTATAAATTGTATAAATAGCAAATTAAGAAATAAATATATATAGAATAATAGTAATGTTAGTTGTATATTATGCAAGTAATATATAGTAGCATACGTAATAAAATATTAGAATTAAAAGTAAAAAGGCCAAACTTTGGGATTCATTATTATTAATAGGTCTGCATTTTTGAAATTTTCAAAAAAGCCTAATTTTGACCGAATTTTGCCATTTTTATAAATTAACTGGGATAGTGAGAGGGTAGTCGTGATATTAACAGGTCAGTATATCGGGTATAGTAATACTTAACCTCCCTTTTGAATTTCATAGTTCTGTGTCCAGTAGTTCTCGAGATCTTCTGTGTTGACCCACTAACCTGACCTACTGACCCACTGACCAACTGACCCACTGACCCAGTGACCCAGTGACCCACTGACCTACTGACCCAGTGACCCAGTGGCCCACTGACCCAGTGACCCAGTGACCTACTGACATACTGACCCACTGACCCAGTGACCCAGTGACCCAGTGAACCAGTGACCCACTGACCAACTGACCCACTGACCCAGTGACCCAGTGACCCACTGACCTACTGACCCAGTGACCCAGTGGCCCAGTGGCCCACTGACCCAGTGACCCAGTGACCTACTGACATACTGACCCACTGACCCAGTGACCCAGTGACCCAGTGACCCAGTGACCCACTGACCTACTGACCCAGTGACCCAGTGACCCACTGACCTACTGACCCAGTGACCCAGTGGCCCACTGACCCAGTGACCCAGTGACCTACTGACATACTGACCCACTGACCCAGTGACCCAGTGACCCAGTGACCCACTGACCTACTGACCCAGTGACCCAGTGGCCCACTGACCCACTGACCTACTGACCCAGTGACCCAGTGACCTACTGACATACTGACCCACTGACCCAGTGCCCCATTGGCCTACTGACCGACTGACCTACAAACCTACTGACTTACTGACCTACATTCAGGGTGCCTTGAACGGGTCTTAAAAATTAGTTTTAAAAAAATTTTATTGCATTGCTGGACGGCAAATTTGACTTCCAAAGATCTTGGAATATTGTAAATAAATATTTTACTTTAGTTTACTTAGTTTATAGGACACATTTAAATTTATTTAAATTCTATTTTACTCTTTTATAATTTTATTGTGTTCTTTTTGAGTTATATAATTGTATTTTATTGTACGTATCCGACGCCCTTTACACGTCGCATACTTTTACACATTGACGTCCCTAAAAAGCCAGATTTAAGCGAGCTACACAATGTTCGGTATCAGGACTCCGCCCAGCAAGGTGGCAACTGAGACCTCTCCCCCGAAAAAGGCCGAAGAGAAGGTAGAGAAGACGGGCCTCCCTTCAAACCATGACCGGACCTTTGCGGTCAGAAGGAGCATCGGGGAGACAGAGGCAAGAGCCGCAAAGACGTCTCCGAAGAGGGTGGTGGTGCCAATAGCGGGCCCCTCGAGGCCAAAAACCCGAACATCATTGACGGACGCCTCGGACGCCCCCCCCCCCCCAAAATCAACTCACCCCTCTAGAGTCGCTGAGGCTAGGGCATGCCTGAATAGGGCTAAGCTCTGCCTCAGTAGCTCTAGAAACATTAAAACAGAGTATAAAGAGGGGATCACTGCAGCTGTGGAGCGGCTCTATCAGCTCATGAAGGAGTCAAAGGCCAAAGAAGTAACAAGAATCCAGAGCAAGGGACAGGATGGGAAGAAAGAGGAGGACACTTTACACCCTCCACTTCCTCCTCACCCTGCCCCCTGCAACGAAGAAATATTAAGGAGGATGGATGACCACTCCAAATTAATACGGGAAAATGCAGCCAAGATGGAGTCACTGAGGGAAACCCTAGAAAACCACCAGTAGGCCTTGGAAGTGGCCCCCACCTACGCGAACGTCGTGGCTGGCTCGCCGAAGAGGCCACCGGCAGAGCCAGCTGCGATGCACTCTGTCATAATCACGTCGAAAGACGACCAGGACACCGGAGAGGAGGTTTATGACAGAGTAAGGAAAGCGATAAATGCCAAGGATGAGGGGACAAGCATTGACAGGATCAGAAAGGCCAAGGATCGGAAAGTCATTCTAAGTTGCAAAGACAAGGCAGAACTAAGAAAAGTAAAGGAAAAGTTAACAGAAAAAGGATGTTCTCTCAAAGTAGAGGACATCAAGAATAAGGACCCCCTCTTGGTGCTGTACGGAGTCTCCAAAGTGCAGCCAAGATGGAGTCACTGAGGGAAACCCTAGAAAACCACCAGAAGGCCTTGGAAGTGGCCCCCACCTACGCGAACGTCGTGGCTGGCTCGCCGAAGAGGCCACCGGCAGAGCCAGCTGCGATGCACTCTGTCATAATCACGTCGAAAGACGACCAGGACACCGGAGAGGAGGTTTATGACAGAGTAAGGAAAGCGATAAATGCCAAGGATGAGGGGACAAGAATTGACAGGATCAGAAAGGCCAAGGATCGGAAAGTCATTCTAAGTTGCAAAGACAAGGCAGAACTAAGAAAAGTAAAGGAAAAGTTAACAGAAAAAGGATGTTCTCTCAAAGTAGAGGACATCAAGAATAAGGACCCCCTCTTGGTGCTGTACGGAGTCTCCAAAGTAAATACCGATGAGGATATTGTGAAGGCAATTAGGGGCCAAAATGGAAATTTGCTTGGGGATGTGGGTGAGGGGGACTTCCGCGTCGAGGTCCGGTACAGACGGAGGGCGAGAAACCCGCTTACAGTCCATGTAGTTGCTCGGGTCTCGCCCGCCGTCTGGCAGTGGCTCACCGGCGCGGGTGCCGTCCACATCGACATTCAAAAAGTTAGGGTTGCGGACCAGTCTCCCCTGATCCAATGCTCGCGCTGCCTGGGTTATGGGCACGGGAAGAAGTTCTGCCATGATGCAATCGACGTATGCAGTCACTGTGGGGGGCCGCACATGAGAACAGAGTGTGCTGATTGGATGGCTAACGCCCCCCCAAGCTGCGTCAGTTGCAACAAGGCAAAGCTTGAAAAGGCGGACCACGACGCCTTTAGCGACGACTGCCCGGTGAGGCGGAAGTGAGACGCGTTGGCGAGGTCAACGACAGCGTATTGTTGAGGGCACCAAGTCTGTCTCGAACGCAAATCGCCACGCAGATCTCGCGGCCTCGGTCCACAGGGGTATGGTACTCAAAACAAAAATGTGAAAATATAGATTAATAAAAATAAATAGGGCAATAAAGTAAATTCAAAACGGTAAATTGGGTCCAGTTTCATAAGAAACTGGCCTAGTTTAAAAGGGGTAAAAAAATATTTAAGTACAACAAAAATTAAAGGAACAACAGATAGGAAAACATAGGGAAATTAATGAGTTAAATATATAATAGTAACATAGGCATAGTAGTAATAAATAGTAATAGTGTATGTATGTATTAATTAAGTAACTTATAAATTGTAAAAATAGCAAATTAAGAAATAAATATATTATATAGAATAATAGTAATGTTAGTTGCATATTATGCAAATAATATATAGTAGCATACGTAATAAAATATTAGAATTAAAAGTAAAAAGGCCAAACTTTGGGATTCATTATTATTAATAGGTCTGCATTTTTGAAATTTTCAAAAAAGCCTAATTTTGACGGAATTTTGCCATTTTTATAAATTAACTGGGATAGTGAGAGGGTAGTCGTGATATTTACAGGTCAGTATGTCGGGTATAGTAATACTTAACCTCCCTTTTGAATTTCATAGTTCTGTGTCCAGTAGTTCTCGAGATCTTCTGTGTTGACCCACTAACCTGACCTACTGACCCACTGACCAACTGACCCACTGACCCAGTGACCCAGTGACCCACTGACCTACTGACCCAGTGACCCAGTGGCCCACTGACCCAGTGACCCAGTGACCCAGTGACCCAGTGACCCAGTGACCCAGTGACCCAGTGACCTACTGACCCAGTGACCCAGTGACCCAGTGACCCACTGACCTACTGACCCAGTGACCCAGTGGCCCACTGACCCAGTGACCCAGTGACCTACTGACATACTGACCCACTGACCCAGTGACCCAGTGACCCAGTGACCCAGTGACCCACTGACCTACTGACCCAGTGACCCAGTGGCCCACAGACCCACTGACCTACTGACCCAGTGACCCAGTGACCCACTGACCTACTGACCCAGTGACCCAGTGGCCCACTGACCCACTGACCTACTGACCCAGTGACCCAGTGACCTACTGACATACTGACCCCTGACCCAGTGACCCAGTGACCCAGTGACCCAGTGACCCACTGACCTACTGACCCAGTGACCCAGTGACCCAGTGACCCACTGACCTACTGACCCAGTGACCCAGTGGCCCACTGACCCAGTGACCCAGTGACCTACTGACATACTGACCCACTGACCCAGTGACCCAGTGACCCAGTGACCCAGTGACCCACTGACTTAGTGACCCAGTGACCCAGTGGCCCACTGACCCACTGACCTACTGACCCAGTGACCCAGTGGCCCACTGACCCAGTGACCCAGTGACCTACTGACATACTGACCCACTGACCCAGTGACCCAGTGACCCAGTGACCCAGTGACCCACTGACCTACTGACCCAGTGACCCAGTGGCCCACTGACCCACTGACCTACTGACCCAGTGACCCAGTGACCTACTGACATACTGACCCACTGACCCAGTGCCCCATTGGCCTACTGACCGACTGACCTACAAACCTACTGACTTACTGACCTACATTCAGGGTGCCTTGAACGGGTCTTAAAAATTAGTTTTAAAAAAATTTTATTGCATTGCTGGACGGCAAATTTGACTTCCAAAGATCTTGGAATATTGTAAATAAATATTTTACTTTAGTTTACTTAGTTTATAGGACACATTTAAATTTATTTAAATTCTATTTTACTCTTTTATAATTTTATTGTGTTCTTTTTGAGTTATATAATTGTATTTTATTGTACGTATCCGACGCCCTTTACACGTCGCATACTTTTACACATTGACGTCCCTAAAAAGCCAGATTTAAGCGAGCTACACAATGTTCGGTATCAGGACTCCGCCCAGCAAGGTGGCGACTGAGAACTCTCCCCCGAAAAAGGCCGAAGAGAAGGTAGAGAAGACGGGCCTCCCTTCAAACCATGACCGGACCTTTGCGGTCAGAAGGAGCATCGGGGAGACAGAGGCAAGAGCCGCAAAGACGTCTCCGAAGAGGGTGGTGGTGCCAATAGCGGGCCCCTCGAGGCCAAAAACCCGAACATCATTGACGGACGCCTCGGACGCCCCCCCCCCCCCCCAAAACCAACTCACCCCTCTAGAGTCGCTGAGGCTAGGACATGCCTGAATAGGGCTAAGCTCTGCCTCAGTAGCTCTAGAAACATTAAAACAGAGTATAAAGAGGGGATCACTGCAGCTGTGGAGCGGCTCTATCAGCTCATGAAGGAGTCAGAGGCCAAAGAAGTAACAAGAATCCAGAGCAAGGGACAGGATGGGAAGAAAGAGGAGGACACTTTACACCCTCCACTTCCTCCTCACCCTGCCCCCTGCAACGAAGAAATATTAAGGAGGATGGATGACCACTCCAAATTAATACGGGAAAATGCAGCCAAGATGGAGTCACTGAGGGAAACCCTAGAAAACCACCAGAAGGCCTTGGAAGTGGCCCCCACCTACGCGAACGTCGTGGCTGGCTCGCCGAAGAGGCCACCGGCAGAGCCAGCTGCGATGCACTCTGTCATAATCACGTCGAAAGACGACCAGGACACCGGAGAGGAGGTTTATGACAGAGTAAGGAAAGCGATAAATGCCAAGGATGAGGGGACAAGAATTGACAGGATCAGAAAGGCCAAGGATCGGAAAGTCATTCTAAGTTGCAAAGACAAGGCAGAACTAAGAAAAGTAAAGGAAAAGTTAACAGAAAAAGGATGTTCTCTCAAAGTAGAGGACATCAAGAATAAGGACCCCCTCTTGGTGCTGTACGGAGTCTCCAAAGTAAATACCGATGAGGATATTGTGAAGGCAATTAGGGGCCAAAATGGAAATTTGCTTGGGGATGTGGGTGAGGGGGACTTCCGCGTCGAGGTCCGGTACAGACGGAGGGCGAGAAACCCGCTTACAGTCCATGTAGTTGCTCGGGTCTCGCCCGCCGTCTGGCAGTGGCTCACCAGCGCGGGTGCCGTCCACATCGACATTCAAAAAGTTAGGGTTGCGGACCAGTCTCCCCTGATCCAATGCTCGCGCTGCCTGGGTTATGGGCACGGGAAGAATTTCTGCCATGATGCAATCGACGTATGCAGTCACTGTGGGGGGCCGCACATGAGAACAGAGTGTGCTGATTGGATGGCTAACGCCCCCCCAAGCTGCGTCAATTGCAACAAGGCAAAGCTTGAAAAGGCGGACCACGACGCCTTTAGCGACGACTGCCCGGTGAGGCGGAAGTGAGACGCGTTGGCGAGGTCAACGACAGCGTATTGTTGAGGGCACCAAGTCTGTCTCGAACGCAAATCGCCACGCAGATCTCGCGGCCTCGGTCCACAGGGGTATGGTACTCAAAACAAAAATGTGAAAATATAGATTAATAAAAATAAATAGGGCAATAAAGTAAATTCAAAACGGCAAACTGGGTCCAGTTTCATAAGAAACTGGCCTAGTTTAAAAGGGGTAAAAAAATATTTAAGTACAACAAAAATTAAAGGAACAACAGATAGGAAAACATAGGGAAATTAATGAGTTAAATATATAATAGTAACATAGGCATAGTAGTAATAAATAGTAATAGTGTATGTATGTATTAATTAAGTAACTTATAAATTGTAAAAATAGCAAATTAAGAAATAAATATATATAGAATAATAGTAATGTTAGTTGTATATTATGCAAATAATATATAGTAGCATACGTAATAAAATATTAGAATTAAAAGTAAAAAGGCCAAACTTTGGGATTCATTATTATTAATAGGTCTGCATTTTTGAAATTTTCAAAAAAGCCTAATTTTGACCGAATTTTGCCATTTTTATAAATTAACTGGGATAGTGAGAGGGTAGTCGTGATATTTACAGGTCAGTATATCGGGTATAGTAATACTTAACCTCCCTTTTGAATTTCATAGTTCTGTGTCCAGTAGTTCTCGAGATCTTCTGTGTTGACCCACTAACCTGACCTACTGACCCACTGACCAACTGACCCACTGACCCAGTGACCCAGTGACCCACTGACCTACTGACCCAGTGACCCAGTGGCCCACTGACCCAGTGACCCAGTGACCCAGTGACCCAGTGACCCAGTGACCCAGTGACCTACTGACCCAGTGACCCAGTGACCCACTGACCTACTGACCCAGTGACCCAGTGGCCCACTGACCCAGAGACCCAGTGACCTACTGACATACTGACCCACTGACCCAGTGACCCAGTGACCCAGTGACCCAGTGACCCACTGACCTACTGACCCAGTGACCCAGTGGCCCACTGACCCACTGACCTACTGACCCAGTGACCCAGTGACCCACTGACCTACTGACCCAGTGACCCAGTGGCCCACTGACCCACTGACCTACTGACCCAGTGACCCAGTGACCCAGTGACCCAGTGACCCACTGACCTACTGACCCAGTGACCCAGTGACCCAGTGACCCACTGACCTACTGACCCAGTGACCCAGTGGCCCACTGACCCAGTGACCTACTGACATACTGACCCACTGACCCAGTGACCCAGTGACCCAGTGACCCAGTGACCCACTGACCTACTGACCCAGTGACCCAGTGGCCCACTGACCCACTGACCTACTGACCCAGTGACCCAGTGGCCCACTGACCCAGTGACCCAGTGACCTACTGACATACTGACCCACTGACCCAGTGACCCAGTGACCCAGTGACCCAGTGACCCACTGACCTACTGACCCAGTGACCCAGTGGCCCACTGACCCACTGACCTACCGACCCAGTGACCCAGTGACCTACTGACATACTGACCCACTGACCCAGTGCCCCATTGGCCTACTGACCGACTGACCTACAAACCTACTGACTTACTGACCTACATTCAGGGTGCCTTGAACGGGTCTTAAAAATTAGTTTAAAAAAAATTTTATTGCATTGCTGGACGGCAAATTTGACTTCCAAAGATCTTGGAATATTGTAAATAAATATTTTACTTTAGTTTACTTAGTTTATAGGACACATTTAAATTTATTTAAATTCTATTTTACTCTTTTATAATTTTATTGTGTTCTTTTTGAGTTATATAGTTTTATTTTATTGTATGTATCCGACGCCCTTTACACGTCGCATACTTTTACACATTGACGTCCCTAAAAAGCCAGATTTAAGCGAGCTACACAATGTTCGGTATCAGGACTCCGCCCAGCAAGGTGGCGACTGAGAACTCTCCCCCGAAAAAGGCCGAAGAGAAGGTAGAGAAGACGGGCCTCCCTTCAAACCATGACCGGACCTTTGCGGTCAGAAGGAGCATCGGGGAGACAGAGGCAAGAGCCGCAAAGACGTCTCCGAAGAGGGTGGTGGTGCCAATAGCGGGCCCCTCGAGGCCAAAAACCCGAACATCATTGACGGACGCCTCGGACGCCGCCCCCCCCCCCCCAAAATCAACTCACCCCTCTAGAGTCGCTGAGGCTAGGGCATGCCTGAATAGGGCTAAGCTCTGCCTCAGTAGCTCTAGAAACATTAAAACAGAGTATAAAGAGGGGATCACTGCAGCTGTGGAGCGGCTCTATCAGCTCATGAAGGAGTCAGAGGCCAAAGAAGTAACAAGAATCCAGAGCAAGGGACAGGATGGGAAGAAAGAGGAGGACACTTTACACCCTCCACTTCCTCCTCACCCTGCCCCCTGCAACGAAGAAATATTAAGGAGGATGGATGACCACTCCAAATTAATACGGGAAAATGCAGCCAAGATGGAGTCACTGAGGGAAACCCTAGAAAACCACCAGAAGGCCTTGGAAGTGGCCCCCACCTACGCGAACGTCGTGGCTGGCTCGCCGAAGAGGCCACCGGCAGAGCCAGCTGCGATGCACTCTGTCATAATCACGTCGAAAGACGACCAGGACACCGGAGAGGAGGTTTATGACAGAGTAAGGAAAGCGATAAATGCCAAGGATGAGGGGACAAGAATTGACAGGATCAGAAAGGCCAAGGATCGGAAAGTCATTCTAAGTTGCAAAGACAAGGCAGAACTAAGAAAAGTAAAGGAAAAGTTAACAGAAAAAGGATGTTCTCTCAAAGTAGAGGACATCAAGAATAAGGACCCCCTCTTGGTGCTGTACGGAGTCTCCAAAGTAAATACCGATGAGGATATTGTGAAGGCAATTAGGGGCCAAAATGGAAATTTGCTTGGGGATGTGGGTGAGGGGGACTTCCGCGTCGAGGTCCGGTACAGACGGAGGGCGAGAAACCCGCTTACAGTCCATGTAGTTGCTCGGGTCTCGCCCGCCGTCTGGCAGTGGCTCACCGGCGCGGGTGCCGTCCACATCGACATTCAAAAAGTTAGGGTTGCGGACCAGTCTCCCCTGATCCAATGCTCGCGCTGCCTGGGTTATGGGCACGGGAAGAAGTTCTGCCATGATGCAATCGACGTATGCAGTCACTGTGGGGGGCCGCACATGAGAACAGAGTGTGCTGATTGGATGGCTAACGCCCCCCCAAGCTGCGTCAATGGCAACAAGGCAAAGCTTGAAAAGGCGGACCACGACGCCTTTAGCGACGACTGCCCGGTGAGGCGGAAGTGAGACGCGTTGGCGAGGTCAACGACAGCGTATTGTTGAGGGCACCAAGTCTGTCTCGAACGCAAATTGCCACGCAGATCTCGCGGCCTCGGTCCACAGGGGTATGGTACTCAAAACAAAAATGTGAAAATATAGATTAATAAAAATAAATAGGGCAATAAAGTAAATTCAAAACGGTAAACTGGGTCCAGTTTCATAAGAAACTGGCCTAGTTTAAAAGGGGTAAAAAAATATTTAAGTACAACAAAAATTAAAGGAACAACAGATAGGAAAACATAGGGAAATTAATGAGTTAAATATATAATAGTAACATAGGCATAGTAGTAATAAATAGTAATAGTGTATGTATGTATTAATTAAGTAACTTATAAATTGTAAAAATAGCAAATTAAGAAATAAATATATATAGAATAATAGTAATGTTAGTTGTATATTATGCAAATAATATATAGTAGCATACGTAATAAAATATTAGAATTAAAAGTAAAAAGGCCAAACTTTGGGATTCATTATTATTAATAGGTCTGCATTTTTAAAATTTTCAAAAAAGCCTAATTTTGACCGAATTTTGCCATTTTTATAAATTAACTGGGATAGTGAGAGGGTAGTCGTGATATTTACAGGTCAGTATATCGGGTATAGTAATACTTAACCTCCCTTTTGAATTTCATAGTTCTGTGTCCAGTAGTTCTCGAGATCTTCTGTGTTGACCCACTAACCTGACCTACTGACCCACTGACCAACTGACCCACTGACCCAGTGACCCAGTGACCCACTGACCTACTGACCCAGTGACCCAGTGGCCCACTGACCCAGTGACCCAGTGACCCAGTGACCCAGTGACCCAGTGACCCAGTGACCTACTGACCCAGTGACCCAGTGACCCAGTGACCCACTGACCTACTGACCCAGTGACCCAGTGGCCCACTGACCCAGTGACCCAGTGACCTACTGACATACTGACCCACTGACCCAGTGACCCAGTGACCCAGTGACCCACTGACCTACTGACCCAGTGACCCAGTGGCCCACTGACCCACTGACCTACTGACCCAGTGACCCAGTGACCCACTGACCTACTGACCCAGTGACCCAGTGGCCCACTGACCCACTGACCTACTGACCCAGTGACCCAGTGACCTACTGACATACTGACCCACTGACCCAGTGACCCAGTGACCCAGTGACCCAGTGACCCACTGACCTACTGACCCAGTGACCCAGTGACCCAGTGACCCACTGACCTACTGACCCAGTGACCCAGTGGCCCACTGACCCAGTGACCCAGTGACCTACTGACATACTGACCCACTGACCCAGTGACCCAGTGACCCAGTGACCCAGTGACCCACTGACCTACTGACCCAGTGACCCAGTGGCCCACTGACCCACTGACCTACTGACCCAGTGACCCAGTGGCCCACTGACCCAGTGACCCAGTGACCTACTGACATACTGACCCACTGACCCAGTGACCAAGTGACCCAGTGACCCAGTGACCCACTGACCTACTGACCCAGTGACCCAGTGGCCCACTGACCCACTGACCTACTGACCCAGTGACCCAGTGACCTACTGACATACTGACCCACTGACCCAGTGCCCCATTGGCCTACTGACCGACTGACCTACAAACCTACTGACTTACTGACCTACATTCAGGGTGCCTTGAACGGGTCTTAAAAATTAGTTTTAAAAAATTTTTATTGCATTGCTGGACGGCAAATTTGACTTCCAAAGATCTTGGAATATTGTAAATAAATATTTTACTTTAGTTTACTTAGTTTATAGGACACATTTAAATTTATTTAAATTCTATTTTACTCTTTTATAATTTTATTGTGTTCTTTTTGAGTTATATAATTGTATTTTATTGTACGTATCCGACGCCCTTTACACGTCGCATACTTTTACACATTGACGTCCCTAAAAAGCCAGATTTAAGCGAGCTACACAATGTTCGGTATCAGGACTCCGCCCAGCAAGGTGGCGACTGAGAACTCTCCCCCGAAAAAGGCCGAAGAGAAGGTAGAGAAGACGGGCCTCCCTTCAAACCATGACCGGACCTTTGCGGTCAGAAGGAGCATCGGGGAGACAGAGGCAAGAGCCGCAAAGACGTCTCCGAAGAGGGTGGTGGTGCCAATAGCGGGCCCCTCGAGGCCAAAAACCCGAACATCATTGACGGACGCCTCGGACGCCCCCCCCCCCCCCAAAATCAACTCACCCCTCTAGAGTCGCTGAGGCTAGGGCATGCCTGAATAGGGCTAAGCTCTGCCTCAGTAGCTCTAGAAACATTAAAACAGAGTATAAAGAGGGGATCACTGCAGCTGTGGAGCGGCTCTATCAGCTCATGAAGGAGTCAAAGGCCAAAGAAGTAACAAGAATCCAGAGCAAGGGACAGGATGGGAAGAAAGAGGAGGACACTTTACACCCTCCACTTCCTCCTCACCCTGCCCCCTGCAACGAAGAAATATTAAGGAGGATGGATGACCACTCCAAATTAATACGGGAAAATGCAGCCAAGATGGAGTCACTGAGGGAAACCCTAGAAAACCACCAGAAGGCCTTGGAAGTGGCCCCCACCTACGCGAACGTCGTGGCTGGCTCGCCGAAGAGGCCACCGGCAGAGCCAGCTGCGATGCACTCTGTCATAATCACGTCGAAAGACGACCAGGACACCGGAGAGGAGGTTTATGACAGAGTAAGGAAAGCGATAAATGCCAAGGATGAGGGGACAAGAATTGACAGGATCAGAAAGGCCAAGGATCGGAAAGTCATTCTAAGTTGCAAAGACAAGGCAGAACTAAGAAAAGTAAAGGAAAAGTTAACAGAAAAAGGATGTTCTCTCAAAGTAGAGGACATCAAGAATAAGGACCCCCTCTTGGTGCTGTACGGAGTCTCCAAAGTAAATACCGATGAGGATATTGTGAAGGCAATTAGGGGCCAAAATGGAAATTTGCTTGGGGATGTGGGTGAGGGGGACTTCCGCGTCGAGGTCCGGTACAGACGGAGGGCGAGAAACCCGCTTACAGTCCATGTAGTTGCTCGGGTCTCGCCCGCCGTCTGGCAGTGGCTCACCGGCGCGGGTGCCGTCCACATCGACATTCAAAAAGTTAGGGTTGCGGACCAGTCTCCCCTGATCCAATGCTCGCGCTGCCTGGGTTATGGGCACGGGAAGAAGTTCTGCCATGATGCAATCGACGTATGCAGTCACTGTGGGGGGCCGCACATGAGAACAGAGTGTGCTGATTGGATGGCTAACGCCCCCCCAAGCTGCGTCAATGGCAACAAGGCAAAGCTTGAAAAGGCGGACCACGACGCCTTTAGCGACGACTGCCCGGTGAGGCGGAAGTGAGACGCGTTGGCGAGGTCAACGACAGCGTATTGTTGAGGGCACCAAGTCTGTCTCGAACGCAAATTGCCACGCAGATCTCGCGGCCTCGGTCCACAGGGGTATGGTACTCAAAACAAAAATGTGAAAATATAGATTAATAAAAATAAATAGGGCAATAAAGTAAATTCAAAACGGTAAACTGGGTCCAGTTTCATAAGAAACTGGCCTAGTTTAAAAGGGGTAAAAAAATATTTAAGTACAACAAAAATTAAAGGAACAACAGATAGGAAAACATAGGGAAATTAATGAGTTAAATATATAATAGTAACATAGGCATAGTAGTAATAAATAGTAATAGTGTATGTATGTATTAATTAAGTAACTTATAAATTGTAAAAATAGCAAATTAAGAAATAAATATATATAGAATAATAGTAATGTTAGTTGTATATTATGCAAATAATATATAGTAGCATACGTAATAAAATATTAGAATTAAAAGTAAAAAGGCCAAACTTTGGGATTCATTATTATTAATAGGTCTGCATTTTTGAAATTTTCAAAAAAGCCTAATTTTGACCGAATTTTGCCATTTTTATAAATTAACTGGGATAGTGAGAGGGTAGTCGTGATATTTACAGGTCAGTATATCGGGTATAGTAATACTTAACCTCCCTTTTGAATTTCATAGTTCTGTGTCCAGTAGTTCTCGAGATCTTCTGTGTTGACCCACTAACCTGACCTACTGACCCACTGACCAACTGACCCACTGACCCAGTGACCCAGTGACCCACTGACCTACTGACCCAGTGACCCAGTGGCCCACTGACCCAGTGACCCAGTGACCCAGTGACCCAGTGACCCAGTGACCAGTGACCTACTGACCCAGTGACCCAGTGACCCAGTGACCCACTGACCTACTGACCCAGTGACCCAGTGGCCCACTGACCCAGTGACCCAGTGACCTACTGACATACTGACCCACTGACCCAGTGACCCAGTGACCCAGTGACCCACTGACCTACTGACCCAGTGACCCAGTGGCCCACTGACCCACTGACCTACTGACCCAGTGACCCAGTGACCCACTGACCTACTGACCCAGTGACCCAGTGGCCCACTGACCCACTGACCTACTGACCCAGTGACCCAGTGACCTACTGACATACTGACCCACTGACCCAGTGACCCAGTGACCCAGTGACCCAGTGACCCACTGACCTACTGACCCAGTGACCCAGTGACCCAGTGACCCACTGACCTACTGACCCAGTGACCCAGTGGCCCACTGACCCAGTGACCCAGTGACCTACTGACATACTGACCCACTGACCCAGTGACCCAGTGACCCAGTGACCCAGTGACCCACTGACCTACTGACCCAGTGACCCAGTGGCCCACTGACCCACTGACCTACTGACCCAGTGACCCAGTGGCCCACTGACCCAGTGACCCAGTGACCTACTGACATACTGACCCACTGACCCAGTGACCAAGTGACCCAGTGACCCAGTGACCCACTGACCTACTGACCCAGTGACCCAGTGGCCCACTGACCCACTGACCTACTGACCCAGTGACCCAGTGACCTACTGACATACTGACCCACTGACCCAGTGCCCCATTGGCCTACTGACCGACTGACCTACAAACCTACTGACTTACTGACCTACATTCAGGGTGCCTTGAACGGGTCTTAAAAATTAGTTTTAAAAAATTTTTATTGCATTGCTGGACGGCAAATTTGACTTCCAAAGATCTTGGAATATTGTAAATAAATATTTTACTTTAGTTTACTTAGTTTATAGGACACATTTAAATTTATTCAAATTCTATTTTACTCTTTTATAATTTTATTGTGTTCTTTTTGAGTTATATAATTGTATTTTATTGTACGTATCCGACGCCCTTTACACGTCGCATACTTTTACACATTGACGTCCCTAAAAAGCCAGATTTAAGCGAGCTACACAATGTTCGGTATCAGGACTCCGCCCAGCAAGGTGGCGACTGAGAACTCTCCCCCGAAAAAGGCCGAAGAGAAGGTAGAGAAGACGGGCCTCCCTTCAAACCATGACCGGACCTTTGCGGTCAGAAGGAGCATCGGGGAGACAGAGGCAAGAGCCGCAAAGACGTCTCCGAAGAGGGTGGTGGTGCCAATAGCGGGCCCCTCGAGGCCAAAAACCCGAACATCATTGACGGACGCCTCGGACGCCCCCCCCCCCCCAAAATCAACTCACCCCTCTAGAGTCGCTGAGGCTAGGGCATGCCTGAATAGGGCTAAGCTCTGCCTCAGTAGCTCTAGAAACATTAAAACAGAGTATAAAGAGGGGATCACTGCAGCTGTGGAGCGGCTCTATCAGCTCATGAAGGAGTCAAAGGCCAAAGAAGTAACAAGAATCCAGAGCAAGGGACAGGATGGGAAGAAAGAGGAGGACACTTTACACCCTCCACTTCCTCCTCACCCTGCCCCCTGCAACGAAGAAATATTAAGGAGGATGGATGACCACTCCAAATTAATACGGGAAAATGCAGCCAAGATGGAGTCACTGAGGGAAACCCTAGAAAACCACCAGAAGGCCTTGGAAGTGGCCCCCACCTACGCGAACGTCGTGGCTGGCTCGCCGAAGAGGCCACCGGCAGAGCCAGCTGCGATGCACTCTGTCATAATCACGTCGAAAGACGACCAGGACACCGGAGAGGAGGTTTATGACAGAGTAAGGAAAGCGATAAATGCCAAGGATGAGGGGACAAGAATTGACAGGATCAGAAAGGCCAAGGATCGGAAAGTCATTCTAAGTTGCAAAGACAAGGCAGAACTAAGAAAAGTAAAGGAAAAGTTAACAGAAAAAGGATGTTCTCTCAAAGTAGAGGACATCAAGAATAAGGACCCCCTCTTGGTGCTGTACGGAGTCTCCAAAGTAAATACCGATGAGGATATTGTGAAGGCAATTAGGGGCCAAAATGGAAATTTGCTTGGGGATGTGGGTGAGGGGGACTTCCGCGTCGAGGTCCGGTACAGACGGAGGGCGAAAAACCCGCTTACAGTCCATGTAGTTGCTCGGGTCTCGCCCGCCGTCTGGCAGTGGCTCACCGGCGCGGGTGCCGTCCACATCGACATTCAAAAAGTTAGGGTTGCGGACCAGTCTCCCCTGATCCAATGCTCGCGCTGCCTGGGTTATGGGCACGGGAAGAATTTCTGCCATGATGCAATCGACGTATGCAGTCACTGTGGGGGGCCGCACATGAGAACAGAGTGTGCTGATTGGATGGCTAACGCCCCCCCAAGCTGCGTCAATTGCAACAAGGCAAAGCTTGAAAAGGCGGACCACGACGCCTTTAGCGACGACTGCCCGGTGAGGCGGAAGTGAGACGCGTTGGCGAGGTCAACGACAGCGTATTGTTGAGGGCACCAAGTCTGTCTCGAACGCAAATCGCCACGCAGATCTCGCGGCCTCGGTCCACAGGGGTATGGTACTCAAAACAAAAATGTGAAAATATAGATTAATAAAAATAAATAGGGCAATAAAGTAAATTCAAAACGGTAAACTGGGTCCAGTTTCATAAGAAACTGGCCTAGTTTAAAAGGGGTAAAAAAATATTTAAGTACAACAAAAATTAAAGGAACAACAGATAGGAAAACATAGGGAAATTAATGAGTTAAATATATAATAGTAACATAGGCATAGTAGTAATAAATAGTAATAGTGTATGTATGTATTAATTAAGTAACTTATAAATTGTAAAAATAGCAAATTAAGAAATAAATATATATAGAATAATAGTAATGTTAGTTGTATATTATGCAAATAATATATAGTAGCATACGTAATAAAATATTAGAATTAAAAGTAAAAAGGCCAAACTTTGGGATTCATTATTATTAATAGGTCTGCATTTTTGAAATTTTCAAAAAAGCCTAATTTTGACCGAATTTTGCCATTTTTATAAATTAACTGGGATAGTGAGAGGGTAGTCGTGATATTTACAGGTCAGTATATCGGGTATAGTAATACCTAACCTCCCTTTTGAATTTCATAGTTCTGTGTCCAGTAGTTCTCGAGATCTTCTGTGTTGACCCACTAACCTGACCTACTGACCCACTGACCAACTGACCCACTGACCCAGTGACCCAGTGACCCAATGACCTACTGACCCAGTGACCCAGTGGCCCACTGACCCAGTGACCCAGTGACCTACTGACATACTGAGCCACTGACCCAGTGACCCAGTGACCCAGTGACCCAGTGACCCACTGACCTACTGACCCAGTGACCCAGTGACCCAGTGACCCACTGACCTACTGACCCAGTGACCCAGTGGCCCACTGACCCAGTGACCCAGTGACCTACTGACATACTGACCCACTGACCCAGTGACCCAGTGACCCAGTGACCCAGTGACCCACTGACCTACTGACCCAGTGACCCAGTGGCCCACTGACCCACTGACCTACTGACCCAGTGACCCAGTGACCCACTGACCTACTGACCCAGTGACCCAGTGGCCCACTGACCCACTGACCTACTGACCCAGTGACCCAGTGACCCAGTGACCCAGTGACCCACTGACCTACTGACCCAGTGACCCAGTGACCCAGTGACCCACTGACCTACTGACCCAGTGACCCAGTGGCCCACTGACCCAGTGACCTACTGACATACTGACCCACTGACCCAGTGACCCAGTGACCCAGTGACCCAGTGACCCACTGACCTACTGACCCAGTGACCCAGTGGCCCACTGACCCACTGACCTACTGACCCAGTGACCCAGTGGCCCACTGACCCAGTGACACAGTGACCTACTGACATACTGACCCACTGACCCAGTGACCCAGTGACCCAGTGACCCAGTGACCCACTGACCTACTGACCCAGTGACCCAGTGGCCCACTGACCCACTGACCTACTGACCCAGTGACCCAGTGACCTACTGACATACTGACCCACTGACCCAGTGCCCCATTGGCCTACTGACCGACTGACCTACAAACCTACTGACTTACTGACCTACATTCAGGGTGCCTTGAACGGGTCTTAAAAATTAGTTTTTAAAAATTTTTATTGCATTGCTGGACGGCAAATTTGACTTCCAAAGATCTTGGAATATTGTAAATAAATATTTTACTTTAGTTTGACTTAGTTTATAGGACACATTTAAATTTATTTAAATTCTATTTTACTCTTTTATAATTTTATTGTGTTCTTTTTGAGTTATATAATTGTATTTTATTGTACGTATCCGACGCCCTTTACACGTCGCATACTTTTACACATTGACGTCCCTAAAAAGCCAGATTTAAGCGAGCTACACAATGTTCGGTATCAGGACTCCGCCCAGCAAGGTGGCGACTGAGAACTCTCCCCCGAAAAAGGCCGAAGAGAAGGTAGAGAAGACGGGCCTCCCTTCAAACCATGACCGGACCTTTGCGGTCAGAAGGAGCATCGGGGAGACAGAGGCAAGAGCCGCAAAGACGTCTCCGAAGAGGGTGGTGGTGCCAATAGCGGGCCCCTCGAGGCCAAAAACCCGAACATCATTGACGGACGCCTCGGACGCCCCCCCCCCCCCCAAAATCAACTCACCCCTCTAGAGTCGCTGAGGCTAGGGCATGCCTGAATAGGGCTAAGCTCTGCCTCAGTAGCTCTAGAAACATTAAAACAGAGTATAAAGAGGGGATCACTGCAGCTGTGGAGCGGCTCTATCAGCTCATGAAGGAGTCAGAGGCCAAAAAAGTAACAAGAATCCAGAGCAAGGGACAGGATGGGAAGAAAGAGGAGGACACTTTACACCCTCCACTTCCTCCTCACCCTGCCCCCTGCAACGAAGAAATATTAAGGAGGATGGATGACCACTCCAAATTAAT
Source organism: Philereme transversata (assembly GCA_963924445.1). Taxonomy (NCBI): domain Eukaryota; kingdom Metazoa; phylum Arthropoda; class Insecta; order Lepidoptera; family Geometridae; genus Philereme; species Philereme transversata. The sequence continues at coordinate 12,924,392 of OZ004353.1, forward strand.
ACGGGAAAATGCAGATAAGATGGAGTCACTGAGGGAAACCCTAGAAAACCACCAGAAGGCCTTGGAAGTGGCCCCCACCTACGCGAACGTCGTGGCTGGCTCGCCGAAGAGGCCACCGGCAGAGCCAGCTGCGATGCACTCTGTCATAATCACGTCGAAAGACGACCAGGACACCGGAGAGGAGGTTTATGACAGAGTAAGGAAAGCGATAAATGCCAAGGATGAGGGGACAAGAATTGACAGGATCAGAAAGGCCAAGGATCGGAAAGTCATTCTAAGTTGCAAAGACAAGGCAGAACTAAGAAAAGTAAAGGAAAAGTTAACAGAAAGAGGATGTTCTCTCAAAGTAGAAATAAGGACCCCCTCTTGGTGCTGTACGGAGTCTCCAAAGTAAATACCGATGAGGATATTGTGAAGGCAATTAGGGGCCAAAATGGAAATTTGCTTGGGGATGTGGGTGAGGGGGACTTTCGCGTCGAGGTCCGGTACAGACGGAGGGCGAGAAACCCGCTTACAGTCCATGTAGTTGCTCGGGTCTCGCCCGCCGTCTGGCAGTGGCTCACCGGCGCGGGTGCCGTCCACATCGACATTCAAAAAGTTAGGGTTGCGGACCAGTCTCCCCTGATCCAATGCTCGCGCTGCCTGGGTTATGGGCACGGGAAGAAGTTCTGCCATGATGCAATCGACGTATGCAGTCACTGTGGGGGCCGCACATGAGAACAGAGTGTGCTGATTGGATGGCTAACGCCCCCCCAAGCTGCGTCAATGGCAACAAGGCAAAGCTTGAAAAGGCGGACCACGACGCCTTTAGCGACGACTGCCCGGTGAGGCGGAAGTGAGACGCGTTGGCGAGGTCAACGACAGCGTATTGTTGAGGGCACCAAGTCTGTCTCGAACGCAAATTGCCACGCAGATCTCGCGGCCTCGGTCCACAGGGGTATGGTACTCAAAACAAAAATGTGAAAATATAGATTAATAAAAATAAATAGGGCAATAAAGTAAATTCAAAACGGTAAACTGGGTCCAGTTTCATAAGAAACTGGCCTAGTTTAAAAGGGGTAAAAAAATATTTAAGTACAACAAAAATTAAAGGAACAACAGATAGGAAAACATAGGGAAATTAATGAGTTAAATATATAATAGTAACATAGGCATAGTAGTAATAAATAGTAATAGTGTATGTATGTATTAATTAAGTAACTTATAAATTGTAAACATAGCAAATTAAGAAATAAATATATATAAAATAATAGTAATGTTAGTTGTATATTATGCAAATAATATATAGTAGCATACGTAATAAAATATTAGAATTAAAAGTAAAAAGGCCAAACTTTGGGATTCATTATTATTAATAGGTCTGCATTTTTGAAATTTTCAAAAAAGCCTAATTTTGACCGAATTTTGCCATTTTTATAAATTAACTGGGATAGTGAGAGGGTAGTCGTGATATTTACAGGTCAGTATATCGGGTATAGTAATACTTAACCTCCCTTTTGAATTTCATAGTTCTGTGTCCAGTAGTTCTCGAGATCTTCTGTGTTGACCCACTAACCTGACCTACTGACCCACTGACCAACTGACCCACTGACCCAGTGACCCAGTGACCCACTGACCTACTGACCCAGTGACCCAGTGGCCCACTGACCCAGTGACCCAGTGACCCAGTGACCCAGTGACCCAGTGACCCAGTGACCCAGTGACCTACTGACCCAGTGACCCAGTGACCCAGTGACCCACTGATCTACTGACCCAGTGACCCAGTGGCCCACTGACCCAGTGACCCAGTGACCTACTGACATACTGACCCACTGACCCAGTGACCCAGTGACCCAGTGACCCAGTGACCCACTGACCTACTGACCCAGTGACCCAGTGGCCCACTGACCCACTGACCTACTGACCCAGTGACCCAGTGACCCACTGACCTACTGACCCAGTGACCCAGTGACCTACTGACATACTGACCCACTGACCCAGTGACCCAGTGACCCAGTGACCCAGTGACCCACTGACCTACTGACCCAGTGACCCAGTGACCCAGTGACCCACTGACCTACTGACCCAGTGACCCAGTGGCCCACTGACCCAGTGACCCAGTGACCTACTCACATACTGACCCACTGACCCAGTGACCCAGTGACCCAGTGACCCAGTGACCCACTGACCTACTGACCCAGTGACCCAGTGGCCCACTGACCCACTGACCTACTGACCCAGTGACCCAGTGGCCCACTGACCCAGTGACCCAGTGACCTACTGACATACTGACCCACTGACCCAGTGACCCAGTGACCCAGTGACCCAGTGACCCACTGACCTACTGACCCAGTGACCCAGTGGCCCACTGACCCACTGACCTACTGACCCACTGACCCAGTGCCCCATTGGCCTACTGACCGACTGACCTACAAACCTACTGACTTACTGAACTACTTTCAGGGTGCCTTGAACGGGTCTTAAAAATTAGTTTTAAAAAATTTTTATTGCATTGCTGGACGGCAAATTTGACTTCCAAAGATCTTGGAATATTGTAAATAAATATTTTACTTTAGTTTACTTAGTTTATAGGACACATTTAAATTTATTTAAATTTTATTTTACTCTTTTATAATTTTATTGTGTTCTTTTTGAGTTATATAATTGTATTTTATTGTACGTATCCGACGCCCTTTACACGTCGCATACTTTTACACATTGACGTCCCTAAAAAGCCAGATTTAAGCGAGCTACACAATGTTCGGTATCAGGACTCCGCCCAGCAAGGTGGCGACTGAGAACTCTCCCCCGAAAAAGGCCGAAGAGAAGGTAGAGAAGACGGGCCTCCCTTCAAACCATGACCGGACCTTTGCGGTCAGAAGGAGCATCGGGGAGACAGAGGCAAGAGCCGCAAAGACGTCTCCGAAGAGGGTGGTGGTGCCAATAGCGGGCCCCTCGAGGCCAAAAACCCGAACATCATTGACGGACGCCTCGGACGCCCCCCCCCCCAAAATCAACTCACCCCTCTAGAGTCGCTGAGGCTAGGACATGCCTGAATAGGGCTAAGCTCTGCCTCAGTAGCTCTAGAAACATTAAAACAGAGTATAAAGAGGGGATCACTGCAGCTGTGGAGCGGCTCTATCAGCTCATGAAGGAGTCAGAGGCCAAAGAAGTAACAAGAATCCAGAGCAAGGGACAGGATTGGAAGAAAGAGGAGGACACTTTACACCCTCCACTTCCTCCTCACCCTGCCCCCTGCAACGAAGAAATATTAAGGAGGATGGATGACCACTCCAAATTAATACGGGAAAATGCAGCCAAGATGGAGTCACTGAGGGAAACCCTAGAAAACCACCAGTAGGCCTTGGAAGTGGCCCCCACCTACGCGAACGTCGTGGCTGGCTCGCCGAAGAGGCCACCGGCAGAGCCAGCTGCGATGCACTCTGTCATAATCACGTCGAAAGACGACCAGGACACCGGAGAGGAGGTTTATGACAGAGTAAGGAAAGCGATAAATGCCAAGGATGAGGGGACAAGAATTGACAGGATCAGAAAGGCCAAGGATCGGAAAGTCATTCTAAGTTGCAAAGACAAGGCAGAACTAAGAAAAGTAAAGGAAAAGTTAACAGAAAAAGGATGTTCTCTCAAAGTAGAGGACATCAAGAATAAGGACCCCCTCTTGGTGCTGTACGGAGTCTCCAAAGTAAATACCGATGAGGATATTGTGAAGGCAATTAGGGGCCAAAATGGAAATTTGCTTGGGGATGTGGGTGAGGGGGACTTCCGCGTCGAGGTCCGGTACAGACGGAGGGCGAGAAACCCGCTTACAGTCCATGTAGTTGCTCGGGTCTCGCCCGCCGTCTGGCAGTGGCTCACCGGCGCGGGTGCCGTCCACATCGACATTCAAAAAGTTAGGGTTGCGGACCAGTCTCCCCTGATCCAATGCTCGCGCTGCCTGGGTTATGGGCACGGGAAGAAGTTCTGCCATGATGCAATCGACGTATGCAGTCACTGTGGGGGGCCGCACATGAGAACAGAGTGTGCTGATTGGATGGCTAACGCCCCCCCAAGCTGCGTCAATGGCAACAAGGCAAAGCTTGAAAAGGCGGACCACGACGCCTTTAGCGACGACTGCCCGGTGAGGCGGAAGTGAGACGCGTTGGCGAGGTCAACGACAGCGTATTGTTGAGGGCACCAAGTCTGTCTCGAACGCAAATCGCCACGCAGATCTCGCGGCCTCGGTCCACAGGGGTATGGTACTCAAAACAAAAATGTGAAAATATAGATTAATAAAAATAAATAGGGCAATAAAGTAAATTCAAAACGGTAAACTGGGTCCAGTTTCATAAGAAACTGGCCTAGTTTAAAAGGGGTAAAAAAATATTTAAGTACAACAAAAATTAAAGGAACAACAGATAGGAAAACATAGGGAAATTAATGAGTTAAATATATAATAGTAACATAGGCATAGTAGTAATAAATAGTAATAGTGTATGTATGTATTAATTAAGTAACTTATAAATTGTAAAAATAGCAAATTAAGAAATAAATATATATAGAATAATAGTAATGTTAGTTGTATATTATGCAAATAATATATAGTAGCATACGTAATAAAATATTAGAATTAAAAGTAAAAAGGCCAAACTTTGGGATTCATTATTATTAATAGGTCTGCATTTTTGAAATTTTCAAAAAAGCCTAATTTTGACCGAATTTTGCCATTTTTATAAATTAACTGGGATAGTGAGAGGGTAGTCGTGATATTTACAGGTCAGTATATCGGGTATAGTAATACCTAACCTCCCTTTTGAATTTCATAGTTCTGTGTCCAGTAGTTCTCGAGATCTTCTGTGTTGACCCACTAACCTGTCCTACTGACCCACTGACCAACTGACCCACTGACCCAGTGACCCAGTGACCCAATGACCTACTGACCCAGTGACCCAGTGGCCCACTGACCCAGTGACCCAGTGACCTACTGACATACTGACCCACTGACCCAGTGACCCACTGACCTACTGACCCAGTGACCCAGTGGCCCACTGACCCAGTGACCCAGTGACCTACTGACATACTGACCCACTGACCCAGTGACCCAGTGACCCAGTGACCCAGTGACCCAGTGACCCACTGACCTACTGACCCAGTGACCCAGTGACCCAGTGACCCACTGACATACTGACCCAGTGACCCAGCGGCCCACTGACCCAGTGACCTAGTGACCTACTGACATACTGACCCACTGACCCAGTGACCCAGTGACCCAGTGACCCAGTGACCCACTGACCTACTGACCCAGTGACCCAGTGACCCAGTGACCCACTGACCTACTGACCCAGTGACCCAGTGGCCCACTGACCCAGTGACCCAGTGACCTACTGACATACTGACCCACTGACCCAGTGACCCAGTGACCCAGTGACCCAGTGACCCACTGACCTACTGACCCAGTGACCCAGTGGCCCACTGACCCACTGACCTACTGACCCAGTGACCCAGTGGCCCACTGACCCAGTGACCCAGTGACCTACTGACATACTGACCCACTGACCCAGTGACCCAGTGACCCAGTGACCCGGTGACCCACTGACCTACTGACCCAGTGACCCAGTGGTCCACTGACCCACTGACCTACTGACCCAGTGACCCAGTGACCTACTGACATACTGACCCACTGACCCAGTGCCCCATTGGCCTACTGACCGACTGACCTACAAACCTACTGACTTACTACAACAAATAATTAAAAATAGTAAACATAAACTATAGTTTGAACTGAATGGATTATTTCGTCAAGTGTTTTGTGACTCGTAGTGAAAAATGTTTGTGACGCATAGAAATAACATTTACACGTGAAATGGACCAAAACAAAAAGTGAATATGATTTTACAAACCCGGGACTTTTTCTGAAATGTAACTCTCACGCAAGGAAATACATATACTACTGAGCTGAACAACAGAAACATTGCACAGGAATTACATTACAAAGTGAGTGAACTTATAAATCTTAGAAACCAACGGACAAATAAGTCTACCCACACTGCATTGGTTTAAAACTGACACTTGGACTAGAAGATTCCACCTTGTACGTGCAATACTTTTCCTAACATGTATTATTGCTAATTTCGTACTATCGTCTAACCGACTCAGTGGACCAAGGGTTTACCCGACGGAACGCCGTGCCAGTAGTGGCGAGATCGATTCTCCGCAGCCTCAAAAAACTTTTTGTAATGAAATCACAAAATTTGTTTAACTAATTTTGCAAGAGTACCCAGAGAGGGCGCTACACATAATTATGAAAGCCATCTATCGGCCGGTAGCACCGAAATCTAAACGAAACCGCAGCACAAACTGAAATACTTCCAGTGTCAACACAGGACGTACTAGACAATTAAGCACGCTGGAACCAGCCGTTATTATAACATTATTTGACAACTCATTTTGAGAAAATACAACGACTAGTAAGATTAATATAATAACGAATAAAGGCGGAAAAATACAAACATGGACTATAATGTCACGACTAGAAGGCCATTAAGAAGAGTAAAGTCAGCGGATTTATCAATGATGTCCATGGACGAGACGTTAAATAGTGCACATTCTGACTTGAACGATTTAGATGTATCGTCCAAAAGTGTGCCCACTTGCTCGGTTCTTAATTCCGCAGAGTTCCAGGAACTAAGACAGCAAATTAAACTACTTCAGTCAGAACTGGCCAGTGCCCACGACGAAATAGCAAACCTGTGTTGTGATTTGAACGGCCTTAAAAAAGATGCAGCGGACAAAGAAATTCAGATACAACTTTTAAAAAAGCTTTCATCAGAGTCAGCAACCGGCAGTCCCGCACTTACACCGAAAAATAATACCCGTACACCATCAATGAAAAAGCTTACAAACATAAAGTTGAAAATTTCCCGTCTATCGCCACTGGTATCCGCCGCGAACCTTGTCGATACCCCAAAATCACTTCTTTTAAAAACTAGAAGACGCTCTATTCATTTAAATGAAGAAGAGGTAGAAATCGATGACTCTGTTTATAATCAGAACCGACTCACCAAAAAATCATCTCACTGGCCATTGCCAGTAGTTATTGACGATGAAAACTTTAGGAAGAAGAATTCAAAAATGATTTATATAATAGGTGACCGTCAAGCAGGTAATTTAGCATCCACAATGCTCAGTGACAGGAAAGACAAATGGAACGACGACTACGGCATCCTTGGAATAGTCAAACCTTCGGCGACGAGTTCAGAGTTCCTAAAAACATGTGAAAATTTATCTAAGACTTTAAGTAGTGAAGACATTGTCATATTATCATTCGGTCAAAGTGATAAAAACCCACATGAATTTCTAAGCAACGTGTGTAATGCTTTGTATTTATTGCAGAATTATAATGTTTTTATAACAGACGTACAATACAACAGACATCTAAATGAACAAACGCTAAATAATAATATTTACCTGCTCACAAAAAAATATAGCAAATGCAAATATATTCGGATAAATTATAAAAGTGCTTACCTGTATAATTTTTCATATTTTACCAGACTGCTTAGTTTTAAGTTAAACATAGAAATAGATACCATAGCTTATAATGAATTGTATTTGATGAATATTGCTCATAAAACCAGATGTACCTCACAAGCGTGTAGGCTTCTAGAAACCAATCCTGCGCTCTTGCACCAGACAGAGATAGAGAAACGCAAGAAGGGAACCATTCCCTACTATTTTATTTCGAAAACTCGAGGTGAGTGCTCACCAGGTGAAGGCTCCAGTGCAAACTCTAGCAAAACTCGTACAGAGGAAACGAAACCGAAACCATTTTTTCGATCCTAATGTTAAGAAAAATCTAATAATTTTTCATCAAAATATTGCTGGTGCTATAAATAAATCTGAGATACTTACAGCTGCTCTACTTAACTTATCTCGAAATGGTAAAGATATTGACGTGATATGCTTAACCGAAACGAATATAAAGGAGAGACACGAATCATTGTTAAAGATTCCTGGTTATAAACTGGTCGCTTCATACTCAAGAAAATATAAAAGAGGAGGTTCTTGTATTCTAATCAAAAATCATATCAATTGCATACCCCTCGATGTTTCAGACTTGACATGTAACAATAATTTTGAAGGTTCGGCCATCGAGCTACCGTTACCGAAAATCATAATCATCTGTCTGTACAGAACTCCGAAAAGTGATGTGTATACATTTTTGAATAAAATGGACACATTACTTTCTAGAATTACCAAAAAGAACAAAAAAATTGTTATTTGTGGCGACTGGAACATAAACATATTAAACTCCGAAAAAAAAAGCTGTATGGAACTCAATACTTTATTAAAAAATTATAATATGCAAGTACACATTAAAACACCTACTAGAAAATTATCCTGTTTAGACCAATTTGCTAGTAACTTCAAACAAGCTAAAGGAGAGGTGCACCATCTTGCTCTTTCAGATCATGAGACAGGTCAAACGTTAACAATAAAGTCAATAGTTCAACAGAGCTTCACATGGTTCGAATTCAAAAGAGATTTTAGTGACGATAACGTTGACAAGTTTTGTCGCTGTATAGCTTCTTTGAAATTCACAGATGTTTACTCAAGTACAGACATGAATACATCTTTCAACGAGTTCCATACTCTATTTCAGCTATTCTTTAACCTTTGCTTTCCAATTCAGAGAATTAGGCGTAGCATAAATAAAAGGAATCATTCTTGGTTAACAAAAGGCTTAAAAAGGTCATGCGTACGAAAAAGAAGTCTTTATCTCAAGATACTACACAATAAATCAAAATTTCCGAAATCTAAATATCTAATATACAGTAACCTACTAAGAAAATGCATTCAGACGTCTAAACGATTACTGAGCAAAAAATACATAGACAATAACAAAAATAAGTGCAAAGCTGTATGGAAATTGATAAATAATAATATTGGTGACATCAGTAAAAATAATGAAATAGAAAAAGTAAAGTATGATAATAAAAGTTATAGTAATTCTAAGGACATTTCTGACATCTTTAATGAATTTTATATTAATTTGACTAATAACGATTTTATCTATAATAATAATGCAATAAAGAAAACTATGAGTACTATTAATAACATTAAGACAATTTTTCTGAAACCAACAGATGCCCCAGAAATATTTAAAATAATTAGAAATTTAAGCAACACGAATTCTACTGGCATTGATGAAATCACAACCAAAATTATCAAAAGCTGTGCTACTTATATATGTGAGCCATTGTGCCACATAATAAATTTGTCATTTGATGAAGGTACTTTCCCTACAATTTTGAAAAAGTCTATTGTGAAACCTGTGTTTAAGAAAGGGGATAAGTGTGAAATGAATAATTATAGACCGGTAACCTTGATACCTGTTCTATCAAAGATTTTTGAAAAGGCAATGTTACATAGACTATATAACTTTGTTACAACGCACGATCTACTTAAACATGAACAATTTGGGTTCAGAAAAAATAGTACCACATCGCTGGCATGTTTCAATCTGATCAAATATGTTACAGAGGCTTTAAATAACAATGAATCAGTGACTGCTCTTTTTTTAGATATGAGTAAAGCTTTTGACTTTGTGGACCATGAGTTACTTTTATATAAATTGGATAGGTATGGAATCCGAGGAAAAGCTAATGACTGGCTTCGATGCTACCTATATGACAGACAACAATGTGTTGAAATCTCAAAAATAGAATCAAATGAAAAAGCAATATGCAGATCAAAATTCAAAATAAATCGTTCTGGCGTCCCGCAAGGTAGCGTTTTAGGTCCATTTTTATTTCTAGTTTACATTAATGACCTTCCCAACGTTACTAGTCATAAAACAATCTTGTTTGCGGATGACACGACACTAATTATAAAATGTAAAGACAAAGATACATACGAATCCGATATCAATGTCACATTTAATAAGGTAATAACGTGGTTGAAAGACAATAATCTTAATGTAAATGTTAAAAAAACTAACATTATTCAATTTCACAATTACAAACGTAAAAAACATGACATGAATATAAAATTTAATAACATTGACATAGAACAAGTAGAATCTACCAAATTTCTAGGTATCATAGTTGACCAGCATTGTGACTGGAAGGAGCACATATCCTACGTTTGCGATAAATTAGACAAATTTGTTTATGCCATTAGGCGTTTACGTGAAACTGTTTCTAGGGAAGCAGCTATTACCGCATATCACGGATATGTTTCTTCTGTGTTATCGTATGGTTTATTACTGTGGGGTAACTCTGTAGAGGTGAGTAGAGCTTTCAGAGTCCAGAAAAAATGCGTGAGAGCTGTCTTTGGTGCATGGTTCATGGATAGTTGTAAACCACTTTTTAAACAGCTCAATATTTTGCCCTTGGCTTGCATGTACATCAGGGAATTGTGCATTCTTGTTAAAAGATACCCTGGATATTTCAAGAAGCAATCAGAAGTAGTTAAAAAAAAAGCTACCTCCAGAAATCCACATAAATTATACTTACCTAAAGTCAGACTGGACATTTATAAAAGAAATGTTCATGTGAGTGCCATAAAGGTATATAATAAATTGCCAAATGCATTTAAGGAATTACCATTCAATATCTTCAAAACAAAATTGACAAAATGGTTGGCACACTATTGTTTTTATGACATTAATGAATATTTAACCCATTCCGTTAACTTTTAACTGACTATAACTATGACATTTGTTCTTTTTTTATATTGGATTGTTTGATATTACTAATTTTATTGACATTCGCTTAGTTTAAATTTGATTTATATATTTATATTTGCACACCATCTGTATGGTAGAATATATAAGGATCAACAAATTGTAACATCGAAACATTTACCTATATTCGAGCAAATAAACGTTCTGATTTCTGATTTCTGATACTGACCTACATTCAGGGTGCCTTGAACGGGTCTTATAAATTAGTTTTAAAAAAATTTTATTGCATTGCTGGACGGCAAATTTGACTTCCAAAGATCTTGGAATATTGTAAATAAATATTTTACTTTAGTTTACTTAGTTTATAGGACACATTTAAATTTATTTAAATTCTATTTTACTCTTTTATAATTTTATTGTGTTCTTTTTGAGTTATATAATTGTATTTTATTGTACGTATCCGACGCCCTTTACACGTCGCATACTTTTACACATTGACGTCCCTAAAAAGCCAGATTTAAGCGAGCTACACAATGTTCGGTATCAGGACTCCGCCCAGCAAGGTGGCGACTGAGAACTCTCCCCCGAAAAAGGCCGAAGAGAAGGTAGAGAAGACGGGCCTCCCTTCAAACCATGACCGGACCTTTGCGGTCAGAAGGAGCATCGGGGAGACAGAGGCAAGAGCCGCAAAGACGTCTCCGAAGAGGGTGGTGGTGCCAATAGCGGGCCCCTCGAGGCCAAAAACCCGAACATCATTGACGGACGCCTCGGACGCCCCCCCCCCCAAAATCAACTCACCCCTCTAGAGTCGCTGAGGCTAGGGCATGCCTGAATAGGGCTAAGCTCTGCCTCAGTAGCTCTAGAAACATTAAAACAGAGTATAAAGAGGGGATCACTGCAGCTGTGGAGCGGCTCTATCAGCTCATGAAGGAGTCAGAGGCCAAAAAAGTAACAAGAATCCAGAGCAAGGGACAGGATGGGAAGAAAGAGGAGGACACTTTACACCCTCCACTTCCTCCTCACCCTGCCCCCTGCAACGAAGAAATATTAAGGAGGATGGATGACCACTCCAAATTAATACGGGAAAATGCAGCCAAGATGGAGTCACTGAGGGAAACCCTAGAAAACCACCAGAAGGCCTTGGAAGTGGCCCCCACCTACGCGAACGTCGTGGCTGGCTCGCCGAAGAGGCCACCGGCAGAGCCAGCTGCGATGCACTCTGTCATAATCACGTCGAAAGACGACCAGGACACCGGAGAGGAGGTTTATGACAGAGTAAGGAAAGCGATAAATGCCAAGGATGAGGGGACAAGAATTGACAGGATCAGAAAGGCCAAGGATCGGAAAGTCATTCTAAGTTGCAAAGACAAGGCAGAACTAAGAAAAGTAAAGGAAAAATTAACAGAAAAAGGATGTTCTCTCAAAGTAGAGGACATCAAGAATAAGGACCCCCTCTTGGTGCTGTACGGAGTCTCCAAAGTAAATACCGATGAGGATATTGTGAAGGCAATTAGGGGCCAAAATGGAAATTTGCTTGAGGATGTGGGTGAGGGGGACTTCCGCGTCGAGGTCCGGTACAGACGGAGGGCGAGAAACCCGCTTACAGTCCATGTAGTTGCTCGGGTCTCGCCCGCCGTCTGGCAGTGGCTCACCGGCGCGGGTGCCGTCCACATCGACATTCAAAAAGTTAGGGTTGCGGACCAGTCTCCCCTGATCCAATGCTCGCGCTGCCTGGGTTATGGGCACGGGAAGAAGTTCTGCCATGATGCAATCGACGTATGCAGTCACTGTGGGGGGCCGCACATGAGAACAGAGTGTGCTGATTGGATGGCTAACGCCCCCCCAAGCTGCGTCAATTGCAACAAGGCAAAGCTTGAAAAGGCGGACCACGACGCCTTTAGCGACGACTGCCCGGTGAGGCGGAAGTGAGACGCGTTGGCGAGGTCAACGACAGCGTATTGTTGAGGGCACCAAGTCTGTCTCGAACGCAAATCGCCACGCAGATCTCGCGGCCTCGGTCCACAGGGGTATGGTACTCAAAACAAAAATGTGAAAATATAGATTAATAAAAATAAATAGGGCAATAAAGTAAATTCAAAACGGTAAACTGGGTCCAGTTTCATAAGAAACTGGCCTAGTTTAAAAGGGGTAAAAAAATATTTAAGTACAACAAAAATTAAAGGAACAACAGATAGGAAAACATAGGGAAATTAATGAGTTAAATATATAATAGTAACATAGGCATAGTAGTAATAAATAGTAATAGTGTATGTATGTATTAATTAAGTAACTTATAAATTGTAAAAATAGCAAATTAAGAAATAAATATATATAGAATAATAGTAATGTTAGTTGTATATTATGCAAATAATATATAGTAGCATACGTAATAAAATATTAGAATTAAAAGTAAAAAGGCCAAACTTTGGGATTCATTATTATTAATAGGTCTGCATTTTTGAAATTTTCAAAAAAGCCTAATTTTGACCGAATTTTGCCATTTTTATAAATTAACTGGGATAGTGAGAGGGTAGTCGTGATATTTACAGGTCAGTATATCGGGTATAGTAATACTTAACCTCCCTTTTGAATTTCATAGTTCTGTGTCCAGTAGTTCTCGAGATCTTCTGTGTTGACCCACTAACCTGACCTACTGACCCACTGACCAACTGACCCACTGACCCAGTGACCCAGTGACCCACTGACCTACTGACCCAGTGACCCAGTGGCCCACTGACCCAGTGACCCAGTGACCTACTGACATACTGACCCACTGACCCAGTGACCCAGTGACCCAGTGACCCAGTGACCCACTGACCTACTGACCCAGTGACCCAGTGACCCAGTGACCCACTGACCTACTGACCCAGTGACCCAGTGGCCCACTGACCCAGTGACCCAGTGACCTACTGACATACTGACCCACTGACCCAGTGACCCAGTGACCCAGTGACCCAGTGACCCACTGACCTACTGACCCAGTGACCCAGTGACCCAGTGACCCACTGACCTACTGACCCAGTGACCCAGTGGCCCACTGACCCACTGACCTACTGACCCAGTGACCCAGTGACCTACTGACATACTGACCCACTGACCCAGTGACCCAGTGACCCACTGACCTACTGACCCAGTGACCCAGTGACCCAGTGACCCACTGACCTACTGACCCAGTGACCCAGTGGCCCACTGACCCAGTGACCCAGTGACCTACTGACATACTGACCCACTGACCCAGTGACCCAGTGACCCAGTGACCCAGTGACCCAGTGACCCAGTGACCCAGTGACCTACTGACCCAGTGACCCAGTGGCCCACTGACCCACTGACCTACTGACCCAGTGACCCAGTGGCCCACTGACCCAGTGACCCAGTGACCTACTGACATACTGACCCACTGACCCAGTGACCCAGTGACCCAGTGACCCACTGACCTACTGACCCAGTGACCCAGTGGCCCACTGACCCACTGACCTACTGACCCAGTGACCCAGTGACCTACTGACATACTGACCCACTGACCCAGTGACCCAGTGGCCCACTGACCTACTGACCCAGTGACCCAGTGACCTACTGACATACTGACCCACTGACCCAGTGACCCAGTGACCCAGTGACCCAGTGACCCACTGACCTACTGACCCAGTGACCCAGTGACCCAGTGACCCACTGACCTACTGACCCAGTGACCCAGTGGCCCACTGACCCAGTGACCCAGTGACCTACTGACATACTGACCCACTGACCCAGTGACCCAGTGACCCAGTGACCCAGTGACCCACTGACTTACTGACCCAGTGACCCAGTGGCCCACTGACCCACTGACCTACTGACCCAGTGACCCAGTGGCCCACTGACCCAGTGACCCAGTGACCTACTGACATACTGACCCACTGACCCAGTGACCCAGTGACCCAGTGACCCAGTGACCCACTGACCTACTGACCCAGTGACCCAGTGGCCCACTGACCCACTGACCTACTGACCCAGTGACCCAGTGACCTACTGACATACTGACCCACTGACCCAGTGCCCCATTGGCCTACTGACCGACTGACCTACAAACCTACTGACTTACTGACCTACATTCAGGGTGCCTTGAACGGGTCTTAAAAATTAGTTTTAAAAAATTTTTATTGCATTGCTGGACGGCAAATTTGACTTCCAAAGATCTTGGAATATTGTAAATAAATATTTTACTTTAGTTTACTTAGTTTATAGGACACATTTAAATTTATTTAAATTCTATTTTACTCTTTTATAATTTTATTGTGTTCTTTTTGAGTTATATAATTGTATTTTATTGTACGTATCCGACGCCCTTTACACGTCGCATACTTTTACACATTGACGTCCCTAAAAAGCCAGATTTAAGCGAGCTACACAATGTTCGGTATCAGGACTCCGCCCAGCAAGGTGGCGACTGAGAACTCTCCCCCGAAAAAGGCCGAAGAGAAGGTAGAGAAGACGGGCCTCCCTTCAAACCATGACCGGACCTTTGCGGTCAGAAGGAGCATCGGGGAGACAGAGGCAAGAGCCGCAAAGACGTCTCCGAAGAGGGTGGTGGTGCCAATAGCGGGCCCCTCGAGGCCAAAAACCCGAACATCATTGACGGACGCCTCGGACGCCCCCCCCCCAAAATCAACTCACCCCTCTAGAGTCGCTGAGGCTAGGGCATGCCTGAATAGGGCTAAGCTCTGCCTCAGTAGCTCTAGAAACATTAAAACAGAGTATAAAGAGGGGATCACTGCAGCTGTGGAGCGGCTCTATCAGCTCATGAAGGAGTCAGAGGCCAAAGAAGTAACAAGAATCCAGAGCAAGGGACAGGATGGGAAGAAAGAGGAGGACACTTTACACCCTCCACTTCCTCCTCACCCTGCCCCCTGCAACGAAGAAATATTAAGGAGGATGGATGACCACTCCAAATTAATACGGGAAAATGCAGCCAAGATGGAGTCACTGAGGGAAACCCTAGAAAACCACCAGAAGGCCTTGGAAGTGGCCCCCACCTACGCGAACGTCGTGGCTGGCTCGCCGAAGAGGCCACCGGCAGAGCCAGCTGCGATGCACTCTGTCATAATCATGTCGAAAGACGACCAGGACACCGGAGAGGAGGTTTATGACAGAGTAAGGAAAGCGATAAATGCCAAGGATGAGGGGACAAGAATTGACAGGATCAGAAAGGCCAAGGATCGGAAAGTCATTCTAAGTTGCAAAGACAAGGCAGAACTAAGAAAAGTAAAGGAAAAGTTAACAGAAAGAGGATGTTCTCTCAAAGTAGAAATAAGGACCCCCTCTTGGTGCTGTACGGAGTCTCCAAAGTAAATACCGATGAGGATATTGTGAAGGCAATTAGGGGCCAAAATGGAAATTTGCTTGGGGATGTGGGTGAGGGGGACTTCCGCGTCGAGGTCCGGTACAGACGGAGGGCGAGAAACCCGCTTACAGTCCATGTAGTTGCTCGGGTCTCGCCCGCCGTCTGGCAGTGGCTCACCGGCGCGGGTGCCGTCCACATCGACATTCAAAAAGTTAGGGTTGCGGACCAGTCTCCCCTGATCCAATGCTCGCGCTGCCTGGGTTATGGGCACGGGAAGAAGTTCTGCCATGATGCAATCGACGTATGCAGTCACTGTGGGGGGCCGCACATGAGAACAGAGTGTGCTGATTGGATGGCTAACGCCCCCCCAAGCTGCGTCAATTGCAACAAGGCAAAGCTTGAAAAGGCGGACCACGACGCCTTTAGCGACGACTGCCCGGTGAGGCGGAAGTGAGACGCGTTGGCGAGGTCAACGACAGCGTATTGTTGAGGGCACCAAGTCTGTCTCGAACGCAAATCGCCACGCAGATCTCGCGGCCTCGGTCCACAGGGGTATGGTACTCAAAACAAAAATGTGAAAATATAGATTAATAAAAATAAATAGGGCAATAAAGTAAATTCAAAACGGTAAACTGGGTCCAGTTTCATAAGAAACTGGCCTAGTTTAAAAGGGGTAAAAAAATATTTAAGTACAACAAAAATTAAAGGAACAACATATAGGAAAACATAGGGAAATTAATGAGTTAAATATATAATAGTAACATAGGCATAGTAGTAATAAATAGTAATAGTGTATGTATGTATTAATTAAGTAACTTATAAATTGTAAAAATAGCAAATTAAGAAATAAATATATATAGAATAATAGTAATGTTAGTTGTATATTATGCAAATAATATATAGTAGCATACGTAATAAAATATTAGAATTAAAAGTAAAAAGGCCAAACTTTGGGATTCATTATTATTAATAGGTCTGCATTTTTGAAATTTTCAAAAAAGCCTAATTTTGACCGAATTTTGCCATTTTTATAAATTAACTGGGATAGTGAGAGGGTAGTCGTGATATTTACAGGTCAGTATATCGGGTATAGTAATACTTAACCTCCCTTTTGAATTTCATAGTTCTGTGTCCAGTAGTTCTCGAGATCTTCTGTGTTGACCCACTAACCTGACCTACTGACCCACTGACCAACTGACCCACTGACCCAGTGACCCAGTGACCCACTGACCTACTGACCCAGTGACCCAGTGGCCCACTGACCCAGTGACCCAGTGACCCAGTGACCCAGTGACCCAGTGACCAGTGACCTACTGACCCAGTGACCCAGTGACCCAGTGACCCACTGACCTACTGACCCAGTGACCCAGTGACCTACTGACCCAGTGACCCAGTGGCCCACTGACCCAGTGACCCAGTGACCTACTGACATACTGATCCACTGACCCAGTGACCCAGTGACCCAGTGACCCAGTGACCCACTGACCTACTGACCCAGTGACCCAGTGGCCCACTAACCCACTGACCTACTGACCCAGTGACCCAGTGACCTACTGACATACTGACCCACTGACCCAGTGACCCAGTGACCCAGTGACCCACTGACCTACTGACCCAGTGACCCAGTGACCCAGTGACCCACTGACCTACTGACCCAGTGACCCAGTGGCCCACTGACCCAGTGACCCAGTGACCTACTGACATACTGACCCACTGACCCAGTGACCCAGTGACCCAGTGACCCACTGACCTACTGACCCAGTGACCCAGTGGCCCACTGACCCACTGACCTACTGACCCAGTGACCCAGTGGCCCACTGACCCAGTGACCCAGTGACCTACTGACATACTGACCCACTGACCCAGTGACCCAGTGACCCAGTGACCCAGTGACCCACTGACCTACTGACCCAGTGACCCAGTGGCCCACTGACCCACTGACCTACTGACCCAGTGACCCAGTGACCTACTGACATACTGACCCACTGACCCAGTGCCCCATTGGCCTACTGACCGACTGACCTACAAACCTACTGACTTACTGACCTACATTCAGGGTGCCTTGAACGGGTCTTAAAAAAAAATTTTATTGCATTGCTGGACGGCAAATTTGACTTCCAAAGATCTTGGAATATTGTAAATAAATATTTAACTTTAGTTTACTTAGTTTATAGGACACATTTAAATTTATTTAAATTCTATTTTACACGTCGAAAGACGACCAGGACACCGGAGAGGAGGTTTATGACAGAGTAAGGAAAGCGATAAATGCCAAGGATGAGGGGACAAGAATTGACAGGATCAGAAAGGCCAAGGATCGGAAAGTCATTCTAAGTTGCAAAGACAAGGCAGAACTAAGAAAAGTAAAGGAAAAGTTAACAGAAAAAGGATGTTCTCTCAAAGTAGAGGACATCAAGAATAAGGACCCTATCTTGGTGCTGTACGGAGTCTCCAAAGTAAATACCGATGAGGATATTGTGAAGGCAATTAGGGGCCAAAATGGAAATTTGCTTGGGGATGTGGGTGAGGGGGACTTCCGCGTCGAGGTCCGGTACAGACGGAGGGCGAGAAACCCGCTTACAGTCCATGTAGTTGCTCGGGTCTCGCCCGCCGTCTGGCAGCGGCTCACCGGCGCGGGTGCCGTCCACATCGACATCCAAAAAGTTAGGGTTGCGGACCAGTCTCCCCTGATCCAATGCTCGCGCTGCCTGGGTTATGGGCACGGGAAGAAGTTCTGCCATGATGCAATCGACGTATGCAGTCACTGTGGGGGGCCGCACATGAGAACAGAGTGTGCTGATTGGATGGCTAACGCCCCCCCAAGCTGCGTCAATTGCAACAAGGCAAAGTTTGAAAAGGCGGACCACGACGCCTTTAGCGACGACTGCCCGGTGAGGCGGAAGTGAGACGCGTTGGCGAGGTCAACGACAGCGTATTGTTGAGGGCACCAAGTCTGTCTCGAACGCAAATCGCCACGCAGATCTCGCGGCCTCGGTCCACAGGGGTATGGTACTCAAAACAAAAATGTGAAAATATAGATTAATAAAAATAAATAGGGCAATAAAGTAAATTCAAAACGGTAAACTGGGTCCAGTTTCATAAGAAACTGGCCTAGTTTAAAAGGGGTAAAAAAATATTTAAGTACAACAAAAATTAAAGGAACAACATATAGGAAAACATAGGGAAATTAATGAGTTAAATATATAATAGTAACATAGGCATAGTAGTAATAAATAGTAATAGTGTATGTATGTATTAATTAAGTAACTTATAAATTGTAAAAATAGCAAATTAAGAAATAAATATATATAGAATAATAGTAATGTTAGTTGTATATTATGCAAATAATATATAGTAGCATACGTAATAAAATATTAGAATTAAAAGTAAAAAGGCCAAACTTTGGGATTCATTATTATTAATAGGTCTGCATTTTTGAAATTTTCAAAAAAGCCTAATTTTGACCGAATTTTGCCATTTTTATAAATTAACTGGGATAGTGAGAGGGTAGTCGTGATATTTACAGGTCAGTATATCGGGTATAGTAATACTTAACCTCCCTTTTGAATTTCATAGTTCTGTGTCCAGTAGTTCTCGAGATCTTCTGTGTTGACCCACTAACCTGACCTACTGACCCACTGACCAACTGACCCACTGACCCAGTGACCCAGTGACCCACTGACCTACTGACCCAGTGACCCAGTGGCCCACTGACCCAGTGACCCAGTGACCCAGTGACCCAGTGACCCAGTGACCCAGTGACCTACTGACCCAGTGACCCAGTGACCCAGTGACCCACTGACCTACTGACCCAGTGACCCAGTGGCCCACTGACCCAGTGACCCAGTGACCTACTGACATACTGACCCACTGACCCAGTGACCCAGTGACCCAGTGACCCAGTGACCCACTGACCTACTGACCCAGTGACCCAGTGGCCCACTGACCCACTGACCTACTGACCCAGTGACCCAGTGACCCACTGACCTACTGACCCAGTGACCCAGTGGCCCACTGACCCACTGACCTACTGACCCAGTGACCCAGTGACCTACTGACATACTGACCCACTGACCCAGTGACCCAGTGACCCAGTGACCCAGTGACCCACTGACCTACTGACCCAGTGACCCAGTGACCCAGTGACCCACTGACCTACCGACCCAGTGACCCAGTGGCCCACTGACCCAGTGACCCAGTGACCTACTGACATACTGACCCACTGACCCAGTGACCCAGTGACCCAGTGACCCAGTGACCCAGTGACCCACTGACCTACTGACCCAGTGACCCAGTGGCCCACTGACCCACTGACCTACTGACCCAGTGACCCAGTGGCCCACTGACCCAGTGACCCAGTGACCTACTGACATACTGACCCACTGACCCAGTGACCCAGTGACCCAGTGACCCAGTGACCCACTGACCTACTGACCCAGTGACCCAGTGGCCCACTGACCCACTGACCTACTGACCCAGTGACCCAGTGACCTACTGACATACTGACCCACTGACCCAGTGCCCCATTGGCCTACTGACCGACTGACCTACAAACCTACTGACTTACTGACCTACATTCAGGGTGCCTTGAACGGGTCTTAAAAATTAGTTTGAAAAAATTTTTATTGCATTGCTGGACGGCAAATTTGACTTCCAAAGATCTTGGAATATTGTAAATAAATATTTTACTTTAGTTTACTTAGTTTATAGGACACATTTAAATTTATTTAAATTCTATTTTACTCTTTTATAATTTTATTGTGTTCTTTTTGAGTTATATAATTGTATTTTATTGTACGTATCCGACGCCCTTTACACGTCGCATACTTTTACACATTGACGTCCCTAAAAAGCCAGATTTAAGCGAGCTACACAATGTTCGGTATCAGGACTCCGCCCAGCAAGGTGGCGACTGAGAACTCTCCCCCGAAAAAGGCCGAAGAGAAGGTAGAGAAGACGGGCCTCCCTTCAAACCATGACCGGACCTTTGCGGTCAGAAGGAGCATCGGGGAGACAGAGGCAAGAGCCGCAAAGACGTCTCCGAAGAGGGTGGTGGTGCCAATAGCGGGCCCCTCGAGGCCAAAAACCCGAACATCATTGACGGACGCCTCGGACGCCCCCCCCCCCCCAAAATCAACTCACCCCTCTAGAGTCGCTGAGGCTAGGGCATGCCTGAATAGGGCTAAGCTCTGCCTCAGTAGCTCTAGAAACATTAAAACAGAGTATAAAGAGGGGATTACTGCAGCTGTGGAGCGGCTCTATCAGCTCATGAAGGAGTCAGAGGCCAAAGAAGTAACAAGAATCCAGAGCAAGGGACAGGATGGGAAGAAAGAGGAGGACACTTTACACCCTCCACTTCCTCCTCACCCTGCCCCCTGCAACGAAGAAATATTAAGGAGCATCCTCCTTAACCCTTTTCTTGACGGAGTGCACTGTCAGATACAGTCAACTTTGAAAAATCATACCAAGAAAAATATTATTACTTGAAACCGAACGTTCCTACTGTTTTAGAAAGTAACTGTTTCTGAACGCATTTACGTCATGTCATGTCAATTTGACATAACCGTTTTTCATTCACAATCAAAATGATGAACCGACTCAAAGCAATCCCGCCGAAAAAGGTAAGAAAATTGATATTTTATGTGGTTGTTACTCAATAATATAATAACTGTGCATATCACGATAAAGTACATTATTGTATACGTGTCAATTAAGTGAATTTTGATGCAAAACTGTATATTTGGTTTAGTAAACTAGAGCCAAATTGCTATGTATCTCGCAGTGCACATGGCCATGTTTACTGGTTTTTTATGTTTTGGTGTAATGTATCATGTAGTGCACACTGCCACGTTTATGGTGTTTTTATTTTTATTGTTTTGTGTTAATTACTTTGATGGTGGCTTGTTGGTGAATGTGGTGATGGTGTTAAGCTAAACCATAAAAGGTTCCGGGTTCGATTCCCGGTCCAGACAAAATAGATTTTTATACATGGCTACTGGTCTGTACATACTTTTAGTCTTGGTAGGTATACTGTATGCTCTTGTCTCTGAAATTTGGTTGTTGGTTTCTGGTCTTTTTATGGAATGTTTATGGTTTTGATTTTCGCTTAGCATGGAGGGTTAATTAAGCTTGTTTATCTTAGGGCGGAGTACAGCAATCCTTTGCAAGAGGCAGAATGCTTTGTGCGCTTATCCCAAAATCAGGCAGAAAATCGTCGAATGACGATTCGTCGACGGAGTCTGAAAATGAAATCCGGCAGTTTCCAATTCGACATAGGGCAGACGAAGAATCATCACCAGTGCCTTCACTACCATCGTCGATGGAAAATCTCAACCTGCTATCCGACGATGAAATAGTTGATGTCCAAGAAGCAGTCACTGCGTCACCATTACTGGCATCTCCACTCACTCCACTAGCTGCGCAAAATATGAAACAATTTGTAGCGACTCCACAGCAGGCTCCGACTCCTACAGCTCCACAGTCTCCAGCCACTCCTTTAATATCAACACGTGCCAGAGCAATTAGACCAAGATTGGTTATAGCACGTCGTCCTCAGCTAGCGAGAGTAAAAGTGCAACCTCTCAATTTTCGATGGACTGGACAACGATTCCGTCATCGAGCAGAAATAGCCAATAATGATTTACAAGAAGAGGCATGTCTCAAGGATCCATTTCAATATTTTTCCAGCTTTTTTACTGACGACATTTTTAACTACATAAAGGAACAAACCAACTTATATTCTACTCAACAAACTAATAGATCGTTAAATTTTACAGTCGAAGACATAAAAGACTTTGTTGCAATAAATCTGCTAATGGGAATAATTGATATGCCTTCGTATACAGACTATTGGTCTCGAGAATTTAGATACAGTCAAATAGCAGATATCATGCCCCTCAAAAAATTTCAACAATTACGTCGTTACATCCATTTCAATAACAATTTGCTTGATGATGGGGATCGTTACTACAAGATCAGACCTTTGGCAGATATGCTACGTGCCAACTTTTTGAAAGTACCTCATGAAAAAAAATTCAGCATAGATGAAATGATGGTGCCTTAAAAAGGGAAAAAAGCTGGTAATAGAAAACAATATGTCAAAAATAAGCCTAAAAAGTGGGGTTACAAGATTTTTGTTAGAGCTGGTGTAACGGGCTTTGTTTACGATTTTCTGATTTATGGTGGTGAAGATACTTTTAGAGCAATAGATTTTTCACCAGTAGAGTCTTCTCTCGGAATGGGCGCTAAAGTTGTGATAGCATTATGTAAAACTATACCAGATCCAGCGTGTACTGTAGTGTATTTTGATAACTTTTTTACAAGCCTCGAATTGATTCACTACCTGCGAGAAGATATGTATGATGGGTATATTTTCACTTGGAACTATAAGGGCAAACAGATTACGCGGAGCTGAGAAGAAGCTCATCACCGATAAAGCACTGAAGAAGAAACCAAGGGGTTCTCATTCGCAAGTCACGTGCAATAATAAGAAAGTGTGTATCGTCAAGTGGTACGACAATAAATGTGTGACTACCGCAAGCAGCTATGTAGATGTCCACCCTATATCTACGATCCAAAGATACGACAAGGACAAAAAGATGAGGTCAGCAGTGCCATGTCCTGAAATTATAAAGCATTACAACGCCCATATGGGCGGTGTTGATTTAGCTGATATGCTAATAGCTCTCTATAGAACTGAGCTAAAGGGGCACCGCTGGTACTTACCATTGGTATCACAGTTGTTAGACATACATATGTATAACAAATAGTTGGATATTGTACCGGAGAAATATTGGTAATGGAAAAATAATAAGTCTAAAGAAATTCAGGTACAGCATTGCCAAAAACTTATTATTACGCCACAGAACCACAACGAAACACACGGACAATGTGAAGGGCCCAACCCCATCAAAACTAATAAAGGCACCGGTTGCTCCAAGGCCAACTACAGAAATTCGCAGTGATCAACTTGGCCATTGGTGCAAACTATGTATCAAAGGTCAAACCACTGTATCATGTACTAAGTGTGGAGTCAGATTATGCTTAGTACCCGACAGAAATTGTTTTTATAGTTTTCACCACCAGTAAAGTTTTGTTAAGTACAAATATGTGATCTCATTAATTAAAAATAATTATTTTATATACCATTTGTATTATTACCTCTTTTTGGCAGTGTGCCTCGTGAGATACATTCGCCTGAGATGGTCATTCCTTACGAACATGGCAATGTATCTCACGGGATACGGAAGGTATCTCTAGAAACAAAACTTAATGATTTTTTTTATTATTTTTCCCAGCATTCTATGTTCATATAAAAAGAGATAATTTAAAAAAAAAACAGTTATTTAAGATTTTTTTTTTTTGCCAAGTAAAGGATTAATATTTCTTCGTTGCAGTCGTTAATTTGGAGTGGTCATCCATCGATGACCACTCCAAATTAATACGGGAAAATGCAGCCAAGATGGAGTCACTGAGGGAAACCCTAGAAAACCACCAGAAGGCCTTGGAATAAGAAACTGGCCTAGTTTAAAAGGGGTAAAAAAATATTTAAGTACAACAAAAATTAAAAGAACAACAGATAGGAAAACATAGGGAAATTAATGAGTTAAATATATAATAGTAACATAGGCATAGTAGTAATAAATAGTAATAGTGTATGTATGTATTAATTAAGTAACTTATAAATTGTAAAAATAGCAAATTAAGAAATAAATATATATAGAATAATAGTAATGTTAGTTGTATATTATGCAAGTAATATATAGTAGCATACGTAATAAAATATTAGAATTAAAAGTAAAAAGGCCAAACTTTGGGATTCATTATTATTAATAGGTCTGCATTTTTGAAATTTTCAAAAAAGCCTAATTTTGACCGAATTTTGCCATTTTTATAAATTAACTGGGATAGTGAGAGGGTAGTCGTGATATTAACAGGTCAGTATATCGGGTATAGTAATACTTAACCTCCCTTTTGAATTTCATAGTTCTGTGTCCAGTAGTTCTCGAGATCTTCTGTGTTGACCCACTAACCTGACCTACTGACCCACTGACCAACTGACCCACTGACCCAGTGACCCAGTGACCCACTGACCTACTGACCCAGTGACCCAGTGGCCCACTGACCCAGTGACCCAGTGACCTACTGACATACTGACCCACTGACCCAGTGACCCAGTGACCCAGTGACCCAGTGACCCACTGACCTACTGACCCAGTGACCCAGTGACCCAGTGACCCACTGACCTACTGACCCAGTGACCCAGTGGCCCACTGACCCAGTGACCCAGTGACCTACTGACATACTGACCCACTGACCCACTGACCCAGTGACCCAGTGACCCAGTGACCCAGTGACCCACTGACCTACTGACCCAGTGACCCAGTGGCCCACTGACCCACTGACCTACTGACCCAGTGACCCAGTGGCCCACTGACCCAGTGACCCAGTGACCTACTGACATACTGACCCACTGACCCAGTGACCCAGTGACCCAGTGACCCAGTGACCCACTGACCTACTGACCCAGTGACCCAGTGGCCCACTGACCCACTGACCTACTGACCCAGTGACCCAGTGACCTACTGACATACTGACCCACTGACCCAGTGCCCCATTGGCCTACTGACCGACTGACCTACAAACCTACTGACTTACTGACCTACATTCAGGGTGCCTTGAACGGGTCTTAAAAATTAGTTTGAAAAAAATTTTATTGCATTGCTGGACGGCAAATTTGACTTCCAAAGATCTTGGAATATTGTAAATAAATATTTTACTTTAGTTTACTTAGTTTATAGGACACATTTAAATTTATTTAAATTCTATTTTACTCTTTTATAATTTTATTGTGTTCTTTTTGAGTTATATAATTGTATTTTATTGTACGTATCCGACGCCCTTTACACGTCGCATACTTTTACACATTGACGTCCCTAAAAAGCCAGATTTAAGCGAGCTACACAATGTTCGGTATCAGGACTCCGCCCAGCAAGGTGGCGACTGAGAACTCTCCCCCGAAAAAGGCCGAAGAGAAGGTAGAGAAGACGGGCCTCCCTTCAAACCATGACCGGACCTTTGCGGTCAGAAGGAGCATCGGGGAGACAGAGGCAAGAGCCGCAAAGACGTCTCCGAAGAGGGTGGTGGTGCCAATAGCGGGCCCCTCGAGGCCAAAAACCCGAACATCATTGACGGACGCCTCGGACGCCCCCCCCCCCAAAATCAACTCACCCCTCTAGAGTCGCTGAGGCTAGGGCATGCCTGAATAGGGCTAAGCTCTGCCTCAGTAGCTCTAGAAACATTAAAACAGAGTATAAAGAGGGGATTACTGCAGCTGTGGAGCGGCTCTATCAGCTCATGAAGGAGTCAGAGGCCAAAGAAGTAACAAGAATCCAGAGCAAGGGACAGGATGGGAAGAAAGAGGAGGACACTTTACACCCTCCACTTCCTCCTCACCCTGCCCCCTGCAACGAAGAAATATTAAGGAGCATCCTCCTTAATATTTCTTCGTTGCAGTCGTTAATTTGGAGTGGTCATCCATCGATGACCACTCCAAATTAATACGGGAAAATGCAGCCAAGATGGAGTCACTGAGGGAAACCCTAGAAAACCACCAGAAGGCCTTGGAATAAGAAACTGGCCTAGTTTAAAAGGGGTAAAAAATATTTAAGTACAACAAAAATTAAAAGAACAACAGATAGGAAAACATAGGGAAATTAATGAGTTAAATATATAATAGTAACATAGGCATAGTAGTAATAAATAGTAATAGTGTATGTATGTATTAATTAAGTAACTTATAAATTGTAAAAATAGCAAATTAAGAAATAAATATATATAGAATAATAGTAATGTTAGTTGTATATTATGCAAGTAATATATAGTAGCATACGTAATAAAATATTAGAATTAAAAGTAAAAAGGCCAAACTTTGGGATTCATTATTATTAATAGGTCTGCATTTTTGAAATTTTCAAAAAAGCCTAATTTTGACCGAATTTTGCCATTTTTATAAATTAACTGGGATAGTGAGAGGGTAGTCGTGATATTAACAGGTCAGTATATCGGGTATAGTAATACTTAACCTCCCTTTTGAATTTCATAGTTCTGTGTCCAGTAGTTCTCGAGATCTTCTGTGTTGACCCACTAACCTGACCTACTGACCCACTGACCAACTGACCCACTGACCCAGTGACCCAGTGACCCACTGACCTACTGACCCAGTGACCCAGTGGCCCACTGACCCAGTGACCCAGTGACCTACTGACATACTGACCCACTGACCCAGTGACCCAGTGACCCAGTGAACCAGTGACCCACTGACCAACTGACCCACTGACCCAGTGACCCAGTGACCCACTGACCTACTGACCCAGTGACCCAGTGGCCCACTGACCCAGTGACCCAGTGACCTACTGACATACTGACCCACTGACCCAGTGACCCAGTGACCCAGTGACCCAGTGACCCACTGACCTACTGACCCAGTGACCCAGTGACCCACTGACCTACTGACCCAGTGACCCAGTGGCCCACTGACCCAGTGACCCAGTGACCTACTGACATACTGACCCACTGACCCAGTGACCCAGTGACCCAGTGACCCAGTGACCCACTGACCTACTGACCCAGTGACCCAGTAGCCCACTGACCCACTGACCTAATGACCCAGTGACCCAGTGACCTACTGACATACTGACCCACTGACCCAGTGCCCCATTGGCCTACTGACCGACTGACCTACAAACCTACTGACTTACTGACCTACATTCAGGGTGCCTTGAACGGGTCTTAAAAATTAGTTTTAAAAAAATTTTATTGCATTGCTGGACGGCAAATTTGACTTCCAAAGATCTTGGAATATTGTAAATAAATATTTTACTTTAGTTTACTTAGTTTATAGGACACATTTAAATTTATTTAAATTCTATTTTACTCTTTTATAATTTTATTGTGTTCTTTTTGAGTTATATAATTGTATTTTATTGTACGTATCCGACGCCCTTTACACGTCGCATACTTTTACACATTGACGTCCCTAAAAAGCCAGATTTAAGCGCGCTACACAATGTTCGGTATCAGGACTCCGCCCAGCAAGGTGGCGACTGAGAACTCTCCCCCGAAAAAGGCCGAAGAGAAGGTAGAGAAGACGGGCCTCCCTTCAAACCATGACCGGACCTTTGCGGTCAGAAGGAGCATCGGGGAGACAGAGGCAAGAGCCGCAAAGACGTCTCCGAAGAGGGTGGTGGTGCCAATAGCGGGCCCCTCGAGGCCAAAAACCCGAACATCATTGACGGACGCCTCGGACGCCCCCCCCCCCCAAAATCAACTCACCCCTCTAGAGTCGCTGAGGCTAGGGCATGCCTGAATAGGGCTAAGCTCTGCCTCAGTAGCTCTAGAAACATTAAAACAGAGTATAAAGAGGGGATCACTGCAGCTGTGGAGCGGCTCTATCAGCTCGTGAAGGAGTCAGAGGCCAAAGAAGTAACAAGAATCCAGAGCAAGGGACAGGATGGGAAGAAAGAGGAGGACACTTTACACCCTCCACTTCCTCCTCACCCTGCCCCCTGCAACGAAGAAATATTAAGGAGGATGGATGACCACTCCAAATTAATACGGGAAAATGCAGCCAAGATGGAGTCACTGAGGGAAACCCTAGAAAACCACCAGAAGGCCTTGGAAGTGGCCCCCACCTACGCGAACGTCGTGGCTGGCTCGCCGAAGAGGCCACCGGCAGAGCCAGCTGCGATGCACTCTGTCATAATCACGTCGAAAGACGACCAGGACACCGGAGAGGAGGTTTATGACAGAGTAAGGAAAGCGATAAATGCCAAGGATGAGGGGACAAGAATTGACAGGATCAGAAAGGCCAAGGATCGGAAAGTCATTCTAAGTTGCAAAGACAAGGCAGAACTAAGAAAAGTAAAGGAAAAGTTAACAGAAAAAGGATGTTCTCTCAAAGTAGAGGACATCAAGAATAAGGAC
Source organism: Philereme transversata (assembly GCA_963924445.1). Classification (NCBI taxonomy): domain Eukaryota; kingdom Metazoa; phylum Arthropoda; class Insecta; order Lepidoptera; family Geometridae; genus Philereme; species Philereme transversata. The sequence goes on from OZ004353.1 coordinate 12,953,356, forward strand.
CCCCTCTTGGTGCTGTACGGAGTCTCCAAAGTAAATACCGATGAGGATATTGTGAAGGCAATTAGGGGCCAAAATGGAAATTTGCTTGGGGATGTGGGTGAGGGGGACTTCCGCGTCGAGGTCCGGTACAGACGGAGGGCGAGAAACCCGCTTACAGTCCATGTAGTTGCTCGGGTCTCGCCCGCCGTCTGGCAGCGGCTCACCGGCGCGGGTGCCGTCCACATCGACATTCAAAAAGTTAGGGTTGCGGACCAGTCTCCCCTGATCCAATGCTCGCGCTGCCTGGGTTATGGGCACGGGAAGAAGTTCTGCCATGATGCAATCGACGTATGCAGTCACTGTGGGGGGCCGCACATAAGAACAGAGTGTGCTGATTGGATGGCTAACGCCCCCCCAAGCTGCGTCAATTGCAACAAGGCAAAGCTTGAAAAGGCGGACCACGACGCCTTTAGCGACGACTGCCCGGTGAGGCGGAAGTGAGACGCGTTGGCGAGGTCAACGACAGCGTATTGTTGAGGGCACCAAGTCTGTCTCGAACGCAAATCGCCACGCAGATCTCGCGGCCTCGGTCCACAGGGGTATGGTACTCAAAACAAAAATGTGAAAATATAGATTAATAAAAATAAATAGGGCAATAAAGTAAATTCAAAACGGTAAACTGGGTCCAGTTTCATAAGAAACTGGCCTAGTTTAAAAGGGGTAAAAAAATATTTAAGTACAACAAAAATTAAAAGAACAACAGATAGGAAAACATAGGGAAATTAATGAGTTAAATATATAATAGTAACATAGGCATAGTAGTAATAAATAGTAATAGTGTATGTATGTATTAATTAAGTAACTTATAAATTGTAAAAATAGCAAATTAAGAAATAAATATATATAGAATAATAGTAATGTTAGTTGTATATTATGCAAATAATATATAGTAGCATACGTAATAAAATATTAGAATTAAAAGTAAAAAGGCCAAACTTTGGGATTCATTATTATTAATAGGTCTGCATTTTTGAAATTTTCAAAAAAGCCTAATTTTGACCGAATTTTGCCATTTTTATAAATTAACTGGGATAGTGAGAGGGTAGTCGTGATATTTACAGGTCAGTATATCGGGTATAGTAATACTTAACCTCCCTTTTGAATTTCATAGTTCTGTGTCCAGTAGTTCTCGAGATCTTCTGTGTTGACCCACTAACCTGACCTACTGACCCACTGACCAACTGACCCACTGACCCAGTGACCCAGTGACCCACTGACCTACTGACCCAGTGACCCAGTGGCCCACTGACCCAGTGACCCAGTGACCTACTGACATACTGACCCACTGACCCAGTGACCCAGTGACCCAGTGACCCAGTGACCCACTGACCAACTGACCCACTGACCCAGTGACCCAGTGACCCACTGACCTACTGACCCAGTGACCCAGTGGCCCTCTGACCCAGTGACCCAGTGACCTACTGACATACTGACCCACTGACCCAGTGACCCAGTGACCCAGTGACCCAGTGACCCACTGACCTACTGACCCAGTGACCCAGTGACCCACTGACCTACTGACCCAGTGACCCAGGGGCCCACTGACCCAGTGACCCAGTGACCTACTGACATACTGACCCACTGACCCAGTGACCCAGTGACCCAGTGACCCAGTGACCCACTGACCTACTGACCCAGTGACCCAGTGGCCCACTGACCCACTGACCTACTGACCCAGTGACCCAGTGACCCACTGACCTACTAACCCAGTGACCCAGTGGCCCACTGACCCACTGACCTACTGACCCAGTGACCCAGTGACCTACTGACATACTGACCCACTGACCCAGTGACCCAGTGACCCAGTGACCCAGTGACCCACTGACCTACTGACCCAGTGACCCAGTGACCCAGTGACCCACTGACCTACTGACCCAGTGACCCAGTGGCCCACTGACCCAGTGACCCAGTGACCTACTGACATACTGACCCACTGACCCAGTGACCCAGTGACCCAGTGACCCAGTGACCCACTGACCTACTGACCCAGTGACCCAGTGGCCCACTGACCCACTGACCTACTGACCCAGTGACCCAGTGACCTACTGACATACTGACCCACTGACCCAGTGCCCCATTGGCCTACTGACCGACTGACCTACAAACCTACTGACTTACTGACCTACATTCAGGGTGCCTTGAACGGGTCTTAAAAATTAGTTTAAAAAAAATTTTATTGCATTGCTGGACGGCAAATTTGACTTCCAAAGATTTTGGAATATTGTAAATAAATATTTTACTTTAGTTTACTTAGTTTATAGGACACATTTAAATTTATTTAAATTCTATTTTACTCTTTTATAATTTTATTGTGTTCTTTTTGCGTTATATAATTGTATTTTATTGTACGTATCCGACGCCCTTTACACGTCGCATACTTTTACACATTGACGTCCCTGAAAAGCCAGATTTAAGCGAGCTACACAATGTTCGGTATCAGGACTCCGCCCAGCAAGGTGGCGACTGAGAACTCTCCCCCGAAAAAGGCCGAAGAGAAGGTAGAGAAGACGGGCCTCCCTTCAAACCATGACCGGACCTTTGCGGTCAGAAGGAGCATCGGGGAGACAGAGGCAAGAGCCGCAAAGACGTCTCCGAAGAGGGTGGTGGTGCCAATAGCGGGCCCCTCGAGGCCAAAAACCCGAACATCATTGACGGACGCCTCGGACGCCCCCCCCCCCCCCCAAAATCAACTCACCCCTCTAGAGTCGCTGAGGCTAGGGCATGCCTGAATAGGGCTAAGCTCTGCCTCAGTAGCTCTAGAAACATTAAAACAGAGTATAAAGAGGGGATCACTGCAGCTGTGGAGCGGCTCTATCAGCTCGTGAAGGAGTCAGAGGCCAAAGAAGTAACAAGAATCCAGAGCAAGGGACAGGATGGGAAGAAAGAGGAGGACACTTTACACCCTCCACTTCCTCCTCACCCTGCCCCCTGCAACGAAGAAATATTAAGGAGGATGGATGACCACTCCAAATTAATACGGGAAAATGCAGCCAAGATGGAGTCACTGAGGGAAACCCTAGAAAACCACCAGAAGGCCTTGGAAGTGGCCCCCACCTACGCGAACGTCGTGGCTGGCTCGCCGAAGAGGCCACCGGCAGAGCCAGCTGCGATGCACTCTGTCATAATCACGTCGAAAGACGACCAGGACACCGGAGAGGAGGTTTATGACAGAGTAAGGAAAGCGATAAATGCCAAGGATGAGGGGACAAGAATTGACAGGATCAGAAAGGCCAAGGATCGGAAAGTCATTCTAAGTTGCAAAGACAAGGCAGAACTAAGAAAAGTAAAGGAAAAGTTAACAGAAAGAGGATGTTCTCTCAAAGTAGAAATAAGGACCCCCTCTTGGTGCTGTACGGAGTCTCCAAAGTAAATACCGATGAGGATATTGTGAAGGCAATTAGGGGCCAAAATGGAAATTTGCTTGGGGATGTGGGTGAGGGGGACTTCCGCGTCGAGGTCCGGTACAGACGGAGGGCGAGAAACCCGCTTACAGTCCATGTAGTTGCTCGGGTCTCGCCCGCCGTCTGGCAGCGGCTCACCGGCGCGGGTGCCGTCCACATCGACATCCAAAAAGTTAGGGTTGCGGACCAGTCTCCCCTGATCCAATGCTCGCGCTGCCTGGGTTATGGGCACGGGAAGAAGTTCTGCCATGATGCAATCGACGTATGCAGTCACTGTGGGGGGCCGCACATGAGAACAGAGTGTGCTGATTGGATGGCTAACGCCCCCCCAAGCTGCGTCAATTGCAACAAGGCAAAGCTTGAAAAGGCGGACCACGACGCCTTTAGCGACGACTGCCCGGTGAGGCGGAAGTGAGACGCGTTGGCGAGGTCAACGACAGCGTATTGTTGAGGGCACCAAGTCTGTCTCGAACGCAAATCGCCACGCAGATCTCGCGGCCTCGGTCCACAGGGGTATGGTACTCAAAACAAAAATGTGAAAATATAGATTAATAAAAATAAATAGGGCAATAAAGTAAATTCAAAACGGTAAACTGGGTCCAGTTTCATAAGAAACTGGCTTAGTTTAAAAGGGGTAAAAAAATATTTAAGTACAACAAAAATTAAAAGAACAACAGATAGGAAAACATAGGGAAATTAATGAGTTAAATATATAATAGTAACATAGGCATAGTAGTAATAAATAGTAATATTGTATGTATGTATTAATTAAGTAACTTATAAATTGTAAAAATAGCAAATTAAGAAATAAATATATATAGAATAATAGTAATGTTAGTTGTATATTATGCAAATAATATATAGTAGCATACGTAATAAAATATTAGAATTAAAAGTAAAAAGGCCAAACTTTGGGATTCATTATTATTAATAGGTCTGCATTTTTGAAATTTTCAAAAAAGCCTAATTTTGACCGAATTTTGCCATTTTTATAAATTAACTGGGATAGTGAGAGGGTAGTCGTGATATTAACAGGTCAGTATATCGGGTATAGTAATACTTAACCTCCCTTTTGAATTTCATAGTTCTGTGTCCAGTAGTTCTCGAGATCTTCTGTGTTGACCCACTTACCTGACCTACTGACCCACTGACCAACTGACCCACTGACCCAGTGACCCAGTGACCCACTGACCTACTGACCCAGTGACCCAGTGGCCCACTGACCCAGTGACCCAGTGACCTACTGACATACTGACCCACTGACCCAGTGACCCAGTGACCCAGTGAACCAGTGACCCACTGACCAACTGACCCACTGACCCAGTGACCCAGTGACCCACTGACCTACTGACCCAGTGACCCAGTGGCCCACTGACCCAGTGACCCAGTGACCTACTGACATACTGACCCACTGACCCAGTGACCCAGTGACCCAGTGACCCAGTGACCCACTGACCTACTGACCCAGTTACCCAGTGACCCACTGACCTACTGACCCAGTGACCCAGTGGCCCACTGACCCAGTGACCCAGTGACCTACTGACATACTGACCCACTGACCCAGTGACCCAGTGACCCAGTGACCCACTGACCTACTGACCCAGTGACCCAGTGGCCCACTGACCCACTGACCTACTGACCCAGTGACCCAGTGACCTACTGACATACTGACCCACTGACCCAGTGCCCCATTGGCCTACTGACCGACTGACCTACAAACCTACTGACTTACTGACCTACATTCAGGGTGCCTTGAACGGGTCTTAAAAATTAGTTTTAAAAAAATTTTATTGCATTGCTGGACGGCAAATTTGACTTCCAAAGATCTTGGAATATTGTAAATAAATATTTTACTTTAGTTTACTTAGTTTATAGGACACATTTAAATTTATTTAAATTCTATTTTACTCTTTTATAATTTTATTGTGTTCTTTTTGAGTTAAATAATTGTATTTTATTGTACGTATCCGACGCCCTTTACACGTCGCATACTTTTACACATTGACGTCCCTAAAAAGCCAGATTTAAGCGAGCTACACAATGTTCGGTATCAGGACTCCGCCCAGCAAGGTGGCGACTGAGAACTCTCCCCCGAAAAAGGCCGAAGAGAAGGTAGAGAAGACGGGCCTCCCTTCAAACCATGACCGGACCTTTGCGGTCAGAAGGAGCATCGGGGAGACAGAGGCAAGAGCCGCAAAGACGTCTCCGAAGAGGGTGGTGGTGCCAATAGCGGGCCCCTCGAGGCCAAAAACCCGAACATCATTGACGGACGCCTCGGACGCCCCCCCCCCCCAAAATCAACTCACCCCTCTAGAGTCGCTGAGGCTAGGGCATGCCTGAATAGGGCTAAGTTCTGCCTCAGTAGCTCTAGAAACATTAAAACAGAGTATAAAGAGGGGATCACTGCAGCTGTGGAGCGGCTCTATCAGCTCATGAAGGAGTCAGAGGCCAAAGAAGTAACAAGAATCCAGAGCAAGGGACAGGATGGGAAGAAAGAGGAGGACACTTTACACCCTCCACTTCCTCCTCACCCTGCCCCCTGCAACGAAGAAATATTAAGGAGGATGGATGACCACTCCAAATTAATACGGGAAAATGCAGCCAAGATGGAGTCACTGAGGGAAACCCTAGAAAACCACCAGAAGGCCTTGGAAGTGGCCCCCACCTACGCGAACGTCGTGGCTGGCTCGCCGAAGAGGCCACCGGCAGAGCCAGCTGCGATGCACTCTGTCATAATCACGTCGAAAGACGACCAGGACACCGGAGAGGAGGTTTATGACAGAGTAAGGAAAGCGATAAATGCCAAGGATGAGGGGACAAGAATTGACAGGATCAGAAAGGCCAAGGATCGGAAAGTCATTCTAAGTTGCAAAGACAAGGCAGAACTAAGAAAAGTAAAGGAAAAGTTAACAGAAAAAGGATGTTCTCTCAAAGTAGAGGACATCAAGAATAAGGACCCCCTCTTGGTGCTGTACGGAGTCTCCAAAGTAAATACCGATGAGGATATTGTGAAGGCAATTAGGGGCCAAAATGGAAATTTGCTTGGGGATGTGGGTGAGGGGGACTTCCGCGTCGAGGTCCGGTACAGACGGAGGGCGAGAAACCCGCTTACAGTCCATGTAGTTGCTCGGGTCTCGCCCGCCGTCTGGCAGCGGCTCACCGGCGCGGGTGCCGTCCACATCGACATCCAAAAAGTTAGGGTTGCGGACCAGTCTCCCCTGATCCAATGCTCGCGCTGCCTGGGTTATGGGCACGGGAAGAAGTTCTGCCATGATGCAATCGACGTATGCAGTCACTGTGGGGGGCCGCACATGAGAACAGAGTGTGCTGATTGGATGGCTAACGCCCCCCCAAGCTGCGTCAATTGCAACAAGGCAAAGCTTGAAAAGGCGGACCACGACGCCTTTAGCGACGACTGCCCGGTGAGGCGGAAGTGAGACGCGTTGGCGAGGTCAACGACAGCGTATTGTTGAGGGCACCAAGTCTGTCTCGAACGCAAATCGCCACGCAGATCTCGCGGCCTCGGTCCACAGGGGTATGGTACTCAAAACAAAAATGTGAAAATATAGATTAATAAAAATAAATAGGGCAATAAAGTAAATTCAAAACGGTAAACTGGGTCCAGTTTCATAAGAAACTGGCCTAGTTTAAAAGGGGTAAAAAAATATTTAAATACAACAAAAATTAAAAGAACAACAGATAGGAAAACATAGGGAAATTAATGAGTTAAATATATAATAGTAACATAGGCATAGTAGTAATAAATAGTAATTGTGTATGTATGTATTAATTAAGTAACTTATAAATTGTAAAAATAGCAAATTAAGAAATAAATATATATAGAATAATAGTAATGTTAGTTGTATATTATGCAAATAATATATAGTAGCATACGTAATAAAATATTAGAATTAAAAGTAAAAAGGCCAAACTTTGGGATTCATTATTATTAATAGGTCTGCATTTTTGAAATTTTCAAAAAAGCCTAATTTTGACCGAATTTTGCCATTTTTATAAATTAACTGGGATAGTGAGAGGGTAGTCGTGCTATTTACAGGTCAGTATATCGGGTATAGTAATACTTAACCTCCCTTTTGAATTTCATAGTTCTGTGTCCAGTAGTTCTCGAGATCTTCTGTGTTGACCCACTAACCTGACCTACTGACCCACTGACCAACTGACCCACTGACCCAGTGACCCAGTGACCCACTGACCTACTGACCCAGTGACCCAGTGGCCCACTGACCCAGTGACCCAGTGACCTACTGACATACTGACCCACTGACCCAGTGACCCAGTGACCCAGTGACGCAGTGACCCACTGACCTACTGACCCAGTGACCCAGTGGCCCACTGACCCACTGACCTACTGACCCACTGACCCAGTGACCCAGTGACCCAGTGACCCAGTGACCCACTGACCTACTGACCCAGTGACCCAGTGACCCAGTGACCCACTGACCTACTGACCCAGTGACCCAGTGGCCGACTGACCCAGTGACCTACTGACATACTGACCCACTGACCCAGTGACCCAGTGACCCAGTGACCCACTGACCCACTGACCTACGGACCCAGTGACCCAGTGGCCCACTGACCCACTGACCTACTGACCCAGTGACCCAGTGGCCCACTGACCCAGTGACCCAGTGACCTACTGACATACTGACCCACTGACCCAGTGACCCAGTGACCCAGTGACCCAGTGACCCACTGACCTACTGACCCAGTGACCCAGTGGCCCACTGACCCACTGACCTACTGACCCAGTGACCCAGTGACCTACTGACATACTGACCCACTGACCCAGTGCCCCATTGGCCTACTGACCGACTGACCTACAAACCTACTGACTTACTGACCTACATTCAGGGTGCCTTGAACGGGTCTTAAAAATTAGTTTTAAAAAAATTTTATTGCATTGCTGGACGGCAAATTTGACTTCCAAAGATCTTGGAATATTGTAAATAAATATTTTACTTTAGTTTACTTAGTTTATAGGACACATTTAAATTTATTTAAATTCTATTTTACTCTTTTATAATTTTATTGTGTTCTTTTTGAGTTATATAATTGTATTTTATTGTACGTATCCGACGCCCTTTACACGTCGCATACTTTTACACATTGACGTCCCTAAAAAGCCAGATTTAAGCGAGCTACACAATGTTCGGTATCAGGACTCCGCCCAGCAAGGTGGCGACTGAGAACTCTCCCCCGAAAAAGGCCGAAGAGAAGGTAGAGAAGACGGGCCTCCCTTCAAACCATGACCGGACCTTTGCGGTCAGAAGGAGCATCGGGGAGACAGAGGCAAGAGCCGCAAAGACGTCTCCGAAGAGGGTGGTGGTGCCAATAGCGGGCCCCTCGAGGCCAAAAACCCGAACATCATTGACGGACGCCTCGGACGCCCCCCCCCCAAAATCAACTCACCCCTCTATAGTCGCTGAGGCTAGGGCATGCCTGAATAGGGCTAAGCTCTGCCTCAGTAGCTCTAGAAACATTAAAACAGAGTATAAAGAGGGGATCACTGCAGCTGTGGAGCGGCTCTATCAGCTCATGAAGGAGTCAGAGGCCAAAGAAGTAACAAGAATCCAGAGCAAGGGACAGGATGGGAAGAAAGAGGAGGACACTTTACACCCTCCACTTCCTCCTCACCCTGCCCCCTGCAACGAAGAAATATTAAGGAGGATGGATGACCACTCCAAATTAATACGGGAAAATGCAGCCAAGATGGAGTCACTGAGGGAAACCCTAGAAAACCACCAGAAGGCCTTGGAAGTGGCCCCCACCTACGCGAACGTCGTGGCTGGCTCGCCGAAGAGGCCACCGGCAGAGCCAGCTGCGATGCACTCTGTCATAATCACGTCGAAAGACGACCAGGACACCGGAGAGGAGGTTTATGACAGAGTAAGGAAAGCGATAAATGCCAAGGATGAGGGGACAAGAATTGACAGGATCAGAAAGGCCAAGGATCGGAAAGTCATTCTAAGTTGCAAAGACAAGGCAGAACTAAGAAAAGTAAAGGAAAAGTTAACAGAAAAAGGATCGACTGTAACTTGGCTAAGCCCTCTGCTTAGTTTGGAGCTAGAGAGCGCTGTGTGAAATGTCCTGCAATATTTATTTATTTATTTATTTTATTTCACCGTTCCCATTTTGTTTCTGTTCGCTGTCTTATGTACCAAATAAAAATATTTTGATTTTGATTTTTGATTTTGATTTCAGCCGTTTGCAATATCAAACACTGAAGGATATTTACATAAAAACTTCAAAGGAGATTGGTACGCAGTGTGCCAAAATCCGTACATGTGGGCACACGACGCTTGTCGGCGCGAAACGGGACTTATGATAAGGTGGGATTAGATTCATCTTAATCCAACACACAGTATTGATTTCCAGTAATATTGCTTATTAAATTGGCGTTTTTTTTTAGACCCCCTTTCATACAAATCGTGCCGATAGATCCATTGCTGAAAGTGAATTACTTGAATACTGGGCCAGGGGGCTTGATTCAGTCAAGTAATTCGTGTTTCAACTCTTCGGCTATCTATGTCACGTGTCCTGATTTTCTTTGTGGAACGAGGGTATCAGCTACCTCGCATTTATTGAGGGAGGTAATCGTATACTTTCTAATTATACATTGGAATCGTTTCTTCCGATAACGCTGCTCTAAGAGGACGTGTTTGTGGTTCCAGAATATGGCAGTAGAGAATCATCTTTATGGTCGCAACAAACGGTTCTTATTTTCGGGTCACCCGTATGATCCATATCGCATGATGTATTATGGGAACCGTATGAAAAGAGATACAAATGCTGCCAACATTGATGCAACAAACGATGATGTTGTTTCGGATACTAGCGATGATACAATTGTAGATGAGAGGAATAAAAGAGCTGAGAGTAGAGTGGTGGGAGGCAAGCCTAGTCAGCCTGCAGATTGGCCGTGGATGGTCGCTATTTACAGGAACGGCATGTTTCACTGCGGTGGCGTTGTTTTGAATCAAAATTGGGTTATTTCCGCTGCGCATTGTGTTGCCAAGTAAGTTTGACTTTGTTAATAAAGTTAATCAAAGCTCCTATAAAATTGATTTACAACTTGTAAATTATTAAGTTTAATATTAAGTTTATTCTTATTACACTTCAGCCAATCTTTTATTAAGCAACGATCCTCTCATCCAAAAGTTGTCTGGAAGATATGGCTTTGTTAAGGTGATAAGACCGCCCATTATGCTTACATTTATTTGTTTTGTAAGATATATAAAGAATTTTGATTTATTCATTCATTCATTCATTATTTGGGTGTGGTATTTTAATTTTTAGGTAAGTATTTTTCCCCCCTTCATCTTCTTAATGGCATTCTGTAAAATAATCTCGATCAGATTAATCACACTAATATTATAAATGCAAAAGTTTGGATATTTGTTTATTTGTTACGTCATAACGGCTGAACTGATTTTGATGAAATTTGTTATGCATGTAGGTTATAACCTGGATTAACACATAGGCCACTTTATATGCCATAAATAAGGTCCCATGGGATAAAAATGGGGATAAAAACCAAGTCAAGTTGCAACAGCGAGTTTAGCTTTATTTCTAGGTTATCTACACATTTAGTAGTGTAACGCGCACGGAGTCGCGGGCAACAGCTAGTTGTAAATATAGAGAATTTGAGCTGCAACATCCAACGATACAGTATCTGTAGGACAGCTGTGTTGTGAACAGTCTTTTGTTTTCGTAGGTTCCATTTGCCATTTCTGGATCAAATGTCTCTAAAGACCCAGAAAGAGATAATGCGCCGAGGTTAACCTTAATTAATAGCCGTCTCTTGCAAGAAACAAACAAACGCGTTTTAGCGAACCAAATTAGAATTAAATGTTCTTTGTGGCAACAAGAAATTTTCACTGTAATTAAATATATTTGGTTAGGAAAAGCTTACCAAAACAAGCAGCTTGGCATTATTTGCTTGTTTTATCAAAATGAACTGTCATAAAATTTAACGACGAAACACGTTTTATATTTTAGTTTATCTGAAATTATAATGTTATTTTCTTGTTAGGTTTTGGGACCACTACTACGAAATACAAGTTGGCATGCTCCGTCGATTTTCATTTTCGCCGCAGGAACAAAACCACCGGGTGACACACATAATTGTCAACAAGCAATACAACCAAGTTGATATGAAAGATGATCTGTCTTTACTAAAGGTAGATCCGTCAATACAGTTCAGTCGATGGGTCCGCCCGATTTGCTTGCCTGGACCGCATACTGCTGGATCGGATTGGCTCTGGGGCCCTCCTGCTAATACGATTTGTACTGCAGTTGGTTGGGGCGCTACTGTTGAACATGGACCTGATCGTGAGTATATATTTTAGTATTTTCGTAGTATGTGATTGTAGTATGAAGATGCAGAACTTTGATGATATTCTACAGCGGGGTAGTCAGAGGCAATTATACGTTCACTAACTAGTGGTTCGCCCCGAACTGAGATCTCCCGAGTCTCCCATAAAAACAATAAATATTATTTGGAATCTTTGACTATCAAATAGTGCCACGAAATGCAAAACCAACTAACTTGACCTACGGTTTCATTCAAATTACAGGTAACGGGGTTCATGCTATTTGGTCATATTTTTTTGGGGTACAAATTGCAGTTATTTTGACGACCTCCGTGGCGCAGTGGGCGAATAGTCGACTGAGACGCAGGAGGTAGCGGGTTTGATTCCCGCCACGGAACAAATGTTTGCACGATCTACATATATTTGTTTCGGGTCTGGTTGTATCTTTATATATTACAAGTATGTATTTACAAAAAAAAAGTATTTAAGTATTCTATCAGTTATCTGGTTCCCATAGTACAAGCTTTGCTTAATTTGGGGCTAGATAGCGCTGTGTGAAATGTCCAGCATTATTTATTTATTTATTTATTTTATTCTGGATTTCAGACTTTTGTCTATATTTGTGTCACATAAGCTATACGCATAACAGACTACAGCACTGTGCGGTCACTGGTGTACGCTGTGAATTTTGTCAAAGTTCAGTTTTTACTATGGCTAATAACTCAAAAACTATAAAGACATTACTAAAAATAAAAACGGAGTTTAAATGTACTAAACAATACCTTTCATTTGACATCCCATTTTATCTAATAGTCTTATTTTCATTTTTTTACCCCTCTTAAACCCCAATATCTCAACAACCCCCAAACATTTTTATCTCATTTAGTCACAACAAAATTGTGCCATCACTACCTACCTATATATTAAATTTCACTATGATCGGATCAACGATTCGAAAGTTATCCTCGGACAAACAAAAATACATACATACATACAACGCTGATTTGCCCAAGTTGATTTAGAGATCTCGCTTCGCTCGATCAATTAAATAAATAAAAACTAAGCAAAGCTTGTACTACGGGAACCAGGTATCTAATATCATACTTTTATGCTTACTTTTATTGTAAATACATACATATAATGTATAGAAAAATACCCAAACCCGGAACAAATATCTGTTGACCATATAAAAAAAATCCCTTGAACTGACTCTCCCAGAAGAACTAATGGCCGTTGAGGTAGAAAGGTCTAGAGTAAGGACCACGCTCTTGAAAGCGTAGTGTAAGGTCGGCCCCCCACTAGATGAAAAAACTACCTGATAAAGGTTGCTGGGAGTCGCTGGGTGCAGGCCGCACAAGATCGGTTGATCTGGTAATCTATGGGGGAGGTATATGTTCAGCAGTGGCGTCCTGTGGCTGATATGATGATGATGATGATGATGATATTATGTGATCCAATAAACTTTATTGAGATTAATTTTCAGCCGATCACATGCGAGAAGTCGAAGTACCAATTTGGCAACAATGTAAGCACCAAGAAGATAGAGCTGGAAGGGAAATTTGCGCTGGACTTGCTGACGGTGGAAAAGATGCTTGTCAGGTATGTAAATTATTGACAAAATATATGACTAGATTTATATGAATAAAATATTGCTCCGATATTCTATTCAATCATTTTCCATTCTTGAAACTTTAAAGTTTTCAAGGTTCTGGTTCAAAATTATGCACATGTTTAATCACATGTTTAATAAAACAATACGTCGCGTGATATAGGGACTACCTTAATCTTTTGTCGGATTATTCCAGGGTGATAGCGGAGGACCGCTTTTATGTAGGAATCCTTTGAATTCTCAACAATGGTACCTAGCGGGGATTGTAAGCCACGGCGACGGGTGTGCTCGTAAAGATGAACCTGGAGTGTATACCAGAGTGAGTCTATTTGTCAAGTGGATTAAGTACCACACATGTAAGTTATATCTACCTGAAATTATTAATATAATTTAACCATACGAAATGTGTGTGGGAATTTCCTTAAATATAATTGTTTTTTTATTTCACAGCTTCTCAGACTTTGCCACTGGTACAACCACTCCAAGAGTGTCCAGGATTTAAATGTAAATCTGGTGTATCAAAATGCCTTCCACTTATCAGAAAGTGTGACAAGATTGTGGATTGTCTTGATGCCGAGGACGAAATAAATTGCGATTATATTAATATGAGATCATTCAATGAATTAGCTTTTAAAGAAAAAAATAGTACAGAAGAAAATAAATCAACTGAAAAGAGAGAATCAGTTCTAAGCCCAGTATCTCTAACCGGTAATACGATCAATCCCGTGCCTGATAAAATATCAACGAAAGAAACAGTTACAATCACTCTTACAACTTCGACTGAAGTCTCAGTAACATCTCATGATAAGCATGATGACCAACTGATAGAGAGTACAGTTGAAAACAAAACTCCGGATTTTGCGCATGCATCAACTGTTGAGATTTCTCCTACAACAAGTTTTGAAAAATTAGAGACTGATTCTACTGAAAGTATAACTGCTGATCCTACGATTGATGAAAATAGTAATTCTTTGGGTGATATGGAGTCATTTGCCGTATCATTTACACCTAAAATATTAGAATCAAGATCATCAGGTTTAGATAAATCTGATACTGAACCTAACAATCCCAGACGAACAGATATAACAGAAGAAGATTTGAACGACTTTACCACGTTAAGCAGTGTACAAGACAATGAATCACAGGGTTCTGATATAAATTTAAATATTGATCTTCACCAAACTACTTCCAGCGTTGGTATTCAAAATAGCTTAGATAACACAATATCTAAAATAGACATTAAAAAAGAACTCGACAAAGGTGAAACTAAATCTGAAGATTTCGTACTAGAGCTTTTACCAATTTCAAAAAACTCTTCACAGACTGACACAAACATAACAGAAACTGTTAAAGTTCAAGTAGCATCGGAATCTATTGGTAATATATCTGATAAAAATCTGACTAATCTCGAAAGTAAAAACAATATTAGTGACAAAATAGAAGAAATTGATTTTTCTGAACTTCAGCCCGCAATTATAAGAAGAAAACAACGTGTTCCAAAGGAATTTGAATGTAGACGGTAAAATAAATATATAAATGCATTTATTGCAAATCGACAACATTTAAGTTGCCGTCGTAGATTGCCAATAATAAATCATTACATTTTCAGGATTTTCCAAATGATATCACACAACCAGCGCTGCGACCATAAAGCGGACTGTGAAGATGGAACTGATGAGCTGGATTGTACTTGTTCTGACTATTTATCAACCTACGATCAAAATCTTTTATGTGATGGTATCTTTGACTGTTCTGATGGTCAAGATGAAAATAACTGTTGTACGTCCTACTTTATTCATATCATGGATTGTTTCTAAATCTGACTTTATTACTCAATTCTTAGTATTTAAATAATATTTCAGATACTTGTCCAGACCAACATTTCTTATGCAAACGAAGTGAAATATGCTTACCAATGAAATACGTATGCGATGGAAAACCCCAGTGTCCCTTGGGTGAAGATGAATTAAATTGCTGTAAGTAGCCTACCGTATAATCTTAAATAGGAATTAAAATAACTACAATTTTGGCATTTATTTTTTTAGTTGCACTGTCCAATGGCAGAGAGATGTTCTATGATATCGATGAGAAGCCGAAAATCAATTTGGAAGGATATCTTACAAAGCGCAATAGAGACGATTGGCAAGTTGTTTGTGAAGACAATTTATCAGTTGAACAACAAGAGGAATCTGCTACGCATATCTGTCATTATCTGGGATTCAGGTACATAAATATATCGTATGTTCTGGAATTCATATAATAACTTAATACAGTGAAATAAAACAATAATATTTTTATCAACAGTGCTGCAAATAGATACTCTGTAAAATACATCAATGTTAAGGAAAAAGACACCGAAACATCTAGATTAGATGATAAAAGATCAAGAAGAAATTCTAATACAGGAAAACCCATTCAATTTGCATATAGAAGTGTTGTTAAAAACAATGATACTGCAAGGAACATAGTTATCAAGGAGCCTCAACTCCTCAAAGAAGAATGTGTTCCTAACGTAACTAGGACATGTAAATCACTATACGTTTATTGTGATCGATCCCTTTATACCAATTTTGATGTTTCTCCAAACATTATTTACTATAGAGCTGTAGAAATGTCTCAAGATGTGACTAAACACATGTGGCCTTGGGTAGCAAAGGTGTTCGTTGAGGGATGTTACAAATGCACTGGAGTATTGGTGGATGCTTCTTGGGTTCTAATTAGCAACGCTTGCCTTTGGGATTTATCGTAAGTATTTATAATCATTTAACGATTATTGTTTATCGCTATAGTTATATGAATTCTACTATTTAAAAGTATTCTTCCTTTTACAGACATACAAACAACTTTTTATCGGTGGTGGTCGGGTCGCATAGAACATTGAATTCGATCGGCTTCTATGAAAAAACGCATACAGTAGATGCCAAAAAAGAGTTGTACAGAAGTAGAGTAACATTGCTACATCTAAAAGTACCAGTAGAGTATTCAAATAACGTGAAACCGATGGTAATATCATCTCCGTAAGTTTATGAATTTATTCTCATTTCGCACGTAACAATTTATTTTGTTTATTTTTTATCTTATTTAACATTTTAATGTTTTTTTTAAAGCACTTTTTACGCCGACCCAAAAATGATATGTGTTGCAGTAGGACAGGATAAAAAAAACAACACAATTAGCATTTTCCTTAATCAGACTACTAAAAACTGTAAAATTGGCAACCGATGTTTCATCCGCCAAGATAAGAAAAAGATTTGTCCAGTAAGTAAATAAGCTAAGATTGTTTAAGTAATCTAACTCTGAGCAGTTACTTCAAAGGTTAGAAATAATATATTTTTACGAGTGGATAAGTTTGTTATGTCTTTCTATGTTTATCCTTTTTTATTAATTGGAAATTTTTAGGTTGACATGAATTCTGATCTTCCATGGGCGGGTCTGATCAGTTGCCATATCGAACAGGGCTGGTACCCTGTGGCGTCTTTCGTGGATAGCAGAGGAGAGTGTGGTCTCGGAGAGACTATTGTTGCGACTGATATTGAAAACCTCAGACAAGAATTAAGATACTACTCTGGTAAAATTATTCGAAAATATTTAAAACCACTAAAATAATATTAATACCCAGTTAGTGCCCAGTTGATAGAGTTTAGTAAAAGTAATTTAAATACGGCTAGCTAAAATAATAAGGACTTTCATTTCACATTCACAACATCATTATTTTAGCCAGTCAGCACTAAATTGGGCGTGTTATGAAAAGATAACTCTGCCTAAGTCAATATGGATGGACGTTTTTGGCTCCATCTAATCTGTAAAATTAATTTAGAACAATTTTTTCTAGGTAAACCAGTTCAATCGGAGTCTTTAGAGCACACAGGCAATGATGAGTGCCAAAGTGTGAGATGCAGTCGTGGTCGATGTGTACCGCTAAAAGAAATGTGTGACGGAGTCACTGATTGCGAAGATGGCAATGATGAATCTGATGAGTCATGCACGATAAAGAAAGACATTTGTGAACATGACCCGTATCTTAAAGGCTGTGGTAAGTTTGGCTATAGTAGAATAGTGTGGAAAATCTCATTGAAAATTTTACACTATTTTTGTTTAAATTTTTACTTTTAATTTAATTCGTGTTGTAGCAAATTACGAAACAATATCCAATAAATAATGTAGGAGTCAAACTCGTAAATTAAGGATTACCAAAATCTCAACATATTAACTTAAACATATTAACTTTCATAATTTATGCGCGCAAGCATTAAATTCTAACAAGATGTTTACCGTATCAAGAGAATTCTTGTTGATCTTAAACCTCTCAATATCGATCCGAAGGCAAATTGATAAAGGCGGCTATTACAAAGTTTTGTCACCACGGTTTCTCACCATTAAACTAACTTAATGAAGTTTTCAAACAAAGCAAACAAGTGACCACTTACGAGTTTTCTGAAGTTTAATTTGATGAATGTTTAATTTTGCAGAGTGTTCGCGGGGACAAATGAAGTGTAGGAATGGGAAGTGTATTTCTAAAGAGTTGTTTAGAGACGGCAATGATGATTGCGGTGATGGAACAGATGAGCCGATGAGGACCAGCTGTGCTGATTACGAGGCATGCCTTTTAAGTTTTGTCGTTTGAAGAAAAAAACACATCTAGAATCTTATAGTACTTTTTATTGTTTTTCAAAGTATTCACAACGTAGCTTAAAACACTTTTCCATTCGCTCAAACCAGTTATTATAACATTTATTCCACTCTAAAGTGGGGTGTTCAAAATGGCTGTCTTGAAAGCGTCGACTGCTTCTTCACCGGACTGGAACCTTTGACCACGAAGACTTTTCTTAATTTTAGGAAATGTAAAGAAATCGTTAGGGCTTAGGTCAGGACTGTATGGAGGATGGTCAAGAATTTCTACTTTTTCCTGCTTCAAATACTCAATCGTTTGACGAGCGCTGTGTGAGCTTGCGTTGTCGTGGTGCAGGATGATGCGTCGCTTTGAGTTAGATTTTCGAAGTTCGGCGATGACTTGTGGTAAACAAACTGTAGTATACCACTCTGCGTTAACCGTTCTACGATCTTCAAGTGAAATAGTCGCAACATGGCCGGTTTTTCCAACGAACGTGGCCACCATCTTCTTTGAAGTGCTTCGAGAACGAACAACTTTAGTCGGCTTTGGCTCGTCTTGAAAGACCCAGATTGTAGATTGTTGTTTGGTATCAGGATCGTAGGCATAGATCCAAGATTCGTCACCACTTATGATGTCGTAGACGTGATTTGACTCCCCTCGGTTGAACCTTTGCAGAGTTTTCTTACACCATCTGACGCGGGCCGCCTTGTGATCGTCGGAAAGCAGATGCGGTATCCAACGGCAAACTAGCTTTCTCACACCAAACGCTTCATGCAAGATCTTCTGAATGGTTGTCCCTGAGATGCCTAATAGAGCCTCTATCTCTCGATACGTCACATGACGATCTTCGAGAATTAGTTGTCTCACAGCAATGATGTTATCTTCAGTGAAGGCGGATTTTGGGCGTCCTTCGCGAAATCTGTCACTAACACTAGTATGTCCACGCTGGAATTCTAAATACCAGCGTTCGACAGTCCGCAGACATGGGGCTACATCACTGAACACAGATGTTAGCTCTTCTAAACACTGAAGCCGTGTCAGGCCTCTTCTAAAGTTGTAGAAAATTATTGCACGAACATTTTCCTTAGAAAGATTCATTTTCGTACGTGACCTGACAGATTCAAATCGAAACTGTGACTAAACAATAGCATTAATCCTAATACTTTCAACTGTTTTGAGATTCAAAATGTAAACACATTCGAATATAGAACAGTTCCAAATTAAAAATTGCCGGAAAATATGGAAACGACAGAACTTAAAAGGCATGCCTCGTATCTAGCGAGGGTGATGCCTTCAAGGCTCTGTGATGGTAACCTACACTGCCTTGACAGGAGTGACGAGGATCCTATGTACTGCAAGTGTTTTGCAAAGCGGACGTTTAAGTAAGTATAGTGACAATCTTGTGAAAAGATATGCAATAATTCTATGGGTACAACAATGTGTTACTTAATTTAGGTGTGATGCGAACGACGTGGAGCACTGCATAGCACCTGACATGGTGTGTGACGGGATCCGTGACTGCACTAACGGTGAAGACGAGCGCACTTGTATCGGACTGAGCGCTCCAAAAGGCACTCCGTAAGTAGCAAAATAAATGAAAGTACTTGATCAGAAAAATATATGTATCTGTCATGTCACTCACGTTCTTAGATCGTTATACTAAGGACACATATATGTGGTGTATATCCCAGTATATACACATTATATATATATTAACGACCTAACGACCTCCGTGGCGCAGTGGGCGAATAGCCGGCTGAGACGTAGGAGGTGGCGGGTTCGATTCCCGCCGCGGAACAAATGTTTGCATTATGTACAAATATTTGTTCAGGGTCTGGATGTTTTTCTATATATAATAAGTATGTATTTACAAAAAAAGAAGTATATAAGTATTCTATCAGTTATCTGGTTCCCATAGTACAAGCTAAGCTTAGTTTGGGGCTAGATAGCGCTGTGTGAAATGTCAAGCAATATTTATTTATTTATATTCAAATCAAGTCAGAGCAGCATTATGTGCGCATTAGTACGTACTTGCAAAAACAGGATAGAAAACATAATGTGAAAACTACGTCTTGAAAAATTACCGCAAATAAAATAATTGATAGTAGATTCTTTTTTATTGAACTATTATTAAAACACAAGTGAAATGTTAATTAGCATATTTTATTAGATAAACTTTTCTTTATTGCTATCTCCATAATTATTGATCGAGCGAAGCGAGATCTCCAAATCAACTTGGGCAAATCGGCGTTGTATGTATGTATGTTTGTTTGTCCGAGGATAACTTTCGTAGCGTTTATCCGATCATCATGCAATTTGGTGTATAGGTAGGTAATGATGGCACAATTTTGGTGTGACTCAATGAGCTAAAAATATTCGGGGGTTGTTGAGATATTAGGGTTCAAGTAGGGTAAAAAAAATGACAATGAGACTATTAGATCAAATAAATAAATAAATAATAATAATAAATATCGCTGGACATTTCACACAGCGCTATCTAGCCCCAAACTAAGCAGAGCTTGTACTATGGGAACCAGATAACTGATAGAATACTTATATACTTTTTTTTTGTAAATACATACTTATAATATATAGAAAAACACCCAGACACGGAACAAATATCTGTAGATCATGCAAACATTTGTTCCGCGGCGGGAATCGAACCCGCTACCTCCTGCGTCTCAGCCGGCTATACGCCCACTGCGCCACGGAGGCAGTCAAATATAAGACGTCAAATGAAAGGTCTTCATTAGTACATTTGTACCCCGTTTTTATTTTTAGTTTAATTTATGTAGTTTTTAAGTTATTAGCCATAAAAAAACAAAACTTTGACTAAATTCACAGGGTACACCAGTGACCCCCACAATGCTGAAATTTGGTATTCGCGTAGCTTTAGTGACACAAATATAGGCAAAAGTCTGAAATCAAGAATAACTGCCATTTGTATCCCAAAAAAAGTAACCAATTAACAAGAACCCCCGTTACATCCAATTTGAATGAAACTGTAGGTCAAGTAGGTTGGTTTTGCATTTCGTGACACCAATTTATTAGTCAAAGATGAAAGCCGGCATGCACAAAGATCAGTAAACGTATTTAGCGACTAAACATGTTTCAATTTGAAGTATTTGTATGATTTGTCAACTCTTTAAATCATATTTAGCCACTAAATACGTTTAGGCATCGTAGTGCAAGTCGCCCTAAGAATAATATTTATTTTGGGAGATTCGCGAGATCACAGTTCGGGGCGAACCACTAGTTATTTATATTTATCTATTGATATAATACCTTACTTAGATACTACTTAATATAATGACTTAGCAATAATAACCAATTGCTTCTACTTTGATGCAGGTATGGAATGGGGCAGGTAATGGTGCGATCACACGGCGTCTGGCGTTCAAAATGCTACCCCACGCAAAACCACACAAAGACAGAATTAGAAGCAATTTGTAGGGAATTAGACTTCTTAAGCGGCCATGCAAAGGAGATCAAAGAGATGAAAAATAGCGTCCTTAATACTCCTAATAACTTGGCTTTGGAGCCTTTTACCGAAGTAATACTGAACAACCAAACGATAATAAAAATGAGAAATACGAACGAGCCTATTGCCAAGGCCGTTTTTGATAAGGATTTGAAAAATTGTTACCCAGTTTTCATAGAATGCGTATGATTAAGTTAAGTAATTATAGGACGGTATGTTACTTATTTAATAATATCTAATAAATTTATTCGAATAATCCCAGTTTTATTTTATTGTTAGTACTGAATATCAGCAGACCGGAAGTTGTAATTACTACGCATCCATTGTTAAATTAAAGACGGCAGAGACATCTCTTGACTTATTTTGCCTTAGTGAGTCGCATGTATACATTCAACTTTCTTGAGCAAAACGTTGATGAAACAGGTTTTCCATCAACCTACTTACTACAAGAAAATGATAACAGATGGCGTTATTTTAACCATTTATTTTATAATCATGATATAGCTTATTATTACTCATGGAGGACGGATATCCTTGGATATCTTACTCAGTAGATATGCAGAACCTTGATGATATTCTACAGTGGGGTAGTCAGAGACAATTATACTTACGTTCACTAATCTATTTTATCTATAATCTATCTAAATATTCTATTTTATCGGTAAACTACATTTTATCATTGATTACTTTTTATTTACAAAGGCTTTCGACAATAATGCTTGATTGTAATATTATATATTCTCCAGAAGAACATGATATTCTGCCAGATTGATGTAATATTATTATTATAATTTAACGCATCGTCTACCGCGTAGGTAGGATTTCAAATCTACGAGTATCAAAATATAATATTTCTTCTAGTAGGTTTGATTGCCAGTATATGAATCATTGCTGCATGTTACATAAACTGGCAAACAAAAATATCTAGATAAGCTGTAGTTTTTTAGATATTTTTTATTTATTCAAAAAATATATATAAACACATGTGTACAAAATAAGGTATAAAAACAAAAAGTTATTGTGAAATACAAAGTACAATAAAAGTTAAAGTACGCGGCATACACATGGGTGCAAATTTGGTAGTGTCCTAACCTCCACCCTAGGTAAATACCTGTGTTGTGAAGGTAATCATGTGACAGGTTGCAAGCTTATCACCGCTTATTTAAATACTAACCGATGGCACATGTTCAAGGACCTGTTGGTTTTCTCACGATGTTTTCCATCAGTTTTTTGAGCACGTGTTTTGAACATACATTTTTCGAACAGCCAAATCTGACACTCCTCCGTGCGTGCAATAAACTTAAAAAGGGATACAATGTTGCAAGGAATTAAGTGGGTACGAATGAGAAGAGCGGATCATTAAGTTCAGTGGGGATATATTGGTTGTTCTATTCTGTTGTTCTATCTGCAGATGATGTACTACTAAGAGATTTGGCAGTTAATACCAGATCTAATTGTTACCTCATATTAAACAAATTCCAATTTTATAAAAAAGGCTTAGATCATGGCTTATAAATTAAGAAGGTATGATATGTTAATTACATACCATCAATTCTTATAAGTATTTATTAAAAACATATTTCCAGTTGCA
Source organism: Philereme transversata (assembly GCA_963924445.1). NCBI lineage: Eukaryota > Metazoa > Arthropoda > Insecta > Lepidoptera > Geometridae > Philereme > Philereme transversata. The sequence continues at coordinate 12,976,422 of OZ004353.1, forward strand.
AATAAAAGAAAACGCTATTCATTTAACTAATCTAGGGTCAAGTATGTCACCTCAAAATATATTAATTTGAATCGAATATCGATTCGAATTCACACATTTAGTCAGAACTTACAGACCACAGACTTTGTATCGGCCGATAGTTTGGTCGGGTTGGGCTGCTAGCGCGTACACTGCCAACTAAACTGCCGCTAGTTCACCGACTGTTGTTTATTTATACATTTGGCTATACTATCGGCCGATAAAAAGTCTGCAGTTTGCAGGGACTAAAGGAATAAGCCCGACGAAATCGCTGTATTGGATAATTTGCGTGAGTAAGTATGACAAACGATGCTCAAGGAATAAAGGTAATATTATCTAATCACATAATAAAGGGTTTCTGCAATTCAAAGGATTCAAAGGATTTGACCTTAATTTCCAACCTTTTGAAACCATAAATTGGGGGGTTGAAAAAAAGGAAGTACTTACTGGTTCTTAAACATAAATGTTTGGACTTTCCTGTGACTATCCGCTTGTGGGGTATCTTGGAAGTGAGTAAGAAATCCGATGATTTCCAACATAGAGATTATTATAGCCGTAAGCTATATATATATATATTTTTTTCTCTAACCTATCTCATCCCACTGCTGGGCAAAGGTCTCCCCCAAGTCCCTCCAAGTATCCCTATCCGTCGCTATCTCCCACCATCTTCTTTGGAAGGTGGCCAAATCGTCCCGCCAACGCTTTCTCGGCCGACCCCGACGTCGCCCTCCGTCTTCAGGCGTCCATGGTGTCACAATATGGGCCCATTTCTCGGAGTGCATTCGGGCAACGTGGCCCGCCCAGTCCTACTTAAGTCAAGCCGATCTCCTCCCTACATATTTTTTTATTCATTCTAAAATTTAAAAGTAATTGAAACCCAGAAGACAGTATTATTTTACAATTATCAGCTTTTGTAGAAGCGTCAGTCAAAGTTCAACTCGATAACTACCTACCTGATTTTCAGCCCCTAATTAATGGAATCTAAAATATTGCAAATTACCTACTATTTACGCCCTTTATGGGAACCCTGCATCTAGTTATAACGATCACGGATAGTCGTACCATCTGGTGAAGGGGAGAAGGGACGAGAGGGTGCAACTGTGTTTGCGCGCTTACTTACGCACCTTAATTTGTCCTGTGGAATGGACTGTTTCTGGATACTGGCATTTAAGACATAAAAGTACTGTGGCAACGGGCTGAGGTAGAGAGATTCGACTATGCAAGTCGGGCTTTATCTGAGGTCTGCACATAGGCGGCGGTAGGTAGATTGGTCGTTTTTACGCTGCACAGGAACAACATCGTGAATTGGGCAGCATCATATGTGACAAAGCAGCCCTATATAGGAGACACTGCTTTCCTCGCTTAGATGGAGAGGGAGCTAGAAAAGGTGCTCTAAAAATTGCTTGTTCCAACTTATTTGGGGGGGTAGTAGCCACGGCCTGCTTTTGCATCTCATTGGCGTGGTCGAAATACAAAGAAAACAAGAATAACCAATCGGCTAGGATATCATCTACATAATCTTTTATAATGATAAAGTAGAAAGCAGCTATTGCATAAAATACTCTATAATTAGTATCATATGTTATTCTTATGCCTTCAGATCATCGCAGTTAACTGACGCTACTTTACGATTGATTAATATATCTGAACCGCGCAGGTGTCCTTCATCAAGATGCACAACGGTAACTTTGATTAGCCAAATTTATCTCACAATCTATGAATAATTTAGATGAAACACTTGCTAATGATTCTATAATCATGGTCTCTAATTGGCGGACCATTTTTATAAATAAAACAAAAATGTATTAATATATGAACAATTATTTCAAATTTAAGAAAAAACTATCTAAACCTTTAATGTGGCAATAGCATTACCAAGCTAAAGTGGCCGTGGGTGGGGCATATAGCTCGAAGAACTGACGGCCGTTAGGGCAGAGAAGTTCTAGTGTGGAGAACGGCCCCCACTAGATAGAAAGATGACCTGATAAAGGTTGGTGGGAGCCGTTAGGTGCAGGCCGACCCAAGATATGACGAAATCCTTTGTTTAGCAGTGGACGTGATGATAATTAACATAAATAATTACTAACACATCAAATCGATCTTAGGGTTTCCGTACGACTAATTGTTAGATTTTTGACCCAGAGTGATCCACAAGTTAATGATCTTAACTGTATTACGATCAGTAGGTAGTTTTTATTGATAGGTACTATAAACAAGTCCAATTTAACATTTTGTATGACAACGAGTCGCCGCCGTGGAGTCTGCCCGAGATGATGACACCACTATTTCGATCCGTAAATCTGGAATATATTAGCAAAATACATTATGCAAATAAACAAGATTTAAATGAAACGACTTTAAATCAGGCCGCGAAGAGGCACTATAAGGTAAAAGGATACATTTTCTACACAACGAAATATAAGTCGGGCCTCCTTTGGATCATGGAACATGCAAATAAGACTTTATCAAATGTATCTCGTTCAAACACTATTTCGATAACCCGTTGACCGAGATATACCTAGGTTTTGAGATGACTGTACGACCCGTTGTCACACTAATATTAGAAATGCGAAGTTTTGGATGTTTGTTTATTTATTTGTTTGTTTGTTAATCAATCACGTTGTAACGGCTGAACCAATTTCGATGAAACTTGGTATGTAGGTAGATGATAACCATAGGCTACTAAACAACGTATGCAAAGTCGCTGACGGAAGCTAGTTTCCAATAAACTTTCAAGTAAATTAATAGGCACAACTTGCAAGACTATTTAGATTGTAATTAGATACCAACTTTTTTGCTGTTTTTTGTACAAGCCGGTTTAATCCAATTTTAATAATAAAACTTTTTCATATTTGTCATAAATAGGTAGGTGACGGAGTTATTACGTGCCGTTTTAACGGTGTAACGACCAACAACTGTTTCAATTCGTGAACCTTGCCCTACGTTGCGGCCCTACTGCGAGGAGTTGGCTCTTGTGGACACCATCGTATTCTTAAGTATAACCCTAGATAATAAGCTTCAATGGGGCCCTCACATTGATAAGTTGTCGAAGAGACTTAGTTCTGCGGCATACGCAGTCAAAAAGATCCGCCTTTTTACAGACGTAGACACAGCTAGACTAGTTTACTTCAGTTACTTCCACAGCATTGTGTCATACTGTACACTGCTGTGGGGGAGTGCTGCAGATATAAACACCGTTTTTGTGCTGCAGAAGAGGGCTGTTCGTGCAATTTATAATATGGGCCCCAGAGAATCATTAGGCAATAAGTTTAAAGAAATAAATATTATGACATTCCCTTGTCAATCCATCTATGAAAATCTGATGTATGTTCACAAAAATATTAATTTGGTTATGTAAAATAGCGATAATCATAATTTTAATACTAGAAATAAAGATAAACTCGCTGTTGCCACTTGTAGACAATTATTTTATATTTTAAATTTGTTAATTGTCAAAAATTGACAATTAACAAATTTAAAAACGTAATTAAACAAAATCTTTATAAAAAGCCTACTATAAAATATCGGAGTTTCTCTAAGTGGGGTACGCGAATCCCTAGGGGTTCACGATTCGACGGCAGAGGGTTCGCGACAAGATTAACGTAATGGTGGCTTGATGACTGGCAAACACGTGCGGCACACACGGTGGCGCGCGCGCGACTGAATTCGTCTTTTTTTTTTTTCGAATGGACTAATCTCGCTGTTGGCCTCTGAGGCCGTGACAGCTTAACCGAACTTTTGGCGAGCGCAGATGGCGCTCAGCCCAGTAAGTTTTTTAGGCAACTAGCGCAAGGGCACCACTTAGGTACGAGCCTCGGCTTGGGCTGTTGCCGGGGTGGGGATAGGAGAGAAACGCCCGGGTACATGTCTGTACCTCGTATAGGCGGCAACTGAAGGGATTCGTCGACCTCGCCGGCGAGGTCGGTGTGTCTGTGAAGTGTTTGCTCTGTCTGAAATAGATGACTCTCCTTCCGCATTAGCGGAGGTGATTTCGTCATCCGGGTCTCCGAGAACGTGTCTCGGACGACGGAGGATTTGACTGAATTCGTCGCTTGCTCTCTTTCGACTTAATACCGAGTCAGAATTAAGATTTAAATTGTCCAAAATTACTCCTAAAATTTACTCCATTTGCGAGAAAAATAAGCACACCCATCACATCAATATTAAAAAGATATTTCTTTTGGCACTTTATTTGTTACCTTTTATTGAAATAAAAACCTTATTTTTATCAACAGTCAATTTTATTATTTTCTTTGTGGGGGGAGGGGGGATTTAATTAGTTAGTTAAGAGGTTCGCTGTCACCTGGAAACTTTAACATGGGTTCGTGGAGCCAAAAGTTTGAGAAACCCTGATTTAGGTAATAGAGAAGCTTGAGATTGCAATTGCTCCAACTCGTTCAAAATGTAACAATTTAGACGTAATTTTCTGTATTCTAAAAGGATCATTAAAAAAAACAACCAGCCTTGTTTCTTGCCTTTCTTTCCTAGCTTGGTCACGAAGGAACAGGCAGTATGATATAAAATATTTGACTTTGACTTTGCGGGTCCCAGGGGCGTGGGTTGATGTTAGTTCCTCTACGTCATCGGCAGCACGTTGCATCGTCAGATAGTTAGGTTGATGCAGCGTGTGAGATTGATGTATATAGTATTTTTATAACCATATCAAGTCACCAATGGCAGTGTGAGAATCGTTACCCCGTTAGCTCAAACCCTACATATACCAATACGTGATTTTGAGCCAAAATATACAATAAGAAAAAGTATGGTAAGTACTTTCCTAAACGCATAACTGTTAGTTCTCTTCAAGACTTAGATTAAACTAGATATATATAGTATTTGGTATAGTGGAATGCATCAAAGCGATTTTACGCCATTGTCGTGTCGAAAAACTATGAATGACTATGAAAACTATATACCTATATCCCTTAACAATTACCGTTTACTTTACTCACCTCTTTCAAAGTAAGCGGACAACTTGAAGAAAATGATAAATGAATACAAAATTTACCTACAATGCAATCGTAAGCTTACTGCCAGATCATTGAATAAGTAGTTATAAATCCAACAATGCACATTGTATTATAATTTTGGTTGTAAATCAGATACTGTAATGCGTTCTTTAATTTGTGCCGACCGATTTATTTTTATACTAGCGGCTTGCTATACAGCTTTGACAGATGTTGTGTTTACTACTGGAGAACACGCAAGCGCAACATTATTTGGTTAATCACGATGATTTTCCTTTCATTTAGAATGTTTTACGAAAGATGGTTCTTCCTTTAATTATAACTAGTGGTTCGCCCCGAACTGAGATCTCCCATAAAAACAAAAAAAAAATTTAGTCTTTGACTATCAAAACGTGCCACGAAATATATAACCAACTAACTTGACCTACAGTTTAATTCAAATTACAGGTAACGGGAGTTCATGTAAATTGGTTACTCTTTTTTGGGGTACAAATTGCAGTTTTTCTATATTTCAGACGTTTGCCTATATGTGTGATACTTAAGCTACACGCATACCAAATTACAGCACTGTGGGGTCACTGGTGTACCCTGTGAATTTTGTCAAAGTTTTGTTTTGATTATGGCTAATAACTCAAAAACTATAAGAACTAAAAATAAAAACGGGCTCGAAATATACTAATGAAGACCTTTCATTTAACGTCTCATTTGATATAATAGTCTCATTTTCATTTTTTTTACACCTCTTGAACCGCAATATCTCAACAACTCCCCCACATTTTTAGCTGATTTAGTCACACCAAAATTGTGCCATCACTACCTACCTATGTATCAAATTTCACGATGATCGGTTCAACGCTTCGAAAGTTATCCTCGGACAAACATACCTACATACATACATACAATGCCGATTTGCCCAAGTTGATTTAGAGATCTCGCTTCGCTCGATCAATTATGCAGATTCCATTTAAAGAAAATAAATAAAGTAAAGTGACTAAACGCTTCAATTTTAGGAATTGGTCGTTCCACAATAACTACTTTTTCTTCTCTTAATCTCACTATCAAATAACCGCTATGGATCAACAATAAACGATACAAAATTGATCATTTGTTGTGGTGTCATTTACATTCGCAAATTTATTTGGGTATCGATCAAGAGTTCTCATTACCCGATAAAGCTTTGCGTCCACTTTTACTCCTACTAAGTTCAGATTATAGGTACATAATTTTTTTTTTAAGTTGGGTACTGACATGTACGTATCTGTACCTATCTGAATGATTTCACTAGGACTTGATGGTAGTTTAGTAAACAGTTCGAATCTTTACCAAGCAAGGATTGTAACGATTTGAGTCAAGTGGACGCAAACCTTAAAACTCACACAGTCGCCTTGACTTGGAAGGTTCTTGTATGGGCAATTTATTGGCCGATGCATCACAAAAACTCTTTCTTCCGAACACGAATAAAGTTCATGTTAACAATTATTGTTTTGTCGTAAAGTAAGATTTAACTTGCATGGTATGTTTTTACAAACTTGCATTGCGAGTGGAGACTTTTATTCGTACAAAGGAATCGAGTTTTACAACGGATAGTCCTTTAAAGGATTAGTACATATTGTGTTCTTTTCCTCATTTAATGTTTGATACGACAAAGTTCGGGGATTTGGACTATTTGGTAAGTACCCAGTATTTCCAAGTTCGGGTGCGTATTGAAAATTTTCTTCAGCCCTCAACTCTCTCCTAATTGATATACGAATTCGTTGACTTTTTGCTCGAAGGCCCTTCATCCCAAGGTTTTTGAAGTGGAACCATCGGCTTTTTATTTCACGCACGTAGGTAACTGTTTTACTGATGGTTATCGCCAAAAATAACCTTTAATTACCGTGTAGTTGTTGCCACCCTGACCTTTCACACATACACTTGCGAGCTTGCCATCTTACGTAGCTCTACTCATAACACAGACGTGACAAGACTTCATAGTTCAAACTATTCAATTTTTTCATAAAATTATAATTAGTATAGAAACGTTTGAATAATCTATAATTAAAATGCAGCATACTTAAAGTAATCAATAATACAGTAGACGATATTTATTTAGGCAATAACGATTGGCAAAAAATAAATACCTGCCTAAGTAGTTTTATTGCAAAAACTTCAATCAAGGCAACTTATGGAAAATAATAATGGTATTTTATAGTATTCACTAATAGTCTAAGATCCGATTAAGAACGACCTTCACCCATCTGTTTAATTGATGAAAAATATTTTATATCAAATTTAATATGTTAAAAAATATATCGCGAATGGGTTGGCTAAAAAATTCCTGGCCCAACTATGATTATTTAAAAAACAACATTAACATGAACTCCCGTTACTTGTAATTTGAATGAAAATATAGGTCAAGTTAGTTGGTTGTGCATTTTGTGGCACTATTTTATAATCGAAGTCGCGAGCATCCCAAAAAACAAAAAAAAAATATTATTCATAATCTTAATAACTAATACTAACAAAATAAAATAGTGCCACTAAATGCTAAACCAACTAACTCGACCTATATTTTCATTCAAATTACAAGTAACGGGAGTTCATGTTAATGTTGTTTTTTAAATAATCATAGTTTGGCCAGGAATTTTTAGCCAACCCATTCGCGATATATATTTTAACATATTAAATTTGATATAAAATATTTTTCATCAATTAAACAGATGGGTGAAGGTCGTTCTTAATCGGATCCTCTACTATAATGGGTATCTTTGTACACCGTAAACCCGTATTTCGTAGCCCTAACCGTACTCGTATGTTCAACAAAAGCATTAAAAAATCTGTTCCGAAAAAATCTAACTTTATGCATAACCTATTTATTCCCCTACCGGACATTAGTCTCCACCGTTGATCGAAGGTCTATCAATTTAATACAAAATGTTGACGTTCGCGCTAGTAAAAGTGACGTCATGTCTGATAGAGGCATAACTCAAGTTGCAGTCAGTTCATGAAATATGCGACACATCGATTACAAAACGAGTACGGTATCAATTCAGTGGCGGTTGCCTTTGAACTCGAGTTCTGCCACTTAAACGTACGTCTACTATTTCTCTGAATATTTTAACCCAAAACGAACCATGAATCCGTCACAATCAGTTATAGATTTGATTGAACGATCAGATACTAGCCTATTCAAATTACGAAATAAGCATTTATTATCGTCCAATTAATTTCACCGTTTCCTATTTTAAAGCGATACCTTAACGGCGAAATTGATTTGACCTATATTATTTTCACTTGACCTTTCTATGCGGAAACAATTTTTGATTTTATTTTATAGGAAGTAATCAATATGAATTTTTATTACTGTATACCCACATTCTACTCTCATTTTGATATGGAGACTATATTTTAAATTTTAGGTAAAATGGGTGGTAAATTTTAAACTGTAATGAGCAAAATAACAGGTAGCAGGCATCATCAAAATAACCGTTTGTCTTCTGTTTTACTATGATTGACCCTATGCCATTTTATCTTTTTGTGTATATAAAGTTTATGCCATATTTTCTTACAGATTTGCCTATAATAAATCCTTTTCTGTCTTCTGAAAGCTACAGGAAATAAATTTATTTATACTTTCAGGCAATATTGTGGTATGTAATGTTAACTAATTTATCTGAAGACCTCTAAGATTTATTAATTATTACACACATTTTAAGAAACATTAAATTTGTTTATAGTCATTTCTTGGAGGTAAATTTTATGAAATAAAATTACCTGTGACGTTTGTTATAAAATGGAAAATTTTGCACTAAAATTAGACGCAAAACAATGATGCACAAAAGATCTTTAAGACCAGGAAGATTTACAAAACATTGCCTTGTACGAATAATAAATCTGTCACTTCACACGTATTCAGAGATCTCCGTCGATAACGAGCCAATAAAAAGGCATCTAATTAATGATTGTTCAAACAAAAAAGCCGATTCAACATTTCCGACATCAATATATTTATATTCATCTTGACCCATCGATTTGTGCTAAAGTTTAGCAAACTTTTTGTCCCCAAGAAAAAACAGCACGCTACCATTTATCTTTTTCAATCAATCATATTGAGTGTTGTTTGCAGTTTTTGCAAATGTCACGCTATTCATGTCAGTATTTCCTGAAACGTCGTTGAGATATTGTTGGTTTTGCTTGTTAAACTGGTCGGTGTTCAAAAGCATGTGGAACACATACAAACCAATAGGGATTTGGTTAGTTGCTTCCTAGTTACTTCTGGGCCCCATTTTTAGGGTTCCGTAGTCGAACTTGGATCACTTATTGTTTCGTTATGTCTATCTTTCTGTCTGTCCGTTCGACCAGTCGCACCCGTTTTACTCGTGCTGTAAGGCTGAAAATTTGCATGATGGTTTGAGTGACGTCTATTATAATATATTATAAAATAAAAACATGTGTTTTTTCAAGTTACTTTCGTACCCCATTTTGTAAAGTATCCTTAAATAGGTCTTCTAAAAGTATAAATAAGGTTTACTGAACAATTTTTTGATAAAAGAATCCATTTGTCTGAAAAGAATACACAATAGTAGCCCATAATGTATATTATACTAAGTAGACTCTGCTGGTTTACGAGTTGTAGTTGACCAACTTATGTCCGTAGTAGGGTTTGTAAACAGACAAGTATTTTTCACCCTTCTACCCCCACCACCCATTTTTGAATCGCGTTTTTAATATTTTTGTATGAACAATATCCATATAATTTAACCGTCGTTCATTGACGTAAAGTCATTTACATGAAGTGTAAATCTTTGAAAAGAATGCTTTATATAGTTTTTAACCCAAAGTTCCCACGGGAACGGGAAATTTCAAGCGTGTGAAGCCGAGAGCAGGTCAGCTAGTTATTCTAGTTAACAAATGTTTGCTTCTGTTTTTGCATGTACTGTTTAATTTTAATTTTTATGTCCATTATTTTATATCAACTTTCTTTCTCTCTTATGTCTCACTCATCTGTTATTAATGTACATATTATGTGTGCCATTTAGAAAATAAATGATTATATCATATTAATGAGTCTATGCACAAAATGACCACAATTTACTGCAAAATTAACTCTGTACTTTAAAATGACTTATTTACTAATTTATGTATTTATGTCTATTTGTATTTTATAAAGTATTCAGGTATTAGTTGCACTCTCTTCATCCACATCTTAGTCTTAAAAGAATACCATATCTTTGACATAATGAAATCCTCTCCATCCAAAGGTGGTCTGGAAGAAATCTCTTCAAAGCGATAAGATCGCCCAGTGTACTATTTACTTTGTGTCTTCTATGTTGTCTATAATTTTTATTTTTAATGTGTAAATAAAGTGTTCTCATTCATTCATTCAATGACTAAGATACATCCATACTGACTCAGAACCCTATACTATGCGATATCCGACACGAGATCGACCATTTTTTTTTTCATATGACGGAACTGGCTTCTGATGGCTCACCTGCTTTGAGCGGTTACCCATATCTATAACAATATCATTAACTCACAGGTTTCATCCGACTATGACATAGAAACATGGCATCGCATTAAGCCCTTCACTGAGAGATACTGATGAAAAGTCTTATGTGCCTGTAATTTCATCGGCCATACCCTTATAACTGAAACAGCAATGCAAACAGCACTTAGCAGGTTATTATTATAAATACGGGATTTATCACGCACCGTCTTATCGGTGTTTCGACCCGCCTCGCACTGCGCGCCGCAGCCCTCTGCGTGCGAGTAGTCGGGCGCGGTTGAGTGGCGATACGTTACTCGGAGCGGATCGCACTTACCCTGATGAAGGTTCACGAATTGAACCGAAACATTGTCGGTCGAAACACCGATAAGACGTGATAAATCCCGTATATATAATAATGATTGAAATGAATCACGAAAGTTTTCTAAGTAAAAACTTCTAAGTAAAGCAGGTTCTTATGACCTGAGAATGTTTATGCAGTTTGTCTGACACAAACGAGCTACTACTTGAGATCTGCCTCTTGTACTCTGTGCAAAAATATTTAACTGCTCATCTAAATTTAGACCCACGAAGATGACATAATTTAATTTAAATAAAGTACAGTACAACAAGTGGAGACCATAAAATAGGCGTACAAATTGCCCTCCTAGTTAATTATGCGTAGGTACTACCATTCTAGAACATAAGTTTTAATACAACCGTTTGGAAAAGAGATATTTTATTTGTTTGTTTTAAACCATTCGCATACTTTATTGTTTTCTATTATCATATATTTTTATTTTAACTATTACATATACATAAAGTTGTAAGCTTATCGATCTTTTACAGAATACATTTCAGGGAATGTTTCGAGGAGCTATACGATCTGATCCCGCCATCTCCCTTCCATCAAAGGACAAGCAGGCGCACGGCTCAGTACCATCCGTACTTAGTTAATATACCACCCATCCGCATACACCGTTTTGGTTCCACGTAAGGTATGGAACACTTTGCCGTCGTCTGGTTTTCCTAAAGAACACAATCCGGGCCTCTTTAAGGTAAGAGTGAATAGGTTTCTTCTAGATCTTCGTGCTTCATCTTAGACCACATCATCGCTTACCACCAAGTGAGATTGTAGTCAAACGACGATCTATCCAGTTTAAAAAAAATACAATGTGGGACACAAGCACTGACGGTTTTTTATTATTATTATATGCTAGCTTTTGACCTCGACCTTGTCTGACGGTAAGCTATGATGATGATGCAGATGTAACGTTATGGCATCACACTTTTTACAGAGAAAATCCACACATATATGACTAGTAGTTCGCCCCGAACCAAGATCTCTCATAAACACACTAAAATATTATTTGTAATCTTTGACTATTAAAATAGTGCCATGAAATGCATTTCCAACTTACTTGACCTACAGTTTCATTCTAATTACAGGTAACGGGAGGTCATGTGTTTGGTTGTTGTTTTTTGGGTACAAATTGCAGTTATTCTAGATTTAAGACTTTTGCCTATATTTGTATCATTTAAGCTACACGCATACCAAATTACAGCATTGTGAGATCACTGGTGTATCCTGTGAATTTTGTCAAAGTTTAGTTTTTATTATGGCTAATAACTTAAAAACTACAATGTTTAAACCAAAAATAAAAACGGGGTCGAAATTTACTCAAAAATAACTTTTATTAAACTTGCCACTTGACCGGATAGTCTTATTTTGTTTTTTTTTACCCCTCTTGAACCCCAATACCTCAACAACCCCTCCACATTTTTAGCTCATTGAGTCACACCCAAATTGTACCGCTAGTACTAGTATTTGGTACATAGGTAGGTAGTGTACCTCACACTATCTACCTATATACCAAATTTCACGATGATCGGATAAACGCTTCGAAAGTTATCCTCGGACAAACAGACATACATACATATGTACATATACTCATACAACTTACATACACACTTACATACATACAAAGTCGATTTGCCCAAGTTGATTTAGAGATCTCGCTTCGCTCGATCAATAAATTCAAAAGAACTCTGTCTCTCTGTCTGTTAGTTATGTTTTTACGCAAAAGCAGGCTAAAAGGCAGGACCGATTCTGATGAAATTTGGTTGGTAAATAGATAATGACCGGGATTAGAACATAGTCAACTTTTTACCCGATTGTGCAGAAGGAGGGTAATGTTTTTAGTGACAAACCACGCGTGCTAGTAGGTATAATATATATTTTCACCTTACAGAATCTCAAGATACCGACCAATATAGATAGTTCATCTTAGGATACGAAATATATCGTAAGATACGAAAGATTCGTATACATCTTTGTTACATACTTTCAAGAGAATAAAAGAATTATATTTTTTTTTAACATACATTACCCATTTGCGATACCTGATATTAAAATGTAATAACTTAAGACATCGTAACATAAAACATGAGATCATCGTCGTGTGTGATGCGCTTTTACTACCCATCTCTCTTTCGGACGGTCATTTTTATGGCCTGTTACAATTACAATGTTACGTTCATGAAACCGTACCTTAACGTAAACGATTTTATTGTAAAATCTTGTAAATTCATTTTATTTAAGAAATGAGTCATGGCCGTGACATCATTTACAGTTTTACTTAATGTCTACAAAATGTTAAAAAGTAGAAGAATTATTGATACTGCGCTTGAACTTATGACCCTATACTAGGTTTGCCTTTTATTACGTGGTTTGTTGAGCGAACCGAACAAAAATCACTAATAAGGTAAAGTTTAATCACATTAATATTATAAATGCGAAAGTTTGTATGTTTGTTTGTTACTCAATCACGCCGTAACGGCTGAATTTGGTATATTTGGTATTAAGCGGTCTCGGCAGAATAACAGCATCAACTGCTAACTCAGTTGACATAATGCTGAGTCGACGCCCTTTTGCTGCTACAGCACACAACATACCTTTTTTTTATATAGTGGGGAAATCCTCATGGATACCTGACTGCCGCGGGGGCGACCGTCAGGTTATGCCGGACACTTACCGGCTAAAACCACCACTTGTGTTTCACCATTACGCCTGCTCTGTCAAGACAACGGGAGCGCTTGCGGATTCATCCGCGGTCTCGACGGCGTTGGCCAATTTTCAGGGCCCCCTCTTATGGGTTTGGTGTTATCCCTCCCATCAAAGAGGCGCACGGAAACACCGCGCGCCCCTTCTCAAGGTTGAGTTTAGCTGCGATCAACACCCCCGTGTCCACCGCCTAGACCTCTGTTATGGGGGTCGAAAGAGGGCGTGATAACGATCTCTTCGACGCTCTGCTCTTCTGCTGCGGATTGGAAGGTTTGTAGTTATTTCCCGCTCCCTCTCCGCAGCTTCCTTTTGCGATATCGTGTTTTCGCAAAAGGATACGTCAACGTTCCATGCATCTTCCGAACCAAGCATTGCTTCTACGAGTGCTGGAAGCGAAAGATTTGTTTCTACTTCTGTTATAAGCTCTTAGCGTTGGGATGTCCAAGCTGGGCAGTCTTGCAACTAGCACACAACATACCTACCTCATGTTTAAAATTAATAGTTATATTATATTGTTTGTTTGTTTCTGTTTTGCATGTAGGTACTGTTCAATATTGTTATTTTTACGTTCATTATTTTAAATCATCTTTTGTAAATGTCTCTCTGTGCTATTTAGCAAATAAATGATTGTCTATGTCTATGTATACCTATACGTAGATTATAACCTGGATTACCACATAGGCTACCTTTTATCTCATAAATCAGTTCCCATGGGATAAAAATGGCGTGTCAAGTCAAGTTGCAACAGCAAGTTTAGCTTTATTTCTGGGTTACTTACACATTTAGTAGTGTAACGCGTACGAAGTCGCGGTCAACAGCTAGTAAGATTTAAATTAAAACTAAAAAAACTTGTTTGTTTTGAGTACCTCCCCTATATGGAATTGCAGGGTGTTTTTTTACTCAAAATCAAAATATTGTTATTCATTAAAATCACAAGGATCACTTTGAAACGTTAATTTTACTGCCTATTCCTTCGTGACCAAGCCAGGAAAGAAAGGCAAGAAACACGGCAACACACTATAGAATATCGTTGAATAGGTCTTCCCAAAATACTAAAAGGTTTCCTCAACACTTTTTGATACAAGAGTACGTTGACGAAATATAAAGCCGTTTTCGTAATAATCATATTTCAATTTGTGTTTTAATACACTTACCTACCAAGTTCAGCAGTAGACGTCCGATAGCTAATGATTTTAATCGTAAGCTATATACCCCAAATAGTTTCAATAAAAGGGAATCGAAGGTTTACTTTGATAAATCTGGTGTAACCCAAGGGTCCCATCTAGGGCCAATACTTTTACTTATTTTTATCAACGTTATTACGCAGCATATAAAGCACTGTATATACTCTTTGTATGCGGATGACCTAACATTTATAAAACTGTTCAATCAGATTTAGACATAAAATTTGTGCAAGATGATTTAGACTCCATAGTAAACTGGTGCAGTAATAACGGTATGATGCTTAATCTCGCAAAATGTCTCCACATCAAATTCTCAAAAAAGATCCTATCTATTCTGAATATTATATTAATAAAACTAAGATTGCTGAAGTATCCGAAATAAAAGACTTGAGAGTAGTTTTAGATAATCAACGATAGTAAATATTTTGCTCAGTACGATAGAATATTTAGAAAAGCTGCTCAAATGTTAGGATTTCTGAAAGGCAATACAAAATACTTTAGGAAAAGTAGTACCAAAATCATTCTCTAGAACGCTTTTGTGAGAAGTATCCTTGAGTATGCACCCACCATCTGGAATCCCACATATAGTGTCCACTCGCAAATAATTGAGAGCATCCAGCGCTCCTTTACTAAATACCTTGCATTCATATCTCCTGGAATATCACATAGATGCCCCTACCCCTCTAGACCGCAACACTTCAAGATAGATACCTTATATTATTATTCACACATATTTATTTTAAAACTCGTTATTACTATTATCAGCCATTCGTGTCCCACTGCTGGGCAAAGGCCTCCCCCCATTCTTTCCAGACTTCGCGGTCCTGAGCTGATTGTGGCCAATCCGTTAGGAATTTATCCAGCTCGTCCCGCCATCTACGTTTCGGTCTGCCGCGTCGCCTTCTCGCTGGATCAGGACGCCACTCGGTGGCTATCCTTGTCTACAGCTCACTTGGCATGCGACAAACATGCCCAGCCCAGTTCCACTTCAGCTGAGCGGCTTTGGTGGCTACATCAACAATTTTGGTCTTTGAGCGCAGTTCAGTGTTCCGGACTCTGTCCGTTCGCTTGACACCCAAGATGCTGCGTTCCATCGCACGCTGACAAACTTTGAGCTTGGACTTTAAAATGTTAGTCAGTGACCAGTTCTGCGCACCATATGTCAAAACGGGGAGGATGCATACGTCCATTAGCTTTCTCTTGAGCGTTAAAGGAAGATCTCCTTTCATCATATCTCCCATGGCCCAATAGCTCCTCCAGGCATTTTCGGTTCGCCGAGCGATTTCCTTAACCTGCCTGTCCTCGAAGGAGACTATTTGGCCTAGGTAGATATACTCTTGAACGTATGCTAGGTCTTCTGCATCCACCGTTATTCTGGTCTTAACGCTGTTGGTCATGACCTTGGTTTTTGCCCTGTTCATTCCAAGTCCAATCTCAAAGCTTGCTATGCTAAGTTCTTGAAGCATCGTTTGTAGTTCTGTGGCTGATGAAGAAAAGAGGACGATGTCGTCCGCAAAACAGAGGTTTGTGAGCTTCACTCCGCCGACGTCATCTCCCTTCTCTTCCACCTTATATTACCAACGAAAATTTCAAGAATTATCCTTCCTTCATAAAGTAGTTAATAATCATCTTGATTGCAGTGAAATTTTAGAGAGCATTAGCTTAGCTGTACCTACCAGAAATCCAAGGCGACCGATTAGTAAAATTATCCACACTCCATTCTCTCGCACCAATACTGGGTTCCATGCCCCAGTTATGAGACTGTAACAAATACAACCACATAAATCAGATAATAGAAGACCTTGACATCTTTAGCGATTCTGCTACCAATTTCAAAAAGAAAGTGCTGGGACACTTTCATCAGCAGTAAGGAATAAATTTATCGTTATATATTTTTAAGTATAATAAGTACCTATAGTTTTCTTTAGAGATATTATTTTGTATAATATATTTTTTGTTGTTACTTATGTATGATTTTAACTTGTTACTTACTGATTTAGTTGGTAACTGTGCTTATAAACTGTTTCTCTTATTTTTTTTATGTGAGAGTACCTGTATTTGTAGGTAGTTTTATTAGGTTAGTGAAATCGTAGATCATAAGTTGCTTAAATATATTGTCTAACTCGATTCAGTGTTCTGTACGCCTATAATAGGCATATGTATCAGTCCTAGAACTCAATGTTAAAATTTGTAAAATATGAAAATATGTATGCTGGCGTTCCTATTTGTTAATAAATAAAAAAATAATTTTTAAAGCCATTGTATACCTAAGCAACGCGGAGAATGTGTAAAATCAGCCAATAGAATCACGTTAAAATGCTACTACGTCATCTATGTGCATTACTATTGGTTGTTTACACACAGCCCTTTGCCACTCAGTGCCGTCACCCAATAAACTTTCACACATTATATTTTATAAGATGTTAAAAAGAGGAAATCGAATTTTAATATATCATAAAGTGCAAACAAAATCGCTAGGAATCATTGATCGAGCGAAGCGAGATCTCCAAATCAACTTGGGCAAATCGTCATTGTATGTATGTTTGTTTATCCGAGGATAACTTTCGAAGCGTTGATCCGATCATCGTATAATTTGATACATAGCTAAAAATCTTGGGGGGTTGTTGAGACATTAGGGTTCAAGAGGGGAAAAACAATTAAAATAAGACTATTAGGTAAAATGGGACGTCAAATGAAAGATTAGAACATTTCGACCCCGTTTTTATTTTTAGTTAAATCTTTGCAGTTTTGAGTTATTAGCCATAATAAAAACTAAACTTTGACAAAATTCACAGGGTACACCAGTGACCCCACAGTGCTGTCATTTAGTAATATAAGTATTGTGTATAAGTAGTAGCGTGTAGCTTTAGTGACAAAAATATAGGCAAAAGTCTGAAATCCAGAATAACTGCAATTTCTACCCCAAAAAAGTATGACTAAATAACAAAAACTCCCGTTACCTGTAATTTGAATGAAACTGTTGGTCAAGTTTATTGTTTGTGCATTTCATGGCCCTATTTTGATAGACAAAGCTACCAAATAATTTTGTGTGGTTATTTTATGGAAGATTCGCGAGATCGGTTCGGGGCGAACCACTAGTAATCTTAAATTCGAAATTGGATACGTTTTCTTCAATATAAGAAAACAAGTCCATCAAATTGACAGCTACTATTTTATTACTGTGTCTTTTATAATCGGATGCTTAGGGCGTTATCACACTGGTGATGTCAACGTGCTCACTGCGATGCGTGTGCGACGTATTCGTAGCGACATCACCCAGACCTCACCAAGTCGCTACCTGCACGGGGCGTGCGGTTAACTGCGATCCGCGTTTTTTGATAGTTGTTCCTATTATGGAGCCCACACACGTAGGTACACGTAACGATTTTTTGGCGCAAGTCTCTGTCGGAAGATTTTTTAAATATTCTAAGCTGTGTAAAGCTTGCACAAGCTTCTCTTAGTAGGATTTGTTCACGTTTTTTAGGTTTTCACAAAGAAAAGTTGACGTGTGTGGCTGGCATAAAACGACTGATTGAAGTATACAATGTCATCAATTTATTAAAACTTCAAACCCAGGTGGTTTGCAATCATGACTGCATAGTTAAATGAGCTTTCGTGGTGGCAAGTATACCCATTGAGCAACCAAGGCGTCTGCGTTGCGTGGCGAGCTCGCAGCACGCACGTTCACAAATCACCTAGCAGGAAACACTCGCAAATCGCCAGTGTGATAACACCCTTATGACTGGGCTATAAAATAAAAATCTGTGAAAATAAAATGGTGTATTAACATACTTTTACGATTGCTTTACCAAATGTAGTAAGATTGTTTATTAACAGAAATACTATGCGACTATTTACATTCCTCATTATAAAATAAAAAATTATGAGGTATCTAAAGATAAAGAAAAGGTTCGTCGTCATTCAAGGATGCAAAAGCATTGAATGAAAGAAAATGATTGCTGTCAGACGATGGCAGACCAATACTAAAGTGTTATTCTTGCTTCTGAAGTACGGAACTTTAAAACGAGGAAATTCAAAGAAATTGTAAATAACGCTGCGGTAGGTTCTACTGCAAACAGATGACTGGACAAGAAACGTCGAAGGCTAACAGGGTGCTAAAGTAAATGCTATTCCGAACACTCATCAAAAATTAACGAGCGAAAATTTTTTAAACATGTCAATTTCAATTGAGAATTTGCTATCTTATGGCATCTTATTATTTATCGCAACGCGGTAGGTAAATGATTACGCTAAAAATAAACTTAAGCGGGACACATTTAAATTATGACTCTATTATAATGCAAGAGCAAACGTATGGTTTATTTATTTTATATTATAAAAACAAATGATATAAATGGCGATACAAAATCATAAAAACTTCTTTGACGACCCAAAAAACGACCACTTCAGTCAAGACCTGCATAATATTAGAGATCAAATGAAAAAGGGCTAACAATGTTTATCTGTGTAGGTGTCTAGACCTTTATTTCTCCGTCTTTCGTAGTCAATATCAAAAGTAGTATTAGGTAAGCCTAAGATATTGCATGCAAGAAACAACCAGACCCGGAACAAATATCTGTAGATCATGCAAACATTTGTTCCGCGGCGGGAATCGAACCCGCTACCTACTGCGTCTCAGCCGGCTATTTGCCCACATAAATATTAGTAGTATTAAACCTTTGTAATACAGTTGCCAGTCTGTCTGCAATCTACTCGATTAATTTACATAAAAAGACGTGGTCGTAACGTGACCGGCCAATTCATAATCTAAACGGAATCGTAAATAACCACGACAAATAAAAGGAGATGATCCTATGAACATCTGGCCATTATAAACGGAGATAAAATCACCATCAAGGTTAATTTCATGCCACGTCTACGATTAATCGAGAAATATTAATTAGTTATGGCCGAGGTCAATAAACTTTATATTATAGTGCTTATACATTTTAGAACTTTGGGAAAAAGGATCATAATTGGTACAAATGTTTCTTGTAGTTCGACAGGGGTGTGTGCCTCTCAGGTGCACCGTTTGACTAAATGTTAAAAAGGTGTTGGTATAATCGGTGAGCTCTTAAAAGCAGTCACCGAATTGATTACCTCCTTTTTATACGTTGGTCTAAAATTGGTGCCAGCGTACACAGCGGTCACTGAGACGACAGTAAGTTTAACCTTCTAGCTTCGGTGAACGCTGACCAACTGACTTTTGACATGCATCTCTAAACTTTCTCATGTTCTACTTTATTAGATCGCTCCCAATTTGTTATTAAAATGATAAGCTGTATAAATGTCACACTATCACACTATATTATAAATGTGAAAGTTTGAATGTTTGTTTGTTTGTTACTCAATCACGTCGTAATGGCTGAACCGATTTCGATGAAATTTGGTGTGCTGATAGATTATGACAGATTTAAACATAGGGTACTTTTTGTTGACAAGTAACGCGTGCGAAGCCGCTTTAATGTGTTAATCCAGGTTATAATCTACTAGCTCTATCTCTCTGTCTGTTTGTTACTTTTTCACGACTCAACGGCTCGACCGATTTCGAGCGAATTTGGTACCTACAAACCTAGATAGATTGTGAATGGACTTGAGACATAAGATACACTTTACGCGACTGCACAGAGGGAGGGTAATGTTTTATTGACAAACCACGCGTACGAAGCCGCGGGCGGGTAAGCTAGTAAATTATAAATATGATTATTAATTTCTATTATTAAAAATGTCAATAGATTAAAACTTTCAATGAACACAATAAAATGTCAATGAATACAATAAAATTAAACAAATGTAATGAAAACTTAAACTCGAACTTAACATTCAAAATTGTCATCTAAATATTCGTCAACACTATAGTACACTTTTTCTATGAGTTATTTTTTAATTCTGTATCCAAAGATATGGTCGGAGGTTATTTCTAGTAAATACCTCGGCAGGTGGGTATAGATCTTTGGCGCCATACAAAAGATACTGTTGCCAAGTAAAGCGGACAAACAAGCTTACGATTATGACGCTTGCTTTGAAAAGTGTCATAGAGATGGCGGTTGCTCCTAAACTGAACCACTTCAAAATCATATATGCGAGGCAGAGTTAAAATTTTCAAGCTTCTAAAGTGTGGTTTACAGCTTTCAGTCTGTTTCAGCTTGCAAAAGTCCTCATGCATTTTTTGAGACATAAATGCCACCTCTTTTTTGGTAGAGTTCCCCCAGAACATGATACTATACCTTAAAAGGGGGGATGCTAAATACCCGTGGTATGCGGTTACGGTAGTAACGGTACTTACAGTTTTGACAGCATGTACAACGCATACGAAAATCTATTAATTTCAGTAGATAGATAATCTACATGGTATGAGTTTAGAGTACAGTCAATATGTAGTTTAGTCATGTCAATTTCTTTAATTGCATGTCCACAATAATTAATGTCATCGTATTTCTAAAAATCATAAAATAAGTTTTAGACAAATTCATTTTTAAATTGTTAGATGTCAGCTATTTTATTATATTACACAATGTATCATTAATGTCAAGCTGCAAGGTTAGTTTATCAGTACCTGCAAAGAGGATAGTACCTACTATCATCTGCAAATAGTGTCGTAAGATGGTTCGTTATTTTGGGAAGATCATTTATGTAGGTGATAAATAGTAAAGGACTTAGCCCCCTACCTCGAGGGACGCCTAATTTGATTGCCCTAAGTTCTGATCGATATTTTATTCGTTTCTTTAGTTGAGGACATATCCTTGTGATTTCCCTTGCCTGTTTTCTGTCACTAATGTGAGACTCATCAAATTTCAGGACATTTCCCCGAACTCCATACGCATCTAATTTATTTAGAAGTATCCTGTGATCGACAAAATCAAAGGCTTTTGTAAGGTCCATGCATAATGCGCAAGTAGGCATGCCCTGGTCTAAGTTGTCCATTACAGATTTGAGATACAATTATATATAAGCTTTATTATTCATTATAATGTTCTTTCTGAAACCTACTTGCTCTTCAGCAAAAATGTTTTTCTTCTCAAAGAATTACCTTTTCAAACATCTTAGAATTCACAGGAACAAGTGCATCTTTTTTAAAAAGATGTTTAATGATTAACCTTAACTTTTTCAGGAAATACGCATACAAGAAATATGCATAACTTAGTATTTGACTAATCGCAATAGATATAAAGTGAGAAACAGACTTCAATATTTTCGTAGATATCATTATAACCTGTTCTTTCAGTATTTTTAAGGTGTTTAATTATATTATTAATAGTATTTTTCAAACCTATATTTATATATTAACTTATTAATTATATTAATAATGTCTCTTGGAAATAGTACCGCCATAAAAAGGGTAGCACATTTCCTTCATACATCATTCTGCTTAGCAGAGGGATAGCTTAGCTTTGTAGCCTGATCTATGAAAAAATTATCAACATGCCGTATATGCCATCCACTGCTGAACATACTGTCTAGATTTCCAGAGCGATCAATATCGTGCAGAACCGGTGCGTGGTCTACACTTGAAAACAGTTCTTCTACAACTGCCAGTTTATAGTTATTTACTCATTGGTTTTTCTTAGTACCATAATCCAATAAATTGAGCGTCGGTTGTATGAACTGCTTCAAACTTGACTCACTGAAAAACGACTTTCCATAAAAATCTGTTATTATACAAGCTTTATTTTTTTGTTATGAAATCAATTTTTAATTTTCTTCTTTTTATTTTATTTTTATTATTGTTTTGTATTTCACTTATGACATGATATTATCTGAACTGTATTTATATGGATTGATTATATAACAATATATACCGAGATTATTTAATTAATGTAATTGGTTCTCACCGTGTTGATTAAATAAAGAAATAATTAAATTAATTAAATCATATTATTAACGAAAACCTTAAAACTTACCTTAGTAGGGGGCATCGGATGAGCCATGAGGCGTTACACCTTGCTGCATTATTTGACTTTGATCCTAAAACATCCCGTATAAAATTCAACAATAAGTAAATCAGACAGACTTATGTAGGTACTTCATATGGCCAAAATGTTTTAAATATTCCAATAACAGTCACGCAAGATAAAATATATCACATTTTATAATTAAAAATTGGGGCTAATTATGTTAATACTCTGTCGCAGTATCGAAATCTTATGGTTTTAATTTATGAGGGTACGGAATTACATGATTCCATCCATACATACAGAAGTCCCAATATAAGGCTACAGTCACGTAAAAAGCAGAAAGGCAACAATTGCTTACTAGTACCAACTGTCGTAATTATTTTTTCACACCACTTGCTCAACAATGTCAAATTATACGTCATGTAAACCTCACCGAAAGCAGGTGATTAAATCCCTACGGCAGAACCGGGAGTAAAGTTGTATTGAATTTCATTATGCCGTTGCGAGCATAATGTGATTTGAATTTGGAACCTCATCTGTATTAAAACTTGAACCAAAGAGACCCACACAATAAGAACTTATTTGTAAATCGAACTAACTTCTGCACAGAAAGCAACAACCTATATTTAGTTTGAATTGTCTCGAAAAGTGTGAAAAGTAGAGTATTCTCCTCGTGGATAAAGCTGTCTACATCTTGGGCGTGCTTATATCCCTCTCTTAGGACTTCACTCAGGATTCTAGTAACTCGCTCGCTCCGCTCGTGAGTTAACTCTAGAATCCTTCGTTACGTTCGGGATTAAATATAGCGCCCGTGATGCAAGACACTGCTTTATCCCCTCGTTTAGTAATCTACTATTGTTATACCCGATAAAAGTTAACCAAATTAAGTAGATTGTTACTCCGTAAGAAAATAGCATTTTACCCTGTAATATTTTCTATGATAACTTGGTATAATTAAATCATAGTGGAAAACGATCGTAAGTGGCTAGTGAGAACCTAATGAGAACCGTGTTATCCTGAGATGAAAGAGGACCAAATTACGCAATTATGAATCGCTATTGAAAGTCGGCTGGATTCTGTCTACTCGTTTTTCTCAACTATACTAAAAGTAGAAGTTAAACCAAGTGCTTTTCACATGCTGACACTCAATGATCCAATAAATTCTTCTTTATAAAAAAAATCTTATTCCATAGCAACCCCATTTTATCGATTGCCAACGGGCATCGGAACAAGAGTCAGCTTTGAACAGCCTGCTTTTCATAAAATGGGCTTTAAGTTGTTTATGCTGATATCATACCAAAGATAAGTGGAAATATTCGCTTCAATATATTCTCAAAATCGATCGGTAAACATTGGTTCGTTTACGAGTGTGGTTCCAACAGTTTTAATTCACTTAAAGGGATCTTTATCGTAATACTTATGAAGCGTTTTGGTCGTTTTAGAAAGAAATGGCATATTTACTTTGTTAAACCTGTTTGATTAAGGAGTCGCTTACAGTAAATTACATGTATAAAATTATGTTTATTATTGTGAAAGGAATTGCTAAAGCTCTCTCAAGATCTTAGCAGAAATACTTAAAGAACAAAATTATGGCCTAAACACGAACAGTCTAGGTAATTTAACAATTAGCAATCCACTGACTCGACAGGCTGAAGCACCTGTAAAATCTTTTGACAAAATTATTTAAAAAAATATATCTACGTTTTAATTTCAATACCTTTCACCCAGTCTAAGCATATATTAACATATATTATTGTGTGCTAACGGCCGTTGGGACAAAACGGTTCTCTAGTAAAGACCACGCCGAGTGTAGGGACGGCCCCCTCCTAGATGGAAATATGATCTGATAAAGGTTTCTGGGAGCTGTTGAAGGTAGGCCGCACAAGATTGATCACTCTGGAAAACTATGAGAGAGGCCTTAGTTCAGTAATGGACGCCCTATGGCTGGAATGATGGTTATGACGATGATTGCGTGCTTTGTACAACACACATTTCTGATCAATACATTGTAAGGGTGCGTTGATAATGTTTGTAGGGTCAATCACGAAGTGGATGAAGCCATGAGCGTTTTTTACGTTTCTCGCAAGTTTGAATTGATTTCACCAATCACAAAGCATGTTTCATTTCTATAGTTTCCATACAGTTCACGATATTCTAATAAGCTTGACATGGAAAATTAGAGTCGTTGAACTATTTCGCGGCCTCTTGCTAGACCTACTATATTATGACATCATTATTCTTACAACTTAATATACCTACATTTTAAGCGCCCCTGTTGCTAGTCAAGACCGGACGCCGTAGTTTGTGCGATTTCACAATTAATTCAATACATCCTAAGTTATTGACAAAATTAAATATTAAATCGATTATTTTTAATTTTCTAGTCATTGAAATGTTTTATTTAAGATGTATGTAAAATATGCGACAGCTGGATTAACCTGTTGTTTAATATAATTATATTTCAAACAGAATGACTTTTCATTTGCTGTTAGGGAATAATCCCAACGTAGTATCGGTCCAGCGGTAGCGTAACGCCGTAACGCCAATACAAACAGACAGAGAAACACAGACCTTCGGATTTATTAAATTAGTTTGGATTAGTACCTATATATGCTGACCCCGCGACCCCGCGAACTTTGTACCGCCATAAAATCAAGTAATGTTGTGTTGCTAAGCTGAAATAATTATTTTTTTCAATGTCCTTTTCTGTGCACTTACCCACTATAATCAACTGTCTCTATATTCAGAGCAGAAAATTATTAAAGTACTAATATCGCTATTTGAAAAATGGGGGTTGGTGGTAGAAGATTGAAAATGTATGGTCGGTATTTTTTATTGCCAACTAAAAATGAATCCACCCTTATCACATAGGGATATGAGAAATAGTTTACGTCCTATTCTCAGACCTACCGAATATACACAAAAAATTTCATAAGAATCGGTCAAGCCGTTTAGGAGGAGTTTTGTTACAAACACTGTGACACGAGAGTTTACGAATTTTTTATATTAGAATATTAGTACTAGCTGCCCGCCCGCGGCTTCGCACGTCGTGGTTTGTCAATAAAAACATTACTGTCCCTGCTAGTTGTAACAAATCTTTTAATTGTAACTAGGTTTTGATTTTAACCTTTTAATGTGCGTGTTTACAATACTTTACCGACGTATAATTAGGTTACAAAAATTAGTCTTAAGTTCTAGGTTGGAATCTTGTAATCTGACATCTGTCAATTGATGTGGCGTGGCCGGGAGACCACTCTATTGGCTGCTTCCATATCGCGTCATGACGGCGGCCTCTGGTTGGCTGGAACGTAGCTGTATAGGCGTGAGTGCGTTAAAGTATTCATAAACTTGGGAAGTGTTTGCAGATAATGTGGCGCGAACAATTGGTCTCCTTCTGCGCAGTTGTCTCAATCCCTGTCATAATCTTGACGATCTTGAATTAAGTTGTTAATTTGACGACCTCCGTAGTGCAGTGGGCGAATAGCCGGTTGAGACGCAGATGGTAGCGGGTTCGATTCCCGCCGCGGAACAAATGTTTGCATGATCTACATATATTTGTTCCGAGTCTGGTTGTTTCTCTATATATTATAAGTATGTATTTACAAAAAAAGTATATAAGTATTCTATCAGTTTTCTGGTTCCCATAGTACAAGCTCTGCTTAGTTTGGGGCTAGATAGTGCTGTGTGAAATGTCCAGCAATATAAAAAAATATATAAATAAAAATATTAAAAAAAATCTATCAAGCTATATAACAAATTTCATTTAAATCGGTAAAGCCGTTTAGTCGTGAAAACGTAACCAACAGACAGACAAAGTTATTTTCGAATTTATTATATTAGGAAGGATGGATATGGGTTCTTTGATAATAGTTTAGCGGTACCGGATTATAACAAACAGCTGGCTGGCTAACCGCTACGAACATCAAAATGTCATAAAATCAAATCCGACTCTACGACTCTACATAAAAAAGACGGTGAAAGACCTTCTAAATTAAGCAAATATAAAATGTAAATCTTTACGACAGTTTAAGTAACGGTTGTGAACGTGAGACGTAAGATTGTTTGAAAATTAATATTTGTTTTAAGTCTACTGTAATATTAAATAAGTCCATTTGCCTGACTTTAAATTTAACTGAGGAGAAATTAGTTGGGTTACCAACAGAAATTTAAATTTTTAGGTCCCTATGCAAGAATGAAATTTAAAATTAAAACGAGACTAAATTTATTGATTTCTGACAGATTTTTCATTGAGTGCTATGAAAAAATCAATGTTTGTGTCTTGATTCATGCTTAGTGATTAAGCATAGTTTGAAATGCGTACGTTAGGCTCTCATAAGTTATAGTATAATTTTTTTTCTAACTTTAACAGCGCAAAAAAGTCGATATTTTTATTTCTTATTTAAAATAAATGACCAAAATATATTATGTAATATGTAATGACCTTATAACGCAAAGGCCATGTTTTTTTCTGGTTCCGAAATACTACCGCTTAATTTATTTTCGTTCAGCATGGCAACTCAAGACAATTGGAACAAATGAAACAGCGAACTAACGCTAAGTCTATGAGTAGGTGAGCATTCTTATGGCGGGCTCCTATATCCATCGATAACCAGCTACGACTCGTTTCTCCTTGAAAACGTGTCAAAAGTTTGACACTAGTTTGACATTTTTTCAAGGAGATACGAGTTGTTGTCTGTTACCGACGAATATAGGAACCCGCCACTAGTCGGATTAAGTTGTAACTCATTATTTTATACTTTTATGTATATTTTCGCCTAGAATTATTGCGGTCAGTGAATATTTAAGGAAACGTTAAACTACGCAAGAAAAGAATCAAGTCTGCACGAACGAACTATATTTCATTCAAAGAAGATTGATTTATTTACAAATGTAAGTGTTTATTTCACCATCTCTGAGTAACGCTATCCAACGGATAAAAAATATATACGTCTTTTGTTTTCACATGGAAACGGATAAAGAGAGAATAATTTTTACCCGTCAATTAAAGTTACTCTGAAAGAGGCCTTTATATAGATAGATATACTCTTTATTCCACACCAAATAATAATACAGTAACAAAGGAAATAAACAATAAATACCGGTGTTCTGTGTAACGGTTTCAAGTGTTCTGCTACCTTCAATGTTTATTTTTGTTTTGTCAATATCTGTGTTTTAACTTGCCGGTTACTGGAGCTATTAGTCGTGCCATTGGTCTATAAGTGAACCACACTAATAATATAAATGCGAAAGTTTGGATGTTTGTTTGTTTGTTACTCTATCACGTCGTAACCAATTTCAATGAAATTTAGTTTGGCCATAGATTATGACCTGGATTGACACATAGGCTACTTTTTATTGACAAAGCACGCGTGCGAAGCCGCTGGCAGAAGCTAGTTATACTGTTTGAACCGCCGAACTTCGTACCGCCTTGACATGCATATGACGCGGGCTGTCAATATACGTCGGTCATCATTATCTGCATCAACGTATGAGAAAATGATTTTTCTTCATAATATCTTTTTGCATGAATTTTTCCGATATTTTAATAGTTATTCTGCTATTTGGGACGAATACAAATACAACAAATCAAAAACCATGAAAATCGGTCCAGCCGTCCTCGAGTTATAAGTGTTCGAACAAACCCGACTTTGTTTTATATTATATTAAGATCAGATAAACTAGGTGAGCCGCTGAACTTCTTACCGCCTTGACATGGCATGCATATGACGCGGGCTGCCAATATGTACCTACGTCACCCCGGTAGAATTGTCAATTGGCCATCATTATGTATTAGAAAATGATTATTTTTCATCATTTCTTTTTGCATGAATTTTTCCGACATTATAATAGTTATTCTGCTATTCGGGACGGAGACAAATACAACAAATCAAAAACCATGAAAATCGGTCCAGCCGTTCTCGAGTTATAAGTGTTCGAACAAACGCGACTTTGTTTTATATATTAAGAAAATAGATAAGATTAACTTTCTATGTGTTTCTATGTATCAGGTTTACCCATAGTTCATAAAAGCAACATATCTAAGGATTTACCTAATATATTTTTATATGTAACACTTAAAATCAGTAATGGAACAAGATCGATAGAAGACAAATACCGGTGCTACACCTTAGCTATATAAACTTTCAACTTGTTTCGAATTTGGTACTAAAGAAAAAATCGTTAATCATATCATCAATTTTTAATTTTCTTTGACGGTCAGTGGGACGTTTTAATAAAGGAGCATTCAGATAATTTAAAAGCTGTGACTATAAACATCTAATTAATTTTATACGTGTAACAGTTCTTTAATCTTCCATAACCAATTATAGAGTTCATGCCAAAAAAACTCACTATAATAATTAAGACAAGGAATATAAATGCATGATTAACTCACTGCTTACCACCGACGTCCTAGGTGCATCGTAAGGCGCCTTTCAAGGGTGCGTGACTTGTGACCTACGAGGCAATACTATGGTATACTCGTAGGCGATGATTACCACTTAACATCAGTGGGCATATGCTTGATCCATCTCCAAGTAGTACAAAAAAAAGGTGAGTAAGCGATGGCATGATAGTTGATCGAGCGTTGCGAGATCTCTAAATCAACTTGGGCAAATCGGCGTTGTATGTATGTATGTTTGTTTGTCCGAGGATAACTTTCGAAGCAGATCCAATCATCGTGAAACTTGATACATAGGTAGGTGATGGCACAATTTTAGTGTGACTAAATGAGCCAAAAATGTTGCGAGGTTATTGAGATATTAGGGTTCAAGAGCGGTAAAAAAAAATGAAAATGAGACTATTAGGTCAAGTAGGACGTCAAATAAAAGGTCTTCAGTAGTACATTTAGACTCCGTTTTTATTTTTAGTAAAATCCTTATAGTTTTTAAGTATAGTTATGATAAAAACTGAATTTTGTAAAAATTCACAGGGTACCCCACAGTGCTGTAATTTGGTATGCGTGTAGCTTTAGTGACACAAATATAGAAAAAAGTTTGAAATCCAGAATAACTGCAATTTGTACCCCAAAAAAGTATAACCACATGATAATTGACGGCCTCCGTGGCGCAGTGGGTGAACAGCCGGCTGAGACGCAAGAGGTAGTGGGTTCGATTCCCGCTGCGGAACAAATGTTTGCATGATCTACAGATATTTGTTCCGGGTCTGGTTGTGTTTCTATATATTACAAGTATGTATTTACAAAAAAAAAGTATATAAGTATTCTATCAGTTATCTGGTTCCCATAGTACAAGCTCTGCTTAGTTTGGGGCTAGATAGCGCTGTGTGAAATGTCCAGCAATATTTATTATTATTATATTATTATTATGAACTCCCGTTACCTGTAATTTGAATGAATCTGTAGGTCAAGTCAATAGGTTATGATTTCGTGGCACTATTTTGATAGGCAAAGATTACAAATCATATTTTTTTGTTTTAATCGGAGACTCGCGAGTTCTCAGTTCGGGCGAACCACTAGTAAACTTTATATATATGTATTAACATAGCATCGCTTTGTATAATCGCTCACGAACGACACTGGGCTTTTACCCACTCTGTAGCAACTTTCTTAATTATATTCAAGTTTCTCGGAACAGTAATACGGCACGGTAAAAACATTGACACAAGTTCTGCGTAAGTAGATGGGTCTTTTTGACATTTAGCTGCATGTTATTGTTTGATATCCTCTAATTTGACGTACTTGACACCCGCTCGATACCTAGAAAACAAATAAATACTGTAAGATTCTACATATTTTGTACCTTATTAGCCGGAACACTTTTTTCCTTGTCAACACTCGAGATTCTCCGTTCTCGATTATGTATGATTCTACAAGTAATGCAAGACATGAACCTGCCGCAAACCCTGGGCCGTCTCCGTCATCGACAGGAGTCGTAATTACCTGCAAAAATTGCGGTCGTGGCTGCCGCCAAATAGGCCTCTTTAACCATGAAATAAAGTGCCATTTCTATCCAACTTGACGCTTACTTAAATCATCTAGGCCCATAATGACGAGTAATGAATTATTAATTCAGAACCATCGCTGCCTCTCTTCCTTCCTATTTTGCACTATTGACGCACATTACCTAATTCAAAATATTGTTTATCTTCAAAAAGTTCTAATTTTCTGACTTCCTTTATGTTTGCACTCTGAAAATCCACTTTTGTATCCAAACTAGATTTAATTGTGACTGCCTCCGTGGCACAGTGGGCGTATAGCCAGTTGAGACGCAGGAGGTAACGGGTTCGATGCCCGCCGCGGAACAAATGTTTGCATGATCTACAGATATTTGTACCGTGTATGGGTGTTTTTCTATATATTATAAGTATGTATTTACAAATAAAAAGTATAGAAGTATTCTATCAACTATCTGATTCCCATAGTACAAGCTCTGCTTAGTTTAAATATAAATATAATAAATATTGCTGGACATTTCACACAGCGCTATCTAGCCCCAAACTAAGCAGAGCTTGTACTATGGGAACCAGATAACTGATAGAATACTTATATACTTTTTTTGTAAATACATAATTATAATATACCTATATAGAAAAACAACCAGACCCAGAACAGTTTGGGGCTAGATAGCGCTGTGTGAAATGTCCAGCGATATTTATTTATTTAATTATGGCAAAAGGCTTCTGACTAGTTCTGACTCACTGGATTAGTTTTCCTATTTTAATTAAGATTTTCATAGAGCTTGCTAAAAGCGCTTGGTTCTGAAAGGCTGAGATGATGTGTATATCTGGAATTGGTGTTTAATTATTCACAGTTTAGCGTCATTAAACATTTAATAGTCTTATTTAGTAGGTATACCAGGTATTTATGTATCTATCACTGCAGTAATGTCAGTCGAAGTCTTCCAGTAATCATCATCTTTATCATCGTACCGGCCTTATGACGTCCAAGGCTGTACGGAGAGCTGATGTGCAGTGGACTGCCATTCTGATTATGGTCAAATTTGCCTTTGTTGATCTCGTTTTTACATGATTGAGCGGAGAAGAGTTATATTCTTTGGCGACCTCCGTGGTGGGCGAATAGCCGGCTGAAACGCAGGAGGTAACGGGTTCGATTCCCACCGCGGAACAAAATGTTTGCATGATTTACAGATATTTGTTCCGGGCCTGGTTGTTTCTCTATATATTATACATATGTATTTACAAAAAAAGAATGTATATAAGTATTCTATCAGTTATTTGGTTTCCATAGAACAAGCTTTGCTTAGTTTAGGGCTAGATAGCGCTGTGTGAAATGTCCAGCAATATTTATTTATTTATTCAGTTAGTATTTTATCTCTTATCTGTTTGTATAAAATATAACAATGAAGGAATCCGTTATAGTTCCCGTTTATTATAATATAACTTATTAAAATATAATGATAAATAATTATATTTAAGTCAAATATTTTTTAATAGACGATTCACAACTAAATAAATATGGGAAGTTTTAAGAAATAACCATATTTATAAAACTTAAAACTAAATAGTCTTTGTTATTTTTGATGGGTCATGCATGTTTGGCGTATAACTTTTAACCACAGAGAAAACCACATAAGTACACGACTCGAATATTCATTCATACCTCATTTCGTAGAAGTATTATTGCTGTAGGTATTTTCTGTGCATTTTACTGACTTTCGATTATTGAACCTACGTACTATGTTGCAAAGATTGTAAGCTTCCTTCATAAATAAGTTTTGTTTTGTCATTTCCCCATTACTCTTGTAAAAACACAACATAGAGAAGAATTTATTACTACCGGTTATGCATTAGCGTCATCCAATGACGTAGAAGAGCGAATTTAATTGATTGAAAAGAAGATTGGCGATATAATAACCGTCCATGATCATTACCATACAGAATTTAAATTGGTGAATGTAGGTAGATAGATAACTCTTTATTGAATTACCACACAAATAAAAATAATACAAAAAACATGTGTGCAATTCACACGTGGTAGAAGTGAAACCTTCAAAAGTGTTGGTTTCAAGATAATGAGACGAATGTAAAATTTCTGAAAGATGATAATTGTAGGTTTTAGTAATGATCATAGTGATGCAAAGTTAGATAATTATTAACACGAGTGGAGGGAGTACGAAGCAAAGCACAAAGAGAACCACGAACATAAGAAACACTGTATAATGCTTCGTATCTCATTTTCTCCCACGTTAAATGTTACGAATTTATGTGTCTGTCTCTTTTTACTGTCTCTTTTTCGTTTCATTGACTTTGAAATCACAACGATGCTAAAGAAGTTTTCAAAATGAAATATAATGGGCGGCCTTATCGCTGAAAGCTTAAGTGTAAGGCTTATTAACGCAATCAAACGTTAACGTTATCATACCTCTTATACAAGTGCAGTGACTGATTTTAAAAACGAAACTTGTTACGTTTTGGCTATCGGTTCGAAAACTCGTTGTATCTCATTGTAATAGAATGGTGGCGCATGCACAGCGGTTAACCGCACCCGATTTTCGATTCAGATTATATTCTATTTACTAACTTCTCCCTTGTTTATATTTAAGTTTTATGTTTATACTATTTCATTGTTTCTTTTTTTGTTTTTTTCTCTGTCTTAAAATGTATTGTGTGCTAATGTAGTGAATAAATGATTGTCTATGTATATTTCTAAGCCACAATAAATCCATGGTTATAACTAACTACGAAAAGCTGCTGGCTGATTTGCGTTGTCAGTTTTCAACATAGCGTTTTCCGCTATTCCAAAACTGTATTCGTTTGAAGAAGTGCGTCGTACTACGCCTAATTGATTTTTAGTCAAGGTTCAAGGAAAATAATATGGCATGAACTTTTTACTTCTTATGGTCGTAAAATTAATATCATTACATTGGTTGATTACATATAATCATCATCATATCAGCCATTGGACTTCCACTGCTAAAGGAAGGCCTCCCAATAAATAGATTTTCAGAGCGAACGATGTTGTGCAGCTTGCACCCAACAGCTCCAAGCAACTTTTATCAGGACATCTTTCCAGCTAATGAGGGACCACCCTACGCTCCGCTTTCCAGTGCGTGGTCTCCACTCAAGAACCTTTCTGCTCCAACGACCCTCAGCCTAACCTGGGCTAGGTCAGCGAATTTAGTTTGTCTACGTGAGTATCTCTTATGTGGATAATTAAATACTTTGTAGTAAAACATTTTCAGAGTTACTTTAAAACTTTAGTGTGTAAATGTGTTTTAGGGTTCCGTACTCAAAGGGTAAAACGGAACCCTTTTACTAAGACTCCGCTGTCTGTTTGTCCGTCTGTCACCAGGCTGTATCTCATGAACCGTGATGGTTAGACAGTTGAAATTTTCACAGATGATGTATTTCTCTGTTGCCGCTATAACAACAAATACTAAAACAGAATAAAATATATAGTTAAGGGGGCTCCCATACAAGAAACGTATTTTTTGCCATTTTTATAGATATAGTACGGAGCCCTACGTGCGCGAGTCCGACTCGCATTTGGCTGGTTTTGAGTGGTTTTAATCGATTTACAAGAAATAAATTCTTAGATAATTATTGGAACTATGGTCTAACCGAAAATATATTTAACCGAGTTATAAGAAACTAGCTTCTGTCCATGGCTTCGCACTCGTAGTTTGTCAATAAAAGTAGCTTATGCCTCAACCCAGATCATAATGTATATACCTACCAAATTTCACCAAAATCAGTTCAGCCGTGAAAACATAACAAACAGACAGATAAAGAAAGAGACCGAGCTACTCTTGAATAACCATTGGGAAATCCAATTCACAAAATTGCAATACAGGCATAGGTAATTAATATTGTTTCTGAGTCAGCCGATGAACAAGTATCTTTAATAGGTAATCAGACAGAAATACATTTCGCTCTCAAAATTGTGATTTAACCTTCAACTCTTTGTGACCATTCGAACTCAGATTTTATTTAGTCCAAATGCCAGTTCATTAAAATAGAAAAGAAACGAAAAAGCGACTGGATGTTTGATAATCTACAGTTTTTATAATTGACATGAATTGTCTTTTCCTCGAGCGGGGTCATCTATAAATATAAAAAAGTCGGGTTAGTTACAGCATTTATAACTCAAGAACGGCTTGAGCGATTTT
Organism: Philereme transversata; assembly: GCA_963924445.1. Taxonomy (NCBI): domain Eukaryota; kingdom Metazoa; phylum Arthropoda; class Insecta; order Lepidoptera; family Geometridae; genus Philereme; species Philereme transversata. The sequence goes on from OZ004353.1 coordinate 13,011,106, forward strand.
GATGATCTTTGATTTGTTGGATTGGTCTCCGCCCCGAACAGCAGAATAACTCTTAAAATGCCTATAGGAAAAATACACATAAAAAAAAATATGAAGAAAATTAATTTTCTTTACAAATAGATAGAGCTAATGATAGCCAATTGACAATTCTACCGCCAACGTACATTGGCAGCCCGCGTTAAATGCATGTCAAGGCAGTCCGAAGTTCGTCGGGTCAGTTAGTTTTATTATAAGTTAAAATATGTAACTGATTTTAGCTCACTTTACAGTTTACCAATAAATCAATGAGCTAAATTAGAAACTTAACTACTTAACCCTTTCCCGTTTTCATAAAATTTATAATGTATATGCTGGAAGGTACTTAAAAAAATAATGTTACATCTTCAAAATGGGTCAAAAATTACACAAAATGATAAAGTGACACGGGCTGTCTAATATGCAGTTTTTTAGTAAAAGTATCGACATTTTTATCATTCATATAAACACGGGATTTATCACGTACCGTTTTAGCGGTGTTTCGACCGACAAGGCGAGGTAGTGCGTGTTAGTGCGAGTTGAGACGCAGTGTGGAGCGGATCACACTCACCCTGATGAAGGTTCAGGAATTAAACAGAACCATTGTCGGTTGGTCGAAACACCGATAAATCCGGTATTCATAATAATGCTTGAATAAATCACGTAAATTTTCTAAGTAATATTTTATTATTAGGTTTGGCTAGTCTTTTTTTCATATATTATAATAGGCTTGCGTTTGACCACGATCTCGCCTGATGGTAAGCCGGTGTTATAAGAATTTTACAACCAATTTCTGATGCTATTAAATGATTTACTAAAGAACAAATTTCCCCTGTTTATTCTAATTATGTTTCTTATTATTTTTCTAGTCAAACCTCAGGTCTGACATAAAGGCTTAGTCAAACTCCAAACCAATAGCATTTTTCTACCTTTGACTAACGAATTTTTGTCTAATCCTAGGAGAGACTAATTTGGACAGTCAAACGTCGAAACTCAATTTGATGAAATCGGAATTTGACCAATCAGACCTAAATTAGTAAGTGTTAGTTTGTTTTTTGAACCTAACATATTTAAGTCTGGATGGCCCGTTTCGATTCTCTATAGTTCTCGGAAATGGGCTCTCACCAGAACTCTCATGTGGCTGCCTCTGAGTGTCGCTTCAACCACTCAACCTTCACTCCATTACGAAGATCAGCAGCTCAATTCGCTCGCCACCTCCCCCCTCCCCTTCAATCCGCTCGGCTTCGTAGGTTTGCTCCACTGGACCTTTCATATGAGCTTCTGGCTTTACGCTTTTTTATAACACTCTAGGGACATCACGCACAAGACTACCATAGAGTCGGAGTGCCCTGTGTCGATTCTCCCACTAATCTAATCTAATCTATTCAATTCAGGGTGCACTGAGTCAGTTCTGCTACTCATTCTGAACCTAATTCTACTTTAGGTGGGGGTGCCCCGTCTTGATTTATATCTAATATAACAAACTAACACTTACTCATTTAGGTCTGACTGGTCAAACCCCGATTTCATCAAATTGAGCGTTTGACTGTCCAAATTAGTCTCTCCTAGGATTAGACAAAAATTCGTTAGTCAAAGGTAGAAAAATGCTATTGGTTTGACTAAAACTTTATGTCAGACCTGAAGTTTGAATAGTCAAACCTAGGAGCGCCTGAGCTTCGGTGTTTTACTATAGCATATCTAAAACATTATTGATCGAGCGAAGCGAGATCTCCAAATCAACTTGGGCAAATCGGCATTGTATGTACGTATGTATGTATGTTTGTTTGTCTGAGGATAACATTCTAAGCGTTTATCCGATCATCGTGAAATTTGGTATATACGTAGGTAATGATGGCACAATTTTGGTGTGACTCAATGAGCTAAAAACTTTAGGGGGGCTATTGGGATATTGGAGTTCAAGATGGGTAAAAAAAATGAAAATGAGACTATTAGGTTAAATGAGACGTCAAATGAAATGTCTTTATTAGTACATTTCGACCCCGTTTTTATTTTTAGTAAAGTGTTTGCAGTTTTTGAGTTATTAGCCATAATAAAAACTAAACTTTGACATAATTCACAGATTACACCAGTAAACCCACAGTGCTGTAATTTGGTATGCATGTAGCTTAAGTATCACAAATATAGGTAAAAGTCTGAAATCTAGAATAACTGCAATTTGTACCCCAAAAAAGGGTAACCAATTAACATGAACTCCCGTTACCTGTAAGTAATTTGAATGAAAATTTTATTGGATATTTATTTCGTGGCACTATTTTGAAAGTCCAAGATTACGAATAATATTTTTTTTGTTTATATGGTAGACTCGCGAGATCTCAGTTCGGGGCGAAATAGTTTTAAAAAGGTTTTAGTTTCTAATTTCTAGCTCCCAGTATAAAAGTGTACTGAATACCGGCTACACCGGTTCATTCTATTGGACCTCACCGATGTTTTAAACGAATTATCATATCAATTGCGAATACTCAAGAGTGTTACGCTTACGTAACATAATGACGATGTGTGTTTTGCCAATAATCACTGTTAGTAACTCAGTATCTGTGGTCATAAATATAATCAAATTGACTTATTATGTACCCGATGAACTTATTTCAACGAACTTGCTGTATTTTACGAGCCTGGCATCGATTTAGCCGTGTCCATTTTTTCAGATTAACCAATAGATCTTTAATATTATCTTGTGATAAATTATGCTAGATTCTGTCTATGCTAGATTTGTGTGAGACTTTTTATAGTAGGTAGTATGTCATACTTATGTTATAAAAAAACTATTAAATGGAATTGGTAGAAGATTTTGTATCTGTTTAACATTTTTTGTAAAGGTTCAAATTATTCGTTTAAGATAGAGGCTGGTCCAATATAGAAAGGAGGCTAATACCGTGTGATACTGATACATAGTTAATATTCTGTGCTAAAACCGAGTAAGATAATGTTGAATATAAATTTAAAACTACGCACTACCTACCAAAAATAAAATAAATTAGAAAAACTTTGTAGAACCCGTCCAAATTTAAAAGCTACGTAGGCAAGGAACTTAAAAACTAAATCTCCAACTGATTAGGCAAAAATGAACCATAATTGTATCGTTATTTATTATCAGATCTCATAACGACCTGTAATGTCGGAAGAGAGAACTAGGGTCATACATCATCAACTGTCTCCTTCCTAAGTCTCGCAAAAATAAACTTGTTTTTTAGTATAAAAATTGTATGTACGTCAAATTACGACAATAGACTTGTGTTATGATTTTAATATTTTTAACTAGGTCTTGCCTTTTACTTTATTACTGAAACTCTGATTTTCATTATTACCTGCTGGAAATACATGTCTGAACCTAGCAAACTTGGCAAGCTTAAAACCTTCTAAAATCATATCCCGTCCCGTCCATACCGTCCGTCTCTGTCTAGCTGCAGTGCTGGTGAAAATGATTTTAATGAAAATTATTTCCCAAAATATTTGAAGCATTGCAGCTTCCAGGTGCTAGATCTTCATCTTCATTAATTTGATAGATTTCATAAACAAGCCTACCTAATTATTCTATTTAAAATATAAATATTACAAAATACAAATGCAAAATACGTTTAAATTATATCTGTCGGGTTGAGAAGTCGCCTTTTTTATAGAAGAAAAAAAAACTTTCTTAACTCATTCAGAGCTTCATCTTTACAGACTAACTTTGATAGCTTTAGTTTAATATATATATTTATCAATCTACCAGTTTTGTATTTTGTTTACATTTTAATATCAATTGACAGCAGGTTATAGAAACAATTAGTTGTAAATTAATATCGATAATATATTGATGTTCCTTGTTCATTAATAAGTGTGATTCGTTTGACCTGTTCTTTATGACCCCGGTGACTTTGGTTGTGACCATGACCGGCTAATAGGTACTTAGATGTAAGTACACGATGGCATTCGTGATTTATGTTTATCCAATTATGTAAACAAATTAAAAACTGTGCTGTCCCACCTTGTCGGTAGGTACTATTTACTGTAAATTATGTACATTTCTTAAGATTCTTAGACGACCCAAAGTCACAGACATAGCACAAAGGATTAGCAAACTGAAGTGGCAGTGGGCAGGACATATAGCTCGAAGAACTGATGGCCATTGGGGTAGAAAGGTTCTCGAGTGGAAAGCGTATCGTAAGACGGCTCTCTTTAGATGGAAAAAAAGCATGTGTGCAATTCACAAGTGGTAGGAGTGAAACCTTCAAAAATGTTGATATCAAGATAATAAGACAAATGTAAAATTTCGGGAAAATGATAATTGTAGGTTTTAGTAATGATCATAGTGATGCAAAGTTAGATAATTATTAACACGAGTGGAGGGAGTACGAAGCAAAGCACAAAGAGAAACACATTTTCTCCCACGTTAAATCTTATGAATTTAAGTGTCTGTCTCTTTTTACTGTCGCTTTTTCGTTTCATCGTCTTTCAAATCACAACGATGCTAAAGAATTTTCACTTCAAAATACCTGATAAAGGTTGCTGGGAGCCGTTGGGTGCCGGCCGCACAATATCTGGCGCTCTGGAAATCTTGAGGAGGCCTATGTTCAGCAGTGGACGTCCTTTGATGATGATGATGAAGTACATTGTTAATTATGTATTTTTAAGTGGAACAGCGAGCAAAACAAAATGAGACATGGCCAGTGCAAGAGGAATGCCGTTGCTTACCTCCTCATCATCAGATCATCGATTTTATCATAAAATAGAAATATTAGGGTTTTGAAAACAAATATTAATGATTATTTTCAATGTATTTTAAAACTTTATCATAAATTTATACTAATAGACGTAGCGAAAAATTTAAAAAATGATTATTTTAACGAAACAAGCACGATAACTTTTAAGGTTAGACATTTTATATATACCTAGTCAGGTCATAAGTATTGTCACACAGTAAAACTTTTCTTTTAGAATGCTGGCCACAAAAAGTTTATAGAATTCGAATTTCGAATTGTTCATGAAAATAAAAATGTATACTTTTTAGAATTTTACTCATTTTTAAATATGGAGTGGACGCTTAAAGAAGACCGTGTTGCAGTTATTGCGTTGCATCGTTGCGGTTACGCCCCAATTCAAATTTTTGACATACTGAAAAATTTGAATATAACCAAAAGATTCGTTTAACGCACCATCAAACGATACAATGAAGACTCTAGTGTAGATGGCAGGTCAAGAAGTGGTCACCCTCGGTCTGTTAGGACTCCAGCAGTAATAAAAGCTGTGAAGGCGCGAATTCAAAGAAATCCCAAACGTAAGCAGAAACTGTTGGCCCTTCAGATGGGGTTAAGCAGAACCACGGTGAAAAGGGTATTAAATGAAGACTTAGGGCTTCGGGCATATCGAAGAAAAACAGGAGATCGTTTGAATGCTCGTCTAATGGACCTGAGACTGAAGAGATGCCGCGCTTTGTTGAAGCGGTACGCGGGAAAAAAATATCGGGAAAATCTTTTTTCGGATGAAAAAATTTTTACCGTAGAAGAGAGCTACAACAAACAAAATGATAAGGTGTACGCACACAGTAGTGAAGAAGCGAGCAACCGTATTTCGCGTGTCCAACGAGGTCATTTTCCATCCTCGCTCATGGTATGGTTGGGAGTTTCTTATTGGGGCTTAACAGAGGTACATTTTTGTGAGAAAGGTGTAAAAACGAATGCAGTTGTGTATCAAAATACAGTCCTGACGAACCTTGTGGAACCTGTTTCTTATACCATGTTCAATAACAGGCACTGGGTATTCCAACAAGATTCGGCGCCAGCCCATAGAGCGAAGAGCACACAAGACTAGCTGGCGGCGCGTGAAATCGACTTCATCCGGCACGAAGACTGGCCCTCCTCCAGTCCAAATTTGAATCCGTTAGATTATACGATATGGCAACACTTGGAGGAAAAGGCGTGCTCAAAGCCTCATCCCAATTTGGAGTCACTCAAGACATCCTTGATTAAGGCAGCCGCCTATATTGACATGGACCTCGTTCGTGCTGCGATAGACGACTGGCCGCGCAGATTGAAGGCCTGTATTCAAAATCACGGAGGTCATTTTGAATAAACTTTAGTGTCATAAGAATCTATGTTTTGTTAAGTTCATTTTGGTATATAAATGGTTACATAATTAATAAACTTGTTTCAATTATTTTATATTAAACATGTGACAGAATTTATGACCTGACTAGGTATTTATGAACAATATTAACAATAATAATATATTTAATGGATTAAAAGTCAAAACACTGCTGTATGTAACGATGAGTAGAAACTACATTGTGACGTCACACGCGCTCGGGTACGTTCGAGACCTGTCGGCTGTTTTCGGTACTGGATTCAAAAAAATATTTTTAAATTGATATAACTTTTTAATTATAGCGGGAAAAAAAACAAAAATAGTTCTGGTATAAAAGTTATATAAGTATAATCTTTTAATTTAATCCTAAAAAAATATTCAAAAACCCAATTGAAATATTTAGATTCTATCGCTTGTTTTATATTTCGCTAGATTCTTTATTAATCAATAATAAGTAGTTTTGAAACCAATAACTGTGTGAATAAGGTTACAACGTACTTAAGAAGGCAGAATACATATATTAAAAAGCATCATATATACTTTGAACCTTCGATGTTTATGCTTTAACATAAGTGTTTTGTTTTAATTAAACCATTGAGTTTTGAAAAGTCTAAAATATAGGGTGTGTGGTAATACGCACAAAAATAAAAGGGGTTTTGTGAAATTTGTGAAATGTTTACCATAGAAATGTGAAATTTATTTTGGCATGTAAAAACAAACACTTTATTAAACTTATGTTGTTCTATTGCATAATGCTTGCCATCTAACCACAGATTCTACTGTGTTGGTGACGTCGAGATATCTCTTGTTGTCTCCTTTTAACCAAAAACCCGCAGCCATTTCTGAAAGAGATATCAAAAATACATGCCTGCCTAGATCTACGGTAGTAGGTACTAACCTATCTTATCTACGTTTTTGAATTTTAAATAGATAGGTACTAGGTAAAAATACCTCTACTAGGTGCCTTTACATCTAGTTCTTTCTGGGTCCAGTAGTACAAGCGATCGGTATCACTAACTCGAATTGCAAGAGTAGGCAGTAAGTTTTATATCGAATTAATCACCTAAACTTACTAAATTTTCTTTAAAATTTGATAGTAGTTTTTTTTTCGTGAATTGTTTTTTTATGTTTTGAGAAACCGTCACTTGAATATTGTCAGTACCAAACACCCTGTATTTTTTTAGGATTGCAATATGGCTTACATCCATACTTATTCAAAGGCCTTTATAAAATGCAATAAACGAATATACCTACTAAGAACTCTGTAAAAAGACGTAGTGAGTAAATAATCTTGATTAGAATAAAAACTTGTCTGTTGGACTTAGCAATGCAAACAGATAGCCTTACATTAGCAAATATTGAGGAAGCCATGTTTAGATATGCATCTTTCCAAAATTTGTGTTTGTACGCGATCGCTCGCCAAGCGCTTGCCATCCAACGTAAATTTGTATTCAAATCATTTTGATGAAACTAAAAACCCGACAACTTCGACTGACTCCAAAAATTTCAATCAGATATTGCTATAACCCATCTCGCTAAAACCTGATCTAAAATACGACATTAAAATCGGTCTATGTACGTTTATGAACTAGGTACAGAACCAGACAGACTAACATGAATTATCTATTTTGCGTCGGATTTAAAAGACTTAAATGTGATTCAAAAAGGAGGTTACAATTCGCCGCTTTGTCAATCAGTCTGTACGTGGATTACCTGATATGAGTCAATAATTAACTTTACGAGTACAATGTACACATTCAAACACGCCAACTGCGTCTTAGCTAACGTCTTTCACATGCTAATGCGATGCGTATGATGAGGAGAAGATTGATCTTCGTCAAACAAACCACCCTCACTCATTAATAAGTAGTAAATTGACTGACCTCCTGTTAACACGCGATATTATAATTTCTGGGCATCTTTACAATTCTGTGTAGTGGTAAAAATGTACAAGCATAACGAGACATGGAAACTGTCTTATAAAAGTTCCACAAGATTATGACTATGTGACTAATTTAGGTGATAATAAACTGTTATTTGCTTGTCTATTAGCGTGGAGACTGTATGTTGAAGTGGATACGCTTATTGAAAGCAATAATATGGCTTGATAGTAGGAGACTGTAGGTTGTCACTTGTCACATACGTAATAAAGAAAGATTAGTGTACGTAGGCTTACTATCCTTTATTTTTATTTAGAAAATAATATAAATTTTGGGGTGTTAGTACTTACTTATTGTGATTTATTCCTATTTGTAAATTTGTATATCAGAGGACAATCGAACTTGTTGGCAATGACGTTCAGCCGTCATGAAATATTATCTCTACGGGCGAAGAGTAAAATTGTATTTATATGTGTTATACTCATAGTGCAGCCTTTCTTGTCATTCTGTAATAAAAAAAATTTAGAACTAAGGATGTGGCGATTGTATTTAATTTTAGTTTATTAAGAATGCTTCATTCTATATTCAGATTTACTCACGGCCTAGCCTAAATCGCATTGACGTTAAAATAACCAACTTTCAAAGCATGACTAATGAAAACTACTAATAATCAGTATTATTAATATTTTGAGGCACCAGACTATTATAAGAAAATATTTAAATTCAAATGTTTTAAATTAGCGTATATTTATGTACTACGCACTGTTTGCACTGTGCGTAAGTGACTCCGTAGTCCGCGTCGGAGTAATGTATTGATATTATTAATTGAAAGTAAATATTGAATCTAATACACCTTGTGGATTTAACAAACAAGACTCTGAGTGTGCCTATACTTAAGTAAAATATTTTATAATTTTTACGAGTATACTGGTAAAAATCTTCTAATATATAAAATTTCCATGTGACAATGTTAGTTACCGTACTCCTCCGATTTTAACCAAATTTTATATGCGTATTCAGTAGGTCTGAGAATCGGCTACTATCTATTTTCCATACCCCTAAGTGATAAGGGTGGTTCACCCTTAAATTTTTTTTTTTAATTTTTGACGATTTTTTTTGTTTATATATTATTATGATACAGCATTCACAAATACATGCAAGCCTAAATGTTCACCCTTCTACCACCAACCTCTATCTCAGCTTAGCAACACAAAATTTATTGATTCTAGGGCGGTACGAAGTTCGCGGGGTCAGCTAGTTATAATATATTTGACGTACCTTCCAAAATATTTAATATAGGTAATGTTAAAAACACAAGGTTGGGTGACTTCATTATCCTAATGGAAGGGTCCAAAATGAAATAGAATGAATTAAAGCACCTTCAACAACGTTTAGTCCATCTTAAGATCTTACAACACTCTCGAACTTAATGCTAGAAGTAGATCTTGGATTGTATCTACACTCTCTGTACCTGCTTCTTACGTCAAACCGACAAACCAAGCAGTCGTTTCGTAAGCCGATATAAAACAAAATATATACGCACTTTCCATGAATTACCTCTAAATCACACAATATAATGAAATGAAATGAAATTTATTGAATTTAACAAACATCAAATTATACATTTATACAATACCATCAAAAAGCAAAGGAAAAACATGCTTTAGGTAATCTGCAAACCCAAAATCGAAAAAATAAAAAAGACTTTCGCCACGCTGGGCCAGTGATGGTAATAAAAGTAATATTATGCTCTCTTTGACTGCTTCGTGACCCGAGAGAGTTCAGTAGTCCCAAAACAAAATAAGCCCTGATTATTTATTAGTCCATTCTCATTTAGCAAATTATATTGTATCATATTTATCTTTAGGTGGAAGTATATATAGATAAGTGTTTAGGCTCTTTAATTTACGACAGAGAGCATTATAAAATTTGTATGAAAAAATCTGAACTTCTGTCTAATTCCTAACAGAATCTGCTATTTGCAACTGTTTGTGTTAGTTAAACAATACATAATATATTATTTTTTATGTTTTATTTATCCGCCCGTCGAAATGTCATGAAGTTGAATTCCCGAATCATATAATTCATATTTTATACACCTGCAATACGATGTGCCATATAATCAAACATTTAGATGCATGTTACGTCGGTTTAGTCACAAATGAACAGGTTTTGGGAATGTATCCAGGCTGGTCTGGTCATAAGAAGGCTGTTGGCCCTAGCTACTTTTACACCGGCTGTAAATCTTACTGCAAGGAAAGGGCATGGAACTCTCAGGAAGGTGTGTTCCAAAATTTGCATTTAAATTTAGAAACACAGTTGACTTGTCAAGCCTTTTTATTTTTTGCTTTTACGAAATTACACAGTCTTAAAGTTTGAAAGGAACAAGCTTTAAAAATTAATAAGAGGCATTGGAATACCATTTGCATCAGTATCCATAAAGTATCTAGCGTTTTTCAAGATCAAACAAAACTTAAAGCAATGAAATTCAATAGCTTCATTAGAGTCGTATTTTTAAATGTCATTTTATATCACACCTGTGCATCGATGTGTAATTTATGCCCACAACAAGCACTTCTCATGCAGGAAACACATCAATAATGTTTTTAACGACACCAACAGAGTTCAAATCCATAACTATGATAGAGGTTCTTCTTAACTTTCATGGTCGTTTTCTATAAATAAGGAAAACAGCTCCTCAGAGGTGCCAAGGCTTTACATTAATAACATCATTTTTATGACTACTTAACTGCACGTGGTAAAAACTAGAAGCAGATAATAAGGTGATGCTTTCAAGTGTATGAATATTTTTGCAATTAGAAATACAAAATCTCTTATAATATGAACCGTAAAAGAATATTTTTAAAGTGGAACTTTTATTACATCGTCTCAAACTTTTTCGTCTGTGTGTTGCATGTCGCGTGACGGTCGGCCGCGGAGTAGGGATAAAGTGAAAGGCGCTCGTCAGAGCAGCCGAGGCCAATATTTAGTTAAATGTCTATAATGTGAAACAAAGTTTCACTTTTACGGTGGTTTCATACAACCACAATATCCTTTTTTTTTCAAATTGCTCTTATACAATCGCCTAAATTAAAAAAAAACCATGTTCCAATTTTAAGTTTTATTTTAGGGTAATTTAAGTCAAATTGTCAATTGTCACAATCGTCATAAATAATATAACGAAATTAATATATAATATAACCAAATTATGAAATGTATGAGATGTTAAGCAACTTTAGTAGTTACACTTTTTACAAACACCTACTTATATTAAAAAATTTCGAACTATTTTTCTTTCTTAAATTAACATTTATAATATCATAACATTTACCAAATCGATATTTCAAATTAACTATTTACTTTTGCTTAGGTACTGTTAATATTCAAATTCTTTATTGTACACAAATAAATTTACAGACAGAAATAGCTTACAAAATGGACATGTACAAAGGCGAGCTTAACCCTAATAAGAGTTTTCTTCCAGCAAACCTTTGAAGATAGAGATAGTTGATTATAGAGGTGGGTACGTGCACAGAAAAGGGCATTGGAGTAAAATACTATGTATATTATGTACCATAATAAATAAAATACTTATACATATTAAAAATAATACCTATGAACTATACCAACATTACAGATAAACATAACACATTATACAAAAAATGCATAAAACATTATACAAAATATACTTATACATAACAACCTAAAAATGTACTGTACTGCCTTTTTTATGAATTTCGTCGAAGAAATCAAAATCCTCTCTGTTTAGTAAGCGAAATTGATCAGCATCCATTAATTTTTTCCTCATGACAACTATCCACCTAAACTTTTAAGTTGGTTACATAAGACTCATTTATAAAAAAATATATAACTTGTCCAATGACGCTTCTACAGATTTATTTATTGGTTACATTAAATTTAAAAACAAGTAGTTGACAATGTCGACATCCAGTTTACATCACTTATTAAATACATATACCTAGATAATATCTACAATGTTAGTTTTATTAATCGCCAGTAAAGTTAATGCAGTGACTATATAAACAGTTAGCAAATGGTGAGGTAGTGTAACCGTAATTTTTCAAAGTATTTTTATTTGTTAAATATATTAAGTTCATGTAAACGACAAAAAAGTCAAAACTAGGGTTACAAAGATTATGAATCAACTTGTAAAAGGTGTCAGTGAATTAGTTTACTAGTAAACATTCAATTTATTTAAATGAAAGCAATTTGTAACATCAGTGACAGCATATCGAAAGCTTGCGGTCGGCGACCTCATTTATTTTTTTACCTATAGAATATATGTGATTCATCATGCGGTAACTCAGCCCGTCTTAATTTATTGAATCATTTATTCTTTGAGCACACACTCATCAACATACTTTTACTTCTTTATTTTCTTATAGATTTCTTCTAGATTTTCGTGCTTCATCTTAGACTTCATCGCTTACCATCAGGTGAGATTGTGGTCAAACGAAGATCTTAAGCTTAAAAAAAACTTCTTTATAAGTAATTTGATATAAATTGTTTAAATTTGTTCTTTGAACGGAAACTAATCAATAGAGACTATTGATTTCTTTTCGATTAGATTACAAATCACTAAAATCAAACTGACAAGTAATTTACATTAAAAAAATTGTGTGACATGATATCTCGCAAGAGACATTAGGCGAAAGTGAATGTGATAAATCTTATGCCATTAATGTCAATCATGTGTTCACTATTGGATTGAAATGTGAAAGCAATTCTCAGAATAGTAAGTTCAAAACATCAAAAAATTAGTAAGTACCTACTCGTGACAGGATAAACAAAAAGATTTGAGAATCGTCTACTCGACACTTTCCATAATGAAATCCATAGTAAACAAGCTTTAATGGCACTTTTGATGTCTGTATTTGTGAACGAGACTGTTTGATTAGGAAATTTTATAGCTTTTGCTTCTCTGTCTATAAAACTAAATTATTCAGGTATAATGAATTCTTAGAAATCTATTAATACAAAAAATCAAGCACACGTGTCTTTGGAAAATTACAGACACATAAAAGTTTTTTCCTCGTCCTTAATCCAGTAAGATTTAACAATCTCCAATTATAATTTGAAACGATATAAATAGTTATTTAGAAGTTTTTGCTACAATCTATTGATTCTTAATTAAAAATAAATAATTGTTGCAATTGGTTAGTATGACGTTGTTCGTTTACTTGCCTGCTAATACTATGATAATTTTCCTGACAGTGAATGTGGTGGATGGGCGCGCAATTTTAGATTAGATGATATTTACATAGAATCAAAACAATATAAAATACTATCTTCCGCCCGCGGCTTCGCACGCGCGGTTTGTCAATTCAGGTGTTTCAATCCAATTAATCTATCTTTCTTATACCCAGAGCTGGGCCAAATACATGCTTTGCGTTAATTAAAATACAAATTACAGAATACTATCTCGCACGTATTTAAAATACGAAATACAAAATATTTTTAAGTCGTGTATTTCAAATATAAAATACAAATTACAGTACTTCAACTATTTTTATTTAAATTACAAAATACAGTTAGGTGTTTGACAATTTTACGTTACTGTACAGGTGCAGTGTTGCCAACTTTAAAGATTGACATATTTAGCGGTCGCCATTTTGCTTACGAATAGTTACGAAAACTATTGAGCGCTATTTTCTGTAGAACACACCATTAATAGGATCGCTTAATGTATTTATGTTCAGATGTATTTTAAGCCATAAGTATTTCAAATACTAACTACAAAATACCTCAGCGTCAGATATTTGAAATACCAATTACAAATTACATTATACGAAGTAATTGAATTACAAATACAAAATACGTATTTGTACTTCAAATACGTATTTTAATTACAAGTCATTCAAATACTGCCCCCCCCTGCTTATACCATATTTCAGCGAATTCGGTTCAGCCGATGATTGAGTAACATACAAACAACAAACTTTCGCGTTAATAATGCTGCCTCCGTGGCGCAGTGGGCGTATAGCCGGCTGAGACGCAGGAGGTAGCGAGTTCGATTCCCGCCGCGCAATAAATGTTTGCATGATATACAGATATTTGTTCTGGGTCTGGATGTTGGATTATATATTATAAGTATGTATTTACAAAAAAAAAGGTTATAAGTATTCTATCAGTTATCTGGTACCCTTAATACAAGCTCTGCTTAGTTTAGGACTAGATAGCGCTGTGTGACATGACCAGCTATATTTAAAAAAAATAAGAATAATATTAGTGTGATGAACGAAGAGCTAAGCTTTATAACCCATTCATCATACTAAAGTTAGCAACCATTCATGAGTAATACAGGAGAGCATTAGTTGTTGGTTGCATAATCACTAGCGAGGGAGTAGTAAATGTCGAATGTTATAAAAGTCTATTAAATTCAAACAAAAAAAATCTTCATTGCTATTATCCCTTGAGGACAGATTTCGTTCTCCAGGTGCAAAAATAATACAATATTCTTTATTAAAGTACCTAGTGGGGCGAAATATTAAAGATCTCAATCTGTCACTTACGTCTTTAACTTAGATTTTGTGGGTCCAATGTTCATAGCTTATATTCATAGTACTGTAAATACCACCGTCTCCTAAAAGATTATTTAACCAATTAACTAGTTTTCCTACCACTTTCGCGTGTAAGACAAAGAACGGCGCCGGCGCCAGTTTATACAGTTCATCATACAAAAGAGCACTTGAAAAAATCTAGACACGTCAATAAAATTGTAAATCACTAGCCTTATTTAAATTATTACGTTTTTAAGCTGTTTCTTTAATTAAAATGTCGGCGAGACGTTGTCTGCGTTTTTATTGATTTTGATACATTGTTATTATATTTTTAAAAGAGTTCTGACCGAATATAATTTAAAAAAAATTTGTCTGTACTATATTTTTATTCAAGGAATGTACTCAGTACATCACATAACAATTTTTCAAAAATAATTACCGAATCCGATAAAAAAGATATCGGAAAGTTAAATAGTAATAAGAAGCAGCTCAAAAAACTGTAGTTTGTTGTAAGTGACTAAAACCCATATTTTTTTGGTGGATATGCTTTGACCATCTAGACCAGTGGTGGGCAAACTTTCTTAATGGGGGGCCAGAAAGTTTAAGAAATTTCAGAGGAGGGACAGAATTATTGGAAAAATGCATTTTGTGTTAAAATTTTAATTTATATAAAAACATTACAGTTAAATTAAAAATAACAATTTAACTTTTATTCGAAGGCTAGCCATGGCAGGCGTGTGAGACATATGAAATTGCTTATGATTTGCCATAATTGTTGGGAATTATAGAGAGGGAGCACTGTACTAAGTAGACAGCTGGAAAAAAAATTGCTTATACTTCTGGACCGTCAAAATATAATTATCGCGGGCCATATACTATTCATGTCGAAGGACAGTCGGCGCCGGATTAAATGTTTCCGCGGGCCGTACTTTGCCCTTCACTGATCTAGACCTTATACCAGACCAACTTGAGTCTAGTTGGTCTAGTTAGATTAGATAATTTCTTTATTGCACACCATTCAATATAAACATATACTTAAAAGAAAATACACTTTTAAATCATAGGTACAATGGGTGGCCTTATCGCTAAAAGCGATCTCTTCCAGGCAACCTTTGGATGGACAGGATCTATGTGAACAAATACTAGGTCAATAGTTAAAATATATATATATATATAAATAAATAAATAAATAAATATTGCTGGGCATTTCACACAGCGATATCTAGCCCCAAACTAAGCAGAGCTTGTACAATGGGAACCAGATAACTGATATAATACTTATATACTTTTTTGTAAATGCATACTTATAATATATAGAAAAACACCCAAATACGGAACAAATCGAACCCGCTATATATTTATAATACATGGAGATGGAACAAGCTTATGGCCCACCTGATATTAAGAAGTAACCATCGCCTATATCAAAGTATTGCCTTGTACTGCGTCCATCAACTTGAGGCATACAGGTGTAAAGCCTCTTGTGCCTGTAATTTTACCGGCAACCATACCCTTCAAACGGAGACACAGCAATGCTGCTTGACGGCATATATATATATATATATATCCCGCGACTGGCGCGGGAGACCCAGGAACCAATATTAATGTAAAGATACATACCTTTCCTTGTAATCGTAACAGTCGTGAATCATGTAATTGCTCTAATTTGACCCGTGTTAATACTATTAAATACCTTGGACTCGTTATAGATGACAAGCTTAACTGGAACGTGCACATAGAAACAATGACGTCTAGAATCAGAAAACTTATTTATGTGTTTCGAACTCTTCGAGTAGTTGCTGAGACCAAACTTGTTATACAAACATATAAGGCTTTATGTGAATGTATCCTAAGATATTGCATTTGTGCATGGGGTAGAGCGTCAAAATCTCACCTCATCACCGCTGAACGTGCACAACGTGCCGTTCTAAAGGTACTTTTATACCTACCCTACAGGCACCCTACTACAGACGTTTATGAGAAAACTAGTGTGCTTAGCATCAGAAAATTATTTATTTATGAAGGTTTACGTCGCTACCATAGAAAAATTGTTCCCTATCTACCTGATTTACAGAAAAGGGTTGACCGCTGTCCTGTTCCAATAGTTAGATCCCGATTTGCACAAAAACAATATAATGTCGTTGTTCCGCATCTGTATAATGTGCTTAATAGAGTGCTCAGGGTGAAGAAGAAGAGTAACGTTGAAATAAAAAAAAAAATACTTACCTGGCTCAAAGAATTTGATTACGATGGTGTTGAAGCAATGTTAAATGGCTTTTATTGTTGATGTCTTCTTGTTGTATTCCTAAGTTCCTATCACTACACTACCTACATACGCGAATAACTTAAACACTAAATACATACATATATTTATAGATCCTGATCATTGTAAACAATGTATATAAATATATATTATAATCTAATTACTAAGCAAAACATGCACTTAAGTATAGCACCTACTACGTAACAGACTTGAATTTGAGAGAGCTTAGGCATTTCTTTTAAATACTTACTTTTTTAGTCATATGATTTATTCTTTTTAATTAATGCTTAAACTTAACTATCCTATCTTTGCTAGACATAATTTAAAATATACACATGATGGGAGAAGCCACTGGCACCTGAAATACAGTTTTTTTAACTAGTTCGGGAGCCTATGGATTCAAATTTGACTATGTCATACTTAATTATGTCAATAAATAAATTTTTACTTTTAAAAAAAATTTTTACTTTTTTACTTTTATATATATATAGTTCAATAGTTACTAGACTATAAGGTCAAGCCTAATATTCTTCCCATCTTTAACTGTACAGTCTCTCCTCCCAATAATCCTTGCAATAATGTGTACATTAACGACGATAGCATTATATTAGAGATCGTAGGTAAACATTAATGTAGTAGGTAGCTACGTAGTTATTGGTTTAATAAATAATTACATTTATTACCTTCCTTCTAAGACAAGCCATTAAGAATTAATATCTTCATTTTAAAATTCTAGCAGGATGTGCTTTGTTTATATTGAACAAACTTAACAAAGCAAACAAGTGCGATGCGAAATTAAAATAAATTCTTGTATTTGCCAGGACTAGGATTAAATAGCAGTGCTTTATAATTTAAAGTCAAATAATGTATTAAATGTCAATATTTATATCTTTTGCAGGTAAGTAAAAACTCGAATTCCAATTTCGCAAAGATCAATAAAATATTGAACGATCAACGATAAAGAATTGAAGTTAATCATGTGGGGAGAGTAGTTGCAATGGGTAAATGAAGGATAATCATCGTCAACGATATTTGCCTCGATAACGAAGATCACAAAAGTAAAAAAAAAACAATTTTGGTTGTGAAATTGTGGATTGATAGGTACATCTGGTTTGAAATTTTGAGTTAACACTGAAACTAACGGTACAACTACAGACCTGAAAATAAAATCGTGCCTTACAATAAGGTCAACAAACAAATAAATTAACATCATTTTAGTCAGTATATCTAACTAATCAGATAGATAGATGATAGATAACTAGTAACACTAAACGCGTAAGTTTAAAGAAATAAATATTATGACATTCCCTTGTCAATACATCTATGAAAATCTGATGTATGTTTCCAAAAATATTAATTTGTTTAAGAAAAATAGCGATAATCATAATTTTAATACTAGAAATAAAGATAAACTCGCTGTTGCCACTGTTAGACTCCATAAAATTGGTAAAACGTTTAAAGGCCAAGGTGTACGCCTTTATAACAAACTCACAAGGGATGTACAAAAATAGACAATTAATAAATTTAAAAACGTAATTAAACAAAATCTGTTTAAAAAAGCCTACTACAACATATCGGATTATTTAGATGATAGAGAAGCTTGGGATTGAAATTGCTCCCACTCGTTCAAAATGTTACAATATAGACGTAATTTATGTTCTGTATTGTTATGTATTCTAAAAGGATCATTAAAAAAACAACCAGCCTTGTTTCTTGCCTTTCTTTCCAGGCTTGGTCGCGAAGGAACAGGCAGTCAAATTGACGTTTCAAAGTGATCCTTCTGAATAAAAATATTGGACTTTGACTTTTGACTGACTTTGACTTTACCCACTTGAAAATTTACACGCAGTTTCATTCATATCGAGATACAATAAAATTATCGTGGTTTCTATTCGATAGCCTTTTTTGATAATTTGTAATACTAAATATCATCATCACTATCAAATCAGCCATAGGAAAATCACTGCTGTACACAGATTGCTAGAGTCACTTATCCTGTGCGGCCTCCCAACAGCTTCATAATAAACACAATTGAAATAACTGACCTTATAATAACAAAACTGCATTTCCTTGCTTTCAATACATTTTTCAAGTATAGGTTTTTCAATAATAATTCATATTATTTACTTTTCCTCGTACAAATATAAAAACATTTATTTTTCCTGTTTCATATATACGAATGCGTCTGTAGGTACGAGTATGCCTATTGACCTGTTTTGACACCGGGAAAAATTTAAAACGCATCATATAATTCTTTGTACTCGAACTTTGAGTTGACCTTATGGGAATTCGAAAACTGCAACTCAAGTAGCAAAATATATGAATACTAACTAGCTTGACGTAATATAATTTATCTAGTAAATATTCCGCCTACGTTTGTTATTGTTTTATTCATTTAGATCGGTATTAACGCATATGACTTAATGTTAAAACAGGATAAAGATAGTAAATAAATTTTCTAATGGTCCTATTACGTACAATTAAATACGTCATTGGGAAAAATCCCAGAAGCACTTGAACCATTTTGGAATTTAGATACATATTCTAAATATTCTTCAAAATAATAAGAGAAATAGTTTAAAAAAGTGTTTTTAAAAAATCAGCCCCGGTGTGGGTTTAAAGGGGTGTTGCATTTCGTACGGCAAAACATTATACCTGGGGTTAATAAAAAAAACACTTTGGATAATTACTTATCAAGCTACATGGGATAGTGATTTAAATGTCATGGGATAGTCTAAAAAAACACCCCTTGCTGATAAGGGATGTGTTTATGAATGTGTAACTTTACTTTAATACTTTTAAAGGTAAATAGTCTGATGATGGAAACACGAGGGAATAAACTGAATGGTAGAATAATCTTGTTTGAGTTTTTCCATTGTTTTGTCGAAATGTTTATCGATATAATGAATACCAGAATCTAAATATGGGGGGGGGGGGGGATCGATCGAATGGTTGTGTTTAAGTTCTTTGATAACACACTATAATAACGTGTACTTAAGATATTAAAAATGTAGAGAGCTACACACCTCAAGCAACTACTTTAAACCAGTTAGTCAAAAACATCGGCTACAGTAGTTCTACGCGTAAAAAAGCGTCAGAGACATCTAATACTTAAATAATAATTATTATTTTTCCACATAATCACACAAAATATTTGTTTATACATACTTTTGATTAAATAATCATTCTCTTACCCGATTAAATTGTAATTAAAATTTTAACGAAACAATACTTACCGTAAAAAATTTATACATCTCCCGTTATCGCGATAGTATTCGGGAATAACTCACGGCGTACGTAAATACATGGCTTTACATGTTTGATTCGTGTGAAGATAGTTGCGCCCGCGCCGACGCTTTGTCTGCCAGAGCTGAACCTGCCCGATACATTATACATCACCGTGCGAGTGGCCTCATCGTAGTCTCCCATCCACTACAACAAAAATATCAACTCTTTTTTTTCCTTTAAACGTTTTATATTATCGACTTGGGTTTAACTTTATTGGTTGAAAGATGTTTAAAGTTTTACTTTTTTGGTAATAGCTACTTAAAATGAATTACGATTCTTCATTCGGTTATTGAATTGCAGCGTAACGAAAAAAAACGTTACATATTGAACTCAAAGGTTCCATTATAAGGTTCCGGGCATCTGTTTCCTAAATCTGATAGCCTACCATCCTTACGCAACAAAATGGCCGTAACGTCATCACGATTTTTATTTTCATGATTAATACTTAAAGAATCGTGATGACAATATCCAGAGCTTATTTATTTTTAAAGCTAAAAACAAATACGTCACGTCTATTTTCTCATCTCTTATCATATTGCGATAATGCGACAATGCGAACGACAATACTAAATAGTTTTATACTGGGATGGTGGACTATCGAACGTTTTCATTGGTTTGTATAATGATATTAATAAGGCAATTTATTTAATCTTTTAAAGGTCAAACAACTGGCTTCAACTTTCAAGACGAGCTCTATAGATTTGATGGGTAGCATAAGAAATATGAAAAAGTTAATACGGCACCTAACAACCCACCTTAGGTAGAAAACTTTACAAATATGGTACATAAATTTAATAATAATAATAATGCTAAACATTTCACACAGCGCTATCTAGCCCCAAACTAAGCAATGGTCGTACTATGGGAACCAAATAACTGATGGAATACTTATTTTTTCAAATACATTGAAAAACACCCATACTTAAAATCAATATCTCTAGATCATGCAAACATATGTTCTGTGGCGGGAATCGAATTCACAACCTCTTCCGTCTCAGCTGGCTATTCGGCCACTGCGCCAAGGAGATGCCGAGTTTACATTATGCTGCAAACATAGCTTTCTACAGCAAAATAAGTATTTTGTATTTACATATTCTTACAAAATGGGTTCTTTACATTTATCTTAAATAAAGACAATTAACTTTTTACAAAAATATAACACAAATGAGAAAACAGAAAAAACCAAACTTCTGAAATCTGAAAACAATATCATTTTATATAAAAAATATTTTTCCAAAAATATAAAACTAAATATTATAGAGAATTAAAATTTGTATGATTGTAAGTTTCTATGCTGTTATGGGGTAATCTCAGAAACTACTGAACCGATTCTAAACATTCTTTCACTGCTAGAAAGTTCCACTATAAAACAAAATACATTTTTTTCAGACAAACAGGGTCCATAATTTGTTAGTAATAATTATTTCTTACAGTTAAGTTAAAATAGAATAGAATAATGCTTTATTATACACCAAGAATACTTAAAAAACTAAGTGATCTCAATATAGTACAATGGGCCGTATCGCTGAAAGTGATTTTTTCCCGGTGTTTTTAACGGTTTTTGGATGGCAAGTAATGAGCGAAGTAGTAATGGACAGCGGTGCACAGAGTATATAAATGAAGAGAAATAATAACAAAAAAAAATGTACTTATGATCGTAATACATTAAATAAATACCACAAACACAACAAAACAAAACACAATAAAATTCACAGAACAAAAGTAACAATGAGACAAAACACCTCACGAGACATGTAGCCCCTAAATCTCTCCAGCACTGCAGACTCAGGTATCTCGGCAATCATCTTCAGGATTCCGTTGGTGCTTCCCGAATTCTGCGTATGAGTGAAACTGACTTTTTGCGCATGATCGCAAAAAAGTGTGATTAAACTAAATCTTTATAAAAGAGCCTACTATAAAATATCGGATTATTAAGATGATAGAGAAGGATTGAAATTGCTCCAACTCGTTCAAAATGTTACAATTTAGATGTAATTAATTTTCTGTATTATGTACTGTAAAAGGATCATTAAAAAACCACCAGCCTTGTTTCTTGCCTTTCTTTCCTGGCTTGGTCGCGAAGGAACAAGCAGTAAAATTGACGTTTCAAAGTGATCCTTGTGATTTTAATGAATAAAAATATTTGACTTTGACTTTTAGTCGTCTGTCCTCGCGTCAGCAAACATGCCCGAGGCGATACAAAATAGAGGAAGCCTCACAAGAACCCTGGAGGCCAATTTTTTTTCTTAAAAATCATGCGAAACCGGGGGCGGGTTAGCAGTTTTGGTATAATTCGGCTGATAAAGGAAGCCTCGCAAGAACCCTGGAGGCATTATTATATTGCACACGTAGAGCGTTATAGGCCCTCTGCGTATAGTTGTACATAAGGCACTGGTGTAAAAGCTCTGACAGTAGACTCTAAAAAGTGTAACTTTTACCTCTACTGTACACGATATACTATACTCAATTTTTTTTTTCTTAAAAATCCATGCGAAATCGGGGGCGGGTTAGCAGTTTTAGTATAATTCGGCTGATAAAAGAAGCCTCACAAGAACCCTGGAGGCATTATTATATTGCACACGTAGAGCGTTATAGGACCTCTGCGTATAGTTGTACATAAGGCACTGGTGTAAAAGGTCTGGCAGTGGACTCTAAAAAGTGTAACTTTTACCTCTACTGTACACAATATGCTATAGACATTTTTTTTTCTTAAAAACCCGTGCGCAGGGGCGGGTTTGCAGTTTCAATATAATTCGGCTGATAAAAGTTGCTGGGAGCTGTTGCGTGAAGGCCGCAAAAACTCGGTTGTTCTGGAAATCTATGCGGAGACATATATTTAGCAGTGGACGTCTTGTGGCTGATATGATGATGATGATTATAATTCGGATGTAAGGTTACAGCTAGTAGGTATGCCCCATTTTACGACTTTGTCTAAATTTAATTTTATGACTTGTGATTTTTGTTTTGAGGTATAATGACCAATTAAACAGGCATCGATAGATGACACTAATTTTATGAGTGTAAGTTTATAGCCAATCTTATTACTTTACTAAGAAACACAGAATTTGTAATGCATCCATCTCGTGTTTAACAATTAGTCGCATCAACAGGAAAGTATTTTAATGATCTTTTATTGAGCGTGCGAAGCGAGATCTCCAAATCAACTTGGCCAAATTGGCGTTGTATGTGTGTATGTATGTATGTTTGTTTGTCCGAAGATAACTTTCGAAGCGTTGACCCGATCATCGTGAAATTTGATACATAGGTAGGTAGTGATAGCACAATTTTGGTGTGACTAAATGAGCTAAAAATGTTCGGGGGTTGTTGAGATATTGGGGTTCCAGGGTGGTAAAAAAATATTAAAATGAGACTATTGGGTAAAGTAAGACGTCAAATGAAAGGTCTTTATTAGTACATTTCAACCCTGTTTATATTTTTAGTTTAATCTTGGTAGTTTTTGAGTTATTAGCCATAAAATAAACATAACTTTGAGTAAATTCACATGGTACACCAGTGACTCCACAACGCTGAAAATTGGTATGCGTATAGCTTTAGTGACATAAATATAGGCAAAAGTCTGAAATCCAGAATAACTGCATTTTGTACCCAAAAAAAGAGTAACCAATTAATATGAACTCCCGTTACCTGTAATTTGAATGAAACTATAGATCGAGTAAGGTGGTTGTTATTTCGTGGCACTATTTTGATAGTCAAAGATTACGAATAATTATATTTTTGTTTTTATGGAAGACTCGCGAGATCTCAGTTCGGGACGAACCACTAGTAATATTAAGAATACAAAAAATAGTAAAATCTATTACCCAACGTATCGATGTAATAATGTCGAGAAAACATTGAATAATGAAATGGGTTATTTTGATGAGCCTAATAAATAAATTTGTGAAATGTTTACCATAGAAATGTGAAATTTATTTTGGCATGTAAAAACAAACACTTTATTAAACTTATGTTGTGCTATTGCATATTGCTTGCCATCTAACAACAGATACTGTATTGGTGACATCTCGAGATATTTATTGTTGGCCCTTTGTAACCCAAAACTCGCAGCCATTTCCGAAAGAGATAAAAATACATCTGCGGTAGTAGGTAGGTACTAGTAGCAAATCTACACTTTTGTGGAAAACGGTCCATAATTTCGGATGTCGATTGCAAGAGTAGGCAGTAAGTTTTATATCGAATTAATCACCTATAGTCGATTTTCTTTAAAATTTCATAATATAACTAGTAGGTTTTTTTCAAGAAGTCTTTTTTCATGTTTTGAGAAACCGTCACTTGAATATCGTCAGTATATTACCAAACACCCTGTATACCTACTCAAGTATTCATACAGAAATATTAAAAACAAGGTCAATGCAGTACATTGCCAAGGTTTGCATACCTACTAGTAGTTTTACCTACCTACCCCAGCTTCGGCCAACCAGAGAAGATTAGGAAAAAATGCAATAAATAAATAAAAAATTTATTGGTTTGTTTTGCACATGTAGCTTTAAAGTTATCTACATTCAAATTTAAGCTATTTGCATTTCTATAATATTTGTATTCCACTCGTCATCAGAAACAAATGGTAAGTGTGAATACTTATTATTTTACTTACTTATTACTTTGACGACCTCCGTGGTGCAGTGGGCGAATAGCCGGCTGAGACGCCGGAGGTAGCGGGTTCGATTCCCGCCGCGGAACAAAATCTTTGCATGATTTACAGATGTTTGTTCCGGGTCTGGTTGTTTCTCTATATATTAAATGTATATATTTACAAAAAAAATGTATATAAGTATTCTATCAGTTATTTGGTTCCCATAGTACAAGCTCTGCTTAGTTTGGGGCTAGATAGCGATGTGTGAAATGTCCAGCAATATTTATTATTATTATTTATTATTTATTTATATTTTTACACTACTTATTCAATGTCCAATAAAGGTTATCATTCGATTATGAATCATCTCTCTAACTTCACGCCTGACCGAGTGGGCCTGTAGCGAAGATGGTAGCGCATACTTATAGCAAAAGGAAGGAAGCGAGTTCAAGTCCCGACCATCTCAAAAATCTTAAGATTTTTCCTAACACGATTATTATATGATTTAATTATTTAACTATTTCTTTCAAACTACTCTATAATGTTGACTTGTCTCATAAAACATAATAAAATTATAAAAGAGTAAGGAAAACAGAGTTTTCAACCTTTTAAGGTTAGCGAATGTCCACCTAGTTAATTACCTTAATCAAGAACTTTGGCCTTAAAGTAACATTAAACACGTTACCGCCGTAACCTTTTGATGTGAGAAATGTAAAATTTCATTTAAATCATGATGTCATATTGCGGTCAACCGCACCACCGCATCGGTTACTTCCCTAAATCACATCATACTGACAAGATCACCTTCACGAATTATAGGCGAATGAACAATCATGTCTAGTTAATTAAAAAATAACCTCAGGCATGAATCCCATCGAATAAAATAAAAAGTAGATGAAATATAAAATCATTAATATGCAAATAAAGCACAGGCAGATTCACCTCAGGTGGTAAACCGGATTGGTTGGTAACAGACAACTTGTCACCTACGAGTATAAGTTTCTGACCAATACTCGTATTAGTGCGAATTACGACTTTCTGCGAAATTATTGAACGGCAATTTATTTTTCCTGTCCAAAGTATTAAGTTTCAATATTAAGAAAAAAATTTAAAATAATTTATGCACGTTTTCTTGAATGGGTTAATAAAATAATTAATTAGGTTGTAAAGCAAGAAAACAGAAACTTGAAATCTATGAATATTCATAAATATTGTTACTACGTACGCAAATTTCTCAAAAAGAAGATTTTTGTAGGGTGACAAGATACTGCTTATATAATTTATTCTCAAAAGAAAATATACATTTCACTTAATGGGAAACAATAGGTTTAAACTTATATTAAATTCAGTGAGAATGCAGAACATTGCAGGTACTTAAAATATAGGTAATAACTAAGGTAATATTCTCAACTTTAAGATTTTCTTAATTCACATACTAAATTTTCCAAACATCATATTATAATATTAATATTTATGTAAATCTATGATTATATTATACAATATAATTATGCATTTTATTTTATATTATCTATATTTTTTATAAATATACGTGTACTATTAATATCTGATTTACGCCGCCGTCCTTATTTTGTTCACATAGATCCTGTCCATCCAAAGGTTGCCTGGAAGAGATCGCTTTTAGCGATAAGGCCACCCATTGTACCTATTGTTTAAGAGTGTATTTTCTTATAAATGATTGTATTTAAATGGTGTGCAATAAAGGAATTATCTATCTATCTATCATGTCAACAAAATCAAGAAGTTGATTATTTGAGTAATATCTCTACAGAGAAACCGTTGAACAAGTAGTTGACAAAAAAGATACGCTCTACGCTTTCCTTGTTTTAGCTGCCTATAATTTTGCTTAAAGACCACTTCCGCATCGACCAATATCTGTCAACATATTTCCACGTTCAGCACCGTCCCATCACAAGAACTCGATTTCATTGACAACCGCCGAGTACAGTATAATGAGTTTTAAATTATTACTGCAGATAAAAAGTAGCCGATCGATGCTCCTATAACCTTTCTTTGTATCGTAACTGAAGATACAGCACGACCAAATAGGTAGAGGCATCGCGAGTCGGAAAGTATTGAAATATTTAAATATTGAATCGGATGTTGAATAAAATGCTGGAATTTATAAGGTGTCAATTGAACACTGCAAATTGAAGTGGTATTGTGAGAGGTACGTGCGGCGGGCGGGCTAAGCCAGGGGCGGGCGCGATGATCGGCACAACGGGCGGCCGCCGGCGTCGCTGCGTCTCCGCATCTCCATGGTAACGCAGCAGTGGGTACATAAGCGATCGCGTGCCCAGCACACCGCACAGATTGCTATAGCCCGGCGAGCGCGCAGCACATACGTGCAGCGGATCACCGGAGATAAATAAGTTCGACGTTTCGTAAATAAAGTGTTATCTTAGTTACGAATCTCAGCTTCAGCGTGAACTTCAGTTAAAAAGTGTTGTGAAAATATTTTATAAACTATTCAAGATGATGTCCTTAGTGTTGATTGTTCTGGGAGGTCTCCTCGCATCGACAGAAGGTTGCGGCCCTGGGAAACAAATGCTAAGTAAGTACCCTTACAAAAAAAACATTCACAAAAATAATTGGAACAAAATAGTAAATCATAACTTTACTACTCACTATAATTTTATCAAATTAATTTCCTTGGGGAAAAGAAATGATATCCTAAAGACATTAAAATGTAGTAAATGACCTAACGTAATCGAATAAAAATTTATGAATGGAACACATAAAGCAAGTCGTGACAGAGGAAATAAATCACCGCGAATAATTGAATATTTAGGTGGCGCCTCTTGTATTTTTTCACTTTTCTAACTTTTTGTGGCTCTTAGTTCTAAAAATAAGTATTTCGTATTTTAATTTTGGTACTCGTTATTTAAAGTATCTTATAGAAATTTTTGACAAGAAGAAGCCATAAATTCGGATGCCGCCACCCAGTCTAGATTTTGCAAACTAGTTTTTGCAAAATGGTGATTCTATTTAGCATACCTACTACCTAGTATGGGTTGAAGTCATAAAATTTTATTGATAGACACCTGTGCTAGCACGCACCGGTCTTATAAATCAGAGAACTCTGACAGATTATGAATTCAGACAGTTGTTAAATTACCTGTTTTAAATAATTTTGGCTAGACTTGGTCATCCATCATAAATAAACTGGAACTTAGTCATCGAACGAAGCATAGGTATTTTGTTTTTGAAATGTACTCTAACGAGAAATGTTCTTTGTTGTAGAATCTGGAGGATTGACGGCGTACGAAAAGCAAGCAATCGTGGACGCACACAATCGACTCCGGCAATCGGTGGCTCTGGGGCAGGTCTCCAGCCAACCACCAGCAGCCAACATGATGGAAATGGTAAGTTTTCTACACCAATATTCAACAAATATATAATAAATTCTTGTTTAAATTTTCCTAATTCTCACGAGTGATCTTTAGTATTTTATTACCTAGCTTTAAATTTTTAATAATCAGTATTGAAAAGACAGATTTATAATACTTTAAGCGTTTGATATTTAAATAATTCAAGGTTTTCTTATTATTTTCTGTTATCAAAAAGTGAACACGATAATAAATTTACGAATTTGAGTATTAAATATGCTCCTACAATATAAATTGTTAAAGATTATCATTGCGATAGTTTTATTCAGTAGATACAATGTTGCAGTACAAGTTGGAAATAAATTTTCGAAATCGTGACAGTTTAATGTCCGTTGTCAACGAGTTTTAAAGTGCGAGAAATTATAAAGGGTTCGCTCTGATTCACTTTTAAATATCGAATCACCTACTTATCTTTTAATTTTATTTGACAGCAGGTGTTAATGATGATGTTTTTTGTTAATAGGTGTGGGATGATGAGTTGGCAGCTACAGCTCAGCGTTGGTCCGACCAATGCGTCCCAGCACATGATCGCGCCGCTCAACGCGATGTCGGTCGCTTCCCGGTTGGGCAGAACCTTGCGGCCACATGGACCACTCGCCCTCCAACCGAGCCAACTGACTCTACCCCCGATTTCAACAAACAGATCAACGCGTGGTTCGATGAAGTTCGCATCTACGGATTCAAACCTATCACCGGTGGACATGGAACTGGACATTACTCTCAGGTAAGCAATCAACGATCAACAATCTAGTAAACTTTTATACATGGAAAGAAAAATACAGAGCCAGATAATAATATTGTATAATCGAGACAATACACTAATATTGACGTTTTTTTGTCTAGCTGGTTTGGGGCGAGACATCCAAAGTTGGCTGCGGATTCACATTCTACTATGACCCCTCCAGAGGCTACACCAAACTATACGTTTGCAATTACGGTCCCGGCGGCAACGTCATCGGATCTAAACCTTACGAGAAGGGTAATCCATCTTGCACAAACTTCGGACTCACCGAGTCCAGAAAATACTCCGGTCTTTGCTGTAAGTACCTTAGTCATCACTTTAAATTAGATGTCAATGTCATTCGCAAAACCGATCCGACCAGTCAAGATGAGTCTGAATTTCGTTGTCATTCCGATTCATTATGCTTCATTAGCAAGAATTTCCATAATGTATCGTTATTTTACGATCACCTCAATATGGTCTTATCTTAATGGTTTTTATTTATTGTTGCAGCGGCCAGTTTCACGGCCACATCATCATACCAAACCGTGGACAACTCCAATAGCTACATCTCGAATGTCATCCCCGACAGCACAGGCGACACGCACGGCTTCAACTACCAGTACAGCAACCAGTTCTACAATCAGTACCACAATCAGTATCAGTACCAGTACCAGCAACCTGAGACCTACTACCAGCCTGAGACCACCTCCTTTAGACCACTCCTCAGTATCTTCAAAACCGCCTCCAATCTATTCAACAAGCCGAAACCTCAAGTTAGGATTGGAACAGTTTTCGTATAAAACTACGGGCAGTTTCTTTACAATAATAGCAGTATTTTTAAATTATTACAGTAACGATTGTGTTACTTGACTGATTTATTCGAGACCGCTCGTAGTAAGTTTCGGAACATTGTAGATAGTATTTGTTATTCCTTGGTTTTACAAGGAACTTGTGAAGCACCCTATATTAAAATGTGTAAGATACTCTACCGATGATGTGTGAAGGTCCGGTGATATTATACAATGCGATGCTGTCGTGAATGGCCTTCTAGTATTAGTTAGCAAAGAGTGTCAAAACGTTGATATTTAAGATAGTTTAGATATTTATATTTTTAATAAATATTATTATGAAACTTGATATGAATTTTAATACCTACCAATAAATTTGACTCGATTCCATTAGTGATATTGTCACTTGGGAAAATTGCGTCACCTTTTCCGATTATTATTAGTTGAATCCATTTGGCATAATGAGAAGAAGATCTACATAAGTAGGATTTTAATTTATTCATTTCAACTCCTATATCTGACAAACATAACTTCAACGCTTCATTGATGTGATGTGTCGATATATTTTGTGTTGTGTATTTGAATGTAATTATAGATTTAATCTGAAATAAAATTATTATTATTATTACTATAACACGGGTAAACGGAAGTTCAATCTAAAACGAATTTTACTACGCGTAGTATAACGTAGTAAACTACAGTAGAGCAACCAAAGTGTTATTATTTGTGTCTGTCTGTAGAAACTGGCATTTATCAATAATAGTTGAGTGTCTGTTGACTGGTTTTACTTCATGCCCAGTGGCACGTGACGAGACATTGATCCACTCATCTGAGTGCGTTTACTAGACACGAGCCGGTTATTATCCATTGTTTTCTATGGGAAAGGAAAATATGCAATTCGGTAGCATCGTAACAAACATTGGAATTTTCTGAATGAATTTTTATGTCTTCATCGGCGTCTACTTGTCACTTGAAAGAGTCATTTGAATGTCATCTTTCTAACCAGTTTTGTAAAAAAATGTAATCTAACTCATTCATTAAATATAAATAATTGTAGATAGTTTTATCCTATTATAGATTGTTACTACGAATTTAACCCTTCACAATTATAACAGCTATATTTTACGACCTATTTGAACTATATTTAATAGAGACATTCTCATTATATGTTTAACAAGTCTAAACGGGAAAAGCAACGGTCATAATCCTGCCGCTGTCAATGAAGGATACTATGCGTGAAACCAATACAGTCAGCAGATAATGAACGGCAGATGTATACATACATGTTTGTTTTGAAACATGAGATAGTTTGTAAACAAATAATAATCTAATGATTCTTCATTTTACGAAGATCAAAAAAAGTTAATTACTTACGTGTTGTGAAGTAGTGAAATATTTAAGCATTTAAGTGAAAAAAAGAAAGGCAGTCTAAATATTAGCAGTCCGTAACAGAAGTTCGACCTAATATAATGCGCGCAGCCAAAGATGAGACTTGACGGATTGAAAATGGCCTGAGAACTATCTACTGCGCAGGTATGACCACGTGATCCGTCATGTCTCATTTTTGGCTGCTCGCATTGTACGACTACTAAGTTTTTTTTTAATTATCTTTAATTGGTTCATTATTTTGTGATTTGTTTTGTTTACTTTTTATTTCGTTGTTGTTAGTTATAAACTAGTCGTTTGCCAAAAATATCCCATAAAAACAAAATAACATTATTTGTAATCCTTGACTACGAGTATCAAAATAGTGCCACAAAATTCATAACCAAATCTCTTGGCCTACAGTTTCAATCAAATTACAGGTAACGGGAGTTCATTTTTTTCGGTTATACTTTTTGGAGTATAAATTGCAGTTATCCTGGATTTCAGACTCTTCTCTATATTTGTGTCACTAAAGCTACATGCATACAAAATTTCAGCACCGGTGTACCCTGTGATTAATAACAAATAAATAAATATTGCTGGACATTTCACACAGCGCGATCTAGCTCCAAACTAAGCTTAGCTTGTACTATGGGAACCAGATAACTGATAGAATACGTATATACATTTTTTTTGTAAATACATACTTATAATATATAGAGTAACAACCAGACCCGGAACAAATATCTGTAGATGCAAACATTTGTTAGGTGGCAGGAATCGAACCCGCTACCTCCTGCGTCTCAGTCGGCTATTCGCCCACTGCACCACGGAGGTCATCAAAGTTCTGTTTTATTATGCCTAATAACTTAAAAACTACAAGATTTAAACTAAAAATAAAAACGGGGTCGAAATGTGCCGATGAAGACCTTTCATTTGACGTTCCATTTGACCGGATAGTCTCATTTTGTTTTTTTTACCCCTCTTGAACCCCAATATATCAACAATCCCCTCACATTTGTAGCTCATTTTGACACATCAGGACCGTGCTAACACTTCCTACCTACCTATATATCAAATTTCACGATGATCAGATCAACGCTTCGAAAGTTATCCTCGGACAAACAGACATACATACATACATACTTATACATATACTACATACATACATACAATGCCAATTTGCCCAAGTGGATTTGGAATTGGATTCGTTTTCAGATCAAAAAAAAAGCTTCACCCTTCCGATCATTAAATAACCAAGGACTCATAATGAAGACATAGTGATAAAGACTGGCCTAGTGATACTGACTGAATGATGTAATGTGGGTTCTTGTGGGGTGGTTTAGTGGTTGGATGTGGAGAAGTGTTTATGATGTAGACGTGTTTACTAATCCGGCGTAAAGAGTTTTCTCCAAACAAAAAATTAATGTATTGTACAATACAACAATACATATTAAGCTTTGGCCTGACTAATTATGCCGAGTGCGCGTGCGTGATGTGTGTGCACACCGCATCTATATTTTTGAGGACAAATAATTTAAATACAACAGTTATTTATATAATTATACTTGACGCGCTGCAGTACCTTCATCACTATGTCTTCAATAAGAGATATAGGGCCTTAGTTATTGAATGATCGACCTTAGTAGTAAAAATGTGTGTAATGTTATTTTATTTTTAAACGTTTTAATACAATATATTGAATAATAAGTTTTTTGTAGAAAAAGTACTTTTTCAAAACAAGGTTTTATAAAATTCATAATCGGAACCGCAAGCAGATTCAAATGAGCCCAAACACTAGTAGCCTACTAGTATCCATTCAGAAGTTCCGTTGTCTAGCATCCGTCTCCGTCATGAGACCACCTCCATGGTATCATATTATTGCATTGTCACCGAAGTTACATATGTAATTCCAAATTTCAGCTCAATCGGTTGAGGGGAACGGTTTTAAAATTCAGTTGCAAGATTCCACCCGGACAAACATACATTGCAAGTTAATAAAAAGCTTGTGAAAAATCAATCACACGCTAGATAAAAACCGTTCATCCCTCTTCGGTCCAGTTTTGCCAATCTTCTATTGTTCCAAACCTATGCTACGGGTAGCTAATAACCAAAGTTAGTGCTCTAAGTTTTGTTACAAGGACTTTGATTTATACCTACCATAAATACTAATCTACCAATCTTATTACCTAACTGGTAATTTTTATTCATAGAATGAAAGTAACTGAGATCTCCGTATATTCCGTTTCAAGTACTCACCTAAATAAAATTATGTAATACCTATATGGTATTGTTTCAAGCGGTAAGTAAGCGCCCCCGACACCAGACTCATTAGCTCATACGAATTTATTCTTGTTTTCAGGGAGTTTTGTCCGATTTAATCTTTCGGCGGTAACAACACAAGAGTAGAGTTGCCAAGTGTCCATGACCTCGGCTGATCACCTCTGGACATACTTATTAAAACATCAAATAAGCGCTGTAGGTGTCAAAACCAATACACGTCGATTCACACTCACTTCATAAGGAATAAAAACTACAATTTCAAACTAGTAGTTACATGAAAATAATGCAAATAAAAAAGAGACACCTGAGCAAGCAACAAAATTGCACCTTTTTTGTAGGAAAGAATTGTAAAACTAGGATATAAGAATTTGTTATACCTGGATACGTTGGACATGGTTTTCAATAGGCTGATTAACATACTTATCTACGACATTTATTATGGCTGTTGTCTAGAAAAATTCAGAGTGCAAAATATCGAAAATACCTTTAGTATTATGATTCGTATCACGTACCAACAAGATTTTAAAACGGACTTGTAGTTAAGCTAGCGTGACTTTCAATAATATACAAGATTCTGGACGAAAGTTAAAATCTTGTTAATAATTCCTTCAACAGGTAAAGTTTAAATAGGAGGGTTTGCAATATGTCATAAAGATCCGCTCAAAGTAACTAAAAAACACTATTATTTTTCACAGGTATCCTATTGCTTTTTTCGTATTTGCAATAAAAGCGTGGTGTACAAAAATATTGTTAGGTATCTATAATTGTGGTCGGATTCGACAGGTTTCAGAATACTACCAACAAACAACAAAACCTAATGCTACAACATTGCAATATCGTCCTGTCGAAATATTGATCCAAGAATAACTAGTGTTTCTGCGTATTATTTTTAGATTTAAAGTGAACTTTGGTGCTTATTATTATACTATACTATATATATATATATATTATATATGATATATATTATGCTATACTTATTTTTTTTAAGAATAAAGAAAGAAAGAAAGAAAACATTTTATTCATAAATCCACACAGTCATAAAGAAAAAAAAAAATAAACACAACAACAATAAAACCGAAACTAAGACTAACAAACTAACAAATTAAAGAGCTCTGTGTGGGGATGAATTGGTACTCAGCTCAGCATGATGCTACGGCATGTTAATATGCCGCAGCGCTGGTCTTCCGCTGAGTCCAGTTTAGAATAAGAATAAGAATAAGTTTATTTCACAACTTAGGAATACAAAGTGCATTGCATTCTATATAAACGAACAATGGCTATAAATTTAAGAAACAGTATAAATAATGTAAACACTATGGTTTCGGAACATACCTCCCGTGCCAGTTAAAAACTGTGTTACGGCGAGGTAGCTCTTCACTCCCCATGAAGGGCAAACACTTATTTTAACCTTGTATCTTAAACATAATTAGAGTAACTTGTTAGGTAGACTTGTTAGGTATCCAGATTGTAAGGTATTGCAAAACAAACATGAAACAAATAAACAATAAATATCTATGATTATCTATGGAAAACTAGTTTACCACTAACTAAGGCTAATTTTACCTAATTTAAACTAACATGCAAAACATATATATATTTATAAAATAAATATAACTTACAACTACGAGTAAGTCCCCAGTCCCGAGTCCCCAATACCGAAATTCGCAAGCGGACTAAAGTTCAAGACGTTAGCAAGCGTATACTGGGACTCAAATGGAGTTGGGCTCCTGCCCAACTCCATGTGGCCAGGCGCCGTGATGACAGGTGGAGCAAGGTGCTGTTTGAGTGGTGGCCCCAAGATGGAACCAGGAACGCAGGTCGTCCACCGGGAAGATGGGTCAAGGACGTTATAAAAATCGCAGGTCGCATGTGGGTTAGAACATGTGGGGTAGAAGCGTTTATCCGATCATCGTGAAATTTAGTATAAAGGTAGGTAATGATGCCACAATTTTGGTATGACTCAATGAGCTAAATATTTATAAATAAATAAATATCTCTGGACCTTTCACACAGCGCTATCTAGCCCCAAACTAAGCATAGCTTGTACTATGGGAACCAGATAACTGATTGAACACTTATATACTTCTTTTTTTTTGTAAATACATATGTAGAGGTCCTACCCAGGCTTCATTGATAGACTCGGTGCAAAAGTGGACTGTATTTATTTTTCTTCTTAGTTGCTAGTTTACAAGGTATAAATCGCGTTCTTGAATGATCACAAATTTCTGCTTGAAAACGGTCTATCTTTATACAAAACTACTCCTCGCCCTAGCCATGGTGCGGGGATCGTAATTCACGCTTTCACAAATCATGTTATACAATTCTTAATACATCGAAGCTTCCAGCAAAGTTAGACGGGGACTTACATGTAGCTATCTCACTCTTTTGACCTTTACAAGTTTAAACTGTTACAAATCTTAGCTACCTGTTAACATTTGAATCTGATTCGATCTTATAACTACCTAATACATTTCAAATCTAGATTCGATCCTTCCCCGTCTTTGATCGTCCGTTACAGTCTCCCCCCGGCGCAGATCCTCGCAGCCTTCTTATTCAATCGGGAGGACGATCAACCTTCTCACTGGCCTCCGGAAAACGCCTCCCCGCGTCCGCACCTCAGCGCTCCGAACTACTCCGTCCGGACCCGTAATCACGCGCTCGATCTGGCCCCGCGGCCATACGTTCCGAGGTAGCAAACCGTCCGCGATTATGACGACGTCCCCTTCTTTGACGTTCTCTTGCTGTCTTCTGACGTCGCCTCGCGGCGCCAACGTAGGCAAGTACTCGTCGATCCAGCGCTTCCAAAAGGAGTTTGCCAGAGCTTGTGCGGCGCGCCACGTCCTTCTGTCGGCTACGTCGCAGTCTCCCACATATGGCAAACCTACTGCCGTCCCCAATAAAAAGTGGTTCGGCGTTAAAGCTTCCTTTTCCTCTGGGTCCACGGGTACATGCGTTAAAGGCCGCGAGTTCACGGTGTGCTCGATTTCTGTCATTAGCGTATTCAATACCTCTTCTTGCGGGGCACGTTCATTTAAGGTGATGGCTAGGGCTCTCTTCACCGTTTTTATCATTCGCTCCCAGGCTCCCCCCTGGTTTGGCGCACCAGGGTCGATGTACCGCCACTCGATCCGCTGTTTGAGTGCGTACTCTTTTAGGCCTGGGAGCCATTCTTCGTACGCCTTTCTTAGTTCCACTTCCGATCCGTGGAAGTTCGTTCCATTGTCTGATACGATTGCACTAGGAGTCCCCCGTCGGGCAGCCATTCGCCTGATAGCCATAATAGCCGAGTCGGTGCTGAGACTCGCTATAAGCTCCACGTGTATAGCTCTCGTTACTAGACACGTAAAGAGCATACCCCATCGCTTCTCACGGCGCCGCCCGATCGCCACCCACATAGGGCCGAAACAATCGATGCCGCAGTTAGTGAACGGCCTCGTGTTCATATCTAGGCGCATCCTCGGCAAGTCACCCTTTACTGGCTTCTTTGGGTTCGCTCTCCTTATCTTACACAGCGTACAATCGTTCAGAACCGTTCTGACCGCCGGACGCAACCGCAGTATCCAAAATCGCTGGCGCAGATTATTCACGATCTGTTCTCTGCCCGCGTGCTTATTCTTCTCATGTTCCCGCCTGATCAGTAGACGTGATAAGCGGTGCGCTCCGTCCAGAATGGGTGGATCCTTCAGGTGATCCGGTACTGTAGCGGCGTTGATCCTACCGCTCAGCCTTATTATTTCATCGTCACCGTACTTAGGGTCGAGTTGGTACAGCCTGCTCGTTCGATCGACGCTCATCCCTTTCTTCAGGCGCTGGACTTCGTCAGGGAAACATGCTCGCTGCGAGTCTGATGAGCAGGCGTTCTGCCTCCCGCAGTTCTCCCATCCCAAGCTGCCCACCGCGTCGTTGACATTTCTTTAAAAATGTGAGCGCGTGGGCCAGCGTGCGAACTAACCGTTCGTGGGATGAGAACCTGCTCATGTCGATGAGCGTTGATCCCTGGCTCACGTGCGCTGCACATGTTCTCTCTTCGTCTTGTTCTGGTGGCGATGAAACCTCTACAGGCCAACGTTCTTCGTCTTCAAATAGAAACGCCGGTCCCGTAAACCATCTATCGTCGCTCCGTAGCTGAGTGTTCCTCGATCGCGTTGCGTCGTCTGCTACGTTAAGCGCTGTGGGCACCCACCGCCATTGTTCTGGGCGAGTTAACTCTGCTATCTCCCCGAGTCGGTGCGCCACGTACGGAGTGAATCTCGTTTCGTCGTTCCTAATCCAATGTAGCACCGTCTTTGAGTCGCTCCAAAATGTTACATTTGTTTCTAAGTCGTGGCTTTTGACAATCTCCGCGGCAAGTCTAGCGGCGATTAAGCTAGCCTGCAGCTCCATTCGTGGTATGCTCTGTGCCTTTAGTGGCGCAACCTTCGCCTTTCCTGCTACTATAGCGATGCTCATGCCGTCTTGGCTGACATTTCGCCAAAACGCGACCGCAGCGAACGCCTGCTCGCTGGCGTCACAGAAAACATGAAGTTGTCGCTGTATTATGTCTGGTCTTGCGTCGTAACATCGCGGCAGTCTTAGGTCGGCGACGTAGCGTAAATTATTTTGCCATTCAAAAAATGTCGCCGCCTCCTCGGCTGGCAAAGGTTCATCCCAATCCACGTTCTTTTTCCACAACTCTTGTAACATGATCTTCGCCGTAATCGTGTATGGACTCAGCAGGCCTAGTGGGTCGAACAACGACATAACTGCACCCAATGCCTCCCGCTTCGTTGGCGTTCGTGCCACATTCTTAACATCTTCAGGTACGCGAGGCATGGCAGTGTTAAAGGTGAGTTCATCCGTGTCGGTAATCCAAAGAATACCCAATGTCTTGCCATATACATGTGCATTGGCCGCTAGCTCTTTTGGTGCATGCGCTCGGTTCTCCGGGGTAATACTATCCAGTAAGCCTTCACGGTTTGCGCTCCAGCTTGCAAGTTCAAAACCCGCTTGTTGATGCACCTCTTGCACTTGTGCTATAGCTCTGGCGGCTATCTCTTCCGTTTCAAAGCTGTCCACCCAGTCGTCCATGTAGTGGTTCCGGGTTATAGCGTCAAACGCTAGCGGGTGTGTCCGCTCGTGATCTTTTGCGTTCCTGTTCCTGACGCTATGAGCCAGAAATGGAGAACTTCTCGCTCCGAATATCATGGACTTCATCATGTACTTCTGCGGTGGATCTGTTCGGTTGTCGCCGCGCCATAGAAAGTGTTGGGCTGGACGGTCCTCTTGCCTTATGGTCACCCTCAGGAACATGTCCCGAATGTCCGCAGTGACCGCGATCGGCTTCGTTCTGAAGCGAAACAAGACGCCATGTAATGTCTGTAGTAGATCTGGTCCGTCCAGCAGCGCGTCATTGAGACATGTTCCATTAGCGCACGCGGCTGCATCGAAAACCATTCTAAACTTCCCCGGCTTGTTGGGGTTTGTCACCGCGAAGTGAGGGAGAAACCAGAGACGTTCGTTCTGACTCTGTTCCTCCTCGCTTTTTACTGCATATCCCTTTTCTAGCAGCTTCTCCACTTGCGCGGTGTATGCACTTCTAAACTCCGGCGATCTGTCCATCTTACGTTCGATCCCATGTAAGCGTCGTATGGCCATGTCGTAGCTGGGCGGCATCTTCACCTCATCGCTGGCCCAAGGTAGTCCCACTTCAAAACGACCGTTCACTCGTCTCGCTGTTCTGTCGAAAATGCTTTGAGCCCGCTCATCCTTTGCGTTTGGCTTTCTTTTAATTGAAACGCCCAAAGCATCTATCTCAAAGTGTGCTTTCACGAGCTTGCTTAATTCCTCGTCTTGGTCGTTCAAAGTATGTCCGTTCTGGACACCTTGGCACGTATGGACGTGTAGTACCGTCTCCTGCTGTCTTATTGTGCTCCTGGGGATTGATCCATGGATAACCCATCCCAGCTGCGTTAGTGATGCAGCTGGCTGGTTTCTCTTCCCTGTCAGAAGCTTCCTCGTCACAATAAGATGCCAGTTGTCGGCCCCGATGAGTATGCGTGGCTTCGCTGACGCATAGCACACGGCTTCTGGACGGAGTTTCCTTAAGTGCGCGTATTTTAACACATCGGTACTGACGAGTTGATTTCCTAAGGTCAGGTTCTTCACAGTGCGCGCTGTGATCCGATGTGAGTCCGACTTGTGTCCTCGGATCACGATATCCACTACCCGGCTCTCGGGTTCCCTCTGACTAGTCGTAGCCCCCACGATGTTCAAGGCTTTTGTCGGGCCTTCCGTTCCGATCATCGCGGCGATCTCTTCATCGATCAGAGTTATCGTTGATCCTTCGTCCAGTAACGCATACGTATTCATTTCCATTCCGTTACTGCCCTTAATCACGACTGGACACACCTTCAGTAGGACTTGATTCTTTGCTGTTACATGCGCAGATGCAGTGATGGCTGATTCTTCGGTCTGGCCCTGCTCACTGGCACCCTCGTTCCTTATTTTCGGCGCATGTAACAGTGCGTGATGCGGACGTGTGCATTCACCTACTCCGCATCGCTTGCTCTTGCACATAAAGCGTCTATGCTTGCTGCTCAGACAGCGAAAACATATGCCTGTCTCTTTGGCCCATTCCCATCTCTTGTCTACTGGCATCGCCGCAAGCTTTTTACACTCGACGGTTCTATGGTTGCCCCCGCAGCAACGGCACTCGTTCTTGTCCGCTGCTGCGTTCTTGCTCGTTGGGGCTTCCTTCTCCGATGCCGCGTTCTGTGTAGCGTACACCGACCCACGATTTCGTTCGTTCACCCTGGGTCGCTGCTCTGTGGGTCGGGCCTTTGAAGTGCTCTGCGAAGGCGTAGCTGTATACGCGTATCGCATTGCGCGATCTGCCTCTCTCATCAGGAACTGGGACAGCGTCAATATTTCTGGTTCATTTCGGCTGCCGAATTCCTCTGCATAGTCGCACCATTTTGATCGGATGTGCGGTGTCAACTTCTCGGCTACCTGTCGCGCAAACATCGGGTTCTGCAGGTAGCCGCGTTGGTCCATACAAGAGATGGCGGTTACTACGTTCTGTAGTTTGATGGCGAAAGCGTTTAATTCGCCTGCGGTCGCGCCCAGTCGCGGTAGCTTCTTAATCTCTTCTAACGCGTTGTCTATAATCATCTCTGGGCGACCGTAACACTGCTCCAAAGTCTTCATTATAACTGCCGGTTCGGTTGCAGTGTATAACAAAGCCGACACTGCTTGACGGGCTTCGCCTTTCAGGCATGTTCTAAGCCTCGCTAGATTCTCAGCCGATGAGATCTTGTGGATGGTCGTCGATTCCTTCATGGCTGCCTTGAACGGTAGCCAATCCCCCGCAGCACCTCCGAATACAGGTAGGTCGTACGTCTGTCTCGGAGGTGGTCTACGGTGGGCCATCTTCTCTATGGCTTCCGTTAACCGATCAATCCCTCTGTCTCGCGTTCGGTCCGGCGTGAGTGATCTGTCTCGCAGTTGTTCTGGCTCCCCCCGTTTATGATGGCGTTGGAGCCAGTCCTCTATTCTGTGTTCTGTGTCTAGGGCTCCGTTCCGTGCACCCGTGCCCTGGATGCTTTCTTGTTCATCTTCTTCCCGTATTGTAGCGACTTCGGCAATCAACCTCTTCCTTATAAGTTCCGCTTGAATATGGAGCTCTTGCCTCTTGATCTCGGCAAGTCGTTCTTCAGCTTCAAATTCAATTTGCCGTATCCTTGCCATCGCGCTGGCGCTGGAGCGTTGCGAGCGGACGGACGGGGCACGCCGGCGTTCGGGCTCGGCGTGTGCGGTCACTCGCGGTGCTACCTCGGTCGCGGGCGCGGGCGCGGTCGTCTCTGACGCTACGCGAGCGGAGGAGGGTCCCGCTTCGGCGGGTCGCGGCTCAACGGGAGCATTCGGAAGCGCGGGTTCGGACGGGGACGCGGGGTAGTCTTCGTAGACGCGAAGTGCAGCCTTCTTCCCCCTCGTCACGGGTGGGCTCCTGGTGGTCATCTTCTTCAGCACTTGATGCCCCTACCTACCTAGCGGTCCCTAACACTAACACTAAAACCGCCCTAAGGCGTTTACCCGCTATTCCGACCGTTTGGCACCGTTAGGTGGCCGGAATAAACGGGCCGTGGACCAGCCACGTGAGGGGGTGGGGGGTCTTCACTCTTCGGGTGACGTCCTCGTTCGGTCGTCTTCAACGGACGCGGGCTTATCTTCAGGCACCCCGTGCCCTTGCGCCGGTCTTGACAACGTCGCACGTCGCACCGTTGGGTGATCTTCAGGCACCCCGTGCCCTTGCGCCGGTCTTGACAACGATGCTCGTCGCACCGTTGGGTGATCTTCAAGCCCGCGCCGTCTCTTCAGTGGTTATACGATGTAACTGTTTCTTGAAACCCAGTGGAGCGGGTCTTGTCGGCTCCGCAGGAACAACTGGTCCGGTCGTCTCAGGAACGGCTTATCCGGGTCGGAGGACCAAAACTTGTAGAGGTCCTACCCAGGCTTCATTGATAGACTCGGTGCAAAAGTGGACTGTATTTATTTTTCTTCTTAGTTGCTAGTTTACAAGGTATAAATCGCGTTCTTGAATGATCACAAATTTCTGCTTGAAAACGGTCTATCTTTATACAAAACTACTCCTCGCCCTAGCCATGGTGCGGGGATCGTAATTCACGCTTTCACAAATCATGTTATACAATTCTTAATACATCGAAGCTTCCAGCAAAGTTAGACGGGGACTTACATGTAGCTATCTCACTCTTTTGACCTTTACAAGTTTAAACTGTTACAAATCTTAGCTACCTGTTAACATTTGAATCTGATTCGATCTTATAACTACCTAATACATTTCAAATCTAGATTCGATCCTTCCCCGTCTTTGATCGTCCGTTACAACATACTTATAATATATAGAAAAACACCCAGACACGGAACAAATATCTGTAGATCATGCAAACATTTGTTCCGCGGCGGGAATTGAACCCGCTACCTCCTGCGTCTCAGCCGGCTATACGCCCACTGCGCCACGGAGGCAGTCAGGAGGTTGGGGGGTTTTTGAGATATTGGGGTTCATGAGGGGTAAAAAAATTAAAATGAGACTATTAGGTCAAGTGAGACGTCAAATAAAAGGTTTTTGTTAGTACATTTCGACTCCGTTTTTATTTTTAGTAAAGTTGTTGTAGTTTTTGAGTTATTAGCCATAATAAAAACTAAACTTTGACAAAATTCACAGGGTACACCAGTGAACCTACAGTGCTGTAATTTGGTATGCGTGTAGCTTAAGTATCACAAATATAGGTCAGAAATCTAGAATAACTGCAATTTGTACCCCAAAAAGGTAAACCAATTAACATGAACTCCCGTTACCTGTAATTTGAATGAAACTGTAGGTAAAGTTATTTGGTTATATATTTCGTGGCACTATTTTGATCGTCAAATAATATTTTTAGTACGAATAATATTTTTTTTGTTTTTATGGTAGACTCGCGAGTTCTCAGTTTGGGGCGAACCACTAGTTTATTTATTTTTCGATTTCTTGTGTAGC
The DNA here is from genome assembly GCA_963924445.1 of Philereme transversata. Lineage (NCBI taxonomy): Eukaryota > Metazoa > Arthropoda > Insecta > Lepidoptera > Geometridae > Philereme > Philereme transversata. Next base: position 13,053,850 of record OZ004353.1, read on the forward strand.
CTTCTTGTGTAGTAGTCTTCGTTCGTACTAAGTTATCACGGCATGCAAAATGATGGACGTCAAATCGGAACTATTAGATTTACTGTGTAGGAAAGTACTTAATAATTCGTAAATTTATTAATCTTTGATTTTACTATCTCTGATAGGTCTGTCATAAAAAAGAGACTGACAACTAAACAGAAGCTAAATTTTATCTTAGTTTGTTTGTTTGTTTATTGCACAAAAAGAAAAATATACACATGTAGGAATTAATGCTAAAATCATTTTCTACCAGTGAACCGTGACCGGTAAAAAACTGTTCTGTAAGTTAATCTCCGTTTATAAATAACGGTACGGGTCTTACCATAAAATAATTTAAACACTGTTTAGCCTGTACTTAAAAAAATCGTATTCAAAAATTGGTAGGATTTTTTGTAACACGCGTTAAACAGTTGCTTAACTTTTTTGTGGTAATAAGGTACATGTTTAGGTTTAGTTCTGAAAATAAATAATACCAAATCGATTTTATACGTTTTAGCGTATCAAATTTCTGATTTATTCCACACCTGCGATGTTAATAAAATTTACATTACCCTAAAAATAAAGCTTTGATTTATTAATTGTATGTAAATGAATCACTATATTTCCAAAACAATATTATTTGATGTTTTAAAAATTATAGTAATTTTAAACCACTAAAGAATCTCAGTGATGTTCGAAGATTGTAGTACCCTCCTAGTTTTAATAAATAGATAAACTTTTTTTAATTATCGAATGGTTTCTTACCTGATAATACTCCAAAGATACTTTCTTTGGAGTAAATCAGTTGATTACTATTAATGTTTTTCTTTTTTATCATTAGTCTACCTTCAGAAGAAAACTCTTAGAAGGGTTAAGTTAGTCCTTGTACATGTTCCTTTGTTAGCTTTTTGTCTCTAATCGATTTGTAACGGGCCGGACCTGAATGGTTCCTCCACAGTAACAAATTCAGAAAGAAACATTCGTTTTCGTAATATTATAAAAGATTAATATTTATGAATAGCACATACTTGTTCATTCAGTCATTACGTATTTAAATCAATCTGGGATTTAGAAAAAGCTGCAATATATTATAACGCCTAGTGCCATCTCTTGGATTACTCATCTATTGTATGCGGTGTTTGATCTAGATAAATTGTAAATTGGCATACTATCACGACGCTAGATGATAGTAGCTGTTGGATGAAGTGACGTGGAGATTGTACAAAATGATTTATCATCTATGGGAAGAGTTGCGCTACTCGCCGGAAGGGGGTCGACTGACTAGCAATTTGTCAATGGGCAGAGTTCCACTGCTTACCGGTAGGGGATCGACAGACTATCAAGTTCTCTATGAAATAGGTTTCAATACACGGCATTATGGGTATGCAAGTAGAAGGCGAAGCTGGATAGAACGGAATATTGTCTATGCTATCATAAATTCGGGGATGAATTAATATGAAACTTCGTGATATTACAAAATAATAATATTATTAATAGAAAATAATTGATTGTGCATTTTTTCTTTGAATTACGTGAAGCCATTTGTTTACTGTTGAATAAATTTAGTATTTGTATAAAATAATTTATCATCTGTGAAGAGAGGTTTCGCTACTCGCCGCTAGAGGTTGGAGACGGCGGTTCGAGGGCGGAAGTACGGGGGGAAGGGACTGAAGGCCTTAAATACGACGGAGCGGCGACGCTCGATCTCTTTTTTCTCGTGAATCTATCGGAGCTCTTTGGTCTCGTGCTCTTTTCCCTGGTGATCTTCTCGGGGCTCTGGTTTTCTCGTGACCTTCTCGGGGCGCTTTCTCGGGAGTGGTGATATCTCGGTATCTTTTCGTTGGGGACATTGCTCGTGGGCTCTTGGGTCGCGCTCTTTGCTCGTGGGCTTTTGCCTCGTGGTCTTTCCCTCGTGGTTTTTCACCCGCTAGCAGCCTGCGGAGACACCCAGAGAATACCAAGGTACGTGCTTGTTAATTTTTACTTACTGCCATTTTAATTATTGTTCTTGTGTTAATGTTTGGTAACCGGATTCGTGCAGGAATGTATTGAATTGGATCCAAACAGAGTAATTTATTTGTGTGAATTTAAATGTAATTGTTGTATATCCGAGTTATTTACATTGAGGGTTAAATGGGGTAAATTTTGGATGGAAAATGTTAGAAGTCTAGATTTTTTTTATTCTGAGGGTAGGAATTTTTACTTATTGCCATTGGCAATTATTGTTCTTGTGTTAATGTTTGGTAATCAGATTCGTGCAGGAATGTATTGAAGTGGATCCAAACAGAGTAAATTATTTGTGTGAATTTAAATGTAATTATTGGATATCCGTGTTATTTACATTGAGGGTTAAATGGGGTGAATTTTGGATGGAAAATCTTAGGAGCCGAGATTTATTTTATTTTGAGGGTAGGAAAAATTAGTGACGGTTAAAGTGAATGCTCCTGAAATACAGAATGTGGAATTAGGATTCCATGTATTGGTTCGGGAATAATTGTTTTGAATTGCGGGGTGCTTATTTAATAAGATAGTTAACGTTGGGGATTGGCATCTTACCGTGGCATTTTCTTTTAGTTTAACAATGTTGTCGGTAGGAATCTTGTTAACCGGTAGGGTAGGAAACGCATCAGGGACGGTAGATTCTATAATAGTCTAATAATCAAATTAATTTGGATCATATGATGGGATGGGAGGCGTTAGGAAATACTTTCCATTACGTTCTATTTATTCTAAAGATGTACGGACAGATTGGCATCAGTATTGCATTTTAAGAAATGATTGGCTCAGGATTATATTACACTAAATACAAAATAATCTTTCACGTTTGATGTTTGTATTGGCAGCGATTTGTTTAACTACTTCTATATTCTATTTCTATTTCTATGGTCATAAAAGAACGGTGGATTCATTGGAAAACATAGCTTATGTTATAACAAAGACACAGGAATGTGTAACCTATTGACGGTATAATATTTCTTAGATTGAGTTATCTAGTAAAGAAAAAATGTGGGTAGGAAGATTGGATTCCTAAGTTTGATACGAGTATCTGTTGTTATTCTACGTTGGAAAAGGAAATATTTTAATATAGCATACGGTATAAAAATATATCAGTATGTAGAACAAAATTCATGTAATAAACTAAACTTAAATGAGAGGGCAATTGTGCTTTTAAGGACGGTGGTTTCAAAAAATACACTTTGTAAGATTGAATACAATGTTGAAATTATAAGATGGACTTGTGAAGTTTGACAATGAAATGAGCTCGGATTCAAGGAAGTAAATAATCTAAGTAAGTTGATCTGATGTTGATAGAATCTTTGAAGGCTAAAGCGCTGGGCTTAATTAGAAACAGATGCGAGAAAAAAGGTCTGTTTTCTATTCTACGGAGCCAAGGAAATGAAATTCCGTTAAGATTCATCAGCATTGTTAACTGAAAAGGTACTAGAAACATGAATTCATGGTCAAACTACAGTAAACTAAAGACTTCGATAGCTACATAATTAAAGCACTTATCTATTTCATGCAAACTAGCCGTTCGGAAAAGTACTAAATACGTCTAGCTTCATTATGGGGTTTTACTAAGTTCTACATTTTAGTGCATTCTGGTAGTGAATTTAAGAATGGGTTAATTGATAGGTTGCCTAGGTATGTTTAGGCTGAGTGTTTTGGCAGATAGATAGTAGGGAGCGGCTATTTTTAGGATCGGAATCGAAAAGGGTAGGGTTCTAGAATAGGCTACGAAGAACCTAAATCGAATGGGTTTAGTTCTAAAAATAAGAACTTTACTGATTCGCAAGATAACCAAAACAGAATCTACACTTTGCAAAAGATTATGACCTCTAATTCCCTTAATAACGAGTAGGAACAACAGACTACCCACATACAATTTTTATGTTGTCTCAAATATAAGGTTAAGTATACCTAATAATACTTTTAAATTGTGGAAGAGAGATGTCCAGTCTGGTAGTCGAATCTCAGTGTCTTCACAGCGGTGGTGGGGCTGTAGACCTAAGATATTTAAACAAGTGTCTTAGCCACAATTATTAATGTCGATAATCAGTTTGTAGGTAGATCAATACGTTCCCAGTGGGTAGGCTATAACTTTGGCACCAAGCTTACAATAGGTAGATCACAATTATCACTAACTAGAGTTCTATGGGTATGTCAATGTGTTTAGATAGGTTTAATTCTCTCATAAAGTAGGTAGCATGATCTTTGGTACTAGACTCAAATTCCTTAAAAGAAACTGAGTTATTACGGATATCGCGACGTGTGGGTTCCTACCGCAATACTAGATAAATCACGAGGCCAAAATTATTAATCACAATACACTCTTATAGCAGATGTTAATAGGGTTGATAAATTATAAATTAGGTAGGTCATGACTGTATGGTAGATAGGGAGATTAGATAGTTGTCGGGGTTAAACGTGTGTAAATTCATTGGGGGTTTAGGAGTGGGGTCGAGTGTCTTATTTAGGGGGGGTTTCTTCAGGGGGGGGGTTACAATATGGTAATGCCGTGACCACGATTTGAATCTGTGTTATTTCAGTTCTGAATTTCAGTAGTTATGGGTAATGTTTATGTTTATTATTAAAGATCATAGTGGAAAATAGGGGCGAAGTTAATGTATTTTTTCAGAAGGGTTATTGTGATTAAATATAAATATAATTTATGTGGCGAATCTCATTCGCACAATTTGTTGCCGTAGAAAATGGATGAGGATTTGAGTCAAGGTACTAAATTCAATGCTAGAATATCAGATTGGGATATTGCGGGTAGGAAAAAAAAAAGCAGTCTCTTAGAAACAGAAGCTAGGTTGAATGTACCTTCAACCTGTTTAAACGATAGCTATGTGGGTTTAAGCATAACATCATCATTATACAAGTTTGGGGCGTCCATTATCGGACAGTGGAGCGTAACATCACCATCATTATTATATTCGGCATGGGACGTCCATTGGAGGGCATAGTAAATAGTTAGCATCATCATTATACTACTATGAGACGTATATCATAGGGCGTAGGAATGTTTTACCAAAGTTTCGAACACCGCCGAAAAGTTGCAAGCCTATCGATGTTTTACAGAATACATTTTGGGGAATGTGCCCATTATTATACTGGTATAGGACGTCCATTGTTGGACATAGGAAATTACTATCGATAACATCATTTTATGAGTTATACATAGAACTTCCGTTAATATAAATAGAAAAGTATCATCATTATCACCATTACTATCTGTTGGACGTCTATTGTTGAACATAGTTGAAATTTAACATTAGATTCAAGTTTATTTAGTTTAAAACTTTGTGCATAATGATTTCAAATTAATATCGGCGTAAAATAAATCGAATAAAAATAAAATAATAACAAAACGCGTATTAATAATTAAAGAAAATTGGTTTTAAATGGTTGTCAATGAAATATAAATAAAATATTTTAAATACAGGAAAAAAAAATTAATTGTATATAATTCGAGTAACTTAAAATAGTAATAATAATAATAATTAAACTTAAATAAAATAAAAAAATTTAAAAATATTTTTATATATTATGTTAAATACGGGAAAAAAATCTTTTGATGAATTGTTTTAGTAAATAATAATAAAAAAAGAAATTAAAATAAAATAATCAGAGAATATGTATTTTAAATATGGGAAAAAAATTCTTTTGATGGATTCTTTTAAATTAAATTAAAATTAAATTTAAATTAAATTAAAACGAAATTAAAATTAAATTAATATTAAATTAAAATTAAATTAAAATTAAATTAAAATTAAATTAAAATTAAATTAAAATTAAATTAAAATTAATTTAAAATTAAATTAAAATTAAATTAAAATTAAATTAAATTTAAATTAAATTTAAATTAAATTAAATTAAAATTAAATTAAATTACAATTAAATTAAAATTAAATTAAAATTAAATTAAAATTAAATTAAAATTAAATTAAAATTAAATTAAAATTAAAATTAAATTAAAATTAAATTAAAATTAAATTAAAATTAAATTAAAATTAAATTAAAATTAAATTAAAATTAAATGAAAGTTAAATTATAATGATATTAAAATTAAATTAAAATTAAATTAAAATTAAATTAAAATTAAATTGGATTGAAATTGGATTGAAATTGAATTGAAATTGAATTGAAATTGAATTGAAATTGAATTGAAATTGAATTGAAATTGGATTGAAATTGAATTGGAATTGAATTGGAATTGAATTGCAGTTGAATTGAAATTGAATTGCAGTTGAATTGAAATTGAATTGAAAATGGATTGAAATTGGATTGAAATTGAATTGAAATTGAATTGAATAATTGTTCTAGCGAAGTTACGGGCACATTAAAATAAGTTTAATGAAAATTTTAAGATGCAAATATATATTTTACAAATAGTAGAGTTATCACAATATTGGATAATTAAAAAGTCAAAATAATTAGATTTTCATAAGTACATGATACCGGAAACAGGAAAATCACCTTTGCAATTAGATGTAATGAATTCATTTCACGGGGCGAACTATATTAGTGTAATAGATAAGAATAATGCCTATTTTCAAATACCTATTTCAGAGGCTAGTAAGTAATTAATATACGGGGTTCTCGTTTAATAGTAAATCTTATGGGTACAATGTACTGCCACAAGGATTGAAAACATCAGTGGGAAGTTTTAGTACAGCAATGGATGTGATATTGGGGCACTAGGTTAGAGAAATCTGTGTAAATTACTTAGATGACCTAGCTATAATAAGTACCCGTTCTCTAGAGCAACATATCAAACAATTTGATATAGTTTTGAGAAAATTACAAATGGCAGGAGTGACTTGTAACATGAAAAAGTATGAATTCTTTTGTAAATAGGTCAAAATGTTAGAATATATAATTTCAACACAGGGATTACGAACGGATCCAGATAAGGTAAAAACAATACAGGAATTTCCCGTTCCGAAAAAAGTAAAACATGTAAGAGCATTTCTGAGGTTGTGTAACTTCTATAGAAGATTTATACCTGAATACAGTGTTCATACACTGATATTTGTATGATATTTTAAAGAAAAGTACGGGATGGCTATGGGGCGATAGAGAACAAAAAGCATTTGACAGGATTAAAAATTGTTCTTATGAATACAGTTCTAATACAGTTCTTAATACAGTGACATCATCCAAACTTCAGTAGTCCTTACTTACAGACAGACAGTTCAGGGGTTGTAATTGCGGGAGTATTGTATTCAAGAATTCTACCTAACAGATACCAAAAAGATGTATAGAGCGTTGTGGTGGAGGAGTCATTTAGGTTTGGCTAAATTGGTTAAAATTAGATATTTGGGAAAACTTAAGTAGAATTTATAAAAAAAAATAGTATATTTATAATTAACTAATTAACTTTGATGACAATAAATACATTATTATATTGCCGGGATTTATAGAATTTGATGAACAAAATTATACATATAATCGAGAATTCAAGTAAGATATTGGTCCAAATTGGAAATTTCTTAGTTAAGAATCCATTATCTTGAAGTCACAAATTTGATGGGAGTGTTGATTTGTATGACATAATGAAAAGTCACGGAAGTTGAGACTTATGGAAATGTCAGACTGTAGATAATATTAATAAGTGTGAGTGGAAAAAAGAGGATAATGAACGTATAGAAATTAAAATTCGAATCAGAATGGAGGGTCATGCTTATTCAACATTTACCGGAATTTGGGGCGGTTTGTTTAATTTTTATTTCATACATGCACCACAAACAGATTTTATGAAGGAAAAGTTTGGTGTTAGGTTAGAGATCTTATCAGATATTAGAAATAATGATATCTGTGATCTAAACTGCAGCTGAGGCTGACTTCATGAAATCTCACACAACACATATTAGGCTCGAACTAAGCACACTATACACGCTCCGGATTGAAGGTGGATTACTGTTCCGTATTGGTACTAGACGGGGTGTACTGGAAATAGGTAGCTATGCAAATTGCTGTGGGTGAGGTCTATGTTGCGCGGGGTATTGTTGGGTATCCACGGGAAAATCGAGAGAGTGATTATTCCTTTGCAGCCCCTACAGTATACTAATAGGGTTGATCTTGCCTCACAACCAAGGTTCCCTGACACAATATATACCAGTTAGCTGGTGAGGAGGATAGTTGGTTATGTTTTGATACATTGTAAAGTTTAGACACTGAACGGAGGGGTGATTAATTTTTAATCAGGTTTAAACACACACTACACATTATATGTATGGAAGCAAAATCCAACAAATTAAAGATATTGGAAAAAAACCCAAAGTAATATAAACAAAAATTAGTAAAACAGGAAGTTTGTAATTGGACTAGTATTGTTGAAATGTTTCCTCTTTAATGAATTTATTTGAGAAATAGATTATGATTGAAAGTTTTATTATTTTACAAGGAATGAGAAAAATTTTCCTTCGGTTTAGTATAAATAACACATATGTAAAATTTTTGGGGCGACTGTAACGGGCCGGACCTGAATGGTTCCTCCACAGTAACAAATTCAGAAAGAAACATTCGTTTTCGTAATATTATAAAAGATTAATATTTATGAATAGCACATACTTGTTCATTCAGTCATTACGTATTTAAATCAATCTGGGATTTAGAAAAAGCTGCAATATATTATAACGCCTAGTGCCATCTCTTGGATTACTCATCTATTGTATGCGGTGTTTGATCTAGATAAATTGTAAATTGGCATACTATCACGACGCTAGATGATAGTAGCTGTTGGATGAAGTGACGTGGAGATTGTACAAAATGATTTATCATCTATGGGAAGAGTTGCGCTACTCGCCGGAAGGGGGTCGACTGACTAGCAATTTGTCAATGGGCAGAGTTCCACTGCTTACCGGTAGGGGATCGACAGACTATCAAGTTCTCTATGAAATAGGTTTCAATACACGGCATTATGGGTATGCAAGTAGAAGGCGAAGCTGGATAGAACGGAATATTGTCTATGCTATCATAAATTCGGGGATGAATTAATATGAAACTTCGTGATATTACAAAATAATAATATTATTAATAGAAAATAATTGATTGTGCATTTTTTCTTTGAATTACGTGAAGCCATTTGTTTACTGTTGAATAAATTTAGTATTTGTATAAAATAATTTATCATCTGTGAAGAGAGGTTTCGCTACTCGCCGCTAGAGGTTGGAGACGGCGGTTCGAGGGCGGAAGTACGGGGGGAAGGGACTGAAGGCCTTAAATACGACGGAGCGGCGACGCTCGATCTCTTTTTTCTCGTGAATCTATCGGAGCTCTTTGGTCTCGTGCTCTTTTCCCTGGTGATCTTCTCGGGGCTCTGGTTTTCTCGTGACCTTCTCGGGGCGCTTTCTCGGGAGTGGTGATATCTCGGTATCTTTTCGTTGGGGACATTGCTCGTGGGCTCTTGGGTCGCGCTCTTTGCTCGTGGGCTTTTGCCTCGTGGTCTTTCCCTCGTGGTTTTTCACCCGCTAGCAGCCTGCGGAGACACCCAGAGAATACCAAGGTACGTGCTTGTTAATTTTTACTTACTGCCATTTTAATTATTGTTCTTGTGTTAATGTTTGGTAACCGGATTCGTGCAGGAATGTATTGAATTGGATCCAAACAGAGTAATTTATTTGTGTGAATTTAAATGTAATTGTTGTATATCCGAGTTATTTACATTGAGGGTTAAATGGGGTAAATTTTGGATGGAAAATGTTAGAAGTCTAGATTTTTTTTATTCTGAGGGTAGGAATTTTTACTTATTGCCATTGGCAATTATTGTTCTTGTGTTAATGTTTGGTAATCAGATTCGTGCAGGAATGTATTGAAGTGGATCCAAACAGAGTAAATTATTTGTGTGAATTTAAATGTAATTATTGGATATCCGTGTTATTTACATTGAGGGTTAAATGGGGTGAATTTTGGATGGAAAATCTTAGGAGCCGAGATTTATTTTATTTTGAGGGTAGGAAAAATTAGTGACGGTTAAAGTGAATGCTCCTGAAATACAGAATGTGGAATTAGGATTCCATGTATTGGTTCGGGAATAATTGTTTTGAATTGCGGGGTGCTTATTTAATAAGATAGTTAACGTTGGGGATTGGCATCTTACCGTGGCATTTTCTTTTAGTTTAACAATGTTGTCGGTAGGAATCTTGTTAACCGGTAGGGTAGGAAACGCATCAGGGACGGTAGATTCTATAATAGTCTAATAATCAAATTAATTTGGATCATATGATGGGATGGGAGGCGTTAGGAAATACTTTCCATTACGTTCTATTTATTCTAAAGATGTACGGACAGATTGGCATCAGTATTGCATTTTAAGAAATGATTGGCTCAGGATTATATTACACTAAATACAAAATAATCTTTCACGTTTGATGTTTGTATTGGCAGCGATTTGTTTAACTACTTCTATATTCTATTTCTATTTCTATGGTCATAAAAGAACGGTGGATTCATTGGAAAACATAGCTTATGTTATAACAAAGACACAGGAATGTGTAACCTATTGACGGTATAATATTTCTTAGATTGAGTTATCTAGTAAAGAAAAAATGTGGGTAGGAAGATTGGATTCCTAAGTTTGATACGAGTATCTGTTGTTATTCTACGTTGGAAAAGGAAATATTTTAATATAGCATACGGTATAAAAATATATCAGTATGTAGAACAAAATTCATGTAATAAACTAAACTTAAATGAGAGGGCAATTGTGCTTTTAAGGACGGTGGTTTCAAAAAATACACTTTGTAAGATTGAATACAATGTTGAAATTATAAGATGGACTTGTGAAGTTTGACAATGAAATGAGCTCGGATTCAAGGAAGTAAATAATCTAAGTAAGTTGATCTGATGTTGATAGAATCTTTGAAGGCTAAAGCGCTGGGCTTAATTAGAAACAGATGCGAGAAAAAAGGTCTGTTTTCTATTCTACGGAGCCAAGGAAATGAAATTCCGTTAAGATTCATCAGCATTGTTAACTGAAAAGGTACTAGAAACATGAATTCATGGTCAAACTACAGTAAACTAAAGACTTCGATAGCTACATAATTAAAGCACTTATCTATTTCATGCAAACTAGCCGTTCGGAAAAGTACTAAATACGTCTAGCTTCATTATGGGGTTTTACTAAGTTCTACATTTTAGTGCATTCTGGTAGTGAATTTAAGAATGGGTTAATTGATAGGTTGCCTAGGTATGTTTAGGCTGAGTGTTTTGGCAGATAGATAGTAGGGAGCGGCTATTTTTAGGATCGGAATCGAAAAGGGTAGGGTTCTAGAATAGGCTACGAAGAACCTAAATCGAATGGGTTTAGTTCTAAAAATAAGAACTTTACTGATTCGCAAGATAACCAAAACAGAATCTACACTTTGCAAAAGATTATGACCTCTAATTCCCTTAATAACGAGTAGGAACAACAGACTACCCACATACAATTTTTATGTTGTCTCAAATATAAGGTTAAGTATACCTAATAATACTTTTAAATTGTGGAAGAGAGATGTCCAGTCTGGTAGTCGAATCTCAGTGTCTTCACAGCGGTGGTGGGGCTGTAGACCTAAGATATTTAAACAAGTGTCTTAGCCACAATTATTAATGTCGATAATCAGTTTGTAGGTAGATCAATACGTTCCCAGTGGGTAGGCTATAACTTTGGCACCAAGCTTACAATAGGTAGATCACAATTATCACTAACTAGAGTTCTATGGGTATGTCAATGTGTTTAGATAGGTTTAATTCTCTCATAAAGTAGGTAGCATGATCTTTGGTACTAGACTCAAATTCCTTAAAAGAAACTGAGTTATTACGGATATCGCGACGTGTGGGTTCCTACCGCAATACTAGATAAATCACGAGGCCAAAATTATTAATCACAATACACTCTTATAGCAGATGTTAATAGGGTTGATAAATTATAAATTAGGTAGGTCATGACTGTATGGTAGATAGGGAGATTAGATAGTTGTCGGGGTTAAACGTGTGTAAATTCATTGGGGGTTTAGGAGTGGTTTAAGTAGGGGGGTGTTTTTTATTTAGGGGGGGTTTCTTCAGGGGGGGGGTTACAGATTCGTACACAATAATCAAAAATTGTGCAAATTTAAGAAAGTAACACTTCAATTGCTGTAACGCTGTAAAGCCTGGTCGAGGCGACGCGTGACCAAAATGCTGGCCAGTATTTTGGCCAACGTTTAAGCATTGCCATTCAACGTGGCAATGCGGCCAGCATTCTGAGCACGCTACCCACTGGCAGCGGCTTGTTAGATTAGGGTTTTATATATATTTTGGTTTGTATATAGGTAGGTAAATTGCTGTAGAGATAACGTTTACATACGTAGTAATAATTAGTATGTTTTAGTTTAGGCATTGCTCAACAACAATGTAACGTTGAACTGTTCTGGATGAAATTTGAAAGACTTATAAAATAGGCATGATGAACCTCCTCGAATCTTTACTCAGTTTTAATACATGACCACTTTTTGTAATCCAGTGATGTTGAAAAATAAATAAATAAACAATTCATTTTCTCACACATTTTACAGGTTTATTCTCGAAATTCCCACCGCTTCCCCACCGGTGCGTAGAGGCCTCTACGAACCGGTGGGGACGTAGCGGTGAGGACTTCGAGAATGTACCCATTTTACAGCTAAGTAGGAGAAAAACTGTCGCTGCATATATACTTACCGGCTCGTACCTTCGAATTTTAGGTTCTAGGGTATTCCAGTTTTCTCATGACATTTTCTTTAGCTATTTGAATATTACCTGAGCATCATGCGAGCGAGGCTATTGGCAGATGCTTACATGTACAATAACAATATTCTGATTTCTATTTTCGACAGAATAATAGGTATCTGGGTCATCATTATCATATCAAAGGACGGCCACTGCTGAATATAAGCCTCCCCCATAGATTTCAAGAGCAACCGATCCTGTGCGGCTTCACCCAACGGCTCCCAGAAAACTTTATCAGGTATTCTTTCCATCTAGTGGAAAGCCGCGCTTTCCAGTGCATGATTTCTACTCAAGATCCTTTCTGCCACAACGGCCGTGAGTTCTTCGAGCTATATGCCCTGCCCACTGGCACTTCAGCTTGCTAATCATTTGGCTATGTCGGTGACTTTGGTTCGTCTACGAATCTCCTCATTTCTGATTCGATCTCGTATATGCAATAACCAAAGCTTACTATATACAATAACAATATTCGGTTTTCTATTTCCGACACAACAATAAGTACTTTGGTGTTTACTGTAAAACTTAGGTTTGGCAATGGAGGCGTATGTGTGTGCTCGGGTGAACTCTCGCTCTTATAATTTTGTAAAAAATACTGTTATGTATTACCTAATATCTAAAGTTATTTACATAAAATTAAATAGTAATAAGAAATCTTTATTTCAGGTAACAATAGAAAAGTACAAGATGATAAAACGTTATTCTACGGCCCACATAAATATATACCTCAGTGACAAACATACATATTATAAATATCAGGAACCTACAGTATTTTTGAAACTTTCGCGATCACTGTACATTTGTACATAATTATTGATTAAAACGGGTATTTATCGCGTTTGTACCTTTTTAATTTGTTTCTAAAATCCAAAGGATATGTAAGTAGACGGCAACCAAGACGCACGAACACAGAAAAACCAACGGAGGCCTGTAGAAAGCCAATGTTTTTGCCTTACTTGAAGGGGGTGACGGATAAAATTGGAAATGTGTTGAAGAGGTTTTCAATTAAGTCGGTCTTCACTCCTCTCTCAAAGATGGAGAAGCATTTACGGACTCCAAAAGACATTATACCTCTGCAGATGCCTGGTGTTTATAAGATAGACTGTAGCTGTGGCCGCTCTTATATCGGGCAAACCAAACGTACCATAGCCAAGCGTATCAAAGAGCATATCGCAGCTGTCAAAAATCGCCAGGTAAAGTCAACGATAGCAGAGCATCTGGTACTCAGGACCGAATCATTGGATTGAACTTCATAATCCTAAGGTTCTCTCTAGTGAACGCCATTATTACAAGAGAATAGTTCGTAGAGCGATTGAAATAATAAAAAAAATTAAAAAGTCAATCGGGCTATAGACTCTCAGCGTCCTGGAACCCGGTGATTGCTAGGTGTGCGACTCGTGATCGGTCGTCTCAGTACGTAGATACGGTTAGTGTAGTGTGTCGTAATATGAACGAGGACATTTCTAATTCTGAAGACCAAGTGAGGGTAGTTGCTCCAGCTGCCATCACTTCTCGACGGTACTCGTAGCTCCAAGTACTCCAGTCAACCCGTGACCACGCCTGTTGCACAGCCGAAACGTCGGGATAACAAATTAAAAAGGTATATACGCGATAAATATCTGTTTTAATCAATAATTATCAGGAACCTCTCTCTCTCTCTCTTCGAGTCGTTATCCTCAATGCTGAGGGTCGTGACCTCCTCCATGGGTAATTTTTTCCTTGACTATGTTTCGCCATCGGTGTCTGTTGGCGGCGACATGTATGGCATCACGAAGCCCAGAGTCGAGAGTTCTGCGGATCTGGTCAGACCAACGTATCGGGCTACGACCCCGTGGTCTTTTCCCCTCAACTTTGCCAGTGATGATCAGTTTCTCCAAGTTTTCACTATGTTTTCTCGCTATATGACCAAAGTACTGAAGGACTCGTTGGAAACAGACTGTTGATAGCCTTGTAGTTATCTTGAGATCCTTGAGTATTGAAAGGTTAGTTCTTCGGGCCGTCCAGGGAATCTGCAGTATTCGTCTCCAGCACCACATCTCAAAAGCGTCTACACGTACACGATCCTTTGCTTTGAGAGTCCACGTTTCTGCACCGTATAGGAATATGGAGAAGACTAGGCTTCGGATGAGTCTTATCTTAGTCCTGTTGGATATTTTCCTATCTTTCCATAATCCCCCAAGCTTGCTCATCGCACTTTTAGCCATCCCTATCCTTCTACGCACTTCGGGTTCACAGGAGCCGTTGTTAGAGATCAGGATCAGGAACCTAGTGTCTAGTCAAACCTTGCATACGTTGTAAGTCATTATGAAACACAGCTTGTCTGTACCTAGTTTTAGTTGATAAATTACTATAGAATAAATATTGTATAATATCAATATTGTATAAATGAAAGAATATACAATTATTTCCAACAAAATACAGGAGAAACAGTTGAATCATGTAAAAACCGTTGCATACGATCTATAGATAGCTCAACTGCTCCAGATCAGTACCAGGCGGAAGTGCTCCCAAGACATTGGCTGCATTGCCCCGCTGAATTGCAATGCTTATGCGTTGACCCAGATAAGTTCCAGTTCTCAGATCACACGTCGCTTCGACCCCTGAAAGAATTTTGAAAACGCGATGGGCCCCGGTACCCCATGGACCCAGGGTCTCGACCCCAAATGGCTCAAATACGTAAGCTCTGTCGAGACTTCCACATTTGCGCCGCTTGAGATCTTCGGCTGAATTTGCCGCCGCACCGGCCCCAACTGCTGTACCAGACAGATGAGATGACGCAAGGATATCGACGCACGTAGCATCCCACACCAAAGGCCTACCCTTCTCCCAAGATATAAGAGTCATACCGTCAGGCCTGTTACCATCGTCACGTATGAGACCGTTCGGCTCGAGAACGGCTGGAACGTTGACGCTGCAAATTGTAAAAATATAATTTCACGAATATAAAACGTCATACAAAAATCGACAACGTCATTTGCGTCAGTGGCCAGATGGCCACGTAAGTTTAAATGATTACATAAAATTAGATAGCCATGAACATGTTCTATAGTCAAAATACTGCGATATACATACAGGTCCCTAATATTTGCCTAATCATTATCAATAAGGCAATGGCGAAATGGGGCAGAACCAAACATTTAGAGCCTCGATAATTTTATAAAATTGGACACAATACATAGAAAATAAAGATGTCACGTATACGCTAATAATATGTTTAAATAATTCGTTTTAAGTACATAAGTACTACTGTAATAATGTCTATAAAGGCGATGTCCAAATAGCAAAAGCATATTGACATTTTGAGTGGTGTGATAGACGAACCTTTTTTGTAAAAGTATTAATTATTTCGATTGTTCCTAACCCAACTCGTTCCACTGCTCGGAAAGGCGTCCACACGTCCTTTCATTCGTTCAAGTCCTTCAAAACCTTCAGCTAACCTCTTTCTATGGTAAGCTTTTAGCGATAAGACCGCCAATTGTACCATCGCGTATCTAGATAAATGTTTTAAATATGATTTGTTAATTTAAATGTGGTATACTATAAATAGTTTTTTATTCGACCAAATACTTTTTGACGACCTCCGTGGGCAGTGGGCGAATAGCCGGCTGAGACGCAGGAGGTAGTGGGTTCGATTCCCGCCGCGGAACAAATGTTTGCATGATCTACAGATATCACCGCCAGTGTCAGTTGCGTTGAATTTAAAAATTTAACTATTTTATGTTGTCTTCATTTTTAGGGTTCCGCACCTTAAAAGGAAAAAATTAACCCTTATAGGGTCACTGGATGTCCGTCTGACTGTCTGTCCATCTGTCAAGACCCTTTTTCTCATGAAAGCGCGGAGATATCAAGTTGAAATTGATATAAAATTCGTCTCACAGCTCCAACTACGCCACAACGACTTCGTAAACTACTTCAGTAATAATCTCATTAGATTATCGCTCAAAATTGCTACTAATTATAAATAATGGTTTAATAATTAACAGTTTTCTTAAAATTGCTAAGGTATCTTAGGCTTTAAATAAGGAAAAAAATTGTATTGTAATTTTATAAATGTTATATCCACACATTAAGCACCATTAGAATTATTCATCAAGATTTTCTACGACAAGATCATCCGATTTTTATAAATTTACGCAGAATTGATTTGCAAAATCAAACGGAATATAACATTATTTAAATGATATTCTTTTAGCTAGACAGGTTGTCGGTTAATAGAACTACGCAGTTTCAACAAAATAAAGGGCAAGATGCCCAATTCCAACTGGACCCAAGCAATCAGCATCATCATCATCTTTCAATCTTTCGCGAGACGTTATTCGGAGCGGATCTCACTCACCCTGATGAAGGTTCACGAATTGAACCGAAACACTGTCGGTCGAAACACACGAAACACGATAAGACGGTACGTGATAAATCCCGTATTTATAATAATAAAATAACATGATGCTCGTTTTCCTACTAACGAAACATCGCAATTACCACAAAATAAAACCTAAGACCATGCAGTTAAATAATAGATACTTTGTGGTAACACAATTTTCTTTATGGCTTAAATATTAGAAAATGTTTTAAAATATTGGGTCTGGAGTGAGTGATACTTTAGTGAATGGGTCTGGGGCCCACGTTTTAAAAAAAACTGTAAACCACTGCACTTGCGTGGCAAACAAGCATACAGCCTACCTGTTGGTAAGCGGTTGCGGTTACCGTAGTCTATGGACGTTAGTAACACCGAAGATACTCGCGAGTTGCCGACCCTTTAAACATTTTAAAACGCCCTTTTTGAAGAATCTCATACATACTGTTGTTAATGGAGAAAACTCAGAACTAATCAAATTTCGATGGATGGCTCTTTTGTCAGAACCTTACGCCTTCGATAGCTCATAAGGTAACCCTGGAGGAAATTATGGATAAAAATGTGCGCACTGACCTCTTGAATCCTGGAACCGGCTAGATGATTATCCTTTTCGTGCACTCCGTGGTGCAGTGGGCGAATAGCCGGCTGAGACGCAGGAGGTAGCGGGTTCGATTCCTGCCGCAGAACAAATGTTTGCATGATCTACAGATATTTGTTCCGTGTCTGGTTGTTTCTCTATGTATTATAAGTATGTATATACAAAAAAATGTATATAAGTATCAGTTATCTGGTTCCCATAGAACAAGCTCTGCTTAGTTTGGGGCTAGATAGCGCTGTGTTAAATGTCCAGCAATATTTATTTATTATTTATTATTATTTATAGAACGTCACCGCATAAAGTTTGAGGCTATATCAATGCCTTATGGTAAAAACAATTATTCACCTTCTTCTTAGCGTGTCAATAGCTTACTTATATAGTACTTGGCTACATTGATGGCGTCAGGAAAAGCCGTTTTAAATCTTCCATTGTGCAGGTGTTCAGGCACAAAAGGCACATTAGCAGGTGTTTCATCGACTATGCAGGATCATCACAGTCGCATTGCGTTTGACTGGGATCCCTGAACACCCATTTGTACATATTGACTCCGCAGCGACCAACCTGTGTGCGAAGCCTATTTAAAGACTTACAGTAATTAATATAAAAGTTTCGGAACTAAAAAGTAGTGCTACTTTTATAGATCATAATGCGACTGAAAGTTGACTGAATTAACATGTTAGCATGTAATAAGGTTTACAAAATCAAATAAGCACAAAAAGCCTATATTTGACAAACATTTGACACAAACATTTAACATAAATCCTCAGATCTCACAATCAGTAAGCAGACCCGGTAAGATGTTCCATATGGGAATAAACAGATGCAAGTCTAAACATGCCATTTGATTATAAGCTCACTCTTTTCATAGTAGATTGAAGTACAAACTTTAAAAATATATTTATACGACCCCCGTGGTGCAGTGGGTGAATATCCGGCTGAGACACAGGAGGTTGGGGGTTTGATTCCCACCGCGGAACAAATGTTTGCATGATCTACAGATATATGTTCCGGGCCTGGTTGTTTCTCTATATATTAAAAGTATGTATTTACAAAATAAAATTATATATTATATTTATATTATATATTATATTGTATCCTATCAGTTATCTGGTTCCCATAGTACAAGCTCTGCTTAGTTTGGGGCTAGATTGCGCCGTGTGAAATGTCCAGCATTATTTATTTATATTTATATTCACGTGATAGGATGCAAGCCCATTACCGCTTATTAGAATACCAGGAGAGTGTGCTGCGGAGCTTTTCAATTTGATTCCACCATCCCCTTTTTATCATCGGACAACCAGACGCCCCGCGGTGCGCCACCGCTATATGATAGACGTACCTCCCATACGCACAAAGCGGTTCTCTTCCACCTACATATATTATGCGCACCGCCAAGGAGTGGCGCTGTGTGAAATGTCCAGCAATATATATTTATTTATTTATATTTATAACTTTAGCATTATTCCGACGTATTTTTTTAGGGTTCGAAGAATCAGAATTACCATTTTTTTTATAAATATTACCTGATTACACATCTGTTTTTGAAAAACCAGTTTGTTAAAAACAGTGCCATCTGTCTTAGACGTACAGTATCATGTTCTTGACTTGGAAAACATAACGAAACCACTTGGTAACATTACGAGAGGCTACAACGCATTATGAAAACCGGTCTGACTGAGCGTTGAACTAAATTAGCTACAACTCAACAGATGGCGCTGATTGGCCGTTTCATCCAATTCCTAATACCATAATATTTATTTGTCAGTGCTAATACGTAATCCAACTCTCAACCATAGCGTAACATGGCTAGTAAGTATTTATTTGCAATAACAATTATCGTTAGTAAGAAATTAACAATCAAATAAGAAAAATAAAATACTTAATACTTTGATATTGCCCACATATTTAATAAACAAAACCAGTGGTTTAGTGATTAAGTAGTCCTGTTTGATTTAATGTAACTTTATTAGACTTTTTACCTGTATGTCTTAGGGTAACGGGAGTAATGCAATGCAATTTAGGAGAAGTTGTAGTTGGACGTAGCCTGTGAGGTAATGCAATTGCTATTGGCAGTATTTGCCGCTTCTAATGAGTCATAGTGAGTTGCTAGTGCCGTCATATCATAATGTATTCAATGAGGTATATAAAAGGTTTTTTTTTGTTATTTTGCTTATTTTTTCTGTCTGCCACTTGTATTTCCGTGTGTCTTATTATTTGTTTTTTAATTTTAATGTGATGAACAAAAAGCGTTATCTATCTTTTTTCTTCAACTTAGGGCGACTTTCGCAACGATGCCTATATACAAGGTGTTTGGTAATATACCGACGATATTCAAGTAACGGTTTCTCAAAACATAAAAAAGGCTTGTCGAAAAAAAA
Source organism: Philereme transversata (assembly GCA_963924445.1). NCBI lineage: Eukaryota > Metazoa > Arthropoda > Insecta > Lepidoptera > Geometridae > Philereme > Philereme transversata. The sequence goes on from OZ004353.1 coordinate 13,073,909, forward strand.
CTACTAGTATAAAACTACTATATACTATATAGTTATCAAATTAAAAAAAAATCGACTAAGTTTAGGTGATTAATTCGATATAAAACTTGTTGCCTACTCTTGCAATCGACATCCAAAAATAAAGGCTGATTTGATATCTCTTCTAACCATCTAACCACAGATACTGTATTGGTGACGTCTCGAAATATCTCTTCCTTAATAAGTAAAATATCTATCCTTTCGAAAAGTTTTTCGAAAGGTTTTTGGTTAGAAAAGAACAACAAGAGATATTTCGAGACGTCACCAATACAGTATCTGTGGTTAGATGGCAAGCATTATGCAATAGCACAACATAAGTGTGTAAGTGTTTGTTTTTACATGCCAAAATAAATTTCACATTTCTATGGTAAACATTTCACAAATTTATTTATTATGCTCATCTAAATAACCCCTTTTATTTTGGTGTGTATATTTATCATACACCCTATATGTTTAAGAGAGTTATCAAATCATACAAATACGTCAACTATAAACACGTTTAGTCGCTAATTACGTTTAGGGATCGTTGTGCAAGCCGGGCTTAATGTTGAAGACTATTTTATTACAATATACCTACCGATCTATATACGTGAATAGAAAACTATGTACGTATGTCTTTTAATGTCAACACAACACGTTTTTTTGCTTTATCTATATCAATCGTGAAACTAACGGAAAACCGGAACTGACCCGAAGTAGACAACGGCAACTCTGTCCGGTTGCCGTTACTAGACACAGGCACCACGATTTCCTGTGATGGTGTTCTGTGTCGGCAACAAAAAAAAAGACGTGTGGCACTCGGAGACTGCCGCGGTACAGCTATTGCATAGCTGTTTTTATCAACTTATGCAATTATAATTATTTATTTATTTTATTTATGCAGTATTTTTTTCTTACTTTTATTACGTATTCGTCCGAGTCTCGATTCGTGCGAGCTTCGTAGAGTCGTACCATGAAGTAAATACAAAGAGGAGGTGCCCTAACGCCGAAACTCTAAGCAGGCATGAGTCACCAGATTGCGGGGCGAAGAGGGGGATTACGCATGCGCAGTAACGCCGATACAACCAATCCCACCTAGAGGCGAGTTGCTGAACTAAAGAGACAAGCGTGATATTTCAAAAATTCATTAAAAGTTCTGCTATTCATCGATAGATGGCAAAACTAAAAAGTATTACCGCTGTGCCGGTCGGAGTGGGGGGTGTTAGGTTATTTTCGTTACAGAATTTCTGGATTCGGTCTCCACGCTCAAGGCCCGCGATAGAAGCTATGCAATAGCTTAAAATTTCTACGCTTGCGAAACGCCTTAATGACATCAAAATGTCAAAGTCAAATCTGCACGAAAGACAAATCCAAAGAGAATGGTGAAAAAGAAGGAGGTAGCTGCTTAAGTTCAGACAACCCTCTAAACCTTTTAATAAAGCATGAAACAAATTAATATCTCAAATACAAGCAATACATGCAATAAATAACGTTATATTAATAGACGCTGCCATCCAGAAATTAATCTCTAGATTAATATTGTTAGCAATAGGCACCTAAGTATGTAATAACAAAACTCTTATATCTCTTCACGAAGGAATTCACTCGATCATTCATGAGTAATCCAAGACGATGTTAGCTAGCAGGATTTATTATGATTAATTGCTATTTTATTATCTAGATAAAAAAGAGCAACTTAGAATTCGATAAAGCTCTTCATATAAAAAAACTATTTTAAATGTTACACTTACCTATAGTTTCGCCATGTCCGTCTGTTTGTCTATCCGTCGTCCGTCCAGTTAGGTATAGCCGTTTGACTCGTATACTCGGGTGATGTAGGTAAAGCATGGTGATAAATTTTAGTGACTCCTAGTATATTAAGCAATAAAATTTGTGTTTTTAGGGTACAGTCAGCAACATACGTTAATTAACAATTTGAGATTTTAAAATATTTGTCTCAAGTGTATTGTCAGAATTTTTTTTTACTCGGGTGATTCTACAAATACAGGGTAAACATTTTGTTGGAAAACTGCCGAGTAATAAGTTTATGCAGGGAAGTACAATCAGCAACATAATTTGGCTGACAGTTTTAGTTTTTAAATCGAAATAAAGCTCCAGATTTAAAAGTGGGGGTGATTTTTTTAACTCACGCGTCTCGTTGTATGACATATTGTTGGATAGGTCTTCATAAATATTATAAACACGTTTTTAAAACAAAAATCAGCTAACGAAATATAAAGCTTCAAAGTGGTCATTTACATAACAATCGTGAGTTCATACAAAATGACCAAAATAAACTGCAAAAATACCTTATTTTAATGAGTAAAATACAACCGTATGACTACGGAACCCGTCACTGTGCGTGGTCCAACACGCGCTTGAGCAATTATTTGATCCTCAAACTTACACACATAACCGCACATAAATTCAGATAACTAATTGAGCCCTCTCATTAAAATAATTCAAGGATTATTCACATTTTACTCCGTTCATCACTTCAAACCCGCAGAAAAAGTAGGTTAATTTTATTTTTTTCCCAGAATCACGAAAAATACGGCCTTTACAAAAAATTCGCTTGTTACAAATCTACAAAAACTTTAAAATCAACTTCAGTCGTATGCAGTGGGAGAGTAAAACGAAACTACGTTATTCGCATGACGAGTTCGTTCTGTACACAAAGCATTTTGCTGTACCTCATATTTTTGGTTCCATTTAGATTATAGCTTCCGGGATACCGTGATGGATACGCTGACTAGATGTAAACAAACTAATATACGCTGCTACGGTTACCTACAAAATTCACAATGGCGCGTTTGAAAAACTTCGAATCAGGATTCCGGTAGAATAAAACACGAAACTCAGACTATGAATGGCGAATATTATTAGCCATGACGAGTATTACGGTACATTGGCAGTGAAATCAGTAATTAACAAAATATTCATCTAGAGATTATCACCGTCAATCATGGTTTGAATATTTGGTTGGCAGTTGGACTATTATCTGCATAGCGGCTTCTTACCTGTAAAATAATTTTCAAAGGTATTAAAATCAAAATATTTTCGAACGAACGAGTGAATGAATTATTTATTAAAATGTACAATTAAATCCATCTTGTTTTTTTATTTTTTATTGATAATTATGAAATAAATACGTATGAAAAATATGAGAGAAATCATGCAAAACAACTCAAATAAATTATAAGCTAACACAGAAAAACTTTCATTGCGTTGAAATTTCCAAGGAGCGATAATGCTCAATCTTGTTAACAGAAATCGAAACACTTTTAAGATTCCTTCGATACCGATTGGCCCGATCAAGTATAAAAGAAAAACTTTGTTGAAAATGACCCAAATCAAATCAGAGGAAAATCTTCTTTGAGCATCCCTCAAGCAATTTGCAGAGACCACACACTGCAAGGTTGCCGAAAATAAATTACAGAATTACGGCAAGAGTTGGCGGCCCCTATTTCAGCGGAACCACCAGTCGTGCAGTTCACAATACTGCAACAATTTGATGTCTTGTTTCAAACTCTTCCATTTTTAATCTTAAAGTACTCAAAAGCTTAAATTGTATAAAAACGTTATTAATAATAATAATTATTATTATTATTCGTTAGCATTTGCCCCTTCTGCTCCATAAAAACTTTAACTATGCAAAATCTAACACTCCTCCGTGCACGCAAAAAGGGGTACAAAGTTTTCTCTTCATGTATTCATGTACTAGCTGACATGCCACAGCTTCGCACGGATTTAAAAAAATAAATAGCCGGCTATGGTCTTGAGTTTATACCTACAATAATCCCATAGAAAAAAGCACTTCCAGTTTTTCCCGAATCTTAAATTTTTGTACATTAAATTGTTTTTTACCCTTAAAACCTTATTGGGACTATTATAAACATTAAAAAAGTAGTCAATTCTGTCCAGGCATTCTCAAGTTACGCGCTTACCAACGAACACCATTTCATTTTTATTTATACAGAGTGTTTGGCAATATACTGATATTCAAGTGACGGTTTCTCAAAACATAAAAATTACTTCTCGAAAAAAAAAATACTAGTTATAAAAATTTTAAAGAAAATCGATTAAGTTTAGGTGATTAATTCGATATAAAACTTACTGCCTACTCTTGCAATCGACATTCAAAAATAAAGACCGTAATCCACAAAAGCGTAGATTTGCTACTTATGTCCTCTCTCTACGCGCTCTCTGCTTACAACTTCGCTGCGAATGCGCTGTAGTAAATAAGACATCGCCGCTTGACCGTTTCCACTAAAGCTGAGCGGAGAGATGTTGGAATATCGATATGCTATTAGTTATTTTCGCATAATATTCTCATCTCTGCAAATCTACGCTTTGGTGGATTACGGCCTTTATTTTTGGATGTCCATTGCAAGAGTAGGCAGTCAGTTTTATATCAAATTAATAACCGAAACTTAGTCGATTTTATTTGAAATTTGATAATATAACTAGTAGTTTTTTTTTCGAAAAGTCTTTTTTTATGTTTTGAGAAACCGTCACTTGAATATCGTCAATATATTACCAAACACCCTATATACTCGTAGATAAGAAAGTATTAGGCGGTATAAGAATAGAGGTTTCAGTTTGAGCGTCTTTTGCTAATAATCAGTGGCATTTAAAAAATCTCTTTGTCCTTCAAAATGTCTAAATGAACAGTGAAAACTGACTTAATTCGCACGATATTTTCCCGGTTAATGGACTTGATCACTTGTAAAACGGTTATTCGGAAGTAGAGCGCTGGTTCGTATTGCCGATACAATAGAACGCAATTACACAGCCAATACCTGAAATTTAATGATGGTTCAGAAAAGCTTCATTTCAAATAAGTAAATTGTTTATAAATAACGTTTATCGCTTTTGAAAATGCTTTGAGGTTCGATAGGAATGAAATCGGTTCGATAGTTCCCAATTACTTTGAACTTCGATATCGCAAACTTGGCAATTTTATTGCAGTGGACGCCGGTATTCTCTGAAAATAGCATATAAGAGATGCAGATAGAGTTTAAAAATGTTATGAAAATAATTTTTGAATTCATTGCAATTAGAGCTAAAATAATACAACGTTTACATATCGAAAAAAATATTACACTATTCTCATTGTTGGATCTTTGCTTATCACACGGCTTAACTGATTTCGATGAAATTTGGTATGCATGTAGATTATAACCTTATTTTTTAAGATCTTTGTTTGACCACAATCTCACCTGATGGTAAGCGGTGATGTGGTCTAAGATGAAGCACGACGATCTAGAAGAAACCTATTCACACTTATCTTAAAGAGGCCCGGATTGTATTCTTTAGGAAAAACAGAAAAACAGGAAAAACGTGTGCGCAACCGCGAGCACAAGCTAGTTATAAATATAGGGTAGATGAATTTTGTTTGGCATCCGCCTTTTCTACGACTACCGTCGTTTGAAAAGGGATGAGAGGCTCGGTCACAATCCTTTTTCTGCAAGCATATACATTCATAGAGATTACATTTCATATAGATTACATTTCATATAGATTCTACAGTTATTATTTTCAAATAAAAAGTCCTACGAAATTACTCTAAAACCTCTTTTTTTTTCTATTTACCAGCGCCCTATGGTCATCGCCAACACGCATAATAGAGTTGAAGCACAAAATACCAACATTTAAGTGCTACGTTAAAGTATTGTAGACCACTTAGCTCGCAGGACTGATAACCGTTTAACTAATACGAGTACAATTGAATTATCATTGTGTGACGGACATTGGACATTGTCATATATTTTTTCTTGCATTGACGGGAACTTTCAAATTCGAACAGAAGAGACAAAATGCAGTGTAGATAGTTTTTCCAAAGAAAAGTCTTTAATTTGTTTTATTATTTTATCATAGGTTTAATTATAATCTCATATGTGATAATATATATGTTTATATACTACACATCTCAGGCATTCGCTTTATTTCATATGAACGACATGACCTCCTCACTGATAATTATTTCTGATGAAGAAGATGGAAGTTGCGTGAGATATTCCTGTATTTTTTGATTAACCTGTAATCTTCGACTTCTGGCATTCTTATTACATATCCTTCTATTTACACCCACTCTTAAAGCTAGAAGTCAAGATTCGACATTACTTGAATGTCACCATCTTCTTTTGTGTTATATTTTGTAAGTGTGTCGTGTCAAATAAATGTTTTCATTTTCATTTCATTTTTCATTTCATTTTCAAAGGTGCGTTTCCACCAGAAATATGCGAGGTAGGTACTAAGTGCTTAAGGATAAAAAAATACCAATAGGATTGCTTCATTTGCCTAGCCTCGCATAGCGTAGTCCTGTTGGTGGATTTTTTCCTCGCTCGCCGCTTAGCTTCCTCTCACAGCTCTGGTGAAAACGCACCCTCATGGAGTTTATTAGAAAGGGTCTTAAATGAAGACCAAGTCTTAGAAAATGTAGTGTAGCGTGACTCTTCACTTGATTGATTGATACCATTGTAGTGACCCTGAGACGCCATCATTCACCGACCTCTTGTCGGTGAATGGTGGCGTCTCTATTAATAATTAATCTAATTACCTAATAAAGTCTTAGGATTGGAATGCCTGCAAGTCAATTGAACTGCAATAAAAATTAAACTGCAGAATCGAATGTTTTTAATCGCATAGTTGATTCAACTCGTTATAACCGTTGTTTATAGGTCAGAACAATCAGGACTATTCGATTGGGCTCTATTTGTGATGACAACGTTTTGTTTATTCGTATTTTCACAATTTGATCGTTCATGTTGGTGTCCAATTTTTAAAAGGTTTTTATCATGTTTTTTGTGTAATTCTGTTTTTAAAATGCCTTTTACAAGAAATTTAAGGTAAAAAACGCCAGGTGCCCGACAGGGCAATACATAAGAATAATTATATGCTCTAATATAAACTGATATAGTTTAAACTAATATCATAAAGTTGCTCGGTAAAATTACCTTATCTATAATATTATTATAAATAGGCAAGATTTGATTGTTTGTTTGTTTGCATTGAATAGGCTCCGAAACTACTGAACCGATTTAAAAAATTTCACCGTTGGGAAGCTACACTATTCCCGGGTGACATAAACTACTTTTTACCCGTTTTATTGAAAAGCTACGTGCGAAGGTGCGGGTTGGTCAGCAAGTTTTATAAAAAATTACCTACTTATAAAACAGTTAAGATTATTACATTTACATACTTTACCTAAATAAAAAAAAATATTATACTAGTAATTGGATATTCTGTTAATATCTTAAAAAGAGCTCTAAAAAAAATTATGTAGGTATCCGGTTTACATAACCTGCCAAATGATATATTTTTGTGTTGGTAATAAGCATCTTAAATTATTTATTTTTTTATAAAATTACACATACATATTGTCCTAGCTCACCTACCTTTAGGCTAAATTCATATGAACGCGCGGTACCGCGCGGAACTACTAACCGCGCGGTACAAGGCCAAACTAAGTAGTGTTTATCGTCTACATTACCGCGCGCTACTCGTCTACATTACCGCGCGCTACTCGTCTACATAAGTTTGATCTTCTACCGCGCGGTTAGTAGTTCCGCGCGGTACCGCGCGTTCATATGAACTTAGCCTTATAGTTATTGTTATTTGTGTCTACACATTTAAATCATATTAAAAAACGTGAATTTCAGTATCATGCCTAATAATTTCCGTGTTATAACTTCAAGGGTTAACCACTCACCAAAAATCGGGTATAATCTTATACTTCACCACCTTATTACGGGGCGGTATCACAATCCGATAATAATTTTGGTACAATTCAACATTTAATTACGTCTCTAACTGCAAAATAATAAGAAGCGGTCGCGTGAGTGCCGGTAATTCACGCTCTTGGAGGCAGCTACCTAATTATTTTCTACTTCCTTGATTTTCATGCTCACGTGCTGAGATCGACTGGTTTTATAGCAGTGTAGAACCTCCTAAATTCAGATTGCGCTTACCTTCAGTTCTTTGAGCAATTTTATTTTCTAGGCTGACTGTACTTTATTACAAATCTCCACTATGCCCACTCAATATGTCAATTATTTATTATTTCATTCTATTATTCCTATGTTGTAGGTATGTAATTTTCTGTTTTCTCCTACTTGTGCTTTCTCTTTGATGTATTGAACCTTTTGAATGTATTTGGGAATTTGTGTGTGCTATGGTAGCAAATAAATGTCTGTATGTGTCTATGTCTAAAAACATTATATTTAAATTCATCCTAATAATTACGAGCTGGACCGGATTACGAACCTTAGGCTCGGACCATATGGCATCCGGGCTTGTCAATGACCGTTTTTAACAGCCCTTGTTCAATCCGTCGCGCAACCAAAAATTTGATATTTTTCTGCATCGGCTATACACAATCCGATGCCATCCGACTCCGATTTTTACCTGGAAGCAACCGGGACATGCTCCGGATTTGTAGGATCGTGGAGACCTGGATGCCATATAGTCCGAGCCTTACTCTTGATATTGTTTGATTGATTCTTTTTTGCGAAGATTTTAATTTTGCAATTATTACGATTGCGTTATATTACCAGGCATTATTGTTTGTAGCAATTATTTTATGATTTAGCTAGTCCCCCCCATCTAAGATCGTGAGTATCACGAACTACGTGTATTCCGTACCACATACAGACTTACGTACCGCGTACAGACTTGGATCAAGTATTTACAGATCATGCATACCCATAAAATTGTTCGGTTCACCCGAGAATTGAACCCGTGACTTCTTATCGGTTACGCACCCACCCACAGAACAGGAGAAGTAATCATTGAAATTTATTAATTACCGCACTCTGATAGCAATCAATGGGTTGTCTTTTTATTTTATTTTTTAAAAAAGGTTAGGTACGTGTATAATATATTATCAAAGCGATTATGTAGGTACCGATAATATTTACTTGGTAATTGAGCACAACCTAAAAGTAATATGTACAAAAGTTATTCGAGTGTAAACTAAAGTTGGTATTTTGCGAATACCCAATTAGGTATACAACCTAAGCTATGTAATCATAAGGGTTTCATTTGATTTAGTTCTTTTAGCTAGAGCAGACGCCAAATGAAAACGAAGTAAACACCAAACGAAAAATAACTTCCAGGATTTTCTGTACGTAAAAAATATACCAGCTTAATAAACCAATGTTTATTACCTAATGTTTATTATTTATTCGTAGGAAGAATATACAAGTAAAAGAAAAATAATAATAATAAATATTGCTGGACATTTCACACAGCGCTATCTAGCCCCAAACTAAGCAGAGCTTGTACTATGAGAACCAGATAACTGGTAAAATACTCATATATATATTTTTTTGGTAAATACATACTTATAATATATAGAAAAACAACCAGACCCGAAACAAATATCTGTTGATCATGCAAACATTTATTCCGCGGTGGGAATTGAACCCACTACCTCCTGCGTCTCAGCCGGCTATTCGCCCACTGCGCCACGGAGGTCGTCAAAGTATTTAAAGACCGTCGGAAACGATCTTAAGATTGCGCAAGCTGCTCAAGATCACCAGGCGGAAGTGCTCTCAAGACACTGGCTGCATTGCGCTGTTAAACTGCAATGCTTATGCAGTATCTCAGATAGCATCAGCTCTTGGATCACACGTCGTTCGACCAGACGACGCCCAGAAAGAATAAATAATAATAATAAATAAATATCGCTGGACATTTCACACAGCGCTATCTAGCCCCAAACTAAGCAGAGCTTGTACTATGGGAACCAGATAACTGATAAAATACTTATATACTTTTTTTTTGTAAATACATACTTATAATTATATAGAAAAACACCCAGACACGGAACAAATATCTGTAGATCATGCAAACATTTGTTCCGCGGCGGGAATCGAACCCGCTACCTCCTGCATATATTAAAAGGATTTTTAAAATATTTCTAATTTAAATCATTACTGTTTTAAACTTTACCTTTCCGAATTCTCGTAACGTTGACTTTCCAAACTTGCAATAACAGGCATCAATTTTATAGAAAAAAATAATTGAATATATTTTGTGTAATTAGCGAAATAGAGAAAAGGCATTATTCGTTGTTAGGGTTCCAGGCTAAAATTGTAAAAACGGACGTCCGTCTGTCCCAGCTGATTAACTCAGTAACTATCAGCTTGAAATTTGGAGTAGTTAAATTTTAAAATAAGGTTACTAGGTCAAGTGGGGTATCATATCACAGAGATTAATGTACACATTCCAAAATCATTGTTTTATTTTATACAGTTTTGGAGTTATGATGAAAAATGTAAAAAAAACCGTTCCCTCTCCTTATCTCCGAAGTTTGCCAAGTGTAAAATCTGAAAACGATATGATTGATAGAAATGTATTATATCTATTCAGTGCCGGATTTACCAGCAGGCTGAGTAGGCTTGAGCCTAGAGAGGCAGATTTTAGGGGCGGCAAATTTAGGAACGATTTTGTTTAAGATATATCTGTAAGGCGGTTTCTGATGTTTTGCAGAAAGAAGTCTACAAGGCCTCTTTCCTACGACTTTTCCCTCTTCCCTTTCATTGTACATTCAAGCAACGGTACCACAAACTTCTATATTGTATGGTAAAACACCCAGTTCGCGGCTCTCCACCAATATACCTACCTATTACATTACCCCTTATAGTACATGATTGAGCTTTGATTAGCTCAGAAATATACCCAAAAAAATAACCTGTGCAATTTCAACTAAGTTGTTGTATTGAAGGGCGGCAAAAATTGTATAGTCTATACTTGGGGAATGTGTAAATCCACCACTGCAAAGATTACAGGAAAATTATAACGAAGTCTCTATCTAAAACAGTTTTAAGATATCTGTCTTAAAAGTTTTCTTGGTTTACCGAGCACATAACTAGATGGTTCTGCTTAGTTAACATAAATAAACATATCTAGGTTCGGAACCCTTTGTGCGCGAGTCCTACTCGCACTTGACGGGTCTTGTTTTATAATACCATTAATACTGTAATTACGGTACGTTTAACATATTTTTATGTTTTCAACTTTCATAAACCACAGATTATGACTAAAGACCAATACACCGAAAGGACTTCTTTTACATCAGTACTTCACCAATAATTTAAATGGAAAAATGCTCTTATTTTAGAAATATTTATGATCTCTTCCAGAACACAATCACGCTTGGAATCTTCTTTAAACCTCGCACCATCTTTAAACATTTCCACCGCAATCGTAGATAAAGCACAATGAAGACGTATAAAATCGCTATACGCCGTAACACACGCGACTTACAGGCAATAGAGAACACTCATCGAATCATAAAACAAGCTTGAGTTGGCTGCATTCACAGGGAAAGCAGTTGAAAGTTGTAAAACAGGAGGCGGAAGCCTTGCTACTCGTTAGTTAATCAAGAAGCTTTAATAAATTATGTGTACTTACTCTGAGAATCCCAGGTCATCCTGTTTGAAGTGCATATTAACCCTTTATTTGGCAAACATTTTTTTTTCTAAAATCTCATGTATTTTTCAAATATTCTCTATTCATTGTGACCTAGGAGCCCTAAACAAATGGAAAAAAAAATCGAAATATTCCAGTTTTCGCGAAAATTAATGTACTTCACGAAGTACCTTGCCAATTACTCTATGAACTGCATCATTATGTGATTGTACTCCGTAGAGTACACTGCCAAAAGTAGAGTAAAAAAGATTTAATTAAAAAAAAACATTTTATTTTAAAATACTGTTTTATATATTAGGAACTAGCTACAGATCATTTAGTATGAAACTGCCGGAAACAGTTGCGGTTCTTGTTTTCTCCTACAACAAAGCAAAGATGCATATTGCACTTGACGCAATAAACTTTGGTTCTACCATCTTTGCAGAACCTACAGCGTGATTGTTTGCCCGCAGTTTCCGGAAAGTGGCCCACAGCATCATACCTGACACTGTCGACTGGTCTGGCAAGGGATGGCTTAAGGATTTTCCTATACTCTCTCAGTCTTTCCATAGGCGTGCTCTTCGGCGTCTTTCCTGCTCGGCAAAGACCTTCACAGAGCTCCAGCCGGAATTCTTTGAGTGACAGTTCCGGTCTTTTGTCTCGCTTGTACAGAAGCCATGCGTTGTTGATGCACATATCGACTAGCTGTGCAAATATGGTCAAGTACCACCTTTTTGTTGGTATTGCACACTACTTGTGCACTATACCCTCTGGGTTTCTTCTTCATTTCTTTGTCCGAGGGTAGTTTGTCTTGGCAACCCCGAAGGCGATTGCTTCTTATAGTTCCAAGACTAAATAATCCGTATTCTCTTCGCAACCAGTACACGAGCTCAGGTGAAGTAAAGAAGTTGTCCGCGTATATGACTGAAGGCTTCTGTTTTATGGTTTTGCATAATCCAACCACTACCATTCCACCAATTCCAAGTGAAACTTCTTCGTCAGTGAAAGTATAACCGCGAAACGTGTCATTTCCACCATACATGACGAAATCGTATATCAAGCCTGACACTCCAGCGCGCACGAAATTTTTAAAACCCCATTTCTTAGGTTTATTTTGTATATACTGTCTTCTATTTCCAGCTTTTGTACCCTTGTATGGCATCATCATTTCGTCAATGGAGTACTGACCTTCTTCTTCCAGTTTTAAAAAATTCTGCCTTACTTTTTCCATCACATTCCGAATCTTGAAATAGCGGTCCGAGTTTTCCAAGTTATTGTCTACGAAGTGGCAATGTACTTCGTGTATATCGTTCCCTTATTCAAGTAGTTTACAACGCGTTTGGCAACGGTATTCCCGGAGTACACACATTGTTTACATATAAAAAAAGTATATTTTTAGCTATTTTGACACCAAATAATTACTGAATAGTGTTACTTATTATATTACCTTGTAACCAAACACACATACCATTCCAAAAGCCAACTAAAAACCCATAAAAAATAAACAAAAACTTACCCGCCGCGCAGGAGCAGCTGACCGTTTCGAAGCCATTTTTGGAAATGGCATGAATCATGAATGGTGCCACCTGCAGTATTTTTTCTACCAAAGTAGGATATATTCAATGCATTTTGGCAGTTTCAAATGGTAAAAAAATCCAATAATTACGGGCCCAGAATTTTACAAAGTTAGCGTACTCCACAGATTACGCTGCCAAATTAAGGGTTAAAATAAGATCAAATAGTTTATTACGAATATTTGGTAATTTATTTTTAGGTTGTCCAAATCGATTTACCTGTATAAAGCTTGCTATGTACATTAAGCTTCCTTTAGAAATAACACGACTTCCTTTAAAATGATTTAAACTAAAACTAAAAACGTGATAAAACCACCCATTTTATCATTTAAACGAATATATGAGCTATTCATTTCTCATCTGCGTAAGTTGCATCAAGTCAATCGTCAACTTGCCCACTTAAAACTCGCTCAGTTAGGCGAGATAGCGATTTCAAAATTCAAATATATATTTTTGATCGTCAACTCGCCCGCCTTCTTAGTCATGGTGTGATTCAGTGAGAGACAAATGCCGTAATTTGTTTATTTTTATTTATTTCTATTATTATCTGACATTTGATATATATTTTTGACATACCAATATTAAGCAATGTAATGAAATAGTGAATAAGTGAAAACTGAATACTGATATATTAATACGTGAAGATAAAACTTTTTACCCCTTTTTAAGCTTAGGTATATTGCGCGCACGGAGGAGTGTGAGATTTGGCATAGTTAAAGTTTATATGGAGAAAGGAGGGGCGACAGAGAATTAAATTACAAAATTAAAAAAACATTAAATGAATTACGGTCGAATATCGACCACTATGTTGGCCCACTAGTAGTATTAAATGTGCCTAATGGTGCTCACACGCACTAAAGGCGTCACATAATACCAGCGCTACAGTAGCTATACGTTACAGTGGCACACCGCTGAGTGACAACCTATTTTGCCGTCTTGTATTTGATATAAGTATAACTGTTGTATTTATAGAATGTAAAAATGGATCACATAATAAATATCTTGCGTTTGATACCAAAATTCCATAAACTCACGAAAAGATTGTGATACTTTTTTATTTTTTATTCTGTGACTGAAAAAGGTTTTCTTTTAGCTGATAAGACCCATACCCTTTGATTTTAGCCAACCACCAAAGAAAACTAAATGAGTTCCACCCTTAGCTCCCACCACGTCAAACAAATTCACGCATTCATTCATAAATACAGCGTCTGCAATCCGCTTGGAAAGTAAATGCGATCTTTTTTGCAAGATTCCTTGCACGTTCCAGCCTGGTATATATTGAACAAACTAAACAGTTGTAAGAATACCTCACCCGCTTGTAGGTAAATTGTTTCGGTTGTTATTTATGTTTCTCAGCTTGCTTATACGTGCGCCGGTTTGCAAAGTAGGGATGTATGAGCCTCTCACGATTTTTAATGTTTGATTTGGATTAGGACCCTAAATAATACTTAATTGCAATAGTCTTTGTTCGAGCTTAACGGGCGATGAGTATATTTTCCCAGAAAAAACTACCTACACAAATTGCTTGTACTACCTACAACCTACAAAACGTACAAAAAGTATCCAATTATACACAAGTATAATTGGTTACGAATTCTTTCTTTGTGAATATCTAAGCTCATTTTCGTAGCACTAAATAACGCAAGGCTCATAAATACTTTTTACAGCCCCCCCCCCCCCCCTCTAACCTAACATTCTTAAGAATCCGTTAAAACAAATTTTACTTAGTTCAAAAGCTTCTTCCAAATCCCTCTAAAGCCAAGCTCAAAATCGAAGTCAAAAAAGGTAATAAGATAAGGCAATTTTCTTGAAAATCCCTAAACGTAATAATGTGCCGAAAACGTTTTCGAAATTTACACATATTGTGCTCGCGGTGGAATCGGCCGAGCGACGAACGAGCGGAATACTCAATGCGATAGGGATGTAGTATCAGAGTTGTAGCTCTGATGCTATCCATACGCGTAGTTTGTCGCCACAAATTCCCTTTATAATGCACAGAACCAAAGTTTTGCATGAAATCTCAATTCAAAAGTGAAAACGCACGGATTACTGAAGTTTAAAATGAAGCTGCGTGAAAACGCCCCTTCAAAGAGGCCGTTTAAATACCTAAATAATTTTGTTCAGATAGAAATTTTTGGGTGTAGTACATGGAGTAAATTTATTATTTCAGCGGCGGCCCACGGACAAAGGAATTTAGGTTTGCTGAATTATGCAAATAAATTCACCATTCTGTAACATTTGTTGGGAATGTCTTTATTTCTGTAGATTTCTTAAAAGGCCCTCAAGACTAATCCCGCTTTGGCTTGCGAATCATCTTACTCGAACGGCGTTCGCTCATACACCTGCCTACTTAACATAATATATAAGGGATGACGGCAAAAACACTAAGTCTACTGTAGTACCGATGTGAGATTAACATAAATCTCGATCCGACATTTTTATTTCTTCCTTTTGTAGACAATTTGTGGCAGGTGACGTCCCATCCCCGCGGGAGCTATATCCTTTTACACAACATTTAAATATCGCGCCGACGACGGACGCGTAAATAGGGATATTTTCTTTACTAAATTTCGAAATAGCATAAAATATTAAAGTTTATTTTTGTTACAACAGTTAACTCAAATCCCGAGGCAAGAATAATTTACCCTTCGACCGAGCAGTTTAACAAAATTTTGTTCCATTTTAATGTTCCTGAACAGGATCCGGGAACTAGATTTGCGCATTATTGTATTCTGAACGAGCGTCCCGCAATATTTCCCAAATGAATATCGAAAGGATCCCTCGAGGAACAGTTTTTGAACCCTCGCAGAATTATGTCCGCAGCGCACGATGAATTCTCAAATTCTCAAACTATTTAATGGACGCTAAACATTTTTTTTAAATATACAGTCTATTTCGCACTAAAATAAATCGACCACAGTATTTTTAGCAATTGATTTTAATTTAGTACTAGACGCACGAGGCGATAGCTAAACAATGTGAAATTTATAACACTTTGAAATGTTAAATTCAGTTTAAAATATAACCCCGCGCAAAAGAACCCAATCAATTATTATAATTTTCTTTAAAAGAGTTTTTATCCATCCAAATAATAGCGTTAAATTACACTATTTACTGTTACTATTTACGTGGAATACTCCGAATAGTCGCTGGTAGCGACAATAGTGCATTATAGAGCTGGAGCTATAATTCCCTTGAAAATACATAATCACAGATAGCTACAATATATTTTTCATCACTCATGCTCCCAAATATGGTCATTGCAAACTCTATAACGGCTCTATAAATGTGATTTACGACCACGGTCATTAGTAAATTTGAAAATAGTATGAGACTCATTGCATTCATAAGCTTCCTTATTTTTATTTAAAAATGAAAGAGGCTACAGTTTAGTGGTGAAAAAATAACAATGGATACCGGGAACGCAAATTTCCTTTTTGCAACAAACTGTTAATATTTTTTTAATTTCCTCGCATTAGTGACGAAAAGTTAAGTGTAAGCATGTAAGCAATCTATAACACCCTCGATTGCTTGCTGGTATTTGCTCGCTCGTACGCCAAAATATCTCAGGTGTACATCTCTTACAGCCTTCTACTATTAGATCCTCTTGGAATAATATCTCAGTGAATGGTATTTACTACTTACCACTTAGTTACGAGTCTGTCTCTCCCAAATGGCCAGGTTCAGATAAGTATTGCTTTGACAGAATCTGTTATAAATCTATATATCCATACATAATATACGCACATTATGTGTATACGTGCACCGCATATATGTGGTAATATATGCACAAAAATGAAAGGGGTTATTTTGATAAGCATAATAAATAAATTGTGAAATGTTTACCATAGAAATGTGAAATTTTGGTAAAAACAAACACTTTATTAAACTTATGTTGTGCTATTGCATAATGCTTGCCATCTAACCACAGATACTGTATTGGTAACGTCTCGAGATATCTCTTGTTATCCCTTTCTAACCCAAAACCAGCAGTCATTTCCGAAAGAGGTATCAAAACGGCCTTTTTTTTGGATGTCGATTGCAAGAGTAGACAGTAAGTTTTATATCGAAGTAATCACCTAAACTTAGTCGATTTTCTTTAAAATTTAATAACTAATTAATTTTTTATTAAATTTATTAAATAATTAATTTTTAATTAATTATTAATTTAGTTTAATAATTAGTAGTTTCTTTTTCGAGTAGTATTTTTTTATGTTTTGAGAAACCGTCACTTGAATATCAATAATTTAATTTTTTTTAATTTAATTTGAATATAATTAATTTTTAATTAATTATTAATTTAGTTTAATAATTAGTAGTTTCTTTTTCGAGTAGTATTTTTTTATGTTTTGAGAAACCGTCACTTGAATATCGTTCGTATATTACCAAACACGCTGTATACAAAACAAAGTCGGTAAAAAAAATTTGTTTTATTTTATGTCATTAGGTCTAATTTTTAAACGCCTGACGCGTAAAAATTAGACCTAATAACATAAAATAAAACAATTAAAATACTTACTAACTATTGACGAGTATTTTAATGACAATACCGAATAGACAATAATCAATATACCTAACAAGATCAATGATGTAGTCACATTAATATTATAAATGTCAAACTTTGGATGTTTATTTGTTATTTATTCAATCACATTGTAACGGCTGAACAGATTTCGACAAAATTTTGTATGTACGTAGATTATAACCTGGATTATCACATAGGCTAATTTTTAACCCATAAATCAGGTCCCATTGGATAAAAATGATGTGTCAAATCAAATTGCAACAGGAAGTTTAGCTTTATTTCTAGGCTATCTACACATTTAGTAGAGTAACGCATACGAAGTCGCGGGCAATACCGCGACTTCGTATGCGTGACTCTACCATATGCTAGTATGTTATATATTTTGATGGACATTACGTAAGCGTAAGGGCTTGAAGAGTGGAATTCTTCCGTTATTCGTTGATTGATTTCCATTTCAGATAAATTGGAAGCAAAATATTTAAAATTTGAATTATCTAGAGGACTTTATTAGCTAGGTCAAAAAACGAGTATATCCATATTTTTTTGGTTGTGAGCCATGGCCACTTTAGTAAGATAGGGATGCAATATTTTTGACATTTCATTTCTCTTTATGAAAATCCGAAGCCAGAAAAAAATCAAATAATAATGTATATATGCCGACAGCTCTAGTACCAGTAGAATGCGGCGGAAACCTCTCACTTGTCATATGGATGGAGGAAAGCTATCGAACGTCTCTTCGACAGCTCTGCAAACCGAGACTCGGAATCAATTTCTAAGTATTTTCGACGGACGCTTTAGAAAGTGTCTGGACAAAGCGCTTCGGATTGTAAACACTGATCCCTTGGAAATCCTAATCCTGGAACTCAAAGACTGACGAGTTAGATTATGACTTTCGTATTGATAACTGTTTGAGAAGACAAATCTATGGTCTTGTTATTGCTTTAAGTCTGAAGCGGTTCTAATAAAAGAAGGCGGTATAATAAATAGATTTCAATGTATATTAATCGCTTATTCAATAACAGCTCAAGCTAATTTAAAGGTTTATCTTTGATGAGTAGGAGACACCAATTAATTTCATTTTCTCTAAAAGTTAATAAGTAAAAAAAATCCAAGAATACTTTTCTCTTTTCTCTTGACGACCTCCTTGGTGGAGTGGGCTAATAGCCGGCTGAGACGCAGGAGGTAGTGGATTCAATTCCCGCCGCGGAACAAATGTTTGCATGATCTACAGATATTTGTTCCGGGTCTGGTTGTTTCTCTATATATTATAAGTATATATTTACAAAAAAAAATGTATATAAGTATTCTATCAGTTATCTGGTTCCCATAGTACAAGCTCTGCTTAGTTTGGGGCTAGATAGCGCTGTGTGAAATGTCCAGCAATATTTATATTGATTTTATTTATTAGATGATTTGTTTAACAATTAAACGAATGTTGTTTTTTACAAATTGAAATTGAATTTTTTGACAGTCAGACTAAGAATGTCATGCACCAAAGGAAAACTTAAAAAAGTATTATAAAATAAATTCAGAACTAAACACACACAAGACTTAGATAAGACAAAAGAACAAAGCCGGTTTCATACAAACATAATCAATTCCCAAAGCGTAGGTATTATTCAAGCGTCGACTCATGGTTTTTCCCATCCATCGATCGAAGCACCCATCATTTAGGGGGAAAGCAATAAACATCAAAGCAATGCTTGTTTGATTGAATAATACAAAAGCAAGATGGTAGGATGCTAAGTAAAATACATTCTTACATTCCACGCACGTGACGACCACGACTGTAATTTACTAAGTTGCCTTTTATTCTGGGTAAGTAAAATAAAATAGGGCAAATGCGGATTTACCTCAAAGTTCGATTATGGTGGTGATCGGAAACGATATTTGGTTTGCAAGTAGAGTCACAGAATGAATTAACTATTTCACTTTGAGAATTTTATAAAACGTTTATAAATAAATAAGCTTTATGATTACAGCCTGCCATCCGGACCCTAAAATGATGACTGTTTAGATTTACAGTTAAATACAGTAATTGTAAAAATGCTTTCAGTTAATAGTTTCTAGAAAAACGTCGAAAACGAAAGAAACATTTTAAGATATTTACCCACGAAAAATACAGTACATTAATTTTTTAGAAAAACTCTAGCTATAAAGCATCTGCCGTGATTCTTGTTTTAAATCGTTTACTATCTTTGTATTTAAATGCATTTAAATTAAAAAATTAAATTAGCAGTCAGAGATTCGTTTGAAACTTTGCTCACTCCTTTCCAAACGGTCGATACCGACTCGTGTAACGAAGCGTGATGGTTCATTTTATTTGCATAAATTTGGTCGCTGTGATTTTATGCTCGTTTCCCGAATCACGGTCAGGATTATCTCACTTTGAATATTGTTTCATTCGAATAAATCATACTTACAGGAAAAATAAAGGGAGCGATGTTGATTGTATGGTGAACAAATACGCCCGTGTGCCTACGCATGCAAACATGACTTGCCGTGTTTAGGCGTCTTTATATAATGCGTTATTTTTATTTAAATTTATTATTATATCAGATTACCGTGATAATTTTTTATTTTTTATTTTGTTATTATTATCATCCTTTCAGCCATAGGACGTCTACTGCTCCCCCCTCCCTCCCCCTCCCCTCCCCCCTACCCTCCCCCCTCCCTCCCCCTCCCTCCCCCTCCCCCATAGAATTCCAGAACGACCGATCTACGTTCTGCACCCAACAACTTCCTAATACTAAACTAACCTTTAATAGGTTGCCTTATGCAGTAGAGCTGGCTAATTCTGAATAATAACTTTCTAACTCTATACTATGTATGTGATGCGGTACGTAATAAACTGGCCTAGTCCAGTTTATTTAAGATGCTGTTTAAGTTGAAAATGTATGAAAGTTAACCAAATAATAGCGTATTCATACCAAGATACGCAAATGTTTTTAAAACACCTAGGCTACAATAACGCTCAAGTGGATAATTAGTGATTAAACGAACTAAGTGAAGTTCTATCATAATTATACTTCGTGCTTCGTCTTTCGATTAGTAACCTGTAAAAGAAATATTAGAATGATATTACATATGCAGTAACGCCTACGTGACACCACTCATTGACACTACGTTGAGAGTTTTTACTTGTTATGACTTGTCGCCCGCGCTCACCCGGTCGCGTCATTAGTTTAGAGCCTAAGCCCTTGGTGCTATTATTTCCCGAACCTATGTAAAGGGACGGGTGGGCGGGGGTTACTAATCTCAGACGAAGCACTCGTATAATTATGATAGAACTTCACTTAGTTCGTTTAATCACTAATTATACTTCGTGCTTCGTCTTTCAATTAGTAACCTGTAAAAGAAATATTATAATGATATTACATATGCAGTAACGCCTACGTGACACCACTCATTGACACTACGTTGAGAGTTTTTACTTGTTATGACTTGTCGCCCGCGCTCACCCGGTCGCGTCATTAGTTTAGAGCCTAAGCCCTTGGTGCTATTATTTCCCGAACCTATGTAAAGGGACGGGTGGGCGGGGGTTACTAATCTCAGACGAAGCACTCGTATAATTATGATAGAACTTCACTTAGTTCGTTTAATCACTAATTATACTTCGTGCTTCGTCTTTCGATTAGTAACCTGTAAAAGAAATATTAGAATGATATTACATATGTAGTAACGCCTACATGACACCACTCATTGACACTACGTTGAGAGTTTTTACTTGTTATGACTTGTCGCCCGCGCTCACCCGGTCGCATCATTAGTTTAGAGCCTAAGCCCTTGGTGCTATTATTTCCCGAACCTATGTAAAGGGACGGGTGGGCGGGGGTTACTAATCTCAGACGAAGCACTCGTATAATTATGATAGAACTTCACTTAGTTCGTTTAATCACTAATTATACTTCGTGCTTCGTCTTTCGATTAGTAACCTGTAAAAGAAATATTAGAATGATATTACATATGCAGTAACGCCTACGTGACACCACTCATTGACACTACGTTGAGAGTTTTTACTTGTTATGACTTGTCGCCCGCGCTCACCCGGTCGCGTCATTAGTTTAGAGCCTAAGCCCTTGGTGCTATTATTTCCCGAACCTATGTAAAGGGACGGGTGGGCGGGGGTTACTAATCTCAGACGAAGCACTCGTATAATTATGATAGAACTTCACTTAGTTCGTTTAATCACTAATTATACTTCGTGCTTCGTCTTTCAATTAGTAACCTGTAAAAGAAATATTATAATGATATTACATATGCAGTAACGCCTACGTGACACCACTCATTGACACTACGTTGAGAGTTTTTACTTGTTATGACTTGTCGCCCGCGCTCACCCGGTCGCGTCATTAGTTTAGAGCCTAAGCCCTTGGTGCTATTATTTCCCGAACCTATGTAAAGGGACGGGTGGGCGGGGGTTACTAATCTCAGACGAAGCACTCGTATAATTATGATAGAACTTCACTTAGTTCGTTTAATCACTAATTATACTTCGTGCTTCGTCTTTCGATTAGTAACCTGTAAAAGAAATATTAGAATGATATTACATATGTAGTAACGCCTACATGACACCACTCATTGACACTACGTTGAGAGTTTTTACTTGTTATGACTTGTCGCCCGCGCTCACCCGGTCGCGTCATTAGTTTAGAGCCTAAGCCCTTGGTGCTATTATTTCCCGAACCTATGTAAAGGGACGGGTGGGCGGGGGTTACTAATCTCAGACGAAGCACTCGTATAATTATGATAGAACTTCACTTAGTTCGTTTAATCACTAATTATACTTCGTGCTTCGTCTTTCGATTAGTAACCTGTAAAAGAAATATTAGAATGATATTACATATGTAGTAACGCCTACGTGACACCACTCATTGACACTACGTTGAGAGTTTTTACTTGTTATGACTTGTCGCCCGCGCTCACCCGGTCGCGTCATTAGTTTAGAGCCTAAGCCCTTGGTGCTATTATTTCCCGAACCTATGTAAAGGGACGGGTGGGCGGGGGTTACTAATCTCAGACGAAGCACTCGTATAATTATGATAGAACTTCACTTAGTTCGTTTAATCACTAATTATACTTCGTGCTTCGTCTTTCGATTAGTAACCTGTAAAAGAAATATTAGAATGATATTACATATGTAGATTTTGAGAGTGTGTAGGTTCGGGAATAAATAAGGTAAACATTTTATGTTCAATCATTACGCAATGCTGCAAAAAGCAACATACAATCGGTGTACTCAGTAGCATAATAACATAAGTCTTATACGTTTTCAACAGTAAAGGTACATAATTAGGTTAGTATAAAGTAGGTATACCTACAATCGCATGAATCACGAGGAAAGAATTAAATGTTCGCTATAATCATTATGATTTACTTATATGAAGGTAGCTTCATTTAACTCTGGATTAATAATCGCAGTAGCTGACGCGGCTTCGTTCGAGCTAAGAATTGTTCTGTTATAGAATTTTGCGAACGAGTTAAGAGTTAGAAGTCCAGCCGGCTGTTTTCCGAATCTGGTCAATGCTAACTCCCTGCGCATGAGCTCGGGACGTAGCCGCGTGTCGCGTACTGTGCGCAGAATATATTGAGACATCAATATCGCTGTCTTACAGCGTACACTTTATCCAACGGCTTATTGTTTGGGAGGTGACAACTTTGTGCGGTTGCTTAGAGTTAACAAATAGCGTATCGCTTCTTCGTAAGGGTGCTGTTCTATCAATGTAACACGTTAATGTCTGAGCAGGGCACACTTGAGGTTTTTGTTTGAAAAATTGTATTTGTAATAAAGGTTGATTTTTTCCCACGCGTGATGTTTTTATAAGATTAGGAATCTTAATCAAAATGTTGGTTGGAAAGATGTTAATATTTTGAATTTCGATTTTAGATAAGGTTTGAACCCTGTGTGCCGTGATGAGAGCAAGTAACGTCGCACATTTTTTAGAAAGAAGTTCTAAGGATATTCGTTCATTTGGGTACCAGACCAATCTCTAACCAATCTAGCACACAGCTGGGATCCCATGTTATGTCGTACTTGGGCGTAGGAAGCTTAAACGGGAAACGCCTCTAAAGAATCTTTGAATTATTAAATTTTCAGATAATTTTGGATTTAAAATTAGGGCAAGCGCTGCTCTGCAGCTGTTAAGGAGTCGTATTGACTGCCACTGTTGAACATTTGAGTGAGAAAAGTCATTACTGAAACAACCGAGCTTGTATATACTTGTATGTTGTTCTCTTTACAGTAGTTATACCATTTTTTAATGTAAACACTGTACTGTTTAAATGAATTTTGTGATATGGAGGCCATAATACGAGTAATATCTATTGATGCTTCGGGCACTGCCCGGCGTAGTAGCGCTGTCCGGACAATGTCGCGGCAGCTAAGGTTAGCTTGGAGTGGAGGTTGCGATTGCTGGAATGGAAAATAATAGGTCGGTCAGCGGGTCTGAGTGTAATAATTTCACAAGTTTCTGGAAGATCGGGTACCAGGGTTAAGTGGGCCATAATGGGATAATCATAATGCCTGTAGCTTCATCGGTGATAATTTTTCGCAGGGTTCTTAATATAATGGTGGAAGGGGGAAATGCGTAGAAATAAAAATCTGACCAGCTGATCGTAAATGCGTCTATTGCGCATGAATTTGGGTCCTTAAACAAGAAACGAACTTGTCGCATTTACTGTTAATTCTACTTGCAAATAGATCTATCGTGGGAATGCCAAGTTTACTTTTTATTATGTCAAAGGCAGAATCCGCTCCCATTCTATATCGGGATGAATTTTACGGAATTCTGTATCAGCGATTGCATTTTCTTTAGATTTAATGTAGGAAGCGTACTCGAAAATTCTTTTTGACTCGCACCATTGCCATATCTTCTTTATGACGTTTGATACATGGGGAAACTGAATTCCACCCATTTTGTTTATGTAGGACACAGCGGTGGAGTTATCGACATGCAATAAGATTTGACAACTATGTAAGTTTTTTGTAAAAATTTGTATGGCGAAGTAAGCTGATAGCAGCTCCAGCAGATTAATGTGAAGCGCGCGCTCACACTCGGACCAGGGGCCACTCGTGGTCTCCGAGCTGTACGCGGCGCCCCATCCCATCGTTGAGGCGTCAGAAAATATTTCTACAGAATATATGTTATCCATTATCCTATGGATGGGATTTTGAATGGCGCAAAGCCACAATTTAAAATTATGTGATAAGCTGAGTGAAAGATTCATGAATTTGTCGAAGTCACTGTCATTTTTAGCGTGCAAGTATTTATGACGTTCTAATTTCTTGGTATATAGTAGACCATATTCGATAGCCGGGCATGCTGATATTAATAATCCTATTAACTGAGCAAATTTCCTAATTTGGCAGCGAGATTTTTTAGAAAACAATTTGATTTCTTTTTGTATGTTTCGGTTTTGATATTTATTCGGTGTTGATTATGAATCCCAAGAACTTGCACGATTTAGATGGAAATAAATTACTTTTTTCAAAATGAATTATAAAGCCTAGTGGTTGAAGTAAGTTCAAGGTAATGTTTACGTTGTCTAAACATTTTTTATATGGTCGGTCAATCAATAAAATATCATCCAAATATATTGTTGATGATATAAACCCAGCTGATCTTAATAATTTCACAACAGGTTTCATTAACTTAGTGAAGACATAATGCACTGTGTTTCAGCCAAATGGGAGAACATTAAAATGATATAATTTTGAATTAAACATAAACTTCAAATATTTTCGAGATTTCTCACCAACATTCATTATAAAATAGGCATCTTTTAAATCTATAGTAGCTAAAAAACAATCTTTGGATACTAATTTAACAACCGTTCGTAAATCTTCTAATTTAAAATGGCTGGTTGCAATAAATTTATTTAAATTTTTTAAATTTAAAATAAAGCGCATTTTCCCATTTGGTTTAGGTTTTAAAAACACGGATGAAATGAACTGTTGTTAAGCAGGAGTGCACTCTGACATTGCTCCAATTTGGAGAAGACCTGGCAAAGATTCATCAAAATGCATCTTTTCTAAATCTGAATGTTCTATCGATGTAGGCAAGCTATTTTGTACGACAGGTTGCGAAAATGTTAAATTATAGCCATCTATCCAGTCCAGGATGACACACTCTGTGGTAATAATGACCACTGGTCACGGAAGCTGGCCCGCGTAACTTACTGGGTCTACCGGCGGCGGGTCGTCCGCGGCGGAGGCGATGACTGTCTCGATGACGTCGCGCGCTGACTGCGGTGATAGGCAGACTCGCGGCTTCTCGGCGGTGGTCCCGGCGGCCTGCGCGCTGGGACCTGAGGCTTCCAGTTTTTTGGCGGGGCCTTAGAGCTGTGTGGCACAGTTGCGGCTTTCTTGAATGTTTTTTGTAGAACTTTTAGATCAGTCCAGGATTTGTTAACTGGTTTTGCAGATCTCAGTGCATCAGATAGCTTCTCTCCAAAGAGATGCTTATCAATTTTAGTACCCGACAAATGTTCTTTCATATCCTTCTTCACGGAAAACATAGCGAAATTTCGTCTTGTTTTGGAATCCATTGATTGAATATCACATACGAGGCGACCCGTATCCATAGGTTTTCTGAGGAGATCTTTATTGATCTGAGCAGAAAAGAGTTGATCGGTGACTGCTGACGCTAGGCATGAAATGGCGGTTGCGAGCTGCTTTTGTCTGATCTCAAGGTTTTTGTCCCTTTTTACCATGGGTTCGGGAAGAGCAGCTTTTATTTCCGCGTTGAGTATCGGCGCCGCAATGAGAGTGCAGTTAGTAGGAATTTGGACTTTTCTACTAGCTCTTTTCTCTGCGTTGGTTCCAACCCGTGAGTTGCAATATGCTCGAAACAAGTCGGTAAGTCCTTATGGATCTCAGGGCCGTATTCGAAAGTTGCTGAGGGGTCATCGCCCAGAATCATTCGACACAACGGTGTCGAGCGTGTCCTCGTTTAGCAAAGTATCATTTGCAGCTGGAGAAGGATCCGGTGCCATCGGTGCATTTTGGTCTAGCTATGATGTAATCACGTCTCGGTTCTTCGTCGAGGAGACACATTGTATATCTCCGTTTGAAAAAGACGTCGATTTTAGATGTTATTTGAGGGTACCTCAAAAAACTCCCAATTACGTAAAAAATATTTTCATCAAGACGTTTTCGCTAGTCGTGTGTGGTACGATCAGTAAGACATAATTCCCAGAGAATTACGCGCAAACCGACCTATTGTACCTGATTAATCAGTAAGATATAACTCCCACAGAATTACACGCAAACCGATTTTATGTGATCGATGAGACAGTCCCACAGACAGCTCGAGTCACAGAGACATGTCTAAACTTGATCCAACAAGATGTAACTCCCACAGAATTACACGCAAGTTGAATTTTTTAGATAGACATGATGGCGCTGCATTGTCACGGCTCCGGCGGCGGCAAAACTATTTTCACTTCACTGTATAACTCGAATTAAAAAATTACCTGATGAGTCCTGAGGAGAAGGCGAGAGTTCCCTCGATGACGGCGACGATGATGACGAGGAGGACTCGGTAACGCGAATTTCGGCATTGTATTCACTGAATTTATTAAAACTAGTGTTGAGCGGCGGAGCACTAAAAGACGAATGGACGCGACCGGGTGAGCGCGGGCGACAAGTCATGACAAGTAAAAACTCTCAACGTAGTGTCAATGAGTGGTGTCACGTAGGCGTTACTACATATGTAATATCATTCTAATATTTCTTTTACAGGTTACTAATCGAAAGACGAAGCACGAAGTATAATTATAATGAAATTACGTCTGATAACCGCAGCAGGTGTAAAAACGAACTGAACGAACCAATCTTGTTAAGAAAAAGATTAATGGTTGCCTGTAACTTTGAAAAAATTAAATCGGTTTTATGTCAATCAAGATTTTGAAAGCTAAAGTAAAATGTTTAGGCAACAAAAAGCTATTTTATATAAATACATAGTAAGTATAAGAAATGAAATCTTTTGTAGAATTTATTTAGTTTATCACGTACCTACGCAGTGGCCGTTGGGAGGGAATAAAACGGTTCAACTCTTTTTTTAAATCTATAAATTCGAGCAATTTACTTTAAGCTCTGTTTTTGAAAGCTTCAATAAAGAGTTCGACAGGGAATATTTGACGATATCAAGATGAATTCTTTGAAAATATACGAGCCCTTCTAAATAAACTGGTGAATGGATTTTGGAAACTGCTGTTGATTTCAAATTATTATTATCCATACTAATATTAAATGTTAAAGGTTGTCCAGAATAGATCGCTTTCAGCGATAGACCGCCACTTGTCCTGATTCCTGCGTGTATTGTTCTTTATTTTTTATATTGTTTTTTTTATTTTAAGTGTGATTTACAATAAAGCGTTTTCTACCTATCTATTATTAATTCGAGAGTAACTCTGTCTGTCTGACCTGTCTGTAGAACCAAAAATTCGAAAGCATATCCCATTGGGTTGTTTTTTTTTATAAGTTATAGGCTAGCGTTTGACCACGATCTCGCCTGATGGTAAACGATGATGCAGTCTGCGATGGTACACGCTTGCCTAGAAGAAACCTATTCGCTCGCGACTTGAAGACCCCTAGGTTGTAGTTATCAGGAAACACAGAGGCGTTCCACTCCTTGGCGGTGCGCATAATAAAGGTTGAAGAGAACCGCTTTGTGCGTATGGGAGGTATGTCTACCATATAGCGGTGGCGCACCGCGGGGCGACTGGTTGTCCGATGATAGAACGGGGATGGTGGGATCAGATTAAAAAGCTCCGCAGCACACTCTCCTGGTATTCTAATAAGCGGCAATGGGCTTGCAACCTATCACGTGAAAATAAATAAATAAATAATGCTGGACATTTCACACAGCGCAATCTAGTCCCAAACTAAGCAAAGCTTGCACTATGGGAACCAGATAACTGATGGAATAGTTATATACTTTTTTTGTAAATACATACTTATAATATGTAGAGAATCAACCAGACCCGGAATTAGTATCTATAGATCATGCAAACATTTTTTTCGCGGAGGGAATCGAGCCCGCAACCTCCTGCGTCTCAACCTGCGTCGGTTACTCACCGAGATTGGCAAACGCTAGTTCAACTGGTGTTGTTCATAACTATCTATGTTGATGAAGATTAAATCAACCGATCCGAAGATTATCAGCAGACTGACATCCCTTCACCAAAAAGGGATCTCAGCAGTAAAATGGAAATTAATTATGGATTTATTATGTGATGGGGGGGATTTTTTATTTTATTTATACTTCTTAGAACTAGTGTCAAAGTCAAGTCAAAGTCAAATATTTGTATTCATTAAAATCACAAGGATCACTTTGAAACGTCAATTTTACTGCCTGTTCCTTCGCGACCAAGACAGGAAAGAAAGGCAAGAAACAAGGCTGGTTTTTTTATGATCCTTTTACAATTCATAATACAGAAAATAAATTACGTCTAAATTGTAACATTTTGAACGAGTTGAGCAATTTCAATCCCAAGCTTCTCTATCATCTAAATAATCCGATATTTATAGTAGGCTCTTTTATAAAGATTTTGTTTAATTACGTTTTTACATTTGTTAATTGTCAATTTTTGTACATCCCTTGGGACCAGACAAGGCGTCTTGATTGATCATAATACAATCGACGAGGTCACTAAGTTCAAGTTTTTAATAAGACTGAAGGTATTCGTTTCAATTGAGAACTTCCGTGACTGCTATCGGCACACCTTGACGAAGTAGGGCAATTGGAAGACCGCACTGAAACCCTGAATACTAGGAAAGTGGTGGGCTGTTTGCCTACGATTCGTTTTTAGCTTAAAAAAGCTTTAAATAAATTTTCCGTATCGTGTTGATTTTAGGTTTTTGGGTACATATTACATACATACATAGGCGAGGCTGAAAAGTTGCGATAAGGACGCCCATTTTATAGCCTTTTTGGTCTAGATTAGTTTTGGTATGGTTTCTGTGTCGTAATTCAATAAATAGTTATATTGGTACTGTGAATCTTTGACTATCAAAATAGTGCCATGAAATAAATAACCAACTTACTTGACCTACAGTTTCATTCAAATTACAGGTAACGGGAGTTCATGTAATGTGGTTTTTTTTGGGGTACAAATTCCAGTTATTCTGAATTTCAAACTTTTGCCTATATTTGTGTCACCCATACTACACGCTTACCAAATTACAGCACTGTGCGGTCACTGGGTAGTGTACCTATGGGGGGTGTACCCAGTGAATTTTGTCAAAGTTCCGTTTTTATTATGGCTAATAACTCAAAAACCATAAAGACTTTACTAAAAGTAAAAACGAAGTCTAAATGTTTTAATAAAGACCTTTCATTTGACGTCCCATTTGATTTAATAGTCTCATTTTCAATATTTTTTACCCCTCTTGAACCCCAATATTTCAACAACCCCCCAACATTTTTAGCTCATTTAGTCACACCAAAATTGTGATATCATTACCTACCTATGTATCAAATTTCATGATGATCAGATCAACGCTTTAAAAGTTATCCTCGGACAAACAAACAAATATATATACATACAACGCCTATTTGCCCAAGTTGATTTAGAAATCTCGCTTCGAAAATGTATGGTACGGGCAACGCATAATTGGAGTCATAGTTTGTTTAGCAGACAAAATTGTCTACACCGGCTAATAATAGTATTATAATTGAGCATTGCAAAGCAATTGAGCTAAACACGCGTGTCTATACACGCGTGTGTAGCTCAATTGCTGCAAATATTTTCCTTGTGAGATTTAATATCCATTCCTAAACAACGTCCGTATCTATCGTACTTTCGTACGTGTTGCGTACCTATAAATACTAAAAATATACAGTTGCAAAACATCGACTTTTCTCAATTTTCTTCAAATATAAAATAAGGGTCTCAACAATAAATAAATAAATATGACTGGACATTTCACACACCGCTATCTAGCCCCAAACTAAGCAGAGCTTTTGTTTTCCGCGAAACGGAGCCCATTACATCTGACTCCTACTTTCCGCAATGTACCCGTGCCGATTTCTAACCACCTCGAGCTTCTTGGTATCGCATTAACACCGACTCTCAATTTCGGCTCCTACATTGAGTCGAAAGGCCAGCTAGCCGCTAAGAAGCTTGGAATACTTACAAAGGTGAGGCAATACTTCAACTCAACTTATACCAAGCACAAGTCCGATCATGTCTGGAGTACTGTTCTCACCTCTGGGACGGATCAGCGAAATACCAGCTAGAGCCTCTAGATTCAATTGAGAGAAGAGCCAAGAAGCTCATTTGCAATGACGAGTTAGCAAATGCAAGGCTCCACAGCCTCGAGCATCGCCGAAAGGTTGCAAGCCTCTCGATTTTTTATCGGATACATTTCGGAGAGTGTGCTGCGGAGCTTTTCAACCTGATCCCACCATCCCCATTCTATCATCGGACAACCAGACGCTCTGCGATGCGCCACCGCTACATGGTAGACGTACCTCGCATACGCACAAAGCGGTCTCTCCACCTTTATTATGCGCACCGCCAAGGAGTGGAACGCCTTGCCTGAGTCTGTGTTTCCTGATAACTACAACCTAGGGATCTTCAAATCGCGAGTGAATAGGTTTCTTCTAGGCAAGCGTGTACCATCGCAGACTGCATCATCGCGCCCCATCAGGCGAGATAGTGGGGCTGATGTAGTATTGTTGTAAAATAGGATTTTTTTAAATGAATTGCCATAGTCAATTGTAAATTTCCAAACAACCTTTATATCAAGTCCTAAAATATTAATGAAACATCATATAAAATAGGTAAACAAATCACATTAATTCATCATCTAAGTAGGTACATGTTAAACTGACTAAGCGGTATCGTCCCAAAGGTACCACCGGTTTACATAAAAAATTGTTTATTGGAAATGTATCGATTACTGGATTAATATTCAAGCTACCGGTAATAAACCCACCTCTAAAATCAATTAA
Organism: Philereme transversata; assembly: GCA_963924445.1. Taxonomy (NCBI): domain Eukaryota; kingdom Metazoa; phylum Arthropoda; class Insecta; order Lepidoptera; family Geometridae; genus Philereme; species Philereme transversata. Next base: position 13,105,384 of record OZ004353.1, read on the forward strand.
TACGATTCCAGATGTGTGCTTTAAATAAATGTAGTACATATCAAAACAGGTTGTATAAGGGGGCGTCCATTAATTACGTGAGGCGTATAAGAATATGTTTGACCCCCCCCCTCCCCCCTGGTGAATTGTTTCGAGATTTGGTTCGACCCCGTATCTGTATCTCACGAGATTCAATATTGCTACTTTCACTATCTAGAATCACAGCGATAAAAATAAAAATTTTACGCGATATTTGTCGAGACTCCCTCGATACGAGACCACGTGAGATAGGGCAAGATTCGGCTCGACCCCCCCCCCCCCCCATGAACACTTTACGTACTTAATGGACGCCCCATAAAAGCCTTCCGGAAGAAATTATCTAAATGAAAGTGAAAACCGTATCTAAATCCGTTTTATATTAAAAAAAACTAAACAAACTAAACGCACAAACAGGCAGACGTGGCGTTTTAACAAAATTTTATACATAATATATGACAATAAGCACGTTGGTATTGTACTTAATTTCTCCCAGACTCATTGAATTAAAAACTATGTTTTTTTTATGCTACGTGGATATGGAAACAAGCTTATGGCCCACCTGATGTTAAGTGGTATACCATCGGCTATAGCAAAGTATTGCCTCGTAGGTCACGCACCTTAGAAATGTGCCCTACAACGCCCTGCATCCATCAACTTGAGACATACGGGTGTAAAGCCTCATGATCCTGTCATTTCACCGGCAACCATACCCTTCAAACCGAAACACAGCAATGCTGCTTGGCGGCGGAAATAAGTATGGTGGTAGTACTTCCCCGGGCGAGCCCTTTCACAAGGGTAAAATTATTAATAAGGATTTTAACCTTAGGGTCCTCTTATCCCTGTTTTAGTTAAGAAAGATAATTAAAACAATAATTACGGAGACTAATTAATCTTATAATCTAAACATTAGTGGTTTTTTAATGTTTAGTCCGACTTTTCGGTGTCTATGGGGTTAGTAGGTTCTATAGAAGATTACATCTAGGTAGAAGGAACCTTTACTTACAAATGATCCCAAAACACTCTAACAATAACTGGAATATCATTATCCTCTATGTTCCGAACATCATATTATTGACCTTTAAACTTTGTTCTCATCCTAGCGTTTTGTTCTCTCTCGGAATGTAAACACCAAGTTGTTCCTCAGTTAGCTGTTTTAAATCAATAAAGTCATAGATATTTCTAGCATTTGCTCATGGAACCGCGAGAATGGTTTGTTAATTAAAAAAAATACTTATTAACTTTATCCATGAAATAAATCATTAATCATTTTTATTCAGTTGCAAACATGGGTAAATATGCATTATAACTGGTGATGAATAATAGTAATACTGATTCCAGACATGTTTTACACAAACATTTAGAAGAAAAAACATTTAGAAGTACATAAGATATATAGTAAGAACCAATCAATATATAGTTGGATGCACCCAACGGCTTCCACCAAACTTTATCAGGTCATCTTTCCATCTAGAGGGGGAGGAGTCCTACACAGCGCTTTCCAGTGCGTGGTCTCCACTGGAGGACCGAAGAACTGTCGGCCTTTGGGGCCGACAGTTGTTCGAACTTCACACATCCAAGAAACCTTTTATATCAGGAAAAATACATATCACATAGATAAATAAAAGAAAATACTATTTTTCAAAGTGGACGGTCAATTCAGTGAGTCACAAACCGCAACTGTTAATCCTGCTAAGTTCCGCACAATATTGGAACGCGAGTTGAACTCATTACTACCTCTTTTTCAAAAGATACGATTCATAATTCCGCGCCTCCCTTTATTATTTCTTCATCTCGGAATAAAACGTTGGCACTGGGTAATTAGACGCTTAGCAAACATAACAGATACAACGAGCAAGAGATAAAATACTCCGCAAAGCGAAAATGAATGGTAGGAGTTATGAACAAATGCAATTAGCTTATGTTGAGACAGACACGTTTAAACTCTTTGAGATATTCTTGTGCTGACAAATTTAAGTACACTCTTCTTACAATATAATATCTGGATTAGACTAGAGATATCAATGTGTTTCTTTTTATAAATAGAGTTTGTCGCTATTGATATAAAATATGAGTATAATACACATATATATATAAGTACTTATTAAGCAAACAATTCAAGTAAGTACATACATAGATTTTGTTGGTTTATTTGAGAACTGACGATCTTTTGATTTTTGATTTAAAGAAATTATGAAAGTAGTACCTGCAATATCTATATAATAATCAGTGGGATGCGTGATGGTAAATATAGGGTGTTTGCTAGTATATTGACGATATTCAAGTGACGGTTTCTCAAAACATAAAAAAAGAAATGTCAAAAAAAACTACTAGTTATATTACCAAATTTTAAAGAAAATGGACTAAGTTTAGGTGATTAATTCGATATAAAACTTACTGCCTACTCTTGCAATCGACATCCAAAAATAAAGTCCGATTTGATATCTCTTTCGGAAATGGCTGCGGGTTTGGGATAGAAAGGGAAAAGAAGAGATATCTCGAGACGTCACCAATACAGTATCTGTGGTTAGATGGCAAGCATTATGTAATAGCATAACATAAGTTTAATAGTGTTTGTTTTTACATGCCAAAATAAATTTCACATTTCAATGGTAAACATTTTACAAATTTATTTATTATGCTCATCAAAATAACCCCTTTCATTTTTGTGCCTATATTAACAAACACCCTATATAGTTCAACTATAAGAACAATCTATGGGACGCCATAAGGACAAAAAAATACATCAAAATTGGTCCAGCCGTTTAGGAGGAGAAGAATTGCCAACACACTCACACAGGAATTTTATAATATAAAGATGGTCAACCACGGTGATGGAAATTAAACATTTTAGACAACCTTTAATTTCATCACCAGGGCCCGTAGCCAAATTACATTCGCCACGAATCTATTCGACTTCTACATACATTTGTTGTCGCTGAATGACGTCATATTTCTAGGGCTTAGCCAAGTTACAGTCGATTAGCGATGACGCTAGTCGATACGTTCGAAAATGTATGGGATTTGACACCTGCTATAGAAATATGACGTCATTCAGCGACAACAAATGTATGTAGAAGTCGAATAGATTCGTGGCGAATGACATTTGGCTACGGGCCCAGAGGGCTTAGCCAAGTTACAGTCGATTAGCGATGACGCTAGTCGATACGTCCGCAAATGTATGGGATTTGACACATGCTATAGAAATATTACGTCATTCAGCGACAATAAATGTATGTTTTCGGACGTATCGACTAGCGTCATCGCTAATCGACTGTAACTTGGCTAAGCCCTCAGGTCTGGCTAAGCGACTGGATAAAGAACACTCTGTTGTAATCGCAATGGTCACCCATTTACTTGCTGATTGTTCTAACATAATGTGTTGCAGAGCTAATCGGTCACGTCATAACACATAATTTTAGATTTTCAGCTGTTTTGCTTCTCGAAGATATGTTTTCTTTTCTTTTGATAAACGTATATTTTTATTATCTAAAGCAATGATACATCAGATATTCTGCAGTAAAATACAGCCATGCCTTTCAAAAAATAAGAAACAACTCATTCTTATGTCCTGAGTTTTATAGTTTGGTGGGTGACAATTTCTACCTAAGTAGTTAGGATTAGCTTGTACTTTTGTCTTCACTAGACACGTGTTTGATTACACGTGTAAGACGCACTAGATGAAAAGACGACCCCATTAAAAGTTACTGAAAGCCATTAGGTGCAAGCAGCACAAGATCCGTCGCTCTGGAAATCTATGGGGCGGCCTATGTTAAGCTGTCCATTGGCTGATATGATGGTGAGACGTGCAAAAGCTCTGTCATTGTCCCTTATCGTTCCTCTACCAGACTTTAAAGAAAAAACCATCGTCTAAGGACTCGTTTTCAATTCGCATTCGATTTCAATTCTGGACAGCCGAGATCTTGCTCAATTGAACAGTCGATTACTCGTTCACGGGACACCCTCCTCTGTTTGAGTTTGTCAGGATTGATTGCGTTTGCATTGCACTTGGTTGGATATTATTAAATAAAATGAATGTTTGAGACGCCGCTTTCGTTTGTTCAGAAGTGGGTATTGTATGAAATTAATTTGTCTGATTGTGAAATTATATTTAGGGACTTTTTGATAACACTATTTTCAAAATGTTGATTAAACCTACATGCTACCAATGCTATGATTCTTGAACGTACTATTGTAATTTCATTAAATCTGTATATGAGGGACCAGACGTGTGCATTCGTTCATTTTTAAGCATAAATGACTAATCGATGGTTAAAAAGCTTAAAAAAAGTAAAATTGAGAACAATTTTAAACATTATGTAGTTAAATAACAATTTCAGAACAAAACATTGCAACAATAAGATTTTATATTGTGACATGGTAATAGATGGCCAACAGGCCTATTATCTCTGTAGTCTAGCACCCTCCACTCTCTGAGGGTCGCTCGAGATGGAAACTTGTCTAATTAGCAGCCCACTAAACATTCGAAATAACGAACCCTGCGCACTGAATGGCCTTTTTAACTGAAATAATTATTGTGCCTCTATTTTTGGACGTGAAAGTTTCCAGGTAAAGAGAAAATAAGTTTTTTTTGTGAAATATCGCTCATTTCAGCTTATTTCATACAAATTCATTTCATTTACTTGACGCATTTAGTTCCGTTTTTATAAAGCTCTCGGTAAGTTTATTTTGCTTAAGGTACTAAATATCGTAGGATTAAACCTATAAGCACGTACCAAATAATCACGATCATTTCAGGCTCGGTTAAGCTAGAACACAAAAACTATTGTTTACTTCAGATTTGACCGTCCATTACTGGTTCGCTTATTTCTGTCCATGCAAAGGTTGTCTGCAAGAAATGGATTTCAGCTATAAGGACGTCCATTGCACTATGTTACTTTAAGCCAGTTCTAATATGAATTCCTGGTGTAGAATAAAGTGTTAACCAATCAATCAATAATTTGTTATTTATTACCTCTTCTAGTGATAATTAATATATAAATAACATTGTCTTTAGATCGTATGCAACAGGAGAACTGTTACATTTTTCCTTCGTATTTCAGACAATATCTGAATAGAACTTTTAATAGAAAACTATCTCGTTTAATTGATACAAGTGATTGTACAATAAAAGATACGGTGAGTTTGTGGTCAAACAAAGATCTATCCATTTAAAAAGATAATAAAAAAAAGTTGTCAATGCACAGAGGTTGAAATTCAAGCGTTTTGTTTTTAACTTAATTATAGCAATCGCCATTCCTTCTCCATACAAACTTTTAACTATGCCAAACAACGATCAATAAAATATATACGATCGGCCCGTCAAGGACGTCCACGCTGGAGAGTGCTTAAACGCCGCTTAAGCACTCTCGGCTCTTAGTCGCGCGCTTGCCGTCGAAGTGACAACATGCCCAAGTGCTCCGTCAAAAGTTGCAAAAACAACACTTTAACTACATTAAAAAAGATGGAATTTCGTATATCCGGTGAGTATTACCTTAAAGTTTGATAATTTGATGAATTTGATTTTGAATTAGTCTATAATATGCTTTAAAACAATATTTTACGGAAATATTTGTAACTACAGACACACGACTACGCTACGCTACTGTCCCTTTCCCTCGCGTTGCATCGTTCATTTATCTGTACGTGACCGAAGACCAATGAACCGGACTACATTAAATTTCGAATGAATGGAGTCGCATACTAAAAACATTTTAACAAGTTTAAAAAACAATTTTATTAGTAAGCATTATATACTAATCAGATGCGGCCAATTCTAAAACTACCTTCATGAAACAAACAACTCTCGTGTTTTATTTTTATCAAATTCATTAAAAAAACACGCGGTAGCCTACCCTACCGTTAAATTGTGGGCAACGAGATAAATTTTCGGTACTAAAAATACAGGCAATTTTACCACCAGCGCCACCAAGCCCCTTTATCTGAAGTACAATAGCCTAATGTCAACTGCTCGTTATCTGTTACAAAATACACAATTAACAGCAAAAGAGAAATTGAAACTCTTAGCTAGGCTTACAGCACTCTATATCTTTGTCCTACTTCTTGCAATATTTACTTTTTGCTGATTTCTGCCTATACTGTTAAAGTTCTAGTACTAAACATGGTTCTGCAATATTGTATATAATACAAAATTCGATTTTATTCAAAACTAGAGGTTGCCTGGGAACTTCGTACGCGAGGATGAAAATGTTATGACCCTCCTTTTTGCATCATTGACCTCGGTCTCATACATTGAAGGGAGATTTACGATTTTATTATTGTAGAGAAGAGAATTCATCTAGGACCCGAGTAGTCGGCAAAACAAATTAATCGAACCCAAAAACTCGATGAGGTGGCATCGTTTAATCACAGTTCCCATAGCCATCTTCTGTATCCATCATCAGACCCTGGATATCATCTAGGTAAAGAATACTCTTTAACACTAATCGAACGAGCCCACACTCGATGTAACTATGTCATTTTATTACAGAGTTCCCATAGCCTGGCTCCGTCATTAAACCCTGACCTGGATATCATTTAGGATCCGAATACTAGTTAAGACAGATCAAATGAACCTAAAGTCGATGTTGTTGTGTAGTTTAGTTTAAGCATCTGATGATGCACCATCTTACTGCATCATGAGATCAGCTTCATGTCGCATATGCATGCAAAATTTCAACTCAAATCAGAAACCGGGCAGGTCTAATATCGCAATATTTTATTACCTATAAACGACAGACAAGACAACGAGGCACATTAAACTGAATAGGAGCCTGTAAAAATGAAAGATTTTATCAAACTATCCGATTATTAAAAAATCCGACTTTTGAATTTGGTTAACAAATGATTTATCCCTACGTAATAGATTCGAAATTTCATTTCTCAACAAAAAAATATTGTGTACGTTTCTACTCCTCCACACTTCTGTTCCGAACGGAGTAATTTTACGATCTTCGAACAGCACATTTTGAATCCGAGCTTATTGCCATACCGATAAAGTCAACAGTTTTTTAAAGGGCAAAAGAAGGCAATAAATTTTTACGACTTAACAGCTGCTTCATTTCATAACGTCATATCTCCAAAATGCGAATGCTTGAAATGAAACTTTTAATCTGCGGAATAAAGTCGAGTTTAGACTATTTAACTTTTGGTATTAATAATGTTAGGCATTTTCGGCACTCACACAAATGCAAGGTATCGCTCGCCGCTTTTCGGCGGTGAGTTTGTTAGGGACAGTGATTCCTGAGATAATTTCTTTGATGCCAAATCATACACTCCTCCATGCGCGCAATAAGCGCTGTCCCGCCGAACTTCGTATCGCCTTGACATGTATATGATGCGGGCACCCAATGTATTGTCAATCGGCCATCATTAACTACATCTACATATGTATGAAAAAATGAATTTTCGTCATAATTTTTTAGCGTTATTTTTTTCAATATTTTAATAGTTATTCTGCTATTCAGAATAGAGATCAATACAACAAATCAAAAACCATGAAAATCGGTCCAGCCGGTCAGTTATAAGTGTTCGAACAAACCGGACTTTGTTTTATATATTAAGATATCAAGCATTCAAAAATCAGGGTGAGTTTCCAATAAATCTATTCCAATTTCTACCTAGTCCTAAAAATATATCTCACAGTATGATAAAAGGTAGAGAATTCGTGGCTAGAACGAGAAAGCACTCGAACTTCCGATGTAAATCGAATCCTAAACAAGCGAGGAAGTGACGACTGCCCTAGATTTCGGACACAGGCATTCGCTAATGATTCAAACGATTTTATAAGTGGCATATGTACATCCAAATTAACTCTTAAAACCTATCTGCAAAACACCCAGAAAAATTTTCTTAGAGCTTTTGTTCTGAGTAGAAATTAAACAACAGTACGATACCTATAATTGCGCACCTTTTTAAACCACTTCATCGCTTACCATCAGATGAGGTGAGATTGACAAACGAGGATAAAAAATTAAAATAAATTCTAATGAGCAGTAATATTAACATAGCTACTGGAATTCCTACTGGCAAGTTGAGCACTAAACCAACCTCATTGGATTCAATGAGAATAAGCTAATAAATAACGTTTGCGAAAGTATGTAACTTATCTTTGACGACCTCCGTGGTGCAGTGGGCGAATAGCCGGCTGAGACGCAGGAAGTAGCGGGTTCGATTCCCGCCGCGGAACAAATGTTTGCATATTCGACGGATATTTGTTACGGGTCTGGTTGTTTCTCTATATATTTTAAGTATGTATTTAACAAAAAAACTGTAGATAAGTATTCTATAAGTTTATCTGGTTCCTATAGTACAAGCTCTGCTTAGTTTGGGGCTAGATAGCGCTGTGTGAAATGTCCAGCAATATTTATTTATTTATTCATTTATCTATCTGTCTTTAGAGACCAATAAATTGCTATGATCAACAAGCTACCCTTCAAATACAGAAAACAAACAATGAGCAATCGTTAAATTAAATGATGAATATGAAAACAGCGAATTTACTGGTGAATCAGCAAGAGACAATCTAATAGACCTGAATCTTAAACAAGACGTTGTACCTTAATAGTTTTCCTAGTGCGGGCCGAGGACTGTTGAATTGTTAATTACTCTGTGCAAGTTTTCCACTTAGCGCCTCGAAGCAATCTTATCTGATGTTACCTCGATTTATGCTGTTTAGATTTTAATGCGATAACTTCAGCCCGTGAACTACATTTAATGGTATGACCTGTAGTTGCGATTCAAGTAAGCAATACCCAACACTCATATTCATTAGGATTCCCTGTATCATGGGTATCGTTATGCAAATCACAATATCACATAATATCATTCTATTCACACTAACTAATATAAAATCGAAGTCTCTCTGGCAATTTCAATTATATATAGTATACAGATAGATTGCAACCTGAAATGAGACAGACTTTTTATTGACACTCATGCATCTGAACCCGCGGGCGGAAGCCAGTATTTAATAAAAAAGATTCTGAAAAATGTACTTATTTCTTTGTCTAAAGGCATGTTGCACTTAAACGAGCATGGCTCGATATTTCTATTCTTCTTACATACGGAACTGCATACTGCGCAAAATGCGGTTCAATATGTTGCTCTCGTATAGGCCTTATAAGGCATGAATGTATTTTGCCTAACAACTTGCGACGCTCTATCATCTCTCGTAGAAGGTAGAGCCCAATGGTGATTATGACGGGCACAAAAAGGCATACAGTAGGTATAAATATAAACGTAGGTTCTCTATCGTACGCCATTAGCTATTCCTCAGAAATACTACAAAGAACTCGTTTACAAAACAAAGATATAAGAAGAAGAGTAATTTATTACAAAAGTTCCGATTCAGAAAGAAACTATCAAAGTCGCTTGTGAGTAGACAGTTTTATATTTTACTTTGCAGAGCTTATATTTTTTACTCGAATTCTAAGGAAGTCTAAAGTTTAAATAATACTACTATTCAGGCTTTTATACCCATCGAAGGTGATTTATACAGCCTTGGCAGTCCTTGATCTGTGAATGGTCGAAGCTGAATTACCTGGTAAAGAATTTTAGAAGGAGTGGCTAGCGCAGCATCTACGCCATATCTGTCAACATTTTATATTATGTTAATGTGATTCGGTTGATCAACATCCACCCGTGTCTAAACTGCAAGTTCCGGAGCTTATCCGCCGAAAACTTGAATAGTTAGATGCTTATACAAGATTAATAGCTCCCAGCTACCCAGCTTCGAGTATGTACCATCGTTAGAAGCCGTGTTCTCTTATATATATCATTTTAATAAGTAATGAAGCAAGGTTTTGTCACGTATGCTTGTATGCAATGACACTGTAAAAAAGTTACCTCTTACTACTGCTATAAAGCATACTCGTCAAGTCATAACCCAGGTCTTTGGGTGACCTACATAAATTCTAGGTACCAGAGTTGACTCTACCTTGCTGTTTAGTTTTTAGAGAAAACATGTGACAATGGGGTGTCACATGTTTTCATACTTAAGGAAATCCGTCAAGTATACCTTCCACCTTAGAAGGGTGAAAGGTTATGTCATACTCTTACGACTAAAACCTTACGGAACCTTCATTTGGTCGGGGCTGTTGGTAAGCGTGTCTACTCTTCCATGGTCCCCACGACACTCTTTCCTAGTCCAGGCCCAGAGAATTTTATCTCAAAAAAAAATGCATATTAATGTAAGTTCTTCAATTGCAAGAACTACAGGTTAATGTCTCGACCAAAGGACCTCAATAGTATAACTTGAATTGAAAAGCACAAACACCGCTTCAATGGTCCAAGAAAGCAATTCCAATATGTTCCTGCAACCATAACATTCAAGTTTAAACAGTTCTCGATACCCAACACAATTGTTATGTTCTCCATTTATCGACGCGTATCCTTACAAATCTTGTTCCTCTGTTGCATCAATCTACGTCTTGTGTAACATTTGTAATGAATTATTTATGTCATTATTTACCTACAAAAACATTGCCTCAGGTTTCACTTTTGTAAAAGTATTTTTAGAGCACTCTTTATAAACATAGGTACTTAAAAACAAACTGATGCTGAAGAGCTTATACTGCGTCTACAATATTAATCGTTACTACTCACAAATTCATAATATGAAATTAATGTAGCTGAGTTCAACAGCTGTGCGAACGAAACAGTATTGGGCTAGTAGGTATGTCAATTTCCTGTAGCAAAACGATCCTCATATTGCATCCGTCATCACTACGTAACAGTCATCAGCCATTTGCGCGTTTTCAATTGGACCTGTTTTTGAACTGTACTTTTCTACCTACAGCAGGTTGCAGTCAAATTGCCCACTGATATTAAGGGCCATATATTGATATTATTTTCCCAGTTTTCTTTTTTTATCTATTTATTACCCTATTAAGAATATGACCTACCAATAGATCACAAAACTGAGCTTTTAAAACTAGTGGTTCGCCCCAAACTGAGGTCTCGCGATTCTCCCATAAAAACAAAAAAATATTATTCGTACCTAATGTTTGACTCAAAATAGTGCCCCGAAATGCATTATCAACTAACTTGACCTACAGTTACTCTTTTTTGAGGTACAAAATGCAGTTATTCAAATTTCAGATGAGTTCATGTAAATTGGTTATTCATTTTTGGGGTAGAAATTGCAGTTATTCTAGATTTCAGAGATATATTTGTGTCACTAAAGCTACACGCATACCAAATTTCAGCACTGTGGGGTCACTGGTGTACCCTGTGAATTTTGTCAAAGTTCAGTTTTTATTATGCCTAATAACTTAAAAACTACAAAGTTAAAACTAAAAATAAAAACGGGGTCAAAATGTACACAAAAGACCTTTATTAAACGTGCTATTCAACCGGATAGTTCCATTTTCTTTTTTTTTACCCCTCTTGAACCCCAGTATCTCAACAACCCCCCCACATTTTTAGCTCATTTAGTCACACCAAAATTGTGCCATCACTACCTATATACCAAATTTCACGATGATTGGATAAACGCTTCGAAAGTTACCCTCGGACAAAGAAACATACATACATAGGTACATACAACGCCGATTTGCCCAAGTTGATTTAGAGATCTCGCTTCGCTCGATCGATATACGTTAGCGCTGGGCTTGCGAAGGCGTTAGTAAATATTTGCAAGATATTGTGACATAATATACTATAAAGAAGGCAAAAGTGTCGGACGTCTTAAATGTAGGTAATTATCAAAATTATCGCTTGTAGTTTGGAGTTTAGAACCTAGATAGCTTATGTCGGTCAGTCTAGCTGATAAATTTGTACTGAATACGTCCCAACAGGGCTTGATTTAAGATAATTCACGTCAGCTACGACAGACGTTATTTAGCTACAACTTATGACCGTTATCTTTCGACACAGTATCTATCGCTTTACAAAGGTCTAGTCTAGACAATGATTGAGAGGTGACTATTCGACTACACATCTTGATTCTGAATATTGACTTGTTTATTCATACTTACAATTCAGTTCAATCAAATATTAGAAAGTTTAATAGGATTTAGTCCGGCATACATTGTCAATCCTAAAAAATATTTTTTGAAAGAAGTAAACAGGCATTTTTTGAACACAAGACTTAAAATAAGTTGAAATAAGTCGAATTGTGTCGTGCAATGAACTTGCGGAAACTATTAGAAACTTCCAAGAACAGAGCTCGTGGTGCCTGAACGACGGGAGGCGTGCCAGACCAGCCCCTACAAGAATTTCTACCCATAAAACTTTACGATCGACAATTCCTCACGAAGCAATATACAATACTTTTACAGCAAGGCACGCGACTGGAATTTACACTGGCCAAGCAGCAATGAGAAGCAAATTTATTTCTTTTGAATAATTATTTTACACCGAGACCAGCAAATGGACTCGAACGACATAGTTCAATCAAGTTGCATTCTTATAAAAAAAGTTCAAAAATGGAAAGTAGTTATTCACTTGTAAAATTGCGCAATTTAATCCATATTCGAAAAACTTTTCGTGTTACTCATGTTAAAAATATCATATCACGTACAAACTTTGAGTAATGCGTAAAAACGAGTGCTATCCTTACTCCAATAAGCAATTTATCGCAAGGGGGTTACTGCAGCAAAAAGGTCCATCACTGAATGCAAATTTTTACAGTTTAGTATCCTCCAAGTAATCCTCATAAATTCACAGATACATACTGCGTAAAAGTGGAATCCAATAGAATTAACTATTAATTTTAGGGAATACCTGCGAAAATTTAAACGATTACCGCACTAATTTTCCTTTAAACTTAAACATTTCCGTTCATTACCAGAACAGATTTTCTAACTTTCCTTTAAAGTTAAACAATTTCATCCTAACACGTCCAGGATCTTGTAAACGTGAATTTAGAGAACTCCATCAAAATGCAAAGGTCAATTAGTAAAGCCGTGAGATTGCTTTGATCTGAACAAAAGACCTTCCGGGCCGGTTTGCTTCTTTAATATTCGCCGGACGCCAAACAGATTATCCACTTTTGTTCGCCAGCTTTAGCATTCTTAATGAGACATTTCCACGGGAAATTTCCAATGTTCAATTTAAGCTTGTTCTTTTTATGATAGGTATTTCTTTGTAAGGTTTTAAGTGGTTGTTCTTTTAGCTTAAATTCCCATCTTATCTTACCAATGAGTGTTAACAATGCTTGGATAAACATAGGGAAGGCTCATAGGGGTGGCTTGGAGACCAGGACTGTGCAAGAATGCTAAGCGAAGAAAAGTCTTTCATTGAATAAAAAATATTTGACTTTTTTTTTAATAGGATAGCTGAGTTATGCGAGGCTAAGCAAATGAAGCAATCCTATAGATGGATATGAATTTATTATTGAATATCAAGAGAATATCAACCAACACCTTCGTTTTAAGTTTTGGGTCCTTTCTGATACTAGTACGCACCTACTACTTGTAATAAAATTATTTTTCAGTTATTTAGGGTCCACTGCTGGGCAAACGCTTTCTTTCAAGATATGACTGAAAAGAAGTAATGGAATACATTGTAAAAAACCAGGCTGTGAAAAATAAACTGTATCAAGAAATAAAACAACATCTTACATTAACGAAATCGCGAAGTGTTTAAGCTGACACTTTGCATCCACTTTGCTCGCCAAGTGTTAACTGAGCTGACACGTCACATGGCTGTTAAATATAAGCAGGAAGCCTTCGTATTCTCTATGAAATTAGAATTTCGCAACGAATTTTGCAAGTTGGCACAGCGTGAAATTGTATCTGGCTTGCAGTTACGCTTCAAGCTGACGCAGAAATACTTCCCTTGGACAGACGTCATAAGTTTTGAATATTCTGCAACTAAAATATATCAAGCGGATTCAACATTTGACTGTAGAAGTTCAAAGGATGCGCTTTATTTCGGACCCTCAAGTTAGCGCTTTATAGTGTTTGCTGTGTTGCCTTTGATCCATAGTTTATTCTGTAGTCACGTACTTTCAACGCAAAGAGAACTTTCATATATATTGTTGTAGTAGTAGGTTTATGAAATCAAACACTTCGTTCAAGTAGTAAGAAACAACGGGCTTTATTATGCATACCCACATTTACAATATTATTTATATAAGAAAGCTACAACATATTTTCTACAGCGCATTCGCAGCGAAGTTCTAAGCAGAGAACAAAAGTAGCAAATCTACGCTTTTGTGGATTATGGCTTTTATTTTTGGATATCAATTGCAAGATTAGACAGTAAATTTTATATCGAATTAATCACCTAAACTTAGTCGATTTTCTTTTAAGTTTGATAATATAACTAGTCGTTTTTTTTTTTCGAGAAGACTTTATTTATGTTTTGAGAAACCGTCACTTGAATATCGTCAGTATATTACCAAACACCCTATATATATACTTTTTAAGAGCATTAAAAAAACACTTATCCTTTTTCTCAATTAAAAACAAAAAGAAACATACCTTTCGCAAGGTACTTTGTTAAGTTTTTTATTACAGCTGCGACCCAGAAAATAATTTAATATATAAAAATCTCGCGTAACGGTTTTTGTGGTCGCACTCCTCCGAAATGGGTCGACCGATTTTAATAAATTTATTTTTGTTTATTTGGTAGGTCTTCTCAAATACGTCTTAAAGTATTTTTAACCCTCCTACCCCCACGCTCCATTTTTAGTAGCGATTTTAGTATATTTGTATGAACAATATTCATATAATTTAACCGTCGGTCGTTCATTTACATGAAGTGTCGCGTCACTTTGACAAGAGTGTTTTATATAGTTTTTATCCCGAAGTTCCTACGGGAACGGGAAATTCCAAGCATGCGAAGCCGCGGGCGGGTCAGCTAGTTACATAATAAATTTATCGAACAAATACTCTGCATACTTCGTTTTCAATATAATATTCCAATAGGTTCTTAAGCGTTCCAGATCCAGCTCAAGTGCATCAATTAAATATAAAACGCTACCTGACCAAGCTTTTGTTCGAGTTTTCATGAAATGGCAAATCTATATTCCTGAAATAATTGTCAATAATCTACAATAATTCAGTAAATAAATAAATAATGCTAGACACAGCGATACTAGCCCCGAACTAAGCACCGCTTGTACTAAATATATACCTAATACGAATACTTATAAACATTTATATAAGTATTCATATAACAATAAATATTTACATGACTAAAATACAGAAGAAACCGTCGAATCATCTATATACCGTTGCAAACGATCTATAGATAGCTCAATTGCTCCAGATCACTACCAGGCGGAAGTGTCCTCAAGTCACTGTCTGAATTGCCCCGCTGAATTGCAACGCTTATGCGATATTTATGCATACTTATAATATATACGAGTAAGATAAATAAATATTAAATAAATAAATATTTATTCCTTTTTTCATATTGCTAAGATTAACATTAGGGATTAATATCTACTTATAGGTAAAACTAAACTAGGAGAACCTGTATCTCAGGCGAAAAAAGCTGGACTGGGGTAACTTATGAATACTCAAATTAACAAAACTTAGAATCTTTTTACATATATAGAGGAACACCCAGACCTGGTACAAATATCTGTTGATCAAGTAAACATTTGTTCCGCGGCGGGAATCGAACTCACCACCACGTCTCGGCTGGCTATTCATTCACTGCGCCATTGAGGTCGTCTTAATGAATAAAGTACTTAATGGGTTAAAGTTATGCTTATTAGTAAGTGCATTTATAGGTTATTCCAATTATTTTTGTTAATAAGGCTGCTTCACAGTAGGTATATTATTTTTTGAACAATAGCTAAGAACTATCAAGGTGACCCCAAAAATAAAAAAAGACGTGAGGCACTCGGAGACTGCCGCGGCAAAGCTATTGCATAGCTGCTTTTATCAACTTATGCAATTATAAATACGATACGAGGGCGATTACGCATGCGCAGTAACGCCGATACAACCAATGCCACCTAGAGGCGAGTTGCTGAACTAAAGAGACAAGCGTGATATTTCAAAAAGTCATTAAAAGTTCAGCTATTGATCGATAGATGGCAAAACTAAAAAGTATCACCGCTGTGCCGGTCGGAGTGGGGGGTGTTAGGTTATTTTCGTTACGGAATTTCTGGATTCGGTCTCCACGCTCAAGGCCCGCGATAGAAGCTATGCAATAGCTTAAAAAATACTCTAACTCGGTCAAGCCGTTTAGGGGGAAAAGAATTACAAACATGATAACCCGAAAGGGAGTCTTGCCCTTATATACTCGTACAAGAACATTGATTGTTTTACAACATTTCGAAATCCGATGCCTTTTTTTAAAATAAAAACACTTGGGACAAATAATTATTCACATTTCCAAGAAAACCATAACGAGTTCTAAAAAAAACTTTTTAAGCCAAATGCAAATATAAAGTACATTTTTTATTAATGAAGTTTTTTAGCACTGAAACGCATAGAATAGAAAACGCTTTATTGTATACATAGATAACCACTGGTTGCAAAGATAAATATTAATAAATGTGGTTTAATCCCAACGCAACCACCAACAAAATAGTGCAATTGCGTAAGTACCTAATGTACTGAAATTAGTCAAAACGTACCCTTACAAATTTTAGTACAGCTATAATCTAAACTACCCGACTGTCAGTGTCCCTGAGTTCTGTTAGGTACTCACGTTTCTGGTCAATCTCCTCATAAACCGGATGACGTCACAACAAGCAGTTTTATAATTAAAATGGACCATAGCACCTTGAGTCGTGTATAATAACAGTAAGCTCACTGAAAATCCTTATCTTGAGAAAAAGCGCGATCCAAACAAAAGCTAAGGAGTAAGATACAAAGTGATTTTGTAAGTGGAAACGAAATCTTTCTGCTATGTAATGTGAACATCGCGTGACCGGCGTGGCTTGGTCGAGGAGTACCGAAGAAAGGGGTAATGGAACTTGTAGTTTTGCTGGATACTATGCAAGCAAAATCTCTTTTTTTAATAATCACTTTTGTAACTATTAATCTGAACACATTAAGACCTGATTAACAAAGGTTCTGTACTTACATAAAACATCATACAGGATGCTCCAAAGTTATGTTATCTCAAAACATTCCATGACATATAACAACTTTTCATAAAAATATAGTATTTACGCAAGAAATATCAGTCGATCGTAAAATTATCAAAAAAATACATAGAATAATTATATTTCATAAGCCTTCTGATACGAAGGCGGATGATCTAAATTATACGTCCACCTTAGGAATCCATTTAAACGTACAAAACGTATGAATTAAGATTGTTTATCTTAAACTACTGGTATACTGAATTTTCCTCAAAAACATTACGTATATTTCAATGAAAAACATCGTAATTCAAAAAGTCGTAGATAAAACATTTTTGTCTTGATGAGGACAATGACCCGTCGGTTAATTTACATATTAAGAAGCACTCTGTATAGTCTAATAAGAAAGTTCAAAATATTATCAATTTCGCCTAAGTCGAAGTGGATTAATGAGTCAATAAGATCATAAAAAAACATTTTAGACTTTAAACAGGTAAATCACACAGGGATTGGTTAGGACACTAATTAACTAGAACGTCCCACGGAGCCGCAGTTACAGATGGACAGACAAACCAATTAGACCGTGTAATTAGTCTAACCAGTCGATATAGTGACATTGTACTAAATCAGCAATAAACTTGGAAAAATCCCTTTAAAGTTTCATCTGCCAATATATCTTGTCGTGTTTACTCTTAGTTACCGTAAAGCGCACCTCACACGATGAAGAAGCAACAATAGATATAATATCATTTATCATCATATCATTTAAGTCAGGTAACAAGTCAATATAATCACTAAGTCAATAGTAGATGACCTCTGTGGCGCAGTGGGCGAATAGCCGGCTGAGACGCAGGAGGTAGCGGGTTCGATTCCTACTGCGGAACAAATTTTTGCACGATCTACAAATATTTGTTCCTGGTCTGGATGTTTTTCTATATATTATAAGAATGTATTTACAAAAAAAAAGTATATCAGATTTCTATCAGTTATCTGAGGCCTAACCAAGTTACATTCGATTAGCGATGACGCCAGTCGATGAGTACGAAAATGTATGGGATTTGACACATGCTATAGAAATACCACGTGATATAGCGACAACAAATGTATGTAGAAATCGAATCGATTCGGAGCGAATGTAATTTGGCTACAGGCCCTGGTGCCCATTGTAAAAGCTCTGCTTAGTTTGGGGCTAGATAGCGCTGTGTGAAATGTCCACCAATATTTATTTATTATTATTTATTGAATGGTATGGTGTGTGATATTTTATCTTAACGTAAAATATTATTGCATCTTCAGCGGGTGTGTGATGCGCTTAACGTTATCGATTCGCTGATGATATGATTTAAAAGTGTAAATTTACTAAAGGAATTTTCATTTAGAACAGCTAATACATTTGCAAGCGACTCGATAACGCCATAAATGTATGCTTACCTTGAAAATGTTAAACACATCTAATTTGCATACAAAATACCTGCACAAAAATGATGTTCATTTTAAAGACAGCAGAATCTACCTCATCCCCATACTAAAATCATACTAAAATTTCGCTCGCGCAGTCTCTTCTTCTCCCGATACTAGACTATGCTGATGCTTCTTATCTAGATCTCACTGAACAGCAACTAGATAAACTTGAGCGCTTGCAAAACTTTGGCATCCGGTTCATCTTCGGCTTGCGGATGTATGACCATGTGTCCGAATTTCGCAGTAAGCTCAAGTGGTTACCCATACGCCTTCGCCGGGATACTCACATCCTTCAGCATTTATATAACATCCTGTTCAACCCTTCCTCACCTTCCTATCTTAAAGAACGCTTCCATTTCCTCTATCAATCCAATCCTCGATCCTTGCGTTCATCTGACACACTCCAACTCAGGACACCTGTACACTCCTCCTCCTACTTTGATAAGTCTTTTACAGTGCAGGCTGTCCGGTTATGGAACGCGCTGCCGGTGGCTATCAGATGTGCCAAGTCACTTGCCATTTTTAAACGTATGCTCAGAGAACACTATCTGAGTATTTGTCGCTAAATATATATGTATTTATTATTAATTATTTGTTTCTTAAATAAGTCTAAGTATGTATCTATGAATTATTATGAGTAGTTATTATTTAGATTCATGTAGTTTTCATTTATGTAAGTTTTATATTTTTTTATTTTTATATAATTAGTATTAGTATGTAAGTACATGTAGTATGCCAGGTACACCCCAGGTAATGTCTACACAGTCCATTCCATCCAAAGGTTGTCTGGTAGAGATCGCTAATTAGCGATAAGACCGCCAATTGTATCCATAGATTTACGTAGTTTTTTTTTTATATGTATTTGTTTCGTGGTGTGCAATAAAGTATTATCTAATCTAATCTAATCTAATCTAATCCCCCAACTCCAATATTTTTACAAGTAATTCTGAGAGACCATTAGAAGCTATAGGTATCTGCCAAAACAGAAGATTTGATGTTTATCACAATAATACATTATTTTGATTTACTGCAAGTATAATACCTTCTAGACCACAGCAAACTAAACAGCTAGGTACTCGAAATGTCTCGAGTTGTCTGATCTCATACATCAAGCTGCAAATATCCAAGTTCACCGTTCATTAGCCCGCCATCTTGATTACAAATTAACTCGTAACTGTCGAGTGCAACTTATGTTGAGAGTAATTGCTGATGTAAAATTCACTGTATCCATAATTAAACAATTTTGTAATTAAATATGGACAAACTTAAATGTATAGTTAAGGGTCTGAATTATAAACATTTGCAATTTCACAAATTTAATCTCATAATCGGACCATCACAGAATTGAACTCAAAGCTGAGTCGAGACTTATGGATGGATATTTGACAGCAATATCGATTCGCGCTTGAACACGTTTCTAGAATCGCCTTTATCTTTAGAACTTCAAAAAGTGGCTTTCAAGGCTCCATTTGTGAAAGAACACTATCAGGAAAAACTCTCAATTTATTTTACTTTCTCCCCTATAATTATCATTTACAAAAAATAAATTTATTCCAAGGCTAATTTTTATAATGAAAATAGCGTACTCGGAGATGTCCTGCGAATACGGCCAACCAATTTGGACGACACGCTTTAAAACTGCGAATAATAAAAGTTAATGGGACCGCTCTCTTCATGATTCCTGGCGAAGGCGAATGCTCATTTCCCTGCCTTCCCTGCCATGTTAATTAGCATTTGGCACTAAAGAGGAATAATTTTGAAACCAAGGAACTTGCAATCAGGTGTCCGAGAACGCGCCAAATTGGGTGCATCTTGCAGCCGAAATGGGAGTTGAAACACAAAAGTTTTTATTTCTTATATCACATACTAGCTTTCACCAGCGGCTTCAGACGCGTTGTTTGTAAATAAAAAGTAGCCTATGTTTGAATCCAGGTCTATCAACACACCAAATTTCATTAAATGTCAAGGTGGTACGAAGTTCGGTGGGTCAACTAGTAGTTTATATAATAACAATTAATAACCGTGTCTGAATTAACCAAAGTTAAACTTCAAGATGTCGGAATTTAATAGTAAAAAAAATCCAAAGATGCATGTTCATTAGTAACATAAGTAATTTTGTCATTACCTGCATATTGCAATATTATTCACGAATGTACTCGTATCTGTAATGTGTGTCAGACAAAAACTCTTATATTTTATTATACGCCTCTGGTAGGCTTTATTTATACCCATAGCGTATTTAACTAGCGAGAGTGCACTTTGGACTCTAGGGAACGTAAAAGCATCAGTTCAGAGGTAGGTTTCCCTAAAAACCCTGTATTTTAACCTAAAAAAACGGATTTGCCTAAACCGATGCAAGTGCAAACACTATAATCATAAATAACGTTTAATGTTCTATACAAAACACGTAATTTCCGGTTAACAATGTTCATGACGCGATATTGATTTACACTGTTCACCTCTACTGCATTTTCCGTTCACATCTATACGTAGTAGATTTAATTCAATATGATTTATACGGTGCCTGATGGTAACTCACAACACTAGCTGGGTGAAAAAGGTACCCGATTCACCCAGTAGAGAGAGACGCTGTAGACCAATATTTATAGTAATTTTATACTAATTTTTATAATAATTTGACGACCTCCGTGGTGCAGTGGGCGAATAGCCGGCTGAGACGCAGGAAGTAGCGGATTCGATTCCCGCCGCGGAACAAATGTTTGCATAATCTACAGATATTTGTTCCGGGTTTGGTTGTTTCTATATATATTTTAAGTATGTATGTATTTACAAAAAAATGTATATAAGTATTCTATCAGTTATCTGGTTCTCATAGTACAAGCTCTGCTTACGTTGGGGCTAGATAGCGCTGTGTGAAATGTCCAGCAATATAATATAATATATATATACATATATTATATATATAATATACATATATAATTATAATTAAATCTACACTAGTGGATCGCCCCGAACTGAGATCTCGCGAATCTCCCAAAATAAATATTATACCTACTTAGGGCGACTTGCGCAACGATGCCTAAACGTATTAAGTGGCTAAATATGATTTAAGGAGTTGTCAAATCATACAAATACTTCAAATTTAAACATGTTTAGTCGCTAAATACGTTTAGTGATCTTTGTGCTTACCGGCTTTCATCTTTGACTAATAAATTGGTGCCACGAAATGCATAACCAACCTACTTGACCCACAGTTTCATTCAAATTAGATGTAACGGGGGTTCTTGTTAATTGGTTAAATGTTTTTGGGGGTACAAATGACAGTTATTCTGGATTTCAGACTTTTGCCTATATTTATGTCACTAAAGCTACACGAATACCAAATTTCAGCATTGTGGGGTCACTGGTGTATTCTGTGAATTTTGTCAAAGTTTTGTTTTTATTATGGCTAATAACTCAAAAACTACCAAAATTAAACTAAAAATAAAAACGGGGTTCAAATTTACTAATAAAGACCTTGCATTTTACGTCCTTTTTGACCTAATAATCTCATTTTAATTTTTTTTACCCCTCTTGAACCTCAATATCTCAACAACCCCACAATATTTTTAGCTCATTGAGTCACACCAAAATTGTGCCATCACTACCTATACCTATATATCAAAATTCATGATGATCGGATAAACGCTACGAAAGTTATCCTCGGACAAACAAACATACATACATACATACAACGCCGATTTGCCCAAGTTGATTTGGAGATCTCGCTTCGCCCGATCAACTAAAACCCGTCATTTAGACCATGTGAGTATTCTAGTAGCAAATCGATAAATTCACCTTTCGGAACCTCGGTCCACGGAATTTTCGAATACTCTAATTGACATCTACTGAAATCCTTTATTACCTTTAATTGAATCAAATGATTTTTCAATAAAATTCAAGGCTCGAATAATTATCAAAAGGCTTTCAGATAGAAGATTCAAGATAAAACGGGATATAGGCCCTAATAAGCAACAAAAATGGCTGCGTAGAATGCCTTTATTAGATAAATTCCAGAAATGCGATTCCGCTCATGCCGTGACTCAATTCACGTGAACTTATTTCACTCTATTTATGCGTTGCAGGAAATAAAATTGCCTGGGTTGAGTTTAATACGCTACTGTTTTTAGTACGAAACTAGCCAGTATACTCGGCCAATTTTACCACTTCTGAGTAGAAAGTGTGCTAACTGGGCTGCGATTTAGAGGTCAGTATTCTCCAAACCGAATGTTTGCGGTAAATTTTAGTTTAAAGAATCTTTATTTCTCATTTATAAACCATTTCGCCACAATGAGAATTTATAAACTAGGTAACATTTTGTATGGTCTTAAGTCACCGTTAGGTAAGTAGGTTGGTCAAATACAGATTTAAATTAGGTAAAGAAGGATAGGGTAGTTAATTAAACATAAAGTTAGGATAGTAGGTAGATATTTTAGTGTATAATATTAAAATTGTCAACAAACTAATTACTTGACTCAAGAAAAAACTTTTAAAGAATTGATAGATTCAAGAGCCACCACACTTTACTCATGTAGAAGTTAAGTGCGTATGCGTAACTCGTGATAAAATGACACAAGTTCATGTGGATTTAGTCGTGATACTTATCTGGAATCGCCTAGTAGCTAAAACGTTGGTTGTTCCAAATTACTCCGCCCGCATTGAGTTTTTTTGATATGCTTCGAGTACTTTATTTTTGTTGCTTCTTTTATAAGACTCGTAAAATAATTCCATTTGTGACTTCATACATTGTCTAGTCTGGTGCAGCGGGTAATATTACTACATTGTCACCTCAACCTAGATGTTTTTCATATACCTAACTCACGCCATTCCAGACACGATTTCTACACTCTGACGCAAAAGATATTATTTTAATATAATATTAATATATAATATTAATAGCAATGCGTCCTGAGTGAATACCATTCACAGGTTTGCATTACAATAGGTTCTGTTTACTGTATAATGAGCGGTAAACAGTTCTATTTCACAGTTCTGAAGTGCCTTAACCAAACCCAAACAACAGATCTTATCAGTTCTGAAATGTTAATGTAATTGTATAAAATAAATCCAAAGTGTTGGCACAGGTATTTACGTCTAAGAGTATGGGTTATACAGGCAAACACCACATTATAACAATTTGGCAAGTCACCGCAACTGCCAACCAAATGTTCCTAACAAATAACCACTGAAGAGTCGAACGAATTATTAGATTTTATTCCCAATTTCTATTTACAATTTCACACTGAATCTATTTTCGACAATTGGTTTTTATCCAATACTAAAATTAGCGAATTAACACAGCAATCGCCATGTAATTTGAAACTAATTAAGAAAGGAAAATGCTGGCTCTAAATGCTTACTCTCTGAGAAAATGGACTTTACACAATATTCGCTCGAGAATAAAGTGACTCGGAACGTTTAACTTTTGTATTCAATTAAATAGAAAGCTCTATAAATAGCTCCACTGAAATTATCCTTATAAATAGGATAGTTCACTTTGAATATCTGGTTAGTAAACTATGTTAGCGTAGTCCCAAAAAAAACCTGTTAGAAAAAACAAACGATCTCACGATTTGCTGTATATAATACTAGCGGTTGCCTGCGATTTCGTTCGCGTTTCACTACTAAATGTGTAGGTAACCTAGAAATAAAGCTAAACTCACTATTGCAACTTGACTTGACACCCCTTTTTTATCTCAAGGAAACTGATTTATGGGATAAAAGGTAGCCTTTGTGGTAATCCAGGTTATAATTTACGTGATGACCTCCGTGGTACAGTGGGTGAATAGCCGGCTGAGACGCAGGAGGTAGCGGGTTCGATTCCTGCCGCGCAACAAATGTTTGCATGATCTACAGATATTTGTTACGTGGGTCTGGTTGTTTCTCTATATATTATAAGTATGTAGGTATTTACCAAAAAAAATTATATAAGTATTTTTTTTATATAAATTATAGGCTAGCGTTTGACCACTATCTCGCCTGGTGGTAAGCGATGATGCAGTCTACGATGGTACACGCTTGCCTAGAAGAAACCTATTCACTCGTGACTTGAAGATCCCTAGGTTGTAGTTATCAGGAAACACAGACTCAGGCAGGGCGTTCCACTCCTTGGCGGTGTGTTATTCTATCAGTTATCTGGTTCCCATAGTACAAGCTCGGCTTAGTTTGGGGCTATATAGCGCTGTGTGAAATGTCCAGAAATATTTATTTATTTACGAGTATATACCAAATTTCATCGGAATCGGTTCAGCCGTTACGACGTGATTGAATAACAAATAAACAAAGAAATAAACAAACATCCAAAGTTTCACATTTATAATATTAGTGTGATATTCAATTACTGAATCCTCTATCTTCTCCTATAGGTCCTTACTTGTTACTTGTCGTAAAGGTTAAAGACATTATGGAGATGTAGTCAATCTGAGAAAGCCTTATAGTGATATCCTTATCTGTACCTAGGACTCAACTCATTGAGAATGAAAACTCACCGTTTAAAAACGTCTACACAACAGTCTAAATATCTTTATAATAGTTTCTGCCCGCGGCTTCGCACGCGGTGTTTGCCAACAAAAAGTAGCCTATGTTTGAATCCGGGTCATAATCTATCAACACACAATATTTCATCGAACTTGGTTGAGCCATTACGACGTGATTGAGTAACAAACAAATAAACAAACATCCATACATTCACATTTATAATATTAGTGTAATGGGATATAAAGTTCAAATATTTCCAAGCCTTACATAATTTTCCTCAAGATTCATTAGCTACAGCATTTATTTCATAGTTTTTGATGTTCAGTAAACACTCAAGTCGATAAAGTTTTACACAAACACAATCAAATCACATGAGAATCACATTTCAACGTTCGCGGTATAGTTTTAACTCTCATTATGTTTCCCCTAGTTCACCCACTATCGTGTCGCAGCCACAAACCAAACCACGTACGAATCAAATTTTCACCTTCGAAGTTATAACGTGACTGATTGACATATCTCAGTGTAAGGGCCTGGGTCGCGTTAGATGTTACTGTAGGTATTTATATAGTGAAATGTCGGGAACCATAACTCTCATACTTCAAACTAGTGAAACAATTATATAAAATACGTACTGGGTTAGACAGATAGGTAGGTAACTTTTTATTCTTAACCTTTGATTGGACTGGATTAAAAAAAAACATTTAATGATTCTTGAGTTCAAGGTTTGTAAGATAAGACCAGGGCACCAACCATAATCTTTTAGAATGTTTCAGGAGCGTTTTGTTTCAAGCTTGTAGCAACATTACTTCGATTTGAACCACAACACTTTTAAACATAATTATTGATTAAAACGGGTATTTATCGCGTATGTTTACTTGCGTACCTTTTTTATTTGTTATTCCGACGTTTCGGCTGTGTTGCAACAGGCGTGGTCACGGGTTGACTGGAGTACTTGGAGCTACCGTCGAGAAGTGTGGGTAGCTGCAGCAACTACCCTCACTTGGTCTTCAGAATTAGAAATGTCCTCGTTCATATTACGACACACAACACTAACCGTATCTATGCACTGAGACGACCGATCACGACGCGCACACCTAGCAATCACCGGGTTCCAGGACGCTGAATGTCTATAGCCATCTTCCCGATTGAAATTTTGAAATTTTTTGATTTCAATCGCTTTACGAACTATTCTCTTGTAATAATGGCTTTCACTATATAGAGAGAACCTTAGGATCATGAAGTTCAATCCAATGATTTAGGTCAAACCTTGCAACTGAATTTTAAACCAGTTCCCCCAAACCGATTGGCTTTACATTTGGAATACATATGTTATGTAACTTCGGTGACAATACAATAATATGGTACCATGGAAGTGGTCTCATGATGGAGACGGACGCTAGACAACGGAACTTCTTAATGGATATAGTAGGCTACTAGTGTTTGGCTCATTTAAATCTGCTTGCGGTTCCGATTATGGATTTTTTAAAAGCTTCTATTGTAAAAGTAATTTTTCAACCAATAAACTTATTTACCATAAAATCTACCCACTTGGGGTACGATATTTTGAAGTTAGTTGTTATGTTATAGTCCCTATATATATCCAAAGTCGCGTCTCACGTGCAAGTTGTATTAATATCCCGTTGAAATACAAGCGCAGCGAGCCGGATTCAGCTTGATTATATTAGCACAAACTTTATTATCGTTATCACGTATTTTCTACCCGCTACCCGTTTAGTAATTTATGAATATGCACTTTATTTTATAAACGTTAATCGTTTAAAAGTTGTTAATTAATTTTAGCTTGTTTCAGTAAATATAATTACATATTAATTTAAAATCCAGAAATTAAAAACTAAATTAAACTCGACAACACTGCAAGAAATTTCCCTTTATATTTTGACTGAAGCATTTCTGACATTAACAATGTAACTTTGTGTTGTCAAATTTAGCTAACATTTAATTAACATTGTGTACTCTTTATTGTACACGAAAATAAATAACAGAACATAATTTCTAACAAACCATTTAGTACATTGGGCGGTCTTATCGCAAACAAATGTGTTATTTTATTCTCTAAGCTATTCCCATACTCGAGTGACAAAGCGAGTGCCATATTGTGACACGAGTCCCCGCGATGCGAAATATGAAGCCCTATGGAACTTAATAATGAAAACGTAGATCAGGTTACAAACGCTACCACATCTTCAGGATTTCAGCTAAGCTTACCGGTTGATTTGGGAAGCTACAGTGAGTGACTTCACTGTGGCTCTTTGTCGTATCAAGACTTCAAACTCAAAATTGTTTTAATCATTAAAATCACAAGGATCACTTTTCAATTTTACTGCCTGTTCCTTCGTGACCAAGCCAGGAAAGAAAGGCAAGAAACAAGGCGGGTTGTTCTTTTTAATGATCCTTTTAGAATACATAACAATAAAGAAAATAGATTACGTCTAAATTCATTTTTTAATGAGTTGGAGCAATTTAAATCCCAAGCTTCTGTATCATCTAAATAATCCGATATTTTATATTTTATTATGTAGGATTTTTATTAAGATTTTGTTTAATTACTTTTTAAATTTGTTAATTGTTAATTTTTGTACATCACTTGGCAGTTTGTTATATAAGCGTACACGTTACCCTTTAAACGATTCACTAACTTTATGGAGTCTACAAGGGTCAACAGCGAGTTTATCTTTATTTCTAATATTAAAATTATGTTTATCGCTATTTTTCTTACACAAATTAATAGTTTTGTGAACATACATCAGATTTTCATAGATGTATTGACATGGGAATGTCATAATATGTATTTCTTTAAACTTCGGGCGTAATGTTTCTCCGGGGCCCATATTATAAATAGAACGAACAGCCCTCTTGTATACATTCGAATTGAATGCATTCGGTATGTACCAGTGGCGTAGCTAGGTAACCAAAGGCCCTGAGGCAAAAAATAAACTAGGGCCCCAACTAAACTATTTAAAATCGTTGGTTCCGCATTCGTCGTGTTCCGAATTCGACGTACTCCAGATTTGTCGTAATCCAGATTCGTCGAACTCCAGATTCATCGTACTCCAGATTCGTCATAATAAGTCGACTCCATAATAAAATTAAAATCAAATACAATTGTTACTTATTTTAATGAACAAATTAAAACTATTTTATGAAAAAAAAAGAAAATATCTACTTACCTGTTACCGTTAAAAAAATACAGTCCTGTGACAGACACACAGACAGCGGAGGCACGTTAATAGGATCCCGTTGAGTACCTTTTGGGTACGGAATCTTAATTGAGTAGAGATTTTTAAAACAAAAACACCACTTTCTTGACCGACTATATGTTTATATTCCGAATGTGGGAGAAATTTTCACTAGTTTAATTTATAGTTTGTAAATCAGAGTCCGAGGGGCCCCCTGAGCTTGGGGGCCCCGGGGCACTGCCCCGTCTAGCCCTCCGGTAGCTACGCCACTGGTAAGTACGGTGCACCATGTTTTTTTTTAATAAATAGAAAACTGAATCAACTGAAACAAGAAATACTAATAAAATATCTAATTTACAGTACATATATTTATCGCAGTAACGTTTCTAATTATGGAAATTATACATTTTCAGCTAAGTTTCAAGTGTTTTTATTTAGCCATCTTGTCAAGATTTAAATGGTATTATTATTATTATATTTTATTTGTACTTATTTATACTTGATGGTTAGGTACTTATGTATACTAAAGACTAGGTTTAGTAAGACACAGATGTTTTGCGCACAGGTTAGATGAAGTTTGATTTACAACAAGTTAAATTTTACGTCTCGCTTTTAGGGTTCTGTACCAAAATGGTAAAAGCAGAACTCTTATGGTGCGACTTTGTCCGTCCGTCCGTCTGTCACAGCCAATTATCTCAGCAACTACTGAACCTATCGGCTTGAAATTTGAAATAATTATAAATTATTTTATTGCAAGTAAACATGTTAACAAAATTATTTTCATTATGATGGCCAAAAGAGTCAAAATGGTGGCTAAATAAATTTCAAAATAGGGGGGGTGCCTTATCAAAGAGGTTGATTTGCACACATACATACTATTTTTATATTTTCTTATTATTTTATATAATATTAGCTGTTGCCCGCGCCTTCGTAGACGTTACACTGCTAAATGTGTAGGTAACCTAGAAATAAAGCTAAACTCGCTGTTGCAACTTGATTTGACACCCAATTTTTATCCGATGAGACCTGATTTATGGAATAAAAAGTAGCATATGATTTAATCCAGGTTATAATCTACGTACATACTAAATTTCATCGAAATCGGTTTAGCCGTGACGACGTGATTGAGTAACAAAAAAACAAATAAATAAACAAACATCCAAACTTTTGCATTTATAATATTAGTGTGATTGAATTATCTCCGAAGTTAGCCAAGTGAAAAATCTGAAATTAATATGATTGATAAATATATATATATTACTAATCAAAGAATACAGGAAAATTTTATGAAGTCTTTATCTACAACAGTCTTAAAAGTTTTCTTGGTTTTACCGGTCAAATAAGCCTATCTAGGTTCAGAACCCTCGGTGCGCGAGTCCTACTCGTACTTAACCGCTCTTGTATAGTTATACCATGTAAGGGTAACACGTATCACTACAAACATCGTGAAGTAGCTCATGGTAATAACTAAAAACACAAGTTACAGTCACCCTTATCACATCATTACTACACAACAGCCACAGGAAATCCACAGCTGACATAGATTTCCAGAGCGACCTAACTTGTGCGGCCTACACCCATCGGCTCCCAGCCATGTTTATTAGGTCGAGATTCCATCTAATAGGGGTCCGTCATGCGCTGCGCTTTCCAGTCACCCCAATGACAATTACTATCCTACCTAGGGTATACGTTTGTACAATGAACGAGTCAAAGCTATTGAATGAAGCTTACACGAGTTTATCATCTATGCCAGGGATGTTGCGAATATTCACATCCGCATCCGCAAATGAGGAACCTCCGCATCGATTTGGACATCTGCATCCACAATTATTGATGCGGCTGTTCATGCGGATGTAGATGCAGCGCAGCATGCGAGTGGCGTTGAGAAATTATAGCGAAGTGTTTCGGTGACAAGATCCGACGCGTTTGTTATTGATTATTATTTTTGTTTCGTAAATCAATTATAACGTGTTTACTTGCGCTTATTGTATGAACAATGCAAGTTATTGAGTGTTATTGTGAGTATACTGTGAATATTGAATGTTAAGCGAGTTTTCTTCAGTTAATAGTTTATATTTTGGTTTTATTTTTGCACTCTGCACCAAAACGAAGTTTCAGCCTTCAAAAATTCGCATCCGCATCAGCGGATGTCAAAAAATCTGCATCCGCAACATCCCTGATCTGTACCCACTTTGTCCCGCTGTCCGTCTGTTGGCTGAATTGTGTGAAATCGATATCACAAAAGCCTTACAGCAGAGCTTATTTACCAGATATTATTTTCAATAAATATCTATCATTATGTAACACTTCAAGCCCAGATTATCCGATTATCTTAGGCTTGAAATACTACAGGGACCATTTAATCACTCATTATAAATAAATAAATATTGCTGGACATTTCACACAGCGCTATCTAGCCCAAAACTCAGCAGAGCTTGTACTATGGGAACCAGATAACTGATAGAATACTTACATACTTTTTTTTGTAAATACATACTTATAATATATAGAAAAACACCCAGACACGGAACAAATATCTGTAGATCATGCAAACACTTGTTCCGCGGCGGGAATCGAACCCACTACCTCCTGCGTCTCAGCCGGCTATACGCCCCCTGCGCCACGGAAGCAGTCAGTTATCAGTTAACAATCTCAGATATTACATTATTTGCATGTTTTATGCGTATTAGGTATGTGTGTTCTTTTTCAGTGGAAAAATAGCGGGAATAAACGTTAAACCAAAGCCAAACCGCGTTTACAAAAAACGGAACCGAGAATATTTCTCCCGAAAACATTATTAAAATGCTGTTCGACTCTTCAATATTGAATTTACTCAGCGAGTTAAGTTAGCAATGTAATCTTTTTGAAAATGCAATAAATTGCAATGTAAATTGAATTTTAAACCCTTTAGCTGTGATTAATTTTTGAGCGGCGTTCATCGAAATCCACACTGGATGTTGACATTTATTTTTGGGTTAATTATTCCACCAATGCATGTGGTGTTTTAATGTTTCTTTTTGCTGTGACTGTTTAATTATTAATTATTATTGCTGATTAAAATTTATATTCTACTAGCCGACTCAGCGAACCGAACTTGATACCACCAGAATCAATTGTGATGTGTTCATGTTCATATTTCTCCGTCTTTTGTTTCTGTCATGTATCAGAGATGGCGATGTATGAGAAAATGATTTTTTTTCATATACCTATTTTTTTCGTATTATTCCAATGTTTTAATAGTTATTCTGCTATTCGGGACGAACAAAATCCAAAAAATAATAAATAAAAATTGGTCCTGTCGTTCTTGAGTTATAAATGGTGAAACTAACCCGTCTTTGTTTTATATATATAGATAGAACTTATATTGTTCGGCCAATACAACTAGTTAGTAACTAAATTTTAATTCAATAGTTAAATAATTATGTGCATACTAAAAATACTCTCGATAGCTGATATGATCACAATTTTGCAACATCAGTTGCAATACACATTTTCTTTTGATTAGATTTATATTAGGTAGGTACCTACTTTTTTTTGTATTATCCCTATTGTTATATAAATAAATAAATATGGCTGGACATTTCTCACAGCGCTCTCTAGCCCCAAACTAAGCAGAGCTTGTATTATGGGAACCAGATAACTGATAGAATACTTACATAATTTTTTTTGTAAATACATACTTATATAGAAAAACATCCAGACCCGGAACAAATATCTATCAGATCATACAAACATTTGTTCCGTGGTGGGAATCGAACCCGCTACCTCCTGCGTCTCAGTCGGCTATTCGCCCACTGTCCCACGGAGGTCGTCAATATTAAGTAAAGGATTACTAAAAAGCTACTAGGATTACTAAAAATAACCAGCCTTGTTTCTTGCCTGATGCTTTCCTGGCTTGGACGCGGAGGAACAGGCGGTAAAATTTACGTTTCAAAGTGATCCTTGTGATTTTAATGAATAAATGAATATTGACTATTGAAAACCAAATATTTCATTTTATTAAGCAATTTGCATTATAATTAAATAACAATAATTACAGGTACGTGAGACTATTCACTCGTACGTATGTCTCAGGGTGACGGCGGGCGAAATATCATGGTCCATGACAAGCCCTAACTGAAAGCAACCTGTGAGGTTATACCACTCTTTTGGGCAGTGGTAACCGCTTATCATCAGGCACGCCATGGCCTTCTCCAGTCATCAGATCTCATCTTATTAAAAAAACTCATTCTCCAAAAATATGATTCAATAGAATCATTTTTGCCGAGTTTCTTTATATCCATTAGAACGGAATAAAAGTTAACCGCGTTGTGTCCACGTCCTTTATCTAAAGATAAATGTAAGTGTTCCGTCAACTGCCAGCTTGATTGATAGCGAAGATCTCGAAAAAGACTTTGAGCGTTTCGCGAATCTCTGAACCAGCATCCAATTATTACGATAGATTTAGATGAGAGCAATTAAAAATAAGAGTCCAACTGGATTAAATAACAAACATTTTAATCCATGATAAAATGTTTATCGGAGTTTTATCAGTGCATGCACTTCAAAAACTACAGGGTTGCATGTTTAGTAGAAAGTTTTATCCGGCTTTAGCAATGTACGAGTACAGTTGTTTTCCAGAGGTGGAAATTAGTTGTAACTTTCGGCAAAGTTTTATCTGTTAAAGTAATTAACATGTTTGCGAGGGAAGTTTCTTTTTCATATATAAACTGACAGACAAAGACCTTAACCGAACTACTTTTGTTAAAAATAGATTAACCTAATGCTTTGACAAATGAACAATAAAAAACTAAGCCTATTTTGGCTAGTGCAATGATGTCGCTAAACCAAAACCTGCATTGTAAAACCTAAAAATCAGGAAACAAAACTTAATATTACGACGTGAAACAAGACAAATGATTGGTTGACAGTTCTCTTTATTTCATTTATTTACTTATCAGGGCCCGTAGCCAAATTACATTCGCCACGATTCTATTCGATTTCTACATACATTTGTTGTCGCTGAATAACGTAGTATTTCTATAGCATGTGTCAAATCCCATACATTTTCGGACGTATCGACTAGCGTCATCGCTAATCGACTGTAACTTGGCTGAGCCCTCTGGTACCGCAAGAAACATTTTGTTTTCTGCAAAACTTTTCACCTGTTACGTCAATTTTAGCTAAAGGAACTTCGGGCAGAGTTACGCCTCCACTGGCGTACAAGTACAGAATAGAAATAATAAATCATGAGTTTTTTGACTCAACTCACAAACAACTTTATTGAGATCAAAACATCGAAAATGTTTTGCCAAATATGATTTCACACTCATCACACAAATATGATGTAATAACAGCATTTATTCAAGTTATTTTTGTCCATTGATCTGTTATTTTGTCTATACTTTCTAATCACTCTAACAGTCTAACTAATAAGGTAGGTAACATTAAAGACATCCGTAAAACTAATGGCAAACACATGACTAAAAATAAAACAAAAGCTCACTCACGAAACATCGAATTGTGTAACTGGGTGAATACACAGGGGTAACATCGTTCACTTAAGCCCATTACTGCGTTTGCCCAACTTTGAGCCCAGTAAGGTACCATTGAAAACAATTGTGGAGCCATGGGAACCAACTTGTGCCATAATAGTTCGGTGTAAATTGGCATAGAGTTGGAAACAAATTCTTTCCTAATTGGTATGCGAGGGTAAGGATGTACTCTGACCCGTGATGGTATCGCCTGGGGCTAAGTTCATTTTAGACTAAAGCAACTGTGACTAACTAACGAAGAATGTACTGTTATCTCCATAAACTTCGTTGCGTGAATTTTGTGAACCCTGGTTGGGTTAGGTTATCTTATCCTATAAGCAATAACATCTTATTTTGTTTCTTTGAAAATTATTTGCAATGTTAGCTTTATTAACAATGTAATTGTAATTATCTTTATAATTTACGCCACTCCTTATGAGTAGGTCGTACACAATAAGTAATTAATTTAATATATTCTGAAGAAATGGATACATGCGTAAACTTTAATCAAATTGTCGAGCATTATGCTATCATTATCCAGCTAACCCTTTGAGTGTCTTTTGAACTAGAAATCGTCTTCTTATTAAAAAATAGGATTGTGTGGTTTTATGAAACCACGGTAAAAGTGAAACTTTGTTTCACATTATAGACATTTAACTAAAAATTTTCGTTGGCACAAATGAGTAATAGTCTATACACTACACGGTCAGCTGATGCGAACTATATGCGCCGCCATATTGGCCTCGGCTGCTGTGACGAGCGCCTTTCACTTTATCCCTACTCCGCGGCCGACCGTCACGCGACATGCAACACACAGACGAAAAAGTTTGAGACGATGTAATAAAAGTTTCACTTTAAAAATGCTTCAGCGGAGATATAACGATATTACAATAGTAAGATCGCTATTTATTTTAGTAATAGGCAGGCAACTCTATCATTATTAGAAAATCTTTATCGTATTATTTTCTACAAACCTTTGCATTATCGCAATTATTTATCCTTAAACACGGCCAAAATTTAAAAGTATTTCTTACTAAATACCGGAAAAAATCTTATCCTCACCTGCTTCTGAATAAGAAGATTTTCCTTTCAGTTTGTTACAGATCTGGATAATCATAAACTCGTTTTGTACCATATTATTGTTATTTCACGTATTTCTTCGGATAGGTAGAACGGTTTCCCGGTAAATGTGATGATTCTCGTTCCATTAGGCATCAGTTACGATTCGTTCTTAGTCACGCGATGCTTGCATTATAAGGGTGAACATGAACATGTTTTCAGACATTTTTTCGTTTAACGTAACAGATTTTGGGTATGTATGATATCCAACAGCATAATGTACGTTTATTGGACTGCCTCCGTGGCGCAGTGGGCGTATAGCCGGCTGAGACGCAGGAGGTAGCGGGTTCGATTCCCGCAGCAGAACAAATGTTTGCATGATTACAGATATTTGTTCCGTGTCTGGGTGTTTATCAATATATTAAAAGTATGTAATATATTTACAAAACAAAAAAGTATATAAGTATTCT
This sequence comes from Philereme transversata, assembly GCA_963924445.1. Lineage (NCBI taxonomy): Eukaryota > Metazoa > Arthropoda > Insecta > Lepidoptera > Geometridae > Philereme > Philereme transversata. Next base: position 13,140,575 of record OZ004353.1, read on the forward strand.
ATCAGTTATCTGGTTCCCATAGTACAAGCTTTGCTTAGTTTTGGGGCTAGATAGCGCTGTGTGAAATATCCAGCATTATTTATTTATTTATTATTTATTTATTCAGGTATTAAAAAAACCGTGGTTCATGAAACATGGATCAAATGAGGACGTCTAAAATGGTAGACCACGCACGTGGTAGACCTCCATGTAGGGAGTTTGGACCTCCCTGTTAACACCTGATATCTTACTCTTAATCGGAAGTATTAATAAACATAATCCTACATATAGATTTTATCTATCTTTTATTAACTTAATCGAAGTAAAAAACTTGTTATGCACTTAGTAGAAAAAATTTAAAACTTTATAATGTAAAACTTTTATACTCATACATACCTTTGACGACCTCCGTGGTGCAGTGGGCGTATAGCCGGCTGAGACGCAAGAGGTAGCGGGTTCGATTCCCGCCACGGAACAAATTTTTGAATGATCTACAGATATTTATTTCGTGTCTGGATGTTTTTCCATATATTTTAAGTATGTTTTTACAAAAAAAAGTAGGTATATAAGTATTCTATCAGTTATCTGGTTCCCATAGTACAAGCTCTGCTTAGTTTGGGGCTAGATAGCGCTACATGAAATGTCCAGCAATATTTATTTATTTATACCTACCTACATACTGGAGGTACAGAAATATGTAAATAAAATAGATTATACCTATAATAGAAAGCACAATATTGTACACATTATTGACGACCTCCGCGGCGCAGTGGGCGAATAGCCGGCTGAGAGCGGGTTCGATTCCCACCGCAGAACAAATGTTTGCATGATCTACAGATATTTGTTCCGGGTCTGGTTGTTTCTTAATATTTTATAAGTATGTATTTACAAAAAAAAATGTAACTAAGTATTCTGAGTTACCCATAGTACAAGCTCTGCTTAGTCTTGTGCTAGATAGCGCTGTGTGAAATGTCCAGCTATATTTATTTTATTATTATTGTACACCATATGAAAACAAACATGCAATAAATAAAATACATAATAAGTGATCACTTCCAGGCAATCTTAGAATGGACTTGTTTTATAATATGATATTATTTAGTAAGTAATATTAGACTAACATAACAGCATTTTTCAAACATTCGCGATCATTGTACATAATTACTGATTTAAACGGGTGTTTATTGCGTATGTACCTTTTTTAGACTAACATTTCCCACCGTTAAATATAACAAGCTAGCTGACATTTCTGAAAAAATCCGTATCTATTCCACGCTTTTTACGATTACCTATCTTTTATAAAGATAAAAAAATATTGTTAGCTAACTGTAAAAGTACATTTGCTCTGAAACATACCAAACCCAGCATTTCCAGAATAGTCGATGAAAGTCCACTCTATTCTGTTATATTGTTTTACACTTTTTACACGGATCGTATACGAATACAAGAGATTTTCAACGCAGTTTGGTCCAGTACGGTTCCCGCGAGGATTCTACATCAATGGACCACAATCATGAACCGGTGCAACTGTCAACTTTGTTTTGCATCGGCATATTCATTTTTCTTGTTCAAGATTTGTAGCAATGTACATCAGTTTTCATTTTGAATATATTTTTAAGCTTCTCTAACTTTGGCGGTAAATGTTTTTATCGTTTTTATTAGACTGAAATTCAATAAAACTCTGACGGAAAAGTTTTTGCCTGAATTATGCTTGTATATGGGTGGTATGTCAAACTTTCATTGAATTCTAACGCATTATTGCTCATTTACTAAATCTGTCAGTACTTTGTGATGCATTACAACTCTTATCTAGAACATAGCTCGCATCATTTGTTAATTCAGAGAAAAGTAAAATATCACGCAAATGTGGCAAAAATCGTAACTCTTTGTTATTTATTTATTTTATTTATTTATTTGGAAAACCAACTGCTAGTTATACACAATACGAAACAAAATTAATAAAAGACAGCCAATAATAGGTTTTCACGACTAAACAACATAATAAAAACAAAATGAGAAGTGAACAATAAAAAGTCTAAACAAAGTGGTTATAAATAGATAAATAAGGAAGTTAACGTAAAACAAAATAATAAAAAAAATAAAAACAAAATGTGAAGTGAACAATAAAAAGTCTAAACAAAGTGGTTATAAATAGATAAATAAGGAAGTTAACGTAAAAGCTACTTAAATAGTACTTAAGGGGGGGGGGGGGGTTTATGGAGCAAACAATATTATATAAACACATACCTATCAGAATTAAGATCTTCGATTTCGACATCCCCACACCAATTGGAAAGCCTTTTTTCGGTGAATGGTGGATTCTGGAAATGGCAGATTATTTAAATGGCAGATTCTGGCAATGGCGGATTCTTAAAACGGCAGATGTTTAGTTCAGTAATAAGTTTATTTTCGTTCTTGACAGTTAATTTTGAATTTAATAGATAAATTAACATAACTACTTACCTACTTACAAAAAACTTTTATTTTTTAACAAAACAAACATAACTTTAATTTTTTTTTAACAAAACATGCATACCTTTTTTATTTTTTAACAAAACAAACATTACTTTTATTTTTACGCGTATTCTATAAAACATAACTTAATTATTTACTTCGATTACACGACATAATTTTTTTAAACACTCTATTGTTGAAATTTCGCTTTGTAATGTAATTTGTATATTTTTTTCAATCTTTTGATCTTTTTCTAGTTCTATTACGCATACTTGGTACTACCATTTCCGACCTATTTTATAGCTGGCTGTATAACATCTTCCGTTTTAAGAATCCGCCATTGCCAGAATCTGCCATTTAAATAATCTGCCATTTCCAGAATCCACCATTCACCGAAAAAAGGTTGAAAAGATGGTTAGATAACACGTAATGGTTAGATGGTTAGATGCACGCCGCACAAGATCGGTCCCTCTGGAAATCTATGGGGAAGGCCTATGTTCAGCAGTTGACTTCCTATGGATTATGATGATAATAATGATGAGAAAAGATACTGGGTTAATTCTCAATTAACACATTCGTTTGTATTGAATGTCTGATTGGTCGACTTTTCATAATTTTTATTATATTTTTTTAATAAAATATGGAGGGTACTTTTACAAAAAAAATTTAACAGAGAATACTCGTTCTCATGGTCAATATCTTTCGTAAAGGTTTTAAGCCTGTCGCACGCACTATAGCGGATGCGGTGCAGGCCTAGTTAACGATTCAAAATGAAGGCTTTCATTAAACAAAAATTTTAGCATTGGTTCTTTTAAGGTTAAATTGCACTATACAGTCAGTGAAATACTTTTTTTTCCAAAAGAATGAAGAAAATTGTGTTTGGAACCGTTATAGACAGAGAACCAACATGTGACTTTCAGATTCATTTATTCCACAAAGATACCACAGTACACTTGAAAAAGTCAATATTTTACATACATAATAACAATTTGAATATAGCAATATAAACAATAAAAAAGTAAGTAACTAATTTAAACTAACATAAAAAACATTGTGTACGTAGTACAAATTTACATCTCAAATAATAGTAATCTCAAATAATTTAACTATATAACAAAAATATATAAAATAAATAAATTTACAGTGTACTGAGATCATCAGCAAGTGCTTCGTCAATCGTATAATATGATTTGTCTAATAACATCTTTCTAATTTTATTACTAAAGTCGGTATGACTTGTATTCCGCAGATTGTGTGATAATTTATTAAATAATTTAACGCTTAGGCATAAAAAACTTTTTCCAATTTTAGCTAATCTGTGTGTTGGAAGACAAATGTTATTTTTATTTCTAGTATTATATTTATGAATGTCACTATTCAATTCCAATTTATTTAAGTGAAATTTTACATACATAAGATTTTGATATATGTACTCTCCTGTCATCGTCATAATTTCTAGTTGTCTAAACTTTTGTCTACAAGATTCTAGATTTTTCATTGCAGTATAAAAATTCTATTTGATTGGGAGGCATTACCCCATGCAAGGATACCATACGTCATGATAGAATGGAAATATCCGTGATAAACCATTTTAGCTGTACTTATATCGCTTAGTTGTCTCATCGTTTTTATTGCGTATACGGCTGATTTTAAACTCCCAACTAGACTGTCAATATGCTTACTCCAAATTACTTTTGTTCATAAAACTTTTTTTAACGAACTTTTGATATTCAAGCATCTCAGTTTGTTAATCAACGTATGTCGCTGATAATGCTACTTAAAAATAAGTAGGTTGTTCTGCTCTATACTCTCTCATATCGTTTTTAGTATGGCGGTAAGCGAAAAGCAATGTTCCGGTAACACATAGGCTTCTTACTATGAATATTCATTACTTCATTTGCCTGAAGAAGCGTCATACATCAAAGCAAATTCCACCGGAAAATATCCTAACTTTACATGCCTATGCTAAGCTATGAATAAATACATACGATTTGGAGTGTTTGTTTCAGATTGATATTTTTGAAACGTATTCATTTCAAGCACATGACACTGTTACACAAATATTAAAGACCGGTGCAAACGGTGCTCGCATGGCGTGCGCGCAGTAGTTGTTATATATGAAACTCTATGGATTATGTCAACGCGCCGGCGTAGTGTTATGACGCTCACGTAACGCAAGAGGTCTGACATCTTCCGGTTTTAACGCTGCGTGCACGCTAACGTTTGCACATGCCTTAAATCACACTTGTTATGGAGGCCATAAACGTAACGATTTCTTTGTGCAAGGCTCTGTGAAAAGTGTTTGTTTAAATTTCTAGATATGCGCAAGGCTTGCGCCATGATATCGTACAGTTAAACCAGAGGTTGCATCCTTTACCCAGCTACCGCTGAAACTTGCTACTGTGTTATTATTTACATTTCTATACGAAAAAGGTTGCCTGGAAGAAATCGCTTCCGGCGATAAGGCCGCCCATTGTACTTTATTTAGCTTAAATTAGTTTTTTTAAGTATTCCTGGTGTACAATAAAGAATTATTCTATTCTATTCTATGTTTCTACTTTCTACGCAAAACAAATATATTTTATTTTTATATTTATTTATGCTAATTATACATAATATGAAATACAGTAAATACTTTTAAAAGAAAGCCAATAATAGGTTTTCACGACTAACAACATAATAAAACAAAATGTGAAGAGAACAATAAAAAAATCAAAACAAAATGGTTATAAATAAATATGGATAATAAGTATACGTAAAAGCTACTTAATACTACATAAATACATATATTTAAAGTAGTATCGCCAAAAATTATCTTTTCAGCCGCAGTCTGGCTGAACTGACACTCGTACAGAATAGATCAAGATCTAATCGCTAACTCAGCCTATTAAAGTTGTCGCTTGCTCGCCACAGAAATGAATTTTGCCTGTAATTGGTACTAACTACAGAGATATGGATATACAGAGATATTTTACTCTATTCTTTTGTAGAGAAAAACTTTGCTAGGGCGGTCAAACTAGCCTGACAGTAAAACTAAAGTTTGCCATCAATCGTGTCGGGATTTTATTGATCGAGCGTAGCGAGATCTCCAAATCAAATTGGGCAAATCGGCGTTGTATGTATGTATGTATGTTTGTTTGTCCGTGGATAACTTTCGAAGCGTTGATCCGATCATCATGAAATTTGATAGATAGTGATGGCACTATTTTGGTAAGACTAAATGAGCTAAAAATGTTGGTGGGTTGTTGAGATATTGGGGTTCAAAGGGGGTAAAAAAATTAAAATGAGACTATTAGATCAAATAGGACGTCAAATGAAAGGTCTTCATTAGGACATTTGAATCCCGTTTATATTTTTAGTTTAGTCTTCATAGTTTTTGAGTTATTAGCCATAATAAAAACAAAACTTTGACAAAATTCACAGGGTACACCAGTGACCCCACAATGCTGAAACTTGGTATTCGTGTAGCTTTAGTAACCTAAATATAGGCAAAAGTCTGAAATCCAGAATAACTTCAATTTGTATCCAAAAAAAAAATAACCAATTAACAAGAACCCCCGTTACCTGTAATTTGAATGAAACTGTAGGCCAAGTAGATTGGCTATGCATTTTGTGGCTTTAATTAATTAGTTAAGGACTAAGGCCGGCATTCACATAGATCACTAAACGTATTTAGCGACTAAACTTGTCTAAATTTCGGGGCGAATCACTAGTATTATAGATTAAACTATACCTAGTCAGGTCATAAATTCTGTCACATGTTTAATATAAAATAATTGAAACAAGTTTATTCATTATGTAACCATTTATATACCAAAATGAACTTAACAAAACATAGATTCTTATGACACCAAAGTTTATTCAAAATGACCTCCGTGATTTTGAATACAAGCCTTCAATCTGCGCGGCCAGTCGTCTATCGCAGCACGAACGAGGTTCATGCCAATATCGGCGGCTGCCTTAATCAAGGGTGTCTTGAGTGACTCCAAATTGGGATGAGGCTTTGAGCACGCCTTTTCCTCCAAGTGTTGCCATATCTTTTAATCTAACGGATTCAAATCTGGACTGGAGGAGGACCAGTCTTCGTGCCGGATGAAGTCGATTTCACGCGCCGCCAGCCAGTCTTGTGTGCTCTTCGCTCTATGAGATGGCGCCGAATCTTGTTGGAATACCCAGTGCCTGTTATTGAACATGGTATGAGAAACAGGTTCCACAAGGTTCGTCAGGACTGTATTTTGATACACAACTGCATTCGTTTTTACACCTTTCTCACAAAAATGTACCTCTGTTAAGCCCCAATAAGAAACTCCCAACCATACCATGAGCGAGGATGGAAAATGACCTCGTTGGACACGCGGAATACGGTTGCTCGCTTCTTCACTACTGTGTGCGTACACCTTATCATTTTGTTTGTTGTAGCTCTCTTCTACGGTAAAAATTTTTTCATCCGAAAAAAGAATTTCCCGATATTTTTTTCCCGCGTACTGCTTCAACAAAGCGCGGCATCTCTTCAGTCTCAGGTCCATTAGACGAGCATTCAAACGATGTCCTGTTTTTCTTCGATATGCCCGAAGCCCTAAGTCTTCATTTAACACCCTTTTCACCGTGGTTCTGCTTAACCCCATCTGAAGGGCCAACAGTTTCTGCTTACGTTTGGGATTTCTTTGAATTCGCGCCTTCACAGCTTTTATCACTGCTGGAGTCCTAACAGATCGAGGGCGACTACTTCTTGACCTGTCATCTACACTAGAGTCTTCGTTGTATCATTTGATGGTGCGATAAACGAATCTTTTGGTTATATTCAAATTTTTCAGTATGTCAAAAATTTGTATTGGCGCGTAACCGCAACGATGCAACGCAATAACTGCAACACGGTCTTCTTTAAGCGTCCACTCCATATTTAAAAATGAGTAAAATTCTAAAAAGTATACATTTTTATTTTCATGAACAATTCGAAATTCGAATTCTATAAACTTTTTTGTGGCCAGCATTCTAAAAGAAAAGTTTTTACTGTGTGACAATACTTATGACCTGACTAGGTACTATAATAAACTAGTGGTTCGCCCCGAACCGAGATCTCGCGAATCTCCCGTATAACGTGTTTAGTGGCTAAATATGATTTAAGGAGTTTTCAAATCATACAAATACTTCAAATTTAAACATGTTAAGTCACTAAATATGTTTAGTGATCTTTGTGCATGCCGGCTTTAATCTTTGACTATTAAATTGGTGCCACGAAATGACTTAACCAACCTACTTGACCTACAGTTTCATTCAAATTAGATGTAACGGGGGTTCTTGTTAACTGGTTATATTTTTTTGGGGTACTAATGGCAGTTATTCTGGATTTCAGACTTTTGCCTATATTTGTGTTATTAAAGCTACATGAATACCAAATTTCAGCATTGTGGGGTCACTGGTGTACCCTGTGAATTTTGTCAAAGTTTTGTTTTTATTATGGCTAATAACTCAAAAACTACAAAAGCTAAACTAAAAATAAAAACGGAGTTTAAATGTACTAATGAAGACCTTTCATTTGACATCCCATTTGACCTAATAGTCTCATTTTCTTTTTTTTTACCCCTCTTGAACCCCAATATCTCAACAACCCCCAAATATTTTTAGCTCATTAAGTCACACCAAAATTGTGTCATCACTACCTATCTTTATACCAAATTTCATGATGATCGAATAAACGCTACGAAAGTTATCCTCGGACAAACAAACATACATACATACATACATATATACATACATACAACGCCGATTTGTCCAAGTTGATTTTGAGATCTCCCTTCGTTCGATCAATAATAATTTATACAATAAAACAGATTATATCGTCGGCCGATTAAGTTTGTAATCTGCGGGGAGTAAAACCAACATTTTAACCCACTATCACACAGATAACCAAAGACCATCTTTAGATGTTGATCCTTGATACATGTCTAGTTCAAATGAATTTAGCAGTTTCTATAATATTCATAGTACAATTTTCAGTAATAACGTGATACCATGGCGGAACGAAATTGAATTTAATTTCAGCCATGCATCGCGGTAAAAAGTATGGAAAACACAAATATAGGGTAACATTGTAACACGAAAGCTCAACTAGCCATTTCCAGTTAGCGATCGAACGTTACGGCTCATTATAGAGCCTGTTACTTGGACAGGGTTATGCAACTGTATTTCTTTATTTTCAAGCAGATTCAAAGCTTATTTCCTACTCTTCACAGTTTAAGCCTTTAAGTCGAGCGGATCAGCCATGTACTGCACAAATACGTTTATTTTGCTTTATAGCGTTTTCTTTTGTTTAATAATGTCAAGTGTTAATATTCTATTCATCTAAGCTTTGGTATTTAATATTATGAACTGTTTTTTGGATCGGAGCTTCAGTCTGTATTGAAAACCAACTACATACATGTGTCAGAAACATGAGCACGTGTCGCATAAACTCGTCCACATAGCGAGTGTGTGCCGAAGCGTTGACCCTTGATTTGGTCTCGATAAGACCCGAAAATACTTTGCCGACCAGCATACCGATGAAATTGGGTCGTATAAATAAATAATTTAACGATGTAAACCCCCACAACTACACTTAATAGCTTACCCTTAAATTGTTAGACTTCAAATAAAATCTGTAAAAAAAAGTCTTTATGCTGCTTAATTTCAAAGTGCACGCCAAATCAAGGGCACTACGAGTATTTACTGAGCTTTTTGATTACGGTTTAAGATAGCGTAGTTTATATTTGACGACCTCCTTGCCGCAGTAATCGAATAGCTGGCTGAGACGCAGGAGGTAGCGGGTTCTATTCCCCGTAATTTATATTTGACAACCTCCTTGCCGCAGTAATCTAATAGCCGGTTGAGACGCAGGAGGTAGCGGGTTCTATTCCCGACGCGGAACCAATGTTTGCGTGACCTACAGATATTTGTTCCGGGTCTTAATGTTTTTCTATATATTATAAGTCATATTTACAAAAAACAAGTGGCACTCCGGGAGTGCCGCCACAAGTGAAAACTTGAATAAAAGCAGACTACACTACAGATACTTATATACAGAGGTGTCAGTAACAGTTAGTGACAGGTGTCGGTAACAGTGTCGCGAGTTCAAAGGTTTTTTCCGATTCAAAAAATGCTCAACGCGCCTAAAGAAGTTTTCACTACAATAAGTATATAAGTATTCTATCAGTTATCTGGCTCCTATAATACAAGCTCTGCTTAGTTTGGGGCTAGATGGCGCTGTGGGAAATGTCCAGCAATATTTATTTATTTTATTGTTTTATATAACGACGACTTTTTTTGACGACCTCCGTAGTGCAGTGGGTAAATAGCCGACTGAGACACAGGAGGTAGCGGGTTCGATTCCCGCCGCGGAACCAATGTTTGCGTGACCTACAGATATTTGTTCCGGGTCTTAATGTTTTTCTATATATTATAAGTCATATTTACAAAAAACAAGTGGCACTCCGGGAGTGCCGCCACAAGTGAAAACTTGAATAAAAGCAGACTACACTACAGATACTTATATACAGAGGTGTCAGTAACAGTTAGTGACAGGTGTCGGTAACAGTGTCGCGAGTTCAAAGGTTTTTTCCGATTCGAAAAATGCTCAACGCGCCTAAAGAAGTTTTCACTACAATAAGTATATAAGTATTCTATCAGTAATCTGGCTCCTATAATACAAGCTCTGCTTAGTTTGGGGCTAGATGGCGCTGTGTGAAATGTCCAGCAATATTTATTTATTTATTATATGAGCCTCTTCGGAAGGCTCAAGGTAACTCAGTTCTATGGAGTCGGCTATGTTTGGTATTTCCCTACGAGATCGAAACAGAAATAAGGAGATTTGTTGACGTACCAAAGTCACTGGCATTGCCCAGAGGATCAGCAAGCTGAAGTGGCAGTGGGCAGGGTACATAACTCGAAGAATTGGCAGACGTTGGGACAGAAAATTTCGCTAGTGCAGACCATGCTTGGAAATGGCAGTGTAGCACGGCCCCCCACTAGATGAAATACGACCTGATAACGATTGCTGGGGTCTGATACCATTGGGTGCAGGCCTCACAAGATCGGTAGCTCTTGAAAATATATAGGGTAGGCCTATGTTCAGCATTGGGCGTCCTAATAAGACTTTAATGTTACTGAATCTATTTAATTTTATTTATTTCGTTATTGAAAAGACCAACAGCTACAAAAATAGAACAGTTTTAAAATTATGTATTTACGATTATGCAGCCAATTGAACTACACTATATAACGGTTAGCTGGAAGAAAATGCTAATAAGCCTTAAGTTCAACTATGTATTATAGTGTAATCAATAAACTATCTTATGGCTGATAAGATTATGATTTATATAACAAAGCAACTTGATTTTAAAACGCTTTATTCAATACACTCGAAGAAGCTACAGTAAAAAGCGCTAAGCCCCAAGCCTGCTTCATAAAATTCGTATAGTTATGGAATCCAAATCGAATACAAGACTCTTTTGCTATTTTCTGTGAATAAAAAAATTTATCCATATTAAAACTGCATTTTTTACTTACTTTCTGCTTATTGAAGCAATGTTTTTGCCCGACTAAAACGAGTAGGTGTGTATACGACGACCTCCGTGGTGCAGTAATAGCCGGCTGAGACGCAGGAGGTAGTGGGTTCGATTCCCGCTGCGGAACAAATGTTTGCATGATCTACATAATATTTGTTTCGGGTCTGGTTGTTTTTCTATATATTATAAGTATGTATTTACAAAAAAAAAGTATATAAGTATTCTATCAGTTATCTGGTTCCCATAGTACAAGCTCTGCTTAGTTTGGGGCTTGATAGCGCTGTGTGAAATATCCAGCAATATTTATTTATTATTTATACTCTTTATTACTTTGTAGCATCTACATCTGAATGGAGTGGTTAAATAAAATTCCTCAAAAGTGACATAAGGCAAAAATACTAATGGAGCTCATACACGTCATTGGTACTCAGCTCAGCGTGATGCTACGGCTTATTAACATACTACTTTATATCATAATACTTTCTGACCTATTCTCACCCCTACCAAATATACAAAAAAAGACATTAAAACCGATCTACCCCTTTACTTACAAAAACCGTGATACGAGATTTGTATATATTAGAGATGATAGATGTACTTATAAAATAACGGCAGAAATTACGGAACGCACTAACTAAACTTCTTCTTTCTCTTCTATCGTGTTAATGGTTTATTCATAATTATATTTCTGTCGCTTTATTTTTCAGATATAACCTTTGTAGAAGTACCTAGTATGATATCTTCAAATGAAACTTACTCATATAATATCGATCGAACTTCACTTGCAAGTTCGTTTGATCATATATTATTTATACGTTCAAAACTATTGACATTATTACACTTAAGACATATTGACACATATATACGAGAATATACACGGACACATATACATATTGAAACTTTGACTTTGAGTTGAACCTGGACTAACTAAACTGAAAATAAAAGTGTAAAAATAAAGTGTAAAAATTATTAAAAAAAGATGAATTGAGAACTTCCTCCTTTTTTTAAAGTTGGTTAAAAAGAAGAATAAACTAAACATAATAACATCGTACCCACTGCGAGGTGTCACAATAATTTTGTCCTACCTTTTGTTCTATTATTTAGTTGTTTTCATAATGTGTCGTCCTTTAAAGTGAATAACTGCTGATGGATGACTTGATTTATCCGATTCCATCCGTATTTGAGACACCAACATGATGGATGCTTGAGAAGAATTACTGTACAGTTGAATGGCTAACTGTAAAAAGGACACATGTGACACCTAAATTTCATAGTCAAAATTTTACAGAAGAGCGCAAAATCTAAATATCTCTTATAACACACATTACTTCGGTTCTAATATACGAGTATGTAATTGAGCACAAAATTAGCTATCTATTTCAACTAAAAATTTAGTTTTATTATTTTTGAATTTTATAAAAAGATGAATTAAAATCAGTCACTAGTGTTTTTTTGCAATTAACAAAGGATATGAATATTTATTGAATTACCACCCAAACAGATATAAAACAAAAATAAGTACTAGGCTAGAACAAATAAGGCAATGCAATAGGCGGCCTTGTCGCTGAAAGCGATCTCTTCCAGACAACCTTTGGATGGAGCAAAATTTACGAAGATACGGAGTGCGGTGTACTTTGGAGTGCGGAAAAACTCAAGTAATGATCTATTTAAATAATCTATTAATACATAAAAGAAGGAAAAGGAATAATAGATACTCATTGGGAGAAGCTTTAAATGATGTAAATTTTAATGTGACATGTTGAGTCTTTTTTTTCTATATCTTATTTGTGATTATTAGACAATACTGACCCTTTTACAGCCGCAATTTGTAACTTTCCCGAATTCTGTAATTTACATCATTTTATTTTCACAAATATGTTATAAAACGTCGTATGACATACGTGCGCTTCGATAATTACAGCCTCGTCGTACTTTAAAAAATTACAACTTCGTCTACGGCTCGGGCTAGCAATATCGCCTCGGCTGTAATTTTCAACTTACCGCACTTATATCATAATGTACTATGACATGTTGACATTATTACTCATCATAATGACAAGGTTCCTTTACAGCCGCGATTTGTAATATCAATCTTAACATCCTGAGTATTTGTAATAATTACTGTTTTTTTTGACATGGAAACATTATTTACGTATTTGCATCGACATTAAATGACTGACATATTAGACATTGTTTGGTTCTGTGTTTTTAATGTTAATGTTTTATGATGTGTAACGGTATTTTTATATTTTATTTTTCTTGTTTTTAGTTGCCATTCCTTGTGACATATAATAACATAATTAGTACCAATACCTGTGTGTTTGGGCCAATTTATTGTTAATTTTATTACAATTGTAATTGATAAATTCTGAATATGACGTAACTTAGTATTATTTAATGTACCTACAGTGGAAAATAAATGAAATAAAAAAATTAATTCCATAATGCAATAATCGGTGGTAATTGGTAGGTACATGATCATTATAAATATCATCTCTGTTCATCTTCATCACCATCATCATATCAGCCACGGTCTCGCGCGCGATGTAATCAAAAGCCAAAAACTGACACGGTGCAATTCTCGTAATACTGGATGTTAGAATAGGCTGTACTGGCTTTGTGAATATTTCATGAATACTCTCCTGCGTACCACGGTAATGCCACACGGAGGGAAAGTACATATAATATTAATTATTATTTTATTTTTAAAAGTAATAGGTACATACTGCTTTTAAATATCTTTAATAAGTCATTTGACTGACCCATGACTCAATTAAAACCCGCGAAATTAGAAAAAAAACGTCGTCAACAAAGGCCCAGCGTGTTGACAGGCTACGTCATCATCATTATCATCACTGCTGCTCTCTTCGGTAGTTCTCGGTACAGGCAAACACACAACACTAACTATGTCTCTACCAGGTTCACTCACTCTTCTGTCGCTTGCATCATGAAGATATGGCCTGGCGGTAGAACCTATCCTCGATTTCTGTTAAAGTTCAGCACATGACTTATTTCTATCGCCTCTCGGATCTTGCGAGGAACGAAGAACTTCTCTCTCGCTAAGACCCGGGCCTTGTCGAAACGTATGTAGTGCGTCGAATCAGAACCTAGGACACGTTCCGCCACTTCAGAACTGTTGGAGTCGAATGTTGAATAGGTTCTTTCTAGGCAAGCGTGCTCTTCGATCACACCTTCACTTACCATCAGGTGAGGTATTGGTCCAGCGCTTGGCTATCATCGATAAAAAAGGGTTATCTAGCAGTTTTCTAACAATATCACCGTTAATAGATCACATTTTGAACATTTGTCATAATAATGAGACTAGGGTTGATAAAAATATGCCAAGCGTAATGTTAGGACATGGCTCTGACTACCCTACTCACTTCGATATCGTCAACGAATCTTGAGTGCTGAGAGATTTAAGAGAAAGGCTACCATGCTCGATTTTTACGGCTGATACTTGGATCAGCTACTTACAGTTTTCTTAATAATTACTAACTTACAGTTTCTCATTTGTTTCATTTTGTTTTTGCAGAGATTTCATGTCATAAATTAAAGGAAAACCATGAAGATTATCATTCTGCACGAGCTCTACGGCATCCGGAGCATGAAGTCCGGCTGAGGGCGGTCGACAGCATTGCGGCGGATGACGCGCTGCCAACTAAATTGCAAAATTTTACGGCGTTCCTTTAACTAAATATACTTTGTTAATAAGAACGGAATTATTTATTAAAACGGGTATTTATCGCGTAATTGTGGACCCGCCACCCGTTACCACGACTGTTGCAACACAGCCGAAACGTCGGGATAACAAATAAAAAGGTGCATACGCGATAAATACCCGTTTTAATCAATTATTATGAACAGTGATCGCAAAAGTTTGAAAAATATTAAAAACGGAACTCATTATGCCCTTTCGATCGGCACGCTAAAAATAGAGGATGTTTTGTTTAACATATCGTGGCTTTGGGTATTAGGATGGACGACTTTAAAAAAATCTTTGATATGAATTATTAATTTATTTTAAATAAAGCCTCCATTAAGTAAAATTTGCTATCATTCATATCTAAAGTACTTTCTCGCCATGTAGTATTGCCATGCCTATGTACCTGCAGTTAAAGAGGCTTTGCTAAACTTCCCTGAAAATGATCTAACTTGGTACGAAGCGCTTCTCAAAGGCAAATAAATTCATGTCTGACCGAGAACATTTTGCTAGTTTGCGCTTCTACCCGTACTGACAGACATCTTCCTATGATCAAACCAACCTAGACAACTTATTAACTAACTTGCTACCCGTGGCTTTGCACGCTTATTTTTGTTAACCTATGCCTGGTGATGAAGTGAGGAGAAAATAAGGAGTACTCCATAATGGTAAACAGTAGAAGGATCGTGTTTACTAACGGCCGTTGGGGCAGTAAGGTTCTAGTAAACTAGAAAGCACAGCGTAAGAGCCCCCCCCCCCCCCCCCCACTGATAATGGTTGCTGGGAGCCATGGGGTGCAGGCTGCATTCCTAGTTAGGCCTTAGTTCAGCAGTAGCCGTCTTGTGACTGATATATGATGATTGATGATGATGATGTTACGCCATCCTAAGCTGACGTTACGCTTATGCTACGCGAATACTACACTAATGCCTACGTCGTAGCACGTATACTTTTTTTCTAGCCGAAAAATTAACATTATAATATCAACTTTTTATTTATATTTTGATCGTGATGTTCTCGTTATCTAATGTAAATACTTACATAGGGAGATAAGTTCTGTATCTCAGGAGTATAAATGATGCTATAATTATTTTTAACTTTTTTGGACTAGAAACACAAAAATAAACAGATTTGACATGGGTACTGACATGACGTTTTAGACATATATTTCTTTACTTTTAATTTTTGGTAAAACCGTAAGATTTTACTTGGAATTTATGTAGGACCTCTGAATTTGATGTAAGGCTGTACTGACCGCTAGCAATAATTTTGTAATTTTTGAAGTGCTGGACTCTTGACTAGTCAATAAGATCTGACATGTAACATTTTAATCCACTTTATATGAACGCAATAAATTACTGAATACTGGATTTAATTTTCGAACAGGTCTGAATGCCATTGAGAACATCCTTGAAAAAGATAGTCTGCACTTTAGAACAGCCGGAGAAAGATCTCAGAGAGTAACAGTTTAACCAGTCTCTATCAGTCAGCGCAGCCCAGTAACAGCGACTTCTTGACGGCGAAGCCCTACCGGCTTGAGCCTGGGAGCCAGATCCCTTCGAGGTTGGAGTCCATAAGTCTCCCTCCGGGACAATACAGACCTGGAGGTCTAGCCTATTACATCGACTGGGATCTGGTGGCCTAACCATTTACCACCCATTTACTAACATCTTAATCCTACTTCAACCAGAATACGGTGGAGCTACTTCGTCCTCTCGGCCTCTTGTCGATGTTGGCTTGAGACTTTGCGAGCCCTCGACACCAAGAGAAGCGCGCATTCTTCCGGTCCTGCAGACTCCGGGACTTATCGATTGTGCACACCATACTGGGACAGTAAGTGTTTTTTGATCAGTAACGGATTCATAGTCCTTGTATTAAATCATAACTCATTGTAAAATCCTTCCTTCTTTTAAAACCGTTAGGTAAGTCTCAATACAACTTGTATTACAGCTCTCTTCTTTTAAAGAAACTAACTCTACAACTTGCTGTATCTGTAACGTGCCACTTAGGTTAAATAAAAGGTATTGTTAAGATTATGTTTAGGTAAAGTTAACACATAATGATCTAGCAAAAGCGTTCGATACCGTTTCTATCCCTACTTTACTCAACAAGTTAGAAAACATAGGCATATGAGGTAATCAGCGTAAGCTTCTTACCAGTTATTTGAGCAGTCGTAGTCAATGCGTCAAAACAGACAATGTCATCAGCTCAGATCTGGGAAATACTTCTTTCGGCTTGCCCCATGGAAGTATTTTATCAAGTACCTTATTTTTAGTATACATTAATTGACTATGCAACCTCCAACTAGCTCTACTTTTCTCAGCTGGTACGGAATCGGAAGTACATGAACTTGCACAATTCGATCATACTGTTAACAATACTGTTAACAAATGGCTCCAAGCTCACCTACTAACCCTTAATGCTAATAAAACAAAATGCTCAAAACTTTCTATGCGGAAATCAGTACATATTATTGCACATTAATGCAATTGTCCTATGAACGATAACTTGTGTAACTGCTCTGTCATCTCATTTACTAATATAATATCAAGTACCTTGGCGTTATAATAGATGAAACTCTCTCATTCAAAAAACATGTAGAAGCTTTAAGTAATAAAATACGAAAATTAATGAAAATTGACGACTTCCGTGGCGCAGTGGGCGAATAGTCGGCTGAGACGCAGGAGGTAGCGGGTTCGATTCCCGCCGCGGAACGAATGTTTGCACGATCTACAGATATTTGTTTCGGGTCTGGTTGTTTCTCTATATACTATAAGTATGAATTTACAAAAAAAATTATATACCTAATTATTCTATCAGTTATCTGGTTCCCATAGTACAAGCTCTGCTTAGTTTGGGGCTAGATAGCACTGTGTGAAATGTCCAGCAATATTTATTTATTTATTATATGAGCCTCTTAGGAAGGCTCAAGGTAACTCAGTTCTATGGATTCGGCTATGTTTGGTATTTCCCTACGAGATCAAAACAGAAACAAGAAGATTTGTTGACGTACCAAAGTCACTGTCATTGCCCAGAGGATGGTTGTTTTTCTATGTATTATAAGTACATATGTATTTGCAAAAAAAAAGTATATAAGTATTCTATCAGTTGTCTGGTTCCCATAGTACAAGCTCTGCTTAGTTTAGGGCTAGATAGCGATGTGTGAAATATCCAGCAATATTTATATTATATTAATATTCGTTTTTAAGAAGTTACGCTGTATTGCAGATTCAAAGCTAATTATGCAAGTATACCTTGCTTTATGTCAGTCAATTATAACCTACTGTATAACATCTTGGGGAGCAGCGTATAAAACCTTTTTATTAGCCGCAGAAAGGGCACAAAGAGCAATCCTTAAGGTATCCACTTTTCGTCCCTTTCTCTATCCAACCAACCTACTATATAAGTCATGTAAAGTTCTAATAGTTAGGCAGCTATTTATACTAAACATAGTTTTAAAACAGCACAGAGCACTTCCCTATAGCATTGAAAGTACTAACAAAAGACGAAAAGATATCGTCCGCAGTAACAACACCCCAGTTAAACATGCTTTTGCATCCAGATTTTTAATGTTCCTAGGACCATACCTAGGAGCATCTACTCAATGAATTTCTGAAACTGTAAAAGCTCTATCCAATCTATTTTACGAGGAAACTGAGGAGTTACTAACCGTAATAAAGTAAGATTTTAAATGTTACGTAAACTCATGCCTATGTTTTCACATAGTTTTAGTTTTTTTTTCATTAAGTAAATAGATTTTAAGATTTGCTAATTAGAGTATTCATAAGTTACCCCAGACCAGCCTTTTTCACCTGAGATACAGGTTTTCCTAGTTCAGGCAATATATAAAGTGTTACATATAAGTAGATATTAATCCCATAATCATAGCAATATGAAAAATGAATAAAGATTTATTTATTATTATTGATCTCCAAATCAACTTGGGCAAATTGGCGTTGTAAGTATGTATGTATGTTTGTTTGTCTGAGGATAACTTTCGAAGCGTTAATTCGATCATCGTGAAATTTTATACAAAGGTGGGTAGTGATGGCACAATTTTGATGTGACTAAGCTAAAAATGTTAGGGGGGTTGTTGAGATATTGAAGTTCAAGAGGGGTAAAAAAAATGAGAATATAAATTCAAGTGGGGCGTCAAATGAAAGGTCTTTATTAGTACATTTCAACCCTGTTTTTATTTTTAGTTTAATTTTTGTAGTTTTTGTGTTATTTGCCATAATAAAAACAAAACTTTGACTAAATTCACAGGGTACACCAGTGACCCCACAATGCTGAAACTTGGTATTCGTGTACACTTTAGTGACAGAAACATAGGCAAAAGTCTGAAATCCAGAATAACTGCATTTTATACCCCAAAAAAGAGTAACCACATAATATGAACTCCCGTTACCTGTAATTTGAATGAAACTGTAGGTCAAGAATAATGTGGTAGTTTATTTCGTGGCACTATTTTGATAGTCAAAGATTACGAATAATATATTTTGTTCTTATGGGAGACTCGCGAGATCTCAGTTCGGGGCAAACCACTAGTTATTTATAATCATAACCGGCCTACCTACTCAAATTACCATCTACAACGTGTTACTAAAAGTATGTACGCAAACATAGTAGATATTATTTATTATGAATAGAAATAAATTGAAACTATAAATAAAAAATATATAAATAATAATATATAGATAGGTATATTTATAACTACCTTATTGTATACACGAACGGTTAAGCTCGCCTTTGTACATGTCCATTTTGTAAGCTGTTTTTGTCTGTAATCTATTTGTGTACAATCACATCACACTAATATTATAAACTAGCTGTTGCCCGTGACTTCGTACGCGTTACACTACTAAATGTGTAGATAACCTAGAAATAAAGCTAAACTCGCTGTTGCAACTTGACTTAGCATCCCATTTTTATCCCATAAGGTGTATGTGTGGTGTGAGAGCTCACTTGTTAAAAATCCTTGAAAATATTCTAAGAACTTAGTGAACATTTTAAAAGAATTGTGAAACTTGGAATCAGATTTTGTGAAAGTCTAGTAGAGAGTTATAGGCCAAATAGCATCGGGCTCTCAATCCTCACATAGAGGACTGAGAGCCCACCTGTAACTGATAAACTATGCATATTACAGAAAAAGTAATTACGTCAAAACCTAAGTGAATCCTAAACAAAATTTGTGCAACTTTGTTATTAAAGCCACACACATAAATAATAATTACATACACCCGAAAAATATAAACCTTGTTTTGCAATCGGGTAAAAAGGCAAAAGTTACTTTCGAATTAATAATTTTAGTATGGATATAGTATAGAATGGACGACCCAGCTGCATTTTAGAACTATGCCATTCGTAAAAGTTTAGATTGCATAGAGGTGACGTGACCGTCCCACGAGCCTTTCTATTCTAAAAAACAACGGGTTCAAAAATGAATAAACTCTAGAATGTAGAGTCTTCCAATGTAGAACAGTACAATAATACCCAAGTTTAATGAAAACATTGAAACGCAGAGTGTCTGTTAGGTATTGCCATAAACTGGTTTGTTTATAAACCTGGTTTAGTGTTGGTAATCTTAAACTATTTAATATCTAAAATAGGTTTATTCAATAAATAAATACGGCCGTAACTGTATTTTTCTCAAATGGCAGCTAATAGACAGCTAACAACATCCACGGGTATTTTGGAAGGCTGCAGCCATTAACCCAAAGTCCTGGTCCGTTATTTCAAGGAGCTGGGGTCATGTTAGAAAGGGGCTACTGCACAATTCACTCTAATGCGGGACGTCGGTCCAGATCTTATTCCCCTCACCCTAGAATTAAACAGCTCTGTAGAAAAAATAAAAGAAGAGTATGTGTAGTGTAGTTGGTCAATTACTGGATAGGATTGGTAAAATAAAATCCAAACTCCTATATTATAAATTCGAAAGTAACTCTGTCTCACTGTTCGTCTGTCTATCTATTTGTTTAAACATTTTCACGACTAAACGGCTAGAACGATTTCGATGAAATTCAGTATAATAAGAGGGAGATCGTAAATAAATTTGCATTATGTAAACGATTATTATTATACTCTTTAAGGTACGCATACAGTTCATCTCTTCACTACCTAGGCCTAGTAGCGACTCATAGACCGTATTAATAACCTATAGCAGTCCACTGCCTGAGCTTCGACTCTTTTCATCCAGTCTCTCTCATTAATGAATCATATGAGTAAAGTTTTAAGCACACAAATACATACTTTTCCCTCAAAAAGAAAGCAATCTTTCACAACTTACTCTCTGTTTCCGAATTGGGATGGAATAGTGAGAGGTCGGAGTATAAAATATTGAGTAAATGTTTGACGAAGATCAAAGAATCGACGTTACGATCTGATATCGATGTTAATAAGTCAATAAAACGTCGCCGGACTAGAAGCAATCTCTTTTTACGAGTCCCTCGCCGGACAGTTACATTTCAGCCTCTCAAAGCTTCTAGGTAATACATTATACGTGAGCATTAAGGCCTAACTTTTGCTGGGCGTATAATGGTTATAGAGTTGTTAAAGTATTTCTGGAAAACTTGTTATTGTGTAAGATAATACTGATAAAAAAAAGTTGTTTGAGTTACACTTATGAGAACAGAATAGAATAATAATTTATTTAGTACACAAAATATGACACATGAAGCAATTATGAAGAACAGTGAGGTCGACTGAGTACGTGTACATGTGTTTTTGAAGTGAAACTTCTTTAGCATCGTTGTGATTTGAAAGTCGATGAAACGAAAAAGCGACAGTAAAAAGAGACAGACACATAAATTCATAAGATTTAACGTGGGAGAAAATGAGATAGGAAGCATTATACAGTGTTTCTTATGTTCGTGGTTCTCTTTGTGCTTTGCTTCGTACTCCCTTCACTCGTGTTAATAAATATCTAACTTTGCATCACTATGATCATTACTAAAACTTACAATCATCATCTTCCCGAAATTTTACTTCGTCTAATTATCTTGAAACCAAAACTTTTGAAGGTTTCAATTCTACCACGTGTGAATTGCACACATGCTTTTTTTTCTTTGAATGCTTTGTTCACGAGAGATATCTAATTTTATATTGTTATTAAATTAAAACTTTGAAGAGTTACCTCTAGTTGCATTTTTACCCGAGCACTTTGATGTCGGGTCTCAGATATTAAAGTCATCAAGTTGTGGACCAACGGAAAGCCAAACAATTCCAAATCCAACACTTTTCTAATTCTACTTACATAATTAAAGTAAACTTTTATATCGGTAAGTTGTTTGGTAACACCTTTCATGTATGTCAGAAATATCGAATAGCTCTAAAAGAGAAGCTATCGATTTTCTTCCCACATAGCCAGTTGTATCTATTATTTTAACTTTGTAGTAACTTTACTTGAATTTTGATTTATATCGCAAACATTTAACGAAAACAAAACTTTCACTCTAACAACAAACAGACAAACGAAACAACAAAGTTTAGTAACAAAAAGTTTGAAAGCTTCTTCAATTGACATCTTTATAAAGACCATTTTCAATAAATTTCACCTTTAATATATTTTAGACCCTTTTACTTATTACGCAATCAAGACTTATACTAATAAAAGTGTGTATTTAATATTATAATAGTGATTTCACCTCATTAGATATACTTCGGTTAACTTAAAACACACACTGTTAACTCAAACACAAAGTTATATTGGGTTTCTGTACCACATAAGTTACAATTGTGGCAATTACTGAGCTTAGACAGACTCCTTCGCAAGATGCATCGTCGGACGTCGAATATATGTTAATATCGACAACGCAGTTAAGCTCTGTAATTAATCGAAATGGGTATATAATTTGTCTTCGTCAAGGAGCAAATAGCTAATTCCCACACATTAGGCCCACAATGGGCCGCTCGGCCCCTTATTGATTACCATCTATTGTTCTCTTTCGGCCTCCTCGAATGATACACTTGCTTCGATTTGCGCGACAAGCACCGTTTATGGATTAATGAACTACTGATTGTCATGCCAAAGGTACTCTACTACCGCCGTACAGCACTATTGTACTGTGATGAATGTAGGCAAACACCAATATTTATATACTGAGTTCATTGTTAAGATTTTAAACGACGTGTTAAACGAAAAGTCACGCGGCTTTGCGAGTCCCCTGGGACGGATTTCAGCCATTACACTCGTATTTCTTAAAATTCACATCTTGATGTTCTTACTGAATGTTTTATGACGGCAGCAGAGATTTTGTCATCATGTTTCAAAAGCTATTTAAAACAAACACTTATCTGTTGTACACACGGCTACACATCAAGCTATACATTTCCAGTCTATGCTGGCCTCTCATTGTACGGAAAACCTACACAACGCGAGGTCAGCTTATACTGGAAATGTATAGCTTGAGGTGTAGCCGTGTGTACCTTTCAATAGGGAAGATACTTATTATGTAACTTTGTTTTTATGCAACGTCATGGAAACTGCGCACCCTACGGTAGGGGAGGTTTGTCTATTTAGGTTTAGCTTTTCACTAAGCTGCTCCCTGGCTCGATTGGTAAGGGTGAATGTTTCCAAGTCTCCCTGAATGTTCATTAATGAACTGAAGAACCTGTTTAATAAATGGTATCCTGTTGCTTTTTCATTGTCATAGGCACAAAACTTATCTTGGAGAGTTGATCAACAAACAAAAAAAAATCTTACATAAGTCGTCGTAGGTGGTGAGTTAGGTTGTTTTTGATACCTACAACTACAACAAAAGTTACCATACTCGGCTTATTTAGAATTTTAGAAAAATTATCAAGCTTAAAGTTAAATTTGTCACACACAAATTTAACTTTAAGCTTGATAATGACACAATTTCTCCGCTGATTATAAACTAAAACGAAAATAAAATATTTGTAGAGCGGGTAAAACATCGAACTATTTTATTTATATAAGAAGAGTTTGAACATTGAGCATTCTTTGCGGATTAAGCAAAGTTTCGAAGGCTTCTGCAGCACTTTATACAATACTTTCCATGCTGGAATGACTTTTAAGTTCAGAAAGCTATTTGGATTGTTTTATATTGAAATGATTACCTGCCAACAACAAAAAAACTAACTTTTAGTTTATGTTTCATCATCTAAATACCTTATCGAAATTATTCACAAAATAAGCATCTCATTAAATAAGTTGTTAAAGTTAATTTTCCATTTAAAGCTAAAACAACAACGAAATAAGCAATATAAAAGGAAAATATCCTTTACGAGCGAAAGCAGGTTGGTAAAAAACACGTGGTGAAACAGGAACGCGTAACTTTAAAACAATTGCCGGTTTAATGTTCCGGAAGATCATTAACAGATAATTTAAAAACGTGTAAAGGGCAGATGATTTGGCGGGAAAGGTTACACGGGAACAAGGAATGAGTAAAATTTTTATGCAACTTCTACGTAAAAACGTCGTGTGGACAAAAATAAGATCTTTAGAATGGGCTGGCAAATGACAGTACTGGCAGGACTAACTAGGAGTTTCATTTCTATTTGAGGACACACTGTGTGATACATTGCAATGTTGATGGTGAATGGTGGTGGCCGTGGCACAGCGGCGACAACTCGAGCGTGCCGCGAAAACATTCCCAACACTTTACATTTCAACGGATATAACCAGAGCAATTTACCTTTAATTATCGACCGTGTAGACCTTTTTTGCCCCAATATATTTCATGGAATCCCAACTTTTTACACAAAATACAGGATGGTTTAAGCAGAGTTTTCATTACTTTTTACCAAATAATATTCATACAGTAACGTTAGCACGAGTATTTTTCATTATTGTATACGATGTGGTTTATCTAAAATATCAAACTTAAAAATATGTCGTTGTATTGAAAACCTTCTTTGTTAGGCAGTCAGTTAATATTGTCACCTAATGAGCAAGCAGGAGAAGAAATTGTTTGAAATGAAAGTGGTATCGATGCGAAGACTAGTTAAATTTTTGTACGCAACGTTGTTTTTTTTTCAGTTTTTTTTTGTAAGACGGCTTCCCACTAGTTGGAAAAAAGACCTGATAAAGGTTGTTGGGAGCCGTTGGGTACAGGCCCTAAGATCGGCCACTCTGGAAATCTATGGGAGAGGCCTATGTTCAGCAGTGAGATCCTTTGGCTGAAATGATGATGATAATGATTTTTTTATAAAATATCTTACCTTGTTAATTAACTTATGTAACTACAGCACATGAGCCCACGTAATTATAATAATGTTTTTATTAAGAACATGATACAATCCATACTAATATTATAAATTTGCAACTAACTCCGTCTCTATGACTTTCTGTCTGTCTGTCTGTTTGTTACATTTTCACGAATAAACTGCTTGACCGATTTTGATGGAATTTGGTATACAGATAGCATATACCCCAACTACTGGGACATAAGCTGCTTTTTCCTCGACTGCGCATAATGAGGGTAATCTTTTTATTGACAAAAAACGCATGCGAGGCTGCGGGGGCAGCTAGTCACACTAATATTGTAATTGCAAAAATTTAGATGTTTGTTTATTTATTTGTTTGTTACTCAATCATGTCATAACGGCGGAACCAATTTCGATGAAATTTGGTATATACGTAGATTATAACCTGCATTACCTCATAAGCTACCTTTCATCCCCTAAATTAGTTCCCATGGGATAAAAATGGAGTGTCAAGTCAAGTTGCAACAGCGAGTTTAGCTTTATTTCTAGGTTACTTACTCATTTAGAAGTGTAACGCGTACGAAGTCGTGTGCAACAGCTAGTATACTATAATTAAACTATCTACGCTGAAAGAAAAAGTTATGTTAACTATATATTCACAAGACAAATCAAATACATATTACATACAAAAACGAACAGTTGAGGGTTACATTAAAATGAAATTTCCACCAACGTTTATAAAACAAGTAGGTGATTTATTATAACCCGTGCTAGGAACACAACTCGACGAAGCAATCCCAAGTAGATAATCCAGAGTTTGGCGTAATGTCCCGATGTTATCCCGCTGAATTAACAGGCGTGTTTGTTGTTCCGGCATTGTATTCTTTTCACTTCCCTATTCTCTTAATCTGGGTAAAACAAACCGAACGCTGAAACCTTTTAAAGATTTATAAAATTTAAATAAGTTGAATTGAATTAAAGGCAACAGTTCTCTCACAAAGGGTACCTGCAGTTGTGCCGGAGCAGAGGCAGCGTTGGTGTGATGACCTTGATGCCTTTCAGGGTGGCTGGTGGGACGTGGCATGTGATCGCAAGATATGGAATAATATGGGAAATAAATAAATTAATAATAAATAAACATTTCATACAGTGTTATCTAGCCCTATGTGAATCAGATAACTGATAGAATACTTGTACACATGATGTCATTTAAGATAAGATAAGATAAGACCACTTTTGATTGTAATTACCACCCAACAACAATATAAAGTACTGCAATTTAAACTACAAATAATGCAAGAGTATATTTTAGAGACCATAAATAATAAATTAATGAAGTTTTTTTTCAATCCAAAATTTTAGTTTTTGAGATTTTGTGCCTAACATGTAGGTACTTACTGCCCTGCCGTTAACTGGTTGGATGCATTAACCGGGCCAGGTCATTGGCAGGGCAGGGTCAGTGAACGGCTCGTAGTTACTTATTAGTAATCTGTGGCATCGTTACAATACGCTAGTTCTTTAACATTTCATCGATTTATCCCGATAATATTTGATTATAAAACAAGAACATTTTATGGATATATTTGTTTTTGTATTTATTTGTGTAGAAATCGTAACTTTAATATAATTAGTTTAAATATACAATGGGTGGCCTTATTTAACTGTATCCGAATGCATGACCTGAATGTTTTCCTTTATCGTATTAAGCACGTATTAATGAGTACATCTTTTTTTTAAATAGAAACCCTATAGGTGCACAGACAGGATTCGAACCCATTACCTTCAGACCGGAAGTTAGCATTCATTCTTCTAAGCCAACACGACTTTACTTGAATATTATATAAATTGAAATACACATATTCTTCTCCTGCAAGTTAGTGTACTACTAACTACCTCACCATATAAACCTAATTAACTCTAACCTATTATTATCTAATAAAATTGACTCCTAGGTATTATAATCTTAAGTTACCAAAGCAGTTCTGACGTAGTAATTACCTAATTGCATATCTGAAACCACAGGCAAGTTTTGAGCTTAACGGCTGATAGTTTAAAATTAAAACAGGTATGAGCTTATCCTTTAACCCTCTCCTCATAGCGTGTGTCCCAGGAAAATGTCAGATAACACACATTTTTACATAATCCACATTTTTATATAATAATATTTACTCTCTTTCAGATTTTTTTGCCGTCAGTTGACTGAGAATCTATAATTTTAGACTAGCAGTCTTTTTTTTGCTAAGACGTAGAGGGTCTACATCGTAGAGGGCCTACGACGTAGACTTCAGTCTTAAGACAGATAACAAAGACTAAAATTTTAGTTTAAAAGTTCCTAAAACAAATAGGAATTATCTCTACTCGATTCTAATTCAAGTATTGCAGTGGGCATCTCTCCAGGGATTTCGCAGACCGTTATCGCATGGGCAATGTTGTATTGACCACTGGTAAGGCCTCTTGTGTCAGCATTGTTAGTGCCCTTTGAATCGAGCAGGCCTATTTGTATGATACATTACCAGAATAGTTGCGCCTTCAATGTTAGCATAGCCTTTAAATCAGCATGCAATGTTAAATGAGCTGTATAGCATCTTACTTAGATTAAATGGATAGAAATAAAGTTTATGAGACATTTGGACCTCACGGGTTGAGCTATTGTCTCACACGTGTTATTATTTGGTCAGATATAGTATTAGCTCACGACTATACTAATTCTCATGATGAAAATTCTCGGATCTCGTACTCAGTATGCAGCCCCGTGGAAATATCCCACAAGGGGGTAGTCAGAGGCAAGTCTACACATTGCGTTTGATAATATGCCCACTTTTTGCATAGAAATTAAGCATCTGTCTGGAAATCCTATAACCTCAAACTAATGACAAAGATTAGCGTCTACAAGGCGCTAATTATTCCAGTTTTATTATATGACTCAAAGGCATGGTGCCTGTACTAACTACTGACTTTAAAAACTTGACACATACCATCTAACTAAGGTGTCTAAGATCTATCCTAAAGATCAAGTGGCAAGATCACGTGCCTAATACTGAGGTTTTGCGTCGTATAATAATAAATATTGCTGGACATTTTACACAGCGCTATCTAGCCCCAAACTAAACAGAGCTTGTACTATGGGAACCAGATAACTGTTAGAATTCTTATATACATTTTTTTGTAAATACATACTTATAATATATAGAGAAACAATCAGACCCGGAACAAATATTTGTAGATCATGCAAACATTTGTTCCGTGGCGGGAATCGAACCCGCTATCTCCTGCATCTCAGCCGATTATTCGCCCACTGCACCACGGAGGTCGTATATATGGAAGCTCTCCTTATGCAACGACAGCTCAGCCCTTCCATCCGGGTGGAAGATCATCGTTTACCCAAGGCTGTATTTTACTCTGCAATGGATGAAGGTAAGCGAAAGCACGGTGGTTAGCATTTGCGCTATAAGAATGTGTTCAAAAGACATCTGAATGCCTGAGCTATTGATCCCGCAGGTTGGGAGGAACTGCTTTCACGTACATAGGTCGTCTTGGCGCTATACGCCTACAATAACATTAAAACGTTCGAAGAAAACCGACTTTATGCACTCGATATAAAGTGCCAAATACGTAAAAAACGACCTAACTCCTCCTATACTTATACTCGTAACGCAGCAGGCTAACTCTATTATAAAACCTGTGATTAGGATTTTTAAAACTAAGTTTGGTCTAGCATATTAGGGCTCACGCTAGAATGTAAATACAAGCGTTGGTTAATTTAATGTAATTTTCAATTTTAGTTTTCAATAGAATTTTCTTTAAATTATAATATAGTTAGTGTCGCAGTCATTTAAATCGACGAGGAGGAAGGTATAATATACTTACTACGGTACTAGAGTTAAGACTTACATGTTTGTCTTTGGTATGGCTACGTAGTATATAATTTATCTGTGGTATAAGCACATGACACATCTCTATTTTGTTTTACTTCGTGATACTTCGTTGACAAACTAACTAGTTAAACTACGCAGATTATTTTCCCCTAGGATTCAATTAAATAAATAAATAAATATTGCTGGATATTCCATACAGCGCTATCTAGCCCCAAACTAAACAGAGCTTGTACTATGGGAACCAAATAACTGATAGAATACTTATATACTTTTTTTTTGTAAATACATACAAAAAACACCCATACACGGAACAAATATCTGTAGATCATGCAAACATTTGTTCCGTGGCGGGAATCGAACCCGCTACCTCCTGCGTCTCAGCCGGCTATACGCCCACTGCGCCACGGAGGTAGCAATTCTGTTTTGTGTAGATATATGTTGTGTAAATAGGTCTTTATTATACCAATTCGTTGGGTTTTAAGCTAGTCTTACGATTTGTTCGGGAGTTCTTTATAACAGAACCTTGAAGGAGCTACTGCTTTTTTTGTCTAAAAGTCTAATTACCTAGTTAAAAAATCTAGCTTACTAATAAATGTCTTTAGAAAAAATGGTTAAATCAAAGTACTTTGTCGTTGCTATTTTTTAAAGGATAATTTTAACTGGAAACTGGATGAGAAGAGCCGAAGACCGGGCTCAGTGGCGCGTATTGGGAGAGGCCTATGTCCAGCAGTGGACTAATGTGGGCTGATGATGATGATGATGATGAATTTTAAGATTTAACGAGTTTAAGTCCTGGCTGATAAGAAACTTTTAGAAGGATTATCAATTTCAAAATATATTTATGTCATACTTACATACCTATTTATATCCTACATGTTTTCAAAAATGCACTTATCTCAAAACTCTTGCAATATTCACACAGTAACCTCGTGTGAACCAACCCATTTGTTATTCAAAGTTCGGCCCTCAAGTATTTGCTTGGAACATATTTTGTTATCAAACACTTAGCCCTCTGCAAGAATAGACATTCCTACTTGGTAAATGCAACAAACGGAATGTTGGGCACTTTGCCACACGAATGCGGATTTTACCATTTACTTATTTTTATATGTAGGTAAAGGTATAGATTTAAGTTGGTTTTACCATAGATAAACTATGAACTTTTATCTATGGTATTATTAGGCATATACTTTGTAAACATTATATATTTTATGTGTTTTGTTCTGTAATCGGTATTATGTAAGGTTATATGTTAATAGTTAATCGATATCTACATATGTGTAACGCAATTTGCTGCTGTAGTAATAATACAATTTGTAGACTAACTTTTCCTTTGTGCTGACTAAATTGCATAGCGATAATAAATTAACGATAAAAGTTTTTAAGCAAAGTTTTTTAAATATATATTATATGTTCTCTTTGAAGACCCACCATACTATTAGGTAAAATTCTTATTCCTATACATAGTTCAAACACATTCCGTATTAGATTACAAGATCTTCAAATAAATTTAACTTAAAATCACTGTAGCCACTGGCTCTTAAAATCTCCTATATCCTTTTCATCAGACCGATTTTACCAGACCAATTTAACTTTCTGCTGAATTGGTACTATTGGTTTGTTGCAACATTAATTTCTCTAGAGTATTGTATTTACACCAGTACGTATTTAATTGATTAGAACCGTGTTTACCACTTACCAACATGTAATTGCTAATTACTATCATTATATGAATCTTGATACAACATCATAGAGAGCGTCACATGTCAGAAACAATTGACGCTCAATCAGATTAACTCCATTGTTCGAAACTAAATAATGATAGATCATTAAGGTGAGGTTATATTAACATACTAGCTTCCGCCCGCGGCTTCGCACGCGTAGTTTGTCAATAATAATGGATCATGGGAACTAATTTATGAGATAAAAAGTAGCCTATATGTTATTCTAGGTCTAGAACTAAACTTTTGCAAAGTTTGTGCCCAA
Source organism: Philereme transversata (assembly GCA_963924445.1). Taxonomy (NCBI): domain Eukaryota; kingdom Metazoa; phylum Arthropoda; class Insecta; order Lepidoptera; family Geometridae; genus Philereme; species Philereme transversata. The sequence continues at coordinate 13,171,279 of OZ004353.1, forward strand.
TCCCTTCCGTGGTTTTAGCGTGAAGGGATAACAAAGAACAAAATATATTTTCTATATAAACTTTAATGACTCAGTCTTACTTCATGGGAACCGATTTATGAGATAAAAAGTAGTTTATATGTTATTTTAGGCCTTAAACTGATTTTTTGCAATGTTTGAGCACAATCCATTTAGTAGGTTTGGTGTGAAGTGGTAACGAAGACCCAAATCATTTTCTATAGAAACTTTGACACCCCATTTTTATCTCAAGGAAACTGATTTATGGGATAAAAAGTAGCCTATATATTATTCTAGGTCTAAAACTAAACTTTTGCAAAGTTTGAGCCCAATCCGTTTAGTAGTTTTGGTGTGAAGGGTAACAAAAATCAAACTCATTTTTGTATAGAAACTTTGATACCCCATTTTTACCCCATGGGAACTGATTTATGGGATAAATGGTAGCCTATGTGGTGATCCAGGTTATAATCTACGTATATAACAAATTTCATCGAAATTAGTTCAGCCGTTACGGCGTGATTGAGTAACAAACAAACATCCAAACTTTCGCATTTATAATATTAGTTTGATTGGTAATACACGATTCGATGATACACTAAAGTGGCTACTCTGTAGTTTCATAAGGATATTCTTAGAAGAACAAGAAAAAAGAAGACGATGTGTTTATCTCGGTTCTACTCGGAATACTTCAACTCGTTCACAGCGATGAGCGAGAGTCACCAAGGGTCACCATCCCATGGTTTCGGGTTCATGCATTCGTTTAGGGTTATCATGCATATTACGGCACACCAGTACCTACCCAACAGTCAATAATTATTATCCGTCTGAGATACATTAGGATTCCTAGTGCTGTCTTAAGTGTCAGGAAGTATTGCTACCATGATACCGGAACGGAACAAACGTTTACAGTTCATGCAAATATGTCTTGATTAGATTGACTTAGATTCAGATAACGTCATGTTCAGAATACCTGCCTTCTTTAAACATAATCACATATTCTCGGGTCGATTTCTGCAGAGTCATATTCAGGCTTGAAGTGAAACATAACGAGGCATTTACGCGATAGGCGATGTTTTAGCCACTACCTTACCTGATGGTAAACAATGTTTTTGAAAATAAAACACGCTTGCCTAGAAACTTACTTGCGAGCACCCGCATTCCGTACGTTGAAGAGTATGGGTGCTCTCGCTATGTTTTTCGTTCTGGCAGACGACGTTTCTAGGCGACAGAAAGGGATAGTTTCGATAATAGTCCAATCCTTATGCCTCAGGCTGTACTAATTTCCACAAAATTAAAAATTATCAGGACTATCCAAAAATGTTATGATACCTATACTTACAGGTCAGAAAAACACAAAGATATTATCTATTTTTAATCATAAAAGCACAGATAAACAAAATTATGGTCCGCATTATAAACAATAATATTTTTAACATTAAATTATACGACTATTTATTTAATTACATAATCATATATTTACTAGCCGTGATGTTCATGTAGCAGCCTCAGTATTGTTTAACCATATTTCTTCCTTTTCTTTCTTAAATGGCAAATATAAAGAAAGAACGCTTAGCTAAGCTATACTGTGGCTATACCATGGCTAATACACGTTTATAAATACTTATGGGCAGGAGCCCATATATTTATTTTCTTACAAAATACATACAAAAGCAACAAAAGCCTTTTACATACTTTAGCGTCTTTATATTTGTAATTGACTGCCTTTAACAAATTTCCACCTTAATACGAGTCAGAGTTATATTTACACGTGGTGTAAAACCCAAACAAAATCCTAGTCTAATTTGGATAATATAGAAGTCATTTTAAACTGAAAGCCGATGAGCCCATTTTGTGTAGGAACTCGGAAAAGATATATGCAGTTTTCATCACAAACTTGTAATGGTGGTTAACTGTGCTTTGCTTGGATTAAAGTAACTGGCAAAAGTTTTTATACGATTCAAAGACATACAGTCAAATAAGTACGAAAATAAATAATACAAAAGAATGAATAACGTTTTGATAACGGATTAACTACGTTTATAAATATTTCAAACTCAAACAATGTCTTGCTGATCTAAGATTACAATAATTATATACAAGCTTAACATCATGTGTCAGTCTATATTTATTAATACTTTAATATATTTCATTATCTACAGTACATATCCTTATTTTTAATACTTATTATCCAAAAGTGGAATGTCAACGATATGTAGCTATGATAATGTTTCCTATTATTTTGCGTACTAATAGTAATATAACAATAATAAAATAATGTGTCGATTACTCTACTTTAATAAATAAAGATATTCCTAGTTTTTAGATCTAAACTAATAGCTATTAGGATGATTTGAAGTCTAGATACACGTTTCTTAGGACTGTATAACCATAATTTTCCAAATTGATTTATACCTAATAAAATAATGTATACAGGTTGTCCTAAAAAGCAACGTCAAGCTAAAAGGGACGCTATTGGCTAGAAGTAGCTTTTTGGACATTCTGTATAACGTTTTGACTTATATAAATAGTATTAAATAGCATTTAAAGTAAGAACTGTATTGTAATGAAAATATATGAAACTACTTTTTATCTAAATACATATGTATTTAATTTACATAAAGGAAAAGAAAGTGTTGACCCTAAATTGTTACTAAATTGATTAAAATTACTAACGAGAACAAAAAAACATTACAGAAGTTATCCTTAGAGGCCTTGTTGTAATCCTGTAACCTGAAATCTAAAAACATTACCCTAATTAGTTAAAGGAAAATGTTTCTTTGTAGGATATTTAAAAAATGTTTTGGAAAACTCCGAAAGTATCTGATATTTTTACTCCTATAATAAGCTTTCCTCGATCACGGCATGTTTTTCATGATAATGTTTAACTCATTATGTTCTGTTAAATAAATCTTTTGTGAAAACTTCGGCCAAAACATGCGTTTTTATATGGAATATAAGAAGAATATTATTTATACTATTGTTAAAGAGGTTTTTAGGAGGTAATCTCATAAAATAATCAACCAATTTAAAAATTATTAATAGAAACCTTCACTATCCCTGAGATTAATAGGCTATATTTAATTTGATAAAAATCCGCGCGAAGCCGAGCCATATCAGCTAGTTATAAATAAGTATACAGTATTTTAGAAATCAATATAAACTATGTAATTAGTATTCTTGGGTACTTCTTTTATAAGTAGGTACCTAGGTACCTTCTGTATTAAAAAAACTTATGTAAGCTTCCCTCTTTATCCCGCAATGCCTAAAGACGAAGGTATTTAACCAATGTATGCTGCCCATACTGATTTCCGGATCCGAAACATGGCCCCTCACAACGAAGCGTATATACACCATCAGAGTTGCTTAAAGAGCAATGGAACGGGCCATGCTAGGAATCCACCTTGTTGATCGTTTACCAAACGTCAAGATTCGATGTCAAACTAAAGTCAAAGATGTAGGTATACGAATCGCGAGGCTTAAGTGGAGATGGTCAGGCAGTCACAGAGTGGTAGCCAAGAGATGGACGTCGACCGCAGGGCAGACCACCGGCTCGATGGTCTGACGATCTCGTAACGGAAGTTGGACAGCAATGGATGAGACTTGCTCAAGACCGATTGGACTGGCGACATAGAGAGGAGGCCTATACCCAACAGTGGATTCCGGAGGCTGGATATTTTTAAAACTTAAAAAAACGTGAACACATCGAGTGTAGCATTGCATGTTGTATCGATAAAGTCACATCTATAAGTTCTGTGAATTAGCCGTATCATTCAAAGTCCAATAAAGAAATGTTTGTGTAAACTATACCTAGGATTGAAGATCGTTATTCAATTCCATCAAAGTGAACTACAAATTGACAATGAAAATAGCGAACTACGAGTACGACAGATTGTTCTTTTACTAATTGCCTTTACGTTTTGATCCGAGGTTAATATACATTTTGTATAAAACTTAAGTACGAAGACCTACATATAGAATGTATTCTAATTAGAAGTTTTCTATAGAATGAAATCCTATTAATAATTACCTTGTCAAAATTAAATATGATATTACCTTGCGTTCCAAACGGAGTAATCTCAGATGCCTTTTCAGCCATTATGTTCAACCGCTGAACAACTGTATAGAAAGTTTAAATACATTAAAATACCATTTGTAAAAGATATTAAAATACTCGTTAGAACAATACTTACCATTTTTATTTTCCATTGCTGGTAGGGGCATAGCTGTAACACAAATGTTTTCGGATCAAAATAATTTATCAGTAAGGCACAGGATCCAGCTCAACGCTGTAGGAAACTTTATTAAGCTGTTTAACTTTGAATTATAGATGGATAAAATCTGCTAATCCTAGCTTACTCCAGCATCTTGCAAAAAGCCGATTAAGTATCTCTAGAATACTCATTAAACTAGACAGGAGCTAATGCTAAGGAGTTTTGATCTCTAAGGTTTTTAGAACTCTTCATAAAAGCACATAATAGCACGTAGATTTTCTGGTCACCAAGTCTAGTAAACTTGGTGACCAGAAAATCTACGCAATCTGTCATCTCGAACAAAACTACTACGCTCGAGCGTAATTTGGATAGCCTCCATTATTTTATATACAATAAGATTCCTTGCCAAATTTAAATGTCTTTAAGACAAAACTCAATAACATATTGATTCAAAAAGTGTATTTACATTAGATGAATTATTGAGTGACCAAAATGTTATTTAATTTATAGTAAAATCTAAATCAAATTTTTATTGTTCTGACATTTTTCTATTTTGTTTATTGTGGTTTATTCTGTTTTAATCTATAATATTTTTATATTTCAATTTGTTATGACATCCTCAATCACATATTTTGTAATTTAACATTTTATTATAATGTGTTTCTATTTGTTAGGCTTTTTAGCCATTTTAAATAATTGTATACCTCAAGTAGGCGAAGCACAGTGATTCCTGTTTGATAACACATTGTCTTGTACAATTTACTTGTGTTTCGTTAAAATAAATATCTTGAATCTAGGAAAGTTATATTCTGGTATCCATATCTGAGACGATAATTAATGTTTAATGAGCACATCCGATAGGTACAACTTCTTTTATTAAAAACGAAAACACGTGCTCAGTAATGTAGTATAATAGCGCAGGATAATCCTAATAAAAAAAATAACAATTCTACGATTTGTAAACCTATTTCGTTGAGACCAATAAGCATTATTGAAAACGGAAACATGTTTGTAATATTAACTTAGGAGAGGCTTACCTACTTCAAAGGTAGGTAAATTTACACCAGGAAGAACTTGAAATTCTATTCACGATTACACTTTTTACTCAATGCAGCAGCAGCGCTCAATAGATACGAGGAATACCTGCGAGGTCTTTTTACATTGCTATTGCAAGTGTATCTTTACAAAGAGCACTATTGGTATACTCGCAGTTTGCATTTATCTATGATACTCCATCTCTATATATTTTGTTCGCGTAAACGTTTGAATCACACTGATAAATGGTAGTATGAGTAGATTGCCAATATTCAACTATGGGATTGAGTATTTCGTTTGCGTTTCTAAACTATTTCTGTAGTTTGGAAGAGACTCAAATGTCGAACAGGACCTACACAATAAAACATCGAATATGACAGGAAAATATCATGTAACTTACGATACAATTTTATGGTGCCCTCTGTATCTCCGAGGGAGTTTTTGGAGACACATTTGTAGGTTCCGTAATCGGAACTGGTGACCCTTCTGACGGCAAGGCGTAGCATTGATCTATACGCTCCATCAATCTTTTGAGGCTCGAGACCCCCTCCTTGACAGTGAAAAAACATACATTTAATATTCGTGTAAGTCATATATGTGATTTATATTAAGCGTGAGATAGATACTAATCTCTTAATTATTGTTGGGTTAGAGTATGTTTATTCATACTTTTGTTTTGTCAAACATCTATCTGTTGAGTATTATATAATTAACAAGCTAGTTAATTATAACGCCCGCAACTTCGTACGCGTTACACTACTAAATGTGTAGGTAGGTAACCTAGAAATAAAGCTAAACTCACTGTTGCAACTCGACTTGAAACCCCATTTTTATCCAATGGGACCTGATTTATGGGACAAAAAGTAGCATATGTGTTAATCTTGGTTTTAATCTATGTACATACTAAATTATTTAATTATTTGTTTCTTAAATAAGTCTAAGTATGTATCTATGAATTATTATGAGTAGTTATTATTTAGATTCATGTAGTTTTCATTTATGGAAGTTTTATATTTTTTTTATTTTTATATAATTAGTATTAGTATGTAAGTACATGTAGTATGTCAGGTACACCCCAGGTAATGTCTACACAGTCCATTCCATCCAAAGGTTGTCTGGTAGAGATCGCTAATTAGCGATAAGACCGCCAATTGTATCCATAGATTTACGTAGTTGTTTTTTTATATGTATTTGTTTCGTGGTGTGCAATAAAGTATTATCTAATCTAATCTAATCTAATCTAAATTTCATTTAAATCGGTTCAGCCGTTACGACGTCATTGAGTAACAAACAAACAAATAAACAAACAAACATGCTTACCATTTCAAATTTCGAACTCTACGTCCCTATGAGGCTGTGTCCTAAAAGTGCATATCCTCTATAAGCTTAGAAACCTTCAAATGGGGTACTAATATAGTACGGTGACTTTCGAGACATTCCAATTTTAAAGAGTATTTGCATTTGACGACCTCCGTGGCGCAGTGGGCGAATAGCCGGCTGAGACGCGGGAGGTAGTGGTTTCGATTCCCACCGCGAAACAAATGTTTGCATGATCTACAGATATTTGTTCCGGGTCTGGTTGTTTTTCTATATATTAAAAGTACGTATGTATTTACAAAAAAAAGTATATAAGTATCCTACCAGTTATCTGGTTCCCATAGTACAAGCTCTGCTTAGTTTGGGGCTGGATAGCGCTGTGTGAAATATCCAGCAATATTTATATTTTTTTATATTTTTATAAGTTTCTAAGTGAGTTCAACCTTTTTTGAATAAAATCTGATTGAGTTTTCAAACATGTGTCAAATTAAATAGTAATTTAAATCAAAAGCACTAAGGGGTATTGATATCAACCTCGAAGCAAATCACCGCCAAAATAACTTTCCACCCCTTTTTAACCCCGTTAGGGGATGAATTTCAATAAAATACGAAATACGTCTTCCATCGATTCTGTTAAAAGAGGTTTATGCAAAATTTGAGGTAGATTGGACCAAGGAATCACGTTGTCCTATACAAACTTTGCCCCCTTTTTCAGCCCTTTACGGGTAGAATTCCCGAAAATCTTTTCTTATCGGATGCCTACGTCATACAAAGAATACACCCTCCAAGTTTCAGGTTTCTACGATCAGCGGTTTAGGCTGTGCGTTGATCCGTCAATCAGCCATTCAGGACAAAGCATTTTATGTGTATAGATGAAGATACTATAAGACACCATTAAAAAGATACTATAAGATACCATTAAAGGATAAACTATACGAACTCATTCTTATTTTTTTTATGGTCCTAACGGTGGTTTATTCCATAATGTTTTGTTATTTATTTTATTTATACATTGTTAGTTTCTGCAGTGCTTCGAACATGTTTGCAGAGGCGCGGGTCGATGGGTTCTACGCCATCATCCACAAAAAGACTGCACTCAGTAGAGTGCGAGGCAGCACCAACACCATCCTGCAGGTCATAGCAGATAAGTACGACTCACCGATTATGAAATCCTTCAATCGGGTTCTGATCGAATAGTCTTTGTGAGAGACTATTGGCTCAGCACTTGAATAAGAGACTAGAACTTAAACATTTATTGTTTTTGTTTTATTGTGACTTTGTACTAACCCATGTGACATGTTTGATTTAAGTTTTTTACTAACAAATATTGATATTTGACATCTGAAAATTGAATAAATGAATTGAATTGTCGTTCGTAACATTTAACTATAGTTACGCAAAAATATTTCATTTTATGCAATTAAAAAATATGTCATCGTCATCATACCAGCAATAAGACGTCTACTGCTGAACATAGGTCTCCGCCAAAGGTTTTCAGAGCGACAGATCCTGTGCGGTCTGTACTCAACGCCTCCCAGCAACCTTTATCAGGTTCCATCTAGTGGGGGGGCCACCCTACCTTGCGCTTTCCAGTACGCGGACTCCACTTGAGAACTTTTTTGCCCCGATGGCCGTCAGTTCTTCCAGCTATGTGCCCCGCCCACTGCCACTTTAGCTTGTTTATTTTCTTGGCTACAAACAAAGGGCACAATTTCCCTTTGTTTGTCTACGGATCTCCACATTTTTGATTCGGTCTCATTGAAACACAACGACTTCGAGCCTATTTATGAGGGCCATAGTGAGAGACCACGCTTCAGTGTCATATGTGGACGACCTCCGTGGTGCAGTGGGCGAATAGCCGGCTGAGACGCAGGAGGTAGCAGGTTCGATTCCCGCCGCGGAACAAATGTTTGCATGATCTACAGATATTTGTTCCGGGTCTGGTTGTTTCTCTATATATTATAAGTATGTATTTACAAAAAAAAAGCATTTAAGTATTCTATCAGTTATCTAGTTCCCATAGTACAAGCTATGCTTAGTTTGGGGCTAGATAACGCTATGTGAAATGTCCAGCAATATTTATTTATTTATTTATATGTCATTTCTGGTATTTTTTTAAATTTTATATGTCAGTATTGTTTTAGAGATGAAACTGTCTTCTGTAATACAGTTTTTTTAACTAAAACAGAAGACAGAGAAGTCTCTCTTCTTTGTTCCCATATTTTATTTGAAATAAATGAATTATTTAGTATTTGGTAACATACACTGATCACAGACTTTTGCCTTCAGACACTGAGGTATTTTGGATGAGAAAACGTCACGTAGTTTTCCGAACGCTGCCCAGCTGAGTTAGATTCGTCGACTGACCTCTTTCTCGAAGTTGGACCTACTTAACTATTTGTACTAGGTAGACGTACCTACTCGTTAACAACTTCGAGTGTTGAGTAAAAAATATATATCTCACATAAAATAAATATTGGAAAAGTCAATAATATATATTAAAATCATTGAATAAACATACAGGAAAAAGCATTTACAAACGTAATTACACCGCAAATGAAACAATCTGATGAGGCTTCAATTAACCGTTGAAATTTTTTACCAAGACAACCACATCCAATGAATTCGAAAATACATTAAGCTGTTTCATTCTAGGAATGCCCTCGGGATGCCTCGGGGCCACAGATAAAACAGTCAAAAGTGATGGAAAATTTATTTTATTACAGTAAAGGTTTCAATTTAAACAAATTTAGTATAAAGCTTTTTGAAGTGTAAACTTGTTTAGCATCGTTGTGATTTGAAAGTCGATGCAACGAAAAAGCGACAGTTTAGTTACCATAGTTACCATACGCCTATTGTATCATTTATCGAAAATGTAAACTCTGAGTCTGAATAAATCGATGTAATATATACGAATAAAATATACAATAATTATCTAACTTTGCATCACTATGATCATTACTAAAACCTACAATTATCATCTTCCCGAAATTTTACATTCGTCTCATTATCTTGAAATAAACATTTTTGAAGGTTTATGGGTAGGTGTGGTGTATCCTAGTGTGTTGTGTGGCTAGATAGGTATCTGTCCGTAGCCGGAATAATAAGATAAAGTTCACAAGACACTGATTGTTTATTAACCACAAACACCACATATAAAAAATAGAAGGAGTATAACAGAAAGAAGAAGAAACAATAGTTTAAGCACAAGCATAAGGGTTCCTTGTCAATACACTGAACAAAATATCTAAGCTTCGAGCGGAGCACAAAGTGACGCGGGCTTCGCGGCTAAAGGTAGATCGGGACTGGTCGGGGCCGGCACAGATTAGGCGATAGTTATTATGGCCGCTGGAACCAGTTTTCGTTTCCATACTACACACTGATGGCGGGCGCTCGGTAACAATATAAAATTGAAATATTTTATATAATAAATAGATAAATAGTATGTAGTGTTTTATTTATAAAGTAAGTAATATATTTGTTAAATATTATATAGCTGTATTCTTATTTATGTAAGTGTTAACTGTAATAAAATATGTATTTATTTATGTATATAATTATTGATATATACAAATAAATAAATAATATGTAGGTTCACCACATCACTCCCCCCCAGAGACCGCGTTTAGCGGGCGATAATAGTCCGGGAATCGAACTTGACGCCCAGAACGAGTTGTATTCTTGATAGGTATTTGAGTAGGAATGGAAGATTGATTGGGATCAGGATCTGGAATAGTGGGATTAGAGTGTGACATTATGTAGGCTGGTTTAAGTCGGTCTACCGATACCGTCATCACTTTGCCTTTCACTTTAATTTTAAATGTTTTGGCATTTCTCTCGACCACTTCATGAGGGCCAGTGTATGCCGGTTGTAATGCACCTCTCAATGCGTCTTCTCTCAGAAATACGTGAGAGCAAGACGAAAGATCTTTGTATATAAAGATTTTATTATTTGAGTGGTGTGAAGTTGGGACAGGCTGTAAATTGTTGGCAAATGATCTGATAAGTGCTGAAAAATCAATAATATCAGTCGTGCATTTGTCAGCTTTATGGCCAAAGAATTCACCTGGAAGGCGCAACGGCTCACCGTATACTAACTCGGCCGAGGAAGATTGAAGATCTTCTTTGAAAGAACTTCTTATGCCAAGTAGCACGAGAGGTAATGTTTCGGTCCAGGTACTGTCGGCATGGCACATGATTGCTCCCTTTAACTGCCGATGAAACCTTTCTATGAGACCGTTGCATTGAGGGTGGTAGCTGGTGGTCTTACGATGCTTAAAACTTATAAATTTTGATAGCTGCTCGAATAACGCTGATTCGAATTGCCTACCGCGGTCAGTAACAATGTCGGTAGGACAACCAAATCGAGCGATCCATCCTGACAGAAACGCTTTGGCCACTGATTCCGCGGTGATATTGGTGAGTGGGACAACCTCAGTCCATCGCGTGAAGCGATCGATTGCTGTCAGACAGTACCGAAAATCACCAGACGGAGGTAACGGTCCGATAAGGTCTAAATGAACGTATTTGAATCGCGATTTAGGTAAATCGTGGGTGCCTAATGGCGACGATACGTGACGATTTACCTTTGTGCGCTGGCAAGCCAAACACGCCCTAGACCATTCGCGACAATCTTTTCTCATCAGGGGCCAAACAAAGCGTTCTGCCACTAATTTAGCGCTTGCGTTAGCACCAGGATGGCATAGTGAGTGCAAACTATCAAAAACTTGTTTGCGCAAGGTCTTGGGTACTAAAGGCCTGGGAGTCGTTGTACTGACATCGCAGTACAGTTGATTGCGACTACCAGGTATATTCAACCTTTTAATGTGCAAAGTAGTTTCTTGTTTAAGAAAATCCGCTATTTCGGAATCGGAGTCTTGGGCTTTGGCTATCACTTCTAGATCTACAGGACTCTGCAGTTCCTCGACCCGGGAAAGCGTGTCAGCAACGACATTATCTTTTCCGGCGATGTGCTGTATATCGGTTGAGAACTGTGATATATAGTCTAGATGTCTATACTGACGTGGGCTACTGTGTGCCTTCCTGTCATGGAATGCGAAGCACAGTGGCTTGTGGTCGGTATAGATAGTGAAAACTGTAGCCTCTAGCCAATGACGGAAATACTTTATACTCTCATAGATAGCAAGGAGCTCTCTATCATATGGTGAGTATTTTTGTTGTGTAGGGCTCAACTTGCGTGAGAAAAAGGCCAGAGGTTGCCAATTGTCGTCCACAAGTTGTTGCACGACTCCACCGATAGCAAAATCAGAAGCATCAGTAACAAGACCTAACTTAGCTTTTGACTCAGGATGAGCCAACATTGCTGCATTACAAAGGCTTTCCTTGCATGCTTCAAAAGCCTTTAACGAGTCCCCGCTTACATCAACAGGATGCGATGCTTTTATGGAGCCGGTCAGTAAAGCGTTCAAAGGTGCTTGGATTTGGGCTGCTTGGGGGATAAATCTCCTATAAAAGTTTAACATGCCCAAGAACCTTCTAAGCTGTTTGGCCGTTTTAGGAACAGGAAATTCCTTGATAGCCGTAACCTTACCTTCCAGAGGTTTCGTTCCGTGTTGAGAGATATGGTAGCCTAGAAATGCTACCTCTGACTTACCGAAGACGCATTTAGCAGTGTTGATGAGCATGCCGTAATCTTTCATCCGAGTAAAAAGTTGGCGAAGGTGATCTTCATGCTCAGACTCACTGCGGCTAAAGATTAAAAAGTCATCGAGATAAGGGTAACAGAAATCTAGGCCACGAGTCATCTCATCAACGAACCTCTGGAACGTCTGACCTGCGATGCGCAATCCAAAATTCATGAAAGGGAACTCAAAAAGCCCAAATGGCGTCGAAATGGCGCATTTTGGGATGTCTTCTTCAAAGACAGGAATCTGGTTGAAGGCCTTAACGAGGTCAATTGTTGAAAAAACCTTACAACCAGATAAGCTATGGGCAAAATCATGAATGTGACGGATAGGGTACTTATCTGGAATCGTCCTAGCGTTGAGCATACGGTAGTCACCGCACGGTCTCCAACCATTATCCTTTTTAGGAGCTAGGTGTAGTGGTGACGACCATGGACTCTCCGAAGGACGAGCGGTACCTGTCGCTAGCATTGCCTCGAACTCAGACTTGGCAATTTTTAACTTGTCTGGTGCCAGTCTACGAGGTGTGCACGATACTGGAGGGCCTGGTGTGGTGCGAATGTGGTGGACTGTATTGTGTTTAGGGGTGCGATGAGCGCCTGCTGGTCGTGTCAAGTCTGGAAACTCAGAAAGTAAATTATGATATTTCGAATCACCAGTCATGACCTTTACACTAGAAATAAGGCTATCGTTTACCTGTACAATGGTAGCTACGGTTGACAAATTAGTGATGGCATCAATTAAACGCTGATTACGAACATCTACAATTAAATTAAAATAGGACAAAAAATCTACGCCTATAATAGGTTTTGTTACATCAGCTACAATAAAACGCCACACAAAGTCCCTGCGGAGACCTAAGTTGAGGTTCATCTCAACCCAGCCGTAAGTTTTTATGGATGAACCGTTCGCTGCACACAATTCATAGTCCATCTTCACACGTTGTCGGAACGCAGAATGTGGTACGACGCATAAGTCGCTCCCCGTGTCCACAAGAAACTGGACAGCCGATCTGCGGTCTGTGACGAATAGGCGACCAGTAGTGAGAGGGCAATCTTCAGTCGCCATTATCGACTGCCCTTCTCGTTTCCCGACTTGTAGTCGCAGGGCTGGATACAGTTGTCCGCTTGGCTGCCGAATCTAAAGTGGTACCAACAATTAGGAAACTTCCTATAGTTCGACTGGGACCTTCTCGCAGGTGTACGGCTTCGTTCGCCTCGTCTTCCTTTTGGCATCTGTCGGCTGTGGGAACGGCCACGTTCATGGACTTCTGCTGTGAGGGCGCTGACCTGCCTGGTCAGCTCCGTGATCTGCCGCGCCATGATGTCCAACGCCGAATCAGTACTGGAACTGGATGCCGCTGCCACTTGGGGTGAGGCAGGAGCGATGTCGTGAACGCGATCAGCCAAATCAGCAAGTTCACTGAGGGAAAGGCTCATCTGAGAAGCGATGATTGTCTGCAAGTTGTTCGGCAGTCGGCTCGTCCAAATTGACCTTAGAAAATCTTCCGGGATATCGGGGCCGGCCAAATGCTGCAAGTGCCTCAGGAACTGCGAAGGTTTGCGATCACCCAACTCTTCAGACTGCAGGAGCTGTTTGACCTTCTTCTCTTTGGAGACGGAAAGACGCTTGATGAGCTCACTCTTTAGCTTCTCGTACTTGCCAGTGGTGGGGGGTGAAATAATAACATCTTCTACCTCCACTGAATACTGTCTGTCTAAGTGCGAGAGGACATAGTTGAACTTAGTCAAGTCATCTGTGATCCGCGCCATACTGAACTGACCTTCAATTTGGGAGAACCATATTGTGGGTTTTTCGGGCCAGAATGGTGGTATCTTCACGCCAACACGAAAAAGTTCAGGTGAATATCCGGGCGGGTCAATGGAAACGCACTCTCGCTCCGTCCGCGACGTACCGCTGCTACCGTCTTTACTCATTTTCTGGAATGTTCTTCTCGGGGTCACCAGTTATGGGTAGGTGTGGTGTATCCTAGTGTGTTGTGTGGCTAGATAGGTATCTGTCCGTAGCCGGAATAATAAGATAAAGTTCACAAGACACTGATTGTTTATTAACCACAAACACCACATATAAAAAATAGGAGTATAACAGAAAGAAGAAGAAACAATAGTTTAAGCACAAGCATAAGGGTTCCTTGTCAATACACTGAACAAAATATCTAAGCTTCGAGCGGAGCACAAAGTGACGCGGGCTTCGCGGCTAAAGGTAGATCGGGACTGGTCGGGGCCGGCACAGATTAGGCGATAGTTATTATGGCCGCTGGAACCAGTTTTCGTTTCCATACTACACACTGATGGCGGGCGCTCGGTAACAATATAAAATTGAAATATTTTATATAATAAATAGATAAATAGTATGTAGTGTTTTATTTATAAAGTAAGTAATATATTTGTTAAATATTATATAGCTGTATTCTTATTTATGTAAGTGTTAACTGTAATAAAATATGTATTTATTTATGTATATAATTATTGATATATACAAATAAATAAATAATATGTAGGTTCACCACAGGTTTCACTTCTACCACGTGTGAATTGCACACATGCTTTTTTTTAGTTCATATTTAAATTCAAAATAGGCCCCACAAGCTGATGGGCCGCCGCCGCTTATAAGCTCCTGCAACACTCGTAGTACTGCAGTCACGTTGCCTTATTGTTCAAATACACCAAATCCGTCATCGACCGTAGTATGCCCGGATGTTGACGGCCGAACTCGGCCGACCATATCAAACATATAATGTAAAATAATCTATACTAATATTATAAAGAGGGCATATTTGTATTTTCGTATATGAATGTAGTAACGAATAAACTCAAAAACGAATGGTCCGATTGCTAAAATTCTTTCACCAAATGCTCGATTATCCCGAAGTATTATACCTTATTTTTACCTAACTGCGCAGAAGAAGGGTTATATTTTTTTAGAAACCATGCGTGCGATGCCGTGGGCAGGTCAGCTAGTCTATACTAAATGATCGAGCGAAGCGAGATCTCCAAATCAACTTGGGCAAATCGGCGTTGTGTGTATGTATGTATGTTTGTTTGTCCGAGGATAACTTTCGAAGCGTTTGTTCGATCATCGTGAAATTTGGTATATAGGTCCATAATGATGACACAATTTTGGTGTGACTCAATGAACTAAAAATTTGGGGGGGTTGTTGAGATATTGGGGTTCAAGAGAAGTAAAAAAAAAATGAACATGAGACTTTTAGGTCAAGTGAGACGTCAAATGAAAGGTCTTTATTAGTTCATTTCGACCCCGTTTTTACTTTTAGTAGAGTTTTTGTAGTTTTTGAGTTATTAGCCAAATTAAAAACTAAACTTTGACAAAATCCACAGGCTACACCAGTGACCCCATAGTGCTGAAATTTGGTAAGCGTGTAGCTTTAGTGGCACAAATATAGGCCAGTCTAAAATCTAGAATAACTGCAATTTTTACCCCAAAAAAGATTAACCAATATCATGAACTCCCGTTACCTGTAATTTGAATGAAACTGTAGGTCAAGTAATATGGTTTTTATTTTGTGGCACTATTTTAATAGTCAAAGATTACGAATAATATTTCTTTGTTTTTATGGTAGACTCACGAGATCTAAGTTCAGGGCGAACCATTAGTATTATAAAGAGGAAAGATTAGTATTTTTGTATGTTTATAACGAATAAACTCTAAAACTACTGGTCCGATTGCAAAAATTATTTCACCATTAGAATGCTACATTATCCCGAAGTATCCAAGGCTACTTTTGACCCAACTGCGCAGAAGGAGGGTAATGTTTTTATTGAAAAACTACATGTGCTAAGATGCGGATTAGTCAGCTATTGTAAAATAAAGAGAGCGCGTACACCAGAACCCAAAAATCGGCGGATTTAGAGTTAGAACTGTTCAGACGATGGACGTTCTCGGTCCACTTTATAAGTTAGGACACTACTACAACAGACATAATTCCAGTTCTGGTGTCCGCGCTCTCTTTATTTTACAAGCGTTTGATTTTGTTGGCCGAGTTCGGCCGTCAACGTCCGAGCATACTACGGTCGATGACGGATTTAAGGTACAGTTACACATGCTCATAAAATGTCATACTTATTAGCATGCGAGCAACGAGCGTGCTCTTAAAACCGACACATTTGCTTTTGCTTAGCATGATTTTTTTAAGCATACTATTAAATGAGCGTGCTCAAAGCAAACAATTGAACACACATGTTTAAGCGCGCGCTAGAAGCTTCGGTATTCAGTGTTCCAGGTAGTGAAAAATAGAAAACCAAGAGGCCCTCTCACAGTACTGAATAAAACCATCTTTTTGGTTGCATACAATGTGTCCAAAAACTTTTGTCAAGAAAGAAAAAGAGAAGGAATAAGACGATTTGGGTTCGTGGTTGGCTAAGTAGAAGAGAAAAACTTGGAGCTAGTACTTGATTGTTAGTAGAAACGCGAGAAGAAGATATTGATGGTTACAAAAATCATTTACTAGCATGCTCAATAAGCAAACCTGTTCAGACGCGCTAAAAGCACGCCCCCTTCCACCCGCGCTGCAGGTAGCATGCCCAAAAATCACACGACTGTCGATTTTTGAGCAACGAAACAAGCATGCTCATTATTAGCAATGTTTCCACACACATGCAACTAAGTAGCAACTGCTCAATAGTGGCATGCTTTCATGCTAGTAATGAGCATGTGTAACTGTACCTTTGGTGTATTCGAGCCGTAACACTTAATGCCATAATAACACCTCTCATGAAGGCGTTCATCTTGAAACCCACCGGAAAACCTCCGGGGAAGGTCATTTGTGTATTCATATTTTTTAATTTATTATGGTTTAAGAACTTATTTAGATTCTAATTATCAAACTTTTTTATAAATTAATCATAATTTTAAAGTTGTGAGGTCATTATAGTATTTGGAAAATAAATGACGGCGTTTTCAAACAACAATATCCATACAAACTTTTCACAGTTATAACAATGGTAGAAGGTAAAAAGATAGACGGAACCTGGATGCTAAACCAAAGTTTATTCAGAACCTTATTAATTTTGAAATAGCCAAGGTACACTGCGAACAACAGGCGTGTACCTACTAACCTTTAAACAATGGACTAGCACAGCACGATAGCCATCGACAAAGGCTGTATTGGATCTCTAACTAAACATTATGCATAAGTTCTACCCGTATTGCGAACCAAGGGTGGAGATATTATTTCTTAACAAGTCATTTACAGCTTTACAGGGAAATAAGATGGACTCAGATAAACAGAAGCTTTTATTGTTATGAAATGGTAATAATGCAAGCTATTATAAAAGCTTAAAGTGCCTATAAAAGGTGCCACTTGCAATATTAAATACGACTTTCAAATCTTAATAAAGAGTATTATTTTCAAACACAACCAGACATTAATTAAAGTTACTTGAATAAAACTATAGTAGATAATAAAATGTATATAAGTAATAATCCATGAAACAAAAGAGTCTACTAGAGAAGACCTTTACAAATGAAAAGCATAAAGTTTTGATTGGATTGGCCTTATTAACAACTATCTTACGTATTAAGTTGACGACCACATTTACTCAAAGCTACATTAAATATTTTGAGACTTGCAATTTGATGGTAGATTATAATCAGTGTCCTTTATTGATCGTTAGCGAGTCTGTAGGACATTAATATCAATGGCAATGTTATTATTATTTGTGTCAGTGGGAGGAAATTCAGAACGATATGGATAGAAATATTGCTGGACAAATATTGCTGGACATTTCACACAACGCTATCTAGCCCCAAACTAAGCAGAGCTTGTACTATGGGAACCAGATAACTGATAGAATACTTATATACATTTTTTTTGTAAATACATACTTATAATATATAGAGAAAAAACCAGACCCGGAACAAATATCTGTAGATCATGCAAACATTTGTTCCGCGACAGGGATCGAACCCGCTACCTCCTGCATCTCAGCCGCCTATTCGCCCACTGCACCACGGAGGTCGTCAAACGTCAAAAACAAAAAAGAAAAAAACGTGCAAACGAAACATGTCGTCTATTATAACTATGTCCAAAGATTAACAAACAAAGAGAAGTGGTAGGTGAATCTATATTAATATGAACAATTCAGAAGTAACTCTCTCACTTTCCGTCCGTCTGTTTGTTATGTTTCAAGGACTAGGCTTGACTGATTTTCATGAAATTTGGTATTTATATAAATAACCCACCCGCGGTTTTGCAACAGTGGTTTATTAATAAAAGCATTACCCTTCTGTGGCGCAGCTGGGTAAAAAGTAACCTATTTCTCAATCCCAATCAAAATCTATCTATGAACACAATTTCATCGAAATCGGTCCGGTAGTTTAGTCGTAAAAATGAAACAAACAAACATACAGAGAGATACAAAGTTACTTTCGAATTTATAATAATAGTATTGATGACTTGTTCTTTAGTGAAAAATCGATTTAGTTACCTAAAACAGCTAATAAATAAGAGTTTTGAGTGAAATCAGCTGATTTTTAACAAGTATTCAATGAAAATCATTGAATTACAAAAGTCGTAGAAAATTAGTTGTTCTCGTAAGTGTTGAGAATCGACCCCCAAGTGATAATATACTAGTTTTGGGACACACTGTATAGAAAATAGGTCATACAAAGTGAGACGAATATTGCTCGTTCAAAAACACCGTAATACCAACTTTAATTGCTGTAAATATAAAACATAAAAACATTGAATACTATGTATCTTTCTCTAAATAACAATCGACCACTATTTATTGTATTATTGTAGGAAACTGCACTTAGCTGGCCGCATCGTGGAAGCAAAATGTGTTTAGCTACTCTCCGAGTACCATAATACTATTTCAATCACTTCTGTCTATATGCAATATTTCAATCTCACCACTGTACCCCGTCGGCTCTTATGTAAACAATCTACAGCAGTACATTCTTCAGTTGTTATTTTATTTTTATATAGATGATAATATCATCTATATAAAAATAAAATAACAACTGCGAGCTTCGATGTTTGACTATATTATAGTCAAACATCGAAGCTCTTGCGATCCTAGGTTTGGTTAGTCAAACCTCAGGTCTGACATAAAGGCTTTGACTAACGAATTTTTGTCTAATCCTAGAAGAGACTAATTCAGGCAGTCAAACGCCGTAACTCAATTTGATTCAATTCAACCAGTCGGACCTAAATTAGTAAGTGTTAGTTTGTTAGATTAGATATAATTTAAAACGGGGCACCCCTACTAGAGCAGGTTAGGTTCAGAATGAGTGGCAGAACTGACTCAGTGCACCCCAAATTGAATAGGTTAGGTCTAGATTAATGGGAGAATCGACACGGGGCACTCTAGGCAGTCTTGTGCGTGACGCCCCTAGAGTGTTAAATAAAAGCGCGCAGCCAGAAGCTCGCATAAAGGGCGCAAGAAGTGGCAGTGGGCAGCCACGCGAGAGTTCTGGCGAGAGCCCATCTCAGAAACTATAGACAGGATCGAAACGGTCCACCCTGACTTGAATAGGTTAGGTTTAAAAAACAAACGAACACTTACTCAGTTAGGACTGACTGGTCAAACGCCGATTTTATTAAATTCGGTTTCAGCGTTTCACTGTCCAAATTAGTATCTCCTAGGATAAGGCAAAAATCCGTTAGTCAAAGGTAGAAACATACTATTGGTTTGTACTTTGTTTAGGCATTTATGTCAGACCTGAGGTTTGACTAGCCAAACCTAGGATCGCCGGAGTTTTGATGTTAGACTAAAACATAGATACATAGAAAACTCTTTAAAGATAGATAACATTTGATAACAATTAACAAACCAAGTGGCGGTATTATCAAGTCTAGTGACAAAAGAATCGATAATTCCAGAAAAAAAAACTACAAATTCGAATTCAATAATACTGATCAAACGGGTATTGAACCAATGGATTTTAATATCAAAACGAAGAAGTTCAACCTTCAAACTTGGTCCATAATCAATTCAGATGATTTAAAATCTTAGTATATTTTTGCCGAACCCATGTAATGATGTAATGCGCAAGGGTAAGAAGATGATGAATTAATCTTAATAGGTTTGCTTAATTATCTTTTATCTTACCGACTGGAACAATCTCGCCCGTTTCTCTGCTCCAGTAGCTGACTGGCTTAGGGTATGCTTCTGTCTCACATTCCAGCACGAGGTCTGTACCCAAAGCCGCTCCCACGAGCTGGTTTCGTATCGTTATTACGGGTGGAACTGTTGACAATAGAAACAATATTGAAATATCATATGACACGTATAAATATGATTAAGAAATTCAATAAAAGATATACTCAAAATTAGATTTTGATACTGTTATTTTGTTGAAATCGACGTTTATGGTTTTGTTTTGAGTTTTAATTACTAATATAGAGTGTAACTCTCTAATACTCACATTCAACAGTAAGCATGATCCGCTTGCTGACAGTGGGCGGGACGCCGTTAGAGGCGATGCAGAGATACGCGCCCGCATGCTGCCGGCTCACCCGGCTAATGTTCAGCACAGGTCCCTCCAGCGAAGACGCTAAGAGATAACAATATAATAAACCCCACAGTCAACGCAGGCCATAAATTGAAAATAGTTATTTAGCATGCAATGCGTGTTATGTCAAAATTGTAGGAAAGTTACGTATGAACAGCTAAATGATGACGATCCCGCGAGATTTAGTTATGCATGATGCGATACGTAGCACCTCTACGCCGTAGCAACACACCTATGAGCTACAAAAAGTCGTAGCACAGTATATGATTAACTTTCACTAATGGTATTCCCATACAGCAGTTATATAACATATATTATGTTGTAAAATATTTATGACGACGTCACTGATCGATCGATTCCCACCGCGGAACAAATGTTTGCATGACCAACAGATATTTGTTCCGTGTCTGGGTGTTTTTCTATATATTATAAGTATGTATTTACAAAAAAAACGTATATAAGTATTCTGTCAGTTATCTGGTTCCCATAGTACAAGCTCTGCTTAGTTTGGGGCTAGATAGCGCTGTGTGAAATGGCCAGCGATATTTATTTACTATTATTATTCGTTTTATTTGTATGTCTGTATGAATTTATGATATAAATGCTTGTGTATATATTACATGTATCTTATATTCTATGTATTTTATCAACCTATTTGTGTTTACATGTAATTTGTTTAAGTCGTAATTTTAGTTTAATTTAGAATTTAGACTGTCTATATATAAATTCTTTTTATAATAAGTAAATCCGTCTTTGGCCGTAAGTTAAGCTTAGTAATAGTTTGTATCTATATATAATATTCAGGGCTGTGGATTTTGTTAAATAAATAAATAAACGTTACATAACTGGTGTGTGGGTGCTCCGTGTTATGGTGCTCCAAAAGAAGCAAAAATTACGAGAGCAAAATATTAGCTATTTCATATTTCAATACCTGCTCCGGAAAAAGTACAGAACAACTTACATTCGTCGTGAGTGTTATAGAGAGAAGTAATAGACGCCCGTAGCGAATAAATAAATAATGCGAGACACTTCACACAACGCTATCTAGCCCCAAACTGAGCAAAGCATGTACTATGAAAACGAGATAACTGATAGACTACTTATATACATGCATCATATTACAACCTTGGATTCCTTCCACAATAGTGCTGTGCTTGGAGTGTTCTCTTCGCCACGTGATCTGCGGATGAGGGGACCCAGTCGCAGCACAGGTCAGACTGACCGAAGCTCCTTCCCGCACCGTCTGGTCCGTGCTCGTGCCCCGGTCTAAGATGTCAGGTGGAACTGTTGAAATTAAAGCGTAATATTTTATTAGTTCATATTGCAGAACAATGGTGCATTCAAAAATATCATAAGCTACTGGACGCAAAATATTGCTTTCATCATCATCATCATCGTCAGACCTTCTCATCCCACTGCTGGGCATAGGCCTCTCTTCGTTGTTGCCATTCGCCTCTGTACTGCGCTGTTCTAACCCACATACGACCTGCGATTTTGATAATGTCGTCGACCCAAAAAAACAAAACATTGCAAACATTGCTTTACATGGTAAAAATCCTGGAATGCCAGGCCATTTGCACCTGCTTCTTTCAGCTTAAACTTAGGCATTTTTATGTCAACAGCGAAAGAAAAAAATACGGCAAGAGTCTGCATCCTTGTAAGACAAAAAACGCTTTTACGGTAAAATGTCCACATACACATGAGTTTCGTATTTTGTCTGCAACGTTTATGACTAAGACTCGCATATGAGAACCCGGTTTTATAACATTGCCAGTTATTAAAAACACCAATGCGAGGGGAACAGAAATGAAACTATAGTTTTAATAATTAAAAAAAATCATTATTAATCCAGGAACGCTATCAAATCTGTCGGAAATCATTGATGTGGGTCGTGAAGGGTTAAATTTACCGAGAAACACTTTGAACCCATCATCAGCCGGGTTTTGAAGTCAAAACAATATGTATTTAAAAATGAGAATTGGGAATTTGATCGTTCAGATATTTCGTAACCTAAAGTTAAATGTTAGAATAAAAATATTGTTTAGCCCTATTTTTGTTATAACATCATTTTCTTCTCTTTCATCTACTGGTAGCCAAGACCTCGTTGGTTACTGCGGGGCATCGTGCATTACAGTAATACGCGGCTGCTGCACCATTTTACATGATGCTGCATGCGTACTGGCGGGCTCACTTACGTGGGACTCACGTCCGTTTATTTTTGGCGTAAGCAAGAACTAGTAGGGGACAAAACAGAATATAAATATAGCCGCAAGTATTTAAAAACAATTTCGGTTACTTGTTTTTAAGTTAAATTATAATTTACTAGCTTCCGCCCGCGGCTTTGCATGGTTTGCCTATGTCAAAGTCAATCTCTATACCAAATTTCATCGAAATTGATTCAGCCTGTTTCAGGTTCTCTACACATTTCTTTTTGTAACGAATTATAATTTATCATAAAAAAAAGCGAATGAAATAGTTTGGAACTAATTAAATTAAATTAAAACTACAGTATGTTTCTGTCAGGTTGTCTCTAAAAATATGGCCCTATTTTGTTAGGCGACCCAGCAGAAACATATTCTCTATAAAAAATACATTTTGATCAAAGAACGGATGGACATAGTAATCACGAAGTCGTGTCTTGGGCTATTAGGAGCATTAGTGATGGTTACCCCGTTGCAACCCCCTAGGAGAAAGAAATCTTTGCTAAGTAACGATAAGTTTAAACCAGCCAGTATGTCCACATTTGTTTAGATTCCAAGTAAAGTAATTTCTGAACATACATATTCTATAGTTAAAAGAAATGGGTAACAGAAAACTTAATAAAGAGAAAATATTAAAAAGTAAACAGTACCGTGGGAATCCTTTCAGTTGAAGTAACTAAATCAAATAGACAATACACGGACCGCCACTGCCACATTGCAGCTTTAATTCTTTATGAAAACGGGAAAATAGATACTTTCCTTTCTGTTTACTCGTTAATTTTATAGAACTTCTTACGTTTTGAAGATAAGGTCGTTTATATAAATTGCCAACCTTAATAGAAAATATCTAATGCATTGGGCTTCACAAATACCAAAACCTTTTTACAAATATAGTACTTACCCGTACCGATAATAAAGTTTTGTAACTAGCGACAATAATCTACTAACGTTCATTCCTGTCAGAATTTACATTCGCTAGGGAATTATCTGTCGCATATTATGATTGTGTGACTAAAATGTTTGTAGGTTATAAGTTGTGCAAGTTGTGGTTTTATACGAGTAAGTGGCATCAATGGTTTTATTTTATCCGGTCGCGCTTCTGTACAGTTTGAACAACAGGACAAGTCAGAAGGAATAAACGTTAGTGGATGGCCCACTAACGATGTTTTCATGACCGTCTAGAATCAAACTATCTGAGTTTTAAATATATGATGTTGCACTGAAATAGGCTATCACAAAAAGGAAACAAAAAATATATAATTTGACACAGTAACGTTGCGCGTTAACAAATAAGAATAAACATTAACAATTTTTGAATTTAATATCCAACTATCGTCAGTACTGTCTGTTAACTAATGGTAAGCTAGAAGCTAGAATTGTTGATCGAGTTTCAATGGTACTGGATGTTAAAATAATTCTAAAAAGGTTTTTTCACACAAAGTTTCCTGTATTCTTGTTACGTTATATTTAACCACTTTTATGGCGTGGCGGTCAAGCCAGCCGAGCTAAAAAAGATGTGTGTTACTTTCCTACCCCGGGACAAATATTCATGAATATTGAGATCGTACATTCTGCAAATATTTGTTCTAGGATTAGGTTTTAGGCTCTGATACTTATGATTTAGAGAATACCCTTGTGTGATATATGATCTTATGTTGTGGTGACTATGAATATGTCTATTAATAATTGTTTTTTTATGAAATAAAATGCATACTTACAGTACTGGTACCACACACAATACTTACGAAGCCAATTCAGAAAATAATTGTAAAAAGCAAAATATTGAAAAGCTATATTTGAACTGTGTAACAGCTTGTTCCTGCCAACTGCTGGAGTACGTGCAGCGCTTATCTTTATGTGTATTTTCGAAGCTTTTCTGATAATATTTGAACATTTAAATATTTCGTCGAAAAGGAATATGGATATCTTTTATATTTTGATGAGTTTGTTAAACGCAATATCTGACAAAGAAATTAATTAGCCTGATCTGTGGTCTCATCACTAAAATTAATATGGATATAAATAGAAGAAAACATTGAAATGATAATTCTTTGAATAAATTAAATTGAAATCGTATGTGCTTTCTAGAGGGTATTCGCTAATGGAATTTCTATTTAACTGATAAAATAATTCCCGCTATCAACCTACGCATTCATTTAGAAATAATTTATGGTATCTTGTGCGCAGCGACAATTGCTTTGCTTCCTATTACTACTATTGAAATAAAAAATATAAACATCCAACTTTGTGTATATACAAAGCTACTGTAGTAAAATACAAAGCTACTGTAGTAAAATGCAAGACTGACGACAATGCGGATCCATATTTGACATTTGTAGCTGCACTGCAGTCGCGTACAATTCATATCTAGCTTTCTGTATACCCTATTCTTTCTTTTTCTCTTTGTCATTGTCACTTGTTTTCACGTCGTCAAAAGTCTCAAGTGGAGATAGAAAGGGCAATTGGCTAAAGGGATGGCGGGCGGCGATCTAAGGCTACATGGATAGAATAATATTACTTACCAACAACATCCAAGTATCCCAGCTGGCTCTTCATCGGATCCGTGTTGATCTGACACATGTACCACCCTCTGTCCGTTTCTCTCAGCTCTCGAATATGCAGGAACCAGGTCCTGTGGTCACTGTGGGTCACCCCTACCCTCCGACTCCGCGATATCACGTGCGTGTGGATTGTCAGAATGGTCTGCGTGTCTACACGTAACCACGCAACCTGGAGAAATAAAAATATTTATGCGTTTTATTCACTTGGTCATATATTTTAAAGCTTTATAACTTAGTTCTTAATGGAAATAAGTTAGAGAACTCTCGTTTGAGGTCGAATTTTTCTTGCTTTTAGAAGTGTTATTAAACAGGGTTGTTTTATAGACCACATCAATGTAACCACCTCTTGTTGTGGTGCGTCAAAAGCAACCTTAGAGTACGTAAACAAGATTATACGAGCTAGTGACCAACTGTAATTTGGAATTGTTTAAATCGCCTGAAGGCCTTTGACAAAGCGTAACGTCTTTAATAGGCGGGAACAACATCTTTATTTTTTAATTTTTATTTTATTTCTTGTTTAAGTTATCCTCTGAAATGTAGAATTACTCAGCTAAAATTGCCACCACACCTTAAAAACAAGTTTAGAGTTTTAATTATCTTCAATCAAAAATAACATGAATAAATGAATGAATGAAAATTCTTTATTTATACCTTACAAGCTAGACACAACAGAAATAAAAATAAAATAAATAAATGTAAGCATAATGGGCGGTCTTATCGTTTAACAAAGCGATCTCTTCCAGACAACCTTTGGATGGAGAACATAATCTGTCTTATAATAGATTTTTGTTGCGGAATATCTACATTTTTTACAAGCTTTTTATTAACTTGCAATGTATGTTTGTTTGTCCGTGTGGAATCTTGCAACTGAATTTTAAACCCGTTCCCCTCAACCGATTGAGCCGAAATTTGGAATACTTTAAGTAACTTCGGTGACAATGCAATAATATGGTACCATAGAGGTGGTCTCATGATGGAGACGGATACTAGACAACGCAACTTCTGAATGGATTATAGTAGGCTACTAGTGTTTGGGTTCATTTGAATCTGCTTGCGGTTCCGATTATGAATTTTATAAATGCTTGTTTTGAAAAAGTAATTTTTCAACAAAAAACTTATAACTTCCACCATGGCACAACTGATAGCTAAGTTTGAGGTCAGGTTCGCGGTATATGACTTGAATCTAAGTAAACCATAGGCCTGGGTTATAGTGAATACAAAATAATTAATTCTGGGACGCATTATCATACTATAAAGACAAGCGTAATTGACATCGTTTTTCTCCTCAACTATATATATCAACTAGCTTGTTTAAAGAGAAATATGCTAATTTCATTTAAATATAAACATGGAGGGACATACGCCAATAAAACTTCAACACCCGTTGAAAATCAGTTAAAAAAATTCCTTAATAATGGCAAGGATTTTTATAAACAGGTGTTCAACGGATGTTTTACTTTTTGTGGTCAGATCCCCGACTGCCTTTATTGTGTTACCAAATACACAATTTTTATGCAAATTTTTCTAATTTCCTAATCACAATTACAGTCACTAGTTGAACCAACATCATATATAATACATAGGGGATATTCTCCCAACATTTATCCATATAAATGTACCCTAATAAAGACGACGACCGCAGTTCGATTTATAAAATCAATTAGTTGTTTCATTCCTGCTCAGTTTTGAAGGTTAAGGAAGCCGGCAATTTCAAGGACTACAATTTTGCCGGCTAAAGAATATTGACGATAAAATAATTCTTTTAAGACCTTTATTAATCTACATACCAACAAAAACATTTATTAATTTAATTGGGGTCTATGTCATTCCAATGACACTATTTCTCGATTACATTGATTTATCACTCGAGTACGACAAACTTATTTTGCCCGGTGATGGCGATACGAGTGGTTATTGAACTACCATGTTTAATTCCAGCTTTGTAGTGTCCGAACGAATGGTGTCCAACGATCCAGGTAATTAGTTGGCAATTTCGCTCATAGTAATTTTGGACATTCTACCATTTTACTGAATTAAATCTAAATCTAAATAACAAGAATCGATTAAGATGTTATCTTGATAAATGGTCGCTAATTAAGCATCTGATATGACAGTTTCTAAAAGCCTGTTTAAGTTCAATGTTATAATTGAACTGAAAAGGCAAGGGCTTAGCTTAAATTAATCAGCAATTAAGTGAGTTATGAATACTCTCAGCAATTCATGGTTTTCAAACTGAAAAGCTTTAGCCAATTAGAATTACATAGTTTACGTCTGTTTCTGAGAGATCAGATTAGCCAGTAAATAAATTGAAATGAGGTATCCAATTAAAAATGGAGCAGTTGAGCTATCTATTGACCATTTGCAATGGTGTTAAGATGATTCAACTGGTTCTTCCGTCTTTTAAAGAACTGTATATTCTCTCTGTTATTGGTCGAGCGAAGCTAGATTTCTAAATCAACTAGGGCACAATTTTGATGTGACTCAATGAGCTAAAAATGTTGGGGGGTTGTTGAGATATTGGGGTTCAAGAGGGGTAAAAACCAAAATGAGACTATCTGGTGAAGTGGTACGTCTAATAAAAGGTCTTTGTGAGTACATTTCGACCCCATTTTTATTTTTATGTTAAACTTTGTAGTTTTTAGTTATTAGCCATAATATAAACTGAAATTTGACAAAATTCACAGGGTACACCAGTAACACCACAGTGCTGAAATTTGGTATCCGTGTAGCTTTAGTGACACAAATATAGGTAAAAGTCTGAAATCCATAATAACTGCAATTTCTACCCCAAAAAGTCTAACCAATGTACATGAACTCCCGTTACCTGTAATTTGAATGAAACTGTAGGTCAAGTATATTGGTTATTCATTTCGTGGCACTATTTTGATAAAGTCAGTCAAAGATTACAAATAATATTTTTTTGTTTTTATGGGAGACTCACGAGATCTCAGTTCGGGGCGAACCACTAGTTAAATGTATTATTATTAAAAATCAAACTAGTTTTTCAGAAGGTTGTAAGATAAGAAATTTACAAATTGTCAGTTTTGATGTAGGCGAGCAAGTCACCGATTATTTTTACCGAACAACACTAAAACCACCTCGGTAAAGAAAACTTAAAACAGCAAAACTAACGCTGCGAAAACTCCTAACTATTTTGTATGTGCTTAAGCTTTATTCAATACGTTTGCTTTGTCGAGCGAACACCCAGTGAAACGCAATTGCTAAATTCGAATGCATTGAAAACTTTCTAAAGCTTTATGAAGATTGCGAGGTTGAGCTAAATTCCTTAGCACCACTGTACGGTTAGAGAAACAGTACGATTTTCTTTGCCAGTGGCTTATATGAAAACACCTTACTTGCTAGATTTTTAAAACCATCACAAAAATTTCAAGCCTAGACGGAACTTGAACCCGCAACCTTTCCTCTTGATACGAGAATGCACTATCCAACTGTGCTACCAGGCTAATTCACGTCAGGATCGAAATTAGTGAGCTGATTCAGATTACGACTAAAGCGCCGTTAGCTCCATCTACAGGAAAACTTATAAGTTTTTTCGACCTGCTCAATGCCAAACGTTGCAGTTTAGTACGTATGTGTTCGGATAACACTATAAAATAAAAATACCTTACTCGCTTTAAAGTACATTGTTATACAAGGGCTTCAAGTTAGCTATTGTACACCTGAGATATTATTTTGGCGTAAGAGCGAGCAAATGCGAGCGAGGACGCTAATCGAGGGTGTTGTGGACACTTACACCCGAGTATAACACATAACTTTTCATCACGAATGCGAGGAAATTAAATAAGTCGTTTGTTGCAAAAAAGCACATTTGCGTTCCCGGTACCCATTGTTTTTTCTTTCATTACTAAACTATGGTCTCTTTCAAAGTTTAAATAGAAATCCTTATCTTTTATGGAAGTTGTATTTTATAGCATAATATTGTATATACGCCGAGGTAAAATATAATACGCCGAGGCTGTTACAGAATAAGTAATAGTCAACTTATCTCGAAGTTGTACCTACTGTGCCACAGAATATGTAATACTAGGTGTAATATATACCTACTATGTTCTTACCTACAATTGCGCAGAATAAGAAATAGTTGTTCTGTCGAAATACCTACACTTTTCTAGTTGCCAGTGGAACGATCGAGAACGTTCGAGTGTTATGTACTGTGATTACGTACTGATGATGCACTGTGTGTTGTGGTTACTTGTGATTAAGTTTGTGTATTTATTGTTTTAGTGTTGAATAAGTGTTATTTTGGTTAGATTGAGTTTCATTATTTTATCCTGAACCTTCAGCTCGTAACAATATGAATGTGGCCTCTTTTATTTTTAAAAAGAAATAAGGATTTCTCATGGAGATTGTATTCCATATTAGCTTAATATTAATACAATGAACCTCATTATATTTTTAAATTTACTTACAGTCGTAAATCAAATTTATAAATCTGTATTCGAGTTTACGATGACCAACTTTCAGAGTGATGAATGAGCCTTTGTACATAAATATAAATAATAAATAAATAAATATTGCTGGACATTTCACACAACGCTATCTAGCCCCAAACTAAGCAGAGCTTGTACTATGAGAACCAGATAACTGATAGAATACTTTATACACTTTTTTGTTGTAAATACATACTTATAATATATAGAGAAACAACCAGACCCGGAACAAATATCTGTAGATCATACAAACATTTGTTCCGCGGCGGGGATCAAACCTGCTACCTCCTGCATCTCAGCCGGCTATTCGCCCACTGCACCACGGAGGTCGTCACATACATAATCCTCTATTTCTATGCTTCGTAATATATTTTCTCATGTACAATAAAGAATGAAGATTAAAAAATATTATTTGTTATCTTCGTAATTTCAACGATACGACGCCTGCTGAACATAGCCCCTTCATACATTTCGAGATCTTGTACAAAATATTGTACATAAATAAACCTATATTACCTATCTATACCTATATAAACATGTATTTTCGGTAATTAAACGTCCTAAATTGAGATCTTGAGATATTCTAGTATGTGCGTATGATTGTCCAATAATAACTTTAAAGATCGCTGTGCAAGCTGGGCTTATTGTATTTATTGTGTGATTTTTTTAGTTCAAATAAAAAAGAGCCCTGTGGATGGAAAGTGACACCGTGGAAGGCCTAAGAAGCGGTGGCGCGATGATTTGGACGCCTTTTATAGGGACTGGCGGGATTCGGTACAAGATCGAGATAAGTGGAGACATGAGGAGGCCTTTGCCCAGCAGTGGGACAGCATAGGCTAGATAAATAAAAAAATATTATTAAGTACTTATTATTATTTGAAACAAAATTAATTATTTCAATTTTTAGCATTTGAACTAAGCAGGTTGGCACAATCTTCTTAACACCGTTAATTAATATATGTAGTAACACAGTATTTACTTATTATATGTATATGTGTATATATACTATTATATGTATTTACATAAGAGTATTAATAACATTTAATGTTAATGCATTATTTTCGGTTTTGATCACCTTGCCGTTTTGATTAATAAATAAATAAATAATAAATATCGCTGGACATTTCACACGGCGCTATCTAGCCCCAAACTAAGCAGAGTTTGTACTATGGGAACCAGATAACTGATAGAATACTATAACTGATAGAATATTTTTTTTTGTAAATACATACTTATATAAAAAAACACCCAGACACGGAACAAGTATCTGTAGATCATGCAAACATTTGTTCCGCGGCGGGAATTGAACCCGCTACCTCCTGCGTCTCAGCCGGCTATACGCCCACTGCGCCATGTAGGCAGATTAACGCTAATAGGTATACTTTTTCTTTTTTTTTTAAACTGGATAGATCTTTCTTTGACCACAATCTCATCGGATGGTAAGCGATGATGTGGTCTAAGATGAAGCACGAAGATCTAGAAGAAACCTATTCACTCTTACCTTAAAGATTGTATTCATTAGGAAAAACAGACGACGGCAAAGTGTTCCATACCTTAGCTATACGCATCAAGAACGTGCAACCAAAACAGTGCGTGCGAATGGGTGGTATATCAACTAGGTACGGATGGTACTGAGCCGTGTAATAAATAAAAAAAAACAAAAGAAAAGAATTTTGGATTGGTTCATCCGATCTTCGTAACAGAATTTGATTGTTGCGTGATTTAATCATTTAATGAATAAGTGGAGTTATTTTTAGATATGCTGTACAAGAAGTATGAAATAAAATAAAAGGACATGTCTTGTTATGAAAGGGATTTAATTGAGGTAAAATTTGCAATAGCTATTACGATATCTACACATACACATATACATTTTAAATATATTGATAATTGGACAAGTTCCGTGGTTTTTGTCAGACAAACAACACAATGCCAATTCTATTTGTCAACTCCGAGATCTCACGGCTCAATCGAAAATCGTGTATTGTGAATGACATTTACTAAAGCTCTTAAAGTCTGTGACATTCTGACAGACACCGGAATGAGACTATACAATAATTATCTTTTTTGCCTGACTAAGTACGGAACGCAAAAAATTTAACACTAAAGAATCTAAAGATTGTACACGCTTCCGCCCGCTACTTCACACACGTGGTTTGTTAATAAAAATATTACCTACCCTCCTTCTGCTCAGTCGGGTAAAAAGTAGTCTATGACCGGGATTGAGACAATCCCGGTCATAAATATCTATATACCAAATTTCATGGAAATCAGTCGAGCTGTTTAGTCATATACTTTCGAATTTGTAATATTAGAATGGATTCAATATCTTCACTTGTATATTCAGCCTTCGTAAGCTTAGCCTTTTATTGAATTGATTTCATATTTCAGTTAGTAGATAAATAAACTCTCCATCTTTGAAGTAAGCGCTGACAGCTTTTTGTGAAAAGTGGCACCTATCTACGAGTACAACACACTTTGCTTTATAAAGTTTGACCTTTCTTAATCTGCTTATCTTTATGATTGAATTAAAATTCTTTATTATAACCTTACAAGCTTCAGAAAATCACAAACACTGAAGGAGGTGGTCTTATCGCTAAAGAAAGTGATCTCTTCTATATAGGTAACCTTTGAATGGTGGTGTATTTTCAGCCATTTTGATGTGTAACATCTTTTCTCTCGGTTTGTGGGAGTGATTTTGGCAAAAGGGACGGAAATGTGTAATAGGAAACCGGGGAAGTACTTTGACCAATAAGCGCGAGCTATTTGATTTGACCAATGAGCGCGCGCGGTGGTCAGATCTTTTTCACTATGAGACTATTATTATGGCCCGTTTCATTTAATAGAAATAAGGATTTGTCATGGAGGTTCTATTTCATCATAGCATATTATGAATATAATGAGCCTCATTCTATTTTTAAATTTACTTACGGTTAATCGCATTTACGGAGCTATTATCGAGTTTTCAATGAGCAACTTTTAGAGTGATGAATTCGGTAGATAAGATTAAGATTTGCTTTGTGTTTTCTATTTTGTTTGTAATTTTTTGTTTATATGGTGTACAATAAAAATGACGACATCGTGTGCGACTACTGTGAGGCTCGAATTTTGTAATTTTTTATTTTATATAATTTTAACCTGTAATAATCCACGACTTACTGTTATGCGAATGTTGAAAAGCAAAACTTTTAAAAGTAGAGTGTATTGTAAACAGTTGCCACATTTCACTAAAATCACCATCATAATAACAGCCATAGGACATTTACTGCTGAACTTCACAGGCCTTCTCCATTTTCCAGGGCGACCGATTTTGTGCAGCCTGGAAGTCTCGGAAATTGTTTTCAACTACATTTTTAAATCTACCATAGCGTGCAGACTTAGCGTGGATGGACTATAGAATCAAATAAAGCATTCAGAAGGCGAATTTCGAATAACTTTTATCGGTTCGTTCAGATTGTTTCGAACTTGTACTTGGCCGTGCCAAATATAAACTTTGGATCTTATTTAGAACATCTGCTTATAAGATATGTAATGGTCCAATGGATTTATTAAATCACAGAATATTAGCAAGACGACCTGATATAGGTCGCTGGTAGCAACCTGGTAGGGTATGGTTAGATGCAGCCCGCACAAGATCGGTCGCTTTGGAAATCTATGGGGTGAGTGCGAGGCGAGACGTTATTCTTATTCGATAAAGATTCACGGATTGAATCGAAACATTAGCGGTAGAAACACCGATAAGACGGTACGTGATAAATCCCGTATTTATAATAATAATTGAAATCAATCGACCACCTCCGTGGTGCAGTGGGCGAATAGCAGGCTGAGACGCAGGAGGTAGCGGGTTCGATTCCCGCCACGGAACAAATGTTTCCATGATCTACAGATATTTGTTCCGGGTCTAGGAGTTTCTCTATTTATAATAAGTACCTAAATATTTGCAAAAACAAATTATATAAGTATTTTATCAGTTATCTGGTTCCCATAGTACAAGCTCGGCCTAGTTTGGGGCTAGATAGCGCTGTGTGAAATGTCCAGCAATATTTTTTTTATTTATTTACGAAAGTTCCCTAAGTAAAATCTATGGGGCCTTTGTTCAGCAGTGAACGTCCTGTCACTCATAAGGTAATGATGATACCAGGATAGTGATACATTTTACCAGTATACCACTTTATTTAACCTGGCTGATCAAAAGGAGGATTATGTTTTTAGGTCAAACGAGGCATTCGGATATACAGGGTGTCCCAGAACTCAACGTCAAGCCGAAACGGGGTGACAGGATTGATCATAACCATCACGAGAAAAATCTGAAAAAAGATCCTTAAAATTAAGAACCTACCTAGAGCTTGTGCGAATCAAAAACATTTTAACTGAGATAGCAAAAATCGGGTTACTTGAGGTTTTAATTTTTTTACTCTTTTTTATTGTATGGAACTAACAAGTATTGTATCATTTTAGAATTCTGATTAAATGCGCCAACTTTTAATGCTACTTGCCAAAGCACTCTTGTACATTTTTTTTAAAGGAGGGCCTGTCAAAGTCGACGAATCTTGAAAATTTTAAATTCGTAGTTTAACAAATAGTTTCAATTCTCGGAAACTGGAGGCAATTGTGTCATTATTTTTATTGGGATTCTAGAAATGTTATTTAGAATTACGTCTCCAAAGTTCAAATGAACAAAAATAAAAAAGAATAACCACAATAACCGAAAAATGGTACAGGTTGATCAAATTTCTAGGTTTTTCTTAAAATGCCCATAATTTTCAAACTGCATGGGATAATGTTTTTTTCAGATTTTTCTCGTGATCGTTATGATCAATCCTGTCACCCCGTTTCGGCTTGACGTTGAGTTCTGGGACACCCTGTATAGGGTCTTAACACAAAAAAGTTAAAACACCCACTAAACATTATTTCATAAAAATGTTATTTAAAAATTGGTAAAGAATTTTGAACACATGCGTTAATCAGTGTTTAACTTTTTTGTGGTAACAAGGATAAAGCTAGCCTGGAGGCCATGTCTTAATGATGCAAGCGACAGAAGAGTGAGTGAACCTGGTAGAGATATACACCCTGATGAAGGTTCACGAATTTAACCGAAACATTGTCGGTCGAAACACCGATAATACGGTACGTGATAAATCCCGTATTTATAATAATGATTGAAATAAATCACGAAAGTTTTCTAAGTAAAACAAGGATAAAATTTAAAAATCCAATACTGCAAACCACCACTTTGGAACAAAATAAATAATAAATATCGCTGGACATTTCACACAGCGCTATCTAGCCCCAAACTAAGCAGAGCTTGTACTATGGGAACCAGATAACTGATAGAATACTTATATACTTTTTTTTGTAAATACATACTTATAATATATAGAAAAACACCCAGACACGGAACAAATATCTGTAGATCATGCAAACATTTGTTCCGCGGCGGGAATTGAACCCGCTACCTCCTGCGTCTCAGCCGGCCATACGCCCACTGCGGCACGGAGGCAGTCAAAATAAACTTACTCAAATCCTATTGCAAGTATTAACATAAAAGTATTTAAAAGAACATTCTAAATATATATGATTTATATACAGATTTTTTTATTATCTGCCGACAGCCACATTTTTTTTAAGTGTAAACTTCTTTAGTATCGTTGTGATTTGAAAGTCTATGAAACGAAAAAGCGACAGTTTAGTTACCATAACTTGTTACCATAGTTACCATAAGCCTCTTGTATCATTTATCGAAAATGTTAAGCTCTGAGTCTGAATAAATCGATGTAATATATACGAATAAAATATAAAATAATTATCTTACTTTGCATCACTATGATCATTACTAAAACCTACAATTATCATCTACCCGAAATTTTACATTCGTCTCATTATCTTGAAACCAAAATTTTTGAAAGTTTCACTTCTACCACGTGTGGATTGCACACATGCTTTTTTATATTAAACGTTTAGACACACAAGCTGACGGGCTTCCTGATGTTAAGTCACCGTCGCCTATAAACTCCTGCAGGACTCGAGATACTGCAGTCGCGTTGCCTAAAACTGAATGCCTTATCACCTCTCTTGAAGGCGACATAGCCCCCCGTACTAAGATTCCCTGTATCAAAATAGGTAGACACCAAACATACATTTTCAGATCATGCAATCATTTGTCTCGCGGCAGGAATTGAACCCACATCCACGTCTAAGTCGGCTCTCAACCACAGCGACACAGAGGTTCATTCGTTCATTTTGTACTTACTATGGCTTTCTATCTTAATTATTAATTTAATGATTAAATTTTTTTTGTTTCAGACAGTATAACACTATACATAAAAGTATAATAGTTTATATTTTTGTAATCCCAAAAATAAGTAAATATATTGAGTAACACTAGAGGTAGACTTGACTAGGAGAACATAATTACGCTCCCTTGCAAACGTCCCATGAAGGTAAAGTCTCCCATGAGCTGGAAGCTGTCTTGAACCCGGTATCAGAGGGGTATTAAAGGAAAACCACAGTGTTATTACTAGTATTTTACAGAAACAAAATCCGATAAAATAGCTAACGATGGATTTTCACGTAAAATGAAGGAAAGCATTAAAAATAGTAAGCGGAACTGAGGT
Source organism: Philereme transversata (assembly GCA_963924445.1). Classification (NCBI taxonomy): domain Eukaryota; kingdom Metazoa; phylum Arthropoda; class Insecta; order Lepidoptera; family Geometridae; genus Philereme; species Philereme transversata. The sequence goes on from OZ004353.1 coordinate 13,207,810, forward strand.
AAATAGAATCCTCATTTTTCGTAAATAAATAAAAATGTGTGAATTCTCCTAAATGCTGGATTTTGAACGATATTTTATGTGAGTTAATTACGTAGGTACTTGAATTTAACGCCATCACGTTCCGTGAGCAATGCAAACACGGTTTGCAAGACGCGGTACGGGGCGGTAAGGGATGTGATCGTTTCGGTCTGTGGAGTTCTTAAGAGTTTTTTTTACTACAAGTAATGCACCAAAAATAACTTAATATTTCCACATATTTATTGTATTAGAAAAGTGAAAAAAGTGGAACCTCATGCCGAAAATTATTTCGATAGATAACAAACACCTAAGGGCACGTTTAGAAGACGGAGCGCGTTGCACATCGCGTGATGCGTCGTGTTGCGCGGTGCGTCACGCGATTCTCCGTTCATAGAGAGGTGGCGTGTGAAACGTGGCGAAACCTGCTACAGGTCCGCGGCTTCACACGCGTAAATACAAACATACAGCGATATGTTGACTCGTTTACGATGACGCGAGCAACACTACATACCAAGCAAACTATTCTGCATGAACGCTATCTTACATGGCCATAATGTTCGAATTGACAGTGCGTTATGACGCACCACGCGACATATCAATGCGTCGCAGCTCCATCAACGTAGCCTAAGACTTTTTTGAGACTTGCAACTGTGGTATCCGCCACCTTTCTATCTAATCACTTGTTTTGGACGATTTGATTGAACCCGTGAATACTATGAGTTACCATGGTTACTATGTAAGGGTTATCCTTATCACTGAAAAAAGAAAATATTCCATCGTATTCCATACAATATGTAACGCAAATTGAATTAGGTTAAATCTCACATAAGATTCCATTCTATGTCACTGCCTTTTTTATGAAATGGACTATTAATTATATATTATTAAATTATATAATCTAAAACAAAAACTGAAAACCTATATAATTGGCAAATCATGTTCTTAAATTTTAGTTTGGCTTCTCAGGACACCAAGTTCGCGATAGTTGGTCGTAGGTCATAGCATTATGTATCATAATATCATTCAAAGTACGTCCATTGTTATACATAGACCTCGTCTATAGATTTCCTGAGCGACCGATTTTGTGCGACCTGCATCCAATAACTTTCAGCAACCTTTATTAGGTTACTAGTGGAATACCTTCCTGCGCTGTGATTTCCAGTGCATGTTCTCCACTTAAGGGTTACGTATTATTTATTAATATTTTATAGTGTTATCTAGTTCACCGACCATAGATTAAATAAAAGTATAACTTACCTTGTAACTAGAGAGATTGTGGACTGTGCACGCGAGTACGGCCTCTCGTCCGAGCGGCGCGGTAACGTTCGTTATTGGCGCACTAAAGCCCGGCTCGTCTGGAACAAAATACATAAACAATACAGGAAATTAGCGAGAATCGCCTAACTGGCATTCTTCTTCTTAGTGTGTCAAATTGACGTTTTTAGGTTAGGGTTACGGACTAAAATGGTTAAAACGAAACCCTTATGCTGCGTCAGTCTGTCTGTCCGTCCGTTCGTTTATCACAGCAGGTTATCTCAGCAACAGCTGAAGCTATGATATTGAAATTTAGAGTACATAAATATTACTATCCCATCTCTAATGTAATTTAAAAAACGAAAATATTATAATTTAGATTACCACCCTTGGATTGTCTATTTGCTGGTGAACCTTGGACTTATCCTGTTATTATTCAAATAACTCATGTACAAAATACAGGGTGTAAAAAAGGAACTTCAGAATTTTTGACACCCCAACACAAAAATAACAAATTATGCATTTAGTGCAAGTTCACTTGATTAGATTGTAATGCTAATAAACTCAATATCAATCAATAAATAAAGCTGGACATTACACAGCCCCAAACTAAGCAAAGCTTGTACTACGGGAACCAGATAACTGATAAAATATTTAAACACTTTCTTTTTAAACATACTTTTAATATAAGTTGAGAAACACCCAGACACGGAACAAATATATGTAAGTATTTGCATGTATGTATTAATCTATTTAGTATGATGAAATTATAAACTACTCCGCGACTTCTAATTATCAAAAATCGCATACATCTGACAACGTCCTCATATTTCTGCCCATTCAGGTAAGCATTGTTAAACACTGCTCATGGAGAGCTGGCAACGTCGCCTGCGTACTCATGTGCTTGCTACCCTGTAGCACAGAGTAGTACTACTATGTAGCTCAGAGTTGTACCTAATAACGCATACGTGGTTTAACGCGACTTACCCACCGACGGCGACAAGTTTCTAACGACTATTTTCTAATCAGTGACGCAAGGCAAGCTTCAGTGTTTGATTCAGTTTCAAAGTCAAAATTTACGATTTATGTCAAAATATCTTACTTTTCCCAAAAAAAATATATTCTGTGACGTTTTTTATGGTACCATAGTATTTCCTTGTTTAGTTTTATCAAGATCGGTCCAGGCATTTAGTCATGAAACGTTACAAGCAGACAGAGAGACAAGAGTTACTTTCGCATTTATAATATTAGCACATATTAGATTTGTTCAACGATCCCTAGACGTATTTAAATAAATAAATAAATATCGCTGGACATTTCACACACCGCTATCTAGCCCCAAACTAAGCAGAGCTTGTACTATAGGAACCAGATAACTGATAGAATACTTACATACTTTTTTTATGTAAATCCATACCTATAATATATAGAATTTAACACTGAACATGTTTAAATTTGACGTATTTGTATGATTTCACAACTCTCTAAATAATATTTAGGCACTAAATACGATTAGGCATCGTTGCGAAGTCACCCTGGGTTATCGAATGATTTATCTTTTCTCATTACATTTTGTTCAACCAAGTATTTGGTACCAAAAATAATTAAGTTCTAAAAGCATCATATATATTATAATTATGTGTATATTATATTATATTATAATGTATATATATAATATAAACTTATACAATATAACAACAATATATATTATAATGTGTCCATTTTACTCCCTATTTTAGATTATGCAGATGTGTGCTATCCCGACGCTACTGAGGAGCAACTTAATAAACTGGAGCGGTTGTTAAACCTCTGCATTAGATATGTATACGGACTACGCAAGTACGACCACATCTCACAGTACGCAGTTAAAGTGGCTCAAAATCCGGTTTCGTCGGGGTACTCATTATACTCTGTCTTCTTAATAACATCCTTCAAAATCCTCTGTCTCCATGCTTTCTAAAAGAACATTTTTCTTTCTTTTTCCACTTGATCATCCTTCTCGTTCTTCTCAACATCTTTTACTCAAAACGCCTGAGCATAAAACTTCTTTCTTCAGTAACTCTTTCACTCTGACTGCTATCCGCTTGTGAAACTCTCTTCCTGTGGAAATACGCAAGAAATCTTCAAATTCAAACTCTATAAACACTTCATCTCTCTTCGAGATACCCAACAAAACTGAGCACTTTATGTAAGTATATTTATGTATTTCGTTTATGTATGTGTATTATTATTATTATTAATTTTTGTACGTTTATTTTATTAAACCTAAGCTAAAGTTTGTTTACCTTTCTATTTTCTGGCACTACCACTTCATCCACACTACACAAAAGTTTTCTAATCTAATCTAATCTAATGTATTTAAGATAATATAAAGTATATACTAGCCCAATAATTATTTTATGGACCGGTTGATGTTAAAGCGATTAAATCAAAAACTCTGACCGGTGTAACTTAGATATAGACAGAAATTTATTAGCTACCATAGCACACATAATACATTTAAAAGGTAAAACATTACAGAAAAGTAAAGTAAGAGAAAACAGAAAATTACATACAACAAAGAACAAAATAATAATTATACAATGTAAGCAAGGAAAAATGAAAAAGACTTGCGAGTTACACCTTGTATAATATACATGATCTTGTACTCTTGAAGGGGAAAGAAAGTATATTTTCACCTTCAGGGAAATCATCAAGTTTGTTTCGTGAGGGGTTCTAATTAAATGTAACCGCTTCTAAGCAATAAACTCCCTTTATATATCGCAAAGTTATCTGGAGCCTTCAAATGGTTTAGGAATTAATCATTTTCTTAAGATATATAATCAAACCACTGAGTTAGGTTAATTTAGTAGACTTGTGAAAAGTTTTCCAGATTGCCTTTGTGTTTATACTCTGTTTTTTGAGATATACAACTATATTTTTAAATTGTTTTATTTAGTTACTTAGGTAAATATATCGTACAAAGAGCAAACAGCTGATTTTGATTTTATCCTCAATTATTACTCAATAATTGAGTACAAAAAAATCTATTGCTGGAAATTTCACACAGCGCTACACAAACTAAGCAAAGCTTGTACTATGGGAACCAATTAACTGACATACTAGTTTTTTCTTTAATACCTACTTTGTGTTAGTGAGTTGTGAGTCTCTCATTTATTGGGCTAATATACATAGTCCGATATAACCTGTATATATATTTAGTTAAAAAAGTAGGAAAACATACTGGGCTTTGCGGATAAAAGTAGCCTGTCGGTTGTCACACGTAACTTGATAGGTTCTTAGCATATAAGAACGTTAGCGAATGACTTGGGGTTGACCGTTAATGTCAAAATAGCCTTAAATATACCGTGTTTTTATTAAATTAGCTTCGTGGCACGCGACACACGAAACTTACACAATCAGGTCATATCTGACATTATAGATTTAAAATAATATGAATTACGAAACAAGGTCTTGAGCTAATCTCTCGATGTTTGTTTTTTATTGTTTTGCTGCGTTTCAAAACACGTTTGCTACGTGATTGGTGGTAAGTCACCCTCATAAGTTTAAAGATGAAGAGATTACCTAGATTCATATATTTTATTACACGTCGTGCGTTAAACTTGTACTTTTGAAATTATCCCCCTAAACATTTTATCTCAATCTTCAACCCTAAGAGGGGTTAGTAGCGCCGTTTTCTGTCCCTAAATAGTAAATAATTATTTCATGTTATCCAGATAATTATAATTGCTTCAGATTGACCTGTGACTAAAAGGTCAAACAAATATAATAAGATTTATTTATGAAAACGGTATCAAAGTCGACATTAATGACGAAAGCCATTTACTATCTGTGGTTCAGTTGATAAGGGTATTTTTCATTCCCCGGGCTCTGATTGTATCTATAGATAAAGCTAAGTTTCACTACCTAATTTACTTGACATTCCTTGACTTCAACACCTCCGTTTAGTTTAATCACAGTAATTTGGTTCTAATGTCAATCTACCACCACCGTCACCCTTTTCGGATCATGAGCCGCAACAAGTTCGTCTATTTATCTAATATGTAATCTAACTGTTAATAGTGCCACGAGGACGGTATACACTTTCTTGTACAAGTATGTACAGTTAGCAGCACAAGTTGGTTTGCTCCTTATATGGGGAACGCAATTTCAAAAACTGTTTATACGAGTACATATTTTCAAATAGGAAGTTTTGGTTATTGATTTTCCTAAATTTATTGATGAAGCTCCACACATCAAAAGCAGTTTAGGGCAGCGCGGGGACGGTGCGGTAAACCACCGGGAATAATGCAGACGCCTTGTTTTGTATGAATCTTTAGACTTTTATTATGTGATCAGATATTCGGATGCATATTTACCTAAAGTTGATTTTTGGAAAACAAATTATGGAAGCAGCTTCTTAGAATATTTTTATTAAAAATAAAATCCCGGGATCCCGGGATTGGATGCATATTAATTTAACGTTAAATATTAAGCAGGTAGAATTTGCCATCTGACTCGCAAACTCACAAAATACTTATATTCCCTGAGGTCTAATAGGCATACGCAGTCAAAAAGATCCGTCTAATTTACAGACGTAGACACAGCTAGACTAGTTTACTTCAGCTACTTCCACAGCATTATGTCATACGGTATACTGCTGTGGGGAGTGCTGCAGATATAAACACAGTTTTTGTGCTGCAGAAGAGGGCTGTTCGTGCAATTTATAATATGGGCCCCAGAGAATCATTACGCAATAAGTTTAAAGAAGTAAATATTATGACATTCCCTTGTCAATACATCTATGAAAATCTAATGTATGTTCACAAAAATATTAATTTGTTTAAGAAAAATAGCGATAATCATAATTTTAATACTAGAAATAAAGATAAACTCGCTGTTGCCACTTGTAGACTCTATAAAGTTAGTAAATCGTTTAAAGGGCAAGGTGTACGCTTTTATAACAAACTCCCAAGGGATGTACAAAAATTGACAATTAACAAATTTAAAAACGTAATTAAACAAAATCTTTATGAAGGAGCCTACTATAAAATATCGGATTATTTAGATGATAGAGAAGCTTGGGATTGAAATTGCTCCAACTCGTTCAAAATGTTACAATTTAGACGTAATTTATTATCTGTATTATGTATTGTAAAAGGATCATAAAAAAACAACCAGCCTTGTTACTTGCCTTTCTTTCCTGGCTTGGTCGCGAAGGAACAGGCAGTAAAATTGACGTTTCAAAGTGATCCCTGTGGTTTTAATAAATAAAAATATTTGACTTTGACTTTGAATTTGCCCGATCTGACACTTGTTACAAGATTGTTTTCGCTTCGTCAAAAATTATAAATAATATGAATTTCTTTAGACTATATTATGAGGGATGAATGACATACCATAAAAACCTATGCAGCTTTAAGGGATGTCTAGGTTAAACAGACAAATAAAAAAAAATTAACAACACATGATAAATTGAATCACGGAATTATTTCGATAAAAAAGTGCTATCCATACTAGCAAACTTTTAACTTCAGGTAAATATGCATCCGTTTATTCGATCTCTAGAGATAACACACCGAATGCGGTGAGGGGCGGCGCGGTTGCCAACTGCACTGAGTCGGTTTGTCACAGATTGCACTCCATCATCAGCACTTTGACATTTATTGCGACATCACGTACAAAGTGCACAGCGTAAAACTTCACGTTACTAGTATTGCTAACGAGACGCTATCAGATGTCAAAAAAATAATCAAATCATCAAATTCTGTGAAATGAATTGTCACTATTGTTTGCGTGCCATCATTTTATTACAACGTCACGCATAGCTTAGCTTAGCTCATTAAATTTAACTATCAGTCAAATACTAATCAATGGCATCAGCGAAAGGACGAAAACGCTGCTGTTTATATTTTACTCTCATCTCGTGTGACATAAATTGTCCGTACTACCCACCCAGTACTGAGTTAACAGAATGGATCCGAGATTAGTATTAGACATTTGTGCCGCAATTAGTGTCGTACCTACCGTGTCGACCATAAGCGATGGAGCAGTTTGATTTACCGTGTTATAAATGGCGGTAGATGGTGCTATGGTTCCGTTAAAACTAGGCTCGTTTGATACACTTCCGACGCTGTCACTGACAAATTACATTCGCGCGCGAGCCATGCCTCCACTAATTGACTGCACGTCAAATTTAGCGGCGATAATCCAAACACGAGGAAAGTGATTCCGCCTAAATAGGTTATTTTGAAACAAAGTGGATACACTTTGTTTTCTGCTTTATATGTATGGGTATACGTATATTATAATATTCTTTTATATTGGAAATCTCGCCCCTTCGTGCCTTCGCGGGGTGCGTTTTTTGCTAGGTTTGTAACCATACATTTTATTTTAGAAAGAACATCTTGATTGTATTATAAAATATAGCACAAAAAACCTAAAACCTAAAAAAGGTACAAAAAAATGTAACACTGTTTAGCGCATACATTTTTTAAGGATTTTATCCACGTGTTAAACAGTTGTTTGTTATTGCCTCTCGCTCTTCCATTCTTCATCTTAGTAGCCTACATACTACCTGCTTTAGATGTTTAATAGTAAAGTTTATAGTATTACGACCTACTTTACTTTTATCCTTAGCTTTTTCCTGTTTTTATATGTATTTGTGTTGGCCAATAAAATATGTGCTTATTTCTTTCTCGTGCTATATCCCTGATAAGAAGCCTATTCTCGACTGGAGAGAGTAAGCTCCCAGCTAGTGTTGGTCAATTAGCATCAAGTAGCTATAAATAAACACATTGCTAATTTACGCACCCTGCTGATGAGGCTACGGAATTAGTTCAACGCTAGACAAGTCAATTACGTAGGCAGCCTAACAAGCTGAATAATCGCTACGTGCTTATACCATAATATTTATTTATTTTGTTTATAGACGAGCGGTATTATTGCTTATATGTCTACATCACACAGTATCTTAATGTCCACTTTGTAGCCATGTCTTATTAATTCTTAGCCAGTTTTATTTTGCTTTGTATGTTTAAAGTTGTGACAATTTCAATGTAGCTGTAGGTAGGCTTGCACCAGGGATCGGATTTGTTCGTCTTGGTAATGTATGCCTTGACATCAGGCATACAAGAGGAGGTACCTTAGTGCATGCTGTTCGCCGACGACATTGTTCTTGGCGGTGAAAATGCACTCGAGGTCCAGAACAGGTTGCCAAAATGGCAGGAAAACTGGAGAGTTTGGATTGAAGATCAGCAGAACAAAAAGCGAGCATTTGTTCTGTGACTTTGGTGGTTCTTCATGTTTTGCCGATATTGCTTTGGATGATGTATTCCTACCAGTCTGCTCCAACTTTCGGTACCTTGGGTCATTGATCCAAAACGAGGGCGACATAAACCGGGAAAACAGTGTTAGATATGAGTGTGGATGGATATAGTAGTAGAGGAAGGCCGAAGACGAGATGGATGGAATGAGTGAAGAATGATATGGCCATGCGCCATTTTGGTACGCAGACACATGAGTCGAACTGTCTTAATGGATTCAACTGTTCCTTAATATTGTTTCATGTGTCATTTTGTGTGTGCCAAATAAATGATTATTCTATTCTATTCTATTCTATTCTATTCTATATGGGTAGGAAGGAAGTGACAACGGAGATGACGGCTGATAGAGAGATGTGGAGGAGCAGTACATGTTGAACTGACCCCGCGTAATGTGGGAAAAGGGTAGGAAGAAGATATTTAAAGTTGTGAGGTAGATGCAACTGGTATCTAATTTTTATTGGCGAATCATTCGCATGTCCCATAACATTCCCATTGAAGAGTTATTTTTGCGTGCAATTTCTGACAAATGTTATATTTGCAACAATTTTTATAACAAGAATTATAAAACTACTAGCTGACCCCGCAAACGTTGTTCTATAAATCATCAAAGAAATCAAATACAGAATGAAATGTCAAAGTGACGCGACACTTCATGTAAATGACTTCATGTCAATGAGCGTCGTTTAAATTATATGGATATTGCTCATACAAAAATACCAAAATTGCGATTAAAAAATGGGGGGTGGAGGTAGGAGGGTGAAAAATAGTTTACGCCCTATTATCAAACCTACCGAATATACACAAAAAAATCATAAGAATCGGTCAAGCCGTTTTGGAAGAGTTTTGTTACAAACACTAATTGAACATTTTATAAAAATTTTATAAATTTATAAAATAATTTATAAAAGACTTGTTATAAAAAACTCTATTACTTACTTGAACTTTAAAGAATATTTAAGAACATACATTCTTTTTACATTTGTGCATGGGTTCCCAATCCTCTAAGCACACCAGGAAACCCATTTTAAAAAGCCAGTTTCCACGAAGCATCGAGTTAGTTTAAGCAACCCAAGTTTATTTCTTACTGATCACAACCCCAATTTTGTTTGTCAACATTTGTTCAGTTTTCCGTATTTTCTAAAACAACTGAGTAGTGAATTTAGAAATCATTAATCTTAGGGCGACTTGCGCAACGATGCCTAATCTATTTAGTGCCTAAATATGATTTAGAGAGTTGTCAAATCATACAAATACGTCAAATTTAAATACGTTTAGTCGTTAATTATATTTAGATATATAGATAATTCTTTATTGTTGACGACCTCCGTGGTGCGGTGGGCGAATAGCCGACTGACACGCAGGAGGTAGCGGGTTCGATTCCCACCGCGGAACAAATATTTATATGATCTGATAGATATTTGTTTCGGGTCTGGATGTTTTTCTATATATTATAAGTTGTATTTACAAAAAAAAGTATATAAGTATTCTATCAGTTATCTGGTTCCCATAGTACAAGCTCTGCTTAATTTTGGGCTAGAGAGCGCTGTGTGAAATGTCCAGCCATATTTATTTATTATTTATTTATTTACTGTTACACCAAATTACAATAACTTAACCCAGAAAACTTAAAGACACATGGTGGTACAATGGGCGGCCTTAACGCTAAAAGCGATCTCTTCCAGACAACCTTTGGATGGACTGGATTGAAAAAACGTATGAGGAGGTGGTGTTACAATAAATACCTATTTATGTAGGACAAAAATAAATAAATACCTAAACCTAAAATATACCTACTAAGATAAATATAAAATACATACATATATATACCTATATACTTTAACAATATATATCGAAACGAAATACAGTCTTTACTCTAAAGAAGCTGCTAAGTACAGTTTGTAGACCTCACTTTTAGAAATAGTTCAGTGGTCGTTATGCAAGCCGGGCTTAGGATCGTGCTATACAGGATATGTATTTGATCTTAATTGAAAATTGAAATATAAGACCGTAAGAAATGGATAAGAATTGCTCAGACCTCACAACCATACATAAATGTATTGGCGGGATCCTTGACGGGTAGATGTGAATTTAACTGTTCACATCTACCCGTCAAAACGTATATGTACCTAAGTCATGCTTATTTGGTTTTTCACTTAAACGAAATAAAGACTTAACGAAATTAAACGTTAGAATTAAACGAGGAATTTAACGTAATTTTAGTACCACATACTTAGATAATAAAATCATCTATCATAAAAATCACATAAAATAATCAAAATATACAACTTTTGTACTAAGTGATAGATACATTGAACCAAATTCACTATTAATTAAAACATTTTTCAGGATTTCTACATAAACTTACAACCTTAAGTCGTACAACAATCTATAGGTATATGAATTACTCTAGTACTGGCAGTATTGCTGTGTTTCAAAAGTGTGTGGCACGTTCCTGAAGAACGTGACCCGCGAGGCAATGCTTTTTATAGGCTACTAGCTTCTGCCTGCAACTTCGCACGCGTTGTTCGTCAACAAAAAGTAGCATATGTGTTAACCCAGGTTATAATCTTCATAATACCAAATTTCATCAAAATCTGTTTCGCCGTTAATACGTGATTGAGTAACAAACAAACAAATAAATAAACAAACATCCAATCACTTAACATCAGTTGGGCCATATAATCGGTCCATCTCTAGGTCGTATAAATAAAAACTACGAACCAAAACGACCTAACATCGTTACTGAAAAACTAACTAAAGCTATTTTAAGCTATCAAAACATGTTACTAGCAATAACCTTAACAAAACATATGTCAGCTAAAAATAGAAGTTTCAGCCTTCAGCTTGGAGAAATCAAAAAATGAAACTTAAGCTTTAACGTAAGTAAATGTTAAGCTATTGCACAACCATGTGACAAGCAACATGCATGACTTATGCACGCTAATTAAGCCGTAAATAGTGAGACTTTAAAACTAACTTTAGCTTGAACTTGTTGGAAACTACCTGCGAGCACCCGTTATAATTAATAGTTTGTACTCCCTATTGGTAATGGTGCTGGGAAATTGGCTAACTACTTTTCGACCTTATTTCCTGGAAATAAGGATCATGCAATTAATGTTTACAAACGAAACCTCCAATTACATCTGCTCGATTTTAAAATAACGAAGGCATGTTACGTTCTGAAATATCTGAAATATCTTCACATAAAAATAATTAATGTATTTGTATTTATTTATTTGTACTTAAATGGGTTACCACCAGAAATAGAACAAATATCGTTATTTTGTTTCCACACACCGAATTCCTACTGAAACAAGTTTATTCTTTTGGTCTTACATTTTGAAAGACATATAATTTTATTTTATATATTTTTATAGACCTATTTTGTTAACACTAACGGTCACCCTACCTAAATTGTACTGAAAAATACATATGCTGATTAATTTGTTAAAAACAACTAAGCCATCTGACGTGCACTTTATATCTAATTTGTATCATAATATTTAATTCTATACTCACGCGTAGTTGCATCGGTAGTGTCGGCCAGTAACCAATCCAGCACCAATAGTGCTAACAACATCTTCACACTTCTCAATATACTCTGTTGTCCAAAGCAAAACATTGTAAATGAAATAAAATATATTTTTCTTAGGAATGAACGGAAACCATCGGTAATGCGAGAAACATAAATTAATTGCACTAGTAAAATATCAATACCACATTGGGCGCCAAGACATATTTAAGTGCCCACGAGTACGTCCAACAACTCTGCCTTTGTCAAACTGATTTTAGTTATTTACGTGTTGTTAAGTTTGGTGTAAGTTTCGTAAGTAAAACCATGAAATAATCACACAGAATGAAATAAGGTAACGTAAATTAAATTGGTAAATACACGGTAAATTGTCCAATAGACTGCATTAAACACACGCAAAAAGCTATTAGAAGAGCTTCACTTCGAAAACATAAAAATAATTCGGCGATTTTCCGTCAAAAGTTTGATACGTGTAGTTCGGTCGAGAGCTCGCACACAACCTTTCCCGCCTGAGGCTCAGTGTAAACTGGTGCAAGCTACATGCTTGCAACAACCGAAAGCGCCACCCCCTTTCTCTGTCGCCATCTCTTTCTACCAAGGGAAGCTCTCATTCATTTCTTTAAATCCGTAACCGGTACTTGTTAACATTATAGTGTTACATGATCACAGTAAAAACTAGATACGTACAAATGTATATCAGAGTAATAATATGAAACTAGAAGCGATTATAATTATTGCAGTTCCTTCGCCTTTGAAATTATTTTTAACATATTTTAAAAGTGCGGGATGTTGCTATTATTAAGTAATTTTAATTTTCAATAGTAATTATTTTTTGGCAACAATTTGAGAACTTGAAAAAGACTTACAATGTATTTTAGTGTGAATTTATCTACACTAAAAAGAGGTTAAAGTAAATACCAAAAAGAAGTTAAGTTTGTTAGTTTTTTTTATTGATTGGATATAGGGAGTAATATCAGGAACTACCGACCGGGTTCTGAAAATTATTTCACTAACAGGAAGCTACATCATCCCTGATACAGGCTTTATTTTATTTTGATAAAAATGCATGCGAAACCAATGCAAGTCAGCTAGTTGTACCTACATAAAATCACTAACTTATTTATAATAGTCAACTCAAGCATTGCAATTCAACAGTGAAATTCAGCCAGTTTCTGGTTGATACTTAAGCCGTTTAAAACGGTTTTTAGACACTTCTATAAATTAGATCTTCACAGATTTTATCATAAACAAATTATCAATATTTTAATCAAAGGAAATCTTTACGCAATTAAGTTTGTGAAAATAATTTATAACCGCGTATAACTACGAGTATTAACATTCTCATACAATTTTGCTAAGAAAACTTTTGTGGTGTGTGAACAAATACGTGCAATGAAGAATGTCGACTCCAACAGTTCTGCAGTGGCGAAACATGTCCCGACATGTTCGACAAAGCCCGGGTCTTAGCGAGAGAGAAGTTCTTCGTTCCTCGCAAGATGCGAGAGGCGATAGAAATAAATCGTGTGCCGATCTTTAACAGAGATAGGGGATGGGTTCTACCACCAGCCTGGAGGCCATGTCTCCATGATGCAAGCGACAAAAGAGTGAGTGAACCTGGTATAGAAACATAGTGTTGTGTGTTTGTCTGTATCGAGAACTGCCGAAAAGAGCAGCAGTGATGATAATAAAGATTACGCAGCCTGTCAACACGCTGGGCCATCAGTGACGCAGTACCCACCACCGCGCCCGTTGACTCGCGCGCAGAGGGCTGCAACGCACAGTGCGAGGCGAGACGTTATTCGGATCGCACTCACCCTGATGAAGGTTCACAAATTGAACCGAAAGAACCGGTTGAAACACCGATAAAACGGTACGTGATAAATCCCGTATTTATAATAATGATTCTGATATAATATCGAGGCCGAATAAAGTAATAGGGTATGGGAATCCTAAATAGACTATGTTTAAACGTTGCCATTGGCAGAAAGCTAGCAAATCCATCAAATATTTTTAGGCTACGCCGCTGCCCCGTTTTAATTAGCTATGACATTCGCTAGCGACTAGATAACGCCCGGTATCGGTTCTATCCCGATGGTCTTATTAATAAGCCAGTAAGTGATCATGTCTGTCGCATGCCAAATGAGCTTGTACTAAAATAATCACCTAATAGAGGCATGGCAGAGGCAATCTAAAGGCACATTTTTATTAGTGGGTACCGAACGATTACTTGAAGTCAGCAAAGCTATTCTATGATTTCACTTCTGAGAACAAAACATTTTTATACTGCTTGGCATCTTAAGGTACACTAGAGCATTTACTTGTAACAGAACATCGAACCGCTCTAATGTGTCACCCTTTCACGAACCAAACCTTCGACGCTTGGGTACAAACTTGATTTTACAATTGAATTTGTAACATTTCAACGAGCACCTGCAGATCCGACATTTCAACGAAGAGTTAACCCGTGAGTTGCCGTGAGCATTACCTCGAACACAGCATCGAGCTGTGTTCTACTATAGCGTATACTATACTAGAACACTGATATACTGTAGCGTATACCTTTAGATAGTAGAAATATTGCAAGTTAAAATGGCGCGTCTCTCCACTACATCCACTTGAAGCTTCTCAGTGTTAAAAATTATAATATTGCAATTAGAAGCTTGTTTTCCTAGTTATATCTCATCAGATTCTTTTAAGACATTAATTAATTCACTTATACTAAATTTTTCTATTGTAGACCTACAAATAGTATTTGTTATTTCTTAAGCTACCTTAATTAACTTTGTCGTGCTCCTAAGGATATGATTCTTAGGGACGGCCGCTACAAACTGCGATACAGTTTTGACTTCTGCCGTTGACATCGTATTATATTGTATCTTGTTCTCATGTAAATATTGTTGCACCACCAATTTCAATATCTACGAATAATTATGACGTGTAACTTCGATAGTTAACAAACGATATATTTCGTTATTAACTTTATTACAGCTGACTAAATAACTATATTACGGTGATCAGGATAACGATTGTCTTTACTTATCGCTACTCGATTCGGGATGCGTTACAAAAATCTCAATGTAAATGCACCTTAAGAAGGTATGAGTTAGAATTAGCTCTGTACAGGCTTTTTACATGTGGCAAATATAGATCAGTAGTTTTAGTCTGGACTAACACTAGCTAACAGGAAGTGTGATTGTTTGTGTATCAAAATTTTAATCATCATCATCATCATCATCATCAGCCCACATTAGTCCACTGCTGGACATAGGCCTCTCCCAATACGCGCCACTGAGCCCGGTAAAATTTTAATAGAAATGAAAAATTAATAGGTTTTACACAAATTTAGCACATTATAGTACAATATATGTCTCTGCCTACTGTTCCAGGAAATGTATCCATGTAAATGCACTGGTAATTAAACGAAGCCAAGTGAAGGATGGGTGCAGGTCGCACATGATCAGTCGCTTTGGAAATCTATGAGGGAAATAATTGGCGCTGACCCCCTAGTGGAAGCCAAGATAGGAAGTCTCGAGTACAGATGCCGGGTAGCTAGACTTTAAGTTTTTTACAGGATTCATTTTGGTGAATGTGCACAAGATCGTCATGACCTAATCCCTCCTTCTCCCTTCCACCACCGGATGACAGACGTACTAAAAATATCACCCATTTCTGCTCAGGACACCACCTTGCCGTACCAAACGATTTGCTTCAACTTTCATTGTTAGATTGAGTAAATAGTGTTACGCTGTTACACAATCAGAAATAGCCGAAATTTCTCGAACGCTTTTGTCTTACCTGCTGTGTTATTGTCTACGGTTGCGCAGGATGGGGATTGGTCATTCTGTCGAAACACCGACCCTTTTCCTGGAACGTTCGAGATCGTTCTAGTGTAGTGAATTGTGTGCGATATAAATAGGCCGGAGAGATGGCCGGACAGAGTCAGTCTGGTTTTGGCTATACGTGCAAACATTTCGGTGACTTTTAGTGCAACAGTGGTATGAATGAGTGTGTTGTAATAACGTGTGACCAAGTTCGTGTATTCATCGTTTTAGTGTTGAATAAAAGTGTTATTTTGGTTAGACTGATTATCATTATTTTATCCCGAACCCTCAGCTCGTAACAGTAGTAAAACTTCCGTCTGTTTTCCGAAACACTATTTCGGAGTCTTCAAGTCAAGAGTGAACAGGTTTTTTCTAGGTAAGCCTGCTCCATCTTCGACCACTTACCATCTGGTGAGGTGGTGGTTAAGTGCTGTACTATCACCAGAGTTGATATATATTTTATTTTACCAGTCATGCATTTTGGACTTATTAAGTAACTAGCTGACCCGCCCGCAGCTTCGCGCGGGTAGTTTTTCAATAAAACATTACCCTCATTTTGCGCAGTTGGCTAAGAAGTAGCCTTTGTCCTTTCCCAGGATATAATCTATCTCCTTTCAAAATTTCATTACGATCCGTTCAGCAGTTTAGTCGTGTAAAGGTAACTAACAAACCATCAAACAAACAGAGTTATATATATGTATTATACATATAAACCTTCCTTTTGAATCACTCTATCTATTGCTGAAAACTGCATTAAAATTCGTTGAGTAGTTTAAAAGATCTTAGCAAACGGACAGCGGAAGCGACTTCATTTTATCCTATATAAAGATAAAGATGAAAATAGGCTGTTTAACGCATCTAACTGAATACAATTTAAAGTGCTTACACATATAGACGACCTCAGTGGCGCAGTGGGCGAATAGCCGGCTGAGACTCAGGAGGTAGTGGGTTGGATTCCCGCCGCGGAACAAATGTTTGCATGATCTACAGATATTTGTTCCGGGTCTGGTTGTTTTCTATATATTATAAGTATGTATTTACAAAAAAAAAGTATATAAGTATGCTATCAGTTATCTGGTTGCCATAGTACAAGCTCTGCTTAGTTTGGGGCTAGATAGCGCTGTGTGAAATGTCCAGCAATATTTATTTATTTATTTATATATATTATTATGTGTGTGAAGTATGTCGTCGTAGTCGGTTAAGCCAAGTAATATTCTAACACTTATATGAATGAATGAATGAAGGAATGAAAATTCTTTATTATACCTTACAAGCTTATATCACCAAACTGTCCATAAATGGCTTTCGTAGGGTTATAGAAATCCGAGTAGCTATTTCCTCCACAAAATAATATTTCATTACATTCACGTAACCGCAGCTATGAAGCCATACGTGCTCATTGATTTTGTTGATCTTTAATAACCAGTGTAACCAGTGCAAACATAATTATCAGATTGTGTGTAGAACTGTCATGATTTTCCGGAATAACATCATAATTTAACAAAATTATCCAATTAAATTATACTTTCGAAACTGACACTAAAGTAATATAATTACAGGTCGCTATATATTACTACACACTAACATAACATAACTTGTATTGATTTGACTATCCCAGATTGTACGTACATACCTAAATATTTTCAATTCTATTAGTCACGATGATTTTTGATAGAGATTTCAAACTGACGAACATTTAGACAATATAATGAAAGTGAATGAGGCAAATAAAAGTGCGTCTGCCCCTCCGGGATAAAGGCGTGACTGTTTGTATAAATGTATTTCAAATGGGATATATAGAATACTTCAGAATTGTTCTCACGTTTTCTTCGACTTTTCATTGAAGAAACCACATCTGAAAAGCACGCAGAGGCTATTTTGTTATAAAGCCTTGTATCAAACATCTCGTTAATCCTAAAATAGGCAAAAGGTAGGTAGCAAGAAGTAGTTCACAGCTGATTAAAAGCCAGTAAACAAAGTTCAGGAATTATTTCCGAACAAAAGTTGTTGGTTTGCGACTTATTTTTACGAAAAGTCGTTCCAAAGCACCCTATAGTTCAGATGTAGGTAGTCTGAGCCTGAATGAAGTCTAGCGTGTCTTGAAAAACACTATTTAACATCATTTTCAAACAGTAATAAAATAAATTGTTTAAACACATTATTATGTTCAAACATTTGAAGAAAATTTCTTGCGAAGTTGATGTTGTTTCCAATATTAATTCCTTAATCCTTTGACATTTATTGACGAGCTTTCTAAGAACGATTACTGACTTTGATAAAAGAAATTGTGATTAGCGCGAATTTATCGATTCACAATAACTACATAATCATGTTCTTACTAAAGTGAAACTATTTCTGCGGACACAACTGGATTCTAAAAGCTGCCTATAATTCATTTTGTTTCCGAGTACCTATGTACGTGTACGCCCGCACCGCGATAATGCATTCCTAGTGTATTCAATTATCGAAGATTGAACTTAAAAAAACGGCCAAGTGCGAGTCGGACTCACGCTTTCGTGCGCGAAAATAATTGAGAAAACTTAGTCCAAACGCAGCGCGGTATTTTTTTGGCGCGAATTTTTTTTGCTATTTTTAGCCTCGAAGCAGAGGATGAATTTATGTTTCGCGAGTGAAAGCAGGTCAGTAGTTAACAGGTTACTTCTCCAGATCAGACTGATCCAGACTGTCGCTTTTGCTAAATATAGCCACAAAACAAAAAAAACCGGCCAAGTGTGAGTTGGACTCGCGCTCGAAGGGTTTCGTATAATAAATTGAATGAGCGCCCATACAACTCAGAGGACTATCTTAATTGGCGTCAACTATGTACGTATGGGGGCAACCTTTAATATGCAACTTTATATTTTTTGGAATTTTTCATTTATTTGTGCTGAAAGACTTGCTTTTTGCCAAATTTCGTGATTCTAGGTCAACAGAAACTACCATATAGGTTTTCGACCCAAAACCTATAGGGTACTTCCGGTTGACCCAGAATTGTCAATTTTGGTTAAAAGTAGCACAAGTAAAGGGAAAATTCCGGAAAATAAAAAAAGGTTAAAATTAAGGTAATTAGAGTAGAATAATTCTTTATTGTGTACCAGGAATACTTAAAAAAAACGAATTTATGCTAAATAAAGTACAATGGGCGGCCTTATCGCTGAAAGCGATTTCTTCCAGGCAATCCTCAAAAATAATCCTAATACCTAAAGATAGACTAATATACACCCAACTAATAACCTAAATCTTACAAATATTCTAAGTTTTGGTACTTACAAGTTTTCGCGAAAATCTAAATTTGCCCATATCTTTTTATCGTGTAGAATCAGGACCTTGATTTTTATACACCTAATAGGGACTACAGACCTCAGTATCTGGTAAAAAATTCAACTTGCTAGATCCACCCGTTCCTGAGAAAATCGGTGGTGACACACGGACAGACAGACGGACAGACTGCCCTCACTTGGTCTTCAGAATTAGAAATGTCTTCGTTCATATTACGACACACTACACTAACCGTATCTATGCACTGAGACGACCGTTCAGGACACGCACACCTAAGTAATCACCAACGTCTGCTATAGGTTAATAATGATGATGATGAACAGTTACTTATTATATAGCAGGTTTCGTTCGCAGTGCGGGTCTACAGTAAATAATGTTCGGCCCGCCGGCGCCATGGAATTGAGTTCTGGGAACCGCGGGGAATTCTTGCAGGTCCCTGGCGGCCTTAGAACCACCATTAATATTTATGTCGTGCATACGTCACTATCCACTGCAACCTCGATTAAAGTATTGCCTTTTTTAAAGCTGCGGTTCAAGGCTGTTGCCAATGGGTTTAGCATTTATGTTAGGTTAATACAGTGATTGGCAATAAAGGTTGCTGGGAGCAGTTGAATGTAGGTGTAAGATCTATGAGGGAGGCCTAGCCTATGCTCAGCAGTGGACGTCATGTGGCTGATATGTTAATGATAATGATGGTTTAATACCAACGGAAATATATACTAGTAGTTCGCCTTGAACTAAGATCTCGCGAGTCTCTCAAAACATAAAAAAAAATATTCTTATGGCGACTCGCGCAACGATGCCTAAACGTATTTAGTGGCTAAATATAATTTAAGGAGTTGTCAAATCATACAAATACGTAAAATTTAAACATGTTTAATCGCTAAATACGTTTAGGGATCGTTGTGCAAGTCGGTCTTAATCTTTGACTATCAAAATAGTGCCACGAAATCATAACCAGCTAATTTGACCTAAAGTTTCATTCAAATTACAGGTAACGGGAGTTCATGTTATTTGGTTATACTTTTTTGGGGTATAAATTGCAGTTATTCTAGATTTTAGACTTTTGTCTATATTTGTGTCACTAAAGCTACACGCATACCAAATTACAGCACTGTGGGTTCACTGGTGTACCCTGTAAATTTTGTCAAAGTTCAGTTTTTATTATGGCTAATACCTAACTCAAAAACTATAAAAAACTTTACCAAAAAATAAAAACATAGTCTAAATTTACTAATAAAGACAATTCGTTTGATATCCCATTTGACCTAATAGTCTCATTTTCATTTTTTTACCCCTCTTGAGCCCCAATATCTCAACAAATCCCCCATTTTAAAATATCTCAACATTTTTAGCTCATTTAGTCACACCAAAATTGTGGCATCACTGCCTATCTGTGTATCAAATTCACGATGATCGGATCAACGCTTCGAAAGTTATCCTCGGACAAACAAACATACATAGGTACATACATACAACGCCAATTTGTCCAAGTTGGTTTAGAGATCTCGCTTCGCTCGATCAATAATGTAACCAATATTTGTAATAATGTAGTCAATAAAGGTGATGTAATCAGTTGTATCTAATAAGCGATGACGCGTGTGTGTTGAATAAACGAATTTGGACTTTTCCTTCTGGCTCGCACAATTTATCTGTATTTTTTTTCTTTCTTGTTGTCTTGTAATATAATAATTCCTGTTTTCCACGTTAACAAATTTCACCATGAGCTCAAGAATTTCCGGAAAGGTAGCCTGTGTGGTAATCCAGGTTATAATCTACCAAATTTCATAGAAATCGGTTCAGCCGTTACGACGTGATTGAGTAACAAACAAACAAATAAATAAGCGAACAAACATCCAAATTTATGCATTTATAATATTAGTGTGATATTAAACATTTAGAAGGCCTTTGCCCAACAATAGGACAATATGGGCTAACAGTAATAGAAGTATTAAACATTTAGACACACAAGCTGATGTTATGTGGTCACCGTCGCCTATAAACCCCTGCAGTACTCGTGGTACTGTCGCGTTGCCTAAAATGTAACGCCTTATGTACACCTTTCTTGAAGGCGTTCATGTTCCCTTTACGGCATTTTAAAGAAAACAATGTGAGCAAGTTGGTGGCAATAGTCTGTTAATGAGATAGAAACAATGTGACAAGTGACGGTCACTGACTGAACTACTTATTATGACTTCTGATATTTGCATGGCTTCCGGAATACCTTCATTTTTACGTCGATATTAAACGTCAAAATAAGAGCCTTATTTGTTCTGCATATTTCGGATCAGAAACAAACCCATACAAAATAGATCAAAGATAATGTAATTTTCTAAGAGATAAGAGAATTTAAAAATGACTGATTCAATTAAAACGGAATTTCATTTTAATAATTTTTTGTTAAAAATTTTTTCAAAACAAGCTTTTATAAAATTCATACCGCAAGCAGATTCAAATGAGCCCAAACACTAGTAGCCTACTATAATCCATTCAGAAGCTTCGTTATCTAGCATCCGTCTCCATCAAAGAAAAGAAAACAAAGTGTATTAGATTTATACTACCTAATGTTACACAAGTTAATAGTTATAAGCAGATATAAAAATCAAAGACGAGGAGTTGGCTCTTGTGGACACCACCGTATTCTTAGGTATAACCCTAAATAATAAGCTTCAATGGGGCCCTCACATTGATGGGTTGTCGAAGAGACTTAGTTCTGCGGCATACGCAGTCAAAAAGGTCCGTCTTTTTACAGACGTAGACACAGCTAGACTAGTTTACTTCAGCTACTTCCACAGCATTATGTCATACGGTATACTGCTGTGGGGGAGTGCTGCAGATATAAACACCGTTTTTGTGCTGCAGAAGAGGGCTGTTCGTCCATAAAGTTCCATAAAGTCTCCATAAAGTTAGTAAAACGTTTAAAGGGATGTACAATTTAGACGTAATTTATTTTCTGTATTGTAAAAGGATCATTAAAAAAAACAACCAGCCTTGTTTCTTGCCTTTCTTTCCTGGCTTGGTCACGAAGGAACAGGCAGTAAAATTGACGTTTCAAAGTGATCCTTGTGATTTTAATGAATAAAAATATTTGACTTGGACTTGACTTTGACTTTGACTTCAAGCTATGTTTTTAAATTAAGTATCTTAGCAATCAAATATTTTAAAACTATCAGTTAAAGGCGTCTCTGCGCACAGAATGTTTTTAGTGAGCTGATTTTACTACTCATCGGTCAAAAGGCTATTTGCAGGGCCACTATACATTTAATCTAGTAATTGATTTATCTCAATCTTATGTAAAACCCCCAACTACCATATAAAGTTGGTACCCTAAAAAAACATCAGGCGAGGTCGTGATCAAACGCTAGCTAGTAAATAAAAAAAAAAGTTTTTTAGGTTTTATTTGATAACTTACTGGGCGTCACTAAATCATGCCTAATTTCCGCTTTACATCACTAATAGACAAGTAAAACTGTTGTAACTGATTGGACAGACAAATGAGCAGACAGACGGACATGGCAAAACTATAAGAGTTTCTAGTTCGACTACGATACCCTTAAAATAAATGATAACATAATCGAGCAAAATAAACACTTTCTAACTTAAAAACCGTCAAACGTGGTGATAAAGTCAACAGTATGGCAGGACCCCCTAAGCAAATCTAACATCAGAATATTGCGTCCAAGCAGCCGTATGATCGTTTCTTACGCCATCACTCGTATGTTAACATTCCGACCGTTTCTGCGTTTAATTTCTTGACTTGAAACACACTCATGCGTAAAATCAATACAATGTCGTTGGTGGAGCCTTTTTCATGGGCTTTTATAAAAAACATCTATCCCAATAACGGGACAAATTAAATAGAAAAATGAAATGTATTTGAGAGATAGATTATGACCTACGACAGTAATTTGACCGTAGACGATGTAGATCAGTATTTGTATTGGACCTGTCTTTAAAAAGAAAATGAAAAGCTGATCGTTGGTAAGTTCATCACTTGAGAACAATTGGATATATCGGGCATTTTTTTATAAATGTTCTTTAAAGTCCAAATAAGGTTTTCACAATTCATTTTCTCATACATAGATGTAGCTAATGATGGCCGATTGACAATTCTACCGTCATATGCATGTCAAGGCGGTACGAAGTTCGGTGGGTCAGCTAGTTTTATAGATTTATCTTAATTGTGTTGCTTTTTTACAAAGACACGGTACTGATTTAATTCAAGTCAGTTACTTGCCAGTGTACTGTCAATGGTGAAGTTAGGGTGTTACTACACCAATCGATCGAGCAACGATCGATAGTAAACTGAAATCAGTCGACGATGCGGCATAGTAGGAACTGTCGATCGACGTCGACTGATCTAATTTTACATCAATCGATGACATCGATCGGCGATCGATCAATTGGTATGGTAACACCCTTAGATTTTTTTCTCAACGAGCCCACTTGTACTCTGGCTTGGGGGGAGGGAGTCTCACTTCTATAGGTAGTAATTGTTTGTATTCTTTGGTTAAACTTAGGAGCAACATAATGCAACTATGCATTGCAACATACAGCAAATACAATATCACTGTATCGCGTCACTTCTTGCTGACTTGTCTTGAATTGGAAGTCCTTAAGGCTGATTTACTCTGAGTCAGTCACTGGCGTCAGTAACTCTACTGACTTTGAGTCAAGAGTAAAATTTCTAATACCAATTTTAGCAGGGACTTCAAAAACAAAATTCTTTTTCTTAAAAAGATTTAACAATTCAATAGCAATTGCTGTCAATCGAAGTATCATCCATTAACCGCCGTAATATAACGACAGCCACGTCCTTCAGAACCCCCGCCGTAACTTCACAGGCGTGGGAAAATAGAGTGGTATTTTGTATGGCTCAATACCGAACATTTTACAAGCGAATACATCTTCAACTTACCTCTTTACTTTGAGTCAGAAGTTCAACAAGCTTACCTCTAAAATATTTCAAGAAAATCTTGGCATCCTTCAAAGGAAAATAAATATACACAATTGATATTTTCTCAACGAAATAACTACTTGGTAACTTTACTCGCCTACTTTCTTTTAGAGATCGTTTTGCAAAATTTTAAGTATAATACAGATTTTTAAAGCAGCGTGATTGAGTCATTGTTTTGCAAACTATAAATGAACATTATGTTAAGAATGGGGCATAAAATCTGGACGCTTAAAGGTATGTTCTAAATATTTTGTCAGGTGGACGCTTCGGCAAAAATAATTAATATCAAATAATGCACAAATATTTAGTATTTATAATTGTATTCAAGTTATAATCTTGTACACGAGCTAAATAATGCTTGGATTGTGCGTTTATCAAGTATATAATTCAAAATATGCTATTATCAATACTACCAACATATTTTTTCCGTAATGGATATGTATGTCTCAAAGTCTCAATAGATTTATAGCATTCACATTATTACAAAGTTTTTGAAGTTATACTTCTTTTGGCGCGATGGAGAAAAATGATGAGAGTTAATTTTTACGATGCGCGCGCACACCGACACCTAAATTTAACAGCATGAAGTTAGTTCTAGGTGGTATGAAAATTGATAACTATGTTCAAGTTGTATATTCTAGTATTTTTATATGTAGAACACGTGTTTCGTAAGGGTACAATTAAACAGTGTGAATAAATAAATATTATTTTGGTGTTTTTATTTTATTTAAATAAAATCTTTTTGATTAATTTTAATATTTATCGTTAATCACTACTGCATTTTAGTTATTTTTTTTCCATAGGCCAAAGAAGTATAACTTCTAACGCGTGTACATAAGTACACACACTCTTTTTTTTTCAACCAGTAAGTCGATAGTTTGACATATGAATCCTGGCAGTGTTTTGCAATAGAAAGGGCAGATTATGTTTTCATATGAAAATAGGTAGGCATGCTGTTTACATCATACAATTTATTCAATATTTTTTGTATTAGGCATCATTTTTAACCTTAACTTTCCTACCTAACCTTTGCAAGTTGGTTGTTATTAGCAGATAAGTCGATCACTCTTTCTCAGTGTCTCGCTAGGACTGATCTCATTAATATTGTTATTGATCAAGCGAAGCGAGATCTCCAAATCAACTTGGGCAAATCGGCGTTGTATGTATGTATGTATGTTTGTTCGAGGATAACATTCGAAGCGTTTATCCGATCATCGTGAAATTTGGTATATAGGTAGGTAATGATGGCACGAATTTGGTGTGACTCAATGAGCTAAAAATTTTTGGGGGTTCTTGAGATATTGAGGTTCAAAGTGGGTAAAAAAAAATTAAAATGAGACTATTAAGTCAACTGACACGTCAAATGAAAGGTCTTCATTAGTACATTTCGACCCCGTTTTTATTTTTGGTAAAATTTTTGTAGTTTTTGATTTATTAGCCATAATAAAAACTAAACTTTGACAAAATTCACAGGGTACCCCACAGTACTGTAATTTGGTATGCGTGGAGCTTAAGTATTACAAATATAGGTAAAAGTCTGAAATCTAGAATAACTGCAATTTGTGCCCCAAAAAAGGATAACCATCTAACATGAACTCCCGTTACCTGTAATTTGAATAAATCTGTAGGTCAAGTTGGTTGGTTATTTATTTCGTGGCACTATTTTGATAGTCAAAGATTACGAATACCTTTTTTTTTGTTTTTATGGTAGACTTGCGAGATCTAAGTTCGGGGCGAACTACTAGTTATAATGTGTTTACCATGTTAGTTTCTAACGTTGTAGAATATTAGTAGTAGAGTAAGTAACTCCAGGTTACCGGAGATAGAGGAGGCTTCGAGCGCGTGACATATTGCTGGGATTTGCTGCGCTCTCAAATCTGTCAAGCGTTATTAAACTATGACATGTGTGATTTATGTACTGAACACAACGGCTTTATTGCTTACGTACTACACTGGACGGATTTCAGTTACTGTTGTGAAATATAGGAAAGCTACCTATTAAGCTACCTAAGAGGTCTGATCTGACGTTTATCATTTTGCATGCCGTGATAACTTTGTAAGAACGTCTACACAAGTAATCGAAAAATCAACCACATAATAAAAAATGATTATGATATGCATACACTATTTTATATACTTAAATAAATATTGCTGGACATTTCACACTGCGCTATCTAGCCTCAAATTAAGCAAAGCTTGTACTATGGGAACATACAATGAGTTTAATAAATATTGTTACGAGCTGAGGGTTCGGGATAAAATAATGGGAATCGATCCAACCAAAATAACACTTTTATTCAACACGATGACGATGAATACACGAACTTGGTCACACGTAATCACAACACATTAATTCACATCACTGTTGCAGCACTTAAAGTCACCGAAATGATCGCACGTATAGCTTAATCCAGACTGACTCGCGAGCAACTACTGTTCACGCGAGACCCTTCCCACGTCAGTCCTCCAGGGCCTCGCTGAGACTAACTCACTCAGACTGACTGACTGGCCATCTCTCCGGCCTATTTATATCGCACACATTTCGATTGTTCGAGAACGATGTCGATCCTTCCAGGAAAGGGTCGGTCCCTCGACACAATGGCCACTCCCCATTCTGCGAAACCACAAACAATAGCAACAATAACACAGCAAGACAAAAGCGTTCGAGAAGGTTCGATTATTACTCATTGTTTAACAGCCTCGGCGTAACAATATGCTTGGTGCATATTAGTAAAACTGTACATATACATACTACACTATTCTATATTTACATTTATATTGAAAAATTTCACTCAGAAACACTAGTTAATCCGTGATCAATATTTTGACAGAACAATATTCCAATTTTGTATAAATAAATAATAAATATTGCTGGACATTTCACACAGCGCTATCTAGCCCCAAACTAAGCTGAGCTTGTACTATGGGAACCAGATAACTGATAGAATACTTATATACTTTTTTTTTGTAAATATTTCCTTATAACATATAGAAAAACATCTAGACTCATAGATATAACATAGATTTAACATTTTTCTTTCCTGCTTCCTTTTGCTTTTTAGTTTATCTAAGTTTTTGTTATCTGCCTTACAAATCGGAGGGCAACTTGGAGCGGAGGGCGTTATAAAGCGTTTCGTATTTACGATACGTCTATTTTCGCTTTATAGCCGCTTATATGCCTACTAATTTTCCCTGCTGTTATATATCACGCGATTTATATAATGACCTCCAGACTTCATAAGAGAAACGATTATTTAGTAGTTTTAATTGCAGCCGGACTTGAAATATTAGGTACATATTTTCTGAGTGCCAAAAGTTCAAGTATTTTGACTTTCATAAAATTGTAAAGTATCGGTGTTTTACAACGCCGTACAAGAGTACTAATAATATACTATTTCAATAGAAATGTGTTATATCTTACTAGCTGTTGCCCGCGATTTCGTACACGTTACACTACTAAATGTGTAGGTATCCTAGAAATAAAACTAAACTCGCTGATGCAACTTAGCTTGACACTCCATTTTAATCCCATGGCAATTGATTTATCTGATAAAAGGTAGCCTAAGTGGTAATCTACGTATACCAAATTTCATCGGATTGGGTTCAGCCGTTACGACGTGATTGAGTAATAAACAAACAAAGAAATAAACAAACATCCAAACTTTCACATTTATAATATTAGTATGATTGTTCGGTATTGGAATTGATTGGAAATAGGCTAGACAATTTGGAGGATACATCAAAACCTCATTTTCTGGATATAGCCTCATTGGCTGAACGAAGGTTACTGATACTGTCAACGCGTCTCTACGAACTGGACAGTACTCACCCGCTTCCCTCATTGCACGCGTCTAACAAACAATATAAAATAGTTTACAGCGCCGGCCGGCGGCTAAGGGGTAGTTTTCGCGCGTGTTACATCCCTCAAGAAGACGACATACATCTCTCATCAACCAGCCTATGGACAAAAGAATTGTGGCTTTCACAGGGCATGCAGGAAACGCATGACGGATTAAACCAAGGTTAGTCACCGCTCGCATCAGCTTCTTACTGAATTCCCGTACAGTTATGTATATACAATAATGATTTAATCTTATCCTGACGTTAATATGTAAGCAATAATTTAATTAATATATAAAATGTTGTGTAAAAAATTTAAGTACAAGTAAAAAGATGAAATAAATGACTATTCAGACGACCTCTGTGACACAGCGGGTGAATAGTCAACTGAGACGCAGGAGGTTGCGGGGTCGATCCCCGCTGTGGGACAAAATTGTATGCATGGTGTGCAGATATTTGTTCCGGGTTTGAGTATTTTTCTATATATTATGAGTATGTATTTACAAAAAAAAAGTATATAAGTATTCCATCAGTTATCTGGATCCCATAGTGCAAGCTTTGCTTAATTTGAGGCTAAATAGCGCGGTGTGCAATTTCCACAATTATTTATTTATTATGACTATGAAATATTAATGGTAATTCATAGTAGTCTGATTTCATTTCAATAAAATAATATTTCTCTCAACATTTGGCATATGACTACCAATTTCTTAGCCAAAGCCGAATGTAAATTCGGGGTTCTTTTTCATAAATGGCGAAGCAATTCGCAGTTTATTTGGCATTTAAGCAAATTTAGAGGATCCCTTCTCTGCTGGCATTTTGTTTTATGTGTCTGCTCGTTACCGGCGGCGGCCGCGCGTGAAGTTACGGCCGCGCTGGGCCGCGAGCCTCCGATACGCACTACCATGTTGAAACGCAGCGGGAAGAATTGCACGCTGGTATACTACAATACACACTGTTTATTGCACTCACAATAAATATTCCTAAAGGTTAGGTACAAATATGCAATCATTATGGACCTTGCTACGCACAATAATACAGGCTCTTGCTATTTAAACTAATTATATTGCAGGGACGGTTTCTACACAAAAATATAAAAAATAAATGTATACATAAAATTTTCTTGTTTTAATATCAAAATCTCAAGAAAATCGATATAATGCTGCTCGACAAAATGTATCACTAGAGTATAGTACGATGCCACAGATTACTAAAAAGTTACTACTAGCTATTCAACAACCCCGCTTGTTTAATGACCACTCCCAGTCAATGACCCAACCCGGTCAGTGGATTCAACAAGTCAACAGTACGGCGCGTAAGGCCGGGTGGTAAGTACCTGTTGTTATGTTAGGTACAAACACTCAAAACTTTTTTAATTAAAAATAATATTATTAAATTTTAGTTTCAAAAATATACTCCGTGATTATTTGTAGTTTGAATTGCAAAACATCTACTATTTAAGGAGGGTAAACGACAACACTATCCATTTTTTATTTTGTTAGGCATTATATTGAAGATAATTAAAATCTATTTGACACATAGGTGTTGGAAGTTTAAAACATTAATTATTTGATCACAATATTCTGCTTTGAAAACTGGCCTCAAAAGTTTTTGTCCCAAATTGTCAATACAGTCCCGCCGCAATCAAATCAACCAGTGTGTAATGTGCCCAAATCGCACCCTCAGGGAGCCGATGCTACTCGCATCTCACTACAATATTTTTATATTTTTACTGCATTTCCGTGCAATCCCGCAAACGGCTAACGTCCAGTTTCTAACAAAAACTTCATATCTACTGCACGGTAAACACGACGCTTTTGTTTTCTCGAATTAACGCTGCTGTTTCAAAATACGAATATATAATTTTTCCGTTTTAATTGTCCATACGTTTTAGTATGTGTCTATTTGTCCATGCAACTACCATATGAGGCAGATATTAATATGTAATTAGTCATAAACACACTGGGGGTAAGGTGATAAGCCGTGAATGATTCGGCAAACATTACGTCCTATATTTTCTGTATCATGAGAGGTTACTGTTTGGTTCACTTTAAAACAAACTATATGTAGGTACTCTCAAAAGCAGTTTGTACCTTAAGCTACCATTCTATTGACTCTAATCTCCAAAGAAATCAATGAAAGTAGGTTTTGTATCGCTACGCTGGGGATCCGCGAAACTGTCTATTGTTTGAAAAATAAAGACAGTAAATCTATTTCCCTTTTCAATTCCCTAAGAATCCACGTTACTCATAGAGTCCGGTCCCTTGTCAAATAAAAACTTTTCCATGTCTTATTGAATCAATTACTTTAATGGGCATGAAGCTACTGGACTTTAGTGTTTTTCTTTTTACATTTTGATTGAATTGAAAAGTCGATGGACCGTTACATGCTTGGTGCTTGATAGAAGACATTAAATTCAATATTGTATTGTAGTTAGGGGAAAACAGCTACAATATTTCATGGTAAAACGTCAATTCACAGAATTGAATATTCCTACAAAAGGGGATGCAATATTTATGCACCCTGGGGTAAAATTATTCGGTAAGAATCGACTCAGCAAATTGGTTTTCCCCTATAAGCACAAAAATGTTAAGATGGCACTTTTCCCGTAAAGGCGAAGTACCCAAAACCAGAACTCTATAATTTTTGTTGCATAAACTGGCTTATTGTATTAAATAAAAGGACTGACATTCCAAGACAAGAATTCGAAACACCCATGCAGGCTGTAGTAGTAACTGAACTAAATCACAAAGGGATTAATTGGGTTTATTCAATGGCTAGCAAACTTGATTGAACAGGTAGGTATCCACGTGCTCAACCCTGGAACGGAATGCACATTTCAACCGCCTAAGGATATTCCAATGTAATTTTCCAAATCAATAAATGGTATAGGTAAAATAATATCTAAACTAAAATGATTATTCACTGAACGATTAAATGCCAACAATTTGTTCCGTGTTTGATGTAATTAATGTAAATAAAACCGTGGTTTTAATTAAATAAACTTTTAGTAAACTGGTTAACGCAAACTTTAATGAGGTCAAATTTATATGTTTGCATTAAACGTTTAATCGGCCAAAAATACGCAGATGCAAAAAGCCTGAAACTATAAAATAAACATGTGTTGCTTTCGCGAAAAAAGGGTTGCAGTTACGTCAGTAACAAGTAAAATATGTGCCAAAAATATCTATCTATCTGAGTAGTGGCACTACATCTTTACAAATAGCCAAAGAGGGACATATACGCAAAGGTTGAGCCATACCTCCTCCGGCTTATGTCTCAGGAATCGTAAAATATTTCACGGACCGCGCACCATACCCTATCGCCTGTTCCAAGAATTCCTATCCTTTCTAGAAGCGACAACTTGACTTTATGAAAGCACCTACGAGCCTTTTTGATATAGGCTTACTGGTAAATTGGGAAAAATTTGATGATTCACGACTGGAAGCCATGTAATATTTTTAGAAACCATGATTTAGGTATAAACAGACTAAACTTTCAAGAATTTTAAAACCATCACAAATATTTCAAGCCTAGACGGGACTTGAACCCGCAACTTTCCTCTTGATACGAGGATGCACTAACCAACTGTGCTACCAGGCCAATCCTCGTCCGGGTTTTAAAATTCTTGGAATTTTCCGTATATGTTCGGATAACACTATAAAAATTAAAATACTATTTAGACTAAACTTTGTTTAAACGTAGGATGCTCATTGTTGAAATTGAAGGGTTACCACAGAGGGTTATAGATAAATAAGGTTTTTATTTAATTCATTTTTTATTGTGTAAAGTGTTATTAGGTACCAAAGGGTAAAACTTACCAAAGTTGCATGTTTCAACGCTAAATAAAGTAAAGCCAAGGTGTTACTTCATTTTTGGTGTTTTGAGTTAGGAACATAAATAGACAGACACAACCTAACTTTCGAATATAAA
This sequence comes from Philereme transversata, assembly GCA_963924445.1. Lineage (NCBI taxonomy): Eukaryota > Metazoa > Arthropoda > Insecta > Lepidoptera > Geometridae > Philereme > Philereme transversata. Next base: position 13,239,748 of record OZ004353.1, read on the forward strand.
ACATAATTTGAATTTATCATGCTAAATAAACCTAAAACTTTTAAAATCTTTTTCAGTCCGTAATGAACGTCGGCAAGTGGAAAATTAAAAGCGTTTCTGCTAGTTTAAAGTTTGCTGGCTAATTTAGCGTTTCCAGCTTGCTTGTATTTCCCAGAAGCGTGTAGTGAACTCTACGAGAATGTTGGGGCCCAATTTAGTCCGTAACTGCATCTGAATGTTACCATATCCCTGGAACAAGTGAAGATTGAGGCGTAAATGGTTTTCTTGTCGTAAACTGCGTGTCTTGTTATACTCGGAGGCGGAGTTTATGAGAACACTCCACTTTTTACTTTACACGGACAATGGTTCGATGTTTTTATTTGGTTGGAAAATTGAGTTGTCCATTCCAAAAAAGGCAAATAAGGACATACTTTGGCTCCATAATAAATTACAATAATAATACAATCTTAAAGTGATTGTCGTACCTTGGTTAGACATAAGAAACTATCATAATAATAGTTTCATTCAATGATACATTTTAAACTATCTTCGTAAGAGATAAGTACTTACGTATAATAGCCTCTATCAACACCTGCGTCCAAGTTGAATATGCAATACCATTTCAAAGATACAATATCCCATTTTTGGCGCGGGCTTTTGTCGCGTGTGCACGAAAATCGATTGCATTTTTATTGAAAATCCAGACAGAGTGGATATGTTGATTGATGCAACGTAAATAAAAACAGAATATTTGAACAACGTATTCATGATAAAAGAGGAATGATTTGGATAAATTATGTGATATGGCTTGGGTCAAAGTACCATAATTCAAAAAGCAGGGCAGTTCATTAATCTTGGCGTCCCGGGCAGCGTTGGATCTAGAGACTGCCCACAGGGGCAGGTGCCAGTTTTTTTAAAGTGAAACTTTTATTACATCGTCTCAAACTTTTTCATCTGTGTGTTGCATGTCGCGTGACGGTCGGCCGCGGAGTAGGGATAAAGTGAAAAGCGCTCGTCAGAGCAGCCGAAGCTAATATGGCGGCGCCTATAGTTCGCATCAGCTGACCGTGTAGTGTATAGACTATTACTCAATTGTTCCCACGAAAATTTTTAGTTAAATGTCTATAATGTGAAACAAAGTTTCACTTTTACCGAGGTTTCATAAAACCACACAATCCTTTTTTTTTATACGACCTATGGAGCAAGCATATGGTATACCTGATGGTTAGTGGTAACCATCGCCTATTACAAAATATTACCTCGTAGGGCACGCACCTTAGATACATGCTCACGGTGCACTGCCCTGCGTTCATCATTTAAGAACATTCAGGTGTAAAGCTCATGTGCTTGTAATTTCACCGGCAACCATACCCTTTAAACCGAAACACAGAAATGCTGCTTGACGGTAGTACTTCCCCGGGTGAGCCCTTTCACAATGAACTCTACTAATTAACTACTACTACCTACGGAATTAAACGAATACACCACATCAAGAGCATTTTCTTCAATGGTACGAAAGCACTGATTACATCTCTGAGATCTGTGGGAAAGTTAACGCTGCCGTTTATTTTATTTGTTATCAGGGTATCCAGTATAAAATGCAACCGGAGGAGGCAGGATGCTGAGGGTAATACTGTAAAGTACACTTCACCTGTAAAAGCATACGCCAACTGGACCGACCGAGGAGCATTTTATTGCCATTTAAGTTCATTTCTCATGAAAATCTGTTTTGCTTGCCGTAACAACGTTTGTTGCTTGGCTTACTTTCCGCCTTCGATGTTTTTATTTATTGGTTTTGCTTCTTGAACTGTGGGTAAATATATTAGCTCATTATCATCATCATAACAAGCATAGGACATTCACTGCTGAACATAGATTTTCAGAGCGACCAATCTTATGCAGCCTGCATCCAACGGTTTTTTTTATAAATTATAGGCTAGCGTTTGACCACTACCTCGCCTGATGTTAAGCGATGATGCAGTCTACGATGGTACACGCTTGCCTAGAAGAAACCTATTCACTCGTGACTTGGAAGTTGGTTGATGGTTCCCAGCAAACTTTATCAGGTCATCTTTCCATCTAGTAGGGGGGGGCGTCTTAAGCTGCTCTTTTCAGTGCGTGGTCTTCTCTCAATAACCTTTCTGCCTCAAAGGCCGTCAGTTCGTCGAACTAGCTAAGTTTAGCTACGTACCTATACCATAGCGTACTGACTCGCTATAAACTTCCACAATTATTTAAATTGATTAAAAGTGAACAGGTAAACGTACAACATATTCTTCAAAACTAAAATAGTATACTAAATTAGTATAACTAGTGGTTCGTCCCGAACTGAGATCTCGCGAGTTTTATCTGCCATAAAAACAAAAAAATTTATTTGTAATTTTTGACTATCAAAATAGTGCCACGAAATACATAATCAAATAACTCGACCTACAGTTTCATTCAAATTACAGGTAACTGGAGTTCATATTAATTGAAAAATATTTTTGAGGTAGAAATTGCAGTTATTCTGGATTTCAGACTTTTCTCTATATTTGTTTTGCTAAAGCTACACGCATACCAAATTTCAGTACTGTGGGTTCACTGGGGTACCCTGTGAATTTTGTCAAAGTTCAGTTTTTATTATGATTAATAACTCAAAAACTACAAGAATAGCAATTAGTGCCTATTCATTCATACGAGTTCTAATGGCTTGCCTACTAAAGGTTTCGGCAGAATAACAGCGCGTCGATCGCTGCAGTATCACATACATACCTACTTACCTCTTTTTAGTTTTTCCCTGTTTACATTGTATATTTATTATTTCATTCTATTGTTCCTATATTTGTAGTATGTAATTTTCTGTTTTCTCCTACTTGTGCTTTCTCTTTGATGTTATACCTTTTGAATGTATTGTGTGAATTTGTGTGTGCTATAGTAGCAAATAAATGTCTGTATATGTATATGTCTAAGAACGTTACGTAAAAAAAACGGAATCGGAATGTACTAATGAAGGCCTTTCATTTAAAGTAGGTACTCTTGGTTATTCAAATTTATTATATTGGTATTTATAGTCTATTTTGATATGAAATATAGTACTTACTTAAAATAAAATGTATTTTATGGTATCCCTTGATAAATTATTCGTAATATTAATTAGAACGCATCACAACAAATGCACAGAAATGTTAATATGAATTAACCTAATTAAATACCAAAATTTGAAATACAGTTTTCATGAGAACTTGATGTATCAAATCCAATTATTTCTTGTATTTCATCATATTTATTGGTTTAAATAATATTTATGGATCAAACTTGTGAAGTTGTGTGATGATTAACATGCGTGTAATAAGACTATTTATATTTTCATATAAGTATCGTTAAGATTTAAATCTATTTACTCCTATAAAGAATACCTTAAGTAACCGCGCCAACCCACAATCACGATTCCCAACAAAATCAAGTGACCGTCCGGTCCCAGAGAGCCAAAATATACTATAGCGCTATGTTCCAATGCCTTGTTTGATAAGTTAATATTTTTTATTTCTGTGTGTCGTGTCATTTCGTTACTTTCGCGTGTAATGGCTATGTTATATAATTATATTGTTGCAGTTATAACGTACAGACGCGCTCTATAACTAGTATTTTTCCTCTAAGATACGTCCGCTATTTATAAGGTTTTGATTTGTATCACGGAGCTAAATGCCCCGTTGACATGAACCCTAATCCAATTTTCGTAGCTCAACAGTCTTTGGCATAACAATCGGTTGATATAAATCATTTTAGTAGTATAATTAAAGGAGCTTACTGCCGACTCGCGGGTCGACTAACAAACGTCAATAGCGACGGGTCAACAACTGAAAAACAATAAGAAATAGAAAAAACTCATTAGTCACGCGAACTAACTCAATTCGATATTCGCATTCAGGACTTTACATTTCATACTGTTAGAAACTTGAATACTAGTAATTTGCCCCGAACTGAGATCTCGCGAGTATCCTATAAAAACAAAAAAATAATCAATAATACAAATAATATCAAAATAATGCAACGAAATAACAAACCAACTAACTTGACCTACAGTTTTATTCAAATTACAGGTAACGGGAGTTCATGTTATTTAGTTCTCGTTTTTTGGGGTAGAAATTGCAGTTATTCTGGATTTCAGACTTTTGCCTATATTTGTATCACTAAAGCTACACGCATACCAAATTTCAGCATTGTGGGGTCACTGGTGTAACTTGTGAATTTGTCAAAGTTGAGTTTATATTATGGCTATTTACTTAAAAACTACAATGTTTAAACTAAAAATAAAAACGGAGTCGAAATGTACTCACAAAGACCTTTTATTAGGCTTGCCATTTGACCGGATAGTCTCATTTTGTTTTTTTTTTAGGTACCCCTCTTGAACCCCAATATCTTAACAACCTCCCAACATTTTTAGCTGATTGAGTCACGCCAAAATTGTGCCACTAACTACCTATATACTAAATTTCACGATGATCGGATAAACGCTTCGAAAGTTATCCTCGGACAAACAAACATACATACATACATACATACAACGCCGATTTGCCCAAGCTGATTTGGAGATCTCGCTTCGCTCGATCAAAAATGCGCTTCACATAATACTAGCTGAACTGGTTTTTGTCTCTCTAATGCACTGATTCTCACCGTACAACCTGAGATCATTTCTAAATAACCCAGTTAACAAGATAGGGTAAGTTTAAAAAAACACTTTTGTCCATACGCACTCTCCTACTGTACAGACTTCCTCTTTATAACGCCAAGTTAAGACGACCAAGAGATAGTATATCACAAGTACCTTACCTACCACCAAGTACCTAAAAACAAGACCGAATGATGTTCTAAATCTGAAATATTCAGTATTCAAATAAATGTTGATAACGCGAACACATTTATGTTCTATGAAACATTAAAGTTGAGTAAATCTTAGGTTGATGTATTATTTAAACATAAACCATATTTATGGTTCAACTCTAAACTTATTTGTGATTTTTCATACAGATAAAGTTGTAAGGGTTTTTAATCAACTAAGTTTAAACTTTTCTTTTCGCTTGAGATGCACGTTGGTAACGGCGTTTTAATGGATATGAATTAACTAAGTTTAAGTGAAATAATTTTAAGTACTTAGGTGCCTTTCTAGATAATGTGATTAAATTCAATGTAGATTGAAAACAATGATCATCTTATTTGTAGTATACCAAAGAAAATATATTTAAAACTAGCTTTCGCACGCGGCGTTACATGCGCTCAATTTTCAATCCAGATCATAATCTTTATGCCAAATTTCAACCAAATCGGTTCAGTCGTTTCAACGTGATTGAATAACAAACAAACATCCAAACTTTCTGATTTATAATGTGATGATGTGATGGCCTTCAAATAGACTATATCTATATAGTACAATCAAAGGTATCAAAAACACAAACATAATTTTTTATATAATCATTGTTTAACCTACGACAAAGTTTAATCTTTAAAATAGCGCAACGAATCCAAATGGTTCTGTCTACCATTTGGGACCGTGCCCAAAAACGAATGTCAGCATGTATAACCACCCAGAATTATTGCAATGATTCATAAAAAATAGTTCTTACAAAAATCCTTTTCATTATGTAAGTTAAAAATTAAACGTATTATCCAATGTTTATACGTGGTTAATATAAAAATCGTTAGCACCATATCCTCACAACCGGTCAAACCTGCTCACCAGTGAAGCTTCCTAAGGCTAACGAGGTTTTAATGGGAAAAGAGCACCAAATCCACGGCTTATCATTATCTCGGCCAGTATAACTCACGTGATAACATGATAGAATGACTGCTCTGCAAACGCACTCCGAATATTCTTATAATCTGCATGCAAGCGAAAACGCTTCATGGAAGCGATAGACCTCGTGAATTTTAAATGAAATTAAAATGCAATTCACTAGTATTGTTGACTTTTGGCTTTGTTTACTAGCTAGACGTTTTTATGTGCAAAATATTTTAGTGGGTGTTTTTATGCCCGCATATTAAGGCGTTGTATCCCAGTATCAAAGGACTCAGTGGTGTCAACTCTGGGGCCTTCGAGCGGCTTATAAACTTCGACTCTGGTCACTCATACAAACTTATGTAATATTTTCAAGCAACATTATTGCTTGGACAATGCTCACATACCTAATACAACATTCTTATTCATATATTTTATTATTACGTTCCACTGCTGGGCAAAGGTTTCCCCCAAATCTTTCCAGTTGTCCCTGTCTGTGGCGGTCTCCCATCAGTTTTTCTCGTAAGCCACAAGATTGTCCCGCCAACGCTTCCCCGGCCGACCCTGAGGCCGCTAATACATATATGTAAAAAATAAAAGTCCCAGATTTAAGCTGATGAAAAATGTATAAACTGGAAAAGTTTTATGAGAACACATGTGTCCAATAAATGAAGTAAAAGTTAGAAACAAACGTCGTATCGTATGTAAATGGGGATATTTAAACGCTGTACCGAATATTGATCATTTTACTGCGTATAAATAAAGCGAAAGTGAGGCTTTATAGGGCAATACGAAATTGTTATAGCAATAACTTAGCGTTCAATCTCTCTGATATTGGAGTGGATGAGTTACGCACAAAACATTTGGCACCGTACTTTTCGGTAATCGTTTGCGGTGAATACTAATAAACGAACATTTTGTGTAGGAACATCGTGGCTTCCCTTGACTCAGCAGACTTAGGACCTACTAGATCGATGGAAACAATAACATGTGATAAATTACACCAATCTGGATTGGTCTTTCGTTATTTTATCCTTTCACATGCGTTACAGTTCATGCTATTTTTGTACTTTTGTGTGGGATATGAACATGTTACGAGAACTGACGTCACAAAAAACCCTGAACAGGAAAGGTAAATAAATACAAGCTTACACAAAAATAAACGGTAAAACAAAAACCTCGTAGATCTGGCAAATCCTCTAGGTGAGTCACGAAAAAGTCTGTTACGGTAAATTTGTTTAACTTGCCTTAAAAAAGGGCAAACCTCCGTTAGATACAAAGTAAAAGATTTGAGGGACAGCTTTGAAAGAAAACAATGTGGAAAATCTTATTTCGTAGCACTTATTTTCCAATTAACATTTGGCATGAGTTTCCATAAGACGCTGGACGTTTATTCTTTGGAAAAGTTCAGATTTTATGCCCAATTTAATATTTCGTAAAATGTAAACGTCAAACGGCAAAACCAAGTAACATGTAAACGGCAAAAAAGAACCGTTTGTTTACGTTTAGACGTTTCAAACATAGGCATACGTAGATATACTGAAACTCTGAATATGTGTTATCTGCTTCTCCATTAAACTAAAATCAAACAGTTCATACCTATAGTCCCTTAACTCCTTATTGAAAGCTAGGGACAAGTTGTCATGGAGTGTGAACAAGTCCCTCCAACTATACCGCTCGGTAATCAATTCACAAGTTGCAACTGAAAACTTTTCAATGATATCATTCGAGGTTACCAACCTAGTTTTACAGAACTTTCAAACTTTACTGCTCTATTATGTACGAGTTTGCTGAAATTATAAATAGCTTGGTTTTGTAATTCAGTAGTATTATTTACATCTAATTTAGATTTGCTTGATCTCAAGAACTTTACTTTTTATTTTAAATTCTATTTTCAACTCTAGTTGCGGTTTCGATTTGCTTAGCGCCATCTAGTAAGCATCTGGAAACTACACTTCTTTGGAAAACATTTCACAACTTTTGGCACAGATTTTGCAATAAATATTTACATAATCTAATTTAGATTTGCTTGATCTCAAGAACTTTACTTTTTATTTTAAATTCTGTTTTCAACTCTAGTTGCGGTTTCGATTTGCTTAGCGCCATCTAGTAAGCATCTGGAAACTACATTTCTTAGGAAAACATTTCACAACTTTTGGCACAGATTTTGCAATAAATATTTACATAATCTAATTTAGATTTGCTTGATCTTAAGAACTTTACTTTTTATTTTAAATTCTGTTTTCAACTCTAGTTGCGGTTTCGATTTGCTTAGCGCCATCTAGTAAGCATCTGGAAACTACACTTCTTTGGAAAACGTTTCACAACTTTTGGCACAGATTTTGCAATAAAAAGAACACAAAAACACCGCACGCAAATAACTAGAACTACGCCTAGTAAAAACATAAATGTACGGCACCCATATAGGTCATCACAATGAATACAGGGCACTTAGCCACACGAATACTTTCTAGTCTGAATTATAGCACTGATTACATAATACACTGTCAGAAGTAAGGAAACTGCAACCTTGATACGGCTTGGACTGGGCCGGCTTGTACATTCTTTAAGCAAGACAATAAAAGTAAATTCCTTTCAGCCTACAATTTCACAAAGGAAACCCTTACTTAAGAATGTAAGTACTAAAGTTGAATAATTAGTTTAAATACAACACCGAGAAACCAATATTTCATGCTATACAACTCTACAAGTCGTTTTATATTTAGCGCTCGATATAGCACGTTGCAGTCTGTCCATCCGAGCTGTTTAGTTTTTATTCGCACTCGTTGAAGCTATAATTATGGATGGAGTGGATGAAACAAGTCTAGGAACCAGCTTTAAGAGCGCATAAAGCGGGTTAGCCGTCGCTTCACTAACCAACGGGTACTCGGGTAATACTAGATCGTGTTCTTTTTAACGAGTCTCCCGCTGGCCATAATTCATGACGCAGAAATAAAAACTAAACTTGTGACTGTACTATGTCGAGGGCGGTACAAAATATTTATCTTATCGCAAGCGGTGTACCTATACACTTTATTAGCAGTGAACTAGTTGCATTTTCTTTGTAGTTTCCAGTTCAGATTTAACATTGTTTTACCGATTGTTTACTAATTTTATTTTAACAAAATATTTCTGACTGGATCGAAAACCTTAGCTCGAGTTTTCATGTATTTATGTGGCTCCCAGGACGCAAGTATCGTCACAGAATGTATTTAAACTTTCTTGTCACTTGCTTACCATTCTATGGACTTGATTTGTTTTTAAGCTATTGCATAGCTTCTATCGCGGGCCATGAGCGTGGAGACCGAATCCAGAAATTCCGTAACGAAAATAACCTAACACCCCCCACTCCGACCGGCACAGCGGTGATACTTTTTAGTTTTGCCATATATCGATGAATAGCAGAACTTTTAATGACTTTTTGAAATATCACGCTTGTATCTTTAGTTCAGCAACTCGCCTCTAGGTGGCATTGGTTGTATCGGCGTTACTGCGCATGCGTAATCCCCCTCGTATCGTATTTATAATTGCATAAGTTGATAAAAACAGCTATGCAATAGCTTTACCGCGGCAGTCTCCGAGTGCCACACGTTTTTTTTTTCAACGTTTCGGTCTAGAAAACAATCATTATTTTCGTAAAAATAAAAAACATTTTAAAATGTTTCCACAGCTTAAAATTCCTGAAAAGTTACCTCTACAAATGTGGTACTGTCGGACTTGATTTCATGGTTTATTACCATTTACGGACATGTTTTCTGGCGACGTGGAGCGAAGGGAGGTAAGCTTATAATCTTTGGACTCTCTAAATGGAGTCGGTTTGGCTCATGCCCAGGCCAAGTTGCAAAAGCTAAAAGGTGAACAGCATTATGCAAATCACCATACTCTTTGTTCTGTTCCGTAATTTTATTTACATTTTATTTATTAGAAACGATATATGGTGGGTTGCTTGGGTTCAACGTTTTTGTTTACGCCACATTAAGCGGATTATGGTTAAACATTTCTATTAATAAGAGCTAAAAAGAGAAAGGATTCAGTTTAATCCGCGCGGCATACTCATCTCGTACGAGTAAGTCAAGTACTAAGTTCTTTTCTTTTAATCTTTACACTCTTATATAGGGTGTTTAATCATATACGCACCAAAATAAAAGGGGTTATTTTGATGAGCATAATAAATAAATATGTGAAATGTTTACCATAGAAAGGTGAAATTTATTTTTGCATGTAAAAATAAAGACTTTATTGTACTTATGTTGTGCTATTGCATAATGCTTGCCATCTAACCATAGATACTGTATTGGTGAAGTCTCGAGATATCTCTTGTTGTCCCTTTCTAACCCAAAACCGACAGCCATTTCCGAAAGAGATATCAAATCGGACTTTATTTTTGGATGTCGATTGCGAGAGTAGGCAGTAAGTTTTATATCGAATTAATCACCTAAACTTAGTCGATTTTCTTTAAAATTTGATAATATAACTACCTAGTAGTTTTTTTTGAGAATTTTTTTTTTATGTTTTGTGAAACCGTCTCTTGAATATCGTCAGTATATTACCAAACACCCTGTATATAACTTTATGCGAGTAAAATGTGAATAGAGGTTTGCAAAACCAAAATGCTCAGAAACTGTATCACGAGTACCTACTTATTCTACGATATTAGGTATTAGAAGTGTTTAATGAAGGTTCCCCAGCATTCATATTCAAATCCACTTCCCAGTATTACAATGCCATTGAGTCGTGCCGACCGCGATACTATATTTATATCAATAGTTGCTTAGACGGGTGCCTGTATAAGAGCGATCGCAGACGACCGATATTTTGAGTTGACCGATCTGTCTAATTTGATCCAACAAACGCACACGTCTTGCGAACTCAACACAACGACACACAGAACAGTCGGAGTATGAAATAGTGTCGCGGTGATGTTGACAACCAACCCGCGCCGCGTCCGGTCCGGTCTCGTATAAAGTTTCATACTAATTTCAGCATCCGTGGTAACTGCGCCGCCCTAAGCCACGTTCAGTGTATAGAGCTCCCTACACTCCACGGTATTCTGCTAAGCGTGATAAAGGTTATATCTGTTTGTACTACAGTCCAACAATTCTCGAGCCTAACCAACTTATGTGCGAATTTTATAGGACCAGTGATTTGTGGAACATCTGCGAGACGAATAAGTTGGGTGTTCGATTTTCGGCGATTATTGTCGGTCATCTGCGACTGACTTAACACTGTTCAAGTGTACAGTGTACAGTTGTACAGGTATAGCACGTGTCTTGAGGTTGTAAATTCGCGTGTAGATTTACGAGCGGCGCTGGAGACTGTAGTGGCTCATGCTAGATGGCGACCATGTTCCATCGGTAGGAAACTACTCAGTAACGACAGATCTACATTCAGGTTTCGGTGAACAAGCCATACCTAAGAAAATGTTTTCAACAGTATAAATAAAAGAAAATGAAATAAAATCCAAAGATTGCTATGAAGAATTGTTCTTTGAATCGAGCTCTGCGTTTGCTTTCCCTTTTCTGAACAATCTTTACCTGACTCCTTAGCGTTTTATTTTTATTTGCCAATTTTATAGAGTTTTTTATTCTAAGGGTTATTTCCACTGAATTTTTGCCCGTTCCCGTAGCAAAGCTATAACTATAAACTGAACGAACATGGATATACTGCCATGCCACTCAATGCGCTGTGCTATATATGAATTTTGAATCAATACAATAATTACAAATTTGAGTATAATTTAATACGCACACTTAGCTTAAGTTTTACTAACAATTTGTAAACTTTTATCTGAAAATAGATACTTATTATTATTATAAAAGAAGGTTTTTACTTCTAAACTGATTGACAATGTCCATTATCATTGATCGAGCTAAGCGAGATCTCAAAATCAACTTGAGAAAATCGGCGTTGTATGTATGTATGTTTGTCCGAGGATAACTTTCGAAGAGTTGATCCAATCATCGTGAAATTGTATACATAGGTAGGTGTGATGGCAGAATTTTGGTGTGACAAAATAAGCCAAAAAATGTTGAGGGGTTGTTCAGATATTGGGGTTCAAGAGGGGTAAAAAATAATGAAAATGAGACTATTAGATCCAGTGGGAAATCAAATAAAAGATCTTTATTAGTACATTTGAACCTCGTTTTTATTTTTTGTTTAATTTTTGTAGTTTTTGAGTTATTAGCAATAATAGAAACATAACTTTGACATTTTATTAAACTCAAAATTCACAGGGTACCAACAATGCTGAAATTTGATATTCGTGTAGCTTTAGTGACACAAATATAGGCAAAAGTCTTAAATCCAGAATAACTGTAATTTGTACCCCAAAACACATTAACCATTTATTAAAAACCCCCATTACCACTAATTTTAATGAAACTGTAGGTCCAGTAGGTTGGTTATACATTTCGTGGCACTAATTTATTTGTCAAAGATTAAGGCCCGCATGCACAAAGATCACTAAACGTATTTACGACTAAACTTGTTTCAATTTGACGTATTTGTATGATTTCACAACTCCCTAAATCATATTTAGCCACTAAATACGTTTAGGCATCGTTGTGCAAGTCGCCCTAAGAATAATATTTATTTTGTGAGATTTGCGAGATCTAGTCACTAGTTTATTAATCCAGCAATTTTACTTTTCACAATAAATATGGTATATCTATAGTGCACGATTATCGCATCTATCAGTTATGACGAACTTAAAACGTGCCCACTAATTAAAAAAAAGTGATGAAAAATGATTTAATTATTTTAGGAGCAGTCGACATCAACGACATCAAGCAAAATAATTCGTCTCTTTTGTGACCATAGCCAAAAAAGATGTGGGAAGAAGCTGGTTATGCTTATATATTATACACTATACTATAAATAAATAAATATTGCTGGGCATTTCACACAGCGTTATCTAGCCCCAAACTAAGCAGAGCTTGTACTATGGGAACCAGGGCCCGTAGCCAAATTACATTCGCTACGAATCTATTCGATTTCTACATACATTTGTTGTCGCTGTATCACGTGGTATTTCGTTAGCATGTGTCAAATCCCATACATTTTTGGACGTATCGACTAGCGTCATCGCTAATCGACTGTAACTTGGCTAAGCCCTCAGATAACTGATAGAATACTTAGGTACTGTTTTTTTTTTGTAAATACATACTTATAATAAATAGAAAAACATCCAGACCCGAAACAAATATCTGTAGATCATGCAAACATTTGTTCCGGGCGGGAATCGAACCCGCTACCTCCTGCGTCCTCAGCCGGCTATTCTCCCATTGCGCCACGGAGGTCGTCAAATGTTTTTTTATTATTTTTAAAACTGGACAACCGGAAATCAGGACTGATTTTTCGCAGACAACCCTATACCACCGCGTTCGTAATAAAATAATCTTTATTTTAATTTAACTTTAATTCATTAACCAGACCGGTGCATGTTACTAGTATCGATTTACCTGTTTATACCTGCCTACCCAAGAGTTGTGACGGCAAAAAAATAGTCAACCTAACGTTTGCATATTCTATGGGCTTCATACTTTCGATTGGTATGGAATTTATCAATTAACCAACCCAGTGATATGTTAAAAAAAAAAAATTTTTTATTAATCATATTCTGGACTGAAATTTTTTAGACAACCCATTTGCAATATATTTATTGACATATTTAATTGAATGTAAAATACTTTTCATCCATTAACCAGCTCGGTGAAGGAATTTTTATGGTAGGATCTTATACTATACGAAACGTAACAACATTTCAATATTTACAATCATAAATATACACATATATTTCATAACGCGATTGTTTTACTAGTAGTTCTACAGGGTGATCGTTCATTATCCATCATTAGTGTAAACAAGTTGGTTAACTATCTTAGCTTCTTACTGACTCAATACCCTATAGGATAGAGTTCTGCGTTCAATCTTATTGAAGGCAATCAATTCATTTCACCCGCCTTCCGACACTAACACCTACTTGAGTAAACATTTTGGCTCCACAGTGGATTGGTAATATTGGTAATACATATAAGTTTACTAGATGGTATCCGCGACTTTGCTAGCGTAACGCTACTAATCGTGTACAACACTGGCAAAAAATGGGTTTCTACAGAAAACATCATTATCCTGTATAAATTAACTGATTATTTTCAAAAGTTCTTTACGCGTAAAACATCGGAATTAGAAGATTCCAATATTTGGTGGATAATGGGAAATCGAAGTATGATCCTTTTTTGACAATTTATAAAAATCGGTACCCTGCAACAGTTATCTAGTTTTCTCAGATATTCATCTTATAATACGTAAGTACTTAGGTGAGTTTCATTATTCAGTCCTTGATACATATCTGTCTTGATATAGACTGTCTCCGTGGCGCAGTGGGCGTATAGCCGGCTGAGACGCAGGAGGTAGCGGATTCGATTCCCGCCGCGGAACAAATGTTTTCGTGATCTACAGATATTTGTTCCGTGTCTGGGTGTTTTTCTATATATTATAAGTATGTATTTACAAAAAAGTATATAAGTATTCTATCAGTTATCTGGTTCCCATAGTACAGGCTCTGCTTAGTTTGGGATTAGATAGCGCTGTGTGAAATGACCCGCAATATTTATTTTTTTATATTTATATAGGTATTAACTATATTACACTTTTGCCTTAAAACACCTTTTTGACTTTTGATTGGGTTAAAAGTTAATTGCGTGGCCACCAATTTATTGTGTTGAGATTTCATAATGTTACTCGTTTGTAATGCACGCTATTGGCCCGATAATCGAAAGTGAGAATAGAAACCACTTAGTTGGCCGGTCTTCTTTTTTTTAAACGCCTTTGAAATTTTAAGACTACTTTTTATTGAGCTTAAAAATTCCCTTCGGTCTTTACTAGCCTTTGTTAGTCCAGCGGTGAAGCATAAAATGTAAATTGCACGCTCCCATACACCACTGCAGTTTATGTGGTTCCTCGCAAGGCAGTTATTTTTATATTCGGAAATTATAGTTCAGCAACTTAATAGTTAACCGCATTACGCAAATAAACATGAATGTGAAGCTTATAACAAATACTGCGATTGCTATCAGAATTATAATTTCGTGGAACTAGGCGTTAAAATGTTGAATCTAGGCTAAAAGGCACCAATCAATATAATAACATGACTACCTCTTGACACAAAACATTTCACAGTGATACGTAAAAACAAAATCCACTTGTTAGCATAAAAATTTAGGTAACACCAGACGATAGCACCGAAGCATGCCCGTACGTACTCGTTTGATAATGGCATGCAGGATGAGCGCCGAGGCATCTTGCGCTCACTCCAATTCACAAACGAGCGAAGATCCGCCCTCACGCGGCGACTCGCGTGCTCGAAAACCTGGCAATTGCATAACAAAAACAAACACGAGTGCAGAAACGAGCGTCGCCTTTGTGTGGGATCCGTCTTGCCAGGTGAAGGAAGCTAAACAATGGTCTGTAGAGTCTAACACTGCGGACTCAAGCCCCTAAAGTCTACTGAGCGAGACAATAGAGCGCGAATATGGGCTCAAGAGAAACGTTCTTGTCTTGTTACCGCGAACAATATTGTTAGTTTTATGAAGGAACCGAAAGAACTCTTTGTGGGCTTTGTGTTTTTATAGTTACCACGCAGCTTGGAATTAGTTTTCTTACATAATGTTTGTTTTTTCACGAAGCAAAACAAATAATCAGTACCTACACATTAATAAATAGAACATTATGTAAATATACAAGCTTTATAATTTTTTATTGGTTGGCCACAAAAAGAAGCCTTTGACTTGCATTAGGAATGTTTCTTTAAATACAGGTTTATTTTGTGTAAATTTAAATAATAATAAAATTATTAAACTGTAACATAAATATGTATGATAACAAATGTACGATATTACTAACAGTCTATGGACCAATACTTCTGAAATAAATTTATTGATTAAAATTGAAAAATTTCAAAATATTTAAAATCTCACTACCTTCATCTATTGAAATCATTATCAATGTTATAGAAATGCCAAGTTCAGTAATTACATTATCTAATGAGAAGATGGTGGCTTGATCAGACGATATATACGTTTCGGTCCATGATTGAAGGGGAGCACGTTGTTCAAACAGAGCTGAGGACAATGGGCTAAAGCGGCTGTTTGTGCTGGCTACTAGATGAGCACACTTTTGTAATTAGCCTAACAATGTGTTGCGGATTTCCAATGACAACAAATCCGTGTGTTTTGTCTAAGAGGACTTTTTGTTTTGGCTTTATCATACATACCAAAATATACGTACCAAGCCAACGAGTATGATACAAATCACATTATGATTATGCTGCAGTATAATTTTACTCTAAATAAGTGTGTTAAAGTGGGCAGTCTGATTAAGGAAAAATATAAGAAGTAAGTTTATCTAACTAAATACCATTAATAAACGATTCATTTGTATTTAAAACTTCTTACAACTGTTAGTCAGGTTTAAATACCCTGTAAAATACATTAAATTTGAATTAAATTAAATAAATTAATTTGTTTAAATACCGCTGATAGTGCCTTTAATCAGATAGCAATTGGTAGAACCGTAAAGTTAGACTCGCGTTTAATTGTTTAGGAAATACTCTAGTTTTTTTAATAGTGGGCGTATTCTCTCTATAGCAAACTTAATTCAGGATAGCATAAAGTTGAGTTGTTACACAGCTGTTAAAAACTTTATCGCGCCTGGAGCAAGCACGCGAACTAACTATACCCTTGATCGACGGGCACAACTTTTGCACTTTGGCATCATTCCGATATAGTAATTCCTAAATTTTAGAATTATTTAGTTAAGGTATTTGTTGTTTTATAGATAGGCTATCCCAGCACTTATACCATCTTCTCAGATTAATCAGCTTTATCCATAGGAAATACATGGTCCATACGCCTCTGTACCAAACACTACTCAGCAGCTGCGTCTTTCACCCAGCTATGCTGCAATTTGCCACCAAATGCTGTTCTTCTTGAATAAGGCGTCAGATTTTTTACTCCTAATCGTCCGCTAAAATGCACTATACAAAATCAGTATTGCGGATCAATCTCGCAGCCACATCAACTTAAAACCGAAAAGACAGTAAGCATTGACTTTTCAAATAGGAGATTCATTAACAAATTAAGATCTTTGAATTCCAACAAAAATGGAAATGGAAAATGTGGTGGAAATGCGGGGAGGCCTTTGCCCAACAATGGGATAATATGGGCTAATAGTAATAGTAAATTTCAACGATCTGTAACTATCAGTTTAAAGGACCAATTTTTTTTAACTCAATTAATATACGAAATACTATCTTGGCTTCGATTTTAAAGTTATAATTTGATCATCAACTTAGGTCGCATACTGCCAAATCTATTTTTAAAAAACCACATAAAAGGAAGTCCTCCGATAAAATATAGGTTTTCTATGGAACAACTCACTTGTGAATTTACAATTTTCTCGCGCACGGTCGCTAACAATACAAGATTGACGTTTCGTGTTCCGCCGGGTTACGTGCTACGACATTGCTTCCGTGTAATCCTGCCGCATCTTGACACCTATATTTTTGATATAAATAAATTAAAGTTTTAATCGAAAATAATGAATTGTCAGTCAGATCAAAATAAAGAATGTAGTTCTAGTTTGCATACAGATCTGGCGTTGTGTTTTCATTGTGTAAAAGCGTTATTTATAACTGGTATTTCTGTCAAATTCAACACTTACTTCCTTTAGATATGGAAAGCCTAAGTCAATACGGACGGTCGTTTTTAATAAGGCTTTTGTGTGTGTTAGACGTTAAAAGAAAAGTTAGAAGTTGGCCTTGCGAATCTCTCATTTTAATCATAATTATGAACAAGTTTTTCACCCATAACAATAAGAAAATGAACTAGAAATGGAATTTGGAAATACGTATAACAAACACAATATCAATCATATATTTCGATAAGAAAAATATATCGTTGTAAAACTTTAGATTTATTTCGTTCTAGTTTCACACCCGAACATGGCATCCACGCGAAGACCTACATTTCTAGTCTGATAAACATAACACCTTATATACCATCACACTACACTGTGAAAAATGTATTGATGTTATCATCTAGTGATATTAATACGGTCATCCAATTAACAATGTTAATTAGTAATTCGATTTAGCTTGTGACTACATAGATAACATTGACAAATTGTTGAACAATTGGTTGAACGCAGAGGTTAATTTAATCAATAATCATGTTTTATCAGGGAAAGGTGTGTTTACTTTGCATTACGATGACGTAATATATAGCATCATTTAGATAAAGGAGAAGACCGATGTCATTTAGTATAAGGTTAGTATAAGGATGTAAAGCTATGTCTGTCTACACCAGTGCGTTTTCATGTTCATCTTGCGTCTTCAACTTTCAATTCGTCTTGCGTCAAGCGTATGCAATATTGATTGCCAAAAGACGAATGCAGCTTATCGCCTACATCTGTGCGCTTTGATCAGTCGTCAAGATGGACGCATGAAAAGTTTTAGCTATCTGTGCGGCATATTTAGTGTTAGAAGCAAGAAAAAAACACAAGAAAAGGATTAATCTAGATGAAAGATCAATCTTCCGCCATTAGGTATGTCTTGTAAAACGCTCAGAATATTGCACACCAGCCCATCTATGGCGGCATGCACTGTTGTCGAACTAGTTTAAGGCATGCGCTTATGCATGAGCTATGGCGCTTCATGCATAGGTATGTCAGAGGAAGACGCAAGATGAATTTGAAAGCGCACTGGTGTAGACACAGCATAAAAGACTGCCTTGTAACGAGACAAATAGAGGAAACCGCATCAGTTGCATCGACACGGGCGAAGCTCATAAATACGAGAAAAAGATGACCTGAGCCGTAAATGAAAGGTTATGCGTACGTTCCTCGTAGCGGGAAAAATGTTTTCACGATCTTTAAATATTTTATCTGAATCTGGATGTTATTGTAACATGGCATAAGCAGTTTCTATTTCCACGTTACAGTGAATCATAGTTTAGGGTCAGGATTTTTGTATGTTTCGTCTTTATCTATAGCTTTGGCACCATTCTTTATTTTAATCACTATTACTTTAAGTAGTTGTGGATCCAGGAAATAATGAGCTGGTCAAACCTAAGTACCCACTTAACACCATAATAAATAAAATCAGTGGCGTCCCTAACATTGCAATACGAGAAGCGGTATTCTTTCAAGCTACAGAAACGAAAATGTTTTTAAAGCAGTTCTATACAAACAGAATGCTGTTTACAAAAGTTGTCCCCGTTTAAAGAGTTTCACGTTGACAACCCTATGCAAACATCTCGGAGGAAAAATTTCCGCGAGGAAGCACAAACTTAACAAGGCTTAGATCGACACCTCTTCAGAAGTAAGCTTAACCGATACCTACAGCGTTTCACGATCCTGAAGCAAGTCATATCCACGCTTTTAAAATAAGTGTTATATCCAAGTGTGTTTAAATGTGATATCTCTTCTCACTATACTAATATTATAGACGTGTAAAGTTTGTTTGTAAGTTTATATTGTTACGCCGAGGCTGTTAAACAATGAGTGGTAATCGAGGTTTCTCGAACGCTTTTGTCTTTGTTTGCGGTTTCGCAGAATGGGGAGTGGCCATTGTGTCGAGGGACCGACCCTTTCCTGGAGCGATCGAGATCGTTCTCGAACAATCGAAATGTGCGCGATATAAATAGGCCGGAGAGATGGCCGGACAGTCAGTCTGGATTTTGCTATACGTGCGAACATTTCGGTAACTTTAAGTGGTGCACCAGTGGTGTGAATTAGTGTGTTGTGATTACGTGTGACGAAGTTCGTGTATTCATCGTTCTAGTGTTAAATAAAAGTGTTATTTTGGTTGGATCGATTCCCATTATTTTATCCCGAACCCTCAGCTCGTAACAATATGTTCATCAGAAACTACTGCTCTGATTTTGAATAGCACTGATAGAAATCTACATCCCTGAGTCATAAATATATTTTATTGCTATATTTTATTTATTGTCTTATAGGCTTTAAAATTCCGTGCGAATTTGGGGCGGATAAGTTAGTATAATTGACTATTAGTGTCCACAACCAAAGAATAAGACTAACTAGTTGTTCGCCTCAAACTGAGATCTCGCTAGTCTCCCATAAAAATAAAAAAATATTATTCGTAATCTTTGACTATCAAAGTAGTGCCACGTAATGACAACCATCTTACTTGGCCTACAGTTTTATTCAAATTACAACTAACGGTAGTTCATGAAATTTGGTTTTACTTTTTTGGGGTTAAAATTGCAGTTATTCTGGATTTCAGACCTTTGTCTATATTTGTGTCACTAAAGCTACACGCATACCAAATTTCAGCATTGTAGGGTCCCTGTGAATTTTGTCAAAGTTCAGTTTTTATTATGGCTAATAACTTAAAAACTACAAAGTACAAACTTAAAATAAAAACGGGGTCGAAATGTACAAATAAACATCTTTTATTAGACGTGCCATTTGACCGGATACTCTCATTTTAGTTTTTTTTTACCCCTCTTGAACCCCAATATAGCAACAACCCCCCCCCCCCCATTTTTAGTTGATTTCGTCACACCAAAATTGTGCCATCACTACCTACCTATATACCAAATTTCACGATGATCGGAAGTTCTTCGAAAGTTATCTTCGGACAAACAAACATACATTACAACGCCGATTTTCCCAAGTTGATTTAGAGATCTGGCTTAGCTCGATCAATTATTTCATGCAACATCAATAAAATTGATGATATTCCGTCTATAGCACAAGTGCTTTAGTAAAACAAATTCCTCCTGCTTTGGCTTTATCGGGCAATACTTTCAAAATGTTTTCTTGACGAGGCTAGAATGACTTAGCAAAGTGCTTGCCCAAATACTGATCCCCCCAATCGTCTATTGTCTCAATGGCAATGGGACGGGCCTCTGTGCGAGTTGACGCGGAACTGTTTGTTACAAATGTGTTCAAGCTCCACAGATCGTGCGCGTCTTCTTGCTATTTCCAAATGGGAGTCAGGACTTTGGCTGCAAGCTCTTCCTTCTGACAATACTGGTACATACATTAATGGATCCTATAACTTTCCAGATTGCAACTTGTTCACGGTTGGGTGCGCGGTGCTGCACTCCTTATCAATGCCAGTGTGGTATTTTTTTAATGTTATTTGTCGGGAAACAGGCTTACGGCCCACCTGATGGTAAGCGGTCACCGTCGCCTATTGACACCGGCAACACCCGGGGTATTGTCGATGCGTTCCCTACCCTGTAGAAACCTTTTAACATTTCTCTTGAAGCGTGCCATGTCGTAGCCTAACGGGAAAACCTCAGATAGTAGCTCATTCCACATCTTGCAAGTATGGGGTAGAAAAGATCACGTGAAGCGTGTGGTGCGCGATACCCAATTGTCGATGATATGTGGATGAGCTTTATTACGCTGTCGAGAAGTGCGGTGGTAAAATCTCAACGACGTGATCGGATCGAATCAGAACATTCCCCATTATACAGGCGGTAGAAAACTCAGAGCGATCCGATGTCACGGCGTTGACTCAGTGGTTCCAGCCTGTTGGTGTTGGTATGGCAGTCGAACAGCTTTGTCACCATGGATTATCGTGTTCCAGGGCCACCGGTAGGATTTCAACGTCACGCTAGCCTTAATGATATCATACGCCGGGTTTTTTGCAGCGTCAACGTTCCAGCCATTCTCGAACCGAACGGTCTGATATGTGACGATGGTAAAAGACCTGACGGTATCACACTTATACCTTGGGAGAAGGGTAGGCCTTTGGTGTGGCCACGTGCGTCGATACCCTTGCACATCTCATCTGTCTGGTACAGCAGTTGGGGCCGGCGCGGCGGCAAATTCAGCCGAAGATCTCAAACGGCGAAAATATGGAAGTCTCGACAGAACTTACGTATTGGAGCCATTTGTGGTCGAGACTCTGAGTTCATGGGGTACCAAAGCCCATCGTGTTTTCAAAATTCTTTCTGGGCGTCTGGTCGAAGCGACATGTGATCCGAGAGCTGGCGCGTATCAACGCATAAGCATTGCAATTCAGCGGGGCAATGCAGCCAGTGTCTTGGGGACACTTCCGCCTGGTAGTGATTTCGTCGTTGAGCTCTCTATAGATTGTTTGCAACGGTTTTTAGATGATTCAACGGTTTCTTCTGTATTTTATCATAAATAATTGTATATTCTTTCCCTTATTAAATAAAATTGATACTCGTAATTAAATACTGTGGTGTAGTGTGATTATATTTTATTTCTACTAGTAATGTCACAAGAAAAAAAACCGCCATATTGTTTTGAATGTAATAAAACATGGGTATTACAGTTAATATTCTAATATGCCCTCGTTTTATTATAACGACTCTAAATTACCTACAAGTAATAAAACCTGGCGACATTATTAATCTATTCCATCTATTTCAATAACAAGACTTTAATTTGAATGTTGTGCTGATTGCAAGTAAAAACAAACTCGTACGAAAATTCGTGTTATTACGGTGATTTTGCTTAATTATTTCGAACATAAATCTTTAGATATTTACTTATTATACCTCTGTAATGTTAGGTCGACTGTGCACAGTGGTCACGCAGGGAATATGGCTATAATTTAAAAATTGTATTGCTGGAATATAGAAACCCGTTAATTTTACGATGTTTATAAAATACTGAAACACGTGTATAAAAAATCTGAATACAAGTTCCAATTACCTTTTATTTGGCACAATGGGTGAACCCAAACTACAACTTTAATTATTTTAAGAAAACGCACTAAAAGCTAAAACTTTGACATAAGAGACTGTTTTTGTTCATCAAGAATTACATCTACTAACGGTAAATATACAAATTTAATGCAGAAAGTGAGCAGGATAGAAAATAAACTATATAATTAATGCATGCAAAATCTGTATCCTACGCATAGTTGGGAAAATAGGACGATGCGATGAGATAGCATTATGTTAGGGTTGCTACTATCAATTTACTTAATTTTATAGAAAAACTGATTATTGATCAACTAAGTCTTTGAAAATACTCAATTGTAATTTGTGAAGCTTATAATCCTCTTTAGGCCTAATAATAGCTTTTCCTTTTCACGCACTTGTAACACCAGTCGATTGAATCAATCGATTGTTGATTATATTACAGTGATTTTAAATCAATATTTTATGTAAGCCACATGTTGTTATGTTAGCAAGCAGCAACCCTGCCGCAACAGATTGTTGTAATGGCAGTGAGCGTTGAAACACAAGTGCATTCGTTATGCACGCCATGCTATGAACTACATTTATTTATTTGCACTCTTCATACTCATACATCCGATTTTTTATGCAACTGCAAGTATCCTTGATGTAACTTATGCGAACTACTGCGTTCTCGGTTTACGTGAAATGATACTAGAGTGTCCTTACTCTACATTATTTTTTATTGTAAAAATAATAATTTTATTTCTATTTTTTGCCTATCGCGATGTAGTTAGATGTTATGCATATCGATATATCGATGTTAGTCCATACTATGGCGTCAGGATATTTTTATTATTAGACACAAAATATAGTTACAACTTCAGATTTTTTATTGTGATGAATGTCACTGGTAACTGTATGTGCGTGACAGACAGACATATTATTTAATAATATACCCAATATAACGAGTTTGGTTTTGGTTGCCAACGCTATGCGTGAGGCGGCTACGCCGCCGTCTACCCAGCCCAAATGTGCTTACCCCTACGAAATGAAACGTAATGACATTATTCATATCTAAATTGGTAAGATAAGACTTTTCATAAAAAGATATTGAGCTCGAGTACTGTGGTAATTGTAAATCAAAAATAATGAAGGTATGTATCAGTAGAACCATATTTTAAATTTTTATTTAAGTCTGGCGTTGTTGGCGCTTTGGCAGGACGATTTCAACACCTTCCAAAGAGCATGGTGGGAGATATCGACGGACCTTGCCCAGCAGTGAGACAAGATAGGTTAAATAAAAAAATTTAAGTCTTGATTTTTTCCCCCATACTTAATTGCTGGAGTACCGTATTTTATTCAATTCTAACATAGGTCGGTTGCGCTTAGATACAAACAGTTCAATAAGTTTGCTAGCGTTTTGTTAGAATACTGTTAAGAGTAGTGCAAGTAGGATTATATGAGCTTTCAAAATCTTCAAACGCTCCTCCAGCTTGGGATTTCTACGATCGTTAAAATCTGACACTTGATACTTTGATTGCAAGGAAGCGCTACCCTCTCGTATGATTGATAGTGTCTACCCGACGGACCCTGAGTAAGTATTTTATGCTTAGTCATAACTACCCAACCCAGCTTACTTCAAAACATACTCCTCATTTTTCAGATCCCACTTCAACCTTTCTCAAATGTTTATTACATTTATTAGAATTATTTTTGATTCATTTTTTTGAGATATCTACAATTTTTATGCAATTGGTTCTTGAGGTGAGTAACAGTAGATCTCGCGAGCCCTTATAACTATGCAATAACTGACACTTTCTACTTTCCCCTGGCTTAGCAAAGCCATTTCAGAGTTTTGAAACCCACCTATGTTGGAGAGAAAGTAGAAAAGAAAATTTAAATCCGCTTCCTCCCCTATCCCCCCCCCTCCACTCCTCCCTTTTAGATTTTTTTCGCAACGTCTTGTATAGAATGAAGTCCTTAGTGTGCCTCTAAATTGATTGAAATCCGTCTATTTACAGGAAACTTCTACCCCCCCCCCCCTCTAATCGATAATCGCAATCGACTAAAAACTTTAAATAAATCAAGGAACTTGTGTGCCAATTTTCGTCAAAATTGGTTGTAAAATGCGACCTGTAGGCGAGAACAGACAGACAAATCATCTTTTGTCCAATCTCGAAACTGAAACGCTACGCTCGCTTCGCTTGCGCGGTCAATTATGTATTTTTATTTGTCACCTTGTAAGGTTAGTCAGGATTAAGTAGCCCTGAGCCAAGTTACATTCGATTAGAGATGACGCTAGTCGATAAATCCAAAAATGTATGGGATTAGACACATGCTATGGAAATATCACGTGATATATCGACAACAAACCTATGTAGAAATCGAATCGAATTGAAG
Organism: Philereme transversata; assembly: GCA_963924445.1. Classification (NCBI taxonomy): domain Eukaryota; kingdom Metazoa; phylum Arthropoda; class Insecta; order Lepidoptera; family Geometridae; genus Philereme; species Philereme transversata. Next base: position 13,264,573 of record OZ004353.1, read on the forward strand.
CTAATGTAACTTGGCTACGAGCCTTAGAAATGAAATAGGCTTTGGGACCAATGGTACAACAATAAGCATGGTGAAAAAAACTCAATACGCCCTTATGCACATAATCACCTGCCTTAGAAATGTTGGGTCTAATAGTGCAAAATTCTTATTTGGTAGTAACCCATTGTGGTGAGCCAGACAAGTGATTCCAAGAAAACTTGCAACAAGAACTTAAAACAAGGACGTTTGGTTTGATACCCACATCTATCGCTACTATTTGAGCTAAATAGCCGAATAAACGCCTTTGGGATTACGTTTCCCAGACGAATGTGTGGAATAAATTCCGAGAGTTCTTTGAAATAATATCTTCGGAAGCTATAAACCAGCAAGTTGGAACATACTCTTGAGAAATACCAAAGTTTTCAGTGTGAGTCGTAACTTGCGGATACTTAGCGTGCAGGTAATAATTCGTGACTTAGGTTTTAGCATAATTTGTATCTTGAAATATGTTTATCGACAATATTTTGCTACCTTAGTATTTCGCGAATCGGCCAACAGTTGGCTGCTATTTATGTTTTCTTCGCTTGACAAGAATTTCAATATGTTGCTTGATCTTGACTAAAACTTAATAAAAGAATTGAAATTAGGTAAAAGTAGCGTCGGTAAAATTGTAATCTAAACTGTCTCAGACAACATGTCACACGCGTTGTTTGTCAACAAAAGGTAGCCTATGTTTGAATCCCGGTAATAATCTATCAACACACCAAATTTCATCGAAATCGGTTCAGTCATTACGACGTTATTGAGAAACAAACAAACAACCAAACTTTCACATTTATAATATTAGTGTGATAAAGTTTTACCTTGCGAAAATTTTTAACCCAATTTCATTTCAATAATTTCTATTAAACCAAAATTGTAACCGTGGACACGGTAGGGTTAGGAAAAGCCAAAACCGTTAGTATAAGCAAAAAATATCAACTATTGATACGTAATACATGCAAACAGCTGACTAAAACCGATGATTACTGTTATTTCCACTTATAGGATCAAAACAAACAAACACAAGACATCAATAGTCAAAACATAAGACCAAACCTTTGTGGGCGATCGACAGCGGCCGTATGGCAATTTGTAAACTAGGGAACAACTAACGCGCTCCGTTGACAAATTGCAAGCGGGCCAACTGATATTCTACTCCACACCGTAGATTGGTGATAAGCGACCAATTTGAGGAGGCGCCACGACGGGGTACGGAAGTCGTTATTACAGTAGGCGGCGCGAGCTGGCAAATTGCACCCGAACACGCCATCGTAACGTGACAGCGCTGTCGAACACATTCCTTATTTGAAACGTCTCAGCTTGACATTCCAACTGTATAATCGTAGATATTGAATATTGAAATCTTTATTAGAGTAGGCGAACGCTTGACTGTACCATGTACCACCTACCCAACAACCACCCTGCTACAAGACTTAACAGAATGCGTACACAAATGTAAAACAGTTCAAACAGAGCTTAGAGAAGGACTACATACACGATGAGGGGTCTTTGAAAGAAAGCCGTAAAAGAAACCTACAACAGCCTGCGAAAGCGAAGAAGATACTTTACAACGTCAAAAAGAGCGTAGGTGGCTACGAAAGTATAGAGGAGACGTAGTTGAAGCCTGAAGGAAAGTAAAGAGGCCTTTAAAAGTCTTCAAGGGCGCAAACGAGGCCTAAGAATAGTCTACAATAGCGTAGAAAGAACTACAAGATTGTAGAGGAGGTCTACGAATGTCTACGAGACCGAGGAAGAGTCCTACGAAAGTCTACGAAAGCGTTTATAGGCTCCTTTACAATTTCCTTTACACACTTGTAGCCCCTTACTGGGCCCCTTACAGAGCTAAAAGAGTGTAAAGAGTTTTTAAGAGCGTAGAATAGGCCTACAAAGGTCTACGAGAGCGTATTAGGCACTACGAAAATCGAGATCGTAGGAGAGGCCTACGAAGGTCTACGAGAGCGTATAGAAGGGATAATTTCAATTTTACTACACATAGCTATAGGACTTCCACTGCTAGATATTGTCTATAGATTTCCAGTATGACCAATCTTATGTTGCTTACACTCAACAGCTCCCAGCAACTGTTATTATCTAAGGAAGTTCTGACGTTCCCATTTTTCTAGCGCGTGATCTCCATTTGAGGACCTTTTTGTTCCACCAGCCGTCACAGATAGTATAAAAAATTGTATTATCCACATTTAATAATTACTGTGGAAAAGAATACCTAAGATTCATGTTTGTGTGTAGTGTGTTTTACAAACAGATAAACCAATATTAATTGAAATTCCATTAAAAAAAAATTGGGAACAAAGTGGTTTCGGAAACAACCAATTCAATTATTAAGTTTATAATTAATTATTCGTCTATAGTTGCACTAATTTAAACTGTTACTGTTCTAACCAATTAGGTATTATTTTTATCTGATGGTGGGGTCTACTTTTCTCGTCTTCTCTTTCTAGTCCGCTCTATCCAACGCAAGGTCTTGAAACACAGCAGTCTAAAAGGTCTTGATTGACCACGTCTGTTCACTATTTTTTGAACTTCCTCTTTGCCAAGACACGATAATGTTCAGCGTGATCATTTTAATCATTATTATAAATATGGGATTTATCACGTACCCTACGGGTCTGATCGCACTCACCAAGATGAAGGTTCACGAGTTGAACCGAAACATTGTCGGTCGTTATACCGGTATAACCGTACGTGATAATTCCCGTATTTATAATAATGATTGAAATAAATCACGAAAGTTTTCTACGTGATCATTTTCTGTGTGATAAATTCTGGTTAACTTCTTTTTATGTGCAAACCAGCGGAGTCTGATTTCTTGCAGTTATTTTATCGAGGTCATCCCTATTACAAAACTTTTATCAATTGTAATTATAAAAAAGTTGTATAATTAGCATGTTCACAGCAGAAATGTTTCGATTTCCTGCCGTCCATCCAATAAACAAATTAAAATACTAATAACAAACATGTAAAATTGGTAAAACATAATTAACCTCATTATCGAATATTTGTTTGTATTATTCATTTTCACACTTAGTTACACTCACAGAAAGTGACAAACAATTCCTACCTCTAAAAAATAATTATCAAATATGTATATTTAAAAAACAAAGTCGGGTTAGTTACATCATTTATAATTCAAGAAGGTTTGGACCGATTTTGACGATCTTTGATTTGTTGGGTTTGTCTCCACTTAGAATAGCAGAATAACTATTAAAATATCGGAAAAATTCACGCAAAAAAAATTATGAAGAAAATTCATTTTCTCATACATAGATGCAGCTAATGATGGCCGATTGACAACTGTACATTGGCAGCCCGCGTCATATGCATGTCAAGGCGGTACGAAGTTCGGCGGGTCAACTAGTAGTAATATATAAATTATATGAATAAGGCCATAAAGATACATCTTAAAATGATACTTAATTTGCACTATTCTGTAATCGAATCGAGCACAAAAAGGGTAATAAATTTTTATTATAACACAGGTATAAATTTCCATTAAGTGTGAAAGAATATCGAGTCTGCTCGAAAGAATTCTTAAGTGGCAGCTATATATTGTAATTAGGAGCGAGCGCTCATGCAGTCGATAAGGAGAACTGAGTCGGTCGCGGTTCGCGGGTAAAGGCTCTTTCACACAAAAACAGCGCGAGGTGTGTTTACTTAACAAATACAACCTGTTTTGTTATGTACGACATTAATTTAAAACACACATCCGGAATCGCAAAAACTGATTTTAGAGGTGGATTTAATACTGGTAGCTTGATTTTTTTTTTTAATTATAATAAACAATTTTTTATGTAAATCGGCGGCTCCTTTGTGATGATGCCGCTTAGTTAGCTTAACAGGTATCTACTTACATGATGAATGCATATGATTTGTTTACCTATTTTATACAGGATGTTTCATTGATATTTTAGGACTTAGTATTAAGATTGCTTGAAAATTTAAAATGTTCTATAGTAATGAAAAAAAACTATTTTACAACAATACTAGGCATTAACCCTACCCGTGTTGTCATTTAATGTCGTACATAACAAAACACATAGTATATCAATCGATTGATTGACAGATCGTATTGACCTGTGTGGCGCGTTGCGGGTTCAATTCTCGCTGGGAATATAACAATAATAAAAAACTTTATTTAATTTCTCTCTCAAAGGTTAATACAATTTGTAGGTCCTTTACATAGTAGTAGCACGCAGTAGCGTACACACGGAATAATCTGGCATGATCTCTAAATATTTGTATCGGTGCTCGGTAGATGAATATAGAACATGAATATAGAATTCTTTATGATCTCATTAAACAACCAAACTGATATTAATTTTAATTAGTACTAATAAAAAAAAACTAGTAGCAGTATTCCACTCGTATTTCCTGGTAAATTTTGTACTCTAGGTTTTGAATAGAATAGAATAGAATACTCTTTATTGCACACCAACAAAATTAAAATACAATAAAAATACACAAAAATTAAGGTAAGTACAATGGGCGGTCTTATCGCTAAAAGAGATCTCTTCCAGACAACCTTTGGATGGACAGGACAAAACAAAATCAAAAAGACGGCGGTGTAAATACGAGTATATTCATAAACTTACATAAACTACCTATACTTACTAATAAACTAAATATATTTACTTACAAATATAATAATATATACTTATATATAAACTACAATAAAGGAGATAAACATAACAATAAACTAGCAGTGCGTAGACAAAGAAAGGAAATGGTTGTATACCTTAGCTTTGAAGATAGGAAGAGATTTAGACTATAGATATTTACTATACACTACTATAGATACTTAGACTATAGATATTTAGAGTTTTGACTGAATTAGCTTTAAATGTGACATCTAACGTTTATTTGTTTTTTTATTTTTTTTATTGATGATAGCCAAGCGCTTGACCACTACCTCACCTGATGGTAAGTGATAGTGTGATGGAAGATGGAGCACACTTGCCTAGAAAGAACGTACTTCCTATTGTGTACGTGAATTGACTTTTCCGCCAAATGATAATCGACATATTCCTGAGAACAACTTTGTACTTAGAGTAATCGACTGTGTGAAAATCGACGAATGGGTTTCAGCAAAATGATAATTGGTTAAAAACAACTCAGTGGAACATAAAATTCAGTTTTGGATGGGGCAGTTGGGAATACAACGTATGAAGTTGCCTTTACTTCGTTGCGGCGTTGTGGCTCGTTTTATTTCTCATAATAACATATTAGGCAAGCCTGCGGGCTGGCGGCCGGCTCACTCCGCTCCTATTTATACTCAGAGTAAATAAAAGTTAGCATACGACTGCACGAAACGCCACCACCACCGCAACACTGCGCTGCGCCGCCGGCACACACAACTTTCCATTTTACACAAAATGTGATTCCGCGTTATATTTTTAGCATTAACCGACAGGGAAACTCATTTCAAAACACTGCAAATAAAAAACGTTAAAGCGGGTCCACAATACTGCTTGTTTTGTTATAAATCTCTCACAATGAAAGGGATTATATTTAGATTTCATGTTACTTCCGCGTTATTCACTCTTCCATTTCGCACGTTTTAAAAGTGCTTCATTGCCATCGGAGCTGATTCCACAAAAGTTTCTTTGTGGAAATTATGATTCATTCAACCGATAAACTTCCGCTGATAGAAGAAAGGCAAAAAGCAATTAACTTTGAAATTGGATAAAATTAATTGAGAGAATGTTTTTTTCACCTCTCAAATACCTAACGAATGAATATTGTTCCTTTGATGTAAATTAACTTTTTATCTGAGTAAAATGGTAATGAATAAAATATGGAATTCTTCGTTCCGTCTTTGGCAAGAGGTGAGTTGTGGAGGGAGGTAGGGAGCCGTAAGGTGACGGTGTGCTTGCACCGTGCAGTACTCTTGGCTGCCCCAACTCAGGTGCGGTTCTCATAGACAGAGCTGAAGGGCCTTCACCCTCGTATCATCCACGGATGGGCGACCGCGGTAATGAGGGCGAGTTGCGTAATTTACGGCCTACTGGCGGCTATGAACTCACTGTGCAACTGTTTGAAGTTTTTACGCACATTTGTTCTGTGTTCATCTGAGGTGTTGATACGCACAAAATGCAAGAACCTTCAGTGCTTTCTGCAATTACGTTTTCTCACTAGTACTATTCAATTGATGTATACATTTACAAGTAACTTTTTAGCAAAAATATAACCAACTTCACAAAACAGAAAATCTAAACCAGTTATTTTAATTAAAAACAAAACTACTATAAAATAAAATTATAAAATCCAAATTGCTTGATAAATAATGGAGTTTTAAGGTCAAAACATAAAAATAACAATACAAAAGAATTGAAACCCTCCTCTTTCTGAAGTCATTTAATAAGAAGTAATCTTTTACAAAAACGGATACAATAATTAACAGAACCGGCAGTGAATGACCGGAAAATTGAGGAAATTGCCAAATTTTAACGATTTTCTCGAATTTCAACGTTAATTTATATTTACATACCCTCATATCATAACATTTACCTAGTATAAGACCACACCATTTATGCCAAATATAAATGCTACACCATTTCCTTTTCAAAGCATTGATGGTTAAAAATATTTAAGTTCAAAAATGAGGGCGCTCTACACGTACTTTCTATTATTATTCATGCTCTAATAAACACAATAAGTAAATCCTCGTATGAATTAGGCTTTGTTTCCGAAGAATCGGTGACCGCTACATGCCAGTCATAGTTTAATTAGAAGAAAGAAAATACATTTATTTGAACGCACATGACATCACACACAATAACAACAAAGGAAAAGACATAAAAACACAGAAAAAACAAGTTTCACACTGACAGAAAATGATGGTGTTGTGTGGGGACCAAGTGGTCATGGTTTGGGGCTAGATAGCGCTGTGTGAAATGTCCAGCCATATTTATTTATTTATATAATATTAAAATAAACAAAATTATTCGAGATCTGTTATATACCGTTCATTCAATAAATGAGAACACCAATAATATCTAACAGTCACTAAATTGTCTGGACGCCAAACTATGGGTCGTAGAATTTTTTGTGAAAGGGGATCGCCCGGGGAAGTACTACTACCATACCTATTTCTGCAACCAAGCAGCATTGCTGTTGCGGTTTGAAGGGTTTGAGTGCCTGTCAAATTACAGGCACATGAGGCTTTATACCTGTATGCCTCCAGTTGATGGACACGGGCAGAGTATCATAGGGCACGTTCCTTAGGTGCATGACCTGCGAGGCAATGCTCTGTGATGGGCGATGGTTACTACTTAACATCAGGTGGGCCACTTGGTTGTTTGCAAAAATACAAAGCCTCATGTGACTATAATTTCACCGGAAACCATACCCTTCATACCGAAACAGCAATGCTGCTTGGCGGCTGAAATAGGTATGGTGGTAGTACTCCCTTCTACTTTTACAAGAAACTGTAATACTCTTTTCGATAAGTACCCATTAAATACAATAAAAGTAGAACTATGTACACGCTAAGAAGAATTTTTAACTTAGTGTGCGAAGGTGTCCCGGCCGGCTAACAGGTTGTCAGGTAGACTATCCTTAAGAAATACTATAATTCTTAAGAAAAAATAACATGTTTTTTTCTTTTGCCCTGCCCACATTGCCCACACCTTTCTATGCTGTCCGTCCATGCTAAGTTTGCATAACTTTAACAAGACCGCTAAGTGCGAGTGAGACTCATACGCCGAGGGATTTTGTGTCCAGATTTATGTTTTATATTCTATTCTAAAATTAAAATCAAGTGCGGAGATGGTCTCATTAGGTAAAGGATTTTTTGAAGTGAAAACTTCTTTAGGCACGTTGGGCATTTTTAAGATGGGAAAAAACCATTGAATTCGCGACACTGATACCGTTACCGAAACCTCTGTATATAAGTAGTGAAAACTTCTTTAGGCGCGTTGGGCATTTTTTATGATGGGAAAAAACTATTGAACTTGCGACACTGTTACCGTTACCGATACCTCTGTATATAAGTATCTTGTAATTGTTCAAGTTTTCACTTCAATCGGCACTCCCGGAGTGCCACTTTCTTTTTTATACGACTTGGAGATGGAACAAGCTTATGGCCCAGCTGGTGTTGAGTGGTAACCATCGCCTATAACAATGTACTGCCTCGTAGGTCACGCACCTTAGATACGTGCCCTGCAATGCACTGCTCTGCGTCCATGCATTAGGAATACCTACAGTCGACATTTGACAGTCACCGCTACTTTAGGAACCAATACTTTACTGCGACACACGGGTCTCGCGGGTACTCGCAGCGAATATCAGTGCGCGCATATCGTCTGATTAATTTGCAGCGAATATGCATTTCCTCGATCCTTGTCGCGATGATGACATAACGCACCTAAGCTCATTTCCATAAGGTGCTCCTCACGGCAATGTGCAGCTGGCACTACCCAACACTAACAGTCCGTCCATGCTAAGATTGCATAACTTAAACAAACCCGCCAAGTGCGAGTAAGACTCGTACGACGAGGATTTCGTACCTGTCTAGATTTATGATTTATGAAGTTAATTTAGTAGCGCAATCTTGTTATTTGTATATATCTATATATTAGTCAGTTTTACAAGTATTTTAAATGCAAGGATTACAACTTGATTTTATTTTTATCTATACTAATATTATAAAGAGTAAAGATTTGTATTTTTGTAACGAATAAACTTTAAAACTGCGGGTCCGATTTCATAAATTATTTCACCATTAGAATAATACATATCCCCGAGTAACATAGGCTACTTTTTACCCAACTGCGCAGAAGGAAGGTAATGTTTTTATTGAAAAACTACGCGTGCGAAGCTGCGGATTGGTCAGCTAATAATATGTTAATGTATCCTTTATAGTACACCGCACTCCGTTATAATCTTCGTAAATTTCGCTCCATCCAAAGGTTGTCTGGAAGAGATCGCTTTCAGCGATAAGGCTACCCATTGTATTGCATTTTTTAGTCTGACTTAGTACTTATTTCTGTTAGTGTGGTAATTCAATAAAGAGTTATCTATCTATCTATCTATGAGCGGTAAACTCAGAATTTTCTGATAAGGCAGATTTCTAAATTTCTATTATCTAAACTATCCTATTACGGTCTTGATAGAGATTCAGTAGCCTGTTTCGATAGTTACCTTACCGGTCGTACGCAAATTGTGCAAGTAGTAAAAGAGGACGGATCTCGTGTTTACTCAGAGCCGATGGCAGTTGCCAGAGGAGTACCTCAAGGTTCGATTCTAGGACCCCTACTTTTTATTGTGTATACAGCGGATATTACAAGAGAAATCCTGAACTGTAAATATCATTTGTATGCTGACGATGTTCAGATTTATATATCTTTTAAGCCTAATGACGTGGTGGAAGCCGCTCATAAAATCAATGACGACCTCGATAGAATAGCTAGATGGACTCGTAGAAACGCCTTATTGCTGAACGCCTCCAAATCAAAACACTTGGTGCTTGGATCGAAATGCCAGGTTAGCAAAATAATCACATCAAATCCTACTATCTGTATTCAGGGTCAGGTTATCGAACGCGTGAGCGAGGCTAGGAACCTAGGCATGGTCATCGATAGTCGTCTTCGTTTCGAAAAGCACGTCGTATCATTGGTCAAAAACTGTTTTTTTAGATTAAAAGTACTATATCAGATACGAAATCTTATACGGGAGGATGTCCGTATTATGCTAACAGAGAGTCTAGTACTGTCCAAGCTGAACTATGGAGACATTGTTTTTGGTCCTTGCTTACTGGCCTCTACTAAACGCCTTATTCAACGTGTCCAAAATGCGTGCTGTCGTTTCTGTTTCACTGTACCTCCTCGCACACACGTGACTCCCTACATTAATAAAGCTGGCCTCCTTAACATGACGTCTCGTCGTAAGCTTCATTTGGCTTCGCTCGTTCACGAGCTCATAAGGTATAAACACCCAGAGTACCTTTACGAAAAACTTGATTGGTCCTCTTCTCAGAATCCGTATCCCACTAGAGCATCATCTTATCTTCTTATAACCAAACTCCATAAAACTACTGCCTTCAGGGGTAGTTTCCGCTACCAAGCTACCAAGTGCTGGAATAATATACCACCACCTTTGCGTCAACATATTTTTAAACATACGTTTAAACGCAAACTTAAAATACATCTGCTGTCTATGCAAATGGCCTGCTAGCGGAAACCCCACTTCACATACCTTCACTAACAACTATTACACTATACCTACATATAAATACCCACATTGCCTAAATTTATAATGACTACGACTTACCAACATACATACTTATAAATTCAATGTCCCTATATTTCAAATTCTTTAGTTTATATAATTTTGTTTGTTTTTTTTTTTAATAAAGTCAGATTATCTTTAAAAAAAAAAAAGTGTTGTCTGGAAGAAATCGCTTCTAAGCGATAAGACCGCCCATTGTACTTGTTGCTTTGTGATTTTTTATATTTTTTGTTTGTTTCTTGTGTGGTGTACAATAGAGTATTTTCATTCATTCATTCATTCATTATCCGGTACTGAATTTAGGAACCGGCGGAAGACCAGCGCGCTGCGTACTCGTATTTACTAGTGCGTGGCGCATAATGCTGAGCCGGGTCCTAGTTTGCGGACGCTCATAACTTGGACGTACCTACTACCTATTTATAGTCTATATTTTAATTTCAATTTTTTTGTATGTTATACTTATTGTCGTGTTATTTTTGTAACTGTGTATGTCTTTGTTTTGTTATGTCTGCAAATAAATGTATTTTCTTTCTTTCTTTCTAAAAACTGTTTTGTAGAAAGAGACTTTATTTTATTTTTCCTGTAATATTTGCATAATATTGTCTACCAATCATAATAATTTTAGATTGTACGGTTTAGAAGCTTCGGAGATAAGGGGGGGGGGCACGGTATCTCAGGTATACCATTCCTGTCATTATGCAGACTTATCGTGACCCAGCTACTATATCTAAAACATTATTTTTAGCGTCAATCAGAAACATCACTATCAAGTAAGCCATTGGGTAATAGTCAAACCACAAACTTTTATTTTCTGTGTCTATGGTAATAGTTTATCGGATGGCTTCCTATCTCGTACACCCTTCTCATTTGTCAAATCAACAGAAATATATGCGTGAGAACTCACAGATTGATGGGGTGGCCTAGATTGAATTACATCCCGGTAAAACCTGACGAGGGTCTAACGTTCCATGCGGGTAAGAACAAGAATGATATAAGAATCTGCTCAGATACCCGATAGTGGATGCTTTTCGCGGGGAAGTTTTTTTGTCGTTTATCTACGATCATTGGGGTAGGTGAATGTAGATGTTTTGCCTTTTATAGTGATAAATAAATTTTTACAAAATTATAAAAAAAGCCCCAACTAATACTACTCTTTTGTTTAATAAATTAAGTTATTCAATTTTTTATTAATAACGGTAATTTACCGTGAATTGTGAGTTTTTGAATGACCTATAATATGGACCCCAGAGATGATTCTCTGGGGTCCATATTATAGGTCGCAATAAGTTTAAAGAAATAAATGTTAGGATATTCCCTTGTCAATACATCTATGAAAATCTGATGTATGTTCACAAGAATATTAATTTGTTTAAGAAAAATAGCGATAATTATAATTTTAATACTAGAGATAAAGATAAACTCGCTGTTGCCACTTGTTGACTCCATAAAGTTAATAAATCGTTTAAAGGGCAAGGTGTACGCTTTTATAACAAACTCCTAAGGGATGTATAAAAATTGATAATTAATAAATTTAAAAACGTAATTAAACTAAATCTTTATAAAAAGCCTACTATAAAATATCGGATTATTTAGATGATAGAGAAGCTTGGGATTGAAATTGCTCCAACTCGTTCAAAATGTTACAATTTAGACGTAATTTATTTTCTGTATTATGTATTGTAAAAGGAGCATTAAAAAAAACAACCCGCCTTGTTTCTTGTCTTTCTTTCCTGGCTTGGTCGCGAAGGAACAGGCAGTAAAATTGACGGTTCAAAGTGATCCTTGTGATTTTAATGAATAAAAATATTTGACTTTGACTTTTGACTTTGACTTCATATTTCATATTATTTCAGTTTAACTCGTGATTTTAATACGTAAAAATATCCCTTGTTCAGTTCACACAAGTTTTGATACACAAAAAAGGAGGTAAAGGAGACATAGGGAACTACAGACCAATAAGTCTAGTATCCAAAATCTACAAAGTGTATGCAAAAGTAATACTCGGCAGGATCAGCAAAATACCTAAAACCAGCCATTGGAGCAAGCAGGTTTCAGGAAAGACTTTTCTACGATTGACTACATTCACACAGTAAAACAGTTGTTCGAGAAATATAACGAAAATAATAAAACGGTCTACATTGCTTTTATTGACTATACCAAGGCATTCGACACCCAACCACGAATGTATTTGGAAATGCCTTCAAGATCAAGGAATAAGTCAGACCTACATTACAAGTACCTATTAGTAATATCTACGCAAACAGCAAAGCCTGGATACAATTAGAAACTATCAGCGATGAATTCCCTGTTAGTAAAGGAGTAAGACAAGGAGATCCCCTTTCTCCAAAATTATTTTCAGCAATACTACAAAGCATATTTAGGAAACTATTCTGGGACGAAATGGGTCTGAATGTAAATGACACTCCGTTGAACCACATTCGCTTCGCAGATGACCTCGTATTGTTTGAGAAAACCCCTAAAAAGCTAAAACGATACGAGAGTTAGCAAAAGTAAGCAAGGACGACTTCCTTGAAACGAATTCTTCAATAACAAAACTTATGACAAATTTAACCAAGATGGAAATAACAGTAAATGGAAAAAGGTTAAAATATGAAAACAAATACACTTACTTAGAGCAAATTATTGCTCCCGAAGACCAGACGTCAAAAGGAATCAATAAAAAAATCACGACATGGTGGAAAAAATACCGGAGTCTAAAAGAAATCATGAAGAGTAAGGACTACAGCTACTCTATAAAAAGGAAAACATTTAACATCTGCATAAACCCATGTCTTACATGCTGCGAGACATGGTCACTAAACCCAATCTACAGGGGGTCTATCCCTCAAGGCTGCCAACGAGCGATGGAAAGAAAATTACTATGTATAAGAAAAAGTGATAGGATACACAGTATAACTATAAGAGCCAAAACAAAACTAACTAATATACATACCAAAGTAGACCAACAAAAATGGCGCTGGACGGGACATATGATCCATAGCAAAAACGAAAAATTGAGTAAATAACAAATTGGTACCCAAACGATGGAAAAAGATCTAAAGTAAGGCAAATCAAAAGATGAGGGAGGATGAAATAAAATTGACTGCCGGTCCCGGTCCTGAAGAGCTGCTACTGACAGACTTTATTGGAGAAGAGGCTTTTGCCGATCGGCACTCTGAACAAAGAGATATTATATGATCTAAATTTAAATTTACTTAATGCAAAAATATCAGAATAAAAACTTATTATTATCCCGTCTTCAGAGAAAATAATGTTAATAAGCATTATAATTGCAAAATTTAACAGTTATTTAAACTCAAAATTTGCAGAGAAGCAGATTTAGCATTCTCATCATTTCTCGGAAAATCTCGGAAATGTGGTAACTGCATGCAGTATTCATAAGCTGAAAAACTCATATTTTATCATTATTCGACGGTAACCAATACATAAGAAACTAGACCTTAATAACCATGTCTCTGCATAATTTATGTTATTACGAGATTTGAGTTATGTACAAGATTGTGGCCGCATAAAATCATATCAGATGACGACAAACAACTCACCTAATTTGAATTCATCAGCGTTCAATAGGTAAATAGAGCTTATCTCAAGTGTGCAGTTTAATCGGATGTTTATCCAACTAATTAGATTTTCCGTCGCCTCCACCCTCTCCCTGCTAGTTCTCGCCAAGAAACCTTTAGATACTAAAGCCTTTTTAGACATATCACTTTACAACTGTACAGTCAAGTTAGACTGTACTTCTACTATTAAAATTTATAAGTTCTGAGTAAAAACACGGACACCGATTGTTAGTTTATTAATTCGTTACAATAAACCGAGATGTTTGGCGTTTCCGACCCGCGATCAAGTTTGCACTGTTATAAACTAGTGGTTCACCCCGAACTGAGATCTCGCGAGTATCCCATAAAAAGAAAAAAATATTATGTTAATCTTTGACCATCAAAATAGTGCCACGAAATAGAAAACCAAAAAACTTGACCTACAGTTTCATTAAAATTACAGGTAACGGGAGTTCATGTAATATGGTTAGTTTTATTTGTGGTAGAAATTGCAGTTATTCTGGATTTCAGACTTTTCCCTATATTTGTGTCACTAAAGCTACACGCATACCAAATTTCAGCACTGTGGTGCCATTTGACCGGATAGTCCCTTTTGGTTTTTTTATCCCTCTTGAACCTCAATATCTCAACAACCACCCTACGTTTTTTGTTCATTTAGTCACACCAAAATTGTGTCATCACTACCTACCTATATACCAAATTTCACGATGATCCGATAAATGCTCCGAAAGTTATCCTCGGACAAACAAGCATACAAACATACATACGTTCATACATACATACATACATACAACGCCGATTTGCTCAAGTTAATTTAGAGATCTCGCTTTGCTCGATCAATTATCGAGGCTGCGTAAAAGGTAGATTCAGCGACCTTGTCGTACTAAGAAAGTATGTCACCCATACTACCAATAATGCATCAACAATTCGATGCCTGAATTTTCCCAGGAATTAATCACGATAAAATACAAAATGATCTAAAAGCTTCTGATTAATGAAGAAATTTTAATTTCCGAGTTACTATTTTACTTGAACCCAAAAGTTCTTGGGTTGCTGGTTTGTTTGACCTAGTGGCCAACTCTGGTCATCATCGTAGCCATATGAAATCCACTGCTGAACATAGGCTACCCCCAGATTTACCCCAGATTTAGATAGAAGACCGGTCACTCTGACCGGTCAGGTGCGGCCTGCACCCAACGGCTTCCAACCTTTATCGATCTTGGTCTCCACTCTATAACCATTCTTCCCCAACGGCTGTCAGTTCTTGCTTACTAATCCTCTTGCCAATGTCTATGACCTTGCTTTGTCGATGGATCTCCTCATTTCTGATTCGATTTTGAAGAGAAGTACCAAGCATAGTCCGGACTAATTATCCAAAAACTTCTTATGAGGCCCATAGTGATGTATAACTCAAACCTATAGTTTATACAATTATAACAAGATTTGCTAATTAACAAGCGAAGGCCGGGCCTGGGCGGTCAGCGTAAACAATACGTTTGACTTGAATTATACTTACGTGGTGTTCCGTGAAAATAAACCTATTGAATAAACTTATTGATTACCAAAAACAATCAAACGATTTTGGGATTTAAGTTGACGCATATCACAATACATTTTGGGGATATTGATCAAATTTAACAACATAATCCTCAATCGCAATCAGATGATGCAGTGGCGCAGCTGAGATGCAGGAGGTTGCGGGTTCAATTCCAGTCGCGAAACAAATGTGTACCTATATGATCTACAGATATTTGTTCCGGGTCTGGGTGTTTTATATTTGTATTATAAGTATGTATTCTCGTAACGGAAGTTGGACAGCAATGGATGAGACTTGCTCAAGACCGATTGGACTGGCGACATAGAGAGGAGGCCAACCAACAGTGGATGCTGGAGGCTGGATAGATAGATAGATAAGTATGTATTTATCAAACAAAATATTCAATCAGTATCTGGTTCCTGTAGTACAAAGTTGGCTTAGTTTGGAGCTAGATAGCGCTGTGTGAAATGTCCAGCATTATTTATTTTATTTATATCGGAACCACGTCTACGTTGAATAAACTGCTTCTAAACTTTAATTTAATCAGCTATATGGTTGTTTATTGGCCTTGTTCGAATCTAGGTAAAAACGGAAGATCATTAAAAGTAGCCGGGCTGTTTATATTATTTTTACTTATACGTCCCACTTCTGAACCACTGATGAAACTATGATGTTTGTTGTTGGTATATCTAAAACATCCCTTATGTCCTATATTAAACTGCACTTACAGAGCATATTCATGCCAACGCAGTCAGAGCTGAACTTCGCGATATTAATGTTGTTTTCATACTGAAACTGTTTTGAAAGCTTGATCTTATTACTCACCTACGTTTATTCGTTAACCAAGAGAGTGAAAATAGACGATAAATGGCAAATAGGTACGACAGAAATCCTGGTCAGTGGTTATAAAAAAATCTTACACCTTTATCTCTACACATTTTAAATTATTTTTAAATTACTTCTCAGTCCAAAAGAAATATAACAGCTTCGGTTGGAATGTGTTCTGTAATTGTGAAAAATGTAGGTGAGCAGGAAAAGCATAGCTCACTAATGGTTCAAGAAGAGATATAAAAATATTTCAGATGTATCATCCAAAAAACGTAATTAGTACTAAAAAGCTAAAACCCCAATCTGCAGCTAAATTTCCATATTAAATATATTTATTATTAATATTTGATACTTAATATTATAAATACAAAAATGAGTGTTTATTTGTTTTCAGATTTGGACGCGGTCTTCTATATCTATACTAATATTATAAAAAGAAAATATTTGATTGATTGTTTGTTTGCATTGAATAGACTCCGAAACTACTGTACCGATTTAAAAAAAACTTTCACCGTTGGGAAGCTACACTATCCCCGGGTGACATAGGCTACTTTTTACTCAACTGCGCAGGAGGGTAATGTTTTTATTGAAAAATTACGCGTGCAAAGGATTTGATCATAATGATGTAAAATAGTTAGGAAGCGACATAGAACTACAACTTAATAGTCTAAGCATGTGCTTACTGAGCTCCTAAACTAGGTGTTGCATATTCAACGAGCGATTTGCGTAAGTAAGCAATCGTTTATGTGTGTACATAACTGGGTGTATAACTGGATCTTATATCGGTTTGTTAAAGAAACTTAATTGATTTCCTCGTATCATCCCCACGTAGTGGATACATCATGAATATTTATGAGTTAAAGCTCAATGTTTGCGGGTTTTAATTAATTAAAAACAAGCGTGGATCACACGGAGGTATAGGACAGGTTTGTTTTGACGGTAATTTTTGAAGATGGATTGGTTGTTTTGATCTTGTGAGTCCATAGCTTTATTTACCTATATTTATCGCGGTTGGGAAAGCTACCTACGCAATTTTATTAAGATAAGTGGTTGAATATCTTCGTAGATAATAGGAACACAAACAGAGAATGAAGTCAGGAAGTGAATGCTGGTAATTATAAGTATTTCCAACACACATTCTCAATTATAACATTTGTTAGAATATGTTGGACGAAACTACTGAGTGTAGCGGTTCTACGGCGTAGAAGTGCTACGAAAGTTATAAGAACCCGTAAAAGTGGACAGTAAAAATTTCAGAGAACTAAATGTTTCAACAGTAGGTACAAAGTGTTTACTGTTTCTTTGAAATCTAGGATTATTTTTACATAAAGTCAAAAGGAAACACTATGCGGCGGCAAAGTATGAATGATTGACGGGATAGAGTGTCGAACGTAGTTGCATCCACGCATTTCCACGGAAACATAAAAGGTATCAAAAGCTTTGTCTGACACGAGATTATAGATGCTCTAGAATTTTATGAAATTCCCAGAATTTTAAAACAACTACATTTTAACTGTAAAATTTTTCATAAAGAGTTTCTTTGAAGTTTGTTTAATAAAAATATATTTTTCTTGCCAGCATTTTGTTTTTTGTGAAATGAATGATGTCCTCTGACAGTTTTTGAGCTCATCTTTAACCTGCTGTTAATATTAATAATTTTAAAATAAAATGTGATTTAAAATTTACTTAACAAAAACTCATTAAGCAATAAAACACTACCCTTTGGAGTTTAATTACTTGTACGGAAACATCATTTATTTCACAATTCCCAAGTTCCAAATTCCGATAAAAGAACTGAAGGGGCTCGTCGGACGTCTATAGGTTTGTCAAGTATTTCAATTAATTTTTCTCACTTGATCGACTGGCTCGCACGAGAACAAAGCAATTACGACACTAGAACGTAACCGATAGCAATTAATTTGTTTTCGCCTCGTCGAGCAGACCCGTCCGGACGTGGCCTTTGAGTCGTCAATTCGACGCCTTTTATTTATTAAATTGTTGTTACTACTGAAAATTGATGACGGATTCCGTATGCGGGAAAGAATGCCGTGCTTACGTATCGGACGGAAAATCCTCG
Source organism: Philereme transversata (assembly GCA_963924445.1). NCBI lineage: Eukaryota > Metazoa > Arthropoda > Insecta > Lepidoptera > Geometridae > Philereme > Philereme transversata. The sequence goes on from OZ004353.1 coordinate 13,282,862, forward strand.
AAATAAAAGTATTTGGGTTAAACGAACGCCTTTTTATAAGCTTTATTTTACTTGATTTTTATGTTTTGGCGTTCAAATCTTGCAGGCTGATTTTGACCCAGTTCTCGTTGAGCTTAAATTCAGCACACAGCTACTTGCGCAACGATGCCTAAACGTATTTAGTGGCTAAACATGTATAGGGATCGTTATGCAAGCCGGCCTAATAATGCAAAGGAATATAAACTTATTTCATACAGCGGAGATGTAGACCATTCTTGAAATTTTATAAATAGTCAACTGACAATTATTGTCGATTATTCTGATAAAATGGTCTACATAACATTTTTTTTTTCAAAAATTTCATGTCACTAAGTCTAGCATGCCACTTGCATTAAAGATGAAAGCCACAATGAAAATATAGAACGTTCAAGTATGTTTATATATGTGGATATCACACACAGACTAGCAAATATCTCCACAAGGTCCTTACATGGGATTTACATACGTTACCTAGTCTAGCGGGATTAGCAAACATTCCTCGCACGGTAGCTTGACTTCCCCTAACCTGGTTAACCTCGGTAAAATACGTCCCAATAGAGAAAATATTATTTCCCTAAAGTAATTCTCATGCTAGGTAATATATGTGTAAGCGGGCTTTAGTGGGGTAAATCGGGACGCAATATTTAAAACAGCTTTCATGCCCGAGCTACGAAGGCTTTCACAAGACCGATGGAAATAAAATGCTGTAGATTTACTTTTCAGTGTATGTACACATTCTTTTACAAAGGAATATTTACAGGTTTTCTTATTCTTTAAAATATTGTTTTCTTAGCGACTGCAATAGCTAACATACAACACAGCTTTTTGTGGCTTCGAATGCACATCAAGTTTGTCATCCGGAGAATCTAGCAAACACAGAGTGCACTATTGGAATTGAAAAAGGCTTGTTTGCGAAATGTAATCTAGCGTGTTTGAATTTTACATTGTACTGAGATTTGTAGCAATGTGACGGGGCCGGCGGCGACCGGTCAATCGGACACGTATATCGGAACACGGGGTCACGGGAGAACAACCTAACGGACGTGTAATAAACCGAAGACGTGATATCCACCTTTTTCCGGCCGACATCTGGTAAAATGTCTCGTCTGATGGCCAATCCATTTACAAGGAAAAGAAATTTAAAAGAAAGAGGAAACGCCTCGGATCTCGGGTTTCTTATTATATAGCGCGTGAATCACTGCCCTCTCTAATGCATAATAGCATCAATTCATCTGAAAGTCAAGATATTGAAAGCAAAATCAAGTTGTTGAAGCAAAAACTGTAAATTGATAGTAATAATAGGTATAAAACAAAAGATAAAACAAATTACAAAAGCGCATCATTTATAAAATGAACACGAATGGGTGCCATAAAATGGAATCATGAAAGTTTATACCCTGTTTTAGTTAAGGGCGGACCATTCAATCGCGACGTAAAAAATTTACGATCACACGTCAAGAGAAACACCAATGAGGCTGTAAACAGTCCCCTTCCAATACTTAAGTATCTACTTGTAAAAGTTCATTAGCAATTAACATTTACCCACTTTGCTTTCTCGGAAGTTGTTACATTTTTTCTTTATGTGCCTTCTTGGTAAAACAAGGTGTGCCAACTAGATACGTGAGTTTCAATATGTAGTAACTCTGAGAAATAATTGACGGTGTACAATACAAGCCACACATTATGTGGCGATTATGTATTATTGAGGTTCTGTATCAGGCACACTCTCGAAACCTTCGTTCTTCCGAAGCTCTACAGCTTCGAAATCCCGTCCATAGTTCACAATTTTATGGTGACTCCTTCACAGTAGAAGCTGTGCGACTGTGGAACGCCTTACCTTTATCCATAAGGTCGTCCAAATCTCTTGCTATTTTCAAAGTCAAGGTATACAACCATTTTCTTTCGTTGTCTCGTAACTGCTAGTTAGTGTTTATGTTATTTATCCTCCATATGTAGTGTAGTTTATTTATATATTACTTGTATGTATTTCAGTTTATGTTTATAATTATACATAATCAATAGGTATATTTTATTTTACGGGTTCTGTTTATGTATGTTAAAGTTAGATTAGATTAGATTATATTAGGTAATTCTTTATTGCACACCAAATAACAATACAACTACAAAGAACACCGTAAAACTATGTGATACAATTGGCGGTCTTATCGCTGAATAGTAATGGTGTACCTAACATACTACATATACATATTATACATACTTATACTTAAGATATAAAAAATAAAAATAACATAAATGAATGAACCTAAATAATAACTACTTATTTAAGAAACATATTTATTAATAATAAATACATATGTAGATATTTAACGACAAATACTCAAATAGTGTTCTCTGAGCATACGTTTAAAAAGTGTGAAAGTGACTTGGCACATCTGATAGCTACCGGCAGCGCGTGTCTTATACCGCCGTCTTCTGATTTTTGTTTATCCTGTCCAACCAAAGGTTGTCTGGAAGAGATCGCTTTTAGCGATAAGACCGCTCATTGTACCGTTATTTATTGTTTATTTCCTTTTTAACTGTATTTTTGTTTGGCGTGCAATAAAGAGTATTTCATACATTCATTATTCACTTCGTTACACATGTCACTTATAACTTTAGATTCGTTCAAAAAATTACAGGCATATGAGACTTGTCACTCTTGCTCCACTTGTCAACACCTCTTTAGCCTGCGAGTGGAGCAAGAGAGTTACACTTTGGTACGCAAGAAATGGGAAAAAGTAGAGGAAGACAATACAAACGTTGGAAAGACGATATCGAAAATACGAGAGGTAAACTGTGGACAAGAACAACAAAATTTAGAGAGAAATGGAAGGACTTGGAGGAGGCCTATGCCAAAGGGCACACAGATGACAACAATTAGTAATCTAACCAATATACTTAAGTTTAAAAATTATAAAATTTGAATAAACGGCTTTGTTATTTTATTTATTGAGACTTATGACTTGTACATCTCAGGGTGACGAGCGTTTTGCAATGACATGTAACCTCGTCTTAGTTGTAGTTAGCCTGTAACGAAATTATTATAGGAAACAGTGGGTAAGATATATCATTATCCTGATGTTAATATCTATCTATACATATATATATATATGTATCTGATGACCTCCGTGGGTTTGATTCCCGCCGCGGAACAAATGTTTGCATGATCTACAGATATTTGTTCCGGGTCTGGTTGTTTTTCTATATATTATAAGTATGTATTTACAAAAAAAGTATATAAGTATTCTATCAGTTATCTGGTTCCCATAGTACAAGCTCTGCTTAGTTTGGGGCTAGATAGCGCTGTGTGAAAATGTCCTGCAATATTTATTTATTTATATATCTTTATGGGGCATAGAATAAGTTAATACTATCCTGTAATTATATTTTTATACAATAACCGGTTAGCCGCTGCAATACAAAAATGTATTGGCGTGATCCCTGACGGGACACGAATACAATTAAACTAGTAGGTTTGTTTCATAACAAGAAAAGTTACTAAATAGTAGAAAACTATCTATAACATTAAGGCCCATTCGTGTTCTAGGACTAAACACAAACCAAATCAGTGGTTATATTTATTTAAAAAAAAAATTGTTTATTTGACATGTTATAAATTCTATTTCGTACACTTTTACGGAGCGAATCTGTATTCCGCTATTCTTTCCGAATACATTTTACGCATGGTTAAAATATAGTTCTAAGAAATAAACATATTTATTTCCGGAGTTCTGAACATATACTTTACCTAATATATAATATAATTTATAGAGGTCTCGATACCTAAATACGAGGGGTTTAGATGTATAAAATAGACAGGCATGTTATGAAAAAAACAGGGACCAAAACAAATTAAAAAATCTGTACTGTAGTGTATCTGTACTACGAGATATCTTCAACTATTTTCAAATTTTAATTAGCTAACAAGTCAACCAACATTAAATATTGCTACCGATTGGCCCAAACTATACCTTTTAGCTAACAGATAGATTGAACGCTGTCTTGGAACTACCAACTCGTGACATCTGTCAATAGTGATTTATAACTATCAGATTGGAAGTTTCCAACTCATAAATATATTTATAGAGTGATTTACGGCGAGTTTTAGGGCAGTTTTCAAAACTTGATGTTTTTCCGGTCATACTTCTAATTATCTGTTTATGGAAATATATCTTACTCGTGAAAATAGGTTTAGTTAGATGTTTTTAATCTTTTAATCTTGTTCCAGGTACTATAGTGGCTACTTTCTTCACGAAGCTTGTACTGTAACTTGCCACCAGGCGCTGTTTATATCCATTTTTTTTATCAATCTGTTATAAAATCTGTTACCTGTTTATATCAATCTTTAATTATTAGATAGGCTTCTTGACGGGCAGGTCTTTGCAGAAAGTGATTTTGCTGCATTTTTTACCTATTTAAAGGCATAGAAAGATTTTCCACAAAAAAGGCCTGTACGCAAAAAGGACCTGTACGCAAAATAGCAGTATATTCTTTCACATAGTGTTTTTTTTTTGCTGCTGTGGATACGAGCCCTTAGCGGATTTAGTTCGATTAGATTGAGACAGCGTTCAATTATGCAGTGACGATGAGATCGACACCTGTTAAAACTTCAAATGGAAGGAAAAATACGGAAAAATTCCACATCATTCTCTTTTCCTTTATTCAGATATAACTTATAAGGCTTTCTTCTTTTCTAAGATGTCATAGAATTCTATTTTACAAGCTTTTATTAACTTGTAATTTATGTATGTATATTTGTTCGCGTGGAATCTTGAAACTGAATTTTAAAACCCGTTCCCCTCAACCGATTAAGCTGAAATTTGGAATACATATGTAACTTGGATGACAATGCAACAATATGAGAAATGCATGGAGGTTTTATGATGGAGACGGATGCTAGACCACGGAACTTCTGAATGGATTATAGTAGGCTACTTACTAGTGTTTGGGCTCATTTGAATCTGCTTGCGGTTCCGATTATGAATTTTATAAAAGCTTGTTTTGAAAAAGGAATTTTTCAACAACTTATTAGGCTTAATATTATTATTAAATATTTATGAATCTTACAAAGATCATTCTACAACATTTTCCATAATTTGCCTAATATCAGGCTTGTAATTCTACTGAGTTTTTAGATTACCAAAAACTGTTTTAATTTGCAAACCCGCGTTGGGAAGCAGCTGCTCAAATAAATTTGTTTATTCAAAGTTCTTGAATATCAACTAGCAAGTATCGAATTAAGGCGATGTTATTGAAAAGAATATCCGAGTTCACGTCGTATTTTGCCTTTACCTACCTGAACTAGACCGAATAGTTTTTTTGAACCAAAAACTCGTTTAAAAGCGGATATTGCATTCGAGAGCGTTCCAGTTAGATCGATACTATGTAAACTATTCTTTTGCGTATTAATTTGTTCTTTCATATCGATACACTGTTTTATTTTAAAATTCTCATTGTGTTATTAGTTTTATCTTAATTTTTTTAGAAGAGAATATATTATATTTATGTTCTGTAAGCTAGCACCCGCCTATATACGCGTGGTTTATAAAAAAATGTCTATCTATGAGTATATCTTAATCCAAGTCATAATCTATGTATTATATACCATATTCCATCCAATCGGTCCAGCCGTGAACACGTAACAAACAGACCGAAGAGAGATTTTCGAATTTATAATATTAGTAGATTCTACAGTTGGTATTGGACCTTGGAGTAATACCAAAAATTGAACATAATTAGTAGTAATGATTTTGTGTAAAACGTGTTTATATGAAAAATAATAATATTAAATTATATCTATGATTTGGTAATGAAATATCAAATCGTTAAACAGAAATCCATTGAGAACTTAATATGTACCTAGTTAGTATAGAACTCAGTCTTTGGTTTCAAATGTCGAGAGTGAGACAAACCTTGCGGGTAACATACAAGTTAAGTATCCGCACTACAGGTTTTTTACATTGAATGAATATTATACAGCATTCACTGAAACTTGCTCACATACAACTATGCACCATACTTTTTGCAGTGTTTTGAAGTTTTCAAATGTTTTTCATCGACCCCTTACTCAGATTTCAATTTAAATATGACCGAACCAAATGGCTAAAAACATTAAATTATGAACAAACTGAAGTCCTATTTACCCCCGTCGTATCTTAAAACCTTTCGTTCCTTTTTTTAAAACATCCCTTTTTTGACAGAATCCTGCACACACACAAATACACATACGTACACACACTCACTCACACACCGACCCTTTTGTGAAGAGAAAATATAGTTTTTATTTATTTTATTATTATTTTCATAACTATAAGTTCAGAAACCGACATACTACCTATTTAATTAAATGCTACAATGCGACAGTCTTCTTTTTCGTGTCGATATGGTTCATATTATTTTAAATTAATACGACAGTGGTCTAGCTTAACTAAATGGTATAGCCCAATAATAATGTAGTTCAATGTAGTCGACAACTCGCCCGCTCAAAACTCATCCGTAAAGTAGCAGTGTAATACTAATGGGCCATTTATAATTAATCACTACACACACATGACTCATGGTCAATTACGCATATATTAAAGCTTCTAATAAACATAGAGCAATAACATATTGTTACGAGCTGAGGGTTCGGGATAAAATAATGGGAATCGATCCAACCAAAATAACACTTTTATTCAGCACTAAACGATGAATACACGAACTTGGTCACACGTAATCACAACACACTAATTTACACCACTTAAAGTCACCGAAATGTTCACACGTATGGCTGAATCCAGACTGACTCGCGAGCAACTACTGTTCACGCGAGGCCCTGCTCCACGTCAGTCCTCCAGGGCCTCGCTGAGACTCACTCACTCAGACTCGAAACTGACTGACTGTCCGGCCATCTCTCCGGCCTATTTATATCGCGCATATTTCGATTGTTCGAGAACGATGTCGATCCTTCCAGGAAAGGGTCGGTCCCTCGACACAATGGCCACTCCCCATTCTGCGAAACCACAAACAATAGCAACAATAACACAGCAAGACAAAAGCGTTCGAGAAGGTTCGATTATTACTCATTGTTTAACAGCCTCGGCGTAACAATATCTACAAATGTTCCAATAGGCATGTAGTTCGGAGCGGGTCGCACTCATCATGATGAAGGTACGTGAATTGAACCGAAACATTGTCAGTCGAAACACCGATAAAATAGTACGTGATAAATCTCGTAATTTTAATAATTATTATTACAATATGCCTTATTTATTTTCACTGCTGCTATTACTAATTAATAATAATAATAAATATTGCTGGACATTTCACACAACGATATCTAGCCCTAAATTAAGCAGATCTTGTACTATGGGAACCAGATAACTGATAGAATACTTATAAACATTTTTTTTGTAAATACATACTTATAATATATAGAGAAACAACCAGACCCGGAACAAATATCTGTAGATCATGCAAACATTTGATCCGCGGCGGGAATCGAACCCGCTACCTCCTGCGTCTCAGCCGGCTATTCGCCCACTGCACCACGGAGGTAGTCAACCTTCAATTAAACCTTGCGTTCTAAAATATCACCGAAGTGTAGGAATATTCAGTAAAAGCTCTTCTACATTTCGCAACGACCACCTGTACATAATTTACGAAAAGCTTCTTCTCGGAAACAAATCGTTCAGCTACTTTCCCGATCGAAAACCCTAGATTGATCGTATTACAATAAAAAAAAATGATTTCCTTTACGGATAAAAGTTGAAAACGACGAAATATGGGGGGTTAAGTAGAGATTAAGGCTCAAGCGAGAGGCTATCTGCACTCAGGTGAAATATTAAACGTTTGGGCAGTGGTAATTAATAATGCGTCCCGTAACCTCCGGACGACCGGATACAGCGGAAAAATTGCCGGATCAAGCAAGAGTTTGCTTAAAATTCTCGAAGCAATATCGACGGGCTTCGACGTTAAAAGTTATCTTGCTCTTATGAAGGTCCCAACCGAACCGACCGACGGACGCGGCGAACCACTACGTCCATTTTAAATGCATTACACTTTTACTGAATTTCAAAAGTTTATAATAGTATTTGCTTAGATAATATAATTCCTTTAAAATATTTAAGTCTTTAATAATCTTAAGTTACTTATTATTGATTCGTTTTATTGAGTTATGTTACAGAATAAACTTTATAATTTAAAACTAAGGTAACGGTTTTATAGATGGATATCTCCATCTATAAATCCATCTATAAAACCGTTACCTTAGTTTTAAATTAAAATGAAACGAAAGGTTCTAAGTTACTTGAATTGAGCCTAAATGACGATTTTTCTATTCTTTTACTAAAATTAATGTTGGAATGAAACTTGATGTCAGAGATTAATTGTATGTCGATTTAACGTTGATAAATATAGATTATGTTTAACGTGGTCCCGCTGTGCGTTATTTATGGACATAGGAGAATTAATTCACTATAAGTATCTAAATTTACCCTTGAATTCGAACTTTCTCCTCCGGGAATCGAGAAAGCAGAGGGAGTTATAGTAAACGTATTTCAAAATGGATTGTATTCGAATATGTACGAGTATTCAAGCGCCCACTTGTATTTTATCATGTTGTTATCGATAAAATTATCTCGTGAAACTTTGTTTCTATCTCAAGTAAAAGTTTATACAAACGAAATTGGAAGATTTTCACATGATTCGGAGCAAGTCGAAGTCAAAGATCTATTTAATAAGTCAATAAACCGTCGTCGATTGAGCCAATCTCATTTTACGAGTCCCTCGATGGTACGATCAGACCTCCTATAAGAAAAGTTGCAAACGACCAACTGTAGAAACAGCCTGTCTGCGGCCCTTATTCCGGTTTTCAAAACATTCAATCTGTCGAGGGCAATAAATTGTCATAAATGAATGAATTAATGAAAACACTTGATTGTACAGTACGCCTTAAAAAATAAAAATTACAGACAAAATAGAAGACACAAAGCAAATAGTACAAAGGGCGGTCTTATCGCTTTGAAGCGATTACTTTCAGACAGCCTTTGGATGGAGAGGATTTAAATTAGTATTTTTATTTTTATAGTGTTATCCGAACACATACGGAAAATTAGAAGATTTTAAAAACCATCTCAAAAATTTCAAGCCTAGACGGGACTTGAACCCGAACCTTCCTCTTGATACGAGAACGCACTATCCATTTGTGCCACCAGGTCCTCTCACGTCAGGGTTGGAATTAGTGAGCTGATTCAGATTACAACTAAAGCACCGTTAGCTCCATCTACAGGAAAACTTATACAGTTTTTTGAGGTGCTCAATGCCAAACGTTGCAGTTTAGTACATTGACAAGAGATGTCGCGTTGCTTATTTCAATTAGTATTTTTATTTTTATAGTGTTATAAATCCGAACACATACGGAAAATTCCAAGATTTTAAAAACAAGAGGTAAATTCTAAAGTGAGTTAAAAGTAAGTTCTAAGTTCTCGTATCAGGAGGAAGGTTGCGGGTTCAAGTCCCGTCTAGCGTTGAAATTTTTGAGATGGTTTTTAAAATCTTGGAGAGGATTTAGTTATGTCAAAGTTATGGTCGGGGGTACTATGTTAAATTATAAACCTACCTAAATATAATATTTTAGTACAAAATGGGCGTACACATACTTACCTAGTAGACTAGAATAGATAATAATAAAATAATAAAAACACTATGCTAAATTGCAAAATAAAGCCTTTCCAAAACGACACGTATTTACATAACATATTTCATTTCAAATAACTACTCCAGTAACTAAACAATTCAATTTGTACATATTTGATTCAACAATTAACCAACAAATCAAATGTAGCACCAATCTGAGCTTTTAACCCAATACATTTAGGGACTTCTTTTTGAATGGTGTCAATAATATCCATTCTCTTTTTACTACATGAGAAAACAAATGGACTCAAATATCAACCTCTTTATTGACCCCGATATCGCTACCGTGCTTAAATGTCGCGCACACCAGACTCTACATTATGGCCGCGAAGGTTTATGAAAATTGACTGGGCAGAGGCACTTTTTAAAATAAATTTATTTTTATCGCTGACTTTTCATTTTTGTGCATTTTCCAAGGTAGGTTAATTCGTTTTTAAAATTAATAGTTGGCATTTTATTAAATAAGAGTTATTACTTTATCTAGCCTTTTATTTAACCCTAAAATGATACATGCAAATTGCATTCAGATGCACGAGTAGAATCGAAGCTGGAATAAATACATATTGCGCATAATATGCCTCCACTTAGCATGTTCGATACAAATTGAATACGCCACATGAATGCTAGCCGCGTTCAGGAGGATAAATACACACGATGACTTTTAGCAAAATGTCACAGGAATCAAATAGATTTCTTGTGTACTGTTTCTCTTTCTACTTTACCTACATAATATGGTTATTGGACACTCCAAACTCATTAAAATCCCAGCGTGTACAGATTTAAACCTGTACACGAAGATTTGACGAGCTCTCAGCAAAACCGTTTACCACAATTTTCACTTCCTGAATTAGATATTATCGTTATAATGAAATTTTGCGTTTCTCGAAAGATTGTCAAAAGGAGAGTCAAAGCATTGGGGTGTGCTCGGGTGTAACGACCACTCGACTACGAGTGGCGACTTCTCATGAGCATCCCTTTGATCCACCATTCACACGGCCTTGCCGCCTAATGAGATCGGAGCCATTTTGAGAAAACTGAGCTCTAAACCCGAGTATTATTTTTAAGTTTATTCACTTGAAAATGTCACATACGTTTCTAAACACTAAAACCACATAGGTTATTCACGAGGAAATAGTCAAAGCGATACTAATGTTCAACTAAAAAAACACTCTAAAACACTAAATGAACTTTATGGACTAGACAACTACCCGTCCGGATTATTTTAGTAAGCATTCAACTGTCCGTTTAGCTTACCAAGAATAGTTACTGGAGTAAGTGACTTTTAACATTTAAAAGGCAGGTCACCTTTAGTGTTCATCAGAAAGAGCTATTAAGAGAGCTCATTAGCCCGTTCATTTCTCATATACGTTCATGAGCTATTCTTGTCGCGCGATATGATACGAATTTAAAATTATTTAATTCTACTGTATTAGGAACAACCGCAATAGTCATTATCATTATTATTTATTCATTTACAGATATTTTGCGCCCGGTTGGCTAAAATATTGAACATGTCAAACACTGCCAGTAAGATATGTTTAATCTCTGTTGCTACTTAGCTTCTGAATGCCACAGTCCTGTACTATTGCCATAAAATAATTATGGATAAGTTAAGTTTTTGAGTAGTGAAAACTTCTTTAAGCACGTTGGGCATTTTTTTAAATAGGAAAAAACCATTAAACTCGCGGCACTGTTACCGTTACCGTTAACGACACCTCTGTATATAAGTAGTGAAAACTTCTTTAGACGCGTTGGGCATTATTTTAAAACAGGAAATAACCATTGAATTCTCAACACTGTTACCGTTACCGACACCTCTGTATATAAGTAGTGAAAACTTCTTTAGGCGCGTTGGGCATTTTTTGAGCTGGGCAAAACTATTAAACTCGCGACACTGTTACCGTTCCCGTTACAGACACCTCTGTTTATAAGTAGTGATAACTTCTTTAGGCGCGTTGGGCATTTTTTTTAATGGGAAAAAACCATTGAACTTGCAACACTGTTACCGTTACCGTTACCGACACCTCTGTATATAAGTAGTAAAAACTTCTTTAGGCACGTTGGGCATTTTTTTTTAATGGGAAAAAACCATTGAACTTGCGACACTATTACCTTTATCGTTAACGATACCTGTGTATATAAGTATCTCGTAATTGTTCAAGTTTTCATTTCTGTCGGCACTCCCGGAGTACCACTTTTTTTTTGTCGTCTGTGTCTCGTGGTTATTACAAAAATAATATATTCAGCTAAAAGAATGAACAAAAGACTAAAGAAAAGCTCGCGGGTAAATGAAACCGACAATAACATTAAGGAGTTTGTAATTACCTACAAGCTTTTATCCAACTCGTTAAGGACTCGCCAGATGCCTGCGCAGAAATATTCAGTATTCTTTGCCTTTACACAGCATTGCATCAAAAGTGCCACTCAAAACCAGAGTTTTATAAAAATTAACTGTATTCCGCTGAGTTTGGATTCAATATACCTAGGAACTTCATATCTAACTCAAATTCTAATTACTCGAAAAAGGTAAGTACATACTCAATTGATCTCATAATTTATACGAAACCGAGAAACACAACAATGGTGACTTTATTATTTTCGATACTAAATTTACACCAATTTCTTCCCATAATTAATTTCTAATAAAACTGCTTACTAAGTGCATAAAAACGTATTACTTGAAATAACAAACACCTGGCTGCAAAATGAACTGAAAAGAAGTAAAACGACCTCCGTGGCGCAGTGGGTGAATAGCGGGTTCGATTCCCACTACGGAAAAAATGTTTACATGATCTACAGATATTTGTTCCGGATCTGGGTGTTTCTCTATATATTATGTGTTTTAAAAAAAACAGTTTTCTAGTTCCCAAAGCTTTGCTTAGTTTGGGGCTAGATAACGCTGTGTGAAAGGCCCAGCATTATTTATGTATATAAACAAGTTCGCTAATTTTGATAATCGCAGGTGGGGCCTACAATTAATGTGGTGATACTATTTAAAGCCCATGTCGCTCTCGTCAGACGATTCCAATGATACCACATTTGTCAAAATCCGTCAAGCTGCTACACGATCACGTCTACAGGATGATCCAAATGAACAGACATACATACTAAAATGCACCCTAAAACATTACCCTCCTTCGTAGTCAGGTAATAATACTCAATTTATTTGTTTTACATAGTCCCGTCACTAGCCAAGTATTTCATTGCTTTCAGCTGACGGGAATTATGACGATGCGGCGCGACGTTGAAATTAGCTAGCCATGATTTCATTATTACAAAGTAGGTACTTACTAGAATATCTTCCTTGTAAATTTATGATAATTTGATGATGATTTCCATGGTTTTAACTGCGCCGACGTAGCCAGCCTTAGGTTATAATATTTAACTACTTTTCTTAGCTAAGTACACGCTAAAGCACATTTTTCATTAAACAACTGGATTAGTTCCAAGAAAGAAAGCAAAACTATTTATTCATACCATAACCAAATAAAAACAGAATAAAGAAATAACGCTATTATTAAACTAACCTAATTAAAAGTATAAAATACAATTACCTGCAAGTGTGGTGGTATATTAAAGGTATACTATTGATTGAGTAAATACCTATCATTTTCAGACCTTAAAATTGTCTCAGTGATAAAAATGGTCTCAAGGTATCTCATTTAGTAAAATGTATGCTAGGTAATCAAAATACCAATTACAGATAAAATAAGCAATTACGTCACTGGTAAAACACATTTTTTTTAAGTCATAGTGGTAATTCTATAGAGGTCATAAAAGTAATGATTTAATGACTTTCTACATTACACAAAATTAAGATAAAAGAAGAATAAGCCCACTGGTATTACATTCTAAGCTTATCTAGTGCAAAATCATTTACTAACTTACTAACCGTCCGGTATTCGGACTACAATATGAACCATCATCATCGTATCAGCCACAGGACGCCCACTGCTGAACATAGGCCTCCCCCGTAGATTTCCAGAGTGACCGATCTTGTGCGACGTGCACCCAACGGCTCCCAGAAACCTTTATCAGGTTGTCTTTCCATCTAGGGTAAAAGCCGGATACTTGCGTCAGTGGGATACTTGCCCCGGTTTTTAATACACTATGTTACGTCAGTTGCGTAAGCGCTTTACTATAATTGTAAGTCCCCTCCCGCAGACCTCAGTGTCATGTAAACCGTCAGTATAAGCGCACTCATTTCGTCCGTGGAAGTGAAAATCTTCCGCGGCGAAACTTCGACGGGCGTTGAATTTATATTGGTAAATATTTTCCACTGAATATTTTTATTACTGATTGTGGTTTCAGTCAACTTTTTGTCTCTTTGTACGCATTAGAGTTTAAATTACTCGTTTTATTGTTGAATTGTTTTTATTTATTTTGCAAATAAAAAGGGCAAGTATCCGTATCAAAAAGGATAGTCATTGTAACTGTAACTTCGCTTAAATAGAATCAAAACTTAACTATTTCTGCATTCATTCTAGGTGAGCAAATTGCCTCGCAAGTATCAGTAAATCAGGCATGGTGCCGCACCACTTATGCTGGACAGAAGATAGTTTAGCACTTGTGTTCAAAGAATTGACTGAATAATAAAGACTGATTTGTACTTACTTAAATTGATATAAATTAGTTTTTATTTTAAAAAAATCTTAGTGAGGCGTTTATCTCCGCTTGAGGCAAGTATCCTCCGAAGCATTTTTAACGTAAGGCTACTATCCGCTAGAGTTGGCAACTATCCCTTTTTTGAGAGGTAAAAAAAAAAGGGATTTACTCAAAACCATTATTAATTATGTGCACATAAAAAGGCTACTATATCAAAGACCCATGTTTTGATATACATCATGCATTATTCTAATTAAGTACATATTTTTTTATAATAGAGTTTTTTTGAAAATTGGGGTAACTATCCGGCTTTTACCATAGTGGGAGGCCGTTCTACGCTGCACTTTGCAGTGCGTGGTCTCCACTCTAGAACCTTTCTGCCCCAACGGCCGTCAGTTCTTCAAACTATGTGCCACACCCAATGCCACTTCAGCTTGCTAATCCTCTTGGCTATGTCTGTGACCTTGGTTTATCTCCTAAAAATTAAATACTATAATATGAACACCTCTCAAATATCTCTCACTTACTAAGAATCCTCGTAGAGAGCTGCGTTACAGGATGATCCTCATAAAGCAGGACGTCAGAGCGTGCCGACGAGATAATTAACCGGCGCTAGCGAGCAAAGAAAGCTGCCTTTAAACTCCACTACAATTCCTAAGCCACCTTAAGAGCCTTCCGGAATAAACGTGGGTAATATACAATTTATTTCTGCCTCTGATTTTAATCTTGGGGATTAATATATTAGTGAGCTATATTTTATTATTATTATTGCTGAAAGCCAACACCACTTTCAAAACAGACACCTTCAGGCAGCTTAGAAACTCCAACATCAGAATAACGAACTTACATACTTTTATAATAATAAATTCCTGAAATATCATAATGTTGAATGTAAAGCAGCTTTTTGAGACACAATAAATGCTACAATTTTGTATGTCTTATTGTTTATCTATTTTTTCTCTATTTGTCTATTTATTTTGTATGTAAATTGTAAAGCTACTTCTCGCGACGACTGTACTAAGTACGAAGCAACATAAATACAATGGTACTAGTTTCGTGCCTTGCATCAAAATTCGAGTTTCATAACAGTGTTTAAAAAGTTTATATTTGTATTTTCGCTGGTTTAATCTCGGTCAGACGTGTGGCCACGACTGAAATGCTTTGTACTGCAAAGTTTAGAGACAGCTACGTATTGTCTTCTTAACTTTTTCATAATACAGTTCTATGAAATGTGCATTCAGGAAATATCCGACTTAGTATTGTAATAATGGGATATATAACTGAGATTATTATACTTACAGCCCATTTGTATCTCCCTTTTCTGATATCTATACAAACCTCCTTTTAGTAAAACTATATTTGTCTAATTAAGATTGTTGTAAACAGTTTTTCTTGTTAATATAACAGAAGGTAGATAAAACTAATAAAGTTACATACAGGCAAACCCATGGTCTATGACGTAATACCTCTTTCATCGAAACACAACCTTACGAGTACTTTTGCAAACCCCCATTTTCTTTACAACCACACATCATGTAACCGTCCATAACGTAAACCGAACTTATAAGAATGACCGGGTAATTCTTTAGGCTGCCTTGCCGATTAGTTTAACGTGTGGGACATAGTTAATGAGGCAGTGAAATGTTACCCGCATAATGACCGGCCCGTGCCCAAACTGTGCCTGTAAATTACGGCCATAATTGGACGAACTAGTTTTTGTATATTTAAAACTATTAGGAGAATTTACGCGCTCGCTCAGTTATTTTTTCTTCGCTCTTTGTTTACTTACAGTAAGGAAATTGCGTAAGTATTTAGTATTTGTACTTTAGAAAGAAAGAAAAATTTGTGACAGCTACGCAAATTACAAACTTATTTACATATAAGAAAAAAAAACGTGTGTACGCAATTATGTACGCACGCAAGAAAGTATACTTCTTTGGCGTAAGAACTCTTTGTTTATAAAAGGTATAAATTAATAAATATAGTTAAGAGTTTTCACGGAAACTTGAGAGGAAAAAATAAGGAAGCTATTGCAATTTCACAATGGCAGCCAACCGTACTATAATATATAGTATTGTACTATATTTCGAGTCTACGTACTATATACTGTTGAAGAAATATACAGTATGCAAAAATACTATATTTTCAACACCGAAATTCAAGAAACAAATCCATAATTTTCAAAAATTGTGAACCTTCCTGATCGTTAACTTATATATAACTGGTGTGGTAAGTCTTCAACCCAGCATTTGCTGAGTCACAGCAAAGTAACATAGCGCTGGTCTTCCGTTGGAACCTGTGTGTGGTGATATCTATATGTATTAATTGCCACTTGATCTATATCTATCAAATCGACATGGTCTTCTTCTTAGCGTGTCTCTACTTATATTGTGTTAGATAGGTACTTGGCTACAAGGCTACAAGGCATCGACAAGGTGACAAGATATAGTGGATTTTTTTTTCAACTTATTTACCAAAGTAGTACATTATTGATCGAGCGAAGTGCGATCTCCAAATCAACTTGAGCAAATCGGTGTTGTATGTCTGTATGTTTGTTTGTCTGAAGATAACTTTCGAAGCGTTTATCCGATCATCGTAAAATTTAGTATATATGTTAGTAGTGGTGGCACAATCCTGGTGTGACTAAATGAGCTAAAATGTGCGGGGATTCTCGAGATATCGGGGTTCAAGAGGAGTAAAAAAAACTAAAAAGAGGCTATCCGGCCGCACATCTCATAAAAGGTTTTCATTAGTACATTTCGATCTCGTTTTTATATTTAGATTAAACTTTGTAGTTTTTAAGTTATTAGCCATAATAAAAACTAAACTTTGACGAAATTCACAGGGTACACCAGTGACCCCACAATGCTGAAATTTGGTATGCGTGTAGCTTTAGTGACACATATATAGGGAAAAGTCTGAAATACTGAATAAATGTAATTTCTACCCCTAAAACGAGAAACCCCTAACCTAACCAAATAACATGAACTCCCGTCACTTGTAATTTGAATGAAACTGTAAGTCAAGTTAGTTGGTTTTGCATTTCGTGGCACTATTTTATTAGTCAAAGCTTATTAGGCGGCTTGCACAACAATCCCTAAATGTATTTAGCGACTAAAAATGATTAATTTGGCGTATTTGTATGATTTGACAACTCCTTAAATCATATTTAGCCACTAAATACGTTTAGGGATCGTTGCGCAAGTCGCACTAAGATTTTGTTGTTTGTTTTTGAGACTCGCAAGATCTCAATTCGGGGCGAACTACTAGTTTAATAACCCAAGTTTTATGATTGTACATTCCTAAAGTATCCAAATTAGGCATATAAGCCGTAGTTTTTCATGGAACTTCTAAAACATTAGGTACCCATTTAGATAGTTAAAGTCAGCTGTCCACCCATATTAAAATCACTTATTCGGTAAAAATGTAAATGGTAAATGTTTAATATTAATCGTAGCTTGCCCTTTATTTATTTCCCAAGTTACAGCTTGTTGACTTTGTAAAAGGTCGCTGGGGAAATATACTTTCTTGCTCTGAATTTGTTACTGGACCGACCACGCTACAGTAATTTCTATATTTCAAAAGACTATGAATACATATTACTTTAATAATAAATTAGATCAAAGAACTTTAAAGTTAACATTTTATCTGTGAAGGATATTTTGTGTTTTACCACAAGACCACTAGTTTAATGTTAAAAATACTTATCTTTGTACTCATTATATAACATAGAAAAAACGAATGATAGTCAAAATTAGTTTTGTATGTTTAAGTTTTTGTTTAATTCACCCGCGTGGTTTGTCAATAAAAACATTACCCTCTTCTGCATAGTCGGTTAAAAGTAGTCATGTTCCAATCTATCTACTCGTATATAACAAATTTCATCGAAATCAGCTAAGCCGTTTAGTCGTGAAAATGTAACAGACAGAGAGACAGAGTTCATTTCTAATTTATTATTTAAGTAAGGATAGGCGATTAAAAATAGGCTTGGGATAAAGTATTAAAACCGTCATTATTTTACCCCAAGCCTATAGTCCTGGGTTTGACGGAAGAACTGACTCGTAATTGCTACTATCTAATTGAAACTAGTTTTGGAATAAAACCCTTGCCTTTGACTGGTCAAAAGACGCTCGTTATAGCTAAAATGAGTCAATGTTGATAATTCATGATAATGTAAAATTTTAGGCAACGTTTTGTGGTAGTCACGTTAACGTTCATATACTGTGGTATGGTTGTACATTCAAGGTTTATATTCGACCTGTGTTCAGTGGTCGAGCTCGGACTCGTGTCTCATAACTTCCATTCTTGGATAGCGCATTGCAATGGTAGGTATACTCAGTGTTGCACGTAGCCTATGATTTGTAAAGCGAGTGCGCTGGCTACCCTCCAGAATGGACCTTCCTTTGTGCAAGAATTTATCCACAATATGCGACTGTCTTTGTAGATCGATTTCTTTGATTTTGATGTTGGTATCAGACTAATTGGAACAAATGTTTGCATGATCTACAAATATTTGTTCCTGGTATGGTTGTTTTTCTATATATTATAAGTATGTATTCACAAAAAAAAAGTATATAAGTATTCTATCAGTTATCTGGTTCCCATAGTACAAGCTCTGCTTAGTTTGGGGCTAGATAGCGGAGTGTGAAATGTACAGCAATATTTATTTATTTGATTAGAACCTGACTAAATTATTATTTATAGGGCTTCGTAGACGAGTTAGAAAACCTTATAGTTTTGCCCATGTCCGTTTATCTGGCTATCTGTGTGTCTGACTGTCCATACAGCCGTTTTATAGTGATGCAAAGCTGAAATTTGGCATTATTTTACGTTTAACTGACGATTAGTAAGTTATGAAATAAAAAACTAGTTTTTTCAGGGTACCTTTCGTATATGGAAGTTTGGGTTGATTTTTGTTTAAACGATATAAGGTATTCTCAACTATGGAACCCTTATAGTTTGACCATGTCCGTTTGTTTGTCTGTCTGACCAGTTACAGCCGTTTTATTTATAGACTATTAGTGATCTAAAGCTGAAAGGCATGATGATATGTTTTAGAGACCCCAAGTTATAAATTAAAAACATTTTTTTTACTTACCTCACCTACATAGAAGTTAGGGGTATTTTTTTTACTCAAGTAGTGTAGTTGTTGTTCAATTGATATTTGTAAACCGTTAATAAATATTCATACAAGATGACCAAAATCAACTGCAAATTTACTTTGTATTTTAAAATGACTAAGATACAGTCGTACTGACTACGGAACCCTTCACTGTGCGTGGCCCGATACGCACTTAACCAATTTGTTAAATTTATCTCATTGATAGTAGATACCTAAGAATAATTTAATAAATCTAAACATCAATAGTCAAGTCAATGTATCACTTATTCATTTAGTCACTAAATCATTTAAAAATCTACACAAAAACGTGTTAAACTATCCCGCTAATATGGATACACCCGCTACGAAACCTAAACTCTTGTTCCTTTGTGTCCATACCACAGAAAACTATCTCAAAACAGACAAATAGGCTGCTCAACAAGAACAAACTTATGACATCTCACTAATTGGCTGGGATAGGGTTAAAAATACGATAAGCTCCGATTACCTATACTCTACGCCGGCGCCGTAGCAGTGCTACGCCGCGCTACGCTACGTCTCTGGTTGCAAAAGTTCCAAAATATTCGATTCGCTATTTTATAGCTGGCCAATAAAATATGTTTAACGTTGGTCTCGTTTGCCAAAAACTCGTGTACAAGGTACATGCAGCATATGATACAGCGTGGGAATTGGGATGCAGCGGGCCCGACCGCGCGAAACCGTAAATACACAAAAAGTTCCCCTGCCAAACTTCCACTGCACTTGTTTATGAATACGACCCTCGCAGGGGACCAAACAACCGAATAAATGATGACCTAGGTTATTTTTTCATGTACCATACAACAAAGTTTGTATTGAAAAACTAAATATTAAAACAGTTTCATTCTCGCGTTCGTTGGACGCAATAGATCGGGCATACTCGTAGATTGGTATATATTACTTGAAACTCATGTTGTTTTTTTTTAAATTATTATTGTATAATATGATATTTTAAATAAGTTATGGTTTGAATCTATTTTAAACTATTTTATGTATTATTGTTACCATGAGTTTTGACATTTATTATAATTTTGACATTATTATTATTATTGTATCAATTATACTTAAATATCGAAACCCTTTAACCTTTATAATGAATTATGAGGGTATTTGATTTATTTTTATTATTTTTATTTAGGTGATAAAACATAATGTTTGTACGCTAAAATGGCGAAACCTAGAATAGTTCAACATTAAGCTTCACCATCTTTTGTACCTAGGTTTACAGACAACGAATTATGAATTATAGCGAGGCTGTTTTAAAACGACAATATACTTAATATTAGCCTATAATACTAATTTAAATCACAATCGTTATAGGTATATGTTAACATGAACTTATATACTAAGCTGTATTTTTTCTTGTTCTGTACCTTCATTAATTATTATTATTTTCTTACTAGTAATACTACTTAGTAATACTAATGTATTTATCTCATATATTAATTGAATTATTAAATCAGTGTAGTTATAGTTATGTAAAAATGTACATGCCTTGTATAAAGAGCAATGTTATAATATGGTCAAATAAATAAAAAATAACTTCCAGTTGAGAGAAACGCCTACCCTAATCCGAAAAATAAAGAAAACGCGCTTCGTAGAGCTAATCGTGAATCAGGCAAAGTCACCGGATAAATTATTCAAAGTCGGATTAATGGTGGTTTTATGGGGCAAAAATGGAGATTAATAATAGAGTGTAAGGATTGAGGGGCTGCCAAAGAACATTAGTTGTTCTTCCAATTCAATAGGAAACCCGACACATAAATATTTTTTTAATAGTTTTCTGATCCATATAAAATGTTTATTGTCAAGTGTAAATTTGATATCTGAATAGATTTAAATCTGTATTTAACCTACCTACTTACCTAACGGTGACTTTAAACGACTAAAAATGTTACCTAGTTTATAATTTCTCATTGTACGAAGTGTTTTATAAATGAGAAAATCTTTAAACTGAACTGAATACATTCTCTGATTCAGTTTTCCTAACACTGAACTGACTAAATCGAATATTGGAAAAATAGCTCAAAATACATTTGTATTTCGTAGGTGAGATAACGCTCAGGTCCATAGCTTACCTGATGATAAACGGTTACAATTGCAGTACCTCATAGGCTACGTCACCCGGCATCCTGAGACTTACCTGCTCATGTGCCTTTAATTTATCAGCACCCATAACCTTCAAACCGAAATACAGCAATTTTATACCAACTTTAAGCAATGACTTCGAAATAGATATATCTCTGGTCCTCTATAAGAATTAAAAGACAGCATGCGACATGAAAACTATTAACATATAAATGAACTCTTGTCTAATTCATAAAGGTTAGTCTTGAAAAAATGTTTTCTATTTTCATAAATCTGTTTATAATATCTAATGACCGTTCAAACACAGTAATTTTGGTTCCGTATCATGTTTTTGTTTGAAAACATGGTAGTTTTTGACATGAATTATAAATTAACGAGATGTTTGATTCGTGTCTGAATGTATTATTGTTTTGATAAGTTGGTATGAAACTTTAGCTTTTAAATACAACTTGCATATCTAGTAACATAGTTTTTATTAAATAAATTATAGGCTCGCGTTTGACCACTACCTCGCCTGATTGTAAGCGATAATGCAGTATACGATGCGTATACAAGGCGTCCATTCTTTGGAGTGCTCCCGAATGTGTATCTACTATATAATCCGGAAGTGATTCTACCCACATAAGTAAACAACTTTATATTACCTATATATATAACTTTCAAAAAAACAACATGAACTTTGTAACATTTAAATCAGCTGTTTCTTGGTCTTTGTGTCCGCATGAGCGTAAAAGATGTTTGATTTCGGGTATTGCACGGTTGCTGATAAAACAGCTAATCTATCCATATATATAAAACAAAATCAGAGACTTGAGTTATAAATGGTGTAACTACCATTTATAACTCAAGTCTCTGATGACTCAACTCAATGAAATTAGGTATATAGATAGATCATGATCAGGAATGACACAAAGGCTACTTTTTGTCCGACTGCGCAGATTGAGGGTAATGTTTTTATTGACAAACCACGCGAGCGAAGCCGTGGGCTGGTGTTGACCCGTAGTATATATATAACTCAAGAACGGCGGGACCGATTTTGAAGATCTTTGATTTGTTGGATTTGTCTCCGTCCCTAATAGCAGAATAACTATTAAAATATCGGAAATATTTCACGCAAAAAAAAAAATATGAAAATAATTCATTTTCTCATACATAGATGCAGCTAATGATGGCCGATTGAAAATTCTTTCGGCGACGTAGGTAGATTGGCAGCTTTTGCATCTGCATGCAAAATCAGATGCATGAAAGCATCTGGATGTTTTCTATATATTACAAATATGTATTTACAAAAAAAAAGTATATACCTAAGTATTCTATCAGTTATCTAGTTCCCATAGTACAAGCTCTGCTTAATTTGGGGCTAGATAGCGCAGTGTGAAATTTCCAGCAATATTATTATATTATTATTATTGGCAGCCCGCGTCACATGCATGTCAAGGCGGTACGAAGTTCGCCGGGTTCGCTAATATATTATATTTTTTCTAATATTTTGCTGTGTTTTCGCCAAGTGTTTCTTCAATGAAAACAATCGAAGTTAGTAGAACGTTGCTCGTGTATGTAAGGGACATTAACCTCCTAGCACAAATAATAAAAATCAAAATACTGTACATAGTTCTAAAAGGACTACCAACAAAATAGTTGGCTTATGTTATCTATAGTAATCAACCGATAGTTGCAGACATAAAAACTTTAAATAACTGCATTACATAAACCAACTTTTTACTGCTGCACATAAAACACATAAAAAAGTTTGGCTGATTCCCGCCCTACTATAGCTCAGTTAATGTTGCAGTCGTGTTATCAGCTACGTCGAATGGTATAAAGTTTTCAGTTCACGATCATATTTATTTAATTGTTTATTGCACAGAAAAAAAGGAGGACTTAAATGCTTGACAGCATTGAATTGTATATATAACTATGTAAAAATTATTCTGCTCATGTGTTTGTCACCCAACTTCTCCTAAACGGCTAGACCTATTTGGATGAAATTTTGTGTGTATATTTCAATGGGTTTCTGGATAGTTTGAAAAGACAATTAGACTCGGTGGGTGGCGCTATTGTCGAGATCTAGAAAATTGCGGACAAAGTCGCGGGCATACAACTAGTATGTATATAAAATGGGTATATTTTATTTGTAAATAATAAATAAATATTGCAGGACATTTCACACAGCGCTATCTAGCCCCAAACTAAGCAGAGCTTGTACTATGGGAACCAGATAACTGATAGACTACTTATATACTTTTTTTTGTTCATACATACTTATAATATATAGAAAAACATCCAGACCCGAATCAAATATCTATAGATTATGCAAACATTTGTTCCGCGGCGGGAATCGAACCCGCTACCTCCTGCGTCTCAGCTGGCTATTTGCCTACGGCGCTACGGTGGTCGCCTAATAAAAAATAGTTTAAATAAAATAGTTAATTTCAAAGTTTTTTACACAATGCAAGAATTTTATTGTTGTCTATATTTAATATCTATATTAATATATAATCTCTATATTTAATGCCTTTTGTAAAATATTAACCTAGCTATATTTTGTACGTAAGAAAGAACCAATATTAGTTATTGCGTACCTACTAGGGAATGCTACTAGTCCCGGGATACCGGGAATTTTCGGGACTTTGACTTTTGAAAGTCACGGTTCCACATCACGAAACCGGTACTTTCTATACTTTCGAGACTTGAAGTCTGTTGCTGTGTTGTTACTAAATCGATTAATTTTACAATTTTGTGCACTAGTAGAGCAAGAGCTAGGTTTTGTCAATTTAAACAATATTTTTACCTTCAAAATTCGGTTGTATCACAAAACTTCATCAAATGACGATGTTTAAACTCGATAGACTTATCATTATCATCCAGCTCAATTTTTATTTAAGTGTAATTTTATTAAATTTAAAAAAAAGAAAATTTGCCACTTTTAAAGCTAAACCAGCTAACATTATTTACTGATTTGATAGGCAGTTCAAAACCATAAGAAATTAGGTGGCCAAAACTGCTGTTATTTATGGGAGTTAGATAAAGCTACAAGCATGGCCAAAACACGAAAATCTGTTTTTCTCATTTCCTCACTTTATCAGGTTTTTTAACCTAGTACCTACCTATTGTATGTCCGAAAAGGGCAAACTTTTTGTTACTTATTTTAAAAAAACCGGTCAAGAGCGAGTCGAACTCGTGCGCCGAGGGTTCCATACCTACCCATAATTCAGAAGACTATCTTAATTGGCGTCAACTATGTATGTATGGGGGGCCTTCATTTTAAATTTTATTTATTTTTTGGTATTTTTCATTTAATTGTGCTGCTTTTTGCCAAATTTAGTGATTTTAGGTCAACGGGAACTACCATATAGGTTTTCCACCAGCACAAGTAAAGGGAAAATTCCGAAAAATAAAAATTTTCAACAAACAAAAAAGTACAAGGTTTCGCGAAAATCTATATTTGTCCATATCTTTTTATCGTGTTGACTCAAAACCTTATTTTTATACACCTAATAGGCCTCAGTATCTGGTATTAATTTCAACTTGCTAAGTCCACCGTTCCTGAGAAAATCGGTGGTGACACACGGACAGACGGACAAGAGAGTGATCATATGTATATTCCTTTATTACATTTTGAGGCACGGAACCCTAAAAAGAGTTTGCAATAAAGATTTTTCTATTCCTATAATGATGTTTAGGATGATGTTAGATTTTTATTAAATATTTCCTTAACGGATTAAAAAATAAAATAATAATTAACTACTTACCTACTAAGTAGACTAAATTATAAAACATTATTAAAATAATATAATATTAATCCAGGCAATGGGTAGGTTCTGACTTACAAAAGGTCAAGTAAAGTTCTAATTTGGTGGACACCCTAATTAATATTCCGAGTTTGAAACCTAGAACAACAGACCCACTCGCGACGCCATATTAAAAAAAATGGTACCAAAAACCAGTTTTTCGAGAATATCTTCTCTCTGACACCACCTAAGTTAAAAATAGGTAATAAAAAAATTATAGGACATTAAATTTCCTGAAACTTTTGTATAAACATTTTTCAATCAGATGAACAGTTCACGAGTTACAGCGGAGTCAAGCTCAGCAAATTTCTACAAGTTGTCAAATCACAAGTGCAAAAACAATACAAAATTTGTTAGACGTAAACAGAGGACTAAACATGTACCAACCTCTTTGAAAGTACTGAGATACCACTCATAATAAAAACAACAGCCATAATAGAAACTTCGAAGAGCTGAGACCTAAGTTCGTTTATTACACTTTGCAACACCTAGGTAGGTACTTATATAGGTACTATTAAAAAAATCCATTGACTGATCCAATATGAGGAACACATATTGGTACCTAGCAACTTTGTTTTCCTTTTCAAATTACTTGTAAGTAGCCGGTCGACCTAAGCTGGGCCATTAAATTGAAAAGCAATTTCTTTGTATGGAGACGCGGCTTTAAGATATAGAGGTTTTGAGACGAGACAGAAATCTACACTGGTAAGTACCTACCTATCTGTCTTTGTTAGCTTTCTGTAGCGTTTTAGTTACGTAAGTAACTACACTACTGGATTAGATACCTTCCTAAAAAACATGCCAGGTTTTTACAAACAGGATTTCAGAAAATAACCATTTGTTAGGTAACATTTCATTTTGCTGGTAACGTGAGCGAACTAATGAATAAAATGAATTATTAACTTTTGCATTCGGCCATCCATGTTTACGTCTATGGCTTATTATAGCCATGAAGGTGCAGCTGATGTCAGCAATGGGCACAATTTTGTGGCCCTCAAGCATAAAGTGAAGGGTGGCCAAGTTTGTATCTAACTGCTTATGAGCAATACGATACGATCTCGTAGATACTTTGGAGCAGGCGTTGATAGAACATACCGAGCAATACGTGGTATTTTATTTTGTTTTGGTATACCTACCTACCTCCGTACTGGGCTCAATTCTCGAGCTTTTAATTAACTCGTCTTTTTGAGAAGATCTGCCACAACGTCACGCTGATAAAATTATAATATTAGAGATACCGAGTTAAACATCAGTGCGCCATTTTGATAGTTTATTTGAATTAGACAGCTTTACCGCCAATCAACTTATGTCAATGTAGGTTAGGTTGCAAACTACCTAAATATCTGTGTAATTATGTCGGAATTCGATCACTCGTGGTGATAAATACAACCGATTAAAACTATCTGGCTAATACCGTGACTTGACGATTTCTGTGGAGAACTTTACAAAGTAGGTGAGTCTGAGTATCTACATAATTCTCAACGGAACTTCGGTAAACAAAGATAGGAAGGAACATGTCCCTATCTATCTTATATTCATCTATTGAGAGCATCTCTACAGACTTCGCAGTGGAAACTAGTGAGTTTTACCCTTGAAGAATATTTTTTCGTTCTGAGGATAACGGCATTGCGATAGGTAGGTAGGTGAGAGTGGGTTGCTGACAGAGCAGTTTTCCCGCCAGGATCGTTTAAATCAAACCACTGGTCCGTATCATTACCAGTTTCTACAAAGTGTCGATCCCGGATCAAACAACTATCAATCTTGGGTTTTCAAGATATTTTTGAACGAATTATCGAATATGTGTAAGTGGGTAGCTAAGTGAATCCGTTGTTGATGTTTTTTCTTTTGGGTAGGTACCTAAACCTAGACATTCTTCAAAAACGGTAGGAATTATGCGAAAGTTTAATTACCTATCATTATTATAAATACGGGATTTATCACGTACCGTCTTATCGGTGTTTCGACCGACAATGTTTCGGTTCAATCCGTGGACCTTCATCAGGGTGAGTGCGATCCGCTCTGAATAACGTCTCGTCTCGCACTGCGCGCCGCAGCCCTCTGCACACGAGTAGACGGGCGCGGTGGTGGGGATTAAGTCAACGATGGCCCAGCGCGTTGACAGGATGCATCATCATCATTATCATCACTGTTGCTCTCTTCGGTAGTTCTCGGTACAGGCAAACACACAACACTAACTATGTCTCTACCAGGTTCACTCACTCATCTGTCGCTTGCATCGTGAAGACATGGCCTCCAGACTGGCGGTAGAACCCATCCTCTATCTCTGTTAAAGTTCGGCACACGACTTATTTGTATCGCCTCTCGGATCTTGCGAGAAACGAAGAACTTCTCTCTCGCTTAGACCCGGGCCTTGTCGAAACGTATGTAGTGCCTCGAATTAGAATCTAGGGCATGTTCCGCCACTGCAGAACTGTCGGAGCCGACATTCTTCATTGCACGTATGTGTTCAGTCAACCTGGTAGATAATGATGATTGAATTATAATAATTCGTATTTATAACAATGATTGAAATAAATCACGAAAGTTTTCTAAGTAAAATTACAATTACCTATTTCTGTTTATTTTACAAAACCAAAGAAATCATTATACTTATAAACTAAGTATTTAATGATTATAAACACTACTCTGAATATTGCAAAGTGTAAAGCAAGTAATAACAGCCTCATAGCGCCATCTAGTGAAGTTAGCCCACACTTATCCCAGAGCACGGTAAACAAACCACGTAAGCCTATGTACATCTAATTGGTCTGTGCACGCAAGCGTTGCGGGTTGATTTGAATTATTGAGTTACATTGCGTATTTGGGTGGCATGCGTAGTTTTAAACACTTAGCTCAATGATTTTGTGCCAAGTATTATTAGACGATTCTTTTTTTTTGCTATAGATAATTGTTTGACCACTACCTCACCTGATGGTAAGTAATGGTGTGGTCGAAGATAAGACATATTTGCCCAGAAAGAACTCTTCTAGACTTGAACACAGAGATTATAAAATCCAAAAAAAAACATTGAAGAACTTATTATTATGCTAATTCTAGATTCCAGTTTGTAATGTGTAATGACACAAAGGCATAAACTGTATTGCCTTTATACAGTAAACTTGACCTCTGGTAAAAACCTTTGTAGCAAGGTAGTTTTTTTGTTAACATTAAGTGAATAGGGTCCTAATCCAGAACTAATCTAGACTGATGTATAAATTTGATAGATACATTAGAAGCTATCAGAAAATTACATGGTCTTGATAATTGAATACAGGGCCGAATTGAATCTTCAGCAAAACGCCGTGAAATCTGCAGATTCCTTGTAAATATTTGGAAAAGTAATAAGAGATTAAAGGTGGGTTGATAATCATGTTCGATACCAAGAATCTTGGATCTCCTTAAAAAAAGTCCTCATTTAACTTCAGGATTTATCATCTCCACTTAAAATTAGAAACCAGTACGACAGCAGTTTAACAGTTTGAAGATGTAAAATTATATTAAGTCACATAATTCAGAATAAATTAGACTAATAGAACACTAGAGAGAACTTTTAAGTATTTTTGTGAACGTCCACAGAGCCAATGTCCTGTCGCTGTCTTACACTTCAGATCAAATAAACGGGGTCACTCCCTGTGAACTAGGACGTAGACAGCTAGGCAGGCCAACACAGCAAACTGAAACAAGATATTTTCATTATTTAAATTAAAGAGAAAAGATGACCTATGCAGCGCTGAGGGCTTATTGCTTTTGACACGCAGAAGGTTGCGGGTTCGATTCCCTTCGCGGAACCACTGTATACAATATCAGAGGAATTAAGAAAATATTTGTATATTTTATTTTGATAAAACATCAATTTCAGAACAAAATATAAGTTACAAAATATATTAACTAATAAAAATATATATAGTTAATATAAAAACTAAAAACAACAGGAATGTACAATGGGCAGTCTTCTAGCTCCTAATGAAACAAATGACTCCCAGATCTCTATCTAGAATAGGTCAGCAATGTGTGTAGGTTTTGAAATAATAATCAAGGTAGTATACCTAATGTTACACAAGTTAAAGCAGATATAAAAATCAAAAACAAGAAGTTGGGCACTGTATTCTTAGGTATAACCCTAGATAATAAGCTTTAATCAGGCCCTCACATTGTTAAGTTGTTGGAGATACTTAGTTCTGCTGCATACGCAGTCAAAAAGATCCGTCTTTTTACAGACGTAGACACAGTTAGACTAGTTTACTTCAGCTACTTCCACAGGATTATGTCATATGGTATACTGCTGTGGGTGAGTGCTGCAGATATAAACACCGTTTTTGTGCTGCAGAATAGGGCTGTTCATGCAATTTATAATATGGGCCCCAGAGAATCATTACACCATAACATGTTTATTTAATTAATTAATATGGATTGTTATTACCAACTGCACTAACATAGTTTTAACATCTGAAATAAGGTATTTTGAATTTAAATTAGAATAAGATTAAAGAAATAAATATTATGACATTCCCTTGTCGATACATCTATGAAAATTTAATGTATGTACACATAAATATTAATTTGTTTAAGAAAAATAGCGATAATTATAATTTTAATACTAGAAATAAAGATAAACTTGCTGTTGCCACTTGTAGACTCCATAATGTTAATAGGATTTCAAAGGGCAAGGTGTACGCTTTTATAACAAACTCCCAAGTGATGTACAAAAAATTGATAGTCAACAAATTCAAAAACGTAATTAAACAAAATCTTTATAAAAAAGCCTACTATAACATATCAGATTATTTAGATGATAGAGAAGCTTTGGATTTAAATTGCTCCAACTTGTTCAAAAATGTTACAATTTAGATGTAATTTATTTTCTTTATTATTATGTATTCTAAAAGGATCATAAAAAAGAACAACTAGCCTTGTTTCTTGCCTTTTATTCCTGA
Source organism: Philereme transversata (assembly GCA_963924445.1). Taxonomy (NCBI): domain Eukaryota; kingdom Metazoa; phylum Arthropoda; class Insecta; order Lepidoptera; family Geometridae; genus Philereme; species Philereme transversata. The sequence continues at coordinate 13,313,113 of OZ004353.1, forward strand.
CTTGGTTGCGAACGAACAGTCAGTAAAATTGATGTTTCAAAGTGATCCTTGTGATTTTAATGAATAAAAAGATTTCGATTTTTAGTTTGATGTTACAGAAATAAATATATCTAATATCATAATGTTCTGCTCAAAAATCCAGTCTGTCCCCACCAGTCTGGATGAAAATTATACTTACAATATCATAATATTAAATAGCATATTCAGGTTACAAATGATACATGCATCTGTAGCTGATGGAGAGCACTTTATAATTATCAGGAAACCCAACAGCTTGTGTACCTAACTTTTTATGTAAAATAAATTGGTTTGGTTCCATTCCAGGTATAACACAAGGGAAGCTATAGGTAACTGCTTATAAATAATAGAGATTCTAGGAACCTTACCTTAAACTTAGGATATTCATTCATGTAAATTGTGACCATTCCAACATAAGGAAGAAATCCTCTAGCACGACCCACTACATCCTTCTTAGTGAGCCATAATTGACCTTGTGCATATAAACCTCTATCATCCACACTGTTGTTATCACCTTTGGTAAGGAATTTTACTGTTCCATTGTTCCTGAGAATAAAAAACAATGTTATTTATTCATCTAAAAAATAACACTTGTGTAATAACATTGTTCTGCTGAAGTATACTTAGATCAGTAAATTTCTAAATAAACCTGTAGCTCAGATTATCTTAAAACCTGCTGCATCAATGCAACTAGTTGGTTTCTTATCTATGTCATCACAACCATAAAGGTAACATCAGTGATCCATACATTTGCATGCATACATTTGCTACTTCATCATGTATTCTTGAAATCTTTGGTTGTATTATTCAAGTATGGATGTTATTTATACCCATCTGTTTGTCTGACATGATATAAGTGCATGTTTAATCATTGTTTTCCTGCAGTTTTATGGCAAATTTAGCTTACTTTTCATGAAGTTTTAGAACTCTGTGGACGATAGGAATATCACGACCTTCCACTTTGAAGACTACGATCTCTCCAACGCGCACAGGTTCTTCAGGATAGTTCGTGAGGAACAGCAAATCGCCCCTGTGGAATGCTGGTTCCATACTACCAGACAACACCACAACAATCGGACTTTCGCTACCGGTAACCACCATTAAGCCTTTCCATATCATCAGTGCAGACGACACAATCATACCAAAGCTCAATACTTGGTAGAGGAACTGAAAATAAGCACAAAAATAAGGGTTAGCAACCGGCGGAGTGCTCACGTCATATCAATGATTGTAAGTGAACCGTTACCTGCCGCTTGTTCATACGCTTCACATCGTCAAATAAAGTATCCAACATCTTTGTTTTGGTAAATAATTATTCTAAAATAATGAGAGAAAGCCAGGTTTTTGGTTATCCTTTCCCTGTTGTTCCGTTGCTTGCCCCCTCGAAACGACAGCACCACGTCAGACACCAGACAGAATCGTCACGTCAGTCAGCTGTCATGTCATCTAATGTCAGTGAAGTGTTTTTTTTTTTCTTTCCCCTTTCGGGCAGGCCTGGGCAGGCTAAAGTTTTTTGACCATACCCCCAAGTCTGGCGTAAGGAGTCAGTGAAGTGAAGTGAAGCTACTAGTGATGGGCCAAAAGCCAACTATGGCTGAGGGAGTAAAAATGGCTGTAAAAATATTTAATAATTTACCAAAGAACATTCAAGAGCTGCCACTTTTTAAATTTCGGCACAAATTAAAATTATGGCTTTTAGATAAGACCTTTTATACATTAGAGGAATACTTTAATAAATAACTACATGATTAATTTGAATAATTATAATTGAATACTAAATGTTTGACATAAATAGTGTAATGTTACTAACAATATATTTATAACAATACAAATATGAAAGCTTTACAAGCTTATTGCACGCCCCTGAGTGGGTTAGAGTATAGTGAAACTATTTTATATTCAATTTTACATCTTTCTGTATAACCTATATTCTGGCAATAAATGATTTTGATTTGATTTGAGTATTTAACCTAGTATCGCGTAGAGTTGGCCGGGCCGCCACACCAAACGCGATATTGTTTCATAGTAGTCACTCAAATTCTTCTAAATATCGAAAGGTAAGGTACAAAATACCCAGCGAGCCCGCGAGGCCTAGCGAGGTGGTCAGTGTATGGGTCGTGGTTTTGAATGAAACTACGTATTGGACATGTCCTTCACATAAAAGTTTCGCCTAAAAAGTCAGAGGCGCCACTGTCTTTGTGTAAACACAGATTCAGACAGTTCTTGTTTTTTTTTAACTCCCAAATCAATAATAGGGGTGTTCTATGTTTGACACCGGCCTATGCCTGTCTGTCTGTGGCATAATGTTCTGTGACGTGATAACTTAGCATAGTTCTTATACCGATGGGCAGATTCAGATGCAGTTTTTTTTTAATAGAATGCTAGTTTAACTGGTGTGGTTCTTAGGCATACTATCATTAGCTATTAGGCTTAGGAAGACTATCAGCACTTTTCCTTTTTAGTGATCTCCCTACTGACAATAAAATTAATTGCTCTGCGCACATTGCACTCGTAAAGGATACCTAATCATCGTGAGAAAACCCTGCGCCTCAGCTTTGCACGTAGTTTTTCGTGTAGATTGTGCTGATAAAACTGAGAGAATGATACTTATGGGTTGACTAAGGTATGGCCCGTGAAGAGCATGGAGGCGAAACCTCCATGCTCATCGGTCCCTTAACAGAGGTCAAGGCGGCAGCCACGGAGATCGCCGCGGCCGACGCCGTCACAAAACTTGACCCTGAGAAGCCGCGCACGATGTTTTCGCGACCCTCTCCTACACGATATTACAAATGATAAGGGTTAAATTATGAAATTGCCGTTTTTACTGAAAAATTCAAACAATTTTTTTTGTAAGTTAAAATATATTTATTTAATCAAAGTAGACCTTACTGGCTATACATTTCTGCCTTCTCATGAAGAGGGAAGGTCATTTATGCCTTTGCGGTAGAACTCTGGGGACCTGGACTCAACAAGCTGTGTGAAGGCCTTTTGTACTACTTCCTGGAAAGAAAAATTTATACCATGTAAAAAATTGACCAAATCGCGGAAAAAATGGTACCTAGTCGGTTGGGGCCAGGTCCGGCGAGTAAGGAGGATGACGGATGGCTTGTAATTGCAGGTCCTGTAGAGCTAAACGATTTCTCGAGCAGTTTTAGGTCTTGCGATGTCATGGAGCAATAGTGGTGAAGATCGGTTGACGAGTCGGAGCTGTCTCGCTGCGAGTTACGCCATCATTGTTCGAAGTTCTGTACAGTAGACATCTGCTGATTAGGTACACCATGAAGTGACCACCATACAGTTACCATCACTTTTCTAGGGGTAATCTTCGCTTTAGGGCATTCTTGCGGCGTTTGAACCTGGAGTCAGCCATTGCAATTTTCTTAAAAATCGTAAAGAACCCACTTTTCATCACACGTCACAATTCGGTCCAAAATTCCTTCATTTCAGTACCGGTTCAACAAGGTAACGCAAGCTTCTACTCACGCTTCTTTCTTCTTCTTCAGATCTGTTAAATCATGGGGCACCATTTTTCAAGATTTTTTATCTTACCAATTTGATGAAAATGGGTCATTATTGTGGGTAACATCAAACCACGCCGCTAATTCCTTAATAGATTGATACGGATCGGCTTCCACCATCACTTTCAATACATCGTTGTTTACCTTAGTGGCTGGTCTTCCTCGGGGTTCATTCTTCAAGTCGAAGTTTCCACTACGAAAGCGATTGAACCAAAATCGCACAGTGCGTTCATTTGCTATATCCTCTCTAATTGATATTGCAAGCTGTTTCCGCTGCGTTAGTTCCACGTCGGAAATCGTATTCAAAAAAATTACTCTGTTTCGATGTATCCATCTTTAAAAGCTAAATGAAATACCAATTTAAAGTCAAACAATCGAATATTATACTTTTTTCAAATTTAGTTATCGTGTGAAAAAAGTTTTACTTTGGAATCTCACACCATGCAGATTTAATTTTAATTCAAAGTGAACACTATGTTACAACGGCAATTTCATCAACATCATCCATCATCATCAATATTAAGTCCGGTTGGGAAGAAAATAAAATCTTACAAAATGTATGTATTTAAATTTATTGGATTATTGATCGAGCGAAGCGAGATCTAATCAACTTTGGCAAATCGGCGTTGTATGTACCTATTGTTACGCCGAGGCTGTTAAACAATGAGTAATAATCGAAGTTTCTCGAGCGCTTTTGTCTTGCTGTGTTATTGTTGTTATTGTCTGCTGTTACGCACAATGGGGATTGGTCGTTCTGTCGAAACACCGACCCTTTCCTGGAAGGATCGACATCGTTCTCGAACAATCGAAATATGTGCGATATAAATAGGCCGGAGAGATGGCCAGACAGTCAGTCTCAGTGAGTGAGTGAGTTTCAGCGAGGCCCTGGAGGACTGACGTGAGAAGGGTCTCGCGTGAACAGTAGTTGCTCGCGAGTCAGTCTGGATTAAGCTATACGTGCGATCATTTCGGTGACTTTAAGTGGTGCAACAGTGGTGTGAATTAGTGTGTTGTGATTACGTGTGATCAAGTTCGTGTATTCATCGTTTAGTGCTGAATAAAAGTGTTATTTTGGTTGGATCGATTCCCATTATTTTATCCCGAACCCTCAGCTCGTAACAGTGTTTGTTTGTCCGAGGATAACTTTCGAAGCATTGATCCGATCATTGTTTGATACATAGGTAGGTAGTGATGGTACAATTTGTGTGTGACTAAATCAGCTAAAACTGTTAGGGGGTTATTGAGATATTGGGGTTCAAGAGGGGTAAAAAAAATGAAAATGAGACTATTAGGTTAAATGAGACGTCAAATGAAAGGTCTTCATTAGTACATTTCGACCCCGTTTTTATTTTTAGTAAAGTTTTTGTAGTTTTTGAGTGATTAGCCATAATTAAAACTAAACTTTGACAAAATTCACAGGGTACATCAGTGACCCCACAGTGCTGTAATTTGGTATGCGTGTAGCTTAAGTATCACAAATATAGGCAAAAGTCTGAAATACAGAAAATCTGCAATTTGTACCCAAAAAAGATTCAACCAATTTACATGAACTCCCGTTACCTGTAATTTGAATGGTCAAGTTAGTTGCTTATTTATTTTGTTACACTATTTTATTAGTCAAAGATTAAGGCCGGCTTGTACAACAATCCCTAAACGTATTTAGCGACTAAACATGCATAAATTTTACGTATTTGTTTGATTTGACAACTCTTTAAATCATATTTAGCCACTAAATACGTTTAGGCATCGTTGCGAGTGTCGCCCTAAGAATATTTGTTTATGTGTTTTGGGAGACTCGTGAGATCTCAGTTCGGGGCGAACCACTAGTTATATTGACGCAACTAGAGTACCTACATTGATCAAAATATTTCCCAGCTTATTAATTAATACTTAGCTTGTTATAAATAATTTTAAGGCTAACATTTATCGAGACATTTCAACATCAACGTTCTCAGCGAATTTCAATTTGATAGTAATTGTGTTAGGAGTGGTGACATCAGCGACTAGTATATCAGCGCCATTGTAGAGCCCTAACTCAGTGACTCTCTTCTTCAAGTTATCTCTGGTTCTTTCTTCAATACTTTTAATTGAGGACATGTATAGTGTTTTGTTACGGCCATTGATTACAGTTGTAATACCTGCAAGAAAAACACACAATTGAAATATGGCTAATGGTGCCGACACCGCCAGCTAATAAAACCCCAAATACGACCAATCTATTATTGATTTTTAAAAGATCCATTAAGTCCCTCCAGAGTTTAAAAGCTTGTAATAAAAGTGGTTAAACAGATTTTTATATTAAAAGTATTGTAACTACCTGGACTCTTCATCATGAATCCTTGATCTTCACACAGCTTATCATAAATAGTTTGAAGTGTTGCAAGTGGTTCGATTTCCATGGCTTTTGTGTTGTTACTGCAGGCCACGCAGTCGGATCGCTTTTCTGCACTAAATGTGTACGAGTAGACTCCATCCGCCATATTCATTACCATGTAATTATTCATGTTTACGCAACATGAAGTTGCCAGTTTGAATACCTGTAACATTATATTTTTAAATTGACAAAATCCACAGCTCTTTCAAAATTAAAAGAAAGAAATGCTAATGTGTCTATCCTACAGCCTATAACAGATTTACTTTTTCTAATTTTTTTTTTAACTGGATAGATCTTTGTTTGTCCACAATCGCACCTGATGGTTAGCGATGACGTGGTCTAAGATGAAGCACGGAGATCTAGAAGAAACCTATTTAATATTACATTAGAGGCACGGATTGTATTCTTTAGGAAAAATAGACGACAGTAAAGTGTTCCATACCTTAGCTGTACGCATCAAGAATGTAGAACCAAAACGGTGTGTGAATGGGTAGTATATCAACTAGGTACGGATGGTACTGGCCGTGCGCCTGCTTGTCCTTTGATGGAAGGGAAATGGCGGGATCAGATCGTATAGTTCCTCTATTCGTATAGTTGTTACAAATAACGACGACAGTCACCCAAATATGCCAGTAGTTACATGATAATAATAGTTTAAATCAATTTACAAACATAAACAGTATTGCAATATTGTAATTTGAAAAGCCCATGACCCAGTAACATCGTTTCAGATGTTAATATCTAAGACTGGACACACATTAGGTCTATACTTCTCATACTGTAAAATAGTTACCTCGGTTGCACAAATAGCCGCTATAGCAGCATTAGTACTAGCCACCGCCGGTATTATATTCTTCAGCACACCTTGTGTCAATCTGTATGTGACATTAGCGATGCCATGCTTGATAGCTCTCTCTTGGGCCTTTTCGTAAACCCATGCGACATGTTGAGGGTCATCACCATCTAATGCCGTGGTGGCACCCCAAGGATTCTCCTTAGCCCACTGAAGCACCTTCACATACTCTACACAATGTTCTGGTAATCTGAAATTTATATCAATTTTGACCATATTTAAGTATTTAACCATTTTTTTAAAAGTTGATTGCAGCGCCCTCTAGCCAACTAGGGCAAAAAACTATCTGACCCAAATCTGCCAATTTTTTTAATCTTTTTGTAGGAGCTTCCTTTTACGACGATTTAGGCTCCATAATACATTTTAATATTTTATTTTTTATATATTATTAAGACATATATTATTATTAAAACAGATCGCTTAGAGTAGCTAAGTAGGGAATATCTCCAGGGAGATCCTGGATCAACAACTTGCTGGATGACAAAGGTGTTAAGCATACTAACCGAGATAAGTTAATAGAAATATGTACTAAGTTTTACAATAAACTCTACTCTGATCCGACTAAGAACACCCTAGATCCGGAATATGCTCGTCCTGATACCATCCCCTACATCACTGGTCTTGAAGTTCATAAATCTCTTAAAAGCTTGAAATACAACAGGAGTCCTGGAGATGATGGTGTTACGACTGAAGCATTGAAAATAGGTTCACCCACCCTCTTACCCCATATTACTAACCTATTTAACAAAATACTCTTAACAGGTAAACTTCCCTCCCAAATGTGCCACTCAAACATCATTCTCCTGCATAAAAAGGGATCAAAATCGGACATCAGTAACTATAGACCGATAAGTCTGGTTTCCCACTTGTATAAAGCATTTATCAAGATTATTTTGGCTCGAATAGAACAAACGCTCGATAAACATCAGCCACCAGAGCAAGCAGGATTCCGGCCAAACTATTCCACCACTGACCACCTCCATACCCTAAACCAAATTTTAGAAAAATACCTAGAGTTCAACATCCCCTTATACATAGCATTTGTTGACTATACAAAAGCTTTTGATAGTCTGTCACATTCATCCATATTCTCAGCCTTAAGTAATCAAGAAATAGAAAAAACATATATAGACCTTCTAAAATACATTTATAACAACAGCACAGCCACCATCAAGCTAGATAATTGCGGACCATCTTTTAAAATCGAAAAAGGTGTAAAACAGGGTGATCCTCTATCGCCTAAGCTTTTCACAAGTACGCTTGAGGAAATTTTTAAAAAGTTGGCAATTTCCTGGAACATGAGATGGATCAGCATCGGTGACAAAATGAAAATGAAATTTATTAAATTATAACAGACATCAAATTAACATAAACAATCCAAGAATTAATTGTCTTTCACATAGACGGATCCTGGTGGGATCGCATTAGTATCCAAACTAGGTAAACCTGTGTTATGGCATACTAATGCCCTCCGCCGGGCTTGATAGTATAAAAAAATTACAATTGAATTTAATAAATAAACTTAGAATTATTGTTATAAAAGACTCACAAACTTACGTTTTGCTGACAACATCGTTCTCTTCGCTCCATCCGCACAAGAACTTCAACAAATGCTCCAAGACCTGAGCACAGCAAGTCTTGAGGTGGGACTGGCCATGAATAGATCAAAGACTCAAGTCATGACCAACAGTATAAAACGTAGGGTCGAAGTCGATGGGCAGGTCATACAATATGTCGATGAGTATATTTACCTGGGCCAGCTAGTCTCCTTCCAAAACCGCCAAGACACAGAAATCAATCGTCGCATTGAAAACGCTTGGAGGAGCTACTGGTCCATGAAGCAGCTTATGAAGGGTTCCCTTCCACTGACACTGAAGCGAAAACTCATCGACATGTGTATCCTGCCCATATTGACCTACGGAGCTCAGACTTGGTCCTTGACAGAAGCACAAAAGTCCCAACTCAAGATTTGCCAGAGAGTGATGGAGAGAAGCATCCTTGGAGTGAAGCGAATCGATCGAGTCAGAAATACCGACCTACGAGCCAAAGCCGGCATAGCAATGTAGGCATTAAGACCGCCCGCTTAAAATGGGATTGGGCAGGCCATGTGGTTCGAATGCATCCAGAACGATGGGCGAATCTAGTCACCCAGTGGATACCGAACGGACGACGCAGCCGTGGTAGGCCCAGAAAAAAATGGAGAGACGACCTGGATGCATTCAAACCAGATTGGTCAGATTTGGCTGTGGACCGTGATGGATGGAGGGGAGATGGGGAGACCTTTGCCCAGCAGTGGGACAATATAGGTTAGTAAAAAAAAAAAAATATTAAGAGCCTGTAGTGTCCCACTGCATGGCAAAGGCGTCCCTTCTCTCCAGTCTTCTCTATTTTGTGTTATTGTGGACCAATCCTTTAAATGGGCATCAATTTCGACCCTCCATCTTCACCGCGGTCTGCCGCGAGGTCGTTTCCCGTTTAGAGGCGTCCATTCTGGCATACATTTTAATATAATAACTCATAAAACACAACAACTAATATAACACAAATCCTTTCATTTACCAGCTCGTATGTGAACCGGTAGAGAATGTTAGCTGCATCTGATGATTGTTCACTTAACATGCTCTGAAATAGGCCCACATCGAGCTGGTTGACTTTGCACGGTCTAAATAGTTCCTCTCTCATAAATGTACCTGGGCACTGTAAATCTGACCTATCTCAATCCACAAAAATATCTGACCTAAAAAGTTGAGAACCAGTGGTCTAAGGCTATTTAATTACCTTGGAGTATTAGCAATAGTGCAGAGAGGGAATGTCTTCTGTGGAGGGTAAAAGTCTAGGGTACACTCAATGCAAGGACTCATTCCAGGCAGAATGACCCTGGCATTCCCTTTGAACCCCTCAGTGCCTCCATCGATTAGTGGGACTAAACTGCTTTGATCTAAGCTCCCTAGAAAAACATATTTAATAAAATAAATATACCGATTGCTACAATTTAGCTATAAATAAATAATAAATATTGCTGAAAATTTCACACAGCACTATCTTGCCCCAAACTAAGCAGAACTTGTATTAAGAGAACCAGATAACTGATAGAATACTTATGTTTTTTTTTGTAAATACATACTCATCTCTATATAAATAATTCTTCTGTAAGTGTGTTTCTCACCTAACTCCTACACGGCTGGACCGATTTGGATGAAATTTTGTGTGCATATTTCAATTAGTTCCTGGCTGGTTTGAAAACACCCAGTAGGAGGCGCTGTTGTCGAGATCTAGAAAATTACGAACGAAGTCACGGGCATACAATAAAAAAAATATAGAAAAACATCCAGACCCAGAACAAATATCTGTAGATCATGCAAACATTAGTTCTGCGGCAAAAATCGAATTCACCCACTGCGCCACCGACGTCGTCGAGTATTTATATATGTATATTTCTTATTTATTTACATAAAAATAAATAATTTAACATGGACACATAGTTCTGCCCCCTTAGTCTTGAAAATCACCCAGTTAAAAAAATTGGGACACTAAAATGTTAAACTGATTATTGTTAAATCACTCAAATCAAATCTGAATGATGTGATTTAAGAATAGGTAGATCACAATTCAGTTAACATTATACATTAAAAAACAAGAATACTAACGGTCATCATTATATTGCAGTAAGGACACCAGCATGCCATTTAGCCAGCGCCTTGCAACAATAGAGTCGAGACCACACACCACAATGTGGAATTGACGGTAAAAACCCTCATCTAAATCTTGGATGGCACAATGATGGGCCACTGCTTCAACACCAGGCACTCTGAAATAGAAAATAACAACTAAAATAAAACTTGAATAACTCAATTTTGTAAATCCAATCTGTGTTCCTCTAATTTAGTTCTGGTAAACCAAAGAGTTTAGATCTATCCAGTCTCTAGCACCCACTGTAGAATTACACCAAATTTTTCAATCTTAAGAAAGTCTGACCCTACTCAACTGCCGCTACAAGATGTTGGACCATCAGGCCTGTGGTCTTAATTTCAGCCTGTCTGCACTCCTTGCCAATTCTCTCTGGTCTTATGGTTATAGACTACATAATAGAATATTAAGCTAACCTTTTATTGATAAATTCCACAGCACATTTGGCTTTGGACAGACCAATATCATTTTTCCTGAATAAAAACTGCCTGTTTAAGTTAGAGAGTTCAATAGTATCCATATCCACTATATGAATCTTCTTGAAGCCCATTAGAGCTAGGTCTTTTAATAGCTCGCAGCCGAGTCCCCCAGCACCCACAATAAGCACTTTACAAGAATCCTGAAGAAATTCCAGAATGTCTGGAGATGCTTCAAAGTCAGGGTGGCAGAAGGGACCGGTTCTCTCACAAACTTTCCTTATGTTCTGCCATCTTTTGAGACGGTTCTCAGTGGCGTCAGAAGCAAGAATCTCAGCATCCGCCATTGTAGCTTCTCTGTGAACAGTAAGATATACATTGTACTTTAAACATACAAACTGGTTGACCATTTTACTGTTGAAAACCACTGATTTCTGAATTGGGAGAAAATTATACGTAGCAAACCCACTTGATTTCTGGGTGGTGCTTTAATTCACTCATGAGAGTTTTATGAACTTTTCGTAAACTTCCTAATTGTAAAACTTGTAGAAGAATTAAAAATATCCGTAAGTTTACACTTTTTAGCATCAGTCAGTCTCACTCATCGGTCTGAGATGATGAAAATTTATATTAGGAGCATTGTAAAAAATGGTTTGTAGTTGTACAAAAATAAAATTTATTAGTTGGAACGCATGACTACAGACAGAACGAAAATTCTACTTAACCTAGTCCCAGCATAAACCTACTACCTATTAAATTCTAGAAAGTCAATGCAATAGAATTTAGAATACAAAATTAGAAACAATCGGAAAGAATCAACTTCAACCGGCAGCGGTCGCGAAACGCAAATTTCGACATCTGTCTATTGACATTGACATCACTATGACACTTACTAGCAGTAGTACACAAGGAATTAGGAAAGGCAGAAATACACCTTGCAAGCACACATGTAATGAACTGCTAACTTGTGTAACCAGGCGAATAAGGACGCCGGGTGTCAAAAGGAGAAAAGCTTTGCCACTGTTGATACCTATTATATTTTAAATAACTTATTTTATGCATTATCTTACTTCTGTTTGCATAATTGACTAGGGTGCTGTGCTGACTCATGTGCACAATCATGTGTGTATGTAAGAAATAGGTATCCTAATGTCCTTGAAGTAAGAGTGAACAGTCCATATCTGTCTTTTCAAAAATAGCTCTGTCTTGAATGAAATCATTGAGAATAATTAAAGAGAAAACTATCTGAAAAATTCAAATGTTTGTATGAAAAATTTTGTAAATACACGTCCGTACTAAGGTTCTAACCAAGGTTCTAACTCAAAATCTCGCATGAAAAGCGTTGAGTTAAAAGTTACTTTCTACGGTTGCTTGTATAATCGCGTTTATGCCTGCCAGTTACGTACTACAGCACTATTTCATTCATTTGTTGAAAATGGAGGCGTGATGGTTCTGCAATTGACGGAAAATTGAGATTTTCAAGTTCGCGGTTGAGAAGATTTCCATGTAAGTATTATGTTATTTATGTATCCAACGTTATCTAGGATATATGAAATATATAATACATATATTTTTTTGGAGTTACATTCAATGTTATTGAGTTTATTCAAGGGAGAGACTAACAGGCTACTTGGGTAGGTATAGGTCGTGGACTGACCATGCTTGTTGCATAGATTGATCGTATATGTGTTGTGTATCTATTGTCATGTATAAATAAACGTTTTATTGCAAAAATAGTATGAACTCGACATATCAACTAACATATATCTGGTTATGAAGATATCTATGAAGTGTCCTAGCTATCATTTGTCATTCTAGTTGGTCAGCACTATGCAGAATGTACTAAACCTACACGACAAACAATATGCTAACATCACGTCTTTTACTCCGTAGGTTTACGATTGTGATGCAATGTTATGTCATTATTAGCTGAATTTACGTTTATTTACATACTTTCATGTGTATTGTCATTTAATAGAACAACAACATGGCTGGTAACAAGGTCAACAAGGCGAAAGGGAAGTATGATAAGAGCAAGGGAACATCTATTGTTCCTGCTAACGACGAAACTGAAGATTACGATTTTTCTTTACTAAGAAAACCAATACAAACTAGCGTCACTGGGTTAGGCCAAGCCAAAAAAATATTTGACTTTGCTACTGAGGAAGTGAGTAACTACCATTTATGTAATTTTGCTTTCATACTAACATGGAATTCTGGAACATCCTGTATTCATTTATTTTTATGTTTTAGCTGAAAAAACTACTGTCTGATGAATGTGATGTGATTTATGAGTGCAAAGTATGCCGAAATATATTCAGGAGTTTGGCTAATTTCATTTCCCATAAAAGGGTTTATTGCAAGGACACATTCAATTCTAACCAACATGGCCATTTTATTCAGCCAACATTCACTGTAAGTACTTTTTTATAAAATTGATTGAGGCACTGCAATAATATATTTTTGTAAGTTATAGTAATTAATGTCTTATGTCTTGCAGCAAATGGAGATGAAAAAAATACTAGAAACAGAAAAAGGTTATCAGGAATCTTTAAAAGGAAATACCTTGGATGCAGATGATGAACGCATACCATTGACCAAAGATCTGACTACAATTGTTGAGAAATTGGTCAAGAATAAGTCAAGTTACATAAATTCCAAGGACTTCCAAGTTGCTTTGCAAGAGATACCAAGTACTTCTGTGGCTGTTTTCCAAAACATTGAAAATGGATATGAGAAGGAAAGTGAAAATATGTTGAATCAAGTAAGTACAATGTCAAACTTGTTAAATCAAAATGAGGTATTAAAAATGGTCTTAAAGGTAAAAACGCAGAGCTAATTTGTAACCCCCTGTAGGTTTGAAGATTGATTTAACAAGAATAAATTAAACCTCGACCCTCTCTTTTTGCGTTGGGGGTTATAAACTGACATATCTAAGAACCACCCCAGTTAAATTAGCTTACTATAAAAAAATCGTGTCTGAATCGGTCCATCGGTGTTTGAGAACTATGTTGCCACAGACAGACAGACACACAGACGTAAGACATCAAACTTATAACACCTCCTTTTTACATCAGAGGTTAAAAACGTATAAAACATCCACACTAATATTATAAATTCGTAAGTAACTTGTCTTTCTTTCTATCTGTTACATGTTCACGACTAAATAAGGTTGATTGCACTTTAGTTGAAATTTGGTGAATTAGAGATTATGACCTGGATTGACATAAAGCTACTTTTGATTGACAAATTATGTGTATGCAGCCGCGAGAGGAAGCTAGTCTCCTATGTTTCATCAAGATACATATTACCAAAATATAGATATTTCATATAAACACATACCATGTTATGTTTTTAAATTAAATATATATATAGGGTTACAATTAGTTCTGATTTTCTGTACCATGTCTACGTATGAGTGGTATGTACTAAGTAGATATTTGAGTGGGATAACCATGTGGGTTAGGAGAATGCAGATGCCTCAAGCGGCCCTACAAATAGTTATCCAATATTTACCAGTTTTCTCTAAATTTCAGGTCAGCGAGCTTGACAAGATATTATCCAAGGACATGGGAGTGATGCAGAGCGACGGAAATTTCAAAATTGAAAGCTCTGCAGATATGGACAATGTTATACAAATCAGCGATGATGAAGAAAATACAGATACTGTGGAGCTTAAATGCAAGATTTGTGAGTGGTTCGAGTACTTTAGAATTAATAGAAAGATGATACATTCCATATAGTTCAACTAGATATCCTCTCTATTGCACACCAAACATAATTACAATAGAAGTAAATACTCCAAAATAATGTTATAATCATGCCAAAATTAGTGTTTTAAGATGAAAGTGTGTCTTTAACACAGAAACGTGGTCTCTCACTATGGGCACAAAATAGATGGTGCAGAAGTTAAGCTGGGGCCGATTTTTTATTTTAATTACTTACGCTCAGGGGTGGGTAGTATTTGAATTACTTGTAATTGAAATACAAATACGTATTTTGTATTTGTAATTAAATTAATTCGTAAAAATGTAATTTGTAATTGGTAGGTTATTATGTTTAAAATACCTGACGCGGAGGTATTTTGTAGTTAGTATTTCAAATACTTACGGCTTGAAAATACATCTGAACATAAATACATTTAGCGATCTTACAGTGCGTTCTACAGGAAATAGCGCTCGATAGTTTTCGTAACTATTAGTAAGCAAAATGGCGACCGCTAAATATGTCGATCTGTAAAGTTGGTAATACTGCACCTATACTGTATGTCAAATTGCCAAGTACCAAACACCTGAGTGTATTTTATAATTTGTATTTTAATTATAAATAGTTAAAATACGTATTTTGTATGTTATATTTAAAATAAGCGACTTAAAAGTACTTTGTATTTCGTATTTTAAATACGTGTTAGATAGTATTTTGTAATTTGTATTTTAATTAACGCAAAGCATGTATTTTGCCTAGCTCTGCCTACGCTCTATATTTTAACGTAAATTATCACAAGTAAATTTAAAATCAGCTAACAAATTATGTCAGACAAAACATTATTTACGTCTCGATAAAGCACGACACTCGCGGCTGACGTTCGACCTACTTGATCCGAGATCCTCGTCTTTGTGAACATACGCCTGTTATCGCTCGAAGTAATAGGCTTACCTTCTGTACTATTCTGTGCTATGGGCCTCATTAGAAAGTCGGTCAACATGCTATTGAGAGGGCTATGCTTGGTATTTCTCTACAAGATCAAATCAGAATTGAGGAGATTTCTAGACAAATAAAGTCACTGATATAGCCATGGCCGGATTATCCTTAAGGTGGATTAGGCAACTGCCTAGGGGCCCACGCGGGCCTAGACGATACGGGCCACGCACCAAGAAAAAACGTTTCATTCGTGACATTCTCCAATAAGATCATTACAATGAAAGCAAAAATCGATCTGATCGACTCTACTTTTGTAATAGAATAAATATATTTTAAAAAGTAAGAAAAGGGTAAAGGAAAGGGGCCCCGAGAATTGCATTTCCCGGGGGCCCCGATAGGGTTAATCCGGCCCTGAATATAGCCCAGAGGATTAGCAAGCTGAAGTGGCAGTGGGCGGGCACATAGCTCGAAGAACTGACGGCTGTTGGGGCAGAAAGATTCCCGAGTGGAGACCACGCAATGGAAAGCACAGCGTAGGACGGCCGACTAATAAACGAACGAAAGACGACTTGATAAAGTTTGCTGGGAGCCGTTGGGTGCAGGCGGCACAAGATCGGTCGCTCTGGAAATCTATGGGGGAGGCCTATGTTCAGCAGTGGACGTCCTATGGCTGATATGACGATGGTGAAATGTATAAAGGGTGGTTTTATCGCAAAAATAGATCTCTTCCAGACAACCTTTGGATGGATAGGATAACACTAACACAATAACACAGGGTTGTATAAATGCTAGGGGATGGATTTAGGGGCCAGAAGCACCACATAAAAGCCTTTTTAGCACTGACCTAGATAGGTAAATGTATTAAAGGCTTAAATATCATTGGGTGAAATTTGCCCCAATAAGTAGATGATCCAAATTCGTGGCACTGTGGGCGAATAGCCGACTGAGACGCCATAGGTTACGAGTTTGATTCCCGAAGCGGATAGATGCTGTGTGAAATGTCCAGCATAATTTATATGAGTGAATTAAAATTCTCTATTATAGCTTACAAGCTAGATATAATAAATTGAAAAACAGTAAATGTGTAATGAGCTGTCTTATCGCTAGAGAAAGCGATCTCTTCCAGATATATATATTTTTGTTGGTGTCCAGTAAGGTGTCCAATAAAGACATTATTTATGTATCTCTTAATGTATGAAATTAATCTTAATCTATGTTTCGTAGGTGACATGCAGTTTTCAACACAGAAGACGCTAAAATTCCACATGAAGTACAAACACGTTGAGAGCCGGCTGGTGTACCCCTGCCCGGACTGCCTGGAGATATTCTCCACCTCTTGGAGCGTTTACCGGCATCTCTTCAAAGTGCACCGGTATATACCGATCAATATTATTTTATATTATTATTACAAGCTTTGCAATGTTTGTTTGTTAGTTTGTTTAGGTCAAATCTTGCGAGCTGAATTAGAACCACCTCCTCTCCTACGGAGTTGAAATTTGACATGTTGGTTCAGTTCCGATGATGCATTTTTATGGTAAGCATGACATGATTCTACACCCTGGATTGGCTCCAGATGAAGGAACTCTTCAACTGTCAACAGCATAGACACGAAATATTGTATACGCCTTTAATTATGATAGCCCGTTCTAAGTTCCACCATGACATGGTTCTGCACTTAGGGTTGGCTTCCGAAGAGGGAATTCCTCAATGGTCAACAGCATAGGATACTAAATTTTGTATACGCATAGAACACTTACATTAAAGCGTATATTTTTTTACTATTAATTTATTTCTGCTACTTCAATAAATTCATTTAAAAACAAACTCGTTAACTTAAGACATTACTACAAAAATGAACATTAAGAGACTTTCTGCACTGTGCAATGTAAACATATCAGCAATAACGCTGCTTGTCTATAAACAAAGTAAATAATTAAAATGTATTTATTTAGGACTAGTTGACCCGCCCGCGACTTCTCACGTCTGATTTGTCAATAAAAACATTACCTTCCTGCTTAGTCGGATAAAAAGTACCCTATGGTAGGTAGCTAAGGTAAGACATGCGATCAAAAAAATAAATCAAAACCTATAGGGTACTTCCAGTTGACCTAGAATCATGAAATTTGGCAAGAAGCCAGGTCTCACAGCACAAGTACAGAAAAAAAAACGAAATTTTATAACTTTCAATTATATAATAAATATAAATATCAATAAGGGTTCCTAGATTGACTACGGAACCCTAAAAATGGAATCCTTATGCTATTTTGTCCGAAAAAAATATCCTAATATTTCAGCAAAACAGCTGCTCAAATAAGGAGACTGCGAGAGTCGATTCAAGCGAAGGCGTTCAAGATGAACAACCCACCGGCTTTCTACGAAAGACGCAAGAACAACCAAAAAACTCCAGCAGCGCCTAAGATTACTGAAGAAGAGAGGATCGAACAGGAGAACCAGGTAATTAATCTACGTCAACGCTTCTGGCAGACGGGGTCATAGAACGTGGGACGAGCGACGATGATATTGCCATCTCGCTCGCTCTTGCAGCCTTTAATGATGCGCCGGGTACCTATCGATAACACTATTTACCAGAAATTGTATTGAAAAGGAAACAATAGTAGATTATTAAACGAGGGAATAAAGCAGTGTCTTGCGTCACAGCCGCTATATTGAATCCCGAACGTAATGAAGGATTCTAGAGTTACCTCACGAGCGGAGCGAGAGAGTTACTGGAATCCTGAGTGCAGAGAGGGATATAAGCACGCCCAAGATGCAGACAGCTTTATTCACCAGGAGAATACTTTTCACACTTCAAAATCAAATCTAGGTTGGTGCATTCTGTGCAGAGATTAGTTCGATTTGCGAATAAGTTCTTGTAGTGAGGATCTCTTTGGTTCAAATTATAATACAGATGAGGTTCCAATTAAAATCACACTATGCCCGCGAGGGCATAATGTGCAGTACAACTTTACTCCCGGCTCAGCCGTATGGATTTAATCATCTGCTTTCGGTGAAGTTTAGGTAACATGACATATAATTTGACATTGTCGAGCAGTACTGTGAAAACATAATAATTGGATAGCCCCATCTGCTACGAGTCTTGACGTATACTATAGTATGTTGTATCACAATAATTACAGGCATGGATGGACAACATGGAGTTTGACGGTGAGATATCCCGTTGCGGTGGCTGTGGCCGGACCTTCGAACGCAGAGCCGCCTTGGCAGCACACACCCATACTTGCCAGCCTCGGAACAGAGCCTTGGCAAGGCGGCCAGAGACCAAACGCATCGAGATTCAGATCCGCAAGGATTACAACAAGGGACCCAACGCAAACCTTGCCTTGTTGAAACCTGCCGATACTGTTGGTAAGTTGGACTAGACATGCTTGCTATTCCTGTACAACAAAAGTATTTGATCAGTGTGGGGTTACTAGCGATGCCATATGGCACAGAAACGTGGTCTCTTACTATGTGCCTCATAAGAAGGCTATGGTTGGTCCATCTTCGGGTACCATATAAGAAAAAAAGACTAACGTAAAAATGATAGATTCTAGTATTTTGTCGAGACCTCTCTATTAAAGCACTAGATATTAGCTTATAACACTTGCAGCCTCGAAAAGTAATCACTATCACATACCTACTATCGAATAAATTTACAAGCGACCCCATGGAACTTTTTAAATACTGCGGAGTTCTGCCCATACACCAAAAAAAAAAGTTGAATTTAACTTACTTCTAGAACAATTCTTTCGTATAGAAATTCAAATTCCTAAAAGGCATTCGGTTACCACTAGAAGAATTACTTACAAAAGTTAACAAAGCCCTTTAACAATGATTATGGTAAAAAGACGTCACAGTATTTAATCTCCCATCTTATTAATAAATTGCCAATTGAAATTAAAAATAAATTCACCCCTAAAAATTTTAAATGCATATTAAAACGACAATTTCTAAATACTTTACTTTAAAAGCTTATCATAAAATGGCATCCTTTATTGTGCAAGTGCACGCACACTCGCATATCTGTGTAACTCACACTAAATACCGCACCAGCGTGTGTTCTGCTTTGACTCGTTCACCTCACCTGATGGGTTTGTTGTTATCCGCGTGCATGTGTTGCGTTCGCACGCCGTTATATAACACCATCAAATATTATAATGAATGCCTATTTTTAAGATTAACATACTTTTGACCAGAACCCCACGTTATCGAGAACCTGGTGTCTGGACAAACCAAGCATAGGTTTTAAGACTTCATCGAATTATTGTGTAACCAGCTTTTTGTATCAGATAATAAACAAACAAACAGACAAGTCTCCATTATAAAATACCACGAATAGCGGTCTTCAACCTTCCACTATCTTTTTGCTTACTTTAACATTCCATCAAGTGAGACTGTGTTGTCAATAGAAATTAAGTTATTCTGACTTCATTTACAGAGAGCAAAATAAAGGACGATCCAATAGAAGAGCCAGAAAAAACCGTCGAGCCCGTGCCTGGAGAGCCGATGGAGAAGGACTCTGAAAAGATTGAAGATGACGAGAAAATTGTCGACGACACCTCAATGGATTCCGTATCGCGGCAGAGCGAGGAAGAATCCAACGCATCGGAATCTCCAGAGAAGATCGAGATTCCAGCGGAACATGTTGAAACTCCTCAAGCGCCTGTCATAAGGCTGCCTTTCGCTCAGCATGCCGAGAAAAGCAACCTTATGGCATTAAGACAAAGAATAATTGGCGACATCGAGCTAGACAAACTGCTCTGCAAGAAATGCAACACTCGTAGCGACCACATTAGAAACCTGTACGATCATGTCGCAGCACATTACAAATGGATGCGCTACGCTTGCAAGCTATGCAACTTTAAACATTACCACTTCAACCAACTTCCCGAACATGTCAAAACCGTCCACAAGCTGAAAGGCGATAAAGACTTTTACTTCAGCACTGTGAAAGCGCTAGATGGCGCTGAAGCTTTAGAGCTTTCTGAGGATCCTGTTGAGGAAACTAATGATGAGAGTCCTGAGTCGAGGCGGCCCAGTCGCTGTTCCAGTGACTCTAGCCGAGTGTCTGATGATAGCTCGTCTAGCAACGCGAGGGTCGAAGGCACGAGGAAGAGGAAGGTCCAGCAGACCAGTCGTTACGGAAAGAGAAAGAGGGAATCAGTGGTTAAAAGTAAGGAATTTTTAATTATCTTATACTCACGGTCTCATGTCGGCTTTGTCGTGACAGTGTTACATTATGTTTCTACTCTTTGTTTCAGCTAATAAGGATGACGCCGCTGAAAAATACGATAACGATTCTTCTTCAAACCACAAAACATTTGAAGAGAACTCGTCTGATATTGACGATGTTTGTGATAAAGTTGAGAAGAGGGCAGTTAATGAAGTCTCTTCGGTAGCATCGAGAAGACCCGTTCGCAGAAAAGCCAAGCCTAAAAACGCAGACTTCGAGTATGATCTATCGAATTTACTCAAAATGGAAGCGCAGGGTTATCGAGAAAATCAATCAGGTGCAAGTACTACGAAAACCAATCAAGGTAAAAAGAAGGCACAACAAGATGCTTTAAACTTTGAAGCAATAAACATAGAATGTTCAGGGGCACTAGACGCACTATCCAGAAAAGCTGTTGAAAAGGCTAAAGCTCAAATGAAAACATCCAGCTTTGCTGTCTACTCATGTTCTCAAAGGGAACGATCGCCTCCCAATATTTTCGTCAGGCCAATGCTTCCCAAGTCAATGTCGAAAAGTGATAAAAATTCTCCAAAGAAAGATGCTATTGATGACAAGGACAGTTCTAGTCCAAATAAAGATACGAAAATCAAATCGCAGAATGAAGAACCTGTTATTAAAACTGAAAAAGAAGAAGAGAAGATTAAGGTAGAAAGTTCCGATAATACTCCAAGTACAAATAAAGAACAAACTCTTTCAACAACAAACACAGAACAGAGTGATCAGAGAAAACCCAGTGAAGCTAAAAATAAAACTATCACGTCCGTTGTTCCTATCAAATTTAGACGACAAAGCTTAGATGTAATGAAAAATCCGATAATAAATCAAAACATTAAAGATTTCACAAAAGCTGGAATGAAAACTAAGATACTCGTAATAAAACCTATCAAAGTAAAGGACGGGGCACAGTCTGTTAACTCACCACTAAAATTCCAAACTATAAAGCTTAAAGACCCGAATAAAAAATCAACCGGGAAAAATAAGTCTTCAGATCAAGTTGTGGTTGTGAAAGTACCGAACGTCGATCGAAATATAGTTGTACCGGTGTCTGAGTCAATAGTTATGCCAACTGAAAAACCCGTAGATAACGCTGTAGAAATCATCGAACCAGTTCATGAAACTGTTGATTTAGTTAATGGAACTAATGAAACCGCAAAACCTCTAATCTCAAAAGACAATGAAACTAAAGACGGAAACGTTGATAAAAGTGATGAATCAAGTGAAATTAACCTACTTTGTGATGAGGACACTAAGAAATTAGAAGTAACTAGTCTAGCAAAACCAATTGTTTTGAAAATAGATAACCAATTGTCTTCCTCAAATGGTTTGAGTTAGCCATCTGTTAATGCTAGTATGTTTTAATTCCATGCATTGTACAAGAACTGATGTTTATGTTGCTTAAAAAGAATGATTTTTGTTTACATTTATGTCTTAAAAATATACCTATACATAAACTTATTATGTAAGGAGGATATATTATGAAATAGGGTGTAATTAGATTACTCCCGAGTCCAGAAACAAGCGAGAAAACAACTGATATAAGAAAGCGTTTTTTGCCACAGTTGTAGTCAGATCTTTACAATTGTTTATACTAACATATATGTATTAATCTCTAACAGATTTTGTGTTCGGGAGCCATCTTCCTACACCTTATAGGATCACTCTAATTATTTGTATTAAAATCGGACCGTGAAATAATGTGTTTTATTCCATTTTAACCAGCAACAAGAAAAAAGTGATCCAAATAAGGCAAACCTGCTCCTAGATTAGGCGTGAATTTCGAACTCATTGGCGCCTTGCAAACGAATTTGTTCTTTGGAAGTTACATTTTGAGAAGTAATTATTACACAACAGCGTATGTACAATCTGAAAGGAAACAACTTTATGCTGGGGTAACACGTGTTCCTATCCTTTTATTGATATTCAGTGTAAGCTCTACAAAAATAGCCTGTGACCATCCTCGGTCAGAAATAGAGGATCACGAAATTCTTTTTCAAAGAAAAATCAAAGAGCCTTGTAAAAATTCTAATTCTTAGCTAAACTACAATACATTTTGGAAATCAATTATATAATTTTAAATTAGGCTAAGAAAATCACAGGTCCCCTTTTTGAAGTTATACTTCTTTTGGCGCGATGGAGAAAAATGATGAGAGTGAATTTTTACGATGCGCGCGCACACCGACACCTAAATTTAACAGCATGACGTTAGTTCTAGGTGGTATGAAAATTGATAACTATGTTCAAGTTGTATATTTTAGTATTTTTATATGTAGAACACGTGTTTCGTAAGGGTACAATTAAACAGTGTGAATAAATAAATATTATTTTGGTGTTTTTATTAAATCAATTTCATATACGACGGTGATACTAATAATTTATTAAGTTAATAAAACCTTTTTTATTTAAATAAAATCTTTTTGATTAATTTTAATATTTATCGTTAATCACTACACTGCATTTTAGTTATTTTTTTTCCATACGCCAAAGAAGTATAACTTCTAACGCGTGTACATAAGTACACACACTCTTTTTTTTTGTAAATACATAGGTACTTATGATACGAGGCATGCCTTTTAAGTTCTGTCGTTTCCATATTTTCCGGCAATTTTGAATTTGGAACTGTTCTATATTCGAATGTGTTTACATTTTGAATCTCAAAACAGTTGAAAGTATTAGGATTAATGCTATTGTTTAGTCACAGTTTCGATTTGAATCTGTCAGGTCACGTACGAAAATGAATCTTTCTAAGGAAAATGTTCGTGCAATAATTTTCTACAACTTTAGAAGAGGCCTGACACGGCTTCAGTGTTTAGAAGAGCTAACATCTGTGTTCAGTGATGTAGCCCCATCTCTGCGGACTGTCGAACGCTGGTATTTAGAATTCCAGCGTGGACATACTAGTGTTAGTGACAGATTTCGCGAAGGACGCCCAAAATCCGCCTTCACTGAAGATAACATCATTGCTGTGAGACAACTAATTCTCGAAGATCGTCATGTGACGTATCGAGAGATAGAGGCTCTATTAGGCATCTCAGGGACAACCATTCAGAAGATCTTGCATGAAGCGCTTGGTGTGAGAAAGCTAGTTTGCCGTTGGATGCCGCATCTGCTTTCCGACGATCACAAGGCGGCCCGCGTCAGATGGTGTAAGAAAACTCTGCAAAGGTTCAACCGAGGGGAGTCAAATCACGTCTACGACATCATAAGTGGTGACGAATCTTGGATCTATGCCTACTATCCTGATTCCAAACAACAATCTACAATCTGGGTCTTTCAAGACGAGCCAAAGCCGACTAAAGTTGTTCGTTCTCGAAGCACTTCAAAGAAGATGGTGGCCACGTTCGTTGGAAAAACCGGCCATGTTGCGACTATTGCACTTGAAGATCGTAGAACGGTTAACGCAGAGTGGTATACTACAGTTTGTTTACCACAAGTCATCGCCGAACTTCGAAAATCTAACTCAAAGCGACGCATCATCCTGCACCACGACAACGCAAGCTCACACAGCGCTCGTCAAACGATTGAGTATTTGAAGCAGGAAAAAGTAGAAATTCTTGACCATCCTCCATACAGTCCTGACCTAAGCCCTAACGATTTCTTTACATTTCCTAAAATTAAGAAAAGTCTTCGTGGTCAAAGGTTCCAGTCCGGTGAAGAAGCAGTCGACGCTTTCAAGTCAGCCATTTTGAACACCCCCACTTTAGAGTGGAATAAATGTTATAATAACTGGTTTGAGCGAATGGAAAAGTGTATTAAGCTACGCGGTGAATACTTTGAAAAACAATAAAAAGTACTATAAGGTTCTAGTTGTGTTTTTTTCTTCAAACGACAAAACTTAAAAGGCATGCCTCGTATATAGAGAAACAACCAGACCCGGAACAAATATCTGTAGATCATGCAAACATTTGTTCCGCGGCAGGGATCGAACCCACTACCTCCTACGTCTCAGCCGGCTATTCGCCCACTGCACCTCGGAGGATTGTCAGTAAATCAAGAAGTATCCATTGAACGCCTTGTGGTGCAGAGAAAGGTTGAGGGTACACGACCACGCGGTAGATCACCAATGAGATGGACGGACCAAATCAAAGCAGCACTTAACGGTTCCCTACACGAGTGCACCAGAAAAGCGACAATACGAGAGGAGTAGCGAAGGACTGTCAAGCGCGTCACTACCCCCGAAGTGACGACCACGACCATTTATAAGAGTGTAACGACTGAGTAAAAGAGGTTCTACCTGAATACTAAGAAGTGGATAGTTTAAGGGCATAAAAAAACTAATGTTAAAAAATATTGCATAACACTTTATATAACTGAGTGGAAAAAATTGAGCTTTATAACTTATTTTTCACTAATTTATTTACGGTTTCAAAAGGAAAAGACCATGTACTTTGTCTTTATTCAACAAATATCGGTCTCTGAGCCAAAATATGAAACTTATTACCTCGATGGGTAGGTAAGGTATCTAATATTAAAAGATCTCGTAACTTTCACTAACTTTAATTTACAAACAGAAAATTACTCTCATTACATACATTCGATCATTACCTATACATTTTTCGCAAGAGTATCGGCTTTAGCAATTACTTCTTCGATTGGTCCAACCATGTAGAATGCAACTTCGGGAAGATGATCATATTCACCCTGCAGGATCTTGGAGAAGCCCTTAATGGTCTCAACAAGGGGCACGAGCTTGCCGGCGTGTCCGGTGAACACTTCAGCGACCTGGAAAGGCTGGGACAGGAATCTCTGGATCTTGCGCGCGCGGGCTACGGTTAGCTTGTCTTCCTCAGACAATTCATCCATACCCAGGATAGCAATGATGTCCTGGAGTGACTTGTAGTCCTGTAGGATCTTCTGCACGCCACGAGCGACGTTGTAGTGCTCGGCACCGATGATGTTAGGGTCCATGATACGGGAGGTGGAGTCAAGTGGATCCACGGCGGGGTAGATACCCAGCTCGGCGATGGCACGGGACAGCACAGTGGTGGCATCCAAGTGAGCGAAGGTGGTAGCTGGGGCGGGGTCAGTCAAGTCATCGGCGGGCACGTAGATGGCCTGCACGGAGGTGATGGAACCCTTTTTGGTGGTGGTAATACGCTCCTGCATGGTACCCATGTCAGTGGCCAGAGTGGGCTGGTAACCGACAGCAGAGGGGATACGACCAAGCAGGGCAGACACCTCGGAACCTGCCTGGGTGAAACGGAAAATGTTGTCAATGAAGAGCAGCACATCCTGACCTTCCTGGTCACGGAAGTATTCGGCGACGGTGAGTCCAGTCAGGGCAACACGCGCACGCGCGCCGGGGGGCTCGTTCATCTGACCGTACACAAGCGCTACCTTGGAAGTCTTGTCCTTCAGGGAAATAACACCAGACTCAATCATTTCTTGGTACAAATCGTTACCCTCACGGGTGCGCTCGCCCACTCCGGCGAACACGGAGTAACCACCGTGCGCCTTGGCGACGTTGTTGATGAGCTCCATGATGAGTACAGTCTTCCCGACTCCGGCTCCGCCGAAGAGACCGATCTTGCCTCCCTTGGCGTAGGGCGCGAGCAGGTCGACGACCTTGATGCCAGTGACGAGGATCTCCTGCTCCACGGACATCTCCACGAACTCGGGTGCTTCGGCGTGGATGGCGGCCCTCTTGTCAGTGGGAATGGGGCCGCGCTCGTCAATTGGCTCACCGATGACGTTCATGATGCGGCCCAGGGTCTCAACTCCGACGGGGATACGGATGGGTGAGCCAGAGTCGAGCACGGGCTGTCCGCGCACGAGACCCTCAGTACCATCCATGGCGATGGTGCGGACGGTGTTCTCTCCGAGATGCTGAGCCACCTCCAGAACGAGCCGGGTCTGGCGGCCCTGGACCTCGAGAGCATTGAGGATGGGTGGCAGGTCATCATCGAACTGTACGTCCACTACGGCACCAATGACGGCGACCACCTTACCTTGTCCCTTGCCTGCTGCTTTGGCTGCGTAATCCCTTTGACTGACAGTTACAGTGGCGATTTTGCCACATTCTACTAGGGTTTTTTCAGCGACGGACTTGGCGGCTAAAAAGCCGCTTCCAACCCTACTTACAGCCCCCAACATTTTTAGATAACTGGTTCTTTTGGGCAAAAATTATAAGGAGGCCGCCCGCACTTATGTAATAACCTTTATACAGCACTACAGACAATAAATAATATTGATTGTACAAAATTGTACAGTACAGTTACATAAAGTTCCATTTACCGTTCCTTTCATTCATTCGTGAGAAAAAATTAAAATAAACGTCCTCTGTCAATCAAAGAACTTCATGCCTATATTTTTGCAATGGCAGCACTTTATATAAGTGTCTGTAAATTGATAATGTCAATGTCATTTTCAATATCACAACAGGAAATTCAGCAAGCACGAGTGAATTTTACGATTTGAAATAAAAATACTAAAATGCTCCGAAACAGATTATTTACTCGAGTATGTAATCAAGCTAATATGTTTTCCGTTTATGTTGAGTAACGAATAACCCCTGGATTTCTTTACGGAATAGATTGAACATCAAACTTACGAAAGTTGATTTGTTATTAGATATTACATAAAAGTTCTGTACTTTATTTATTTACGCTTCTTTTTTAGGTACTAAAGGAGCAACGTTTACAATTGAGAAATATCAATCATGCCAGACCTTGCGTGAACCTTTTCATTCAGAACAAACTTACCACCAGGCAACAGAGCACAGTTGCTGTTGATGAGAGCTACATCAAGAAGTTTATGAACGCTGTCGGATGGATGGACCACTCCAGAACTGTAAGCATCTACACAAATATTTCACCTTGCGCATCATCACACTCAGGTCTTCATCAATTGAAGATGATTTAAACATGAATAATGTAGCCTTTGTAGACTTAGGGGACAAGTTTATGAATACTGAATATTTATGTAAAAATATTTCTTGAATTTTTATTTCAGCGTCTGAAGCTTACTGGCTACTTTTTATATGAAAACATACCAGACAAGGTGCAATACGCAGAATGGTTTAAAAAATTAGAACTTCCTGACACATTTGTTTCCTGGTTCACCATAACCGAGCTGCATGTTTGGATACTGATGGTCCGATACATGGCAGAAGATCAGCAATTATCAGTATCAGCAAATGACAAGAAAAAATATGTGAAAGGAGATGGGCATTTTGTGAGGAATTGCATTGTAGAGGCTTTGTGGGCTGATGTTGCTAATAAAATTAAACTCCTGGAGGTAAGTAATTAACTTTTCATAGATAGAGATATGCCTAGTCATTTATTCAGATTGTGTTGTTACTATTTTTATTTTTTACTTCTACTTTCAACACAATCAGTTCCATTCATTACAGTCTGTCAATCAATTTTATTTATATCATTAATTTAACTAAATGCATAAACGACAGAAAGAGGGCTATTTTGGATGGAATATATGGTATATTTTGTCTACAATAGTCTTTCTATTGTGACTTTTTAACCTATTGTACTCATCCATCTAATAAAAAAACTAAATACAGGTAGAGTGGACTGTCCATCAGCGTGATCAGATATTGCTAACATAGGCATGTTCCTAAAAACCCTATTTAATATATTGTATTGTGTTCTGTATATATGAGCTACATAGTTGGTTGAAATAGGTTTTTTTTAGATCATAATGTTTGACAATACTGCTTAAAAAGGTGCTCTACCAACTTTGATTATCAAGACATTTTTGGAACAAGGAAGCAATCTAGCTTTGCCCCACAGCTGGGATGGAATAATTGTTGTATGTTCAGTTTTTGGATCCAAAGCTTAATAAAAAGTATATTTATTTGACACATGGTACAGACTACTTCGTACATTCAGAATGATAACAAAGGAAACACAATATAGCACAGAAAGAACAGAAAATATGTATCCGCAATGGAGCAATTTCCTAGATCATAAAATAAACAGTGCTGCTAATCGATTCCCCTAAAATCTCGAAATCAATTTCAGTAATTCTCTGCGCTACCGGAAGGTTAGGGAAATTTTCCTGAAATTAACAGCACTGAAAATAAGCATAATTTTTCTTTTTCCAGGGTGCAAATCCAGCAATAGCCAGAAAGCAAGTGACAGTACTATCAGAGCAGTTCCAAGCAGCCCTAGTCAGCTACGATGAAGGCATAAGCGACGACAGAGTTTTAGCTGCAGCAGTATGGAGAAGGTTTTATTCACTTGCAGAAGACACTAAGGCAGAAAACGTAGAAGCTATAGTCAAATATGTTAGGCATCAGGTATGATACATTACGATGGTAAAATTATTTTTATCATCAGCTTGAAGGATTATTAAAATATATGGATGGAGCGCCACAAATGTAGAAGTGAAGTACCGGCTTGAAGAATGTTGTAAAAATGCCGGCTTGGTTGAAAAGACATTATAAAAATCATGTACACATTTGCAATAACATTTGCAGATCGGCAGCAATCAAAGGTGGCTATTACACATTTGTGTCATTCTGTATTGTCATTGACCCAAAAATTTGTAGGTACACACATGTTTGATGGGTGTTTCAGTTCGCAATAAGGCGGCGCGGCGTCCATCGTTTTTATTCGTCCAAGATCAGCCTTTTAATTTATATGTCAAATGTAATAAATCCCACATTGAATCTAAGTGTTCAAAGAGTTTTATGTTATTTAGCATTTAGTTATTAATGTGCCGAATTAGGAATAAAGGAGTGCTTCACACTTGTCCCAATTTTACCTAAATACTTAGTTTAGATATTAATCAGTATGAGGAGTTAAGTAAACAAAGTTAAATATTAAGTTAAAGTTAATTGTAATGTTTGTTTTTATTTTCAGTTATCACTACTAGACAAGATACCTGGCGAAGAATTAAAATGGAAACCTGAGATTAAATGGATAAGTATATAGTAGAACTATCATGTAATTATGGTTTTTAATTTGTAAAGTAAATAAATTATAATACTGTTGGTTAATATATACGACTTTATTCTTAACTCAATATAATACAATACACTTTAAAATCACTGAAATCTGATCCAGTAGCCTTTAAGAAGTAGTAGATATTCCAATTATATAGCAAGTACATGTACTTTTATAAATATACTCTTGTTATTTGTTGCACAAAAAACTTATTTAAAGAAAATTTAACCATCATTGAGTTGAATTGAATCTTTCGTTAAAATCTGAGCTGTTCCAATAGCGGTTGCAGTTTATGGATAATAATAATGTTGCCATGATTACGCATTTAAACATTTCTTAAACATGTATAATATGAATGGAATGATTTGTCGGAGTATAAATACCAAACTTAATCTAAATCGGTCCAGCCGTTTAGACGTGAAAACGTAACAAACAGAGTTACTTTCGAATTTATAGTATTGCTATGGATTATTAAAAGTCTAAAGTCAGTTTTTCCATAAATTAACCTTAACTGCTTCAATTCAGATAGAAAAGGTTAACAAACTCTTCGCATTTCTGTCTTTCCCATAGTACAGTAACGACGATTCTACAAACCATATCGATCTTGCAGTGGTCATGACACCACGACATTCTGGACTCACTGAGTTTAGAGAAAAATGCTGAGTAGATGTCTAGAAGTTGTTTGTCTGTTGTGACCATGCGATATAACAGGTCGTTGACCGAATCGGGAGTAAGGTCGGGTAGATTGAAAGTGTCCTTCATGTCGTATAGCTGGAACCAGTGGGGTCTGCGGTTTGGAGTGAGGTTCGCTTCGGTGAGATTGTACACGTAGTTAATAATGTTTTGTGGCTCCTGGAAAATAAATAGTGTTATTTTAGATCTGACCAATCCTGTTTGAATGCATCCAGGTCGTCAATTCATCTTTTTCTGGGCCTACCACGGCTGCGTCGTCCGTTCGATATCCACTGGGTGACTAGATTCGCCTAACGATCTGGATGCATTCGAAAAAAAAAATAAACATTTAAGATCACCAAACGGCTCCCAGCAAGCTTAATCAGGTCTTTTTATCTAGTGGGTTCGTCCTACGCTGCGCTTTCCAGTGCGTGGTCTCCCTTCGAGAACCTTGCCAAGACGCCTGTCAGTTCTTTGTTTTTGGGTGCAGGACGCATAGGATGTTTAGCAGTGAGCTTCCTGTGGCTAATATGATGATGATGGTTTTAGATGGTCTCTTAAATATCGGAAATTTTCTATTGCGTGAGGTTAATTTATTATAAAAAAAAAATGTTTTTACAAACTCTGTGATAAGCTAGAAGTGTCCGTAGAATTGATCGGAACAAGCATTATTTAAATTTAGTTTCACAAATACTAGATTCTTTAGCTCTAAACTAAATATGACTTTGAAAAATATACCTATGTGAAAAATATACTTTTTCGTTTAATCCGTTACTAAAAAAAGTTTAATTTAGACTTTAGTTAGAGAATGGTATCAGAATGGCTTCAGAACAGATACCGCTTGTATAACGGGTTGTGTTCTGAGGAGTTGTTTGACATGGTGCCTGCAGGTTCGTTTTATCATCGCACCGCTCGCCATCGGCAGGGAATCCATCCACACATCTTGGAGACGATCTGGTCGCGTACCGTGAGGTTCCAGAGGAATTTCCTCCCGCGAACACTTCTCTTGTGGAATGGTGTCCCTGCTGAGGTTTTCCCCAGGGACTACAGTATGGGGTTCTTCAAAAAGGGCGTTTTGAAAAGTTTTGAAGGGTCGGCAACGCGCGAGTAATACTTTTGATGTTACTAACGTCCATACCGCTTAAAAAACAAAGCTAAAAAAATTGTTATTAAATTGTAGAAACTTCATCACATCAGCCATAGGACGTCCACTAATAAACGATAACCCCCCCTTATAGATTTGCAGAGCGATCGATCTTGTGCTGCTTGCAACCAACGGCTCCCAGCAACCTTTAGTAGGTCGTTTTTTTATCTAGTAGGGGAGCCGTCCTAAGCTGCGCTTTCTAGTGCTTGGTCTTCACTCGAGAACGTTTCTGCCCCAACGGCCGTCACTTCGAGCTATGTCGACTTTGTCGACCTCCGTGGTAGACCGGGAGATAGTGACACAAAATGTCAGGTCATTTGTACCAGTATGGCGACCCTTCAGGGGTCCTATTACGTAACGACAAAAAGAAAATGATTGTCATAAGGCTGGTACCGGCGGCCCAATCACGTGGGTGTTAATCGAACGTGTCGGATAAATTACGAGTGTCGAACGATTTGTTACACAAAACTTCTTGTATTTTCCTATAGTCGATAAAAAAAAGTAGGCGGTAGCGTAATGCCATACTTCTCCGGTGTGACTTACAGCCCGCCATACCGACGAGAACAGATTAATTTATCAATCCAATTCATCCCCACACAGAGTTTTTAAGTTTGTTATTGCTTAGGTTAGATTTTATTGTTGTTGTGTTTATTTTTCTTGTGTTTAACTGTGTGGTTTTTTGAATAAAATGTTTTATTTCTTTCTTTAAAAAAAACAATTCAACCATTTCTACCAGGCCAATTTTTGCTCAGCTATGGGAACCAAATAAGTGATAAAATACTTTTGTTAATATATACATATAGAAAAATACCCAAACCCGGAACGAATATCTGTAGACTATGCAAACATTTGTCCCGCAACGGGAACCGAACCCGCGATCTCCTACGTCTCAGCTCGCTATTCGCCCACTGCGCCACAGATATTGTTTGTGATAATATAAGTAGGGTTACCACTTACGTAGCTATCTCCATCGAAAGTAACGATCTTGTAATTGAGATTGTAAAAAGTGTATGTGGTAACGCTGCCGGCGCCCCAAGCGACGTGGATGGGCTGGCCCTCAGGGTTGTAGAAGAGCTTGAACTCGTCTGAATGTGTGTGCCCGTTGAACTCAGCCTTGATTATAGACGAAAATCTGTAAACCGAACATACCAGTGAGAACACAATTGTATATTCCATTTCGCAATTGCACAATTCATTTATATAATGTAATCGCATTTATCATTTATATTACATGTTATTAATATATATTATAATTTATATTTTATATGTATCTATAGATATTTCATGTAAGTACATATGTTCTATATTTATTTATAAATTTTAGTATTAATAGTTATATTTTAATTGTGGTGAATCTAAAATGATTGTTCTGCACATTGAATGCAAACGCTTAGACGTGCACGTTTCACTGCATTGTGTACCTAAAGAGTAGGGTTATAATAATTAGAATAATATATAATCTTTATTTCGACAACTAGGTCCATAGCACATACAAAAATACACAAGTTTTAATGCAAGATAGAATAAAATACATACATCTAAACTACAATATAACAAAGACTCAATATAAGTAACACAAGAAATAACATAAAAGTAACTACATAAACATAAAATAAACTAAATCACACTAATATTATTAATGCGAAATTTGGATGGTTGTTTATTTATTTATTTGTTTGTTTGTTACTCAATCACGTCGTAACGGCTGAACCCATTTCGATGAAATTTAATATGTACCTACATATACGTAGATATATGTATAACTTGGATTAACACAGGCTACTTTTTATCCCATAAATTAGGTTCCATGGAATAAAAATGGGGTGTCAAGTTGCAACAGCAAGTTAGCATAATTTCTAGGTTACCTACATTTAGTAGTGTAACGCGTACGAAGTTGCGGGCAACAGCAAGTATAACTATGCAACTTCTCAGAATTGCTTAATATGCAACACTGTTATTTCTCAAAATTCCTTAGTGGTCTTTGAAAGTATGAACACTTAGTAACATTACATATTTGAGATCACAAAATTATTATTAATTTTAATTTATAATTATTATAAGTACCTACTGAAATATTAACCCAATCCAATATTTAAAGTAGATATACTTACGCCTATCACTGATAATCTACTCGTGACCCCTACCCAGTACTATCAGTGTTTACATTAGCTCCAAGAGCATCTTACTATAAGTTACTTAGGTACTAATACCTTACCTACTAATAGGTTTAACTTTCGGTAACTTACCGGTTTATAATCCTGTTATATTCCCTAGTCCACGTGTAAGTCAGGTCGTGAACACCCGGTGGTATATGAGACAAGATGTGCACATGCTCGCCCGCTAGTTCCGCTTTGTGTAATTCTGATACCAGCCAATCCAAATGTCTTTTAGCGTCCAACGGGTCGTAGACTAACCACCTAAAAGAAAACGACATTAGTACGGAAAAAAGAACTAAGTACCGATAAAAAAATTGTTATTACTAAAATTGTATTTAAGTATTATTTTTTCTTTATCAAGATTTAGATTTAATTATATTAAGTAGTTTTATTAATGAGGATTCATATTGCTTTTCATCCTTTGAGCCGGATGTAGAGAATTTGATATTTTTAATAATAGGTGTACTAGTGGTTCGCCCCGAACTGAGATCTCGTGAGTCTCACAGAAAACCAAAAAAATATCATTCATAATCTTTGACTAATGAAATAGTGCCACGAAATACACAACTAACTTACTTGACCCATACAGTTTCATTTAAATTAAAAGTAACGGGAGTTCATGTTTTTGGTTTACTTTTTAGGGGTAGAAATTGCAGTTATTCTGGATTTCGGACTTTTGCCTATATTTATTTCA
Source organism: Philereme transversata (assembly GCA_963924445.1). Taxonomy (NCBI): domain Eukaryota; kingdom Metazoa; phylum Arthropoda; class Insecta; order Lepidoptera; family Geometridae; genus Philereme; species Philereme transversata. The sequence continues at coordinate 13,347,419 of OZ004353.1, forward strand.
CTAAAGCTACACGTACATATGTATACTAAATTTCAGCACTGCGGGGTCAATGGTAGGTACACCCTGTAAATTCCGTCAAAAATCAGTTTTTACTATGGCTAATAACTCAAAAACTCCAAGGGTAAAACTAAAAATAAATAATGAAGGGCATTAGGTTTTCCTTTGGTTTTTTTTACCCTCCTTGAACACCAATATCTCAACAACCCCCGAAAATTTTTAGCTCATTTAGGACCAGGATTGTGCCAAGACTACCTATATCAAATTGTATGATGATCGGATCAACGCTTCGAAAGTTATCCTCGGACAAACAAATATACATACTTACAACGCCGATTTGCCCAAGTTTATTTGGAGATCTCGATTTGCTCGATCAATTAGCAATCAGTGAAGTGGTGAAGGCTAGGTAACTATTCTGTTTTGGTGCTACACGTTTTCGCTATTAATGTTTAAAAAAGCAAGTCCTTACCAGTTATATTTATAAGCTACGTTGTTATTGAGTGTTATAACTCTCAATCCAGGACGGACTAGCATTGAGAATTCTCCTCGATCTCTTAACGAGTCCTGAGCATCTCTGGAGAGATAGTAACTCCATTTAGACGCTAACGCTTCGTAAAGCCATGTTGTGTTGATGGCTGGTTCCCTCACTGATGATGGAGCAAACCTGAGGGCATTAACTTTTAGAGTTACATTAATATGAAACGTTAGTTAAAATGACTTAGGTACGTACCTATATCCAATTAAAACTTGGTAACTCTGCCTTATGTGTATTTACGATTTCAAAGAAAAATTTATCTACATCAGTACATCTTTTACAGTAGACATTCTTTTAAGTCAGCGCTTGATGCTCGTGCGAGCTTAAATATGCATAAATTACAAGATATGTATGATATAAATGTGAGATCCAAATGACAAGATTCATTCAAGTTAAATACCGAATTAGTTTCGATTCAGTTGTCACCTTTCACTAAACTATAATAAGTTATGATTGATAGCGAAATATGCAGGTAGGTACATTTTTCAAAAGAAATACAAATAAAAGAAACAGTTGAATCATCTTAAAACTGTTGCAAGCGATCTAGAGGCGGAATTCTCCCCAAGAACTTAAAATAAATAAATTAATAAAATACATAGTTTTCGTAACGAAACTCCTTTCCTCATTATCGATGTATTTTATTTACTCTCAGTACCCTCATTTTTCTACCTGTCACCTATTCTTTAATACCTGGGAGCAAAAACTCTATCTCTTGCGAGCCTTCGATCACGTTAGCCTTCGAGTGGAGCGGACGCGCAACTCCTCGAAAATTATATCCGGAAACTCAGCAAAATCAGCGTCATTCAGTTTTTGAAGTGATTAAAGTGCAACATCAGCATCATCAACTAGTACTCAGCGCCCTCCGCCAAAATCATCAAATCAACTGGCTGGGAACCAGAGGAAATACTTGCGCCCCATGCATCACCACCGTGCACATAAACCCCAAATTCCAGGTTCCAGGCTTTTTCTATTTTCCCAACCAAGCACTTTATTTACTTTAGTTACACGAGCCTAGTAAAATTTAGTTTAGTTTAAGAGAATGGTGCGACAGAATCATCCTTTGTTATGCATGATGAAAATACATAAATATTTTTTTTGCTTGAATTTAAACTTACTGATTTGTTGGTTGAGATTCATGGTTCCCTATAACTGCTATAATTGGGATGTGGTCGCCGAAGCTACTCCTCATTTTCTCCATAGTATAGCGGTTGACCTCATTGATCATTTCATAAGTGGTCTCCCAGACGAAATGGTCAATCGTGTCGCCAATGTAATATACTATATCAATATTCTAAAATAAAATTATACCTTGAATACATTAAATGGTAACATGAAAACTTTTTACAAAACAAGATAGTTATTTTAAGTGCCTACTTATAGCTTTTTTAAGGTAAAATCATGTGGAAATGTTCTTCTAACCTCAAGTAATGTGTTGTGTAGACTAGTAAGATAATACACAGTAAAAGCCGCTTTACACTTTGCAATATTCAGATATCAGATAAATGATAAAAACCGGACAAGTGCGAGTCAGGCTCGCGCACGAAGGGTTCCGTACCATTATCTATAAAAACGGCAAAAAATCATGTCTGTTGTATGGGAGCCCCACTTAAATATATATTTTATTCTGTTTTTAGTATTTGTTCGGCAACAGAAATACATTATCTGTGAAAATTTGACTGTCTAACTATCACGGTTCATGAGATACAGCCTGGTGACAGACGGACAGACAGACAGCGAAGTCTAAGTAATAGGGTCCCTTTGGGTACGGAACCCTAAAAACAAGTAAATATACTTTCACCTAAGGTTTGCAGACGATATAGTGCTGTTCGAAGTAGATGATGATACCTACTTGCGACAATGTTGCAAACTCTTAAATAATGAAAGTTCCAAAGTGGGCCTATCAATGAATTCAAACAAAACAAAGTTGCTAACCAACTCCACCGAAGTTCCAATAATGACCAACAATACCTTACTTGAGTATGTAAAGAAAGAAATTCAGTCAGGATAGAGAGGCAATAATAATAATAGAGATATTTAGCCAGTAAGAAACACTAATTTTACATTAGAGTCGACATGCTGAATTTAGTGCACTGAATATTGCAAAGTGTAAAGTGGGTTTAAGCACTAAGCCATTTCTTTGTTTATTGCACCTTATAACGACTATGAGACCTCCCCCCCCCAATCTCTAGTATTGTGTTCTGTATTCCCCCATACTCATTTATTCAAACCATAGGGTCACAGTTATACACTTGGTTATACATATGTATATTGTATATTTTAAAAAGAAGCTCAATGCACAATAATTTTAGAGAGATGCTAGAACATTAACATAAGCCACCTACATCGACCGATTTTCTGAAACCTTAACCATATATCATCCTTACCTTATGTGTCTCCACAATCCTGTCAATAGCGTCATCGAAAGCCCAAAGCGGCGAATCACAGTTTCTATAATCCCCCCAGTACCCAGCCGGTTCCGACTGCCTCGCTTCCAAACTTCTTGATCGCGCAATACTCCTCATTTCCCTCAATTTCGGCGCCATATCCAAATCTAGTTGCAATACTCTACCATCTCTAACTATAGTTTTGTTTAGAACCGGTTCATCGTCGAAGGTAAACTGCCTGGTGCTTGGTCTTTGGCCCATTCTGCAGCAGGTTGGTTCATCGCAATCTGCGTTACTGAAAGCTTGGTACAGCGGGTCTATGTGGAAGTCTGTCATGACTGCTACTGTCAAAAGTTTGCCGTCTCCAAAATGTGGCTGCAAAAAAATATTGATAACACAAGAGGTCAAGGCCGTATTTCGTGAGGTACGACTTTTCTTATTGAGATTTAGATGAGATCATCGCCATCAGTGAGGAAGGCATCTACTATGGATATGATCTTCTCCATAGAAATCCACGTCCAACGATTTGGAGTCACCTCCATAGAAATAGTTCAGATTTCTTTTTGAACTCTGCCTTAAGCAGACTTCATATTGAAAGTGCGAAAGTTTAAGTGGATCTTTGTTGTTCAAAGCCGCCATAACAGCTAAACAGACAGGCATTAATTCAGCCATATTTTCTGAAATAGGTAACAATAGACTGCTTTCTTTTAGGCTAATAAAACCCTTAGCAGACGATGGATCTCTTTATTTTTATCTGTAGGTATATCTTACCGGTGTAACAGTAGGGACTGGAGGCAGGTCCACTTGCCACTCAAACCGTTCATCATCAAACGGACAGAGATTATTGTTGGTGTCATGAGCACTCTGCAACATGAAGCCACATATAGCAGCCGGTGTCGCTGCTGGCTCGTTCTCGATTATGTAGTGCAATATTGGCTGAAATTAAAGCTATTCATGACCCTATTCTGTTTTAAGTTTCACTAAATAGACTGACAATGTTAAAAATAAGTAGGTACCTACCTACCCGATTTTGTTGACAAACTAGACAAAATTTGACAAACGCGTCACACGATGAAAATGTTAAGATGAAGTATCGCTCGCCATACAATACAATGGACCATCACACACGGCGAAGATACTATGCTATCTAGCATTAAGTTCGCCTATGTACAGTTATTTTTATTTTGAAGAATTTTTCATTCATTTATGTTATTTTTATATCATTACTATTAGTATGTAGATACATGTAGTAGGTATCTAACGGTACCACCATTACACCCCAGGTAATGTCCACACAGTCCATTCCATCCAAAGGTTTTCTGGTAGAGATCGCTATTTAGCGATAAGACTGCTAATTGTATATTTGTATCACATAGTTTTATGGTGTGCAATAAAGAACTATCTAATCTATGCATTTGTACCTACATTCGTTTGTATTTAAGATGTTTACAGTGCTATAGACTTATAAAACACAGATCTCTACATGTTTGATTCTTTGCTAAATAATACTGAACGAGTAAACCATTTGGCAAAGAATCTAGGAACTCAAGGGGTATGCTTCATTGCGTCCGTGGGTGGACAACACGAAGCATAGGTAAATTATTTTTCTCTACATAGGTAAGACAACCACTTAATATTTCCTTCAAACTTACCAAGTTAAGAGCAACAACCCCATTGCAAACTTCATAGCTCTCTATTCCGATGACAGTGCACAGAACCGAAATCACGGACGTAAGTTCCTGGTCAGTTTCTCCATTCTTCACTGAGTCGAATAACGCAGCAAGTGCGCTCCTGCATAATACGCAGTCGAGGGTCTAAAACAAATGTAGATTGTATCACCAAGTTAAATGAATGAATTTATACAGATTTTTCGCATACAGCGGGACAACATCCATCCTACGCTACACCGTATCGTGTTAGGTCGTAGTATCGTAGGAAGAGAAGAAGGAATCATAATCTCAGACATGTTCAGCATACTATATTTCGTTTTTTAGATATTATATTGCACCATTCCCTAAATTAAACTAAAAAAAACATAAAATATCGGTACTAATAGCAGTAGTGTCTTTTTTTAAATTTTTTGTGCAATAATTACATACTAATAAGTAAACTTATTTCTAATAATATAACTATTAGTTAAATTTATATCAGTTACTGCCTGTTCAATTCCGGTGTAGGTAAGATTATTAACGAATCTTATGATCTCAATGATTCAAGAGAATTGAAAGAACAAATTATTGGTTTAGCAGAATCAAAATCCTTACCATTCTGGCTTGACCATAAGTGTCAAGGGCTCTGGCCGAAACACGTTCCTGTCTATGTAAAATATCAATGACTTCTTCAAACAGTACATTTTCAGACTCCGTCAGATTGCCATTCACAAATTTCTTGAATAATTCTCCCACTTCATCTAAAACATTAGGGTCATTCATTGACATATTGAAATCTTAATCACCCAAACAATAATCCTTGGCAAATGTCGTGTTTAAGAATCGATATGGTCAGTTTTAGTATTATAAAATGGTTTGACGAAAAACCTAGAATTATACAAAACTGTAACACACCTTCAGAGATGAGTTTCTTCGCGAAGTTGGCACCGCATATCATCAGTAGAAGCACCAACACTTTCATATTGCCCGCTTGTATACTAGTAGGTACTTTAAGGGCACAATCCTCCTATTTATGGAGAAACAACCAATCGCAAGATTCTACAAATTGTTCAAATACTTGAACATTCAATATCAGGTGTTGTAACCGATGATGCGGGTGCTACTGTTAGATAGCTGTGCAATATTTATCATATCACTTAGCTATTTATCGCTGGTTCTCCGTAGAATTTTATAAATGGTTAAAATTTGGTCAAGTGTAATGTATTCAACTATTTCTAGGTTCCGTACAAGTGACATCTGTTGGTAATCGACATTGTATTCTGATTAAACTCGTTGTTTTATTTAAACCATTTAACATCCAGCGCCCGAAGAGGGGAAAAAAAACCTTTGTATGTTCTAAGCTTAAATAAATAACTAGTGGTTCGCCCCGAACTGAGATCTCGCGAGTCTCCCATAAAAACAAAATAAAATTTAATCTTTGACTATCGAAATAGTGCCACGAAATAAATATCCACAAACTTGACCCACAGTTTCATTCAAATTACATGTAACAGGAGTTCATGTAATGTTGCCCTTTTTTGGGGTACAAATTGCAGTTATTCTGGATTTCAGACTTTTGCCTATATTTGTGTCACTTAAGCTACACGTATATCAAATTACAGCACTGTGGGGTCACTGGTGTACCCTGCGAATTTTGTAAAAGTTCAGTTTTTATTATGGCTAATAACTCAAAAACTACAAAAACATTACTAAAAATAAAAACGGAGTCTAAATGTACGAATGAAGACCTTTCATTTGACGTCCCATTTAACCTAATAATCTCATTTAAAATTTTCTTACTCCTTTTAAACCCCAATATCTCAATAACCCCCCCCCCCCACATTTTTAGCTCATTTAGTCAGACCTAAATTGTGCCATCACTATCTACCTCTATACCAAATTTCACGATGATCGGATAAACGCTTCGAAAGTTATCGTCGGACAGACAAACATACATACATAGAACGCCGATTTGCCCAAGTTGATTTAGAGATCTCGCTTCGCTCGATCAATAATATATAGAAAAACGTCCCGGAACAAATATCTGTAGATCATGCTGTAAACATTTGTTCCGCAGCGGGAATCGAACCCGCTACCTCCTGCGTCTCAGCCGGCTATTACGCCGAGCTAAGAGGTAAGCTTGGTGGTATAATTTTTTGTTATTAGATAATTGAAAGTCCTCTGCAAACTCCCACTTGAACAAATCACGTCTCTGTTTCACATTTCCATCAACGGTTTTATGCTCGAAAGTTATTACGATTGTAAATAATTTAATCCTTAATCGATCAAGTTGTTATCTGCTAATAATCCTTTGTTTCTTTCACACAAAATAAAAGGAATTTTATCTAAAAGAGTTATAATCAAGTAATAGGAGCAGGGTGGGGCGCACCTTTCGATGCAAAGGTCGGGTGTGCGTCCGTTTATTTCGAACATAATAAATGTCAAGATAGCACTCGAATAACTACTGTTGTCATCACTACACACTAATATAACTAGTGGTTCGGCCCGAACCTGAGATCTCGCGAGTCTCCCATAAAAACAAAACCATATTATTTGTAATCTTTGACTATCAAAATAGTGCTCGAAATACATAACCAAATAACTTGACCTACAGTTTCATTCAAAGTGAATTCAATGCTAGCCGCTTTATACTCACTTCCCCAATTATCTAAGTTAATTTAAACTTAGTTTACTATTTAACTAGTGGTTCGCCCCGAACTGAGATCTCGCGAGTCTCCCATAAAAACAAAAAAAATATTATTCATAATCTTTGACCATCAAAATTGCCACGAAATAAACAACCAACTCACTTGACCTACAGTTTCATTCAAATTACAGGTGACGGGAGTTCATGTAAATTGGTTACCCTTTTTTGGGGTACAAAACGCAGTTATTCTGAATTTCAGACTTTTTCCTATATTTGTGTCACTAAAGCTACGCGCATACCAAATTTCAGCACTGTGGGACCCTGTGAATTTTGTTAAAGTTCAGTTTTTATTATGGCTAATAACTTAAAAACTACAAGGTATAAACTAAAAATAAAAACTGTGTCGAAATGTACTTACCTTTTATTAAACGTGCCATTTGACCATTTTGTTTTTTTTACCCCCCTTGAACCCTAATATCTCAACAACCCCACCGCATCTTTAGCTCATATAGTCACACTAAAATTACGCCATCACTGCCTACCCGTATACCAAATTTCGCGATGATCGGATAAACGCTTCGAAAATTATCCTCTGACAAATAAACATACATAATAGGTTGGGGAAAAAGTCTTTTCGCATTATAGTATGTATGAACTTGTAATAAAATCTCTTTGGCTATACTATTTGTTACTTTTTTTTTTTTTTTGGCTGGTTTTGGTATCATTCAAAGTTTAAATTTTAAAGAAGACAATTCCAAATTCAAATTAGGAAAATGTGTGATTTTTATTTGTTTTTCGTACTGTAAAGATGAGTGAATCTAATGAATAAATTCGATACATTTTAAAATTTTACTACAAAAAAGGTAAAAATGCAACGCAAGCCGCGACAAAAATTTGCGATGTTTATGGACCTAGTGCAGTGTCTGTGAGAGTAGCACAAATTTGGTTTAAGCGTTTTCAATCCGGAAATTTTGATGTCAAAGATGCACGTCGCTCTGGTCACCCTATTACGGGTAAAATTGATGTCATTTTTGAAAAAGTGGAGCAAGATCGGCATATCAGTAGTTACGACATAGCTGAAGAACTGGGAATTGACCACAAAACAGTTTTGGCGCATTTGAAAATCCTGGGTACACAAAAAAGCTCGATATTTGGGTACCCTACGAGCTCACTGAAAGAAACCTAATGGACCGTGTACTCATTTGTGATTCTTTATTACGACGTAATGAAACCGAACCATATTTGAAGAAGCTGATAACCGGTGATGAAAAGTGGATCACGTACGACAAGAACGTTCGAAAAAGGTCGTGCTCAAAGGCCGGTCAGGCTTCACAGACTGTGGCGAAACCCGGGTTAACTCGCAACAAGGTGATGTTGTGTGTATGGTGGGATTGGAAGGGCATTATTCATTATGAGCTGTTACCACCAGGCAGGACCATCGATTCTGAACTCTACTGCGAACAACTGATGAAATTAAAGCAAGAAGTTGAGAGAAAGCGGCCGGAATTAATCAACAGGAGGGGTGTGGTTTTTCATTATGATAACGCTAGACCTCACACATCTTTAGCCACTCAGCAAAAATTAAGAGAGTTTGGCTGGGAGGTGTTAATGCATCCGCCGTATAGTCCTGACCTTGCACCTTCAGATTTCCATCTGTTTCGGTCTCTTCAGAATTCTTTAGGCAGTGTCAGGTTAACATCACGAGAGGACTGCCAAAACCACTTGTCGCAGTATTTTGAACAGAAGCCCCAAAATTTCTATAGGAATGGGATCATGTCCCTACCTACAAGATGGCAAAAAGTTATCGAACAAAATGGTACCTACATACTTTAGTTAAATGTAAATAAACTATATTAAAAAATGTTTTGAATTTTCTTAAAAAATGCGAAGGAACTTTTTCCACAACTTAATACATACGTACGCCGATTTGCCCAAGTTGATTTGGAGATCTCGCTTCGCTCAATCAATAAATGCGAAAATTCGATGTTTGTTTATATATTCATTTGTTTGCTACTCAATCACGTCGTAACGGCTGAACCGATTTGGATGAAATTTAATTTGTACGTATACATGCATACTACATTTCTATAGATTATATCCTGGATTAACACATAGGCTACTTTTTATCCCCGAAATTAGGTCCCATGGGACAAAAATGGGGTGTCAAGCGAATGTAGCTTTATTTCTAGATTACCTACACATTTAGCTACAGCTAAATCTAACAACAGCTAGTCTAAACTGAAAAAATGCAGCACAAATAAAGCCCTTTCTTAATTAGGTTGAAATAACAAGAACGCCGATATTTTTAGAGCTGTCAAATTAAGTTTAGCTTAGTAGCCTTAGTACAACAGGATCGACACCGGGACCTTGTAATAAAGATTATTTTAGTTTCGTGCGTACGGTCAGTTTTAAGCAATCAGTCGAAGATATATTTTTTTATGCTTTTTTGATATGTTTATAGCTCCATTTCTAAACTAAATATACAGCACTAAAAATGTACTCTTTTTAAATTTAGTCCAATATGTATGACGGACACATTTATAGTGCTGTTTTAGTTTAGTTTAGAATTTTAGATGATGGTGCAAGAGAATTGACACTACTTTTTCAACTTTCAGTCAATACTCAATACTTCAGTATCGTATTGAAACCTTAAATGAGTTACAGGCTAATTATTAACTATTTTCAGTGGAGTCTCTTATATAAATTCGTCAGTTGATAGACGTTTACAAAAGATAATAAGATAAACATCTATCGCTTGAAAACATCGGCTTAATGTTCCTATCATACTTATTATTTTGTTTGATAATATTCAAAAATAAGGTGTGAGTATAACTTCAGAATCAAAACTCTTTAACTCGTATTTGCCGTAGATTAAGACTATCTCAGTGGCTTTATCAATTCATTTCTCAACTGTATGTAAGTATACTTCAACTATCATGATTGATAACCAAATATTGCATTATTTTATAGCATTAAATTAGTAGTTTAGTGAAGGTTGTTTCTACCTAAAGTTAGGTACTTACTGGCAATAGGCCTCTTATTTTGGTATATTTACCACATTTTTGAGCAGAAGCATCAAGCTTTCACTTCATCTGTTCTAAGTATGAAAAGGCGTTTGGTATACTCTCAATTATCAAGTCTCAAAGCTTTTAATTTCTTTTTCATACCACTTGCTCTACAATGTCAAATTATATATCATGTAAACCTCACCGAAAGCAGGTGATTAAATCCATACGGCTGAGCCGGGAGTAAAGTAGTACTGAATTTCATTATTCCCTCGCGGACATAATGTGATTTGAATTTGAAACCTCATCTGTATTAAAATTTTATCAGAGACCCACACAATAAGACCTTGTTCGTAAATCGAACTAACCTCTGCACAGAATGCACCAACCTAGATTTGGTTTTTAGTGTCTCGCAGATAGTGTGAAAAGTAGTGTATTCTCCTCGTGGATAAAGCTATCTGCATCTTGGGCGTGCTTATATCTTTCTCTGCACTCAAGATTCTAGTAACTCCCTCGCTCCGCTGGTGAGTTAACTCTAGAATCCATCGTTACGTTCGGGATTCAATATAGCGCCTGTGACGCAAGACTGCTTTATCACCTCGTTTAATAATCTACTATCAATACTTGTAAATTGTCTGCCTTAGCCGTGCCATAATTTTTATTTTTATTGTGTGGGGATGGTTTGGTTAATTGCTTGCTATTTAAAGTACGTACCAATTTTAAAATTAAGTCAGTCGGGATACATGCATACTTTAATACCTAAGTAAGGTCTATATACCTACCTATATTGCATTCAAAACTCATAACCGGTCAAAACCGATTTTGACTGCGAAAATCAGTCAAAACTAGTTTTCACCAGAGACAACTTACTTTAGACGGAACCCCTTTAAGTGCCGGAAAGGGTTTATTTAACGAAAAAGTCCAGAAATTCAATTCATCATTTATAATTTAAAAAATCTTTACGTAAGAACCTACTGCTAACCAGATACTTCGTCTTTAGTCAAAACTAATTTAGACTGATTTTCGTCAAAATCAGCTAGGTCTAATAAAAATTTACACAATCGAATGTCTGAACAATGCTAGCCGCTTTATACTCACTTCCCCAATTATCTAAGTTAATTTAAACTTAGTTTACTATTTAACTAGTGGTTCGCCCCGAACTGAGATCTCGCGAGTCTCCCATAAAAACAAAATAAATATTATTCATAATCTTTGACCATCAAAATTGCCACGAAATAAACAACCAACTTACTTGACCTACAGTTTCATTCGAATTCGAATTCGAAGAGACTTAGTTCTGCGGCATACGCAGTCAAAAAGATCCGTCTTTTTACAGACGTAGACACAGCTAGACTAGTTTACTTCAGCTACTTCCACAGCATTATGTCATACGGTATACTGCTGTGGGGGAGTGCTGCAGATATAAACACCGTTTTTGTGCTGCAGAAGAGGGCTGTTCGTGCAATTTATAATATGGGCCCCAGAGAATCATTACGCAATAAGTTTAAAGAAATAGATATTATGACATTCGCTTGTCAATACATCTATGAAAATCTAATGTATGTTCACAAAAATATTAATTTGTTTAAGAAAAATAGCGATAATCATAATTTTAATACTAGAAATAAAGATAAACTCGCTGTTGCCACATGTAGACTCCATAAAGTTAGTAAATCGTTTAAAGGGCAAGGTGTGCGCTTTTATAACAAACTCCCAAGGGATGTACAAAAATTGACAATTAACAAATTTAAAAACGTAATTAAACAAAATCTTTATAAAAGAGCCTACTATAAAATATCGGATTATTTAGATGATAGAGAAGCTTGGGATTGAAACTGCCCCAACTCGTTCAAAATGTTACAATTTAGACGTAATTTCTTTTCTGTATTATGTACCTATTGTAAAAGGATCATTAAAAAAAAACAACCAGCCTGGTTTTCTTGCCTTTCTTTCCTGGCTTGGTCGCGAAGGAACATGCAGTAAAATTGACGTTTCAAAGTGATCCTTGTGATTTTAATGAATAAAAATATTTGACTTTGACTTTGATTCAAATTACAGGTAACGGGAGCTCATGTAAATTGGTTACCCTTTTTTGGGGTACAAAACGCAGTTATTCTGGATTTCAGACTTTTGTCTATATTTGTGTCACTACAGCTACACGCATACCAAATTTCAGCATTGTGGGGTCACTGGTGTACCCTGTGAATTTTGTCATAGTTTTGTTTTTATTATGGCTAATAACTCAAAAATGGTAAAGATTAAACTAAAACTAAAAACAGGGTTGAAATGTACTAATGAAGACCTTTCATTTGATTTTCTACTTGACCTAATAGTCTCTTTTTCATTTTTTTTACACCTCTTGAACCCCAATATCTCAACAATCTCCCAACATTTTTAGCTAATTTAGTTACACCAAAATTGTGCCATCACTACCTACCTATATATCAAATTTCACGATGATCGGATTAACGCTTCGAAAGTTATCCTCGGACAAACAAACATACATACATACAACGCCGATTTTGCCCAAATTGATTTAGAGATCTCGCTTCGCTCGATCAATAATAAATTAAATATAATAATATTATAATAATGATTGAAATAAATCACAAATGTTTTCAAAGTAACCGCACTTACACCGACTGACCTTTATCATTGAAACGAAAATTTTAAATGATACTTTATTATACCAACAGTATAAATGGTACAAGATAACAAAATAAAGGTTAAACTTCACTCATCTCAACATCCTCAATATTCAAATCGTCCAGCATCTCAGCGAGGGTGATCCTAGGTAGCGAAGGGTCGATCTCGTCCGTGTCGACTGCGATTTTGCTTGCGTCGCGGAAGATGTTGATGTTTTGACGGAATGCCGGATCTTCTTCCAAATCGTCCAAGAACTCGTTGTAATCCCTGAAAAAAGAAGATATTTAATAACGCTATAGAGCTTAGAATAAGTTTTTAAATTATGTGCGCCAACTTCTGTATTGAAAAATTATTTTTCCAGCATTTAGTACCTGTTTGGTACCTTTTAGTAATGGTAGTAAAACATTTGGTACCTTAATAGATTAGAAAACATTCAAAATGTTAGCGGCGCCACTCTATCTTGACGCACACTTTAAATTGGCTAAAGGTCTCACGCGAGCATTCGTCAGCGACCGAGCAAACATCTGTGACGCAAACAAATGCTTGGCTCGGGAAAAATGTTAACAACCACGTGAACGCTCGATTTTAAATGCTTAAACACGGAGGATGCACCTTTAAACATTTCTCAGTTCGTTTCTCAATAGACAATTTTCTCAGTATGATTCAGATAATGGTATGGAAAATGGATGGAGTTGACAATGCACAGAATCACAAATAAAGACAGTATAAATTGTCTTTAAAACGAGTAAAGGGCCACCGACAATTGCGAATAGCACAACTTCAGGCTAAGATAAAAATGAGTAAAGACGTTACATAGCTCATGATACTGCTTAGAACTGTAAGAGTTACTTTGTTTATTTTTACATTTCATGAGACCATGCGTGGTCTCCACTCTAGAACCTTTCTGCCCCAACGGCCGTCAGTTCAAGCTACGTACCGGTATTTGTAACTAGCTGCTTCACACTGAAGTTTGTCAATGAAAACATTGTGTACCAAATTTCATTGAAATCTGTCCAGCCGTTTAGTCGTGAAAGCGTAACAGAAAGACAGATACAGAATTACTTTCGAATGTATAATATAAGTATGGATTTAGTAAAACTTACTCATTAGTAGAGCTGCGTCCATCATGCAACTCTGCAGCCATATGCTTCAATTTCCATGTTCTGGCGCGGCGCCGAGCCGAGCGCTCGCCGTAATGCTTCTTCACGAGGAATACGTCTGGTATGACGCTGCTGTCCAGTTTCTCCAAGTTGTCGTCATTCACGTTCGATTCGCTGAGGTTGTATCTGTAAGTAAGTTTGTATCAGATAAGAAAGAAAATACGTTTATTTGACACAAACAGGAAATACCACAAAGTACTAGATAACAAAAAAACACAGGTAGCACAGAAAAAAGAATAAGTACATAGGTAGGCGAGTAGCATGAATAGTCTTCCGTACTGTGTGGGACAAACAGGCCCCGTCTCAGCGTATCCAGCTGAGGATGGCAAGAGGCGCTGGTTTTCAGGCTAAATAGATAAAGTGGTATTATATCAAAGCTGGAAACATTCAGAAGTTAGTATATTAATACTATCTATATATATACGACCTAGAGATGGAGCAAGTGTATGACCCACTTGATATTAAATGGTAACCATCGCCTTTAAAAAAACATTCCCTCGTAAGTCACGCACCTTAGGAACATGCCCTACGATGCCATACTGCCCTGGGTCCATCATCTTAAGGCATACAGGTGCAACCTGATGTGCCTGTAATTTCACCATAACTCATAATGTAGTTTCATTGGTATGGGTAGTTTTCGAATCCTAAGAGTCCTAAGGTAGACTGTTGTGTTTCATTAACAGACCTGAGGATGTGCTTCTTGTACCTAAATAACCAGCAATAACCTGTTGAAGTGATGATCGCCCTAGTTGCTGCATCATTGCCTCTGTTTTTTACGTTCGTTCGTGATGACTATTGTAAGTGAAAAAGTACTTTAATTGATCGAACGAAGCGAGACCTCCAAATCAACTTGGGCAAATCGGCGTTGTATGTATGTATGTTTGTTTGTCCGAGGATAACCTTTGAAGCGTTGATCCGATCATCGTGAAATTTGATATATAGGTAGGTAGTGATGGCACAACCCTGGTGTGACTAAATGAGCTAAAAATATGGTTCTTGAGATATTGGAGTTCAAGAGAGGTAAAAAAAAACCAAAATGAGACTAGCCGGTCAAGTGGCACGTCTAATAATAAAAGGTATTTGTGTACATTTTGACCTCGTTTTATTTTGAGTTTAAACTTTGTAGTTTTTAAGTTATTAGCCATGATAAAAACGTTTAGTGTGCACTCTAAATGCACTATTTTGTAATCAAAAATGTACGCGCCTTGTTTTTAATATGCATGATCATCGAAATTATGCGTGGCCTCAATTTGCATAGTAGATTAAAAACTAGTTTTTCAACAGTTGATCTAAAACGCCTCAATCGCCGAAATTATGAACATATATGCCGAATATGAAAATTCCTCCAGCAACTAAAGGCGATTAACATTTTGTACTGAAATTGCGCCTATGATCAGTACCTCCTTTCAGGTCTGAAAACTAATTAAACCCGATAATTTCACCAGGTCAGAACCAAATATTGCAAACAAATTCTGGAAAAGGCTTAGTTATACATATCGTAATGTTATATTTACCCCAAAACAGTATCTCCCGGCTTCAGAATGTGCCCAAGATGTGTTTTAGTGTGTATGGGGTTGGCGTCAAGGCCTAAATCACTCGCCTTCACCACCCACACGTCAGCTATCACGTGTTTGTTGGACACTATGCCTTGGCCGGGGAACGATTTCTTTTCCTAAAAAAACACAATCGGTAAGAGACAATGCGAAAGTACCGTTTTATCGGTGTTACTACCGCAAATCACACTAATATTATAAATGCGAAAGTTTGGATGTTTGTTTGCTACTCAATCACGTCAAAGCGGCTGAGCCAATTTCGATGAAATTTGGTATGAACGTTGATTATAACCTGGATTACCACATAGATTACTTTTTATTCCATAAATCGTTTCCCATGATATAAAAATGGGATGTCAATGTTTCTATATAATATATATTCTTGCACACCAGGACAACGCGGGCGAAGCCGCTGGCAACAGCTAGTATACGTGTAATATACGTGATCGGGATCAATTATGTATTTATAAAAACTAGTTGCCAGTGTAAATTTGTCGAAAATCGACTGTAATTCATAATTCTTTTTTTTTTTTAATTAATTTTAGCATTCTCAATATAAACTTTAATTATGCTTATTCTCACAGTCTCTCGCAATAAGCTTAAAAAGGGGTACAAAGTTATCTCTTAATGTACCTATTTATAAATGACTAGCTGACCAATCCGCAGCTTCGCACGCGTAGTTTTTCAATAAAAACATTACCCTCCTTCTGCGCAGTTGGGTAAAAAGTAACCTAATGTTACTCAGGGATAATGCACAATCTAATGATGAAATAATTTTTGAAATCGGACCAGTACTTTTTGAGTTTATTAGTTACAAACATACAATCTTTCCTCTTTATAATATTAGTATAGTATAGATGACTGAAACAAATCACGAAAGTTTTCTTGGTAGAAATGAGAAAGTATAATAGTTTGACATCATACAACTTTTCATACATTTTGTCCTGAAATCATCGAAAAATCACAATAATTGAATAGCATGGACATTATAAAAGAAATTAGGGCTACAATAGATTAGATAATACTTTATTGCACACCATAAACAACAAAACTAATTAAAAGTAACAGTATTCAAATGAATGTATACAATTGGCGGTCTTATCGCTAAGTAGCGATCTCTACCAGACAACCTTTGAATAGAATGGAATACAATGTTTCTATCCGTTATATGCCCAGGAAACTCCGGAACGGATGATATAATTTGAATGCGGTTCATTTAAATCTCGTGTTAACATAATTCATACGTTATATTAGGTACGAAAAATGAAAATTCGGGAGTTTTTTTATATATTGCAAGAATTTACATAAATACTTTGGCGTCAATTTTTGATTATTTTAACTTCGTCGAATATATATTTATTTTGAAGGGTGTTTAGGCTTAAACTCACATAGACAACTTTCGTGATTGATTTCTATCGTTATTATAAATCCCGTATTTAAATTAAGTAAGTTTAATAATTATTAAACTTACATGTTCCTTCAGTACATCAATGTCCATTACAATGTACTCCACGAGCTGCTTAGGGTTGCATATTGGCGAAAATGGATTCCTCCAGTATACTGTTGATGACACATCACAAACTGCAAAAAAAATCTCATAAAAATCACATCAACAAATTCTAATACACATGTATAAAAATTTATGGATTTATGGACACTAACTTAAAAATGAAGCACTTAAAGTGGAATCGAAGCCAATCGTAAATATAGTACTTTACGCACACCTAGCCAATCCCGTAGGTGTAGGCCATTACCCCCACTGACTCGCATAGCGTGAGTCTGTTTGGTCATTGGCCCTTAAATTAAACACATCATTTGATGCTTCAATGTGACTCCGACCCCGCGTAATGTGGGAAAAGTGCAGGAACAAGAAAATATTTGATGGTTCAATGCGATTAGGATTCCATCAATTGTAATCATCCTTGATTCATCATCATCTTCCTGCTCTTTCCCACAACGTGGGGCACAACATGTATTAGCTGACCCGCCACAGTTTCCAGTTTCGCACTGATTTTTATTAATATAAAATATAGCCTACAAATATAATATGCGTGTATTATACAAATAAACCTTTCGAAATAAATTATCGAAAACCGCATCAAAACCGCATCAGTCTGCTGCAAACGAACTGGGGATCGCTCAACTGCTCCATATTCGATGAATAAGGACCTTAGGGGAGGATCATAAGGGGCTAGACCTCACGACACAGGGAACCCTAGTGTGAGGCCTAAAGCTCAGTTATGGCATCACTTTAATTATACATAAGTAATATTTATATTTGAATATAATTTTACTTAGAATACTTTCGTGATTTTTTTCAATCTTTATTATAAATACGGGATCTATCACGTACCGGTTTATCTTCATGATGCAAGTGACAGAGGAGTGAGTGAACCTGGTAGAAACATAGCGTTGTGTGTTTGTCTGTACCGAGGACCACCGAAGAGAAAAGCAGTGATGATAATGATGATGATGCAGCCTGCACGAGGAGCGGATCGCACTCACCCTCATGAAGGTTCGCGAATTGAACCGAAACATTGTCGATCGAAACACCGATAAAACGGTACGTGATAAATCCCGTATTTATAATAATGATTAAAGATTATTGTGTTGACATATCTAAGTACGAGTACATGTAATTTGTCGAAAGATGAATAAATAAATCAATGAAGAAACTTATTTAAAAACTGTCTTTACCAACTAGAATGTTAAGCTTCTAAATAAATAATTTAATTTCAAATGAAATATCATAACTCCCTAAGTTGAGGCATATCAGTTATAATTTGCCCCCATTAGCGAAAGTAAAATCAAATTAATAACATGGGGTTTTTACTCACCTTGGCCCGTGCTTGCATCAATAAGATGGATGGTACTGGTCACCCTGTTGACTAAGCACACAGGTGAAATACCCCCTAGCTGATTGGTCAATTTCTTCGGCAGACACACCAGACTGTCCTTAGACAAGGGTACAATTTCAATGCAGAAAGTAAACTTGTAGTTGTAGACGTTGCTGTGTATATCGTGGGAGATAAGCTTCTTGGAATGTGAGCATTTAATTGGCAACACTGATTGGATAAAGTCCACCATTTTCCGTGCTTGATTTTCTGTTGCGTAGAAAAAGTCCAAACCATCTAAAATATGAAAGAAAGAAAGAAAATACACTTATTTGCTACCACAGAAAGTGTACAATAATATGGTAAGGTAGTACAAAAATATAAAAAACAAGCTTCCGCCAGCAGCTTCGCACGCGTGATTTGCCAATAAAAAGTAGCCTGTGTTAATCCAGGTTGTGATCTACGTACATACCAAATTTCATCGAAATCGGTTCAGTAGTTCTGTCGTAAAAGAGTAACAAACATCCATACATACACACTTTCGCGTTTATAATATTAGTGGGACTAATATAATATTAGTAGGTATGTTGGTCAGTTACCCACCCACCCAAACAGTTTTGGGTAAGCAGGCAACCCACCCACACAGGCAATGGTGGTGTTGCGTGGGGACAAAATGGTCCCTGTCTCAGCACGGGCTGCTTCGAACCTGGGTACGATGCAGCGCTGGTTTTCTGAC
Source organism: Philereme transversata (assembly GCA_963924445.1). Classification (NCBI taxonomy): domain Eukaryota; kingdom Metazoa; phylum Arthropoda; class Insecta; order Lepidoptera; family Geometridae; genus Philereme; species Philereme transversata. The sequence goes on from OZ004353.1 coordinate 13,366,565, forward strand.
AGGGCCTAAGTGAGTACTCAAACACTGGTGAACAGTTTGGTGTGTTATTATTTTTCTCTTTCTGCGCAGTCGGTTAAAAAAGTATGTCCCAATCCCGGTCATAATTTATCGCTAAATTTCATCTAAATCGGTCCAGCCGTTTAGTCGTGAAAATGTAACAGACAGAATTACTTTCGAATTTATAATATTATACTAGCTGATCCGCCCGCGGGCTTCGCACGGGTGGTTTTTCAATAAAACATTACCCTCATGTAGCGCAGTTGGCTAAAACGCAGCCTATGTCCTTTCCCAGGATATAATCTATCTACATGCAAAACTTCATTACGATCCCTTCAGCCATTTAGTTGTGTACAGGTAACAAACAAACAGAATTATGTATGTATTATAAATATAAACCTTCCTCTTGAATCACTCTTATCTATTGCTGAAAACTGCATTAAAATCCGTTGAGTAGTTTAAAAGATCTAAGCAAACAGACAGCGGAAGCGACTTCATTTTATACTATGTAAATATAAAGAAGACTAGCTGACCTGCCTGCGGTATCGCTCGCGTGGTTTGTTAATAAAAACATTACCCTCCTTTTGTGTAGTCGGATAAAAAGTAGCCCATATCACAATCCTGGTTATAATCTATCTATATGACAAATTTTATCGAAATCAGTCCAGCTGTTTAGTCGTGAAAGCGTAACAAACAGACAGAGAGACAGAAATAATATTAATATGAATAAAGTGGGATGCTAGGATGGAATGCCTACTACTTTTTAGTTTTAAACTTACCATGATTGGGTTTTATTCCCAAAGTATTTTCATGTGCCTTATGCTTCAGTATCAATTGCTCCAAATAGTAAAAGGTCTTCCTGTTATTAGCTCTCTGTCTGACTTGCACCAAGGCACGCCAGTAGTCCTGCGCTTCGGAGCGGTGGCACGCATCACACATCTGATGCTGGATGTTGTATTCTACAATAAAGGTCTGTTGGAGTACTGCCCCACCGATAACTTCCCCTTGAACAGTTAGTTTTACCTGGAAAAAAATAATTGTAAGTTTATAATTATTACTAGCTGACCCGCCCGCGGCTTCGCACGCGTGGTATACCAATTTTAATGGAAATCGGTCCAGCCGTTACACAGAGACAGACCAATAGACAGAGTTACTTTCGGATTTATAATATTAGTATGGATTTAAGCAAGATTAATAATAAATAATAATAATTAGGGCCACACGAAAACCGTCGAAAATTTAAAAACGTAATTAAACAAAATCTTTATAAAAGAGCCTACTATAAAATATCGGATTATTTAGATGATAGAGAAGCTTGGGATTGAAACTGCCCCAACTCGTTCAAAATGTTACAATTTAGACGTAATTTCTTTTCTGTATTATGTACCTATTGTAAAAGGATCATTAAAAAAAACAACCAGCCTGGTTTTCTTGCCTTTCTTTCCTGGCTTGGTCGCGAAGGAACAGGCAGTAAAATTGACGTTTCAAAGTGATCCTTGTGATTTTAATGAATAAAAATATTTGACTTTGACTTTGACTTCGTCAGTTACTACTATACCACGCAACTAGTTTATTATTGTTTTCATAAAACTATTTAAAAAAAATTGCATTATAAAAACTGTACCTGAAAGTGAACCAAAAATCCTCCTTGGTTTTTGGAACCTTCACACACTGATAGGACAGATATAAAAAGACTTGGTTAGCCCATTTTTTTTCAGCTTTGCAATGTTTGCAATGTTGCAGGAAATATATATATTTTTTTATAAAACACTGACTCGATTTGGATGTCTACCGGAGAGATTAGCAAGATTTAGCACAGGACCGAGAGTGGAAGGAAGAAGGGGATGCCTTTGCCCAGCAGTGGCACAGTTATAGGCTAGAAAAAAAAATCAGGACTACTTATTCACCTTTATCCTTTTAGAGTGAGGCTCAGTCCAGGCAAATCCTGCATCAACCAGTTTGATTCTGTTCAAGCCCTTCAGCCTTTTCAAACAGAGTGCAAGAAGTTCCCTAGACTCTAGAGCACAGACCACCCATTCTGCTGGTGGCTGCAGATATCTGGAAGAAATTAAATAAGGCTTTAACAAGCTATAAAAGTTTAAAAACTGACCAATACCAAATTCTACGATGATACGATCAATGCTTCGAAAGTTATCTTCGGACAAATAAACATACATACATAGATATATATACATACAACGCCGATTTGTCCAAGTTGATTTGGAGATCTCGCTTCGCTCGATCAACTACCCTGATAGCCAAATAGGTATTACGTAGTCGGGTTTCGGGGTCCCGATACCTATTTGTATATTACGTAAAACCACCCGAACCGTAATAACGAATCGATTGACACCTCATTCATCAAATCGGATGAGTAGACTGCTAAAAACATAACCCTTCCTTTTGGCTTTGCCGTAGTCGGGTAAAAAGGTTTTATTATAATGCAGAATTCTTAAGACAAGGATCTCGGATCAAGTCGATCGAAGCTTTGAACATATCGATCCGTGATTGTCGTACGCGTGTGCCTATGAGTGCGTGCAACTGGTTTTGCTCGTTGTACTAAAATTAACTTCTGCGTTAATTATCTGCACTGACATCCAGCATTGGAAAGAATCCATAGGCGCACGAACAGTTGATGGTAAATAAACAATGTATTTGTCATTCAGACCCATTTTTACACCAGCCAGAGTGAAAACAAATCTGCACAAGCTTACAGAGTCATTGTTTACCGCATCAACAACACTCTTGGGGATGCTGGAAAACTGCAGCCATGCACAATGTCCTTCTCTGTTACTTCAATGAGTTAGGGCGTCTGTGCACTCACTCGTATTCGATTCATATTCGTGTTTTACGAACATCACAAAACAGATCCAAAATTCACAAATGACTGTACACCACTCCGAGTACCTATTCACTAAAACATTTCGTAGACACAGATCTAAAATTCACGAATCGAAAACTGTCAGTGTGGGAAATTCACTAATATAAAAAACAAAAATGAAGCAGTGCACAACCACATATTTATTACTAGCTGAGCCCACGGCTTCGCAAGAGTGGTTTGTCAATAAAAGCATTACCCTCTTTTTGCGCAGTCAGGTAAAAAGTAGCTTTTGTCCCATTCCTGGTACATAATCTATCTGTACACCAAATTTCATCAAAATCAATCCAACCGTTTAGTTGTGAAACTTAACAAACAGACAGACAGAGAGACATAGTAACTTTCGAATTTATAATATAATGGATGTAGGCTATTTAAATCAAATTGAATATGAGTGAGTGCACATACGCACTTAGGATGTTTGGGGTCAGGTTAGAAGGTGGTCATGCACAATACCAGACCCTTACCTCGCCTACCAGACCCTTCGCAGTCATCTTAGTAGTACAATATCATTGATACCTTTCACATCCTCGACAGAAGAAGAGAGTAGCTTGCTTCGGGATGCCCTCTGTGATGTCAACATGGGCTCGCAAACATGCCACACACATGTTGGAGGGATTTGCCTCGATGGGCACAGCACATTGGCAACATAATCTGAAATAGTAGATAAATAAATACATAAAGCTGGACATTTCACGCAGCGCCATCTAGCCCAAAACTAAGCAAAGCTTGTACTATGGGAACCAGATAACTGATAGAATACTTACTTTTAAAATAAGTATAGAGAAACAATCAGATCCGGAACAAATATCTGTAGATCATGCAGTTTTGTTCCACAGTGGGAATCGAACCCGCAACCTGCATCTAAGACGACTATTCGCCTACTGCACCACGGAAGTTGTCGAAGAAGTTGAACAGTTTATCTACCTATGAGTTTTATATTATTAAGTATTTGATTTGAAGTAAATACCAAATACCTAATCCGTAAGTAATTTGAAAATATATTGATAACAAGCTCGCACGCGTCGTTTATCAATAAAAACATTACCATCCTTCAGCGCAGTCGGGTATAAAGTAGAGTTGAGACATAGTCTCAACTCCAGTCATAACCAACTTTAAACAAACCAAATTTCATCTAAATCGGTCCAGTCCAGCCGTTAAAACGTAACAAACAGAGAGACAGAGTTACTTGCGAATTTCTATTATTAGTATTTAGTATGGATAATCGTTTTTCGTTTTGCAGATAATAATTACACTCATTATTTGCACAAAAGCCATGATTTTAGTCAAGATAACCTAAAATAATAAAACTTACACTCGAGTGTTGGATGTGAGTTCGTTTTCTGGCGAAATATATTCCATTTTTATTTTGTAGTAATCACTATTTCGTGTTCGTTTTTAAACGCCAGTTATTCTTAGTATTTTTTCAAAATATAATAGTATACGGGCCTGCTTCCACATCTACGCGGCGCGAGGTACAAAAAAAGAACAACAAGAAATAAATCAAGATCAGTCAAGTAGGAGTGGGGTGGGACTCGCGCTCAGTGAGTTCCGCACCTACCTACCTATATGTTAAATACAGAATAGATAAAACACCAGACGAAGTGAACGCGCCTAATACTGAAGCGTCAACATCTACTCCAAATAGAGTAGTTGTACGCGAATGCCATTAGTTACTCTGTGACCGTCGTCACGCGTAACAGGTTTTACAGTGTTCAATTTAAATAAGTTATGCCTTCTTGTGTCGTCCCAACGTGCAAAAATTGAGCTGGGCTCATAATAAAAACAAGCTGGGATCACATTTCATACGTAAGTAGCGCATTTAGATGTTGTGTTATTTGTTTATTGAATAAATTGTTCGGTTTGTAATTGTCTTATATCCTCTATTTTGCTGGTGTTGCCAAATATCGAAATCAGAAATCAGAACGTTTATTTGCTCGAATATAGGTAAATGTTTCGATGTTACAATTTGTTGATCCTTATATATTCTACCATACAGATGGTGTGCAAATATAAATATATAAATCAAATTTAAACTAAGCGAATGTCAATAAAATTAGTAATATCAAACAATCCAATATAAAAAAAAACAAATGTCATAGTTATAGTCAATTAAAAGTTAACGGAATGGGTTAAATATTCATTAATGTCATAAAAACAACAGTGTGCCAACCATTTTGTCAACTTTGTTTTGAAGATATTGAATGGTAATTCCTTAAATGCATTTGGCAATTTATTAGGCACTCACATGAACATTTCTTTTATAGATGTCCAGTCTGACTTTAGGTAAGTATAATTTATGTGGATTTCTGGAGGCAGCTTTTTTTTTAACTACTTCTGATTGTTTCTTAAAATATCCAGGGTATCTTTTAACAAGAATGCACAATTTCCTGATGTACATGCAAGCCAAGGGCAAAATATTGAGCTGTTTAAAAAGTGGTTTACAACTATCCATGAACCATGCACCAAAGACAGCTCTCACGCATTTTTTCTGGACTCTGAAAGCTCTACTCACCTCTACAGAGTTACCCCACAGTAATAAACCATACGATAACACAGAAGAAACATATCCGTGATATGCGGTAATAGCTGCTTCCCTAGAAACAGTTTCACGTAAACGCCTAATGGCATAAACAAATTTGTCTAATTTATCGCAAACGTAGGATATGTGCTCCTTCCAGTCACAATGCTGGTCAACGATGATACCTAGAAATTTGGTAGATTCTACTTGTTCTATGTCAATGTTATTAAATTTTATATTCATGTCATGTTTTTTACGTTTGTAATTGTGAAATTGAATAATGTTAGTTTTTTCGAGTGTTATTATTTTCCCTACTCTAAAACTCTGAGATTAAAAACTTTTATTAGTTGTAGTTTTAAATTATACTAGTGGTTTGCCCCAAACTGAGATCTCGCAAATGTCCCAAAAACAAAAAAAAATTAGGGCGATTTGCGCAACGACGCATAAAAGTATTTAGTGGCTAAATATGGTTTAAGGAGTTCTGAAATCATATAAATATGTCAAATTTAAACATCTATTATATAGTCGCTACATACGTTTAGGGATCGTTTTGCAAACCGGCATTAATATTTGACTAGTAAAATAGCGCCATAGTTACATTAGTTGTACCATTACCAAAAACATTTACCCCAAAACAAGTATACAGGGTGTTTTGTAATATACTAACGATATTCAAGTGACGGTTCTCAAAACATAAAAAAACTACTAGTTATATTATCAAATGTTAAAGAAAATCGACCAAGTTTTGGGTGATTAATTCGATATAAAACTTATTGCCTACTCTTGCAATCGACATCCAAAAATAAAGGCCGATTTGATATCTCTTTCGGAAATGGCTGCGGGTTTTGGGTAAGAAAGGGACAAAAAGAGATATCTTGAGACGTCACCAATACAGTATCTATGGTTAAATGGCAAACATTATGCAATAGCACAACATATGTTTACTAAGGTGTTTGTTTTTACATGCTTTGCTACATGCATTTAAATTTATTTATCAAGCTCATCAAAATAACCTTTTTAATTTTTGTGCGTATATTATCAAACATTCTATATAGTTACTCTGTTAGCAACATTACGGCGGGGGGGTGAAGTGGGCGCGGGACGCGGGTTTTGTTTTGTGGACACAGCGCACGGCTTGCAATCACAGCTGAATGCGTCTATTCTGGTGTTTTATCTATTCTGAGATGTTAAATAAGCAGCGCTATCTATTCATTTATGCGACTCAGAAACCGAGTAAACTCAGATTTTCTCAAAACTGTTCTAGATAGAGACTTTGTTTTATTTTTTCTGTAATCTTTGCATAAAATAGCAAAGATGCTGATATCATCAGCTGCGACGGACAGACTGACACAGTCGCACTTAATGAGTTCCGTTTTTACCATTTTGGTCCGGAACCATAACAAAATGTGTGTGCGTGCTTGTGGGGTGGGCGAACGGACTGACATCGACGTTGACAGTTAGTACGTGACAGTTAGTAGTGTTGCCATGTTTTTAATATTTCCGTTTTGATAGGGTTGATTGAGATACAATATGTTTATTCAACTATTCAGTATCCTACATATTTAATAGAGTAATACAAGCTAGTTTTGCGTTTTTTACTAAACTTCGTTACTTAAAGCATAGATAGATAGTATTAAGCATAGATCTTTAAAAACTAGATACATAAAATGGATTTATCATTATTCATCCAACACACAAAAATCATAACGATAGATAAGTTTATGTAACCTGATTTGCTTGCTTGTGTATGTCTTTCTTTTAATTTTCTCAACTTGCAACTGGAGTTGTACTTAATGACACAGTCGCACTTAATGAGTTCCGTTTTTACCATTTTGGTCCGGAACCATAACAAAATGTGTGTGCGTGCTTGTGGGGTGGGCGAACGGACTGACATCGACGTTGACAGTTAGTACGTGACAGTTAGTAGTGTTGCCATGTTTTTAATATTTCCGTTTTGATAGGGTTGATTGAGATACAATATGTTTATTCAACTATTCAGTATCCTACATATTTAATAGAGTAATACAAGCTAGTTTTGCGTTTTTTACTAAACTTCGTTACTTAAAGCATAGATAGATAGTATTAAGCATAGATCTTTAAAAACTAGATACATAAAATGGATTTATCATTATTCATCCAACACACAAAAATCATAACGATAGATAAGTTTATGTAACCTGATTTGCTTGCTTGTGTATGTCTTTCTTTTAATTTTCTCAACTTGCAACTGGAGTTACCGGAAGTGGAGTTCATAGCCGGAGCAGACGGCCGGATTGTTACGTAAAAACTTTCGTGATTTTTCGTAACCCCTTCAAAATCATTTACTTTGCTCCTCTCCAATCGATTTTAAATTTCAAAAAATGTTCTCTACCGTCTGCAGAGCTGGCCGTGTGGCCACAAGGGCGGTAGTAAACAACACCGAAAAATCACCTGCTGTAACCGGGGCCCTAGTGAACAAACGTGATTATGCAGCCAAAGCGGCAGGCAAGGGACAAGGTAAGGTGGTCGCCGTCATCGGTGCTGTAGTGGACGTACAGTTCGATGACGACCTGCCGCCCATCCTCAATGCTCTCGAGGTCCAGGGCCGCCAGACCCGGCTAGTGCTGGAGGTGGCTCAGCATCTCGGAGAGAACACCGTCCGCACCATTGCCATGGACGGTACCGAGGGTCTGGTGCGCGGACAGCCCGTGCTCGACTCTGGCTCACCCATCCGTATCCCCGTCGGAGTTGAGACTCTGGGCCGCATCATGAACGTCATCGGTGAGCCGATTGACGAGCGCGGCCCCATCCCCACCGACAAGAGGGCCGCCATCCACGCCGAAGCACCCGAGTTCGTGGAGATGTCCGTGGAGCAGGAGATCCTCGTCACCGGCATCAAGGTCGTCGACCTGCTCGCGCCCTACGCCAAGGGAGGCAAGATCGGTCTCTTCGGCGGAGCCGGAGTCGGCAAGACTGTACTTATCATGGAGCTCATCAACAACGTCGCCAAGGCGCACGGTGGTTACTCTGTGTTCGCCGGAGTGGGCGAGCGCACCCGTGAGGGTAACGATTTGTACCAAGAAATGATTGAGTCTGGTGTCATTTCCTTGAAGGACAAGACTTCCAAGGTAGCGCTTGTGTATGGTCAGATGAACGAGCCCCCCGGCGCGCGTGCGCGTGTCGCCCTGACTGGACTCACCGTCGCCGAATACTTCCGTGACCAGGAAGGTCAGGATGTGCTGCTCTTCATTGACAACATTTTCCGTTTCACTCAGGCTGGTTCTGAGGTGTCTGCCCTCCTTGGTCGTATCCCCTCTGCGGTCGGTTACCAGCCAACTCTGGCCACTGACATGGGTACCATGCAGGAGCGTATTACCACCACCAAGAAGGGTTCCATCACCTCTGTGCAGGCCATCTACGTGCCTGCCGATGACTTGACTGACCCCGCCCCAGCTACCACCTTCGCTCACTTGGATGCCACCACTGTGCTGTCCCGTGCCATCGCCGAGCTGGGTATCTACCCCGCCGTGGATCCCCTTGACTCCACCTCGCGTATCATGGACCCCAACATCATCGGTGCCGAGCACTACAACGTTGCTCGTGGTGTGCAGAAGATCCTGCAGGACTACAAGTCACTCCAGGACATCATTGCTATCCTGGGTATGGATGAATTGTCTGAGGAAGACAAGCTGACCGTAGCCCGCGCGCGCAAGATTCAGAGATTCTTATCCCAGCCTTTCCAGGTCGCTGAAGTGTTCACGGGACACGCAGGCAAGCTGGTACCCCTTGTTGAGACCATTAAGGGCTTCTCAAAGATCCTGCAGGGTGAATATGATCATCTTCCTGAAGTTGCATTCTACATGGTTGGACCCATTGAAGAAGTTATCGCTAAGGCTGACACCCTAGCTAAGAACGTATAATTTTACTGTAAAATGTATTTATAAGTAGGTGATCAAAACATAATTTATCCAGTCTAATATGGTATCCTCTGATGATGAAATTGTAGAATGTGTTCAGGTAATATAGCTTCCAGTTATATAACTACACTGTGTATCTGCTGCTGTAATCTAATAAATCAGTGAGGAATATTATGTTATTTTATTTGAATATGGAATTACCTGAGGAAGGGATGGATTCGGACGAGGTTTTTTAGGGTTTCGTAATCGGACTGAACCCTCACATAGTTTCGGGCGTTCCGTCCAACAAGTTACAGCTGTTTTAACTTTAACATGATTTGGAAAAAATAATTGGTCAAGCGCGTGTCGCACCACGCAGTGAAGGGTTCCGAAGTCAGTAAGGTAGTATCTTAGTCATTGATTTTAAAACAGGTATTTATCGCTTATGTACCTTTTTTGTTTGTTATAAAAGTTACATACGCGATAAATACCCGTTTTAATCAATAATTATGTACAGCATCGTGAAAGTTTGAATAATACTAGTATCTTAGTCATTCTAAAATACAGTTTTTGGTTATTTTGTATGAACATAGTAGGTACCTACTCCGCTTTAATAATTCTTACAAGTACTTACACAGTATATGTGACTGTGTGTTCCATACCTCAAAAGGTAAAAAAAGGAACCATTATAAGATCACTCTCTTGTCTGTCTGTCTGTGTGCCACCACCGATTTTCTCAGGAACGGGTGGACGTAAAAGGAGACATCTGCTGCAGACACGGTGACATTCTTAGCGTGTACAAGGGCCATAACTGGCTGGATGGATAGACAAGACTAACGACCGACGCACGGCGACGAAGCGACACTGGGTTATTGACAAGAACGTTGGTCACCACTCGCTAGGGATCTGGTTTCCATGTAAACTTATAGCTAAGAATTTGTAGTTCCCGAAAATCACATTCCCTGAATTTGTAGTTCAACAGTTTAGAAGTTATGTTCCTAGTTCGACTACTCGAGTCCACGATTCACCTTCACAATCACATTTTAGACAAATAAAAATTGTTGACACTTCTATTGCGCGTTGTCAGTGGCTAGGTTTAGTCTTCCTTTGTGCAGGTGGTAGGGTACATACACTACCTAACGAAAGTATAGTACTAAGCAGCAGTCCTTTATTATTTTCCATTCAATCTAAGGTTACCTTACCTGGCAGAGATCGCTGCTAGTAAGGTCGCCCTTTGCATTGTGTGAATGTGTAAAACAACTATTCTGTGGTATATACAAGGGTAATAATTGAGCCCATAATTTTTTTATTGCTGGATATTTCACACAGCACTATCTAGCCCCAAACTAAGCAGAGCTTGTACTATGGGAACCAGATAACTGATAGAATACTTATGTACTTTTTTTTTGTCAATACATACTTATAATATATAGAAAAACATCCAGTCACAGAATAGGTATTGATTCAAAGCAAATCATTTTCTAATTTTCCCTCAAATTATTGTAAGGTATCAAGGTAAAAAAAAAAAAAGTTTGCCGCTTAAAATATTAGTTTATTGTTTATCGCTTTCCTCCAACACGGGGTGCAGATTTTTGACTGACTTTAGTAGCCTTTGTCTTAGGTTGCGCCTTAGCTTTAGCGGGTGCTGTTGTAACCTTCTTTGCGGCCTTTGTGGACTTCTTCTGTTCTTTTGCGGCTCTGAAAATTAAAGAAATTATAATGAATGTGGAGAACCAATGTTTTCTTACAGTAAAGTGGTTGTTCTTCTAGATCTAGTTTACTTTTAGTGACCAGAAAGCATGATGTAATCCTTCTTACTGAATGTCTAACTAAAGTTGTGTTGTCCTACATGAGCAAATAGATTTTACCATGCTTGACCTCAAGTGATATAAAAATATTGTGAGGAATCATTCACTGGAATACTAATCATTATAATTCCGATACACAAAAAGCACATGAAATAAGTGGATTTGTGCCAAATGTATTATTCTTTAGATTTGGTACAAACCGGACTTGCTTCTGACTACCCTATCTATACAGATGTTGATATGATAGAAAGGTATTTATTATAAATGTAAAAACAAAGCCCAAAGAAAAATCATATCTATTATCTATATATCATAGCCAACCCTTGTGTCAGTTTTTAGACTTTGTTTAGAAACTGTTTAAGCCTCCCAGTAAATGCCAGTCAGCCTACTAAGGAGTGACTGTGCAGAATGTTGCATAACTTAACAATCTTTAGGAGCAACTAAACAAGGTACACCCAAAGCACTTAACTGCAGAAGCACATGTCGACCATCCACAGTGAAGGGTTCAATATTCAGTATGGCTGTAACTGGTCAGACAGATGGACATGGCGAAACTCTTAAGTCTTCCTAGTTCAACTACTACAATTAGAACACTGAAAATCACGACACTTACTTGATGGCCTGTTCTCTCTGAGCCTTGCGCACTTCAGGTTTCATGTTACGCTTAGCCATGATATCACTGAGGGAAGCACCAACAATGGCACGCTGGAACTTTTGGGTCCTCCTAGTGCGCTTCTTGGCCTGCTCCTCCTCCTGACCCTTCTTGAACTTGCGTCTAAAATTATAATACATTATGAATAGATAGTTGTTTATTTAAGTTATTTTACCTCAAATTGCAATAGATAATCTTAGATATTACTATTAGCCCTTGTGTCCCATTGTTGGGCAAAGGCCTACCCCCATTTCCACAATTCACAACGGTCCAGTGCCACCATTTGCCAGTCCCTCACAAAGGAGTTCCTCTTTCCAATCTTAGAAAATCTCTTATATTTCCTGGCACACTATTGTTTAAAAAAACAATGTAAAGGTATATGGCCTGAGACAATGCTTTGATGAAGTAGATGGTTATCATTTAACACAAAGGGGGAAAAAATTGAAGTATTATCATCATCGTACCAGACTTATAACATCCACTGCTGAACATAGCCTCCCTCATATATTTCCAGAGCAAGCATGTAGTTTTATTGCAATTTTGTTTTCTTTATAATCTATATATCTAACAGTATTTCAGAAAACACAGTCGAGTTAAGATTAAGCCTACATCAAAACTTTAGTTGATAAAATTTAGGAGGTGACTTTATTGAAACCTACAAGATTATTACTCCTATCTACAACCTCCCAGGCTTACGCAGCATCTACACAATGAAACACCACTTAAGACCATCCCAAGAACACTAACTTAAATTAAGTAAATCATGCTTATAACACACTGATTGAACATAACTTCTTCAGTAACTGGTGGTCCTACCAGAAACTGTTTAGCTACTTCCATAAACGAATTCCAAAACAAACTCTACAACTGTCTACAATTTAATAAGGACACTACAAAAGTGAACAATAAGAGACTTTCAACACTTTGTGATGTAGACATATCAGCAATGGGTATCCCACCATCAGGGGGCCAATTCACATGCTACAATTTTAAAAACATAACGAAAGTTGACCCAAATGAGATTGGATTATGAATTGAATATATTATAACATTCTGCTCTATTAATACAACAATATTAGCTTGACATAAATAAATAAAGTCTATAGTCACATGCCAGTCAACATTTAACATAATGAGACTACATAGATACTAGAATTTTACTAATTTAAGTTAAGGGAATTGGACCTCTGTTATTATGTTTCCTTTTGTATGCCGTTTCAAATAAAAAGTTTTTCATTTCATTTTTATAATGCTGCTCGTTTTAAAACAAAATAATAATAATAATAAAATCATTACCTGTACAGCACAGTCCATGTTACTTTACGGGGATTCCTCCTCATGAGGTGAGCGGATTCACATTTTGAGTTCAGAAATGTGAAGGTCTGTAAACAAAAGAGAATTTGAGACATGCATAAAAATTGTTTGGCTGATTTGATATCATTTCACATGCTTATCAATATATGACTCAAGAGTCATTGGTTCCTTCCAGAATTGAATAAGATTACGCGAAAGATTCACTCAGATGAGGTTAGAACTTCCGATACAAATACCTAGTATGCGAGAACGCATACAGCTTTCGGTGAAATTATAGTGGTGTCTTACAAGCTTACGGGGAACTCACTTTCATTGATTAATTTAGGGTTTTTACCTTGCCGTCCACCTTGACCATAGTTTTGCCATGGCCAGGATAGATCTTGTATCCGCTGTACGCGCAAAGACCGATCCTGAAAATTAATCACATATGATGAGAATATCACACTGCACATCGTAGCACACACACATTTTAAATGTAAAATCACAAGATTATTCAGATATTTTGGGATAAATCATCAAAAACATTGGTAAACGTACTTCATTTTGACTTCTGCAAAAGAAAAAGAGACAAAATTCTTGACAGCTGTCACTGATTTAATATAAAAACCACAGACAGACTATAACATTCATACTAGTTGCCAGCATGAATTTTAATTTCTTTTAAATTAAACATCACGTCTGACATGGCTTGATTTCCTTGATGAAAGTTTATATCAAACAAAGTGGTTAACAGGTTACTTCTCCAGACCAGACTGATCCAGACTGTCGCTTTTGCTAAATATAGCCACAAAACAAAAAAAACCGGTCAAGTGTGAGTTGGATTCGCGCTCGAAAGGTTCCGTACCATTATCTATAATAAATTTTATGAACGCCCATACAACTCAGAGGACTATCATAATTAGCGTCAACTATGTATGTATGGGGACACTCTTTAATTTTCAACTTGTTTTATTTTTTGGAATTTTTGCTGTATGCTGTGTGCTGTAAGAACTTGCTTTTCGCCAAATTTCATGATTCTCGGTCAACGGGAGTATAGGTTTTCGACCCAAAACTTATAGGGTACTTCCAGTTGCCCTAGAATTGTCAATTTTGGTTACAAGCAAGGTCTTAACAGCACATGTAAAGGGATAATTCCAAAATTAAAACAAGTTGAAAATTAAGGTAAATTTTGGTACTTACAAGTTTTCGCGAAAATTTAAATTTGCCCTTATCTTTTTATCGGGTTGACTCAGGACCTTGATTTTTATACACAAGGACTTTAGACCTCAGTATCTGGTTTAGATTTTGTTTTTTAGATTAGATTAGTCAACTTGCTAGGTGCACCCGTTCCTGAGAAAATCGGTGGCGACACACGGACAGAACGGACAGACGGACAAGAGAGTGATCTTATATGGGTTTCTTTTTTACCTTTTGTGGTAGGGAACACTAAAACACCATGGTTTTTATTTAATTAGTTTGTTGAGAACCTGAAAATTTATAATTATTTTATTTATCTGTGGTTGGTTTTTGGTTTTTTATTACTAAAAACAAAAAACTATTCTACAAACTACGTCAGTGAGTTCTACTGTGTGTGACTATTCTCCGTCTAGGGACTAGGGAGGGAGACAAACAATGTCACTCACTGTCGATTTGTTATAGTGACAGATATTTGACATTACTCATAGTCGTGCCTGCCTCCACAATCAAAATCTAACCTAAATTTTGTAAAATTAAAAATAGATTCCCAACGTTGTATTTTGTACTTGTATTTAGTGAATGATCTATAAAAGTCGTTAACTATTACAATGATCTGCTCAGACTATTTAGAATTTCAGGTAACGTAAGGTCCATAATTGCTAATGGTAAAATAATACTAAATAGTCAAGAGAAACATCCATAAATTATTCTTATATTATTACACAGGGTATCTTACAAAAGATGCGAGTTCTAGACGATAAGATTGTATATGCACTCAACACCTCATTACCGACAGAATCATTCAGAAAGAAAGTGGACACTAATACGGTATGTGAGGATTTACACTCTCAGTTAAGAAAGGCGCATGCAGACAGAGAAAATGTTATTAAAAATTGCATTGTTGTGACCGCCGAAACAGTAAAAAAATTGAGAGCGGCTAAAGAGATCAAGCCAGATGACTTTGATACATTAAAAGATTTTAAAAACGAACAGAGAAAGGTATGTAGTTGTGATAATGCACATCACTTTGTTTCAGTTGCATTATAATCAGTGAGCTGATAATCAGATACATATTTATATACCTAAACTACATGGGTTGACTAGTATGGATGTACTTTTAAATATCTAATAATTTAGCACATTCCATGCAACACTATCTAGCCCTAAACAAAGCAAAGCTTAAAAATAGACAACATTCTGTGTTTCCTGGACTGATAATTTAGTATTTACCCTTGAAAAGTAGATACATATTTACCCAAAGTGAAACTAATGGCCTTAACATCTTATTTAATTTAACATCCAGCCTCAAAATCTTAAAAATTTTAATGATAGATTTTAGTTATCCTAAAAACTTAATTCCAGGATTAAAATAGAAATCGGTTTTATACCTTCTTAGGGTTTTGATGGAAAAAGTTAACTGTAGGTAAATATGCATCTGTGTATCCAATCACTGATTATGACCTATAGAGGCATAATATTTCAGTTATGTTAAATGTTGGATTGATCAACATTAGATCAAAATAATTCTATTCATAAATGCTTAAATTTTATTATCTGTTTGTTTTAGTTACGTCTACTACAGACTGAATTGAGTGTGGAAGAAGTTATCCAGGATAAAACTAAAAAAGTGTTTAAAGAAAAATGCTGGATGCATTCCAATCCAGTATGAAAACTTATAAAGACTGAGAAAGCATTTGTTATTTCCGAATTTACAATGTACATAGTTATAAATATAGATACATAGTGGGTATTAGATAGTTTGTTTATATTTCACCATGTCTTTCGAAGATAAAAGACATTGTAGATTAAAGGATCACTTTTGATAACAATGTTTAATACAATGAAACAAAAAACAACTCAATAGGATAATATCAAAGTATTCTAGATTATTTTAAAATGAGTCATTCTTACAAAGCTATAACAAAAATAGGTTTTCTTATCAGAGTATGATTATTCAAGTCACTTAGATGCAGCTGCTGCTTCCTTTGCCTTATATTCTTCTTGGTAACTTTTGTGCCAATCAAGGTTCATTTGTTGAACTGAATCTCCTCTCTTTGCAGCTGCCTTTCCAGCCAATACTGCCCCAAGACTAGCTAAAGCAGTCAGAACTATGAGGATATTAGAGATCTTAATTCTGGCCTGGCTTCTAGAGCGCTCTAGCATTTCAGCTCTGTAAATTGAAAATATATTATATTATCACAATTGATTTTGAACAGTTGCTGTTGGTAAAGACATTAAAAATATTACATCATGATTTTGTAAGTTTGGCAAAACATTGAAAGCAAGAAAGCACTGATAAAATTGAACATACGAAACGAAAGCAGGTACTTCAGCCCTGCTTTTGAATTTCTTAGTCCACACCAATATAATCTTTTCAAAGTCTGAAGGTCTATATCTTGCAGACATTTTTCCAGGGTTAATATCCGAGGCTGGTGGCGCGGTAGATGCAGGCGGTGGGGTACCAGTACTCATGCCTCGTTTAAATAAATTGATACCTCTTTGAAACAACATCAATCGATTCATGTTTGTGCAAAATAAAACTTTTACTAGAGATTCGCGACTGACGAATGATTTCGTAATTTTGAATACAAATTAACACTCAATCATGACGTTGACGTCATTCATATCAATTCAATCAATGTCAGGTCTTTAGTGTCACTCACTCAAATCATGGTACGAACCACAGACATAAAATGTGGTACGAACGAAGAGGGTAGCACGCTGTACCACAGAAAACTAATACTTACAGGGAAGGGAGGGCAGCACAGTGCACACACGGCACCGAGTTGCAGTCTATGATCTAATGAGTGCTATTCATTTTCGATTTATAAAGAAATCCAACTAGTGTAATAGATGGCGCTGTCTGGAGATGCACCGCAAATTATGGTTTATTTAGGGATGTTACGGAGGTTGTTCTAAGGAGACCGAAGTCGGAGTCGGAGTTTTTAAATTTGGTTTATCGGAGTCAGAACCGGAATCGAGTCGGAGGTAGTGGTGGTTCAATGAAGTAGTTCCAAATAATACTTGATTTTGTCTTCATTGTCCAAATCAAGTCCAACTGTATTACGTAACAAAAAACAAGTGAAAGAGTAATCGACGACAGAATGCGCGTAGGGAAGGGGGTTCCCCTCGCGACATGTTCAAACCTATTCGTACATGCTGAACGTCGCCGCCACTATCGGCTATGCTTTTACCTCCGATTTAAAAGTGTTGTAGCCGAAATCAGAACAGGAGGTGGAATAATAATGCTTACAATCAAATAGGAGGGTCTGTATCGTAGAGATGACTAAACCGTGTGTTGTCTCCTATTGCGAAAACAATGGCCGTTTTCCTAAGGATGAAGTTCGCAAAACAAAATGGGTAGTACAAGCAATTAAACATATAAACCCTGGTTCGTCCTTATTGTAGTCTTCTTTTAATATATTCAGCTTATTTTCGTGTAACTGATTTATCTGTGACGCCATATTATTGGAATATTTACCGTAAGTTATTTTATTTTACACACTTATCTACCTTGGTACTTCTATGTTAGTGGGCATGATTAAGGTACGTATGTACTTGTCATTTTATCTCCTAAAAGTTATCTTTTTTTAAAAGATAATGTCAGAAGCATTATTGAAGAAAACTGCTATACCATCAGTGTTCGGAACAAAGCTTCTCCAGAACAACCATCAACATCCATTCAAGATACAGTTTGGGTATCGATTGTTCAGAGTTAATTAGGCTAGCATAGGTCTAAGAAATAATACGATCACAAAAGAACATTGATTGCCACACACAAGACGAAACTAAAACGAAGTGAGCATGTTCTCTAGAAATGTTATGTTGTCTTTGCGACTTTGACAGTTTGGCAAGTTTAGAAATATATTTTTAGCGGAGCATGTCTCATGTGCTTGTTTAGACGGCGCCATCCGTAGACTGAGAATTCTCTGTCTACGGCGCCATCCAATATGATAGTTGGAATTACTTTTTTATTTTTAAATCGAGAATGAAAAGCCCTCACCAATAGTGAATTATTAACTAATTTATAAAACAACGTCGGGTTTGTTCGAACACTTATAATTCGAGAACGGCTTGACCGATTTTCATGGTTTTTATTTTGTTGTATTTGTCTCCGTCCCGAATAACAGAATAATTATTAAAATATCGGAAAATTTTACGCAAAAAGGTATTATGAAGAAAAATCATTTTCTCATACATTGATGCAGATAATGATGGCCGACGTATATCGACAGCCCGCGTCATAAGCACGCCAAGGCGATACGAAGTTTGGCGGGTCAACTAGTTAGTATGAAATTTTAGTTAGGCCACGCCCCCAGGATCGTGGATTTCTAGAACATCCGGAAATATATCAATATTAATAACGCGATACTGGATCGCTGTTGAGGATGACAAGGGAAGATAAGCTAGCTACAATAGTATATCTTAACTTTCTTGTGCTGACCCTTGGATGACGATGAGGGTATGAAATAAAGTGGGAGGCTGCACATAGACACGATCACCACGCGACCTGAAGTTGCGTGCAGTTGCAATAGTTGCAACGTTGCAAGGAATTTCTTGTACATAATAAAATAATATATTCCTTGGTTCAACGTCACTCTTATAAAATCTCTTTTTACTTTCTTCGAAAATAATAACGGACTGACTGGCAGTGTGAACCTTTTTAACGAACGAATGAAGTAAAAATATTATTTTAGAAAGAAATGTCAAAATAATTGATTATCTGTGGTCAATCAAATGAATCAACGTGATCGTGACGAACGTGACGTGATCGTTTGTCTTGATTGATTTTATTTTTTCGGAAAATCGATGGTGGATTGGTTTATAAAACTTATTATTTCTTTATTTTACGCATTATTGATTGTATTAAACGTAAGTATTATGATCACTACCAAACAAAGAACTATGGGAAACAGTTTTGATTCGCCATAATATACGTTAGGTGCAGATCAATAGACGAACCAACGTTTCAGTGCATTCAATTCAATGCATGTCCTCAGATGATTTTGAAATTGTGGTGATTCATGCAAATGAATTTCATTACGAGTAACATCATGCGGATAAATGTTTGATGAGGCACACTAGAGAATTGGGGGATCTGTGGATTTACTATCAGTTTTCTGGTGTTACTCTCGTTTTATACTTGAAAAGGACGTTTATAGCAGTCAACACATATTTAACCATCCCTATAAATCTGTCCCTTTTAGAAGAAACCTTGTTTATTTTTCAAACAAACAGTAATTTGTTTTCATGGCTGAGCTGATTCTAAGTACCTGTACATATCTTCTGAGATATCCCTGTTTTACACCAAAACATACACCCATTTTGCCTGGAAAGTAACATTTTAGCAACAACTTCTGCAATACCATTAATCAGCAGTGTTGTAAAACAACAAACAGTTGTATTATTCTCATCATCGTCTCTGGAATAATATGCCACCAAACTATTTCGATATATATTTCGATCAAAATACTTCAGTGGAAGTATTCAGATTGAGAATCTATAGGCACCTTCTCGGTCAAACCGACCAAAATTGAGCAACTTAATATTTCCATAACACTTCTTTTATTGTTATGTATGTATTTTTATTAGATATTGGTATAGTTTAGTCTATCATATAAAGTATTTAAGTAGGTTTATTTATGTAGTATGTACCTATATTATGCTATATTTATTAGTCCTGTGCAAATTTTCTTTTTTTACCTTTTCTGTGCACTACCTACACATCTTTGTCTACAATACACAAAGGTTATCTGGAAGAGAATGCTCTTTAGCATTAAGTTCGCCTTTGTACTAGTTTTATAAGTGCAATAAAGTATTTTCAATCAATCAATCATAAACATGTTTTGATGTAATGTAATGTAATGTTTTGAAGTAGGTACTAAATATAATTTTAGATGTCTGGTGGTCATAAGCATCGCTACAAGAATGCCGGCCTCAGTGCTGATGAACTTCGACGCCGTCGCGAGGAAGAAGGAGTGCAACTCCGGAAACAAAAGAGGGAACAGCAACTCTTTAAAAGGCGAAATGTCAATCTACCAGCTGCAAATGCACCTGATATAACTTTACAGGTACAAGAAGCTCCTTTATTGACTTATTTTTTATTTTCCAATGTTGGCCACTATTTCGTACAAACTTAACAGCTTAAGAAGGATAACATGTTAGATAGTATATTTTGTGCACATGCTCAAACAGTGAGGAAAAGAGCACTAGAACCAAAAAAATCCAAGATATGTGCCATTGGTATTCTAAGTGGAGATGGGCTTGCAATCTGTCATATGTCATCTATGTATCTATCTATCTTCCCACCGCGGAACAAATGTTTGCACAATCTACAGATCAAATATCTGTAGATCGTGCAAACATTTGTTTTTCCCGGTCTGTATGTTTCTCTATTTAATCTATGTATTTACAAAAAAAAGTATATAAGTATTTTATTAGTTATCTGGTTCTCCATAGTAAACGCTTTGCTTAGTTTGGGGCTAGATAGCGCTGTGTGAAATGTCCTGCATTATTTATTTCTTTTTTAAATTTATTTAACGACCTCCGTGGCGCAGTGGGCGAATAGCCGGCTAAGACGCAGGTGGTGGCGGGTTCGATTCCCGCCGCGGAACAAATCTTTGCATGATCTACAGATATTTGTTCCTGGTCTGGATGTTTTTCTATATATTATAAGTATATATTTACAAAAAAAAAAGTATATTTTTAATTGTTAGTCAAGTTATAGTTTGTTGTGAGGATATAAATGTTTGTGAGGATATATGGACGACATTCGGTAAAATATAGGTACCTACCTACTTACTTTTTGGGGAGATTTTTTTTTATAATTATTTTATAAAGGTAATTGAATTACTTGTTAGGTATTACAAATTTAATTATCAGCTGAAGAGATTCTGTGTGAGCCGAAGGACCTTGTGGAGTTGACTCTTAAGATTATATGCTGAGATGTATTCAAGCTTGAAATAATTTTAATAAACAATCTGGCTGGTTTCTTATGAGAAATGTTTCAATAGTGACTACCCATTATAAGTAAAGTTCAATTCTCTACTATAAAGATGTTACTAACACTGTTTTGTAATTTCAGGAAGATATCAACATTCTACCAACGGATGACATCACACCGGAAATGGTCACAGCTCTTTATAGCGACAATCCGCAAGAACAAATAATGGCCACACAAAAGTTTAGGAAGCTCTTGAGTCAAGAGCCCAATCCACCAATTGACGAAGTGATACGCACCGGAATAGTTCCTAAATTTGTAGAATTTCTCAAGAATAGCAGTAATCCAACTTTACAGGTAACAACTTTGCATATTTTAAGTCAAAGTACAGATTAACCCATGATGTGCTTGCGTTCTGTCTGTATGTTTTGTGTTGTGTCGCTTCTATACATTTTGTATGAAAGTACAATAAAGGAGCTGCACCAAGAGTCCTATCTGGTATCAGACTATGCAAAGTGAGCCCCATCACATACTGTGGTTTACCAATGCTAGTAAAAGTAGGAAGTGGATTGTAATCGCTCATAGATTGCACTCTGGACGAAGACAGGTCTAATTTGTAATACTTGTGGGGTAATAGAAGCTGTATACCACCTTCTACCAGAGTGTTTCTGGAGTCAATCTATGAGAGAGGAGTTGTACAGTTTCAGAGTGTGTTAGCTGAACAAACATCTGACTCAACTAACATGCTCTACCGGTCCACGTACAACCTGCTGAAGGAGGATGTTTTGTAGTTATTTCTGTAGACAATTATGTTGCTGACATCGTCGTAAAGAACGATGCAAGCTCCCTAGAGTCCTATATATGCAACATACATCCAAACATGAGGCACAGCTTAAGTACAATTTTAATTATTTTTTCTTACTTTAACAGTGTACCCAGGTCAGTGATAGGTCGGTTGTGTAAGAGCCTGCTTAAAAAGCGCGATACAAAAGTCCCACAACATATGTCCTCTCATGTTTCACTAAAAAGTCCTGCAGTCATTTGAGGAAGAAATAGTTATCATATGAAAACAAGGTTGCTTCTTATGTTTTAACCCATAGACACTAGCACTAGTTTGAATTTGTTTTGTTCTGCCTATCCAAAGGGTTTCTGGAAGAGATCGCTTTTAGCGATAAGACCGCCCATTGTATTTACCTTTTTCTGTGTATTTCTTTGTATATTTCATTTTGTTTGGTGTGCAATAAAGAGTATATCTATCTATCTATCTTGCGCCCAGCCCAAGGGACTTCTTTTGTTAAATAGATTTTTCATCAGACATTGTTAGCTCGATACTTGATGCGTAAATGCGGCTTATGCCCCTAGGACCGTGAGTAAAATTGAAAATAGAATGAGGCTCATTGCATTCATAATATACCAAAATGAAATAACTTCCATGATAAATCCTTATTTCTATTTGATAAAAGAGGCCATAGTTTATAGTGAAAAAAAAACAATGAAACCCAAGAACGAAAATTTTCTATTGAACAACAAACTGTTATAAAGTCTGTAATAGTTTCTTCACATTTGTGATGAAAAGTTATGTGTTATACTCGGGTGCAATTGATCACTTACGCACTTTGTGTATAACAATGTTCAGTGACGGAATGAAAAGGTTCATCACCTTAGAGTCGGCTTTCGCTTGCACCAGTAATGCAAGAATAAATTAATTCTATTTGATAAGATAAATAGTCAAACAACTTTGATCTGATTAATTTTGAACTTTATTAACGAACAGTTATACATTGTTTTCTCTAACTCAGTCTATTCTGTAACAAAGTTTCAAAAGGTGATATGTTGAACGAATCAATTTGAAAATTGACGAACCTTTTATTCCATCACTGTCTTATTGCATTATAATGTTGCGATTGTTACAGTTTGAAGCGGCATGGGCACTCACGAACATAGCAAGCGGCTCGTCGGAGCAAACCCGCGTGGTGGTAGAATGCGGCGCAGTAGAGGTGCTCGTGAGCCTGGTGTCGGGCGCGTGCAGCGACGACGTGCGCGAGCAGGCGGTGTGGGCGCTCGGGAACATCGCCGGCGACTCGCCGCGGTGCCGAGATGCCGTGCTCGCCGCGCAAGTGCTGCCGCCGTTAGTAGAGTAAGTATAGCAAAGCAGCATTACTGCGTTTCACTATGTGCACCTATGTGCTTGACGCACATGGTTGATGGCAGTGCATCGTAGGGCACGTTTCTAAGGTATGTGACCTACAGCGATGGTTACCACTTAACATCAGGTGGGCCATATGCTTGTCCCACTCCAGATAGTATAAAAAAAAACTATACTTTCTGGGAAGTCAATGCCCAGGATTGGGACATAGGCTACTTGTTATGGTGCAGAATGAGGGTAGTGTTTTTATTGATAAACCACGCGTGTGAAGCCGCGAGCTGGTCAGCTAGTATTACATAGTAGTAACTTAAATTGAATCGTTTTCTTTGTAACACACTGTTTGCTCATTTGACAAATCAAGTAGATACATTTTGGGGAAAACTTTTGACCAACACAAGTTGTAATATTTTAAAATAAATATGTACTTTAAAATTTTCTTTTTCGAATAAGAAAACCCAAAGACGTGATGTATATACGTCTCGTCCTCGTATGCAATAGCTATATTTTCGTTTCAGGATGTTAGACAAATACTCAAGATTATCCATGACGAAAAATGCAGTGTGGACTTTATCAAATCTCTGCAGAGGCAAAAATCCTCCCACAAACTTTGAGGCCGTAGCACCAGGCAAGTTTTGATAACATTATGTATAGTGTTCAATTTGTTTATTCAAATTCAGCATTAACTAATTAGACTAGAAATCTTAGAACAGTACATATGCCTTTTGTTTTATCTAAGTCAATCTAAAGTCAACTTGAAATAAAATCATTATTACGTACTGATAAGAAAATAAGCAGTTATTATGAAGGCATAATAGCATTAGTCTACAATGTGCAATGTAATTACTTTCCCATTATTATATGGTCAAGGTTTCATCTAAGTTTAAATACATACTTTATCTCCAACTGTATACCTAGTTGTTACTATGTAACTGGTTTAAAAGTTTCTAGAACATAAAAAGTGTAAATTTGTGGTCTAAAATAGGTGTGAAGCCTATGTATACCTTTAAAAATGTATTTGTTTTCATCATACTTTTTGATGTTAACTAAACTTTAATTTTGATAACTAAAGTCACCTCAAAGCTCTACAACGAAACTGAACAGAAACATTGTCGCCGTAGCGGAAATCAATCATATTGATACGCAAATAATGAGATGTTTTAATATTGAGGCTTTTGTTTGTCTGATTATCTGTTTGTGTATGTAAGGAGCATAAAAGCTGGTGTTTAAGAGATTGTTTTAAAAATGCGAACAGTCTAAAGCTTACAGACTCCAAAAGTTTTCAAATTTTGAATTTTAACATATGATTTATAAATAACTAAGCGTGCATGAGCTTCTACATAGCTTGACAACTTTTACTTGTAATTGATCCACAGGCATACCAGTATTAGCGAGGTTGCTTCACCACTCTGACCCAGACGTGTTAAGCGATGCATGTTGGGCGCTCTCCTACCTGTCCGATGGACCCAACGAGAAAATACAGGCTGTAATCGACGCGGGAGTTTGCAGGAGGCTTGTTGAGTTACTCATGTGAGTCTTCTACAGATATACCAGTGAATGTTCGTTAGATTAAACTATTGTTGAGATGTCATCTCTCAGACCTCAGCGTTTAAAGGCTTTTAACCAGGCTCGTAGAATATAAAGAATCTTATCAGAAGCTTCTGATAAGATTCTTAACATATAACATTTCTGTGGAACAGGCACACGAAATCGACGGTAGTATCGGCCGCACTCCGCGCCGTCGGGAACATAGTGACCGGCAACGACGCGCAGACGCAGGCGGTACTGAACTGCGCCCCGCTAACCAACCTGCACGCCTTACTGCGCTCCGCCGCCGAGCCGCTGCGCAAGGAGGCCTGCTGGACCCTGTCCAACATCACTGCAGGCAACGCCGCACAGATACAGGTACCGGTACTGCAACCTGCACGCCTTACTGCGTTCCGCCGCCGAGCCGCTGCGCAAGGAGGCCTGCTGGACCCTGTCCAACATCACTGCAGGCAACGCCGCACAGATACAGGTACCGGTACTGCAACCTGCACGCCTTACTGCGCTCCGCCGCCGAGCCGCTGCGCAAGGAGGCCTGCTGGACCCTGTCCAACATCACTGCAGGCAACGCCGCACAGATACAGGTACCGGTACTGCAACCTGCACGCCTTACTGCGCTCCGCCGCCGAGCCGCTGCGCAAGGAGGCCTGCTGGACCCTGTCCAACATCACTGCAGGCAACGCCGCACAGATACAGGTACCGGTACTGCAACCTGCACGCCTTACTGCGCTCCGCCGCCGAGCCGCTGCGCAAGGAGGCCTGCTGGACCCTGTCCAATATCACTGCAGGCAACGCCGCACAGATACAGGTACCGGTACTGCAACCTGCACGCCTTACTGCGCTCCGCCGCCGAGCCGCTGCGCAAGGACGCCTGCTGGACCCTGTCCAACATCACTGCAGGCAACGCCGCACAGATACAGGTACCGGTACTGCAACCTGCACGCCTTACTGCGCTCCGCCGCCGAGCCGCTGCGCAAGGAGGCCTGCTGGACCCTGTCCAACATCACTGCAGGCAACGCCGCACAGATACAGGTACCGGTACTGCAACCTGCACGCGTTACTGCGCTCCGCCGCCGAGCCGCTGCGCAAGGAGGCCTGCTGGACCCTGTCCAACATCACTGCAGGCAACGCCGCACAGATACAGGTACCGGTGCTGCAACCTGCACGCCTTACTGCGCTCCGCCGCCGAGCCGCTGCGCAAGGAGGCCTGCTGGACCCTGTCCAACATCACTGCAGGCAACGCCGCACAGATACAGGTACCGGTACTGCAACCTGCACGCCTTACTGCGCTCCGCCGCCGAGCCGCTGCGCAAGGAGGCCTGCTGGACCCTGTCCAACATCACTGCTGGCAACGCCGCGCAGATACAGGTACCGGTACTGCAACCTGCACGCCTTACTGCGGTCCGCCGCCGAGCCGCTGCGCAAGGAGGCCTGCTGGACCTTGTCCAACATCACTGCAGGCAACGCTAGCAGGCGCCTAGTTGAGGCGAAGATTATTTTATTATTTAACGTCCATCTTGAAGTAAATGTGCACATTGGTTATGTGGTGGTCCACTGAGAAGTATTATATAAGTCTTGTGTAGTATTTTGATTATATTTTTGTTTGCAGGCCGTGATAGAAGCGAATATATTCCCGACATTAATTGAAATTCTACGACAAGCCGAATTCAAAACAAGGAAAGAGGCAGCGTGGGCGATTACTAATGCGACCAGCGGAGGCACTCACGTTCAAATTAGGTAATCTTACTTGAATATTGTGAGCAATTCTGTTGATACGACAATAAAACTATTGACATACTTTTTTAGTCAAAGTATATATAGTAGTATGTCAAAGGTTCAGGGAACCATATACTGTTTTTAGAAGATTCAATTAAAAAGTATATGGTTCCCTGAACTTTTTTGATACAAATATCCTTTTAAGAAATATAAAGTTTAAAAGTCGCCATTTTCGTAATAGTCGTGTGTGCGTTGCCAAATCACTGTGACCATCTCTCACTGAGTATTTTTTAAGATAAATTATTGGTTGTACGAAATAACAATGATTGTGTTTGTCTTAGGTACCTTGTTGACGAAGGATGCATACCTCCACTATGCGACCTACTAACGCTGACGGACCCAAAGACTGTTCAAGTAGCTCTCAATGGCTTAGAGAATATACTGAAGGCGGGTCAATCTGTCGACCAACGAGACAATCCTTTCGCCGTGCTTATAGAAGCATGCTTTGGTAAGAGTGACACACCTCCGTCCACACCAAATTACACGAGACAGCATGCACGTATGTCTCACGTTCTTTTCAATCCAGACCATCCAGAGGTTGCCTGGAAGAGATCACTTTAAGTGATAAAACCTCCCATTGTTATAAGTTTGACACTTATGTCTGTCTGTCTGTGACATCGTAGTCCCCAAACGGATAGACTGGTCCGCATGCGGTTTTGTTTATAGAAAGCTAACCCCCAATGCAAAAAGAGGGGATGGAAGTTTTTGAAATTTTACTTGTTTATAGAAATCAATACGATAATTTATTACGTGGAGAATCTGGCAAAGTGATGGATATACTACATCAAAATATTGACAGTATTGTAGAAATACACTATGAATATAATGAATAATAGGCAGTCATTAAAGCGATTTATCCAAACAACCCTGTTATGTTAAGTATCCTGTAAGGTGTTGGGTTGGTGAAAAAAAAGCATATTTTTCTTGGCAACAATTTTAATTTAATTATTTTAATTTAATAATTCAAGAGGAAGGTTACGGGTTCAAGCCCCGTCCGACTTGAAAGTATTTGAGATGGTTTTATAGTAGATTATTAAACGAGGGTATATAGCAGTGTCTTGCGTCACGGGCGCTATATTGAATCCCGAACGTAACGAAGGATTCTAGAGTTAACTCACGTGCGGAGCGTGGGAGTTACGAGAATCCTGAGCGCAGAGAGGGATGTAAGCACGCTCAAGATGCAGACAGCTTTATCCACGAGGAGAATACTCTACTTTTCAACACTATCTGCGAGATCTATCTCGTCTCTATCTTTAGGACATCGTTTTGCGGCATTAGTCTTATAACTTATAATATACTTAAGAAATAAGAACACATAAAAATGTATAAGAAGACCTAAGAAGGAATATTAAACATAATACAAATGAGCTTCCAAATTAGAATCACAAATTCAGTACAACTATACTCCCGGCTCAGCCGTAGGGCCGTTTAATCACCTGCTTTCGGTGGGGTTTACGTGACATGTAATTTTAGATTGTCGAGCAGGTGGTGTGAAAAAAATCTTAATTAGACTTGTCATGAGTTTGCATATCCTATCTGTTATCATGTCAGTAAACAATATTTTATGTAGACATGGTAAAATTGAATGAAGGATTGTGCCGATTGATGTAGGTAGACCTTTTTTACGATACATGTGATGACAAATGGTGGTAATTAACATTGTTATTTTTACTGGATTATCATCTGCCACACCTTTTTATTACTTCCTGGTACAAATTAATGAAAAAAAAAGCTAAAATCATTATTAAGTTTCATCATGGCTCGAATTACCGTCAGCGCCTGAGCCTTAAAGCTATACTGAACCCAACGCAAAAACGAATCATTAAAATCGGTTCATAAACAAAGAAGTTATGAATATATAATGAAGTTAATTTATAACATCCACCTTATATGAAGTCTGTTAAAAATAAAGTATATTTTGTTCCAGGTTTAGACAAGATAGAATTTCTGCAATCACACGAGAACCTCGACATCTACCAGAAATCGTTCGAGATCATCGAAAGTTACTTCGGATCTGAGGAAGAGGACGGCCGGCTGGCGCCCGCAGTCTCCTCCACCACTGACCAGTACCAATTCGACGCAGACCAGCCCGTGCCTATGGGCGGCTTTCACTTCTAAACTCACCTCGCAAGATAAGGTATCTCTCATAGTTGGTGTTTAATCAAACAGCTAGTATCGGCTGGTTCCAGTTTATTTAAACTGGATGTTATCTGCGTTGCAATTTGCCAGACTTCAAATAAACTTAAAAATTGTGACTCGAAAATTCTAAATTAGCGGGGCTGAATAGGTGATGCTTTGGTACGATTTGACTATGATTGACATTGGATTCGACAATTTTCGGGTCAAATTTTTTATTCGTTGTTGTTGACTAAGTGTGGCTTACATTACAAACTTTGAAGATCTATTTCCGGAACTAAACTCAAGCTGCGATGCGAGAATTTTTTTTGCCAGGCACTGGTAGCCCGGCTTGCTAGGCACTAGCATTTTTGTGTCGAAATGATACACATCCCTGTAGCTTCCATGCCAGTTTCTAAAAACGCTTCTTGATGAGTCAGTGAACAGTAGTTAGTATCGAGGGAAAAACAAATCTTACAATTAGCGATATACTGGTATGTTTAGTACAAGCTACTGGAACCTTGATACCATGATAAAATGTAAATAGTTTTATGTTGCCAGTATGTAGCTTGTTGTCGTGCGAACTACACGTAACTGTATCACTGCATATTTTATTGTATATTTTATTTTATAAATAGTTTATATTGCCTTTTCTTTTCAATGAAAACCTGACGCATATACTTGAGTCTCTCAGTTTTAAGTTTAGTACTTGGTACTATCACCCCTCGGATGTTATAATACGAATTTTGTGGAGGCCTTGTGCCTTGTATATTCTAGCATTGACGCTCACTAATCTGTGACTTCCTTTTCACTTGGCATAAATAGATGTTATTACATTACTTACAAAACTTTCGTGATTTATTTCAATCATTATTATAAATACGGGATTTATCACGTACGTCTTATCGGTGTTTCGACCGACAATGTTTCAGTTCAATTCGTGAACCTTCATCAGGGTGAGTGCGAACCGCTCCTAATACGAGGCGAGACATCAGTGCGAGGCGAGACGTTATTCGGAGCGGATCACACTCACTCTGATGAAGGTTCACGAATTAAACTGAAACATTGTTGGTCGAAACACCGATAAGACGGTACGTGATAAATCCCGTATTTATAAGGTAAGTTATGTCATTTCGAAGTTATAAGTTTTTAACCAGTGGTAAAACTGTTAAAATGTTCACTGTTGTTAGACAGTTCTTTCTAGAAATATGTCACATAAAACTCACCAGGTAGTTGTATTTATCGTATGGTATCATCGGGTAGTTGACAGTTTTTTTTTATAATATGAATAAAATTTTTTTAAAGTAGATATTGACTAAGGTTAAATCTTGTCAGACAATCTACTTTTTTGTTATTCGTTTGTCGTTGCACTATACAATTCGGTTTTATAACATAGTTAATGGAGACGTCAGAGAACATGCCATGACAGACAGTATTTTGGTGCTAAATTTAAGCGGTTATATACGTTTATGTAAATATTTGTTATTTGTGTATATGTAACATATTGATCAGTTTGTCAACTACCCCACTATTATTTTTAAAATAATATGTTATTTTATTGTCTGTATTTCACCTTATTTACCTAAAAGGTAGTGAAACAGGCTATGGTATTCATGAGTATATCTAGTATGTACATGGAAATTAGATTTTTCTTCGCATTTGAGTAATTAAAATCAAATGATCGCACGAAACTGTATTTATGTATTGTACTTATTTTACTCTATGTACGTACAGTCACGTACAATCCTTAATTAGTAGACAAATTCGACTTTTTTTAATTTTAATAGTTTGAATTAAGTAAACTAAATGATAAATTAAGTAAGTCAGAACGACCTTAGCGTTGCGGCTTATCGTTTTTGTTATTGTTTTTTGACCTAGGGGGTACACTAATTAATGAACATATTACCGTGACTGTATGTACCTATCTAATTAGATATTTGATTAATTTGTGTAATTAACCAAAAAGTCGCCTTTTTATTTTTATATATTGTAGATAACGGCGTATTATCTAGTTCACTTATTTTGTAGTCAATGTATTATTATATTTGGTAGGCCACTATGTCGATTTCTGTTAAATTACATTTTTTTATTGTAATGTGATATACTTCATAATATATAAAAGATTGGTACCAACAATAAGCGGTATTTTAATTTACCTCTCGTAAGTAAATTAACAAATGTTGTTTGCTCGCACATAATAACCATGGATTTTCCTTATTAGTAGTAGCCCGCACCGTGGTCGTAACATTTTTAACTATAAATTGGTGAGAGTAAGTAAATTCAAATTGCGTCCACAAAATGTTCTTTTTGCAACAGGTCTTTCAGTTGAAAGGGCGCAATAAAATACAGATAAATGAATGAAGTCAATGAACGAATGAAATGATGTGTTTGACATTTGTATGTAGACTAGGTAGTATGAAACTAAACAATTACCATTTAATTGACGACCTCCGTGGCGCAGTGGGTGTATAGCCGGCGGAGACGCAAGAGGTAGCGGATTCGATTCCCGCCACGGAACAAATGTTTGCATGATCTACAGATATTTGTTCCGTGTCTGGGTGTTTTTATATAAATTGTAATTATGTATTTACAAAAAAAAGTATTTGAGTATTATATCAGTTATCTGGTTCCCATAGCACAACTCTGCTTAGTTTGGGGCTAGATAGCTCTGTGTGAAATGTCCAGCCATATTTTTTTTATTTTTTTATTTATTTAATTAATTTAATGCATTTGTAACACATATTAAATGCAAGATGGAAGTGAGACAGTTGGTAATACTATTGTAGAAATGATTTAAAGTTCGGGCTATTGCAACAGTAATACTGATGGCTGGGCTATGGGAGAGATGAGGTACATTTATTATTATTATATTAGTTAATGAAAATACATAAAAAATGTCCTAAAATATTTATTGTGCAAAATGTAGACCTAGAACAACTTTGTGACATGGTAGATACTCGAATCTCAATAAATAATAATAGGCGCTAGACTCGGCCACACACAAGTCTCGAATCCAAACCCATTTAGAACCTTAGTATAAAAAAGTTAGCTTTATTTCTCACTACTTACAATTTTTAGAATATTAATTATTATCGTTTATTATTAAGTATTTCTATATAAAATACATTAAAAAATTTAAAAAAAAATTATACTTAAAAGGATGGCGGCGGTAAGCGCTTTATATAATATATTTTTTTTCAAATTGGATAGGTCTACGTTTGACTACATTCTTACCTGATAGTAAGCGATGATGTGGTCTAAGATGAAGTACGAAGAACTAGAAGAAACCTATTTACTCTTACCTTAAAGAGGCCCGGATTGTATGTCGGTAAGAGTAGAGTTCCTTGTAAAAGGGCTTGCCCGGGGAAGTACTACCACCATACCCATTTCTGCCGCATTGCTGTGTTTCGGTTTGAAAGATACGGTTGCCGCTGAAGTTATAGGCTCATGAGGCTTTACACCTGAATGCCTCAAGTTGATGAACACAGGGCAGTGCATCGTAGAGCACGTTTCTTATGCATGACTTACGTGGCAATACTTTTTTATAGCCGATGGTTTCCACTTAACATCAGGTGGGCCATAATGAACTACCATCTCCAGGTCGTATAAAAAAAGCCTCCTCCAAATGATTCTATGTTTTCTGTCTCCAGCTTTTTTGGCCAGAGTTGTCCAGCCACTTGTGTGATGTCACTCCGTCTTTTGTCCAGTGGGGTCCAGTTTGTGACTATTTGCGAGTCGCACTTGTACATGACCGATCTTGTTTAATTAGAAAAGCAATTCCCAGCTCTCCTTTTGTTTGGCGGTAGAGTAGAACATAAGATAATTGCCTCTGATTTCCATTTCAAATTCTTCTTATCTAACCTCTACAATTCTAATGATATATAATTTTATTGAAGACTAGCTGACCCACGCGTGGTTGGTTAAATATTTATATTCATATTTTTTGAACCCTGCAAGATATCGAAATGAAATACACACAATAATTTTGGTTAAAATTCCAGTTTTAATGCCTATAGAATTTACATTGCAATTCGTTGAGCCGTTTCGGAGCCTATTCCAGACAAACTTTCAGACGGACAGATGAACAAAAGTTCTAAAAACGGTAATGTATAATAGTCGTTGTCATTTATTTTAAAATCACAGACAGACACTTTTAAATGTAGATAAGTAGTATTTAGTGATTCTTGGGGAGTGGTAGTCCACCCCCGCGGTGACTTTCATTGTCCTTGGTGGTTCTTGGCAAAGTTTAATTGTGCTAGACGTACTGTGCTGAGAAGACGGAGGGGCGTTGTTTCGTTGCTATTAATCCGTCTATTATTCTCGTTAGCCAGATGCAAGAGCCGTAGAGTATCTTTGCGTTTCTATTTGTTTATGAAATAAAATAAAAAACATTTATTTGACACACACAGGACAGCCAGTACATAAGACAGAGTTTATGAGTTTTGGCATATTTGTCCGTTGTTTGTCCTGACTTTCGGCTTCTTTGCTGCTTGGAATTTGGTGGGCATGGGTACTGAGTCTACAATTATGTAATGATTACATATTTTCTCTTTTATTACTGTATTTAATAAAAGTTCGACGATTGGCTTTATTTTATTTTAAATTTGTTTCCCCATTCGTCTTACCATCTCCAACTCGCTTGTCTTTATATCATTAGAATTAAACTATTTGAAGAATTTTCATTTTGAATATAACTTTTGATTTGTTTGTTCATTATAAATATGAGATTATAAGTTTATTTGAAATTTAAAGCCGATTGGTCAAAAGTGTTGGGACTAGGAATTTACTTGCAGTTTACGAGTTAAGTCTCAGATGAGATTCCACGATGATGTTCATTAGACAATGATCATATGCCCGAATGCTATCACCAATGGACACCCAAGTCATTGAAGTGAACGAGTGCTCTTAGAAATGTATTGTCTCTATGAAGGTTGTCCCAAAATGTCATTCTCTCCCGGTATGGATTTCTTCCCTTTGTGAGTTCAGATCCTATGCTGAGGTAATTTAGCTTATCATTGTTCTCCACCGGGTCCCAAGTGATTTGTAGCAGAGGGTCATCTTCATCTGGCGTTGGGTTTCTGAAACGCATTACATTTATATTATTAGGTCATATTGATGAATAAAAGGTTTGTTATTATTTTGAAGCTTTTTTCTTTATATGTGTGAGTCTGTGTATCTGCTGCTCCATTTGTTTGGGACCAAGCTTAAATCCCAAACGCATGAAATAGGCGTACAGAGGGCTGCGGCGCGTAGTGCGAGGCGAGACGCAGTTCGAAGCGGATCGCACTCACCCTGATGAAGGTTCACGAATTGAACCGAACATCCCGTAGTTATAATAATGGATGAAATAGGGTTTATTAAGAGGTATATTTTTTATTATTTGTAAGCATCTGTTTGCGAGATGGTCCTTAGCAAGTATCATGGAAATTAGTAATTTCATAGCATTGTATATTCTAGTTGAATTATAGGTATAGTAAAAAAATGGTATATGTAGTAACAGAGAATAACTATAGGGCCAAATGTTCGGATTTATTGATTGATTGAAAATACTTCAATGCACTTATAAAAATAGTACAAAGGCGAACTTAATGCTACATCAGAATACTAAGAAAAGTAGTATCGAGTTAAAAGGCAGAAATGCTCACCCATATTTTGCAAAGTTGGTCCACATCTTTACGACTCTATTTCTTGTTTTTACCGAGTCTCTGCTGCCTTTACATACCGGTGAACCGGGCATTTTGATTCCAAATATAAATGGTATTTCGGCACTATGCCCCATTGAATTGAAAAAGTCGTACTGAGCAGGTACAGTCCATTCGCCCGCGAAGTTGATTATGTAATAGAATACGGGACACTCGGGTGCAAACTGAGTGTGCAATCTCACAGTTCTGTTCACGTAGTATAAGAAATAGTAATCGCTGATTAACTGTATATATTGTGACTTTGTATCCTCTCTTAGTTGCTCTTCGCCTCCCAAGTAGAACTTTAAAAGCTGCTGTCCTATACTTTTAGTGATTTTTGACTCTCCACCGAGCGATCTGGGCACAAGAAGGCAAACGTTGTCGTTAAACTTTTGATAATCTGCATAAAAGTCATTTTTGATGTATTGAAAAACCGCTCCTTCTATGTTATTGCTGCCGATTATTAGCGGGACCTTGTTAAAATTTCCCGATTTCAAAAGCGACGGTGCGCTTCTTGTCAGAAATGCTGGCTGGCCTTCGAATTCAATCTCTATGCAAGGTTTGAATACGGAATCTATTATATTAATTTCGTTTTCTTCTTCAGCTTTCTTACACATTTTGGAGAAAGCTTTCACTAATTCTAAAGCAGGTATGGCCTTCAATTCTTCGACAATTTCAATTTTATAAGTTTTTTCGATACCTAATATCTTAGCTAGTTCCAGTGCTGGCTGCGATGGGTTCTTCGCTAGAGACCAGCTGTTGAGTGCGCAAGCGCTTTGTATTATGGCCTTGTGGAAAAGGCCGGTGGCCATGGGGGAGAGCATCATAAAGTGCACCATCGCCCCCCCCGAGCTGTTACCGAATAGCGTTACGTTGGCGGGGTCTCCTCCGAAGGCTGTTATGTTTCTTTGCACCCATTTCAGAGCCATAACGATATCTTTCAATCCGGCGTTTCCGGGTGCTATAAAGTCATGAACAGAAAGAAATCCAAGAGGTCCTAACCGATAGCCGCATCGAACGTACACAACACCTTGTGAATTGATTAATGTTGGATCATAAATATTGTCCGCAACAAATGCAAAGCTATAACATCCCATCCAAAACATGACCGGTAAACCTTTATCCGGTTGAATACTGGGTGTCGATATATCAATGTAAAGGCAGTCCTCTGAGCCAGTTATCTCTTGAGTTGTGGTTATAGATATAGGCAAAGGTGCATCTTTCGTACAGTCTTTAAGTTCTGTCCACGGTTGTATTGGGGCTGGGGCCTGCAATAAAAAACTTTAAACTAAATAGATTCCATTTTATAATCAAAAGGCCTTGACATTAATATTGAAGATAACTACTATCTAGAAACTACCTACTTAGCCTACTCGTTACATTTGAAAAGTAGTTAAATAGCTAAATGTGTTAAAAAACAATTACTTCACATAAAAAAGTAAGTTGCAAGGTAAATATTTATTTAGATCATGCTACCCTAGGTATTTATAGCTTCATAAGAGACATAATTTTGTCTTGAGGTTTTTTAAACATACCATTAGACAACATTCGGCAAACAGATAAAGCAAAAGAATTTATCATACCTTTGTAAACAAAAAACGGTTGATGCAATATGTACCTAACTTACCAAGAATCTTAAACATCCTACTGGCGGCTTAGCATACGGAATGCCCTTGAACTTGTAATAAGTTCCATCGTCAATTTTCTCAACGTATCCAAATATGGGGCCGTCTTTTGTCTGTATCAAGCACTTTTCTTCATCAGGAATCGTAATCATATTTACTAGTAAGTATTTAATCTCGCTGGAAACACAAGTAACATATTATGTAGATATACGTAAGATTGAGAAGCAAACATCAAATTATAAAGTTAAATGACAGTAGATTAGTAAGATAATAATAGCCGTAATTCCCTTACTGAAGGAAAAACAACTTAATCAGTGGCGTTTTTCATAAAACATTAATTTAAAAAAAACCTTGTAAACACTATTTAGGTACCTAGTAATGGCCAAACATGAAATTAATTTAATAAAAGTTCGTCTACCCGTTAGATATTGTAGAGGTCACACGAATTATTGTCGTATTATGATTATTTTAATCTGCAAACAAAACACTTGCTACAAATATGAATGCATATATCACTCGTATTTTATTTAAATGATGCAATTGTAGGGCGACTTATCACATTGTTAAATAGATTGGACTAAGTACAGTAGATCTCACGTTAGGTCGCGATAACTGATTGATAACGGCGCTTGTATGTGGTGGTGGTGGACTAATGTGCTTGATTAAACTTGCTTGATAGAGACTCTGCAATAGGTGCGGCCGGCGCGCCAGCCATCGGTTGACGACCGCGCGTAACTGTCCGCCGCTGTCAGTTCTGACGCAGGACACTTCCACAGCATTCTCAAGGTCAGATTAAATAAACGTTGGTTCGTGTAATGTAGCGCTGCGATTCGGCATTGCTTGTATATTCGTGTTTTAGTTATAAAACATGAGAGCAGACCAGGAAAGTTGAACTAAGTAATGCCATGGTGCGTCGTGCGTAGTAGAAATTATATTTGAGCTGTTACTAGTATGTAGGTAGGCAGGTAGGTACAGAAAGCGTCGCTAACTGGTAATCCCATACATATTTAAACATTGAAATAAAAAAATTGTAAAAGGATAAGTTCTAATAAAAAAAATATTGCTCTTCGTTTGTTAAAATAAAATCTATATTTAAATAGACAAACTTTTTAAAATTATTCCTATTCAAGCTTTTATTTCAATCTTTAAACATGCAGTGGGTTACCATTTAGCGATGCTGTCTGTACACACTGTGTCAATGAAGTCATTATCACACATAAACAGCACAAATGTTTGCCCAAGTTGATTTGGAGATCTCGCTTCGCTCGATCAATAAACAAGGTGGCCTATGAATTGAATCATGCATGTTTGTTGGTTTCAAGAACTTGTCTAACATGGAGGTACAAAAACTACCTCACTTGTACACAAGTATAATAATTTTATTGTCAAGTAACTTGTCAAGATTTTTTGTTAAGTGCTTTGGTTTCCTCGATACAGGCTACGCCTAGTGATCACTGTACCTTTATTGATATGTTGTCTGCAAAATTAATGTATCTAGCTCAAAAAACATTAAATTTTATAATTTGTTTTGATACTCTGTTTTTGACCGTAATCAAAATATTTAAATTTTACGTTAGGTGTCCGCAACTACTTTAATTTTGATTGATCTACTTCTCGATTGTAGAATTCTTTTAATAAGCCTTGGTCCATCACCACTTCGTCGCAATACTTAAATTTCTTGATGTAATTGTTCAAAATTTCTTCTCTGTCTTTGGCTAGCATCGCTTTGAAGGCCGTTGTGATAATCATGTTTGCAAAGAACTTTCGATTTGCTGTGAATTTAGGGGCTAAACCAACAGTAGTTTTTGAAGGGTAGTTTACAAATTTCTGTACGTCATCAATAAAAAATCTGTAACAACAATTCTGGTTTGGAATACTCAATCCTTGAATCGTGGTGAAAAACTACGACAATAATAAAGACAAGTGAATCAAGTGGTTATAAATCGAAAGGTGCTCACCGAGTATTAAATACTTACTGCTTATGAGACATCCGCGATTTAGTACATTGTAAAAACATTTCCGAAAATGCAACTAACGTAGTGGCAGAAGCATCAACAGCAAGTTGTAATCTATAAAATATATATAAAACTGAATTAAACAGTAATTAATTTAAGCTCGCAAAATATTTTTTAAGCAACACCAGTACATATTAAGATTGTTAAACCTTAAGAACGGGACTCATTCACAAAATCACTTATCCTTGATATATTATTTACCATAAATAAAATAAATGGTCAAGTTCCGTTTAAGTACGGCTGTATCTTTATCATTTTAAAAATTTGGCTTGTTACAATTATTGACGTTGATTACAGTCACTGTCTGCGATTATCAAAATGTGCAAGCCTGTTCTTTTCGGTTTACTTTCAGTCGGGTTTTTTATACAGGGTGTTTGGTAATATACTAACGATATTCAAGTGAGAATGTTTCTAAAAACATTTAAAAAACTTCTCGAAAAAAACTACTAGTTATATTATCAAATTTTAAAGAAAATCGACTAAGTTTAGAATGATTTCGATATAAAACTTACTGCCTACTCTTGCAATGGACATCCAAAAATAAAGGCCGATTTGATATCTCTTTCAGAAATGGCTGCGGGGATTGGGTTAGAAAGGGACAACAAGAGATATCTCGAACATCACCAATTCAGTATCGGTGGTTAGATGGCAAGCATTATGCAATAGCACAGCATAATTTTAATAAAGTGTTTGTTTTTACATGCCAAAATAAATTTCACATTTTTATGGTAAACATTTCTCAAATTTATTTATTATGCTCATCAAAATAACCCCTTTCATTTTTGTGCGTATATTATCAAACACCCTATATACAGAGGTGTCAGTATCAGTAGTCAGTGACAGGTGTCGGTAACACTGTCGCAAGTTCAATGGTTTTTTCCCAATTAAAAAAATGCTTAACGCACGGCTGAGACGCAGGAGGTAGCGGGTACGATTCCCGCCGCGGAACAAATGTTTGCATGATCTACAGATATTTATTCCGGGTCTGGTTGTTTCTCTATATATTATAAGTATGTATTTACAAATAAAAAATGTATATAAGTAATCTATCAGTTAACTGGTTCCCTTAGTACAAGCTCTGCTTAGTTTAGGTCTAGATAGCGCTGTGTGAAATGTCCAGCAATATTTTATTATTATTATAAAAGAAGTTTTCACTTCAAAAATATTATAAAACATTCTCATATAAAAAGTGATACCACAATCAATCAAAAACTCACCTATCTAATTCGATATTATCAAACCTTAATAATATATTAGCGACAGCGGTTGAATCGTGAATTCTTTAGTGATTAATAATAGTATATTTAATATGACTAGTGGTTCGCCCCGAACTGAGATCTCGCGATTCTCCCAAATAACAAAATAAATATTATTCTTAGGGCGACTTGCACAACGTTGATGCCTAAACGTATTTAGGGACAAAGACTGCTTCTATATAAGGCGCAAATCCGGCCCCACATGGAGTATTGCTGTCATTTATGGGCAGGAGCACCTGGATATCAACTAGGGCCACCTGACTCTGTTCAAAGACGAGCTGTGAGAATTGTTGACGATCCCATCCTCACAAGCGGTATTGAGCCCTTAAGTCTCAGGAGAGATTTTGTCTCCCTGTGTGTGTTCTACCGCTTGTATAATGGGTTGTCTTCTGAGGAGTTGTTTGCTATGGTGCCTGCAAGTACGTTCTATCATCGCACCGCTCGCCATCGGCAGGGAATCCATCCACACACCTTGGAGACGATCTGGTCGCGTACCCTGAGGTTTCAGAGGTATTTCC
Source organism: Philereme transversata (assembly GCA_963924445.1). Classification (NCBI taxonomy): domain Eukaryota; kingdom Metazoa; phylum Arthropoda; class Insecta; order Lepidoptera; family Geometridae; genus Philereme; species Philereme transversata. The sequence continues at coordinate 13,406,400 of OZ004353.1, forward strand.
TCCCGCGAACACTTCGCTTGTGGAATGGTCTCGCTGCCGAGGTTTTCCCTAGGGACTACAGTATGGGGTTCTTTAAAAAGGGCGTTTTGAAAATTTTAAAGGGTCGGCAACGCGCGGGTAAAAATACCTTTGGTGTTACAAACGTCCATAGGCTACAGTAACCGCTTACCATCAAGTGGGCCGTATGCTTCTTTGCCACCTTAGTGGTATAAAAAAAACGTGCTAAATATTTATTTATTTTATTTGTTAAAACTTATATCACAGTTACATTTGTACCGTATATAATAAACTAATTAACATAATGAATGATATGATGATAGGAGTTGTTAAATCATACAAATACGTCAAATTTAAACATGTTTAGTCGCTAAATACGTTTAGTGATCTTTGTGCATGCCGGCCTTAATCTTTGACTAGTAAATTAGTGGCACGAAATGCATAACCAAATTACTTGACCTACAGTTTCATTCAAATTAGAGGTAACGGGGGTTCATGTCAATTGGTTACTCTTTTTAGGGGTAGAAAATGCAGTTATTCTGGGTTTTAGACTTTTGCCTATATTTGTGTCACTAAAGCTACACGCATACCAAATTTCAGCATTGTGGGGTCACTGGTGTACCCTGTGAATTATGTCAAAGTTTCGTTTTTACTATGGCTAATACCTCAAAAACCACAAGGATCAACCTAAAAATTAAAACGAGGTTGAAATGTAGAAACGAAAACCTTTCCTTTGACGTCCTATTTGATCTAATAACCTCATTTTTAATTTTTTTTCCCCTCTTGAACCCCAATATCTCAACAACCCCTCAATATTTTTAGCTCATTTAGTCACACCAAAATTGTGCCATCATTACTTACTTATGTATCAAATTTCACAATGATCGGATCAACGCTTCGAAAGTTATCCTCGGACAAACATACATACATACAACACCGATTTGCCCAAGTTGATTTGGAGATGTCGCTTCGTTCGATCAATAATGGTATAGGTAGGCACTCTTTCTTCATTCTATCTGTAATGTGAGATGTCGATTGGTTGTTGATATTTTTTCTATTTCTATATTGTTGTTTAAACGTGAAAACCTATTATTACTTACCTAACCTATCTGGTATACAATCTGTCTTTTGTATAAGTTTTAACAGCTGTTGGTTTTCCTACAAATAAATTAAATTAACTACACTTACTTTCTATTTAGTAGTTTATTACCATATGACATAGGAATTAAAGTTAGAAATATGACACTCAAAAAAATATGGCCTTTTCCGTAGAATGTCATAGTACTGTCCGGTTCGCTGTATACGGCTTTTTCATTGAAACCAATAAATATTTTATACTCTCTACCTTACGTCAGTTCATTGCCTATTATAATTTATAGCCAGTCAGAAATGTTACTTAAGTTGGGAAATAACATAACATGTTGATAGAAATCTAAACCAAGCGAATAATATTTCAAAATAACGTTGTAAATCTCAGAAAATAATTTCTCAAGTGACTTTCAATTCGTTCGGGATCCCTTACGTTTCACCGCTGCACCGTGGAAGTAATCGAACGCCAGGCTCGCCTCAAACTTTTCATCTCACTGAAACTCCAGCTGATAGTTATGAAACTGAATTCTGATTGAATACTTCCGGAATCCAACGAATTAAAACTTGCTTCTTATGTAAAGTTCAAATTAAAATATGTCTACTCAAGCATTAAATGGAGTAAATTTGTAAAACTGCGACATCACTCAAGATGTACATATTTAATGATGTATATAAAAGAAACTTAGAGTCTTACCACATAAAAAATTAAACACTGTTTAACGCGTGTTTAAAAAAATCCTATACAATAATTGGTAAGGAACTTTTTTAAACACGTGTCAAACAGTTGCTTAACTTTTTTTTGGTAACACGGTTATTGTAGTTTAATATTTTATGTATAAAAATGTATTTATCTCAAAAGACAAATCACTTATTACAAGCTTTTTATTAACTTACAATGTATGTATGTTTGTCCGGGTGGAATCTTGCAACTGAATTTGAAACCCGTTCCCCTCACTTCGGTGACAATACAATAATATAGTACCATGGAGGTGGCCTCATGATGGAGACGGATGCTAGACAACGGAACTTCTGAATGGATTATGGTAGGCTACTAGTGTTTGGGCTCATTTGAATCTGCTTGCGGTTCCGATTATGAATTTTATAAAAGCTTGTTTTTAAAAATAAATTTTTCAACAAAAAAGTTATTAGATACTCTGAGTTTCCCTGCGTTTGCTTTCCATTTTGTTTATCGTGTAAGATCTTTGCCGCTATAAAAGGTGAGAAGTCGTGGTATGGGGGACGTTGAGGAAATTATCATTTTTCTCGGAGTTGGCGGTTCGAGAGGTTTGCATTTTGAAATGACATTTGAAATAAATTTCCGCCCTAGTCTAGGAGGGTGGTGGCATTGCCGGAGGCGTTCGATTGGAACATTGGCCCGATAATAATTAATTCCTTCAAACCGCATCCGGCTTTCCATTTCCAGCGCGCAATGTACTTGCTGAACCGGTTTGTTTGTTTTTGATCTAGGTAATGTTATAGGTTTGTAGGGAAATAAAGTAGAGATACAAACGTCTTGTACTTATTTTCAAGTTTTCGCTTGATTTTTTGTTGAAACTGTTGGCTAGTAAAAAAAATGTCATAACAAAAAAAAAAAGATCGTCAATTATCTGTATCATCCAAAAAGTTAGATCACTCATTCCTCTACAGTCTACACACTCATGACTTCATTATGCGTATCGGTGCAAAACACTGTATTTTTATTATCTGCATTTGATTGTCTGGAAGAGATCGCTTATAGAGATATAAGACTGCCGATTGTGCTTCCCAATTTATCCTTCGTAACATCTTACTTTTTATGTGGTGTACAATAAAGTATTTTCTATTCTCTTTTAGATTATTCTAAGTGTACGTCATGGGTGGGTCATTATAGGCCCAGAATTTCGTCGCGCAGATTTCAGTTTTCACCCCCATTTCACCTTCACCCCGCACGCGCCACTAGATTTACGCCAAAACAACAACTAGAGACAATAACACAAATAATATTTGTGGAAATTTGCGGAACTAAACATATACAAAGTACTGTTAGTTACTCTCTAATATACTAGCGCCATCTGTTTAGGAACGAGGGAACTTAGTTTCATTGCAAATAACGCAACGTGATGAAAAGCCATCTATACATTCACACGATACGTATAGGATGCCCCATAATACGTATAGGAACCTTCCGGGAAAACAGTAAGTTTGATTTATTTGGTACAGTAATATGGGGTTACACAATTTTTCGCGTAGCGCTTGCCGATCTCATCTGTATACCTACCTTTCCAAGCCAGCTAGTATATTGGCGTTTTGTAAAATATTTTACATTTCACTTCTTTATCTAGCCGGTGTCGTCTTTTATTTGCATTTATTAAGCTGACTGATACATCATTATCTATTTTAAACTGAAAGTCAGAATATGAAAGGGTATCCGTAGGTATTAATTAGGCCTAGTCTGTCAGGCACGCGTGCTTCGAGCTGCCAATCGCCTGACTTGTCCGGTCGGCAATTAGTCGACGTCCCTTCAGACGACCCCGTTGCGCCGTGTGCGAAACACTGCCATTATTCACATATCTACTAACGCCCATTCTCATCAACAGTATATTTAATTCTATTAATTCCTTCCGAATGCTAGGTTTGGAGCTCAAAAATGACTTGTTTATTTGGTTTACATATTAAATTATCACTTACACTGTATCTAAGTGATAATTTAATCAAGTCGTGTTGGAAAATACTTTATTTGCGTCTCAATTTGTTCTTTGAATTTTTTTACATTAGCGTCTTTTCGCTGTCTGTCCGTGGTAATTCATATTGATATTATGAATAATGTTTGATCACACAAAATGCAACCTCCTTATAACCCACCCAGGAGGTGTTTTCAATAAACAATTGTTTATCTTGAATATTTTTGCCAAGTTTCAAGCTTATAAACCTAAAGACTACGGATTTTCATACAAAAGTGTTTACTCTGTTTACCCTCTTTGGGGATGAATTTTGAAACATCCTGTCTTGAAAAATATGAACAAATAACATACCTTCCTTTCAAGTCTGTAGGATCAGCGATTTAGAATGTGTGTGTATACATGTCGATCAGGATGATTCACCTTATGCCAGTAAGTTACTAGAAGGTTGGTAATATGCATGCACTTGCATTCAAAACATAAGTTTAATTAAATTCATTATTTTTTTTGCATCTTGCGTAGAGAACACCTCCTAATTTACATTTCTGTATCTCAGACTTTGTTTGTATTCACTTAGGTGGCTATTTATTTAATTCATTATTTGATGGGTATTTAATCTACGAATGTAAGCATAGTTTAAATCTTGTGTTATCTCATTGCTTGTCTAGGCAGATATGTATGTTGATGCCTTCCTATTTCCTGTCATCAACTGCCTAACATGCAAATGAGGCGGGCTACATGCGAGGAAAGCGGAGTAGGGTGGAATTCGCCCTTAAATTGGAATATTAGCTATCTAGTAAGAAATTCGCCGAGAGGCGGGCGCCGATAATGAATATACGTCCTACTTCCGAGTATTTTTATTGAATTTTAACATCGATGGAGGGGTGGATGGAAATAAAGAACGAATATTGGCATGTTTATTGGTTTTGCTTATTTATAAACAAATTGAGAGCTTGTTTATTTATCAATAACCTAAGATATCGTGGACTGTGTTTCGAGAGTAAATAGAAGGGACGACGTCGACGACGACGCGTCGGTGTGACGACGACGCTATCAACCAGATAAGATGCATAAAAATCTTTTAATCTATCTACAAACTCTCCGTTTCTCTAAAGGTGGATTTGGTTTATTTCTCATTTAATTATCCGTGATATTTTGAGTATGATTGGCATTTGTGATCTTATTATGGGAAGGGCCTGGAATGTAGGAGGGCCAACCATTCTTCTATATTGAATTCTTCACTTTCAAGACATGGTCCATTAATTAGATAAATGCATTGGTATGAATGATCTTTACATTTATGATTAATAAAACAAAGTCTGATAACCTTATAATAAAGTCAGTTAGATGCTTTTGTAGATAATAAATAATAGTTTAATTAAAATTTAATGATGGAAATGGCATTTAATTAACTTACTTATGATGGCCTAAGTTTTGAAGTTTTAAACAATACCAATTATTTCAAAGTAAGTAAGAAATATGTATAATTTTTATGAAAGTAATTTAGTAAACTTTGGGATTGAACTTGGATTTTTAAAATACTCGTAAGTTGGTTAAACCAATCAACAACAGGCAACGCTTAATTTTGATATAACAGAGCGAACGCTCTTGTCCGGCCTGCACTCAACGCGTTTTAGCAATCTTTGTTAGATCGTCTTTCCATCTAGAAGGTTCGCCCTGACAGAGTCTGGCCGGCCGGACTGTCCTTGAACACGCAAGGACTGTTCTGCTTCAACAGCCATGAAACGTGATTTGAAAAATTTTTATTAAGAAAAACATTCGTAGAAATTATACGAAATTAAGTAGATAGAGATAATAGCGCCAGCTTGATTTCACAGTCTCTGTTAAGATAGGGTGGGGACAGTACAGGGAAATATTTATTGAGCTTGCCAATTACGAATTCGTCCGACAGCTGCGCTCTAATGGAGTATTTCGTAGTCGCTCTAGCTTCAAATGAACGGCAACGTCGCAGATGTGGCGGCTACGACTTTCCACGAATGCGTCTAAGTGATAAGCGCAGGCAAAGTCAAAGTAAAAGTCTTTAATTCATTAAAATCACAAGGATCATTTTGAAACGTCAATTTTACTGCCTGTTCGACCAACCCAGGAAAGAAAGGCAAGAATCAAGGCTGGTTGTTTTTTTTAATGATCCTTTTAGAATACAATAAAGAAAATAAATTATTTACTAAATTGTAACATTTTTGAATGAGTTGGAGCAATTTAAATTCTAAGCTTCTCTATCATCTAAATAATCGGATATTTTATAGTAGGCTTTTTTATAAAGATTTTGTTTAATTATGTTTTTAAATTTGATAATTGTCAATTTTTGTACATCACTTGGGAGTTTGTTATAAAAGCGTACACTATAAACAATTTACTAACTTTATGGAGTCTACAAGGGCAACAGCGAGTTTATCTTTATTTATAGTATTAAAGTTATGATTATCGCAATTTTTCTTAATCAAATTAATATTTTTGTGAACATACATCAGATTTTCATAGATGTTTTGACAAGGGAATGTCATAATATTTATTTCTTTAAACTTATTGCGTAATGATTATCTGGGGCCCATATTATAAATTGCACGAACAGCATTCTTCTGCAGCACAAAAACCGTGTTTATATCTGCTGCATGGGGAGTACTACAGATATAAACACCGTTTTTGTGCACAGCAGTATACCGTATGACATAATGCTGTGGAAGTAGCTGAAGTAAACTAGTCTAGCTGTGTCTACGTCTGTAAAAAGACTGATCTTTTTGACTGTATATGCTGCAGAACTCATTTTCTTCGATTACTTATCAATGTGAGGGCCCTATTATCTAGGGTTATACCTAAGAATAAGATGGTGCCTACAAGAGCCAACTCCTCGTCTTTGATTTTTATATCTGCTTTAACTTCTGTAACATTAGGTAGTATAAATCTAATACACTTTGTTTTCTTTTAATTTAGAAGAAGTTTGTTTATATCGAATCATTTTACGACCTTAGAGATTGCATTGTTTACATCGTCAAAATCGGTTTGTCGTCGCTTTAATTTAAATAAAAATTACATGTCATCTGCAAACAATACGACCTCATGATGGTACCTTAAAAGAGTGGGAAGATCATTAATATATACTAAAAACAAAAATGGTCTCAGAATTGATCTCTGTGATACACCCATTTTAACCAGAGACCCCGTAGAACGCTTTCCATTCACGTCAACACTTTGTACCTACTCTGCCACTTAAATAAGAAGTGAGAAAGTCGAGAGTAACGCTCCTAATGCCATAATGGTGTAGTTTCCTGATCCATGTGTCATGTTCTACGCAATCAAATGCCTTGGATAAATCACGAAAAACACATAAAGCGTCATGAGACTTCTCCCAGGCAACAAATACGTGCGATATTAACTCAATATCAGCATCAGTGGTTGAGCGACCCCTGGTAAATCGGAATTGTTTATTATGCAGTAAATTATGTGAATTTAAATGTCTAAGCAGTAGATTTAAAATTAGTTTTTCAAATATTTTACTAAATGTCGGAAGTACTGAGATTGGTTTAAATTTACCAGGATCAGAACTAGTGCCTGATTTGAAAAGTGGATTTCATTGAATCTGGAAATACACCACAGTCAATGCACTCGTGGAATATTAAAGGTAGTTCGGGAGCAATTATGCCAATCAATGTTTTCATGACGCTAACAGAGATGCCCCAGAGGTCCGTGGTTTTCTTAACATTTATCAGTTTGAAAGCTTTTATGATGTCATCACTATTTACATAATCAAATTTGAATTGTGTTTTGCATTTCGTTAAGTTTTCTTTTAACAATGACTTTGCGACTAAGGGAGAGGAGTTTAAAGATTTTGTGGTAGAGACTAGAATATGAGTAAAAAAGTTTTCGAACGCATTAGCTATATCACCATCCTGATTGATGGTGGCATTGCCAATTTTCAAATTAAACTTATTGTTTTTGGTTATGACTCTCTCAGTCTAGCTGTTTATTATTTTACAAGTGGCTTTTTTGACTATTTTTGATTTTTGAACTCAAATGACGCGCTTTTGCTTCACGGCAAAAATAAAAAAAAGGCGTTTTACCTACCATTATTAGCAACTTTCCTTGTTATAGAACAGGACGTTTCGGTTTATGTTTTGTTAACCCGGAAGACGGTGATTCTACCCATACAGATAAAAAACTCATATTTGAGTTTTTAACAACAAATAAAATAAACATTTTCAATGGCACTATTGCCATCGTACTCAGGTAATTGTTTTTATATATATTATGTAGACATCTACTTATGCCACCGCTGAAACCGCCACCGCCTACCAGATACTTGCGTTTGTGATTTTGCCATGGTTTGCTTTACGATAACCGTCGTCCACGTCGAGTTCTTAGTTCGCACTTATTAGTTGTTTTATGATGTTTTATTTATACTATTTTATGGTCTTTTTCTTTCATGCGCTAAGATGGTCCAATCCACTAGGAAATTAGTGAGCTCGTCCCTCCATCTCTTCTTTGGTCTGCCACGACGTCTTCGGGCTGTGTCGGGGAAAGAGTGGGAGGAGGTTTTTGCCCAGCAGTGGGACACAGTGGGCTAATAATAATAATAATAATGGTTTTTTACTCAGTATCCGTTATCAATCAGTTTTAAATGTAATTATATTGCTGGATGCTGATGCAGTAAATAATTTACCTTGTTACCACATAAAAAGTCAAATACTGTTTAATGCGTGTTTAAAATAAACGCATTTTTTTAAACAGCGTTTAGTGGGTGTTTAACTTTTTTGTGGTAAGGCCCTTAATGTCTATGTCAGCCGAACATGTACTTAACAGTATTTAGGGTTCCGGACCAAAATGTTAAAAACTTTTATGGTGCTAGCTTGTCCGTCTGTCACACCTGATTCTCTCAACGACTACTGAAGCTATCGACTTGATATTTAAAATAATTATAAATTATGCTTATCCACCTCTAACGAAAGTAATAAAAAAAAACGTTTAGATTGCCAAAGGGGCCAAAATTGTGGGGGGTCAAAATTACTAATTAGATTTCTACAAATTGTTTAATTAAAGCTATAAATCGGAAATTAATATGATTGATAGATTTATGCACAGGTTACAGAAAAAATAAAACGAAGTCTCTACCTATCTAATAGTTTTTTAGAAATTTGCCTATAAAGTTTTTGACTTGCCGCTCACATAACTAGATGGCGCTACTAAATCAATATAAATCTAGGTAGGTACGATTCTTTTGGCGCGCGAATCCCACTTGCACTTGAGCGATCTTGTTTTTTTTTGTGTCTTCCCTGTTGGTATTCAGGTAAGAATTTCTGTCCGCTATCAGCTCCCTCCGTAGATGCCATTTAAAAATGTACCGGAATTGAGACCACCTTGTCGTCTCCTCGGAACGTTTTCTTGCATGTAATTTTAATTTTATTTTAGCTAATGTTTGTGTACGCTGTAACTCAACCCTCCTTTGTTTTTGGGAATTTCAAGAAACCGTGAGAAGCGGTTGGTATCCGTTTATGTCAAGCTTTTTCATTGTTTCCTCCTTATGAAAATGTTAGATGATGAAAGACTTACCTACCCACATATTTTTGTTGTACTTACGTCTTATAAATTATTGATCGAGCGAAGCGAGATCTCTAAACCAACATGGGCAAATCGGGGTTGTATGTATGTATGTTTGTTTGTCCGAGGATAACTTTCGAAGCGTTGATCCGATCATCGCGAAATTTTATACATAGGTAGGTAGTGATGGCACAATTTTGATGTCACTAAATGAGCTAAAAATTTTGGGGGGTTGTTGAGATATTGGGGTTCTAGAGGGGTAAAAATAAATGAAAATGAGACTATTTGGTCATGTGAGACGTCAAATGCAAGGTCTTCATTAGTATATTTCCACCCCGTTTTTATATTTAGTAAAGTTTTTGTAGTTTTTGAATTATTAACCATAATAAAAACTAAACTTTGACAAAATTCATACAGTAGTACAGTGCTGTAATTTGGGAGTAGCTTAAGTTTCACAAATATAGGTAAAAGTCTGAAATCCAGAATAACTGCAATTTGTACCCCAAAAAAGCATAACCAGTAACATGAACTCCCGTTACCTGTAATTTGAATGAAACTGTAGGTCAAGTTAATTGGTTAATTATATCGTGGCACTATTTTGATAGTCAAAGATTACGAATAATATTTTTATTGTTATTATGGTAGCTTTCAGTTCGGGGCGAACCACTAGTATACGATATTATATATTCTTGTAATACCTACTAAAATGATAGCCTTTAAATAAAAATCTACATTCACACACTTCTTTAAGATTTTAGGCTCATCCTTATCCAGCAATTGTATTCTTGCACAGCCTATAAGGTCCTTACCTAATGTGCGAGTATTATTGAATTCACTTTAGTAACCCTATTTCTTTCCAAGTCGCGATTGGACTCAATAGCTTTTCAAATATGCATTGCATGTAAGCTTGCTTCCGTGACGATGTCATTGAGATATCGTTCGGATGCCAAGTCGGAGCTCTACATGAGCTATTCTAAAGTATCTTTGCTCTTCATAATTCCAAAGCTTGCACGATTCTTTTACTGGGTGTTGTCAAAGGAAAAATGTTTAGCCACTCGCTAGCTTAAGTTTACTACCCTATTAAATTATACATACCATAATGAATACCTCTTTGAATTGAATAGACATATTTGTATTAGTAAATTCAAAGTTGGAGGAAGGGCTACATTTATTTATTGGTAAAAGTTACAATGTCGACTAGACGCTCTGTCGCCGATTGCTGTAAGGGAATGAATGTTCGGGTTTGTTTGTCCTAATATGATCAATCAGTTATATAGTATTATCATGACAGAAAATGATGTCAAGCATGTAGCAAGATAAAGTCCGCGCTATTCCATCGTATTCAACACTTTCAAACGGAAAGTTAAAGAGCACTATCTTTCTCTGTAATTTTATTTTAGTGTAGGTATATATTTATTTTTGTATATATTAGTTTATTTATTTTATTCATAATATTATTAGTTACTTTAGGTATATTTCGTTTTATTTGTTTAAGATATTTATACATAATTATTTATGATTCTTATATGTACACTCACCTACCTTTAAAAACATCTCTCTCTCGCCTCAAAAGTTTGCTGAAGGAAACTCTTCTTAGGGTTAAGCTCGCCTTTGTACAGCCTTGGCCAAAAGTATTAGGCACCCTAAAATTTCCTGACTTTTTCATGTTCAAGGTGAAAAATGACACTAGTTTGTTTTCCAAATTACTATATTAACATAAAATTATAAAAAAACACCAATATTTAGTTGTCCCCCCCCTTTGCATTGATCACAGCAGCAATTCTTTGGGGCATGCTGCTTACAAGCTTTTTACATTCGGCTGCACTTATGGCGTCCCACTCTTGAATTAACGCATTTTTTAAAGTGGTTTTGGATGTTATGCTGTGCTCTCTGACCTTGCGCTTCAGAATACCCCAAAGATGCTCGATAGGGTTCAGATCTGGGGATTGTGCCGGCCATTCTAACAAGTCGATATTGTTGTTTCTAATCCAGCGCATGGTGGTCGCTGATTTATGACAAGGAGCATTGTCTTGTTGGAATTTGACTCCATCCATGTTTGTGTCGCCGAAAATGCGTGTAAGCGAAGGCATTAGCGCAGTTTCGAGCACATTTATGTACTTTTCACTGTTCACACGGCCTTCGCAAACGAACATTTCGCCAACACCATCAGCTGGCATGCAGCCCCAGATCATTATGCTACCTCCCCCGTGTTTAACAGTGGAAACCACGCAATCGGGATGATATTCCTCGCCGACGCGACGCCTCCCGAAGGTTACACCCGCAGTTCCAAATAACTGTAACAATGGAAAAAAGTAGAGTTTAAATGTGTGCTCATTATTTTTAAGAAAGTAGACTAAAATCATAGTGATCAATGTTATCGTTCTTAAGGAATAGTATAAAAGCTTACCTCAAAGTTTGATTCATCGGACCAAACAACATTTGACCAATCCTCCTCCGTGAAGTGTTGGTATCGTAGAGCCCATTCTAAGCGGTTCTTTTTGTTATTTTCCGAGAGCCATGGCTTCTTTCTTGCTTTACACCCCTTTAAACCTGCATCTGCAAGTTTTCTTCTTGCCGTTCGAGCACTAATAGGGTATTCAATTTCCTCGGATAGGACGGCAGCGAGCTCAGAAGAAGTTTTTTTGCGGTCCTTCAGAGACTCGCGGACGAGTTTTCTGTCCTGGCGCTCAGTAGTCACGCGTTTTCTGCCAGTCCGTATTTTATTTGCGTGGGAACCAGTCTCCGCAAACCGTTTAATAGCAGATTGTACTGCGGACCGCGAACATTTTACAAGTTTGGCAATCTCTACTTGGGACTTTCCTTGTTCGTGTAGCAACTGGATTTTAATACGTTTTTCGTAGCACAGTTCACTTTTTTTCGGCATTTTCGAAAAAAGAGAATCTCAATTTCACCACTAAATCACACACGGAAGCTTCTTTACGCTATGAATAACAAATGCAGACTGATAATCATTTTGAGTATTTTTTGTAAAATACCCATAATTTGGGTTCCGGCTCACCAAATGTTTTATGACCCATAGAATAAGGTTATCTAGTGTTTAAATAATCGTTTGACGGCACCGGCTTGGCTTTTATTAAAAATATTTGCTGTTTTTTAAATAAGTTCTGAGATATTCATGTTTTAGAGGGGTGCCTAATACTTTTGGCCAAGGCTGTACATGCCCTCTATTCCTGTACTTTTTAATGTATTTTCTTGTGTACAATAAAGAATAAAGTTTATTGGGATGAGTGAGGTTAAAATAATGAAAGTTATTGTAATAAACAAATACACTAAAGTAGAAAAAACGTTAAACTATAAGATGCTTTAGACAATATTTTCTCTACTATTTCATGCAAAATCAGACATTAATTTTAAAGGGTAGAGCTACCAATGGACAAAGATATCGGTTCACGCGCCATTTATTTTGTACCTTCGACCTTATCATAATCTATAAAATATGTTTTTTTATAACATTTAACACGAATCGAACTTTGTAACTGACAGTTATGATTGGCTTTTCACTATGTGGACACGCGTAAAAATCTTGGCGTGTCCAGATGGCGGAATAATAAGTGATACTAATTTTGAGCTTCACCAACTGGAGACACGTGTCGAGTTAGTGAATAACAGAAACGTTAAACTCTATTAGCACAATAAAAGTAAAACACGTAGCACATGCGTCCTTTTATAACTTTAAAAGTTCGTCTTGAATATTGTGAGAAAATATTTCAATCGCGATCAAACTTCATGTGTGGCGTCGGCGAAGCAGCAATATAGCTATTTTTGACTTAATTTAAAATGTTAATACTATTTAAGATTCTTGTTTGTATTATGCTTTAGTTTGAGCTACGGCGTTCTTAAGTAGAATGTGGTGAATCCTTTCGAACTTTCGTACATAAAGTTCCTGTTTCAGCACCTCTGAATAATATAATACCTCTTTCGTTTTGACATGAAAACAGATGAAGCGAAAATGATTTTTATTTTTTATCCGTACATTGTGAATCAGGCTATGTTATTTTTGTTTTCATTCTTATTTGCAAATTATTGACAACTCTTGGTGCAGTTATCAAGGTAGGTCACTGACATAAACTCTATCAGTTTTTGGTTAAATCTCGTAAAGGGAGGAGGCTTCCGTTCGGAGACACAATATTTCACTTTTTATGATGTTGGTGGCACCCGAAGCGCTATAAAAATATAAAAAGAAAGAAAGTGTGACAGCATTTTACGACCTTTAATAGTGCCACCGCGATAGTTGGTTGGCCTTTCTTTATAATGAAGTCGTGCGAAATTCTTTTATGCTTTTCCTGTTTGGATTTATACCGAGGGAAAAACCACTAAATCCTCATTCATTTTTAGAAGAAAAATCCTTACATAGGTGCTTCGTAAACATATTGAAAAAAAAACAAAATTCGTGATTACAAGCTGCCTCTATTACTTTTCGAATTAACTTCAGAGCCAGCCATAAGGTAGTACCCATCCCTTTAAAATTTTCCCTTCTTTCCAGAATCGGAAGATGAACGGACAGAAGGGCTTCGTTAAAAAGGGTAGGCCCAAAAAATCAATGTAAAGCAGGCGGCTTAACAAGGAAAACGTCAGATCGAGGAAATCAGCCGAGGTCTACTTTTAACGGTCGTAAGTCTCATAATTAAATGTTGGTTGTTATTTACTTGGTATCGCATTTGGACGGTCGATAAACCTAGATTAAATATATTGCCTCCATTTCTGGAAGATCTTGTCAATTTAGAACAATAATATCTGGTTTCGGAGCGTGTAGGCTAAGTTTAAACATTAAGGGCTACTAATAGATTGTTACCTACAGTTCCTACTGATACTCTACAATTCCGTTCTAATTTTAACTAATGCTTCGGCTGGAACTGTTATCTCGCGAGTAAAAGTGAATGAAATAATATTTCTAATCTTTGACTATTAAAATATTCCTATGTAAACTTTACAGTGTAAAGTATCTACGAAATACACGACGTTTGTATTTTTTTACCCTTTTCGAACCCCAATATTTCAACAATCGCTACATTTTTTTAGGTCATTTAATTACACCAGAATTATGCCATCACTACCTATACAGGGTGGGGCAAAATTTTACCTCATTGAGGGCAGCTACCTTTTCTTTTGTGTTGGTCTCAATCGACTCTATTTCCCATTATGAACATATTTCCCAAAGTAATTTACCAAATGAAATGGAAAGAGTTTGAAAATTTTGTTTGTTTTTTTAAATCCGAGAATGCGTTTGTTTTTTACTTCAAGGTACCTATAAACAAAACAAAACCTTCTAAATTCAAACGAAAAGATAGGTAAAATTTTGCCCCACCCTGTATATCAAATTTCACGATGATTGGATCAACGCATCGAAAGTTATTCTCGAACAAACAATCATGAAACGCCGATTAGTCCAAGTTGATTTCGAGATCTCGCTTCGCTCGTTTAATTTGAGTATAAATTATTGCTTGAAATGAACAAATCGGAACGAAAGAACTTCTTTAGTTAAATCGCTTGTAGCCCCACTTGTTTGAACTATCTTCAACATAACTCAACATGTTCAGTAAACCCGAGTGAGTAGAAGGCGCAATCTGTCGGGCGATAAGTCACGACTGTCAATACAACGACGGACGGAATATAAAACATTAGTTCCCCGGGGTAGACGAGCACATGAGTTTAGTCCACACGCAGAAATTCATATTTCAGAGACGTGTGCGTTTCGGAGGCGAATGTGATTGATTAAAGCTATGACCCTGGCTGGGACCGTTGTCCGTTGCGTTGTCACAATACACGGTCACCTACTAGACCAGACTTGTAGACTGCTACGTAACCGTGTATTGTGACAACGCAACGACCTCCATAAGTCAATAAATATATAGAGCATCTCTAACATCTATGACGATGAAACGTAAAAGTTAGTTATGGCCGGCATCTAATGCTCCAGAATACCTTTTAATAAATACTTAACAGTAGATTTATAAATAATTTTATATCGTCAGTTCTCATTTTTACGGGTCTTCTGACTACTTTTACCAGCTTTGTGGCTTAAGGGTTTCAACAGCAAACACTTGTTTTTTTTACATTTTAATTCACTGCTTAATTTAGGAAACACAACAAATAATAACAACAAGGAAAATGATCCGTATGACATAATCTGATTTTTTCTTTACTAAAATCAAGCAATAACCGTCATCACGTTTTGCTTAGCGAATGACAGTCTGTCGTGGCCAGATGGCGCCATGATGACCCGCCTCTGTCTTGGTCAAGCCAGGTTCTGCACGAAAAAATATGTAGAGTGAGTGTATATATTCTACATATTTCTACACAGAATAAGAGGTAATAAAGCTTTGATGAACGTATAATACAATACAAGTAGGTACAATAGATAGTAATAGTAACAATTTTAAGTCCTACCTAAGTAAACTTTACAGCTATTTTTCAAGCGTTTTGAGATTAAGGTAACAATGGTAGTAAATTGAGCTATTTCGCTTGAAATATAGGCTATTAGTGTCTTGCTCTTAGTTCTTAAGAGCTGTGGCTGTGAAATAATGACATGAAACCTAACACCTTTATGTCATCCATGTAATATATTGTTCTCGCAAAACTTAAAACTCAGCAACTTATTATATAACTGTACTTACCTACATTAATTACCAAAATAGTTATATATATAGTTAGGTAAGTTATATTCCGGGGATTCGTTTAATGTGATAGCCAATTGAAAAGTGGTCTTTTTCCGGTTGGAGAGTTTCCTGAAACCTTTACAAATAGAGATAGTGTAGGTACGGCGTGTATCCGGCATTGATATAAAGTAAGGCGGCCGTGGCGAGGTTAATGAGAATGAGAGCCATTTCGCATCCCGCCTCATGGGCCGACGCGGAGCGAGTAATAAAGTTTTACGCCACGACCCTTATTACGTTTCCCACGATTCACCCTTCTGCTGGACAGCCCGATTAACAATGCGTAAACTGATTTACTCGCTACTGCCTGGGTTTTATCGCTCAGATTTCAGAGAGCTAATGATCGGCCAAACATAACTTGGTGTTGTTAAAGGAACAATGAGGTTTAGTTTTACCTGCAGATAATGAAACTCGACTTACAGCAATCAGCGCTAGTCGGGCCCGGGCGGCTGCCAAGGGGATGCCGGTTCATTAGGTCGTGCAATCTAAAGAGTTAGGTCGGACACTCCCGCTGCGTAAGCAACCGGCCCTCGTTACCCTAATGACAGCGATTTTGTTCCACCGAAGGCGCACTTTTAGTTCCAGGGAACCGTTTACTATTACCCGTAACTAATGGGCCAATGCTTCGACTTGGTCCACTCTTATTTTGTTACTTAATCACCTCTATCTAACGACGGTAAATTAAATACGGCTAGCCCGTACAAAGCGATGAGCTAAGATATTTTATAGTTTTGGCTTATGTGCAGGAATTTTTGTACATTTAAAGATTGGAGTTAATGAACTGTTAATAAATAATAAATTAAAAATTAAATTAAAAAATATTTATTTGCTGCCAAAAACGTATAATTGCAATTACCATGAAGACAATTTTCAAGAAAATGTAGACAAAGAATGTAGGTACTTCATATCAATTCAAGAATCAGAGTGAACAAAGATTTTTGTGTGGAGATGTCGGTGTCGTAGGATACGTATTCTAAGTATCGTATTTTGAGAATCTGTGACACAGGCAAGACACACACTGTGTTGGTCTATGTGTATATGGCATACACAAATACATATATGATTCGGTACTTCGCTAAGGACTTTTCCTTTTTATTCGGTTTACCGCGAATACCCGCAATTTCCTGACTATGATTTATCTTGCGGTCTGAGCTGAGGGTCACTTTAATAAATGTATTCGGGAAAGGTGCTCGCAGAAATGGATGGGGAATGTTCTGGATGCAATAACCTAATATACAGAAGATATATGTCTTATCGTAATGCCAGTATATATTTATCAACATGCTTCACTTGAGGGAATAATATCCCTCAAAAAATTTCTTTGATTATGACATCAACAAAAGAGGCCTATTATTTACCTTAATTAATTTATGATAAAAGTATGGGCAAGAAAAATAAGACGATAAACCCACCTTTCAGAATGAGACAGTTTATTTAGGGCTAAGTACTCACTATAGTTTGAGAAAGAGCCCGACTTCGCAAATACTCATAAAAACTCATAACTTTGGCATTATACCGAAAGCCTAACACGAAGGTGGCTGATATACGATGTTTTTGTCCTAAGACATTCAGGAAGGAAGGGACAAGAAAAGTTCAAATAACCCAAATTAAGGAGCGCAATAAAGAGACCTTTCGGAAAGCCTTGTGGGAGCCATTCATGAAAATGCTGGTCGAAGGTTTCGGTGAAGATGTTTCGAAACAGTGCGTATACGAACATAAAGGGTTGAATAAAAAGGCACCAACCGGAGGAGCCTTTCCTTTCTTCATACTTGGATTGCCTTTGTGCAAAAGACCACCAGATGAGGGGTGCTGTAATAGTATTTTCTATCATTTTCCCTAAGAGAAATAACTTCCCTTAATCTCTGTGTTTTCATTCGTTTAAGAAAGTAAGGATGTGAACTTGTCAATATGTCTATTATGGCATGTATTGTAATGCGTCAGAGTATATTTGGGTATTTTTGTTTTTAAATATTTGTAAAGATGGAAAAGTCATTTGCCCTCTACGAATTTAGCTTATAATAGGAACGAATTTTAACTTAAAAGGGTAGTAAAATACAGCTGGTTTTGTTTAATGACAATAATAACTTCATAAATGTACCAAATGTACATTGAACATATTGATCTATAATATTATTAATATATATGTATGTATGTAAGTATGTACATATTTATTTATTTTATATATGATATTTATTTATTTAAAATTATTTATGTACCTATTATGTATGTATTTAAGGTTAAGTAATTTTTCTTTTTCTGTTATTAAGTTTATTCTTTTTTACACCTCGGCCAATCTTCCATTAAGCAATGATCCTCTCCATCCAAAGGTTGTCTGGAAGAGATCGCTTTGTTAAACGAAAAGACCGCCCATTATGCTTACATTTATTTGTTTTATTTTTATTTTTATATCTGTTGTGTCTAGCTTGTAAGGTATAATAAAGAATTTTCATTCATTCATTGGACAATATGACGATAATTATATAATACCCTTTTAATTGGCACATTTATATGGTTCCCAACGTCTGAGGTTCTCCAACTAAACACTTATTAAAGATCGAGTTTATCACTGAAGTAAATCATACAAGCATCGGGCTTTCCTCTATGTGAAGCAATCGCAGCCGTAGGAACGACCCAAAATATAACCTACACTTACAAATACTTGCGTCCACAAAATAACATATTAGGGAGCGCCGAGTATGACATAAATAGTGGCGGTGTGGAAGTCAGTTGACTATATAAAAATGAGGCTGTGAGAGATGTAACGAAACGGCGCGGCGGATGCAGAGCGCCGGCGCCGGGGCTGGCGGGCTCGGTCACGCGGCGCACGGCTCGCGGCAGACCCACTGGCGCCGCCGAGCCGCCGGCCGCTCCGTCCTTTCGCGCGCCCCATTCCGACCAGAGTCGCGATCTCCGCGATCGCACGTGCTGTGCTGCCGCCGCTCGCCTCGCACCTCCACGCGGTTTTGACTTCGACACCATCCGCTCACTTGTGCGCCTAGCGAGCATGAGTGACTTTAAGCCGTCTGCGACTGCACCGACTTGAGTGCCTGTGTGAGTGCTAATTACAACATGATTCATTCACGTGGAACACAGAAAGATTTTAGTGAAGTTGTGAATTGGAACGCTATGTACATTTTATTTGAACTGCAATACCATCTTGTGTTGAATCCGGCTTAACTCCAGGACGAACCAAGTACCTAACTGTTGCAGAAATGGCTTTTGTTTTCATATGTCTCATCATAATACTAGCATGCCAAGTTACCGATTTAGCTTCAATGTGCCCTGAAGTGTGTGCAAGTAACAATCTTATTGTGGCGAACCAAAAGTGTCCGTACAATGTAACCGTGAAGGAAATTACTACCAATATATACCACCGGCTCTCTGTGTGTTGTGAGGAAGATAAGGTATTGTCAACTTGGTCACAAAATAATGTAAACAAAACTTTTGCTGAAATAACAGCTCATTTCGATGAAGCATGCAATGCTAGCATTGTTGAATTTGACATGCCTCTACAAACCTTCTCGCTTTGTTTGAAAAATAACAACGTTGTTCAGATAAAGATTAATATCAAAAGTCAGCATCTCCGAGAAATTGATTTATCATCTAACAAATTGAAATACATAACGAAAGACCTGTTTGATAACTTTTTGAATCTTCGAAAACTAATTTTGAGCAAAAATGAAATCGTCAGTATTTTTGAGGAAAGTTTTAACGGATTATCAAAATTAGAATCCCTAGATCTATCTGAGAACAACTTAACGATATTGTCGAATGTATTCAAGCCGCTTAAAAATCTACAGCATTTGAATTTAAGCCGAAACAAAATAGAGTTTATTCATGAAAACTATTTCAACAATTGGATGTTACAACATTTGGATGTGTCGCATAATAATTTGAGAAAATTGGCTCCTGGGGCCTTACAGCTATTGCCGAATTTAGCCCGTTTGTTGCTCACGGATAATCCTCACCTGGGAATCACGCAGCTGGATACACAACTGTTAGTCGGCACCGGGCGAAGACTGCAACAAATAGACGCATCGAGAACAGGCTTATATCAAGTTCCGGAAGCATTCACACATTCTGTACGATTCCTCTCTCTGGTCGGTAACAAAATATCGGCAGTCAGCTGTGGAGACCTAGACAGCTATCCATTGCTACAATCACTTGATTTCTCCGACAATAAAGTTGTTAAGGTCGAAGACGACTCTTTGGGAAGATTGGAAATGTTACTATTTTTAAATTTGAACAAAAATTTACTCACAAATGCACCGCGATCTCTACCAGACGAACTTAAATACCTATCTATGAACAACAATTTAATAAATAATATATCAATACCTGATTTCAAGGGATTACCCAACCTGCGAATATTGATGCTACAAAATAATGATATACATTACATTCAAGATCATGTATTTGATGACTTGCTCTCGCTAGAAATGCTAGACCTTTCCAATAATCCAATTCAACTACTATCTTCGAATACTTTTGATGGACCTTTGTCACTGCAAGATCTGAGATTGTGCTACATAAAGTTATCAGTGCCGGAACAGGATGGTTCGTTTCCGATGTCGTCGCCGGAAAGCGTTCAAATGCTTCACCTCCAGTCAAGCCCGGGATTAGCCCGACAACTTTTGGCCGACTCGGCAGCTTTGGCCGCCTTCTCTCACTTGCAGTACTTGGACCTACGAATGAACAATTTAACAGATATCAGGAATGATTTATTATTTTATTTAGGTCAGCTTAAAACATTAAGATTACATGGAAACAAAATTAATTGCAGTGCTGAGTTGTGGTTAAAAGACTGGATGAACTCAAACAACAGTCTTAGCAATGGTGAGACTTGTTATTATTCCACCTCTGAAGCTAAGGCAGAAATAATAAAGTACAATTGTACGTTTCCAGAAACATTCACTATTAGCGAAAGTCTTCCTCCGGTGAACTTGTATAGTACTGAAATGATTAACAAATTACTAAGGTACTATGGATATTTGAATAACAAAACTGATAAGAACAATAAACGAGGCTATAATAAAGGTAAACATGGTCATAGTAAACACATTGGCAATAACAATACCGAAGAACAAACAAAGACGATCAACATAGATAAAACAACGCAATATCCATCGAAACCAACACAAGAACAAAGTTCAATACTCTCAAGAAATGTAAACAAAATTTCAATTAACAATTTATTCAATGAAACGGTTATATCTAAAGTAAGAGACTCTGCAAGGATTTTGGATCAAAATAGACTGCGAAACGATCAATTCAGCATTGATCAAAGATTTTTGGATGCCGACTCTCTTGCTACAAACTTTCGTAGCTCTATTAAGAAAGATATCAACGAGAATGCTACAGAAAGTACTGAAACTCGAAAGTATAAGTCTGGAAGACGTTTGAATACACCCGTAAACAATACCAACAAAATTATTTCGAGCCATGACATGAAGGAAGATGATGCGACACCGGCAACATTGAATGAAGCTGTAAACGTTACCGGATATGAAATGTTCGCTTCGAGTGTCGACGATAAAACTGAGTATTCACCGTATAAATCTGTGGATACAAGATATGCTCAGTACATGGGTACAGTTGCCGTGTCTTGTCTTATTTTGATGTCGTTGATACTCTGGCTGAGCTTCCGGCTGAGGTATCGGAGGAGAGAGCCAGATGTAGACACGGAGGCTGAAGACCAAATAGAAGTGTCTAATATATCTGGCGGAGTGCTGTGGTGACATCTGCGGGCAGCCGACCCTACACCCTTCGAATATGACTCTCTTCTGACGTAGCACTTATGTGAGTATTCAATTTAACTTTTTTCAATTTCAATTTATTTATTCAAAAATATATAAACACATGTGCACTATTATATTGATCACTTTCTATAAAATCTTGGGATTAGTATCAACTTAAACATACTTTGTATAATAATAAACTTATACACATTTCTGTAGTTATGACTACGCAACCCGAGTATGTATTTGTAGGAATTGATTTGTGACGAAAGCTTATTGTGGATAAGGACATGGGACATGAATGTGTATATATGTAAACTATGTATCACCTATACCTGCATTATATCTTGATAATATGTGATGTTGTTTGTTTCAGTTCGAAGCGGTCGGCTGCATATGGTCTATAGTGGTGTTTGTGATATAATTGGACGTAGGTACATATTTTTTTATGAAATAAGTACAAAAATAGTGTCAACTGGGCAACAAGACAAAACGTTGCTCGTACTGTATATAATAACTTAAAATAATTGTTTTGTTAAAGTTGTCAAATTCAATAAAACTATAGATATTTTTGTGTAAAAGAAATAAGTAGAATTGTGATCTTATCATTTCAAGATTTTATTACTCAGTAGATATTATGACTATCATTGTCGATTTCAAATAATTAGGTAGGCACAGCATGTATGCTGGCTTTATATTGTGGTAAGTTACGAACTCAGAAAATGTTGTCATTTACTATCTGATTACAATTTGGCACAAATTTTAATGAAATAGGTTTCAGTGATATTAGCGCAAACCATTTGTGGTGTAGTATGAATGTATGTATGATAGGGTGTGTAACAACGTATAGCCAACATATTTTGCGCAAAATAACTACAAAAACAGATCATGTCTTCCCTGTTAACTTTTTAATTGTATCTAACGTAGAGGTAATTTAGTCCAAATAGTGCCAAATGAAATTAAGTTGCCCTAGTTCGATACCTACTACTTATGGCATAAGTGTTTGTCACCTACCCATCGTGATAATCACTCATAATATTTAATTATTCTGTAAATTAATTTAACGTTGCATAATTATTTGCCATCATAAGTATTTATTTCGTTTTAATTTTAACGGATTTTGTAGGCTTAAACTAGTCCAATCACAATGTGTTTTTGATTTTCAAGATTAGTACTCATTTTAACGCATCTCTTTAATTATCGTATTTATTTATGTTACTTACAAGTAGTTACTCACAAATTTATATAAAACAAAAGGTTTAGATTTTTTGTTAATCTTTTTTTAAATTAAAATAATTTAATGTTATCACTATTTTGTGCAAGTAAGAAATATAAACTATTTCTATTAATTTTTATAACTAGATTTGTCTGCTTGTTTGTAACTGCTTCCTTTTTTGATTCCATATTTAGTTATTGTTTTTATTTGATCATCATTATGGCTCTCCTATGATATAAATTATCAATTCGTCTCATCTCTCTGAAACCTAAGGTTGTAACTCGATATATAACATTTTGAAAACAATGATGTGTAGATATATGTTTTTACGTGAATTGTAGTTTATGATGTACAAACACATAGCCAAAGATTTAATTAATAAAATAGATTAAAATATATGTGTTTATATTTAATATATCAAAGTCCAAGAGGTCAACTGACGTCTGAGTACTTAACAAATAGCGAAATCAATTTTGTCATGCATTCATTATGAAGGAGATTTTTTAGGAACACGTTTTCAAGACTTGGTGCTTAGAATTCTATCTGTTTCTCTTCGAGGCTTTTGTTTCTTACCAATAAGAGAATCTAACGGCAGAAAATCGTGAATAGTCCATATTCTTGCAACTGTATATTTTTTAAATATATGAATGAAGAATAGAGTGTTTAATAAGTTAGGGTTAATTTCCCAAGAACGTCTTTTTATAGATATAACGGTTTTAGTAGCTGCCCTTTGTGCATCATCTCAACTTTCTATTCTTTGAACTTGAATACATTTATTGGTTACAAAGTTTATACCCAAGTTACATCACTTGTTTAAGTATAGGTACGTAAGAAAGTTTTTAATTTTGTAAGTAAATCTGATTTCACGTCTGATAAAGCTAACTCGTTAAAACAAACACGCAAATTTAGAACGTGTGTCTCAACGAATAAAAATGTAACGAATGAACTGAAAATAATTTTCTTTACCATTTATCTGAAGAGAAATCGCGTTCACATGAAAGAGAAAGAAGTGAACGTTGGTAATGATTTTTCAATATTTGTATTGACAGGGAAAATAAGGGGCCGCCTACGCTATTCTTCGCCTACATCTACAGGCTGTTTGAATTGAATCATTTATTCAAGTATCTTGCCACTGGATGTTTCTTAGTAATTTTTTTAGGTTTGTTATCATCTTGCTCTAAAAAGAATATTGTTGGCAATTACTGTTGAAAACCAGTTTCCTTCAAAGTAGGTGGTGTTTAACAGACTTGTCTTTTTATTCTGCAAATAATTAAATAATATTGTGAAAACTGCGGAAAATCAAATAACTTAACATATGCTGAAGCTAGAGATTTTTATCTCCCCGCGGCATTGGTATGTAACGCCTCTGAAATCTCTTTATCCTTGAGGTATTGAACTGCTAGTTTATAATGTGAGTGGTCCAATCGATTGAGGGAAAAAGCGAGCTTTAAGCGATTCACTGTCTGATCCCGATGAGATTGCACTTTCCGTAATAGATCAATAGTTGGCCTACATTTTAGCTGCCTCCGATAGGTAACTTAACTCTCAAGAGCCGTAAACTTATTTTAGCAAACTGACAAATGTTTCGTTCAAGTCTTTTGATCGTAGCTACGGCGTAGCTTCGTAGCCATGCTACGAAAGCGTAGCACCTAAATTTATGAGTGAAGAAAATCATAATTCAACACTGTTCAATATTTCTTTTTATTTGGTTTAAACAATGAAATATTGTTGAAACTTGTTGAAACTTGTGCACGCGGCTTCGCACGCGTGGTTTATCAATAAAAATCATTAACCTCGTTTCGCGCAGTCGTGTAAAAAGTAGCCTATGTTCCAATCCCGATCATAATCTATCTGTATACCAAATTTCATCGAAATCGGTCCAGCCGTTTCGTTAGTCGTGAAAACGTAACAAACAGACAGAGAATGTTGCTTTCGAATTGTTTTCTACGAGAGTATAACGTGTTTCACACACGAAAAATATCTCTGGTAAGAACGGGTTAAAAGTTACCTACGCATCTTGACTATTCCTATTTTTGAGGTAAGTAAGTGATTAGATATATAAAAGTATTTATTTTGATACACGTAACAAACACACAGAAACCACATACAATTGACAATTTGTTGTTCAGCAGCGCTTGTTTTAAGTAAACGAACCTGAACGTCATATTATTACCATAATATACGAGTATGTCACCGACATCATTTTGTCGGTTTGGAAGAAAAAACATCACCTACGTTCCTTGTTACCACGTTTGTACACGACAAGAGCCTGAAATTGTTAACAAGATTATTCCAGATTGTACTCGTATAGTGAAATGTAAACAGCCCGTCAGCTATTATGAGTCGCGGTGCACAAGACAAACAGACTGGGAGCCGTCTCGCTTAAATATTGATGTTTGCCGATTTCTCTCCCCTACAACCCCCGATGTACCCCGGCCTGTGATTTCAATGATTAACTTATTTAATTTTATTAATTGGTCGATATTGTTAACCTTTGAAAATTAAATATAAATTTCTAGTTTCCCCCACTGCTTGGTTTTAGTTACCTGGATAAACATTACTATTGCAGTAGTTGAGGAGTGAAAATAAAGAACCTGTAGGAAGTGGAGACTCGGCATTGGAAAGCGCAACGTAAGACGGCCCCTACTAGATGGAAAACAACCAAATGAGACTCCTTGCTGGGAGCCGTTAGGTGCAGACTACACGAAATGGGACTATTTTAAAATCTACGAGGGAGGGCTATATAGCATTGGACACTGATATGATGAAGATGAGTCTTCTTTATTAACATTAATTCCTAAAATCTAAATAATCTAAAATCTCTAAAGTTTCTAAAACAAAATTGATATCTATTTTACAATTTAATAATTTGTGACTCAACGGTTGTTTGCCGTCTTCTTGTAATTCCATTTTCCAATTTTCAAAATATGACTTAATAAATCATAATTGTAGTAGACAAAGGTTGTTAATCTCGGTGGGCTTAAATAACGGACCCCTTAAACCCCGAGCTTCAATAAAAGCATTTAATTAAAATTTAAACAGTAAATACACTAAAGTAGATATAACGACCCGAGTAGGAAGTAGGGGTTTGCTGATTTTATAAACAATCAAATGCCTTGTTTCATTTTAGTGTTTCATAATGATAATACCTCAATTAAGGTTTGAGTAAGTCAGGAGGCACTTTCATTTACATGCCTGGTTGTTATAATGGAACTGGAGTTTGATTAAAAATTATGTATACCTACTGTTTCACCTGTTTCCCGGGAGGATCTTTCCCGGCGACCTCCGTAGCGCAGTGGGCGAATAGCCGGCTGAGACGCAGGAGGTAGCGGGTTGATTCCCGCCACGGAAAAAATGTTTGCATGATCTACAGATATTTGTTCCGAGTCTGGATGTTTTTCTATATATTATAAGTATGTATTTACAAAAAAAAAAGTATATAAGTATTCTATCAGTTATCTGGTTCCCATAGTACAAGCTCTGCTTAGTTTGGGGCTAGATAGCGCTGTGTAAAATGTCCAGCAATATTTATTATTATTATTTATTATCTTTCCACGCATCTTCTTTTAATCCTGTCATCTCTTTTGCTTCATACACTCCTATTACCCTTTTCCATACAAGGTCGTGGGTTTATCAACTGTTAATAACCTCGGCTTGCATGCTTTGTTCAATTATGGTTTTACTAATTATGGTATGTATATATATATATATTATGGTTAATTATGGTATAGTTTGTAAAGTAGAGAGGTTCCTGGTGGTCCTACCTGTGGTGGTACTTGGTTTGATTTCGCAGCTCGAGTTTTTATGAGCTGCTGTAGGTAACCTAGTTTTGATATTATCTAGAACCTGCAAGATTGCCACAGTATTGTAATCTTGGCTTGGATGATGCGTGGAATAGACTAAGTTTCAGTGCTTAAAGTTTGGCCCGAGTTTATTATGAACCTGACGCAGCATATCTACCGGACTGGGCCGGCAGCCGAACGCTACTGAATTATTCATCCACTCCCAACTGTACTCGCGATTCATTCTTTTGTTCTTCTAACTTAGATAGGAATATTTTGTGAACCGACTAATATTTTATCGAATGTAGGTCGTTTTAAAGGGTAAGGACAATATTAAGAAGTTGAAAGTGTTTACTCAATTGTATTTTTTCAAACAATTAAAGGATATCTTTGGTAGGTAGGTAAATCTGAAACCAATACGCTTGTAAACCACTCTAAAAATCAGAAAACCTGTCATAGGTCAAAGTCAAGTACAGTTTTAAAAATATTTAATTTCTGAAATCTTTGAGTAGAGAGCCGCCATACGAAAAAAGCAAGTTTTTATTACCATATTATTAAAATCGTTCACGATTTTCCACACATTTTAGAACTACACTTAATTTGGACATGCTTCTTATTCGTACCATAAATACACAGGTTATTAAACAAAGCACAGAAATACTCGTAGTACTAGATTTTTAAAAATCTTAAACGAAACGAAACATAAAATGAAGTCTTAAGTCAACGCTAACCACATTAAATGAAACCCGTACAAGCCACTAGCTCATACTAGCCGAAACGAATTAACGAAAGAAACCACTCGGCAAACAAAGTGAAATTACCTACTTACTTACCTACTCAGGGCGTCGAGAATTTCTTTGTACACCGCTTAGAGTAATTGCTGGTTTCGCTGAATTGCGCTCGGAAAGATTTTATTTGATAAAAAAATAAGTATTCTATGAAATGGTAAAACCCGTTTGTATTCTTTGGGACTTATGAAAGGAATATAATCATTTAGCTCTACAAAAAAAAATGGTTTAGTCAGAGAACATGGTGCAACAGAAATCCCACAATGCAAAACATTTTATTTGATAGAATAATTAAGTAATCTATGAAATGGAAAACTCCGTTTGTGTATTATTTGTAGCAAATTAAATGTTTTAAACAGTTTAGATCTTACTAAAAAAAGTAAAGCAAAAAATATGCAAGACTTTTTCTTTATAAAAACCCGAATTTAAAAATAATAAAGGCAGTCTTTCTTTCTTTCACAAAAGAGATAGGAATGTGTTTGTTGTCCGATATACATACAGGGCTATTCGTCAAACCTGCATATAAATAAAATAAAACTGGGAAATAAATTCTCCACGAGAGCCTTCATATCCCATCCGAATCACCCTTACCTACTAGTCAAATAAAACTACTACTTTTGTACTGTAAATAACCAATGATTTTCATTGAAGTATTTCAAATTCATTATGCGTGATTGAAAGGGTCCACGAGGTCCTCTTTTTGAATCAAACTTCCAGGTTTGATGAATCACAGTGTACTTTCATAAAACCCGTATTTTTAAGGAAACTTGAATACAATATTTATTTACTTATTTGTGTCAACCTCCGTGGCGCAGTGGGCGAATAGCCGGCTACGAAGCCGGAGGGTTCGGGTTTGATTCCCGCCGCGGAGCAAATTTTTGCATGATCTACAGATATTTATTCCGGGTTTGGGTATTTTTCGATATATTGTAAGTATGTATTTACAAAAAAAGAAGTATATAAGTATTCTATCAATTATTCAGTTCCCATAGTACACGCTTTGCTTAGTTTGGGGCTAGATAACGCTGTGTGAAATGTCCAGCATTATTGATTATATCTGAAGATAACGATGTCATCACGTTATAAAAGATACATCAGACAATAAAGCCTTCCGATAATTATGTTCAAAGGTCAGTATTTCGCATCAGTCTTAAGGTACATTGTAGATACTATTAATATTCATAATCTATAAAAATAAAAACAAAATCCACAGCAGCTTTTGCTAATAGTTTTTGCCGCTAACATAGCTTGAATAAACCATAGCGGTTTTGCATCATTAATTAAGACACCCAACGACGGTAAGTATGTGCTATAGTATTAATGAGCTTCCTACAAAAGCACAGAAACTTTAATCTCTGACAAAGACAATGGAAGAAGAATTAATGTGTAATTAAACAGCAGTTCCATTGTAAGGAGGGTGTGGTCAGCAGTGGCCACGTATTGCCGGTGTCTGCATTCAACAGCCTTGAATAATTCATAGGGGCTCTAGCTGTCACGACCTTACTTTGCTTCGCATAACACCTAGATTCCCACTACCGAGTGTATTTACATTCAACATCGCCAAGTGATATTTCTTAGTTGGAAATATTAAGTCATAAATATAATAATAATAAATATTTCTGGACATTTCACACAGCGCTATCTAGCCCCAAACTAAGCAGAGCTTGTACTATGGGAACCAGATAATTTATGGAATACTTATATACATTTTTTTTTGTAAATACATACTTATATAGAAAAACAGCCAGACACGGAACAAATATCTGAAATAACTAACTAATGTAACATAACAATGTATGTAATAATGGAACAAATATATAAGCTGAACAGTAAAAGTGTTACTTACGCATAGAATCAAGTGCACTGGTTTGTACTTTTACGGGTCGCGTGAATTTTATCATAAATAATCTCATACTTTAAAGTAATATTTTGTAGTCTTTATGAACTACGTAATATTTTATGTTGACAGAATGCAATTTAAGTTTTTTTAAATATTTCTATACTATAAGGACAATACTATATATATACTATGTGAGCATGCGGTGTGTGACCTTTAGCTAAATTTTAATACAGGGTCATTCGAGCAGTTATCTTATCATTAGGTTTAATAAATCATTTATTCTCAAAGAGATAATAATTATCACTTTAATGAGAATCAGTAGACATAAAAGATTGTAATTCGTTCGAGTTATGATAGGTCAAAAGGTAGTTACTTAATTAACGCATTCAGATAGATCGTTCGTTAGTTAATAATTACTTTATTTAGTAAACATTAGTTATATGTTGAGCGAGTTTAGTTTTAAATGCGTTAAATGAACTTACATTTTCGACGACCTCCGTGGGGCAGTGGGCGTATAGCCGGCTGAGACGCAGGAGGTAGCGGGTTCGATTCCCACCGGGGAACAAATGTTTGCATGATCTACAGATATTTGCTTCGGGGCTGGATGTTTTTCTATAATATTATAAGTATGTATTTACAAAAATAAAGTAAATAAGTATTCTATCAGTTATCTGGTTCCCATAGTACAAGCTCTGCTAAGTTTGGGGCTAGATAGCGCTGTGTGAAATGTCCAGAAATATTTTTTTTTATATCAGAGGGTAATTTATTATAAAGCTGTGCACCTTCGTGAACTATTGTTTTTTTTCCGTAGTCATTTTTTGAAAAGCATATGTATAAGGAGTATAAATTTTGACAGGCTGTTGTATTAGATCTAATTTTGGACATGAATGAGCCCGTTCTGACATGGTAAGCGATTTGCCGAAAGAGTAGGTCGTACACTACAGTTGCAGGCTCTCACATTATTTAGCTTCATAAATTGGGACGACAGAGACAATGGACGAAGCGCAATAAACCTCTTTGACAGAGGAGTCTAGCGAAATTGGCACGAGCCTCCTAAGTGATGAACTGGTATGGATTCTTTGATTTATTCGTCGTCGTTTGTGCCTGCAATACCTTACTATTAGCAGTGATAACGTACGAGTTGATATTTATAAGTGAAATTATTAATGTCATGTGTGATCCGTGAGCTGGCGCTTATCTGGGTCAACGCATAAGCATTGCAATTCAGCGGGACAATGCAGCCAATGTCTTGGGGACACTTCCACCTGGTCTCAGTTGAGCTATCTATAGATCGTTTGCAACGGTCTTTAGATGATTCATTGATTGACATTCCCTCACGCCTGTCAAGATACCCAATTTCAATACTGCACAAGAAATCTAGAACTAATCTAAGTCATTACTCTTTATTAATATTTTTTTGTCTGTCACTTTTTTCAATCCAGATTTTCTCAAATTCAGGTTGAAACCCGTGACTCGGATCAACTCGACCGACTGCGCTCATAAAATATTTCGGAACTCAGTAAAAATGCCAAAAGATAAATTGAGATGTTTTTTTAGGTATTCGTCCAGTGAGTTCTAGATACGCTAAATTATTCATTAGTCGGCGGTTCTTTTATCACGCTTCCATTACTATTGAGATAAAAAAAAATCATTTCAGATGCTTAGTTTACGACTAACCGTGTCCTAGTTTCCCCTTTTTGGTACAGTTCTGCATAGTTTCGCGTAAAACGGTGCTGCATCTCTATTTTCAGCTAATTAAAACCCCAGCACCTAATTCCTCTTTCTGTAAACTGTTTCTTGCATCACGGAATACAAATACAATCTTAGCTTAATTTTTTTGGTAACAGTTGGTACGGACTTTGTTTAAATTGATAATTAATTGTATACTTCTGTACCTGACCTACTTTAATAATTTAAATTTTCTCATACACCTTTGAAATGATTTATAATTTGCTTTTCGGAGTGTTAAATTATTAAATACTATCTGTTGCCTGCGACTTCGTACGCGTTACACTATTAAATGTGTAGGTAACCAAGAAATAAACCTAAACTCGCTGTTGCAACTTGACTTGACACCTCATTTTTATCCCACGGAAACTGATTTCGGGGATAAAAGGTATGTGATAACCTATGTGATAATCCAGGTTAATCTACGTATATACCAAATTTCATCGAAATCGGTTCAGCCGTTACGATGTGATTAAGTTACAAACAAACAAATAAATAAACAAATATCCAAACTTTCACATTTATAATATTAGTGTTTAGTGTGATGATGTTTGACAGGAAGTACTGGAATGTCTATGTTGTAAAATTTATTCTAAAATCCTGACGAATGACACTGGCTTGATTGAAATATAAAGTATTGCCATGCAATTAAACAATCATGTTTTATACAAATCTCGTCCCACTGCTGGTCTATCCTTCGTTATATCCCACGACCACAGTAAATAACTACATAACGAATATTTTGTCTTTGTTTAGCCGTGGATCAAATGCATATTCCATCAATACAATACAATACAATTCTTTATTTATAATGCCAAGTTACAAGTTAAATACAAAAGTAATAAATTCAATATTGAGCATTAATAAATATATCTAATGGAAACATAATTAATAAATTGTACTTATAATAAATTCATTGATAACAAAATTAAATAATAGGCAATGTGTAGTCTGTATCTAGAACCACGCGTGGGATAGAGTTATTCTGCTGATTCCTCTACTTTTGATATCGATATACTTAGTATTTTCAAATATCTATTTAAAAACAATAATGCAGGATAATTATTGATTAAAACGGGTATTTATCGCGTATGTACCTTTTTATTTATTATCCCGACGTTTCGGCTGTGTTGCAACAGGCGTGGTCACGGGTTAATAATGCAGGATGCTCCGAAATATGTATCTCGAAAGATGTTGATTTTGCCTATGACCGGACCTGCAACTCCGTCTCAGCAGTACTTACCAGCTCACAGTAGCTTATCAATAATTTCTGAAGTTTATTTGCTTACGCCTACGTTTTCTTCTTAGTTTCTACCTACATAATACACACACAGTATTAATTGTTTTTTTTTTGTAAAACTTATTGCCAGTCGGTAATAAAGGTTACGGTTCAAATAAGCTTCGGTATAAAGCAGTTGAGTGGCTATTACACACGAATATGATATATAAAATGAGTTCAACAAACAGCTTTAACGAGCTAAAAGGTGTGCGTACATAAAACTGAAGGTAAGCCTACCTGGTACTTTTCCCAAAACAATAACAGAATCGTTTACATCTTGTACGCATTAGGATTCATCGGGCCTCAAATGTTTCATAAGAGAGTATTTTCTTATGCAAAAATCTGCTCATAAATCTAACCAAATATATTCACAACGTTATCTAGTTAAACTTGGAAAATTTGGACAAAGACATCACCAAGTTCTGTCAATTGAGATAAAGGGATGTAAAATTACGAGGACAGTAATGTTGGTAGTAAACCAACTTGGTCTACAATGAACTTGAGCTTACAAGATAGATGAGGGATTGTTATCTATTACTTAGTTTGAAACAAATATTTGTATCTACTAATTAAAAACCAGTTTCATCATTTTTGGTTCGGTTTAAGTAATTAGGTACTTTTGTTTTCAAAAATGTTTGCATTTCATTTCCGAATACATATCGACCACAAAGGAAAACTTATTCTAGTGTACCACTAACTTATTTTAGCCAAATTATCTGATACCAAACCCAATGTCCACTAAAATAACAAAAGAAATCTGTCTGATTTATTAACACAATTACGGAAGATAGGGGCCGCTATGCTTTTGTCTGATCAAAACACAATTCACCAAATCATAAATAACAGCAACAATAGTCAATAAAGTTAGATAGCTATAGAGTTCGAAATTGGCAACGAAAATAAATAAGGTTTCTAGAGGATAAAACATGAGATTCTACTTTCCAGGGATAACCTGATAATATTTAAGTATATCGAATTATTATATTCTAAGGATCAGGAGTAGAATAAAGATAAAAAACAGAACTAAAAACCTAAACTTTATTTAAATTACAAATTTTACACACTTTAACACAAATACACACAAAATAGCACTAAACACTTAGAACACGAATAAACAGAAAAATGCCTCACGTAAACCGATATGCACAATACGTAACGAGTCCAAGGTGATTTTCCATCGAGCGACAGCGAGCAAATTTTTTTTTCGAATGGACTAATCTCGCTGTTGGCTTCTGAGGCCGTGACAGCTTAACCGAAATTTTGGCGAGCGCAGATGGCGCTCAGCCCAGTAAGTTTTTTAGGCAACTAGCGCAAGGGCACCACTAAGGTACGAGCCTCGGCTTGGGCTGTTGCCGGGGTGGGGATAGGAGAGAAACGCCCGGGTACATGTCTGTACCTCGTATAGGCGGCGACTGAAGGGACTCGTCGACCTCGCCGGCGAGGTCGGTGTGTCTGTGAAGTGTTTGCTCTGTCTGAAATAGATGACTCACCTTCCGCATTAGCGGAGGTGATTTCGTCATCCGGGTCTCCGAGAACGTGTCTCGGACGACGGAGGATTTTGTTGGCGGGCGGATCCAACGGGTAGACCGGAATGGTGTGTACCAAAGGGTTCGGATGATTAGAGGCAAGTTCATAAAACCGCTTGGAAGCGAGCTTCATGAACCTGGCTATTGATTCTAATTTCATATCGCGATGTAGGTCGTTATTGCGAAAGTACCAGGGCGAGCCTGAGGCTATTCAAAATCGCTTCTTGCGATTTTGAATAACCTGAATGGCACCAACTTTAGGAGAGTGGGCAAATACTACAGATGAGTATGTCATAATGGGGCGAATGCACGCTTTGTAAAGGGTCACCTTATTTTTAAGGGACATTTTACTTTTCGCGCCTAGAAGTGAGGACAATCGTCCTAGGGTGAACTTTGCTTGGTTGCACCTCTTAGTGATGTGCAACTTAAAGGAAAGACGCCTATCGAGGATGACACCCAGATATTTGGCTGATGGGGCCCAGCGAATGGGCTGGCCAAATAGAGAGATCGGTTTGGGAGAGCGAGCAAATGCAACCGCCCGTGGGGCGCACCCGCTTTTATAGAAGTGATGGCTTCTATTCCGTATCGCTGTAGGATTTGGCTGATAATATATTATAATTATTAGTATATATTTGTACTGCATTGTATTATGTAGGTAGAAACTAAGAAGAAAACGTAGGCGTAAGCAAATAAACTTCAGAAATTATTGATAAGCTACTGTGAGCTGGTAAGTACTGCTGAGACGGAGTTGCAGGTCCGGTCATAGGCAAAATCAACATCTTTCGAGATACATATTTCGGAGCATCCTGCATTATTATTTTTAAATAGATCTAACAAAGAGACAAACGATTTTAAATGTACACCATTATCACAGATAACATTATAGGTACTATGGTTCTCGATGGATTTAACGGTAATGTATTCATACCTCTTTTAAACATATAAATAAGATAGTTTAGTCTCATCAAAAAAAAAAACATATAAATCCTCAGTAGCAGTCTTAAAGTATCCAAGCAACTATTTATTTTAGAAATAATTTAAGGCGAAAGAATTCAAAGAAAAGTTTAGCGAACTAATCCAATTAGAGGCGCTTGCGGGGTGTCCGTCGACTCGAACGCGGACCCTCCCTCGAGACCGCGCCAAACCAATCGTTTTGTACTTGTTAATATGATTTTATTTCATTCTCGTATGTTTTCCCCGAGTTCCAATTAACGCTGGCTGGGAAACCATGCAAAAGAAAACATTTTTAAATACTCGTTTTATAGTGTTTGGCCGTTCACACCGAGTTACGCGCTGTGGCCACTCTGTTGCGCAAAATTTGTAAAAGCACAATCAAAAAAAGTTAACACTTGATTGCCTTCGTTTGGGCTTATGTTATCCAAATAAGCTGGCTGTAAAACTACAAAAAAATTTGTGCTAGAATTTTGTAACGGGTCAATAAATGTTTTTCCTTTTCAAAATGGGGGGCTTGTCGGAAAACTAAGAGGAAATCCTTAGCCTTGCTACATGGCCAGCGTAACAAAATATTATCTTCGCCTTGCCGCGAGAGAACTGTAATTCCTCAATAATATTACTTCGGGTCTCTGAAGCCCAAACACGTTTCCCGCTATTAATTACTGCGCTCCGAACTGCACTGAAACTTTACCTACTTTGTAATTTATCAATTAAAAGTTTTATAACTAGTATCCACCTTCACAATGGAAACATCACAAAGGAATGGTACTTCGGTATACATCAGGGCTTTTGCTCGTTAGACAATTATAGGAATATCGTTTGATGGCAGAGTTTGTGTGACCGTGAATTGACTGAGTTAAGAAACATTCAATAATTACTTTGCAGAATTTACCAACACGTACCACGCTATGTTTAAGCATTACAGTGTTAATAAATCTATGAATAAAATGGCTGTAATTACGGACGGACAGACAGATGGATAAGTTAACCATATGCCTAGATGGACTACGGAACCCTAAAAATAATACTGCGCCACGTATATTGCCTTTCATTTATGTCAGTGGAGCAATGAAACCATTGCCAGCATGGCTGTACAGCCGTCTTATTTAGAAACAGAAAAATGAACGGCCTATTTTAGTTCCAAACTACATAATGCTCGAGTGCTCGAATGTTGGACCGCACTAAAAAGAAAAATGTTCCGGAAAAACAGTCTATCGATTTTCTAATATTTGACAGATTCTCAATGCGGAAACATGAAGTAGCTCTGGCTGCCAAGTATTCCGGCATAACAAACAAGGCAGTCGGTGAAAGTGTAAGGAAACTTTTCTGGCTGATTGTATTCCAAACTGGAGAGGTGTCAAACATCGCGCTGAGCCGATGTTCCCAGGACAGCGACGAACTCCGACAACTTACCCAAGTTTACTTTGTCTGCCCCACAATACCTCAGAATTTTAAGTAGTTACCAGGTGAGCGGATTATACGAAAATACTCAAATATTTAACGAATTGTTCCCAGATTTCTTGCCGTAAAGTTTTTAAGATATTACTTTTCCAGAACTCAACTTTCTTCTTGAGAACTGTGTAGCTCAGTAGGTATATGTATACTCGTAATATCATCACGATACATATTGTTACACAAAGCGCAAAATGGCCGCTCAGACTTTGTTTGGCAAATAACTATGCAAAGTGCATTTGCAATTTGAGTGGATTTGCGCTACACAGGTCAATTAATGCAGAAACAAAAATGCATAAGCAATTGTTCCTTTGTCGCAGGATGGGAGCCAAACGGTGGCATTAAATAACGAGGTATCTGTAGGGAAATGTGAGGCGATAACATCGAAACGCGTTGCCAAATTACACCCTTGTTGCGTTTTACAATATCAGCGTTGTACGGCCGCGGCCTATAGACACTATAACTGTAGATACACCAAGCCATGTGTACATTTAGTTCCGGGATACCGGAAACACCATCAACAATCACTTATTTTTAGTTTTGTCCCTTTTTGCTGTAGTTTTTATGGAACAATAAACACGATGAGAGAAACGAAAGCAAATTTTCATGGGATTGAGAGACAAACACGACTTTATTCGATATTAAAACGACGATAAGGTATTTTTGTCAGATATTTTTACTGAATAAAGGATGCCGTAAAGCCAGAAATAAAACTATTAAAGAGTCCGGAGAGAACAATTCACTCGTAAAGATAGTTTAAATAAATCTTCATTACATTAAGCCCGGCGGTTCTCATATTTTCTAACGAGACTGTTTTAACGTCCTCACCGCTTGCGGTAAGCGAGCGCAACAAATTTTCCGAAAACAATACGAAGAAAAAATATACAGAGCAAAAAGGGTAAATCAAAAAGAAAAAGGAGGGATGATATATGGCACTGTATAATCCCCACAGCGATGGTGCTTAAGCGAAGCGAAGTGTTATTTCGTATTAAAAATTATATACCGCCTCTACACCGAGATATGATGTAAACGGCCCATAATTTTATAGCAGAATTGGTCGTGAAAAAAACCAGGCTCAGATTTTAAAAGGGCTTATTCGGTTGTAGAGTTTTTGGTTAGAGTCGTCCAATTATCACTGTAATATTTGTCTGAAGTAAAATAAATTATGGCGTGTTAAAATGCATCTTTTGGAGGAACATCTTCTATTATATACGAATCAAAGTCCTGACTGACATATAGACAACACACAGTCTAAATCGCTGGTCTTAAAAACTTGAAATTTGGTGCGTATGTTCTTTTCGGTGTGAAAGTGCACACCAAAAACGGTTTTTTGGAAATTCAGCCCCTAAAGGGATCAAAAGAGGTTTTACGGTTATATGAAAAATCGTGGTTCCTGGGTTTATAAACTTGAAACTTGGCGGATATATTTTTCCACAAAAATAGGATAATAGTAATTTTTTTGTTTTTCAAAAATCATCCCCTGGGTGGGTGAAAAAGGGTCTTGAACTTTGAAGGGCAAAACATTATTTCTAGGATTATACACTTAAAACTTTACATAAATACTAAGCAAGGTACATAATTAAACATGGAATAGTCATTATATCATAAAATCGCCCCCTAGGGTTGCAAAAGGATTTTGTAGTTTGTTCTAAAACAAAAATTTAATCGCATTTACGATCCTATAACTTTGCATAAATTCTTTTTATAGGTAATGGATCATTTTATCATGGTAAGACCACCAGGGTCTGATGATGGAGCCAGGAGGGCCAACAGTAGATGTATCGTGTTTGGTTTCTATTAAATTGTTTTTGCGTGACGTTTCACGTCTGAAGACTTAGACATGGACCGTTCATAATCATCATTATCATCATCAATATATGTATTTAATTGTTATGGGACTGATAGACTGACTGAAAATTAACGCACAGCCTAAACCGCTGATCCTAGAAACATAAACTATGGAGGGTTCTTTTTAGGGTGTACGGGTGAATTAAGAAAGGATTTTTTGAAATTTGCACCCCACGGAGTCCAAAATAAGAGATTAATGTAAAACAAAAATACTGTTTTTCAGGTACCGTTAGTAGTAGACCAATCAAATTTTAAATGTAGATTCCCCTAATAAAATAAACAAACCTATGTTATAGCGGTTTCAGAATTTTTTCAGAAATTTAGAAGGCACAAGGCGTGCCTTTTTCAGGAATACTTCTCACTTTGTTTGCCAATCATAAATTTTTATTTTGTGTTGGTTAGATTTCAGAGTATTGTTACGAGCTGAGGGTTCGGGATAAAATAATGGGAATCGATCCAACCAAAATAACACTTTTATTCAACACGATGACGATGAATACACGAACTTGGTCACACGTATCACAGCACACTAATTCACACCACTGTTGCACCACTTAAAGTCACCGAAATGTTCGCACGTATAGCTAAATCCAGACTGACTCGGGAGCAACTACTGTTCACGCGAGACCCTTCCCACGTCAGTCCTCCAGGGCCTCGCTGAGACTCACTCACTCACTTAGACTCGAGACTGACTCAGACTCGAGACTGACTCACAACCGACTGTCCGGCCATCTCTCCGGCCTATTTATATCCACACATTTCGATTGTTCGAGAAGGATCTCGATCGTTCCAGGAAAAGGGTCGGTCCCTCGACACAATGGCCACTCCATTGTGCGCAACCGCAGACAATAACAACAATAACGCAGCAAGACAAAAGCGTTCGAGAAGTTACGATTATTACTCATTGTTTAACAGCCTCGGCGTAACACTGCCCCCTCCTAAAACATGCTCGTCCCGAGCATTCTTAGCCCCATATCGCGGCAGCCGATCAACACGAACAATTTTAGGCGCACCTCGCGCTGTAGATGTAGCAACTAGAGGAGCCACATTGCCGTCTCCAGTACTTCAGGACACCCAGAGTCCCTTTCTCATCAGCGATCCCAATTCCAGCCTCCAAAACACGGCTCTCATGATTTCTATCTGTTCTTTCACTTCCTGGAATTCCTTTCCAGATGAACCGAACGATTCCCTCATCAGTCGAGCACGCTCTTATGGCCAACGTCGCTGATCTTCCTGTTGACGACGCTGCTCTTCTTTATCCTGACGTCGCTGTTCCTCTTGCAACCGAGTCTGCTCCACCTGTTCACGTCGCTGTTCCTTCTGCAACCGAGCCTGCTCTTCCTGCTGACGACGCTTCTCTTCTTTATGCTGACGGCGTTCTTCCTCCTGCAACCAAGCCTGCTCTTCTTGCTGACGACGCTGCTCTTCCTTATCCTGACATCACTGTTTTGCCTGCAACCGAGCCTGCTCTTCTTGCTGAAGACGCTGCTCTTCCTTATCCTGACGTCGCTGTTCTTCCTACAACCGAGCCTGCTCTTCTTTCGACGTCGCTGTTCTTCCTGCCAACGTCGCTGCTCTTCTTGTTGACGACAAAGCATGGCCATAATAGCAGCAAGATCGCCTGTCACAGGAGCTTGCCCCACGGATGATGATGATGATGCTCCAAATGATTCGGCGGCGGCTGATTCCATCTCCATCGGCTGACGACTCTGCCGAGCTTCTTGAACCGGAGACTCCCCAAACCGCCTTTCATCCATTTCCTGTTATCGTTGACCACTCGTCCTGACACCGTCCACGTTATCCTTTGGTAGAACCGGCATTATTTTATCCCACTTCTGACACCAAATTGTTACGAGCTGAGGGTTCGGGATAAAATAATGGGAATCGATCCAACCAAAATAACACTTTTATTCAACACGATGACGATGAATACACGAACTTGGTCACACGTATCACAGCACACTAATTCACACCACTGTTGCACCACTTAAAGGCACCGAAATGTTCGCACGTATAGCTAAATCCAGACTGACTCGGGAGCAACTACTGTTCACGCGAGACCCTTCCCACGTCAGTCCTCCAGGGCCTCGCTGAGACTCACTCACTCACTTAGACTCGAGACTGACTCAGACTCGAGACTGACTCACAACCGACTGTCCGGCCATCTCTCCGGCCTATTTATATCCACACATTTCGATTGTTCGAGAAGGATCTCGATCGTTCCAGGAAAAGGGTCGGTCCCTCGACACAATGGCCACTCCATTGTGCGCAACCGCAGACAATAACAACAATAACGCAGTAAGACAAAAGCGTTCGAGAAGTTACGATTATTACTCATTGTTTAACAGCCTCGGCGTAACAGTATTTTGAAATAGTAAAAGTTAGTTTTGGTGGTAGCTACATTTTAAATATTTTCAGGAACCCAAGGTCAAAATAAGACCTCTTATTCGAAAAACTTGAGTGTGGTGTTGTTTTAATTGTCGTCAAAAATGAAATTATTCTGTTATTTTTTATGTTTGTTTTTGAGGACCAGGAATAATAGAGCCAGCAGGTGATCAACAGAATTCCTTAATGGATAAGAGTAGAACGGTCGTGTTTGGGTTCTTTTAAGTTGTTTGGAGCCAGGAGGAAATCAACAAAAATCCTTAATGGATAACAGTGTGTGTGTGTGTTCTTTTAAATTGTTTACGTGAGATGGTTGACGATAGCATATCATCTACTAGGGTCTGATGCCAGAAGTGAATGAATTAATTAATGAAAATACTTTATTGTACACCATACAAAATAAAAATTACAGACAAAATAGAAGACAACAATGGGCGGTCTTATCGCTTTGAAGCGATTTCTTCCAGACAACCTTTGAATGGAGAGGATTTAGTTATGTCAAAGATATAGTGAATAAACATAAATAATAAATAAATATTGGTGGACATTTCACACAGCGCTATCTAGCCCCAAACTAAGCAGAGCTTGTACTATGGGAACCAGATAACTGATAGAATACTTATATACTTTTTGTTTTTTTTAAAAACATACTATAATATATAGAAAAACATTCAGACCCGGAACAGATATTTGTAGATCATGCAAACATTTGTCCCGTGGCGGGAATCGAACCCGCTATCTCCTGCGTCACAGCCGGCTATACGCCCACTGCGCCCGGAGGTCGTCATAAAACATATTTTATTTAGATCGTGTCATATGCCTATGGAAAAGGCTATGCTTGGTGTTTCTCCACGAGTACGAATCAGAAATGAGGAGATTCGTAGAAAACCCAAAGTCATGCAGTGGCGGGACAATTAGCTCGAAGAACTGACAGCTGGCAAGTGACAGCGTAGCTAAATATCAAGTGTGAAATTAAGCATATACCACCCATTCGCACACACCGTTTTGGTTCTACGTTCTTGATGCGTACAGCTAAGGTATGGAACACTTTGCCGTCGTCTGTTTTTCCTAAAGAATACAATCCGGGCCTCTTTAAGGTAAGAGTAAATAGGTTTCTTCTAGATCTTCGTGCTTCATCTTAGACCACATCATCACTTACCATCAGGTGAGATTGTGGTCAAACGAAGTTCTATCCAATTAAAAAAAAAAAAAAATAAGCTATTAAAATTAATTGGCTGTGAAATTTCACGTAGGAAATAGCAGTGAAAAAAATTAATTATAATCACAATTTGAAAATGTATTAAAATTAGCAATCATTTCCATGTCATCCGTAGGTACACCTTTTCGAAGCGATATCTACTGACGTCAAGTGGATAATGAGATTGTTTTAATTCGGCCAAATTCGTTACTGCGGGGTATCCTTTTAACTTGCTAATCAGCTTATCCCACACCGCATGGATTTGTGACGGCAAAAGGTCGTTGCTATTTTGTTCATGATCTTCCGTATAGATCCCTCTGAGAGAACCAAACAGTGTGGTTTGGAGAATTTTTACTGTTGATTTTTAAGCAACGTTACAAAAAAGTTATTATAAAATAAGTTCCTTGTGAAAGGGCTCGCCCGGGAAAGAGCTACCACCATACCTATTTCTGTCACCAAGCAGCATTGCTATGTTTCAGTTTGAAAGGCCTGGTTGCCGGTAAAATTACAGGCACATGAGGTTTTACATCTGTATGCCTGAAGTTGAAGGGAAGGGAGGCCTTTGCTCAGCAGTGGGATCCAGCAGGCTCTTTAGATTAGATTAGATGCCTCAAGTTGATGGACGCAGGGCAGTGCATTGTAGGGCACGTTCCTATTTCTAAGGTGCGTGATCTATGAGGCAATACTTTGTTATAGGCGATGGTTACCACTTAACATTAGGTGGGCCATATGTTTGTTTAAACTCTTTGTGGTTAAAAAATAAGCAAGGTTTGTTATGTTTTTAAAAATACTCTTAATTGGATGGGATTTCACTCAGCTTTTCATAAAAACACTATTCATCTGTCCAAATGCTACATTATTACTGTACAGTTGAAGTGGGTCGTTCACGCGAACACAGCATAGTGCCCTCAGTGCACTGCCACTTTTCACGCCTCATACTCACATTATCGAGCTGCAAAGTGCTCCTACATCACTTTTAAAAGGCTCGTCAAGCAAAGGGTAAAGCTGTAAAAGTATGGATAAAATGCCTTAATGCAACGGTGGAGAAGTAGGTAATGTCTAGCTTCCTTTTAGCAGAATTATCAGTTACCTATCACTCTCTTCTGCTCATTCCTATATGGTCCAAATTATTAACAAATTTAGTAGACTTAGTAAAACTTAGGTTAATCTATAAGTAGTTCTTTAATCATATTTAGTTCCATTACATATTTGCAATGTATGAAATGAATGTATTTGTATAAGGCCTTATGATGATTAAGATACGAAGGACTAATAATTTTGTTAAGTTTGAAATGAGTTTGGAGCACTTTTGTACAAAACTGCTCAAATTTACTTTATTTTACAAAGTATATGAAAAGCAGTATGC
The DNA here is from genome assembly GCA_963924445.1 of Philereme transversata. Taxonomy (NCBI): domain Eukaryota; kingdom Metazoa; phylum Arthropoda; class Insecta; order Lepidoptera; family Geometridae; genus Philereme; species Philereme transversata. The sequence continues at coordinate 13,449,470 of OZ004353.1, forward strand.
GATCATATTGTGCAATAAGTCTTTTTAACTCTGTACCGAGGTGGTAAAGTTTATATCAGGAACAGGTGTGGTAGGTATTATCTGAAGGTACAGGGGCATGTCACGTGCCTTGACAACTATCTGGTTAGGATATCTGCTTCACTACACTTGTGCTCTGATTACTGTGTGATATAGATGCTGGCGATGCGGTGCGAGTAACCCAAACACAATAGCGCAATGTACTTCACAATTTTCACTATAGACGACATTTTATAGACTAGACTATCCCAGCTAGTTTGTAACACTTATATTCAGTAACACTTTTGACACCCCAAATATATCAACCACACACAATCGTTTACGTGCTACGACGTAATAAAGAATTATTATATACTTAATAAATAAACGCAACAAACATAACACTTCTTCGGTAGTCGGGCAAATAAACGTTATTAGTTTTAACATAACATGTGCGTAGATCCGAAGTTAGAGTACAGACGATTTTATTATTGAAAGCCAAACATTAATATCCAAATGGGTAAAATTTATGGCTTTTGAGCTTTTGATCAAATACTAGAAAAGCTCGATATAATTGAAGTCCGGCCCGTTTGTAACATAGAATCACATTGCATTTATGTGTGGGCATTAATTTAGTTAGTATCGCCTGCAGTGTAGCTCGAATGCCGATTTTCAGAACCCATCGTTATTGCAACCGTTGCCGTTGAAATGAATATTTGAGATCGTAGGTACCATTCGACAGTTTAAAAAATCGTTTAAAACAATGTTCGTATTTTTTACGCAGTGGATAAAGTGAGGGATAACTTTTTCAATTGATGTTTGTCTAATTTATGCTTTTCGCAGTTAAATAATTGTCTTGCTATGATGATGCGTTCAATCTTGTGTCTAAAAACGGTGACTAAAGTATTTTTTGTCGAACGCAAAAATGGGGTTAACACATATATTTTAGTCAGTCATGTGTTTCATTGGTACTAAAGCTTTAGATCGCTTTAATTAGCTTGGCCATAAACTTCGCAAGAGTGTTCATTTAGATTTCTTGTAAACGTTGAAATTGTGTCACATTAGTAATAACTTTTTATTAAACATTGCGCACGTATGAATTTTAAATTGAGTCTTTTCCTGTCGTGTAAATCACGTCATTGAGCGAGCTATATTGGACAGTATACCAATGAGCGCAGTCGGTGCATGGTAAGCACAATGCCTCCCTCTGAATTCATTCGCCATTGAATCAGTATTCGATTGTCCCTAAAGTTGAACCTTTTAACATAAATTTTCATGAATTTCACTTCCGCTCACGAACGTGATTTTATTTCAATTTATTAATATTTCATTTTTACGTGAAAATAATTTTTATTTAGGTACTTGGAAATAATTTGGAAGAAAATATTGACTGGAATCGAATATCCACGTCATTAAGCTGGGTTTTGTCGTGAGGTCCCCGAAATGGCACTCAAATCAATTATGTTTATAGGGGATAAAAATAATTCAATAATCCCCAACCTGCTCGGTTTCGTAAAAATTGAGCGAGCTAAGAAAAAACGTTAGAGTGATCTTATTTGAATTGATAGAGAAGGTTACAAAGAAATTACCATCCACCGAGAGCTATGAATATGCAGAGAAAACTTGATATATTTTAAAAAAATACATAGATTTTTGCTACATTTACGCTAGCATAGGCATGCTGGGCATAGTCATTCTGCAATTTTTCCGTGCCAGGGTTTTCTCATTTTAGGCGGTTTGAACGTGAGGTTGCTCAGAGGAGTTTTTTTTAACAAAAATATGAGCTCAGACTTGCTTCTGTATTGGTATTTGGCAGGATGGTAATTTAAATTTAATTATAAGTATATTTTTCTTTATTTTATTTCATAGTTTGATAGGTGTATAATTATTTATTAAAACGGGTATTTATTGCGTATGTACTTTTTTATTTGTTATCCCGACGTTTCGGCTGTGTTGCAATAGTCGTGGTCACGGGTGGACACTAAATAAAAAAGGTACATTCGCGATAAATACCCGTTTTAATCAATAATTAAGTACAGTGATTGCGTAAGTTTGGAAAATACTATGATAGTTGTATCTTTAATTATTATCTTTAAATTTGACACTTTCCGTTGTATTTTTGTAATTTGCATGCTAGATAATATAATGGTATAACATAATTGACACTTAACCTACATAACCTATTAAATAACATTATGTTCAAACAAAAAAAATCTTTATCTATATCTTTATGGTCTCCGCAATATAGGTGCAGTTACACTGTTACAGTTAAGCACTCAAACAAATTACATAACATCCTTCATTCAAATCCTCAGGAAAATTCGTTAACAGTACTTGATTCGTAGCTTCGTGAAGGGTGTCCGTTACACGAGTGACTCCCGGCGGACCTCCACGGAATATTAACTCAGAATGGGATAAAAATGGCGTCGCCAGCCGTCCCGGCTCAGGTGACGCCGGAATTTGACGTTGGTAATTTGACGCCTTTATCCGGGTCAGCTTTCCTACAAATGCGAGTGGTAGAGCTGAATAAGCGAATTGACGTGTTTTGCATAAAAGCTGCAAATGATACAGGCATGTTATGGTATGTTATGTTATGGTATCGTTCTCCGGGAGTTATTTGTGCGGAAAAAAACGCAAGAACACTGCAATGAAATGTTGTTGTTGTTTACAACACCGAACGTGAAAAATGTTTCTTACATCGAAGAGGGCTAACGATTCAAACGCTTGTTCGGCAAATATATCAATAGCGTACAACATACAATAAATATACAACATGCAATAAAACAGTCTATTTAGCAGAGTACCCAATTACACTAGATTTTATTTAAAAAGATAATCGCATTTTTTTAAGCTAACGAACTTTGAATGAGAGGACATAAATGGATGGGGGAAAGATGGCAATAAAAGTAATTAGGTAGTACCGAGTGAAACTTGGCCGCAGTCTCGCATTAGGAAGGCTTTCGCCTGCTGTGCGGAAACTTGTACCAATTAATGTAAGGGAGGGGGGAATCAATGAGATACCAAAGATAAAGCTATTTGACGGGGAAATGGCCTTTTGTGTGGGTATAGGTAGGTGCTTTGAAAAATATTGTAACATGAAAGCAATTCATTATTAAGATTAAAGGTAAAAGTTTATTATCAGAATAATAATAAAATGTTACAATTATATTTATAATTTTTAGTACAAACTGAAGCATCTATTGGTCTACTATCTATGCGTATGGGTGATAAACGATAAATAAAAGGCTATTTGTAATTATTTATTTCCTCTAATTAGTTATTTAGAATTGGATTAAAAATGGTCCAACCGTTAGCGTGGCTGTAAAAAGTGGAGAGCAAGTGGAATTCCTCAAAAGTTTGTTGGAAAAATACCTAGGTCTATTTGAGCTAGTTTTAATTTTTATAGGGATGTAAAAATCAATTTGAAAAGTTAAATGCATCGTTCCGAAAATTAGCTTTTGTCAACTGTTGCTACGGGAATACCTTTTATGAGTCAATTTTGAATAACTTAATAAATAAATACATGAAACTAGTTTATACAATATTATATAATAGAAACATAGAAAGCATACTGAAGAATTAGAAATGTTCGTTATTATACATTATTTCAATTCCCATTTTAGTTTCAACTTTAGGTCGATCAATAAACTGTCGCGGCTAAACATTAACTCACAAAAGACAATGTTATCTGTGCGGCAAAGTTATCCAACTACAATTTACTGTTTCTAACTGAACAACTTTTATTAAACCCACTTTTAGAATAGGTTTTGCGAATATAAAATGGAGGCGATTGCGTGCAAAACTTTTCTACAATCTAGTCTCTTACTTTTTACCTCTGCCACCGTATATATGTGGGCTACATTCGTAAGTTCGGACGACTTTCTTTGAATTTCAGTCGATTTGCAATTTATTTCGAAAAATAAGTTTCAGAGATCAGCTAAGTTAAATAAAAAAATAAAAGGTAAGTATGCCTCCTTCATCAAATCGGTTGCTAAAAAGGTCCACCAGACCGAAAGTGTCGTGAAAGGTTTGTGAAAATGTATTTGAGCATAAAAATCACGACCTGATAAATTGAATATTCTACACGATTTGGAAACATCATATTCGATATATTTATAAAAGAAGGCTTCTTAGAATTTCGTCTTAAAATCAGAAAATCAGAACATAAAAGTGTGTACATTGAACATAACATTACCTACATCATCGCTTTTATATTTGAATAGAAAAATAAAAATCAGGGTGGTAATCTCAAAAATAGTGCATATTTTCATACGTTTAGTTATACCTACCAATTTTTGTTATTTTTAATATTGATATTTTCTACAAGAACGTGCACACTTTCCACTACCCCTTAGGCCCTAAGGGGGTAGTGGAAAGTGTGCACCTTCTTCTTCTTTCTGATTTTCCCTAAGGCAGAATGCGAGAAGATTTTTATATAACTAGACTTTATGACTTTCATAAAATCTGAATATAAAATATTATATTTGAGGTTTGATGAATGAATGGCAAAAAAATTCTAATGTTTTAATTTTTGTGTAAAGGTAAATTGAAAGACTCGACATCACACTAGAAATGTAAAATACAACATACAAATAATATAGAACAGCAGAACAGGTTTTTCATAACGAAAAATATGTAATTAAGTCCAAAACATCAATACTAATAATATATAAATATATAAAAACATGTTTATGAATGTGTGCGAGACGTAGTCAATGACGCAGAGAGACTAAGAAATGAGTATTTTATTTTATCTATCAAACAAAATCCACAGCTTGGAAGCATTTGAAATGTGGCTGGAGGAGAATGGAGAGAATAAGCTGGACAGAAATGGTGACAAGCGAAGTCATATTATGTTAAAAAGAGTGAACGAGTAAAGAACTCCGATAACTATACAGAATAGAAGGGGTAAGGTGGTTGGTCATCACAAACGGCATGACAGCTTTATTTTATAAGAACTAAAAAGAAGGAAAACGAGGAAGAGAAAGGCTGCTAATAAACTACGTGAGCCAGATTAAGGAAAAGATCGCTGTCATGACGTATAAGGAGGCAAAAAAGACCGCCATAGCTATGTATTATTCCACCGCCGACGAGGAAGCAACTAGCTATTGACTGCCTCCGTGGCGCAGGGGGCGTATAGCCTTATATACATTTTTTTTAGTAAATACATACTTATAATATATAGGTAGTGAGTTTGATTCCCGCCGCGGAACAAATATTTGCATGATCTACAGATATTTGTTCCGTGTCTGGGTGTTTTTCTATAAAATAAATAAATATTGTTGGAAATTTCACACAGCGCTATCTAGCCCCAAACTAAGCAGAGCTTGTACTATGGGAACCAGATAACTGATAGAATACTTATATACTTTTTTTTGTAAATACATACTTATAATATATAGAAAAACAACCAGACCCGGAACAAATATCTGTAGATCATGCAAACATTTGTTACGCGGCGGGAATCGAACCCACTACCTATATATTATAAGTATGTATTTACTAAAAAAAAATGTATATAAGTATTCTATCAGTTATCTGGTTCCCATAGTACAAGCTCTGCTTAGTTTGGGGCTAGATAGCGCTGTGTGAAATGTCCAGCAATATTTGTTTATTTGTTTATTATTGACTATTTTCTCGCTCGAGAAACAAACAATGATGTATGATTTTGTGTCATAAAAGAGATACATACATATATTAATAGTTGATCGCTGACTGTTCACACTGTTGTCGGCGAGAACTCTTAAAGTAGAGTAACGCAGTGACAAGAGCTTTCAAAGAAAAAACTTGCTCGCCAACTCTTTTCTAGATGCTGGCTCAACTCGCTTCTCGTTAATCGTCTGCGGTGAGACAAATGCCTTAGTTCAAGACCAATGGAACGATTGCATCAGTTTTTTAATTTATTTAAAGATACACTATGATACATCTATATATATGTATATAAAAATTAATCCCTTGATCACGCCATAACATGAGAACGACTTTACTGATTTAATTAATCTTTTTTTTTTCAAGTTTTCTAATACTTTGTAGAAAGTTAAGAAAATTGTGCAGAAAATTGGATAATTTCAGAAAACTTAACGACTATTTTAACTTTGCGAGTTTGATGAATGTGAATTCAGCAAACAGCTGTTTTTTCCCGTTAACACATCGTCTGTATGTATACATTACATTCTCTGCCAGTTTTAGACGTGTCTAAGACAGGACAACGTCTGTCGGGTCAGCTAGTACTTGTTTACTTGTACTATACAATGTTAGTTGCACAGACAAGAGCGAACATCCTAAATACTAGAAGAAGAAAAAAGAATCGCGTTTGCTAAAATGTCTATATATTTGTAACCCGATTCGTAACAACTGTCAAAAATTAATAGGAAAAAAACCAATTGAATTTGTTCCGAGTGTCGTGGTACTGATAGTTTCTGGTATCCACGATACGGGAAATCCTAATGTGGGGTCAGGTCAGGAGTTATAAGTTCGTATGAGCTAGTGGCAGACTCTGGTGTCCGAGTTCATAGACCGCCCGAAGATCTGCGACTTTGCTAAGTACTCATTTATTTAATAGCTTTTTTATCAAACAGATATGGTCAGGAAATAAAACTTGATTTTGTGGGATTCTTATAACTCATCATCTACGAAAAGATATTAAAAGACCGGTAAAAACAAAAGATGATAAAATTCAAATAACGCCATCGCGTCGCCAGAGTTAGGAAGTTTTCTCGGGGGCATTTCGTAAATTTTATTACGTACTACACGAAAGGCCTTCATCGTTTTGGATCAACGATAATCCCATTACATTCCCAGTTTTGTCAATTTCAGTGTCAGCTTTATGCGATGGAAAAGTTATTATTTGAAAGCCAGGTGAACAGGCCTTTGTCTTTTAGAATTCATCGTCTAAAGTTACTAGAAATGTATAAAAATATATTGTGCAAAACATAATAAGCAGTAATTTATCATCAGCCAAGACAGCTCGTTAACTTTTGAGCTTTTTCGCCAAGAATTCTAGTTTATTTACTGGATTTCAGGGCGGGTTGTGATGCTATTGCAAACTGCCTCAAAGTGAACGTCAGTTATAGCGTCGGTCATTTCTGCTACTGTCCACCCACTGGTTGATTTATAAAGCTTTAACAGCGGCTATCTACACAACTTGAACCTTTAATTTATAAAGTTAATATATTTTGCAATCCTTTAGGCATTAAATTCTTCTTCTTATATTTTTTTATAAGAATTTTCCATTCAAATGATTCCATGAATATTACTCACGTTATTGTTATCTGACAAAAACAAAAGTAAGCCAGTATAACAACTAACAATATAAGAGATGTCTGCGTCATTTTAAAATAATTATATAGGTATGTCTTACTTTACCTCAGCTCAAAAGAACTCGGTGACATAAACTCGATTAATTCACTTTATTTAATTTATTTCTAGGAAAACAACTAGCTGATATAACTTGTACTTGAGACACGAATTATTTACCAGATAGTCAATTACAGGTTTTCACGTAGGTATATACAACAATATAGAAACAGAAAAAATGTGAACATCCAATGGACATCTCAAATAAGAAAAATAATAAAGAAAGGGTACCTTCCTAAACAATATACAGTGTGGCCCTGGATAAAGTGCAACCCCGAAAGGGGGTGAAACTAGATCAAAAATTATCGACAAAAAAATAGAAAAAAAAATTAAAAAAAAATTAAAAATTAAAAAGTTGACCACTGACCCAGTGGTCAACTTTAAATGCTCCTAGCCAGCACATTTTTTATGTTAGAACGTAGGTTTTTATTTTATTTAAAAGCTATTATGATAGACAATAATAAAAAGTCATAAAAATTTCTAGTATTATAGGCTTAATTTTAAGATTTTTGGAGTTTATTGGAAATTAATAAGCATTTAAAGTTGACCACTGACCGTCAGTGGTCAACTTTAAATGCTCCTAGCCAGCACATTTTTTATGTTAGAACGTAGGTTTTTATTTTATTTAAAAGCTATTATGATAGACAATAATAAAAAGTCATAAAAATTTCTAGTATTATAGGCTTAATTTTAAGATTTTTGGAGTTTATTGGAAAAAAACAGCCTAAAAAATTTAATTTTAATACAAAAATTAAACTTTAAGTCACGATAGCCACTTGTTTGTCAGTTATTTGTTATTTTATCGTCATCGTCACATATCTGACATGATTATGGTTTTTATTTTAACAAAATAGACCTACTACTTTGGAAGAAATAATTTTTTTATTAAATAGAGTCATTAGTGAGCAATAAAAATTTTAATACATCAATAAAGTATATACGATTTTTTTTTTAATTTTTTTTTCTATTTTTTTGTCGATAATTTTTGATCTAGTTTCACCCCCTTTCGGGGTTGCACTTTATCCAGGGCCACACTGTATATAAACAAAAAAAGTGCCACTCCGGGAGTGCCGACAGAAGTGAAAACTTGAACAATTACGAGATACAGAGGTGTCGGTAAGTGTCGCGAGTTCAGTGGCTTTTACCCATCTCAAAAAATGCCCAACGCGCCTAAAGAAGTTTTCACTACTTATATACAGAGGTGTTGGTAACGGTAACAGTGTCGCGAGTTTAATGGTTTTTTCCCATCTCAAAAAATGCCCAACGCGCCTTAAGAAGTTTTTACTTCAAAAAAACAAACAACACAACACATAAATAAAAGACATGTATTATATATATATATATATATGTATATATTGGACTAACAGATGTACAAATTACTCTGTCATTACCAATTAAAGTAAACCGCCTGTGCAATATGTTAAGCCCAAAAACGCCTCTGACCTGTGTCAGAGGGAAACAGGCGGAACAAATAAATAAAAAACTAATGTACATATATATATTATCACTACAAAATTCACGATTTAAATACGGTTATATTACTCTTGATCCCGGCATTTCACAGAGATAGGTTCCTACATTTTAAAGTCCCCAAGTCACAAAGCTTTCAAGTCTTTAAGAGCTCTTTGGGATCTTTTATCTTTATAGTAGAGTTATCTATTAGCAAAAGTTCAATCCGAACGCTTTGATTTCCCTTACGTATCGCGCGTATCTCTTGAACTTGCGTGCCAGGTTGAAGGTTTACAATTCACAATTACCTACTGAAATTAGAATAAAACAGAGTTAGTAGTTAAATCAATTGTCGTTGCGTCATCGTCATCATCATCATCCACAGTCTGACTTCACCCACTGCAGTGTATAGGCCTCCCCAAGTTTGTGCCATCTGCCACGATCCTGTGCTAGTCTCACCCGCGACTCTAACGATGTCGTCCACCCATCTCTCTGCTCTCGTTATGTCGTTGCTTACGTATGAACTATTTCTGTCATTCTTCTTCTTCTTCTTCTTCTTAGCGTGTCAAGAGTTCTACGTTTCAATTTATAGTAAGTTGGACAGGTGCTCGGCCACAACAATAGCATTAGGTGAGGCGGTTATTAGGTCCTCCATCGTGCAGGTGTTCGGACACAAAGGGCACAGTAGCAAGTGCTGCATTGACTACGCAGGTCACCGCAGTCGCACTGTGTTAAGTTGGGGTCCCTGAATCCCCATTTGCACATATTAAGTCTGCAGCGGCCAACCTGGGTGCGGAGCCTGTTTAAGGACTCCCAGACTGGCCACGGCATATCATGCCCGGGTGGTAACTGTTCCGAGAGGTGGTAAAATCAGGTGGTGGGGAATTTCTTTTTATCCACAGTGTGCGTCTAGTAGTCATCGCTCGTGGCCCTTGTGAAGCGTTGAAAGCTCTTTCGACTTTTAAGGCGGCCTTGTGGGTCATATAAGGGGTGTCGATAATCGTGGATAATCGATAAATTGGTGTACCTATAATAATATAAAATTTTGTAATTTTCGTAAGCACAATAATCAAATATCAATGATTAGACTTTTACTGTAGACTTTATTGCAAGTAACTTGACTAGCCTGTTTGACTATGAGTTGCACGACACTTTGATAATTTACTAAAAATAAAGAGTAAAGTCATTACTCGAGACACGGCTAAAATAAACCAGCGCAATCCGAGCCAACTCTCGGATGTTTTCATAAGAAAAATATCCTCAGCAACGAAAAACTTCATCTGCAACTTTTTCTTTTTCCTCTTTATTAGCTTTCCGCTCTTAACTAAGATTCTACTGCTTTTTCTCAAATTTAATTTCGCGTTTGTTTCGAGACTTAGCGCTTTCTCTGCACTTAAATGTCCACTACATTTACGGTTTTGTTATAAGCTGACATTAGCTGTGTTACAAAACTGAAATGTTTTCATCACTCATGTTCTGAAAGTTGCTCATTGTATACTCGATAAGGTCTCGTAAATGCGATTTACTGCCGTAAGTAAATTTGAAAATAGAATGAGTCTCAATGCATTTTAAGCTAAAATTAAATATAATCACCTTGACAAATCCTTATTTTTACTTATAAATAAAAGAGGTTACATTCATAAATGCTAAATTTAAATATAATCTCCATGACAAATCCTTATTTCTATTTCAAAATGAGAGGCTATACTTTATGTTGGGCATGAATATAGAGCGCTGGTTTAAAGTAATTCCAAAAGACCTTTTAATTGAAAATAATGACTAGAATCTATGTAGGAATGCTTTCAGAAGCAAATTCATTTAGATTTATTTTTCTTTTATCGAGACTCGAGACCATGAAATTTTGAACTTTTAATAAATGTTTGCTTTTAATAATTTTTTCCTGTGTCACGCCTTACCTTCTTTTAGCACGACCAGGATGACTGGTAGATAATGCTATTAGCATTAAGTCTTCCTAGCACTATTCTGTTTTATGTTAAATACATAAATGTATAAAACACTGAAATGGAAGTAATATTTGATGTTACATCATCCTACAATCTTTTAGGTCACATGTTAAAGTTAAGATAAGGGTAATGGTACAATCTTCTCTGGGAAACTCTTGAAAGGTTCCTTGTAATAATCAACGAGCGGTTTCCAAAGAGGCATGAAGCGTATTGCAAATTTTGATTGTAACTTCTGATTGTAACTTCTTACTCAACAGAGGAGTAATTAAATGCGAATTGAAAACAAGTCAGTGTGGTACTCACTGGTCTCGAGGGTGAACAGAAACTTTGATAACACTGTGAACTTAGCCTTCACCTACACGAGTGGGTCTTGCGGAATTGCCATATTATTGCAAATAATTACTCAAAACTCTGTCAATGTATTTTTTATTGTCTTTATCGTCATTACCATCATATTAGCTATAGGACATCCACTGCCCATAGATCTCCCTCATATAATTTTAGAGAAACTGATCTTGTGTGACCTCCACGGCTCCCAGCAATCTTTATTAGATCATTATGGTATTTTCATCCTACGCTGCACTTTTCAGTGTATGGTCAGATCTCAATTTTTTATTTGTCATAAAAAAATCGCTGCAAGTGGAATATTATTATACAGGGTCGCACTAAGATGAACCAAGAGCGCATACCACTACGCTGCGCTGCTGTAGCGTTATCTGGCTGTATGCTGTAAGGGCTATACTGTCTGATGAATCTACTACGTAGAAAGATTTAAAAAAAATAATATATAGACGCTCGCTTATTCGCTCGTGTACCTGGCCCCTTAACTGTAGGAAGAATAAAGGCGTAACGTCTACTCATATTACAAACTTTCTTGGCTCAGCCTGTGATTGTTGGCGAGGATTGTGAAATTATGTAAATGGCAACGCATTTTCTGTTACTTTATTATTTTGATTGGCTATGTTGTGTATTTATTGTGATTCTAATCTGCTTTCATATTGTTTCCAAACATTTGGCAAATTTATTATGATATGATATAGCTTTGTCTAAAGAAATCTAGCCACTAAGTTTTTAATAAACAGGCTTCGTAGTGCTTCATTGCCAAAGCTATACTTTGAAACTAATTAGAAGTTGTTGAATAACTTCGTTTCCTCAAATAGCAAGTTATTGCACATTATAATGTTGTTTGTGTTTAAGCTATAAACTTATATACCCGTAATACGAGTAAATAGATGATTCCTAAAATAATAAAATCTCGAGGGTTAAAGGTATACTTCATACGAAATGTGGAGATAACGAGCACATGAGATCGTATCGTTATTTTTATGTTATTATTCTTACGACTCTTGTTAGGTCGACAGTTCATTTCGCCCGGTGTGTTTTACTGGACGTACAATCAATACAGGTTACTATTTGCGTGTAATTCAATAGGATTTTCCATTGTAGCGATTAGATAACCTGCTGAAGGAAAGAAAAAACGCACTTCGAAATAATATAACAAATTTATGTGCCATCAAAAATGTAAAATTAATAACGTTAAAATAGTAATTTAGGAACCCGTTACGTGGAGTGCTGTCGAGGATCCTCGTTTACTTAAACAGCATCATTCCGCCACACAATCACCATTAGTGTCGCTTTTATTGTGACAACTTAAATCACCTGTCCCATCTTATTACTGTTTCGTAATTCCAGTAAACTTCTTTAATGATATAATCTGAATGTAACATGCGGTGTGGTAGGTTGTCACAGTCTGCCGACCCGCAGTGGGCAGCAGTGCAAATAAAACGAAATGAAATCGCACACGATGCCGCCCAGCGCACCTATATTCGTATAAACGATGCAGCCATAGTCCCTATTGCCACTATTACGAAGCTTCGAAGGCAATACATGTCAGCTCGTACTTTATTATAAGCTATATTTGCGATTACGTTGGGACGTCCTCCTACTCGCACAAATGAAATGATTTTTATTTTTATGTAACATCGTTGTTCGACCTGATAAATGTAATAGTTCACTAGATTTGTACTCAGATACAAATTCCAAGCTGAACATAAATTATTTATGTAACATTCTGGGATCTATAGGTGCACATTGTTTGGGTTTTGTAAAGTAAAACGTTCGACCTCCATCGTCCGACAGTATAGCGCAGTTGAATCGGTTTAACTTGAGCCGTTTGAATGCTAAACTCGTATCGAGTTAGCTGTTGTTCAACGGTAAAGCTTTTGTATGTGTTTAGTTTAGAAGATGGTTTAAAGCTGTATGTTCGTAATTAAACGCCGTGCTGTTCAATTAGGAAAGGACTATTTGGGTCGACTGGATCTCTCTGGTCTTAAACTTGATCGTTTATTATTCTAAGTCTTCCCAAGTAGTTATCTGCTTATACGTAGGTACTCATAGTGTTTCAGCATTTTGAATATATTGGGCTTAATGATTAATTCATCTAAGTAGTGACACTTATTTCAATAAAAACGTCCGTTCTTTTTATTATAAAGCATAAAAGACCAAAGTCTCGAAGCTGTGAAATTACCTAGTACCGTCGCCATAACACAGTACCTAACAAGTCTTTATTATAATTTTATCATCACCTTGGATCTCCAACGGTGCGGATAATGAAGTTTAGAAACTTGAAATTAGTTGGGGTCATAATCTCACAGGCTATACGGAGTTGCGGCCCGCTCGGTGTTTCGATACATCGCTATTGTAAGCTAATTGAAGGAGCTTGTAGTTAAGTTTGGTAATTGAAGGATGAGATGGACCCTGTATCTACCTAACCAGTGCCGATATCGATACATTTTTATAGCTGTTTGTGTTTTCTCTAAAATCTTGGAGGTGGCTGTTATAATTATTACTATAAGTTAAACGCAGTACATCTATTTCATACCTATTTAAATAGAGAGTAGTATTGCTAACTGGCAAGTTTGTTTTGATTTAAGATAAAACAGCGAATTTTTTATACAGTAATTTTTTTTTTTAATTTTTTTTTTATATAGTTAAATAAATATAAATATTGCTGGACATTTCACACAGCGCTATCTAGCCCCAAACTAAGCAGAGCCTGTACTATGGGAACCAGATAACTGATAAAATACTTATATACATTTTTTTTGTAAATACATACTTATAATATATAGAAAAACACCCAGACACGGAACAAATATCTGTAGATCATGCAAACATTTGTTTCGCGGCGGGAATCAATCGAACCCGCTACCTTCTGCGTCTCAGCCGACTATACGCCCACTGCGCCACGGAGGCAGTCTGAGTTTGTATTTGTATAATTGAGTACTGTATGAAAAAAAAAATTTTGGTAAGGCGTCTGTGTGACCACGCACAATGTACGGTTTTAGTTAGTTCTTAGTCATTTTAAGAGTTAATTTTGCAGTTGATTTTGGTCAATTCGCATGAAAAATCTGTTATAGAGGATGTGCCCTGAAGAGAAACAAGTTTTTTTTTGTTTTTAGTTCTTATCTTTCTATGGCGTCACCAAAACTTACCATCGTGCCATATTTCAGCTATACATCACTAATACGAGTAGTCTACACGTAAAACGGTTGTATAACTCAAATAACTTTTGAAACTATCAGGGTTATAATGTTTTTTTAAATTTATTTAACAGTACTCTTAGTGAATATACGGTTGTATCTGGTCGGACAGACATACATATAGAAACTAAAGGGTTCCTAAATACGTCGGTCGGTAAGTTGGTCAAAGCTTCGAACAAATTGATTCGAGATCCTCGTACTAACGATACGATACGATTGTTTTAGCTCGCACTAAGCTTTAATTCTGTTCTTATTCTGTGGTGATGTATAATATTACATTATGTATACAATACACGAGTAGGTGAAAAGAAAATTGTAACACAGTCCCCAATGGTCAGTTACGAATTCAAGATGGGACTTTGAAAAATTCAAGACAAATGTTACCGGACCGCGCCCGATGTCTCCGTCGTCTCGTGAATAACAAAACACCCTGATACAAAACATTGAAACTTTTACAACATTTACGTGGAAAGCAGAATATCGGTACGTGAACGAGGGAAGTTTTCGGTTGCATTATTCAGTCACTCAGTCACTGATAGTCCCTCGTGTCCGCGTACGTGTATGTATGTATGTATGTGTATGTCTCTCGGTGTGTTGGTATTTTAATTATAATTAAATTTTATTGTATAATTTTATTTTTATTATTTTGATTTAATTTAATTTGATTTTGTTTAGTTTAATTTGATTTTAGTTGATTTTGGTAATTTCATTTTATGAGTCAATGGCTTGAAATAAACAATTTTTATTTTATTTTATTTTTATTTTATTATTTGCGTAATTAAGATTCAGGTCAGTGGAAAGTAATTAGGTTCGATTCCCGGCTCAGATTCTTTTTCAGATTTATCGAAAGTCTTTAAATTTCTGATATTAAATTCAATGCCCTAGTTCCTTTGAACGTTTCCCTCAATAACCAAAAAACCTATCTGATTCCCTACTACTGAGCTTTACTCGATCTATTCAGTCCCCACAGTTCGGTAAACATTCATTTGGCAAACTATTCTTCGCAAGCACTCTCAGTTGTTCTATGATCCTAACCTGAAACATTCGAAGCGGATATCAGATAAAGTTTGCAAATAAGAACAACGTCGTACAGCAGTGGTAAGTTGTCACTTCTTTTTTACTAGCTCTTCTTTGTCCGCTCCATCACAACAAATGTAAGATTAAATCTCTAGAGTGGCTTAAATCTTTAAATTACGAAGATACTGAGGACCTCCTAAAGATTCTCCAATGGTGCCTACGCACACAAACACGCACTCAATTATTCACATATATGTATACACACACACACTCGCACAAACACACACACATCCACGCAGATCCTCCTGGTCTGTTGGAATATAACTTTAATTTTTAGTTTAGTTTTTATTTATTTTACGTTGTGTATTTATTACAGGAATGTTATTTTGGAAGGAACTTTAAGGAACTGTGTTACATACACCTGTGTCCTCAACTTCTACAGGATTTTATATTTGTTGTTCTTCAATAAACGCTTTAATTTATTTATTTTATTAATTACACACCGTGTATTTAGATAACCCATTTCTAGACCCTACATTTTCATAGGTGAGCATATCGATTTAGTTGCAACGATTTCTCTATAGATACGCCAAGAATCGTGGTAGAAGGAGTCAACCAATAAACATGATTGTTTCCTTTTCAATACAATTACTGGTAATTACTGTTATCGATAGGCATCACTAACGGCTCCCATAAGGGCTGCAAGAGCGAGCGAGATAGCAATATTATCCTCGCTTCTACCACGTTATATGACCCTTTCTGCGGCGCCTAGTATAGCTGATTCGACGCATTATAAAAACAAAGATAGCAATCTCTACGTTTGTGCAAAAGCTCAAACTATAGTGTTTGAGCACGTTTCAAAGATTTGAATTAATTAATTAAACTAGATTTTTTATCATTCATTTTTTCATGTTGTTCATCAGCGCTGCCGCCGGGCCACCTTTCACATTAGACAGACGAATACCAGCTCTATACGCAGAAAGCCTTCCCATAATAAATAAATCCTCATATTTCAGAGTTCGCAGATGAAGCGTAGCAATCCTTTCTGACAATTGAGTTTGTGCTCCCCAAAAACTAATTTACCTTCTATTGTTCCTCCATATTTACGGGGTTATTACATTACATTTATTTTGCCATGAGCAGATATTAAATTGCCCTGAGAGGATAGACCTTTGTTTTATAAGATTTACCGACATATGACGGTTAGGTACATACAATGGTTTACATGGAATGAAATAGAAGAAGATCAGTACAAATACAGAGTCAAGGGGGTTCACTGAACGCTCTGTTTAGTTGTATCTCTATATATCTGCCTATCATACCGGCTTTTCATAGTTTAGGCAACTGAGGCTCATTATATAATTGTGTCACACCATCTTAATTTTGTTAATACCTACCTGATAATTATGTATTGAATTTTTTGTAATTGTATATTTTGTCAAATGAATTCTATTCTTATTCTATATTAAATATAAATATTGCTGGACATTTCACACAGCGCTATCTAGCCCCAAACTAAGCAGAGCTTGTACTATGGGAATCAGATAACTGATAGAATACTTATGTACTTTTTTTTTGTAAATACGTACTTATAATATATAGAGAAACAACCATACCCGAAACAAATATCTGTAGAACATGCAAACATTTGTTCCGCGGCGGGAATCGAACCCGCTACCTCCTGCGTCTCAGCCGGCTATTCGCCCACTGCACCACGGAGATCGTCAAATATTAAAATAACTTTACTTCAGTATCTCAATTACTGTCGTAATTTTATCTTCAATCGTGTTTTGCTATGAGGCAAACCTTTCACTAACGTGAAAGTTACATTAGGAGTCATAGATTGATTGAAACTTTGTTTCAAAGTTAAAGTGAAATTCTTTATTCAATAATCTTATAGATAATTTTAAATCAGTTTTTAAATTAATTTATTAAGATATGTCTAAATGGTAATAAAAAATATTGTTCTTTAGAGTTTTTATTTTAGAAATTTTAGTCCTAAGCTTTTTTATCTTCTAAATAATATTATTTTTGATCGAGCGAAGCGAGATCTCCAAATCAACTTGGGCAATGGGATATTGGGGTTCAAGAGGGGTAAAAAAAAAATGAAAATGAGACTATTAGGTCAAGTGAGACGTCAAATGAAAGGTCTTCATTAGTACATTTTGACTCCGTTTTTATTTTTAGTAAAGTTTTTGTAGTTTTTGAGTTATTAGCCATAATAAAAATTAAATTTTGTCAAAATCACAGGGTACACCAGTGAACCCACAGTGCTGTAATTTGGTATGCGTGTAGCTTAAGTATCACAAATTAGACATTCATTTATTCAAACTTTAGGATCCCTAGGAACGCTTAGTTACGTCATGTTACAAATAAATGCAAACATAAAACAAAAAGTGAAAGATGCAGCTGTATAGGGGCTTTGTCAACTATTATAAATATAAAAAATCTTTAAAAAATAATTAAAATTAAAGCGGCTGTAAAAAGGCCTTGTCCAATAAAATACAAATTTTGCAGCTGTACAGGGCTTTGTCAAAACAAAAACTATTAATTCCAAATTTCTGAGTCTAAGAGAAAGTCATTGATGTTATAATATGCTTTTTTCGTAAAGTGATTTTTTATGTATTTCTTGAATGCATTTTCATTCAATTCTATGACATGTTTGGGTAACTTATTATAAAACCGCACCGCATGACCAACAAAGCTTTTGTTAGATTTTTGTAATCTAAAGGTAGTGTTTATTAATTTGTCCTTATTACGTGTGTTGTAACTGTGCTCATCACAACGCTTTTTATAAAGTGTGATATTTTTGCGAGTGTACATTATGCTCTCATAAATATACAGCGAAGGTAGGGTTATTATATTAATATTTTTAAAAACCTCTCTGAGGGAATCTCTATATTTTAGATTATATATAGCCCGAATGGCCCGTTTCTGGAGGATGAAGATTGCATTGCTGTCAGCACCAGCACCCTATAATAAAATTCCGTTGCTCATAAGGCTATGAAAATACGCAAAATACACAAGTCTAGCAGTAGATACATCCGTCAGTTTTCTAACCTCTCGAATTGCATAAACTGCTGAACTCAGCTTATCTCCTAGTTTAGCAATATGAGGTCCCCACTGTAGCTTACTATATTATATTATATAGGCATAAGTCTGAAATCTAGAATAAGTGCAATTTGTACCCCAAAAAAGGGTAACCAATGTACATGAACTCCCGTTACCTGTAATTTGAATGAAACTGTAAGTCAAGTTAGTTGGTTATTTATTTCGTTGTACTATGTTGATAGTCAAAGATTACGAATAATATGTTTTTGTTTTTATGGTAGACTCGCGAGATCTCAGTTCGGGGCGAACCACTAGTTTAATTATGTTATTAAACTGTTAATTGACTGTTTTTGAATAGTGCTTGGGAGTTTGTTATAAAAGCGTACACTTTGTTCTTTAAAAGATTTCCTAACTTTTTGGAGCCTATAAGTTTTACAATCCCCAGTGGCCTACTAGAAAACATAGTAGTATTAGGTAGTACTATGTAATAGTAGTATTAGCAGTAGTTGTTGATGGACGCAGGGCAGTGCATCGTTAGGCACGTCTCTTATCCCTCCTTCCCCCTTTCACCACCAAGCAGACGAACCGAGAAGTACCATAATCTCGAAGTACCGAGAAGGTCGGCATATCACCTTGCCGTACCAAACGATTTGCTTCAACTTAAGGAGTGGACCACACTTCCGGTTTCTATTTTCCGGACCAGTATAATCTGAGAGTCTTCAAGTCTAGAGTAAACAAGTTCTTTTTAGTGTGTTCCATCTTCGATCACACCATTACTTCCCATCAGGTAGTGGTCAAGCGATTGACTATCAAAAAAAGTGACACTCCGGGAGTGCTGACAGAAGTAAAAACTTGAATAAAAGCAGACTACACTACAGAGACAGAGGTGTCAGTAACAGTAAGTGTCAATAGTCAGTGACAGGTGTCGGTAACAGTATCGCGAGTTCAAAGGTTTTTTCCCATCTCAAAAAATGTTTAACGCGCCTAAAGAAGTTTTCACTTCAAAAATGCTAGCATAATGAATTATATATCAGAAAGTCTATTGTATTTTCAGTTATTGCATTATAGTGATAAACTGATAAATAATCTTACGTAATTTAGTGGTAAATGTTAATTTAAAAGGCATCGAAAAGTCATAAACGCGGTCGACGACCATTACCGGATATTGTACTGTTCCAATTAATTACAATCGATAGACTGCGCGATCGAACAAAAACATTTACTTTAATGAGCACTAAACAAAATATTGAGTGAAGAGTAATCACAAAACGCCATAATTTAAAGCTTCCGCGGGCTGTTAATGACTCCATTTAATCAACATAATCTGCTTTTTAAATAAAATACTGCTTTTCATCCCATTTAATCAAAACGAACAAATCTAGAAACAATTTTCTCCGAGTAATAATAGACGCTAATTTCAATATCTCCTCCGTCATAATACCTATTGCCGACAAAGATAACGTCAACATCTAGCGGGATTAACCCGAGCTGTCCCGACCGACTTAATCCCGACAGCGCGCGGTGAATTTTCAATTATCGGTACTCATCTTCTGCAAAAGGTACTCATCTTCTACAAAAGGTACTGATTTACAGTGCGGCATAATACAGAGGTTCTTATGTAAAAGTGCAGATGCTAAAAGTAATGTCATTCAAGTTGGAAGTGTCTAAATAAATTGGCTTTGTAACAATGGGCCAGAAAGGTAAAGGCGCTAACAATATTACAGACACAAAATAACTAGAGAATATTATGTCTGCAATTAAATTGGTTCCTGGTAATGCAGTTTCATAAATTAGTACCTGAAGTTCTGACAGTGCAAATGTTTCAAGCGTAGTCACTTCTCATTAGACTCCCATGAGTAGGCAAGTTTATGTTCAGTCAGATTAATAGGTGATGACTAGATACATAAGTACTGGTACATAATGGGATAAACTTAAAACTAATGTATGGGGGAGTGCGTGTTAAATTTGGTCCTCTAGCGGAAACAATCGATTCATCAGCAATTAGAAATGAGCATTTCGAATCAAAACTATCGATGCGCCAATCGAATCTCAGTTAATTTAACCACCGCGCTGGTTAATGGTCATTGAAACTATCGCGCGTAATAGACACATAGGTAGGTAATATGGATGCGTCGAACGTAATAACTTTTTCGCAATTAACGTGTGACAGTGATGTATTTCCGAGCGGTTTGATGAGTAGTTCCCTAACGATGATAATTATTATGAAGAGCTCGCTCGCTTCAGTCTGTAGATTCTCTGCCTCACGTTGCCACAGAAGATAGAACAGTACTGCGTACAGAAGCCTCACTTGAAAAGTATGAATCTTTGACTTTTACGAAATATCTGTAAAATATCTGTATGTATTCAAAAACTGCACTAGCCTTGGGCAACCTGCGTAGAATTGTAGCGTGGGTCTGTCTACAATTTCTACGCCACATCTTCATAAATAAAAGTGTTCCGCTTTGAAAGCTGCGCGCAGATATAGAGATTACAGAGGCTGTGTGTTACCATGTGTCATAATAATGTATGCCCGGTATGCGGTCTCCCTGCAGGTTGATCGATAAGGCCGCACGCTAAAAATCAACTGAATAAATAATTAAACGAAACCGCCAGAGATTAGAATCACAATCGCCAAAGTAGAAATAACTCTTCGATTCGATTTTTGCTGGTCGGCGACATGGGTAATTAAGATCGCAATAGGTTCTGAATTGTGTCTTGTTTTAAGCAAAACTATCTAGGCGCTTGCGATTTTAGTTAACTGTGTAAATGGGATAGCTGCTGAGGTGATTTAGTTATGGGAGATTTAGATGGGACGATTTTCGACGTGCGGCTGGTCGCTTACCAAATTGCCACACATATGAGCAACACAGCGCAAAACAAACCTTTAGGCGGCGAGCAATCACCTGAGACTGAGCATTTCCACGGTTGATTTTAGATAACCATCGCATGCGGCCTATCATCGTACGGCAAAAGTAGAAACCTACTCTACTTTGCGGTCTAGTCGTGCGGAACTCGACTCGTGTAAATCCTGCACATGCAACACACGGTAAAAATTGACGCATGTCCCTTAAGTATATTTTCATACCTCTACAGGTATACGTGTTGAAGTGCGTCAGACCAAACCTGACGTTAGAGGCAGAGGTGCATCGCTCACGACCTGCGACGTCTCGTCAAAGGGGAAACTTTACTAATTAGCAAATAAAGCAAATTGAAGTTACATTTCTGCTAAACGTGAGAGTTCAGTTTTGGCAAAATAGCTCTTTGAAACTGGAACTATTTGTAATTTAAGAATATCAGATGCATCAACTTATTTATTCCACGAACACAAAGTTATAGTTCAGAAAATGAAATAAGTACTTGCATACAATTTGTGAGAAAATAAGTAGATTTTTTATACAACTACTATGTTGATGAGTGAATAAATTAATGACTGAAAATTCTTTATTATTGATCGAGCGAAGCGAGATCTCTGAGTCAACTTGGGCAAATCGGCGTTGTATGTATGTATGTTTGTTTGTCCGAGGATAACTTTCGAAGCGTTTATCCGACCATCGTGAAATTTGGTATATATGTAGGTAATGATGGTACAATTTTGGTGTGACTCAATGAGCTAAAAATTTTGGGGGATTGCTGAGATATTAGGGTTCAAGAGGAGTAAAAAAAAATGAAAATGAGACTATTAGGTCAAGTGAGACGTCAAATTAAAGGTCTTCATTAGTAAATTTCGACCCCGTTTTTATTTTTAGTAAAGTTTTTGATGTTTTTGAGTTATTAGCCATAATAAAAACGAAACTTTGACAAAATTCACACGGTACACCAGTGACCCCACAGTGCTGTTATTTGGTATGCGTGTAGCTTATATATCACAAATATAGGCAAAAGTCTGAAATCTAGATAACTGCAATTTGTACTCCAAAAAAGAGTAACCAATTAACATGAACTCCCGTTACCTGTAATTTGAATGAAACTGCAGGTCAAGTTAGTTCGTTTTTATTTCGTGGTACTATCTTAATAGTCAAAGATTACTAATACATTTTTTTTATGGTAGACTCGCAAGATCTCAGTTCGGGGCGAACCTCTAGTACCTAACACGCAAGATACAACCAAATGAGAAACCAGTAAATGTATAATGGACGGTTTTATCGCTAAATAAAGCGATCTCTTGATGTTAAAGAAGTATTTGCGCCTATATGCCTTTTAAAAAGGCATTTAGCTACGAAACTCGCACAATAGATAGGTACCAGTTGTTTAATACCTACAGTTTCATTCAAATTATAGGTAACGGGAGTTCATGTAATCTGGTTATGCTTTTTTGGGGTATAAATTGCAGTTATTCTGGATTTCAGACTTTTGCCTATATTTGTGTCACTTAAGCTACACACAAACCAAATAACAGCACTGTGGGGTCACTGGTGTTACCCTGTGAATTTTGTCAAAGTTTTGTTTTTATTATGGTTAATAACTCAAAAACTACAAAAAATAAACTAAAAACAACAACAGGGTTGAAATGTACTAATGAAGACCTTTCATTTGACGTCCCACTTGACCTAAAAGTCTCATTTTAATTTTATTTACCCCTCTTGAACCCCAACATCTCAACAACCCCCTAACATTTTTAGCCCATTTAGTCACACCAAAATTGTGCCATCATTACCTACCTATATACCAAATTTCATTGTGATCGGATAAACGCTTCGAAAGTTATCCTCGGACAAACAAACATGCATACATACATACATACATACAACGCCGATTTGCCCAAGTTGATTTAGAGATCTCGCTTCGCTCGATCAATAATAGTTTTAGTATATTAATCTGCATTAACCCATTCGCGTACACGTAGCGTTCGCTATTCGTCTCGTAATTCGCGAATGTGTAATGCGGTATCACAACTTTTAGGCAATAATAATACTCTAAGCCAATTAAGTTGTGAATAGAGCCATTAAATTATTAATTGTACTTGCTATCTTTACATAACATAAAATGAAGTCGCTTCCGCTGTCTGTTACGAGTACCTTAGATCTTTTTTTTAACGACGCAACGGATTTTAATGTAGTTTTCAGCATTAGATAGAGTGATTCAAGACGCAGGGTAATATGAATAATACATACATACATAGTAACTGCAAAAGTAACTGCTTGTTTGTTACTTTTTCATAAATAAACGGCTAAACGGATCGTAATGAAATTTGCCAAGGAGATAGATTATATCCTGGGAAAGGACATAGGCTACTTTTTACTCGAGTGCGCTAAAATAGTGTAATGTTTTTATTGAAATACCACGCATGCGAAGCCGCGAGCGGGTCAGCTAGTTAAAAATAAATTAACATCATTGTGTAAATACTGGCATGAAAATTGTTTCACAAATATTATGTTTACTGTTTACAAAAGCTTGTTTAGATAAGGCTTTACGGCTGATATAATGTTACAGAATACATAATGTTACATTTGTGTCAAACTAAAACTAATTTCAGAGTAGATATACATTACGTGGGTTTGAGACTCTTACCAATGATGATATAACCTACCTTTACCTTTACATATGTACACATTAACATAAACAAAACTAAAATGAGCTAATTTCGATAGGCATGAGTAGGTGAATTGATAATACTATTTCAAGGATACGAACCGTAATGTAACCTTTGCATAAAGGCGAGCTTATTTTTAACTCGCTGAGGTTTATCATTGCTAATGAACTTGCGTAAACTGTATAATGACTGTACCTGAAAAGCATTACATAATATTTGGAAACCTTTTTCGTCATACATAGTGTCTTTTGGTCCATGATGAGGTTCAGTTTGTAAAGAAGTAGGTATATGTAGTGTAGACCAGGAGTTTGGATCTTATATCAAAAATATCGTAGAGAATTTAGTTTTTATTCTATAATATTGTTGACCAGCCGTGGTAGGTCCAGAAAAAGATGGAGAGACGACCTGGATGCATTCAAACCAGATTGGTCAGATTTGGCTGTGGACCGTGATGGATGGAAGGGAGATGGGGAGACCTTTGCCCAGCTGTGGGACAATATAGGTTAGTAAAAAAAAAATTGTTGATCAAGTGCCATAACATTCATCATGGTAATAATTTTACCGCGGCCACATTATATAACCACCTATGGTTTATATTTGCCATCCGATCTCACATTTGTCACTACGAAAACTACGCTTTATTTTTGGAAAGTTGTAACACAAAAGTGAGACCACGGCGAAGGTTCACGTTTTATATCTGTGTCTGTATAATTCGTGACATGAATGATGGATACACACAGCACATTCGCCGAATCCTTATAATGTGACCGCGGTATAGTATAATTATGAATGTTATAGCGAAGTGATAGACTAGCATGAAACACTTTTAAGCGACCACCAGCGACCGCCAGCGGCTTCGCACGCGTTGCTTGTCAACAAGAAGTGTTAATCCAGGTTATAATCTAAGTACATACCAAATTTCATTGAAATCGGTTCAGCCGTTACATCGCGATTAAGTAATAAACAAACATTGAAACTTTCGCATTTACAATATTAGTGTAATTAGTTCATTATCATAATCATATCAGCCGTAGGACGCTGAACATATATCTTCTTCATATATATCCAGAGCGACCGTTATGATGCAG
Source organism: Philereme transversata (assembly GCA_963924445.1). Classification (NCBI taxonomy): domain Eukaryota; kingdom Metazoa; phylum Arthropoda; class Insecta; order Lepidoptera; family Geometridae; genus Philereme; species Philereme transversata. Next base: position 13,474,464 of record OZ004353.1, read on the forward strand.
CCTGCACCCAACGGATCCCAGAAACCTTTATCAGGTCGTCTTTCCATTTAGTTAGAGGGGCGTCCTCCGCTTTGCTTTCCAGTGCGTAGTCTCCACTCGAGAACCTATCTGCCCAAATGGCCGTCAGTTCGCGGTGTGTGCCCCGCCCACTGCCACTTCAGCTTGCATTCATCTGGGCCATACCATAAAATTAGTACATTCCGACGTAATTTATAAATTTTCTGTTAGTGCTTGCTCATACTAATAAATAAATATATAATAAATAATCGTCGTTATCAAGGCTGCCGAGTTAAAACGGGATTGGGCGGGTCATGTCTCCCGCATGCAAGCAAATAGGTGGGCTAAGGTCGTAACTGGATGGATCCCGGTGAATGGAAAGCGACACCGTGGAAGGCCTAAGAAGCGTTGGCGCGATGATTTGTACGCTTGTTATAGGGACTGGCGGGATTTGGGACAGGATCCAGATAAGTGGGGAGATGAGGGGGAGGCCTTTGCCCAGCAATAGGACAGCATAGGTTAGATAAAAAAAAAATAATAAATAATATCATATAGGATAAATAAAGAAATAAATGGTGGCAAGAAAAATCGAGTATAGCGTAATTTTACGCTTAACCAATATTAATGTGTTGATTGCTTATATTTATTTAGAGAAAAAAACATATTTTACACAAGTATGTACATAATGAGATGAGGAAAAAGATGTGCATGTTTGGTACATTAGCATAAAAAAAACACCCACTACTTAAAAGGCATTGCTCGAAATTTACTATTGCAGTGCAGTCATTCAATCTTCCACGTGCTACGGCGTAGCATCGTAGCACAATACCGTAGAACTTGTAGCACGTAGAGTATTGCCTTTAAACGAAAGTGCGAATAAACTCAAGTTAAATCATGACCTTCTTAACAAGATGCTTTCGATTCGATTTACGTTTCGGTAGTTCGATTTGCTGTTGATAAGATAAGAATTGAAATGTTTTATTATTTCCCTCCCGTCTGCATAAATGAGGGTAATGTTTTTAGGGTGTATGTATGTAGATATGTCTGTTCATTTAGCGCATCGTGTAGGCTGAACAGCTTGACGAATTTTGACCTTCACGAAAGTGACATGGCTATATAATGTTTCAAGAAGAACAAAAAATTATCATAACCGATCGAGTGATGTATCAAAATGAAGGTACCTTGTAAAAAATATAATTTAAGAAAAACGTGAAAATAAAAGATTATTAAAACAATAAAAAAATCCGATTGCAAAACAAACTAAAAAGAGGTAAACAAGTTTGCACATTATGATAATAGTGCAGGTGCCGGGGACTATAATCAGTATTAATAATGGCCTAACTATTAATATCTGTGATGTGATGACACTAAATTTGCGGCGTTATTAATGAGTATTATATTAGTTTAACCCTCATTTTTATAAATACCGGATTTATCACGTACCGCTTGATCAGTGTTTCGACCGACAATGTTAGATTAGCCCTTTTCAGTTGGTTTTGCAATCAGGTTTATAATGATGTTTTTTTCTAATTAAAGATGTCGTACTAAAAAGAAGGAGTTCTATTCTGACCTATGATATACTAGTGGTTCGCCCCGGACTGAGATCTCGCGAGTCTACCATAAAAACAAAAAAAAAATTCATTATCTTTGACTATCAAAATAGTGACACGAAATGTAACCATCTAACTTGACCTACAGTTTCATTCAAATTACAGGTAACGGGAGTTCATGTCAATTGGTTATATTTTTTGGGGTACAAATTGCAGTTATTCTAGATTTCAGACTTTTGCCTATATTTGTGATACATAAGCTACACGTATACCAAATTACAGCACTGTGGGGTCACTGGTGTACCCTGTGAATTTTGTCAATGTTTCGTTTTTATTATGGCTAATAACTCAAAAACTACAAAAGTTAAACTAAAAATAAGAACAGGGTTCAAATGTACTAATGAATACCTTTCATTTAATGTCCCACTTGACCTAATAGTCTCATTTTCATTTTTTTTTACCCCTCTTGAACCCTAATTTTTAGCTCATTGAGTCACACCAAAATTGTGCCATCATTATCTACCTATATACCAAATTTCACGATGATCGGATAAACGCTTCGAAAGTTATCCTCGGACAAACAAACATACATACATACATACAACGCCGATTTGCCCAAATTGATTTGGAGATCTCGCTTCGCTCGATCAATAAATAGGTGAAGAGAAAACTTTGTACTCCTTTTTGTGCGCAAGAAGGGGTGTGAGATTTGGCATCGTTAAAGTTTATGGAGAAGGAAGGGCAAATGATAAAAGTTAAGGTAAAAAAAATACTTACGGTCGAATTTCGACCACTGTGCGAGCAACTAGTTTTATTATAGCTTCAAGAACCACCTATGGGTAACTTACCATTCGATCACACAATTGTTTCTACAAAAACTACGCCTTATTTTTACAAAGTTATAACACCAAAGTGAGACCACAATATTCCCGTTTCCCGAATATAAAAAATAACCATTCCTATAAAAATAATTCCTTAATCACAAAACAAGTTAGGAGCATGTGTTGCGATAAGGGACTCGCAGCATCACATAATAAGGGTACGGTTTGATGAGCAGAGGTCCCGACATTACGATCGCGGGTAAGCTTACAAGAGCCCCTGTTAATTGAACCAAAATGCAGGCGGAAGTTTGCTCGAGCGTTTAAGATCGGTAACAGAGTTGTGGGTGACCCGCCGCGCTAGGCGGCTGAGCGGCTGGGCGGCCCGCCGAGCGGGCAGCTTATAATCCCTCTTAATGCCGTCGCAGACTACTTCGGAAATTTGATTGAGTTTGTACTCAGTTTGTAATATTCTAGGTTTGGACTTACCTTTAGAAACCACTGATATTGGGACCAACAAGGTGAGCTCTGCGCTAATATGGTTTTCAGATTGTTCAATTGTTTATACACTATCAGCTTGTAGAATGCTTTTAAAAAATCGCTATAATCAGGGCTAAAACTAGCTTAGTAAAAAGTTTAGCATAGATCCTTTAGCGATAAACCCGCCTATTATACTTAGATGTTTATTTGTTTTATTTCCTCATTATATCTAGCTTGTACGGTTTTATTTTGAAGTTTCATACATTCATACATAATTATAATGTACATTTAGAGTACATATTATGAATGTAAAGGTAGTACTTTTTATGATTTGATGAAGGATACAACTTTAAAGTTGCACTGAGTTAAAAAAACCGCTCAAAGGTAATAAAAAAACATTAATTTAAATAAAACGGAACGCATCACATTCGAATATTTTTACTCAGCATTCATGTTCGTGTCGCTGCACTTATTTACGGCGAGCACTGTTTTAAAATGAAATGATTTACATAAAATATGTACATTTGTACATCTGTTATCCAGTCTTGGCGGGAACGGGTGCATTTGACATGCGATTTATGATTTTAATAAAACTCAGTCGACGCGATAAAGATGGCCTGACATAATATAACGCACATTGAGATATATCTCGCATAGTAAGAAATATAAGTTATTACTTAGTAAATTATTATAGGTCCTACTAAAATTACCACGACAATACATTTTATTAACTAACTCAAAAATGTGGCGCAGTGGGCGAATAGCTGGCTGAGACGCAGCAGGTAGCGGGTTCGATTCCCGCCGTGGAACAAATGTTTGTATGATCTACAGGTATTTCTTCTGGGTCTGGATGTTTTTCTATATATTATCAGTATGTATTTCCAAAAAAAGTATGTAAGTTATCTAATTCCCATAGTACAAGCTCTGCTTAGTTTGGGGCTAGATAGCGCTGTGTGAAAAAGAGAAAAAAGAAAAAGAAGAAGAAGATTAATTCATACTAATTTTATCGCATAAAAAAGTTTATATGAGCTAGTGATCAACACAGGTATTATTTTTTTTCATATACCACCTTTGCTGGCCACTAGATCATATTTCTATACTTTTTTATCAGTTCTCTCAATCACATTTTTTGAATCCATTGATTCTGTTTACGAAAATAAATCTCCCTATATATTATACGTTACTGAATCGCAACTTTACAACCTAAATTGTAATTTTCATTATAAATAAACTAATGAGTATCTATTACAACGTGTTATGTTATGCACGACATTAAATAATAACACGGGTAGGGCTAATGGCTAGTATTGTTGTAAAACAGTTTTTTTAATGCGTAAATTAAAAAAAACAATCAAACAAACTTAATATCAAGTCCTAAAAATATCAATGCAACAGCCTGTATAAAATAGAAACTGACAAAGCGGCATCGTCATATAGACACCGCCAATTTGCTCTTTAAAAATGTTTTGGAAATGTTTTGCATACTGGAAGAATATTCTAGTATTAAACCCAACTCTAAAATCTGTAAATACTATTGGGGATGTGTGATATGAATTAATGTCGTACCTAAAAAAACAGGTTGTGTAATGTTATGAATAATTTTCTTGATTTATAAAATAAATACTGAGATGAGATAGATAAACATAAATTATACGATTTATTTGTAAATATTGTTTTGATGGTACCTACTTTCTATTTAATAATTTGTTCACAAACACAAATAAAAAAAGAAATCAGGCGGTGATAGATTCTATCGTATGAGATCATATTATTATCATGTGAAGAATAAGTTCAGCCCAACAGTAGATTACTTACTAGTTAGGTAATGTGCTGATGAACTTCAGGCTGTCAGTTAGCAATTAATTCTCTTATCATACGTTTTAGAGAGAAGGTATCTTGCACCAAAGTATTGAGCCAAATGTAAGGGGTACATTTATTTAGAGGAAAGAGGTCGCAGGTCGCAGCGATGACAATGGCACATTGAGTGTAACGTGTGTCATTTATTCACAACTGCGGCAGAGTTAATGTTTTAGAAAAGCCTAATGGGTGTTATCCTTTAACCCTGTTTGACAATAAACATGGAAGCGGTCCCTCGAGCGACGTGATATGTGCAGATTAGCGACTTATAAACTTCATGAAAAACATTTATGTGCGGTGCCTAAGCCGAGCTCACTCACAGAATAGCCTGTTTTTGCTGTAATGGCCACGTCGGTAAACCAACCTTTGAAAACAGTTTCTACTTACTCCGAATATAAATAAAGTAATAAGTTTATACAGTAATTTAATTGCTTAATTAATCATAAAACCTCTCTCGTTGTTTGAGTATATCAAAAATGAAATACGCTAATTAAAAAACGTATTGGATGTAGTGAGGTTCTGTTGATATTTCATTAGCAAGCATTGTTTGTGTTCGCAGTCGCGCGAATCACATTGGATATTTTTGCGAGGCTGTAGTAAAAAGCGACGAGGTTGAAATTAGACCCTCTTAGAGGTGACCTAATTCTATATAATCAAATTTTCTTTTCTCATTTGAACCGCGGTAAGCAAAAAGTTTTACGTAGGTGTTACAAAATTATTACTCCTGTGAGAATCTCTTATTTTAAATAAGGAAGCGATTTTAGACTAGCCATAAATATTTGTTCTTTAGAAATTTTATAGTGGTGGACATAGAATATAAAAAAACTGTCTAGTTAAGTTCTATACCAAGAAATATCCCACAGCGGTACATGCCAAGTAAAATAATAAACTGCCCTCTATGTCATTAGATCACTGTTATAAGCTCGTAAGTACACGCTTACCTACCAGACACACATACCCACACATACACACACTACCACCCACCCTTACACATACACACACCACCATACACTCATTGACACACTACTACAAACTCACACACCTTCGAACCCTCACACACGTAGACCCCCTCGTACACACTACTACACCCATTTACACCCTCAAGGACACAAACCCACTCCCCTAAAACACTCTAAAACACACTCACACTTACACAAAAAAGCTGAGTTACCATGGCATACCATATTTATTTATATAAATTTTCTTTACTATATATTTTTCTTTTTTAAATCAATTTTGTAAATAGTTGAATTGGTATACTTACTTGTAATCAGGAACGTCAAACTCATTTAATTGTATGTACGGGCAATGGAAACTGCGACACAGTATTTTACTAATGCAGTTTTCAGTATTCACATTGTTTAAGTTACATTTAGAAAGTTCACTGAAATAAATAAATTATTACAAATATTCAAAATATATTTGTAATTATAAATATATATATGTATATCAGGTAGAGCGATAGGAAGCGGGCGGTATATAGCCCATAAGCTTTTTTTTATACCTCGCAAAGTCGCGGGTCTATGCTAGTATTTCTATAAATACGAAAAGTCGCATGTAAAGTTTTAAGTTATATATGCATTAAGTGGTTAGTTTGCAGCTAGTTCACAACGTTTTAAGTACACTTATACTTAGAACAATTAAGATCTTTACTCTCTCAGCGCCTTTTAAACATTAAATTTTGGTAAATGATTGCGGATGCTAAGAGCAGACAGCCTTGCAGTTTAACCCTAAAACAAATCCCGATGGGTCTAAATAATCGGAAATATAAACTCTTATGGCTCCTGAAGTTTTCGTACTCTTCTTACACCAGGTAAAAAGGTTTGCATTAGAGTATACATTATCATATCAGCCACTGCTAAACATAGGCCTCCCCTGTGGCGTTTCGGCTACAGATAGGGTAGGTAGGTAGGTCCTACAGGATGTGGAATCAAAAACTGGTTAAAGTTCCACACTTGTAATGCCCATTAATAATTACACAGCTGCACAGATTCGCACTTAAGGTGGATATGTAGGAAGCACACTGAATCACTGGTCTGCGAAGCGACGGGGTCCAGGTCCAGGACACATACTCTAGGTGGCAGGCTCGATCCAGGAACGTAGCTGCAGTAGGTATCGCTCGCCTACTCGGCAAGGTAAGGTCATTGTCGCCATGACAAGGCAATCTAGCCATCCAGTAGTAGGTACAGATGGATCCTGGAAGGAGTGAGCACAGCCTTAGAAGGCATCCAGAACATAAGCTGTCTACCACGCCTCGCGCTATATACGAGGCATGCCTTTGAAGTTTTGTCGTTTGAGAAAAAAACACAACTAGAACCTTATAGTGCTTTTTATTGTTTTTCAAAGTATTCACCGCGTAGCTTAATACACTTTTACATTCGCTCAAACCAATTATTATAACATTTATTCCACTCTAAAGTGGGGGTGTTCAAAATGGCTGACTTGAAAGCGTCGACTGCTTCTTCACCGGACTGGAACCTTTGACCACGAAGACTTTTCTTAATTTTAGAAAATGTAAAGAAATCGTTAGGGCTTATGTCAGGACTGTATGGAGGATGGTCAAGAATTTCTAGTTTTTCCTGCTTCAAATACTCAATCGTTTGACGAGCGCTGGGTGAGCTTGCGTTGTCGTGGTGCAGGATGATGCGTCGCTTTGGGTTAGATTTTCGAAGTTCGGCGATGACTTCTGGTAAAAAAACTGTGGTATACCACTCTACGTTAACCGGTCTACGATCTTCAAGTGCAATAGTCGCAACATGGCCGGTTTTTCCAACGAACGTGGCCACCATCTTCTTTGAAGTGCTTCGAGAACGAACAACTTTAGTCGGCTTTGGCTCGTCTTGAAAGACCCAAATTGTAGATTGTTGTTTGGAATCAGGGTCGTAGGCATAGATCCAAAATTCATCACCACTGATGATGTCGTAGACGTGATTTGACTCTCCTTGGTTGAACCTTTGCAGAGTTGTTGGTTGGTGGACTCCCTTTTCCGCATTCAAACTCTGTATGTGGTCCATTATGCGTGAGAGAGTTGACTATATGGATAGCCAGCCTAACTCCGACCAGAAGCGCAGAAGTTTCCTGGGGTCTTCGCAGGCTTCACGGAGTGACCTTGGATTGTCCAGGATTTCTGCACGTTGTGCTGTAACCCCCACGCATTCCAGGACTACGTGGGCAGCTGATTCTTCTTCGGTGAGACATGCCCTGCAGAGTGGGCTGTCTGTTGCTCCGATGGTGTAGAGGTGTTTGTTCAGGGGACCATGTCCTGTAAGGGTCCCCACGATGATTCGAAGGTCCGGTCTTTGAAGGTTGAGCAGTCGACGTGTCAGTCGTGGCGAGACGGCCGGCAGAGCCATCCTCGACTGTCTGCAGTCCATGGTCTGTGCCCAGCGTTCGTTGTGTAGGTTTAGAGTACGATTCCGTATCCATGCTCGTAGCTGAGTGAAAGGTAGAGGGAGAAATGGAGGTGGTCCTATAGCCGTGGTTTCCAATCCTCTTCTAGCTAGTTCATCTGCAGCATCGTTGCCTAGTGATCCGCTATGCCCCTTGATCCATTGTAAGATCACCTTGTTTTTTGTGGCAATTCTTTCTAGGGCTAAGTGGCATTCGTAAACAAGCTTGGAGTTATAGCTGTGACTCTCCAGAGCTTTGAGTGTTGCTGTACTGTCGGAGAGTATTCGTATGGTGTAGTCTTTGATCTCTCTCCTGTTTATTGCGGTAGCTGCTTCGGTAATGGCCATGCATTCACATTGGAAGATGGAACTATGTATACCTAGTGTCATTGATATACTTATGTTGAGATCCAATGAATGAATTCCCGCGCCCGTTCCCTGTTTGGTTTTTGAGCCATCGGTGTAAACGCGGACTTCATTGGTTCCTGATTGGTCTCTCTGTTCCTCGTAGAGTTGTATGTTATAGTGTTTTTGGAATATCTGTTGTCTTGGGATCTTGTCGCACGGGGCGGCTAGTAGTGGTTCGTAGGCTATCGCTCGCTCTAAGATAGATGCGTGCAGACTCCTTGTGTTACCCCACAGTCCCTGGTGTTTAAGTCTTATAGCGGCCATCATCGCTTCTTGTTGTATATAAAGATCTAGAGGAGCCAACCCTAAAATAATCTCAAGGGCGGCTGTTGGTGTTGTTCTCATGCAACCTGATATTGCAGAACATGCGTGTCTTTGGAATCTCTGCAGCTTGGTAATGACAGTACTGAGTTCAGTACGGGTCCACCAAACAATAGAGCCATATGTTAGTGCCGGCCTTATTACAGCTGTGTAAAGCCACAGTGTTATTTTTGGGGAGAGTCCCCAGGTTTTTCCAAGCATTCTGCTGCATTGAAAGAAACTGGTACATGCTCGTTGCAGCTTGTAGTCAAGGTGTTTGTTCCACAGTACCTTTGCAGAGTTTTCTTACACCATCTGACGCGGGCCGCCTTGTGATCGTCGGAAAGCAGATGCGGTATCCAACGGCAAACTAGCTTTCTCACACCAAGCGCTCCATGCAAGATCTTCTGAGTGGGTGTCCCTGAGATGCCTAATAGAGCCTATATCTCTCGATACGTCACATGACGATCTTCAAGAATTAGTTGTCTCACAGTAATGATGTTATCTTCAGTGAAGGCGGATTTTGGCCGTCCTTCGCGAGATTTGTCACTAAAGCTAGTATGTCCACGCTGGAATTCTAAATACCAGCGTTCGACAGCCCGCAGACATGGGGCTTCATCACTGAACACAGATGTTAGCTCTTCAAAACACTGAAGCCGTGTCAAGCCTCTTCTAAAGTTGTAGAAAATTATTGCACGAACATTTTCCTTAGAAAGATTCATTTTTGTACGTAACCTGACAGATTTCAATCGACGCTGTGACTAAACAATAGCGTTAATCCTAATACTTTCAACTGTTTTGAGATTCAAATTTTAAACACATTCGAATATAGAACAGTTCCAAATTCAAAATTGCCGGGAAATATGGAATCGACAGAACTTAAAAGGCATGCCTAGTAGGTGATACTGTAGTCGACCGCTTGGGTGCAAGGTCCAGCGATTCGAGTGTTTGAAATTGAGGGTGGATAATTAGTTATCGTGTTCATTTTCGTGTTATCAGTTAGCGTGGCTGGCAGATAGCTTTTTATGTACAGACAATATAGACTAGGCAGGTAGACATACAGCAGTGGCATTAGATATAATAGATTCACCCCAGCGGGATCCTAGAACAATCGAAGAACAAAAGAAATAGCACGATTTGAAGTTATGGTAATTAAAACAGATACACGTCCAATCGCTAGCGCTTCCACGGGCGTCTATCGGGCTCAGCCATCAAACAAAATAGATGCGCTTGCATTCCGATGTCGGTTAGCGTTCCGTGGCTGCGCGCGGTCGGAAGTAAAAACCTTTTTCGTTGTGTTTAATTTTGAGGTTCCGTATAGATGCGTACTTAGATTAGTTTGTTTTTTTACAATGGATTTAGCTAGTTTTGAGTTAATATTGTAACGGCACTAGGCGCAACGTTACACTCCCATAAATTTTCAGAGTGACTGATCTTTTGCGGTCTGCTTCTAACGGTTCCAAAAAAGCTTTAATAAGTGGTTTTCCACCTAGTGGAGTCCTATGTGCGGTGCGTGGTCTCCACCCAAGAACCTTTCTGCTCCAACGCCCGTCAGAGATATCAATGCCCATTGTCCCCAGAGCATTAGCAAGTTAAATTGGCAGCAGCCTACTGCCACTTTAGCTTGCACACATATCTTATTTTTTTAAATATTCATTGCGCCAAAAACAAACTTTTTTATGTATTGCAATATAAGGATCAGTTTATAAAAACTTAATATAAACGTGGTAGACTCTTGGAGGTTGGTATATCTCTTCATTTCTTAAATCAGCAACATTACTTGTCATACGTTCTGTGGATTTTAAGCAAACGCTAATGTGTACCAGTTAAGTGCTCCACAAATGTTTGGTGTCTCGGGACGATAGGCTTAGTGTAACGCAAGCAGTGAACTTGGAATTTACTATTTAAAGCACGATAGACTGACGATTAAAGTCCTAAACTTCGAGTCAGTTTTCCTACAAGATATTACTAGTTATATTTTAATGTGTATGTGTATTTTAGTGAGCATAATATATCGTGAAAGCTTTATTAGCAGGTGTGGTTGGTATATTAAGGGTAGACATGGGTAAGTGGGTACTTTATTCAACCACTTATTTTAATACATTCATGATTTATAAGCGCAAACCATAAATAAGCCTATTCTATTTCTACGACAGTACCTACCCATTTAATCCCAGCTACGTGTATATAACTATTATTTTAAACTAGCTGTATGCCCATGACTTCGTCTGCAATTTTCTGCATCTCGACAATAGCGCCACCTACCGAGTCCAGTTGTGAATCTAAACCATCCGGGGACCCACTCTACAAAAAAACAAAAAACACAAAAAAAAACATCAAAATCGCTAAAGTCATTCTCAAGTTATTGCGCGACCAAGGGAAAGAAGGATTCATTTTTATATATGTATTAGCTGGCCTGCCGAACTTCGTACTGCCTTGACATGCATATGACGCGGGCTGCCAATGTACGTTACCCCGGTAGAATTGTCAATCGGCCATCATAAGCTGCATTTTGAAGAAAATAAACAATACACATCATTTAACATCTAATAGGTTCGTTAGCATTGTTCACCATCTACGGACGAGTAGCCGATTCGAACTCACAACCTCTTGCATGTCAATGACATGCAAGAGTTTGTGGGTTCGAATCCTACTGTTCAATGCTTGCACAATCTGCAACTATTTCAGGAGCCCTTTTAGCTGTTTATTTATTTATATATCATCTTCACTTTACAGAAAATTCTGGATATCTAGTTTTTAACAGCTACGGCTTTATAAAAGCAGTCAGATTTACCTTTGAGTGCTTTTGAGTGTAATATATGTGTTACAAAATTCGCTATTTATTTAGGACGGTCACACAGGTAGTCAATATCCAAGAATCCTAAATGCTTTAATTCCTGAAGGTATGTAAATAAGTGTCCCTTTAAATCTTGGCGTAATTTTGTAGCGAAACCCTGAAAAAAATAAAACAATCAAAGCATCCCCTAGGGTGCCTTGTAAGAGTCGTTCTTAGACATAAATTGCTCTGTAGCTATTTGCTTAGGCCCGATACACGAGTATCCTGTTTGTGCTTGGGATCGAGGCAAACTTGAAATGGAGCATGCAGGTGTGTTTGTTGATACTCTGCGGTAATTTGTAATGGACTTTTATACATGTTGTATACCATGGTACTAAAAGCACGAGCTTATTTTATTATAAATAATAAATAAATAAATAAATAATAATAATAATAAAATCTTTATTCATTTTTCATATTGCTGAGATTAACATTACAGATTAGTATCTACTTTAGGTAACACTTTATACATTGCCTGAACTAGGATAACCTGTATCTCAGGCAAAAAAAAACTGGACTGGTGTAACTAATGAATACTCAAATTAACAAAACTTAGAATCTATTTACATAATGAAAAAGATAACTAAAAAAACTAAGTGCACACGTGCTATACAATATTTAAAATCCTACTTTATTACGGTTAGTAACTCCTCAGTTTCCTCGTAAGATAGATTGGATAGAGCAGACTGTAAGGCTCTTTTACAGTTTGAGAAATTCATTGAATGGATGCTTAATTTACGATTTATCCTTTTGTACAGGTATGGTCCTAGGAACATTAAAAATCTGGATGCAAAAGCATGTTTTATTGGGGTGTTGTTACTGCGGACTATATCTTTTCGTCTTTTGCTAGTACTTTTAGTGCTATAGGGAAGTGCTCTGTGCTGCCTTAAAACTACGTTTAGTATAAATAGTTGCCTAACTGTTAGAACTTTACATGACTTATATAATAAGTTGGTTGGATAGAGAAAGGGACGAAAAGTGGATACCTTAAGGATTGCTCTTTGTGCCCTTTCTGCGGCTAATAAAAAGGTTTTACACGCTCCTCCCCAAGATGTTATACAGTACAGTATTATCATTTAAGTCAGGTAACAAGTCAATATAATCAATAAGTCAATAGTAGACGACCTCTGTGGCGCAGTGGGCGAATAGCCAGCTGAGACGCAGGAGGTAGTGGGTTCGATTCCCGCCGCGAAACAAATGTTTGCATGATCTACAGATATTTGCTCCGGGTCTGGTTGTTTTTCTATATATTATAAGTATGCTTTTACAAAAAAAAAGTATATAAGTATCAGTTATCTGGTTCCCATAGTACAAGCTCTGCTTAATTTAGGACTGGATAGCGCTGTGTGAAATGTCCAGCAATATTTATTTATTTATTAATATTACTGCAACACTGACAGCAAAAAATAGTTCTAACTTTTACTAGGTACTGCAGGTAGGTAGGTTCATGATTTCCATTAATCTAATAGAATAAGTTCAACTAACTTAGACTGCTTCGTTTTCTACCTAATTGAAAAAAAAAACATGATCAAACCAAGTTGTGAAGAAGAATAACAACGTTGGGATAAAGCAACTCAAGATATTTTTCTCAGGCGTTTAATATTTTAAGATAAATAAATAATATATAAATATTGCTGGACATTTCACACATCGCTACCTAGCCCCAGACTAAGCAGAGCTTGTACTATGGGAACCAGATAACTGATAGAATACTTATATACATTTTTTTGTCAATATATACTTATAATATATAGAGAAACAACCAGACATGGAACACATATCTGTAGATCATGCTAAAATTTGTTCCGCGGCGGGAAGCGAACCCCCTACCTCCTGCGTCTTAGCCGGCTATTCGCCCACTGCACCTCGGAGGTCGTCAGAGAGAGTAAAATATACGCATATCACATCGATAAACAACTCACTTTCACAACTATTCATTGACCATTTACATTTTTAACACTTCCAAATTGATGTAGCGATATCGTTTACTAAATTCGACGTTGTGCGTTGGATATTTGACATTTAAATGTCAAAGCCTTAACCATTCCCGTGTTATGAGTTAAATTCATGACACATTGATACGAGGTATAAATTATTTATGCAAATAAGCGAATTTAGCTCTATCTAGCGCTGAATTCGTAGTCAGTTATTAATATCAAATTAAAAATACTTACAAGTGGGTTATATATTTGATTCGAAATTAATTAATTACGAATGAGACGTTATAAATTGTTGATTTTCAACTATTCCCAGGAAATATAGTCCATAAGTAAGTGTCTGAAATATAATCTAGTCCCGCCTAGTCTTGAATTTTTGAGATGGTTTTAAAAATCTTGAAATATAATAGCCTAGACGTTTCATTTAGCAGTCTCTGAAATGTATTACCGGTCTCAATACAGCAAGCTCCATCATTAGTCACATTTAAAACAAGAGTACCTACAAGTTTTATCTCAGAAACGGCGTAGTATCGCTATACGAGTAGATATGTATGTTTATGTATTTTTATTTTATTTTATTTGTTTTAGATATATTATTGTCAATGTAGGTATAGTTTTTTTTGACGACCTCCATGGTGCAGTGGGCGAATAGCCGCAACGCAACGGCTGCAACGCAGGAGGTAGCGGGTTCGATTCCCGCCGCGGAACAAATGTTTGCATGATATACAGATATTTGTTCCGGATCTGGATGTTGGATTATATGTTATAAGTATGTATTAAAAAAAAGTCCATTATTGTAATATAAAAAAAACTAATTCATCCAAAGGTTGTCTGGAAGAAATCGCTTCGAAGCGATAAGACCGCCCATTGTACTTGTTGCGTTGTGAATTTTTATTGAATAAAAAATATTGCTGGACTTTTCACACAGTGCTATCTAGCCCCAAACTAAGCAGAGCTTACTATTGGAATCAGATAACTGAACCCGCATCCTCCTGCATCTCAGCCGGCTATTCGCCCACTGTGACACAGAAGATGGCATGTATGTAACAAACATATCTGTTATTACATCTTTTGTTGTATACAATAAAGTGTTTGTATTCATTCATTCATTCAGTGAAAGCTCTCTAAATGATTTTGTTTGTTATTTTTTGTCGATCTAAACCATGGTCAGAATTCCTGTGGAGTAAGACAGACGCGGCCGCTGCAAGGGACCAACAACGCACGCGGCCGCCACACAAAGCCCCCACAAGATAATGGATATTGCTTTTCTTGCGAGTTTCAAAGCAGCCTACTTCGGAACCTCTCATAATCCGCTTACGGCTCCTGGCAAGTAGGTTCCTACGTTATTGTGCTTTAGTGGAAACATTTCCCGTGTGTACGATATCCGCGTCTACAGTTACTTACGGAACATGATACGGCTTTGCCAACTGAGAGGTAAACGACGATTTATCTTGTGTCTGCTTATGTAGGTACCAATTATTATAAGTTATCGAAATAGGTTCATTTTATTACGCTATTTTTAGGACAACTTGTTAATATTTACAGGAGTGACTAATTGGTAAACATACTGAGCTTTGATTGTTATCATAGCCACAATTGTTGTGCGCAAAATAAACAAATATAATGCGATAATTAGCTTTCCGTCTTGCTAATTAGCCTAGCCTTTCTTGGTTGTGAGTCTGACAGGTGTGTCCACCACACAGTACCGCGTCGACTCAATTATCCACAGTGGGCTCCATAAATTCGTGTTCACCGCCCACACGGCAATTACTGTCGGCACTCATCCGCAAAACGATGTTAATAGTCCTCTGATTCCTACATTTATCTCCGCACTATTGTAGTTCACTTCACCCTTAATTATTTTCCTTGTAATATGTTTTCTAGGGTCTGGTGCTTACCTGAAACACTTGGGCATTAATGGAAACAGCGATATATAGTTATTTTTTCGGAGTTGCGATATGACTGTTAAAGTACAGTGTGTTGTACCTTCAACCATGTTTAGATAGATTTATAATACTTTATTGCACACCATAAACAATATCACAATTTAAAAATGAATGTATACATATATATATAGTTGTATTTAAACTTACAGCAAGGATACGATTCGATGAAGTTGGTTAAAAATAGCAAATAAACAATATGCTAATTCTAGTTCTTTTAACGTCGCTAGCACTTCTATCTGCTCTCTGTATTCTGTGGTTCAACCTAACGGTCTGGGTTATCTTGCTAACGTTTTGGCAAAACATAATGACGGCAGAATGTTCAAGACAAGTGGGGAGGGGATTAGAGTAACCACTCGCGTAGTGGGTGTTCTTACGCAAATTTACGACCAATCTGAGATTATGCAAATAACTTCATTTTAAATTATACTCGGCGAAGTTTTCGGGTAAATATTAAAAGGGTAACGGAGAAGAGTGAAGCGGCTGTCCTAAATCTTATCATAATCTTTTATGTAATAATAAATGATGTTTATGCTTTACTGTTGTAAATGAAGAAACTTTTATAAATAAAATCTGTATAATTCATTTCATAATAATCACAGGATTTGTCGATTCACTAGAGCGGCAATCATTCAAGTTTTTCGCAAGTCGAAAAAATTGCGGTTTGTTACGACATCTCTGGTCGGGAATGTTTCGCAGTCGGCCAGGGTAATCCTCATTCGTTTCATCTCAGGGGACGTGATACAACGGCCAGCGAACCGTGCGAAGCCATCATTGGTAGCAATATGCCCTTATTCATCGAACATTGTTACGATATTTCTGACCCGATGCTTTGATACCTTTCGATACAGCTTTCCGCACCTATTCCGTACGCAACTGATGAGAATAGTTACGTCGGCGATTTTATTCCGAGAAACGTGTAACGGAAATAAAAGCCTCATTCTATTAGTTCGTTCGTACCTATGCTGACTCCGGGCAGCTGGGTCGCCGGAAACTTTATTCTATGTTATACCAGACCGTCCTAACCGTATGTAATGCGGTGTATACATTTCATTTGTTTGCTTGACGTGATTGATGATATACACATTGTAATTTTATCTCTGTACCTACTAGCTGACCCGCCGAACTTCGTACCACCTTGACATGCATATGACGGTAGAATTGTCAATCGGCCATCATTAGCTACATCTATGTATGAGAAAATATATTTTCGTCATAATTCCCTGATCCCACCATCTCCATTCTATCATCGGTCAACCAGACGCTCTAAGTCGCGAGTGAATAGGTTTCTTCTAGGCAAGCGTGTACCATCGTAGACTGCGTCATCTCTTACCATCAGGCGAGATCGTGGTCAAACGTAAGACTAAAATGTATAAAAAAGTTGTGTGAATTTTCAAATATTTAATAGTGTTTCTGCTATTCGGGGCGGAGACAAATCCAACAAATCAAAGATCTTCAAAATCGGTCCAGCCGTTCTTGAGTTATAAATGGTGTAACTGGATCGACTTTGTTTTATATACCTATATAGATATAGATTATTAGTTAGTTGGCACATTGTTATTTCATACGATAACATTTTTGTGCAACTACGCCCCTTAGACTTTTCCATAAGTGTCCCGCGCCGTAGCACAATCAATACCGGACAAATCCGGTCCGAGTAAGTACCTACTCTTATAATAGATGTTCATTTCAAAATAACTAGCTTTCATGTGTCCTGTTCTCGTATTGTTTAAAACTTTAAGTTTTGATTTTATTTTAATAATTATTTGTATTTAGTCTATGTGCAATAAAACAAAGTTTATATATCTGTAAAACTCATTGGCAGGTAAAATCCATTCATTATAATAATTACTCTTATCAAGAAACTCGAACAAGGCATTTAAGTACTAAGAAGTAAAGTCGGAAAATAAAGAGATAAAGTCGTAGGCAAAGTTGGACTGCCAGCTGGACTATCTCCCATCTTATCGAACACTCGCTTCCTACTTCTTCGAGAGACATGTTAGTAAAAGACTCAGTTAAGTGCGATTTCTTTTTAAAAAATATATTTTAACTGTATTTATTTTAACTCTTAGAAAAGCCTGATTTGTGATATGTCTTTTTCATAGTCACGCATTTCATTATATTAGTCCCAGGACGTCCACTGCTGAACATAATTATAGATTCTACCTCCATATATTTCCAGAGCGACTGTCCTTTGCAACCAACGGCTTCCAGCAACCATTATTAAGTCGTATTTCCATCTAATGGGTCTATTGCATTAATTTTTGCAAAAAACGTGGATTTGGCTTAACCAAAGACATATCTACAGTCTCGGCTTGATGAGTGGAAAATATTGAATAAAGTCATGCATATTTTGGGACGAAAGTTTTTATCAAGATGTCTGTGGGACCAACCAACTACTTATGTATTTTATTTATACCTCGAGCTTTCTATTGGAGGACAAATACCTTTACTTAAGTTAAGCTTGTGTTAAGATAACATTTTCTTAAATACTCTAGGAAGTTTACGAGTAATCTGACTAAGTTTTCAGTGATAAGACCGACCCTGTTATATTCACGATTCTAGTTATTTGTTTAACCCTGTTATATTCACGATTCTAGTTATTTGTTTAACCCTGTTATATTCACGATTCTAGTTATTTGTTTAACCCTGTTATATTCACGATTCTAGTTATTTGTTTAACTTTAGTGTTATCTAAGCTTAGTAGATGAAGGTGCTGTGCTGGACGAATTTGCTTCATCTGAAATTCTCAGGCACTACAGTGGATGCATTTTTCATCGAGCTAATGCTGCAGTTCGCCATCAGGCACTGTATTATCGATTAATTGATAGGTCTCCGCAACACTAAACCTTATAATCACAAAACTATTGGTCATATTGGTATTCACTTAAAATCAATTTCAAGGAAGGCTTTACCTACGATTACTTGTAATGTATACAGGGTGTTTGGTAATATACTGAAGATATTCAAGTGACGGTTTCTCAAAACAAAAAAAAATCTTAGAGAAAAAAAAACTACTAGTTATCAAATTTTAAAGAAAATTTATTAAGTTTAGGTGATTAATTAGATAAAACTTACTGCCTACTCTTGCAATCGACATCCAAAAAAAGGCTGACTTGATATCTCTTTCGGAAATGACTGCGGGCTTTAGGTTAGAAAGGGACAACAAGTATCTGTGGTTAGATGGCCAGCATTATGGAAGTTTTTGTTTTTACATGCCAAAATAAATTTCACATTTCTATGGTAAATATTTCACAAATTTATTTATAATGTTCACCAACATAACCCCTTTCATTTTTGTGCGTATATTATCAAACACCCTATATATTCTATAGTACATTTTTGAAGTGTAAATACTTTGAAAATTCCAAGTAGGTAGGTACTTATGAAATAACTACTGCTAAACCTAAATCTCGCATTATTCTTGATATATTGTTACGAGCTGAGGGTTCGGGATAAAATAATGGGAATCGATCTAACCAAAATAACACTTTTATTCAACACTAAAACGATGAATACACGAACTTGGTCACACGTAATCACAACACACTAATTCACACCACTGTTGCACCACTTAAAGTCACCGAAATGTTCGCACGTATAGCCAAATCCAGACTGACTCGCGAGACCCTTCTCCACGTCAGTCCTCCAGGGCCTCGCTGAGACTGACTGTCCGGCTCAGGTTTTCTTCTCACGCGCTGGCGAAGCCGGCGTGTGGGGTGCAGATTTTGGGTGGTGACCCCTTCCTGCGGTGCTCATTTCGCACCCCGTTTATACGGGGCGGTCATTGGGTTCGGCCCTTAGGCCTTCTTCCTTTTTACCCACGTGGACTTAATCGCGGACTTGCCCTGAGGTGGGCAGTCCGGTGTTCGGTCCACGCTTGGTGTGGGGTTTGGCGGCGTCTTCTTCTGAGGAGGAGGAGTTGGAGGGGGTCGATGCGGCGGCTAGGTCACGGGGGTGGGCTTTGCACCTTGGGATCTCTTCGTGACCCCGGGCTAGGTGTTTGATGTGCTCGTAGGTAGAGCCCTCGGTCCGCTCGTACATTCTCCTGGCAAGGCCAGTAATGAAAAGGTCCAAGCTCTATATTTGTAGGTCTCTCTGTATTGTGGAGTTTCTGACAAGTGGTTGGGCATCAACAATCGACCGAAGGGAGAGATGTTGCTGCGCCAATAAGCTCGTTCTTGTAGATTTGGCCAGGAACCTGAACCATGCTGGGGCGGCGTACGTGAGTCTAGGCCGGATATACGTCTTGTATATTCCGACCTTTGCCTTCAGTGGGATTTTGGATTAAAACAGTGGTTTTAGCAGGTTGCGGTTTACCCTGGCCAGATTCACCGCTTTAGCGCAGTGCTGCCTCATAGTGAGTCTCTGGTCGATTGTGATACCGAGATACTTGGCGGTTCCAGACCATTTTAGCTTTTGGCCTTGCAGGTGTAGGGGTTGTGGGTGGGCTCTTCTGCCGGCACAGCAAATAGCCTGGGTTTTCTCGACGTTGACCGACAGGCGCCATTTGTTGAGCCACTCGGGGAGGAGGTCCAGTGTCCGCTGCATCTTCAGTGCCGCGTGGCTTGCGCTCATGGAAGTTGTGATGTACGCAGCGTCGTCTGCGTACAGGGCCAGCATCGCTCCGTCTGCTCCTGTGGGAATGTCGTCCGTGTACAGGGTGTAGCAGACCGGTGAAAGGCAACTCCCCTGCGGAACGCCAGCCGCAATGGGGTACTCGTCAGACAGTTTGCCTTCCACGGTGACCCTGAAGTGACGATTCTTCAGGAAGGATGCCAGGATCTCGTATATGGGCCGAGGGGTGGACGTGTGAGCCAGTTTGTAGAGAAGGCCAGCGTGCCAGATACGATCGAACGCCTTCTCCATGTCCAAGAAGACGGCTACTGCCTTTTCTTTTCGGTTCGCGGTTACAGCCAGGTGGTGAAGTACTCTTGTTAGTTGCAAGGTGGTGCTGTGCTCTGATCTGAACCCGAACTGCTCTGGTCTGGGGGCGATGTGCGGTAGAAGGTGTTTGAGCAGCATCTTTTCAAAGAGCTTGGAGATGCTAGGCAGTAGCGTGATCGGTCTGTAGCTTTCCGGTTTCATGGTGTTCTTACCCGGCTTGGGGATCATAATGACGTGACCCATCTTCCAACTCTCCGGGTAGTGACCGCAGCGCATGATTCCCGTAAATAGGCGGGCTACTGCCGCCACTGCCTTGGGTGGCAAGTGGCGGAGCGCCGCGTTTGAAATCTGGTCCGCGCCGGGGGCCTTTCTGGGCTTTGTCCGGAGGATGGCCTTCTTGACTTGGCCTGGGAAGAAGAAGATGTTCTCCTTATCATCAGCTTCTTCGAAGGTATGGTTCCTGAGGAACTCTTCGACTTCAGCTGTGTGCTCTGGTAGGTGGTCTGGGTTTAGCTGGAACTGGCATTCTAGGTGTTTTGCAAAGATCACAGCCTGGTCCTCTGCGCGGTAAACCGGTTTGTCGTTGAGGGGAAGCGGTCGTGTGGGGGTGGGAGTCGCTCTCAGTTGTCGGCATAGCCGGTGTATGGCCGACCAGTCGCCTTCCGCGTTGTGCAGGCGTCTCTCCCACTCCTGGGTCTCGTGCGTTTGAAGTTCTCTTTTGACTTCATCGCACAACCGGTTTAATTTCGCTTTTATTTTTTATTTTTATTATTTTTTTTTTTTTTTAATAAAATCTTTATTCATTTTGCATATTGCTGAGATTAACATTACGGATTAGTATCTACTTATAGGTAACACTTTATACATTGCCTGAACTAGGAGGACCTGTATCTCAGGCAAAAAAAACTGGACTGGTGTAACTAATGAATACTCAAATTTTTGAATTTTTGAAAAAAAAAACAAGCTTTGAGGGCCGGGTCTCGGTTTCTTTGCCATAGCTTTCGTGTCTTGCGCTTCTCCGCCAAGAGCTTCCGGATGTGGTTTGGGAGGGGCGGTAGACGGTTTGTAGGCACTCTCGGGGGCTCGGAAGCGGTTGCCAAGGCTGCCTTGATGCTCTGCGTCAGCTCTTTGGTTTGCAGTTCGACCTCCTCTGGGCGGTTGATGGGTCGTGATGGCGTGTTTGCGTCCATCGAGGAGGCGAACTTTTTCCAGTCCATCTTTGGTCTCTCGGGCCTCAGCCGTATGTGCGCTGCTTGTTGCTCCATGATGGCTAACACCGGTTGGTGGTCAGAGAGTAGCTCATCATGGAGGACCTCCTGTGTGGGCGGGCACTCCAGGCCCTTGTACACAATGATATTCAGGACGTCGGGCAGGTGATGACGCTCGGTGGGGTATCGTGTGGGCATCTCGGGGCCGCAGACCGAGTACCCCTTCTCCTCTGCGTCTTGCTGGAGACGTCTGCCAGCCGTATTTGAGGTCATAAAATTCCACGCTTGGTGCTTGCAGTTCCAGTCGCCTGCGGCGATGGTGGGTAGTGGCGTGGAATTTATGACCTTGTGAATCTCCGCAATGTTGATGGGGGTATTTGGGGGTCTGTAGATGGCGTATATATGGTGGGGTCTGCCGGCGATGCTTACCTCCACCCCTAGGGCCTGCATATAGTTGAGCTTTAGCGGTGGTAGCTGCTGGTGGATGATCCTCCTTTTAACACAGACCGCGAGGCCACGGTACGCGCGGTTGCTGTGCTCGCTCCACTCATCTTGGCGGTATGTGTAGTAGCCAGGGAGTTTGAAGCGATCGGCGTCCTTCAGCATGGTCTCTGAGATGAGTAGGACGTCGATGTTCTGTTCACGGATGAGGAGCTTTAGCAGGCCTACCTTTTGCCTGATGCCCCGGGCATTCCAGTGCAGGATCCGCAGTTTTAACAGACCTGTAGCAGTTTTCCCATTCCAGCTATGACTACCGGGATGGAGTCCTCCCCCGCTCTGAGGGTCTGGAGGATCTCCTGCAAGATCTGTAGCGCTGTGTCCAGCACCTGGAGGCGCTCGCTGCCGTAGGGTTGTTGGGGGTATTGGAAGTGTGGGTGAGGGTGGGGTTGTTGCTGTGTGGGAGGTCTTTGGGGTTTCGTCCGCTTTTGAGTGCGGACCTGGGAGGGGTGGGGTACTTGGTGGGCCTGGGGGGCAGCTAATGTTGCTGGTCCCGGGCGGGGGGCGGTAGTCTAAGATTGAACTACCGCTGGCGTTGCTGTCCGAGGGGGCAGGGGGGTCTGGCTCGCAGTGGTGGTGGAGGGCCTGCAGGCTGGGGCATGACTGTCGTTCTGGCGGGTAGTGGGGCGTCTGAGTCAGAGGGGGGCTCCTCTCTGCCTCCTCTCTTCGCCCTCTTTGTCCTCTTCTTCTTCTTGGGCGCTGGTGGGGGTTGGAGACTACTGGTTGGTAGGTTGGCGGGGGCCATCAGTGTGGGTCCCGCCGTTTCCCTTACCTCATAGTGTAGCGAGGCTGGGGTCTGTGTCTGAGGGTGCGGCGGGGCCGGTGTTTGGGGTCTGCTATTGCCCCCTGAGCGCGAGCGTCCCCTCCGGGGGGGGGCCGAGGAAGTGGCGGTGAGGGCTCCAGTGCCTGCCCTCTTATTGCGCGCCTCCTTTTTGAAGTCCTGTTGTTGGCCGTGTGAAGCCCCTCGCAGTTGGCGCAGGTGGGAGCATATCTCTGGGGCGAGGGCATTCACCCGCGTAGTGCGGTCCGCCGCATCGTACGCAGGCCAGCGGCCGATGGCAGTTGTGACTGCTGTGGCGGAAGGCTTGGCAACGGTGGCATTGTGCGGGGCCGCTCTTCCTCCTCCAGCTCTCGATGACGACCCCAGGCATGTATAACATTTCTGTGATATTGTATATGTCCGGGGTGAGGTTTGGCGTCAGTTTTAGGACTGCAAAAAATATGCAGCCCGGTCTGCCTTTTGAGGGGCGAACGGCCCGGATGGCTTCGGGTTCGAACCCCCTCTCCCGGAGATCAGCTTCGATTTCGTCGACAGGGGTATCTGCGGGGAGCCCTCGGATGGCCACCTTTAGGCTGCAGTCTTCGGGGAGCGCGTATGAGAACCAGACCACCTTCTCCGTGCGCTCCAGGGTCGTTAGGTAGTCTTGAATTGGCCTGTACTCACCCCCGGACGTCGGGGAGAAACGGACTCCCTTGCCGAACGGGCGAGCGTTTGGCGGGTGGCCCAGGCGCTCCTTTAGAGCTTTGATGTGCCTGGGCCAGTTGGGCAGCACTTCAACAATAAGAGGTGGGTAGCGGGTCACTGTGCCACCTACCTGGGGACCCTGGAGTGGCGTCGATGCGGCGGCGATCTGTGCGGTCGGCGTCGGTGCGGTGGTCATTGGGCGGGGGGGAGGGGGGCGTAACGCCCCCGGCGGCTGCCGCGTAGGTTACGGCCTTTGAGGTGGTAGGCTGCGGTGAGTCATTGTGTGGTGGTTGAGGGCGTGAGGGTCTAGGCACGCGTTGTGGGAGCAGCGCGAAATGAGGCTTTGCGCAGCGGCGCTTTACCTCCTCCTCCGCCTCCGACTCGCTGTCTTCGTCCCGTTTCCTCCGTGAGCCTGGTTGTGGAATGTCCGGAATCTCCATTGTCTTGTGCCGTTCAATGATGACGCATTCCTCTGGCGTGGGCGTCATGGGGGTAGAAAGATTTTTTTCATCTTCCTCTATGGCTTGCTTGAGTACCCCCAAATATTTGGTGGGTAGGCATTTTGCCTCGATCAGTCGTTGTAGTATGATAAAGCTCCTATCTAGCTCAGACTGTGGGGAAAGGGGCTTATCTATAATACTTGCGGTTTTGCGGCGGTGGTGGAGGCATTTTGCCTGCGGGGGTGGCGGGGGTCGAGGCCGATCCCTGGCGCGGGACGGGCGTGCCGGACTTCTTGCTGGCCCACTTCCTTTCCAGGAAGCGGTCTATCACTTGGCCGGTTAGAATCTCTCGCTGGCGCGCGAGCGATCCTTCACGACCAAGGCTGGAGGATCTGCTGCTGGGCATTGAGGAGTCCGAGGATATGGAATCCTTCCGGGAACTTCGACCGTCACGGTCGGATCCTCCGGAAGGGGCGTTTGCGTCCGACATCGCGTAGGTTTACACAACACAGACACTTAACAGTTATACGGCACAAAACTACACAGACACGTAGTTGGGGCACTCGCCTTCGCGCGACCGGGGACTAGCGAGACGACGCCAGCACCTCGAAACCGTAATCCCGTTCGGGTTTAGTGGCTCGCGGCACTGGGTACTGCTGTCTCGCAGTCCGGAACTCGAGGGGAAAGGCGGTCCCCGCACACTTTTTATAGCGGGTCGGACTCGGCAGACGTTTCCAGAAGAAAACGCTGCCGAGATCGTTCGGAGCAGAGGGTCCGTGCGCGCGCGAAAAAACTTTGTGGACGCGGTAGGCGATTGAGCCGGTCCATCCTGTCCGGCCATCTCTCCGGCCTATTTATATCGTGCACAATTCACAACACTAGAACGATCTCGATCGTTCCAGAAAAGGGTCGGTGTTTCGACAGAATGACCACTCCCCATTCTGCGAAACCGTAGACAATAACACAGCAGGTACCTAAGACAAAAGCGTTCGAGAAATTTCGATTATTACTCATTGTTTAACAGCCTCGGCGTAACAATATTTACACCGTATTTTGTCCCTTTTCATCCAACATGAAACTACTTGTTGATGCAAAAGACAAAACACGGTGTAAGAAATCCAAATATACAACTAAATTAAGGACTGTAAGGTCTAAGTCAAAGACAAATATCATTATTTATTAAAATCACAAGGATAACTTTGAAACGTCAATTTTACTGCCTGTTCCTTTGCGACCAAGCCAGGAAAGAAATTCAAGAAACAAGGCTGGTTGTTTTTTTAATGATCCTTTTAGAATAACAATACAGAAAATAAATTACGTCTAAATTGTAACATATTGAACGAGTTGGAGCAATTTAAATCCCAAGCTTCTCTATCATCTAAATAATCCGATATTTTATAGTAGGCTTTGTATAAACATTTTGTTTAATTACGTTTTTAAATTTGTTAATTGTCAATTTTTGTACATTTCTTGGGAGTTTGATATAAAAGCATACACCTTGCCCTTTAAACGATTTACTAACTTTATGGAGTCTACAAGTGGCAACAGCGAGTTTATCTTTATTTCTAGTATTAAAATAATGATTATCGCTATTTTTGTGAAACAAATTAATATTTTTGTGAACATACATCAGATTTTCATAGATGTATTGACAAGGGAATATCATAGTATTTATAAGGTAGTTAAATACTAAACCGCGAAAGTCACGAACAAAAACGATTACATACCATTCAGTGAGAAACTTCCAAACGCTTTAATATACAAGTTCAGTAATCAAGAAGGAAATTCCTCATCGGTTAATTTAATCTCCTCTCTAAATGATCCTTCCGAATGTGACACAGTAGACGCTGCGCCAATAACGCATCTATTTCTACAGATAATGTAGAAATAGAGTATGTATCAACATACTTCCTTCTATAACGTCGCAGTGTTTACATGGCAAATCAATGAAATGATTCAGGTTATGAAATTAGCTGTGAATATGTTAACATTTTAATTTATGTACTCTAATTCCAAGCAGTTGCAGTATACAAACACTACATGGTTCTAATAAGAATTATTTTAAAATATCACATTAAACAATAATAGTAAAATCATTACATAATTATAATAAAAATAAAAAAGAGAAGCTAGTCACACATATCCTTTAGGAAGTCGTCAATAGCTACGCATTTATTGATCGAGTGAAGCGAGATCTCCAAATCAACTTGGGCAAATCGTCGTTGTATGTATGTATGTTTGTCCGAGGATAACTTTCGAATCGTTGATCCGATCATCGTGAAATTTAAATGATAGGTAGGTAGTGATGCCACAATTTTGGTATGACTAAATGAGCTAAAAATGTTGGGGGGTTTGTCGAGATATTGGGGTTCAAGAGGGGTAAAAAAATGAAAATGAGGCTATAAGCTCAAGTGGAACGTGAAATGAAAGGTCTTCTTTGGTACATTTCAACCCTGTTTTTATTTTTAGTTTAATCCTTGTAGTTTTTGAGTTATTAGCCATAATAAAAACAAAACTTAGACAAAATTCATAGGGTATTCGTGTAGCTTTAGTGACGCAAATATAGGCAAAAGTCTGAAATCCAGAATAACTCCATCTTGTACCCCAAAATAAAATCCCTTCATATGAACTCCCGTTACCTGTATTTTGAATGAAACTGTAGGTCAAGTAATGTGGTTTATTTCGTGGCACTATTTTTATAGTCAAAGATTACGAAAAATATATATTTGTTTTTATGGGAGACTCGCGAGATCCCAGTTCGGGGCGAACCACTAGTTAATAGGAGATTATTGAGCTCATGCTTAAATTTTCCTAAACTATTAATTGTTCGTATGGCAGCTGATATCTTATTGTAAATTATTGATGCCATACAGAGCACACTCATGCGCAGAAGATGTGTTTTGTACGAGCGAAGGCGAAGTTGATCTTTGCATCGTTTTATTAGTACTACTAATATTGACCCATTATTTAGTAAAGGCCTCATTTCCGCTATTCATTACGGTCTAATGTTTACAAATATTTAATATTTTTGTTTTTTATTTCTATTTTCGGACATTTGTGCCTCACTGCTGGGCAAAGGCCTCCTCCCCATTTCTTGCAAACATCACGGTTCCGAACCATTTCTACCCAAGCTAGGTAGAAATCAGAAATGTATCTATATAATGCTTTATATTTTAAGATACGTATCAAGGGAATGTTTGCGGGTTCAAATCCTGTCAGGTTCATCATTTTTGGTATTCTTTCGGATGAAACTATAAAAATAATAAAAAGTATACATTAAAATTTTAAAAAACCCCCGACATATAAAAACCCATAAAATCCATTTCACAGCTGAGATCTCTTCATCAAAAAGAAAAAGTACATAAATCTTCGGATCTTCAGCACACAATTAACTAAGAACCACCCCAGTTAAACTAGCTTTCTGTTAAAAAACCGCGTCTGAAGTGGTCCATCCATTTTGGAAGTACTATGGCACATACAGACAGGCATCAAACTTATAACACCCCTCTTTTTCGTGGGGGGGTAAAAATACTATAATGTATGTAATTAAACAATGTAATATTTCGTTGGGTTTCATGTTTGGTTCGGTAACATTGTATTGTACTTTCCTTTTTGCCTGAAATCTATTATATTACTGTTATTCCATACTCAGGAGATGAAATGAAATGAAATTTATTTGCTAGAAGTACGATGTATAAGTTGTTACAGATAGGTAGGTTCCACATATTTTACCGATCATAGGTGCGCAAATTATTGTTATTTGTATTTTAAAACACTAACTTTATGAATTAAATAGAAAATAATTGTACTTACATTATATATACATACATACATATAGATATAAAGAAAACAAAGAAAACCATAAATAAGAAAATTCGGCTGAAATGCATGGATCAGCGGATTCTTTCACCGTGCTCACAGTGTTAGTGCCACAAGAAAAAAAGTCGATGTGTGTGTTTGTTCATCCTACGAGTTATTAGGTTGCCTGGAAAATTAGCTTAGCGATAGGCCGCCCATTGAACTATATTTAAAAGAAAGAAGAAAGAAAATACTTTTATTTAACACACGGGAAAGGCCACAAAATACATAGATAATATACTGGTAAAAGCACAGGTAACACACAATAAATAATAAGTACATAGGAAGGCGCGTACAAAGAATAGTCTCCCGTACATTGTGGGACAAACAGGCCCCGTCTCAGCGTATTGCTGCCATCCAGCCGAGAATGGTAAGCGGCATGTTTGGCTTAAACTAGTTCTTAAAGTATTCTTAATGTACAATAAGAGTTATTCTATTCTATTAGGAGAGGTCTTCTTACAACTTGTATTTCGTGAAGATCTCAAGAATATTGATATTTGTTTTGTCGTATTTATTTAGTTCTACGGGTGTGCGTTCCAATTCCCATAGATTGGTATGAAACATACAGCTCAATATTACTTCAGTATATATATATACATATCATATGTAATAGTTTAAACATGGTGTTTTTTACATCCCTATAAACTTGTAAACTTGAGAGGGTGTGATTAGGTCATGAATATAAACATTGAAACTTTGGACATCTATAAATAAATATAAAATATTACTACATTAGACAAATTATTCCGGTGGCCTTATTATGTATGCCAGTCGCTGTCATCCGCTGATACAACAGCACTTGTAAAAAAAGGAATGTATTTATTTGGAATATAAACATAGTACACAATATTGGAATAGTTTGTACAGTGTTGTTTACTTGTATATTTTTTATAGAAACTTAATAATAACATTTATTAACAGTTTATTATATATTTATGGTATTCTAAAAAAACAATAATTAATATGTCGTAGCATTAAGCGTACCTAGTTTAAAATTTAGAAGTCTCTTGACTTCGTAGAACCGGTACTTGCGTATCTACTCTCTGATTGGTAGTTTTGTTTTTTTGTAAAAGTTACTGTGAATGCAGAGTGGTGGCGCTGGGATCGCTTCCTGGTTACCTCTCGAGGACAGTGTCGATTGCGGGGCACTTCACTTTCCTTTGGAGCGCCGGTACGAAAACACCTTCACCGAGCATCGAAACTGTCACGTTCAACGTATCTACCTAGCTATCATATTGTACCTGCCAAGCTGAATCCCTAAAAAAAGTAAGCTTACTGAATTTTACTGGTTTGCCTGAGTACCCTGCACTATGGATTTCATACCCTAGGACTGCAATGAGCCACAATCCAATGGAATGTCGTGGGCATTCCATTGGATGGTGGCCGTCAAATAGATTATTTGATACTGAGTGGGTCAGTCAGTTCACGTCAGTCGTATGGTTACAAACAGATGGGCGTCGAAGCCGGGGCAGGCTGAGGAAGGTTGACGATCTCGATGCATTCCAAGATAGCTGGTGGGACGTGGCGAGTGATCGTGAGATATGAAGGAATATGGAGACCTTAGACAAGCAGTGGGAAAGTATAGGTTAAGAAAAAAAATATTTAAAAATAACTCAATGGGTCTAGATCACAACCAAGCAGATAGCCTACGTACCTCTTTACTGTAGCAAACATCATAGCTATCGAATGGACATAGGTACCATAAATTTTCCCATTTTGCTATGCAATTTTAAACTTGGGTATCTTTATATCATCGTATCTAGTATCTTTAGGGTCATTATCCCTTCATCTATCGATCGATCGATATCCTATCCTATCAATCTTTTACAGAATACATTTTGGGGAATGTGCCCAGGAACTATACGATCTGATCCCGCCATCTCCCTTCCATCAAAGGACAAGCAGGCGCACGGCTCAGTACCATCCGTACCTAGTCAATATACCACCCATTCGCACACACCGTTTTGGTTCTACGTTCTTGATGCGTACAGCTAAGGTATGGAACACTTTGCCGTCGTCTGTTTTTCCTAAAGAATACAATCCGGGCTTCTTTAAGGTAAGAGTAAATAGGTTTCTTTTAGATCTTCGTGCTTCATCTTAGACCACATACATCATCACTTACCATCAGGTGAGATTGTGGTCAAACGAAGTTCTATCCAATTAACAAAAAAAAATCATCATCATATCAGCCATAGGACTAGCACTGCTAAACAAAGGTCACCCCCATGTATACCTACATCCAACGGCTTCTAGAAACAGGTTAGGTTCTCTGGTATGATATATGGTACTAGTATAGGTCTATGGTGTGGAACTGTCTTACGTGCCCCTCCACCTCTCTCAATTCCATCTCTTTATCAGACTACATAATTATTGTTCCCTGAAGATAAGACACTACTAAAGAAATCTGTGCTGCATTTACTCATTGGGTAACTTACTTAAACTGTAGAAAAGCCGGCAAGCTTTTATTTATTTTATAGTATATTATGTAAGTTACGAGTATCCTAAGCCCGGCAACTTAAATATCTTCTTACGTACCGTAAGTTATACTAACTCAGGCAACTTTCATGCATTTAATGCATTATGGAAACATGGCTCCCAGCGAAACTTTTAAAATATGTCTTGCTGAATCCAGCGATTGACGTTTCACAGATGAGTTACGTAACTTGTACGTTGAGTTTCGAGGGTAAATGTAAAGATAGAATTCGGAATAGTAGATAAGGCGTACGTCAGACAAGAATTTGTAAACGAGCGTTGAGTAATGGCACACAGGCGCAGCCTGGAACCGTTCGCAGTTGATTAAGCGGCCCTTTGAAGTTATTCGGGTGACGCGATCATTAATAACTGTTTATGACAACCATCTGAAACGTGAGCTTTGAGACGATACAAGTAAAAACATAATTTCGACCAAAATAACGATTCCTACATTTTTTCTGTTTACGGTCGCCGTAATCCTGTTGTGACGGTAAATAAGTAGGTTATAAGTATTGCTCCTTTGTTTTATTATTCAGTAGATTACACTTTTTAACAGGATGTTTTCTTAAAAAATGAGGAGAAATATTTTTCTTCTATTGCTTTGGCATTTATAACCCCATCAAAATGACGTTTGATGTATAGTTTCTCATTACGAGTAGTCACATAAGCCCCTTCACTAGTCGATGCGGAGCTGATTGTCAGTCTACAATTTGTACAGTTGCGAACGACGAACCACATTTATCGTAGCACTTTATGTACCGTAGCGATTCGTAGCATCGAAGCACGGCTACGCCTACGCACACATGACGAGAATTTAATATATCAACTTTGGATAAAAGCGTAGGTTAATATTACAACAAGTTTATTTATGTCATATTTCTTACGTAATATGGCATGAAATATTAACAGCTATTATTCAGGGACGTTGCGGAAAGAATACAAGGTAATTTCGTCCCCGGAACCCGCACGTGACGAGATGGCTCGTATGTGGACGTATAAACGTATTCTTCAATAAGGCCTTCTGAGAGGTTTTGAAGCAGGCTGGTTGGGATGCGGATCACGTGCGTATTATTGGCAGCCGGAATCAGAGGCTGGCGTCAACGCGCTACGCCTTCGCAAACCCGGGACTCTACTGCTGAAAGCTAAGTACAATCCTGCCTAATCTCTTTGGTAAAAAAGCATTATCTTGCATCTTGAGACGTTTTCTTTGTTATTGGATTTTTTTAATTGCACAAAATAAATAACACATATCTCATGTTTCTATCATTAAAACTACCATAGAACCAATTATATGAAGGTCGCGCTGTCGCGCATCCCGGTCGCGCTAAGCACTAGAATGCTTGCGAGATTGAAACGGTCGACGGGTGATGAGCCGCTGTTAATTCATACAACTTTATAATGTATTTTGTAGCGTATTAGGTGCTAATAAGCATAGCAGGTGTCACAAGCGGTTTGAGTACTGTGTTGTCTTGGTTGTGTGAGTTAGTACTTTCTTGTGTAATATGTAAATTGTATACGCATAATATCGACGAATGTGAGTACCCAGACAAACCTTGCACAGTTTTAAGGGTATAATATTAAGGTTATATGTACTTACATTGTAGTAAATAAATTAAATATATATATGCCACTGGATGGCAGTAGATCGTTTGATTTTTTTGTACCAAGCAAGATGCTTTGTTTAATACATTTCCGATTACTGTTTAGGAAAATGTACTAATTTAAAATTATTAGATTGGATTAGAAAATTAGATGGTAATTTCACTCATTAGTTCTGTTTGATGCATAACAATATATGCCTATAATAATAAATTCCGATGACTTTTTTCTCAGAAGAACTTCAAAAACTTTATCATTTTAAGAAATATCTGTGAAAATTTCATTGGGCTAATATTCTAAAACTTGAAAACTTGATTCTCAGTAACCCATGCCCATGGTCAAAATTTTTGCGCTAAAATAACCATATTTCCTAAACTAGGGGTGATTTGGGGACTCCAGCTTGACACTATTTTTTGGAACATCCTGTATAATCCCTTTGGTATGCATCATCATGTTAATATCATTAACAGATATTGTATCAGACAGCGTAAGCCATTCTAATTGATCGCAATTAGAATGACTTATGGGTGGATCCAATCGCACAGTGCACTATCTCATCCGAGATCAGCCGAGAGTATTCAACATGGGAAATTGAGCTCAGTAGACCTGCTGTCTGCAATTTCCCGGAAATAATGTACAATAAAGCCTGAGCTAGCATATCTTCAAGTGGAAGCCGCAGCGTAAGTACCATCGTATCAGGCTGCTCACAAAGAGACACGTACGCAAGACGTCATTATCGGCTCTACGATATCAGGATTATTGTCCACTAGTGTATTTAGGAGCTACAAATACGCGCGCCTTGAATATTGTGTAAAATAAACCTTGCGTGCTACCAAAGATGAGTGTTGACATTTTCTAATATTTTCCTTCTTCGCTTTGAAAATATTTAAATTAGGTGCTGGTTAAATCTTTACACTTATTTCCTACGTTTTGCTTTTGGTCAACTTAATCGAAAAATATTTTAAAGTTGTAGTTACGAAATAAAAGTTTTAATACAAAACAACATTATGTATTTTTGTAAAGCTTGGAAAGGCTTGCCGGCACTATAAAAGGCAATGGCGCCTAACAGGCCAAGCACCCACTTATAACGTCCGGAATCATTTCCACAATGTGTATTGAGAAGCTTCAGCGTCATCCTTTGAAGAGCTGCACAAACACGGCTGCAGATAAAAGTTGGTTTTATATAAAACGAGCAATCGCCCGCGGGTTCACTCCCGTGAAATTACCTTTTGAAATTGCCGGAAAACTAACTGAACGCAAGTTGGTAAATCTACTTTGTCTGTCCCTGTGCCTCTATTTTGTTAACGCCTAGATTGCTCAATTAAGCAAACACTTATATACATAAACTCAAAGGCATAGTCGTGAAAATAATGTATACGAGTAGAATGAAAAGTAAGACATATATCAATTCTACACAGTTATTTCACTCTATCGAAAAAAAATCCTTCATTTCGTTACAGCAAACATCACAAGATCGTAGATATGTTAGTCGAGGATGGTATTTGCGAGTTCATTTGCAATTTACTGTAGCCGGGTAACAGCCGCCGGAACATTACAGTGATGAACTAACTCCACTCGGCTATGTCGTGCTGATTTCACGAAATGAGATCTCACAAATTTTCTGACACAAGCTCATGTGCGGTTTCGTTCTTATTAGTGGATCTTGCTTTGTACAATATAACTAGTGGTTCGCCCTGAACTGAGATCTCGTCAATCTCCCAAAATAAATATATTCTTAGGGCGACTTGCACAACCATGCCTAAATGCATTTGGTGGCTAAATACGATTTAAGGAGTTGTCAAATCATACGAATACTTCAAATTTAAACGTTTAGTGATCTTTGTGCGTGCCGGCTTTAATATTTGACTAATAAATTGGTGCCATGAAACCAACCTACTTGACCTACAGTTTCATTCAAATTAGATGTAACGGGGGTTCTTGTTAATTAGTAATATTTTTTGGGGTACAAATGGCAGTTATTCTAAACTTTAGACTTTTGCCTATATTTGTGTCACTAAAGCTACACGAATACCAAATTTCAGCATTGTGGGGTCACTGGTGTACCCTGTGAATTTTGTCAAGGTTTTGTTTTTATTATAGCTAATAACTCAAAAACTACAAGGATTAAACTAAAAATAAAAACATTGATAAGCTCATTGAGTCACACCAAAATTGTGCCATCACCTACCTATATACCAAATCTCATGAAAATCGGATAAACGCTACGAAATTTATCCTCGGACAAACAAAAATACATACATACATACATACAACGCCGATTTGCCCAAGTTGATTTGAAGATCTCGCTTCGCTCGATCAATTATAGCGTACCTGAAACCTAAAATAAACAACGTCCATAGGTAAGCAAGTTTTTTGCTAGTTCTTTGTTTATTGT
Organism: Philereme transversata; assembly: GCA_963924445.1. Lineage (NCBI taxonomy): Eukaryota > Metazoa > Arthropoda > Insecta > Lepidoptera > Geometridae > Philereme > Philereme transversata. Next base: position 13,508,801 of record OZ004353.1, read on the forward strand.
TAGTCCATTTACAAAGATTTAACGAATCTTTAAAATAAACAACCAATTTATCCTCCTAGTGAAATATGAATCGCAGCGTGATACTCGCCCTTAGTCCAGGTAAATCCCTAAATCATTTTGTGATATGGGAGATGACAGCAGCTCCCTTGATCAAAGAGCAGCCAACTCCTACTACATTATAAATATCATGTAAACATGATTTCAAATCCACATGTAATAGGAGACGCCTACTACATTAGTCGTAATCCCGCGCTTATCATTATCCGTCGCAAGATATTAGTAACAGCCGTTATATGTGGGTTAATAGTACTCTGATTATAGTGCTAGAACAAGTTAAACGGACTCAGGGCTCGGGAGGATAACTCAGGCTTTGAGATAAGAAACTTGCCGAGAGCCGCGCCGCATCCATTCTTGTTCTTAGAACAATACTAAAGATCGTTATCTAACAAATACGCTTTGTTGGCTTAATTAACTTCACAAATTGTTGTTCCTCCGGTGATTAAATCGCGAGTTCAAAATTTCCGAAACCTATCTATGAAGGAGCCGAATCAAATCTAACGGGAACTTTTATAAAAAGCGAGGAAAGTGATTGAACATTGGATAATCAAAGGGATACAATCCTTGACAGCACGGCTAAAATTTAATGTATGAATAATTGAAAACAGAGGTAAAAGGTACAAGTAGGGTCGTTATCGTTGTGCCGCCGGGAAATGAAGCCGCGGCGGATTTTGTTCGACCGGAAAAACTTTGCCTCTTCACTTACTGACTGCGATAATAAATTACTTACTTGTCTATTGAGAGATTGCAACTTTGAAATTGTGTATAATCAATTCGTAAGAATAAGAATTGTATGAAATTATAAAGCGTATTTAGGCAAAATATTTTTATAATTCGACAACTGTACTTTAAATAAACCGTTGTCCTCTTCATTCCCATAACGATTTTGTTCCTAATATAAATTGACAAGCAAAATTTGAAAAAAAAACAAAAATGTATTGCCATAATAATAAATTTATATAATTTTTAATTAAAGTAATTATTTATAATACCATTAACCCTAATGCTCAATTCAACTAATATTTATTAAACACATATTTATTTGTCGTATTGTTTCAAGTAGGTTAGGCTAGGTAAGTTAAGTGAATAAAATACAATTTGTATAAGATTTGTATAAAAATATTCAAAGTTTTATAACATTTCAGGAATTTTGTAGGGCCTTAGTTAACAATCAAATTTAGGATTTTATGTTTCCTAAGAATTTTAGGATACGGAAAACGTAGGTCAATAAACAGTAGGAAAATATGAATTACATATTATGTGAATAGTATGACGAGGAAAGATGAATTTTTAAAGTTATGACTACAAATACTATGACCACAAAATGACGAAAATGAATAAATTGTATGTCATTTGACTATATGTATGTGTCATGTTATGGATAAAAAATATGGTTTAATAATTTTTAAGATCTAAAACATTATGGGAATATAATTTAGGATGTAAATTATTATGGGAATCGATAGGTAACCAGTTAAACCACTTTGTGATTTAAAATATACCTTTTTGCCAGTAAATACTAGAACAGCCTCTACGAAAGTTAACCTAAATATCCTACAAAGCGACAAGCGCTTCGACAATTACGTATTGAACTTCAACAAATAGAACTCTGATTGTAGGAAAATACGTTCTGCTTTCTGCAACAATGCGATGCACCAATCGATGAAGTGAATACTGAGACATTATTACGTTAAAAGATTAGTCGTCGTGAGTGTGAGGAGACGACGTCCCGCCGGAGCTCTCCAAACGTTTGCTCTTCTACCATTACCGCAACTGTACGCTCATTTGCATTTCGCAGTCTGTTACGTAAGCTTTGCCACTAAATTTACTCAAGCTAGCATAGGGATACATTTTGGCAAGTTTATATGCCATATTTTAATCCGTGAATATACTGCAGCATAATCTACGACAATCGATATGTAGTCGACAACTGGAAAGTGGATAAATACGGGCACAAAACGAGCAACACCATCCAGATTTACTGGCAACAAAAGGTGTAATAGGTGTCCATAGAAACCGTCCAAGTCCACAGCCGTTCCCCATTCCCATTGTTTCGATGGAGACAGACAAAATTAAGCCAGAACGTTTTATATTTTCGTTTTTAATCCACGCAGTTGAATGCGAAGTTTAAAAAGCAGATAATAACCTTTACGCAGATAACAACGGCAGGCGAATGCTGTAAAACGTGATCTTTTATTGCTGTTTTAATTACATTCTTCGCGCTTATTCTGCCGCTTCCTTTATTTTTGTGCATTTAATTTAGAGACGGTTGAATTTTTGTGTTTGGTTGCTAAGTGCAATTATAGCAAGGGTTACAAATTAGAATTTGCTTTATTTGCGTATACTCGTTAGCATCTCGATGTTTGTTAAGAATTTCAGGATCTTTAGTAATACAGATATTTATTTTAACACATTAGTAAGTTTATACACTGAAAAAAACAATGCAACATAAGATAAATTGAAAGACATCAATGATGCATCCCACTGACAATCTGACATATTGTCTTTCTCCAAACTTATTATAATTAAATATATTCTAGCAAGATAAACCTATTCGACTATGTCCTAGATACTACTACAAGTAGATATCACTATGCCCTAAATACGTGCTTCGTTTATTTCCTCCTTTTGCTAGCAAACTACTTATTTAATTCGTATCTCTAACACGTATAATTCGCTTAGCAATTAGTTAATAGTTCCTTTCTTAGCTGCAGATAAATAAATAACGAAGTTTCTCGTGCTTATTTCGTCTTCAGAGCACAAATATTGACATAATTAATAACAACAGGGCACGTCCGCTCACTACTCATGTTGAATTATAACTATAGGAAATATTCTGGTGCCTATCTTGTATTTCTACGAGTATATGTGAGGCTTACCTTCCTAACTCAATAAAAATAACGGCAAAATGTACAAAATGTACGGCAATTACTTCAATCGAACACTTGAGTTCAGTCAACCTACATCAACGTTTGAAACTAAGTAACATTTTTTTGGCTTCGTAATCCAAGTCGTAGATAAAAGGCTCACTGTATGACATCTAGAAAAGATTGAAAAAGACCATGAGGTTATGTGTAAAGCGATCCTATTTTTTATTTCTCATGAAATAAAAAGTAGGATCGCTTTACACATGTTCTATTTTAGGTCGCACACAAAAGCAGTGACATGCCTACGCACACAAAACGAACAAAAATAGTGGAACAAAACCGCAGCATAAAAAGGCGAAAAATCATCAAAGCATGACACTAAAAGGGGGAGACGCGGTTCCGTAAGCGATGGGAAAAATGTATCTCGGTTTTTGTGTAACGACTTTCGATTTAGTGTATATGAGTGCTCTCGCGAAGGGTTGCAGAGGGGAGGTATCACTTCACGTCGAGTCAAGTACATTCGTCTGCCAAATAAGGCGTAACTGCGACGCAAATTTACGGCGTCTATCTGGCAAAAATACGTTCAACGCTACTTTGTTTCTGAAAAATTTCAATTTCACACTGCGTTGCTCCTTAGTTGCAAACATGGTAAATCGTAAAATGGACCGTTAGGAATTTGTCTAGAAATGGAATAGTTCATTGAAAATCAGTGGGTTTTGATTTAAAGACTCGCTGAAACGTGAGTTGCAAAATTTGTAAGAGTATCAAGTTGGCTTAAAACATGCGTAAACTAAGTACTTACCTACTTGGTTTTTTAGATTTACTATCTACATTATTTGTAACTTGTATGGTCTTGCAGGATTATTATATATATTAAGTTGTATGGTATAGTAGTTTAATTACTTGCAAACGCATTTATTTATTCCTAACAAACCTGTAGATGTTTGTGTTCGGTAAAATTTCACTTTGCTAAAACCATTTTAATTAATCAATATTTCTTATAAAATGTATTTTTCTGTATTGACAAAAGATGAAGCATTTTAAGTACTGCCCTTAAGTTATTAACGGATAGGTACTAAACCGGTACCGAAATGTAATAAACAGAGCGCCTCGCTATATCTGGAATTTCTCAAAGTTCCCTTTAAAGACAATTTAATATAAAATTTATTTCAAGTTGTGTGACGAGTAGAAAAAGAGATAACGAGACATCGCCGCCTCTGTCCGTGATCACCGCCACGAATTATGTGCTTCGAGCCCTGAATATTAAATGAAGGCGGCAAAAAGTACCGTGAGTCTGCGTGAACTTGAACCAAATTACGGTTATCGAGCCAATCGGTACCCTGACAGAACTCTCGCTAATATTACCCATTGCTCCTCGAGCGACGAAATTTATTAAAGATATCTTAAAACTCATCCAATTTTTTCAATAAGGTGATAGGATTTGTAAATTGATGGCTTATTGAGCGCTGCTGCGGGCGTCGCAAATTTTGAAAATAACTTTCCTAGAAACGTACGCGGATCATATTTTCACGCGTCACGATTCTACGAATGCTTATTTGATTTATGAGCTGCAAATTGGTTCAACAGTGAGTGAGCACTTATTTGAGCTGAGGAGTCATATAAATAAGAGTAACTAAATGAAGTTATCTACCAACCTTCTTATCCCCTTTTTATGTAACTGCCTAGTGTATTTTTGTAGACTCCATAAAGTTAGTAAATCGTTTAAAGGGCAAGGTGTACGCTTTTATAACAAACTCCCAAGGGATTTACAAAAATTGACAATTAACAAATTTAAAAACGTAATTAAACAAAATCTTTATAAAAGAGCCTACTATAAAATATCGGATTATTTAGATGATAGAGAAGCTTGGGATTGAAATTGCTCCAACTCGTTCAAAATGTTACAATTTAGACGTAATTTATGTTCTGTATTATGTATTGTAAAACGATCATTAAAAAAACAACCAGCCTTGTTTCTTGCCTTTCTTTCCTGGCTTGGTTCAAAGTGATCCTTGTGATTTTAATGAATAAATATTATTTGAATTTTGAATTTGATTTGTTATCTGTGTTGTTGTTTGTTTCTTACTTATATTTTTTACTTTATATTTTTAAATTATAAACTTTATTTTAATCTGTGCCAAATAAACGTATTACTTAGTTATCCACTAGCTATTTACATCAAAATACTCATTCATAGCCTATGTACGAGTTTGTTGATTGCACTTTAATATTAAGAACCTTAGGTAATAACATTTAAGTAATATTTTTACTTACGTTTTCCTTGTTCCTACTCTTTGTACCTTTGAATAACGGAACCCAATAAATCGATGGTTTTCCAGACCGCACCATAAATTACCGAGCGGGTTTTAATTAAACATCTTTTGGAACCTACACCTACGCTACACAAACACCTGTAATGAAGCTTGGCCTCATTTGCTTTGCCAAATGTTTTACCAACGAAAAATTCACATCCACAAATCACACTAATATTATGAATGCGAAACTTTGGATGTTTGTTTATTTGTTTGTTTGTTAGTCAATCACGTCGTAACGGCTAAACCTATTTCGATAAAGTGTAGTATGTACGTAGATTATAACTTTGATTAACACATAGGCTACTTTTTATCCCATAAATCAGGTTCCATGGGATAAAAATGGGGTGTCAAGTAAAGTTGCAACAGCGAGTTTAGCTTTATTTCTAGGTTACCCACACATTTAGTAGTGTAACGCGTACGAAGTCGCGGGCACCAATTAGTCCAAAATAATTAACATTAATTTATTAATTTTATTTATTTTTTAGATATCCTAGAGATGGGGGTTTCCATCTCTAAGATACAGATGCCTAAATATTTGATCTGTATGTATTTTTAGGAATAATGTGTTATTTTTATTTTTTCACGTACTTTTTCAATCCTGCTTACCCAAAGATTGCCTGGAAGAGATCGATTTTAGTGATAAGGGCACCACTGTACGACCAAGAATTAGTTTTCAAGAATTACGTATTTTAAATACCAAGACATATATAAAAAATTCAGGCTTTTTAATTCGCCACAATACAACCCTATCTTATGAAGTTATCTCTACGAAGGCTTATTTGGTATTTAGATAGAGCTTCCATGAATATTAGCAAGAGTGATTTTCTCCATCTATCTCCCCTACGAATGTGTTAATGTGACAGGAAATAGCGGCCGCTAAGAAGACGTCAGCGTGACAGATCGTCCGGGGCTCTAAAGCGAAGCTCTAGCAAAGCACTTCTTGTGGTCGAAATACAACCGTAAGTTCATTTATATCTGCAGATTAGTCGCAGAGACATCCTTACTCGTTTATCACATTTTGTAAAACGCTCGTAAGCTGCTGACAGTTATGAGTTATTAGAGGAGAGATCTGAGCATATTCAGCGTATTCAATATTTCAGCGGCGATTTATTATTATTTCGTGGTGACCTGGCTAGGTTTGGATATTTGATAGAAGTATTGCGGAAGGGAAACTAATATTCGTGCCGTAACCTTACTAAATAAACACTTCATTTTGCATGGCAAGATAAATCTTAATTGCAATAAATACCTACGAAGATAAGCGGAAAAAGTTTATTCACCTTCGTTAAGAATCAAATTTCCATCTCTGTGTACCCAATTACATAGAAAGCTTAATCTTCACAGATTTTATTTTCCAAGCTGAAAAATTCAATTCCATTAAATATCCCAATTACAGCGTTCACAATCTCACTTTAGAAAAATAATACGTGTCAGTAAATATTGTTAGGTTGGCCTCGCCGAGACACAAGTAATCCCGGGGAGCCGGATCGAGCCCGGGATTCCGGGATTCCGGGATTAGAAGCAGGACGAGACCAGCCGTCAGATAACCGGTGCGGGCCTTAATGCGATATTAGCGGGTTAACTCTCACGTACATGCAGTGATCGGCATTCCGTATTCGGTATTTGTGTTGTTTGACAGGTAGCGAGATATAATCCATTTGCGATGGAGCCTTAGCATCGTCCTTTGTCTCTATTAGCCGGGTTGGAAATGCAAAAATCTTTGATATTTTACGGTACCTACATTTAGTATGTAGAAGATTTGAAATACAATCGGACTGCTACTATGGAGTCAGCAAAAACTAAGTACCTACCTACTCGTTCCTATATGACTGTTGGCTGTTCTTTATTTAATTTGTTTACTAATTATTTTGTGAAAAATTTGCAGATGTTATGTTATATAGAGATAGCTAATAAACTTAACGAATCCTTATCTGCTAAGTGCTATAACAACACTATTACCTACATGACAGATGTAGGGATAGAATCGCAATGATCTTAATGATGTAATGAGCTCCACAATTATTCTTAATCATTAACGATTGCCGCATAATCGCCTTTAAAATGACTTTTCAATCTATATTGTAATGTGCATTTATGTTTAGTCAGTTGGGCATTGGCGTGGTAGTGAACGTATTGAAAATAATAAAAATAAAATAAATAAATATGGCTGGACATTTCACACAGCGCTATCTAGCCCCAAACTAAGCAGAGCTTGTACTATGTGAACCAGATAACTGATAGAATACTTATATACTTTTTGTTGTAAATACATACTTATAATATATAGAGATACAACCAGACCCGGAACAAATATCTGTAGATCATGCAAATATTTGTTCCGCGGCGGGAATCGAAACCGTTACCCCCTGCGTCTCAGCCGGTTGTTCGCCCACTTTACTACGGAGGTCGTCAATAAGTAAATAATAAGTATTTTATTTACAGTATTTACTAGTAGAGGAGGTTTTTTGAGAAGGGCGGTATTGACCAAGTCCTAAACCACGAGAGTTAGAGAAAAGTCGTGAAAGGAGTCACTAGCCAGGATACGGGATCTGTATTTCCAGCAAGAGGGGCCCCAGCTCATAACAGCCGTGTGGCTAGAGAGATGCTGAACGAACATTTTGTGGATAGATGGATTGGCACTCATGGTCCGATGAAATGGCCGGCAAGATCACCCGATCTTACACCACTTGATTATTTCTTATGGGGTTATGTCAAGAGAGAACTTTACAAAGCTCGTTACGAAACGGTTGAGAGCTTACAAAGCTCATTGCTTGATATTTTATCGAAGATAAATCCTGTAATGGTATCAAATGCAGTAAAGTCTTTAGAGCGACGTATAAAAACTTATGCATTAGAGCCAATGGAGACCATTTTGATCAACTTATCAGTTTGGTAAAATTTAGATATTAAAAGTAATTTGTAAAAATTTGCTATTTCCTTTCATCTTTCGTAATACATTTCTTTGCACAGATTGATTCTTATCAGCAACAGAATCAATTGGTTCAATAATGACTATTTTTTCTTAAATTAATTAGTGGCTCATTAGGTCGATTTCCGTCAAATGTAAATTTTTAAAATAACTGTAATGCAGTTATTGTTTTCTTATAAATCGAGGGCATGCATCCTTTCACGACTTTTCTCTAACTCTCGTGGTTTCGGACTTGGCCATTGCCACCCTTCTCAAAAAACCACCCTGTAGATATATGTATTACCTATGTTTATTTTACTGCATATACATTATTTCATTGGAGGCAATTTTAGAACTCACAGGTGTTCTGTTTTCAGAACGTTTTTGCTAATAATTATAATGCTAAAACACCTAGAATAACGACACACTTTGACTTTTGAAAAACGATCTCGATTCCTGGGAAATTTAAAACAGCTTTTGAAAAATAGCGGGACATTACCACTAAAAATATTTTTAAAAGATTTTACTGTACTGTGACCGTGATATTGTGGGAAACTTAATTAATCGACTTTCAGAAATGAAGCGCATAAATAATTTCTTTCTGTGCCATCGACAGAGGAAAACGGTTGTCCAATTTCTAGTTAATAAATAAACTCTCGAGTATCAAGCTTAGATTGAGAGGAATATTCAATTTAGTTTTTGCAAGAGGGTGCAGCAGTGCACGTATATCCACGCCCATCGGCTTAGATAGATTTGAAAGAAACTCTTTATTGACTTTATTCATCAATATATTCTATAATATACAATCATACAATATATTCATTTACAGTAACTAAGGATAGAATTGTGTGGATAACAAAAAACGTGCTGCGTTGCATTTCGTCTTTCCCTGCCTTTGTTATGAATATTTATGAAAAACTCAAACAATGCTAGTTTTCCCGTAAAATGCAGTTTTCTATATTAGCAGCAGTGACGTTGCTTTAAATTTTCGACATATCTCATAGAAATAATGAAAATAATACGTCATAGCTTTGCAATAAAATCTGTTGCTATGTTGACATGATTCGCTGTTGGCACGTTTTTTTAGAATATTTATTACACTTTACTGATTCCACACTTCACAGCCTGGGGAAAACATGTCACATCGATCTGACAGTGAAAAACAGCCCTCGCGTCATTTGTCAATGTCAGCCACTCAGCGCGGGCAAAACATAATTTCATAAAGACATCCTTGTTCTTGTTACGCAGTGATGATCCTATAGTAGACGTTTCCATCATCGCTTCCTATTTATTTAATAACTTTTCCATCCTCGTTATCCCGTGGCACAAAACATTAATAACACCCCTACAAAGTTTCACGAAGTTCCCTATAAGATTTTTATGGGCGGCTTGACTGATACTTTGACTGACGCTAACAATGAACCTAAGGTAGCTCAGAATTCTTTATTGACCTGACTCTAATGAAAGTAAATGAGATTGTTTGCCGTATTATTCTTGAACATATTATTTTTATAATTGACAAAATCCACAGCTCTTAATAACCAAGTCCATGACCGAACAATCATTTAATAATTTTAACATGCAGCCTTAAAAAAAAAGGATTGTGTTTTATGAAACCACGGTAAAAGTGAAACTTTGTTTCACATTATAGACATTTAACTAAAAATTTTCGTTGGCATAAATGAGTATAGTCTATACACTACACGGTCAGCTGATGCGAACTATAGGCGCCGCCATATTGGCCTCGGCTGCTCTGTCGAGCGCCTTTCACTTTATCCCTACTCCGCGGCCGACCGTCACGCGACATGCAACACACAGACGAAAAAGTTTGAGACGATGTAATAAAAGTTTCACTTTAATATTATACAACCTGTTTTTTTACGTACGACACTTATTTAAAACTCACATCCGGAATCGTATTAACTGATTTTAGAGGCGGGTATAATACCGGTAGTTTTTTTTGGAAATGTGTCGATTACTGGATAAATTTTCATATTTATCCAGTAATCGACACATTTCTAATAAAAAAAAATATCGTAAATCGGCAGCGCCTTTGCGCCCACATTTCCAATAAACAATTTTATACGTAAGGGGGTGCCTTTGCGTCGATGCCGCTTAGTCAGTTTAACAGGCTACTTACATGATGAATGAAAATGATTCGTTTACCTATGTTATACAGGCTGTTTCATTTATATTTTAGGACTTGTATTAAAGTTTTTGTAAAATTTATAATTTTCTATGGTAATTAATATAAAAAAACCTATTTTACAATAATACTAGCCATTAGCCCTACCCGTCTTTTCATTTAATGTCGTACTAACAAATCACATAGTATAATATTTAGGTGGTTAAATTAAATTAGTGTAGACAATAGTTTGGGAAGATAAATACAGTTTCAGCTACATAGTATTGTAATGCAAATGCACTGTTACTACTAGTAGGTTCCTCCGCACTCCCACCTACAGCACATTGCGGCGGTGTTTGCCAACTATTCCACCACACTTGCAGCTTTGCTACAGTTAAGTAATTATTTTAGCTACTACGTAATATGCTAAACACAGTTATCTAGCAGAGTCAAAATTGTAATTTCCATTTTCTAAATTAAGGTTTTTAGATTGAAAAATAAATTTCAGTTTTAAAGGTAAAAGTTGCAGTATAAGATTTATTAAATATTGTTGGTCATTTCTCATAGTATTAGCTAGCTTAGAACTAAGCAGAGCGTGTACAATGTCAACCAAATAATTGATAGAATACTTTGTACGTTTTTTTTTGTAAATAAATCCGTATAATAGTGTAGAGCAAAAACACCCAGACTCGGAAATATATGCAGATCATGTAAACATTTGTTGCGCGGTGGAAACCGAACCCGCAACCTCCTGCGTCTCAGCTGGCTATTCGCTCACTGTATCACGGAGGTCATCAAATCCAAGGTAACTCAGGATTTATCATGAATAGTGTGGTAAAACATATTAATCTAATAAAAACGGAATATTTACGTTAAATATGTTTATTTATGATACATATATTATAATGGTAAGTGTGAGTTTTATTGTTTCCCTATATTTGGGCAGTGTTGCATAAACATGGATGAAGCTCATAAATTATGGCACAAAATTCAATAAAAATCATCGCATAAAACAGGTAAAGGCCAACGCTAAAGTTCACAGGGAAATTCTCATCAGAAGGCAAAATAAGTGAATAACTTCTGTTTATTTAAAACGCATTATTCTGCAGCGCCACTATTTGTATTCCATTCCGTTGTAAAATTGGAAAAATAATGAATGCAAGACCGATCATACAGTTTCGGTACGACCGACAGGCTGCACACTGCCGAGTGAGCGATATTAGTTGTTCGTGAGCCATAAGCGTGAATGATAAATTGAGCGGTTATGTGTGAACAAGAGCTGTAGCTGATTGTGTTGTAGCACAAGACGCAGATTAAATCACGTCAATCTCAGACACTTGCTGAATTGTTTAGTGATACAATAAAACACAAGAATGGTGCCATTTAAAACAGTCCGTTTGGAAGCAGCACAAAGACATAAATAAGTAATAATGCTGCAATGCGGTGTTCGAGGAATTGACAGGGAATACATCTGCATTTTCGGTAGAATAGACTTTACGGGACGTGTGTAAAGCATTGACGACTCTTCAAGATGTTCTTAGAAATATTAGTATTAAACGTAATACAGTGCTTTGAATCAAATTTTATGAATGGCTGAATTTAATAAAGGGCCTTACCCTGAGAATCGTATTAGATAAGTACGCCACCCATCAATTTCCTTAGGAGTAAAAAAAGCTTGACCAGACATTTAAAAATATTGTAAGTCAGCTATAAACTATCCGTATCACTCTATCTATGGATCACGTTTTGTTAAAATACGTAACATACATTTTTGGAATAAGTAAGTGATTGAATTTGGTGTATTTATACGAGATCGAATCAAAAATGAGGAGATTCGTAGACAAACCGAGGTCACAGACAGTCAAGAGGCTTAGCAAACTGATGTGCATGTGGGCTGGGCACATAGCTCGAAGAACTGACGGTCGTTTGGGTAAAAGGTTCTAGAGTGGAGACCACGCACTGGAAAGCGCAGTGTGGGATCGCCTCCCACTAGATGGAAAGTCGACCTGGTAAAGGTTGATGGGAGCCGTTGGGTGCATGCCGCTCAAGATTCGTGTCTCTGTAAATCTATGGTGGGGGCCTATGTTGAGAAGTCGATGTCCCACGACTGATATGATGATGATAATGAATTAATTTCATAGTCTATTGTGTAGAAGCGTCACTTTACTGCAAGAAAGTTGAGGCAATGGTGGATGTGGCAAACAAAAAGTTAGGTAATTAGCGTTTCAGCGCTCTGAAGTTTTACCAAATCATGCGTGAGCTGAATTGAACGCAAAATGCCTATATGTAATAGATAAGTGGTTTTGTAAACTTGGGATCCCTTCGAGTTGCAATATAATTTCATATGGGATGTTAGGTCATTAGTTAGGCTAAGTCTAAAAAAAAAGACTAAAGTATCTTAGTTAAATTAGTTTTACGCGAGTATTTGATTGAATTACATTGATGCATTACATATTAATATGATTGCATTACATATTAATAAGCATTTACCATTAATGAGATATCCAAAGGGCCTATATCTTCATTGAATGTGAATGCGGCCTAGCTAATCAGTATTCTGGTCAGAACCCGTTAGTTTGGTTAGGAAGTCCTCAAGTCCCAGGCGATTCCCTAAGCAGGTTACCTAACCACATTTATATCGTCAGCGGAACACAAATATTAGCATAAATAGTTTGTGTCGTACGCTACCACAATATAAATTACGGAAGATAAGCAATTCTTATTAAGTGCTATGGTATTTTTAAAAGCTCTTGTATAACTGGTTTTGTATAACTGTTCGTTTGTATGATTAAAACCTTGTGTGAAGAATAAAAAGCAATTCATTGCCTTCCAATTTCGTTAGGCGACATTTACACATTTTGACCGTTTTGATGTATATGTACTATGTGTATATGTATATGATCTATTCTATTCTATATGTACAATTATTATAGTGGAGATGGAAGGAAGATAATGGAACTTTTTATTATGAAATATTAGACTGACAATGATTGAAAATATTTTTCAAGTAACTGATCATGATCATCAGCATAGACATAGTTTTGAAACGTACAGCTTTCATTACACAAAAAACTTGCTAAGTACATACCTATATGTTATTAGCAATTTCTTGAAAATCATTTTACTTGATTGTTCAGTTTAGTAAAAATAAACGAACTTCTAATAAAGCCACTTACCATTTAGGAGTCCATCAATTAGCAAGTAATTGGTATCGAGATTCAAAGATATTTTCAAAACAATATCGAGATTCCTTTACAATATTAATTATAATCAAAATTGATTTTAATATCGGGTTCTAATATAAATTAAGACAACCTTTGTTTTAAAATATACACTCAACATTTCATAGGTTTTAATTAATTATGCTGCTGAAAATACTATTTGTGAATACAGTGACTGAAGTCTTTGCAAAGGTTCGTAAAACCCACCCGTAGATATAAGCAATCGATATTCTGGCCAAAATATCGCACCTGTGTGGCGAGTCTTAAAGCCACCTAAATATTTATAAACATAATTTACATAGAGGCCAACCTATGTATTTTCATATACTTTGATACAAGGCCAATGGTTTGAACATAGCAGGATGTATTTAGCTTGGTCAGCTTTACGACACGATAGCACAACCAAATGTATGTAAATCCTCTTGTTACAAACGGTACTTCGAGGAAAGTTTATAGGCTACTTTAGAATCACATTGTAAAATAATACAAGCCACTACTCACATAGTTTGTGAGATAAAAGTTCTTTGGTTTCATTTATCTGTGTGAATGAATACATAGATTTTATTGATTCTACGTACTTTTTGATTTATTGATATTTTTAACAAATATCGTGTGCCAAAGACAACCAACCAACGCTGCTTTCACAGTCTAGATGGACGTAGTAATCGCCCAAGATCGGATCTTTAAATAAAATAAATAAATAAATATTGCTGGACATTTCACACAGCGCTATCTGGCCCCAAACTAAGCAGAGCTTGTACTATGGGAACCAGATAACTGATAGAATACTTATATACTTTTTTTTATAAATACATACTTATAATATATAGAAAAACACCCAGACACGGAACAAATATCTGTAGATGATGCAAACATTTGTTCCGCGGCGGGAATCGAACCCGCTACCTTCTGCGTCTCAGCCGGCTATTCGCCCACTGTCCCACGGAGGCAGTCATTGGGATAATTGTATCAGAAATCCGGTTATACCTAGGTAGATTGCACAAGTGAACTAGGCGTACAGTAAGGACTGTGTCTAGGCTCGAATGCATCGCGATAGGCGTTACATGCCACGCTAATGAGCCGGTGACTCAGATAAAACCTTATTTATAGCGTTGTGACTACGATAGCTGGTGATTACGGCCGGTGCACACGTGGCCCACAAATCGCTACGATCGCTCTCTACTGTTAACTGCCTTTATATCACTGAGTTATTACCGTTTCAACCGATATAGACCAAATTACAGCCAATTCACTGCAGAATTTATATTTGGTAACTATACCAGAATAGTTGCTAAGTCAATAACCGGTTAGAATGCTATTATTTGCTAGATTTATTAAGTTTTATTATTAAAACTGTTACAAGGCAATAAAAAAATTAATTAACCACCATGATAACACTATTGGATAATTTTTTACAAAACAAAAACAAAATTAATTAAATCTGATCATTTGATCATCAGGTGAAATCGCAACCACGTCTTTTTATGTGGGTAACAAGTAGCTTTGTTTTCAAAAACTCCGAAATCTGTTTTTGTGATAATGGTATTTCCATAATGGTTCAATCTCTCAACTTTTTTATGGATTATGGGGAAAATATAAGATGTTTTGAGGTGACTTTCCCGGATATCAATCCATCATCACTTTAGACAGGCAAAAACACATTATCGCACTGAGCTCACATAACAAATGCGTAGATGAGAGTAATAGCATTCTAATAAAAATGAACTATGAATTAAAATAATGGTGACATACACGTATGACAAATACAATGTTTGAGAGGTTATAAAAAAAGGACACACTATACATTTTATATTTTATATATTTTCTATTCATGTAGAGTGCATTTCAATATACATATTTGAAGTATTAATATATGTTCGACAAAATTTAAAATATTTTAAAATACGAGGAAATGGCAATAAACGTAGATCAGAAATATAATGTATTGTTATCGTTAAATTTATCGGAAAAGCTACTCAAGACATTGGTCCGGAATCACAATAATCACACAATTATCTGGTTCCCATAGTACAAGCTCTGCTTAGTTTGGGGCTAGATAGCGCTGTGTGATATGTCAAGAAATATTTATTATTATTATTAAAAAAATATTATAAATGCGAAAGTTTGGATGTTTGTTTATTTATTTGTTTGATTGTCACTCAATTCACGTCGAAACAACTAAACCGATTTCGATGAAATTTGGTATGTACGTAGATTATAACTTGGATTACTACATAGGCTACTTTTATCCCATAAATCAGTTCCCATGGAATAAAAATGGGATGCCAGTTTATTATATGTATTTTTGCAGTCCAGAACAACGTGGGCGAAGCCGCTGGCAACAGCTAGTATTATAAATGCGAAAGTTTGGATGTTTGTTTAGTTTATTTGTTACTCAATCACGTTGTAACGGCTAAACCGATTTTGATGAAATTTGTTATGTACGTAGATTATTCAAATACCTGGATTATTTAAATGTTACAATTTAGACGTAATTTATTTTCTGTATTGTTATGTATTCTAAAAGGATCATTAAAAAAAACAACCAGCCTTGATTCGTGCCTTTCTTTCATGGCTTTGTCGCGAAGGAACAAGCAGTAAAATTGATGTTTCAAAGTGATCCTTGTTATTTTAATGAATAAAAATATTTGACTTTGATTAACGTATAGGCTACTTTTTAGCTAGTTATATTAGGATGACTACGAGAACCTCTTTCTTTAAAAAAATAGGCAGCTGTTATTAGACAATGGTGGAAATTCCGTTGTTTACGCTGACTAACAAAAATGGTGTAAAATACGAACGGTCTTATTTTGATCACACTAAAGATCAAATTAGAATGAAATTTAAAATGACATTTTAAAATTAAGTAATTTTTGTTATGATGGCATGTTTGCGGGCTAGTTTTAGTGATCAATCAAATTGGTGTTGAAAAAAACTATCCCGCAAACACGCCTTATTTAAAAATACTTAAATTTAGAAATGTCACTTTAAATGTCATTCTAATTTGATCTTTGGAGTGAACAAAACAAGACCGTACATATTTTACACAATTTTAGTTGATCAGCGAAACAACAGAATCGCCACCAATACTGTTATAATGTAAATAGCGAGTACCTAGCAAATGGCTAAACTCATTTAAACAAAAAAGATTAAAGTGTTTGATGTAATTGTATTTTTTCTTTGTGTATCCTCACTGTGAATGATCCTATTTATATTAAGTGACGACGCTCCTATAAGCGGAACTTAATATTAATCGATCATGTTATCTGTAATTATTTAGAGGTTATCATAAACATTTTACGGCAAATATTTTAAGTTAATTATATAATGAAACTATTTAATTTGTTATGTCATATTAATGTAATCTGCCGAGAAATTGATGATACACGTAACCTTAATAATTTAATTTTAATGAATGCTACTGTGTATCTGTGGCGCAGTGGGCGAATAGTCGGCTGAGACACAGGAGGTTACGGGTTCGATTCCTGCTGCGGGACAAATGTTTGCATGGTCTACAGATATTTGTTTCGGGTTTGGGAATTTTTCTACATATTATAGTATGTATTTACTAAAAACAAGTATACACCTAAGTATTCTATCAGTTATCTGGTTCCCATAGTACAACCTTTGCTTAGTTTGGGGCTAGATAGCGCTGTGTGAAATGTCCAGTATTATTTATTTATTTCTTATCTTTAATAAATAATAATACTTTCTTCATTCTACTGTTCTTTCTGTTAAAAAACCAGCAAATAAACTAAGTACTAGGTGTGATTATCTAATATATACTAGGACAGTGATAGAAAGATGCCCCAAGCTTGCCAACTTTGGCAAATCAATTAATCTAATTGATTGTACATTTAAAATTCAAAACATGATTCGTTAGTGTCGTGCGTTGTGTAGGAATGTGACAATCAGTGAACCAGGACACACATTCGAGAAGTTCATTACGAGCGAGTCGACGCCAACTTTACCAGCTTATAATAAACAGAGACACGGAAAATTATTCACTAACTTTGTCCTCAGCGCGAAATTTATGGTACGTTTACCACGAAAATTCTCCACAATGAACGAGTCGCTTGGGTTTTAAGCTTTACAACTTCAGCCCTCACGCAGTACGGATGAGCAACAACTATGAAACATCTATTCATCATCAATATTGATGCGTATATTTGATCTTTAGAAGATTATATTACAACTTTTGGTTGTTAGTAACTTACAATGGTTTGATAATAGCTAGAACAATTCCTTTAGATATATGTACCTAAAACTATCTTCTTCTTTGTCTTATGTACCAAATTTTCAAAAATGGTTTGCTCTTACAATGAAGATGAAATTAAAATTATTGATCGAGCGAAGCGAAATCTCCAAATCAACTTGGGCAAATCGGCATTGTATGTATGTATGTATGTTTGTTTGTCCGAGGATAACTTTCTAAGCATTTATCCGATCATCGTGAAATTTGGTATATAGGTAGGTAGTGATGGCACAACTTTGGTGTGGCTCGATGAGCTAAAAATGTTAGCAGGTTGTTGAGATATTGGGGTTCAAGAGGGGTAAAAAAAAAATTAGACTATCCGGTTAAATGTCACGTCTAATAAAAAGCCTTTATAAGTTCATTTTGACCCCGTTTTTATTTTTAGTTTAAATTTTGTAGTTTTTAAGTTATTAGCCATAATATAAACTGAACTTTGACAAAATTCACAGGGTACACCAGTGACCCCACAGTGTTAAAATTTGGTATGCGTGTAGCTTTAGTGACACAAATATAGGTCAAAGTCTAAAATCTAGAATAACTGCAATTTCTACCCCAAAATTTTTTACCAAATAAGATGAACTCCCGCTACATGCAATTTGAATAAAACTGTAGGTCAAGTTAGTTGGTTAATATTTCGTGGCACTATTTTAATAGTCAAAGATTACGAATAATATTTTTTTGTTTTTATGGGAGACTCGCGAGATCTCAGTTCGTTATTAACCTTTGAAAAAAGAAAGTAAAAAGAAAGAAAATACATCTGTTCGCATCACAAAAATAAACAATTAAAACCAAACATATTCACATTAAATAAAAAAATTACAACAACAAAGGCACGTTTTTTAAAAATATATTGTCCAGTATGTGTTTGAAAATAGTATTACGGTTAGTATCAACCGTGATTTCATATTTTAAAATAACCATCAAAATCAGGACTTGCAACTCTCTGAGTAACCACTCAACGTCCTCTAGAAAACCTAGGCAGAAGCTAGGTTAAGTAGTTTTTTCTACAAATTGAGGAGCAACTTCTCGCAACAACCTCATAAAGTGAACATAATTTAATTATAACAATATAAAACAAGAAAGCTAAAGTGAGAAAACTCTACAAAGAATATATAAGGTACACATGCAATGAAGATAACTTTCTCCAGCTCGGTAATAGAGACCGCTCTCAAATCCTTTGCCGACAACTCTTTAGTAACTGAGTTTGAAACCAACCAGATTTTCTTGCCAGGTTTTTCTTTACTTTCAACAAGTTATTAAGATTTTTAATAAAAATGTGTATATGTAAATCCGGTGTTGATATTGCCATCGGTTTAGTAACGGCAAACAGATGAGTTAGGTGACACCTGGTATACTTTGACGACCTCCGTGGTGCAGTGGGCGAGTAGCCGGCTGAGACGCAGGAGGTAGCGGGTTCGATCCCCACTGCAAAACAAATGTTTGCATGATCTATAGATATTGGTTCCGGGTCTGGTTGTTTCTCTATATATTATAAGTATATATTTACAAAAAAAAATGTATATAAGTATTCTATCAGTTATCTGGTTCCCATAGTACAAGCTCTCCTTAGTTTGGGGCTAGGTAGCGATGTGAAATGTCCAGCAATATTTATTTATTTATTTTACATGCATAATTTGAATCCTAAAGAAGAAAAGTAGGTTACAAAATTAAAGTTATTTTCACTGCGCACTGAATTAGTATGTTTTAGCTTTTTTATGTTGCATTCGAATAAAATGTAATCGTGAAAATTGGGTATCAAATAAAATAAAACAAATTGAAAACAAAATGGCAACAGTCCTAGCGGGCGCCGGGTGGCGGGCAGGGCGCGGTCGAGCGCGGGCACTGATGCGAGCACGCACAGATGATACCACCTACAATGGAAACTAAAATACAATTTCAATTCAATCAACCATATTTACACACACTAAAATTTACCTGTTATTTAAAACACAATGCAAAATGTTTCCTGGGTTAATACATTTTTTCATGAAAATGCTATGAAAATTCACTTGGTCCCGACTTCAGAATTAAACCAAAATAATCTGTCATGGAAATTATATTTGAGTACGAGTATTTATTTCAGGCTTAATTTAGTGACAAAATGTCATTACTTATATACATCCTGTTTTGTCATGTACGACATCAATTTAAAACACACATCCGGAATCTTATTAAACTGTAGGTATTCGATTGAGCATTTTGTGGCACTATTTTATTAGTCAAAAATTATGTATAATATTTGTTTTTGGTTTTCTTTTCAGACTCGCTAAATCTCAGTTTGGGGCGAACCACTAAAGTCAAAGTCAAATATTTTTATTCATTAAAATCACAAGGATCGTCAAGGACAAAACGTCAATTTTACTGCCTGTTCCTTCGCGACCAAGCCAGGAAAGAAAGGCAAGAAACAAGGCTGGTTGTTTTTTTAATGATCCTTTTAAAATACATAACAATACAGAAAATAAATTACGTCTAAATTGTAACATTTTGAATGAGTTGGAGCAATTTCAATCCCAAGCTTCTCTATCATCTAAATAATCCGATATTTTATAGTAGGCTTTTTTATAAAGATTTTGTTTGATTACGTTTTTAAATTTATTAATGGTCAATTTTTGTACATCCCTTGGGAGTTTGTTATAAAAGCGTACACCTTGCCCTTTAAACGATTTACTAACTTTATGGAGTCTACAAGTGGCAACAGCGAGTTTATCTTTATTTCTAGTATTAAAATTATGATTATCGCTATTTTTCTTAAACAAATTAATATTTTTGTGAACTTACATCAGATTTTCATAAATGAAACAAGGGAATGTCATAACATTTATTTCTTTAAATTTATTGCGTAATGATTCTTTGGGGCCCATATTATAAATTGCGCGAACAGCCCTCTTCTGCAGCACAAAAACGGTGTTTATATCTGCAGCACTCCCCCACAGCAGTACAAACTAGTTATACAAACGACATCTACACTATTGGAGCAGCTGATAAACTGGCAGTTGTATCTGATATTGCAATTCTGTTTCAATTATACCTGTGAATGATACAAGTGAATTGACAAATAAGCTTAGTAATACGCCCGAAGCCTGTGGTTATCAGTCCCACGCTGACGTTGATACGGGCTGACATTTGCGCGTCCCATATTGTTTCACCTGTGAAAATGATCATAATTAATTATAACCAGACAGGCCCTGGCCCTTTTGGCTTCTCTACAGAGGACTTAGGGCAGCTTGTCACAGCAGTGCAGAAACGTTGGTTCGTGGTTATTGTCGGATTAAGTGTAGGTTCGTGTTACTTGATTTTTCTTGATTATCCTACATTAGTTAATGGAGGACGTAGGAAATTTTTTTATTATAATAAAATAAACGCAGAAATCTAATAAAAGCATTCCATTATTATGCTTATGCGTAGAAATTCCTATCTGAAATTCTCGGGTCTCACGTGAAAGCATGTCGGATAGAGCGTTCAAATATCTACCACCTAATAGGTAGCGGGTATTTATTATTCACACGGCACACGTACGCTGCGTGTCAAACGGAAAAATCCAATTAACTTCATACGAAGAGCTCCATTTGATCTGCTAAACTTGACGCCTTCCACTGCATGCTGCTTCACCCCGCTCCACTCACACTAACGACTATTTTCAATAATATTAATGGAATAACCTCTATCTCATTACATCTGTGTAATATTATAGAACCCTCTTTAATAAAAGAGCTATTTTGTAGTTGAATATTTCATTTCAAAAGAACACGTAATATTTTAGTAGATGCTATCTCGGTAACATTTATTTATGACAAAAGTAGAGTGTTCTCGTTTTTATATTCATTAAATACATTTTATTTTCATCTGGGACAGAGAAATAGTGACTTTAGAAAAGAGAGAAAGTTTTATAAAGCACAAAGAGGGTTTAAAATACAAATAAGCCGGGATTGTGATACGAAAGAGTTCGCATGGGAGTCCGGAGGCTACGAGAACGCCGAATCGAGAATAAAACTACTTATAGCGTTCTCGTTCTAGTCTGAGAGTTGAAGATCTCGGTGAGCTCATGTTTTTCTACGTATTTTGCACGGAGGTGGCTGTTAAATAAAACTACAAAGCAGGAAGTTAGATTAGAGTTTTCATTTCTTATCATTACTTTATACTTAACTACTTACTTACTTACTTACTTTTGACGACCTCCGTGGTACAGTGGGCGAATAGACGACTGAGACGCAGGAGGTAGCGGGTTCGATTCCCACTGCGGAACAAATGTTTGTATGATCTGATTGATATTTGTTCCGGGTCTGGATGTTTTTCTATATAATTATAAGTATGTATTTACAAAAAAAAATATAAGTATTCTATCAGTTATCTGGTTCCCATAGTACAAGCTCTGCTTAGTTTGGGGCTGGATAGCGCTGTGTGAAACGTCCAGCAATATTTATATTTTAACTATGTTTAGTATGTTGTGTATATTTTAGATTTCGATTAAACTATTTACAATAAATAACTCTACTTTCGTAATTAACTTTGCCGTTTTATAGCAAGAGGGAAAAGTACCTCTTATGAGTATACAGTAATATTTATATTTGCCCTGATCTTAATAGCTCGGCGTGAATAATTCGTATCAGCACACAATCAACACGTTCCAAGATATTTGCTTATAATTTAGTTACAGACACATGCAATAGTCTATTATGCCCGAGATAGTTGTTTAATTAAATAGACATGGCGTTAGCCGGCATATTATAGGCATCAAAGTTATCAATTTATTGAAATGAAATTTATTAAATTATAACATACTTCAAATTAACAGAAACAATCCCAGAAATAATTATCGTTCACATAGACGGATCCTGGTGGGATCGCATTTGTATCCAAAGTAGGTAAACCTGTGTTATGGCATACTAATGCCCTCCGCCGGGTTTAATAGTATATAACAAAGTTACAATTGAATTTAATAAATTAACGTATAATTATTGTTATAAAATAATTACTAATATTGATAGATAAAATGATATTTACACTTGAAAAGACATTTAAATTTGAAATTATACTTAAAAATTACAAAATAGTATTATGACATAAATACAATGGTGGTGTACAATTAAATCGAAGGTGCTAATAATCAAGTTAATAAATGATTAAATAAAGGTAATAGAGCTAATTGTATGAATAAAATTCTTTTCAGAGCGAAATCCAATAGGGTTCTCCCCTCTACTCTACTCTCATATAAATGCAATTATTGATTGGATTAAAAGCGCGTTGCCCTTCGCATACCCTCAAAGCCTGTGCTGGGGTCACGTAACCTGTCATTTGCAAAGGGATTTGCACCCCTTTAACCCGCCAAATTTATTGGGACGTTCCCTGTTGTTGAGCAAACAAATGAAAGTTAGTTTTTCTACCTTGGGGTCCTTTAGAGCTCTACTACATATATCTTCAGATTTCAATAACGTCCGCAATAAAATCGGCGATAAAGACAAGACAGCACAAATAGTATGTGAACCTGGTGAAAGAGTTATTTCTGAGATACGGAAAATATCGCAACGCAACAAAGAGCATCGATTTACCGTTTCAGAACAAATCGTTATTCGCGAGGGAGAGTGAAATAGTGGGATTAAATTTGCGAATGAATATTTGAGGCGGTGGGGCCTGGACTTATCAGGGATTTCCGGTCATTGAAGCTGAGGGCAATGAGCCAACTAAATTATAGCTGACACTTTCACCGTCACTGCCAATAAACTTACATTTTACTTTTGTAGCGACTCTTGGACATGCCATTACATTCGCTTCCATGGTCAATGGTCTGCATCGAAAGTCTTAACCCGCTCGTAAGAACGCCGTCTCGTAAATAATATGATCATTTCATCGTTGATATATCTGCTAAAGTATTTAATTAATTTGTCATTTGCTTGGCTGTTATTTTATGGTACATAAATAAATATTAAGTTGTTTGTGCTTCGTTAAGTTTGCCAAAAATATTATGTTAATTGGTGTTTCGAAATACGATAATACTAAAACGTTGATTTCAATTTAATCAGTCTGCGTAAAATACAATTTCCTATGATGGTCATTGTTAAAATTAAATATTTCATTTGTTCATCTTGATTTGCTTTATATTTTAATTACATTTGAGTTTGATCGCGCGCCCGAGGCATTGTGACAAAATGGCAGTGATCACGAATTTATGGCACAAAGGGGGTTATTCGCGTTTTGAGCGATTAGTAAGTGTATGCCGAGCACAGTCACTGCAAGCCAGTTATCTCCCTCTCCCAGCTTCAGTATAGTCAGAAATGTTATCTCAGTTCTAAATTAAATCAGAAATCGACGCCTTTCAGCGAACGATCATCCCATTACGAGGGCTCAGACAAGTGGTGCGAATGATTCTCGCTGTATGTCTACGTAAGTAAGTACTTATTAGCAATACATTTCTGTGGGTTCTTTGAAGGTTTGTTAGCTTCGGCAGAAACAAAGGAACTTTATTGAGTTTCGTTGGTGGCAGCTTTTGAACACTAGCTGAATAAAAAGGATTTTTTTTTATTTTATTAAAGGAAGATCGTTTGTAACTTTACCTAGGTCAGTAAATTTTCCAATTTTACCAAACTTTATTTATTACAGTAGCATCATAATATGATGGTAATGTAAATATTTTACACCCAGGAAATTCTTTCAAAGAATCCACCTATTCAAAGGTCTGTAACTATTGAAATAGGAACAAATATCTGTGCAAACATTTGTTCCGCGGCGGGAATCGAACTCGCGATCTCCTGCGTCTCAGCCGGCTATTCGCTCACTGCGCCACGATGATAAAATCGATATGTCCCATCACTCAAGAAGATATAGTTGAAAAAGTCATCGCTTCTTACTTGTCAAATTATATTTTTTTATCCGTGTGTGTAAAGCTAATACATGTGGCTAAACCCTATAACACAACACATCATAATTATTTTCTAGAAAAATCTGATAAACAATATACCATAAAATTATAATGTCCAGAAAATAATTAAAAATAAAATTATTTTACAGATCACGCTGTGCATTATCCTATAAACTAAAACAACACGTCTCCTTATTTTCATTGTCTATATAATAAATAAATAAATAAATATTTCTGGACATTTCACACAACGCTATCTAGCCCCAAACCAAGCAGAGCTTGTACTATATGAACCAAATAACTGATAGAATACTTATAGTATACATTTTTTTGTAAATACTTACTTATAATATATAGAGAAACAACCAGACCCGGAACAAATATAATGTAGATCATGCAAACATTTGTTCCGCGGCGGGAATCGAACCCGCGACCTCCTGCGTCTCAGCCGGCTATTTGCCCACTGCACCACGGAGGTATAATAGATATCCTTGTATGTTCCTCTTCTAAAAATATTTTTTTCTGAACTCTGTCTTTTATTGTTTATTAGTACTACTCGTTCATTCATGTCCCATTAAAAAAATTACTCATTTAGTTTCCAGTAGATAATGAAAATGAAATAGTCTCGTGGCATCGTGGGTATTTCTTAATACACTTGGGTGCCAAAGAAAGAATCCTGTGGACCATTTCAGCCATTATTGCGTTTCCCGAGGGTTGTGGCTCACTCATTCTTGTTATAACTAACACTTTCATACTGGAGGTTCTAAACGCTACTTGCATTTTTAATTAAATCAGACTTTATTGGGTGATATTATTGTATTGTATGTAATTCAATTTTTTTACTTGTGAAAGAAACCCTTGGTCTCTATTGATAAAATTTCCATTCAGATATGAAAATTCCTTAGACTTATCATGTTAATAGCCACTTTTATGTCCAGTGTGAAGAAAATATAATAACAAATCAAATCTTAATAGGTTTCTTAGCATGTATTATATTTAAATAAATGAATAAATAAATAATAATACTAAATAAATGTACAACGATCGAATTGTTATTATATCAACTTTCTCACAGACATCCCTATGTCGCTATTCCTATCTCTATATATCGGGCCTAATCTGTAAATACCTTTGACAGCTCTCTTTATACAATATACTTTATACTATTCGCATCGCAGCATTGCCACACAACAGAGTACCATAAGACATAAGGCTAATATGTTTTATCGAGCATTATAAAACATGTAAAAGACTGTTAATTTTATTATTATTTTACCTTGGGTAAGTTTGTACATACTCGTATCTACAACATATATTTTATTCACCGTGTAAGAATTGCTCATGTATTGAAGACTAGCTTTTTTATATAAGGGCGTTTTATCGCGTCAGTGTGAAATACAATCTACGCATAACGAGAGAAAATTATTAAAATGATTTTGATAATGCAACTCGGCATTCCTCACCCCGGCTTCAGTGCTTCAGTGTCATTCGCGCAGCCACTAACGTTGATATAGACAGGGATTGCGTAATAAACGCGCCGCGATAAAAACGAAATGAGAATGAAAAAGATTTTAAAACTCCTCATAAAGATATTACGAGATAAGCAAAGACTCTTCAATAAAATAGGGGTTATGAATCTACAAGTCGTAAAAACATCGTAAATTGCACTTGTCTCCCTCCGCCCCGCACACTCGTGGGCCAAGAGTAAAACTTTTAAAAATATCGTCGGTCTAAGTTTTCCAGGCCGTATAAATGTTAATTAGATATCTTTATATAAACACTATAAGGATCGAGCTTCCGCACGTGTAATCCTGGTTTGAATTAATTTGGGTTAGGGGATAACTGATTAGTTTTGGGTTCTTTAAACTTGTAACAAAGCTTTTGCCAAAAAAACAAACCGCGATCTGAATCGAAGGCTTTATTCGGGCTGTGCAAGCATGATTGAACAGTAAGAGTGGATCCCTAACAAAACATTGAGGATCTTTTTGTTGAAGCACTGTTTGTCGAAACAATTTTCTCGAATAATACCTTCCCACGGTTATAATTTATTATTCGTACAATTCATTTTCATATTCGGTAGTAGCTGAATGTGAATTGATTAATGATGGTGCCGAGTTTGTTCTCGCCTTCACTCCTAATGGAAAAAAAGTAGCAACAGTTCTACAATTTTTTTATAAATAACTTAAGCAGCTTTGTAAGTAATTAACTCACACTGTTGTCTACCACTAAGAATGCCAACATAATCCACTAATAAGTGCATTGTCCTCGTAAATACAGCGAATGGACAATTCCAGGATTGTTTCCAGTATTCGGTTTGCATGCTATTAAAACTTGCACAATTAAACAGTAGAGAAGGAAAACACGAGAAAATTGAGATAAGATTAATTTTCTGACTAGTTTCCGGAAGAGTTTGCCAAGTCCACATTTACATAAAAAACGGGTTGCCACCGACTGGCCTACTAGGATAAGTGGCTAAATATCGCGATTTTGGTATTTATTTCCAGTTTATACCGGTAGCAACTAGATTTCTATGTAAATGTGACCTGCCAACAACTTCGAAAGATAGCCACGGAAGGTCTGTGATACTTGTTTAATTGGATTATATCAAGCTTTATATAAGTAGGTGCCTTCAACTTTGTAAATTTGTTTACCTGTCCCTAATTTGAGATTTTGCGGTGGTTTATCTCAAATACTCTATTGATTTCTAAGGTGTTTCACACTCTGCTCATAGTTGTTCCGAGACGTGCACTGAATCGAAATACCAGGTTCTATAGAGGTTTTTGTTTGCCTTGGTAAAGTAACATATGACCCTTTGTTCCAGTGACTAAGAAAAGGATTCAATTTAATAAGAATATTACTATATTTCATTAAAAGCTTAGATACACTACGTCACTTATGACATATAGCTATGTATATATAGTATATATGTCATAGAGCTAACGGTTCTTTTGAGTCGTAATCTGAATCATCTCAATAATTTCGACGGTCCCATCTAGGCTTGAAAGTTTTAGAGATGATTTTAAAATCTTGGAACAAATGTCAGACTAATGTTCCATTTAAACTCCAACAGTTGTACAGCACCTAATTCGATATATCGATGAGCGTGATATCACAATAGATCTCGCAAGTTAAGATACTCATTGACAACTTTATGTGTGACAGTGTGTTGTAGTCAAAGCAAGCCCTTAGTTTGGCTTTCCATCAGACATTTGCAAGGAATATGAGCGATGAGCAAGAAACACAACCACGCACAACGCAGCTTTCCTATTGGTGGATGTTATTTCTCGCTCACATTTCAGCTTCTTCGCAAAACTTTGGTGGAAAGCCACCCTTAAGATGTTACTCGTTTTCTCATTTACAGTTGTTGACAATGCGACGTCTTTGCGAACAAAACTCTCTTCGCTTTCGGTTTCAACATCCTCGCGAAATACTTGATTATTTAGAAATAGAATCACGTTCGCAGCGTGTGTAATTACAGAGACAGGTCGCAGCGAAATAATTAGAGCTACCATCGAATGCCTCGTTAGTCTTCTAAGGAATGAGGTCAAGGCGTGGCGTGCTATATTACAGGAACTTACAGCAGGAGCTACTTAAAGTACTGGATATACCTTATACATCTATCGTCGTATTCTTCGATGCTGAGGTTGCACAATTGCTGTTCAGAGCCGACGATATGATAAATAGATTAATCTTTTAAAAGTACATTTTACATATAAACAATATAAACATTAAACAAAATTCAAGAAGGCAATACAATTGGCGGTGTTTACGCTGACAACCATCTCTTATAGGCAACCTATGGGTGGAAAGAAATCAGCGAGTATAGTGAATTCTTTAGTCGCAAATGTATCTACTTATTCCGAGTCATAATTACGAGTGTAGGTATAATGATAGGGTCTTGGCTCTAAAGCTTAGATACATGCTAAATGTTCGAAAGCATTATAGATCTTTAGCGATAAGACATTTTATTAGGCGGTGTCCTAATAGATTGCGATTGCACGATCATCGCTAATTCGCGCGAACTTTGTTCATACGAACTCACGATCAAACATGCTGATGACGATTTGGTGTCCTAACTTACAGTAAAACAATAATAAAACAAACATTATATTCGCGCGATGTGATCGCGTGAATAAAATGTTTGTTTTACTATTCGCGTGAACTTGATTCGTACGAAAGTGCAATCAAACATACTGATGCCGAACAAGTGTCCCAACTGACAGTAGCACGGTAGTCGCGCGAACGCTATTGCGACGCGCTGCAAGCGGGTCGCGTTCCATTAGGACACCGCTTAAGTAATACATTTATTTGTTTTTAATTTTATTGGATCTAGTTTGGAGGGTAACATTAAAAAAAAATTATGCATTCAAATGCTACGGCGTAGCATGACGTGCTTCACGTCATAGCATTCAGCTACAAGTCGAGAATACATACACAATCGTTTAGTACGCACATAGCTTGTACAGCATGTAAATAGCTGCATTGCCCCGCTGAATTGACACAGATAAGCACCAGCTCTCGGATCACACGTCACTTTGACCGGACTCCCATAAAGAATTATGAAAACGCGAAGAGCCCCGGTATCCCTGGACCCAGGATCTCGACCCCTCATGGCTCAAAAACGTAAGCTGTTTGAAATCTTTGGCTGATTTTGGCGCTGCAATGGACCTAACTGCTGGCCCAGACAAAGTAGTTGCTGTCCCAGCAAGGGTATCGACGAACGTGGCGTCACACACCAAAAGCCTACCTTTCTCCCAAGGTGCAAGAGTCAAACCATCAGGCGGCTTACCGTCACCACACTCACCACGTATCATACCGTTAGGTTTGAGAACGCCTGGTACGTTATAATGCAAAAACTCCGCGTATGATACAAGTATCATTCAAGTAGTTGTTGGACAAGCACTTTTCCAAAATTATGTTTATTTTATCTTCATGATTTATTGTACATAAGAAAAACAGAAATATACATTTTTTTAAACATCCTTTGATACAAGTTTTAACAATTTTTTTTTTTAATATGGCTGACATTTCACACAGCGCTATCTAGCCCCAAACTAAGCAGAGCTTGTACTATGGGAACCAGATAACTGATGTAATACTTATATACTTTTTTTTTGTAAATACATACTTATAATATATAGAAAAACATCTAGACCCGGAACAAATATCTGTAGATCATACAAACATTTGTTCCACGGCGGGAATCGAACCCGCTACCACCTGCGTCTCAGCCGGCTATTCGCCCACTGCGCCACGGAGGTCGCCAATGTAGGTTTATTTGTAACTGAGAATTATTCGTTCATTATAGCAAAGACCAGATTATAGCGTGTTCAAATAGAACCCCTTAAAGTGTCATTTCAAGAAATGACGAGCTTTTAAACAATTCATATTTAATCCCCAACTAATGGGGTATCCAACAAATATGCATCATTTTAATAAACGCTGTGACGGGAGGATTAAGCAGCCTATAGATTTGGGAAATCATCATGAATATTTTCACGACAACATTATGTCATATTGCCGCGAGTTCAACGTCTAAAGTGGGTGATAGACGTACGAACTTAAAGGACGCGGTTTTTAAGATCGCGAACTTACTCGGCTCGACGGTAGTGAAACACGTGAAGCTTACTCACTCTGTATTGCGATGTCGTCGACTGAAGAAGCTTTGTGTTATTTAGAAATAATATCGTATATCGTATTACATTTTAAGACAAGGGTTATTTCGGAAAGCTTCTATGAATTCGGTTAGCAGTTCATGCGAATAAGTTCGGAAATCACTCATTTTGAATTTTTTTTTAATTAAAATTAACAAAAATTGAAAAAATTAACACGACAAGCGTGCGCGTCCACGAACTGGCGAAACAAAATGGCGGCTCGTGGCTCGCAATGCTGCCACACGTTCGAGCCATGACGAGCTACGAGCAAGATTTCAGACCGGTTGGATCGCCGACGATTTTGCGCGGCGGTTTTAAAGTACGCGTACTTACGGTGACACACAAGCGAAAAAGGTCGGCGAGCCTAAGTACGCGTACTTGCTCGTACGTCTATCACCCACTTAAAACTTCACCTAAAATTCAATGTCGATTTATGGCTATTTAAAGGACAATTCATTATTCACCACAAACCAATCTTTTACGAACACAGAAGTGCAGTATGCTACACGTAACAATCTGACACAAGGTTGCCGTGAAGTAATTCACTACAACTTCCGGAATGGCTTGGCGTCAACCTACTTGTTTATTTATTACTTTATTACCCCACTCAACGTGGAGTGGCGGGAGGAGCCACAATGTGACCTCACAGTGATTGAATTGAATATTAAACACCGCCTTACCGTTAAAACTTAAGCATTTTCTTTCTGTCTGTTCCGTTCGACGATGAGCTGCGTTGAGAACTTTTAAGGGCGGCTAAGTTGGTGAAATAGGTCTTTCATAAGTGAGACTGGACCTAGTTGGAAAAATTCTAAATTATCGCGCAGAAAGTTGGCTTATAAGCATATACCGTAGCTATGTTATATATAGATACGTTGATAGAGGAAACATACATTTAGAACCTTTTTACGACAAGCTAATCATCATATCAGCAATAGGATGCTGAACATAGGTCTAATCCATAGCTCTCCAGAGCAACAGTGACCTTGTGCGGCTTGCATCAGCTAACGCTTCCCAGTAACCTTTATCAGATCGTCTTTCCATCTAGTTGGGGCCGTCCTATGCTGCGCTTTTTATTACGTGTACCTTTCTGCCCCAACGGCCGTCAGTTCTTTGAGCAATGAGCCCCACCCTCTACCACTTAAGCTTGCTAATCCTCTGAGCTAAGTCAGTTACTTTAGTTTGCTCATAATAGCTAACTCTTTGCTATTTTAGAGGGTTAAAAACATAAAAATAAAATATTCTCAATGAGGGAATTTATCTTTACAAGTATTTAGTAGAGCAACCTACTTGTGTAAGTTTACGCTAAGAGTGCTCTGAGAAAGTTCTTACTTACTATGAAATATCAATTAGTCTTTTCTAGTCATATCTATATAGAATGTAAGTATAGTACTGATACATATCACTTTATCAAATTTCTTTGGAAACAACCCTGAGTAGGCGTGATGGTTGGTCGAGCGAAGCGAGATCTCCAAATCAACTTGGGCAAATCGGCGTTGTACTATGTATATATGTATATATGTTTGTTTGTCCGAGGACAACTTTTGAAGCGTTTATCCGATCATCGTGAAATTTGGCATATAGGTAGGTAGTGATGGCATAATATTGGTGTGCCTCAATGAGCTAAAAATTTTGGGGGGTTGTTGAGGTATTGGGGTTTAAGAGGGGTAAAAAAAATGAAAATGAGACTATTAGGTCAAATGAGACGTCAAATGAAAGGTCAAATGAAATGAATTCCGACCAACTTTTTATTTTTAGTAACGTTTTTGAAGTTTTTGAGTTATTAGCCATAATAAAAACTAAACTTTGACAAAATTCACAGGGTACACCAGTGACCTCACAGTCTTGTAATTTGGTATGCGTGTAGCTTAAATATCACAAATATAGTCAAAAGCCTGAAATCTAGAATAACTGCAATTTGTACTCCAAAAAAGGGTAACTAATTAACATGAACTCCCGTTACCTGTAATTTGAATGAAAATGTAGGTCAAGTTATTTGGTTATTTATTTCGCGGCACTATTTTGATAGTCATAGATTACGAATAATATTTTTTTTGTTTTTATGGTAGACTCGCGAGATCTCAGTTCGGGGCGAACCACTAGTTAAACCGTTCAATTCATAAAAAATCATAAATACAACATTCATAAACACACCAAAACACGGTCAAAATGTATGGAAGAGCTAATAATAGCATTCACAAAGTTGTTTCGTAGAAAAAGTTGTTAAGTCACTCACTGCAGTTTTCGGAAGTAGCCAGTTTCATGCTTTAATGCGGTTCTTATGTAAATCATATACGACAGAAATAGGTGGATAATGATTGCTCTATCTCATACCTCCATGAAGGCTTATTTTAAACTAGCTGACCCGCCCCAGCTTAGCACGGATGTTTATCAAAACTAAATATAGCCTATAGCATATAGTTGAGTTTTCTATGAGTAAAATAAGTATCAGTTGGTTCAGTACTTCCGGAGATTACCCTTTGCATACAAACAAATACTTCTTTTTAATATTAGTAAAGACAAATATATATTCACTCTCTTCAAGTCATATAGTTAAGTAAAGTCATAAAAAAACTTTAGCTACCCCAGCATCCTCCAGCCCTCTTTCTTTAAGATAAATAAGACCGCAACAACGAGCCATAAAAACAATTCGTCTAACGCAGCATCCTCCAGCCTAATCGTTTTGAGATTTTAAGACAAATAAGGTTGCAATGATGAGTTATAATAAATTTGAAATTACCGGGGCGTTCTTCAGCCCATTTTTTCTAGATCTCAAAATCAGCTGTATGTAACTGTAACGCAGGTGAAGCCGCGGAAGGGTCAGCTAAGATTTTTTTATGACTCATTATTGCGCCTATATCTGACATGAAGAGGGCTGGGGTCGCTACGGTAGCTGCATTTCGTATGGCTCATCATTGCGACAACATTAAACTTAAAGGGAGTGGACTGCGGGTCGCTGCGGTGGATGGATTTTTTTATGACTCATCATTGTGCCTAATTTATAAGATATAACATGAAGAGACTGGGCTGCGGTCGCTACATCGTATTAACGTGAAGGGGTAACAAACAACAAAAGCATTTATCTTTCTTCTTCTTCTTAGCGTGGCAAGAGTTCTACGTTTAGAACCATTGTGTTGTAGGGATTAGTCAGCCTAGGCCACTGCGTTACCGTGACCTAGCTGCTTCCAAAATGCGCCGCGGGGAGGCTCTCTACTCGCACCCAGCTATAGAAACTTTGACAACTCATTCTTATTTCATGGGAAGTAATTTATGAGATAAAAAGTAACTTATAGGTTATTCTAAATCTTCAACTGAATAGTTGCAATGTTTGAGTTCAATCCGTTCAGTAGTTGTGGCCTAAAGTGGTAACGAAGAGCAAAATCATTTTTCAATAGAAACTTTGACACCCCAGTTTTATCTTATGGAAACTGATATATGAGATAAAAAGTAGCCTATATATTATTCTAGGTCTAGAACTAAACTTCTGCGAAGTTTGAGCCCAAACCGTTCAGTAGTTTTAGTGGTAACAAAGACCCAAATAATTTTTGTATAGCAACTTTGATACCCCATTTTTATCCCATGGGAATTGATTTATGGGACAAATGGTAGTATATGTGGTAATCCAAGTTATAATCTACAAATATATCAAATTTCATCGAAATCAGTTCAGCCGTTACGGCGTGATTGAGTAACAAACAAACAAATAAATAAACTTCCAAACTTTCACATTTATAATATTAGTGTGATTAAAATATTTAGTTGATTGAAGGCAACCAAAGTTGTAGATAAAACGAAAATATAAGTATCTCAAAATAAAATTGACTTTGATAAAACAAACCGGTCAATCGAACCCACGTTGGGTAAGCCGCCTACGCCAAAGGTCCATCGGAGCATGGCAGAATAATATCAAGGACTAAAATTAGAAACATTAAAGTACCTACTGAAATCTAATTTAAATTGTCACTTTTAATTTGTTAAAGGATTAAATAAGTTTAATAAGCAGAAAATGAAGAGTGACATCGTCAATCCAAATTACAGTAACAGGACTTATACGCAAAACAAAATTTTCCTCAAATTTAATCTGGATTTATTTAGGATTATACAACTCAGCGGTTCTCATGCTTTCGGATGAAGGATTTTTATGTCCTATGTGATTAATGGGATAAAAAATTAATGAACTACGTAGATATTTGCTTTGCGTTTTATTTAGAAATTTTGTTACATAATATATTTACTTAAACTTTAACGAGAATGATTCCTAGACGATTCCTCAGAGTTAATTTACTATTTCATTATTATAAATATGGGATTTCTCACGTACCTTTTTATCATTGTTTCGACCGATAATGTTTACAATTTGCTTAAAATTTACTATACGCATTTATACAGAGTAATGTGCAGTCAGAACTAGCTTTAACTGAGCTTACTTTCAACTAGAAACTTACAGAGACGTCATATTACGTACTGTAAATTCAAAATACAATCAAGTTGTAGTGACCTAATTAGGAAACGGTGTGATTAATGCTAGAACAATTCCGTTTACTTGCAAGGCAGCACAATTAAGGCCCAGAACAATTGACAAAGCAAGACAATCGCCCGCCCACAACGTTTGTTCATGATTACCAAGCGATTTCAGTGCCATTAGTTAAATGTTATACCTAACAGAATTAGGATGTAGATACGATTCGTTATTTATATTTCTTTATTTTATAACAAAAACTCTTTTAGATAAAGTTTTTTAGTTTGAAGTTCAAAACTTAACAAAAACCTGCAGCAGACGTCGTAATATTTTGCACAAAAGTTACGCTACAAAAATACACGTCGGTAATAATAGTTTTGGAACGGGTTTTATTAAGTCACTCTCTTGGCTTTAATTCGGAACTTTTTCAAAGGAAAAGTTACCAAGTTACAAAGGGAGTGGGAATGGTTTTCGCGTCGGGCGGATTAAGAAAGCCTCCTGCGAAGGCTCCATGGAGGAATAATGGAAATGAAAGTTCTAACAGACTCGACTTACTTAGATTGTGCGGCTTCCAGGAATCTCGGCTCGGATTAAACTAGACACGTTCGAACCACAACATAAATTTCCTCTTAACACCCCATGTTTTATATGGTGTGTAGCGCAAGGTAGTACGTAAGTGCCCATTCATTATTTGAGAATGTGTCTCTTGAGAGGTCGTTGTAATGTTTTTGTTTAATCTGCATTCAAATAGATCGTGCCATCCCGTTACCAACATTAAAGTTGTTAAGATCTAAAAAGTTTTTTATACATAAGGAAAACCATAAATGAGCAATTTCACGGAAACTAGGGAAGTGAAGCGTGGAAGCGTTGATAAATTCAGAAGAAAAATGCAAACCGCAACCAATAAATGAGGAACCACGCTTTTTAAAAGTATCTATTGGTGTCTGTTTCGGAACAAATTGTACGGTCACGTTCAAAATAACAACAATCAAATAAAACAAATGTAATGCGGAATTATATGTTTTATTGTTTTAAAGTAATAAAAAATATTTAGAAAAATCTTAACGCGCATAAAGTGAAATGAAAAGAGTTTGGAAAATATAGAGTAAACATATTTTTAGTCTGCAGTAAAAAAACAGCGTAGTTCCAAGTAACAAGATTAGAGTTTGTCTCATAATCGCTGCGCGGAATACCTGCATTTTCTGAACCGCAAACAGGAAACAGTCTAATTTTAAAAGGTCCCAACAACCAATTTGTCGTGTAAAACTATGGGTTATGAACGAGACTGTACATTCAGAGGTCCTCTAATGAGATCGCAGAGGGGTGGGCTGTGGCGAAGACTACGGGAAAGGGGGTGAGCCAAGGCAGGGGGTGGTGTCTCCAAGGAACATATTTTACGTTTAATTGACGCACAGCTGTCAGCTAATGAGTCGTGGATTTTTAAAGAAATTGCTCCATTGTAATTGCTCGTCACAAAGTTCTAATTTAAGCTTTGGAAGTAGTTTTGCTCCAATATCCTTTTAGCAGTGACAACGGCTTCTGTTTATTGGCAAGTATTTATTTTAAAAGCAAAACAATACAGAGAAGCTTAAGTCAATCTTAAATCTTAATAAATAATATCTTTTCAAAAGCTTCTGTTTCAAACACAGATTCCGCTAAAGTTTGGAAATTCCTAAGAACACTAGGAGTTGGCAAGTCACGTTGTAATACCGTTACTAAAGACCTTGATATTGATTCTCTTAACTGCCATTTTTCATCGTCATCAAACATGGATATGCATGACAAACTTAGCACAATTAACTATCTTTCTTCTATGCCAACTCCTAATTATCCTCCTTATATCTTTAGTCAATTCACTCCATGTGATGTTAAGAAGAGCATTCTGTCTATTTCATCTAACGCTGTGGGAGGTGACAATATCGGTCGGAATATGTTAATTCCTATCATTGATGAAATTCTTCCAATGATATGTCACCTACTCAACTTCTCTGCTTCCTCTGGCTCCGTTCCTTCGGCTGGGAAGGATGCAAACATAATCCCTCTTCCAAAAAAGCCTAAGCCCTCTTCTTTCACAGATTATCGTCCCATCTCCGTCCTTCCATTCCTATCCAAAGTCCTTGAACGTTTAATCCACAATCAGCTCAGCTCCTTTCTCAATGATCATAATCTGCTTAATCCTCTCCAGTCCGGTTTCCGACCCGGTCATAGTACTGTTACTGCTCTTGTAAAAATCACTGATGACATTAGACTTGGTATGGAAAACGGACAACTCACCATCCTTACATTGTTAGATTTCAGCAATGCTTTTAACACTGTTGATTTCGACATCCTCCTTGCCTTATTACGCTCTATTAACATATCTCCATCGGTGATTGACTGGTTTCGCAGTTATCTGCATGGGCGCCGGCAGCGAATCCGCATCGACGATTCTTTTTCGTCCTGGTGTAGTACTTCAGCCGGTGTACCTCAAGGTGGCGTGCTATCTCCTCTTCTATTTGCACTTTTTATTAATTCAATATCGCACCAAATTACTTCTTCCTACCATCTCTATGCAGACGATCTCCAAATTTATACTTCAGCGTCACTTCATGATCTGCCTGCTGCAATCAACCGTACCAACAACGAACTTAACTGTATTCGGGACTGGAGCAAGGCATACGGTCTTACAGTGAACCCTCAAAAAACTCAAGTCGTTGTAGTAGGAAGCTCTCGCACGTTATCAAAAATAGACTGGACAGCTATTCCTAGTGTAGAATTTAATGGTGTGACAGTTCCTTTCAGCAAACACGTTAAAATCTTAGGTATACTAATAGACAGTTCCATGTCGTGGGTTCCGCAGCTTGAGTCTGTGAGTAAAAAGATGTTTGCATCTGCTGGCTCGCTTAGGAGGCTGCGTAACTTTCTACCTACCGCTACAAAAATTGCGCTTGCACAGTCACTTCTTCTCCCCGTTCTTGATTATGCTGACGCCAGCTATCTTGACCTTACGGAGGACCAACTAAACAAGCTTGAGCGTCTGCAAAATTTCTGCATACGATTTATTTTTGGACTCCGTAAATTTGATCACATCTCCGAATTTCGTCTCAAACTCAAGTGGTTACCTATTCGTCTTCGCCGGAATGCTCATATCCTTTCTCTTTTGTACAACATCCTCCAAAATCCCTTAACCCCTTCCTACTTGAAGGAACGATTTGAGTTCCTTCACTGCTCTAATCCTCACTCGCTCCGATCATCTGAAAATTTGATGCTGAAAACCCCAGTGCATAGAACTAGATTCTATGATGATTCCTTTACAGTTCAAGCAACACGTCTTTGGAACACATTACCGGTCTCAATACGGCAAGCTCCATCATTAGCCACATTTAAAACAAGAGTGAAAATATTTTATCTCTCAGAAACATCGTAGTGTCGCTATATATATATATATATATGTATGTGTATTTATGTATATTTTTATTTAATTTTATTTATCGTAGGTATATATTGTCAATATTTATTTAAGTATATTGTTTTATTTTATTGTAAATGATCAGCGTTCTGTTAGTATATACCCCCCTCCATTATTGTAATGTTACAAAAATCCTCTCCATCCAAAGGTTGTCTGGAAGAAATCGCTTCTAAGCGATAAGACCGCCCATTGTACTTGTTGCTTTGTGAATTTTTATATTTTTTGTTTGTTTCTTGTGTGGTGTACAATAAAGTATTTTCATTCATTCATTCATTCAATCCTATGTGAGTTAAACTTGAATGTCTCCGTTATTAAAACAAATCAGGTGACCAAGGATTTTAGTATTACTTATTTCTTTTTAAGTCGAGTTTTTGCTAAAAGAGAAGTACCTAAAGAGTTTCAAAGTTCTAATAATGGGATAAAGAAATTTTCTACTAAGCAAATCACGATTTATAAATATTGTTAAATATAAAAAAATCTGTTGAAATTCAATTTTAATAAATAACTGCTAATACGTGTTTTCTTATGAAATAATATTTTAAAAAGTGAATAAATCTCAAAAGAAAACTAACTAACTACATTCAATAAATAATATTTTATGAATCGCCAGGTGTAAAGTGCCATCTTTGAAGACATTGCTCTCTTGGAGTTTATATTGAGTCATAACCTTGAAATCTTGGTAAGAAAGAACATAATGTCTGCTCATTATATAGGGTATACGCACAAAAATAAAAGGGGTTATTTTGATGAGCATAATAAATAAATTTCTGAAATATTTAACCATACAAATGTGAAATTTATTTTGGCATGTAAAAACAAACACTATTAAACTTATGTTGTGCTATTGCATAATGCATGC
This sequence comes from Philereme transversata, assembly GCA_963924445.1. NCBI lineage: Eukaryota > Metazoa > Arthropoda > Insecta > Lepidoptera > Geometridae > Philereme > Philereme transversata. The sequence goes on from OZ004353.1 coordinate 13,547,819, forward strand.
CGTCTAACCACAGATACTGTATTGGTAACATCTCGAGATATCTCTTGTTGTCCCTTTTGAACCCAAAACCCGCAGCCATTTCCGAGAGAATCAAATCGCCCTTTATTTTTGGATGTCGATTGCAAGAGTAGGCAGTAAGTTTTACATCGAATTAATCACCTAAACTAGTCGATTTTCATTAAAATTTGATAATATAACTAGTAGATTTTTTTCGAGAAGTCATTTTTTATGTTTTGAGAAACCGTCACTTGAATATCGTCAGTATATTACCAAACTATTCATATTGTCATAGTCATATTGACATCCGAAATGACAATACTAAGAAGGTTTTTTAGAAATAAAAGACGATGCTCGTGTTCGTATACACGACGTAGAACAAGCTACAAAAGTTAAACAACTTGTAATTTGTCATCAAAATGTTAAAGGAATTCTAAACAAAACTCTGGACCTTAGTCTTTTCCTGGAACAATTCAGTATAGACATTTTTTGTGTAACTGAATCCTGGTTGACTGAAGCCAATATCGGTGTTTGTGAAATAGACAAATATAAAATAATTAGTAGCAGCAACCGTAAAAAATATATTCGAGTTAGTACTATGATCTATGTTAAGAATACAATAAAAGCTAGAAACAGACAGGATATCGTGGAACTATCAGTTGACAAAGAGTTCGAGGTTGGCTGTGTAGAGATAAATGATATGCTACTGTTAGTTGTATATAGATCGCCCTCTGCTAATATAGATTCATTTGTGGATAGACTTGAGGAATGTCTATCAAAAGTAATTAGGCACAATAACAAAACTATTGTACTCTGTGGTGATTTTAACATTCACTTTCCTTTGAAAAGGGGTGTATCTCATGCCTTATCTGATCTATTGAATAGTTTTTTGCTTAAACAACAAGTCTTTGAATACACGAGGGTCAAACTAGATACTAAATCGTGCATAGACAACTTTTTTACAGATGGTAATGTTTCCAAGGTGTCCGTATTGCAAGGGGTTAAATCAGATCATAAAGCCCAGATCATTGTCATAGAAAGTAGCTCCAAGCAAAGTATTTTAAGCAACAAAGTGATAGAGCGCAGGATAGTCACAGATAGTAGACTTCATGAATTAAGGCATACATTGGTAAATTTCACAAATAACATTCATATGCCTAGCGATCAGTTGATGAATTATATAGTAAAGCTTATTAATGAGCACCTGCCACTTAGAAAAATAAACCCTTCTGTCAAACCCAATAAATGGGCGACGAAGGGTATACTGATATCACGACAGAAATTATTTTACATGTACGACTTACTTCAAACATATGACAATGATACTTTAAGAGATTATATTAGACAATATAGCAAAATATTTAAACGAGTGTCATTGGAAGCTAAGAAATTATCGCTTAGAAATAGGTTATTGAAATCGGATAATAAGATCAAAACGTCTTGGAGCATTGTAAAAGAAATTACTGGTAAGACTCACGATAATGTTTCCGATGCAATAGAATTAAGACTGCCTGACGGAAACAAAACAAAAAATGGTGAAACTGTAGCAAATTATTTTAATACTATGTACGTTAATCTTCCGGAACAAACTGTAAACTCAACGAATGTAGATATAGAAAAAAGTAAGAAATTTGTAACGCTATTTCTGAAAGATGGTCAGATAAGCAATGAGAATACAATATTTAATTTAACTAATGAAGAGGAAATATTAAAGATTGTAGGTAGTTTAAAATCTAAAACATCAACAGATTACTGGCACTTGTCCTCAAAAATTGTGAAATCAATTAGAACAGAGTTAATCACTCCTCTTACTTACATAGTAAATAATGCCTTAGAAACCGGAACTTTTCCAGGCTCTTTAAAGCTAGCCAAAGTCATTCCGCTCTACAAAAAAGGGAGTAGCCTAGATGCACAGAATTATCGACCTATTTCACTACTACCTATCTTCAGCAAAGTTGTTGAAAAAATTATGTATATTAGACTAGAGAAATATCTAAATTATAATAACCTTTTTAACCCTAAACAATTTGGATTTAGAAAATCTCTTTCAACAATTGATGCGATTGCAGTTTTGTTCAAGAGTATTCTAGTTCATCTTGAATTAAAGATGTAACGTTCGGGGTTTTTTGTGACCTTTCCAAGGCGTTTGATTGTGTGCACCATGATATTCTCTTAGCCAAGCTCGAGCTCTATGGCGTGACTGGCAAGGACTTAAGCTTGTGCCGATCGTACCTAATGACCAGAAGGCAGGTAGTGAATGTCAATGGGGCATGCTCTAAAGAAGAATTTACCAAATGTGGCGTCCCCCAGGGCTCAATCCTTGGCCCATTGTTCTTTCTTCTTTACATAAATGACATAAGTGTTAGTTTAAACAAAGACATTGAGATATTCATATTCGCTGATGACATTTCTCTAATAATCCACTGCAAAAATATGACTGATAGAATTGAAAAAATTAATGACGCCTTAGCCAAGTTAGAAAAATGGTTCATTTGCAACAACCTATTGTTAAACATAAATAAATCCAATATATTACACTTTTCTCTTAACAATCGAATATTAGGCTCCCTTAATAGCTATAATAATTTAATACTTCGCCCTGTTGACAACATTACATTCCTGGGTCTAAAACTTGATGCTAAATTGACATGGAAAACTCATATTGATCATCTGGCCAAAAGATTGAGTTCTGCTTGTTATGCAATAAAAAAGATTAAAGATTTCTGTGGTCAGGCTGCTGCCAAGTCTGTGTACTTTGCCTATTTTCATAGCCTGATGTTATATGGCATACTAATATGGGGTAATGCAGCCAACACCAAAAGAATATTCATTTTGCAAAAACGTGCTGTTAGGTTTGTCCTTGGTCTCAAACCAAGAGAAACGTGTCGTAGGGCTTTTGAGCAACTCAATATTCTCACATTTACTGGGGCTTACATCTTACACTGCCTACTGTATGTCAAAAAGAACATAAGTGATTTTGAAACCCTATCTGCAGATAACATACATGGTACAAGACATGGTGGCAGACTTCGGATCCAAAAATTTAGATTAAGTAAATCATCAAGAAGTTTTTTGGGCAATGGTGTAAAACTTTTTAATAAGCTACCGGACGAGCTCAAAAACTCAAGTAATAATCTATTTAAGAAAAAAATTAAAAATTTGTTAATACAAAAAAGTTATTACTCATTGGGAGAAGCTTTAAATGATGTTAATTTTATTGTGACCTGTTGAAAATATATTTTTATTCCTTACCTTTTAATTTCCATAATTTAATTGTCTTTTTACAATACTGACAAGGCCCTTTTACAGCCGCAACTCTTTACTTTTAATTCTGCGAACTCATTTTATTATTTTGTTTTGACAATTATTTTCTTTTAATTGTATATTTTTGACATTTTACAATAATTATAATTTATTGTAATGACAAGGCACCTTTACAGCCGCAATTTCTAAGGTTTTTCCTTATTTACTAAATCTAAATTTATATTCATTAATTATAATTCATCATCATCATTATATATAATTCAGTTTTAATCTAAATTTGACGTAACTTAGTGTTCTATAATGTACCTACAGTGGAAAATAAATGAAATGAAACACCCTGTATATAGCAATGCGGCTCTATACACCGTTAAGTAGTACTACGAACAGCTAAAGTTGAAGTGAGTGCTTTACGAGCGAGTCAGTAATGTAATATGTTTATTTTATTTTTGCTTTTGTTGTACTGTTCGTTATAATATTATTCAAAGAGGAAGTCTGAGGAGGCTGCCAAGCAATTTGGCAGGCTCGCTGCGGCGCTTCGAAGATAGGGCGTTATTTACAGTGGCTATTGGGCGGGGGCGAATCGTAACTTCTGCTTAAATACCTTGTTACAGCCACGGCGCATCCACACATTTAGTCTTCTCGTGATACCAAGAAAAACTTGTAAACCAAGCTTTTGCATATGAATTGGCGGAATGAGCCGTCGTGATTTCTTGGAACACGTTTGGCTCATATTTGCATAACTATTTCAGTGTAAAAGCACTACGGTAGAGACGTCCTTCACCCAGCTTGTCTGTAATTTGCCAACAGGCGTTGTATATCTAATACAGGCCTCTATCAGAAAATACAGATACTTGGATAAAAAGTAAGAATAAATACACAAACTAGTTTATAGAAATTCTAAATTTCTATAAAATAAAAACAGAAATACGTTCACAATTATATTACAGTTTATCATTAGTCATTAATAATTATCATATGTTGTTTAGCATACGAGAATTTTTGTTGTTGATTTTAATAGGAATACGAGCTGAACTTTAGTTAAATAAAAGTTTTGAGAAAAGTGTAGCAATCAAACAATCTCTACGAGTATTGCTACTAAGAAATATTGTAATCTGGGAAACAGCAGTCTTCACAGCAAGCTGTGTTTTCAAATATTTGCATGATCTACAGATATTTGTTCCGGGTCTGCTTGTTTCTCTATATATTACTAATTATGAACTAATTACGGAAAGAAAACGATTTTGTTTGAGGGAGCACAGCTGTACAACAAATTACATAACAACATTAAAGAGTGTGTTAATATATATATATATATAAACAAACTTAAGAAATATGTACAAACGTTATAGGATATAGCACTGATAGAATATAGCGCAATATAGCACTCCTTAAATAATAACTATAGCTATAAGGCCCCAGAGGGTAAGATTATCATTATAATATCTCTATGTATCTCATTTTAGGTGAACCATGTAGTTCTTATGAGAAATAAAGTTCTTTAATGTATATATTATAAGTATTTATTTACAAAAAGAAATGCATATACGTATTCTATCAGTTATCTGGTTCCCATAGTACAAGCTCTCTGCTTAGTTTGGGGCTAGATAGCGCTGTGTGTAATGTCCAGCAATATTTATTTATTTAAGCTGCCGGGATCAAAAGTTCAGCTGAAAGAGGTACAAACTACAAAGCAAATGAGATAATAGATTTAATTTATTAGATTAGTCGTACGAAACCCCTAATTTGCCGTCAACAAAGAGCCCCTTCCGTACTTTAGCAAGTACGAGTATACATATTTTATTCACTTTGACGTCCAATTCGACTCGCCTATTATTGTTTACTACTCGTATTGTCTGCTCTATTGACATAAATCTTTGAGTAGTTTGTGTATTGGATTTTTGGCAAAATAATTTATTTATGTTGGCCTATTTTTTCACAACTCTCTAAATGCGAGATAAATACATTTTGTTGTGAATTAATTACCCACGCCGTAATCAGAACCAATTTCGTTTATAGTTTGTACTTAAACGTGATACTACGAGTATGAATACAGGGTGTTTGGTAATACACTGACCATATTCAAGTGACAGTTTCTCAAAACATAAAAGAAGACTTCTCGAAAAAAATACTACTAGGTTATATTATCAAATTTAAAAGAAAATCGACTAAGTTTGATGATTAATTCGATATAAAACTTACTGCCTACTCTTGCAATCGACATCCAAAAATAAAAGCCGTAATCCACAAAAGCGTAGATTTGTAGAGATGAGAATATCATGCGAAAATAATCAATAGCACATCGATATTCCGACATATCTCCGCTCAGCTTTAGTGGAAACGGGCAAGCGGCGATGTCTTATTTTTTACAGCGTTAGCAGCATTCGCAGCGAATTTCTAAGCAGAGAGCGCGTAGAGAGAGGACATAAGTAGCAAATCTACGCTTTTGTGGATTACGGCCTTTATTTTTGGATGTCGATTGCAAGAGTAGGCAGTAAGTTTTATATCGAATTAATCACCTAAACTTAGTCGATTTGCTTTAAAATTTGATAATATAACTAGTGGTTTTTTTATCGAGAAGTATTTTTAATGTTTTGAGGAACCGTCACTTGAATATCGTCAGTATATTACCAAACACCCTATATAGTAAACAGGTCCCTAACAATAACATTTTAGCAACATTACTTACAAAACGGTTAAGGTTTCTTGAAGTGCTCATTTAATAATCAAATCAGTAAAGTTACTGCGCGTTAATCACTCATTTGCTGCACGATACAATTTCATTTTCCGAGAACAAAATAAGCCTCTTACGGGTAATTTAATTGGATTTGCGAGTTCAGGTTTACGAGCGATCACTTTAACAGCAGTTAAAGCGAAGGTACAGTTATGTAAAAGATAATACTTGCATATAGAAGCGCAACTCCATAAATATGGTAATATTCAGTTTTTAATGAAAATAGTGTTAACAATATTTTCACTATAAACTGAATATTTACCATGATTTGTGTTTTTTTATACATTATAGGCTTGCGTTTGACCACAAGTTGAGATTTTCAGTATCCCAATATTTCGACGCAGTTGCATGCGCCATGATCTCAACTCATGGTAAATATCCCGTTTTTAGTGAAAATAAATCTATGGGATGCCTTTGTTCAGAAGTGGACGTCTTATGTCTGCACATGGTATCTAAATTGGAATAGGCCTCTCATCCTTGACTAAACAGTACAGCCAGGTGCTTGAAAGTAAGATGCTTCAAATGTGTGTGTTTGTTGTCTGCTGTGGGAATTTCACTTCTGATAGTAAAAGTATTATTCATATTGCAAGGATACAGCCCTGCTCGAGTGGCGCTCTCTAGGGACATTCCTACAGTTTATGTTTAAATTTGCCACCGGCGATATAATATTTGTATAGCTAATAAACGCTCACAGCATATGCGGGCTAATGTCTCATTATGTATTCATAACAGGCATTGTGTCGAGTAGCACACACAATGTTGATTCTATTAGGTTGCGGAAACGAAAGCTTGTCTGACAAGCGGTGTTGTTTCAAACCGCGGGAACAAGCCGCGAATATGTTATTGTGTAGGTAGGTGGTACCAGTTTTCTGTTATATTATGTTTTAACTAGTGGTTCGCCCCGAACTGAGATCTCGCGAGTCTCCCATAAAAACAAAAAATTATTATTTGTAATCAAAACAGTGTCACGAAATAATTAACCAAACAACTTGACCTACAGTTTAATTCAAGTTACAGGTAACGGGAGTTCATGTTATTTTGAAACCTTTTTGGGGGGTAGAAATTGCAGTTATTCTGATTTTAGACTTTTCCCTATATTTGTGTCATTAAAGCTACACGCATATCAAATTTCAGCACTGTGGGATCACTGGTGTATCCTGTCAATTTTGTCAAAGTTCCGTTTTTATTATGGCTAATAACTTAAAAACTACAAGGTTTAAACTAAATAAAAAACGGGATCGAAATGTAATCACAAATACCTTTTATTAAACTTGCCATTTGACCGGATAGTCTTATTTTGTTTATTTTTACCCCCTTGAATATACCCCCTTGTGCCATTACTACCTATATACCAAATTTCACGATGATCGGATAAACGCTTCGAAAGTTATCCTCGGACAAACAAACATACACACAACGCCGATTTGCCCAAGTTTATTTAAAGATCTCGCTTCGCTCGATCAAATATGTGGCCTAGAGGATTAGCCAGCGGAAGTAGCAGTGAGTGGGGCACATAGCTTGAAGAACTGACGGTCGTTGGGGCAGAAAAAAACTCTGATGATGATGATATGTTGTAATTTTTTTCATCTTTGCATTATTTGTTTTAGTTTTTGTATTTTAAGTTTGATAAAGAAGATCTAAGTTCATTTTGGTTACCATAAATTACTATTTTGTCTTGCATAGACGATAAGACTATAAGAATAGACTAAAAGCAAAAACAATTATAAATCACTCAATGGGCATTTCAGAATGAGCTATGTTTATTTTGGGGCATTCTGAATAACTATCATAAAGATAAAGTGTATCTTTACGTGACAGTAGCCTATGTAAATTGCATTATCACACTTATAGAACACAATTTATAATCAAAGAAGTTCTTAAATCCCTTCTAGAGTTGGAAGGATCTGGCGTCGAAGCGTACGCATTTCTGCAAATCTCATTACATTTGGAGGATAAAGAAAATTCAATATGCATCGCTCTTTGTCTGTCTCTACCCTTACAAATTTTATTTGAACCCCATTTAAATTTTGTATAGAAATCATTATTTTGTTTCTATTCTTCTTTGTATATGTCACGGAAAACACCTGAATTTGATTCGATACGACACACCTTGCTGTGTTCTTACATATTAAATTCGCTTTTAATTTTAAACTTTTGCCATCAATCGTTGTTTATTTTTGTCCTTTGGAAATGCTAGATGTATGTGAATCAAAGAATATAGACAAGTACAAGTACTGTTATTGTAAAATAATTCTCATAACTATTGCAGAAAAGTGTGCAACGTTATTGACAAATGGTTCAAAATCAATTCTCCGGCGCTAACAAGTCATTTTCGGCCAATTTCCGTTATTAAGCGTGTCTTCATTCGCTGTTATTGTTTAGGGCTCGATGTAAATTAGTTGGGAGGCGGCTTCCCGAGGAAATCCTATTAATAATTCCTTTATGAGTGGCGTTGAAAATAATAACACGTTTTTAATTGTTATCTATCCCAAGTTGAACACTATACCCTATTGTACTATATAGATGGATAGAAAATGCTTTTCTGGACTAATTAATAATAGGTGAACTTAATGCTAATTAGCATTTTCTTCCATCTATCCTTTGTAATATGTGTACTGTAGTTGAGAGGTAGTGGTTTCTAGAAAATATATTTAGTAATAGTAGATTATGATATAAGTGCGGTAAGTTGAAAATTACAGCCGAGGCGATATTGCTAGCCCGAGCCGTAGGTGAAGGCTACAAGAAAGCAGAGGCTGTAATTATCAAAGCGCACGTTTGTCATACGACGTTTTATAACATATTTGCGAGGAAATAAACAAAACTCGGACTATCTCGGAAAGAAAAAGCGCGCGGAATATTTTTTACTTGTTCACAAATTAGCGAGGCACGCGCATCAACGCTTTTTTTTTAAGGTAAAGGCACAAAAATAGCCAGTATTACTAATAAAGTACATTAATATTTTTTTGCTTTTGTTACAGATAAATGGTTGAAATTTATTGTCAAAATTAATTAAATTATAGAATTAAATGTTTATTTTTTATATTTTATCTCCCAAAGTTAATTTTATTCATAAAATGTTGACCACTTTTCTGACATAAAAACTCTTTGCTAAGATTTAAAAAAGTACCGTTGGTTTTAGACGGAGCATCTTGATAAACCGTACGTTTTACTTTATTAAAAAGAAACTCGTGCGTTTTACATTACAATAACGCACAAGTACTTAATGACATACATTACGATATTGAAATTGGTGAAATAAACGACCCTTTACGAGCTTTAAGAGGTTCAAATAAATAGATTCGTTTACGGTTGAGTCCTTGTTAGGTACTTAAACTCATGTGCTGCTGACACAACACAGTGCGTAATGACGCTGTTCGCTCGTGTACTAAAATTACGCGAACAGACTGGCAATGTGACAGCGCTTTCAAAATTTTATGTATACCTTATATTCATATTAAGGCGTTCATGATTATAAAAGTACCTGATACTGTGTACAGGTAACTTGTTAACTTCAGGAAATAGAAACAGAAAAAATCGGAAGCAGAACTCTCAATCATCAGATCGTGACTAAATTCATATGGAACAACCAGTGAGGTTTCGAAAAAAAAACCTTTGTGTGTTTCAATAATTCCTTTTTTGTTAGAAAGGATAAATAAGAGAATATCCTCCTTTTTTTGAAGTCGGGTAATAAAATAAAAATATTAAAAGCTATTTTTGCAACGTTCCTAATTCCTATCCTAAAAGGCTGACTAGACAAAGCAACAAAAGATTTCTTCGGAAAATACAAACTCAACTCCTTATTGAAAAGCAAAGTTTATTGCATTGTACGTAGATTAAACTTGAAATGCTCAATGCGCAACAAAGTGCATCAAGGTAAATAGAGAGTAAATTACATAACATATTCAAGTATTCATATTTTATTTGATTCTGAAATCGAAGAAATAATAATGATTAACAGCATTATAATTTACGAATTCCCCCACCAGGGTATGAGTATTTTGATGATTTTTTATGTACATAACCCTTTGCAGTTCACGTAAGTACTGAACAAAAGTAATAGCTAAAACTAAATGAGCGAGCCATGCAAATAAATTAGTGGTATTTATAACAGCCCCTGAAAACTGTCTGGGTCGTGTGTTTCAGCGGAGTGCCCGCGGCAATGCACGGCATGCATGCGTTAATTTCTGATATTCTATGGTGTGCGTTATTCTAGAGACTCTATTTTGCAACATTTACAGTTCTGCTTTGAAAAACTTTATCTAACGTGATTTTCGAAGAAAAGCACCAGGGTTTCCCAACCTTTTTTGCCTAGCGCCCCCTAGATTATAAAAAAATATTTACATGCCCCCTTGCATTTTTTCAATTGCTTCAGTAAAAAACACATACTTTATTTTCACTACATTTAATTTTCACTTATTTTTTCACACATCTTTGGTGTTAGTTCCTGTATGTTCTGTATGTAACCCCCGCGCACGCGCATTTGGAACGAGATCACGCCTTGTTTAGTACAACGTGTGATCGAACAAATAGTGGTATAGTAGTTAGTTCGCCCGATTGGAACTAGATGACACAATAAATCTGTGTGTTAGTGTTAAAACATGAACATTAATGAGTAGATTGATTAAAATGTCTGAACATATTATGCCCCCCTTAGAATCTCTCTACGCCCCCTCAGGGGGGCGCTTCCCACCGGTTAGGAAGTCCTGATTTAGACGAACATATTCGTTCAAAGATACACTGCATTGTTGGGAAATTGTTTTCCCATTGTGCAAATAAAGTTTTCAAGCAAGCTTATCTGATCTCTATAGCAATACCACTCAATAACTTTGTGTTACTTATTTCAACTTTTTTCCATTCTTAAATACACTGTATTCAATGGACAAAGTTTAGACGACTGCTATTGAAGAAAACTCGACGAGTGAATTCTTGCGTAAATCAGGAATGCGAGTATCCATCAAAAGAAAGTTTAACGGGACAAGTTTATATTTGCCATTCTTCTTGCCGGCGTTCAAGATAAGAGCATTTATTTCAGTGGGAGAAGGTTTAAAATCCTTTGAGTTTGTTATTAAAGACGGTAAAGTGTGAAGATGTTCGATACATGATCTCACTTGAAAGTTTTATTTCAAAGATCGCGTCTGAGGCAGGTGGCTATCACATACCATTACCGTTTAGAAAATGTCTCTATTACTGTTTTGGATAGCGTTGTTATTTTGTGAAAGGAAACGCTCGTAAACGCGATAATAGTATCAAATAATCTTTCTTTCTCAATATTTTTGCAATTGATAACTTATCTTTTGTGCAAAAATACTTGCTACCAAACTATGTAAATGATTAGATAAGCCCGTCTGTTCGGCGAATTGGAAGCTTATTTTCATGATTATGGCAAGTATGCAGTATTGATGAGCCAAACAAAAGCGATCATCAATAAATGTTCACCGAGCACCGAACATTCAAAACAAAGCCGATAATACACCATACACCGTATATTGTCCCGTCGCTATGTGCCAGTTAGTTTGATATTGATCCCGCCTAATCGCATTTCTAGGCGTTGTGGGCCCAATCACCGAAGATAACTGGATTCTGCTCCCCAACGGGCCGCGACGTGACGTCACCCCTGGGATATCAACATTGAAAGCAATTATTGTATCGCTAATTAAATTATTATGCTGTTACCCATTAATTAATACTGTCATGTCCAATTTGTTAATCCTAGATTGTCAAATTGTCCTAAAAGTTTTCTTTGTTTTGATTTTTTACACTAAAAGAAATGTCCAATTCGACGTATGTACTTATATCATTTTGCATGCCGTGATAACTTTGTACGAACGCCTACATGAGAAATCTAAAAATCAAACACTTTATAACTTAATAGTTATAACATAATTGTTATCCACACAATATAACAATGAGTAAGTATAATTAAAAAGCAAGTTTTACTTTATTTTTAAAAATTCAATTCATAAACATTAGTTAATCCTGGATCAATATTTTTTTTTTTTTAAATTGGATAGAACTTCGTTTGACCACAATCTCACCTGATGGTAAGTGATGATGTGGTCTAAGATGTAGCACGAAGATCTAGAAGAAACCTATTTACTCTCACCTTAAAGAGGCCCGGATTGTATTCTTTAGGAAAAACAGACGACGGCAAAGTGTTCCATACCTTAGCTGTACGCATCAAGAACGTAGAACCAAAACGGTGTGTGCGAATGGGTGGTATATTGACTAGGTACGGGTGGTACTGAGCCGTGCGCCTGCTTGTCCTTTGATGGAAAGGAGATGGCGGGATCAGATCGTATAGTTCCTGGGCACATTCCCCAAAATGTATTCTGTAAAAGATCGATAGGCTTGCAACTTTACGGCGGTGTTCGAGACTTTCGACGATATTCCAATGTTATGTCATTTGGTTTTGTGGTTCGTCTATAGTATTTTGATACCTGTAAAATTTGACCTAATAGATTTCCCACGTGTTATTGATCGAGCGAAGCGAGATCTCCAAATCAACTTGGGCAAAGCGGTGTTGTATGTATGTATGTTTGTTTGTCCGAGGATAACTTTTGGAGCGTTTATCCGATCATCGTGAAACTTGATATATATGTAGGTATTATTGGCACAATCCTGGTGTGACTAAATGGGCTAAAAGTGTTTGGGGGTTGTTGAGATATTGGGATTAATGAGGTAAAAAATATGATGTTTTTTTTTACATTAAACAATTGGGTCAAATGGGACATTTACGTCAAATGACCCCATTTTTATTTTTAGTTTAATCTTCGTAGTTTTTTATCAGCCATAATAAAATCTGAACTTTGACGAAATTCACAGGGTACACCAGTGACCCCATAGTGCTGAAATTTGGTATTCGTGTAGCTTTAGTGACACAAATATAGGGAAAAGTCTGAAATCCAGAATAACTGCAATTTCTACCCTACAGAGACTAACCAATTAACATAACCTCCCGTTACTTGTCATTTAAATGAAACTGTAGGTCAAGTAAGTGGGTTATACATTTTGTGGCACTATTTTATTAATCAAAGATAATAATATTTTTTTTTGTTTTGTCGCTCGCGAGATCTCAGTACGGGGCGAACCATTAGTTATTTAGTTTATTTAGTGCTTTATGTTCGACTTGAAAACTGAAAATAAATGTTTGCAAGATTTTATCTTGTTTTTTGGAAAATATTTCAGCACTATCCACTAACTTACCTGATAGTAATGCCGAGAGTACTATCGAACATAAAAAAAGTTTGAAAGATACGCAAATTATTTTATTTTATTTTATTTTTAGAATTTTAGGAAAACTTACAGCTAGGTTACAGAAAATGTATTTGAGTAGAAAATAGACAACAATAAATGCTACTTATTATAAAAAGGCCAATTAAAAGTTTCCACAGATAAGGTAAGACATGAATAGGTAATATTTAAACAGGAAAGGTAGACGACACTTAAATTGAAAAAAGAAATTAAATATAGATATCAATGTGTGTATTGACACAAACACATAAATGAAAAAATGAAAATATGAAAACTTTATTTTCTCTTCACAAAAGGCTCACAAAATAGGTACAGAAAATTAATTGATCGGACTAATAATAAACAGTTTTGTGAGAGACTGGTGCCGGAGGTAGGTTGAGAACCTGTGATATAGATCACCAGTGCCCCCCTCCACAGATAATTACAGTAACAGAATAGTAAGTACAACACAGCTGAGCATTTCAACGATGGTGCAACAAATAAAACAATATTATTTCTTCCGAGCCGATATCCGGAATCCATCTTGAGTCAAGCACCTGTCTTTTTCACGTTTTTATCGTAGCAACTTCCTGTCTTCGATTTTCGGTGCGTCGTAATTAGTCCACGCATTTTGTCGGTTACGATTGTGGCAACTTTGCGACGACCCACAGAGCGCCCGTTTGCTTCATTATAGCGTCGTTTTTCATAGCGTTAACATGTCTAGCAACTATTCATTTTAAATTTATATTATATAATTATAATAGTAAAGCCTCTCTTCGATTATGGAGGACGAAAATAATTTAGGACAAAGTGATGATTCTATTGAGCGCGTGTCGCGAAAAAGAACCCGTTCTCCCTTTGTTAAATACCTCTCTAATGCCGGGTTCCTATATCCGTCGGTAACCAGCTACGCCTCATTTCTCCTTGAAAACGTGTCAAAAGTTTGACATTCGTTTGACATTTTTTCAAGGGGATACGAGTCGTAGTCGGTTACTGACGGATATAGGAACCCGCTATAAAAGCCTCTAACATTCGAATATTGCAGTCAAATCTCTCTTCTTCTCTGTCAAATCAAACTTACCGCAAAGTGGATAGCTGATCTTATAAAGAACATGGGCTGTCGCTGTAAATAAATATGGCATTTTATTTTTATATGCCTTGACATGCATATGACGCGGCCTGTCAATGTACTGGTGATGTACATCACCCGCTGCATCAATGTATGAGAAATTATTTATTTTTGCGTGAATTTTCCAATATTTTAATAGTTATTCTGCTATTCGGGGCGTAGAAAAATCCAAAAAATCCAAAACCATCAAAATTGGTCCAGCCGTTCTCGAGTAGGGTTCGAACAAATCTGATTTTATTTTATATGTTAAGATTTATTAGAAATTTCAAAATTAGTAAAATAAAATTTTAACGAAGAAGAAAATTGATATTAAATTAAAAACGTTACAAAAAATTTAAATTGGAATGGGTTTTTGGTACCTATTCATTACTTAAGTAAACCAAATCAATTACATCAAGTATTTAAGTTGTCTTTTTCAGCAGTCTTACACTATTACGTCTACACTATTACTATATCTTATTATTATATTACTTAGGAATACAAAATACCGACAATATCTACTAATAACAGATTATTTAGAATTCTTTTCTAGGAATCTCATTAAATCACATACAAATTAGTTACAGATTTGAGATACAATTCTTTAAAAAACTGAAGTTCCAATATTAGTTGCCTGTGCGACAGCTCGATGTAGAATAAATCATTATTTTGTTACCAACAGCCACTCAAAATCTGCTTTACAGTGCGGATAAGCGACAAAACAAAATACGTGCATCAGGGTTAAGCTTACTTTTATACAAATTTCATATCAGAAATAGTTAACTAAGTAACAAAAACAGTGAAAATATGGCAGATTAAAAAATTACCAAACGACAAAACCTTTTTAGGCAGGTAAATATTACTACTTTACGTTTTTAAGTCTATTGCATTTAGGTAAAATGTACTAAATAAAAAATAATACATAATTAAGGTGTGTTAAAAAGTCATAAATAACGAGAAAAAAAATTGAATCAGGTAAAATTTCCTAAGCAATGTTAATACCCTAGGTACCGCAAAGCAAAACATACTTTATGTTTAAACGCATTATTTATAGTCTAGGCAAAAATTACTAAGTGTAATAAGTAAAAATAGAATACTAAGTTATTCATAAATCGGTAAAATTATAGTCGCTTGGACTCCAAAAATTGTAAAAATATGATTTTTTTTAAGTTACCAAGCGACAACAAACTTCGTCCTAACGGCATGAGAGGACCATTCGACGCAGAATTTTTTTCTAATTTCAATGATATACAGGTTGTCCCAGAACTCAACGTCAAGCCGAAACGGGGTGACAGGATTGATCATAACCATCACGAGAAAAATCAGATAAAAAATTTATCCCATGCAGTTTGAAAATTATGGGCATTTTAAGAAAAACCTAGAAATTTGATCAAACTGTACCATTTTTCGGTTATTGTGGTTATTCTTTTTTATTTTTGTTCATTTGAACTTTGGAAACATAATTCTAAATAACATTTCTAGAATCCTAATAAAAAATAATGACACAATTGCCTCAAGTTTCCGAGAATTGAAACTATTTGATTAACTACGAATTTAAAATTTTCAAGATTCGTCCACTTTGACAGGCCCTCCTTTAAAAAAAATGTACTAGAGTGCCTTGGCAAGTAGCATTAAAAGTTGGCGCATTTAATCAGAATTCTAAAATGATACAATACTTGTTAGTTCCATATAATAAAAATGAGTAAAAAAATTAAAACCTCAAGTAACCCGATTTTTGCTATCTCAGTTAAAATGTTTTTGATTCGCACAAGCTCTAGGTAGGTTCTTAATTTTATGGCAAAATGATGAGAGAGATGGATAGTGGGTATGTTTGCCATGAGTGAGCTGCAATTCAAACTGCATGGGATAATTATTTTTTCAGATTTTTCTCGTGATGGTTATGATCAATCCTGTCACCCCGTTTCGGCTTGACGTTGAGTTCTGGGACACCCTGTATATAACTCAATATCGCCCAAAATGTCGCTTGGTAATTATTGCCTTTCAAGCGTCGATATATATTTCTCAGTTTAAGCGGGTTAACTTTAGTACACATAATATTGTACTGTATTGTAAGAAGGTAAAAATAAATGGTATTGGTTGAACTGTGGGTAGTATGGCAATTAGCCGAGCCGTGCAGACGCACGCGTGGTTACACTCTGCTGCCAATTTGTGCTGCATTGTTGCCGCCTGTACCATGCGCCAATGCATTTCCCATACTAAACGTATCTCTACCAAATATACAAATGTATGTCAAGTATTTGACAGAACCACTTACCTATAACATTAGCATTAATAGGTAGGTACCTAATTACCTTGTCTTAAGCGCTACAGCGGAAGCGTGCTTCACCCAGTACTTGATTAGTACAGTAACTTGCTACTTGCTACCAACCGCTGTATAATAAATTTATGTTCATAGATGTAAAGGCGTTTTTAGGATTCCGTACCAAAATGATAAAAGCAGAACCCTTGTTACGACTTTGTTCGTTTGTCCGTCCGTTTGCCACAACTGATTACGAATAATACTGACCCACGTGAATTTCAAGTAAAAAAGTTGATTTTATTTGATGTGAGTGAGTGATGAAAAACATTGAAAATTGAATTGAAAAATTCTTTATTGCACAGAAATACATTGAACTGTACGTAGGCGAACATAATGCTAGGAAGCATTCTCTTCCAGTTAACCTTTGCATAGTGTGGAAAAAATATTTTGTAGGTAGTGCACGACAAGTAGCAAGAAACATTTTAGAAAAATAAAACGAAGATATATTGTTAATATAAATAACATACACCAAATATATTTAAACAGTATTTTCAATAAACAATAACTTTCTAATATTATTAAACCTCACGAAGATCACAGGAAAATAAAACGAATTCTTATACAGTTTTTTTTAAAGTTTAGTTGGATTCTAGTCACATAACTAGATGAACATAATGATAGGCATGTACGGAACTTGCATTCAAAGATATTATTCCATTTACGTTAAAATTTACGAATCATCATTACAAAATATTAAACGACAAAATATTTTGCGTATTTCGCCATTCAAATACCTATGAAATATTTTATTTTGCATCAAATTGAAAATATCAATGATACTTTATCAGCATGAGCTATTCGTATCATAAAAAGGAAATTGTGACTCTTCAATAGAATGTACTAAAAAGTTAAGTATGATTCATGACCTACTAAAGTATGATTGAGTGTTGAATAAATCGGATTATTCCGCGGTCCTGATGTATGAGTAGACAGTGTATAAAAAGGTAGGTTAGATAGGAAAAATACATGATATTTAACTGTAAATGTGTTTTGATTATAGGATATCATAATTATAAGTTAGCTTGCATATTGTAATGCGTTGCATAATGTTTTGTTACACAAAGCGTTTACATCAATCTTTATAAAAATACAATATTATGTAACGATTCACTAAAATAGACATCCATTCATAAATATAAATAACGCTGCTTTTGAATCCCGTGTATTCCAATATCAGAAACTTCCCCTCCTGGAAACTTTGAGCGTCCCAATTTCTTTGTTATTTTTAATATCGACTTTTTTGCGCTTCAACTGTGGTTGCTAATGGATTTTCAATATTTGTGTTGACAGACAAACAAGGGGATGGAGTGAGCTCTCGAGAGCTCATTGCATTGCGTCTATCCTGTACTTATTCAAAGAACGCAATGAGACATTCTTAAACGTACAATGTTTATATATCAAAGTTAACGTAATTGATTTGTGGTACATCGTCGTTGACCACAAATCAGTGCCCGATGTTTCGGAAATAAAGTTACCGCAAGTAATTTAGAATAAAATTACATCGATCATTCACGTTTCATTCGATCATTTGAAATGGTAGTGAAACTTGATTCAGAATGTTAAAAATTAAAACCCACAACACTTGTACTAACTAACTAACTAACCGTGCTGTACGTTTTACAGTTTTCGTTCAAGTGAAAAATCACATGGAACTCCTAAATCAGAATGTGTACCAACAAAGATCGCTTTGCTCTGTTATGGTGGTTATAGGTTCACATTTGGGCGTGAATTACTAAGCTATATTTCAATAAATTCAACACAAAGTTGCAATCCCAAGTTGATTTATCGCAATATAACATGACGCGACACTTTGCTCCACGCAATCCGAACCCTGACTCAGGCGAAATCATTATTGCACATTTAGTAAACGAAATGCTGTTCACGCAATAGACGACCATAATAAATTCGGATTGCTATGAAATATTTATGCGGACCGCACCTATGTACATACCTACATCGCGTTATGTCGGCGTTGGCCCACCAGCCACTTACATCAGCGATAGAGAGCCGCAACTCATGGACGTCTAACTCTATTACCATAAATAGGTACAGATTTCGGTGGCTACTCTGACCCTACACATTATCTTATATTGGTGCGGCTGGCAGAAGATGAGTTCGCAACATTTTTATAGTCTGCGAAAATACGTCGTATTTTATTTATCAGGTTCGTTTTTATTACGGAAATTATGCTGTAAAAAAGTAAATTACGAAGCGGCAGGAAAGTTTGGGAGGCGAATAAATAATGAAATACTTTTGAATCAATTTGTTGTGAAGCCCGCCCTCCCATCAAATAAAATCTATACATGTTGTAGCTGTTTATTCAGTTGGCCTATGAATATCCCCATACTTATTGCCTAGTCAGATAAATACATAAATAATACCTATAGATATATCGAACAAAAAGTCATATTTATAGGGCCTCATTCTTCGAAAAGCTCTATCAGCTCTTTACTCTGCAGCTTTATGTTTGTCAAGATTTTGACTCTACGCTCGCTAGGGGTTTAGACCTATACTTACAGTTAATATTACTCTAAAGCTTCACAGTATAATGAGCGTGTTGCCCAGTACGCATGTGAGTGACGCGTGGTCGCGGTTGCGGTGGCCGCGCTACTACCCCTGATACTCGCATCCCAGACTAATCTGTCTGCTAAGCTGAAATTATCTAGACACATGGTAGTGTCAGACAAATTAAGTTCTAGGTATTACTGGACATTACAATTATCGGGTCTAACTGAGAAGGCCCCTCCTGTTTTGTCTCAAACGGTTTGTAACGAAACTGTCCACTTACGGCCGAACCCTATATTTGATCTATATTTGCTTTACCCTTACCAGCGATAATCAAATGTGCGCAAGTCAAATTACACAACTAAAACTACTACTAACTACTAACTTTTGACGACCTCCGTGGTGCAGTGGGCGAATAGCCGACTGAGACGCAGGAGGTAGCGGGTTCGATTCCCACCGCGGAACAAATGTTTGTATGATCTGACAGATGTTTGTTCCGGGTCTGGATGTTTTTCTATATACTCGTTATTATAAGTATGTATTTACAAAAAAAGTATATAAGTATTCTATCAGTTATCTGGTTCCCATAGTACAAGCTCTGCTTAGTTTGGGTCTGGATAGCGCTGTGTGAAACGTCCTGCAATATTTATATTTATTTAAAAACGTAAAAAAAACATATAAAAACATTTAGATTTGCTTATTGCTGGGAAGGCAAAAGCAGATATAGATTAAAGGTTTCGGCCGTTAATGATTTCATAGATAGTTAGAGAAGCCAACGGCGATAGGTACAATTTGTGTGGATTAGTAACTTAGGACTAAACGTAAGGCTAACAAATGATTTCTAACAGGTTTCTATACAGTAAAGATGTCGGGAAGAAAACAAAAACAGCCACAGCTGTTAGCCTGTACTGTACATAAGACCTTATAAGACCATGAAGAAATAAAAATAGTTAAAAGTGAAAAACGACAGAATGCACGATAGATTTACCTAGAAATTATTCGTAATATAATAATTTGATACAATACATAATATACCCTACGTACAACTTTTACTGGTACTGAATAGCATCGTACTAAATTTTATTTGACACTAACTGTTGCCCGCGACTTCGTACGCGTTACACTACTAAATGTGTAGGTATTGTAGGTAACCTAGAAGCAAAGCTAAGCACGCTGTTGCAACTTGATTTGATACCCCATTTTTATCCCGTAGCACCTGATTTAGGGGATCAAAAGTACCATATGTTTTAATCGATGTATAATCTACGTACATACTAAATTACATTTCAATGCGGTTAAGCCGTTACGACGTGATTGAGTAACAAACCAACATATACATAAATAAATAAACAAACATCCAAACTTTCGTATTTATAATATTAGTGTGATACAACCTAATCTGGAAGACGAAGATTATTAAAATGTTTAAAACCAGTGCGATGATGGAGCATGTTGAATCGTTAGCGGTAGTGAACTCCACAGCCGAATATCCTGCACTGTAAAAAAGTCGGTGTAAAAAGAACTGCTGTGTACAAGAGTCTTTAGAAGAAGATATTTTGGTAAACGAAATGAACGAGAGTTAGAGGATTGAAGAAATTCAGAGCGTTCCTTGAGGTATGGATAAGTAGAGATATTAAATAAAATATAGGCAAAGGTGAATGGGAGGCCAATAGACACACTTAGCGCAGAACTGGGAGACGTGGTCATAGGTACTTACGTAAGCTAATTAATTGTACCTGATTGAGAAATTTTGAAGGCGGCTGCTTTTAATGCGATTTAAGTAACAGATTTCGTCATTCAGGTTTAGATAATGATAGAACAAGCCAAATAACCACGATAAAATATAGATTTTTGAAGTAAAACTTCTTTACGCATGCTTGACTTGGGGAGTAAGCTGGTGAATGCGTAACGAGAGCATTACAAAAAGTGTGATCGGGCGAGGCGAACGGAAGTTGAGAGAGAAATATAAGTTAGTGAAGATAGAAAGAGAGAGGGTAACGTTTCGTATATTACAGTAGGGGCAAGAGAGAGTGGTGCTAAATAAGTTTTACTTCAGTCGTGTTGTCTAAAAACTCGTTTTTTTTGCACATTTGTACAAAATAATAAAAAAAGCTCAGAAATGCATAGTTAGTTACATTGTTATATTCGTAATAATATACTCCTCATTTTGCTTAGTAAGTGAATAAACAAACATCGTGCGAAAATCGCTTTGTTTCCGGGAAGCGATAAAATTTACATGGGTCTTCGAAACCCAGCTTCTTTCAGTGGAAATAAAATTCGAGTGAAATATTTTCTGGTGTTATCCTCTTAGAATTATGGACCACTCTTTCGTAACCAACCAGCTGTTAAATGTGAACTAAAAAAATATGACGGTATATATACCGTCATATTTTTTCCAAATCGGTAAGTAATAGAAAAATATATATATTTTTCTATTACTTACCGATTTGGATACCAAACATTATCAACTCAAAAATAAATCGCCTGTCATCATTACTATTTTAACAATGGTATCCTGACGTACGTTATTTGCAAAACGGTGAGGTGTATTATTATTATTATTATTATCTGCATGTTGCAAAAGATTTACGCTTCTGAAAATCCTATCTAAATTTTCTCAATGACATGATTGAAATCTTTTACATTGTTAAAAACGACTCTCAAAACGAGATTTCATTAATTTTAGAGGTAAAATGGATTTCGCTTTTGTTATACTCTAACAATAGGACAACCAGATAAAGAATCGGGAAATAAATATTTGATAGGGTCCGCCTCCTGCGTTCCTTACGGTAAAACGAATTTATAGTAGACGATTTTAGGAAATCATTTCTCTGTGCCGGAACAAAATGAGAAATTTGAAACCACCATGAAATGCTTAGTGATTTCTTTACTGCAATGATTTTGCAAACAAATTGATGTGACATGTGTACTCTTTGTGATTAGTGATTACATAGGCCTCTCTCAATACGCGCTATATAACATAACATTACATTACACACAAATGATTTTTTAACAAAATTACGTGATCAGGGCCTGTAGCCAAATTACATTCGCTACGAATCTATTCGATTTCTACATACATTTGTTGTCGCTATATCACGTGGTATTTCGATAGCATGTGTCAAATCCGATACATTTTCGGACGTATCGACTAGCGTCATCGCTAATCGACTGTAACTTGGCTAAGCCCTCTGAACAGACTGATAAAGGCGTTTATACGTACTAATTTAACACGTATCTGTAGCGATAGCGAAATAACATCGATTGAATTCGTTGAAACGAAAGAAAATCAAATTGGATTACGACTGCATCGTGCTTGTACTATAAACAAATTTCTCAGTAAATCTA
This sequence comes from Philereme transversata, assembly GCA_963924445.1. NCBI lineage: Eukaryota > Metazoa > Arthropoda > Insecta > Lepidoptera > Geometridae > Philereme > Philereme transversata. Next base: position 13,570,322 of record OZ004353.1, read on the forward strand.
TAAGAGGCTACCATCGGGATGGTCAGTGGCCGAAGCCTAAAATACCTAACTGGAACATTACACTGTATATCCATTAAGCTACACGAGTAAACCTGGACATGGAATATTAATGAGGAGTCAGCTAAATGCAGCTAAAGTTTGCCTTCTCCTATATTTACTATTTATAACTTTCGTTTTTGCATTTCCTATGTATATACTTTTATACAGAAACATGGAATGCGAGTAGAGAGCCTCCCCGCGGCGCATTCTGGAAGCAGCTAAGTCACGGTAACGCAGTGGCCTAGGCTGACTAATCTCTATAACACAATGGTTCTACAAAACAACGAATATGACCAACGGCACCTTCCAGAGCCACCCCTTTCAAAGCCAGCTCTGAAAGTAATCTCAATTAACATTGAAGGATTCTCGGAGATTAAATCAACAATTCTCGCAGAGCTTGGCAATACGACACATTGTGACATCTTATGTGTCCAAGAAACCCACCGCGGCCACGAACAACAAAGGCCACGAATACCTGGATGGACCCTTACGGCTGAGATACCACATGGTAAGCACGGAAGTGCTATTTTCACAAAACCCAACATAAATGTAACATCCACATCCTGCAAGAGTGACAACTCTATAGAAATAATTACAGTCGATATCGGTACCTGTACAGTCACATCTGTGTATAAGCCACCGAATCAGCCTTTTGAATTTAACAAAACAACAAATTTCGACGATCGAGTCATAAAAATAATCGTCGGCGATTTCAACAGCCACAATCTATCTTGGGGATACAGAAAATCGAACCCTGATGGTATTGCTGTCGAGAAATGGGCAGACTCCTTAGACCTTTCCCTGATACATGACCCAAAACTGCCTCCATCATTTAACAGCTGTCGATGGAAGAAAGGGTACAACCCTGACCTAATATTTGTGAGCTCAAATATAAGTTCCCTTTGCTCAAAATCAACTTGTACTCCCATTCCCAACACACAACACAGACCTATTGCATGCCAAGTCCACGCGGCTATCACACCGAGGCAAGTTCCTTTCATGCGCAGGTTTAACTTGTCAAAGGCAAACTGGGAAGGCTTTGCAAAGTGCGTAGATTCAAGACTAGATAAGGTAGAACCCGTGCCTGATAACTATGAAAAGTTTATTGAGGTCATAAGAAAAGCTTCTAGGCAAAATATTCCGAGAGGTTGCCGTAGCTCATACATCCCAGGCCTTACGAACGACTCTGCGACACTTTTGCGTAGTTATGAGCAATTGTATACTAATGACCCTTTTTCGGAGGAAACATTAAATGCTGGTAATGAGCTGATGCTCATGGTTAGCGAAAACCGAAGAGAAACGTGGATGTCTACAGTCTCAAACATCAACATGACCCATAACAGTAAAAAGGCCTGGACGACAATTCAAAAACTCACAGGGAACCCTCCCACTGCTACAAACCAAGGAAATGTTACAGCTAATCAAGTAGCTCACCAGCTTTTACTCAATAGTAAACCACCCAAGCAACTACCCAGACTACAAAAAACTAAAATCTCAGATAAAAACAACTCAAATGAAATTAGCAAACCTTTTACACTAACCGAAATTATACTTGCAATAAGAGCTCTGAAGAACGGAAAAGCTGCAGGGGTAGATGACTTATTAGTTGATCAAATTAAACATCTCGGACCAATTGGTGTATCTTGGCTGCTAATGTGCTTTAATAACTGCCTGGAAACTAAGAAAATCCCAAAAATGTGGAGACGGGCCAAAGTTGTAGCACTTTTGAAGCCTGGAAAACCCCCTTCAGAGCCTAAAAGCTATAGACCTATTTCCCTCCTATGCCACCTATATAAACTATTTGAAAGGCTTCTCCTCAACCGACTTACCCCGATTATAGAGCCTCAGCTGATCCCTGAACAAGCAGGATTCAGACCCGGAAAAGCCTGCTGCGGTCAGACGCTCAAGCTTACCCAGCATATTGAAGACGGTTTCGAGGCAAACAGTATCACTGGTTTGGTTCTTGTTGATCTATCTGCCGCATACGATACTGTTAATGTTAAAAGACTTCTTCGCAAAGTCGAAAACCTGACTTGTGATCTTGGGTTCGTTCAAATTCTGGGTGAACTACTTCATAACCGTCGCTTCCAAGTACATCTTCTATCAGAAAAAAGTAGATGGCGCTGCCTTAAAAACGGGCTTCCTCAAGGGAGCGTGCTTGCACCAACTCTCTTGAACATTTATACGAATGACCAACCCAACAGTCCATCTACTACACGTTTTCTATATGCAGACGATTTAGCGTTGACGACCCAAACTTCCACCTTTGAAGAGGCCGAAGACAAGCTAACACTAGCCTTGGCTGAATTAGAGAGTTATTACGAAGAGAATGGCTTGAAGCCAAATCCATCTAAATCCCAATCCTGTGCCTTTCATCTGCGCAACCAACAAGCCAGCCGGACCCTAAATATAACCTGGCAAGGAGTTCCTATCCAACACGAAAACTTTCCAAAATACCTGGGGGTAACTCTGGATAGGTCACTGAACTATAAAGCACAGTGCTATAAAACTAAGATTTAGATTGTTGGTACCCGAAACAATCTTCTGCGTCGACTTATAACTACCAAATGGGGTGCAGCCCCAGACGTACTCCGCACTACTGGCCTGGCACTGTGTTTTTCATCCGGCGAATATGCTTGCCCAGTCTGGAGCCGGTCCGCACATGCAAAGGTCGTCGATGTCGCGTTAAACGATACATGCCGGATAATAACAGGATGTCTGAAGCCAACCCCTCTAAACCTGATATACCCTTTGGCAGGCATATCGCCCCCTGGAGTGCGACGAGATGTGGCTTGCTCTATTGAAAAGCACAAACAAGAGCATGATTATCGACACCCCTTATATGACCATAACATCCCGCAAGGCCGCCTTAAAAGTCGAAAGAGCTTTCAACGCTTCACAAGGGCCACGAGCGAAGACCCGGCTGCTACTAGACGCACTCTGTGGATAAAAAGAAACTCCCCACCGCCTGATTTTACCACCCCACAGGAACAATTACCACCCGGGCATGATCTGCAGTGGCCAGTATGGAAGTCCTTAAACAGGCTCCGCACCCAGGTTGGCCGCTGCAGACTTAGTATGTGCAAATGGGGATTCAGGGACCCTAACTTGACGCAGTGTGACTGCGGTGATCCCACGCAGTCAATGCAGCACTTGCTAATGTGCCCTTTATGTCCGAACACATGCACGATGGAGGACCTAATGGCCGCTTCGCCTGATGCCATTGCTGTGGCCAAACACCTGTCCAACATACTATGATTGGAAACGTAGAACTCTTGACACGCTAAGAAGAAGAAGTACAGAAACATTATACCTAATTATTTTCGAATGAAGTCTTATTGACTGTTCGAAAAGTAGTACCTACCTACAATGGTTCGTTTATGAATCCACATTCCAATAGAAAACAACCAGTCTCTCACTCAAAACTTTACATAAAAGTGAGTGGGTTACTTATTACATTTCTCTAGAGTATAAAGTAAATTGAAGAAATGTAGTTTAGTCGGTGCGAGGGAATGAAAAAGGCTGGCATGGGGGTCCTGGGAGAACGATTTTTCAAAGTACGTCAGTTTGTTGGTTACTTCTTGCCTCTGTGATTTACCTACGAGAAATGAAGCTACAAGACAAAATACTTTTTGAAAACTTTAGCAGAATAGTAAGAGTAGGTAAATACCAAATAAAATTGCGCTTTATGCAATTTTAAGTTAAATATGAATAATATACCGAGTTTTAGTTTAGCCGCGAACAACATTGAGCAGTTTTTTATATTGTTCCTGCTCCTTCCATTGTTATACCAAAAGATACTACGGTATGTTATAAAGAATTTAGTTGCTGTTTTGTACCCATACTAACCTATAGGAAGATTTTCTGATTAGCACCCAAATTTTCCAGTATGACCCTGCCCATACATACCGTTCTCCGTAAATTGAAAATTCACCACTCAATTCAAATCGTACGGCCCATATTCATTGTAACACTTAACTCTTAAATACATTTTTTTAAACAAATATATAGAGTAGCACCCAGACCCGGAACAAATATCTGTAGAACATACAAACATTTGTCCCGCGGCGGGAATCGAACGCGCTACCTCCTGCGTTACACTGCGCCACAAAGGTATGTATATACATACTGTCGAATAAATACTACAAATATAAGACATAATAATCTAAGCTTTAATTTCCTAAAAATGTTAAAAGAGCACATTGTGTGAAATAAAAATAAAAGGAAATCGATACTGATGAGAAATCAAGGCGCTCCGATGATTAGCTCCGAAGGAACCTGATCCGCAGGGGATCAGCTCGGGCTATAAAAGTAAATTGAATTGTTCTCCCGGCTGTTGTTCCATGCAGCGGAACCAATGACCGTGGCGTGCGCGTTTTTAACTTTATGTCCTCATAGCCAACTTGCCGGTTATTACCCTATTACTTCCGGTGTGAATGAAAAATGGTGCAAAAAAGCTTGCTTTATTTTTAACAAAAGGTTAAACCTGAATGTTTGATATTCAGTTGAATCGGTTTAAATATTTGGCATCAATACACAAAATCCCACCGTTAAAAGAAAACAAATAACGCGTAAAGACATTTGGCACGTCTTCTTATCGAAGCGATAACTGCAATAGGAGCGTACTCTGCAGGCTCACACGTAAGCAGAACACCCCTTATCTTCATTCTAATCTGCTCGCAGAGTCAGTTTCCGTAATGTTATTCAAAGCTTCGGTATCAGTTCTTTGCCTCCAATATTGCTATTAGGGTGGCTACAATAAAACTTGGACAATTAAATGTAAGTCAACGTCGTCGAAACTGGCGAGATAAGACCTAGCACCGCCCCTTAGCGGGATACTTTCACTATTAGTAGGGTGGCTGTGCGCCCCTAGTTTCACGAACTGTCGCTGAAATGGGATTAAAAATGCCTATTTAATCCAAACTTTGCTCGCCACATTTATGAATACTTTAGTTAGACTTCTAATTGACAAAAGCGGTTTTATCAACATTTTGCGCTACATAAATTTAACACGCGAACAATTTAAGTGACAGAATATTATTGTAACAATTGAAAAACCTGAAGACTGTCTTGCTAGTTAATTCGTCATGGTCACCTCATCTATAATTGGCACAAGTTTAGCTAGGCCAGAGCGACGGCGACGGCTGTGGGACCGCGGCCAACTTTTACTTATTCCCCTATAATTACTTTTATTACTTTCCCACAACCATTACAATCTTTGGTATAAACTTTACTTTTCTTTTGGTACCTAAATGATGACACTAAACAGGCAGCATGTACTCTTTTCGGTAGAATTCGTTCGTTATAGATAAAGTGTTTTCTTAAAACTACTGATTTAGTTACATTCATCAAGATTTTATGGGTTGAAGATTGATGATTCTCCTGTCTCTATTTTATTTCCTCGCGGATAATCTCGTTGTCTCCGGCTTAAGGACATGTGAGCCGGAAATACGACAGCAATTTTCCTCCAACTATAGAAAAATGAGGAGCGTTTAACGTCGTGCATGGGTAGCCAGCCATGAGTAGAGTGCGCGGCATGTAAGCACAGGGTTTGCCGCAACCCCTGGGCGACGCAGCTAACCGTACTCCTATAAAATATCCTTTTTACGGTTCAAATCTTCCTGCTTTCGTTTTACTTTATTCTTTTGTTTATTTTACAGTAATGACACCGTGAAACGTAAACCTATCTACGGTTCCATTTCCGAGTAAAGTGCTGAAACGTTGATGTGGGACTCGTGGTAAATTCTAAAACTCGAACCAAACCTTGCTTGAGGATCAGCTTGGGAAAGTTAGGGTGCAATAGAAATTTCTACGCAGTCTGAAAACGGCTTTACTCATAAAACAGATGATAATTTGACTAACCTTTATATTTATCTACCGTATAACCGAAGGTTAGAAGAAATAACTGCACTTTTTAACACACACATTCCAGTTCTTTTATGCTTCACTTTAAAGATTCTAGAAAAACTACGTACGACCAAAGCACACCTAAAATATTTTCGTCTTTTGCGTACAATAAGAAATGAATTTTAACCTCTCCGTCAGTGAAATGTAATGTGATCATTCTTCCACGGTGCCCTACCACGGTTTCAGTTGAGCGATGCGAGTGAGCTACTTGTGACGAATGCCTTGATTACATTCTTGTGACTGAAGCGCGTCTGACGGATGACCACTTCTTTTCGCAATTTCTTTTGACTATTTTTTGTGCCAATAAATAAGAATTGTCACGGAATAGAAATTACAAGGATTCGGCATGTGATTTCTATGCATTAAGAAGTACTTATTATATTTTTAACTGTCGGTCATTAATTTATTATAACTGGATTTTGCACAAACCGCCCAGCCGCGGCTTACCTAAAACCCTTCAAACGCATTGGTGCAATCGAGGTCACCATGGTATTTTCGCAATAACGATCTACATCGCGATATGAAATTAGAATCAATAGCCAGGCTCATGAAGCTCGTTTCCAAGCGGTTTCATGAACTTGCCTCCAATCATCCGAACCCTTTGGTACACACCATTCCGGTCTACCCGTTGGATCCGCCCGCCAACAAAATCCTCCGTCATCCGAAACAAGTTCTCGGAGACCCGGATGACGAAATCACCTCCGCTAATGCGGAAGCTGAGTCATCTACATCAGACAGAGCAAACACTTCACAGAAACACCGACCTCGCCGGCGAGGTCGACGAGTCCCTTCAGTCGCCGCCTATACGAGGTACAGACATGTACCTGGGCGTTTCTCTCCTATCCCCACCCCGGCAACAGCCCAAGCCGAGGCTCGTACCTTAGTGGTGCCCTTGCGCTAGTTGCCTAAATAACTTACTGGGCTGAGCGCCATCTGCGCTCGCCAAAAGTTCGGTTAAGCTGTCACGGCCTCAGAGGCCAACAGCGAGTTTAGTCCATCAGAAAAAAAGGTACAATCGAGGTGTCAATATGATAAAGTTTGCGTTGAAAAATTAGTAGAGTCGCTATTTGTTTGAATAGCCATAAGCGAAAGCAGTAATTAAATAAATAAATAAATATTGGTGGACATTTCACACAGCGCTATCTAGCCCCAAACTAAGCAGAGCTTGTACTATGGAACCAGATAACTGATGTAATACTTATATACATTTTTTTTGTAAATACGTACTTAGAAAAACATCTAGACCCGGAACAAATATTTATAGATCATGCAAACATTTGTTCCGTAGTGGGAACCGAACCCACTACCTCCTGCGTCTCAGCCGGCTATACACCTACTGCGCCACGGAGGTCGTCAAATTACTAGCACCATGCTACTTTTTTGCGTTAAGAAGTTGTGATTACTTGTGATGATGTCTAGCATTAGGTATTTATATATTTTATTTAAAGTTATATTGAGAAATTACAATTATATATATGTAATATATTCCTTTATCTACGCTGTAGGTACATAAAAATACATAGCTCGAAAAACTAAGGCCGGTGGGGCAGAAAGGTTCTCGAGTCGAACTCGAACTGGAAAGTACAGCACATGACGGACTAGATGCCACTAGATCGACAGACGACATAATGAAGGTTACTGGGAGCCGTTGGGTGCAGGCTGAACAAGTTTGGTCCCTCTGAAAATCTATGGGGGAGGCCTATGTTCAGCAGTGGACGTCCTAAGGCTGATATGATGAGGACATAAACCTAGGTATATATTTTTCCCTAATACAAATTGGGTTATTTCAGTACATCCTACAATATCCTAATCCTAGTATAGTAATCCTAGGTAGATCTACCTACAAGTATTAGACACACTTGCTACGCGCTGCTACGAGCTTTTACGTAATTCTACTAGCGGCTACGCAGTACTTTTTTACCGCTTATGTCTCACTGTAGGTACAAAAAGGTAAAAGCAAAATGATTGTAGCTATCTTTTTGCTTTATGCCACTGCAATTTCAATGACGACGCTGAACGGTAGGGAGAGGGAGGCACTCTCGTTCACTTACAATCTCTTTTCCACTGATTTACGTGCAACACTAATGAGGTGTAATTTAAGTACTTTTTAACGATGCCTACTTTACAGCCTTGGAGCTTATTTGACGGGTAGAGTTCGCTTGGCAAACTTTAAATAAGTGCTATACCTACTCTATTTAATTTCGAATATTAGCGAATTGGAACCTTTCAACTACCTTTATTAAAAGATTCCAATTTGCTGATATTTGAAATAATTAACGGGCTTAGTTACTCGCTTAATTAGTTTGTTTCAAAAAGGGGTACTTAAACCTTCTTAAATCAGTAGGAAATTTCCTATAAAATATCGATAATTTCACCAGTATTAAATTATGTTATTCACAAGCAGATAACATCTAATAAGGTATTTTAATGAATAATAAATCTTTCAAACAATTCCAAATTACATTATAATAGTGGCCTGAGTAGCTCAAGTAATAAATGATAGAACCGTTCTGGGTACACTTTCATTATGGCTCGCTCATTGTGGCCGTTCCCCAAAGAGCACGAGATTGTCCCCTCTCAGCTTAAAGCAAGTAAACCCTTTCTATTTGTCACAAAAATCCTTGACTTGATGTTATAATTCCATGAGACGTCGATTCATTGAAAGAGGCTGTACCCCCATCAATTGTTCTTGCATTCTGGGTAAGTACAAGATAAATTATTTCAATCAGGTCCATCGTAAATAAAACCGTACATTTCCCGAATTTTCAATAAGGAAATTTGATGGTGAAAATGAAAAATAAAGAAGTTTCTTCGAAATTCAATGTTTATATTTTATTCAGGAAGGGTAGCGACTACGTGCCCAATGCCCAGTTGCCTACATAAACACTGTTTTATATTCAGGAAATTAACTCGAAACAAAATATCAATTAAAAGGATCAAAGACTACCTATTTGCATATCGGCCAAAGGGTAAAAATATTAACACGAAAACTTGAAATAAAAAATTATATACAAGATAAGTTCAGTAGCGATAAAGATAATTGGATATTTTGGCAAATTCATTATTCTACTAAATGGAAATTCATGGAAAATTTGTGATATGCCTGGGACTGAGATCAACGATAATCATGGATAAGCGGATAAAAGAAAAAATTACCTATTTTACCAAATACCCTCTAGCATAAAAAGTGTAGTTATTTTAAACCGTACCTACGTACGTACATTTAATTAAAATTGTAATGAAGTAGGCCATTAACATTATACCTACTTATAGTTCATCAACATAAAAATCTGATAAAAGTGCACCAGAAAAATTCAGGCGATACAAGATACTTTAGGATGCAATCGAATTGTCAATAATCGGTAGTTAGCCAGTTTTGGTCGGAGTCCACGCAAATCCATTCGGTATGGGGCCCATTATCCTGGCCGGCGGCCAACGCGACAATGCTCAGGATACGTTCTGGCACGCTACCAATATCCAGGCCAGGATTATCTCGTCCTACTAACAGTAGCTAGTACCCACTTGTACAGTCACAAGACGAAGTAACTTTGCCAGTCAAGTGCAGAATGCCTACAGAAAAATATAATAAACTTAATGGAAATCAACCATTTGTAACATCTGTTGATTAATTTTATAAAATGAAACATCCTGCGACGTAATAAGTAACTTCCCTAGTTTGAGAACTGTTTCAAAATTTTATGGGAACCTAAAGTACCTACCTACCTAACTTGTGACAGTAAATATTAAATAAATAAATAAATATTGCTGTACATTTCACACAGCGCTATCTAGCCCCAAACTAAGCAGAGCTTGTACTATGAGAACCAAATAACTGATAGAATACTTATATACATTTTTTTTTGTAAATACATACTTATAATATATTGTAGATATATTATATAGTAGATTGTTTAGTGATAAGTTATCCTTTATCTTTATCTTTTTTATGTGTATTGATGAAAAATATGTTTATGTGACTGTGATGTTGAAAATATTTTGATATTCTATTCTAAGTTGTAATTGAATATATCAGTGGAGATAAATCGTATGTGACTGAACAATTAGGCCGAAAATCAACAGATTCTATTTTCGGTTCGATTGTGACACTTTTGTTAATATCATATTATATTATATCTTATTTAACATATAAAACAAGGTCGGGTTTGTTCGAGCACTTATTATTCAAGAACGGCTGGACCGATTTTCATGGTTTTTGATTAGTTGTATTTGTATTCGTCCCAAATAGCAGAATAACTACTAAAATATTGGAAACATTCACGATAAAAAAAAATATGACGAAAATTAATTTTATCATACCTACATAGATCTAGCCAATGATGGCCGATTGACAGATTCTTGATTGATTCTACCGGGGCATTGACAGCCCCCGTCACATGCATGTCAAGGCGGTACGAAGTTCGGTGGGTCAGCTAGTACCTAATATAAACAAAGTCGGGCTTGTTTGAACACTTATAACTCGAGAACGGCTGGACCGATTTTCATAGTTTTTGATTAGTTGTATTTGTCTCCGTCCCGATTAGCAGAATAACTATTAAAATATTGGAAAAATCCACCCAAAAAAAATAATGAAGATAAGTCATTTTCTCATACACCAATGCAGCGGGAGACGTACATTGACAGCCCGCGTCATATGCATGTCAAGGCGATTCGGCGGGACAGCTAGATAAGTAATAAAATTGATAACTGAATATTTTCTCTTATGGTTTAGGATTTTCTCCTACTGATCTCAATTCAACATAATAACTTGTCAGAAAACTACTTCTGAATGTGACTGCGCATACGCAAAATGCAAAATGTATCATGGTTTTGTATTAATTGCCGACTATTGCCATTCTCTTACATCCTTTGTTAAACGACCTGTGGCTAAACGATAGGGTTAGAGCTCCTAGGTAACTCGTAGCATCGATTCCTGAAAATCATAGTCCAGAGACACAGAGTTAATTGTATTTTGACCAATAACGGCTGTGTAATTGAAGAGCATTTTTTGTGCTACAGAAGAGGGCTGTTCGTGCAATTTATAATATGGGCCCCAGAGCAAAATTACGCAATAAGTTTAAAGAAATAAATATTATGACATTCCCTTGTCAATATATCTATCAAAAACCTAATGTATGTTCACAAAAATATTAATCTGTTTAAGAAAAATAGCGATAATCATAATTTTAATACTAGAAATAAAGATAAACTCGCTGTTGCCATTTGTACCTAGACTCCATAAAGTTAGTAAATCGTTTAAAGGGCAAGGTGTACGCTTTTATAACAAACTCCCAAGGGATGTACAATAGTTGACAATTAACAAATTTAAAAACGTAATTAAACAAAATCTTTATAAAAGAGCCTACTATAAAATATCGGATTATTTAGATGATAGAGAAGCTTGGGATTGAAATTGCTCCAACTCGTTCAAAATGTTACAATTTAGACGTAATTTATTTTCTATATTAAGTATTGTAAAAGGATCATTAAGAAAAACAACTAGCCTTGTTTCTTGACTTTCTTTCCTGGCTTGGTCGCGAAGGAACAGGCAGTAAAATTGACGTTTCAAAGTGATCCTTGTGATTTTAATGAATAAAAATATTTGACTTTGACTTTGAGCTGCTGTTTGTGTAACGCAGTCGTATCTATTTACAATGACTTATTTTCGTGGGAAATTTGTAAAAGATTAAAAACTATTTTATGTCAATCATCACTGATTTTTGACCCCTGTTCACAATCATCTAGGTCAAATCACAAGTTACCATGTTCTTTACCTATCTTGAATGACCCAGAAACACTTATTTTTTCCCCTAACTAACTTGATGCCGTGGGGTAAGCTTAGTATGACCAGAGACCAGTCTCTGGTATGACGTAGATTTCAGTTTGGCTCTGATAAAGCTGAGTAAACAAGCATAAAAAAGATCTACAAACCAAAATCCATTCGAAAATTAAACGGTGTCTGGTGACCTTTGTCTTAAATCCTTTTTGTCCCTTAATCGCACACTTATTCATTAGAACTCCCCTCGGAGTCACAAGAATAAACAAACTTCTAAAACAAAGCATTTCGGCACGGAGAAAGAAAGCCTCCACAAACTTACCTAAGTACCTACCTACCTACTTGTTTGCCATAACAAAAGAAATTTTAATGGGTCAACTGTGAACCCACGCCTCACACAATAAGGTGAGTGAGTCCTCTTTTATGTTTTTTTCGTGTAGTTATTTTTGAGCTCGACATAAATATGGTGGATACTTTCCTATACCTAAGTACCTTCAATAACTAGATTCCTGTTTTTTATAACTAGTTGTATGCCCGCGACTTCTCCGCAATTTTCTTCATCACGATAATAGCGCCACCTACCGGGTCCAATTGGGAATCTTTACCATCCAGGGACCCACTCAAAAACATACAAAAAATTCATCAATATCAGATAAGCCGTTTTTGAGTTTTAGCAAGACTAACGAACAGCAATTAATTTTTATATTTTTATCATACTAGTTGTATGCCCGCGACTTCGTCTGCAATTTTCTGGATCTCGACAACAGCGCCACCTACTGGGTCCAATTGTGTTTTCAAACCATCCAAGAACCCTTTGAATTATACACACAAAATTTCATCCAAATCGGTCAAGCAATGCCGTTTGGGAGGAGTTAGGTGACAAACACACGTGAACCTACTGAAAAATTATATGATATATAAGTAGATATCGAAGGTTTTGGGTTTTACGTGATTTATATAATATTATGACCGGGATGAGTAGCACACACAATATTCAGGGTCTGGCGTAATGAGTACATACCTAACCCTCTACTTGCTGGCGGCATGACTGTTCAGAAAATAAATAATTGTGTTTAGTAAAAGTCTCATGGTTTTAGAGTAATTGGACTTGTTCGAAATTTTTATAAATTGATACGCTTGCTTCTTTTCAGTAGCATGATCACGAACTAATAATTAATAAAATATAAATAAAATAATAAATAATTAAATAATTGAAAAGTTAACATTAAATAATTGGTAGCAATGTGAATGTTTGTCATTTTTTTACAACGAATGTTTTACTAGGGTTATAGTTATGAGTTTTCGAGTAGCGATTAGCAACAGGAAGACCTACCCCTATGAATGGCGGGCCCTCACTCGATGGGCCGATGTTATCGATATGACGTAACTCTCGCAGGAGGTTGGTGGATGAAACAGGCACAGTCAGGTCAGTACCTACATAACACTAATACTTACAAGGAGGTTGCGGCTTTCTATTGGAGAGACAGCCAGACCGGGCTAATGTGGCAGTGGACGTCCATCAGCTAAGATGATGATTATTTTCGCAAATACCAGACTCGCGCGAGCATCCAGCTTCTTTGTAATTTTAGTACCTATAACAGAACCATGAATACAAAATTCTATTTAAGTTGTACTAAAGTGTGTAGATACAGTACATAATATTCTAAATAACAAGGCGACGGCAAGCGATCAATTCTACATCAGTTTTTGAACGAATTTCTCTCGTCTGATTCGCGGGCTTTTCGCTGTCAATGTCAAAAAATCAAATGTCATAACAAAAGTTTCTGCAATACTTTCTTGTACGTTATATTTCTATCATGTTTCCTTAAAAATCTAAAAGAAAATAACATTACATTGATTCTAAATGTGCAGGATAATTTTCTAAAGTGTAGTGCAGTGACTACAAAGATGACCTCCCTTTTATCCGCCGAGCTTTCGGCAACTTGTAATGCTTTGGGGACATTCGACAAAAAGACCGGAACATATCTAATAGACGAGTTTACGCTCAATACTGTTAAAGATTTAATAAGGTATTTGCGCCGGGATGGAGAGGAGCATGAGATACGCCGACATTTCGGCCAGACTAAAGTCTTGCAGACAGATTTATTGCCAATGTTGGTCAACCACTGGGAGAATGATGAACTCTTTGATGTTACACTCAGGTATGTAGTACCTTACTATTCACGTATTCACATTTGACCATACCCTCCTCATGCTGCCAAAGATAGGGCTGCTTCTATAATACTGTTTTATTCACAGGCTGCTAGTTAACCTCACAAATCCAGTGTTATTACTGTACCGGGAAGAAGTACCAATAGAGCGCACTGCTAGACACAACTATCTGCAGATTTTATCCCATCTTCAGTTTTATAAGGAGGAAGCATTCACTAAAGTTGAAACATGGAATTGTTTTGCAAAGAAATTAGCGAAGATCTTAGAAATTGTAAGTTAAAAATTGCGTTTATTTATTCGAGCATTAAGCACATAATTTTAGCAACAAATTAACTTATAAACTACCTTTATGTACCTAACTAAAACATTACTTTGATTTCATGCATAGATATCATGTTTTGGAATGTTCTTTGTGTAGTATTTGATTTTTAAATATATTGTAGACTTTATTTTATTTAATTATTTCGCATAGGACTGGTCAGAAAGAGATGAGGACACAGGACTTATAATTGAACGGATACTGATCCTTATCCGTAATGTATTACATGTGCCAGCTGATCTTGACAAAGAGAGAAGGCCTGAGAATGATGCCAGTGTTCATGATCAGGTAAAAACATATGTACTTATACTTACATACATCACACAATCTAGGAACTGCTAACAATCAACATGCACACCATATGTGACTGGTAAGAAATATATAAGCATTAAGACCACCAGTACAAAAATGACTTCTGAATGAGTATTTGAAGTATTAGTCATAGGTTCATAGGTTTTTGTTGTTAAATAAAATATTTTTCATGTTCATATTTCAATGAAATTTAGATTTGAAACCATTATTATCTTTCCTGCTAGTTAAATGTTATTTATTTTGCTATTTTGCTCAGTTTTGATAAATCAGAGGAAATGACAGGACTCCATACTTGGTCAATTAATTAAATTGTAAATGCAAGAAGTTGTCATAGAAGATTGTTCAAATGTCTTCAATATATTTGTTTGAAATAAGTAGCACATTTTTTTACCATTTTTTTTTACAACGAGCAAGCTGTAGCTTAGATTCATTAAGTGGAAACTATATTTAGATAATGAAGTAGTCCTGTTTGTTTTCCTAAGAAATAAAAATAATTATAGAAGTCTAGTGGTATTATTATTTGTAGGTTCTATGGGCCCTGAATCAATCTGGAATACTGGATATAATCCTTTACATGTCATCGGAAAATGAAAAACAATATTTTATGCATATTATTGAGATAATCTCCCACTTGCTAAGAGAGCAGAATCCTAGTAGCCTAGCCGATGCTGCACTTCAAAGAAGTGTTGATGAAAAACTGAGGGATGACCATGAACTGTTGACGATAAGGATGTCAGAGAACAAACAAAGGCTTAATAAAATTAAACAATATTCTGCTTCAAGGTATTTATTGATTTTTTCATGAACATGTTGGTTATAATTTTTTTTGTAATGCTATGTAATTGGGAAAGAGGAGAAAGAGGGAAGGGAGGCCTTTGCCCTGCAGTGGGACAACACATGTTAAAAATAATAATAATAATATGTAATTGGTACTTTGAAACACTTTCCTTCTTCACATTTCTTTTGTTCCATATTTGTTAAATAAATAAATATTGCTGGACATTTCAGACAGTGCTATCTAGCCCCAAATTAAGCAGAGCTTGTACTATGGGAACCATATAACTGATAGAATACTTATATACTTTTTTTTTTGTAAATACATACTTATAATATATTGAAAAACAACCAGACCCGGAACAAATATCTGTAGGTCATGCAAACATTTGTTCCGCGGCGGGAATCGAACCCACTACCTCCTGCGTCTCAGCCGGCTGTTCGCCCACTGTGCCACGGAGTTCGTCAACTTGTTGTTGTTAACTTAGTTGTTACCTAAATTAATAGTACCTATATATTAACTTGATCGTAAATGTTTTGTCTTTTTACTTGCATTGATAATTTATAGTCTATGCTTCATGTACAAGTTTACTCCTAGTCTAAGACAGAAGACTTATTTGTCCAAAGTCAAAAATCTTATCAGTTCTACTGTAATTTGCAAAAATATCTTCCTTTGCTTTCTGAAAATACCTGAACGTTATATAATATTAGTGTAATGGTAACCTGCTCTGGTACTTGTTACATGTAGTCGTAATATCCAGTGTCTGATTATGCATCTCATTAGGCATTCCCGCTTCGGTGGCACATATGTGGTGCAAAACATGAAGTCCATATCAGATAACGAAATTATCTGCTTGAAGCCTTTGAATAAAATATCGAACCTAGACTTTAATGGCAGCAAGAAATCTAAGTTGGTCAAGCCAAAGAATAGAAGGCCTGTGGAAAGTGGCATGTTGGAAAGAAGATCTGCTTTTGCTATTAGGTAAGATATTTTACGTAGAGAAGAGAACTTTAAGCTTAAAATTGCATTATATCTACGTCATTGCGTCACAGTCCAAACAAATATTATTGCAATTATAAGGATCATTTTGAAACGTCGTACTGAGTACTTTACTTCAACTATACGCGGAGCGGACAAGGACGCGCAATTTTAGACAATTTGTGTCCTAGAATACAATGACTTTTCGCAGATACAGCCGTCAATATCTATTAAAACAAGAAAAATTATATTACACCACAAACTAGATAGGTACAGAAGTTTAGTACAACGAGCGATAACGGAAAGATCTCAGTCGAATATTGACCGACTAGATCAGAGATCCTTATAAGTGCGCTTAGGTCTTACTAAACTTAACTTCTGTATCTATTCTGTGATTGCCTTGGTCACACATTGGTTGTAAATTGACCGTAATGGTTTAAACTTTGAATCCGATTTACAGCGCTGCATGATCACATTTCTAGAAAGGTTTTAATCATTACTGATATATTCCCATATTTATTAATATTGTTGCAGATTGTTTCTAAAAGAGTTCTGTATAGAGTTCCTGAATAGTTCTTACAACCATTTGATGCATTATGTGAAAGATGTACTTGTGAGAGCGAAGGCTCAGCAGAACGACGAATCCTATTACCTTTGGGTCGTCAAATTCTTTATGGAATTCAACAGAGGACACATGTTTCAAGTTGGACTGGTCAGGTAAGTGATTTTTACAGAATTACGAGTAAAAAAAAGTCCAGGTTATTATATTATATGAAACTTATTTAAAGAACTCGCTTTCGCCTCCGGGTTCGTACATGTTGTTTCCAATAAAAAGTAGTCTACGTCTCAATTCAGGTCATATACTATTTACATATCAACTTTCATTCGTGTTCAACAAGCCATTTTTCCTATAAATATGTAACTTGTCACCTGTAAAGTAGTAAAGTGAAAATGTTTGTTAAACAGAAATATGTAAAATTGTAGTAACAATTTTCCACCATAACAAGTTTGTAAATCATATTTTTGGTTGAACGGAAACTTGTAAAATTGTAGTACAAATAATCGTATTTTACAATTTGTAATGTTGGTCCAGCCGTTGTTCTGTAAAATTGATTTATTACTTATTTAATTGTAATTAAATACTAATTAATACTAATGATTAAATACAAATTTTATTTTAGAATAATTTTGATATGTACAAATTTGGTATTATTAAATTATTTTATTGATACTACTATACCAACTGACGCATACAGAGAAGTTCATTTCTAGGGTTCCGTACCTCAAAAGGAAAAAAAGGAACCCTTACAGGATCATTTCGTTGTCACTTATCCGTTAGTCTGTCTATCGGTCTGTCTTTCTGTCCGTCTCTCAAGACCCTTTTTCTCAGGAACGCGTGGAGGTATCAAGTTGAAATCAATACCAAAAACCTAGGTCTATAGTCCATTGAAGCTGTAATAAAATCAAGCTTCTATGTCAACTTAATAAAAAAAATACGGTCATTTATGACGTATAATTTGCACGCAAATAAATTTAAACTTACGCTGAAACAAATCGTGGACGAAAAACAAATAGCTGCTTCTTACAACCGAGTAGAGTACGAGACTTATTTTAAAAAACATCGGGTGATAAATAAATGGATAATACAGAAATTACACTAAAATTCCCACAGGAATAATATGACTTGAACTCGCCATTCTGCATTTGTACCGCGGCGGCGGCGCTCTATTCAATTAGATCATCCGTCCTCTTGGTATTTGCGAAAGCTGAAACAGCTTCGTGTAATATTTTAATATTTAATCAAATATAATAAATAAATAAATATTGCTGGACATTTCATACAGTGCTATCTAACCCTAAAC
The DNA here is from genome assembly GCA_963924445.1 of Philereme transversata. Classification (NCBI taxonomy): domain Eukaryota; kingdom Metazoa; phylum Arthropoda; class Insecta; order Lepidoptera; family Geometridae; genus Philereme; species Philereme transversata. The sequence goes on from OZ004353.1 coordinate 13,588,459, forward strand.
GTAGCAGAGCTTGTACTATGGAAACCAGATAACTGATATACTTATGTACTTTTTTGTAAATACATGCATAAAATAATATAGCAAAACAAAACCCGTAACAAATATCTGTAGATCATGCAAACATTTGTTCCGCGGTGGGAATCGAATCCACTACCTCCTGCGTCTCAGCCACGGAGGTCGTCTAAACCAATATTTTACATTTTTTTTTATATTTTATTTATACTAATATTTTAAATTGAAAAGTACCTCTGTCTTTGTGTGTCTGGTTGTTACGTTTTCATGACTAACCGGCTGCATCAATTGCTATGAAATTTGGTATATAGATAGATTATGACCGGGATTGAGACAGGCTACTTTTTACCCGACTGCGTAGAAGGAAGGTAATGTTTTATTAGTATTTTTCAAACTTTCGTGATCACTGTATATAATTACTGATTAAAACGGGTATTTATCGCGTATGTACCTTTTTTATTTGTTATCCCGATGTTTCAACTGTGTTGCAACAGTTTGCCCGCAATCATGGCTGTTGCAACATAGTCGAAACGTCGGTATAACAAATAATAATAATAATAATAAATAAATAATAAAAGCATTTATTAAGGAACAACAAATATACAGTCATGTGTACAGTTTAAAACGATGATGCCTGTATTAGTATGAATACTGTATTACAGACACCAACGCCCTCCTCCTATATATCTATGAGTTCCAATCAGGTAAATGGTACATTATCATAAAACTAAACTAAAAATACTAGTTATTCTCCAACAGACCAGAAGGATCTGTGTGGGTGGATGTATTTGTGAGTGTGTGTGTGAGTGTGTGCGTGTGTGTGTGTGTGTTTGTATGAGGGTGTATGTGTATGTATGTGTGTAATGGAGTGTGTGTTTTTGTGTGTAGGCACTATTTGGGAATCTTTAGGAGCTCCTCAGTATCTTCGTAATTTAAAGATTTAAGCCACTCTAGACATTTAATCTTACATTTGTTGTGGGGTAGCGGGTAAATGTTAATTTCCTTGTTAACTCTGTTGTACAAGGAAGAGCTAATAAAAAAGAAGTGACGACTTGCCACTGCTGTACGTCGTTGAGCTATTTTGCAAACTTTATCTGCTCTCCGTTTCGAATGTTTCAGGTTAGGGTCATAGAACAACTGAGAGTGCTTGCGAAGAATAGTTTGCAAAATGAATGTTTGCCGAACTGTGGGGACTGAACAGATCGAGTAAAGCTCAGTAGTAGGGAACCAGATAGGTTTTTTATTCATCACTTTAAGAACAGCTCTCTGAGCCCTTTCTAGTCTTAGCATCGAGGTTTTAACTGAGCCACCCCAGGAAGTGATGCAGTACGCTATGATGGATTGGGCTAGTGCCAGGTAGATGATTTTTAAGGATTTTAGGTCAATAACTGTTCTTAGAGTTTTGAAAACGAATAACAGCTTTCTTATGCGGGATACTGTTGAATCTATCTGCTTATAAATAAAAAGGTACGCGCGATAAATACCCGTATTTATCAGTAAATAATGTTTTTATTGAAACTGGATGAGAAGAGCCGAAGACCGGGCTCAGTGGCGCGTATTGGGAGAGGCCTATGTCCAGCAGTGGACTAATGTGGGCTGATGATGATGATGAATGTTTTTATTGACAAACCACGCGTGCAAAGCCGCAGGCTCCTCAGCTAGTCTCTTAATATAATTAGCAGTTTTCTTGCAGGCAAATTGTTATTTTGAGACAATCAAGCACACCATCGATTGTTCTGGAACGCTATGGGGAGGTCTATGTTCAGCAGTAGACGTCTTATAATGATCCATGATGAAGCAGTATAATGACGACCTCTGTGGCTTTGGGCTAGTAGCCGGTTAAGACGCAATAGGTGCGGGTTCATACAGGAAATCATATTGTGGTGTCAGGGTTGCATGAGACTATTTCGTGTTATTTATACTGCGTGTAACCGCATTCACGACATTAATTTACGGGTATGGCTGATGGCTACTATTGTTGTAAAATAGTTTTTTTTTCCAATTCATTACCATGATTTTTTTTAAATGTTCAATCTACCTTAATTTCAAGTCCTAAAATATCAATTAAACAGCCTGTATATAATAATTCATTCATCATGTAAGTAGGTAGGACAGGACAGTCTGTATAAAATAGGTAAATAAATCATATTCATTCATCATGTAAGTAGGTACCTTTTAAACTGACTAAACGGCATCGACGCAAAGGCGCCACCGATTTACGTTAAAAATTGTTTATTGGAAATTGTATCGATTACTAATTATAAACATTCAAGCTACCGGTATTAAACCAATCTCTAAAATCAGTTAATACGATTCTGCATATGTGTTTTAAATTAATGTCGTGAATGCGGTGACAGGCTGTATATTTAGGCTACAAAACCGGAGGCCCTTACACGTATGAATTGAAGATGGTACACCGAGAATCACATGTGCTCAAAAGAGGGGTGTTATAAGTTATCACTGACACCTATTACTGTGTGTCTGTCTGTCTGTGGCATCGTAGTTCTCAAAGGGATGGACCGATTCGGATGCTGTTTTATTAATAGAAAGCTAGTTTAACCGGGGTAGTTCTTACCTTTGTGTGATGAAGATCAGGTCAGCCGATCCGAAGATTATCAGCACTTGTCCTTTTTTGGTGAAGGGATCTCAGCTGTAAAATGGAAATTAATTACTTGTTTTTATATGACGTTTTTTATGTCGAGTTTTTTATTTATTTTTATTTTTTATGTAATTTTTTAATTCAGGCAATAATAAAATAGTTATAAGATAGTAAATAACTTATTCTACGGCTCATAAAGATGTATAACTTAGCCTAAAATACTTATTATAATAAAAAATTCAATTTATTTACTACATTAACACTGCAATTTTAGACATAAATCTGATATTAGCCTGGTAACAAGTTGTAGCTAGCTGGCTGAAGGACACAATCGCTGTAGACAGAGCTTTACCTAGACCATAGGGCTTAGCCAAGTTACATTCGATTAGCGATGACGCTAGTCGATAAGTCTGAAAATATATGGGATTGACACATGCTATGGAAATATTACGAACATCCTTCAAATGTAAAATAGTAGTCAGAGACTGCTAAATCTAGACTATGCTTCTATAGAAGCTATTCTAGCCGCTCTCTCCTAGATTAACCACTATTGTATTTATGTCATAATATTATTTTGTAATTTGTATGTATAATTTCAAATTTATATTCAAAGTCTTTTCAAGTGTAAATTATTATTATTTTATCTATCAATGTATTTAGTAATTATTTTATAACAATAATTCTAAGTTAATTTATTAAATTCAATTGTAATTTTGTTATAATAGGTTGGGGAAAAAGTCTTTTAGCATTATAGTATATATGAACTTGTAATAAAATATCTTTGGCTATACTATTTGTATCTGGCTGGTTTTGGTATCATTAAAAGTTTAAATTTTAAAGAAGATAATTCCAAATTCAAATTAGGAAAATGTGTGATTTTTATTTGTTTTTCGTACTGTAAAGATGAGTGAATCTAATAAAGAAATTCGATACATTTTAAAATTTTACTACAAAAAAGGTAAAAATGCAACGCAAGCCGCGAAAAAAAAATTCGATGTTTATGGACCTAGTGCAGTGTCTGTGAGAGTAGCACAAATTTGGTTTAAGCGTTTTCAATCCGGAAATTTTGATGTCAAAGATGCACGTCGCTCTGGTCGCCCTATTACGGATAAAATTGATGCCATTTTTGAAAAAGTGGAGCAGATTGGCATATCAGTAGTTACGACGTAGCTGAAGAAGTGGGAATTGACCACAAAACAGTTTTGGCGCATTTGAAAAAACAGGGTACACAAAAAAGCTCGATATTTGGGTACCCCACGAGCTCACTGAAAAAACCTAATGAACCGTGTACTCATTTGTGATTCTTTATTACGACGTAATGAAACCGAATCATTTTTGAAGAAGCTGATAACTGGTGATGAAAAGTGGATCACGTACTACAAGAACGTGCGAAAAAGTTCGTGGTCAAAGGCCGGTCAGGCTTCACAGACTGTGGCGAAACCCGGGTTAACTCGCAACAAGGTGATGCTGTGTGTGTGGTGGGATTGAAAGGGCATTATCCATTATGAGCTGTTACCACCAGGCAGGACCATCGATTCTGAACTCTACTGCGAACAACTGATGAGATTAAAGCAAGAAGTTGAGAGAAAGCGGCCGGAATTAATCAACAGAAGGGGTGTGGTTTTTCATGATGATAATGCTAGACCTCACACATCTTTAGCCACTCAGCAAAAATTAAGAGAGTTTGGCTGGGAGGTGTTAATGCATCCGCCGTATAGTCCTGACCTTGCACCTTCAGATTTCCACCTGTTTCGGTCTCTTCAGAATTCTTTAGGCAGTGTCAGGTTAACATCACGAGAGGACTGCCAAAACCACTTATCGCGGTATTTTGATCAGAAGCCCCAAAATTTCTATAGCAATGGGATCATGTCCCTACCTACAAGATGGCAAAAAGTTATCGAACAAAATGGTACCTACATACTTTAGTTAAATGTAAATAAACTATATTAAAAAATGTTTTGAATTTTCTTAAAAAATGCGAAGAAACTTTTTCCCCAACCTAATATACTATCAAGCCCGGCGGAGGGCATTAGTATGCCATAACACAGGTTTACCTAGTTTGGATACTAATGCGATCCCACCAGGATCCGTCTATGTGAAAGATAATTACTTCTAGGATTGTTTATGTGAATTTGATGTCTGTTATAATTTAATAAATTTCATTTCATTACGTGATCTATCGACAACAAACCTATGTAGAAAACGAATCGATTCGAAGCGAATGTAAATTGGCTAAGCCCCTGCTTAGTTAGCCTTTATCCTTCTTACTGTACAATTTTAGTAATATTTCAGTGAAACGATGTCGGTACCTATGTTCCATTACGTCCAGCAACAAATGGAAAAATACTACGATATGATAACAATGGAGAAGAAAAAGTTCGCACCTTGGGTTCGGAGGTTGAACCTGGCTTTAAGAGCATACAAGGAACTGCTTAACACTCTGCTAGCGATGGATAAATGCCTCGATCCTACTGTTAAGGATTCCGCTAAAGTTTTGAAGAGTAACATCTTCTACGTGTTGGAGTATAGGGAGTTTGTTCTAAATACTTTCTTGAGTTACGATGAAAATAAAATGCCGAGGTGGGTTCATATACGATCATTTTTATAAAGACTTTTATTTAATTCTAATGAATATATAGATATTTTCAGAACTTTTTTATCAAATCTGTTTAGCATTGATCGCATCATCAGCTTTGTGATCTACCAGGACGTATTTACAAAAGGATCTTTGTAAATAATTTAACACTAAATACTTACTAATTTAAAATGCTAAAAGGGTGGCATAATCTAATTACGAAATCTCTTTTAGGTCGTACTTGGTGGATTTGATTGAGACTGTACATCTGTTTTTAAAAATGTTGGAGCATTTTTGTAAAAAAACGGGACTGGTTGTTCAAAAGAAAATGAAAAGGAAAAGGAAGCCTAAAGCCAAAAGTAAGTGACCTAAATACACTGTAAATACTGAGCTCCGCGGGTAATAAATTACTTGACATAAGTTTTTGATTAGATGGCGTAGTTCATAATCTACCCTCTGAACCGAAAGATAAGCTCATAGAGAAAAGTATGCCCTAAAGATATTCTTTGAAAGTTCTGTGAAAAGTTTGTTCTACTATGTACCAATTCAATTCACACTGGAGCACGTAATATGCTATTTACTTTGATCATTTGTTAGAGTTACGCAGTAACTGGCCCTAAGTTCGAAATAAAATCTGCTTTATACTTACTTTCTATTTCAAACACGTTTATATTAGTCGCCGTGAAAGGCTTTAACAAATGAAGTTTCTTTATAAATTACTGTCAGTCTGTAGGTCAATCATAACTTTGAATGACAAAGGTTTGTGTGTGTGGTTTGTTTATAAACTATAAGTATTTTACTTAGAAAACTTTTGTGATTTATTTTAATCATTATTATAAACTAGCTGACCCGCCCGCGGCTTCGTACTTGTGGTTTGTCAATAAAATATTACCCTCCTGTGCAGTCGCGTAAAGTGTATCCTATGTCTCAAGTCCATTCATAATCTATTTAGGTAGATATGTACCAAATTCCGTCGAAATTAGTCGAGCTGTTTGTCGTGAAAAGGTAACAAACAGACAGAGAGACAGAGTTACTTTCATATCGGTATGTACGTAGGTTATAACCGGGATTAACACATGCTACTTTTTGTTGACAAAAAACGCGTGCGAAGCCGCTGGCGGATGCTAGTTATACATATTAACCTTGCTCTTAAATCACTATCTATTTCTGAAAACTGTATTAATATCCGTTGAGTAGTTTAAAAGTAAGGTAACAGACAGCGGAAGCGACTTCATTTTATAGGTGTAAAGATACGTGATTTATCACGTACCGTTTTATCGGTGTTTCGGCCGATATTGTTTCGGTTCAATATGCGAAACTTCATCGGTATGTGAGGAATCCTTTATTTATAATAATGATTAAAGCTATTTTTGTATCAAACCTGCATTCCTGGGGCATGAAGGCTTTTATTTCTCTTTTACGTTTGATTCAGGTTTAATGATTCCACTCAATATGTATTTTTTTTTCGTTTAGGACCAAATAAAAAAGCGTCTAAGCCAAAACCGGTTCAGGTAGAGATTCCACCGTGGGAGGAAGTGAGACCCCAACTAGCCGCGGTTCTATCCGCTGGTTTAGAAGAGTACCCGCCGCCTTTCGACGCCGCGTCAGACGTGCCTATCGACCAGCAAAAGTAAGTGCTTGCTTATACCTTCTCTAGATTCGGTTGTTTATATCTATCTTTCATAATTTTAAGAAAATTGGAATATCCGTTCGTGACTCATCTTGAAAAGAATCTGACGCATCACTAGGTAGGACTGCAACCTTGCCATACTGGCCAGACCTATTGTGGAACAGAGTCTATTCAAAATATTGATTATTTTTTTAAATTATTTTTATTACAAGAGTAGATATATGTACATACCGTTAGGGACGTCAAATGTAGCTATTACTTAAAAAATGGTCTGCTCAGATTTAGCGGTGTTTTAAAATTTAATCCAATAGCGTTCATGTCACAAACTCAGATGTCATTGGCTAACAATTTATGCTTACGTTAGTTTTTCGCGCGTTAGGGACTCTCGATAGCATCAACAAAGTTTTGTTACTTTTCATGACAGGTTTTAATAGAGACCTAACTGATTTAAGTAAATAAATAAACAAACATTGCTGGACATTTCACACAGCGCTATCTAGCCCCAAACTAAGCAGAGCTTGTACTATGGGAACCAGATAACTGATAGAATACTTATATACTTTTTTTTTGTAAATACATACTTATAATATATAGAGAAACAACCATACCCGAAACAAATATCTGTAGAACATGCAAACATTTGTTCCGCGGCGGGAATCGAACCCGCTACCTCCTGCGTCTCAGCCGGCTATTCGCCCACTGCACCACGGAGGTCGTCAAAAAGTATAAAAAAAAAGTAAAGTATTTTTATTCATTCGACAAAAAGTTACATCCTAACAGTATTACATAACTGTAAACCCCTAGAGGTTTGTCTCGGTGCTTAGAAGCATTATAACGTTTTCAGTAAATCAAAATTGAATTTAATGCTGAAGAGTATGCATGTGAAAAAATACCTACACAAAGCGCCGCTTTGACACACTGCACGATCCATAGCCGTAGCTGCCGCGCCGCGTAAGCAATGCACACCGGAAGCGGTGCGCGGTGAGGCGTTTAGAGACCGCTCTGCGAGTGGAGCTTCAAAGATAAAACAAATTAAAGGCGTTGCTTGAGCGTATGATGAATATGTGGAATAATAATCTTACATCATTTTAAATCCTTTATCAGTGTTCACAGCTGTCATAGCTTTGAGTTATTCTGTGTACCGTTACGCAGAATTTCCTAATGAACAAAGAACCTTAGCTAAATCGTGAGTTCTTGGAATGTGATAAAGTAATTTCATTTGTAATTATGTAAATAATCATGTGTGCCTGAATTGGTAGAATTTAACTAAATCACAGCCATTTTTACCTTAAACGTTTTATGCAATTTAAACCAAAGATGACCAAAAATAAAACGTGTATTTTATTATTTTTGTAGGTACTTCGCAATTAAGTTTTCTATAATCCCATTTAAATGTTCTCATAAATAAAACAGCTTGGCAAACGTCTGTGCATCCACACCGTAGTTACTATTTGTGGAGCAACATTTTGTAACACTTGGCAACATTATATAACATTTGCAATTGAAAACATAAAATAATGTTACTTAGACTGTATTTTAGAACATTTTCTAAGACTAAAGTCGAAAAGTGAGTCTCATATAATGTTTACCACAATGTATTATTACAACGTCTTACGTTTCGTTTTACGATGATTGCGACGTTTTGTTAGTAGGCAAACGTACTTAATGTTATTTTATTTGAAGATTAAAAAAGATGAAAAAAAACAATTATATCTACCATTGTATTAATAAAAAAAATTGTTTATAATATTTGTTTATAATTTTTGTTTAAAATTGCTTTTGCCTTTAAGCATTAAAGTATTTATTTCAATTGACTCATACATGCTATAAATAGAAATTAAATTACTTAAATCAAATCGTAAACGGTTTTGTATATTGCTTTTTGCCCAGTTTTGCCGACCTCTATACCGTATCTATGATGTCAATCCATTAACGTATACATGGACTATTCTGTATATCCATCAATAGTGGCTTATCCGATACTAATGAATTAGTTGTTTAATCTAGGATTAAATGTCTAGACCACTTAACATCTCACTAACATAGACTTAGAACTAAATAACCTGCTTAATTTGATTACATTAATTTGTAATTAATAAATAAAGTTTTGTGCTCTATCAATTAAAAGTTGGTTATAACTAAAGGTAGGGTTAGATATTGGCGACCGACGCACGACTTGGTCTTCATAATTAGAAATGTCCTCGTTCATATTACGACGCACTACACTAACCGTATCTACGCACTGTGACGACCGATCACGACGCGCACACCTAATAATCACCGGGTTCCAGGGCCCGTAGCCAAATGTCATTCGCCACGAATCTATTCGACTTCTACATACATTTGTTGTCGCTGAATGACGTAATATTTCTATAGCATGTGTCAAATCCCATACATTTTCGGACGTATCGACTAGCGTCATCGCTTATCGACTGTAACTTGGCTAAGCCCTCAGGACGCTGAGAGTCTACAGCCATCTTCCCGATTTAAATTTGGAAATTTCTTGATTTCAATCACTTCACGAACCATTCTCTTGTAATAATGGCGTTCACTAGATAGAACTTTAGGATCATGAAGGATGAAGGATGATGAAGGAATCATCCAATGATTCGGTTCCGAGTCTACCAGATGCTCTGCTATCGCTAATATAATACGTGATAAATACCCGTTTTAATCAGTAATTATGTACAGTGATCGCGAAAGTTTGAAAAATACTAGTGATATTTTACATTAATACGCAAGCAGATTCTTTGACTTTGTTTGTAGTAAAATATTCGTTTTTCTTTCGTTTTGTATATCAATTACTTGATTGGAACTCTTTGCTGTAAAGGAGAAGGGCGTTGGTGCTTGTAACACAGTTCCTCAACTTCTGCAGGCATCATCGTTTCAAACTGTGCACATGACTCAATACTTCTCGTTCCTTAATAAATTCTTTTTTTATTATTATTATTAATTCGTTAGTCCACTTCTGATCATATACCTATTTATAGGGGAAGTCAGAGCAATCTGTCTTGAGCAGCCTGTACCCAACGGCAACCTTTATCAGGTTGTATTTCCGACATCTGATAGTTAATGCCGTGTATTTCTTAAATAACTAGCTGTTGTCCGCTACTTCGTACGCGTTACACTACTAAATGTGTAGGTAACCTAGAAATAAAGCTAAACTCGCTGTTGCAACTTGACTTGACACCCCAGTTTTATCTCATGGGAACTGATTTATGGGATAAAAAGTAGTCTATGTGGTAATCCAGGTTATAATCTACGTATATACCAAATTTCATCGAAATCGGTTCAGCTGTTACGACGTGATTGAGTAACAAATAAATAAATAAACAAACCTTCCAACTTTCACATTTATAATATTATATTATTATGCGATGTTTTTACAGGGAGAGCTGCATGAAGAATATCCAGAAGTTGATGCGAGAGCACAAGTTCGAAGACGCCGTGGGAATGTTTAGATCTGCGAGGTCTGTACCACTTTGTATACTTGATAATTAAACTTGTGAGAAATTATAAGCAGCCTCCGAGGTTTGTTGGAAGCAAACTCTTTTTAGGGTTAAACTCTCATTTGTATTATGCCCTCTATTTCCGTGATTTGTTATATATTTTCTAAAAGCAGACTAGGTAGATTGTCTGGCGATAATTCAATCAAAACCAAATTTAATGTGCATGCCTTCCTTCTTCACTATGCAACCCATTGATAACAATAAACGATTGAGTATTAAGTATTAACGAAGCTGTTGAAATATAAAAATGGAAATAACATTTTTCAAGTCTACGTCGTAGACCTTTCGTAGAGGCTCTACGCTGACCATGTGCAACTACTACGGCGTAGCTTATTGTTTTCAACGATCAGCTAGTTTCGATTATCGATGATTTTCGTTTATCCTGTCCATCCAAAGGTTGTCTGGAAGAGATCGCTTTTAGCGAAAAGACCGCCCATTTCACCATTATTTATTGTATACCTATTTCATTTGTTACTGTTTTTTTATTTGGTGCGTAATAAAGAGTATATCAATCATTCAATCAAGTTGTTTTTAATAGGTAGCGCTCGTAGTGTAGCTTGCTTAGTCGTTCTTACCAGATCAGCTAGTTGCGATGCATGCGATGTTCCGCGCGGTTTCTTCTTGTATGGATAACCGCTAGTGGCATTTTTATCGGCCCGGAGAGCACGTTAACTTGTTAACTAAAAGTAGTTCCACGTCATTCAATAATTACGACCAAATGTGAAATCAACCAACTTCACTTTCGTATCTCTAAACCTGCTACAACTTGGAATAATTTTACTTTTCGCATAATTCTTGATATTAAAATTTCAACGTGGCACAACTTCTGCCATTGCGGGAACGTCCCGGTTGTCCTTGCGTTTTCATGAACAATTCTAGAACAATGAACGCGACTTTCTTGTTTGAATTGAATCGCCCTTGAAATAAGCGGTTTTCCAACTTTCTGCTTGCTATTCAGAACTTGTAACTGTGCTCTAGCTATTCTCAGGAATATGTCGTTTATTGAATTTCATTCATTTATTAACAATTTTCTTTGCAAATTTTTACACAACTTGAAAAGTGTGTTTATTTCAATCTATTATTTAAGTACACCTTAGACAGCGGTTATGTTTTAAAATGCACGTCGTGATATAATTTTCTTGTCATAGTATTTTACTTTAGTTTAATATATTTTCCATGTGATTTAGAGAAGTGTGGCCAGAGGAGGGTATATTCGGCACGAGCGGTATCACAACGGACGAAGAACTAAGCATGTTGGAGACAGTGTATAGCACTGACTTGGGAGTTGACACTGGTATGTTTATACAAACTAGTTGCCATTGCTTAGTGGTTGAAATCGACCATAATTAATTTTTTTATCTTAATTTTAGCATTCGCACCTCCTTCTCCATATAAACGTTAAGTACTCCTCCATGCGCAATAAATTTAAAAAGCGGTAGAAAGTTTAAGTAAACATGTCTACAAAGTAAACGGCGGCATGCAGCCTTCCTGCCTAGTCTAGAAATTCGTTTTTGTGGTAAAAAATATATACATACTTACATAAGCATACATTTTGATGTTGTCTGGTTGTTAATTGGAATCGCAAGCTCTATCATCCATTCAGTTCGCAGAATTTTCACTTTATTATTGTATAGTCATTGGTAGAGACATTCCATCTTAAACGAGTGCTTCTCCACTGCGTTTATCTTAAGTTTACTGATAGTTAAAAGTTTTAAAATGAATTATAGAGCGCTATTTTTTCGACTTCTTAACACGTATGTATTTACAAAAATACAGGAATTTCTGTGAATTAAAAAAACCTTGAACAGCTAAAATCTAATCCTATTTTATATTCAAATTGCGCTCAACAATTTAATATTCATTGATTCCCGAATTAGTTATGAAAGTGAAGTTAGGAATATTGCAGCGGTCTGTGAGTTTTCGACGCCAATCGAGCTTTTCAAATATTTGGCTGATTTTTTAATGTTATATATGTACCTATGTTATATATGACCGAGCCCCCAATACCGAAATTCGCAAGCGGACTAAAGTTCAAGACGTTAAGACGCAAGCGTATATTGGGACTCAAATGGAGTTGGGCAGGACACATGTCCTGCCAGGCGCGGTGATGACAGGTGGAGCAGGGTACTGACTGAGTGGTGGCCCCGAGATGGAACCAGGAACGCAGGTCATCCACCGGCAAGATGGCTCGACGACATTATAAAAATCGCAGGTCGTATGTGGGTTAGAGCAGCGCAAGACAGATGCGAATGGCGACAACGAAGAGAGGCCTATGCCCAGCAGTGGGATGAGTAGGGCTGACGATGATGATGATGATGTACCTATGTATTTTACAGATATTGTGAACGAAGATATGGAAACTCCAGAAAATTCAGAAGATGACGAAGAAGAAGGTGAGTGCTTTGTCGAATATCACAAATGTTTACACTGTCTACAAATATTTGTTCGAGGTCTGGACTCTGGTCCACAGCTTGCAGACGGTACTCGTAGTTACTGATACCAAACGATTAGGTCTATGTATATGATGTAATACTGAGAGATATTAATTTATTTGTGAACGATTCTTCACTGTTTCTCATACCTGACATAAAAAAACAATGATTTTATTAATTCTACAGCCTGTTTTTTTATAATTTTAAGGTATTCTATAAAAGAGAATAACACAACTTCTTTGTATACTGTCCGTACCGTGTTATAAATTGAAAAGTTAATGTTGTTCAAAAGATACCACGTAGTCCGAAAAGTAACACTTATAGAAATTGTAAATGTAAATATTTAAATTGGAGGCTAAGGCAATCCCCAAACGCTACTTCGAAGCCAGATTTCACCGTATAGGTAATGCTAAGCCCAGGCTCCTCTGTGGTATTTTTACGATGCTTCAGTGCAGACTTATCGACCGCCGATTGCCGAAAATAAACCGAATGTGGAACGAGCTAAATTGCTTTTTATGCAGTTGCCAAATCGCGCAATCGGATGAAAAATTAAAGCTGAGAGTTAACGATAAACTAGTAATGCAGTAATCTACGAAGAGGAGGTTAGGAATAAAAAGTGACATTTACGAATTTTCGTTATTTTTTATCCGACTCAAAAGGTTAAGTTTTATCATTATCTGTAAAGATCAAGTACAAAAAGTGACTTGTTTCATAGAAAACTCAATCTAAATATCTGCTTCCGGAACAAATTGTAACATTTTGTTCCAATACAGTAGTGGTTAGTCCTTTATTTTCTCAATTTACTGAAAAAACTAAAATGTGTAAATGACACCTTTTTTTCCTAACCTCCTTTAAACAACTAGATAATTCACAAAAGAACAATTCAATAACATATTTCACTAATATTATAAATGCGAAAGTTTAAATGTTTGTTACATAATCACGTCGGTCGTACGTAACGCCTGAACCGATTACGATGAAATTTGGTATATAGATAGATTAAGACTGGATTTGAACATTAGTTTTTTGATTGACATATACTACTTATAACGATAACTTATACATTTACTTGATTGCACTATTTTACTGTGTTACTGAGACGCAGAAGGTAGCGGATTCTACAAATTTAAGGAGCGAGACATATTTTTCTATTTCAATTCAATTTCTTTTATTCAGATATTACATCCATAATTAAAAATAAATAAATCAGCAATATTTATTTATTTATTTACATTCACATTTATTTACATTACATTTCACACAGCGTTATCTAGCCCCAAACTAAGCAGAGCTTGTACTGTGGGAACCAGATAACTGATAGAATACTTATATACTTTTTTTTGTAAATACATACTTATAATATATAGAAAAACACCCAGACAATGAATCAAATACCTTTTGTTCCTAACCTCCTCTAAACAACTAGATAATGACATTTTATTTATTTTATTGATTTAGACATTTTCAATAACATATTTCACTAATATTATAAATGCGAAAGTTTAAATGTTTGTTACATAATCACGTCGGTCGTACGTAACGCCTGAACCGATTACGATGAAATTTGGTATATAGATAGATTAAGACTGCATTTGAACATTAGTTTTTTGATTGACATACATATACTACTTATAACGATAACTTATACATTTACTTGATTGCACTATTTTACTGTGTTACTGAGACGCAGAAGGTAGCGGATTCTACAAATTTAAGGAGCGAGACATATTTTTCTATTTCAATTCAATTTCTTTTATTCAGATATTACATCCATAATTAAAAATAAATAAATCAGCAATATTTATTTATTTATTTACATTCACATTTATTTACATTACATTTCACACAGCGTTATCTAGCCCCAAACTAAGCAGAGCTTGTACTGTGGGAACCAGATAACTGATAGAATACTTATATACTTTTTTTTGTAAATACATACTTATAATATATAGAAACACACCCAGACAAGGAACCAAATATCTGTAGATCATGCAAACATTTGTTCCGTGGCGGGAATCGAACCCGCTACATCCTGCGTCTTCAGCCGGCTATACGCCCACTGCGCCACGGAGGTCGTCATGTAAACATAATTTATTTTATACAACTTTCAGAAGAAGAGGAAAAAACAACAGCTATAGTTGAGAGCGATTTCGATTTCCAAGACTTCGTGCAAAGGTGAGACTTACTAACATACTTTACCTTGTTTTCATAACTTGTTGTAAACAAACTACATGAATATTATATAGGTAGTTACCAACTCTTAGGCTAAACGCTATAACAAAGATGTAGCTAAAAACCCCCTACTAAGAGTTTTCAAGTCACTGGCGAATAAATATCGTGTTATACATCTACCGCAGTCTGGCAATTCTAATACTGTAACCTTATCATTTGAGATTTTCAATGCTTTATTGAGTTTTAGCACAAAATAGATCGGTACAGAAGTTAAGTTTAAGTTTAGTACGAACGGAAACAGACGCTTGCATTCTAGACGCGCGCCGGCGAGAATCTCGTATCCAGTCGCTCGAACATTTGACGTCTATGCGTGCAATTTCTGTACCTATCTATTTTGTGAACCCAACATGTGATTTTTAACAGCATCCGAAGAAGGTTATGTCGTAAATCTGTCTTGATGTGGTTTTGAGTTTATTTCTAGCATTCGCCAGGCCTGCAAGTTTAGCTATTAACTGGCTGGAGTTGTCGATTTTAATACAAATATATGCATAGCGTACCTTACTTTTCTAGTTAGTATTTTCTAAAGTCACTTCAAAGCGTTCTTTTATCATTCACTGAAAAAATGTTTTTATTTCGTGCTGCTATTTGTCCGCTGATCGTATAGTCAACACTGGGTATGTCCTCGTAAACCACGCTTTCAAAAGCTTTTTCACTGCTCTTTTATATGAAAAAATAATATCGCAGGTTCTGTCATCCAAAGGCTGTGAGCGCGTGTGTCTCTCTACTGGAAAAATACGATAAAAATCTACCTTACACAAACCATTGCATAGCTAAAATGCTGCACCGAATAGCGTGGGACTGCAAAAGGCCGTCCATGATGTTTCAAGCAACTTTGTTCCTGATATTTCAGAAGTTGCTCAACAATCCCATGCCGCAGTTTAAGGTTGGTATTTCATTGGACGTACTCGTAGTTTGATAGTTTAACTTTTTCCATTTTAAATGGTAGGTACTATTCCTTTTCATCCAATATTTGACTTGTTGAATACAGCAGGGGACTACTTCAATTAATGTAGATAGAATTAATAATAAATAAACTTTTTATTGGAACCAGAAAAGATGTCATAAACAATTTTAAACATAGGCGCTAGTTTACATACAGGTACTAATTATAGTTTTTATGTATGTATACTTAATCATTTGAAAATTATACAAATCAGCTTAAGTAATAATTATTGATCAAGCGAAGCGAGATCTCCAAATCTACTTGGGCAAATCGGATTTGTATGTATGTATGTTTGTTTGTCCGATAACTTTCGAAGCGTTTATTCGATCATCGTGAAACTTTGTATATAGGTAGGTAATGATGGCACAATTTTGGTATGAGCTAAAAATTTTAGGGGGTTGTTGAGATATTGGGGTTCATGAGGGGTAAAAAAAAGAAAAGATTAACTACGAAACGACTACTAACGAAAAAGAAAACTATTAGGTCAAGTGAGACGTCAAATGAAAGGTCTTCATTAGTACATTTCGACCCCGTTTTTACCTTTCGTAAAGTTTTTGTAGTTTTTGAGCTATTATCCATGATAAAAACTAAACTTTGACAAAATTCACAGGGTACACCAGTGACCCCCATAGTGCTGTAATTTGGTATGCGTGTAGCTTAAGTATCACAAATATAGGCAAAAGTCTGAAATCTAGAATAACTGTAATTTGTATCCCAAAAAAGGATAACCAATTAACATGAACTCCCGTTACCTGTAATTTAAATGAAACTGTAGGTCAAGTTGGTTGGTTATTTTCGCGGCACTATTTTGATAGTCTAAAGATTACGAATAATATTTTTTTTGTTTTTATGGTAGACTCGCGAGATCTCAGTTCGGGGCGAACCACTAGTATAACAATGTTTTATGCATTAACTTAACCTCCACACTAGACACAATTACTATATCAAAGTGTTTTTGTTTTGATTCTTATATTTTATTTCCTGCAATAATGGTCTACTGGTATTTGTTTCGTTACGAACATGTGCACGTACAAATACGTGGCAACAGTTTATATAAAAGTCGTTTAGTGATCGCACTAAATATCGCCCGCAAGGATGTACCGGTAGTTACGTAAATTCAGTGAGTTCTCATATCGCGTTTTCCCCTATAGCGACGGCCAACGCACGTGTCACCGTTGGTTTTTTATCCTTAGTTTATACGTTGCGTGGCGTATAAATGAAGCGGGGCCAGATTTTATCGTTTCGCGTCGCGTTCCGGGGTGTTTTTAGGCGCTCGAGTGTATCGGAAATCTGAACTAACCTTGTGCAAAATTTGATTTTTATCTGTACGTAATAGAAATGTTTTTTCTGCTTTTATAGACGAGTCAGCGTCTTGAAGATTAAAGATACGTATCGACTTGTTTTGCTGGCGCTCCATTATAATAAATAGTCGTTGTGGGTGGAAAGTTCTTGGCTGAAAATAAAGTCAATTTCAAGTAAATGCTACAAGAAATCTAGACATTAATGTCGCGTCATCCCTAATATCGTGATCGTTTTTCATATCTTGCTTTCACATTTATATATCTTGTATAGTGTAGGGAGGGATTATAATATTTCTAACAATGTTTCATTTATGTACAGGAGCTGGAGAAATTTGCGATGTTCATATTTAGAAAATTTACCGAAATAGCTTCGAAAAACCCAAAGGTCTTCGTAGAACTTCTATTTTGGACAAATTCTAAAGACGCTATTGATGTTGAATATGGCTACGATGAGAATACTGATAATAGGTGAGTCTCGCTATGAAACTTATTTTGTATTTTTTTTACATTGTTATAATTTTTTTTTGAATAGTTTCTGCATTGTCAGGCAGTTGCATATCATCAAAGTATAATAGTGGCCCGTCCACTAACGTTCACTCCTTCTGACTTGTCCTTCGTTCAAATTGTACAGAAACTCGACGAGATGAAACTCAGAACAATAAAATTGTTCTGAGTATGAGTAATACCGTCGTTCTTTCTCGCCCTCGCAAATCCACTGGCGTTCATTCCATAGCGATTGTTGATTCCGGCAGGAATTAACGTTAATGGATGGGTCGCTAATGTTTCGGATTATGTATTTAGTAACCCAAAAGGATAAACTTATTATGGGAATTTTTACCATGCAAATAGACTTTTTTTTTTTAATTAAGTTTAGATAAAAATCTAAACTTAGTTGCAAGCCTTACATCAGTTGTTTCTTGGCCTGCACAAGTACCTGCGTTACGGACAAATGTTTAACTTTAAGTTTCCTTTGAAGCTGAGTGTCTTGAAGTCAATGACTTCCTTTCTAATTTACATACATATTCTGAAGCAGTGTATGTTAGTAACAGATTAAATTTTTTAACAGGGATAAACTTGGAAAAGGTTCAGCTTGGTCTATTGAGCAAGAGCAGGAACTGACCAATTTATACATGGAGAACCAATCCAACCCGCAGACTGACCAAGGTATATTATTACATTAGATTCCTATAAAAATATATGTTTTGGGTCTGGTTGTTGTAGTTATTCTACGGTAAAACTATTCTACGGTTTCTACGATAAAAGTTATGCGTTTCAGCAATTTTTGTGTTTTCGAATAATAAACAGAAAAGATACTAGTACGAAGAAGTAGAACTACCTATCTAATCTAAGAACTAATCAGAAAGTACTCTTTATTAGACATCTTCATCTCCGTGTTTTCGAAAATAGACGAAGATTGCCAAAGGGCTTAATCATAGTGTAAATGAAAAGGTTGAGCGCTCAGCCTTGCCTATATATGTTGTCGTCACAGCAGTCAGCACCCGTGGTACCATAATATTCTATATTTCTGATGACCAAGATACAAGGTCTATTACCTAGGTCAAGACTATTATGGAGTCAGTAGTCAAGAAGATCTGACACATAATTTCCCAATACCATTTTGTTCGAACGCAATACAAATATTAGCGTGACTGTTGGATGTTGTATTTAGACCACGTGGATATAAGATTTGATATCAAGTAGGTGCATACATTATTTTGGATTTCTATGCTAATCAAGCACGTTTCATCTCGAATCTAGCTTGGTATTGTATTTCCGTGAATAGCGTTATTGCGAGATTATCTAACCTGTTCTCCAGTTGCTCAATACAGATAGGCATTTCACATTTCGGTAAAATAGGAATGCAATGTATTCGAGGCATACCTAACAACGTCCGACGATGAACGAGCTCTGAAAAGGTAGTATTCGGTGCAATCTTACTTTATCAATATGTGATAAAATCTTTTTAACTTTCGCGATGACTGATTAAAACGGATATTTATTGCGTATGTACTTTTTTATTTGTTATCCCGACGTTTCACGTTGTGGTCACGGGTGGACTGGAGTACTTGGAGCTACCTTCGAGAAGTGATGGCAGCTGCAGCAACTACCCTCACTTGTTCTTCAGAATTAGAAATGCCCTCATTCATATTACAACACACTACACTAACCGTATGTACGCACTGAGACGACCCATCATGACGCGCATACCTTTTAATCACCGGGTTCCAGGACGCTGAGAGTCTATAGCTATCTTCCCGATTGAAATTTGAAAATTTCTTGATTTCAATCGCTTCACGAACATTCTCTTGTAATAATAGCGTTACTAGAGAGAACATTAGGATCATGAAGTTCAATCCAATGATTCGGTCCCGAGTCTACCAGGTGCTCTGCTATCGCTGACTTGTTTACCTGCGATTTTTAACAGCTGCGATATGCTCTTTGACACGCTCGGCTAATGGTACGTTTGGTTTGCCGGATGTATGAGCGGCCACAGCTACAGTCTATCTTATAGACACCAGGCATCTGCAGAGGTATAGCGTCCTTTGGAGTCCATAAATGCTTGTCCATCTTTGAGAGAGGACATCTTGTCGACGGTAGCTCCAAGTACTCCAGTCCACCCGTGACCACGGCTGTTGTAACACAGTCGAAACGTCGGGATAACAAATAAAAAGGTACATACGCGATAAATGCCCGTTTTAATCAGTAAATTATGATAAAATCTTATAATAATATCAATATTAGGTAACGTTTACTTCAGACTACAGATCCGAATACTCAACCTCTTGTTAGTACAAAACTAAGTTATGGATAAGCACAAACCAAAAGCTTTTCGTAAATCCTGCGTTTGGTGCGTTTTTACTCGTTTTTTTAAATTTAAATATATGCGTTACTTTTAACGTTTTTTCAATATGTACGTTAAGCCGCAAAAGCCGAGTGGGCTCCCATAGTGGATTACGTGCAATCCCTATCGATGTGAGAGCACTATGTCCATAGTAGGCGTTTGTAAGCCGACATTGATCGATTGATGAATCGCACATCTGTGTAAAGAAATCTTTTTATACTAATAAGGCTATTGCCAGCTAAGAAAATGGCTTGCAAATAAACGCATTTACAAAAGGCCGCAGATTTTTGAAAATTGATATATTTTATTCGTATCTTGTAGGTAAATCATAATCTTCATTTTAAATAATCTTATAATCTAGGCTTGGTATCTCTTTGAAAAATCTGGCGAAAACATGCTTATCTTATAATGATTTTATGACTAAGGTTGGAAGCTTCGGTAGTAAGCCCCTTAAACTTGTCAGAACTAGTACCACTTAAATCTTCAGCCAAAATAAACCTTACTGCACTGTATTTAAGATGCAAATCTATAATGGAGTTGACTTTAAGCTCAGCTTTTCGTCTATACCTCATTATAATGTAGCACGTTGTACATGCGTTTCGAATTTCAAGATCTTGAATCTGCATAATTGTTGTGCAACAAGAGTCGTTATTACGGTAACCCTGATGTATGCAGAATACCTGTGTAGGATGTGTAGGAAGTAGAGTTCGTTAAGTTTGCTTCTTTTAAAGATATGAAATACTACGAGTACACTAAAGTTATCGATTTAAGGCAAACATAAAGATAAAAATCGTTTATTTTGTTCCCAATGTACACAGACATGAAATGAACAAGTAACAACAAATGAACAATGAATTTTTAAACAAGGCGTAGGCTGAACGATACGTAGTAACAAAAGATGAAGGTTTTAAAATATTGGGTCAAATGATACCTAGAGAAACGCGTCTTTCTAAGGGGTTAAAACTAACTAGTTTGAAAACAGTAAAAAGCCTGACTGCGGTCATATTGAGATATCTCATGTAAATCATCAGCGTAACAGCCGTAGGACGTCTACTGCTGAACATAGGCTTCCCTGATAGATTTGCAGAGCGACCGATCTTGTGCGTCCTACACCCAACGGCTCCCAACAATCTTGGTTTGTCTACGGATCTCCTCATTTCTGATTCGATCTCGTAAAAAATTCGCATAGCCCTCTCTATAGCACGCTTAGCTAGCAGACTCAATGTCGAGTCTTCGTATGTGCCCATAGTGAGAGACCACGTTTCTGTTCCATATGCCATCACGGGGGTCAATGTGATAGATAGTACACCAATGTTATTGATCGATCGAAGCGAGATCTCCAAATCAACTTGGACAAATCGGCGGTGTATGTATGTTTGTTTGTCCGGGGATAACTTTCGAAGCGTTTATCCGATCATCGTGAAATTTTGTACCGTTTAAAAACATTAAAAACCGTTTACTCGCTGTACTATTACGAGGAGGTGCACCATCCTGTTGGTAGATGACATTATGCAAATCGCTTAATGGAATGGTATTATCTACTTCTTCCACAGCCAAATTCAATGTATCTTGATACTTTTCACTATTTAATGGTCTTAACAGCAACGATTTTATTGTGTAGTATCGCACACCAACAGTTAAATGAAAACCGAATTTGGTTATGGGTCTGTGTAGTTCTTAGAGGATTTGATCTTGACCAGTAATGGCTATTCTTTCTATTGTACATACCGTTGTTTGAAAAATTGCATTCGTCTATCCAAATAATAGTGTTCGGGAAATAAGCGTTTCCAACAAACCGTGCTACGAACCAGTGACAAAATGATAATCTTCGGTCTGTATCTCCTGGAAGCAGCGCTTGCACTGGCCGTCTTGTAACACTTATAATGGTAGGTTTGCAGTACTTTACGTATGCTTGATTTGTGCAATCCGATATTTTCAGCTGCTTCTCGTAATGAAGCTTTTGGATAGGCCTCGAAAAACCCCAAGATGGCAATGGTGGTCAAGTCATCTATTTTTGTTGTTCTTTTTCTTTTAGGCTGAAAACAACCTTCTTGCCTTAAATTTTTTAATAATTTTTCTAAAATCTTACGATTCGGTTCATCGCGGTCTGGGTAGTGTTCCTGATACCACTTCAACGCATTAGTTGGGAAGGAAGCTTCAATTAAGTCTACTTTTTGCGTATTTGACAATGCCATGATAGGACAAATAAGATGATGCAATGACTGATATAAAAGTCCGACAGATGCAAGAACCATGTTTGAAATTCAAAATTGTTCTGAAATACGAAATGTTTTTGAATTGCTCATGAGAGCATGGAGTTCCTAAACTTCTTAATCGCTACTGTATTAATACTTCTGTGCATTAGCATGTGCAATTAGAATGTAATAAAATGTTTGTTGGAGGAATTTTGCTTTGTCCTGTTGTATGAGAATACATTTTATCAAATTTGACTAACTTCCGCTGCTCAGATTTTTTTCATTCTTTACAATAAAATTATCTTTACAAAGGACTGAGTCGATTGGCATCAAAAAAAATTTACCAACTTGATTCATTTTAAGACGCTCACACGCTTGACAAAAAAAAATTAATACCAAAATGTTTTTCTTCGAAAAAGAGCTGATGTGTTAAAAGAATTGCACCTGTGTCTCCTCTGGTTATAGGTGCTGCCGTACTGTCCTAGTTAAAAAAACACTGTATATGTAGGTGGTGATAACACAATTTTGGTGTGATTCTAAATGAGCTAAAACTGTTAGGGAGTTGTAGAGATATTGGGGTTCAAGAGGGGTAAAAAAATGGGACTATTTGGTCAAATGGCACAACTAATAAAAGGTCTTTGTGAGTATATTTTGACCCCGTTTTTATTTTTAGTTTGAACCTTGTAGTTTTTAAATTATTTGCCATAATAAAAACTGAATTTTGACAAAATTCACAAGATACACCAGTGACCCCACAGTGCTGAAATTTGATATGCTTGTAGCTTTAGTGACACAAATATAGTCAAAAGTCTGAAATCTAGAATAACTGCAATTTCTACCCCAAAAAAGTATAACCAATTAACATGAACTCATGTTACCTGTAATATGGATGAAACTGTAGGTCAAGTTAGTTGGTATTCATTTCGTGGCACTATATTGATAGTCAAAGATTACAAATAATATTTTTTTGTTTATATGGGAGACTCGCGAGATCTCAGTTCGGGGCGAACTACTAGTTTATACAAAAACTGTAAACCGTCACTCGTCGACTCATTCGTCACGCATCGAACAAACCTTTGCTACCTATCGACATCCCGCATACATACATCAATCGTAACTTCAGCACTTATGCACGTTGGATTCCATGGCGTCGACGTTACCGACATAACTACAATAGCTCGAATATGTAGCTTCCAAAATATTAGAAGACTTTATAGAATTCGTAATAATGGACGAATATGACAAAGAATGAAGAAGAAAAAAGAATGAATGAATGTATGGTTTTAATGTTTAAGTCTATCTAGTATTATAACGATATATATTACTTTATGAATGGTATTACTAGGGTTTATTGATATTTAAGTATTAGAAAGTATGTTTATTGTAATACCATGTATTTATCTAGGATTAGTTACATTTATTTGTTTATATCAATGTGTTTTGTAATTTAAATTGAGCCTCTCCCTCTACCAAATATGCACTACCTCTAGTAACTGTTTACCGCATTACACAAAGGTTAACTGAAAGAGAATGCTATCTAGCATTAAGTTCGCCTATGTACAGATTATTTTATTTTGTGCAAGAAAGAATTTTTCATTTATACATTAATTCAATGTCCACGGTTAGAAGTTGTTGACTGACCATATAGGAATAGGTCCATCTGTAAGCTCTAAAATATAGACAAATTAAATCAATACATCAAAAGTTCACACACACTCATACAGTATAACTCGTTCATTTATTTATAAAGTTTTTTTTTAACCAGACCTTATTGTATTTTTTCTAGTATAAATTAGTAGACTATTAAATGAGGGGCATAAAGCAGTGTCTTGCGTCACAGGCGCTATATTGAATCCTGAGTGCAGAAAGGTATATAATCACGCCCAAGGTGCAGACAGCTTTATCCACGAAGAGAATACTTTCTTTTTACGAAAAACTTTTCACAATAAAAACCAAATCTAGGTTGGTGCATTCTGTGCAGAGGTTAGTTCGATTTACGAATAAGTTCTTATTGTGTGGGTCTCTTTGGTTCAAATTTTAATACAGATGAGGTTTCAAATTAAAATTACAGTACTATTTTAGTCCCGGTTCAGCCGTAAGGATTTAATCACCTGCTTTCGGTGAGGTTTACATGACATATAATTTGACATTGTCGAACAGGTGGTGTGAAAAATTCGAACTAAACTCTGCAAAGAATGCACCAACCTAGATTTGGTTCGCAACTCGCAGAAAGTGTGAAAAGTAGAGTATTCTCCTCGTCGATAAAGCTGTCTGCATCTTGGGTGTGCTTATATTCCTCTCTGCACTCAGGATTCTAGTTGCTCTCTCGCTCCGCTCGTGAATCCTTCGTTACGTTCGGGATTCAATATAGCGTTGATAATCTCACCCCTCGTTTCGTAATCTGCTATTATTTCTAGATCATAATGAGAAATTTTATTGCTAGGACAATAATAATAGATAGATAATTACTCCAAATTAAAATTAAGGTGACTTGTGCAACGATGCTAATCGTATTTAGTGCTTTAAATCATACAAATACGTCAAATTTAAACATGTTTAGTCGCTTATCACGTTTAGGGTTCGTTGTGCAAGACGGGCCTACGAAATTAGATTAGTAAATACAATTACTTAACTTACACTTATACGCGATGGTACAAAAGTTGACCTTATCACTTAAAGCGACCCGTTCCAGACAACCCGGCCACATTCAAAGTCGATGAACTCATATTTCTTACCAATGTACCCGAACGAAATAGCAACGTCACACATTACTCCGCAATACCATCTACAGAATACGTAAAAGACATTCGTTCTTTCTCATTCGCCATTTGTTTCAAACTACAATTTCCTCAACAGATGTAATAGACTGGATATTAGAGAACCTAATAGATCAGACGCGCAGCCGGCGCCAGGTTATAAAGAAACTGAAGGAGCTGGGACTTATATTCAAAGCGCCGACTAAACGGACCAACGTGGATAGAAGGGAAAAAGTACCGACGGAGTTTACTGAGGAAGAAGATCAGATGTTAAGAGAGCTCTGGGACCAGTACGGAGACTCGAACGGTGAGTGGAACTTTGTAATTTTTAATATTAATATTAAAGATTTTTTTATTGTTTTTTACTTTCACACGAAACAGAGGAGTGCTAAGACTCTAAGAGGACTTAAAGCTAAAAGCATTATCTATCAGTCAGTCAGAGATCTTCTAGTCTTAGTGTCACGACCGAGTGTCGCAGCACAAATTAGATAGGAACATATGTAAAGTTTAGATTAGCGAAAACAGCGACTCGGATACTTACACGCGCGTACGAGTATCTCCAAGTTGGTTGAGGCTTCGAACAAATTGATCTGAGATCCTCGTACGCGCGTCTATGTGTACGTGCGACTGTTTTCGCCCGTTGTGTTAAGACTTGATTCAGTTCCTACTCTGTGGTGTCGTAAGTGTGTGAACCGTAACGACACCGAGATACACATGTTTCGGTGTCGAGTGTCGTCGTATATGCATACCATTAAATCGCCCGCATCACTAATTTATAACATTAAAAAAAAATGTGCACTTTATTTATTTAAAGCTACAGACTTTGTCCTGTCTTTAGCTGCCTGCTAAATTCATATTCATCAAACACGAGAACTGTCAAACTCTCGAAGCTAAAATAGTCGATAAGTTTTCTGATATTATCCAATTTTCTGTGCAATTTTTTAAACTTTTCTTTCCGTAAGAACCTTCTACAAAGTATTAGAATGAAGTCAGTAAAGTCGTTCTCAAGTTATGGCGTGACCAAGGGAAATAGGGATTCATATAGATAGCCAACAGCTTAACAATACATATATTATCATAATGTGGTTTGGTTTTGTTCTAATACATTTGTCTTTTATTTATTTATATTGTTTATAAACGAGCAGCATTATTGCTGATATGTCTGCAGTGATGAAAGTCTCTTAATGGCTTAATCATTATAGGCAACATTGACATCGCACTTGACCACTACCTCACTTGAGTTTTACGAGTATTCATTACTGTCATAAAGATCTATTTTCTCTATTTCGTTGTATTAAAACGCCTTGCTGTAAGTAGACTTTAAGAAGACGCGGTAAAGGGCCGTGCAATTTAAAATTAAGAGAACTCTTAAGAAATCTTAGACAATAGAAGAATCGATATATAATACCACAAGCTTCCGTCCGCGGCTTCGTATGCGTAGTTTGTCAATAAAAAGTAACCTATGTCTTAATCATAACTTATCTACAGGGTGGGTTTTTGAGAAGGGCGGTGATGGCTGAGTCCGAAACCACGAGAGTTTAGAGAAAAGTCGTGAAAGGAGTCATATCTTCGATTTATAAGAAAACAATAACAGCATATTTTTTTTTTTCAAATCTTACTTTTGACGGAAATCGACCCAAATTATTAAAAAAAAAGACATGTTTAGTAATACGTTCCTCTGCAAAGATTGATCCTTATCAGCAACAGAATCCATGGGCTCAGTAATACAGGGTATTTTTTTTTAATCATTTGGGTCGATTTCCATGAAATATAAAAGAAAAACTAAATATGCAGTTATTGTTCGAGGGCATGCCTCCTTTCACGACTTTTCTCTAACTCTCGTGGTTACGGACTTGGCCATCACCACCCTTCTCAAATAAACCAACCTGTATATGTACCAAATATAATCGAAATCGGTCAAGCCGTCCAGTCGTAAAAACGTCACATACATACATACAGAGCTACTTTCGAATCCTACTATAATATTATAAACGCAAATGTTTGTATGTATGTGTGTATGTTTGTTACACTTTCACGTCGTAACGGCTGAACCGATTTCGATGAAATTTGGTGTGTACGTAGATTATAACCTAGATAAACACACTTTTTATTAACAAACCACGCGTGCGAAGCCGCTGGCGGAAGCTAGTATTATTATAAACTAGCTAACTAGCTTTTTCAATAAAGCACAACCCTCATTTTGCGCAGTTGGCTAAAAAGTAGCCTATGTCCTTTCCCAGGATATAAACTATCTCCTTGCAAAATTTCATTACGATCCGTTCAGTCGTTTAGTCGTATAAAGGTAAAACAAACAGAGTTATGTATGTATTATACATATAAACCTTCCTCTTGAATCACTCTTATCTATTGCTGAAAACTGCATTAAAATCCGTTGAGTAGTTTAAAATATCTAGGCGAACAGACAGCGGAAGCGACTTCATTTTATACGTAAAGATACGGAATTTATCACCTACCGTTTTATCGGTGTTTCGACCGACAATGTTTCGGTTCAATTCGTGATCATTCCATCAGAGTGAGTGCGATCCGCTCCGCACTGCGTCTTGCCTCGTAATGAGTACGATGATAATATATAACCTAATATCTGTATAATATTAGTCTCTCACAAAACAGGTATTCGGTACAATTTTGATCCTTACCCTTTATGAGAGAAAATAAACCATTGTGTTATTTTTTTTTAAATTTGTTTAGCTTTCATATAACATTATTAATCTTGTACTAGTAAATGTTGTGTAACCGTAAGAGCCGCAGGGTTCAGGCCACTATTTATCACTTCACGTATGACATTGTTGTATTTCATTCACAGCAGGGATGTCCTTTTGCTTGAGGCTTTTCTACCGCTACTATTAGTCCATTTAATTATCCGACTACGAAGAAGGAGGGTAATGTTATTTTCCATCATCGTCATTTCGATCCCTTTTCACATACAACTATTAGAATAATATAAGTATAATTTTCATTTGTATATATGAAATAATCGCTTCCGCCCGACACGCGGCTTCGCATGCGTGGTTTGCCAATAAAACGTAGCTTATGGCAAAATCCATGTCATAATCCATCTTTATATCAAATTTTATCAAAATCGGTTGACCTGCTTTGTTGTGATAACGAAACGAACAGAAACAGTTACTTTCAAATGTATTACTTTTATGTAAATTAATATAATATTATATATTATTTTCACTAAAATCAGGACTTTATATAAATATGTGGACAGTAAATGAACTTGGCACGAATGGCTGAGTATCACTATCTCTTTAGGTATATAACAAAATCCGTGAATCCGAAAAACAAATAGTTTAAAGCAACAAAAAAGAAATCTAAGCATTATTCCAGGATAATGACCAAAATCATCTCGCCGCTCAAAGTAAGCGGAATGGAAATCGTTACGCCCTATTTTGTTGTTAATTAAAAATAATGAACAGAATCTACCCTTGCCTTAATTTTAGTATCAGAAGTCTTTGTTTAAACTTT
The DNA here is from genome assembly GCA_963924445.1 of Philereme transversata. Classification (NCBI taxonomy): domain Eukaryota; kingdom Metazoa; phylum Arthropoda; class Insecta; order Lepidoptera; family Geometridae; genus Philereme; species Philereme transversata. Next base: position 13,616,977 of record OZ004353.1, read on the forward strand.
GCTTTAATAGCATTATTGGTGGTATTTTAGTATTTTGTACCAAATTTTCTTATAAAAATGAAAATTCTGTTCTGAACTTTTCCAATTATAATATGATGTTGTTCCTAGTTTGTGTATTATCAAAGTCTTTTTAGTTCCCGATAACCATTTTTGCGAAAGAGTAATAGGTATTGAAATGCAAATAGAATGTGCCGTTTACTCGTATCGAATGAGTTTCTTGTATCTACACAATGTTTTTAGATCCGATGGGGGCAATAATCCCGCGGATGCCTCGGAAACGACAGAAGGCTAGCTACATCGACAGATTGCTCGACTTAGGAGTCATTACCGACAAAAAGCAGTGCCGTAAAAAGAGACAAAGGAAAAATGCTAAAAGCACCGGCTCGAATGACGATAAATTGAACGGTAAGTTGCTAAACAACTTCACTTTGCTTTATTCAGCCCGCTATACACATGCCAGTTACTTACTTGCTAACTTTCTGCTGGCATTGTTTGTTAATATTGTAAGCCTGTTTCGTTCCACTTTCGCGTGGCATGTTGGCAAGAAGCTGTGATTCACGTATGTTTGTTACTCGTATGCTTTTGTAGTAAAAATATTTATCTATTACACATTTGGGTTGACTCAACGGGAATAAGCCCCATAATTATAATAGAGGGCCAAACACAAGCCGTGTTGACTTGTTGATTCCGTAGAAAAGTAGAAAATGCTAGGATGCCTAGCTTACATACGCGTCACCACATGATGCCTTAAGGCGACGATACACATGCCTGTAAAACGGATCAGTAGCATGCATGCCTGTTAATGGCATGTGGAAGTTACTGACGCAACGTGGATGTATTTGCAAGCTAAACTTGCATGCAATTTGCGTCCTTGCATGCCTACATTTCCAAGACGTATACACAAGCTAGTTCACGAGACGGTACGTGTCAATCCCACGCATTTTTGTTGTTGATCGAGTTTTTGCAATGGAAAATATTCGAAGTGAATTAAACCCCTGTTCCCTCCGTCACATTGCATGCCAGTTAATGCCCAAAAATCAAATCTTGTGCGATCTACTCGCTTGCTAGTTAAAAGCATGCCAGTAAGCGTATACACATAAAAGTAAACGGCACGTGCAAGGAGCTGGTATGAAAGTGTGCCAGTTACAGTCATGTGTATTCCCAGTTTTACAAATTTTGGCAGTCACTAGCATGCCAGTTACTCTCGTGGCATTTGTGTCTTGGCCCTTATATCTTGCGACGCTCATAACCTCTATGTTCGGCTTCATCCCATAGCTTCGCCCATGTCATAAGACAGAACAGTTTACCTTTTCTTAGGTCTTCCATTAACTAAGTTATTGGGCTATTGGTAAGATAAATCCACCGTGAAATTTGTTCCTCAGTGTTTTTGCTGTCTAGAAGTTATTATGGACGTAAATAGGCGCCTGGGGCGGCGGAACTTTATTAGGTTACATTTTTATAAACCCTAAGTGAGTTTCGCTATTAGACTCGGCGACAATGTTTTCTAGGTATAATAGTACTCTGCGTGAACAAGTAACATTTTCGTGCGAATATAAAGGCTGACGTGAATTGCTTTATGGTATATTGTAAATTTGCTAAACATTAATATCGATACTGGGACCTTGGGAGTTGTGAAATGAAATCTTTTTATAAGTAGTCTGTTTCAATCCCGGTAATAATCTATTTTATATCAAATTTCATCAAAACCATTAGTCATTACAACGTGAGTGATTTAGAAACAACTAAACATGTTAGTGTCTAAAATTATATTTCTATGACTGGGACACATGCATTAAAAAACCTGAAACGCCAGAGGAAAAAGAAATGAAAAGTTCAATTTACAGAACTTATTTATTTTCAAGCTTTCGTTTTAACCGTGTTGTGTATGCATGGTGGATTCAATCCAATAAAATAAATCCATCTCGCAAGTTACAAAGCCTTGTATGGCTTTCGCCAATGTGATCCCCAAAACATGGTATGACTTTCGAACCAACGACCGTTTAGTAATCCTTTTCAATATTGTAGAGAGCGCATCTGGCTCAGACTCGAATGAATCTGACTCAGACAAGTCGAGATCCCCGTCACCCGTCAGACAGAAGCCGACCAAACAAAAGAATAACCAAAGAAAGAAACCGAAGAAAGTCGAACTTAGTGCTAATGAAATCGGCCGACTGCTGGTTAAGGCTGTCGATAATGGTAAGCTATTCGACCTGCAATTCATTTTGTGTCCAATTACTTTGTTGCTAAAGTTGGGATTGCGTTGGCAGATTTATCGGAAGCGCTTAAATGGCTGGCGGAAAATTTGGAAGAGGTAGCGTTGGACCAGGAAGCGGAAGGGTTCGACCCGACAGCGGACGGTACTCCTTTGGTCACCATTTCTAAGGAATCGGTCGAAGCTATGGAAAATGATTTGTTTAAGAAAGTTGTAGAAGGAATAGGAGTCGCCCCACCTAATGACGAACAGGTAAATTACTCATTTTATGGAAACCGATTCTGCTATTTATTTGAGCTTTGAGTGCTATTTTATTTTATGATTTTCTTTTACTGCGATTTTGTTTTATTGAATTTGTACTAACTGAAGTAGTAGAAACCAAACGATATAAATATTTCATCAGAGTGCGCTCGTATAAGTTTTACATTCGCAGTAAAATCTATGTCTTTATTTTATTATGATGATGAGATACGTTTTAAAGAAAAACTTTTAAATGAAGTTCCATAAGAGTACCAGTAAAATGTTTTAAATTATTTAATTTTACGCGAATCTTAGACGCAGCCATCGTAATAAATCACAATCAAAGTGTGCTTAGATTGGAATAAATTAAAATGAAATTCAAACACTAATTAATTTCAATTATCTGAATTTAACTGTAAAAAATATTAAGTCGTCAGACCTAATTGCTTTCAGGAGAAAGCAGAAAATTGCAAAAGATTGCATAAAATGAAAAAGTACTAAATACTAATTAATATCAATTAGGAGTTTGTAACGTAAACTTATTGAGTTCAGAAAATGTTTATAGGAAAAATACTGGAAGATTCCCAGTAGCCTTCACTTCGAGACGATAAGAAAACGCCGGGAAATCATAATGAAAGCTGTAAATAAAGAGCTCATTATCGAGGAGAGCCAGCGCGCCGCCCGAAGCCCCGGCGCAGATACAATCGAACCAGCGCCCGAATCAAGCGATGATGATGATTTGTTTGACAATTTACGAAAAATGCGCGAAGACGACGGTACAAAAATGCACGAAAATAATATCGCGAGTAAAAGCACTTTTAGCGCGACACGTAATCACAAACGGAGTCGTAGCGTGGACTCGGATGATGGCAATAGTAGGGGAAAAATGCAAAAGATCGGTGAGGGTGTTGAGGAAAATGATGATGATGATATCCTCTCGTTTGCTAAGAAGACGCTGCAGCAGGAAGACTTGCCCGACACTGAGGATATATTGGATCATATGCCGAGAGATGACAGTGGTAAGTTTTTGTATAGTATTTTACATAATAGTTTCACTATTTAGAATAGAATAAAAAATGTATTTGCAACGTTACAGTAAAAAAACACACAGAAAAAAGAATGAGGTACAAAATATAACTTAAAACTAGACAATCTACAATGAAATACATAAAAGTTACAAAAGGGACCCTAACTCAGCATAATGCGGGTTGTAATACGAGTATAACAACCCACGCTGGTCCACATTCGAACACAAGCTAATAGTAGTGGAAATCTAATAAACTTGAGAGCAAAAAAATCGCACATTATGATTTTTTGACATAACTAAAAAAAAAACAAAAAATATTATGTTTCTGTAATGCAGATTCATAGTCTATTTTAATACCTATCCAGTGGTATCTGATTTGTCTTTCAATCATTACATAAAAATGCTTTTGTGGATCAATAACAAAAATGCATGTTTAGTAAAAAATTCTTTATTCAAGTATTGGTGTCAAAGTTATGAAATTAAAAGATAAAATTAATTTAAAGTTTGTTATTAATACCGAGTGTTCCCTCCCCTAGCCTGAATCACTGACTCCATCCGTGTTTTCATTGATGTTACTAGACTTTTGATAAAGTCTTGAGGAATAGCCTCCCATTCCTCTGCGATCGCCTGTTGCAGCTCCTGTAGAGTCGATGGAGGAGCATCTCGGCCTCGAACTCTTCTTTTCAGCTCGTCCCATAGATGTTCGATGGGATTGAGGTCTGGGCTTCGAGCTGGCCACTCCATAACGGTCACATCCACCTCTTGAAGGTACTCGATCACTATGCCAGCAGTATGCGGTCTTGCATTATCTTGCATAAACAGAAAGTTTTCGCCGATAAACCCAGCAAAAGGTACGACGTGGCTCTCGAGTACTTCCTCAATGTATCGTATGGAAGTCAATCCTCTTGATTGGCGACCAGTATTCGGTCCGGTGATGAAGGCAAGCTCGGTTTTTGCTTCCATAGACATGCCTCCCCAAAACATGATTGATCCACCGCCATAGGCGACACGTTCTGTTATGCAGCATTGGGCAAATCGCTCTCCCGATCTTCTATACACCTTCCCCCGTCCGTCGTTGCCATGCAAGCACATCCTGCACTCATCAGAGAACAGGACTGCACTCCACTGCTCTTCGGTCCAATGTGCGGATGTGCGATTTTATTGCTCTCAAGTGTAGGTCCGATTTGATGTCTACCGCGATAAATTTTTAGGAACGTTTACTCAAGAAATCGGAAAATCAACCACAGAATGGCAATTAATAATTTTAGTATCCATTCACATTTTATGGCAATGAGTATAATTAAAATACACCAAGTTTCACTTTATATTGAAAAATTACACAGAATCAATCCAATATAAGATGAAAATTTATATAATCTTCACTATGTGTGATGTTCCATTGTACGAGTATTGTACGGCAAGCTATATTTTATCTTAACATACACTATTATAGCATCTTCATTATTATTCATCGATAGTGACGCGTTTAAAGGTTTTATCTTTTTTTTTTGGAAAACATTTCATAATAAAATATGTTACTTTTCGATCATTAGATTTTTCTATAACCTACCGAAAGACATCCCGAATTATATTAATTTTCGATTACAGTTTAGGAAATTTATAGAATGTCTAGACGAAGTGTATAATCAAAATATAATTCGTACATTTCATATAGATTTTAGGCCTTGTATACATTTAATTAGGTAGGAATTCTATATAATGACGGATTACGTACATTTCCGGTAACATATACAGGGTGTTTGGTAATATACGCACAAAAATGAAAGGGACAATTTTTATGAGCACAATAAATAATAATAAATAAATTTGTGAAATGCTTACCATAGAAATGTGTAATTTATTTTGGCATGTAAAAACAAACACTTTATGAAACTTATGTTGTGCTATTGCATAATGCTTGCCATCTAACCATAGATACTGTATTGGTGACGTCTCGAGATATCTCTTGTTGTCCCTTTCTAACCCAAAACCCGCAGCTATTTCCGAAAGAGATATCAAATCGGTCTTTATTTTTGGATGTCGATTGCAAGAGTAGGCAGTAAGTTTTATATCGGATGAATCACCTAAACTTAATCGATTTTCTTTAAAATTTGATAATATAGTTTTTTTTTCGAGAAGTCTTTTTTATGTTTTGAGAAACCATCTCTTGAATATCATCAGTATATTACCAAACACCCTGTATACAACATGGAGATGTAATAAGCAACGGCCAATCTGGCCACTTCTAAATTATTCAGTCTGAATTGGCGACGAATTTCAAATCACTATCTAGACTTATCTCTTTAATATTAAGCAATATTTTGTATTCTGAATTATTGGGATACCTGTCATTTATCAAAGTTTTTAATAAAACTCATACGAGTTTCTCAGTAATTTGACCGAAAAGTTACAAGTAATGTATTCTCAGTTCCAATTTTTGCTCTACAGTAATAACTTATTCATAGACAAGTTATTTTTCACTTTAAATCACTAGCGAATCCAATTCCCCAAATAGAAATAAGTTTTAGTGATAGATGCGGGAAGTTGACTAGCTGAAGATATATTTACCTTCTGACATTATAAACTGGTGGGCTACTATTTAGTGATACATACAAATATGTATGTTTACCCAGAATGGGATTCAGTTTATCAGATACAGTCTAAATTTCAAAATTTGTAGCAAGAAAAAAGTATCAACTTTATTTTTAAATCAGGTGTTTTCTGGACCGTTTATTTTAAGACTTAAATAATAAATAAATATTGCTGGACATTTCACACAGCGCTATCTAGCCCCAAACTAAGCAGAGCTTGTACTTTGGGAACCAGATAACTGATAGAATACTTATATACTTTTTTTTTGTTAATATATACTTATAATATATAGAAAAACATCCAGACTTGGAACAAATATCTGTAAATCATACAAACATTTGTTCCGCGGTGTGTGAAATATCCAGCCATATTTATTTATTATTTTTTATTATTATTTCTTTAGGTTCAGTTTCGTAATATTTCTTTAAACTCGTCATTAGCTAAGAACTTCGAACGCTTTTTAAAAGTAAGAAAGTAAGTTTGGCAATCTTATTTGACCGTCGTTTTCCGAAACTGGACTACCCATTGATATCAGTACATTTCGATCACATACAGAACAGTAAAGTTCGTAATACGGTAATACGTTGCTTTCAGTCTAACCCAGTTCCGAATACCCTGTTTTCGACATCATTTCATGAAATAATTCGCAACAAATATTTATTTGCAGACAACGAAGAGGACGAACAAATAGTTTTGTCAAGAAAACGTGACAACAGGAGACGCCGAATTGTTATCGAAGACGATTCGGACTGAAATTATTGTGTTCTTTTGTAAGCGTTCATCTATTATAGTTCTGACAAGGACAGTAAAAACAATGATGTAAGTGAAGTTTTTTTTTTAACATTTTTAGATTTTTTAGATTGTTTGGAGGCACTATCGGCCCGCGTATTCACTAGTTAAGAGTAAGCATTGTCATTACACGTTGTTTTAACCGACTTCAATAAAAGCAGATAGTTCCACAGCATTATGTCATACGGTATACTGCTGTGGGGGAGTGCTGCAGATATAAACACCGTTTTTGTGCTGCAGAAGAGGACTGTTCGTGCAATTTATAATATGGGCCCCAGAGAATCATTACGCAATAAGTTTAAAGAAATAAATATTATGACATTCCCTTGTCAATACATCTATGAAAATGTAATGTATGTTCACAAAAATATTAATTTGTTTAAGAAAAATAGCGATAATCATAATTTTAATACTAGAAATAAAGATAAACTCGCTGTTGCCACTTGTAGACTCCATAAAGTTAGTAAGTCGTTTAAAGGGCAAGGTGTACGCTTTTATAACAAACTCCTAAGGGATGTACAAAAATTGACAATTAACAAATTTAAAAACGTAATTAAACAAAATCTTTATAAAAGAGCCTACTATAAAATATCGGATTATTTAGATGATAGAGAAGCTTGGGATTGAAATTGCTCCAACTGGTTCAAAATGTTACAGTTTAGACGTAATTTATGTTCTGTATTATGTATTGTAAAAGGATCATTAAAAAAAACAACCAGCCTTGTTTCTTGCCTTTCTTTCCTGGCTTGGTCGCGAAGGAACAGGCAGTAAAATTGACGTTTCAAAGTGATCCTTGTGATTTTAATGAATAAAAATATTTGAATTTGAAAATTTGAATTTCTGAAGTACGCAATGTATGTTAGCGATAATTATATACCACATTATTTAATTGAATTATTATTTTTTGTTAGAAGGTACCTTAGGTATCTTCATCAATTCTTCATATTCAAGCTGAAGGTGAAGCAACATTACCTGACGATGTCATCTTCCTAGCGTTATTTATTTACTATTTAAACATTTTATCTGTTAGTATAGTTAGCTATTTGCATATACCTATATATTAGTCTATTTTATAAGTATTTTAAGTATTAGGATTAGAACTTTATCATATTTTTTAGTATACCTAAGAATATTTGTGTAAATGTATCCTACAAAGTACACCGCACTTCATATTGTAAATTTCGCTCCATCCAAAGGTTGCCTGGAAGAGATCGCTTTCAGCGATAAGGCCGCCCATTGTATTGCCTTATTTATTCTAGCCTTATATTTATTTTTGTATTATTTCTGTTTGTGTGGTAATTCAATAAAGAGTTATCTATCTATCTATCTTAGGGTGGTCTCAATTAAATTTGGTCAAGATCTGATGATGGGATCTATGAGAAAATCATCAGTTTGCAAAGGCATTTGGCATGACTTATGATCAAATAATTCTTGACCACGTCAACCGATTTCGATGATTATCAGGAGTCGATTACAATTTGTTTAATAAGTTACTTGTGTTAAAGGCCAAATGTAATTAGATATTTCGGGATTTAATAATTTTTGAGTTTTTTGAATGTTCAAATATCTTGGCACAGTTTCATGATGCCATTCCATTTCCATTTGGGGCACTCAAAAAACTTACAAATCATATCGTAAAAATATTTTTCATAGCCATGATAGTTTCACAAGTTTAATAATAGCATACCATACCAAATATTATACAAAATATCTCAGCGTGTGAAGACATGTCTTTAATAAGGGTGTGTTACCAGTGATGGCATATGGCACAGAAACGTGGCTTCATAAAAAAGCAAGTTCGCCCAGCGTGCTATGCAGAGGGCTATGCTTGGTGTTTCTCTGCGAGTTCGAAACAGAAACTAAGATCACTGGAGGATTAGCAAGCTGAAGTGGCAATGGGCGGAGCACTTACCTCAATGAATTTTTTTTTTAATTAAATTTGGTACATAATTTAGAATACAACCAGTAAAATTACCAATATTAAGATCAAGATGTATATCGTATATGCGTACACATCATGATTAATTAGAGCAGTTATAATTGCGTTGTGATGATAGAGCAAAGTTAAATCATAAAGTACCTAATCAACTAGTTAACATGTTCCATGTTCTTGTACTAGATACATAAATGAGAGACAAAATATATACTATACATAATTAAGATTTGTGGACCTGAGATAGAATCAAATAAATATAAGATTGTAATTAACCATTATAAAATATAATATTAGCTACAATACTAACCATCCTCAAGACTAACTAGAGGATGGTTTAATCATTTGACAATAACATTAAATTTGAGTTTTGGGCACTCTCCTTCGAGAGTATCTCAAAAACGGTTTTTATAAATTTCAATATTATTAAGTAAGAAAATTCTATTATCATCTGATAACTGTTAGCTCTTCAAACGGTCGCCTGATTTCATTTTGTGAATCGGAGTCTACCAATAATTTCTAGCAAATTTACAGTGAGAAGTCAAAGAGAATAAGTAGTCCGTATAATATTTATAAAAATAAGCTTATGCCCGCGGCTTCGCACGCGTGTGTACCTTAAAAATAGCCTATGTCTCAATTCAAGTCATAATTGCTCTATTTAATTATTTATTATAAACTAATTTAATTGAAGAGACGGTTTCTACTCAAAAAATAAAAAAATAATTGTATCAATAAAACTATCTTGTTTTATCATCTAAATCTCGAGAAAATCGATAATAACTACTCAACTACTAAATACGCTAGAGAACTAGCGTATTGGGCGATCATAAATTACTAAGTTACCGTTCAACAACCCCGCTCGTTCAATGTCCCACCCAATTAATGACCCCGCCTGGTCAACAAACTCGACCGGTTAACAGGCTTACGGCAGGGCGGTGAGTACCTACCGTAAGGCGGTAAGTACATGTTAAGTACAAAAACATGAAAATAAAGATGCTTTGATTAAAAAAAACATTATTTATAGTCTCAAAAATATACTCCGTCATTATTTGTAGTTTAAATTGCAAGACCTATATTATATTATATCGAAATAGGCCCAGCTGTTCAGTCGTGAAAAAGTAACAGAGAATTTATAATATTAGAATGGATCAAATTTTAAAATTTTATGAATACCATAATATTCATAAAATTTTAAAAGCTCATTTTAGCATCATTCCCTCTTCAGCAAAGGAAAAAAATATTTTAAAAACCATTACGGCGAATTGCACTTTGATACCTAAATGTTCTCGTAAAATCAAGTACCTACATTTAAAAGGTTGTCTGGAAGAGTTCACTTTTAGCGATAAGACCGCTGCTTATATTTCTGCGTGTCAAGTCTTATTATTATGTTAAATAGTCTTAAGTAGGTAATCTTTTATGTTTAAAATATAGCTTGTTAATATAAGTGTGGTCTACAATAAAGCGCTTTCTATCTATCTGCTAGCTGACCCGAAAGCAGCTACGCACGCGTGCTAAAAAAAAAGTATGTTATTCTTCTCTTCCTAAATGGCACGAGAATCAGTTTTTTTTTTAATATTCAGACTAAATTTTTAATTATAGCTAAGAAGCATCCACGTGACGCCATAATTAAAAACAAACATCAAAATCGGCCAAGCGGTTTAGGAGGAGAAGAATTACGCACACCGGAATTTTATAAAAGATTTGAATAGCAAATTGATCCTGATGTTTCATAGTACCTAGATCCCGTCACAAACACTGAAAGATATTTCACTTATTCCATAATGCAAACAAGTCTTATAACTTCATGTTTATTATCCCACATAGAATTCCAATAAGCCCGATCGAATAGCAACTCGTGGAGCTCGGGTATTTTCTTCCCATTGCATCGCACTATATTGCAAATATTGTGCAGTACCAAACCAATAGAAAATTGTGTAAAGGTCAAGCTTTCAATGTAATTCTGTTTGTTTAACATTTCTAAATGTAATGAAGACTTTGCAAATAGTTTATGTGTGGATTTGGCATTTTTTTTCGAATGGACTAAACTCGCTGTTGGCCTCTGAGGCCGTTACAGCTTAACCGAACTTTGGCGAGCGCAGATGGCGCTCAGCCCAGTAAGTTGTTTGAAGAGACAACTAGCGCAAGGGCACCACTTAGGTACGAGCCTTGGCTTGGGCAGTTGCCGGGGTGGGGATAGGAGAGAAGTGCCCGAGTACATGTCTGTACCTCGTATAGGCGGCGACTGAAGGGACTCGTCGACCTCGCTGGCGAGGTCGGTGTTTCTGTGAAGTGTTTACTCTGACTGATGTAGATGACTCAGATATCGCTTCCGCGTTAGCGGAGGTAATTTCGTCATCCGGGTCTCCGAGAACGTGTTTCGGACGACGGAGGGTTTTGACTTTGGCATAGTTTTCCCTGCGAAGTTTATATAAACGCATATGAAGTAATCGCAGTAAGAGTTTACCGGCTAACTTTTGAGCATTTTATGGTCACTAGGGGGTGCTGAAACGAACGTCGGAAAGTTCAAGTATTGTTTAAAAGTTGATTATAAAATTGTCTAAATAAACTTATTACGGAAACTGAATTCCGTTTTTGGTCTTGCCACTATGTTTTAACTAGCTGACCCGCCCGCGACTTCGTACACCTGGTTTGTCAATAAAACATTACACTACTTCTGTGCAGTCGCGTAAAGTGTATCCTATGTCTCAAGTCCATTCATAATCTATCTAGGTATATAGGTACTAAATTCCATCAAAATCGGTCGAGCCGTTAAGTCGTGAAACGATAACAAACAGACAGAGAGCCAGAGTTACTTTCAAATCGGTATGTACGTAGATTATAACCTGGGTTAACACATAGGCTACTTTTTGATGACAAACAACGCGTGCGAAGCTGCTGGCGGAAGCTAGTTATACATATTAACCTTCCTCTTGAATCACTATCTATTGCTGAAAACTGCATTAAAATCCGTTGAGTAGTTTAAAAGATCTAAGGTAACAGACAGCGGAAACGACTTCATTTTACACTATGTAAAAAAGTAGCATCTACTAACTATTTATAAACTCTTGTGGCCTACTTTCTCGTATGGATATAAAATGAATAAACTTTTATAAACCATTAAAAGTTGTAACATTTGGTTTGGACTACGTCATGTTCGTTCGTTCCACGTACTCGTTACGTTATTAAGAGCAAAGTTAAATACATTTAAAAATAATATAAAACATTTAACCGTTGAATATTAACGAAATACCTGAAATGTTGAATGCATTTTATGTGTGCTTTGTTTTTACTTTAAAATATTGTCCGTTAATCTCTTTGAACTCAAATTATGTAGATTATCGAGTTGAAATTCATACAAAATAATTTGTAACAAACACGCATTTCTCTATTGTGCTTTGTACGCGAGGGATTATAAACGACAAACTCGGAAGATTAATATCGCAGGGTGTGCACTAAATCTTTTCACTCAGCATCAGATTAGCGCCCCGACCCACCCCTAAACGTATCGTTGTTTTTCTAACATTATCTTAACATTGTAAACAAGCTACCCTTGCCTGGGGCGGAAATGCTACCTGAAATAACATATAAATTTACGTGTACACAGGTCCCCGCACAATATTATATTAATCTACCCGGCCCCTGCTTGATTAGCAATACGTGCCAACAATGCCCTCGCAAAATGTTGAAGGTACAAGTAAATTATCCAGTCATCAATAAATCTGGTTTAATACGGCGAAATTGTCGATGCTGTTCCTCGGGTTTCACCAATAATGCTGAATACGATACCAAATATTTATCGCTATAAAAAGCTAACGTCTATACCCCTTAGATGACCTGCCGAATCGCTGGAATTACTTCGGCTCGCTCATAATACAATATTTATTTTCTGTGATTGATTCTTATTTAAACATTGTGTTTGTTCCCCACTCGCAGAATACTTACCCAAATGGCGGCAAAAAGTACAAACGATCGTTTCATCGCGTAATCCCGCGGGCGATCAAGTCTGCGAGTATTTCTTATTCAAATGCTCAGTGAGCTATTTTAATGTTTTAACACAGCACGCCATCAATCTTAGCCGAGGCCGAACGTGGCCCATTACTACCGCCCCTTGCAATTATCCACTCGAATAAAAACGCTTTAAGTGTTAAATTAACGATATCTCAGCGAGCGAGACGAGAGACTTGTCTGACTAAGTAATTAATTTGGAGCCAGAACAGAGGATGGTGAATAGTGATAGTGAACCGGTGCCTTGCACCAGATACTATCTCGAGGAAGGTCGTTTATATCCCGTTTCGCAGGCGGCACAGGTTCAACTGATATTTAAATCAATTGGACTAGTGAAGGAAAGGTAAGCCCTTTCGAAAAGAAATTATTCGTATACCGCGAATGTAAAGTGTCGTATTATCGATTCCGAAGAGCTCCGAAATCCATTCAGGAAAAATTGCCCAAATTCGTTCGAACTCGTACATTATGTAGGCACCTTTAAAGTTCTCAGCCCTGGTAGGTTTTTTAAAGTTGGGAACAAACAACGGCGTGCAAATCTCGTTGTCGCGAATGTTTCTTATATATTATGCCGTAGTCACTTAGCTGCGTAAATATAAAACAACCACTCATTCTTCTTCTTTACGCGCCCGGGGCGGAGAAAAAAGAATGACAAACGAGTTAAAGAATAATGGAAAGTAAATGAAAATAGCAAAATCGCTTCTGTCAACTGTTTTTCTTTCTCCATTGTCGTCGACTCCCAAGAATGTTAAAAACGCCTTATGTACACAAAAGAGTCGAAGTATGGAGCGTTAAGTATTCAGAAGATGAATTTATAACGGACCATTTTTAAAGGACGTTCGCTTAGGAAATGTACGTTTTTCCTGGAATGTTTACGATTTATACGAGGATTTTTCATGGCCAAAAATATGCAGAGCCATTACTTAACTAATTTTCAATGCTTGTGATGTGTGTACGGAAAATCACATGTTGTTGCTGTATATACCTATTGCTGATATAATATAGATTCATTAACACTTTTAGTAGAGTACCAAAAACTTCTTGCTCACAATTTGTTTAAATTGACAGATTTTCAGTAAACATTCAAGACACCATTCACAATTTTTCTTGATGCTTTAAAAGAAAAAGATGAGACAATAATGATATTGGATCCGAAAAGATTCTCGTAAAGAAACTTATAATTTGCAGTAAAATAGCGCGTTTACGTTTTCTTGCAAAGAATCCAACAACATTAAAGAGAGGATGCGAGGGTTCGCACGAAGCACCCTCAGGTAAAAACCAAATTGAATTTTCCCTCGGCCAAATAGAACGGTATCGCGTAGATAAATCTCGAGTCTACCTCATCCCGTATCTAGAGAAAACAAAGTTTAATAGGAAAGTAAATGGAAAAAGTGGAAATGATAACATTGAATGTTTGAACTTTTAATTTGTGATAGATCCGCTTGCCGAAATCCGAACGTGGACTCATAACTTTCGAATTGTTGACGATAACGCTACGCTACCCTTCAAATTTATGCAACCGATATTCGATTTCATGTTCAAAATGCCTACCACAATTCAAATAACGTAAGCGGAACTCGTAACGCGTAGTGGTGTTGACACACCCAGGTTTTTATTTGTCAAACACCAAGCAATAAAATGCAGGAGCAGTATATAAGGAATGTTTATTCGTTTACTGATTTTTATTATGTAATTAGTGGCAGTGTGGCGGCTACTGCGCGAGACATTACCCGATATCACGCCTAATGAGGCTACGTTCGCGGGTTTTCTGCAGAATAATTATCTCTATATGGGCCCTTTTAATCGACTGTTCCAACCCGCGGTTTACGGCATTATAAAGCTAATGTAATTTTATAATGGGCCTTGGGCGTGCGTTTAATTTAAGCGGTACGAAAGATGGCGCAGTTTCCGCTGTCGGTTTCGGAAACATTTCGAAATAATGACTCTTTCGTAAGTATTCCTCTTAATGTTTCCAAAACTCATAGAAAAATGTAGAGAAATATGCTAGAAATATTTATTTCGGTTTAGAAATGTAGTTGAAACTGGAATCCTTCTGCTATTTATTTTCTGCGACGTATATGACAAGGTTTCCGCTCCAAACTCATTCTAGCAGAATCAGTGCGGACTCAGCGGTTCGTTCTAATCGTGCGAGAAACTCACGTATAAAGCTCACACATCCTCTGTCCGCCTTTGTGTTCACGCTCACTGAAACATATTAAAAATATACATAACACTTGCCGCTTTTAATGATGCTCACCCGGTTAGAGAATACCATCCATAGCATAAATTGTTTGTTTTAATTATTTGTTGCACAAACTGAAAAATGTACAAATGGAAGACTTACTAAATACGCTTTTGATTACTCAAAGGCAACTTACAAATATTCATAAATTATTTACTATTAGAGGACAACAAATAAATTAGAAAGTGTGGTAATTTATTTATTAGAATGGGGCATACGAGGTCAATTCTCGTCTCCAGTGACATATTTGGGACATTGTCGCGGCAAATAATTAAAAAGTTTAGATTCATTTCAGCGGTGTCAGGAGGTCGAAGCGCTCTGGCGACCGCGCCTGTCACGAACTTGTGCATTAACTTTTCATTTGCAAGTTCGAAATGAACCTTCTGCTCTCACAACTTCGCCGTTTCTACTTACGATATGGAGAACGTAAAGCGGGTGTCATCGCTGCGTATATCCGTACAGCCTCAATCTACTCGACGTCGACGTCAAGACAACATAAGCTTTTAATAATGCCCTGTATGCCCTCGTTCGCAGATTGCAATCGTTCGGTACCTACACAAGACGTTGCACTATAAATTGATAAAAGCCCAATATCGCGCACGGATAAGCATGATAATTCGCTGCCAAACTAAAATAGATTGTTATCGTAAACGACATCTTCCCCGGGGTTCCCATAACTTCATTTAACTTTCCTAAATTAATTTTCATTTGATCATTTCATTCAGAGATGAGTTATAATTGAAGGGGCGCGTCGCAATCGGGATCCACAAACGGAATAATGTCAAATCAATTAAAAGTTGAATTCGGCGGGCAGAGAGCCAACCTCCAGCAAAGTTGATTCATTAGTATTGGGCCGCGCCGCCGCCGCAGCCCGGCGCGCGCGACTCGACTACTCCACAATATTACGAGTTATCAGCGCGCCGCAGCCACCACTCCGCCGCCATTCCTCCGCCGCATACGCTTAACATTCACTGACAAAGAATACTTTATGTCTGTAGTCGGAGACTTAGAGGGTCTGGAATTAACGAGGCGAAATACCAAAACAAATAGTGTTCCGGAGAATAATAACGTGTCTGTCTCGTCTCGCTTTAAACTCCAAGCGTCTTCGACATTCTTGCTGTTACCGACATGGGAAGTAGTCTATGCAAATATTAAGAAACGCGAATCTCTTCCGGGCTTGAGTGAATATTAGAAGGTTTCTTTTAGACAATATTGTAAATGAAAAAAGGCTATCTCTAAAATTAACAGCAATTTACTTAATGGCTGCAGAGTAATTTATCAA
The DNA here is from genome assembly GCA_963924445.1 of Philereme transversata. Classification (NCBI taxonomy): domain Eukaryota; kingdom Metazoa; phylum Arthropoda; class Insecta; order Lepidoptera; family Geometridae; genus Philereme; species Philereme transversata. Next base: position 13,633,296 of record OZ004353.1, read on the forward strand.
AATGGACACTCGTCACTTTTCGGCGAACAATGTCGACTGAATAAACAACGTCGATTTCGTTTCATCCCCCGTCAATTAACAAAAGAGTATTTTTGAAACACACATCAACACTCAATTTTAACCAACAATAATGCCTACTGTATCGCAAAGGCCCGGATAAAAAGTATCCTAGTACATATATCTTTGATGCAAAAGCTACGCGTGTAAATGAATTGGAAATTGGAGATTGTTTGAGTTAGGAGATGAAATGTATAATATTAGAAAGGGATACTGGGAGTATTTTGAAGGTATATTTACTAGTCAACTGGATGCGGTAGAATCAGTTTTGAGGCGATGTTGCCTTAGTAAACGCAATAACATTTGCATAGGTCCCGTCAACTGGCGTACTCATAAAAGTAATACGAAAGGGATCACACTTGCGCTTCGTAATAGTGGAACTTTTCCAGGGATCAGCGAAAGTAATTCCGTACTCGGAGTTTGCTAAACAGAGGTCATTTACAATAGCGACGAGTTAAGGGCCCTCACGGTAACCGCCCGCAGTAAACTACCATCTGCTACCGACGTCATTACATTTTACGAACTGATCTGAACGCCGGTTTTCGATAATTTGTCTATATAGCCTCCTCATTATTGGAAAAGCACTCTGATACGTGGGAGTAGGTTAAACTGTACGTAAATATGGAAAAGGTTAATTTGTTTTACAAACATACATGGTTCAGTAATCGACAATCGAGTTGTATTTTTTTATTTTATTCATGTCCAAATATAAAAACTTGACATCGTGTAAATATTGAATCTGTGATGAATCGAGTGAAAATAAAATTGGCGCGTGTTACAACTCCATTTGAAAATCGTTCGAATTGATTTTATTGAAATGTTCGGAAAACCGAAAATTAGCGGTAGAAAAAATGAATATAATACAAGTTAAAGGCTTATCCGGTGCGGGCGATTTATTCAAACGACCAATAAATATTCAAGAGTAATTAACCGCCGCCGCTCCGTGCTACGTCGATACGGACCAGAATATTTTTCGCTGCCGACGATTCCACGTTAATCCCCGCAAAGGTAGATTACGAAGTGTTGCTAACTCCGTAAAACGCTAACGGAAAATACATATTTTATATAAAGTGAAAGCAAAAAATGAGCTTCGGAAATTAATTACTTTAATTTGTTTATGGACGCTGCCACTAAACATATTATTGACTCGGGATCTGATTTTTAAAACCATATATATCCTACCCGTCATAACTTTTGCAACCTAAATTTGTTTTCATTGTTCGGCACTTATTCGCAGTCATACAGCCATATCAATTTTGAATTGTATCCGTTTAACTTAATATTAACTCAAATAAAACGCAGTTTCGCGTCTCAAAGGTAGTATAATATTAAAATTACTTCTAAGCGCTTGGCACAACAAGGCAAGTTTGCACACGAAACCTCGCGTCTCTTCCGTCTGACGGGAGCTCAAAAGATTTCAGCTAACGTTCCTGCGAGCTCGGTTACGTAGCAAGCAACTCTATTGTCCGTAGACAGCCGTCTTCTTAGAATCGTAGAGGCGCTACGATAGCTCTACGGCGTGTGGCGTGTTCCGAGGAAACTACTTGTATATTTTATGTTGCCTTGCTTTATGGTAGCCTGTGGCCGAACCTTGTTACCTTATTTAAGTTTAGTCCCAACAAGAAAATAGAACGAGAAATACGGCGTATATTTCTAAATACGGAAATTATTTGGTCAAATAAATTGAAAAACAAGGATCGTTAGTGATACAATACACAGTGTAGGTACTCACAAGGCATGTCCCTCGGGGCGGATATCCCGAAATCCGAAAACATTTTACTATTTTCAGTGGCTTGCATATTGTTTGGCAATTCGGAACTGTTTATTCGATTTCTGCCAAATTGCTTCGTGGTTCGCTAATGTCACATTTAAATCGTAAAGTAACATATTTCATATGCTGTTTTAGTATACTTACTCAATGCCTATTGATGTTGGCAGTTTTTTATGTTATTTTATCCTATGATAGGTTACTTGTCAAAATGAGTCAGCTACGTACGAGTTTTTACTGTTAAAATCATAAAAATAATTGATATTTTTGGGGCATGCTAGCTGGCGTACGTAGAGAAAACTTCGGCCCGTATCATAAAATAACTTTAACATGACCTTTAGAATCGTATATTATGTTAAATCTAGTCTAGAGAACACACATAAGTATCTAGTAAAATGTCACAGGGAAGCGTATAAGTGGTGTCCCGAGTACTGTAGCATACCTAATAATGAAAACCCTCACAATATCGTTGGGTAATTTGTTAGAAATAAGTATTGTCTCTATTAAAATACAATATTAACCTAAAACAATTCCCACATTGTGGTCCGATTTCAACTCAGACTATGTATTTAGTTCAAAGCTCGAGAGCCTTTGTCTTTCCAAGGCTTATTTCGCAATCAAAACGTCCCTAGCGATTTTCACCGTAATAAATTCAGCTGACCTATTCGTTTTTCAGCGAATGTTTTAATATTTTATTTGATGCCAAATCAAATACTTAGAATTCGTTATAGCTTTTCAATTGGCCCTTTTTATTTTTGTGTTTAATATAGGGTTTACGAAATATTCTGTTGATTGACAGCCAATCTTAGAAATAAAAAATTCAACGTATTGTGAGCGCCTATTAACGGGATCTACCACTGGTTATGAATTACTTAACCTAATTGGGAGTGTGGATAAAGAAAGACCCTAATATCCAGTGAGATTCAATAGCTTGGAAAATTGGGATATTAGGTGAATCGCTTATAACTTTTGCAGACAATTTCATACCGTATTACCTATGTAACAAGTTAATTACGTTCCTTTGAAAGGTACCGAGTCGACATTTATTGATTATCGTAGCGTAGACGTCTTTTGAATGTGATACGAAATTGCAAGTTGTCTGAATCAGACAACTTGCATGACATTTGATGTCCATATAAATAATAAGGTCAAAATGCCTTCAATAATAGAAAGAATATACAAACGTAATAAAATATGTTATATATAATAAAATATTATATTATATGATCATCATCATCCACTGCTCATAGGCCTCCCCAAGTTTGTGCCATCCGCCACGATCCTGCGCTAGCCTCACCCATTGACGGCCCGCGACTTTAAGATGTCGTTCACCCATCTCGCTGCTGGACGTCCTACCCTTCTACAGCCATTCCTCGGCCACCATTCAGTGGCTACCCTGCTCAACCTGTCATCACCACGTCTTACCAAGTGTCCCACCCAAGAATATTTGAGTTCCATAACTCGATTCCCAACGTCATGAATATATTATATGATAGTTAATGTTTATAGAAATGGAGTGAGAAACCTTTTTTTGAAATGTTTGTTACCTGTTTTGTTATGTATGACATTAACTTAAAACACACATCCGGAATTGTATTTATTGAACTTATTTTAGAGATGGGTTTAATACCGGTAGCTTGAATATTTATTCAGTAATCGACACATTTCCAATAAACAATTTTTAACGTAAATCAGCTTCGCCTATGCTACGATGTCGCTTAGTCAGTTAACCAGGTACCTTCTTACATGATGAATGAATATGATTTACTTACCTATTTTTTACAGGCTGTTTTATTGATATTTTAATACTTAATATTAAGGTTATTTGAACATTTTAAATTTTAACTGGTACTGAATTTGAAAAAATCCTATTTTACAACAATACTAGCCATTAGCTCTACCCGTGTTTTCATTTAATGTCGTACATAACAAAACACGTAGTATATAAAAACAACGCGATTTGATTTGGTAGAAAAGTGTTCATGAGGGGAAACAGAGTCGATTGAGACCAACTTGTTTTTTGTATGCAAATGTAATTTTCTAGGCTGAGTGTACATTTTTTTTTAAATACGAAACCTATAGTTTCTTAAGAGCAAAACCTTCTAACTATGAAAGAAAAGATAGCTTCCCTCAATGAGGTAAAAAATTGCCCTAACCTGTATACCAAATTGCATCGAAATCGGTCCTGCCGTTTAGTCGTGAAAACGTAAAAAGCAGAGACATAGTTATTTTCGAATTTATAATATTTATACAAGCTACCGCCAGCTGCTTTGTACGCGTTGTTTGTCATTTAAAAGTAGTCTTTGTTTCAAGCCATGTCTTAATCAATCTATATTCACCAAATTTCATCGAAATGGGTCCAGCCGTTTAGTTGGTTAGTAACAGACAGACAGTTACTTTTTGAATTTATTATGTTAGTAAAGATATTCGTGTGGATATAACCTATTACTACTGATATAAATTTCCGGTGTAGCCCATCAGCAAACCCTGCGCTAACTTTAACTATATTTTCAACTTTATCACTGATCTGAAACTTGGAAAATACCAAGTTTGACAAAGCAGTGAAAAGGTCATACAGATTATTTACGCGTGGCAGGACGTTCCATTCGCTAAATTATACTCGCGCTTCTAATCTTCTCAGAAATCCTAAATTCTATTTTCAACATAAATACGGGTCTTGTCCAATCAAGTTAATACCTAGTGAGAATTTTGATTAATTTGGAGCGGTCTCTATTCATTATAGTGGTTTTATTTAGGTTCGGCGGACTCTAATGGCCCAACCTAATTAAATGGATGTCAAAGGACCTCAATAGAATACACATGGTTACATATTCAACGATAGCCCATCGAATCCTGATTAACATCTTGCGCAATGGCACCTGTTAACTGATGTTGCGGGCATGTCCATCAATTTTAAACAGAATCGAGCTTTTTATCCGTCGAATTTATAAACTACTTCTTAAAACCTTTTGTAATTGAAACCGCATTTTATTTTAATTCCCAAGACTATAATTCATACTCTTTTAAAGTTTACTTCGTAGCTTCTGTGTTTGTGGTCCAATTAAAATAGAATGAGCGTAGTATAAAGCTGTTGAACTTTTAAATGCGGCTTACACTTCATAAAGTAATTAAGTTAGCGCGTCTAAACTATTTCTAGCTATAAACTTCTACCAAGAGATAACGTGCGTCTTCGTTTATGGCAAACTAAAGCCCACCATTGCTCGTTAATTTTCGTATTTATACCTACTAATTCGGCGCTTGTATCGGCTTTGCACGAAATCCCACTCACAGAGCTAAGTTTTTCGTTCAGTAGTTCAAAAATATTTAGAGCAACCGTTGCTAGTAAATTGTTCCACAAAACAGCGAAGACTGCTCTTGAGCGGCTGTGGGTCGGTGAGATCCTTCATTCGGCTCGCTACGTGACGGGACTGCTGACGGCTAGTGCTGTGCTATTCAATCTATCGATCACGCGTAAACAGACACCAGTAATCCCGGTAAGAGCCTATAGTGCGTTTTTGCTGGGACAATTTGTTTCACACAGCTCACGTAGCTCCAGCTTTAGTATTAGAGTACCCGGAAATATTTATGTTTGTTTCACGTTTCATGCAAACATTACAAAATGTGCGATGATCCCTGTTGATGTTAATCTTTATAGATCGTATATAAAATGATATTGATTGTGAATTGGCAGCAGGTAATGGTGGTATTAAGGCTCATTTTACTGTATTTCACTGCTGCGTTCAATTATGAAATGCACGATTCTGTTGATAAGTAAATAATTTCCGCCCACGTAAAGCGAACGAAATACAATACGCTTACCGCGTTCGGATGAAATCATTTCTGTCGTTTACAATCACTGAATGGCGAGTAATGGCATGCAGCTGAACAACACTAGACCCGCCCAAGAGAAACGGTGCACCAAATGGATTTTTATTCCGTTGAAGTTACGCGAGCCAATTAGTTTTGTGCAAGTGCATCGAGAATGCTCACAACCTCATTACTCTACTCTTCAGGAAATTCAAAACTCAGCCGAGTTCCATTTAAACGGACAAAATGAATTCACCGGTGAAATTTATTTTTGCAACGCTCTATCTGTTTAATTAGCAATTCAGGAAAATGTAATGGTGTTCGGCATAATAAGTATAACATTTTTATATTGTTGCTTATTTTGTATTGCAAGGTATTAATTTAACCGTTTCTGTATAATTATGTACTTACATACCAATTTAAAACTCAATTTAATCATCGTCATTCATCGAAAATGAAATTCAAGTCCTCACATCAACAGTAAAACAATGTTTGTTCATTTTACTAGGAGATTTTGTAAGATCGAATCCGTCGAATCGTATGTAGGTCTACTCGTATCTACTCTAATATATTTATTTCATAGTTTTTTTAAAAACATACTTAGGAGTGGCGAAAAATATAACCAACTTATTTTTGGTAAAGGTTTTTCAACGAAAATTGTTGTAACTAAGAGCTCTTTTCTTCGTAAGTATGTATGTTTTTTTGGTGTGTCATATATAGCCTTTATTCAATATAAATCGCTTGAGTGAAAAATACTGGAACACCTCACAAAATAAATTAATTACAAATTGGAGATGAAATAATGATTATGCCTCGTTATAATTACAGTTAGCTCTCATCTGAATATGAATTATTCAACAGATTGGTCTGAATAACTTATTAAAACCTAAACAATTATCATATATACAAAACTGCAACAATAATATACGTAGTTTAAAATGCACGTACAACAACATCATCATTTTGTAGTGACCATGTTTCTATGGTTCGCTCGCAGCCGACACAGTCAGCTCGTTTGTGGCGTCTCGTTTGCGCCTTCTACGTGACAGAAATAGGCCGCACCGCACTCCATACACGCTCGTTATTCACGACACATTATAGTATCCCTTGTGTTTACCCGCCAAATCAAGCCGCTTTGACTCCCTTATTTCCACGTTGTTAGCCGAGGATCAACGCGGAACGCCAACTCGTATAACGTTTTTGTTTACCTGTGCGCTTGACTTGCCAATCCCACGCGCGAGGGATTGATTTGTTCCTTTAGGATTTCATCCTTGTCTTGCGGTTACAAGACGAACTTATCTGTCGGCTTAGATGTGGCTACCTGAGGGTAAATTTTTATCCTTCCTTCCTTGTTAGTATTCAGACGCTGTAGGCTTATAATTCGCCCGAGGGTACGGCGTGAGGGACCGCCGCGCCGGTGACGCGCCCACACGTCTTAAGAGCCTTGCGAGGCCCGGCGGCCTGTCAGTGTAAAATAGTAAAATAACCCAGACGGACTTAACAAAACATTATACCCAAAACATAAAGTCCACTAAATATAGGAGCAGTAGTTTCATATTGAATCACCTACGGTCGGTCGTCGTGGATTTATCATAAAGACACTTTGGTTTATTGCTTCAATTCCGTAAAGTAGGTCCTAGTTCGCGGCGATATCTATCGGAACGAATTTCTTCGACTTTTCATTTTTATTGGCATCGGTGGCATGCCGCTGACTCACTGTCGGGGAGTAGTGGCATTTCCGATATAATAAATGTGATACTAGATAAATTTAACTTGCAACATTAGCACCCTCGGCTTCGACACAACGATTACAAGGCGTGTGCAATTTTTCACTGGCGCCCACCCCTGCTGGTGCGCTACAATTTATGACGCGCAGAATGATTTTTCAACATCCATAAGTTAGATTTATATTTAACAGCCGAAAAGAACCAGAGCTAAATCACCAGTGGGGGAGTTTCTTTTACACAAGATGCTGAGTCACAGTTTTGCCGCGCTTGGATTTTGGACTTAGCAAAGTTGTACAAGGGGAAAATGGATTCGATGAATATAGAACTACATAGGTAAGTAAGGTAACGAAATACACTTAACTTGTCACCTAATAGCAACAATAAGAATTCGAAGCATGCTAATTGATGGACGCAGGGCAGTGCAACGTAGGGCACTTTTCTAAGGTGGGTGACCTACGAGGCAATTCTCTATTATAGGCGATGGTTACCACTTTAACATCAGGTGGATCATAAGCTTGTTCCATCTCAATGTAGGATAAAAAATAAAACACAATGAGTACCTACATTTGTCTTTGATCAATATTTACGAACTGCGTTAGTACCTACAAAGCTGTTTTTGTAAACGATAAGAATTACTTTAATACGACACCAACCAATATTGAGCACGGCGTTCACAGTAGTCCATACACGGCCAATTAATCGAGCCGCGCGAGGTAAATGCAAGGTAATTTATTACAATTTGCACCAAACGGCCGCCCATTTCATTTAAAATATAGCACATTCACGCCTCTACAAAATTATTGTGGAAGTACGTAGACTACGTAAGTACATTTTTCTCTGAGAACAATTTGCGGATCGAATGAACTTTCTGTTGGCGTGTGGTTTATTCGCATATCTCGTTGAAGAACGTAATCTAATTTATTTAAGACGCGCATCAATAGGATAGAAGTTTCTTTGTTACAAAGGTTTGCTAGGCAATCCCTCATGTTGGATCGCTCATAAAATATTTCTCAGATACACCGCGGGTCGGTGTTCAATCACATTAGATATGCGCGTGCCATAGTACGATATATTCCGAATTCCCGACACCGGACTAAGTAAACTGTGTATTGTCTATTTTATTACTCTATATCGCCTAAACCGAATTATGAAATCATGAAGAACTGTTATTGAGCGAAGCGAGATCTCTAAATCAACTTGGACAAATCGGCGTTGTAAGTACGTATGTTTGTTTGTCCAAGGATACCTAACTTTCGAAGCGTTGATCCGATCATCGTGAAATTTGGTTTATGGCTAGGTAGTGATGGCACAATCCTGGTGTGACTAAATGAGTAGGAGGTTTGTTGAGATATTGGGGTCCAAGAGGGATAAAATAATGGCACTCAGGGAGTGCCGATAGAAGTGAAAACTTGAACAATTACGAGATACTTATATACGCAGGGTGTTTGATAATATACGCACAAAAATGACAGGGTTATTTTGATGAGCATAATAAATAAATTTGTGAAATGCTTGAATGCTAGAAATGTGAAATTTATTTTGGCATGTAAAACAAACACTTTATTAAACTTATGTTGTGCTATTGCATAATGCATGCCATCTAACCACAGATACTGTATTGGTGACGTCTCGAGATATCTCTTGTTTTCCCTTTCTAACCCAAAACCCGCAGCCATTTCCGAAAGCGATCGGGCTTTATTTTGGATGTCGATTGCAAGAGTAGGCAGTAAGTTTTATATCGAATTAATCACCTAAACTTTTTTTTCGAGAAGTCTTTTTTTATGTTTTGAGAAACCGTCAGTATATTACCAAACACCCCGTATACAGAGGTGTCGGTAACGGTAATAGTATCGCGAGTTCAATGGTTTTATCCCATCTCAAAAAATGCCCAACGCGCCTAAAGAAGTTTTCTTCATTTTTGACCTGAATAAAGTTTTTTTTCTCTGAGCACTTTTAAATAATAAATACGGAGAAAGACAGATAAGTAAACTAAATCAGAAAGCTACACTAAGGTTAAACCACTTTTATAACCAAGACTTTAGTCTAAGTCAAACATAATGTTATGTTATTAGAATAGTTTGTGCGGTGCAGGCTGGGTACCAAGATACGTCAGGCCTGTGGCAGCCCCGAGCTCCCGAATTGAGGCCATGCGAGAGACGCCGGACCAGCCAGCGTTTAGCGTGATTTATGATGATATATGGCTAGATGATAGAGCACAGAACTAGGCCGTACGATAAATGATTGATCGGTTACCGACTGGCTCTTCTGCAAATGTCACCACGTTACTTGTAAAGGCAAAGAATACCTACTGAGTACGTGTAGTACATACAGGTTGGTAAGTTAGCATAGCACTTACGAACTTACTAACGTATGAACGCACTCCTTGAAAAAAACTTTCTGAAAAAAAAACTACATTTAGTTCAAAACTATACAATATCTATTAATAACTACATACTAATAATGATATTTTCTGAGCATTAATTACAGTTTTACTTTGAAAACTTTCGTAAATACGGGATTTATCACGTACCGTTTTATCGGTACGTGTTACGACTGACAATGTTTCTGTATTCGCACTGTGAGTGCGAGGCGAGACGCAGTGCGGAGCGGATCGCACTCACGTTGGTGAAGGTTCACGACTTGAACACAAACATTCTCGGTCGTAACACCGATAAAACGGTACGTGATAAATCCCGTATATACCACTTACAACTGTAACTAGTATTAACTGGTTACAGTTGTAACTGGTATTATTAAAAGTTATTCGTGAACATACATAAAATAAATTTAAAAAAACTGATGGATTGAGAACCTCTTTCTTAAACTGCATAGATAAATCGTAGCTAAATGAATCCATTGAAACTGAGAACAGAGATAAAATTTGTATGTAAGTTAGGATTACATATAAACTTACATACATATCGGATAAATAGTTTCGGTGATTACATACAATTTACATATTATGTACCTATTATATATGCAAATTGTATGTAATTGCCTGAACTACTTAATCGATTTTCTAAAATTATTTTACTGATAGAAACTACATATCTAAATACTGAGGTAAAAATTGTATGTAAGTTTGTATGTAATCATACAAACTTACATACAAATACCTCTGTTCTCAGTTCCGGCGATTACATATTTCCTTTATATCTACTGAACCGATTTTCTAAAATTCTTTTACTGATAGAAAGCTGCGCTATCCCTGAATGAGTCTACAAAGACTGTATTTTATTTTGATAGTTCTAACGAAGTGCTTCAGCTAGTTACATATATTTTAACAAACTGTGGATGGTTTTTTTATACCTACCAATAAAACGTAATGTCTCTGCATGATGAGTTTTATTCATGTATGTAAGTACTTAGATATATTCTGATCTAAGATTGTTCCGAGAATCAACTGTCTGTCGTGATGGTATTATAAAGAATCATTCAACCAAAGCCAGACAAGTCCACTAGTTGCCAGCTTTGTGGATAGCACAGAGCTAGGCCTGATATATCTACTGAAATTGATCGTTGCAACATGTGGTGTGGCGTGCACACATTGCCGTCTCCTTTGATTGCCAATGGCTAATGACGCCTATACCGTTATTTATTGCACTTGGGGTACAGGATAGCGGTAATGTGTCTTGTCTACTATGTGGCTCGGTTGCGCGTGTGTTCTAGTCAAGCTGCACTATGTTTATCTCTACCTCATTGAACAGACAAATGAAAAATGCTGTAACTACCCGCGAGTTGTTGATTAATAACAGAAAAAACCAAAAGTACTGAACCGATTTTGATTTTGATGAAATATCTATTGGACCAATCTGAAAGTAAAAGTGAATTTTTCAAATCGGTTGATAAATAACGGAGTTCTGAGGTAACAAACAAAAAAATACCACCGAATTGAAAACCTCCTTTTTTAAAAGTCGTTTTAAAATGGTGTAATAACGAGGAGGCTAGCACTGGGTGGAGCTAAGTATAACCTATATAGGCATCTTATTAATAGAAAAAAAATAATATATAGTGACATCTATGCAAGAAGAACGATTACAACACAAATATTTCGTGTCTAGAATAATTTCAATCGACAGCGAGTGTTGGTGTTGATGCCAAAATTAAACCATCATAATTACGCTGTGGTTGTGGTTACATTATACTAAACTATTGCTTTATAGAGTGTGAGACGTGATTGAAATAGGTCAGGTTAATCGAAGCGTTAGAGATGATATAGCTAGATGGGAGATAACCACAATTCAATTAGGTATACTTATTAAACAATTTTTTTAATAAGTATCCAAAAAGAAAATATTTTCTTATTTAAAAATGTTCTAACATCGAAGACTGTTTATGGTATTGCATAAATGATAGATCTTGATAAATACCTGCGTTCGGGTACAGTAATTGAGCTTTCCGAGCGTTGAGCACGAATTGTGAAATGCAGCAATAGTGAATCGGACGGAATGTTGGCGCTTTAATGATCCCAGTTCGTACGCTAAGTGTTAAAGCCTTATTTACCTCTCCGCGTTATGAGGCTATGGAATTCAAATTTCCAATAAGTATTGTTTAATGAACTTCGCTCGGCGATACTATTTATTGCTTTTAATTTACACTAAGGGCTTAAGTTTGTTGGCAGGTTAAATGAACATTATGTCGACTGAACAGTTACTATTTTAGTGTCTCAGTCTCATAAAACATATATGAGGTGAACGAAAAGGCAAGGATGAGTAGAAGCAGAAATCGTAAAATTTTGCATGTTCCGCAGATCGAGCGGCCGCTTAAGTAGAAAATTTCACTCGTACAAGCCAGTACCTACGCAACATTTCCGACTTTTTCATGACGCTGTACAAGACTGACTGCTTGCAGGCGGCTATAAAACCCCTCATGGCTCTAAATTCTCAAATAGGCACGTTGTTCACAAAAAGTTAGAAAGAGGCGCTGTCGTGAAACATTTCCCCTTGGTGGTATTAATTTTGCAGCGGCCGCCGCTCGCAGCTTTAGGTACAGCAGTATCGGAAAATTTCACGAATTTCATTCTTCAATTGAAGCTTTGAATTTTTTTGTTTATTTCTGCCAGTTAGTTACTTCCAGCTTCGTGGACTTTACGACGGACACACTCGTACAGCCGTCCATTAACGTCGCGAGAGAAAAAGAAAAATTAAACTCGATCGTCTTTCTCAAATAAAGTGGAGTTGTGCGAGGGCGGAGCCGGGACGATAAATCTCGCGTGGGGACATCGACAGGGCTGTGCTTGCCAACGCACAGCCAGGCACAACACCACATTAGGGACCCGACTAATGTCCCTGTTATAACATCCAACTCGAGGAGTAATGACGTACATAAACATCATTTATAAAGTTTATTTCATGGTAAACAAAACGGTCAAGTACGAGTAGTACTCGCGTACCTAGGATTCTGTACCTACCTATATTTATGTTAATATAGCAGCGCCATCTAGTTATGTGACTCAGAAACCAAGTAAACTTATAAGGGCAGATATATTCTGGCAGATACTTGAATTATTTTTCCTTTAATCTTTGCATATATTTGTATCAATCGTATTAAATTCTAATTCTTCGCTATTTTGTGAGAGAAGGGGAGCATGGCTGATTTTTTCTTCATTTTTCATCATAACGCCAAAGTTATACGACACTTTTGAATCCTTTGGCTATAAAAATGAAAATTTAGATTTTTTTTTGTCTCCATTACAGTTATTTAGTTCAAATGTCAAGTCAATAGCTCCAGTAGTTGCTGAGATAATCATCAGCTGTGACGGACGGTAGGACAGACAGGCAGACGGACAAGCACCATAAGGACAAGCAGACGCGCCATAAGGTTTCTGATTTACCATTTTGGTCCGGAACCCTAAAAACGGTAATGTTTCGAATTGAGGAAATGTGTCGTTAACTCTGTGTAAGCTCCGCTCTGCGCTGTTTACTTTTCCAACGTAGGTACCTACTGTTGCATAAGCAGTGCAGTGGTGCTCCTGATTCCCGAACCATCAATCAATGTCGTATACCAACTACAAGTTGTACTTGTAATGATTTGTACAAGTTCCATTACTAAAGAAACAGGGTTTAAAATTACTACGAGAAATTTACTGCATCATTGTAGCACTTGATATTATTCGCACTCGCAAATCAAGCAAATCCGCCTACGGCGTAGTTGCGTAGATACTCTACGACGCGTATTTTTGTATTGGAAATTCGCAAAGTACAATATCTTATCATCAAAATAAGTCCCAATATTCCGATATAGGTCGGTAGAGTCGACACTATTGATCGTGGGCTCGCGTCGCAATCCCATATTTTACAGTAAATAGTTGTCCTGTAAACGCTCGTTTGAGCATCGCCTCCATTTATCGTGGAATCGGTCTGCGGCAAGCTCCTCCATCCCTTACCGGCCTAACATACTGGATAACGTGACATGACAGCGCATTGGCAACCACTTCAAATAGGCTCGGGTCCCTCTGTACCCATCATCCTTTATTGCACCGTTGAATTATTGTATAGTCCCTATTACCTCTCTGTGGAGTGTTCATGAAAGATATATTAGACAATTCGTGTATCAGTAGTTTGAGTTGAGGGTTCCATCTAACACAGACTGATTCGTCAATGCCTACCTACATTCGCCTTTGTGTCAACCTTCGGGTATATTCATAACCAGTTATTCATTATACCTATAGAATATTTGTTCCAATAGATATATCTGATTGGTTTTGCTAAATGTACTGCGAGTCTTGAGTAAGATTAATTAATTGTCTGCGTTTTGTTTACCGTACTTTGGTGACCTTTATTAACCTAAGTTACAAAACTTAACTTACTTAGATAACTTTACCTAGATATTTATAGATCCTTGTTTAAAAACACGGCTGCTTAGGTAAATATTACGTAGGTGCCTAGTGTCTGCAAATTCAAAACGGGCCTACGTGATAAAACGTTTTGACATTAGGCAAATATTCCCAATAGACAAACATTACCGAATTCGTGACGAATTTAAGCGTAACCTTTCCCGGATTTTGCGTCGGTAGACAATGTCATCAGATGTAGTAGATTGGTACATGGTAGGTATTAAAACACACATTGCTAGCTATTAGATAATTAAGGTTTATCTAACGAAAACGGTCTCCACGTCAAACACTCCACGATCTCCGTGGACAACCTCCGTGGTGCAGTGGGCGAATAACCGGCTGAGACGCAGGAGGTAGCAGGTTCCATTCCCGCCGCGGAACAAATGTTTGCATAATCTACAGATATTTGTTCCAGGTCTGGTTGTTTCTCTATATATTATAAGTATGTATTTACAAAAAAAATGTATATAAGTATTCTATCAGTTATCTGATTCCCATAGTACAAGCTCTGCATAGTTTGGGGTTAGATAGCGCTGTGTGAAATGTCCAGCAATATTTATTTATTTATTTATCTAACGAAACAACATACATACATACATATACTATGTATGTTGTATATACTGTTGAATGTCGTTTATACTTCATATTGGGTATGAAACAGTCAACCTCCCTTACGACCTACCTTGGTGTTGTACATGATGAACCCATAGATACTTCACTAAACCAGGAACTGTCGTGCTAAACTAACCTACTTAACGATCGGATGGGTTTTAAAATAGCTTAAATCATGGATTATCGTAGTCTTGGTAACAAACAGTTAACGTCAGCTAAGTTTAAAACATTGCTTTCTTTCAGCGCATTAACGGGTAATTTATCCTACTAAGTTACAAACAAAACTTTGTGAAACTAGCAGAGTGTTATCCACAAACTGCACCTCCATTTTACCCAATTAGAGTTGAGAAAAATGTTTGAAAACTTTGGAATTAGGCAGGCGTCGGCTATAGTTTTCTTCATGGCTTTGCAACAAGAAAATACCTTCCGTAACGCACTAGGACAGGTCTCTACAGTTTCTATTGCCGAATAAAATGTCGGAGTGATATGTATGGTCCATACGTCTTCATTTCAATGACCATTCATTTGCGATCGGCGCGGCATGCCCGTCCTCCCAACAGATTAATGGCGATTCGATTTTCTGCTTACGGAAGAGCTACCTTCAATATATCCCGTCTTTGACAGCAATATTTCACAGCGTTCCTTCAAGAAAGCAACGTTAATACTCGTAAAATATTGTTAAAGTATGTAACCGAAATAGGAAATTTGTTAAATAAAATAAAAAGGTAAGTTTAGATAAGATTTAACAGGATTAAACAACATAATCTTTATGCTGAAATTGGGTTGTACCGATAGTTATATATTTTACAATTTGTATATGTTTCATTCAGCGAGTCTACCTAGGACAAACAGTCCAGTTAGTAGGTTGTTACGCAAGGCTAAAGTATGAGGATCGCTGCGCTTGCATCGACCTGAATAACCAACAGTTGCACGTTCCAGCTACATCAGCATAACGTGACTCCGATTGACGTCAACCGCGCCTTCCACGGAATTTACCTAGCTTTGAATTTCATTCTTTGTTCAAACTTCGAGCAAGTCTCATCATAGATTAATTAGTTGTACTCTGTAATAATTTAAGATTAAATTAGATTTAAATAAATCAATCTTTTTTAAAACTTACCCTTGAGAGCGGCCTACGTATTTGGCGCAGTCTCACGGATGCTTAGAGATATCTCATCTCAAGGAGATAAATCTGAGTAAAAAGAATCTACTAGTGCAAGGAGGAATCCAAAATTCGATTCCACAAAGTGTACCCGACGACGACGAGGAAAATGCTGTAAGTTTTTGAATCTTTCAAATCCTTTCTAATCCTTAGATCATATCCTTTCTATTGAATATTTTATGTATATTTCTTTTACTGTGTGTTAGGTTAAATTTCCAAGATTTTTCATCCTAGAGAATCACGGAATTCTAGTTTTAGTACTAGAGTTAGTAGTAGTAGATTTAACGTTATCGACGAAAATAGAAATTTAGAAACCATGACTCAACAAGCCAACCCCATTGACACAATTTATAGGTCTCTCAGACTTGTGCCGGATTTTGATGGAAATCCGCACGTCCTCACGAGATTTATTAATCTCTGCGACCAGCTTGTATTAACTCATTTCTCGACTCAGCTCGGTAGCGAATTAACAAATTTAGCTCTTATAAACGGCATATTAAATAAAGTATCAGGACCCGCGGCTAGGTTGATAAATTCGAATGGGATACCGAATAACTGGCAGGGTATTAGGAGTGCGTTAGTGAATAACTTTGCAGACCATCGCGACGAAACCGCTTTATACAGTGACTTGTCCTTAGAGACCCAAGGATCAAGTACACCGCAAGAGTTTTACGAACGATGCCAAAACATGTTCAGCACTATAATGACATATGTCTCACTACACGAGTCAGTTCCAACGACCGTAGAATCAAAACGCGCTCTATATCACAAGTTGACCCTTCAGGCCTATTTACGAGGACTCAAGGACCCACTAGGATCCAGGATACGCTGTATGCATCCGGATACTATGGAAAAAGCTCTGCAATTTGTCCAAGAAGAGCTCAACACGCTTTACATGCAAGAGCGTAGTGGTAGTACACCGAGTAGGAAGGAATGGCAACAGCCGATCTCAAATACGCCCAAGTATAATCTGCCCCTTAATAACTTCGTCCCTAGACAGACTAACGGATTCGGATCCGGACCAATGAAGCCAATATTTAGCATGACCGGTCCTTCACGGCAGAACCCACCTTATCAAGGCTGGAGGCCTAACCCTATGTCTCAGTTACCACCACAAGGTCCTTCTCGCACGCAGCAAATGTTCCGTGCGACCCCACAAAACTATAATCCTCAAAATAACGCATTTAGGATGCCATTCAACCACAGCAATCGTTTAATTTTGGTAACAGAAACGTGGCCAATGCCCCACGTCCTACTCCCATGAGTGGTGTTAGTCACTTTGTTGAAAGACGACTACCCCTGACAGGACATGACTGGCGAAAACATGGAAATCCGCCCCCGACTAACTACCTGACTAAGACCCGCGAGGTAAATTTCAATGAATTTGACGACTACGAAAACTTTTACGGTGATGATTGTGACTGTTATTACGACTACTACCAGGATTACTACTCATACGAACCTGACTATAGCTATGAACAGTACGGTACTTCTTATGCCGAACCGACAGTAGTAGAAGAAGTAGCTCAGACTAGTGATGAAAATTTTCAGAAGGATTCCAAGTTAGACAAACCAAAATAGAACTCAACTTCCACATCCAACGACAGCTAGGATACATTCAGACCGTTAACCCACCTCTTAAACTTTTAATCGATACAGGAGCTAATCAGTCCTTTATTAGCCCTGATGCTGTAGATAAATACTTCAGCCACATTCCTTTAAACTATGATCCGTTTGAAGTGACCAATGTGCACGCAACCAGCAAGTGCAACTACTCCATCACGTTACCTGCTTTTCAGGAATTCAACGATTCGAATGACACGACATGGTACGTTTATAAGTTTCACAATTACTTTGATGGACTTATTGGATTTGATTTACTTGACTTATGGGATTCTAACATCGACCTAAAAAATAAATTACTTGTGACTCGCAATACACAGATCCCCATTATGATGTATGACTCCAAGAATGTAAACCTGTATGAAGAGATTATCCCAGCCAATTCTTCAAAAGTAGTTCGATTACCTGTAAATTCACAAGATGGTGAAGTCTTTGTAGAGAACCAGACGATTTGTAATTGCCTTATTTCAGATTGTATGACAACGGTCCATAATAATCGAGGCTACGTAGAGATCACTAACCCAACATCTAATGACATAATTTTTTCTATGGATCGCCCCGTCGAAGCTGAAATATTTAATTTTGAATGTGACAGTACTGAAATTTTATCAGACCGAGCTAAAGATGTCTTATCGCGTCTCCGAACCGATCATCTTAATCCGGAAGAACTCGCGAATTTACGGCGCTTATGTGCTAACTACGCGGACGTGTTTTATCTTGAGGGTGAACCACTTACATTCACAAACAAGATCAAACATAAGATAAGAACAACTGATGAAATCCCAGTACATACTAAGAGTTACCGCTATCCTTACGTTCACAGACAAGAAGTCAGAGATCAGATTAACAAGATGCTTGATCAAAATATCATAAGACCCTCAGAGTCTGCATGGAGCTCTCAGATTTGGATTGTACCCAAAAAGGTAGATGCATCCGGTAAAGTTAAATGGCGTCTTGTCGTGGATTTCAGGAAAGTTAACGAGAAAACGATCGATGATAAGTATCAAATTCCGAATATAACAGACGTACTAGACAAACTAGGTAAATGCCAATATTTTACGACACTTGATTTAGCTAGTGGATTTTACCAAGTGGAAATGGACCCCTCTGATGTCCATAAGACCGCCTTTAATGTCGAAAATGGCCATTATGAGTTCTTAAGGATGCCAATGGGACTTAAAAACAGCCCTTCCACCTTCCAAAGGGTAATGGATAACGTCCTGAGAGGTCTCCAGAACGAAATATGTCTAGTCTATCTCGATGACATCATTATTTTCAGTATTTCCCTTCAGGAGCACATCGTCAACTTAGATAAAGTCTTTAAAAGGTTGAGAGAGTCAAACTTCAAAATTCAAATGGATAAATCTGAAGTTTTGAAGCTTGAAACTGAATTTTTAGGCCATGTCATCTGTAAAGAGGGTGTAAAACCTAACCCTAATAAGATTAAAGCCATAGAGAACTACCCCATTCCAAAGACCCCTACTGAAATCAAACGTTTTCTCGGATTACTCGGATACTACAGAAAATTTATTCCAGACTTTGCACGTTTACCACTGAACACTGACTCAATGTTTAAAAAAGGCGCTAAGATTAAACTAGACCAAAACTACACTAACTGTTTCGAACATTGTAAGACACTCTTAACAAATGACCCAATCTTGCAATACCCAGACTTTACACGAGATTTCATATTAACAACTGATGCTTCCAATGTTGCTATCGGTGCCATTTTATCTCAAGGTACCAAGAGTTCAAACAAACCGATCACATATACTACTGAGATACAGGTCCTCCTAGTTCAGGCAATGTATAAAGTGTTACCTATAAGTAGATACTAATCCGTAATGTTAATCTCAGCAATATGAAAAATGAATAAAGATTTTTTTTTTTTTTTATATGCATCGCGAACTCTCAACTCTAGTGAACTTAATTATAGCACCATCGAGAAAGAGCTTTTATCTATTGTTTGGGCAACTAAGTACTTCCGTCCGTACCTCTATGGTAGAAAATTTCTGATCCTTACGGACCATAGACCCTTACAATGGGTAGTAAATCTTAAAGACCCTAGCTCACGACTTACAAGATGGCGTCTTAAGCTTAGTGAATACGATTATAAAGTCGAACATGTAGACGGTAAATGTAACACAAACACAGATGCATTATCGCGTATTGAAATTAATAACGAAGAGCTTATGTCTATAGTAGTCAATCCATCTGAAACTGATCCCACGTTAGATGAATCTAGAACCATTACAGCTACAGAAACTGCTGCTAGTTCAAGAACCGCCACTGTTCACACGAATAATGAAAGCCCTATCTTGGAAGTCCCAATCTCAGGTGATCCTTTAAACAGATTCACTAAACAGTTAATTTTTAATGTCGTAGGTGATATTAAAGGAAAACCAGTAGTCACCAAGCCTTTTGATACGCACACCCGAATATCAGTTCAAATATCTGAATCCAATATGGAGGAAGATGTCATTAATGCAATCAAAGAGTATGTCCATCCTAAGATTAAAACCGGACTACTGATAAATCCCTACTTGGCTATGTATACCATAATACCTATCATTCAGAAAACATTTAAAAATTCGGCTATGAATCTTACACTAACTAAATCAGAATTAGAAAACGTTAAGGAATACTTAAGACAACAGGAGATCATTAACAAATACCATGATGGAAAAACCAATCATCGCGGTATCAACGAATGCTTTTTGGCGTTATCTCATCGATACTATTGGCCCAAAATGCGAGAGCAAATAACTAAATTCATTAATGATTGTACCATCTGTGGCCAAGCGAAATATGATCGCAGCCCTATAAAGCAACAATTTAAAGTAGTTCCGCCCGCTAGTAAGCCTTTTGAACTGGTTCATTTAGATCTCTTAACTATTCAAAGTGAAAAATTCTTAACCGTCATAGACGCATTCTCTAAATATGCACAGGCTTATCACTTAAGAGATGGCACAGCTGTCAGTGTAGTGCAAGCCTTATTAAATTTTTGCACTCACCATGGTATACCTACCTATAACTATAGTAACCGATAACGGAACCGAATTCACAAATCAACTTGTTGCTGAATTTGTGAAGATGCATAAGATCCAGCATCACAGAGTGGCTCCTCATACACCGAATGAGAACGGTATGGTTGAAAGATTCCACTCAACGGCACTAGAACATCTTCGTATTCTAAAATTAGGTCAGAAATCTGAATCTGTAATTAACTTAATGCCTTACGCCCTTTTGGCTTATAACAGTAGTGTTCATAGTTTTACTAAGTGCAAACCGATAGAAGTAATAACAGGACACTATGATCCTCGTGATCCTTTTGATGTTGACCTTTCAGCTCATCTACTTCAACAGTATATGACTAACATAAAGAAAAAATTACTAAAGCTTATAACACGATTCATGACATGTGTAGTACGACTCGAAAAGACCTCACAGACAACCGAAATAAAACACGAGAAGCTGAGGCTGAATACTCTCCCGAACAACAGATTTTCGTGAAAAATCCGTTCGCTTCTAGACAGAAATTAGCCCCTCGTTATACTCATGACGTCGTAATGGCAGACCTCCCGATTCATATTTATACTAAGAAAAAGCGAGGTCCGATTGCCAAGTCTAGGCTGAAGCGTCTCCCTAAAAGCGCCCAATTGTTACAGGACGCTCCTGACATTCCTCCTGCTCCTGTCACCAGCCCTAATGCAGGAGATAAAACTTGAAAGTCTCGGTGATGGACCTGGTATTTTACCCTTCAAACTAGGTTCAGCCAAAATAATTTCGCATTATCATTCCTTTCTACAATACGTGAATCTACAAGAGTTGCAAGATAAAGTAAATTCAATTAGTAATCAGATAGATAGTTTTAGCCCTCAGCTCCATAATAAAACTAGCTCCTTATTCGAGCCTCATTTAACTTATCTTAGAGGTAGACTTGCGAGTGTATCAGATCAGCTACAGACCTTTGAGACAATTCGTGTAAAAAGGGGACTCATAGATGGTCTCGGATCGGTGGTTAAAAGTATTACAGGAAACCTTGATTATACCGATGCATTGCACTATAACCAAGCTATTCGAAATTTAGAGAACACAGAAAATAAATTAGTAACGGAATTTAATAATCATGTCAGTCTAACTAAAAATTGGAACTTGCAATATTCTAAGATTATAGACAGTATCGTAGATAATCAGAATAAAATCGAGATTATATTAAAGCAAATTGAACAAGCCGAAGTAACCAGGGATCATGATCTTGTGAAATATGCTCATCTAGCTCAGATCCTTATTGTCCTGACTGACAACGTAGACTCTATATCGCAGGAAATGTCTAAATTACAGAATATCCTAGCTTTTATTAGAGCATCCGCTACGCATCACTCAGTCTTGAGTTTGAATGCAATTAGCGATATAGTTCGTAGATTAAATATACTTTATGTTAGTGAGAAAGTGGTAGATTTAGATATTAGAGAGTATTCCGATATAATTAGATTAGGATTTTACTATGTAGGTAATGAGATAGTTATAGTATATAAATTTCCGATTGTCCTTCCATCCACTTATGATATGTATAAATTATCTATCATTCCTAATAAAAACCATGAAATCCTTACTCCTCCATTCCCATACCTAGCTATCCATGAGAAAGATTTCAATTACATAGAGGCTGAATGCCCGAAGACAAGTAAATGGTACCTTTGTGAGGAGAAAAAGAGTCTACAGAGCCGATCATCAGATGACTGCATCCAGCATCTCATCTCGACACAACAACGAAACAAAATGTGCCGCCCCACCACCGTCATCCTAGCTAAACCAGCTTATGAAGAACTTGACGAGAAACATTACAGTATCAGCTTCCCAGTCTCTACAAAAGTACATCTCTCCTGTGGCCAGGATATCTACATAACGCTTCCAGGGAGCTTTCTCGCGATAATCCCTCAGAAATGCTACTTGGAAACGCCAGACTTCACGATCTCCAACACTAACGATCGTTTGAAGGGACAAGCATTGAAGATCACGGACCTACCAAAGGAAGACTTCGTGACCTCATCTACCGCTCCAGCACTCAAATTAAACTCTATCAATTTGGACCATCTTCATCGAACTAACGAAAAAATCTCACTGCAGACACCGTTACACTTGGAAAAAGCCGTCGACAATAGCTTATACCATACTACAATACCTATGTACGTGGTTATAGCTCTCAGTGCATGTGCACTTGTTAGTGGCCTGCTATACAGAAGATATCAATTAAAACTGACGAAGAATTCGCACAAAGTATCTGAAGTTAACCAAGCTGAACTACAAGGAGTTTATGCCATTCCAGCTACCAGAAGGGTTAATCCCAATCAACCCCCAGCTCAATTTACGACAAGCTTCAATACTCGCTGTTCTTCGGGTGGAGGTGTTACGCAAGGCTAAAGTATGAGGATCGCTGCGCTTGCATCGACCTGAATAACCAACAGTTGCACGTTCCAGCTACATCAGCATAACGTGACTCCGATTGACGTCAACCGCGCCTTCCACGGAATTTACCTAGCTTTGAATTTCATTCTTTGTTCAAACTACGAGCAAGTCTCATCATAGATTAATTAGTTGTACTCTGTAATAATTTAAGATTAAATTAGATTTAAATAAATCATATATACATAAATAAATCTTTTTTAAAACTTACCCTTGAGAGCGGCCTACGTATTTAGGTCCAACTTCGATAAAGAGATCAATCGACGAAAACAATTCTGCGTGGCAGCGTTCGGGAAACTACGTGACGTCTTCTCGTCCAAAATACCTCTATGTCTGAAGACAAAAGTCTTTGATCAGTGATGCTAGTGATGACATATGACACAGAAACGTCTCATCTCATAAGAAGGCTCAAGGTTGCTCACCGTGCTATCGAGGTTATGCTTGGTATTCTCTACGAGATCGAATCAGAAATGAGGAGAACCATAGATAAACTGGGGTCCTCTTAGCTATGTCTGTGACTTACACATTAGCAAGCTGGAGCAAGAAGTGGTAGTGGGCGGGACACATAGCTTGAAGAGCTGGCGGCCGTTGGGGCAGAAAGGTTCTAGACTAGAGATCACGTACTGCAAAGTGTAGCATGGACCCCCCCCCCCTCTCCCCCACTAGACGAAAAGACGACCTGACTAAGATGCTGATTGATAATGTGATGATTATAGTACGATAGACTATAATATAGTAGGTACGGGTGGCAACCCTACTCATATCACTACAAATTATTTATAGACGTAGCACGTAAACGTAACATGTTCAAGCCTCAATAATAATATATTATAAGTACTTAATAATAGCATTTTTCTACGAATAAACATACCTATTCGTAAGTATTTTTGGATAAGTTTCATACTAAAAATAAGAAAGTAGCATCTAAATTTTCTTAGAATCTTATAAAAGTAGTATAAAACAAGGTAGTACTAAAACTACTAGTATAAACTTATAGGTGTAAAACGAAAATTATTGTAACATGCGTTAATCAATCAATATCTAACAATTTCTTAATTTAGAACATTTACATTTTATGAATGTGTCACCGGACTCATGCTACGTAAAGTTAACTAGATATATGTATAGGCTTAAGCATCACTATGGTATGAGATTATCAAATCTAACGTCCAAGTTAGGTTAGGTTAGGTACCTTACTTGGACTATAGATTTAGATACTAGGGAACCTACCTACTATTGATAGTTGAAATTATATGAGCAAAAAGTAGGCGAAAATTTTCGGACTCTGGGTAAGCATCTGATATATTATTTTGGATAACTATTCAAACTCAATGAAAGGTTCATAGATACCTATACAAGTAAAGCCCCTATTAGCCTAGCTACACTAGGTAGATGAACACTAACTTGGAAGGTACTACATATACATATAGGCGGCACTTAGCGCGCGGTGCCGAACTTCTGACAGACTGCTTTGTATTTCAACTAATCGACGTTAGATAGCTTAGTAAACTTACCTGTAGTTATAGTAGGTGTCCGAATGATTTATTTTTAATCTAGTATTATTGGTATAAAATAAAAATCAGGACGCTAGAATCCAAATTACTTTTTTAAGTACTTAGGTACTTAGTAGATCGTGTTTGAAAAAATGTAGAGAGGTACAGCCTGTTTAATAGTTTTTATAGTTGGGTTAATTTCTAAGTTAAAGTGCTTAAGATGTAAAGCCGCGATCAGCTGTAAAAAGATTTGTTACCTAGTTCATTAATCCTGCAACTCTTACCGGTGTGTTAAATTATAAAAAAATGTTTCATACATAACTCATGTTTCAAAATATGATAAAATTGCAAGAGCCAAGAAAAATATGCCTACTTCTGTATCCCGAAGCAAACAAGCGCAATATTATTTTTTAATCCGGACATATTGCAAGCGTCAAGTTTTGGGACCACTGGTGTGGCATATATTTGTTTATTTGTCGCGTGAACTTTTAGGATAAATGAAAAGAGCGATGGATGTGTTGGGCAAACAGCATATGGGATGCTGGATATTTGGATAAAGTCACTAGGATAAAATGAATCGGGCTAGCTATTGGTAGAGATACGAATAGTAAACCCTCAACTGAACAGGACCGGTCCAGTCCGAGTAGGACTCGCGCATCGAGGACTCGAGATCTCCAAATCAACTTGGGCAAATCGGCGTTGTATGTATGTACGTTTGTCCGAGGATAACTTTCGAAGCGTTTATCCGATCATCGTGAAATTTGATATAAGTATAGGTATAGTCAACGCCAAAAGTCGCTGACCGTTTACAAACTTCCAAAAATCCTATACCTACACCTAAAAGACTAAAAGTCGGTGATCTGCTATGACCACATTATTCAGTGAACATAGTACCTAAGGTTACAGGCGATCTAATTATGTGACTTAGAAAGCAAGTAATCTTAAAAGGCAGATTTCAATAAAAACTATTTTAGATACAGAGACTTCGCATAATTTTTGCTATAACCTTACATTTATTTTTATTCACAACTTGCATGTAGTTTGTTATAAATAAATAAATATTGCTGGACATTTCACACAGCGCTATCTAGCCCCAAACTAAGCAGAGCTTGTACTATGGGAATCAGATACAGTCATATTAATTTTTTGATAGAGGATTTTTTGATGTTGAAAATCTTACCAAAGATCTCAGTGCTACACAGCACTGAAATCAGCACCTGCGTCTTAGCAGGATTTATGAGCAATCCAAACTTCTGGATCCATTCGTACACACGATGATGATGATGATTGTCAGTGGTCAGTATCACATTTCTAGACTAGGTACCAGTTCGCTTCCCTCTGTCAAATAAATAGTTTTCCCCTACCATACTGCACAGTGGTTGAAAACCTGGGTCTATATATCACTAACAATCTATCATGGGACCATAATTATGCAGGTCAGTAAGAGAATGTATGGAAGCATACATTCTCTGAAATTAATGAAAAACGTTCTGTCTCAATCTGCAAGGATGACACTAGTAAACGCATTGCTTTTCCCCATACTAGACTATGCCGACGTCTCCTATCCCGACGCTACAGAGGATCAGCTAAATAAGTTGGAGCGGTTGCAAAACCTCTGCATACTTTTTATGCATGGTCTGCGAAAGTATGACCACGTATCAGTTTTTCGCGCTCGAGATGTTCATCTAGTACGTCTCCTTTATAATATCTTACATGATCCTCAATTACCCAACTACCGCAAAGAACGATTCACTCCCTTGTATGTTGAGGACCATCTTGTGCGTTCCTCGCAACATCTTGAACTCATGACTCTCCAGCACAATACAGCTTTATAAACCAATTCATTTACCATCGCTTTTATTTATTTTTTGTTGCTGGACATTTCACACAGCGCTATCTAGCCCCAAACAAAGCAGAGCTTGTACTATGGGAACCAGATAACTGATAGAATACTTATATACATTTCTTTTTGTAAATACATACTTATAATATATAGAGAAACAACCAGACCCGGAACAAATGTCTGTAGATCTTGCAAACATTTGTTCCACGGCGGGAAACGAACCCGCTTCTCCTGCGTTTCAGCCGGCTATTTGCCCACTGCGCCACGGAGGTCGTCAGACACTATTATCAGACTATGGAATAGTGCTTATTCTGCAAGAGTTCCGGTATGTTTCCTCCGTTGAGGTCTTCAGATCCAATGTGTACAAGCACTACCACACTCTCATGAACAAAGCCTACAAAATGAGCGGTATCATGTAATACTCTATCTTTTATAAGGTATATAATATATCTTTAAGGTATCAATGTTTAAGTCTATGTAGTATATAATATTATAAGGATATTTATTACTTTATGTTATATACTATATTACCAGGGTTTATTGATGTTTAAATAATAGAAAGTAGGTTTATTGAAATACCTTAAATTTGTCTTGGTTTGGTTAGGTATATTTATTTATTTATATCTTGTATCTTGGAGTTTAAATCTCTCCCTCTATCAAATATGCACTACCTTTAATAACTGTTTGTCCGCATTACACAAAGGTTAACTGGAAGAGAATGCTATTTAGCATTAAGTTTGCTCATGTAGGTACCGATTATTTTTAGTTTGTACAATAAATAATTTTTTATTCATTTATTTCGACTTTAGTAGACCAGAGAGCTTAGGTACCTACGAACCTATGAACTATCGGAAAAATCCCATTCATTTATAGAAACGGTTCGCTGGCAACCGAAACTTTCAGTGCGTCAATAAGTCGTGAAAGCAATAACTTCACGGTCCATAGGGCACGCTTCGCGAGTAACGGCCGAGGAAATGTTTAAACTTGCCAACCGGAATTTGTTTATTGTAACTATGCTACCATAAAAAGATACGCTGAAAAGATAATACATTTCGATATCTGCAAAGCAGAGGGGGTCTTCTTATTTTGGTTATCGCGTTATTTAAGACTTCTCTGTTACTTTTTTTAGACGCCAGGAAGTAGACACATTTTAACAAGCACAGTGGCGGATTTACACATTTCCCAAGTACTTATAGACTATAAATTTTTTTTTGCAATTTAGTTGAAATTGCACAAGTAATAGTTTTTGGATACTTATATTTTTGAGCTAATCAAAGCTCAATCATGTACGGCGGGGTAATATAAGTAGTATGCTACTGGTTGGGGGCCGCGAACTGGGTGTTTTACCATAGAATAAAGTTTGTGGTAACGGAATGTACAATGAAGGGAAAGATAGTTTATAAACTTCTTTCTGCAAAACATCAGAAAGACGCCATATCTTTAAAAAAATCGGTCCAAAAATTTGTCGCCTTAGGTCTGCTGGTAAATCCACCACTGAAGAAGCATTTTATGTAATTATTAATTAAAATGGGAATTTATCACGTATGTACCTTTTTTATTTGTTATCCCGACGTTTCGACTGTTGCAACACAGTTTTAATCAATAATTACGTACAGTGATCGCCAGAGTTTGAAAAGCATTTTATGAGTTCCAACGTGAAAGAACACCACAATACATAGGCTGCTACGCACATAGCGGCTTAATTTTTAATGATGTTGCTACGCAATCGAGCCTTCAAACTTATCTGACCCCATGCCGCCGTCTCTTATTCGCAAGCGCAAGGTTTTTTCTTTCACCGTTTTAAGCACGTGTAAATACCAGTGCGAGGCGAGACGTTATTCGGAGTGGATCGTACTCACCCTGATGAAGGTTCACGAATTGAACCAAAACATTGTCGGTCGAAACACCGATAAGACGGTGCGTGATAAATCCCGTATTTATGATTATGACGTGTAAATACGCACATCAATTTTCGAAATCTTGTTCTTCCGGGCGATTAGTTGTCACTACATTATTTTCGCATTTCGCAAAGATTCCTAATTACCCGGTAGTAGGCAAGTAAAATAACTCATCTAACCTTTCCTATGTTGGTGGGAAACCAAACCGCGTAAGTAGGTAGTTTACATTTATAATACTTTTCTCAAACATGCTTGGAAATTTGAGCATTATTTTGACAAAATTGTTCGAGATAAATCGAAATTGCTGTACTGGCCAAATACATGCGAGCAACGGCCGGCAAAAGTTGTATGAAAATCCATATCTGTCGTGGTTTAGCGGCCAAATAAATTTACATAGTAAACTCGATATCTGTCGTAATTTAAAAATGGAACGATCTTTTACTCCGAAACATGGCAACCAAGGAGGTAACTTATCACAGGTTTTATTTAAATATCGAACTGGCTTGCAAATAGAAAACTCTTTATTGACAAAAAACATGAAAACTTTAACGCGGGAAAAATTATTGTTTTTCGAGTGGAGTGTGGAGGAAAGAGTTGAGGTCGAGAACTGGGCATCGAAATAGGAGACGTCAACCAGCGAGATAGATCGACGACATCAATAAGTCCGTGGGTCGTACGAAGTACAGACTAGCACAGGATCGGGAAGAATGGCAGAAACAAGAGAGGGTTATATCCAGCAGTGGGTCTTTGTTAATACATCTATAAAAAAAACTTTTGATAGGCAGCCAAGCACATATTCCTCTTATCATAACTATGTATAAAAAACATGAAATCACAGATGGACGTAGATATCAATCGGATTTTGGGTTATGATGGCGATTGTTCCTTCATTGGTACTTTGTTACAAAATATTATTTACGCATACTTAATTGTCCATGCTAAAAAGGCGAATAAAGATCGGCAAACACAAAAAGGTTTATAAAATAACAAAACACATTAAATAAAACAGGTACATTTTATTGAAAAAAATATGTACACAGCAAAACAAATAAATAATCTTATGTTGTATATTAGTCTATAAAACATTAATTTCATTGAAATAAAATACTATACATAACTACGGTAAGATTATGTACATAATACCATTTCTGAAGGAAGTGCTGGCTGTTTCTCTAAATATAATTAACAATATCCATTTAACATTAAATACTTACCTACTATTCGATATCTGAATTCACAATTACTATTCATTAGGAAAAAATTGAATCTCTACGGTTTAAATACGATGATATAAAAACAGTAAGCTATCTATGATACTCCGTCATTTATGATTTATCAGACATCCAAAGATCATTAAATATTATAAGTACCTAGTAAATCTGCACATTTAATCTAACAATGTCATTAACGAATAGAAATCTACGAGTTCGCAGCATACTACTGTCACGTTTACACACAGAATAATTGAAGCGTTTTAGAATTGATATTTTAAGTAATCTCCCTTTCACAGTCAATAACAAATATACATAGCAACTTAACACAAATACGCATTCCAACTGTACAGTCACATACAGAAGCGCAGATACAAGTTGGTTCACTCAATGCACCCTTGTACTGTTGTCGACAGTCTTTTTCAAGCTAGGTCACCTGTGACACAATCACACATCGAAGCTGGTGCATGTGTTGGGGCCCGCCGTCTAAAATCGCTTACCAATGGACATTATTAATACACAATCAACGCAATCCTTTAGAATAGAATACAATAATCATTTATTTCAGACCGTGTCCGTCAATACAAAATAAAAATAATCACAAATACTTAAATAAAATTAAAACCAAAACATACAAATCAATAATAATATAGTAAATTATTAAACGTAAATTAAAAAAATGGCTTATTATACAGTCGCATTATAGAATTGATGACTTTTTTGAGTCATCAATCCTTTAATACGATATAATATATGTACTGCAGTTAATATTTTTTATTTCATTCTGTATTTCAATTCTGTATCCATTTTTAATAATGTAAACGACATGTAACTATTGTGTTTTGTTCATAAATTAACTAACTATGAACAGTTTATTTTATTTTTGTGTCACGTTTATTTTAGTACTTTTTCTTGTAAGTTTGCATGTTTTCACTGCTAAATAGAAATATTCAACTTATTCAACTTTTGGTGTGACGTCACATGATGTATATACGTAATATTTTACGTTCTATGGACCTGTCATAAGTGACTAGCTATTTGAAAGACTGTAGATTGACTGTAGTTGTGATCAAGTCAGAGTTGCTCATCTATATCTGCTGCTGCCTGTACCACAAACAAACACTTATCGATTAGGCGACACTTAGAGTGAAGGATTAATTTAATAAATTAAAGTAACAGACATAATGTTAGTTTCTTTACGACACAGAGAACAAATACACTACGTACTAATACCAGTGATGTTTTCGCAACTCCAATCTCCAATGCCCGCACATTTTAAGAAGTTCAGTAAAATTTTAGGCCTTTCCCCCTTTATTCATAAACGTAGTTTACCAACCATTTAGCGTTCCTTCTGCCCGACTGATATCTGACAAAGGGAAAAACAGCTTAACCGAAGCTTTAATATGTTCTATACAGAAGCTAAACCACGTTTGTAAATAACACGGAATTTGTATAAACTTTGATATAATATTTATATGACTATTGTATAAAAATCTTGTAAAAATGTAGAAACGGCTGCAGTTTTTAGTACTTATTATATAAAGAAAACAGATAATATTCTGGTGGATTGTGGAAACTATTCTAGGAGATAATTTGACGTCCCTCGTATTTTATAAATAAGATATTTTAACAAACGAATAAAATTATTAACGTAAACAAACAAGTACATAGCGCAAGATCTAAAACAACAACTGTACTGTACTTATCCATTATACAACCGCAGCTGTCGGCGAAAGATCGCTCGACAGTCGACAGGCCCGAGTTATTGTCAATTACTTCATTCTATAATATCTACATTTTAATATGCTCAATATTTTGACTAGAAATCATGTTATACTTATTAATTTTCTAACAAAAGAAATAAAAATGTACACTGTATTATATAGCATAATTTCTTATCAATTTACAGTTACTAGCATTGTACAATATATCGATGACAGGTTTTGATTAATAATATTAGTTTTTTTAATATTTGATATTGAGAAAACTCTACACAAAGTAGACAACTTACTTAAATGTATGCGACGGCGGTGATTTAGAATCAGGCGCCGCATTATCTAAACATCTACTAATCAATCGCCACTCTCAACTCAACACAATCAATCATTATATAATTTTGTACAAAATATTTTAGGAACCTCCGACGCTCAGAAGGAATTTTGACCCAATATGACACGATTCAAATACATTTAACATCAATAAATTCAATATGTACAGTGATCAAAATAATTATAATACGGAATGGTAAATAATCACTGTCAATTCATATATTTAGGCATTGAAATTAATTTAATACAGAATCTCATAATTGTTCTAGCTATATAGGTACTTCTATGTTTTATAATCATTTTTCAGTATCTAAATACGAAGATATAATCGATAAAAATGTGATGCAATTTTTACAAATGACAACATTGAATCTAAAAACATTTACGAATAATATTGTGATGTCCCGAGTTTCAAACAGTCTCAAAAGATGCACTAGCATTGTCCCAGTATAATATACACTGATGAGGCGGATTTCGATCCTACAATATACTTACTTGGTCGGAACATTCAACTCGCGTCTTTGAGTCTAGCACAAGAAGACAGCGTAAGGAGAGTTGAAGAGACGGAGCTGAAGGTTCCCGCTCTGAAGACGCGGCTCGGGATGCCGCGGTGCTGGCAACTGTCATCGAGAGCTGCGCAATCTGGCGCCGTCGCCCGTCTTGTGCGGGTTCGGCGCTATTTTCACTGGATTCTTTCTGGGAATTTTATCTTTGCCCTTGATCTTCTCAAGCTTTTTGGTCCGTTTTGGAGTTTCAATGATCGGCGCGATACCGCTGACACCCCCCTCGAGCGCGGTATCGATCTGCTCACTCTTCTTGTCCAGCTCCGCCATGGCTTCTTGGATAGCGTTTTCGAGAAGCGTGTTCAGTTTTCTACTCCTGTTCAAATAAACAAAACTGTTTTAGCACAGAATCTAAAGCGAATCATACCTGTGGATGCTATCAGCTCGACACAATCTGTTAAAAAGGCGATGATTAGTTAACTTTGGGTTGGGTTAATAGTTTGATTTCACAATAATGCTGTAAAAATGAGTAAATTATAATAGGAATCAATTATCGGTGCGACCACAAAGGACAAATTGTCGACACTCCTTTGTAATCGGACCGGCGCTGCTCGGAGGTTGATGAAGTGACTCACTTCCTGTGCTTGGTCCTCGCAGCGTGGTGCGCCTCCAGCCCCTCGGACAGCGTCAGCAGCTGGGCGTGGTCCACCAGGCCGCGCGCCTTGTCCGCGCCGAACCAGCGCACGGCCCAGCGTCCGGGCTCGGCGCGCGCCGTCAGCGACCCCGGCCACGACGGATATCCCTTCACGGGGCCCCACACCAGATCTCCGACATCGAACTTGCGCGTCGTAACGCTACTTTCCTTCGGTCTCTCTTCCACGCCGGTCTTCGCATCTACCGACCGATTATCTTATTTAGCTTGAGCCAATTCCCGACACACCTCCACCTTGATTCCGACACCGTTATAACTTATTAACCAAATTTAATTGTGATTTATTGTGAGGTGTTGTGGCACATTCAAATGTGGTTAACTTTTAAAGCTGAAGTCTGCTTGCGGATTTATAGTACGAATTATATGCTAATAGATTACATTTTTTTTAATTTAATATTATTTTTAGGCAAGATAATGGAAAAGGTACCAAAAATGTGGTAAAGTGTGTATGCGTAAGTATAAAGGTATAAATAACAAATTGGACAAAAGTGAGAGTAAAGGTACCTTTTCCATTGTTCTCTGTAAGATTACAAAGGTAGAATAAGGTAAAATGAGATTTGTGCTTTACTTACAACGATGAACAGATGAAATGATGATGGCTTTACAATGATGCGTTAGTAATGGATTCCCAATTTTGAGCCAATTTTAGTTACGTTCGAATGGTGCAATGGAAAGCGACAGAAAGCCTGGTGGGAACGTTTGAGCGCTGCACATCGCTGTTGGATTCTGATTAGTTTCCAGTACACCCTTATACAGCTGTATCTTGTATTAACCCAACCGAAAGAAAACCAATGACCGAAAGTATCGCATTATGTAGAAGCTGAAATATACCACAATACAAAATCATTAACATGATCGTATTATCAACAAGTTCAATTTTGTTTTTTGTCACCGGTAAAGTATACAATCGGGAGCTGGAGTACCTACTAGTTAAAGTACATAAGTACTCATATATATATTAAGGTTATAGGCAGATATATTCAAGAGTATTCCACTTGATTGTGACAATTTGGATATAAATTACATATATATAAATACTTGTAAAATTAAACCTTGAATTTTACTCTTTAATATGGGGCATCAAGCGAATTAACAGCGAAAAAAACGGACTAGAGTAGATGCCTCCTATTTATGTTTCAAGTTGCCACATCCTTACAGAGTGAAAATTGCCTCTCAATCAAAATAGCGTTGGAAGATGGAATAGAAGTAACTTTCCATTTGCCTACTTTTCCGGTGATGTAACCTTCGCCAGGTAAATAGTCAATCCAAAACCAATACAAGACACAACAGAATGATAATTTTTTTTAAATTTTGTTAGCTGTGACTGAAGCGTGAGATGGTTCTGGATATTAGTAGGTACTGTGGCGGTAAACTTATCAATGACACACCAAATAAATGACATTTTCATGAAGTTCATGAATAAGGTCAGAAGCTTTGTACATGGAAGATATAGGGGTCTCAGTGACATATTGCTAGTGAGGGAAGTCAATATAAATATTTTATTCCAGTAAAAACATCGCACAACAATTTTCCAATACAATTTTAAGTTTTCAGTGATCAAGTCACAGATTAGGCACAGAATTAATGTTTAGTACAACGAGCAAAAACAATCGCACGCACACAAAGACGAGCGTACGAGGATCTCGGATCGATTTGTTCGAAGCCTCGACCGACTTGATCCGAAATACTCGTACGCGCGCGTACGATAATTGAATGAAAACACTTTATTGTACACCATAAAAATAAAATAAATAAATCTTAATATATAAAACAAAGTCGGGTTTGTTCGAATACTTTATAACTCAAGAACGGCTGGACCGATTTTCATGGTTTTTGATTTGTTGAATTTGTCTCCGCTCCGAATAGCAGAATAACTATTAAAATATCGGAAAAATTCACGCAAAAAGATATTATGAAGCAAAATCATTTTCTCATACAGTGATCATGATCATGCAGATAATGATCGCCGACGTATATTGACAGCCCGCGTCATATGCATGTCAAGGCGGTACGAAGTTCGTTGGGTCAACTAATTACAGATAAAATAGAAGACAGAAAGCAAATAGTACAATGAGCGGCCTTGTCGCTTTGAAGCGATTTCTTCCCCATTTAAGACTAAGATACGGATAAAGAAAGTGCAACTAATAACAATATACTAAAGACTACATAATACAAATAGACATAATTAAACTATTAAAATTATATACCAACATGTATGTATTGTTATTTTTTTTATTATATATTTTTTTATGTGATATAAAGCGTTATCTACCTAACCATGTAAAATTATGATATACTAGCTTCCGCCAGCGGATTCGCACACGTGGTTTGTCAACAAAAAGTAGCCTTTGTGTTAATCCAGGTATAATCTACGTACATACCAAATTTCATCGAAATCGGTTCAGCCGTTACTACGTGAAATAGTAACAAACACCCACGCGTCCATACAAACATTCGCGTTTATAATATTAGTGGGATCATCATCTTCATCCACAGCCCATAAGTACCCACTGCTGGGTGTAGGCCTCTTTTTGTAAACGCCACCCTTCCCGGATATTAGTGAGATTATTAGTTAAATACGATAAACATACATACATATGGTGTTTGGTAATATACTGACGATATTCAAGTGACGGTTCCTCCTACAAGTTCCACTAGTTATATTATCAAATTTAAAAGAAAATCGACTAAGTTTATGTGATTAATTCGATATAAAACTTACTGCCTACTCTTGCAATCGACATCCAAAAATAAAGGCCGTAACCCACAAAAGTGTAGATTTGCTACTTATGTCCTCTCTTTACGCGCTCTCTGCTTAGAACTCCGCTGCAAATGCGCTGTAGAAAATAAGACATCGCCGTTTGACCGTTTCTACTAAAGCCGAGCGGAGAGATGTCGGAATACCGATATGCTATTAGTTATTTTCGCATGGTATTCTCATCTCTGCAAATCTACGCTTTTGTGGATTACGGCTTTAATTTTTGGGTGTCGATTGCAAGAGTAGGCAGTAAGTTTTATATCGAATTAATCACCTAAACTTAGTCGATTTTCTTTTAAATTTGATAATATAACGAGTAGTTTTTTTTTTCGAGAAGTCTTTTTATATTTTGAGAAAACGTTACTTGAATATCGTCGGTATATTACCAAACACCCTGTATACATTTATGTGCGATACTACGAAGTTTCTGATAGATATAAGCTTTTTGCCCTAGATTTAAATGTGGCCAAGGATGGGGCTCTAGTACTGTTACTGGTAATGCATTCCGTAGACGTATTGCTCGGACGGTAAAAGAGCTGCCACAGAAGCTAGTACTAGAAGCTAGTAAACTGGCGTTTTTAGAAATAGATTTTCAGACGACCAGAGTTGAAGAAGGATGGGAAAATGAAGGAAATCAAATAGTTCCTTCAAATAGGAGGGGGTTAATTGATTCCATAATCCGTACATTGTATAGCAGGGGAAGGGCTTTAACGCGAAATCGACATGCGACAGTTTTCCCTCGTTGTACAAAATTTTACATCTGAAAAAATTTGTGATCAAAAGCGCGTAAGCTAATGATAAGCAACATTGCGTTGTTCAAGAAGTTCAAAGCATAATATAAAACGTCACTCACCATCACTGGAACCTAAGTTACTCCGGTCGAATCCTCTAGATAAACCTGAGGTTTCTAAGCCCGAGCCAGACGGCTGGTAATGTCTGGCTTGCGGTTTATCCGCAGCCATTCCCATATCATATTCGTTTTCTTTAGGCGTGTGGACCATGTTGTAACTATTTGTCCGCATTATTTTGTCTGATCTGTAAGTGGAGCCATCACCGAAATCGTTTTTCCTTTTGTATGTTTGTGCCCGTTCGTAGTAATTGGAAACCATGGGCATCATTTGCGGATTGTGAGGTGGCGGTACGTTCAAGTTCTGGTTGTAATGGATTTCTGAGGACTCCACCGGGTTATGAGGGCGGTTCTGACGCATCATCTGCATGTTCATCATATCTGGAAAATAGCAGAAGTTTATGTAATTGTTGATAGGTTATTTATGACATTAAGAAAGAAACGTAACATATAACATTGAGAGAGTAGAAGTTCCTCGTGAAAGGGTTCGCCCGGGGAAGCATTGCAGTGTTTCAGTTTGAAGGGTATGGTTGCCGGTGAAATTACAAGTAGATGAGGCAAGAAGGAGGGGAAGGATACTCCTGTATGCCTCAAGTTGATGATCGCAGAGCAGTGCATCGTATGGCACGTTTATAGGGTGCGTGACCTACGAGGCAATACTTTGTTATAGGCGATGGTACTACTTAACATCAGGTAGGCAGTTTGTCCCATATCCAGGTCGTATAAAATAAATACACTTATTGGTAGCTTTTAAATTCTTCCAGAGAGCCTCAATTTTTTAATATTGGAACGTATTGTCAGCAGATAAAAGTTCTCACGGTTGCTATATTTATATCTGTCCCAAATTGTATCGAAATCTAATCTGTGTAAAGACCACAATCTTAAAATGTTCGCGTAGAGTTCAATTAAATATGTTAGTTAGATTTTCATCATCATAACCCATAGCTTGTCTGCTACTGGATACAATATCTCTACCACACATTAACTGCTACCACATTACTTAGCTACTCTTAGGTATTGATTCTTCTTACGTTTGCTTGCTTCTATTTTTCTTTTACTATTTTTCAGTATGACTTTGCTACCACATTCATTATTATCATCATAATTGTACCCCTAAGCAGCCACTGCTAGGTATAGGACTACTCATTATTACGTCATTCTCTGTGATCTCTTGCGAGTCTCATCCATTGGGGATCGTCCTTTAATCACGTGAGGTTCGAACAGGGGGGGGAGAGAGAGAGAGAGAGAATAACATCACGATCGATCACGGTGGGGGGATGTTGTACATTTTTCCTGAAATCCTGAGCGAGAGAATTTATAGTCTAAAAGGCAACATAACAACAATATTTAGGGACCCCTTGACACCCAGCTACGATTACAATGTATTTCGAACATTGCGCGGCTGGAGTGCCTTCTAGCCAAGTGTCCAGTTCGTCTCCACTTTAGCCTTGCGATCCGCATATCCACGTTCACAACTTTTGTGCGACGTCAAATTTCGACATTGGGTCCCCCAATGGTGGATTGCCCAAGAGCCAAGTGATATACCGAGCATGGCGCGCTCCATTTAGCGTTTGCGCGTTTAGCTACTCTGATCTTATGAATCAGATCGTGTTTCTTTGTGAGCAGCCATGTCATGGCACCGTTAGTAAAAATGACAAGACACATTGGTTAAATACTTTAGTGTTCAGGCATTGAAGGATTCTAAGTTACTAATAGCGATCCATCCTGGATACGTCTCTTGTATCTGGGAATGTGAGTCAAATGATAAACAATGTCCAAGATGTTGTGATACCTGATACTCATGATGAGAATCCCCTGTGGATTGTAATGTTAATTTATAACTATTTATGTGGCTGTTGGATATTGTTATTATTTGTTGCTTTGTGTTATAAACCAAACAAGCTATACGGTAGGAGAATATTGAGTTATACAGGTTATGTTGTTATATCTTTCTAAACGCTTGGCGCTTAGTTCTCTTCAAACTTGGGTAACTGAAAATCCTACTTCCATCTCACTCACGCTACATCCCGTTTCAGTGACAGACAAAGCTTTATAATAATCATAATAATAAATCTTTTTGTCAGGAAACAATAGAAAAGATGTTAAAACTTAATTATACGGCCCATATAAATATTATATACCTTAGTGACTAACATACATATTATAATACTTAAAACTATTTACTGACGAGTACAGTCTGTGCAGTACGACGTTTGACGCACTCGCGCTGTGTCGTGTAGTCGCCCGCGAAAACGACGAAACAACACACTTTGCGGCCAAAGCACGTCCCCCACCTTCGTGGAATAATGTTGGCGCGACACGTAGAGCAGCGTCGTAGGTATGACCGGGCGTAGGAGACAGCTTTACTAAACCTTTGAGTACTTACTGTGTGAATCGTTGTCCGTATGGAACTCGTTCCTGGGTGTCGGCCAGCCGTGTTCACGCGATTCCGCCATGTCCTGCTCGCTGCTCGATACGCACTGGACCATCGCCTGGAAACATTGTAGGAACACACGTTATACACACTTTTCATACTAACAATTTGGAAAATGAGCGAGCAAACTGGAGAAGGAAATATTGTAAAACTTCATTTTGAAGAGCAGTGAATAAAACAGCGCTATTTTATTTCTTTACTCGATAGTTATCAGAATAAAGGAAGTTTTTTGAATAAAAGGTGAAGGATTTGTGTCCTTCAAATTCAAAATAAACTGCCAAAAAGTGTCACTTGAATGTTCAAGCCAAAAAAAATGCCCGAAAAAAATGTGGAATCTCATTAATACCTTAGCCGTAAATAAAATTAAGTCGAATAGTGTCCCACCCAAAATTTTGTTAAACAATCAAGTTATTACAGACGGAACACAAATTTGCAATGCTTTTAACGATTTCTTTTCTTCGATTGGAATTGAATTAGGTAACAAAATATCCACTAAATATCACCTTCACTCTGGCAATACGTTAATGTATAGCCCTGAATATGTGCACGACATTACACTTACTGAATTTCACCCCTGTTCAACTAATGAGGTAATTAAAATTATTGAAAACCTGAATGAAAATACTAGTACAGGCATCGATGGTATTAGTACCAAAGCACTAAAATGTATAAAGAGCTTTATTGTCAAACCGTAAACAGACTGTATAAACAAATGTTTTGAACGAGGCATATTTCCGGATAATCTTAAATTGGCAAAAGTGACCCCTATCTACAAATCTGGCGTAAAAACTGATCCCAGTAATTACAGGCCCATCTCCGTATTACCGGTTATATCTAAAATTTTTGAGAAGATAATCTACACCCGTCTGAATGATTATCTGTCTGATAAAAAATTTCTCATCAAAGAACAGTATGGATTCCGGCCAAAATCAAACACGCTTTCGGCAACCGTCGACCTAATAACAAATATTAAGACAAACATTGATGCAAGAAACCTATGCCTAGGGATTTTCATTGACCTTAAAAAAGCGTTTGATACGGTAAGTCACTCTAAACTACACGAGAAACTAATAAATCTGGGTGTTACCGGAAAAGCCTATGACCTTCTTTTATCTTACACCACTAACAGGCAACAAATAGTAAAAATAGGCGACTATACAAGCACACCCTGCAAAATTACATGTGAACAAATGTTTGTATAATCTACACATATTTATTCCGGGTCTAGATGTTTTTCTATCTATTATACGTTTGTATTATCAAAAAAAAAAGTTTATAAGTATTCTATCTGTTATCTGATATCCATAGTACAAGCTCTTCTTAGTTTGGGGCCAGATAGCGCTGTGTGAAATGTCCAGCCATATTTATTTATTTATATATATTTATATTAAAAAATATGTACTTCACCCGCTGCATCTATGTATGAGAAAATGAATTATCTTCATTATTTCTTTTTGCGTTAATTTTTCCGATATTTTAATAGTTATTCTGCTATTCAGGGCGGAGACAAATCCAATCAATCAAAAACCATCAAAATCGGTCCAGCCGTCCTCGAGTTATAAGTGTTCGAACAAACCCGACTTTGTTTTATATATTAAGATTATACATATAAACCTTCCTCTTGAATTACTCTATCTATTGCTGAAAACTGCATTAAAATCCGTTGAGTAGTTTAAAAGATCTAAGCGAACAGACAGCGGAAGCGACTTCATTTTATACTATGTAAAGATGTATCATTTTAAACCCAACCAAATAAATGTTGTACAATTAGCCCAACAAAAGATTTTTAAGTTTCTCTTGCAAGTGAATTTAATTCTATGAGAAATGAATATATCAAATGAAAAAGGTATCACGGATCGCTCAGTGTATTCTACCGCCTGTATAATGGGAAATGTTCTGAGGAGCTATTCGATCTGATCCCGTCGTCCGAGATTTTACCACCGCACTTCTCTCCAACGTAATAAAGCTCATCCACATATCATCGACAATTGGGTATCGCGCACCACACGTTTCACGCGATGTTTTCTACCCCATACTTGCAAGATGTGGAATGAGTTACCATCTAAGGTTTTCCTATGAGGCTACGACATGGCACGCTTCAAGAGAAATATAAAGAGGTTTGCACAGGGTAG
This sequence comes from Philereme transversata, assembly GCA_963924445.1. Lineage (NCBI taxonomy): Eukaryota > Metazoa > Arthropoda > Insecta > Lepidoptera > Geometridae > Philereme > Philereme transversata. The sequence goes on from OZ004353.1 coordinate 13,674,232, forward strand.
GGAACGCATCGACAATACCCCGGGTGTTGCCGGTGTCAATAGGCGACGGTGACCGCTTACCATCAGGTGGGCCGTAAGCCTGTTTCCCCACAAATAACATTTAAAAAAAATCTTATTATTTTATTATCCTATATCCCCATTAAATCAAAAATAAACCTCAACTCAAACTATGTGTTCTTTAGAATTCCTCATGTAATATAATAGTGAACCTTAAATTGTTAATATTCTACCTGAATGCATGTATGTATCAATGAATTTGTGTCAAATAAATTATATTATATTTTAGCTAAGTCCAATGTTATTTTATGGACATCTCAACTGGTTGGAATATCCATACAATTTGTCTAAGTAGACTTAAGCGCGTCACACACCATGAAGATGCTATGATATTTTATGTTAAGATAAAATATCGCTCGCCATGCAATCATCCGTTTCTCACTCTCATTTAGCATCAGCAACATCCATGGATGTCTGAAAACTTTGAGTTTTCAAAGGCAAATCTGAATAAATATTTGCTAGTCAGTTGAAAATCCCAGTACTTATTGTTATAGTAAACTTATGAATGTGTAAATTGGTACAAAATGTAACTCACCGATGAATTAGCGTCCGCCGGCTCGGGTGACTTGGTGGTGGTGTCCGCGTAGTTGCCCTGCGTGGACACACAGCGCTGCGCGTACAGCCTCGGACTGGCCGCCGCTTCGAGCGCGCCCAGTGGACTGTGCGTCGTGGTATCAGGCGGACTACTGCCAGAAACTGCTTGCGTATTCGGAGACTTCCGTAAGGTTTGCGTCGACACAGAATGACGCACGTGCCCAGAGTCCAACGGACCAAACTCACTCATAAACTTCGCGTAGCCCTCAGAATTCTCAATCTTCATCTCCTCTTGGTTTGCCTTTTCTTTGACTTCCTCTTGTTGAACGTTATCCGGCGGCATTTCTATAAAATTTCGCGTTTTTTGCACAATTTGTTTACCGATCAGCATGTTCGGATCGATGCTCAGTCGCGATTGATTCCCGCTCTGCAGGTTTAGCGTCGACATTTGCGTGTTATGCGAGTTCGAGACGAGAGTCGTCTGTTGTTGCACTATAGTCGTGTTCTGATGGACGAAAGTGGAATTCCTGTTATTGCCTTGTTTCGGCGAGACGGGTACCATCACGGCTTGGCCTAACTGATTGGTTTGAATGAATTCCTGCGCTTGCATATTCCCCGATCTCACTTGTTGACCGGTGTTGAAAGTTACATTAGTCGGACTCAGATTGGCGAGTAGCGGACTTAGCTGCCCATTGAAATTGGGACTGTTCACCATGACTTGACTGTTCGGAGAGAGGAACTGGGCTCCGGGGCTGTGTTGCGACTGAATGATCTTGCCCTGCTGATTCTGTGCTCTGATTACTACGCCGCCGTTGGCGCCCGTAAATACCCCAGAGTTTTGCACGGGCGTTAGGACGTTTTGTCCGTTGACCGTTTGCAATTGCAGCTGCATCGGCATCCCCGTAGAGTTGTCTTGGATGATAGTGGTTCCGTCGGCTGTCATCATCATCCCGCCTAGGTTAGGCACTATGAATTGCTGGAACGCTGGGAAGTTAGACATCACTCCGCTGGCGTTGTTGATCAAATTCACCGGTTGGAGTAAATTGATCTGCTGCGATGGTGAAGTGTTTGTGATGATTTGTTGAGATCCATAATTGTTTGTGTTCCCTTGGCCGTTCATAACGATGTGTGCAGGAGTGCCTGACTTCCCGGGGACGATGGTCAACGCTTGCAACATGGGAGTAGGAGAAATATTATTGTTGGGAGATAGTTGGAAGCTTCGTGGCGAGAACTGTGGGCTTGTATTGTGCTGAGGTGAGGAGTGCACCATTATATTGCTCTGATTTTGTTGTGGCGCAGTTATTTGCAATACGTTTGTGATATTAGCAGCTTGGTTTCTCTTCTTCTTGCTTCTTTTCTTTACACTCTCCGGAGACAGCATAGCAATTCCATGCATAAAATTTTGATGGTTTTTGACCTCCATCTGTCTTGTGTTTTCATTCGTTGATTGGCCGGATACGATATTGCTCGTGACCAACTGTGGCATTGTCTGATTTTGTTGTACTACTTGTCCGTCAACTGACATCATAGGGTTCTGGATGACGAACGGAGCTTGCAACGCGTTCACCACTACTGTCGGTTGGTTGACGATGGATGGCATGCTTTGACCCGAAGCGCTCACATTAGTCACAGAACCTGAATTGTGCCCTGAAGCCATAGTAGTTATCATCTTCGGTGGCGGTGGAGGCATTTGGTTGTTTGAAACTATAATCTGTCCTGTTGACGATATCAAGATTTGACCGGGCGATGTTCTTTTGTTCAGTTGAAGATGATGTGACGCTGTCTGCGTATTAATTGACTCCGACTTTGACGGTATACTACCAATGACATTTTGAACCATTTCAAGAGGCGATTTCGATATCATGTTTTGAGCTGTCGTTCCTGCTATATGGAGCGGGTAACTCGTTGGTAAATTGACAGAGTTCAGGAATGGATCGGGCTGGTTGTTCGGTATAGCGTAGGTCGTGGCCATGTTGACACTAGGTGGAGGAGGCGGTCTTATGAAGTTGGCTTGTGCAGCATTTATGGACGTGGTAGCGGTATTGGCTTTGCCGGCTAACACTGAAGTGACAGTATCCCGCGTTACAGAAAATCCACTCGCCATGGTCGTCACAAACGTCTGGACGTAGCACGCCTGTATCAGCGAGTACGCGGGACCGCCACCCATGTGTGGAGGTGGACAGTAACCTGGCATCGCATTTTCTGATTTCCTTCTAGGTTCAAGCCTCATAAGTTCCTGAGTTTTGACGGCAGGCTTCACTCCCACCATTGATATGTTATCCACCTCCATGAGATTTTTATTAACATTATGGTTAGAAATGAAATGCATCATTTGCGTACCGGAAAGCGACTGAGTTGCAGGCGGGCCGGGCGAGTTGTATGGATAGCCTTGATTGCTGCCGGGCGTGGAAGGATTACTGTTGAAATTATCTCTGTAATTGTTGGAATACGGGTTTTGCACGTGATAAGAACTCGTAGGTAGCATCTGTGAGCTGCTACTCCCACTGCTATGCGGCGTGTCAGTATTTCGGGAGCTGTTCGACAGCGTCGGGGAAGGCTCCGGCTGTTGCATGGTTTCCGAATGCGATACATTACTGGTGCTTACAGTACCAGCTTGAATCGGACTGCAATTCCCATGAACGGGATTTCTTTCGATGAAAGTGGAAGACGTGACTGGGTTATCGTCAAAGCCGTGCTTCGGACTGGAAGTAGAATTGCCATCTAACTCCATGCGGTACATATTATGTTTCATATATTTGACGCGCATTGGGTTATCGTTGAAATCGGGTCTGTTTGAGGTGACGTTGCATCCTTTGCAGCATTGCTGCATGCTGTTGTCAGCTATTTTATCTGATAATACGCTGCTGTCTGGAGTTGTATTGGGAGAAGGAGAAGCATTTGGCACATTATTTCTGTACATATTGGGCACTTCACCCGGCTTCGGCATCGTCCTAACTTTATCCATCTGTTGTGGAGCATAGTTAGAATGATTGGAATTATCGAATTGACCTCCGTCGTATGATGAATTCATGCCGACTTGTCTCGATATAGTGTTATTGAGTAACGCCGTTTGCTGGGCCAAATATCCGCTGGGGTCATCCATGAACGACGGGACATTATTCGTCATATCTCCAGAAGTATTCCCTTTTGCTTCTTGGGTTAGTCTCATACCGTTGTTTAATGCTTTATTTTCTGCTGGACTGTTTTTCTTTTTACCTACCTTGGCACCTTTTCCTTTTTTCTTATTAGTTTCTATTGCTGGCCACTGCTGGCTCATTATGTTGTAATGCTGGGGCAAAGGAGGCACACGAGAGCATATCCCTTGAGGGATGGCTTGTTCGTTGCTGGAAAAGGAGCTAAATGAACTGGAAGAATCCTCCGATATGTTAGCATTTGGGTCTTCATAGTCTGTATTGTCTAATTTGAGTAGTTTTGGACTGGGACTGGTGATTGGATTTGAGTTGGTACTGTCAGTTCTCTTTACTTGCCAAGGAGGGGTTTTAGCAGGATTCGTTTTGATCACGGCACCATTCTGTATGACCAGCTGTCCTTGCGCCGTATATTGGCCTTGATTTTGGGGGTTATTTTGGGTTGTATTGTCTGATATTTGAGTTCTATAACCCTTCATTGCCATTTCAATTTGTTTTTGATTTTGTTGGATGAATATTTGTTGCTGTTCGTTTATCTTCTGCATTACTTCAGGTGTCAGCGCTTGGTTCAAGCCGCAGAACGTTTGGGACTCGTCTTCTTTTGGATATTTTAATTGCTGCATAGTTGGATGTGTCGGTTTTTCTTTCCTTTCTTCTTTTTGATCTGGTTCAGGATTCGGAGGCATCATGCCGGTCCCGTGTTTGTTGTAGTTGCCGTGCATAGAGTACGCCGTATTGATACCGATTATTTGTCCGTTAGCGCCTCGAACGGGCATTCCGGACGAATTACTAGAATTATTGGTAGCTGCCGTATGTTGGTTTGGTTTTTGACCGTCTTGCTTTTGTTGCGTTATCCAGCCATTGTTGACGGTGATGTAATGAGAACTTTTATGGACATGGGTATCTTGTTTGGGATCATCCTGAGTGCCCGAGTTAAGTACATGTTGCGTTGGCGCGTACGCGGGCAATGGCTGCCCGTTACCGTTGTTGGGAGCACGCTGTGGGATCATGCCTGAATGAATGTCCCGATTTGGCTCGTTGTCTTGAGGCTGAAACAGTAATAAAAAATATATGTTGACTAAAACTTTTGACCAACACAGATGGAGCTGTAAACAAAACAGGATCAGACTGTGGCTTTCACTGCCCAGAAACTGTGAAAGAAAGAAAATACATTAATTTGATCCCCCAAAAAAGTTACACAAAAAACAAGAGACACAGTAAAGAAGTATACAAACAATAATAAAAAAAACTACAACAGCCCCTAAACAAAACGACTACAGTGCTCATGTCAGACTCTTGGTCTCCTCTTTCCAGTTACTAAGTGCAGATTTAATTCCCCCTTCCCCCGCAATAGAATAAGATATACAATAGACAATAGATACAGAATTAAGTGGTAAAATTTCTATTCATTACAAAGACGATTGCCCAGTTAAGTTCCCACGGAAAATTTAAAATCGTGCCTTATCTATTTCATCATCATCATATCAGCCATAGGATACCATAGGTCCACTGCCGAACATAGGCTTCCCCCATAGATTTCCAGAACGGCCGATCTATGCGGCCGCATCCAACGGCTCCCAGCTACCTTATCTATCTTGTTTAGCGAAAAATAATTAAGAATGAAAACATAAAAACAAAACAGAATTAAAATATCGACTTACAAAATCTATGTTGGCGTGAATAATACCCAATCTAGTTACAACTAGTAAACGGGTCATTTGCCAATTTCAAAATGATGCATTGTACAAGTGCCAGCTAGCAACAAATAAAGGAGTACGGCCGGAGGCGCAGGCACCGCGGCTGGCAACGGTTCAGCTCTTATCACGGCTATGAATACTTAATAATACACACAAACGTACCTTGAACTCGGCGAGAGGTCGTTCCCTTTGCACCATCAGTTGGGACACGCTCACATTTGCCGGGAAACCGGGTCTCTTTTTCATTTTTTTCTTTAGTACCGCTACTTCAGTTGTCGCCACTGAAAGGGAAACGATATAAATTTTATCTCTGTTTGATGAGTTTTAAAAGCGCCGCGCGCCTTAAAGATTTCTTTTTCATGGTTTTAATCGTGTCTTGATCCTTTTACAACAAGATGATTTTACTTTTATAAACCAACTAATTATACAAAATTTGAGTATGTATTTGGATGCTCAATCAACGCTAGCGAAGCCGTGTGCAGAAATCTAGTAAGTTAACAAATCGTAAGTTATCATGTTTACACAATAACAATCGAGTAGAGCTCCACTCTACTCTAGAAAACTTTACCTCAAAGCAATTTATAAATAGCTACACGCTCGATTTAAACAACCAAGCCTAGGGGTCAATCTGCTAAATGTAATTGAAATTGGAGTTTTCAATAAACAAACGTACGCGACGTCATTGAGTTGGGCGTCGAGAGACCGACCGGGTGACTTTGTAGTGCTCTCCAGACGACCTAATAATTCCAAAAGAATAAAGGTACTTTATGTCTCTATCTTCAAGAACATTTAATAGCTACATCAACATTTAATTTTTTGTTAGAGCAAGCCATATGCCATAAGTACGTTATTAAGTTGGTTGATATTCTTTTATAGGACAGTTACTGAGATTGAAAATTTCTATTATACATTTGGAATGAAAATCCATAAATAAGAGTTTACTTGAGCCTATTTTATTGAACCGAAATCTCAACCAATGAAACGCCAGATTATCAACGAGAGAAATGGAAAATGCGCGGTCTTAATACAAATACGACGAGGAAAGAGCGCCCATGATTGACCCATTTAATGTAAAGCGATACTGAGGATAAACATCGCAGCCTTCGACAGCCGGGTTCAATCGATATTCGTTCCAACTCAAATCAAACTTTTAATTAATGCTAAAATAAAGCGAATCATACACCGATCAAGTTAATTTACGTCTTTTGTTTTATAAGAGGGAGTTTATTAAAATTAAAAGTCGCTTTTGTAATTCTATAAAGCTTCATAATTAGTTAGCGAGCCAAGAATAATACCGTTATCTATTTGCACATTATCTGGCAGATTTGCAATTAAAATACGGGTTGTATGCTGGCTGGGCTCGGTAAGGGTGGTCTCGGAGGCGCCGGGCGTCGGGCGGCGGGAGTAGAGTAGGTGCAGGCGAGGGTAGGGGTGCGAGAGCCGCGAGCCGTGGGTGTGCGGGTGGCGCGACTCGTCAGATCAATAGTCGGCGGGGTGCGCGCCCACGCCACCGGCCGCTCTGCACCACCGCCGATTGTTTCAAATTACACCCGCCTTTGTTCCCGCCACTGATCGAGTCGCCACAGTTTTTGTTTACTCTAAACGGCCAACTTCCTTTACGGTAATTACGCGATTCTGCGGCTCGCCGTATAGACTTCCCGATTTACCGCTCGCCCGTCCGCTCCCGATGCTTAATCTTGTTTACGAGCCTTATCTTCCTATCGGAATGGATATCGGAGCATTTTTATTGCTCTTACAATTAATGTAATAGCTGCTTATAACGTATAACAGCTATGACTTTGTAAGGTTTCCTGCGGTTAATGGTACTTGGGCCAGTTACAGAACCTTTTAGATAAGCTTTATCATTTATGGAAATGATATAAAATGTTACATTGGAAATCTCTTGTAGAATAATTTACAGCTGCCAAAAAATTTAAATAATGATCTCATTATGATTGTTTAACGATTAACCCTGCATAATAATGCGCGTACCACTAGAATGTAAACAATTACTACAGAGAATAAGTAAGAATGTTTAGTTTCTCTTCATTCGACCGAAAGGCATTAAAAATCTAGCTTAGTATGCAAAATAAAATTTTTCTTAAATAGTTTTAATGTCTGAGAACACCAACGTTGTTTTCAAACGAATTAAATTAAAGCTGGTTGTTGTACAAATATACAGGTGGAGACAAGGCAGCTAGGATTGCAAAGGGGGTGTTGGGTGAAATGCAGGTTGTTACTCCCGGACGGACGGCTGACGAAGTGCAGTTACCCGCTATTCATGCCACACTAAATGCACCCCCTTACCCCCTTCGTCTCTCGCTAGCTGCCACTTAACAACAAAGAGACCGCTCTACCCTCTTTGTTACAAGAAACAACTCAGTTCTCTGACTCCGAACAACCACTTTTCAGTGTTGGCTTGCTCCCTCTGAATGGATAGTGGCAACATATCTTGCTTTGAGCGGCAACAATATTTGTTCTGAGATTAATCGCATTCACGTGGAATGTTTCATTTCAGAATAAAACAAAGAACAGCGAAATCACAAAGACTGGCGACGATACTGCCTCAAATGTACTTACATTGCGAAGATTCGTAACGTGGCACAATCTTAAACATGTGAAAGCAAATCGACCCCTAAGCTCGTAAAGGACCGGCCGTACCGTATTCAGAAAGAGAATGGGCCATTACATTAGCAAAATTGTTGGTTAAACTCTAACGGAACATCAGTTGGTAATGAGAAAAGACGAGAGAATGAGGGAATCTAGTTAGTGTCAACGGCACGGGCCGGTAATGTACGGGACCCCGGTTTCCCGGCTAATCCCGTTCGGTTCACACTCATGTAATTGGATGAAGGAGGGCCGAGCGCGGAGATTGCGCCCGGAACACCCGCCCGCTAATCGGATAATAATGCTCCCGATGAACCCACTGTGAGATGAACCCGTGCCGTTTAACTTTGCCTTTCGTGCATTCCAAAAGCGCATTCCGTCCCTTGCATGCACGATATACAACAGAGATATGCGTGGGAAGTAAAGGATCATCATTACAGGAATTACAGCCCTTGATAGTGACAATTTAGTTACGAATAATTACTGGATGTATGTAACGGACGCTATATTATTAACATGAGACGCCCTAATTTCTTTAGATGCAGGTTTCCATTTCGTTTAAATAAAGAATCTTGCGTTCGAAATTCCATACCATTGAAACTTTATCCAAGTTTATTCAAACAATAGAATTTCAAAGCGTAACGAAATGAATTCTTAGCTTCGTAAACTCGGGATATACGAGTAAAAGATCTAGAATTGCTTTATGAAAGTTTAAGGACCGCATTCCCGGTGCGCATTTAACCGAGCTAAATGATAAACTAAAATGAAATAAAGTAAGAATATAAAAAGCAGTTTCTCTCCGCATCATATTAATACTGATGCTATACTACATTTGCTATACAGAATGATATAACCTTCTGTTGTTTCACCAGCGAATCTCTTCCTATTCCACACTTTCCTCCCCTTTCATTGGCATGAATAATAATTTGTTTATTGTTATCTCATTTCTTGTTGCCTACTCGTCAAATTGAAGATTGTGTTTCGTCAAATTATTTATTTTCCATCCCGAGACTCTTATCTTCGTTCGGCAGAAATATAAGGATCAATTTTGTACAATTAACAATTCTCGTTAAATTGATTGAGTGAGCTACGGTACCAAATATTTCCAATATTCGAAATGTTTGAAAGATTCAAAGGAAATGCTTAGTGAGGAACAATTATTTAACGTCCATTTTCGTTCCTTTTAACGTTTTGACTTTTGATGCTACCTACGATGATGGATGGATCGTTCGTCTGTTATTCCGCAGTGCAATTTCGTTTCAAGGCATATTTAAAGAATACACTTTGTTCTATTTGTGCATCATATGAAGTGTTTATTTTATTTACAGTTTGACCCGTAAAATAGTGTAAGTAACTTTTGTGCACAAACATGTTTCGTCATACATGCATTTAATTATTTTATTTTTACGTTTGAAACTAGCCACTTATTGGCACTTGTATGATTTGATCTTTCAAGTTACCTTTCTTAGGTTCGATGTTCTGCGGGGGCGGAGTCGCCGGCGACTGCGCGCGGGCTTGCAGCGACGCCAGAAGTTTCCTCTTGTGGTTGCAGAGCTTCGTCAGCTCAGCGCCGGATGCCGCTTGATATGGCTTACTCACCACCTTGCAAAATCAAAACAATGGGTTAAAATAGTCAACGAAAATACTATTTAAAAAACTATTGCGTAGTTGTTATGATGGAACAATGCATCGCAGAAAAAGATAATTACATACCTAATAGAAATTCACATAAAAACATAACGATTCGTACCGGAACGGAAGCATTCTGACTGCGATGATCTACCATAAATTAAGTAATAATCATTTATTCACTACATTTAGTTTTCACAGTGAATCGTAATCAAGCGTCGATTTAACCGCGGCTACTTCAGAACCATCGGTTCAACCAATCATCGTGCGTTGCATTTCCTGATTTCACGCCAGCAAACTACTGGTTACGATCTACGGATCTAGTTCACAGATCTAACATGAACATGACTCATGGAACAGGTTGGCGTAAAAATAAAACAATTTTACAAATTGCTTCCTCTACCACTCTACATGAGCGTGCGATGATGATGATAACATTTTTGTTATGCAATCCGTTCCAAGATTGCTAATGGCTCCATTACCTCGGTTCCATTAATCTTAACACATTTGAATTGGAACGTGTAGTGTATCGTGATCGCAAACTGGTGCATTGTGCTCGCATTTGCAAATCACCTTTAACCGTAGGCGGTCGGCGCGGAGTACGCTTAAGCTGAGTGTGCATTATTGGATTTGGTTGGGACAGTGTTGTGAACCGTTGTGCTAGATCGGTGAGCGCGTCCGCCATTCATTACGGACGGACGCCCACTGTGCACGGTTGCACACGCAAATTGCTCACCGCTCGCCCGCTGACACAGCTGCATATGAGATGTACACGATGTTTGTACAAAATGAGTAAATTGCCGTTCTTGTCATCGTCCTAAGTAACTGCTTGATGGGGTTAGCAAGAAGATTTTCTAATACGAGCATGTTCCGAATAGTAGGAAAAATTAAGAATAATATGAAGTCATACCCGGGCAACTGATGTAAAGTATCGAAGCTTGTTTTATTTGGCAGACATTTCGTCTTACAAATAAAATCACTATAGTTTCTGAAGAATAACTTTACTTTGACGCATCAAAATTGACAAGAATTATCAAACTGACATCATTCCTGAAGCCAGATTGAATGTGCAGCAGTGTGTAAGAGTACTCAAATTTACAGACTTCCTTATCTTTCGCAAGGAAGAGGTGCTCAATCCGCATCATTATTTCTATTAAGCTTTTCTAATAAACCCAAAACAAATCCATTTTAGTATGAGAGACGTTATAAAACAAAAGTAGTTACTATAATGGTCTACTCTCCATACATCACCCTCAATACATTTTCATGAGCCGTGATTTGATCAGAATGAGCCATTAATTCTAGCGTTTACACCAGTACAATAAACAAGACAGAATTAAGTGCCTTCATGCGGCAAACAGAAGGTTGTGTCCGTCCTTGTGCCCGTTAGCGGACAATCACATTAAAACTAAACGTCGAATTATGACATAAGGGATAGGCATGATAAATGTTAAATTTTATGTGTCGCAGTCGACCATTCATTTCGAGTCATGAATGATTCATAAAAGTTCAGCGCTATCTAAGGACATCTATTTACATTTTAATGGAATAGATAAAGTATAAGAGAAAATGGAAATGCATGTAGATACAAGATAATATTATCTACTAAGCTATTTCAACGTAAGTAGTTTCATTTGAAAATCGGGACCAAACACTGCTCCTCATTAGGTATATGTTTTATAAGGGTTTTAAGAGTATCAAATAATTGACTGCTTGTTGAAACATACAATGAATAAAGAGCGCTTGCGCAGTCAGTTTATTTTTGAATTTATCTAACGCATTGTTGTAGCCAATAAAGAATCTATGTTTTTTCTTTGTTTCAATGGTTCTTTCGAAACATAAGTAAAACATTATCTTAATAATAGGATCATAGAGCAATACAATGTGTACTTACTACAGAATCCTGCAGACAAATTTGCGGAAGGTTTATACGAGTAATTAAATTGAACAACAAGCCGTCATAAATTGAAGGCGCTTTGTGCGTTGTTCGACAAACCATTTGACATTCAAATGTTATCGATTCGAATTCTAATGAGCAGTACTCATGGGCAGTGCCTTATTTTTGTACAGAAAGCGATATAAATAGGTGAATAAGTCTTATTTGGTGGCCATTTCTATTGCAAGCCATTTAGTCCGGTCAAGTTAGCCAAAAAAATAGGAGTAGGTTAAAAAAATTCGCATATAGCTGAAAATTAGTACGAATGTTCGGAACACCATTATAAATGAAATGTAAAAAGTCCCCATCGATCCCACACTTGCAGGAAAAATTATTCAAGATAAAAGTGCGCAAATATAGGTTTTTTGCTTTTTTTAGCCAAACGTTAAGTTTTATGATAAAAATAGATCAGACAAAAATTATAGATTATGCAATTATCTTGAAAATTGTCTCGTCAATATTTCTCCTAAACGTCACCGTTTCTGAGATACAATGGTTGAAAAAGTTGTATTCTTCATAATATGCACACTTTCCACGCCACCTGGGAGGTAGTGCACTTGGCGCGTTTTTTTAACGTAGTTTCCCAGATAGGCCTATTCCACAATCTATTGTGATCCCGTTTAATTCAATACTATTTAAAAATATGTAAAAACTGCTACTATTGAAAATGATGAAAGCCGTGTGAATTTTATAAAATTTGGTAAAATATTTTTAAAATACTTGTTAAAGTTTATACTAAGTATAAGTAACAAGTACCTATAGCTCAATAAAACGCATTGATTGTCACCAGCACCTATTAATATGTACCATAAATATACTTAGGTCTTACCTAGGTATTATAAAACTATATCTCATATAAGTGAACTGTATCTAATATTAAGTTCTTTTGAGAATAAATCTTTAAACCGATCTACAATTTTGGTCTGACCTATTTTTATCATAAAACTTACCGTTTGGCTAAAAACCGCAAAAACCTAGAATAATTTTTTTTTGCAAGTGTGGGATCGATGGGTACTTTTTCCCATTTCATTTATAATGAATGGTGTTCCGAACATTCGTACCAATTTTCAGCTCTATGCGAATTTTTGCACGTTGACATGTCTATTTTGACCTGACTAATTGACGTGTCATTTGCTTTTCTTTTATATCCCGAGAGATAAAGTTATTCACATGTTGAAAAATTAAACTAAAACACATGCGAAATATAAAATTAAAGCAGTCTATTGCAAAGTTACAATCCCACATTAGAACTTGATGTTTCGAACCCGCTGCTTTTATTCTTATGTTCAGTATGTGCTACTGGAGAGCCAAAAGTGCTTTCTGACAGTTCCAAATTAGTTCTAAATTGGAATAATAATTTTGTCGTCGAGTGTACACGGATTCAGCATTGTCTGCAACATGATCGGAACAAACAGGCACAATTACCGGTAACGACAATACAGTCTTTGTCGATGCGAGAGTTAATAGCGAATCCACCTTAATGGGATGTTCGTCTGAGTGGACAGATAGATAAGCCAGCTGCACAATGCGACGGGTCATTTCAATATGAATGCAATCAACGTGATGGACGTTCGACACACGTCTCGCATGGAACATGTCGCGCTAACTAATGAAATGACACTGCACTAATTAATACGTTTCAGTATAGGATTCAGTGGATGGATATGCATGCGGAATGAATTTGCTAAATAGAAATAAAAGACAACGATAAGGCCAATTACACAGATCGGAGATAGAATATCCTTTGGAACTATGCACTTAATGCTGCACTCATAAACTGCTTGCGTGTTGGGTTGAATATCGCAAACATTTTTAGTTAACTTTTGTTTGTACTTTACTGAGCAAACAGAAATGTTAACGCTGACGGTTTTCGATGAGGACGAAAGAAGAACCAGTGCAAGAGTAGTGGATTTATTCGACTGGTATAACAACGACAAATGTGATGTGGTGTGAAAGAGAAAATGCTTCAGCCGTGGGTGTTACCGGATAAAGACAGAACGAGGAAGTTAATTAACCTGAAAGGTACTATTGCAACCATGTTATATCGATAAAACACCAGTCACTAAAGATAGACAGAGAAGCAATTTTGGTCGTTTTATTTGCGTGCGGCAGCTGAATGTCGAGTAATTTGTCGGCGTTTCGTTGAGGGTTCGCCACTAATTAACGGGGGACATTTACGGCTGCCAAACTTGCCGTACCCGCACAGCCTTCCTGCCACCTCCCCTGCGGTGACACGGTGCATTCTCTGTTCTCTCGTGCCTTATATACTTCCCGTGCAAATGGTTATTCTGTTTTAAATGAGCACGATGATACGATCAGAGTATAGCGTTTTCTCACTATCTGTTATCCGAGGCAGAATTAGCACAATATCGCAACTATACTAGTACGCCAAGTTATACTAGGTAATAAGCCAGGTTGTGTTTTGTCAAACGGATTGCATTCAAGCCTGGCTCGCATCGGCAATGACAAAGCCTTACCGGGTACGTCAAAAATTAAAATCATTCGGTTAGTTTAGGTTGTACACATCGATTCGTTTTTATGTATGTAATCGTACACCGATTATGATGTCCTAAAGAGGCATGAAAATGCAAACTATTATGCGTAAAGCTCTGAGCTAGAGTAAATTATTATGTCGTTGAGAGTCAAGCGGGCGTTAAAGTAAATAGCGTTCCCCTTAGCACTTAGCTAGAATCTGGAGCGCTTTTAAAACTCTTTATGTAAGGAGATAATACACGCTTCTAAGTATTGCCGAGCAACAAGACTTTAAATACCCACTCAGCTTTGTATTGATACAATTAGACAGTCGCTAGGGTGAGGGTCGCGAGTCGACGTTGTATTATTGAATATCGACGGCCTTGACCCAAATAACATGGCCGAGGAGGGATGCTTATACGCCACAAGGGGAAAACTTTCAATAGTAACCGGTTTAAATAGAAATGTTTTTATTGCTTAATCCTTTCAAATTGGTAGTAGCACAGCACTTAGCCAATTTTTACAGCAAACAAACATCTAATTTATTAAGATACGGTCTGGTAACCACCAAGCTCATCAGTTTTTATACGTTTGGTAAACTTTACAATGAGTGAGATGCAAACAACTGAGTGCTACTCTACAACCTGCTTAAAGTGAAGAACAAACACAGCATTCTAGTCTGACCTATGAACAAGATAATGTTTGAAAAAACAAGACAATAAAGAAAAAGTTTCAGAACAATATACACGTCAGGGAGCAAGTCGAAGGGGCATATAAGTCTGTCAATGTATACGGCTCCATTCCGCATCGGGAGCCGATCTCCGGCTTACAATGGTCAATAAAACAAAGCTTGTAGATTGTAGACAAAGCCGGAGTCGGCGGCAAGCGTATCTCACCATCGCAGGGGCAGCGGACCGTGTCGCTTACGGCTGTCGGTAAATACATTTATTGTGCCATATGCATGCACGGCCGCATGCAACTCGCAGCATACGCCGTGCCGCGTGTTATTAGCTGACCAGTAACTGCCACTGCACAGTCAGTTAGGCGCTTGGTTTGGGTTCATGATTAGGGGTACATCTTCTATAAGTCTATTAGTAGTTAAGTCGTGCCAAGTTTTCGATCAAGCCTTTTTAGACTTACAGTTTCACCATGTCCGTCATTCTGTTACATACAGCCGTTTTACTCGTAGACGATTAGTGCTGGAAACCTTAAATTTGGCATGATGATACATTTTGGTGACGCCTAGTAGGCTATGGAATCAAAACTAATAAAACCCAAGTTTTATAGCGGTATCTCCTCTACATCTAAGTCTTCCCAACAACAGTAGGTATATGGTTTTAATAACACTATTCATTACTGGAATCTGTTTACAAAATATTATGTAGGATCTAAGAGCCCATTTTTATGACAGTCTTGTCTCTTTACTACCAGCCATTGGCTGTAGTCGACCAATTTTTGTCTGTCATAATACGTATTCTACATCCGTATTACTGATTACGAAAGCATTCACGGTCTGTGGTGCGCTTCCATATGTGTGGTAAGCTTGAAACTCGCTTAATAAACTAAAATAAACCAGCGCCTGAGCATGATATGTCTCTGACACAATAAGTGTCATCACCAGAAAACATTCTTCCGTTGGTAAACGATTTGCGTTCCAGGTTCTTTCTTATTCTAAGAGAAAGTGCCAGAATTAAATTTCACTTAAAATTTTAAAATAATAATATTATATGTACGTACTAGTGTGTATTATTGACTACCTGATGGCTAATAATGATGCATAACTTCAAATTATCCAATCAAATCGATTACCTAATACATTCAATCAAGTCTTACAAAACTGGTGATTTACGATGATTCATTATATAACTAGTGGTTTTGTGAGAATAGCAGACCTCGCGTCCCAAGTCCAAAAAGTAAATTACTCAACAAAATTAACGAAGAAAGTACAATTTTAAATCAAATTTTTCAATCGGTTTACCTATGTAAACTTATTGACATAAGTTTTAGCGATTACTTCGTTCCCTTGGTCCTAGGAGCTCTTATCTGGTGTCTACGGGTTCGTCTCGAGAAGGCGTAGAGGACTGCGAGTAGAGTGTAGAGGATTAGTATAGGTAGATATAAATTTTCCGAAATTTAAAAAATTCTATCTGTCCATATATAACGTTCCATACATATACAACCCTCCACTCCCCTCTTTTGGAATTTTTTTCACAACATCTTGTGTTGAATGAAGTTCTTAGTGCCTCTCAAATGTGATTGAAATCTGTCGATAAATAACGCTACAGCAAACTTTCCCTCTATTCCCCCCTATTTTCCCCTCAAAGAAAAATCACGATCGACTAAAAAATTTAAATAAATCAAGGAACTTGTGTGCCAATTTTCGTCAAAATCGGTTGAAAAATGCGACCTGTAGTCGAGAACACACAGACCCGTACAAAAGCATTTTTGGCCAATCTCGAAACTGAGACGCTTCGCTCGATCGGCCAATTATCAAGCTACATGTTTAAAAAGGTAAAATTTATTATACCGATTTCTAATTTCTATACCAAACAAGGTTCCTATCGGATTGGAATGTTACGTACTGCCCTGCGCTCTGCGCGGTCGCCACTTTCACCTCGCTCTGTGGGAAAGTTGCCAGCAGCGTTTAGAAACCGACGTAACGTTATTTAAACTATCAATGTGGACGTATTTGGTGTTTATTCTTGGTGTCACTTCTGGTATTTAAGTAAATACACTTAAAATAAACATCGAATGGCGATGAACATCAATATTGCATTTGTGCCTAACCAACAAAAGAGATATTGCCAGTTGAAATCAATAAATATTAATCACCGATCAATAAGTTGAAAGTTGTGATTGAAATCGGCGGAGGCAACATTGAATACAAGGATCGTGACCTCGATCGATCGCTTAAATGTCACTTGCCGTGTGGTTGCCACGCGGAAGAGCCACGTTTTCTTTGTTCTCCCAAGAAGACAAGACAACACAATGAGATTCCGTGGTAACAGCGCGAACTTTCCGATAAATGGAAATCGTTTAACTGACGCTGGGAGGAATTGTATGATTTTGAAATGTCATGGGTCCACGGCCCTTGCTTGTGTAATTCTCACCGGGTTTCAAGAAAATATTGATTTGATGTTATTTCATAACTATGATTTTTCGAACCTGTTTACAACCATTATTGTGCCAAAATGCGTTCAATAGAGAGGTTTCTAAAATCAATAACAGTTTAAACATGCGTTATGAGTTTTGTATAACATGTTAATAAGCTGGAGGAATCTGGTAACTAGTTGGCGAAAATTGACACCAATCCTTTCTACTGAGACCATAACTGCGGATTAATGTGGATGGATTTTTATTTTGAGCTTTTATCACGGTCCAATTTTTGAACAGCAACTAATTGTAATATTTGACTGCCTCCGTGGCGCAGTGGGCGTATAGCCGGCTGAGACGCAGGAGGTAGCGGGTTCGATTCCCGCCACGGAACAAATGTTTGCATGATCTACAGATATTTGTTCTGGGTCTGGTTGTTTTTCTATATATTATAAGTATGTATTTACAAAAAAAAAGTATATAAGTATTCTATCAGTTATCTGGTTCCCATAGTACAAGCTCTGCTTAGTTTAGGGCTAGATAGCGCTGTGTGAAATGTCCAGCAATATTTATTTATTATTATTAACCATCTTTTAGCAGTCCGGCAAAAAGTTAAATAAATCAATACAGCTATGATAGAATAGAACAGTCCGTGACGCAGAAGCGAGGTTTTACAGAAGTATTAAAAAAAATGTATACCCATTTATAATTTGTTTGATCTAGTCTAGACAATAAATACTAGAATAATGGTCTATAAATGTCCTGGCACAACTGAAGTACGATGGTATCAGCCAGGGTGCCTACTCAGCGCCCGAGGGTGCGACAGGAACTACCTCACGATTCACTGCTTTCAAGACATCAAGCTTATAAGTGTATTTTATAACAGGGCCTCACTCACTATCTGGATATAAAGAAGTTAGCTGTTGATGTAGCACCGTCGTGGACTGAATTCTTGCAAGATTTGTACTTTACATAGCCAAGTACCATGTAAATACAACCAAATAGAGCAAGGCAAGATAAATAGATATGTATTTTTAAAAATCTTAATCGGTATTAGAGCTTGTTTACGCCAACAGCATCAAACGCTAATTTATACCCGTGTAATTTTATGTATTGTTTGAATATCTCATGCAAGGTAAATTATGCAAATTGGTAGCTTAATAGTCGACGATGGAGCAAACAAAGATAGCCAAGAATGTAGACTTGTAACAAGTTGAATTCAAAATAATATACCTACTTACTGTCAACTGAATTGTATTGTATCAAAACTATCAGCCGCACGTAATGAATATTCATATCGTTATTACAAATAATATCGCCAAATCAGGTTCTAGAAACGACTCGTGGCATACCTAAAAATCTAACAAAGTATCAACACAACAAGTTTATATCAAGGATTCCTACATTGCGTACCTATACTAAACGTGTACCTATTAAAACTAACGACCTTGACGGAACAAAAACATGTTTAAATTACAACTCTCAGGAGATTAAAAGAAACTAAATGATTTTAAAACATTTAACAGGTGTTATAATATCGTTAGATAAAAACGCAGTTAAAATCCGCGTAAAAGAAGATTGACACATTATATATCTTTCGGAACCAAATGGAAAGAGCATAATCACCAGGCACAGTAGACAAGGCTCTTCTTTTACAAAATTAGTTTTCGAAATACGGCGCGAGCGATATTTATTACCTAACAGATAAGCTTGTTAAATATTAGTATGAAAACATACATTTCTAACTTTATAGCATTATTAAGAATAGCTCAGCATTAAGGATACAAATCTAATAGCTGTCATGTAAACTAAACGTATTGCAACTGGATTGCAACAGGATAATCAAAACGGTTCAACTCGAGAACAATGCATAAAGTGGGCGAGTATTGACTGACACTCCCGATCATACTTTAGTGCCTACTCATTTTTTAAGCACAACTGCACAATGCTTTTAATAGAGGGAGGAGCGCATAACTAGTATAAACCATTTATAAAACACATAACCCTCGAGGTTAATAACGAGTTTCGAGTTATTTGCTCTACCTGTACTTATTAAAACGATATTGAATTCCGCAATTATGTTTTATAGGGTGGTGATCGGAATCAGGAGAATTTAAATACAGCCATCATAAAAGCAATGTATGCTGTATTTATTTACAGCACAAATAATGCGTATTATACTGCCCGTCTGAATCCCAACAAAAAACCAGCGCCACTGCTTTGCACCTTGATGAGTAACGATGACCATGTAAGTAGAGATAAATACTCTGCGTTTACGATCAAGATAAAAATATAAGCTTCGAGACTTCCATTTTAAATCTCTATCTTTAAGTATTTAAAAATGCATAACTTTGCATAAGACGTTGGTATATTTAGTTCCATAAATCTCAGATGCGATCCATATCATAAAGATGTTCAAGAACCGTTACCTCCCTGCAATCCCATCGACCAATGACAGAACGAAAAGATACGAGTGGATCAATTCACTGCTCCGTCTGAATGTGAAATCGAGATCATGCCGAGTGTACATATCTCAAGACGAATGCTCGGAACAAAGAGGAATCGATGAGATTGCCGGAGTGTGGGTACAGGAGACGAGTGCACCGACCTCCCTCCGCCTCCCCACGGAACGCGGTGCAATTTGTACATTTCAAGTGCACACAAAGGCGAAGCGAGGAGGTCGCAGGAAGCTTTGACAGAATTAACTTGTCGCACAACTGCGAAGGCTCACCTTTATTGGATCGTCTCAAACGGACGACCAACGCGGCCCGTTTAAACTGAACAAAATTTCACATATACATACATATAAGTATTTTATCTGAAATATCCCTTTGAACAGTGTTGTTCAAAGCCAAAGTTCAAGTTTAGTAAAAAAGAACAATTTAAAGAGGTAAAAGTAACATAAGCATTTTGTTTTACAAAATGTATGTGCAAAGTTGCTAGTCAAGCTCGTTAAGTCCAATTTGTTTGCGAATAAATACAGAAGTAATGCTAGGCTAACAAACCAAATAGCACAGCGAAACCATTGTAAACAAAGTAGGACAAACTGGAGTAAAATAACGAGTTTACGAGTCACTTGCTAAGCAATAGGAGTGTGTTCTGAATAAATATAATGTCGCTCAACTCCTTATAATGGTTTTCTTGTTATCATTGACACGTGTGTCGTGGCTCCAAGTCTAATAGAGTAGTCTACTCAGGCACATTGGTGAATAGCCGCCTTTCAATATTAGATTAGATGGAATTGGAATGTAGGTAGGGTAGATAGAGTTAACTTGACAACATTTGAATATGTAACACGAACGTAGTGCTCCCATTACCGAGTTATATTTTTACAAGGTTGTTTTTTTTTTATTCATAGACCGATAGGGGACGTAATATTTGACATAATCAGGTACGACTAGGTTCGTCCTAGTATATTTGTAGAGATATCAGCTTATGTTCCATTTGAAGTGCACTGTAATTTGTTATTATTGATCGAGCGAAGCGAGATCTCAAAATCAACTTGGGCAAATCGGCGTTGTATGTATGTATGTTTGTCCGAGGATAACTTTCGAAGCGTTGATCCGATCATCGTGATACATAGGTAGGTAGTGATAGCACAATTTTGGTGTGACTAAATGAGCTAAAAATGTTGGGGGGTTGTTGAGATATTGGGGTTCAAGAGGGGTAAAAAAATGAAAATGAGACTATTAGGTCAAGTAGGACGTCAAATGAAAGGTCTTCATCAGGACATTTGAACCCCGTTTTTATTTTTAGTTTAATCCTTGGAGTTTTTGAGTTATTAGCCATAATAAAGACAAAACTCTGACAAAATTTACAGAGTACACCAGTGACTCTACTGAAATTTGGTATTCGTGTAGCTTTAGTGACACAAATATAGGCAAAAGTCTGAAATCCAGAATAACTGCAATTTGTATCCCAAAAAAGTCTGACCACATTATATGAACTCCCGTTACCTGTAATTTGAATGAAACTGTAGGTCAAGTTTATTAATTTCGTGGCACTGTTTTGACAGTCAAAGATTACAAATATTTTTTTTTGTTTTAATCGGAGACTTGCGTGATCTCAGTTCGGGGCGAACCACTAGTTATTATAAACTCGGAGAATACCGTCTACACAGATACCTGTATTCTCCGAGTTAGTCCGATAGTCCGTAGATAGCCGTAGTATTCTCCGATTATAAACGATTCATATTTTGAAATATCAACGAATAAAACACTAATAAATCCAGAGGACAGAGCGTCTTACGCTGGCTGTTTTGTATGTTCTCAGTATTGATGGGCAATATTTTATTTTTGGATCATTGATATTTTGTGTGATAAAAACATAAATCATGCTGCTATGATATTACCCACATAATTTATCCGTTCACACGATGTGTCAAGGTAACGCTAGCATGGTAATTGCCCTAATTTATTAATGTCTGCCTCGCCTTCTGTGTTAATTCGACTCTTCACTTGATAATTTTGCAACATTTTATCAATCACATAAATACATATACTCTAGCCTTCTCAAAAATACTAAATTTGCCGAATAAAAGACATCTTACCTTAGAATCAAAACTGAAAGCGGTCTCGGGTCTAAGTGGACAGGGAAGTCCACATTTACACGTCCCCGACGTCTGGAGGTATTCCCGAAGTTGCGGTAGAGTACTCAACGCAGTACCGCTTGGACTGCAAACAAAAACAGAGTTTTAAATTATTACCGCTAAGCAAATGCCCACTTTGTGGTTTTAATAGAAAACATGATTGTGGTAAACACATAACCCAAGCGAAGGAGGGGCACATAACAACGCCCAAGGATCTGGACACAGACACTGTGATGGTAAACATATGTTGTGCTCAATATTCAATTTGGTTGATTTCAGTCTTTAAAAGCTTGTTTGGGACAGATGCTTTTATAATTCGCGTGCATATTTTAAAGTAAAGGTTTGGATATGTTATTTGTATTCATCGCCGCCGATAACAAGTTTAACTAATCGGATTCCGTCTTTTATTGCTACCTCAAGCTGTATTTCTGATAATACTAACACAAAGCCTCTGAAGTTATATGATAAAGATCTAAGTATGAGTGACCCAAGTTGTTTTTATCTTTGAAGCCAGCTTTATAAAGAAGCTTGGTTTTTTTAATCGCAATAATAATTACCTACGTTTATTTAAAACGTGAAATCAATCTGTGTATGATCTTCAAGGTTGAGATAAAAGCAAATATATGCCTACTACACGCGATCATGGTCTTATCGTCACTCACTATAACGGTCAAAATGTTTTCATGCATGATTCATCAATATTTGAATATTCATTTAATCCACTGGATAGTAGTAAACTCAGGTTGCAATAAACGCCTGTTCACTGGTACACAGGGGTGAAAATCATTGACTCGTGTAAACGATTGAGAGGATATTTGCTGAAAAGCGATGCAAAAGCATCTAGTCAAGCGTGTTTGTAGACTCCAGTGGAGCTAATCACGCGGCCAACTGCGCCACCGCCCGGTCAATCGATATTTAATTTCTAGACCCTTTTACCTCGCATCGTTTCACTTTAATGGGGAAAATGAAAATCTATGCCTCACTCAACAATCAATTTAACTAGATTTATTTATCAACTTTGAGAAAAAAGTTTTGATTCGATGATCAACTAGGTTTTTTCTGTTTGTTGGTTTAATAAATAAACTTTGTATAGAGAATGAGAGGGTGAGTAGGTAACATTTAATTATAGGAGCATATTAACATTTTCACATAGTGCTATCTATATCTAGCCCTAAAATAACTGAAATTTGTACTATGGGAATCAACTGTTAAAATACTATTTTTGCTTCTTGTAAATACAAACTTATTGATCGAGCGAACCCAGATCTCTAAATTAATTTGGGCTTGAATATGAATATGTATGTTTGTTTGTTTGTCCGAGGATAACTTTCGAAGCCTTCATCCGATCATCGTGAAATTTGATATATATATAGGTAGGAAGTGATGGTACAATTTTGGTGTGACTAAATGAGCTAAAAATGGGGGGTGGGTGGAGGGGGGTTGAGATATTGGGGTCCAAAAGGGGTAAAAAAATTAAAAATGAGACTATTAGGTCAAGTGGGGCATCAAATGAAAGGTCTTCATTAGTACATTCAGACTCTGTTTTTATATTTAGTAAAGTCCTTATAGTTTTTGAGTTATCAGCCATAATAAAAACTGAACTTTGACAAAATTCACAACGTACTCCAATGACCCCACAATGCTGTAATTTGGTATACGTGTAGCTTCAGTGACACTAATATAGGCAAAAGTCTGAAATCCAGAATAACTGCAATTTGTACCCCAAAAAAGTGTGACCACATTACATGAACTCCCGTTACCTGTAATTTGAATGAAACTGTAGGTCAAGTAAGTTGGTTATATATTTCGTTGCACTATTTTGATAGTCAAAAATTACAAATAAGTTTTTTTGTTTTTATGTACTCGCGAGATCTCAGTTCGGGGCGAGCCACTAGTAATATAAAGACAAACACCCAGAACCGACCAACATGCGAACATTTGCTCCGCGACGGGAATCAAACCCGCAACCTCTCCGCCACTGCACCACGGAGATAGTCACACGTAGTATATTATTTTCATTTATTATATTAGTTTATATATATATAGTATAGTATATTAGCTTCCGACTTTTAAGTGATATTATAAATTCAGAGTGATTATAAAAGAGCACAATCCGCTTACAAACTACATAGAGCATACTTTGCTTGCATCATTACACGACTATTCGCTATACAAACAGGCTCTTTGATAAACGCTCCACATGATAATTCAGAGCGATTGTTCACGGTCTGGTACACATGGTAAAGGTAAACCGCGACCGCAAAAAAGATTTTTGTTTACCCGCTTTTTTGTTCATACGCGGAGTCTGCGGCTTTGACCACTATACAGGGTGTTCGCGGTCGCGAAGCGAGTAAACGCGGGTAAATTCGCTTATTGCAATCGCGTGTTACGTTTGGGGGAGCGTTCACTTACTAGTACGTAGACAGCTGCCGATAATAATTATTTAACACGCATACCCTTTCGCACCTTGCACACAAAACACCGCTACTTATATTATTGAATTTTTAAGTGATGCATAATTGTTTATTAGAGTTCTCAAGTATATGGTATAAAACACATATAAAGATATGCAAATTAAGAGTATAATGGTGTGTCAATAATAAAAAAAAACCGGTCAAGTGCGAGATGGTTCCGTACCATTATCTATAAAAACAGCAAATCACGTTTGTTGCATGGGAGCTCCCCTTAAATATTTGTTTTATTTTAATTCAATTATCTATTTTTAAAGTGAATATATAACTAAATATTCTGTGAATATTTCAAGCGTTCCCTGTTGCCGTTATCAGTATCGAGCAAAAACGAGCAAAAAAATCACGTTTGTTGTATGGGAGCCCCCTTAAATATTTATTTTATTGTTTTTAGTATTTCTTGTTATCGCGGCAACAGAAATACATCATCTGTGAAAATTTCAACTGTCTAACTATCACGGCTGTATCTCAGCCTGGTGACAGACGGACAGACAGACAGCGGAGTCTTAGTAATAGGGTCCCGTTTTACCCTTTGGGTACGGAACCTTAAAAAGTAGCTTAGGTCTCAATTCTGGTCATAATCTACATATTTTAATACTAAATTTAATCAAAATCATCGTTCCAATAGCCGTTATGACGTGAAAGTGTAACAAACAAACAAATAAATGAACAAACTACCTTCGCAATTATTGATCGAGTTATGAGACATCTCCAAATCAACTTGGGCAAATCGGCGTTGTCCGAGGTTAACTTTAAAACACTTTAAAAGCGTTGATCCGATGCCACAATCCGGGTAGTGATGGCACAATCCTGGTGTGCCTAAATGAGCTAAAAATGCTGGGGGGGGGTTCTTGGGATATTGGGGTTCAAGAGGGATAAAAAAACCAAAATAGGGCTATCCGGTCAAGTAACACGTTTAATGAAAGGTCAGTACATTTCGTTCACGTTTTTATTGTTAGTTTAAAACTTGTAGTTTTTAAATTATTCGCTATAGCGAAAACTGAAGATTGACGAAATTCACAGGGTACACCAGTAACCCCTCAGTGCTGAAATTTGGTATGCGTGTAGCTTTAGTAACACAAATATAGGGAAAAGTCTGAAATCCAGACTAACTGCAATTTCTACCTCAAAAAGATTAACCAATTAACATGAACTCCTGTTACCTGTTATTTGAATAAAACGGTAGATCATGTAATGGTTATGACTTCGTGGCACTATTTTTTTGGCAGACTCAAGAGATCTGAGTTCGGGGCGAACCACTAGTAATGTTAGTATGATAAAGAAACTCCCAGACCCGAAACAAATATCTGTAGATCATGGAAACATTTGTTCCGCAGCAGGAATCGAGCCTCCAACCTTTCGCGTCTCAGTCTGATACTCGCCCAATGCGCCACGGAGATCGTCATAATAATGTTACGAGCTGAGGGTTCGGGATAAAATAATGGGAATCGATTTAACCAAAATAACACTTTTATTCAACACGATGACGATGAATACACGAACTTGGTCACACGTATCACAACACACTAATTCACACCACTGGTGCACCACTTAAGTCACCGAAATGTTCGCACGTATAGCTAAATCCAGACTGACTCGCGAGTAACTACTGTTCACGCGAGACCCTTCTACACGTCAGTCCTCCAGGGCCTCGCTGAGACTGACTCACTGACTGTCCGGCCATCTCTCCGGCCTATTTATATCGCGCACATTTCGATTGTTCGAGAACGATCTCGATCGTTCCAGGAAAGGGGTCGGTGTTTCGACAGAACGACCAATCCCCATTGTGCGCAACCGCAGACAATAACAACAATAACACAGCAAGACAAAAGCGTTCGAGAAGTTTCTATTATTACTCATTGTTTAACAGCCTCGGCGTAACAATAATATAAGTAGAGTAAGCACACTTCGTTGTTATGTTACAGTAAAGACAGAACGTTGTATAATCAAATGCAACCGCAGTGTCTGTTCCTAAGAAAAATAGCTCGTGTCTAAACAAATACCTAAGTATATATATATTTACCCGCTATAATGTATCGCCTGACTGAGTTTGAAACATAGTACAATACTTGATCGAGTAAAATAACATGTCGCGAAATAAGAACAATACCTAATATACTTACTCGTTATTGCACACCAAATAAAAATACAATAATGCAAAGGAAATATACAATAAATAAAGTTAAAATGGGCGGTCTTATCGTTAAAAGCTCTTATCCAGACTACCTTTGGAAGGACAGTATTATAAACGAAAAGCAAAAGACGGCTACTAAAATACAATATATTAGGTCTTTACCTATGAAATTGCCGTTTTGTATAGAATAAGTGACAGTACCTATGTATTTTTTAAACTTTTTTATTTCTGTTATTCAAAGTAATCACCCATGCAATCGACGCATCTTTGCCAACGCATTGGCAGTTTATTGATGCCCTTCTTGTAAAAATCAGCTGGACGGGAGGCAACAAACTCTTCAAAGGCATTTTGTACTGCCTCTCGGGAATTGATTTTTTTACCCATTAAAAAGTTGTCTAAATTTTTGAAAAAGTAATAGTTGATAGGTGCAAGGTCTGGTGAGTATGGCGGATGAGGGAGAGCTTCCAACCCCAGCTCTTGCAGCTTGGAGACTGTCTGTTGTGCAGTATGGGGTCGCGCGTTGTCGTGAAGGAGCAGTAGGGACGACCGATTGACCAAAACTGGTTGCCGATGTGCAAGCTTCTCCATCATTGTCTCCAGTTCTTCACAGTACACATCTGCAGTAATGCTCATGCCGTTTTGTAAAAAGCTGTGGTGAATCACACCCGCACTGGACCACCAAACAGTGACCATTACCTTTTTAGGGGGCATTTTTGGTTCAGGGCATTGCTTTGGTGCTGAACCAGGATCTTACCAACTTGCTGAGCGCTTTCGATTGTCGAACAAAATCCATTTTTCATCGCACGTAACAATTCGGTACAAAATTCCTTCATTTCTTTGCCTATTGAGCAGCGCGAGGCAGGTCTCGACGCGTACGTTGCGCTGGCGATCGTTAAGTTCGTGGGGCACCCATCTATCAAGTTTTTTTACCTTGCCTATTTGTCGCAAATGGATCAAAATTGTTTTGATGCTAACATCAAAAGCTGCTGCTAGCTCAGCTGTAGATTGAGTTTCGTCAGCTGCCTCAAGCGCCTTTAACTCATCATTGTTGACCAAAGTCTCCGGACGACCACGAGCTTCATTTTTCAAGTCAAAATTTCCAGAACGGAACCGGGGAAACCAATAACGGGTTGTGCGTTCGTTTGTACAGTTCTCTCCGTAAACGTTTTTGATGTTACGTGCCGTTTGTGTCGCGTTAGTTCCACGACGGAACTCATATTCCATAATTACACGAATTTTTAAAGTATCCATTATGACGAAAAATGTTCAAATGTAATGAAAATACAACGCTAATCAATAAACAAAAGACTGAGTTTGTAAAAAGAATGTCATGTTTTTAAAACAAAATTAATTTTAATTTAGAATACAAAGCCATTCCAAACTTTTTTCTATTTGAAATTACTGAAGAACGGCAATTTCATAGGTAAAGACCTATTATCATACCTAATATACATAAACACATAACGAAACTTCCTCGCCTAACAATAAACCTATACAATACTTGTAAGGCTTCTGATTCGGAACGGAACGGAATTTAGATGTAGAACATTACGAAAAAAAAAGAAAAATACTTGAGAGCAAAACTGTACAATGTAACTATGAAATATTATGAATGTATAGTAACTTCAAGTTCAACTTTGAACGCCCCCATAAAGTAGGGGCGACATAAAAAACAAGTGGCTATCACAATAGACCTCGTGGCCGTAGTGAAACTAAAGCAGAAAAAACGAATAAAAAAAAACTTTATGTAAGTATTTATTTAACCACATCCCAAAATGTTGATGTTTTTATTCAACAAATAATAGTTTCCTATCAAATACGCTAATTGCACATCAAAATATGCACTCCAAAAGAAATCAAACTCGACATCATATTCTATGCGCCCGGAATGCCAAAATATTGATAGCTTTAGTTCATTTTCGTAAACAGAACAGTATTTCTGGTCGTTATTCTAGACTTCTGAGATGAACAAGGAAAATATTAGTGGCCTGTTTTGATTATTTATTTTTTATTTTTGGGTTACACGTTTTGTTAGACAATTTGTTTATTTGTTGCATAATCACAGATTGGCGCTATAGTAGTTTTAATGATGGAGATATTATACGTGCGTTATTTATTTTTAAAAATTTCCCTATTTAAATAAATATAAGTGGCACCACGAATTTTTCACACGTACTTAAACTTAAATTTCAGTCATTAATTGACACTGACTTTTTGGTCCTAATGTTTGTTTTGTTATATTGTTGTTCAGTATTCTTACCAGACACAATTCGTTGATTAGTTAAACGGCATTCACTGCCACAATAAAATTATTTAAGCCAATTTAAGACGCATCTTTGTGGATGTGTCATACAATTTCAAGAAAATAAACGTCACAATATGTATAACAAGCGGACTACAGACCCACATCCTTGAATTATGAATATATGACTAATCGTATCTGCTAGTAATTTATCCTCTTCGATAGCCTACCTGATGCTTTCGCTTTCAGCGATAAGGCCGCCCATTGTACTATATTTAGCATTAATTAGTTTTTTAAGTATTACTCTTTTTAAGTTTTATTTAAGTATTAATTTGTAATCTCAGAGCAGCCAGACCTATGTAATTTTTTACCTCTGAAAGGGCCCGTTCGAGCTAGCAAGTACGCATACGTTCCTAATACACATTGGCACTATATACATAATATCAAAATTCCAGCTCGCTAAAATGACGTAGGTCTGGCTGCGCAGGGATTTTAGTGTAGTAATAATATTTTACTAAGTATTTGTGAAGGGATAACTCAACACTCTTGTGTTGAACTCGACCGCGGCGCGTAACGTAACAAATGAAATGTTTATTTTTGACCGGCTGATTTATCAGAGAGTTATCAACTGGATACTTTTTATCTCGGTACATACGAGTAAAGCCACGGGCGGATTCTAGAATAATATAAACGAAGGTAAAGCGTCTTCTGCGTCCGGTGCAACCGGTTGAGTGGTAATGTTTTTTTGATTTACATGGTACTTGGTTTGTTTATTTATTTTTTGTTATTCAAGCTACAAACAACAGCATGTTTGAGACATATCATATCTCAGTTAAATGGACCGATGTGAAAAGTTATGAAAAAAAATATGGGTTCATTCTACATTATTTCTGTATACCTAGGTACTTTGTAAATAACTAATAACTATGATACAGGCTCGGCCTAGTTTAAGTGTACCTAAAGTAAGTGTTTTAGTGTGGTGTGTGGGATTGTATACCTAGTAAGTACCTTACCTATCTATTGCATTTATAACATACTATGTAAGTACCTACAATCTGCATATACATGTACCTGTGAAAATATTAGTCATTTTGTTATACTAGTGGCTCGCCCCGAACTGAGATCTTGCGAGTCTCCCATAAAAACCAAAAAATATTATTTGTAATCTTTGACTATAAAAATAGTGCCATGAAATGCATAACCAACTTACGTAACATACAGTTTCATTCGAATTACAGGAAACAGGAGTTCATCTTAATTGGTTAGCCTTTTTTGGGGTAGAAATTGCAGTTATTCTGGATTTCAGACTTTTCCCTAAATTTGTGTCACTAAAGCTACGAGTATACCAAATTCTAGCACTGTGGGGTCACTGGTGTACCCTGTGAATTTTGTCAAAGTTCAGTTTTTATTATGGCTAATTACTTAAAAACTACAAGTTTTAAACTAAAAATAAAAACAGGGTCGAAATGTACTCACAAAGACCTTTTATTAGACGTGCCACTTAACCAGATAGTTCCATTGTGGTTTTTTTTTACCTCTCTTGAACAACAATATCTCAACAATCCCCCCACATTTTTAGCTCCTTTAGTCACACCAAAATTGTGCCATCACTACCTGTATACCAAATTTCACGATGATCGGATAAACGCTTCGAAATAACTTTTGAAACTATCATGGTACACTCAAGAACTCACAAATCATGGTAAATATCCCGTTTTTAGTACAAATAACGCTTCGAAAGTTATCCTCGGTCAAACAAACATAAGTACATACATCGCGGATTTGCCCAAGTTGATTTGGAGATCTCGCTTCGCTAGATCAATTATAAGGTAATTATAAATTAACCTAAAATTCTTATGTAAGATTCACTTTTCTGATGATAAATAAATAATCATTATTACAATAAACTGCAGTAAAGTTAAGGTCCTCACTCGCGCATGCATGATCAGATTTTGCGTTATTGCAACCAGGGCGTCATGTTAAATAGGCGAAATACGCTGGCGAAAAGCCAATGTGTGCTGCAATATATAACACGACGACAGTTCGTTCTATGAGAAAAACATTTATAACGGAAGTATTTTGTACTAAACGCGCGGCCTAATTTCTTTTAGAAGACAAACATTGGCTCTTTTGCAATTGATGGCTTTCACTAACTAACAAATTAATGTGAAACATCTCACGCGCAACTAACAATGTTGTTAAACGAAAACCTACCCATAGTTTTATTTAAACTTACATTTATTTACATACTATAAAAATCATTTATCTTCAGCAAATAAAGTTTCCGATTGATTTCTTTGGCTACTTGTAGAGTGAGCTCAGCTAAGATTAAAAGTCGACTAGGACCTTGTGCAACTGTCTCAGTCACTCCATGCGAAAATACCCGCAGTGCGAGAAGGATCAATTCGAGGCGCGAGAGTGAAAACCAAATAAAATTCCATAAAATAATGTTTTATAAATAACAAAACCATTGGGTTAATGTGAAAAATCCAGCACAGGTGCTATGCATCATATAGATATCGATTAGTACGTAAAGTTTCACGAACTCATTTATAGTATTTATAGAATGCTATGCGTTTATTCTAAGTTTTGGACGTGACTTTGTAATTATAGGGTTCTTCAAAAAGGGCGTTTTGAAAATGTTAAAGGGTCGGCAACGCGCGTGTAATAATTTTGGTGTTACATACGTCCATAGGCTACGGTAACCGCTTACTATCAGATGAGTCGTATGATTGTTTGCTACCTTAGAGTTATTAAACAAATAAAATTCTAAGAGATAATTTTAAGAAATCGTGTTTTCGCTACAGCTTATATCCTCAATTTTTACTTCTTGGAATCCAGGAGGAAGGGGGACTATGATGTACATATTCGCACGCTCAATTATGCTCAACCTATGAGAAAACTTTAGTGTATTAATTACAAAGTAAATGATGCAGTATTACTGGTAAAAATATAGGATATAGAAAACTATATATGAGGCATAGTAGACTCTTAAGATTAGAAGATGAGCCATTACAAATATAAAATAGGCTCATCCAAACAAGCGTTAACATGTTTGGATGTATGCCTTCCAGTGTGATGGAAGATTATTCTTGGCTGATCCGGAAAGGCCATTAATGTTAAAGCTTGACTTCTTTAACAGTTTATATTTTTAGAAAGCTTCATCCATCATGCTCCTCATTAGAATATTGTCCGAATGTGATATTATAATTGACAGAACCTAATTTACCTACATTAGTGTCATACACACATGGGCTCACCCTCAATGTTATTGTTCAGCAGAAAGCAGTTAATATTACCGTTGTACCTGTGCGGCCACGTCAAACAACAATTGAATACAACAATAACATTATCAATATCAACAACGGGGTGAGACGATGCCCACACACCGATAACAACGTGAGTCACGGAAGGGTTTCCCTCAATGACTCACTAACTTCACTATGTAGTAGTTTGCAATGTTCAACCGCGGTTTACTAAAAGGGATCAATGCGCGTAATTTTAAAGCCCCGAAGGAGCTCATTATGTGTTTAAGAGCTTGTTATTATGGGTATGCTTTCTTTAGCATAAACGTCAGGTTGTGGTTTTCGTTCGGGTGGTGAATACAACGCATACTGGGTTGGGTACGCATAGCTGATGTTCAAGTTTGAACAATATAAAATGCTAAATAATCGAATTCCAGATCATTATTGGTAGTTGACAGGTCCAACTGGTACAAGGATATGAAAGGTTCGCCTGATGATCAAACGACATTGCAAAAAATTCGTTTGGAACCCGACACCCTGTATATTTTTCTTCTATAATGCCAATACTGACAGTTTTGTGCCAATAGACAACTGCTTGCTCTCTTCTTGTTGCTTCGAATAATTCATAATTATTCTGTGATTGATAGCCTTCAGTTTATTGCAGGGTTTCTCAAACTTACGGCTCCACGAACCCCTGTTAAAGTTTCCAGGTGACAGCGAACCTCTCAACTAATTAAATCCCCCCTCCCCCCCAGAGAATATAATAAAATTGTCTGTTGAAGAAAATAAGGTTTTTATTTCAATAAAAGGTAACAAATAAAGTGCCAAAAGAAATATTTTTTTAATATTAATGTGATGGGTGTGCTTGTTTCTTGTCGGAATGAATGGCGAACCCCTAGGGGTTCGCGTACCCCACTTTGAGAAACCCTGGTTTATTGCAATGACAATTCGTATAGCCCATGGGTCCCTCCATCGATGGTTTTTGTTTGGACCACATGAAACCCGACACCCGGTATATGTAGTGCCATTATAGAAGAACAATTTCTAGTCTATTCATTGCCAAATTGCTTAACTTGTAATGTTATTGATGATGTATATCACATATTGATGGAATGTTGATGGAGAGATAGCATCAATTTAAATATTGTATAGTATTTTCAAAGATCCGTTAGCGGATACTGCCAAAAAATTATTCAAGTTGGTACCTATGCACCTAGATAGGATCTAGTCTAATAATTATTCACCTACATAATTCGTATATAATTTCTGTTACCAGGATGCCATATCGCATCAGCGACAAAGCCCATAATTGATCCAGCGAAGCGAGATTTCAAATCAACTAGGGCAAATCGGCGTTGTATATATGTATGTTTGTTTATCCGATGATAACTTTCCAAGTGTTGATCCGATCATCGTGAAATTTGATATATAGGTATGTAGTGTCAGCACCATCCGTGTGACTAAATGAGCTAAAAATGTTGGGGGGTTGTTGAGATATTTCTCCTCGGGGGTTCAAGAGGGGTAAAAAAATCCAGTATTTAGTTAAATAGTTTATAGTTTGTAAACAATAGTTTTGCACACCAGTGCAAAATTCACAGGATACACCAGTGACCCCACAGTGCTGAAATTTGGTATTCGTGTAGCTTTAGCGACACAAATATAGGGAAAAGTCTGAAATCTAGAATAACTGCGATTCCTACCCTTAAAAAGACTAACCAAATAACATGAACTCCCGTTATTAGTAATTTGAATAAAACTGTAGGTCAAGTTAGTTGGTTGTACATTTCGTGATACTATTTATTAGTCAAAGATTATGAGCAATATTTTTTTTTGTTTATTGTCAGGCTCGCGAGATCTCAGTTCGGGGCAAACCACTAGTGTTATTTGATTATAACAAAGTGAATATTATTAGCTGATTAGATATACAATTATGTATTCTTCAAATGTATGCCGTAAGTTTTAAAGAAACGCATCTGTCAAACTGATCAACCAACCATGTTAGAAAATGATTAGTAAACCAATATTCCCTATCAACTGAAATTGCCCTAATAAAGCTTCTAACAATTGAATAATTCTGAAATGTGTTGACAAATGTATCCAATTGTTTACCCTAAACTAGACGAGACAGCACACGTCATCATGGGTTCCCCTTTACAACAAAATGAGCTCGGTGGAGTAAACAGTGTAATTGGATATTGCGTCGAACGCTTCCCTCGAGTTGAAGGCGAGAGCCCTAATATGAATAACATGTTATGTTAGCCTTGTTTTAACAACTTCTCACGGCTTACAAAATAAACATTTGTCTTATTTTGTACAAAGTGCCCGTAATCGAGGACACAGAATTGGTAATTATCATAATACTGTTCAAAAGACACAATCGAAGCAAATATAGTTCCACAATGACTGCTTATGAAGTGGTACATAAAAAACAAAAAAAAACTTGTTTTTAGGGTAAAATGAAATTATATTTAATTACCAGAAGCATGGTGTATAAGTTGATACAGCTATATACTCGTAGGTAGGCTTAGGCTTCACATACTTCACCGATTAACAGCGTGCAAATTACAGTTAGGTACATAAAATTAATTCAATTATACATCAAAATTCTTCAATTAAATAAAAATCAATCAATAACATCATCAAGCCTATAAAATAAAAAATAAAAAAATTATAAAACCACTGTCACCCGTATGAAAGTGGGGGGGGGGGGGGGGGGGGGTCGTAGTGTGGGGGTATCGTAGAATAGGTCTTCTAAAACCACTTAAGGTTTCCATAACTTTTTTGATACAATAACCCGTTTACGAAATATAAAGCATCAAAGTTGCTATTTTCGTAATAGTCGGGTGTGTCTACCAGCCAAACCGCTATTAATTCGATACCTACCTAAAAGTATCCACAATAGCAGCACATATACTGTTAGTAGCTGTAAGAAGAATTATCAAAGCTGAGTAGACTCAACCAGTTGACGAGCAGTAGCTGACCAACTATTGAACGCGATGGGGAGAAGTATGTTGGGCTTCACGAGGAGGAAAGCGAAACGCAGACATACGAAGCGAGACCAAGGTGACTGCCGTGAAAACTAAAACAAAAACACTAAAATGGAGATGGGCAGGACACACAAAAAGAGGTGTTGACAAGTGGAGTAAGAGAGTTACAGTTTGGTACCCAAGAAATGGGAAAAGAAATAGAGAAGACAATACAAACGTTGGAAAGACGATATTGAAAATACGAGAGGTAAACTATGGACAAGAACAACAAATTGTAGAGAGAAATGGAAGGGATCGGAGGAGGCCTATGCCGAAGGCCACACAGATGATAAAAATTAATAATTACCAATGTATACCTCTCTCTCTTCCCAGCTATGTATCCCACATGGTGGTGGGGTCAGCTTTCCTAGTTGTTCTTCTCCACTTCGCTCTATCCTCGACGTCAATGTATACCTAAGTTTCAAAATTGAAAAATCTGTATAAACGGCTTATTTATTATTTATTTAGCTGACCAACTTATGCCTGTAGTTAGGTTTATAATGTTGTTCGATCAAAATGACCAGAAGTATAAATTAAACATTCTAGAAACCCCCGACACATAATAAATAGCTGAGATCGATTCACCAAAAAGGATATGTGCTGATAATCTTTGGATCGGCAGACCTGATCTTCGTTACACAAAGCTAAGAACCACCACAGATAAACTAGCTTTCTATTAGAGAATTTGGTCGTTCCGTTTGAGAGCTTCGATGCCACAGGCAAACACACCGACACAGTCTGCAAAATAAACTTTGTTTTTTAATATGACCAAGATACAGCCGCACTGTCTACAGAACCCTTCACTGAGCGAGGTCCGACAAGCACTGGTCCATTTTTTTTTTAATACAAATCGCCTTATAAATCTCCCTAAGCAATTCAATAAAAATCTAAACAGGGCGGGCACTTTATAGAGGCTATGGTTTTACATAACCTGTTGACAGAGTGTCCAGTTAAAAGGACCTCTTGCAAGACCACAAACATCCCCATTTATATTCTGTTATGGAATCGTTGGAAGCTAGTGGGGGACACTGGGGGAGTTCATTTTAGATCAGAAGCATTTATATCGATGCGTCGGCTAAGCGCGCGAGCTACAAATTGAGCTTTTATTTATTCATGTTGGGGGAACGAGGTTGATATGGGTCGGGGTCGCTCAATAAAGGACACTCTTAGCTTGAAACCCGCTAAAGGATTTTTGAACCTACATCATTGTTTTACTGACACATCATTCGACACATTTCTCCACCCCTTTAGCAAAGTAACAACGTGATTCACTTCGGAAATAATCTTTGTTTCGTCGAATTCAGATATTTCAGGGTGAGTAATAATTTATCCGCTACAATCATTCTATTCTCCTCCGTGACGCGGTGGGCGAATAGCCGGCTGAGATGCAGGAGGTAGCGGGTTCGATTCCCACCGCGGAACAAATGTTTGCATGTTATACAGATATTTGTTCTGGGTCTGGATGTTTTTCTATATATCATAAGTATGTATTTACAAAAAAAAAAGTATATAAGTATTCTATCAGCTATCTGGTTCCCATAGTACAAGCTCTGCTTAGTTTGGGGCTAGATAGCGCTGTGTGAAATATCCAGAAATATTTATTTATTTTATTTATTTATTCATACCATAGTCACAGTCTATGCATAAAAATAAATAACACCAGCGTGTGTTTTTTTATTTGAGTTAATCGCGTAGGTATTACTCGATGTAAGACTGCAACAACGTTATTGATAAAGATTAAAGAAGAAACTTAGTCTTAATTTAATCTTAATTTGTCAGTTTTACATACGCATACGAGGCATGCCTTTTAAGTTTTGTCGTTTGAAGAAAAAAACACATCTAGAACCTTATAGTACTTTTTATTGTTTTTCAAAGTATTCACAACGTAGCTTAAAACACTTTTCCATTCGCTCAAACCAGTTATTATACGAGGCATGCCTTTTAAGTTCTGTCGTTTCCATATTTTCCGGCAATTTTGAATTTGGAACTGTTCTATATTCGAATGTGTTTACATTTTGAATCTCAAAACAGTTGAAAGTATTAGGATTAATGCTATTGTTTAGTCACAGTTTCGATTTGAATCTGTCAGGTCACGTACGAAAATGAATCTTTCTAAGGAAAATGTTCGTGCAATAATTTTCTACAACTTTAGAAGAGGCCTGACACGGCTTCAGTGTTTAGAAGAGCTAACATCTGTGTTCAGTGATGTAGCCCCATGTCTGCGGCCTGTCGAACGCTGGTATTTAGAATTCCAGCGTGGACATACTAGTGTTAGTGACAGATTTCGCGAAGGACGCCCAAAATCCGCCTTCACTGAAGATAACATCATTGCTGTGAGACAACTAATTCTCGAAGATCGTCATGTGACGTATCGAGAGATAGAGGCTCTATTAGGCATCTCAGGGACAACCATTCAGAAGATCTTGCATGAAGCGCTTGGTGTGAGAAAGCTAGTTTGCCGTTGGATACCGCATCTGCTTTCCGACGATCACAAGGCGGCCCGCGTCAGATGGTGTAAGAAAACTCTGCAAAGGTTCAACCGAGGGGAGTCAAATCACGTCTACGACATCATAAGTGGTGACGAATCTAGGATCTATGCCTACGATCCTGATACCAAACAACAATCTACAATCTGGGTCTTTCAAGACGAGCCAAAGCCGACTAAAGTTGTTCGTTCTCGAAGCACTTCAAAGAAGATGGTGGCCACGTTCGTTGGAAAAACCGGCCATGTTGCGACTATTGCACTTGAAGATCGTAGAACGGTTAACGTACCAGTAAAAGTCATTAAAGTCAAAAACCCAAGCCACAAACGATGAATACATTTTGTGAAGTGTATGAGACTTAAGCTACCTCAGTTCGATAAGATTTTAGAAGCACTAATCTTGTCATATCCAATAGGCATAGCACAGAAGCAGGTGAATGGCCGAGCCGAGTGGCACTGGCACGCGAAGCACGCGTTACCTTCACCGATTTGTGAGCATTCAGTTACTTACCCGATTTAATGTTATTCATAGAATTATGATCCGTTTATGGATCATAATATCCGACAATATCCTAACTGAGCAGCTTTTGAATGAAATCTGATATGTATAAATATTATTAGCATAATTAGGAAGGTTTTCTCAAACCATCTGACAAAGGTCCCACTTTATTACTACTTAACCTTATTACTTTATTCTACATGAATAGGTATTTATTGTAACACCACCTCTTCACACGTTTTTTCAATCCAGTCCATCCAAAGGTTACCTGGAAGAGATCGCTTTGAGCGATAAGGCCGCCCATTGTACCGCATATTGTAATTTGATGTAACAATAAAGAATTATCTCTCTCTCTCTATTACAAACACATAAATTATTATTTGACAGCTCAAGCTTACCGTAGCATAAGTATTTGATCGAGCGAAGCGAGATCTTTAAATCAACTTGGGCAAATCGGCGTTGTATGTACTTATGTATGTTTGTTTGCCCGAGGATAACTTTCGAAGCGTTTATCCGATCATCGTGAAATTTTGTATATAGGTAGGTAGTAATGGCACAATTTTGGTATGACTAAATGAGCTAAAAATGGGGGTTGTTGAGCTATTGGGGGTCGAGCGGGGTAAAAAAAACAAAATGGTCAAATTGCACGTCTAATAAAAGGTGTTTGTGACCCCGTTTTTATTTTTAGGTTCAACCTTGTAGTTTTTAAGTTATTAGCCATGATAAAAACTGAACTTTGACAAAATTCACAGGGTACACCAGTGACGCCACAGTGCTGAAGTTTGGTATGCGTATAGCTTTAGTGACACAAATATAGGGAAAAGTCTGAAATCTAGAATAACTGCAATTTCTACCCCAAAAACGAGTAAACAATTAACATGAACTCCCGTTACCTGTAGTTTGAATGAAACTGTAGGTCAAGTTGGTTATGCATTTTGGTGCACTATTTTGATAGTCAAAGATTAGGTACAAATAATATTATTTTATTTTTATGGAAGACTCGCGAGATCTCAGTTCGAGGCGAACCACTAGTGTAGATACTTAGACGCTATAGAATTGAAATGAAACTGGACAGTCATTTAAGAGCAGAATAAAATGTTGTCCAGTCAAGTTCAGGTCTGCGACTAACACCTGCCACATGCCAACCGGAGTCGAGCGCCCCGCATCGGAAAGCAAATAAATTCACTTGAATACTGCAGGACTTGTAACAAACATCGGCATCGTCTAGTTTTTGTAATGCATCAGAGTTTTTGTTATTCGCATGGCAACCTTGACTCGATCCCCTCGAGTACGCTTCTGTGGGAAAAACTGAGAGTACACGTTCGTTTGTGCCGTCTGGAGACCATGTGAGCAAGCGCATCCGGCGGATTGTGCGGCTTTGTGGATAGCCAAAGTTGTTTATTTATCAGAGCTCATTACAATGCGCTAAAAGATCAATTATTGAACAGAATCTTCCACGAACACAAACCTGGTGCAGAGCAAACACAATCTCAAACGATTTACCTTTCATGAATTCCTAAGAGACGCTAACTATTCTGAATTGAAAGTACCTACCATTATATACAGGGTTACAGGAAAAATCGTGCTAGATCCGTTAAGGGCGTGGAGTACCCATCATTTCTGACTTATTTCACTATGAAACACTCTACCCAAAACTTAACCCTTTTCGAGATATTCGACTTTTAATTTTTTTATTGAAAATTGCCGATTTTTAGGCTACTAAATTTATTTTTGTTTATTTTGTGTATCTTATTATTATTATTATTGCATTTTTACATGTGTAATAAGATGCTTTAGGACGTCTATCATTAAAATAGTGCATAAGTTAATTGAATAGACCGTAGTAGACAAGTGAAAGTTAAGAAATAAAAAAAAATATTAGAAAGTTTATTTTTCTCTAAGGGATATCTAAAAAAAATATTATGGCAATTGTTCGGCAGATGTTTTTTAAAATATCTACGTTTCATCAGCTATCTAACGAGGTATAATAATCTAGGGTTTTATTCAAATGCATTGAAAAAAATTTAGTTTTATAGGCGACAGTGGAGAAGAATATTTATACTTAGCCCTAAAAAGTAAAATAAAATAATAGGTAAGCATGAAATGTCATTTATTAAAGATTTTCACACAACTTTTTCTTATTCTACAGTTCATGTTCAACATGGCCGCCTCTATTTCTGATACATTGTCGCATCCTTCTACGGAGACCAGTCTTTACTACTCCAGTGGTTAACGTGGTCCTCATTTTATTGGCTGCATCCACAATCCTTTCTCGTAAGTCTTCCACAGACGAAACTGGATTCGGCTCGCTGTACACAAGACTTTTCATGCACCCCCACACGTGAAAATCCATGGGGGTTAGGTCCGGACTTCTTGCTGGCCATGGCAACGGTCCACCTCGTCATATCCATTTGTTTGGATAATTTGTGTCCAGCCAGTCTCTGACACTTCTCCTGAAATGGGCAGGGCAGCCATCGTGTTGGAACCACATGTCCCTGATCAGGTTGAGTGGCAGATCATCCAGCAAATCACTTAAGTCTGCTCTCAGGAAATTTTCGTAGCTTTCCCCATTTAGATTATCCGGGAGAAAGTAAGGTCCAATCAAATGATTGGAGATAATGCCCATCCACACATTCACGCTGAATCTTCGTTGGGACCCCTTCACTCTTTTCTTATTGGGATTCCTTAGCTCTTTTGGGGCCCAGTAATGGGCGTTGTGATAGTTAGTTATGCCATCTTTATCAAATTTGGACTCATCCGTCCACAAGATATTTCTTAGAAAATCTGGGTCTTCTACGACCTAACCCCCATGGATTTTCACGTGTGGGGGTGCATGAAAAGTCTTGTGTACAGCGAGCCGAATCCAGTTTCGTCTGTGGAAGACTTACGAGAAAGGATTGTGGATGCAGCCAATATAATGAGGACCACGTTAACCACTGGAGTAGTAAAGACTGGTCTCCGTAGAAGGATGCGACAATGTATCAGAAATAGAGGCGGCCATGTTGAACATGAACTGTAGAATAAGAAAAAGTTGTGTGAAAATCTTTAATAAATGACATTTCATGCTTACCTATTATTTTATTTTACTTTTTAGGGCTAAGTATCAATTTTCTTCTCCACTGTCGCCTATAAAACTAAATTTTTTTTCAATGCATTTGAATAAAACCCTAGATTATTATACCTCGTTAGATAGCTGATGAAACGTAGATATTTTAAAAAACATCTGCCGAACAATTGCCATAATATTTTTTTTTAGATATCCCTTAGAGAAAAATAAACTTTCTAATATTTTTTTTTATTTCTTAACTTTCACTTGTCTACTACGGTCTATTCAATTAACTTATGCACTATTTTAATGATAGACGTCATAAAGCATCTTATTACACATGTAAAAATGCAATAATAATAATAATAAGATACACAAAATAAACAAAAATAAATTTAGTAGCCTAAAAATCGGCAATTTTCAATAAAAAAATTAAAAGTCGAATATCTCGAAAAGGGTTAAGTTTAGGGTAGGGTGTTTCATAGTGAAATAAGTCAGAAATGATGGGTACTCCACGCCCTTAACGGATCTAGCACGATTTTTCCTGTGATGAAACGTATATATTTTAAAAAACATCTGCCGAACAATTGCCATAATATTTTTTTTTAGATATCCCTTAGAGAAAAATAAACTTTCTAATATTTTTTTTTATTTCTTAACTTTCACTTGTCTACTACGGTCTATTCAATTAACTTATGCACTATTTTAATGATAGACGTCATAAAGCATCTTATTACACATGTAAAAATGCAATAATAATAATAATAATAAGATACACAAAATAAACAAAAATAAATTTAGTAGCCTAAAAATCGGCAATTTTCAATAAAAAAATTAAAAGTCGAATATCTCGAAAAGGGTTAAGTTTAGGGTAGGGTGTTTCATAGTGAAATAAGTCAGAAATGATGGGTACTCATCGCCCTTAACGGATCTAGCACGATTTTTCCTGTAACCCTGTATTTTTATGCCATTAAAATAATGTGGCGAATCTTTAATGAATTAGTCTTCATGTTAAGAGTTCAAACACTCCAGATTTAACACAGCAATTAGGAATAGGGAGACTAATGGATGTATCATGGATGTTGAATTCGTTTATTTGTTCGAGCCGAGACGCTCTCCACCCAGTGACGACGGTGTGCCTCATTTAATGGAGCAATAAAAAATGTTCGACTTGGCTTACGTAATCCGTATTATTTCCGCGTCAAAGCTGCTGCGGAGGTCAACGCATGATCTAGCCTTTTGATGCCATTGTATCTATTATTTTCAAGACTCCATACAAGGTCTACTATTGTTAGATATTACAATGCCAGGTTATGAGCGATGCTAATCCATTTAGTTAAATCAGGCACACCGGAACTGCAGTTAAACTTGAGTCAAAATTTATATATTTATTTACTTAATAAAGTAAATTGTTATAAAACCTCTAACATCCTCTCTCATTTCATTAAGTACTTGCCTAGGTACTAACTAAGTAGAGAAGGTTTTTGAATACGTGGAATGAATTACTTTAACAATAGAAAAAAAAATAAGTTAAGTAAAGATTCTAAAGACAACCCAAATCTAATCTTTTTGTTTTATCATGGGTCCCATATTGTATTTCACAATAGCCATTCATCATTAAATGGGCCATAAATTTTAAATTAGTGACATTGTAAAGTTTTACTGACTCCTTGCCGCAAGTCGGGTCCATATTTCTTTTGAAATAGGAATTTCTATAAATTTCAAATAATGGTACTGTGGAAAATCTTTTTTTAATAGCAATGTAATACTAATAGGTGTTAGGGAAGTTCGGTCAACCGACACGCACATTTTATTCTAGGTTGATATGATACATATTTGGTACTCGTTACTTTCCGTTTAATCCAACAGGTAACTATTATTTAATTATGTTTGGCCTGCATCTCTCTGTAAGCAAAACCATGTGCCAAGTCACTTGCCATTTTTAAAAGTATGGTCAATGGCTATTTGAGTGATTGTCGCTTAATATCTATGAATTTATTATTAATTAATATGTTTCTTATAGGTATATATGTAAGTAGTTATTATTTAGGCTCATTCATTTGTTTTGATTTTATTTTTTATATTATAAGTATATATATAATATAGTATATGTAGTATGTTAGGTATACCATTACACCCCAGGTAATGTCTACACAGTCCATTCCATCCAAAGGTTGTCTGGTAGAGATCGCTATTTAGCCATAAGACCGCCAATTGTATCACATAGTTTTACGGTGTTCTTTTTAGCTGTATTGTTTTCTTGGTGTGCAAAAGAATTATCTAATCTAATCTAAGCAGATCACACTGACATGATGAAGTGACGGTAAAACGATCGAATTATCCTTTGTTCTCCTGTTCAGTGTTCCTTTTTGGAAATTTCCTACCACTCGTTGGGTGGCAGGCATGTTTTAACCATCCAAAGCTATTGTTAACTTAGTTAAAGGAAAGTCGGAACGAATTGTAAATCGGATCAGAGCACCGGGTGACGCCCATCAAATCCTCGACTCGAAACAATCGAAACGGTTCGTATGGGTATTGAAGACGAACATTGTGCAACCCATCGCAACAATAAAGGCCAGAGAAATCCCAAGTATTTACAAAGCTACTTTCGAAAAAGTTGATTGTTCTGTATCTGGCCGGGTCGGTCGGTTCTGACGGTGGTCGTAAATCAGTTGAGCAACAGCTAGTCCTGCGTACAACAATAAGCGGAAGAATGAGGGAAGTCCTTTATTTTACAAGTCAGTTGTGCTGTGTAGTATTATTATATGCACTGGTTTATACTTTACGACCTAGGAGACATCTGTTACGTCTTGTCACTTCGTTTCCTTCCAAATCGGCTAACAAAAGCGTTAAGGAAAATGATTAGAAAACCATATTCAAGGCTAGGAATTCTTGTAGCCAGGTATTTATTTTTCCTTTGTGACTTGTGTAATTCCACTGGACTGCTTTTCTGAGTCTCGCGTCTTCAAATGCCGCTATAAGTAATCTTCCTTTTGTACAAAATGTCAGCAACAGTTATAACAAGGCATTAAAAATACCAAGGGTTTTATTACCCAAGGTGTAAGTTATGGTATTGTTCGGTAAAGTAATGCATTGTGCTGCCAATGACAGATAAGAGCCGCGTAATGAGCACAAGGCGTGCTACAATGGAATCTCCTGGGCTTAATCCACGCCCACCAAACGCTTTAGCTTTTCACTATCAAACAATTTCTCGAGATATGAATAAATAATTTCAGTTTAGTGAAGCTGTTCTTCGACGTTTTAGTGTGATGGATGAGGAATTGAATATTATAGGACTTAATTAAACGTCGAATAAACCTTTAATGGCATTATCGTCTAAATTGGGCTGGAATAAAATGCACTTTTTTATAATTTTAATTATGAAGGAAGACACATGTAAAATAGGTTCGACAGACATCTTTCCTCGAAAACGGAGAAAGATTAATATATAAAACATTGCTATGGTACATGATCTATCGCTATCGCTTTTTGATCTATAATTTAAAGGTAAAATTGATTTTTTGTAACTTATTTCTTTCTAATCTCATAGCTCATATCACGTACGTAACACGCGAGTCGGGTCATCGACGGAAAATGTAAGCGTCATTTTAAAAGACAAGAGTAAGCGACTTTGAACTTGGAGGCAGAGATAGGTAGGCTAGCTTTATAGATTATTTAGAATTTCTTCAATTTAAACTAATTCAACAAATTCTTTATATTTATAACGTACGTCGTACATATCGTTGAAAGTATTCAGATATTGCGAAAGGACGGAAAGCGTCGAAATTATTCGATGATGAAACAATTGATAAAATCGTAATTATAATCGATTTTAAGGTATGCTCATGCCCACATTACAGAGGAGTATCTTTCTTCACTTATACCGAGCTACGTCCGCACAGCTGCCGGACAGGTTTGTCCACTTGTGCCGGATTGATTTAACGTTAACATACGATCCGCGGATCTGAGAGAGCCGTGTTGGCGAGAAGCTTCATTACAGCATGAACTAT
Source organism: Philereme transversata (assembly GCA_963924445.1). Lineage (NCBI taxonomy): Eukaryota > Metazoa > Arthropoda > Insecta > Lepidoptera > Geometridae > Philereme > Philereme transversata. The sequence continues at coordinate 13,719,146 of OZ004353.1, forward strand.
CTTGCGCATTGATTCTTCAAATATCTACTTTTGAAAGATAATTACTTCGTTATGTTACCGTTATTATAGTAGGTACCTAGGTAAAACGATGTTGTTACATGTTTCTGACTTATAATTTTATCAAGGCGGTTACCGATTAAATTTAGCTTCGGTTTAGATGTACATTTTATAAGAAATGAAGGCTAATTCAATTAAAGCTAGCACGTAGTTATCAGCAATGACGAGTGGCAACCGAGGCAAACCTGCGTTTAACTATAAATAACGGAGTTATCGACCATCGTATGGTAGACATGCATGATCTAGCTAGAACGTAATAATGAATGATCAACATTGTCTCAAACCTTTGTTTTATTTTATAGTTTACCTTGTTATGATTAACTTGGTTATCCCACGCCTGCGTTATTATTTACTCCTTTTAACTTCTCCTTTAATTCAATTAACTTAAGTTTTTAATAAAGTTTTTCCTTGACAACTTCAGAATTGACATTGAAAAGTACTTGGTAGTGCTTGAATTGTTCGTATTAATAAACTACTCAGCAGTAGGTATTAGTCATCTTCTCAAAAGACGTTGAGCTTACGACTTATTTTATTTTCGAGCTTAATGATATTGAATAATAGGCCACAAAAAAGCTGACGAAAACTCAAACTCAATATATTGATTCAACGTTGGTTTATGAAAATATTTTTATTGCGAAACATGCGTAGATATATTCTGTTATTCCTTCTGTTTAGCTGGTCAAGGTTACGCTAATACAATCGAAGCAGGACAGCTCTACATCATCAACTTAATACCTACACATGCTATTGCAATCGTTTTGAAAACAATTTAAAGTTTTTTAGGTTACGAATTGCAAAACATTTGATTGCGAAGCGATTACCAATGTCGTCCACGTTGACGCAGACTTAACAAACTCACTGCAAACGTATGAGTGAATGTTCAAGGTCCCATAACGCCCCTTTTGAAGGGCGCAAAGTTATGCAAAAATTGGAATGAGAACGATAGCAACCGAGGGCATTTTTGCATCGCGGTAAGAAGGTACAATATTAGGTAATATATCGTAGAGGTCTATTTGACGCATTATTCTAATCGTGCGTTCTTGTTTTGTGGTATCCTCCTTTCTAATTTTGCAATTTAAATGTTTTGTATAATTATAATTCTAGCGTGGTGGGAATAAGATCTGCACTGACATCCCACATAGGCGTGTATTGTGCATCCCCCCCCCCCCCCCCTTCTAACCTAACCCCAGCCATCCCAACTTCTTAAAATAGCGGAGTAGGACTTTGGGTTGGTGGCAGCAGTTTTCCAGAGTCCTCGATGAGTTCGTACAGTTACCGCTCCCTATAACATTTGCGTTGCCTCACAGATTACGTCCAATTAAGACTTCGCCTATGGCATTGCATTGCGTTCGGCACCTTGAGACATAAGTCTCATGTGCTTGTAACTTCATGAATTTAATTCTTTTCAAATTACAAATTGATTTTGAAAATGATATATCTATGATAATCTTTTTAAGATTATGAATAAAGAGGGTTAGTTTATCAACTGTAAATTAAAACTATGCTAATAGTAAAATTGTAAGATCTCATTAACTACTCGACAAAATCTCGCAAACATATCACGAAGTAATTTCATGAAAAACACGACAGAAAAAGTATAACTCGACGTAAACCAAATAATATAGCTATCCAGCTGCCTTTGCTTCCCCTTATTGCCATGATGTAAATCAATGACAAGCCTGTCTGTTCAGTCTGGCTTCGTGGGTGGCCGTACAGTGCAGCAGCACGTACTCTACTGTTTCTTCATCCTGTAGGCATCCCCGACATAGCCCACTATCCGTGGCCCTTGTCATCAGGAGATGGTGATTTAGTTTGCAGTGCCCTGTGATGATCTTTATCATCCTCCGCAAGTCCTCGCATTTCATCTTTAGCAGTGTGTTGGTTATCTTCCGGTCTTTTATCGGAAACATTTTCTTGATCTGTTTGCAGTCAGTTCTGCGTTCCCAGATTTTCTGATGCTCCTTCTCGGAGTTTTCCTTCAACCTATTCCTGATTTCCGCAGCCGGTGGGTTGGACAGGCTGATAACGTGCAGAGTCGAGTTGAGTTTGGCCCGTGCTAAGGAGTCCGCCCTGTCGTTTTCCGGGCATGCATCATGGCTTTTTGTCCATGATATTGTTAACGTATGGTTTTGGGCTAGTCTTTGCAGAGCGCTGTAGCATTCTGAGACCAATCTGTATCAGGTCTGCAGAGAGCGCTGATGAGTGCAGCGCTGTCTGTTAGAAAGTTTAGCTGTGTCATTCCAGCCGCTGTTGTGGTTGTGTTTGCTTTGGATTCAATACATGAAGATATTTCTGTGGCTGCCAAGAGGATACCTAGTCTCTGCCTGGAACACTGAAGTCGTTTTGTTTAGGGGCCGTGCTATAGCTAGTCCTGTCTCTGAGCAGTAGTAGCCGCAGCCCGCCCCTGTTATGCTTTTGGTTTCGTCTGTGTAGATGTGATAGACTGCCGAAGCCTTTGCCTCAGGAGTGCCTACTTGGTACCTTTGTTTGTAAAGTAAGTTGTGGCTATTCTGTCCGTTCCTTTTGTAGCATATGGGATGATGGCAATGGCCTTCTCCAAGATCTTATAATGGTTTGTGATATTTCCGCCTCCCTTCTATTGGTTGGTTGATTTTATCTTCAGTGCTGCCACCATGGCTTCTTGATGTATGTGTACATCAAGTAGGCGTCAGACCTCAGTCAGACCGGGTGACCGATCTACATCCGCAGATCAAAAAGCAGGCGAGCCTCTGGACTTGTTGTAGCCTGTTCGTTGCCGTGGTTAGATTCGTTCTCGGCCACCATACCACTGCGGCATATGTTAGCACTGACCATGATCGTGTACATCCAGAGGCAGAGTTTTGGTTTGAATCCCCAGTCCTTGCCATCAGCATGAGTGCACTGCCATAAAACGTTTGTTGCTTTCGTCGTTACGTGATCAAGCTGTTTTCCCATATCAATTTGCTGTTTTGCCATATTCCTAGATATTTGACCTCTTTGGCTAACGTAAGTTTTGTCCCAAAAAGCAATGGAAATTCCAACTTTGGTAGCTTTAGTTTGCGAGTAAAGAGCAATAGCACCGTTTGGTTGGGATTGCCCGATAAACTGTGCTTATGGCATCACGCTTCCACGGCACGAAGTGCCTTCTGCATCTTCGCGCAAAGAGTTGATTCAAAGAAACCCGATACTATTATAGCTAGATCGTCAGCGTATGCTATGGGGGTTATCCCATCTTTGTTAAGAGTATCGAGGAGTTCATTTGCTACGAGAACCCATAGTAGATGGGATAAGTAGGTACTTCTCCTTGTGGGCAGCCTTTTGTGACTTTGCAGCGTGTGACTTCCAAGTTTTCTATTTGTGCCGCCCTGTTGGCTAGCATTTCAGTAATCCATTTGTTCAGATTTTTTTCAACACCTTGGCCCCTTAGGACCAGCTTGATGCTTAGGAAGGTTGTTTTCTCGAATGCTACTTCTATGTCTATGAATGTGCGTAGTTGTTATTGTAATGTTTTGTATAGTGAAATGAATTTTGTTTCCACAATCGCAGACTGAACAACATTGGTTCTTATTTTTATTTATGTAGATATTAGGTACCTACTCTTCTTGATGTATGATCTATTTATTCATCAAATTAATGCATGTCTTTTTTAAGATTTTGATCTAGGCATGGTGATTTGATTATTCTTTCCGAACTACGCAAAGAGACACCTATAAATCGTATTGACTGATTAATTGATTTTGTTTAATCAAAATTGAACTCATACAACTATTATGCTGCAGCTCTACATTGGCCTCATTTGCAACACTTTAATGCATCACCAATATGTTGTTTGGACAATGTGTAGTTTTATATATAGATTCAAAATTGGTTAATTCATCTTGGACCTAAAGTTAAGTGCAATATGTGGCCGCAGCATTAATGATTAAATGGCAACAGCCAGATGCTCTAATACAATACAATACATTCTGAGATACTAGTTATGTTTTTTTTCATTTCATTTCTTTATAAATAAACAAATAAATTGGTAGTAAGAAGTACCTAGTGAATTATCTTACCTCAGGTAGAGAACTGAAGTTCCAGATATGATCCTCCTCCAACCTAGGGGAACAGTTATAGTCTGTGGAGAATCACTTTGTGCAGTTCTAGAACTTTCTTGTGTGTCGGGCTGCGAAATAACTGGAGCCGGCAGCACAGCCAACACTACACCGTCAGCAGTTCTCACTAGTTGTGGGGTGTTCCCGCCTTCACCTTCACTACTTATCCCTCGACTCACACCCACCTGCTGATTCAGTATACTTATACTCTGATTCACTATTGATTGATGAGATACACTTTGTTCTAAAATCTGATAGTTCACATAACTTTTGCCCACTGATAACTCTCTGTCACCATTAGATCCCTCACTGTGAGCCGTTACACTCTCACTGAACTGATTATGCCCATGACGCAGTGCAATTTGCTGCATAGAGGGCATAGTATCAGCTCCTAAAGGTCCCGAACATCTTGTCTGATATGTTCCCAGATCTACAGATTCAACCGGTATTCTACCTTGAAAGGTTTCTACACCAGAAAACTCTGCACCCACTCTTTCAACGCAGTCCTGCTTTACTCCCCCGGAGTTCCTCTCATTTCTGCCCTCTTCTAGTTTTAGACAGTTATCTTTATACTGTTGCGGAAAGAACTGAGTTCTTTGAGTGACACTTTCCGTGGGGCCATATACTGCAACTTTGCTATCGTTATCATGGAGGGGTTTGTAGTAGACAGCACTGGTGAGGTTCCTATGGTCAGTTGGCCTGTAGAGCGCGGGCCTAGGGCGCTGGTGGTCGGGCAGGAAGGGCGGAGGCGGGTGCGGCGTGGGCTCGGGGCGGGCGGCGCCGGGCTCTAGCTGGCGCGGCTCCACGTACACCAGGACGCGCGGCGCGCCCGCCACTCCCGCACGCGACGCGCCCACACTGGCGGGCTTGCCCGACATCGTGCACACACATCACACGCCGCGGAGCCCGACTGCTCACTACCTGAACGCACTGCGACTCGATCCACCGCAGGACCCAACGGCGCTCCACCGCGCATCGCTTCCGAAACCTCTAGCATCGCTCGGTGGCCTCTCTCCGTGGAGCCGCTGCACCATCGTATTTAGACGATTTTTTGTAAGGAGTCATGAATCGTAATGGGTTTACGATGGACATAAAACTGACTAATAACTTTATGGCGGAGCCCTTATCGGCTCCATTGTAAACCTTACGACATTGCACAAAAAAACAGGTAGCTGTTTTTTATCCCCTATTTTATTGCGACTATTAGTTAGCACTGTAATGTAATGAATGACACACTTCAGAAATTGTAAAAAGGTCACCGAATCAGAATTGTTCGCTTCATCTTCACGGGTAAACGTTCATCACTACACCTTGCCTTTTCACAAAAATAGATTCTTTACCATCCGAAAACCAAATCTGAACACTTTTTAGGTATTCAAGAATCTCAGTATTTATTTGTAAAGTGAATTTCACAATCAACTAGCGATGCTTACAAAGCGAAACACTGCGAAAAACGAACGATGAAAGACAACGAGAAACTAAACACATTCATACGTCACTTCACATTTCATGCACACAAACACACACACTCGGTCATTACAAAAGATGTATCATCTCTTTTCGTCATGGGGATACTTCCTAAGTGTAAAAGAGACATACAATAGCAACATGCATGATGCGTAGCTTCGGCAAAGTTCGATCTCATGTTCTATTTTGTCTATGACTGAATGTTCACCGTACAACGGCTATGTCAAGACTGTGTAACATATGTCAATGTTATCTGCAAACCAAACATCAAAGTCAAACTCTTGTCAAATTTGTCAATGGAAAACCAACACGCGGAATTTACGCAGGTGTTGTAGTTTTCTTTTCGGCATTGAGTGATTGCTTTTCTCTTTTACTTGTTTTGTGCATTTTATTGTACGTGTATAACGTTCGCATAATGGGGAAGAAGAAGTCTAGTACTTCAGATAGTAAACATCAACAATCAAAGTATGTACCTAAGTATTTCCTATCCTAAAAGTTTTATTTCGTTTAGTCCAACCAAGTACTTACAAAGCTTTCTTCTGTAAAATCTCACGTATCTTCCGAAAGATAGTTTCATTCTATAGCTTATCATATTTATTGGTTGGACTAATGACTTGGGTTATCTATCACACACAGTTTACTCTTAGTATTGTGCATCATATAATCACAATGACAATAACTCACAACATAACAACAGGAGGCCCATATCTTTGTTCAACATCCAGGTTGTACATAAGAAAAAAAAACTAGGTACTCAACTATAGGTGCAAAGCACACCTAATTGCTGGAATGGATGGCCCTTGAGTTTTCCTGATTTCTTATGTGCAAACACCAGGTTTATGTTTCTTCCTTTATTGAGATCCTTTCCTTGGAACTGAATGCATTACAAAAAGCTTGGCTCTATGTGTATACAAATTCTTTAGAAATAAATATGGGAAAGATTGGTCAGTTAATGTAATTTTATATAGTCTTATAATATCTGCATTTACATTACAGTTCATCAAAGTTACTATTCAATAAAACAGAAAATCTGGTAAGAAGTCTTAAACACAGTGAAACCAATGAAGAAATAAATGATCCTGATAAAAAACCTGCATGGGTTGATGAAGATGATAAACAATTTGAAGAAAGCACTGCAGTAAATGTAAAAAAGGATAGAAACAAGCCATTGTTTAAGAAAAAACTTAAGCAAAAATATGAAACATTAGTGGGCACTCCCACTTGGGCCAAATTAAAGCCAAAGGATGCTAATGATGAAATCCTACGCACAGTAGGTCATTTAAGAAACAAGAAAGACAAGAATGCTCTTGGAGAAGAAATTCTGGATATTAAAAAGCTCACAAAAATGAATGACTCAACTCGTAATGAAGGTGCAATTATAGCATGTGTTGAATTCCACCCAACAGCTAGTGTTTCACTTGTGGCTGGAACATCTGGATCCGTTTCCCTTTTCTCCATTGGTCGAGAAACCCACAAACTTCACAACTTCAGAATTGCTGGATGGAAGTCTATTACCACTGCAGATATACTACCTGATGGATCTGAAGCATACATTTCATCTTCCAAAAGTCACCAGATATGCATTTACAATTTTATGAGAGGTGAACCAAAATTAGTTGACCTACCATCAAGAATTAAAGAACCATCTGATTTCAAACTATCAAGTGATGGTAAGTACATAGCTACTTGTGATGGTTTTGATGAAGTATTCATTATTCGCACTGGCTCTTATGAACTTCTGAGATGTTTAAAGCACAACAACAATGTGGTGTCATTGACATTCAGCCACGACAATAAGCAACTGTATTCTTTGGGAAGCACTGGTGAAGTTACAGTGTGGGATCTTTCCACATATCGACCTGTCAAGAAATTTAATGATAATGGATGTGTTAATGCATCATGCATTTCCACAAGTGTTTGTGGTAAATTTTTAGCTACTGGAAGCAAGGAAGGTATTGTCAACATTTACCAACCATCTGAGGTGACTAGCAGAGAACCATTACCTCACAAAACAATAACAAATCTGAGAACTGCTATCACTCATCTTAAGTTCAATCCAACTACTGAAATACTGTCTGTGGCATCTAGAATGTATCCAAATGCTTTGAAAATGGTTCACATTCCATCTTTCCATGTCTTCAAGAATTTTCCAGACCGCAGTTTTGATTTGAATAATGTTGTTACAGTGAACTTTTCCCCAAATTGTGGTTTTATGGGATTGGGTAATGATATGGGTTCTGCCTTTCTGTATAGATTGAAACATTATAAGAATTATTAAACCTATGCTTACCTTATTTGATGTACGTCTTTGATTTATATGACCCCCTGCTATTGTAAATTTGGCCGAGCGAAGCGAGATATCCAAATCAACTTGGACGAATCGGTGTTGTATGAGTAGTCAGATTATATATTTTTTTAAACCTTTCTGGGAGGCTCGTGAGATTTCAGTTCGGGGCTTCGAGGTGAACCACTAGTAGGTATGTACTGAGACCTAGTTTTTTCTATCAATTGCACAATTGCCACTGAAAAGTATACAAGAACACATGAAAAATCTCAAAGGAGAATTAAAACGTCGCGTCGTACTGACCGTGGTGAAGATAAGTATCAAATATATTCAAAGAGCTCCTAAGATTGTGGCATCTCATAAAAATAAAACTACAAGGAACAGATATACAAAATATATCTTAATAGCGACCCCTCCCGGTTTCGCATTGGTGGAAATTTATTTTTTACACCTTTGATTACATTATTTAACCGATTCGTTGCGATGTCTAATTTTGCAAACTTCTAACTGTAGCGTTGAACAAAATTACCGTGACACGGCTGCCGTGCCAAGCGCCATACGATTAAATGACATGGCTCCTGTGTCTTCAGCCATGCGGAAAAGAAAACAGTGTTTTTTGCCATTTTTACGTGGTTCTAAGCGTTAAACTTTTAGTTTACATTCGAAATCTAACGTGAACGGTCAGGAACGTAGTTTCAAGTGATAAAAAGTGTAAAAATAGGTGTATTTTTGGAAATGGATGGTAAGTGGCTTTTTTAATACAGGTGTGATAAACCTTTTCTACTTACATTAGTTCTAAAATTATTGTTTTGGTTTTCCTGATAAGAAATTTCAAGTATTTTAAAGTAAATTATTGCCTATTTATTGTTTAAGAATTACGGCGTAAAAGAAAATATATTCCCGAGATTGAAACTCAACGCGACGACGATGACCAAATATTAGAGCAAAATTCGCAAACATATTCACAACACTGGGAAAACTCAGAACACTTGAAATCTATACATGATGATACTTCAACGTGCATAAAAAAACAGATGGTGGACAGATCAACGTGTTTAGAAAATAATATGGTGGACAGTTCAAAGTGCATAGAAAAAACTAAGGATGATGAGCGTCATGTTTGGAACATGACGCTGTATTGGATATACATGGATGTAAATATTTTGGCCAGTTAGTTTTGGCCAACGTATGTGTGTTTACATAATAGCTCCTCAGTTAAACCCACGCTGGTATAAAAATTATCTACATACAAGGAATGGCCTTTTTCAATATACTTTTGCATAAGCAAATGAACCACTTTTTTAATATGATTTCTACCGCCGACTTGCACATCCTGGGAGCCTGCGTACACGTGAATATTTAAAATAATTCCGTTGGCATCGGCTAAAATGTATAATTTAATTCCGTATTTATGTGTTTTTCCTTTATTGTATTGACGGAAGAAAAGTCTTCCTTTCCACAGAATAAGAGACTCATCGATTGTTAGCTCTCTTAATGGATAATATACTGAATTAACCGTGTCGTTGAATAAATCAATTAAAGATTTAATTTTAAATATACTCTCTGGTCTTTCATTATTCTGAACATTTAAGGCTCTTAAAATTAAAAAAAACCTGTCCCTCGACATAAATATATGTGGACTTAAGCGGAACAGATAATGAGTGGACCAATAATCTACCATTCTATTGAGTTTTATTGTTCCCATCAGCAACAGTATGCCTAGAAATGTTTTAAATTCGGTGACACTTACATCGGTCCATTGTCTAAATCGAGCTTGAGAAGTAGTCGCTGCTGCTTTCAGTCTGTTGCCGTACTTATTTGTACAATCCAATATTAAATTCATGAATTGGGCATTCAAAAATAAAACGAAATAGCCCAAAGGACTTTGGACGTGTACATCATGTGGCGACAATATACCACTGGTTCCGATATTCCAATATTCTGATTAGTTTCTGACATCCTATTTCGGTAGCGGTAATTGTCTTTTGCGCTAAGATTCTCCTAAAATGTTAAAAAAATGTTCTCTCAAATCGTTCACATTTCTGATATAAAAATAAGCAATTTTTAATATTATTTATTTCAATTATATTATTATACAAAAATCCTCATCATTAAAATTTTCAAAAAGGTTGGTGACCCCTATTTTTTAAAAAACAATACAATATCCAGAAACGAATGCTACAAGCTTGATTAACGTTAAAAATAAAAATCTTTGTTCTGGGGTAGATCTCCCTAAAACTTAATTTGAAGGAATTACCATCGATTTCAAAATGGCACGGCTCACGTGCCTAACGCCACACGCAAAAGAAAATGATGACACGGCTGCCGTGCCATCCGCAATGAATCGGTTAAGCTTTAGTAGGGATTAATTTTTTTCTAGTTATTAATATAGCGTATGTTACTCCGGGATAATGTAGCATTCTAATGGTGAAATAATTTTTGAAATCAGACAAGTAGTTTTTGAGTTTATTCGTTATAAACATACAAAAATACAAATCTTTCCTCTATAATATTAGTGTAGATTATGTGGTGGATAGCTGCAACAAAATATCAACTCCCAAACATATTTATTTAATAACTGTCTCATGTAAATGTAATTCTTAGAGAAATAAATATCCTAAACCTGAAGTATCAGTAGTTCGGTCAACTGAACTAACAACCAAACACAGATAGGTAGGTACTAGAGCAATTCACCCGGGTGGGTAAGAGCCTGCCCAGATGGGGCGTTGTACGCGCGAGTAGCCTCGCGCGTTTCAATTTATATTGTGTCCAGATGCCGCGTTTTACGCGCGGTTTGTTTGGGAGAGACCCAGGGACAGTTATGAACATGGAGCCAGACAAAGCAGTCGTGTTGTGGCTTGCATACCGTCGATGGAAACGTAAACAAAGAGAAAGTCGGCGATTTAATGTGCATCCAATTCTACGTGACAGAATGACGCTGTAGTATGTTTATAACATTATACCCAAAGCTCAGAGAACATGACGAAAAGTTTTTTAACTACTTTCGGATGTCGATAACATTGTTTGATGATTTACTAGAAATTCTACAAGAAGACTTGACTCCATGTCAATGTAATACGGGATACTGTTTCTGCTGAAGAAAAACTAGTGATCACTTTGAGGTAACATTTTTAATATTTTTATCTTTAAATTTAGAGTCAATGTAACAAAATATAGGTCTAATCTTATTCTTAAAATAGTCTGAATAATTTACTCTGAGTATAGTTCCATCAATTCACTTTCTTGGTAATCTTGTGTAGATGCCGGTGATGGCGTTTTTGGGTTATTGTAGGCAGACGCCGGTGATTGGGTATTGCGTTGTAGGTACAGTCCAATAACCTGGATTGTAAATCGGAAAGGTTGCCGGTGAAAACGAAGATGTTGAAGGGTCTGTTGCGTTATATCCTGTATCTTCAAAATGAACTCTTTGGCCGCGTTGTGTCATTCCTGCTTGGTAATGATATTGTTCTGAAGGTAGGTGGGTAGAACGAGTAGCTGAAGGTGTATGACACGGGGCTTGTTGACCTTTTTGAAGCACTTTCATCATTTCAATTTTTGTTTGAAGTCTGTTTTCCTCTGGTACCTTAACAAGCTCCTTGTACAATGACAAACAGAATAGTTTGTCATCGTCAGACTCCGTTGGCTTTAATATCTGTGGCTGATTTTCAGGTGCTAAAGTTTTGGTTATCATGGCCAGAAATTCTTCGTCGGCCGCATTCAGTTTTTTCTTCTTTTTTGGCTGGTGAATTGGAGGTCTCATTACATCTTCCCCATCGCCAGAAAAGTCTTGTTCTTCAGCTGCATCAGGCATGGTGTTGATGTTGCTATCAGTTGTTTTATTCCGTGTCGACCGTTCGAGGAACATCAAACGTTCATAATAAATATATTTGGGTTTGCCGGAGGCTCCTGATCGAGACGGTGCGGTTTTCTTCTTTTTAATTTCTCTAACAAAGCCATCGCGCAACCCTTTCCACTTCTTTTGCAATAAAGTAGGTACCTGAAATCAATAAAATAAACAATAAAAGGACTAAAATGGCCAAAATTACTAGGGGTGTTCAAATTATTCTCGGTATCGAAACTTTTTTGTTAGTAAAGAGGTCTTACAACTTATATAGATGATTTTGTCTAAGTTCATAGACAAAATCTCTTTACTAACTAAAAAGTTTCAATACCGAGAATACTTACTTTGAACGCCCCTCGTAATATCTATAGGGTCTTTCAAATAGAGCGGGTCGATGTTAATAATCTGTGGCGGCCATTTTGTTTTGGCGGCATCTGTCAAATCTGTTTTTTCTTATTCAGTCACTGATGCCAAATCACCATGGCAAGTTACACGGTTGAGCAGCATGTGCAAATGATAAAACTTTATTATCAAAATGAGTGTTCGTTAGTGCAAACGTTGCGCGCATTGCGCCCATTTTACGGCAGACGCGGTGGCCCTTCAAAGTCCACTCTCCAACGATTGGTGACTAAATTTAAAACAACCGGTTCGGTAAACAACCAACCAACACCTTTACGTCAAAGGAACGCCAGATCGGCCGAGAACATCGCCGCTGTACGTGAGAGTGTTCAGGAGACTCCGAGGCAGTCGATTTCGCTCAAGAACTCTGCCTTTCGCAGACCTACAGATCAATGATAAACAATTTCTTTTGGCTTGAAATTCAACAATATGGACGTGAACGACATGTGGTTCCAGCAAGATGGCGCTACTTGCCACACAGCGAACGACACAATCGACATTCTGCATGAACGGTTTGAGGGTAGAGTTATCTCTCGCAGAGGTGACGTGAATTGGCCACCAAGATCGTGTGATTTGACTCCGCTAGACTTTTTCTTGTGGGGTTTTCTGAAGTCGCAGGTCTATGCCAATAAACCACATTCGACCGTTGCCCTGAAAGCCAACATAACGCAGGCCATCGCTCGGATTCAGCCGGATCTATGCAGCAGAGTCATTAAAAATTGGACCTCTCGGATTCGCGCCACCATACGAAGCCGCGGCGGACATTTGAACGATGTCATATTCCATCCATAATGGAATAAATAGGCATTTTAAATAAAAAATAAATTTCGTTAATATCTCACACACATCTTGTTTTATTCAATTTTAACATCGACCCGTCCTTGTTGAAAGACCCTTTATGTACTTATACTAAATAATATACATTTATTTCCAGATATTTGGCTACAGGATGTTATTTTGCAGATCTGCATTATGCCTACAGATTGGGAAAGTCGACAATTATCGAAATAGTACAGAAAACCTGTTACGTCATATGGCAAAAACTACAAAATATAGTAATGAGAGAACCTACGAGAGTTGAATGGGAAGAGATTACAAAACAATTCCAAAATACACAAATTTTCCAAATTGCATCGGCGCTATTGATGGCAAGCCGTATTATAAAACCCAACGATTTCTATAACTACGAGAATTATTTTTCGACTGTTTTATTGGCTGTGTGCGATGCAAATTATTGTTTTATTGTAGTAGATATCGGCGTGTATGGCAAAAGTAATGACTCCACAATTTTTAAAAACTCATAAAATTTAAAAAAAATTAGATATTCCAGACCCAAAGCCAATATCGCAAAGAGATACAACTCCCTTACCACATGTTATTGTAGGAGATGAGGCGTTCAGTCTGTCTGAAAGCATAATGCGCCCTTATTGCGGTAAATCTCTAACAACCAAGAAAAGGATTTTCAACTACCGCTTATCCAGAGCCCGCCGTTACATCGAATGATGCTTTGGCATTTTGGTAAATAAATGGAGAATTGTTCATAGACCATTGAATGTTGACCTAGAGTTTGCAGAAAACATCATTAAAACTTGCTGTGTTCTTCATAATTACGTAAGGTTAAGGGATGGTTATAGGTATGATCACACTCTGTACGAAACATCTCTAAATAGTTTGAATACTGAAACAGTAAGGCCTAATGCGAGGTCGCGGAATACAAGAGACAGATTCGCTGATTATTTTGTAAACGAAGGCAAACTCCCTTGGCAAGACAAAATTATATAGTAGTTTTATGTAGTAGGTACCTATGTTGTCTAAGAAATAATATGTCATATTAAAAAAAAATCACTTACCTAAAGTTTTTTTCTTTTCGTCGGAATCACCAACTGCACAAAAAATTTCTACTATTTCTTCCCAGTTTCCACGTTTTATGCTTCGATTGGAATAATCTGGAGATTCCATATCCCAATTCGTTTTTCAATTTCATCAATAAAATGTTCCGTGTCAAAATTATCAGTCTCCATTTTCGTTCCAAATACGTCCACTCGCGTCGGAATCGCGCGCATCACTGGACGCAGCAATGGCGCCCGAGTATCTCGACTCGCGCGAGTCGAGAGTCCAGCGCGTTGCTCGCGTTTTACGCGCGAGTAAGGCGCTGTCTCCACGAGCGAGAGAATCGCGGCGAAATTATCGTCGTGCCACGTATTTCTATACACTCTCTAGAAGCCGTCTCCACACGGCGATATTATCGCCGCGATGCGACGAGTGGCAACGAGCGCGCGAAACGTCGTTACATCGTCGCTAGCCCGTCGCGACTAGCAGCGGGCCCGCCGCGCGCTCGTGGCGCTCTCGCACTGTCAAACGCAGCGTCATTTCAGCGTTGCCTCTCGTCAAGCAAGGACATTTCGACAAGTTTTTTAAACAATAGTACAATGTTTGACATTGAAAAGTTTATACTTGAAGTGAGAGAGAGACCTGCCCTTTACGATGTTCAGTTGGCCGAGTATCGAAACAGAGAAATTAAAGCAAAGTATTGGTATGATGTGGGAAGTGCTATGTTCACAGAGTGGGATGATCTAACCTCTAAAGAAAAAAAAGAAAAAGGTAAGCGTACAATTTTATTTATTTAGGTAATTTTTGTTGTTATAATTGTTAGTTTTTATTGTCTATGGTGTAACAAAATAATATACATTCGTCGGTACGAAACCGTTGTTTCAACAATAATTATAAGAAAGATAATTTTCATTAAACGATGTAGTCATTTTGCCAAGGAACCGCGCCCACTGTGTTAAAATAATCTTTAAATAAGTTTCGAATATGCAACCCCGAATTCCTTGTCCTTTGAAGTACGGTTGTCATATTTTGTTGATTGGATAATATGTCTTCATTTTCCCCGTCAGTGGCATTTAATGCTCGACGCTTTATGAAGTTGTGCAAAACGCAAGCTGCTTTTATTACAAGAATTGAACTGTCTGGTTGAAGATTTATTGTATTATGAAATATGCAAAATTTTGAGGAGATTTGTCCAAAGACACATTCCACGTAACGTCTCGCACGAGACAGTCTGTAGTTGAAAATTTTTTTATCCGTAGGAAGACATCGACCTGGATACGGTCGCATTAAATTTCGATGAATGCCGAAGGCCTCATCAGCTACAATCACATATGGCATTTTGGGTCCGCCAAATACCAGTTCTTCTTCTTCCGGCAAATCAAGAGCTTCTTCATTTAGCTTCTGGCCTAGAATTGAAGATTGAAATATGGTAGAATCATTTTCACGGCCATAAGAACCTACGTCAATCACAGTAGGTAAATAAATAATTCGAATCCACCAAAGTCAATAAAACGATTGAGTTGTACCTTTTATAATTAAAGTATAGAGAGCCGGAATTCCGGGGGCACTGAATTCGAATGTGTTTGCCGTCTAGCGCTCCCAAGCAATGTGGGAAATTCGCGTTGTCTTTAAATCCCTCTGAGATTCTTTTCCATGATTCTTTGTTCGGGGCTGCCATTTCTGTAGGTGCTAGCACTTTCCATATAATTCCACGTTTCTTTTATTAATTTAGCCAACGTTTTTTTCGAAATTCTGTACTTATTCTGAAGGCGTTTATAACTTGTTCCAGAAGCGAGATATCTGGAAAATGACATTATATTTTAAAAATATACTTTATCATATATTTTTTTTAATATAAAATAGGCTCGCGTTTGTTTGCAATCACACCTGATGGAAAGTTTATTTTTAAATGGGATGAAAAACGAAGACTCCATCAAAGCGTTCGGATTTATTAATCAGTGTTGTTTTTTTATTAAAATACATAATAGTTAATTAATATATGTATACTTATATATATGTACTTATAATATTTAAATTAAAAGTTATTTCTTTGCTTCAGGACTTGAGTTAATGACAAAATGGAAATCTTTAAGGGATCAATTTCGTAAGGAGTTAAAGTTGCAGCAATGTTCAAAATCCGGTCAAGCTGCCTCAAAACGACGAAAGTATACCTATTCATTATGATGCATTACTTTTTTTTAAAGAAACACACAGAACACGCTTCAACATCGTCAAATATGCTCAATGAGGATAGTCAAGATGTTTTTGAGGATGACGACAGTTCGGTTAATACCACCCCCAGTGTCACGGAACCATTCACGTCTAATAAAAAGAAAACATTAGTACAAATGTTTCTGGAATCTAATAAAGAGATATCGAATGTTATGCGCGAGAGCATAGATATACAAAGAAATAATGTTCAACCACAGTATCGTGACGAGCGTGGAAATGAGGCATTTTTCCGTTCGTTGCTACCACTTATGGACAAAATAAAAGAAGACTGTTTAATTGATGCCAGAACTGAGATTATGGCCGTAATTAAGAAATACACACCATCATCACATACATACACTGCTAGACTCTTATTCTCGTACATCCACACCAACAAGCGAGGACGATATTGCTCAAATGTTAGAACACTTTGATGGAATGTAAACTATAAGTTTTGATTTTATGTAAGCGTTTAAGTAAAATAAATCTGCTTTAAACTGACTGTAGTGTTACTGCTAATCTTTCACATGGCCCGATACTTTTCCTCATATTAGTATCTTGCTTTGATAAGTGTCTTGATAGTAAACTTAACAGTTCATCGAAAACAGGAATTGGCATTAAATATTCATCTTCAAACCATTCTGGATGATTTCGATATTCTTCATAATTCACATGGAAATGTCCATGACTTTCACGACGTAGCAACATGGGATGTGTCCACCAACGGCGCTTTTTTTTCCTTCTTAACAATAACAATACTTAACTGCATATTCACTAGCGTACTTGCAGAAGCACCCCACAACACTATATCCATAATAAAGAATTATTTTATCGACTGAGACACTACTTATTTCGCTCTCGTCTGGCACATAACTGAATTCTTTCTTTCACAACCCGTCGTCAAGGAAACGCTGCGATTCCGTTACGACTCGCGACGATACGCGGCGAAATTATCGCTCGTTCGTGGAGATTCTCCGACGATATGAGGGCGGACTCGTCCCGATTCTCTCGCTCGTGGAGACAGCGCCTAAGGAATCGCACGGCAGCATCTGGACGGAATGTATAGCGCTCTATATAGTATCTGGAGAACGCGCGAATGTTTACACGCGAGGGCACTCGCGCGTAAAACGCCCCATCTGGACTAGGCCTAAGTATTGGGCAATTAAACCATTAAAGTATTAGGTTAGAAGAATAAAACTTGTAGCAAAAAAAAAAAAAACAATTATCAGATAGTGCATTTATTTTCGTAAATTTAATACTAGTTGCACAAAGGTAAACAAAATTAGTTCTACCCAAACAATCAAACCAAACCATTCCACTCATAGAAGTGCGTAATAATTAATTACGCAAAAAAATATGAATACCTATATGAGTATTGGTCAATGCAAGACCGCAATAGATAAAACACAGGAATTAAAATAAAATTATAACACCACAACCTCCCCTCTTATCATGTGTTACAACACGTTCGATAAATATTTAAGAGATGTAAATGCAACTACAAGGCAACACTAAAGTTATATAATGAGGTACAGTAGGACAACTGGCTAAATGTATAATACACGCGAAAAATATTTACAGCACTGAAAAACACATGGGTAGCAAGAGCAAGGCAAATAAAAACCCAAATATTTAGTCAAATTAATTTATTTTATCAGCCAATCTTCTGAAGAAACAAATAGCTTCGAAAATATATTAAGCCGACTAATAGACTAGCTTACGAACGTAAAGAAATTCAGCTCTTTCAAACCAAATATTGTGAACATTGAAAACCTAATATATTTTCATCTAGTAAGTAGTATTAAATTTCTGCAGACAAACTCGCGGGTGCTTGTTACATAATTAAGTCAATAAAGTAACACTGTCCTGTATTACATTAAATATTTTATTGCTCAATCAGTTTAGTCCCAGCAAATATGTACTAGAACATCAATTTAAATAACATTTACAAATTATGTTACATACTACAATGTCATAGCGGTGTTAGCACCTCAACGGCTCTGCCAACTAAGGCTCAACTCACACCAAAAGAGCGTCGAAGCGCAGCAGATAATAATACTTATTATCGCATGAGAAACTAGAACGAGTCGCACGGATGCCCGCGGCGCCGCGGGAATTGCTTCCCTCCGCCTTCTCTACCGAGCGGGACGCTGCGCTTCGCTGCCCTTCGCCGCTCTTTCGGTGTGAGTTGACCCTAATAGTATCAGAACAACTACATATTTGTAACAAAATGCTTACATAAATGAGCTGTCAAGCATTATTTAACATAGTTTTAGTTCGATACGAATCTTGAACATTTGTAATAATTGTAAGATACCTTATAAATAATGTAATACTGCAAATAGCACTACGTATTTTGATGTTTAATTTTCGTGTAGAAGTTTATTAATGTTATGCTGAACCGACCGACGGACGCAGAGGTTTGTCAAGCGATAGAGCGTCTTGGATAAGGTAGTTCCAACTGCGAGCTCTTACCGACAGCGTTTTTCAAACTTTCACGATCACTGTACATAATTACTTATTTAAACGGGTAGGGGAATTGTGCTTAAGATGACATAGTCAGCTAAGATGACACACCGCAGTATTATTTTAAATATTCGCGCTACAGGTGAACACATGACGTTTAAGAGAGTGCCCATAGGTGTCGCTAGTACCGAAGTTCAGTATGGCGGACAGCGGACGCGCATTGCAAAGTAGTGAACAAATTCGTGATTTTCATATGCAAAAAATTTCTCTCACGCTTTTGTTTGCTGGTGAAAATACACGCAAGGTAAGGATCTTCTGTTTGAACTATTTTTTATTGTAAACAGGGATTATTTTATGCCATAAATATTGATAGCAACATATTCTAACCTAAAAGATTTTGTCACGACATTTAAATGAAACTTGCATCATTCATTTGGTAAGATGGCATACTAGACATCGGTACAAGATGACATACTATGTCATCTTACCCTTATTTTTTTCTTTTGTGGTTGGCGTCACACTCTTGAGTGTTTGCCAGTGTCGAGTTTAGAAATTTTCAAAGAGCAATCGTGGTCAAATAAGTTAGATAGTTCGAACAAAAAGCTTAGGCAAGTCATGTCCTACGGTTTGCCGGGAATTCCGGAAAACAGAAATCACGTTATTTCTACTTTTTACATTTTGCCTACACTCACCCACATACGCAAGACATTAACGCACAATAATCAAATCCACTATTATTACACATCAACACTCGAAGTAACACAAGTTTAGACAAAAAGTTAAAACAAACAATAGCTCTCGTTCATTTTCCTGCCAAAACTCTCACCCTTATATTTATTAATTTTTTTATTTTTAATATTTCTATACAGGATGCCTGGCAATTACAAACGAACATCGACGCGGAAGAGTTGGTCACAAGAAGACATGAATAAGGCAATCGAAGCTGTAAAAGAAAATAGCATGGGTTGGCTTTTAGCATCCAAACATTTCAATGTACCACAAGCAACCCTTCGTCGTCATTTTTACAGTGTTCCAGTAAATCTTGGTCGTTTTAAACCAACTTTTGACGCAGATATGGAAAAAGCACTAGTAGATCATATGCTCGAGTTCGAAAGTCGACTTTTTGGTTTTAATACAACCGAAATAAGGAAATTAGCATTTGAATATGCTGAAAGATTGGGGCTGGATCACAGATTTGATAAGAATGAAAAAATTGCTGGTTGGGATTGGTTAAAAGGGTTTAGAGAACGCAACCCTCACATCTCACTTAGAGCTCCAGAGCCGACGGACGTCAGCAGCAAGGGCGAAGGCATTCAATAAGCCTCAAGTAATGAAGTTTTTTTCACTTTTGGAAAAAACAGTGACTGACAATAGAATTCAGGCACATAAAATTTACAATATGGACGAGTCTGGACTGAACACTGTTCAAAAGCCCCCCAAAGTCTTTGCATCCAAAGGAAAAAAACAAGTCGGTGCGGTTACTAGTGAGGAACGTGGTCAACATTTCACAATAGTTGTCTGTGCTAATGCCATCGGAAATTTTGTTCCACCCGCAATAATTATTCCAAGAAAAAATCACAAAGCCGAATACTTTGACGGTGCTCCACCAGGCACTTTAGAGCTGTGCTACCCCTCTGGGTATATGGTCGGGAACCTATTTTTGAGATGGATGCGCCATTTTGTTGCTTTTACGAATGCATCTGTAATAAACAAGGTATTGCTTATTCTAGATGGTCATTCCAGCCACAAAAATCTGGAAGCACTTGAATTTGCCAAGGCCAACGGCGTGATAATGCTATGTCTACCACCACATTGCACCCACCGAATGCAACCAACCGATGTGTCATTTTTTGGTCCGCTGAAAGCGTATTATGATCGCGAGATTGCAACCTGGATGAAGAACCATCCTGGCAGAACAGTAAGCCTATACCAAGTTGCTCAAATTTTTGGAAGAGCCTATGAAAACGCAGCCACCGTTAGGAATATAACAAGTGGTTTTGAGAAAACTGGGATTTATCCGTTCAATCCACACATTTTCCCAGAAGACATGTACTTACCCAGCGAAGTTACAGAAAACGAACTAAACGATGACGGGCCAGTTGCGAGTAGCCCATCTCAGCCCCAGCAAAATCACAATGAGTCCGATTCCTCTGAACGAACTGACGCTGAAGAAGAGCTGATGAGCTTAGCAGTTGGTAACTCTGACGAACAAATAGATTTTGAAGCAAATGCTACTGTTAGAGAAATAGAAACTCGTCACTCATCTCCTACAACCTTGTCCCCAAATGTTGCTACGTATTTGCATCTAGAGTCTGGTTTTAAACAACCCAACAATCTCGACGAACAAATGGATATCACGATTGCACCGAACAACGACGCTACTCATCAAGAAGCTGAAAATAGTCCATTATCACTCAAACAGTTATCAGCAAATGTCGTTATGAATTTGTTACAAGATCATGACGTTAATATTTCGTCTTGGTTCCAGCCAACGCTTGTAGATTCTGATTCTAAAAATGGAAAAGAACAGATTGATGTCACCACTTCTCCAAAAAATAACTATCAAGGGCAAATACACAATGATAAAGCTGTTTCAGGAACTATCTGTGAAAATGATAAAGAAGCATTGTTGGATACCGATCAAATTTTTTCTGGACATTTACTTTTGCAACCAGAAATAATTTCTACCACAAATTGCATACTTAAAGAAATTTTACCTCTACCAAAAGCTACTTCTACGGGAAAATTGAGAGTAAACAGAAAAGTCGGTGGATCGCAAGTTTTCACGTCTAGTCCTTTTATGAATGAAGTAAAAGCAGCAGTACAGCAGAAAAAAGAAAAGGAAAATCGCATATCCCTTAAAAAACAAAAGAAAACGAAGCGTGTCATTTTTGAAGATAATGGTGCGGTTAAAACATCTAGAGCCAAAGGAGGTCGAAAGCAGACAAAACCTATTATTTTGGACGATGACAAAAACCTGGAGAAATGGGACAACGTGGATTATGAGTCTGCGCCTAAAAAAAGCAGACCCACGCGAAGTCGAAAGCTGAAACAGTGTGTTATTATTGATGATGACGAGGAACTTGAGACTCCTTACGCCAGTAAGGACGAGGGTGAAGATGATGCAGCTTGCATTTACTGCAATGGACTATTTAGTCAATCTAGGCCAAAAGAACATTGGGCGAAGTGTCAACTGTGTTCCAATTGGTGTCATACACTATGCGCAGGTATACCTGCAAAAAAGAAACAATTTATCTGCGAACTGTGTATGTAAAATAAACTTTATACAAGATGTGACATAAAGATCAGACCAGCTGTTCCTAAGTCGATGGACTTGTTCTACAGTGGGGCTGATTATTTCTATCGATTTCAGGGTTGGTCCTACAGTTAAAGTATTATCGCACCATTTTGTCACACCTTGTATAAGACGACATACCATTAAAGTCTAAGATGACATACTATGTCATCTTACACTATTGATATGTCATCTTACACATGTAGACCTTAGTGCAATTAATGTTTTTTTTTTAATTGTATATCACGTTGATTGTTCTAAACCTATAATAATTTCGTTGGTCATGAATCATTTATAAATATACGTTTGATACTGATCTCATATAACTCCATTTATTTTTAAACTTATGTTGAAACAAAAAGTATGTCATCTTAAGCACAATTCCCCTATTTATCGCGTATGTACCTTTGTTACCCCGACGTTTGTGCCCGCGACCACGGCTTTTGCAACACGGTCGAAACGTCAAGATAACAAACGCGACAAATATCCGTTTAAATCAGTAACTACTTACCAACATTAGAAGAATTACTTGCCACTTACAATACTGTGCTTGTAACACTGCGGCTATTCCAAAAGCCGGTTTATTTCTCTCTTTTCTTCCTCAAATGATATATATGGATGGAACTCAAAATAAAGATTTTGGAAAAAATGTTTAGAATAACGTGATGGTTGATTAAATTATCCGTTCTAGGCCCTTCTCAGCTGTCGAGTGTAGATTCCCACTAGCTCCACATAATACCACCTTTGCTACCCGTTTTGCTTAGTATTTGCTTCCTCGTGTATCTACAATGAGGTCTGCAGAAAATGCAATATTAAAAACGTTTCCCGCGGCTAAAACTGTGAAAAAATGGTTACTGGGGATGTCTTATGATCAGACTAAGTCTTTTGTGTTAATATAATTATCGTACCTACTATCCTTCTATGCCCTTTGCGCAAATCACATTCTATGCCCCTCCCCCCCAAGTCACTAACTCACTCCTCAATTGATCCCCCTCCCCCTACCCCTATCCCCGCCCTCTATCACACTCCATGCACAGTTGTTACATATGTTATATCTTATATTATTAATACAGTATACTTGCACCCAGTCTTTTAAATTTTATATTCGTAAACAGATACAGGTATCGTGGGAACCTGCCCCACACTATGCTCGGGGCCTGCCCTGATCCTAATGAGGGGGCCATTGCCAAATAACTGACCACTATTTTTTTTTATTGATGATAGCCAAGCGCTTTGCCTGATGGTAAAGGATGGTGTGACGGAAGATGGATTACTATTATTGTATTTGATCTGTGTTAGTTTTTAATTGTAATTGTGTTTTGTTCAAACATACAAATTGAAATTGAATTGGTGCTCAACATTCATATTAAGAACTACAATCCTGACCCTTCCAAACATCTAACCCTCAAATGGTTCATTCACTCATTCAATGTGTAGATGCTACTTTACCGCGATGTCACTTTAACTAATTGATGCTGACGCCTCGCGTCGATCGTATCGAATCCATTATTACGCGATTGAGACTTTCACAACGATCCCTAAACGTATTTACCAACTAAACGTGTTTACGTTTGACGTGTTTGTATGATTTGACAACTCCTTAAATCATGTTTACCCACTAAATACGTTTAAGCATCGTTGCGTAAGTCGCAATCCGCCTTTTGGCGATACATTCTAGTTTCTGGTACCAAGCGCGTCGACTAACAAATGAAGGAGTTGGGAGGTTGAAATGATCACGTACAGTACTACGAGTTACGTTAGACGCCTCGCCAATTTTTGCATCTGAAATACGGGATAGATTAGATAGTCTTTATTGCACACCATTAAAAATAAACATATAAAAGAAAATACACTTTTAAATCATAGGTACAATGGGCGGCCGTATTGCTAAGCGATCCAGCTAATAAGGTATAAATATCAATACTTTCAAATTGAGCTATATTACTTTGAAGCTATTCTGGTGACGGATTGGTTGCATAATCGGAAACAAGAACGTTGCTAATGCGTAAAAGTTAAATCGTAGTACTGTAGAGAGTGTGAGTAGCGTATGGATAGAGTAGAAGCAGTTGTCGCGTCCGCTGTAGCAGTGCAGCGCAGCGGCGTCTAGGATGGGTGGCTAGCCAGTAGCGCACTGCACGCGGTTCATGCCGGGCGCGTTCTCGTCGTCCTCGTCGTACGCCTGGCCGGGGTGTCCGCGGCGCCGGCGCGACTCCTGCTCCGGGTCCAGCTCCATCAGCTGGCACTCCTCCGCTAGCTCAGGGATTTGGATCTGTGGGTTACATCAATTCATTAATATTGCTGGACATTTCACACAGCGCTATCTAGCCCCAAACTAAGCAGAGCTTGTACTGTGGGAACCAGATAACTGATATAATACGTTTATACTTTTTTTTTTAATATACTAGCTGTTGCCCGCGACTTCATACACGCAAAAAATAGGGGTTGGAGGTAGAAGGGTGAAAATTTAGGGTTGTATGTATTTTGTAATGCCGAATCATAAAAACTAAATATAAAAAAATGTATCCTAAAATATAAAATAAATTTTTGGGGTGGACTACCACATAGGGGTATGAAAAACTAGTTTACGTCCTATTCTCAGACCTACCGAATATACATACAAAATTTCATAAGAATCGGTCAAGCCGTTTCGGAGGAGTTTTGTTACAAACACTGTGATATGAGAATTTTATATATTAGAAGATAGAAAAACATCCAGACCCGGAACTAATATCTGTAGATCATGCAAACATTTATTCCGTGGCGGGAATCGAACCCGCTACCTCCTGCGTCTCAGCCGGCTAGTCGCCCGCTGCGCCACGGAGGTCAATGGTCGTTGAATATCTATCTCTATCTTCATCTGTGAAATATAGCTCTTGTGAGAGTTGAGCTCGCCTTTGTACCTACATCTGCTCACGGGCCTCAGGTTCCCCTGCTAGGTTTTCCTACCAGACGATTTTAGGACGTACTGAAAGCATTTTGCTGACTAAGTTTACTGTCTTATTTACAAATATTCCAAAGAAATGGTCAATCTGGTTTTACACGAATCTGGAACGCTCGCGCAAAATTCCCTTTACCAAAAAGGAAAAGTGCTGATAACCTTCGGATCGGCTAACCTGATCACATCAGTCATCTATCACACATGAAGTACCCCAGTTAAACTAACTAAAAAAAGCCGCGATCAAATAGGTTCATCGGTTTGGAAACTACGATGCCACAGACAGACTTACATAGGCGTCAAATTTATTAACTCCCTCTTTTTGCGCTGGGGGTTAAAAAACGGATTACAAACAATGTATCATCTACTAAAATATTAATACAACTAAATAAAGCAAAATGTTATCAATCAATCGATACTAAAAATAAAGCGATAAACGCACTTCCGCGTGGATACAAAAGTATGAACTAACTACGTAACGCTTCATGCCCTTGTCCGACCGCGCTCATTACGAAGCTAAAGATGTTTCGTAGCTATCGCTTGAAGCGCACTTACGAAACTACATCAACAAATTGATTTGATCCAATTTTAGATGTATCTAGAAAGTTTTGATAGGTCATCTTTAAATTATAGAGAAGTTGGCAACGCATCACCGATTTAAATTAGCAAAATCACACTAATATTATAATTGCCAAAGTTTGGATGTTTGTTTGTTACGCAATCACGTCGTAACAACTGAAACGATTTCGATGAAATTTAGTATGTCCGTAGGACCTGGACAGACAGGCTACTTTTTACTAACTTTTTATTAACTTGAAATGTATGTATGTTTGTCCAGGTGGAATCTTTCAACTGAATTTTAAAACCGTTCCCCTCAACCGATTGAGCTGAAATTTGGAATACATATGTAACTACGGTGACAATGCAATAATATGGTACCATGGAGGTGGTCTCATAATGAAGACGGATGCTAGACAACGAAATTTCTGAATGGATTATAGTAGGCTACTAGTGTTTGGGCTCATTTGAATCTGCTTGCGGTTCCGATTATGAGTTTTATAAAAGCTTGTTTTTAAAAAGTAATTTTTTAACAACAAACTTATTATCACATAAATCAGGTTCCACAGGATAAAAATGGGGTGTCAAGTTGCAACAGCGAGTTTAGCTTTATTTCTAGGTTACCTACTAATTTCTCCTTGAGGAGAATGCAAGTAGCATTGCAATACAACCAAAATATAAAAAGGAAATCATAGTAGGTAGGCACAAAGTAAAGTACTGCCAATTATTATCATGTTTTGTTTAAATTCTTTATTTATTGTATTTAATTAATTTTCCGCGCAAAATTTTATTTTGTTATTGAAATAAATGAAATGTTTTGAACTCGTAAGGGGTTACCAATTAGAGCTGCTTCCTGCACACCTATTTATAAAAAAATCGATTCAGCGGTTTAGACGTATAAAAATACGCCAATTCCGTATATCCCACTAATATTATAAATGCGAAAGTTTTTATGGATATATGTGTGGATGGTTGTTACTTTTTCACGGAAAAACTACTGAATGGATTTTAATGAAATTAGGTATGTATGTAAATATAACCTGGATTAACACATAGGCTACTTTTTATCGACAAACCAACCGTGCGAAGCCGCGGGCGGAAGCTAGTATAATATAAGTTTGGATGCCTAAACGATAATGAACACTTACCCTAGGCCTAGCCGGCAGGCAGTTTTCCAAAGCGGGAATGACTTCTGGGGGAATGCGTTTGGGGAAATTTACTACGAATTGAATAATTAGCTGTCCCTTATCGAAGGGATTTTTGTACATCGGCATACCTGAAACACAAATCAAATTCTTTAATAATAATAAATATTTATATAATTAAACCTGGTTTACATAAAGACAAATAATAAG
Source organism: Philereme transversata (assembly GCA_963924445.1). Lineage (NCBI taxonomy): Eukaryota > Metazoa > Arthropoda > Insecta > Lepidoptera > Geometridae > Philereme > Philereme transversata. The sequence goes on from OZ004353.1 coordinate 13,745,917, forward strand.
AACTTATACATACAGGTTACAAAAAGACAATTCATGAAATACCTACCCAAGGATTATCAAAATCCAAATCTTTTTATTTATTAAAATCACAAGGATCACTTTGAAACGTCAATTTTACTGCCTGTTCCTTCGCGCCCAAGCCAGGAAAGAAAGGCAAGAAAAAAGGCTGGTTGTTTTTTAATGATCCTTTTAGAATACATAACAACAAAGAAGATAAATTAAATCTAAATTGTAACATTTTGGAATGAGTCGAATCAATTAAAGTAATATACATACTTCTAATCATGTAATGAACCATATAAAAAGTAATGCTGCTTTATTTAAGTAGTAAGAGTAGTAGAGTTCCTTGTGAAAGGGTTTGCCTGGGGAAGTACTACCACTGTACCTATTTCTGCTGCCAAGTAGCATTGTTGTGCTTGGGTTTGGAGGGTTGCCGGTGTAATTACAGGTACATGAGGCTTTATCTCTGTATGCCTCCAGGACGCAGGCCAGTGCATATTTTGGATATATAGTACATATTTTTGTACTTAACCTTTATGTAATGTACCTATTATTTAAGTAGACACTTCGCCACCTAGCGAAAGATTGCGGTGCCCTTGCAGAGTTCATGTTGGAACAGAAACACTTAGAATAAGACCTATGTAAAACCATGTACGCAATAAATGTTTGCTTTAACTCATATTAGTTTGGATTTTCGTGGAGAATCACCATTATCGTCACACTCCCACGCTTTCGTCTGTTATACGATATTCAATTCGTCGGCTGACGCGCCTTTTCATCTATTCAGCTTTTGTTAACTACTGAGATGTAGTGTTCGGTTACATACTTTGAATATGCTAGTTTCGCTTTCTGTACGCGCTGGAGTCTATTGAAATTAGAAACAAAGGATAACTGTTATTTTTTCGCACCGGTTCAGTCAGCGCAAGGCTGACCCTGTACCCTTTATGCTTGAACACCTGCACAATGGAAAACTTAACGGCTTCTCCTGACGCCCTCAATGTAGCCAAGTACTTATTTAACACAATATAAGTAGAGTTATTGACATGCTAAGAAGAAGAAGCGCAAGGCTAAAGAAATAAAAACTAGATAAAAATAATAGCGATGATTTTGTGGTGTATAATAGTATTCCTATACAAATTTTGCCATTAAACAATCATTACCACTTTAAAAAACCCTTATAAAAGTATAAAGTAGAATTATGCTCCTATATTAGGATAACCTATTTGGCCAGGCCATACCTAAATTTAAATAAATTATCGATGGCGTAAATAGCTAATAAATCCTAACGATAGTAATTTTTATTTTTAATTTAACTTTGAGATAGAACTAGCATATACCTACATGATGTTTAGTGGTAAACATTGCCTTTAATTTTGATTTGATTTAGTTTAATTTAATTTTTATGGGATTTTGGTAATTTTATTTAATATAATTTATATTTATTTTGTAAAATATATGAGTCAATGGATTGAAATAAACAATTTTTATTTATTTAATCAAAGCACGCCTTTTATATCACGCAACTTAGGAGCGTGCCCTACGATGCACTGCCTTGCGTCCATCAACTTGAGGCAAACGTGTGTAAAGCCTCATGTGCTTATTTAATACCCTTCAAACCGAAACACAGTGATGCCGCTTAGCGGCAGAAATAGGTATTGCTATTTCCATACGGCAAATACATACCTTCGTTCATAACACACTTGACTTCACAATGCTTAGTCACCTCTCCAGGGAGAACAGTTATCACAATATCCCTGTCGTCCAGGGTCCGAATCACCTTTTGGAACCCACAGAGAGATTCTACCAGCTCAATGTTCAGCTGGATAATGAGATCATTGCCAGATCGCTTGAACACCTGGAATTAACACAATTATTATGATGGCTTATCACACTAATATTATAAATATGAAAGTTTGGATGTTTGTTTATTTATTTGTTCATTCACGTCGAAACGGCTGAACCGATATCGATGAAATTTGGTATGTACGTAGATTACCTGGATTAACACATAGGCTACTTTTTATCCCATAAATCAGTTCCCATGGGATAAAAATGGGATGTCAACGTTTCTATATGTATATTTGCACCCCAGAACAACGCGGGCGAAGCCGCTGGCAACAGCTAGTATTCAATAATTAAGACAGTTAATTTAGAAAATCTAGCTGGGAAACATTTGGAAATAACAACTTTCAAAGAACAAAATAATTGGTAAAGCTCGTTTCGGAGCAGGCAGTGAAGGGTTCCGTAGTCAGTACGCTTTTGAATCTATATATTTCGTAAACGGACTCTTGTATCATAAAAGTGTTAAGAAAACCTTATAGTGTTTTGAGAAGAACTATTGAACGAAACACGGACACGATGGGGTGCATAAGAAAAAACCCCTCAACTTCCATATACGGGAGGTACCCTAAAAAACAAGTTTTTTTTAGTTTTTATTTCATAATTTACTAGGCGTCAATAAAAGGTATCATCTTGCCAAATTTCAGCTTACAGCACTAATAGTTTGCGCGTAAAACGGCTGCAGAGACTGCCAAGCAGAGATGGTGAAACTGGGTTCCGAATTCGACTACAAAACCCTAAAACTCGTATTTAAGCTTGCCTTTCTGTTTTTGAACTACAATGCTATGGATAATCGTACAGATAGATAGACAGTTCTACACACCAAAACCGGCACAACCCACCGATCTTAATTTTTTTTAATGTTTGTTACCTTAGTACTCGGTCAGCCGATTTGAAAAATTATTTTTTTATTGGAAGGATATACTTTCAGACTGGTCCCATAGAAATTTCATCAAAATCGTTTCAGTATTTTCGTTTTTAAATCAAAATAACTGGTATCGATTTTCTGTAGTCAGTTTTATTTTTAATTTTTGAAACTCATGGTTATGAACTAAAAACGGCATATTTACCCGTGATCATGGCGCATGCAACTGCGCCGAAATATCGGGATACTCAAAACTTACAAACCACAGTAAATATCCCTTTTTTACTGCAAATAGGGTTATATTTCTATTAAAAAATTACTTATTTTAAAATAATCATGGCGATAAGTTGCGCTCCACTCGCTCAGTTGCCGCACGCTTCGGCTCGTACCTACTAGCAAATAAAGTATACATCATACTTACATCATTTTCCTTCTCGTCCAGAACAATAATGAGGTCTCCGGCCTCGAGATCGGGCTCCTGATCGCCCTCGCCACTGAACACGATCTTCTGTCCGTCGGTCATGCCTTTATCCACATGTACCTCGATGATTTTACGATCGCGCACTGTCTTCCGGCCCTGTTGAAACGTTTCACTAGATCAATCGGAGTGGTTATGCAGAAAATATATTATTTTACCATTTGACATTTTAACTGATAAAGTGGACTGCTCGGATTGCAATGCAGTTGTCTCCCTAATAATTTATGAGTTTGCAAGGGATGCAACCTCACAAAATACTAGGGAGGAGAGGCACTTTTGTCTAAATGGCGATTGCTATTAAGATCGCGTTTGGCCCATTATTTGTTTTTAGCACATTTATTTATTTTTTTATTTTTTTATCTATTGTGTCTAGCTTGTAAGCAAATAAAGAAGTTTCATTCATTCATTCACACTATTATCTAGTACCTATACCATATTGTGCATATTACATTGAGGCCAGAGTAACGGTGGGTGGAGAAAGCTAGCATACGTCCAAGAGTACGTCTACCTGGGCCAAGTAGTCTCCTTCCACTCCAGGCAGGATATAAGAGAGATTTCCTTCGAATAAGGTAATCGCTCGGCGAACCGAGAAGACGTCGCGGCAGACCAAAGAAAAGATCACAAATTTTCAAGCGGATTGAACCATCTTAGCGCCTGAAAGTGTCTGGAAAGAATGGGGGGAGGCCTTTGTCCAGCAGTGGGACACCGTGGGCTGATAATAATAATAGTATACCATATTATTTGCTCCTTTTTAAACCAATAATATTATTTTTGACACCATCAAAAAATTAGAGAATATTCCTTTAACGACTCTGATTGACTCTGTGGTGCAGTGGACGAATACTTGCCTGAGACGCAGGAGGTTGCGGGATCGATTCCCGCTGCGGGAAATTTTTTGCATGGTGCTGGGTAGCGGTATTTTTCTATGTTATAAAATGAGTTTAAAAAATGGTTCCCATAGTACAAACTTTGCTTAGTTTCGGGCTGAATAGCGCTGTGTGAAATGTCCAGCTATATTTATTTATTTACAAAAAAAAACTGTGTTAGAAACTGTACCTGGCAGAACTTGCAGCGGTCCTTAGGGTCGATGATCTCTCTTTGTCCACGGCACTCACTGCAGACCGTTTGAATCTGCTGGATCATGCCCGGTGCCAGCTGTTGGATTTGAACTTGCATACCGGTGCCTCGGCAAGTTGGACAAGTCAGAACTGAGCCCTAAAACCATAAATAAATGTTGTGCTTAAGTTTATCAACAATAGCTCAATATAAAGTTGTCTATTGTGATTACAATAGATTAGTAACTCACAAAGTAAATTTAAAGTAGGTCAAGTTTATTCTTATCTGGATACACTTGATCTTTTATTAAAATACAATACGCTTTAAAAATCTAATTTCAGTTTACTTTTAAATTTGGATCTATACAAAAAATCTGTATGTGTAAAATCATACAACAAAAATTAACATACAATGCACCAATTTACATACCTTCTTCCCACCACGGCCTTCACATTTATCGCAAATTATATTTTTCATAAGTGACAGTTTCCTGACAGCTCCTCGGTAAAGCTCCTCCAGCGTAACAGACAGCTGGTGGATAACATCCTTCCCCTTGCGTTCTCGGCCGCGTCTCCTGCCTCCACTGAAGCCACCACCAAAGAACATGTCAAAGAGGTCCATTGGGGAAGAGGATTGGCCATCCTTGAGTGCTTGTTCACCACCTGACCAAAAGTTTAATTTGTTATACAAGATTTTCTGAGGCATTGATGAAGACATTGACAAGGTTTGACTGAATATTTTATGATGAGCATGAATAACAAAGCAGTAGGATTCCATGCAGAAAACCACTTATGTCCCTAAAAATTATAAATCATCAAGACAAGCCACAGAATTCATAAGCTTGTTAAATCAATATCCATTTATCTTATATTTCAATAGCTCTAATCCTTTTCTAGTTATTTTATAAAATAAGGATATTATATCTATCATAATATACATATTGATTATATAATAATCCTAATATTATTCTTTCTTATATAAATGCCAATAGGTTGCGTGTTGCAACAGATTCTAACAAGTTAAAAAAATGCATTTAAAAGTCAATATAATCATACCTTGGTCATAGATCTTCCTCTTCTCTGGAGTTGAGAGTACTTCATACGCCTGTGAAATTTGTTTGAACCTTTCGCCTTCATTTGGATTTTTATCAGGGTGATATTTTAGAGCTAGTTTCCTGTAGGCTTTTTTCAGTTCATCTGATGTGCAACCGGGCTTGACGCCCAGAATGTCGTAAAAAGTTGTCTCCTTCACCATTTTTTAGCCTTGATTTACTAAAACAAAACAAACAATCGTAACTGTAAATCATTTCTATTTCGCTTAGGCGTAGAGAACCTACCTACTAGAAAATTCTAGAGTACCTACCAAGCGGCGATCAAGTGATTATTTACTAAGAACATTGCAATACAAATTACTCTACAGGAATAGAAATGGGCAAAATGCCTTAAAAATTCAAAGGACACGCTTTCTTCTTAGTATCCTGGTACAAAATCTGTGTGGACGGGATGGAGTGGATGCACGCCTGTTTCTTTCACAACCTAAGTGACTGTAATAGAAATAACGATTACAGTAAAAGTAATGCATTTTCTGTATTTTAGAGGATCTCATACGGAGAACAATATCATTTTTCCATCACATAAAGTGGTTTTCCGTGTAACGAAGACAGACACCATTTTTATAAAACTTACCCAATCAATAAAATTATACTATCAAAACCACAAAAATGTAGTTTATTACAAATATATGTTTTACACGAACGATTAACTCAGAATTTCTGCACACAGTATTTTATTTGAGAACACGTTGTACGACAATGGGAAAAACCACACGAATTCACATACACGCGCACGATGACGATTATTGACCGGACAGTTGACTGACTGACTGAAGTTGAAGGAAATTATTTTTGTTCGATCGAATCGAAAACGTGTATGTTCGAGAAACTTCTATACCCCCACCACAACTGTTTATAGCCTAAATAATTTACGTTGAAGCTAGTTATTTCTCATCTCTCTTTCTTATAGCGCAAAAACCCCTGTTAACAAAAAGAGAACAAAACTACAAAACGAGACATTTTGTCACCACCGGTTTCTAAGTCTGTCTCTTTCTTTTTCTTTCCCTTTTTCTTACCACAGAGAAATAAGTTGCGACACTACGATGTTTGTCTATGCCCATCAGATGCTGGTAGAATGCAATGGGAACAAGTTTTTATTTTTGACACATGACAGTAACTTTAACAATTATTTTGATTTTGATATCTTTGTTGAAAAGCTGTCAAGTGTAAATGTCAAACTGATAACGCTAAATTGATAACGCTCGCTCGTGCAAACCGTGCTTCTTGTTTTAATGATCAAAGGCGCAGCAAGCAGCACATTTTATTTTTAGTCACTTTCTAAACTGAACCTGGAGGTGTCGTGTGCACATAAATATACATCGTTTCTTCGGTTTTGTCATCAATTATAACCATGGCAGAGAAGCAAATAAAAAACAGAGTTTGCATTATTGGTTCTGGAAACTGGTAAGGCTGCTACATTGTTTTACCTATCTGGCTTGGATTGCTAACGAGCATTTTGTTGTGTTTATTCTTGTTATATTTTCTGTGACCTTTACGTATCGGAATTATGATGATATAACAAGTGCAGATTTACTGTAATATAACATTAATTTTTTAATCTTTTTAAATAAGAATCCTTTTAATTTTTATGAAAAAGGGGATCCGCAATTGCAAAAATTGTGGGCCGCAATGCCGCTAGACTGCCTAACTTCGAAGACAAGGTCACAATGTGGGTGTATGAAGAAATGATTGAAGGAAAAAAACTAACTGAGATCATCAATGAAACCCATGAGAATGTAAAATATTTACCTGGACATAAACTCCCTGAGAATGTTGTAAGTACAAATATAATATGATTCATATTAAATTATTGTATCATCTCTTAACATTTCGTGTGTAGGTAATGTAGTGTACCTTATTTTAAAACAATATTTTTAAAAAACGACTTTGTAGGTATGTTATGCTCTAAAATGTTCATGTAATTACCAAAGATACTTTAAATTTTGTAAAAGTAACTTGTAACTACATTCACACAAACATAAACTCATTGTTTTATTGATAAAAAAAAAAACATCTGCTTTCAACAAATAGTAACCATGACATGTGTGTTGTGTGCACTCTATTTTTGTCTCACTTCCTTACGGGAGCCACATCATTGCCAATGCCACCTCTCGTTCGTTGCCACTTATATAATGCACTACGTACAATGTACAGATGTTACAAGATTATTTACTATTCGTATAATACAATTAGTAAGATAGATATACCTAACTCTTTATCACAATAAATGTACACATAACACCAATTAAAAAACAATATTCAAAGAAAACAATTTTAAACTAAAAATGCACAATGCACTCTTATTATTATTTTTTCAATTTATTTATCACTTACATTATTAACAAACAGTGATTTATAAAAATAGCACATGAAAACCACTAAGGTTTGTAGGGATAATGTTTTCATAATATGAGTCTACATCATAAAAAACTGAAGCTTGGAAGCGCTCAGTCCAACACAAATAATGTCTAGTCTTGAAAATATGACTACTATTGTTCTCATAAGTACTTTCCTTTAGGAATAAACAAATATTTCCCATCTTCTTTTTTGTTAATATCAAGCATTAGCAAGCACAGAGCTGAATTGCTCATCAGAAAAAAACATACCAAAGCTGCACTGCATATCCTCTGTCTTAGTATGTAAAAGAAGGATGATTAATTATTTTGAACTGAGACTGTTGTCAATTTTTCAGACAGTATAATTAATCAGGATGAGATTATATAATCAAGCTGGCCTATTAAATATTCAATACAATGTTGTCTCAGTGACCAATAATGTTATTGTTGGCATAGAATATTAAAGACTACAAAAATAGCATAGATACCTACTCCCTATTAACATGCTATTGATTATAATCTGTTACATATACCATCATCAGTAATCATCACAGACAAAAATATTTGTGTTCTTAAGTAATTTATACTATCTGGTAATGTTACCTTTTATTGACTAAAGCAAAACCTCAAGGCAAGTCACCTTCACTGTATTATAAAGGTTAGTTAATAGTGGGTATTTACTACAGTAGTAAGTAAATATTATGATTTTCGATATCACAAATTTTATTCATCGAGAAAAACACCAACGATCCACTTAAAATATTGCGTATCAACCAGCTCTCGCCAGTTTGATCATAATGAGCGGTTTTATCTCGAGCTAGACGGTTTATTAATGAGTAACCTACTGTCTTAGGTAATGCTACAATGTACATCTACTTACACCTACGTATGTAATTACGCACAACATCTTGAAGGTCAGTTTATGTAGTGTAGACTGGTAGGTGCAAAACCGATGATGTGCCTAAGAATTAAGAATGTGCAAAGAACATGTTAGCCTAGTCAATAAAATAATTTTATCAAACCGTTTCTACCATTCAGGAATACCTGATGATACTCTTATTTGGTTTAAGTACCACTTTTGTTAGAATATTCTAATTGAACCTTACACGCTAAAATAACTTGTCAAATTTGTCAATCTGTGCCGTATTAATGCAGTTTTCGAGTGGTATAGTAGTTCGTAGGTAGGTACTACTATAATGCACGTAACGTACATTTTCAGCAATCTAAACTGAAATGGAAAATGTGACCTTGAATATTACACGCCTTATACTCTTTATTCCTGCCAGGTCGCCATCCCAGAAGTGGTCGATGCGGCGAAAGATGCCGATCTCCTTATCTTCGTCGTCCCTCACCAGTTCGTCAGGACTCTCTGCTCCACACTCCTCGGCAAAATTAAACCGACCGCGGCTGCGTTGTCACTTATCAAGGTAACCGACTGAAGACCTACCTACCTAATAGATTGACAATGTTATTATGGACATGGTCAGTATCGAAGGACATGTCGAAATAGCAGCTGGTATTTGAACATTTAAGTACATTTGTAAATCCACAAAATGAGAACTCCGATTAACCTAAATTTGATAAATATCGCTTAAGTTAATTGAGAATTTAAGCTGCAGCTGTTGCATCTATTAAAAACGCAGCTATTTTCACTCTTAACCTTATTAAAATGAACTTAAACTGGACCAAATTGGTGTAATACATGTTTATGGCTCAGAATAACTCAAGTTTATGGTTTATTTTCTTTTAGGGTTTCGATATCGCGGAAGGCGGTGGTATCGACCTTATCTCTCACATTATCACCAGGTGTCTCAAGATCCCCTGCGCGGTATTGATGGGAGCTAACATTGCTTCTGAGGTAAGTGCAATCAATAGACCAGATTTTGAGATACTCAATCTTAACATTTCTCAGCTTGTCTAAAGAAAGTGTATAAGGCTCCATTTCTATAAATACATTATACCTAATTCTTTACAGTTTTTAGATGTGAAATACGAGTATAATAATAAAAATAAAATAAATATTGCTGGTAATTTCACACTGCCAAACTAAGCAAAGCTTATACTATGGGAACCAGATATATGTATAGATATGACTTATAGAATACTTATATACTTTTTAAATACGTACTTATAATACCTATCTAAAGAAACAACCAGACCCGGAACAAAAATCTGTAGATCATGCAAACAGTTGTTCCGCGGCGGGAATCGGACCCACAACCTCCTGCGTCTCAGACGGCTATTCGCCTACTGCGCCACGGAGGTCAGAGTATGTATTGTGTATATATTCATGGTGATGCGTTTGTAAGATTTTATTAAAGACTATAATAATATAAATACGGGATTTATCACGTACCATGTTATCGATGTTACTTACGACCGACAATGTTTCGATTCAATTTGTGATCAGGGTGAGTGCGATTCCCTCTGCACTGCACTCTTATAGTCTAATTTAATAATCCCCTACATCACAAATCAGCCTCAATTGGATAATTGAGGCTGATTTGATTATAATTTAATATCAAGTTCAGTGTGTAGCTATCCTACATGTTATAATTGGATTAGGTAGGAGCAATTTGATATACATTATGGAGCTAAAACGTAAAAATGTATCCCAAAATAGTGCCTTCAGAAACATTCGATAAAATTCACCAAAAACGATTTCTACGTTTTCTAAAACAAAGTAAAACACAACAAATTCATAATATTATACTACTTTAAATTTATCACGTATTGCTATTTCAATCTTCACGTTTGACCCACCCATTCAAACGCTCTTTATATGTCCATATTTTAATAAAGACAAGAAAAATATTTTTATTCGAAAGGTGGCAGAGGAAAAGTTCTGCGAAACAACAATCGGGTGTCGTGATGTGATGCTGGCTCCCACGTTGCGTGACATCATCCAGACTGAGTACTTTAGAGTCGTAGTTGTGGACGATGAAGACGCTGTCGAAATCTGTGGTGCTCTAAAGGTATGTTATATGATTATTCAGGGTAATTTAGATGATTTATTATTTTGTGTTATTTTCGATGATCTTTTGTTTGTTTATAATATGTGGTATTCAGTTGAATGGATAACAATCATCTTGAGAAGTAATTAGATGCCTATACTTCAGCAAACTTCGATGTGAAATGTTTGTAAACAAACCTAATATAATTATCCTCAATCAGTAGCTGATTTGTTTTGAAGTTTGTCTTGAAATTGAAATTAATATATATATATATATTATAAAACATAGTCGGGTTATTTACACCATCTATAACTCAAGAACGGCTGAACCGATTCTTATGATCTTTGATTTGTGGGATTTGTCTCCGCTCCGAATAGCAGAATAACTATTAAAATATCGGAAAACTCCCGGAAAACTCATGATGGTTGATTGATAATTCTACCGGTGACGTACATTGGCAGCCCGCGTCATATGCATGTCAAGACGGTACGAAGTACGGCGGGTCAGCTAGTTCTACATAAAGTTACATGAACTATTATGTATCTTTTGTAGTTCACACTTCTTATACACTGAACCTATCTGAATTATTTGTAAGAACATAGTTGCGGTCGGCGCTGGTTTCGTAGACGGCCTTGGCTTTGGAGACAACACGAAGGCAGCGGTCATCCGACTCGGCCTCATGGAGATGATCAAGTTCGTCGATGTCTTCTACCCAGGAAGCAAGCTCAGCACCTTCTTCGAGTCTTGCGGGGTCGCTGACCTTATCACGACCTGCTATGGTGAGTTTAGTTACTCTTGTTTTATCTATGTTAATTTTAGTCGTGTAGTGAATTGGTATCGTCTTACGTAACGTCTTATGTGATAAAGGTTTATGAAATTGAAAAGGATGTGGTTTCTTTGGGCGAAAGGCTCAAGTTCGTAAACTATTTAGGTAATTGTTTCTGAATATTGAATTATTATTATATTTTCGTAGTTTTCTGTTGTTATTTGTGTACTAATTATGGTAAAGTACCGTAGAAATTACTAAACGATTGTACGATTACCTAAGTGTAGTGTAGTAATGACTTCGTTTATAACTCCTAGTTAAAATAACAACAACATTTTGTATAATGACAACGCGATTATACTCCTGCACCGCATAGTTAAACTTCACTCATGACTAATACAAGCTAAGAAATATGTAGTTAAATATGAGGTATTGTTTTTCTACTCAATGAGTCATGTAGATTAAAAGGATACGATTATTATTTACAGAACAGTAATTAATAAACTCAAAGTGCAGAATACGATAAAACTTATACGTCCAAAGGTTACTGATATTGTGGACATTGAACCATCCAATAATGAAATGCAACACAGTCGTGCCAACGTCTACAAAAGCATGCTTTTTATTTACGTTTCGAATGTGTTAGTAACCTTTTTTGCCTTCTCATCGATTAGGTAAGTACGCGGCATATGTTAATTAACAATTTTAGAAGATAAGAGACCTATAACAATTGCATTACCCCATAGGTTATGTCGTAACTAAGACATGGCCTACACGGCATTGCTTATTACCTGTTTTGGCTCAATTTGAAACTCCATCTAACTTTTTATATGAATTCTAAATGACCGAACCTTCGAGTGTTCAATTTATAAATCTCAAAATGTTAATCACTAAATATGTCGCTGCCTGTTTGGTTGCACGTTAATAGAAAAAAAATCAGAATGCATTGACTCGTTATCACTTGAATGAACAATGAAAGTAATAAATAAGTATAAGCTTAAGAAATCGCCACATAAAGATAAATTATTATTGCATTTTACGACTAAGAAATCGGATTTTAAAAAGTATACAGATTTTATTGGGTAGTTATTTTAAGCTGACCTCCAAATTATTTTGCAAACAATACTGCAATGGATTTTTTTCCCGAGAGTTCTCGAATTTACTGCCCTAAAGCGTCTCACGCTCACACGGCACTAAAGTTATTTGTGATGTGAGTCTATTATGTATTTTAACTAGTATAGATCTAACTTTCCAATATTGCGACAGACACTTATGTTATTCAGTAATTAAATGTTCGCCACAATATATATTTTCATCTGGAAATGCCAAGAATCAAACGCACGCACCCGAGACGCGCATCGTAAGCATCGCTATATATTGAAATATACTACGTACATAGAAATGAAAATTTTCCATGGAATATCACACTTATGAGCTGGCAATAATAAATACTTTTTAGAAACAAGCGTATTCCTTCGTGCCACTTAAGTCCAAGATCTAGCTCATAAATAAGGTCATGTTTAAAAGTAAAAGTTTTCAAAGGAAGTAGGAAGGAAGCAAGAAAATAACGAACGTTCTTTAATCAGCCGTAAGGTCTCTGATAAGTTATTGCCGCAATTATGTCGGATTGTGATTGTTTACTTCGCTTTTACGATGTGATAAAGCAAGTTTTACTGCTTGGTAATAAGAGCCTTATAACAGCAGTTTAATGTTATAAAGGAATCGTAGAGAATCCGTACATTAATTTGAAATGAATCCATAAGTGTTATTTCCATTTATGTTGCGTGCGTTGCAGTATTGGTCTTGCATACAGGCATTGCAGGTTTCACTTTAAAAATAGATCACCTAACGAAGCTAAAGAAAATGTACTAACCGGTAAGTAAACCAGAAATCAAGAATTGGCTGGCTATGTTGGCTGGTTGGACTGCCTCCGTGGCGTAGTGGGCGTATAGCCGGCTGAGACGCAAGAGGTAGCGGGTTCGATTCCCGCCGCGGAACAAATGTTTGCAGTATCTACAGATATTTGTTCCGTGTCTGGGTGTATATATTATAAGTATGTATTTACAAAAAAAAGTATATAAGTATTCTCAGTAGTATATCAGTTATCTGGTTCCCATAGTACAAGCTCTGTTTAGTTTGGGGCTAGATAACGCTGTGTGAAATGTGCAGCAATATTTATTTATTATTTATTTATGTGTGAAACTTTAAGACTGATTTCGGATCACTGTTTCCAATGCCAAAAGTTCAAGTTTTTTACCGTCGGATATTATAACTGAAGACCTTGTGAAAGTTATAAGAGTTGTGTGCATCGCAACGTAGCTTGAAAGCAAACTTATCTATTTGAAACACAGGCATTTTTACAGATATTCGTACAAATACAATAACTAGATTGGAAGATACAATAAAACTTACAATTAACAAAATAATTACACAAACAACTATATAAAAATTAGCTGTGTTCTATATTGGGCTTTCTTACCTAATGGTAGGTAAGTCAAATGGAAGATGGTTTAACACATGATGGTACACCAGCAGCTGCCGCATGCACGTTTACACTAAGGATTCCTCCATCGCCGTTCCTCATTCCTGGCATCGGGTGATATTAATTCACTGCTACTATATTTCTACATCGCATCGGTTCAGTCAGCTGGCTGCTGTCTGGTATCTCTAGCTAGATGTTCGGATACTGGTCCACTAATCGTTTAGGGCTTCATTTTGTCTATTACCCTTTCTGAGGCATTAGATTTATGTTATCTGCCTTGATACATTGATTTGTATTGGGCATGAATACATTCGAAGTTTTTCTATACGGAATAGTAAAATTACTTTTAGCGTAGAATGTAGACACATTTGTACGGTGTCGTGTACAAATGATTCTATATTGTACGCTGAAATGGTAGTTTACTCTTTCCGAAGAGATAAACTTTTCTGGGGTGTTCAGTGTTCATAAAGCGTCCACTGCTGAACATAGGCCTCCCCCATAGATTTACAGTGCGACCGATCTTGCGCGGCCTGCATCCAACGGCTCCCAACAGCCTTGATCAGTCGTCTTTCCATCTAATGCTGCGCTATCCAGTGGTGTCTTCATAGTTCTTCGAGATATGATTAGTGCCATTCCCAAGTATTAATCAAATATATCTCCCAGGGGGCAGGAACAGGAGAGTGGCCGAAGCTTTCGTGAAGACCGGTCGCTCTATCAAGGAGTTAGAAGATGAGATGCTGAACGGTCAGAAACTTCAGGGACCCATCACCGCAGAGGAGGTCAACTATATGCTCGCCAACAAGAATATGGAAAACAAGTGAGTAGTTTTGAGATATGAGATATGAAAGTAGGTTCGATTCTGGCTCGGTTATGCGATTATTCCTATCTTAGAATGCTAAAACTAAAATCTTCTAATTGAGGTTCCTTTAAACGCTGATCTTGTAGGTTTAGGAATTCTCCCACATAACCCGCCTCATTCACATAATCTGTACACAAAATACTCGTTGGTCGCGTTGGTCCGAAAGCTATCAAGGTAAAAAAAACTGAAGATCTTTATTTCTAATCAAACGATACATAACTTAATACATTTTCGTATGCTTACTGTCAAGGTTGGCAACTGTCCGATTTTGTACATTGTTTGTTTTTATTGCAACGATGTGAATTTTGTTAATGCAAAGAATGCATCGAGTTTCTCAAGAACCATGATAAATGGTCTTACTGTGTATATACAGCCTCGTGTATTTACATTCCGTTTCTGTATCTCTACGTATTAATCAGTATTTATTGGCTTGTAGATTTGCAAAATTTACACGAATCACAAGCTTATTAATCACGAAGCAAATGTTATTTGTGTAATAAGTATTTTTGTAAATTTCGCGCAGTTTTGTGTTAGTTTTTAATTTGTGAAGCAATTTACAATTAGACAATTGTTTTTTTGCTCAGCTGAATAATTGTAAGGTTAAACTAAAATAGTATTTTGGCTTGTATCCACGGGCTGGGTGAGGTCGGTGGAAACGTTATCAGTGAAGGATTTGTACTTCAAATCAAGTCCAAATAGTTGGTGTGGTATTTAATCGGTAAGGCCGTTATGAAATTCCTTTGGCTATGCATATTTTGTAAGCTACGAGCACAATAGATGGCTTATTAAAATTGAGAATGATAAATTATTTCAATATAGCTTAGTGCTCTAGTTCTAGGATACTATCATGAAGAGCTAATTATTATTCGCACTAGCTACTATGCGTAATAATGCACTGGCATCAATAGAGTTAACAGAATAAAACATTTATCTCTAAGTACTGATATTATAAAGAGGTAAAGTTTAGTATTTGTATGTTTGTAGGGGGTAATCTTCGAAACTACTGAACCGATTCTGAAAATTGTTTCACGGATAGAAAGCTACACTATCCCTGAGTGCTTTATGCTATATTTAATTTTGATAATCATTTGCGAAGCCGGGGCTGGTCAGCTAGTCTGGGCGAAACATTGTCGGTCGTAACACTGACGGCACGTGATAAATTCCGTATTTATAATAACGAGATAATTATTATTCGCACATTACCTACCGTAGGAGTTGTATGTAGGTACTACATAGTACATAATAGAGTGTTTGATAATATACGCAAAAATTAAAGGGGGTTATTTTGATGAGCATATTAAATAAATTTGTGAAATGTTTACCATAGAAATGTGAAATTTATTTTGGCATGTAAAAACAAACACTTTATTAAACTTATGTTGTGCTATTACATAATGCTTGCCATCTAACCGCAGATACTTTATTGGTGACGTCTCGGGATATCTCTTGTTGTCTCTTGCTAATCCAAAACCCGCAGCCATTTCCGAGAGAGATATCAAATCGGCCTTTATTTTTGGATGTCGATTGCAAGAGTAGGCAGTTAGTTTTATATCGAATTAATCACCTAATCTTAGTCGATTTTCTCTAAAATTACATAATATATCTATAGTTTTTTTATGTTTTGAGAAACCGTCACTTGAATATCTTCAGTATATTACCAAACATCCTGTATATCATATATCTCTGTTATAATGAGTATATACGCGCTCGAATCAATATAACAGTATAAAGTATTTTATCTCGTTGTATAGTCTTCAGATAAGCAGTTATACCTACAGCCGGGAATCTAATATGAACTTGAGAAAAGTTTATCTCTATACGTAAGAATAAAGTAAAATATCATTTTAGTATAGTGTAGAAACATTTGTATAACGTAAGTTCTAATGTTTCTACATTCTACGCTAAAATAAAATGAAAAAAACCCGTGAGAATATTTTCTAGGTATACTAGCCCCGCTGGATAATTAGTCGAGATGACGCAAAGAGGGTAGTAATTAGAACCACTATAGCTACAATAAATACATGTTATGTACGTACAGTCATCCATAAGGTATACAGAATAAATAGATTTTTAAATATCTATCCTAATATTATAAAGAGGAAAGATGTTTGTAACGAATAAACTCAGGAACTACGGGTCCGTTTTCAAAAATTCTTTCACTATTAGAATGTTACATTGTCCCTGAGTAACATAGGCTATATTTATTACTAGAAAAAATTGGGGATCCCTACTAAAACTGCAATAATGTAACACAAGGTGTAAAAAAATAGCCATAAATGTTTAAAAAATAAATGTCCACTCATGTGAAGCCGGGACGGGCCGCTAGTATATAATAATTATGTATGTTAGGCTCGGATTACATGGAATCCAGGCGACCAATCCGTCGCACAACCAAACATTTGAATTTTTCCTGCATCGACTACACACGATCCGAGGCCACACGACTCTGTCCTGGTTGCTTCGTAAAAATCGGAGTCGGATGGCCTCGGATCGTGTGTAGGCAATGCAGGAAAAATTCAAATGTTTGATTGTGCGACGGATTGGTCAGGGGCCGTTAAAAAACGGGTCTGATAAGCCCGGATACCATATAGTCCAAGCCTTAGACTCGTAACGTAAGGTATTTATTGATATGGACCGGAGATATTTCACATCCGGTATATTTATGTAAATAAAAAGTTACTTATTAGTCTTTGGCCCATTTATTAATGGGGTTTCCTTATTTTTTGTTTGTCGTATGGGTGTTTGAACTGTTTATTTTCGTGTTTCAGATTCCCGCTGTTCACCGCCGTGTTTCGCATCTGCCGAGGCGAGCTGAAGCCTTCAGATTTCATCGACTGCATCCGCACCCACCCCGAGCACATGTAAGCCAGACTAGCTTCTACAAGCTTCCCCCGCTAGCTTCTACACCTAGAGCCTTGTATGGTACCTTAACGTAGAATAGAACCATTAACTTATTGTGTAGGTATATAACATGAATGTTTATTTTACAGGGTGCTAGTACTTAGAAATTGGTTTTTATATACGTAATTGATTCTATGGCTGTACGGATATGCTTGGATTGGTGTTGGTGGAGAAATTGTCACTAAATTTCAATATTATACTAAGGCGTGATATACACAACACACATAGTCGGATCGGTATTATCGATACGGCGCGGCCTTTAAGCCGATGATGGGGTTATGTCGATTGATATTACATTAATAGTTTTAGTAAACTAAAAAACTTTAGGACCTAGGCGCCAACCACAATTTAAGAAAACCATCATGTTTCAGGAGCGTTTTGTTTCAAGCTTGTATCAACATTACTTCGATTTGAACCACACTTTTAAACATTAATGTTATAATCCTTATTCATTTTATATATTTAGTGACTACACCACGTTCAGTATAAAACATTGCAAAAATAAACACGATTTACTTACATTTTAGGATAATTTTATTATTTGAGCTCTAATGTGAAACGTTTTGAGTGAACGATTTATGGTGACGTCACCAAAACTGCTTCGCCTGTACAATAATAAAGTAAGCTTAGTAATTGAGGGTCATGGTACGAAATGTCAGTGTAATATTATTTTAATATTGCTATAAGAGATTGAGGTTGGCCCCCTAAACGAACTGGATGAAGATCCACTAAAAGGAGAATTGGACTTAAATAAACCCGGTTTCCAGATCGGACGAGCCGAATGAAAGCCGACCATTTGTATTAATTTTATTGTTTCGGCTTTGTTGTTCAACAAGTAATGCTGTGTGAATGTGCCGACCCGATTATGTATAACAGCTTGTTTCATTTGGATTTGTTGTTAGGTTTATTAATTTGTGGTTACATTAAACTGTGCAGTCACAGTATTCAGAGTAAATAACATGTCGCATAGAGCATGTAGCATCAGTTGTTATAAATTAACTGACACCTGTTATTGTTAACGTAATATCACACGTTGCTATCGTATGCGAGCGATATTACCTTTATCGTTTTTGATGTATTATCTGTCAAATCAGCAAACAAGTTTTGCCGAGCTGTTATCGCGTTTAGGCTAGTAGCTTCGGAATAAATGAATATTTCGAGAGGTTGTTGTTGAGATAATTTTTATTGATGTTATGCAGTTTTATGTAGGCGATATATGTATACAAATATATATTGTGAATAATATTGTTTATGTACATAGAATCATGTACTTTATTACACTTTATATTTTATACTATATTAGCTAACCCGCCCGCGGCTTCGTACGCGTGGGTTGTTAATAAAAAATTACCCTTCTTCTGTGCAGTCACCTAAAGTGTATCCTATGTCTCAAGTCCATTCATAATCTATATAGGTATATAGGTACCAAATTCCATCGAAATCAGTCGAGCCCTTAAGTCCTGTAAATGTAACAAACAGACAGAGAGACAGAGTTACTTTCAAATCGGTATGTACGTAGATTATAACCTGGATTAACACATAGGTTACTTTTTGTTGACAAACTAGCGTGCGAAGCCGTTGGCGGAAGCTAGTTATACACATAAACCTTCCTCTAGAATCACTATCTATCGCTGAAAACTGCAATAAATCCGTTGAGTAGTTTAAAAGATCTAGGGGAACAGTCAGACAGCGGAAGCGACTTCATTTTATACTATGTAAAGATAATGCACTTTCTTTATGACCGTTATTATATCTAGCCGTATGATAAAACGTAATGTTGGATTAAATATAGTGCTTAGAAGTTCAATTTTTATTATTGTAGTTTTCCATTATTATTTGTACTTACTAACCCACGGTTGTAAGGGTTAAATTTAACTTTAAAAACTTTCAGATTTGCTCCGAAGAATATTGGGATTTATTAAAAATGATGAAAGGGAACTAAACACGGATCGCTTGCATTTGATACGTTTACAATATTTGTGTTACGCATGTTGTTTTTGTAGTTATTTTGCTTGCATATTAAATAATAATAAATCAATGTTTCACAGGTTTTGATAATTTTATTTAGAAACTACAAATGCTTGCAGTAGTATAAATGTTATTGTTTTGTTGGAACTATTTTACAAACAGGCCTGAATTCTTTCAGAGTGTACTTAATCTCAATCTTACTTTGATAAGAGTGGTTTTGCCTTGTCAGGTCATACAATATCATTGCCTTGTACATCCAATGTGGACTTCAAATCATCATATAATTAATTTCATAGCCATTAACTAGTTTAGCACCTAACGTTTGTTTTAATATTGTATATTTTAGGCCAACGTCGCTCAAATGTTCCCTGTGACACCAATGATGGACTTCCGTGTGGCGTCGATTCTATCGCATTGCCTGCACGTACTGCACTCATTATCCACTCATTACTGATGAATACGTAATTTAAAAGGTGTTTGGAGATGGTTTGATTGTAGATCTTATGTTATCGACATAAGGTACATTTAATTTGTAAGTATGTTCAATACACCTCCAAGCTCTTCACTATCATGCTTCATCTGATTAGAAACCTTTTAAGAAATCTATTGAATGAATATGTTTCTAGTTGGATAGTATTGATGTTTTCACTTTTTATCTGTTCATTGTTTTGTTATTTTGTCGTATAACTAGTCTTTTTATTTGTGAAAAAGTCAATTGAATTTAGTTCCAAAAAGCTCATATCAACCAAATACGGGACACTGCATATAAATTATCAGTGCCTGGAAATTTTAAATACGGTAACTTATCTCGTAAAATATATTGATGAGAAAATAGCATAAGTAAATAAGCCGATAGAGTTACGGCCGGTTCATATATTCATCGGTAACTAGCTACGATTCGTTTCTCCTTGAAAACGTGTCAAAAGTTTAACACTTTTTCAAGGAGATACGAGTCGTAGTCGGTTACCGAAGGATGTAGGAACACCTCTATTATGCTATTTTCTGGCTGTTTACAATTTTACAAGTAACCTGTGGTTATCGTAGCCATGTTATACCTAGTCTATTGCTAGAAAAAGGGATATATATTTTTTAAGATTGAAATGATATTTAAAAAAAAAATTAACACGCCAAGAATATTGAATAAAGCATAAGGCACTGTGAGGCTGCTTTAAGCAAACTGGTATCCATTCTGCATGATTGAGTCATTAGGTAACATTTCATATTTTTACATCGAGTCATTATAAATACTTACCTACATAAAATATTCAAAAAAACAGAAGCCATTAATTTTTAATTAATAATTAATTAATTAACAAAAATTAATAAAAATTAATTAATTAATTTTGACGACCTCCGTGGTGCAGTGGGCGAATAGCCGGCTGAGACGCAGGAGGTAGCGGGTTCGATTCCCGCCACGGAACAAATGTTTGCATGTTCTACAGATATTTGTTTCGGGTATGGTTGTTTCTCTATATATTATAAGTATGTATTTACAAAAAAAAAGTATATAAGTATTCTATCAGTTATCTGGTTCCCATAGTACAAGCTCTGCTTAGTTTGGGGCTAGATAGCGCTGTGTGAAATGTCCAGCAATATTTATTATTATTATTATTATTATTATTAATTTCTCATGTTGGTAGGAAATACGAAGGTAAAGTTTATTTTTTACAGGATTCGGATAGTTAGAAAATCGCATTGCTGTATATGCTAAGATCATTCGAAGGTATGATTTAGGCTTCTGTTTTTATGATAAAACCATTAACTGTTTGTAAATAACCATGAAACAAATACAGTGCATTTCTAGAACATTACGACTATTATTTACTGACCGAGTTTCTTTTTAATAAGGATTTTAAAGATGAGTTTTATTTTGTATTACAAAATCAAAGATAGGTTACCTGAAGATCGCGAAGAACTAACATTTTCATATCATGATTCGTACCGTGCTTCAGCGTACAACTGTTTATCAGTCTACTCTGTTCATGAATTTAAAATATCGACATATTAAGTCGAGTTTAAACGCGTTATTCCGCTCAGCTTATTCGAGTAAATCATGGAGGGTAAAAGCATTTCCTGAAAAAATCATAACGATTTCCCACCCCTAAAATATAGGTAGTTACTGACCTCAAATTAAAAAAACCCCCCATTTTTATTGTATAATTAACATACCGAAAGATCACGAAGGTGGGATGATATTTAAGGGTGGGAAAACGAAAGCCTTTAGTATGCAGAGGCGTTTAATAGATACCTCGTAAGGCGCACGTAATTGTTCAATTACGTGAACACAGTACAAATATGGCTTTATAGCTCGGACTATGTGGCATCCGGGTCTCCCCGATCCTGCGAATCCGGAGCATGTCTCCGGAGCGGTTGCTTTCAGGTAAAAATCGGAGTCGGATGTTCTCGGATCGTGTGTAGTCGATGCAGGAAAAATTCAAATGTTTGGTTGTGCGACGGGCTGGTCAGGGGCCGTTAAAAAACGGCCCCTGACAAGCCCGGATGCCATATAGTCCAAGCCTAAGACGACCATACAATCTGCTGTGATTATCAAGTGGTAAGTTGCGAATTATTATCTTCATTATCAATGTTGGTCTCGTATACTATATAAAATTTCTTCAATCTTAAAGCTACTCTATTCTAATCTTTTGATGGAATATTTTATCTATTATATTAACTTTCTAAATCTAAAATATATCTACATATATATAAAACAAAGTCGGGTTAGTTACACCATTTATAACTCAAGAACGGCTGGACCGGTTTTGATGATCTTTGATCTGTTGGATTTATCTCCGCCCCGAATAGCACTATTAAAATATTGGAAAAATTTACGCTAAAAAAAATTATAACGAAAATTAATTTTCTCATACATATATGTAGCTAATGATAGCCGATTGACAATACATTGGCAGCCCGCGTTATATGCATGTCAAGACGATACGAAGTTCGGCGGGTCAGCTATATGTATATTGCTATGTATTAGTGTCACAGTATGATAGTTAAAGTCATAATAAATTGACGGTATTTGGAAATGGGGCCTATATTTTTTTTTATTAGCTTTTGTATCACTACGGCCATTATGGCCTATTGTGATCGCCACTTGTGTATAAACCGCCCCTAGTTTATGTGGGCATTCATAGTTCACCGTAAACCCTACAGCTGTTAAAAACTGAGGGATATTTTTAGGAGTGAGTGGGACCTATAACTTTCTACACAGTTTTTTCTTCACGCGAACAATATATTTTCATGTTTTTTACGTAATGACGTAAGATAATTTTGTTGTGGGTAATTTTGTCCACAGACCAGTATAATATGTATTACTAAGATTTTTTGCTTACTGAGACATTTGTAATCTATCTATCTGTAGGTATGTATGTAGGTATGCCGTGAATGTCATTGTATGGGTTCCAAGATATTTTGGCAATGTCCTAAAATCCTATTTTCATTTTCAGGGTGAAGCTCTAAGCTCGTCCAGAAGTACACCACACTTCCTAATTAGTACAAATTACAACTAGATTGTGATAATCCCACCCAGATACCAAAGCTATCAAATAGCTATTTTGATTTGTTAATTATTCTTATTTATTAAGTTTGTCTTAGGGTTACTTATCGTGATAAATATGTATTGATATTTACTTATGTATTTATTTATTTTAACATGAAACAACACTAACAACGAATTTATCTATGTATAATGCTATGGAAGTATTATATTTGAGGGTTGAGCAATAGCAATAAATTATTTATTAATAATATTTATTTAATTCCTAAATGCTATACATTTTCTTTTCTCTATTGGCATATTTTTTATGTAACCATTGTAAAAATCTAAAGCTGTTATTTCTCTTTTGCCGACTATCCTCAGAGATCTGAAATGCACATATTTTTTATCTTTACACAACACTTTAATAGAATTTGTGGTGTTACAATATTCTATTGTCCCGGGGGCTAGGTCTGAGGTACTTTGAGATTGGTCTACTACGAATGCATCAAAGAGTTTCATCTGGCTGTCTTTAAACTTTGTTGTAAGTGAGTGGACTCCATATAGTGATCGGTGAAGGTTGTAGACGTCTGTTGCCGTCATCTCTGACCACCGCACTTCACCAATGTTTTTGTTTATTTTTTTTGCTGAAAATAAAATGATTTTTCTTATTAAATCTTTTAGATTGTAATAAATGTTTCAAGTAACATAACAGTCTTACAAATTAAAATAATTATAAAGAGTATCTACATTTCTACATTTAGGTAGTACTTTCATTTATTTTTTAAGGTTTACCTACAATTAGTCCTTTAGCATAAGCAGATGTTTGGAGAACAATATTGGCGTGCTGTGCTGGACTACATTGAGTATGGCACATTAGGAGAAGCTATTTTCTATCACTCAGGTCTAGCACAGTAACATATGGATTTTAAGACTGTGGTTCTAGTATATTATGGCGCGTAAGGCAGTTTTGGTGATTTGGATTGAGGAGCTTCACATCCAGTTGATCAAGCAGGTTGCTTGGATAATCAAGTTTTGTAGGTTTCTTCCATGAGTTTAATCTATTCATTGCAATGCTAGCCATTTTCATTTGTATGGACAAATGAAAATGTCTACAGTGAGGGAATTCAATGACATTAGCATTGCAATAGCAGTTCAATGATGCATTTGACATAGATTTCAGTATAGAATTTTGGAGTTGCTAGATGACTTTTATTATTTATTTTATTTTTATTTATTATAATTATACACCGCGTCAGATGAATAGGACCAGCATAATTTCCTTTGCTATCTAAAAAGATATAAGACAAAATAAATATATAATAATAGTACGTATAAACATTTTTAGGCACGTGAAGTTTAGCTAGAAACAATTGAACTTCTTAAGACTCAGCGAGTCTTTGTAACAATGCCGGTAGGTAATTATGACGCGTCACTTGAATACGACCATTGAATAAAACACAAAAAATTTTGCTATTAAATAATATTTATTTAAAAAAACATTGACTAATAATTAAGGCTTTTTCCCTTTTTTGAATTAAATCAAAAATCCGAGACGGCATTGAACCATAAAGACTTCTTATGTATTTAATCGGCAGTTTGCTCCAACACTTCTTTATACCCTTTTCGAGTTCTTGCTTACTGTTATATTGTTTGCCGTTCTTATAAAGTTCACGTGACAACCACCCCCATACATTTTCTATTATATTTAGGTCGGGGGAGAGTGATGGCCAGTCGAGAACATGGATATTATTTTGTTGAAACCATTGACGGACATCATGTGCTCTATGAATACTGGCATTATCATGTTGGAAAATGAAACTTTTGTCATCTGTGATGGTACTGCTAAATTTACATATTTCTTTTTTTAAAAGATTTATGTAGCTTCTAGAATTTTGTCTACCTTGTATAACTACTAAATCAATCGGCCCATTGTATGATATTGCACCCCAGACCATTACTGAGCCTGCATCATTTCGCCGACGCGATAAAATTATTTCATTTTTTCGTAAATCATGAAAATAGTAAGAATACCCGTCAGGGCCATCCAAATTAATTTTTTTTTCATCACTAAATATGACTTTATACCACTCTTTAGTCCAATGCATTTTGTTTCGAGCAAACTGAAGACGTTCCGTACAGTGATGCTCATTTATACATGGTTTTCTCTTCATTTTCAAGCGTTTTAAATGTGGACAATTGCGTATAACCCTTTGAACAGTCCTCACAGATGCTTTAGTTCCAACGTTATGGGCTATTTGTCTAGCTGTTAGCGTAGAATTCGATGCTTTGCGTAATATTGCTCGGCGCTCTCTTTCAGTTGTCGCGAATTTGGTTCGGCGTTTGAATTTCTTACCATAATTTTCACGATCGTCAAGAAGAGAAAAATGTGTTATGGCAGTGCACACGTGCCGTTGGCAAGGACTGGGGCCTGAAACCGAAACTATGCCTCTGGCTGTACACGGTCATGGTTCGACCGGTACTTACATACGGCGCTGTCGTATGGTGGCCAAGAACCAACCTAGTAACGGCAATAAACAGGCTGCAACAAGTCCAAAGGTTAGCATGCTCTCTCATTAGCGGCTGCACAAAATCAACTCCGTCAGCTGCGCTGGATATCATACTTGGAATGACGCCACTTCAAGTGTATATACAGCAAGAAGCAATGGCGGCAGCGCTAAGAATAAAATCTACCAACCAATGGAATGGAAATGGCAAGAAAACGAACCACTGTAGAATTCTGGATAAAGCCATCGCTATCATTCCAGAAGCAGAAATGGGCACAGACAGAATAGCAACAACATACCTAACAAACAAAGGGTATCATATGGATGACCAGGTGATAACATCATCAATACAAACACCAACTGTATATCACATCTATACAGATGGAGCAAGAAATAAAACGGGGGCAGTTTGTGGCTTTTACTGCCCGGAAATAGGACTTTCAAAAGCACAACCCCTGAACAAACTGACCACAGCGTTCCAGGCGGAGACACTTGGACTTCTCCTGGCAGCAACGGAAATATCAACAACAATTGGGTCTGCTCCTCCTCACTCATCAACTGTAAACCATAAGATGCAACTCATCTTCACAACAGACAGTGCGGCACTTATCAACGCGCTCAGACGACCCGACACTCGATCGAAATCCATTGCGGAATGCCATAGTGCTCTCCAAAAATTGGCCGAAAACCACAGTGTTATCATCAGATGGACAAAGGCTCACAGCTCCTGTCCAGAGAATAACAAGGCAGACTCCTTAGCAAGAGAAGGAGCCGGGCTTACACCAAACACAAATGATAAAAACCTCTCCAATCCGCCAATGGTGGAAATCAAAAATAGACTGAGGATGAACTCCGAAAAGGAGCACCAGAGAGTCTGGGAACGCAGAACAGACTGCAAGCAAACAAAAACAATGTTCCCTGCAAAGAATCGAAAAACAACAAATACCCTGTTAAAAATGAAACGCGAGGATCTAAGGATGATGGTGGGAATCATCACAGGACACTGCGAACTTAACCATCACCTCTTGAAGACCGGGGCCACGGACAGTGGGCTCTGTCGCGCATGTCTTCAGGAGGAAGAAACGGTGGAGCACGTGGTGCTTCACTGTACGGCCACGAGCGATATCAGGCTGAGGACGGGTCTGCTAGAGCTCATCGAATCCTCATCCGCTAACACAACGGCATCCACGGGGATCTTGGAAAGCTGCATCCATCAACCCAAAATCCTGCTCCGTTACTTCAAGGAGCTAGGATGGCTGGGGTCAGGTTAGAAGGGGGGTAATGCACAATACACCCCAATGCGGGACGTCAGTGCAGATCTTATTCCCCCCACCCTAGAATTAGAATTAGAATTAGATCGTCAAGAAAATTACTTATTACCTGGTGTGAACGCCCTATTCTTTTTGCAATTTTTCTTAAAGAATAGCCCTCTTCACAAAGAATTTTTATTTTTCCTATTTCCTCGAGTGTCAAACACGTTTTCCGACCCATATTAATTAAAAAAATTATTATATCGTCACGACTTGATGTTGTTCACTTAGTTATGCATAATACGTATGCACTGTGCCGTTTTTGTTTTACAACTGAGCCGCGCAGGGGGGGGGGGGGAGAGGGAAAGTCATTGGTCGTATTCGAATGACGCGTCACGTTACCTACCTAAGCATCGTTCGCGGTCACACTGGGCGCTTAAAAAGTTCAATTGTTTCTAGCTAAACTTCACATGCCTAAAGATGTTTATACGTACCATTACTATATATTTATTTTGTCTCATATTTGAGATAACAAAAGAAAACATGCTGGTCCTATTCATGTGACGCAGTGTTATACTTATATTATAGTAACTGCCGCCAGAGGATTCGCACATTGTTTGTCAATATAAACATTACCCTCCTTCTACGCAGTCGGGTAAAAAGTAGCCTATGTCCCATTCCCAGTCATAATCTATCAGTAGGTATACCAAATTTCATCAAAATCTGTGCAGCCGTTTAGTAGCAAAAACAGAGTACTTTCGAGTTTATAATAGTATGGATACAGAATACAAACTGACCTAGTGCAGGATATTCTATTTTTTACTACTTATTAAGCCTACCATAAGTAACTCCTTCCTTGCTCTGTGGTTGTGCATTTTCTATACTTTCTGGCAGTGTCCTCAAACAGTCCACCAGCATATCTGCTCCAATGTCTGATAACTGTTCCGTGAGCTCTGGCAGTTTGATATCTGCAGAGACCTGTACTTTTCTTTGGCTGATTACCGCACCTGAAAATGAAAATGGAATCATCTAAAAATGTATGATAAAATACTTTATTACTTAGTATTTATAAAGTCTAATCAAACTTTATCTTTTGAAACTATCATAGCTATGAACACTATCACAAATCATGGCAAATAAGCTGTTTTTAGTGAAATTAGTAATCAAACTTTGGCTACAACCTCTGTGAAAGTCGTTGCTGTTATATGGAATATTGAATAATAGATGAAAATCAATACTTATAATAGAAAATGATTCAGTCATATGTAGGTGTTGCTACAGACCTCACAAATTTGATGGGATTAGATGCAAATGAGACTGACAAGTAGTGCCACAAGACCTCAGAAACCAGAAAAAACAGTTGGAGGCGCTAGGAACATCATCTGATGTAGCTGTGAAAAAGAGGGAAATTCTTACCTACATCAAATACATTGGCTTGTATCTTCATAAGTGTAACTCCTGTGAGCTGGTCACCATGCATCAACGTGTGTATTATAGGAGCGGCGCCGCGCCATCGGGGCAGTAGGCTAGGGTGGACATTCACCATCCCTCTGAAATCAATTTGTTGGTAAGATACTGATTAGAAATAAAGGTATTACTTATTTATAGGTAATCATTTCTATAGCAGTTAGTATTTATTGGTCTGAGATCCAAGTAAAGTAAATGTTCAAACTATTTTATAGTTATATCAACCAATATTATTGGCAACCTATAAATTCGATAAAAATCCTAAGAAATTAGCTTTAAAGCAGCTCTTTTGTCAGGTACAAGCACAAGAGCTGCTTTAAAGCTAGTTTTTCAGGATAAGGGCCAACAAGGTCATTAAATTTGCAGTAGGCTTAATTTTTGATTACTCTAGTGTAAAACAAGTACTTACAGTGGAAACTTATCCAGAAGATCACCCTTGATGAGGTGACCAAAAGCCACAATCAGCCCCATGTCGTATTCCTCGGCTTGTAGACCTTGGAGGGGCCATAGCTTTGTTGTGATGTTCTCTGCGTGAGCATATTTCTCAAGTTCTGATTTATTCTTGGCATTGTTGGTTATGACGAGATCGAGGCGGTCAATAACGTTTTCAGTTTTCCTAAATTGGTGACATACTAGTGAATAAACGCAAAGATATTAATGAATAATTTCAGAGAATGTAATCTAAAAAGCTAAATACCTCAATTCGTTTACTTTCTTGAAGCTGCTGAAAGCGATACTCTCAGAGCCAAAGAAAAGTAATTTGTACGATTTTTTGGTGCTGTAACATCGTAAATAACTGCATTTTTGCTTGTAAATTAATTTTATTGCACTCGATAGGTTAGGAACCATAAACAACATTGTTACCAACATAAAAACTTTGTTCTAGATATGACATTGACATTTATCATGTATTTTGACATAAAGTAAATTCTGCCAATCTAAGCAAAAAGAGTACCAGGGGGTCCAGAAGCTCAGGTAAAAACAAAATCATTTACCCACTGCCAGAGAGAATGTAATCACTACGTTGCCACTGCCACCATACATCTAACATCGTTGCGCAAGTCGTCCCTAAAATATTTGGCCGTTCCGTTTTACACAACAATTTATGTATATTTATGTATATACGTATACAGAGTAAAAACTATCTGATAACGGAAACGCGACTTACAGATATCTTCAATTGACATAGAGTTTTTCTAAATATTCATAGCTACAGTACCTATCAAACTTACGAAATGTCCCAAGAACGTGGATACGTTTTACGGTACCTATATGAAAATGGTCGCAGTTCGCATTTCTTCGGAATTTATTGGGCGTTTATGTTGCCCGTGATTTTTCACATGTTAAATAGCACTATCAAGAATAGTAAGTGTGACTAATGAAAAATTTTGCTGTGATTTTTCACATGTGAAATAGCAGTGATAAAAAATAATCACATAATCATTTTAAAATAGCGATCATTTCCATACCTAATTCGATCTTTTCCGTTGCATGTTGCTGTCGCAAGCTGGCAGCACTAGAGTAAGTGCGCCAAATATGGACTGGTTTTGTAATATGGACTACCTTCATTTCTCAGAAACCGTCCGTCGTATTAAGCCACCGATCGCCGCGCGCTAAGCTCCACCCCTCCCGCGCCTCGCTAGTCGCTTGCCGGTCGGCAGAGGGAGCGCGCGTGTTCACTGCAGTCATTTTTCGTTTTTATCAACGTGCGATGTAATTTTTTACCTAATTTCGTAAGCTCATAATTTCAGCAAATATTACTGTTTGGGAAAGTGGATTAAACTAGGGGAAAGGTGAGTTATTTTAAAATTATTCATATTAAGTTGCAATATCCAATAGTTTTTATAATTTTCTTAGCAACAGTATTAACCTAGAAATATATGTCTGATAATATGGACCACCGGCGTGTTTTGAATATGGACTAGTGGTCCATATTACAAACAGTCACTTATATTTTATTTTTATTGTTTTAGGATGGCATCTACAAATTCTACAGCTAAAGGCAAGATCAGACAAACATGGGATAAAGATGCAATGGCAAATGCAATTAAAGCTATACGAGATAAGCAAATGGGTTTTTGAAAGCATCAAAAACATACGGAGTACCAAAACTACGCTTATACGCTTATCAAAAATGGAAGACCAAGCACTTAGCGACGTTACAAACCATAAACTTGGAAGAAAATCGACTTTGCCGAGTGAAGTGGAAGCTGAATTATGTGATTATATTCTAGAAATGGAAAAATCGGGATTTGGTCTTACCCGCAGGGACATCAGATCTATGGCTTACCAGCTAGCGGAAAAGAATAACTTAAAGCACGGGTTTTCACAAGATAATGAATCTGCGGGAAGATCATGGTTAAAGTTATTCCTCAAGCGCCATCGTAACCTATCCTTTCGCCGTCCAACGGGCACATCAATCGCTAGAATGAAAGGATTTAACCAGAAAATTTTAACGCATTTTTTGACTTGTTGGAGAGTTCTTTTGATAAAATCCAGTATCCTGGAACCAATGTATATAACGTGGACGAAACTGGCATTTCAGTAGTGCCATCAAAAATGCCTGATTTAATTTTAGGCCACGTCCATTTTTTTATATAATTTTGAACCCAATTTACTGTGGTCCATATTTAAAACCATGTGGTCCATATTTTGTCCACTTTTTGCAAATGCAAAATAATCTTATATTTTAGAAAATTTTGATTATTTCTAAGATGTTCATGTTTCTTAAGAATTCTGATATTCGTTTTTGATACCAAATAATTATCGAACTGTTCAAAATATATAAGGCTGATTAATCTTTATAATTCTGAGTTTTATTTCACAAAATCCTTATGGTGGTCCATAATTGGCGCACTTACTCTACAACAAAGACACTTTTTTAAAGACCAGCTTATATCACTAGATGTCAGTACTAATTAGTTTCTGAAGATGAATAGCACATAATAATATAATCGGTCAGACACCACAATCATACAAAATTGTAGTAGAGTGTGATCCTTAACGGGTTTAACAAGATTAAAATAATTGGTTAAGTGCACCAAACAAGCATTATGGGCTAAAATAAAACTCCGTTCTAGTTTTGTCATTCTTTACTTTTACATAAATAATGAATACATTAACACTGAAGTAAGACTATGCCTATACTCAGGTCCCAATTTACCATCATAAAGTTATTGACTTAAACTCGCACATTATGGCCAGCTTTCAGCTTGCATGCCTAAACGTATTTAGCACCTAAATAAGTTTAAATTTGACTTATTTGTATGAAAACTCTCTAAATCATATTTAGGCGCTAAACTCATTTAGGGATCGTTGCGCAAGCCGGCCTTGGTTTTGAACATTAACTGTTCAATCAACCTACACTTTTTATTTCTATGCTAGAATAATTGTTTTTAGAACATTAATGGAATTTCATACATTTTGTGTTGTGTGCGAAAGTAATTTTACTTATATAGGTAATCATCTAAGTATTTTTAATACGATGACGCGGGTGCGGCCGCGTGCACGCGGTTATAGTGGTAGGTCTTAGGGGTAGTATCTACTCCATCATACGCTAAAGTGGATCAATTTCTAAACAGATGGAAAATGTTTATTGGTACTTATCTATTTTATTGTTACCAAAGAATAGACGTAGTATCTCTGTAGATATCGAAATTACCAGGTAGATTCAGCGACATAGTAGGTACGTTGATTTAGGTATATCATAAAGAAATAAATATACGTATTACTATTTTGTGATTTTAAAGTAATTATCAGTAAAATTGTGTTGAGATCATCGTTGTTCATAAAGCTACTAGTTCTGGAATCCCAATTTGTTAATCAACATTACGCCGGTAACTTGGTAAGCAATATATGTTGTATTGAATTTTGAATACACGGCTGTAATATTACAAAATATGTATGTATCAGGCTATGTAAAACCAGCCCCCTTTGGGCGCTGGCAATTACCACAGGAGATACCAACTAACAGTTTTACAAATTATTATACTTATAACGAAAGAGCTCTACGGCGTAAAGGTACCTATACGCTGTAGATGTCTACGTCGTAGCATTAGAGTACTACGAAAATCCGAACAATATTTTTTCTTTGAAGATTCGGATAGACACAACTAGGAAAATTTACATTTGAATTTACATTTAGATAATTTCAGAATTCTGAGAAATCACACTACGTGTAGAACGACTAAAACTTTTCTTTTTAGCAAACTGGGGCTTAGCATACCAAGATGGCGGGCTTACTACATTTTCTTCAAAACTCTTCATGCTACTCGTAACGCTTCTCTGCGAGCTCTCACGCTCCAAGACCCTCGACGATACAGTTCTTATCTTTTTGTCCGCGTCCACTATGGGCAAGCTATCCCTTTGATATGGAATATCCTTCATCTCTATAACTTCAACGTCGGTATCGCTCAAATCTTTACTGGGTCGATGCATTCTACTCGCATCAGTAGTGTAACCGATCGTTTTTAAAGTTCCATCCTTTCGTCTCGATTTGTCTCCAAATATAAGCTTTTGAAATTCTTTACGGAACTTGGGATGCGTTATGATGTAAATAAAGGGGTTAATGCACGCAGCCGTCTTACAAAACAGTGCTGGAATCATCGAAGCAATCGGTGTAATCATTTCCTTCTGGCCAAATATCCCCAAAAGTGCTACGACGGCGTAAGGTGTCCAAGATACAAAGAATAAGACGATTACGACCATGACTAGAAACGCGAGTTTGATTTCCGCTTTGCGCTTTGTTCTCTCCTTCACATGCCTGGATGAAAGTCGCTGTTCCGTATTTTTGCTTACGATGTTTCTGTTTAAAACGACGACTTTGAAGATGCTGATGTAGCAGAATGTAATTGTGCAGAAGGGTGCGAGCCACGCCGCGCAGAAGAAGACAAAGATGAAGTAGCGCGGTGAAAGTTCTTCCGTCAGATAATCAAAGCTGCAGCTCGTTAGATATCCCTCTGGGACGTAGCGTCCGTAGCCGATGTCGAGAGCTGGTATAATAGAAAACGCCCCGGCGTAAAGCCAGGCGGTGATCGCCATTAAACGAGCTCGTATCGCAGTTAAAGCCCGCAGAGGCTCTAACGGCCGGACTACGGCCCAGTATCGGTCCAGAGCAATTGCCGATAAAGTCGCGATTGATGTGGTGCCCGTCAAGCCACCAACGAATCCGTACACCACGCAACCTGAAACAAAATATATGAATATTAGATTTTTTTTCTCATCCCTACCGAGATTGGTTTTTGTCGTACCGTCAGCATCAAAAATTAGATGACTTTTTTTGGAATACTTTATTTTTATTTTATGTTATTTTATTTTATTCGGAAAACAAACAGTGCTTATTTCTAACAAGAACAACTTTAAATACGTCTTATCACATACTGGCATGATTTATCAAAGAAGCAGATTTTAAACTTAATTTCAGTGTTTATCCATACAGTATTCAGAACTCTATCTATGGTAGCTACAACAAAATAATACCATCATCTACCGTACCTAAGTAGAGAATAAGTTATTTCATTAGACAAAGAGCTTGGAAGCAAAGGCAAACACTGTAGTCTATTTTTGATACTGTAGCTGGATAAGACTAGCCAGTGCCGGATTAAGGTAACTTGATTCCCTAAGCAATCTTCCCCTGTGGGCCCCCTACTACAAACTACAAAGTGAACTACAAAGAATTAATTTAAAAAAAAGCGGAAGTGGAAGTGAGGTCATGACTGCGACCGAACCGAACGTCAACGACAATTTAAAACGCGCGCATTTTGAAATTGCTTTAACTTTCGTGTGCTCGTTTTTTTTCTCGATCGTCTCTGGTGCCCCCCTAGACGAGATGCCCTAAGTAATTGCTTAAATAGCTTATAGGTTAATCCAGGACTGAGACTAGCAAGGACTTATCTACATATAACAAACTGTTTATTAAGAAACTCAAACATCCTTTAGCTATAACACTTTTTATACTTTTATAGAGGAAAATCGTAAGTAAAATTACAATTTATTAATCTTTAAAGGTTTTAAAGGCGGAGAGTTTCAACCATACCAAGTGCCCGGTAAGTAGCATACCAAGCATACCAAGTTTCTGGTAAGCTTATAGGGCATAGTGTGACATAAACACAAGTGGCGATCACAATAGGCCTCGTGACCGCAATGATATTAGCCGCAAAAGTAATAAAAAAAAAATATAAAAAGAATCACGCTTTATACTATAATGTTTTAGTCCAGCAATTTTATACACTTTTGTTTGCTACCTGTTATCTCTGAAAGTCACCGCGACTCAAGGTCCATAGAAGCCTTCCGTTCTTACCTACTGGTTTAATATATTTATTACTAGCTGACTCGACGAACTTCGTACCGCCTTAGAATCAATAAATTTTGTATCTACAAGTATGTATATAACGCGGGCTGCCAAATCTGCCAATGTGCTGTACGTCGTCGCCGGTAGAATATCATTAGCTGCATCTATGAGAAAATGAATTTTCTTCATAATTTCTTTTTGCGTAATTTTTTTCGATATTTTAATAGTTATTCTGCTATTTAGCGAGGAGACAAATCCAACAAATCAAAGATCATCAAAATCGATCCAGCCGTTCTTGAGTTATACCTAAATGGTGTAACTATCCCGACTTTGGTTTATATATTATATAGATAGATTATAGAAAATTTAAAATTTCAAACAACCTTTTTTGGCAACATTCGGACATCAAGTCGGTAGAACTCTTCATTGTTTGAGGTTCTCTACGAATCGACGCAATTTTTGGTATGTTCATATGATGTAGAGCGCTGCTCAGACAGACCATGTTCCGTCGACCGGAACAAGTGACAATCGGAAGGGTCAATGTCTGGTGAATACAGTGGGTGGGGTAGGACTTCCCAATTAAGTGTTTCTCAATAGGTTTGGACCAGCGCGCGGCGCAGCAACATGCGGACGAACATTATCATGTAGGAGAATAATCTTGTCGTGTCTGGAGTAGTAATGAGTGTGTTTTTCCTCGAATACTTGACTCAATCTCATTGGTTGTGTTCTGTAAAGAGCTCCAGTAATGGTTTCGATTGGTTTGAGCAACTCATAATACACGACACCAAGCTGATCCCACCAAATACGAGTACACTACATTCATTTTTAAACATTCACCCCAGTCACAACAACTTCTCTCACTTAAGACAGCCTCACCATAATGCTTCTACAAGCAATTGATGCGCCTCCGCTACAGATTTCAAATTACAGAATTTAATCTAAAGTTCCCACAAATGACGCTTATTTTGCACAAAACATGACATTTTCGCACGAAATTATGTGATTGTGATATGAAGTCACTTTTTGATATGAAGTTCAAGGCTATGTTATTACTAGGGGGGCAATGGCGCTAATTTTAAACTTGTCTAATGTTGGAACTCACGTTTGGCTGATGTCACGCGTGTCAGCGAGATACGAAATGTAGACATAGACAATAATTTATTTGCTAAATAGCACACATAATACATTTACAAAAGATGATTTAAAATGTAAAAGATGAAAACATGTAAGACATAAACAAACAATATAATAAATAATTAATTTTAAATATGAGGTAGGTATGTTGTGTGTTATAGCAGCAAAAGGGCCTCGACTCTGCATTATGTCAACTGGGTTAGTAGTTGACGCTGTTATTCTGCCGAGACCGCTTAATCATCCACTAGACCCTGTGAGAGCAAAATTATAATTGTGTGATGTCAATGATGAAATATGTGATGTTAATGATGAAATTATGTGATGTGTGTGATAAATAAAAATATAATAATGCCAGGTGAATTGATTATAAAAATTACATAAATAAATTACAAATAAGTATTAAAATAAAAATTGAATAATTAGAATTCGATTAGAATAATAAAAATAATAAAAAAAATACCTTAAAACTATTAGGTAAAGGGGGCGTTCGCACCAGGCAACCCAGTTTTCTGCCTATCTATCACCACTCGTTTGAAATGTTTTTTAAACGTGTATTGGGATTTCAAAAGTCGTAGTGGTGGTGGCAGATTGTTCCAACACTTGGTGGCAAGGTATCGGAAGTATACTTTGGTTATATCGTACAAAATTAGCGCAATGGCCCCCTAATGCCCAAACTTACGATATTATGTTTTACATCTGACAATTTCTACATAACCTTCGGATGGAGCCATCTTTTGTCAAACAGCGGAAACTAATTCTACACCTGTGTATTAAAGTGAAACTTTTATTACATCGTCTCAAACTTTTACGTCTGTGTGTTGCATGTCGCGTGACGGTCGGCCGCGGAGTAGGGATAAAGTGAAAGGCACTCGTCAGAGCAGCCGAGGCTAATATGGCGGCGCCTATAGTTCGTCAGCTGACCGTGTAGTGTATAGACTATTACTCATTTGTGCGAACGAGGAAAAATGTCTATAATGTGAAACAAAGTTTCACTTTTACCGTGGTTTCATAAAACCACACAATCCTTTTTTATTTATTATATAAAGCTTTGTTTAGTTAGGGGCTAGATAGCGTTGTGTGAAATGTCCAGCATTATTTATTTATTTATATACTTATTATATACATATACTTAAATGGATATGAATATGAAAAAGAACCCTCTAAATAGAGGTCAAAATAGTTCTTACCTGTTTTTCCCAAAGCCGGACCCAAGTTAAAAGAGTTAAAGACAAAAACAGGTGTCTTGGCTAGCATCACGAAGTCGCTAAGGGCCAGGTTAGCCACCAGAATGTTGCCTGGAGTGCGAAGAGAACGGCACCTGAAACAAGAGAGTGAATTTTATTTCAGAACGGAAACAAAAGATCTGTAAAAGTATTTTCGAAAACCCAGTGCCAAGTTGTCAAAGTCAAGAAAGACATTATGGTTTAATTATCGTTAACATTATCGTAAAATTGTCCAACGCACAAAATACTGTCAGTGTTGTTCAGTTCTTATCGTTGCTAAAGGGTTGGAAAACAAAGCCTTTGAAATATTGTAATTGAAGTAGGTTCAAGAATCACTTGTATATCTAGGACCTAGGAGGTATGGTGTCTTGTGCGAAAAGATATTCAATTTGTTTTATTTTGATTACTGATAATGACTGTCTTTTACTCCTTCTTTGTTCTATAAAGTACACAAATAGATTACAGATAAAAAAGCCCTCAAAAAGGACATGTACAAAGGCGAGCTTTACTAGCATATTTTCGTAACGTAAATAAGTCTTATTAATCTATTTCTAAATGACATTAACGTATGATGCTTATTTTATACTAACTATTTTTAAATTATACCTTGTAACAGTTTGTTCGGTGAAATGGCATCATATAATTTTGGCCGCTAACTACCAAGTACCTAAGAATTGTTTCGGTTGTAATACCGGCTATATTTCGGGCTCATTAAACTTATCTTTGTCTGTGGACGTGACGTACGATGTACGTCATACTGCAGCCGTTTTATATGAAAGCAAGCATAATATAGTACATATGCCTGTTCTGCATAAATAATTGAGGTGAGGCTCTATGTTTACATAATTACGTATATTTGCCATGTAAGGACAATAAAAGTAAATACTAAATACATCTTGTACTGTTTCGTACAATATTACTTTTAAAACACAATTGAAATAATTAATTACATACGCACAAAGTGTAGCGCGAACTCCACTGCGTTTATTTACACAGATGGTGGGTCGAATATTATACACACAATATATTCTGCTAGTTAAAATTTTAACTCATTCGAAAGAACTCATGTAGGCAACCAAAACAAAAATGTTTAAAAATATTATAATTTTGGTGTCTCTTCTTGCTCTGACTACAGGATACGTAACAGTGCGAAATACCAGTGAATCTTCAGTGGGTAGCACAAATGAATTTCAGGATTCATCTGACGATGGCATAATAACGGCTAAAACTGAGTCAAAAGAAATAAACCAATCTGATGAGGACTCATGCGACAACGAAACTACCGAAGACAAAGACGGCGAGAATTTGACATCAGAAGAAAATGAGGTCAGAGAACTAACACCAAATGAACTTGCTGAGAAACGATTGAGAAAAAATTTAGGTGAGTGTAAATGATATATTAAAATAAATTGGTCAAGTGCACATCGAACCACCCTTAAAGGGTTCCGTAACCAGTATGGCTGTATCTTAGTCATATTAAAATACAAAGTTAATTTTGCAGTTGCATTTGGGCATTTTTTATGAATATTAGGTATTACTGTTTATTAACCCAACCACAGACATATGTTGGTCGACTACTGCTCGTAAACTAGTAGTCTTCTCAGCTTTGATATTTCTTACAACTACAGTATATTCACTACTATTATGTATACTTTTTAGGAATAGAGAATAGCATGTTGGCTGGGAGACGGGGGACCACATGACTATTACGAAAATGGCAATTTTGAGGCTCTAAATATATTTACTAAACGGGCTCCTGTATCCAAAAACTTATGAGCAATCCTTACAATGTTTTTAAGAGATTCAACGATACCCACAAAATGGGGTGCCTGAGTAACAGACGGATAGACAAACAGACGGACAACGAAGTGATCCTATAGGGTATATTTATTTATTTATATTTACTTTTAAACAGAAAACGAAAAGAACACAGACATAAT
This sequence comes from Philereme transversata, assembly GCA_963924445.1. Lineage (NCBI taxonomy): Eukaryota > Metazoa > Arthropoda > Insecta > Lepidoptera > Geometridae > Philereme > Philereme transversata. The sequence continues at coordinate 13,784,823 of OZ004353.1, forward strand.
GTCAAAAAGTCGGTAGACTGATCAAAGGTCTAAATCATTCTGAGAGGTCCGTAGCTCAAAAGGAAAAAATGAACCCTTATAATTATGTCACTTCGTTGTCCGTCTATCTCTCTGTCCGTCTGTCAAGACCCTTTTTCTCAGGAACGCGTGGAGGTATCAAGTTAAAACTAATATCAAATTCGATCTACGGTACCTTGGCGCTGTAAATCAAGCTTCTAAGTCAAATCAATAAAAGAATACGGCTATTTTTGTCGCATATTTTGCTCGCAAATAAATCCACCTCAAAGGTACTTCCGTTGACTTAGAATCTTAAAATTTGATAAGAAGCAAGGTCTCATAGCACAAGTAAAGAAAAATATCCGAAAATGTATATTTGGTAGTTATCACATAAATAAAATATTTTTACGGAATCCTCGGTGCGCGACCTAAACTCGCACGTTTCCGGTTTTCTTTAATAAGATTTTTTCATGTTTTCCAGAAGAGGACGTTAAAGAATGGATCAGAAATCTGAATTGTTATAAAACATTGATGGGCGTGATGAAATGTTTTATAGTGAAGAGAGTTTGCACCGAATACTATAGCAGCCCCAACAAAGATCCAGCGATGATGGAAGATGCGATACGTTACCTTTTAGAAAGTCTGCAGGACGAAAACAAGGTAGATCCAGAGGTCCAGATGTTGATAAACAAGTATAAAATACTTTTATAAAGATTGATTTGGACAAAGCAAATTGTTTGTTTCTGACAGATTAAGATTTTAATATCATTGCAAAAATTACAAACCACACGGGATTTTACCAACCTTACTCTTGATACGTATCCGTATAGTTTCTCTGTAGATTGAGCTAACAGCGCTTTAAAGCTGTAAAAAGAAACTTCTCCATAATTACGCACGTGACGTGTGTAGTGGGGCCGTGGTAAAATTGGTATCGCACCTTACTCAAAGGGCTGTTTGCGGGTTCAAATCCCGTTTGGCTCATAATTTTTGATTTCCCATAAGTGTCGGATAACACTTTAAATAAAAATAACTGATAATACAAGAATAACTAATAACTTAGTTATTATTTTATTCTTGTGCTGATTAATATTCTCAACTCGATCGACCCTACTCAACTGGCTGATTGACAAATTGAAACCCAATTGAGACTCTTAAAACATAGATTATACCTATATTTACATATTGTACTGTCTCAAGAGTTTGCCCTTTGATAACCGTAACATTTTTATTATCAATCGACCCTACACAAAAATAAATACTTATCAAAGAAATTGGGAGGAAGTTTCAATGACTTTTGACACTAACATAGATATTATATAATTGAGTAATAACATTTTATCTGAAACAGATATTTCTTATAAAATGAATTTAATCGGTTTTATTACAATGAAATGTGTAGGTAGGTAAGGTTAAACGGTAAGGTGATAATAGAGCCACCTTATACACCAATACAATTATGCTTTTTCTTACTCATTTATAATTTTACGGAACTTTTCAAATAAATCTAAGACATTTTGTAAGTCGTCGCGTTTAATATAAATCAACCTTTTAAAATAGTGACCCTTGTCACAGATATTGATCGACCCTCAGGATACAATATGGTAGACAGTTACTAAATTAATTTAGTCCAGTAGGTACGACCTGTTTCGCTCTTTTAATGAATGAATGAAAATTCTTTATTATACCTTACAAGCTAGACACAACACAGATGTAAAAATAAAACAAATAAATGTAAGCATAATGGGCGATCTTATCGCTTAACAAAGCGATCTCTTCCAGACAACCTTTGGATGGAGAGGATCATTGCTTAATGGAAGATTGGCAGAGGTGTAAAAAGAATAAACTTAATAAATACCTTAAAACCTTTTAATACCTTTTAAATACCTTATTTGGAAATTGATTAAGATAAAGTTCAGCCGAGTGTTTACCTATATTCTGAGTTTACTCTCTCGATTTCTATCTACATTTATTTGCATATTTTATTTTATAGTCCTCAAGGGGAATTTATATTCTGTCGTTTAATGAACTAACAAGCGCACTTACCTCTCAGTTTTATAATGAACTGATAAGTCCAATTAACTTTTAATGAAGTTGTTTTTGCTAGGTTAATTAACGATTATTAATTACGCTGTTTAGTCCCAGGCTTTATTTAATCTTTTGTCTAAGCTATTTGTTTATATGATTTTAAATTACCTGTATAATTTTAAAGTCTATAGGAACACAATATGATCTGCTTACAACTTGGCTGATGAAACATATGATGATTCACCTAAAGTAGCCAGTTTGGAACCCCAGTTGTAACTAGCATTCTACGAAATGGATTACCACGGTTATTTGGAAAGTTAAAGTCCCACTTACCTGCTGTCTTCGAAGTTACTCCGTGAATAACCACGGAATAACTTCTGACAGATATTGTAACTAAAACTTTTCATGTAACCTTAATTGGTTACCTTGAAGTTAAATCCAGGATTTCACACCTCCAATTAAGCGTTACACTGCCAGTGTAACGTTTGCTGTTTAACTTTATATTGAGCTTACTTGTAAGGTGGTTTATTGTTGAATTTTGTAAAATCTTTGTTTATTTTGTGTTTATTGAAATTTTTATTGAAACATCTATATTTCATGTAAACCAAAAACTGCTTTAAAAAAATATTGCGTGCACTTTTATGTACTTTCTGAATCTTAAATTACCGGACCGCTGTCCATTACTGCTTCTCTTATTACTTTCTATCCAAAGGTTGCCTGGAAGAAATCGATACAGCGATAAAGGCGCCCATTGTACTATATTTTTTAATTTGTTTGGTAATATACTGACGATATTCAAGTGACGGTTTCTCAAAACATAAAATAAGACTTCTCGAAAATAAACTGCTATGTAGTTATATTATCAAATTTTAAAGAAAATCGACTAACTTTAGGTGATTAATTCGATATAAAAATTACTGCCTACTCTTGCAATCGACATCCAAAAATAAAGGTCCACAAAAGCGTAGATTTGCAGAGATGAGAATACCATGCGAAAATAACTAATAGCATATCGATATTCCGACATCTCTCCACTCAGCTTTAGTGGAAACGGTCAAGTGGCGATGTCTTATTTTCTACAGCGCATTTGCAGTGAAGTTGTAAGCAGAGAGCGCGTAGAGACAGGGCATAAGTAGCAAATCTACGCTTTTGTGGATTATGGTCTTTATTTTTTGGATGTCGATTGCAAGAGTAGGCAGTAATTTTTATATCGAATTAATCATCTAAGCTTAGTCGATTTTCTTTAAAATTTGATAAACTAACTAGTAGTTTTTTACAGGTTAGAAGGGGGGTAATGCACAATACACCCCAATGCGGGACGTCAGTGCAGATCTTATTCCCCCCACCCTAGAATTAGAATTAGTAGCTTTTTTCGATAAGTCTTATTTTATGTATTGAGAAACCGTCACTTGAATATCGTCAGTATATTACTGAACACCTTGTATTTAGCATACATTAGTTTTTTAAGTATTCCTGGTGTACAATAAACAATTATTGTATTCTATTCTTAATCATTAATTATTTTAAAGTTGTCATTGTTTTTATGGCTGAGGTTAGTATACTGCACTGCCCGGGCAGTTAATGGACCTTTGAAAACAGGCCTTACATTGTGTCTACAATGTTTAGCATAAGTTAAACTCTCCTTCATTTTCCAGGCTATGTGCCATATCTTTTGAGACCAGCCTTTCTTCTCTCCAAGCAATTTATTTCGCATTTGTTATGAAATAAATTGTAATTAATGAAACTTCTAAAAACGTCGTTTATTCGTGTTTCCGAGACTCCATCGTTTCAAATTTAGTATTACGCTAATGAGTTAACTTGGATGGATTAATAACTCCAGCGATAGTTATCTCGATTTTAATTTCAGATAGGGATAAAAACCTGATTAATTTGCGGCAGATTTAACTCGATTTAGACGAGGCTTGTTTTAATTAATCGAAGAAGAGCTGTGGATAACGGAGCTTTCATGTCTAGACATAATTTAGACCTTATCTTGCTTAATTATGGAACTAGCTTGCGAACTTACTGAATTTCAGTTGCTGGTAGCTTGTTACTGTAATTTCGAGGCAAAATTTAAACTTCAGATATTTTTGATGTGAAACATCTATTAGCGCACTTTAGCAGTAAAACTGACTCGTATGCCTCGGTTGGGCCGTTGGGTCGTCTGGTCCCAAGTCCCAAATACGTTGAGCCGAGTCAATCGTCAACTCGCATACTTAAAACTCAACAATACGGATCAATAATTATTTGCTGTCACGGTTAAGATAAGATAACGGGTTTTTTAAATATACATTCTTTCGATAACCATCAATTTAGATGTTTCACATCTTGCCAGAAGTGGAGAAGAAGGGAAGAGGCCTATATCTAAGATTGGAGCATAAAAAGGCCACCATGATGATGACGTATTTCAACTGTAAGGTGTCTTTCCTTCACAGCTTCACAGTTCTAAGGTCTCTTGAAAAAGGTTTTATTGTAACAATGATGGATTTGGACAATTATATAACACGGAGCTAAGAGTTTTTTGAAATAAGTCACTTGGTGACAAGACCAAGATAAAAATGATTATGTGGGTGGATTCGAGGAAATGTGTAAAAATATTTTAAGTTAGGTACTTTCATCATGTACGTTTTTAACCCCAGACGTAATAAGAGGGGTGTTATATGAGGGGGCCGGGGATTTTGAATTTATACTTGTTGTTTAAGTATTTTATCTTATCTAGGTGTTGTTATCTTATATATTTTTTGTGATTTTGAGTACCCACCAAGAGGGTTCTATATTATTGCCCTATATTATTTGTTGGTTGGTTGTTCTATATTTAGCAGTGGAATTTTACTGGCGAATAGTGATGATAAAATGTACCAACTATAAAAATTATTTCCATGGACTTTATTCTAACTAGCTGTTGCCAGCGGCTTCGCCCATGTTCTTCTGGGGTGCAAAAATACATATAGAAACATTGTTATCCCATTTTTATATTATGGGAATTGATTTATGGGATAAAAAGTAGCCTACGTGTTAATCCAGGCTATAATCTACTTTCATACAAATTTCATCGAAATCGTTCGACGTGATTGATTAACAAACAAACATCCAAACTTTCGCATTTATAATATTAGTGTGATAGTGAGATTACGAGACTAGTCGTAATTATTTCAGATCAACATAAAAAAATTGTTTCAAACACGTTACAGCAATGTTGTATAATGGCCGGTTCCTATAAACGTAGTTTACCGCCAACGACATGTGTTAGCGCCAAGGAGCTTAAAAAAACAACTTAGCGGGAATTGACCATGAAGGCATGGCTGTTAAATTAATTTTCAGCCCGTCCACACCTCTAAGGGCTTGGAGCGGTGACTCGGAAACCGAGGTTATGCGAGTCTGCGTTTCGGCTTTATGGAAATGTTTTATCTGAAAGGTTGGTTATGGATAACCCGGACAAAGGAATGAAAACAAGGATGTTGTAGGAGTTGAAAATATGTGGGCAGCGTCCTACCTTTTTCCAATATTGCGGTGATGGAGCACTTTCTGACGGTCCAATCCAGACGCCGAAGTCTTCAAGACTTCGGACCACGCGGTTTCTTCGACTTGGCCGGCCAGCCACTTTATCACCACAAATCACACCTCGTTTGGACTTCACTGTCCGTTTTCACAATCGACAGCACCTTTATAGTCTTAAAACACCAACAGTTAAGCAATTGCAATATACGTATTTTGTATTTTTTGTCCTCTCACAACGCTAGTTCAATGTGTTCTCAATGGCGGATGCCTTTGTATTGGCTATTTTACCTCTTTCCGCTCATGTTGCTGGCAGACGCTGATAAGGGAGAAATAGGAGGGAGAAAGGAGTTCAATATCCATAGCCAGAAATTTTAACGACAAAATAGCCTATAAGCGGCAAGTTTAAATATGGCGGAAACAACGTGTCTCTTTGAAAAAGTGTCAAAAATGTAACAACTTTTCAAGGAGAAATGTGTCGATATCGGCAAAGAATTGTTATCGGTATTGGAACCAGCCATGGTGTACAATTATGATATTTAAATAATATAAAAAACGATATCTGTCAGCAATGAGAAAAGCTTGATTCAAGGTGACTTTAGAACCCCTTGTATTCTAAATAATTATAATAATTTAATTTAATTTCAAAAGTATTTTATGCTCAGTAGAGTGAGAGGCAGCACCAACACCATCCTGCAGGTCATAGCTGACAAATACGACTCGCCGATTATGAAGACCTTCAATCGGGTTCTGATCGAATAGACTTTTTGAGAGACTATTGACTCAGGACTTGAGTGAGGGACTTTAACTTAAATTTTGTATTAACCCATGAGACATGTTTGAATTAAGTTTTTTACTAACAAATATGGATCTGTGACATCTGAAAATTGAATAAATGAATTGAATTATATACTCTTGGTTTTTCCAGTCCGTATTTTTCATTTTTTTTTGACCTTGTTGGGGTGCTAAGATTGTAGAAATTACTTCAAGCTTTCTAATAAATGTGTGTGTCCAATAAGACAGTCATGGTCTAACTTTTGAAAACGTTTTTATTGGTGATACTCAAGCGCTTCACCTTGACCCTCCTCACCTCCTCACTTGATGGAAAAACTCGAGAAAACGGAATTTACTATCTCTTTTCGCGAGGTTTTATTGGGCTATATTTTGTATAGTTAAATAGTTACATGTCATCGTGTAAAATTTTTAGCCAATCTGTAATTTTCTACATCGCCTTCCGTCACGGGCTATAAAAAAGGTATTCAATGCCACGGTTGTTAACTTCAACGTAGACAGACACGAAACATTTAGTTTTCAACTAAATTCGTATATTCTATTTGTATTAAATTTAGTCTTTATGGCACTGGATCAAGACAAGTGGAAGGAAGAGGAGGAGACTTTTGCCCAAAAGTGGGACTTAGATAGCTATTAAAACATAAGTGTAATAATTGGTGGCTCTATCTATACATACAGGGTGGCCCAAACTGTAAAATAAAAAAAAAGTTTCTAACACCCCGCGGGTGAATATACCGAAAATACCCCATTAATTACCCTTATTGTTTTTAGATTTCGAGTTATGCTATTGTTCATGTTTTTTTGAGAATTTTCGGTCGGTCTGTTTAGAACTGATGAATAATTTTTTCGGTAGGTATTTTTTCAGGAGATTTTTTCATTATATTTGTGAATTCTTCTTTCATGCATAAAATAATCAGCTAAGTTATAAAAATACTGATCTGAAGTGACAAAACGTTTGAGCGTCTGAAATTTTAACATCAAATTAAAAATTTAAAAGGTTTAATCCATAGTCCCTGAGTGACTTTAAAAACTTTGACCCCGCCACGGAGGTCCCGTGGCGCAGTGGGCGAAAAGCCGGCTGAGACGCAGGAGGTAGCGGGTTCGATTCCCGCTGCGGAACAAATGTTTGCATGATCTAAAGATATTTGTTCCGGGTCTGGATATTTATCTATACATTATAAGTATGTATTTAGAATAAAAAAAGTATATAATTATTCTATCAGTTATCTGGTTCCCATAGTACAAGCTCTGCTTAGTTTGGGGCTAGATAGCGTTGTGTGAAATGTCCAGTAATATTTATTTATTTATTTGACCCAAGATTTCATAATAATACAAAAACAGTGCTACTTAATTGGCTTTTATTTGCTGAAATCGTCATTTAAAGTTACTGAGTCAAACAGTAATTAAATTAAAAAATAATAATAATAATTAATATATTATTCAACTTGAATATGTTGCTAACTGTACATTCACATTATTAAGTATATTCTATTACTCTGTGTATAGTGCACGGTCGACTGAGCAGCGTCAACGTGCGTCAATCTTAGCCAAAAGTATTTAACTATTAGCATTAAAATATTATATCACATATTGTAATTTATTCTCCTTGGTAATAAATGTGCTATGACAGACTGTAACAGTCTCGTAAAAAAGTTGATCGATGTGGTTTTTAGTTTGCATGTATTTTATTAAACTTATAACTGCTGACAAGGGTGGTGGAACTCAAGTGGAACTGGGTAGGACACTTGGCTAGACGAGGTGATGGCAGGTGGAGTAAATCTTTGACCGAATGGTGGCCAAGAACAGACTTAAGACGTCCAGGACGTCCCTCGGCGCGGTGGGTCGACGATATAAAGAAAGTCGCGGGCAACTCCTGGATGCGCGCAGCACAGGACCGGGAAGGGTGGCGTTTTCAAAGGGAGGCCTACACCCAGCAGTGGGTACTTATGGGCTGTAGATGATGATGACTGCTATATTGAATACCAATCGTGGGTACTTATTTAAGCGTAAGCCGTATTGAAATCCATTTATTACTTTTCGTGATTAGCCCGCACAAAGAGGGACAAAAGTAGGGTTGCTATACGCCTGGAATATCCGGTAATATAGGTCTTTGTCCGGAATGCGGGGGGAATCCTAAACCGGCCGGAATTTCTACAATTTAAGTAAGTAACGAGTAAAATAAAACAAAATAAACCCAATATGCTTGCTTCCTTCATTCATTCACATGCACAATGCTAACGACATTAATGTTACAAAAAAGTCAGGAATTTTCATCAAATGTCAGGAATTTACTCCAGAATTTTGATTTTTTAATCTGGAAACCCTAGGCAAAAGGGAACTTTAGGGAATCTAGAATCAAAAATTACCAAAGGAAGTTTGATTAAAATATGGAAGAGATAAAATAAATCAAAACTACATTGAACAAGTCAGACGAGAGGAAAGATTTATTACCCACAGGTGGCTAGATACATATTACTCATTTGTGGTCCTTCGTAATGAAATTATAAGTTAGGCGTGTTTTTGGGATGCTGCCAAAATTATGTTGTGGTTAAACAGATATATCAACCTTGTTACTGTGTCACTACGTAACTTATTCGGATAACCACGAAGTTCGAGGCAAGAAGTAATCTAGTTATCTTATTTGTAGGCCCAGCTCAGACGGAACAGTAAATCTTACTCAAGATTTTGTTCATTCAATAATTAACAGTATATTATGATACAAGTGAGCTAAGTTGCTCATTATACACGAGGCTGTGAGTTGCAGCCCGAGTCGTAGGCGAGGGCGTAAATCAGCCGAGTGTCTAGTGAGCAAGTTTCTCACGAGTTTCATACGCACTTTTTCAACACACTTGCGTGGAAAAAACAAACATGTATTGCATAAATCGTTAAGCATAAAATTATTGAAACAATGGTGAATGTACAATTTTCAAAACGATATTGTTGCACGTATCATATGTAAGGTGATTGATTACATATAACCATACAGCCTACTTCAAAATTATAATTTTAGTGATAAAATGCAAATAACAAATTATTGTAAATTATTATTTATTATACATTTATTTACTCCAAAAATGTAAATGGATTTTCAGCGGCATAAAACCTCTTTGTTGTTACAAAACTGTATTGCCCGATTAAATTAAAAATACTCTGTTTACTCGCATATAATTTGCAGTTAGGTACTAACTTGACTTTGTAGGGATAATTATATTATGCACTAGTGTGTAATATTATTATGCACGTGTGTGTTAGTTCGGTTTATGGCCCTAAGAACGTTGTACTAAGACTCACTTTACGAGAAAGTGTGTTAAAAAATTATATTTAATGAATGGTAGCTTTAGTAAATCGATTTTGGAAGCATAAAGGGAACATACAGATGTAAGATCGTAGAGAGAAGTGAACAAAGAACTCTTTTAGAAGGGTTGAAGGACACTACGCCTTTATCAAACGCTGACGTAGTGTTCTAGGGTTATAAGCTTAGGAATAAAAAACCAATAAGCGATCTCTTTGCCGTCTGTTCCAACTTCCAGCGATGTCAGTCTATCTGTCAGCCAAGACCCTTTTTCTACGGACTGCGCGAAAAACTAAAAATATAATCATAGATAAAACACTGCTGAATCAATAGAATTATTATTACTATCATCATATCAGCCATAGGACATCCGCTGCTGATTATAGGCGTCCAACATAGATTTCCATAGCGACCGGTCTTATGCAGCCTGCATCTAACGGCTCCTAGCAGCCTTTATCATTTCGCGCCCTTGCGACAAGAACGTGTTATATCCGAAAACCACTTTTTTCAGAAATCGAATTTGAAGGAATTCCTTCAAAGTCGATTTCTGAAAAAAGTGGTTTTCGGAGATAACACGTTCTTGTCGCAAGGGCGCGATTTCCTCTTTTCGCCTAATGGAAGGGGGGGGGGGCATCCTACGCTGCGCTTTCCACTACGTGGTCACCACTCTAACGCGTTTTTGGAAGCTAGCTTTCTAGTACATCTTTAACATAGAGTCGATAACAAGGAGTAATAGAAAGATAGATCGGAAAGTAGATAGATAATTCTTTATTGTTACACCAAGTTACAATAACTTAACCTAGAAAACTTAGACTACATGGTGGTACAATGGGCGGCCTTATCACTCAAAGCGATCTCTTCCAGGCAACCTTTGCATGGACTGGATTGAAAAAACGTGTGAGAAGGCGGTGTTACAATAAATAGCTATTTATGGATTATAAGATAAAAATAAATAAATACGTAAACCTAAAAAATTCCTACATATACGCACATAAATAAATATAAAATACACATATATATATATATATACTTTAACTATATATGTAGAAAGGAAATACAATGTTTACTGTAAAGAAGCTGCACTGTACTGTAAAGAAGAAGTACAGTTTGTAGACCTCACTTTTAAAAAACGCTAATGATTTATCATGTCTGATGGAAACGGGCAAGTCATTCCACAATCGTACAGCTCGTACCGTAAACGAGTTACTAAAGAAGTTGCAATTATGGGCTGGAGTTTTCAACTGGAGAGTAGTGGAAGAACGCAGATTGCGGGGATTGGATAAACTTAGGAAAACAAAACAAGTTAAAGGCGTCACTGTTTGGAAATAATCCTTTTGACTCTGTTTTGTATAAAACACATTGTACTTTTTAGCAAAGCTGTAGTCGTTCAGTATGTCGGGTTATAAGTATATATTATATTGAAAATGTAATCCGTAATGAGTACGTAATCCTAGTAATAACCTCTTTATTCGATACCCAAACAAAGAACAACACCGAAGTACTCGTAACTTATAACAACCACAGGAAGTTCGCAGTAAGTGTTTCAGTTAGTAGCAGCTATACGGAGTTTACAAGTATGGATATTTATAACTTCTCTCATAGATATAATGTTTCAAAGACTACTCTTGCTCATCGACTTCTTACTTATTAATGTATCCGTGAAAACTAGACATTCCTACTCCTTTCATTGCTCTCGTGACGTTCTCTCATTGCTAAGAATTGAGACTGGTTTGGTAAAATATGTTCACCGCGTATTCCATTGTTATCTACCAGTTGCAAAATTAAATATTAATTTATTCGTTAATCTCACAAGGATGATTTTCAAATATCAGTTTTACTGGCTGATCCTCCTCGAAGCCAGAGAGAGTAAGGCATTAAGGCATCTCTAAATGTTCGGATCCACCCGTAGTTTACGGTATCTTCGAAACGTTTTTAACTTTTCCATCGTCTTAGACGTTTCAGATTGCGGCAGTTTATAAGAGCCTTAATACTGCAGTATTCGATGCACCGAATGCACTAAGGCTAATATTTTTTTAAAAGTGCTGCTGGAAAATGCTTATTTGGTCAACGGTAAGCACCACAGATAACAGAATTTTTGTTGTCAAAAATTAAGGACACGAACTGTATGTGTATGCTGCATCTAAAGAAAATTTTATTCAACTTAGGTGTCTCAATCGTTTGATAATTGTCTGTATAACATCGATCTTTCACAGTATAACTCGTGCGCGATAACTTGGGACCTGCTAGGAATGCGACTCCCCGACCGTTTCCCCTGCACTTCCCCGATGGCGCCCGTATTGTACCGTTCGCATCACTATTTTTTACTAGGGTTTTTAGTCTCGTACTGGCCTACGTCACGTAACGACGCGCTCTGAAATTCTTTTAGTTTTCGTTTGTGTTATTGTTTTGTTGTTGTAGTATTTTTATTTTATTCAAATAGTGTAAAAAAGATTACATAAAAAGCAGCGTCCTCCCTGAGTAACATAATAAATTATGTTAAAAAAAAGACGAAGCCGCGGGCGGCTGCTTGTTATGTTCGCTTTTTTGCGGGCGTTACAAGCACGCCAATATGACGTCACCGCGCTCAGGTCCCAACTTATCGCGCACGGGTTAACCTCACAAAAAGAAGCCAGAAGCACCTTTGGATTCAGCAGGATGGTGCAGCATGCCATACAGCTCATGGAACAATCGATCTTTTACACACTACTTCGGTAATCGTCTAATCAGCCATCTGGGCTTCATTTTGTGAAGTACTGTGAAATATCGATGTTATACAAACAATTATGAAACGATTGAGGCACCTAAGTTGAATAAAGCTTTCTTTAGATACAGCCCGAAACCATCAACAAAGTCTTGCAAAAATGAGTTGACAGGATGCGCTACTGCAAAGCTAGCCGAGGTAGCCACATTAATGAAATCGTTTTCTATAAATAATGGAAATGTTAGCTCTATCTAATAAAGCCATACAATTTGTGATAAAGTATTTTTGTTACTTTTATTGCAGTTCTGAAAAGAAACTTTTATTTTGCCCACCCTTTAAATACCTTATTAGATTAGATTTTATCAAAGATTTTTATGATCATAGGTCCCCGTATTTCATCGATATCTATTGGTTTATAATTCTATGGTTCACACATTCGTAGCATTATATGCGGTTATAAGGTCACGTGTGACCTCGTTTTGGGATTGAATGCACAACGGCATCCTGAAAGCAGTCTGTACACTACTTGTCAAATTCCATAATCTTAATTATCTATATTATGTATTATATTATTTATAATATATATATATAAAACAAAGTCGGGTTAGTTACACCATTTTTAACTAAAGAACGGCTGGACAGATTTTTATAATCTTTGATTTGTTAGATTTTTCTCCGCCTGGAACAGCAGAATAACTATTAAAAAATTTGAATAATTCACGCAAAAAAAATATATGAAGAAAATTCATTTTAAAATCCTATATAAATATAGGTATGAGAAAATACATAGTGCATAAAACATGCAGCTAATGATGGCTGATTGACAATTATACCGGCGACGTACAATGGCAGCCAGAGCATCATATGCATGTCAAAGCGGTACGAAGTTCACCGGATCAGCTAGTTATTATATATTTGATTTTGTTTTGTCCTGTCCATCCAAAGGTTGTCTGGAAGAGATCGCTTTTAGCGATAAGACCGCCCATTGTACTTGCCTTAATTTTTGTGTATTTTTATTGTATTTTTAATTTTGTTGGTGTGCAATAAAGAGTATTCTATTCTATTCTATTCTTCTTTTTTATTTCTTTTTCTTTTTTCGTTTTTTTATTTCACTTCTTGTTGTGAGAAGTGACGAATCATAGTGACTTGTCGCTTCTACGATACAATGCTTGGTTTACATGATCTTAGTAGCTAATACTTAGTATGTGTCTCTTACACTAAACCTTGCGTGTAAACATGCTGATCAGTCAAGCATTAGTGCTTAGTATTAGTGAAACCGCCAAGTGCAAGTGAATAGAAGCCGATCCTATTTACTAAGCGATAAGTAGACAAGTGACTACCCCCACTACAATTTACTGAGCAATTGTCACTTGTTGAGTAATGTGACTAGTCAGTGTTTAATGAAAAATTGAAATGGCAAGTGAAGCAGTGGTGTTCGAATTTCTATGTCGTTGTTTTCTAATTAGTTGTCTTCTATTTCTAAATCGCTGTTCTATGTCGTTCGAATGTCGTAATACTAATACCTTTTGCTATTACTAACGTGTAAATGATTACTTCTCACTGTCATTAGTACTAAGCTCGTGTAAACTAAGCATTATATAGCAATATTTTTTGTATTTTTCCCATATACCTAATATGGGTATTATGGTGATATAAGCGAATGTTATTTTATTCATTTTATAGCAGGGTTAAAAGCGTGAGCTTATATTATATGAGATTGTGATCGTCAAGTTTTATATTGTTGCAATAAACATAAAAAACAATGTTTTAACACCCTTGAATAACATAATAATCCATACCCATTGCGATATTCCGATCGACAATCTAATTGACCGTGTTGGAATTTTACTGGGTCAAAATACTAAAATAAAAAGTATGTTCCGCAGAAAAAAAGACTCCGTCAATTTATATTCAAACGAATGTTCAGCGAGATCAGGGACTTTTATGGAAAAAAAGCGCTGATGCGACGGTAATGCTGCTTACACTAGACAAATTTTTATCGCCATATTTCTAATTTGCCGCTATTAAGGAGCATATCCTGTTTCGTTTAGTCTTTCAAAGTATTGGCTATGGAGCTTAGAATCCTTATCCCCTCCTCGGCCCTTATCAGCGTCCGCGAGAGACATGACGGGAAAAAATATTGAGATGTCATTTTAACATGTGCCAACGAAATCGATGTTGACTGGCATCGTGACAAGACAGAAAAATCCAAATATTGCAATTACCTGGATTTACTTATCTGTAGATTTTGAGTTGAATATCATCAGTTCCGTATCGTGGTCAATCCTCGCTTGAATGCATAAGCGCTAGGGTATTTTTTACAAAAGCTGGAAAAAGCGCTGGTGTGATCACAAATATTATTTCGAAATTTTGATTTATATTTTACCCCTGTACATGATGGACAGATGACATCAAGAAGGAGGGGATTGGAGGTTCAAGAAAGTTAAGGATAGAAAATAATGGAAACAGCTGGAAGAGGCTTATCTGTCACAGCTGACTACTAAACCGGGAACCCCAAAGTGTTAGATAAAAATTGTTATTATTGTATACATTTATGTTAAGTATCAGCAATAAAGGCTTATATATGATGTACTGTTATTACTTTTAAATTAGTTGTAGTTTTAAATTTAGTATGTAAGTTGCATGTTTTTTTTGCTGAAATAAACTTTCTTATTCCCTTATTCTTATATAGGGTGTTTGATAATATACGCACAAAAACGAAAAGGGATTATTTTGATGAGCATAATAAATACATTTGTGAAATGTTTACCACAGAAATGTCAAACTCACATGTCAAACACTTTATTAAACTTATGTTGTGATACTGCATAATGCTTGCCATCTAACCACCAGCTGTATTGCTGACGTCTCAAGATCTCTTGTTGTCACTTTCTAACCCAAAACCCGCAGCCATTTCCGAAATAGATATCAAATCAGCCTTTATTTTTGGATGTCGATTGCAAGAGTAGGCAGTAAGTTTTATATCGAATTAATCACCTAAACTTAGTCGATTTTCTCTAAAATTTGATAATATAACTAGAAGTTTTTTTTTCGTGAAGTCTTTTTTTTATGTTTTAAGAAACCGTCACTTGAATATCGTCAGTATATTACCAAACACCCTGTATAAATACCCCTGTACACTGGAAGAGTTTACTCTCTTTAGCGAAATGACTGCTCTTTATTTTTTGTTTCCCATTTTATGTTACTGGTTTGTAAGGTTATAATTTTTATTAATTTATTAGTGAATTACATAACATATATTAAGTGATTATACATATAATAAGTGATTTACATATCACACTAATTTTATAAATGCGAATGTTTAGATGTTTGTTTGTTTGTTACTCAATCATATCGTAACGGCTGAACCAATTTCGATGAAATTTCGTATATAGATAGACTGGATTAAAACATAGGTTACTTTATATTGACAAATCACGCGTGCGAAGCAGCTGGCGGAAGCTAGTTTAACATAATTTTGTCTGTATTATTACTAGATCTTGTACATTAAGCTTAACTACCGACGTGCCTTCGATACCGATGCTGTCATATCAATGATGATGACGATGAAGTTGCCTAGAAAGAAGTTAGACCCTATACCTATTTATTGGACATGTACGCTGGTAGGTATGTTCATTGGTGTGTTATTTCGTATTTCATTAGAGTTTCTACAATTCACATTCGAGAATTCCGAAGAAATGGGAAGAGAAATTAATCAGACAGCAGAGAAAGAAGAAGAAAAAAGAAAGAAAATATATTTATTTGAACCCACACATAACAATAAAACTTCACCCAGACATAAGCTGTTTCGTACCACGGTGGATACGATGCAGCGCTGGTTTTCTGACAGAGACTAAATGACGACACGATCATTTGAAAATACAATACAAATAGAAAATTTAAAATAAAAATAACGTAATGTAGACAAAATAAATGAGAGGATACACAATAAAATAGCAATATATAAAATACACGAATTGCAGAATAAATAGCTACGAACATTATATTGTACATGAACATTACATAAATACATTGAAAAATAAACAACAAGAAGAAAACAAAAAAATCTTCTTATCTAAAGGAGCGTTTCGAGTTTCTGTATTAGGCATACTCTCGAAACCTTCGTTCTTCCGAAGCTTCTGACTCCCGTCCATAGTTCACAATTTTATGGTGACTCCTTCACAGTACAAGCTGTGCGACTGCGGAACGCCTTACCTTTGTCCATAAGGTCGTCCAAATCTCTTCCTATTTTCAAAGTCAAGTTATACAATCATTTTCTTTCGTTGTCTCGTAACTGCTAGTTAGTGTTTATGTTATTTATCCTCCATATGTAGTGTAGTTTATTTATATATTATTTGTCTGTATTTTAGTTTATGTTTATTATCATACATAATCAATAGGTATATATGGGTTCTGTTTATGTATGTTTTATGTATGCTTAAAGGTACTCTTACACCGCCGTCTTTTGATTTTTGTTTATCCTGTCCATCCAAAGGTTGTCTGAAAGAGATCGCTTTTAGCGATAAGACCGCCCATTGTACCGTTATTTACTGTTTATTCTTTTGTTACTGTATTTTTGTTTGGTGTGCAATAAAGAGTATTTCATTAATTCATTAATTTTAAAAATATATATCAATATAAAATAGATAGCGTTCAACCTAGCGCCATCTACAACTCCCAGATGATAAATCGAATCAATACCCATTAATTAATAAATCTCCGTTTCTAAGTGGGTCCTCTCATTAAAATAATTTGCGTGTCATAATCTGGGTTGTCTACTTGTCTTTATACACGGCTATTAGTTTAACCAGTAGGTTATTTAAACAAGTTAATACATCAGCAGTAAACAGCTAGTAAATCAATATTTACTGTCCAGGATTGACAAAGGTTCACATCCAGAGGTATTATTGTTAATATGTTATGATGCAGAAACCTGAAGCATTGCCTCCGTACGTAAACCTGAAGAATAGTGTATATTGAAGCTAATGTTTTTAGATTAAATGTCACCCACAGATTTTCGCGGCACAGGTAGAAAAACGAACTCTACCTATTAAGATTGATAAATGGACGTGCCAGAAACGAGACAAACAAACCTAATATTTTGCAAGAGTTTTCCTTGTTTACTTACATTGACATCGACATTAATTTTACTTAGTGTACCTATAGCTATAATTCGTAAAAATATCTCCAGCAATCTCCTTACAATATATAACAACAAGATTTTATATTTTTGCCGTTCATTGTTCCTGAATAAATAAAATATAATACAATTTTATAATTGCTCAGCGCGTAAAAAGATAAGAATATTTCAGTCCTGAAAAGAAATCTCAGAACACTATGTTGTTTTGTCATTACTTCTTTAGACGCTTATCGTCTTAAAACGTATGGTAAATAAACCAGTTACGATCAAAATAACGGGCAACAAAGGAGGCATACTCTAACAAAGCGGCATTCTTTACAAAAGCAGAAAAGACTTACAAAATAACTTTTCTAAGAGCTGTTTTATGTCCATTCTTTCTACGTTGCGTTGAATATGTTAAGCGGCAATTATGGAACTTGTCCTGACATGGGAAAACACAATGCCCTTGGTCGTACAGTTTTATAACATTTGATGTTATTTCATTGAGCTTTCAAACTGATGCACAACGTACCGTACAAACATACTTTTCTACGACATTCGTATACATTTCAACAATTGTGTGTGTTCTATTTATTTGTTGATGAATAATTGTGGTTGATCGACCGAAGCGAGATCTCTAAATTAGTTAGGGCAAATCAATATGTATGTATGTTTGTTTGTCCGAGGATAACTTTCAAAGCGTTTATCCGATTATCGTGAAATTTAGTAAATATGTAGGTAGTGATGGCACAATTTTGGTGTGACTAAATGAGCTAAAAATGTGGGGGGGGGGGGGGGGGTTGTTGAGATATTGGGGTTCAAGAGGGGTAAATAAAAACCAAAATGAGACTATCCCGGTCGACTGGCACGTTTAATAAAAGGTCTTTGTGAGAACATTTTGACCCCATTTTAGTTTTTAGTGTAGTTTTTTAGTTATTATGTAGTTTTTAAGTTATTAGCCATAGTAAAAACTGAACTTTGACAAAATTCACAGGGTACACCAGTGACCCCACAGTACTGTAATTTGGTATGCGTGTAGCTTTAGTAACATAAATATTGGGAAAAGTCTGAAATCCAGAATAACTGCATATTCTACACCTAAAAAATATAACCAATTTACATGAACTCCCGTTACCTGTAATTTGAATGTAACTGTAGGTCAAGTTTGTTAGTTATAATTTCGTGGCACTATTTTCATAGTCAAAGATTACAAATAATATTTTTTTGTTTTTATAGGACACTCGCGAGATCTCAGTTCGGGGCGAACCACTAGTCTAAAAGCTCATATTTTTTTTATAAAATTCGTTATATAATGAAGATTAAAATTAGTAAATACGAACCTGCAATACATAAATAGCACCAATATGTTTCCAAAACAGCCAATACACAGCATCACCATGTAAAAGCTTCCTAAAGTATAGTGGAGCACCGGATGCGGAGGAGGAAACTGCAGCCAGTGAGGGTTGATCATCAGCAGGTAGTCATTCTTGAACAAACCATATCTGCGCCACTTCTCAACCGGCCACTGTTCCATAAACTTCTCAATTAAAATGTCGCGAGTAACATACGCTGAATATACATCTAGAGTTTTCGAATTGGTTCTTATCTCCTCAGCGGAGCCATTCACAGTCTTATCGTTCAGTTTCCGCATGAGGAAATTAGACATCCTTCTCCGCCTCTTCCACTGCTTCAAATCCAATCGGTGCCACAAATAATCTTCATGACACTTAAACGGTTTGCACACCGACTTCAACACAATATCACTCGTATTATGCACATTTTTTATATTAAAAATATTTTTATTATGTTGCGAATCATCAAGGTTCACACACTGAAGTATCACGGCAATTATGATCCAGTTTATTGCATTCGACATTTAACTCTGTGCAAAAGTTCATATGATCGCGAGATACTGGGACACGACCGTCCGCGAAGCTTTCCGAAACAAAATGTAACTGGCAGAGTAGGAAACCGGAATGACACTGTCAATAGGATACGGTAGTTTAGTGCGATCTTTATTGGGTGCTATTTCACGATATTAATAAAGCTTTTCTATTTATATTCAATAGACGTCGCTTGTGGTGAACGTTCTTTCGCGCGGTAATTTTGGAATAAGTAAGTTGGTACGTGCAAACACTCTTCACCATCATTAGTGCTCTAGATACTCATAATGTTACTGTATTTATAGCAATACTGTTTATAGATTTGTAGTGCAAAAAACTGAATTAACGTATCCATGGTATCGCAAATGGCAGTATGAATACGTACATACATATGATGTTGGCAAGCTCCTTGTTCACTCTCTTTTGAATATCAGAGCAGTTTTTAAAGTAAAATTCATCATACTTTATATTACAAGAACACCGTGCCTGTTTGTAGAAAACTTATTAATAATCCTCCGACGACTTCCATGGTACAGTCGCCGAATAGCCGACTGAGACGCAGGAGGTAACGGGTTCGATTCCCACCGCGGAACAAATGTTTGTATGATCTGATAGATATTTGTTCCGGGTCTGGATGTTTTTCTATATATTATAAGTATGTATTTACAAAAAAAAAAGTATATAAGTATTCTATCAGTTATCTGGTTCCCATAGTACAAGCTCTGCTTAATTTGGGGCTAGAGGGTGCTGTGTGAAATGTGCAGCCATATTTATTATTATTATTTACTTATTAATAATAATTTATGAAACAAAATCTTTAATAACGTATTATTTTTATCATATATTCTAATTCTTACTTCTAGGTTTCTAACTGAGTAATTTAGTGCGGCATGGGAATTTTACTACCAACGTAATACAATCAAATACAATTTAAGGAAAATTTTAATCGTATTAAAATCTCGTTTTACTTCAATGAAAAATGAAGCGAGCGAAATCCCAATCTATTTAAAAGAAACCTAATTTTCTTCATTACTCTTTCAGATCCAAGAGATTCATATTACTTTTCTAGAAAACAGTTGGGTTCTGAATTGATTATATCCTCAGAAAATTAAAAAAGAAATCGAAGGATTTAATCAATTTAGAAATCAACTCTTATTAGGTTAGGTTCTACGTTTTAATTTAAAACTTAGACTAACCTAATAAAACTTAGGCTTTGTAATCATTGGAGCTATTTATTCTATAAATTACAGCCGAGATACGAATAAACAGATAAAGTAGAACTAAAGTAATCCAGAACATTTTAGTCACGGAGTGAAGAATTTGAAGAATTTTAAATTTGTGCTTAATTCAATCCAATAATCTCTTCATACACTGGGGCGTTTTGAGACAGTGTGCTGTTTGTATGGTGGATACTTAACTATTGGATTTAAATAAATACAGGTTATTGTTCTGGATTACTGGAAGAGCAGTTTTTAAATTTATCGAATATTTACAAATTCACCCTGTTTATAACAATTAAATACAATCTTAACAGGGGAATAAATATCAACTAAAACAGACTAGGATTTTTTAAAATGCAAAACAATAGGCACATACTATAAAGAAAAGATTAATCATGCAAGATTCTACATAATTTATTTTAATACCACGATTGTTGCTTATCTGATTAACAATGTAAAAAACTTCTCACGGTTGTCAAGCTTATCTAACAAGTTATTTACTTTCTACTACTAGTCCTTGATATTACAAGTGAGTCTTTAATAATATCTGCTCCTGAATAACGCTTATCGGAATAGATACGGTAATTCATTTAAGCCTTTCTATGAGAAAAGTAATATTACTTGTCAAACTTCAGGCTAGCGTCCCGTTTGAAAAACAATTACGCAAGTCTTTTGTCCCATTTTGTATAGTGCCTATCAAACGCAGAATTGTCTAATAGTTTATTGTTATACAAGGGCCGTAATTGTTCAATTAAACCCGTGATATTTTAGCGTACGAGCAATCGAATGCGAGCGAGAACGCTAAATAGTTCGAGGGTGGTAACACATAACCTTTCATACCGAATGCGAGGAAATTGAAAATTATATTTTCATCACTCATGCTCTGAAAATCGGTCATTGTAATATCGGCTCCGTAAAGGCAATTTATGGTCCTAGGGCAATAATTAAATTAGAAAATAGAATGAGGCTCATTGCATATAATTTTATAATAAGCTAAAATGACACAATCTTCATGACGAATCTTTATTTCAATCCTTTTCGAGATAACTATGACTTATATTCAGAGCGAGTGATGAAAAATACTATTTTGCTCTCAGCTGAATACGTCCGTGTTTTTGCAAGTAACTACTTAGTGGTTTAGTTTTTTTATGCTACATGATGTTGGATTGTTCCAACAATAATAACAACAAACATAAAGACAAAAAATTAGGGTTAATGACCTACCTGATGATCCTGATTTTCAACAATGGACAATAGAGTTGTAGTTTTTCATCGAATGAGCTCTTTATGATATATAATAATCCAAGTTGACGACCTCCGTGGCGCAGTGGGCGTATTGCCGGCTGAGACGCAGGAGGTAGCGGGTTCGACTCCCGCCACGGACCAATGTTTGCATGATTTACAGATATTTCTTCCGTGTCTGGGTGTTTTTCTATATATTATAAGTATGTATTTACAAAAAAATGTATATAAGTATTCTATCAGTTATGTGGTTCCCATAGTACAAGCTCTGCTTAGTTTGGGGCTAGATAGCGCTGTGTAAAATGTCCATCAATATTTATTATTATTATTAAGTGTATTTTACTCGTATTAAATCAACCACGGCTAAGTTATCCAAGTCTAGGCTAGTACATACTACGTTAGTATTATTTGTACTAAAAACGGGATATTTACCATGATTTGTGAGTTTTTGAGTATCCCGATATTTCGACATAGTTGCATGCACTATGATCACGATTCACGGGTAAAGTGTGTCTTTGCGAGTGGAAGGCTATTGGCAGATATAGTGACCATAACCGATAGTTTCAAAAGTTATTAGTTAGTATTTATTATAACTAGACTGCTTTTTTTAATAACGATCCTCGTACTCCTTTGTTTATTCACTCCTTTGATAAACATTCACCTTGATATTACCGAGCACTAGAAACACCGACTTGCAATTATTTCTTACATTTTAATTAAGGTTATTCTTACTCGTCATAATGATGATTATTTAGAGCGAAATGTTGGTTAACCTAATTAAGATACCACAAAGCCTTCTATCATTAGCTAATGCTAATAATAGCTGATGACATCTTCTTAACACAGTCAATTTATTATACAAACAAGATTTTCAAAACTGATAACCTACATGCAAAAGAAATATATGTAAAAATAGTTACTTTATTCAGGTACTTATTTACATGATTCAAAAACGTAAGAGGAAGTGTATCGCTTAAACTATAATTAGACAGCCAATATTTTAAGTGTAATTTTAAATTTTGAAACCCAAATATAGGACTAATTTTATTTAATCGAATATAAATATCCAACGTAACGTGAAATTTCAATTCACCTAAAATGCATTGAAGCGGAAAATCAATAGGATGTCTGGGCAGTAGTCGTTTTATACACATTTCGCCGAGGCTACTAGGCTTGTTAGCTTCAGCTATGCTGCTATAATAAATGAATACAATAACTTACCTTATATACATAACGAGAACGATGATATTTCCCCAGCAACCAGCCGTAGCAAATAACAAATACAGGCCACCGAGAGTCTTCTGCACGGTTTCACTCGGGGGAGGATATTGCAACCAGTGTTCGTTTATCAAATCCAAGAAATCATCGGAAAAGTATCCGTACTCTCTCCATCGCCATACGGGCCAAAGTCGCTTGAACTCGGAAATTAATAAAGCGTGTTTAATAACAGTCTCATTGAGTGAAGCTGAACTGCTGTTCCTCGGCTCATCAACTTCAGCGACCCGCGGTGCAGAATCTGGCTCAGTTTTGTTTACCGCGCGTTCGTTCCGCTGTAATGGCGTTCCTGAAATCACGTCTCGGGACCGCCATAATTCGCGAACCCCTTTTGAATTTGAATCCTTGATTCCACTGCGGTAGTGAGAAATAGTACTAGGTAATTGGTTTTGCAAGTTACCATGACACAAAATGCTCAAAAGTACTACACCCGAAAACCCAAATATATATTTAGGATTCATATTTCTGGTATTTGGTATACATGGACGTGTGTTTCGACTGAGTTCTTGCGGTGTACAAGGATGATCTGTGGTCAGGTTTTGCGTGGTGCGGTCACTTTATGCCACTGCTTTAGCATCTATTCCTTGGGGAGCGTTTGAACTCACGCTCAAATGGATTAAAGTGGTTTGGTAGTCGATCTGGTATTGATGGCTAATAAGGCCATTTATTAGCTTGATTGCCTGGTCTAACCTATTTAATCCAATATAGAATTTTTATCAGTTACATAGGTAGGTACTTACGTGACAAGGTTGTATACAAGGTTGTATACAAGGTTCAATTCGAGTCAATGCGAGCAATTCTATGCCCACAGGTGCAAGTTCATAAACTAAGTGGCACTTAAACCGAAGCAAACATTATGTATGCCAACCCTGTACGAAACTTGTCCTTGGGATGGGAAAGTATTCCTCACATTATATTTGATTCCGGGCTGCGAGTATTACTAGCGTATTTTTGTACAAAAAACATATAATTATCAGCCGTGCTGAGCCTCCCCATAGCTTTCCAGAGTGACCGATCTTGTGCATCTTGCACCCAACAGCTCCCAGCTACCTTCCTTATTCTTTATTGTACATAGATAAATATAAATAAATAAATATTGCTGGACATTTCACACAGCGCTATCTAGCCACAAATTAAGCAGAGCTTGTACTATGGGAACCAGATAACTGATAGAATACTTATACATATACTTTTTTTTTTTGTAAATACATACTTATAATATATAGAAAAACAACCAGACCCAGAACAAATATCTGTAGATCATGCAAACATTTGTTCCGTGGCGGGAATCGAACCCGCTACCTCCTGCGTCTCAGCCGGCTATACGCCCACTGCGCCACGGAGGCAGTCAAATAGATAGATTACAGACATAACAACTTACAAAAAGAACATATACAAAGGAGAGCTTAACCCTAACAAGAGTTATCTTTCAGCAAACGTTTGAGGATAGAGATAGTTGATTTTAGTGGTGGTCAAGTCGTAATTCCATCTATTCTTCCTTCGCTGCGCTTTCCAGTGCGAGGTATCACTGGTATCCAACGGCCGTCAGTTCTTCGAGCTATGTGCCCTGTCCACTGCCACTTCAGCTTGCAGTGATCTTAGTCTACGAATCTACTCATTTCTGATTCAATCTCGATCAGAAACACTAAGCATAGTACTCTCAAGTGCCAGGGAGGAGGCTCAAAAGTTACGAGGCCTGTTTATACGTACGTATAGACGAGGCAGACGCACTTTAGTCGTAATCTGAATCATCTCACTAGTTTCGACCCTGACATGACATGGCCTGGTGCCACAATTGGAAAGTGCGTTATTGTATCAAGAGGAAGGTTGCGGGTTCAAGTTTCGTCTAGGCTGGAAGTTTTTGAGATAGTTTTAAAAATCTTAGAATTTTTCCGTATGTGCTCGGATAACACTATAAAAATACAAGACGTCACGTAGTTTCCCAAACGCTGCCCAGCTGACTAGGATTCGTTGATTGATTTCTTTCCCGAAGTTAGACCTACCTAACTTGACTGTTTGTCCAAGGTTTGTACTTGTCAATAACTTTGAAATAAGAGTTCCCCAAAACTAAACATATAAATGCTATACAATTTTACAATACCACGAGAAAGCAAATAGTGAACTCAGAATGCAAAGTTTATTTATTTATGTTCAGAAATTACACATTTCTGAAGTTTTGTTTAATTCTGTTTGAGTTGGATGGGAAAAAACGTCTTAACTACTCCCAGTGGGGGCTACTAGGATGAGTCTGCCAAAAAGTCGTAGGTAAAAAAGTAAGACAAGACTATTCGGTAACGTTCGAGAACAACGTTCGATTTATAAATAAATAAATAATACTGGATATTTCAGATTGCATATACAATTTCACAAAAATGAGCTTGATTTGATTTATGTACGTTCACGCTTAGATCACGGCTGTTCATCGTACTTAACCACCTCAAAAAAAAAATTATAATCTTTTTCTTCATTAAAATCACAAGGATCACTTAAAAACGTCAACTTTACTGCCTGTTCCTTCGCGACCAAGCCAAAGAAGAAATGCTGGTTGTTCTTTTTGATGATCTATTTAGAATACATAAAAAATAAATTACGTCTAAATTGTAACGTGCTTCTCTATCATCTAAATAATCAGATATATATAGTAGGTTTTTTTATAAAGATTTTGTTTAATTACGGTTTTGAATTTGTTTATTGTACATTTTCGTACATCACTTGGGAGTTTGTTATAACCTTGCCCTTTAAACGATTTACTAACTTTATGGATACTACATGTGGCAACAGCGAGTTTATCTTTCATTCTAGTATTAAAATTATGATTATCACTATTTTTCTTAAACAAATTTATATATTTGTGAACATACATCAGATTTTTATAGATGTATTGATAAGGGAATGTCATACTATTTATTTTCACACCACCTACTCGACTATGTCAAATTATATCTCATGTAAACCTCACCAAAAGCAGCTGTGATTAAATCCCTACGGCTGAACCGGAAGTAAAGTTGTACTGAATTTCGTTACGCCCGCCGGCATAATCTGAAATGAATTTGGGAACTCATTAGTATTAAAATTTGAACCAAAGAGACCCACACTATAAGAAGTTATTCGTAAATCGAACTAACCTCTGCACAGAAAACACCATTCTGGATTTAACTTTTGAAACTATCATGGTTATCAACACTATTTGTACTAAAAACGGGATATTTACCATGATTTGTGAGTTCTTGAGTGTCCCGATATTTCGACGCAGTTGCATGCGCCATGATCACGGGTAAACTGAAGTCTTTGCGAGTGGATAGTTATTGGCAGATATAACGATCTACCCTCTTTCTTAGTCTTTTGCTAGGAATGAATTCAGTAATACTATCACTACTACCGGTTTCATTCTCGATCATAACTCTATTCCGACACACAACACTCACGGTATCAGGGCGCGTAATTGACACTACACTTCTTCGGTTCTTACACATTCTCACCACAGGATTCCAGGCTCCAGATAGTTGAAAACCATCTTCACGATTGAAATTCTTGTGTTTGGTAATCTCAATTGCCTCTTGAACCAGTCTTGGGATGTAATGTCGCTCAGTTGAGATTACTTGTGGGTTGTGTAGCTCGATCCAGTGGTTTGAGCCTGAGTCCAGCAGATGTTCCGCTGTGGCAGACTTTTGTCCGTCAACATTCTTCACCGCCCTGATATGTTCCTTCACCCGACAAGCTATTGTGCGTTTGGTTTGACCAATATAAGAACTCCCACAGCTACAGTCTATCTTATACACTCCTGGTTTTTCTAGTGGAAAGCCATCTTTTGGTGAGCGCAGGTAGTGTGTAATTTTCTTTAAAGGAGTAAAGATGGTCTTCAGTGAAAATTTTTGTAGAATGTTTGCGATTTTATCTGTCACTCCTTTAATATATGTTAGAAAAGCAGGTTTTCGTTCCACCCTGCAACTGTGGGGTTTAGGTCTTGGTCGAAATGGTAAGGACCGCAATTTATAACCATTCCTAACCAGAACATTACGGACATGTGCCAATTCACCCTGAATGTGGTCCTCATCGCACAGGTCGAATGCACGATTGGTAACTGATGTTACCACCGAATTAAGATGTCGGGGGTGATGGTGTGAATCAGCATGTAGGTATCGGTCCGTATGTGTAGGTTTTCTGTAAACTGAATGGCCCAAACTACCATTATCTCGAACCTGAACCAAAACGTCCAAGAATGCCAAACGACGATCACATTCTTTCTCGTACGTAAACCTAATTTTACTATGTACGTCGTTAAGGTGTGCCAAAAGGAGTTCCAATTCAGCCGTGTTTCCTTCCAAAATACAGAAGACGTCATCTACATATCTTTTCCACAACTTTATTGGTAAAGGGGCAGACGAGATGGCCATATTCTCGAAATACTCCATCCAAATGTTGGCCACCACGGGAGCAACAGGACTTCCCATAGCTACTTCATCTATTTGAAGATAGTATTGCCCCTTATATATGAAGAAGTTGGTGAAAAGAACATGCTCCAGAAGCTTGACATACTCTGCCGGGATGCCGTCTTGCTGTATTTTCGCCTCAACTACCCTCATACAGTCAGCCACGGGGACGTTCGTAAAGAGAGATTCTACGTCAAAACTGACCATCATCTCATTACCCTGTACCTCTGTCTCCTTAAGTATCTGTATGAAATGCCGCGAGTTCCTTACAAAAGACGATGTATGTCCCACCGTCGGTTGCAATACTTTAGCTACATGTTTCGCTAATTCATAAGTAGGAGAATCAATTTGACTCACAATATTTTTTTTTTTAAATTGGATAGAACTTCGTTTGACCACAATCTCACCTGATGGTAAGTGATGATGTGGTCTAAGATGTAGCACGAATATCTAGAAGAAACCTATTTACTCTCACCTTAAAGAGGCCCGGATTGTATTCTTTAGGAAAAACAGACGACGGCAAAGTGTTCCATACCTTAGCTGTACGCATCAAGAACGTAGAACCAAAACGGTGTGTGCGAATGGGTGGTATATTGACTAGGTACGGGTGGTACTGAGCCGTGCGCCTGCTTGTCCTTTGATGGAAAGGAGATGGCGGGATCAGATCGTATAGTTCCTGGGCACATTCCCCAAAATGTATTCTGTAAAAGATCGATAGGCTTGCAACTTTACGGCGGTGTTCGAGACTTTGGATCTTAGTCACCGCCATATATTGCTCACCTATAAGCCTAAAAGCCCTACGTTCATTCGAGTCTAAGGTAGCGAGCTGGTATTTGGCCGAACCATCCCAAAGGTGGCAGCAGTACTCCATCCCAGACCGGACTTGAGCTTTATAAAGACTAAGAAGCTGTCCTGGTGTGAAGTATCTCCTGACCTTGTTGAGGATGCCCAGCTTCATGGCAGCTGTTTTAGCCTTAGACTCGATGTATGAGCTAAAGTTGAGAGTAGGCGTGAGCGAAACCCCTAGGAGCTCGAGGTGATCTTTTACAGATAACGGTACATTTTGGAAAATTGGAACTTGGGTAAACTGACTCTTTTTCGCCGAGAAGAGACATGCTTGCGTTTTTGAAGCATTGAATTTGACAAGATTGGCATCGCCCCAGTCAGAGACGGCCTTGAGTGTCAAATTCAAACGCTGCAACATCTCGTCTATCTGCCTCTGAATTTCAGCTCTGCTGGCTCGAGCATTAGAAGTGTACCTCTCCACAACTGTACTGTCGTCTGCGTACCCAATGATACCGGGCATGAGCAGATCATTGATATGCAGCAGAAACAGCGTGGCAGAGAGTACTGACCCCTGAGGTACCCCGGCGTTAATAGCCAATTGATCAGACGAGCGGCCATCAATGACTACCCGAATGGATCGTTCCCTCAGAAAGTCTGCAAGCCAAGAGCAGAATTGAGCTGGAAGTCCGTATGAAGGAAGCTTGCCAATAAGGCTGGCATGCCAAACCCTGTCAAAAGCCTTCGAGATATCTAGTGAAACAGCCAGTGCTTCACCATACTTCTCGATGGCTTCACTCCAGATGTGTGTAGTATACGCAAGAAGATCCCCAGTAGACCGTTTCTGGCGAAACCCATATTGACGGTCACTAAGGAGGTCATTGTCTTCAAGGTATGCGAGGAGCTTCCTATTCAGCACACGCTCCATACATTTACACAGTAAGGAGGTGACCGAGATAGGGCGGTAGTTTGACGGGTCGGCACGACTACCTTTTTTGGGCACAGGCTGCACGTTAGCTAGCTTCCATGACTTGGGCACTAAACCAGTTTTCAGAGACAGGCGAAAAAGTCTTGTCAGTATTGGAGACAACTCAGGGGCACAAGTTTTTAACACTACGGCTGATATTCCGTCCGGTCCACTAGCTTTGTTCACGTCAAGACTACGCAGCGTTTTAAGCACTTCTTTTTGCTGGATGCGAATTTCTTGCATGGACACTTTGCATCGAGGAAGGCTAGGTGGTGTTTCGCCAGAGGTGTCAAGACGTGAAGCTTCCGCAAATTGAGTTGCAAATAAATTTGCCTTCTCAATAGCAGTGTGGGCTAGGGAACCATCCAGTTTCAGTAGTGGGGGGAGTGAAGGGCGGTTGAAATTCGCTTCCACCGATTTAGCCAGAGACCAAAAAGCTTTACTTCCCGCGGGGTACGCGGCAAGCTTAGACCCCATGCGGCCAATCCGATCGAAGCGAGCTTTCCGTATCACCTTCTTGCTAGACTTGGCGGCTTTATTGAAGGCTTTCTTCTTTGACCGCACATCCGAGGCTTTACTGTTTCGTGCTTCTACCCAGGCACGGTACGCCGCATGTTTATGCGCTTCTGCGCTGACACATGCGGGACTAAACCATGGGCGAGCGTTGCCTGAAAGTGAAGCGTCAGAGAATGGAATAAAATATTCCATTGCCTTTTTTATCACCTCCGTAACGGCATCAGCGCAGACCGTTGGGTCAAAGGAAGAAAAGCAAGTTTGCCGCCAAGGATACGATGCGAAGAAATGACGCATTTTATCCCAATCTGCTGACTTGTAGCGCCACACTCGCCTGCATCCTCTGGGAGAGGGATCTGGAGGCGAGTATGACGATACAGACCTCACCACACAGTGATCCGAGCTACCCAAAGGACACTGACACTGAATGGCGATCCGGTTCGTTTGTCAGCAGAAGGTCCAGGCAATTGGCTGTGTGGCCCTCGACATCCGGTATCCTGGTGGCCTCGCTAACCAGCTGGGTGAGATTAAGTGATAGTGCAAGTTTGCAGGCTTCTCTTCCAGCATGGTCAGTGTTCTGGTATGGGAACAACCACTCTTGGTGGTGGGCGTTGAAGTCCCCCAGAATCACCAGTTGGGCTTCAGGATATCGTCGCTGGGCCACATCCGCCACTTCACAGATGTAATTAAACAACCTGGTTGTCTCCTGGTCTCCAGTGTGTGATCGATACAGACCGGCGTAGATAATTTTATCTGAGCCGGTGTCCACCAAAATCCACATTACGGACAGGTTGAGCTCTTCAAGATCACGCAGACGCAGACAACAAATGTCCTCCCGAACAAACAGACATATACCAGCTTTGGATTTAAATTTGTGCTCCAGTACGTAGCCTGGGTATGTGAGATATGCTGTATCTGAAGGGCATTGTATCTGCGTCTCCGAGAGAAATAATAAGTGTGGCTTCGCGGTCTCGGGGTGGTGGTGGACCGGATCGAGATTGGAGTGCAGTCCTCGAACGTTGGAGAGGTGCACTTGGAGCGAGAGGACGTGCTTCCGCTGTAAGCACAACTTATTATTTTTGTTTCTATTCATTTTAGGTTTGAGTTAGGTTGGATGGGAAGACAGCAGTTGAGCGAGGCACTAGACAGCGAGCCCAGAGACAAGAAGTAGGCTCCTGCGCGATTGAGGGATTAGACTGGAGACTGCGGGGACGCCCGAACCCCCCCAGGAATGGCCATCGGATCCTCTCGTCCGGTCGCCAACCGGCACGATGGAGCATTCTGGGATTTTTCGCGAGGCGGCGGGGCAGCCTTTCATGAATGGCTAGCTCACTAGTTGGGCCCCCTACAACCTGCGGTCGGCCAGCGGAAAACCGTGCTTCGGATCCCGCTACCCTCCATGTCTAATCTCTCGGCACACTTACATTACTGCGTTCTCTGTACCGCTCTGGCTGTATTCAGTGCAAGAACTGCTCAGACTCATCACTTCCAAAGTGGCTACACGAGACATCACCCCGAAACACGATGAGTTCGCTTCACGGAGTGGCTTTGTCTTGTGGGTGGTGACAAGCCACGGCCGCAGCCTTCCACCAGAAGAGTTGTTATCCATTTGGCACCACCCAGGGATCACGTGTAGGGTTTCGAGGGTAATATCCTACGGACGCGGATAACTTTGAGTCCCTAAAAAAATAGGTCGTAGCGGAGCATTCTGCTTGTGCACCTTTGGCAGACCATATAGTTTAGGCGGCTGGACGTTTCTTGGTCGTAAGAGGAAACTGGTGACTTCCTCACCTATAGCATGATGACACTCCTTGATTAACTTTTGGGTATTTCGTTGCGTTCGACTTGTCGGATTGTAGTTAACTGGCTTGTGGGTGTTGGTGTCACTAAGCAAGCTTTGGATTCTATCCTCGTATTCTGTGACGTTCATCACCACTGTGGCATTCCCTTTGTCAGCCTTAAGGATTATCAGGTCTTCTATTCTTTATATATATATTAATATATATAATATATATATATATGTATGTTCTTTTCACCAACTTCTTCATATATAAGGGGCAATACTATCTTCAAATAGATGGAGTAGCTATGGGAAGTCCTGTTGCTCCCGTGGTGGCCAACATTTGGATGGAGTATTTCGAGAATATGGCCATCTCGTCTGCCCCTTTACCAATAAAGTTGTGGAAAAGATATGTAGATGACGTCTTCTGTATTTTGGAAGGAAACACGGCTGAATTGGAACTCCTTTTGGCACACCTTAACGACGTACATAGTAAAATTAGGTTTACGTACGAGAAAGAATGTGATCGTCGTTTGGCATTCTTGGACGTTTTGGTTCAGGTTCGAGATAATGGTAGTTTGGGCCATTCAGTTTACAGAAAACCTACACATACGGACCGATACCTACATGCTGATTCACACCATCACCCCCGACATCTTAATTCGGTGGTAACATCAGTTACCAATCGTGCATTCGACCTGTGCGATGAGGACCACATTCAGGGTGAATTGGCACATGTCCGTAATGTTCTGGTTAGGTTAGGTTAGGTTAGGTTAGGAATGGGATCCGCGGACCTGCTGGGTTGTCCCAGAGGGTGGGGAGGTGTACCCCAACGCGGCGCGTCCCCGGGTGGCGGATAGGGGAACGGCTCCCAGAAATGGGAGTTACCGGTTTACCGGCGCGGACCAAACACTGGGGGGGGGAAATGGGGAGGTTTCCCGAACTGTTGGTGCGGCGCCGTCCTGCTCGGTCTCCCGCGAGTCGGTTGTATGGGTCAGCTTCCTTGCGGGATTCTGGGTGGGTCGGCGCTTCACTAGCGGATTGGGGGCCTCGGGGAGGGAAAGGGGAGGCTTCTCCGCGTGTCTCTATGAAATTAGCATAAAGCGCAGCGGATGAAGTCTGGCGGAGGAAAGGAGTTTCCTACTCCGCCGAGAAGGTGGGGCGGCCTGTTTAAGCCACCCACGTGAGGGATCCATCGGGATTAGTGGAGGGCCAAATCCCAATATATGGTTTCGGCGCCTGCCGAGGGGAGTATTGCGTGTGTAAATCCGGACCTGCGCTGCTGCATTTTTATGCTTAGTGCTGCTTCGGGTTTACATGCGCGGTATGGTCGGGGGGAACCCGGCCAATAAGGCGCCACACAGGGGACCTCACCCCTTAAAAAAGGAATAAAAACATGATGGCATCCTCAAAAAAACAAATACCTCAGGTGGGTATCAGCGTCTCCGACGCTGTAGAATCCCACAGTGCTACGGCACTCAGCCCCATCGTATCTGAGGGGGGCAAGAAATGCCAAGACGTAAGGAGGTCTTCCCGCGCTCCGGCGGGGAAGATGATTGTTCCGACGGTGGTTGGTGAGGGGTGTTCCCCTTCGACAACCGCTGCCGGAGCGGGCTTCTTTAAGAAGCCGGTCACTAGGTCGTCTAGTGTGGCCAGTATTGGCGGTGAGGAGTCGGACTGCTCCAGCATGTCCGTCTGCTCGTTTGCTTCGACGGCGTCGGAGGTATCCCGCACCGCGCGGAAGCGAGGGAGGAAGCCAGAGGATGGCGCCTCGGACCTTCCGGGGTCCAAGCGTGCCACGTTTTTGAAGAGGAGGAACTCGCACGAGGACGATATCTTCGACCCGTCCGTTTCTCCTTCAAACACAAGGGCGAAGGGGAAGCTGCCGAAGGCAGACGACCTCGAGAGAGAGATGGAGACGCGGCCAACTGAGGAGTTGTGTGCCGTGATTAAAGCTAACCTCGAGACTGTCGAGAAGATCGCCGACAAGTCCAAGAACATGCGGGGTGACTTTATTCACGGCCTGCGGATGTCCGCGAGGAAGGCGCAGGCGGCCTCATTGGTGGTCGTCCAGCGGGCGACTGCTGATGAGAATGTCAAGCGCCTTGAGAAGGAAAATGCTGAGCTGCGTGCGCAGATCGCTGACCTATCTGTAAAGATAGAAAAGCTGACTGAGTGCGTCAGTCAGCAAGTAGGTAGGCAGGCGAGTGCTGGGAGTACAGCCGAAGCGGCGGTGTCACCATCTGTCGTTGGTGGGAAGGAATGGGAGGGGAGGTTCATGGAGCGCATAGGCGCTCTCATGGACAGGAAGTTGGCTGAGGCTCTTAAGTCGCAGCAAACACCACCCCAAAGAAGCGCGGCTCCCACAGTACCGCCAGGCTGCCAACACCAGTGGTGAGCCCACCAGCGGTGCAGTCGCAGCCCACCGCGAATCAAGTGCCGTTGGCTCCAACGACATCTTGGGTTACGGTGGTCAGGGGTGGAAAGGGGAAGAGGAAAAAGGCTCCCAAGGCAACGAGTGAGTTGCCACCGGCAGTGCCGAGCCCCAATGCTGGCTCCAAGGCTGCGCCCAAAACCGGCCCTAAGGCCGTGCCTAAGCCTGCCCTCAAGGCGACGCCAATGCGGCTGCCTACCACTGCAGCGATCACTGTGACGGTTCCGGAGGGTTCCGACGTCACATATGCTGCGGTAATGGCGGCCGCAAAAGTACGTATTAGGCTGGCGGACGTTGGGGTGGACACAGTCCGCCCCAAACGAGCATTAACGGGGGGGTTAATTTTAGAGGTGTCGGGCCCGGAATGTGCGCCGAAAGCTGACGCATTGGCAGCTCGCATGCGCGAAGCCCTCGCGGATCTGGGTGTGCGCATTGCGCGCCCGATGAAGATGGCTGAATTGAGGCTCAAAGACCTCGATGAAGCCGTCACACCTCGGGAGGTAGCGGAGGCGGTCGCCAAGGCTGGGGACTGCTCGGCTGATGACGTTAAAGTGGGCGAAGTCCATCGCTCGCCCACTGCCCTGGGCACGGTGTGGGTGCGTTGCCCACTAGCGGCAGTGCGCAAGCTTGCCGCGGCAAAGCACGTCGTCGTCGGGTGGGTCTCGGCTCGGGTGGATTACCTGACCTCAAGGCCGCTGCAGTGCTTCCGGTGTCTGGAGTACGGGCATGTACGCAGCATGTGTCAGAGCACATTGGACCGCACCAACCTGTGCTACGCGTGTGGCGAACCCGATCATCGGGCGAGCCAATGCACGCGTCCGCGCAAATGTCCACTGTGCTCTGACAAGGGCTGTAAGGCTGACCATAGGATGGGTAGCAAGCAGTGCACCCCTCCTAAGGGTAAGAGGAAGGGCAAAAAGCCCTCTCCTCCAGCCCCAACACCGGGAAGCGGAACGGCCTCAACAGTGGCGGCCATTCCGGCGGGCCATGGCCCGCCCCAGGAGGCCATGGAGGCCTCGTAATGGATCAAACCATTCGAGTCCTCCAGGGCAATTTGAACCACTGCCGAGGTGCGCAGGATCTTTTCTTGCAAACCCTCGCGCAGTGGTCAATTGCTCTTGCCGTAATAGGGGAGCCCTATCGTGTCCCAGACCATCCACGATGGTTTGGGGACGATGTGGGCTCCGTAGCTATTTACTGGGGTGGTGGCGAAAGTGACCCCCCTTGTGCCCTCATTGAAAAGGGACCGGGTTTCGTGGCCACTGAGTTGGGACGAATAGCCGTTGTAGGCTGCTACATCTCCCCCAACTGTAATCTCACTGATTACGAGGCGTTCCTGGACGAGGTGGGACACTGCATCCGCAGATGCCTGCCCCGTCCCGTGCTTGTCTTGGGCGACTTCAACGCTCACTCTCGTGCGTGGGGGAGTCCCCGAGACAACCGCAGGGGGGAGACCACGGTTGAATGGGCGGCAGGAAATGACCTCCGACTCTTGAATCGGGGGTCCGTAAGCACATGTGTGCGGTGGCAGGGGGAGTCGATCGTGGATTTATCATGGGCGACTCCTTCTGCCACACACATGGTGTCGGGATGGAGAGTTGCCGAAGAGATGGTCACGCTATCCGACCATCGCCACATCGTTTTTGATGTGGCTCTTCGCCCTCCTGGCCGTGTGGCCCGCCGTAGTAGCAGCCCGCCGCGACGATGGGCCCTCAAGCGGCTTAATCGAGACTTTCTCGAAGCTGCAGCCATTGTCGCGGCCTGGCCAGAAGGCCATGTTGAAGAGGATCTGCCCGATCCTGAGAGGGAGGCGGCCTGGTTCCGGGCAACGATGACGTCGATCTGCGACTTATCGATGCCCCGAGCCAGGCCAACCAAGCGTAGATCGGTGTACTGGTGGTCAGAGGAGATAGCGCGGCTGCGGGAGACATGCCTGCGCTCCAGACGCCTGTACACCAGAGCTAGGAGAAGGCGACGAGCTCCTGCCGAAGTAAAGGATAGAGCCTACGAGGTATACCGAGGCGCTACGACAGCGCTTCAGGCGGCCATCGCCAATGCGAAGGCTCAGTCCTGGAGTGAACTCCTCGAGGGACTGGATAGGGATCCGTGGGGGCGCCCGTACAAGATGGTACTAGGTAAGCTGCGCCCATGGGTCCCTCCTTTGACCGAAACTCTGGACCCTGATCTGGTGGGGAGTGTCGTTGACACACTGTTTCCCAGGGTCCAGGACAGTCCCTCTCCCCTCGGGCTATCGTCGGAACCGACCATCTGGTCCGATGATCTGGGGGTGACCGAGGAGGAGTTGGTCTGCGCTGTGAAGCGCCTCAGGGCTCGCAATACAGCACCAGGTCCTGACGGAATACCTGGTCGGGCTTGGGTGCTGGCTCTATCTGTTGGCCTGGGGGACCGGCTGCGACAGCTGTTTGACAGTTGTTTCCGCTGCGGGGTGTTCCCCAAGGGCTGGAAGGAGGCAAAGTTGGTCCTCTTGAAGAAGGGCGGCAGGTCCGCGGACTCCCCCTCTGCGTTTCGTCCCATTTGCCTACTGGACGAGGCCGGCAAGTTGTTCGAAAGAATAATTGCCGCTCGTCTATGCACACACCTGTGGCGGGTAGGCCCCGACTTGTCGGATGACCAGTTTGGTTTCCGGCGTGCTCGTTCGACAGTGGACGCGATTCTTCGTGTCCGTACGCTGTCGAACCAGGCGGTGTCCCGGGGTGGGAAGGCGTTGGCGGTGTCCTTGGACATCGTTAACGCATTCAACTCCCTGCCCTGGAGGGCGATCAGGGAGGCGCTCGCGTTTCACGGAGTGCCGCCCTACCTGCAGCGCATAGTCGGCGCCTACTTGCAGCACAGATGTGTGCAGTACGTGGGCAGGGACGGTACCTTGCATGAGAGGGATGTCAGTTGCGGGGTTCCGCAGGGTTCTGTATTGGGCCCGCTTCTGTGGAACCTCGCATACGACGCGGTCTTGCGTGTCGATCTCCCCGTCGGCGTGCACGTCGTCTGCTACGCGGATGACACTCTTGTGTTAGCCAACGGGGACTCCTTCGACGGGACCAAGGAGCTCGCCGAGCTTGGGGTGGCTTGTGTCGTGAACAAGGTCCACGAGCTGGGTCTGCACACAGCGCCGCACAAGACCGAGGCGCTGTGGTTCCACAAGTTCCCTAGGGGAAGGGAACCACCCAGCTTGTCGGTTCGTGTGGGTGACGTTGACATCCAAGTGGGGCGGTACCTGAAGTACCTGGGCCTCATCCTGGATAGTCGCTGGGGTTTCGAGGAACACTTCAGTCGTTCCGTCCCCCGGATCCAGAAGGTGGTGGGTGCTCTGCACAGACTGCTGCCTAATCTCGGGGGACCTAGGGAGGGAGTTCGCCGCCTCTACGCCGGAGTCGTGCGGTCGATGGCACTCTACGGAGCGCCCGTCTGGTGGGAGCGACTGGCGCTCCGACGCAGCAGGACTATATTCTATAGCCTGCAGCGTATTGTCGCCATCCGGATCGCACGAGGATATCGGACGATATCTTTCGAGGCAGCAACTCTCCTGGCGCGGTTCCCGCCCTTCGACATCTTGGCGGAGATGGACGCACGTGTGTACGTGCGCCTCCACCGGGATGACGGGAGCGGAGTCGCGCCGGCTGAAGTGCGGGTGCAAGAGCGCCGACGTGCGCTCGGGATGTGGCGCGAGCGGCTCGAGGAGCCGTGGAACATGCGCCAACGCGCCGTCGGCGCGATTGTGCCGAGCTTCGAAGCTTGGCTGGGGAGGGAAAAGGGTAACGTCACCTATCGACTTACTCAGGTACTCACCGGGCACGGGTGCTTCGGTGAGTACCTGAATAGGATCGGACGCGAACCGACACCGCAATGCCACCATTGTGGGAGGGATCGGGATTCCGCCCAGCACACGCTTGAGGAATGCTCGGCGTGGTGTGAGGAGCGGCGGACCCTGATCGCCAGGATCGGGCAGGACCTCTCTCTACCAGGCGTATTAGTGTCTATGCTGGTAGATGAGATGGCGTGGAAGGCGGTGGCCTCTTTCTGTGAGACCGTTATGGTTCGGAAAGAGGCCGCCGAGCGAGATCGCGAGAGGGCTGATCCCGCTCGGAGAAGGAGGCGACGGCGAGGCGGCAGTGGCCGCCCCGCTGCGCCTGCCCCATAAGGGGCTTTTGTGTGGTATCCCCTGCCAGGCAGGGGAACTTTCGGGTCCGTGGGTGGTCGGAGTGAGGGCGTCGGCCGTCCGTTAAACGGGCCCCGGGAGGGCGGCGGCAATGTGCTGCTGTCAACACCGTGGTGTTCGGGGGTGGCTAGATAGCCTCCCCCTGGACGTGCAAAGGCACAGCGCGAGGTGGGCACCGGTGCGTTCCCTTGGAGATCCCGGAGCCCCCCAACATGCGTCGAGGATGGCCACCGGGGGGGTTTTAGTGAGTACACGAGTCCGTGAACCTCACATAACCCTACTGTACCCTCTATGCAGTAGGGTATCTGGTTGCAGATTTCCCCCTTGTCAACAAAAAAAAAAAAAAAAAAAGGTTAGGAATGGGATGGAATGGTTATAAATTGCGGTCCTTACCATTTCGACCAAGACCTAAACCCCACAGTTGCAGGGTGGAACGAAAACCTGCTTTTCTAATATAGGTGATACACTTTGAAGATAAGATAGAAGTCATTTATTTAACCATGTGCTTTATTTTGACTAACTATTAATGTTAGAAATCTTGAGGAGCCGCGTCGTGTCTAACGGTAAGTTCGCAACTACCACTCCCTCTGTGTAAAACAATTATCAAGCCGGTCTGCATCCTTCAAACTTGTCTCTATTAACAAAACATATAAAAATCGCCAACAGATGGCGTGACATGTATCGGAATGCAACAAAATAAAATACAATAACAGCGTGTGTCGTCTACAATCCACCCTCTTAGTGCTGAACTGAGCCGACAAACATATTAGAAATCAAATGAATACAAAAAGTGTCAGATCAGCACTAACATTCCGTTGGTGCAAGTAGTGCGACACGCGTTACCGGGCGGCGCACCAAACCAGTGCGGGTGCGCACGTCCACCATTCGCACGCGACCATCATCACCCGCATGGGTCGCACTCACCACTCCGTGCCGCCAACATCCACGATCTAAATTAGGTTCCATTATTAGAACATAGTCCCCATCTCGCAATGCTCTCTGATCCCTAAACCATTTCTGCCTCGGAATTAAAGTAGGGAGATATTCTTTAACCCATCGCGCCCAAAACATATCGGTCAACCTTTGCGCTAGGCGCCATTGTTTTCGCAGACATAGATCGTCGTTATCATACCTACCAAACACGGGACCGTTCGATGACTTACCTAACAAAAAGTGATTAGGCGTTAAAGCTTCAGGGTAATTAGCGTCACATGAAACATGTGTAATAGGGCGACTATTAACTAGGGCTTCTACTTCAGCGAATAAAGTAGACAGCGTCTCAGGGTGTGGAGCGCGTTCCTTAAGAACGACTTTCAAGGCCGTTTTCACCGTGCGTATCATACGTTCCCAGGCACCACCTTTCTCAGGGGCCCCAGGGGGTATGAACCTCCACTCGATACCTCTTACGGTACCGTCTTCACGGAGTTTACTCTCATTGAGTTCGGATAGACTCCGCTTTAACTCGTTATCTGCGCCGCGCAGGTTCGTCCCGTTATCTGAGTAGATAACGCTGGGCGTACCGCGGCGAGCTATCATACGTCTGAGCGCCATGATGGTGGAGTCTGTACTCAGACTCTCACTAATTTCCAAATGAATGGCGCGTACCGTTAGGCACGTAAACATTACGCCGTACCTTTTTACTCTTTTTCGTCCGATAGTGACCTCCATCGGTCCGAAAAAATCCACCCCCGTGAACGTGAATGGGTGTCGATTGTGCTGCAGACGAGCAGCTGGCAGGTCCGCCATACGCTGTGGCTGCGGTGTCGCGCGCCGGTATCGGCAGAACAGGCAGCGCGCTGCGACCGTGCGTACGGTAGGACGCAGCTTCAAAATCCAGTAGCGTTGTCTTAACTCGTTAACTACAAGTTCGTGGGCACCATGCATAGCTTTCTTATGATAGTATTCGACTAATAGACGAGTTATTTTGTGACGACCATCGAGTATGGTGGGTCTCATAGTCAAGTGGGATACACCTTCGACTTTATCGATTCGACCGGCTACTCGTAACACATTAGTGTCGTCTAAATAGGGTGTCAATGTTAACAAACGACTGTTTGATAACAAAGGCTTATTTTGCTTGATAAGCTCAATGTCTTGTGCGAACGAATCCTGTTGAGATTTACTCAGCAGAAGAAGTTCAGCTTCGTTCATGAGTTCAACATTCAAACAAGTATCAATTCGTCGACATCGTCTGATAAACAATAAAATTCGAGCGGTTACTCGGACGAGTCGTAACCAAGACGAGTAGTCATTTTCGTTAGGTAAGGAATATTCAACGACCTGAGTCGTGACCACATTCAAGCTCCTTTGTTCGAAGACTACATCTGGTGATGGCTTCTTTGTGGACTTACAATCCTTAGGCCATGCATCTTCAGGTTGCCGTAAGAATTGTGGTCCTAGAAACCATACGCTATCGTATGTCAGAGGCGGCGTGTCGTCTTTGGTAGCTATGTCAGCTACATTCAACTTAGTTGGGACGTATCGCCACTCTGATAACGTCGTGAGCTCATCAATTTCACCTAAGCGATGAGCTACGTACGGCTTATAGCTTCTTGGATCGCTACGGATCCATTGTAAAACCGTTTGTGAATCAGTCCAAAAGTACCGTTTATCAGCCTTCATATTTTTATGTTCCCGCTGCAGTGAGTTCGCGAGGCGTGCGGCTATGAGCGCGCCTTGCAGCTCCAGTCGAGGAACTGACACAGGCCGCAGTGGGGTCACTCGGCTCTTACTGGCGGCTAGACAAACCAATACATTCCCGTCTGCTCGAGTAAAACGCCAATAAATAACTGCGGCGTAAGCTTTAATAGAAGCGTCACAAAATATGTGCAGTTGTTTATTTACAATAGACTCGGCACTTCTATCTATACCTATCTCTAACTGATAGCACTGAGTCCAACTATCAGTATTGTTATACCACCTAGGTATACGTAGGGATTCTAAAAGTTTTAATTCATCGAGCCACTTCACCCATTTGGTGTGCTCATCAGAATGGATGCGGCATTTCCAATCAACTTTAGATCTGTGCACGTCTTGAAAAATGATTTTACTTTTTATAACAAATGGCGACAAAAATCCGTGTATGTCGTAAAGAGACATAATAATGCTAAGCATGTTAGCTTTCGTAGGTGGCGTAGAACCATTTAAAATATCACTAGGAATTCTGTCAAGCGAAATCTGAAACCCAAATGAGTCGTCCGCAGGATGCCATATCAAACCTAAAGTGCGCTCACTCGTATTCATGGCTCCATGCTTAAACTGCACAGCTGTGTGCGCGAGCGCTTCTGTAGGAATTGAATCTAAAACCGGTTTGCTATTACTCGACCAACCTCTTATTTCAAAGCCACCTTTAGCGTGAATAAAAGTTATGTCTTTTATTAATTGAATAGCCGTACTCTCATCACACGTAGAATAACAACAATCATCCATGTAGTGGCTATTCACAATTACATCTACAGCCTCAGGATTTATATCCTCGTATTTCAAGGCATTTTTATTTTTGACATATTGGGCAATGAAAGGCGAGCATGTTGCACCGAAAATTAAACTTTGCATAAGACAAACTTTAATCGGACCATTCGATTCTTGCCACAAGAACCGAAGAACATGCTGGTCTTCAGGGCGAATTTTAATTCTGAGAAACATATCACGAATATCCCCAATAATTACAATTTTATTCTCCCGAAATCTTAGCATAATTCCGTATAATGAATTATACAAGTCCGGTCCGGTTAATAAATAATCATTTAGGCACACACCGTCTACCTTAGCGGCGGCGTCAAACACTAACCGTAACTTATCTGGTTTATTAGGATTCTGAACACCAAAATGTGGCAAATACCAAACATGATCAGCTGAGAGGCTGTTATCAGTTAGTTCTCGAGCGTAACCATTATCTATCAATTTAGATATTTCTTTCTTATACCTATCAGCGTAGTCAGCATTCTTATGGAATTTCCGTAACAATAACTGCTGACGCGAGTAGGCATTGTTGTATGAGTCAGGCATCATAAAATCATCCTTTTTGAACGGTAAACCTACTTCCCATTGATTACCTACCTGACGGGCTGTGCTATCTAAAATATCAATAGCGCGAATATGATCTGTATTTTCACGAGATACGGGTGAAATACCAGTCAAATCAAAATTAAAGGAATTCTTAATCAGGTCATTAAGTTCGCTGAGTTCAGACATATCATTATCACGAGAGTGTGCGAGATGAAACACATTTTGTTCACTTACTCTGGACTTGGTGGAGGAGTGAGTGCGGCCACGGTGGAAACCGTGGATGGTCCATCCCAACCGACATCGTGATGCGTACAGCGAGTCCCTGTCTCCATGTATAACCTCGAGAGGAGCTATTAGGAAATAATTATCCTCACCAATTAACATTTTTGGCTTTGCACTTGCATTGGTGCAAATCATATGTTTGATATGCGATAAGTGCGTGCTATTTACACTATTCAAGATAGACAAATTTTGTGAACACAATTTTAACTGAGCACATCTACGTAACTTACAGTCATAACTAATATTGTCCTGTCCCGTTATTTTTACTCTTACACTAGGCACTTCTGATTGGTACACTGACAAACCGAATGCATCAGTAAACTTTATAGGACGCGCACTAACACACTCTAAGCCTAGGGTATCTGCCAGCTCGGCATCGATCACTGACACTTCAGCACCATCGTCCAGAAGTGCGTAGGTATTCACTACACCTTTAGGGCCACGTAATTGAACCGCGATCACTTTCAACAGTGCGAATTCATCCGGGGCGATTCTCACGTCGTCACTATCTCGAGCGAAATGCATCATAGACGCATCGGGTGCAGTTACAGGTACAGGTTCCGGGT
Organism: Philereme transversata; assembly: GCA_963924445.1. Classification (NCBI taxonomy): domain Eukaryota; kingdom Metazoa; phylum Arthropoda; class Insecta; order Lepidoptera; family Geometridae; genus Philereme; species Philereme transversata. The sequence continues at coordinate 13,827,801 of OZ004353.1, forward strand.
TTACGGTCATCTTATCAGTCGATTGTGACGTCATCTCGGGTTTCGTCCAGTGTAGCAGGCGGTGGTGTGCCATGCCACAGTTATCGACGTCACACATTGGTGCGGGGCACGTATCTTTATTGTGTCGAGTTAGTAGACAACAATAACATAGGCCGCGCGTTTTTACAAATCGCCATTTATCTCTTCGCATTGCTCGTTTGAATATGCGACACTCTGGTAGGGTATGAGTGCCCTTCTGGCAGAATCTACATACATTATTATCAGCTGTTGCAGCGACAGAAGATGTGTAGACAGTACGATGACGATACTTGTCTTCAGTGCGCTTTGTAGGAGCGTCCATCGGCTTCTTGTCTCGCGGAGGTATACATCCGACGACTGATAACATTTCAGCTTCTATCTTTAAGAACATAGCTAGTAGTTCGAGCTTCGATCTGCCTTCGCGTAGACGATTGTAGGCAAACTCCGTCCATCTACCTATCAGGGTGCTCGGCAATTTTGATATTATGGCTGCAGCGAGCTCTGGACTTCGTAGGTAGTCATTCTGGTGTAGTGCGCGTATTGTAGCCACGCAATTGTTGACTTTGACGGACAAGTTTATCAAGTCATGTTGATAACAAGTAGGTAACGAAGGTAGCTTTTTCAATTGCATCGTTATGTTGCTAATAATAATATCAGCTCGGCCAAACCTTAGTTCAAGTGCTTCTATAACTGCTGACGGCGGAGTGTTGCCGATCAGCAAGTCAGTCACTGCTTCCTTGGCTTCACCTCGTAGAGATTTACGGAGTCTCCACAGGTTCTCACTATCACTGAATCTACACACTCGTGACGAATCATCATAGGCACTTTTAAAATGTAGCCACTCAATACAGTCACCACTGAAGATAGGTAGCTCTCGTGGCGTGGCAAGGCGGCTCAAAAGTTTATCTTCGTGCTTTGATGAAGACTGGGTCATCAGATCCTTCAACGTGTTAGCTAGTTGTTGGATACTGTTGTTGTGCTGGACTGGTGATGCACAGTTCGTGTCCAGCCATTTCTCCACGTTATCGTGCACTTCATTCTCGCTGGGGAGGGATGAACAATAGGTACCAACTTTTTCATCTGGAGCTACATCAGTGCCGACATGATGAGCTTTTTCACTCTCCTGGTCGACTTTGGCAAGGTCAGCTTGTAACTTCTTGTCAATTAACTCCATCTGAATCTTGGCTTTTGCTTCCGCAGCTTCTAATTCGAGTTGTTTACGACGTGCAACTGATGACGTAGTAGATTTCTTAGTCTGAATAGTCGTTTTTGAAGCACATTTCGAATGCTGCTCAGTGTCACGCGCTGACATCTTGCACGGTACTGGCGTCGATACGTGTCCTTCCCGCGACGATAAGAGATCATTGGTGCCGCTAGGAAGAATCAACTTCTTCAACTCTTTCTTCATAGGTGTGCCTTCCAACTTGTTGGTTTTCATATGTTCCTGGCGTTGACGGCGAGTAAGAACCTTCGATAATGGCGTCACGCCCGACATGATGGTATTTCGCAGTTCACTGATTTTAAATCTGGCTCTGAAGGACCATATTATAGGTGATACACTTTGAAGATAAGATAGAAGTCATTTATTTAACCATGTGCTTTATTTTGACTAACTATTAATGTTAGAAATCTTGAGGAGCCGCGTCGTGTCTAACGGTAAGTTCGCAACTACCACTCCCTCTGTGTAAAACAATTATCAAGCCGGTCTGCATCCTTCAAACTTGTCTCTATTAACAAAACATATAAAAATCGCCAACAGATGGCGTGACATGTATCGGAATGCAACAAAATAAAATACAATAACAGCGTGTGTCGTCTACATCTAACATATATTAAAGGAGTGACAGATAAAATCGCAAACATTCTACAAAAATTTTCACTGAAGACCATCTTTACTCCTTTAAAGAAAATTACACACTACCTGCGCTCACCAAAAGATTGCTTTCCACTAGAAAAACCAGGAGTGTATAAGATAGACTGTAGCTGTGGGAGTTCTTATATTGGTCAAACCAAACGCACAATAGCTTGTCGGGTGAAGGAACATATCAGGGCGGTGAAGAATGTTGACGGACAAAAGTCTGCCATAGCGGAACATCTGCTGGACTCAGGCTCACTGGATCGAGCTACACAACCCACAAGTAATCTCAACTGAGCGACATTACATCCCAAGACTGGTTCAAGAGGCAATTGATATTACCAAACACAAGAATTTCAATCGTGAAGATGGTTTTCAACTATCTGGAGCCTGGAATCCTGTGGTGAGAATGTGTAAGAACCGAAGAAGTGTAGTGTCAATTACGCGCCCTGATACCGTGAGTGTTGTGTGTCGGAATAGAGTTATGATCGAGAATGAAACCGGTAGTAGTGATAGTATTACTGAATTCATTCCTAGCAAGAGACTAAGAAAGAGGGTAGATCGTTATATCTGCCAATAACTATCCACTCGCAAAGACTTCAGTTTACCCGTGATCATGGCGCATGCAACTGCGTCGAAATATCGGGACACTCAAGAACTCACAAATCATGGTAGATATCCCGTTTTTAGTACAAATAGCAAATCCAGAATGGATTTGTTTTTTGTTGTCTCGCAGAAAGTCTGAAAAGTAGAATATTCTCCTCGTAAACAAAATTGTCTACATCTTGAGCGCGCCCCCTCCATATCCCTCTCTGCACTTACTATTCTAGTAACTCCCTCGCTCTGCTTTTTACGACTTTAGTGATTGCATTGTATACATCGTCAAAATATCTGATTATGTATCTCGCGACAGGTTGCAACATGCATAAATATCGCAATAATGACCTGTCACATGTCACTTTTGCGTGAAACAAGTTAATTTGTACACATTTCAATACCTTTGAAACTTAAAACCCCGTAAAAAGTTTATAACCGAGATCCCACCACCAAAAAGGAAAAGTGAAGATAGTTTTCAGACTGGCTGACCTGAACTTTATGCGTAGAACAACGTGAACAACCCCGTTTAAACTAACTTTCTATTAAAAAAACTGCATCTGAATTTGTCTATCTATTAACGAACTACGAGAGACTTCGTTTTATTATTACTCTATTGCATATATTTCTATCAATAATATTAATTTCAGATTTCACTATTTTTTCCGTAATTTTTCATCATAACTCCAAAACTATTTAATATTCAAATAAACTCTTTTTTATACTTGGTTTAATTGATTTGCGTGACAGCTTTAAAATTTTTCTTCCCTATCATTTTGGTTTTGTTGGAAATCGAAATGGAAATGTCTTTGATATTTTTTTTCTTTAATTTTTTTAAGTATTATTAGCTGACCCGCCCGCGGTTTCGCATGCGTGGTTTGCCAATAAAAACACTACCCTCCTTCAGCGCAGTCGGGTAAAAAGTAGCCTTTGTCTCAATCCTAATCATAATCTATCTATATTCCAAATTTCATAGAAATCAGTCAAGCCGTTCTTGAGTTATGAATGGTGTAACCAACCCGACTTTGTTTTATATATTACTAGCTGTTACCCGCGACTTCGTCTGCGTAGAACTACTACTTCGTGTAAATTTGTTTGGACTGAATAGGCTCTGAAACTATAATGAAACGATTCTAATGAAGCCGGCACATTGAATTATTGAGATTAACATAGGTAGACTTTTCCTGACCCTGATCCATGACTTAACTTAGTTTATACGTTTTTGTATACGACATTTTTTGTTTTTCCTTCTTTGGTCAAAACATGTAGGTTTTGTGGACTCGATACTCGTGAGCACGCCACATACAGTTGCCCATGGGAGAAACAGTTTTTTTCTAAATGAACACCAGCTACTTTGAGTGTCTGTCCTTGAGCTTTGTTTATCGTCATAGCGAATGCTGCTTTCAGGGGAAATTGTACTCTTTTGAATTGGAATGGCAAATCGGTAGGGATTATTGGAATACGGGGAATTAACACTTCTTCTCCCTTTGCTGTTCCTGTCATAATTATTGCTCTCACAATATTGCGTCCCAGGTGTGTAATTTGTAGACGTGTGCCATTACACATTCTTGGTGCGTCAAGATTTCGCATCAACAGGACCGGGACACCTACTTTTAGCCTCAACTTATGGGAAGGCACCCCCGATAATTCTAAGGAGTTAAGAAATTCTACAGGGAACGATGTCACTTGCTCAGTGTCCATGACATTGTCTACGGACAGATACTCAACAAAATCACCTTCCACATCTGACATGATTTGTTCGTTGATCTGCCCCACTACTTCGTTTGTCGGTGCTAAAATTGCCCTTTCGCACAGCCATTGTCTGTTCTTCATATTGGTTGCAAGATCGGGATAGACGTTGTTCTTTAAGTCATCCATGTTACAGACAACATTACAAAATTCACGATTCAATGTAATCATTCCGTCACTATTTGTTTCCATACGGTCTTCTCCGATTTTCAGAAGAGCATCCGCATATTGCACCAATTGTGTATCACTGTGCAGTTGTACTCGCATATTTGTAGTCAGACAAAAAATTTTTACATGCACCCATAATGGAGACGCTTTTAAACATGCATTTATTTCATCTGCCGGCGTGCCTCTAGTAATTACCGGCAGAGTCTGTCTAAAATCGCCAGCTAAAAGTACCACCATACCACCCATGATACTTTGGTTACTCTTAATATCTTTTATGGTCCGATCTAGTGCTTCTATCGCTCTTTTGTGGGACATGGTACATTCATCCCAAACCAACAGCTTACATTGCTGTAACATTCGTCCACGGTCACTATTTTTAGTAATGTTACAAACTGGCATTTCCTCATGAGCTAAGTTCAATGGCAGTTTAAGTACTGAATGTGCCGTTCGGCCACCATTAAGTAACGTAGCTGCTATTCCAGAAGAAGCTACAGCAACAGCAACTCCTTTATCTTTACGAATTTGGGCTAAAAGTAAATTTAAAAGAAATGTTTTACCCGTGCCTCCTGGCGCATCCAAAAAGAATAAACCACCTTCGCCACTTTCGATTTTTTGCACAACATTCTCAAAAACTAATCTTTGTTCTGGGTTTAGACGCGGAACAGACTCAGTTATTTGTTGTTGTAAAGAAGCAGCATCGTAACTCAATTCTCTTATTATATCACTGCAAACTTCCCCAGTTCTTTGCGGCCTGCTCAACCCAAAATCTGACAAATCTTTCCCAGTTATAGTTATGACTTGGTCTTCTATCTTTGTTAGGGCTTCATTAAAAATGAAATCATTGTATGTAACGTTTGGATTATGATGTTGTACTCTGTGTAAAATATCGTCGGCCATTTGAATTTTGTACCTTTCCCACAGTTGTTGAGGGTTTGAAAGCCCACATGTCGCTATTAGTATAGCAAAAAGCATTCTCACCTTGGCCGCTGATCTACATTGTGCAGCCTCTTCCAGTGTTATATTCCAATGATTGTCATCCTCCAATAATCCTCTTGCCTCACATGCCTCTCGAAATGTTGAAAATTCTTGATTGTTGTATTTTTTGAGATCATTGAAAGAGGTTGGCCCACGCACATGGTGTAGAAGCATCCTTAAACAAAAACATTCCATGTTAGTAACATGGACTGTGTAAACCCGTCCTAAGGCATCTCCAGATTTGACACCAGGCCAGTTCTGAACCGAAGTTCCTTGAATTCGGCGTTTCCAAGTTTTTCTGGTTGCGTCCCATGTGTAATATCTCGGTACCTCAGCATACATAAGAGTTCTTGCAAACTCATCTCTTATGCAAAGTTCAAAAAAAGCTGTAAGGGTGGTTTTTGGTCGAGTAGATAGTCGCTCGTGGAAATTATCTTCTGTAAAATAAACTCGTTCACCGTTCTCTAAGTGTACACTTAGATGTGTAACGGTGGGGTGCCTTTCGTGCAACGGGAACCCTAATAACCGCCACACGGCTTCGTTGCTGCTAACATAACGACCAGATTGATATGTATGTACTTCATTTACGCGATTTGCAAGCTCTGTGCTCCTAAAATTGAAAATAGCTTGGTCACTGCCTTTGTTAATATATTTGCAGATATATTTGATAGCGCGCACTGAACTGCAAGCCTCAACATTTATATGGGCGTTAAATATTTTTAATAGAATAGCGGAATAAGGGACCACCCAACTATTATCAATAGTGACGTAACTCCCATTTCGTAGTTTCACAGATGCCGTTCGACCTCCGTCTGCTGGTGCTCTTCTACGATAGAGTGGGTATCCGTTTTCACTGTGGACAGTGTCTTTGTGTAATTTGCGAGGAAATTTCTTTGTGCATTTTCCATCTTTCATGCAAGGGCACTGAGGATTTTCAGGTCCACATGGACCATGAATCATGTTTTTAACTATAATATCATGAAGTGTCTTGTCAGTGCTTGGATCGGGTATTTCTGCGCTGATAATATTATCAATTTGATCGGGTCTCAACTTGTCTTTTAACCACAATAATATGTGGACATGTGGTAGGCCACGCTTCTGCCACTCTATGGAATACATAAAGCAGATCACTTCTCCAAATATTCTGCCTTTGGAAATAACAGACATAAGTTTTTTAACTTTCAACCTAAAAACTCTTGCGACTACATCATGCCTATCAATCGCGCTTTGACCCGGCATTAATTCATTTACTATTTCCGGCCATGCTGGGTTGCAAGTAAACGTAACGAATAAGTCAGGGCGACCATATGTACGTACATAAGCAAACGCATCCTGAGTATATTCGTGTAAGTACCTCGGACTATTTACAAATGAAGACGGTAAAATTATCATTCTACCAATATCATTTGGATTTAGATTAGCGTCATTCGCTACTGCGTCTTGAAGGTGGATATAATTTTCTGCTCTTAATTTAGTTTGATTTAATGTTATGTATCGTAATCGTTCACTTTCTACCTTAACGTACATATCAACATAAAACTGATTGGCCAGTTGCCTGCATCGTGATATAATATTAAAATCATTTTCTCTAATCATGATATGAAAGGCATAAAAGTCCATACATGATACCTTTTTGTTAGGCAAGGGCAGGCCAGTTACAGGATCGACTTGTGGAATTTGAAAGTGATACCCTTCTTGCCCTTTGCTAAATATTAGCGGATATTGTAACGCATCGTAAAATTTATGTGTATCCGGCACCCTAGTTAGTGTGTTATCACGGGCATGTAAAACTATATCACGGGAAGCAAACTGTTCACCACAAACCATGGCTGCGACTTCATTTATTAAAGGTGCATTATATCGTCTTTCGTGTTCCCCACTTGGTGTACGATCTGGGTGAATCACCAACTTATAATCATCTCCCGGCATTCTTTCTAAGGCTGTTGTGAAAGTGTTTATTAGGCGGTTATGTTCATGCAACATTCTCTGAATCTTTAAGACAATATCCTTTTCTACTAATTGAATGTTTTGACACCTGCGGTCAACCTCGTCGTTTTCATTTCCCATAAAATAAATCTGTAAAAATTTTGGTTGCTCATTATTTGTAGGAAGCAAAGAACCAATCCTATGATAGATTTGACCTTGGATTGTAAAAGTAGATGAAAACCCAGGCATAACCACCTCATTTTCTACACCAAATGACGTCATTTGAAAGCATGAATTATATTTCCTTATTTTGATTAAAAAACGCCGCGATTCGTTGTTATCACCTAAAAGTAAAGACTTCAATGGTTCCTCTGGTTCTCCAAGTATTGGAATTGAAACCTTGCCACCAGAACAACACATACCCGGAGTTTCTTCTTTCCACTTGAGTGCTTCACAATGTATACATTTTTTATCCATTCCACCTATGAGAAGTAATCGATGGTTATTATACTCAATCGATGGGTCATAATCAAAAGCAGCATTGTGGAATGCTCCCCATGTATACATTGTAAACGCATTTCTCCTTTCTGACTGCCGTTCAGCATTTAACACACGTCGTCTTTGGGATTCTTCTGGCATCTCTGCAGCTATCAATGATGCGTATCGCTCAGCATCTAAAATCTGCCGGGCCTGAGTCTGTTCATAGGTCTCGGCAGCTCTTTGCGTTGCGTGTCGCTCAGCATCTATAATCTGCCGGGCCTGAGTCTGTTCATAGGTTTCGGCAGCTCTTTGCGTTGCGTGTCGCTCAGCATCTAAAATCTGCCGGGCCTGAGTCTGTTCATAGGTCTCGGCAGCTCTTTGCGTTGCGTGTCGCTCAGCATCTAAAATCTGCCGGGCCTGAGTTTGTTCATAGGTCTCGGCAGCTCTTTGCGTTGCGTGTCGCTCAGCATCTAAAATCTGCCGGGCCTGAGTTTGTTCATAGGTCTCGGCAGCTCTTTGCGTTGCGTGTCGCTCAGCATCTAAAATCTGCCGGGCCTGAGTCTGCTCCTCAGATTCTTGGGATCTAGCTACTTGCGCAGTTCGAGCTCTTTTAGAGCTACGCGCTAAATTAGATTTACGCTTGCGAGGCATATTACTTAACCAGTTACCTACCTAAAGTAATAAAAACAGGTAAGTACTTATGCAAAAAAAAATTCTTTAGCGGACAAAAAAATTTAGTTAAAGGTACTGAGTACGAAACTATACTTAAGGTAGGTACTTATACACATTGCATGAAATAAAACAAAAACAAAACGAATTGCTAAACTAAAACTAAATGTTAAAAAAATATACTATCCACATGGAATAAAAACAAAATGAATCGATAAAATTATATGCGAAACTACTGGAACTATTTTATCCACATGGAATAAAAACAAAATGAATCGATAAAATTATATGCGAAACTACTGGAACTATTTTATTCACAAAACAACATTACTTACCTATTAATACTCAATAAAAACTATGCTGACCTTCTTAGGTACCGTAACTACTTACTAAATGTGAAAAAACTAAAAAAACCTGCCTACTAATCTACTACAATTTTATACCTATCCTAAAAAATGAATTAAAGTATTTATTTTACCTATTAACTATAATTCTACCTACTACTAACTTATGCTAAACTAATAATAACAACCAAAACAACTAAGTAAATAACACAAAATGCTTATCCAAGAAACCCTAAACACCAATGAAAACGTAAAGAAAGCGAATACGTTGCAGCTCAAAATTGTAGATATCGCATGCGTCCGCCAACGACGTCTGCCCTCACGTGTCTGCCCGTTCGGGTAAGCATACTTTGTGATCTACACTCCTCCCACCGAGCCATCCGCGTCCCCCGCACGTCTTTGCCGCCGCGCCGCGCAGCGCGCCCGCGCCCGCCAGCCCCGCCACACCACACCATGCATCGTCACACTCACACATTCATAGTGTATAGGCCGATGGGCCTGATGGACATGTCAGGCAGAAAGTATTCTAAAAGCTGGCTAGGAGTATTTGAATTATGCGATACATAACTGCACCCCGCGTTTTCACCCGCATAATTCCGGGATCGGGATCGGGATAAAAAGTAAAGATGTCCTTTCCCAAGGTTCCATCTATCTCTATACCAAAATTCATCAAAATCGGTTCAGCGGTTTAGGCGTGAAAACGAAACAGACAGACTGTCTATGTCTTTCCCCAAGGTTCCATCTATCTCTATACCAAAATTCATTTAGTAGGCATATACGATACATAACTGCACCCTGCGTTATCTATCACTCGCATAATTACGGGATCGGGATCGGGATCGGGATAAAAGGTTGCCTTTGTCCTTTGCCAAGGTTCCATCTATCTCTATACCAAAATTCATTTAGTAGGGATATACGATACACAACTGCACTCTGCGTTTCCACCCGTATAATTCCGGGATCGGGATCGGGATCTGGATAAAAAGTACCCTATGTCCTTTCCCAAGGTTCCATCTATCTCTATACCAAAATTCATCAAAATCGGTTCAGCGGTTTAGGCGTGAAAAGGTAACAGACAGACAGACAGACAGACAGAGTTACTTTCGCATTTATAATATTAGTAGGGAAGTAGGGATAGGGATATTTAGATTTATAACTGTTTCAAATTTCAAGTCGATAGCTTCAGTAGTTGTTGAGATAATCAGCTGTGACAGATGGACCGACAAATATATATTTTTTTATACGTTTTTTATACTTATATTATAAATGTGAAAGTTTGGATGTTTGCTTATTTATTTGTTTGTTACTCAATCACGTCGTAACGGCTGAACCGATACCGATGAAATTTGGTATGTACGTAGATTATAACCTGGAATAACACATAGGCTACTTTTTATTGGCAAACCACGCGTGCGAAAACGCGGGCAGAAGCTAGTAGTAACTAAACTGAAGTACAGACCGCGTACTCTACGATTAGCGAAAACCCGATACATGCCGTGGAATTAATTAATGATCGTTCGTTTACCTATTAGGTAAATTGTTTCACATAATTGGTTACCACTTGATCTCGGTAATAAGGATTAACTAGCGTGTAATCTTATACAGTCGATTGCTTTATTGGGAATCAACACATTTGAGTTATATATATTGAAAATAGATTAGTTGGATTTGTGAGTCTTCTTTTGGTGTAGATAGATAATACCATGATGCGTCAAAAATAAAGGTTTGGAGCACGGAGTTTTTCTACCACTAGATTTTTGTATTTTACCAACCTATTTTTTGTTGTACATTAGATAATATACACACATCAAAAAAGTCTAAGCAACACATAACTTTTTCAGTATTATTTTTTTTACTTAGTTTTAAACTTTCATGGAATATCAAACCTTCTTTAAATAGTCACCCCTCTTTGATAAACAAATATATACTGGCAGTTTCTTTCAATTATGTTTTTAAACAATAAAAACATTTTTTGTCCATATCTACGGCACTTCATAGGTGCGGTTTTATTTCTTATTCAACGAAAAAAAAATAGAAACCGCAGTAATCATTAGTTGTATGTCACGAATAATAAGACCATGAGTTTTTACTGTGTAGGTAATGGAGCGTCGCCATCTTACCACGGGAGAGATGCAAAGAGCTGTAGGGATGCTAGAAATTTAAAACAGTCAAGTATTGCCCGGCATTTGTGTTCATCGAAGCGTAATTTGCCAACTCTGGAGGCGTTATCGTGATACTGGTGATCCGTCTGAACAGCACCCAGGCCGAGGGCGTAGTCGTCGTCAAGACCGATACTTCCAGGTAACATGTAAACGTGAACCAAAGCTGACTGTCCAGGATATCGCATCAAGGCTACAGAATGCTGATAGTCCCACTGCGTGCACGTGGTCCAATCAGATGCCCACAGATTCGTCACGTAAATCGAGCTCGTCGTATTCAATGGTGCAAACCACGCGTGCTATGGCCGCAAGAACGATGTTGTTCTGCGACGAATCTCGATTCGGGTTCAAACCTACTATGTACGATACTAAATGAATGAGGGTATATCGTCGCCCAGGAAACGCTGAACGTCTAAGATGTATCCATGAAGTCCACCCAGACAGCGGTGCGACAGTAATGGTTTGGGTTGGAATAGCTAAAAACCGACATCGATCTAGTTTTTATAAATAGAAACCTGAATGCTGAAAATTATGTCGAACAGTGCTAGCTCCCTATCTATGTGCGTCCATTTTCACAAACATTGGGACCTGAGTTTACATTGATGCACGACAATGCCCGTCCGCACACAGCGAGACGGACTCAAGAATGGCTACAGGGTGAAAATATACGCGTTTTGCCATAGCCAGCTCAATCGCCTGACTTGAATCCCATTGAGCATGTGTGGGATATGCTCCAGAGAAGGGTTCTGAAAGATCTTGATGGGGTTTTAACAGAACACCAGCTAAAAAACCTGCTCAAGTTCCACTGGGACTCATTGCCCCAGGAGGAAATCAATAACCTAATTGACTCCATGCAGAATCGTTGCCGACAAGTTTTAAACAACCGAGGAGGAAACACGCTGTATTAGATTTAATTTAAATGCCCAAAAGAAGGTTATAATTTAACGGAAAAGTCATAGTTTTGTTTATTTTTACCATTATTATTTATTACAAAATTGCACCCAGATTCACAGTAAACTTTTATTTGTAAATAAACATTTTTTTAAAGAAATTTATCGAGTTTAATATACTGTTACGCCGAGGCTGTTAAACAATGAGAAATAATCGAAACTTCTCGAACGCTTTTGGTCTTGCTGTGTTATTGTTGTTATTGTCTGCGGTTGTGCACAATGGAGATTGGTCGTTCTGTCGAAACACCGACCCCTTTCCTGGAACGATCGAGATCGTTCTCGAACAATCGAAATGTGCGCGATATAAATAGGCCGGAGAGATGGCCGGGAGTCAGTGAGTGAGTCAGTCTCAGCGAGGCCCTGGAGTCTCCAAGTCAGTCCGACTTGGAGAAGGGTCTCGCGTGAACAGTAGTTGCTCGCGAGTCAGTCTGGATTAAGCTATACGTGCGAACATTTCGGTGACTTTAAGTGGTGCAACAGTGGTGTGAATTAGTGTGTTGTGATTACGTGTGACCAAGTTCGTGTATTCATCGTTCTAGTGTTGAATAAAAGTGTTATTTTGGTGAAATCGATTCCCATTATTTTATCCCAAACCCTCAGCTCGTAACAATACTAATACAACATAGAAATATCATCTAATTTAAAAAGAAAAAGAAAATAATTTAAAATAAATCTTTAAAATTAAAAATATTCAAAATTTGTAGATCCACCAGGCGGTATTGTCCCCAAGACACTGGCTGCATTGCCCCGCTGAATTGCAATGCTTATACGCTGATCCAGATAAGCGCCAGCTCTCGGATCACACATCGCTTGGACCAGACGCCCAGAAAGAATTATGAAAACGCGATGGTACCCAATGGACCCAGGGTCTCGACCCCAAATGGCTCAAATACGTAAGCTGTGAGACTTCCATATTTGCGCTGCTTGAGATCTTCGGCTGAATTTGTTGGCCGCACTGGCCCCAACAGCTGTTGCTGGCGCAAGGGTATCGACGCACGTGGCGTCCCACACCAAAGGCCCCATTCTCCCAAGGTACAAGGCTCAAATTAAAATAAAATAAAATTATAGAGAAAGATAGCGCGAACTTCGTGAGGTAGGGCATTCCAAATTTTCACTGCATAACCAGTGACGGACCATAGCATGTGTGAGATGAGCTTGAGGTATGTTGAGGTGTTTCATTAGAATTATTATGTGACTTCAGAATGTAGAAGGTCTTGAAGGCAATAGCCAGATGAGTTAGACACCTTCGTAGCGCAGTGGGCGATCAGCTGTCTGAGATGCAGGAGGATGCGGGTTCAATTCCCACCGTGTAACAAATGTTTGTATGATTTATAGTCTGGTTCTTTCTCCATAAATTATAAGAATGTACTTACAAAAAATAAAGTATATACGTATTCTATTAGTTATCTGGTTCCCATAGCTTTGCTTATTTTGGGGCTAGATGGTTCTGTGTGAAATGTTCAGCATTATTGTTATTATTATTATTACTTATAATGAGGATTGGCCCAAAACAACTCAAGATAGCGATATATGGAAGGAGGAAAGGCTTTTGCCATACAGTAGGAAATAACGGCATTATAAATAAATAATATGGCTCTCTGCCAAATCATGCTAATCCATTCAATCAAGACTTATCGTTATGCTAGCTGTACGAAAAATTTGTACTTGTATTTTTATATTTTACTTTGCACTTGAAAAAAAGTCCCAACTTTTAAAAGCAGTAAGCTTCGAGCTATATTCGAGGTTTTTACGTATATGACACAGAGTGCTTCTCAGACTAAATGGAGTTGAGGAAAATGTAGTCCCATTCCTTTTTTCTCAGTTCTTTAATCAACCAAGTAAAGGTAAGTCTATTTCTGGCGAAGTTTTGCGACACAAAATAAGGATATTTACTCACATAGAAAGGACAATCTGACCACGGGCAGGGGGCGACGAAGGACAATATAAAGGGCTCCGTAGGATGACACGATTTTCTGAAGCATACTTCTGCTTATTTATCTTTAATTGTAAATATTATATATATATATATTATATATATTATAATTATAATTATAAAGAGAGTTGTTATTTATCAATACGCTTCTTATAATCGTATGCCCTATATTACAAGTACTTACAAAATAAATTGGCGACCTCTGTAGTACAGTTGGCGAATAGCCGGCTGAGACGCAGGAGGTAGTGGGTTCGATTACCGCGGAACAAATCTTTGCATGATCTACAGATATTTGTCCCGGTATGGTTGTTTTTCTATATATTATAAGTATGTATTTACAAAAATTAAATGTATATAAGTATTCTATCAGTTATCTGGTTCCCATAGTACAAGCTCTGCTTAGTTTGGAGCTAGATAGCGCTGTGTGAAATGTCCATCAATATTTATTATTTATTTATTTTTATTAATATATAAACGACAAAAGTGAAGGTGTAATTAAAATTGTCAAAATATTTCTTCCAGGTGTTTCCATGACGTTTTTCGTAAAGTCGTAGAACAAACATTGCGCTCGTTAGAGACGATAATGATACTCGTAATAACGGATCGGGTAGGCATATATAATATATTCGGAACCTCCCTCTAGATTCAGTTTTTTGCCATAAGGGGTAGCTGGTAGGGAAGTTTTAACGGATAATAAGAATAAAAGTAAAAACACCAGAGTACTTTTGCAAGACGCCCCGCGGCAGCTAGCGACATGGGGTCCTTCCTTTATTAGGGCTGAGTGGCGAACTTTTTAGGTGTACGAACTTTATGTGTTTACTTATATAAAGATTAAATGGTGTTCAGTAGATTGACCGAGCCCTGATTGGTTGAACGAATGAATGAAAACACTTTACTGTACACCATAAAAATAAAAATTACAGGCAAAATATAAGAAACAAAGCAAATACCTAGTACAATGGGCGGTCTTATCGCTTTAAAGCGATTTCTTCCAGAAAAGCTTTGCATGGGTATGATTTAGTTATGTCAAAGATATGGTCGGGGGTGCACATTTAAGACTACGATATGGATGAAGGGAGTGCAACTAATACCTAAATACTTAACAATACAAATATACATAAATAAACTATTAATAACTATACCTACTTATAATATATATATTAAATTATGATATGCATAGTATTTTTTATAATACATAACATATATTTAGGTGCGATACTACGACTTTTCTGATAGATTTTAGCTTTTTACCCTAGATTTAAATATTAGCTATATTTAAATCTAGGGTAAGGCTTTCTGTATTGCTGTTGAAACGTACGTACTGATTGTTTGGCGGTATACATGATGCATAACTTGTTTGTCCCGAACTTGACCGAACCGAATTGTGAATAACCAGTGGGTCTACCCGAACTGTGATATCGCGAGTCTCCCATAAAACAAATTGTATTTGTAATGACTATCTATTTTTTGCATAACCAACTACTTGACCTACAGTTTCATTAAAATTACAGGTAACGGGAGTTCATTTTAATTGGTTACTTTTTTGGAGTAGAAATTGGAGTTATTCTGGATTTCAGACTTTTTCCTATATTTGTGTCACTAATGCTACGCTCATACCAAATTTCAGTACTGTAGGGTCACTGATATACCCTGTGAATTTTGTCAAAGTTCAGTAATGACTAATAACTACATACATACATACATACATACAACGCCGATTTGCCCAAGTTGATTCAGAGATTTCGCTTCGCTCGATCAAAAATCCTTATTAATAAGCAGTTCATTTTGCTATAATTCATTGATATTTCTCATATCTAATTGATATAATCTATAACAATAAGTAATTTGTACAGCTTGCATGTTCAATTGTACATTGTAGGTACATTTTCCATACATACAGTTCAGAAGGAAGTGCATTCACTCTATAAAGACACTGCCCCTAATATACATATGTGTTTGGGCCCTAATATCTCTGAAACCTAAAAAACAGGGAAGGGATATTGTTTATATTGTTTGGAAGGGATTTATATTTTATGAGATATTGTTTTTTAAACTTTCAAGTCATACCCCACATGGTACAAAATCAATTTTCTCGAGAGGCTTCTAATTACTCACATAAAAATAAAAATAGAACTGTTAAGAATTAATGGATACTCTTTTTTGGGATAGAAATTACAGTTCTTTTTGAATTTCAGACTTTTCCCTATTTTATCACTGTGGCATTACTTGTGTACCCAGTTCAGTTTTTATTTTGGCTCTTAAATTCTTAAACTAAAACATAAAATAACTCTTAAATTACCTGAGTATAAGAAGAGAAGAGACGAGTGACTAGACTGGATACACTATTAGTAAACAGTACTATATAGTTTGATTAAAATACTTCATAATTAGCCAACCTTATTAACCATCAAATGAAGCCGACAATTAGTATTGAATGTACGCCCACTAAAATAAAATCAAAATTAAATCAAGATTTTTATTTGCAAGAATTATTAGTAATTAAAAATAATACAGTATATCAACACAGTACATATATATAAAACTTTAAAAATATTAGAGGCAAAACAAAATTGTACAGAAAAAAGAAGAATCCAAATAATAGGGGATTATACTATGACCGGCCTACAAAACTGTCGATGCTGCGGATACAGGGTGGCGACGTAAACAGTACGAATATTGCCACTGTTCATGTCGCCGCGTAGGCACCCTATATATACCTAATGATGATTCACCTAAAGTGGCTGACAGCCCCAGAACTATGTATGTATGTGATTGAGTGTTGTTTATTTCTGTGACCTAATCTTAACTAGGTACTGAACCTACCTATTTCCCTGACATACTGAATGAGAGTGACCTCTATCCAAAATATTGTTTACAACTTACATATAGCAACTTTTTATTTGAAATTGGGATCTTAGAACCTCACGAATACCGGCTAACATTTGCCTTTCATAACAAAACTGAGATTGTACGTCGCCATTCAACAGATGGCTCTCGAAGGTTTTGGATGTAGATTAGTAGATGGCGCTAGTTGTTTAATATCTGATAAGAATTAAGGAGGACTGGGATTCTAGGCCTGGATTGGGTAAAGGCATTTTGTTTGAAAATGGATTTGTTGCTCGTTTTTATGTATTCCGTTATTAATGGATATATTTCTTGTTTAAACATTTGTAAGAGTATAAATATGTATTCAATAAAAATATTTATAGTTATTTTCGAAGAAAAAGCAAATGATTAAAAGAATATTTACAATTTAAAATAAATACTACTCGGTTTTACTTTGTAAACCTACAAACAGAGTGTCAAAACAAGTTTCGCCAATGTTTCGTTGGTAATTCTGATCAATCCATCATATTCACGGTTATCCTTAGACAAGAGGTCGTTATTTCAACATCCGGAAATACCACCCATCATTCCAACTATTCTTGTGACTTCCAAAATATTTCGTATACTGCATTGTATTTTACTACCATATATAAATCATCTTTGATGGAATACCACGCTACTTTATAAAATATGAACGAGAGTAAATTGTGAACAATTGGTATCATGTGCGTGAAAATTAGAGGTGTTTTTACAGCATGTATCATACATAATCAACGTATTATTATTCATACCAACCTATTATCATGCATATCAAACATAATCAGCCTATTATTATTCAGTTGTTGGGAAACAGCCAATCGGTAATAGATTCACACCACAACATTTTTATCGACAATAACGCGCTCACCATAACCCATTTGTTGAGTTACGTACGACTAATAAATAAAAAAAAATTGTGAAAGGCATAGTCAGCCTCACTGTTTATATTCTATGGATTTTGTTATTATTATATATTGAGTTTCTTTACGTAACTCTTAAAGAAAATCAATAGGTATAATCTATGATGCAAAATTATATACAAAATTTATTAAAAAAAAAGTCATGTTTTACTATGCGTGGATAGTTTTTTTGCGTGTTCGGCCATCTCTAATTAGAGACACATATTAACCGCAATGAGGACCCCCAAAAACTAAATGCAAACACTTTATAACCCGGGATTTCTTAATATGATAATGTTATACCTTTCTGTCTGAAGAGACTGTCGCAACGAGGTGTTTTCAGTTTTAACTATACACACGGTTTCTGGTAGACTAGACAGACATCGTTTCCACTTACATTGTGACATAAACTGAATGCAGCATTATTTCAACCGGCTTTTTGTACGCCAACACCCACTGGTAAGACGCTCTGACGTAAATTACACCTGAATCCCAACCGTACGGTTAATCCCGACAAAGATAAAGTAGTGTATCAACCGAGAGACAAAAGTTCTGGAACATGTCGTCAGATGTTTGGTACGATGTCTCGAAAATATCGTGTGACTTCGCCTTATAAGTGTCAAGTCTCGTAACATATTTCATCCACAAACTCTTATGGCCCCATACAAGTCAACAATTTCTTAGTGCCAGCCTTTTGCAAGCCTGGTTTGTGCAAGGCTAGCGCAAGCTTCTGTAGTAATCGCTGAAGTGTGTGAGCTCCTTTAATCATTTCTAAAATGACAAATCGCGTGATGTAGCGGGATATATCGTGTGAAGTCGGTTGACCCATATTCTAAAATCATGCTCAAACATTCAGTGAGATTCGAGCGAACATTTTGTGATAGTTTTCAATAAAATAACTGTCATAAATTAGTTTTGAGTTGATTTAAAATACAGGTCTTATAATGACAGATTGGGATATGTAGCCATGACGTACGAAGTCAGGCAACTTAGCGCGTTAGCCCCTACGCGTGTCCCGGGACATTTAACTCCTAGTGAATACACGGTCTAAAGTAACCGAGAGATAATATGTTTGTCCTAAATGTAGAGGTTGTTTCAGCGTGTGCTTACAATCTTTGGATGACAGTGGTGATGTATTATTTTCAAATAAAATCAGTCAAGCCTACACAAATATATTTTCATAAACATCACATTTCGGGTCAACATACATATTTCGGGGCAGCCTGTATTATAATAAAATGTACCTGTTACGTCATCGTCATCATCCACAGCCTGACTTAACCCATTGTTGGGTATAAGCCTCCCCAAGTTATGACCAACCTGTTAATGAAAATGACAATAAAAAAAAGAATGATATTTATTTGCAGCCAATAACTTAGCAATAAAATTACTTTGAAGATATTTTTTTGTAGTTTATTTTTTGTTTGTGTTTATTTTAATTAAAATTGTTATTAGTTAAAGTAGAAAGTATCGTTTATGTTGTTTAAAATAGATTTTATATCTATCTTCTTATATATCTTTCTTTTTGTTTTTTCTTTAGTAAATATTTCCCTTTTAGTCTTGCTTGTCTACACAGAACTGCTCTAGAATTGTCATGCTGTCTACATATGCTTTGGGATACAATCTATGTCTAAAAGTTAAATTTTTTGTATCTGTTTGATTGTATTAGGTTTTGGGTGTCTTAATAAATAAATTAAATTTATAGATTGGCCATTGTGAGAGCACAGTTAATAGGTTTAATCGTGTTAGAATATGGAAGACAAAAATAAAAATAATAAAAAATTATGAAATATAGACTCCTTTTTTATTGAATACCTTTCTCTTAAAGAAATCAAGATCAACAGTTCACGAAGGAATAATAATTATTAACATCAGCTGAAACTGAAAGGGGTTTAGCTCTGTGCAAAGGTCGTAGGTCGATCTCATTACGTATGTACAATTGAACATAACGGGGCCGAACAGCTATTAATTATTAATGTTTGGGATTTCCTGGTCTGAATGAAACCCCCATTTTATTTCTATTACTTGTTTACTCTTCTTGTTCACTGGTTAACACTTAGCAAACAGTTAAAGCAACAGTTAAAAGTACTTAGAGAATTGTTAAAACGATTAAATCTCATTTTTATGTATTGATCTTAGCACTGTTTTGCGTGTGAGTTGGAAGAGGGCGCCATCTCGCGAGCGTGCGCTGATATTTAATACAACACTTAACAATTGTTAACTACATTTGTTTACAGAAATACTAGTGGTTTGCCCCGAACCGAGATCTCGCGAGTCTTCGATTAAAATAAAAAAATATTACTTGTAATCTTTGACTATCAAAATAATGCCACAAAATAAATAACCAAATAACTTGACCTACAGTTTCATTCAAATTAGAGGTAACGGGAGTTCATGTAGTTGAACGCTTTTTGGGAGTACAAATTGCAGTTATTCTGGATTTCAGACTTTTGCCTATACTTGTGTCACTTAAGCTATACGTATACTAAATTACAGCACTGTGGGGTCACTGGTGTACCCTGTGAATTTTGTCAAAGTTTTGTTTTTATTATGGCTAATAACTCAAAAAATACAAAAATTAAACTAAAAATAAAAACCGGGTTGAAAAGTGCTAATGAAGACCTTTCATTTGACGTCCCACTTGACCTAAAAGTCTCATTTTATTTTTTTTGTACCCCTCTTGAACCCCAATATCTCAACAACCCCCCAACATTTTTAGCTCATTTCATACCAAAATTGTGCCATCACTATCTACCTACATACCAAATTTCACGATGATCGGATAAACGCTTCGAAAGTTCGGACAAACAAACATACATACATACAACGCCGATTTGCCCAAGTTGACTTAGAGATCTCGCTTCGCTCGATCAAATATACAATTATTAACTTACTCTTTCCATAACACTTCTTCTATTGTTAAGTCTGTATTTTTATTCGATATTGGTATAGTTGAGTCTATCATATAAAGTATTTAAGTAGATTTATTTATGTAGTATGTACCTATTTTTACTAAAAGCGGGATATTTACCATGATTTGTGAGTTCTTGGCATGCGCCATGATCACGGGTAAACTGAAGTCTTTGCGAGTGGGTACAACATATAAAATATTTCTATCAATTTGCATGGTTGAAATGATTTAAATTAATAAGGCATGTACGAGGGGCACACTAAAAGTTTCCGGAATCTATAATAAAAAAATACCATTAATGGTCAATATCGAATCTATTGTTTCTCAAAATATTCTCCCTTTGCGTCAATGCACTTTTTCATACGATTGAACCAATTTTGAAAACATTTGTGCCACTCCTCCGTGATGACGTCAGATACATGTTTTTCATACTCTTCGACAGCCTCTTCTGGTAATTAAAACCGTTGATCGCGTAATTGGTTCTTGATTTTTGGGAACAGAAAAAAGTGACACGGTACCAGGTCAGGACTGTATGCTGGATGACTCATAAGTTTTCGTTTTTCGCCTTCAAAATCTCATTTGTTTGTCTGGCCGTGTGGGAACTTGCATTGTCGTGGTGCAAGATGATATGACGTTTACCGTTATTTTCACGGAGGTTATCAATAATTTCCGGTAAACAAATGTTCGTGTATCAGTCACTATTTACGGTACGACGATTTTCTAAAGCAACAGTAGCCACGTGTCCAGTTTTAATAAAAAAGAAGCAATCATCCGTTTCGAGGCACTTTTCACGCGCGCCACTTTGGTTGGTTTCTTCTCATCTCGAAAGACCCATACGCTCGATTGCTGCTTCGTTTTGGGATTATAGCTATAAATCCATGTTTCATCACCTATTACAATGTTCCACACCAAATTGGAAGCCCATTCGTTGTATTTGGCAAGCATAACATGGCACCAAGTGATGCGGTGCTTTTTTTGAGCATCAGTCAAATTGTGTGGGATCCATTGAGAACACAGCTTTCTCACATCCAAATGTTTGTGTAAGATTGACTGTATTTAACTCATGCTTATGTCCAAACATGTCCGGATCTCATGGTAGGTCACATGCCTGTCTGTTTCGATCATACGGCGCACAGCATCAATGTTTTTGTTGTTAACATCGGTGCACGGGCGACCTTCACGAATTTCATCATGGAGGTTGACGACCGCGTTTGAATTCTGCAAACCAGCTATAAATAGTTGTCTTGCATGGTGCTCCTTTGCCAAAAGCAAATTGAAAATTATTTATTTATTTATAAAGCCACAATGTGAAAACAATTGATAATCAGATGAAGCAAATTTTATTCTACGGCTAAAGAGTTCCATTTTCAAATGTAGTAATAATTTTTTAAATATTGTTTATGTAAGTGGCCAAATCCAGAAACTTTTAGTGTGTTTTAGTATTTAAATGATCATTTTATTTTTGCAAAAACAGCAAACAAAAAAATATAAACGATTATCCTTTTTAATGATTGATCCTCTTTTAGTGAGACATAAAATAAATCAAACAAACGATACATTAATCTGTTTGGAACTAATCAAAAAAAGTTTGAGATGTAGAAATTAAGTTTGATAGATCTACGAGTATGTTGGATCTCAATACTAAGAGAAATAAGCATTTAATAGTAAAGTTCGTTTCCTTTTTAACTTTGATGGCACTTAAAAACCGCCAAATCTGTGGTTCAGCTTACGTACTTACGTATTATCGCCACCGTAGTTTTTTGGGGTGGGATTTTGCCAGAACTCTCTCAGGTCACCACTGAGTTTCGCTTCACCCACTCTATCTTCACTCCGCTCGGCTTCGCGGACTTGCTCCACTCAGGACCTTCAACGCGAGCTTCTGGTTCCGCGCTTTTTGATAACACTCTATGGGTGTCACGCACAAGTCGGGGTGCTCAGTGTCGATTCTCCCACTCATCTAGACTAATATTTTTTTTTATAAACAAAATAAATATTGCTGGACATTTCACACAGCGCTATCTAGCCCCAAACTAAGCAGAGCTTGTACTATGGGAACCAGATAACTGATAGAATACTTATATACTTTTTTTTGTAAATACATAATTATAATATGTAGAAAAACACCCAGACACGGAACAAATATCTGTAGATCATGCAAACATTTGTTCCGCGGCGGGAATCGAACCCGCTACCTCCTGCGTCTCAGCCGGCTATACGCCCACTGCGCCACGGAAGCAGTCAAATATTTTAATAATATAATAATTAAAAAAAGGATTGTGTGGTTTTATGAAACCACGGTAAAAGTGAAACTTTGTTTCACATTATAGATATTTCTAAAAATTTTCGTCGGCACAAATGAGTAATAGTCTATACACTACACGGTCAGCTGATGCGAACTATAGGCGCCGCCATATTGGCCTCGGCTGCTCTGACAAGCGCCTTTCACTTTATCCCTACTCCGCGGCCGACCGTCACGCGACATGCAACACACAGACGAAAAAGTTTGAGACGATGTAATAAAAGTTTCACTTTATAAAGGGGATAAAATATTGTTTTTGAATACCAAATATTTTTTTAAAGTACACATTTACAATAGATCAATTAGATTCTTGATGATCAAATAATATTGTTCCAATTAATTCCTTCTGAAGCATAAAAAGTATCCTGCAATAGGCCAGACACCTAATGGCTTCTTTATATCAATAAAATTAAAACGTTTATTTTTACGACGCCATTTCACTTTACGGCAGTTCTACAGGATGAACAGTTTCGCTTGAAGCTTTTTTACTGCAAGTCCCAGAGGTTTCATAACAAGGTGTTTTGTCGGAGTCTCCGTACCTTATAACGGTAAAGCTGGACATGTGTGGTGTTATTATATGTACAAAGCTGAAGCTTATTAAATTACGCCGCAGTACCGCAATATAGCAGGACTTTCCACTTAGTAAACCACAAGGAAAAAATGTTGTATACAAGTAGAATACATTGATATTTACATGCTTTTTCTTAGTTGTTTTGGGGTTTTTTTAATCTACTCATAACTTTGTATGAGCTAGAAGCCAAAACTGATGACATATTTTAGGCTACATTTAAGCTAAACAACCTACACAATTAATGCTGTAAGTTAATAAACTTATGTATTAAGTAGACGAAAATCTCCTTTGTTGTAGGTATGTGGAAAAGCTTATTAGTCAGTCTTCCATCAGTGTGAAAACCAGCTTTGTACTCGGAGATCAAAGTTTATCTCAATATTGAAATCAGAAAATATTTCTCTCGGGTTGGTGGAGCTTACATTAATTTATTACATCATCAAACAAACTTTGCACGAGGTTCATCGGTTGTAATTAAATCTTAACGCTTTGATATTAAGGATCTTGACTAAGCAATCTGAACGGACGGAGGTGACGATGTTAAAGGTCGAGTCGTGCTTTGCTACCTGCGCCACGAATTGGCACGATCAAACGATTTGACATTTGAATGGTTAAAGTTGGGATTAGTTCGTTCTCTTGTTTAATAGTCAAGATTCTCAGATTCAAGATGACCACCAATGACCAACGAAACAAACGACTAGTTTAAGAAGTTTTTTTATTATTCTTACATGTTTATAATCGTAGTTATAAATGACAGTTATTGCGACTTGCTGTTTTCAAATCATACAAATACTTCAAATTTAAACATGTTTAGTCGTTAAATACGTTTAGTGATCGTTGTGCAAGCTGGGCTTAATTTATTTGGTTGCAAGTTATGTTGACTGCAAATGACGTCGTTTATTGGACGGGCATATCAATGTATGTATGTAATTTTCTGGAGATAATGCGTTAAGACTATGAATGCTGAGCGTATGAAAGTGAAGGTGTAATATGAAGAAATACGAGCATATCTCGCGTATTATGAGTAAATTTTGCTGTTGATTCATATTCGTACCCTTTATTCATCTTTTGATATGGTAATATTAGACAACTCGAAGATGTACAACATAATATTTTATAGGTTAACAATAATTATACACCGGTATACCACTCACATGTTTTAACTCAAACGAAAACGAAATGTATACACAAAACAAATATATAAGATTTTCAGGTTTTTTACAAACAAAACAAAATAAATAAAATGTTAACAATACTCGTGATTTGTGGAAAATGTTTTAAGGAACAGTTACTTATACATTATAGTTTATTAAACTTTGTATTTCAAATTTTTCATAAATTAACATTTAATACAAATTTTATTTAAAAAAGTAATAATGGCCAATTTGTCGAATCAAATGAGAAAAAAATTAGGGTTCCCTGTGGACCTGTAGTTAAAGGAATACCTAATCTCTAGAGTGCGCCCTTCGAATTCAGTACGAGGATGAAATTGCGTGTGGATATCGAGGACATTACAAACCGACCGACTAAACCTTGTAGATTTAAACAATATATACTATACTACAAACGTATACAGCAAAATGGACTTATTTTATCTCGTAAAACATAAATAAAAATAAATAAAATAAATATTGCTGGACATATCACACAGCGCTATCTAGCCCCAAACTAAACAGAGCTTCTACTATGGGAACCAGATAACTGATAGAATACATACATAATTTTTTTTTGTAAATACATACTTTTAATGTATAGAGAAACAACCAGACCTGGAACAAATATATGTAGATCATGCAAACATTTGTTCCGCGGCGGGAATCGAACCTGCTACCTCCTGCGTCTCAGCCGGCTATTCGCCTACTGCGCCACCGAGGTTGTCTCATAATATCATATGTCTATCATTCATCCATTTATACATGTTATGTAATTAACATGCTTATCTCGAATCAAAAACAAAAATGTAATAATTTCGTTGACGGTTTGTATTTTGAAGATGAAAAATATTAGAAATATGAGATTAAAATACACCAAAGTTTGTGTATCAACAATTTAAAGTTAACAAAAAAGCTATACAACTCATTTAAAATGAAATTAATGAATCCGCAAACAGTCATAAAGCCTCGAGTCTATTGCTGCCATATTGATAAGTTCCCAGTCACAGAAGGATTACAGACAGACAGAAATTAGGTCTTAAGAGTTTATTCTTCGACTACGATATTAAGCTTCGTCTGGTAAAATTGAGTATTTGAAATAATGATCGATGAGATTATTATTTGGTTTCTACTGGTAAACTTAATGTACAGACATTAAAATCATCATTATTATCATCAACATCTTCATCCCATATCGACTCTTTGTTTATACAAAATCTACAAAATTTTAATCTCGTCATTTTACAGTAATAGGAAATTATATTGTTGGAAAATCACTTTTTCAAAAAAAAGCTTTTATAAAATTTATAGTCAAAACCACAACCAGATTCAAATGAGCCCAAACACTAGTAGCCCACTATAATCCATTCAAGGATTCTATTGTCTAGCACCCGTCTCCATCATGAGACCACCTGAATGTACGCCAAATTTAAATGAGTATACAAAATTTCGTGTCTGTGCTGTTGAACGTTGAGGAGTTCCTTCGTCTGGAGCTAATCTAGGGTGTAGAATAAACGCATGCTTACCATAAAAATGCATTGTTATTAGAACTGAAAATGTAAAATTTCAACTTCATAAGATAAAAGGAAGTGGTTCTAACTAACAAACAAACTAACAAACAAAAAAAATATTGCAAGCTGAATAATAGCTTGTAAAACAGCAAATCAGCAGAGATCACACTAAATTACTTAATACCAAAGTTAATTACAAAGTTTTCTGTTATAGTTATAGGAATCCGTAGCTACAGCTACGTCGTAGCAATATCTACGGTAGATCGTAGCTCGCATGTATTTAAATTAATCGAGCAGATAAGAGCGGTGCGTGTGCTTCTACGTATTTTTATTGCATTCAAATAAAAAAGGGATGGGTGAATGTTATTTACCTACTGCAATTGAAAAGTATGTTATTCTTATAACCTATAGATTTAGAAGTGAATACTACAACTATGTTTCAATTTTCAATTATTTTTTTTAGCATGATGTTGTGCTCACGTATATTTAATGATTTATTTTGCACAAGTGAAACCCCCCAATATTTTTCTTACAAACATATATCAGGCCGGTAAGACACTACAATACGGGTTATGAGTAGCGTGTAAAACAAAGTTCTTTTAGCATATGTTTTAGGTAAAATATTTCAATGTTTACATGTTTTTTTAAATGAAACAATACATAAAACATTGAGCAGCTCACTCTGTTGTTTCGAACAGGTAGTGGGTGCGTTCAGTAAATATTTAATCAACGCAGATACAATGGTACGGATGATGTGTGGTCGCAGATTTTATGGTATTTCATGCGTCACCGATTACAAATCAAAAACCAATGTTTTTTTATTATTATATACTCATATTTACCATTATTTAGACCAACGACAAAGCTTGTATATCCCAATTTTATATGCCAAAGCTTTAAACATTAAGTTAAATTCTTACTTTAACTTCCACCTAAAACAATGGAAATTCAAATACTTGCAAAGGATATTTCATTCACTTTAGATCCATCATGGGCTACATTTATCTCGGCAAAGGAAGTCTCTAAAAAGCCTCAAAGCGAGGAATTTTCATATAGCGCCAGCAGAACTTTGAGAGGTCCACTTGAAGAATTTCCTTTTTAAGGATAAAGATAGGTCGTGCCAAGAATATTATAATTAGTGAATAGTCCCTCGTCTTTTGAAATTACAAATAAATGAATAACTAATGAATGTCAATATCAACAAGCTCCTGAATGGTGCTGAAACACGAAAGGGCTATAACAGAGGGAATGCAGCCCGGTGCGAGTACTCTTGATTTGACAAAAACGAGTGGAGTGCTCTCGAGTGCGGCCCTTTCAGATTGCGTTCAGTTTATTGCTCCCTTGCTATGTTTTTGTCGAGTAAGCAATGTCCTAATTATTTTTAACGCTATTATTTAGATTTTAGCAATCATTTTCACGTTGTATTAGCGTAGATTTAAGTTTTGTTTTTCATCTGGCTTAAAAAAGACATTTTTAAATTACTACCTTTTCTATATCTACAGTTAAAAAATATTTTAACTATAGTATACAATAGGTTGTTTATAATTGCATCGTTCGTCTCCGCCGTCAAGACATTTTTCAGGTGAACTTTGTCGCGGAGAATGTGAACTTCGATACAAAGATTTATCTTCCTTTTTAAACTACAACGACACTTTCTGGATATGTCTATACTACTTTCAATTGCATACTGCTGTGTATTGGATTGTCTCATATAATTTTGTTATACTGTGAATAGTCAAAGTGAGAAGTGAAATATTCAAACGGCAAGATGATGATCAAACTTCCCTCATTACTTCTAATATTCTCAATAATCGTAAACGATGCTGAACTCCAAAGACCGCAATAGTTGGTCATAACAATAAACATACAAATTTTGCTCGCTTCGTGAATTTAATGCAGCATTTTCCCCATTTGAGGGAAAATCCGGCGAAGAAGTGAAAAATGAGCGAGCAACGTTAGGTCGTGTCATCCCAGTCTGCGGACTGCGGTCTCACTTAACAAATAAGAATAATATTTTTTTGGCTTATTTCAGGTCGTTATCGGGATTAGGATGGGCTCAAAAGGATGACGCCGCAGCTCCCACTAAAACTCCTAATTTAAAACAGCGCAAGGAGCATTCAAGTTCTTTCTTCTTAAACAATCTTTCCTGGTTTCAAAAGCCACGTAGTTCATGTCTTTTAAAAGTTTAATAACTTAGCTCACGTTTGACCACGATCTCGCCTAATGGTAAGCGATGATGCAGTCTACGATGGACCACGCGTGCCTAGAAGAAACCTATTCCTGGCGCGCAAGGTATTGACTCACTTCTTGCTCACTTTTTATAGGTTTGAGATTTTTAAATTCAACATCAGAATTTGTAAAATTTTCATGTAAATTAAACAAAATGCGTTTAAAATCACCAATTATAAAACAATGTTGTCGTAACTGGTGTAGAAATAAGGTTAAATTGAATAATTCGGGAAAAGATATCGTACAAGAATGGCCGTTTCGGCTTAACCGTAATTTTGAGGAAATAAAACCAGCAATTTCCTTTGAGTTTTATTTAACTTTGACCATAAATTCTCGGCATACTGTACTTTATTTTTTGCGGGGTTAGAATTATGAATGAAGCGTACAATCTTAAAAACTATAGCATCGTCTCAAGGAAAAAATACAACCTGGATGAACATGGATGTAATTTTGTAGACTAAACTTAATATTACTGCAACTTTAATATTACTTACTAAAGAATTACGCAAATGTAAGTAACCTTAATTAGAAAATTGATAGATAGTGATGATAACTTTGAGGATTAAAACTACATAATCCAAAGAGAAATGGAATTTGTATAATTTGGCTCAATATAGAAGCGCCAGAGCGAAAGGGCACTCCCTAAAATGAAAGTTAATAACGAGTTTACACTACAAATCCCATCCCAACTTCCCCGTTTCCATTAAAATAGAGCCGCCACAAAGGAGTGGAAATGCAGAAATGGGAAATAGTGGATATTCGGTGGATATTCGTACGTAAGTACACCTTTATATGTACATTATAAGTATTCACTGTACTCCCCTTACCTACATGATACGGCGTCTTTCAGTAATGGGATAGAATTCAAATGAAGTAAAATAAGAAGGCCCAATGGGTTGGAAATCGAATCAATAAAGCGTTGCCGACGATTTCTTTATGGATGACTAGCTGTATCTGCTCGCGGCCTACTCGTGTGGCGCCGGGATAAATAGTAGCCCGTGTATAATCATACAACTATTACGAATTTGTTACTTATTTTCTATACCGAACCATATTTTACTAAATATTAATCTGATCAATGTAACTCTTTTCATTATCCTTTATCCTACATCGCAACTGCTCAAATAAAAAGTTTAATCTATTAGCTGCAATCATTCTATCGTCACGTACGTTTTATACGCTCATACCCATTTGGATTAAAATAAACACAGCCCAATTGTAATATGGATATTGGATTGGACCGCGGAACACAGAACTATAAGTAATATTACTTCATCGGAGGCGGTGAATGTGAGTGTTTTGTTAGCCTTATTTTATTGTTTGTATCAATATTTATATAGTATGATGTAACCAGTGTGCTTAGATAATACAAACTGATAATAGTTAGTCGTCACTTCCCCCATGTTTAGTAATCCGAAGTTCAGACAAAGTTGACTAAAACTTCAGGACGGCCATTTGTCCAGGAAGTTATGTCTGGATTAATCCAAATGCCAAAGTTGCCTGTTGGTACTAAACGACGAAATCTGTTACGCATTTATCCCGCTTGTTATAGCAAGATATTTGCTGATATATGAGCATCAACTCTTCTACCTATTTTCTATATTTTGTTAAATTGGAGCATCACAATAATCCGCGGTGCTGGCCCAATATCAGGCGAATCGTTGGATCTTCCGAGCTAACAATATACGGTTCGGCTTTACCTTTAAAATTATATTTGAACTCGGGCCAAATTTTCTCAGCAACAGTGGAATGGGAAATTCCTTACAGGCAAACGAGTAAAATACGAAGCTACTGAGTACGATTGATGCCGAAATTTGTTTACCTTGCAGCTTTTACAGCCATCGATACCTGTGACGGTAAACGAGGTTTCCGTTGAAAGTAAGACACAAGAAACATCAAAGGGCTTTGATGGCAAAGCTTTGATGGGAAATGATGCCGCAAATATGATTATCCTCTGGCTAAGAAACATTAATGCTTTACTGGTGTAGTGCCATAGGTTGAGGGTACATTTGACATTATAATTTTTTAACGCGAAGTGTTCGGCTTGCTTCTGTATGTTAGAGAGATCTTACATAACGCCTTACGAATTCTCTCACTTACGCCTTTTAAATGTGAATTTATGAGTACGTAAATCTCAAGTAAGCGGCTTAAGATTTTGGGAAATATTTTTTACAGTGCCCAATCGGCACGATGAACAGGAGGTACTGTTTTTGTAAAAAGTGTTTTATGTGCATACGAACGACCTTATTTTAGTACATCAAAAGTATGACCTCTTTGTCCTATAAAAATGCGTATTATTATTTGCTTAGCACTCACACACTTGCGGTTTCATTTGGTACATTGTAAGAGGATTTTAGGATGCTTGAAGAACAGACCCTGGCACTAA
The DNA here is from genome assembly GCA_963924445.1 of Philereme transversata. NCBI lineage: Eukaryota > Metazoa > Arthropoda > Insecta > Lepidoptera > Geometridae > Philereme > Philereme transversata. The sequence goes on from OZ004353.1 coordinate 13,858,440, forward strand.
GCCAACTGATGCTTAGCCTATTATTACTAGTGCAATACTGCCCAAGAGACAAAATGTACTGAATCGAAGCTGTATTACGAACAAGTACTTTATTCCTTCTGCTGGGCATTTTATTTATCTTTAACAATGGCAGTTTATTGACAAAAATTAAAAAAAAGTATGAATTACATCAATATTCAAAATACGTGAACAAGTTTGTAGCTGAGTAGAATCAAGAAACTTACACAATAGAAAGGCCAATGTTTCAAAGAAAATTATGCCATATCTTTCTTTAGAAAAAAACTTACCAATAAGATAAGTTTCATATCCCCACGCGTTAGCTGCGGCTATGAATCTAAGTTGTTTCTCGTGTAAATTTTGATTTATGCTCCGAGCTTGAATCCAGCGGTCGGTCTGACGAGACGACCCTCTTTACTTTACAAACGCTTCAGAATACGAGATACGTTGCCGAGATGCTTTGCCCTCACACTTCTGTATGATGTAAATGTAGCTAGAGCTTGCTTTTACTTAAATGTTGTTGAAACATTCAACTAACCGGTACGACTTGGTTTACATACAATATGTTTCGGATTTGTTTCGGATCTAATAAGAATTTAACTATGAATCAAAAATAAGGTTGTTTAATGTTTATAAACCAGAACAAATATTGCTGTTCATGATATGATAGTCTAAACAAAACCAATCAAAAATAATTATTGATCTACTTTAATGTATTTTTTATATATTGAACACTAGCTGTTGCCCGCGACTTCGTACACGTTACACTACTAAATGTGTAGGTAACCTAAAAATAAAGCTAAACTCGCTGTTGCAGGTTGACTTGACACCCCATAGTCATCCCATGGGAACTGATTTATGGGATAAAAGGTAGCCTATGTGGTAATCCAGGTTATAATCTACGTATATACTAAATTTCATCGAAATCGGTTCAGCCGTTACGACGTGATTGAGTAACAAACAAACCGACATTCAAACTTTCACATTTATAATATATCGAACATCGAACCGGAACATTGAACATGAATATTTAGACGCACAAGCTGACGGGCCTACTGGTGTTAAGTGGTCACTGTAATTTCTACTTTTCTAGAGTTACAACAAGTGTTTTCTTACGAAACTATTTTTTGATCGAGGCAATCGAACCTACGACATTCGTAATCTAAACAAATATTCGACTGGATATTGGTCCCTACAATTTCCTTAGGATCTGCAAAATTTATAGCAGAAAAATGGTTAAGAATTTCCTTATGGTCGATCTTACGACTGAGCCAGGTATTTTTTATGGATTTATAAATAGCATGTAATGTCTAGCTTGTTTATTACAAAGGCACGCTCACAGCTTGTAAGTTGCGCCTAAGTATTACGCGTTTTATCACAACGCATGTAATCTGCATCACATGGTGCCTGTTTGCAAAAAAATATTACAGAGGTATCAAATGATTTGTTCATAAGTAGCAAGAATCTTGTTAAAATAATGAATCTATCATCAAATTAATCACACAATAAATACAAAAGTTTTTATGTGGTGACAGCAAGTTGAAGATTGATAAAACTTAAAAATTTCAAAAACTTAAACCTTTATTAGACTTAGAAGTCTAATAAAGGTAATAAATAGAAAGAAAAAATATATCTGTAATAATTGCCGATTCTCGAAACAGGGTATTAGGAAAACATTATTATTCAGCGTATGGCACGTAATTTTCTTTTCATACAAATCATTATCTAATTATACCTTCAAATTCAGAATATAAATGAGTACGCTTTTTTAAATCTTCGAATATAATATCTGCATTCCAATACCTCTTACCATAATTGGATACGCTATTAACTCGCACTGAGAGTAAAGCACACTACGACAATACGCTTTCCGGTATCGACCAATTCTTGCCAAGAAATACCTTCAAGATTTTTATACCACTAAATCAGTGTACATTTTAGGAATGTCCTTTAAAAGGTTTGCAGTGTAACTGTTCGATTCCGGGACCGGTCAGAGGAATGTGATGCGCTATCGACTCGCATATTTATAGAGGGAGGCGACCGTGCGATGCGGGCACAGATCAGACAGAATCCCCCCGCCCCGCAGCCTTCGCACTCCAGGCTTTCCCATTACAATGTCATTGAAACATTAGCTAATACGACAAAGGATGGATATGCTCAGCTTAGTATTTTTTAGACAAAAGATTGTGGGTTTTTTAAGTGATTTTTTTTATTTATAGTATTTTTGTTCCGGTCGTAGTGTCTCATTGCTTTTATGGAGAATTATCAGAGTTTTCTTTTGTCTTTTCCGTATTTTGTAATGTTTATTTGTTTGAAAACATAATTTATTGATTGAAAGCGAACGCCCCTAAAGAAAGCTTATCAACTTCTATTATATTCAAAAAATCCCATTTTTATGAGGTATGTGGACAAAAATATTAATAAAATGCTTAACTTATGCTTAACATAATGCTTAGGCAGAGAGTGTTAATTAAAGCGATCACGAGCAAACAATACAAAGGAGTGTAGCGTCATGGGCATAGCGTCTTGCGTTGCGGTATTTCACCTCTATACAAACGTTTTGCTTGTATTTTGTGTTTAAGCCATCAGATTTTTTAAACACGCTTTAAAAACTACGATTTAATAACTACTGGCGGGATCAACCCAGGAGTGTTGTACGTTACGCAATTAAGTAAATAATCCAAGAAAAAAAAATTATAAACAATTCATTAAGAAATCTAAATTTAAAATTTTCAAGAAAAATTATTTGAATAATGTTAAAACTAACTTTCTCTTCTTTTTTTACTAAAATAGTTAAAAAAATATAAATACATAATACGCTTTTGTAGTTAGCTGAACTAAAAAATTGAAAATAAATAATAGTTTGAAAACACATTTTTGTAGATAACCGAACTAAAATGTAGAAAATAATATCTGTCAATAAAATATTTATAGTAATTTTATTGACATCAAGCAAAGCACTCCAGGTTTTTTTATAATGAAATAATTTTTTTGTTAATCACACTATTCTTAATTTAAATTTATTTAAAATTATTTTTTACTTATTATTTCGGTTCTCTACAAAAGCGGGTTTTTATAGTTTTTTAAACTATTATTTATTATAATATCGGACGATGATGTCGTCACATAGCAACTAAGTTATGTTTGTTAAATAGAAACAAATCATAGAACCTTTCTAGCTTATAATTGACATTATCTTGTTACTTGATGTTCCGAAGTTCTGGAAAGTCAAGGAAATGTTATGGTAAAAAATCCTCGTATAAACGAATTACAACAAACACATCGATCAATAAGAATATAAATACTTCCTCCTGATTTACTTTCCTCTGCTACAGTGGACAGTAAATCAGGTGAAAGCATTTCATATCATATTCTATTCATCTTTCTATGAATTATAGAATTCATAGAAAGATGAATAGAATATGATATGAAAATACGAAAGAGTAATAGCGATGGGTATTGATAATTTACTATTTTCACTATACTTTTTTGAAAACATCACGAACTTTTCATGTTTAAAACGAAGCGACAAGAGTATTATATTGTGCTCTTTTCTCTACTCATTTGTTTTGTCAAGCTATCCTTATTTGTTCCTTTTCTCGAAATATTTAATTTCGAACTCTGTTAGTTGCACCAGCAATTTTACCAGCGATACATTCACAACATCGTTGAGTAGAGATTATATTGGTAAATAAATAATAAAGAATATTATCACATTGATGCTACAAAACAAAAATACGCGAATATCCCGTCAATATAAGACCAGTGTTGAAACTGTGGTTTATTTGTACGGTGTCGAGGGGGTGGTATTGTTGGGCGCGGGCGGGCGGGGCGCGGGGCAGGCGGGCGCGCAGGGCGGCAGTCCTTGCCGCGCCGCGCCCGGGCCCACCGCCCGACTCCACCGCTTTACGTAATGATGCTCGCGCCGAGCTGATGGCCGCGCTCGTATGGTGGCTGGCGGCCTGCTGCCTGCTCCGCGCCGCCACCGCCGGCAATCCCGACGCCAAGCGACTCTATGACGATCTACTCTCCAACTACAACAAACTGGTCCGACCCGTCGTCAACACCACCGATGTTCTGCGCGTCTGCATCAAACTCAAGCTTAGTCAACTCATCGATGTCGTAAGTTTCTTCCAGCTCCCGCGCTGGTTTCTTATTTTGCTTTAATATAAACACTAACAGCCTTACAAATACGCGCTTTGATACGCATCAGGCTGACCTATATCTAGGAGTGCATACCCTGCACTTGCGCGCCGCATTTGGAATTTAAATAGAAGAGAATTGTATCAACGTCTCAGGCATGCGACCCAGTTTTTGTATGACACTTCAGTTTTACAGAAATCTAGCATCTAGTTCGGGTATGTTTGTGTTAGTTACACACGGGACCTTTGTAATTTTTCTCTGCCGCCGTCCTGTCTCGTGGCTCTATGCAGGCACGGGCTTCTGATTTGTATCATAAATCACCCCCATTGAAAGGGATCGTTTTTCTTTGGATGTCAGATCCATCATCTAAGGAATTTCAAAAGTAATTGGTTTAGCTAAAATATTAAGTCTTGTCCGATCTTGGTCATCAACTCTGTCATTTACAACACTTATCAGCAAAGTTTTGTGTGCTAATGTGCTAAATGTGTAGGTTGCCGCAAAACATTAAAAAGTTGTTTATAGTGATTACAGTCAGCTAGTGTGTAAGTGTGATTCAAAAACAAGTTAATTATGTTGCAAGATACTAATCAATAACATGAACGAAGTATAGTAAAATAAAATGTTAAGCACGCGCTTTTTTGAGTTTCATCGAATAAATTCACAAATTATGAACAAATTATATTTTCCACAGGAACCACAAAAATGCCATGAACTTTGCCGTTTCCTCTCATATAAACTGGTAGGTAATAACATAAAACCGTTGAAAATTGAGGCTGATTACATATATCTAAAAAGTTAAAGCTACCGTGTAGATACAGAGTAATCGGATATAGCTTTTTATAGCACGTACCTACGGAAGAATATTCTGTCAGATTCCTCGTAATATCAAATAACACTCTCGGAAAATATTATTTCCAAATAGTGCGTTGCAGAACAAAACAAATATTATATACCTTATAGTGCTCACAATGAACAAATCGATTAACATTATAAGTAACTTTTAAACAAAACTTTTTTGTATTGTTAGATTATAAATCCCATTACTTACTATCTATAGTTAATATTTAAAACATGAAAGTACGGATGTTCGTTTCTGACTTAACAGCGAACACTTTAATGACTGTAGGTAAAGATATATTGGGAACCATGCATTAATAAAACAAAGTTCGTGACCTGGAATAGCACTTAAGCTACTTTGCCCTAGTAATGGGACTACATTGGCAACAGTTTGTTTAAACGACAAAGTCTAAGCGAGCTAAGGAAATTGTCAATAAACAGCAGCACGGTTTGGGCATGTTTAAGATGGTTTTTTAAAACTATAAAGAAATTCAAATCGTACGGGAATATTTTACAATAAATCTGCCCTTGTCAGTGATATAAAGTTTAGTCCAACGGGAAATAGCTTCAACAAAACTTTACATTCACACTATCACACTATCTAACACACAGCAAAAGTTTTCTGTTTTGTTCAGACTAGCTGAAACTTTCTACTATCTTGTTTGAACACCAGAGTGAACCCTCCGAGGTAATTTGTCAAAAATGTAGTCAGGCTTTACTTTGATTAAGGGATTAACCGAGGTCAAGCTTAGATGGTAGCCTCGACTTTAATATGAGAAGCTTGCATCGTGACAACAATGAAACAAAGGGGACGGACGTTACTGGTCGTACAATTGCAGACATTGCGCCGTTACAGCTCACGTGACGACGCCAACGTGACGGGCCGGGTCAGGTCACGTTCCCGGATAATAGGCTAATTCAGGAATTTTCCTCTAACAACAAACTATTTTGAAGGATAATGCGAAGGTGCGTTTTTAGTTCCGAATAGCACTAGAAAAGGTCAATCTTTAAGCGCCCTTCTGTATTTATACCTACTGATGTTTAAATTTGTTACAAGTACAAACAATTTTTCTTGAGGTCACTATTAAATTGACTTACATAAATAAATAAATATAAATATATATATTGCTGGACATTTTACACAGCGCTATCTAGCCCCAAACTAAGCAGAGCTTGTACTATGGGAACCAGATAACTGATAGAATACTTATATACTTTTTTTTTGTAAATACATACTTATAATATATAGAGAAACAACCATACCCTAAACAAATATCTGTAGAACATGCAAACACTTGTTCCGCGGCGGAAATCGAACCCGCTACCTCCTGCGTCTCAGCCGGCTATTCGCTCGCTGCACCACGGAGGTCGTCAATAATACTTGCTTTTTATATAATATTTGCTCATCCTTTAAAATAAGAAAACATATATAAAAGTAGAGTAAATAAAGTTACATAGTTTATTTGGTACAGATGACAAATTCAATCTTGTGTGAAGTTAACCGCCTATTCATACCTTTGTGGATTCTTCGAGTTTCATCAGAAAATTTCATTATTTAACGACCTGGAAAGATGGAGGCCCTATATTGCAAATTACTTTCTAACTTCCCAAGTGTGTCAGGCTCTTTTTGTGGTTGAAGATAATTCAAAATTGTCACGCGCTTCTTTCTTGTAGTAACACTAATTCACACTAATATTGAAAATTTGGATGTTTATTTATTTATTTGTTTGTTTGTTACCCAATCACGTCGTAACGGCTGAACCGATTTCAATAAAATTTAGTATGAACGTAGATGAATTACTACATAGGCTACTTTATATTTCAGGTCGCTTGGGATAAAAATGGGGTGTCAAGTAGCAAAAGCGAGTTTAGCTTTATATCTAGGTTTACTACACATTTAGTAGTATAACGCGTACGAAATCGCGGCCAACAGCTAGTTTGTTTATAAAACTGTTTCCGAAACAAAATCTACGTGTTTTAAAACAAATGACTGTTTCTGAAACAGGTAAAGCTGTTGTGATAAACACTATGTGATCTGGATTTATCTCCACAACATTGTTTCTGTAAAGATCTACGTGGTGCTATTTTCACTAAAAACGAGATATTTACCGTGATTTGTGAGTTTTTGAGAAAATTACACAAAAGAATTGATTTCCACTAGAAAAGTATTGTGTGGTTTTATGAAACCACGGTAAAAGTGAAACTTTGTTTCACATTATAGACATTTTTCCTCGTTGGCACAAATGAGTAATAGTCTATACACTACACGGTCAGCTGATGCGAACTATAGGCGCTGCTATATTGGCCTCGGCTGCTCTGACGAGCGCCTTTCACTTTATCCCTACTCCGCGGCCGACCGTCACGCGACATGCAACACACAGACGAAAAAGTTTGAGACGATGTAATAAAAGTTTCACTTTAAAAACCAGGAGTGTATATAAGAGACTGTAGTTGTTCGTATATGGGTCAACCCATACGGGCAATAGCTTGTCGGGTGAAGGAACACATCAGGGCGGTGAAGAATATAGACAAACAAAAGTCATAGCAGAACGTTTGCTTCGGGCTCAAACCACTGGATCGAGCTACACAACCCACAGGTAATCTCAACTGTGCGACATTACATACCAAGACTGGTTCAAGAGGCAATTGAGATTACCAAACACAAGAATTTAAATCGTGAAGACGGTTTCCAACTATCTGGAGCCTGGAATCCTGTGGTGAGAATGTGTAAGAACCGAAGAAGTCACGTGCCAGTTACGCGTCCTGATACCGTGAGTGTTGTGTGTCGGAATCAAGTTATAAATAAATAAAATAAATACATATTGCTGGACATTTCACACAGCGCTATCTAGCCCCAAACTAAGCAGAGCTATGGGAACTAGATAACTGATAGAATACTTAAATACTTTTTTTTTATAAATACATACTTATAATATATATAAAAACACCCAGACACGGAACAAATATCTGTAAATCATGCAAACATTTGTTCCGTGGCGGAAATCGAACCCGCTATCTCCTGCGTCTCAGCCGACTATACGCCCACTGCGCCACGGAGGTCAAGAATGAAACCGGAGGTAGCAATAGTATTAGTGAATTCATTTCTAGCAAGAGACTGAGAAAGGGGGTAGATCGATGTATCTGCCAATAACCATCCATTCGCAAAGAGTTGAGTTTATCCGTGATCATGGCGCATGCAACTGCGTCGAATTATCGAGATACTCAAAAACTCACAAATCATAGTAAATATCCCGTTTTTAGTGAAAATAGTGTTCATAATCATGGTAGTTTCAAGTTTTATCTGCGTGGTGTTTTACAAACTGCGTATTTGAAACATTGTTTCAGAGAATAAAAAAGAGGTATTTACGCTAGTATGAAAACCCGTAGGTAGTCTTTGGTTTTTGAAACTTTTTATAAATATTCTTCAAGATAAATAAGAGATAGGTATTATCTTTTTAAATTTTTAATAAAATATTTCATCGGTACGTAAACGAAGTTGCAGCGGATATTTTACAAAAAATCTGTATATGAATAAATTAATTTGTTATCTGGTTGTCAATGTACAAGCTTTGATTAGTTTGGGCTATATAGCGCTGTGTGAGATATCCAGAAGTATTTAATAATATGTTTAATTTGTTAAAAACTAGTTGACCCGCCGAACTTCGTATCGCCTTGACATACATATGACGCGGGCTGCCAATAAATTAATCGGCCATCATTGGCTACATCTACGTATGAGAAAATGAATTTTCGTCATAATTTTTTTTAGAGTATATTTTTCCAATATTTTAATAGCTATTCTGCTGTTCTTGAGTTATAAATGGTGTAACTAACCCGACTTTGTTATATATATATATAAGATATAAGAAATAAATATCTTTGTGATTTAAAGAGCAAATAATTCATGAAACAAACACATTGTATATCGTTCTGCGACCATAAAACCACTCTTAAACTCGCATCTATTCTTATTTAATTACCAGGATCCACTTATTAAATAAATTGGAAATAAAAACAGAACCGCCATATTGCGCCTCTAAAAGCATTCTCCGGGAACTTAATTGAAGGTGGCGTAATTTGTCTCCTGTTATTTCCTTATACGGGGAGTGCCGTCCCGTCGAGGCTAAAATATATTAGTGCACTATAAGGCAGACGTTCTAATAAATAGAACAAAAAATTGTAACAAGTACCTAATCACAGTATAATATTTTTTGATATTTTTTTTTTGACTGCCTCCGTGGCGCAGTGGGCGTATAGCCGGCTGAGACGCAGGAGGTAGCGGGTTCGATTCCCGCCGCGGAACAAATGTTTGCATGATCTACAGATATTTGTTCCGTGTCTGGGTGTTTTTCTATATATTATAAGTATGTATTTACAAAAAAAAGTATATAAGTATTCTATCAGTTATCTGGTTCCCATAGTACAAGCTCTGCTTAGTTTGGGGCTAGATAGCGCTGTGTGAAATGTCCAGCAATATTTATTTATTTATTTATTTAATATTAAAAATTTGAAAGTTTGGATGTTTATTTATTTGTTATTTACTCAGTCCCGTCGTAATAGCTGAATCGATTACAATGACATTTTCTTTATAGATAGATTGTGAGTCGGATTAAAACAGACTTTTTATTGACAACCACGGGTGCGAAGAGCGGAAGATAGTCTGTTTATAATCGTAAACCCCGTTTAACCGTTCAACCGTTAAAAACCGACTGCCTTTTAGCGGATCACTTTGATACCTTACTGGAATCGTCACGTCAAGATATTGCTTTTGATACCTTCGTTCAATATTTGGACGAAACAAATGTTCAAATGCGAGACATAACTGTATATTAGTGTAAATAGTGTATATTGAATAGGGGGTGGCTGCCATTTGTTTTTTCATTTCTGTCCTTTATTACTCATCATGAAATAATTGTTTTGACACTCCATATAACTAATTCCACCGAGTTGTTAAGTTACTACGAGGTAAATAATATTAAAAACATTCAAACTTACAACGAAAGGCACTGTAGCTAAAAATAACCCTCATTCAGCAGTCAGGCAAAAACAAGTAGACGTGAAGCAAAAAATCGTAATTACATTGGTTCTCCGCAGCTTTCGACGTGCAGGTAGCTCTTCCGTCGATGTTACATACGAGAAGTGGACTTATTCATATTTATTAGGCTGCTGTATGCATTTACAGAAACGGCATGGAGCAGTTCGAAATAGAATAAAGATTGCTTCCCACGGTCGGTAAATATTGCAGACGGACGGAGACAAGCTCGCACCGACGCGTCGCACCGTGGGAGAGATACCATCTGTGGTATCTCAGACACGTCATTCGTGCGAGCTCTTATTCTCTGTCGCACAAATGACAAAATGGCTTTGAATCTCGGATTCGCACAGACAGACACGCATAGTGGGAAGTGCCTCAGTGTTGTGCGTGGTTGAAACACCCCTATTAAATAAATAAAATAAATACAATCCCACAGACTGATTTAGGAGTCAAAATTATAACTTTGCTTTTCGCGAGCGTTTAATTTTGGAAAATAAATTATTTGTATTTATTTCAGCCCTATTTTAGTGTCGAGGCTTAATAAATATAATGAGTTTACCTAAGACAAACAAGCAACATACAAGCATATACAAAGTACATATAAAACAGTTGAGCGTATCTACAGAAAAAGAAAATATAAATAGAGGCTTTTTATCTGGAACAATATAAATAAAGACAAAGTTGTCGGCGCCTATCGCTGCTGGTTGTGCGAGAGAAATCTAATATCCTTCGGGGATACAGCAGTCGGTGATAGCGGCTCGCCTGGTGGAAAATAAAATATTCGCCAATGTAGATTCCGTTTAGATATAACTCTAAACTCGCATTATAGCTAATACTGACTTATAAGTTGGTTTATGGGAATATTTTGATTTTTTTTTTTTTTTTTTTTTTTTTTTTTTTTTTTTTTTTTTTTTTGAATTTTAACTATAATAAGCTGAGTAAGCGATTAGATCTAGATCTATTCTGTACGAGTGTCAGTTTAGCTACACTGCGGCTAAACAGGTCTTACAATAAAAAACTATTTTAAAAAACAAAAATTTGTAAGGAAATTTTTAAACACGCGTTAAACATTGTTTAACTTATTGTTACAAGGAGGAGAATTTTTTAGCGGTACAAATACGTTGACTTTTGAATGAATGAATGAATGAAATACTCTTTATTGCACACCAAACAAAACTACAGTAACAAAGGAAATAAACAATAAATAAAACATAAACAGAATCCATAAAATAAAATGTACCTATTGATTATACTAATATACATAAACTTAAATACATACAAATAATATATAAATAAACTACACTACATATGGAGGATAAATAACATAAACACTAACTAGCAGTTACGAGACAATTAAAGGAAATGGTTGTATACCTTGACTTTGAAAATAGTAAGACATTGGGACGACCTTATGGACAAAGGTAAGGCGTTCCACAGCCGCACAGCTTGTACTGTGAAGGACCATAAAATTGTGAATTATGGACGGGAGTTCGAAGCCGTAGAGCTTCGGAAGAACGAAGGCTTCGAGAGCATGCCTGATACAGAAACTTGAAACGCTCCTTTAGATAAGAAGATGAAGTGGGATTAAAGAGAATGTTACAAAGAAGTGTTAGAATATGTGGCGACATTCCGGCGAAGACGGATAGGGAGCCACTTGAGTTTAGCGCGGAATTCTGAGACATGGTCATACTTGCGCAAGCCGAATATGAATGTTTGTTAAGAATTTTTATAGCTCACTTCACATTTTGTTTTTATTATGTTGTTGAATAATATTATAATAAATTGTATGCTTCCAGTTCATGTAAAATTTATCGTTGAATTTTTCCAGAAATTTCGATAAATTATTTCGAAATAAACCGGACGTAAGTGACAAAAATTTTAACTAAAAGTAACATTACATACAATACTATACATGTGTGCATGATTATTTAACTAAAGTAACCTTCGACCCCTGACTTTCCTTTTGTAATAAGCCCACCGTAAAACAACACTTGACCACTTAGAAGGCTGTGATATAATTCAATGTGGCCACAACGCACCCCAGTGAGTTCAAACTTAGTGAAACATAAAATATTAATGTGGGTGACGAAACCCTGCAAATACTTTCACTGTTTTATCCTAAAGATATGAGGAAACATAAAGCGTGAGCGTGATGTGATGTGTTAGTTTATTCCGTTAATTATTTTTTTGTTATGAATTATTTTTTTAGTATCCGTACTTTTATTTTATTATTGTTTTATATTTCAATCATGCCATTTATATGAATTTATGATGTACCTAGAATATTTAATTAATGTAATATTTAGTTAATGTGTTAATATTTTCCAATTTGTAAGCTCGCAGTGTAACTTGGTTTAAAAACTTTTTTAAACCGCTATCAACACTTATATTGGTTACTGCTAGTGGTATTTTGAAAGCGTTTCCGTACTTCGGAGGGAATTGCATGGATTTTGGTCTCGATCAAGTCATGTAAGAGGGTATTGGGCGGCTTGAAAGCTCACGACACTAGATTGGCCACTGGCCCTTAAAATAACTTAGTAAATACGGTATGTTATAAGGAAACTCTTAACTATTTCCTCATTTGTAATTTTTTCCCTGGTGGAGTCGAAGAATCTGTATTTGCAGGTACCTCGATATTACTTTGGCGCAAAGAGAAAAGTTATATCTCACGCCTACGCGAGCAAATATCCATCAAATAAGAACTTTCAGAATGTTTTACCGAATCAATTTTGCATTTCTATGTTTTCTTTCTTTTGCTTAATTAAAAGGGTCTTACGATTATAACCAATTTCTTAACTACATCTAGATCTTTAAAATGTAAAGAGGTTTGTACAGGGTAGGGAACGCATCGACAATACCCCGGGTGTTGCCGGTGTTAATAGGCGACGTGACCGCTTACCATCAGTTTTCTCACAAATAACATAAAAAAATTGTAGTAGTGTTCTACTTATCGTTTGTTAAGTTAAATTCGCCTAAATGAAAGGGACCTATTATGAAGTATTTTTTTGTATGCATCTAGATTTTTATAGATGTAGACCACGCCTTGGCAAGGATAGTATAAGACGCCCGCCGGTTGGTGGATAAGCCAAAGATGTCTCAGTGGCGCACCATGGGAGTGACCCAAGTCCAGCAGTGAATTGTTACAGCAAAGAATACTTACTGCTACTACGTAAAGAAGCGGCACACTTACAGTAAATATCCACACTAACGAATCGCCTGCGGACAGGCTGCTGTAGAAGTAATAAATAATTTATTCAGATCGTTTGTATGGAGTGGCAGGGACCTGGTTATATGTGATCAAATGATGAGATGTAGTCCAAGGCAACTATTTGGTCTTTAAATACCGACGCGAAGAGTGTTACAAGTTGTAAGTCTTTGTGTGTCCGTGGAACGATTAAAATACGTTTTTTTGTTTAAAAGTTTGGTGACCAACAGTTGCTAGTGAATCATAAGTGTAAGTTTTGGACGTGACCTTGTAATTATTTTACATCAAGAAAATTTTAATAAATGTGTTTTCGCTTCATTTACTTTGCTTTCAAAATTAAAATTAATTAAATATAGGATTATATGAAGCTAACTAAGGTCACAATACGGTCAGCGGATCTTGGCGTTCGTGAAGTTAGCAGCGGGACCACAAAAATGGTTTTGTGTCACTGCGTAAGGTCGTAATTTGTCTTCCGCAGTCAAACGGCTAACAGAAGACAAGATCCGTCAATCGTATTGTACACCTATGGATCTTTAAGAACTAAGTAGATAGATGGATAGATAATTATTTATTACACACCATAAAACAATACAATTTGTTCCGTGTCTGGGTGTTTTTCTATATACTATAAGTATGTATTTACAAAAAAAAGTATATAGGTATAAGTATTCTATCAGCTATCTGGTTCCCATAGTACAAGCTCTGCTTAGTTTGGGGCTAGATAGCGGTGTGTGAAATGTCCAGCGATATTTATTTATTTAATTAAAAATAACAACGTAAATATATGTGATACAATTGGCGGCCTTACTTATCTCGATCTCTACCAGATAACCTTTTGATGGAATGTACGGTGTGGACATTACCTGGGGTGTAATGGTGTACCTGCTACATACTAATACTACTGTTATTTAGACATAATACGGTGTTTACACATTCGCGCTCGTCACACGCGTCGGTGCTCGTTGTTTGAGCCGCTAACGCCCGCCTCACGTGCTCACACTTGCATTGGTCATCACGACCTACGTATGTGTGGCTGCGTTTAAAACCTATGGAGTGACTCGCACGCTGCATGTGCTGCGGTCGTTATACTCGTACTGCGTAGGTACTAGGTAAATAGTTAAGCAACAATAAAAATATTATTCTAATAATATTTTTTCTCATTTTAGTAATACTAAAAATACCATATCTTTAATGATTCTAGCAATGTCTATGACAAATTGAATAACGCAAATATTATTAATGGATGCAAATATCTTGAGTTAACCATATTTGCATTGGTGAGTAATCATCGAGTCGCGTCTTGAATAGCAATTCATTACTGCAGCCGAGGTTGAATACTGATTATTCTGTCTCGCAGCTATTTCTAGTTCATTCCGATATCTATTCCGAATATCTATAGGACGTCCCAGAATATGTAAGTGCATGCGAAAGGGGTCATTCATTTTACACAGAGAACAACTTGCGTTATTTATCGAACTTAAAAATAAAACTTAAGAGAATGCTTCCTAGTATTAAGTTCGCATATGTACAGATAAATACATTTTTGTTCAATAAAGAATTTTCAATCAATCATAAATAGATAGTATCAATGAATCAGCCATTTAATTAGCACTCAAGTCAATATTTTAATACGATTTAAATAAGTCCTAGGTACATCGTGTCAGAAACAGCTGAGGTTAAATGTGAAAGGTTGTTCTGGAACACATTTTACCAAAACTTTAAAGAAGTATATCAATTATATTCTTAAAAAAAGTTGTTCATTTTAATTTTTATCGCTCCCATCGTGATACGCCACATCACAGAGACAGATTGTACATTACCTGCAACCGGTAGGTACCTACAATATCTACAGCAGGTAGAGGTTATAAAGGTATCTAATGGAAGCCAGTAGATACCTGCTTCCGTTTTCGGACAAAGCTTAAAAGCTTTAAATGAAAAAGTATAAAACAAGAGCAAAGGTCTACAAAACGGAAATTTGAAAACTTTAAGTTAGTAAAAGGAAATGAGAGAAAACTAAAGGGTGTAAATATTTTCTCATTGCATAAAGTTTTGTCCCGTCTTAGGTTATTTGGTAGTAAATTTATTTATCTTTAGGTGCGACTTCATTTTGTGTGTTTTGTTTTACTTACCTTTTTATGAATTAATGGGATTTTAATAATAATAATAATAAAACGAGTTTCAAAATAAATATGTCTGAATAATAATTTAAAAAAATGTCACCGCTGACACATTCAATTTTCTCGGAGATTTTCTGATTTTATTTAAATAAATTTTCCGAACTATTTACAACCCTGTGCAATAACTAAATTCAACAATGGTTACCTACGTATATTTGCACCAAATCAATAAAACGGCTTCTATTGCACCTTTTTTCGGCTATAAACATTTAATACTACGAGTATTGTACGTGGTAGACACAAAATGTCACATGGCTATTTTTTCCAAGATCAAATAATAAAAATAAAACAACGATCGAAAATCACGTGAAAGCAAAAACAAGTGGATACTCAATGTACGCCCACCACCACACGCCTCGTCAAGCTCCGTGTCGTCCTCCGGGTTGACATCTATGATACCCCGGACGCCAGCTGCATGTCAAGCGATGAGAGCGGGTCGCTGCCACCGCCTCCACTGCCGCGACCACCTGCGCGGCGAGGGTGACCTTCGCTGTCGGCTGGCTCGGCGCCGGGCATGCCTCAGCTCTACCACAAAGTGCTTCACACATCACCATTTCCATTTTCATCCCGTAGAGCACGCTTGTGGCGAGCGTTCGGTGCGTGGCGACACCGCGGAGCCCCATTACTCCCTGGAGTTGACAGAAACCTTGGTTTGCCTTAGTTGGCCGGTCAAGGTTGGAGGCGCAAGAGCGGAACCTTTGCTCCAAAGTTTGAAGTGTTAAAGGCATAAAGCCAGGAAAAAAGCGCTTAGTGAAACTGCAGCACCTCTCAAAAACCTTTAACCGCCCATACCAACGTTGCCCCTTACGCTGCCTTCTATTGGCGGCACTTATGGGGGCCCGTTTAGTGGACGGCTAGTCGTAATCTCCGGAAATACTGATCCGATTCTGAGACTTATTTCACTATTAAGAAGCTGCATAATGCCTCAGTACTCAGAGCTATATTTTATTATGATAAAAATCCGTGTGAATCCGGGTTTTTATAAAACTAAGGTGGCAAACGATCCACGTTTGTAACACTCGAGGCATTACTCGCGCGTTGCTACCCTGAGACATACATGAGACATCTCATGTGCCTGTAATTTCACCGGCAATCCAAAATTATTTCAAAATGTAATGTTTATGAGATTAAACATGCATGCCTTTCCTCTCAGTCCCATAAATCGATCCAATCACAACTTAAGCGAAAAACGTGTCGTGTTATCATGCGATGTTTTCTTCTTACTCAAGATAAGCTTGTAACATTTTACCATTTACCATCAATTCATTGAATAATTCAAGAGTTTTATCTGGAATTAGTTGAAAGAGGATTGATTGGAAGGTGAAGTCAAATGACAATAGATTAGCGAAGCTCACTTCAAGTTAATCTGGATAGTCTTTACAAAGACGAGACTGATTTAAATCTTAATTTGGTTGCTTTTCAGACCAAAATAAATAAATATTGCTGGACATTTCACACAGCGCTATCTAGCCCCAAACTAAGCACAGCTTGTACTATGGGAACCAGATGACTGATAGAATACTTATATACTTTTTTTTTGTTAATACTTACTTATAATGTATAGAAAAACATCCAGACGCGGAAAAAATATCTGTAGATCATGCAAACATTTGTTCCGCAGCGGGAATCGAACCCGCTACCTCCTGCTTCTCAGCCAGCTATATGCCCACTGCGCCACGAAGGTCGTCAAAAAAATGGTAAAAGCGGACGGACAAAGTCGCAATAAAAGTCGAATACGTCGTCCGTCCGTCTGTCATAGCAGATTATCTCAGCAACTACTTAACCTATCGGCTTGAAATTTGGAATTCATAAATAATACTGTCCTTCCTCTAATAAAAAAATCATTAAATATTTTCATTTTGATGGCCAAAAGAGCCAAAATGGTGGAGGTTAAAAATTTGAAACAGGGTTACTAGGACAAATAGGGTATCATATTGTTACGCCGAGGCTGTTAAACAATGAGTAATAATCGAAACTTCTCCAACGCTTTTGTCTTGCTGTGTTATTGTTGTTATTGTCTGCAGTTGCGCACGATGGGGATTGGTCGTTCTGTCGAAACACCGACCTCTTTCCTGGAACGATCGAGATCGTTCTCGAACAATCGAAATGTGCGCGATATAAATAGGCCGGAGAGATGGCCGGACAGTCAGTCAGTCTGAGTCAGTCTCAGTCAGTCTCAGCGAGGCCCTGGAGGACTGACGTGGAGAAGGGTCTCGCGTGAACAGTAGTTGCTCGGACAGTGAGTCTGGATTTGGCTATACGTGCGAACATTTCGGCGACTTTAAGTGGTGCAACAGTGGTGTGAATTAGTGTGTTGTGATTACGTGTGACCAAGTTCGTGTATTCATCGTTCTAGTGTTGAATAAAAGTGTTATTTTGGTTAGACTGATTCCCATTATTTTATCCCGAAGCCTCAGCTCGTAACAATATCAAAGAAATTAATTTGCACATTCCAACACCTTCCTATTTTTTTTTTGTACATATTTGGAGTTATGATGAAACATGTTAAAAAAACTACGAGCCTTACAGTAGCGCGTGCTTCCCCGGTTTTCTGTTACACATTTCCGTCCCTTTTGCCATAATCACTCCCACAAACCGAGAGGAAAGATGTTACACATCAAAAATACCATGCGCCCCCCTTATCTCCGTAGTTTACGAAGTGAAAAATCTGAAATTAATTTGATTGATATATATATGTATATGTATAAGCAAAAATTACAGGAAAATTATAACCAAGTCTCAATCTGGAACAGTTTTTTAGATATCTGTCTTAAATATTTTCTTGCTTTACCGGTCACGTAACTAGATAGCTTTGCTAAATTAACATAAATAAACCTATTTAGGTTTGGAACCCTCGGTGTTCGAGTCCTCCTCGCACTTGACCGGTCTTGTTTTGTTTTAATAAACACAACAGGAGAACAAAAGCTGATTTTAGGGTTCGGAAACCAAATGGTTTAAACGGAACATGAACCTTACTCGTTCGTATGTTACACATCCCGATTTCTCCCTCAATTTTGTGTACCAATCATAATCAAATTTGACGTACTGACATACCTTACGAGTATGTATATCTCGTAAATGAAAAAATATTTCGTGTATTCGACATGTCATGCCCCGGGTGGAAGCTTATGTATTATAATTTATCTTCAAAACAAGTGAGCAAAGTTGTTTCGTAAAAAAATTATAATTTAAAATAAAAAAATACTTTCTCCCATTGTGATGGCAACCCTTCAAAAACATATTCATCTATTCTTAATCACATCACACTAATATTATAAATGTGAAAGTTTTGATGTTGGTTTGTTTGTTACTCTATCACGTCGTAACGGCTGAACCGATTTCGATCATATTTGGTATATACGTAGATTATAACCTGGATAGCCACATAGGCTACTTTTTATCCCATAAATCAGTTCCCATAGGATAAAAATTGGGTGTCAAGTTGCAACAACGAGTTTAGCTCTATTTCTAGGTTACCATTTAGTAGTTTAACGCGTACGAAGTCGCGGGCAACAGCTAGTTATTTATAAAAAAAATATTTTGTTTAAATAACACATTCAATTATTTTTAGTTCTTATTAAAACAAACATCACTCAAAGACTATTTAATTATCTAAATATACATCTAATGACCAATAACAAGTTTCCGCATGAACTTAGATATCACGCATTCGGGGCATGAGATATAGGATGCTGATGAAAATATGAAGACCCAGTAATTGCGAGGTAGGCCGCAGACGACAGGCTTTTTGTACGAAATAGTCCGAGGCACACAAAAAATCTGCGTGGCTCACATTCTTTTCTGTGCCCAACTTTTTGTGCTTCGTGTGTTCACGATTTTCACAGTTGTCTGTCGTCTGAGATAGACCTAAATGATTTGGATAAGAGCTTAAACAAAACCGGTTGAGTTTTCCAACATAATTTTTAAATCCGGAAAAGAGTAGGAGCCCCAGTTGACCCAAATTCGGACTACCCAGTCTCAAGCGGGAATAAGACACGACTGGCACCTTTATTTTCAATCGGTGTTTCTTCGCGTTTTGTTTTCAGTCGTTTCTTCCATGAAATCACTGGGCTTTTAATTAGGTCTTTATGCGGTCTACTTACCGTTTGAATGAAAATGTTGTTCAAAGCGAATGATCTTTGTTCTTAGGCTTTTCATTTGACTGGTATGCTCACTGTTATGAATGCTTACTACGGCGTATAACTTCAAATACAATGATGAGGGAAGTAAATTAAACTAAACTGACTCGCCCCGAACTGAGATCTCACGAGTCTCCCATAAAAACAAATAAAATATTATTTGTACCTAATCTTTGACTACCAAAATAGTGCCACAAAATGCATAACCAATAACTTGACCTACAGTTTCATTCAAATTACAGTTAACGGGAGTTCATGTTAGTTGGTTATTTTGGGGTAGAAATTGCAGTTATTCTGGGTTTCTGAATTTTTCCTTTATTTGTGTCTCTAAAGCTACACTTATACCTACCAAATTTCCGCACTGTGGGGTTACTCGTGTACCGTGTGAATTTTGTCAAAGTTGAGTTTTTATTATGGCTACCAACATAAAAACTACAAGGTTTAAACTAAAAATAAAAATGGGATCGAAATGTACTTAGATCTTTTATTAGACGTGCCATGTGAGTCTAATTTTGTTTGTTTTTTACCCCTCTTGAACCCTAATATCTCAGCAACCTAAATTTTAAGCTCATTTAGTTACACCAAAATTGTGCCATCACTACGTA
Source organism: Philereme transversata (assembly GCA_963924445.1). Lineage (NCBI taxonomy): Eukaryota > Metazoa > Arthropoda > Insecta > Lepidoptera > Geometridae > Philereme > Philereme transversata. The sequence goes on from OZ004353.1 coordinate 13,878,578, forward strand.
CCTATATACCAAATTTCACGATGATCAGGTAAACGCTTAGAAAGTTATCCTCGAACAAACAAACATACATACATACATACAACGCCGATTTGCTCAAGTTGATTTAGAAATCTCGCTTCGCTCAATCAAGAAATTGTTCCGATTGCTATAAAAATGGCGTTATAAGTTTGTGGTATATAAGTTTGATCAAAAGTTTTAATATATTATTTATAACTATAATATATATATTAGTTATAACTATTAATATACACATTATTCACTTATTAGAGTTCCAGACTAAAATGGTAAAAACGTTACCCTCATGGCAACTTTGGGAGGCGGTCCATTCGTCCGTTTGTCTTATCTACTGAAACTACTGCACTACTGAAGCTATTGAATTTAAATTTGGAATTTAGTTATAAATATTACACGAAAAAAAAATTTTTTTCATCAGTTTTTCTCTTTCCGTTTTATGTCTGTTATTATTTCCATTTCGTGTCTAGGATCTTAAAGCAGCGCACAGGAGTTTGTTAACATCCTGAAACAGTTTTGGAATTAAAGTTAATTACATTTTCATACAGCAGGTAATAAATTTTAAACGCTAAAATATGTACACAATAGCGTCCCTGTATAAGTGAATAAAATATTGTGTATACAAAATGATCTTTCTAGATTGCTATAAAGTTGGTAAAATAAAGAAACACTAAAATAACTCCTGTAAAATTGCGAATTAAATACGACTTTCGGGTGGCAGGCAAGTTGACCGTACAACGTGGCAACCGTATTATTTTGGTAATCACCTTTTTGCATAAAAGGCTTGTGGTCTAGCTTACTTAATTTAATGGTATTTAAAAGCTCTTTTCCCCATTGTTAATATAACCCTATTCATATTGTTGTAGAATTTGAAGAACCAAATAATGACGACCAACTTATGGGTCGAGCAGTCGTGGTATGACTACAAGCTGCGATGGGAACCCAAGGAGTATGGAGGAGTCCACATGCTCCACGTACCCTCAGACCACATCTGGAGACCGGACATCGTGCTCTATAACAAGTGAGACCGACTCTTTACTTTCCTGCTTGTTAATATGATTCTCTAAACTTGATCTCTAAAATAATGGGCTAAGCAGTGGTTCATGGGTACGAAGGTTTCATCTGGTGGGAGCTTATAGAATTTGAAACAAGTGTTTTGATTGGGTGCTGGTTTTATTATGTGCAAGCTTCCGCCCGCGGTTTCACACACATGGTTTGTCAATAGTTACCAACCCTCGCTGGGTGAATATCAAAAAGAAAATTGAGGGATTCATTGACATACAAGCACAGTAAGTGCCTAAGGGATCTTTCCGAAAACAGGAGGCACCGATAGCCATTGATAAATTTCTTCGTTATCGATGTCGTAAGTTAACTTTAACATCAGTGGGAACATGAAATACTTATCGAAACTCAATTTTTCGGTCTATTAGGTTTAATACCTTTTTTGCTTTATTTTCATATGTTTCATGATTCTTTCATTTCGTATGTTACGTGATGTGAAAACATTTAAAATTGAGTGTCTATTGAGTTGAATATGCCCTGTTAAAGAATGTAAAAGACAAAGTGCAATCATGTTTCAAAAATAAATAAAAATTGCTTATTGATTTTATCCCGAAGGATGAAGATTTTTTTAGGAAAACCCAGATGTTTTCTATATGCCTATTATAAATAAATTAATAAAATAATAAATGTTGATGGACACACAGCGCTATCTAGCCCCAAACTAAGCGGAGCTTGTACTATAGGAACCAGATAACTGATAGAATACTTATAAAGTTTTTTTTTGTAAATACATACGTATTATACATAGATAAACATTCAGACCCGGAACAAATATCTGTAGATCATGCAAACATCCGTGTGCGTCTCAGCCGGCTATTCGCCCATTGCGCCGCGGAGGTAGCCTTGCTTATGAACATGAACCACAGCTTTGTCAACTTTAATAGTTTTTCTATTACTTACAATTATTTTCTTTAAATTCATCTAATTAATAATAATATTTTACACAATCCTTAACTCCGATACAGTCCTACAATGTACCTACCAAAACATTGCTCTACGAAATAATAGATATTACTTCAATTATAATTTTTTAATTAAACACACTTTGTTAGTTCGAATCTCACAGATAGTGTACATATTACAACTCGTTGACAAAATAAAGCATGTTGCATACATACACGTTTAGTTTATACCAAACGTAAAAATACTCTTATCAAAAATCCTGTTATAAATTGTGGTCAAAGAAAAAACAATTTTCTCATTTTTCAAGTTAGACAATAATAAGTAAAACGGTAAAGTTGAAACAAGTTTCCAAAGTTCATTCTCTCGCCGTCTGAGGTAACTCGAAACATTTTCGAGATATTTTCACAGTAATTTATGCAGGACCGGTACGCAATCGCTTTAACGTAGGGACAATATCTGGCTCTTTTGTATTCAATGTTTATTGTACAAATACATTAATCCAAGGCTCTACAAATAGAAGGAATCGTTTTCAGTTGTAAACGACGGATTCAGTTCAGTGAGCGCATTACTTTAAACATTGTAGCAGATATTTATTCTGCTGTTGTACCTAGCTATGAAGATGAGACCAGTAGTTTTCGCGTTATTATTAATGTCATTACATTTGGTGAGTGCGTAGCTTGGAATGAACTACTTAAATGTTAGGTTTTTATAAAATTTGAAAATATAAATTGAATAATCAATTCTAGGTCACCGGAGTCCCGGCTGACTGGGAAGGCGTCAATAATGTGTATGATAAAATGTCGACTGGATTGGGGAAACTTTGGTACGACATGAAAGATGACTTTGGCGAAGTCATGCATAAAACAATGGATGCGGTTAATATTATCAGAGACCACATATAAATGATTGATGACTGCTTGTGATTTTATTTTCAAAACATTGTATCCAAAAATAACAATAGTAAGGAAACATATTTCAAGATTATTTCTGTATTATAGGTAGCATTCATTTTGTCCCTTGTGCCACCTTCAAGCGGCGGACTTTGATAAATGACCGGGATAGCAATCGTTACTCATTTCCGATCCTTTCCTTCGAATTGTGTGCGCAAGGACCGACTACATAATGTGTACCTTTTTGCTTTTACCCTTAACCTGAACCGCTGCAAATGACGTCCTTTTCAATCTGTGTACCGGCCCTTCTACCAATATCATAATTTTCAACCCCCGTCCAATAACCATTATGTATATTTCCCCTTAAATAATATTTTAATTTATGTGATGTGCATACATTATTGCTTAGTTTATTTATAAATGACCTTTTAAATAAATTAATTATTCAAAAATGTTAAAATGCATGTATGTTTTGTTGGTCGTAATGTGTTGTATGTCCTAATGTAAAAGCCGTACTTCGGAGTAATTTTGAGGGAAATGCCGGCAGCGTATGCAGCGCTCACGTGCTGCAAGAGTCGGTATAAATAACTAATGTGACAGTTGTATTTCCATTACAGCTCCTGACTACGAAATGGTAAAATTAAATAACGCTACAATATTTCGTTGACGTAGCAATACAATGAGCCATACATTGAAACATACATTGAAACAACACTAGAAACACGGACATTTCTATGACACTTGAGCTTCACCGAGCCAAGCAGATAGGAAATAGATTTAGTTAAAATAACAAAATGTTGAACAGATTATTCATGGTCACTTCATACTCGTAACACGACATGCGTACACGGTAGGTACTCGTGCCGTAAAGGCGACACAGGACAGCTTGCCAGAAGCCGCGGGCTGGCTTGTAAACTTGCGTTCACATTACAGTGCCGATGGAAACTTCGAGGTAACATTGGCGACCAAGGCGACTATCTACCACCAGGGGCTAGTGGAATGGAAACCACCCGCGATTTACAAGTCTTCCTGCGAAATAGACGTGGAATATTTTCCTTTCGACGAGCAAACGTGCGTTCTTAAGTTCGGTAGCTGGACGTACGACGGATTCAAGGTAATAGCGCGCGGCTCGGCCACCATTCTCGCTGACCGCTCTGTTTGTCCGCAGCGCCGACGGCAACTACGAGGTGACGCTGATGACGAAGGCTACCGTCTACTACAACGGCATGGTCGTGTGGCAGCCGCCCGCCGTCTATAAGTCCTCGTGCTCGATCGACGTCGAGTTCTTTCCTTACGACGTGCAAACCTGTGTGCTTAAGTTAGGCAGCTGGACGTATGACGGCTTCAAGGTGACGCCCCGCTGAACGCTGCTTGGCGGCGCGTCGGGCCGTAGCGTAGGGCCCGCCGTCCCGGCATCTGTCCATGCAATAGCTTGTTGGCTCGAACGTATTTCGTCGTCTAATTATTATTACTTTTCTGTCCATGTGGTATGTTAAACTCACTTTTACATACTGACTGTACGAGTCGTATAAATAGTCGAGGCGTAGAGCGCGCGGCCGCCGCCCGCTCGCCGCCCGGCTCGCTCCTTAGATCTGATATGTTGCAAGTTTACATTTTCTATTGCAACGGTGATGTTTTAAAGTATTTGGAGTAGCGGTATGTCGACGTGCGTGACCACGAATGCTCCAGAATATCCTCGGCCGGTTCCACTTAGCTCGTTCGGCCTTCCTCGCTCGACAAGGAAAGGTATAAAATTTTAAATGCCAGGTGATATGGGATGCAAAAACGTCACTCGATCCGTTCCTTTCCGACACATCCCGCTCCGTTTGCGTCTTTCCGCGCTCAACAAATTATTTATTGCAAATATTACTTACTTTTAAGTACCTATTAAAAATACTACGCCTTATTTTACAAATAGATATCGGGAGTAAGCGGATGGGCGCAATCCAGAGATTTCACACCTCCCCAGTCCCATAGCTGGCTCCGCTCGCGCCACACACACGGACACACACACCGGCCACACAATGCTTGCTGCATGCTCCCCTAGGGTCGATGTACACTGAACTCACCGCATGACTCCAGCTTGCCTCCGAACCACTTGCATTCCCGATCACGGCGGCCGCTAGCCGCAAGACGCGGCCGCGGCCAGACACAGCTTTACACGAAACCTTACACGCGAACAGGTTAAGCACAGCACGTCAAATCAGTCTGTGGTGTTGATGAAATTCATACATGAGGCTCTATATACACAAACGAGCATAATAGTCATCATGTTGCATATTTTATACCTTTCCCTATTAGCGACTCTCCCACTGGCTGCTATAATATTGGTGTCGCTGGCAGTCCATTGCATGATATATGTCTGTACTGTACACGTAGGTGCCATTCTGTTGGATGTGAGACGTCCATTCAAATTCAGACCTGAAGTCCATAACGCACAAAAATAAAATAGATGTTAAGATTAGCAGAACGGTTCGTTGGTAGAATTGGCCAAAAATTCGCCTCATTCTGTTGGCGAAGCGGTCTTTGCATGCTGTTACACTAAATCGAAGCTTTCGCCTGGTACCAGCACCTTGCCTCGTCTCCAGTTCATTGAATGGTATTGGATAAGTGATTAGTCAAGTACATGTAACATAGAATGCATGCTTGGTGTTGCCACGAGGCGGAAGCTGGATGGACGGTGCATCCGCGCGACACACACACGCGCGGCGGAGCCGGCGCTTTATACCTCCGTATCCGATTGTTTGTGCAATCGTTACAATCGAGTGCCCTTCACTGACCCTCCACAGCGGGCGGCCGGTCAAGTGCGCCTGTATCGATGTTTAAACGGCGGTATACGGAGGGAGCCATCATCCTGTATACTCTTGTCGAAAACTTCACGATCATTGGTTTTTCGGTGTTCTGTGTTCGCGTTGTTGTTTCTTAGCATGATTCGGAATATTGTTGTTGTCTTCATTAACAGTCTATGTGGTAAAGTGTCGTAAAGGATTTCATCTCAGTTTATCCCGGTACATCCCACTTGGCACACTCTGTGATATTGTTTTAGTGGCATAATACTACGAAGGACACGTTGGACAGATAACCTAAGTCTTAGATGAAATGCTCCACTCTTAGCGATCTAGCTGCAACTTACAAATGGAATATTATCTTGTTTCTTTCTGCGAACCTTTTAGAATTGTACACATTGTGTGACAGGGAGCATGTATCCTAATAATGACCGTCTGACTAAATAATTACTGATGTGAAAGCAGCCAAATAAATGCAATGTTTAAATAGAAATTATAACTTTTAATCACCTCGAATTAGTATAAAGCAAAAACTAATTTAGAAATGTAAATCCAATTTAAAGAATATATTTATTTAATGAACGATTGATATTTTATTGGTTTTCACTGATTTTGCTCTATACTACACATAAAGTAGTATATGTAAATGGCAATACGTGCATATATATTATATAAGACCAGAATAACTATAGCTAATGTTACAATTTGTTTCAAAAATACATGTTTTTAGGTGAGTTATAGCAATATATTTATTTTTACGCAGCAAATATTAAATGTCAATGTACTTACAAGGCTTAAATTTGGGTCAACTTTTATAGCCATAGTATTTTTCATATTCGTAACATACCATAAGTATGCTGGTTTATTTATGACAACCACAAAGTTATAAATAAACCCGAAGTCAATCATTCTACTCTATTCATTAAAATAAACTATAATCTAACTAGTAAATGCTAACAGAAATTGAAAAATAATATGAATTCACGCTTTACTTTGAACAAATATGAATATGAATGTTTTCTATGAGTATATTTGCACAGGTGGACCTGAGACACATGGACGAACAAGCAGGCAGTAACGTGGTTTCAGTCGGAGTAGATCTATCTGAATTCTACATGTCTGTGGAATGGGACATCCTAGAAGTACCCGCTGTCAGGTGGGTAGTAAATATAAATATACCGATCTAGTACCATAAACCAGCAAATAAGAAAATTTTCTGTAGAAATTATATATTTCCGCTCTGCAGGTTACGAATTAAAAATCAGTTATCTTATTTTTTTCAATTATGATCTATTTTTAAAGCGCATAGAAGGCTCTCAATGAGTGAATCGATATTAATAATTGTAAGTAGATAGATACTGATTAACTTTTTTTTTGTAAGCAAACAGTAATGTGTGCACTCAAGATTGTCGAAGCCACTCACGTACTGTTGTGTTTACTTAGTGGAAACTTGTACGCACTTCGGGTCTTGTCTCTGTTTAAGTTTTAGGTTAACGGCCCCGAGAGGATCTTAAAGAACTAATTAATTTCGACTTATATCGATCGTTAACAATGTAACTTCAATAAGGTATTAAGAAGTTTCGTGTCAAGACACTTAGGACCATTTCTTTTGCAACCACTGGGGTGGGGTGCTTTAAAGAGTAATCCTGTATTAGGAGAGTTCTGAAAGAAAACACTTATTTTTGTTGTTTACTCGTAAAAGTTTACGAAAGTATTTATTTAAGGCGGGAATTTCCATTCAAATACAGCTAATAAAAAACCCTTTTTGCCCGAGGACTCAATAAATAAAAGCGAAGCGCTAGTTGAAAAAAATATTCCACGGCGTTTAGTTCCATTTATAAGGAGAAGCATGTTCCAGATAATAAATGAAATAGTCGTTAATAGCCGCCACAACACATTTTTCTCTCGACTAGGTACTCTGTATCCATTTATGTCTGCCTAAGTGTTGTGTCATTAATAAAAATGGAGACCATAGAGAAAAGATGAAAGTGTAGAGCGATTTCCAAAGTATCCTAGAAGTGTCTACTTACTGGTTTTTGCTTACGGTCCTCGGGGAACTTGCTAAGTGACATCTATAAAATATAAGTCACAGTTTTGTATATGATGTGATTTTGGAGTGTTTTTAATTTAACCCGATCTTGAAACACGAGTCGAAATCAAAAGAAGTGAAAGTCTAAGTATTGTAATAAATTATTATGGTTGGAAGCCCGAGTGCGATACACCAAAATCTTTTACTACACAGGGTTTTTCACAATGTTTTTTTTTGTTTTTAAATGATTACTATTACAAGAACACGCAGATTCGTAATAAATAAATCAAAGTGTTTTTGGATAGAGTCGTTGAAGCAGCGTCTTGAATATAAAATAATGAACACCGATAAAGCGAAAATCGTGTTTTACATAATAACTTAGTTCTCTTTTGTTCTAGCTTAGTGTTTATAAAATGGCAGTTAAATTAACCTAACAAGTAACCGATGCCACAAATAACGAACGAATTATTAAAGGATACTTGCTCGCGTCCTCGCAGTTAGAACATTACGAGTATTAGAGTAGTAGAATTTCTTGTGAAAGGGCTCTTCCGGGGAAGTACTACCACCATAAGTATTTATGCCGCTAAGCAGCTTTGCTGTGTTTCGGTTTTAAGGATGGTTGACGGTGAAATTACGGGCAATTCTCTGTTATAGGTGGCAGCAGTCTATTACTATTTCTCTATGGGCGATGGGTACCACTTAACATCAGGTGGGCTTGTTCCATCTCCACGGTGGTATAAAATAATAATAATATTAGTTATTGAATCAAAACCAAATTGATTAGGTAGGTGACATGTGACGTTAATGAGATTCAAAATGTATAAGTATGTCTCTGTCAAAATACGCATCTTAAAATGCATTTACGTTTTGTCTAAATTCTTTATTCGCCAGCGTTATCAGCCTAATGCATGCAGTTGTGGTTTTGGAGATAGCACAACAATGCATAAATGAGCCGTCGTTGGTACACTTACGTTGAGCCTGAGTCAGGAGGCCGTTATCCAGCCAGCCCTCAGCCGGCATGACATTACTGCCCCGTGTCACTCGCCCGACACTCCCGACATCGCTTTTACGACTTGTATCCGCTTTGCAACGTAAAGCCTTGCTTGATATAAAGGGTCCCGTCTGATACATTTACCATGAATTTTAACGACATAATGAGCTTTGGAGTGAGAAGATTACTTAAACTTATCTAAAATCAGTTAAGAGGACTTTGGTTCGAGCTTGATCATAGTAGTTTTCTGTGGAGAAATCTTTTTGAAGTTACTTATGCACAGATGACTATTTTATACAAATTGCCTTTACCTACATATTTTATGCTAATTAGCTACATATAAGAAAAAGTATTTTAAAACCGCCTCCTTCACAAACTGAGAACATAGATGGTGATACTACTTTAAATATGCAGTTTATAAGGCCTTGTATGTTAGTGTTATTCTGAAATAAAGAAATTGAATAGAATTGGCGTCTGAAAGAAGTGTCTGGAAAGAATGGGGGTAGGCCTTTGCTCAGCAGTGGGACAAAGTGGGCATAATAACCTACCTGCAACACCATCCTGCAGATGATCGCAGATCGTGATGACTGTCCCATTCAATATAAGTGGATGCAGATTGTTATGGGCTCCTCTTAAATTTAAATGAGTTATACTAGTGGTTCGCCCCGAACTGAGATCTCGCAAATCTCACAAAATAAGTATTATTCTTACGGCGATTTGCACAACGATGCCTAAACATATTTAGTGGCTAAATATGATTTAAGGCGTTGTCAAATCATACAAATACGTCAAATTTAAACATGTTTAGTCGCTAAATACGTTTAGTGATCTAAGTGCATGCCGGCCTTAATCTTTAACTATTAAATTAATGCCACAAAATGCATAACCAATCTACTTGGTCTATAGTCTCATTCAAGTTCTTGTTAATTGAATTAAAATTCACAGGGTTACACCTGTGAATTTTGTCAAAGTTTTGTTTTTATTATGGCGAATAACTCAAAAACTACAAAGACTAAACTAAAAATAAAAACGGGGTACAAATATCCTAATGGATACCTTTCATTTGACATCCTATTGGACCTAATAGTCTCATTTTCTTTTTTTTACCCCCCCCTTGAACGCATTGGGGTCAAGGGGAGTAACAACAACCGCCCAACATTTTTAACTCATTTAGTCACGTCAAAATTGTGCCATCACTACCTATGTATCAAATTTCATGATGATCGGATAAACGCTTCGAAAGTTATCCTCGGACAAACAAACATACATACATATGTATATACACACATACATACATACAACGCCGATTTGCCCAAGTTGATTTGGAGATCTCGCTTCGCTCGATCAATTAATTAAAATTAAGTTAGATAATTGAGTAATTTAAACGCTACATTAATATCTTTATTTATGTATACTTTAATGTTTAACTGTTAATAATTATTTTGTATTGGTATCTGTTATTTTAAAACTATTTTTATTTTGTAATTTTTGAATTTAATTAATGAAATTTGATGTGATGTGTCTAAGTTTGTGTGTTGTGTATCTGAATGTAATTATGGATTTAATCTGAAATAAAATAATAATAAACATTTCATAGTTAATTTAAAGTAAAATAGTGAAACAAAAGTTTATCGTCGTGGCTGCTTTAAAAAGTTCTCGTCAACCTCAAACTAATTAGGAAAAACTTGGAGCGTAAAAACATCATTTATATACTTTGAGCCAGCTGTAGGTGCAGTAGGAAGAGAAAGTTTTAGTTTCCTTTGCAAAAGTTGACGACAGAGTCCGTTGTACGTAATGCACTTAGCTCGAGCAAAGCGGTGCAGGTTTAGCGCAAGCAATAAAATCCATTTACAACCGGTTCATGACAACAACGTTATTTTAAAACTTTCGTAGTTTTTGTAAGTACATCTAGCAGGTGGGTTTCCCGCTTTTTTCCGCAATGTAATGCGAGAGGCACAATTATAAATGCTTTTTTTCTTGCAAAGAGTAGACCGAGGTAATACCTGTGTGTAATTGTTAGTACGCTCGCTATAAATGTTTTAGTGTCTACCTACATTTAGACATTAAAAATGCGCGCTACACAAAGTGCTCATATGAACTTTTAAATAAGTAATTACTTCTGTATTATGTTTGATAAGTGCATAACATTAAGAAAATTGATTTACAAAGTGCAACTCTATTATAAATAGTAATTTTATCAAAAAACTTATAAAGGTGCTATAGCCTGCTGAGTTATTCTAAATCAAGATATGATTATACTAAACTGTGTTTAGCTGTAATACGTTTATAACATTTATGTTTAATAAAGACCTTTTTATAACAAAACAAAGTGTCTACCTACACATTCTCCCTTTTAATTTTATCACGCAGTGGAAAATCGACGTAACGATACAACTTTAGTTTGTCCTTCAGTAAAATGTCCTATGGACTAGCACGCAAACTGTCTTGCCTTCTTAGATGATTTCCCCTGAAACGTTATAAAAGTCATATTCATATTCCCTTCGATGCTTTTACGATCCACTCAACTATATTACGTTGGACGTACGATTTTTATTGGCCAGATACCAACATTATGTAACAAATGGTTATAGAACATTACATTTTTCTAGACGAGTGAAAATAATAAGTGTGGTAAAATATTTTGTAGCTATTTATTCATTCACATATTCCCCAATAACCTTCCCACTTCTATAGAGCTAAAATCCATAATAGATCATGATAGATTCTACGTCAAAACGATATGTATAATTCTAGCTTCCTATTCTCTTCACTGGCATAGTTAGCGAGGAATTACCCAAATAAAATGTTCACTTTTTTGTGCAGAAACGAGAAATTCTACACGTGTTGCGACGAGCCATATTTGGACATCACGTTCAACATCACGATGCGAAGGAAGACATTATTTTATACGGTTAACATTATCATCCCTTGCATGGGAATATCCTTCCTCACAGTACTGACTTTTTACCTACCTTCGGATAGTGGGGAAAAGGTAAGTGATACCATCTTCAACGTTTTTATCTGTTCTTGATTGAAGGAAATTGTGTACCTATTTTATATTTTCTTGTAAAAACTAAGTAAACCAATATCAACGTAATTATTTTTCTTATAATGTTTTTAAATCATGAGCAAATTAAATTATTTATTACGTATTTTCGATTAACAATCAGACTGCCTCTACCATTAATTTGTATAGCAATATATGATCTTATGTAAATTTAATACAATATTGCCTGAATACTGAAAGTTACAGTTTGAATTGCCTTACAATGTGTATTTTTCATTTCCAGTATTCGCGTGTCAATATTTATTCAGTAAAGTTGAAGCAGAAAGCGCATTCATGTAGCATCCAAATTCTCGTAGAGGGGTCTACGAATAATTTATGTCAGATTTTAAGTCACCGTAATGTATTTAAATTTATTTTCGTTTCGTTATAAATGTAACAGGTAGTTCAGATTCGAGCTTACAAACTTGGTTTGAGTTGCTTACTATAAAATTATCTAATTACACTCATCAATTTAAATAATATTATGATTATTGATGACTTCCGTGGCGCAGTGGGCGTATAGCCGGCTATGACGCAGGAGGTAGCGGGTTCGATCCCCGCCGCGGGATAAATATTTGCATGATCTACAAATATTTTTTCCGGTTCTGGATGTTTTTCTATATATTATAAGTATGTATTTACAAAAAAAGTATATAAGTATTTTATCAGTTATCCTGGTTCACCTCTGCTTAGGTTGGGGCTAGATAGCGCAGTGTGAAATGTCCACCGATATTTATATTATTTTATATTTATTTGAATACTGATTTGAAAATATACAGGTTTCTGCAAAGTGCCAAGACACAAGTGGCGATAACAATAGGCCTCAATGGCCGTAGTGACAAAAGCCGCAAAACCTAATAAAAAAAGAGCCAAGAAATTAATTTAAAAAAATATGCACATATTATTGTATGTATATAACCATATTCTTGTTTTTCATCGACAGGTTACCCTCTCAATATCAATATTGATTAGTCTTCACGTGTTCTTCCTGTTGGTTGTGGAGATAATTCCACCGACGTCATTGGTTGTGCCCCTCCTGGGAAAGTACCTCATATTCGCTATGATACTCGTGTCTATAAGGTAAGCTATTGCATACAAATAGGTGGCCCACATAAGAATAGTAAAAAGCTACTAGCGCGAATAATCACATTCGTGTGTAGTAAATGGCTGTGTAGAGAATGCCATCGACATCTGTAACATTAACGTTTAAAAGTACACCAACGGCGACTAACTTTCTGCTTCAAATAGAGAAGTTTCTCCCCTATTTGAAGCAGAAAGATAGTCGCCGTGGGTAAAATCAGCTTAGACAACGATATTATCATTAACACTGATGTCATCGTCCCGCTAGCGTTAATAGTCTAATTCAACCAAGACCCTCAGACAGTAGATCATCTCCACGAAAGAAGCAATAAAAAGAAAAAAAGAAAGAAGGTTTACGCACTGATGTCTGGCCTCTAAGTATCGAAAACAATGATCTTTAACCTTGTACTCATCTGATACCGTTAGTATCTCAAATAGCCACGGCGCTATTTCATGAAAAGAACATTAAACATATTTTTCTAAATAATGTAAAATATAGCATGAGTCCTGTTACAGATGTCATCGAAATGACGTGTAACGATCAATGCAATGCAACGACAATCAATATGTAACGTGTTCCTTGTGTTTGATTTAATTGAAACATATTAAATTACATATTTCTCCTCCGTGCACAGTGGGCGTATAGCCGGCTGAGACGCAGGAGGTAGCGGGTTCGATTCCCGCCGCGGAACCAAACCCGGGTTTGCATGATCTACAGATATACTTGTAATATGACAAGCTCTGCTTAGTTTGGGGCTAGATAGCGCTGTGTGAAATGTCCAGCAATATTTATATTTATTTATATATTAACAAATTATCGATAATTACAATCAATAATTTTATAGAATAAATAATTTTAAATTTCATGTTTAATTTTAAATTATAATGCTTTGTTTGCAGAGGAGAACTATTTACCTATTTAGATAGAAGATACTAAAAATAAACAGTAAAAGCTAACAGGCATGAAATACCGTGTGTAGTCTGCAAATGCACTTGATTATTTAATTTCAAAGAAGCTAACGGTTGTTTGTGTAGGTACTATCTAAATCAACGTATTGTACTTATAAAAGTAAGTAAATAATATTACAATAAGTACTTTGAACTACAAACAAAACGTCAAAATTAACGTAAAACGAAATAAAATTACGTAGTACAATAATACTTCGAAGTAAAACAGCTTTGGGGTCTTCTTTAAAACTATAGGGTGTTTGGTGGTACTGACGATATTCAAGTGACGGTTTCTCAAAACATAAAAAAGATTTCTCAAAAAAAAAAGACTTCTCAAAAAAAACTACTACATAGTTATATTATCAAATGTTAAAGAAAATCGACTAAGTTTAGGTGATTAATTCGATATAAAACTTACTTAGTCCATTGAAACAAAAAAGAAAATTTTTATAGAATTTTTCTCACTTTTTTGCTTATAACTTCTTTAATTTTAAATTTAGCGCAAAAATTATATTCACATATTTGTAGATAAATCAATTTGCTACAAATTATGTCTTTATGAATTTTTGTAGGACGCATAGTTTCCAAGATATCGCGAAAAAGGTGTTTACACCCCTTTTTCCAAGATGGCGGCCGGGGGACAAGGGCGGCAACCCCACAAACTTGAGGTTAGGCTTCTATTGACCCCCCACTCATGTCCTAAAAATAAAACTGCGGCCTCTAAAAAATGCAATATTAGGTCCTTAAATTGTAACATTTCAATGGACTAACTGTTTAATCTTGCTATCGACATCCAAAAATGTATTCCGTAATCCACAAAAGAGTAGATTTTCTACATACGCGCTCTCTGCTTAGAACTTCGCTGCGAATGCGCTGTAGAAAATAAGACATCACCGCTTGACCGTTTCCACTAAAGCTGAGCGAAGAGATGTCGGAATATCGATATGCTATTAGTTATTTTTGCATGGTATTCTCATCTCTGCAAACCTACGCTTATGTGGATTGCGGCCTTTTTTTTTTGGATGTCGATTGCAAGAGTAGGCAGTAAGTTGTATATCTAATTAATTACCTAAACTTAGTCGACTTTCTTTAAAATTAAATAATATAACTAGTATTTTTTTTCCGAGAAGTCTTTTGTCATATTTTGAGAAACCGTCGCTTGAACATCGTCAGTATATTACCAAACACCCTGTATATACAAAAAGTTTTTTTTATATTGTGTCTATGGTGAGAGATTAAGGCCAATAGGTCTGGGTGTTCTTAGGCGTTTGCCAATCTTTTTTATAAAAGTAAAATGAAAAGTGAACACCTAATAATAACGGTAAGCCCTAAAAGTTAACATTACGAAAATATCCTATATTAAAGTCCGCAAAGCTTTTTATTAAAGGCCTACCACCATAAGATAATAAAAGTAATTATTTAAATACGGCCGAGTTGGGCCGTTCGCGATCCGTCAAATTTCCATATAAATTAAAAGTCTCTTCCTAAACAAGTTATTTAACACCTAACTTTGGCTTATAATCATTTTTTTTATGGTTTTACAATTAGACGGTTTTATTTTATTTTAACAGGTTAACTTTTGATTGCATTACACTCATATAAAATGACATTTTTTAATGAAATACGTTAACAGAAATGTAGTCAGCATTCATATAGTGAAATCAACGTTTATACGTAAAGCCGAATGTACACATAGAACGGAATAATGAGCTTGTTATTGCTACGCAAGAAGCAAGCCGGGGTATTGTACGCCCTTTTAGGGCTGTCAGATGAAAAATCAGATAAGCCGGATAAATCTACAATTCAAAAAATTATGATATTAGAATCTCCTAACCCGTCAAGGATCACACCAATCAATTTTTACATGGTTGTGATGCCTAAGCGATTAAGAGTCTAAAAATGCCACTGAATTATCATTACAAGCTTTGTGTGCTACTTAATTATTTTTAAAGAGGTCATATATTTAATACACCATATTTAGTGTCAAAAGTTTTTTATGGGAACTGATGTACAATATGAAACGCCTAAAGTAGCAACTTTTGACCCTCTGACACACTTCAGAATTCACACCACGAAGGTATTTCCACATAAACGTATTATATATCTACGAGCATTGGAAGTTTAGATCGTGCGTGTTTTACAAATTAAACATACAGTAGAGGGCGGCCCCCGAACTCTCTTTTTACAATACTTCTGTATGAGGAAGTAGATGTCATTTCTTTATCTTAAAAAAATATTATGAATTATACTATTTTTACTAATATACTATTGTTATACTATTGTGGATATTAAATGAATGTATTGTGTAAATTTGTGTATGCTATGGTAGCAAATAAATGTATGTCTATGTCTAAAACATAACTTTTTTGAGTTTCAAAAAACCTAGTATTTTTGCACATTATGAGGTACATATATACTTATTAAAGTCGGACTTCTTATAACACTAACCCCGTTGTTATTAACCCAAGCCTACATCGGTGAGTGAAGGAGAACGCTTATTTAGGGCAAGCATCTCGCTTGTGCCTCAATCCCTCAGCAAAGATCCCTTGAAGGTCGACTAATCAATCTTGATTTATCGTTATCTCGTACGGATGTTTTATTAAACGCCAATAACGAATGCAAATTTAATTTAAGTTACATTGCTGCAATCTATCGGATACATGGTGGAAGATTATTTCGGAATCTACCGACGAAAGTCTTGGCTAGCATAGTTCACACGAATAAAATATATATCTTTCGTATTCGGACCAAAATGGGTAACAAGCTCTTACTACACATTTACGAGTAACTTTTAGAAGGTGCAACAAACAGCTAAATTCAAGTCTATTTGTGGCGCTGCTTTTCCCAAACAAGAGATGCACGTACAAAGACACACAGACATATAATTTTAATTACGTACATCACCCAAATTATTATTATATTACTCGTTCTCAAACACGTTAGTAAACAAGTTAAATAACATCCTGAACTAGCTTGCCTGGTACAGATTTCACTTGTTTATCTTACGAACGAGAAGCTCCTGAATATGTATAGAATTATTCTAATGAGATATTTGCGAGCAATTACGAATTTTCTTTAAACGAAAATGTAAATTAGCATCTTTAGGTTTTTACGTGGCTCTACTGTATTTTCTGCTATTTTGTACAGTATTGGGAAATCATCTATGAATCAATATATGGTAATTATTTCTTTGCAAAAGATATCAAGCCAAGCCCTGCCTGAACTTCCCCCTTATCCTCTATCATGAAAGTCACCGTGAGAATTGGTCACTGTGTGATTTTTAGAAGTACTCGTGAAGAAGTTTAAGAACTTAGAAGAGGTTATTGAAAGTAACTTTGAGCAGCAGCTAATACGCATTTAATCCTTATTTTCAAGATACTGAATAGTCCTGAGATCTAATATTATCAAAGTTATAATTATTTGATTTTTTCACGAACAAACGTATTATTTACCCCGTATTATTTAAACGTAGTTATAATCAATGTCTAGAAAATGATTCGTTTCTTTTCTTTCAGTATATGCGTCACTGTGGTGGTATTAAACGTCCATTTCCGATCACCACAAACCCACCGGATGGCGCCCTGGGTAAAAAGAGTCTTCATTCATATATTGCCGAGGCTACTCTTCATGAAGCGGCCGCAATACAAGTTTGACACTTCAAGGTGAGATGTAGATAACTTGCAATCTTTTTTCGCCCTCACAATAAAAGTCATATTACCTCGGACTTCTAATCTGGGTCGTTTTATCAAGTAAGGCTTGTCCAAATTAAGCTCAAGATACAAGCTATAAAATGTCTCCAACGTAGGACATATTTATGCTATTGTACAACCAATTAGGCAAGATTTCCCCAATCGGAAGCCACTTTTAAGTCCCATTAATTATGTTTGTACGAGTATTTATTAATTAGGTATGTGTTATTTTTCAGGAATTTGTTAAGGCCTCATATCATTAATATTTTTATAAATGCCCCTGGTGTTGACCCCTCATCTTTGTTTGAACGACTTCGGCAACAAAGGTGTAATGTGCCCACTCATTCGAGCCGGTTGGCGTAATGACCGCACATTCGTAACCAGATTAAATTTGGATGTTTGAAAACACGAAGTTGGAGATTTCATTGTTTGTTTCTCTGCCAACGAAAAATTTTAATTTTCAAAAAAACTAGACAAAATTGGACTTTGAATTGTAAAGTAGTTATCTATTACACATTTTATCAAAGCAAGTCAGTCGTACGCTTGCTTAGATGAGAGAAGCTTTTACTAAACAGTTGACTAACATGAGCTTGAACAATATTTGAATAGCATTATGCCATAGAACGAAGCAATCGCTGTAATCACTGTAAACGGTTAATGAAGCGATTGAAGTTAATTAACAGCGACTGGGGTTAATATCATTAAGTTGTGAACACGGTTGCGGCAATTATGCGAAACATTGACCGCATATTTCGAGCGCCATCAATACTCGAGGGTAATTCTCGAATTTCTTGGTGTTGGTTTCACAAGTCACTTTTGTAATTTACTTGAGTCTATTAGCTAAGCGACTGGCGAGTGGTTTAATAGGTTGGCGCCGCTTGCGGCCGGAGTTACCGAACATTACGTAAATGGATCGCTGTAGCCAGATTAGACGCCGGAGCCTAGTCCGAATCAATCTAAATGTGACTTTATGAACGTCCCATTGGCGGAACCGAGGGGCCGGCAACTAGCCTCCCTTCCTATTACTGGTGACTGATTCAATAGCTCTGCGAATTCGGAATCGCGAAAATCACTAATACTGGGAAGAGGGACGTTGGAAGTTTCGGGAAATGGTTATTGTTTGTGACTTTACAGCGAATCGTTTATTTGTGAAGAAAATCTGCTAAGCTCTATGAGGGTAGGTACTTAAGAATATCTCCATTAAAATCTTGATTGGGATCTACTTTAATATTTTCCGGAGGAGGGCGTTGATGTCTGCGACACAGTTTAATACTTCTGCAGATATCATCGTTTTTCACATCATTTGTAGGAGTGTTTAAGTTTTAAATAAAGAATTTTATGATCTCCATTAAAAACTATTATATAATGTTTATCAGTAAAAAATAATTATAAGAATACTCCCGATATTTTTAATTAGATAAATATATTGATGGAAATGGCCAACAATACGAAAATATAGGCTAATAGTAATAGTCAATATATCGATGTTGACCCGTTTATCATCATATTCTGCGATAAGTACTTCTATAAATAGTCGAGTCATTGCATTGCATCGCTGGACATAGAGCGCTCCGACGTTTAATTTCCGGCAACGCAATTCAATAGTATGCATGAGACAAAAACTCGCCTGCTACGGCACCTACGCTACGGAGGAGCCTACGAGCTACGGCTGTTACGAGATTTGAAATTGGCTATGAGTGCTACGAATTAATTTGGTTAGGCTCTTCATCAAACAGAATTATAAAACGGTTGGCTGGGTGCGATTTACGTGTCAGGATTTCTACGATCTTGAAAATCCTAATATATCACTACGACATAAAAATATGATTCAAAATTTCTTAACTTCCACAGGTCGCGATACACGGCTTGTGGTGTCGTAGTACGCTGTGGCGGAGCAGCGCGACCACTGTATCCATACCGACTAGCAGCGGCTGACGACGACTGCTGCGCGCCGGGCGCCTGGCCGCCGCCCGCGCCGCCGCCGCGCCCGCTCACTCGTACGCCGAGTAAGGAGGACCTCACACACACCACCTACCTCAACTCAGGGTGAGTCAACCTGCAGCTAATTATAACTTCAGCGTACGGCTGCTAAGACTAACAACATACAATAATTTGCGACCTGAGAAGCTTACACAAATATTTACGTTAGACGCCAATAGCATCAGCTTTAAAAATTATTTAATATTATCTCACTAGCGTCTAATCTAAGTTAATTTATACTTACTTTTTGGATAAAATACTATTTTTTCTGACGCTGACGTCGCGTTGGTTTTTTTTAGGCCTTAATAAAACAGTTCTGCAATGAATAGCTTCCTTGTAGAACATGTTGATGGACTTATCGAAGTTCTTGTGATTTCAGTATGGGTGAAAGCAATAGATTTGGTGGAAGTTGCCTGGTCCATGGGTCGAGCGAAGGTGGTGGTGCAGGGCTGGCAAGCACAGAGGACGAAACCCTCAGTCCTGTGCCCGATCCACCGCCCGGATTCAGCCATTCCGCGTGCCCACCTGAGGTGCATAGGACTTGCTTCTGCGTGCGGTTTATAGCCGAGCACACGAGAATGCTAGAGGAGTCGACGAAGGTTAGTTCGATATATAGTAATATAACAATATTTGGAACTTGTGGTTTAGATTTTTGCCGACCATTTTTACTTTTATTTACGGCGATAATTTTATCCCCAGGTGAAAGAAGATTGGAAGTACGTGGCAATGGTGCTCGATCGTCTGTTCCTGTGGATCTTCACGCTGGCCGTGCTCGTAGGTACCGCAGGCATCATCCTCCAAGCGCCCACGTTATACGACGACCGAGTGCCCATAGACAAGCACTTCAACCAGTATGCTACCTCGACTCTAGTGCGCTGTCCACCGCCGACGTAATCGTGATAGCAATAAACGTCTACGTTGATACGACAATTTTTCGAATAGCAACAAGGTTACAATCGCTGGCGACTTTACCTTGATACTATACTCGTAATAATCGACTCGCAACACTTATTGGAACAGGTGTCATGTCGTACCAACGCAGTCGAAACGAAAATAAGTAAGAAATATCAGTGGTATTTCAGCAAACAACTCGCTCTTGAAACAGAAAAATTAACCCATACAAGTAAGGAAGCTGCTAGCAGGAATAATGTCATATTGTAAACTATTTTAAAGACTGATAGAAAACTAAACGGAGCGTATTATCAGGAGCGAGTTGGTGCTGAGAAAGCGATACTTGCCGTTGCATCGCAACACCCAACGCACACCCGTCCCGCCCGGAACGTGTTCTATTCCACGACACGAAGTTTTATCTATTCCTAGTATTAAATTAGTCTTTCATGTTTCCTAATCTATTCTTGCACCTGCTCTTCTTCATATCTTAACTCGTAACTTAGTTTCGTCCTATCGCTCGAAGCCCCAAATTCTCCATCAATTGTCAACGTTCGTAATGTGACAATAATATAAATGATTTTGTTAGCTTCGTAATGAATGTTAACTCAAACGTCTCACATAATCACTATAATGAATTAGTTGTGTAAGAAACGATACACCACCAAGTAAAATTGTCTGTGTTCAATAAATATTCGTACATCTAGATTGTAGCATCGTAGTGCATGTCTCGACCACAACATACAATCATTTTACCGTACAATCTCCTAAACGCACCTCGCTTTATCTAACAGTTAAGTAATTAGTTATCGCGCGTAATTTAGGCGTATTCATTAATATTAGCGCTTAAGTAGACATCGAATCTATGATAATCATTTGGTACGTAAGTCTTACTGTTACTATCATTAAGTAATATCTTCACTCTTCTAAGTGTACGTAATTATTTTGTCGTAGAATAGAACATGTACTTTTTACATATGATACGATTTTATTAGATGATATATTTTAAGAAATTTAAAAGAAATATTTTAGTCAAAAGAAATAACTCGTGTACAATGTACGTTCATGAATCAGAATTGATTTATTATCAATGAAAATGTTTTATGGAAAAACGTACATTCGAATAGTTTTCACTGAGTATTTTATAAACACAAACTTACTAACAAACCATTAATCCTTATGAAAAATATGTACAATATAATATACTTATAACAATTTAATTTAAGTGATGATTGCTCAATTTTACGAATGAGTAACTTTTAATCAACATCATTTCGTAGGTACCAATATTTTAATTTAATTCGTAAATGTATTTAGTTACCTTGGCCCGTAGCCAAATTACATTCGCTGCGAATCTATTCGATTTCCACATACATTTGTTGTCGCTGTATCACGTGGTATTTCTATAGCATCTGTCAAATCCCATACATTTTCGGACTTATCGACTAGCGACTGTAACTTGGCTAAGCCCTCTTATATCCAAAAGCGTTATACAATTTTATTCAATTGTTTTGTCGTAATAATCGAAAAACTTGATTATTTTGTAAGTTAGTTATTAAGTTATTTTTCATTGGAAATTTATAGACGTGTATATATTGCAAGTATTTTTTGCATTTGAAGGTACCAAATTTCGATGAGGAATTGACAAATTTATGAAAGCTGTAGCTGTTAAATTTTATTACAACTTAAACGAAAATATTTGTACCAAATTAAAAAAGAAACTAATAAACGAATGTATTACATAGAGAGAATGAATGGAAATTGTGAAAGCAGCGTAGAAATAAAGGTTCATGACAAATTATAAGAAGAGCGATTATAGAATGTGTTGGTGCATAGCATTAGTAACCTTAAAATATAGAATAATATAATTACGAATAAAAAAACAATTAAGCACGTTGTACTGCTCGCAGTAGAGTAGCGCAGCTCAATAATAAATTGTAAAAAAATAAGTTTGTAATTATCTATTTATATTGTTAATAAAACCGTTATACATAGAAGCCACATTATTTTTTTCTTGTTATTTTTTATCTACCTAATAATTCAGGGTGATCAAAAACACTGTCTGCCGATTTTTCTTTTTTAAGGAATGCAGCCATTATTGCTGCTGTTTTTTTGCTGTTGCCGACCAGTTTTAGCGCTTGATCCAATATTTTTTGGTCTTGACTCAATACAGAACCGTACTCGCTAACCGGTTTTACGGTCGTCTTTTTTTTTGACTTCCTACGTTTTTTGATCGTAGATGCCATAGGTGATATCGTTGTTACTGCTAAAGATGTCATAGTAATCGCAGTGGATATTTCATCTGGCTGCTTCGTAACTTTTTGCTCTTGTTGTTTCAAAAGTTCTTTTATATCTTTCAAATTTTTCAACTCTTCTTCTTTCCACTTTTCAAGCTCTTGTTCCACTACGTTTGTGTCCCTATTTTGTCTGAATTCTGCAAGAGCTAATTTTAATTCCTCTTTCAAATCTATAATTTCCGTGTTATTTTTGTCAACTTTGGTAACTAATTTATCGAAAACCTGACGAATCTCACTGTCCGTGTTATTTTCGTGGATTTGTTCTTCTTCGCGCAGCTTATCTATTTGTTGCATCACCTTTTCTATTGACATTTTCTTTTGTTCATTTTCAATTTTTATGAAGTCTTCGTTTACATGCTTCGTCAAATCTTCGAATTCACGTTCCAATTTCAGGCTCATATTAGCTAAATTACGAGTTTCATTGAGCAAGTAACTTTCAACACTGTCCATCTTCTCAACTTTATCATTATCTTTGGTATTATCAGCTGGCTTTGGTGTAGAATTCAAATGATTAAGTTCTGTACTCGTTGGTGTACTAGTTTTAGTGACAACTTTAGGCGTTTGGGCATCAGAAGTGATGTAAATAACAACAGGTCTCGATGGCGACAATAAGATGCTTTCAACTTTGTTCTTCTGGCATTTCTGATAGTGGCCGTGGATTGGGGTATCGCTTGAGAATGCTTGCTGAACTGCAAACACTGTGCAATGGAACGTTTCCTGCAGGTTGGCTGACGCATCACTAAAGAATTTTCCAACACTAGACCGCACTGAAGACACCGAGTTTGAAAATTCACCGAAGAACGAAGCTGATGTCTAGAATATGAGAGAAGTTTAAAACATTACAATACAATAAGGAGTCCTTATGGACTCAATTCAATAAGTAAGATGGTAAAATAATCATACCTGCGCTAAAAACACTGAAAAAATTATCACTGCAAACTTCATATTAATAGATATAACTTTTTTTTATAATATTTTGGTAGCGTCCTTGTCTTGTCTCGAAGGCGTAAAATGGACTAATTAGCTTCGCTGTCGTAAATACCGTTGGCCCCTATGTAAGTATATACCTATACAAGGTGCATCGGAATAAGTATGTTAACTCAAACGGGGGTGATTCTAATCATTTGTACCTAGCCTTTAAATTCGCGTTTTTTTAGAATGTGAGCCTATCCTATAATTTATCTTTAACATACTGAATGTTCAACTTCGGCTAAAACAGCTTAAACAGCTGATTAATGGATTTTTCATAAAAAAAGCTTTTTTTACCCAAGTGATGATATCGAACACCATGAAAACATCAAATATGTGGTAGAACATTGTTCTTGTCTGACCTCCTTTCGGGTTTACGTAAATATACCGAAGCACATTGTTACGTACATATTATATATTTAATTAAAATTTAGATTGTATTATCCAGGTGTGCAAATATTTTTTTGTGTTGATGGCACAGTGACACGAATTGAAAAACATCATTTAAGTTTAGGTACATACATCGTCGTTCCACAATTATTAAATTAAAAACGTTATAATATAATTACCAAAGATCATTTATTTTCATAAGTTGCTTACAATATATCACATACTTTATACTTATTCTACTCTACAAAATTTGTGAGTGTCATTTATAAACGCAAAGCGGTCATCGTGAATCATAATTTTGCATAAATTTCGTTAAACTAAATTCTTGCCACAACATTAATGGGATAATATATTGGGTAGAAATTAACCATTAACAATATGGAGTTTTAAATGAATGAGATAGCACGTAATAAAACCCGCCGCCTCGCGTCGAGTCGCGGACGGTCTGTTGTTTCACATATAGATCCATACAAAACTATACCTTATCCGCCAGAACAAGTTAACGGAGCGTTGTTTCTGTCACACAACTTCATACAAAAGACAAGGACACGAAATGATCAGTGGGCGTCAACAAAACTTATAAAAAGTAAAGGTGTGTTCATATGCAACATTTACATTTATTTTACATTTAACATTATATCATTACATTCAGTTGAGGAAAAGGCTCGTTTGCGTCTTTTTTTCACAGAATTACTGTCGGCCATTTTACAGATGCAAATCGATTGAAAAATCGAACAGTCCGTTAAACAAGTGCCAAGTCTTCAGGAATCGAAGCCATCACAAAGTCCAAAATACCAGCTGGGTCACACGTTTCAAAATTATCAAGAGTCCAAATAACAAGCCGGGTCAAAAAATAAAATAACAAATTGCACTAACACAGTGAGCATGTCTGAACCGTGCGAGTCGCACGAATAAACTAAAACAACTAGCGCTGTGTATGCAGCCTTAGCGTAATTGTTCTACCATTAACATGCCAGTCCATTTCTTCCCTATTAACTTGTTTCCGCGGATAGACTATAGTCGCGGTAACCGCGTTCCGTGTGTCATCAGATGGTATATTATTTCTGTGTAAAAAAATTCCACTCTGTATAATCTTGGCGTAATAGCCAAATTTTTCAATGGAATTTTTGAGCCGTACCTGTAGGTAAAAAACTCTAAATACAGAATACAGAAGATAGCAAATTTTAGACAAAAGAACCATCCTTTATTTTTTAAATTCCACTCTGTAAGTGGCAGTGAGATGTAGGATTTTTTGTAAACTACTTAATTCAAGGAACTAAATGATTTTTATGGACTACTGCTACAGATTCATGATGACCGCTACATACAAATTAATATCGATTTATTTTAATATATTTAATACAATTCAAAAGTATTTATTGTCATGTATATATCTGATATGACAAATCTATAAAATACATCTTCACAATTTATTGCACTGTTTTTAAATTTTGATATTATGTTATTAATTTCAAATATATTTACCAAATAAACTGTAATGAATTTACTTCTCAGAAATCATGATGCACACACGAGGATCCTGTTTACAGTATCCAGCAAAAAACCGATGCGTTCGGTTTTGGCAGTCGGTTTTGCCACTACAACATGTCCAGTAAAAAACACGATCTAGTTTAATTATACGTATAGTTTAATGGAAGTATTCCCACCCGCTTTCTGCATATCGTTTTTTGCTGGATGGGGTGCGGGGAGCGGGGAGAGGTGCCCGCCCCGCCTCGACCACCGCTGCCTGTCGACCGCGCCCGCGGCGGCGGTAATACCAATACAATATCGCAAGCCTGTTCACGTCCATCACGCCTGAATTTTCGTTTTAATCTATACCGCTCGTTGCTCTACCGCAAAAAACAGGATGCAAACTACTGTGTGAACACACCAGTGGTTTTTGCGGGATTCAGTAAAAATCCGTTCCCGCAAAACTGTACGGCCGTGGGAAAGTTCTGTTACAGTTAAGGATTCGCTCCCACTAACCCACCTACACACCCTATATAATCAAAACTGATCACATTTATTTATATTAAAAAATTGAGTTAATGTAGTTTACTAGTGACTATTCCAGTTATATTATGAGCAATGTAGGCAAAATTGTGATATCTTCAATAATAACATCAGCAGTGTTTGTGAAAAATATTCATCGGGAAATATAACTTCACTTGTTTGAGAAGGTTGCATTGACAATATAAACAAACAAGACAATATAATAAAATCAATAGTTTTATCCATATAGTTATACCCATGAATAGAAGATATTCAATAAACTGATGCAAATTAATATTACTATTTAAGAAAGGAAGGGAGGCCTTTGCCCAGCAGTGGGATCCAGCGGGCTCTTTAGATTAGATTACTATTAGCACACATTGTCCGATGTTTGGGCAAAGGCCTCCCCACATTTCCGCCACTCACAACGATGCAAAATACAAAACAATTTTTTTTACTTTTATATAATAAATGATAATCGTATGGATCATTAAACACTTTCTTGTCTACTTATTTTTTTTTGTCTTTATTTGTTTTTTTAATTAATTTTGTTTTTATTGCTCAGTTGTCAGATTATAAAAATTACAATTTGGCACTGCTTGAGCCTGTTTATTAGCTACGTCCGTCTTACGATCTTAAGTTAATACAATTCTTTCATAATTAGTTAAAGTAATAAATAAATAAAACATCTTACAGGTACGTATACTGCGTGTATAAAAAGTGCATTTTAAATGTATAATAAAAAATATGATTTTCAACATGATAATAAGTAAAAACATTAATAAAACGGAATTGATTTACTATAAAAAAAATAATATCATGTAAAAATTGTAATGCAATATAAATAAAAAGGTACTCACAGTGGAATGTTGCAAGTATTTCCACTATTCTTTATGAAATAAAATAACTAATTAAATGTGTTGCCCTTTTGTAAAGCTGTTATTGGCAATGATCGGCCATGCTGAATCACTATCAATTACAACATATAAGATATTTAGAAATAAATACTATGTTCACAATACCACATACGTTAAAGTTTTATTCATATAGATGCTTTTCTGCGAACCAATGGCACGATTCGCATATTCTCTTATAAATTAGACTTATTAATACTTAAAATTTACTACTTGAACACTTCATACTTATTTTCGAATTCACTTTTAGTTTATGTGAAAATCACCATCATCATCATAGTTTGTGTTTTTTCAAAGACATCAAATGAAATGAAATAATATACCGATAAAATGTTATTTTATTAAGCTTCTCTTATTCCAGCGTGCAACAGATCGCTTTCAGCGATAAGACCCATTGGATTTAAACAAACGCAATTGATTTTTATAATTATTTGTAACGATTTTCGTATATCTGATTATCAATTAATAGTATTTTATAACGTATGTCAACTACTAAACTTTGTAATAAATAATTATGAGTATGTTTGATATTGATATTACAAATGGAGTCGTGATCAAAATAAATGGAACATTAAAAAAAAATTATATCAAAAATGACTTTAATGATATTTCAAGATTGCTTTGATACACGTGTTTATAAGTAATATATATTACAGTAGATCCTGGTACGGATTAGGAGCATTATAATAAAACCGGATTTTTTTTAATAAAAATAAATTTACATAGCCGCCATAATTTGAATGCTAACTTAAATAATTTTAAAAAATGTTAAACAAATCGATTCCAGTCATATTTTTACGTAATCTTAACTATTTATTGAATTGAGTGTCAAAAGTAGGATATTACTTCTGATTAATTAAATACATAATTAGTAATAATTGAGATTGAATTAGATATGTCTGATTAACAAGTTTCTTATATCCCTAAATTATCATTGATTTATCATGCAAATAAATATTTGAATCAGAGCCTGAATAAGAAAAATTATAACAAAATTTAAAGCTTAATTTTTTCATAAGAAATTTTATGGATACGCATAACCATTTATAAATAAAACTATAGCAAACACAAGCAATCATAAAAATCTAAGTGGGAGATCACTTACAATAGTACCACCGAATACAGAACTACATATAGACACTCCTTTAATAATATACCTGAATATTCTCGCGTCACTAAAAGTTCCAAAAAATAATGTTCTTTTTATAAAACATTTTTATAAAAGCCGTTTCATGGCGAATTAGCATCCGTATTGTCGCTGGACGTTGATGCGTCACGTTCAGGTGGTATCGGTAGATTCATTGGTGTCTCTTTATTAAGGGTACGTTTGGGCGGCGCAGGCGCGGGGGCGGGCGCAGGGGCGGGCGTAGGGGCGGGCGCGCCGTTCAGCTTCGGCAAGGGAGGTATCGGAGGGGTGGGGGAGGGCTCGCGTGAAGCTGACGTAGATTGAGCATTCGGCACGGGAAAGCCGTTCACCATTCGTTGGTAGTGCGGTTTCCATTTGTTAGCCGGCGGCGTGTAGTTTAAATGGTCGTACTCCATTTCTGTAAAAACAACATCGCAAATTTTATACATAGTCTCACACATATCATGGTATCGATTTTTGAATGTCTGATTCTTGAATCAGGCTGAGATTCAATAGTAGATTGTGTCATAAGGGACCAAAATAATGTATTGAAGGCGAGAGCGACTGTTTGAATCCAGAGCGAAACAAAGGATTCCAAAGTAGAATCCTAAGAGTAGCGAGGGCTTCAAAGTACGTCGTTCGAGGTTAAATAATTTTGGTACCGTATGGTGGTGTAATAATAAATAAGAGATGCTTTTAGTGGTGACGAATATTTATATTTACATAACCAAATTTCAAATTTATATTAATATTAATTACGTTTTCACAATTTTGAAAGTTTATTGTAACTGATTTGTTGGGAACAGAAAATGTCGTTGACTTATTTATCACTTGGGTAATCGTAACTTCAGATTCTGGGCATGTTGAGTCAATGGTGACATTTCACGCTGTTTTGAATACAGTTTCTGAAAATTACTGCTTCATTTTCATTTTACCGTGAAATTAAATTTTCATAGGCTTTAAAATATTTTTATCTAGATTTGCTTGGTAGTAAATGCTGTTTATGACAGTTTCTGCGATTAATTTTACACTTTCGGGTGTTAATATTTCACTTTTACTGCTAGAACTCATCTTTTATTCAATTTGTGTGAATCAAATTAAAATTGTCTGCAATATTTTAATAAAAGTAATAAAAAAACGAAGAAGGTGCCGCGTATTTTCTTTTTTTAATTTGGTTAAATAATGCCACGTCGGCAGGCGCGCTTATTTTATTACGGGCCAGCACTTTATGGAAGCGAATTGCGTTTAAACTTTTTAATTAAATAGTATTCCAAATTCAAAAGTAATTTCGTCATTGTGATTAAGTGCGCCGGAATGACCCATTTTGCGCGCACTTATCGAGGAACCGTTCGCCTCTTTTCAAATAGATGGGATTAAAAGAACATAGCCGTGCCACTCTAATACTCTTCTGCGGCAGCCCCAGCGCTTAGCAACTACATCATCATTATTCTCAGCACTTGTCGTCCCATTGCTGGGTCAATGAGCAACTACAATTTAACTTTAATATGTTGTGCTATGTTTTTTTTTGGTTAAATTTTCAATGTTGTCTAATTGTATTACAATCTAGCCTTAATGTAGTGAGTGCTATGTGACGCCACGTTTGTGCCACTCTGTGTTTTACGCCGTACTTTCGACTGGTAATCGCAAACAGATTATAATACGGAAGTGCATGAGCCATGACATCTTTTATCTCAGCGTGTATGCTTCTTCATAAGTGTCATTTGTCATGAATATATTACTTTTAAGACTGATAGAACTCAATGTTAAAACTTTGTTTATTCACTAACAGTTTCTTACATTATCAAACTAGTTACGAATTAAAAAAGTCGTTATCATATAAGGAAAATAACGTACTCCTTAATAACTAATACACCTGTATTCCTCAAGTTGATGGACGCAGGGCAGTACATCGTAGGGCACATTTCTATGGTGCGTGATCTACGAGGCAATTCTCTGTTATAGGCGATGGTTACCACATAATATCAGGTGGGACATAAGCTTGTTCCATCTCCATGTAGCATAAAAAATATTGTATTGTATAAAGTTGAATTTTGCTTCTACCATAACTGGTTACGAACCGCCGGCTTCGTATGCGACCGAAGAGAATTTGAATCGTCAAAATTAGAAAAGTCGAAAAGTTGTACGTATTTATAAAAAGTGAAACGTACCATATCCTTCCTTATGTTTGATTTCATCGTAGACATGATCCAACTTATTATCGTCGACATATTGGTAAAGGTTCGGGTTGTTGGCATCAGCATCCTTGTTTTTCAGCGATGACAGTGGATCGTAACCTGCAGGAAGAATATTATTAGAAATTGAACTATTATTTATTTACTACTAGCTGATGCCCACGACTTCGTACGCGTTATACTACTAAATGTGTTGGTAACCTAGAAATAAAGATAAACTCGCTGTTGCAACTTGACTTGACACCCCATTTGTTTCCCATGAGATTTGATTTATGGAATAAAAAGTAGCCTATGTATCAATCCAAATTAAAATCTACTAATCTACATATTAAATTTCATCGAAATCGGTTCATCACTTACGACGTGATTGAGTAACAAACAAACAAAAAAGTACACAAACATCCAAACTTTCGCATTTATAATATTAGTGTGATATTAGCTGACCCGCCCGCGGCTTCGCACGCGTCGTTGGACAATAAAACATTACCATTCTTCTACGCAGTCCGGTAAAAAGCAGCCTATATCTCAATCCCGGTCTTTATCTAGCTATATACCAAATTTCATCTAAATCGGTCCAGCCGCAGTCGTGAAATCGTAACAAACAGACATACAGAGAAACAGAGTTACTTTAATATTAATAAGGGTAAGTATTACAAAAAATAAAAATATAATTTATTCTATCAGTTTGCTTAGTTTGGAGCTGCATGAAATGTCCCGCATTATTTTTTTTTTTTTAATTATTTTTATCTGGTTCTTGTACTATAGTACAAGCTTAGTTTAGTTTTGGGCTAGATAGCGCTGTGATAAATGTCCAGCATTATTTATTTATTTACTTCAGCTTGCTAATTCGCGGGGCTCTGTCAATGACCTTGGTTCTTTGTTGGATAGTGTCATTACGGGAAGATTCGACTATATAGAGTAGAGTGAAAGGGCTCGCCCGGGGAAGTACTACCACCATACCTATTTCTGCTGCCAGCATTACTGTGTTTCGGTTTGTAGGGTATGGTTGCCGGTGAAATTACAGGCACATGAATGCCTCAAGTTGATGGAAGCAGGGTAGTGCATCGTAGGGCACATTTCGGAGCGTGACCTACAGGCCAGTACTTTGCTACAGGCGATCGATGGTTACCACTTAACATCAGGTGAGCCTAATGCCTGATTCATCTACAGTCATATAAAAAATATATGGGTAATCAACAACTACAACTGGTTAAGGAGTACGTTTATCTTGGACATTGCCATCATTTGGCCCGGGATCTCAGGTGAAACAAATATTCAGGCGAGTTCAGTTAGGATGGGCTGCCTTTGGCACTCTTGTCTCCGTCTTCAGGTTTAAAATTCCGCAATGGCTTCATACAAAGGTTTTCAACCAATGTGTCCTGCCTATCCTCACACACGGTGCTGAAACATGGCCGCTCACGAACGTCGAACGAACTCGTTCACAGAATTTTTTTTATTTAGAATACTTACTATCACCGGAAGATGAGGCATTATTCCTTAGTTTCTCCAAAGTGGCGTTGTTGAGTTTCCCCGGACCGAGGTTGTTAACGATATGCGTGCCGTTATTGAGCAGTGTAGTGGAATCATCCGATCGCGTTGAGCCTTGGTACGCGTACACAGGATTGTCGAAATGTTGT
This sequence comes from Philereme transversata, assembly GCA_963924445.1. Taxonomy (NCBI): domain Eukaryota; kingdom Metazoa; phylum Arthropoda; class Insecta; order Lepidoptera; family Geometridae; genus Philereme; species Philereme transversata. The sequence continues at coordinate 13,910,399 of OZ004353.1, forward strand.
TGTTCTGTTTACAAACAATTAATACTATCCTGTAACCATTATATTATATCAGAACAATCAGTTAAAACTAATTTTCTGCCGCGCCTGCATTCACTATATGACTTACTACTTTAAACTACTACTAACTACTTTAAATAACTACTTTAAATCCCAAAACACAACGCAACAATTACGGATTCGTGGTTAGTGTAGTTAGTGTAGTGTGTCGTAATATGAACGAGGACGTTTCTAATTCTGAAGGTTATCCGACGGTAGCTCCAGTACGGTAGTGAGTACTCCAGTCTGCCCGCGACCACGGCTGTTGCCACAGTCGAAACGTCGGGATAACAAATAAAAAAGTTACATACGCGATAAATACCCGTGTATATCAGTAATTGCGTGATTACAATACCACTAGCGCCATCTAGTTCTGATATCGGTATTTCTATTTGGTCGTGTTTACATGAAATACAAAATAGAAAGGTAAGCAATAGTGTTGACTAGGTCGCTTTCAGTGTCAGCTCTCATTTTGGTCGGAAATTGTTTTGTTATGATTCTATATCGCTGGCAAGGATTGGAGGATCAGCCTCAATAGTGCACCCTGGGAAATACCTACGTTCAGCGGTGGACTGTTATAGGTTGACGATGATCATGATGATTATGTGTAGTAATCAATAAGGAGTTAGCTATGTTACTCATCACTCGAGATTGATATTTTGTCGCCGTGTGCATGCACGCGCCTATGGTACGTTATCTGCGACCAATGGTATGCAGTCCCTGATTTTCTATTAAGGTGGTTTGATTTAACAGTAGATAATTCTAAACATAGGCATATCAGTGTTTTAATAAAATCAATAAAATGTATATATTATTTATATATTAATAAAAGATCAATAAAATTGCACACATAAATATAAGCATATATACAGCCATAAATATTTAGTATTCATAATTTATTTGAAATGTCATTAATAAGTGTTTTTGTGTGCAATTTTCGATTTGCCGACAATACTAAAAGGTAACTAATTCGATACGCATATGTTTATAAATTTGTACTGTTCAGTTATCTAGTGAATGTGCACTATTTGCTTGTATAGGAATCGAACCACCTTATTGTTGTTCTGTATTTTATTTTGGTGTACTATAAAGAGTTATCTTATCTCTCGTATTCACTAGTCGTACACACAACTAAGTGAATAATAGTTGTGTAGTTTTAAGAGTAGTAGAGTTCCTTGTAAAATGTCTCGCCCGGGGAAGTGCTACCACCATACCTATTTCTGCTGCCAAGCAGCATTGCTGTTTCGGTTTGAAGGGTATCGTTGCCGGTGAAATTACAGACACCGCAAGTTGATGGCGGTGCATCGTAGAGCACGTGACCCTACGAGGCAATACTTTGTTACAGGCGATGGTTACCACTTCCAGGCGATGTTCCATCTCCAGGTGATATAAAAAAAACACTAGGGGTGTCACCATAAATATTTAAACATCGGCTAAACACTGTTTGAAAAATCCTAAGCAAACTTTGGTCAGGATCTTTATAAACACACGTTAAACAGTGTTTAATTTTTTTTGTGGTAAAAAGGTAGTTACTTACCAGGCTGTGCGCTCGGATCTGCCGTGTAATGCACATGTGCGATCTCTCGCTTAAGGTTCTTGACTCGCTTCCGGTAGTACATGACTACTAGGGCAGCGGCCGCCGCGCACAACAACGACAGTATTATCATTACTGCCGTGAGACTAGAGTTCGACCCTGCTACTGAAACAATAGTACATTATTAAACAAGGGGATAAAGCAGTGTTTTGCATCACGGGCGCCATATTCAATCCGGAACGTAACGAAAGATTCTAGGGTTAACTCACGAGCGGAGCGAGGGAGTTACTAGAATCCTGAGTGCAGAGAGGGATATAAGCACAGTCAAGATGCAGACAGCTTTATCTACGAGGAGAATACTCTACTTTTCACACTTTCTTACGAGACCGTAAAAACCGAATATAGTTTGGTGCATTCTGTGCAGAGGTTAGTTCAATTTACGAATAACTTTTTACGGTGTGGGTCTCATTGGTTCAAATTTTAATACAGATGAGATTCCAAATTTAAATCACATTATGCCCGCGACGGCATCATACTCCCTATCATAATCTATCTATATTCCATATTTCATAGAAATCGGTCCAGCTGTTCTCGAATTTATAAATGATGTAACTAACCTGACTTTGTTTTATATATATAGAAGGTTGTACCTGTTGGCTGTTCGATGTGTATGGCGTCGCGCGCGGGCACATCGCACTGCTCGCCGATAAAGTTGCGATGACACATGCAGCCCTGCACCGGGTCACAGACCCAGTTCCCAGTCGATGAGCAGTTGCACGCTTCCATGCAGTGGTCACCGTAGTAGCCCTCCGGACAAACTGTAATAAACAAATACATATATATAACTATAAAACGATAGATGCAGCTACAAGATATCCGATGATAATGGTTTAGCAGTAATAGTATATATACAAGAGCTCAAAGCAATCAATTATACCCGAGATATTATGGCGTAGGCGAGCTAAGAGTTATTGATCGCTTACACCCGAGTATAACACATAACTTTTCATCACGAATGCGAGTAAATTAAAAAAGTCAAAAGTCCAAATTTCTAACATAGGCCCTGCTAATGCCTATGTTAAAGGTCCGAGAGACAGATTAACTTTTAAATTTATAATGTAAGTATGGACTGAATCAATTATCTGGTTCCCACAGTACAAGGTTACTTAGATTGGAGCTAGATAGCGCTGTGTAAGATGGTTAATATTAGGAATGAAAGTATTGCAGTATATGAGGAGTGTGCGATAGAGTAGGATAGGGTAGGGGTACTGACACTGCGTGCAGTAGACGCCGGTGTATCCGGGTGCGCAGCGGCAATAGCCGTCGTTGGGGCGACAGGCGGCGCCGCGCGCGCAGCGGCACGCCTGCTCGCAGCCTGCGCCCCACCAGCCCGGGGGACACGCCGAGCCGCACATGGCGCCGCGCCAGCCCGGTGGACATTCACATTTACCTATACAATACAATATAATCACTTGTAGCCGGTGTTCTAATACGCTAATTTATTTTAATATGAGGCTCACATTTTTTTCTTGACATTTTATGTCATTTTGGGGCTATTTGACTGGACTACATATTCACACTGATATCGGGTTTAGCTAGAGGGGAGTTTTGGGGCCTCAAATGAAATGAAGAATCGATAGTACGACGTGCGCTGGCGCTTTGTGAAACAAGTTTTTTTTTCAAACATGAATTTGGCGCCCCCCGAAATTGCCGCCCGATTTGTCCTCCGGGAGCAGTCCCGTCAAATGAATTTCCAAGGATTGTACTGTTCTGCAACAGTACAAAATGTAACTTTTAATGCAACAAATTCTTCCTCAATCCTTGGAAAGCAAGGAGGGTGTTGTTGCATTAAAAATTAACATTTTATACTCTTATTTAATTTTCATCATATCATCTGGCGATGTGCTAACAAAAAGCGCCTTTCTCACGTGTACTTTAGCAGAGCCGTTAGTTACCAGTGATGTGATGACAATCCGCGCCATTCTTGCAGTTACAGTGTTTGGCGCAGTCGAGTCCGTACGTGCCGAGTGGACACGGGAACTCGCAAGCCACGCCCGTAAATCCACTTTCACACGTGTACTTGCCAGTCACCGGGTCGCAGGTCGTGTTGCCTGAAATAACCTCAACCTTTAATCACATATTACAATGCTAAACCATTTTCTTCTTTATTTAAATCATATTCGTCAGTTTTACGATTGTTCCAAGAAAGCTAAGCTAATAAATGTGTGAAAAATGAAAGCTTGCAAGAACGTTAAACAAGGAACGAGTCACTTATATTGCATGTGATGGTCAAAGCGTAGGATCGTGGCGAATGGCATAAAGTAGAAGAGGCCTGATACTCAGTGGGTGAAGTCGTGCTGTGGATGACGATGGACTTGTGGAAGATAACAAATGCGACAAAACGACTGCTTTCGGGCGACTCACTTATTGTAAGTAATGGTCATTATTTGCTGTAGATAGATTAACTATTTGTGGTACATAACAACATTTAAAGAATAAAATACGCAAAAAGACAAGATACTTAAAAACCCAAAGCAACAAAAACGTACAACGCACAACAAGAAAACATTAACATATGACAGAAATACGGGACAACAGGAGGTACCTTCCATTTCAAAGTATTTTTGCATGCTACACCGTCTTTGGTAAAATTGTATATTTTTTCGCGTAACATCCAGTTTAGTAGGCCAATAATAATAAAAAAAATAGTGGATAAAAAACTTACTGGAGGGCGAAGCAAGCCAAATGAATGGAGTTTCCTAAATGTTACCTAGGGGAGAGTGAAGGCAGCGCTGCGAGCACCCGGCGCCGTAGAAGCCAGGCGCACACGGCTCCGTGCACTCGGCGCCCGTCCAGCCCGCCGCGCACGCGCACTCCCCGCTCGCTGCCACGCACGACGAGTTGTTCGCGCACGGACACACCTCCGAGCACTGCGACCCGAATGTACCCGGCTTGCACTTTGCAAGGGTTTCACAACTCACACCTATACAAAACAAATTCAATTTACAGGCTGCATTGAGCGGTATACAGGCTGCAATAGGACGTCCACTACTGAATGTAGGCGGTTCCAAAGCGACCAATCTTGTGCGACTTGCTCCCAACGATTTTCAGCAACATTTATCAGATTGCCTTTCCATTTAGAGAACCTTTCTGCCCCAACGGCCGTCAGTTCTTCAAACTATTATGAGCAGATTTCAAAGCAGTCTTTTACATCTTCTGTGTTTAAGATGGCGTTGCGCGTACTTGAGTACTCAAAATGCCAACATAATATTTTTAAAACATCCTCCGTTAGCACTGGTATGTTAATCACTAGCTAGCAGCTACTTTTAAAAGCGAGACGTAACATAAACAGCATGTGTACTGTTATTTTGATAAGCCATCATTCACCCAGCAGCTCATCTATCTAAATTGTGTCTAACGAAAAAAAAAGTGTGTTTAAAATTAAAAACAGATAATTAACGTTAGAAGGGGTCGTCCTTTAATAACGTGAAGTTTTTTCTTTTATGCACTCTCATCCCCCTCGGTGATACGTCGTGATGTTTTAGACTACCGCAGCCATTACGTGTATTTTTTTTATTAAAAAATTACGGAGAATCTGTTTTAATGAAAAATTATCATAACTCAGATACTGAAAACCGCACAAGGTCGCGAATGGGAGGACAGCCTGCTGAACGGTAAATATTGTTGTCATGTTGCTTTTTAAACATAAATTCGCTCGCTCAGGATTTCAAGTGGTCTCACGGACAATATTCACGAGATTGTCACTACATCCCCTCTCCCCCATCGTGATCAATCGTGGTGTTATTTTAACCCCTGTTGGAACCTCACGTGATTAAAGGACGGTCATAATATGTGAAATGTTAGATGTTATGTAATATCTAATAAATCAAAAGCTGTTTATATGATTAAATGCACAATGCACATTCATACCTTTCCTCGGCAGACCTGAATGGATGATAATGTTTTGATGAAACACTACATTTTAAACATCAAATATCATTGTGGATGACAGTTCAATTGTTTTAAAATACTGAGCAGACGATAATTTGGTTATTGTGCGGTTTGTATAGCGGGAATGTTTATATTGCGCTATAAGTGCATCTAGCTTCAACCTATATTTATAAAACAAGCTTCCGCCTGCGGCTACACATGCGTGTTTTGACGATAAAAAGTAGCTTATGTCTCAATCCAGGTTATATTCTATATGAATATACAAAATTTAATCAAAATCGGTCGTTGTAAACGTAACAAACAAACCGACAGAGCGACCGAGTTAATTACCATTTTATAATATTAGTATGTATGCGCCTAATTAAACTGTAAAAATCATCATCACATCAACCAATCAACCATAGGACCACCATCCACCGCTGAACATAGGTCTCAGGTCATCTTCAGTGGGGTCAGTGGGAAATCGTCCTACGCTGCGCTTTCTATTGCGTTTAAGTTTGCACTGTATTAGAACTAAATTGTACATTTGAGCCGTACATTATAACCTTCTTAATTAAAGAAATTAATCTACAAACATCTTCAGGTGGTTGGCAGCAATACGCTGAGGCGGGACCTGTTTGATCCACACAGGACGGAAAACTATTTTAACTACTTGCCTATTAAACTTTTGCTCTTTAGATATAATAGTATTTTGTTGTCTGTCCTGTGTGTTTCAAATGAAATCATTTTCTTTCTTTCTAAAATGGCGCCTAAAATAATTACTTCTCACTCTCACTTGGATGCAATGATGATGAGTGACAGGTAATGATTTTCGGCGCCATTTAAATTAGTTTTTTTAACCAGGGGACCAACCTGAATCTCTTATAGAAATTTTAAAATAAAATTACACATTTCGTACCATGACCCTCAATTAGCAAGCTTACTTCATTATTGTACAGGCGAAGCAGTTTTGGTGACGTCACCATAAATAATTTACTCAAAACGTTTCACATTAGAGCTCAAATAAAGCGTAAAATTATCCTAAAAAGTAAGTAAATCGTGTTTATTTTCGCAATGATACTGAACGTGGTGTAATCACTAGAAAGCACTAAATAAACAACATTATTAAGGAAAAACAGTAATGTTTAAAAGTTTTATGGTTTAACTCGAAGTAATGTTGCTACAAGCTTGAAACAAAACGCTCCTAAATCATGATGGTTTTCTAAAAGATTGTGGTCGGCACCCTGAGGGCTTAGCCAAGTTACATTCGATTAGCAATAACGCTAGTCTATAAGTCCGAAAATGTATGGGATTTGACAAATGCTATGGAAATATCACGTGATATATCGACAACAAACCTATGTAGAAATCGAATCGATTCGAAGCGAATGTAACTTGGTTACGGGCCCTGGTTATACTAGTACACACCGCGTCACATGAATAGGACCAGCATAATTTCCTTTGCTATCTAAGATATAAGACAAAATAAATATATAATAATGGTACGTACAAACATTTTTAGGCACGTGAAGTTTAGCTAGAAACAATTGAACTTCTTAAGACTCAGCGAGTCTTTGTAACAATGCCGGTAGGTAATTATGACGCGTCACTTGAATACGACCATTAAATAAAACACAGAAAATTTTGCTATTAAATAATATTTATTTAAAAAAAACATTGACTTTATTAATTAATTAAGGAATTAAGGCTTTTTCCCTTTTTTTGAATTAAATCAAAAATCCGAGATGGCATTGAACCATAAAGCCTTCTTATGTATTTAATCGGCAGTTTGCTCCAACACTTCTTTATACCCTTTTCGAGTTCTTGCTTACTGTTATATTGTTTGCCGTTCTTATAAAGTTCACGTGACAACCACCCCCATACATTTTCTATTATATTTAGGTCGGGGGAGAGTGATGGCCAGTCGAGAACATCGATATTATTTTGTTGAAACCATTGACGGACATCATGTGCTCTATGAATACTGGCATTATCATGTTGGAAAATGAAACTTTTGTCATCTGTGATACTGCTAAATTTACATATTTCTTTTTTTAAAAGATTTATGTAGGTTCTAGAATTTTGTCTACCTTGTATAACTACTAAATCAATCGGCCCGTTGTATGATATTGCACCCCAGACCATTACTGAGCCTGCATCATTTCGCCGACGCGATAAAATTATTTCATTTTTTCGTAAATCATGAAAATAGTAAGAATACCCGTCAGGGCCATCCAAATTAATTCTTTTTCATCACTAAATATGACTTTATACCACTCTTTAGTCCAATGCATTTTGTTTCGAGCAAACTGAAGACGTTCCGTACAGTGATGCTCTTTTAAACATGGTTTTCTCTTCATTTTCAAGCGTTTTAAATGTGGACAATTGCGTATAATCTTTTGAACAGTCTTCACAGATGCTTTAGTTCCAACATTAAGGGCTATTTGTCTAGCTGTTAGCGTAGAATTCGATGCTTCGCGTAATATTGCTTGGCGCTCTCTTTCAGTTGTCGCGAATTTGGTTCGGCCTTTGAATTTCTTACCATAATTTTCATGATCGTCAAGAAAATTACTTATTACCTGGTGTGAACGCCCCATTCTTTTTGCAATTTTTCTTAAAGAATAACCCTCTTCACAAAGAATTTTTATTTTTCCTATTTCCTCGAGTGTCAAACACTTTTTCCGACCCATATTAATTAAAAAAATTATTATATCGTCACGACTTGATGTTGTTCACTTAGTTATGCATAATACGTATGCACTGTGCCGTTTTTGTTTTACAACTGAGCCGCGCAGGGGGGGGGGGGGGGGGGGGGAAGTAATTGGTCGTATTCAAATGACGCGTCACGTTACCTACCTAAGCATCGTTCGCGGTCACACTAGGCGCTTAAAAAGTTCAATTGTTTCTAGCTAAACTTCACATGCCTAAAGATGTTTATTCGTACCATTACTTTATATTTATTTTGTCTCATATTTGAGATAACAAAAGAAAACATGCTGGTCCTATTCATGTGACGCAGTGTGTATATCAATAGTTTGACTGACCTCTCCATTCAGGCTTGCAGATACACTGTCCGGTGATCGGATCGCAGCCGATAGCGTTCTCAGTGCAATTGCAAGGAGACTCGCATCCTCGCCCGAATTTGTTCGTCTCGCATTTGTTTTCGCACCGCGGACCGACGAAGCCAGGCCCGCACACACATTTGCCTACAACAAAATATTTGTGAAATTTATAAATACAGGGCGAAATAGGCCGGTCAAATACGCGGATATATAATCATTTACCTATTTACATTTTAGAAATAACTTCCAATGATCTATTTAAAATTAAATTAAAGAAAGTATTATGCGCAAAAGGCTACTATAGTGCGACTGAATATGTATCTATAATTTTGTTAGTAGGTGTAGTAATTTTGACATTTAAATATATACTGTTTTGACTGTTTTATAATCACTGTTGTCATTATTTTTACTAGTTTTGTTACATTTTGCATGCTATAAAATAGAACATGGCTGTACTCTATTCATACCTTTTTGCTATCTTTTTTATTACCTATGTTTCGCAGAATAAAATATTATGAATTATACAGTCGGAATACCGTTTCAATATTCGGAATAAAAATAATGCTGGACATTTCACACAACGTTATCTGGCCCCAAACTAAGCAAAGCTTGTACTATGGGAACGAGATAATAGAATACTTTGTAAACTACGTTTTTTTTTAGGTAAATTTGAAAACAGAACGAGGCTAATTACATTCATAATATGCTACGATGAGTAAAATAAAACTTACCATTGACGGGATCGCACGGCGCATTATTTTCACAGCTGCAAGACTGCCTACAATTTATGCCGAATGTTTTTCCATCGCAGGGCCTGTCGCATTTCAGTCCATCGTATCTGCAAGTTACAAAAACAATTAAATTGATGGACTAAATGATCTACTTTATGTTGTATTCTGCTAAATAACTTCATCGTCATCATCAAGGAAGACCCCAATAGATTTCTAAAGTGATCTTGTGGTGTCCTAATGGGACCCAGACAAACTTTTATTTAAAAAAACAAATAAATAATGCTGAACATTTTACACAGCGCGTCTTTTCATTTCTAAGACATATGTCCACATTTTGTTTGTAAAAACTTAATTAAACATGTCAAATAGGTTAGTAAAATAACAAATGTGATTTAATAATAGATAGGTATAAATAAAAATGAAGTCCCTCACTTCCCGAGCCAACCCTGAGACTCAAGAGATCATTTTCACATTTTCATTTAATGGTTCTAGCTAGAGTGAAGACCACGTAATTTTTTTGACATTGTACACTATTATTAGTAAATTTATTGAATATTTTGTCACGGAATATTTTTAGTCGACCTTCCATCTAAGATACTATGATAAAACAACCTACTGCCGTCCAAAGTGGTGACGCAGATGGCAGTAGCTCGTTAGAGTTTTCGCCTTTAAAAGCATAAATTAATGAATGAAAATATTTTATTGTACACCACACAAGAAACAAACATAAAAATAAAAAATCACAAAGCAACAACTAAAATGGGCGGTCTTATCGCTTAGAAGCGATTTTTTCCAGACAACCCTTGGATGAAGAGGATTTTTATAACATTACAATAATGGAGCGGAGTGTACATTAACAAAACAATAATTAAATTTAAGGAAAGCGCTGATCACTTACAATACAATTTAACAATATAAGTACATAAGTAAATATACCTACATTGTACCTATAGGTATATATTACGTCATTCATTTGTTATTACATAGATTTGAAATAAATAAAATTTAGAAACTCATTTTTTTCTAATCCCTATCATTTATTTCCTAAATGATACAACAGATACCAAAACAACAATTAACCATAATAACAACGACGTAATAATAAAACGGCCAATAAGTTGGTACCGGACGTACCTACCATCAATGGAACCGACTAATGGAACCACGGCTATGGAAAGCACCAGGAGCCAGCGAGTTGTAACCAGTGCTCGAAATGGACCGGAATGCCATTCCGGTTCGTGAAATCACCGTTCCGTTTCGTAAAAGTTGTCATCATCGCCGAAAAAACTTATTAAATTTATTTAATTTTTGTTAACCTCATTCAAAACATTTTTTTATACTACCTGGAGATGGAACAAGCTTATACCCCACCTGATGTTAAGGTAACCATCGCCTATAACATAGAATTGCCTTGTAAGTCACGCACGTTAGAAATGTGCCCTACGATGAGTTTTGCGTCCATCAACTTGAGGAATACAGGTGTAAATCCTGAAAAAATCTGAAGGATTGAAGGGAAATGCGTTTCGATTCGTAAGTACAATTCGAGCACCAGTTAACTTTTTTTTACTTTTTATTGTATCCTAATTAACTTGGCAGATTTCCTGCCGCTGCTGGCGACTTTACCGCATTCGCTTGGTGTGCTTTAGTTATTGTTTAGTAGTTTAGTTGTTGCTATAGTACTCACCCACGTTGACATGTGCACTGTCCAGTTTCATAGGAGCAGTTAGCGTTGTTCTTACAGTCGCAGGTATGTTTACAGTTGTCGCCGTACAGAGGGTACTGACAGGTCTCTTCGCAGCGCAGCCCGCGGTAGCCGGGAGCGCACATGCAGGACCCTGATAACAAAATAATCCTTGTTTTAAAAAAATAAATATTGCTTGACATTTCACACACTCACTAAAGTTTAAAATTCATTACTTTTTGGAATATTTGTAAACCTTAAATGTTTTTATTTTTTTATAAGATACGCCAATTTTTTATAGTACACCATTTATATTAGGGAAATCGAAACCTCCTAATACAGGTATTACTTACATAAAAGGAAGTGTCAACTACTAGTTAAGCTATTGTAAACACAAGTTATTTAAATAAAAACATTTGTAAACATTTCACACAGCGTTATCTAGCCCCAAACTAAGCAGAGCTTGTACTATGGGAACCAGTAACTGATAGAATACTTGTATGTATACTTTTTTTGTATTTTTTGTAAATGCATACTTATAATATGTAAAAAACATCCGAACCGGAACAAATATCTGTAGATCATGCAAACACTTGTTACGCGGCGGGAATCAAACCCGCTAACTCCTGCGTCTCAGCCGGCTATTCGCCCCCATTGCGCCACGAAGGTCGTCAAATGAATGTTAATTATTTATTCAATTCCATTTTTCTTTATTTTGGACTAGCACTTACACAACATTAAATATAAGGCAGGTACATAGACCATATTCAGAACAATAAAACAATATGCAATGAAATAAGTAAATAAGTACACAAAAATAACATAAAAACTAAATAAACATAAATATAACAGTTAGGTCCATGTCGAACTATGGAAACACTAAACGTACAGTGTGCACGTTTTGTTTATTGTACATTTTATAATAATACATTTAGTTTCTATTTAAAAACTTATAAGTTGATTAGTTCATTTGGGTCATTGGTTATATTATAAGGTGACTTGAGCCGTAAAATCGGTTGATTGGCAGCAATACACTGACACGGAGCTTGTTTGACCCATACATTAAGGAAGACTTCTTACTACTCGCCTCACCTATGTATTCTTTCTCTTTTTGAGTAATACCAGATATCAGTCAAAAAGAGGCCCTGTTTTTTTGTCATCATGTACTTTGTGGTCTGTCCTGTGTGTTGACATACACGTGTTTTATTTATTTCTTTAAAAATAAACGTATCAATAATTTCCCGCTCTATAAACACGCAAGAGCAGTGATCCTTTGGCAAAATTGTATCGCGTTGTCGTTTGAAGGGGGAGGTTACGGGTTCTAATCTGGTCTAGTTCGTAATTAGACAGTAGGTAAATAGGCTTGTTCCATCTCAAGGTGGAACAAGCAAAAAACTTATTTTAGGGTGGGGGGAATACGATCTGCACTGACGTCCAGCATAGGGGTGCACTACTCCCCTTCTGACCTTACCTAAAAGAACTAGTAGTGGAAAAATAACTGACCATTGATAGGCGAGCAAAGTCCATTATTCTCACACCGACAGGTCGATCGGCAGCCCTTGCCGTAAGTAAGAAGCGGACATTGTCGTAAGCACGTCTCTCCGCCCCAACCCGCTGAGCATTCACAAGTGCCGGTCCAAGGGTCGCACCTGCCAATAAGATAGATAGATATACTCTTTATTGCACACCAAACAAAATTAAATATAGAAGAAATACACAAAAATAAAGGTAAAAACAATGGGCAGTCTTATCTCTAAAAGCGATCTCTTCCAGACAACCTTTGGATGGACAGGGCAATACAAAATCAACAAGACATCGTTGTATCTATGTTCATAAATCTACATTAACTACATATACTTACTAATAAACTAAATATAAACAAATATATATATAAACTTTAGTATAGGAGATAATCATAACGATAAACTAGCAGTGCGTAGACAAAGAAAGGAAATCGTTAGATACCTTAGCTTTAAAGATAGGAAGAAATTTAGATGATCTGATAGAGAAACGTACGGCGTTCCACAGCCGCACAGCTTCAACTGTAAAGGAGTCAAAATTGAGAACTGTGGACAGAGGTTTGGTGATTTAGAGCTTCAAATGAGCGTAGGCTTCGATCAAGCGCTTGGTGCAAGAACACAAAACGCTCTATTAGATAGGATGGTGAAGAAGGATTAAAAAGGACCGGCCGATTAAAATACTTTCTGAAAGAGGATTTGAGAGATTACCAAGCACTATAAAAAACCGTTCATGATCATTACCAAAAAACAAATAAAATACATTTTATTTCAAGTAATTTAGAATCAGCTTAAAAATTAAATGGGGGTGTCGCTCACAACAGCGCCTTTTGTATGGGAAGTCTACTCTGGCTAATTGGTAGTTGTAATTGGCTATTCATTTAACATTTATTATCAGCAATAATTTACATAACTATACATAAGAAACAGTTGAATCATCTAAAGACCGTTCCAAACGATCTATAGATAGATCAACTGATCACTCAACACAGCAGGACAATTAGAAAACTCACAAAAAAAAGTTGAATATTCCGTTTTAAGTGAAAGAAAAGGCCTTATAGCCGAAGGCTATAAGGGCAGAAGGGTTCTCGAGTGGAGACTACGCACTGAAAAGCACAACCCCCCACTAGATGGAAAGAAGACCTGATAAAGGTTGCTGGGAGTCGTTGGGTTCAGGCCGCACATTATCGGTCGCTCTGGAAATCTATGGGGAGGCCTATGTTCAGCAGTGGACGTCTATGGCTGATATGATGAGTGTAAGAAAAATATCATTCAAAACTGTACTTACATATCAGTCGTAGAAGGTTCACATTCGCATTCTTTATCGCACAGCTTGCCCCATTTTCCGTCAGGACATGCTCTAAGCTGGCATCGCTCGCCTTGCCAGCCCGGCTTGCACGTACACGATCCATTTCTAGGTGAGCATTCACCTCCATGCTCGCACGTACATTTCTTCATACAGTCCAACCCATAGCTGCCAATATGACAAACTTCTAGACACTGAAAACAGTAGATAGGCGGTTAAGCACAGATAATTACTACAACAAATTAGAAGTCAATATAGTTTCGAACCTATAATCTATATATTATATAAAACAAAGGGTTAGTTACACCATTTATAACTCAAGAACGGGTGGACCGATTTTGATGATCTTTGATTTGTTGGATTTGTTCTCCGCCCCGAATAGCAGAATAACTATTAAAATATCGAAAAAATTCACGCAAAAAGAAACGATGAAGTAAATTCATTTTCTCATAATGATGGCAAATTGACAATTTTACCGGGGTGACGTACATACATATTGGCAGCCCGTGTCATATGCATGTCATGTCAAGGCGGTACGAAGTTTGGTTGGTCAACTAGTGTATGTATAAACGATATAAGAAGAAGACTTCACAAGTTTTTCATTGAAAACTTTGATTAAAAATATCTAATAAGAAGCGAATCTAATTTATAACTGCTTCCGCCCGCGGCATCGCACGCCCGGCTTGTCAAGAAGCGAATATTATTTATAAATACTTTCGCCCGCGACTTCGTACGACTGGTTCGTCGATAAAAAGTAGCCTATACCTTAATCCAGAACATTATCTATATACCAAAGTTTCATCCAAATCTTTCTCAGCTGTTACGACGTGAAGGCATAGGATACTTCATTGGAAGTTTTAAGACCCTTCATTTAAGCAGTCAAGCACATCCATTTATCATTAGGTAGGTAAATTAATTAAACTGTTATTAAAATTGGTATAATTATTGGCAACTACTGGCATATTTGGGCGATTGTCGTCGTTATAGAACTATAAAATTTATATCCGTTATTGGCTGTAGCAAAGACACAGGCATTTCTTCCTTTTGATTTTTAAGAGCTGTGGATTTTGTCAATAAATAAAAAAAAAACCGGTCGTCAAAAAAGTCCGAGTCAAACTCGTGCGCCGAGGGTTTCATACCTACCCATTATAATAGCACAATTTTATTTATTTACCTTATTTTAGGTTGGTGCCGATTAAGCTAGTCCTCTAAATTGTATGAGCGCCCATACAACTCAGAAGCCTATCTTAATTGGCGTCAACTATGTACGTACGGGGTGCATTTTCAATTTTTTTATATCTTGGAATTTTTCCTTTATTTGTGCTGTAAGACCTTACTTTTTGCCAAATTTCATGATTCTAGGTCAAGGGGACCTACCATATATACCATATGAGGTTTTCGACCCAAAACCTATAGGGTACTTCCGGTGGACCTAAAATTGTCAATTTTGGTTAAAAGCAAGCTGCACAAGTAAAGGAAAAATTCAGAAAAATAAAAAAAGTTGAAAATTAAGGTAAAAGTTGGTACTTACAAGTTTTCGCGAAAATCTAAATTTGCCCATATCTTTTTATCGTGTTGACTCAGGACCTTGATTTTTATACACCTATACACTTAATAGGGACTATAGACCTCAATATCTGGTATATATGTCAACTTGCTAGGTCCACCCGTTCCTGAGAAAATCGGTGGTGACTCACGGGCAGACGGACAAGAGGATCTAATAAGGGTTCAATTTTTACCTTTTGAGGTACGGAACCCTAAAAAGCATAATAAACAAACAAACTTACTTTCGTATTTATAATTATCGAGCAAAGCGAGTATGTAAGTATGTATGTAGGTATGTTTGTTTGTTCGAAGATAACTTTCGAAGCGTTGATCCGACCATCGTGTAATTTGGTATAAGGTGGCACAATACAGGGGGCCGATTCACGTAATCAAATTTTAAAAACATAACGACTGTTGACCCAGACGAGATTTTATTATGAATTGAATATATTTTAACATTCTGCTCCACTAATATTACAATAGTAGCTTATAAATAAATAAATAAATATTGCTGGACATTTCACACAGCGCTATCTAGCCCAAATTAAGCAGAGCTTGTACTATGGGAACCAGATAACTGATAGAATACTTATATACATTTTTTTTTGTAAATACATACTTATAATATATAGAGAAACAACCAGACCCGGAACAAATATCTGTAGATCATGCAAACATTTGTTCCGCAGCAGGGATCGAACCCGCTACCTCCTGCGTCTCAGCCGGCTATTCGCCCACTGCACCACGGAGGTTGTCATATATATATTAGAAATTGACCAAATTTATAACTTTAAATTAAAACTTAAAAAAGTACTCTTACTAAAAGCTTAATACACTATAGATGAATATTTAATTGCAATGACTTGACATATTTTTAATTTATGTATATTAAACTGATAGTTAATGTATAATATTTGTTAAATAATTTTAAATGCTTGTATGCTGGTCATGGCTGTACCTAGACTATTGTATTACCAACTGATGTAACCCATGTATCTCAAATAAATGAATCTTTATCTTTATAAATAAAGTCCATAATCGCATGTCAGTTAACTCATACCGTTGTATTGTCATTACGTGAATACCGATTATGAGATTTTAATATAACAAGGCTAGATCGAAGCTTGAATTATACTATTTTAAGTTTCGTGAATTGGCTTTCTGGTGTGACTAAATTAGCTTAAAATGTGGGGGGTGTATTGAGATATTGGGGTTCAATAGGGGTAAAAAAAAATATATTTAATCAGGCACAATTTTAATATTTGAAAAAAAATTACAAATGTTTTACAGTTGTTTTCGTTTTGTAGGAGATTCGCAAGATCTGTTCGGGGAGAAACATTTGTATTAGTATGATTAGAGTTCTGAATGTGCATAGTTATGTACCTGCCAACTGTTTGCTCTTATTAAACTCTTACATAAATATAGTGCAAACGATTAAGCGTTTTGAGTAAATCCTCCATTAAGGGGGCGTCCATTAATCATGGGATGTCACGAGATTTAGTTCGACCGCCTCCCCCCCTACATTTAAAATTTGTTTTCTAAAGGTAAATGCGTTGGAATTATTAAAAAAAAACACAATTGGCTTCATTATTTTTATTTAAGACTAGTATTCTAGATTGCTTCTCTCGTAACATAGAATAAAAAAAAATACGCGATATTCGCCGAGACCCTCCCCTCTCCCCAACGTGAGATTCGGCTTGACCCATCCCCCCCCCCTGAACACTTTACGTAATTAATGGACGCCCCCTAAGGAGTAAGATCATCCATTCTAAAGGGCCAAACGTTTTCTCGTAGAAGCTCACCTTTTCTCCCATAAATCCTGGTTCGCATTGACAATGTCCCGTGACGTGGTGGCAACCTGCGCCGTTCCCACATTCACAGGACTTCTCACACCTTTCACCCCATCTTCCTGTGGGACATCTAAAATACAACAAGTAAAAACAATTAAACCCAAGAATTTATTGTAACAAATGTGTTTAGGCTCGGCATTTACATGTTTAAATGGCAAAGTGCCGAAATAGGTTTAACAAAACTACGCAGTGTGTAGAATAAATGGAAAGAGAATAGGAAAGTTTACGTACTTGTTAGCGCAAACCTCGCCGGTCCAACCCGCAGTGCATTCGCACTCGCCCGTGATAACGTGACACTTGCCGTTGTTCTGACATCTACATCCCTGTGAGCAGGGTTCATTGTTCTCGCAAAGTTTTTCACATCTGAAATTACAGACGACTTTTTAAGGCCCTTAGTTCCCTGAATAAAAAGGTTTAGCATTGGTCTGAAAGAGGAAGGAGTGAACAGTATTATTGTTGGAGAAACAAAAACACCTGATGCTGGTATTGGTTCCCATATACAGACTTTTCCAGTGCATTCGATTGAGTTAATCAGGTTGTGTTCTTAAAGCATCCTAACTAAAGTATTCATGGAACTTATTTCCAGTGAATCTGAACTGACGACGCTACTCCAATACCAATTTGTTGTAGTGTTGTTGTATGGTTGTGAACCTATACCATTTGTCTACACCCGGAATACTTCAAGACGGAAACTTAGGCTCCTTTTTAAAAGTGGCATACAAAATAATCAACAAACGCGTCCAGCAAACATCAAGCCTAGACTGTAGTATTGAAGATAGTTTGATTTTCCACGGTAAATATATTTTAGGAGCCGTTGGGTGCTGGCCGATCGGTCGTACTGGAAATATATGGGGGAGGCAATGGAAGTCGTATATGATGATGATGATGATGACTATGTTTGGGATCTAGTCAGGATTTAAGTGAACTTACAGAGGTCCCATAAAGCCCGGTAGACAACTGCAAGCTCCGCTCGCCGCGTGGCAGGTAGCGTTGTTTCTACACTGACAGGTCTCGTCACAGTTGTCGCCGTAAGTTGGCGAAGCGCAAGCTCGCTCGCAGGCATCGCCTCGCCAGCCGGGTGTGCATGCACACTGGCCCGTCAGCGGCTCGCAAGTTCCACCGTTGAGGCAGCGGCAGTCGTTATGGCAGTTGCGACCCCATTTGCCAGATGGACATGCTGAAAACAGTTCCACTTATAGAATCTGTTTTTCTCTGGACTTTGGTGCTAGCTAAATAATAGAGTACGTCCAGCACACAAACGTGACTGTAAAGTGTAAACAACTCGTACGAATAAGCCCAGTAATCCGCAGAACAATTTAAGTTTTGGTAATTCCCTGAATGCTTCCTGGATACACCTGGGTAACCTAGGTACAAAATATGTATGTGTTTTTAGGTATTTATCTGTAATTGATGTTTATAAACAACAAATAACTTGGTGTACCAATCTATGTACTTATTTTGTTTGATTCGAAACTGTAGCCGCTATAAAATATAATCGACAATACATACCTATAGTAGAATAGAATGTTCTTATCAATTTTCTACGTAGTGAAGAGTATTATCAAACATAATGTTTTATAATTATTATCTTTATTCAGTGCGTACGAAACGATAAACAGTGGTTAGTTTCCCTTGTCCAGATTAAAGCGGTTATTCTCCATAAAATCACTTCCTTGAAACTCGAATCTTTGTTGAAAAACAAATCTCGAGTACTGATGTATTTTAGAATGCCTAACAGGAAAATATTATAAAAAATTAATTAACACTTATTTTGTGGTTTATACTATAAAATTCCCTACATAAATAAAATGTAAGTATTTTAAAATAACATGCCTGCGGGAAACTGATATTAATATTTATTACTCTCCCCCGGGAAAGAATTACCACTTTACCTATTTCTGCCGCCAAGCATCATTGCTGTGTTGCGGTTTGAAGGAAATTGAAATTACAGGCACATGAGGCTTTACACCTAATTGCCTCAAGTTGGTGGACGCAGGACAATGCATCGTAGGGCACGTTCCTAAACTGCGTGACCTACAAGTACGAGGCAATGCTCTAATATAGGCGGTGGTTACCACTTAACATCATGTGGGCCACAAGCTGGTTCCATCTTCATGTTGTATAAAAAAACTGATTCTGAAGAAGTTTCTGCTATAAAGCTCAGTAAACTTTAACTTAAGTAAACTTTCAGTACAAATTCAACAGCACAAGATAATGCATATACGAGTACCAACTACCGCGTAGTTATTCATCCGATATTGAGTACGTTTCGTACACATCCTGTATATACTATTAATCATAATTCTCGCTAATGGTAATGAGGCTACTGTATTTGCTAATGTGGTATAAACTTACAGATGTCACACGCTGGTCCGCCGTAGCCGTGTGCACAAGCACATGTGTTTGGCGCGACACATTTTCCGTGTACACATGCGTCCACGCACACAGGTACGCACTGCTTGCCTTGGGAATCAGGCGCGTACCCTGAACAGCATTCTTCCACGGGCCTGTATTTCAGAAGCTTCTGAGTCTTGAACACGGTACGGAATTTGACTTTGTACTTAGTGCAACGAGGCGGTACGCTAAAGCACCAAGAATATTCCTTCACTTGATATGCTTCACTTTCCGATACCCGTATTGTCGTTGTGTACCTAGAAATAAAACTAAATGAGTCAACATTTATATACCTTACATATTATTATAATTGATATTGTACAAAATATTTGTAATATTTTTATAATTTATGTGATAAGATATTTATTGTAATACTTATAAAAGTAAAATATCATCAACTATTTCTGCTTCCAATTCTTTACAAGTATTGGCTGTCCAGTAATCGGTTCATAGATCTTTGTCCTTATGTGCTCTAGCGTAGTGTAAATATGTAGATATCAGGAAGCCTATTAAACGCAAAAGAACTTTTGCGTTCATTGTGCAAAAAACTGCATCGGTATATTAAAACGATAAAGTTAACTGACCCGATGAGTAATACGAATCAGACGACACTCAGACACCCCCCGTTGTTGAGAAGTAAATAAATAATTCGTTTGACCGGACCATGGACGACAGATAACAAAGAACAATGGTTTCCAACGTTCATGATACTGATAGAGCTTAGTACATTATTTATTTATATGTAACCGAATGATTGCCAATTGACTTTTATAAAAAGTTTACATTAAGCTAACATGCTTTATAACTTTTATAAGTTAACGTGTGAGTATTTCGAAATGCCCAATAATATTTAATTTGAAATAGAATGGATATTTAACTTGTCATAGACGTTCCATGGTTAGAGTCGGCTGGAGGAAATTGGAACCTTTGCCAAGCAGTAGACAGCATAGGTAAAGAGTGGACAATACGTTGTGCAACTGTCTCGGTCACTCCATGCGAAAATACCCGCAGTGTAAGGACTAATTCGAGGCGCGAAGCAAAAACCAAATAAAATTGCATAAAATAATGATGTTTTTAGGCGACGCCGAGGAAGACCTAAAAAGCGCTGGAGCGACGGCTTGAACGTCTTCCAAAGAGACTGGCGGGATCTGGCTCTAGACCATGATAAGTGGAAGGAAGAGGGGGAGGCCTTTGTCCAGCAGTGGGACAGTATGGGCTAGTAATTATTTTTATTAATGATTTATAAAAACCATGGTTCATAGAAAACTCTGGAAAAATTTAAGGAATCGTGTTTTCGCAACACAGTCTTTAGCTTATATCCATAACTTTTAAATATATTAATTAAAGTAAATCATGTTAGTATTACTAGTAAAAATATAGGATCATAATGAAGCTATCTGAGGAAAATGAAAAATAATATTTCATTTGAATTTTAGGTGACGCATTAAAATTACTCCTTTAATAGTAATTTAATACCTACGTCAATTAGCAATAAAATGTTTGTATTTCATTAAGATAACATTTTATATTGTTTATATTTTATATTAAATCCATGTTATTGATAATTGAATAAGGAAAATTTACTAACTAGCCTTGTGTTCTTGAATCAAATTATCCTCAAATGAATTAGACCTGAAACGCAATGATTCACACTGCTTTATTCAACAACTCAATTATTGTACTAGATAGTCAATCACATTTCCCACCTACATAACTACTTAATCGCGTGTTTTGATAGCTTGAAATATAGCTATGAAAATATAGCTTTACTTTTAATTGTATAATTATGTTATTTTTAAGGTACTTAGTCTGGCTAAATTAGATTTAAGGAGTTGTCAAATCAAACAAATACATCAAATTAAACATGTTTAGTCGTTAAATACGTTTAGGGAACGTTGTGCAAGTAAAAATACTTTTATTCGGATCGAAATTATCAATTCATCAAAATTCAAACCATAGAAATATAAAATGTTGCCAAAAAAAGACCATTGGAAATGTTCCTCATTCAAATGGTTCAAGGTATTAAATGAACGCCTAAAAATATAGGGTGCTCCGAAATATGTTATCCCTATCATTGATCTCACTTTAGAGAACAATGTTTTATCTAAGACTTTTCGAAACTCGATATTTTTTATTAATAGATTGCGTAGATGCATGTTTTCTAGTTATTAGTACATTGTTATACAAGGGGCGTAAGCGATCAATCGCACCCACCCGAGTATAAAAGATAACTTTTCAGCACGAATGCGAGGATATTAAGTCTTTATAACAATTAGTGGCTAAAAAAAATTTTTGCTTTCCCAGTTTCTATTTCTGACTACTAAACAGTGGTCTTTTGTTGAATAGAAATAAGGATTTGTCATGGAGGTTGTATTTCATTACAGCATGTTATGAATGTGGCCTTTTAATTTTTAAGTAGAAATAAGGATTTGTCATGGAGGTTGTATTTCATTTTACTATATTATGAATGCAATGAGACTCATTCTATTAAAAAAATTTACTTACGGCCCTAGGGGCGTAAATCACATTTACGCATCATGTATCGAGTTAACAATGACACAACTTTCAGAGCATGAGTGATGAAAAAATATTTTATTATTTTCTAGTTGATGCCGGCGATTTCTTCCACCATTTTTTTTGGATTTCGACAACAGCGCCACCTAATGGGTCCATGACGTCATCATGACGTCTAAGAGGTGAAGAATTGCTAACAGATGCACACCGGAATTTTATATACGAAGATTTATCCTTACACGAATTTACTTTTGCAAGAGGACAAAAGTATACTACAAAGGGAAGGCACATCTACCAAGATACAAGTTGGCAACAGCTTAGTTTAGTAGATGGGGCTCCAACAAAGTGTATTATACTTTAAAGCAATATAGCTTTTAATTTTAATAATACTCACGGTTCCTGCCTGGTGCAAACATTGGGGCCTTCCAAGAGAGCTTGCACGGCCGCCAACAGCACAAAAAGCGTGCTAACTTCACACCACATCGCGGCTTCTGTTCACGCGATCTTACACCACTGCTCCATAACAAATCTATTGTATTCCAGTGTTTACGTGACTGGTATCCATTCAAATACTGGTTATGTTTTTCATTTGTTTACGTCGTTGTTACTGCGGTTTCTGGAACAAGATAAAGTATTGTCTATAAAGTTTAAGGGGAAAATATTAGCGCCAGTATAATATATATTGATCTCAGACAGCTAATACAGAAATAATTTTATTCGATACAACGAATTTCTATTCGTTTAAGGGCGTCCTGCTCAGAAAGTCTAATTTCCAAATTGCCTAACGTGAAATGACTACATTGCCGAAAACCTAAATAGAAAAATAACTAAAGTTTAACACTTAAAATACGTACTTGGCAGGTACCTAGGTACCTACACTACCTACTGAAAGTTTGCTAAAGCTTAAAACCTAGTGGTATAGGTACATTAATATCGAGATGAACACGAATGGAAAAGACGACAAAATAAACTTATTAGGGCGACAACACAAACCTCTGAATAATGATCAGCATACAACCAAGGTCGCAAAAATTACACCAATGCAGAAGATAAGCACGTACAAATACCTTACAATCGTTTAAATTCTATCATTATTTCTAATAAAATACGGAAAACTGCTGAGGAACGTGTGTAAGAGGGCATTGTGCCAAAAATGTAATGTTATATTTTAGATGCAGCGATAATGTGCGATCGCTCACGTAGAGGTAATGTTATGCATATTTCTTCGACTAAGCAATAATGAAACATGCTTAGAAGGTAATTAGGTATACATATTTATATTTATACAAATGCCGGATAATCCAGACAATTCACAACCACGGTTGTTAGATGTGCTGTTTTTCAATGCCTTTAAGACAAATTGTTGCATACCATCTTGTCATTAGACTAGACACTTTATAATACCTATACAATTGAGCAAAGGTCAACTTCTTGTAATTATTAAACATTTACAATGTTAAACACTACGTAGGTACCTACTTACAAACTTTTAGATAAGTACACTTTAAAACGACCTATTTCTACTATATCACTAACTGAAGAATGTCGAGTGCACCTTATTTCATATAAATAGAACTGAAATTATGGTTATTTGCTCTATATTTAATGCACGTGTGGTTACTACGATCACCTACGATGTAATACTTTATTTACGACTTCGAAGTTAGCTATTTTATTTAGCTCTAATGGCGGGTTCCTATATCCGTCGGCAACCAGCTACGACTCGTTTCTCCTAGATAACTTGTCAAAAGTGTGATACTTTTTCAAGGAGATAAGAGTCATAGTCGGTTACCGACGGATATAGGAGCCGGCCTTAAATCAGTAACCAACATGTATCAATGTTTCACATTTTGTCTCAGTTCTCGTTAGTTTGATTGCACTTATTTTATTTTAATTTTGCGTGCAACAAATAACAAATTAAGAAATTTAAGATGATTTACTTAGGTATTATAAAACAAATTACTTAAGATTATAGTCAAATACTGCCAGAACTGCCAAGCTAAAATTGCGCGACCCTCCATCCACCGCGCGCGTCTATATGAAGTTTTCTTGCAGTAGACGTCTGAAAATTATCATAAAAGCATACATGAAAATCGGCTTGGCTTTAACATACATTATGCGCTTTAATGAAGCGCGCAATTTAACACTGGAAGATTCTATTTATAGAATACGGTACACGCAACTTTCGATACGTTTATAGCGATCCAACTTGAATTATTTTGTCTCAAAGCTTAGTATTTACTTAATATATTTCACCTTCAAAATACGGTTTAGCACTGATTATAACAACTCTACGGTGTATCTGAAAGTTTATCTGTACATCCTGTACCAGACACTGCATACCATAACATTGATAGGTAGGTTGATGTATATAAGACGATAGTGCGACCAAAACCACTGTCAGGTTTCTTGTTAGTGTGATAAGGGTTTCTCAGACAATAGATGATACCTAGAACTGTGCCCGCATAGCAAGGATTAATAATGTTGAAGTATTCGATTACAGTTTAGTACACGGCACATATAGATTACAGGCCGGATTCATCTGCATTTAGGTACCACTTATATTATCTAATAAGTACTGGTTACCTACGTACAGACCGGATTCTGCTCAGAAATGTCGGTCCATTGCATAGCACTTGAGGACTAGAGACTAATTAAAATAACCGGTGTCAGGTTAACATACCATAGTATACCAAGTACAAGAAAATAGTTTTTAAATAAAATAGGTAAATGCCTAACTCTTGCCATTTATTGCACCTTTTTAAGTATATTATTTCATTTGACTTTCGAGTAAAAGTAGACCTAGTACCTACTTGGAACTAACACAGGCACCAAAAAATGTACTGAGAAACAATTCGATATTGTCGTAGTAGGTACGAAACTATGATATCGTCAAACACTATTTAGTAACTCCCCAAATAAAACTTTTGCTGTGGAAGAGATATCGTATTCCCAACGACATGACATGAAAGTCGGAAGGGACGGTAATTGGGCTAATCATCTCAATGCGATATGAAGCGAAGTCCCTATGCCGTTAGGCGCGCATAGTTCCTGCTAAACATATTTAAAGAAAGTAAACATCTAGACCAGAGTATAATGAGTGTGAACTGGGGACCGGGAATTTCGAACGATAAAAATAGTTAACCTTACATGACTTGGGGATTGGGGAGTCAATTTAAAAAATATTAAATTGTTGCGTCCAACAAATGCATGCAGTTGCATCGCTATGGACTAAAGATACAAGTCACTACTTTTAATTTGGGTATTTTAGTGTTAATACAGATAGGTACTTCGAATGGGTATCATATCAACCAACTGATCCATAACATAAAAAAGTCAAGATCGAATTTTAGAAAGTTTAGAGCGAACAAAGTCCATTCGATAAACTTGACTTTTATAACGCTCACTCAACAGAAGCGTTCAATGCGTGGAAGTAGGTCAATTAGTAAACTTTCTGCAAGCTAAACATCGGTCAAGCCAAACAGTTCCGTCCAACTTGCGAATATTGTCATAACACGATTGGTTGAATGATAAAACAGTTGAGCGTCATGTATTCGAAAACAGGTCACCGACGTGTGGGTATGGTCACAGAATAACACAGTATGTGAGGTGTGGATAATGCGCAGACATTTGGTGCAAGTATCGAAAGTGGAGCGACATACCGTAATCGCTTTTCGCATACCTACCTACGCCTACCGTCGACCGACGCGCTACGTGTGAGACGTGATTATATTGAAGTGCGAATCGATACGTTTTCATACCGTGGTTGAAAACAATATATCGTAATAGTTAAATAATTCTAATGGGCATTTATTACTTGAACAGCGATAGAAGTTATTAAAGTTGGGCGAAAGCGACGTAAAAACCGGAATTGCGTGTTTAGCGCCTACTAAAATATATGTACTTATAGGTTAGTGAGTGAACTATGCAATAGTAAAAGAGTTTACTCTCATTATCTACAGCTTTAATAAAAGTATGGGGCAAATTTTATTTTTTGTTGGCCAATTTAAATGACTAATTCAATAACTTAGCCGATGTTCCAACATGCCAAATGGCCGATCTATAGAATTGTAAATAAATATTATTTTCAGTAACTCGGCCGAAAATTGTTTGCCGTCATATTGTACTATGATTCGGTACAATTCGAAAAAAAAATATTTAGTGGGTTCTTAATGATATTGGCTAGTCTCTTTTGACTTACACCATTATAATCTATTTAATAGGCTTCCTCTATCTAGGATTGGCTCTAGAGGCACGCATTCTCATCCTAGTATACAATCTACTAAAATGACAATTAACATTGACATATACATTTTCTTTTGTTGATCGAGTGAAGCGAGATCTCCAAATTACTTAGACAAATCGGCGTTGTAGGTATGTATATTTGTTAGTCCGAGAATAACGCTCGAAGCGCTGATCCAATCTTCGTGAAATTAGGTATACAGGGTTACAGGAAAAATCGTGCTAGATCCGTTAAGGGCGTGGAGTACCCATCATTTCTGACTTATTTCACTATGAAACACCCTACCCTAAACTTAACCCTTTTCGAGATATTCGACTTTTAATTTTTTTATTGAAAATTGCCGATTTTTAGGCTACTAAATTTATTTTTGTTTATTTTGTGTATCTTATTATTATTATTATTGCATTTTTACATGTGTAATAAGATGCTTTAGGACGTCAATCATTAAAATAGTGCATAAGTTAATTGAATAGACCGTAGTAGACAAGTAAAAGTTAAGAAATAAAAAAAAATATTAGAAAGTTTATTTTTCTCTAAGGGATATCTAAAAAAAATATTATGGCAATTGTTCGGCAGATGTTTTTTTAAAATATCTACGTTTCATCAGCTATCTAACGAGGTATAACAACCTAGGGTTTGTATTACATTTCGTGGAAAAAAAGTAGTTGGGACGTAGAAGACCCAGATTTTCTAAGAAATATCTTGTGGACGGATGAGTCCAAATTTGATAAAGATGGCATAACTAACTATCACAACGCCCATTACTGGGCCCCAAAAGAGCTAAGGAATCCCAATAAGAAAAGAGTGAAGGGGTCCCAACGAAGATTCAGCGTGAATGTGTGGATGGGCATTATCTCCAATCATTTGATTGGACCTTACTTTCTCCCGGATAATCTAAATGGGGAAAGCTACGAAAATTTCCTGAGAGCAGACTTAAGTGATTTGCTAGATGATCTGCCACTCAACCTGATCAGGGACATGTGGTTCCAACACGATGGCTGCACTGCCCATTTCAGGAGAAGTGTCAGAGACTGGCTGGACACAAATTATCCAAACAAATGGATAGGACGAGGTGGACCGTTGCCATGGCCAGCAAGAAGTCCGGACCTAACCCCCATGGATTTTCACGTGTGGGGGTGCATGAAAAGTCTTGTGTACAGCGAGCCGAATCCAGTTTCGTCTGTGGAAGACTTACGAGAAAGGATTGTGGATGCAGCCAATAAAATGAGGACCACGTTAACCACTGGAGTAGTAAAGACTGGTCTCCGTAGAAGGATGCGACAATGTATCAGAAATAGAGGCGGCCATGTTGAACATGAACTGTAGAATAAGAAAAAGTTGTGTGAAAATCTTTAATAAATGACATTTCATGCTTACCTATTATTTTATTTTACTTTTTAGGGCTAAATATAAATTTTCTTCTCCACTGTCGCCTATAAAACTAAATTTTTTTCAATGCATTTGAATAAAACCCGAGATTATTATACCTCGTTAGATAGCTGATGAAACGTAGATATTTTAAAAAACATCTGCCGAACAATTGCCATAATATGTTTTTTAGATATCCCTTAGAGAAAAATAAACTTTCTAATATTTTTTTTTATTTCTTAACTTTCACTTGTCTACTACGGTCTATTCAATTAACTTATGCACTATTTTAATGATAGACGTCCTAAAGCATCTTATTACACATGTAAAAATGCAATAATAATAATAATAAGATACACAAAATAAACAAAAATAAATTTAGTAGCCTAAAAATCGGCAATTTTCAATAAAAAAATTAAAAGTCGAATATCTCGAAATGGGTTAAGTTTAGGGTAGGGTGTTTCATAGTGAAATAAGTCAGAAATGATGGGTACTCCACGCCCTTAACGGATCTAGCACGATTTTTCCTGTAACCCTGTATAAGGAGGTAGTGATGGTACAATTTTGGTGTGACAAAATGAGCTAAAATAGTAGGGTCGTTGAGATATTAGAGTACAATCAAGAGAGATTTAAAAAAATCAAAGTGAGACAATCATATCAAATGTAACGTCCAATAAAAGGTCTTTATCATTGCATTTCAACCCTGCATTTATTTTTAGTTTAAGCCTTAAAGTTTTTGAGTTATTAGCCAAAATAAAAACTAAATTTTAATGGATTTCACAGGTTACACCAGCAACCCCCTTGTGCTGAAAGGTATGCATATAGCTTTAGTGACACAAATATATGGAAAAGTCTGAAACCCAGAATAACTTTAATTTCTACCCCAAAACCCCTAAACATTTAACATGAACACCTTTTAGTTGTAATTTGAGTGAAACTGTATAGGTCAAGCTATGTTGGCCGTTAATTTAGAGGATACTTTACAGTGTATCCTTTTAGCAAAATTAGAAATATAAATTTTACATGGCAATTTATTTGGGTATAGTTTTTTTTAGTTTTTTGTGTGTATTCACTTAAATAGAAGCTCCCAAAAAGTACAAAAATAATATAATCTCCCCCATCTATTTTCTAGATTTCTGGTAAGAATTTAGATAGATAATTCCTTTATTGCAATTCAATATAAACATATAAAAGAAAATACACGTTTAAATCATAGGTACAGTGGTACTTATCGCCAAAAGCGATCTCTTCCAGGCAACCTTTGGATGGACAGGATCTATGTGAACAAATAAGGACGCCGACGTAAAACAGATATAATTACAACAAGTATATATGTATTACCATTTATATAAAATATAGATACTTAATATAAAATAAAATGCATCATTATAATATATATTATAATCATAAAATTATAATATATTTAAATTAATTCAAAATATATTTAGATATGATCAGAGATAGTAGGAGGAGATAGAGATCAAACCCAGTTGCAGAGCCCATACAGGGTGAATCAAAACTAGTATAGAAAATATAGGTGTAAGCTAATATTATATGAAATATCAATTAATATTAGGGAAATTGATTGGGATTTTTACTCAGACTCGCGAGATATCAGTTCGGGCGTACTACTAGTTTTAGTTTAAGTATTGTAGTTTAGATACCTACCTATGACCTAGTTACACAAAAGCAGATAGATGTGTGTGTGATTAAGCGCTGTGCAGACACAGAAATTAGTTGCGGCAAATGGGAACTCGCTTCTAGCTGTTTATGACGATATTATAATAGCAAAAGTTTGGATGTTTGTTTATTTATTTGTTTGTTTGTTACTCAATCACGTCGAAACGGCTGAACCGATTTCGATGGTATTAGGTATGTACGTAGATTATAACCTGGATTACCACGTAGGCTACTTTTTATCCCATAAATCAGTTCCCATGGGATAAAAATGAGATGTCAAAGTTTATATGTATATGTATTTTGCACCCTAGAAAAACGCGGGCGAACTCTGCTCTAACTAAAATTGCTACGTCTGCGCAGCGTCTAATAGTTATCCAACTAATCTGTAAAATTTACTTTAAACTAGGAATGACGTGGATGATATCAAATAGGAACATACATGCAATAAGTTGACAATTGCTCCAATTAAAGTTGCTACGTCTGCGCAGCGCCTAACTAGTTATCCAACTAATCTGTAAAATGTACTATAACTAGGAATGATCCTAAAATATCTTATAAGGCCACATGTGTAGCGATTAGCGAAGTTTTCATAATTATGTAAGGTATGCAGATATTAAATGCTCACAATTTCTGTGAAAATCCTGCCAATATCTGTTAACCACATGTGAGACTCAGAATACCTACTAGACTGTAATCTGTTATTGTACAGAATGATGACTAATTTGGTTCAACCGATGGTTTCTACGTATGTACTTAGTACCACATAAAAATAGCCTAAAATAACAAATATTTGACTTGTGAATTGTGTCTACCTGCTACAACTGGACGATGGAATAGAATCAAAACAATAAGTTGACCAGAAACAGGAAATATTATTGTTAAACTGTCACAAAACAAAGATCTTAAATGTTAAGTACAAGTTTGCACAGTTTATCCGTTTTAGACATACAATATAAAAACAAATTCAGTTTAATTCAATAAAATAGTGTACGATTTTACAGTACAACTTAAATAAAATAAAAAAACAAAATAAATACAAAGACAAATAAAATACACAGTAGTTTTTTACCATATTAACAAACAACTAACTTATGAGTAGTAATGTAGGTAGAACAATGCACATCGCTATTAAATATAAGGTAGGTTTCAATGGCCTGCATCATTCTTTATCCCTATCAAAAAATTCCTTAAAACTGAAAACATTACCTATCAACCAATTTCTTAGACTACTCTTAAACCAAGTACCTTGTAGAATTTCCATCTTGTTGTAGTGGTAAGCTGTTATGTATGTTGATGGCATTTACAAAAGTACTACCTATTGGCATATATAAGAGTTATTTATTTGGGGTATACAAACATTATGTTTATGCTTCTTTCTTAGTAGGTATATCAGAATCGATTGATTTTCAGAAAAGTAGTTTATAAGTATTATTTTTAATAAAAAGACAAACTTTTAAAATATGTAGGTAGGCTAGTATAGATTTTTTCATTCTTGAATATACTTACTACAGAGTGATTTGTCATTTCTCATAATATAAATACACCACAAACATCTTTTTTGCATTATAAATATGGATTTGATATTACAGAACTTTCCAGAAAATAATGGCATTAACTTAAATGAGGGTAAACGAAACCATAGTAAGTTTGTTTGGCAATACTTTTTGAAGATACTCAACTAATGATATGTAGAGAGTGTAACATACGTATTTAGATATTATGAGACCTAAGGTGAGACCAACAATTTTTTTTTTTGAAACCGTCATGTTTTTCAATAAGTACTTAACAGCTATCAATTATATTATGAAGCTTGGATCAATGAATAAAAGTAGAAAAACAGTTGAAATTAAAATAGGTATTTGATGTGAATACTAGTATGATGAGTCCATAGTATTTCTCTATGAATGACTCTTACTTGGTTGTACTCTGAAAACATTGTGAGTTACCAAAAAGTTGGCACATAATGCTTATAAAAGAGCTCTATTTAATAGGTTGCATAAAAAACGGTCCCACCGAAATGGAGATATTTTTGAATGTTTGCTTGCATTCCAGTGTGTGTGGTATTGTATTGTAAAAAAATATTCTGTATTTAAAAAAAGTTAAAATTTAGTACTTAAGTATTGTTTTTTAGAAAAACAAAGTTATGATTTTTTTTTACATTTTTGGGTTTTATATTTGATAATATATAAATAAATATATGATAAGTCTGGTTAGGTGTCTAAATTTGTAGGAAAAACTTCAAAATTGTAATTTTATGAATTCAGTGTGCCTGTGATTATTAAAGATCAGCTGTAAAAGACGAAATACAACACTGACAACAATTTAAAAACAGCCGTGAGTTGAAGTTTGGGGATAATGGGTTATTTAACTGTATTTCTGATTAAGATAACTATTTGAACTCCGGATGGTTTGATAGACCTAGTATAAGTTTAATGATAGAAATGATTATTGTTTGTAAAGTTAATATGTACTTATGCAAGTCCAAAAGCTAGATTATGGCAAGGAAGTATCATTAAATTGGTGCTTGATCAGAAACATCAATTACCTATTTAAACAAAGCAAGACGACTGATCAAATAACGCACTAAAGACAAAGATAGCAACGATATTTACTTACGTGGAAACCGAGAAATCCTTGGCTGATGTTATTCGCATGAATCACAGTTTTTCCATTCACAAACTATTTAGACACTCCGTGATTTGGTTATGTGAAAATGTAAAATTACACTTCGTTGTTCAGTTTCTAAGAATTTAACAGTAATTTAGATAAAATCGAGAGGTACAGGAAGGAACAAAGCAACGCAATGCAAAACACAAAACGAACGAACAAGTCGAACAACACAACACTGCCTGCATGCACGACCGACCGACCGAAACACAAATAAGGCCAACCACCACAGAGGCCAACCACAGACTATTAATATTTGAATAAAACCTGCGTGCGTACTGACAGTGACAGGAGACGAGACGGCAAGCAGGCAGATGATAGGATAAGAAATGACGTTTATGTACCTATATACGTGTATGTATGGACGTACATAAATGTCATAGTCACAGTGCTGCCACCTTAGCCCTTTTCGGGCTAGATCTAGCTCTTTTTACAGCGGGGAATCCCTATTCACTGTTTAGTTCGAAGGGGCAATCTAGACCTTTTTGACACATCCCTAAGATTGATTGACTATTCATTTGCTGTAATGTACACTTGTGATGCAAATAAACGTATTATAGGTGAGCAATATATGGCGGTGACTAAGATCCAAAGTCTCGAACACCGCCGTAAAGTTGCAAGTCTATCGATCTTTTACAGAATACATTTTGCCCAGGAACTATACGATCTGATCCCGCCATCTCCTTTCCATCAAAGGACAAGCAGGCGCACGGCTCATTACCACCCGTACCTAGTTAATATACCACCCATTCGCACACACCGTTTTGGTTCTACGTTCTTGATGCGTACTGCTAAGGTATGGAACACTTTGCCGTCGTCTGTTTTTCCTAAAGAATACAATCCGGGCCTCTTTAAGGTGAGAGTAAATAGGTTTCTTCTAGATCTTCGTGCTTCATCTTAGACCACATCATCACTTACCATCAGGTGAGATTGTGGTCAAACGAAGTTCTATCCAATCAAAAAAAAAACGTTTTTCTATTCTATGCTATTTCTAATAAAACTACAAGGTTTACATTTTGCTTAATTGAATTTCGTTTTAGAAAATATAAATGAAGTAGGTGCCTAATTTTACACTCTTACTCTTAGGTATTCTTTTGATGCACTCCCTATGTAGTCTATGGACCCTTGGAAAATAAATTATGCCATCACCAAGGTAATTTTATGTAGATTTAATATTTGCCATTTGCATTTGGATACATAGGATTTTTGAGATAATTAAACGGTCGCGCGCTTTTTAGGCTAGGAATTGGGTCGGGAAAGCTCATGCAGCCCCTTTAGGCAGCACACATTAGCAACTGTCTATTCTATATGTATGTGGTAGGTACCCGCGTGGCACACTGGCGCGGTCAGCTCCTTATGCAATAGGTAGGAGTTTTTTAATTTATTTTTCAAATTGTATTTTTTATTATAATTTTATTATTATTATCAGCAATTCGTGTCCCACTGCTGGGTAAAGGCCTCCCCCCATTCTTTCCAGACTTCGCGGTCCTGAGCTGATTGTGGCCAATCCGTTAGGAATTTATCCAGCTCGTCCCGCCATCTACGTTTCGGTCTGCCGCATCGCCTTCTCGCTAGATCAGGATGCCACTCAGTGGCTATCCTTGCCCACAGCTCACTTGGCATGCGACAGACATGCCCAGCCCAGTTCCACTTCAGCTGAGCGGCTTTGGTGGCTACGTCAACAATTTTGGTCTTTGAGCGCAGTTCAGTGTTCCGGACTCTGTCCGTTCGCTTGATTTCCGTATTTTATTAGGTAGTTTTTTTTATAAGTAGGTACAACGTGCTAGTACATACTATCTTATCTAATTTTTTATAGTAGGTAAACATTTGGTTTGGTTTGGTTTAGTGTGCGATAGTTTCATCTAAATTTATTTTAAATCCTCCAATTTATACTATTATAATCCAAAAGTAGCTCTTGTCTCTGTGCTTGTTACGTGTTCACGACAAATGGCTTGACAGATTTGTTAAAATTAAGGTAGGTATATAGATAGATTGTGATCGAGATGGAACATAAGTTACTTTTTACCCGACAGCGCAGGAGGATAATATTATTATTGACAAACCACGCGATGAAGCCACGGTCGGGTCAGCTAGTTGTACGTAAAAACCATAACAGATTTTTCAATTAATGTTTTATTGCTTGTTTTAGCCCTTTTTAAGCCAATTTTTAAAATCTGATTTAGGCAAATCTAGCCTTTTTTAGCTTCATATTAGCCTCTTTTTCTAAAAGTAAGGTGGCAACGCAATAGTCATTTATACTATACAAAATTAATTGTTGTTGATGTGTGTCGTTAACAAAATCATTTTTTCAAGTGTATCCTATTAGATGGTAGGTAGTCTGTGTCTGTGTGTTCAAGTTGAAATTTGCTAAAATCATGCTGAAATTATAAAAATTAACTGATTTGGAAGTCAAGTCCTCAACAAGGACAAAAAGCAGACCTCGACAGACTTTAAGATAAAGAACGTTGATTGTCTGTTGGTACAACGAATCAATGGATTCTTCTATCGTAAGTTTCAACAACGACTCAACCTTTCAAACGACTTTGAAAGGAGAGTTTAGTAATGTTAGCGTCCACGAACTAGCTCTACACGCAATGAGAGATCGATGTTTATTGCTCCAACGTCGGATTAACACCTTAGAAACTGATAACATGCGTCTAAAACTGCAGACTACCCAGGGCTCTTCATCATACATTCCTTTACAAGACGATGAAAAGGCAACATTACACCAAAAATTAGCAGAGCTCACTAAACAAAAGTCCCAACTTATGCACCATGTATTCATGGTTTCATGTGAAAACAAAAACTTATGGAATAAAATTTCTAGCATAAAGGGATTGGATAAGTCTGCAATCAAAGGTAAAAATCCTTTGGTACGCACTAATACTTACATTCAAAGCACTCCCAGAACAAGCGCAAATTACCAGGAAAAGTATTCAGAGTCTAGTCTGGAGGATATCTCTTTGAAATTGATCAATAGTTACATCCAAGAGAAGTCTCAACTAGTGGAGCAATATGAGCAGATGACACAACTGCAGGATGATGATGATGGTAACTTATTGAATGTGGACTCTATAGGCTTTGCTTATTTTGAAGATCATGCTACAGATTCACTGAAGGAAATCCATAATCAAACTGAGAAACTCCATAACATGAAGAAAGAGCTGGCTCAACAAGAAAGTGATTTGAAACTTATATTGTCTAGAGTGGACACAGTTTTAAAAGGTATGGCTATAATTTTGTTATTCAACCAGTTTTATGCTAGTGCTCTCTCCCTCTATTGTTTTATTGCTTGACGACCTCTGGTACAGTGGGCGAATAGCCGACTGAGACGCAGGTGGTAGCGGGTTCGATTCCCACAACGGAACAAATGTTTGTATGATCTGATAGATATTTGTTCCAGGCCTGGATGTTTTCCTATATAATATAAGTATGTATTTTCAAAAATATTATATAAGTATTCTATCAGTTATCTGGTTCCCATAGTACAAGCTCTGCTAGTTTGGGGCTAGAGAGCACTGTGTGAAATGTCCAGCCATATTTATTTATTTCCAGTAGGAAGGTTGTTACGAAAGAATTTCAATGAGTATAACTTTGTTTCAATTTATTCTTACCTACTCAGAGGCTTGCAATTAGCTTGACAAGTAGTGTCATATTACTATTTTAAACATAAAATATATCACACCATCTCTGTTCTATGGACAAGATAAAATATAAATGCCTAAATTTTTATCTTTCAGATGGCTACAAATGTCCCACATGTGTATCAAACAATGCCAGAGTGATAACTTCAGAAAACAAAGAGATTGAAACAAGTGACAGTCTAGCAAACTGGGCAACACCCGCTGATTCCACCACATACAATAACTTGAATGACCTAAATACCTCAGTATACAAGAAAAACATTCCAGATATAGAAAAGGAGCCTACAGGAGAGCCCTATGATAAAATATGCCCCATGTGCGGGATAACATTCCAAAAGGAAACAGCATTTACTGAGTTTCAATCCCATGTTGAAAGTCATTTTAGGGGTGAAAGTGAAGTAGAATCTACTCTAGATCACTTTGAAAACTTGCCTAATTCATTTGATATGATTTAACTATTTTGTATTTATACTTAATATTTATTTATGGCATAGTTATCTTATTATATCATTGCATTCATCATCTTAAATGCATCTAAGATTCTGTCTCAGGCACTGCAGCAGTTTTACACAGCTAATGCTACAACTTGGCACTGTAATAAATTACCATCAGTTAATAGATTTATGCAAAAAAAAATTTATAAGACATTATATTTGTACCTTGTTAAATAAAATTTAATCTAAGTTAAATAAAATTAGATTTTCATCTGTTGTTAATCTTTATGCTAAATTAGACACACTACATAGCTAATAAACATTTTTAAACTAAGCCAAGTCGGTTGGCTTCACATCTGTAGACTTTGATGGAGCCTGTGTAGTCTTCTGCAGCAAGTTTTTACTGAACCACTGAGGTCTCTCTTTCTTCATTTCAATGATCCTTTTTCCTTTCCAAAACTCTTTAGGCTGTAACAAAAATAGTATTGGATCATAAGGTATTTCTGTTTGTGAACCCATATTCATATTCCTAGTCCTGACACTAGATTTCTCTGTAGTATCAAGAACTACAACACAGAAAAATGTTGTATAAGCAAGTGCCCCATGATTGTTACTGTAGGATAATGGTTGTATTCTATTGAAAGAACATAGGTACCTGTTCTGGCATATTGTCCCCTTCATACAGAACCACTACATCTTGCTCAATGGGCTGGTTACCCAACTTCTCAACGATTTTATCTTTGATCAAATTTGTTTCTTCTTCCACTCTTTTGTAACATTTTTCTGAAAAAGATATGGTTTTCTAGAATAACTCAGTACACTTATTGCTATACATAGCCTTTTGGGTTTAATAATATCAATAGTTATAAAAAAGCACATCCACAGAAGTAATTGATGACCTCCGTGGCGCAGTGGGCAAATAGCCAGCTGAGACTCTGGAGGTAGTGGGTTCGATTCCTGCCGCAGAACAAATGTTTACATGATCTACAGATATTTGCTCCAGGTCTGATGTTTTTCTGTATATTATAAGTATGTATTTACAAAAAAAAAGAGTATATAACTATTCTATCAGTTATTTAGTTCCCATAGTACAAGCTCTGCTTAGTTTGGGGCTAGATAGCGCTGTGTGAAATGTCCAGCAATAAATAAATAAATATGGCTGGACATTTCACACATTGCTATCTAGCCCCAAACTAAGTAGAGCTTGTACTATGTGAACCAGATAACTGATAGAATACTTAGGTATATACTTTTTTTTGTAAATACATGCTTACAATATATTTTTATATCTATTTATTTATTATTTTATTAATATTTATTGATTTAATAAATGCATGAGCTATCTGTAATCGGTCAGGCACCAAAACCAAACAAAAATATATTGGTGCCCTTGATGGGTTAACCAAATGGGAACCAAATATATAAGCTTCGACAGATCTTACATATTTGAGCTATTTAGGGTCGAAACCCTGGGTCCAAGGGGTACCAGGGGCTATCACATTTACAAACTTATTTCTGGGTGTCTGGTAGAACCAACATGAAAGCCACAAGCTGGCACTTATCTGGGTCAATGCATAAGCAATGCAATACAGTTGACACACCTAATTGTGACACATGTGGAGTGGTGGAGGATGTGCACCATTTATTGGTGGAATGTGTCCGCTTCCAGCGAGAAAGACAGTCACTGGTGGCGACTTACAACTTGAACAGATTCGACGTGGGCATTTTCAATGAAATCTTAGCTGACCCTACATCAGATGCAGCTAAGGAATTATTTAGTGCAGTAAGTCGCCACAAGTGACATACATATAGATAGATAGGTAGATAACTTTATTTACTTGTGGCTAATTATTGTTTTTTTTTTCCCAAGTTAACCCGTCAGGGATCACACCTGTACATTTTTGTATGATTGTGGTGCCGGACCGATTTAAATAAGTTAATTGTTGTTGTTAATCTTTATTTTGTTTGCTTTGTTTGTATCTTTGATTCAATTAACTTGTACATACGATAGGACCGACATGTATCCTTATAAAGGTCCTTATAATAAATTGGAATGAAAAAAAAAAATGCAATACAGCAGGGAAATGCAATGAAATGCAGCCAGTATCTTGGGGATACTTCTGCCTGGTATCTGGAGCAGTTAAGCTATCTATAGATCATTTGCAACAGTCTTTAGATGATTCAACTGTTTTTATAGTCTTGTAAATAATTGTATATTCTTTCCATTATTTCAATTTATAGATGTTATGATCTTGACTATGATTATAAATAAAACACAATATTACCACACAGATATCCTTTCTCAGTGTGGTGTCCACATGTATAGCAGGCAATAATAGTCTTTTTTGGCTCCAGCATCTTCCAGACATAATCAGGATTTCCAAACTTTCTTTTCCATCTTCGTTCTAATGTTCTTCGAAACTTCGGCACAGCTAATAACATTCCATCTCCTACAAGGTCTTTAAGGGAGAACTTTTTACGAGGTACACATGGTTGCGGTTCGTGGACGTAGGCTAGAGCTAGTTCTGGAAACAATAATGAAAATATAAAAAGTCTGTTCATACTTATAAACTTACAGTTTGACGCAAAATCAACTAGCCTCTTGGTGGATGTCCAAACATGTGATATATATTTCTTTCTACTTGTTTTAGCACTTGCATTACACGTGTTAGGCGAGGAATCATCTTGCTTGTGGGTCAAAGATACACACGCCCGGATGATCACTATTCAGTAGTTTAGAAGAAAGATGTTTTTTATTTCACAAATCTATTGAGGTTATTTTGTATCAATCCAATCAAGCCTCTGAGGGCACAGAGAATCAAGCAATATCAGCTGGTGGCGGCTAGCAACAGACTATAAAAATTGCAATGAGTGAGTTCTTTTGTTGGAAATAGTAGGAAATAAATGGTAGATTTTATTTTTATATAGCAACACAGTAAAAATGGCGTTTGACATATCAGTTTGACAATCAGCTGTCTAAATAAAAGTGGGGAGGAAAAGGCGAACGTTTGAGACTGTGCTGTTTGGTGTGTTATGTAGTTAATGTCTTCAAGCGTTTCGTAGCAGTTGTAGCTATGGCGTGTTTAAGTTCGAGTAGGCTTTGTGCTCGTGTACAAGATAAGTTGTTGTGTCAATTCGGACATAAAGTCCGAAACCAAACTGTATTTGTGAAACTCAAACCTCCTGGACCAACTCCGCTGAGGATTTTTGGAAAGACTTGCCAGGTTAGTAGTAATTTATTAAATTTTAGTTGATTCTGTTCTAATAACGAAAAAAAAATCCTCTAAACAACGTTGTTATGTCATTACCAGTTTTCATTCATAAAAAAAGGTCCTTTTTACATAACAACATGACAGCTAACCTCTCGATGTCAGCTGATCCATCAGTCATTGAAATAGTAGATTAAAATGAATGACATGACACCGTAAACTCGGATCTAATAGAAACTCAGTTTAAAGTATTTAAACATATTATGTAAATTAAAAAGTCGCATATAATAAATTGTAGAAACATGAGTAGAGCGGGGTCATTCATTGGAAATGTTAAAAGTGAAATCTTCGCAAGTCGGCGCGGGCAGTGGGTCGCTTCGTGCGCGGCACAGGTTTGTTGGGTTTGTCCAATGATTTTCACCCAAGTAGTGTCAGGTATTCATAACTTTTACTTTCATCAAACAAAGCGATATTTGTTTGGAAATCGATAGTGAGTAGTCTAACGTTGTCTCATGAACAATTCTTGCTATTGTCAAGCGAAACTCCGTAGTTAGATTTCGCCGCCTGCCGGGCGGCTTAAATCGAACAGATAAGACAGTAGGTACCCAGTAGCTTTGAATGAGTGAGCTCAAGCTTTATGTAAAGTATATCATAAGCTTGCAGCTGAAGTTGAGATTAGATTAGGGTTGGCACCATCTGATGGTTTAACCATCATCAGCTGAATCATGTCAACTATTGCTTACCTCCTTCCTTCCTTACCTAATTTAGTTATCAAATAATGTAACAAGATAAAAAAAAGTTTTGAAGGTCAGATGGTGGTAACAACCCTAGCTAAGTCGCCGGTGCGCGCTTCGCCGTCGTGCTTTCTCGCGCAGCGTGCGAGCATGCAATGTCCAATCTCGAAGACTCGCTCAAAACTTTCTAGGCAACAATTATTTTTCGCATTAATATTTCATTTGCACCTTCTATCGCGCTCATACGTTTCTTTTAGCTTCAATCGCGTCCTGGTTTACGATATTGGTATGGGGAAATGTCTCTAAAACGCACATGAAGGTTTTACATAGACGTATAAGAAACATCTTCTGTTCATCACAAAATCAGCTGAGTAGGTAACTAATACATTTTACGATAACATTCTCCAAAAACACTAGCTCACTGTCAGTGAAAGTTGTGAGACGTTTCGTTGAATTTTTAATAGCGCGAAAACTGGGTAAGTGACCTGTCGAAGGAGTGATTATAGCCTTTCTTATTTTATTCTAGTCCATTTGGCGAACATTGACACCGTTTGTTGACACAAACGGTGTTTGGAACTTTAATGTTACGCTTATCCTTTTGTCTGGATTAGCCCTAGTGAAGCTAGAGATCGTATTCGACCTGCTTAGAAGTCCGGCTAAAATATATATCTTTAGCCGGACTTTTAAGCAGGTCGAAACAGTTTCTGCCATAAACTCATCCGTGTTGCAGTGAACGCACCTGCGTAAGAATTCCAGCTTTCCTAAGTTTGCATTTACTAAGGCGAAGTGCCAATGCACAGAAGTAGCGTTTTTAACCAAAGCCGATGAGTTTTTGCATCAGTACGATGTTACGAGTTATTTAGGTGGATGGATGGTCGAATGAATCGTGCCACACGTAACGTCCTGCGTAAATGAAGCTCAGTAGAAATGCGGAACACACAACTATTTGTTCAGTCGACATCATTGTATAAGAGTTTGCGCCAATACT
Organism: Philereme transversata; assembly: GCA_963924445.1. NCBI lineage: Eukaryota > Metazoa > Arthropoda > Insecta > Lepidoptera > Geometridae > Philereme > Philereme transversata. The sequence continues at coordinate 13,951,466 of OZ004353.1, forward strand.
CACGATGCAGCATATGTTATTTTCGACTTACAACATTTACTTCAATCCTAAATTACGTGATGGCAATACAAAAGGGCGTAGAAAGCCGGGAACTTATTTTGTCTGCACACAATTTAGATTTTGCAACATGACTTTACACCTCTACAGGTGGCTGTGTGACCTTTGTGTCACCAGTGATTTAATAATGATCGTTGCAACACATGAAAATCCCAAATTTATTTTCGCAATAAGTCATCACATTATACACAGTGGTCACCTCAGAGTTTTTACTAAATATTTAATGTAAATTGCGCAAATCTTGTCTGAGCTATCCGTGTGTGAGTCTAAAGATTGTGACACTCGAAGACCACAACCTTGAATCACACTCAGGTGTCTACTAGTGCTTTACTAAAAGATACGTTTTTCAATACCTACCAGTTCTTTAAGCACAGTGAGGACTGTCTTTGGTTAAATTAACTTCAAATCCAAATCCCCCGCGAGATAAACTAGTGACACGTAGCGTTAAATATCAAATTTATGATCTGCTAAGTAAGTCTTGAGTAATTTTATCTCCTTTGCAAAGCTTTATAGGTTACAGTTGCCAGTTGCAACGTTGTTTCAGACAGATCGCGTGCATAAGGTTATTTTTAAAAATAAGGTTTTCTACTCAACGAATTGCGATGCTCTACCAAAGATTGGGTGGTAACAATGACGAAATGATGAGCTGTTTAGTTGCAAGTTATTATAACTAGGTGTCCTTGCAGCGGCATCTGCCTAGCTTAGAATAATTGAGCAAGACCGTTTCGGTCTCCACTTGCAAACAATGAACTCACCATAGTCTGAGTAATATTAATTGCTGACATTTGTGGACGTGACGATGTTCGTTAAGGGTCTATGTGTCTAGTAATTGTTGTGCAAGTTGATGGACCAATCTTAGGTATGTCAACCTGTATTGAATTGAATGAAGAAGTTCAATTCATTCAATCTCTATTGCCATCGCTATTCAAGTGGTTAATAATCGTGTACGCCTATTTATTGCTTAAATGCCAAAACACGTACTAAAACACGAAGCTTAATGAGCCAGAATGTAGTCTTCATGAAGATTTTAAATATATAAACTTGCTTCTTTTTACAGTGGATAGTTTTGTTAAAATTCCGTTTCACGGTTCTTTGTTTATATTTATTTATTTATTAAAAAACCAACAGCTAATATATAATATGAAACACAATAAATAAAAGAAAGCCAATAATAGGTTTTCACGACTAAACAACATAATAAAACAAAATGTGAAGTGAACTTTGTTCTATTATTTAGTCCCATTTATTAGCAAATACGTTTTTGGTTGATGACTAACGCGATTCCATATAAAGGCAAGGTACTCTTGCACTGGCCCTATTTTGTAATAATTTCGTTTTAAAGTGATTCAACAAAATTCTCTAACAAGAATCATGTTTGATCTTAAATCTTTACTGGCCGATTTATTACATCTCATTAATTGAATTGCAGTGATGGTTTCAGGCTTTTGAGAGCGTAACGGCTGTATATTTAGTAACGCTATAGTAATGTTGCTAGTTAAACGCATTGTAGTTCCACTGAACGATGATAATGAAATTACTGTTATTACATTTGGTGAACTATACATTAAAGATTGCAGTTACTTAAAGTGCATCATGTATAAATCTATCATTACTTGTGCATTGCGAATATTGCGATATACCAATATACCGAATCCGTGAAATCGTGTATTCAATGCCAAACTTTTCAATATTCAAATATGAACCTTATTTAAAAGGTGCATAATGATATGTGGTTAGTTTTTCGAATCAGTTCTGTAGGTATATTATTTGGTTTCAACATAGTTTTTTTTTCTGTTTCATCATTGTGCATTGGTGTTATCTGAGATACTTATTACATATTTCGTTCTCGAGGCAAAGTGTTCTTTAGTCTTTACTTTAGTACCAAATCAGAATTCTGATTTCGGCTTATCAACCAATAATTGTAGCGATTTTAATAAGAATTTCCTCCTACTAGGCTTGTCGAAGACATTAAATATAGTGCTAATTTTGTCTATCCGCTCTTACGTGGTATTTAGTAATTATCCTAGAAAAATAAGGTTTTAGGTTAATATCATACGCTCGTCTTAACTGCCCTTGTCTTTTCTGATTACAATCGGTACCAAGCGTCTCATTATCATCGAGTATGTAATTTTGGTTCCTTGAACAATCTGTAATTAAGCTTTGCACTAAACACACATCTTGGTTTAAATAGTTCTGTGTCAGATAAATCGTAGTAGGAATTACTTGCAGGTAGCTATTTAATCATCAATCTATCAACTAGCTGACCCCGCGAACTTTGACCGCCTTAGAATCAATAAATGTTGTGTTGCTAAGCTGAGATAGGGGTTGGTGGTAGAAGGGTGAAAGTTTAGGGTAAAAAAATAAAAACAAGAAATGTTGTCTTAACAAATAAAAATTAAGGGGTGGAGCATCCTTAACATTTAGGGGTATGAAAAATAGATGTTGACCGATTCTCAAACCTACCCGATATGCACACAAAATTTAATGAAAATCGGGCTAGCAATTTCGGAGGAGTTTGCCAACAAACACCGCGACACGAGAATTTTTTTATATTAGATTATCAATGTTCTAGGCAAGATGATGCAAAATATAGCTAGTTGAAAAAACTAGCTATATGACTGGCGTTGTATTTCGAATCGCTATTATTATTATTCGTAGCCGTTAAATTATTCTTCGCGTCATACTATGAATGCGTAAAATATGGAATATGATATTTCCTATATACCTATGCTACATGCAATTTCATTCGCCATACCTTTTTTGTAAATACCCTTTTTATTTACTACCGGGTTAATCGAAGGTATTCACCGGGGACTTTCTTTAATTTTCGTAGGTTTAATTGATGACCAACATCCGCGTTCTGTAAGCTCTTTGTGTAAAAGTTTTCCTTAAGCTTATTCCTTGACCTTCGAAGTTCTTCACCCTTAAAAGACCTTACTCTTCCGTTGGCCCTTCGTTTTACTTGATTATTACACTACAGTGTTTTGTTTCGCGATATTTAGGGTACTACGTTCTTCGCTTGCGCTTTCTCATGGCTTCACTTGCTTTTCACCCAGATCAAGTAGCCTGATGATTCTGCCATCAACTATTTGTTCCAATTTTTCATCCAAATCTATTCAGCTGCTAGAGCATACAATGATGATTACATGTACTCACTCATAAGTATATACACACACATATACATATAAGTACATACATATACACGTACATACTGTATATGTGTAGTGTAACTAATGTATCTTGATTGAGATCTACTTTAATATTTCCCGGAGGAGGGCGTTGAGGTCTGCGACACAGTTTAATACTTCTGTAGATATCATCGTTTTTCATATCATTTGTACCATTGTTTAAGTTCCAAATAAATAATTTTTTATTTATTTATTTTTATGCTCAGGACCGCCAAGTCTGGAAAGAATGGGGGGAGGCCTTTGCCCAGCAGTGGGACACGAATGGCTGATAATAAAATATGTTTCTATTCAGATTTACAATATTAATGGGATAGAATCAAAAATATCAAAGATAATATGATATAAAATTATACACAAACAAGATTGCATCGGAACATACCTTGCCAAGGATTTATAACGTAGAGTTCATACTAATGAGTGACTTTCAAAGATATTTTAGCATAAAATGAAGTCATCACTTTCTATCTCTTCGTGTTTTGAATGTAGGTAATTATTAAAATTCCTGTTGACTGACTAGAAATTAACGTGTTACTGCATAATATTAATAAAAAAATATTTGAAAAATCAAAAAGAAGATGCCTCCCCGCCGCAGGCAGCAGCATTAATACCGCAACTTTAGTATCAAGTGTTTTTTCGGATAACAATATTTTTAAACGTAGCTCTTATCTCGTTAGTAATAAATTACTAAATACTGACTTTAAAACTATCACAAAAAACTTATAACACTAGAATAACAGTCCTCTGTTATTCTACTGCCAATGTTATTAGCAACAACAGTTCCCAGCTAGCACGATCGTCCTTGATCCATAACCTAGTGGGGCGGGCCCGTCTTCGAGCTACATGCCTCTCGCCACGGCCCGGAGCCTTCGTAAATCGTAATTGCATCTGTGGAGTGCGATCATTACCGCTCGGTGCAGTAAGCGGTATTTTATACACTCGCAACTATAAATATATAAATAAATATTACTGGACATTTCACACAGCGCTATCTAGCTCCAAACTAAGCAGAGCTTGTACTATGGGAACCAGATAACTGATAGAATACTCATATACTTTTATTTTTGTAAATACATACTTATAATATATAGAAAAACATCCAGACCCGGAACAAATATCTTTAGATCATGCAAACATTTGTTCCGCAGCGGGAATTGAACCCGCTACCTCCTGCGTCTCAGCCGGCTATACGCCCACTGCGCCACGGAGATCGTCGAATACAAAAATAAATACAAAGAGTTTTAGTATAAACATAATCTAGTGATACTGCGTTAGTTTTTATTGTATTGGAGAGCGCAGTGTTACTATTTGTTCATTTTCTGTTTGTAGATTTGGAGTTCTCGCAGTAGTGTCAGTATGGCCTCTAGTTTTGTTCTTCAATACATCAAAGTCGAAACATAAGGACATTTTGGACTTTGTTCGGTTTGTCAACTTCCGGTCAAGCATCTAAATAATATAGGTATAAAGATGTATTTATAGCTACATTAAAAACGGCTTTGACGATCTGTATATCTCTGATTCTCTGTCTAGTGAGATGGTGTTTCTTCTTTCAAATCTTCATATATTACCTTATACATAGGAAGTATTGAATATTTAACTTTTATAATGTTATCCTCGACTAACTAGCCCCTATCTTTGGATATACAAATAATTTGAGGTCGAGCAGAAAACTATGTTGGTACCTTGCTAATAAAAGCAAGAACGAGCCGTGTTAATTCAAAAGTAGGGAACTAACTTTCAATGTCAATTTATTTTCTTCCAATCAATTTTCACGCTAATCGATTCCGCACTGTTCAAATGCTAGTCGGCGTGAAGCATAAAGAAACATTCAAGGTAAAGTATAATTCATTGTCAAATACGATTTCTTGTATTTTCTAAACTTCGATAGTAGGATCGTAAAATGAAAATGTCCAGTCTGAATGTAATAACCAAGATGTTTTTGTTAAACAGGTAAATAAATTGCAGTTTATTTAACGATACAAATAGAGCGGAGTCTGTAGATGTACTCTTTCTGTGTTTTTCACCTGCTTTACGTTCTGACTGTACTGCACTTACCGAAACGCAAGTTTGTAGGCTTGATGTAGTCTAGCACGCTATGCGCTAGCTTATCGAGGTCGTTTAAAATAAACAGAGGTGAATGACAGCTATGAAAGGTACATTTCATAGACGTTTAATCTGAGAAAGGTCGCGATAGTACCGCATACTATTGCTCCGATCTTGACCGATATGCGGTCTGAGAGTGTATTTTGTGTTCTAATTATTTATTTTTAAAGTAAAATAGACAAGTAAAAGCAGTAAATTTCCCTTTAATCCAATAAAGAGACGTTAAGCCTCCATTTAAGAATATAAAAGTTTGAGCGCGTTGAAGACGAACGATCAGTGCGCCAACTTATTTGGTTTCCTACAGTTCCTTTTTTATGATCTTAAGATTCCACTGGTCATGATACCGAAAGGCGTCGAATTCGTCACGCCATCAGTCGCGGCCCATTCGGGAAGCATGTGAAATTAAACGAACATATCGTTAGAAAAGTGTATGGCATAAGTGTAATTACTTAAAAAATGTATGGCGATGATGTTGTGACGCCGCTTTCCGATAGTGGCCTTTACAGTTTGTAAACGTTTCGTTTCGTAGACGGCTTCTTGTCTAGAGGACAGACCTACACATTTTACAACCAATGCCGTATGTTTTGATTTCACAACTTGAGTTATTTATTTTGCTAATGCCAAGATCGGATGTCGAAGCGCTTATGAGCCAAGCATTTATTAGTTGGGAAATCAAACGCGCAGATAAATACCTGCTGTGATAGACTTACATTTTCACGGTCGTTAGAATAATTAAATATATATAATTCTACTAGGTATGGCTAAAATTATCTCATTGGAGCGAAACAGATTGTTTAAAAGACAAAAATCTCGGAAAAGAAACCCAAGAATACCAATTAAGAATAACGTTCCTAGCCATTGCTGTGCATGTATTTGAATAGTAATAAACCAACTTTTCGCAGTTTATTTGTAATAATAATAATACATCATTTATTTCAGGCAAGAATAAAATAATTACAGGATATTAATTAACTTATTCCACTTTAGCCTCAAATACATATTATAATAAAAATCTATGTTTAAGTATTTACGCCGAGCGCCCACAAAATGTATTTAAATTTTATGTATTTAAAATTTCAAAACGCCTGGTCGAGGCGACGCGTGACCAAAATGCTGGCCAGTATTTTGGTCAACGTTTAAGAATTGCCATTCAACGTGGCAATGCGGCCAGCATTCTGGGCACGCTACTCACTGGCAGCGGCTTGTTAGATTAGGGTTTTTTTATATATAGTTTGCTTTGTATATAGGTTTAGTTGCATAAAATAAATTAGTATTTACTACATAACATACACACTTTAAGTTCTCGGTGTGCTGTTTTTGGGCTAGTGTGTCTCCCAAGGCTTGCCAGCTCTAAAAAGCCCACTCTGTTGCTGCCGAGATGAACTTGAAAACATAATAAGATCAGGTTTAGTCATTATACACTTCTGTACAATGGACCAACTAGATCTTGCTTAAAATATAAGCCGTAGATTATCGATAAACAATTTATTGACTTATAAAATTATGTTGCACTGATGTACAGAACAAGTGTGATGTAACCGCTGTCTATTCTGTAAGGTGGCAAATGTACTTCGTGAGCCCTTTGCATACCAACCACGTATCATCCGCTTCAATTAACTGTCTAAGTACGTGTCAATTGTTGTTCACTTCTATATTAAGAACAGCAGTCGATCGATGCGTAAGAGTGTACGAAACGCTCACTTTCTATCGTTTTAATTGTTATGTACGCCTGCGGACTCATGCAATTTTACGTGAGCCAATGATGTTTATCATTTAGTCAAATACTTATCAATCAAGTAACTGCTGTAGCGAGTGGCCGCCACCGGCCGTACGTACGTGGACGGTGAACCCATATAAAACATATGAAAAAGCGTGCGAACTGCTTGTTGCTGGCTACCAGTGGCTGTGGCCGGTGGCTCTTTTGCGCGGGATTTGAGGGATTTTTATATAGTTCATGGCATTTCCAAATTAATACTATTACAAACCATATAAGGTGTAGATATGATAAGTGGGAAGTAAGACGACGACCGATAGGTGACCGAGAAGTGGTTACAGATGGGTAAACGACATAGTCTAAATCGCGGGCTGTCTATGGGCCAGACTATTGCAGTATCGTGATGGCACAAACTTAGGAAGGCCTATAACCAGCAGTAGGTGAAGTCGGGATGGCTTATTCCCAGCCAATGCGACGAAATAATTAAAGTACCCTTACCCTTACATAAGGTACCCAAGTTAGTTCCAACCAATGCGATGACAAGGAAGTACAGCCGACAAAATCGTACTAAGATCGATTAGATGTTTTATTACTATCTCACATATTTCATTTGATAATCAACATGTCCCAACTACTCAAAGTAGGTGGTACACTAGCTACTAATACCTGAGGCGACAAATGTAGTCTTAGGTTTTTTGTGTTAACTGTACCTGCCTAAAACTTCATTAGGCACTTGTCACACCGCCGGCGAGTAAGCGATCAGCTATCAACTATTTTCTCGCTGAAGAAACGAACAAAAGATATAGATGTCAGTAAAAGAGACACGTATAATAATAGCTGATCGCCGGCCATTCACACTGACGGCGAGAACTCGCTCTCCATTATTTTGTCGCAGCGACTACAACACCTGCTCAGCGATACTTGCTCAGTGATACGCATTCAGCGATACGTGCTCAGCGATGCTCGCTTGGCGATCAGAACACAGAAGTAATAGCGGCAGACTGGCGCGAGTATCGCCCGCCGCACTCGCTCACTCACTTTATAGCCCAGCGAGACAACTATAGGAACTACCCACTCACTCGCTTCTCGCTGCTCGCCAACTCGTTTCTAGTTTCTAGCTCTACTCGCTTCACGCCCATCGCCGGCGGTGAGACAAGTGCTTTAATTGTGAAAGAAATAACATTAAATTAGTTGATTTGAAATGTCGAAGATTTGCTTGGGAATCAATGTATGAAGTTTTAAATTCAGAGAACAATGGATTGCAACAATGATGGAGGTGATAACAGGCTATTGATTTGTTAAATTTTATTAGATGGATAGCAATCATTTTAAGCGCAAAAATTACCTAGTACATTTTTAATTATCTGTATCTACAAGGTTTCAAAGAATTACCAAGTAGGTATCACACGTTAAGTAAGAAATGGCAAGTGTATTAATTAACCACTCTGTAAATATTTGTTCAACATAGCTATTACTATTTACGAGATATACGTGTTACTTATTTAGAGAAGTATGACGTCAAAAAAATTAGCACCACGGGATTGTTTAACTTGAGTTATTTGTTCCACTATTTAATGGTACGGACGATAGCTATCTACTCCTCGCCCTTGCACTCGTAGTTATATACGATGTATATATACTACGTAGTACGATATATATCGTAATATATATATACTATATTGTATTTTATAGGTTATGTTTGGTTATGTATTTTAAATGTTACACCGCCGTTTATCCTGTCCATCCAAAGGTTGTCTGGAAAAGCGCCAATTTTAGAGATAAGAACGTCCATTGTGCCGTTATTTAATGTACATTTCCTTTGTTACTGTATTTTTATTAAGTGTGCAATAAAGAGTATATAAATCAATCAATCACAATCCTCGCCATTCATCGCGTTGTATGGACTTACAAAAATATAATTTTTTTTATCTTAATGCTACGCCGTAGCAGCTACGGCCACGCTAAGGTCTAACCCGCACATCATCGCAATAATTAAAGCGTAAAAATAGTACTACCTAAAATGTCGCGTGAAATAGAGTGGCTACACTAGGATTAAGCGTATAATGCCATTAAATTACCTATAAAATTCCATCATTCCAAGATTTGACAATCATGAAATATCATAACGTAGCCTCCACGTTATGATATTTCATGATTGTCAATTATTGATCGAGCGAAGCGAGATCTCCAAATCAACTTGGACTAATCGGAGTAGTATTTACCTATGTAAATATATTTGTTTTTCCACGGATAATTTTCGAAGCGTTGATCCGATCACAGTGAAATATGGTGCATAGGTAGGTAGTGATAGTACAATCCTGGTGTGACTAAATGGCTTAAAAAGTTATTTGAGATATTAGGGTTAAGAAAAATATAAAACATTACACATCAGTACATTTCGACTCTGTTTTTATTTTTAGTTTAATCCTTGTAGTTTTTAAGTTATCACTTTATCAGCCATAACAAAAACTGAACTTTGACGAAATTCACACGGTAGACCAGTAACCCCACAGTGCTGAAATTTGGTATGCGTGTAGCTTTAGTGACACAAATATAAGGAAATGTCTGAAAACTACCCAAAAAACATAACCAAATAATATAAACTCCCGTTACTTGTAGTGTGAATAAAACTGTAGGTCAAGTTAGATGGTCATCATTCTGTGGGCACTTCACACTGAAAAGTTTACTTGGCACTATTATAATAGTCGTAGATATATTTTTAGAGAGAATATTATATTTTTTAGTTTTTAGAGATCTCAGTTCGAGGTGAACCACTCGTCTTTTGCATTTGACAGAAGCAAAACTATTCGAGAAACTCGAGCGCTTTTTCATTTGACCTCTCCATACTTGAAGCGTTGTCGAGCAACACTTACGATCGTGTTGCGCTCATGCTACACACAAATAAACGTTAGTGTGGCTACTACACACATCATAAGGCGATAAATCTCTTTGATGTACCAAAAACCGACACCCAAGTTATCGTCTAATGCCATAGAATCCCATTGTTAAGTTTTTGCGATACATCGTGCAGTGCTACATTTACGCTTAGTCTCGATTAATGCGATAGTTTATGCCATTATACCTTAGTGTGGCCGTAGCATAAGTACCTAAGTACCTACAAGCCGCACACCGGAACCATACACCGCACGCAAGTAATGTAGAGTTCGATATTTATTGTTTATGAGAGATCCTATATTTATTGTGCATAATTTATAAGTATATATTTTCTTATATATAAAATTATCTTGTCACAATGTTCGTTCCCGTACTCCTCCGAAACGGCTTGACCGATTCTCATGAAATTTTGTGAGCATATTGAGTAGGTCTGAGAATCGCCCAACATCTATTTTTCATACCCCTTATTGATAAGGGTTGTCCACCCTTAAATTTTTTTGAAGTTATACTTCTTTTGGCGCGATGGAGAAAAATGATGAGAGTGAATTTTTACGATGCGCGCGCACACCGACACCTAAATTTAACAGCATGAAGTCTAGGTGGTATGAAAATTGATAACTATGTTCAAGTTGTATATTCTAGTATTTTTATATGTAGAACACGTGTTTCGTAAGGGTACAATTAAACAGTGTGAATAAATAAATATTATTTTGGTGTTTTTATTAAATCAATTTCATATACGACGGTGATACTAATAATTTATTATTTATTTAAATAAAATCTTTTTGATTAATTTTAATATTTATCGTTAATCACTACTGCATTTTAGTTATTTTTTTCCATACGCCAAAGAAGTATAACTTCTAACGCGTGTACATAAGTACACACACTCTTTTTTTTTTTTTTTAATTTTTTGACGAAATTTTTGTTTTTATGTTTTTATGTTTTTATGATACAGCATTTAAAAATACATGGAACCCTAAATTTTTACCCTTCTACCACCAACCCCTATCTCAACTTAGCAACAGTACATCTAAGGCGGTACGAAGTTCGCGGGGTCAGCTAGTATTTATATATTTTTTAAATAAAAATGACTTATATATTATTTTGTAAATATATAGATTACTGATAAAAAACCTTACAAAAATTACATCAGGTTAAAGTCAAATAATCCATATTTATTGCAATGATAAGGATATAATTATAAAACGTATTACTGTAGGTAAACTTCAGGTTGTCGCAATGGACGAGCTATATTATAGATTGGAAATCACTGAATGGAATGGTTTTGCTTTTGTTACACTTACAAGTTCGAATTTAAATGAATTTGCTACAATGGCTAAACTATCCATACCAACATTATAAATTCGAAAGTAACTCTGGCTATTTGTTACGTTTACACGACTAAACGGCTTGACCGATTTTGATGAAATTTGGTATAATATATACAGATTGCTCTTTATCGCTTACTTTTATTAGAATTTACGAATTACGACCCAAGGTACTGTCTGAGGCGAGTCGGCTGAATTGTTTTGTGCCCAACGACTTTTCATAGCCCGTGAAGGCCGCTTGTTATCAAATTGGGAACAATGTTATCGTCCGACCTTTAGACTAATGAGTTGCAATCGGATCCATAAAATTTGAGAGTTTTTATCGTTGGTGTATTCTTTGGTACGTACCTTTATTGCCCTTAAGTTAAATTATCATCCATAAAAAGTCCACTGCTGGGCATAGGTTACCCTCATAGATTACCAGAGCGACCGATCTTGGGCGGCCTTCACCCAACTGCTCACAGCAATTATACTAATTTGCGTTATTAATTAATTTTATTTAACTTTATTTATTTTTATTTTTTTTATTTAACGCCTGGTCGAGGCGACGCGTTACCAAAATGCTGGCCAGTATTTTGGCCAACGTTTAAGCAGCCAGCTTTCAAGGCACGCACCCACTGGCAGCGGCTTGTTAGATTAGGGTTTTATATATAGTTTGCTTTGTATATACTAGTAATTTTTAATGTGGTTTAATTTTAATATTTTAACATTTTTTAATTTTATTTTTAATTAGCGATAAGTAGCAAGTTTGTAATTTTTGTGGTTTACACGTTATCATAAGGAAAATGTACAGGAAATGAAAGCCAAGTATGACACTGTTAAAAAGTCTGAGTTATATTTTGTTAATAAATAAACTAAACGCCCTCTTGTGCGCCTTCGGTGAAATGTTTACTAAAGGTACACGGTATGACGTGTGTGAAATCGCATGGAAGTAATTTATTATTCTACGCAGTCAAACGTCACTGAGAATTAACGATGCCACCAAAACTGGAACCTTATCAATTTAATATGCAGTTAACATATTCAATTTCACATTTCTTTGGTTAAATTTATTTTTAAGATTTTTAAGAGTAAAGCGGTTTTTTAAGCTGCTATCGTTCACCTAGGTGCCACTCTTATCATCTTTCTTTACATAGTATAAAATGAAGTCGCTTCCGCTGTCTGTTCGCTTAGATCTTTTAAACTACTCAACGGATTTTAATGCAGTTTTCAACAATAGATAGAGTGATTCAAGAGGAAGGTTTATATGTAAATATAATACATGCATAACTCTGTTTGTTTGTTACCTTTACACGACTATACGGCTTAACGGATCGTAATGAAATTTTGCAAGGAGAAAGATTATATCCTGGGAAAGGGCTACTTTTAGGCAACTGCGCAAAATAAGGGTAATGTTTTATTGAAAAACCACCCGTGCGAAGCCGCGGGCGGGTCAGCTAGTGATTAATATAATAGAATGTTAGAAGAAGTTAGAATAAAATTAATAATATTTTACTTATCAGCTTTGAACCAGTGTCAAACACAAACGTATGGCACATAGTCATCGATAATGTCTTCGAAATAAAGGCTAGATCAACTCTCATCGGACGCTACCAGCAGCGCAGCGCTTTAAAAAGCACTAATTAGACCTACCATTTGTACGGTTTGCGCACGTGCGATCAAATAAGTACATACGTTCGACGTGTGGTTTTGCAACAACCCGGGTCCATCGGGTGCCCACTGCACTCGCTTGCAGTTGCATAAACTCTTGCGACACGCGTATCGCGGTCACTGCCGCCGCACACCGAGACTAGTTAAGGGCACCTGCCGCCTGCCGCACCCTTTATCGTATACACTTGTATGCGAACCGATTTTAATACTCAGCTCAAAGAATTTACAGATTATTATTTTGAGCATGTCGTGGGTCGAAAGGCCGTGTAGCTTCGTAGCGTTAAATGCTACGTTACAGTTTCGCGGCGAACTTAGGGAACAACTGTTTAACTTGGCTTTACAGCTTGTTGGCTGTGTTTAACATAAGGCTATTTGTGCTTACAACAACTAAATTACAGCTACTCTGTGACATTTGTCAATAATCTGCACAGGAATTTCTAATCCGTTGCATCTAAACTGGACACGAAATACCTACGTCTAAGGCTCGAACTATATGGCATCCGAGCTTGTCAGGAACCGTTTTAACGGCCCCTGACCAATCCCTCGCACATGGCCTAAGGCCTAAGCCCAAGGCTCGGTCTATATGGCATCCGGGTTCCCCGATCCTGCGAATCCGGGCCATGTCCCGTTTGCTTCCAGGTAAAAATCGGAGTCGGATGGCCTCGGATCGTGTGTAGTCGATGCAGGAAAAATTCAAATGTTTGGTTGTGCGACGGATTGGTCAGGGGCAGTTAAAAACGGTCCCTGACAAGCCCAGATGCCATATAGCCTAAGTATAATCAGACGCTAGTTTTGCAGTTTAATTAAACGCGTCCGATATAGATGAATTAGGTTTCAATAGATTTGTTATTATGGTTCGGGTGAAATAGGCTACATTGACATAGGTATTACGTAGTCGGGTTTCAGTTTTTTAAATTTATTGCTTGTTAACTGTTTAAAATGCGTCGCCGCGTCGCTTATGTGTCGCGTGCATATCTTTATGTTAAGATGACAACGTGGTTTATAAAAACAGTAGATGGATTGTTGACTCACCTTAACCTCTTAAGGAATCGTGAATAAGGAGCGCCCGTCATCGCCCGTCATAGATTGTGTTATCTTATCAATGATGTTCCCTTTCGGATGATGAATAAAATAAATATTTATCCAATATGTTATATAAGTTTTTAATAGGACGTATATTGATTTTATCCCTCATTTGAAAACATTAAACTGATTGTTTGCTCGTAACAAATAAATAAACAAACTCACTTTCGTATTTATAATATAAGTATGATATTATATTAATGTTATTTATAATAGTAAATTTGATAGTCAAGCGCTTGACCACTAACTCACCTGATGGTAAGTGATGGTCGAAGTGTGGTCGAAGAATTAGATGCTCAGCAGCCTTATATTCTATTTTGTAAATTTGAGGCTAGATAGTGAGGTATGAAATGTCCACTATTATTATTATTAATATTATTATATGTAGCACACAGTATCTGTTTTAACAATATACGCCTACTTTAAACTATCAATGACAAGTAGCATATCGTATAACCTGAATTTAATTTAGAGGGAATACGCTTATATCGAGACTTTAAACTTCACTTGACTTGGTGACTTTTATTCAAGTACTATAAAAACTATAAAAAAAGTATCTAAAAATAATGTTGTATTGTTCCAGAGAGTGACAACATGCGGTCCAGCATGCGGGTCTGCAGGCCCGAGCGCCACACTGTCAGGCGTCACGCGCCGGCTCGCCTCCAGCTTGCAAAGCACAAGCACAGGATCACTGCCCGACTACGGCACGCAGATCGTCGACCCCTATCGCCTGCTGGAAGATGACCTCAACGGAATATACGAGGATATCAGATCGGTAAGCAATTGTAGTGAGGTTTTCTCAGTAAATGATGATTTATGTCGAGACGAGACGCAGACGAGAGATAGATGTAAAATATTTGTAGCAATAATTGCTACCAGTTTGTGTAGAATTTGGACGTGTAGTTTATATGCTATAATGCTATAATACCGTGCCATTTCTATTTCTATAGAGTATTTTACTCCAAAGTTAACACTTCCAAAGTTAAGCTTGGGCTTAGCTTATCTAACGTCGAGGCCGTTTTAGGCTGTATTTTAAGCTTGTTGCCAATAACGCTAATTTTATAAACAATTTAGTGTAATTGACAACAAGGTTTTTGGATAAGTGTATTGTACTGTCTTCGTGTGAGTTTATTATTGTTTGTTTTTGAATGGTATGCTTAAATTTGATTTGAACCGGCGGCGGCGCCTTTTGAATCTTAAGGCGCGTGAGTTACCACTGTTACCATAGACGGCAATTAATCGCAGTAATTGCACAGCCTTCCGCCGTTGCTTCTTTATTGATTGGCAAGCGTAATCTGTAGTAGCCAGGAAGCAGTAATACGGTCAAGGATGGAGATCGCTTGTTAGTTTGTCTACTTTTGAAACTTCTAATTCTAGAATGAATCGAGGTGGTGTTTATGAAACATTGTAGCGTTTTAGTTGCGTTATATCTACGAGATCGCAACGTATTCCCAGTGAGCACTATGTTGTCACTAACTGCGTTGGCAATATCGCTGATCTATCGTTATTTGCCTTTGGAAGTGAAATAATCGAACTTGTGTCCAGTTCGTGCTAGTATTCGTGACCACGACACCTATTACTAGTAGTAAGAGACAACTTGTTTATAAGATGTAATGATTGTCATGTTTAAGACTTTTCTAAACTTGTAATGGACACTTTTATGTGATTTGTGGAATTTCAAACATGCAATTTTGCATAAAATGTATTCTAAAATTATTCTAGCAGAATAAATCTCGTTTAAGATTTAGGTTATAAATAGTATTCAGCCTTGTCCAAGATTTTCGTGACTTCAGCTCATTAGAATAGGCAACTAGTTTGCCGAACCTAACGTTTGGAACACCTTGGCCAGTACAATTTTATACCAACTGATACACCTCGATATATACAAAACAAAACAAGTTTTTCACTTTAAAAGTGGGTCAACGAGAGTGAATTATTATTTGATGTTTTGTTAGACTGTTTTTGAGAAGTCTGATCTTTGTTCTTGATATTTCTTCAGCCAAACATTCATGAATAATATATGCATCTTTACAAAGGATAGAGTTGCTATTGTAACTTTGGAACTGGGTTCGTAATGGATTTAAATTCAACTTAACTTATGGGAGTTTTCCTAGTAGTTTTTTTTATTTTTTATTTATTCATTACAGAATCAACAGCACTTGATATCAATGTATACAAACTCTTATAGCTAATGCTTAATGCCAATAACAGATTCACATTTTATAGACCTTTAAGAAATTAGAAATTAGTCGCTTAGAGAAAAAGATTAAAAACACAATACAATATAATATTTGATTTTCAAGGAATTTAGTAATTTAGTAGGTACGCATTTGAAGAATGAAAGGGGAGGAGGGATGCTGTGTAAATGTGTATATTTGAGGGAGTGAGGGAGAGAGTGTAGTGTTTTGTGTAGTGTAGTTCTTTGAGTTTCAGAATATTTTATGGAACGTGCTATATATGATTAAGAACAGATACAATTTGTTTCTTAAAAGATGCCTTGCTATTAGAGAAGAAGTCTATATCCAAAAAAACCTTGTTGTAGCTATCTAGCGTGCGATAGATGACAGAGTTCTGGGCATAGTTGGTGTGACTGAAAGGAACATGAAAGAGGGTATGTATCATGTAGTCTTACTAGTAGAGACTACTAGGAAGAGCAAAATCTGTATAATATTTTTTTTTACTGTATAGATCTTGTTTTACCACACTCTCACCTGCAAGTAGGCGATGATGTGGTCTTTTCCCAGTAGTCCTACCAGTAAAACTACTGGAAACGGCCCAACTTAGGAGCTTTAGTTAACAAAATGATTGAATTTCAATGACAAGGGTCGCAATGTAAATAGCTGCTAATGGTTTATGAGAAACTAATATTATAAACGAACTCTCAAACAATATTAGAAGAATAATACTGTGCTTTATGATTTGCGTTGTGTCCATTGATGAACAATTGTGTCAAAGTCACGACGTGTTAGCACGATGGTTGGCGTTGTGCAATTCGCGCTGCGGCGATAATTGCGATCTTTGCTGTGATACATTAATGTGCGTGCAACTGTTTCTACTGCTCATCTTGTTCTGATCAAGATTAGATAGTGACACTGTTATTCAAAACCAGTGTTGTAACTTTTGTGATTCTTATAAAGCCACCTTATAAGATAAAGCGTCGTCAGTATAGATTTTTTTAATATAAGTAGTAAAATTATCTTTATTAAAAGGTACTTATCAAAAAGAATGTAAGCTATAAAGTTGACCTTGAATTAAAGTACCTTAATTATTTGTGTGACTATTCTTTGAGTCTTGTAAATTGATGTTCAAGTGGAGTCGGTAAATGACTTGCAGATATGTAGAAGGTTGCAAAATATAATCATCAACTTTAAAGTTAAATATATTTAGATGTAGCTCTTAGCTTGTAAAAAATAATAAATACTACGTGCGAAATTTATGCAGGATATTTTTCTACTCCGTGCATAATAGATAGCTTTGTTAAGTTTTAGATGCCAAATAACGAATGTTAGGAATTAAATGATGTTGATGATATATATGATGTTCATCAATGATGAGTTACAAAAGTTACAGTTCCGTTGACGCGTAAAAAGAATTAGTCACAGTTCCTGCGTGATTCTTATTAACATTTCCCGAAGTAAATCCAACCGGTCTTTATAGATACAACTGTTTACAAACATCGTGTATTTCAAAAGTATAGAGACTGGTACTGGGTTGGGCCAGCGCAGTGTCTTCGCCAAGCATGTGGTAGCTCGCCTACTTTCCGTTTGGAAAACTCGTCTAAAACTAGGCCTTTACGTGAATGCTGCATTGGCTGCATATTTCTAAATGCTCGTTTCCTACGTTTCGTATGTGTCACATGCATCGCGGAGAACAGCATTCTGGATGATTTCACGACAGATCTGGCGTAGATACGAGTATGTCTCGTTTTCGAGTAAAAGGCGGATGTGAACTTTGAGCATTTTACTTTGATGGCTCTTTTACTGCGTTATTGTGAGTTTAACTAACACGTTCTGTTATGTCGGTAAATTTAAAAAATACATTTATGCATAATGATAACATAGTCTAAACGTAATAAAAAAAATCTCGTGGTGTGACATGATTTCTAGACTAGTGTCACGCAGTCCGTTACAGATCATTTAAGTGTTATTGCATAACTAGATAAAACTTTGAACAGTAGGTTTGATTAGCACTTTATTTCAGTATAATATTGACAAATTAAAGGATTTTCCATTACAGTACAAATATTAGTAATATGATAAGTAGTAAAAACTCCATATAAAATGGGGCTACCAGTGTCGATCTTGCGTTTGCCAAAATTATCACATTCAGTTCTTGCTAATGTGCCCAAATACGTGTTATTTAAGCTGTAAACCAATGCCATTTGTATAGGTTATTGCATAATAGGGCGTGGAAGTACGGCTTTGAAATGTTTGAACTTAGCTCATAGTACTCATCTTTTATATTGCTTTTTTGATTAAATCTATCAAAAAAACAGTATTTTGTATAGGTCTCGCATTCTCGTAACAATAAGAAGATTGCGGGGTCAAGTCCCGTCCGGCTCGTAATTTAAGTCATAAGTCATTTATTCTTTGCTAAATAATGCATAATATGTTACTAAATAAGTTCTTAAATTAAATTATGATTAATGTGCATGGGACCTGCCATGCTCGGCATCACACTCTTAGATCGAGTTCCCAATACCGAAATTCGCAAGCAGACTAAAGTACAAGACGTAAGCAAGCGAATGTTGGGGCTCAAGTGGAGTTGGGCAGGACACTTGGCCAGACGTAGTGACGACAGGCACTAATAGAAGAGAGGCTCAGAACTGGCCATCGAAATAGGGGACGTCCACCAGCGAGATGGGTTGACGACATCAATAAGTCTGTTGGTCGTACGTGGTTCAGACTAGTACAGGATCGGGAAGAATGGCAGAAAAACAACAACAGAACAAAGAGAGGCCTATGCCCAGCAGTGGGTCGACACGGGCTGAGAATGATGAATGTGAATGTGCGCTGGGTTAAAAAAATATTTAAATATAATCAATTAGTTCAACTAGTGTCTAGCCATTTTCTAAAGTGTCAAAGTCTGAGTAGACAGCAAAAAGGCAGAAAGGTGAACCAAGTCGCAAGATGAACAGAGTGCTATGGAGACTCTGTGCTTAAGAAATGTCAAGTTCGATATATTAATTAACGAGGATCTGATGCTGCGATACAGAGCCTTTTAAAGCCTTTATAGTTTGGCTTTTCAATTATATATTCGTAATAAAATTAAACCAACGAGCGCCTTCGCAAATATCCTGGACAGCGCGGTAAAAACATTAAATGTAGTAAAACATATTGTTACGAGCTGAGGGTTCGGGATAAAATAATGGGAATCAGTTTTACCAAAATAACACTTTTATTTAACACTAAACGATGAATACACGAACTTGGTCACACGTAATCACAACACACTAATTCACACCACAGTTGCACCACTTAAAGTCACCGAAATGTTCACACGTATAGCTGAATCCAGACTGACTCGGGAGCAACTACTGTTCACGCGTGACCCTTCCCACCTCAGTCCTCCAGGGCCTCGCTGAGACTAACTCACTCAGACTCAGACTCAGACTGAGACTGACTGTCCGGCCATCTCTCCGGCCTATTTATATCGCACACATTTCGATTGTTCGAGAACGATGTCGATCCTTCCAGGAAAGTTTCGACAGAACGACCCATCCCCATTGTGCGCAATCGCAGACAATAACACAGCAAGACAAAAGCGCTCGAGAAACTTCGATTATTACTCATTGTTTTACAGCCTCGGCGTAACAATATGAAGCTCAGTAAACAGGCGTGTCATGCGTCGTGGGCTCAAATACTTAACATACCTCAGTACTGAGTTCCAGTTGTTGCAACGCATCCCACACATAATGTACGAGTATGTATACACAAGTGCGCATTAAGTGAGATACAGGTACCTATTTGATTGTTTTGTAGAGTTCCGTTTATGCTGGAAAAAGGGCAAATTATATTTCCTTTTATTTTTCTTCTATAATTAAATTTATGTTAAGTATACTTAATAATTTAAATATTAAGGGTTTAATCACAAAAAATAAAATATCCTTTGAACATCTGCTTATAAAATCCTTACCAATTATTGTTAAGGAATTTTTGAATCATATGTTCAACGTGTTTAACTTTTTTGTGGTAAGTAAAATACGGTACTAATTTATCATTCGTTGCATATAAAAGACTTAGAAGGTGAATTGATATAAAGTAGTCTATGTTAATTTTAAAGAGTTCTCCAGTTTGCTCTAGATTAATGACTCGAATATGTGTGCCAAAATTTTAACGCAAAAGAAATTGGAATCTACTTAAATATTAATAAATATCGTTTAAAAAAGGTCAAGGTTAATTTAATATAGTTAGCAAAACCAACATTATGAGAAAAATGTTTAAACGTGTATGAGTAGTTAAATTAACGAATACATTTGGTTTGTCTTGTATATTTAACATACTTAAAAGATCTTGTTTGCATATTTGCTTATACATAATCTAGTACTTGAATTTTGGCCTTTCAAACAAATTAAGAATTGCCGCACGCAACTTCAATTTATATAATGTGACGTATTTAGTACTGCCGATTATGTAAATGCCCATTAGTATTAATGTATTGTACCGAGAGATGCTAAAGCTTTGTCTAGGTATAAAGGCATTACATACAGGGTGTTTGGTAATATACCGACGATATTCAAGTGACGGTTTCTCAAAACATAAAAAAAGACTTCTTTAATTAAAAAACTACTAGTTATATTATCAAATTTTAAAGAAAATCGTCGAAGTTTAGGGGATTAATTCGATATAAAACTTACTGCCTACTCTTGCAATCAACATCTAAAACTAAAGGCCGGTTTGATATCTCGTTCGATTTGATAATGGCTGCGGGTTAGATAGGGACAACAAGAGATATCTCGAGACGTCACCAATACAGTATCTGTGGTTAGATGGCAAGCATTATGCAATAGCACAACATAAGTTTAATAAAGTGTTTGTTTTTACATGCCAAAATAAATTTCACATTTCTATGGTAAACATTTCACAAATTTATTTATTATGCTCATCAAAATAACCCTTTTCGTTTTTAAGCGTATATTATCGAACACCCTTTATATCGTTGTTTTTTATCTAGATTCTGGCGGAGCGATTTAGAGCCGAGCTGTTGATTTATTTCTGCAATAAACTTGTTAACTGAATTGAATTGGTTTTTGAATGAATTAGAAATCAATCTGCGATCTTTATTATCTAGTAAAGTTTTTAACTAACTCTCAATTCAACTTTTTTTAAAAGAATAACAGATTGATATGTGTTATTTAATACCAGTTACATGTCACATCACGTAGCACATATTTATATCAATTACTAGCTTCCGTGCGCGGCATCACATGCATGGTTTCTCAATAAAAAGAAGCCTAGGTCTCGATCCAGGTTATAATCTATCTATATAACAAATTTATTCGACATCAATCCATCCGTTTAGTCTTAAAAACGTAATAAACAGACAGATCGATAGAGCTACTTTCGAATTTATAATATTAATATGGACGTTACGTATCGTAAAATTTGGTTAATTTTAACTCTATATATACACAATTTAAATGTATTTTTCATTCAACAGTCGAATGTAGGATAAGCTGTAACTAATTTAATTGATTTCATACCAGTTTTAGGATAGCATTCCGTAGCATCAACCACTGTAAAAGTCAAGTTTCAGAGTAGTATTATATGTATATAAGTTTGTAAACAGTTAATAGAATCTTCGTAAAAAATTACCTAATCAACTGAAAATAACTTGTTTAAATGTATGTTTATTATCTACTAAACCTACTCAGAGCGTCAGAACCGCTCTAAGCTAACGTACTCGTACTTAGCTAATTTATTAAAATTAATATTTACATTATAGACAGCTGCGAATTATGATGGACTGGACATTCTCTTTAAATCTATTCAAGATTCAAATAATCTAGCCTTCACGCTTAATGTTACCTATACTATGGACAAAGCGCATTTCTTAAACATACAAGCTTATGCTAGTAGACATTACCCGAACAATAAAATTGATGCTAAACTACGATAATGCTTAGTTTAAGTAGATGCAGTGCCGAAATTCATTGTTAAGTCGTAATAAAGTTGCGACAATCTTGCATCAAATCGCAGTTGGGGTTTGCAGAAAAAGTATGAAAATTGCAGTTTAAAGTCCTCCAGAGAATTGTAGAAATCTTTGTCTAGGCTTGTTGCGGAACCTATCGAAGTATTTTTTCTGAACCAATTCAGGTTCTATAACAGATATGGATATAAGCTGAAAATGATGATGAACAAACCT
Organism: Philereme transversata; assembly: GCA_963924445.1. Lineage (NCBI taxonomy): Eukaryota > Metazoa > Arthropoda > Insecta > Lepidoptera > Geometridae > Philereme > Philereme transversata. Next base: position 13,973,848 of record OZ004353.1, read on the forward strand.
CCTTCATTTTGTGTCACGTATTCCTGTCTTGGGCCGATCGTATCCAAGGTTTCATTAGCGATCTTTTCGATGTCGTCGGCTTATATAGCAGGTGATCTGCCAGCGCTGTATTAACTCTCCCTAGGCAATCCATTAAGACCCTATTCCACCGCCACTTCTTGTCGTTCCAAGAAAATCTTAGTATTTGAAAATGGTTTGAAATATTCGTTATGGTTTTGGAAGTAGATCAATACAAATTGGTTCGAGATCGGCATATGTATACTCGTATAGTTTCGTAGCAGGTCTACGGCGTAGCACGAGATGCTTGTTATAAATTGTGCTACGACTCTAATAAGGCTAATAAAATTACTGTGATGATTTTAAGTCGTTCGAATATTTTAACAGAATGTAAAATGTAAAAGACCAATGTGAAATAAGCCTAGGATTATCCATCTTTGGTGTTTCTTGTTTCACCCTAATTTACCCAACCTTGATACCTTTTTTGTACAATTTTCCGATCTGAAACTTTAAAAGCGCCCTCAGCGCGTCCGTCATTCAGGAAATTGGTTCACCTTAAAAGGAATTAAAATTAACAGAATGTAAATCAGTCACTTGCAATGATATGGTGTCACATCTCATGACATGTCACATATTATCGGAGTGAAGGCGTTTCAAAAGTTTCAGTTCGGTAGTGCATTTGCTTTTTTGAGATTGAACTTAGACTAGATCCCAACTCGACTGTAGCCCCTATGACCAACAGGAGCTGGAGCGGAACACAAACCAAATGGAACTGAACACCATAGCCACATACTACTTCGACGGGCAGGGCAAGGCGCTGCGGCCGATGGTCGCGATACTCATGGCCAGAGCGGTCAACTATCACGTATATGGGGAAAACAGGTGAGCTTTACCCACGTTATTTCCATCGATTTCGTAGCCACGAGTGGCAACTTTTCTATAGACGCTTACAAATCAAATATTATGTATATATCAATATATGGTCAAATATTGCGCACATTCGACGCCAACGTCGCTTTATCTATGGCTGGAATAGCCAAGACATCATTATTCTAAATACGGGATTTATCACGTACCGTTTTATCTTAAACGGACCATGACAAAGTATATAAAACAAAAGTCGGTTAGTTACACCATTTATAACTCAAGAACAGCTGGACAAATTTTGATGATTTTTCATTTGTTAGATTCGTCTCCGCCACGAATAGCAGAATAACTATAAAAATATCAGAAAAACTCACGCAAAAAAAAAAGTTATGAAGAAAATTCATTTTCTCATACTCTCATATAGATGCAGCTAATGATGACCGCATATGACGCGGGCTGCCAATATACAGTTGTTTTGACAACATTGGCAGCTCGCGTCATATGCATGACAAGGCGGTACGATGTTTGTCGGGTCAGCTAGTAAATATTAAAAATAATTGAAATAAATCATGAAAGTTTTCTTAGCCAAGACATCGTTAGAGGCGAAGATGCGGGTTCGTGTTCTCCTATTGAAATAACGAAACGTTTAATATTTGATTAAGTGATATGTAAATCCTGTAATAAGATATTACCAATAAATTACTATTAAATTACGATTGAACTGCTGTTTGTTATATGAAGTTATGCGCTATATAAAATTAACCAACAAACATTTGCAAATCAATAAAAAGACAAACCAAATATTCATTTTGCACTTTCTGAAAAAATCTATTATCATTCGACATGTTGAACAACATGTATATTTCAAACACAGCATTATTTGCTAAAACTTACTTCAATTGTTGTAAGTTTTGGAACAAAAAAAATAGAGTAGTAGAGTTCCTTGTGAAAGAGCTCGCCCGGGGAAGTACTCGCACCATACCTATTTCTGCCGCCAAGCAGCTTTTTTTCATAAATAATTCATTACTTTTAAGTAGTCTAACAAATCGCACGTTTATTGTAGAATTCAATAAAACTTAGCACCTAAGCTATGCAAATGTTACATTAATGGTTATGAAAGTTAGAAAAGTCGTAGGTCAAGCCACAACGGTTTGTGGTAACTAAGTTCACGCAGTATAGTCTTACAAGAATGTTGCAAGCTATTGTTTATAAATAAACTCGTGTTGCCAACTCAATATTATTTAAAAACTAAGGGCAACTTGTGCAACGATGCTTATTCGTATTTAGTGCCTAAATATCATTTAGAGACTTGTCAAATCATACAAATACATCAAATTTAAACATGTTTAGTTGCTAATTACATTTAGAGATCTTTGTGAAGGCGAGCTAAATAGAATGCTGATTTCGTAAGATGATAATTGAATAGTAATTTCTCCTCATATCTAAGAATTTCTTAAGTTTTGTTAGTTTGTAATCTTTCTTAAAATATTAAGACGTTTTAGATCTTTAGTATGGCAACAATTATTTCGGCAGGCGATTCTGATTTTTTATTTTGAGAGTAAACAAAGATTTTTTAATACAATTTAATATAATGTTGCTTGAAATAGCACTCTAACGGTGCCTCTACAGTCTACATGTACGTTTATTCTCGACGTGTATAATCGTGATCGACGTTTTAAACGTTTTGTGAGCATTTTGCAACATTAAGTCGTAAGTTTTATTTGCCTATAGGTTCGATCTTTCTCAATTTTACGCGAAAACGTCCAGCATTTAAGCACGTGGGGACATGAAATGGCTAATATGTAATTTTTGTTTACTGTACCGCCGAAGATACTTTTGCCTCGAATGCTAAGCCAGCAGTATTCTTATACTATTCGCAAGTTATCCTCTAAATCCGCCTTTCGCTATTAATCTGTATTTGCCAACCATTGCCAACAATTTGGATGGCGATCGGTCATCAGACTGCGCGGCTACATAGTTCAATGTCTGCTTGTAGGCCTTGAACTGTACATTTTTTCTTCTGAATACTTATGTAGTTACGCAACGGTCTGCTGGGAATCGAAAGTTTTGATTGATAATTGTTTAATATTAATATTTGTTAATTAGTGAGAGTTATAATGAACAAGAATCGTTAGATGTACATTTCACAGCCTGTTTGAACTTTAGTTGTCAAAATGTAACGTTCTGGAGAAATAGGTTCCATAATAATATGGCTGTTGGAATAAAGAGTCTCTTCGAATCCGGGTAGAGGATATCGTCATCCTATTATTGCTTATTCTCTAGAGTTTCCGAAGGTTTCAATCAATGACAACAGGAGTCTCTTGACGCCTTGATCCTAACAACAAAACTAATTAAAATAAGTACAGGACAAATACCTAGCAGACGTGTGAAAAATGTTAATCAATGCTTATTCACGTGTCAATGGTTTATCCACGTGTATTATAATGACATTTAAATATTGATTTTCATATTAATTAGCGAATAACTCCAAAATCATAGTAGAGTGCGTAGGTTCTTGTAAACTTGACCTCGGCATTTCACTTGTAGAAAACCGGTAGATTTCTATTAAATAGAATGTAATTACTCGCCTACTCTACGGTAATATCATAATAGTGTTTATAGTTATAAGCTGAGAATGATTTTGCATTTTCATACAAGTAGCAACAAAATAACGTTGCTACTTTATTAGTTTGGTAGTTCTTTTCTTTCAGCGATTTATCAGCTGTGAGATCATAAGGAAAACGACTTATAAAAGTAGCAATGCAACCACTACTGCATGCAATCTAAATGATTTTAATATATGAATAGCAATCAATGATTTAGTTGTGAAGTTGGTTCACGCATTCCCTTAGTTACGCCGCAAAGCCTCATGCTTTGAATATTTTAAATATTTAAATCAGAAGACTGAATCGGACTAGTCTATAAAACGACTATGCTGTACAATCGGTCGTTATCTAAATTCGCAAGCAGGTTTATAAAAAAATCGTATGAATAATTCGTAAAATATTTTCCCCCCTTAGACATCATCAGCTGCAGAAAGGTCAATCTAAACGATTGGCCTCTCCCATAGATTTCTAGAGCGGCCGATTTTATGAAAGCCTGCGTTCTAGCAGCATTAGGTCAACTTTCCACTTAGTTGGGAGCCAATAATTAAGAAATTAAAGAAAAAAATTTAGATCCTTATGTTGGTATCACAGTGTTTTTCATCAAACTGTTACTATGGCATAGAATTTGATTAAATTAGATAGACATGACACCACAAAAGGTACTTTTATCCTAGTAGCATGTATGAAGACGCGGGCAGATACTGTAGTAAGTTAAAGATGTTTCATTCGTAATGTTTCGTGAGTCATCAATTTACAAATATGCAATTTAACATAGCTTCATTATAAACTAAATGATAGCTGTTAGCACGAATTGTAATTTTGCATAACAACGAATTATTCGTTACATTGTATCAAAGTTAGATCGACATTTTTGAGACATACTTTAAATATCTTACTTATGATGACAAAAAATTGCAAGGTTTTATATTTTTTGCGGAAGACAATATAGCCGAGGAAAAAGATGTTAGCCTTTCTTAGTGAAATGTCGAACTTCTCGTTTATCTTCTCTTTAAAAGGAATAAATACAACCGGTATGTAAATACTATTTTCCTGTCTGAAAGGTACAAATAACTTGAAATTGATTTATGAATATATTCGAGAAGTCCTCTTTTGTACTTTCGTTAAAACATTTTAATGACACGAAATGGACGAGACTCACTAAAAGCAATGATGACCAAGTAAAAAAAAATTATAATTTATTAAATTATGGCTGTATGAACGAACGTAAATAACGAATTTAGGAGAACGGTATGAGTATGAAAAAAGTTCGTTATCTGTAAACTCTATAATCGTATTTATTCCGATGCAATGCTATAGTTCTATTTGTACTAAAAACGGGATATTTACCATGATTTGTGAGTTCTTGAGTGTCCCGATATTTCGATGCAGTTGCATGCGCCATGATCACGGGTAAACTCATCATCGGGTATCAGTTTACCCGTGATCATGGCGCATGCAACTGCGTCGAAATATCGGGACACTCAAGAACTCACAAATCATGGTAAATATCCCGTTTTTAGTACAAATAGTGTTAATAACCATGATAGTTTCAAAAGCTATAGTTCTAATCAAAATCCAATTGCATATCATGGTGAAAGAACAATAATCTAGCAAACAGCAATGATGCTTTGAACATGATTAATTTAATTAATTGTTGTTGTTGATTAACTACCTCCGTGGCGTAATGGGCGAATAGCCGGCTGAGACGCAGGAGGTAGCGGGTTCGACTCCCGCCGCGGAACAAATGTTTGCATGATCTACAGAAATTTGTTCCGGGTTTGGATGTTTTTCTATATATGATAAGTATGTATTTACAAAAAAAAAGTATATAAGTATTCTATCAGTTATTTGGTTCCCATAGTAAAAGCTCTGCTTAGTTTGGGGTTAGATAGCGCTGTGTGACATGTCCAGCAATATTTTTTTTAATTTTTATTATTTTTTTTGTTTATGCATGTATTGCATGTAGAAGGAACTCTTTTTTTCTTTAAAAGAGTTCTGGTTGTATATGTAGGTTCTATAATGTATTTGTTTTGTATCAACAGTGCACTGCTGGCCTCACAGCGGCAAGTGGCGATGATCAGTGAGATGATCCACTCCGCGTCGCTGATCCACGATGACGTTATCGACCAGAGCGACTTCCGTCGCGGCAAACCCTCAGTCAACGTGCTCTGGAACCACAAAAAGGTAAGCATTTATTATAAAAAATTTCAGGAGTTTGAAATTTCTTTATTGGTAAATGTGTATACGGATTCCGTGGACACTGACACTGGCCATCATTTAGTATGACTTCGAAGGTAGCAGGACTACCTTCGAAGTCATACTAAATGATAGTAATGAAGGTAGTCCTGATTTAAAAAATACTTTAATCTTAAAATCACACTAATATTATAAATATGAAAGTTTGAATGTTTGTTTATTTATTTGTTACTCAATCACGCCGTAACGGCCGAACCGATTTCGATGAAATTTAATATATACGTAGATTATAACCTGGATTACCACATAGGCTACCTTTTATCTCATAAATCAGTTCCCATGGGATAAAAATGGGGTGTCAAGTCAAGTTGCAACAGCGAGTTTAGCTTTATTTCTAGGTTACCTACACATTTAGTAGTGTAACGCGTACGAAGTCGCGGGCAACAGCTAGTACTAATTATATATAATAGTAATAGTATTAGTATAAAAACTCAAGGATCGGTTTGCATTTTGTTTAAGTGAAAATTTCTTTAGGCGCATTGCGCATTTTTTGAGATGGTTAAACACTATTGAACTCGCGTCACTGTTACCGTTACCGACACCTCTGTATATAAGTATCTCGTAATTGATCAAGTTTTCACTTCTGTCACCACTCACAGAGTGCTACTTTTTTTATTGTGGTGATAAGTTTTTTAAATGTGTATACAACGTATTACGTTCCTATTACACACATTAACCGTGTTCTTTAATTAATAATAAAACTATCATTTTTATGTTGTTTAAAAGTCGAATGGCTTAGATGGAGTTTCACCGCTCCTAACAGAACAGGACTAATATAATATGTCGCTTAGTTTTAGGCCTGGAAGATTAAAAAAACCTTATTAGCTTTCAAATACCGTATATCTCATAAAACTTTATGCCTCAGAGTATTAACGTAAATAATCTTGTAAAAACGGCACGTATGCCTTACTATCGATCGCTGAATGTGAATTAATCTATAAATATATGTGTTGGATACTACGTTCTTATGACATCGGTGACTGGATCTTATTCTGGTTGGCGGTTGACGTAAACTCACCCTTCGGAATGCGTGATGGCACGCCTGATGAATACACGCTACTGTCGCGGTTCCTACACACTAGTGGCAAATGATCGAATGAATTTGCAATTACTCGTGTGGATACGTCATTTCTCCGATTATTTATCTAATCTAACCAGCCTATCTGATCCCACTGTAGTGCAAAGGCCTCCCTTACCATTTTTTACTGTCTTGAGACTACACTGGCCAGGATAACGAAAATCTATTATTAAGGTTAAAAAATAATAATATGAACTCTATAGAAACGATATCAATACAGTACCAAAGGTTTTGAGTGTCTCCCTTAACAACAATTGGTTTTATTCAGTCATAATACGAGTTCATATTTTTAAACTAAATGTATAAGTTTTTGTTAAATTTCAAGTATTTCTAGGAACATTTCCTTTTTCACAAAATGTACTATGAACTGCAAATAATGTAGTGGAATTAATCAATTAGGAATCTTCATTATTGATCGAGCGAAGCGAGATCTCCAAATCCACTTGGTTAAATCGGCGTTGTATGTATGTATGTATATATGTATGTTTGTTTGTCCGAGGATAACTTTCGAAGCGTTTATCCGATCATCGTGAAATTTGGTACATAGGTAGGTAATGATGGCACAGTTTCGGTGGGACTCAATGAACTAAAAATTTTGGGGGGTTGTTGAGATATTGGGATTCAAGAGGGGTAAAAATAAATGAAAATGAGGCTATTAGGTCAGGTGAGGCGTCAAATGGAAGCTCTTCATTAGTACATTTCGACACCGTTTTTATTTTTAGTAAAGTTTTTGTAGTTTTTGAGTTATAAGCCATAATAAAAACTAAACTTTAACAAAATTCACAGGGTACACCAGTGATCCCACAGTGCTGTAATTTGGTATGCGTGTAGCTTAAGTATCATAAATATAGGCAAAAGTCTGAAATCTAGAATAACTGCAATTTGTACCCCAAAAAAGCGTAACCAATTAACAAAAACTCCTGTAATTTGAATGAAACTGTAGGTCAAATTAGTTGGTTTATATTTCGTAGCACTATTTTGATAGTCAAATATTGCGAATAATATTTTTTTGTTTTTATGGGAGACTCGCAAGATCTCAGTTCGGGGCGAACCACTAGTTACTACTGTTTTTTGTTATTTTTTGACGAAAACTTATGGAATATTCTACAAAAGTTTGTGCTAGCATTTATAAACATTCGCGAACGTTTGGACAATCACTTGTCGGCAGTCTAAAGGCACCATTACTTACAGTTCACCGAATAGATTTTTTGTAGTGATATTTACTTGCGTTGATTTTCCACACATTCCATCAATCGTTGATTAATTTACGTTAATGAAAAGGCATAACTTACCATCACTAATTTCAATTCATTTGTATGTTAAACCTCTGCCTTCTTGATGATATACTTAGAGGCGAAGTTTTTAAGAGATATACTATTTATTACCTGTACTAAGTATGTACTTACTTGTAGCCTATCATTACCATGAGAAAGCAATAGATGTATAATAAAGAAATCTAATAATTAGTATTTGTGGTTTTCGATCACAAATTAATGTCACACACAAGTAACATACGATTACAGTATTATTTTATGTGTGAATATACATTTCACGAACCCGTTATTTCTTTATCAAAAACCGCGTTAGTCGTTAGTCAGTTTTAGTTTCACATCTATTCATATTTGCGACGGCAACTAATTGCTAAATTCCAAGCACTGCCCAATTAATCTTTCAAGCTTCATACTTTAAAATATATTCAAATACCTTTGCGATTACCTACATATACATATTTGAAGGTCGCCCATTTGTATGTGATCCCTAATGCAATATAGTACTCATCAGGAAATTCCATTCATGATAAGAATATAAAGTTTTACTGACATTCATTAAGATATAGTGGGATTCAATTGAAACGCTACATAAATATACCGTCTACGAGTATTTCCAAGCATAGCAACCGCCAGTCCTTATTTGTCTTTGATGTGTTAGAATGACGGACCGCTCAACGAACATTCCTATACATGATGTTTCGAAATATGTTTGTTAATCCGTAAGGTTATTCTTACCTTGAAATGAGGTTTTTTCATAATTTCAACAAAAAAAATCAGATTAAATTAAATCTAGAACTTTGTAGCTCATTTTTAAATTTGCGGTTTCTTAAAACTTTGGTCTACCTTAGGATCTCTTTCTATCTCAATATACAGGAAATTTGAAGGCGGTGAATGTATCTATATAGATTAATAATATTTTGATCGAAAGTGTTCAGTCAATGCAAAAATGTTAAAAAAGCCGTCGTACAAAAATAGTTCATGTAAGGTTAATATATGTACTTATTCCGCGATGCATCCTGTATATGATGTTCTATAATATGTATGTTATCCTGAAACGGTGGCCCCGCCTCTACATAATTTTTTCTACTTTCGAAACTTCAGCTCTCTTCACGTGATTTTTTTGTAATAATCAACTTAATAACATAAATTTTATAGGACTTCTTATTAGCTATCTATACTAATATTATAAAGAGGAAAGATTAGATTGTTTGTTTGTTTGCATTGAATAGGCTCCGAAACTACTGGGCCGATTTAAAAAATTATTTCACTGTTGGGAAGCTACACTATCCCCCGGTGAGATAGGCTACTTTTTACCCAACAGCGCAGAAGAAGGGTAATGTTTTTATTGAAAAACTACGAGTGCGAAGCTGCGGACTGGTCAGCTAATTTGATTAATAATATGAGAATTATATTTATTCAATGTAGCAAGCGTCTACGCTACGAAAATTATATGAAACCTTGGCTAGTCTACTCTACAATAAGGTTACTAGTTCTCCGATGTTTGATTCATCCTTTGTGTTCGCTTGTCACCTCTATTGGGATAACTATAAAGAGTTATAGTTTAAATCGATAATTAATATGTACACTTTGTCGTCCTGATCACACGTCGAATGGAAAGTGTAAATGTGCTGTTCAAACAGCGACTATTGTTGCTATGGCGGCACAGATTTTGCCAATGACGTGCTATGCCAATCAATTCTATTGAGCGGTCTATGGAAGAACTCCGCGTTTAGACGTATAGGTATGTAATGAGCTTGGAAATAATGGGTTTCCCAAACGGGAGTCGTATTGTATGATTTTTGGCAGGAATGATGTCCTATTAAATATTAGAAAATGATTCATTCAGATTGATACAATGTTAAAGGAAATTAACGTCTTGTAAGACATAGTTTAAGAAGGTACTCCGAATGATTTTACTAAGGTATGTATTTTACATTCCTGTATTTTCAACCAGTTAATTATTGTTTTTATGAAAAAATTATATCAAAGGAATGTTATAATCAAAATCACAATACTGAAAAATGTGTTTTTTTTACATCATAGCAAGCTGCTTTTATTGATTTTAATGCGTTTAAAATTCATGCATTTAACTTAAAAAAACAAAGAAACTTATTTCCTATAAATCATACTAATACGAGTATTGTAAATGCGAAAGTGAGTTGGTTTGTTACGCTTTCACATCGTAAAACCAATTTCGATGAAATTTGGTATTTAGATAGATTATGACCTGGGTTAAGACATTTTATTGACAAACCACGCGTGCGAAGTCGCGGGCGGAAGCTAGACAACAAACGTCTTTCACAACACTTTCCTTATTTTTATTACTCGACAAAAACGTAGCGGTTTGTCGGTGGACAACAAAAACAAGTGCAAATTGTATAAAAGAGTAGTATAGCGTTTCACATCGTTCTTTTGTGTTTTGGGTTGCGGTCGTCAAATAACGGGGTTAAGATCACCAGCCATTCAAAGCGGTTCATTGAAGCTTTCGATGTGCGCTCACGCTCTTGCGCACTTGCTAATATGACGCAAAACTAGCAAACTTTCTACTGATTAATTTCATAGAAACTATAATTACGGGTTTTAATATCCCGTCTCGTTAACTTATGTCAAAACGAAAATAATTACCAGAAAATTACTATAAAACTTCAATATTGTCTTATTAGTTTTAGGGCGCCTTCAAATGAATAACACGCGATTTAAACCACGCTGCGGGCGTTTTATTTATATGGATTTACAAAGCTGCAGCACTGCAGACGCGCTGCCTCCGCGCGGCACGTTGCGGCAAATTTGAAGGCGCCCTTAGTCCTTAGCCGATTCACATTATTTACCCATCTGTTGGACAAATATTGAACCTTGGATTTCGTTCGACATTTTAATTCCGGTTTTTCAATTGTTATAGCAATTGGTCTCTCGTTTGTTCTATATTATAAAAAAAAATAATGAATGAAGTCACCGACTCTGTTTTTGCTTGATATTCTCTCCAACCGCCAACCAAAATATATTCTAATTTTGCAAACGTTAATTTGATATCATGGAATAGAGAGCATTGAAAGAAAAACTAAAGGTTGTTGCCCTATTTCCTTCTAAAATAAATAAATAAGATATGTGGGAAGTAGGCCGCGACACGCCCCGCTTTATAGAGACGGGACTGTCTCAATTTCCATACGTAGCGTAGTATCGATATATTAACATGTCTTTCCCTTTCTTTTTACTTGTGTGCGAGTGAGAGATCGGTCATGGTGTATGGGCAGCGAGCCTCTGAATGCGACGTCAGACGCGCCTCACATACCTGCGATAGACCGAAAGCTGGGTGACCCTCGGTGAAAGTGCCAGCCGGCCTCATCACTTTTTAATATTGATACCGGCCGATCTTATTTTCGATGCGCTCCATCTACGTAGACGCGTCAAAGAAACCCGACGATTTATTGCCACTAAAATATGTAACATTATTTAAATTTTATAATAGGGTCAGCTATCGTTAGTAGTTAAATAGCATTTTATATTAATTATATATTAATTACATGATATCTAATGGAATATCAATAGGTCACTGTGATTTTGGAATAAATGGTTGAATGTCGGCATCCTTTAGTATGTAAACACAAGCGAGGCAAGCTGAATGGCGTTCACGATTATTTCGTAATATTCCCTCTTCAAATAAATATATTTGTTAAACCCATTATATGTATTAGTTTGGTCAAGGCGATTTTCGTAAGTATTATCACAACGCGCTGCGGCCAATATTAGGATATACTTTCGATTTCGTACTATGAGTTTATCGAATACCTGCCAGAAGCTAGTGCTGGCCAAATATTTAATTATATATTTGAAGTCCGAACAAAGAGCCAATATGACTTGAATAAGCATAGGTAAGTAGGACAAAGAATCTCAGTTATGTACTTATCGAAGTTCCTTAGTACATTGGAATTGCATCAGCGCGTCGTTCATTACCATATTAACTCAACTTGTAAGCGTTCAGCGTTTTTGTTTGTCCTTCACGAATAAAATGCTTATGTCCTGCCATTACCATGTTCCGCCGATGTGTTCTTTACTACGAGACGTTGTGTGAATCTAAAACTATCATAGTTCACTTTACGAGACAAACAACTGAGGTAACAGATTTATTTTAAATCCTGGTCTTCACCCTAGTTTTACCACTTATGCATATCAGTACAGCGTCGTTAGTCGTTAGCGAGTAACCGATAATTCGTTAATCGTGGTTTTATGTGTCTATTTGAAACTATAACCTAGGTACAGATAAAATAAAGAGAAAACGTGACAGGATTTTTCACATAGAGCTTTGGCCTTGCCGCTTGCCAGATATTTCTATTTTAACGGATGTTAATATAGGAGTAATTTTGGGTATTAGATCCAATAACCCGTATTTGGCTTATGTAATTCAAACAACCATTGTTGATTTAGTTTGTACTGTCTGTTCCTATGATACGCGTACGTATTTGAACGTTTTGTGCAAATATCGTATCATGGTAACAGGGCGCGCCTGTTTGCATTTTAGCTCATTTATGACCATGTTGCCGAGCACGGATGTAGTATATTTACCCTAACAGTTACGTCAAAAAGTCATGATAATTTACTTAATTTGAATTATGTTATACGGATTACGTTGGTACTTATTTATTGCGCATATAGTTATGCAATTGGTATTTTGTGATAGTGATCCCCATCGTGACTTCAGGTCGATGACCGTACCCACTACACATTTGTCTGTAAAATGAATTCAAATATTCTGTTAAATGAATTGTGTGCTGGCACAATAGGTACAGTACATAGACATACGAATAAGTACGTCAGTGACGAATTGCAGATTCCTATCGTATCTGCGACTATTGTTCAGAATATGTCGCGAACCTTATTGTTCAGCGCGTCTGCGCTTTGCTATAGAATATCGAGTTTAAATGAGGAGCGTACGCTACGTGAATTCTTTAAGAAAATTATTCATACCTGTCGTTCTACCTTTTTGATGTAGGTTTTAGCAATTTTTATTTATTTATATACGTGAGAAACGGGAAAACAGACAAATACCGAAGTTATCTCTCTTTGCTTACGTTTAGTTCTTATATCCGTATGGTGTCACCTGGTTGTCTTGTTGTCTGAGATCGACAACCTGACGTAACACTCACCCATTCTGTCGTCCATCAGACCGCACCTTTTGGTTTTTCGGACGGTCAGCGACATGCATTCAAAATTAGCAATTGCATAAGAACAAGAATGTATGTTACAATCCGTCTCGCAAATCTATTGTAAGTACCCGAGGACTATTAAATAAAATTTTAAAAAATCAACCTACATTTGTGTATGTTGAAATGTGTAAGTACTAAAATTAAAGTTCAATCGATAATTTAATATGCGAGATGAAGACGGTCCTGAACTCATTATTTGCATTTGAGGTTTTTGGTAATAAACCTGTACCTGCGGCAGAGCTCTTGTATAATTTAATAGGTTACTGATAAACCGAGATTGAGTCGGTTCGAGGTCGCTAAGGACGTGAGAGGCACCGACGCCGCCGCCGGCAGCTTTCACCGAGGCGCGGAGTGCGGGGGCCATCTATCAACATACACACAGAATACATAAAAACTACTTTATGATACGGATGCAGGTGTATGTGATCGGTCACTGAACGCGTGTGTAATTGATTATACACAAATTGCAGATAATTTACGCTTTTATTTGGAATTGTAGGAAGTAAGAATCATCCGCAATGTTTTCGCGTGGCTGGTCTATAATGATAGCATATAATAGGTCTTATATTCTAAATATGGTTTAATTGATGTTTTCATGTCTATAGAAACAGCGCAATATTCAATTTTTTATTTCTTCGTTCTTATTCACATTCATGTTTTTATATTCAGTGTGCATGTGTTATTTGTGTAACTGGTTTAAATTACACAATTTCAGTGCACATAATGCACCAGTTACCTTTATATAAACATCTCGCGCACACGACTATTACAAAATGTGCATTGTAGTCAATCCTATTGATAATGGTATCAAGTAAACAATCAATCAATCAATCAAGTATCAATCAAAATTCAAGTAAAAAAAATGCAGCGGGAACATACACTAAAGTATTGTGATTCATGTAAAAAAATGTAATTATCGACATTCAAAGCTTGTTTGAATCATTTTGTTATCGAATGCCATAAAAATATGAATAATTTTGTAATACCAATTACCTACTCATGGTTTTTGTTTCCAAACGGTTTAGTTTTTATGTAAGAATACATATTTTTCTCTAATTCTTGTCTAGAAATGTTGAATTTGTAATTGTCTTGTCTTCTCCAATCAAGTTACAAGTATTGTGTACCTTATGCAACTTATGTAAAAGTTGTAAAGTTTATTTACACAACATACCACGTTTATTTGGAACATGTTGGAGAAGAGCACGAGCGCGTTGAAGTCTTTTGGATCGGGCGCGCTACGCTGCTCTATGACCGATGCTACGCCTGACATCAGATACACTTTTACACATTAATTCAATCTCATTGACAGTTCTATTTCAAACACCAGAATGGGCATTATTTGCAAAGTTTATTAAAGAATGAAAGCTGAACTGTTACTTTCTATTGAATCGTCCGATGACCGAATATCCCGTTGAAAGCAAAATTCGACTAACACTTTCGTCGAGTGACCTACCGACGTGTGTTAAATAAAGAGTGTGAGGTAAAAACTGGTCTTTATAACTGTTGTTTTGCGGGGCGAGTTCGAGAATGTAGGTCGGACGACCGCACTGACTTGTCTTGTAATCTCTTGATTAGACCCTTGAGGCTGGTTTTGCCCGGCAGTATAAAACGTCAACGCCTCACTATCTCGGCAATACACCACGCCCGATGTCCCAATAATGCAGTACCTATATTTCCCTACATTATTACCTATATATCTATATTAAAGTTGATATTACTAGGTTAATTCTCTTAGTGTACTGAAGTTACACCTTAATGGGTGTTTAGTTTGTTCTGCGAACATAACAGAGTAATTTCAGGCCATAATTGGCATGCATGGTTTAATAACCATGCATTGTTTTGAAAGATCATATCACCACAAAAGTTATTGCACGAAGAATGATATGTGATACTCATTTAAAAGCAACTGGTAGCCCATTAAAATATTGCACACAAAATATAAGTATGCGATGACCCGATTTTGAAATTGATTTTCGTCAAAGAAAAGCCTTACATAATATTTGTTTATTAACATATTTATTAAGGCAATACCTACTCGCATCACTGCTATGTAAATAGCCTTGAGTCGTTATGTCAAGGTCGCGTAAAATCTTTGCTTTATTGTTAGTATTTTGATGGTGTGAGGACGCACGACCCGTTCTAATAGTTTGAGAGCTCTCTCAGGTCCAGTTGACCTCATAGTTTAAAATGGATTACTTAGCCGTCCAAATATTCAATTAATTTAAACGATTTCCGAATGAATATCCTTAACTTCAGTGGATTTTGTAACCTCTATCTCGGACCTTATCTTAAAACTTAGTTTGCGTAAAATCTTTACTTTCGCAACTAATGAAGACATTCGAATCAGAACCTTTTCTTCTTTTAAAGAGTCTGACTTCTTCACGACTTTTAGTGAATAGCGTGACTGCGCGCGCACGACGCAGTCGATTCAATGGAATCAGAGGTTACACAGTTGAGTATTATTACTAAAACCGGATTTTTATCGGTGGGTACAAGTGGCACCTCTATCCAGGCGGGTATGTCGAAACGATGCCCACTCGTCGGTCACTAATCGCCACTAGATACCTACCCGCTAGTTTCGCAATCGCATCGGACCTTCCGTTCACTCGATACGAAATACCCCGATCAACTGTAATTTGAACGTGTATCGATCACTCTGATTGATCTCGTATAAGATACATACGTACAGGGCCCGTAGCCAAATTACTTTCGCCACGAATCTATTCGATTTCTACATACATTTGTTGTCGCTGAATGACGTAGTATTTCTATAACATGTGTCAAATCCCATACATTTTCGGACGTATCGACTAGCGTCATCGCTAATCGACTGTAACTTGGCTAAGCCCTCTGGTGTAATAATATCAAAAATAATCACAAATCAAAATCTGCACAAATTAAGCTGCCTAGTTCGATGGCACCTGCAAAACTTTCATTTTCTATGAGTAACGGTATATACATTGCCGTGCCCCAGCATGACGGAGCTAATAAAAGTGTGACTCATAAATTGGGAGGGAGTTTTCTTAGGCACCTGTATGTTCTATTAGAGTTATGTCGTGTGCTTCAGTTTTATAGTTGATCTTACAAATTCTGATGTAACAGTAAACCAAGTTTAAATAAAAAATATGGGTGTGATTTATTAAGAGTGAATGCCGTAGTTTCGGTGGGCGATCAGAGCGCAACTGGTTTGTAGGATGAGGGGGGAGTCAAGGCCGGCCGCGTGACATACATCCCGCCACATTCACCTTCCGTCCGCCGTGCCGGCCGCCGCCACCACCTGCCTAACATCATTGTCAAGGCTACCTTGTGAAACACCACTCGATAGACGAAACCCACTCAACTCATGTCGCAATAAACCACTCGGCTCCGGCAATGGCCTTCAACTATCCACCGAGATCGCTATATTCAATAAAAAAGTACATTTTACACCCTGATCGTTTCCGCGTTATTATTATTCACAGAACGTCCATTTACCTCAGGGTATTCCCGTAATCATCTCCTTATATGGATGACATAATTTAGTAGTCGTTCGAGATGTGGCGGAAGTTAAAAGACTGAAAATAACTGTCATCTTTATTTTATTAACATTTCTCTGGTTGTAGTCGACGGGTTAACGACATCGGTCCACCTTGAGAACGGTTTAAACCTTTAACAAGATTTATGAACTGTTTATGTTATATTTCAGAATCTCCCGACACATTTCCATACAAAAATATATTCAGAGAAGTTGCAAACTTGCATTACAATGGATGTAAATGAATTACAGAATAGAAACCACAACGCATTCGGAATTAAGTCGGCGTGAAATCGTAGAGATTTTTCTGGTAAATTATTCATGTAGCTTACGTTGGGCGGACTTTCGACGTGGTCTTGTAAAAGCCTTTCACTCTTATCATAGAGGATGCATGTTTATATAGATTTTAGCTATATTTGCACACGTCTTCTACAATATTTTTGACTATGCATTAGTACATTTGAGTTATTGTTAAGTATGAGTCAATATCCATTAATTTTCGTGTTTCAATTGCACCATATGTCATAGCATGGTCGCAGGTTTTGCAAGAGTATCGCTGAATGCAGTTCGTTGCGTTGCGATGCAGTGGTGCGGGCGCCGGTCTTCGTAACGGATGCGTTTTTAGCCCGGTTTGTTGATCGACGACGAATGGCAGAAAGTGTGTTAATGCGTGCACCGATTTGCGCAGCGGAGCGAATACGATACGCTACTCGCCGCATTTGTTGCTCCCGAACGTAATCCCGTTTTACGAGTATGGATCGTTCTTGATCATGTAATTTATTCGTTTCTAGTTGATCAACAACACGAAGATCTTAATAACTGTTTGTCCTACACAGCCAATAAGATAACCTAACCTTACGAAAGCTCTTTGACAATTGCTTTTAAAAATAAAATTATCAGTGTTAAACAGTGTATGAAAAAATGATTTGGGGCTTATAGGTAGGTGTCCTAATTTCTACCAACTCACTGTAGACTGCTGTAAGATGAGATAAAGGAGAACACCAAAAGCCTTATATAGTAGTCTTCCGTAAGGAAATACATAACTAAATCGATAACCCAGAATGTGCAATGAGTTTCCATTCAAGATAACTATATAAAGAGACCCCGTGTTCTGTGATCAGGTTATCCTTATCATAAACTGTGTTTATATCAGAACTCTACTTAAGAAACTTTCGTGATTTATTTCAATCCTGTATTTATAATTACGATCAGAACTCTATTCTTTGTCAAATAAAATATAAAACCGGATTCGTGAGCGAATATATTTTACAATATTTTTTTATTACACATACTATTATAAGTTATGGATATGCGTATTATGTCATCGTCTGATCGCTTTCACAATTTTATAATATTTTCAATATTATTCATTAATGTCAAGTTATAATTATAATATATTATGAGAAAATCTATCCATTGCTTTTTGTTAAAATACAAAAATGTTTAAGATATAATTTAAATATTAACTTAATTAAAGATTTATAGTTAACGAAAAAAGTTCATGATATGAAATCCGAATTATAATAATTACGGTGTGGAATTCGATCGGGCAACTTCAAATTTAGATTTGGCCCTTATATCGGTTACGTGTGTGCGTAAATCCGGTCAGTCGATGTAGGCTAACGAGTGTCCAGCGAGCTAATGAGAGAGGTTGCCGGTTCCAGTCAGGCATGTCCACCGCGTGACTCAGGGACGTAATCAGGGCAGAGCAATTGGGGTAATTACTGCCCAAGGTCACAGACACACGAGTAAAAATTACTTGTTCTGAAAAATCTGAATTTGCACAACCGGTTCGTTGGTGAACCGGACGGAGTCGGAGACTTTTAAACTAACCTTCAGGTTAGTGTCTTAAGTTAGGAAAGGGCCTTGTAATGTGACTGGTGGTGAAAGAACCAGCGAGGTTCGACATCGTCGACATTATTTAGATACTTAGATACGTTAGGTAAGTAGGTACCTAATTTTACGTAAGATAAAGTGGATCTTCTTGTGCAGGCACAGCCTTATTTCAAGCCATAGTAGTAGGTAGGCACTAGCCCCCACGCTAGAATACCCTGTGGTGTGGGCAGCTAGTCTCTTCAAGGGATAGTGGATAAGTAATTAAGGAAGACTTGCGCAACGATGTGTAAACGTATTTAGTGACTAAATATAATTTAGAGGATTAGATTAGATAGTTCTTTATTGCACACTATAAAACAATACAATTAAAAAGAACACCTTAAAACTATGTGGTAAAATTAGCTGTCGTATGGCTAATAGAGTTGTCAAATTTAAACATGTTTAGTCACTCAATACGTTTAGGGATCGTTGTGTAAGCCGGGTTCAATATACTTAATGTAAGCAGAATGTGGACATAGGTGGGTAATTCTAAGTAGGTATAATATATATAATTTTAATTTAAGTATATATTCACCAAATAATAATCTTGCCAAAGAATGGAACGCCTTGCCTGAGTCTGTTTCCTGATCATTACAACCTGGGTCTTCAAATCGCGAGTGAACCGGTTTCTTCTAGGAAAGCGCGATTTGTCGTAGACTGCATCATTGCTTACCATCAGGCGAGATCGATTTCAAAAGCGAGTAAATTATTTAAAAAAGGCCATTAAATAGTAAGCACCAGTATATTAGTTTCCATGAAGAAAGAAAAACAAGCTTAGATATAATCTTTATTGCACACCAGGAAAAAGAAACAACAAATTATAATAAATACAATAAAAGGTTTTTTATATTTATTTTGTTAAAGGCAAACGTGTGACCTTGAAATTTTCGGGATTATAATAGTCCAGTAGCGATATCTAAACTCCCTCTCTCCGCCCTCCCCCCTGAATAAAATCCTAGATCCACCTCCGTGCGAGTCGGAACCGGCACGGTACCCGCATTAGTATGCGGCCGGACGTAGCATCAAAACTTTCTCGACATTCCTGCCAGCCGGAGAAATGCCATCGATACTTATTACAATTAATGGCGTGTTTGATTCGCTTTGATCGATAAAATATGTACTGGATTTTTAGGGTTCTGTAGTCAAACTAGAAACTCTTATAGTTTCGCCTTGTCTGTCTAACCAGTCTCAGCCGCTTTACTCGTAAACTATTAATGGTGTGTAACAAGGGCGCGATTTTGGAAGTGAAAACTTCTTTATACACGCACCCCGAGGCGCAGTGGGCGAATAGCCGACTGAGACGCAAGAGGTGGCGGGTTCGATTCCCACCGCGGAGCAAATGTTTGCATGATTTACACATATTTGTTTCGGGTCTGGATGTTGTCTTTATAAGTATATATTTACAAAAAAAAGTATATAAGTATTCTGTCAGTTATCTGGTTCCCATAGTACAAACTCTTCTTCATTTGGGGCTAGATAGCGCTGTGTGAAATGTCCAGCAATATTTATTTATTTACTCGATCTTGTGGGGTGTCGTTAAATAGGTATTTTTAACATAATATAGGTTACCTCAATACTTTCTTGATAAAAGAGGCCTTTTAAGAAATATACAGCTTCAAATAGTAGTCGTGTGTGTGTATCCCCTAACCAACCCGTTATTCTTGTATGCCTAAAAAGCATCCACAATAAGTAGCACATATTGTATACTGTTGATGTTAGAAGATTATCTATGCTAAGTAGACATATCTGTTCGTTATATTTATAGTTGACCGACTTTTGTGTATAGTATATTAATACTTATGCAAACACCGTATAATGTTCATACCAAATGACTAAAACCAACTGCAAAACTGACTACGGAACCTTTTACCGTGCCTGGTCCGACACGCCCTTGACCAATTATATGAACTTGACTTGATGTTGTAATTTATTCGATTAATTTCGTATTGTCACAGAGAAATAATTAACTACTAACGAGAATTGCCTACGATTGTATTTAACATACGTATAGAATTTGTCTGTTAGAGTACCTACTGAGACTGAAGGTTGTGCAACTTGTTAATTGAAAGCTTAAAATTAGTTGTAAAAAATATGTCTAAATCAGTCTGTAGCTTCTATTGGAACCATGTTTATGGAGTACATGCCTATTTACTCAAGTTAATTCTTTAAAGGAGCTACAAAGTTTTACCCAAAACACAGCCTGAGGTCAATCTCAACAATTTTACATTGGAGTGGAGAAGTGGACCGTTGATGGCGTAGTTAATATTCGCCGTATGCGAAGGGATGATTTAAAATCTTATCGTTATATTATAAGTATAATGTATGATTTCTGGTAATTCTAATGGATGGTGTTTGATGCATTCCAGGTCGCGATGGCCGGCGACTTCATCCTCGCCGTGGCGTCGATGATGATAGCTCGCTTGCGCAGCGATGACGTCACACTAGTGCTTAGCCAGGTACGTATCAGTATGTCGACTGTCTTACTGTCGAGGTGCTCGTAAATAAAAAATATGGAAATTCGATACGGCCATCCCCTATCGTATATTATTAAACCATTATGACTATGCCTCGCTGCTGGGCAAAGGCTTCCGTTTCCTCCTTTCAGGGACCCTTCTAACGCAGGTTTTTTAACTTAAAAAAAGAGCTCCCAACCCTGTATTTAAAAAATGTACTTGTAAAAAACAATGTATATGTAGTTTTTTTTTATTTGTTCGGTTTTGTGTATGTCGGCTTGTCGTCCCATATATTTCAGGCAACAAAATAATGGATATTTACAATTAATTGGCCCATAGAAATATATAGGTACCTTAAAAACTAACTTACATACAAAAAAAAACTAATGTTTATCACAAAAATAGTGAAATCTGTACATTCTACTTAATATAATTTATACATATACAGCGTCTGGTGACTTGCCAACTTTAGCTAGATGAAATGACCCTGTAGTACTATTAATAAAAAAAAACAAAAAACATTATTGATCGAGCGAAGCGAGATCTCCAAATCAACATGGGCAAATCGGCGTTGTATGTATGTATGTACATATGTGTGTATGATTGTTTGTCCGAGGATAACTTTCAAAGCGTTGATCCGATCATCGTGAAATTTGATACATAGGTAGGTGGTTATGGCACAATTTTGGTGTGACTATATGAGCTAAAAATATTGGGGGGGCTGTTGAGATATCGGGGTTCAAGAGGGGTAAAAAAAAAATGAGAGTATTAGGTTAAGTGGGGCATCAAATGAAAGGTCTTTGTGAGTACATTTTGACCCGGTTTTTATTTTTAGTTTCAACCTTGGAGTTTTTAAGTTATTAGCCATAATAAAAACTGAACTTTGACAAAATTCACAGGGTACACCAGTAACCCCACAGTGCTGAAATTTGGTATGCGTGTAGCTTTAGTGGCACAAATATTGGCAAAAGTCTGAAATCCAGAATCACTGCAATTTCTATCCCAAAAAAGAGTAACCAATTTACATGAACCCCCGTTACCAGTAATTTGAATGAAACTGTAGGTCAAGTTAGGGGGTTTCATTTTTCATTCATTTCGTTGCACTATTTTATTAGTCAAAGATTAAGGCCGGCTTGCACAATAATCCCTAAACGTATTTAGCGATTAAACATGTTTAAATTTTACGTATTTGTATGATTTGACAACTCCTTAAATCATATTTAGCCACTAAATACGTTTAGGCATCGCTGCGCGAGTCGCCCTAAGAATGTTTTTTTGGTGATGTGGGAGACTCGCGAGATCTCAGTTCGGGGCTAACCACTAGTATGTATGTATATATTGGACCAACAGATGTACAAATTACTCTGTCATTACCAATTAAAGTAATCAGCCTGCGCAATATGTTAAGCCTAAAAACGTCTCTGACCTGAGTCAGAGGGAAACAGGCGGAACTAAAAAAAAATATACGCTACACAAAGGTTAGCTGGTTAATAACAAATGCGAACTTAAGTTCGCCTTTGTATTATTCTATTTGTGCAATAAAGAATGTTCTAATCTGATCTATACGCTTTGGTCCCTGACTACAGAGTTACCTCGAACACTCGCATACATTCTTGCATCTAGGATATCACACCACATTATAAATGCACCATTTGTGGTTTATACCAGTAAGTAGCCGTTTGCAAACTAAACGGGTAACCGCAAGTTGGCTACTTATACACACCCCGCATAACACTGATGTAAGCTTATCCACTTTAATAGTTCGATTTTTTTTATACTACTAGAGATGGAACAAGCCTATGGCCCACCTGATGTTAATTGGTAACCATCGCCTATAACAAGTTTGCCTCGTAGGTCACGCTCCTTAGAAACTTGCCCTACGATGCACATCCTTGCGTCCATCAACTTGAGGCATATAGGTGTAAAGCCTCATGTGCCTGTAATTTCACCGGCAACCATACCCTTCAAACCGAAACAACAATGCTGCTTGGCGGTAGAAATAGGTATGGTGGTAGCACTAAAAATGTTGAATGTTTTGTAAAACATCACTCACGCCTGTTTCTCTATACGATCCTCGGAATAAATGTAATAAAATACCTATATATATCTGAAGACTTGCTCTATATCGGTAAGGGAATTTATTAACATACTTTTTTTGTGAACAGTTACATTTTCACAGAGACTGCACATTTATCTAAATATGATATAAAAAGGTTTTGTGAGTTTAGCGGTTTTTCTCGGTTTTCATTTTTTAACGTGTCAATGCAGATGTAAATATCTTATAGTATACTTGCTGACCCGCCCGCGGCTTCGCACGGGTGGTTTTTCAATAAAACATTACCCTCATTTTACGCAGTTGGCTAAAAAGTAGCATATGTCCTTTCCCATGATGTATCTCCTTGCAAAATTTCATTACGATCCGTTCAGCCGTTTAGTCGTGTAAAGGTAACAAACAAACTAACAGAGTTATGTATGTATTATACATATAAACCTTCCTTTTGAATAGATACAAGTATCTATTGCTGAAAACTGCAAAAAATCCGTTGAGTAGTTTAAAAGATCTAAGCGGACAGACAGCGGAAGCGACTCCATTTTATACTATGTAAGATGTAAATGTAGCGAACAGGTGTACTTACGCACACATGAAAAATAGCACTTTTTGCTGCGACTGTAGTTTTGTAAGAAAACTGTTTCTGTCGTCGATCTCAGCGCTTCCTGGAGCTAAGAGAAAGGTTGCGGGTTCAAGTTTCGTCCGGATTGGTTTTTTAATATGATTTTAAAAATATTACGAATTCGCGTAGGTCTCGGAAAAAACTATAAAATTAAAAAGAAGCCTATGTCTCAATCCAGGTCATAATCTGTCTTAATTATTTTCGTGAAAACGTAACAAAGTTACTTTAGAGTTACTTTAGGATTTATAAAATTTTCTTCACGTGTCACCGAATTTACGATATAAACTTAAATCACGGGTAGGGCTGATGACTAGTACTGTTGTAAAAAGTTTTTGTTTTCAAATGACCATTGAATTTTTTAAATATTCATTCTACCTTAATTTCAAGTCCTAAAATATCAATGAAACAGCCTGTATAAAATAGGTAATCAAGTCATATTCATTCATCATGTAAGTATGTAAGGTACCTGTCAAACTACCTATGACTAAGCGGCATCGGCGCCGCCGATTTACGTTAAAATTTGTTTATTGAAATGTATCGATTACTGGATAAATATTCAAGCTACCGGTATTAAACCAATCTCTAAAATCAGTTAATACGATTCTGCATATGTGTTTTAAATAAATGTCGTGAATGCGGTGACAGACTATATATATACATTATATTAAGTAAAATAATTAAGCCTGTTTATTCCATAACTTAGATACTAATACTTTACTTAGATATAATACTTGACGACCTCTGTTGTGCAGTGGGCGAATAGCCGGCTGAAACGCAGGAGGTAGCGGGTTCGATTCCCGCCGCGGAACAAAAATGTTTGTATGATCTACAGATATTTATTCCGGATCTGGTTGTTTCTCTATGTATTATAAGTATGTACTTATAAAAAAAAGTATATAAGTATTCTATCAGTTATCTGGTTCCCATAGTACAAGCTCTGCTTAGATTGGGGCTAGATAGCGTTGTGTGAAATGTCTAGCTATATATTTTTTTTTACTAATTTCAACAGATGCAATTTCAAATCCATGTTACATAATTTAGTTCTGATATAATGTTATATACATATATAACAGGTTCGAAACTATATAAATATTGAGTAGAACCTAGCCACGTCTATTGCAGTGTTGGTAGCCTTGGTAAGGTCATCAATCAACAAGCAATTTATGATTATAAGTTATACACGTAGGTCTTATCGTCTACCAAAAAGAGGAATGTTAGTAGCATCTGGTCAAGAGGTTAATCAAATTTGTGACTAATTCCATCAATTAAAAACAGCACCTTCCATTGCTATAAACATTAAAAGCATTATGCAATCAATCGAGCGTCATAAAACAAAAATCGCATGTCTTTTCAAACATTTGTTTGGGTAGCAATCAACGATACTTCTTTGTTTGCGAATGCGCACACGATCGGGGTCGATTCAGCTGGATTGTTCGATAAATAACGAGGCATCCTGTGGCCTAGACAGCTGTGTCAATATTCCAGTACAATGCCCTAAGTCAGGGGTCGGCAACCTTATGCTATAGCCGGGCCACATATGTTGCCAGAGTATCAGTGCGGGCCGCACTTATATTTATATGTTCGGGCATGTATTTTTAATATTTGAAATAAAACGCATATATATTCATACAATTATCTCTTTTTTAATTGAACTACTATACTAACATAAAAGTAAGAACTAGTGAGATTTTTGAGGCTGCATTTGACTTGCAAGTTTTTTAACGTCTGCTTTCATTTTAGTAGTAGACACGCGCAGTATCGCGTCTAAATGTTCATCCGTTAACCGCGAACAATTCTTATTTTTGCGGTAGTTGAGAATTGAAAAAGTCTGCTCACACAAATATGTACTACCAAACATAGTTATTATCTGCTGAGCAAACTTTTTCAATTCTTTGAAGTTTTCAGAACTCAAACCTCCGTAGAACTGTATCAAGTCAGTGCTTTCCTTAAATGCCGTTTTAAGTGTGCTATTACTTTGCAAATCTACTATGTTCATTTGCAAATTGCTTGGTATCTCACTAATATCAATTGCAAAAGGGTTTTGGAATATTTCCATGTTAAGGGAGCTCTTTTTAAAGTCGGTGAATCGATTTACAAACTCAGTTTGTAGTTGTGTTAACACGTTTCTCATTGTAATATTTTGCCACACAAAATTATCTCCAGCTTCTTCCACGGCTTTCTTGCAATTAGGAAAATGGTCAAGCTTTTTTTCATCAATATGCTTGATAAACAGTTTCAGTTTCATTTCAAATGACTTTACATCTGTATACATATCGCAAATCAATTTATTTTTTCCCTGCAAGCGTTTGTTGAGCTGATTCAGGTCCTTAGTCAAATCAGTCAAAAAACCAAGATCGATAATCCACTGTTTGTTAGTAAGCTCTTCTACTGGCTTTCCTTTCATCTCCATGAAGTTGCCAATTTCTTTCCTCAAATCAAAAAACCGTTCCAAAACGGCACCTCGACTGAGCCACCTCACTTCACAGTAGTAAACCACGTCACCATGTTCAGCTTCCAGATCTTCCAAAAACTTTTGGAACTGACGGTGTGTGAGCCCATTTCTTCTTATAAAATTAACAGTGGATGTTACAGTATCCATTATTTCTTTCCAGGATATAACTTTGGAGCACAATGCCTCTTGATGGACAATACAGTGAAAAATCAATGGCACAGTAGATCCAGAATCTTTCACTTTGCTGATGATTCTCCCAACAACACCTTTGTTTTGACCGCTCATGTTCTTGCCTCCATCGGTAGTGACACTTGTTAACTTTTCCCAGCTTAATTGCAATGAATCCAGAGCTTGTTCCACATGGTGAAATAAATCTTCTCCCGTAGTTGTACCTTTCAAACTGCACATTTTCACAAGCTCTTCGTAAACAGTAAAGTTTTCGTCAATGCCGCGTACAAATATGAGTAACTGTGCTGTATCCGACACGTCCGTACTTTCATCCATCGCTAAAGAGAAGCAGTCGAAAGACTGCGCCTTATCCCTGAGTTGTTCACACAAATTAGCACCCAAGTCTTCAGTACGTCGGGTGCAAGTTCTTGCAGAGAGACTAAGACTTTCAAACATTTTTTTCTGCTCTGGGCATATTTCTTCTGCGATAGCTAAGACACACTCTTTTACTAATTCACTATCGGTAAACGGACGTCCACTTTTTGCAAGAATCTCTGCTACCCTGTAACTGGCCCGAACATTCGATTCGCTGTTGTCTGCCACAACCTTAAATATGTTTTGTTGATTTTGTAATGACGATTTCAAAGTGGAAATTTTCCTTTTCCGTATTTCTCCTTCAAGACAGTCAAATTTAGCTTTGTGCTCGGTGTCGTAATGTCGCTTCAGGTTATATTCCTTTACTACAGAAATACTCTTTTGACAAATCAAGCATAACGGTTTTCCTTTAAACTCGATAAAAAAGTATAATTCTGTCCATAATTCGTTAAAAACTCTTTTTTCTTCTTCTATCTTCCTTTTTCTTGAAGCCATGTTTATATAATTATTCTGTAACAATAATGAAAAAAATTAAATTCGTTGTAAAATTATATGTTCCAGTTAGCACCTACAAATTCAACTCCACATTCAAATAATAATTAAAACATGACACACTCGTAACTAACTTCATGTCATGTAACTACTATCCCCGTCCTTATAACATTTACCCATCAATCTGAAGGTTCACATTAACAAGCAGTAAATAAAATAAAACAAAATGCTCGCGAGTGCATACAACTTACCTCATACGTCGTGCGTGAGAAGCTATCAGCGAAGGGAAGAAAGGTGAAACGAAACGCGTAGCTAGCAACCAGATGAGACGTGAGTTTCCGGCGAATTTCCACAACCGAATGTGGCGAGAGCTGCGCGCGGCTGTGATTTTAACTAAAACCGGTCGCTTTGAATTTTTTCGCCACCGCACACCTGCGTCTAATCAAAGACTGCCGCCCCGCCTATTGTCTCAAAGGAGCCACCCGCCGCCGCACGTGCGGCGGATAAACGCAAAAGAAATTGCCAAGAATTGAATAAGTACAGCAAATATTTATTTTCGGTAGAAACAATACATAACATCACAGTCTTGATAAACAGTTCTTAAGAAATGAAATAGAGGTACATTTTTATCACCCCGCGTGGGAGCGAGCTTTCAAGAATACTCTCATGGCCCAGCAGCATGGCCGTATAAATTCTAGTGAATTTATATGGCCTTTTGCTTCGGTATTTTTTTCTTACGGACCTCAGGGTTGCGGGCCGCACCGAGATAGTCTACGGGCCGCATGCGGCCCGCGGGCCGCCGGTTGCCGACCCCTGCCCTAAGTTATGCAATTGGGTCTGCACAACTCAATTCATTAGCTGAATTACCGAAGTTATTGCCGTGTGTGTGTGTTTCCGATAGATGAATAAACAAGGATTTAGCAACGTTTTAGCATTTAGACATTCATTTGTACATTATTCTGTTTTACAAAGATTTAAATAAATAAACAAGGTTGCAATGTTTTAAACGATTATTAGTAATTGAAATAAAAGATATCTCTATGTATATGATTTTTATACTCGTATTACTTACTAAACATGTGTCGACAATTATTATATACCTAGAAAATTTTCGGACCTTCTGCTTCTTTTGTAAACATATATTGATTGTTTATTTCCTTTGTTACTGTATTTTTGTTTGGTGTGCAATAAAGAGTATTTCATTTTATTCATTTCATATACGTGAGTCCCTCATTTATAACTCAATATTTAGGGATTCTGGCATCCTTGAAATCATTATTTATTTAAAAATCAATTGAGTTTTAATTTCTAATCTAAAACTCTTTATTGCAAAAATGTTGGTTGTACGTGCCTTTGCATTATGTGTGATCAATAAGTCTCTCAATCTCGCAAGCTGCTACTAAGTTAAACAAAAAAGTGGCACTCCGGGAGTGCCGACAGAAGTGAAAATTTAGCGCTCAATGTTTGGGTATTCAACATTTAAAAGTAGACTACACTACAGATACTTATAAACAGAGGTGTCGGTAACGGTAACAGTGTCGCGAGTTAAATGGTTTTTTACCCATCTCAAAAAATGCCCAACGCGCTTAGACAAGTTTTCACTTCAAAAATACATAAATTTATATTAGTATAGTATTCTCTATCTAAATCTATATACTAATACGTGAAGAGTTATATCAAGAATTATATTAAGTAAGCGTTATATTAAGAATACAGTACGTACGTCTGTTCCTCTTTTTAAGCTTATTTCACGGACGGAGGATTGATGTAATGTTTAACGGTCGTATTTAGACGACTGAGGACTCTCAATTAATTAAAATAAAAACGCCCAACTATGATGACAGTAGGCGAATACATTCTAGGGCAGGTTTGCTCTGCAATTTTACTTAGACATTGTTCATTTGCAATTCCAGGTGGTAACAGACTTAGTGCAGGGCGAGTTCATGCAGCTTGGCAGTAAGGAAACTGAGAACGAGCGGTTTGCTCACTACCTCACAAAGACATACAGGAAGACAGCCTCACTCATCGCCAACTCAGTCAAAGCGGTAAGTACACACCACAATAGCCCCTAAATTCTCATAGGTTTTAAGAAAGTTGAATATTGTTAATAAATGTAAAAAAAATTAAAATGTAAAGCAAAAATTACTACAGGCGGTCGTCGAGAAGCGTTTTCGTCCAGAAAGCCTTTGGATGGATTATCCTTGTGAATGTATAAAAATTGCATTTTGAGTCCGTTAAAAATCTCGGTCGGCCCTTTTCGCTTCTATTAAATGTGATTACTATACGATTCATCAAATCAAGAGTTTGCTACGCTCATCATTTCAAGCTCTAATTAAACATCGGTTTGTGCTCTTGTACAGAACATTCAAAGCGCTTGCTTGATTTAAAAAAACCAATTCATATGGCATAGAACTCACATGGTAAATTTCTCGATCAACGTCTGCGAATTTGGATATTGCTCTAAAACAGAGAGAGATAAATTATGTTATAAATATTGTTGGCGAATATACTTAGTTGAGTTGAAATTCAACCCCCCTCTTAAAAATCTAGGTTAGTAATCAAACGGTCCATTAAGTATATACGTTATTTTATTTCAATGTTATGCAAAATAACTCACGGCATTATGCTCATTTACCTAATCTAGTCCTGAAACAGTGGAATTACTTAGCGTGCGCATAATCGATCAGTACTATTTATCTAGGTCCTTGAATTTTAAACATGGCTGTTTCAATAAAATACCTGCCAAAAAATAACCTTGCTACAAAAAAAGTTAATCACTGTTTAACGCGTGTTTAAAAAATTCCTTTCCAAATTTTAATAGGATTATTTTTTAAACAGTGTTTAACGGGTGTTTAACTTTTTTGTGGTAAGACGATAAATGCTAATAATTTAGAATATTTATTTTAACTAGTTATTTAATATTGTTTTAACGCGAGCAAGTCTAGACTGAAGTTTCAAGCGGTTTGGTTATTATTATGTTATCAAATTTGGTTACTTAGAAACGTGACCTACGATACACTGTTTTCTTTGTCTTTCCATCAATTTGAGGCATGCGGGTGTAAAGTTTCAGGTGCCTGTAATTTCACCGGCAACCATACCCGTCAAACCGAAACACAGTGATGCTTGGTGGCAGAAATAGGTGTGGAATAGGGTGACTCCTCTCTAAGTAGGAGTTTGGGAGATCCTTCTTACTTTTATGGATATCGGTCTCTGATTTAAAAGTGGTTTAGTCAAGTCGTAGCCTGGGCAGCCTGTGAACTAGGATACTGGATTTTTCCCCAATTTATCCAAATTTATAAAAAAAAAAAATTCAAAATATGTTTGCGATAATAGAGTTCGTCAATTTGTCCACATAGGGTCTATAGTTTGAAGTATTACTAAAAATACCGTTTTCTTAAATAAAGACTAATAAAGCTGTTATATTGGTCGGCAGGTGGCTCTACTAAGCGGCGCCGACGAGAGCACATGCGAGCTGTGCTTCCAGTACGGCCGGAACCTCGGCCTGGCCTTCCAGCTGGTGGACGATCTACTGGACTTCGTGTCCTCAGCGCAGGCCATGGGCAAGCCCACCGCCGCCGACCTCAAGCTAGGCTTGGCCACCGCGCCCGTTCTATTCGCCTGCGAAAAGGTACTTAATTCTGTCGTTTCCGCTTGCTCCTACTGGGTTCTCCTACTGGTAGGATCACGAGGAGTAATATGTCCTTAGGCTCCTACCGGTAGGACCATAACGATAAGTACATATATCCTGTTGCTCTTACTATTGGATTGTCACTTATATTATTACTTGTAACTATAACAATACTTTTACTTTTAACAATGAATAAATTCTTGATCTATAAAGTACTTTATAAGCTCAAGATCTTGCTAAAAATAATAAATAACTGACGAATACCCTGTATAGAAGATAAGCTTGCTTCAATGTTCTGTCGATTTCGACTGGACCGAGCGAGAATGAAGTAAACAAGATAGTTGATACCTAGCTATATGACACGTGCAATGTGCATTGTCTTTGCGTTCGGTATGCATTGAGGATTATTGTGCCGTTTTTTCATTATGAACTAACTTATGAAATTAAAACTACCTATATATAAAAAGTTATAACTCTTGTAAATATAATTTCCGCCGCCGACTTACTATGTTTGCGTACCTACATACTTTTAGGGTGACGGGGTTTATAAGTACCTATTTAAATAATGTGTAGCGCTCGAGTGTCTTAAGCACCGAGACAAACCTTTAAGGTTTTACAGTGCTTTATGTATGTAACTTATTGTTAAATAAATATAAAATATATATATATAACGACCTACTGTCATCCCGTGTAGTAATAATGGCAGTAGGTCGTTAACGCATCTCACAATTGTATCGTCCAACTCTAAATTATCAATACCATCGCGATGACTAGCATTATTACCGTAAAAAGTAAAATTCTTACTCGTCATTAGCAAACATTAAAATACCCGTTGTTAATTTCGCTTTCTCCCACACAATGCAACATTTCAACTTGAGTGATTGCTGCAAAATTCACTTCGTCACGGAAACATTGGGCTAATGTGTAACTTGTTTTGCTTCCTATATTAAACAGGCCTCAAAAAAGGGGACAGGGGGGACAGTGACTTATTTTTTTTAATAATAATTTGTTGAAAAAATACGAACTTAACTTCCCCACAACGGGAATACTTCTATTAAGGTGCCTACGTTTCATTGTTTATTACGTAAATCTGCGTTTGTTTCAGTGTTAAATAAAACAAGCTCATTTAAAATTACCTTTCAGTACCCTGAATTGAACCCGATGATCATGAGGCGGTTCCAAGAGTCAGGAGACGTGGAGAAAGCGTTCGAGCTGGTCCACAAGTCGCGCGGGCTGGAGCAGACGCGGTTCCTGGCGCGCAAGCACGGCGCCGAGGCCGCGCGGCTCGCCGCCGAGCTCGCGGACTCGCCCTACCAGAAGGGCCTCGTCATAACCACGGACTTAGTGCTCAATAGGATCAAATAGCCCTAGCCCTTACTCCACTATACCACCAGAAAGGCATCCACAGTTCTACAACCATCGCGCGGTAAGTGCGATCACGAAACGAAACCCAACAGTTTGGGGAAAAATAGTCCAAAAGTAGTTTGGATTTTATGGTTTAGCGTTTATAAAGTATTCTTAGGAATACTATGGAAATGCTTCTGGTATCTCGTTGCAGCTTTTATCGATAAAGGCTTCGAGCGGGAACTATGGATTCCTTTTTCGCAAAGGGCATAGAAGCGTCATATATTGTATTTTGATTATTCTGAAGTGAATTGTGAGTGTCGAGCCCGGCTCGACCGGAGACTTATACTGTTGAGTGAATTGAAACGAGAAAATGTTGTGTGGGATATGCTCTCATTTATCATAGATATTTTACATAAAGTACCATGTGCCCAGATGTTATACTAACTATACCCGATTCGTATATAACTGTTGTATAAGTATATATTTTATCACAATCAGTGGAACTGATGTATCAATGTTACATAGGAAATGTATAACTTATTTATGTAGTTACATGTGTTTATTGCGTCCTTCACTTGTGTGACCTGATTTATTTTAAGATATTTTCGTGCGAGAATATTTTATGAATTGAAAAGTATCTGCGAATTGCGATAACAACCTACGATTGTAGATATAGGCTATAATCAGTCACCTGTAGCATCAATACAATACGATAAAATCGACTCTAAATTTATGTTATTTTTCGAGTAAACTATAAATTCTGTACATAAAGATATAATTTATGCTTTGTTTTTATTCTTTTAATCGTGTATCGTGCAATTATGTTTAGGGTAGCGTTAGGTACCTGTGTTCTATGCACAATATGTTACTGAATCACCGGCATATAGAAGCGTTTCTTACAGATAAACAGGACTCTTGATAGATCATACCCCTACTGATTGTATAGCTTGAATATCATTCAAAATATTATTGATTTTGAAAAGTCATCACAAAGTTGTGTTCAATGTTTCTGCTTCCCTATACATGTATTTAATGATTTGTAAATACTGAGAGTCATTGGATAAGTTACCCGTGTTATATCTTCAAAACCAATTACCTCAATTTCTTTAGTTTACACGTTATATACTAGAGGTGTATATTATTTCTGTTTTAGTATTAAATTGTAAGTTTTATACGAAGCCGCACAAGACAGGTGATCGTCTAACGCCTTAGGGCCCTTGTACACGCTAAGAAATGTCACCGCGTCTGCGGCAGATAGGACCAATTCATTCACACGATTAGAATTTAGTCGGATCTAGCCACGAAAATTTGTCGTGTCAGCTTCAGACCAGATAAATATTAACGTAATTACTGATTAAAACGGGTATTTATCGCGTATATACCATTTTTATTTGTACTCTTTTTAACCGGTAAGTATGTACAGTGACCGCGAAAGTTTGAAAAATATGAAGGTGTAAACGATAAAATGTTTTTTGGGCAGTTGTGCGTAGGGTGCACTAGTCAGGCTTGACAACGACACATTACTACGCGTCACCTACTCCGCCCCTCTTCGCCGCCCCTGCCTTCACCGCAACAACACAGCGCGTCGTGTATAGCGCAGACAAGATTTTTTTCTTGGTCAGCAGAGCCGCCGCCTGAGCAATGTATACAGTTCGTGTGTAGAAACGACACGAATTCTTGCGTAGACCCAGCGCCTTCTCTTAGCGTGTACAAGTAGCCTTAGACAGATTATAATCATATTAGCTAATTAGGATAGTTGTAAATACTTGTCAAGAGTTCAGTGTCACTGGAGCTATACATATTACTTTATATGTATCTATAGTGGTATCTGAATACCTGGAATGCACCAAGAGCGCAGTATTTTTTTACTTTTTCTTAAACTTCTTTTTATTTAACAAATATTAGTCATTAATAAGGTGTATAGTATGAGGCCGACGTAATGACTGAATTGTAAAGTTTTTAAAATATTCATGTGTATACCTAGTTATATAACACATGTTAAATGGGATTAAAAAAATAAATATGATCGCATAAATACATTTTTAATTAAAATTAAGCTGAAAGTTTGTTATATTACGTTTTCAGCATAATATAAGTTTTAATCATTACGTCGGCTAATATGAATAAGTGGCGTATGTTTTTGTACATTAAAAACTAAAGGGAGTCAATGAATTTTATTTATGTATGTAGACATGTATGTAGGTCATATGTTTGTAAATATTATTACTCTGTAAATTGCTAAATCATGAATAATTTTTAATATAAATATTAGTTACAAAATAATGTTTTATTTTTGGATGCCTTTTTAAACGGTTATCGATATAGTGTTTCAATCTAGATTAAATTCATCTTGGACGAAAATGAAAAAATTAAAGCCTTACGAATAAAGTTACAAAAACACCATTCGTTATCATCGAAGCTATAAAAGACAAGAATATCTGCGTGTATCTATTTATCGGCCGTTTCCGGGTGGTCATACTAGTTTGTCATAGATGACTACGAGGATATATTACCTATGTCCTCAAAGTCATACATTTCACCTATAGGAAAAGCAAATGCCAGAACATAAGGAAACAAAACTATAGAGCTAGTAATTACTAGACATAACTTAGGAAAACTAATAAATAAACCAGTAATTGAGTCCACCCCGCGACTAATTAACTCTGCACAACTGATTGGGTGCACAACCAAAATCATTCAGTAAAATTGCCTTGTCAGAAAATGCCCTACTTATCCAAAGAGGCAATCCTACCTCACTCACGAAACCTTCAGAATGCCGTGAGGCGAGTTGCCTGACTCCTGATCGCTAATATCGTGCGGGCACATGATCGACCTATATCTTCAAAAGTGTGCCACATCTTTGCGGTCTGCCAACGTATTATAGTAGAAATGAATGCAAACCGGTTGGTATTGTAGTAGGTCTGCGACGATCGATGGCGCGCCCGGCACCGAAAGGACGAAACCTTGCTGAAAAAGTATAAGTACCTTCATGAAAAATGTAGGCCTATTTCCCAAATACCGACTTTTGTAAGTCGCGTTGTCATGTGAGTAATGTTATTTAGTATGAGTCGTCACACCCTGTATAATGGCCGTGATAAGTGTATTTTATGAAACTAAATTTAGGAAATCGTATACACTTTGCGTCTGTACACAATGTGTAGAAAAAAAAACTCCAATAACCGATCAGGTCAATGTCGTAACATTTTACTATAAAAGTTAGCTAAAGTGGTGTCTGAACGGCAGGTTAAATTGCGTTATATTTTTAATTGAAAAAAGCTCTTTTTGGTTTTATTATCGTGAAAAATGTTGAACTCTTTCGCATCGAAAACCATGACGGTAATCAACGTGATATCGCTCTATGCAAATTTGGAATGTTAAGGTTCCATAAATGATTCGCGATAAACGCTCGACTTTATAGTTTTTGGCCTATGGCATTTGTGTCAGGACATAAGAGCTACTCGTCAGCATTTCAAACATATCATTAGCGAACATTAATTTACACAACTTTTGATGTAAGAATTCTCAACCCATTAGCATCTTAGTAATTGTCTAACACCCACGCGTTTTCATCTAAGAAATAAAAATTACTACATTGGTTTATTACCTTTATTTCTTCATACCAACTTAACGTGCATATATTAACTGAATCAATATCCCTAACTTCGTATAACCTAATTATCGAGCAAACAAACCTATGCCCTCTTTTAGGGTCTTTTCATTATTGCTCTAGATATTTGTAAGGCTTGAAAACGCTTCAATACGAATGATGATTCGCAAAATTGTTAGCACACTTCGACAGCTTTAGTTGATATCGGTTCGGTAAAGAAGAAACGTGTCTGGTATTCGAACTACTGATTGATCATAATTATTTACGTATTTTATTAAATATAGACGAACAAGTGAAAATTCAGACAAAACTCTGTTACATGTAAACATTAAGAAACTATTATACCTAGTCAGGTCATAAATTCTGTCACATGTTTAATATAAAATAATTGAAACAAGTTTATTCATTATGTAACCATTTATATACCAAAATGAACTTAACAAAACATAGATTCTTATGACACTAAAGTTTATTCAAAATGACCTCCGTGCTTTTGAATACAGGCCTTCAATCTGCGCGGCCAGTCGTCTATCGCAGCAAGAACGAGGTCAATATCGGCGGCTGCCTTAATCAAGAATGTCTTCCTTGAGTGACTCCAAATTGGGATGAGGCTTTGAGCACGCCTTTTCCTCCAAGTGTTGCCATATCTTGTAATCTAACGGATTCAAATCTGGACTGGAGGAGGGCCAGTCTTCGTGCCAGATGAAGTCGATTTCACGCGCCGCCAGCCAGTCTTGTGTGCTCTTCGCTCTATGAGCTGGCGCCGAATCTTGTTGGAATACCCAGTGCCTGTTATTGAACATGGTATGAGAAACAGGTTCCACAAGGTTCGTCAGGACTGTATTTTGATACACAACTGCATTCGTTTTTACACCTTTCTCACAAAAATGTACCTCTGTTAAGCCCCAATAAGAAACTCCCAACCATACCATGAGCGAGGATGGAAAATGACCTCGTTGGACACACGGAATACGGTTGCTCGCTTCTTCACTACTGTGTGCGTACCCCTTATCATTTTGTTTGTTGTAGCTCTCTCCTACGGTAAAAATTTTTCATCCGAAAAAAGAATTTCCCGATATTTTTTTCCCGCGTACCGCTTCAACAAAGCGCGGCATCTCTTCAGTCTCAGGTCCATTAGACGAGCATTCAAACGATGTCCTGTTTTTCTTCGATATGCCCGAAGCCCTAAGTCTTCATTTAACACCCTTTTCACCGTGGTTCTGCTTAACCCCATCTGAAGGGCCAACAGTTTCTGCTTACGTTTGGGATTTCTTTGAATTCGCGCCTTCACAGCTTTTATCACTGCTGGAGTCCTAACAGACCGAGGGCGACCACTTCTTGACCTGTCATCTACACTAGAGTCTTCATTGTATCGTTTGATGGTGCGATAAACGAATCTTTTCGTTATATTCAAATTTTTCAGTATGTCAAAAATTTGAATTGGCGCGTAACCGCAACGATGCAACGCAATAACTGCAACACGGTCTTCTTTAAGCGTCCACTCCATATTTAAAAATGAGTAAAATTCTAAAAAGTATACATTTTTATTTTCATGAACAATTCGAAATTCGAATTCTATAAACTTTTTTGTGGCCAGCATTCTAAAAGAAAAGTTTTTACTGTGTGACAATACTTATGACCTGACTAGGTATATAGGTTGATGATTTCATAATGAAGAAGGGTTAGTCCTTAGAAGCAGTATGCTTAGCGCCTGAATTAATTAATATTGCAACACACATAACCACTTGACCAAACACTGGAGGTAGAGTTTTCATCAATGGCAAGGTAAGTTTTTAGTTTGAATTCCAACGTTACATTCCTACGTAGATCTGTAAATTGTATGTAATGGTAGAAAGCTACACTATCCCTGAGTGCTATAGGCTATATTTTATTTTGATAAAATCCGTGCGAAGCCAGGGCGGGACAGCTAGACTTGATATAAGTGCTTTTGTATAACTATTATATCATATTGCGTAAGGTTCATATCCATATACTCATTTTCAAAACAAACTCATCAAATTGTTATAATAGTGATATCTAAATCATTTAGTTTATCACCCTTTAAGGTAAGTAGGTAGCTACCATAGACAAATTACTTAACGATAACTAACAATCGCAATTGGCTTGTGGAAATTGAGGTAGAACTCTTAACTCTTTAACTATCGATGTATTAAGTAATGGGGAGTCCACGTGTCCGTATTATTATGGTTCCGGGACATGCTCGTTTGGTTTTCAAGATGTTTTTTCGCAACTCACAGTTCGTGCCAAGTATCAGGAAATAACTCATCGACATTTGACACATGGTGCACGCGCCGCCGGTTTGAATCCACGGATTTTAACCCACTATGTTTAGGTTATCTAGTTGCATTACATTTCAGTTCACCTTACTATTAACGTAGATAGGTTTAATCATTTTGTTGATAATTTCAAACAATCCTTTGTAAATTAGCCGGGTTTGTTGGTTTAGTCTTCCCAGTGGCGCGAAATTGCGTAAATTGACGATTCAAAATGATCTAAATCAGGGGTTCCCAAAGTGTGCACTGAAACGCCCTGGTGCGCCGTAGAGAATAAAGAGGCCGTGAGGTGCTCCTGTTTACCATTCTCCAGAAACTAAATTTAGGCATTCGCGGTTACAAAATGAACAATAAATAAATAAATAAATAAATATAGTTGGACATTTCACACAGCGCTATCTAGCCCAAATTAAGCAGAGCTTGTACTATGGGAACCAGATAACTGATAGAATACTTATGTAATTTTTTTTTGTAAATACATACTTATAATATATAGAGAAACAACCAGACCCGGAACAAATATCTGTAGATCATGCAAACATTTGTTCCGCAGCGGGGATCGAACCCGCTACCTCCTGCGTCTCAGCCAGCTATACGCCCACTGCGCCACGGAGGTCGTCAAAGATCAATGTGGAGCAAGAAATGATACTAGCGGTGTGAAGTCTTATACCACGCTTTGAGAAAATGTATGGAGATCACCAAGCTCACGGATCACATTGACTAAGTTGCCATTGTATTTAATTTCCTAATTTTCTTAAATAATAAATGTTTTCTTGTATATAAATATAAAAACTCAGCTTAATATTGTGGATGTTGTTTTAATTTTTGTGCATATCTTTATCTACTTGGTATCATTGTATTTCACTACACTGTATTTCAACTAGCTATTGCGTCGAGACATATTACTAAACCTGTAAGTGCGCCGCGAACTGAAAAAGTTTGGGAACCCCTGATCTAAATGATTTCATTGAACAAAGAAAACGGTTAATAATATGAACTAATTAGTAAATTATAATTTTAGAATATATAGGTAGTGTTCTGCTTTGATGACTTAACCAAATAATACTTTTCGTCGAACAATTAAACGGTTCGTCTTGGGCATAGATTAAACACTATAATAGTCTTACAATAATCAAAATATATATATAATACACACTGAAGTAAGCGTGCACGTGTTTCTAATTACCTACAGACTGATGCCATGGTTAAGTTTGTTTCCTTTGTTTTTGATACACGGACATGTACAAGCCTATAAAAATATGAGAAACTTGTTAAGCAATTTGTAACGCCTTTCGTGATCGTAATTTTTATACTCACTAACTCATCTGTTTATCTCATCTCTCATCACAAATTAAACAAATATCTAACTATCCATTACGAAACATCAGTATAGACAAAATCAAACTAAACTTTATAAGCTCCACACTTTTGGAATGACATATTAAGAAACCCTTAATCATCGTATTTTTAGAATAAAAATATGTAATTATAAAGTTGAAACTGCTGAAAGTTTCACGGCTCGTGTTGTTCCTCGTTATTCATTGGAAACAAGCGCCGGAGCGTGCACGATATCATTCCGTATTCCCGCAACTTCGCAAAACATTTCATGAGCTGCCAACCCTGCCAGTCGGCGGAAAGTCGCCAAGTCAGTCCAACCTTTCAGCTATGATACCTTCGATTCTGTATTCCCTTCCCGTTTTTGCAATTACCAGAATTTATAATTTCGCTTTGTGACTTAACCGTTGTTGGGACAAGTGAAACTATAGTTAAATGTTTGCTTTGCACTCAGAGCGATTGCGTAGGTAAGATTGTAGTGAAGTGTTTTCTAAATTAATGAACTTAATAAGTACCTAGTCATTACATGTTTTGGGTAAAATACTTAATGATAAAGATTTTGGTCAGCAGCCGCTCTACCTGTGACTCTACCATACACAGTGATGACATCAATTTAATTTCCCATGGATTCAATTGAATATTTTGATAGAAATCTCTTGTAAGTGAACTATGTTTAATTTCATTTGCCATAACTAGACTTAATTCCTTTTCATAAATCACTGAAATCATTCTTATCATCATCATACTAGGAAATGAACCCGAGCAATAGCGACGATGAACATTTGTAACAGGAGGCTGAGTGTTCCGACATCTGGCTCCGTAAGACGACGAACTCGAGAAAGGCAACAGTCAGAACAGACGAGGAGAGACGGCGAGAAGCTAGCCAGGGAACGAGCGCAGTTCAGAGCTAGAGACAAGATTGAGAGTCAACGAAGGGTAATACTACAATCCCTTCAGTCGTAACTTGTGCTTGTGTTTCTTTGATAAATATCATTATGATCGTAACATCGCATCTTTTTAATTTATCAGAAAATAAAAGCATACTGGATGATTTTCATTAATAGCTTTTCCATAATGAGTAGAATGTGAAACTTATTCATCTCAATGGTCTCGATTATCTCTGAGCTCACGAACTAAATCGCAATTAGTAAATAAGTACTTTATAACTAATAAAGATCCATTGAATTGAATAAATAAATTAAATTAAGGCATTCTTGGGAGTCTACTAATTGGATTATAGTTTGGAAGAAGCTAGAGTGCCTGGTAAATTTTATCGTTTGGATAAACAAAGTAAAGACACACCCGAACTGTTGTAATGTCAGTATTCCCGCAATTTTTCTTATAATATTTTTTTTATTGCATACTCTTGATATTGTTACGCCGAGGCTGTTAAACAATGAGTAATAATAGAACCTTCTCGAACGCTTTTGTCTTGCTGTGTTATTGCTGCTATTGTTTGTGGTTTCGCAGAATGGGGAGTGGCCATTGTGTCGAGGGACCGACCCTTTCCTGGAAGGATCGACATCGTTCTCGAACAATCGAAATGTGTGCGATATAAATAGGCCGGAGAGATGGCCGGACAGTTAGTCGGAGTCAGTCTCGAGTCTGAGTCAGTCTCAGTTAGTGAGTGAGTTAGTCTCAGCGAGGCCCTGGAGGACTGACGTGGGAAGGGTCTCGCGTGAACAGTAGTTGCTCCCGAGTCAGTCTGGATTAAGCTATACGTGCGATCATTTCGGTGACTTTAAGTGGTGCAACAGTTGTGTGAATTAGTGTGTTGTGATTACGTGTGACCAAGTTCGTGTATTCATCGTTTAGTGCTGAATAAAAGTGTTATTTTGGTTGGATCGATTCCCATTATTTTATCCCGAACCCTCAGCTCGTAACAATATTTTAATCCCTTTATCTAAAGCCAGTGCGTGCCCGAAGAGTTAAATTCAGACATACACCATTTCGCATTGTCATTTGGAAATGGGTAATGAAATACACCCTCTTTATGTGAAAGACCTTGACATCGTTTAAAAATAGGCCGAGAAGAAAAATAAATTCGGAGAATTACCACAGTTTAACTTGAAAATAAACTATATAAAATACTATACAAAGTATTTAAATTTCGGTTCGTTATCAAGTCCAT
Source organism: Philereme transversata (assembly GCA_963924445.1). Taxonomy (NCBI): domain Eukaryota; kingdom Metazoa; phylum Arthropoda; class Insecta; order Lepidoptera; family Geometridae; genus Philereme; species Philereme transversata. Next base: position 14,015,467 of record OZ004353.1, read on the forward strand.
TTTAAATTATTTTCGGATGCTGCGATTTAAAATAATTAAATAATGCTGGAAATTTCATACAGTGCTACCTAGCCCCAAACTAAGTAAAGCTTGCACTATGAGAACCAGATAACGGATATCTTAGCAATGGTTTGCTGTAAACCGATCTATAAAATGTATCGATCTACTAAAATGTCTCTGTGTTTGATCTAATAAACACATTATTTTTGCAATAAATAAATAAAATAAAAATATTTCATTTCAGACAAACAATACAGTCCATATCTTAAACTAAAACACGCATAGAAAATAAAATAAAAACACGAATAAAATAGGGACTGGGTGAAAAATAGAATAGCAATAGGTGTAGGTAACCTTCCGCTTTTCTTTTACCTTTTTATGCATTAAAAGCACTAAGTATGTATAAGGTCAGAGTATGTGATTTCTCAGTAAATGTTCTCAAATAGCCTAAAAATACTCCGTAGGCCCACCACGAGCTGGCCACATACGAGCCCTGGGGAAGGGCCGGAGGCGGCGCCCCTAACGCACGTGGTATCCGCTTCACCAATATTCGGGATCGAGGCATCATTCCAGAGGATGAGTTGAGGGTAAGTGTATTCTATTTTTATACAACAATCATGCCCGCCTTACTATACATACCCACGTACATGGAATCCATACTGGTATCATTTGTAAGGTAGGTACAGGAAAATTTTTATCGTAAAATATCTGAATCATTTGGCAGAGTTGCGATTAGAACCAAGCCCTCGTAAAACTATTTTGTCTTTGTGAACTAGGTACTTTCTTTTTATGAGAAATCGATAGGCCTTCATAATGTTTTTTTGCGTTTCGTACGCAAATCGACCATTTTTGTATTGAGCAAAATAAAGTCAACATTTGAAGGAAGGAAGTTTTCTTTTTGTATAGCGTGCCCTTAAACATTTCATAAACTGAACCATGTCTGAATAAATTGTTGTACCTATACGGATCTCGTATCGAATGAACCCGCCAATACAATAGAAAGTTTATTGCCATTTCTGGTATTTTATCTGTATTGTATCTGGTACTTTTAAATAACTTAACTATTACCAACTTTATTAATTGTCTGGTGTAAAAAATAGGTAAAATTCCATGTTGACAGTGCCAATAAATCTATAAAAGGCAAAGGGTATTTTAACCTCAGGTGAGACCACACCGACGGGTTTCGAAATGAAGATGGGTAAAAAATGTGTGAACGACCGGTCCCGCCGCCGCCGCCGACGCGTTGAAGATCCGAAGTTGACACACTTACATTTTGTTTTGTGTTTTCATCACCGGTTTTTACATAATTTGTCTGCTCGTTAATTTTTCATCAAAGAAGACTACCCGGCCCGCTGCAATAATAATCACATCAAATTGGCTCTTATTAATTTTTATTGCTTTTGTAAGAATTGTCTTGCCATTTTTGATGGACGATGATTGAGGTGTACAAAAACAACCCAATTTAATAACAAATGTGTTGATGTAAACTAGGTGTAACATATATCCGTTATCTAGGGAGTGAATTCATTCGAAGCATGTCGTCAGTGGCAGCCACCCCCTCGACGCTTCCGCCGCAACCCGCGCTCCCTGCGCCTTCGTGAAGACCCCGAAGTCTGCTACGCTGAGAACCTGCGAAAAAGCGTCGACAACGACATCCGGTACCGGAAAACTCCTCGGCAACAACGCCAATATAAAGACGCACTAGGTAATCATATTTTTCGATAGTGAGATATCAAGTTAGGTAGGTACCGAATTAACAAAATTTTGATCAAACTGTCTAGTTAAAAATATTTTGTTCTTTCAGACGACATGGTCCTTAAAAGACAGCTGGCTCTACACGATGAAATGAGGCGAAACTTGGACAACGAGCGCAAAATGGTTAATTTATATTTTACCTATAACTTGAAACCTAAGTAATCTGTGGATGACGCCGTGGGTTGTACATTAATTATTTATCGTTCATGTTCATACCATATCATGTAACTTACTACACAATGTATAACTGTTGGCCGTTCCTAAAATAATAATATAAAATAAATAAACCATTGGTGATTTTATAACTCCTTTTTGTGTTTCTAGCACGCAGCAGATGTACCTTGGGGCAAGCCAGGACCCGGCGGCACCTCTTGGAGGAACCCTCGAGATATTGGACTTAACTTCTCCGAGTCTATGGTAAAGCTCATCCAACAATGATCTACGTCATTGTCGAATGTCGTAATAATCTTCAAAATTGGATAGTGTTTAAAGATTTGGTTGGTTTTAGGGTTGGACTGACAATGATATGCTCAATCAAATGAAAGCGGACCAAAGTCGAAAAAATTCTTTGCGTACTTTACCCAAAGTTAAGTATGACTTAAGAGAGACAGACCAGGATTATGTTGATAAAATGTTGGAAAAAGAAAATGCAGAACCTGAAAAACTACCAGGTATAGATAAATCCAATAGTGCAAATGCTAAAAGAGAGCACAAACGTGGTGAAAAGGATACACAAGAGTATAATATTGGTGAAATAGATGTTAGAGAGACTAACTGTAGTGAAAATCCAATAAGACGCGAAAATAATAGTGCCACCAGACAACTGGTGCAAGGGTACAAAACAAAACAGAGGCGGAGTCCTAAAAAAAGCCATTTTGACTTCAGAAAACTTCCGAACGGTGAAGACATTAGATGCATAGTACCGGACGACTACTACAATAACTGTCCAAATATGGAAGATGTTACCAATTATAAGGAGAAGAAGCCAACTCCCGAAGCAGCGATTCTGAGCGTGACGGGTGGTGTAGAGCTCGTCCCTCTTCTTGCCAGGAGGAGGAGAGTTGGAGCACGCACTCTGCCATCCAGTGACGTTACAAGGCCACCAGAAGATAGTTGTCAGTAAGTTTATCACAGACAAGATAATATATCTAGCATTTTATTAATTTAAACCGAAAAACGAATACAATAATTTTACTCTGATAATCATAGTAAAATCGTCACTCCATCTAGCCGGACGGCGTCCTACACTTCGCTTGCCTAGACGTGGTCTCCACTCCAGAACACGTTTACTCCAACGGTTATCGGTTTTGCGGCAGATATGACCGGCCCACTGCCACTTCAGCTTGCTGACCCTCTGAGCTATATCGATCACCTTGGTACTCTGTCGGATAACCTCGTTTCTGATTCTATCCTTCAGAGAAATTCCGAGCATAGCCCTTTCCATAGCTCGATGAGCGACTTTCAGTTTGTGGACCAGTCCCACCGTAAGTGTCCACGTTTCGGCTGCGTAGGTCATCACAGGTAGGACGCACTGGAGTGACGATTTGCGCGCTGTGGCTGGCAAGGATTGGATGAGAAGAGCTGAGGATCGGGCTCAATGGCGCACCCTGGGAGAGACCTACGTCCAGCAGTGGACTGCTATAGGTTGATGATGATGATGAATCATAGTAATGTCGACACCTACAGTTAAAACGATAATAGGTTTAATTTAACGAGTTCATGGGGCTTGACCCCTTGAAAACTATTAAACACGCCGTAACAATCGGCATACCTCGTGAATTTTCTTTTAAATACAATCATTTGCCTCAGGCGCAAATCAAAATGGTTACGCATGAGCAGTGAGTAGGTTCGTCTCAGTCAAGCATCCGTGAAAAATGTCACATGGTGTTGTAACATGATTAAATTATGTGCCCTATCTTCATGCATTTTAAGTTTAGCAGTTGATAAAATGGAAATGCATAAATTATGTGTGAATAGCTTTATTTAACCAGTCCACCAACATCTATTCAATAAAGTATACTACAAAATTTGAATGCTGTTGAATGTCACAGCATAGTAGGTACCTACATTTAAAAATCTTTGTGAATTAGAGATCATCTTCACCTCGAGAAACGGAAAGAAACGATTTTGGTTGAATGCCGGCAATAATTTAGACCATTTTAGAGCGATAGTTTTACTCGACACCCATTTCGTGGTTCTTAATGGCCGTAGGACGATCACCGTTCCGCTGCTATTGCATCACGTTCACGGCTTTCTATCAGTCGTGGCTTGCCCAGTGTAAAATACTCAGATTAATAATTCAAAACAAAGTAGAACACGAGATCATTAACAAATAAAGGTGTATCAGAATTAACAATAGCTAATGGAAAGCTAGGGCGTGATCGAAGCCTAGGCAGCTAACGTGTTACATACTCTGTGTGTGATACATCTCCTGTCCAACCTTACCATAGGTTTAAAAATATTATTAAAAATAGTTAGTGTGTGGGTAATCGATAAGCTTGTTTGAAGTTGCTTATACAGTTAAGCAAAGTTCATACATCCATAAACGCACTATCTTATTATGTCTCTGAGGTGATAAATGACACTACATGTGTAAAGATTTATGATTATCATTAGCTGCTTCGCCACCGCCCGTCATCGATAGTGATCGTTGAAGGTATTTGAAACACACGGTACACTATTTCATTAAGATAAGATAATCTTTGCTCATTATACTTCTCTGAACTGCTTGACCCTCTAAAAGATAAAATTTGATAGCTCATGAAATTCAATATGGGGAAATAATGCAGTCGTTAAATTGAAATAACTAACGGCTAATGAAGATAATTTACAACAAGTGGTCATTTAAAACTGCATTTTCTTGATCGATTAGAGTGATACCAGCACTGGGTAGCCGTAAGACAAGACACTTAGACACATTCTAGCTCAATCCATAAATCATTATACTAATATTATAAATGCGAAAATGAGTTTGTTTCTTACGATTTCGATGTTTGTTTTATACATAGATTAAGAACTGTGTTGAGACATAGGCTACTTTATATCGACAAACCACGTGAGCGAAGCCGCCTGCGGAAGCTAGTATATTTATAAATACAGGACAGTCACAAGTATAAATTTAAACATACAGCGCGAGTTAACACCACCTATTTAAGAACCATCGCCGATGAATCACAAAACTTTTACAGAATATCGTATCTAAATCGGTCATACCGTTTTGGAGATAAATGGGATAATTTGTTTTTTGCACACACAAACAACCTTTCTCCCTAAACACATACACCTCCGTTCCATCGTGGGTAAACAGAACTTTGCCATGAAAAACTAGCCTCATCAATGTTTAATAATTTGTTACAGATGGCGAGAATTGCTTGACAGCGAGCACTTGCAGATATTGAAGCACCAGATGCAGGTGAAATGTCTGCAAAATGAGGTGAGAGCTATAAATCGTATGCGATTATTAGTTTCCGCTAGAAACTAGGCATTGCAACTAACATTTTTCTTCTAAATGTTCAATTTGTAGATTGACTATAATTTTTCATTTTATCGTATAATTTTACAACATAAATAATGTTCTCTTCAAAATACATGTTGTGTTTTTATAAATCCATCATCTTATTTCTCAGGGTAACAAACTTAAGGTACGTTGATCATTCGCTATCATAATTGCAGTATTTCCAAACAAAGGTAAACAAAGATTTTTCATGAATTTTGAAGAAAATAAAATAAAGTTCTAATCGCCAATTAGTTTATTAAAGAAATTATTTTTAATATTATGACTCTCTTGTCCATAGCAAAAGCGACTAAACTCAGCAGAGGAAATGCGACTGCATCATGCTACCTGGGCATCACTGTGGGGGAGACCGGGTCATGGGGCACCACAGCAGAGGGGGAGGTATGCCAGGAGCAACCTCGCACAGTTATTGTATGCCAATCCCCTCTCGAACTACTCCAATGTTCTGTAAATCAAGAAAAGGCATCATTACATATTAATAATAATAATATGTATATATCGTGCCTTTGCGACAAGAACGTATTATCTCCGAAAACCACTTTTTTCAGAAACCGACTTTGCAAGGAATTCCTTCAAAGTCGATTTCTGAAAAAAGTGGTTTTCGGATATATATATATATATAATATAGCATAGCAATAACATATTAAAATAGTCATTTGTATTTATTTGTATTAGAATTTACCTACACTTTTTGTAAAGTCCTACGTATGAAATTTATAAAGTTCATTAATGTAGATATCTTTTATTCCTAGTTTAAAGTCGAACTAACTTTATGATGTTAATAATAAGGATCATTTTGAAATATCTAACAGTAAGTAAAGTTCTTGTTAACGCAATAGAGGGGGGGTGCAATTTTAGCTTGGAACCCCTCAGCTCGTAACAATACATACTCTTTTTATTCGTTAATTCAATCATCCACAGAATAACTAACAGTGCAGTAAATATTATAGACCCACCTTTTATTTTACCTCTTTCTCCTGTTACCTATAACATTTAATGAGTGGGAGTAACCAAATAACTACGTTGATTACATAGTTATGAATTATAGGTCCTCCTTTATGAAATACTAACTGTTGCCCGCGAATTCGTATGCGCTACACTACTAAATGTGTAGGTAACCTAGAAATAAAGCTAAACTCGCTGTTGCAACTTGACTTGACACCCCATTTTTATACCACGGGAACTAATTTATGGGATTAAAGGTAGCCTATGTGGTAATCCAGTTTATAATCTAATGTTTGGTAATATACTGACGATATTCATGTGACGGTTTCACAAAACATAAAAAACTTATACTATACTTATATTAAATGTAAACATAAGTTTATTAATGTCTTCTAGATAGATTAGTTGATTCGTTTTGTTATTATCTGTGTGGACCTATATCTCACCACAGTACTGTGATACATCAGAATGGTAGCCAATTTTAACCAGCTTGGCTAGACCGCGGAGTAGTACCTCGGAGGACTGACCCCCTTTTTGTTATTCTTCTACAAATTTTGTAGTGCCAATCATACTAATATTATAAATGCGAAAGTTTGGATGTTTGTTTATTTATTTGTTTGTTTAGTTACTCAATCACGTCGTAACCGCTCAACCGATTTCGATTAAATTTGGTATGTACGAGTACATAGATTATAACCTGGATTAACGCATAGGCTACTTTTTATAAACAAACCATGCGTGCGAAGCCGCGGGCGGAAGCTAGTTCTCTATAAATTGAAAACTTAATACTTACTACAAATTATAGGTTAGTCAATATGAGGTAAAACTTAATGCATATTTATCTTAAATGCACTTAAAGCAAGTCTTTCGTTGGACATTGGAAAACCTGTTTGATGTGTTGGTCCGTTTATTTTTTTTATTGAGTACACTTACGTATCTAGTACATCATAAGAGCACAATTAAAACTAGCTACTTGTACAAAAACTATAATATACCGAGAGAAACCACAACTTGTAATTAAGACGATGAAATAAATGTTTCACAATCTTTAGTATCAACGACACGAAATAGATTAAGGGATTGTATAGAGCCTTGAGCTACTTAGCATTGAGAGTAATTAAATAATTAAATTAAAATACCTTCTGTTTTATTTTTGAGTTTTAACCGTTTTATATAACCTCTAAGGACGACTTTTCCCAACATGTCGAATGTGGTATAAATAAATGTATTGTGCTGGACATTTCACATAGTGCTGTCTAGCCCCAAGCCAAGCAAAGCTTGTACTATGGAAACCAGATAACTGATAGAGTACTTACTTATATAGGTACTTGTTTTTTGTAAATACATACATACATACCTACTTATCATTTTACTTAGTAAACTAGTTATAATAATGATTGATTTCAATCATTATTATAAATACGGGATTTATCACGTACAATCATTATCGGTGTTTTGACGACAATGTTTTGGTTCAATTCGTAAACCTTCATCAGGGTGAGTGCGATCCGCTCCGAATAACGTATAGTATACGTATAGAATAACAAATAGTGCGTGATGAGATATTATTCGGAGCGGATCGCACTCACCCTGATGAAGGTTCACGAGTTGAACCGAAACATTGTCGGTCGAAACTCCGATAAGACGGTACGTGATAAATCCCGTACATACTTACCATTATTTACTTTTTACTTATCCAAAATAAGTATATAAGTATTCTATCAGTTATCTGGTTCCCATAGTACAAGCTCTGCTTAGTTTGGGGATAGATAGCGCTGTGTGAAATGTCCAACAATATTTATTTATTTATGTAGAGAGAGACCTGTAACAAATATCTGTAGATCTGTATTCCACGGCGGGAATCAAACCTCCTGCGTCTCACCAGGCTATACACCCACTGCACCACGGAGGTATGTTGCAATACCCGTCTTTATAAGATAGTAGGTAGGTATTTGTTAAACACATATACGTACATGGAACAATCCAACATTTTTTTCTCTAACATTTTGGAGAACGGTGCGTGATTTCGAGCATAAAAATAGTTCTACCGGAAAGTACTTATAGCTAAACACGTGCGTGATCTTGGAATCGTATGCCGAAATACCCAACTATTATGAAATTATTACCTCTAAATTACCGGAGAAAATAATAGAGATGAATTATCCGGCCATCATCAACACGACCTCGGTGGCGCAGTGGGCGAATATCCAACTGAAATACAGGAGGTAGTGGGTTTGATTCCCGGAACAAATGTTTGCATGATCTACAGATATTTGTTCCGGGTCTGGATGTTTTTCTATAACATTATAAGTAAGTATTTAGAAAAAAAGTATATAAGTGTTATATCAGTTATCTGGTTCCCATAATACAAGCTTTGCTTAGATTGGGGATGTGTGAAATGGCAAGCAATATTTATTTATTTAATAGAACAAACCTACGAGTACCTACATTGGCTTCATTTGCCGCGCCCACTTGCAAAGCAGGTAACAAATCTTTCGCTTTGTCTCAGATTTCGACATTATTTCATTATCAGTTATTTTCTTTATGATATCGCTTTTATTATCAAGTGCCATTATCTTTCCAAAAAAGGATCTACGATATTTCATGGCTAGAAGAATGATTAGAGTGGATTTCTAAAATCTTATGACTTGTATGAAGATATTCATCATGTCGCCTACGCATATCGATTTAGAGAAAAAAAAGATATCAGTATAGGCTTTTATTGAAGCTGTTACTGTACTTCACAATCCGTCATTTCCATTATTACGAGTCATCTATCTGCTGTTTTAATTAGTTACAATTTAACACTGCTATGATACTTTTTTGGTCTAACATAAACAAAAGTTATTGATTTTCACTTGTTTTTCAAATGAAAACTCACGTACACTACTTGTTTGATCATTATGTCATAAGAACCTAGTGTAGTTATATGATTGGCAAACAGTAACCTATTGTAAAACCTTGTTACACAAAGCTAATCTTAAGCCTGTGTTTCAATAGACTTATTAATTACTTTCTTATGTGAACTATAATTTTTATTCCTATACACATAATATTCACACGGATTGTACTTAAGTTTATAATTTTAATGAGTGAGTTTACTTGTTAGAGTATTATGGTAGAATAATGACTGATTAGCCTAAAGTGGTCACGGCAGCCTGTTAAACACTTAGTTAAGCAATCGTAAACTATTGAAACTTTGTATGTAAGGAGTTGCAATAATTTTAAGTTACCCATTTCTCGGGAAAATTCTCGATAAATGGATTCCAATCATTTACTTCGAGTAGTGTAGTGCATAATAAATGTGCATAATAATACCAATATTTTAAAATTATCAGGTATCTCCGCTTTCTTTTTAATACATTGCTTTATTTTACATAAAAATACTAATCTAAAACGTAATCTAAAAAAAGCTAGACACATACTTCAACCAAATTAATATGATCTAAGTAAAACTGTTTTAATTATAGTAAATCGATTGTATTGATCAATAAAATCGATTTGTATACTTTTTACTGGAACTGGGGGTTTGTAATGTACCTACAATACAATTACACAACATACTGTACACGTAGGTACCTACGCAAACAAAGTAACATTGTATTTACTTTGTATAAGCATAGTTCATTAATAGTCGGACACATCATAGAAACGTAGAGAGGTAATGTGAGTCGTTCATTGAGGAGTAAAAACGCATAAATAGTTACGACGTAAAAACTGCCCAGAACATTGAGAACGAAAGTAATATATGGCCTGCAAAGATAGCTTGCGATATATTTGCCTATTTCAGGTTCCAGTGGAGCATAAAGGTGAACGAGCAAGTGTCTAATGCCAACTAACGCCTCAGGGTGGACTAGTGATTACAATTTGCAATGCGAATCTGTATCTAACTTAATCTAGAAATGACCTATTGTACAATAGGTACGTCGTATATAAATCAGAGTTTGATGTAATTGAACCGCAATAAATTCTACAAAAATAATTCATAATTAGCATACTTTTTATGATAGTAAAGATGTGGTCAAAGATGGAGCATCTAAAAGGTATAGGATCCAGATTATGTTTGGAGAGATAGGTTAGTTCGCTTCTGTAAACTAAAATATTCGTCACCACCGCGAGGTTTCTCTCTAGTGTAAGACTACTCGAAGCCGCGTGGGCCCAGTTGGATGGTGAAATCCCATATGCAAACAGAAATGCGCGTATATGTAAATAATGCGTCGGAGAAAGCCTGTATTATGACGAGACGACGGTAAAAAACTAAAACTATGACGATCCGACAGGGTGTGGTCCTGTGAAGACTATAGTCAATTATGGAACACCCGTGACAACTTACGTGTTAATTAGGAATGATAAAACATGTTTACAACGTGCTTTATTACGATTTTAGATATTTTATTATTTTCTATTGTCGCCATATACATTATGTCTGGCTCTTTATATTTACGGTTTTGAGAATTCGTTAAATATTTTATGTGCATTGTCGTAATATCAAGATCGATTGAACAACCACTAAAAGTAAATACATATCTGTTTGATGTCTCACGTACACTATACTCGTATAAATCTTTTTTAACGCATCTCTCATTCAAAGGAGCATATTACAAGCTTTTATTTGTCATTGACATTTTAGTACATCGCTAATGAAAAGTAATGAAATCCGTCAATCAACTCTCTCTTTAATTTCTGCGTGACAATGAGTGTTTTCGTTTTTATTATTGGTCTTGTAATTTCATTTAACTATTACGTAACATCTAATAAAAAAAAATAACTTCCCTTTTGGCTAAAGACATCTGTGAACTTTGAAAATTGCTACTTACCATTTAGGAAAGGCTAATCGTTTTATATGACAATGTGACACGTATTTAAATTTAAAGGTGTTTAGGGCACTCAAAAGTTAGGAAGGTGATTAGATGTCGTTCTCTTGACTAGTTCCGCATAGTTTATTTTTTTAGTTTTTCAAACATAAATGTCGTAAGATCTGGGTAAACGCCCAAGACGGAGGAAAAGAAAGTCCATACATATCTGAGAGCAGACCGGTCGCTGCGCTTTGACCCCGTCACAATACACCCAGCACTTCATACAGCTTTGATTGCCTGGCTGGAACAAAGACATTAATTAATTTGTTCTCTAGCAAAGTGATAACATTGAAACATGACTAGAGATTTTCCAGTTACAGATAATTAATGTGAACTTGGCTCTAGCTGTTGTAAGCAAACAATGTGTAAAAAATATTTTAACAATATATATTTTTAAGCCCGCTAGAGTCATCTAAGACAGCGGCACCCGTCATATAACGATCGTAGTAGTGGTTAAAAATGATATTTGTTAGGTACGATTAGGTATGTCAGTCGAATGATGACATTCGTCGTCCTCCGAAAGAGGTCATTGCCTTAACAAACAAGAGCAATGTAAATTCTACGACTTATTGAAATTTCTGAATCACCTTGTATTATTCCATACCTACGTTTATGATATTCAATGGTGAATATATCGACGGCAGAAAGCGGAAATGGCGTATCTCAAAAATTTCCGCTGTTCGATATTGAAACATCAATTGCTGTAACTAGTTAAAAATCAATGAAGCAGTAACTTTAGGACATTCCAATTAACTGTATCAAACAAATATTTTCCAAATTTCAACGTTCTATCTTTATTAATGTACGAGTTATGATTTTTTTAAATAGTTTTTTGGCTCTGGTGTACAATTAGATATTTTGAGATACGCCATTTCCGCTTTCTGCCGTCGATATACAAATCATCACATAATGTGTACATACTCATTTCTTTAATTGATTCTCGTAGGCAGCTGCGTAGCACAGGGTGCACGTTGTAATCTTTTGTATGGAACACATTTTAACGCGGATCATGCTACAATTTTCTTATATAAATAAAAATTTATAAAAAAAATATTTCACTCAACTTAAATAAAGCCCATATCATAAATAGTGTACAAATAAAACATAATAAAAATAACAATAAAAAGAATTAGAAAATAAAAAAACAGATCGAAATAGGGAGTGGGTGCAAAATAGGGGCTACTATTGTGCCACGGATGACTAATTGAGGGTATTATTTACCCATTATAATTTTTATTGCAAATTTTAATGAATTTTGATTGGTGATAGATGAGAGTACCAAGTAAGTATAATAAAAACTCATATTTGAATATCTCACGTTCATTACGTATGTTGTTCTTATGTTCATTTATACGTTCTATCTTTTGGAAATTGTCCCATCACCTTTAATTATTATGATAAGATAAGATAAGCAAACTCTTTATTGTACACCAAAGTAAAAAAAAGTTTTTACAAATAGATTTAGTAAAATGGGCGGTCTTATCGCTAAAAGCGATCTCTTCCAGACAACCTTTGTATGGACAGGATTATCATTTATCACATGACGGCGGTGCATCTATATAAAATTAAAAACATACCTACATACTATAAACCTAAAATATTAATAATAACACAAATTTAATTATAATAAAACAAGCAATTATAAAAATGGTTATGATGAATTAACAAGCAGTTACAACTTTAACATAGCGACAGATAGTGTGTACTTTTGCTTTAAAATTACTATTACCATTTAAAATTACTTACATTATGATAGCCATAGTACATCTTTGAAGGAATTCCTTCAAAGTCGATTTCTGAAAAAAGTTGTTTTTGGAGATAACACGTTCTTGTCGCAAGGGCGTGACATGCTAAGAAGGGAAAAAAGATTCAATACAAGATAACCCTTTGGCAGTCGGGTAAATACTTATAAAGAAATTAATGTGACAAAAAGTTGAATGCTTGTCACAATTTAACCCGGAAAATGGACATCCGCGTGTCGCCGTATTTTTTTGTTTTATTAGTCATGCAATTTCTCTAACATGTTTTGTATCGTCTGCCTGGCCAGGTAGGTTACACGAGAAAACGCTTTAAAGACGTTACATACTATGTTGACAACTGTTACGTATGCATGCACACGTTTATTTGCAGCAAGCTTACTACGATTAGGGTGGTATGGTGCTAAACAGCTAAACAGCTAAATGGTGATTTTGTATGGCACAGTTCTAAATGTGCCACTTTTGCAAGGGCCGTTAGTTTTATGTTAGTCAAGGCAGATTCGTACCTTCCTACTATTATTACACGATACGTAATACGATTTACGAAAGATGTTAAATTTTGTTTGGTCAATAACAATTTAAAATGTTCTAACAAAGATTGTTGAAACAATGATTTAACTAGTACGAAATCCAGTTTGCAAATTCAGTAGATTAGTAGTTAATAGATGGCTTGGGAAATACGGAAAAATATTCACAGATGTTGAGAGTAAAATAGGTGATTTCCATAGGTTTTAAATAGCTTTTACATTTTCATGAAAAGAAAAATCTATATACCTTAGGTAACCTGGTTAAGTATTCCTGACATAACATCACTGGATGAAATATTATAAAATTCAAAATGTTCCGCACAGACGGTTTAGAAAGAACCCGGAAGCTAAATATTCATCAGTGATTGAATTATTTCACAAATTATCGATGAATTTACAAACACTAAATTCGGATGTCCTACTATACACAAAGGTGGATGTTTTGGTTGAGTGTCGTCTACGCAGCCGCGACGGATCTCACGCAGGCGCAGTGCACCGCTGAGCTCCACCGTGCTTGCACGCGCTTGCGACCATTTATCGACTATCGATAAATTTCATCGATATATTGTAATCCTGTACTAGTGAAGTGAAAAAGGAGTGTCAACATGTTGCGCGCAGTGAGTACCTGTGAATTTTATATTTTCTAGTTTTTTTGGGTGAGATGCTTTCTCACCCTATCAAGTGAAAAGATCTAGTTAGACCTTTGACCAGAAAGACATTCAGCACGAATGAAAATACGCGACAATATTTTGGTTTGTAGTTATATTTTAAGGGAGCTTATACATTTTTATTATATCGTAGGCAAGTTGAAATACCTTTAAATAGGTAATAATAATCTATATTTCTGAATAATTACGTGATTAATGGTATTTAATTAAAAATAAAATACAAATACAATCGTTTATTAATGCAAACATTTACCAGTATTTAATTAGAAAGCTTATTATCTAATATTAAAATTTAACAAAATCATTATCATGAGTTTCTATTTACTATCACACATTAAACACAATAATTAGAAGAAAAGAGATAAGTAAGATACATTTGAAATATCTGTTCGATTTCAAACAAATGTAATCAATCGATTTTCATAAAGCATTTAACTGGTAAATAGTTAATTATTCGAAACTTTTCAGTAGTATTTTTCTAGGTGTTCAAACGTTCATCAACCTAACAGCAGCGCTCCTAGTGAAGCTTGCTTGGTCATTGTTATCAGATCAGCTAAGTTGTGAAACGTTTCACGCTGTAACTACTTGGATGGGTGACTGGTAGTGGCATTATTAGCTGAGTTCTGAAATCTTTATTGTTACACCAAATTACAATAACTTAACCAAGAAAATGTTAATATGTTTACCCCGGCTATAAATGTCGACAAGATATAGATAAAAGATAAAAATTTATTTATTTGCCAGAACATCTTTATAATTCTACCCGATTATAAAGACGTTACAGAAATAAATAATATCACCATATTCAGCCTTTTTCGAAACCCAAGACATATCGAAGGCCTGAAAAACACAGCTCACACAGTTTAATTCAATAAAAATAGTTTATAACTTTACAGTACAAGACCAATACGTTATAATAAGGTACTACAAAACAAATATAAAAAATGAAACATACAGTTATTCTCATATACATATAAACAAACAAGTACTAACTATAATATTACTACGTAAAGTTTAACTATGTAAAACACTTTAACTATGTAATATTTTAATTCATTTGATTAATTTAAAGTTCCATCTAATGTTTATTATTAACCTTTCACTGAACTTCCGGTATGCCACACTAAAATGTTTCGCACAGAAATGGCCCATAAATGGACAGTCGTTGACAGTAGAAATAAGTAATTTCTTTTTGACAAGTAACAATAAAGATTTTATAAAATGTGATATTTTTTAAATTCTTTATATTTTAACTACGCTATAAGAAAAATAATAATATTAAATTTATAATCTTATTGATGACTTATTAAAAAGTTGTTGATACTCGTAGTTTTAATATCTTAATATTTAAATGTCTCGTAGTTTTCTTATGTTTATTTATTTTTAATGGTGTGCAATAAATAAATTATCTGTTATTTAATTTAACAAGATACTTAACAAGATTTTTAATCACATTTTGATTTACTTAATGAAGTTTTTTTACCCTTTTATTGACTGTCTGTTAATTGACAAAAGCTGTTGGTATTGACCCTTATTGTTGAAGTATTGTACAATATGCTATATCGAAGTATATAGTCTATTTTTAGTGTAGTGTACCCATTTAGTAACTAATATGTGAGGCTACTTGTGTAGACGACTGTATACTAACCAGTCTGTCGAATTAATTCATTTTAATTGCGGTTATATCAGCATCTAGCTTAGAAAAGTTACATAAGAGGCTATGATACAATCATTTAGGAAAACGGAAATAAAATCTATAAAATGTTGTCATCCAAATAAATAAGAATAGTGTTTATGTAAATGAATTCGAGATTGGTACATCTATGGTAAGTCTCAATCACTCATTTCTGTGTCCATCCACTAGCTAAAGTTGCCAAGTTGCCACAAGGTGGCACCAAAAGCACCTTCTATGAAGCAGAGACCAATGTAAAATAGGTTGAAGAAAAGGTTATGATGGCGTAGAGTATGACACAGATAGACAATTCTTATGAACATCAGGATTGAAGAGCCACAATCAAAAAAATTTTTTAATCACATACTGATTTTGTAGCACGTCAAATAATTTTGTAGACCAAATGCTGAAGTTCGTAGTAATAATATAAATTATAAGTAGGTACAAATTAAATCTTTCTCTCCTGATAATGGATTGAGAAACCATCTTTAAACTTATAACATCTGCATATGTCTGAGTACTGAATACCCCAATTCTTAGAATAAAATCTACTGAAATTTAAAGCTCAAGTATTGTTTGTCAATGCAACGTTGGCCGTTTACTGAAAGGTGCCGATAGCCTGCCTCGATAGATTGTAATATGCCCGAAAGTTGACTGAAGTCGAAATAACGAGAATTGACTTGCTGAGGACGTCCATCACCATATCCAACAACAATTACTTTTGTTCAAATAAAGGTCAATCATTAGTAGGCACAATTTGGAAGTCAATAACTTCATAATCAGTAAATCTACAGGAAATTCGAAAGTTGGTGGGTATTTAATGATAAGACAATGCGTAAAGCCCCCTTTATAAATATGTTTTGTTTCGACACCGGAACCGCGTGAGCATCACATGTCCTATATCAACATAATACTTATAATACTTTTGACTGCCTCCGTGGTGCAGTGGGTGAATAGCCGGCTGAGACGCAGGAGGTAGCGGGTTCGATTCCCGCCGTGGAACAAATGTTTGCATGATCTACAGATATTTGTTCCTTGTCTGGGTGTTTTTCTATATATTATAAGTAAGTATTTACAAAAAAAAGTATATAAGTATTCTATCAGTTATCTGGTTCCCATAGTACAAGCTCTGCTTAGTTTGGGGCTAGATAGCGCTGTGTGAAATATCCAGCGATATTTATATTTATTTATTTTTATTTAATACGCATTTAATTTTAGGTAGGTATTTAAGCAGTGGATTTTCCTTTTTTTTATATTCTGTTAATTTAATATATTTCTTGTACTTAACCCATATGTATAACCTATTGTTTTAGAAGACACTTCGCTACCTAGAGAAAAATTGTAGTGCCCTTGGAGGGTTCATGTTTGAAACACAGACACTTAGAATAAGACCTATATAATTTTCCTATGTCTTTGCGATTTTAGATGATATATTTCTAAAATTCACTTTTTTTTTTTTTTTAAATTAGATAGAACTTCCTTTGACCACAATCTCACCTGATGGTAAGTGATGATGTGGTCTAAGATGTAGCACGAAGATCTAGAAGAAACCTATTTACTCTCACCTTAAAGAGGCCCGGATTGTATTCTTTAGGAAAAACACTTAAATGAATACAGTCGTAAGAACACAAAAACTATGCATACCTGTATTTTTACGGTCGTTAGCTCTTTATTTTTGCCTAGTACCTATCTATATCCCACTATTTACAATAATGAATTACATTCGAAATAATTCAAGCGATCTCACTTAAAAAAAAATATGATATGATGTGAACAATATTTATGTACTTATTTTCAAAAATGACTAACTAATATCTTGTTAGTATTCATGTTTTTAACCAAAGCGTAATGCACGTTTTCCTTCAAGTAATTTCTGAGGCTAATTTATTTAATTTTAGTATTTTAAAATTGTTTGGTAAATTTAAGAGCATCGTGAACTTCCGCAACTACTTCTATCTGTCAACAAAAAGTACTTAGTCATAACTGAACATCTTATTTAGGTACTTACGTAAAATCGTGAGAAGTATTTAAAATATCTGTGTCATTTAAAACAATACCTACTATTCTACCTATAGGTATTTATCAATGCACTTTCCCCTTTACATAACTGATGCGAGCTTGTTTACGAGACGCGTCCAATTCTCGAGAATACTGACTATTAAGGATTCATCATCTGCCTGAGTTTGCGCACGTGTTACGACTGTATACTTCACTATGACCTGTTCACGTAAAACCGGAATATCGGTATTCGTCGTTAGACTTTCGGTAGCCACTTTAGACCTGAATGCGTCCTTATCAGTGAAATTAAATCTTGTCAGTCTTTAAAGTTGTGGAGAAGACCGGCAATGCAGCCTTAGAAAAGCTACCTTTTGCGAAATATGCTAATAAATTACACAGATCTATCTAACAAGATGGATAGGAATGTAATGTTTTATAACGCATCCTTTATCTTTAACTAGCGATGTTGTAAAGATTGTATACGTATATTTTTCCCTATTAAGTCTACTTAAATTACCAATGCATCATTTATAACCACTGGTTAGGTTTGACCATTTGATATCTTCTGACAGATAAAGCAGCTTGTACTTATCTATAGTTTTTATTGCTGTGTTTCATGTGTAGACTCCATTAACCCAATTTGCGTTACACTATACGCGTAATACTGTGATATTAATTGACACAGTTAAATTTAGAGTGTGCTACATTCGTCCAATGCAATATAATCGATTATTAAAAAAAAACTATAACAAATATTCCCAGATAATATTGTCACTATAGTCTATATGGGTTTGGGTATTTTCTGTATTTTGTATGTATTTACTAAAAATAATTGTACATATATATATTTCTGTATTAGATATTCTATCAGTTATCTGGTTCCCGTAGTACAAGCTTTGCTTAGTTTCGGGCTAGATAGCGCTGTGTAAAATGTCTAGCATTATTATTAATATTATGTGTAATATTAGCGAATAGGGTGACTTTGTAAACAGTCAACCAATTTTGAGGAATAGCTCTTTTGCATCTAAAATTTTAATATTTTTTCCTGTTTGAAAATCTAAATCCTCAATGTGATTTGGTAGAGTTGTAGGTAATGGAATGGTAGACTTATATTATTCTTCTGAATGCGATACGGATTTCTACAAGCTGAGGTCAAATTAGCTGACTCGTGATAAGATATTGTAAAACAGATAAAAATCTTGTAAAAGTAGATCGTGGCCAACCTAAGTAAATACTTTTGAACCGGGTTAGACGAGAGCAAATCCGTGGGCAGAACTTAGTTTAAAATAATTTATTACAAGGTTACGACATAGATTTAGCATTTTGAAGAATTTATTCTGCACGATTACGCAAGTTGTGAGATCTATCTTACGATCTGTGCTAGAAAATCTTTCGTTTCACACGAATATTTAAATATTAGAGAAAAATGCGAATCAATTCATGGGGCCCCATAAAATATAACTTATAAAATATACAAAAACCTCTGATAGAATATTTTTTATCTTCTTTATTTTAGCTAATATTCTTATTTAATGTATACACATAAAAAAAACAATTTCTTTACACAAAACAATGTTGTATCTGTTTTGTAATAAGTTTTGTTGTAAGTTAATAATCAACCATTTCACCTAATAAATTACATCCTGACAAGGTATATATCAACCGCTATATAAAGTTATGTTACTGATAAAACTAAGTGTTCCCGGTGTCCCAATGTAAATAAATGAATCTGAATTGAATAAGCGCCTTCTTACTTTTTGTAGGAAAAAAAATATCGTACAAGTTGCTCCTTTAAACGATCAAGAGTTTTTAGAATCGTAGAAAGTTGTCATGTAGACAGACTCGCTCATCTAGGTATGCACCGATATTATGCAATGATTTGGCAAGTGTCCACACAAAGCTTCCTGTTTTACACAAGTTCTATTAAAAGATAGACGATTACTGACTGCTAACTTTAAAAAGTGTGCCTTGGAATTTTATTGAATAAATTAATTTTGAGTTTAAGTTTGACATATACAAAAAATAATCCGTAGGTAGTATCATGAATCAAATGCAATCTGTTCCCCAATTGTCGTAGTTTTAACTCCAAACAACTTTCAGTCACACTTAACTCTTAATCACGATAATTGGCCTTATGTAGATGTAGGTACCCCAATTCTCATAATTGACTAGATGTTTCGATCTAATCTCGATGTCTGTCAATGCAACGTGTGACGTAACTGAAAGGACATCATAAAGGCGCGATTCCACCAAATCGTGTGCAGCGCAAACTTGAGTCCACTGAAAGAAACATTATACACATTATACACAGAAACATAAGAAACACACCATATTACTGTAATTTCGCCGTTCAATAGATCGTATAGATACTAACCCAAGAAAATGTTTTGCGTCATTTATGTTTGCACTAATGGTGCTATATTTGACGACCTCCGGAGTGCAGTGGGCGAATAGCCGGCTGAGACGCAGGAGGTAGCGGGTTCGATCCCCGCCACGTAACAAATGTTTGCAAGATCTACAGATATTTGTTCCGGGTCAGATTGTTTCTCTATATATTATAAGTATGTATTTACAAAAAAAAATGTATATAAGCATTCTATCAGTTATCTGGTTCCCATAGTACAAGCTTTGCTTAGTTTGGGGCTAGATAGCGCCGTGTGAAATGTCCGGCAATATTTATTTATTTTATATACTTTTTAAAAACAACATAACTTTGTACTGGATGATCAAGTTGCCATAGCGTTAAAAATAATTTAAATATAATGTGGCTACAGTTATTATGTTCATAAAATAATTATCTGATCCACCAGAACAACAAAATTCATAGCCTTTCTATTCGGTAGTACAGTGAAAGTTAAAAGTGGTTATCATGATTTTACATAGATTAATATTTCTCACGACACAAAATTTGGATATTGTTCTGAAATAAGAATTAAAATCGGACGAAGTAATTGGAAAAGAGCTTTGTTGTTGGCTGATCTGAGTTGGTTTTTTAAGCTCGATAAAAAAGTTCCTGCATTTATCTTGTTTTACAATTGTCAGTGACTGAATGACTAATCTTTTTCAGATGTCCTTATTGGGGCAGACTTTAGACTGCAACGCAATCAAACAAATAGCGGTCAGAGCTTACAATAAGATCTATGCAATAATTTAATTTTTATTTAAAGACGCTGCAATTGCGTTGTTTACACAATGGTTACATTGAAGTACAAAACGGTCATGTTTCGTAAAAGTTTTACACGACGGAGATATCGATAAGTCTAATTTATTTAGAACCAATATCGACCACAATAGAAATCAAACAACATTGACAATTGATAAATGATGTTTGCTTTGACAGACCGCCTTCTGCATTGTTTCCTTGACGCTTTAGATCATAATAATCGTAATGACTCGTGACCTTTGTGAGGAAATCAGTTCTATGGCGTGTTGTAATCGAAGACCATAGATCAAGTAGAGGCCCCCGATGTCGTTGATTCAATAGTGAAATACAAATTACAAAAGCGAGCAAGTTTCTGAAATATGAGTGATGGCTAGAGTGACAACTTCGAGATGTAGGCAAACAAAGTGGTGTAGGTCGATCTTGTTTGACAAAGTCGTGGTAGGCGGTGCTCTACATCTTACCAACTAGACTTGATAGTTCATGTGGTAGAAAAGTAAATGAGAAATAATATATATTATATTCTTTTTCACACAGCGCTACCTAGTCCCAAACTAATCAAAGCTTGAACTATAGAAATCAGATAAATACTAGAAT
This sequence comes from Philereme transversata, assembly GCA_963924445.1. Lineage (NCBI taxonomy): Eukaryota > Metazoa > Arthropoda > Insecta > Lepidoptera > Geometridae > Philereme > Philereme transversata. The sequence continues at coordinate 14,036,916 of OZ004353.1, forward strand.
ACTTATAAATTTTTGTTTTTGGAATACTTACTTATCATACACCTCTTTATAATATTAGTATAGATAGAGACCCAGACTGAAATATTGAAGTACTTATGTTCCAAAAAGTATTTATTTATTGTATTTGAGGCTTATTCCCAGTAGTGGGATGAGGACTGACGATAATATTTATTTATTTAGTAAAACAAAAGGTGATTTTACATTTCAAGTTTGAAAAGCATCTTATTAAAACCTTCTTCTATATACTACAGGTTTTGTTATGTACGACATTAAATGAAAACACGAGTAGGGCTAATATAATATAATATATACCTACCCGTGTTGTTGTAAAACAGTTTTTTATAATTCATTACGGTGGCTTTTTTGATTTTCAGACAACCTTGATATCAAGTCCTAAAATATCAATGAAACAGCCTGTATAAAATAGGTAAAAATATCATATTCGTTCATCATGTAAGTAGGTACCTGTTAAACTGACTAAGTGGCATAATCACAATGGCGGCGGCAATTTACGTTAAAATTTTTTTATTGGAAATGTATCGATTACTGGATAAATATTAAAACCCATCTCTAAAATCAGTTAATACGATTCCGGGTGTATGGTTTAAATTCATGTCGTACATAACAAAACACGTAGTATATGGAGGTAGCGGGTTCGATTCCCGCCGCGGAACAAATGTTTGCATGATCTACAGATATTTTTTCCAGGTCTGATTGTTTCTCTATGTATTATAAGTATGTATTTACAAAAAAAAATTATAAAATGTATATCAGTTATCTGGTTCCCATAGTACAAGCTCTGCTTAGTTTTGAGCTAGATAGTGCTGTGTGAAATGTCCAGCAATATTTATTTATTAATATATTAGTATAGACTAGCTTACATAACCCGGCTTCGTGTGGATTTTCCTAAAATATAAATAAAATATTGCACTCGGGAGCTACACCTGATATATGTGTAATATATGTATAATGTATAATTTTCACGATAAATATTTTTTAGAATCGGTTCAGTTGTTTTTGAGATTACCCTCTACAAACAACAAAACCTCTTTATAATATAAGATAGTATATAGTACTATAACTATAGGATGTAGTTTTCAAATACTAGATTTCTCCAGAGTAAATCAGGGTCAGGGGGCAACTGCGTCTATTCAATGCAGTTAGTAGACCCAGTATCTAATTGTGTACTCTAAATACCAATTGTATGCAAAGATAACAACGACTATTGCAAAAGTGACATGCACAAGGCGGCATATATTATAAGCTTGATCAACAAAGTTGAAAACATGATACCTTCGTTGCAGTATGCAAATGATATCTAATAGGTGTTACTTAACTTGCACTGACGCAGGGTTACAATCACAAAATAAAAACACGCGATGTAGAGCATGACAGGAACTATCTCGAGGAAGAATTGATTAGGCCCATGCTAAGTAATATATATATAACTTAATAAGAATGTCAGCCACCTACGAGGGACAATTTGTGCGGAAGTGCGGCATTACTGTATTCCAGTTTAGGGTATGGATGGGATTTGGGATATATTTCAGGATTGAGTTGAAGGTTACATAAGTTTAAACGTGGCTCCTTTAAACTGATGTAATTTTTTGTTTATATTGCTACTAATTAAAGGGAATTTGACGACCTCCGTGGTGCAGTGGGCGAATAGCCGTATGAGACGCAGGAGATAGCGGGTTCGAATCCCGCCGCGGAACAAATGTTTGCATGATCTACAGATATTTGTTCCGGGTCTGGTTGCTTCTCTATACATTATAAGTATGTATTTACAAAAAAAATGTATATAAGTATTCTATCAGTTATCTGGTTCCCATAGTACAAGCTCTGCTTAGTTTGGGCCTAGATAGCGCTGTGTGAAATGTCCAGGAGTATTTATTTATTTATTATTTAATAAAAGGGATAATATTAGGTAATTCTGCTATTTATTCTCATTACATTAGTAAAATACACTCTCGCAGAAAAAGCTTGTTCTGACAACCCCGCACTAATAGAGATGTTCCAGAACCATATATATGTAAAGGTAGTCTATGTTAGTACATGGTAGTACATGTGTGAGCTATTGATACTGTAGTCTACGACGTTATCCACAGGTTATATAAATAAGTGTCATAAAAATAAATGTTCCAGCTAAATGGTCTGTTAGAGAGTAACATAGATTATTAAGACTCTTCTTCTTCCTGCCCTTTTCCCACATTACGCGGGGTCGGCACAACATGTATTCCTCCTCCACATTTCTCTACCAGCCGTCCTTCCTACCCATATCATTCTTCACACAGTCCAGAAGGCCTTCCTCTTCTTCTATATTCCTCCACACTCATATCTAACACTAATAAATCACATGGTTTTCTTCCCTACGCATGACATGCCCATACCACGCTAGCCTCTTATTCCTCAATTTTTCTGTCACTTTTACTTTACTTTTAAACTTCCTCTAAAATACTCATATCAACATTCGCATTTCCGCCGCGTGCACTCTTCTTTCATCCGTCCCTTTCGTGGCCCAACACTCAGAACCATACATTACGACAGGTCTTATAATCGTTTTGTAAATTTTCCCCTTAAGTTTAAGGGGCATTCGAGGATCGCACGTTGTTCCTGTAATCTGTTGCCATTTCATCCATCCCTGATTTTATTTTTCTCTTTGTTTTAACGGTCTATGTCACATGTCTATGTCGTTTTGGACTGTGTTATCATAAACATAAGTTGAGCTATCTACGAATCGTTTGCAACTATAAATAAATAAAATAAATAAATATTGCTAGACATTTCACACAGCGCTATCTAGCCCCAAACTAAGCAGAGCTTGTACTATGGGAACCAGATAACTGATAGAATACTTATATACATTTTTTATTTGTAAATACTTACTTATAATATATATAGAAACAACCAGACCCGGAACAAATATCTGTAGATCATGCAAACATTTGTTCCGCGGCGGGAATCGAACCCGCTACCTCCTGCGTCTCAGCCGGCTATTCGCCCACTGCACCACGGAGGTAGTCAAAACTATCTTTAGATGATTCAATTGTTTCTTTTGTATTTTAGTCTTGAAAATAATTATATATTGTTTCTGTTAATAAATGTATTCCTTTTACGACACAAGATCACTAAACCGAAATAATGTTTTTATCATTGTATCACACAAAACATTCAATGAATAGATGTTTTCAATGTTAAAGATACTGTAGACAATGCTTCTTATTACTCGCTCATTTATCATCGTGATACGGTTGTAGGTATCTCTAGATCAACAATTTAGATTGGCGATATGATGAAAGATTTGTCGGTAATGTGGGTGGGAATATAATATATGAACATGTGCATCGATTCGTATAATTGATTCATAAAAAGTGGCTCTACAACAACTTCGCTCCATCTATCCACGCGGAAGAAGTGCTCGCACGGATGAATCTCTTTCATTATTCCATATACCTATCTTTTTTCGTACCTACGTAATTTTTTTTACTTAATTTGTTACCTTTGTCACTATATTTCTTCTATGAACATTACTCTTTATTTTATTTTATTTATAAACGCGTTTTAGTCCTGGTATAGTACATATTAAAATTAGTCGCACTAAAGTATTTTTAACCTTAAAGAGGAGTTATAAGTTGGACGTCTATGTCTATGTGTCTGTCTATCTGTCTGTCTGTCTGTGGCATCGTAGTTTGACTAGGGTAGTTTTTAACTATGTCGGTTTTTAAAACTCGACAAAAAAAAGAGGGAGGCAGAGGTTTTTGTAATTTTTAAGATATAAATACTTGATAGTTCCTGACAAGTCTCTCTACGATATAGGAAATGTAGGTAAACCCCAACTATGGTATGTGATGGTTAATTGTTATATATTTTTAATTAATTTTTTTTGACTCTCTATATTTTCATAGAAATATAAAAATATATAAAATGAAAGATATTATAGAAAGGAAAGTTTATAAATAACGTAGGTGACTCGTTTGTCTCAAAACTTAAGAATGTTTAGTTAAACAAGATCATTCAGATCATGCAAATCAACGCATTCTATTTTCATAATGACTCATTCTTCATTTGACTCCTGACATACAGCTCACGCTAGTTCAGGAGCCAGGGCTTCAACCAGAATTGTAAAAAAATTGATGATTATAAAACAAATAAAGTATTTTTGATTTTTGATTTGATTTTTGATAATATCCACACTAAAGTGCCTACACAACTGTTGAGTGCTAATGTGCTGAGGTCTAACAATTGTGCATGTCTTGCAGCTAAGTGGCCATTCTTCTAGAGATGACCACAAACAATTGCCGAGAAAATAATTTCTCCCACTGTCAGACAGTAGAAGGCAATTTGAGCAAAATCCGCACGTCCGCGTCGCGTCATGATGACGTAAACTTTCACTACATCACATCATCGTATGAGGATAGAATAGCTAGAATAAGAAAAAAAATGTTTCCATACTCTTTCAACGCAGTATTAGCAATATCCTAGAAATACCACCGTGTTTTTTTGCATTGAGGGATATTTCCAAAACTGACCAAAAGAGATAACGCTTAAGGAAAACGAGTTCAAATTTGAGTAAAATGGAGTTATAAGTATACACAGAGATTTTAAGCACAAAGTGTATTTAACTAACACCCACTACTTATACGCTCTAAGACACATTTGCTTTCATGCTATTGTAGTCGTGAACATTATAATACTTAGCCTACTTTACAACATTTGAGAAGGTAGCCATAAAATGTAACACATGGTTACATTTGATGGCACACAATGTTAAATAATTAGTTTTATAAATTGAATAATTGAGAGATATCAAATAACTATATATCGGTTATGAAAATCTCATACCTGAGCTAACAGAAGCGTCAACCATTTTTCAAAACTAAACGTAATGATTTTGTCCAAAAAATACTGAATATTGCTAACTACGGCTTAGCGTTGACCAGAGTAAGCCGTGACTCAGTATATAATACGAACGATGATTTATATCAGTAAAATTAAATATCAATTTATAAAAACGTTATGGACTCCATAATGTATTCACCATGATGCAACCTCTCATAAGCCACGGTTTCTCGGCCGTCCTAAGTATTATTTAACAAACTGGATAAAACTTCATAAATATTCAAATAACAGAAAACACATTCATTCTGATAACGTTGTATCTTGTTCCGGAAATGATTTTAAAATCGAACTGTTATAGATTTTGTCGGCTAAAGTATTTAATATACCAACTCTTAAAGGATAAAGTCAGGCCAACTCGGTAAAGGAAGAGTCGCAGTTTGTAATACTGCAGGTATATCGACAGATTTAAGAACAATTCATTCATTTATTTATTTCAGATTTCAAAGATCCATATTTGTTAGTAAAAAACTTAATTAAACATGTCAAATTGGTTAGTATTTACAAGTATGCTTATTTAATTGAATTTATAATTATTTACATTAGACTCATTACATACATACACACAAATAATTAAAATAAAATAAAATACAAAGGCACAAAAAATCATACAAATAAATAAAAAAATATCGCTGGACATTTCACACAGTGCTTCTAGCCCCAAACTAAGCAGAGCTTGTACTATGGGAACCAGATAACTGACAGAATACTTATATATGTATATATTTTTTTGTAAATACATACTTATAATATATAGAAAAACACCCAGACACGGAACAAATATCTGTTGATCATGTAAACATTTGTTCCGCGGCGGGAATCGAACCCGCTACCTCCTGCGTCTCAGCCGGCTATACGCCCACTGCACCACGGAGGCAGTCAAATCAATATATATAATTATAATATATCAATGCTAAAATAGATGAACTCAACGTAAGTTCATCCATCTTCCATTTCACTTAGGTAAGTGGATACCAACGACCATTAAATCCACTTAACCTGAGTTGATACTGCTGTTATAAGTGTTATAACGCATAAGCACGTTTCATCTTCATATAAGCATTTATGATTTTGTTCACAAGCGTTACGAAAATCTGCTTTGAAATTTTGAGATAACGCGCAACAAATTGATTACAATCTTAAAGGTAATGGCAGCGCTGAGAAACATTAGCCCGCTTCGTTGTCTTATAAGTTAGGATTTTCACTATTTATGAGCCAATACAAGCAGTTGGTTTTATGTCGATTACTTAATCCCTTCACCTTTCTTAATTTTTACAGTGTGTACGTACATACTTCATGATTTAAGATATAGAGATTCCCTCAGAGAGGTTTTTAAAAATATTAATAATAACAGTACAACAGTACAACAATATATAACAGTACACTCGCAAAAATATCACACTTTATAAAAAACGTTGTGATAGCACAGTTACAACACACATAATAAGGATAAATTGATAAACACTACCTTTAGATTACAAAAATCTAACAAAAGCTTTGTTGGCAATGCGGTATAATAAATTACCCAAACATATCATAGAATTAAATGAAAATGAATTCAAGAAATACGTAAAATATCACTTTACGAAAAAAGCATATTATAACATCAATGACTTTATCTTAGACTCAGAAATTTGGAATGAATAGTTTTAGTTTTGAAATTTGTATTTTATTGGACAAGGCCTTTTTACAGCCGCTCTAATTTTAATTATTTTTTAAGGTTTTTTTTTAATTTTTATAATAGTTGGCAAATCCCCTATACAGCTGCATCTTTCACTTTTTGCTTTTATGTTTGCATTTATTTGTAACATGACGTAACTATGCGTTCCTAGTAATCCTAAAGATTGAATAAATGAATGTCTAAATGTCTAAATTTACTTTGGATTCATTATCATATCTGCCATAGGATATACACTGCTGGCCTCCCTTAAAGATTTCGAGAACTACCCATCTTGTGTGGCCTGAACCCAACGGCTCCCAGCAACATTTGGTCCTTTTTCCATGTAGAGAGCCGTATTTTGGATTACATCAATGATATTGACTGCCTCCGTGGTGCAGTGGATGAATAGCCGGCTGAGACGCAGGAGGTAGCGGGTTCGATTCGCGCCGCGGAAACAAATGTTTGCATGATCTACAGATATTTGTTCCGTGTCTGTATGTTTTTCTATATATCATAAGTACGTATTTACAAAAAAAAGTATACAAGTATTCTATCAGTTATCTGGTTCCCATAGCACAAGCTCCGCTTAGTTTGGTGCTAGATAACGCTATGTGAAATGTCCAGCAATATTTATATTTGCGGTTTAATGCAAGACGCAGGGCATATCGTTTTTCGTAAACATATTCATTTGGTCGTTACACTGATATTATTTGTTGCTACACACAATTATCCACAATAATACATTAGAAATAGCTAAGAAAGCGGTACTTTGTAGTACTTATGTATTTAGTAATCATCTCATTTCGTGATATGCCTTTAGCCAAGCGTCGTCATCAGCGGCATCTCTATGAGTGCAACGCATGCCCACGACTCGCGGAGGAAAGTTGCATTCACATGACATGTCTGAGGCAAAGCACATTCACTGCACATCTCATGAATCACAAGTTCGACTCCATAAACAAACTGTTTGAAAGTGTATTAAGAGAGTACTTCTGAATAAACCGAAAAGGGGAGATTTTATCCATGTATTTGAAGAACTATTAATAAAATGAAAATTTCCCTGAAAAAGAGTTCGCGCCTGCTATTATCAAAATATACAAGCTGTTTTACTTATTTTCTTTAAAACCAGTAAACTTATAATTTTTCTTTTAAATTTTTATTGTTCGTAATATTAATTGATCGAGCGAAGCGAGATCTCCAAATCAACTTGAGCAAATCGGCGTTGTATGTATGTATGTACGTATATCCGATCATCATGAAATTTGGTGTATAGGTAGGTAGTAATGGCACAATTTTGTTGTGACTCAATGAGCTAAAAATGTTGGGGGGTTGTTGAGATATTGGGGTTCAAGAGGGGTAAAAAAAACAAAATGGAACTATCCGGTAAATGGCGTCTAATAAAAAGCCTTTGTAACTACATTTCGACCCCGTTTTTATTTTTAGTTTTTAAGTTATTTTTAGTTTTTAACCTTGTAGTTTTTAAGTTATTAGCCATAATATAAACTGAAATTTGACAAAATTTACAGGGTACACCAGTAACCCCACAGTGCTGAAATTTGGTATGCGTGTAGCTTTAGTGACACAAATATAGGCAAAAGTCTAAAATCCAGAATAACTGCAATTTCTACTTCAAAAAAATATCCATATAACATGAACTCCCGTTACCTGTAATTTGAATGAAACTGTAGGTCAAGTTAGTTGGTTATGTATTTCGTGGTACTAAATATTTTGATGGTCAAAGATTACCATCAAAATAGTCGTGGTGAACCACTAGTATCTCAAACACAAATTTGTTAGTCCAGGGCATTGGGTTCAGAAAGCGGCATATCAAAAATATCAAATTAACCTCTGCTGCTACTTATTACCCATGTTTTAAAATTTTGAAATGGTTTTTATACATCCTTATTTATATACGTTTTGATAAATTTTAGTTTCGAATTGATTTCTTGATACTTTATATACCTAGGCTACATCACTATCGTGATTTAATGCCTATATCACGACCTTCCGAGAAACTTTAATTTGACGGATAAAACATACTCTCTTTATCTGCTTTTATGTCAAAACAAAAAAACGTATATAAATATTTTTTATTCGAGCGTTACTCAGTGATGGCGAAATAGAAACTTAGACTAAGAAATTGGTTCGTTTCAGTCGATTCCAATGATACCTCATTGTCAATATTCAAGGTAATGTATTTACATTACCCTCGTGCACAGTTGGGTAATAAAGTCAAAATTTACAAAAAACTCTACAGTCAACCTTATACGAGGCATGCCTTTTAAGTTTTGTCGTTTGAAGAAAAAAACACATCTAGAACCTTATAGTACTTTTTATTGTTTTTCAAAGTATTCACAACGTAGCTTAAAACACTTTTCCATTCGCTCAAACCAGTTATTATAACATTTATTCCACTCTAAAGTGGGGTGTTCAAAATGGCTGTCTTGAAAGCGTCGACTGCTTCTTCACCGGACTGGAACCTTTGACCACGAAGACTTTTCTTAATTTTAGGAAGTGTAAAGAAATCGTTAGGGCTTAGGTCAGGACTGTATGGAGGATGGTCAAGAATTTCTACTTTTTCCTGCTTCAAATACTCAATCGTTTGACGAGCGCTGTGTGAGCTTGCGTTGTCGTGGTGCAGGATGATGCGTCGCTTTGAGTTAGATTTTCGAAGTTCGGCGATGACTTGTGGTAAACAAACTGTAGTATACCACTCTGCGTTAACCGTTCTACGATCTTCAAGTGCAATAGTCGCAACATGGCCGGTTTTTCCAACGAACGTGGCCACCATCTTCTTTGAAGTGCTTCGAGAACGAACAACTTTAGTCGGCTTTGGCTCGTCTTGAAAGACCCAGATTGTAGATTGTTGTTTGGTATCAGGATCGTAGACATAGATCCAAGATTCGTCACCACTTATGATGTCGTAGACGTGATTTGACTCCCCTCGGTTGAACCTTTGCAGAGTTTTCTTACACCATCTGACGTGGGCCGCCTTGTGATCGTCGGAAAGCAGATGCGGTATCCAACGGCAAACTAGCTTTCTCACACAAAGCGCTTCATGCAAGATCTTCTGAATGGTTGTCCCTGAGATGCCTAATAGAGCCTCTATCTCTCGATACGTCACATGACGATCTTCGAGAATTAGTTGTCTCACAGCAATGATGTTATCTTCAGTGAAGGCGGATTTTGGGCGTCCTTAGCGAAATCTGTCACTAACACTAGTATGTCCACGCTGGAATTCTAAATACCAGCGTTCGACAGTCCGCAGACATGGGGCTACATCACTGAACACAGATGTTAGCTCTTCTAAACACTGAAGCCGTGTCAGGCCTCTTCTAAAGTTGTAGAAAATTATTGCACGAACATTTTCCTTAGAAAGATTCATTTTCGTACGTGACCTGACAGATTCAAATCGAAACTGTGACTAAACAATAGCATTAATCCTAATACTTTCAACTGTTTTGAGATTCAAAATGTAAACACATTCGAATATAGAACAGTTCCAAATTCAAAATTGCCGGAAAATATGGAAACGACAGAACTTAAAAGGCATGCCTCGTATCAGCTGTCAAAACGGTCTTGTCTTAGGTCGATTGCGCCTAAAATAACCGTATCCCCAAAACCGAAGATTTTTTCAAATGTTTCTTCAATATATAATAGAATTTAGAAAGGTCGTTAAACATTGTTCTCGTAATGACAATGGCCCCTCCCATTCAGATAACATAATACAGGGTGTTTGGTAATATACTGACGATATTCAAGTGACGTTTGCTCAAAACATAAAAAAAGACTTCACGAAAAAAAAAACTACTAGTTATATTATTAAATTTTAAAGAAAATCGACTAAGTTTAGGTGATTAATTCGATATAAAACTTACTGCCTACTCTTGCAATCGACATCCAAAAATATAGACCGATTTGATATCTCTTTCGGAAACGGCTGCGGGTTTTGGGTTAGAAAGGGACAACAAGAGATATCACGAGACGTCACCAATACAGTATCTGTGGTTAGATGGCAAGCATTATCCAATAGCACAACATCAGTTTAATAAAGTGTTTGTTTTTACATGCTAAATTTCACACTGCTATGATAAACATTTCACAAATTTATTTATTATGCTCATCAAAATATCTCCTTTCATTTTTGTGCGTATCAAACACCCTATATATTCCGAAGTACCTGGTAGGTTAGGTTAGGTTACTAAGTAGAGTAGTACGAAAAGCTTTTTGCGAAACAGGCACAAACAGGTACAAAATGATTGTGTATGTATTTTACGACATCATAAGGTGGCTCCTTTACTGGTTATGCGATGAAAATTTGGAAACCCTTCCTCGTGAAGCTCCTCTAATTCTGTATTTTGTAATACATTTTCTACAGTACAATAAAGAATATACAAACAAATTAGCAAAATTTTCCATCAATGTAATTAGATTCAATGAACAAATAATAGTTTACGATGTTGACGAGACCAGAGGGCTTAGCCAAGTTACATTTGATTAGTGATGACGCTAGTCGAATCGATTCGAAGCGAATGCTTTTTGGCTAAGCCACAAGCATTGTTTTCGTCTGAGAACTCATATCAATGTCATGTTTAAATCTGATGTGTCCGAGTTTTGATTTAATTCCCACGAGAACTTATTACATCATAGTAAAATAATCCTTAAAGATTGAGATCATATGGATCAAATCCGATAAGTTTAGAAAATATTGTGTAAAAATAAAGGTTAGGCTTACCTGATACCACTTACGCGTTTTGCCTGTACATAATAGCTGATAATATTATGCTAATAAGTAAAAGTAACATAAGTATATAAATATGACGCTACTAAATTTGGGAGAAATTCATGGCTGCTTACGAAACTGTACCTACTTACACATATGTGGGTAACAAATGAGGTTCTATTGTACTTTTATTTGTAGAACACATTTTACCGATACGCAAGTAGTGTGTGTAGTACTGCTAGCAATCAAATATGTGAATGGATCTCTAGATAAACGGACTTAGCGATGAAATTACGTCGCAGCCGACAAAGTTATGTTGTGCATGAAAAGCTTGTTCACACATCTCTGCCAAACAATCGGTCTGTTGTTATGCAATCTCGACTCCGAATAAGATCTGGATGGTGTATGCTTTAACGGGAAACAATTGGATGAAATTCCGATCGATTTCTTAAGATCATGTCAGATAAGGTCTTAGAATGTTTAGATTCGTGTTTCAAGAGCTTTTTGGATTCTTTATCTTATATCTGGGTAAATAATATTGGTGATTTTTTATCTTATCATACCTACGTAACTGCTAAAATTTTGATAAAACACTATAATCGTCATAAAGTGCAAAACAATCAGATAACAATAGGTAGGATTATTAGATCACCGCCGATTTGCACAGTGCTTTATGAAAATCGATACTTTGCGGTCAGAACATCGGTATAAATTGAATAGATTCTGGCGTACCGCACGCACGTGAGAGAATTTTGTAATCATTATTTGTTGCACCGTAGTACACCTAATAGTTTAGAGTAGTTATCTATTGCGCCCCAGGTAAGCGCACGCTTAGTCTAATGCTGGGGCTATACTACGCTAATGCGAATAGCTTAAGTTACTGTATATCTACAGATAAACTAGTGGTTCGCCCCGAACTGAGATCTCGCTAGTCTCCCATAAAAATAAAAATATATTAATCGTAATCTTTGTCTATCAATATAATCATAATATCAATAGTCCCACGAAATAAATATCCAACCAACTTGGCCTACAGTTTAATTCAAATTACAGGTAACGGGAGTTCATGTTAATTAGTAACACTTTTTTGAGGCACAAATTGCAGTTATTCTGGATTTCAGACTTTTGCTTATACATACAGTCAAAATCTGTTATAACGACATCGAAGGGACTACTCATATTGAGTCGTAAAAACCGATAGTTGTAACAACCGGTGACAGGTATTAATAGGAAAGATAATACAGATGTATATTCATGTAGGAAATTAAATCGCATTTTGTTTACTTCAATACAAACGTATAATATAAAAGAACAATATCATTTTTCCATTATTTTTGTATGCATAAAATCTGTAATTTTAGTTTGTTTGAAACACTTCTGTCGTGCATACACATTTTGTAATTCACGTTGGATTTTAATCAGCGTATCGTCACAATTACCCTGCATGTGTAACTCTTCATTAAAAAGAACAATCTTCATAAAAGTAACAAACTGACTTAAGAGATATGACGAAGCGGGCCTTGAGGCTACGGCATGCATGTGCTTTGTTTCTAAGAATTACAAAAGACCCTAAACTTTGTTTACTTTTACGATAATAGCCATTGACTGTTATACTGTGCCAGATGTGGATACAGTTACCTATTCAAATTGTTTACAATACAGCTGAGCCGATCGTTCTACAGATATAATTCTCCGAAAACATTAACCAAATGTGGTCGCTTAATGCGGTATGTCGTAGTAAACAATGTCGTAAAATTTACTAAAAATTTTACTAAAAATAAAAACGGAATCAAAATGTACTAATGAAGGCAGGTTAGTTGGTTTGGTTATAAGCTGGGTCTAGTAAATTCTATAACTCTCTTTAGGTTAACGCTTACGCTTTGAGGTACTCAATATTATGTCAATGGATTGACATAATATATGACATCTTATTCTTGTCATTGTTACCCTATTAATTTTACTCGTAAATAGTTCTTGATCAGATCGTAGCCTTGACAACATTACCCTGGCTTCGTGTAAGTCTTGCGAGTAATATTGAAGTGTCCGTCTTGCATTAACAAGAAAGTAAAGCACTATGGGATATTCAATTCACTGCTACACTCATCATCAAAGTATTAGCCTTAAGACGTCTACTGATAAACATAGACTTCTCCCATAGATTTTCAGAGCGATCGATCCGTCCTTCCAGTCCTGGATTAGCCTATTAGCTATTTAAGCAATTGCTTAAGGCATCCCGTCTAGGGGGCACCAAAGACGGTCAAATGTGACGAACACATATGTTGGCTGTGTAAGATGTTCCCGAGGTGAGTTGACGTCAGGTAGGCCACCGGTCTTAAAAATATAGTCGAATCTTAGGACAACATGTGAAATCATATTGTGCTGACCCCATCTAGCATGTAATAAGGACAGGAGGAACAACACATACATATTCTACTTATGATACTTACGTATTAACATTTTTTTTTATTAATTCTTTGTAGTTCACTTAAGGATAGGGGCCCACAGGGGAAGATTACTTAACGCATCAAGTTACCTTAATCCGGTACTGCGTCCTTCGCTGCACTGCCCTAAGTTCAGTTTACTAATCCTGAATCACTATAACACTAATTCAGTTAAATTTAAAGTATTGTAATTGATGATTCCATAGCCAGCAGTATAAGTTGGTAAACTTGTTATTTTTTAAAATTACTATTGCACTATTGAACTTTTTGCATTGTTGGACGTGTACAGTATGTGCTTTCCCTACTAACAGTTAAAAGCTCTAGCTTGTGCAGACAAGGCTTTAGAACAACCGGAAAACCACAGTCAAAATCGTTGCTTATTCCAAGACATTTTATTTTATTGCTCATCATAAGCATGCGTGAACAATGTGGAAAACGTTTCCTCGTTATTTTCTAAAGATTGGACGTGGTGAAGTGCCACAATGCTGCCATTGTATTTTAGCATTGAATTAGTAGCACTGTTGCGTTACAATAACTTATCTTTTAAACTAATCTGGCGCATTTGCATTCTACTTGTTATATACACTTGACTACTGTATGTGTTATCCTACTGTATTGTTTAAACTACTAAAAACACGGCAGTAACGATTTTTACTAGAGCTGAAAAACGATCAACCTCACACACTAGGTAGTTTTTTTGCCTAATTTTTTTGTTTAATATTTCAATTAGATAACCACTTAGCGGATCATACACCTACTTATGTAAATAAGTGGTTTATTAATCTGCAATCATTAATCAACCTTAGAACTAATAATTTATTTTTTATAACACGATATCTACAGGTACCGTAACGAAAATCAAATTAGGTGTTGAACAAGTGGTGTAATTGAATTCGTCAAGAGCATCTCAAGAGCGTGCATAGTTGAGTAATGACAAATCATAGTGGATATAAAGATAATTATTCTAATTTGGAGTATAATGGCCCGAGGTGTGAGGGCTTGAGGCGGTCAGTGATCTCTGGATAATTATAACATCCATGTTGAGCTTTGACCGTGTTATTTCGTTGCACAATGGAGTACGTAGATGGAGTGCGCCTGCGCCGGCGCCTATGCAGTAATTGAAGCATTCCGTGTGATCGATAATGGACATACTGTTATTATAGTTTTATCGTTTCTTCGTTTGTTATGTCATTGATTAGTTCTTGTCACTATGGCTACCGAAGGCAATGAAAGAATGGAGTTAAATGTCACATATGCAGAAACAATTGTAACTTACTTCATAGAAATGCTTCTACGATCTACGCTAAAATGACATTTTACTCTTACTTTTTATTCTACACTTACTTTTTATCCTGCGTAAGATTCAGTTGAAGGGCCTTGAGACCGGTGATAAATTAACTACGTTAAAAAGATTCAGTGGAGTCCTTTCATGCAGTATCCTCAACATTTATATCAAAAGCTTTGTCAACATATAACAGACCAGGTGTTTGACCATCAAAGTAGTGTCTATATTTTTGGTTTGCTTGTTAACCAGGTAGACGAATACAAAGATGGAAGTGTGTTCTTCTATTTGAAAATGTTATAATTATTGAATCTCGGCCAATTAGCCAATCATGAGACAACATAATCGAATACGGTGATTATCATCAGAACGACTCACTCGAGTGAGCTATTATCCAAAGCTCACTTACAAAGGCGACGTAACAAATGATTACTGTCAATTTATATGTCGTGAAGACGTTACAAGAGATGAATACATGACATGAATACCTCAATAATCTATCGATACGTGAGCGTCATATACTAAATCCTTTGATGTAGAGTTGCAAACTATAGAAAGTGAATTTCCAACTTTGTTGACAATGAAGAATTATGCAATTATGTACCTAACATTGTGCGTAAATTACTACATTCATGTGCGTTTTGTTAGTATTTCCTAGTGTTATTGTGATCATAAAAGATTAAGCACTGTTTAATTCCGTTAGAAAAGTTAATGCATCTTAAATGGTTTTTCTATTATCTTTTTACTTTGGCGAGAAATCTTATCTCTATATCTTCTTTGCTACGTCTTAACGTTTCTGAAAGAGTTTTAGTTTAAGCGCTTTTATTTTAATTGATCGAGCGAAGCGAGATCTCTAAATCAACTTGGGCAAATCGGCGTTGTATGTATGTATGTTTGTCCGAGGATAACTTTCGAAGCGTTAGTCCGATCATCGTGAAATTTGATACATAGGTAGGTAGTTATGGTACAATTTTGGTGTGACTAAATGAGTTAACGTTTCTAAATCCACTTGGGCAAATCGGCGTTGTATGTATGTATGTATGTATGTATGTTTGTTTGTCTGAGGATAACTTTCGAAGCGTTGATCCTATCATCGTGAAATTTGATACATAGGTAGGTAGTGATAGCACAATTTTGGTGTGATTAAATGACCTAACAGTGTTGGGGGGTTGTTGAGATATTGGGGTTCAAAAGGTGTAAAAAATGAAAATGAGACTATTAGGTCAAGTGGGACGTCAAATGAAAGGTCTTTATTGGTACATTTAGACTCCGTTTCTATTTTTAGTAAATTTCTTATAGATTTGAGCCATAATAAAAACTGAACTTTGACAAAATTCACAGAGTACACTAGTGATCCCCCAGTGCTGTCATTTGATATACCTACGTGTAGCTTAAGGGACACAAATATAGGCAAAAGTCTGAAATCCAGAATAACTGCAATTTGTACCCAAAAAAAACGTAACCACAAAACATTGACGACCTCCGTGGTGCAGTGGGCGAATAGCCGGCTGAGACGCAGGAGGTAGCGGGTTCGATTCCCGCCGCGGAACAAATGTTTGCATGATCCACAGATATTTGTTCCGGGTCTGGTTGTTTCTCTATATATTATAAGTATGTATTTACAAAAAAAATATATATAGGGTCTTTCAACAAGGACGGGTCGATGTTAAAATTGAATAAAACAAGATGTGTGTGAGATATTAACGAAATTTATTTTTTATTTAAAAGGCCTATTTATTCCATTATGGATGGAATATGACATTGTTCAAATGTCCGCCGCGGCTTCGTATGGTGGCGCGAATCCGAGAGGTCCAATTTTTAATGACTCTGCTGCATAGATCCGGCTGAATCCGAGCGATGGCCTGCGTTATGTTGGCTTTCAGGGCAACGGTCGAATGTGGTTTATTGGCATAGACCTGCGACTTCAGAAAACCCCACAAGAAAAAGTCTAGCGGAGTCAAATCACACGATCTTGGTGGCCAATTCACATCACCTCTGCGAGAGATAACTCTACCCTCAAACCGTTCATGCAGAATGTCGATTGTGTCGTTCGCTGTGTGGCAAGTAGCGCCATCTTGCTGGAACCACATGTCGTTCACGTCCATATTGTTCAATTCAAGCCAAAAGAAATTGTTTATCATTGATCTGTAGGTCTGCGAAAGGCCGAGTTCTTGTGCACGGCGAGAAATCGACTGCCTCGGAGTCTCTTGAACACTCTCACGTACAGCGGCGATGTTCTCGGCCGATCTGGCGTTCCTTTGACGTAAAGGTGTTGGTTGGTTGTTTACCGAACCGGTCGTTTTAAAGGGGCATGCCCATATAATGCTGTCAACTGCACAAAAAATTGCGTTCATCCCAAAAATATGTTACATTTTTTCGTTAATCTACGTATCAATCGATTAACACGAAAAGTATACTACAATATTTTATAATAATAATGAATATGAAAACGACAGGAAATGAAATGGTAGCAAATTGCCTCCAGTTGCAAACATTAGTGTTGAGCCAGAGTTGTTCTGAGACAATCATCGATTGTTGATAAAAGACCATAAATAAAACAATCGATTTATTTGACTGTATTTTCACTGACACGAAAAATTGGTCACCGATTTCAGAAGTACGAAACCAAAACGATATTTGTTTCCCAATGAGCGTTTTGTAAATCGTTTTTTTTTTCTCTTTAATTAACCCGGAGGTGGTATTATGCTTGACTCGCGCTGGTAGCGAGCGCCCGAGCGAGATAATCTCAGCCAATCGCAGTGCGCACTGAATTTGCGCTCAGCTGTTGACGCACCGCAATTGATCTAAATCCTCTCGCTCTCAGCTAACCTTGATCATAATCGGCGGGCCGTTGATCTCAGCGCCACCTTCTAGATGGCTTTAGGATTAACCAGTGGAGAGAAAAAAAGCGGAAAAAAAATAACTCTGCCTATCTGTAGCATTATCTCGATTTTAATTCGATCAACAGATGAGAGGTTAAAGCTTCGCACGATTTTTGCATAAGGCCAAGCAGAGACGAGTTAATGACACAGACATGAGATATTTTTTAGTTAGGCACCTATCACTCGTTATTCCTCCCAAATCATCGAATTAAGAACTAACTCAAACTATAGTCGATATCGATCGATATCGACTACCGTACCTATTCAATCCAAGTTTACAAAATCAACACAGAAATACATAATGAATTCTATTAAACATCTCCAAAGACAAATAAGTACATTTTTTTTTTCGCTTGGGTACAATTGGTACTTATATTTTTCGTACATTTTATTACCTTATTACTACCCCTGACACACTAAATATCTGATTTTCAGAAGTAAATAGGTAGGTATATTTATGTATTTATCTGTGGCGCTCGTGTTGAATCGAAATAAACTCAATTTTACTTCGATTCAACATTTACTCAACAGAATCAGATGATTATTATTTCTTTGCATTAAAATATTGAATTTTGATTTACTGGAATAATTGCCCTCGTCTGTTGATTGTACAGGAGCGCGATGTCAAAAATGGCACTTCTGTGCGCGCGCGCCTTGAGATTAAATATAATCGATTGCTCGATTTGACCGATTATTTTGTGCCGATAAATCGATATTTCGGATAATAGTCGATGGTCGATATGCCAATCCCTATGACTGTCTAACTTTTTATTAGCTGCAGTAAAATGACGTTTTGTGGGTTGCCGGTTTTTGAAGAAAAATAAATAGGGATGTAGCTAAATGAGTGAATCATATATGAATAATCAGTTTGTTTTTTTTTTTGAGATTTAATATTAAGTTGTAATGTATTTTTTTACCTATTATTATTACTATACTAAAGGATTGATCTTTTTTAGTGGAAGTATAGGGAGATACATTCAAAATGAAACAAAAACGTCATAATAATGTTATTTAATTAATCTTTTTCGAAATCACTGTCGCTGTCGAACAAAAAAGAATCATAAGTTTCGACATCAAAACAAAAAGGGAACAAATAGAAGAAACTAAGAGTTGACACGTACCAGCGTTGACCCAGGTCTCGTCTTAATATATGTATTTTCCCTCCCTACGATATTGTTTAATTAAACGCAGGTAGCGCTGGCGCCATGATATGATATCTTGTCTATCAATAAGCACACTCTTGCGTGATCGAGTAGCGAATTCGAAATTAAGATGCTTCATAATTTTTCTCAATGTCTCTTTCGAGAAGTTGGGCAATCCTGGGTCATCATTTACAACTTGCAGCACCTAAAAATTATTAAAGTTATTACCTAATTGGTTAAGATTACATACATCATCATCATCATACATAGATAGATTGAGATGGGAGAAAACATACATAACGTATAATAAAAAGATGAGTGACGACATGTGTAAACTAACTTTTGCGATGGTGGGTATTTCATTTCTATGAAAGAACTGATGTACAATTCGTCTAAGAGCAGTGACTGTGAAATCATCAAGTTTATCTTTAAATGTAAGTTTTGGGCCCGTTTTTTCGGGAGGTTTTGGTGATTCGCTGTCGTTCTCCTTGTGCTCCTTTAAAACGGAATAAACTGTGCGGACGGATATTCCCAAGACTTCAGCCACCTTGTTAACGCATTCACTTGTTTTTGGAACTTCAATGTTTGATTCTAAAGATTTCACTTCAAACACATATTTGTAAACGTTTTGGACCCAAAGTTTTTCAGTTGCACTTAGAGCTACACGTGGCCTTTTTTTCTTAGGAGATAAAAATGTGTCTCCATCTTGCGATGTGCTCGGCAGAGCATCCATGTCTTCAATGTATCAAACAAAAAAAACTAACACGAGTAACGAAAACAGGTAATGAAAAACAAACACAACGTAACATAAGTTTAACAATAATGATAACAAAAACAACGCGCAGTGGGCAAATCAAAGTTATTCATGCACTCAAAACAGAAGTATGAAGCCGAATGAGCGAATGACAACCGAAACAAAATGGCGGTCAAGCGTCATCGTAGCACCGTAACCAAAAACCAGTACTACCAGCTTGAGAGAGCGTTTTCTTGAGTGTTACCTTGTATATGTCTAAAAGGATCAACGTTTATACAGCCTTTTATTTACATTAATATTATATAGAATTTAGTATGATCATTATGAGTCAGCTATGGAACGATTAGATATTCTGTAAACTTTTGTGAACTGAATCACATCCCTATTGAGATTAGGCTGTCAACATTATTTTACGGAATGACATTTAGAAACGTCATTTTACTGCAGCTAATAAAAAGTTAGACGTGTCTGTGGCCGTTTCGTTTGTTTTCTCGCGTATTTTTGTTTGTTTGCTGACTTAAAGCTTAAACGATTAAATTGATAGTAATTATCAATATCATAATTTATCTAGGAATCGTTATAATTACAATAATAAACTATTTAAGTTGTAGTTGAATACAGTGATGTAAAACTGGTTGTTTGTGAAAAATAAAAACTGATTTTTCTCTTTATAGTAAACTTTTTTATAACTAACTTCTTAGCTCTTTTATTACTAACTAAGCCTAGAATCATTAGCAATTAGTTTCAAGTGTGTGCAGTGACAGCATTTTTTACAAGGGAGAGTGGGCATGCCCCTTTAGTCACCAATCGTTGGAGAGTGGACTTTGAAGGGCCACCGCGTCTGCCGTAAAATGGGCGCAACTCGCGCAACGTTTGCACTAACGAACACTCATTTTGATAATAAAGTTTTATCATTTGCACATGCTGCTCAACCGTGTAACTTGCCATGGTGATTTGGCATCAGTGACTGAATAAGAAAAAACAGATTTGACAGATGCCGCCAAAACAAAATGGCCGCCACAGATTATTAACATCGACCCGCTCTATTTGAAAGACCCTATATAAGTATTCTATCAGTTATCTGGTTCCCATAGTACAAGCTCTGCTTAGTTTGGGCATAGATAGCGCTGTGTGAAATGTCCAGCAATATTTATTTATTTATTTATTAACTCCCGTTACCTGTAATTTGAATGAAACTGTAGGTCAAGTAAGTTGGTTATTTATTTCGTGATACTATTTTGATAGTCAAAGATTACAAATAATATTTTTTTGTTTTAATCGGAGACTCGCGAGATCTCAGTTCGGGGTGAACCACTAGTTTAGAAGATATCGCTTAATAAAGTACCTATAAGTAATTGTCTTCAAACGATGTCGACCTATCATCAGGCCAAATGGCTTTAAACTATGCTCATCCGGAAACGATCTTCAAAAGCAAAGGTTACGAAGACAATGCTGACTCTTCCGCACAACCGGATTCAAGACTGTTCTTATATAATTAGGAACCAACATGATTAAAATGACTCTAAAAGTAAACAAAACTAACTAACACCTTAAAATACAAATTTAAAATTCAATAGCAGTATAGTAGGTAGGTACTGCATAATAGCAGTAATTGTATACATTAATTAGTATTTATAGTATTAGTAGCTTCCGTCCGAGGCTTCGCACGCGTGTTTTGTCAGTAAAAAGTAGCCCATATCTCAATCTAGGTAAAAATCTACCTATATATCAAGTTTAATTGAAATTTGTCCAACCGTTTGGTCGTAAAAACGTAATAAATAGACAGGAAAGAGAGAAAGAAAAAACCAGACTTTTGAATTTGTAATATAGCTAGCTGATACTCGCGGCTTCGCACGCGTGGTTTAGCTAAAATGTCTTCATTTTGCGCAGTCGGAAAATAGCCTATGACCCAATTCTCGTCACAATTTTTAGTATTTTAGTATTTATTTATTTCTATGCAACATACATCACAGGTTTCTTAAATAATTAATAAATAAATATTGCTGGACATTTCACACAGCGCTATCTAGCCCCAAACTAAGCAGAGCTTGTACTGTGGGAACCAGATAACTGGTAGAATACTTATACAATTTTTTTTTTGTAAATACATACTTATAATATATAGAGAAACAACCAGACCCGGAACAAATATCTGTAGATCATGCAAACATTTGTTCCGCGGCGGGAATCGAACCCGCTACCTCCTGCGTCTGAGCCGGCTATTCGCCCACTGCACCACGGAGGTCGTCAGTAATCTTAACTAGTTGTTCTTAAAAGTAATCCAAAGAAGTATGTACCCTGTAAGGGTGTGGCAAGGTAAACAAACAGCTTAAATAATGCTCCTAACTTATAGACTAACAGTATATCTTATAATAAAAACTTACTTAATATAATTTATTATACACTAAAATTATATTAGACGCTAATCGTAACTTTGTTACTTTACTATGTACTCGTATGTCTGTTACATAATTATTATATTAAAATATCGGAAAAATTCATGCAAACAAAATTTATAAAGAAAATTAATTTTCTTATACATCGATGCAGCTAATGATCGACGGTCGAATGGCAATTCTACCGGCGACTTACATTAGCAGCCCGCGTCAAATTCATGTCAAGGCGGTACCAAATTTGGTGGGTCAGCTAGTTTAAATATAAATTGTGGGTACTGTAATTATTCAGATTTAGATTAATCTAACTGTATAGCAAATTTCATCGAAATCGATCTAGCCGTTTTCGATTAAATGTAGAACAAATAGACAGAGAGACAGAAAGACAGAGAGACAGAGTTACTTTCGAATTTATAATATTAGTATGGATCATATACAAAGTATACATTTTTTTCTTTCTTTTTCTCTTAATTGTCTATTTTTAAATGTATTATGTATGGTATGTGTCAAATAAAATATATGCGTATTTCTAATGTCTATAATAACAAAAAAAATATAAGTTTTCTAGTCCCCATAGTATAAGCTTTGCTTAGTTTGGGGCTAAATAGCAATAGCTGTAAAATGTCCAACAATATGTATTCCTTTATTTAATTGATGTAACAAATAAATTAAAATCCATTTTAATTTAGCTGTAGAGATACAGTTACTTTAATGGGCATTGACCAATGAAAGGTTGAAAATAACCATATTTTAAAAACAATGTTTTAACTCTATCTAGAGCATTTTGCTCTACCAAATTATTCAACCTATTATGGTAATGTACTTTTCTCTCAGATCTCCGATTCAATTTCCAGCTACCAACTGCATTACTAGTTCACCTTAGAATCCGCTATAATTGGAATAACGAAGTGGGTTTCATTCTATTGGTTTATTCGTCTGCGGATCGTATCGCAGGTCGAGCTAGGGTGCCCCCTCGGGTCAAACTCACGATTTCAACTCGGCTGGGTGTTTTCTCCAATACTTGTACCTACTACTTTATAAATAAGCATCAATATTACTTTCTAGATATAGGTTTGTATAATGTCTAGTAGGTATGGTCAAAGTAATTAATGGTGCTCATTTAACCGACTAGATTAATAGAAGTCAACAGTACATTTTTCTTCGTCGGTTTATGAAAATAATAATATTTTTAGGGTTCTGTACCTCAAAAGGTAAAAAAGGAACCCTTACAAGATCACTTTCTTGTCCGTCTGTCCGTCTGTCTGTCCATGTGTCACCACCGATTTTCTCAAGAACGGGTAGACCTAGCAAGTTGATATTTATAGCAGATACTAAAGTCTATAATCCCTATTAGGTGCATAAAAATCAAGGTCCTGGGTCAACACGATAAAAAGATATGGGCAAATTATATTTTCGCGAAAACTTGTAAGTACCAAAATTTACCTTAATTTTCAACCTTTTTTATTTTTCGGAATTTTCCCTTTACTTGTGCTGTAAGACCTTGCTTTTAACCAACATTGACAATTCTAGGTCAACCGGAAGTACCCTTTTCGTGTTTAGTGGTTTTGGATCGAAAACTTATATGGTAGTTCCCGTTGACCTAGAATCACGAAATTTGATAAAAAAGCAAGATATTACAGCACAAACAAAGGAAAACTTCAAAAAAATAATAAAAGGCAAACATTAAAGGGTGTCCCCATACATACATAGTTGACGCCAATTAAGATAGTCCTCTGAATTGTATGGGCGCTCATACAATTTAGAGGATAATCGGCACCAACCTCAAATAAATAAATAAAATTGTGCTATTGTGTGTAAAAATGATACCAATTTTATTATGGCGGTATAATGGGTAGGTACGGAACCTTCGGCGCACGAGTTCGACTTGCACTTGACCGGTTTTATTTTAATTTTTAATAACTTATACTGAGTACTGCTCGGCAAAGGTCTCCCCCATTTTCTTCCATTCCTTGCGTTCTCCTGAAATAATAATATTATATAACTTTTATTTCAGGCTACAATATGTACAGAATATGATTACAAGGCCCATATTTATAAATAGATTAGATTAAATTCTTAATTGCACACCATAAAACAAATACAAATAAAAAATAACAACGTAAATCTAAGGATACAGACCAGAAAAAACCTTAAATACCTTGAACCTTGAACATACTAACATAAAACATACAACTTAAACTAACACATTAATTTGTTTGGGGATTTTGATTGTCTTTATATTGTTTGTATAATTGCTGCTTAAAATATAAATTAAATTGAAAATTCTATATTAGACACTAATTTATGTCGTTTGCTAAAAACTTAGATAACTTCTAACCTTTGCAATATAGGTTAAGCACCTCTTAGGTATCTATTGGAAAATCAGTTTGCTATTATTAGGTGGCTGCCTTAAGTACCTTACTAGTATTTTGATTGTAATGGTCGTGATATAACTTCAGTACCTAGAGAATAAATCACATTTGACAGTAATTAACACGCAAAAATTTATAAGAGGCCTCGAATTGTTCAGAGCTGTAGAACTCATGTTAATAGATGACTGGCTTTTTTACCCACGATTGCGATTACATAAACCAAACAAATAATCTATGTGAAGAAGTCAGTGACATTTTAGGAAGTTCTCATTTCGCAAATCCACTACAAATATGTTTTTTGTGGGCTGCAAAAATGTTCTTTGTTCAGATAGCAATCGCAGTCACATAATCCTAATCAAAATAAACACAGCCTGCATTATGCACCCAAATTAAAATGTTGAAATAAGTTTCTGTACGAGCACTTATTAGCTACAGTAAATTATGACCTAACAAGACCTTTAAAATAGCTACAAAATTAAGATACTTGAATTAGCCCAACCTATTGAATGTCCATTCTACCAGTTGTTATTCTCTGCTGATTGATAAGTACTTGCTTTGGTTAGTAAGATATAATTGCCGGAATGTAACATAGGTACATTACAGTCAAGGAATGCGCCTTTCGGGTCACAGGATTATGTCATGCGTGGGTGCGGAGAAGATTTGTATTGATTTTGACATTCGCCAACACCGTGAGCATCCGTAAGTCCGTGACTTACGACCGGAGAAAGCGTCCGTCGTGATGATACCGACAACATTTTGCAATAAATAGCCGGAGGCACTCACAATATTCTTAATAATTACTCGCATACCCATGCCATATACAATGTATTAATCATCTTTCATGCAATATAGTGGCTTTATGATAGACGCAAACATATCTTTAATGTGGCAAAAGCTGTTTACGAAAGTACAATGCGCGAACGAAGTTACGGTGAAATGTTAAGAGAAACTCGAATGCACATCAGCTAGCCGTTACCTAAACTATGAAAATTACATCCTTTTATGGTAATAGTGGCTATTCAGTTGTCTCGGGTTTTGCTGGTTTGAGAAATGCCAGAATTAGAAGCTAATCATCAAATAAGGCACTTAGACATGTATGATACAAATAATTATAAAAATGATTTCTAACTAAAATAATGTCCCAATGAAAGATGATTCTTTGATTTAGTATATACTTACCTACAAACAGCCACTATCGTTACGCAATCGACTGGTAAAGAAAGCATCCATTGTTCTACATTACAACGTAGGTAACCGTAGACATCTAAAAACACCAAAGTCGTGGAAACGTGGAAGCTTTGAATTACTAGTTATCGTAATTATCGAGTTGCGTTCAGTGGCTCTATAGGCTGTCTGTCACCTCAACAGATGATTTTGATGATGTAACACACATTTCAATAATATGATTTCTTTTTGTGTGATCTAATCAGAATATTTAGATAATTCCTGTTCAAAAATATGTTTTTTGTATACAATTTAATATTTGGGTATTATAATAACTTTCTATTTATTTTATCTTATAAATCCATTACCCTCCTTCTGGGCAATCGGGTAAAAAACTCCTACTTTTCGAACCTCAACTATCAGAAACTCAAGCGAAAAAAAAGTGGTGCCCTTTCTAGGTAATATTATTGTGGCGGATTTACCTAGGCCAAACCTAGGTAAATCTGCCACAATAATATTACCTACAAACAATATGGCATTGTAGAAAGATTATGATACTTCATTAACTAATTTAGTTTTCTTTCTTTCTCAGGTACCAGCGCTTATTGTAATCGCTGTCCTTTCACTGAGTGCAGCTGAAGACTCAACTACAGATGGTTTCAATGTTAAGCTAAATAGCATAGAGACGAAGCCGTCAGCTCGTCTAGACCCATATATTAGAAAAGCGCTGCTTAAAGCGCTAAGCGAACTGGAAGATGGTGATCATACCCCAGCTTACGAGGACTCTTCAAGTACGAATGATGACATCATCACTGAATCATCATTACCAGCTGAGCAGTTCAAAGAAGAAATACGAATTCATTCATTTGTTGTAGATGGGCAATCCGCTTTCTTAAATAATAACAACACGCCTACATTGATAGACAACAACTTCTCTATCTTAAGCACAACTGTAGGTAACGTTGAAAACCAACTATCCTCCGCTCAACCTACCTTATCACCTTACAATGAAATTCTGCAAGCCAGAGCAACAGGAAACATCCATCAGAGAAGCATAGGAAGCACCTCAAAGTCCATTATTGACACCGAAAAGAAGACAACGTACAAACCTAGCACAAAAACCACGAGATTAACTACAACGACAACGACCACCACGACAACAACCACTCCGAAACCGACACACAACGATGATGGGGAAAATATCGAAGATGTAGATAAGCGTGACGTGCAAGTTTTCCAAGCCCCTCTAGTAGCAGCCTTTACGGTGCACCAAGATGCAGATGGCCAGCCAAAACAGGTCATACCCATATTTCAACAAACTAGTACTATAAATACAGTAAAACCTTTGGCAGCACCAACCGAACCAACTGGAATAACGCAGTCAAATAATTTCAACACAAATCAACAAACTCAATTTGTCAATCAACAACTCACGCTGCAGAGGCAGTTAGAAGAGAAGCAGAGAATCCTGGAGGAACAGCTGCGTGTGTTGCTGCTCCAACAGAGAGAGCAAGAGGAACTACTTCGTAGACAGCATATTTTATTACAACAGAAAGAAGCACAAAGACAGCATCAAATCAATTTAGAACAGAACCAACAAAATCGGCAACAGGTTTCAGAACAGCAGAGACTCCCTACTACGAATCCTTCCAATTTTCAAATACAAAAGTCGGTTCAGCAGTATCCGTTTCTAAATCAAAACGTTGGCTCTCACCCACAAAATTTGTTGATACAATCAAGCGTTCCTGTGGAGCACTCTAATGTGGCTGCCAATCAACAGCAGCTTCCTAATCGTGAGGCAGTAGATTTTCTGCTTCATTTGCGCAATCAGCAACGTGACCAGTTTCCTCTACAAGAGAACCATCTTCCACAAGGAATCACTACCTTCTTACAGCCAGGTCTTGCGCCGGTGTTTCACCAAGGAGTAAATTTGAATCAGCTTAGACCTGGGGTAGATTTTGGACGTAAGCAGAATACACGTGTATTTAGACAAGAAGCCGGTGTTGGTAATTTCGGATTCAACAATCAACAAAATTACAACAGGTTTAACACATTCGGTCCATTGTACACGAATCGTTTCTTCCCTGGGCTTAGACAAAATCAATATAACGCTGATGTAGGGCTGAAGCAGTTGCTGGCACAGAACGCTATAAATGGTAGAGCCCATGAAGACCTCAACATAGTGACCAAAGTTTTATCTCTAAACCATGGCATACCACTCAATAATAATATTTCTAATAGACTACCTTTCGATAGCAGAAGGCATGTTTGAAGACTATGTTCGCCAATCAAACCTATCCTGTAAGAAGATACAAAGAAAAACAAAGTATTTACGAAAGGCACATACAAAATAAATTTTAGTACTGATAAGATGGGGTTGTTAAAATTAGTCGAAGTTTAAAAAAACTTAATAGGGTGAGGGGAAACAACTTGGATTATATAATGACAGCTTGAAGCAGATATGAAGTGTAATACGAGAAAACGAGCACAGCCTGCTAGAGATGCTAGGTTGTACAGTCATGAAAGAAACCTGCCAAGCTGCGTCCAAGGCAACCCGCACACTACCTTATTTTTTGTCCTTACACATCCTGGTATAATAAAGCAGGTTATCTTTCAGTCATCACCCGGTCTAATACAGGTCCTCAAATATCCAGATCCACTGCCAAAGAAGCTTCCGAAACTCATGGTCCCAATGTAATAAATTAAAAATAGTGCTTTTAAACTAGAGTGTAAATTAACTATGAAATAAGAATTATTTATTGTACTATAATAAATACGAACTGCCATAAGTACTTATTAGAATAATTATAATTGTATCTTATGGCCTGTTTCAACACTCCGTCTTTTTAATAAACTTATGAGAAAATATTGTTACTTGTCAGAAGTAAAATTATTTCTGTGGTGGTGAAACAGGGTCATAAAAATAGACGTAAAGTAATCTAACCAGTGTTTAGGTCCTAAGTCAAGTAGCATACTTCAATAAATCCGATTGTGTCAACAACCAAGTCTCTGGCTAGAGAATACAAATAGTATGGTCTGGTAGGGCACATAATACCTAATTTTGGTGAAACTTGATAACTGCAGGATAAATATTACTTGGGTAGGTAGGTACCCAAAACTCACTTCTTATTCTAAGATATACCTACTCAGTACCTATGTAGGTAAGAATCTATGTAGTTCACGTGTGTTATTTCTTGAATTGTTTTAGATTTTGTTTTTGCAGTTAGTGTTTGACTGAATGCAGTGGTAGACGAAAGTATTATTATATTTGGTTATACAATTTACGAAATAACACACGCGGTAGGTACCTATTTGATTGTAAAATTAGTTTTAAGTAGACTATATAAGAACTGCGCTAAAATATAGCAGATGAATTTAGTAAATTTAATAACAAATGGATATTGGTTAAGCATAGGTACCTACTTACATATGTCTTTAAATATATTTAAGATTTGTAGGTTCAACCGTTTGCAAAATAAATCTTTTACCATATTTTGCCGTACCTAATACCACAGACCAGTTTAAGTAAATAGTTTATATTACTGGTCTCTGCTAATACCCATATTATTTCTCTGTGGTCTTAGGAAAGTAGCTAAGTAGGTACCTACTTACTGTACAAATCAAAATTATTTTATACATTTTATTAGATCAAAAACTATATAACTTAGTTAAATACATAAATATAATGCATGCACGTTACAAAGTCGACGATTATTACGTACCTACCAATCAATTGCTAAATGCCAATAAAAATTACAAATATTATTAGCTGTGTTTTATTTATTCCACATTGAACATTGTGGGATTGCAAAGTCTCTTGACCTTGTGGCCTTTTCTTTATATGTTTTTTCTTTGGAATTAGATATTCTGTTAAATAAATAAATATTGTTGGACATTTCACACAGCGCTATCTAGCCCCAAACTAAGCAGAGCTTGTACTATGGAAACCAGATAGCTGATAACTTGTATAGCTTGTAAATACATACTTTATAATTTATAGAGAAACAACCAGACCCGGAACAAATATCTGTAGATCATGCAAACATTTGTTTCGCGGCGGGGATCGAACCCGCTACTACTCAAAGCCGGCTATTCGCCCACTGCAACACGGAGGTCGTCAAAATGAATGCGCCTTACATAAATAAGGTGCCTATCATAAGATATGACCTTTCAAATCCAACTACCAACCTAAGACGCAATTTTATGCATTGTATGGTATGAAATCGTGTGAGTAGCAGAAAATAGAAACACGCGTTTACATTATTATTTAACATATAAAAGTTTACAAGACTCACAAAAAACAAAATATGAAATTTAAATAAAATAATAATAGGTAGGTACACAATAACTACTAAACATGCATAAAACTTACTATGTAGTGGTTCGCGCCGAACTAAGATCTCGAAAGTCTCCAATTATAACAATTAAATTAATAAAATATCATTATTAAAATCAAACTATTAAAATAAATCCGTTTTGGAATACAATGATATTATTGCAGTTGATTTTGGTAATTTTTTGTAAACATTGTGGTAAAGATTCAACTTGACATAAAAGAGTCTATAAATAGGTTGCCGAAAACGACCTTCTTTCATGGTTCATGAAACGAGTTTTGAACACAAGTTTTGAACGAAACTGACTATAGAAACTGACAGTGATGGACAAAAAAACTGGCTGAAACTGACATTGATTGATTTGAAAGACGCGCTGCCAGCTAGAAGGTACTTTGCTGATTTAAAAGGAATCAGTCAGTGGATTAGCGGGGAGAATACGGGGTTTGATTGACCTGCATAACAGCTACAGTCATGTTCGGGGTCTTATAAAATGTTGGTTGTGGTTCCTGACCTAAACTAAAACTCCTGATTAAAAACCTAATATTTTATTTTCTGAAAACCCCGTCACGGAGTTTTAAAGATTAGGTAATTAAATTATTTGCCATATGTAGTTAATTTATTAATTAGGTATGATATTAATTTTCCCGAAGTAATGAAGACATTATTAATGTACTTATGTAATCGGTTTTTTCTGTCAAAATTGCCTTTTCCAAAAAGTTTCTTTTTTTGACTTTTTTTAAAGACTTTTTTGGAATTATTGAATTTATACGCTGGAAGCACTGCACACTGCGCCACTGATTTGTTTTGGATGTGTAAAAGTTTATCAAATTTTCTAAGACTAATAGTTGGTAAATAACTCAAGCATAACATAGTTTTTACGTAGATATGGTTATCATGGATATCCCGGAATCGATTGGTAGTTTGGAAGAGCAAGCTTTAAAAAGGAAAGAAAGGCTCAAAAACCTCAAACGTAAAAATCCGGAAAACAGCAACTCTTCTACAGCCAGTCAAATCGAATTACTTCCCAAGTAAGTACTAAAACTATTACAGTGCCATGGAATGTCCTACACTCTTACTCGAAACAGTTTTTTTGGTTGTTGGTTAGAAAGTGGCACTAATGCGCAAATCACCTCAATTCGAGAAGTCAGTGGAGGTCTTATTCCCCCCCCCCCCCCCCCCCCCCAAGAATAAGACTAACTTTTGGACATCCTAGTTACCAGACACTTGTTGCAGGATAAATACTCCTCATTTGTGTGATCTACCAAACTTACCCATGTTTGCTGATCTACTTCACATTGTTTTTTGTATGACTTTCAGACCCAAATTCAGAAGTTATAAACCGCAAGATGAGACATTGCAAGATGAGAAATTGGATGATGCAGTGCCGGCTGAGTTAGAGGAAGAAGTCAAGGATTTGCTTGAGGCTGGGAAAGAGAAGGTATGTGTATTAGATAATTTCTTTATTGCACACCATTAAATATATAAACATGTAAAAAAAATACACTTTTAAATCATAGGTACAATGTGCGGCCTTATTGTTGAAAGCGGTATAATGTACTTGTGTTATATATAGAATCACTAGCTTTCCCTGGCAGCATCAGACACATTACTATTGAATTTATAACAAATTAATTAGATGTAAAGTTTAGTACAAAGAGCAAATACAGATTCACGTAGGTGAGCGCGTATGAGGATCTAGGGTCAAGTTGGTCGAAGCTTTCAACAAATTGATTGAGATCCGAGATAAGCGCGCGTCTGTTTATACTGCTCGTTTTACTAAGCTATAATTCTGCTATTTTTGGTTATGCACAATACACCAGGTGAAGCTGAAACTGGGTTTGATTAGAAAATATTTGCTTGATCTGCCAATATTAGTTTAGCTATAAAAGTTATCTGGTTCCCATAGTAACAAGCTTTACTTAGTTTGGGGCTAGTTTGTGGCTGTGTGAAATGTCCGGCATTATTTATTATTTATATATTTATTTTTCTATGAAGCCTAAAAACTTTGGTTTCAGGGTTTGACACTCTCGCTCATACAAACATACTTTTCTTATTCTATAAACTTTTTTCTTAACAATTATTCCATAACTTTTCAGGTGGTGCTTCAAGATCTGGATATATCAAGCTTAGCACCCAGAAAACCCGACTGGGACTTAAAAAGGGATGTAGCTAAGAAACTTGAGAAATTAGAAAGAAGAACACAAAAAGCAATTGCAGAACTTATCTGGGAACGGCTAAAACATGGAAACGAAGATGACTTGAGTGCTATGGTTGCTATGACTGATAACAGACTTGTGGAAGAGGACTGATCTAGTCAGGTAAGCAGAGGTGTAATGCACAATACACCCCCATGCGGGACGTCAGTGCAGATCTTATTCTCCCTACCCTAGAATTAGAATTAATACTGATTTAAAATAATATATATGTATGTATTGTCAACAAATTTAGACAAACGGTTCTGCTTGTAATCCAGAATGATAATCTGGTTTTATTTCAAACGAATGTTTAATTTGGAAATCCATCGTTTTGAACATATCACACTGCTTAAGTGCCCTATCACACTGGCGATTTGCGAGCGTGTTTCCAGCGGATTCCAAGATGCCACAATATGTGTGAAGGTAAATTTTTGTATTAATTATTGAAATGATTACTATTCATGATCACAAGCAGAGCAGTTCAAAATTGGTTGACATTTTACAAAATCACCATTAATTAAGTTTGAGGTAAGCTTTTAATTTTAGCCCTTAATGTCTTCAAATTTTAATATCAAAGAAAACAGGTAGGATGGTTTTGAATAATACTATTAATAAATTATTTAAAATACAATTTATTTTAATTGCAAGCCAAAATATATTTTAATATCACAGGATACAAAATCATTATCTATATATTATACCTAAAATTATTAATACACTTTATTTTGATGATTATAAATATTTATGATGTCAGTCTGTTAATTTAACTAATTCTAGGCACCTAAACTAGATTAACTAATGCCAAACACATTCTAATAAAGCTACTTAGCTAAAAATGAGTTTCTTAATTATTTTACTTATAGCTACATGGTAGGTCTAAAGCAGTCCTACTCTAGATTATAGGGTAGGGATGTTGTACTAACAGCACTATTTTAGGTGTACTTAATGCTAAAGAACATTTTAGCATAGCAAGTAGCGATCATTCCAATTTTGACATTCCAGGTGACTTACCACAAAATAGTTATTATGATGCTACTCAAACGCCATGCAGTGCACAGCTTAGTTTTTCGCCACTTTGTAAGTAATTCTTAAAAAGTCAATCGCGACATAGGTAGGTACATCATGTATTTAGTTTAAAAAATATTCTGTAAAAAATGGCGGTTTGTTTGAACCAAATAGCTTTTGAACTGCATCGCAATTAGTAGATCGTAGTAAGCTTGCAGAACTAGGGTGCTCCATTTACCCTGATAGCTAGCCTTATTATTTAGTAACTAGCTGACCCGCCCGCGGCTTCGTACGCGTGGTTTGTCAATAAAACATTACCCTCTTTCTGTGCAGTCGCGTAAAGTGTATCCTATGTCTCAAGTCCATTCATAATCTATCTAGGTATATATGTATGTACCAAATTCCATTGAAATCGGTCGAGCCGTTAAGTCGGGAAAAGGTAACAAACAAACAGAGAGACTAGAGTTACTTTCAAATCGGTATGTACGTAGATTATAACCTGGATTAACACATAGGTTACTTTTTGTTGACACTCTATCTGTTGCTGAAAACTGCATTAAAATCCGTTGAGTAGTTTAAAAGATCTAAGGTAACAGAGAGCGGAAGAAATTTCATTTTATACTATGTAAAAACAAGCAGTGACGGATTTACACATTTCCGAAGGCTGTAAAATTTTTGCCGTCTTTGAATCCAACAATTTAGTTAAAATTGCACAAGAAATAGTTATGGGTAGTTATTGAATGTGCAATGAAAGGGAAGAGGGAAAAGCCATCGGAAAGATGACTTGTGGACTTCTTTCCTCAAAACATCAGAAAACCGCCGTACGCAAATATTAAAAAATAAAAACCAGCCGAGTGCGAGTCGGACTCGCGCACGAAGGGTTCCGTACCATTATCTATAAAAACAGCAAAAAAAATCATGTCTGTTGTATGGGAGCCCCACTTAAATTATTTTAACTATTTATTTTATTCTGTTTTTAGATTTGTTGTTATAGCGGCAACAGAAATACATCATGTGTGAAAATTTCAACTGTCTAACTATCACGGTTTATGAGATACAGCCTGGTGACAGACGGACAGATAGATAGACAGGGTTCCGTTTTACCCATTGGGTACGGAACCCTAAAAACGGTCCCCAAATTTGCCTCCCCTAAAATCTGCCGCCCTAGGCTCAAGCCCACTCAGCCTGCTGATAACAAGCCAACAAGAAACCAAACAAAAGGTATAACAAATTCGCTTTTGATACATTTCCAGAACTGTCATGCCCTTTTTTTCTCTTCGTGGGTTTAGTGGTCGCTTCCTCGTCGTCAATTTCGTTGTAGTTGAAGTAACTGTTGTCAATATTGTAGAATACAACTCGGTCGCCTATGGGCTGTATGGGACGGAAGTTGTGAGTGATCTTTCCGTTCGCTGATCTCAGCTCTCTGAATGCTTCAATCTGGAAATACAAGAAAACTTAATTATAATACATGTTTTGTTATATACGACATTAAATGAAAACACGGGTAGGGCTAATGGCTAGTATTGTAGTAAATAGGTTTTTTTCAAATTCATTGCCATAGAAAATTTTAAATTCATAAGCAACCTTAATATCTAATCTGATCTAACTAGCCCGTGTGATCCCACTGTAGGGAAAAGGTCTCCCTTCCCTTTTGGCCAGCGCGGAATATCAAGATCGCAAAGAACCTAATAATTATATCAAAGAAACAGCCTGTATAAAATAGGGGGGCTGACCTACGCTGCGCTTTCCAGGGCGTGGTCTCCATTCGAGAAACTTTCTGCCCCAACGGCCGTCAGTTCTTTGGGCTATGTGCCTGCCCACTGCTACTTCAGCTTGCTAATCCTTTGTGTTATTTATCTATTATTATGGGATAACCCGTAATTGCAGACTATTTATGGTAAGTTACATCACAAGTTAGCTAGATTAAGGACGTTGCTGTTCTGTAATTGATTAGAACCATATTCTCAGCTTCGTCCGCATTAATCTGAGGTAGGTAGGTACTAGGTACCTGATTAAGGTGCAGCTTTTCTCACGATGTTTTTTTCTTCTCTATTTTAATGTAAGCAAGTGTCGTGCACTAATGGATTTTTCTACTACATTAATGTACTGCGCATTTACCTAGAATAGGGACGGAATTTCAGACAAATCACAAAAGTTAAAGCAGGGTGCCAATAGACTGTCATAAAATCTATACCTGAGCCTCGGCCCTCGATTCTGTTTGTTTATGTTTCGATCTGGAGTACGGCACTAGAAACAGGTTACAGCCTGTTTGTTTATTTAGCAGTGTTGATACGAGGATTTTAGGATTTATAGGGCTTTTACACTGATTTATCTATCTGGTTTATGCATGTTAATTATGCGGTTTTATCTACATTGTGTAGATCAAGATATATTCATCAAACAATCCACCTTTGATACGTCTTTATGTTTACCTATCGTTGGTCATAAGGCAGGATTTGACTAAGTCAATAGAACTATACTGCCATCAGTTGGCTCAGTGTTATTTCTAATCATCATTATCATCGTCATATCCGCCATAGGCATCCTCCATAGATTTCCAGCCATATCATGACTTCGGAAGTTCGGAACATGGTGGAAGTAGTCAGAGAGCCTTGGTACGTGAAATATCGCTTCCGTCGTAAGGCAGAATTTTCAAAAATGAGATAGGATGGCTCTTGGCAAGTACATTGGCTCATACCACCATGTATCAATAAGATACATGGTTCTATTACCTGTTCATGAGTGAGCCTCACAGGCTGTTCAAAGTCCAGCCATATCACGACTTCGGAACACGGTGGGGTAGTCAGCGAGCCTCGGTACGTGAAGTATCGCTTCAGGTCGTAAGGGAGAATGTTCAGGAACGAAAACGGATGGCTCATGATGACTGTGGTATGAGGGTCGGTGACATTACCCAGCGCTGAGACTATGTCATCGTAAGCTGGGTGCTGGTGGCGGTCCAACTGGAATTATAAAGTTTTTATAATATTTTAAACTGGTTTACTGAAAAATAGAGCATGTTGGTGTTACAAGCAACACTTGTTAGGGAACTTGTTTGTTATTTGAAACAATCTTCAATCTAAGTTTCTCGGACATTAGTAAACATTTTGAAGATTTGTGAAATTATATCCCAGGCATTACAGCGGTTGCGTCATTTACCCAGCTATGATTGTAATTTGCTACTAGGTGATACATGAATCATTTACTTTTGATAGATGTCAAAGCCAAATTTTAATATCTGTGACATTTTAGACAGCAATTTGTACGAGAGATCATAAATGAGCAGAGGAGTAATATCGCTAAAGAGCTAGCCTCTGAAAACAAAAGAGCCAAGCGTCAGCCCGAGTTTCATAATTGATCGAGCGAAGCAAGATCTCCAAATTAACTTGGGCAAATCGGCGTTGTATGTATGTAGGTATGTATGTTTTTTGTCCGAGGATAACTTTCGAAGCGTTTATCCGATCATCGTGAAATTTAGTATAAAAGTAGGTAATGATGGCATAATTTTGGTGTGACTCAATGAGCTAAAAACTTTGGGGGGTTATTGAGATATTGGGGTTCAAGAGGGGTAAAAAAAAAATGAAAATGAGACTATTAGGTCAAGTGAGACGTCAAATAAAAGTTCTTCATTTCGACCCCGTTTTTATTTTTAGTAAAGTTTTTGTAGTTTTTGAGTTATTAGCCATAATAAAAACCAAACATTGACAAAATTCACACCAGTAAACCCACAGTGCTGTAATTTGGTATGCGTGTAGCTTAAGTATCACAAATATAGGTAAAAGTCCGAAATCTAGAATAACTGCAATTTGTACCCCAAAAAAGGGTAACCAATTAAATGAACTCCCGTTACTGTAATTTGAATGAAACTGTAGGTCAAGTTTATTTGATATTTATTTCGATAGTCAAAGATTACGAATAATATTTTTTTTGTTTTTATGGTAGACTCGGGAGATCTCAGTGCGGGGCGAACCACTAGTTATCTAGATTCTTGAAATATCTGGTTATTGAACCCAATCTACAAGTAGTCAGTAAGGCTATATAAAATATAAAGCTAAGTAAACACGTGAAATGTGGCAACAGAATTGGGTATAAAAAAACATGTTTTGTCACGTTGATCAAGATAACAGTTTACCTCGTAGAAAAAGGCCAGAACCGTCAATCCGTCGACATGCTTCACAGCTTCCGGTACGGTCTTGTACTCTTCTTTGAAGAAAACCATATGGAGCTCCATTGGGAAACTGAAACACAGGAATTAATATTACAAAGACAATACTTCAACATCATCATCCGCAGCCTGACTTCACCCACTGCTGGATATAGGCCTCTCTTTGCGTGTTCCATTCTCCACGGTCCTGTGCCAGTTCCATCCAGGTTCGACCCGCTATGCTTGCTACATGGTCTGCCTATCTCACTGCTGGACGACCAACGTTTCAGTACCGTGTTAAAAAAGTTTGACGATATACAGGGTCTGATGCAGGAGCCAGGAGGGGGATAAACAGAACTCCTAAATGAATTACAGTATACGGGTCGTATTTAGGTAATGGTTTTTGTGAGATGTTTGACGATGCATGTCTACCAGGGTCTGATAATTAGGAATTAACTGATTAACGGAATCCCTGAAAGATGTCGGTCGTAAAACTGATAAAACGATTGGTACTATCTAGCAATCTTCGTTTGAATGATGCTATTTTATTTAGCTAGCGTGAAACTCATCTACGAGAGCTTCAGCAAATATGGTCGTGACCTATATTTTTTATTTATACAATTAATTTACCTCAAGTTAGGTAGCAATTTATAACACCTCTAAAAGTAAAAATAGATGTTGCGTTGCGACTTTCCTGTGTACAATTATTACTTTAATGGGAAGAACCACAGACTAATCCAGCCTAAGGCAGGCATCGACTGCATGCTTGACCTTGCGTCATAGATTTGGGTTCATTTACTTTACTGGAAATATGTTTCCCCAAGCGTCATTCCTTGTGTCAGTCGTAGTTGACCCAAGAAATTATGCCTATTGATTTCCTGAAAAAGACTTGAATATGGATACGCACTGACGCCACTGTTGGCTTACTAAAACATCCGTACCAACCAAGTACCATTTGATTGAGCGATTAGAACCTGACCTTACTTGATTTTTAGATGGGTCGACGATGTTAGGCTAAATAGCTTTTTAGTTATTAATAAATCAGTTGACCACACACACGGGGATTCCCTGGTTAATGGGTATTAGGAGTACACCATAGTACCACAACACCCACACCCAGAACACAAAATTTGATAATTGTGCTAAAATTTGTCCTAAAGCAGGTATTGCACCCCGCAACATCTTACGTCACAGTCGCACCACTCGCCCACCGCACCACAGAGGTAATACATTTTTGTCGCTATTCTTTCATACATCAAAAACAACATTA
The DNA here is from genome assembly GCA_963924445.1 of Philereme transversata. Classification (NCBI taxonomy): domain Eukaryota; kingdom Metazoa; phylum Arthropoda; class Insecta; order Lepidoptera; family Geometridae; genus Philereme; species Philereme transversata. Next base: position 14,075,570 of record OZ004353.1, read on the forward strand.
TTGATTTTTTCTAGCTATCCCGAGATTCTAAGATGCAATACGTGACGAAGAGAATCTTAAATATTTTACAAAAATCTGACGAATTTGACGACCTCCGTGGCGCAGTGGGCGTATATCTGGCTGAGACGCAGGAGGTAGCGGGTTCGATTCCCGCCACGGAACAAATGTTTGCATGATCTACAGATATTTGTTCCGTGTCTGGGTGTTTTTCTATTTATTATAAGTATGTATTTACAAAAAAAGTATATAAGTATTCTATCAGTAATCTGGTTCCCATAGTACAAGCTCTGCTTAATTTGGGGCTAGTTAGCGCTGTGTGAAATGTTCAGCAATATTTATTTATTTATATATCTACCTACCGACTTCAAAGTTACCTGGAATATTCACACTGAAAAATACAGTCGAATTGAGATCCTCCTCCTTTTTTGAAGTCGGTTAACTTAACAAAACTCTCATCAAACTACCCTCGAAGTATATCCTTTCCAATAAAAAAGAATCATCGAAATCGGTTGGCGTGATATTGAGTTATTCGTCCATTTGTCGCGCATATACTTAATACAAATTTAAGACATATATAGTTTTCTCATGGATGCCATTGTCAGAACTGGACCAAATTAAAATAGGACCACACGCGAAGCACCAGGTTTCAAATAAAAAAAGAATCATCAAAATCGGTTCTCCTAGTCGAAAGTTCTGAGGTTACAAACATTAAAAAAATACAGTCGAATTGAGAGCTATGATTACTCACGAGAATCCTTACCTTTTATGGTTGATTTTGTCTTCGGAACCGAAGGTGTCATTATCGCCCCAGTGGAAGTGCATTTGGCTGAAGACATAGTCGCCCTCTAGTGGACCGCCTCGGACCCGAGGGTGAGGCTCATTTCGAACCTCGATCAGCACTGTAAGGTTTAAAGGAAAAATTATTGGAGATACCTAGTATCGTTCATAGGTCGGTTTATTAGTCGGTTGCAGTGGCATTCTACGTGACTGATAGCATGACTGACTATCTCGCCATTGTTCAACCTGTGGTACTTGTATAGGTAAAGTAACAGTTCCATCCTAGTCATGACCGACCGACAAACTAGGACTTCCTGGTCTTGTCAGGAACTACAAATACCTACCTTAATTGCAACACAAATTAGCAGAATATGCAAACAATTGATTGATTGATTGTAAATACTTTATTGCAACTTATAAAACTAGTACAAAGGCAAAAAAGAACAATGCTAAAGAGCATTCTCTTCCAGATAACCTTTGTGTATTATAGATAAATATGTGTACAGAAAAGGAAACTAATTAAAATTTGCACAAGACTAATAAAAATAGCATAATATAGGTAAACATAACATAAATAAACCTACTTAAAAACATTGGTGGCGATTCTGTTGTTTACGCTAACTAAAATTGTGTAACATACGAACAGTATTATTTTGTTTAAACTAAAGAAAATATGAAGAAGTGGTAAGGAAAGATTGGGCGTAGTAGAATACAGTCAATGCTGTACCGCCACACATATATTTTTAATCGTGATATTCAAGCGCTTAACCACTACCTCGGCTGATGGTAAGTGATGTAAGTTGCAAATTAGTCTGTATTAGCCTATAGATTCTCAATCTGAATGCTTCCACTGAAGTAGCCTCGAAATAGTTTGGTGGGACAATTGAATCGAATCGTCTCTCACAGAGGCCAACAAAGCCTCAACATACACTAACTTTATTAGACAAAGATAGTTACTGTTCTTAAATTGCAATGTTGTGAGGACCATCTACGTTGCCTTGCAGGCAAGGTATCAAACACCAGTAACTGAGTATTTCTGGAGTTTCTTCCCTGTTGATCTCTTATTGTTTGTTATTGATCGAGCGAAGCGAGATCTCCAAATCAACTTGGGCAAATCGGCGTTGTATGTATTTATGTATATGTATGTATGTTTGTTTGTCCGAGGATAACTTTCGTAGCGTTTATCCGATCATCATGAAATTTGGTATATAGATTTGGTGATAGCACAATTTTGGTGCGACTCCATGAGCTAAAAATAATGTGTGTGGGGGGGGGGGCGGGGGGTTGTTGAGATTTTGGGGTTCAAGAGGGGTAAAAAAATGAAAATGAGACTATTAGGTCAAATGGGACGTCAAATGAAAGGTCTTCATTAGTACATTTGAGCCCCGTTTTTATTTTTTGTTTAATTATTTTAGTTTTTGAGTTATTTACCCATAATAAAAACAAAACTTTGACAAAATTCACAGGGTACACCAGTGACTCCACAATGCTAAAATTTGGTATTCGTGTAGCTTTAGTGACACAAATATAGGCAAAAGTCTGAAATCCAGAATAACTGCCATTTGTACCCCAAAAAAATATAACCAAGTTACAAGAACCCCCGTTACATCTAATTTGAATGAAACTTTAGGTCAAGTATTGGTTATGCATTTCGTGGCACCAATTTATTAGTCAAAGATTAAAGCCGGCATGCACAAAGATGACTAAACGTATTTAGCGACTAAACATGTTTAAATTTGAAGTATTTGTATGATTTGACAACTCTTTAAATCATATTTAGCCACTAAATACGTTATACGGGAGATTCGTGAGATCTCAGTTCGGTGCGAACCACTAGTTATTCTTATGCTATCCTTATACAAGCAGGGGCATAAATGTGTTTAGTCACCATGTGTGGACTTATAATCGAAATAAATGTTGCTGCCCAAACTACAAAACTGATTGCATTTATGTACATTATGATAACTGATCAGGCAGTCCTATTGTACCGCCAACGCGCCTCCTGCATTTGTATGCAGTGGGCCAGTTATTGTCCCGTTGACCTAATCACAAATTCGTAAGAAAATCTAACAGAGCCTATTTGAATGTGAATAACGTAGAATTTAACATTCAAATTACCAGTAGGTTAGGGTCCAATATTGTCGCATGTATCTAACGTCAATAGGCGATTCTTAGTATCTAACCTATTTTAATTCTGAAAACGATATTCCTCATAAAATATGAATCAATAATTTTCCTTGGTTACTGGTGTGTTGAGTTGAGTAGCGTCGTCTTGTCTTGTTTGTGGAACTTCCTATACCTACTATGATGTTGACGACCTCCGTGGCGCAGTGGGCGAATAGCCGGCTGAGATGCAGGAGGTAGCGGGTTCGATCCCCGCCGCGGAACAAATGTTTGCATGATCTACAGATATTTGTTCCGGGTCTGGTTATTTCGCTAATATTATAAGTATGTATTTACAAAAAAAATGTATAGGTATAAGTATTCTATCAGTTATCTGGTTCCCATATTACAAGCTCTGCTTAGTTTGGGGCTAGATAGCGCTATGTGAAATGTCCAGCAATATGTATGTATGTACTTATTGTGTGTACTTACCTATTGAAAGTGTATTTTCTTTTATATGTTTATATTTATTGGTGTGCAATAAAGAAATTATCTAATCTAATCTTATTTTTAGCATCTATCTTAGTATTTTGAGCTAACTCATGGTAAAGAGTATTTTGATTTGCTTCATGATTAGGTATTCTATATGTATTAGTTATGTTTACGTGATAACGATAGTAAACTAAGAAAGAAAACATTGTTAGAAAACCTATAGCTAATTTCTAAGGCATGTGTGATGTTCACACTTTAGATCTTCTTTTCGGTAAAAGTAGAGTTCGGAAAAAATATTCTATACTAGCTGTTGCCCGTGACTTCGTACGCGTTACACTATTGATAGTGTGGGTACTGAATGCAACTTGACTTGACTCCCCATTTTTATTCCATGGGACCTGATTTATGGGATAAAAATAAATAAACAAACATCCAAACTTTCGAATTTATAATATGTGATTTCGATGGGTCAAACATACTAATCCAAGCTAATATTATAAATCGAAAGTAGCTCCCTTTGTTTCTCTGTATCTCTGTCTGTTTGTTACGTTTTCACGACTAAATGGAAGGACCGATTTTAATGAAATTTGGTACCTATACAGTGTGTCCCTGGATAAAGTGCAACCCCGAAAGGGGGTGAAACTAGATCAAAAATTATCGACAAAAAAATTGAAAAAAAAAAATTAAAAAAATTTAGTATATACTTTATTGATGAATTAAAATTTTTATTGCTCACTAATGACTCTATTTAATAAAAAAATGATTTCTTCCAAAGTAGTAGGTCTATTTTGTTAAAATAAAAACCATAATCATGTCAGATATGTGACGATGACGATAAAATAACAAATAACTCACAAACAAGTGGCTATCGTGACTTAAAGTTTAATTTTTGTATTAAAATTACATTTTTTAGGCTGTTTTTTTCCAATAAACTCCAAAAATCTTAAAATTAAGCCTATAATACTAGAAATTTTTATGACTTTTTATTATTGTCTATCATAATAGCTTTTAAATAAAATAATAACCTACGTTCTAACATAAAAAATGTGCTGGCTAGGAGCATTTAAAGTTGACCACTGATTACGTCACCACTCAGGTAGAGACCCTTTTTTAACTTATATTGTTGTAGATTATGGTCGCTGGGCCTGTTCTATGAAAGATGAAGGGTGGGGATCGAAACAGGACTCACAACAAGGCACGCCAGTCGCTCCGATATTCTCGCCGCTGCTACCGCCTACCGTACCTTACTGCGCCTTCAAGTTTTTGTTACGTTGTTTTGCTTTTGTTTTGTTTTTGACTTTTTGTTACGTTTTTGACTGTACTTTGTTGTGTTGTGGAGATGCCGCGATTGACTGAGTTCTCTCCGCGAGAAATCGCTGACATCCATTATTATTATGGTATGTCACGTGGACACACAACAGTCGCTCGTTCTGCATACATAAATGCGTTTCCGAGCAGACTTATACCGTCAGCACGAAATTTCCAAGAAGTTCACCGAAAGTTATCCAACATCGGACTTGGATTAGCAAGAGATCGCCGTGAGCAACAAGCTACCATTATTGACCATTTCATAGAAGAGGCCGTTTTAAACGATTTGTTTGCTGATCCCACAACCAGCATTAGACGCTTAGCTTTGCGTCACGGTATATCAAAAACATCCGTATGGCGAATTTTGAAAAAGAAGGGATTGCATCCATACCATTATCAGCGAGTACAGCATTTGCATGAAAATGTAGACAATCGTGCAAGATGCGTAATGTCTACGTGGATTCAACAAAAAATTAGAAATAATCCACAATTCCTAAAAAAAATTTTATGGATGGATGAAGCGAAATTCACCCGGAATGGAATCACAAATTGCAGAAACTTACATGTATGGTCCGAGGAAAATCCACACCTAAAGAGGGCGTCTACTTTTCAAGTGCAATTTTCAGTTAATGTATGGGCAGCTCTAATAGACGACACGCTGATTGGGCCAGTTATTTTACCCGCAACATTAAATGCCGAAAGTTTTTTAAACTTATTAAGAGACGATCTGCCACTACTGCTGGAAGATGTTCCGCTGGCTACAAGGCAACAGATGTATTTGCAGATGGACGGATGCCCTGCGCACTACGGGCGCAATGTGCGAAGTTTTTTAAACGAAAACTACGCTAATAGGTGGATCGGCCGGGATGGACCAGTCGGGTGGCCGGCACGTTCACCTGACCTGACACCCCTAGACTATTTTCTGTGGGGTGTTATGAAACAAAGAGTCTACAGAACGACCGTAGACACCGAGGCAGAGTTACAAGATCAAATCATGCGATGTGCCGATGAGATAAGAAGTGACCCAGAGATGGTGCTTAGAGCCACACAACAAATCGCTCTTCGTGCGGCAATGTGCCTACAACAAGAAGGAAGCCATTTTGAGCATTTAATGCATTAAACAAAACCCTTATTTCATACTTACATGTAATAAGTTAAATAAAAATGTTGTAACTAAAATTTGATTTTTAATACTACCTGAGCAGCAAAAAAAAACGTGTCTCTACCTGAGTGGTGACGTAATCAGTGGTCAACTTTAAAAGCTCCTAGCCAGCACATTTTTTATGTTAGAACGTAGGTTTTTTTTTATTTAAAAGCTATTATGATAGACAATAATAAAAAGTCATAAAAATTTCTAGTATTATAGGCTTAATTTTAAGATTTTTGGAGTTTATTGGAAAAAAACAGCCTAAAAAATGTAATTTTAATACAAAAATTAAACTTTAAGTCACGATAGCCACTCGTTTGTGAGTTATTTGTTATTTTATCGTCATCGTCACATATCTGACATGATTATGGTTTTTATTTTAACAAAATAGACCTACTACTTTGGAAGAAATATTTTTTTTATTAAATAGAGTAATTAGTGAGTAATAAAAATTTTAATACATCAATAAAGTATATACGAATTTTTTTTTAATTTTTTTTTCTATTTTTTTGTCGATAATTTTTGATCTAGTTTCACCCCCTTTCGGGGTTGCACTTTATCCAGGGACACACTGTATAAACAGATTGATACATAGGCTACTTTTTACCCGACTGCGCATATTTTTATTGATAAACTACGCGTGCGAAGCCGGGGGCGGGTCTGCTAGTATGATACTAATCGGGTAAGATTTGCACATGCTGCAAAACAATGCGATGCTGACGCTAGTTGCAGATAAAGCTAGGCATAAAACGATGAAGTTTACACAGCTGCTGCAAGTACAATAGGCGTATGCTGATTATTTGCCAAACCCACCCGTGTGTCCATTGTTGGTGACGTGCACATCATCGATAGAGTCATCGAAGCCTGTAAACACGATGTCCGGCAACGTGACCTGCTTCACTCGTAGCAGGTTGATATTGATGGGGCTCTGGTGCTTGCCTGTGCACTCGCGGTACCTCTCGCCCCAGTACGATGGACCTGAACATTTCAAAAAAATAATTGAGAGAGTTAGAATAAAAACACAAAACAGAAAGAATGGTAAGAAAAAAGTTGCGGTTGAATGGAATGGGACCCGTGACTTAACTGAAGACTACGAGTAGCCGGAAATCTCAGTAGGAATTTCCTGAGACTCAAATAGACGGAATATTTAACGTTTGTCGTTAGTTGTCAGTTTTCTTATCATGATTGCGATTACTTAAAAACTCAACACTAGTAAACTCAAAAATTTAGTTTGTTTAATATCTCCTATATTAAACAAACTAAATTTTTGAGTTTACTAATGGCGGGTTCCTATTTCCGTCGGTAACCGACTACGACTCGTATCTCCTTGAAAAAGTGGCAAACTAGTGTCAACTTTTGACACGTTTTCGAGGAGAAACGAGTCGTAGCCGGTTACATATAGGATATAGGAACCCGCCATAAGTAGATGAATAGTCTATGATCCAAAAATAAATGACAACCGACAGATGACATTAAAAATTTAATACCAATTCTAATATATAAGAATCAAAGTCTGTCAGTCAGTCAGGACGACTGACTGACAGACAACGCACAGCCTAAACCACTGGTCGTAGAAACTTAAAATTTAGAGGGTATGTTTGTCTTGATGCGTAGGGGTGTACTAAGAAAGCATTTTTTGAAATTCAACCCCTAAGGGGTTTAAAAGAGGTTTTACGTTTGTATGAAAAATAGTGGTTCCTGGATTTATAAACTTGAAACTTGGCAAATATATTTTTTAACAAAAATAAGAGAAGTAGTATATTTTTGTTTTTCAAAAATCATCCCCTGGGTGGATGAAAAAGGTTGTTGAACTTTGTATGGAATAAAACATTATTCCTGAGGTTAATACACGTAAAACTTTGCAATACTTATCAAGGTACACAATGAAACATGGCAAGTTACCTTTTTCGAAAATCACCCCCTAGGGTTGAAAAGGGATGTTGTAGTTTGTTCTAAAACAATGTTAATTGCAATTACGAACGTATAACTTTGCATAAATGCTTTTTATAGGTAAATAATGAAACATTTTATCATGGTAAGATCACCAGGGTCTGATGATGGAGCCAGGAGAGAATCTACAGAACTCATTAATGGATAACAAGAGATGTATCGTGTTTGGGTTCTATTTAAATGTTCTTAATGAATGAATGAAATACTCTTTACTGTAGGTACACCAAACAAAAATACAATAACAAAGGAAATAAACGATAAATAACGGTACAATGGGCGGCTTAATCAACAATATTATCATCAATATATTAAATAATCGTTACGGGTTCTGACAGACTGACTGAAAATCAACGCACAGCGTAAACCGCTAATTTTACGAGACTTGAAATATTGAGTAGTAGCAGGTAGTAGTAGTGTAACGCGTACGAAGTCGTGGGCAACAGCTAGTACCAATATAATGCGTCCTGATGTCACTGTATACATTTTGAGCAAAACTCTACGTAGGTATATATGAGTACCTAAAGGTTATCTGGTAGAGATCGCTATTTAGCGATAAAATCGCAAATTGTTACCTAGGTAAAAATATCTATAAACGATCGAATGAATCCGAAAATAACGCTATTGCTTGTAGTCCAAGTGTTTCGAGAAATACTTATACGATCCGGATGTGGTCGTGACTCAACCGATGTACTTACTTATAATACGTACCTACTTAAGCTTAGTGTTAGGTATCCAACAATCTAAGGAATTTGATTCTTATTGTCATAGATACAGCACGACTACATATTCTAGAATCGGATCTTGAGGTACCTAGTACCATACAAACCGTCATGGAAATCTAAACAAAACACGCATACAATTTGCAGTATCCATATTTAATTAGCAGGTATTATCTTGATTAAATCAACTTATTAAGATTCTTCTAATCCGATAAAAACTAAATACGTAGGTACATACATACCTATAGATCCATCATATCCGAAGTCCTCGCCAAGTGTGAGTTTGGGAACTGAAAAAAACGAACATTAGTTAATTCTCTTTAGAATTTCCTAGAATACCTTTTTTGTCTCATAATTCCTACTTGATGTATTGCGGTGACAAACCTCGTGTTTTAAGGTTGTAGTACTTTAGTTTTTGCGTTATGCTTGTACAAACAACCGACCGGCTAACAAATTTCGATTTAGGTTCAGTGACTGTATACTTTAAGAGGAAATCCGGGAAGCAAGACATTTGGAAAATAGGTATTTAACAAATCTATTGCTGTCGCGCTGTGCCCTATATGCCCTATGTGCGTGCGATAGAGACAACTGTAGGTCGGACTGATTATACCTATTTAAAATAGACGAAATCACTGTTTTGTAGTCCCCTGTTTCCTCCTCCAAATATGGACCGAATTTAATTTTTTTTTTTCAAATAAATAATAAACAGGGCTTTGGCTATGTTTGTATGTTTCATTTTTTTATATTTATATTCGTCAAACTTGTTTGCTCGATGTCTGAAAAGGGGCAGTAAAAATTATCAATTTCTGTGACTTTAGAAGGTTCCTAGTTCTTATAATAATTAATTTATGGAGAAAAACTAAACATATGGACATGACCCTGGTACTTGTAGATTGTATGGTACTAAAATATTTGCTCTAGTGTCACTATCCAGAGAGGAAACAGGGGACTACGTTTGTATGGGCGAAACGCAGCCCAGATTTCCTCTTAAGCTCGAGCTTTACTCGAAATATAGTGATTGAAACAATTGGACATCCCGAAATGTAGACAATAGTTTCTCGATACCTACTAAAAGTAGTTTCTATTCTAGTTAGGTATCGTACTGTACTTTCACCCAGCAAGGAAGTCCCTTGATGTAGCCGGATCTAAGTAATAACACCAATGTTTCCATTAAGTAGGTATATACTATATAATATACGATTATGTACGTTGGACTAGCGGACATGTTCTGTGAGAACGTGCCTTTGTGTTCATTCATAAGTACCGGAACATTGTTATTACGATTATCAATCAAAATGATCCACATTCCTGTTCTGTATTGTACAGTTAAGTACAAACTGCTGAGTACAAAACTTGGTAAATAAATGTAGGTACTATGTCCATATCTTTCCTGCGGATTAGAAGGATGGTAGGTAGGTAATACAAGCATACTCCTAGGCACTAGCAGCTATGACCTTTATCCACCTAGAGCTACTTGCTACCATCCGCTTTATAAATCACACTAATATTATAAATGTGAAAGTTTAGATGTTTGTTTATTTATTTGTTTGTTTGTTACTCAATCACGTCGTAACGGCTGATCCAATTTCAATGAAATTTGTTATATACGTAGAGTATAACCTGGATCACCACATAGGCTACTTTTTACCCCATAAATCCAGGTCCTATGGGATAAAAATGGGGTGTCAAGATCAACAGCGAGTTTAGCTTTATTTCTAGGTTACCTACACATTTAGTAGTGTAACGCGTACGAAGTCGCGGGCAACTGCTAGTCATCTATACTTGATAAATGTAAAAGTTACATATTCATCCTATAATATAAACCAGTAAAGTATGGGCAATGTTATAAAAATAAGAATTTTAAACTTCGATCAACAATGATCGAAGATTTTAAAGAATGTTTGTATTTAATATTTACTTATTAGGCTAAGCCACACACATAAACAATACAAAATAACAAATCATTTTTTTTTAACATTTCTATAAAATGTGTGCCAACGAGAGGCATGTTTAGCATTTGCAATTAATTACTAGACAACAGTTAGGTAAGTAATTAAAAAAACATAAACAGAAAATAACATTAAAATAAAAAACAAACACAATTCTAAAATAAAGAACAAAGAGATAATGCTGTTTAATCAGACTGATAGTCTTGATGACCACCAAGATATTGGTGCAGTAGTTTGTTCCTAAAAATTAGTAATGATTCACTGAACGGATCTAAATCTGGTAAGTTTCGAAATTAAATACAAAGTAAGGAAAAGTTTTTTTTAATTATTTAGTTAGCATTATGCCGATGTAAAAATAGATATTTTGTATTCAATTATACTTCAGTCGTAGGCCTCAATAAAAACAGAGCCCTATCAATTCTTCACCTTGAAAAGTGCGATGTCTTTCTCACCTCGTCGTGCCTTGAATTCAAGGCATTCATTTTTATTTGGCAATTTTTTCTGCTGCTTTATAATGAGCCTTGAAACGCATTAGACATTTTAAACTGTTGCTCCGATATTGGTGTTATGATTTTAGTTTTTTATACAACCTAACCTAACTCATTCATGGTTTGATTTACGAACTTACCTAGCTGTTCTTAAGATGAGCTAGGTTACCTATCCAACGTTCCACTCAATCACATCTTGCATGGGTGATTATTAGAGTAATATTTTTTGTTTTAGTCACGCGCTTCGACCACTACCTCACCTGATGGTAAGTGATGATGTGATCGAAGATTGAGCCCGCTTGCCTAGAAATAACTTGTTTACTCTGGACTTGAAGACTCCAACATTATAGTGTTCCGGAAAAACATACGCCGGAAGTGAGTTCCACTCCTTACTCGTACTAAGCTAATCATTTGGTACATAGTAAGGTGGTTTCCGTGCTTCAGTTCTTCGGAAGGAACGTTAAGATGTCAGTGCCGGGCATAAAAAAATGATCAAGCCATGTCGGTAGAGGTTTTAGGGCGCTCATAAAACTTTCACACTAAAGTTAATCCTTGCTTATATTAACTTTTTACCAGCTTTCAATCTAAGATATAAGAAGTAAAAGTCGGTAACAGTTTGTGCAACGTTTTATAGACAATTTAAAATCAAATTAAAGAATTTTCACGGTTCCTTAGCATAAAGGTTCAACTTTTTCATCGTAATTGTTAACAACCGATCTAATTCAAATGATGTATACCGTATCGAGAAGTCACGCGTGACGATTTCATTGATAAAAATAAATGCAGCAAGCACAATAATAGTAATGACCTTTTATTCTTGCCAATAGCCCCGGCTGTATACTTTGGGCAATAGAAATCATATTAGAATATTGAGATTGGCAGTGGCGATCGGATACAATTACCATAATAAGGTTTGCGATAATTTACAATCTTATTTATAGCTGTCGGCAATGGTTCGCAAAAACCTTATTGTGTTTATAGGCACAATCACCTTTGTTGTTTTGTTTGACAAAATGGTTTCTTTTCCTACTAATAGGTTTTTTATTGAATATTAGTGAATGCGTCCTTAGGGTTAAAGGTAAGGTTAAAACCACTTATTATTTCTTTCCGTGCAGGGAGCACGGAAAGAAATAATAAGTGGTTTTAACCTTTTTTCAACCTATATTTTAGGTTGATTTTTGCACCTACCGACATGATTTGCTGAATTAACAAAATAAAAATAGTTGAACTATCAAGGTAAATTTGACCTGATTATATATATTTAACTTAGTTATTTTGTTGACTCAACTTCGTTAACATGTTGACTATTACTAAATTATCAGTTAGACTTAGATTCGAATATGTATACCAAAAATGTTGTGTTGTTACCTCTTTTAGTGGTTGGTTTAACCTATTAATTTTTAAATATTTAATTTTTGTAGAAATAAATGTACTATATAGTTGATTAAAAATAATATATATTAAGTTAACGCAACTTAGCAGGAATCAACATTATGGAATTCAACCTATTCGTTTTTTCAGTGTGCAGTGTCTTGTATACGCCGCACTCCATTGTATCTCACTGCCATATTTGATTGATCTTTGATTTAGAAACATCCTATAACACTATCGTATACCCTGCTAATATTCATTGTACACGGTTTCATAGCAACGGTGGTGCGTTACCATACATTTAAAGGACAATATAAATCTGAGCCTTATTATCTAGATAGACAACCTAGTGGCCTGATAAAATCTGCTTTCACTGCAATGGGCTGGGCTTAAAGTGAGCCCAAAAGCGAACAATGGCTATCATTGTTTATTAGTAACACTGTATCCGTTCAAAGGAGCAACGCGTTGAGAATTGCCATTAAAACCGATTGTCTCACGTTTCAACTGTGAAACTGTTAGATGGTTTGCTCATTGTTAATAATAGCTACCGAAACTGTGAAGGCCCCGAAGAATTCGCATTGCTATGGTGGTATAAGACGCCTTGTTGTCATATCACCCGCAATAGGTGTCTATACTACAAAATAAAAATTTACAGAAGAGCGGCTCACACAGAACTAACACGGACATTGCCAGGAGCTGAAGTGGCCGTTGGGGCAGAAAGGTTCTAGAATGGAGACCGCGCACTGGAAAGTGCAGAGTAAGACCCCCCCCCCCCAAGGTTACTGGGAGCCGTTGAGTGCAGGCCGCACAAGATCGGTCCTATAATCAGCAGTTTACGTCTAGTAGCCGATATGATGATGATGATATTAGTCTCACCGCGATAGCCGATTATACCTCGCGATTTAACTTTTTATTTTATTGTTAAGATATCTGTTTTTATATCTTGTGATTATTGAAGGAAATGGGATTAAAAGCAAACCATAGAGAGCTAACCGCACATGATACTTTTTAACGGGGGAGGGACGGCGAGGTATGGCGTCCTTGCGCCGTCCCTCTTGCTTACCTCGCATACCGCCAAAATGGCCTGCGAACTATCTACTGCGCAGGTATGACCACGTGATCCACCAAGTCTCATCTTTGGCGGATTACAGGCACAAAATACTGAGAACAGAAAATCAGCATGTGTAACAATGCGCGCAGCCAAAGATGAGACTTGGCGGATCACGTGGTCATGCCTGCGCAGTAGATAGTTCTCAGGTCATTTTGGCGGTATGTGAGGCAAGCGGGGAGGGACGGCGAGGTATGGCGTCCTTGCGCCGTCCCTCTTGTTTACCTCGCATACCGCCAAAATGGTCTGCGAACTATCTACTGCGCAGGTATGACCACGTGATCTGTCAAGTCTCATCTTTGGCTGCGCGCATTGTTACACATGTTGATTTTCTGTTCTCAGTATTTTGTGCCTGTAATCAGTGAATGAAAGATCCTTGACTACTTTGAATACAATTAGGTAGTACCTAGTTTGTTTATAAACTCTATGTTAATGGAACATGTCCGAAACGGGTGCTTAACTGCTTAGACAAAACATATATTTGTTGATCAATTTACAGTCTGTAACTTATATTTAATTATAAACAGCCATTAAACATTTTACATTTACATTTAATCCGTACTAATATTATAAATTCGTAACTTTGTCCCTTTGTCTCTCTATCTGTCTCTTTGTTACATTTTCACGACTTAACGGCTGAACCGATTTCGATGAAATTTGGTATATAGATAGATTGTGATCAGGATTGAGACATAGGGATAGAGACTGCGCAGAAGGAGGGTAATGTTTTTACTAACAAAACACGCCAGCGAAACTGCGGGCGGAAGCTTGTAATATTATAAATTCGAAAGTAATTTAATATTTGTCTGTATGTTACGTTTCCACGACTAAATTACTGGACCGGTTTTGATTAAATTTAGTATATAGATAGATTAGCCGTGGATTTAAATATAGTCTACTTTATATTGACAAACCTCGCGTGCAGAGCCGCGGGCACAAGCTAGTAGCATATGCATTTATAATAGTCACATTCCATGGACCGCCACCTGCTTTATAGGGCGCCAAAATCTTCAATAAAAAATGTTCACCTACCTATTCATTTGATTTGGAACGCTTTAAACTTTAACACTCTCCCCACCCACCCCTTCTCAAACGTTGGAGGACAGGGGGCGCTACGTCAAGTTTCTGCCCTGGTTAGGAAAAATTCTTCTAAGCGACCTTGATTCTTCGACGGATTTTATCACGTACAGTGAAGTCGTGTCGACATAAATGGTCCCGCTCTAACGTATCTACAGTAAATTGCAGGTCCATTTTGATAAACGGAAGATAATTTATCACGGTAGTTATCTAAACGATTCTAAGGGTCGATAAACTATCATCGTTCTAGAATCTATCGCATATAAATGAACTGTGATATGTGGAAGTGCATTAAAATCAATCAATTGGAACAACCTCCATGAATTAAATAGCGATCCATGTAGGGTACGATGTCTCGACGCCACGCTACTCGTTGCCCGCTATCTGCATTATTTATCAAATAGCATTACCTGTTCTAATGATTTTCATAATAGGATGGAATTCCACGATACTACAGAACAAATCTAATTAAATAGGTTTAGTTTCGTAAATACTGTAACTAAAATTTAAATATAGCCAATGTCAATACAATTTTATTTAGCCTTTACGCGAGATTTTACGCTGATCTAAGAACTTAGTAATTGTTTTAGAGACGGTTTGCACTGGTGATTTTCTAGCGTATGCGTTCACGCAGCGTAATGTGTTGTGTCTCTGTAACGTGCAACGATCAGTTTGCGTAATGAACCCACTCATCGCCATTTAATCCTACTTCCAATTTAACGTCTATGTAGGTCTAGGTCTCTGGGTAAACGCAGAAACGTGGCGTATACGCTATGGTGCCTTCTTAGCGCTACTCAGCGCCTACGCAACGTCTGCGTGGCTCTACGAAGCGTCTACGTGACGGTACGCAGTCTACGTAGTGCCTACGGAGCGTCTACGCAAAGTCTACAGTGTCTACAAAAAGCCTATGCAGCGTCTAGGTTACAGTCCAAGGCTGAAAGGCACGGTACGTTAGATATAGGATAATATGAGAGACTCCGCTAAGCCTAGCAGAGTATACGCGAAGATTACACAGCGTCTTCCGTGGCACAGTACGTTGGGCTGGATAGAGGATGAAATGAGAGAACTGAAACTTAGCTTGAGAACTTTTTGAAATCTCCAGGTCGTATAAAAAAATGTCTATTGCCTATAAGACCATAATACCATGCAATCGAATCGGAGAAAAGAAAAATCAAACTAGGCTTTGTCTCAAGGAAGCGTATAAAAATCAATTCAAATACAGGTGAAGGTCATAACATATTGGTACGAAAAATATGTAAATCTTTAAACCAGTGTATTTTTTTTCTTTTACATAGACAAATCACGTTACTGATAGGAATAGGGCATAAAAACTCCAATTATGGACAACACTGACTGTTCTTACAGTTAAACTGTTTAAGGCGCCTGATAATGTGGTTATATTGCTTCGACGTGTTAATAATAAGTTATAGAGCTAATTTATACAGTGTCAATCGATTCTATACTCGACTATCTAAAGATAACCAACGTTTGCTCGTAATGAAGAACATAATTCCGTTTGACATCAGTAATTTATTAGTCATTACCGACTTCAAAGGCTCATTCAATTGATAAACCTATTAGGTACTATCGCATTTCTTGAAACTCTTACCTGTAGAAACGTCAATATTCTGAATCATCACATAAGTTTATAATAATAGGTAATCTGAAGTGCGAGTGCTTCAGAAAAGTGGTATCGTCATATACTTGTAAGTTATATACGGATTTATTACTCATCCGGAACGATATTATGTAATTCATAATTCATTTATTGTTTGTAAACCTAGGTACAAAAGATGGTTAAGCTTAATGTTGAACTATACTAGGTTTCGCCATTTTAGCGTAGAAACGTTATACATATTTTATCACCTAAATTAAAACAATAAAAATAAATCAAATACCCACATAATTAATTATAAAGTCAAAGGGTTTCGATATTTGAGTATAATTGATACGATAATAATAATAATGTCAAAATTATAATAAATGTCAGAACTCATAGTAATAATAATACATAAAAAAGTCTTAGAATAGATTCAAATCATAACATATTTAAAATGTCACATTATACATATAATAATTTAATATATATATATAATAATTACATAGTTAAAATAGAAATGAGAAAACTAGTCACAAATTTTATCCGTGTATGTATGACGTTGATGTACAGTACTGCCAGATGAATTGAGACCTGTTCCTCTATTTTGTTTTTTTATACAGGAAAATGGCCACTTGAAACGTGTTCTAAGATTCACTGCCATGCGTCCATCAACTTGAGACATACAGGTGTAAAGCCTCATGTGCTGGAAATTATCCTGTAAGATTGCGCTGATAATTTGTTAATTTTTTAGTCTGATGACTTATGTCTTCATCTGATTATACTATGACTTCTATGACATATAGGTACCTACAACGAGGGTAACCTACTAGATTTGGCCATAAAACTGTTAAAGTTCAAGGGTACCGATGAAATAAAAATACAATAAAACCTGAATTTAGAAGCAGGATACGAATTAGATGTAGATAACAAAATTACTTAAGTGTTAAAATGCTGAATTAATGACGGTATCTTTTATCTAAGTCCAAAATATAAAACAGATTTTCGGTAGTTTCTAGTCTATTCAAAAGCGCTAATCTTTTACGTTTTAAATTATCACAAAACAGTTTAATTTTTCGGAATGCTTCAATATTTATGACATATCTTCAAGATACCCAACAAAATTGAGCACTTTATGTAGGTATATTTTATGTATTTCGTTTATGTAAGTGTATTATTATTATTATTAATTTTTGTAAGTTTATTTTATGAAACCTGAGCTAATGTTTTTTACCGCTCTATTTTCTGGCGCTACCACTTTCTCCACACTACACAAAGGTTATCTGGAAGAAAATGCTAATTAGCATTAAGTTCACCTATGTATTATTTTTTTAGTGCAATAAAGAATGATTTAATCTGATCTAATCTAATATTTATGACACATTCAATGTACCTATATTTTTATGATTGATAATTATAGGTAGACACATCAGCTCTAATTGGTAAAGATGTTTTATCTCACGAAGGCGGGTTGGTATTAATAATTGTGTGTGTCTACACCACCACTGACAAGATAATAAGCGGGAGCGGGTCCAACCACACATCAGTAAGGGTTGTGATTGACCTAAAGTGACGCACGCAAGTGCGCGTGTCCATAGACATCACAACTATACAAATAGTGGTTCGCCCCGAACTGAGATCTCGCGAGTCTCCGATAAAAACACAAAAAGATTATTTGTAATCTTTGACTGTCAAAATAGTGCCCCAAAATGAAAAACCAAATCACTATACCTACAGTTTCATTCAAATTACAGGTAACGGAAGTTCATGTAATGTGGTTATACTTTTTTGGGATACAAATTGCAGTTATTCTGGATTTCAGACTTTTACCTATATTTGTGTCACTTAAGCTACACGCATACCAAATTACAGCCCTGTGGGGTCACTGGCGTGCCCTGTGAATTTTGTCAAAGTTCAGTTTTATTATGGCCAATAACTCAAAAACTATAAAGACTTTACTAAAATAAAAACGGAGTCTAAATGTACTAATGAACACCTTGATTGACATCCCACTAGACCTAATAGTCTTCATTTTTTTAACCCTCTTGAACCCCAATATCTCAACAACCCCCCCCCCCCTCACATTTTTAGCTTATTTAGTTACACCAACATTGTGCCAGCCCTTACCTACCTATGTATCAAATTTTAATCAAATTTTACGATGATCGGATCAACGCTTCGAAAGTTACACGGACAAACAAACATACATACAACGCCGATTTGCCCAATTTGATTTAGAGATCTCGCATCGCTCGATAAATGACACGCCCGCGATGCCTATACCCCTCTTATATTTATAGGTTAAGATAACAATTTCCATAAACACGTCGTGTGTAATAAAATCAATATTTTAGTAAACATACTTTTTGGAAATGATCCCAATTAACGCTGTCTTGACCTAAACACGCAGGGAGAAATTCTCTAGCTACTAATTATCAGACCGTTGCACGTAACGTTTAGCTATATTTAATCCTCGCCACAAAATGGCAAGTAAAAGTGAGATTGTTTCACCACTGCTTCGGCTTAAAAACCATTTGCCACGAAGTCCCATTTGTTCCGCTCGTGAAGATGAAAGATTACTCAATAATAGAAGTCTTTGGTTAAGCTTTTTTTGATTGTAAAGTATTTAACTTTAAACATTTCTACATCTTTACCCTTTCTAGTCAAGTAAAATAACTAGTTATTACTGTGATAGGTTTACGAATAAGTAACACAAAAGTTTTATTGTTTGTATTTATAAATATAGACTAGCTTCCGCCCGCAGCTAAGCACGCGTTGTTTGTCAAAAAAGTAGCCTTGCCTCAATCCAGGTCGTAATCTATATAAATACCAAATTTCTTCGAAATCCAGTCGTGAAAACTTAAAAACTACGAGCCTCAGTAGTCGCATATGATATGTAACATCTGACCACCGCGCGCGGTCATTGGTCAAATCAAATAGCGCGTGCTTCCCCGGTTTCCTGTTACACATTTCCGTCCCTTTTGCCAAAATCTCCATTTAGCTCGTAGAAATATTAATTGATTCATTATAATGTGTGTATTTATTACTATGTTGGTGTTCAAATAAATAAATAAAATCACTCCCACAAACCGAGAGGAAAGATGTTACACATCAACAAACAGAAAGATACACAAGAGTTGCGTTAACACATGATGAACGTGTATGACGTGTGAAAGGAGTGTGTTCGGAATGAATCACAAAGACAAGATGTTATATTTAGGTTTGGTTATGGTGTAGGTATCTGCAATAGCATTTTAGCGTCCCCGCTTTCCGAGGAAGCAGAGATGCTGGTCAAACTGTATCTGCACTGCCTACATATATAGTTTGACTAGCATCTAAAAAGCGATACATGTTCATTCTGGTGTCGGATTTATTTTTTTTGCTATAAATGTATCATTTTTGTACGGGGGTGACATAGTCACTGTGTGACAAAACCCCTCATTAAAAATAAAGGAAAAAAAAAAAAAAAAAAGAGTTGCGTTCACGCGTCCGCTCTCTATTTTTTAAACTTACAGGGCAGGACAGGTTATAACAACCGGCGGCATACACTGATGACTTGGAACTTTTGTGCAGTTTTGTACGCATAGCAAAAAAGGCATTAGGTTCCGTTCTCCGGTAAGAAACTTTTACATGATGTGCAATATGTACCGTAAGTTTTAACTCTAGTAACTTTCAGTCGTATCACTATCTAAAGAACCTTTCCTCTAATATAAAACTTCATGATATCGAAGAACCAAAATCCGAATTTACAAAACAGTAATACTGCCCATCCTCATGTATGGTTCTGAACCCTGAAGAAGGAGAATCAGCTTTTAGTAGCAGAGAGAAGATGGTAGCCTGAGGGTTCGTAAAAACGCCGAAATCGCAGATCTTGTGGCCGAGCCCAACGTCATAGGAGAATACAAATCACATCGACTCCGCTGGCTCGGCCATCTACTGCGAATGGGTGAAAATCGAAGCGTAAAGAGAGCATACTCGGGCCGACCGACTGGACGCCGACCGGTTGGTCGTCCCATATGAACGACAGGAGGCTAACCTGCGCGAGCTGGGAACCGACAACTGGCAAGAGATGGCAATGGACAGAGGAAAGTGGAGAGTTCTCATATCGGAGGCCAAGCCTCACTTTGGGTCCCTGCGCCAGTGAAGTAAATAAGTATTATATCGAGATTAGATTGGATATTGAATATGAGACTCTCCATTTGGCTAGTGTTATATTTCTGAATTTTTTTTATACTTGTAAATGGAACCTAGGTCACGCACCTTAGAAACGTGCCCACGCACGATGCACAGGCCTGCGTCCATCAACTTGAGGCATACAGGTGTAAAGCCTCATGTGTTTATTTTCACCGGCAACCATACCCTTCAAACTGAAACACAGCAATGCTGCTTGGCGGCAGAAATAGTTATAGTGGAATAGTTACCCGAGGAACTCCTTCACAAGATACTTTACTTAAGGAAGCTTAAGTATTTTTTATACTTGGATAGGCTGGTGGCAATAAGCTGGTGGTGCTAGGTACCTCCCTACTTAGCATTATACTGCATTGCGTGTGGACTAGACTGCGATGTTCTGAATTCCGTGATTGTATACTTTGAAGGCTAGATTTTTATCTACTACCTATGGATACATTTAACGGTTTGTATTAAAGAGTATCAAAAAGTATAACATTTGGCCTCTACCTAAATTTGAATTGTCTTACAAAATCTAGCGATATCCAACAACATATACATAATTAGTACAATATAGAAATTATAAAAATTCTGATGACAAAAACCAGACTTTTATGTCAGAATCGTAGTAAGTGGATATCCGTGATCTCTGCCTAGCCCTCCGGTTCGAGAGACATTTTTTATGTTGGTACAAAAACTTTTCAAGTTTTAGATACATAAGTAGGTATGTTAGTTGCCTTTTTGTGAATCTTATATTCAGATTTTGACTCAGTTCACAACTGAATATAAGAAAATTCTAAAAACATTTAACAGATACCTAAATACTGGGTTTGAAAAAGTACTCAATATACTCAGTCGCTTTTAGCGATAAGGCTGCCCATTATTATTGAACGTATTATAAAATTGTATTTTTTTTTCATTTGTTTATTTATTATAGACATTATCTATCTATCTACCAGATTATTATTAATTATAAATTAGCATAATGTCAATTTATCTAGGTACTACAAAGGTGGAAATATCAGATATCTGATATAATTCTAATGACACTTAATTTATGGCTATAACAAGTTATGTTATGTTGCACTTCCCTTTCTCAGACAGGTCCTATCTACTAACTATTAAATATTCCAGGACAAAATCAAGATCATCCAACAAATGATATTGAACTTCACCTTCCGGATATAGAGTAGTTTACTACTCTACATTATTACTTGAGTCTAACATTTTCCCTTTGTTGTCTTTTTTACGTAAATAATGGGAGTTATTTGCATTTTATTAAGGTCGTTGAGGCAGAAAGTTTCTCAAGTGGAGGCCATGCACTGGAAAACGCAGCGTGGGACGGCAGCATTTCTGCCCCAACGGCCGTCAGTTCTTCGAGATATGTGCCTCGCCCACTGCCACTTCAGAGTGCTAATCCTCTTGGCTGTGACCTTTGTTTGTCTTCGGATCTCCATATTCCTTATTCGTCTCGTAGAGAAACTCCAAGCATATCCATATCCATAGCATGCTGAGCGACCTTGAGCCGTCTTATGAGGCCCATAGTGAAAGACCGTATTTCTATGCCCTATGTCATCCATCACACACTGGCCAAAGACTTTGTCTTCAAACACTGAGGTATTTCAGACGAGAATGTAGGATAATATGTAGGTATATTTTTGTTTACTATCCACCGATAATTGAATTTATGTGTTAGCAAATGTTTTCTCGAATAAAAAGTGTGAAGTCCAAGGCGAGGACAAGAATTACAGATGCACTTCTGGAAGATAAGCAGATTGTAACTACATTTTACTTTGTTAAGAATTATGTACCGTAATGATTTAACCAACTGGTTTTTTAAAAACGTTGTATACAATTTACGAATGGAGCGTTGCGGACTGCGGCCCTTCAGGGAATTGGAAATCAATTATTGGCACTTGCATTGAAAAAGGTTGAAGACCCATGCTTTAAGTCGCCCAAGCAACCTTTGGATAAACAGTGACTAATGAGCATTAGAGATAGTAATAACCCGTATAGGTAGGTACTTAGTATTTTCTTGTTTGGGCTTAGAACTCCCGAGTAACTGGCTTAAGTATCTCAAGCAAAAATATAAAAATATGAATATTTTTTATTATTATTATTAGCCCACTGTGTCCCACTGCTGGGCAAAGGCCTCCCCCATTCTTTCCAGGCCCTTCTTCAGGCGCTAAGATGGTCCAGTCCGCTCGGAAATTAGTGAGCTCGTCCCTCCATCTCTTCTTTGGTCTGCCGCGACGTCTTCGGGCTGTGTCGGGGTTCCACTCGGTGGGGAGCTTAGCCCACTGATCACCCGACATACGGCATAAATGACCAGCCCAGTCCCACTTGAGTTTGCAAAACACAAAAAAGCAAAAACACAAACAAAATAAATATTGTCATATTGCCAAAAAAATATGATTCCTTACACGAGAAAAAGGTCGTTAAGTTGAATCAAAGAGTTACTGAACAACAATTCTATTCAGAGTCGACCTTCACTTATTTTCAAATTACGTCCATAGATCAAACAGAACACATCATTTGTTTCAATTGTAAACGGAAATCATCAAATGCATAATCATTACTCTTGGTCC
This sequence comes from Philereme transversata, assembly GCA_963924445.1. Taxonomy (NCBI): domain Eukaryota; kingdom Metazoa; phylum Arthropoda; class Insecta; order Lepidoptera; family Geometridae; genus Philereme; species Philereme transversata. Next base: position 14,098,411 of record OZ004353.1, read on the forward strand.
TAATCCAAATCGCGTAATTAAATTCTTTATTTGGCGACGCAGAATGCTAGTAATAATTGTAGTGCGCCAAAATATTTTTAATTTATGATGCATCAACCTCACCTCACAGATTTATGTATCTACAAATGTATGTGTTAAATCGTAATACTGTGCCAATAAATAGGTAAGTATTTGTTTCGTGGTCAGCTATATTAAAAGTGCATTTTGGTCCATTAATTGTATACAGTTTCTTCATAAATATTATGAAGAAACATCGACCAAGAAAGGATTCTCTCTTTCGCAATTTAAGTAGGTACCTGTTGCAGTTTTCACCCACTTGCGGCCATGCACATGTCGAGTATGACCAAATATGGCATAACCAGCTGAAATTAATAATGCTAGCCGATAAGTTACCGACGTATAAAAAAGACCAGTTATTTTGGGTTTATAATTTTGAAATTTTATTAGCATATTTTAATTATTTTGCAATGTTTTCGCACGGCGACAATAGTGTAGCGTTATTTTCTGAAAGACTGTTTTAGTATTTATAATTATTGGCGTGGTAAACAGATTGATATGGGATTCTTAAGGTAAATATTAATAGATTATTATGTTTCTTGCTAGGTACTAAAATTGTCTACGAACACTGCTATGAATGAAAATAAAAATTACTATCTAACCCGCCCACGGCTTCGCACGCGTGGCTTATCAATAAAAATGATCCCTGATGATCCATGATGATGAAATGATGATTTACCCTGCTGCGTAGTTGGGTAAAAAGTAGCCTATGTCCCAATCCCAGTCATAAATATCTATATACCAAATTTCATCCAAATCGGTCAAGCCGTTTAGTCGTGAAAAGGAACAAACAGACAGACAGAGAGACAAAAGTTACTTTCGAATTTCTAATTTGTAATACCTACCTACCTAAGTATAGATTGTCTCGTACGATTTAATTTGGGAATTACTTACTAAATTACGCATTTTAACTTCTATAATATGTTTTGACGTAGGTATAATCAATTCAAATTGTCTTTATGTATAATAAATTGTTTAAGTATTCACAGGAGTATTATATATTTATTATACATTGAACACATTGTCATGCCCATCCTGTGTATCGAGCCGAAGCAGAGATTCTTTGGCGTCTAAACACAGGTTTTTAAACTTAGAGCAAAGTATTTGAGGTAGATAAGAAGGTCGTAGTGCAAAACCACCAGATACAACACCCTAGGTATCCTAGAAGTCTAACTATTTACATATATTCATTAATTATTTATGATTTTTAGACCCCGTCAAATTACCATACCTTTGTCTATTTGATGTAGGTACAGAGTGTTTAAAGATGAATTGGAAATGTATCGATTACTTGATAAATAATCAAGCTTGTGGTATTAAAACCACTTCTAAAATCTGTAAATACGATTCCGAATGTGTGTTTAAAATAATTTCGTAAATAACTTAAGAGGTGGATAATAAGATATTTATTAGTCCTACAGTAGAGCTAAAACATTTTCGCTTCAAGTGCATCAATTTTGACTCTGACAGAGAAATTATATCAGTAACACGGAGAAATAATATAAAACAAGTTATACAATGTGTATGTTCTATTCAGTGAGTGTTAGCGGCGTTGTAAACATTATTGTTATAAATAAGTAGGGTAGGCACATATATTTCCGTAATTCCGAGTGAAGGAAACGCCTTTACAACGCATGTCAACTTGTCTAGACAAGGACGAAATTAAACTTTGTTTAGTATATTTTGGGGAAATTATCTTGCTATAATTATGTAGTATAATTTGGTAAGGTCGGTAACTCATGGAATGCCCAAGGTTTATTATAAAAGTATAAATTTATTATTCAGATTTGTATTCACCTTTGTTTGTTAATATTATAAATTTGATAAATTACTTAGGTTACCTAGAGCTTATTTTTATTTATATATTTAATTTAAATGTTTTTTTCGCTTATAAAATTGGTAAATATGTGTATATATTAATGTATTAACATAAAAATTACTTGTGTAAACAGTACCTAATTAAAAATTATCTTATAGAGTTTTCATAATTAATTACATATATCTTGGTTTAAGATCTTATTGACGTCATATTTGAATGTATCTCCCTGCTTGCACCTAAATTAGTGTTGTTGGTTTTTTAATCTTAAATATTTTTTAGTTCGTCGACTAGATTTTTCAAGCATATCTTCAGCAGCACCACTGGGCTACTAATAGACAACTTCGATCTTTTATTAGTGCTTAATAGGTACCTCTGCACGGTCCTGGTAATAACTACAGTGGCATCTGTGCCAAAGGCGGAGTTTCTCAGGTCATTATACCTGCTCAGTCACCCCGGGGACTCGAAACATCGACCTGCATTTCTGTAGAATGATGATTTCGGCCCTTGACATACTAACTGTATTATTTTTTGATACGCGTTCTGTGTGCTCACTGCTCATCTTTTGTTGAATAAATTTGAAAAAAAAAACAAAAAATACATTTAAAAGATTCCTTTCTAAAATGTAGTACACACTTCACGTGCTTCGGAATATGTGTGTTAACCACAACGAGGGTCACTGCCCTCCATTAAGAAAACAATGAGGTATCTACAATCTATGACTTTTTGATACACGATTGTATTTGAAGAAGTAATTGAATAAAAATTATCCAAGTCTTTTATCTTTGCACGAATAAAATAATAGCTACTGACTCTTGAAGAAAACACCATAAAAACAACAGGTATGAAGGCAGTTTTTTTGTTTACTTTGTTCTACTAATTTTATCTTGTGTACAAATTTCCGCTTCTGGGTTAACATAATGATTATTTCAAGCCACCCAGTGTAGAGGATCTCATAATATCTTGTGTAATTCGTAACGACGCGACGTCCATTAATTTACTGCTTTCGACAATAACCTGAAGCCTACTTTCTTCATTTCTGCGCGATTATTTATTTAGTGATGCAAGTCAATTAGCACCAACGCTTGACAACATCGTATTCTCTCACATGTGATGAGGAATCGATGTAACCCAGAAGAGTCATCCTTTTAATGAATGAATTAATTAATAAAAACACATCATTGCACACCATAAAAATAAAAATTGCATTAAATTACATAGAAATAGCTAATATCTACATGATGTAAGATGTAGATGTATAACCAAAACAGTTAAAATTCACATTATTCAAATGAATGTATACTATACAAAATATCCTATACTACAAAAAACAGAGATAATAAAAATGTATAGACATTATCTAAGTATCGTCTCCGTGGCGCAGTGGGTGAATAGCCGGCTGAGACGTAGGAGGTTGCGGGTTCACTTCCCGTCGCGGAACAAAGATTTGCGTGATACTTGTTCGGGGTCTGGATGATTCTCTACTTAACATTATTAAGTACCTTCGCTACGTATTTACAAAAATTTAAAACAGTATTTAAATCTGGTTCTATAGTTTGGGGATAGATCACTGTGTCCAGCATTATTATATTATAACTACAATTGTTTGAACTATCCTCTGGTATATTTAATAAATACTGTTTTTTGTTCTAAAACCAGCAGATGTTATCAAATTAACAAACATATTTCGAAGCACCCTGCATGCCAACTTGGATCACTTTGTTGTCCACTCGTCCGTTTGTCTGTCTGTCAAAATCCAAAACCCTTTTTATGAGGAGGGGTTTTAATAAATCTATAAATGTATACTTACTAATAATCCATACATATTATAAATTCAAAAGAAACTGTCTCTTTGTTACGTTTTCACGACCGATTTAGATGAAATTTGATACACAGATATATTGACCAGGATATAGGCTACTTTTTACTCGACTGCGCAAATGGAGGGTATTATTTTTATAAAAAAACTACGTGAAGCCGCGGGCAGGTCAGCTAGTAATATTATAAAGATTTGTGAGCCTGTTTGTTTATTTTGGATGTAATCTCTGGAATTAGGTAGCTGAGTACTAGCTATATTTTATTTTGTTAAAAACCTGTGTGAAGCCTAAGCGGATATTTCACTGATAGAAAGCTGTAGTAGGTATACCTGAGGGCTAGCTAACTTTATTTTGATAAGAACCCGTGCGAAGCCCGGTAAGTCAGCTAGTACCTACCGAATAAAAAGGTCTCTGAACCGTATATACATACATCAATCTTAAAAATTGTATAAAAATCAATCTTAAAAGATAGCCTTGAAAGAGAACCTTAGTCACAAAAACGACCTGGGGCCTTAGCACGAATATTTACGTTAGACGTTAACGAGTCGACAACTGTATTCCAGCAGCATCGATGTGGCATTGGTTAAAAAGCTAATATCATAGTCTAATCATATTATCCATGCAAAAATGTTACTATCATCTTGCTAATATCTAACGTAAACATTCGTGTACATTCGTACACTTAGGGTACATTTAGGAAATGATAAAATGTATGAAAAAATAAAATAAAATTATGTTAAGTTTAGAACCGGTATAAAAGTACATTATGTTTTTTTATAATTATGTACCGAAAATAAACCAATGAAAAGACTCCGCGGTCGTTTGGATTTTACACACTACCTTAATACCAAAAAATAAGAGTTTACCTACCCCTAAAATCGCACTTGTTTGGTATTTTTTAAAGCTTTTTTTATATGTTTTATAATAATTGTTTTTCAAAACTTTCGAGTAATAAATTTAAGAACTTGCCGTTGTAAGTTTTCGAACATTACTGTTCGTAGTCTCACTAGTTCCTTCTTGGTCACACTGTTTATGGATAGGGGTCAGGTTCACCTAGATATAATTCTTAAAATAAACCTACCTTGCAAAATCCCGAGGACGATGAAGCTGGGCACTAAAACATGCATTATCTCCAAAAACTTTCAACTTCAATCAAGGAAAATTATAATGTTTTGTTTTTGAAAACAAACTTTTTCTTATGTTTTTCATTTAATAAATTATTGGTTGTTTTACGCGCGATTCAAAACATGTTTCGTGAAGTCCGTAACCGGTGTATGCGACAGCCGCAAAGTTGTGATTTGCGTCGTGGCCGCGGTAGACAACTGCGCGCCGCCAACGTTTTCCCTCGCTTTTAACTTCCCCTGCCTATAGATAGGTAACTTATAAATAATGACGCTTTCACACCAAGCGCCCCGACAAACAACAAGGATTTTATTTCCTAGCCTTATATTCTTACCGGATGAAGCGGTAACTAATGAAATCATATTTTTCTTTCAGGTTTTATAATTGGCTTAGTGTAAAAGCGACTTATAAGGACGTCAGCTGCTTCGGTGCTACGATTTCCGAACTACAAACGAAGACAAAACTATAGCTAAGTAGAGCACCTAATTACCTACTAGGTATAATAATAGCTGGTATTGGAAAAAATACTAGGATTTAGGTGTGTGGGAACAACATGAAGTTATGTTAATAAAGGCCGGTTTAGACGCTGCCTTGGTCTGTATTCCAAAACGATACAAGAGTGTTAGTAAAGCCTTACACAAGGCTTTATTAACACTCACATTACAGACTGCCTCCGTGGCGCAGTGGGTGTATAGCCGGCTGAGACGCAGGAGGTAGCGGGTTCGATTCCCGCCGCGGAACAAATGTTTGCATGATCTACAGATATTTGTTCCCTGTCTGGGTGTTTTTCTATGTATTATATGTATGTATGTATTTACAAAAAAAAAGTATATAAGTATTCTATCAGTTATCTGGTTCCCATAGTACAAGCTCTGCTTAGTTTGGGGCTAGATAGCACTGTGTGAAATGTCCAGCAATATTAAAAAAAAAAAAAATGTGCATCGTCGTCGTGTGGATATTGAGGTGCTCTAAAGGTTAGCTAAGCAGAAAATAAGATGTTGACTGAAAAATTGTGCCGGTTCGTACAAGAGAGAAGTTTTCAAGTAACAAAACGACTTGTTTTTTTTAACTAGCTCATTTGGTAGTTAGTAAAATTTGAATCACAACCAAGCAATGCACAAATGCTTCCTTGCTACTTATAGACCTATGGGTGGGAGTGCGACAAAATATGTAACATTAAATAAGTTAGATATGGTGGCAATGCTGTTGTTTACGCTGACTAACTAAAATTGTGTAAATACGAACGGTCTTATTTTGTTCATAGTAAAGATCAAATTAGAATGAAATTTAAAGTGACATTGTCTTTAAATAGGACAACTAATGAAAGCTCTGTTTGGGAATATGGTGCCACATGTTTAAAACTCCCTCTTATTGAATCAGGAGTTAATTTAGGACTCAATACGATCTAGGTAACTATAGGTACCTACCTACAAGCTAGCTAAACTTATTGAAAGCTTTCAAACCACTTGAGTTATGTAACTGATTTATCAACCTACCTACGTATGAATGCCAGGAAAGTCTGATAAATCTCCATATAATCTGTACCTTTAAGCACTTCCTGGTTTGTCCAGGTTACTGTATTTAAATGTATTGTTTATATAAAAACGAACGCCCACATTTTATTAATAATTTTTACATACCTAGTATAAAATGAAGTCGCTTCCGCTGTCTGTTCGTTTAAGGTTTTAAACTACTCAACGGATTTTAATGCAGTTTTCAGCAATAGATAGAGTGATTCAAGAAAGTTTATATGTATAATACATACATAACTCTGTTTGTTTGTTAGTTTATTTGTTACCTTTACACGACTTAAACGGCTGAACGGATCGTAATGAAATTTTGCAAGGAGATTATATCCTGGGAAAAGACATAGGCTACTTTTTAGCCAACTGCGCAAAATGAGGGTAATGTTTTATTGAAAAACCAGCCGTGCGAAGCCACGGGCGGGTCCGCTAGTTTACTTACTAAGGTTTTAGAGTAGAGACCACGCACTGGAAAGCGTAGCATAGGGCGTTCTCTTCTATATGGAAACACGACCTGATAAAGATTGCTGGAAGCCGTTGGATGCGGCCGCACAAGATAGGTCGCTTTTGAAATCTATGGGGAAGGGAAGGTTCAGCAGTGGACATCCTGTAGCTCAGTGGTGGGCAAACTTTCTTAATGAGGGGCCAGAAAGTTTAAGAAATTTCAGAGGAGGCCAACTTTTTATCATATAAAAACATTACACACTTGCACAAATGTTAAAAATTACAATTTAACTTTTATTCGAAGCCCCCCCCCCCCCATGGTAGGCGTATGAGACATATAAAATTGCTTTTGCCCATAATATTTTTGAATGCTAAGAAGAAATTCTTAAAATTTTAGCCTTGAGTTGGGAATTATAGAGAGGGAGCACTGTACTAAGTAGAATCTACTTTATACTTCTGGACCGTCAAAATATAATTATCGCGGGCCATATTCTATTCATATCGAAGGACCGTCGGCGGGCCGGATTAAATGCTTTCGCGGGCCGGAGCTGGCCCGCAGGCCGTACTTTGCCCATCACTACTGTAGCTCATCTGATGATAATGAAACTGTTACTTACGTATTTTTTTAAACACCCAACCTCTCATAATCCTTAGTCCACATGATTATACTTACCACACAGATCCGAGACTTAAAATATTGGCCCCGCGGAGGGAATCGAACCGCCACAGAGATTGACAACGACTCTACCTATGGCACATTTTAGTCTACAACTTAGGATTTGAAGGAGTTTATGAATATTTAAATTTTTCATCATAACAATAAAAGAAAATCTTTTGGAATGTGTAAATCAATCTCTTTGATAGGACATCCCACTTGACGTAGTAACCCTATTTTGAAAATGATACCCCACCATTTTACTCCTTTTGGCCATCAAAATGAAAATATTTGTGTATTTATACTTGCAATAGAGGAAGGGCAGTATTATTTATATCTAAGTATTCCAAATTTCAAGCCGATAGGTTCACTAGGTAGTGATAGACGGACGGACGGACAAAGTCGACTAAGTAGGTACAGTTTAGTACAAAAAGGTCATATACTTATCAAACTATTTACTTAAAGTATTTTGTTTTGGTTTCCATTATAACAATTAGGTAAAAATGAACAAAGGAAAACGTAATAAGAGCGACATATTAATACGAGGAAAAAGGACAATATAATATTAAACGAATTCAAAATGTTTTCACAAATGATATTAGGAAAATAATGGCAAATTGAATATTAGTCATTTTTAGATCGGATAGTTCTTAAAGTGTATCTAGATCCAGGTAATACAATTCAGAACAATTTATATTGTGATAATTTATGATAAAACGCCACATGTCAAAAGAATCCGAGCATGGGGAACAAAAACTCCCGTTTGTCAGACTAGTCTAACTACCAATCTAAGCACCAAACACAGACTTTTACTATAGAAGATAAGAATTCACATGACAGGTTGCAAGCCCTTTACGATTTTTTGGTTCTAAAACATGCCGGTTTCCTCACGATGTTTCCCTTCACCGTTTGAGCAAGTGTCCATTGGTGCACGGCCGAGATTAGAACCTTCACCCCCTCACTAGGTCACTACGACTCTCATTATTATTTAAGTACTAGCTTCCGCCAGCGGCTTCGCACGTGTGGTTTGTCAACAAAAAGTAGCCTGTGTTAATCCAGTTTATTATAATCTACGTACATACCAAATTTCATCGAAATCGGTTCAGCGGTTACGAAGTGAAAGAGTAACAAATATCCACACATACATCCATACAAATTTCGCGTTTATAATATTAGTGGGATTAAGTAGAAAAAGAAACAGCTGTATTTTTTAATTTTTCGTAGATTTTTGATATCGTGCAAGGTGCAAATGAAATCTCAGACATCACCATCCAATAAAAAGAGAAAAGTAAAAAATTACTTTAAAATGAGTTAAAAAGCACTATCTTTCTCTGTAATTTTATTTTATTGTAGGTATATATTAATTTTTATATAAATACTAGAGGTTGCGTAGTGCGCGAGTTGCACGCAACTCGCGTGTTATTGTTTTTGTCGAAGAAGCAATCAAAGAGGATTTCGAGCTGTTAAAAGCGATCAAAAAGGATATCCATGTGTAAGAAGCAGTCAAAGACGATATCGAAATGGAAGAAGCAATCAAATCAAAGAAGATATCCAAATGGAAGCAGCAATCAAATATGATTTCGAAGTGCAAGAAGCAATCAAACAGGATATTGAAGTGAAAGCAGCAATCAAATAGGATATCGAATTAGCAGAAACTATTAAAGAGGAAATTGAAGTTGAGTAAGCAATCAAAGAGGATACCGAGGTGGTAGAAGCATTCTAAGATGACGAAGTGAAAAAAGCAATCAAAGACGATATCGAAGTGGAAGAAGCAATCAAAGAAGGTATCGAAGTGGAAGAAGCAATCTTAGAGGATATCGAAGTGAAAAAAGCAATCAAAGACGATATCGAAGTGGAAGAAGCAATCAAAGAAGGTATCGAAGTGGAAGAAGCAATCTTAGAGGATATCGAAGTGGAAGAAGCAATCAAAGATGATATCGAAATGGAAGAAGCAATCAAATCAAAGAAGATATCCAAATGGAAGCAGCAATCAAATATGATTTCGAAGTGCAAGAAGCAATCAAACAGGATATTGAAGTGAAAGCAGCAATCAAATAGGATATCGAATTAGCAGAAACTATTAAAGAGGAAATTGAAGTTGAGTAAGCAATCAAAGAGGATACCGAGGTGGTAGAAGCATTCTAAGATGACGAAGTGAAAAAAGCAATCAAAGACGATATCGAAGTGGAAGAAGCAATCAAAGAAGGTATCGAAGTGGAAGAAGCAGTCAAAGACGATATCGAAATGGAAGAAGCAATCAAATCAAAGAAGATATCCAAATGGAAGCAGCAATCAAATATGATTTCGAAGTGCAAGAAGCAATCAAACAGGATATTGAAGTGAAAGCAGCAATCAAATAGGATATCGAATTAGCAGAAACTATTAAAGAGGAAATTGAAGTTGAGTAAGCAATCAAAGAGGATACCGAGGTGGTAGAAGCATTCTAAGATGACGAAGTGAAAAAAGCAATCAAAGACGATATCGAAGTGGAAGAAGCAATCAAAGAAGGTATCGAAGTGGAAGAAGCAATCTTAGAGGATATCGAAGTGGAAGAAGCAATCAAAGATGATATCGAAGTGGAAGAAGCAATCAAAGAGGATATTGAAGTGAAAGAAGCAATCAAATAGGATATCGAAGTAGCAGAAACAATCAAAGAGGAAATTAAAGTTGAGGAAGAAATCAAAGAGGATACCAAGGTGGTAGAAGCATTCTAAGAGGATGACGAAGTAAAAAAAGCAATCAAAGACGATATCGAAGTGGAAGAAGCAATCCAATGGATATTGAAGATGAAGAAGGAATAAAAGAGGATATCGAAGCGGAACAAGCAATCGTAGAGGATATCAAAGTTAAAGAAGCAATCAAAGATAAACAAGCAATCAAAGAGAAAAAATTTGGATGTTCCAAAATGATCATGATAATGGTTGTATAAAAAAAAATTGAACGTTGCAAAAAAGATCATGATGAACGTTGCATAAAAAAAAATCTGGACAATCCAAAATGATCATGATTGACGTTGCATAATATAAATGTATGTTGCAAAATGATAATGATCAAAAATTTGTACTAATATTTTGTCAAAGTTTGCTAGTGCTATCTCTTCCCGTTTAGAAGATACGAGCGATTGAAGTTTTGTATGAAAGACCACAATTTTGTAGAGAGCATAATGAAGTAACTGAAGCAATTAAAGAGGATATGAAAGTAGAAGAAGCATTTTAAAGGGATAACGAAGTGGAACATGCAAAAATAGAAGATGTCGAGGCGGAAGAAACAATCAAAGAGGATATCGAAGTGGAAGAAGCAATCAAAGAGGGTATCGAAGTGGAAGAAGCCATCACAGAGGATATCGAAGTGAAAATGCTATCAAAGACGATATCGAAGATGAAGACGCAATCAAAGAGAATAATGCAGTGCAAGAAGCAATCGAAAGGAAATCGAAGATGATATCGAAGTGGAAGGAGTAAACAAAGAGGATATTGAAGTGGGAGAAGCAATCAAATAGGATATCGAAGTAGCAAAAACAATCAAAGAGGAAATTGAAGTTGACTAAGGAATCAAAGAGGATACCGAGTTGGTAGAAGTATTCAAAGAGGATGACGAACTGAAAAAAGCAATCAAAGACGATATCGAAGTGAAAGAAATAGTCAAAGACGATATCAAAATGGAACAAGCAATCAAAGCGGATATCGAAGTGGAAGAAGCAATCAAAGAGGATATCAAAGTGGAAGAAGCCATCACAGGATATCGAAGTAAAAATGCAATCAAAAACGATATCGAATATGAAGACGCAATCAAAGAAAATATTGCAGTGCAAGAAGCAATCAAACGGAAATCAAAGAGGAAGGAGCCCTTACAGAGGATACCGAAGTGAAAATGCCATCAAAGAGGATATCAAAGATGAAGAAGCAATCCAATGGATATTGAAGATGAAGAAGGAATAAAAGAGGATATCGAAGTGGAAGAAGCAATCGTAGAGGATACCAAAGTTAAAGAAGCAATCAAATAGGATATCAATGTGGAAGAAGCAATCAAAGAGGATATCGAAGTGGAACAAGCAATCAAAGAGAAAAAAATTGGATGTTCCAAAATGATCATGATAATAGTTGTATAAAAAAAATTGAACGTTGCAAAAAAGATCATGATGAACGTTGCATAAAAAAAATCTGGACGTTCCAAAATGATCAGGATTGACGTTGCATAATATAAATGTATGTTGTAAAATGATAATGATCAAAAATTTGTACTAATATTTTGTCAAAGTTTGCTAGTGCTATCTCTTCCCGTTTAGAAGATACGAGCGATTAAAGTTTTGTAAGAAAAATCATAAATTTGTTGATTGGATATCGAAGTGGAAGAAACTATCAAAGAGAATGTTGAAGTGGGAGAAGCAATCAAATAGGATATCGAAGTGGCAGAAACAATCAAAGAGGAAATTGAAGTTGAGTAAGCAATCAAAGAGGATACCAAGGTGGTAGAAGCATTCAAAGAAGATGACGAAGTGAAAAAGCAATCAAAGACGATATCGAAATGGAAGAAGCAGTCAAAGACGATATCGAAGTGGGAGAAGCAATCAAAGAGGATATCGAAGTTAAAGAAGCAGTCAAAGATGATGTCGAAGTGGAAAAAACATTCAAAGAAGATGACGAAGTGAGAGAAGCATTCAAAAAGGATGTCAAGGATGACAATAAAAAAACAGTTCCACCAAAAATTTACACCAATATTTTGTACAAGTTTGCTAGGGCTAGCTCTTCCCGTTTAGAAGATATGAGCGATTGAAGTTTTGTATGAAACACCACAATTTTGTAGAGCGCATAATGAAGTAACTGAAGCAATTAAAGAGGATATAAAGTAGAAGAAGCATTTTAAAAGGATAACGAAGTGGAACATGCAAAAATAGAAGATGTGGAGGCGGAAGAAACAATAAAAGAGGATGACGAAGTGTAACAAGCAATCAAAGAGAATGTTCGAATAGTGGATGTCGCATAATAAAAAAAAATTGACGTTCAAAAATGATCATAGTGGATGAGGCATAAATAAAAAAAAATTGATGTTCCAAAATGATCACAGTGGATGTTGCATAATAAAAAAAAAATTGACGTTCCAAAAGTGATCATTGTGGATGAGGCATAATTTAAAAAAAAATTGACGTTCCAAAATGATCATTGCTGATGAGGCATAATTAAAAAAAATTGATGTTCCAAAATTATCACAGTGGATGTTGCATAATAAAAAAAAAGAAATTGACGTTCCAAAATAATCATTGTGGATGAGGCATAATTTAAAAATAATGATTTTCCAAAATGATCACAAAAGATTTTGCATAATAAAAAAAATGACGTTCCAAAAGTGATCATTGTGGATGAGGCATAATTTAAAACAAAATGATGTTCCAAAATGATCACAAAGGATTTTGCATAGTAAAAAAAAATTGACGTTCCAAAAGTGATCATTGTGGATGAGGCATAATTAAAAAAAATTGATTTTCCAAAAAGATCACAAAGGATTTTGCATAATAAAAAAAAATAATTGACGTTCCAAAGTGATCATTGTGGATGAGGCATAACAAAAAAAATGATGTACCAAAATGATCACAGTGGATTTTGCATAATAAAAAAAAAATGACGTTCCAAAAGTGATCATTGTGGATGAGGCATAATTAAAAAAAATTGATGTTCCAAAATGATCACAGTGGATGTTGCATAATAAAAAAAAATTGACTTTCCAAAGTGATCATAGTGGATGAGGCATAATTGAAAAAAAAATGATGTTACAAAATGATCACAGTGGATGATGCATAATAAAAAAAAAATAATTGACGTTCCAAAGTGATCATTGTGGATGAGGCATAATTAAAAAAATGATGTACCAAAATGATCACAGTGGATGTTGCATAATAAAAAAAAAAATGACGTTTCAAAGTGATCATTGTGGATGAGGCATAATTAAAAAAATGTGGATGTTCCAAAATAGCGTCAATTATTTTTTTTTTTTTTGTATTATGCAAATACAAAAAAAAAAAAAAATTGACGTTCCAAAGTGATCATTGTGGATGAGGCATAATTAAAAAAAATGATGTTCCAAAATGATCACAGTGGATGATGCATAATAAAAAAAAATAATTGACGTTCCAAAGTGATCATTGTGGATGAGGCATAATTAAAAAAAATTATGTGTTGCATAATAAAAAAAAAATTGACGTTCCAAAGTGATCATTGTGAATGAGGCATAATTAAAAAAAATGATGTACCAAAATATCACAGTGGATGTTGCATAATAAAAAAAAAAATTGACGTTCCAAAGTGATCATTGTGAATGAGGCATAATTAAAAAAAATGATGTACCAAAATATCACAGTGGATGTTGCATAATAAAAAAAAAAATTGACGTTCCAAAGTGATCATAGTGGATGAGGCATAATTGAAAAAAAAATGATGTTACAAAATGATCACAGTGAATGATGCATAATAAAAAAAAAAATAATTGACGTTCCAAAGTGATCATTGTGGATGAGGCATAATTAAAAAAATGATGTACCAAAATGATCACAGTCGATGTTGCATAATAAAAAAAAAAATGACGTTTCAAAGTGATCATTGTGGATGAGGCATAATTAAAAAAATGTGGATGTTCCAAAATAAACATGATGAACGTTGCATACTAAAAAAAAAAAAAAATTGGATGTTCTAAAATGATGATGATGACCTTTGCAAAAAGTATGAAAGTTATCTCATGTCCCTCCACCACCATTATATAGAATCAAGCAAATTTACAGTAATTTTATAGTACACACAAGCCGTGGGCTCCCTACAAAAACAGTATGAAAATTACGGCAAACGAAATTTACGGTTTACGGTATTCATACAGAAATATTTTGTATGGGACAATTTTTTTTTTGTATGAAAGACCATTTTTTTTTCATGGAACCGGATATAAAAAAATGTCCTCTGCAACATTAGTTTTTGCGCCAACGCTGTAAGACCTATACTTTCCGAGATACGAGGTGGATGGGAGCGAATGGGGGACAAAAGGGGTACTTTAGGATTTATTCCCAACTCATCGGAACTCCCTCTATACGATCCCACCAAACATTTTCACCCTACGAGGTGGCATCTGGGAGAACAAACATGTCAATGAGTCAGTCAGTCAGTGAGTGGTAATCGAGCTTTATATAATATAATAAAATAAATATTGCTGGTCATTTCACACAGCGCTAGCCCCAAACTAAGCAGAGCTTGTACTATGGGAACCAGATAACTGATAGAATACTTATATACTTTTTTTTATAAATACATATTTATAATAAATAGAAAAACACCCAGACACGGAACAAATATCTGTAGATCATGCAAAAATTTGTTCCGCGGCGGGAATCGAACCCGCTACCTCCTGCGTCTCAGCCGGCTTTACGCCCACTGCGCCACGGAGGTCGTCATATATATTAGTTTATTTATTATACTCATAATATTATAAGTTACTTTAGGTATATATAGTTTTATTTGTTTAAGATATTTGTAATATATTTATGATTCTTAAATGTACACTCACCTACCTTTAAAATCATCTCTCTTTCTAGCCTCAAAGGTTTGTTGGAAGAAAACTTTTCTTATGGTTAAGCTCTCCTTTGTACATGCCTTCTATTTCTGTACTTTTTAATGTATTTTCTTGTGTACAATAAAGAATAAATCCGGTAAACATAATTATGTAGTTCTTAGTTATTGAATAATAATGTCTTATAATTGAACGAATAACTTTTTATCGCTGACATAGAAACAGATGGGAGTTCTAAACGTAATTTGTTACAGTCACGACAACAGTTTTAGAGCAATTTTTCATATTTTTTTTAATGTGGATGTATCTATTCATGTGTCTAGGGAGAAAAAGTATAGGTAGGTACATATGATACTTACCCAATTCGCAATGATTTATAGCATCCTATTGTTCTCGTGTTTGTGCCTAATTTGGTATACATACAGGGTGACAAGTTGAGATGGTACAAAAATGACAGCTACTAAAACCATTAATATCTACAGGGTATTTCATTTTAACATCCTGTATAACACTAAGTAAACTAGATAACTATTTAACAAAAATATAACTGACTTAACCAAACTACTGAACTGATTTTGATGAAATTTCTATGAGACCAAGAGGTATGAAAGCATATCCTTTCAAATTAAAAAATAATTTTCCAAATCGGTTGTTAAATGACGGAGTTCTGAGGTAAAAACATAAAACCGAATTGCGTCGCTATAAAATTTGGGTTGCCCTTGATTTTTTGGGATCTTATCGTCAGATCCTGACTTGGTGCCAATGGGACCACCTGGGAAGTATATACCCTTTTAAACAAAAAAAAAAGAATTTCTCGAATCGGTCCAGGCATCTTCGAGTAATCGGGTAACATACATACAAAAAAAAACATACAGTCGAATCAACTTTGCAATTAAGTTTCCTTGACTAAGGCAGTATTTTGAGCTTTGTACGGTTTTTCTAGATTTCTTCATGGTGGAGATATAAGTGTTACTTCCATTTTGACTAAAATCCATTTATTTCTGTATAGAAGCATAAAAAAATTCACTACAAATTCGTAACCAAACTGCAAAAGGTTGAGCTATTGACAGATTTTCCAAGGTGTCCAGATGCTGGAATATAGTCGGGCGGTACAGCCTGATGTTACTTTGATTCAACCCCATTTATTTCGGAAAACGAGCCATAACAAAAAAAAACTAATTAACTACAAAAACTTTAGCTTTTGACTGAAACTCTCAGCTCCTTAGTTTCCGGGATCCAGCCGGGCGGTACAGCCTGATTTTTGACTGTACGACTAGATAAGCGCTCATAACTTCTGAACTGTTAACTACAAATTCAGGGAATATGATTTTCGAGAACTACAAAATCTTAGTTATAAGTTGACATGGAAACCAAATCCCTAGCGAGCGGGGCCAACGGTCTGATGTCCATAATTGAGAACCTCCTCCTTTTTTTGAAGTCGGTTAAAAATAAGAAACAATGATTTGGACTTCACACATTTATTGTATTTTCGTCTAATAAAAATACTATATCATTTATAACTATATAAAGAGGATATCTACAGCAATTGACAGATTGCTGATCGTAAGCTCACTCAGAGCTCAACAAACCTCCTGCTTATACAAAACAAACATTTATAACACATAATTATGTAAACCTTAATTTACATCCCCATTTCATCTAATAAAATAAAAAAACTGCACATTTCTCGAAACCATTCGATGGATAAATTTATACATATATATATAATATATATTATTGCACTATTATACATGAAAGCACGAAAACAATTTGGAGTTTATAAGCAGATCAGGCCATTTTAATAATTATAAATACATTCCAAGTAGTGAGCGTACACAAACAGCACTAGGCTGTTTCTATAATTATAGGTTCCAGTTGACATATTCAATCTTAAGACGCAAAATATGCGCACTTTTATATTTTTGTGGTACTCAACTAATTAGCGTCTACTTAGTACTTAAACTTAGTCCTTATTACCACAAAAAAGTTAAACAATTGTTTAACGCGTGTTTAATAAATTCCATGGCAATTTTTGTACAGGATTTTTTTTTAAACATGCGCTAAACAGTGTTAATTTTTTTTGGGGTAAGACACAGTATTATTATACTAGATAGTATATCAGTGGGCAGAATGAGATGCGCAAATTTTAGAAGAGTACGCCAAGCGCTTCATCATAATCGTGTAACGAATTTTCTTGGCACGCTCAATGCTTCAAATAAATTCTCATGAACAGGCAATCGTGCATTACAAAATCGCTAAATTGCTATTTTTTGAAAATAAATTATCTTTATCTATTTATTCGTTTTGCCACATTGCATTGGTACTATATTAAGTGATATTAATCTCCCGCCAGTTATAATGCATCATAAAAATAGCAGTTCATTCTGTCTTTTGATTTTACAGAGTTGTATCAGAAAACATGCAAAGTTTAATACGATATCGTAATAAGGCGACACAAATGTACTTCAATCTACGATACAATTTTATCCTACACAAGATTGTTATCAATTTATACATTACTTGGAAAACTTTCTAATACATAACTCAAGGAAAAAAAAACATGACAAATACATTTTGAATCTGTTACATGACATAACCCCAGTCTCACGGGATCATTAATTTATTTTTATTACACAAAAGTTCGTCGTACGCATAAAATGATTTAAGTGGACTACTTAACCTAAAAATTATTATGTACAAAATGTACTTAAATTAAAATAGATTTGCTAAATTAATATAGTTAACTCATTTGTAACATTCACCTTTAATAGAAAAGTAATTACAAAAGTAATAGTTATCAAGAGCTCCCGAGACTGAACTTCGTTTATTTTAAAACATTAGTATGTCGTTGACAAATCATAGCCATTGATTGAAGCGAAGACGTGTTAAAACATACTAATTAAATAAACAGATTGCACCACATTTGTGTAATTCCGTTATAAATATATATACAACCTGTTTTATTATGTATGACATTAATATAAAACACACATCCGGAATCGTATTAACTGATTTTAGAGGTGGATTTAATACCGGCAGCTTGAATATTTATCCAGTAATCGATCCATTTCCAATAAACAATCTTAACGTGAATCGGCGGCGTTATTACGACGATGCCGCTTAGTCAGTGTAAAAGGTACCTACTTACATGATGAATGAATATGATTTGTTTCCCTATTTTATACAGGCTGTTTCATTTATATTTTAGAACTTGATATTAAAGTTATTTGAACATTAAAAACTTTCTATGGTAATTAATTTGAAATACCTATTTTACAACAATACTAGCTATTACCTGTGTTTTCATTTAATGTCGTACATAATAAAACACGTAATATAAGAAGCGTCAATTAAGCATCCCAAAGGTTCTGGCATCAATTTGATATATTCCTAATACTATACAAGAAAATTCAGCAGAAACTGAACGTTAAAACATACAAAGTAATTACAGAAAACTCAACAGTAACTGAACGTTAAAACATACGAAAGTAATTACAGAAAATTCAGCAGTAACTGAAAGTCAAAACATACGAATGTAATTACAGAAAATTCAGCAGTAACTGAACGTTAAAACATACGAATGTAATTACAGTGTACTTTCTGTAAATTCGTCTTACAACTCTAAAAAGATGAAACATTCTACAGTTCTACACACAGCATACATAGTATGTACAATCCTAACTATTTATTTACACAAACACAATGGCAAAGGTATCGAACGAGCTTTGCTTCGCCATACCGTAACACGCATTTGAATTTTACCAATTTTAGATTTGGCGCTAGGTGTTCAACTTGCACAAAATATTCCTCCATAAATAAATAGGGGAAATGGGAATGAAAAATATATTTATTTGCTGTGTAAAACACATTAAACTAATAAATTAGACAAAAAACTCAGTTGGATATATCAGTGTGTTAAGACAGAGTAGTGTTAGGGAAGGACTAAATGATTGGACCATGAAGCCAGGAAACATTAAAGCCGAAAAATGTACTCGCCCGGGGAAGTGCTATCACCATACCTATTTCTACCGCCAAGCAGCATTGCTATGTTTCGGTTTGAAGGGTATGGTTGCCGGTTAAATTACAAGCACATAAGGCTTAACACCTGTATGCCTCAAATTGATGGACGCAGGGAAGTGCATCGTAGGGCACATTTCTATGGAGCGTGACCTACGAGGCAAACTTGTTATAGGCGATGGTTACCACTTAACATCAGGTGGGTCATAGGCTTGTTCAATCTCCAGTAGTATAAAAAAAATGAAGTCAGAATGAGGCCAGCATGTTTTCCAGCGCCTAATCTATCTGTAATTTCATTAATTTCCATTTTTTGTAATAGTAAGTACCAAAAATATCCGTGGAAAATTCTAATGCGCGTATGCTTCTGTTGCAGACCTTCGAGACAACTGGTAACTAACGAATTTTATTGTCCTTAAAGATAGGTGAAGCATTTAATCCCTTGCACCTAATTAAATTTGCTCAAGTCAGAAAGTGTCACATAGAATACTACTAATAACTTTAATAAATAAATATTGCTGGACATTTCACACAACGCTATCCAGCCCCAAACAAAGCAGAGCTTGAACTATGGGAACCAGATAACTGATAGTATACTTATATACTTTTTTTTAAATACATACTTATAATATACAGGATGTTTGGTAATATACTGAAGATATTCAAGTGACGGTTTCTCAAAACATAAAAAAAGACTTCTCAAAAAAAACTACTAGTTATATTATCAAATTTTAAAGAAAATCGACTAAATTTAGGTGATTAATTCAATATAAAACTTACTGCCTACTCTTGCAATCGACATCCAAAAATAAAGGCCGATTTGATATCTCTTTCGGAAATGGCTGCGGGTTTTGGGTTAGAAAGGGACAACAAGAGATATCTCGAGACGTCACCAATACAGTGTCTGTGGTTAGATGGCAAGCATTATGCAATAGCACAACATCAGTTTAATAAAGTGTTTGTTTTTACATGCTAAATTTCACATTGCTATGGTAAACATTTCACAAATTTATTTATTATGCTCATCAAAATATCTCCTTTCATTTTTGTGTGTATATTATCAAACACCCTATATAGAAAACATCCAGACCCGGAACAAATATCCGTAGATCATGCAAACATTTGTTCCGCGGCGGGAAGAGAACCCGCTACCTCCTGCATCTCAGCCTGCTATTCGGCCACTGCGCCACGGAGGTCATCGAAATCGATATCGAATACAATAAACCTATTCTAAGAGTAGTGATTTTAGCAGAAAATAATATTAGCAAATATTTATATACATGTACGGTATGGTAATAATGAAAGGAAGAATTCATTTTTATAATAATTAAAGGTGAATGAATAACAAATATCAAATTGCAGAAAAATCAACCTAATAATCTACGATTTAAATAATAAATAGAAATAGGTACATAAAAATAAAACGTTAGAATATTGTGCGTATTTGATACAACTGTAAATTAGATATATATAATATTATAGTGAGGGGTAACCTGTATGACTCAATCAATTTGCTTGATATGTTGGTTGATTCAGTGACATGATGCAAAAACCGTGTGAAGCCCTACGAGCATCTCAACAACATACGGAAAATACCATTTTCGCCCCTTACTTTACCACCATGTCACAAAAATATTCAATGTACATGCTTGTACATCTCTACAGAAGTATATCTTATTTGTACATACACATGATTTAGCTTTTTGAATATATTTACAAATAAACACAACATTTCAACCTTCACCTCTATTCACAATATTTTAATATCTATTCTACTTTAATTATAATAATCAGGGATGTAAAAAGCTTATTTCAACTAAGTTCGTATTCTGGAACTGTACTCAAACGAGAATCGAGACTTAAGTGTAGATTTTTTATAGCTTCCAATTAAAAATATAATAATTTTAGGGCTCTCTAGCCTCAAAGGTTTGCTGGAAGAAAACTGTTTTTAGGATTAAGCTCGCCTTTGCACCTGTCCTCTATTTCTGTATTTTGTTTGTAATAACATTAAATCTATGCTCAAATCTCGATTCAGTTAATGGTCTGTTCTAGCATACAGGTCTAAAACTTATGGTGACCAACAAAGCACTGGTTTCAAGTAATGCTGAACCAAATAAAACCAGTACTGTGTAGATACGCTAAATAACACTACAACGTAAATAAACCAAATTTGTTGCATTTAGAGGTGAAATACTGGATTCATTATTGGATGAATTTGGTATTATTTTCACGTACAACACAACTTAGGATGGTAATATGCAGCGTATTTTTTTTTTAATAATAATTTACTTAAATTTTGAGGCTTTTACATTAAAAATGATTTACAAACCTCTGTGTATTTTACTAAAAAGAAAATATCTAGTTTTATCCATTTGGTATGTGAATACTGCCCTGATAAAATATCTGTTTATCAATTCAACTAAATCAAGTGTGTTAGACACTCATGCAATAACCATATTAAAAGATCTATGGAAAATTGTACATCTTGCATTATTATAGGTACTACAGATGTAAATGGTAATGTTAAAAATTACATTTATTATCATTGACAGTATGGCAAAGTTAATTTAAACATACAACTATGTTAACAAACCTAAGACCCTACTGGTTCACCGATACATAACTATGAGTGAATACAAAAGATTTTGGACTCCTATTTGAAGTGGATGCGGATCTTCATACGTACATAAAGTTTTACAATAATATTAGTCAACAATCTTTTATCAGAGTACATTAGGCTCGCGTCAAAAGCGAGTTTAGATGGAGCTAGCACCCCACCAACATTTAGTGCTAACACTATTAAAGATATATAAATGGAATTGATTCCATCTTTACGATAATTGTTGTACATATTTTTATCAAACTTCACTAATGCTTGGTCAAGAAATGAGAACAGTTGATTTAATACTCTATCCAGACTTATCAAGGCTTGCGAGAGATATCAGAATTACTTGTGTTGGTTGGTAATATAACGTTGGTAGAAATGATTATTCACCGCCTGCGGCCATAATTCTTCTTTAATTACTAAGGGATGAGGATCTTAGAATTGAGATTGTTTGTATTGTTTCAATTGTTAGTTCACACATTTATATGTGTTTTGTTCAGGTAATTAAATGATAAACATGTATGAACACAGCATGTATAGGCATTTTCATGTGAAGTGAAGAACAGTAATTGCTTTTGATAAGTTTAGATAGAAATCAATGCTCTTAGATGGTAGTAATAGTTCTATAGAATAATACAACCAAAGTTCATGAAACACCAAGAAACATTCAAGTTTGTTGTTGATGTTAAAAGTCACCATATTGATATTTGATTATGATCAAAAAACAAACTCACCAAGATGTTCCGCCTGTTTCTGTTATGAATGCTGGATAAATAAATTGTATGGAATCGCTCAGAGTTTCCTGGGGCGAGTGAGACGACGCTTCTTACGGTCCGGGGTCCCGTTAGTCTGGTCAGCCGAGGCCCTGCGCCGAGTGGGCGGGGTACAAGTAGAACCCTCTCCACCAGAGTCAGTTTTATACTCCGCTTTAGACTTTTCTACTTTCGTCTCTTTTTTAGATTTGTCCCCTTTCGTCTCTTCTGGTTTCATTTCTGTTTTGTATTTGTCCGGTTTAGTATCTTTTGTTTTAGTTTCTAGTTTGGTATCGGGCTTGGGTTTGGGTTCGGGCTTGGGGTCGGCGCGCGGTTCCGGGGCGCTGGTGCCGGCCGCGACGGGCGCGCTCTCGCCGCTGCCGGCCGCCGCCTCACTCTCCGTATACTCCCCGCTCGTGCTGGCATCCCACTGAAATTTAAACATCAATTTCTAATTATAACTTATGGAATAGCATCAGTGACATTAACTCCCATGACGCAGCTTTATGTGTCCTCCGTGAAGGCTAGAGGTTGCGAAGTACGTGCGCATGTTGACCAACTTCAATATGAAGGTTGAGCGATTGGAGTCCCGATACAGAATTAGTCTTTTTTTCAAATAGCTAATCACTTATGACAGGTCCATAGAACGTAAAATATTACGTAAATACATCATATTTCATGTTTATATATTATATATATTTATACATCATTTTTATACATATATTACGTCATATTCAACTTTTGGTGTGAAGATTTTTGGCCGAAGGGTGTCATATTTCGTCGTTTCCGAGGACGGATACCGAACATTGAGAACCCTAAGTGTTTATGCAGTAAATAAATATAAGTTTTGATTATAATATGTATCGGGTGTCTCAATAAGAGTGCACTATTTCGTTTAAACATAAAAACACGCATTTTTTGAGTAAGTTGAGATATTTATATTGTTATAAAGAAGATATGTTCCGATTATGTATAGAATAAAATATCTGGCAAATGGCCCCCTCGGCTCTGATGATAGATTACTCTTTTCATGAAATTTTCGATAACTTTTTGACAAAGATGTGGCTGTATCTCGCTGATAACGCATTGGATCTTGGCCTTGAGCTCAGGAATGGTTTCTGGTTTATTTGAATAAACCCGAGATTTCACAAAACCCCAAAAAAAGAAATAGCACGGCGTTAAATTGCATGATCTTGGTGGCCAGTTGACATGAATTTCGTGAGATGACTTGGTCTGGAAATCGTTGCTGCAATAAATCGATAGTTTCATGGGCGGTGTGGCAGGTGGCGCCATCCTGCTGAAACCACATGTCATCCACATCCATACCATCCGGTTGAGGCCACAAAAACTCCGTTGTCGTATTTCTGTAACTAATGCCGTTCACAGTCTCTGCAGCTCTGGCCTCATTTTCAAAAAAATAAGATCCGATCACACCGCCTGATCAAACTCCGCAGCAGACAGTTGCTCGTTATGGATGTATGGATTACCTTCGGATTTTATAAATCCCAAATTTGACAATATTGTTTATTCACAAAGACATTCAAATAGAAATGCGCTTCTTCGGTGAAGATGATTTTTTCGAAAAATCGGCGTTCGCTTTACTTTGCTCTACTGCCCATTGAACGAATTGCCGACGCTTTGCATTGAGCTCCTGAGAGTAAGCGGAAACTTGTACTGGTGAAGGTGGAGGTCTTTCGTCAAAATTCGCTGCGTGAAATTTAAAGTTATTAAGCACGATGCCGAATTGACGTTTTCGGGTTTTCGGCCATACTCTCGTTTACAGCAACAATGTTTTCAAGAGATCTACGGACGCAGAGGAGACAGTAATGTCCACAACCGACCTAGCTTCTTAAATTTTTTTTACTACTCTTCGAATTGTGGACACATTAGGTGCACTTTCCCGACCAAAAATTCCACGAAGTTTGCGAGCGGTCTCAGCGTAACTTTTTCCATTTTTGTAATGAGTTTTCACAACTAAGACGTATTCTTCTTTTGTGTAACGCTCCATTTTTATTAATCGGAACAAACATATGTGACAGCTGTCCAACTTCAGAGTTGCCAAATACACGAAAAAAAATTACACAAAATTTAAAAAGTGGACTCTTATTGGGACACCCTATACTTTAAGCTAAGGTATGTATCTTTATGGGCCGTAGACTAAGTTAATTACTAACTAAACTAAACTCCTGTAACTATTTTATTGTTGCCTGAATTAAATTATTTATTATTATTATTATTAAGATCGTGTAAAATCTATAAGCCTGTCCTAGGTAATACAACCCATCATATATCCATCATCTAATTACTGCAATTCTTTACAAGGCCACGTATAAATCGTATTCAATAGATAGATATGTCTAAAGGCATATTATTAATAATAACAGAGATGATTACACAGGTAGCCGTTATCTGAAAAGAGATTGGCGAACGTAGAACCCAGACCCATTCACTAACAAATCACTCGCCCTGACACAGTATTTTAAAACATTTTCTGAGCAACAAATCGTGAAGTAAGTTTCAGAAAACGTTCTGATTTTGTCTTATTGTTTATCATCGTATACAAAAAGCTGGTTCTACATTAGTTCAATGTCTTAAAACCTTATACTAGCTTTATCCAGACACCAGATTCTCGATAACGTGGGTTCTGGTCAAGAGTATGTTAATCTTAAAAATGGGCATTCATTACAATATTTGATGGTTTTATCTAAGTGCGTGCGAGCGCACACATGCACGCGGATAACATCGAACCCGTCAGGTGAACGGTGTCGAAGCAATACAATAACCAATGCGGTAGTATTTTTTATTTTTGTTATTTGTGGGGAAACAGGCTCTTTTAAATGCCTATCATGCGTATGCAGGTTCCATACTTAAATATGGGATTATTTTCTGGGGAAATTCAACAGACAAAGATACCGTGTTTGTAGCTCAGAAGAAGTGTATAAGGTCTATTTGTAACTTGAGGAGAACTGATTCGTGTAAGCTCCATTTCCAGACGTTAAACATTCTTACCCTACCTTCACTTTACATCTACGAATCGGCTTTACATGTTAGAAATAATATCAAAAACTACGAAACCTTGAACAGCAACAGGCATAAAGGCCACCTTCGAGCAATAACGTCTAAGACAGCTTTGTTTAATAAGAATGTGTTTTGTATGGGAGTGAAGATATATAATAAGCTTCCTATTTATATAAAATCTATACGCAGTTCACATCTATTTAAGATAAAACTAAAAAATTACCTGACCCAAAAAGCATATTACACAATCAATGAATATTTAAATGATACACAATGACATTTCTAGTTTAAAATTGAATCTAATTATTTAATTAATATGTGCTGGTATTATATTAAGTACTATTTCTTAGTTATTTGTATAGTAATTTAATTTTAGGTGACATGTAATTTGCACGCCACTGTGGTTGAATATGGTGAAACCATTTAATTTTGCAACATCTGTATAATTTTACCCATGTTTTGGCAAATAAATAAATCTTTATCTTTAGGCTTACGGCCCACCTGATGGTAAGCGGTCACCGTCGCCTATTGACACCGGTATTTGTCTGATAGGACATAAAATCAAAGGTTAATTTAGGTAAGGGGGCGTCCATTAATTACGTGAGACATTTTTGACGATTTTTGACCCACCCCCTTCTCCCCCTGGTGAGATGTCGCGAGATTTGTTTCGGCCCCCTCCCCCCCCCTCCTTTATCTTACGTAAAATTTTTCAAAATTTATATTCATAGGAGGCGTTGGACTTATTTAAAAAAACACAATCGTAATCTAGATTTACTGTGAAAAAAAAATGCTTGATATCAGCCGAGACTGCAGCTCCGTGGCTTACCTGTGGCATTGAAGTAGGCAACATCCGGAGCGAGGCGCCGCACTCGGCGCACAGCGGCGGCACGGCCGGCGACCGCGACCGCCAGTACTGCAGCTCCGTTTTACATTTGTTCAGCTCCTGAAAACACGGTTCACATTTATAACTTTTGAAACTATCATGGTTATGAACACTATTTGTGCTAAATATTCCGTTTTTAGTACAAATACGGTTCACATTGTTATCACAAACAGCGTTATCTGTGTACATTTTTACGATTTCGATGATGGTGACCCTAACTATATTTTAATTTAAAGAAAATGCTATTAGCGGGAGTCCTAATATGGTTAGCTAGACCAAATTTAGCTAGCGTAATAGCATGGTTATGAAAACTATCTCACTAAGTTTGTATGGATGTATGTGTAGATGTTTGTTACTCTTTCACACAAAAACTACTAAATGGAGTTTAATGAAATTTGGTATGCACGTAGATTATAACCTGGATTAACACATAGGCTACTTTTACTGACAAAACAGCCGCGGGCGGAAGCTAGTTTTCAATAAAAACAGGATATTTTTAAAATGTATTAGTAAAAACAGTGTAATCTGGTTTGAGGCAGTTTCTAAGGAAAATTTAAATTATGATAAAGTATTTGCGCATACGCAATGCACTCGGAATTAGCATTATTGTCCAATTAGTAGAAAATAACTGCTGCCAGCACTTTCGACCCCTGAGTTCGTAGAAGCGTATTTAAATTAAACTTCATGGATTTCGAAACCAAAATTTTCGGATAAATTATATAAAATCGTAATGGTACGTAAGTTAAGGTTAGTCAACTCGTCTTACCTGAAGTAGAGTCTGAAATTTTCGGCTAGTCTCCTCGTTCTTCTTGTCGTAATCATCAAGACGGTTCGCATACTCCAAGGTTTGCTTCTGCTGTTCAGCTATTTGCTTCTGTTGCTCGGCGACCTGCTTCTGCCACATGGCGGTCTTGCGTTTGTAGCTGCGAATATCACTGCGCAGCGCTGACAGTTGGTCGTTGTACCTGACAAATGATTTGAAAATGAGAACTATCTAATACATTTGACGAACTCTGTGGCACAATAGCCGGCTGAGACGCAGGAGGTTCCGAGTTCAATCCCCGCTGCGGGACAAATGTTTGCATGGTCTGCAGATATTTGTTCCGGGTTTAGGTATTTTTCTATCACACTAATATTATAAATGCTAAAGTTTGGATGTTTGCTCATTTGTTTGATACTCAATCACGCCGTAATGGCTGAACCGATTTCGATGAAATTTGGTATATACGTAGATTATAACCTATATCATCACATAAGCTACCATTTATCCCATAAATCAGTTCCCATGGGATAAAAATGGGGTATCAAAGTTTCTATACAAAAATGATTTTGGGCTTTGTTACCCTTCACACCAAAACTACTTAACGGTTTGGGCTCAAACTTCGCAGAAGTTTAGTTCTAGACCTAGAATAACATATAGGCTACTTTTTATCTCATAAATCGGTTTCCATGAGATAAAAATGGGGTGTCAAAGTTTCTATAGAAAAATTATTTGGGTCTTCGATACCACTTTATGCCAAAACTACTGAACATATTGAGCTCAAACATTGCAAAAAATCAGTTCAAGACCTAGAATAACATATAAGCTATTTTTTACCTCATAAATCAGTTCCCATGTGGTAAGACTGTAGTTTCTATAGAAAATATATTTTGTTCTTTGTAACCCCTTCACGCCAAAACGACGTAGTGACCACAGCCCACTCTCTTCATGGCGCATACAGGCGCAATGATGAGTCATAAAAAAATCCGCATTTACGATATTTTCAAAATGACTTTACTTTTACCAATATCTGTCAATAAAATATTCATAACAATTGACATCAAGCACCCCACGCTTTTTTACGATAAAATACATATTTTTTTGTTAATCACACTATTCATAATTTAAATTTATTTAAAATTATTTTCTACTTTTTAATTCAGTATATCTACAAAAGCGTGTTTTTTAGATTTTTTAAACTATTATCTATTATTGAGAAACTACGCGTGCGAAGCTAGTACACTATAAGCCGTCTTTTTGATTTTGTTTTGTCCTGTCCATCCAAAGGTTGTCTGGAAGAGATCGCTTTTAGCGATAAGACCGCCCATTGTACTTACCTTAATTTTTGTATTTTTATTGTATTTTTAATTTTGTTGGTGTGCAATAAAGAGTATTCTATTCTATTCTATAAGTATGTTTTTACAGAAGTTGTTAAGAATTATTAAAAAAATAAAAATTGATACTTAAAACATGACAACAACTATCCAATAATTAATACCCATTTATTTTCTTGATAGGGACTAAGAGAATCCCTTAGTTAAGCGGCGCGAAGTGGCCGATTTATTGTTTTTATTAAAAATAACCTCTAATGTCATTAACTGTCCTGACTTGTTAAATAAAATTAGAATTAATGTTCCATTTAAACAAACTAGGTTCATTCCTCCTATAAATTTACCCATAGTTGGCACAAACTACAGGCAAAACTCATTTTTGTGGCGAGCAAGTGACAATTTCAATAAGCTGTGTAAGTGCACGGACTGTGACCTATTCTGCATGAGCGTCAGTTCGATTTGACAGCGGTTGAATCGTGAATTCTTTAGTGATTAATAATAGTATATTTAATATAATAATAGTATAGGTAGGCACTCTTTCTTCATTGTATCTATAACGTGAGATGTCGAATGGTTGTTCACATTTTTTATATTTCTATATTGTTGTTTAAACGTGAAAACCTGTAATTGGCTTTCTGGTTAACAATCTGTCTTAATTATAAGTTTTAACAGCTGTTGGTTTTCCTAAAAATAAATTAAATAATGCAGAAGGGAATTCTAGACAGCAAATCGAGTGTCAGAGATTATTTAAAAACTATAAGTATGTAGTTATCAAAAATATGAGTATATAGGTTATCTGGTTCCCATAGTACAAGCTTTGCTTAGATTGGGGCTGTGTGAAATGTCCACCATCATTATTTTTATAAAATATAAAAATTCAAATATTAATATTTTTTTATGTTATTTGTGCCCCACAAATAACAAACAGGCTTACGGCCCGCCTGATGGTAAGCGGTCACCGTCGCCTATTGACTCCGGCAACACCCAAGGTATTGTCGATGCGTTCCCTACTTCGATTAAATATCGCGTGAAGCGTGTGGTGCGCGATCACGGAATAAGGCTGGTTAGTATTTTGATCCTTTTAGAATAAATAACAATAAAGAAAGTAAATTACGTCTAATCATCTATCATCAACGTAAGTAATAACCGGAACAACACTAATTCCGTAAATTTATGATTCGGATCAAACGCGCCCTCTCGATCTGAGATCCCGTGTATTGAACATTTTTGGTCTTACCACAAAAAAATTAAGCACTGTTTAGTGCGTGTTTAAAATTCAAATACAAAACTTGCCAAGGAATTTTTTAAACACGCGTTAAACAATTTTTAATTTTTTGTATGGTAACAAGGTGTACGTTTTGTGTTTCGGGACATGTCGTTTTCCTTGCGTTTTCCCTCACCATGAAATTGAAGTAAGTCATGGTACTTGACTTGAACGGCATCCGCTACCGGTGAACGAGACCGCTACCGGTGAACGAGACCGCCACCGAGTTGATATAGGTAGATACCTAATGGTGCGAACCAACACAGGCGCTAAGCCAAGCCCAGACACCGTGTGTGAAGTCGGTTGAGACCATGGGATACCGAGATAAAATGCAGGTCAGGTGGTAGGAACCCAACTTTACAACGAACTTTACAGAAACCCAACACATACGAAAAAAAAGCTTAAGTAACAGTGCAGGTGGCTACCACTACATTTGTAACTATCATTTTGACGAGATATCCTTATTTAGTAAAGCATTTTACATACGTTTAAATTTTTTCTCTAATTCAGCATTAAGCTAAATGTTTGCTTTGGTGCTGTATTCGAAATACTTTTCAATATTAGAAACTTTCCAATTCAGCACCAAAGCAAACATATTGTTTGGTGCTGAATTGGAAATAGCTCTAAGACGACACATCTTATAAATTATCAGAAATCATGTAGGCAGAAACACCATTAGGATTCAAGTAAAAATCACAGATGACAGGTATCGAAGTAGGTACCTAGTTAATCATTACCTACAGTAATTCACATGATTACTGCAATTTTAACTTTTAGCAAGTGACCATTCTTCTGACCAGGGCATCCTTAGTCCTAAAACGCTTTGCGGAAAACAAGGGCGCGCGGGGCATTGTAAAAAAAATAACGCGACCGTCGGCGTCGAACTGACGCGACAAGCTTTGTAATAATCAAGGGTGACGCGCCCCTGCTGTGAAGAAGCCAAACGAAGCAAACGTGAATTTCATTCTCAGATAAATAACAGAATCAACAAGATTCTAAAGACACAGTAACATTAGTAGTGTAGATTGGTACCTAACTGTATTGTTTCAAATAATCTGTTCTAGAAATGTACAATAATGTACATACATATATTGATGAGAAACTGTCCTCTATTTGAACTTGGCATAATAGGTGAAATAGAATGAATTGTGTATTTTTATACTTTTGCATACATCACTTCTTTTATTCTCTACAATTTTATTTTAGTATAAATAATTAAAACTACAAGCGACAAAGGCAATCAACTGATACCAAGTTTTTTTTATAAGATGGGCATTTGATGGCACCCCATGGCCCACTTATGTTATTACCACTGCCTAAATTAATTGCATTACCTGACACGTTACTTCCGACTAAGACTTGGCGACATGGCATTGTTCATCACCCTGAGACATACAGGTACAAGTCATGTGGCTAAAACCATTATGTAAACACAAGCTTTGAAATACAACTGCATTGAAATCTGTCCATCCATTTAGGAGTCAAGATGCCACAGATAGACCATTAGAACACAGACAGACAAACTATTCAAATTTGCAACAATTCTCGTTTTGCTTTGAGGTTAAAAAATATGCCCTATTTGTTGTGACGATCTTCAAGTATTTAGTCAAATAGGTACATTCTGCTATCAGTGTTGTAGCAGTCATGGATAGCAGCATGCTCTCATGACACTCGTGTTACAAAACCGCAAGATTGATTTACCTTTCTTTAATTATATCCCACTGCTGGGCAAAAGCTTCCCCTCATTTTTCCAGTCACTCCTTCCTTTCCTGTACCAAATTGGTACATTATGACCGAACTGTATCTCATCCTCAATTGTAAGTGTGCATCAGGGCTCCAACTAGCTTCCTAACCATACTTACTTTTTACTTATCATTATCATGATTTTATTAAGGCTAATAATTTTCTCAGAGAGGACACATAAGGATTTTTTTATTTTATTTTTATTTTACTGGACATTTCGCACAGCGCTATCCAAGCCCCAAACTAAGCAGAGCTTCTACTATGGGAACCAAATAACTGATAGAATACTTATATACTTTTTTTTTTTTTGTAAATACATACTTACTATATATAGAAAAACATCTAGACCCGGAACAAATATCTGTAGATCATGCAAACATTTGTTCCTCATACATCAACATTTGGTCCGCGGATACTTACTTTTTCATCCCTTGCTTGATTCGATGTATCCGTTTCCTGAGCACCATATTGCTTTGGGGCGGCGGCGGTGACGGCGGCAGACTCTCTTCCATATACATGTTCAGGTGTGACGACACGCGACGGTCCCCACTTGAATTACGATCGCCCCCGGTAGTTTGAGCTGACGACGAGTCGAACCCGCTAGGCGGCGGCGAATCCAGGCAGATGTATGATTTACTGCTTTCACCAGCTAAAACATTTATTTACATGTGAATTCACCGCCTAACAGGAAAGTTAAAAGTTAGGTGCTGAAAGGGCATCGAAAATTTAAAATCTGAGTAGGCAAAAGATGTCTGTAAGAATCAAAATTTATCTAATCTAACTACGAAACTGCAGGTATTCTCCCCTTTTTTCATTCAACTGGCCAGAATACCAAAGAGCCGTCAAGTTCATCGCGCCATTTCCGTCTCTGACTAGCATTAGTTTGCAGTTGCTGTGGGACACACTCAGTGGTGATTTTAGCTCAAAGATTGTCCAGCATATGACATCAGTCTCATTTTAATTTGGTATAAACAATGCCCATCAATAATATAAGAAAGCTTATGGCTGACCTACTTGAGATTTGGCCAGATTAAGCTAAACATATATTTTGGAAACATACTAGATTAATAAGAGCGTAAAGGCTGCATACTTACGTGAAAATGCAGTAGTGATATCAAAGAAATCTGTACCAAAATATGTAATTTCTGGCAAGTTTGGTTCAATGTGCTCTTTGAAGTATTCCATTGCCATTGTGGTGAGGTCAAAAAGCTCATCTGTCACCTTATAGGGTCTGGCTAGCTTGGTTGTTGTTTTTAGGTATGACAGAATACTGTATACTTCATCTAATATCTAGAAGAAAATCAAAATACAGTAAAAATATCTCAAATCATGTTGATCAGCATTTTCACCAATGTTCCTAATCTCAGAAGAGTATCCTATTAGAAAATAGTTAGAAGATGGAAATGCCAAAACTTATTGGAATTCATATAAATTTACCTATATTATATTTTAATAATACATGCTGTTAAGTTCTGAAACAACTTACCATTTTCCTCTTATTAAGGAAAAACAATAAAAATTAAATCATAAACTGTGAAACTATTAACTCGTAAAAATATTGAGACAAAGATACATACCTAAGTATTTAACTTATCTTTATACAAATAGTTACCTCTCCCGGGAAGAAACAGCAGTGTTTCCTCTCAATGTGTTTGCCAAAGGTCATTTGCAAAAGACTCAACCTCATGTGAAGGGTCTCAATGATATCAGACTCGCAAGCCAAAGGGTGGCTTCTGCGAGCAGATTCCCTTCTCGGCATCTTTGCCTTGATAGATTGGAATCTATGCAACATTTGGTTCTGTAGACGTTGAAATGTGGAATTCAAAATGCCACTACATATTGTATTTAGCTGGCGGTTTACCTGTTGA
Source organism: Philereme transversata (assembly GCA_963924445.1). NCBI lineage: Eukaryota > Metazoa > Arthropoda > Insecta > Lepidoptera > Geometridae > Philereme > Philereme transversata. Next base: position 14,131,628 of record OZ004353.1, read on the forward strand.
TGTAAAGTTAGTTATATATTGAGTCAGGCTCAAGTTATTGTAATGAATTCTAGAATTATTATCAGAAATGTGACATGTTTACATTTCACAATGTCACATTTGTTCACAATATGTCAATTTTATTCTGAAAATGATGTTGCATTGAGGTTATACAAAACAATAAAGCATTGATTTGAGCTAAAATGATACACACAGTATAATCTAACACAAGAGCATTGTTTTTTAAAGTTTAAAGAACTGTGCTTCTTTCTTATTTAAAAGCTTTCTCATGCAGATTTCTGCAAACCATGGTATATGTATATGATAATATAAAATCTGTATACCCGTAACCTTTGTTTAAGGAGACATCCAAGATAACCAGATAGCCCCTGTTTAGGGTCATATGAAAGTGGTATATCTATGCCATAAATTAGATCTATTCAGGCACTTATTCAAGACAAAAGTATTGAATTATAAACTTTATACTTATGTCTTCATAATACAATAACTCAATATGTGGTGTTTGGCATCATAACTATTTTCAGCAATATTAACCATTGTTTGCCATTGGCTTTGTTCATCAATATATCAAGTTATCTTTACCAATAATTAAGGTTGTAACCTCAGTCTACTTAAGGAATAAGATTATGGTGATTTTTAATTCGAATTCTAACAAAATAATATAGTCTAAAGCCAAATGGAAATATTATGGAAATTTTAAGATATTTTTTATCTTTGCACTGAAGATATTTTGCAAGAAAATGGCTTACATTAATTACTGACAAATTTGGCTAATGAAGAAAATGTTGATCATAAAATTCATAAAAATAATAACCATTCTGAGTTGAGAGACACTCTTGAATCCCAAGTAGGAGAAAATTTTCTCAGTCACTTCTACTGGTAAATCCAGCATGTTGGTTGTGTAAGACTTTGGGACGGGTAGCAAAGAGACACATTTTGTTGAGCTGGCTTGTGGGGATGAACCCCCTGGCAGGAGTGCGCTGGAGTGCCTCGTCACGCGAGGCACTGCCGTGGGCTCCGAGCTCGACGGCCCGGCGCCCTCGCTACCCCCACTGGCACCCCCGACGCTACTCATTTGCCTCGTTGACACCATTTTAGCCAGCTTAGTGATTTTATTTCTGAAAATTTAACTAATTTGTAGTCGCAAACTTCAACAACAATTAGGTTTATTCACACGTAACTTTACAGTAATGTTTATTTTTTAACATAAAATAGATGCTTTTAAGATCCCGTTCCAAACATTATCAATGCAAAAGACACGTAATTTCTAATCATCAAAAATAAATTACTTTCAGAGAGCACCGAGTAAATTCTAAAATGGTGGCCATGGATGGCTAGATCGCAACCTAATCACTTGAGAAATGATGTATGATTTCTATAGGTAACTAGAGCAAAATATATGAAATTATTAAATTAATCACCCAATCAAGAGTTGATGCACATTTTTTGAGAAATTGGTAAAATGCTTTTCTTTTTTGAAATAGCTAAACTGAAACGCAGTAGTTTCAAAAACGCTACGCTTTCACAAAAAATATTTTTTGTTGGTTGGAGAATGGAATAGACAAAGTAAAGTAAGGTAGATAGACAAACGAAACGAATGAATGAACGAAAAGAATGAACATAACAGTGAGCATTGACAAAGGACTAAGGTTGAGACTGAGGTAGAAACCGTGCCACGAGTGAAGTTTTACGGCCAAAGCGGGAACTAAATCTCAAATATCTTCTCGATTTCTGCGATAGCAGCGCCGCGTCTATCGGACTCAACGGTGGCGCGGACTCTAAGGACTGAGGCCACACCAAACATTTTTACTAGGCATCAAGCCCGAAATTTTTTTATATGATTGCGCGTGGCATAGTCACAGACCACTTAGTTAAAATGCTATTGTTGTGCCCAAACAGCTGTCCAACATAGTATAAATTAAAACTTAGTACTCTTGACACGCTAAGAAGAAGAATGCCAGATAAATAATAGGAAACATAACTAGAAAATATTTTCTTACGCAGCCTGTATTGAACCTCACTGTTTTTCCCGCCATACACGCGGCATAACAGCCACATGTCCGCAACACTTCGACCAATCTCTGATTTGGGAAAGGCAGGTAAGGGTTGGGCTTAGATTGTTCAAGTATAAGTTTATAACAATAATAAATTACATTAATTTATGCCATAACTAGTAATAATGTAATATAAATAAACCGTTAAATAAGTAGACTGGGTTAACTGAAAGGGTGAAATAAAGATTTATTTATTTATCTAGGTACATAATTATACCTAATATTATTTTATGCACCTACCAGTGTAGTTGACGTAACTAAGTGTTTTCTATGTACCCTTAAGGTTTGACATAAATTAATTGAAAAAGAAACTGAATATTTACACTAGGGACGCCAACAGCTGTTGTATCATTAATTTTATTACATTGTTGTATTTTTAGTTATGGTTTAATTTTCTCTTTATGTACTAAGCCAATTAATAAAGGTGAATACCTACAGCATGGTCAATTTCAAATGTAATATTAAAATTTATAAATAACTAATATAATATCTGATCAAAGAAAATATACTTACCTATATAATTTACAATACTATAAGAAGCTAAAATTAGATGAAATAAGCTACAAGTATGTATAATATTTTTATATATCAAGTTGTCTGTATTCTCTACGCTTATTTTTAATTTGGTAAGTTGTTGACAAATAAATAAATACTCTCTTTTCTTAGATGTTGTACCCTATCACTCCTAAGGCCAGACGATTATAATGGTACAAAGACTACTAATGCCGGGTTCCTACATATATCCGTCGGTAACCAGCTACGCCTCGTTTCTCCTTGAAAACGTGTCAAAAGTTTGACATTTTTTCAAGGGAATACGAGTCGTAGTCGGTTACTGACGGATATAGGAACCCGCTATAAGAGGATACTATAGAACGGTAATATGTAGTTTGTAATGGTACCTACCTCTATAATGATTGTTTATGACAACACTTTGGCGCATATATGGGCAGGCAAATATAATATTCATGGATATGATGATAACATCTTTTAACCATTTGACAAAACAACCGGCTCCATCACTGGTACATCAGGTTCAGATTGTACATGAAGTAGGTACATACATGGTAAATACTCAACAAAAAAGGAATTTATCGCGACTTAAGAAAATATGTTGGTTCAGCTCGATTTATCGAAGTAATCCATAGGAAATTGTTATAATCTTGACACTAGTAAGAGAAATGGTCTTTGGACGAGACCTGAAGTATAATTTAAAATTAGGAATCAAACGAACTTACCTAGTGCTATGAGGAGTATTCACGGCCATGTTTTTATAACTGCTAACAGATGGCATTGTTCCATCATTTTTTTTTATTGATGATATCCAAGAGTTTTACCGCTACCTCACTTGGTGGTAAGTGATGGTGTGATCGAAGATGAAACACGCTTGTCTAGAAATAACCTATTCACTCTGGACTTGAAGACTCCAAGATTAAACTGTCATGCTCTGATTAACAAGGAAAAGATAATCTATCAAAAAAAAACAACTATTTTTTTAAATTTTATATCGAAAACGATAAGCCCTCATTGAAATCCGTTCAGTGCAGTGGATTGGGCGCAACGAGATAATATCGAGTAGAACATACGTCTCTATTCGTCCTATTACATATCTAGCATCAAAAAATTAACACAGGGTGGTCGTGCGTGCAGTGGAGCAATGGCGTTATGGCGTTCGTGACTATCACACTAATATGTTAAATTTGAAAGTTTGGATGTTTGTTTATTTATTTGTTTGTTACTCAAGCACGTCATAACGGCTGAACCGCTTTTGATGAAATTTGGTATATACATACGTAGATTATAACCTGGATTACCACGTAGGCTACTTTTTATCCCATTAATTAGTTCCCAAGGGATAAAAATAGGGTGTCAAGTCAAGTTGCAACAGTGAATTTAGCTTTATTTCTAGGTTACCTACACATTTAGGAATAGGGTTGCTACCTGCCGCTAGTTGATTAAAGGGTTACAGTATAAAAAATACGGATTTTAGATATTTTTACGGGAGACAATTAAACAACAATGTTTAATGAATTAATTCTTTTTGTTTAATTTATATTTATGGTCAGAAGAAACCGCTTTTAAAAGCTCTTCATTTTGAGAAGCAAATAAATAAAAATCTTTGCAAGTTAATTTAAAATTACATTTGGTTCTCATAGTGCAAGCTCTGCTTATTTTGGGGCTAGATAGCGCTGTGTGAAATGTCCAGCGATATTTATTGATTTAATTATTAAAAAAAAAGACTTGTAACTCCGCCTTGACAGTTTCAATATTAAGTCGGTTTCGGCTATCTGTCCATGCATTGCTGCACAAGGAAAATATTCTTTCTACTGGAGCGTTAGAAGCTAGCTGGAATGGAGAAAACCAGTTGTAGATTATGAATCATATTTTTGAAGTTTTATTACTTTATTACCCCGTATTTTATTTTCGAAATTATAGGTTTTTGTATTATTGCTTGAAAAATGGGTTAACCCGTAAAATACGGGGCATCTGGCAACCCCATTTACGAGTGAAACGCGTACAAAGACACGGGCAACAGCTAGTCTAATAAAACGCATGCGAGTCCATCCATCAACTGAGAGGACTGATGGGTGGGACCACAGAGTACCTTGAATAATACGGAATAGAGTTGTCAGTAAACCAATTGCTACTCGAGCGCCGCCAAACGAAGTGTGCCCAAAACCCTTTAGCTATACCTTTATCTTCATCTACTAATAAATAATAGCAAATATTTTGTATATAAATATTTGTATATTGTAATAAATTGTAAATATGTTGTAAACAAAGTGGTATGATGCGTGAATTGGAACATCTCTGAATGTCAATCCAACGTAAATATTAAAATTGCAGTACCTAAAAATAAAAAAATGTATGACCAGTAGAATTTTTGATAATTTTTTTGCGCCATCTAGTAATTTGCGGAGCAAACAGTTGCCAAGCAAAAATTTGGCCTTCATTCTACCTATTCTACTGAGTGAAAACACCCTGGGTGGGACTGACACTGAAGTTCTCATTCTTTTGATTGATCTATGATTTTTTTGTAGAAATTGTGATAAAATATGTCATGTTGTTGTGTGAAGTTGTGATGTAAATGAACTTTGTTTTTATTGCGTAATTTATTATTTTGTTTGTATTTATTCTAATGAAATAAATTGAGTTTACTTACCATGAATTCACTTTCTAAAGTATACATAAGTTAGTTAGAGAAGTATGACGTAAATGATGTGCTAATTATTTGACGATAGATAGTCTTATAGATTGCAATTTGAACTTCTATCAAGCTACCACGTTTTTCACCTAACCAGAAAATGTATCCCCGCTGTGGAAGTAGTGGTTCCATCCACAATATCCATCAAACTCCATCTTCATCAAATCACAACTCAGGTAAGATTTATGTCCGAATGTACAGTCAGCAACATAGATGATTAGCAGTTTGAGAGCATACATTTTTTTTGTAGGAATCTTAAAACCAAAACGTTTGTGCGACACCAAAAAAAAACCCCCATAAAATGATAGATACAAAAATATGGAGGTTTAAAACGCTCAAACTGATGATTAGTCTTTAAGGCTGACTAAATGTACATAACTAGATAGTTCGTTTATAGTGCTTAGATTTGAGGCTGTTATAACATTTGCAGAGGATGAAGATGATAGCGGGGACAACAAGGCTTCAGCACTGTCTTTCAAGGAGAGAAGAAGGGAAGCTCACACACAGGTAATGAGACCACCAGGCCTGGGAGTTGTTTGTTAAACTAAGTATGTACTCACTCCTGTAGTGATTGGTTAAGCACAAGCACATTATTATCTGTTTACAAACAATTACAGTTTTAAGTTGGTCAAATAATAAAGCCCAGTCAGATGCCTAGATAGGTGGTTATTTGTTTATTTAAACAGATTGGTGAAGTAGGGTTTCTAGTCTGACTATGGTAGGGTTGCCATCTCCAAATTTAGAAATCAAGGATTTGAAGGTATAAATACCAGGACATTTCAGTTTAAAACCAGGACACACTATTGTGTTTGGAATCCTTATGAGAGCTCGTATAAGCTTTTATTGCAAATGGTACAGAAAGCTTTCAACATTGCTTATTTGTTTTAAAAAGTGTCAACGACCTTCACTTGCGAGGCCTAGATGACAAAACGATTGGAGACAGTAGTGGTTTTAAAACCTTTAAAACCCCAGGACGCTACTTAAAAACTATCTAGGACACCCCAAAAAGCAGGACATGTCCTGGGAAAACAGGATGGTTGGCAACCGTAGACTATGGAACCCTAATAAATACGATGTTTGTTTATGCATTTGATGAATGGCAGTTGTTAAATTCCAATGGTTATTATTATTTATTGCCTTTGCATGAGACAGATCTCAATGAAAAACATTGGAGGAGATATTTGCCGGAAGATGAACTGAGATAATTAATATAACAACTAGAAAAGAAACAAATCAGTCTAAATAAATAAGCTATGAAACAAAAAATTATAGATGAGTAGCATTATTGCTGATATGTCTACATTACAGTGTTGAAAGTCTCTTAAGTTCAATTTTGTAGTAATGTCTTATTGGTTCGTAGCCACTTATCAAGTTGGTTATTATGGGCCACCCTGTTACTGAGGAAGTTAGGTCCAATTAGTGATTATTAGTGTGTTACAGGGAGCATAATTTAATTTAAGTTTGTTTCCTCAACAAGGTCTAAAGTGCTGTTTCATTGTTTAGATAATGTATATGTCTGGAAGGTTGTAGTTAGGGGTAATAATCTTGTAAATTACTATCTCAACTTTAACTATTATTAATTATATGTATTGGAGCTTGATTTCAATGTAATTTGATTGATTACTGGAAAGATTACACTTTTTTATCTAGCCCCAAACAGCAGAGCTTGTACTATGGGAACTAGATAACTGATAGATGTTTTTTGTAAATACATACTTATCATATACTTATAGAAAAACACCCAGACCAGTTATCGTGTTAGATTTATGTGGAAATGTCAACATTTATGCACAGGCAGAACAGAAGAGAAGAGACGCCATCAAGAAGGGTTATGATTCTCTACAGGAGCTGGTCCCAACTTGCCAGCAAACTGATGCTTCAGGCTACAAGCCAAGCAAGGCAGCTGTAAGTATTAGGAACTTATTTCACTGGCGAGTTGCGAGTGTTTCCAACAAGGCAACTTGTAAACGACGTGCACGCCGCGTTTCCTTGGAAGGTAAACACGAGTGTCTCGCCACACTTCAACCACTCTTAAAGTAGAAATTATTGTAACATATAATTTACAACTCGTTTACAAATCGCTTCGCTGTAAACACGCTCGCAACTCGCTAGTGTGATAAGTGATAACGGTCTTATCCAACTAAATTAATTATTATTCATTTAATTTAAAAACTAAACTCACCCGCCTTGTTTAAGAAAGCAATCAATCAGACAATCCTGTCTGATCGTCTAATTTCAATTTAAATGAATAGTGATTAAGTTACTCATTCCTAAATATGAACCTGTATTGTGTAGGTAGGTAGTTACCTAGGCACTTGCTTGCCTGCATTATATAGGTTCATTTATATACTTATTTTTTTTATATGTGTTTAATATTGTATACACTCATGCCCACCATTTTTCTAATGTAATCTGTGAACAACGGTGTTGGTTATGCCTGCAGTAACAGATCTTGTAATAAATATTAAGTCTAGTAATATTTAGGCATAATTGTTTGTTGTCTCAAATAAATCAAATTAAACAAATAAATCCCACAGCTTTATCCAAGCATACAAGGTGGAAAACTATGATAGGGCACAAAGGGCAGCTGATAGAACTTTTATAGCTTGGTTTGATTTGATTTAGCTATAATAGCTACAATAGTAGGTATGCTAACCTCAGTCGACCCCTTGAAAACTTTTTATAGGCATGCACTTATCAGAATGAAAATGAAATGGGACAACTGGTAGTAGTAGAGCTTTGTGTGAAAGAGTTCGTCCAGGGAAGTACTACCATCGTACCTTCTGCCGCCAAGCGGTAATGCTCACATTGCTATGTTCTGTTTTGAAGGGTATGGGCGCCAGTGAAATTACAGGCACATGAGGTTTTCACCTGTACTGTACCATACAACATAAATATATTGATACACTTCCAATCGTTCCAGTTTAGTCAATCTTATAGTTGAACAATAATGTATGACCTAATACCATAATAGGATTTTCCTGTTTTTATTTGCAGTGTGCCATAATATAACTTTATAACCTGAACAATATAGTTAAACGTGGCTCAGTTTGCAAAATAAACCTAGCATGAACTTTTCAGCATTTACAAATTGTTTTTTTACCAAGAAAACATTTGTGATTTATTTTAATCATTATTATAAATACGGGTTTTATCACGTACCGTTTTCTCGGAGCAGATCGCACTCACCCTGATGAAGGTTCACAAATTGAACCGAAATATTGTCGTTCGTAACACCGATAGAACGGTTCGTGAAAAATCCCGAATTTATAATTAACTAGCTGACTCGGTCGCGGCTTCGCACGTGTGGTTTGTCAGTAAAAACATATACCCTCCTTCTGCGCTGTCGGGTAAAAAGTAGCATATGTCCCAATCCCGGTCATAATCTATCTGTACTTATACCAAATTTTATCGAAATCGTAACAAACAGACAAGAGAGATAAGAGTTACTTTCGAATTTATGATATCACAAGCTTCCGCCTGCGGCTTTGCACACGTGGTTTGTCAATAAAAAGTAGCCTATGTGTTAATCCAGGTTATGTATGATCTACGTATGTACCAAATTTAATCGAACTCGGTTTAGCCATTCCGACGTGAAAGAGTAACAAACATCATACAAACATTCGCGTTTATAATATACTAGCTGACCCGGCAAACGTTGTTTTGCCTTATAAATCGGGTTGTTAAATTACTAAAATGGCTATTAAAAAATAAGGGTTGATCGTAGAAGGGTAAAAATTTAGGGTTGTATGTATTTTTGAATGCTGTATCATAAAAAAATAGAAATTAAAAATTTTGTCTAAAAAATAAAAAAATAAATTTAGGGGTGGACTACCCCTAACATTTAGGGGGATGGAAAATAGATGTTGGCCGATTCTCATAGATACCGGATAAGCACAAAAAATTTCATCAAAATCGGTCAAGCCGTTTCGGAGGAGTATGGCAACGAAAACTGTGACACGAGAATTTTATATATTAGATTTGTGGAAAATATAGATAGTGGTCGAAATTCAACCGTAATTCAAATTTTTTTTAGCTTAATTTTATAATTAGCCCCTTGCTTCTCCAATTTCACACTTCCGTGCGCGCTATAAGCTTAAAAAAGGGTACAATGTTTTCTGTTCACGGTTTTTATTCTAGTTTAGTCTTTTCAAGTGGAAGTACGTATGTATGTGATATCTCTTATCTATAAATTAGAGTCGCGACAGTTGGCCTTGGTGTCTAGTTCTGATAAACAAAGAAGTTTTGCCATTATTTTGAAAATACTTTTCAAAAGCTGCTTTATAATTATTATACAATTATCTATGTTTAATTTTATTAATTTAAGGGATCCAGAACTGAGTGTATGCCTCCATGCAATACCATTACAAATTGACAATAAACAAGTAGGTATTTACATAGTGTTTGTTAGTTATTTGCTTTCAATTAATTTTATTGATCGAGTGAAGCGAGATCTCTAAATCAACTTGGACAAATCGGCATTGTATGTATGTTTGTCCGAAGATAACTTTCCAAGCCTTTATCTGATCATCGTGAAGTTTTGTGTATAGGTAGTTAGTAATGGCACAATTTTGATGTGACTAAAATTTATTTTAATTTTAATGCGTGTAGCTTTAGTGACACAAATATAGGGAAAAGTCTGAAATCCAAAATAACTGCAATTTCTACCCCAAAAAAGGGGTAACCAATTAACATGAATTCCCTTTAACTATAATTTGAATGAAACTGTAGGTCAAGTCTCTGGTTGTGCATTTCGTGGCACTATTTTGATAGTCAAAGATTACGAATAATATATTTATGTTTTTATGGGAGACTCGTGAGATCTCAGTTCGGGGCGAACCACTATATACAACATAAAACACAAAAATTCACATTAAATTCCTTTAATTATAGGTGCAGTGTACAACTTACTTATATTGTTTGATTGTAACTCTAAAATAGACGAACAGCTGTGGCTGTTTTTATTTTGTTCTCGACATCTTTCCTTACAATGTTTAAACCTAAGTTTCAAACGTAGAAACTTACGTTACCTCTTACGTTTAGATCTAAGCTACTTGTCCATACAAATTGTATCGCCTTTGGTTTCTCTAAATTAATAAATACTGTGTAATTTCAGGTGCTCCAAAAGTCAATAGATTACATCCAATACTTGCTTCAGCAACGTCGTCGTCAAGAGGATGAACGCAATGCTCTCCGCAAGGACGTGATCGCATTACGCATTATGCAAGCTAATTACGAGCAGATAGTGAAGGCGCAGCATTCTGTACCCGGCATGAATGAACAGCGGCTTACTGACCAGGACAAGTTCCAAGTTGTAAGTACTCTGAACTTGCACACAATGTAACACATACATAATACAACTCGTAGCCCGACTACCTATATCGATAGTAATCTATATCACCCGGACCGTAATATGGAATCGATTGACACCTCATTCATCAAAATCGGATGATTAGGTTGGGTGCTACGGTGGAACATACATACATAGACTGTTAAAAACATAACCCTTCCTTTTGGTTTTGCCGTAGTCCGGTAAAAATATAGCCTATACCACCCGGACTATAATTAGGAATCGATTGACACCTCATTCATCAAAATCGGATGATTAGTTTGGGTGCTACGGTGGAACATACATACATAGACTGTTAAAAACATAACCCTTTCAAAAAAAGGCTTTGCCGTAGTTGGGTAAAAATGTAGCCTATATCACCCGGACCATAATTAGGAATCGATTCATCAAAATCGGATGAGTAGTTTAGGCGCTACAGTGAAATATACATCCATAGACTACAAAAACATAACCCTTTCTTTTGGCTTTGCCGTAGTTGGGTAAAAATGTAGCCTATATCACCCGGACCATAATTAGGAATCGATTCATCAAAATCGGATGAGTAGTTTAGGCGCTACGGTGGAACATACATCCATAGACTACAAAAAACATAACCCTTCCTTTTGGCTTTGCCGTAGTTGGGTAAAAATGTAGCCTATATCACCCGGACCATAATTAGGAATCGATTCATCAAAATCGGATGAGTAGTTTAGGCGCTACGGTGGAACATACATCTATAGACTACAAAAACATAACCCTTCCTTTTGGCTCTTCCGTAGTCGGGTACAAAACGTCTTATGTGCTTGTGTAAAATTTCCTAATTAGAACATTTTCGGTCATAGCACTGATAAAACGGTACGTGATTAATTTATATTAATGAAAATAATATTCCTTTCAGTTCCAAGGCATAATGGATAAGTTGTACGAGTCATTCGAATCAGTGCCCGTCCGTGATTTCGCGGAGTTCTCAGCCGGCGTGTTCAACTGGCTAGAGGAATACTGCAAGCCACAGTCCCTTAGGACCATGGTCCACGGTGTGCTGAGGGAACAAAATTATACACCGTAAGGTATCTTGATAAATACTTGTTTGTACTGGTATCTACCGAAGGACAGAGATGAAAAATTAAGCGCACGATTTTATTAACTCTTGTGGTTTGATATGATAATTGAGAAATGGAAGCTGTCTTCCATAAATTAGCGTAACGCTAGTGGACATATAATTAGCGGTAAAGCAAGCGATCACTATATTTACGCTTGCTTTACCGATATTGTTCTATTTATATATTGATATTGTTACGCTATGAAGTGATGATAGATACCCTCAGATCTCTTACTGAGTACACAGACCCGTAAGGATATCCGCTTTGGTGGAAACCGGCCCCAAGGGCTCAGAGAGATGACTTAATAAAGATTTTCTGATATTAAAATCTGGTATAATATAAACAAGAATGTGCCTTTTTTCTCATTTGTTGACGGTTTTTTGAGATTGACAATGTTGAATTTATGACAAAACAACACGTATCGTTCAACAAATTGAGAAATCTTACGAAAATTAATTATATTTTATTTTGTGCTCTATTTCGCTTTTGTAGATACCATCATGTTATTTTAGTTAAGTCCAATAATTATAAGAGATCCTATCCTAAACTTAGTCAATAGAGAAAGTAAATTGGAGGCATACATATTTTTTTATTAATTACTAATTTCATAATACAGGGTCGAAAGTTGACGGGGCAAGTAAATTTTACCTTAAGTGAAGGTTGGTCTCGATAATTTTCTTGCAGTAGGTAATTATATATTTTATTAATTTATTTATTGCAGAATCAACGGACTTGCCGTTGATTCTGCAATGCTGCATGGTTTCAATGTTATCAAGCTATTACGAAACTAATGCTTGTTGTCAATAACATATTCCAAAGAAACAAATGAATGAATGAATGAAAGCACTTTATTGTACACAATATAAACAAAAAAATTCAAACAAAATAGAAAACCAAAGCAATAAATACAATGGGCGGTTTTATCGCTTAGAAGCGATATATTCCAGACAACCTTTGGATGGAGAGGATTTTGTTATAACAAAGATAATTGTCGGAGGTGTACATTTATGGCCAAACTATTTATAATGAGAGTGTGTCTAATACCAAAATAAAAATATAACTAAATACTAAAATGTATAAATAAATACGAATACAAATAGAACATACATACTTCTTTTCCTTTGTTTTTATTGTGTGTGATGTCATGTGGGTTCAAATAAATGTATTTTCTTTCTTTCTTTTCTTACTTACATTGAATAGATATAGATACATATAAATTATAATATAGGTATATACACACCTAAGTTGTTAGGATAAAGTCACATATAAAGAAACTTAGAACAGAAGTTCAGAACAAATTTTCGTTCGAAACGTAGGTCACAAACCCACAAGTGCACGAGTAACGCAGCAAACTATTGGACACTTTCAACGCGCAACCCATCATATTTTAAATTTTGCCAAAAGCAGTACTCAATACCACCTGACTCATAAAACTTACAGCCGATGGCTCCAATTTAGTGACTCTCGCGCTTGTACTATGTTTCTATGTATACTTATTATTTTTTTTTTCAATAACCTATACTGTCCCACTGCTGGGCAAAGGTCTCCCCCATTTCCTTCCATTCCTTGCGTTCTCCAGAAATCTCCTGCCAGTCAGAGTGGAACCCATCCAGATCGTCGCGCCAACGATTTCGCGGTCTGCCTCGTTGCCGTCGTCCTGTAGGTTGCCAGTCGGTGGAGATCTTAGTCCACCTTTCAGGGTGCATTCGAGTGACATGACCCGCCCACTCCCATTTGAGTCTTGCAGCCTTGTACCCCACATCGATGATTCCGGTCATAGAGCGTAGAGTAGTGTTGCGGATTCTATCGGTTCGCTTAACACCTAAAATTCTACGCTCCATCGCTCGTTGGCATACCCCGAGTTTGAACTTTTGTGAGTCCGTCAATGACCAAGTCTAAGCACCGTAGGTTAGGATAGGTAAGATACACATGTCGATGAGTTTTCGCTTAAGCGACAGTGGAAGGTTGCCCTTCATTAGCTCTCTTTCATAGACCAGTGGCTCTTCCAAGCGTTATCGACACGACGGTCTACTTCTCGATCTTGTCTGTTCTTGAAAGAGACTACCTTATTTTAAGTATAGAAAATTAAGATCAACGAAAAAATTTGTATACTTTAGTAAGAAGGTATAATGGTTCTTGTAGTAGCCATTTGTACCGAAACTTAACTTTCCACCCTGTATATTGCCTGAGTAAACTAAAACCAAGTTATGTTAAAAAGTGTTATCAATAAGGATAATTGTACCTTTTTCTCTTGCAGTCAGTAGTTTATAGAATTAGACAGGACAATTTTAGATAGTTAATTAACATAATTAACTACCTAAAATTGTCCTGTCTAATACCTAGTCAGGTCATAAATTCTGTCACATGTTTAATATAAAATAATTGAAACAAGTTTATTCATTATGTAACCATTTATATACCAAAATGAACTTAACAAAACATAGATTCTTATGACACTAAAGTTTATTCAAAATGACCTCCGTGATTTTGAATACAGGCCTTCAATCTGCGCGGCCAGTCGTCTATCGCAGCACGAACGAGGTCCATGTCAATATCGGCGGCTGCCGTAATCAAGGATGTCTTGAGTGACTCCAAATTGGGATGAGGCTTTGAGCACGCCTTTTCCTCCAAGTGTTGCCATATCTTGTAATCTAACGGATTCAAATCTGGACTGGAGGAGGGCCAGTCTTCGTGCCGGATGAAGTCGATTTCATGCGCCGCCAGCCAGTCTTGTGTGCTCTTCGCTCTATGAGCTGGCGCCGAATCTTGTTGGAATACCCAGTGCCTGTTATTGAACATGGTATGAGAAACAGGTTCCACAAGGTTCGTCAGGACTGTATTTTGATACACAACTGCATTTGTTTTTACACCTTTCTCACAAAAATGTACCTCTGTTAAGCCCCAATAAGAAACTCCCAACCATACCATGAGCGAGGATGGAAAATGACCTCGTTGGACACGCGGAATACGGTTGCTCGCTTTTTCACTACTGTGTGCGTACACCTTATCATTTTGTTTGTTGTAGCTCTCTTCTACGGTAAAAATTTTTTCATCCGAAAAAAAGAATTTCTCGATATTTTTTTCCCGCGTACCGCTTCAACAAAGCGCGGCATCTTTTCAGTCTCAGGTCCATTAGACGAGCATTCAAACGATGTCCTGTTTTTCTTCGCTTTGCTCGAAGCCCTAAGTCTTCATTTAACACCCTTTTCACCGTGGTTCTGCTTAACTCCATCTGAAGGGCCAACAGTTTCTGCTTACGTTTGGGATTTCTTTGAATTCGCGCCTTCACAGCTTTTATCACTGCTGGAGTCCTAACAGACCGAGGGCGACCACTTCTTGACCTGTCATCTACACTAGAGTCTTCATTGTATCGTTTGATGGTGCGATAAACGAATCTTTTGGTTATATTCAAATTTTTCAGTATGTCAAAAATTTGAATTGGCGCGTAACCGCAACGATGCAACGCAATAACTGCAACACGGTCTTCTTTAAGCGTCCACTCCATATTTAAAAATGAGTAAAATTCTAAAAAGTATACATTTTTATTTTCATGAACAATTCGAAATTCGAATTCTATAAACTTTTTTGTGGCCAGCATTCTAAAAGAAAATTTTTTACTGTGTGACAATACTTAAGACCTGACTAGGTATAACATTACTATAGTAGAAATATCAACGTCGGTCGGTCATGTCAGAACAGGTTTATGCCAGTGGTATTTTTGAGGCATTCAAATGGTATTTCTGGAAGAGATCGCTTTCAGCGATAAGGCCGCCCATTGTATTGCCTTATTTATTCAAGCCTTATATTTATTTTTGTATTATTTCTGTTTGTGTGGTAATTCAATAAAGAGTTATCTATCTATCTATCTATCATTCAGGATGCAGAGGCAGGATTTTTAGAGAAAACGATTCACCTATTTTAAGAGCACCAATTGTGTTCCACGAAGAGCAATGATTTATATTTTGGCTTGGTGCTCTTCGTAGAATACTATTTGAATGTAATTTAACATAATTATCCGTCTTAATTTGTCCTCCCTAATAATAGATAATAGATGCCTACCTTCAATAAGTTTTTAAGGCGCACTTGCTATTTGTAAAAAAAACATATCCTCTTGGTACTAAATGTGTTAAAAACACGTTCTTAAAAGTCGAAAACAAACAAGACTAGGTAAAATGCAGAAAAAAATATTTTTATATGTAAAGAAAATGTATTTGTAAGGGAATGAAAACAACTTTTTACATATAATGTATGTCACATCCAACATTTGACTCTAGACAATATGCCTAATCTAAGTTAAATAACTATTATATTTATATTGGTGTTCGTAATTTTTACCAATTAAGATATTAAACCAATATACAGTAATTATTATTTGCTGTCAATTTAAAAAAAATCATATAATTGTAGTAAAAGTATAAAATATACATATCTAAGTAATTGAAAAAAAGGTAAATAGTTGAAAATTTATTTGTATGTATGTAATCACGCTCAGTGCCTTGAATTTTTTAATAAATATATTTTCAAATGTTAATGACAATTTTCTTGTTTTTGATTGAAACAGTATCACCATAAAATAAGCTCATAATTAACTATGTTCAAACTTGAATCGGCACTTAAGCTAGATTTTTGCCTCCGGGGGATGTTGGTCCAAGTGTCAAAATGTCAAGGATATAATTCCCAGTTGTCAATACGGCTACTTGCCAAACGCGTAGTGGTCAAAACGTCTAGTTATTCGTTTTCAATAAACATCAAACGAACATTTAAGACGTTGGGAATCGAGTTATGGAACGTGATTCGATTCCCGAGACGTGACGATGACAGGAGCAGGGCAGTGACCTGACTGTGGCAGAGGAGCGGCTGTAAAAGGGTAGGTCGTCTGGCAGCGAGATTGGTAGACATAGTTAAGCCCATTGCCCAACAAGAGCTAAGCTATGTTTAACTTATCATCATACAAATGTGTCCACCGCGATCTATGTAAACTAATTTGGGACTGCATGAACTCATCGACATCTTCGACGTCAGCAACTACCTCGGGGACTCTGGAAAACTGCTGCCACCAACCCAGTCTTACTCCGGGTGGCGGGGGTAAGGGGGTAATGCACAATATGCGGGACGGTAGCGCAGATCTTATTCCCCCCATCCTAGTAGAATTAGAATTATATGTGCCTGTTTCACGATCTTAGGAACTGTAATTGACGGATAAAAATCATTCGCTCTTTATCCGTTTTCATGTGAAATCAAAAGACGTAAGTATACATTTTATATCCGTTGGATAATACTGCGAGATGGTGAAATAATTTGTAATTTATTTATTTCAGTGAACTTTTTACATGTAACTAAAACAATGTGAACACTGGAAAATGCAATAGTAAAATAAACTAAATGAGTTTGACGTTCGTGATTATAGGTATACAATTCACCCATTTACAAAATTGATTTAAAAAGAAACATAATAATAAAAGAAAATTTAAATAAATTATCATGCTATGCCATGGTAACCTTGTTTGTTTGTGTATTAGTGTGTGAGTGTGTAAGGGGAGTGGGTGTGTGTGAGTGAGGGTGTGGATGTGTGTAGTTGTGTGCATGCGGGGGTCTGCTTATTTGAGGGTTCGAAGGCGTGTGTATGAGTTTGTGGTAGTGTGTGTATGAGTTTGTGGTAGTGTGTGTATGAGTGTATGGTAGTGTGTGTATGTGTAAGGGTGGGTTTTTGTGCGGGTTATGTGTGTCTGGTGGGTAAGGGTGTACTTGCGAGCTTATAACAAACAGAAATAGAACATAGAATAGAATAGTGCTTTATTGTACACCAGGATTACTTAAAATAGGCACGTAGATAATCATTTTTGTATATTTGTTACACTAATATTATAAATGAGAAAGTTTGGATGTTTGTTTATTTATATGTTTGTTTGTTTATTAATCACGTCGTAACGGCTAAACGATTTCGATGAAATTTGGTATGTACGTAGATTATAACCTGGATTAAAACATAGTTCAATTAACCATCAAATGGACTAAAGCTCACTGTTCCTGTCCAGAGAACACCAAGGCAGACTCCCTAGCAAGATAAGGAGCCAAGCTGACACCAAACAAATCATATTAATCCTTCCAATCCGCCAACTGCGGAAATCAAAAACAGACTGAGGCGAATTCCGAAAAGGATCACCAGAAAGACTGGAACCAAGGGATCACGGGACACTGCGAACTTAACCATCACCTCCTGAAGACCGGAGCCACGGACAGTGGACTTTGTCGCAGATGCCTTTGGGAGGAAGAGACTGTAGAGCACGTGATACTTCACTGCACTGCCACAAACGACGCCAGACTGAGAACGGGTTTGCAAAGGGTCATCGAATCCTCATCCTCCACCAACACCGCTACTACATTAACAACATCCACGGGGACCCTGGAAAGCTGCTGCCACCAACCCAAAGTCCTACTCCGTTACTTCAAGGAGTTAGGATGGCTGGGGTCAGGTTAGAAGGGGGGTAATGCACAATACACCCCAATGCGGGACGTCAGTGCAGATCTTTTATTCCCCCCACCCTAGAATAAGAATAGTTCTCTTTTTATTGACAAACCACGCGTGGGAAACCGCGGGCGGAAGCTAGTAAGTGATATATTTAAGCTTTAATTAGAGTCGGTTACGCTACTATACAATAAATTATCTTAGAAAAAAAATAATCTAATAACAGGGACAAAATATTCAATCTTTTTACTCAACTACGCAGGAGGGTAATAATTACATTAATACATACATACACCCTACAAACATCCACCTCCTCGTTATTGTTGTTCAGACATACATCATTTTCTGTTTATTTGGGGTAACGTGGCTCGACGGATTTTGGCAAATGTGGTTTCGAATCGTCGTCGTGAGGAGACAGGCAATAACCTGTTAATTTCAAGAAATTGATTGATTTTGATTTTCGATTCAAAACCTGTGTTGTTTTTTAAATAATTCTTTTTATTATTGGACATATATTTATTGATTGCGTATACACTGACACAAGTACATAACATCAAACTATAAATACTTATTGATAACACCCAAAAATCGCATACATAGTCCTGACGACACTTAGGATTCCCAGTATCATGAGTATCAGGAACTACTTAGGCAGAATAACAGCGTCAACTACTAACCCAGTTGACATAATGCTGAGTCGAGGCCCTTTTGCTGCTATAGCACACAACATACCTACCTCATATTTCAAATTAATTATTTATTATACCTATTGTTTGTTTACGTCTTGTATGTTTTCATCTTTAATATCTTAAATCATCTTTTGTAACTATATTATGTGTGCTATTTAGCAAATAAATGATTGTCTATGTCTATGTCTACTTGTACGTAGTAATACAACACCCGACCCGGAACAAATATTCGCAGGTCATGCAATTATTTGTACCACATCTCAATAGGCTTCTCGCCTACCGCGCCACAGGTCAACAATCTGTCTGTTTTGGCAACCACATCACCTATTTTTTATATATATTTTACATAATAACAAGCTCGTCCTTACTACGATCATAGGTAATCCACATTCGATATATTCCCAGTAATTTCTTTTGTTAAGTGTACTTGGTTCATTAAAAAAAACTGAAAAAAGTTCCGATAGTTCCTTTTGACAGATCCAGTAAGTATGTCAGAGACTACTGGAAACAAGTTTCAGTAGTTTCTCTGAGGGAACTGTCAAAGAAACTGCTGAGTATACTAAATCAATCATTCACTCTTCGTGAATTTTTGCCCATTGGTAATTTATCAGCACTCAGTCCTTCATACTACGTCTCCTGTACTGTGTCCTAGCTGTGTCCTAGGTAGGTACTGCACGCATAATACTTATGAAACACCTACAGAGAACACATGCAGTAGTCATTATTTCCTGCTTCTGATATTCAGTTACAACATAGTGGCATCATCCACAGTGGTAGCTCGCATTCTTAAGCTCTTATGTTTTATTGTATTATTTTGAATTGCCACATCATTCACACGATTTTAAAGAACATAGGGTAAAATACTACTATTACACCCGTTATCTCTCGTCGCTGCTTAGGTTTTTCGGAGGGCCAATAATTCCAGTATTACCACATGGCGTTGTGTTGGATGCCTGCTCGCTGAAGCTCCCAGAGATTGGTTGAGAAGAGGATCGGGCTTAATGGGGCATCTTGGGAGAGGTCTACGTCCAGCAATGGACTGCTATAGGTTGATTATGATGACAATGACTAAGAAAGAACATAAGCAGCAGTAATTTCTTCAGCAATCCCATCAGGCTTTCATTATTCCCACTCTGTGTTTTAGCGGCATATTGCATTAACTTTTGTATCATGTAGTATTTGGAAATAAACAGAAGTAATTCTTTCGTTTCTAATGCCGTCCATCGTCAGTCTCATTCATCTACATGATACATTTTTTTTTGTCTGTCAGTTCTTGGCGTGTTCTCTGGGTGTGTAGCACTTAAATAGGTAGAGTCTTTCGCTCTCGAGTTCTTTGGTTGAGACTGTGTATTAGACTAATTTTTACTTGAAGCGCCAACAACATTAATACTCGAGTAGACATAACTTTTAGCAGTAGTCTTCATTTTACACCCGTTCGCTCTCTGTCGGTTGCGACAGCAGTGTGATATCGCCCATAGGGTAGCTCTCATTTCTCCTGCACGCTACGTTCTTAGCGCGTTCTCTGCGGGTGCCACAGCACAGTCTCTTCAGCACACACGCGTAACACATGAGTAAAGAGAACATTAGCAGTAGACCGATTATCACAGTGACTACCAGTAAGACTCTTAACTCGCCGTTGCTTTCGGCGGGCGCTCCGCCGCCAGAATTCCGCCCCATCGTGTTTTAGAGTGACGTCATCTGCAAAGAAGAGATAGAAAATGTTAGTGTATAAAAGTGTAAATGAAGCATCAATCAACAATTCAACCAACGAGTTAATAAACAACAACATAACTGATGCGAAATACTGTCGACTCTAATTTACGCCATACTTCTAAATGTACTCTGATAACCTTTCGCTCTGAAATAATGTTCTTTGTCTTTGTCTTACTAAGAGTTTCTCAGGGGAGGCTTTTGAATCAGTCATTGGATTTAGTACAAGGGTCTAATCTAAGGGATTCAATGGTGTAGTTGCTACGCCGTAGCAGGATGCAGGACACGTTTCTTGCTACGAACATGTTGGGTAATTTAATGAATATTCAAACGAGGGGTTCTGAGCTCACGTACCTAAGGCTGAATGAGGGATCTGCTTACTTTTGGAATAGTGAAACCAACTTGAGAAGATTGCGCAATATTTGTATGTAATGGACTTTCTAATCCAATAATAACATTAAGGCCGGCTTGCATAATGATCCTTAAACGTATTTAGCGACTATGGATGTTTAAATTTGACGTATTTGTAGGAATTGCCAACTGTCTAAATCATATTTAGGCACTAAACACACTTAGGGATCGTTGAGTAAGCTGGCCTTAATGTTATTATTGGATTAGGATGGATACTTAGAAAAGTCTAATACCTAAAAAAGTATTCTCGCATTGCTTTGTTCCAGTTTAAAGAGTATGGGTGCCGGTGAAATTATCGGCATATGAGACCTTTTACCTTTATGTCTCAGGATGACGGGTAAAATGCAATGCCATTTAGGCCAAGTCTTAGCCTTTGAGGTTATGCAATTTTAAGGGCAGAGGTTACTGCATTATTTTCAAATGTGAATGTTTGGATATTGCTTATTTATTTGTTTGTTACTCAATCACGTCGTAACTGCGGAACACATTTCGATGAAATTTGGTGTATTCGTAAATTATCTGTCGTACTCGTATATTATCGTAGGCTACCTTTTATCACATAAATCAGTTCGCATGGAATAAAAATGGAATGTCAAGTCAAGTTGCAACAGTGAGTTTAGCTTTATTTCTCGGTTACGTACACATTTACTAGTGTAACGCATACGAACTCGAGGGCAACACAAAGAAAAATAATAATATGTTCCTTACATAAATTATTAGATTAGTTGTTAAACAAACACAAAACAGCTTATCTTTAAAAGGTCATCTCAACCATATTTCGGTGCCCTTACGAAATGACAAAGTACAAAAATGTATGTACCGTGACACTTTATCACAGGATGGATAGGTACTTAACTTGAAATAATTTTAGTATTTTCTTATAGGACGTAAAAATCCAATAAATCTGAAGAGGATCCATCGTTTATGACCACAATAGTAAAAGAAACGGGGTCAGCTTTAACTTCCAATAGTCTCGAGTTTTATAACTTCTACAGATTTTCATTATAACCGTTTGGCTTGTAACATCTATGATAGATGCCCCTTGAAGGATCTATAGACTCCATAGGCACTAACGTTTGTAGCTTGAAAGGCTTATTCGGACCAGACGCTCCGCGGTACGCCACCGCTACATAGTAGAAAAACCTCCCATATGCATATGCAGCCTTTATTATGCGCACCGCCAAGGAGTGGAACGCCTTGCCTGAGTCTGTGTTTCCTGATAACTACAACCTAAGAGTCTTCAAGTCGCGAGTGAATAGGTTTCTTCCAGGCAAGTGTGTTCCATCGTAGACTGCATCATAACCATCGCACTTACCATCAGGCGAAATCATAGTCAAAAGCTAGGCTATAATTAATTAAAAAATAAAAATCGGTCGTAATAGCTATGGCTGCATTTTTGATAACTAAACAGTGTCCCTGTGTACCTATGGACTGGTAACAGAAAAGCAGCTCTTATTAAAATTAGGCTCATAGAAAATCCTTTTTCAAAATTTCTGATATTACTTTGAATAAGTACTACGAGATATGAAAAAAAACTATAAGCCTGTATAGTTTTTTTATCATGTAACAAATTGAAACTGCTGTACCAATTTTTACAAGAAACTAGAAATAGAAGATCATCATCATCTCGAAAACATCAGGTAAAAAATATCGTAATAATAACCGTTTATCCTTGTGTGCTGTGTGTGTTGTGTACCGTCACAAATAAATGTTTTTTCTTTCTTTCTTTCTTTCTTTTTTGGAGGACCGAAAAAAGGGTTAAAACTTATAACACCCCCTCTTTTAGCTTAGGGAGTTAAACTCATAGATCAGATAATATTTAGGAGTGGAAAAACGGTTTCTTTTTTTCATGGAAAGTTTATAAAGGCCCATAGTACCGATATACGTGAATTAATATCTAAAGTGCGCTTTTAAGACAGGGTTGGGTAATAGTAATGTTGGGTTGGGTTCAATACCATTGTTGCCTATACCGCAGATTTACGCCAAAATGTATCTTACCAACTTACAACAACGTAAACAATTGTTTGGTAGGTAACACGCATCAACTTCCAAATATTTGTTTGAGTTCCTAGCCCTGAGAACCGGAGCGATCAGTCAATACGTCTACGTTAGGGGTACATCGATACGCTGATTTTCCGATATGATATTGATATGATGTAGTATGTCTTATCGTATCGTATCTGAAGATATATCTTTAGAAAGATTTGAAATATGGTTGGATTTAGGATCTTAATTTTGTAAAATTAGGTCGTGCATGTCTAATGTATACTAAATAACCGCACTGGGCATGTAATGTCTTACATAATAAAAATTAGAGTCACACAAAAATATTGTTACACCAAAGGCTCTTACAGAATAGGTAATAGTCGACTTCTCGAAGTTATACCTACTGTCACAGAATTGGTATGGAATATACCTATATACTACTTTTTTACCTACAGTTGCACAGAATAAGAAATAGTAGTCCGGTCGAAATACCTACACATTTCTAGTTGCCAGTGGAACCATCGAAAACATTCGAGAGATATGTCCTGGCCGCGGTATAAATAGTGCGTGAGACGCCCGAAGGAGTCAGTGGCCTCCGTCGTCCGAGACACGTTCTCGGAGACCCGGATGACGAAATCACCTCCGCTAATGCGGAAGCGATATCTGAGTCATCTATATCAGACAGAGCAAACACTTCACAGAAACACTCGACCTCGCCGGCGAGGTCGACGAGTCCCTTCAGTCGCCGCGTATACGAGGTACAGACATGTACCCGGGCGTTTCTCTCCTATCCCCACCCCGGCAACAGCCGAAGCCGAGGCTCATACCTAAGTGGTGCCCTTGCGCTAGTTGCCTAAATAACTTACTGGGCTGAGCGCCATTTGCGCTCGCCAAAAGTTCGATTAAGCTGTCACGGCCTCAGAGGCCAACAGCGAGTATTGTCCATCCGAAAAAAAAGAAGAGGAAGTCAGTCTGGTTTTGGCGATACGTGCGAATATTTTGGTGACTTTTAGTGGTTTATTGTGCAACAGTGTTGTGATTACTTGTTATTGAGATCGTGTATTTATCATTTTACTGTTGAATAAAATTTTTGGTTCCATTATTTTATCGCGAACCCTCAGCTCGTAACAATATGATGGTTTTTGTGACACTGTAGGTGATTGTAAGAAATAGTATAACCTTTTGTAAATCTTATAGCGCATCGATTTAAAACCCTAATTTGCATTTTTATGTATGTATCGATGTCGGATCCATCCGATACGATACGATCGGTATTAGTTGCATCCCTAGTACACGTGTCTTGATGTTTACACGAACCATCGTCTTCGGGCAAAACAGTGTTCTGTTATTCGTAAACGTTCTATAAAAAGCGCTTGCTATGTAGGTACGTAATCTAAAAATAAGTAACAAGTTCAATCAAAGTCAAACAGTTTTATTATTAAAATCACAAGGATAATTCCTAGGGCTTCTTACCGAAGGGTGCTAATGGGATCTTACTTTTACGAAGCCTCCCTGTCTGGTTCTAGGTACCGTCTGTATGTAATAGAGACACAAATATTTATCCAAAAATGGCGTTTTTCTCTATGACCTAGTTCAGAATCTCCTCATATTGGGTAAAATAAAAATATAATTGTCTAAGTCTCCAAACCCCTGTCCACAGTTCTCAATTTTATGGTGACTCCTTTACAGTTCAAGCTGTGCGGCTGTGGAACGCTTTACCTTTCTCTATCAGATCATCTAAATCTCTTCCTATCCTTAAAGCTAAGGTTTACAACCATTTCCTTTCTTTGTCTACGAACTGCTAATTTATCGTTATGTTTATCTCCTTTATTGTAGTTTATATATAAGTGTATATTATTATATTTGTATATATATTTAGTTTATTAGTAAGTATAGACAGTTTATGTAGGTTTATGAACATACTCGTAGATACACCGCCGTCTTTTTGATTTTGTTTTGTCCTGTCCATTCAAAGGTTGTCTGGAAGAGATCGCTTTTAGCGATAAGACCACCCATTGTAACTACTTATCTTTATTTTTGTGTATTTCTTTGTATTTTTAATTTTGTTGCTGTGCAATAAAGAGTATTCTATTATATTCTATAATTCTGTATATCGGCAACGGTAAGAGACGTTAGAGTTTTTTTACAGATAATAATGGTGCCACGGCAAATAGATCCCTCTATGAACTATGATTCTACATTGTTTTCAGCTAATTGTTAAAACAATGCATGAGGAAATAATCGATAAGAGTAACAAGCAGAGTGTTGCAAGTGTTGCAATAGATGAACTCGGAGTGATATAATTCTCAGTAATAGTCTAAGCTTTCTGTCTTTAAAAAACTTACTTTGGTGTTCATTTTATTTATGATCCTCTTCTACTAAAAAAACTTAAAATAAAAACTAGTGGTTCAGGTCGAACTGAGATCTCGCGAGTCTCCTATAAAAACAAAACAAAATATTATTTGTAGTTTTTGACTATCAAAATAGTGCCACGAAATAAATAACCACCTTATTTGACCTACAGTTTCATTCTAATTACAGGTAACGGGAGTTCATGTAAATTAGTTTTTCTTTTTTGGGGTACAAATTGCAGTTCTTCTGGATTTCAGACTTTTGCCTATATTTATGTCACTTAAACTACACGCATACCAAATTATAGCGCTGTGGGGTCACTGATGTACCCTGAGAATTTCGTCAAAGTTCTGTTTTTATTATGGCTAATAACTCAAAAATTACAAAGACTTTACTAAAAATGAAAATGAAATTGAAATGTATTATTTAAGACCTTTCCTTTGACGTTCCCTTTTACCTAACAGTCATTTTCATTTTTTTTATCTCTCTTGTCAACAACCCCCACATATTTTTAGCTCATTTAGTCACACCAAAATTGTGTCATCAATACCTACCTATATCCAAATTTCACGATGATCGGATAAACGCTTCGAAAGTTATCCTCGGACAAACAAACATACATACGTGCAACGCCGATTTTCCCAAGTTCTAGCCGCTATAGTATCTAGCCGCTAAGCAAGCTTGTACTATGGGAATTGGATAGCTAATAAAATACTATATTGTATTAAAATTTAATAATACAAAGAAAAAGGACTGTGTGGTTTTATGAAACCACGGTAAAAGTGAAACTATGTTTCACATTATAGACATTTAACTAAAAATTTTCGTTGGCACAAATGAGCAATAGTCTATACACTACACCGTCAGCTGATGCGAACTATAGGCGCCGCCATATTGGCCTCGGCTGCTCTGACGAGCGCCTTTCACTTTATCCCTACTCCGCGGCCAATCGTCACGCGACATGCAACACACAAACGAAAAAGTTTGAGACGATGTAATAAAAGTTTCACTTTAAAAATAAATCTGTAACTTATAGACATAGACATAGACATAGACATAGAAATCATTTAAATCATCATCATTTTTTTATTTTTTTTTATTTTTATTTTTTTTTTCTTATCACTGTAATAGCGATGTCTTCCGGAGATAACTTTATAGAAAAACGGGACGGTCGATTATTCAGATTCATTTATTCCACACAGATACACAGTACACCTAGAAAAGTCAATATTTTACATAACAACAATTTGAATATCGCAATATAAACAAATAAAAAAGAAATTAAACTAACATAAAACATTGTGTACGTAGTACAAATTTACATCTCAAAGAATAGCAATATCAAATAATTTAACTATAAAACATCGATGTTAACAAGTTATCAAGTCTGGTTAGGAAACACGAAAAACACAAATTTAAACTTTTTACCAAAATAACGCTACGTCGTAGCAACTGTAGTACTGTCGTAGCGACCAGTAATATCGCTACATCAAATTATTTCTCAAGATTTTACCAATACTCCTTTATTTCTTAGAAAAGGCATGGAAACCTTACCTTCTTACCTACCCCAGAACAAAGCCAAATTAATACCCGCCGATAAATCAGTCGGGTGTATTAAGGGTGGGTAATTTCCTACACAAATATTTTCTTCTCCTTTACTTACAGGTACCTTGAGTAGTGGCATGATCTAAATATTTATGAGACGTTAATAACGAGTTTGTGTTTTGGAGCGAAAATTATAGGTACGTTTGGTAAAGTGTTTACAGTAAGATTAAAAGTATTTTACTATTGTATTTCGTAAAAACTAGCTGCTCTATTTAACTCTCTAAGGCTCATTTTGATTTCATAAGATTTTTTATCAAATAAAGCTACCAAATTTAATTTTTTATCATGAATACTGGATTTTGCGTAAACCGTTCTCCTTAGAAAATAGTATCAATTGTAGCATGAAAATAATCATTGAACTATCGATATGAACATATAACTATGAAATATCATTGATGACCTCCGTGGTGCAGTGGGCGAATAGCCGACTGAGACGCAGGAGGTAGCGGGTTCGATTCTCGCCAATGAACAAATGTTTCATGATCTACAGATACTTATTTGTTCCGGGTCTGGTTGTTTCTCTATATATTATAAGTATGTATTTACTAAAAAAAATGTATTATATATAAGCATTCTATCAGTTATCTGGTTCCCATAGTACAAGCTCTGCTTAGTTTGGGGTTAGATGGCGCTGTGTGAAATGTCCAGCAATATTTGTTTATTTATTTATTAAAATTTGTAGAATATACGGGGTTGATTACCAGAGCATCTTCTATTATCCTACTTCGTTTGATTACATTTTCTACTTATGTAGTGACGATGTCTCTATCTCCCAGTTTGTCCACATAGATCCTATCCATCCAAAGATTGCCTGGAAGAGATCGCTTGATTGCACCTATAAATATACCTATATTATATATTATAAATACTATAATGCATACGTATGCTTTGTAACTGTATTCTCTTTCGTTTGAATAAACTCGCTGTTGCAACTTGACTTGATACCCAATTTTTATCCCATGGGCCCTGATTTATAGGATAAAAAGTACCATGTTATTCTAGGTCTAGAACTAAACTTCTGCAAAGTTTGAGCTCAATCTGTTAAGTAGTTTTGGTATGAAGGGTAACAAAGCCCAAAACATTTTCGTATAGGAACTTTGATACCCCATTTTTATCTCATGGGAACTTATTTATGGGATAAATGGTAGCCTATGTGGTGATCCATGTTATAATCTATGTATATTTCAAATTTCATCGAAATCGGTTCAGCCTTTACGGCGTGATTGAGTAACAAACAAACATCCAAATAAACATCAAACTTTCGCATTTATAATATTAGTGTGATGGTGTGCAATAAAGATATTTATCTATCTAACTAGCTCAAAAAGACTGACTAGTAGTTTGCGACTTCTACGATTTGTAAGGTTCGGGGGTGTATTCGTATTTGTTCAGTTGCTACTTGTGTTAGTGGAGCACTTAAAACTTTGATTGCATTCGCGTTCCTAGCATCATCTATTAATTACGTACTTCCATACTTAAGTTTTAGTTGAAAAGCAGCCCGGTAAAGAGTACACCTACCTACATCATTAAGCAAGTTTGGCAAAGTGTATAAGACTTAATTGTAGCTATCAACGTTCTGTAGCATTGTTTAATAAACTAGTGGTTCGCCCCGAACTGAGATCTCGCGAGTCTCTAATAAAATAAAAAAAATATTCGTAATCTTTGATTACCAAAATAGTGCCACGATATACTTAACCACATCACTTGACCTACAGTTTCATTCAAATTACAGGTAACGGGAGTGCATGTTAATTGGTTATTCTTTTTTGGGGTAGAAATTGCAGTTATTCTGGATTTCAGACTTTGGTCTATATTTGTGTCACTAAAGCTACACGCATACCAAATTACAGCGCTGTGGGGTCACTGGTGTACCCTGTGAATTTCAGTGCAGAAATTTGGTATGCGTGTAGCTTTAGTGACACATATATAGGCAAAAGTCTGAAATCCAGAATAACTGCAATTTGTACCGTTGCCGGGTTAAAAACTTAAAAAACATGTAATAAATTTCAATTTAGGTAACCAAAATACCTTTAGTACAGCGCCCTCTGACAAGTTAACACCATAACGCTTATCTAAAAACCATCGCCGATGAATCACAAATCTTTTACAGAAAAACTCTTATCTATATCAGTCAAACCATTTTGGAGATAAATGGGAACGTTCGTTTTTTGCATACACAAACAACCTCACCCTAACGCATACACCTACTCCGTTCCATCGTGGGTAAAAATTATTATTGTTAATTAAATGCGGGTTTAAAAGGTTGTTAAAATGAAATTGCCTGATGAAATTTTCCAATATGTAGGTGGCGGGCGCTGGAGTAACCTTAAAACAGATTAGATATTTTATCAAACAGAAAATAAACCCGTGACTTTTAATACTCTTCCCTTATTTTCATTAAGTTATGAACATAATTACTTAAATAAACGGGTACTTATCGCGTATAGATAAATAATTCCTTTATTGCGCACCATTAAATATAAACATATGAAAGAAAATACACATTTAAATCATAGGTACAATGGGCGGTCTTATCGCTAAAAGCGATCTCTTCCAGGCAACCTTTGGATGGACAGGACCTATGTGAACAAATAAGGACGGCGACGTAAAATAGATTAGATATAGATTAAAACAAGTATATATGTATTACAATTTAGAAAAAATATAGATAATATAAAATAAAATGCATAATTATAATATAATCATAAAATTACATAAATATTAATATTATGATATATAATTGTCATACCTACATATAATATATAAATTATAAAAATGTATAAATTAATAAGTGGCCTAGTGAGCGATGGATGACAGATAGTGTTGTCAGACAATGTTTTTAAAGATAGAGAGACATTTAGCTTGACGAATTGAGAGAGGTAGGGCATTCCAGAGCCTGTTAGCCTGCATATACCTTTTTAAACAAACAAAAAATGTACGTACTTAATAAATACCCGTTTAAATCAGTAATTATGTACAGTAATCGCGAAGGTTTGAAAAAGTTATGAACACATCATCATATCAACCATAGAGCGTCCACTGCTGAACATATGTCTCCTCCATAGGTCTCCAGAGCAACCGATTTTGTGCGATTTGCAACAGCTCCCAGCTACCTTTATCAGGTCATCTTTCCATCTAATGGGGGCCGTCCTACGCTGCGCTTTCCAGTGCGTGGTTTTCACTTGAAAACCTTTCAGCCCCAACGGCCGTCAGCTCTTCCAGCTATGTGCCCCGCCCACTGCCACTTTAGCTTGCTCCTCTGGGGCCGTTAAAATTCGGCCCCTGACAAGACCGGACGCCATATAGTCCGAACCTAAGAGCTAGCAACGTTTTCGAGAGAGAATTTCAGGAAGGCCAGTTTTTAGATATGCTATCTCTCTCACTCTCCATTACAGAATTTTTTTTCAAAATTATCGTCTGTTT
Organism: Philereme transversata; assembly: GCA_963924445.1. Lineage (NCBI taxonomy): Eukaryota > Metazoa > Arthropoda > Insecta > Lepidoptera > Geometridae > Philereme > Philereme transversata. The sequence goes on from OZ004353.1 coordinate 14,161,955, forward strand.
TTTTTTAGACCGATAAGTGTTTGAACAGATGGAACCGAACGTCATTGACGTTTGAAGAATCACGAACTCTATATATAAAACAAATTATTTTTTTCTAAGATTTTAAATGTCTCATCCAGCAATTCTTCATTATTTGTAATAATATTTTGACAGGCTGAGTATCTGTAGTCTGATTACTCTAGCAGTTTGAAAGACCTAAGTTTACCTTTCCGGAAAAAAGCTGGTGTGTAGTCGCATCCTGTGAGTGCGTGAAAGCACGATAGAGCTTTTGATAAAGAATTCCTTAGAATTTGGTATATTTGGTGGACGTACTCGTCCTACATGCCCAATCTCTTTTCACTTTTAAATCGGTCAGGCTGGGGTTTAACAATCGAATTATTGTTTAGCAAATTAATTTATATTTGTAAATACTTAAAAAACATTCTGTCAAAATTTCAGCCATACTAAAATCAATTGAAAAATAAAAAAGGATTATGTGGTTTTATGAAACCACGGTAAAAGTGAAACTTTGTTTCACATTATAGACATTTTTCCTCGTTGGCACAAATGAGTAATAGTCTATACACTGCACGGTCTGCTGATGCGAACTATAGGCGCCGCCATATTGACCTCGGCTGCTCTGACGAGCGCCTTTCACTTTATCCCTACCCCGCGGCCGACCGTCACGCGACATGCAACACACAGACGAAAAAGTTTGAGACGATGTAATAAAAGTTTCACTTTAATTATTTTACCTATACAGGTATGATGCGCAGTAATGAATGCAACTTCTACCGTCAGCCAGATAGCCCGCATAGCGTCCGGGAGAGTGTGAGAAATAGCATAACTAAAAACTGGCCTACCTGAAATTCTTGTTTTCCTGACGTTGCTAGCTCTCATAAAATGATGCGTTGGCCCAGATAAGCGCCAGCTCTCGGATCACACGTCACGAATTTTTGATAGATATTAGACAGTTTGACATGATCTATTGGCCGGTCCCGCGTTTATTAGTATTTTATCTTCAAGTCCTACAGTCTTCTGCGCTGAACATCCTATTTTGATAAAATCGTAAAAGTTTGGATGTTTCTTTATTTGTTTGTTACTCAATAACGTCGTAACGGCTGAACTGATTTCATGAAATTTGGTATACGAGTATACGTAGATTATAACCTGAATTACCACGAAGTCTACCTTTTATCCCATTAATCAGTTCCCATGGGATAAAAATGGGGTATCAAGTCAAGTTGCAACAGCAAGTTTAGCTTTATTTCTAGGTTACCTACACATTTAGTAGTGTAACGCGTACAAAGTCGCGGGCAACAGCTAGTAAGCTACAAAAAAAAACCTTTTATTTCTTACAATACTAGTAAAAAAACTCACTAAATAATATATTCGTAAATATTTTACCTATTTATACAATGCTATGGGTACTTACAAAGATTGTGTTTTAATGATTCGTTTAATGGTGTTTAAATAATTTACGAGTTAACTTATTATTATTATTATTGCTTTCGAAGATTGAGTAGCTTGATACCCTATACAAAATTTTATATATTTAAGTATTATTGGTTCCCCTAGGTAAGAATATTGGGCTCTTTGATTTTCAATTCTGTTCAACATCTAATTGACGATTTCATTTTATTGCTACTTTTACGGTTTCCATTACTGCTACATTGTCGGCAAAGGGAACAATCACACTAATATTATAAATGCGAAAGTTTGGATGTTTGTTTGTTACTCAATCACGTCGTAATGGCTGAACCAATTTCGATGAAATTTGGTATGTACGTAGATTATAACCTGGATTAACACAGGCTACTTTTTGTTGACTAATAACGCGTGCGAAGCCGCTGGCGGAAGCTAGTCACACTAATATTATAAATGTGAAAGTTTGGATGTTTGTTTGTTTGTTACTCAATCACATCGTAACGGCTGAACCAATTTAGATGAAATTTGGTATGTACGTAGATTATAACCTGGATTAACACATAGGCTACTTTTTGTTGACAAACAACGCGTGCGAAGCCGCTGCCGGAAGCTAGTAGGTAATATATTTATCAAAGGTTGTCCGTAATTTATGTTTTCTATAACATGAGTTCCACTAGCAGGACCCGTCCTTCGTAAGTACTCGTATACATTGAGGAATTATTTATTGTTAAAATCCGTGAATTGTCAGTTAAGAAGCGAATTCATGGACTTTGATCCAATATGGATAGACTGGTCTGTCCTCTGCTTCCACTTGCCGAGTTCTCGCTTGGATCACTGCCACAATCGGAGCTTTCGAAGTCAGCGATAGTCTCCAAAGAGGTTCTAAAGTGTAGGTAGATATCTCTCGAAAACCTCGAAAGATAGTTACATTCACCCCTTGATTTATTCGGTTCGTTTCGGTTGTTCTTTGCGATTATATGAAACAATCGAGTGGCAAACTCCGTGCTTCTATCTTGAAAATCACGTTGACCAACATTTGTCGTAACAACCGGCCATAGTTATCTACTAGGTATTTGTAAGTAGTATATTAAATCTATGTGCTACTATCAAGAATTTTCAAATTGATGGATCATTGAGTGGTAGTTTAATCTGTGTGGGTTGGAGAGTGCAAAATAACAAGTAAGGAATGCTGATATTTTTAAAAACGTTGATTTTTCATACAAGCTTACACGCACAAAGTCACGATATGGAGCCATAACTTATAATATAAAGCAACTTTATTATTTTACTCATCAACCTATAACAGTCCACTGCTGGACGTAGATCTCTCCCAGGGTGCGCCATTGAGCCCGATCCTCACCTCTTCTCATCCAATCCTTGCCAGCTACAGCGCGCAAATTGTCACTCCATCAAGCCGGAGGGCTAGGAGGGGTTTATATTCATATTCATTTATTCTGCTTACATATACATATACATTTTTTAGCTTATAGGTATTCGTCAACTGAATAGTATGATTTTTTATTAAAAATTATTTCAAATTCCTATAATATATTTTATGTACCGGGTAAAACAGGGTGGATAGAATTCAAGAGGTGAATGGAAATGAAACCAAAAAAGTTTTATTCTGGCAATTATTAACAAACATTTTCAAATAAAAACACCAAATTCTACATATTTGGAAACTGCAGTATTTTTTTTTTCTTGAAATGGCAAGACTGATTTAGTGTCCGGTTAGAAGTTTTAAAAAAAAAAGATGTTGAAAGTGAGTCGTCGTGAGACGTTAATTTGTGGTCCTCAAAACTTTATCAATATTTGTAGTAAAAGCGAGTTCTTGTACAATTCAAAGTGTATTGTGTATTTGGCAGTTCTTCGCGGTTCATTTTAATGTAAAGGTAAGTAAAATTATGTTGTATTATTAAATTTATGGCTAAAATTGTAAACCAAGTCAATTTTATTCAAACTTTGGGGTTAATAGAAATGCCAAAGAGGGGAATAGATACGTAGTATGGGGTCAATAGATATGAAATACGGGGCTAATAGAAACGGGAAAGGTTTCAATAGAAATGAGAAGGGGGTGTTTAGAAAATTATGGGCTAGGGCTGCCACCAAAATATTATTAGGTACATCATTTTTCATAGAATTAATGTGTGTTTGTACGTGGCCTCCTAAACGAATGGACCTCTATTGATGCGGTTTTTTTGTGTTCGAAAGCTGACGTTATTTCATATATTAGTTATAATTTACGAATGTTTGTTCAGGCGTTCACAGAGCATCAGCTTATAATATGTTAGGGGTTGCTCTAAAAGTAAAATTTTTTGTTATGTATTTTTACGTTTATCAGTGAAAAGTAATATTATAAAAACTTTTAAGAGATATTACAGGATATCGAATGTACTGTAAAAATTATAGTAACTAACCGTAATCATATGGATTAACTTTTCTTTTTTTTTTGTTATAGGAACAACCAAAATGCCACGTACTTATAAGCCTGATCCTAGAGCTAAAAGATACCGAACATATGATGAAGATCAACTCAAAGAAGCCGTCGAAGCCTATCAAACTGGCAAATTATCCTATAAGGTTGTGGCAGATAAATACAAAATAGACAAATCTGTTTAGTGTCAAACTTTCTTACTTAATAATAAGTAGATTACAATTAGAACTATGTTCGTACCCAGGTAAATAATTAAAGGTTCTGTTCTAATAATGAGACTGATTTTTTATTAATAAACAGTAACTAACTTTGATTTCTTGTTTTTTTTTTACTTAACTCTACCTACCCTCTCATCTTTATCCATAATTCTTGTACAACTAATTTTTGGAAAGTGACAACCCTGGCAATTTTTTCTATTCGCCCCATATGTCATTTCTATTGACCCCAATTGCGGGTAAATAGAAATCTAACATATTTTTTGCATTTTACTATGAAATCTAAGCAATATCTATATATTTTATGATAGGATAGTATCAATTGAACTCCGAGACATAATAAAAAATACTATTATGTTAGCCAATCATACAAAAACCAATGGAGAAATTAAAACAAACTTTAAAACCATGTCTATCCACCCTATTTTACGGCTACTTCCTCGTTTTTTAAATAGTCAGGCATTCTATCATATATTTTAATCATTCGGAAGTTAGGGCTTCTGCCTACGGATTGTAGTGTAGTGATGGGGAGGATATGTTTATTTTTGTTCCATCTGTTGTACTTTTCATGTACGTCCGGATTAAATTTAAAAAGATCTCGGTATTTCCTGACAAATAACGAAGCCTGTAGAATGTAGATTGATGGCAATGTCAATTGCCATTGTTATATCCCTTGGGTCTTCTTAACTCAAATTACGTTTTCGTGGTTGCTATTCCAAAGTTTAGAAGTGGCTCGAATCTACCAAACAACATTCATTTTACAATAAAACTTGGAAACAAGAAGTAATTATGATGTAGCTAAAATAATAACATCGTGGGATAAGCACACACATACCAACAATATATCAAAACTTTAGTCGTTATTTCAAGTTAATCTTAATCTAATAAGCCAATAATAAGGTTTTTTCTTTAAACTGCAATCAGATGTCATATTTTATGCTCATAAGAAACACTAAAAATCTTTAAGATTAAATACGATTTATTTTTTCCAAAAATGTTGCCATACTTGACATCTTAGATGGCTAAACTTACTTTAAACAAATTCAGCAGGAAAAGAACACTGGCTGGCACTAGGTTAGGGACTTAACCCTCCGTGCTAGTTAAAACTGAGTTAGGACAGGGTAAAATAAATGTATAAATAAAATAAAATGCTGTAAGCATATCACTTGAAACCGGCTGGACCGAGTTGGCAATATTTTTATATGGTTATAATTGTCCGGATAAGGTTATTATGAGAAAGAAATATTATAATTGGAAAATTCTGGAAAAACTTAATGTGTTTCTATGGGATTCTTGTATGAACTCAATACCATATAGGCTATATTTTATTTGGAAATCCGTGCAAAGCCAGGGCGGGTCAGCTAGAAGCATAATAAAAATGCAATTTACGTAATAATTTATATTATTTATATGATATCTAACTCTTTATTGCATTTCCATACAGAAACTATACAAGTACCAAAATAAACGAAAAAGTCAATACAATGGAGAATCGAATCTTGTCGCTGAGATTGGTCCCTTCCAGGTAATTAATAATGCTTATGTATAATTTTATGTTTTATCTGTTTTGTCCCTAATCACACTAATATTATAAATGTGAATGTTTGGATGTTTGTTTATTTATTTGTTTGTTTGTCATGTCACTCAATCACGTCGTACTGGCTTAACCGATTTCGAAGAAATTTGGTATATACGTAGATTATAACCTAGATTACCATATAGGCTACCTTGTATCCCATAAATCAGTTCCCATGGAATAAAAATAGATTGTGTGGTTTTATGAAACCACGGTAAAAGTGAAACTTTGTTTCACATTACAAACATTTTTCCTCGTTGGCACAAATGAGTAATAGTCTATACACTACACGGTCAGCTGATGTGAACTATAGGCGTCGCCATATTGGCCTCGGCTGCTCTGACGAGCGCCTTTCACTTTTTCCCTTCTCCGCGGCCGACCGTCACGCGACATGCAACACACAGACGAAAAAGTTTGAGACGATGTAATAAAAGTTTCACTTTAAAATGGGGTGTTCAAGTCAAGTTGCAACAGCGAGTTTAGCTGTATTTATAGGTTGTAGGTAACCTACACATTTAGTAGTGTAACGCGTACGAAGTCGCGCGGAACAGCTAGTAGCTAATAAATTGGTATAATTGGCTCAGGCCATTCTCCGAAACGGTTTTATCAGAGACGAGTTTAAAAAGACTCAAAAATTATATAACTGAAATAGGGAAGTTTGGCGGAGTCTTCTCTAATATAATTACCTTTGTACTTTGGTTTACGATATCAGTTCTCCTTTGAAATTCTCGATAAATATTGCGAAGAGTTTTCAGTTTCAACGATATTAAATCAAGGTATTCCACGAACAGCACCGATTTGATTATATTTTAAGTTAAATACCTACTATAACACACCTAATAATTTTATAGTAGTTTACCCATTTACGATATATTGGGATATCTCGAGAAATAAATTACGAATTCATACTTTTACGTCAGAACAAGTATTTTAAGCCAAAAATGATATAAATTTATGCACACAGTTTTGTTTATGGCAGATACAATGTAAACCAGCATTATGAGAATTATAAAAAATCGGTAGATATAGAACTGTGCTCCACACAAAGGCTTTTCCCCGATTGTAGGTAAAGGTCGTAGCATCTTTTGCAATCTACGTAGCGTCACATCACAGCATATTTAGTCGTAGGCGATGTAGTTTGTGATTTTAAAATGGAATTAAATAAATTAAAATAATTTTTGATCTGATAAGGGTAGGTTATACAGATTGGGGTTCAAAAATCTTTTGTTTTAAATGTCACTTAGTTAATCGAGCGAAGCGAAGCGAGGTGGCATTCATTTAAAGGTGCTTTTTATTTATTTATTTAAAAAGATAAAAAGAAAATTTTCAAAAAATGTGCTACATAATTTTGTATATTACATACTATAAAAATAATCTACCTACGTCTTCATTAATGAGCGCTTGTTTACGAGTTTTCTTTTGATAATAACGAAAGGTTAAGTAAGTAATAAGGAAAGGAAACTGGTAATTTTAATGTACTCGTATAACTAGCTGACCCGGCGAACTTCGTATCGCCTTGACGTGCATATGACGCGGACTGCCAATGTACATCGCCGGTAGAATTGTCAATCGGCCATCAATTGCTGCATATATATGAGAAAAAACTTTGTTCATATTTTTTCGATATTTTAATAGTTATTCTGCTATTCGGGGTGGAGACAAATGCAAGAAATCAAAGATCATCAAAATCGGTCTAGCCGTTCTTGAGTTATAAATGTTGTAACTAACCCGACTTTTATATATTTAGATATAAACAGACGAAGGAAAATAGTATTTTACAAACTTTCGCGATCACTTTACTTAATTACTGATTAAAATTTACGTGATAATTACCCGTTTAAATCAGTAATTATAATCAAAGGAAACCTCACAAAAGACCAGACTTTCAAAGATTGTTAAAATTTGCCTTTAAAAAAAAAAAGATCTGTGATTTCAATTACAAAATACGTCAATATTATTTGATTTCTTTTATTAAACTACAATAGACAGACTGATTACGTTTGGACGCTCTGTCCAAACAACCGTTTGTTGTAATTAGAACACGCTCAGTGTTTGCTTGAAAAATCTCTTTGTGTGGTATCTACTGAATCTCCGACTTCTATTTTTGTAACCTATGAAAATATCAAGCGATTTTCATCCTTAAAATTGTTCCTTGCATTCAGAGAAATAGTAGTTAGACGATTTGATTTTATCGAGCGAAGCGAGATCTCTGAATCAACTTGGGAAAATCTTTGTTTGTCCGAGGATAACTTTCGAAGCGTTTATCCAATCATCGTGAAATTATATTATATAAAGCTCGATTACCACTCACTGACTGACTGACTCATTGACATGTTTGTTCTCCCAGATGCCACCTCGTAGGGTGAAAATGTTTGGTGGGATCGTATAGAGGGAGTTCCGATGAGTTGGGAATAAATCCTAAAGTACCCCTTTTGTCCCCCATTCGCTCACATCGACCTCGTATCTCGGAAAGTATAGGTCTTAGAGAGTTGGTGCAAAAACTAATGTTGCAGAGGACATTTTTTTATATCCGGTTCCATGAAAAAAAAATTGTCTTTCATACAAAAAAAAAATTGTCCCATACAAAATATTTCTGTATGAATACCGTAAACCGTATATTTCGTTTGCCGTAATTTTCATACTGTTTTTGTAGGGAGCCCATGGCTTGTGTGTACTATAAAATTACTGTAAATTTGCTTGATTCTATATAATGGTGGTGGAGGGGCATGAGACAACTTTCATAGTTTTTGCAAAGGTCATCATCATCATTTTGGAACTTCCAATTTTTTTTTTTTTTTTAGTATGCAACGTTCATCATGTTTATTTTGGAACATCCACATTTTTTTAATTATGCCTCATCCACAATGATCACTTTGGAACGTCAATTTTTTTTTTTTTATTATGCAACATCCACTGTGATCATTTTGGTACATCATTTTTTTAAATTATGCCTCATCCACAATGATCACTTTGGAACGTCAATTATTTTTTTTATTATGCATCATCCACTGTGATATTTTGGTACATCATTTTTTTTAATTATGCCTCATCCACAATGATCACTTTGGAACGTCAATTTTTTTTTTTATTATGCAAAATACTTTGTGATCATTTTGGAAAATCAATTTTTTTTAAATTATGCCTCATCCACAATGATCATTTTGGAACGTCATTTTTTTTTTTTTTTTTTTTATTATGCAAAATCCACTGTGATCATTTTGGAACATCAATTTTTTTTAATTATGCCTCATCCACAATGATCACTTTTGGAACGTCAGTTTTTTTTTTACTATGCAAAATCCTTTGTGATCATTTTGGAACATCATTTTGTTTTAAATTATGCCTCATCCACAATGATCACTTTTGGAACGTCATTTTTTTTTATTATGCAAAATCCTTTGTGATCATTTTGGAAAATCATTTTTTTTAAATTATGCCTCATCCACAATGATAATTTTGGAACGTCAATTTTTTTTTTATTATGCAAAATACTTTGTGATCATTTTGGAAAATCAATTTTTTTTAAATTATGCCTCATCCACAATGATCATTTTGGAACGTCATTTTTTTTTTTTTTTTTTTATTATGCAAAATCCACTGTGATCATTTTGGAACATCAATTTTTTTAATTATGCCTCATCCACAATGATCACTTTTGGAACGTCATTTTTTTTTAATTATGAAAAATCCTTTGGGATCATTTAGGAAAATCAATTTTTTTTTAATTATGCCTCATCCACAATGATCATTTTGGAACGTCAATTTTTTTTTTATTATGCAAAATCCTTTGTGATCATTTTGGAAAATCAATTTTTTTTAATTATGCCTCATCCACAATGATCACTTTTGGAACGTCAGTTTTTTTTTTACTTTGCAAAATCCTTTGTGATCATTTTGGAACATCATTTTGTTTTAAATTATGCCTCATCCACAATGATCACTTTTGGAACGTCATTTTTTTTTATTATGCAAAATCCTTTGTGATCATTTTGGAAAATCATTTTTTTTTAAATTATGCCTCATCCACAATGATCATTTTGGAACGTCAATTTCTTTTTTTTTATTATGCAACATCCACTGTGATAATTTTGGAACATCAATTTTTTTTTAATTATGCCTCATCCGCAATGATCATTTTGGAACGTCAATTTTTTTTAAATTATGCCTCATCCACAATGATCACTTTTGGAACGTCAATTTTTTTTTATTATGCAACATCCACTGTGATCATTTTGGAACATCAATTTTTTTTTTTATTTATGCCTCATCCACTATGATCATTTTGGAACGTCAATTTTTTTTTATTATGCGACATCCACTATTCGAATATTCTCTTTGATTGCTTGTTACACTTCGTCATCCTCTTTTATTGTTTCTTCCGCCTCCACATCTTCTATTTTTGCATGTTCCACTTCGTTATCCTTTTAAAATGCTTCTTCTACTTCATATCCTCTTTAATTGCTTCAGTTACTTCATTATGCGCTCTACAAAATTGTGGTGTTTCATACAAAACTTCAATCGCTCATATCTTCTAAACGGGAAGAGATAGCCCTAGCAAACTTGTACAAAATATTGGTATAAACTTTTGGTGGAACTGTTTTTTTATTGTCATCCTTGACATCCTTTTTGAATGCTTCTCTCACTTCGTCATCTTCTTTGAATGTTTTTTCCACTTCGACATCATCTTTGACTGCTTCTTTAACTTCGATATCCTCTTTGATTGCTTCTCCCACTTCGATATCGTCTTTGACTGCTTCTTCCATTTCGATATCGTCTTTGATTGCTTTTTCACTTCGTCATCTTCTTTGAATGCTTCTACCACCTTGGTATCCTCTTTGATTGCTTACTCAACTTCAATTTCCGCTTTGATTGTTTCTGCCACTTCGATATCCTATTTGATTGCTTCTTCCACTTCAACATTCTCTTTGATAGTTTCTTCCACTTCGATATCCAATCAACAAATTTATGATTTTTCTTACAAAACTTTAATCGCTCGTATCTTCTAAACGGGAAGAGATAGCACTAGCAAACTTTGACAAAATATTAGTGCAAATTTTTGATCATTATCATTTTACAACATACATTTATATTATGCAACGTCAATCCTGATCATTTTGGAACGTCCAGATTTTTTTTATGCAACGTTCATCATGATCTTTTTTGCAACGTTCAATTTTTTTTATACAACTATTATCATGATCATTTTGGAACATCCAATTTTTTTCTCTTTGATTGCTTGTTCCACTTCGATATCCTCTTTGATTGCTTCTTCCACATTGATATCCTATTTGATTGCTTCTTTAACTTTGATATCCTCTACGATTGCTTGTTCCACTTCGATATCCTCTTTTATTCCTTCTTCATCTTCAATATCCATTGGATTGCTTCTTCATCTTTGATATCCTCTTTGATGGCATTTTCACTTCGGTATCCTCTGTAAGGGCTCCTTCCTCTTTGATTTCCGTTTGATTGCTTCTTGCACTGCAATATTTTCTTTGATTGCGTCTTCATATTCGATATCGTTTTTGATTGCATTTTTACTTCGATATCCTGTGATGGCTTCTTCCACTTTGATATCCTCTTTGATTGCTTCTTCCACTTCGGTATCCGCTTTGATTGCTTGTTCCATTTTGATATCGTCGTTGACTATTTCTTTCACTTCGATATCGTCTTTGATTGCTTTTTTCACTTCGTCATCCTCTTTGAATACTTCTACCAACTCGGTATCCTCTTTGATTCCTTAGTCAACTTCAATTTTCTCTTTGATTGTTTTTGCTACTTCGATATCCTATTTGATTGCTTCTCCCACTTCAATATCCTCTTTGTTTACTCCTTCCACTTCGATATCATCTTCGATTTCCTTTTGATTGCTTCTTGCACTGCATTATTCTCTTTGATTGCGTCTTCATCTTCGATATCGTCTTTGATAGCATTTTCACTTCGATATCCTCTGTGATGGCTTCTTCCACTTCGATACCCTCTTTGATTGCTTCTTCCACTTCGATATCCTCTTTGATTGTTTCTTCCGCCTCGACATCTTCTATTTTTGCATGTTCCACTTCGTTATCCCTTTAAAATGCTTCTTCTACTTTCATATCCTCTTTAATTGCTTCAGTTACTTCATTATGCTCTCTACAAAATTGTGGTCTTTCATACAAAACTTCAATCGCTCGTATCTTCTAAACGGGAAGAGATAGCCCTAGCAAACTTGTACAAAATATTGGTATAAATTTTTGGTGCAACTGTTTTTTTATTGTCATCCTTGACATCCTTTTTGAATGCTTCTCTCACTTCGTCATCTTCTTTGAATGTTTTTTCCACTTCGACATCATCTTTGACTGCTTCTTTAACTTCGATATCCTCTTTGATTGCTTCTCCCACTTCGATATCGTCTTTGACTGCTTCTTCCATTTCGATATCGTCTTTGATTGCTTTTTCACTTCGTCATCTTCTTTGAATGCTTCTACCACCTTGGTATCCTCTTTGATTGCTTACTCAACTTCAATTTCCGCTTTGATTGTTTTTGCTACTTCGATATCCTATTTGATTGCTTCTTCCACTTCAATATCCTCTTTGTTTACTCCTTCCACTTCGATATCACCTTCGATTTCCTTTTGATTGCTTCTTGCACTGCATTATTCTCTTTGATTGCGTCTTCATCTTCGATATCGTCTTTGATAGCATTTTCACTTCGATATCCTCTGTGATGGCTTCTTCCACTTCGATACCCTCTTTGATTGCTTCTTCCACTTCGATATCCTCTTTGATTGTTTCTTCCGCCTCCACATCTTCTATTTTTGCATGTTCCACTTCGTTATCCCTTTAAAATGCTTCTTCTACTTTCATATCCTCTTTAATTGCTTCAGTTACTTCATTATGCTCTCTACAAAATTGTGGTCTTTCATACAAAACTTCAATCGCTCGTATCTTCTAAACGGGAAGAGATAGCCCTAGCAAACTTGTACAAAATATTGGTATAAATTTTTGGTGCAACTGTTTTTTTATTGTCATCCTTGACATCCTTTTTGAATGCTTCTCTCACTTCGTCATCTTCTTTGAATGTTTTTTCCACTTCGACATCATCTTTGACTGCTTCTTTAACTTCGATATCCTCTTTGATTGCTTCTCCCACTTCGATATCGTCTTTGACTGCTTCTTCCATTTCGATATCGTCTTTGATTGCTTTTTCACTTCGTCATCTTCTTTGAATGCTTCTACCACCTTGGTATCCTCTTTGATTGCTTACTCAACTTCAATTTCCGCTTTGATAGTTTCTTCCACTTCGATATCCAATCAACAAATTTATGATTTTTCTTACAAAACTTTAATCGCTCGTATCTTCTAAACGGGAAGAGATAGCACTAGCAAACTTTGACAAAATATTAGTACAAATTTTTGATCATTATCATTTTGCAACATACATTTATATTATGCAACGTCAATCATGATCATTTTGGAACGTCCAGATTTTTTTTATGCAACGTTCATCATGATCTTTTTTGCAACGTTCAATTTTTTTTATACAACCATTATCATGATAATTTTGGAACATCCAATTTTTTTCTCTTTGATTGCTTGTTCCACTTCGATATCCTCTTTGATTGCTTCTTCCACATTGGTATCCTCTTTGATTGCTTCTTTAACTTTGATATCCTCTACGATTGCTTGTTCCGCTTCGATATCCTCTTTTATTCCTTCTTCATCTTCAATATCCATTGGATTGCTTCTTCCACTTCGATATCGTCTTTGATTGCTTTTTTTACTTCGTCATCCTCTTAGAATGCTTCTACCACCTTGGTATCCTCTTTGATTTCTTCCTCAACTTTAATTTCCTCTTTGATTGTTTCTGCTACTTCGGTATCCTATTTGATTGCTTCTTTCACTTCAATATCCTCTTTGACTGCTTCTTCCACTTCGATATCATCTTTGATTGCTGCTTCCACTTGGAAATCCTCTTTGATTTGATTGCTTCTTCCATTTCGATATCGTCTCTGACTGCTTCTTACACATGGATATCCTCTTTGATGGCTTTTAACAGCTCGATATCCTCTTTAATTACTTCTTCGACTAAAAGAAAAACACGCGAGCTGCGAGCAGCTCGCGCACAACGCAACCTCTAGTTATATTATATAAAGCTCGATTACCACTCACTGACTGACTGACTGACTCATTGACATGTTTGTTCTCCCAGATGCCACCTCGTAGGGTGAAAATGTTTGGTGGGATCGTATAGAGGGAGTTCCGATGAGTTGGGAATAAATCCTAAAGTACCCCTTTTGTCCCCCATTCGCTCACATCGACCTCGTATCTCGGAAAGTATAGGTCTAAGAGAGTTGGTGCAAAAACTAATGTTGCAGAGGACATTTTTTTATATCCGGTTCCATGAAAAAAAAATTGTCTTTCATACAAAAAAAAATTGTCCCATACAAAATATTTCTGTATGAATACCGTAAACCGTATATTTCGTTTGCCGTAATTTTCATACTGTTTTTGTAGGGAGCCCACGGCTTGTGTGTACTATAAAATTACTGTAAATTTGCTTGATTCTACATAATGGTGGTAGAGGGACATGAGATAACTTTCATAGTTTTTGCAAAGGTCATCATCATCATTTTGGAACATCCAATTTTTTTTTTTTTTTTAGTATGCAACGTTCATCATGTTTATTTTGGAACATTCACATTTTTTTAATTATGCCTCATCCACAATGATCACTTTGGAACGTCAATTATTTTTTTTTTTTTATTATGCATCATCCACTGTGATATTTTGGTACATCATTTTTTTAAATTATGCCTCATTCACAATGATCACTTTGGAACGTCAATTTTTTTTTATTATGCAACATCCACTGTGATCATTTTGGTACATCATTTTTTTTAATTATGCCTCATCCACAATGATCACTTTGGAACGTCAATTTTTTTTTTATTATGCAACATCCACTGTGATAATTTTGGTACATCATTTTTTTAATTACGCCTCATCCACAATGATCACTTTGGAACGTCAATTTTTTTTTTTATTATGCAAAATCCTTTGTGATCATTTTGGAAAATCATTTTTTTTATATTATGTCTCATCCACAATGATCATTTTGGAACGTCAATTTTTTTTTATTATGCAAAATCCTTTGTGATCATTTTGGAAAATCAATTTTTTTTAATTAGGCCTCATCCACAATGATCACTTTTTTCTCACAAAATTATGGGTTTTAATACAAATCTTAAATCACTCGTATCTTCTAAACGGGAACAGTTACGCCTAGCAAACTTTTACAAAATATTGGTACAAATTTTAGGTCGAATATTTTTTTTATTGCCATCATTGATCTTGAAATCCTTTTTAAATGCTTCTTTCACCTCGATATCCTCTATTTTTGCTTCTTCCACTTTGATATCCTTTTTAATTGCTTTTTCTACTTATATATTTTCTTCAATTGCTTCTTTTACTACAATTTCCACTCTACAAAATTATGGGTTTTAATACAAATCTTAAATCGCTCGTATCTTCTAAACGGGAACAGTTACGCCTAGCAAACTTTTACAAAATATTGGTACTAATTTTTGGTGGAATAGTTTTTTTAATACCATCATTGCCCTTGACATCCGTTTTGAATGCTTCTCTTACTTCGTCTTCCACTTTAAATGCTTCTTTCACCTCGATATCCTCTATTTTTGCTTCTTCCACTTTGATATCCTTGTTAATTGCTTTTTCTACTTATATGTTTTCTTCAATTGCTTCTTTTACTTCAATTCCTACTCTACAAAATTATGGGTTTTAATACAAATCTTAAATCGCTCGTATCTTCTAAACGGGAACAGTTACGCCTAGCAAACTTTTACAAAATGTTGGTACAAATTTTTGGTGGAATAGTTTTTTTAATACCATCATTGCCCTTGACATCCGTTTTGAATGCTTCTCTTACTTCGTCTTCCACTTTAAATGCTTCTTTCACCTCGATATCATCTATTTTTGCTTCTTCCACTTTGATATCCTTTTTAATTGCTTTATCTACTTATATATTTTCTTCAATTGCTTCTTTTACTTCAATTCCCACTCTACAAAATTATGGGTTTTAATACAAATCTTAAATCACTCGTATCTTCTAAACGGGAACAGTTACGCCTAGCAAACTTTTACAAAATATTGGTACAAATTTTTGGTCGAATATTTTTTTTATTGCCATCATTGATCTTGAAATCCTTTTTGAATGCTTCTTTCACCTCGATATCCTCTATTTTTGCTTCTTCCACTTTGATATCCTTTTTAATTGCTTTTTCTACTTATATATTTTCTTCAATTGCTTCTTTTACTACAATTTCCACTCTACAAAATTATGGGTTTTAATACAAATCTTAAATAGCTCGTATCTTCTAAACGGGAACAGTTACGCCTAGCAAACTTTTACAAAATATTGGTACTAATTTTTGGTGGAATAGTTTTTTTAATACCATCATTGCCCTTGACATCCGTTTTGAATGCTTCTCTTACTTCGTCTTCCACTTTAAATGCTTCTTTCACCTCGATATCCTCTATTTTTGCTTCTTCCACTTTGATATCCTTGTTAATTGCTTTTTCTACTTATATGTTTTCTTCAATTGCTTCTTTTACTTCAATTCCTACTCTACAAAATTATGGGTTTTAATACAAATCTTAAATCGCTCGTATCTTCTAAACGGGAACAGTTACGCCTAGCAAACTTTTACAAAATGTTGGTACAAATTTTTGGTGGAATAGTTTTTTTAATACCATCATTGCCCTTGACATCCGTTTTGAATGCTTCTCTTACTTCGTCTTCCACTTTAAATGCTTCTTTCACCTCGATATCATCTATTTTTGCTTCTTCCACTTTGATATCCTTTTTAATTGCTTTATCTACTTATATATTTTCTTCAATTGCTTCTTTTACTTCAATTCCCACTCTACAAAATTATGGGTTTTAATACAAATCTTAAATCACTCGTATCTTCTAAACGGGAACAGTTACGCCTAGCAAACTTTTACAAAATATTGGTACAAATTTTTGGTCGAATATTTTTTTTATTACCATCATTGATCTTGAAATCCTCCTTGAATGCTTCTTTCACCTCGATATCCTCTATTTTTGCTTCTTCCACTTTGATATCCTTTTTAATGTCTTTTTCTACTTATATCTCTTCTTCAATTGCTTCTTTTACTTCAATTTCCACTCTACAAAATTATGGGTTTTAATACAAAACTTAAATCGCTCGTATCTTTTAAACGGGAAGAGATAGTTCGAGGAAACTTTTACAAAATATTAGTATAAGTTTTTGGTGAAACCTTTTTTTATTTTTATCATTGTCCTTGACGTCTTTTACTCAATTTCAATTTCCTCTTTAATTGTTTCTGCTACTTCGATATCCTATTTGATTGCTTCTTTCACTTCAATATCCTATTTGATTGCTTCTTCCACTTCGATATCATCTTTGATTGCTGCTTCCACTTGGATATCCTCTGTGATTTGATTGCTTCTTCCATTTCGATCGTCTTTGACTGCTTCTTACACATGGATATCCTCTTCGATAACTTTAAACAGCTCGATATCCTCTTTGATTGCTTCTTCCACTTTGATATCCTCTTTTATTGCTTCTACCAATTCGATATCATCTTTGATTTCCTTTTGATTGCTTCTTGCACTGCAATATTCTCTTTGATTGCGTCTTCATCTTCGATATCGTTTTTGATAGCATTTTCACTTCGATATCCTCTGTGATGGCTGCTTCCACTTCGATACCCTCTTTGATTGTTTCTTCCACTTCGATATCCTCTTTGATTGCTTCTTCCATTTCGATATCCTTTTTGATTGCTTCTTCCACTTCGATATCGTCTTTGACTGTTTCTTTCACTTCGATATCGTCTTTGATTGCTTTTTTCACTTCGTCATCCTCTTAGAACGCTTCTACCACCTCGGTATCCTCTTTGATTGCTTACTCAACTTTAATTTCCTCTTTGATTGTTTCTGCTACTTCGATATCCTATTTGATTGCTTCTTTCGCTTCAATATCCTCTTTGGTTGCTTCTTCCACTTCGATATCGTTTTTGACTGTTTCTTTCACTTCGATATCGTCTTTGATTGCTTTTTTTACTTCGTCGTCCTCTTAGAATGCTCTTACCACCTCGGTATCCTCTTTGATTGCTTACTCAACTTTAATTTCCTCTTTGATTGTTTCTGCTGCTTCGATATCCTATTTGATTGCTTCTTTCACTTCAATATCCACTTTGATTGCTTCTTCCACTTCGATATCGTTTTTGACTGTTTCTTCCACTTTGATATCGTCGTTGATTGCTTGTTTTACTTCGTCATCCTCTTAGAATGCTCTTACCACCTCGGTATCCTCTTTGATTGCTTACTTAACTTTAATTTCCTCTTTGATTGTTTCTGCTGCTTCGATATCCTATTTGATTAATTCTTTCACTTCAATATCCTCTTTAAATACTTCTACCAACTCGGTATCCTCTTTAATTCCTTAGTCAACTTAAATTTCCTCTTTGATTATTTTTGCTACTTCGATATCCTATTTGATTGCTTCTCCCACTTCAATATCCTCTTTGTTTACTCCTTCCACTTCGATATCATCTTCGATTTCCTTTTGATTGCTTCTTGCACTGCATTATTCTCTTTGATTGCATCTTCATCTTCGATATCGTCTTTGATAGCATTTTCACTTCGATATCCTCTGTGATGGCTTCTTCCACTTCGATACCCTCTTTGATTGCTTCTTCCACTTCGATATCCTCTTTGATTGTTTCTTCCGCCTCGACATCTTCTATTTTTGCATGTTCCACTTCGTTATCCCTTTAAAATGCTTCTTCTACTTTCATATCCTCTTTAATTGCTTCAGTTACTTCATTATGCTCTCTACAAAATTGTGGTCTTTCATACAAAACTTCAATCGCTCGTATCTTCTAAACGGGAAGAGATAGCCCTAGCAAACTTGTACAAAATATTGGTATAAATTTTTGGTGCAACTGTTTTTTTATTGTCATCCTTGACATCCTTTTTGAATGCTTCTCTCACTTCGTCATCTTCTTTGAATGTTTTTTCCACTTCGACATCATCTTTGACTGCTTCTTTAACTTCGATATCCTCTTTGATTGCTTCTCCCACTTCGATATCGTCTTTGACTGCTTCTTCCATTTCGATATCGTCTTTGATTGCTTTTTCACTTCGTCATCTTCTTTGAATGCTTCTACCACCTTGGTATCCTCTTTGATTGCTTACTCAACTTCAATTTCCGCTTTGATTGTTTCTGCCACTTCGATATCCTATTTGATTGCTTCTTCCACTTCAACATTCTCTTTGATAGTTTCTTCCACTTCGATATCCAATCAACAAATTTATGATTTTTCTTACAAAACTTTAATCGCTCGTATCTTCTAAACGGGAAGAGATAGCACTAGCAAACTTTGACAAAATATTAGTACAAATTTTTGATCATTATCATTTTGCAACATACATTTATATTATGCAACGTCAATCATGATCATTTTGGAACGTCCAGATTTTTTTTATGCAACGTTCATCATGATCTTTTTTGCAACGTTCAATTTTTTTTTATACAGCCATTATCATGATCATTTTGGAACATCCAATTTTTTTCTCTTTGGTTGCTTGTTCCACTTCGATATCCTCTTTGATTGCTTCTTCCACATTGGTATCCTCTTTGATTGCTTCTTTAACTTTGATATCCTCTACGATTGCTTGTTCCGCTTCGATATCCTCTTTTATTCCTTCTTCATCTTCAATATCCATTGGATTGCTTCTTCCACTTCGATATCGTCTTTGATTGCTTTTTTTACTTCGTCATCCTCTTAGAATGCTTCTACCACCTTGGTATCCTCTTTGATTTCTTCCTCAACTTTAATTTCCTCTTTGATTGTTTCTGCTACTTCGATATCCTATTTGATTGCTTCTTTCACTTCAATATCCTCTTTGATTGCTTCTTCCACTTTGATATCATCTTTGATTGCTGCTTCCATTTGGATATCTTCTTTGATTTGATTGCTTATTCCATTTCGATATCGTCTTTGACTGCTTCTTACACATGGATATCCTCTTTGATGGCTTTTAACAGCTCGATATCCTCTTTAATTACTTCTTCGACTAAAAGAAAAACACGCGAGCTGCGAGCAGCTCGCGCACAACGCAACCTCTAGTTATATTATATAAAGCTCGATTACCACTGACTGACTGACTGACTGACTCATTGACATGTTTGTTCTCCCAGATGCCACCTCGTAGGGGGGAAGTGTTTGGTGGGATCGTATAGAATGAGTTCCGATGAGTTGGGAATAAATCCTAAAGTACCCCTTTTGTCCCCCATTCGCTCCCATCGACCTCGTATCTCGGAAAGTATAGGTCTTACAGCGTTGATGCAAAAACTAATGTTGCTGAGGTCATTTTTTTATATCCGGATCCATGAAAAAAAAATTGTCTTTCATACAAAAAAAAAATTGTCCCATACAAATTTCTGTATGAATACCGTAAACCGTATATTTCGTTTGCCGTAATTTTCATACTGTTTTTGTAGGGAGCCCACGGCTTGTGTGTACTATAAAATTACTGTAAATATGCTTGATTCTATATAACGGTGGTGGAAGGACATGAGATAACTTTCATAGTTTTTGCAAAGGTCATCATCATCATTTTGGAACATCCAATTTTTTTTTTTTTTTTTTAGTATGCAACGTTCATCATGTTTATTTTGGAACATCCACATTTTTTTAATTATGCCTCATCCACAATGATCACTTTGGAACGTCCATTATTTTTTTTTTATTATGCAACATCCACTGTGTTCATTTTGGTACATCATTTTTTTTAATTATGCCTCATCCACAATGATCACTTTGGAACGTCAATTATTTTTTTTTTATTATGCATCATCCACTGTGATCATTTTGGAACATCATTTTTTTTTTAATTATGCCTCATCCACAATGATCATTTTGGAACGTCAATTTTTTTTTTTTTTACTATGCAAAATCCTTTGTGATCATTTTGCAAAATCAATTTTTTTAAATTATGCCACATCCACAATGATCATTTTGGTACATCATTTTTTTTAATTATGCCTCATCCACAATGATCACTTTGGAACGTCATTTTTTTATTTTTTATTATGCAACATCCACTGTGTTCATTTTGGTACATCATTTTTTTTAATTATGCCTCATCCACAATGATCACTTTGGAACGTCAATTATTTTTTTTTTATTATGCATCATCCACTGTGATCATTTTGGAACATCATTTTTTTTCAATTATGCCTCATCCACTATGATCACTTTGGAACGTCAATTTTTTTTTTTTTATTATGCAACATCCACTGTGATATTTTGGTACATCATTTTTTTAATTATGCCTTATCCACAATGATCACTTTGGAACGTCAATTTTTTTTTATTTTTATTATGCAACATCCATTGTGATTATTTTGGTACATCATTTATTTAATTACGCCTCATCCACAATGATCACTTTGGAACGTCAATTATTTTTTATTTTTTTATTATGCATCATCCACTGTGATCATTTTGGAATATCATTTTTTTTTAATTATGCCTCATCCACAATGATCATTTTGGAACGTCAATTTTTTTTTTTTTACTATGCAAAATCCTTTGTGATCATTTTGGAAAATCAATTTTTTTTAAATTATGCCTCATCCACAATGATCATTTTGGAACGTCAATTTTTTTTTTATTATGCAACATCAACTGTGATCATTTTGGTACATCATTTTTTTTAATTATGCCTCATCCACAATGATCACTTTGGAACGTCAATTATTTTTTTTTATTATGCAACATCCACTGTGATCATTTTGGTACATCATTTTTTTTAATTATGCCTCATCCACAATCATCACTTTGGAACGTCAATTTTTTTTTTTTTATTATGCAACATCCACTGTGATCATTTTGGTACATAATTTTTTTTAAATGTGCCTCATCCACAATGATCACTTTGGAACGTCAATTTTTTTTTTTTTATGCAACATCCACTGTGATCATTTTGGTACATCATTTTTTTAATTACGCCTCATCCACAATGATCACTTTGGAACGTCAATTTTTTTTTTTATTATGCGTCATCCACTGTGATCATTTTGGAACATCATTTTTTTTAAATTATGCCTCATCCACATGATCATTTTGGAACGTCAATTTTTTTTTATTATGCAACATCCACTGTGATCATTTTGGAAAATCAATTTTTTTTTGTAGCACAAATTTTTGGTGGAATCGTTATTTTACGGTCATCATCGCCCTTGCCATCATTTTGAATTCTTCTCTCACTTCCTTTTCGTTTTCGAATGTTTCTTCCACATTGATATCCTCTTTAATTGTTTCTATAACTTCGAAATCCTCTTTGATGGCATTTTTACTTCAATATACTTTTGAATTGTTTTTTCTATTTTTATATTTTCTTCAATTACTTCTCTTACTTCAATATCGACTCTACAAAATTATGGGTTTAAATACAAATCTTAAATCGCTCGTATCTTCTAAACGGGAAAAGTTACCCCCAGCAAACTTTTACAAAATATTGGTACTAATTTTTGGTGGAATAGTTTTTTTAATACCATCATTGCCCTTGAGATCCTTTTTGAATGCTTCTCTTACTTCGTCTTCCGCTTTGAATGCTTCTTTCACCTCGATATCCTCTATTTTTGCTTCTTCCACTTTGATATCCTTTTTAATTGCTTTTTCTACTTATATATTTTCTTAATTGCTTCTTTTACTACAATTTCCACTCTACAAAATTATGGGTTTTAATACAAATCTTAAATCGCTCCTATCTTCTAAACGGGAACAGTTACGCCTAGCAAACTTTTACAAAATATTGGTACAAATTTTTGGTCGAATATTTTTTTTATTACCATCATTGATCTTGACATCCTTTTTGAATGCTTCTTTCACCTCGATATCCTCTATTTTTGCTTCTTCCACTTTGATATCCTTTTTAATTGCTTTTTCTACTTATACATTTTATTAATTGCTTCTTTTACTATAATTTCCACTCTACAAAATTATGGGTACAAATACAAATCTTAAATCGCTCGTATCTTCTAAACGGGAACAGTTACGCCTAGCAAACTTTTACAAAATATTGGTTCAAATTTTTGGTCGAATAGTTTTTTATTACCATCATTGCTCTTGACATCCTTTTTGAATGCTTCTCTCACTTGGTCTTCCTCCTTGAATGCTTCTTTCACCTCGATATCCTCTATTTTAGCTTCTTCCACTTTGATATCCTTTTTAATGTCTTTTTCTACTTATATGTCTTCTTCAATTGCTTCTTTTACTTCAATTTCCACTCCACAGAATTATGGGTTTTCATACAAAACTTAAATCGCTCGTATCTTTTAAACGGGAAGAGATAGCTCGAGGAAACTTTTACAAAATATTAGTATAAGTTTTTGGTGAAACCGTTTTTTATTTTTATCGTTGTCCTCGACGTCTTTTACTCAATTTCAATTTCCTCTTTAATTGTTTCTGCTACTTCGATATCCTATTTGATTGCTTCTTTCACTTCAATATCCTCTTTGATTGTTTCTTCCACTTCGATATCATCTTTGATTGCTGCTTCCACTTGGATATGCGCTTTGATTTGATGGCTTCTTCCATTTCGATCGTCTTTGACTGCTTCTTACACATGGATATCCTCTTCGATAACTTTAAACAGCTCGATATCCTCTTTGATTACTGCTTCCACTTTGATATCCTCTTTTATTGCTTCTACCAATTCGATATCATCTTCGATTTCCTTTTGATTGCTTCTTGCACTGCAATATTCTCTTTGATTGCGTCTTCATCTTCGATATCGTTTTTGATGGCATTTTCACTTTGATATCCTCTGTGATGGCTTCTTCCACTTCGATACCCTCTTTGATTGCTTCTTCCACTTCGATATCCTCTTTGATTGCTTCTTCCACTTCGATATCCTCTTTGATTGCTTGTTCCACTTCGATATCGTCTTTGATTGCTTTTTTCACTTCGTCATCCTCTTAGAACGCTTCTACCACCTCGGTATCCTCTTTGATTGCTTACTCAACTTTAATTTCCTCTTTGATTGTTTCTGCTACTTTGATATCCTATTTGATTGCTTCTTTCACGTCAATATCCTCTTTGATTGCTTCTTCCACTTCGATATCGTTTTTGACTGTTTCTTCCACTTCGATATCGTCTGATTGCTTTTTTCACTTCGTCATCCTCTTAGAACGCTTCTACCACCTCGGTATCCTCTTTGATTGCTTACTCAACTTTAATTTCCGCTTTGATTGTTTCTGCTACTTCGATATCCTATTTGATTGATTCTTTCACTTCAATATCCTCTTTAATTGCTGCTTCCACTTGGAAATCCACTTTGATTTGATTGCTTCTTCCATTTCGATATCGTCTTTGACTGCTTCTTACACATGGATATCCTCTTTGATGGCTTTTAACAGCTCGATATCCTCTTTAATTACTTCTTCGACTAAAAGAAAAACACGCGAGCTGCGAGCAGCTCGCGCACAACGCAACCTCTAGTTATATTATATAAAGCTCGATTACCACTCACTGACTGACTGACTGACTCATTGACATGTTTGTTCTCCCAGATGCCACCTCGTAGGGGGGAAGTGTTTGGTGGGATCGTATAGAATGAGTTCCGATGAGTTGGGAATAAATCCTAAAGTACCCCTTTTGTCCCCCATTCGCTCCCATCGACCTCGTATCTCGGAAAGTATAGGTCTTACAGCGTTGATGCAAAAACTAATGTTGCTGAGGTCATTTTTTTATATCCGGATCCATGAAAAAAAAATTGTCTTTCATACAAAAAAAAAATTGTCCCATACAAATTTCTGTATGAATACCGTAAACCGTATATTTCGTTTCCCGTAATTTTCATACTGTTTTTGTAGGGAGCCCACGGCTTGTGTGTACTATAAAATTACTGTAAATATGCTTGATTCTATATAACGGTGGTGGAAGGACATGAGATAACTTTCATAGTTTTTGCAAAGGTCATCATCATCATTTTGGAACATCCAATTTTTTTTTTTTTTTTTTAGTATGCAACGTTCATCATGTTTATTTTGGAACATCCACATTTTTTTAATTATGCCTCATCCACAATGATCACTTTGGAACGTCCATTATTTTTTTTTTATTATGCAACATCCACTGTGTTCATTTTGGTACATCATTTTTTTTAATTATGCCTCATCCACAATGATCACTTTGGAACGTCAATTATTTTTTTTTTATTATGCATCATCCACTGTGATCATTTTGGAACATCATTTTTTTTTTTAATTATGCCTCATCCACAATGATCATTTTGGAACGTCAATTTTTTTTTTTTTTACTATGCAAAATCCTTTGTGATCATTTTGGAAAATCAATTTTTTTAAATTATGCCACATCCACAATGATCATTTTGGTACATCATTTTTTTTAATTATGCCTCATCCACAATGATCACTTTGGAACGTCATTTTTTTATTTTTTATTATGCAACATCCACTGTGTTCATTTTGGTACATCATTTTTTTTAATTATGCCTCATCCACAATGATCACTTTGGAACGTCAATTATTTTTTTTTTATTATGCATCATCCACTGTGATCATTTTGGAACATCATTTTTTTTCAATTATGCCTCATCCACTATGATCACTTTGGAACGTCAATTTTTTTTTTTTTATTATGCAACATCCACTGTGATATTTTGGTACATCATTTTTTTAATTATGCCTTATCCACAATGATCACTTTGGAACGTCAATTTTTTTTTATTTTTATTATGCAACATCCATTGTGATTATTTTGGTACATCATTTATTTAATTACGCCTCATCCACAATGATCACTTTGGAACGTCAATTATTTTTTATTTTTTTATTATGCATCATCCACTGTGATCATTTTGGAATATCATTTTTTTTTAATTATGCCTCATCCACAATGATCATTTTGGAACGTCAATTTTTTTTTTTTTACTATGCAAAATCCTTTGTGATCATTTTGGAAAATCAATTTTTTTTAAATTATGCCTCATCCACAATGATCATTTTGGAACGTCAATTTTTTTTTTATTATGCAACATCAACTGTGATCATTTTGGTACATCATTTTTTTTAATTATGCCTCATCCACAATGATCACTTTGGAACGTCAATTATTTTTTTTTATTATGCAACATCCACTGTGATCATTTTGGTACATCATTTTTTTTAATTATGCCTCATCCACAATCATCACTTTGGAACGTCAATTTTTTTTTTTTTATTATGCAACATCCACTGTGATCATTTTGGTACATAATTTTTTTTAAATGTGCCTCATCCACAATGATCACTTTGGAACGTCAATTTTTTTTTTTTTATGCAACATCCACTGTGATCATTTTGGTACATCATTTTTTTAATTACGCCTCATCCACAATGATCACTTTGGAACGTCAATTTTTTTTTTTATTATGCGTCATCCACTGTGATCATTTTGGAACATCATTTTTTTTAAATTATGCCTCATCCACATGATCATTTTGGAACGTCAATTTTTTTTTATTATGCAACATCCACTGTGATCATTTTGGAAAATCAATTTTTTTTTGTAGCACAAATTTTTGGTGGAATCGTTATTTTACGGTCATCATCGCCCTTGCCATCATTTTGAATTCTTCTCTCACTTCCTTTTCGTTTTCGAATGTTTCTTCCACATTGATATCCTCTTTAATTGTTTCTATAACTTCGAAATCCTCTTTGATGGCATTTTTACTTCAATATACTTTTGAATTGTTTTTTCTATTTTTATATTTTCTTCAATTACTTCTCTTACTTCAATATCGACTCTACAAAATTATGGGTTTAAATACAAATCTTAAATCGCTCGTATCTTCTAAACGGGAAAAGTTACCCCCAGCAAACTTTTACAAAATATTGGTACTAATTTTTGGTGGAATAGTTTTTTTAATACCATCATTGCCCTTGAGATCCTTTTTGAATGCTTCTCTTACTTCGTCTTCCGCTTTGAATGCTTCTTTCACCTCGATATCCTCTATTTTTGCTTCTTCCACTTTGATATCCTTTTTAATTGCTTTTTCTACTTATATATTTTCTTAATTGCTTCTTTTACTACAATTTCCACTCTACAAAATTATGGGTTTTAATACAAATCTTAAATCGCTCCTATCTTCTAAACGGGAACAGTTACGCCTAGCAAACTTTTACAAAATATTGGTACAAATTTTTGGTCGAATATTTTTTTTATTACCATCATTGATCTTGACATCCTTTTTGAATGCTTCTTTCACCTCGATATCCTCTATTTTTGCTTCTTCCACTTTGATATCCTTTTTAATTGCTTTTTCTACTTATACATTTTATTAATTGCTTCTTTTACTATAATTTCCACTCTACAAAATTATGGGTACAAATACAAATCTTAAATCGCTCGTATCTTCTAAACGGGAACAGTTACGCCTAGCAAACTTTTACAAAATATTGGTTCAAATTTTTGGTCGAATAGTTTTTTATTACCATCATTGCTCTTGACATCCTTTTTGAATGCTTCTCTCACTTGGTCTTCCTCCTTGAATGCTTCTTTCACCTCGATATCCTCTATTTTAGCTTCTTCCACTTTGATATCCTTTTTAATGTCTTTTTCTACTTATATGTCTTCTTCAATTGCTTCTTTTACTTCAATTTCCACTCCACAGAATTATGGGTTTTCATACAAAACTTAAATCGCTCGTATCTTTTAAACGGGAAGAGATAGCTCGAGGAAACTTTTACAAAATATTAGTATAAGTTTTTGGTGAAACCGTTTTTTATTTTTATCGTTGTCCTCGACGTCTTTTACTCAATTTCAATTTCCTCTTTAATTGTTTCTGCTACTTCGATATCCTATTTGATTGCTTCTTTCACTTCAATATCCTCTTTGATTGTTTCTTCCACTTCGATATCATCTTTGATTGCTGCTTCCACTTGGATATGCGCTTTGATTTGATGGCTTCTTCCATTTCGATCGTCTTTGACTGCTTCTTACACATGGATATCCTCTTCGATAACTTTAAACAGCTCGATATCCTCTTTGATTACTGCTTCCACTTTGATATCCTCTTTTATTGCTTCTACCAATTCGATATCATCTTCGATTTCCTTTTGATTGCTTCTTGCACTGCAATATTCTCTTTGATTGCGTCTTCATCTTCGATATCGTTTTTGATGGCATTTTCACTTTGATATCCTCTGTGATGGCTTCTTCCACTTCGATACCCTCTTTGATTGCTTCTTCCACTTCGATATCCTCTTTGATTGCTTCTTCCACTTCGATATCCTCTTTGATTGCTTGTTCCACTTCGATATCGTCTTTGATTGCTTTTTTCACTTCGTCATCCTCTTAGAACGCTTCTACCACCTCGGTATCCTCTTTGATTGCTTACTCAACTTTAATTTCCTCTTTGATTGTTTCTGCTACTTTGATATCCTATTTGATTGCTTCTTTCACGTCAATATCCTCTTTGATTGCTTCTTCCACTTCGATATCGTTTTTGACTGTTTCTTCCACTTCGATATCGTCTGATTGCTTTTTTCACTTCGTCATCCTCTTAGAACGCTTCTACCACCTCGGTATCCTCTTTGATTGCTTACTCAACTTTAATTTCCGCTTTGATTGTTTCTGCTACTTCGATATCCTATTTGATTGATTCTTTCACTTCAATATCCTCTTTAATTGCTGCTTCCACTTGGAAATCCACTTTGATTTGATTGCTTCTTCCATTTCGATATCGTCTTTGACTGCTTCTTACACATGGATATCCTCTTTGATGGCTTTTAACAGCTCGATATCCTCTTTAATTACTTCTTCGACTAAAAGAAAAACACGCGAGCTGCGAGCAGCTCGCGCACAACGCAACCTCTAGTTATATTATATAAAGCTCGATTACCACTCACTGACTGACTGACTGACTCATTGACATGTTTGTTCTCCCAGATGCCACCTCGTAGGGTGAAAACGTTTGGTGGGATCGTATAGAGGGAGTTCCGATGAGTTGGGAATAAATCCTAAAGTACCCCTTTTGTCCCCCATTCGCTCCCATCCACCTCGTATCTCGGAAAGTATAGGTCTTACAGCGTTGGCGCAAAAACTAATGTTGCAGAGGACATTTTTTTATATCCGGTTCCATGAAAAAAAAATGGTCTTTCATACAAAAAAAAAATTGTCCCATACAAAATATTTCTGTATGAATACCGTAAACCGTAAATTTCGTTTGCCGTAATTTTCATACTGTTTTTGTAGGGAGCCCACGGCTTGTGTGTACTATAAAATTACTGTAAATTTGCTTGATTCTATATAATGGTGGTGGAGGGACATGAGATAACTTTCATAGTTTTTGCAAAGGTCATCATCATCATTTTGGAACATCCAATTTTTTTTTTTTTTTTTAGTATGCAACGTTCATCATGTTTATTTTGGAACATCCACATTTTTTTAATTATGTCTCATCCACAATGATCACTTTGAAACGTCATTTTTTTTTTTATTATGCAACATCCACTGTGATCATTTTGGTACATCATTTTTTTAATTATGCCTCATCCACAATGATCACTTTGGAACGTCAATTATTATTTTTTTTTATTATGCAACATCTACTGTGATCATTTTGGTACATCATTTTTTTTAATTATGCCTCATCCACAATGATCACTTTGGAACGTCAATTTTTTTTTTATTATGCATCATCCACTGTGATCGTTTTTGAACATCATTTTTTTTTTCAATTATGCCTCATCCACTATGATCACTTTGGAACGTCAATTTTTTTTTTTATTATGCAAAATACTTTGTGATCATTTTGGAAAATCAATTGTTTTTAAATTATGCCTCATCCACAATGATCACTTTGGAACGTCACTTTTTTTTTTATTATGCAAAATACTTTGTGATCATTTTGGAAAATCAATTTTTTTTAAATTATGCCTCATCCACAATGATCATTTTGGAACGTCAATTTTTTTTTTTTTTTTATTATGCAAAATCCACTGTGATCATTTAGGAACATC
This sequence comes from Philereme transversata, assembly GCA_963924445.1. NCBI lineage: Eukaryota > Metazoa > Arthropoda > Insecta > Lepidoptera > Geometridae > Philereme > Philereme transversata. Next base: position 14,191,673 of record OZ004353.1, read on the forward strand.
AATTTTTTTTAATTATGCCTTATCCACAATGATCACTTTTGGAACGTCAATTTTTTTTTATTATGCAAAATCCTTTGTGATCATTTTGGAAAATCAATTTTTTTTTAATTATGCCTCATCCACAATGATCATTTTGGAACGTCAATTTTTTTTTTTTTTTTATTATGCAAAATCCACTGTGATCATTTTGGAACATCAATTTTTTTTAATTATGCCTCATCCACAATGATCACTTTTGGAACGTCAATTTTTTTTTATTATGCAAAATCCTTTCTGATCATTTTGGAAAATCAATTTTTTTTTAATTATGCCTCATCCACAATGATCACTTTGGAACGTCACTTTTTTTTTTATTATGCAAAATACTTTGTGATCATTTTGGAAAATCAATTTTTTTTAAATTATGCCTCATCCACAATGATCATTTTGGAACGTCAATTTTTTTTTTTTTTTATTATGCAAAATCCACTGTGATCATTTTGGAACATCAATTTTTTTTAATTATGCCTCATCCACAATGATCACTTTTGGAACGTCAATTTTTTTTTATTATGCAAAATCCTTTGTGATCATTTTGGAAAATCAATTTTTTTTTAATTATGCCTCATCCACAATGATCATTTTGGAACGTCCATTTTTTTTTATGCAAAATCCTTTGTGATCATTTTGGAAAATCAATTTTTTTTTAATTATGCCTCATCCACAATGATCATTTTGGAACGTAAATTTTTTTTTTTTTATTATGCAAAATCCACTGTGATCATTTTGGAACATCAATTTTTTTTAATTATGCCTCATCCACAATGATCACTTTTGGAACGTCATTTTTTTTTATTATGCAAAATCCTTTGTGATCATTTTGGAAAATCATTTTTTTTAAATTATGCCTCATCCACAATGATAATTTTGGAACGTTAATTTCTTTTTTTTTATTATGCAACATCCACTGTGATAATTTTGGAACATCAATTTTTTTTAATTATGCCTCATCCGCAATGATCATTTTGGAACGTCAATTTTTTTTTTTAATTATGCCTCATCCACAATGATCACTTTTGGAACGTCAATTTTTTTTTTATTATGCAACATCCACTGTGATCATTTTGGAACATCAATTTTTTTTATTTATGCCTCATCCACTATGATCATTTTGGAACGTCAATTTTTTTTTATTATGCGACATCCACTATTCGAATATTCTCTTTGATTGCTTGTTACACTTCGTCATCCTCTTTTATTGTTTCTTCCGCCTCCACATCTTCTATTTTTGCATGTTCCACTTCGTTATCCTTTTAAAATGCTTCTTCTACTTCATATCCTCTTTAATTGCTTCAGTTACTTCATTATGCGCTCTACAAAATTGTGGTGTTTCATACAAAACTTCAATCGCTCATATCTTCTAAACGGGAAGAGATAGCCCTAGCAAACTTGTAGAAAATATTAGTATAAATTTTTGGTGGAACTGTTTTTTTATTGTCATCCTTGACATCCTTTTTGAATGCTTCTCTCACTTCGTCATCTTCTTTGAATGTTTTTTCCACTTCGACATCATCTTTGACTGCTTCTTTAACTTCGATATCCTCTTTGATTGCTTCTCCCACTTCGATATCGTCTTTGACTGCTTCTTCCATTTCGATATCGTCTTTGATTGCTTTTTCACTTCGTCATCTTCTTTCAATGCTTCTACCACCTTGGTATCCTCTTTGATTGCTTACTCAACTTCAATTTCCTCTTTGATTGTTTCTGCCACTTCAATATCCTATTTGATTGCTTCTTCCACTTCAACATTCTCTTTGATAGTTTCTTCCACTTCGATATCCAATCAACAAATTTATGATTTTTCTTACAAAACTTTAATCGCTCGTATCTTCTAAACGGGAAGAGATAGCACTAGCAAACTTTGACAAAATATTAGTACAAATTTTTGATCATTATCATTTAACAACATACATTTATATTATGCAACGTCAATCCTGATCATTTTAGAACGGCCAGATTTTTTTTATGCAACGTTCATCATGATCTTTTTTGCAACGTTCAATTTTTTTTATACAACTATTATCATGATCATTTTGGAACATCCAATTTTTTTCTCTTTGATTGCTTGTTCCACTTCGATATCCTCTTTGATTGCTTCTTCCACATTGATATCCTATTTGATTGCTTCTTTAACTTTGATATCCTCTACGATTGCTTGTTCCACTTCGATATCCTCTTTTATTCCTTCTTCATCTTCAATATCCATTGGATTGCTTCTTCATCTTTGATATCCTCTTTGATGGCATTTTCACTTCGGTATCCTCTGTAAGGGCTCCTTCCTCTTTGATTTCCGTTTGATTGCTTCTTGCACTGCAATATTTTCTTTGATTGCGTCTTCATATTCGATATCGTTTTTGATTGCATTTTTACTTCGATATCCTGTGATGGCTTCTTCCACTTTGATATCCTCTTTGATTGCTTCTTCCACTTCGATATCCGCTTTGATTGCTTGTTCCATTTTGATATCGTCTTTGACTATTTCTTTCACTTCGATATCGACTTTCTTTGAATACTTCTACCAACTCGGTATCCTCTTTGATTCCTTAGTCAACTTCAATTTCCTCTTTGATTGTTTTTGCTACTTCGATATCCTATTTGATTGCTTCTCCCACTTCAATATCCTCTTTGTTTACTCCTTCCACTTCGATATCATCTTCGATTTCCTTTTGATTGCTTCTTGCACTGCATTATTCTCTTTGATTGCGTCTTCATCTTCGATATCGTCTTTGATAGCATTTTCACTTCGATATCCTCTGTGATGGCTTCTTCCACTTCGATATCCTCTTTGATTGTTTCTTCCGCCTCGACATCTTCTATTTTTGCATGTTCCACTTCGTTATCCCTTTAAAATGCTTCTTCTACTTTCATATCCTCTTTAATTGCTTCAGTTACTTCATTATGCTCTCTACAAAATTGTGGTCTTTCATACAAAACTTCAATCGCTCGTATCTTCTAAACGGGAAGAGATAGCCCTAGCAAACTTGTACAAAATATTGGTATAAATTTTTGGTGCAACTGTTTTTTTATTGTCATCCTTGACATCCTTTTTGAATGCTTCTCTCACTTCGTCATCTTCTTTGAATGTTTTTTCCACTTAGACATCATCTTTGACTGCTTCTTTAACTTCGATATCCTCTTTGATTGCTTCTCCCACTTTGATACCCTATTTGATTGCTTCTTCCACTTCGATACCTTCTTTGATTGCTTCTTCCACTTCGATATCCTCTTTGATTGCTTCTTCCACTTCGATATCGTCTTTGATTGCTTTTTTTACTTCGTCATCCTCTTAGAATGCTTCTACCACCTTGGTATCCTCTTTGATTGCTTACTCAACTTCAATTTCCTCTTTGATTGTTTCTGCCACTTCGATATCCTATTTGATTGCTTCTTCCACTTCAACATTCTCTTTGATAGTTTCTTCCACTTCGATATCCAATCAACAAATTTATGATTTTTCTTACAAAACTTTAATCGCTCGTATCTTCTAAACGGGAAGAGATAGCACTAGCAAACTTTGACAAAATATTAGTACAAATTTTTGATCATTATCATTTTGCAACATACATTTATATTATGCAACGTCAATCATGATCATTTTGGAACGTCATTTTTTTTTTTTTTATTATGCAAAATCCTTTGTGATCATTTTGGAAAATCAATTTTTTTTTAATTATGCCTCATCCACAATGATCACTTTTGGAACGTCAATTTTTTTTTATTATGCAACATCCACTGTGATCAATTTGGAACATCAATTTTTTTTTAATTATGCCTCATTCACAATGATCATTTTGGAACTTCGAAATACTTTTTGATTGTTTCTTGCACTTCGATATCTTTTTATCAAAATTATGATTTTTCTTAAAAAACTTTAATCGTTCGTATCTTTTAAACGGTAAGAGATAGACATAACAAACTTTTATAAAATGTTAGCACAAATTTTTGGTGGAATCGTTATTTTACGGTTATCATCGCCCTTGCCATCATTTTGAATTCTTCTCTCACTTCCTTTTCGTTTTCGAATGTTTCTTCCACATTGATATCCTCTTTAATTGTTTCTATAACTTCGAAATCCTCTTTGATGGCATTTTTACTTCAATATATGTACTTTTGAATTGCTTTTTCTAATTTTATATTTTCTTCAATTACTTCTTTTACTTCAATTTCCACTCTACAAAATTATGGATTTTAATACAAATTTTAAATCGCTCGTATCTTCTAAACGGGAAGAGTTACCCCTAGCAAACTTTTACAAAATATTGGTACTAATTTTTGGTGGAATAGTTTTTTTAATACCATCATTGCCCTTGACATCCTTTTCGAATGCTTCTCTTACTTTGTCTTCCTCTTTGAATGCTTCTTTCACCTCGATATCCTCTTTGATTGTTTCTTTCACCTCGATATCCTCTATTTTTGCTTCTTCCACTCTGATATCCTTTTAAATTGCTTTTTCTACTTATATATTTTCTTCAATTGCTTCTTTTACTTCAATTTCCACTCTACAAAATTTGGGTTTTAATACAAATCTTAAATCGCTCGTATCTTCTAAACGGGCAGGGTTACCCCTAGCAAACTTTTACAAAATATTGGTACTAATTTTTGGTGGAATTTTTTTCTTAATACCATCATTGCCCTTGACATCCTTTTTGAATGCTTCTCTCACTTCGTCTTCCTCTTTGAATGCTTCTTTCACCTCGATATCCTCTATTTTTGCTTTTTCCACTTTGATATCCTTTTTAATTGCTTATTCTACTTAGATATTATCTTTAATTGTTTCTTTTACTTTAATTTCCACTCTACAAAGTTATGGGGTTTCATATAAAACTTAAATCGCTCGTATCTTCTAAACGGGAAGAGATAGCTCTAGGAAACTTTTATAAAATATTGGTATAAGTTTTTGGTGGAAACATTTTTTTATTTTTATCATTGTCCTCGACGTCCTTTTTGAATGCTTCTATCACTTCGTCATCCTCTTTGATTGTTGCTTCCACCTCGATATCCTCTACTTTTGCTTCTTCCATCTCGATATCTTCTTTGGTTGCTTCTTTAACTTCGATATCCAATTTGATTGCTATTTTTACTTCGATATCGTCTTTGATTGCTTCTTTTGCTGGGATATCCTCTTTGATGGCATCTTTAATTTCGATATCCTATTTGATTGCTTCTGTAACTTCGTCATCCTGTTTTTATTCTTCTACGACCTCACTATGCTCTTAGGGCGCGTCTTCAACTTCGATACTGAAACACATAGGCATAGTAAACTTTTATAAAATGGTAGTACAAATGTTTGGTGGAATCGTTTTTTTTTGTCATCAACAACCTTGATATTCCTTTTAAATACTTCTCTCACTTCGACATCCTCTTTGACTTCCAACACCTTGATATCCTCTTTTAATGCTGTTCCACAGTATATTGAACCCTGTTTGATTCCTGTTTTCACTTTGGAATTCTCTTTCTTCTTTGATTGCTTCTTCATCTTCGATATCTTGTATGATTGCTTCTTTCACTTCAATATCCTCTTTGATTGATTCTTACACTTCAATATCCTTTTAGAGTGCTTCTTTCACTTCTATATTGTCTTTTTTTGCTTCTTTCATTTCGTCATCCTCTTTAAATATTACTACCACTTCGGTATCCTCTTTGATTGCTTACTCCACTTTTGTTTTATTATGCAACATCCACTATTCCGATATTCTCTTTGATTGCTTCTTCCACTTCGATATCCTCTTTGATTGCATCTTCCACTTCGATATCCTTTTAAATTGCTTCTTCTATTTCATATCCTCTTTAATTGCTTCATTTACTTCATTGCCCTCTCTACAAAATTATGGTGTTTCATACAAAACTTCAATCGCTCGTATCTTCTAAGCGGGAAGTGATAGCCCTAGCAAACTTCTACAAAATATTGGTATTAGTTTTTGTTGGAATCGTTTTTTTATTATCGCCCTTGAATGCTTCTCTCACTTCGTCATCCTCTTTGAATGTTTCTTCCACTTCGACATCCTCTTTGATTGCTTCTTGAACTTCGATATCCTCTTTGATTGCTTCTCTCACTTCGATATCGTCTTTGACTGCTTCCTTCATTTCGATATCGTCTATGTATGCTTTTTTTACTTTGTCAATCATGATCATTTTGGAACATCCAGATTTTCTTTTTTTTTATGCAACGTTCATCATGATCATTTTGCAACGTCCAATTTTTTTTATGCAACGACTATCATGATCATTTTTGAACATTCAATTTTTTTTTCTTTTATTGCTTGTTCCACTTCGATATCCTTGTTTATTGCTTCTTACACTTCGATATGCTCTTTGATTGCTTTTTCTACTTCGATATGCTCTTTGATTGCTTTTTCCACTTCGATATCCTCTTTGATTGCTTCTTATACTTCGATATCCTCTTTTATTGCTTCTACTAATTCGATGTCATCTTCGATTTCATTTTGATTGCTTCTTGCACTGCAATATTATCTTTGATTGCGTCTTCATCTTCGATATCGTCTTTGATAGCATTTTCACTTCGATATCCTCTGTGATGGCTTCTTCCACTTTGATACCCTCTTTGATTGCTTCTTCCACTTCGATACCTTCTTTGATTGCTTCTTCCACTTCGATATCCTCTTTGATTGCTTCTTCCACTTCGATATCGTCTTTGATTGCTTTTTTTACTTCGTCATCCTCTTAGAATGCTTCTACCACCTTGGTATCCTCTTTGATTGCTTACTCAACTTTAATTTTCTCTTTGATTGTTTCTGCTACTTCGATATCCTATTTGATTGCTTCTTTCACTTCAATATCCTCTTTGATTGCTTCTTCCACTTCGATATCATCTTTGATTGCTGCTTCCACTTGGAAATCCTCTTTGATTTGATTGCTTCTTCCATTTCGATATCGTCTTTGACTGCTTCTTACACACGGATATCCTCTTTGATGGCTTTTAACAGCTCGATATCCTCTTTAATTACTTTTTTGACTAAAAGAAAAACACGCGAGCTGCAAGCAGCTCGCGCACAACGCAACCTCTAGTTATTATATTATATAAAGCTCGATTACCACTGACTCACTGACTGATTGACATCATTGTTCTCCCAGATGCCACCTCGTAGGGGGGAAATGTTTGGTGGGATCGTATAGAGGGAGTTCCGGTGAGTTGGGAATAAATCCTAAAGTACCCCTTTTGTCCCCCATTCGCTCCCATCCACCTCGTATCTCGGAAAGTATAGGTCTTAGAGCGTTGGTGCAAAAACTAATGTTGCTGAGGACATTTTTTTATATCCGGATCCATGAAAAAAAAAATGTCTTTCATACAAAAAAAAAATTGTCCCATACAAAATATTTCTGTATGAATACCGTAAACCGTATATTTCGTTTGCCGTAATTTTCATACTGTTTTTGTAGGGAGCCCACGGCTTGTGTGTACTATAAAATTACTGTAAATTTGCTTGATTCTATATAATGGTGGTGGAGGGACATGAGATAACTTTCATAGTTTTTGCAAAGGTCATCATCATCATTTTGGAACATCCAATTTTTTTTTTTTAGTATGCAACGTTCATCATGTTTATGTTGGAACATCCACATTTTTTTAATTATGCCTCATCCACAATGATCACTTTGGAACGTCAATTATTTTTTTTTATTGTGCAACATCCACTGTGATCATTTTGGTACATCATTTTTTTAATTATGCCTCATCCACAATGATCACTTTGGAACGCCAATTTTTTTTTTATTATGCACCATCCACTGTGATCATTTTGGAACATCATTTTTTTTTCAATTATGCCTCATCCACTATGATCACTTTGGAACGTCAATTTTTTTTTTATTATGCAACAGCCACTGTGATATTTTGGTACATCATTTTTTTTAATTATGCCTCATCCACAATGATCACTTTGGAACGTCAATTTTTTTTATTATGCAACATCCACTGTGATCATTTTGGTACATCATTTTTTTTTAATTATGCCTCATCCACAATGATCACTTTGGAACGTCAATTTTTTTTTATTATGCAACATCCACTGTGATCATTATGGTACATCATTTTTTTAATTACGCCTCATCCACAATGATCACTTTGGAACGTCAATTATTTTTTTTTAATATGCAACACATAATTTTTTAATTATGCCTCATCCACAATGATCACTTTGGAACGTCAATTTTTTTTTTATTATGCAACATCCACTGTGATCATTTTGGTACATATTTTTTTTTAAATATGCCTCATCCACAATGATCACTTTGGAACGTCAATTATTTTTTTTTTATGCAACATCCATTGTGATCATTTTGGTACATCATTTTTTTAATTACGCCTTATCCACAATGATCACTTTGGAACGTCAATTTTTTTTTTTTTTATGCATCATCCACTGTGATCATTTTAGAACATCATTTTTTTTTAAATTACGCCTCATCCACATGATCATTTTGGAACGTCAATTTTTTTTTATTATGCAACATCCACTGTGATCATTTTGGAAAATCAATTTTTTTTGTAGCACAAATTTTTGGTGGAATCGTTATTTTACGGTCATCATCGCCCTTGCCATAATTTTGAATTCTTCTCTCACTTCCTTTTCGTTTTCGAATGTTTCTTCCACATTGATATCCTCTTTAATTGTTTCTATAACTTCGAAATCCTCTTTGGTGGCATTTTTACTTCAATATACTTTTGAATTGTTTTTTCTATTTTTATATTTTCTTCAATTACTTCTCTTACTTCAATATCGACTCTACAAAATTATGGGTTTAAATACAAATCTTAAATCGCTCGTATCTTCTAAACGGGAAAAGTTACCCCCAGCAAACTTTTTCAAAATATTGGTACTAATTTTTGGTCGAATAGTTTTTTTAATACCATCATTGCCCTTGAGATCCTTTTTGAATGCTTCTCTTACTTCGTCTTCCGCTTTGAATGCTTCTTTCACCTCGATATCCTCTATTTTTGCTTATTCCACTTTGATATCCTTTTTAATTGCTTTTTATACTTATATATTTTCTTCAATTGCTTCTTTTACTTCAATTTCCGCTCTACAAAATTATGGGTTTTGAAACAAATCTTAAATCACTCGTATCTTCTAAACGGGAACAGTTACGCCTAGCAAACTTTTACAAAATATTGGTACAAATTTTTGGTCGAATATTTTTTTTATTACCATCATTGATCTTGACATCCTTTTTGAATGCTTCTTTCACCTCGATATCCTCTATTTTTGCTTATTCCACTTTGATATCCTTTTTAATTGCTTTTTCTACTTATATATTTTCTTCAATTGCTTCTTTTACTACAATTTCCACTCTACAAAATTATGGGTTTTAATACAAATCTTAAATCGCTCGTATCTTCTAAACGGGAAGAGTTACGCCTAGCAAACTTTTACAGATTATTTGTACAAATTTTTGGTGCAATAGTTTTTTTAATACCATCATTGCCCTTGACATCCGTTTTGAATGCTTCTCTTACTTCGTCTTCCACTTTGAATGCTTCTTTCACCTCGATATCCTCTATTTTTGCTTCTTCCATTTTGATATCCTTTTTAATTGCTTTATCTACTTATATATTTTCTTCAATTGCTTCTTTTACTTCAATTCCCACTCTATAAAATTATGGGTTTTAATACAAACCTTAAATCGCTCGTATCTTCTAAACGGGAACAGTTACGCCTAGCAAACTTTTACAAAATATTGGTACAAATTTTTGGTCGAATATTTTTTTTTTTACCATCATTGATCTTGAAATCCTTTTTGAATGCTTCTTTCACCTCGATATCCTCTATTTTTGCTTCTTCCACTTTGATATCCTTTTTAATTGCTTTTTCTACTTATATGTTTTCTTCAATTGCTTCTTTTACTTCAATTCCCACCCTACAAAATTATGGGTTTTAATACAAATCTTAAATCGCTCGTATCTTCTAAACGGGAACAGTTACGCCTAGCAAACTTTCACAAAATATTGGTACAAATTTTTGGTCGAATAGTTTTTTTATTACCATCATTGCTCTTGACATCCTTTTTGAATGCTTCTCTCACTTGGTCTTCCTCCTTGAATGCTTCTTTCACCTCGATATCCTCTATTTTTGCTTCTTCCACTTTGATATCCTTTTTGATTGCTTTTTCTTCTTATATGTTTTCTTCAATTGCTTCTTTTACTTCAATTTCCACTCTACAAAATCATGGGTTTTCATACAAAACTTAAATCGCTCGTATCTTTTAGACGGGAAGAGATAGCTCGAGGAAACTTTTACAAAATATTAGTATAAGTTTTTGGTGAAACCGTTTTTTATTTTTATCATTGTCCTCGACGTCTTTTACTCAATTTCAATTTCTTCTTTAATTGTTTCTGTTACTTCGATATCCTATTTGATTGCTTCTTTCACTTCAATATCCTCTTTGATTGCTTCTTCCTCTTCGATATCATCTTTGATTGCTGCTTCTACTTGGATATCCTCTTTGATTTGATTGCGTCTTCCATTTCGATCGTCTTTGACTGCTTCTTACACATGGATATCCTCTTTGATAGCTTTTAACAGCTTGATATCCTCTTTGCTTGCTTCTTCGACTTCGATATCATCTTTGATTTCTGCTTCCACTTGGATGTCCTTTTTGATTTGATTGCTTCTTCGATTTCGATATCGTCTTTGACTGCTTCTTACACATGGATATCCTCTTCGATAGCTTTAAACAGCTCGATATCCTCTTTGATTGCTTCTTCCACGTTGATATCCTCTTTTATTGCTTCTACCAATTCGATATCATCTTCGATTTCCTTTTGATATCCTCTGTGATGGCTTCTTCCACATCGATACCCTCTTTGATTGCTTCTTCCACTTCGATATCCTCTTTGATTGCTTCTTCCACTTCGATATCCTCTTTGATTGCTTCTTCCACTTCGATATCGTCTTTGACTGCTTCTTACACATGGATATCCTCTTTGATGGCTTTTAACAGCTCGATATCCTCTTTAATTACTTCTTCGACTAAAAGAAAAACACGCGAGCTGCGAGCAGCTCGCGCACAACGCAACCTCTAGTTATATTATATAAAGCTCGATTACCACTCACTGACTGACTGACTGACTCATTGACATGTTTGTTCTCCCAGATGCCACCTCGTAGGGTGAAAATGTTTGGTGGGATCGTATAGAGGGAGTTCCGATGAGTTGGGAATAAATCCTAAAGTACCCCTTTTGTCCCCCATTCGCTCCCATCGACCTCGTATCTCGGAAAGTATAGGTCTTAGAGCGTTTGTGCAAAAACTAATGTTGCAGAGGACATTTTTTTATATCCGGTTCCATGAAAAAAAAATTGTCTTTCATACAAAAAAAAAATTGTCCCATACAAAATATTTCTGTATGAATACCGTAAACCGTATATTTCGTTTGCCGTAATTTTCATACTGTTTTTGTAGGGAGCCCATGGCTTGTGTGTACTATAAAATTACTGTAAATTTGCTTGATTCTATATAATGTTGGTGGAGGGGCATGAGACAACTTTCATAGTTTTTGCAAAGGTCATCATCATCATTTTGGAACATCCAATTTTTTTTTTTTTAGTATGCAACGTTCATCATGTTTATTTTGGAACATCCACATTTTTTTAATTATGCCTCATCCACAATGATCACTTTGAAACGTCATTTTTTTTTTATTATGCAACATCTACTGTGATCATTTTGGTACATCATTTTTTTAATTATGCCTCATCCACAATGATCACTTTGGAACGTCAATTATTATTTTTTTTTATTATGCATCATCCACTGTGATCATTTTGTAACATCATTTTTTTCAATTATGCCTCATCCACTATGATCACTTTGGAACGTCAATTTTTTTTTTATTATGCAACATCCACTGTGATCATTTTGGTACACAATTTTTTTAATTATGCCTCATCCACAATGATCACTTTGGAACGTCAATTCTTTTTTTTTATTATGCAACATCCACTGTGATCATTTTGGTACATCATTTTTTTAATTACGCCTCATCCACAATGATCACTTTGGAACGTCAATTATTTTTTTTTATTATGCAACATCCACTGTGATCATTTTGGTACATCATTTTTTTAATCAAGCCTCATCCACAATGATCACTTTGGAACGTCAATTATTATTTTTTTTTATTATGCATCATCCACTGTGATCATTTTGTAACATCATTTTTTTTCAATTATGCCTCATCCACTATGATCACTTTGGAACGTCAATTTTTTTTTTATTATGCAACATCCACTGTGATCATTTTGGTACACAATTTTTTTTAATTATGCCTCATCCACAATGATCACTTTGGAACGTCAATTCTTTTTTTTTATTATGCAACATCCACTGTAATCATTTTGGTACATAATTTTTTTTAATTATGCCTCATCCACAATGATCACTTTGGAACGTCAATTATTTTTTTTTATTATGCAACATCCACTGTGATCATTTTGGAACATCATTTTTTTTAATTATGCCTCATCCACAATGATCACTTTGGAACGTCAATTATTATTATTTTTTTTGTATTATGCAACATCCACTGTGATCATTTTGGTACATCATTTTTTTAACTACGCCTCATCCACAATGATCACTTTGGAACGTCAATTATTATTATTTTTTTTATTATGCAACATCCACTGTGATCATTTTGGAACATCATTTTTTTAATTATGCCTCATCAACAATGATCACTTTGGAACGTCAATTATTATTATTTTTTTTGTATTATGCAACATCCACTGTGATCATTTTGGTACATCATTTTTTTAAATTATGCCTCATCCACATGATCATTTTGGAACGTCAATTTTTTTTTATTATGCAACATCCACTGTGATCATTTTGGAAAATAATTTTTTTTTGTAGCACAAATTTTTGGTGGAATCGTTATTTTACGGTCATCATCGCCCTTGCCATCATTTTGAATTCTTCTCTCACTTCCTTTTCGTTTTCGAATGTTTCTTCCACATTGATATCCTCTTTAATTGTTTCTATAACTTCGAAATCCTCTTTGATGGCATTTTTACTTCAATATACTTTTGAATTGTTTTTTCTATTTTTCTATTTTCTTCAATTACTTCTCTTACTTCAATATCGACTCTACAAAATTATGGGTTTTAATACAAATCTTAAATCGCTCGTATCTTCTAAACGGGAAGAGTTACCCCCAGCAAACTTTTACAAAATATTGGTACTAATTTTTGGTGGAATAGTTTTTTTAATACCATCATTGCCCTTGACATCCGTTTTGAATGCTTCTCTTACTTCGTCTTCCACTTTAAATGCTTCTTTCACCTCGATATCCTCTATTTTTGCTTCTTCCACTTTGATATCCTTTTTAATTGCTTTTTCTACTTGTATCTTTTCTTCAATTGCTTCTTTGACTAAAATTTCCACTCTACAAAATTATGGGTTTTAATACAAATCTTAAATCGCTCGTATCTTCTAAACGGGAACAGTTACGCCTAGCAAACTTTTACAGAATATTGGTACAAATTTTTGGTGGAATATTTTTTTTAATACCATCATTGCCCTTGACATCCGTTTTGAATGCTTCTCTTACTTCGTCTTCCACTTTGAATGCTTCTTTCACCTCGATATCCTCTATTTTTGCTTCTTTCACTTTGATATCCTTTTTAATTGCTTTATCTACTTACATATTTTCTTCAATTGCTTCTTTTACTTCAATTCCCACTCTATAAAATTATGGGTTTTAATAAAAATCTTAAATTGCTCGTATCTTTTTAAACGGGAAGAGATAGCTCGAGGAAACTTTTACAAAATATTAGTATAAGTTTTTGGTGAAACCGTTTTTTTTATTTTTTTCATTGTCCTCGACGTCTTTTACTCAATTTTAATTTCTTCTTTAATTGTTTCTGCTACTTCGATATCCTATTTGGTTGCTTCTTTCACTTCAATATCCTCTTTGATTGCTTCTTCCACTTCGATATCATCTTTGATTGCTGCTTCCACTTGGATATCCTCTTTGATTTGATTGTTTCTTCCATTTCGATCGTCTTTGACTGCTTCTTACACATGGATATCCTCTTCGATAACTTTAAACAGCTCGATATCCTCTTTGATTGCTTCTTCCACTTTGATATCCTTTTTATTGCTTCTACCAATTCGATATCATCTTCAATTTCCTTTTGATTGCTTCTTGCACTGCAATATTCTCTTTGATTGCGTCTTCATCTTCGATATCGTTTTTGATAGCATTTTCACTACGATATCCTCTGTGATGGCTTCTTACACTTCGATATCTTCTTTGATTGCTTCTTCCACTTCGATATCCTCTAAGATTGCTTCTTCTTTTTCGATATCGTCTTCGACTATTTGTTTCACTTCGATATCGTCTTTGATTGCTTTTTCACTTCGTCATCCTCTTTGAATACTTCTACCACCTCGGTATCCTCTTTGATTCCTTAGTAAACTTCAATTTCCTCTCAGATTGTTTTTCCTACTTCGACATCCTATTTGATTGCTTCTTCCACTTCAAAATCCTCTTTGATTACTCCTTCCACTTCGATGTCATCTTTAATTTCCTTTTGATTGCTTCTTGCACTGCAATATTCTCTTTGATTGCGTCTTGGTCTTCGATATCGGCTTTCACAGCATTTTCACTTCGATATCCTCTGTGATGGCTTCTTCCACTTCGATACCCTCTTTGATTGCTTCTTCCATTTCGATATCCTCTTTGATTGCTTCTTCCACTTCGATATCCTCTTTGATTGCTTCTTCCACTTCGATATCGTCTTTGACTATTTCTTCCACTTCGATATGTCTTTGATTGCTTTTTTCACTTCTTCATCCTCTTAGATCGCTTCTACCACCTCGGTATCCTCTTTGATTGCTTACTCAATTTTAATTTCCTCTTTGATTGTTTCTGCTACTTCGATATCCTATTTGATTGCTTCTTTCACTTCAATATCCTCTTTGATTGCTTCTTCCACTTCGATATCGTTTTTGACTGTTTCTTCCACTTCGATATCGTCTTTGATTGCTTTTTTTACTTCGTCATCCTCTTAGAATGCTCTTACCACCTCGGTATCCTCTTTGATTGCTTACTCAACTTTAATTTCCTCTTTGATTGTTTCTGCTGCTTCGATATCCTATTTGATTGCTTCTTTCACTTCAATATCCTCTTTAATTGCTGCTTCCACTTGGAAATCCTCTTTGATTTGATTGCTTCTTCCATTTCGATATCATCTTTGACTGCTTCTTACACATGGATATCCTCTTTGATGGCTTTTAACAGCTCGATATCCTCTTTAATTACTTCTTCGACTAAAAGAAAAACACGCGAGCTGCGAGCAGCTCGCGCACAACGCAACCTCTAGTTTGGTATATAAGTAGGTGTTGATGGCGTGGTGTTTTGTGGTGTGGTGTGACTAAATGAATTAAAAATGTGTGCAGGGGGGGGGGGGGTGAGATACTGGGGTTCAAGAGGAGTAGAAAAAAACAAAATGGGACTATCCGGTCAAGTGGCACGTCTAATAAAAGGTCTTTGTAAGTACATTTCGACCCAATTTTCGTTTTAGTTTAAACCTTGTAGTTTTTAAGTTATTAGCCATACCTAATAAAAACTGAATTTTGACAAATTTCACACGGTACACCAGTGATCCCACAGTACATTTGGTACGTGTGTATCTTTATTGGCACAGGCAAAAGTCTGAAATTCAGAATAACTGCAATTAGTACCCCAAAAAAAGTAACCAATTTACATGAACCCCCGTTACCTGTAATTTGAATGAAACTGTAGGTCAAGTTATTTGGATTTTATTTCGTGGCACTAGTTTTGTAGTCAAATATTACGCGAGATTTCAGCTCGGGGCGAACCACTAGTAATAATAATAGTTATTATTGAAGTCTTCGTAATACTGCGTGTCACCGCATTTACGACATTAATTTAAATCACGGGTAGGGATGATGGCTAGTCTTGTTGTAAAATAGTTTTTATTCAAATTAATTACCATAATTTTCTTTTAATTTTCAATCCACCTTAATTTCAAGTCTTAATTTTTTTTTTATATAAATTATAGGCTAGCGTTTGACCACTATCTCGCCTGATGGTAAGCGATGATGCAGTCTACGATGGTACATGCTTGCCTAGAAGAAACCTATTCACTCGTGACTTGAAGATCCCTAGGTTGTAGTTATCAGGAAACACAGACTCAGGTAAGGCGTTCCACTCCTTGGCGGTGCGCAAAATAAAGGTGGAAGAGTACCTCTTTGTGCGTATGGGAGGTATGTCTACCATGTAGCGGTGGCGCATCGCGGAGCGTCTGGTTGTCCGATCATAGAATGGGGATGATGGGATCAGGTTGAAAAGCTCCGCAGCACACTCTCCGAAATGTATCCGATAAAAAACCGAGAGGCTTGCAACCTTTCGACGATGCTCGAGGCTGTGGAGGCATTTGCTAACTCGTCATTGCAAATGAGCTTCTTGGCTCTTCTCTCAATTGAGTCTAGCTGGTACTTCGCTGATCCGTACCAGAGGTGAGAACAGTACTCCAGACATGATCGGACTTGTGCTTGGTATAAGTTGAGCAACTGTCCCGGTGTGAAGTATTGCCTCACCTTTGCAAGTATTCCAAGTTTCTTAGGGGCCAGCTGGGCTTTCGACTCAATGTAGGAGCCGAAATTGAGAGTGGGTGTTAATGAGATACCAAGAAGCTCGAGGTGGTCAGAAATCGGCACGGGTACATTACGAAACAAATATCAATGAAACAGCCTGTATAAAATAGGTAAACAAACCATATTGGTTCATTCATCATGTACCTAAGTAGGTATCTGATAAACTAACTAAGCGGCATCGGCGCAAAGGCGCCGCCGATTTACGTTAAAAATTGTTTATCGGAAATGTATCGATTATTAGATAAATATTCAAGCTACCGGTATTAAACCAATATCTAAAAACAGTTGATATGATTCTACATATGTTTTTAAAATTAATGTCGTGAATGCGGTGACAGACTGTATATGCAAAGATTACAGAAAACTGTTTTTTAGATATCTCTAGTCTTAAAAGTTTTCTTGGTTCGCCGGTCACCAAAGTCAGGCCATTTTAATAGGTAACATTTGACAATTCATCAAAATTCAACAACGTAACCTTGTAACAGCGGGCATAAAATAATGTATTTTTTCGTTTTTTTAGAACTGCACAATTGCTAACTTTTTTCAATTACGATTACATATTTATTGTAATAATGACCGATACGAGTAATTTTACGATTTGCTTTCACTAATAAACCATTCTAAACATAATAAACAATTTCTGATCTAAAGAGCTGAACGTCGTTACAATGTTGCGTCAGTTAACCCTTTTTCTTTTTAAACACTAGGGATGTAACTCTAAAAATCGAAAGCTGATAAGTTGAATCGAATGCAATGATTACTTGTAAAGAAATGAAAAAAATAACTAAATAGAAAAATCATTGTGTTAGGTACAAATTAGGTGGGATGTTGCTGGCAACACCAGTGCCTGTCGATGACGCCATGTCATGTCGCCATTACATGACGCAGTCTTTTGTCGTTGTGCGAAGTGACTGTGCGTTTTTGGTTTGCTCTCTGTTATTTTCTTCTGACCGGCCTTTTTTATTGGACTGATCTTACTGACTTTGTTCACCTGGCTATAAATTGGACTCCGATTGCTTAACGATTAGTAAACAAGAACAACATTACAGTCTTACCATGTCGAAACGGGGGAAAACGCTAAACAGTCAATCTCGCGAACTAGTGGTGAAATTGTACAATTATTTTGAACGTGAATCAGTTAACGATGGGCCTCTTTTACCATTGACACAACCGAGAGAACGCGTTGCCGAAGCATTGGGAATAGGGAAGAGGACAGTAACTCAAATTCTAAAAGAGAAATACGGACCATCAGGCTCAGAAGATAATACTTTACGTACACCGAAAAAAAGAAAGAGGGTCAAGAAAATTATTGGCGTTGATAGTTTTGATGCTGCTGCAATTCGCAACCACATTTATGGATATTACTCGAGAAAAGAATATCCTACACGGGAAAAGCTAATGAGTTCATTAAAAGACGCAGGCTTATTTTTTGGCGGTAAATCGTCTCTATCAAAGGTTTTGAAATCGATTGGCTTTAGATTTAAAAAAATCTGACAAGCGGAAAATCCTGCTAGAATGCTACGATATTATTTTGAAGAGAGCAACATTCTTACGTCAAGTAAATAAAATGACAGATTGGGACAATGTCGTGTTTATTGACGAAACATGGTTGAATGCGAACCATACGATTTCGCGGACATGGACCGATGATACAGCGGCCTCCACCTCAAAAGTTCCATCGGGAAAAGGAGGCCGACTTATTATATGTCACGCGGGATCAGCTTCTCAAGGTTTTATTTCAGACTGCCTCCTTGCATTCGCCTCTAAAACTACACGTGATTTCCATGAAGAAATGAACTTTGAGGTTTTTAAAGAGTGGTTTGAGAAGCTGCTAGTCAGCTTAGAAAACCCATCGAAAATTATAATGGACAATGCACCGTATCATTCTGTACAAATTGATAAACCACCAACTCCAGCAAATAAAAAGCAAGAAATTGTCTCGTGGCTGGTAAGAAATGGTGTGGATGCAAGTCCAACTTTATTAAAAGTTGAGTTGTTAAATCTGGTAAAAGCAACTAAGCCGTCCAAGCTCCGCTATGTAATCGATGAACTAGCCCTAGAGCATGGACACGAAGTTATTTGATTGCCTCCCTACCATTGCCAGTATAACGCCATCGAGCTTATTTGGTCACAAATAAAGGGTCATGCAGCGCGGAACAATACTGAACCACCCTTCAGTACTGCTAAAATTATGACTCTGCTACAAATTGCGTGTGCAGAAGTTACTACAGAATACTGGAAAAAAGTAGTAGAGAAAACAAAGAAAATCGTTTTACAAGATTTTGAACGAGATGTGAGAATAGACAATATTATTGAAAATGAATTAATAATATCTCTGAGTGCTGACAGCAGTGATGAAGATGATACAACAGTTCTGATAGTTCAACTGAATAAATGCAATTTTTTTGTTAAATTATGTACTTGTCTTATTTTGCTCCTTAAATTTACGAAAGAAAAAATAATAATGGGACAGGGATTCGCCTGATGATTTTTAAAATTCACATATGTTTCAAGTCCGTCTCGATTCATTCACTTTAATCGATGTTTTTAAGCAGGTCACCTCACTATGAACATAAAACTGACAGACGACAACAGACGTCAAATGTTACCTATTAAAATGGCCTGACTTTAGTTATATGACCGGTAAACCAAGAAGATGGCGCTGCGTAATTAACATAAATAAACCTAGGTTCAAAACCCTCGGTGCGCGAGTCCTACTCGTAGTTGACCGGTCTTGTTTAAGATGAGGTTTATTTCATTAACACAATAAGTTTTTTACAATACAGCGGTACAGACATACCAAGAGCTATGTTCGTAAGATAAATCATAGATAAAATACCGATGACTAGTAAGTTTCAAGACTAGTAAGTGTTCATGCGTCAATAAGGATAAGGTGTCTCAATAAGAGTGCACTTTTTAAATATTGTGTAATATTTTTTTCGTGTATATGGCAACTCTGAAATTTGACAGCTGTCATCTGTGATTGTTCCGATTAATAAAAATGGAGCGTTATACGAAAGAAGAACATGTTAACATTGTGAAAACTCATTATTAAAATGGAGAAATTACTTCTTAAGTTCTTAAATTACACTCTTTCCGAATTGTGGACACATTAGGTGCACTTTCTCGTTCAAAAATTCGGCGAAGTTTGCGAGCAGTAACTTTCTACATTTTTTGTAATGAGTTTTCACAATTATAACAAGTTCTTCTTTTCTGTAGCGCTCCATTTTTATTAATCGGAATAATCATAGGTGACAGCTGACAATTTTCAGAGTTGCCACATACACGAAAAAAAAATTACAATAATTTAAAAAGTGCACTCTTATTGAGACACCTTACATATTCATCATTTTCATACTAAGCTTTCCTTACTTGGATTAAACTGTCATGTAGTCGTCTTAAAGCAATCTACGAAGTTAGTGTATAAGTGAAATAGTTCAAACCATTTCCAAGAAGCAAGCAATATCGAATGCTCCTGAAGATTTAATAGAAAATTGAAAAAGTTCAACTAAGTCCTTGCTACTTTATGCGACGGAGGAGAGAGATCAAGAGTAGGTCCTTTTATTTTAAAAGCTTTTGTATAGTTTCCTTTTATGTACGTATGTGTGTGTTGATTAAACTTTGCAAAACAATTTTGACCTCGTTTATTTCCGTTAAGGGTCTGAATTAAAAATGTACAGGTTGAATTTGTTCAGATACATTTTAAAGAACAATTCTGCCCGTGATCAGGAATCATAGGTATTTATTAGGTGTTAAATTAGGTATTTATTTTAATCTAATAATTAAGTTGAAAATCTACCGCAGGAAGTTATCTTAAGGTGGCTTTCCGTGGTGCGTGGTGCTGCAATACGGACG
Organism: Philereme transversata; assembly: GCA_963924445.1. Lineage (NCBI taxonomy): Eukaryota > Metazoa > Arthropoda > Insecta > Lepidoptera > Geometridae > Philereme > Philereme transversata. The sequence goes on from OZ004353.1 coordinate 14,212,208, forward strand.
CAGACGAGCTTGTCTGCATCCGTATTGCAGACGGACACAGACAAGTTCGCACCAGCAGCGGCGAACCTGGGCAGGGTACCGTCTGTCGGTACCTAATTAATATGGGATAAAAAGTAGCATATGTGTTAATCCAGGTTATAATCTAAATAGATTTAGTATGTATAGAAATTTAGTATGTACATACATACTAAATTTCATTTAAATCAATGCAGCCGTTACGACTTAATTGATTACAAACAAACAAATAAACAAACATCCTTACCATTTCAAGTTTCGAACTCTACGTCCCTATGAGGCCGTGTCCATAACCTCTTTAAGCTTAGAAACCTTTAAATGAGGTACTAATATAGTACTGTGACTTCCGAGACATTCCTATTTTAAAGAGTATTTGCTTATGTTTATAAGTGAGTTAAACCTTTTTCAAATAAAATCGGATTGAGTTTTCAAACATGTGTCAAAATAAAATTTAACCCCGTTAGGGGATGAATTTCAATAAAATACGAAACACGTCTTTCATAAATTGTGTTAAAAAAGGTTTATGAAAAATTTGAAGTAGATTGGACCAAGAAATCACGTTGTCCCATACAAACTTTGCCCCCCTTTTCACCCCTTTAGGGCTAGAATTTTGGAAAATTCTTACTTATCGGATGTCTACTTCATACAAAAAATACACCCTCCAAGTTTCAGGTCTCTACGATCAGAGGTTTAGGCTATGCGTTGATCCGTCAATAAGTCATTCAGGACAAAGCATTTTATATGTATACTAGAGGTTGCGTTGTGCGCGAGCTGCTCGCAGCTCGCGTGTTTTTCTTTTAGTCGAAGAAGTAATTAAAGAGGATATCGAGCTGTTAAAAGCCATCAAAGAGGATATCCATGTGTAAGAAGCAGTCAAAGACGATATCGAAATGGAAGAAGCAATCAAATCAAAGAGGATTTCCAAGTGGAAGCAGCAATTAAAGAGGTTATCGAAGCAGCAGAAACAATCAAAGAGGAAATTAAAGTTGAGTAAGCAATCAAAGAGGATACCGAGGTGGTAAGAGCATTCTAAGAGGATGACGTAGTAAAAAAAGCAATCAAAGACGATATCGAAGTAGAAGAAACAGTCAAAAACGATATCGAAGTGGAAGAAGCAATCAAAGAGGATATTGAAGTGAAAGAAGCAATCAAATAGGATATCGAAGTAGCAGAAACAATCAAAGAGGAAATTAAAGTTCAGTAAGCAATCAAAGAGGATACCGAGGTGGTAGAAGCGTTCTAAGAGGATGACGAAGTGAAAAAAGCAATCAAAGACGATATCGAAGTGGAAGAAACAGTCAAAAACGATATCGAAGTGGAAGAAGCAATCAAAGAGGATATTGAAGTGAAAGAAGCAATCAAATAGGATATCGAAGTAGCAGAAACAATCAAAGAGGAAATTAAAGTTGAGTAAGCAATCAAAGAGGATACCGAGGTGGTAGAAGCGTTCTAAGAGGATGACGAAGTGAAAAAAGCAATCAAAGACGATATCAAAGTGGAAGAAACAGTCAATGACGATATCGAAGTGGAAGAAGCAATCAAAGAGGATATCGAAGTGGAAGAAGCAATCAAAGAGGATATCGAAGTGGAAGAAGCAATCAAAGAGGGTATCGAAGTGGAAGAAGCCATCACAGAGGATATCAAAGTGAAAATGCGATCAAAAACGATATCGAAGATGAAGACGCAATCAAAGAGAATATTGCAGTGCAAGAAGCAATCAAAAGGAAATCGAAGATGATATCGAATTGGTAGAAGCAATAAAAGAGGATATCAAAGTGGAAGAAGCAATCAAAGAGGATATCGAGCTGTTTAAAGTTATCGAAGAGGATATCCATGTGTAAAAAGAAGTCAAAGACGATCGAAATGGAAGAAGCAATCAAATCAAAGCGCATATCCAAGTGGAAACAGCAATCAAAGATGATATCGAAGTGGAAGAAGCAATCAAAGAGGATATTGAAGTGAAAGAAGCAATCAAATAGGATATTGAAGTAGCAGAAACAATTAAAGAGGAAATTTAAATTGAGTAAAAGACGTCGAGGACAAGGATAAAAATAAAAAACGGTTTCACCAAAAACTTATACTAATATTTTGTAAAAGTTTCCTCGAGCTATCTCTTCCCGTTTAAAAGATACGAGCGATTTAAGTTTTGTATGAAAACCCATAATTCTGTGGAGTGGAAATTGAAGTAAAAGAAGTAATTGAAGAAGACATATAATTAGAAAAAGACATTAAAAAGGATATCAAAGTGGAAGAAGCAAAAATAGAGGATATCGAGGTGAAAGAAGCATTCAAGGAGGAAGACCAAGTGAGAGAAGCATTCAAAAAGGATGTCAAGAGCAATGATGGTAATAAAAAAACTATTCGACTCAAAATTTGTACCAATATTTTGTAAAAGTTTGCTAGGCGTAACTGTTCCAGTTTAGAAGATACGAGCGATTTAAGATTTGTATTAAAACCCATAATTTCGTAGAGTGGAAATTGTAGTAAAAGAAGCAATTGAAGAAAATATGTAAGTAGAAAAAGCAATTAAAAAGGATATCAAAGTGGAAGAAGCAAAAATAGAGGATATCGAGGTGAAAGAAGCATTCAAAGCGGAAGACGAAGTAAGAGAAGCATTCAAAAAGGATCTCAAGGGCAATGCTGGTATTAAAAAAACTATTCCACCAAAAATTTGTACCAATATTTTGTAAAAGTTTGCTGGGGGTAACTCTTCCCGTTTAGAAGATACGAGCGATTTAAGATTTGTATTAAAACCCATAATTTTGTAGAGTCGATATTGAAGTAAGAGAAGTAATTGAAGAAAATAGATAAATAGAAAAAACAATTCAAAAGTATATTGAAGTAAAAATGCCATCAAAGAGGATTTCGAAGTTATAGAAACAATTAAAGAGGATATCAATGTGGTAGAAACATTCGAAAACGAAAAGGAAGTGAGAGAAGAATTCAAAATGATGGCAAGGGCGATGATGACCGTAAAATAACGATTCCACCAAAAATTTGTGCTACAAAAAAAAAATTGATTTTCCAAAATGATCACAGTGGATGTTGCATAATAAAAAAAATTGACGTTCCAAAATGATCATGTGGATGAGGCATAATTTAAAAAAATGATGTTCCAAAATGATCACAGTGGATGATGCATAGTAATAAAAAAAATATTTGACGTTCCATAGTGATCATTGTGGATGAGGCGTAATTAAAAAAATGATGTACCAAAATGATCACAGTGGATGTTGCATAATACAAAAAAAAAAAAATTGACGTTCCAAAGTGATCATTGGGGATGAGGCATAATTAAAAAAAATGATGTTCCAAAATGATCACAGTGGATGATGCATAATAAAAAAAAATAATTGACGTTCCAAAGTGATCATTGTGGATGAGGCATAATTAAAAAAAATTATGTACCAAAATGATCACAGTGGATGTTGCATAATACAAAAAAAATAATTGACGTTCCAAAGTGATCATTGTGGATGAGGCATAATTAAAAAAAATGATGTAACAAAATGATCACAGTGGATGTTGCATAATAAAAAAATAATTGACGTTCCAAAGTGATCATTGTGGATGAGGCATAATTAAAAAAAATGATGTACCAAAATGATCACAGTGGATGATGCATAATAAAAAAAATAATTGACGTTCCAAAGTGATCATTGTGGATGAGGCATAATTAAAAAAAATTATGTACCAAAATGATCACAGTGGATGTTGCATAATAAAAAAAAATTGACGTTCCAAAGTGATCATTGTGGATGAGATGTACCAAAATGATCACAGTGGATGCTGCATAATAAAAAAAAATTGACGTTCCAAAGTGATCATAGTGGATGAGGCATAATTGAAAAAAAATGATGTTCCAAAATGATCACAGAGGATGATGCATAATTAAAAAAAAAATTGATGTTCCCAAATGAACATGATAAACGTTGCATAATAAAAAAACTGGGAAAAAAAATTGACGTTCCAAAATGATCATTGTGGATGAGGCATAATTAAAAAAAATTGATGTTCCAAAATGATCACAGTGGATGATGCATACTAAAAAAATAAAAAATAGTTGACGTTCCAAAGTGATCATTGTGGATGAGGCGTAATTAAAAAAATGATGTACCAAAATGATCACAGTGGATGTTGCATAATAAAAAAAAAATAATTGACGTTCCAAAGTGATCATTGTGGATGAGGCATAATTAAAAAAAATTATGTACCAAAATATCACAGTGGATGTTGCATAATAAAAAAAAAATTGACGTTCCAAAGTGATCATAGTGGATGAGGCATAATTGAAAAAAAAAATGATGTTCCAAAATGATCACAGTAGATGATGCATAATAAAAAAAAATAATTGACGTTCCAAAGTGATCATTGTGGATGAGGCATAATTAAAAAAAATTATGTGTTGCATAATAAAAAAAAATAATTGACGTTCCAAAGTGATCATTGTGGATGAGGCGTAATTAAAAAAATTATGTACAAAAATGACCACAGTGGATGTTGCATAATAAAAAAAAAATTGACGTTCCAAAGTGATCATTGTGGATGAGGCATAATTAAAAAAAATGATGTACCAAAATGATCACAGTGGATGTTGCATAATAAAAAAAATAATAATAATTGACGTTCCAAAGTGATCATTGTGGATGAGGCATAATTAAAAAAAATTATGTTCTAAAATGATCACAGTGGATGATGCATAATAAAAAAAAATAATTGACGTTCCAATGTGATCATTGTGAATGAGGCGTAAATAAAAAAATGATGTACCAAAATGATCACAGTGGATGTTGCATAATAAAAAAAAAATTGACGTTCCAAAGTGATCATTGTGGATGAGGCATAAATAAAAAAAATGATGTACCAAAATGATCACAGTGGATGTTGCATAATAAAAAAAAAATTGACGTTCCAAAGTGATCATTGTGGATGAGGCATAATTAAAAAAAATGATGTACCAAAATATTACAGTGGATGTTGCATAATAAAAAAAAATTGACGTTCCAAAGTGATCATAGTGGATGAGGCATAATTGAAAAAAAAATGATGTTCCAAAATGATCACAGTGGATGATACATAATAAAAAAAATAAAATAATTGACGTTCCAAAGTGATCATTGTGGATGAGGCATAATTAAAAAAAATTATGTACCAAAATGATCACAGTGGATGTAGCAAAATAAAAAAATAAAAAAAATTGACGTTCCAAAGTGATCATTGTGGATGAGGCATAATTAAAAATAAATGTGGATGTTCCAAAATAAACATGATGAACGTTGCATACTAAAAAAAAAAAAAAAAAATTGGATGTTCCAAAATGATGATGATGACCTTTGCTAAAACTATGAAAGTTGTCTCATGCCCCTCCACAACCATTAAATAGAATCAAGCAAATTTTACAGTAATTTTATAGTACACACAAGCAGTGGGCTCCCTACAAAAACAGTATGAAAATTACGGCAAACGAAATATACGGTTTACGGTATTCATACAGAAATATTTTGTATGGGACAATTTTTTTTTGTATGAAAGACATTTTTTTTTTCATGGATCCGGATATAAAAAAATGTCCTCTGCAACATTAGTTTTTGCACCAACGCTCTAAGACCTATACTTTCCGAGATACGAGGTGGATGGGAGCGAATGGGGGACAAAAGGGGTACTTTAGGATTTATTCCCAACTCACCGGAACTCCCTCTATACGATCCCACCAAACATTTTCACCCTACGAGGTGGCATCTGGGAGAACAAACATGTCAATGAGTCAGTCAGTCAGTCAGTGGTAATCGAGCTTTATATAATATAACTAGAGGTTGCGTTGTGCGCGAGCTGCTCGCAGCTCGCGTGTTTTTCTTTTAGTCGACGAAGTAATTAAAGAGGATATCGAGCTGTTAAAAGCCATCAAAGAGGATATCCATGTGTAAGAAGCAGTCAAAGACGATATCGAAATAGAAGAAGCAATCAAATCAAAGAGCATTTCCAAAGGGAAGCAGAAATCAAAGATGATATCGAAGTGGAAGAAGCAATAAAAGAGGATATTGAAGTGAAAGAAGCAATCAAATAGGATATCGAAGTAGCAGAAACAATCAAAGAGGAAATTAAAAATGAGTAAGCAGTCAAAGAGGATACCGAGGTGGTAGAAGCATTCTAAGAGGATGACGAAGTGAAAAAAGCAATCAAAGACGATATCGAAGTGGAAGAAACAGTCAAAGACGATATCGAAGTGTAAGAAGCATTCAAAGAGGATATCGAAGTGGAAGAAGCAATCAAAGAGGGTATCGAAGTGGAAGAAGCCATCACAGAGGATATCGAAGTGAAAATGCTGTCAAAGACGATATCGAAGACCAATACGCAATCAAAGAGAATATTGCAGTGCAAGAAGCAATCGAAAGGAAATTGAAGATGATATCGAAGTGGAAGGAGTAATCAAAGAGGATATTGAAGTGGAAGAAGCAATCAAATAGGATATCGAAGTAGGAAAAACAATCTAAGAGGAAATTGAAGTTGAGTAAGCAATCAAAGAGGATACCAAGGTGGTAGAAGCATTCTTAGGGAATGACGAAGTAAAAAAGCAATCAAAGAAGATATCGAGCTGTTAAAAGCTATCGAAGAGGATATATATGTGTAAGAAGCAGTCAAAGACGATATCGAAATCGAAGAAGCAATCAAATCAATGAGGACATCCAAGTGGAAGCAGAAATCAAAGATGATATCGAAGTCGAAGAAGCAATCAAAGCGGATATCAAGCTGTTAAAAGCTATCAAAGAGGATATCCATGTGTAAGAAGCAGTCAAAGACGATCGAAATGGAAGAAGCAATCAAATCAAAGAGGATATCCAAGTGGAAGCAGCAATCAAAGATGATATCGAAGTGGAAGAAGCAATCAAAGAGGATATTGAAGTGAAAGAAGCGATCAAATAGGATATCGAAGTAGCAGAAACAATTAAAGAGGAAATTGAAATTGAGTAAAAGACGTCGAGGACAATGATAAAAATAAAAAACGGTTTTACCAAAAACTTATACTAATATTTTGTAAAAGTTTCCTCGAGCTATCTCTTCCCGTTTAAAAGATACGAGTACGAGCGATTTAAGTTTAGTATGAAAACCCATAACTTTGTGGAGTGGAAATTGAAGTAAAAGAAGCAATTGAAGAAGACATATAAGTAGAAAAAGACATTAAAAAGGATATCAAAGTGGAAGAAGCAAAAATAGAGGATATCGAGGTGAAAGAAGCATTCAAGGAGGAAGACCAAGTGAGAGAAGCATTCAAAAAGGATGTCAAGAGCAATGATGGTATTAAAAAAACTATTCCACCAAAAATTTGTACCAATATTTTGTAAAAGTTTGGTAGGCGTAACTCTTCCCGTTTAGAAGATACGAGCGATTTAAGATTTGTATTAAAACCCATAATTTTGTAGAGTGGAAATTGTGGTAAAAGAAGCAATTGAAGAAAATATATAAGTAGAAAAAGCAATTAAAAAGGATATCAAAGTGGAAGAAGCAAAAATAGAGGATATCGAGGTGAAAGAAGCATTCAAAAAGGATTTCAAGATCAATGATGGTAATAAAAAAATATTCGACCAAAAATTTGTACCAATATTTTGTAAAAGTTTGCTAGGCGTAACTGTTCCCGTTTAGAAGATACGAGCGATTTAAGATTTGTATTAAAACCCATAATTTTGTAGAGTGGGAATTGAAGTAAAAGAAGCAATTGAAGAAAATATATAAGTAGATAAAGCAATTAAAAAGGATATCAAAGTGGAAGAAGCAAAAATAGAGGATATCGAGGTGAAAAAAGCATTTAAAGTGGAAGACGAAGTAAGAGAAGCATTCAAAACGGATATCAAGGGCAATGATGGTATTAAAAAAACTATTCCACCAAAAATTTGTACCAATATTTTGTAAAAGTTTGCTAGGCGTAACTGTTCCCGTTTAGAAGATACGAGCGATTTAAGAATTGTATTAAAACCCATAATTTTGTAGAGTGGGAATTGAAGTAAAAGAAGCAATGGAAGAAAATATATAAGTAGAAAAAGCAATAAAAAAGGATATCAAAGTGGAAGAAGCAAAAATAGAGGATATCGAGGTGAAAGAAGCATTCAAGGAGGAAGACCAAGTGAGAGAAGCATTCAAAAAGGATGTCAAGAGCAATGATGGTAAAAAAAACTATTCGACCAAAAATTTGTACCAATATTTTGTAAAAGTTTGCTAGGCGTAACTGTTCCCGTTTAGAAGATACGAGCGATTTAAGATTTCTATTAAAACCCATAATTTTATAGAGTGGAAATTGTAGTAAAAGAAGCAATTGAAGAAAATATATAATTAGAAAAAGCAATTAAAAAGGATATCAAAGTGGAAGAAGCAAAAATAGAGGATATCGAGGTGAAAGAAGCATTCAAAGCGGAAGACGAAGTAAGAGAAGCATTCAAAAAGGATGTCAAGGGCAATGATGGTATTAAAAAAACTATTCCACCAAAAATTAGTACCAATATTTTGTAAAAGTTTGCTGGGGGTAACTCTTCCCGTTTAGAAGATACGAGCGATTTAAGATTTGTATTAAAACCCATAATTTTGTAGAGTCGATATTGAAGTAAGAGAACTAATTGAAGAAAATAGAAAAAACAATTCAAAAATATATTGAAGTAAAAATGCCATCAAAGAGGATTTCGAAGTTATAGAAACAATTAAAGAGGATATCAATGTGGAAGAAACATTCGAAAACGAAAAGGAAGTGAGAGAAGAATTCAAAATGATGGCAAGGGCGATGATGACCGTAAAATAACGATTCCACCAAAAATTTGTGCTTCAAAAAAAAAATGATTTTCCAAAATGATCACAGTGGATATTGCATAATAAAAAAAAATTGACGTTCCAGAATGATCATGTGGATGAGGCATAATTAAAAAAAATGATGTACCAAAATGATCACAGTGGATTTTGTATAATAAAAAAAAAATTGACGTTCCAAAGTGATCATTGTGGATGAGGCGTAATTAAAAAAATGATGTACCAAAATGATCACAGTGGATGTTGCATAATACAAAAATAATAATAATAATTGACGTTCCAAAGTGATCATTGTGGATGAGGCATACTTAAAAAAAATGATGTTCCAAAATGATCACAGCGGATGATGCATAATAAAAAAAAATAATTGACGTTCCAAAGTGATCATTGTGGATGAGGCATAATTAAAAAAAATTATGTACCAAAATTATCACAGTGGATGTTGCATAATAAAAAAAACAATAATTGACGTTCCAAAGTGATCATTGTGGATGAGGCATAATTAAAAAAAATGATGTACCAAAATGATCACAGTGGATGTTGCATAATAAAAAAAAATAATTGACGTTCCAAAGTGATCATTGTGGATGAAACATAATTAAAAAAATGATGTACCAAAATGATCACAGTGGATGTTGCATAATACAAAAAAAAAAAAAATAATTGACGTTCCAAAGTGATCATTGTGGATGAGGCATAATTAAAAAAAATGATGTTCCAAAATGATCTCAGTGGATGATGCATAATAAAAAAAAATAATTGACGTTCCAAAGTGATCATTGTGGATGAGGCCTAATTAAAAAAAATTATGTACCAAAATGATCACAGTGGATGTTGCATAATAAAAAAAAATAATTGACGTTCCAAAGTGATCATTGTGGATGAGGCATAATTAAAAAAATGTGGATGTTCCAAAATAAACATGATAAACGTTGCATACTAAAAAAAAAAAAAAATTGGATGTTCCAAAATGATGATGATGACCTTTGCAAAAACTATGAAAGTTGTCTCATGCCCCTCCACCACCATTATATAGAATCAAGCAAATTTACAGTAATTTTATAGTACACACAAGCCATTGGCTCCCTACAAAAACAGTATGAAAATTACGGCAAACGAAATATACGGTTTACGGTATTCATACAGAAATATTTTGTATGGGACAATTTTTTTTTTGTATGAAAGACAATTTTTTTTTCATGGAACCGGATATAAAAAAATGTCCTCTGCAACATTAGTTTTTGCACCAACTCTCTAAGACCTATACTTTCCGAGATACGAGGTCGATGTGAGCGAATGGGGGACAAAAGGGGTACTTTAGGATTTATTCCCAACTCATCGGAACTCCCTCTATACGATCCCACCAAACATTTTGACCCTACGAGGTGGCATCTGGGAGAACAAACATGTCAATGAGTCAGTCAGTCAGTGAGTGGTAATCGAGCTTTATATAATATAACTAGAGGTTGCGTTGTGCGCGAGCTGCTCGCAGCTCGCGTGTTTTTCTTTTAGTCAAAGAAGTAATTAAAGAGGATATCGAGCTGATAAAAGCCATCAAAGAGGATATCCATGTGTAAGAAGCAGTCAAAGACGATATCGAAATGGAAGAAGTAATCAAATCAAAGAGGATTTCCAAGTGGAAGCAGCAATTAAAGAGGATATTGAAGTGAAAGAAGCAATCAAATAGGATATCGAAGCAGCAGAAACAATCATAGAGGAAATTAAAGTTGAGTAAGCAATCAAAGAGGATACCGAGGTGGTAAGAGCATTCTAAGAGGATGACGTAGTAAAAAAAGCAATCAAAGACGATATCGAAGTGGAAGGAGCAATCAAAGAGGATATTGAAGTGAAAGGAGCAATCAATTAGGATATCGAAGTAGCAGAAACAATCAAAGAGGAAATTAAAGTTGAGTAAGCAATCAAAGAGGATACCGAGGTGGTAGAAGCGTTCTAAGAGGATGACGAAGTGAAAAAAGCAATCAAAGACGATATCGAAGTGGAAGAAACCGTCAAAAACGATATCGAAGTGGAAGAAGCAATCAAAGAGGATATTGAAGTGAAATAAGCAATCAAATAGGATATCGAAGTAGCAGAAACAATCAAAAAGGAAATTAAAGTTGAGTAAGCAATCAAAGAGGATACCGAGGTGGTAGAAGCGTTCTAAGAGGATGACGAAGTGAAAAAAGCAATCAAAGACGATATCGAAGTGGAAGAAACAGTCAAAGACGATATCGAAGTGGAAGAAGCAATCAAAGAGGATATCGAAGTGGAAGAAGCAATCAAAGAGGATATCGAAGTGGAAGAAGCAATCGAAGAGGGTATCGAAGTGGAAGAAGCCATCACAGAGGATATCGAAGTGAAAATGCTATCAAAAACGATATCGAAGATGAAGACGCAATCAAAGAGAATATTGCAGTGAAAGAAGCAATCAAAAGGAAATCGAAGGTGATATCGAATTGGTAGAAGCAATAAAAGAGGATATCAAAGTGAAAGAAACAATCAAAGAGGATATCGAGCTGTTTAACGTTATCGAAGAGGATATCCATGTGTAAGAAGCAGTCAAAGACGATCGAAATGGAAGAAGCAATCAAATCAAAGAGGATATCCAAGTGGAAGCAGCAATCAAAGATGATATCGAAGTGAAAGAAGCAATCAAAGAGGATATTGAAGTGAAAGAAGCAATCAAATAGGATATCGAAGTAGCAGAAACAATTAAAGAGGAAATTGAAATTGAGTAAAAGACGTCGAGGACAAGGATAAAAATAAAAAACGGTTTCACCAAAAACTTATACTAATATTTTGTAAAAGTTTCCTCGAGCTATCTCTTCCCGTTTAAAAGATACGAGCGATTTAAGTTTTGTATGAAAACCCATAATTTTGTGGAGTGGAAATTGAAGTAAAAGAAGCAATTGAAGAAGACATATAAGTAGAAAAAGACATTAAAAAGGATATCAAAGTGGAAGAAGCAAAAATAGAGGATATCGAGGTGAAAGAAGCATTCAAAAAGGATGTCAAGAGCAATGATGGTAATAAAAAAACTATTCGACCAAAAATTTGAACCAATATTTTGTAAAAGTTTGCTAGGCGTAACTGTTCCCGTTTAGAAGATACGAGCGATTTAAGTTTTGTATGAAAACCCATAATTTTGTGGAGTGGAAATTGAAGTAAAAGAAGGAATTGAAGAAGACATATAAGTAGAAAAAGACATTAAAAAGGATATCAAAGTGGAAGAAGCAAAAATAGAGGATATCGAGGTGAAAGAAGCATTCCAAAAGGATGTCAAGAGCAATGATGGTAATAAAAAAACTATTCGACCAAAAATTTGAACCAATATTTTGTAAAAGTTTGCTAGGCGTAACTGTTCCCGTTTAGAAGATACGAGCGATTTAAGATTTGTATTAAAACCCATAATTTTGTAGAGTGGAAATTGTAGTAAAAGAAGCAATTAAGAAAATATATAAGTAGATAAAGCAATTAAAAAGGATATCAAAGTGGAAGAAGCAAAAATAGAGGATATCGAAGTGAAAGAAGCATTCAAAAAGGATGTCAAGATCAATGATGGTAATAAAAAAAATATTCGACCAAAAATTTGTACCAATATTTTGTAAAAGTTTGCTAGGCGTAACTGTTCCCGTTTAGAAGATACGAGCGATTTAAGATTTGTATTAAAACCCATAATTTTGTAGAGTGGAAATTGTAGTAAAAGAAGCAATTAAGAAAATATATAAGTAGATAAAGCAATTAAAAAGGATATCAAAGTGGAAGAAGCAAAAATAGAGGATATCGAAGTGAAAGAAGCATTCAAAAAGGATGTCAAGATCAATGATGGTAATAAAAAAAATATTCGACCAAAAATTTGTACCAATATTTTGTAAAAGTTTGGTAGGCGTAACTGTTCCCGTTTAGAAGATACGAGCGATTTAAGATTTGTATTAAAACCCATAATTTTGTAGAGTGGGAATTGAAGTAAAAGAAGCAATTGAGAAAATATATAAGTAGATAAAGCAATTAAAAAGGATATCAAAGTGGAAGAAGCAAAAATAGAGGATATCGAGGTGAAAGAAGCATTCAAAGAGGAAGACAAAGTAAGAGAAGCATTCGAAAAGGATGTCAAAGGCAATGATGGTATTAAAAAAACTATTCCACCAAAAATTAGTACCAATATTTTGTAAAAGTTTGCTGGGGGTAACTCTTCCCGTTTAGAAGATACGAGCGATTTAAGATTTGTATTAAAACCCATAATTTTGTAGAGTCGATATTGAAGTAAGAGAAGTAATTGAAGAAAATAAAAAAAAACAATTCATAAGTATATTGAAGTAAAAATGCCGTCAAAGAGGATTTCGAAGTTATAGAAACAATTAAAGAGGATATCAATGTGAAAGAAACATTCGAAAACGAAAAGGAAGTGAGAGAAGAATTCAAAATGATGGCAAGGGCGATGATGACCGTAAAATAACGATTCCACCCAAAATTAGTGCTACAAAAAAAAATAATTTTCCAAAATGATCACAGTGGATGTTGCATAATAAAAAAAAATTGACGTTCCAAAATGATCATGTGGATGAGGCATAATTTAAAAAAAATGATGTTCCAAAATGATCACAGTGGATGATGCATAATAAAAAAAAAATTGACGTTCCAAAGTGATCATTGTGGATGAGGCGTAATTAAAAAAATGATGTACCAAATTGATCACAGTGGATGTTGCATAATACAAAAAAATAATAATAATTGACGTTCCAAAGTGATCATTGTGGATGAGGCATAATTAAAAAAAATTATGTTCCAAAATGATCACAGTGGATGATGCATAATAAAAAAAAATATGTACCAAAATGATCACAGTGGATGTTGCATAATAAAAAAATAAATAATTGACGTTCCAAAGTGATCATTGTGGATGAGGCATAATTAAAAAAAATGATGTACCAAAATGATTACAGTGGATGTTGCATAATAAAAAAAAAATAATTGACGTTCCAAAGTGATCATTGTGGATAAGGCATAATAAAAAAAATGATGTACCAAAATGATCACAGTGGATGTTGCATAATAAAAAAAAAATTGACGTTCCAAAGTGATCATTGTGGATAAGGCATAATTAAAAAAAATGATGTACCAAAATGATCTCAGTGGATGTTGCATAATAAAAAAAAAAAAATTGACGTTCCAATGTGATCATTGTGGATGAGGCATAATTAAAAAAAAATGATGTTCCAAAATGATCACAGTGGATGATGCATAATAAAAAAATAAAAAATAATTGACGTTCCAAAGTGATCATTGTGGATGAGGCATAATTAAAAAAAATGATGTACCAAAATGATTACAGTGGATGTTGCATAATAAAAAAAAAATAATTGACGTTCCAAAGTGATCATTGTGGATGAGGCGTAATTAAAAAAATGATGTACCAAAATGATCACAGTGGATGTTGCATAATAAAAAAAAAATTGACGTTCCAAAGTGATCATTGTGGATAAGGCATAATTAAAAAAAAATGTACCAAAATGATCACAGTGGATGTTGCATAATAAAAAAAAAATAATTGACGTTCCAATGTGATCATTGTGGATGAGGCATAATTAAAAAAAAATGATGTTCCAAAATGATCACAGTGGATGATGCATAATAAAAAAATAAAAAATAATTGACGTTCCAAAGTGATCATTGTGGATGAGGCGTAATTAAAAAAATGATGTACCAAAATGATCATAGTGGATGTTGCATAATAAAAAAAATAAAAAATTGACGTTCCAAAGTGATCATTGTGGATGAGGCATAATTAAAAAAAATGATGTACCAAAATATCACAGTGGATGATGCATAATAAAAAAAAAATTGACGTTCCAAAGTGATCATTGTGGATGAGGCATAATTAAAAAAAATGATGTACCAAAATGATCACAGTGGATGTTGCATAATAATAAAAAAATAATTGACGTTCCAAAGTGATCATTGTGGATGAGGCATAATTAAAAATAAATGTGGATGTTCCAAAATAAACATGATGAACATTGCATACTAAAAAAAAAAAAAAAATGGATGTTCCAAAATGATGATGATGACCTTTGCAAAAACTATGAAAGTTGTCTCATGCCCCTCCACCACCATTATATAGAATCAAGCAAATTTACAGTAATTTTATAGTACACACAAGTCGTGGCCTCCCTACAAAAACAGTATGAACAGTACGGTAAACTAAATATACGGTTTACGGTATTCATACAGAAATATTTTGTATGGGACAATTTTTTTTTTGTATGAAAGACAATTTTTTTTTCATGGATCCGGATATAAAAAAATGTCCTCAGCAACATTAGTTTTTGCACCAACGCTGTAAGACCTATACTTTTCGAGATACGAGGTCGATGGGAGCGAATGGGGGACAAAAGGGGTACTTTAGGATTTATTCCCAACTCACCGGAACTCCCTCTATACGATCCCACCAAACACTTCCCCCCTACGACGTGGCATCTGGGAGAACAATGATGTCAATCAGTCAGTGAGTCAGTGGTAATCGAGCTTTATATAATATAATAATATTTATTTGTTTGTCTTGTAACCATAGTATTTATGTTATCTATGTTAACCAGTGTCCTGTGGATGATATGATGATGATATGATTGGATTGACGAGATCTGATGATGGGGATGAAAAATTGATAAGGGAAGTTCACTATGAATGAAAAGTACAAGTGTCTATGGTTCATTTAAATGAATTCATAACCGTTTTGATTACAAAATATGAGTTTGGATTAGAACTATTCTTCAAAATTGGTTTATGTTCATCCTTACTATTTTAGTATCTACGACTGAGCGGAGAAACCCCTGACAATAGAAAACATTTTTTTCCTTTTTTGTCGACTATGAAGTATCGCCAACCCCTGCCATTTGTTGACATTCAATTTCCTCGAACTCAAGAGTTTCAAGTGAAATCAGAGTACACTAATGGACGAGAAATATGAAATACGGATAGCGAAATGTGCCCGAAAATAGGCAATTTTTTGGCAATAGAGTAGCCGCCACTTTACTGTCGAAACCGTAAACGTCCCAGATTTCCGGATTTGGAAAGTTACATAAAATGGCGTCTCATAATTTGAAATAATATGACCATAATAAATTGGGATCTATAAGATTTTGACTAAAATGACGCTAATCAGTCGAGCTTTTAATCTGTATGGATTGCTAACTGTAATGTACAGAGTGGGCATGTACGTAACGTATTTGTACTTTTATTTGTATTTGTATTTGGACTTGCCTCTGACCAGCCCCTAGAGAGAAATCTTCAAGGGTCTGTATACTGAGCAAGAGATCTGAGGATGTATGTCACTAAGGGGATGAATCAAGTCGTGAATCTACAACTTTTATTTTTACTTAAAGGGCGGACTCTAAGGTTCAAAAGCATGAAATTCAATTTTAAATTAAGCGAGTAATAATCACATTCCATTTCATTCATTTGGTCTGTAAAATACACTTACAGACGCGTAAGACAAAGTGCTGAGGTAATTGTATTTCGTGGCTACGAGCTTCGCCGCAGGCACCGCAATGTTGTCAATCTCACAGAATTTCTCGGATAGAATTGGAACATAAGAAATTTATTTTTCATCACTCATGCTTTGAAAGTTGGTCATTGTTAACTCGAAAACTGCTCTGACATTGCGATTTCCGGCCAATTATATTCGAGGCTTATTACGTTCATAATATGCTAATTATTTATCATTTTCAGCCCTTGTAGTAGCAATAGTATTGCTATTCCATAGCGTAGTTCACCATCGCGCCTCTACGTCTCTGACATTATTAAATCATGTGACCTTATTTCGTTGATGAATCGTATTGTGTTTTTTCCACCCATGTCTGCCTACTAGTTGTTTGTAGAGTGTTTCTTATAATTGCAACGGTTTGGTTCTGAAAAGGATATCTATATTCTCTATTGTCCTAGCAATAAAAGTTCTCATAATTAAAACAAATAAAAAAATGCTGAACATTTCACACAGCGCCATTTAGCACCAAACTAAGCAAATTTTGTATCCAGTTATCTGATAACATATTTTTTTGTAAATACCGTTTGTTTCTAAAGGGCCAGATTCCTGAAAGGACAGGAGTGCACATGCGAATAAGTCTTTAAATAATAATAAATATAGTAATAATAAATATAATAATAATAAATATCGCTGGACATTTCACACAGTGCTATCTAGCCCCAAACTAAGCAGAGCTTGTACTATGGAAACCAGATAACTGATAGAATACTTATATACTTTTTTTTGTAAATACATACTTATAATATATAGAAAAACACTCAGACACGGAACAAATATCTGTAGATCATGCAAACATTTGTTCCGCGGCGGGAATCGAACCCGCTACCTCCTATGTCTCAGCCGGCTATACGCCCACTGCGCCACGGAGGCAGTCAAATACATTAGTAATTGTTTTATTTTAATATTATATATTTTATTAGATTATATTTTAATTATTTTTATTTTTAATTATTACTACTAAGTGCTTCAGTTGTAACATGGGACAGTTGTTATTCCCCCTTTTCAGTTCAGTTGACACTACAGGCCTAATTCTGGTAATAACGTCTTCCAATGTTAAAAGTGACTGATCCCGTAATTTTTTACTGAAATGTCAAAAATAAGTAAAGCCTTTGACCTAAAACAGCTGATAAACGGCGGACATTCTGTTTATAAAACAATTCTGTTTGCTTAAATTAAACATGTTTGTTAATGGTAAGTTCTCGAAAAGGCGTAAAGTCTAAAAATCATCTGATTTAAAGTCAAACTAATTAGTTCAAGAAATTAATCCTGAAAGTTATTTTTAAATAATATTGTTATTATTATTACCCCTCTGTGTCCCACTGCTGGGCAAAGGCCTCCCCACATTCTTTCTAGTCACTTCTTTCCAGCGCCAAGATGGTCCAATCTGCTCGGAAGTTAGCTTTCCCTTGATCTGCCGCGACATCTTTGGGTTGTGTAAAGGTTCCTAAATAGATTAATTTTTAAACAAAAAATACCTATTGGCCAGGCACTCTGCATGATCTACAGATATTTGTTCTGGGTCTGGTTGTTTTTCTATATAATATATTATTATACGTGTTTACAAAAAAAAGTATATAAGTATTCTACTTAGAAAACTTTCGTGATTTATTTTAATCATTTTTATAAATACGGGATTTATCACGTACCATCTTATCGGTGTTTCGATCGACAATGTTTCGGTTCAATTCGTGAACCTTCACTTGGGTAAGTGCGATCCGCTCCGAATAATGTCTCGCCTCGAAACACCGATAAGACGGTACGTGATAAATCCCGTATTTATATAAGTATTCTATCAGTTATCTGGTTCCCATAATACAAGCTCTGCTTAGTTTGGGGCTAGATAGCGCTATGTGAAATGTCCAGCAATATTTATTCGAAATACATTTTTTTTAATAATAAAAAAAAGATATATTTTTACCAAGTGATTCTTCAATGAAAATCATCGAAATCACAAAAGTCGTAAACACTTGTTGTTCTCGTAATTGTCGAGAAAGAATGAAGTGACTTCTATCAATAAGAGCCTAAGCCCAAGAATCCAATTAATTGTATTCGTAAGGTCCAATATAAGTAAATAAAACAAAGTATAAGTAACAAGAAAACTTTTGTGGAAGGAGTTTGGGATCAACAAAAGGTTACGGTTTGGGATTATTTCTGGCGCGAAGTTGAAGGACTTGTTTACAGGATGTTTATTACAGAATTTACTGCTTTACGTTTTAGGATCTAGTTTTATAACTTACATTGAAATAAGTTATTATCATACATTGGCGAGACTTAAAAACAACGCGGCTGAGCCTTCGACCTTTTCACTGTAACATGCGCATGGATTTTTATCGAAATAAATTTAGTACTCTGGGATAGTGTACTATGAGTGAAATAATTTTCAGAAGTATAGATTTTTTTATACCACAAGCATATGGCCAATCTTATATTACCTTATGTATGATGACCTCCGTGGTGCAGTGGGCGAATAGCCGGCTGAGACGCAGGAGGTAGCGGGTTCGATTCCCGCCGTGGAACAAATGTTTGCATGATCTACAGATATTTGTTCTGGGTCTGGTTGTTTCTCTATATATTATAAGTATGTATTTACTAAAAAAAAATGTATATAAGTATTCTATCAGTTATCTGGTTCCCATAGTACAAGCTCTGCTTAGTTTGGGGCTAGATAGCGCTGTGTGAAATGCCCAGCAATATTTATTTATGTACTTAACATCGCCTATAACAAAGTATTATCTCGTAGGCCTTAGAAACCTGCCCTACGATAGGGTTGCCAAGCGTCCTGTTTTCCCAGGACATGTCCTACCTTTTGGGGTATCCTGGGCAGTTTTTAAGTAGCGTCCTGGGTTTATAAATGGTCCTGTGCTTCAAAATTCACGTGCCACTACTGTCTCCAATCGTTTTATCACTGGGCCCAAGAAGCAACGTGGAAAGCTTTCTGTACGTTTTCCAACGAGCTCTCATGAGAATTCCAAACACAATAGTGCGTCCTGGTTTAAAACCGAAATGTCCTGGTATTTCTACCTTCAAATCGTGAATTTCAGAATTTGGTAATGGCAACCCTACCCTACGATGCACTACGCTGCGTCCATCAACTTGAGGCATATAAGTGTAAAGCCTCATATTCCTGTAAATTCACCGGCAACCATACTCTTAAACTGAAACACAGCAATGCTGCTTGGCGGCAGAAATAGGTATAGTGGTAGTACTTCCCCAGGCGAGCCCTTTCACAAGGAAATCTACTACTCTTAATCAAAATTATTTTATTTATCATAGAGCATGAAACCTCTTATAATTTTTCCTGCTACTTATAAGTTAAGCTTAGAGACTATGTTTACATATTGCATAAGCTCAGCGAAAACCACAGTATTAAAAAATGAATCACTAAGCTATGACCTATCTAGCATATGAAGAGTATCAGCCAAATGACGGGGGATTATGTTTCCTCCCCATAGCTACAACTAGTACCTACCGACTTTGTGTGGGTACACACCCACACAAAGTCGGTAGGTACGGTAGGTGTGTGTGTGTTTTTACAGCCCTATTTCCGGTACAACTACTCTAATGTATGCTTATTTCGACATAATGTTCTAAACAAAGTGCTTGGACATGCTTACTGTTCACACTGACTGATTTATGTTATTGAATGTACGAAGGAAATATGTCTGTTAGTGTTTACGATAAAACTGTATTGACGCAGCGAAATGATATATGACGACTTGGAAATAGAACTTTGTAAGAAGATTAATTTTAGAACTTGCAAATCAACTCTAACAAGAACTAAGAAGTATGATTTAAAATAATAGGAATCTTATTCGATTTTACTAAGAAAACTTTCGTGGTTTATTTACATCATTATAACGGGATTGAACGGCAATGATTTTATTTGATTGTCTAGTTCGTTTTGTTGTAGATTGAAGGTATATTAAGTGATCTCAAATCTCGTCGGTTATTCAAATAACCCTTCTGAAGATTTATTGACACTGAAGGGCAAGACACCTGACTATTTGATTTACGCGGTACGCTGCGCCTTTTAAGGAACGGAGTAAGAGGGGAAATGTTAATGTCTTTGCCTCTATCATTTCCACGTTCCCAATTTCTGTATTGAAATAAGATTGAAGTAAACTCCTTTCTTTCTTTCATATGATTTAACCCACTAAGATGAGAGACTAAGAAGATGTAAAAAATAATTTAAAATTATAGTTCTATATCGGATGATTATACCTATATATGCAAAGATTGCTTTGTTTTTTATGACTCATAGAAGCTAAGATTATTCCGATCCCAAATAGATTTAGGTAGGTGATTGCGATGAATTATCAAATCTGTCTATATTATTTATGTAACAGTAGGTTTCACAATACTTACAGCCGGATTAACTCAAATTGAAAAAGCTTTTCACTGATGGAACTTTACGGTTTTCAAAGTGGACTTATTTCCATTGTTTTAACAACATCCTATCATTTTTCAACATCATTTAAGTGCCTACTAGAATATTCAAGGCTTGTTTATTAAAAGTTAAATATTTAATTTTTTGAAAATTTCTCGCATCATAGCTGAACTTGAGTTTAGATAAAGCTCAGTTTTCTTTATACTCTATGGTACACAAATAAATCACAGACAAACAAGCTTAGAAAATGGACATGTACAAAGGCGAGCTTAACCGTAATAAGAGTTTTCTTCCAGCAAACCTTTGAAGATAGAGATTATAGTGGTGGGTACGTGCACAGAAAAGGAACATTGGAGTATAAAACTATAAACTTTTAAATGAATAACTACAGCTATAAATAATATAATAGTTTTCTTGGTGAGGCAATTTTAATTCTGAATCCTGGGGGTGAATACATTTTATTTATTCTTAAATTGTGCTGGAGATGATGTAAAATGACGGAAAGGTAAAATTCCTAGATATATGAGACACATAGTTCGAAGATCTGACGGCCGTTGGGCTAGAAAGGTTCTCGAGTGGATGGCACGCACTGGAAAGCGCAGCGTAGCATGGCCTCCCGCTAGATGAAAAGACGAACTGTTAAAGGTTGCTGGGGGCCGTTGGGCTAGAAAGGTTCTCGAGTGGATGGCACGCACTGGAAAGCGCAGCGTAGCATGGCCTCCCGCTAGATGAAAAGACGAACTGTTAAAGGTTGCTGGGGGCCGTTGGGCTAGAAAGGTTCTCGAGTGGATGGCACGCACTGGAAAGCGCAGCGTAGCATGGCCTCCCGCTAGATGAAAAGACGAACTGTTAAAGGTTGCTGGGGGCCGTTGGGCTAGAAAGGTTCTCGAGTGGATGGCACGCACTGGAAAGCGCAGCGTAGCATGGCCTCCCGCTAGATGAAAAGACGAACTGTTAAAGGTTGCTGGGGGCCGTTGGGCTAGAAAGGTTCTCGAGTGGATGGCACGCACTGGAAAGCGCAGCGTAGCATGGCCTCCCGCTAGATGAAAAGACGAACTGTTAAAGGTTGCTGGGGGCCGTTGGGTGCAGGCCAGGCCGCTCAAGATTTGTCGCTCTGGAAATCTAGTGGGGAAACCTATGTTCAGCAGTGGACTTCCTGTGGCTGATATGATGTTGAAAGAGATATGTGATGTCATCTTGGACACAGGATTTATCCTTTAAAAGCATTGATTTATTGTTATAATAAATCAAATCAGTACGGTAAAATTTCGTGAATTTTTCAACCTGAATTTAGATAAAACTCCCGAACAATAAACACTCATTAAATTAGGAAGGTAAATCCTTTAAAATACCTATAGAATTAAAAAGTATTTTAACGTAATATTTTTCAGCGCTTTCCTGTTTGTTACGCAATTTGGGTAAAATTCCCAAGAAGTAATATAAATACTTTATCGCATCGTTTCCGTGTTATCATTAAATTCTGTTTTCTGGATTGGAACGGTGTTATGTTGACGATAGTTTTTAATTATCTTATCTAGATACTTATAACGTTATTGCGAACCCCCGTATTTTCAACCCTTATCCTGCGGCCACTAAATAGGGCTTCGAAGGTTCGCGTTATCTTTCTTTCAATTTATAATATGGGCCCCAGAGAATCATTACGCAATAAGTTTAAAGGAATAAATATTAGGACATTCCCTTGTCAATACATCTATGAAAATCTGATGAAAAATAGCGATAATCATAATTTTAATACTAGAAATAAAGATAATTATTTTATTTATTTATTATTTTCTGTAATGTATTCTAAAAGGATCATTAAAAAAAAACAACCAGCCTTGTTTCTTGCCTTTCTTTCCTGGCTTGGTCGCGAAGGAACAGGCAGTAAAATTGACGTTACAAAATGATCCTTGTCACCTGAAAGATTGAGACACACAACATAAATATTCGGCGTAGTCCGATAATGGGGCCGCAAGAAGTGGCGCGGTGGGCGAATAGGAGCCTGTGATGATTTGATTCACGCCGTAGGACTTTTACAAGACCTGAGGGCTTAGCCAAGTTACAGTCGATTAGCGATGACGCTAGTCGATAAGTTCGAACATGTATGGGATTTGACACATGCTATATAAATACCAAGTGATACAGCGACAACAAATGTATGTATGAATCGAATAGATTCGTAGCGAAATCCATTTGGCTACGGGCCCTGAGGGCTTAGCCAAGTTACATTCGATTAGCGATGATGCTAGTCGATAAGTGCGTAAATGTATGGGATTTGACACAACCTATGGAAATATCACGTAATATATCGACAACAAATCTATGTAGAAATTGATCCGATTCGAAGCGAATGTAACTTGGCTACGGGCGCTGCTGTTAGTTACTGGTCTTGGTATTGTGGTGCTATGGTAAAAAGTTAAAAGAAAGAAAAAAAATACCAGCCAAATGCGAATCGAACTCGCGCACGAAGGGTTCCGTACCATGATCTATATAATCAATATTTTTTTTCACACAATAGCACAATTTTATTTATTTACCTTATTTGAGGTTGGTACTGATTAAACTAGTCCTCTAAATTATATCAGCGCCCACACAACTCAGAGGACTATCTTAATTGCCGTCAACTATGTATGTATGGGGACACCCTTTAATTTTCAACTTTTATTTTTTAGAACTTTTCCTTTATTTGTGCTGCTTTTTTTTACCTTGCTTTTTGCTAAATTTCGTGATTCCAGGTCAACGGAAACTACCATATAGGTTTTCGACCCAAAACCTATAGGGTACTCTGGTTGACCTAGAATTGTCAATTTTGGTTAAAAGCAAGGTCTTGCAGCACAAGTAAAGGAAAAATTTTGAAAAATAAAACAAGTTGAAAATTAAGGTAAATTTTGTACTTAAAAGTTCTCGCGAAAATTTAAATTTGCCCATATCTTTTTATCGTGTTGACTCCGGACCTTGATTTTTTTTACACCTAATAGAAACTATAGACTTCAGTATCTCTTATAAATTTCAACTTGCTAGGTCCACCCGTTCTTGAGAAAATCGTTGGTGACACACGGACAGGCAGACGGACAAGAGAGTAGGTAATCTTATAAGGGTTCCTTTTTTACCTTTTGACGTACGGAACCCTAAAAAGGGTTTATTTGTTACCCACACTCCTCTGGCATTTTACAGATCTAGAACAAATCTAGGAAAAAAAAGTAGAACAGCATACAATTAAAACATATGAGAACACATTAGGTAGGTAACTGGTAAGTCAAGTAGTCCCATTATCTATTTAATATAGTTTTAATGTAATAATGGTCGGGGATGCCCCGACCATTATTACAAAATGATCTCCATACAAAGGTTATCTGGAAAAAATACTTCTAAGCGATGACGCGACCCGTTGTACGTGTGTTTTGCTATTTATTTTATCTCTTTTGTGGTGTACAGTAGTTTTTAATCACTATGTACCTTACATATTTGACTGTTGAGTGTTCTATACCTATTCATTATTACCCACATTGGTTCTAACGGAAGACCAGCGCTGTGACACAGCAAATGCCGAGTTGGAACCTTTGTGTGGCGGTTTAATTTCTATTTTATTTATTTCTGTTTTGTATATTTGTCATACTTAAGTTAATTAGTTGTTGTCGCAAATATTAAATGATATAATAATATATAATTTAATAATATATATATACATATATATATATAATTTCGTACATCTTTCTATAATTTATTAGGTATATTATGTTATGAAACAACGCCCTGTATCTCGTCCCAGAGTTAATCTACATGATTGAAAACAATAGACAATATCCAATAACGTGTTTCGCAAACATAGTATTTAATTTCATCGATAAGAAAATTAATTTTGGCAGACTAGTATCGGCAGATTGTCACACACGGCCGGGTATCACGTGGGCGAGTGGGTAATTATTGGTATCAGTGATGACTTATGGTACTTCATTGTATTAAGCCCCGGTTTATATGACGCTTGCTCCTATTTACAACAATTTTTAACGCCATTCCGTCGCCGTATTTTTTTGCCCTTTCCTGGCATCTGATCACTACCTCACCTAATGCCTTGCCTCGAAAAATCTGTTCACACTGGACTTGAAGACTTTGTAGTGGTCAGCTAGAAATGATAGTATGTTTTTTTAATACTACTACCAGCAAATAAATTGATTTGAATTAAATGAGTGGTTTTCACGGCCATTTTTTATTACTAGTAATGGCTTTGCTGTCAATTCAGTTCAGTTCTTGTTTGTGGCTACTGTGACTGTCACAATTCCGCCAGTGTCATTGTCACGATATTTTCATAAACTTATTCGGAGAGGGTGTCAAGAATATGACCGGTATTTTAAATTTTGAAAAACCCTTGATAACTCTAAAACAAAAGAGACAATACAACGACGTATAAAACAGCACAATGTTATTTGTTGTACTATTATAGATAATGTGGGTTAGTGAGCTAGTAAGTAATATATACATTTACAACCTAATGTTGTTAGCATTTATAAATTTACATATAACATAATTATAGGGGAAAAGGTAAGGGTAATAAACATTTAAAGGCGGTAGGACGAGGGATTTCAGGAGGAAGGCTTTGCTGTCATAAGCTGATTAACAAAGGAAAGTAAATTGTCAATGTCAATTGCTATGTCAATATTATTTTCAAAGATATTAAAATAAAAAAAAAATGTGTTTGCTTACAACGAAGTGAGCTTGTCTTAGACAAGTTTTGATATGGTTTCTTTGAGATATTGGCATATAAACCATATTTTTTGGCTACTTATCTCCAGGCAGCGCTATCTATTACGCTAGTTGGAACTAGTTTTTTTAAATCGAAAATGAAAAGCCCTTATTGAATTTATACGAGCTGTTTCCTGGTGGTGTACCTAAAAACAATGATTTTTTCCTGAAATTTTTACGATATACTAAGCTAACTTAGGCGTTCATATTGATTGACCCGCGTATTTTCCTATGTCAAAACGATGGTCTGGATGACACCAAAAAATAAAATACATTGTAACAATTTTGTAACCATGTGAAAGCAATACATTTATTGAATATTGAAAATATTTTATTGGATTCATTCGATAAAACAATAGGCTTTTGAGTTTTTTAAACCGATTACTTTTGCATTCTGAATCAAACCAATCATGAAAAAAAAGAAAATAAAGAAAAGAAAAATTATAAAGAAAATACTTACTTTATAATATTTATTATAGTATTTAATTATACTCTGACAACGTTTGGGGATGAAAATACATACTTACTAATGAAATGAGCACACAGAAACACCTATATTTAAGACTTTTTACATGTATATCTCAGGGTGCCTATACGAGATGCCTCGTAAATTGGATCATTACCTACGAGGCAATGATTTGTTGCTTGAAATTTGCGATGCTCGTAAAGGGCAAATAAGTCTAAAGTAACATTACCTAGCTTTTAAGACTTTATTGTACACTTATTTATGCAAATAAATATCTTGTATCATGTGGTGATGGTAACCAATTCACATCAGGTTTTTTGCCAGGGCCATTTGCTTGTTCCATCTCCATGTCCAAGACATACCTACAGGTAAAAAGTTTCATGTGTCTGTTTAGTGTAGTAGTCCCACCGTGGACTTGCGAAGATAGAACTAGTGGGATGGACGGGTAATTTCACGGGCACATACCCTCAAACAAACAAAGTAATGGGAGCATAACTTGAGTTCAACATTTGTATGTATTTTCACCCTCCATTTTGGAGAGTAGTCGACACACCGATAGCGATATGCCCCAAGTTGGGTCAGCAAAATTGCTTCCGGCCCAGTTTTCGCTGAAAACACTGCCATATTATACTTCCGCTTGATAGACGATTACTCTATTTTTCCTCGAGAAATGAGGCTGTGAATATTCATTTCAGAACACGAATGACTGTCGCTTACAAAAGTTATTTATTTTATTGTTTTATTTAAACTGGATAGATTTTCGTTTGACCACAATCTCGCCTGATGGTAAGCGATGATGTGGTGTAAGATGAAGCAAGAAGATCTAGAAGAAACCTATTTACTCGGACCTTAAAGAGGCGGATTGTATTCTTCTGAAAAAAAGATGACGATATTATTCCATATCTTAGCAGTACGCATCAAGAACGTAGAACCAAAACGGTGTGTGCGAATGGGTACGTACGCCTGCTTGTCCTTTGATTGAAAGGAGATGGCGGGATCAGATCGTATAGTTCCTGGGCACATTCCCCAATATGTATTCTGTAAAAGACTGAGTAGCAGGAAGTTGCGGGTTCGATATCCGCCGCGGAACAAATGTTTGCATCATCATGTTGAATAGATATTGGTTCTGGATTTGATTTTGTCCTCTTTTTTAGAAGTACCTATGTATTTAAAAAAAATAACAACGTCAGACACGCCACCTGTTTTTTAAAGTAAGAAATTAATTTAGCATTCAAATATTTGCTTTAGTTAATTGCTATCTCGCCGTAACACAGTTTTTAACTAGCACGGGAGGTATGTTCCGAAACCATAGTGCTTAGATTATTTATACTGTTTCTTATATTCATTATCCATTGTTCGTTTATATACAATGCAATGCACTTTGTATTCCTAAGTTGTGAAATAAACTTATTCTTATTCTAATTATTGTAGAAGATTAATTAATGTTGCCCTGAGATGCTCTGATTGCTTTGTAACTCTACGAATCTTATTGTGACGGAAGCAGTGCCGGAAGTGACGGAAAGCGTCACTTAACTGTCATTGCATGCAAGCAAATTAATTATGTGTGTGTCTGTGTACTGTGCTAATTTTTAGACACGGTCTTATAATAATAATAATATTTTTTTTATTTCAGGCAACAATAGAAAAGTACAGGCTGTTAAAACTTAATTCTACGGCCATATACATACATATATACCTTAGTGACATATTATAATACTCACATAAGTAGATTAGATTAGATAATATATTGCACACCATTAACATATAATTAAATAACAAAACAAATAATTTTTAAATCATAGTTGAATGGGCGACCTTATCGCTAGTAGCGATCTCTTCCGGGCAACCTTTGGATAGACAGGATCTATATGAACAAATGAGTAATACTTAAGTTTTTATTTAAGTAACCTAACTTCATAATCAAAATTCTACTCACGTTTCTGATCAAATTATTTTCGGGTTTTGGGTTAATTCAAAAAGACGTTTTATAATTCTATCAGAGACTGTTTCCCATAGTACAAGCTTTGCTTAGTTCGGGGCTTGATAGCGCTGTGTGAAATGTTTAGCATTTTTTGTATTATTATTTATAATCTTACGGATCATTTTAAAAGTCTTCAAGTAGACGGGGTGAAGGGGTGCCCACATTTAGTACTCTACTAATATAATTTAGCAACATAATCTTATATATATAAAACAAAGTCGGGTTAGTTACACCATTTATAACTCAATAATGGCTTGACGGCTTTCTATGAAATTTGGTATATAGATAGATTATGATCAGGATTGAGACAAAAGCTACTTTTTACCCGACTGCGCAGAAGGAGGAATGTTCTCATTGACAAATCGCGGGCGGGTCAGCTAGTATAATACATATATTAATAATAATATAATATAGAAACATCAATAGTTCTCAAATTAAAGCACGACATAATCTACTTTACCCAACCATCCCAACTCAGGTCGTATATGTATAAGGATAAAGTAGCCTATAGTGACATGGTATAGGAGTAGTACCTGTGAGATAGCTATAGAGTGTGCCAAATGATACGAGCATGATCTGATGTTTTACCACAACCTGCATATTTATGTATGTATCTGTATACCTACGTACCTACATTACTCACCTTATGTATTTATTTACCAATGTTACTCACAGCCCACTATTGTTAAGATAAACCTAATCTGTGAACAACGAAGTTTATTATACTTATAGAACAACGTGTAATTGTATATACTACGTGTTTTGTTATCTACTAAAATTCCGGATGTGTATTTTAAACGAATGTCGCCATAACAAAACAGGTTGTATATCTCTACCATAGTTCTAGTAATATTTATGGTTATTAATGTGTAAAACAAATAAAAAAAATAAAACAATTCATTTCAAAAACTACTCTGTACATAGCTTATTGTTTCGTCATTTTTTAACGAATACCTAGTCCCTTAGTTTGTTTTTATTTTATTCCTTTAATTTGTTTTTATAGATTTTTGTTTTGTTTATTTAATTAATTGAAAATGGAAAAGTAACAGTACTATCACTTTTAGATTTTAGCAACGCTTTCAACAACGTTGACTTCGAAATTCTTCTTGGTACCCTACGCTTTCTTAACGTATCTCCAACAGTGATTGAGTGGTTTCACAGTTATCTGAACGGGCGCCGTCAGCGTATACGCATTGATGATAGTTACTCATCGTGGTGCACGATATCAGCTGGTGTCCCTCAGGGTGGCGTTTTATCACCTCTTCTATTTGCAATTTTCATAAACTCAATATCCCAACAATTAACTTCATCCTACCACCTCTATGCAGACGATCTTCAAATTTACACACAAGATACAGTAGAGCGGCTGCCTGAAGCTATATATAGAATAAACCTTGACCTAGACCGTATTCTGGACTGGAGCAAGGCACATGGTCTTAGAGTTAACCCACTCAAAACTCAAGTAATCGTCGTTGGGGGTTCTAGGATGATATCGAGGATAGACTGGTCTTGCCTTCCACAAATTATATTTGATGGCACCTACGTTAAGCAGAGTGAGACGGTGAAAATTTTAGGCGTTCTCATAGACAGGCAACTATCATGGGGACCTCAGATATCTGAAGTCAGCCGTAAGATGTTTGCCTCAGCGGGTTCTCTTAGGAGATTGCGTAACTTCCTTCCGACTGCCACTAAAATTTCGCTCGCGCAGTCGCTTCTTCTCCCGATACTAGACTATGCTGATGCTTCTTATCTAGATCTCACTGAACAGCAACTAGATAAACTTGAGCGCTTGCAAAACTTTGGCATCCGGTTCATCTTCGGCTTGCGGAAGTATGACCATGTGTCCGAATTTCGCAGTAAGCTCAAGTGGTTACCCATACGCTTTCGCCGGGATACTCACATCCTTCAGCATTTATATAACATCCTGTTCAACCCTTCCTCACCTTCCTATCTTAAAGAACGCTTCCATTTCCTCTATCAATCCAATCCTCGATCCTTGCGTTCATCTGACACACTCCAACTCAGGACACCTGTACACTCCTCCTCCTACTTTGATAAGTCTTTTACAGTACAGGCTGTCCGGTTATGGAACGCGCTGCCGGTGGCTATCAGATGTGCCAAGTCACT
Organism: Philereme transversata; assembly: GCA_963924445.1. Taxonomy (NCBI): domain Eukaryota; kingdom Metazoa; phylum Arthropoda; class Insecta; order Lepidoptera; family Geometridae; genus Philereme; species Philereme transversata. The sequence goes on from OZ004353.1 coordinate 14,242,254, forward strand.
TGCCATTTTTAAACGTATGCTCAGAGAACAGTATCTGAGTATTTGTCGCTAAATATATATGTATTTATTATTAATTATTTGTTTCTTAAATAAGTCTAAGTATGTATCAATAAATTATTATGAGTAGTTATTATTTAGATTCATATAGTTTTCATTTATGTAAGTTTTATATTTTTTATTTTTACGAGTATATAATTAGTATTAGTATGTATGTACATGTAGTATGTTAGGTACACCATTACACTCTAGGTAATGTCTACACAGTCCATTCCATCCAAAGGTTGTCTGGTAGAGATCGCTAATTAGCGATAAGACCGCCAATTGTATCCATAGATTTACGTAGTTGTTTTTTTATATGTATTTGTTTCGTGGTGTGCAATAAAGTATTATCTAATCTAATCTAATCTAATCTAATTTTAGACTTTTAATGTTTTATATTTTTTGCCATTATATAAAATAATTATATTTTTGTGTATTGTGTAGAAAACTTGGTAGATTTTAATAATTCAATTTACTCAAGTAAATCTAGACAACATAACGGTAGCCTTATTATGTAAGCCAATCGCTGTCGTTCGTCAATTCCCGCCGCGGAACAAATGTTTGCATGATCTACAGATATTTGTTCCGGGTCCTGGTTGTTTCTCCATACATGTACATATTTACAAAAAAAAAAAAGAACATAAGTATTCTATCAGTTATCTGATTCCAACAGTAAAAGCATTGATTGGTTTGGGGTTAGGATATAGTGTTCATTCCTTGTATACCATAACGTATACTATTGTATACCTTAAGGCCTTGTATACCTTATGTTACTCCAAGGAAGGAAAGTCTTCTATTATTATATTAATAGAACTTTGATGAAAGCCTATTACATACATTCATTTTCTGTAGGTTTAGGCACTTTGAAGAGATTAAGGAAAACATATTCAATGTTATTGATCGAGCGAAGCGAGATCTCCAAATCTACTTGGGCAAATCGGCGTTGTATGTATTGTTACGCCGAGGCTGTTAAACAATGAGTAATAATCGTAACTTCTCGAACGCTTTTGTCTTGCTGCGTTATTGTTGTTATTGTCTGCGGTTGCGCACAATGGAGTGGCCATTGTGTCGAGGGACCGACCCTTTTCCTGGAACGATCGAGATCCTTCTCGAACAATCGAAATGTGTGGATATAAATAGGCCGGAGAGATGGCCGGACAGTCAGTTGTGAGTCAGTCTGAGTGAGTCAGTTAGTGAGTGAGTCTCAGCGAGGCCCTGGAGGACTGACGTGGAGCAGGGTCTCGCGTGAACAGTAGTTGCTCGCGAGTCAGTCTGGATTAAGCTATACGTGCGATCATTTCGGTGACTTAAGTGGTGCAACAGTGGTGTGAATTAGTGTGTTGTGATTACGTGTGACCAAGTTCGTGTATTCATCGTTTAGTGCTGAATAAAAGTGCTATTTTGGTTAAATCGATTCCCATTATTTTATCCCGAACCCGCAGCTCGTAACAGTATGTATGGAAGTATGTATGTATGTATGTTTGTTTGTCCGAGGATAACTTTCGTAGCGTTGATCTGATCATCATGTAATTTGATACATAGGTAGGTAGTGATGGCACAATTTTGGTGTGACTAAATGAGCTAAAAATATTGGAGGGTTGTTGAGATATTGGGGTTCAGGAGGGGTAAAAAAAATATGAGACTATTAAGTCAAATTGGACGTCAAATGAAAGGTCTTGATTAGTACATTTGAACCCCGTTTTTATTTTTAGTTTAATTTTTGTAGTTAAAACTTTAACAAAATTCACAGGGTACACCAGTGACCCCACAATGCTGAAATTTGGTATTCGTGTAGCTTTAGTGACATAAATATAGGCAAAAATCTGAAATTCAGAATAACTGCCATTTGTACCCCAAAAAAATTAACCAATTAACAAGAGCCCCCATTACATCTAATTTGAATGAAACTGTAGGTGAAGTAAGATGGTTTTGCATTTCGTGGCACCAATTTATTAGACAAAGATTAAAGCCGGCATGCACAAAGATCACTAAACGTATTTAGCGACTAAACATCTTTAAATTTGAAGTATTTATATAATTTGACAACTCCTTAAATCATATTTAGCCACTAAATACGTTTAGGCATCGTTGTACAAGTCGCCCTAAGAATAATATTTATTTTGGGAGATCCGCGAGATCTCAGTTCGGGGCGAATCACTAGTATTATCCTTTCATTTTACTTCTTTTTAGGGTTCCGTACCTCCGATCCTATAAGGAACCCTTATAGGATCACTTCGTTGTCCGTCTGTCTGTCTCAGGTAGCTCATCATCATCATCAACCTATAACAGTCCACTGCTCGACGTAGGTCTTTCCCAGGGTGCACCATTGAGCCCAATCCTTAGCTCTTCTCATCCAATCCCTGCCAGCCACAGCGCGCAAATCGTCACTCCATCTAGCCGGAGGGCGTCCTACATTTCGCTTGCCTAGACGTGGTCTCCACTCCAGAACACATTTACCCCAGCGGTTATTGCTTCTGCGGCAGACTGCGGTAGATATCAAGTTGAAATTAATATCGAATACGTAGGTCTAATAGTCCCTTGGAGCTGTACTCAGTATTAGCTGTACCAGCTTATAGGTCAACGCAATCAAAAAATAGGGCGATTTATCACACTAACATTATAAATGTGAAAGTTTGAATGTTTGTTTGTTTGTTATTAAATGACGTCGTAATGGCGTAACCGATTTAGATGAAATTTAGTGTGTTGATAGTTTATGACCTGGGTTCAAACATAAGCTACTTTTTGTTGACAAACAACGCGTGTGAAGCCGCTGGCAGAAGCTAGTACGGTATACTATAAGGTATCGTTGACCTATCATCATCATCATGAAATTTGGTAAGAAGCAAGGTCTCACGACACAAGCAAAAAAAGGTTAATTTGTCGTTAACATTTTTACGGAACCCCGTGAATAAATTAATCTATGATCTATGGATCTATGAATCGTCGGTGCGCGAGTCAGACTGGCACTTGTCCCGTTTTTTTAATGTATGTAAGGGCGACTAAACGTATTTAGTAGCTAAATATGATTTAAGGAGTTGTTAAATCATTCAAATACGTAAAATTTAAACATGTTTAGCCGCTAAACATGCTTAGGGATCGTTGCACAAGTCGCCCTAAGTATTTTTCTGTGTCGTTCATTATATACTATTACGTAAGTAAATGACTGTTGATGATGATGGTGAAACATCTTTTAATTAAGTGTAAAATGTGCTTAGGGAGATATCATGTTTAGGCAACCGGTGTTTTAAATACATGGTTTTCATATTTGTATATATTTTATATATATATATATATTATATATAGTTTTCATGGTTATCATATGTTTTCTTGCTAGTCTACTGTTTTATTAAAAAAAAAACTAACTTCCGCCCGCTGCTTCGCACTAGTAGTTTGTCAATAAAAAGTAGCCTATGTGTTAATCCAGGTTATAATCTACGTACATACCAAATTTTATCTAAATCGGTTCTGCCGTTACGACGTGATTGAGTAACAAACAAATAAATAAACAAAAATCCAAACTTTCGCATTTATTACATTAGTGTGATGGTTCTTTGGATTAATATAGATATTCCGAAGCACCTTGTGTACTTTGGACCTCAATTTCAAAAGTATAAGATAAATAAAATTAAATAATTTTATTTATCTAGCAAAATAATCGTGGTAGAGAAGTGGTTGTATTAAAATAGTGTGATCCTATCAAAACATCTATCAATCACTTATTCAGGCTATTGTTTTAGGAAAATTGTTTTCGTATATCGATAGTTCGAGTAAATTCAAACAGTTGTTCAGATGATCAAAGAACATCATGTTAAGATTTTTAAAACCATCTCAAAAACTTTCAAGCTGGACGGGACATTCAACGTTTTTGAGATAAGTGTCGGATAACTTTAAAATAAAATATAACATTAATCGAATCCATGACACACTGAAAAAACCTTACAATGTTCCATATAATTAATCTTATAAAAAATCCAATTATTCCACAAATCTTATTTTTGAGATTGTCAATTACTTTATTAGAAAATACTTTACAAAATTTCATATAAAAAATCAAATTACTCCACAAGTCTTCGCAATTTAATGGAAATTGTCAATTACTTTATTTCCATTTTAAGTGCTAATTAGCTCAACTAAGGTTTACTCTTGTATGGTAATGAATGCAAAAACTTACCACATTTAATTTCTCCGAAGCTTTCATTCAATTAAGTTATTTTGTACAATTTTTTATCACTTCAACAATAAACTTCCACGACAATTTATAGAGTCAATCTAAAGTTTAACTAAATTAGGATAGTTTTAAAGTACTAACAGATAAATACATCACTTAATTACTACAAAAGTTCAGCATGGTCGACTTTTCTAGAAGCTAAATATTTTTAATTATAATTTACTTTAACACATTCCAGTCAAAATATTTGTTTTTGGAAAACGACGTGCGCCCTCGTCTGAATCTGAAATAGCACTGAGGAACGTTTTTCATACCTATAGAATCCGCTACATTGAGCTCAGTCCGTTTCAGGGCGTCTTCGAATTGCGTATTTCCCATTTCCGTAGCACAATAGGAACGTAGAGACAATCTAGTTAGAAAAACCGCATTGTATTCGAAATAGTTTCTTATTGTCTGCTGGGACTGGAATGAAGAGAGCACAATAGCCAGCTCACATAAACTAGCCACGGTCATCGGCAAAGCGACAAGAATAAAGCTTCTAAACGTCTTAAGAGCGTGGCTTTTCATAAACCCTGCTATTCTTCTTGGTTATTTATTAGAAAATTCTTTACGAGGTTGTCATACGATACAAATGTGTTTACGTGTCTGAATGGAAATGCTTTTAATGTTTTGACGGGTAAATATGTACAGGAATTTTTATTATTTTTTTAATCCGTTTGAGTTGTGATTTTAGTTCATATGGATCCTCCTAATAAAATAAAAAGGTCTCGAGGAAATTAACATTAAAATAAAAACATCGCTGGACATTGCACACAGCGCTATCTAGCCCCAAACTAAGCAAAGCTTGTACTATGGGAACCAGATAACTGATAGAATACTTAAATACTTTTTTTTTTGTAAATACATACTTGTAATATGTATAGAAACAACCAGACCCAAAACAATCTGAATCAAAAATCTGTAGATCGTGCAAACATTTGTTCCGCGGCGGGAATCGAACCCGCTACCTCCTGCGTTTCAGCCGACTATTCGCCCACTATGCCACGGAGGTCGTCATATAAAACATAAATTAACATTAATATAAAACAGTCGTATAGTGTAAACTAGTCCTAGGGGCTTAACAAGTGGTTCGCCCCGAAATGAGATCTCGCGAGTCTCCCTTAAAAACAAAAATATATTATTCGTAATTTTTGACTATCAAGATAGTGCCACGAAATAAACAACCACCTTACTTGACCTACAGTTTCGTTCAAATTACAGGTAACGGGAGCTCATATAAATTGGTAAACTTTTTTGGGGTACAAAATGCAGTTATTACGGATTTCAGACTTTTGCCTATATTTGTGTCACTAAAGCTACACGAATACCAAATTTCAGCATTGTGAGGTCACTGGTGTACCCTGTGAATTTTGTCAAAGTTTTGTTTTTATTATGGCTAATAACTCAAAATCTAAAACAATTAAACTAAAAATAAAAACAGGGTTGTAATTTCCTAATAAAGACCTTTCATTTGACGTTCAGTTCAGTTGACCTAATAGTCTCATTTTCATTTTTTTACCCCTTTTGAACATATCAAAATATCTCAACAACCCCCCAACATTATTAGCTCATTTAATCACACCGAAATTGTGCCATCACTACCTATGTACATACATCACCTATGTATCAAATTTCACGATGATCGGATCAACGCTTCGAAAGTTACCCTCGGACAAACAAACATACATACTTACATACATACAACGCCGATTTACCTAAGTTGATTTGGAGATCTCGCTTCGCTCGATCAATGATTATCATGATCAAATAAAAAATCAGCTGATTTCGATTAAATTTTTGTTTATCAACTGTTAGAGGTCAAATACTTTATGTTAAAAATTAAGTTTGTAAAGATAAGTTCTAGGAAAGGCGCAAGGTGTAAAAAACGGCTTTATAGTCGAACTAAACTGTTCAATAATCCGTAGGTATCCTGAAATGATCAACATAACTGAACATGTTCAAATTATTATTTTTTTCTATGAAAACTTGCTAGTTTTCATGGTCGGAATCACCACGTAGTTACGAGATATCTTGTATAGATCATTCCTCGTAGCTGGCAAAGAAGCCAATTTTTCTGGAGCAATTTAAGTGAGATGTGGCAGGTATGGAGAAAATTGCGATACCTTAAAAGTGCTTAATTACTTGGTCAAGTTCCATTAAAAAAGAAATAATGAATAAAAATAAATATGAGTTGTCGAGTGAAAAAAAGTGACTGTGAAGGCGGGGCTTTTCGGAAAACAAACTGGTCAAGTGCGAGTCGAACTCGTCCGCCGAGGGCTCCGTACCTACCCATTGTTCTCTAAATTGTATGAGCGCCCATACAACTCAGAGGACTATCTTAATTGGCGTCAACTATGTATGTATGGGGACACCCTTTAATTTTCAACTTTTTTTATTTTTTGGAATTTTGCCTTTATTTGTGCTGCTTTTTGCCAAATTTCGTGATTCTAGGTCAACGGGAACTACCGTATAGGTTTTCGACCCAAAAGATATATAGGGTACTTCCGGTTGACCTAGAATTGTCAATTTTGGTTAAAAGCAATGTCTTACAGCAGAAGTAAAGGGAATATTACGAAAAATAAAAAAAGTTGAGTATGTACAAGTTTTCGCGAAAATCTAAATTTGCCCATATCTTTTTATCATGTTGACTCAGGACCTTGATTTTTATACACCTAATAGGGACAGTAGACTTCAGTATCTTTTTGTTTCAACTTGCTAGGTCCACCCGTTCCAGAGAAAATGGATGGTGACACACGGACAGAGAGAGTGTGATCTTATAAGGGTTCCTTTTTTACCTTTTGCGGTTTACCCTAAAAAAGAAATCTTCTCTAGAACAGTAACTCGCTTCATTTGTCAATTCAAAGAAAAGTAAAATATCACGCAGATGAGACAAAATTTGTACATTTTATCTACATACAGGCAACGTAATGCTAAACAACTCAATGTACGGGTTCCATTAGACCATTTAGGTAGGTACTTTAGAAATAGTACTACATTCAAGACAAGATTTTGCCAGACAAAGTAATATTAGACAAATGTTAAAGGGTCAACTGAGAACAGGAACATTATCATTATCATCTCTTTTCCATCAAAGGACAAGCAGGCGCACGGCGCAGTACCATCCGTACCTAGTTAATATACCACCCATTCGCACACACAGTTTTAGAATTACGTTCTTGATGCGTACAGCTAAAGTATGGAACACTTTACCATCGTCTGTATTTCCTAAAGAATACAATCCGGTAAATAGGTTTCTTCTAGATCTTCGCGCTTCGTTTCTGCATCAATGACATACACACGTACAGAAGAATTATATATATAAAGGTTCATGTAAAACCTACGCGATTGCGTGATAAAATGATGTAGCTTAACTAACAGAGAGTCAGAGGGACAAAGTTATAGTAACTTTGTCCCTCTGACTCTCTGTTAGTAAAATAATATTAGCTAGGGTTTTTAGTTCCATTAGAGCATATCTTCATTTTCAGTTTTATCAAAAAATAATCTAAAACTGATTTAGATATTTTTTAAGGTTCATTTTAATAAACGGTAAATTTGTAAACAGTCTACATTTTTTGTTAAAATTTATTATGAGGATCGTAAAAAGAAACATGTCGGTTGTAATGTATATGGCCATCTCCGTGGCACAATGGGCGAATAGCCAGCTTAGACGCAGGAGGTTGCGGGTTCTATTCCCGCCGCGGAACAAATGTTTGCACGATCTACACATATTTGTTCCGGGTCTGGATGTTTCTCTATTTAATCTAAGTATGTATTTACAAAAAAAAATGTTTGTAAGTATTCTATTAGTTATCTGGTTCCCATAGTACAAGCTTTGCTTAGTTTGGGGTCAGATAGCGCTGTGTGAAATGTCCGGCATTATTATTATTATGGCAACTTAAGCACATCACTAGTTATTTTGCTGCCTCAGATGTAAGTTAAAATTTTGCGGTTGCTTTCACAGTTTCACAGTGAGTACAGGGAGCGCTTCTTTTGTTGTGTATTTTAATTTTTAACCCTGACCCAAAAATCGGAGTGTTATGAGTTTGACTTATGTCTGTCTGTCTGTCTGTGGCATCCCGTGTAGTTCCCGAACGGATTTATCGATTCAGACGTGGGTTTTTTAATAGGACGCTAGGCTACCCACCTATATTTTGCTTATAGACAATAAATACCTATATTATAAATAAATAAATAAATATTGTTGGACATTTCACACAGCGCTATCTAGCCCCAAACTAAGCAGAGCTTGTACTATGGGAACCAGATAACCGATAGAATACTTACATACAATTTTTTTTGTAAATAGATACTTATAATATATAGAAAAACATCCAGACTCGGAACAAATATCTGCAGATCATGCAAACATTTGTTCCGCGGCGGGAATCGAACCCGCTACCTCCTGAGTCTCAGTCGGCTATTCGCCCACTGCACCACGGAGGTCGTCTGAATATTATCTCGCGACTTCGCCTGCGTATACTGCTTTCCCGATATTGCGTTCCCGACCGTTCGTATACATTCTCGTTGCTATGTTATTATTATTTATTATATTTTTAACCTGTGTTGTCCCACTGCAGGGCAAAGGTCTCCCTCCCCTCGTTCCAGTTTTTTCTGTCTCCTGCTGTAGTGGACCAGTTTGGTAATGCCCATCCAAGTCGTCACGCCATCTCCGTTGCTATGTTGCATTGATGTATTTACTGAGAAATCAGATTTATTATTTTTGTAATTGAGACTCCAATTAGAGTCAATTAAACAAATCCAATCTGGAGCTTTGTGTACAGTTGATTTAATTTTACGAAATACACTATCTACCTATCTATATATCCTCCAGCACCGACTGTTATATATAGGCCTCCTTTCTATACCCCCAATTCATTTATTCTTGAGTAAATAAATAAATTTTTCATTTCGAGATTCTATAAATGCTAAACCTTGCGAATGGAATATACTTCGCAGTAGCGCATTAACCGGAAACGCCCTGTCCCACTCGATTCCTGATTCACCACATACATAAGTAGTGCATTTTTTTATGATTTCAAGTGGCTGAAAACATCTTATTTTTATGTTATTTGTGGGGAAATAGGTTTACGGCCCACCTGATGTTAACTGTCGCCTTTGTCACACCTTCCCCAATTGTGTCATTAGGTCTCCAGCTATACCTGCTACGATCGTTAGACCATAAAAATCATTACTAAATCAAAAACAAATATAAGTCCACAAAGCCAACATTTTATTTAGTTTGAAATACATTTCACGACAATTGCATAACTAAACTTTTAACGATTTCTCTAACATTTCATTCTTTTGAAGAAGCACTTATAAATACTTAGCTATTTTATTATACAGGACCGAATACTTTTCTACGGTTATATGCCCTTTGCTTCCAAAGATTCGCTATACATTTTCAATTTGATAAACAGACATTCGTTTTGAAGAATTTGGCAGGATACATACATATAGTTTACCCTAAAATACTGATAGTAAATTGTATGTCACAAAAATTTATAAAAACATTTTAAACACGATGTTTAAAAGTAATATTAATAAGTTAGTTTAATCTATTCTGATTTGTGCTTTACCTATAAGGTAAAAAGTTGTAAATTCAACGTCCAAAATAACATCGTATAAATTGATTTATACTAGTATGGCAATACTTATGGCATAATATTATTCGAAACATTGGTTAAAGCTTTTCTGATTGACCTGACCAGGCACCTGTTTTTTTTTATTTTTAGTAATAGTTATTGTATTAATATTAAGATGTCCGTATTAGTAATATTTGTTATCATTTTCAATATCTAATCCATATTTTGAAATAAACTCAATCAACTCGTGAAAATCTAATAGGTCGGTTTCGACAGGTTTCAAAATATGTACTACCAACGAACAGCAGAAGATAGGAATATCGTCTTGTTGAAATATTGATCCAGGATTAACGAGTGTTTCTTAGCTTAATTGTTAAATGTAATGTGAAACTTGGTGCATATTAATAATACTCATTATTATAGTAAATAAAATAAATAAATAAATATCGCTGGACATTTCACACAGCGCTATCTAGCCCCAAACTAAGCAGAGCTTGTACTATGGGAACCAGATAACTGATAGAATACTTATATACTTTTTTTGTTGTAAATACATACTTATAATATATAGAAAAACACCCAGACACGGAACAAATGTCTGTAGATCATGCAAACATTTGTTCCGCGGCGGGAATCGAACCCGCTACCTCCTGCGTCTCAGCCGGCTATACGCCCACTGCGCCACGGAGGCAGTCAATTGTAATAATTAGTAATAATAAGTTAAAAAGTAATAAGCTAATAAGTAATAATAGTTAGTAGTAATAGTAAGTTGTAATGTAGTAATTTAATAATTGCTTGGCATTATGTGATTTTTTGATTCCTTGTGTAGACGTTCGTAAAAAGTTATCACGGCATGGAAAATAATAAATGTCTAATCGGACCTATTAGAATTTCTTTAGTGGTTGGTCGATACTCAAAAAGTTGATAATATAAAATAAATAAATAAATAAATAAATAAATATTGCTGGACATTTCACACAGCGCTATCTAGCCCCAAACTAAGCAGAGCTTGTAATATGGGAACCAAATAACTGATAGATTACTTATATACATTTTTTTTTGTAAATACATACTTATAATATATAGAGAAACAACCAGACCAGGAACAAATATCTGTAAATCATGCAAACATTTTGTTCCGCGGCGGGAATCGAACCCGCTACCTCCTGCGTCTCAGCCGGCTATTCGCCCACTACACCACGGAGGTCGTCAATATACAGCAAACAGTTGAACTGCTTCACAGCTTATCTCAAAATATGTAGATATTATAAATGGCTGTATTATCAACACAAAAGTATCACACAAGATTTAAGTAATGCGTAATTAGTAATTTAATTCTAGATTTAATTGTCGTGTTTAATGCAATAGTAACTATTTAAACTGACGATACTTAAATTATGGGAAAATTGAAAATTAACATTATGTACTTGTTTACGTATTGCCCTTAAAAGTTATACAAAAACAATAAATTTATTTAATATAAACCTAATAATCAGTTCAAGATCTAAAACATGATCTAACGGCAGTCATTCATTAAAGTAGAATGACAGGTAAAAATGCAGGCAATTTTTTCAGAAGTCTTCAGAACAGTAATTTATAAGTATCTACAGTTATAAATAATGAAACTTTCTTCAATATCCAACTAAATAAGCTCATATTTTACGCACGGCTAAGGAACATTTATCTACGTATTTATATTAAGACATTACAAAATGATACAATTTTAGAACTTAAATAAAAGAGAACAGTAATCGAAAAGAAATAAATATTAAAGCATTAAATTAATTAGTTCAGAACATACATACAAGATGGATAGAATAGTGGAGAATAAGTTAGATCTAAGTATTTTTATGTCACTTTATAAATATAAACTTAGCTTAAATAACAATAAATAAAAATCTTAAGGCACTGTTGTAGGTACCAAGATCACAATTTCATCGATTCACAACTTTTGTAGGATAAGAAAGTCATGGAATGTCTAGTTTCAGCTACAGTATCGCCAAAACGCGAGAAACGAATACCTTCCGATACACTTCCACGGGGAAACGTGATCTTAAAAGACGACCGACGATTTACATTAACTGAAGAAATTACAATTATTATTATTTATACAGAAATAAGCGCATACATTTATTTAAGTATTTCTGCATTGTGCAGAATAACAATACCGACAGAATGTACAAATATATGTAATCTAAGTACATCATATGCAAATTTTGCATGGTCTTAAAGCTACTTACTAATAAATAGACTTACAACTTAAGTTAAGTAGGTGTAGAGGCGTTCGTCGAAATAATAATAAATCAATGTTCTCTAGCGTATTTACATAGTTCGACACATTCACTTTATATACACTGTTTATGTACAATGCACGTCCCGCGCGCGTGTAGCCTACCGAAGCGTTCTAAGCGCGAGCACTGTCAGCGATACCTGTAGGACGCGGGCAGGACGAAGTCGCCGACCGCGTACAGAGCGTTCGCGTACCAGTGCACGCCTCGCGCGCTCTCACGCTTGCTGCTCCACGAGGACATCCACCGCAGCGGAGTCATCGCGGCGTGCGCGAGCGTGTGGCTGCGGACCATCGCGTAGCAGGACGCGAGCGCATCGTCCACTAGAATAGTCCCTGCGGCCGTGAGAGGCGCGTGCACTCCGCGCTTGGTCACGTACCGCGTCTCGACGACTCTGGAGGGCCGCATCACGCCGGCGGGGCCCCTCGTCAGGAGCACGTCGCCGAGCTCCACGTTGGCCGCGAAGGTGTCCCTCCAGCCGTCCGCGGCCGCGAGCAGCAGGAGGTGGGACGGCGTGCTAGTGATGGTGACGCCGTTCTCGGCCGTCACCTCAACGAAACGCCTCGTCGCGTTCGGATCGCGATCGATGAAATTCAGCACCTGAAACCATACATTATTTAGTAAGACCATATTGCCAAGACAAAGTCTTAATAACATTTATAATGTTTAAGTAGAAAATATACTACGTGTTTTGTTTATGTACGACATTAAATGAAAACACGGGTAGGGCCAATAGCTACCAGTATTGTTGTAAAATAGGTTTTTTCAAACTTATTACAATGGAAAATTTATAATTTTCAATCAGCCCTAATATCAAGTCCTAAAATATCAATGAAACAGCCTGTATAAAATAGGTCAACAAATCTTATGCATTCATCATGTAAAGGTACTTTTGACACTATCTAAGCGGCATCGTCGCAAAGGCGCCGCCGATTTACATTAAAAATTGATTATTGGAAATGTATCGATTACTGGATAAATAATATATTCAAGCTACTGGTATTAAACCCACCTCTAAAATAATTTAATACGACTCCGGATGCGTGTTTTAAATTAATGTCGTACATAACAAAACAGGTTGCATTATATAAAAATATAAATACTATAAATTATAGTAACATAATGTTTAAGTTACCTTTGAATAAACGAGCTTGCCAGTATCATCAGCGGCAAGCACCATATCTCCTTTCTGGACGGTCTCGATGTCACGAGGACCACTCTCTGTGTACACCGTAGAACCCGAAGGAAAACATCCAGCGCCCGTTCCCACAGATGATTCTGAAATTAAAAAATGAAGGCATCAATTAGCAATTCCGACCGGAGAAAGCGAAGGAGTAATTATGTAAATGCAAGACAATGGTGGACTTGCCAGAATTGGGATGAGCCTATTATAAAATATATCGTAAAAAAATAATGTTCTACATTTATTACAGCCTAACTTACAAGGAGAATAACCTCAATACTTAATTAAATGTTGATAGGTAATAAAATGCACCAGGTATTCGACATGGAACATCATCCATAAAAATATTAAATGGAAATAACATTCATCAAATGAGCATCGCTTGCGTGCCGTACCTATATAAGATCCCAAGGCAATAAAATAAAATCGAGAACATAAAATCGTGCAAGGGACGATAGTAAATTAGCTCGGAGCAGTCATATCCCTTTAAGGAATAACGAGATTTCTCTACGCTCGTAATTAAAATCCGATAAGATACGAAACAAAAGGGATCGCGGACGGTTGCCTTCAGCTCGGGTTATCGGGTCCAGCTCTGTGCGGCTCGGGCCGAGCTTTGCTGCTACCCACAATGCTTACAGTCCGCTCGCTACAGATACATAATCTACCTCAAACTCACAACTCATGTACAATGAAACGTTTCAAGGAATAACATAATAAGCTCATAGAAAAACTTTTTAAGCACAATATAAACTAATTTAATCCTTTTTGCGAATTCTTTGGCATCATTGTTCGCATCTGCGAAAAAACTGCAGCCAAAATTAAACATCAATTCGAATCCTGATTCGCTAAACTCTGTTTGTTTATCTAATAGTATTTATTTAAATCCTTATCCCGCTTAAACTGTACCTGTGCTAATCCAGGATTCTGTAGAGACAAAAAATGCATTTACGTGTGACCAAACAGTATCCAAAGATAAGACGAACAAACCTGTCCAAATTATAAGTCAGGGCTTGCATAGGCCACATTTTACAGGTAGTTTGTGTATATTTTTGGAATAGCCTTGAATGTAAGTGTGCAAAGTAGCTGAAACGGAAAGAACAAAGCCGCCCAATACTTCGTACTTCCTCTCAATTACAGTGGGTGGTGCAATTACATGGGCAAATGAACACGGCAAAAAGGTGTTATTGCGAAGCCCTTGAAATGGTTTGCGCGAGCTCGTTAAATTTTGATTTGTTGTGAAACCGACCGATAAATTCTGGCGATGTTCTTTCACAAAACTACGTTCAATGCGATGGGTCCCCATATCCCATTACACAATAACCGCACAAATTAGATTTTGCTCAAAGTCAAGCGCTTATTGTCAACATTTGTTTGTTGTCTGTCGAACGCATCATACGCGTCATTCAATAGGTGTCGGCCGCTTTTGCGGTTTTTTATAAGCTCCCCGGACGGTTCAGAGCTATAATTCACGTCCCATGCTCTCTTCTACATATATCCGAATAGACCTAGGTACTCATAAAAGCGATAGGTATGCGCACCGCCTCCATACACTAAAGTGAAAATAAACCACATGAAAATGACACTTTCCATTGAAGTGAGCTCAAAGTTAAGAGGTTGTAAAATTCAGTGATAGTATGACGTGAGAAGCATTAGGCTGAAGATGCGACGATAAGCGTCGCGGGCGCTGGTGCGGAGCGAGGTGGCGGGGGCGGAGGCGCGGGCAGCCGGCGCAGCCGAGTGGCCGCAGAGACTCCGCCCCGCGAGGACCACCGGGAGAGCTAGGCGGCCCGCGCTCCAGCCCGACCCGGCCCAGGCACCACCTTTACATTTAATAATCTAGGCGCACGTGTGACCTCATACCACATACATATGTAGAAAAACTAATTTTCTCTCGAAATTCACGATTAGCACAATAATTTGTTAGGTTTCTAAAATAATATGTAAGTAATTATTTAAATTTGATTCAAATGAATTCCAACATTTCATAATAAGACAAAAAATATGTTCGGCGTCATGCGAAATTAGATAAATACCTAAACTTCGAACAGTAATAGTCTAGTCCGTGTTTTGTTTAAGAAGATATTTTTACATTCGGGTTTACCGAAAACTCATACATTTTCTACAAATTAACGCTTTAAGTACTTTTAAACCTTTAATTCTCATATCTCCTGACAATGTAAGGTCATTGCGATCATCAGATCGGCAGAACTGTATCTGATTTATATCGTATGGAATAGCAATTAGCTTGAGGCGCGTGGTCATGCAAATGTCGACTGTAGGAATAGTCCGGGCAACTCCGGCTTTTGACCTCTGTCCGGACAAATATCGGTTCAGCCTTTAAACGTTTAACATTTCTACTTTATTAAGATCGATCGCTCTGGAAATCTATGTAGCCTGTATATTTATTATTCAACAGTGAAATGCGAATGTGACAATGTGAATCAAAGATTTTATGCATAAAAGAATGTTAGATATGAATGTGGATGGATATAGAAGTAGAGGAAGGCCGAAGAAGAGATGGATGGACTGTGTGAAGAATTATATGTGTAAGAAAGAAGTGACAACGGCGATGACGGCTGATAGAGAGATATTGAAGAAAAATACATGTTGTGCCGATCCCACATAATGTGGAAAAAGGGCATGAAGAAGAAGAGTGAAATGCCTATCAATCAGTCAATTAATTCATTTATTGCAAATATTAAATTATATTAACACGTAAGAGGTGGTTAGTGATACAGTTTGAGCTCGTCCATAATCCGCGTTTATCGCATGCAATTTTCATCAGGGTTCTATCATAGAAAATTAAACTTAATTTGATGAAACTAATATTCAACATGTCAGCTCTTACAGTACAATGAATAATTAAAATGACACATTAAATAAAATTGCTATGCTCATTATTGCCCATGTCACTATGCCTGATACGATTAATGTTTCGTTAAAGTAGTCATTATTTTCTAAAACTGCACTAATGATGTTTTTACGTCAATAACTTGATGATTAATAGAACTCCTGGTTGCAAGTTGCAATATTAGATGGAAATTACTATAAACGCTGAGATCAACTAGATATGAGAATTAATTAGATTTTTGGTTGGCATAAGCTAGCACTTGTCATTTGTTTTTTTTTTATTTATTTGAGACAACAAACAATTATGCCTAAATATTACTAGACTTAATATTTATTACAAGATCTGTTACTGCAGGCATAACCAACACCGTTGTCCACAGATTACATTAGACAAATGGTGGGCATTAGTGTATATAATATTAAATACATATGTATAAAAAATATAAGTATATAAATGAACCTATATTATGCAGGCAAGCAAGTGCCTAGGTACCTACCTACCTACACAATACAGGTTCATATTTAGTAATGAGTAACGTAGTCACTATTAATTTAAATTGAAATTAGACAATCAGACAGGATTTTCTGATTGATTGCTTTCTTAAACAAGGCGGGTGAGTTTGCAAAAAATTCATTTTCCAAGAAATTATCGCTATACAACTTAGGAATTCTATTGAGTTTTTTTATGCTTTATATTATGTCCGGCGTTTTTTGCGAAAACCCGTCCGGCTTTTGTGATGCCTTCTAGCATCACTACTTGGTTATGATATGAATCATGCACCCGCGCCGAACAACGCTCCCAGCCGTATCTTACAACATAAAACAAGAAAATAAATAAGCAAACTAGATTTGTTTTGTCTGGTGGAGAATATACCTGTGTTCTTGCAAACCAGTAAACTTTCTCAAGGTGCCGAGTACCTCTAAAATAGAACATCAAACGTCCGATTTTACTTCAAACTTGTTGAATTAATTAACATAAATAGGTTAACCAGCTACATTGGGCCGTACGAGGATAAGCATATGATTTCATTAAAAGCCTAAATTAATATCATGACTGCCCTGCAGAAGCAGGCTTGTAATTGTGATTCTTGGAGGTAGGTATGCAGTTATTATTTATGTTATAAAAATAGGTCTTTATAGATTATTATTCTTATTCGTTGTTTGATCAATTAAATATCCTGATTAATTATAAACATAAATACAACACAGTTAAAACTATTGTAATTTAACATTTAAAAATAAAAATAAAAAAGTTTTAATTGTGTTTTATTTATAAATAAAGTAAATAAATGGTTGTCTATATTTTATATTCTATGATCTCGTGAATCACATTCGTGTGTTCAATTGAAAGAAGTAACGACATTATATAGGTATACAAATGTATTAATATTGTTACATAGACATGTCTACTACCCAATAATTAATACCTATTTATTTTTTTGATGGGGAAACCATCAACACAAAATAAATAGAGTACAGAAGATGGACTAATAAAACTTCGAAAAAATGTAGAAGGTAATTCTAGACGGCAAAATCGATACTTGGTATGGAATTTAAGTATTTACATTTCTGTACGTCGAGCGCTATATGTCATTATTATTATTTTCTCTACAAAGATGAATACAATTCATACGTGTATTAATTAGTACATTCATAAGTTGGCCTTCTACGCTCTTTTTATTTAGTGCAAATAGTAAGAGAACTCGCCCTGAAAATGATTTAAACGGCAAATAAACGATACCGGCTTTCTAATATGGTATCCATTTACAAGTGTCCTCAGCTAAATCGTATGTGGGATTTACGCTGTAACTTCAACAATTTATGAAAAACATTACGATGAAAAGTACGACTAAATATCTAAACGGAAAGTTTCTACCACTTTCTCAGTTAGTGCAAATGTGAAAAGCTTAAAGCTTAAAAAAACTTGTACCTAAGCCCAAGTTAAATTAATAAAGCTTTTTCTTTCAAACTTTACATGCGGTATAAACAAAAATTAACGGTGGCTATTTAGCTCCAAACGAACGGGAACGTCATAAATATCGTCGCTGTGGGAACTGAGTCCGCCGCAGCCTTCCGGGATGTGGGGTCTCGGGTGTCATGAGGCTTTCGCACGCATGCCCTGGGAGCACTGGAGCGAGCTATCCAAGTGATCCTGTCCGTATACAGAGATTTCCGGAGGTAATGTCCGATTTTTTTGGAATTTATGGTCTCAATATTCGAGATTGTGAAATAATGGGTTTAAAACTACACAACATTAAGTCGCGCACTATTAAAAATTTGTTTAACTATTAAAAACAACTTCTTGTTCAATATGGAACATTACTTTCCGATGATTAAATACTAGAAATAATGCATAAAACGATTCTATTATTATCCGGCTTTTCCTTACTTTACCAAATTTTTTTTTATTACTTTAAATAACATTACACTATGGTAATATTAAGTAGTTAAGCAAGTTCGTATCACCTAGTGGCCAACTGCCTCCGTGGCGCAGTGGGCGTATAGCCGGCTGAGACGCAGGAGGTAGCGGGTTCGATTCCCGCCGCGGAACAAATGTTTGCATGATCTACAGATATTTGTTCCGTGTCTGGGTGTTTTTCTATAAATTATAAGTATGTATTTACAAAAAAAAAAGTATATAAGTATTCTATCAGTTATCTGGTTCCCATAGTAAAAGCTCTGCTTAGTTTGGGGCTAGATAACGCTGTGTGAAATGGCCAGCGATATTTATTTATTTATTTATTAACTGTGGTGTCGATATTTTTAGGCCACAGGAAGGCTTCCAAAAGTATGTTAATTAATATTAATACAATATTCGCTTGCGTTATAAGATTTTAAATATTAAAAAATTAAAAATCTGAGTAGCATCTTACATTGATAGATTCGGTCAAACGAGTAATAGGAATGTCCATTTCCAAGAATAGAACAATGCGATGGGCATTAAGGTCGTTTTACACGAGACACGCAAATGGGGCGTGACCTCGTGTGACCGAGACGGGTCACGATCCACGGGACTTGACTTCAAGCGCCTCATTAGGACACTGAATGCAGCAAAACACATGTAAGATTCACTTGATAACTTTTACAAGGTATAAATTGGAATGGTTGTTTCAGAGCACGTAAGTTGTTTGTAAAATGTAACCAAACCAAAATAATTTACCAAATATTTTGGTATATATACCAATATATATTTTTTTGCTAAATTATTTATTATTCGGGAACCCTTTAGGCAGTATGGGCGGAAAACTGCAAATGGCAATAAAAGGCGTTTATTTAATCTCTTCTCAAGTGTAGCACGTTGATGCCTTTCCCGTCCGCACAAAAGAATTCAACCACAATATTAAAATTATATTTGGACACGTAATCTCCTAAATTACCTGTTTTCAAACAAGGCTAAGGTTATATTAGCTTGACTATTGCGTCACCAACTTTCACTGATAGAGCATCATCCGTTGATGTTTACTTTGATAGACGCCTACTACAAGTAAAGTATCCAATGTCACGACCGTGGGAAGCTTTGCCCGTATCGGCTTGCTAATAAATTACTGGACTTTTGATAGGAAAGCTGCAAACACTATCGAGAAAACCTTTGTCAGTACATTTTTAAATAAGATAAAAAGTGTTTATTTATTTTTACGACATCTAAGAATGTAGAAATGCTTCTAGTTTCTACGCTAAAATGTCATTAGCAACATTTCTAGAGTGTTGATGCTAGCCTGCCTGGCTGATGTGTAGATTAGTCTAAGAAACATATAGTAAGAGTAAATAATTTAATAATAAGTAATTTGCGAGTGACTGTTAAGACTTTTGGTACACCGCACTACACAGATTGGACATTGACCAAGATTTTAAAGGTGAATAGGTAAATAGCGGCGGTTTTGTGCTTTAAATTGATTGTCAAAATAGCAATAAAAATATTTGATTCTATAAATGTTCTATAAACGATGATACCTACCTATAATGTAGAGATTCAAGATCTAACAAAAAGACAACGACCGCCGACCAATGAAATCAAATTAATCGAATCCTATAAAAAACAACGTCAGAAATAATCGGAATGGTGTTATTAGCGCCGAGATAATTTGTGCAATTTTAACCGCCGTCTCTGTTATTTCATGAATAATAGAGGAAAATGGAAAGAGATATGGGTAAAACCTCTTCGGCACCTTTTTGAAGATAACAAGTTTTTGAAACTGAGCTGATATTATACCTAACATACATTAGGTCTGTAATATTTATATATGAGTCAGATTCTGAACATATTCATACAAATCCGATTCAAAAAGTTATGATTGTTATTTATGTGATTTTTATCAATTTTGAAGCTTAAGTTGACCATTCGACGCCTCTTCATGTCCCGATTCATCACTTTAGGATCGATTAGAGTGATTTTGCATATATATGTCTCATAAGCTATAAATATTGTTGATTGTAGTTGCAGGTGAACGCATCGTGATGAATTTCTAAAGGTAGTGAAATTGTGGTAGCAAGAGCAAGTAAGGCTGGGAGCTCGTGCAGAACACGGCCTTGACCGCGGGCGGAGTCTCGCCCGCACATACATACATACAAAGCACATTCATTATTTATAAGCTCCAAATTAATACTAAAAGAGCCCGGTCGTACAAAACGCCGGAATAAATGAATAAACATCGAAACAAATTGCCTGAGACCGATCTCTGATCAACCAGCTATCAGTGGCTCGGATTTTGAAACAATGACTGCCCTTTTTCGTTTTTGGGGCCGTTTTATTTGTTATGACCAATTTAAAAGGTTTAACGTCAAATACATGATATTTTTTGTACCTGTACATTGTTTTTATTATTTCTGTTTAGCGGATTCGATGCACTTTATATAAAAAATGAAATTTGTTGTGTTTTTTATTTCTATTATAATGTATTCTTGGAACGTTATTTTAAAAGCTAAGACGATTTCTTAAGAGTCTGATATATTACAACGTAAGCGTAAAAAAATTACACGGAATTAAAAATAGAATATCAGTTAAGGCGATGAATTCTTATATATCATGAAATCCAGACGAAAATATGTACCAAGATTTTGTGGTATGTGTTTACCCCTTGCTTATTAAAAAACATATGCTTCTAACAAAAAGTTAAGAACTATAATGGCAGTGTTTTATTATGTACAAATAACTTTTTAACAAAAATACAACCGACTTCAGATAACAGTATAACATTATACACAAATATCTGATTATTTTTTTGATAAATAAAATATGTGAAAAACGTACCTTTGAAATTTGAGGGTTTCCCTTAATTTCCACGGATTCCACCATCAGATCCTGACTTGGTTCCAATGGGACCTCCTCGGAAGTGTACTTTTTCGAATAAAAAAATAATTTTGAAAATCGGTCCACAATTGACGGAGAAATCGGTGAACATACATTAAAAAAAAATATACAGTCGAACCGCCTCCTTTTTTGAAGTCAGTTAAAAAATATTTACGATTTTTCAAATCACGATACTCAATTAGGTATGTACGAGTAATTAAGAATGTTCGAATTTTTCGTGACTTTCGTCCTAATAATACAAGAGGTTCAGATCCGTTACAAATTTGAATTTAGGTCGCGAGAAGGTTTGTTTTTTTCCGTTTCGTTATAGCCCCTTAAGACTTACCTAATTAGTTTGTAATTGCACCTGAGCTTTTAATTGACTGCAAGTTGTGCTGAGCATTTTAATGTGGAACTGGAATGTAGTAAATCACGCGATCCCTTCGAATTATGTGAATCTATCTTGCACTTAATCGGTAAAAGAAATTAATAAATTAAACTTTTTATTCACGAGGTAATTAATCAACGTGTTTTGCCATTTACAGAGGCATTACAAATTAAAGAGAATTATCTTAATTACTCAGTACGTTTTTCGTAGAAAACCTTGTACGTTTACAAGCTTTAATCTTTTCCACCGGCTCTCTCGATACATTTAAAAAATGATAACCTAACAATACGTTATGAAGAAACTTTTGTCGCTTCGGTTCTTTAGTATTTAGTAATCAGATTCGATTTTAGAATCACTTAAAGTCCCATCTGCAAAATTAATTGGAACTATGCGGGCGCGCCGGAATGCCTCCATGATATCTAAAAGCACACGCATACATATACAAGTACGGTTCTCTCATCGTTATGCCTTATACACATATATAGATATAAGTAGCCATTGAATCACCGGTGTAATTATAGAAGTGGGGGATTGGCTGCGATGCGGCCGTGTGGGACAGAGACGAGTGCAGTTTTCGCCGCAAGCGGGACAGAGAGCGGTGCTAACAAGAGGCTCGTTCGTCCGTTTGATCGACACCGCCGCGGCGCGGGCGCGGGAAGCTGTCTGAGATGCATTCTTCTTGTAAAGTTCAACTATATATTTGGCTGTCCCGTACCTTGTGGGCCACATTGTACAGTTATGTACCCATAACTGATAATAACCAAATCGATTTTCCACGTGACTGCTTTAACGTGTTATTTTAATTAGAGAAATACGCGTTACCGAACTTTATGCTTGCTTAAATTTGCATAATACATTTAAAAATTGTAAGCAAACACGAGAATTTACTAATAAATAAGTTGCTAATGAGCAAATAATGGTATTTGCAAAGTCGGAAGGCGAAATTTTAGCGGTCAAGTTTGCGCCATACAAAAGACTTCAACGCGTTCACGCTGCATGATAGCGCACGTTCACAAAGAGAAGTAGGTACGTACTATTTCTGTTTTTGCATAATTATTTCAATATCAACCGCGGTTTACATTTCCTATATTTTAATGAACTGTTTTTGTTTATTGAAATGATTTTTATTGTATTCTTTAATAAACCAAAGAAATATATTTTGCGACGGTTATTTCCAGAAATATGTTCCTACAAAAAAGTAGATTGCTTTAATCGATTAATGGTTTCGCCAGCAAAACTAGTAATATCTACTAACTGAAGTTATTACGACAAAGAGTAGACACATATTAGACTATGTTCACAGGTGTCTATAAATAAACTCTACCGTGCACTGCTACGCAGTGAGAGTCACTGAGTTATTTGACAGTTCTTGATAGTCTGATAGTTCTTAAAAGTAACTTTGGGCAGTTGGACGCTAGGTGGATTTTCAGAATAAAGGGTTGATTTAAATCACAATTCATTTTTTATTTTTAGCCTTTTGAATCCCCCTGCATATTTTCTTGGGCCTACCACGCGGTCGCCGCTTGTTTGGAACCCATTCCGTGGTGCCTTTTACCTATAGTTCCTTTGCCATACGACTAACGTGTCCAGCGCAGTCCCCCTTTAATTTAGCGAATTTCAGATTTTGACGTAATTTAGATTTTAAATCACTATAAGTATATAAAAAAGGCCGTACCTGTTTTAACAGAACAGTGTATGTAGGAGCGGCTCTCATAGAAGACCCAGTCGAAGCCTGCTTCAACCGCCAGTCTCGCGAGCATGCCGTATTTGCTCCGGTCCCTGTCGCTGGTGGTCAGATCAACTGCTCTTCCCTCGTAGTGGAGTGAGTTTTCTAAATGAGAGTTCTCCTCGTCCCATCCCTCGATGACTCGCAACCGGACGCCCGGCCACTGGTTCATAACGCTGATCGCTAGTGTGTTCAGCTTTTCTTTGCATCTCTGGAAAATACAGGAAGGTAAATTTTAGTACCTACGTCATTTAGGATTCTAAGAATCATAAGATTTTAGTTTTATTTATGGTGAGGTTTTAGAATTAGATAGATAGATAATGCTTTATTGTATACCACAATTTTAACTAGACACGTCGAAATAAATAAATAAATAAAATAAATATTGCTGGACATTTCACACAGCGCTATCTAGCCCAAATTAAGCAGAGCTTGTACTATGGGAACCAGATAACTGATAGAATACTTATTTACATTTTTTTTTGTAAATACATACTTATAACATATATAGAAACAACCAGACCCGGAACAAATATCTGTAGATCATGCAAACATTTGTTCCGCAGCGGGGATCGAACCCGCTACCTCCTGCGTCTCAGCCGGCTATTCGCCCACTGCACCACGGAGGTTGTAAATATTATATTATATAATATTATATTGGTATTCTTCCAAAAATTCAACTTTAAACTTACATTTAACTTTGTTCTTAGTGTGTGTCGTAGTCATTTTTAATTTACGAAGATTATTTGATTTGGTTATTTACATACACTTTAGCGCCTTTGCATATGTTTGTTCATATATTATTTATAGAATAATTTAAAATAAACATTTAATCCCAAGTAATATTTCAAATATGTAGTAGTAGCTACAGGCTGTGTAGGCGCTACAGTGATTGTAGTTTTTGGTGCCTATAACAAAGGGAATTCTATTATGGGGGTCAATATTATAAATAAATAAATAATGCTGGACGTTTCACACACGCCATTTATCCCCAAAGTAAGCAAAGCTTGTACTACCAGAACCAGATAACTGATAGAATACATGTAAACAATTTTTTTTAGTAAATGTCATACTTTTTATATAGGAAAATAACCAAACCTGGAACAAATATCTGTAGATCATGCAAACATTTGTCCCGCAGCGGGAACCGAACGCGCGAAAGGTCGCGAAGGAACAGCCAGTAAAATTGACGTTTGAAAGTGATCCTTGTGATTTTAATGAATAAAAATATTTGACTTTGACTTTGACCCGCTACCTCCTGCGTCTCAGCCTGCTATTCGCCCACTGCGCCACAAAGGTCGTAAACATACATACTAGTTTCCGCCAGTAGCTTCACACGGTTCATAATTTATAAATTATTCTAATGGACTTAAGGGATATTACTATATCCAGTGATGTTACTGTCTGCATTGATGATGATGAAAATAATTCCAAGAATTAAATAGAAACAACATTTCAGCACTACCAGTCATCAATTTCTCCACCAAAAGCGAGTGACAGCAGAAAACAAACATGTCAAAATATTGGGTGTCATGAAGATTTTTTTAGTACTTGCGTTAGATGTTTTATTCTTCAGTATTGGGATCATTTTATAAATGATGTTTCATGTGAACACCATTTTATACGTCGAGCAGAATCTCCGAGTATCTTGATGGATAAAGAATCTTATCAACAATTAGTGCCAGAGAGTTCTCAAGTCGATGATGCTCAAGCAATTCATATTCTAGGTCTAAGAACACTTAATAAAGAAGGAAACCGCATTGTACACTCCCAAATGCCAGTTCCAGTTGCTTATGAAGATTATGGTGCTTTTAAGGGCGTAGACCGCCGCTTCAATCCCTCCCAAGTGCCAGTCTCAGAGGCTTTTGAAGATTATCGTGCTTCTGAGGATGTAGACCGCCGCCTTAATCCTTCCCAAATGCCAGTTCTAGAAGAGTTCGAAGTTGATGGGGCTCCAAGAGAAGTCGAAAGGCCAAGGAAAGAAAATATAGATAAGAAGAAACGAAATAAACTCATGAAAGATATGGGACGCAGATACGTCAAAATGTCAGTTACGTCACTTAGTCAAACAAGCGACGACATGTACATATACATTTTCAGCTTAGACAGTAAGTAGCTTAGGGCGTAGGCACATGCCATTTTATATACGCCGTGTGCATAGTGCTCTAACAACCAAATATCCAAACTTTCGCATTTATATTATAAGTGTGATGAATGATTGTTTGTGTGCTACTCATTATTGAATTCTTGCATCATCTCGCCGCGCGTCTCGACACACAAACTGTCTAAGATCTTGCTAAGAAGAAAATCTGATGTACTCTCTTCAATATTGTTGTTGTTTGAGACATACTGAGCGCCGTTGGTCGCTAACAATCTGTGGCGATAAAACTTATCTAATAACCAGCTCTAGAGTCTTACAAAACGTTTGCAAAAAACGCATTCAAATTAGCATCTCGAAAAGGGTATTAGACAGTTAAGCAAAGTTACATTATATTTTTTATTGCAATTTATGTAATCTTAATTAATAATAAATCATACTTTAATTAGTATAAAATGTGTGACATCCAAAGATTGCCTGGAAGAAATCGCTTTCAGCGATAAGGCCGCCCATTGTACTTTATTTAGCATAAATTAGTTTTTTAAGCATTCCTGGTGTACGATAAAGAATTATTCTATTATATTCTTTCTATTCTACATGTAAGCACAGTTTATCCAAGTAACTATTGACACTTTATTCGACTAAGTGGGCAAAGTAGAAAACTTGGAACTAAACAAGATGAGTGAGTTATTGTATTGTTTAATTCGATCAAACAGTTCTGTGAAATCTGCGTATGAATACAAAATAAGGAACTTCCAGTTATATCTTATGACCATAACCTACAGCAATAGTAGCAGAATTTATCGAAATTATTTGCAAAGTTGTGTCAATATGAATAACGAATCACGTAAATTATAACAATTTTCTGAGCACCTGCGCGCTAATTAATACGTAAGAACAATCATATTATTTGCAGTATCCTTTACGAAGAAACAATGCACGTTATCCATGACATGCAACGATCTTATTGTTTACACCCACTATTGAAACACCAATGTGCTAACAAATTGACAAACGTTGCCGACCTAGTCCAGAGCCGGACGACACAGGATGTCGGCCGTTTTGTCCTTAAAGAATAAATCAAATTAAAACACGCCACACAAAAGGATCGACACAATTTTGTTTGTAAAATATCTCTGCGGGACTAATAAAGGAAATGTCAAAATATTTATAAAGAAATGCGGACAATGCACTGCACTGCGTGTCTGCATTGTGGTGCGATGTCAACTCACTCTTAATACACCGAGTGCTCGTGTCTATGCAGATATGTTCAAAAAAAATCCGAGATTGACGTAACGAATTGAGAGCCCAGCCCGTGGGGCGCCCCGCCTGGCGAGTATTCGCTCACATTCATCGACAAACACTTTAGAGAACCGTTCATAATTATTTCTACGAATATTCAACCGCCTAATAAAGAGTTGCCAGAACTATGACATGTTTGAAATTGCTTGCGATTCATTGTTTTTTAGCATCGTAAACATCAGTGACAAGTATTACTCCGGCACAATTCATCGCAAATGGAAGAATCCGTGACGAAAATTCTTCATTTTGTATCAATTTGTTCGAGGAAATAGTACGTGAAGGCAGTGGGTAGTGAACCCGGGTACCGGTCGGCATGATGCTACGGCGAGGTGCGGGGGGCGAACGCTCAGGAAGCACCGTGTTTGCTTCTCCGCAGACGTCTCGGTCCGCACTAAAACAATCGAATGCTAAATGCTTGTTCAAACTCTTGCCGCATTTAAACGTGGGAACACATCGGTGGCGCAATTAAAATCTTGCACCCATAAGAATGCTTGCATTCCTTCTTACTGACAACTCATAATATTTGATGTCCTTTAAAAATATGCAGCTATACAATGTATACGTAATGTATAAACAAGATAAATTTACTTTCAATCAGACTATATTGTAGCAGAAATAGGCTAGTTGTCAACCCATGGACAGGAGAGCCATAGAAATATGATTTTATCCGATAGCCCAGTCGTATTTCAATAGATAGATAATCCATTAGCGCGGTACATAGTCGTCGGGCGACGTGGCAGGTTATTATAAATTCATTATGCATATTTTTAGTAAACAAGCTGTCGATCACAATGCTTGGGCGCAGCGGGACGTCGGCCTCCGACACTCCGTCCCTCTGACTCCACTCCGGTGCCGATGCCTGTACCTACGTGCCCTAATATCGGAATTATCATCCACTCGGCATGCGCCTACATAAATAAATATGTAAACTCCTTCCAATAACAAGCGAACATTAAACAAGTTTTTGTCAAGACGTCGACTTACGTAAATTTATATTCGCAAATTATCAAATTACACCACATCAAAAGCTCATATTCAATTATATTGATTGACAAAAAATATAATAAGCGTAACGAATACCTAAGGTCAAGTTTTGATGCGAACCGAGCTACCTGAACCGGTGGCGGTGGTGAGCGCGCACTCGCAACTCGCGACGCATAATGAAGGCCGCCCGATGCCAAAACGAGCAAGACGCAAGGATCATCGCACTGAAACAGATCGGCTGTAACTCGAGCAATGCGCCTCTGCTCTGCACCATACGAACGCGCAACAAGTACAGCTCTCAACGTTGCGCCACCGCCATGAGCCACCCTGAACGACAACTCATACTCTACCTACGGTTTCATTCGCCACCTCGTGGCGACTCAGACTAGCCGCCAATTTATTACCCACCTCCCTCTGTGACTTTTACAATATATTACGATAATTAAATAGCTCTTTACATTCCTTAACACATGGTTTTTTTATACCTCTGACTCGAAAAGAACCGACCAATGCTGACTGGTTTTTGATGTTCAATTTTTTGGTCTTTTGTGGAAACCACAACGAATAGTTTAAGGGCATTTTTTGTGATGCCGACCGTTCGTTTTGTAAACGCAAACCCACAGAGTGTAACTTGGCTCAACTCGCCGCCGCCGCCGCCGCCGCCGCCGCCGCCGACCGTACCAGCGCATAGCGCGGAGGCGAGTTAGCGGAATACCTGTCCGGGACTCGGCATTTCAGCACAGCCAGCGACTGTAGGTATCATTATTTAAATTTAAAATTGTCACAAGCCGCCTTCGAAATGAAGTGTACGATAATCGATGATTTTATTGGCCGTATTATACTGGACAAGGACATTGTAATGATTTCAAATATTACAATATTGAAATATAAAGGCATATTTTGTTTAAAATAAAGATCTGTTTAGACCGTTCGACAGCTATAACAGCACAAAGGGATACTCGTACTTTAGTTAAAATAAGATCGCTTATATTTGATTTTTATAGCCTGCCTTATATCCCATCGTGTGATACCTGCAAAAATAACGCGTTCCGAAAATGTTTGGTTGATTCAAGTTAAACAGCATTTTGGGCGCTACAAAGTATAAATTAGGCGGCATAATGCCCGAGTTTTGGAATACCTAACACTTTTTTTACAGCGATGGAATATTTTTTGGCATCGGTAGATGATGAGATAAAGCTGGAAGGGATCATGGCGTCCATTTACAAATAGTTACAAAACCGCAACATGTGAATCATTAGCTCCGCCCGCAGACGCACAATTCATGATTAATAGCTCCTAATGTTAGTTCACCAATTTGTAAATAATATTCAAAATGATTCATTTTACAAGTTTTTCTTTTACAAATTAAATCTCCCTTGATTCAATTTTCATCAAAAAAAATCAATTTATTTGAATAGATATCAGTAATACACGTGTACTACATTTCCAGTGTGTCATTAGTTGTTGAACACATCATAAATATGCATCACGTGGGCTCATCATCTGCATCTGTGTGCTCAAAGTGCTTTACTGTTTGTCTATGAAAAATATCACCTTTTGTTGTCTTTGAACTGCTGTCGACAGTTCTACAGGATGTTTTACCGCAACGGTGTTTAAAATTCTTGAACTTTGATGATTCATGAACTTGTTTTTAATAATTATTAAAATAACGTGATAGAAAACACAAACACATAAATTCGAAGACTGGTGACCCATGCATAGAACCACTGCGAAGCGATTATTATATTATCCCTACATTTGTTACTATAAATCGCTACTATAAATTCTTAATTTCAGAGTGACAATGCAAACGTGTTACTGACTTAATGCAAAGTGGTCAAAAAATAACCATAGAAGGAACATGAGGAATACTCTACGCTTTTTCCCATTGAGCGCTATATTCCGTGTGTAAAGGCATGCTAACGACTACAGTCTACAAGGCTTTTAAGGAGACGCGGGCGCCTTTCACTTGGTCAAAAAAAACTTTTAAAACAAGTCACCGATGTGCGACGTTTGCTTTGGCCACGCACGGTCTTAATTAAATGTTACTCTTCATTCACTCAGTCATGTGTCTACTATAAAATATATATATATATCGCTGGACATTCCACACAGCGCTATCTAGCCCCAAACTAAGCAGAGCTTGTACTATGGGAACCAGATAAATGATAGAACATATATATACTTATAATATTTTGTTATTTATGTTTTGCTTATATATTTTTGTAAATAAATACTTATAATATATAGAAAAACACCCAGACACGGAACAAATATCTGTAGATCATGCAAACATTTGTTCCGCGGCGGGAATTGAACCCACTACCTCCTGCGTCTCAGCCGACTATACGCCCACTGCGCCGCTAAGGAATAGACACTATGACACAATAGAGCTCATTTGATATACTGAATTCATATAGGCGTACGGTTAAGGACATCAAATATAACGGTTTCATACTATTCTGTAGTTAACAATAATTGTCTATAGGGAATGTACCAGGTGTCAATAAACACAGCCTTCTTCTTCATGCATCGGGACCTCAATTGCGGTCCACACCCTTGGGGCCGATCTATTACTTCTCGGCTCAAAATTGTACGTTTTCGGATTGTAATGGCCACGGGACGGATGCGACTCCATTATTTATATTATTGTGATCGCTAATGCGGCTGACGCGGGGTCAATGGCGGAGTCAATGAGAGCATGCTCACTACTTGCAAGTCATCCGAACGAGAGATGAATTCCACGCTTCCGACATCGATCAACTTTTATTGTTATCCTTTGTTTCTCACCATTCCTCTTCTACAGATATATTCGTGTAATACATCTGTGAGCGCGCGTAATGATCCATGTTTTTCTTAGAAAAGTAAACGATTATCGGACCTCATTTTGTAAGGCTATTTTCCCTGTATTGAAAAAACGTAACGAGGCGACAACGGAACGCCCAGAGGTGTGGAGTTGCTTGACTTGACTCGCTATTACCATTTTCGCTAAAACGCGGAAGGCTATAAACATTATCTGGCGTATCGTGCTAATTTACAGCGTCAACCCTCCGAGAGCCGATAACTGCTGTTGATCGATTTGCATCCGTAATTACGTCACTTTTAGCGAGCAGGTGATGAAAACGCGACAAGTACGTGATTGCGGGCGACGATGCACGCCCCTTCCGATGCAACCGGTTGAGAGCTTTTACTTAGTGCGCCGCGCCGCCTGCGCTGCCTGCGCCGCGCTTTGACTATCTCTGCAATCTGCCATGTGCTCAAACACTTCATAAATTATGGTAAAATTATATCTTCTTAAATTGACAGTGCAGCCGCGTCATGAGTATTTTGGTTGTAGGCTGATAGAGCAATTCTAAATAATATGTATTTAATACCGTAATAAAATGAGATATTGATTTATCAGTACATCAAAAGTTCATAATTCGAGAGATGCGTCGCATCGCATTAGATCCAGGAGGCTGCGTAGCGCGCTCACTAATCCCCGGGTACGGTCGGCCGCGAGTGCGATCGACACCTAACAACCTATTCAGATCAAAACTTCAACTTTACACAAAAATAAACCGTCTTTGTTACACCATTGAGAAGCAATCGATGCACTCATTGTTTATCCCTCGCCTAAAGCGGAGTGATCGCGGCGTGGCGCGTGGGAGCAAACCAAACAGTCGCACTCGCATCGAGCTCCACGTCCTCTTTTGCTGACGGTACCGAGAAGGCTCTTGATAATATTTTATAAGACAAATAACCCGATAAAGATGTTTTGACGTGAACCCGTGTTCATTGCTCACACTAAAATGCGTCCACTGAACGAGTATAATAAAATATTTATTCAAAATTTTGTTCTTTCGATCAGAAAAGGAATAAAGGCTCTAATTTAGTGTCAAGTTTATTGGTGGCGAGCGAAGCGTTAAGGCGATCGGTCTGATGTCTATAATGCGTTGACAGGACTTAAGGCGGCAGACTTTACGTAGATCCATTAGCATTGTTTTAAGGGATTAGAGCGGCGCTTACGGGACGCATTGTGGGGCGACAGGTCACGAGACATGCATATTTTTATGACACGTGTCTCTCTATATTAAGAGTTATCAGTATAAAACGACTACTGGCTTGTAAGTTACCGATAACTCGGAACTTTTTTCATGACTATTTTGTATAGCTATTAACGCATAGCTTTTAGTCTCGGACGCGGCTCATATATGGCAGGTATTTCTAGGGTCGCTTGGTTCGAGTCGCGCGTCTGCGGTTAGTATCGTATTACACAAAACACCCAAAAATTTAGATTGTTTTCGTGCTCCAGTCAAAAAACGGTGTCTTCTGTAATTTGACAAAATTACCTGATGAGTGAGGCAATTTTTTATGTGATGTAACCCTAGTAACCGAGCTGAAGGGTTTTGAACCTAATATAGGTAATATTTCTGCTCCGAAAACTTTGACAATCTGCAAAATTATATTGGTAAAGTTGGCCGAGGTATTGGTTTACGTTATAGTAACGCGCATCAATTGATATAATATAAATTAAGAAGACAGTTTGACATCGGACTATGTTGTCGTTTCCGCTTCGCTTCTTTAGCGGAATTCAGCGACATTTTGGTGTAAGGTTTTTTACAGTTAACACCACTTTTATATGCGACAATGGTACCTGTTACTTAAGAAGTGAATTTCACTTTACCTCTCAATGCAAACTGTAGATATTATTCAGAAATTTTCACAATTGGTAGAGCTTTTATTTTAGTTGCTTCTTCTCTTAAAAGTTATAAAAAATAGTGTTCACCATTTGATTTGGTGGCTAGGGCCATTCAGATGATGCGCTTATCATAAAGAGCGAGATAACTCGTCGCGTGTCGTTATTTATTTTGAGGTAGTAACTGTTTTATCGAAGCCCGTCCATTAGATGGGTCTTTTGTGTCGTGAGGGCGTGAGAGCAAATATTTTATTGATTACGCATACTAAACACGGATTTAACATCACTTTTATTTTGATAGATATTGATTTTATAATAATAAATTGATTGTTATTAACGATTTAAGTTCAAAGAATCTATTTAGATTTTTATGAGCATCAACTTAGAAGATTTTTTGTCAAGCTGAGCCAAAGTAGGTAAATTTTAAAGTTATGCAACTTATTTGGATAATTCGACGTTGACTTATCTAAAAATATTTTAGTGATATTGCAATCCATGAGTATGTATTATATTACGGTGACAATTACAATAAAAATCAATCGTATCCAAAAAGTATCAAAATATAAATAGTAAAATAATTCCTACAATCCAACCATTATTTCAGAAGGCAGTCCATCATTTGGAAGAGCCGATTACTTATGCTGCTTATCTGGGAACAATGCTCAGTGTTCAGGTCAAGCATCAGTCAGCCGCTATTGTTCGAAAAGGTCCTGCTTGAGATACGAGAACGCAAATTTATTTTACTTTAATAAAATATTATGAAAATTTGTGACACGGCAGCTTATTCGTAGATGAATGAAGATGGCGATGAATCGTAGAAAATATACCTTTATTTGATCCGAAACAGAAATCATTATTAGTAGAGAAGCAGTGTGTGCACTGTGACATTTGATTGACTTTCCTGAAAAATCTATCTAATATGACCAATCTCAATGATTTTATATAAATTTGCAAGCGGAAAAACTGCAAAAGGTTAGGACACTGGCAATGGCGCAGGAGACGGATAGACAAAACAAATAAACGAATACCAGTTTTAAAGCCAGGCAGTATTTATCTCGCAAATAATTCGGCAGCATCAAAGACACGGTCTTTAAATTAATTATCAATTTGTCGTGGGTGCCAGGCGACATAAATCGATCGGGTAGTCCACATTAGCCACGCTCGAATATGCGATAAGGATAACAAATGCTCAGTTTAACGTTATCTCGACATCGCGGACATGAGAGAGCTTTTTGCCACCACATCCCTACCGAAGGCTTCGATGCAACACCTCCATAAATTATTGCTGCAACTCCAAACATGCTACAAAAACCTAATCCACTTAAGCAGCCTAATTATTTATCTTAAGCCTAATTTATTCTTGAAAAGCTGCTCCATCAGAGTGCTTAACATGCATGATACTACTACGATAAATAGAAGGCTTTAATATGCATGTGCGGCGATAAACGATTAATGGCGAGTTGTGACGTTAAAAAAGCAGTAAAAATTGCAAGTATAAATTATTCAGCCATTACTTACATAGGCGCGTAGGTTACACACCTGTTTGTTATGAATATAAAAATCAACTCGTAATTTAGGGGCTATATTGTCGCTATATTGATTGGGGATATGAAGTAGCGTAAATCAGTCTTAGCCGCCCATGTTTTAAAAATATTTTTAGACTTTCATTTGAAATAATGATATGTATGATATGTTTGACAACCTCCGTGGTGCAGTGAGCGAATAGCCGGCTGAGACGCAGGAGGTAGTGGGTTCGATCCCCGCCGCGGAACAAATGTTTGAATGATCTACAGATATTTGTTACGGGTCTGGTTGTTTCTCTATATATTATAAGTATGTATTTACAAAAAAAATGTATATAAGTATTCTATCAGTTATCTGGTTTCCATAGTACAAGCTCTGCTTAGTTTGGGGCTAGATAGCGCTGTGTGAAATGTCTAGCAATATTATATTATATTATGTATTTATATATTCAAAGTTTGTTGATTCAGTACTTGACTTCCATGAGCAATATGAAGTATATGTATTAAAATTAACATAAATGTAGATTCTAACGCATACATTATTTTCCATTGACACTTTGAAAGGAAAATATCGACACTTATCGGATTATAAATAGGTGTACTATGCTATACTCCAAGGCATATAAGCCAAGACTGCTTGGGATAATTTATAGTTATGTATTCATAATCGTTCAATAAAAATGGCATCCTTTTTCAGCTCAGCTAGGGTATAATTATCGAGGCACGAACGCATGCGAAATTGGGGTCTCGCCTCGGCTTGGCGGTCGTAAATAAACTAAAATGACCGCTGCTGGTGGGAGGAATATTGCGCTAATGAATAAGGCCTGTGGCATGCAGTTAAAGTGAGAAAATGCTGTGTGAAGATAGTGTCTTCAGCACTGGAATTCTATTATTTATATTCGAGTTGTTATCATGGCTGAGAATAACACCAAGTTGCGTTATGTTCTAAGATGGTTTCTACAAATGATTAGACCCTAACTCTAGATGTAGGCTCAATCAATAAAACTGGTACTTTTTAGTTCTTTCCACAGCTTTACTCTCAAATCTAAATACAAGTTACTTTTATTTAGTATAAATGTGTAAGTAACCTAGAAATAAAGCTAAACTCGCAGTTACAACTTGATTTGACACCCCATTTTTATCCCATGGGACCTGATTTATGGTATATAAAGTGCATACGTGTTAATCCAGGTCATAATATACGTACTAGATTTCATCGAAATCAGTTAAACCGTTACGACGTGATTGAGTAACATACAAATAAATAAATACACAAACGTCCAAACTTTCGAATTTATAATAGGTATTAGTGCGATTTTTCAAACACAGTCGAAACGTCGGGATAACAAATAAAAAAGGTACATACGTGATAAATACCCATTTAAATAAGTAATAACTTTTATTTTTTATTTAGGTTATAAATAAAAAAATAAATAAATAAATATTGTTGGACATTTCACACAGCGCTATCTAGCCCCAAACTAAGCAGAGCTTGTACTATGGGAACCAGATAACTGATAGAATACTTATATACTTTTTTGTAAATACATACTTATAATATATAGAAAAACACCCAGACACGAAACAAATACCTGTAGATCATGCAAACATTTGTTCCGCGGCGGGAATCGAACCCGCTACCTCCTGCGTCTCAGCCGGCTATACGCCCACTGCGCCACGGAGGCAGTCAAACATAAACATAACTTCATGTACTTAATTACTATTTCATAGTTTACCTGTAAGTACTGAATATTCACA
Source organism: Philereme transversata (assembly GCA_963924445.1). NCBI lineage: Eukaryota > Metazoa > Arthropoda > Insecta > Lepidoptera > Geometridae > Philereme > Philereme transversata. The sequence continues at coordinate 14,278,150 of OZ004353.1, forward strand.
CAAACTTTCACTTTTAAAATATTGGTAGGCTTGCTTTATTATTTGAAGTCGAATCGGTATGTACAAAGGTTAAATTAATCAGTATCTAAGATAATAAACCGGACTACTAATAAAGAATAAATACTATTCCATTCGCGATGCACAACCATTATCATCTGAATATCAACATTGACGCCCAATCGTGGCAAGGAAAGTATCAATTCATCTCACTTATGCCGCCTCATTTAATATATCATCCAAGCGATCGGATTACACAATTGTAAATAAATGTTCAAAATTACACAACACTACGATTTGAATATGAATAGGTAGGCGCCGAGTAGGCAGGTACATGAAAAAACCGGCCCCGTATGAATACTAGACAAATGTCCCCTCGAAAACACAATGAGTGACCTCAAACCAATCAATTTGCTTTTAAGACATGCTAATTTGAATGTCTAGAGCGCTTTATGCCTATTTAGGTCATGATGAGCTGAATATATGAATAGCAATGTCTTTGTCTCTGTTTATTTTGCTACAAAGAAATCTGAATTAAAACTTTCGATTTCTTTCAATAAACTAGCGAATAAAAGTTCTATGAATAAAAATTCTAGCAAAAATCAACTGTACAATCTGTTCGGTTTTGGGAAAATCCGTAGAAAATTGCACTCTACCAGAAAGCGTTCGACAATTTAATGAAGTGATATTTCGTGCGATTCAAGAATAGGCCCATGTGTGCCCACGATATAAATAAGGGTCTGGTAGGTCTGGTAGTCCCGAGCAGGTAGGTAGTGGCTATTATTTAAATTAATTGGACATAAAACGACGAGCACCGAAAAGAGCGTGTCGACTGTCGTGTCGCGCTAAATCTGCCATTCACTGTCAGATTTTTCATTGTAGTAAATAATAATTGATAATTATCATTGACGAATAAGCTACGCGTTTAAATGATGGACCCATCAGACTAGACCACAAACAAAATCTTGCAAGAACTGTCCATTGTCATATAAAAGTGCTGAGTGCTAGTCTCTACTACTATTAGGAAATATTTTTCATTTTTCATTTGTGTGATTTTACATGTGATTGTAAAGTGAACAGTTGACTCGAAAGAAGAAGAAGAAGCTCATTCCATTAAATGAATGAACTATTATTAACACACACCTTTGGTAATTTTAATTATATTGCATATTTGATACGTTTCCTTCACGGTAACAAATCGCAAAAAACTAACCCTTGCTAGATTTTGAAAGGCTTTGCATTATTCCTGAAACACTACGAAATAAACAACAAGACAAAACGTTGACCTGTCTGAGAAGCCGTGCGTTTAAGGCATGAGGCATCAGTTGCGCAGGAGTCTCCCGTAGCCCGTCGGTCGTGCGATCGTTATCGGACGTCGCCGTGTCGACTTCACAATGCCATCTTTTGTGTTCCGACACGATAATTTATTGCCACCAAACACTGGGCTTACAAACCGACGGAGATAAAACTGCGATTTTTAAATTAATACGGACACGCCCTATGCGATTTTTAAAATATAATTTGTTGTTTTGAAACACATTTTCTTTTTCTTAGTACGGTTTTAAAGTACAGACATGTCGGGTTATAATAAGTCTAATTGTTAATTTTAGGTTTTCGGTTTATCGTGAACAATTATTTAAGCAAGAATTCGCCACAAACGTAGCTAAACTCATTTACGGCGTAGCACAGCTACGGATGGCTACGGATTCTATGGACTCTTTTGCATGATTTCGAGATAGTTTCGCTCGCATTGGAAAAGCGCTTTATTAGGACTTCTACTCGTGTCTTTAACTTAATGAAAATTTCAAAATAGTTAACACGTACTTACGTTTTTTGATCGAGCGAAGCGAGATATCCAACTCAATTTGGACGAGTCGGCGTTGTATGTATGTTTGTCCGAGGATAACTTTCGAAGCGTTGATCTGATCTTCGTGAAATTAATGTGGGGGTTGTTGAGATATTGAGATTCAAGAGGGATAAAAAAAAGGTACTCAATCAGCTCAAATAGGACGTCTAATGACAGGTCTGTGTTAGTACATTTCAACCCTTTATTTTTTAAATTTAGTTTTTGAGTTATTAGCCAAAATAAAAAGTAAACTTTGACGAAATTCACAGGTTACACCAGTTAAACCACAGTGCTGAAATTTGGTATGCGTATGTCGCTTTTGTGACACAAATATAGGGAAAAGTTTAAAATCCCGTTAGTTGTAATTAAATAATAATAAATAAATAAATATTGCTGGACATTTCACACAGCGCTATCTAGCCCAAATTAAGCAGAGCTTGTACTATGGGAACCAGATAACCGATAAAATACTTATATACATTTTTTTTTGTAAATACATACTTATAATATATAGAGAAACAACCAGACCCGGAACAAATATCTGTAGATCATGCAAACATTTGTTCCGCAGCGGGGATCGAACCCGCTACCTCCTGCGTCTCAGCCGGCTATTCGCCCACTGCACCACGGAGGTTGTCAATTGGAATGAAACTGTAGGTCAAGTTATGTTGGTCGAACATTCAGATACTTTACACTGTAACAAGCTTACATGGCACAATTTTAATGGTCAAAGATATTTTAACTTTTTTAAATTTTGTAAGAAGAATTGATTAAATAAATTGAGTGGTTATATGATCAAAGATAGTAGGGGTTGAACACAGTTTCAGTGCCATTACAGTGTGATCGTATTTTCTTCTTAACTGTTAGTTAAGTTAGAAAATAGACAATGTACATGTAAGCCAATAAATAGCTAAACTAAACTAACTAGCTAAAAATGTAAGTTCACAGTTAAATAAAAAGCTTAAGTTATAAAGCTACCGTCCTTTAATGTTCTCCTAAAATCCAGCCCATCCAAAGTTGTCTGGAAGAGATCGCTTTTAGCGATACGACCGCCAATTGTACTATCGCGGTGTTAAATACAAGTGTTTTAAATATGATTTGTTAATTTAAGTGTGGTATACAATAAAGCGTGTTCTATTCTATTCAATTCTATAATGTGTTTGGAGAATGTCAGCTAGGTCGTACGAAGAAACTCATCCAGCGCATATAAAATGCTGGTGTTCGATTCTGTTTTACCATCCCGTGGCGAACTCACATTTCTCTATTTTCTCATAAATAATTATATTCTAATGAATATGTCATCTCGTCACTTTGCAACTCTTCTGTTTGGAATTATTAATAATCAGAAACCGCATACAATCATACGACTTGCCAGTTGATTGCTTTGCCCCAGACACAGAACGACTGCCTTTCGTGGCAGCCACGAAATATTGGAACAACCTACCTGTGCCATTACGAAACTTTAAATCAATATGGTAATTTAAAAAAACCTTTATTTGTTCCACACTTTTTTTTTCACTTTGTTTGGTCGTTATTCCGGGCCTAGTTGATGGGAAATATAATTGCTTATATACTTTTAAGTTACCTACTTCATTTTCAAAGGTCTTTATGATGTGCAATTTACATGCACATCATTTCTGTTTATGAACAACATTAACTGTTGTTTTAATTTGTATTTTGTTTTGTTTATAAGTTATGTTTGTTTGTTGTTATTTACTAGTTCTTATACACCTAGTAATACGCACAACTGATGTTTGACATAGTGGCTGCCCCGCACGCACAAAAATGGCACCACGGAAGACCAGCGCTGTAGTGGTGTAAATTTTATGCCACTACAGCATAATGCTGAGTGGCGACCATTTTTGCTTTCAGAACATTACCATTATATTCTGTACCTATTGTGTTTAATATACCCTTGACAAAACAACGTTTTTTACTTTACTAACTAAATATTAATATCAAATTTTTCAATTATTTCAAAATTCTTTTACAATACTAATTTTCTATAAAAATAAAAATAAATTATTTTTATATACTTTAACCCCCATTAAAATATTTTTGATTAAATTTTTTTTTTATTTGTTTTATTTTTATTTTTATATTTGTTGTGTTTAGCTTGTAAGGTATAATAAAAAAAATTCATTCATTCATTCATCAATGCTAATGTGTAATTGACTGGGATTTTTATTCGCGAGATTTCAGTTTGGGGCCAAGCACTAGTTTAATAGGTTTGACCATCGAATAGGTATTGCAATGTGTTAAATGAAACCTACCTCTAGTACTTTAATACCTCATAAGATCAGTGAAGTATTGGTCATTGAAACAACAATGAAACGTGTAGGTAAATGATTTTGTGGTATTACCCAACTGCGAAATACCGTCGCTGTGTGTAATTAGCTGCGGTTATGCAATACTTTAACAACTACACTAATAAGGTAATTGCAGTATATGACTAAAGTAGGCACTGTGATAAAACATGAGTAAAACGCAATGCGAAATACCCACGTCGACATAAATCAAGAAAGGAAAAATCGTAGAGAAATACTTTGAAACAAATAAAATATGAACGACGACAAGCAAGTCGAGAATGAGTGGGCAGCATGGGAAAAGAGGCAAGAGAGAGGCGCCTCAAATAAATAAATCTAACCTCGCAATTTTAGCGACGCGTACAGTTAAACAATGGATGTACTGCCGTTTAACCATATATGTTTTGTCCATATTTAATTCAGGTGTTTTTTTAAAACCGATCCTACCATTTCCATGCAATATGCATTACTTTATTGCATCAAACAATATGGCGAAGTTTTGGAGAATAAATAAATAATAAATACCATACGAATATGTTAATCTTCATGATTGATATCCCACAAGACTACCCGTCAGAGGCAAGACCAAACATTACATTTTATACAGGCCCACTTTTTGCATAGAAGTTAAGCATTTACGTGACACATGCCTTCGAATGTTGGTTGTGAACATGCCGGTTTCTTCACGATATTTTCCATCACCGCACGTGTAATTGAGCACACACATTTTTCGAGTAGAATAATCCATTGGTTGGATTATTCTTAGTTGTACTACTATGCAGATGATACTATTCCAGGGAGGCTATGGAAGGGGGACGTAATATAATTGTGTCTGAGGTTGAACGCTCATTGAAACGAGTCTCAGAATGGGGACAACCAAATTTTGTCCAATTTAACCCCACAAAAGCTGTAGTATGTGCGTTCACCTCTAAAAAAGCCCCCATTTTGACAGCTCCTTTATTCCAGAACATTCGCCTCGGCTTGGCCAACAACCTCTCAATCCTGGGCATTGATATCTCTAGCGAAGTGCAGTTTAGGGGTCACTTGGAAAGCAAAGCTTCTCTTGCCTCCAAGAAACTTGGTGCACTAAGCAGATCGAAACGGTACTTTATGGCGGGGCAGCATCTTGTGCTCTAAAAAGCTCAAATCCGGCGTCACATGGAGTACTGTTCTCACATCTGGAACGGTGCACTGAAATACCAACTGCAGCCACTAGACTCCTTGCAACGCAGAGCCGTTCGTATCGTAGACAACCCAGTAGTATCTCAGGATCTGGAGCCGCTGAGTCTGCATCGTGCATCGTGACATCGGAACGCTCAGCTTTTTCTATAAAATATATAACGGCGAATGTTCTTAAGAACTGTTTAATTTAATCCCTGCTTCCCACTTTTACCATCGAATATCCCGCACCCGGAAACGAGCTCACCCACATATTGTAGATGCGTCAAAATCTCACACAGTGCGTTTAACCCGCTCGTTTCTTCCACGCACCTGCCAGATGTGGCATGACCTTCCCCGGAGATTTTTCCGGTAGGCTTCAAAATGAAGGCCTTCAAGAGAGATGTAAATAGGGTATTATGTGCTAGGCAACGCGACTGCAGTAATATGACTGCTGTAGGAGTTTATAGGCGGCGGTGACAACTTAACATCGGGAGGCCCGTCAGCTTGTGTGTCCACGAGTTTTAATAATAAAAAAAACTTGGTGCGCGCCCGATTTTCGACGTGCATCAGTTTTGGATAAAACGTTTCTTAACCTGATTTAACTGAATAACCTTTGATCGAATCTTATCTTCTAGCTCTTGATAACAGTACATAAATTAAAGTAAGCAAAAATCAATTTTTTTTTCGCAGTTATTTTGTAACTCTTTTCCTGTCATTTACATGTTCAAACAATTTGGACATCCACAGATATCCGAGTGCATTTCAGGTCAACGCATCGTGAATTTTAATAGTTATGACCGGAGGAGCAGTTGTATTAAAACAATGACCAATAACTTTGTATTTATGTCTCATTGGCCAGCGAGTATACTCAAACGGTACCTTTATCTTTGCTGATTTGAGGAATTCAACAATAAAGTGACGTGTTTGACAGTCTTGTATTTCAATTGCATGACATGTATATGTGGGATGTCATGTCAGTGAAAAGAAAAATCATTGTGTAAAGTTAGTTGCTACTAGGTTATATGAACTTATTATATCTTCATCGTTAGAGTAAATGAGAGCACGTAACATATAATCGATGTTATCATTCGCAAATGCGGAAGTTGAACTTTCTCGCGACAGATTATGTAACATTAAAATAATCACGAACGATTGTGATTGTGCCTTATCGAAGGCACGAAGCCGATCGGTCATAGTCAAAATAATGAGGTACGCACACCGGCCGAGCATAACAATTAAAGCCATTAGTCCATTAATCGCCAACCCGAAGCATTGTTCCCCCGAGGACAATCGTCGCTAGACCAAATAACGCCGGATCAGCTTACTTAAAAACAGAATTACAGAAAACTTAACTATCAATATACCTAGTATTGGGTTTCAAACTGTATCCAGCCACTTCAAGGTAACTCAAAACATTTGGTATTATTTTTAGTAACAGAAATATTATTTTCCCAAAGTTGCAAGTTTCGGTGTATTTTATTTTGATTTGATCGAAAAGTGTTTTAGTTTGAAGAATACTTTGCCCTTTCGTTGAAAAGTAAATGCGCGAGGTAAATAATGTAATATCAAAAACGAATAACTTAGAATCTCAAAATAAGTGAGATGCGAATGGTTTTGAATGGAAGTCAGAGTGGGATGGAAAAACAAGCTGCGTGAGAACAAATCGTATGCGGTTGAGGCTTCACATGGGCCGGCCGTAACCGCGGCCCTATTAATACTGCCATTGCTACAATAGAAATGCGTTCCTATTGCGCGGTAGTCTTTAAATTAGCCTTATGTCAAAAGGCGTAATTCGAAACCGAGGTGTTCGTAGAAACCGTATTTATAGAAAGTTAAAGAGGCCGCAGAATTAAAATTCTGCCATTGGGATTCTACTTAAAATTACTCCGAGATATAGTTTTTAAAATGTATGCTAATATTATTACCGTATCCACTGTGCATGCATAAACCTGTCGTATGTGGCGATTAGCTAATGCCCCTGGCTCCACCCGTACAAAATTAGAAATGCTCTCCTAAAGGAGCTTCATACTCATCTGGAATGTAAAAGCTGTTATGGTAATCCTGGTCATGCGACCCTTGTGTGCCATCAACCCGGGCGCTTCAGAAGTACAAACGACCTTTAAACACACTTTCACATTTCCATTAGGTGTTTAAAATATAAAACCGCTTGACTGATAGGAAATTCTTTACGATGCATTGTTTCTTGATTAGCAATAAGCAAATGTTTAATGTTTTCAGTCACTGTTATGTGCATGCGCACAAACTGCTGCCTACCCACTTTTCACTGTTAGTAAACAAGCAAGAAATATGCAACGATTGGTTGCGACAGTGCCGGCCGTATGTACGCCAATTGTTTGCGAACATTCTCCGACTCAGAGGCGGATCATAAACTTTCCAACATACGAACGTACGCACCGATGCCTTCCCATATAAACAATAAACCCATAAACCAAAACCAATTACATGCCTTGAAGCGCAATTTACAAAAAGCTTTAAAAAAATCTATAAAAGCACTTGAATTCACTTCGGGATTCGAATTCAAATTCCTGGAACATGTTATTGTAACAGTGATTAAAATGCAAAAATTTAGTAAATATAATTTTCCAAACACCTGAACACATTAACCTGAATGGGTCGGAATGTAGAACGTTAGAGGGGAACGTTCATGAAGCTCGAAACAGGTGAAACTCAGCGGAAACATTTGATACAATGTAAGCGAAATTGTGATGAGAAAATGTGTTTATTGATGTTGAACAAGGTGTTTAGTTTATCCTATTTTCTGTAGGAGCATTCACCGGCGTTAGTCACGAAGGCGAGTTAGCATTTCCCTTGAACTCGACCGCTTGGCAAAGCACTGTGTTCATGGTCGCCTACGTAGAGCCAATACGTAGTTGCATTAACAACTGGAAGCTATTACTTGATAATGTCTCTATTTACTACAGTGCTCAAGTGTTTCTGCATAAAATTTACGTTGTAAGCTTGCTGAATAGCTTTTTGGAAAAGATTTGCTTTTACCGAACCGAACATATCAACTATTTGCACTAAAAACGGGATATTTACTATGATTTGTGAGTTTTTTAATATCCCGATATTTAGTACAAAATGTGTTCAAAAGTTATCAAATATGGATACAGTAAAAAATAACAAATAATGAAGGTAGACAATGTTATAGAATTCAATTTTTGACCAAGCGAAGTGAGATCTCCAAATCAACTTGGGCAAATCGGCGTTGTATGTATGTATGTATGTATGTTTGTCCGAGGATAACTTTCGAACCGTTTATCCGATCATCGTGAAATTTGGTATATAGGTAGGTAATGATGGCACAATTTTGGTGTGACTCAATGAGCTAAAAATGTTGGGGGATTGTTGAGATATTGGGGTTCAAGAGGGGTAAAAAAAATTAAAATGTAACTATAAGGTCAAGTGGGACGTCAAATGAAAGGTCTTCATTAGTACATTTCAACCCTGTTTTTTTTTTAGTTTAATCCTTGTAGTTTTTGAGTAATTATCCATAATATAAACGGAACTTTGACAAAATTCACAGGGTACACCAGTGACCCCACAGTGCTGAAATTTGGTATTCGTGTAGCTTTATTGACATAAATATAGGCAAAAGTCTGAAATCCAAATTAACTGCAATTTCTACCCCAAAAAAGCATAACCAAATAATAACATGAACTCCCGTTACCTGTAATTTGAATGAAACTGTAGGTCAAGTTATTTGGTTATGCATTTCGTGGCACTATTTTGATAGTCAAAGATTACGAATAATATTTTTTTGTTTTTATGGGAGACTCGCGAGATCTCAGTTCGGGGCGAACCACTAGTTATTAATAAAGGAGATCCTAAGAATGTGTAGTTGCAATCAGTCCATATGGTTGCAATTTGGCTGTATATATGTAAGTACTCCTATGTTAGTAATAATCTAAACAATTGAATCATGATAGGCGCTCACATCCACTACAAAAGTATCCTGGCTTCTTAGAAGATTTTAATGTCTAAGTATTAATGAAAGTTGTTATTTAAAAGCTAATTTGATAAAGTCAAAGCAATTCGTAACTTCTGGAGAAGATATGTTAATATGTTATTCTTGTTATGTATCATCTCTTAACTAATAATACGTACTGAATGACACATGTAACGTGCAATCCATAGGTTTGAATAATGATTAAAATTAAACGCTTACAAATAGAGAAAGTGAATATATTTTGCAACTCATTCATAGCACACTTATCGATTAGGTATATTCGTTGAGACAAAAGTGATTCATAAACAAAAGTTACTAAAGGATGGTTACAATAACAAAGCTCGATACATTCGCACATCCCCGCGAATTGACTCTGGCGAACTTACACAAGAATGCACTTTACCTTCCGAAGAGGTCTCAATCGGTAATTTTTTATATGTTATTACGAACGACAATCTGCGATATACATGACACACGACATCGAAAGATTAATTTGCGATGTGGCAGAATGTCACTTTAATTAATGATCGACCATTGTCTCATAAGTGACGTCATTTTATGCAAGCCTCCACAATGTCATCTGATTTTATTCATTTCAAGTCAAAAACATCGTGTTTGCAATATAGAAAAGGGTTGAACAATAATTCATAATGATTAATGGTTTTTATCTAACAATTATGTTTAATCAATACGTATTCTACATTGGTTTACTTATTGGGTTCGAAACATTTGCTACACACCTACCGACGCCTAATAAAATGAGCAATAATGATAATAGATTGTGGATACATAAAGCGTCGTATATCAATCAACTTGATACGCTTCTTGGTAATAACCACAGAGGGTCGCTTGCCTGATCAATTCGGTCATTCCGTACATACAGTGGGTTAAAGGCTTGGCTCAAGTTATACTATCATATTTCAATAGCTTTTAACGCATATAGATGTTCTGTATGTGTATTCTGCCCGTCCTTACCTATGGTGCCCAAACTTGGTCATTGACGGAATCTCAAAAGTCCAAATACAATTTCAATTACACGCTGCGTTCCATGGCTCTTTGGCAAGGTTTGCAAACCTTGGCAAAGAGCCATGGAACGCAGCGTGTTAGGGGTAAAGAGAATCGACAGGGTCCGCAATACCACACTGCGCGCGAAGACCTTCGCCGGCATCGCAGATGTTGGCGATAAGACTGCCAGGCTGAAGTGGGACTGTGCCCGTAGCCAAATTACATTCGCCACGAATCTATTCGATTTCTACATACATTTGTTGTCGCTGAATCACGTGGTATTTCTATAGCATGTATCAAATCCCATACATTTTCGGACTTATCGACTAGCGTCATCGCTAAACGACTGTAACTTGGCTAAGCCCTCTGGGCGGGTCACGTCAGTCGTATGGTCACAGACAAATGGGCAACAGTCGTCACTCAATGGGTGCCAGCAGATGGGCGTCGAAGCCGGAGCAGGCCGAGGAAACGTTGGCGTGACGACCTCGATGCATTCCAAGATGGCTGGTGGGACGTGGCGAGTGATCGTGAGATGTGGAGGAACATGGGGGAGACCTTTACCCAGCAGTGGGAAAGTATAGGTTAAAAAAAAAGATGTTCTGATGCCTGCAACTAGTTCTTAAGTAGCTTAAGTAGTAGAAAGTTTTGTGATAAGGGTAGGTAAACTTTCTACCAACAAGAGGCCTCGATACAGAGCCGTAATAATTACTGTAATGGAAACATATTGTATGTAGGCACCAGTGACCGCTGTTCTTGAGTTTAGCTGACCACAGCCAGGGCAGCATCGGTCGCTGACCCGGCACACCCTGTGCACCTCGCGACAATTTGTCTCACAATCAAAATCGTTTATAGGCGTTAAATCGCCTCTTAAATTGTACCATAAAGAAGATGCAGAGATCTCGTAAAATGTTAACGCACTTTGTGAAATCGTCATAGTTCTGAGAGCAGAAACTGCGAAAACACTGAATTTCCTATCAGTTCTATTTTCGACCTTCTGATCAATTTATTTTATTTTAGTCATCATCGAATAACTTACTCAGACCAAAAATCTACGCCCAAAATAAATTGCGAGAAGCTCCTGTAGTACTGTGTATTCAATTTGAAGCTATCGACATCAAACAAAGATATGCGGATACTTTATTTGGACATGTCCGTGTGTGTGCTGGCCGGCGATGTCTTGAATAGTCATATTTAAGCGTTAAGTATGCGTGTCTTTTAGAGGACTGTCAGTGTTACAAAGGTCTGTCGGCCAGAACAGCGTTGGGTGGAGCTAATAAACTATTTGAGTAGAGCCTCGTGTTGACACTGGCGTTTCACACCTGAACAATGCTTCTCGTTTGCATTAATGTAAATTAGGTTAGGCCCGCCACAGCCACCGCCGCGCCTACATTCAATTAGACGTGCTCGAAGTAGCGCATGTGTGCATATGTAAACGCACCACGTGTAGCGTGTGCCTAACAACTTCCACACGATGCCCGAACAACTGATGCAATCGCAGCTTTCAACGGTAATTATTGTATCAAGCTCGTAGCTATTGATTTTTCACGTAATCTTTAATCTCCGCGTTTCAAGCTTGTCTTTCTCCAATAAAGGTACTTATCGATCTTATCGAAGCTCGAAATTGCGTTTAACCGGCCTTATCATAATTTTATGGCATATAATTTAATATTCATTAGATAGATCTTAGCAATATTTCAAAGCCTTATACAATATACAGCTTCGCAATCTTAGCGTAAGTTTTTGATGCAATTTATTTTTACATGTGATACAGTGTTGTATTGAAATGTAAACTTAAATGCGTTTGTCTTATCAAAACTGTTTGTTTGATAACTGCACTGCTGAAAGATCCGTTATTCGCTTCCTTCAGTGCACTGGCTTCATTCCAAGGCAATTCGCCACCATTGCTTCAACTTGCCAGTTTAACTCCAGTTAAATCTTATGTCTGATTTCATGACATCCTCATAAATATTTTAAGCAACATTTCCATTCATTGTCTAGCTAGAACATAACAGTTCGCTTCATTTCTTTATAGAGAAAGATCATAGATAATATCAGTTCAATAGGATCAGATAGTAGTCGCACAATCCCGTCGAGAAATATAGTTGCGATAATTTAGCCAATTCATAATTTTGGTTGAATCAAAACAATGAGAATTCTTTCGAGAATTAGCTACTCAACTAAAAATAAGGTGCGCGTTGGAGGCCGGTGGTGTCAAAGACTGGGCTTCTGTTCAACGTCCGTCATCGCAGCCAGCGCGCGCGCCGATCGCGTAAACACCGCGCACCGACCGACAACGCCGCCCGCGCCCCTCCGCGCCCCTCCGCGCACCAAACATTTGCGTTTTTACAATACTTCCTGTAAAAATTTTATGAATAAACAAATGTTGACGACCCTTTTAATTGCCGTATAAGATCAGCGTTCGAGAAACCTTGCGAAATCTAACGCAAAAAAATCAATAAAACGCACCATTAACATTTCCGAACGTCACAAATCACACCAACAAAATGCGAGATCTGTAACCGAAAAAGATCTATGTTGGGAATTATTTTTTTATAGTGAAGCGGACGAGTCGCACGCGCGGCTCGATTGTGGTTGTGTGGTCCTCGCTAGCCACTTTGTAAATAGCGCGGTTTACCTTTTTCAACTTTTGTGTTTTGTTACCTTTTGTGCTGTTGTAGAGCCAATATTACCATAGCTATTTAGGCTCTTTGGATAAATAAATACGCCATTTATCATGATAGATAACCGATGCACGTGAACGTCGTCGCGTCACTGCCTTCAGATGCGGTGGATAACGAGCGGTCAAAACAATAATGTGGTGATTTATCTTTGCATTGTTTCCTACGAATAACAGCTTTTATAGATTCTTTATAGTTTGGGGAAGGATGTTTATAATTTCATAAGAAAACAACATTTAGGTAGAAGTCCTACGCCATTCATGAAACATTTTGTTTATCACTCAATTTATCATGAGTTTCAAAAATATTTACTCAACATCTTTTTGTAGTATCATTTGTAGATTTGTGCACCTACAAGACAAGGAAGCTGCACCTTTCCACTTATTTGTATATAATCAGTTTTATACTAATCTCTTAAGTGCCATCAAATACTCGTATCAAGACCCTTTCATCAATTTATGTTTTTAAAGTTTACCGCTACAATTATTATTGTTACTAATACAATTTATGTCCCATAGATAGCAGATCTAACAATATCCTGTAAGAATGCGAGCGTCATCGGACCCATATCCAATTGTAGCACAATAAATTCACTCAAACCGCAGGCTATTTCACAATATTTGTATCGGGCGTATTACGACGCGACAAAAAAGGCCGAAAGGGCGGGTGAATGAAGGGAAGGTAAATAAATATAAATAAAGGCAGGGGCGCGGGGGATCGGCGTCCCGCGGCGCCTGCGCAGCCTGCGACTGCGGCGTAGATGCAAGCCTTAAATAGATTTTTCCACTTAGCAAAGTGAGGGTATACGAGAGGTTGCATTTTGAATGTATAATCTGATTTTACTTGGCAGGTGGATTGTAGAAGATTTACTTTTTGCTGTATTACTAGATTCTTTTCCTTTAAACTTGTTACCTAACCATCAAAATCTTGAACGGATTTAAAATATCTTTAAAATAAATGGTCCAAAATGGAGTGAAATCAAACCCCTTAAAACCGATTAAAAATATCAATGTTACAAGAAAATTACGCTGTAAAATTCAATTACAAGCTTTGTTCTCCATGTCGCTGTCACGCATCATTAAATAGCACCAATGAGAATCGTTAAAGTATGGTCGTTGGTCGCCTGTGCTTCGCCCGCAATCATGTTCGAAACCAATTACAGCCCTGTGCTCGGTAACGTGCTTTTATTGGGTGAAGGATTTTAAGTGCTGCTCGACACGCTGAGTCCGGCCCTGTCTTTTTAACGGCCACTTAACTTTTGGCAAGTGAAAACTATTTGACGATGTAAAAATCCTTGATTTGGGACATTGTTTTCAATAAGTTCATTTTATCTTTAGAAAGATAGAATTCGAGCAAATATTTTTGAAATTTTTAAAATACTTATTTGTTTTTCATTTGCCGTAAATTCTAAAATTCTGAATCCCAACAAAAAAGTTGCTCACGGACGAGTAAATGCTTATAACTATACTTATAAAATAAACGTGATAAGTTTGTAGTTTCTTAGTTTGTCTGTTTGTAGGGGGTAATAACAGAAACTACACTTTCCCTGAGTGCTATAGGGTATATTTTATTTTGTTCAAATCCGTACGAAGCCGGTGTGGGTCAGTATCTAATATTTAATGTAAACCTATTATAATGATTGGTTCATTCAGGGTGAATCACCTTTACAACATTTCATATGCAATAGATCAGTGTTGCGAAACTGAGGAAGAGAATGTGTGTACCGTTTGGAAACGATAAATCAACGAAAGCCATCGATATATACAAAACGGATTACATTACAAGTACGTAAACACTGCATTTCCTCAGTGTAATTTCACAAGTGTATTACGAACCATATCCATCAGGTAAGATTAGTAAGGAGGCACTTGAGCAACTCATTCTAGATAAAGGGATAATAAAGCCAGCTAGCTTAGACATTTTAGTATTCAAATAAGGAAAACTCATGGAAACTTTTCGATATATCCCTTAAATTTAAATAATGTATGTATTATAAAATAAGTATGTATTTACAAAAAAATTTACTTCAATATTCAATCAGGTATCTGGTCCCATAGTACAAGCTTTGCTTAGTTTAGGACTTGATAGCATAAAAAACTTAATTTAGCACGGAGAGTATATTTCAGCAATTTTATCAGTTTATAATCTATAAAAAATTATTGATTAAACTAAACATTTTGACAAGTTCTAATTATCTGTATAAGTAAGTCCTGTGTAATTTTTATGCCAGCATTTTTGTGAAACATCTCTATTCCTAATTCTTATACCTACAAGTACTTCTAATACCTTCAACCACTCTCGTAACCGTACAAAAATAATATTTACATTTGATCGTATAAATGAAAAATGTAACGAAACTCTAAATAAAAAACCGGCCAAGTGCGAGTTGGACTCGCGCACGAAGGGTTCCGTATCTATAAAAATGGCAAAAAAATCATGTTTGTTGTATGGGAGTCCCCTTAAATATTCATTTTATTCTGTTTTAAGTATTTGTCGTTATAGCGGCAACAGAAATACATCAAATTAGAAATTCAGCAATTTTATCAGTTTATAATCTATAAAAAATTATTGATTAAACTAAACATTTTGACAAGTTCTAATTATCTGTATAAGTAAGTCTTGTGTAATTTTTATGCCAGCCTTTTAGTGAAACATCTTTATTCCTAATTCTTATACCTACTTCTAATACCTTCAACCACTCTAGTAACTTAAATATCGTACGAAAAAAAATATTTACATTTGATCTGTATAAATGAAAAATGTAACGAAACTCTAAATAAAAAACCGGCCAAGTGCGAGTTGGACTCGCGCACGAAGGGTTCCGTACCATTATCTATAAAAACGGCAAAAAAATCATGTTTGTTGTATGGGAGCCCGCTTAAATATCATTTTATTCTGTTTTAAGTATTTGTTGTTATAGCGGCAACAGAAATACATTAGCTGTGAAAATTTGAACTGTCTAACTATCACGTTTCATGAGATACATACAGCCTGGTGACAGACAGACAGACAGACAGCGGAGTCTTAGAAATAGAGTCCCGTTTTACCCTTTGGGTACGGAACCTTAAAAACCGCATACTAAAGTAAATAAATAAATATTGCTGGATATTTCACACAGTGTTATCTAGCCCCAAACTAAGCAGAGCTTGTACTATGGGAACCAGATAACTGATAGAATACTTAAATACTTTTTTTGTAAATACATACTTATAATATATAGAAACACAGCCAGACCCGGAACAAATATCTGTAGATCATGCAAACATTTGTTCCGCGGCGAGAATCGAACCCGCTACCTCCTGCGTCAAGTGTAACCGATGTATTTTTAAAATCGTATCCAAATAGATTATTTTTAAATATTTCAAACCACTTTTACTAAGAAAACTGTCGTGATTTATTTCAAACGCTATTATAATGGGAATAACTGTTATACGGGAATTATTGTCGGTCGTAACACCATAAAAAAGGAATATATCCTGTTATAATAATAATAATTTCAAACCACTATCAGATGTGCTATGAAAAATTACCGGGTGAACACATGAGCCATAAATTCCGTAGCAACCAACCAATCCTTTAAAATAACAACGTTAAACCAATGGCCCATTTCACTACAGTATTATAGTCCCTTCAATTTACGATCGATGTATCAAAAATAAATATTAAGGTGCCAAAACAATCATAACTAAAAAATATCGGATTATATAGATGAGAAGCTTCTCTTGGGATTGAAATTGCTCCAACTCGTTCAAAATGTTACAATTTAAACGTAATTTATTTTCTGTATTGTTATGTATTTTAAAAGGATCATTTAAAAAAACAACCAGCCTTGTTTCTTGCCTTTTTTCGCGATGGAACAGGCAGTAAAATTGACGTTTCAAAGTGATCCTTGTGATTTTAATGAATAAAAATATTTTACTTTGACTTTGATCATTGTATTCATAACTTCTACATAAAATTCTTTATAAACTACTGAAAATCCGGGTCAGATTTCAATGATCCCAAAAAATTCTGAAAGTTACAACAAAACGCAGGGGTGTTTTAAGATCTAGATGCGGTTATGTTGCACAAACTAAAAAAAAATATGTTTGACAGTACTAAAATAGTTTTTGTTTCATATGTACAGATCGTATAAATAACGTAGTAATTTTAGTGACTAAATTTTAGTGTTTAAACTAAATTGAATTTAGTTTGTGCCAACAAAATTGAAACTTTGTCAAAATTTTCTACATTTTCACGTCAATTTTTAAAATGTTTGTAAAAGCAAGTTTGATTTAAAAGGTTACCTTATGTGAAGAAACATTTTGCAACATGATAACACTAAGTAACATTCTTTAACTTAACTATATTTTATATTACGTGTTTTATTGTGTTCGACATTAAATGAAAACACAAGTAGGGCTTCATACATCATGTAAGTAGGTACCTGTCAAGCTGGCTAAGTTGTCGTCGCAAAGGCTCCGGTGATTTACGTTAAAAATTGTTTATTAGAAATGTATGTATCGATTACTGGATAAATATTCAAGGCACCGGTATTAAACCCACCTCTAAAATCAGTTAATGCGATTCCGGATGTGTGTTTTAAACTAATGTCGTACGTAACAAAACAGGTTGTATATACTTTTTATATCCATTGTAGCTCGCTAACATACTTGTAAACGGTGCTCCACAAAATTCGGTGTGGTCGCTAATGAGGCAAGTTACTTTAGTTGTTCCGTTTGTTTGTCATTCCGTGGCCCGTGCCTCTTAGCATTGACTGAGGTTTGACAGATAAGACCAAGATAACCACCACCAGCTGGCTTTACGACAAATATTTGCAGCAGTAATTAAAACAAACGCGGCTCCGGCACACGAGTCTCGTGCAAACACTCGACGCCGCTTTTTGCGACGGCTTTTTAATATTTATTTTCTTTGGGATAACTTGAAGGACTTAGACGTGCCTAGATATTTTAGCCTTTAAACAACTCAAAAAACTATTTTTTAAATAATTTAATTGGTTCTATTTCCGAACGCTTTACTTCGAAGTGGATCGAGCTAAAGAAGGAAATCTTTTAACATCGTAGCACAAATCTATAGATTGGGATTAATTGAGGAATTGAAAGTGATTTGCTATTCTAGCTTTAGAACATCTCAGATCTCAAAAAACCTCTATTTAAAAGAGTTTCGTCAGGTCTACCTTCAAACAAAAGTTTTCTAAGCAAAATCGTAGCAATAATCTGTTGGTACATTAGGTTCTAGTGTTGCACATTACTCACGAGACGAGACTCACGCGAAGGTATTAGCACACTGTGTTTGCATATATCACAACTGTTTACGTTACAGAGAGAGATGCAAATCGTTAATTTATCGCCACTTTAAGAAGCAACTATATCTATAAAGTAAACCGCAAACACGGGGGTTCAAAGACCTATCACTTGGGTTTGGCGTGTGTTTGAACAAGTGTTCAGGCAGGTTGCGAACGTTAGAGGGCTTCTATACTAGTTAGCTAAGGAATTTTTGGTCCAGCCACATACTATAAAACCGCAGGAGTAAAGGTTAAACATAAAGCCATATTTTGTCAGTTATGACGTCGATAATTTTTTACTGATCCCACTAATATTATAAATGCGAATGTTTGTATGTATGTTTGGATGTTTGTTACTCTTTCACGTCGGAACGGCTGAACCGATTTCGATGAAATTTGGTATGTATGTAGATTATAACCTTTTTTTTTACGTGGAGGAATCCTCATGGATACCGCTCTGAACCCAGGGAGCGGTCTGTCGGACTCCTACCGGCTAAACCTCCACGGCGTTTCTCCGCTCGCTGTATGCCGGGGACACGGGAACAGAGAACATTCTTCCGCGAATGTAGATTATAACCTGGATTAACACATACGCTACTTTTTATCCCATAAATCAGGTCCCATGGAATAAAAATGGGGTGTCAAGTTTCTATTGAAAAAATATTTTGAGCTTCGTTACACTTTACCCAAGTTTATCTTTATTTCTAGGTTATCTACACAATTAGTAGTGTAACGCGGACTAAGTCGCGGGCAACAGCTAGTTTAACACAATTTTGAATAAAAAAATCAAAAAGATACATTATTTTTTCTACACTTCTTTAATTAATTTATACGGGTTTTTTTTTTTGTTCCGTGACATACCTATTATAAAATTATAAAATTTATCATAATCATATCAGTCACAGGGTGTCCACTGCTGAACACAGGCCTCACCAGTAGATTTCCAAAGCGACCGCTCTCGTGCGGCCTGCACCCAACCCACGAACCTTTATAAGAACCTGTACAGAGATATTATAAATTTGATATTCTCTTATTATAATCAACTTAGGCAAATCGGCATTGATGTACGTATGTGTATATGTATGCTTGTTTGTCCGAGGATAACTTTCGAAGCGTTGATCCGATCATCGTGAAATTTGATACATAGGTAGGTAGTGATGGCACAATTTTGGTGTGACTAAATCAGCTAAAAATGTGGGGGGGTTGTTGAGATATTGGGGTTCAAGAGGGGTAAAAAAAATTAAAATGAGGCTATTAGGTCAAATGAGTCGTCAAATGAAAGGTACTAAAAATAAGGTAATGAAAGGTAATTAGTACATTTCGATCCCGTTTTTATTTTTAATAAAAATTTTGTAGCTTTTGAGTTATCAGCCATAATAAAAACTAAATTTTTACAAAATTCACAGGGTACACCAGTGACCCCACAGTGCTGTAATTTGGTATGCGTGTAGCTTAAGTATCACAAATATAGGCAAAAGTCTGAAATACAGTAAAACTGCAATTTGTACCCCAAAAAAGAATAACCAAAATTTGGTTGTTCTTTTTTGGGTACAAATTGCAGTTTTACTGTATTTCAGACTTTTGCCTATATTTGTAAATACATGAACTTCTTTCTTTCTTTCTTTTAATGAAACTGTAGGTCAAGTAGGTTGGTTATATATTTCGTGGCACTATTTTATTAGTCAAAGATTAAAGCCGGCTTGCACAATAATCCCTAAACGTATTTAGCGACTAAACATGTTTAAATTTTATGTATTTGTATGATTTGACAATTCATTAAATCATATTTAGCCACTAAATACGTTTAGGCGTCGTTGCGCCAGTCGCCCTTAGAATATTTGTTTTTGTGTTTTGGGAGACTCGCGAGATCTCAGTTCGGGAAACCACTAGTATTTTATAAAATAAACTTACCTGAATAAAATCGGAAAACATTTCACACAACTAAATGTTTAGATGAATGCTTCAATATGAAATCGTCTTTACTTATGATTTTGAATTTACATAGCAGACTGGCATTGGCTAACTATTTACCTACTTAGGAGTAATAACCCATGTGTAGTTACTACAAAAGCAGTACAGTAGATATTTTTGGAAATCTTAATTTCATGCAGGTTCTTTGTCAAAATATTTATCTAACCTAGATTCAGGTCTTCTTACGAAAGGCCTATTGTTTCAAAATAATATTTTATTAATAGTAAAATAAATTAGACGCTAATTTTAGTAAAAACCTATTCATATTAAAATCAATGGGCAGTCCAGTCGGCACTGCCTTCAATGCGATTACACATTTTGGATACTTAAGTGTTGAAATATTCTGTTGCTCAACTAGGGCAATAAATTTGTTTGAAATGAAGTGTTTATATCTGTCTTTATTAATAGCTGGACGAGTGATTCCACTACCCACAGCTCTAATCTCATGTTTACTATCAGATTATCTTGCATTACGAATGTAACTGGCACAACTTCAATGCTCATAAAAGTATTTTTCTAAAACAAATACCTTCCCTAATCTTTTACAATGAATGAGCATATAACTTTATTTGTGTTTGTATAAGATTAACCTTTGATGAAAACGCGATGTTAATATGCGGCTGTTAGAGATGTTTATAACATTTTACAGCGTTGTAAACCCACCGTAGAATTTTAGGATTAATTTGATTATGGTCAATTATTCATGAAACGATCAGGCCTCGTTCCGTTTTTTATCCTGCGCTAATAAGCCGAAAAGTATCTAATTATGGCGGCGGTGTCTTTGCTGACAACAAATTAAACCACTTTAGCGTATCAACAGCCAATGAATTAAAATCAATATTAACAATCGATAATTAAGTGGCTTTAAAGCGATGCCTTTGTATAAAACGTTTGTTTTATACCAATTTTACTTGTTTTATCTGGATGGGATCGGAAATTTGGAACATCTAACCGGATTTAACGGAAATTTTGAATCTAACGTATAAAAGAGAATAATGGCAAGGCAAAATCATCATCACAATGAAATACAAAAACGTAGATAAATAGAGTGTCGTCTGCACAGCGTCATAGCGCTATCTGCGCGTGCGCCATGCCGCAGTAAAAGCTCATTGTAACTTGAGCCTCAAATACGAAATTGAATAATGCTGACCTATCCCGCGACCGCCTTACCCATAAATCACCAAGATATTTATGTCCCCCATCCCCGCACACTTTCCGCACCCCTCACAATCCCAGCGCTATTCGCGTCCAGCGATTTACAATATTAAATAAAAACTAACATAAAACTGGTAAGTAATTCAAATTGGAATCTGAGGAGTGCAGGCGCAATGCGGTCGGATTCCTATTCTGCGGTTTGCAATACTAGCCGAGTGAATGGTGTCCATTCTTAGAATGGAAAAAGTGATAGTTATTCTCCCTATATGCATAAACCAGGGGTGCATCTGCTCGGTTTGAAAATAAATAATTGGTTACTCGACCGCAGTAGAACAGCCAGCGAGCGTATGTAGCCTATTCGTAGACATATGGTTTTAAAATACTATGCGGGGTTTGTGGGCTGGACCTCAGCAACTAAGTGAAATTCTAAATCTAAACGCAGATAAATATACCACACAATATTTTACAATGTATGAAAATGTAAATGCACGCGATTGTTTGTAAATAAAGATTATAAACTAGTTGAAGCAGTATTCAATCTTGAACTGTCACCGTCAAGTTACGAAATGCAAGAACCGACGGAAAGAGCACAGCATTTATCTCCGAAGCATCTGGCATGTAACGTACCGCTTCCCGTGCGCATTAGCTTTACTTATATTCCCTCTTATTTATGAGAAATAAATAATACTATTAGACGGAGATACCGATTCCTGATAAAAAGTGGGCCCGAGTTAAATGGGAGGCTCGGTGGAGGCAGAAAGAAAGTAATGGAGGCGCATCAAACCGGTTTGGAGATTTTTACGAATGCAAGGCTGGTGAGTCGGCCGGGCTATGTGCAGCCCGGGGCGAGCACATAACATCTACGCTGGATTCGCGTCGACCTTTCTTCCACGCACACAGCGCCGCCGACACGCGGCTACAGCCCTCGTCCGATTATTATCTGCACATAACTGGATTCCACGTAAAGATACCTACGTACACATGCTCATTAAAATATTTGCGTAGGTACGATTTGTTCATACGTCCGAGTCATTATTTGCGAGCGGCGAACAATAGCTTGCCACTATTTCAGGATTTAGGGTGAGTAGGATCGAAATATGATCAGAGTATCGTAAAACTAGTTTTGGTTCGGAAGTATAAACACTTGTCAGCCTGTTGGTCGGTCGGCTACTTCAATTGACATTGCTGCAACTTGCTACAATCAGAAATAGCAGGTTTCATAAACATGTCACAATCAATTTTCGCGAGTTGTTTGATGAATGCTAATGTAGTTTTTGCGACTGACATGTTCGACGTGAGGGTTTCACCCACATTTGCTTACCACTATGGTGTTATCTAACATTATTGTTATGATGCTGCAAAAGTGTCCACCGAAATAAAAAATGCGTTTAATTGCAGTTTATAGTAGTGAAGCCTTTTTTTATTTAAAAGTAATTTAAAACCCCAAAGTTACCCCTCAGATTAGCTCCTGTGACATAAAACAATTTGAACTTTCAGTTAAGTTTGATTTTATGAGGCGGCTAATTATAAACGGCTAAGAAGGATGTGGGTTACAAACTGACCTACATCATCCAGGAAATAGTAACACTTATCGCCCTACTATGGACAAATGGCCGTCGAACTAGCAAATCGCTTACAAAATGGATATGGGGGAGACATTGATGTTTCAGTGCCATTCGTTTGCAAGTTTATTCATCGACTGATACCTACTTGTCTAGAATGTTTAGCCCTCGATGGTTTATGGTGAATGTTTGTTTGTCAACTTGTGTTTGGCCACCTCCATGGTGCAGTGGGTGAATAGCCGGCTCAGACGCAGGAGGTAGTGGGTTTGATTCTCGCCGCGGAACAAGTGTTTGCATGATCTACAGATATTTATTCCAGGTCTGGTTGTTTCTCTATATATTATAAGTATGTATTTACAAAAAAGAAATGTATATAAGTATTCTATCAGTTATCTGGTTCCCATAGTACAAGTCCTACTTAGTTTGGGGCTAGATAGCGCTGTGTGAAATGTCCAGCATTATTTATTTATTTATTAGAGCGAGGCCAAGCAAATATGCGATAAGATGGTTCGATTCCTATACAAATATTCCGTGGCGTAAAAGTAATTAATGAAAGTGAGCTATTTTATTGATTTAGCGACAATAAAGACGTAAATAATTGCTACGCATATGTTTAGACATTTCTGCTGTTCAGTTATCTAATGAATCGCCAACAGTATTGTGGTTTTTTCAAAGATAAATAATTTCCTTATTTATCTTTGAAAAACCAACAATCCCTTAATTGTTTCTTTAATATTTAATTCCAGTCTTAAAGCCGTAACACCGTATGATTTTTTTTTATGTTGATTATAAATTTATAAGATAATTTTTAGAAATATAAGGCCTAATATTTGTTTCTTGTACTTAACGTTTTTGGCAAAATTAAAATAATTATTTTGGATATTTAAGCGGCTTCTTTGTCGGCATATATTAAATACTAGCTTCCACCCGCGGCTTCGTACGCGTGGTTTGTCAACTTTCAACATACAAACATAACTAAACAAACATCCAAACTTTCACGTTAATATTATAAATGCGAAAGTTTGTTTGTTTGTTACTTGAACCGATTTCGATGAAAGGTATATACGTAGATTATAACCTGGATCACCACATAGGCTACCATTTATCCCATAAATCAGTTTCCATGGGATAAAAATGGGGTATCAAAGTTTCTATACAAAAATGATTTTGGTCTTTGTTACCCTTCACGCCAAAACCACTGAAGGGATTGGGCACAAACTTTGCAAAAGTTTAGTTCTAGACCTAGAATAACACATAGGCTACCTTTTATCCCATAAATCAGTTCCCATGGGTTAATAATAGGGTGTCAAGTCAAGTTGCAACAGCGAGTTTAGCTTCATTTCTAGGTTACCTATATATTTAGTAGTGTAACGCGTACGAAGTCGCGGGCAACAGCTAGTTCATAATATATTAAATATGATTGCATATAAAGGTCTCCACACGGCTATCAATTACTCATGTAATAGCACATTGTTTTACAAGGGCTGTAAGCGATCTATTGTACACCCGAGATGTTTTGGCGTACGAGCGAGCGAACGCGAGCGAGGATGTAGATAAAATCAAGGGTATTATTAATCGCTTACACCCGAGTATAACACATAACTTTTCATTACGAATGCGCAAAAATTAATAAAGTCTTTATAAAACAGGTTGTTTCTAAAAAAATATATGCTTTCCCGGGATCCATTGGTTTTTTTTGTCCTCTTTAATTTTCAAATAGAAATAAGGATTTGTCATGGAGGTTGTATTTTATTACAGCTTAGTATGAATGTGGCCTCATTCATTTTTAAAAAGAAATAAGGATTGGTCATTGAGATTGTATATCATTTTAGCATATTATGAATAATTCCATTCATAATAGGCTCATTGGAGCCTCATTCTATTTTCATATTTACTTACGGCCCTAGGGCTGTAAATCGGATTTATGGAGCCGATATCGAGTTTACAATTACCAACTTTCAGAACATGAAAACTTAATTATCATCGATAACTTTGTCAATGCTAATCAAATATACCTACATTGCTAGGTAAATAAATAGCATTCGTGTCGGTTAGTTCTAAAATTGGAATTCCCATTAAATAGATGATTCTAGGATATTTTACTGTAAATTGAATGTGCCGTGTGCTGCGAACCCTTTTCATAGCAGATAATGTGATGTATGAAACTCGATTTAAAGGTGCCGAGCTACGCTGCGGCTGATTGTACCTGCGTATCCTCAGTCTTTAGGTTAGTACCTACTTACACGCGTAAAATACCTGATTCATAGGACACACTGAATCAGGTACTTTTCGCGTGAGAACATAGGTATTTACTAAACAGAATAGGAACAGAGATGTTTAGGTAAATTACGTTGGTGCCTAAATCCAAATGAGTCAGATTATAACATACTTGCACTATTGTCAGTTATGCAACAAGTTATGTTAACTAAATTTTATAACACATAAAAAAATATTTTGGTTTTCATATGAAAAGATATTTTGCTAATTTTAACATTCCCAATGGGCCTTTTTACGTTACTGTAAACAATTTTTTTTGTAAGTAATATATTTTCTAAACGGCCCATGAAGAGAATAAATAAACACATCGACTTTATTTATGTGAAGGCGCTGATTGGATAATAGTTTCCTTAAATTTATCGGTATAGTGTTTCGATAACTGTCGTAAAAATTATTTAAAAAAATTACGTTAATGATGGTGCAGGAAAAAACTTCAATGACTGCAGTGAAAGCTTGATACTCCAAGCAACCTAATTAAACATTTACAACAATAAGTAAAAAGTTGTGAAATGTTAAAGATGAAATGCGCAAAAAATGCAACGACCCTCAACAATAATAAGTTTCCCGTAAGTTGTCTTTATATTTATACAAAGCGCCCTGAATGACATGACAACGTACGACGCTGAATGCCTTCGACACCAACTTTTATGACGGGCATATATTCACCGAAAATGGCATCAAAATTGAAAAGAATTCATCATTCATCAATTAGTTACAGTCAAAACGTTTGTTGACAAAGCCTGCGTAATTGCAGTGCTACAATCGAGACACTCGCTACGAAGCTACCGTAACGCCCGCAATTTGTGTCCATTGTTCCCCGCGTAATGTTTACACCGGCCGATTGTCCCTATCCGCGCACTGAGGTGTTTTCAAAACAACGGCGAATTTATTGTTTTTCGATATCCACAGCATCCAGAAAACCTAACGGAAGTGCACATACAACTCATTATTTGAATTCCACACGAGGAGCTTTCACGTGAACATCGTTTCATTCTACCAACGAAGATTTTCCTCCCCATACATACGCAACCCTTTGTAAGATGAAAAAAATACTTGTGAAAGAAAACTCACCTGGGTCATCAGGCGATCTGCACCCGTTCCCTCGTCATCCTTAAAGTCGATGTCAGGGTTATAGTTCGGCACTAAGTCTTTGAACCTCTCGTCGTCTCTGGTGATGCGGCCCTCGGGGGGACCGCTGGCAGTATTCCTGTTCTCGCTGTAATTGGGGTCGTGTTGGCCGAAGACCAGGGGCGTGATGCGGCGCACACCCGTGCGACGGGTGAAGCCGCGGCCCGGGCCGCACGCCGCCGCCGCGCCCAGCCACAGTAGCACCAGCGACAGCCTCATCTCGCAGACATCACTCCACACGCGCTCGACGCACGACCACCGCACGCCGCGATCTGAGCGACACTGGGAGCGAGGTCGAGGCGCGCTGCACCACCGGCACGTGAGGCTGCATCCCTTGCCATCCGCCCGCGCCCGGCCCGGCCCGGACGCGGCCCGGACGCGGCCCGGCACGCCCGCGCGCCACCACCGTGATTCCGCTGCCCGCTGCCCGCTGCTCGCTTCCACTGCCGAAGGATCGCTGCCCTCGCCCGTCGCACATTGCATCTTGCAAGCATTGCACATGCTTTTAAGAGATTACAAAAATTATAACAACTTTCCTCAATTTGCTAAAAATAAAACAGTTTTAATTATCTGTTATAGGTTGAAAATTAATCAATTTTTTTTTAATGTAAAAATGCTTTGATTAATTTTGGTAACATAACTATAATGACTTATAAAATATATCAAAGCTACGATTGCTGTTTTGTCAGTCTCCCAGCCATGGTGGTTTTGTTCATGAGGTTAAATAATTAAAGCAACTGGAATTTCCGAAACAACTTTGGTTAAACTTCTTAGGTTAGTCAGTCTATTAATCTGTAAATGTTAAAATATTGATTTAGTACTAAAATAGTAACATGGTCACAATACTCGTATGGACAACTAAGTACTATAACAACAGTCATGCATGCATACAGATCAAATGCAGTCTGAAAACCCCACAATTACATGTGTGAATAAGTTGTTAGAGGAGATTATGAAAATCCCCACATCCCATTTCTGTTGGGATAATATCCACACACTATCCCAACATAAATAGGAAAAATCTTGTTAAGTATACCTAGGTATAACATAGTTTTCTTAACATCCATTTGTTTACAGAAACTACTAAGAACATCTTAATCAATTTGTGTGGATGGTGTGAAGGAAAACGTTGTATGCAGTAAATCTTGGCCTAAGCCTATAAACTTACGCATCGTGGCATTAAGTGATTCGACCGCCAACATGACACTACGCAAATCCAATAATCACGGAGTTTTATTGCCTACTAAAATACTGAGGACTTTCTGATCGAAAATTGTAACTATGAACCAACCCGAGACTTATGAATAACTAAACATATCTAACGAATTATAGAATGGAATAATTTTGCTGAATAAGTAAAATTTTGTTCTGACTCGGCATTTCAACCAAAATACTTAAAATCTCTTTTCAAGGGCAAGAATTAATAAAAATCGTGTCTATAATTTGTTTTGAAATATTTTGATATATCATTAATGCGATTACGTTTTATCCTAACTATTCAATGGTTCCATGATTTTAAAACCATTTCAAAATATTTCAAGCCTAGACGGGACTTGAACCCGCAACATTCCTCTTGATACGAGGATGCATTAACCAATTGAGCTTTCCGTAAGTGTTCGTATAATACTATAAAAATAAAAATACTATCCAAAGGTTGTCTGGAAGAGATCGTTTTGAGCGATAAGACGTTAAAGTCTCAGTATTTAATTTTCATAAATTTCGGTCGTATTTTATTTTTCTGTGTTGCTTCAATAAAGAGTTTCTCATCGTAGTCTTTACTATTGGTAGGTATCTAATGAACTAATAAAAATTCGGTAACCTTACGGCAATCCTATGTATAATGTACTGCTAGATCAACCTAAGTATTTCGAATCTATTAATATTAACATACAAAGTAGGTTTAAAGTACCCATTAGCCATTTTACCGACCCTCTATCGCTAAGACAAAGTAGACAAAACTCTTTTCAATTTTGACCCAGAAAAGTAAATTTATACACACATTTCCATAACACAGTACGATCCCATTTACGAAGAAAGCATAGTCGGTGCCTGTTTGCCGGCTCCGACGACGGTGTTTGCCGGGATTTAGGACACATCCGCCAGATTCCACATTCGTCAGTTTTTTTGAAGTTATACTTCTTTTGGCGCGATGGAGAAAAATGATGAGAGTGAATTTTTACTATGCGCGCGCACACCGACACCTAAATTTAACAGCATGAAGTTAGTTCTAGGTGGTATGAAAATTGATAACTATGTTCAAGTTGTATATTCTAGTATTTTATATGTAGAACACGTGTTTCGTAAGGGTACAATTAAACAGTGTGAATAAATAAATATTATTTTGGTGTTTTTATTAAATCAATTTCATATACGACGGTGATACTAATAATTTATTATTTATTTTTCCATACGCCAAAGAAGTATAACTTCTAACGCGTGTACATAAGTACACACACTCTTTTTTTTCCTCTAATGAAACTATAATCTTCATGATTTCTCATTCGATAGATTCCATTAATATTCAGGAATGTACCTCACTCACTCAGCACATTTGGTACACACGGCTACACATCAAACTATACATTTCCAGACTATGCTGATCTCTCATTGTACGGAAAACCTACATAATGCGAGGTCAGCTTATACTGGAAAAATATAGCTTGAGGTGTAGCCGTGTGTACCATTCATATCACGCTCACGATTAGTTCCATAATGAAACTGTTTATATTGATTAATTATATGCTATGAAGTTTTATAAAACAAACTGAATTGGTATATGAACAAATATTACAAAATAATCAGTTTGAAATATGTGCTACAAATCATTTTCGTTTCCTATCGATTGCACCTCGTAGCAGTACACAGGGCAGCTTACGGCGCGGGCTGGCCCTACGCCTGCGTTCAGTATACGCAGGCACCCTGTTATCTCTGTAAAATAGCCTTATTTAGGGCTATTCGTAAACGGGGAAGTCATGTGAACAATAAAGTGCATAATACGTTCATAAATTAACTCGCACACTTCTTATAGTTTGTTTTTCTGTTGGTTGTGTCTCCATTCTTAAAGAAGAAATTCTTAGAGAGAAAATTCTGCAGTAGCAATAATAGGGTAATGTGTAGGTACGTCATAACACTAATTTATACCCACTACGAGTATGTATACAAGAAAGAAGAAACTGTTATAGAAAAGCTTACGTGTTTGTAGGAGTTCGACTGTGTTTGCCTGACAGCGAACTTGTCTTCTAGATGCACTCTTAATTAAAACGTAGAACCAAAACTACTAAATATCGTTGAGTATTTTTTTTTCATATAAATTGTGAGATGGACGGAATACAGCGATATGATCATAGGAAGCTTCAAAATGAATATTATATATTAGAAGACGATTTCAAAAAGTTATCTATCACACTACTATTATAAATGCGAAAGTTTGGATGTGTGTTTATATATTTATTTGTTTGTTACTCAATTAGGTCGTAACGGCTGAACCAATTCCGATGAAATTTAGCAGGTATGCACGTAGATTATAACCTGGATTAACACTCAGGCTATTTTGTATCCCATTAATCAGATCCCATGGGATAAAAATGGGGTGTCAAGTCAAGTTGCAACAGCGAGTTTAGCTTTCTTTGTAGGTTACATACCCATTTAGTAGTGTAACGCATACGAAGTCGCGGGCAACATCTACTATATTAATACGTGAAGAGATGTACCTCTTTTTAAGCTTATTCTCCGTGGGTGCGGAGGAGTCTAAGATTTTGCTGAATTAAAGTTAAGCTAAAATTACGGTTGATAACTGGCAATTACTAGGTATTCATCTCAGATTAAACAAAAGGTTAAATTAAAGATTAAAAACCTTTTGTTTAATCTGAGGTATTCGTATAGAAAATGAACCGATTTAAACTGCAGTCCGGCTTATTAAGTTTGTTTCACTGTTTTTTTTTCTAGTGTGCTATTTTATCAATTAAGTATTTATCTATCATTGAAATAGTTACAATGCGGTTTTCCTATTGTTTTGCACTTTGGCATGACTTCAAGAAAGGTACATTACCTATATACCTATTAGTAAGGCTGATTATGAGGCATTGCAATATCAGATTAACTTATCTGGTTCGACATATCGCCTATTTTGTAAAAGAATTGATGTTTTTTTATTCTGTTCTAAAAGTCGAAAAGTATTTTTTTTATCTCTAATGCTTTAAAATTTCAATTTAAAATAATTACCACTCACTGACTGACTCACTGACATGTTTGTTCTCCCAGATGCCCCCTCGTAGGGTCAAAATGTTTGGTGGGATCGTATAGAGGGAGTTCCGATGAGTTGGGAATAAATCCTAAAGTACCCCTTTTGTCCCCCATTCGCTCCCATCGACCTCGTATCTCGGAAAGTATAGGTCTTAGAGCGTTGGTGCAAAAACTAATGTTGCTGAGGTCATTTTTTTATATCCGGATCCATGAAAAAAAAATTGTCTTTCATACAAAAAAAAATTGTCCCATACAAAATATTTCTGTATGAATACCGTAAACCGTATATTTCGTTTGCCGTAATTTTCATACTGTTCTTGTAGGGAGCCCACGGCTTGTGTGTACTATAAAATTACTGTAAATTTGCTTGATTCTATATAATGGTGGTGGAGGGACATGAGATAACTTTCATAGTTTTTGCAAAGGTCATCATCATCATTTTGGAACATCCAATTTTTTTTTTTTTTTTTTAGTATGCAACGTTCATCATGTTTATTTTGGAACATCCACATTTTTTTAATTATGCCTCATCCACAATGATCACTTTGGAACGTCAATTATTATTTTTTATTATGCAACATCCACTGTGTTCATTTTGGTACATCATTTTTTTTAATTATGCCTCACCCACAATGATCACTTTGGAACGTCAATTTTTTTTTTTTATTATGCATCATCCACTGTGATCATTTTGGAACATCATTTTATTTTCAATTATGCCTCATCCACTATGATCACTTTGGAACGTCAATTTTTTTTTTTTTATTATGCAACATCCACTGTGATATTTTGGTACATCATTTTTTTTAATTATGCCTCATCCACAATGATCACTTTGGAACGTCAATTACATTTTTTTTTATTATGCAACATCCACTGTGATCATTTTGGTACATCATTTTTTTAATTAGGCTTCATCCACAATGATCACTTTGGAACGTCAATTTTTATTTTATTATGCAACATCCACTGTGATCATTTTGGTACATAATTTTTTTTAAATATGCCTCATCCACAATGATCACTTTGGAACGTCAATTATCATTTTTTTTTATGCAACATCCACTGTGATCATTTTGGTACATCATTTTTTTAATTACGCCTCATCCACAATGATCACTTTGGAACGTCAATTTTTTTTTAATTATGCATCATCCACTGTGATCATTTTGGTACATCATTTTTTTTTAATTATGCCTCATCCACAATGATCACTTTGGAACGTCAATTATTTTTTTTTATTATGCAACATCCACTGTGATCATTTTGGTACATCATTTTTTTTTAATTATGCCTTATCCACAATGATCACTTTGGAACGTCAATTTTTTTTTTTATTATGCAACATCCACTGTGATCATTTTGGTACATAATTTTTTTTTAAATATGCCTCATCCACAATGATCACTTTGGAACGTCAATTTTTTTTCTTATTATGCATCATCCACTGTGATCATTTTGGAACATCATTTTTTTTAAATTATGCCTCATCCACATGATCATTTTGGAACGTCAATTTTTTTTATTATGCAACATCCACTGTGATCATTTTGGAAAATCAATTTTTTTTTGTAGCACAAATTTTTGGTGGAATCGTTATTTTACGGTCATCATCGCCCTTGCCATCATTTTGAATTCTTCTCTCACTTCCTTTTCGTTTTCGAATGTTTCTTCCACATTGATATCCTCTTTAATTGTTTCTATAACTTCGAAATCCTCTTTGATGGCATTTTTACTTCTATATACTTTTGAATTGTTTTTTCTATTTTTATATTTTCTTCAATTACTTCTCTTACTTCAATATCGACTCTACAAAATTATGGGTTTAAATACAAATCTTAAATCGCTCGTATCTTCTAAACGGGAAAAGTTACCCCCAGCAAACTTTTACAAAATATTGGTACTAATTTTTGGTGGAATAGTTTTTTTAATACCATCATTGCCCTTGAGATCCTTTTTGAATGCTTCTCTTACTTCGTCTTCTGCTTTGAATGCTTCTTTCACCTCGATATCCTCTATTTTTGCTTCTTCCACTTTGATATCCTTTTTAATTGCTTTTTCTACTTATATATTTTCTTAATTGCTTCTTTTACTACAATTTCCACTCTACAAAATTATGGGTTTTAATACAAATCTTAAATCGCTCGTATCTTCTAAACGGGAACAGTTACGCCTAGCAAACTTTTACAAAATATTGGTACAAATTTTTGGTCGAATATTTTTTTTATTACCATCATTGATCTTGACATCCTTTTTGAATGCTTCTTTCACCTCGATATCCTCTATTTTTGCTTCTTCCACTTTGGTATCCTTTTTAATTGCTTTTTCTACTTATATATTTTCTTAATTGCTTCTTTTACTACAATTTCCACTTTACCAAATTATGGGTTTTAATACAAATCTTAAATCGCTCGTATCTTCTAAACGGGAAGAGTTACGCCTAGCAAACTTTTACAAAATATTGGTACAAATTTTTGGTGGAATAGTTATTTTAATACCATCATTGCCCTTGACATCCGTTTTGAATGCTTCTCTTACTTCGTCTTCCACTTTAAATGCTTCTTTCACCTCGATATCCTCTATTTTTGCTTCTTCCACCTTGAGATCCTTTTTAATTGCTTTATCTACTTATATATTTTCTTCAATTGCTTCTTTTACTTCAATTCCCACTCTACAAAATTATAAGTTTTAATACAAATCTTAAATAGCTGGTATCTTCTAAACGGGAACAGTTACTCCTAGCAAACTTTTACAAAATATTGGTTCAAATTTTTGGTCGAATAGTTTTTTTATTACCATCATTGCTCTTGACATCCTTTTTGAATGCTTCTCTCACTTGGTCTTCCTCCTTGAATGCTTCTTTCACCTCGATATCCGCTATTTTTGCTTCTTCCACTTTGATACCCTTTTTAATGCCTTTTTCTACTTATATGTCTTCTTCAATTGCTTCTTTTACTTCAATTTCCACTCCACAGAATTATGGGTTTTCATACAAAACTTAAATCGCTCGTATCTTTTAAACGGGAAGAGATAGCTCGAGGAAACTTTTACAAAATATTAGTATAAGTTTCTGGTGAAACCGTTTTTTATTTTTATCCTTGTCCTCGACGACTTTTACTCAATTTCAATTTTTTCTTTAATTGTTTCTGCTACTTCGATATCCTATTTGATTGCTTCTTTCACTTCAATATCCTCTTTGATTGCTTCTTCCACTTCGATATCATCTTTGATTGCTGCTTCCACTTGGATATGCGCTTTGATTTGATTGCTTCTTCCATTTTGATCGTCTTTGACTGCTTCTTACACATGGATATCCTCTTCGATAACTTTAATCAGCTCGATATGCTCTTTGATTGCTTCTTCCACTTTGATATCCTCTTTTATTGCTTCTACCAATTCGATATCATCTTCGATTTCCTTTTGATTGCTTCTTGCACTGTAATATTCTCTTTGATTGCGTCTTCATCTTCGATATCGTTTTTGATAGCATTTTCACTTTGATATCCTCTGTGATGGCTTCTTCCACTTCGATACCCTCTTTGATTGCTTCTTCCACTTCGATATCCTCTTTCATTGCTTCTTCCACTTCGATATCCTCTTTCATTGCTTCTTCCACTTCGATATCGTCATTGACTGTTTCTTCCACTTCAATATCGTCTTTGATTGCTTTTTTCACTTCGTCATCCTCTTAGAACGCTTCTACCACCTCGGTATCCTCTTTGATTGCTTACTCAACTTTAATTTCCTCTTTGGTTGTTTCTGCTACTTCGATATCCTATTTGATTGCTTCTTTCACTTCAATATCCTCTTTGATTGCTTCTTCCACTTCGATATCGTTTTTGACTGTTTCTTCCACTTCGATATCGTCTTTGATTGCTTTTTTCACTTCGTCATCCTCTTAGAACGCTTCTACCACCTCGGTATCCTCTTTGATTGCTTACTCAACTTTAATTTCTTCTTTGATTGTTTCTGCTACTTTGATATCCTATTTGATTGCTTCTTTCACTTTAATATCCTCTTTGATTGCTTCTTCCACTTCGATATCGTTTTTGACTGTTTCTTCCACTTCGATATAGTCTTTGATTGCTTTTTTTACTACGTCATCCTCTTAGAATGCTCTTACCACCTCGGTATCCTCTTTGATTGCTGACTCAACTTTAATTTCCTCTTTGATTGTTTCTGCTGCTTCGATATCTTATTTGATTGCTTCTTTCACTTCAATATCCTCTTTAATTGCTGCTTCCACTTGGAAATCCTCTTTGATTTGATTGCTTCTTCCATTTCGATATCGTCTTTGACTGCTTCTTACACATGGATATCCTCTTTGATGGCTTTTAACAGCTCGATATCCTCTTTAATTACTTCTTCGACTAAAAGAAAAAAACGCGAGCTGCGAGCAGCTCGCGCACAACGCAACCTCTAGTTGCTTTATATTATTTATTTACTAAAACAAAAATTACTTTTGCATATGGTTTTTTTTCATATAGTTTTACATTTTCCTAATTCTAATGAGCTAAGCTATATAGATCGTGTAACATCTCCAAAATGAACACAGTTCGCAAATTCTTATCGATTACCTAGAAAGGATCATGAGAACCAAAATGAGGCAAATTTGCTTTTTGAACGCGACGTGATTTCGCCCGACGAACAAAGCTTTGCTATAGATAAGATAAGGATTGTTTCCGCGTGTTATTTGCAACGATGCTTATTGTTTGTATATTTTCGAAACGGATTAACCTGTCCGAATCTATGGAAGTATTAGAAATCTATCTTCTTTAACTTCAGTTTGTTTGTAGTAGTTAATTATTATTATTTCTACTTAGAAAACTTTCGTGATTGGTTTCAATCATTATTATAAATACGGGATTTATCACGTACCGTCTTATCGCTGTTTCGACCGACAATGTCTCGGTTCAATTCGTGAATCTTCATCAGTGCGAGGTGAATCTTCACTCGTATTTACTAGTGCGTGGCGCATAATGCTGAGCCGGATCCTAGTTTGCGGACGCTCATAACCTGGACGTACCTACTACCTATGTATATTTTATGTTTTCTATTTTTATTTATGTTTTTTTGTATTTTATTCCTATTGTCGTGTTATTTTTGTAACTGTGTATGTCTTTGTTTTATTATGTCTGCAAATAAATGTATTTTCTTTCTTTCTTTCAGACGTTATTCGGAGCGGATCGTTGCGTGTGTAGGTTCACGAATTGAACCCAAACATTGTCGGTCGAAACACCGATAAGACGGTACGTGATAAATCCCGTATTTATCTACATCCGTATCCGTATCGTATTTATCCGTATGATCTACAGATATTTGTTTCGAGTCTGGATGTTTTCTATATATTATAAGTATGTATTTACAAAAAAAAATTATATAAGTATTCTATCAGTTATCTGCTTAATTTGAGGCTAGATAGCGCTGTGTGAAATGTCCAACAATATTTATTTAATTTATTTATAATAATGATTAATATTTCTTATTCGAAAAACTGAAGGATATTTGTATTCAATTTGAATAGGTTTTTTTATTATTTAGGTAAACTCAAATAGGCCTCTCATTGTTTCTGCCATTCTTCCCGATCCTGTGCCAGTCTAAACCACGTACGACCCACGGTCTTATGGATGTCGTCGACCCATCTCGCTGGTGGACGTCCCCTATTTCGATGGCCAGTTCTCGGCCTCCACTCTGTTAGAGCCTTAGTCCACCTGTCGTTACATGGCAGAAACAAAGAGAGGCCTATGCCCTAGCAGTGGGTCGACACGGACTGAGAATGATGATGATGATGAAACTCAAGTACTTATTTTATTCAAGCATAATTTTATAAAAATCATCTACTACTCATAGCCGTATATTCTACCGATAGACAAGAACATTCTCGAAAAAAGTTTGTTCAAATGCTGGTGAGCTAGAACTAAAGTTCGCTGCAGCGCTAAAACATTATTTTTGTGATCTAACCAAACTATTAAAACATGCAGCGCTAGATCGCTTATAGAGTTCAGTTTACTAGCGACCAAAACGTTATAAGCGCATAACAATTCATGGCGCTTACGCGTTCCGTTCAACATAGTGTAACAACCTGTCGTCGTCCCTATAGATTTTACACCACAGACGTGACACAGCTTTTGTACCACAAAACTTCATTAGAATTCATACTCTATTTCAAAATGTATAATAGTAACGTAATAATTGAAAATATGGTAAAGTAGAAAGGTAAAAGAAAATGAATTGTTATGCGTTTATTTAAGCTCAAGTACGTTAACAATAGTTTGAAATCAAAGTGTCACCTGATGATTCACTGACACTTCTTGATGTATTTTTGTCGTCGTAGCACGTCGTCATATTTTCTGACATTTGACAGATATTATATACTAAAAAGAAAGAACATAAAATAAACATTAAAAAATATCAAACTGACTAAAAAACA
The DNA here is from genome assembly GCA_963924445.1 of Philereme transversata. Classification (NCBI taxonomy): domain Eukaryota; kingdom Metazoa; phylum Arthropoda; class Insecta; order Lepidoptera; family Geometridae; genus Philereme; species Philereme transversata. The sequence goes on from OZ004353.1 coordinate 14,315,162, forward strand.
TTTACATAAACAAATTAAAACACTTTCTAAAAACATAACGTCAAGTCCGTGTTCAGTCACATATTTTTACCTACAACCGGTTTTGTAATGGAATATCTGCATATTTTAGTCTATGATTTTAGATGGTATGGCATATTACTAAACATTTTTTTTCTAATGTGGTATTACGATATTATTACCTATTTATACACTTGAACCACCAATAATTTTACATACTTGACTACTGAATTGTTATTTATGTCATACTTTATGTATTTCACACTTTGATTCGAATTCTCGTATTAATAGTGCCGCTCCGTACGCGTCCAAACTGCGTGAATGTCGAACCGGACTAAAGTAAGGTGTACGGATTGCAGTACAGTTCAGTGGAACAAAGTGAGTAATATACAGTGTGTCCCTGGATAAAGTGCAACCCCGAAAGGGGGTGAAACTAGATCAAAAATTATCGACAAAAAAATAGAAAAAAAAAATTAAAAAAATTTAGTATATACTTTATTGATGAATTAAAATTTTTATTGCTCACTAATGACTCTATTTAATAAAAAAATGATTTCTTCCAAAGTAGTAGGTCTATTTTGTTAAAATAAAAACCATAATCATGTCAGATATGTGACGATGACGATAAAATAACAAATAACTCACAAACAAGTGGCTATCGTGACTTAAAGTTTAATTTTTGTATTAAAATTACATTTTTTAGGCTGTTTTTTTCCAATAAACTCCAAAAATCTTAAAATTAAGCCTATAATACTAGAAATTTTTATGACTTTTTATTATTGTCTATCATAATAGCTTTTAAATAAAATAAAAACCTACGTTCTAACATAAAAAATGTGCTGGCTAGGAGCATTTAAAGTTGACCACTGATTACGTCACCACTCAGGTAGAGACCCTTTTTTAACTTATATTGTTGTAGATTATGGTCGCTGGGCCTGTTCTATGAAAGATGAAGGGTGGGGATCGAAACAGGACTCACAACAAGGCACGCCAGTCGCTCCGATATTCTCGCCGCTGCTACCGCCTACCGTACCTTACTGCGCCTTCAAGTTTTTGTTACGTTGTTTTGCTTTTGTTTTGTTTTTGACTTTTTGTTACGTTTTTGACTGTACTTTGTTGTGTTGTGGAGATGCCGCGATTGACTGAGTTCTCTCCGCGAGAAATCGCTGACATCCATTATTATTATGGTATGTCACGTGGACACACAACAGTCGCTCGTTCTGCATACATAAATGCGTTTCCGAGCAGACTTATACCGTCAGCACGAAATTTCCAAGAAGTTCACCGAAAGTTATCCAACATCGGACTTGGATTAGCAAGAGATCGCCGTGAGCAACAAGCTACCATTATTGACCATTCCATAGAAGAGGCCGTTTTAAACGATTTGTTTGCTGATCCCACAACCAGCATTAGACGCTTAGCTTTGCGTCACGGTATATCAAAAACATCCGTATGGCGAATTTTGAAAAAGAAGGGATTGCATCCATACCATTATCAGCGAGTACAGCATTTGCATGAAAATGTAGACAATCGTGCAAGATGCGTAATGTCTACGTGGATTCAACAAAAAATTAGAAAAAATCCACAATTCCTAAAAAAAATTTTATGGATGGATGAAGCGAAATTCACCCGGAATGGAATCACAAATTGCAGAAACTTACATGAATGGTCCGAGGAAAATCCACACCTAAAGAGGGCGTCTACTTTTCAAGTGCAATTTTCAGTTAATGTATGGGCAGCTCTAATAGACGACACGCTGATTGGGCCAGTTATTTTACCCGCAACATTAAATGCCGAAAGTTTTTTAAACTTATTAAGAGACGATCTGCCACTACTGCTGGAAGATGTTCCGCTGGCTACAAGGCAACAGATGTATTTGCAGATGGACGGATGCCCTGCGCACTACGGGCGCAATGTGCGAAGTTTTTTAAACGAAAACTACGCTAATAGGTGGATCGGCCGGGATGGACCAGTCGGGTGGCCGGCACGTTCACCTGACCTGACACCCCTAGACTATTTTCTGTGGGGTGTTATGAAACAAAGAGTCTACAGAACGACCGTAGACACCGAGGCAGAGTTACAAGATCAAATCATGCGATGTGCCGATGAGATAAGAAGTGACCCAGAGATGGTGCTTAGAGCCACACAACAAATCGCTCTTCGTGCGGCAATGTGCCTACAACAACAAGGAAGCCATTTTGAGCATTTAATGCATTAAACAAAACCCTTATTTCATACTTACATGTAATAAGTTAAATAAAAATGTTGTAACTAAAATTTGATTTTTAATACTACCTGAGCAGCAAAAAAAAACGTGTCTCTACCTGAGTGGTGACGTAATTAGTGGTCAACTTTAAAAGCTCCTAGCCAGCACATTTTTTATGTTAGAACGTAGGTTTTTTTTTATTTAAAAGCTATTATGATAGACAATAATAAAAAGTCATAAAAATTTCTAGTATTATAGGCTTAATTTTAAGATTTTTGGAGTTTATTGGAAAAAAACAGCCTAAAAAATGTAATTTTAAAACAAAAATTAAACTTTAAGTCACGATAGCCACTCGTTTGTGAGTTATTTGTTATTTTATCGTCATCGTCACATATCTGACATGATTATGGTTTTTATTTTAACAAAATAGACCTACTACTTTGGAAGAAATAATTTTTTTATTAAATAGAGTAATTAGTGAGTAATAAAAATTTTAATACATCAATAAAGTATATACGAATTTTTTTTTAATTTTTTTTTCTATTTTTTTGTCGATAATTTTTGATCTAGTTTCACCCCCTTTCGGGGTTGCACTTTATCCAGGGACACACTGTATATCGATGCCTCTCTCTACTAACTTGCATCTCACGCTTATTTACCTACCTACCTAAGCCCTCTCAAATCATGAGAACTGCCATTCTGTTTTTGGCTCTTTTGTCGTCTACTGCAGTCATAAAAATAAATAGGAAGTGACCGTCAAATAACTGATAATTATGGAATTCAATTCACAAGTTTATGAGTCCGTGGTTATCGGTTAATGGTTACCTAACCCTGGCGCCACTGCCGATAGGGTGTTCTCAAACAATTACTACGTTCGCACTCAATTTAATAACCCAATAAACGCCGGATATTGTTGTCGTCTCCGACTTTGAAACTCATTCATAACTCGAAAGGGATTTACGTTGCAGAGGAATTTTCCAAAGTAAATATCCTGTCAAAAGTAAAAGGTGTGGGTGGGTGTCAAAACAGGGATTCTCTCGTCCACTCTTATTCACTAACTTCTGATCCCATAATTCGACAAGTTTGTAAAATGTTTTTCCTATTCTACTATATGTAAGATAGGTTAGGTACCTACACCAAAACATAAATACTAAACTAAATATAACATAACTAAGCATATAAACTAATACGCGGTGGTATAATAAATAAATTTTGCTGGACATTTCACACAGCGCTATCTAGCCCCAAACTAAGCAGAGCTTGTACTATGAGAACCAGATAACTAATGGAATATTAGGTAGGTATACTTATACTTTTTTTTGTAAATACAAACTTATAATTGATCGAGCGAAGCGAGATCTCCAAATCAACTGGGGCAAATCGGCGCTGTATGTATGTATGTTTGTTTGTCCGAGGATAACTTTCGAAGCGTTTATCCGATCATCGTAAAATTTGGTATATAGGTAGGTAGTGATGGCACCATTTTGGTGTGACTCAATGAGCTAACAATGTTGGGGGGTTGTTGAGATATTGGGGTTCAAGAGGGGTAAAAAAAAACAAAATAAGACTATCCGGGCAAATGGCATCTCTAATAAAAGGTCTTCGTGAGTTCATTTTGACCCCATTTTTATTTTTACTTTAAACCTTGTAGTTTTTAAGTTATTAGCCATAATAAAAACTGAACTTTGACAAAATTCACAGGGTACACCAGTGACCCCACAGTGTTGAAATTTGGTATGCGTGTAGTTTTAGTGACACACATGTAGTCAAAAGTCTGAAATACAGAATAACTGCAATTTCTACCCCAAAAAAATATAACCAAATGTATGTCAAGTTAAGTGGTTATGCATTTCGTGGCACTATTTTGATAGTCGAAGATTACGAATAATATTTTTTTGTTTTTATTGGAGACTCGCGAAATTTTAGTTCGGGGCGAACCTCTAGTATTTATATAGAAAAAGATCCAGTCCCGGAACAAATATCTGTAGATTATGTAAACATCGCAACGGGAATCGAACCCGCTACCCCCTGTCTCAGCCGGCTATGCGCATGATGGGCGGCTTTATCGCAAAAAGAAATGTCTTATGTGTACCTTTGGATGAACTGGATATTTATTATTTATTTATGGTAAATGCATATTTTTTTTTTATTCGAAATCTTTTGCTTTGTAGATACTATAGCAGGAATATGTGTTTTAATGTTTGATTGTAGGTGGTTCCAAAGTGCTTAATTTATTTTTTGGAACAGTTTAAATTCGTGACCTGAAATATTAAGTTAATTTTCATTGGATTCACAAGCAGAGCTGCGCGCAGAAACTAGGTAGACAGCGCAGGCTGTACCTTTAGCACTACCCACGCATTTTCTCATGAAGAAACATGTCAATCAATAATTTAATTCAACACGTAGACCTTTACAAACAAAACAATGGACACAAGCCGATTACTAGCCGCTCTGAAGGCAGCCAAAGCAAACTGTACCAAGTGGCAGGCGAGTGTCGTGCACGCACCTCCCCCAGTTCAAACGAAAGCAAACATTTTTCGTGAAAGGACCGGCTCGAGGTGTCAGCCGTCGCGGCGGAGGCTAATGGACGAAAGTGCTGGACCAATACACCCAGTGTGTAGTGTTTTAAATTGTTTACACTTCCATAAAGCTCTCGAGTCAGGGAGCCATGTTCGTGAAGTGAGACATCTACCTAAACAAACGAGATACCTAAAAGTGATGCAGTAAAGGCTTTAGCGATATAACAAATAGGTATCATCTTACCATCAAAAAGACGAAGAGTAGAGTATTTCTCACTAAAGGCTTCTTTAAATATTGAATGTTCTTTGCTACCGTAAGGCAAAAATGAAATTATAAAGTTAGAGCCCTTTTCGTATTGACAATAGTTTGTAAAGAATAGCTTTCTAAAACATTAATGCGTTTAAAGTTCCGAAGCCACATAAAAATCTAAAATAAAAACAAAGTATAAAGGTTGCAGAACTGTAGACCCGAAATGTTGCTCGCAGAAAATACTTTGCATATTTTTGTATCGTTCTGCCAAGTGGCCTATTCGTTTCTGAACACAAAATGTGACTTTAAAGGAAAGCCAGACAGATATATGGAGACACTGAAGTACCCAATAATTATTAGATTTTGGGAATCAAAAAAGAATGCAATAACTATATTGTTATTCAATCTACCAATTCAATGTCTCAGCACAATAAAATGTTGTGTGCGTGCGTAAAAAAACAAAACGTCTTTTCATTAAAATTCCAAGCTCATAGATGCAATTAACACTTGTCTTATGCGTAGGTTACTATGAGGAGGTAGGAGCTAATGAGCTAGGTATTTGCCAAGATATATTTAAGCTGAGTCAACTTATTCAATATTGTGAGAACATTATTTGCGTAAAATCTATCTTTTTATGTATAAAACGTTCTTTAGTGACCAAGAATATCGATTCTGGCTTTAAACTGAGAAAGGAAAATACCTAACTAAATGTGAAATAGTAAAACAAATGGTCAATGAATTTGATAAAATATCAAAAGCTCAAGCGACAAACCACGGGTTTCATGAAGTTCAATAAGGTATCCAAAAGCGCCCTTTTAAATGAAACTCATAAAGATTCGAGGTGTAAAGAAGTCAAACCTGTTTGGTTCATGCAATGCCCTCTAATTGACAAATTGGAATCTTATTAAAATAAAGTTCAAGTTCGTAACTGAGAACACCCGAGCGGGCAGGCGGGTGAGCCTTGCGCGGGCGCAGGCAGACGTGTGTGACGTCAGCGAGGCTGCCGACCGGGTGCCGACGAGTGCCGAGCGAACACGATCGCGCTTTGAGCGGCGAGAATAAAAAGTCAGCAGCATTCGAAGCGCGTGCCTCGATGTGTGTGGTCTACTGTGGAGGTCCACCTCGGCTTTTGATTTATTGAAATCAGATTTTCACACCCTTTTTCAGAAATTGATTCGATTGGTGATACAAACAGTGTGAATTATGAAGTTTTAATAAGACAGCGGGCTTATTAGCTACCGGTTTATTGCTAAAACTATAATATTTAACGTTTATAAATAGGAAATAGTAAAGACTAATGAACAATAAACAAAAAAAAATACAACAATTTTATTTTTATTTTATACTGTTATGAAACCCCTAGTCAGGTTGATAGCATATATAGCTAGGATAATCGCTAGTAATATATCAGTCGGAAAGCGCAGATTCATCCTTCGAAACGTTTTCACAAGCTTCAGTTACAATCTTTACACCATAGTTTTCATCTCTAAAGCTATTGATATCACTCCCAGAATTCGCATGCAGTTCTGGGAAGACCGGCATCAATTCAAAGTTATTGATATCATAAATATTGTCCTCGGAGTCCGTCTTCCATTTGTTGGCAATTATCTGAAGCGGCTCTAAGCATTGTAGACTTTGTTTCACTCGGAGTAGTTCAATATTGCACTGATTTTCAACTTCCATGAGCTTGAGCTTAAAAGCTTTCGACAACATTTTTTTCCTCATTGCATTCTTTTTTTCGTTTTGAGCCATGTTTAGGGTATTTAGATATTTTTGGAGCTGTTTTTCATACTCTATCAGGTTTTCATCACAGTGCAGTTTGCTTTCTACGCTGGCACTATAGATAGAACTGTTACCATAGTCTTCCAAATTCATATAAGCATGAGGCGCTTTATAATTATGGATCCCTCTTGATGAATCAGACAGCTGAGTTTTTTTCTCATTTTTCAGTTTTTCTTTTTCCTCGTTCAGCTGAAGTTTCAATGATCCGATAATACTTTTACATTGAGTGATTCTCTCTTTCATTATGACTTCTTTTTCGTCAATCATTTGAGGAGTAATTATATCAGCACTGGATTCAGGATTATCCAGTTCTCTACCATTAATATTACACAGATCTGTATGACCTCTTTCATATCTTGGAGACGGAGAATTACTGTTATCACCAGAAGCCAGATTTGAAGAATTCATTTTCAATGCCAGCTATTATTTAATGGAGCAAAAATACAATCAAATTAAGATTTCAAAAAATAATTTTATCGAGAGCTAAAAAATATGACAGACCAAGACGTACAAAACCAAGTCCTAATTAATGACATTGGAGAAATAAGGTTCATATCATGATTATTTGAATTAGTATAAAAAAGGATACTTTAAATACCTATGTAATTTTCGCAGCGGATGTACGTATTTACCTAAAATTTGCAATATATTAAACTGATTAGTAAAGTCCTATTATTAGATACTTCTAGCACAAAATAAAGTTCTGTGCTTCTAGCCTAGGTAGATAGGTAGGAACTTAGGTACAAAATAGGTATACAAATTAGGTAAAAAATAATGTGGATGATAAATGTCTATGAGACACAAAAAATTTAGGCTTTCAACAATCGATCCTTGACAACAGAAGGAAAGTTAGCTAAAAGCCAACTCCGCGTGGCGGGATAAGGTGAGGGTAAAGAAGAAGCCTGTCAGCTACTCATAGGACACAGCTATTAAAGACATGATTTAGCGGTGATTTGAACTATTTTTGTAGCTCGTAGCTGGCAGCACGTTTATGTTTTTTTAAACCCAGACGCAAATAGAGGGGTGTTATAAGTTGGACGCCATTGTCTGTGGCATGGTAGTCCCCAAACGGATGGACCGATTGGGATGTGGTTTCTTTTAATAAAAAGCTAGTTTTACTGGGATGATGGTTCTCAGCTAAATGTGACGAAGATCAAGTCAGCATATCCGAAGATATGCACTTTTACTTTTTGATGCAGGGATCTTAGCTGAAAAATGGAAATTTCCTAAGGGTTTTTTTAGTGTCGACAGTTTTTTATATTTTAAATTTAGTTAGGTACCTATAGGTACTTGTGATGATACTGCATACTGCAAGTGCAAGTTGAACTCTTTTGTAGCGAGATGCAACAAGTTGATACCTCCAAGCCGTGCTTGTGAAACCGTTGTTTTTCTATTTGTTGCGCAGACTTAGCAACTTCAGTTGAAGCAACTGTCAACTTTTTGCAAGTTTGTTACTATTAGATATCATCGAAACTTGCAAAAAAAAACTGCATGATTGCTCAAAATTAAAATTAATTAAAACTACGTCATTAACACCTTGTTGTGAGTAGCCAGTTGCCGCAACTAGTTGCTGTGTATCCGCAGCGCCTTAGGCCTGCCTACAATATTTTAAATGCCTGGGTATAATACCTGCCTACCTAACACACCGTGGTTATATAAAGTCATATAACTTCATATAACTCGATAACATTTTGTAACATTTGTCTAAATGTTTGGGATAAAATGTTTATACAGAGTGTTTGGTAATATACTGACGATATTCAAGTGACAGTTTATCAAAACATAAAAAACGACTTCTTGAAAAAATCTAATAGTTATATTATCAAATTTTAAAGAAAATCGACTAAGTTTAGGTGATTAATTCGATATATAACTTACTGCCTACTCTTGCAATCGACATCAAAAAATATAAAGGCCGATTCGACATCTCTTTCGGAAATGGCTGCGGGCTTTGGGTTAGAAAGGGACAACAAGAGATATCTCGAGACGTCACCAATACAGTATCTGTGGTTAGATGGCAAGCATTATGCGATAGCACAACATAAGTTTAATAAAGTGTTTGTTTTTAGATGCCAAAATAAATTTTACATTTCTATGGTAAACATTTCACAAATTTATTTATTATGCGCATCAAAATAACCCCTTTCATTTTTGTGCGTATATTATCAAACGCCCTATACCTCTTCGATAAAATTGTATACAAATATGTAACGTTATAAGTATAACTGCTGTGTAGGATCACCATATAATTCTCGCAAGATCGAACACTCTAGAAATAGATTGAGGAGGCCTATTCTTCTGTGAACTTCATTGCTTGTGCATCGTTAGGTAATAGCCGATATAATTAGGTATTTATTTACAAAATGTATATAATTAAGAATGCAATTGGTCTCATTCTATTTTCAAATATACTTATGGTAAATATACTAGAGTCGTAAATTGCATTGACGTAGCCGTTTATCGAGTTTACAATAACTAACGTTCAGAGAATGAGTGAAAACATACATAGGTACTTACAGGGGTGGGCAGTAGGTATTTAAATTACTTGTAACTAAAATACGTAGTTGAAATACAAATACGTATTTTGTATTTGTAATTCAATTACTTCGTAAAAATTTAATTTGTAATTGGTATTTCAAATACCCGACACTGAAGTTTTGTAGTCAGTATTCTAAATACTTATGGCTTTTTTATTTTTCCATATACAGAGTAGGTAGTACATTAAATTAGGGCTTTTGTATTCTGTAATTTTTTTTAATCCGCGTTACATAGGTAGGTAGGTATTCGTTGGAAATGGAGGTCAAAGATCGGTGTCTATTATAACTCTATTTACTCAAAAACTAAAGGAGGGAAAAATTGACCCGAATATAAAACGATTTATATTAGTACAACTTATTGGAATAATAAAAATGGCACGTTAAGATAACAACAGACATGATCAAAATATTTCAGTCCCTGCCAAGGCAATTACTGGAGATAGAAGTTTTTCTTAATTTATTTTTACTGAAATATCGTTTACCCATAATACAGAAAACATTAAATTAAGGCTTTTGTGTTTTATTTTTTTTTTTTTATCTGAGTTACAGTATCGATGGAAATGGAGGTCAAAAATACGTCAGCATCTAAAAAAACTCTATTTCCTCAAACACTAAAGAAAGGAACGAAAAATTAACCCGAATATGAAACGTTTATTTATTATGTTTATTTATTTATATGTAGGTACTACGTATTGGAATAATAAAAATGTCACGTTATTAGACCTACAGGCATGATCAAAATATTTCAAAGTCCCTGCCCTGCATTTACTAAGCGTTAATTGGAGATTTTTACTTATACATATATTATTTATTCTTAATACAGAGTAGGTACATCAAATTAAGGCTTTTGTATTCTATTAATTTTTTTAATCGGAGTTACAGTTTCGATGGAAATGGAGGTCAAAAATACATCGGGTTACTTTGTGGCTAATTTTGAGCATGCGCGTGCGTCCTACTGCGACGCTGTCTGTCATATCATAACATAACACTAACGCAAAACTCGCCCGGAAGCCCGCGGAACGGATAGTTTTCATTTCCGGTGTGGTCAACGTCATAAAACAACATAAGTTATTGTTTATCTCCGCCCACTTGTACCGAAAAATAACGGGGGGCGGAGCCTGCGAATCTGGAGCATGTCCCGGTTGCTTCCAGGTAAAAATCGAAGTCGGATGGCCGATTGGCCGATGGCGGAAAATTCAAATGTTTGGTTGCGCGACGGATTGGTCAGGATTGACAAGCCCGGGCGCCTTAAAGTCCTAGCCTAACGACTGACCGACGACGGACGTGGAGAATATTCGAAAGACTATGTTTCTTTCATAGATAAAATAAACAAACATTTTGTTTTGAAGGGTTTCACGGCCTTGTTTATAGAACTGCTAACAGATGACGCTGCTCGGTCTTAAGCTAAAGTCATAACTTACACGAAAGTGTCAATGGCTTTTCAATGAGGGCTTTTCATTCCCGATTTAAAGAAAAAAGTAGTTCCAACTAGTGTAATAGATAGCTTGGAATATTTGCAAAGGTGAGGCAATAGGTACTTCACACCGGGACAGTTGCTCAACTTATACCAAGCACAAGTCCGATCATGTCTGGAGTACTGTTCTCACCTCTGGGACGGATCAGCGAAATACCAGCTAGAGGCTCTAGATTCAATTGAGAGAAGAGCCAAGAAGCTCATTTGCAATGACGAGTTAGCAAATGCAAGGCTCCACAGCCTCGAGCATCGTCGAAAGGTTGCAAGCCTCTCGGTTTTTTATCGGATACATTTCGGAGAGTGTGCTGCGGAGCTTTTCAACCTGATCCCACCATCCCCATTCTATGATCGGACAACCAGACGCTCCGCGATGCGCCACCGCTACATGGTAGACATACCTCCCATACGCACAAAGAGGTACTCTTCCACCTTTATTATGCGCACCGCCAAGGAGTGGAACGCCTTGCCTGAGTCTGTGTTTCCTGATAACTACAACCCAGGGATCTTCAAGTCACGAGTGAATAGGTTTCTTTTGGGCAAGCGTGTACCATCGTAGACTGCATCATCGCTTACCATCAGGCGAGATAGTGGTCAAACGCTAACCTATAATTTATAAAAAAAAAAAATAGCGCCGTCTAAACAAGCACCCGAGACACGCTCCGCTAAAAAATATATTTCTAAACTAGCCAAACTTTCAAAGTCGCAATGATAACATCAAAATTTCTAGAGAACATCATGCTCACTCCGTTTTTTGTTTCGTCTTGTGTCTGACAATCAATGTTCTTTTGTGATTGTATTATTTTTAGCCCTGTGTGGAACTAATCGTGACACTGTATCTTGAATGGATGTTGATGGTTGCTCTGGAGAAGCTTTGTTCCTTATGAACACTGAAGATAATAATTATATACCTAGCAGTTTTCTTCAATATTCTTCATGCAGTAGCTTTTAAAACTAGATGACTTTTAGGAGGAAAAATGACAAGTGTATAAGTACCTAATCCATACAAACTAACTTATGAGTACCTAGGTAGATAAGTACGTAAAATATCACTAAAATAACTTACGGTAATTATTCCAATATGATGGCAACACAGATAAATCTGTGAACTGAACATCTAAAGAAGACTTCAATATGTACGAACTATATAGGGTTTACATGTTTAGTTGCTTGTACTTATTCATTTCGTTTTGCAAACTCCATCCTTAGGAAAACGGTGTCAGCCGTGGTTTTCGCAATAGGAGACAACGCACGGTTTAGTCATCTCTTTATGCATACCTCCTGTTTGTAAGCAATTTTTTAAGATTTTGTTCTATTAAAATTCAAGTTTTGATTGATACGGCAATTGACATTGACAATTCACTTTCTTTTGGACACAGACAAAACACACGTGTTGTTATACAAGTGCATGGAAATGATTGCTATATAAACATCATTTTCATAAGATCAAACGATTATTTTTTATCACTGCTATTTCACATGAGAAAAATCACAGGCAATGATTTTTCATTAAAAACAAGGTATTGTATCTTTGAGACTTTGAGAGTTTGACAAATAATGTAAAACATTTTTTGGCGAATTATCTTCAGACAGCGCCATCTATTACGCTGGTTGGTACAAGTTTTTTTTTTTTTGCGAAAATCTGAAGCACTCATTTGGACCAAACGCAGGTACTATCTCTCAAATACAAACATTCCCCGAGTTTGCAAACGTAATAGGATAATTATGTTCGGAACATCAAGTTTCAGATGTTCGGAACACCGCGTCGCGTCGGTCGTTGCGTCGCGCGTCCGTTGTCGTCTTGAAGAAAATCGTTCATGTGATCAGCCGCAGGAAAACCGAAAGTCAGTTAAATCAGTGTCAGTGTCAAAAAAGTGATGTAAGCTAATGTCAAAACTGACGTTTCTTTTTAATAAAATTTGTTTGTTTTTTTCGGTTCCGGTACGTACGCGGTTCGCGGTCGCAGCCAGGGTTGCCAACCGTACGAGGTTCCTCGTACAAATACGAGATTTGTGGTCTTCCGTACGAGGTACGAGGACACTATCAACCTCGTACAATTATATACGAGATTTTGATAATAGGGTCATACGCATATTTGGAGAGGAGATGTAAAAAGTTACCTTGCAAATTTTCGTAATAATATGACCGTTTTTTGTGATTTTACTTAAATAAATAAAATAAATAAATATTGCTGGACATTTCACACAGCGTTATCTAGCCCCAAACTAAGCAGAGCTTGTACTATGGGAACCAGATAACTGATAGAATACTTATATACTTTTTTTTGTAAATACATACTTATAATATATAGAAAAACACCCAGACACGGAAAAACTATCTGTAGATTATGCAAACATTTGTTCCATGGCGGGAATCGAACCCGCTACCTCCTGCGTCTCAGCCGGCTATACGCCCAATGCGCCACGGAGGTCGTCCTTTTTAATCATTTGACTTGAATCAAATGATTAAATAATAAAGACATAATAAATGATGAATTAAAAAATTATAAACATTTTTTGAAATACAACTTAAAGTGATGTTTTATTTAGTAGGAAACTTGGAATAGTTTATTTCATCATGAGTAAAAAGTCCTAAATCCAGTTGTTCAATATCCCTTAATTTTGTAATAATGTAAGAAATGTACGAGGTTTGAAAGTCAAAATACGAGATTTTTAGCTGCATATGTACGAGGTAAATTTTTTTACGGTTGGCAACCCTGGTCGCAGCAGACAGGTGAATTTGGTTGGCGCGCAAACGCCTCAAAATTATTACATTTTATACAAGAATTTTGCTTACTCCTGCATTATGGGTCTTTTAGATTTGTGTGTAAAGTATTACAACACCACTAACCTCTATGAAGTGTTACAAATCGACGAAAAGGCTAATGACAAAGAAGGTAAGTAAGCCCTACAAAAAAGAAGATTTATCTCCTGTTTATGTTGATTTGAATGCAAAGTACATACTTAATTATGTATTCTTCCAGTTAAAAAAGCCTACCACAAGCTCTCCTTGAAAGTTCATCCTGATCGCGTACCCGAAGACGAGAAACTCGAGGCTACAGAGAAGTTCAAAGTATTGGGCAGCATTCACTCCATCCTAACTGACAAAGAAAAAAGGGCTACATACGACGAAACTAAGTCAGTGGACGATGACGACATCTTCATACCTGAAGACGAGGACTGGAGTGCTTACTGGAGGCTGCTATTTAAGAAAATTAGTGATGATGACATCAGAGCATATGAAAAAGAGTACATAGGTAGGTAGTGCTATATAGTATTTTAGGTATCATGCTAATATTTCTATTAAAAATTGTTTATTTATCACATAACCCCTGAACAAATAAGTTCATTGGACTTAAGATTAACCTTGGAGTCTGTCAGAATTTGTATCTTATTACAGGCTCAGATGAGGAGAAAAAGGATCTCAAACGTGCCTACTTGAATGGTAAAGGTGATATGGACTACATAGTTGACCATGTTCAATTTGCAAGATCTGAACATGAAGATAGACACAGGGGAATACTCAATGTAAGCCCTTTTTGCCCACTGAGATTGAAGCTTCTGTAAACCAAAATAGACTTGTTGCTATCGATTTATTCTTGAAATTAAAACATATACAGTCCCTTCCACAATCGACAAAAATAAATGGCGTAAATATACAAATTTATTAATAAATTTCACCAGAAACAGTTATATAGCTACATTTTGTTTACAGGACATGATAAAAAATGGTGAAATCCCATCTTACAAAGTATTTACAAATGAACCTGCTAAGAAACGCCAAAAACGATTAGCTAAGGAAAACAGAGAAGCAAAGGAAGCTGAAGAACTCCAGGCTGAATTGGAACTTGGCTCAGGTAGTTATTTTAAAGACATTAATAACAAAGGCAAAAATATATTATCTATATTCTAGAGACTATACTCAAGCTTAGATAAACCAAAGTTAAACATAGCCCAAAGGAATAGCAAGCTGAAGTGGCAGTGGGCAAGACAAAGCTTAAGGAACTGATGGCCGCTGTAGCAGAAAGGTTATTGGGTGGAGACAGACCACTGGAAAGCACAGCGTAGGAGTGCCCACTCCACTAGATGGAAAAACTACTAGTATGACTTATGGAGCCCACACATGTCAATGATTTTTCTGCACGAGCCTAGTAATTTGAACAAATTCTTCCAACAGAGGTTTGCTCAAGCTGGAGCAAAGAAATTGTTGACATGTGTATATTCTTATTCTAGGGTTACATGTGTATATATATGTAGATATAGACAGTAACTGTCTTAGGGAAACTTGCACAATGATGCCTAATTAATTATTATTAACCTAAATTTAATTAGGAGATAACTTTTGAAACTATCATCTTTCTTCTTCCTGCCTTTTCCCACATTACGTGGGGTCGGCACATGTATCTTTCTTTCATACCTCTCAATCAGCCATCATCTCTGTTGTCACTTCTTTTTTGTCCATATCATTGTTCACAGTCCATCCATCTCTTCTTCAGCCTTCCTCTACTTCTATATAAATCCACATTCATATCTAAGTCTTTGAGTCATATGATTTTCTTCCCTCTGCATTACATGCCCATACCATGCTAGCCTATTACTCCTCAACTTTTCTATCACTGGCAGACATACACCATCCAAGGGAATATTGGCAAAACTAGAGGGACTACCAAAGAACAAATGCTCGGTTTTCGTTCTGCTGATCTGCTCACTCCAGTTGAAAGTTGTCCAGTTGAAACACTCCAGTTTTTCTTGCCATTTTACCAGCCTGCTCTGGACCTCGAGTGCATTTTTAACGACAAGTACAATGTCGTCGGCGAACTACATGTACCAGGGTGCCTCCTCTTGAAACTATCATGGTTATGAACAGTATTCATCCCGTTCTAGGTACAAAGTGATTAGGAGAGTTGTCAAATAATACAAATACGTAAAATTTTAACATGTTAAGTCACTAATTACGTATAAGGATCATTGTGCGAGCTGGGCTAAGTCATACTGATAATCAAGTAAATATTCTAGGATATGGATAAGGAATTATGTGCCTTATGCACATATCCTAGAACTGTGCAAGTTGTTTGAATATGGGCATAGACAATAAACCTTTTTTGCCTGAAGCAAAGTGAAATCTGATGTTTGTGAGATGGTGTTTTGGTGGAAATTGATACAATCTAGTCCAAAGATCAGCAGTTTAACTTTAACTTTACAGGAGAAAACAGTTTACAATTGATGATAAAACAGAAACAAGAGGCAAGGGCTCAACAAATGGATTCATACATTGACCAACTGGCAGCAAAGTATGGAGGCAACAAATCTAAAGGTACTAAAAGGAAAGCAGCCCCTAAGCCGGCAGCAAAGGAACTAAGGACAAGCAAGAGGAGGAAGTGAATTTATTACATATTATTTTAAATTATACTTTTTTAATGATATTGAAACAAAATTAGTATAAAAAAATCTTCAGAATAAAATTTAAAACAACTGTCACTTTATTCATTCTTCCATTAAAGCCACTCCCAATGACGGTTCTGCATAGAATGGACCTTGCTCCACATAGGTAAGCAGTCTCTTTCTGGTTGTTTCATCAAATGCAGGTGAATCAGCCAGTCTTTTGATTATATCATATTTGACTTCTTGTGTTTCCTTTGTATTATCCATCAAGCGGTCCAAAAGATATTCAATGAATCCTAAAATATGAATTAATCAACAGTTATTTTTATGTGCATCTGGACTGTGGGCTCACTTTTTAAATGCTTGCGAAACAAATTGAGACTTACAGGAAAATTAGTTGAAAATAGTTAAAACTTCAAACAATGGTCCATAAATTTCTTAAATGTGAATTAAACCTGTTATGACCAAATGACTTGGGCTCTCAATCCAGACGCGTGCATAAAGTAACAGCATAAATCTCGGAAAGCAAATCTGTGTTAATAATTATTTATATTAGAATTTAGTTAAAATCTTGTTACAAATTTACAACTCGCTAGAATATGAAGTTACAGATTTATGGCGGTTTAATTGGGGCCCTCAATTCAGTAATGTCTAAACTGAGGAATCTACAACACATGAGTTAAACTGAAGAAATACATAAATGTGCCTTTCATATCTTATCTTTTAACATCTCTGAATTAATTAAAAAGAAATAATGACTCAAAATGTAATGGTTGAAAAGTAAATGAAA
Source organism: Philereme transversata (assembly GCA_963924445.1). NCBI lineage: Eukaryota > Metazoa > Arthropoda > Insecta > Lepidoptera > Geometridae > Philereme > Philereme transversata. The sequence goes on from OZ004353.1 coordinate 14,332,095, forward strand.
GTCGAAATTTCCTAAAACTAATTAGTTTAAAATTTGTAAAAAAACATAATGTAATTTGCTTTGATCTATGAGGTTGAGTCTAGTCAATAAAGCCGAAAATATTGGGCTCTCAGTTCAGACGTTTCAGAAAATTTCTACTTTCATTTACTTTTCAACCATTAAATTTTGAGTTATTATTTCTTTTTAACTAATTCACAAAGGTGTTAAACAATAAGATATGAAAGGCACATTACAAATACATATATTTCTTCAGTTTAACTGATATTTTGTAGATTCCTCAGTTCAGACATTACTGAATTGAGGGTCCCAGTTAAACCATCATAAATATGTAACTTAATATTCTAGCGAGTTAAAAAATTAGTAAAAAGATTTAAAGAAATCTTAACTTAATTCTATTATAATAATAATAATACAACTTCAAGCAATGGTGCATTGCTTGAAGTTTTAACTAATTTCTCTATAAGTCTCAATTTGTTTCACAAGGATTTAAAAAGTGGGCACTCAGTCCAGATGCACATGTTATTTTTGACATTTATTTGATTACATTAATAAAAATGCGATAGTTTGGATGTTAGTTTGCTTTTTTATTACTTAATCACATTATAAGAACAGCTGAACAGATTTCAATAAAATTTGGTACACATAGAATATAACAGAATAATCATTTATTGAAAAAGAAGAACACAATGAGATTAATTAATTAACAAAGTTAGTGTAACATCAGTCTCTCTATGACGATATATAGATATGACCTGGGCTGAAACATAGGCTTTTTTTGACAGATCAGACTAATATTATAAAAAAAGTTTAGATGTTTGTCTGTTACTCACTCACGACATAACGGCTTAATAAATTTCCATGAAATTTAGTCAATAGAAAGGTTACCACCTGGATTGAAAATAAGCATCTATTGACAGACAACGCGGGCGGAAGCTAGTACTTAATAGTTCAGTTTAATCTGGTATGGGTCTATTTTATTTACCTACTATAGCTAATTATGTACACTACCTACTATGTACCTATTAGCTAGTGTTTTATTAGAAATAATTCTTAAAGATAGAAAGGAATTTGAAATCTAACCTGCAGTTCTTGCCACCAGCTCTTCACCCCATTGATGCTGGCAAACTGAATCCAATAATGTAAATCCTGCCAATTTCAATTCAGTGAATGGATTCTTACAAATAACAAATAAAGTGTCCATAGCATTTGTGTCCAAGCTTCTAAACCACTCTCTGGTCATAAGGGTGACCCTGTGGTCTACAGGACCTGTCTCTGGTTTGTTAGGGTCCTTGTCAATGCTTATAAGACTTGCGAAACAATTCAGAGCGCGTATTTTTAGGTCTGTTGTGCTGTTTCTAATTAGTTGCACTACTTTATTAAGTATCTCTGTATATCTGCTTCCTGAAATAAATATATTGTCAAACTTGTTAAAATTAAAAAATAATGGGTTGATAATTCTTCAAGTATTTGCTTGCATGAAACCTATATACTAATTTAGGTACCTAGTGCAACAAGGGATAGTTTTCCTTCAATGGTAATTCCAATAAAACCTAACGTGTCCAAAGCAACAGGTAGAGATGACTGATCTGCGGAGTCAAATGCGTCAAACATAAGACCCAGCATCACAGGGTATTTCTCAAATATCTCCCTTGGGTAGTGATGAGCAATGCATCCAAAGAACTTCATGTAACCTGAAAAAGATACATTATTTCAGACACAGTAAAAAATTTGCTTATGATTGTTTAGTAAATTATTTAGTGGACATAATGGGATTTACTGGGTATCCAAAAATTAATTCCTTGTAGCAATTAGTCCATTAGGGCAACACTAGAGTGATCCTAGCCGGTCAATAGTCCAATAGTGGCAAGACCAAACATCGCATTTTACACACAATTTTACTTGTAGCATGACTTGTGAGCATATCTCTCAATAAACAAGTCGTGAGATTGCGACTTGATTATCATATCATATTGATGTACATTGCTGCTTGTTTTAAAATACGAAGCCATGGCACATTTTCTTGAATTTATGGTTCTAACTAAACTATATAGTGATTTTCTTGATTTATATATAAGTCACAAGAAATTATATCAATAAGTGCATACCAGGGACCAGTAAACTACCAAGAGGTTTTGTATGAATGTCATTTAACAGCTCAGCAATATTTTGAAGCAGTCCATTTTTCACAAGATAGTTTAGTCCATGTGGTGTCACTGCCAGTCTTGATATTAACTGCAGAAGGTTAAGCTGGTAGAGAACATCTTCTGAACGCAACTCTGACACCATGATGTGAATGTAATTCATCTCAGCAGCAACTTTGAATAAATCATGTGACTTCTCAGAGATGTTAGCAATAACCTGTAAAATATGTGAATCACAATTTTAGCAGTGTTTTAAAAGTGCTATGAAAATGTATTTCTATCTGATTTAGATTTCATGTTAGAATTTTTTTAAGTTTGATCTAATATGATCTTTATGTTGGTTTATGGCAGTGTAATAAAAATCTTAGAAAATGGATTTTATTGCAATAACTTGAAATTTACTTAATAAAATATTCCAGGATTCACATAATCATAATTTACCTCAAATGCATTACACTTAGAACTGCTGTCGTATTCAAGTGCAATTTTCAATTCATCCAAAACTTTAGGATATGCTTCATTGGCCAAATTAGAAGTTATGCTCACAGCTGTAGCAGCCACCCCAATATCACAATCTGCAACCATCTGCGCTGTGGCTACATATACATCAATATATTTTGGCATGGGAAGAACATGATGATTAGATGTTACTGTTTTGTATACCTGAAAAAATTCAAATATATTTTTTTAACAATTTGGTAATAATAATTGATGATTGTCCTATCCCATCTCCAATTCTAATTTATTTTTTAATATTAGATGACAGCAAGGTAGACATAGATGGAATTTGTGGAAGCTGATATAAATAAGAATAGTGAATATTACAAACAATGGAGGACTATGGAAACATAATGTAAGATAATTATACCTGATCTACAGCCAGTATTCGCACACAGTCTTTTTCATGGCGCAATAAGTACATTATGTGGCTTGTGTAGCTTTTAACTATATTGTCAACACAATCAAACTTGCTGAAGCACATCTTCAGAATATCACAGACCAATGGTAGGGTTTGGGATCTGTAACAGTTAAAAAGAATTAAACTTATTAACAGTTTGGTTCAAACCACAGGAGTTTGAATAAATGGACTCTTATTAGTTTTCTGAGTATTTTGTTGTCCAAGTTAAGTCTTTGATCTCTTCAATGGTCTACCGGTCTTCAAACGATTGGCCGTTCTAGGTTTCATCATGTCATGAATACTTACTTGTGGGCGTCATTTAAGCACTCTACAAGTTTAGTAATGCCCACATTTCTTATTGTAGGTGAAGCTTCTTCGGGAGTCTTGAAAAGCAACCAATTTTTTATATCATTCAGTGCAGCGGGCCGAGGCTCACCTTCCCTTTGTAGTTTAGCAATAAACTCCCTATACTCTTCTGTATCAGGATTCGACATGCTGGAAGTTTATTAAACTCTTTTTCTCGTTTTTTTAATGTATGTTATTGAAAATTCACCGATTTTCCCGAAAATACTTGTGTGTGATTTGCACCAAACAAAATAGAAAAACACTGAATTAAACTCAACTATGCCATTCAGGGATTCGATTGACAATGTCAATGTCAAAAATAATGACAAACAATTTTCAAGTGCGACTAGTGCGAGTCGTACCTACCTACATGCTGTTCACGAAAAAATACCCGGCCCGGCCGGCGGCGGGCACCGCGTGCCGCTAAGTTTGGATAGGATGCTCCGATGGCGCGAGAGTACAGTAAACTGGAAACTTATTACTTTTCGGCGGGATCGAAAAGAATATTTTTCGTGTTATGGTGCGGAATTATGGCGAAAGCGCGCATAACAACGTGCCGGGGCCGTATTACCTAAGCAAAATTGCTGTCGCTACTCAGGCCATCCCTTTCACACGTGAGGTACGTACTGTACATGTGAAAGGGATGGCCTGAGTAGCGATAGCGAAGCAACAGCAATTTGGCTTAGGTAATAAGGGGGCCGGTCGGTACTAAAACAACTGTTAGTGCCTTTTCACACGTCCCGGCGCCGGCTACCCAGCAATACATTTAGCTTTCACACGACCCGGATTTTGTATTCAGCAGCGTGTAAACGCCAAGCGGGTACCGGAGTACCAGGCTCAAGACGGTAGGGCTTCGCCGTCAAGAACAAACTGTTTTCGGGTTGCGCTGACTGATTGATAAATTATGACTGTTTTCAAAGCGTTTCTCTCTGAGATCTTTGACCCTCTGTTTCAAAGTCCAGACTGTCTTTTTTGAAGGATGCTCTAGTCACGTAGTGACTGCATAAATAATTTAATTTTATCTCTTTTCTAAAATCGAAACGTGATCAATTAATTTTAATGTGGATTTTGTATCGAAGATACCGCCGCCAGAAAAGGAAGTCAAGAAATTATTAAAATGTTTCATCCGATTAACATGAAAAGATAACAGTGTGGAGCATTCTATATCTTATTTCCAGACCTACTACAAAATGCAAAATACAACAATTTACTAAGTATCTATCTCCATTTTGCAACGAATCAAGTAGGTATTATTTACGACACGGGGGTGTCAGACAAAACGAGTCGCGCTCTCCGTGGTTGTACCTGCGTGACTGGCCGGCCGCTACGTATGAAAGCGTGTTCCATACACCACTGTGAGTCCGGCCGCCGGCTAACCGGTGGGCAGCGACCAGACGCAGTGGTGGATCCGACGACCGCTTGCCGGCCAAATTACGCCAGTACGTATGAATGTTAACGTACACAGCCTTAGAGCATTAAACCAACTTTTTGGTTTTACATAATTTCTTTTTTTGTTGGTTTAACGCTCTAAGTACACAGCCATACACTTCGCCGCCGGGTAGCCAGCGCCAGCTACCCGGCAACCGCGACGTGTGATAAGACACTATTTTTTGTTTTAGGGAAGGGGTAATTACACTCTAATATAGTTGTGTGTAAACGGCAAGTTTGGGTTGGGATATGTATGTTTTATGACTGATTGGTTATGTAAGGCAAATAATACGAAGAAATGTATAAATTATATTGATAATGCTATGAGTAAGACTTTTTTGCTCGCCAGTCCAAGAACTCGTCAATATCTTCTTCATTTTCAGAATCTTCTCCGTCTTCATTCATTTTCTCAACCTCTTGGGTCTTGCTCTTTGTCTCTTCTTTTTTCAACTCCAAGTCTAGTACTCTGCAAACACAATCACACTATCAATAATTATAATGTTGAGAGAACTGAGTTTACCTACCTACATTATGAATAATTATTCAAGGTTATTAATATTATCAGGGAAATAACTATCATAGCTTATGCAAGTAAATACCTTAGTATAATAGTCACAATTTTTTTTGGAAAAAACGTCGTCATGTCAATGTTCAATGAATTCATACCTTGACCAGTTCCTTATTTGCTCATCTATTTCATCAATTTGTCTTTCAGCTGTAGCTTCTTCTTGCTCTCCAGCGATAATTTCAGCGGAAGCACTAGCCTCTTCTTTTATTTCTTTTTGGAACTTTTCCCATTCTTCCTCGTTAGGATCCTTGTATTCGATATTTCGAACCTATGAAAAAAATTTACGTAAATACATAACGTAATATTCAACGTATTTATTGATGGAGCGAAGCGAGATCTCTAAATCAACTTGGGCAAATCGGCGTTGTATGTATGTATGTTTGTCCAAGGATAACTTTCGAAGCGTTTATCCGATAATCATGAAATTTGGTATATAGGTAGGTAGTGGTGGCACAATTTTGGTGTGACTAAATGAGCTAAAAATGTCAGGGGGTTGTTAAGATATTGGGGTTCAAAGGGGTAGAAAAAATGGGACTATCCGGTCAAGTCGCACGTCTAATAAAATGTCTTTGTAAGGACATTTCGACCCCGTTTTTACTTTTAGCTTAAACCTTGTAGTTTTATGTTATTAGCCATAATAAAAACGAAACTTTAACAAAATTCACAGGGTACACCAGTGACCCCACAGTGCTGTAATTTGGTATGCGTGTAGCTTAAGTGACACAAATATAGGCAAAGTCTGAAATACAGAATAACTGCAATTTGTACCCCAAAAAAGGGTAACAATTAACATGAACTCCCATTGCCTGTAATTTGAATGAAACTGTAGGTCAAGTTATATAGTTGCTCATTTCGTGGCACTATTTTACTAGTCAAAGATTATGGCCGGCTTGTACAATGATCCAGATCATGTTGAAAGAGTATCGAACCTCATTGGCATACCTACCGTCCGCCATTTTGAAAAAAGCTTGTTTTGGCGGCCAGTGATGAAAAATATGTCAATCGACAGATTAAGCGATTACAAACTTAAAAGTATTTAGTGATTGAAATGGTTTTTTGTGTGTCATTAGTGGTCAAGCATTTTTCAAAATGGCGGACAGTAGGTATGCCAGGCTCCATACAAAAATGTTCGAACCTTTTTACGTATTAATATGATTTGATAACTCCATAAATCATATTTAGCCACTAAATATGTTTAGGCATCGTTGCGCGAATTACCCTAATATTTTTTTTTATTTGGTGTTTTGGGAGACTCGCTAGATCTCAGTTCGGGGCGAACTACTAGTAATATACCAGAAAACTATAAAGTCGCGCATGTGAGTTGTCGTCGCTTCGCTGTATGTAGAACCTTGGGTAGATCGCACGTAACTCGTATGAAGAAACAAAAACAATTGACTGGACTTGCTTTTGTTTGACTGACTGGACTTGGACGGACTAGCAACAAAAGTTATATGGTAGGTATGTAACAGGATCAATCACTATCGGGACATGGCGCAAGGACTAGTATCCAAGCCAAAACAATCACAAAAAAAAGTAATTAGCATCTCTGTGTTAGTCAGGGCAGGATCAATCAATACAAAAACAGAATTTAATTTATCTCTCATGAATCTTTTCAATATCAGATTTTATGTCATTTCAAGTTTAATATCAAAATTTGTGAGATTAGCAAGCAATACAACGAAAAGTGGCATAAAAATGAATGCAATAGATAAATCATACGTGATTGAATGTATCAGAACTTGCATGCCGAGTAGTACAAGCCGGCACAAAGGTCAGGCAGGACGAATTGGCATTATTGGAGGCTCATTGGAGTATACTGGAGCACCATATTTTGCAGGGATAAGTGCTTTGAGGGTCAGAAACTTTCCTACATAGACTATTTATTATAACCAGACTACATGAAAATAATGATATTATTTTACAGATAGGAGCAGATTTGGTTCACATATTCTGTGAATCTTCAGCGGCAATACCAATCAAGTGCTACAGTCCTGAGTTAATAGTACATCCGGTATTAGATAGTACAGATGCACTGACCAAAATAACACCATGGCTTGAAAGGCTTCATGCTGTTGTAGTAGGACCTGGGCTTGGAAGGGAAACAGCTACATTCAAAGTAGTGTCAGAGTTAATTGCAGCAATAAAACAAAGAAAAATACCTCTAGTTATTGATGCAGATGGTCTATTTCTTATCACAGAAAACTTGGATCTTTTAAAAGAATTCAACTCTCCAGTTATACTGACACCAAATGAAATAGAATATCAGAGGCTGTGTAATAAAACAGGTGGTCCACTGAATCTTATTGCACTGGGTTCAAATATTCTAGTTCTGAAGAAAGGAGCTGAGGATGAATTACTAAGTTGCCATGAGGTTCAGTGGAAGCAGAATGCAGGAGGATCTAGCAGAAGATGTGGTGGTCAGGGAGACCTTCTATCTGGATCAATTGCAACATTCTTATACTGGACCTTGTTAAATGAAGACAAACTGAACACTAATGTAAATAAAGCTGCAATGGCTGCATCAGTCTCATGCTTCGCTGCCAGTTTTACTGTCAGAATGTGTAATGCAAAGGCTTTTAAAGAGATGGGGCTGGGAATGCTAGCTAGTGACATGATCAAGTACCTTCCTGGGAGTTTTGAGGAATTTGTATCTAATCCATGAATCAATGGTAAAAATGGGTTTATAGGCTTTTGTATGCAAATAGTGTGTAAGATGTTAATTAAGAATAAAATACTCTACTTAAATATATTAAATTATATATCATTACATATATTTTATTTATTAATTATTGAATTCTGGTGTTAGCATTACGATTCTGAGCTGTTTGGTTTGAATTGATGCAGCCAGCCTAAAGATCAGGATTTTAAAATTTTTGTAGTTAATAACTTGTATAAAGCACCATCTTCCTGCCCTTTTCCCATACTAAGTGGGGTCAGTACAAGATGTAATATTATTGGTTTTATTTTGTAGCAATCACCTAAAAATATTGTTCACATACCTTGGCATCTAAAACAGGATCATCAAAGAATCCTTCTGGAATGGGTTGGTCAGACACTACCTGTGCTTTGGGATTTGGTTCTGCAGTGGATGCAGGTTGTTCTAAAATATGAAATACAAATAATATATTTTAACCAAAGTTACTGAATGAATTTTCACAAGAATCCTATTCAGAATAATTCATTTATTGTCTGTGAACCTAGGTAAGTACATAAAATGGATGGCAGAGCTTGTTAAAGCCATTAGCTGGTTGTTTCTATATGTTATCTGGTTCCCATAGTACAAGCTCTGCTTAGTTTGGGGCTATTTATTAGCTGCGGTAGTAGGTTAACATTTTTTTTGGCGCCATTTTAGCTTAGGTTCAAACATTACAATTAATCACAATCTTCTATAAATATTTGTAATATATATTTTCATAAGATATAAACAAGGTCGGGTTAGTAACGCCATTTAAGTATAACTTGTTACGTTTCTGATTGACAATTATACTGGGGTGACGTACATTGGCAGCCCGCGTCATATGGATGCCAAGGCGGTACGAAGTTCGGCGGATCAGCTAGTAGTACATAGAAACACAAAAATAAAATGAATACAATAAAAGTAGAGCAAATTCCTTCCTGCTGCATATCAACGATCTGCTAAAGCCTGGAACCTTTGGGTATGTGGACGACACCACAGTTGTGGAGAGTTACACATCTACTGTACGAGCCAGTGGGGCGCAGATTCAATCACTCAGAGAGGCCATGGTTGAGCACTTAAACTTGTCCTTGAAGGAGGTCCTGGTTAAGTTTAATGCAAATAAAACCCAGGCGTGCCTGTTTTCCGCGAAACGGAGCCCCATTTCATCTGGCTCCTCCTTTCCGTAATGTACCCGTGCCGATTTCTGACCACCTCAAGCTTCTTGGTATCTCATTAACACCCACTCTCAATTTCGGCTCCTACATTGAGTCGAAAGTCCAGCTGGCCCCTAAGAAGCTTGGAATACTTGCAAAGGTGAGGCAATACTTCACACCGGGACAGTTGCTCAACTTATACCAAGCACAAGTCTGATCATGTCTGGATGTTCTCACCTCTGGGACGGATCAGCGAAGTACCAGCTAGAGGCTCTAGATTCAATTGAGAGAAGAGCCAAGAAGCTCATTTGCAATGACGAGTTAGCAAATGCAAGGCTCCACAGCCTCGAGCATCGTCGAAAGGTTGCAAGCCTCTCGGTTTTTTATCGGATACATTTCGGAGAGTGTGCTGCGGAGCTTTTCAACCTGATCCCACCATCCCCATTCTATGATCGGACAACCAGACACTCCGCGATGCGCCACCGCTACATGGTAGACATACCTCCCATACGCACAAAGCGGTACTCTTCCACCTTTATTATGCGCACCGCCAAGGAGTGGAACGCCTTGCCTGAGTCTGTGTTTCCTGATAACTACAACCTAGGGATCTTCAAGTCACGAGTGAATAGGTTTCTTCTAGGCAAGCGTGTACAATCGTAGACTGCATCATCGCTTACCATCAGGCGAGATAGTGGTCAAACGCTAGCCTATAATTTATAAAAAAAAAAAAAATTTTGATTGAAATCGTCAAAGGATTTGGATATTTATGTACAACTAGCTGACCCGCCCGTGACTTAGCACGCGCGGTTTTTCAATATAAACATTACCCGCCTTTTGTACAGTTGGGTAAAAAGTAGCCTATGTCCTAATCTATCTGTATACCAAATTTCATCGAAATCAGTCCAGCCATTTAGTCGTGAAAAGGTAACAAACAAACCGAGTTACTTTCGCATTTATAATATTAGTATGGTTTATTTAAAATGCATAATGTAAAAATAGATGTAATCATGTCAACAGTAAGAAATTATACATCAATTTACTATAATTGATCGAGCATAGTGAGATTTCCAAATTCACTTGGGCAAGTCAAATATGTGTCACAAATGTGTCAAATAAATGTATTTTCTTTCTTTCTTTTCAAACCAGCATTGTATGTGTGTATGTTTGTTTGTCCAAGGTTAACTTTTGAAGTGTTGATCCAATCGTCATGAAATTTGTTAAATAGGTAGTGATGGCACAATCCTGGTGTGTCTAAATGAGCTAAAAATGATGGGGTGTTGTTGAGATATTGGGGTAAAAAAAATTCAAAATGAGACTATTAGGTCAAGAGGGGCATCTAATGAAAGGATTTCATTAGTATATTTCGACCCCATTTTAATTGTTAAACAACTTCAAAAAAAAGGTGGTTTTCAACTCATTGGAGTCTTTTTAGTTTAATCCTTGTAGTTTTTGAGATAATAGCCATAATAAAAACTGAACTTTGATGAAATTGACAGGTTACACCAGTGACCACAGTTCTGAAATTTGGTATTCATATAGCTTTAGTGACATAAATATAGGGAAAAGTCTGAAATAAATAAATAAATAAATATTGCTGGACATTTCAAACAGCGCTATCTAGCCCCAAATTAAGCAGAGCTTGTACTATGGGAACCAGATAACTGATAGAATACTTATATACATTTGATTTTTGTAAATACATACTTATAATATATAGAGAAACAACCAGACCCGGAACAAATATCTGTAGATCATGCAAACATTTGTTCCGCAGCGGGGATCGAACCCGCTACCTCCCGCGTCTCAGCCGGTTATTCACCCACTGCACCACCGAGGTCGTCGGAGGAGAAATCCAGAATAACTGCATTTAATACCCCTAAAAAGAGTAACCAATTAACATGAACTCCTGTTACTTACAATTTTAATGAAACTGCAGGTCAAGATAGTTGGTATAATTTCATGGCACTATTTTATTAGGAAAAGGTATAACAAAAAAATATTATTCATATTTTTTGTTATTTGCGAGATCTCAGTTCAGGGTGAACCACTAGTAAATATAAATTTAAATCTAACACTGTCTCTATTTGTTATGTTTTCATGACCTAAGCAGCTGGACCCTTTTCAATGAAATTTGTATGTGTGAAGTTTGGGTGGAAGCTTGTGAACTATATAGTAGTGTCAAAACTTAGTCTATTGACTTTTATAGCTGGGACTGACATCTGAAGCGTTGAAGGCAAGTTTAAAAGGTTTTAGTTGAATAAGATACCTGGCTAAATTCATACCTTCAATTTTTGTTTCTTGTGTTTGTTTCTGTGGATTTAATTCTGACCTTTTGATTTCCTCGCTATGAAATGAAACTATTTGAGGTGCATTATTTTTAGGTGTTTCTATAATTATTGGTACTGAGGAATTCTTCAGGATCCCTTTTATTTTCTTTTCTGGTGGGGCATCTTGCGGGGGACTTGTTCTTTTTTTACTAACTGTAAAATTATTTGTAAGCTCTTTCAACTTTTTGGCTTTTTCTACATTCTCCTTGTGTTGTTTACTGTTTACGTGAACTTGCCACACATTCTCTGATCGGACTATGGATGAACATAGTAAACACATAAGCTGGCCAGAACCATTGTATTTTGCAAGTGGATTATCTATTTTGGCTGGTTTGATGTCTTTTTTTTTACGTTCTGCCATCAATTTCCGCATTTGCTCCTGCGTTTTTTTCTTTTCAAGTTGCATACGAAGAGACATGGTTATGGTAAAAATTTAGTTTTTCTCTGCTTTTCTTAGCACGAAAACTGAAGAAAACTCTGGGACTGGGAATCAAGAAAGAAATCCAATGCAAATAGGGAATATAAGGATAGGGCGGGAGTGAGTGTGACGAGTGTGTGTTGTTTACTGTTCGCCTGCTGTGACGTGACTGTGAACTTGACAAGACAAATCTGACAATGACAAATAAATAAAATAAAAAAAAATGTCGCGTTGCCGACCGACAACGTTGCCTGCCGCCGCGTAGCAGGACTGGCGCCTGGCGCGCCAGTTTTTCTTTCCTTCATACAAAAGTAATGGATGCGAAACAGAATAGTGGCTATAAATCCTCCGTCGTCCGAGACACGCTCTCGGAGACCCGGATGACGAAATCACCTCCGCTAATGCGGAAGCTGAGTCTTCTACATCAGACAGAGCAAACACTTCACAGAAACACCGACCTTGCCGGCGAGGTCGACGAGTCCCTTCAGTCGCCGCCTATACGAGGTACAGACATGTACCCGGACGTTTCTCTCCTATCCCCACCCCGGCAACAACCCAAGCCGAGGCTCGTACCTAAGTGGTGCCCTTGCGCTAGTTGCCTAAATAACTTACTGGGCTGAGCGCCATCTGCGCTCGCCAAAAGTTCGGTTAAAGCTGTCACGGCCTCAGAGGCCAACAGCGAGTTTAATCCATCAGAAAAAAAAAGAATAGTGGCTATTTTTAACCCCCGATACAAGAAGATAGGTGGCATCCATCGTAGTTCTGAAACGGATGGACCGACTCGGACGCGGTTTTTTAAATAGAAAGTTAGTGTAACTGGGGTGGGTCTTTGCTATGTGTGATGAAGATTAGGTCAGTCAGCCAAAAGACTCGGCACTTTTCCTTTTTGTCACGCTTTTATTAGCTTGGTATTTATGTATAGCATTCTTTTCCTGTTTTGTTATGATTTTCAACCACTTCTAAACGTCGAATTATATTGAAATTTTGCACACCTACCAAGGACCGATGTCAATAACAGCATAATAAAAAATAAATTCTGAATAATAAAAGAATAAGTTTTTGTAGTTAGCCGAACTGAAAAATAGATAATAATTAATAATTTAAAAAAACTAATCAATGCTTTTGTAGATAAACGAACTAAAAAGTAGAAAATAATTTGTACTAAGTACCTAGGTATACATAAATTATAGAATAGTGTGATTAACAATATTACCATGTGTTTTATTGTATAAAAGCGTGGGGTGCTTTTTAAGATATTTTCAAAATGACTCTTCTTTTACCAATCTTAATTTATACTTATAACTTATAAATAAACTTATAACACTTATAACTCGAGAACGCCTGGACCGATTTTAATGGTTTTTGATTTGTTGTATTTGTCTCCGTCCCGAATAGCAGCCTTATTATATTATTTTTGATGATCGGATCAATGCTTCGAAAGCTATCCTCGGACAAACAAACACACATACATACAACGCCGATTTGTCCAAGTTGATTTAGAGATACAAATATTTTTTTTGTTAATAACGCTATTCTTAATTTAAATTTATTAAAAATTATTTTCTACTTTTTAGTTCGGTTTTCTACAAAAGTGTGTTTTTTAGTTTTTTAACTATTATTTATGGATCTCCTCAGCTGTAATTTTCTTTTTTTGTACTATCTATGGGATTTCAAACTAAACCAAAGTATTTCCTTGGCCTCACAAAAGTTCAAAATTACTCAACGGATTGACAGTTATGAAATTTCAAATTGTACCATAGAGTCACTACTCTATCGAGTTATGTCAAATTCTGACTAGTTTTTGGTGCTTACTTCAGCCAGTTGTAATCGCCTATTTTTTCGGGATTTCTCAGCTGAAAACGAATAAAATAATCAAAGATTTCCCATTTAGAGCTTTTATTTTTGTAAATTATTTTATCTCATCGGATATATGTATAACGTTGCAGCGAATTCGCCGAACTTTTCATGAAAACATCTCGTAGAAAAGCCTCCAATTTTGTGGTGCAGTGTGCAGTGTTTATTCCTCATGCTGTGATATTTCGGTGTTTTTTTTGGTTTTAAAATGGACATCGACGTTAGTAAGGAGAATATACAACCACTGAGAGGTGGTAGAAATCTCGTACAATTGGGTGCTGCACTTCAAGCGCAATCTGATGTGGATGCTCAGAGACAGCTGCAGTTGCAAAAAGAGTAAAGTTTTATGTTTTTTTCCCCTAATCTGCTTACTTATCTGCTTGCCAGGCTCATAGTGTAGTTGCATGTTCAAAACTTTTAAAATTAAGGACAGTCTAAGACTATAGAGGGAATATTTTAGCAGTCTCAGCAGTTTCGTATTGTTTAACACAGGGAGCATGAAGCAGCGCTCAGAAACTACCAGGGCCCGGATCCTCTTGATCCCTGGTTCAACTACATCCAATGGATTGAGCAATCTTTTCCCAAACATGGTCACGAGGGTCATATGGATAAACTTATAAAGGACTGCTTACAATTGTTTGAGAATGACAAGAGATACTACCAAGATAGAAGATTTGTAAAGCTATGGATTAAATATGTAAGTAACTTGGTATTTATTTGTTCAATTGGATATCTGACAAAATAAATGTTACATGAAACTGTGATGTAATAAGAGTTTATTTGACTGCATTCATTCTTTCATAATTGTATAATTGATGTATAAAGATTATTTACTTATTAAGAATCATCAACATGAATACCCTGACATTACTTAGTGGTCACATTCAAATGGTAAATCTTAGTGCTACTATATTTAAAGATGACTGCATGAATTATTATTTTTATTTATTCCAAATGATTAAGATGTAAAAAAATACCTTATAAATTGGTACAAAATTTAATTTCTACCGGCACTTCCCAGGTTGATTGTCTCTCCAACCCATTGGAAATATACCAAAGGTTGTTCAACACTGGCATTGGTACAGAAGTGGCAGAGTTTTACCGGGCTTGGTCCTGCTATTGTGAAGAGTCTGGTGACTTCAAAAAGGCCAATCAGGTCTACATGCTTGGTCTTCAGGCTAAGGCACAACCTTTAGATGAATTAGAGCAGGCTCATATGTGAGTTTGTATTATTTGCATACTGTTTTATGGATTCAGACTATCTTTGTACAGGAACTACCAGCTAGATTGTTTGTAATCATTTTTAGTTTTTATCCAACATTCATGAAGTTAAATGTGACCCAAATATTCCAATTTGTCACCATCAATTAAAGTATCTGTATGCCCTTCAGGATCAACATTTTTAGGTTACCTGTAAAATTACCAGCTATGATATTTTGCTTACAAGTAAAATATGGTTCTTGGAAAACATAATTGATACAATGAAGACATTACAATATAATAAATGCCTACAAGTTTTAACTTAAAGTTAGAGGTTGATGTTCTATCAGCTATTATAAAGATTAGCTAATATAGAAAAGTTTTTTTAAACAGTAATTCTTCATCTACTGTTTGTATAATTGTATTCTGAATTTATGAATTTGTTGTGTAAAATTTTACTTTAAAATGATGATACATAATAGTAATAAATTTGTGTAAACATGTTATATAGCGTTTTTCTGGTTTTACAGGAACTTCCAACTATACTTTGCACAACGAATGCTCCATGATGACTCTCCAACTAAAAGAAAAGCAGCATCTGCTTTAGCTGAGACAAGAATGGCATTGACTTCCCTAAAGTCTTTCAAGAGAAGGAATATTGCCAATGTACCGGTACAAAGGGTGGGGGAAAGCATAAGAAGTTCAATGCCTGGTGTTGTGAGGCAGCAAGTGGGCAGCTTTAGTAATAGGTTGCCCAATTCTAATGTCATGGTCAATGTTTATGAAGTAAGTTGTGATTTATTGAAATAATTTGATCAAGTAAATAGTGGGTGTAAGATTAAAAGTCAAATAGCTGGTGAATTTAAGATTATTTACTTATCTTCTAGGTAATAACAAAAAAAAAAACAGCAATTTTATAAAAGTAGTTACAGATATTTTTTTAAACCAGTATCACACGATTATGTTGGATAGTGACAAAATTCAAATATGATTAAAAAATCATCATCATCATCATCCACAGCCCGACTTACCCACTGCTGGGTTTAGGCCTCCTCAAGTTTGTGCCATCTGCCACGATCCTGCGCTAGTCTCACCCATTGATGGTCCGCGACTCTTAACAATGTCGTCCACCCATCTCGCTGCCGGACGTCTTACCCTTCTACAGCCATTCCTCAGCCACCATTCAGTCGCTACCCTGCTCCACCTGTCATCACCATGTCTTGCCAAGTGACATTTGGATTAAAAATTGTTAAAATTGAAAAGTTATAATATGAATAGAATTAACTGTTGTAAAAACTTTGATTTGTCACATAAATAACATGAAATCTTGATAAAAAATTAAATGTATTTTTGTTGACACATTAAAGACGCATCTTTGCATCTCCTGAACTAATTTTAAACTATATTTCGAAGCCAGTGGCTTCTCCCAGTTTTGGTCTAAGACTATTAGGTTTGTTATAAACTGATTCAATTTAATTAATTACACATTCTAAAAGTTGATTTTTAAGTAAGCCTATATCATTCAATACTTTGTAGGATGCTCCATCAACATCACACGCTGCGATTCCTGTAGCCGAAGACCCAGGACCTGCATCATTGGTCCAAGCTTGCAGTAATGTGGAGAATGAAAAAGAAATTGGAATTTGGACCAACCCTAAAACAAAAATGGTCCACACCAATGTTGTACCCCATCAACCTTTGCCTTTTACTTGTAAGTACTATAAACATACTGCCTATTTCATCACCTCTGAATAATGCTATTCAACAGATCACAAATATGTATGTCTTTTGTTTTCATATGAAAACAGATAAGGAGAGAATGATTTTTATCCATCATAAAGTTATTTGGTGAAACAGGCACTTACACTAATTGTCTTTTATGTGTATAGCCAAAGTAGCACTTTTCAATTAAATAAATATAAATAAATATTGCTAGACATTTCACACAGCGCTATCTAGCCCCAAACTAAGCAAAGCTTGTACTATGAGAACCAGATAACTGATAGAATACTTATATACTATTTTTTTTTGTAAATACATACTTATAATTTATAGAAATACATCCAGACCCGGAACAAATATCTGTAAATCATGCAAACATTTGTTCCGCGGCGGGAATCGAACCTGCTACCTACTACGTATCAGCCGGCTATTCGCCCACTGCGCCACGAGGGTCGTCTTTTTGAGTCAAACTTGTGATATAAAATGTCTTAATTAAGTTTAACTGAAGTTTTACCTAAAAAAAAAATATGTACAAGCTGGTATATTAAAGTGTATATTAAAATTGAGATGCATAAAGAAACTCTATGGAGAATAGAATAGAATAACGCTTTATTGTATGCTAGGAATACATAAAGAACAATAAATAAATAAATAATAAGCTGTTTATTCCAAACTTTGGGTTTACATGTTTTAAGTAATATTCTTCTTCTAAGAAGAAGAAGAAGAAATAATATTGTGAGTTCAGATTCGATTATAGGATGTCCCACAGTTCGATGTGCCTCTTGGCATAGGCCTCTAACACTTTTTACTGGGTTCTATATTGTGCTACCCTTCTCCAGTGTTGTTCAGTGGTGTAGGTCGTCTTCCCATCCTGTTTGTTCACGCCTTCTATTGCGCTTACCATCTCTGGGGTACCAATCAGTGACCCTTTTACACTATTTGTCCTGAATATCTCGGATCATGTGGCCTGTCCATCTCCACTTCAGTTGGTCTATTCGAGTAATTATATCAACTACTTCAGTTTTTTCCCTTATTATGCTACTTCTCACTTTGTCTAGCTTCTATATTCCTGTTAAGTTTCTTTCCATGGCTCTCTGACATTGTTTCAACTTTTCATTGTGATGTTTGGTATGTACATATGTGTCGAAGACTCTTTTTTATTTGCATGCTTATTTCCTTTGATTTCAAGACTTCTTTCAAGGACCAGTATCTCTTCCCTCCATTTGCAGTTCTCCTATATATTTCTTTGGTGGTTTGGTCTTTGTGAGAGGCTGTCTGTCCTAGGTAGATGTATTCTGTCTCATATGGCTGGTTGTCAAAATCCATGGTTACTGGTTCAGAGATTGTAAGTAATTATGTTTTGTCTTTGTTCATGGAGATACCTATTTTCGGGTTTTCTTTCATCAATTATTTTATCATTGTCTTTAAGTCTCTCTTTAAGTCGTCTATTTTTTAAGTAACATTTTTCTGTGTTTTCTAACAAAAATTATGGATTAAGGTCTGAAATAAATGTTTTTTATTTTTAAGTTTACCCGGTTTTCTTGAAACTGGACTATATCGTCCGCAAATCTTAGGTAGTTCAGTTTTACACCTTGCACGTTGAAGCCGAAGTTGTTAAAGAACTAGTTTATGTTAAATATAGTACAATGGGCGGCCTTATCGCTGAAAGTGATTTCTTCCAGGCAACCTTTGGACGGAAAGCAGAAGCAGTAATAATGAACGGCGTTGCACAGAGTAAAATTATAAAGCTAGAGAAATAAAAAGAATAATATAAAACTATTTGTAAATCCTAATACCTAAAGATAGACTAATAAATACCCAACTATAACCTATATTATTATGGATACAAATATTCTAAAACGAAGACAATTCAAATAAATAATAAATAAATAGGTAACTCAAATGACAGAAAGCTAGGCCTTAAGGTATTGCTGCTTTATTCTTAAGCGTAAAAGAGTGCCCGTCTAATTTCCACTGGCAAAGCATTCCACAGGTGCACTGCTTCGACAGTGAATAATTTCCTGTAGAAGGAACTAGTGTACAGGTGTTTTGAGGGATAAGTTTTCCAATGACCTGAGAGAAAAAATATTGGAAGAATGGAGATAAGCAAACCAAAGGATGTTTGGAAGAGATCGCTTTTAGCGATAAGACCGCCCATTGTACCGTTATTTATTGTTTATTCCCTTTGTTACTGTATTTTTGTTTTGTATGCAATAAAGAGTATTTCATTCATTTATTTCTTTCTTTAATATAGCAAGGAGAGCTACTCATATTGCTTTAATAGATGCTAAGCTTCTGAACTTGCATAATCATACACAACAGACATTATAAACTTATAAAAGCAGAGAAAAAGCATTTTGACAAAAATAATGTTACCACTTGACGTCAAATATATACATAACATAACGTATAAAAATATATACGTAATTTTATTAATACTGTTAACACCTGTAATTTTTAAATGTGCACCTCTGTAGCATTCGAGCTCACGGTGCGTCATAGTTGCATCGCGCGCATAATAACTAATTTGAAAAACAACTTCTAGAGTCTCTGAGGCCGACACGTCAGGTGGTTTAAGAGTTAAAATTATTTTTAAATTTTTATCACTTCTATTTATATTTTATACATATTTTTCTCACTACTAGGCTTTTATTACCTTTTATTATCTTTTCTACTGTCTAAAACTATGCTGATCAATCAAGATAACAGATTTTCATATGGATGTAAGATTTAAATAGTGAATCTATCATTTAATGACATATCTTTCCCTAGGATTTTTTTAATAGAATTGTCTCTTCAATAATCATGCACTTTATAATATGCATGAATACTCATTTCCGCAGTATATGAAGATGAAGATGATGTTTTGAGGCTACCGACCAACCACATGGCCTACTGTATGGATGACTTGTCGTTCTCTGTGCCGCTGTGTGTTCCAGACCCTGTAGATCCAACTAAGATACCTTGCTATAATAAGATGGAGGTATGATTCTGAAATTTGTAATCCTACATTGAAAAATTTTGAGATATGCGCTCATTGATTAAAACATAATTATTTAGTTATTTACTATTAATAGAATATCTTAACAGATCTGCAGTTTCCGTTATTTTATGTACATTTCACTAGGGCCTTTGGTATATGCACCCCCACTTCTGATCTGAAGGTTGTGGGTTTGAATCTCTGTTGTGCATCAATGGATTTTGATTCTCGATAAAAATTAGTACTCATTTACGCGCGTTCAAAACTCTGAAGGAAAACATTGAGAGAAAACTAGCAAGCCTTATTAGCGATTTGTTTTGACTACTGCCTAGCTGCTCTTTTCGGGACTGCGTACTGGTGCACTGAGTAAGAAATCTATAGATGTCCACTGGAGCTTAATAAAGTCGTGAGATAGTTTCAAGGGTTTTTTTTTGTTTTTCGGTTTGTAGGCGTATGTAGGAGAAAAAGAATACAGCTTAGAAGAAATTAGATCAAGAAAATACAATCTAGAAAAAAAAGCAAAGACTGAAAATGATGAAAACATGCAAGTCCAGCAACATTACACTAGCATCAATGAAACACTGGCCCAGTGCAGCGCTTTAGAAACCCTCGCAAATTGCGCATTGGACCCAGAACAAGACCATCTAGGGCAGCTTATGCCACTAGCTATACCAACATTACAAAACATAACTAAAGTGACCAACATGCATTCACCTGGTGAACCAAAGGTTTTATGCAACCTCGATTCAAAGGAGTTCAGTGAACTTTCTACTAAGAAGATTGACGAGAATCACAGTCACCAGGCGATTGATAAAGATAACCAAGTTCATCAACTCACGCCGGCCTATGGCGATGAGAATAATCCAGCGAATTATGGAAAGAATAATCTGATGGAAGAATTCAATAGGAGTTTGATGGGTAATCTCCTTGGCGATTCTGTTACTGTTAATACTAAAGAAGCTAGGTGGGAACTGAGGAACTTGTTTAATGATAATGGTAAGTTTTTACCCAAAACACTCTCTCTAGTGTCTTTTTTACATATTAACCAAACTATCATGGGGGATTTGCCCGTCCTCGCCACGCTGGGAATGTAGGTTGACGAGCGCAGTTGCGCTGTTGATGTTAAAATGGGGACGCTGCTGCCCATCCCCCCAGCTTCCTCAGTCGCCTTGTAAGATCGATACCCATGGGACGAGATGGGGGGAGCCTTTTCTTAAGCCGGGCACCGACTAGATGGAAAGACGACGAAAGGTTGCTGGGAGCCGTTGGGTGCAGAACTCACAAGATCGGTCGCTCTGGAAATCTATGGGGGAGGCCTATGTTCAGCAGTTGATATCCTGCGGCTGATATGATAAACCAAACTATTGCTTATTAAGGGTATATTGATAGTGTTTTTTACCAACCAGACTATTGACACCATAGTACGTGATAAATCCGTATTAAAATAATGATTGAACTAAATCATAAAATATATTTTACAGAACCTTCTATAGTTCAACCCGTTGTACAACAATTTGAAGTGCCAAACTTTGACATACATGAAGACAGATCTATGACGATGGCTATCACCACTAAGAAGAAGCAAGAAATGGCCAATATGGCAAACGTTGGACAAGACAAGGAGAATGCTAATAAATTTAATCCAGTTGCTTCCCAACCCCAACAAAATGTAAATGTAAGTTCTTTATGGAATTATTTTGTCGATATGTTCCATTCTACAGAATAACGGAAAAAATAGAACCCTTAGGATTTAAGAAATTGACTTTAAAAGTTTCCTTGGTTTTTGATTCATATAACTAGATGACGCTGCTAAATTAACATAAATATAGGTAGATACGGAAGCCTCTGTGTGCGTGTATCACTCGTACTTGACCGGTCTTGTTTTATTGTTCGTCTATTTACAATAATCACTTGCAATTAATTTTTGGTGTGATGTCTGGGGATGCCACGTCGAGTAATGCGATCGAGGTCAATCATTCCTATAAATAAATATAGAAAAGCTTTAAGCGCTTTCGTGTTCCGTTCGCCAATTATTTAGCACAAATTGTAACAATTCGGATGTCTTCAGGCGGCATTAAAACTCTGTCACTATTTATTTATTTAAAAAATATCTTAGCCTTTAAGAATTATGAGTACTTTACTTACCATAGTACACCCAAACCTAAAACAAATAATTGCAGATCTTACAAACATTTGTCCCGCACCATAAGTATGTTTAAGTTGTTGCTAATATGCATAATAATTTAATATATAAACTCATTTAGCCACACCGAAATTGTGCCATCACTATATATCACCTATATACCAAAGTTCACGATGATCAGATAAACGCTTCGAAAGTTATACTCGGACAAACAAACAAACATACATACATACAACGCCGATTTTCCCAAGTTGATTTAGAGATCTCGCTTCGCTCAATCAATTAATTGAATTATAGAGTAAATGAACTATATCAGCGGGAATCGAACCCCGTAACTTCTTGCGTCTCAGTCGGCTACTCGCCATAGAGGTTTTCAAATAAAGTAAAGCTGCTTTATTGGTCACAGGTAAATAAGACAGCATATTATGAAGAGCCGTCCTGCACCCAAGTCTTCAACTTCAACATCAAAGATGCAAGTACCCCAAACATGTCTCAGTTCAAGAAGCCGTCGTCAGGCATAGACCAGTCTAAATACCCGTCTGTGCCCAAGTTCAGTATAGAAGAAAGTGTGATAGAGCATGTAGATCCTGGCTTGGGTAAGAGAGAGGAAACATCTCGTCAGCACGGCGCCGATCAGCATGCGACAGTGGACAACCAAGGTGGAGGACTTTCCGTGATCATGGAAGCTACTAGGGAATATAACAGGTATGCGTAGAAAATTAAAATATGTAGTAGAAAGTGAATCATTTTAAGTTGTAATTATAATTTTGTATGTTAGATGTTACAGGCTCTTATTTACATTTTCTTGCATAAACTGTATGTTGTGTGTTCTTTACAATTTCAGCAAATCTGGTTCTAGCTCATCTGGCCAGTCTACAAGGACGAACTTCACGGGATACACTACTAACTATGATTCGATGTACAATAACAATGACCCTTCCCAAGCTACCTCATCTAAACGAAACTCCATGTCCAACCAACCTAGGCATCACAACGGGCAATTCGCGAGGGTTCAAGCAAAGAGAGAATTGCCTGATAATAAATCCCAACCTACCTCAGCACCTTACCTTCACGACCATCAGTACCAGAAACCTGCATCACAAAGCTATAACGGGTACTCGCCGCAACGGTCTATGCATCCTCACTACCAGCAAAACTACAATTATCAGGGATATCCGAGTAACAATCAGATGGTGCCGCAGAATCAAGGATACGCGAGCCCTAATCCCAGCTCGTACCAAAGCCCGCAGCACCCCGGTATGCAGAGCCCTCACGCTATGAGCCCGTCCGTTCAGCCGGGCTTTCAGAGCCCCACATACTCCAACCAAGTAGCTCCAGGGCACCCCATGATGAGTCCGCAAGGATATGCGGGTAGACAAGAGTATCACTACCCCAATCAGTCAGAAAGGCAGCATATTTACGCTAACCAACAACAACAGGCAGTCTTCCAGAGCCCCCCTCATCAAACACAGTATCAAAACACCCAGTACTATCAGCGACCCAGTCCAGCTCCTGCTCCTAATCAAGGGTATAGCCAACAGCATGACCAGCAACAACAACAACTTAGCCAACAACAACACAACCAACAACAACAAATTAGCCAACAACAACAAATTAACCAACAACAACAAATTAACCAACAACAACAAATTAGCCAACAACAACAAATTAGCCAACAACAACAAATTAGCCAACAACAGCATAACCAACAACAACAACATGGCTATCACAACATATCAAATCAGTATGGCAATGCAAATATTTATCAAAATCACCCCAATAACCAAGGCTATAACGCAATGCAGAGCCCGTACTCACGGCAATCTGCTAAACCAATGCCCGAAGCTTCAGCTGCGTATGGTGGCCCAAATAACCAACCTTTCCAAATATATCAAAGCCCACAAGCGTCTCATAACAATAGCTACGCTAGAAATAACGTTTCGCAAATGGCAAACGCACCATCTGAAGCAACCCCTGAAATGCATGCGAGACAAGACCCTCACGCTAATGTCTCTGTGCGACATGAAACACTGGAACAGAATGCAGGGAGAGCCAATCAACCTAAGAACGCGGCTCATAAAAGTCCTACAGCAGCATTGAGAAACATTCGTCACGATCAACCCAATGTGAAAATCGGGCAGAATTCCCCCGATATTGGATTTTCAAACCAGTTCCTCAACTTCATTTCAAACAGAAACGAACCGAAGGACAACGCGAACACGCCTAAGTTTACTAATAGTCCGAGCATATCTCAAAAAATGCATAAGAACTTGTACGTTTCCAGTCCCGAACAGGCCCAGATTCCTCCATCTTCCGGTATGTCCGATTCGGACAGTAAAGATGGTATGACGGCGCAAACTAATACGCCAATTCAATCGGCTAAGATTTCCCATAATGCTGCTGAGAAGCATAAAGATATATCAAAGAGGCAGCTAGACTTCGAGCACAGAGCGGAGTTACAATCCGAAGACAGCAGGGACTCTGTCAGTAAAGATGGTAGAATTACATCAATATATTCTAGACAATCCGACGGATTTGGCATGGACGTAGATAGTGAAAACTCTATGGAATGCGCAGCATTCAAGTCCTCACATTCAATATCTATGATAGAAACGAGCGACATACCTAGACCGGCGGAAATCGATTTCCCTAAACAGATAGACCCGTTCAGCAGAAAGCTTCTAGACTCTCTGCTGGAATATGTAAAGTTTCCTAACAAAACCCACGCCGAAGGGTACAATGAAGTGCGATCTGTTCCTAAGTTGCAACTTACAACTAATGTAACTGTAGGCGGTAACAAATTTGCCGTCGAGAAACAGCTCGGTAAAGGCAACTACGGCGCAGTATTCCTATGCCTGGACTTACATAGTAATAAATCAGTCGCTGCTAAGTATCAGAAACCGAGTCGAGCTTGGGAGTTTTATATTTGTCAAGAAATAAAAGCGAGGATAAAGGATCCATACATGGTAAATCTTCTAGCTCATTGTCCATTTGTTTTGTTTCTTTAAATTTGTATCTAACTTACTTCCCGTTTCTAGCTACCAGGGTATATGGATATTGAAACAGCATTCATAGGAGAGAACGCCAGTTTGTTTATATCTGAGTATTCAAAGTATGGATCACTCTTGGATGTCGCCAACAAGATCCGAGCAGCTACGTCCAAATGCATCAACGAATTCATAGTTATTCTACTGACTTCTGAAATGCTATCAATCATCCACTACTTGCATAAAGCTCAGATTATCCACGCTGATATCAAGCCTGACAACTTTCTGTTGATGAAAATGTAAGTAAAACAGTTATACATCATAAATAATGAAGACCCCACCTGGGTCTTCATTATCTATTACATTTCGTACTCGGCGCTACTAGCAGTAACAAACGGAGCAAAGTCAAAGTCTTATACCATAAACGAAATCGCATTTTCACTATTCTAATTTATGCTTTCAGTCCTACGCAAGAGTGGCGAACTCCGTCATTGCAGCTGATAGATTTAGGATGCGCAATAGACATGTCACTTTTCCCTGAAGGGACTACATTCAGAGAAGTGAGTATACTTGGAATACTTAGATTTTAACCTTCCGCAAATTGTATTTTAAGTTATTTATTCCTTGAAATATTACTATTTCCCCATGTTGTCTCATATGAAATAATATATATATTTATATTAATAATTAATTCATATTTATTCCTTGAAATAATTAGGAGTAAATTTACGCCACTTTGGATCGACGCGGGCGGAAAATGAAATCTCCGAATGTTAAAAATGTATGTCTCCGAATGTTAGCCTTATTTTTTGTGAATGATGAATTTTCACTGATATCGAGAATTCAATTCATAATTATTAGGTTTATACCTAATACTTGTTTCCTTTGTCATATTGCAGATTTTTAATTCTTAATATTCTTTTGCAGTTGATATCAACAGAAGGATTCACCTGCACTGAAATGAGAGAAGGAAAGCCATGGACCTACCAAACTGATTTGTACTGCTTGGCAGGCACTATTCACGTGATTCTGATGGGCAGCTATATGAAGGTTACTAACCGCTTGGGCCAGTGGAATATTGACAAGAAACTACCTAGGTAAGTAACAAAGATACAGTACCGCAAACTTAACTGGGATTGTGACGACCGACGACGTCTCGGTCCCTGAATTTATGGTTCGGTAGCAGGCGTCGAAGTGGCGAAGTTTAGGCCTTGTAGTTTATTACTATATTAAGTTATTAGCCTAAGTAAAATATGAACTTTGACGAAATTCTTGGAGTAATCCAGTGCTAAAACTTGGTATGCTGTAGCTTTAGTGACACAAATACAAAGCAAAATCTGAAAAGGCAAGCCAAGGTAATAATCAATGTTAAAAGCTTGTTCACATACCTTTTTAATTTTATTTCCACACTAGCTGCCGTGCCCCTGCTTCACACGGATTTTTATCAGTGAAAGAATTTTCAAAATCAATTCAGTAGTTCCTTGGATTACCCATTATATACAATCTCACTTTTCTCTTTCTCTCTATTATATTAGTATTAACATTTTATTATTATTTCAGGTACATGAAAATCAGTTTATGGGACAAAATATTTACAACTCTTCTCAATGTTCCTGATTGTAATAACTTCCCCGATTTGATGGATCTCAAGAATGAATTGGACAGTGTTTTGAATGAAATTGACAGTCTCGGCTCTCAACTACGTAACTTTGCTAATAATCTCAAGTCTCGGTAAATCATGTCAGATCCAGATTGTATTTGTTGCATTTAGAGGAGGGACACTGTAAAAATACTAGACTCATATATAGCATCTGCCAACAGATTTACTCTTGTGGTACCTGGCAAATATGTATTATTTCAATCCAGAAACTATTGCTATTCAAAATTTCGTCCAAATTGGTTCGAATCAAATGTCACGGCGTATTTGAGCCACACACATCCACACAAACTGTCGCATTTCTGATTTATGTAAGATTATACAAATGTAATGTCATAAGTGGATGAAGTTATTCTAATCTTTCGCCAGGTCAATATTGCTTGTTTAAAGCAATAAGTATTAAAAATTGGAATCTATAATCTAGTTATAACTATTGCAATCTTGTGTTTAGTTGAATATGTGATATGTGGTGTTTAGTTTATTTGTTGGTGTAACAATAATCTTTGCTTAGATTAACTTGTTAGCTTTATTTTATGTAGGTTTGATTTATTTTTCTACAAAACTAAGATTTGCACACTGCATATTTCTTGTTCAAATTGTAATTATTAAATTTAAATAAACAATTACCTGGTTGAAAATATTTTATTATATTGAAAAATTTACCCAAATGGATAAATTTACTCAGTACTTTTTAATATTGTTTTCCTACATAACCTATTAAGTAAATAACCACAAGTTACTAAAATAATAAAACAGAGTTGAAAAGGGTATGATAAAAATTAAAAGTACTTTCAGTCAACATTTTTTAATGCAATTTTCTCAATTCTTTGTTTCTTTCTTTCTTGATATTCCTGTACATTATCAAACTTTCGTTTGAACAGTAGTTTTATAGTCTCAAAGTGATTATGGATATTTCCAGACAAAGCGTCAAAAAAAATTTCTACCTTACATTTATCAAATGAGACAGTTCCATTTGAATTGGACATGCTGTAAAAAGTAACATTGCAATTGGTGTCATTATAAACTAAAAGAGTAGAACCATAGAATTGAACTGCTGTAGGAAATCCCTCTGTTTTAAGCTTAGTTTCAAGTTTGTGAGATATCTTGCGATCTGTACATTCTAAGCTGTAGATCAACAGGTTATCATAAGTATGAACAGATACCGCTATAATACTACAGGTTTCAGTTAGTTTTGTTACTGAAAGGTGTATTATAGGCAAAGACTGGATTGGCACTTCATCATCCATCATTTTCTTAAAGTTATCTCTAAGTTTAGCATCATTCACATCAGTAAAGGTATCAATTGTGTAACATTGTTTTCCTTTGACATAATCCCAAACCTTCACAGTTCCATCTCCTGAAGAACTCATTATATATTTTAGGTTGTGAGGCAATTCTTCAATATGGTTAACAAATTCCTTATGACCCAAGCAGTAAGTTTGGATTTCGTATGTGTTGGGATAACATGTCACCTTCACTTTTTCATCTCTGTCAGATGAAATTACATACTTTTCGTCACTGCTGTGTAAGATATCTAAGATCAAACTCAAATGACCAAAGATTTTCTGTCCTTTTCGTTGGTTTTCTGTATCTGTAACGTTTATATCGAAACTTTGTACGTCACCACTTTTATCTGCAACTAATACGTGAGAGTTTGTGGATGTAAATCTCATTTTGCTGGAACTTCTCGGTAGCTCAAACACCCTGTGGTTCTGAGAAGTAGGTAGATCGTAAAGAAGGAGCTGCTTTGCAATGTTTGTTGTTACCGCCAAGTGCTTGTTGTCAGAAGAAACTACGACACCGTTAATTTGATCATTTTCTACAGTAGATGGGACTTCTATGAGGATATGATTTGTATAGTCGTACAAGTCTACTTGTAAGCCCCTGGCTATCGCCACATATTTTCCAGTCACTGACATGCACGACATTGTAACGTTTACAAGTTACGTCTACGAAACAAAAAGATACAGTACTTAGGTAAGCAGACAGAAGTAGATTTTTTATAAAGATTGCACTAATAGAAATAACCTCGAAAATTATGAGTTTTAGGGTTATGTTTCAGTGTTTTGTTGAAGTCTGACTTTGACATTTTATTTACCGGAATTTATTTTCGCTCCCTTTCTTGATTTTTTTTTAGCCGCCAGCAAAAGATTGTTTGAAAGTGTGTTTACTAATTATTTTCTCAAGACTTTGCTAATAAAATGGTCTTACGTAATGTGCTTGACATGCGCTAAAGAATAAAAAAATTGGTTAGACATGGCAGAAATCTTTTAACTTCTTTATTATTATATTTTTTTTTTTTTTTTTTTTTTTTTTTTTTTTTATCAGCTGCTCTCCACAGACTCTGTGGTCCGTGCTCTTTTTTATTTTACTTTATTTATTTATTAACTTTATTACAATTTTTGTGAGAAAGGATCTCACTCAGTAAGAAAAATACTTAAATTATTGATTCTATATAACTTGAAAATTTTACTTCTATATTATTCTAATACATTTTATTATGATAGGGATACATACAATATATAATTTTTTTTTTTTTTTTTTTTTTGTTAATATATATTTTCTTGTGGTATATTATATTTTGAATGAATTTTTTTTTTTTTTTTTTCGTTGTATTTGCTTTTGTTTACAATTTACTTATTAACTTATAATTATTACATTTTTGGAAAAGATTGATATTCTAATTTTACATTACTATTACTTAAGATTATTACATTTTTGAAAAACTTGACAATTTAAATGAACATTACTATTAGACTAAACAACTTTAAGTTTCCAAGTTGGCATCCCTCATCTCCTGAGCCAACTTTTCGACGACCGCTGCGTTTCGGTGCTTTATGGACATTTTTAAATTATACTCTAGGATCTTTTTAGTGGACGTGGCCATTGCTCGCTTGATGAAGTACCCTATTGCGTCGTTGTCATCATCGGTGTAGTAAGTACAGCTGGTGGTGTGCCGTGAGACTGCTACTACCGCGTGGGGAACGCTCTGATGTAGTTCAATTGTTCTAGCTTTGGTTTGAACAATAACTACTGTTTCGAACGTTAACCCCTGCGCTTCGTGGATGGTGAGCGTGCGCGAACCTGTGCCTTCACCACAGCCCTGTCCTATAAGCCTTTCCTTCTCGCCCTGGGTATGGACTAGGAAAAGCGTATTGGGGAGCGTGAGCGGTATTTGGGCACCAGTATAGGATTTCAGCTTCAACGAGTGAGCTTTTTGGGTTGAGGAGTAGATACCGGAGTAAACTTCACGCAGGGCGTAGGCGACGTCCAAGGGGTTCCGGTGTGTGCAGAGCAACTCCTGGCTGATGTTTGCTACCAGGTTTGGGCGGCAGTACCTCAGTTCGAAGAGATTTTCTCTATCGATATAAGGTAGTTGGTTGACATCTCCGATGAGGACCAGTTCTTTGGCATCACACAGCTTGGCAGCCATGACTATGGCTCCGAAGTGGTTCATGAGAGCCTCATCAACCATTAAGCGGCTGAACTTGTTGGACTCTCTGAAGCCATTCACCAAGACTGAAGCCATGGTGCGTACCCTGGTCTTGACAAGGTCACCAACACGAGGCGCTAGCTTCTCCCGTAGGTCGCTAGCTGCGTTTGATGTTGTAGTGATGATGGCGTCCTTGTCAGCATCGAAGTGCCCTACCACCCAGGTTGTCTTTCCACACCCCGGAACTCCATTGACCCACTCAATTGTTGGTAGTGCCCAATCCTTCCAGCTGGATGCAGTGTCCTGATTTCCCGATATGGTTTTCGCCATTTCGAGAATCCTGTCATCCAGTAGGATCCTTGTGCACTTTGCGACAACAACCAAGGGGTCACCTTGCGGGGTGTTGAATTTAGGCGCTCCGCTCTCGGTTCCCTCAATGCACACCTCCACGAAACCACTGGTCGCGTTGTAAGCCGCCATATAACTACCTGACATTTTTCCCTTTATTACTTGGGAGTTGCCGTTGTTGTATATGGCTGCTTCTGCCTCCTCGAGTTTCTCCTCCAGCAGTTTCGCATTGCCCTGCTCGAAGTGTTGCAAGATGGTCTTGCACACTCCGAGTCTGACGTCTGCGGTTGCTCTGGTGATCGCGAGAAACTCTAAGAAGGCATTGTACGCGTGGTCTTGTGGAGTCACTGCATTTACTAGTCGAGGCGGAACAACCTGCCCCATGTCGGCTCTTGTTCTCTTTACCTGCGTTTGTACCGGTTTTGGTGGAACTTTGGACTTTGATGTTCCCGTCGATAACGGAGCTTTAGGTTTCGCCTTTTTGGCTGGAGCTTCTTCGAGTGCCTCTTCGTCGTCTCCCGATCTCGTTGTTGGGAAGGGATTTCCAGACAGACTTTCCAGCATCGAGCTGAAGGTGTTTAGAAATCCCTTGAGATGGCCTCCGACCTTGGCTCTCTTCTTCCGCTCCTGCACACTGCTTAGATGTTGTGCAGTTCTTTCGGCGACTGCTTTCTGTTGGACACGTTCGGATCCGCTGATCGAGGATGGCGTGGGTTGTCCCCAGCTATCTGTTGCTGTTTTTGGGTCGTGTGCCTTGAGGAAATTTAGGTTTTCACCTCTGTCCTCGTACACGACCACCTCATGATGTTCTGAGGCTTTCAGACAGCATAGCCGGTCTACGACTTCTCCCTGCTCATACCCGACCGTCATCGCGTCTACACTTATTACACGGGGATCCTCCGCTCCTCCGCCCGTTTCTCCCAACATGGTGAGCATCGAACATGCCTGTTCGAAAGGGGTGTAATTGCCTTCCAATGCGAGTAGAACGATCGTCTTGTTGTGCGATCGGACTAGTCGACATCGGTGGCCCGCCACTTCCGTCTCAGGTAGCGCGCTATAGACTTTGCGCCTCATGGTCGTTTTAGACGTGCTCCCATTTATGAGTGCTGCCAAGCCAGGTGAAATCGTGAAGTGACTTCTAGTCCCGGTCCGACAGAAACCTATTCCAAGCCGCTCGTTGGCGCTGTCCATGAAGAGTGCCACTCCTCGGATTCTAATCCCAGGCACTCCTCTCTCCCCGCAAGCGAGGAGTGTGCGGACAGCGACGCTTTTGGCTGTAGGTTCCTGCCGAGAGCCGACACTACTTGTGGCTTGGCTAACGGGTGTTGGTTGCGATTCAAGGGGCAGAAGATCCGTGTGCCTACTTGCCTTATTGTACTTGTATACACTTGTATTATTATATTTAAATAGTATTAAGTTTAAATATGAAAAATCATCACTTGAGAAATGCTCGACCGGTTTGGCTGTATTTTGGAATTTGGAAATGTTTAAAATTCAGGAAAATCTGAAACTGTCTTTACTCAAGACAATTGGCGCTATATTTTATTTTGAAATCCATGCGAAGCCGAGGTGGGTCAACTGGTAATCGATAAAAATATCAGTTACAGATATCCTACTCTTTATTCCTCAAAGTGAAAGTATTCACTTATTCCGGCTCCGCCATCGGATCTGATTCCCCATAGTGATTCCTATACTCCTTTGATTCATTTACTCTACCATTCCGTCCATAGTCAACCGTTAATCGTTTCTTTAAGTAAGTACCTAAGTAAGTGAGGTATGAGTGTCGGCATGTGTCGTCTCGCTCTTAGCGCGCACAATAGTAAAAACCTTGCTTTAAGTAAGTAGGTATGGCATCTATATTTTGAATTATGTTTATCTATACCTAATAGTTTATCGGTACCTATTATTTTTAATATGTGTATATATTGTATTTGTTATGGTATATATTATGTATAACTATAGGTATTTATTAGTATTTTACTCCAATTCCCTTACGTTCTATGTACCAACCACTATATAATAATCAACTATCTCTATCTTAAAAGGTTTGCTGTAAGAAAACTCTTATTAGGACACCAAGCTATCAAGGGTGCCGTGTATTGCTGAGATCAGCAAAATGATATATAGATGAGAAGCAAAATGTTTGCTTCTTCAGCTTCGTTACGTAGAATTCGTAACTTTTTACCGACTGCCACCAAAATTGCGCTTGCACAATCTCTTCTACTCCCTATCTTAGATTACGCCGACGCCAGCTACCTCGACATTTCCGAAGTCCAAATGAGCAAACTTGAGCGCCTTCAAAACCTTTGTATTCGGTTCATATTCGGCTTGCGCAAGTATGACCATGCCTCAGAATTCCGCGCAAAACTCAAATGGCTCCCTATCCGTCTTCGCCGGAATGTACATATTCTATCACTTCTTTATAATATTCTCTTTAATCCCACTTCACCTTCTTATCTAAAGGAGCGTTTCGAGTTTTTGTATCAGGCACACTCTCGAAACCTTCGTTCTTCCGAAGCTCTACAGCTTCGTACTCCCGTCCATAGTTCACAATTTTATGGTGACTCCTTCACAGTACAAGCTGTGCGCCTGTGAAACGTCTGTGAACCTTTGTCCATAAGGTCGTCCCAATCACTTCCTATTTTCAAAGTCAAGGTATACAACCATTTTCTTTCGTTGTCTCGTAACTGCTAGCTAGTGTTTATGTTATTTATCCTCCATATTATGTAGAAGTTAGTGTAGTTTATTTATATATTATTTGTATGTATTTAAGTTTATGTTTATTATTATACTTAATCAATTATGTAGGTACATATTATTTTATGGGTTCTGTTTACGTATGTTTTTGCTTAAAGGTACTCTTACACCGCCGTCTTTTGATTTTTGTTTATCCTGTCCACCCAAAGGTTGTCTGGAAGAGATCGCTTTTAGCGATAAGACCGCCCATTGTACCGATATTTATTGTTTATTTCCTTTGTTACTGTATTTTTGTTTGGTGTGCAATAAAGAGTATTTCATTCATTTCATTCATTCATTAGGGTTAAGCTCACCTTTGTTCATGCCCATTTTGTAAGCTGTTTTTGTCTTAGTAATCTATTTTGTATGTAGGTACAATAAAGAATAAAAAGTAGATCACAGATTAAATAAGTTTGTACAGGTAGGTGCTTATTAGGACTAATGTAGGAAATACTGATCAGGAGTAAGACAATAGTAATAAATAACAAGTTTATTTACTAGCTGTTATAATAATGTCAAATATCTTACATAATGTAAAGAAAATAATTGTCAATGTGAATGAAAATTATTTAAAATAGCAATCATTTCGTGCCTAGTAAGCAAGTGAACGAACCCAAGTTTACAGGACCACTTACCAATGATCGAACAGAGCCGGCCGAATCGTACCGAATTGAAGAAATAAATGAATCGTCGGAGTCTTCCTAAATCGAACCCGAGCTCTGACCATCGGAGCCGAATCGAAAGAATAAATGATTCCTCGGAGTCGGAGTCATCATCAATTGGGTGGAATCAATAAGACTACCTATCAAGTCCGCGTGATGAATTGACTCATTTTACTCACTTACTATGGATGGAGTTACTCATCTCTACGTTGTACCATTGATTGTAGAAGACCGACAACATGATAGTCGTCGTCTATCTACCTACAATCGTGTACCACATTATATCTACTATGTATACCTAATTATAGTATGTAACCTACTTTCTTGGTCGCGCAAGAAACAATAAGGAATTAATCAAGTCGAGGCTAATAATAGCTTAGTCGAAGTTGGCAGCACTGTGCCAACCTCGACTAAGCTTCCCTCCTAGCGTCATCTCGAAATCCCCCTCTTTCCCCCTAACACTAACTCAAGATCACCCTAGACTCAATACACGCTGAGTATTCACTAATATCGTTTGATTTTTACCTTAGTTTACAGAGAACATTTTTCTGCTGATGTCTACGAGATTACACACCTTCATAAAACTTAAGTCATCAATCCAATCAATGATTTTCTAATTTACGTTAAAAAAACCGCTACTAAAGAATTTCCTCCTAGAAAATTCCGCTTAAAAAAAAGCTAATTCCTGAAAAATGCGTCAAAAAATTGTACCTTTAGGTATGCCCCTAAAAAAATATGGCCCCTAAAAATACCCCTATTTATCTAACTTACCCCAAATTTAGGGGGAAAACCCTCAAGTTGGCAACACTGTAATCAAGACATTTTCCTTGCCAAATATATTCAATATCTAAATGGTTCAATCTAAGTCAATTCTGATTAACTGTCAATGCCATTGTCAAGGCACGTCATCGGTCGGTCGGGGTTCATTCATGTCGTGTTGT
Source organism: Philereme transversata (assembly GCA_963924445.1). Lineage (NCBI taxonomy): Eukaryota > Metazoa > Arthropoda > Insecta > Lepidoptera > Geometridae > Philereme > Philereme transversata. Next base: position 14,366,714 of record OZ004353.1, read on the forward strand.
GTTTTTACTCTAAAGATATTTTTTTATTTATTTCCTGAATATAAACTATTTAACTACCATAAATCTCAATAAACTTGAACAATGGCTGCATCAATTGCCCCGTGGAGTCCTGAAAAGAAACACAGTGATGTAGAAAGGTAACTAAAAACAACCAAAATAATTCTAAACTAGTTTTTACCCCTGTTTTAGATTACCCCTGTAAATTTTTAACTACATGAGGGCATGGTAAAAGCTCAGTAAGGTGTTTTGGTATTTGAACGCTATAAATATTTGTTGGATGCCTAAAAATAAATAATGTGTGTAAGCACATTCAAAATATCACTATAACATGTGATTACCTACAAATCTAAAACATTTTCTTGTAATTTTCAGGTGGATATGCATATACCCAGCTTACATCAACAACAAAAAGACACTGGCCCAGGGGCGCAAATTGCCAAAGGAGTCCTGTGTTGAGAATCCAACCCATCAGGAGATTAGAGATGTTTTAATTACAACAGGATTGAAAGTTGGAGTGGAAAATAAATTGTATCCTAGGGAACAGAGCAAGGTAACAAAATATAAGTACTCATACACTCAAATACAAGAACAAACCTTTCATTAAATGCACTACGTTCTAAGGTTGGAATGCTAAGTTTTTTTATTAAATGAACCTTGTAAACACACAAGCTGATGGGTCTCCTGATTTTAAGTGTCACCATCGCTTATAACAGTAGCACTGTACTGCAGTAACTGTAGCACTTGTGGCACTAAAGTTGCCTAAACTAAACTCTTAATGTCTTATTTACACATCTCTTGATTGTGTTCATGTTATTATATCTATACATTCATTCATTTAAAGTCGATGCAATTCTGTGTCGTAGGTAGAGGTGACAGATATTGCAGTTTTTATAGGCAGAGGTTATGAGCAGAGCTTGGATAATCAGATGCATGTTTACCTAAGCTCACTTATTCTAGCAAAAATGTAAGAAAGTATGGAAATTACTTCTATTTTTTTTAATCCCATTATCCTGGGATTGAGGTATCAATTAAATTCAATATATTTACTTCGGACAGTTTTTTTGTAAACTAGAAACCAATGTTTCACAAAAATCTACTATGTAGTGGCAAAACTATTAATTTGTGCTAGTGGTCCGCCCCCAAATGAGATCTCGCGAATCTCCCATATAAACAAAAAATATTATTTGTAATCTTTGACTATTAAAATTGTGTCACGAAATGCATAACCAAATAACTTGACCTACGGTTTCATTCAAATTACAGCTACCGGGAGTTCATCATGTTAATTGGAATAGTTTTATGGGGTAGAAATTGCAGATATTCTGGATTTCAGACTTTTCCCTATATTTGTGTCACTAAAGCTACAGGCATACCAAGTTTCAGCACTGTGGGTTCACTGGTGTACCTTGTGAATTTTGTCAAATTTCCGTTTTTATTATGGCTAATAACTTAAAGACAGGTTTAAACTAAAAATAAAAACGAGGTCGAAATGTACTCACAAAGACCTTTTAGTAGACGTGCCATTTGACCAGATAGTCACATTTTGATTATTTTTTACCCCTGTTGAACCCCAATATCTCAACAAACCCCCCACATTTTTAGCTTGTTTAGTTACACCAAAATTGTGCCATCACTACCTATCTGATTATATACCAAATTTCACGATGATCGGATGAACGCTTCGAAAGTTATCCTCGGACAAACATACATACATACATACAACGCCGATTTGCCGAAGTTGATTTAGAGATCTTGCTTCGCTTGATCAGTAATACAACTTTTAAGACACCAAAGATTTTTCAGCTGGGTGCCTTTTAGTATTTTCGATAAAAATGTGCCATATTATATTAACCGATCATTTTACTTTAAGTTATAATATGTATTGTATCCAACTAACAAAAGTAAATAAATACTAAATTAATTGATTCACAAAACATGAGTTCGCCGATTTAAAATTGCTGTCCATGCTAGTCCACCCATGAAGTTTAAGTAAATATGCATCCAATTATTTGATCACTGGTGTCAAATGACCTAGCAATAGTTTCAACAAACGATTTACAGAAACATATATTAATGCTAGATGAGATTAAACTCACAGCAGTAGCCAAATGGAGAAGGGTTAAGTACAAATTGCTCAGATCTCTGTGGCAATGCTGTAGGAGACACGAGACACACTGCCAGATAAATTGTAACAAATACACTATAAAACATGTAAACAGTTCAGTATAAAAAGTATATGATAAATAAATAAACACTAGTAGAAATCTAATTCTGTAACACTTTATTATTCCAGGAAATGTTATACAGGGGTAGAATCCGCATACAACTGAAGAATGATGATGGCTCACCTGTGAAACCTGAGTACCCTACAAGGGAGGCTGTCATGAAGCTCATTGGTGAATCCATTCCTAAATTGAAGACTCGTCAAAACAGGTGCAATTTTTTTTATAAACCTTTGTGTCTATACACTCTTAATACTTGACTGACGGAGGCATCAGTGTCGGCCAAGAAAGCATTGGCGAGATGATCTTGTGGTTAACGAAAAAGAGACGCCAAAGGCACGTGGTAGGATTTGGGGGGAGACATTTGCCCACGAGTGGGGTGGAATAAGCTGTAAATAAAACCTTTATCTGATTGGTTCTATAAAAAGTGTGGCCTGGCCTGTTTAAAGAGCTTCTTTATTCTCTAAGTAATAATTCAGTATTATCATCAGCTTTAAACTCGCTGCCTGGCATATTTCAATTCAATTAAATTTATTTATTTCAGACTAGCACTAACATACAAGGCCTAGTCCATATTAAATACAATACAACAATAAACAATGAAATAAATAAATAACAAAAATAACATAAAATACATCTAAAAATAACAGATAGGATCATTCGACTCTGGAGACACTAGACGTGCACAGTGTGCGCTCTCGTCCAGTGTTCAATGAAGGGACAGTCGAAGTCCAGCCTCCCTGCAATGAGTTGCAGGTAGCTGTTGGGGCGGCCGCGCACCCACAGCATCAGGGACGCTGTTCTCTTGTGCAGTATCGCTGTGAACCCGTTTACTCGCGCCTCCACGAAAATTCCCGATGCGCTACAGAAGCGCGGCAGCCCCAACAACGCCCTGAACGCATTATTGTATTATACGTGCAGGGCATTAAAAGCCTTCTGCGTATGCTTGTACAGCCAGTCGTTTTATACGTGCAACTTATGGGAAGTTGCACGTATAAAACGACTGGCAGTACGCTCTGAACAGTGTCGTTTTACCCGCGTACTGCACCGTGCAAACCTAAGGGCCAGCATATTAGCTCTCACTGTTAACACCCTACGCCCCCTCTCCATGTCGACTTCATCTGTAAGAGCCTCATTGACATAAGCATATTCCCATCTACTTATTGGAGCCAGAAGATTTATTTATGTAATTAAGTCGTGGCAAATAAATGTTTTCCCTTTGTTTAGTGAAACAAAGTGCTAAGTAAAAGGCTAAGCTAAGTGTAGAGATCATGTTACTATCATTATAATTCCCTTGGCTTAGGCGCTGTAGATTAGCGTCAAAGTTCTAAGGAACAAAAACATCAATAAATAACCTTGTTTTCATCTGATAATCGGTAGTTCCTCAAATGGTCGCGGTACTACTTTCTTGAAAAGCGCTCTACTACAAATACCACCTAATCTACATAAATTACACATGTCTAAATACAAACTTTCACAACTTCGAACCATTATCAATCATACTAAATTTCATCAAGATCAGCCCAGCCGTTTAGTAGTGAAAAAGTTACAAACAGACAGAGACGTTACGTTTAAATTAAAGTGTGAAATTGCCGCTTTGTACTGAAAAATTCAAACAATTTTTTTTCTAAAGTTAAATATATTTATTTAATCAAAGTATTTACCCTCACTGTCTAAACATTTCTGCCATCTCATGGGAAGGTCATTTATGCTTATGCGGTAAAATTCTGGGGACCTGGACTTAACAAACTGTGTGAAGGCATTTTGTTCTGCTTGCTGTGGATAATTTTTTTTACCATGTAATAGATTATCCAAATCGCGAAAAAAATGGTAGTCGATTGGGGCCAGGTCCGGCGAGTACGGAGGATGATGGATGGTTTCTAACTGCAGGTCCTGTAGTGCTAAAATGGTTTCTCGAGCAGCGTTAAATCTTGCGTTTTCATGGAGGAGCAATAGTGGTGAAGATCGGTTGGCGAGTCGGGGTCGTCTCGCTGCGAGTTTCGCCATCATTGTTCGAAGTTCTGTACAGTAGACATCTGCTGTTTTTGATTGTGTTTTGATTGTGATTGACCGGATCTAAGGAAGTTGTAGTGAATTACACCATGAAGTGACCACCAAACAGTTACCATCACTTTTCTATGGGTAATCTTCGCTTTAGGGCATTGTTGTACCTACCTATGTATATGTACAAAATTTTTATCTTGTGTTTTTCCTGTGTTTCATAAATAATCTTTATGTAATTAGGTATGTTTGTTCTGTTTTGAATGGTGTCCTGTGTGTGTGTGTCAAATAAATGTACTTTCTTTCTTACTTTCTTTGTTGCGGCGTTTGACCTGGAGTCAGCCATTGCATTCTTTGATTACGATTATCGTAAAGAATCCACTTTTCATTACACGTTACAATTCGGTCCAAAATCCCTTAATTTCTGTACCGGTTCAAGGTAATGTAAGCTTCAACTCACGCTTCTATCTGCAGATCAGTTAAATCATGGGGCACCCAATTTTCAAGCATTTTTATCTTACCGATTTGATGCAAATGGGTCAATGTTGTGGGTATGCTAACATCAAACAATGCCGCTAATTCCTTGGTAGTTTGATACGGGTTGGCTTCTACCATCACTTTTAATTCATCGTTGTTTACCTTAGTGACTGGTCTTTCTCCGGGTACATTCTTCAAGTCGAAGTTTCCACTAAGAAAGCGCCGTATCATTTCCAAACACAGCATTGATATTGCGAACTGTTTCTGCTGCGTTAGGTCCACGTCGGAACTCGTATTCAAAAATTAATTTTCGATGTATCCATCTTTACTTTATAAGTTAAATGAAAAAACAATTGAAAGTCAATCAAATTTTGTACTTTTTTTAAAATTTAGAATGTTATAGTTATCGTGTGGAAAAAGTTTCACTTAGGAATCTCACACCTAGCAGGTTTAATTTTAATTCAAAGTGGCCATTAAGTTAACACGGCAATTTCATATTTAAACGCCTAATATTAGTATGGATTATTTTAAGCATAATCTTTTTCTTTGTTATAGGCCAGCTGAGCAGCAACCTCAGGCCCCACAAGCCAGTACTAAGGGAGCCAAGGGCAAGAAAGGAAGAAGATAAAAGTACATATTTTTTTTTATTATACTACACACCATAAAACCTTTATTTCAAATACAGTTTTTAAAAAGTTACATTGTTATTTAGAATGGATGCGTATCGCCTTCTCCTTTAATTTATTTTCCCCATTTTTATTTCTGGTTACACTGTAACCATCAATGATAAAAACGACAGGGCCAGGTTTAGAACTATCTGGTCGTATAGTAGGTATGTTGTGGAGTTCTACTGTTTCATATCTTGCACTAGTTTCTTTATTTTGTTCGGCAAGTGTGCTACTTCCGTCAGCGAGTTGTTGATCAGTGGAGTGATTTTGTTCGACGCTGATTTCTTCACTTTCGAGTTTGTAAAAATCGATTTTATCCGCGGGTGGGAATTCTCGTAGTCTTTCAATAGGTGCTGATAAAAGTTCTGCGCTTTCAGCTTCGTCGTTTCGAACCTGTTGTTTATCTTCTCTTTTAGGTTTATCGTGGTTTCCTCGAGGGAGTACCATGGCGATTTCGGTTTCGTCTGTCGCGGCTCTTCTTCTATCGATTGTATTCTCTCCCTTACCCTCGATCTCGGTATGGTTTCTGGTAACATACGACGTGTATCCATCTGGTAATCGTCCCCGGAATCTAGCGCTACTTGCATCGTATCGTGAATCATCACCGGTATCTTCCGTATCATCTTCTGCATCGGACTCGAGGCTTCCGTCTCCGGTACTAAGTTCACTATCTCCATTATCCCGGGAGATATTTCTTTCAGCGCTCCCGTGATGTGCGGCGCGGCTTCTCTCACCGAGTCCATGATCGTCTCTCCAACCGCTAGAGGTATTTCTTGGAAGTAGTATGGGAATGTTCTTATTCTGTCGGAAACCGCGGAAGTTACTAGCGGTAAGAGTATGGGATGTCGACGGGGTAACCTCGGCAGGAGACGATGTCTCACCGGAGAAAGTCTCGGTAGAAGTTGTCGCTTCGTCCGATTGGTACCCAGGATTCGATTTGGAAGAGCAAGGACATAGAATTTCGCTTGTGTCGGTGTAATATCTGACACGTGTCCGCTTACTTCTGAGTTCAGCAGATTCGCTTGACTCTGCAGTAAGCAGGTTATCAAACAGCATACCGAGGCTCCGGAGTAGCGGAATGTACTTTTGGTTGAAATTCTCATTTCCACTAATCTCACGTTTCACTGATTGATTTTTGGTATTAAATCTACTGAGGATGTGTTTCATCCGCTTGGGCCGCAGGGGGCTTTTGATTTGAAAAGTTTTCCTGTATTTTAACGAAGATATCTTTTTTCCCAATGGGAAAAAACTCCCTGAAAAATAAAACACAACTTTGAGTACACGTTCCTACATTAATTAACGACTTAATGAGCGTTTTTACAAGATATGGCTTGTTTGTGGAACGAGGTCACGGGCTCACCTGCTTCTTTGAATTTCTTTGGCGCACGAAGTAAAGGTTTGAGACCTTTATTTAAAGAAAAACGACCTGCTATATGTCCTGAAAAAATACTTTAATTACGTTTCTTAATTAAGTTGAACCTGTTTTAACAATTTATTATGATTCATATAAATTAAAAACCCGCTCATGACTTTGCCTATCAGTATTAGGGAGGTATAAAAAACCTATATAGTGGAGTAAAATTATAATCAGTATAAGTACGGGTACGGTTTGATATATACAAAAAAAAACTAAAAAAAAATAGTATGCGTAAACACGCGACAAATGACTTCTAGCGTGTCAACGGCAATCCTTTACCATTATTGAGTAAAATTTTGCCAATTCATACAAGTGACTGTAAAATAAACGAAGCAAAATGTTTTCCACAACACTATCAACTTATCTATCTGCTACAAATCTCAAAACAGTATAAAAAGCAAAACACTTCTCTTACTCAGCTACAAAACTACCTAATTATTTCCATGCAAAAATAGCACATACAGAGTTCTAGTAGGTAAATGTAGCAGGTACAGCAGGTAGTTAATTAAAGGTGGAACTCTGACACTATAATGCAACGAGAAATGTAAGCAAATTGCACAATACCTTCTAATTTGGGGGACGCTGCATGCACAAGTTGTTTTTGCTGCGACTCCGCCGCGATTACCTCGTTGAGAGAGACTGGCTTGGCTACGCCTGCGAACAAATACCAATTTTCTTCCACATTCTCAGAAAACTTTTCGTACCTATTCTATTCTAAACTTGGCAATCTAATCTTACTAACAATATGCACAGTTAATAACAACGTAGAGAAAACTCCATCCGATTTCCATTTTAAATCATTTTCGTATGCAATTATCCGTCTTAATTAGTGCAGAAGTTAATTGTAAATTAAGCGAATCTTGGCTTGGATATCAATTTGTATTTTATAACCTCGGGGCGGAATGCTGAAACGGCATAAAATTTTCTTTCGGCGCACGTTTCAATGCGTCGGGAAAAATTGAACGTGAATTAAATCGATTTCATATGTTGAATGTAATGCAATCGACTATTAACTTAATCACTTGTATTATGTGTGTGAGTCATAGTTAAACATAGCCAACTAGCATCGGTCCACGACATTGCTCGCATAGTCATTGATCAAAAGTCTAAGGTGCTTTTCCACCGGGGAGGGGATTGGATTGGAGTGAATCGAAATTTGTCTGGCATAATTAAAATTCTTTAGCATCTTTGGTGGAAATAGTCTGTATTGGCAAGGATGTGCGAGACGAGGATTGAAATATTTGTTGGGGTAATATTAAACCGTATTGCTTCATATATCGAGTGTATTACATCACGCAATAAGTTTAAAGAAATAAATATTATGACATTCCCTTGTCAATACATCTATGAAAATCTAATGTTCACAAAAATATTAATTTGTTTAAGAAAAATAGCGATAATCATAATTTTAATACTAGAAATAAAGATAAACTCGCTGTTGCTACTTGTAGACTCCATAAAGTTAGTAAAAGTTTAAAGGGCAAGGTGTGCGCTTTTATAACAAACTCCCAAGGGATGTACAAAAATTGACAATTAACAAATTTAAAAACGTAATTAAACAAAATCTTTATAAAAGAGCCTACTATAAAATATCGGATTATTTAGATGATAGAGAAGCTTGGGATTGAAACTGCTCCAACTCGTTCAAAATGTTACAATTTAGACGTAATTTCTTTTCTGTATTATGTATTGTAAAAGGATCATTAAAAAAAACAACCAGCCTTGTTTTCTTGCCTTTCTTTCCTGGCTTGGTCGCGAAAGAACAGGCAGTAAAATTGACGTTTCAAAGTGATCCTTGTGATTTTAATGAATAAAAATATTTGACTTTGACTTTGTATGTAGTAAGTAAAACTACGAAAACACGATTTTTGCGATATCTGGTATATTATCGTGCGTGCTCGCGCGAGGTCGCGAAGGATATTAATATCAATCTTGAGATTGTGGGGTACTTACAATATTAGACTGATTTAAGATCAAAATGTTGTTTATTGATTTCTTTGTTTCTAGCCCACAATCTAAGTGAGAAATCGCGCGAGCTCGCGATGGTTATTAATGGTAATTTTTTTGTGGAAATGAGTCGGCGAGATTTTTATTCTCACCTCGCTTCGTCACGTCTGGCCTTGCCGGTGTAAAAGCACCTTAACGGTGTTTCTTGGACTCTCTTTAACCCCTTTTTGACCCGCAAAAAGAAGGCTGTTATAAGCATTTGTCTGCGGCATCGTAGCCTCCATACGAAAGGACCTATTTCGTTACGGTTTTTTTGGCTTGAAAACAAACGGGTGTTTGCGAGATGTTTTTAACTATGTTCGGTGGAAATAAATACACAAACTTTCGCACTTTATTTGGAATAAATGAATGGATGGGTTCGGCTCCTGTGAGTCAAATCGTTTGTACTTTTGTATTTTAACATACTGTAGACGACACACGCTGTTATTGTATTTTATTTTGTTGCATTCCGATACATGTCACGCCATCTGTTGGCGATTTTTATATGTTTTGTTAATAGAGACAAGTTTGAAGGATGCAGACCGGCTTGATAATTGTTTTACACAGAGGGAGTGGTAGTTGCGAACTTACCGTTAGACACGACGCGGCTCCTCAAGATTTCTAACATTAATAGTTGGTCAAAATAAAGCACATGGTTAAATAAATGACTTCTATCTTATCTTCAAAGTGTATCACCTATAATATGGTCCTTCAGAGCCAGATTTAAAATCAGTGAACTGCGAAATACCATCATGTCGGGCGTGACGCCATTATCGAAGGTTCTTACTCGCCGTCAACGCCAGGAACATATGAAAACCAACAAGTTGGAAGGCACACCTATGAAGAAAGAGTTGAAGAAGTTGATTCTTCCTAGCGGCACCAATGATCTCTTATCGTCGCGGGAAGGACACGTATCGACGCCAGTACCGTGCAAGATGTCAGCGCGTGACACTGAGCAGCATTCGAAATGTGCTTCAAAAACGACTATTCAGACTAAGAAATCTACTACGTCATCAGTTGCACGTCGTAAACAACTCGAGTTAGAAGCTGCGGAAGCAAAAGCCAAGATTCAGATGGAGTTAATTGACAAGAAGTTACAAGCTGACCTTGCCAAAGTCGACCAGGAGAGTGAAAAAGCTCATCATGTCGGCACTGATGTAGCTCCAGATGAAAAAGTTGGTACCTATTGTTCATCCCTCCCCAGCGAGAATGAAGTGCACGATAACGTGGAGAAATGGCTGGACACGAACTGTGCATCACCAGTCCAGCACAACAACAGTATCCAACAACTAGCTAACACGTTGAAGGATCTGATGACCCAGTCTTCATCAAAGCACGAAGATAAACTTTTGAGCCGCCTTGCCACGCCACGAGAGCTACCTATCTTCAGTGGTGACTGTATTGAGTGGCTACATTTTAAAAGTGCCTATGATGATTCGTCACGAGTGTGTAGATTCAGTGATAGTGAGAACCTGTGGAGACTCCGTAAATCTCTACGAGGTGAAGCCAAGGAAGCAGTGACTGACTTGCTGATCGGCAACACTCCGCCGTCAGCAGTTATAGAAGCACTTGAACTAAGGTTTGGCCGAGCTGATATTATTATTAGCAACATAACGATGCAATTGAAAAAGCTACCTTCGTTACCTACTTGTTATCAACATGACTTGATAAACTTGTCCGTCAAAGTCAACAATTGCGTGGCTACAATACGCGCACTACACCAGAATGACTACCTACGAAGTCCAGAGCTCGCTGCAGCCATAATATCAAAATTGCCGAGCACCCTGATAGGTAGATGGACGGAGTTTGCCTACAATCGTCTACGCGAAGGCAGATCGAAGCTCGAACTACTAGCTATGTTCTTAAAGATAGAAGCTGAAATGTTATCAGTCGTCGGATGTATACCTCCGCGAGACAAGAAGCCGATGGACGCTCCTACAAAGCGCACTGAAGACAAGTATCGTCATCGTACTGTCTACACATCTTCTGTCGCTGCAACAGCTGATAATAATGTATGTAGATTCTGCCAGAAGGGCACTCATACCCTACCAGAGTGTCGCATATTCAAACGAGCAATGCGAAGAGATAAATGGCGATTTGTAAAAACGCGCGGCCTATGTTATTGTTGTCTACTAACTCGACACAATAAAGATACGTGCCCCGCACCAATGTGTGACGTCGATAACTGTGGCATGGCACACCACCGCCTGCTACACTGGACGAAACCCGAGATGACGTCACAATCGACTGATAAGATGACCGTAAACCCGGAACCTGTACCTGTAACTGCACCCGATGCGTCTATGATGCATTTCGCTCGAGATAGTGACGACGCGAGCATCGCCCCGGATGAATTCGCACTGTTGAAAGTGATCGCGGTTCAATTACGTGGCCCTAAAGGTGTAGTGAATACCTACGCACTTCTGGACGATGGTGCTGAAGTGTCAGTGATCGATGCCGAGCTGGCAGATACCCTAGGCTTAGAGTGTGTTAGTGCGCGTCCTATAAAGTTTACTGATGCATTCGGTTTGTCAGTGTACCAATCAGAAGTGCCTAGTGTAAGAGTAAAAATAACGGGACAGGACAATATTAGTTATGACTGTAAGTTACGTAGATGTGCTCAGTTAAAATTGTGTTCACAAAATTTGTCTATCTTGAATAGTGTAAATAGCACGCACTTATCGCATATCAAACATATGATTTGCACCAATGCAAGTGCAAAGCCAAAAATGTTAATTGGTGAGGATAATTATTTCCTAATAGCTCCTCTCGAGGTTATACATGGAGACAGGGACTCGCTGTACGCATCACGATGTCGGTTGGGATGGACCATCCACGGTTTCCACCGTGGCCGCACTCACTCCTCCACCAAGTCCAGAGTAAGTGAACAAAATGTGTTTCATCTCGCACACTCTCGTGATAATGATATGTCTGAACTCAGCGAACTTAATGACCTGATTAAGAATTCCTTTAATTTTGATTTGACTGGTATTTCACCCGTATCTCGTGAAAATACAGATCATATTCGCGCTATTGATATTTTAGATAGCACAGCCCGTCAGGTAGGTAATCAATGGGAAGTAGGTTTACCGTTCAAAAAGGATGATTTTATGATGCCTGACTCATACAACAATGCCTACTCGCGTCAGCAGTTATTGTTACGGAAATTCCATAAGAATGCTGACTACGCTGATAGGTATAAGAAAGAAATATCTAAATTGATAGATAATGGTTACGCTCGAGAACTAACTGATAACAGCCTCTCAGCTGATCATGTTTGGTATTTGCCACATTTTGGTGTTCAGAATCCTAATAAACCAGATAAGTTACGGTTAGTGTTTGACGCCGCCGCTAAGGTAGACGGTGTGTGCCTAAATGATTATTTATTAACCGGACCGGACTTGTATAATTCATTATACGGAATTATGCTAAGATTTCGGGAGAATAAAATTGTAATTATTGGGGATATTCGTGATATGTTTCTCAGAATTAAAATTCGCCCTGAAGACCAGCATGTTCTTCGGTTCTTGTGGCAAGAATCGAATGGTCCGATTAAAGTTTGTCTTATGCAAAGTTTAATTTTCGGTGCAACATGCTCGCCTTTCATTGCCCAATATGTCAAAAATAAAAATGCCTTGAAATACGAGGATATAAATCCTGAGGCTGTAGATGTAATTGTGAATAGCCACTACATGGATGATTGTTGTTATTCTACGTGTGATGAGAGTACGGCTATTCAATTAATAAAAGACATAACTTTTATTCACGCTAAAGGTGGCTTTGAAATAAGAGGTTGGTCGAGTAATAGCAAACCGGTTTTAGATTCAATTCCTACAGAAGCGCTCGCGCACACAGCTGTGCAGTTTAAGCATGGAGCCATGAATACGAGTGAGCGCACTTTAGGTTTGATATGGCATCCTGCGGACGACTCATTTGGGTTTCAGATTTCGCTTGACAGAATTCCTAGTGATATTTTAAATGGTTCTACGCCACCTACGAAAGCTAACATGCTTAGCATTATTATGTCTCTTTACGACATACACGGATTTTTGTCGCCATTTGTTATAAAAAGTAAAATCATTTTTCAAGACGTGCACAGATCTAAAGTTGATTGGAAATGCCGCATCCATTCTGATGAGCACACCAAATGGGTGAAGTGGCTCGATGAATTAAAACTTTTAGAATCCCTACGTATACCTAGGTGGTATAACAATACTGATAGTTGGACTCAGTGCTATCAGTTAGAGATAGGTATAGATAGAAATGCCGAGTCTATTGTAAATAAACAACTGCACATATTTTGTGACGCTTCTATTAAAGCTTACGCCGCAGTTATTTATTGGCGTTTTACTCGAGCAGACGGGAATGTATTGGTTTGTCTAGCCGCCAGTAAGAGCCGAGTGACCCCACTGCGGCCTGTGTCAGTTCCTCGACTGGAGCTGCAAGGCGCGCTCATAGCCGCACGCCTCGCGAACTCACTGCAGCGGGAACATAAAAATATGAAGGCTGATAAACGGTACTTTTGGACTGATTCACAAACGGTTTTACAATGGATCCGTAGCGATCCAAGAAGCTATAAGCCGTACGTAGCTCATCGCTTAGGTGAAATTGATGAGCTCACGACGTTATCAGAGTGGCGATACGTCCCAACTAAGTTGAATGTAGCTGACATAGCTACCAAAGACGACACGCCGCCTCTGACATACGATAGCGTATGGTTTCTAGGACCACAATTCTTACGGCAACCTGAAGATGCATGGCCTAAGGATTGTAAGTCCACAAAGAAGCCATCACCAGATGTAGTCTTCGAACAAAGGAGCTTGAATGTGGTCACGACTCAGGTCGTTGAATATTCCTTACCTAACGAAAATGACTACTCGTCTTGGTTACGACTCGTCCGAGTAACCGCTCGAATTTTATTGTTTATCAGACGATGTCGACGAATTGATACTTGTTTGAATGTTGAACTCATGAACGAAGCTGAACTTCTTCTGCTGAGTAAATCTCAACAGGATTCGTTCGCACAAGATATTGAGCTTATCAAGCAAAATAAGCCTTTGTTATCAAACAGTCGTTTGTTAACATTGACACCCTATTTAGACGACACTAATGTGTTACGAGTAGCCGGTCGAATCGATAAAGTCGAAGGTGTATCCCACTTGACTATGAGACCCACCATACTCGATGGTCGTCACAAAATAACTCGTCTATTAGTCGAATACTATCATAAGAAAGCTATGCATGGTGCCCACGAACTTGTAGTTAACGAGTTAAGACAACGCTACTGGATTTTGAAGCTGCGTCCTACCGTACGCACGGTCGCAGCGCGCTGCCTGTTCTGCCGATACCGGCGCGCGACACCGCAGCCACAGCGTATGGCGGACCTGCCAGCTGCTCGTCTGCAGCACAATCGACACCCATTCACGTTCACGGGGGTGGATTTTTTCGGACCGATGGAGGTCACTATCGGACGAAAAAGAGTAAAAAGGTACGGCGTAATGTTTACGTGCCTAACGGTACGCGCCATTCATTTGGAAATTAGTGAGAGTCTGAGTACAGACTCCACCATCATGGCGCTCAGACGTATGATAGCTCGCCGCGGTACGCCCAGCGTTATCTACTCAGATAACGGGACGAACCTGCGCGGCGCAGATAACGAGTTAAAGCGGAGTCTATCCGAACTCAATGAGAGTAAACTCCGTGAAGACGGTACCGTAAGAGGTATCGAGTGGAGGTTCATACCCCCTGGGGCCCCTGAGAAAGGTGGTGCCTGGGAACGTATGATACGCACGGTGAAAACGGCCTTGAAAGTCGTTCTTAAGGAACGCGCTCCACACCCTGAGACGCTGTCTACTTTATTCGCTGAAGTAGAAGCCCTAGTTAATAGTCGCCCTATTACACATGTTTCATGTGACGCTAATTACCCTGAAGCTTTAACGCCTAATCACTTTTTGTTAGGTAAGTCATCGAACGGTCCCGTGTTTGGTAGGTATGATAACGACGATCTATGTCTGCGAAAACAATGGCGCCTAGCGCAAAGGTTGACCGATATGTTTTGGGCGCGATGGGTTAAAGAATATCTCCCTACTTTAATTCCGAGGCAGAAATGGTTTAGGGATCAGAGAGCATTGCGAGATGGGGACTATGTTCTAATAATGGAACCTAATTTAGATCGTGGATGTTGGCGGCACGGAGTGGTGAGTGCGACCCATGCGGGTGATGATGGTCGCGTGCGAATGGTGGACGTGCGCACCCGCACTGGTTTGGTGCGCCGCCCGGTAACGCGTGTCGCACTACTTGCACCAACGGAATGTTAGTGCTGATCTGACACTTTTTGTATTCATTTGATTTCTAATATGTTTGTCGGCTCAGTTCAGCACTAAGAGGGTGGATTGTAGACGACACACGCTGTTATTGTATTTTATTTTGTTGCATTCCGATACATGTCACGCCATCTGTTGGCGATTTTTATATGTTTTGTTAATAGAGACAAGTTTGAAGGATGCAGACCGGCTTGATAATTGTTTTACACAGAGGGAGTGGTAGTTGCGAACTTACCGTTAGACACGACGCGGCTCCTCAAGATTTCTAACATTAATAGTTGGTCAAAATAAAGCACATGGTTAAATAAATGACTTCTATCTTATCT
The DNA here is from genome assembly GCA_963924445.1 of Philereme transversata. Classification (NCBI taxonomy): domain Eukaryota; kingdom Metazoa; phylum Arthropoda; class Insecta; order Lepidoptera; family Geometridae; genus Philereme; species Philereme transversata. The sequence goes on from OZ004353.1 coordinate 14,382,134, forward strand.
TCAAAGTGTATCACCTATACATACTTTGTAAACATTTTTGAAGTCGGAGAATCCTTTAAAACTTTTGAAGTATTACTCTGCGTACTTGCAATTTTGAACTGTGTGTATTTCGGATAGAGTCAATATTCCAAACTGCCCCATTTCCACATTATTGCTTTCGATCCTTCGATCGAATCTGTCTGAATCAGGCTCCCTGCAGCCACATGCCCAGCTCATTCGGGTCAGTAGCTTTTGAGTTATGCAGTGGTCATTTCGATTTGGTAAAACTTTTCTTTGTATGTCAAGTTTTAAAGTTCCTTTTACAGGCTTTCTTAGGACATAAATTTACTTTAGTAGTTCTTTTTTGTTCTATTGCAACAAATATTAATATTATTATAAATACGGGATTTATCACGTACCGTTTTATCGGTGCTCCGAACCACGTCTCGGAACGGTTCGAGACGTGGTTCGGAGCGGTTCAAACTCACCCTGATGAAGGTTCGCGAATTTAACCGAAACATTGTCGATCGAAACAACGATAAAACGGTACGTGATAAATCCCGTATTTATAATAATGATTGAAATAAATCACAAAAGTTTTCTATGTAAAATATATACGTACTTGGTGTAGTATTCACTGGTTATTTCGGTTTGCCGATCCCGTACGGACAACTATAAGTAATTGAAAATCGCATCGCAATGAATCAAAGAGCAATTTGCTCTAAAATTGCGCGTCAAACTACAAAACACATGTTACGTTTCCACCGTTAGTGTTAAAACGCCTATTTATAGGTTCAGCAATAAATTATCACATAAAACCGTAGATAATGGTAGCTTTATGTCAAATGTTTCGATAAATAATAAAATAAAAGCAATAAAACAAAGGACTCGCTCCAGGGTCGGGCATCGTTAAAATATTACGACCTCCCAATATCTTAGGATGAAATCTTTAATCGTAGAGTTTTACGTGGAACTAAAGGGGCTCTCGTGGCCAAAACAAAATAGTAAGATAAGCCTATCGAGTTACGGGCACAGAATCTTTCACATAAAACTAATCGAGCTCATATGAGAGCCTTAAATCTGGCTACGTTTTACAACATCATCGATTTTTTTGTTTGTGTAGGCCATGGATTATTTTCGGACTGGATTCGTGCGAAAATATTGTACCATTTGCTTTTAAGCTAATCTTGCCGTGCAATTTGTTGAATTAATCGCCTTCTTTGAAATATAACCAGTTTTCATTTAAGAACAACCATCAATATCATTATCAGATTTGCTTTTTATGCCTGTAATTTTTTCCTTTCTGCAAAATAACTCCAAAGAAATATGATTAATTAAATAATGTTCTTAATTGAACCAAATGATATGAAATAACTTTTTTGTTGAAAAATTACTTTTTCAAAACAAGCTTTTATAAAATTCATAATCGGAACCGCAAGCAGATTCAAATGAGCCCAAACACTAGTAGCCTAATCCATTCAGAAGTTCCGTTGTCTAGCATCCGTCTCCATCATGAGACCACCTCCATGGTACCATATTATTGCATTGTCACCAAAGTTACATATGTGTTCCAAATTTCAGCTCAATCGGTTGAGGGGAACGGGTTTAAAATTCAGTTGCAAGATTCCATCCGGACAAACATACATACGAGTACATTGCAAGTTAATAAAAAGCTTGTAAAATATAAATGATGCAAAATTGCTCAATATTTTTCTACACGACGCGACGCAACGATGACGGACGTAATACCGGCATTTTATCTTGCAGGCCTTGCAGCTATCTGTAATTACATTGGTTTCATCCCGCTATGCTTTTTTCCTAGGATGTTATTGATTGGTCCCCTCAAAATCGTATTACGTGCGTTATCTTGGTGTTTCGTACTTATATACCTACCCATTAGTACAGTTTTCCTATTTCAAAACAAGTGCCGATTTACTTTTTGATTCTGATTATTTGCTCGCCTTATTTCATTGGGTAGCGTTTTATTTTCCGGTTGATAAAGCGTTCGTTTTATTTGTACGCAAATCCGAGGGGCCCGCCGCGAGCCGAATGCTAGTGGTCGGTTACTTGCTCTATTTACGAGCACCCTCCGCCCTAGAGATTACAAAAGAAAAAATAAAAAGCCGGACAAAATCGCCTGACGATTTCATGATTCTTACACGATTGCCGCATCCATTTTTAAAGTTTATAGCACTTCTTACGACATATATTCTAATGCACCCTACTATTCATTAGATATGCTTTCAAAAACCAATTTTGACCGACAGAAAGTCACAAACCATTTGACCAAGCAATCATTCGACAAACAAATTACGTTTTTTTTAAAGGCATTGTTAGCTGGAATACATCTATGTATACAATTATAGTAGACTAGCTTCTGCACGCGGCTTCGCACGCATGGTATGTTATTAAAAAGGATATTATGACTAAACGTTATCGTGTGAAAACGTATATCAGACAGATCTTTCAAATTTATAATATTAGTTTAGGATTGTTATTCTAGGAACCAAGGTAACTTTTGGGGGCGGAATAATAAACTAGAATGAAGTTAATGATTTTCATAGAGTAATTCCACTGTGTCAGATGTTTATACCGGTCGTCAATAGGGACTGTAAAAGTTACGAATGCCCGGTTAAAAGCTGTCGTGTGACATCCCTACCCAGTCCCGAGTTAGTATCGCTCTGTCGTCACGCTTCGTATACCCTCGATTTATTATTTCACCGATATACTATGCTCAAACAATAGCTTAGGAATTTACAGTGGAAAAAGCAAAAATTGATAGCCGATACTCTCAATGAGAATTTATTGTTATTACGTGCCTTTTACGCTGAAATGATACAATTCGATAAAGGTTTTTTTTAAATAAATAGGTATATTGTACTTTATTATCTTCGTTTCTGTGGCGTTAAATTTTCTCTCCGATTTTGCTACATACCAGACTTCTTATGTAGAAAAATAAAGAAGTTATCTAAAAGAAAATTGGAGCTGAGACTTAAAATAAAATTGAAGCAGATACAAGCTGGTGCAAAATGGTTGCCTTTCGGTCTTTGAACTTAATTAGTATTTTTCATCTTTCTCATTGCAGTCTTAGTATTCATTGGATATTCTTAAAATAGTAAATTTGCTTAAAGTATATCGGGTGCAATATATCTAAACACCCCGAAAAGCCCACTAAAGAGGTTACCGCTCTGACGATAAACGGATTTGGGCGGGACAGTATTATTCCGTCGTAATAGAGTGATACTTCTTTAGGACCATTCAGGAAAACTGATGACACTATTTGGTTTGTGCTATAAAAAGTTACGATATCATATTTGCGGTATCAAAATATTACCAACAAATAATGCCTTAGTGGCCTTTAGCCTTTGAGATTAGTTTTTTGGGGAAAAATCTTGTTGATATCACACTGAGTAACATTCGTTTATTTTATGATATTGTTTACGTTTGCACTGTGTTTGTGTCAGCAGTTTATGATGCCTATACTCATTGCAGTTATTCGCCTTGTGCATGTTTTGGCCGTGACATTGTTTACGATGCATAAAAATAAATCACGTTTGATGGTACTAATCTAACGTGATAAGATAAATCTAAAGATTGACTTCAACGCAATAAACCAGACAAATCAACAGACTCAAACATTCGCCAATACCTTTATTCAGTGCTTTCATCTGTACAATTTTCTTGTTGCTGGCTATCAAGGCAGCTCCCTAAACAACTTGTACAGAATAGCATTGCAACCCTTCTAGTTTAAAACAAAGCCGTGGCGCCGACAATAGGGGCTGGCATATTGCCTCAGTTCCCAGTTTTACTGCTTGCTCCCAGGGTTTATGCCTTATAAAATCTCTTGCTTCGACCACGCGGAATGGTTCTCGGCTAAAAAGTATCAACGGTGGATAGATATTATCGCGATTGGACGGTAATATTGTTCTACGAGAGAAGGCTGTATTCAAAGAGCCTTTGTTTGCCCCCCCGAGTCACAAGTTGGATATTAGAAGGAGTTTACGACACGGTCTGTTTGTTCTCGGTTCTAAACTTTACTGCAAATAAATCCTCGTTTCAATGCTTAAGAATTAATAAACTTTTTCATATTTTTTCTTAAACACATTAACACATTTTACTGACACTTTTCAAGGCATATTGCCAAAGCTTCTACACGAGAAACCTATGTGTCAGTCACACCAAAAAGCCTCTAGAGACCCTGCGTGTTCAATATAATAATATCTTCAGGATGATGTTGGGACTACCCCGCTTCTGTAGTGCATCAGGGATGTTTGCAGAATATCAAACGGATGGTTTCGAAGCCATCCTACGCAAGAAAACTACATCCCTGATTCACAGGGTGCGGGACAGTCAAAACAGCATCCTGAAAACCATACCGGACAGAGTTACATCTACGTGCTTCTTGTTGAGAGTGATCAAACCGACCTAGGTTGGTCACTTTCAGCGCGAAGACCTTTTGTCCTTTTGTTTTGTGTGCTGTATTTTTTATTTTTTCCTATTGTGTGTGTACCTACTAATCTAGTCTTTAAGTAAAAAACTAACAATGTATGGATTTATGCTATCTGAAATAAAATATTTGAATTTATCTTTTAAAGCATTACTTACCGAATGAGTAAACACCTCTCCTTATTTACGACGTCCTTCGTTTTTATACACACTTGTATCCTTGCAAACATCCGCAGGAGATGAGTTGGGTGGGCGAGGCGAGTTCGTTTTATATCCCGTCCGCAGTTTGCTTCGGTAGTCCAGTTTGTCGCGTACAGTAGCGGGCTTTTTTATTAGCAGGCAAATTCGAAGGCTCGTAACACAGGCGGAACCGATGGCTTTCGTAACGAAGTCTCCAGCTACGATTCGACTTATGACTTTCATTTCCGTGGACGACGTCTCAATCCGAGAAGCTCGAACCGTATGATAGTCAGCTCGGAGCTATTTACTTGTTATGTTGGGGTTTATGAGGATGAAATCTAGAGGTCAGGGGCTTCTAGGTTTTGATATTATTTGCTTGCAGCTTTATGATATGTATTTCGTAACTTGAGTTTTATTTTGGTAGTTCTTTCGATTTAGTTTCGACTAATCAGAATATGCTCAGAGAACACTATCTGAGTATTTGTCGCTAAATATATATGTACATATTTATTATTTGTTTCTTAAATAAGTCTAAGTATGTATCTATAAATTATTATGAGTAGTTATTATTTAGGTTCATGTAATTTTCATTTATGTAATTTTTTTATTTTTTATTTTTATATAATTAGTATTAGTATGTATGTACATGTAGTATGTTAGGTACACCATTACACTCCAGGTAATGTCTACACAGTCCATTCCATCCAAAGGTTGTCTGGTAGAGATCGCTATTTAGCGATAAGACCGCCAATTGTATCCATATATTTACGTAGTTGTTTTTTATATGTATTTGTTTCGTGGTGTGCAATAAAGTATTATCTAATATAATCTAACCTAATCATGCACTATACCTAATAAGTGCTAACTCTACATAATTATTTAGGTACCGATGTGATGCTCGCAAGTTCTTACCCAAATGTTACCGTTCGAATATTCTCTTGAAGTTAGAGCCAAGCAACATATTCATAGGACTCACGAGATCCACCACAATATTATTGTAAAGTAACGTATCGCATTGTACGAGAATGTGAGCCCAAAGGTAATAAGGACGACGATAGGATTCATAGATAGTAACAAAGACGCGCCGCTACAATGGAACTCCGCCTTCGAGGTATTGTCTCCTCTTTGTGGATTTTTTTTTGGTTCGGGGAACACTGTGAATGCTGAAAGTAAAATTTTATGTGATCGATGATTCGGAAATCGTAGTTTCATGAAAGCCAATCGTTCAAAGTTTTGTAAAGTTATTGATTCCCTGGAAAGTAGGACTGGTCTGATTTAGGACCAAACATACGCCAAAAATTTACATATTACTAAAATTTGCGTAGTTTTAAATCAGTGAAATTAGAATAAGAACATTTAATTTGACAAAATATACACATGCATAAATTTAATGCTTACACAATTATTAGGTAGGTACATTTAACAAAAATTAAGGTGATTATGTGACAATAATTATGTATGAGCCTCAGTTGCCTAAACTAGTTTGAAAAGCCTATATGATAGGCAGCTGTGCTTAATATCAAGTGTAAATAAACAGTACACTATAACTATCGGGACTTAAATTAGTATTAAATGCCGATAGGTTTGGAGTACTTTATAAGTAGGCATAGGTAAAACTTATCCGCCTAGCTTATGCCAGCTCCATAATCATTAATTTGGCAAACACCGCTTATCGTGTAATGAGACCCCCCCATAAAGTAATTTTGGTAAATGGGTATTTACTTTTATAGTTACTGTCATGGCAAAAGCTACGGCTCGAGCAGGCAAGATAATGCGAAAAATACAAGCGATAGCAACAATGTATTTTTGCGTCCACTAAGTAATAAAAGGTTAGGGAAGATATTTTGTTGCCCTTTGTTTAGATGAGGTATAAAAGTGCTTCTGCTAAGCATATTTGCTTCTAAAATAACTCTTTTTTATAAATTGTACCATCAACTAACTAAGCGAGTTTGTTTGTTACGTTTTCACGTCGTAACAGCTGAACTGATTTCGATTAAATTTGGTATATAGATAAATTATTTTACTTAGAAAACTTTCGTGATTTATTTCAATCATTATTATAAATACAGGATTTATCACTAATTATTAATACGGGATAAATTATTATTATTATTCTTTTAATGTTATTTGTGGGAAAACAGGCTTACGGCCCACCTGATGGTAAGCGGTCACCGTCGCCTATTGACACCGGCAACACCCGGGGTATTGTCGATGCGTTCCCTACCCTGTAGAAACTTTTTAAAATTTCTCTTGAAGCGTGCCATGTCGTAGCCTAACGGGAAAACCTCAGATGGTAGCCCATTGCACATCTTGCTAGTACATGGGGTAGAAAAGATCGCGTGAAGCGTGTGGTGCGCGATACCCAATTAGGACCTGGATTTAGACTTTTGAGAAGGCTGCTGTTTATTGACAAAAATCGCGTGCGAGGTCTCGGGCGGAAGCTAGTTATATTAAAATAGATATTATAATGTTGCCAGCGGTGATCTTTATCCATGACTAAGGAATCAAATACGTACCTACTCCCTGGTCAACTTTGTAGTTATTTTGAAATTTCATTAGCCTAGAAAATAAATTCCACATAGGCCCAATTTCATTTCATTTGGGTTTCACGAGCTTAAACCAGTAAAGCAAAACTTTGAGGGCAAACCAGTATGCATGAAATAAAAATCCAAAAGCATGTGCCATCGGATGGAGCACCTATTCCAACAAACAAGGATGGGCTTGCAGCCTGCCGCATAAAATTCTTCCTCAAGGTATATGCATAGGTATGTTACTATTTTGACCTTAACCCTACAGTGGTCGCGTACTAAAACCTGACCTGATTGGTCGCGTGGAGTACTATTGTATACCATTTATAAATTCAAATAAAAATACATTTGAGTTTCAACTATGTTTAATTTTTATTGTAATAGTGTTATTAAAGTATTGTTATATTAAAAGTAATCAATAAAAACGAATCACGACCTCTTGAGTATAAAAAAATCAACAAAACAAAAAAAAAAACTCTAAAGTGGCACAAAAAATCAAAAATACTAATTAGTGTTTTCTAAACAAGACAGACATACAACCTTCGAATGATCGCCACAAATAGGCTTTTTGCACGTGTTGCATAGTTTTCGAGTGCTTTCATTGCGGCTTCTTCCGCAGTTGTGGCAGCGACCTATGGATCGAGTTGGTGTTTGCTGATGTTGTTGCTGTGGTTTCTGTCTGGATAATGCCAAGAAATTCTCATGTGCAGCAGTTAGTGCGTTTGTCAATTATTTAACTTAAAGTACCTAGAAGCGCTCGTAATTTACGTTAGCGATTTTTGAGAATTTTACAATTCCGTAAGTGTGGATTACATAGGTAATCCACGCGACCACTCTAGGGTTAAACTGACTACCCCCTATTAGTATCTATAGTGGTGTTGGTATCCCGATTCCGTAGGTATTCAAAGTTTCGCAATAACTCAATATGAGAAGCACTATCAACAGACAGACATCAGTTTACATATATTTTATCGTCAGGTCCATCGCAGCAGTTACAACGTTATAAAATTGAATGGAAATTGATTTTCACACATTAATGTGTCCAGTTAGCCGGAGAGCCGTGGTTAGGTATACAGTACAGTCCATTCAGAACCTTATCTGGCACTTTATGGGTTCTAACATCCGTTCGCGCGGCAGGAATCGACCGTAACAACCTAGTTACGGCAAATATTCATCTCTTATTTAAACTTTTGCCGCTCTAATCTATCCTTATCTTATAGGTGGTACCTGTTATACCTGCTATTTATGCTATTGTTATTGTTTGCTGTTCCCGGGTTTATCTCACTCAAATTAACTCAAAATGGGGTTGAAAACCATACTTTCCCGCAAGGTCAACATTTTCCGCAATAATATCCAATTTTCATATTTTCATTTGTCGGATGTAACTTTTATTTCAGTCTGGCGTTTTGAATTTTCGTTTTAGGCTCCATTTGTTTGTGAGAGAGATGAGGCTAATAAATTGAATTAATGAAACGCTCAATTTGTTGCGTAAACTTTAGGTATAACGAACGAGCTTTATGTTGTTTATCTAGTATAATATTCTTTTTAAATTAATCTGGGATTTAGTAGTCTTTTTGCTTGAGTTCTTGCGATCAATCAAGTTAATTGGGCTGTTTCATTTGAAGAGACTTTCGATCAACGAGTTTCCGAACCTATAGTTGAGTTAAAAGGGATCATCTGCAGATGATTAATTCCGCTTAATCATGCAAACAATAGTCCTGCAGTGGTATTTATCAAGTATTTATAAACGAGAACGTCAGTACCATGGCCTTTGAATCGGTATCGGTAGGTACATAGGTGCTTAATATTTCATGTGAGAGTTGGGTCGGAATGCGAGCGGAACAATTTGCCAATAATCCTATCCCCGGGCAATAACTGAGGTGGCGCCCACCAGAAATGGGTGTTATTGCCCATGAATGATTTCTGCGCAGCTCATAAGACAGACTTGAATTCCCTCTGTATTGAAATTACTCTGCCGCTATTGTTTTCGATCGGTTTGCTGTATACATGTAGGTAAGTGGGTTGGGCGCCGATCTAAATCGAAGGCTTAGGTTCCTACTTACCTGATAAAAGGTCAAAGAGCAGTCCTTAAGATCAAGTAGGTATTTATTGGACGGTGTCCAAGTACCGTAACCTACTACATTACACATTGGACATCATCTTGGTTAGAGTATTGGAAACCTGGTTTTATTTCAAGATCCTTTACTGTTCATTCGGCATTCGTGCTTGGCTTAGCCAATTAAAAGATTTTCGAAATCCTGTTTGCTTTTTGGTTTTCCTGTTTGCACCCATAGTCACCAAAAATAAGCAGGTATTATATTTTTCTAGGTCAAATTTGTTGCCCCGTTACAAAATCGATTTACCATTTCTTTTGTCCTGGGACCAAATCGATTTATCGAACTAAATACTTGTAAGTGAAGTCCTAGGACACTGCCATTGTGGCTGCAGATTCAATTTATATTCAGATCTACTTGAAACAGAATTGAAACTTAGATTGCGGCCAGGTAGTGGCAGGCTGGGAACAGCAGGCCCTCGGGATATAACCTAAGTAAATTACTAAATCTTGACAAAGCTTTTGACTTCAAAACCTTAGTTAGCATATTATTGTGAGGACAACCTCACTAGGGTATATTTGTATAGACCAAATATAGGCACTTATAATAATTACAATAACGATGCTGGACATTTCACACAGCGCCATCTAGACCCAAACTAAGCAAAGCTGTACTATGGGAACCAGATACGCGTAACTGATAGAATACTTCTGTACTTTTTTTGTAGTACATACTCACAATATATAGAGAAACAACCAGATCCGGAAAAAATATCTGTAAATCATTTAAACATTTGTTCCGCGGCGGGAATCGAACCCGCAACCTCCTGCGTCTCAGCCGGCTATTCGCCCACTGCACCAGCGAGGTCGTCTAGTTACTAATGTCACCTTTATGTATTTTCCTATAGAATATCCGGCGAGGTATCGAGCCAATACAAAATGTGAAATGGGATGAGGTATTTTAAATTATACTTCCTTTGAACCATAGTTAAGTATAATTATTTTCACCAAAACGGGATATCACTCAAAAACTCACATATCTAAAAGTAAAAATACTTACATAAAAGGTTTAATGATTTATTAAAGGTACATAATATATGTAGGTACGAGTAAGATCGTCAATAATTATAAGATTCAAATACAATCAAGCAAACTTACTCTCAAGTTAATAGCTATCCGCTCCTCGTGTCTCGTGAATCTACTTGAGACTATTATTGTGTCATAGGATTCCAGCCATCTCTATGTAAGTATAGATTGCCAGATAAGGATAATCCGACCCATTAAACAATAGAACATTATTTATATTGCTTATATCGAGCGCTTTATCACATTTCGACAAATAGCATTCTAATTTATTTGCTTACACAACGAATCTCTAGGGACTTTGCCTTTTACAGTAAATGCCGGCAATAAATTATAAGATAACATTGAATTGGGCGTAATAAAGATTGGTAGCTAAACTGGCTGGCTTGGGGGAATCTGTCAATAATTGATTTTATGAGCATACAAAAATATTTTTGAAGAAGCTATATTTAGCTTATATTTTGGTACCCAAATGAAAAGCACCCTGTGTTTTTTCAGGTCAGATATACTAGTAGTTCGCCCCGAACTGAGATCTCGCGAGTCTCCGAATAGTGATGACATTATAAAAGCTTTCAAACTGATAAATGTTAAGAAAACCACGGACCTCTGGGGCATCTCTGTTAGCATCATAAAAACATTGATTGACATAATTGCTCCTGAACTAGCTTTAATATTCAATGAGTGTATTGACTGTGGTGTATTCCCTGATTTAATGAAACACAGTAAAATAACTCCACTTTTCAAATCAGGCACTAGTTCTGATCCTGGTAATTTTAGACCAATCTCAGTACTTCCGACATTTAGTAAAATATTTGAAAAACTAATTTTAAATCAACTGCTTAGATATTTCAATTCACATAATTTACTGCATCATAAACAATTCGGATTTACCAGGGGTCGCTCAACCACTGATGCTGGTATTGAGTTAATATCGCACATATTTGATGCCTGGGAGGAGTCTCATGACGCTTTAGGTGTTTTTTGTGATTTGTCCAAGGCATTTGATTGCGTAGACCATGACACATTAATCAGGAAACTACGCCATTATGGCATTAGGAGCGTTGCTCTAGACTTTCTCACTTCTTATTTAAGTGGCAGAGTGCAAAGAGTTGACGTGAATGGGAAGCGTTCTCCGGGGTCTCTGGTTAAAATGGGTGTACCACAGGGATCAATTCTGGGACCATTTTTGTTTTTAGTATATATTAATGATCTTCCCCATCTAGTACGGGACGATCATGAGGTTGTATTGTTTGCAGATGACACGTCACTTTTATTTAAATTAAAGCGACGACAAACCGATTTTGACGATGTAAACAATGCAATCTCTAAGGTGGTAAAATGGTTCAATGTAAACAATCTACTTCTAAATGAAAAGAAAACAAAATGTATTAGATTTATACTACCTAATGTTACACAAGTTAAAGCAGACATAAAAATCAAAGACGAGGAGTTGGCTCTTGTGGACACCACCGTATTCTTAGGTATAACCCTAGATAATAAGCTTCAATGGGGCCCTCACATTGATGGGTTGTCGAAGAGACTTAGTTCTGCGGCATACGCAGTCAAAAAGATCCGTCTTTTTACAGACGTAGACACAGCTAGACTAGTTTACTTCAGCTACTTCCACAGCATTATGTCATACGGTATACTGCTGTGGGGGAGTGCTGCAGATATAAACACCGTTTTTGTGCTGCAGAAGAGGGCTGTTCGTGCAATTTATAATATGGGCCCCAGAGAATCATTACGCAATAAGTTTAAAGAAATAGATATTATGACATTCCCTTGTCAATACATCTATGAAAATCTAATGTATGTTCACAAAAATATTAATTTGTTTAAGAAAAATAGCGATAATCATAATTTTAATACTAGAAATAAAGATAAACTCGCTGTTGCCACATGTAGACTCCATAAAGTTAGTAAATCGTTTAAAGGGCAAGGTGTGCGCTTTTATAACAAACTCCCAAGGGATGTACAAAAATTGACAATTAACAAATTTAAAAACGTAATTAAACAAAATCTTTATAAAAGAGCCTACTATAAAATATCGGATTATTTAGATGATAGAGAAGCTTGGGATTGAAACTGCCCCAACTCGTTCAAAATGTTACAATTTAGACGTAATTTCTTTTCTGTATTATGTACCTATTGTAAAAGGATCATTAAAAAAAAACAACCAGCCTGGTTTTCTTGCCTTTCTTTCCTGGCTTGGTCGCGAAGGAACAGGCAGTAAAATTGACGTTTCAAAGTGATCCTTGTGATTTTAATGAATAAAAATATTTGACTTTGACTTTGACTTTCCCATAAAAACAAAAAAAATATTATTTGTAATCTTTAACTATCAAAATAGTGTCACGAAACTTACCAACTTACTTAACCTACAGTTTTATTCAAATTACAGGTGACGGGAGTTCATGTAATTTGGTTGCCTTTTTTGGGGTAGAAATTGCAGTTATTCTGGATTTCAGACTTTTGCTTGTATTCGTGTCACTAAAGCTTCACGCATACTAAATTATAGCAGTGGAATTTTGTCGAAGTTCAGTTTTTAATATGGCTTATAACTTAAAAACTACTAGTTTAACTAAAAATAAAAACGGGGTCGAAATGTACTCACAAAGACCTTTTATTAGACGTGCCACTTGACAGGATAGTCCTATTTTGTTTTTTTTTACCCCTCTTGAACCCCAATATCTCAACAACCTCTCCACATTTTTAGCTCGTTGAATCATACCAAAATTGTGCCATCACTACCTACCTATATACCAAATTTCACAAACATACATACTTACATACATACATACAACGCCGATTTGCCCAAGTTGATTTAGAGATTCGTTCGCTTCGCTCGATCAATTATTTTTAGCATCAAAATCGGTACTTACTAAAATGTAGTTACTATTTATTGAAACCAGTTGACTAAACGCATTTTTATTTAGGTGCGTTCACCGTAGTTACATTTTACAAATGTTAGCGAACAACTAGAATAGACGAAAATATAATAAAAAAAATAGAATGTTACTTAGTTATCTTGTTACAAAATGTTGCTCCACAAACTATGCACCGGTTGTGCACCATGTAATTTGTGGATATCCCATTTTTGCCGCCAAGCCGCATTTATGCTTGCATTGCCGTGTTCCGGTTTGAAGAGTATGGATACTGGTGAAATTTCTGATACTTACATGATACTTTTCATCTGTATGTCTCTGTGTAACCGGAGCAATGCAATACCTGTGTTATTTAGTATCACCTCCTAGGCAATACAATGGCTTTAAGCAGTGGTAACCACATAAGATCAGGTGGACGATGGGTTTGCACCGTTATCTTATAAAAAAACAATTGGTCAAACGCATGTTGGACCACGCACAGTGAAGGGCAAGGGTCAGTGCGGCTGGGCATCAGTTGATTTTAGTAATTTTGTATAAACAGTCTACAGGAAAAGTCGGGTAAAGTTGGTCGACTACTACTAGTAAACTAGTAGTGATGCGTTTCTTACAACTACAGTATATGGTAACGCCATCTTTCGACGATTTAAGATAACTCTTCCCAATTCATTGTCTATTCCAATATTTTTCCAAATCCTACAATCCTAAAAGAGACAGGAATCGTCCCCGCACCGAGTTTTGGACTTGTATACGCGACCCGCTGAATTCCACCGCAAAATATAATCAAAACTGTATTTTACAAAAGGCATTAACTATAGCCTCAAACTTCGTGTGGTGTTGCTGAATTACTGTGACTTCTGGTGAATTAGTGAAAGTGTGTGCAAAGGAGCGTTTTCAGGCTGCTTCAAGGATCCCGAAAGGTCAGTGGGCGCATTCCTGATTCCTATTTTGTCATCCCGATTTTCCAGGAGCCAATTCGAAGGCATAAGATCCGCAAAAGGCTCCACCAGTATATATTGTGGGTAGGTACTTGTATTAGTTACTTGTATTAGTTACTTACCTATCCAACTGAGGCTTTGGCTTGCAACTTTGTCATCTATTTATTTATGATTTATTTATTTATTAATTTGAACGGCGATGGCTAATTACACTAATTATTTAATCAGTTACAATTTAAATACAAACAATAAAAACAAATATAAAAGTCCAACTTTTAAAATATAAAACAAAATGTCAAAGTAAAATTATAATTATAAAATAAAATCGGTCATTCATCCCTCTCACAATAGAGCAGACAAACTGACATTAGGTCCATCTATTCGTCCGCAAATATGTCGCAGTCTGGGGAAACTTTTAAGTACTCCGTTGAGGGCGTCGAGAGCGTGAGGCAGCGGCGATTGATGGTGCCCTACAGTGCGACAAGGTGGTAAAGCGAGGAACCTGTGACTTCTACCGCGAATATAATTATTTGGCACGTTAAGGCGAAGCAACTCGTTATGAAGATCAGGGCTGTCAATAATGTTCTTAAAATTTTAAGAAAGATTTTAATTTTAAAGAAGAGCATAATTGACACTTACCCACTGAACTAATACCTTTCTAATAAGATTATGTTCAAGCAAATAAATTTATCGTTGTCTTTATCTCGTAAGAAGAGGTGCAAAAAATAACCATCTTTTTTTATTTTATAAATATATTAACTAGTTGACCAATCAGCAGCTTCGCACGCGTAGTTTTTCAATAAAAACATCACCCTCCTTCTGCACAGTTGGGTGAAAAGTAGCCTATGTTACTGAGGGATAATGTAGCATTCTACTGCTGAAATAATTTTTGAAATAGGTCCAGTAGTTTTTGAGTTTATTCGTTACAAACATACACACATACTAATCTTTCTCTTTATAATATTAGTATAGATTAGGCGTCAATAAAACGTGGTATAATACCAAATTTCAGCTAATAACACTAATAGTCTACGAATAAAACGGCTGTTACGGCGAAACTATGAGAGTTTCTAGTGGACTACGGAACCCTAAAAAATAACACTTCGTGGTGTTTTGCGTTTGAAATCTAGCATTATGATTTCTCTTTTAGCGGAATTCGCCAAGTAAAGGATCGATTAAGCAAATATTAGCATGTAATAGGAAGTCAGCTTGGAACAAAATCTTATTTTGCTCTAATAATATCATCATAATATCGTTCTCGCAATGTCTTCAATAGAGCTCAATGGATACGTATCGCTAGAGCCACTACTCAAGGGCCAAGACCTGACATAACCACGACTGCTCTGCCAAGAGTGCCTGACTAAGAAGAAGAAGAAGAATAGCATCATACTGAGACTGTTACCAATTATGAGTTTTACGCTGTTTTCTTCGTAATGTTATTTGGCAGGACATAAGACAAATTAGATGAAAAAGGCTGAAATTGTAGGAAAGACGACTGACGAGGATAGTTGGGTCACTCCATTAAATTACGAACAACAATAAAATAAATTTAAGCGTACAACAAAAAATTTGCAAGTATTTTGAAGTTTGGAAAGTTTTTATATACTTAGACACGACAAAAATTAGGAACAGATTAACAGTATCTGTATAAGCGTCGGCGAATAGCCGGCTGAGACGCAGGAGGTAGCGGGTTCGATTCCCACCGCGGAACAAATGTTTGCATGTTATACAGATATTTGTTCCGGCTCTGGATGTTTTTCTATATATCATAAGTATGTATTTACAAAAAAAGTATATAAGTATTCAATCAGCTATCTGGTTCCCATAGTACAAGCTCTGCTTAGTTTGGGGCTATATAGCGCTGTGCGAAATGTCCAGCAATATTTATTATTTATTTATATTATAAGTATTTACAAAAAAAAATGCATATAAGTAATCTATTAGTTATCTGGTTCCCATAGTACAAGCTCTGCTTAGTTTGAGGCTAGTTAGCGCTGTGTGAAATGTCCAGCAATATTTATTTTATTTATTTATTTATTAACATATTAATTAATACTTACGCTACAAATCTTTACATAGTATAAAATGAAGTTGTTTCCGCTGTCCGTTCGCTTAGATCTTTTAAACTACTCAACGGATTTTAATGCAGTTTTCAGCAATAGATAGAGTGATTCAAAAGAAAGGTTTTTATGTATAATACATACATAACTCTGTTTGTTTGTTAGTTTGTTTGTTACCTTTACACGACTAAACAGCTGAAGTTTTGTAAGGGGATGGATTATATCCTGGGAAAGGACATATGCTACTTTTTAGCCAACTGCGCAAAATGAGGGTAATGTTTTATTAAAAAACTACCCGTGCGAGCCGCGGGCGGGTCGGCTAGTAATAAATAAATAAATAATGCTGGACATATCACACAGCGCTATTTAACTCCAAACTAAGCAAAGCTTGAACTATGGGAACCAGTTAACTGGTAGAATACTCATATACTTTTTTTTGTAAAAACATACTTATAATACATAGAGAAACATCCAGACCCGGAACAAATATCTATAGATTATGCCAACATTTGTTTCGCGGCGGGAATCGAACTCGCAACCTCCTGGGTCTCAGGCAGCTATTCGCCCGCTGCGCCACGGAGGTCGTCGTGCGAAATAAACACATACCTATGAAGGAATCCGATGATCGATTGATAACGACTCAACAGAGAGATAATAATTATTATTACATTGCTATTGAGTGAGATTTTCTTATGGCAGCATGTTCCATAAGCGGATTGCTTGGACGGAAAAGGAGTCCGCATAGAAACTAGTTATATGCAGTGGAGTTTTGAGGAGGTTTTGAGAGGACCGGATAGTTCGGGGATTCGTGCAATGAAGAAACTCGAAGCGTTCCTTCATCAAGATAGCGAGACGTGCAAGGTTTACGTAAATGTTTGTGTAGTTGGCAAAAGAAGAGCAGCACGTTGGTCTCCTAAAATGCATTTCTGACACAAAATATCGAGCCTAGCTCATTCGTGTCAACTTCGCAAAAAAATTATCTAGAAAGGTATACAAATGGGTTATTTTATTGGGGCCTTACTAACGATTGAAAACTGAGCTAGCTATCAATTTTCATACGCTGTGAGTGTAGCTCATACTTGTAAGTGGCCACTAAACTTTATTGTTGTGTTTACGACCTCGCGAAACTACGTTTTATGGACATTTTTCGACACGAACAAACAAAGGCAGCACTTTCTATGTACGTGTTGGTATTTTAAAATTTTTTATTTTTATTTATTACATTGCAAATATTCTCAAAATGCCAACTGTATATTTTATGAGGAATCCTTAAAAATATATTCGTTTTCATTGTTTTTTGATGATAGCGTCAATCAATGAACACCATTCATAGTTTTTGAGGTACATTTCAAAATGCACCTATATGGTATTTGTATTTCATTATTCAAACATAAGGTATATTTATAATAATATAATTTTTACAAAAATCTAACAACCGACTTCAAAGTTACCTGGAATATTCGCACTAAAAAATACCGTCGAATTGAGAACCTCCTTCTTTTTTGAAGTCGGTTAATCTAACCAAACTATCATCAAACTACCATTGAAGTACGTAAGTACATCCTTTCCAATAAAAAAAGAATCATCGAAATCGGTTGGCGTGATATTGAGTTATTCGTCCATTTGTCGCGCACATACTTAATGTAAATTTAAGTTATATGCTTTTCTCATGGATGCAATTGTCAGAACTGGACCAAATTGAAATGGGACCCCACGGGAAGCACCAGCCTTCAAATAAAAAAAGAATCATCAACATCTGTTCACCCAGTCGAAAGTTCTGAGGTAACAAACATAAAAAACAGTCGAATTGAGAACCTCCTCCTATTTTGAAGTCGGTTGAAAAACCACTGTAAACCTTTCTAGGTTGGTTTCGGTGTTTACTCGGTGAGTGATACTCGAGGCATTACAAATATTTTGAGAATACTTGGTTAAAATAGCCGAACTCAATAATCGATCTCTACTGGTTGTTTACACTCAAATTAGTTTTTGTCAATTAATTTTCAATAATTGAGAAATAATATCTATTTGTAATATTGTTTTTAACTACGACACTAAAAAAATCAAATTTATATATTTATTTTAATAATCTAGTAGTTGAACATCAATACACGCAGACCAATTCGCGGTTAACAGCTAGTAAGAAATACTAATATCCATACTAAAATTATAAATTTGAAAGTAATATACATGTTTCTCTGTATTAGCTTCTCTAAATTATTTCCCAATAACCAATATTTAATTAATTATAACATTATTATATATAGAGCCAATTAAATGAATAAATAATCATTGACATTTCACACAGCTCTATAGCCAAGCTTATACTAAGGCAACCAGATTATTGATAGAATACGTAAATAAATAAGACGACCTCCGTTGTGCAGTGGGCAAATAGCCGGCTGAGACGCAGGAGGTAGCGGGTTCGATTCCCGCCGCGGAACAAATGTTTGCATGATTTATAGATATTTGTTCCGGGTCTGGTTGTTTCTTTATATATTATAAGTATGTATTTACAAAAAAAATGTATATAAGTATTTTATCAGCTATCTGGTTCCCATAGTACAAGCTCTGCTTAGTTTGGGGCTAGATAGCGTTGTGTGAAATGTCCAGCAATATTTATTTATTCTCTGTCTGTTTGTTTGTTACGTTTTCACGACTAATAGGCTAGATTGGGTGGAAGGAGATTAATGTTTTTATTGTCAAATCACGAGCGCGAAACCGCGGGCGGATGATTGTTTTTTTGGTAAAATTGTCGAAACCCGCACGGTACCAATACCACCGTGTTCGAAAATCAATATTACAATTGTGAATGATATATTTCGATCACCTATAGATTCATTCATTTGACCTTGTGTCTTGGTATAGGAGTTTATCACTTTATGTCGTCAAAGTATCATTTTCGATCATAAATAGAAACGTGAACTTTCGGGTAACTTCGGGGTGGCTTGAGAACTACTTTACGAGTGGCTTTGTTGGATCTGACGAAACCATACCTACTATCTATTATATATATATTCTATACTAGAGGTTGCGTTGTGCGCGAGCTGCTCGCAGCTCGCGTGTTTTTCTTTTAGTCGAAGAAGTAATTAAAGAGGATATCGAGCTGTTAAAAGCCATCAAAGAGGATATCCATGTGTAAGAAGCAGTCAAAGACGATATCGAAATGGAAGAAGCAATCAAATCAAAGAGGATTTCCAAGTGGAAGCAGCAATCAAAGATGATATCGAAGTGGAAGAAGCAATCAAAAAGGATATTGAAGTGAAAGAAGCAATCAAATAGGATGTCGAAGTAGCAGAAACAATCAAAGAGGAAATTAAAGTTGAGGAAGAAATCAAAGAGGATACCAAGGTGGTAGAAGCATTCTAAGAGGATGACGAAGTAAAAAAAGCAATCAAAGACGATATCGAAGTGGAAGAAGCAATCCAATGGATATTGAAGATGAAGAAGGAATAAAAGAGGATATCGAAGCGGAACAAGCAATCGTAGAGGATATCAAAGTTAAAGAAGCAATCAAAGAGGATACCAATGTGGAAGAAGCAATCAAAGAGGATATCGAAGTGGAACAAGCAATCAAAGAGAAAAAAATTGGATGTTCCAAAATGATCATGATAATAGTTGTATAAAAAAAATTTAACGTTGCAAAAAAGATCATGATGAACGTTGCATAAAAAAAATCTGGACGTTCCAAAATGATCAGGATTGACGTTGCATAATATAAATGTATGTTGTAAAATGATAATGATCAAAAATTTGTACTAATATTTTGTCAAAGTTTGCTAGTGCTATCTCTTCCCGTTTAGAAGATACGAGCGATTAAAGTTTTGTAAGAAAAATCATAAATTTGTTGATTGGATATCGAAGTGGAAGAAACTATCAAAGAGAATGTTGAAGTGGAAGAAGCAATCAAATAGGATATCGAAGTGGCAGAAACAATCAAAGCGGAAATTGAAGTTGAGTAAGCAATCAAAGAGGATACCAAGGTGGTAGAAGCATTCAAAGAAGATGACGAAGTGAAAAAGCAATCAAAGACGATATCGAAATGGAAGAAGCAGTCAAAGACGATATCGAAGTGGGAGAAGCAATCAAAGAGGATATCGAAGTTAAAGAAGCAGTCAAAGATGATGTCGAAGTGGAAAAAACATTCAAAGAAGATGACGAAGTGAGAGAAGCATTCAAAAAGGATGTCAAGGATGACAATAAAAAAACAGTTCCACCAAAAATTTATACCAATATTTTGTACAAGTTTGCTAGGGCTATCTCTTCCCGTTTAGAAGATACGAGCGATTGAAGTTTTGTATGAAAGACCACAATTTTGTAGAGAGCATAATGAAGTAACTGAAACAATTAAAGAGGATATGAAAGTAGAAGAAGCATTTTAAAGGGATAACGAAGTGGAACATGCAAAAATAGAAGATGTCGAGGCGGAAGAAACAATCAAAGAGGATATCGAAGTGGAAGAAGCAATCAAAGAGGGTATCGAAGTGGAAAAAGCAATCAAAGAGGGTATCGAAGTGGAAGAAGCCATCACAGAGGATATCGAAGTGAAAATGCTATCAAAGACGATATCGAAGATGAAGACGCAATCAAAGAGAATAATGCAGTGCAAGAAGCAATCAAAAGGAAATCGAAGATGATATCGAAGTGGAAGGAGTAAACAAAGAGGATATTGAAGTGGGAGAAGCAATCAAATAGGATATCGAAGTAGCAAAAACAATCAAAGAGGAAATTGAAGTTGACTAAGGAATCAAAGAGGATACCGAGTTGGTAGAAGTATTCAAAGAGGATGACGAAGTGAAAAAAGCAATCAAAGACGATATCGAAGTGAAAGAAATAGTCAAAGACGATATCAAAATGGAACAAGCAATCAAAGCGGATATCGAAGTGGAAGAAGCAATCAATGAGGATGTCAAAGTGGAAGAAGCCATCACAGGATATCGAAGTAAAAATGCAATCAAAAACGATATCGAATATGAAGACGCAATCAAAGAAAATATTGCAGTGCAAGAAGCAATCAAACGGAAATCAAAGAGGAAGGAGCCCTTACAGAGGATACCGAAGTGAAAATGCCATCAAAGAGGATATCAAAGATGAAGAAGCAATCCAATGGATATTGAAGATGAAGAAGGAATAAAAGAGGATATCGAAGTGGAACAAGCAATCGTAGAGGATATCAAAGTTAAAGAAGCAATCAAATAGGATATCAATGTGGAAGAAGCAATCAAAGAGGATATCGAAGTGGAACAAGCAATCAAAGAGAAAAAAATTGGATGTTCGAAAATGATCATGATAATAGTTGTATAAAAAAAATTGAACGTTGCAAAAAAGATCATGATGAACGTTGCATAAAAAAATCTGGACGTTCCAAAATGATCAGGATTGACGTTGCATAATATAAATGTATGTTGTAAAATGATAATGATCAAAAATTTGTACTAATATTTTGTCAAAGTTTGCTAGTGCTATCTCTTCCCGTTTAGAAGATACGAGCGATTAAAGTTTTGTAAGAAAAATCATAAATTTGTTGATTGGATATCGAAGTGGAAGAAACTATCAAAGAGAATGTTGAAGTGGAAGAAGCAATCAAATAGGATATCGAAGTGGCAGAAACAATCAAAGCGGAAATTGAAGTTGAGTAAGCAATCAAAGAGGATACCAAGGTGGTAGAAGCATTCAAAGAAGATGACGAAGTGAAAAAGCAATCAAAGACGATATCGAAATGGAAGAAGCAGTCAAAGAGGATATCGAAGTGGGAGAAGCAATCAAAGAGGATATCGAAGATAAAGAAGCAGTCAAAGATGATGTCGAAGTGGAAAAAACATTCAAAGAAGATGACGAAGTGAGAGAAGCATTCAAAAAGGATGTCAAGGATGACAATAAAAAAACAGTTGCACCAAAAATTTATACCAATATTTTGTACAAGTTTGCTAGGGCTATCTCTTCCCGTTTAGAAGATACGAGCGGTTGAAGTTTTGTATGAAAGACCACAATTTTGTAGAGAGCATAATGAAGTAACAGAAGCAATTAAAGAGGATATGAAAGTAGAAGAAGCATTTTAAAGGGATAACGAAGTGGAACATGCAAAAATAGAAGATGTCGAGGCGGAAGAAACAATCAAAGAGGATATCGAAGTGGAAGAAGCAATCAAAGAGGGTATCGAAGTGGAAGAAGCCATCACAGAGGATATCGAAGTGAAAATGCTATCAAAGACGATATCGAAGATGAAGACGCAATCAAAGAGAATAATGCAGTGCAAGAAGCAATCAAAAGGAAATCGAAGATGATATCGAAGTGGAAGGAGTAAACAAAGAGGATATTGAAGTGGGAGAAGCAATCAAATAGGATATCGAAGTAGCAAAAACAATCAAAGAGAAAATTGAAGTTGACTAAGGAATCAAAGAGGATACCGAGTTGGTAGAAGTATTCAAAGAGGATGACGAAGTGAAAAAAGCAATCAAAGACGATATCGAAGTGAAAGAAATAGTCAACGACGATATCAAAATGGAACAAGCAATCAAAGCGGATATCGAAGTGGAAGAAGCAATCAAAGAGGATATCAAAGTGGAAGAAGCCATCACAGGATATCGAAGTAAAAATGCAATCAAAAACGATATCGAATATGAAGACGCAATCAAAGAAAATATTGCAGTGCAAGAAGCAATCAAACGGAAATCAAAGAGGAAGGAGCCCTTACAGAGGATACCGAAGTGAAAATGCCATCAAAGAGGATATCAAAGATGAAGAAGCAATCCAATGGATATTGAAGATGAAGAAGGAATAAAAGAGGATATCGAAGTGGAACAAGCAATCAAATAGGATATCAATGTGGAAGAAGCAATCAAAGAGGATATCGAAGTGGAACAAGCAATCAAAGAGAAAAAAATTGGATGTTCCAAAATGATCATGATAATAGTTGTATAAAAAAAATTTAACGTTGCAAAAAAGATCATGATGAACGTTGCATAAAAAAAATCTGGACGTTCCAAAATGATCAGGATTGACGTTGCATAATATAAATGTATGTTGTAAAATGATAATGATCAAAAATTTGTACTAATATTTTGTCAAAGTTTGCTAGTGCTATCTCTTCCCGTTTAGAAGATACGAGCGATTAAAGTTTTGTAAGAAAAATCATAAATTTGTTGATTGGATATCGAAGTGGAAGAAACTATCAAAGAGAATGTTGAAGTGGAAGAAGCAATCAAATAGGATATCGAAGTGGCAGAAACAATCAAAGCGGAAATTGAAGTTGAGTAAGCAATCAAAGAGGATACCAAGGTGGTAGAAGCATTCAAAGAAGATGACGAAGTGAAAAAGCAATCAAAGACGATATCGAAATGGAAGAAGCAGTCAAAGACGATATCGAAGTGGGAGAAGCAATCAAAGAGGATATCGAAGTTAAAGAAGCAGTCAAAGATGATGTCGAAGTTGAAAAAACAATCAAAGAAGATGACGAAGTGAGAGAAGCATTCAAAAAGGATGTCAAGGATGACAATAAAAAAACAGTTCCACCAAAAGTTTATACCAATATTTTGTACAAGTTTGCTAGGGCTATCTCTTCCCGCTTAGAAGATATGAGCGATTGAAGTTTTGTATGAAACACCACAATTTTGTAGAGCGCATAATGAAGTAACTGAAGCAATTAAAGAGGATATGAAGTAGAAGAAGCATTTTAAAAGGATAACGCAGTGGAACATGCAAAAATAGAAGATGTGGAGGCGGAAGAAACAATAAAAGAGGATGACGAAGTGTAACAAGCAATCAAAGAGAATATTCGAATAGTGGATGTCGCATAATAAAAAAAAATTGACGTTCCAAAATGATCATAGTGGATGAGGCATAAATAAAAAAAAATTGATGTTCCAAAATGATCACAGTGGATGTTGCATAATAAAAAAAAAATTGACGTTCCAAAAGTGATCATTGTGGATGAGGCATAATTTTAAAAAAAATTGACGTTCCAAAGTGATCATTGTGGATGAGGCATAATTAAAAAAATTGATGTACCAAAATATCACAGTGGATGTTGCATAATAAAAAAAAAATTGACGTTCCAAAGTGATCATAGTGGATGAGGCATAATTGAAAAAAAATGATGTTACAAAATGATCACAGTGGATGAGGCATAAATAAAAAAAAATTGATGTTCCAAAATGATCACAGTGGATGTTGCATAATAAAAAAAAAATTGACGTTCCAAAAGTGATCATTGTGGATGAGGCATAATTTAAAAAAAAATTGACGTTCCAAAGTGATCATTGTGGATGAGGCATAATTGAAAAAAAATGATGTTACAAAATGATCACAGTGGATGATGCATAATAAAAAAAAATAATAATTGACGTTCCAAAGTGATCATTGTGGATGAGGCATAATTAAAAAAATGATGTACCAAAATGATCACAGTGGATGTTGCATAATAAAAAAAAAAATGACGTTTCAAAGTGATCATTGTGGATGAGGCATAATTGAAAAAAAAATGATGTTACAAAATGATCACAGTGGATGATGCATAATAAAAAAAAAATAATTGACGTTCCAAAGTGATCATTGTGGATGAGGCATAATTAAAAAAAATGATGTACCAAAATGATCACAGTGGATGTTGCATAATAAAAAAAAATTATTGACGTTCCAAAGTGATCATTGTGGATGAGGCATAATTAAAAAAATGTGGATGTTCCAAAATAAACATGATGAACGTTGCATACTAAAAAAAAAAAAAAAAATTGGATGTTCCAAAATGATGATGATGACCTTTGCAAAAACTATGAAAGTTATCTCATGTCCCTCCACCACCATTATATAGAATCAAGCAAATTTACAGTAATTTTATAGTACACACAAGCCGTGGGCTCCCTACAAAAACAGTATGAAAATTACGGCAAACGAAATTTACGGTTTACGGTATTCATACAGAAATATTTTGTATGGGACAATTTTTTTTTTGTATGAAAGACCATTTTTTTTTCATGGAACCGGATATAAAAAAATGTCCTCTGCAACATTAGTTTTTGCGCCAACGCTGTAAGACCTATACTTTCCGAGATACGAGGTGGATGGGAGCGAATGGGGGACAAAAGGGGTACTTTAGGATTTATTCCCAACTCATCGGAACTCCCTCTATACGATCCCACCAAACATTTTCACCCTACGAGGTGGCATCTGGGAGAACAAACATGTCAATGAGTCAGTCAGTGAGTGGTAATCGAGCTTTATATAATATAACTAGAGGTTGCGTTGTGCGCGAGCTGCTCGCAGCTCGCGTGTTTTTCTTTTAGTCGAAGAAGTAATTAAAGAGGATATCGAGCGTTAAAAGCCATCAAAGAGGATATCCATGTGTAAGAAGCAGTCAAACACGATATCGAAATGGAAGAAGCAATCAAATCAAAGAGGATTTCCAAGTGGAAGAAGCAATTAAAGAGGACATTGAAGTGAAAGAAGCAATCAAATAGGATATCGAAGTAGCAGAAACAATCAAAGAGGAAATTAAAGTTGAGTAAGCAATCAAAGAGGATACCGAGGTGGTAAGAGCATTCAAAGAGGATGACGAAGTGAAAAAAGCAATCAAAGACGATATCAAAGTGGAAGAAACAGTCAAAAACGATATCGAAGTGGAAGAAGCAATCAAAGAGGATATTGAAGTGAAAGAAGCAATCAAATAGGATATCGAAGTAGCAGAAACAATCAAAGAGGAAATTAAAGTTGAGTAAGCAATTAAAGAGGATACCGAGGTGGTAGAAGCGTTCTAAGAGGATGACGAAGTGAAAAAAGCAATCAAAGACGATATCGAAGTGGAAGAAACAGTCAAAGACGATATCGAAGTGGAAGAAGCAATCAAAGAGGATATCGAAGTGGAAGAAGCAATCAAAGAGGATATCGAAGTGGAAGAAGCAATCAAAGTGGGTATCGAAGTGGAAGAAGCCATCACAGAGGATATCGAAGTGAAAATGCTGGCAAAGCTGATATCGAAGATCAAGACGCAATCAAAGAGAATTTTGCAGTACAAGAAGCAATCAAAAGGAAATTGAAGATGACATCGAAGTGGGAGGTGTAATCGAAGAGGATATTGAAGTGGAAGAAGCAATCAAATAGGATATCGAAGTAGGAAAAACAATCTAAGAGGAAATTGAAGTTGACTAAGGAATCAAAGAGGATACCGAGGTGGTAGAAGTATTCAAAGAGGATGACGAAGTGAAAAAGCAATCAAAGACGATATCGAAAAGGAAGAAGCAATCTTAGAGGATATCGAAGTGGAACAAGCAATCAAAGAAGATATCGAAGTGTAAGAAGCCATCACAGAGGATATCGTAGTGAAAATGCGATCAAAAACGATATCGAAGATGAAGACGCAATCAAAGAGAATATTGCAGTGCAAGAAGCAATCAAAATGAAATCGAAGATGATATAGAATTGGTAGAAGCAATAAAAAAGGATATCAAAGTTGAAAAAGCAATCAAAGAGGATATCGAGCTGTTTAAAGCTATCGAAGAGGATATCCATGTGTAAGAAGCAGTCAAAGACGATATCGAAATCGAAGAAGCAATCAAATCAAAGAGGACATCCAAGTGGAAGCAGAAATCAAAGATGATATCGAAGTCGAAGAAGCAATCAAAGAGGATATCAAGCTGTTACAAGCTATCAAAGAGGATATCCATGTGTAAGAAGCAGTCAAAGACGATCGAAATGGAAGAAGCAATCAAATCAAAGAAGATATCCAAGTGGAAGCAGCAATCAAAAATAATATCGAAGTGGAAGAAGCAATCAAAGAGGATATTGAAGTGAAAGAAGCAATCAAATAGGATATCGAAGTAGCAGAAACAATTAAAGAGGAAATTGAAATTGAGTAAAAGACGTCGAGGACAATGATAAAAATAAAAAACGGTTTCACCAAAAACTTATACTAATATTTTGTAAAAGTTTCCTCGAGCTATCTCTTCCCGTTTAAAAGATACGAGCGATTTAAGTTAAGTATGAAAACCCATAATTTTGTGGAGTGGAAATTGAAGTAAAAGAAGCAATTGAAGAAGACATATAAGTAGAAAAAGCAATTAAAAGGGATATCAAAGTGGAAGAAGCAAAAATAGAGGATATTGAGGTGAAAGAAGCATTCAAAAAGGATTTCAAGATCAATGATGGTAATAAAAAAAATATTCGACCAAAAATTTGTACCAATATTTTGTAAAAGTTTGCTAGGCGTAACTGTTCCCGTTTAGAAGATACGAGCGATTTAAGATTTGTATTAAAACCCATAATTTTATAGAGTGGGAATTGAAGTAAAAGAAGCAATCGAAGAAAATATATAAGTAGATAAAGCAATTAAAAAGGATATCAAAATGGAAGAAGCAAAAATAGAGGATATCGAGGTGAAAGAAGCATTCAAAGTGGAAGACGAAGTAAGAGAAGCATTCAAAACGGATGTCAAGGGCAATGATGGTATTAAAAAAACTATTGCACCAAAAATTTGTACCAATAATCTGTAAAAGTTTGCTAGGCGTAACTCTTCCCGTTTAGAAGATACGAGCGATTTAAGATTTGTATTAAAACCCATAATTTTGTAGAGTCGATATTGAAGTATGAGAAGTAATTGAAGAAAATATAAAAATAGAAAAAACAATTCAAAAGTATATTGAAGTAAAAATGCCATCAAAGAGGATTTCGAAGTTATAGAAACAATTAAAGAGGATATCAATGTGTAAGAAATATTCGAAAACGAAAAGGAAGTGAGAGAAGAATTCAAAATGATGGCAAGGGCGATGATGACCGTAAAATAACGATTCCACCAAAAATTTGTGCTACAAAAAAAAATTGAATTTCGAAAATGATCACAGTGGATGTTGCATAATAAAAAAAAATTGACGTTCCAAAATGATCATGTGGATGTGGCATAATTAAAAAAAAAATGATGTTCCAAAATGATCACAGTGGATGATGCATAATAAAAAAAAAATAGTTGACGTTCCAAAGTGATAATTGTGGATGAGGCGTAATTAAAAAAACGATGTACCAAAATGATCACAGTGGATGTTGCATAATACAAAAAAAATAATAATAATTGACGTTCCAAAGTGATCATTGTGGATGAGGCATAATTAAAAAAAATGATGTTCCAAAATGATCACAGTGGATGATGCATAAAAAATAATAATAATTGACGTTCCAAAGTGATCATTGTGGATGAGGCATAATTAAAAAAAATGATATTCCAAAATGATCACAAAGGATTTTGCATAAAAAATAATAATAATTGACGTTCCAAAGTGATCATTGTGGATGAGGCATAATTAAAAAAAATTATGTACCAAAATGATAACAGTGGATGTTGCATAATAAAAAAAAAAAAATTGGCGTTCCAAAGTGATCATTGTGGATGAGGCGTAATTAAAAAAATGATGTACCAAAATGATCACAGTGGATGTTGCATAATAAAAAAAATAATAATAATTGACGTTCCAAAGTGATCATTGTGGATGAGGCATAATTAAAAAAAATGATGTACCAAAATATCACAGTGGATGTTGCATAATAAAAAAAAATTGACGTTCCAAAGTGATCATAGTGGATGAGACATAATTGAAAAAAAAATGATGTTTCAAAATGATCACAGTGGATGATGCATAATAAAAAAAAATAATAATAATGGACGTTCCAAAGTGATCATTGTGGATGAGGCATAATTAAAAAAATGATGTACCAAAATGATCACAGTGGATGTTGCATAATAAAAAAAAAATGACGTTCCAAAGTGATCATTGTGGATGAGGCATAATTAAAAATAAATGTGGATGTTCCAAAATAAACATGATGAACGTTGCATACTAAAAAAAAAAAAATTGGATGTTCCAAAATGATGATGATGACCTTTGCTAAAACTATGAAAGTTGTCTCATGCCCCTCCACAACCATTATATAGAATCAAGCAAATTTTACAGTAATTTTATAGTACACACAAGCAGTGGGCTCCCTACAAAAACAGTATGAAAATTACGGCAAACGAAATATACGGTTTACGGTATTCATACAGAAATATTTTTTATGGGACAATTTTTTTTGTATGAAAGACAATTTTTTTTTTCATGGAACCGGATATAAAAAAATGTCCTCTGCAACATTAGTTTTTGCACCAACGCTGTAAGACCTATACTTTCCGAGATACGAGGTGGATGGGAGCGAATGGGGGACAAAAGGGGGACTTTAGGATTTATTCCCAACTCGACCTAACTCCCTCTATACGATCCTACCAAACATTTCCACCCTACGAGGGGGCATCTGGGAGAACAATGATGTCAATGAGTCAATCAGTGAGTCAGTGGTAATGCAGTTTTATATAATATACTAGAGGTTGCGTAGTGCGCGAGTTGCACGCAACTCGCGTGTTATTGTTTTTGTCGAAGAAGCAATCAAAGAGGATTTCGAGCTGTTAAAAGCGATCAAAAAGGATATCCATGTGTAAGAAGCAGTCAAAGACGATATCGAAATGGAAGAAGCAATCAAATCAAAGAAGGTATCCAAATGGAAGCAGCAATCAAATATGATTTCGAAGTGCAAGAAGCAATCAAACAGGATATTGAAGTGAAAGCAGCAATCAAATAGGATATCGAATTAGCAGAAACTATTAAAGAGGAAATTGAAGTTGAGTAAGCAATCAAAGAGGATACCGAGGTGGTAGAAGCATTCTAAGATGACGAAGTGAAAAAAGCAATCAAAGACGATATCGAAGTGGAAGAAGCAATCAAAGAAGGTATCGAAGTGGAAGAAGCAATCTTAGAGGATATCGAAGTGGAAGAAGCAATCAAAGATGATATCGAAGTGGAAGAAGCAATCAAAGAGGATATTGAAGTGAAAGAAGCAATCAAATAGGATATCGAAGTAGCAGAAAAAATCAAAGAGGAAATTAAAGTTGAGGAAGAAATCAAAGAGGATACCAAGGTGGTAGAAGCATTCTAAGAGGATGACGAAGTAAAAAAAGCAATCAAAGACGATATCGAAGTGGAAGAAGCAATCCAATGGATATTGAAGATGAAGAAGGAATAAAAGAGGATATCGAAGCGGAACAAGCAATCGTAGAGGATATCAAAGTTAAAGAAGCAATCAAAGAGAAAAAAATTGGATGTTCCAAAATGATCATCATAATGGTTGTATAAAAAAAAATTGAACGTTGCAAAAAAGATCATGATGAACGTTGCATAAAAAAAAATCTGGACGTTCCAAAATGATCATGATTGACGTTGCATAATATAAATGTATGTTGCAAAATGATAATGATCAAAAATTTGTACTAATATTTTGTCAAAGTTTGCTAGTGCTATCTCTTCCCGTTTAGAAGATACGAGCGATTAAAGTTTTGTAAGAAAAATCATAAATTTGTTGATTGGATATCGAAGTGGAAGAAACTATCAAAGAGAATGTTGAAGTGGAAGAAGCAATCAAATAGGATATCGAAGTGGCAGAAACAATCAAAGAGGAAATTGAAGTTGAGTAAGCAATCAAAGAGGATACCGAGGCGGTAGAAGCATTCAAAGAAGATGACGAAGTGAAAAAAGCAATCAAAGACGATATCGAAATGGAAGAAGCAGTCAAAGACGATATCGAAGAGGGAGAAACAATCAAAGAGGAAATTGAAGTTGAGTAAGCAATCAAAGAGGATACCGAGGTGGTAGAAGCATTCAAAGAAGATGACGAAGTGAAAAAAGCAATCAAAGACGATATCGAAATGGAAGAAGCAGTCAAAGACGATATCGAAGTGGGAGAAGCAATCAAAGAGGATATCGAAGTTAAAGAAGCAGTCAAAGATGATGTCGAAGTGGAAAAAACATTCAAAGAAGATGACGAAGTGAGAGAAGCATTCAAAAAGGATGTCAAGGATGACAATAAAAAAACAGTTGCACCAAAAATTTATACCAATATTTTGTACAAGTTTGCTAGGGCTATCTCTTCCCGTTTAGAAGATACGAGCGATTGAAGTTTTGTATGAAAGACCACAATTTTGTAGAGAGCATAATGAAGTAACTGAAGCAATTAAAGAGGATATGAAAGTAGAAGAAGCATTTTAAAGGGATAACGAAGTGGAACATGCAAAAATAGAAGATGTCGAGGCGGAAGAAACAATCAAAGAGGATATCGAAGTGGAAGAAGCAATCAAAGAGGGTATCGAAGTGGAAGAAGCCATCACAGAGGATATCGAAGTGAAAATGCTATCAAAGACGATATCGAAGATGAAGACGCAATCAAAGAGAATAATGCAGTGCAAGAAGCAATCAAAAGGAAATCGACGATGATATCGAAGTGGAAGGAGTAAACAAAGAGGATATTGAAGTGGGAGAAGCAATCAAATAGGATATCGAAGTAGCAAAAACAATCAAAGAGGAAATTGAAGTTGACTAAGGAATCAAAGAGGATACCGAGTTGGTAGAAGTATTCAAAGAGGATGACGAACTGAAAAAAGCAATCAAAGACGATATCGAAGTGAAAGAAATAGTCAAAGACGATATCAAAATGGAACAAGCAATCAAAGCGGATATCGAAGTGGAAGAAGCAATCAAAGAGGATATCAAAGTGGAAGAAGCCATCACAGGATATCGAAGTAAAAATGCAATCAAAAACGATATCGAATATGAAGACGCAATCAAAGAAAATATTGCAGTGCAAGAAGCAATCAAACGGAAATCAAAGAGGAAGGAGCTCTTACAGAGGATACCGAAGTGAAAATGCCATCAAAGAGGATATCAAAGATGAAGAAGCAATCCAATGGATATTGAAGATGAAGAAGGAATAAAAGAGGATATCGAAGTGGAAGAAGCAATCGTAGAGGATACCAAAGTTAAAGAAGCAATCAAATAGGATATCAATGTGGAAGAAGCAATCAAAGAGGATATCGAAGTGGAACAAGCAATCAAAGAGAAAAAAATTGGATGTTCCAAAATGATCATGATAATAGTTGTATAAAAAAAATTGAACGTTTCAAAAAAGATCATGATGAACGTTGCATAAAAAAAATCTGGACGTTCCAAAATGATCAGGATTGACGTTGCATAATATAAATGTATGTTGTAAAATGATAATGATCAAAAATTTGTACTAATATTTTGTCAAAGTTTGCTAGTGCTATCTCTTCCCGTTTAGAAGATACGAGCGATTAAAGTTTTGTAAGAAAAATCATAAATTTGTTGATTGGATATCGAAGTGGAAGAAACTATCAAAGAGAATGTTGAAGTGGGAGAAGCAATCAAATAGGATATCGAAGTGGCAGAAACAATCAAAGAGGAAATTGAAGTTGAGTAAGCAATCAAAGAGGATACCAAGGTGGTAGAAGCATTCAAAGAAGATGACGAAGTGAAAAAGCAATCAAAGACGATATCGAAATGGAAGAAGCAGTCAAAGACGATATCGAAGTGGGAGAAGCAATCAAAGAGGATATCGAAGTTAAAGAAGCAGTCAAAGATGATGTCGAAGTGGAAAAAACATTCAAAGAAGATGACGAAGTGAGAGAAGCATTCAAAAAGGATGTCAAGGATGACAATAAAAAAACAGTTCCACCAAAAATTTACACCAATGTTTTGTACAAGTTTGCTAGGGCTAGCTCTTCCCGTTTAGAAGATATGAGCGATTGAAGTTTTGTATGAAACACCACAATTTTGTAGAGCGCATAATGAAGTAACTGAAGCAATTAAAGAGGATATGAAGTAGAAGAAGCATTTTAAAAGGATAACGAAGTGGAACATGCAAAAATAGAAGATGTGGAGGCGGAAGAAACAATAAAAGAGGATGACGAAGTGTAACAAGCAATCAAAGAGAATGTTCGAATAGTGGATGTCGCATAATAAAAAAAAATTGACGTTCAAAAATGATCATAGTGGATGAGGCATAAATAAAAAAAAATTGATGTTCCAAAATGATCACAGTGGATGTTGCATAATAAAAAAAAAATTGACGTTCCAAAAGTGATCATTGTGGATGAGGCATAATTTAAAAAAAAATTGAAGTTCCAAAATGATCATTGCTGATGAGGCATAATTAAAAAAAATTGATGTTCCAAAATTATCACAGTGGATGTTGCATAATAAAAAAAAAGAAATTGACGTTCCAAAATAATCATTGTGGATGAGGCATAATTTAAAAAAAATGATTTTCCAAAATGATCACAAAGGATTTTGCATAATAAAAAAATTGACGTTCCAAAGTGATCATTGTGAATGAGGCATAATTAAAAAAAATGATGTACCAAAATATCACAGTGGATGTTGCATAATAAAAAAAAAAAATTGACGTTCCAAGTGATCATAGTGGATGAGGCATAATTGAAAAAAATGATGTTCCAAAATGATCACAGTGGATGATGCATAATAAAAAAAAAAAAAATTGACGTTCTGATCATTGTGGATGAGGCATAATAAAAAAAATGATGTACCAAAATGATCACAGTGGATGTTGCATAATACAAAAAAAAAAAAATAATTGACGTTCCAAAGTGATCATTGTGGATGAGGCATAATTAAAAAAAATGATGTTCCAAAATGATCACAGTGGATGATGCATAATAAAAAAAAATAATTGACGTTCCAAAGTGATCATTGTGGATGAGGCATAATTAAAAAAAATTATGTGTTGCATAATAAAAAAAAATTGACGTTCCAAAGTGATCATTGTGGATGAGGCGTAATTAAAAAAATGATGTACCAAAATGATCACAGTGGATGTTGCATAATAAAAAAAAAAATTGACGTTCCAAAGTGATCATTGTGGATGAGGCATAATTAAAAAAAATGATGTACCAAAATGATCACAGTGGATGTTGCATAATAAAAAAAAATTGACGTTCCAAAGTGATCATTGTGAATGAGGCATAATTAAAAAAAATGATGTACCAAAATATCACAGTGGATGTTGCATAATAAAAAAAAAAAATTGACGTTCCAAAGTGATCATAGTGGATGAGGCATAATTGAAAAAAATGATGTTCCAAAATGATCACAGTGGATGATGCATAATAAAAAAAAAAAAAAAGTGACGTTCCAAAGTGATCATTGTGGATGAGGCATAATTAAAAAAAATGATGTACCAAAATGATCACAGTGGATGTTGCATAATAAAAAAAAAAATAATTGACGTTCCAAAGTGATCATTGTGGATGAGGCATAATTAAAAAAATGTGGATGTTCCAAAATAAACATGATGAACGTTGCATACTAAAAAAAAAAAAAAAAATGGATGTTCCAAAATGATGATGATGACCTTTGCAAAAACTATGAAAGTTATCTCATGCCCCTCCACCACCATTATATAGATTCAAGCAAATTTACAGTAATTTTATAGTACACACAAGCCGTGGGCTCCCTACAAAAACAGAATGAAAATTACGGCAAACGAAATATACGGTTTACGGTATTCATACAGAAATATTTTGTATGGGACAATTTTTTTTTGTATGAATGACATTTTTTTTTTCATGGATCCGGATATAAAAAAATGTCCTCAGCAACATTAGTTTTTGCACCAACGCTCTAAGACCTATACTTTCCGAGATACGAGGTGGATGGGAGCGAATGGGGGACAAAAGGGGTACTTTAGGATTTATTCCCAACTCACCGGAACTCCCTCTATACGATCCCACCAAACATTTTCACCCTACGAGGTGGCATCTGGGAGAACAAACATGTCAATGAGTCAGTCAGTGAGTGGTAATCGAGCTTTATATAATATAACTAGAGGTTGCGTTGTGCGCGAGCTGCTCGCAGCTCGCGTGTTTTTCTTTTAGTCGAAGAAGTAATTAAAGAGGATATCGAGCTGTTAAAAGCCATCAAAGAGGATATCCATGTGTAAGAAGCAGTCAAAGACGATATCGAACTGGAAGAAGCAATCAAATCAAAGAGGATTTCCAAGTGGGAGCAGCAATTAAAGAGGATATTGAAGTGAAAGGAGCAATCAAATAGGATATCGAAGTAGCAGAAACAATCAAAGAGGAAATTAAAGTTGAGTAAGCAATCAAAGAGGATACCGAGGTGGTAGAAGCGTTCTAAGAGGATGACGAAGTAAAAAAAAGCAATCAAAGACGATATCGAAGTGGAAGAAACAGTCAAAGACGATATCGAAGTGGAAGAAGCAATCAAAGAGGATATCGAAGTGGAAGAAGCAATCAAGAGGATATCGAAGTGGAAGAAGCAATCAAAGAGGGTATCGAAGTGGAAGAAGCCATCACAGAGGATATCGAAGTGAAAATGCTGTCAAAGCCGATATCGAAGACCAAGACGCAATCAAAGAGAATATTGCAGTGCAAGAAGCAATCAAAAGGAAATCGAAGATGATATCGAATTGGTAGAAGCAATGAAAGAGGATATCAAAGTGGAAGAAGCAATCAAAAAGGATATCGAGCTGTTTAAAGTTATCGAAGAGGATATCCATGTGTAAAAAGCAGTCAAAGACGATCGAAATGGAAGAAGCAATCAAATCAAAGAGGATATCCAAGTGGAAGCAGCAATCAAAGATGATATCGAAGTGGAAGAAGCAATCAAAGAGGATATTGAAGTGAAAGAAGCAATCAAATAGGATATCGAAGTAGCAGAAACAGTTAAAGAGGAAATTGAAATTGAGTAAAAGACGTCGAGGACAATGATAAAAATAAAAAACGGTTTCACCAAAAACTTATACTAATATTTTGTAAAAGTTTCCTAGAGCTATCTCTTCCCGTTTAAAAGATACGAGCGATTTAAGTTTTGTATGAAAACCCATAATTTTGTGGAGTGAAAATTGAAGTAAAAGAAGCAATTGAAGAAGACATATACGTAGAAAAAGACATTAAAAAGGATATCAAAGTGGAAGAAGCAAAAATAGAGGATATCGAGGTGAAAGAAGCATTCAAGGAGGAAGACCAAGTGAGAGAAGCATTCAAAAAGGATGTCAAGAGCAATGATGGTAATAAAAAAACTATTCGACCAAAAATTTGTACGAATATTTTGTAAAAGTTTGCTAGGCGTAACTGTTCCCGTTTAGAAGATACGAGCGATTTAAGATTTGTATTAAAACCCATAATTTTGTAGAGTTGGAATTGAAGTAAAAGAAGCAATTGAAGAAAATATATAAGTAGATAAAGCAATTAAAAAGGATATCAAAGTGGAAGAAGCAAAAATAGAGGATATCGAGGCGAAAGAAGCATTTAAAGTGGAAGACGAAGTAAGAGAAGCATTCAAAACGGATGTCAAGGGCAATGATGGTATTAAAAAAACTATTCCACCAAAAATTTGTACCAATATTTTGTAAAAGTTTGCTAGGCGTAACTAATCCCGTTTAGAAGATACGAGCGATTAAAGATTTGTATTAAAACCCATAATTTTGTAGAGTGGGAATTGAAGTAAAAGAAGCAATTGAAGAAAACATATAAGTAGAAAAAGCAATTAAAAAGGATATCAAAGTGGAAGAAGCAAAATGAAAGAAGCATTTAAAGTGGAAGACGAAGTAAGAGAAGCATTCAAAACGGATGTCAAGGGCAATGATGGTATTAAAAAAACTATTCCACCAAAAATTTGTACCAATATTTTGTAAAAGTTTGCTAGGCGTAACTCTTCCCGTTTAGAAGATACGAGCTATTTAAGATTTGTATTAAAACCCATAATTTTGTAGAGTGGAAATTGTAGTAAAAGAAGCAATTGAAGAAAACATATAAGTAGAAAAAGCAATTAAAAAGGATATCAAAGTGGAAGAAGCAAAAATAGAGGATATCGAGGTGAAAGAAGCATTTAAAGTGGAAGACGAAGTAAGAGAAGCATTCAAAACGGATGTCAAGGGCAATGATGGTATTAAAAAAACTATTCCACTAAAAATTTGTACCAATATTTTGTAAAAGTTTGCTAGGCGTAACTCTTCCCGTTTAGAAGATACGAGCGATTTAAGATTTGTATTAAAACCCATAATTTTGTAGAGTGGAAATTGTAGTAAAAGAAGCAATTGAAGAAAATATATAAGTAAAAAAGCAATTAAAAAGGATATCAAAGTGGAAGAAGCAAAAATAGAGGATATCGAGGTGAAAGAAGCATTCAAAGCGGAAGACGAAGTAAGAGAAGCATTCAAAAAGGATCTCAAGGGCAATAATGGTATTAAAAAAACTATTCCACCAAAAATTAGTACCAATATTTTGTAAAAGTTTGCTGGGGGTAACTCTTCCCGTTTAGAAGATACGAGCGATTTAAGATTTGTATTAAAACCCATAATTTTGTAGAGTCGATATTGAAGTAAGAGAAGTAATTGAAGAAAATAGAAAAATAGAAAAAACAATTCAAAAGTATATTGAAGTAAAAATGCCATCAAAGATGATTTCGAAGTTATAGAAACAATTAAAGAGGATATCAATGTGGAAGAAACATTCGAAAACGAAAAGGAAGTGAGAGAAGAATTCAAAATGATGGCAAGGGCGATGATGACCGTAAAATAACGATTCCACCAAAAATTTGTGCTACAAAAAAAAATTGATTTCCCAAAATGATCACAGTGGATGTTGCATAATAAAAAAAAATTGACGTTCCAAAATGATCATGTGGATGAGGCATAATTTAAAAAAATGATGTACCAAAATGATCACAGTGGATGTTGCATAATACAAAAAAAAAAAAAAAATTGACGTTCCAAAGTGATCATTGTGGATGAGGCGTAGTTAAAAAAATGATGTACCAAAATGATCACAGTGGATGTTGCATAATACAAAAAAAATAATAATAATTGACGTTCCAAAGTGATCATTGTGGATGAGGCATAATTAAAAAAAATGATGTTCCAAAATGATCACAGTGGATGTTGCATAATAAAAAAAATAATAATAATAATTGACGTTCCAAAGTGATCATTGTGGATGAGGCGTAGTTAAAAAAATGATGTACCAAAATGATCACAGTGGATGTTGCATAATACAAAAAAAATAATAATAATTGACGTTCCAAAGTGATCATTGTGGATGAGGCATAATTAAAAAAATTATGTTCCAAAATGGTCACAGTGGATGTTGCATAATAAAAAAAATAATAATTTACGTTCCAAAGTGATCATTGTGGATGGGGCTTGATTAAAAAAATGATGTACCAAAATGATCACAGTGGATGTTGCATAATAAAAAAAAATAATTGACGTTCCAAAGTGATCATTGTGGATGAGGCATAATTAAAAAAAATTATGTACCAAAATGATTACAGTGGATGTTGCATAATAAAAAAAAATAATTGACGTTCCAAAGTGATCATTGTGGATGAGACATAATTTAAAAAAATGATGTACCAAAATGATCACAGTGGATGTTGCATAATACAAAAAAAATAATAATAATTGACGTTCCAAAGTGATCATTGTGGATGAGGAATATTTAAAAAAGATGATGTTCCAAAATGATCACAGTGGATGATGCATAATAAAAAAAATAATAATTGACGTTCCAAAGTGATCATTGTGGATGAGGCTTGATTAAAAAAATGATGTACCAAAATGATCACAGTGGATGTTGCATAATAAAAAAAAATAATTGACGTTCCAAAGTGATCATTGTGGATGAGGCGTAATTAAAAAAATGATGTACCAAAATGATCACAGTGGATGTTGCATAATAAAAAAAAAATAATTGACGTTCCAAAGTGATCATTGTAGATGAGGCATAATTAAAAAAAATTATGTACCAAAATGATCACAGTGGATGTTGCATAATAAAAAAAAATTGACGTTCCAAAGTGATCATAGTGGATGAGGCATAATTGAAAAAAAATGATGTTACAAAATGATCACAGTGGATGATGCATAATAAAAAAAAATAATAATTGACGTTCCAAAGTGATCATTGTGGATGAGGCATAATTAAAAAAATGATGTACCAAAATGATCACAGTGGATGTTGCATAATAAAAAAAAAATGACGTTTCAAAGTGATCATTGTGGATGAGGCATAATTAAAAAATGTGGATGTTCCAAAATAAACATGATGAACGTTGCATACTAAAAAAAAAAAAAAAATTGGATGTTCCAAAATGATGATGATGACCTTTGCAAAAACTATGAAAGTTATCTCATGTCCCTCCACCACCATTATATAGAATCAAGCAAATTTACAGTAATTTTATAGTACACACAAGCCGTGGGCTCCCTACAAAAACAGTATGAAAATTACGGCAAACGAAATTTACGGTTTACGGTATTCATACAGAAATATTTTGTATGGGACAATTTTTTTTTTGTATGAAAGACCATTTTTTTTTCATGGAACCGGATATAAAAAAATGTCCTCTGCAACATTAGTTTTTGCGCCAACGCTGTAAGACCTATACTTTCCGAGATACGAGGTGGATGGGAGCGAATGGGGGACAAAAGGGGTACTTTAGGATTTATTCCCAACTCATCAGAACTCCCTCTATACGATCCCACCAAACATTTTCACCCTACGAGGTGGCATCTGGGAGAACAAACATGTCAATGAGTCAGTCAGTCAGTCAGTCAGTGAGTGGTAATCGAGCTTTATATAATATAATATAACTAGAGGTTGCGTTGTGCGCGAGCTGCTTGCAGCTCGCGTGTTTTTCTTTTAGTCGTGAAGTAATTAAAGAGGATATTGAGCTGTTAAAAGCCATCAAAGAGGATATCCATGTGTAAGAAGCAGTCAAAGACGATATCGAAATGGAAGAAGCAATCAAATAGGATATCAAAGCAGCAGAAACAATCAATGAGGAAATTAAAGTTGAGTAAGCAATCAAAGAGGATACCGAGGTGGTAAGAGCATTCTAAGAGGATGACGAAGTAACAAAAGCAAGCAAAGACGATATCGAAGTGGAAGAAACAATCAAAAACTATATCGAAGTGGAAGAAGCAATCAAAGAGGATATTGAAGTGAAAGAAGCAATCAAATAGGATATCGAAGTAGCAGAAACAATCAAAGAGGAAATTAAAGTTGAGTAAGCAATCAAAGAGGATACCGAGGTGGTAGAAGCGTTCTAAGAGGATGACGAAGTGAAAAAAGCAATCAAAGACGATATCGAAGTGGAAGAAACAGTCAAAAACGATATCGAAGTGGAAGAAGCAATCAAAGAGGATATTGAAGTGAAAGAAGCAATCAAATAGGATATCGAAGTAGCAGAAACAATCAAAGAGGAAATTAAAGTTGAGTAAGCAATCAAAGAGGATACCGAGGTGGTAGAAGCGTTCTAAGAGGATGACGAAGTGAAAAAAGCAATCAAAGACGATATCGAAGTGGAAGAAACAGTCAAAGACGATATCGAAGTGGAAGAAGCAATCAAAGAGGATATCGAAGTGGAAGAAGCAATCAAAGAGGATATCGAAGTGGAAGAAGCAATCAAAGAGGATATCGAAGTGGAAGAAGCAATCAAAGAGGGTATCGAAGTGGAAGAATTCATCACAAAGGATATCGAAGTGAAAATGCTATCAAAAACGATATCGAAGATGAAGACGCAATCAAAGAGATTATTGCAGTGCAAGAAGCAATCTAACGGAAATCGAAGATGACATCGAATTGGTAGAAGCAATAAAAGAGGATATCAAAGAAGAAGAAGCAATCAAAGAGGATATCGAGCTGTTTAAAGTTATCGAAGAGGATATCCATGTGTAAGAAGCAGTCAAAGACGATCGAAATGGAAGAAGCAATCAAATCAAAGAGGATATCCAAGTGGAAGCAGCAATCAAAGATGATATCGAAGTGGAAGAAGCAATCAAAGAGGATATTGAAGTGAAAGAAGCAATCAAATAGGATATCGAAGTAGCAGAAACAATTAAAGAGGAAATTGAAATTGAGTAAAAGACGTCGAGGACAATGATAAAAATAAAAAAAGGTTTCACCAAAAACTTATACTAATATTTTGTAAAAGTTTCCTCGAGCTATCTCTTCCCGTTTAAAAGATACGAGCGATTTAAGTTTTGTATGAAAACCCATAATTTTGTGGAGTGGAATTGAAGTAAAAGAAGCAATCGAAGAAGACATATAAGTAGAAAAAGACATTAAAAAGGATATCAAAGTGGAAGAAGCAAAAATAGAGGATATCGAGGTAAAAGAAGCATTCAAGGAGGAAGACCAAGTGAGAGAAGCATTCAAAAAGGATGTCAAGAGCAATAATGGTAATAAAAAAACTATTCGACCAAAAATTTGTACCAATATTTTGTAAAAGTTTGCTAGGCGTAACTGTTCCCGTTTAGAAGATACGAGCGATTTAAGATTTGTATTAAAATCCATAATTTTGTAGAGTGGAAATTGTAGTAAAAGAAGCAATTGAAGAAAATATATAAGTAGAAAAAGCATTTAAAAAGGATATCAAAGTGGAAGAAGCAAAAATAGAGGATATCGAGGTGAAAGAAGCATTCAAAGCGGAAGACGAAGTAAGAGAATCATTCAAAAAGGATCTCAAGGGCAATGATGGTATTAAAAAAACTATTCCACCAAAAATTAGTACCAATATTTTGTAAAAGTTTGCTGGGGGTAACTCTTCCCGTTTAGAAGATACGAGCGATTTAAGATTTGTATTAAAACCCATAATTTTGTAGAGTGGAAATTGTAGTAAAAGAAGCAATTGAAGAAAAGATACAAGTAGAAAAAGCAATTAAAAAGGATATCAAAGTGGAAGAAGCAAAAATAGAGGATATCGAGGTGAAAGATGCATTTAAAGTGGAAGACGAAGTAAGAGAAGCATTCAAAACGGATGTCAAGGGCAATGATGGTATTAAAAAAACTATTCCACCAAAAATTAGTACCAATATTTTGTAAAAGTTTGCTAGGCGTAACTCTTCCCGTTTAGAAGATACGAGCGATTTAAGATTTGTATTAAAACCCATAATTTTGTAGAGTGGAAATTGTAGTAAAAGAAGCAATTGAAGAAAATATATAAGTAGAAAAAGCAATTAAAAATGATATCAAAGTGGAAGAAGCAAAAATAGAGGATATCGAGGTGAAAGAAGCATTCAAAGCGGAAGACGAAGTAAGAGAAGCATTCAAAAAGGATCTCAAGGGCAATGATAGTATTAAAAAAACTATTCCACCAAAAATTAGTACCAATATTTTGTAAAAGTTTGCTGGGGGTAACTCTTCCCGTTTAGAAGATACGAGCGATTTAAGATTTGTATTAAAACCCATAATTTTGTAGAGTCTATATTGAAGTAAGAGAAGTAATTGAAGAAAATAGAAAAAAACAATTCAAAAGTATATTGAAGTAAAAATGCCATCAAAGAGGATTTCGAAGTTATAGAAACAATTAAAGAGGATATCAATGTGAAAGAAACATTCGAAAACGAAAAGGAAGTGAGAGAAGAATTCAAAATGATGGCAAGGGCGATGATGACCGTAAAATAACGATTCCACCAAAAATTTGTACTACAAAAAAAAAAAAATTTCCAAAATGATCACAGTGGATGTTGCATAATAAAAAAAATTGACGTTCCAAAATGATCATGTGGATGAGGCATAATTTAAAAAAAATGATGTTCCAAAATGATCACAGTGGATGATGCATAATAAAAAAAAATTGACGTTCCAAAGTGATCATTGTGGATGAGGCGTAATTAAAAAAAATGATGTTCCAAAATGATCACAGTGGATGATGCATAATAAAAAAAAAATATGTACCAAAATGATCACAGTGGATGTTGCATAATAAAAAAATAAATAATTGACGTTCCAAAGTGATCATTGTGGATGAGGCATAATTAAAAAAAATGATGTACCAAAATGATCACAGTGGATTTTGCATAATAAAAAAAAAAAATTGACGTTCCAAAATGATCATTGTGGATGAGGCATAATAAAAAAATGATGTACCAAAATGATCACAGTGGATGTTGTATAATACAAAAAAAAAAATTGACGTTCCAAAGTGATCATTGTGGATGTGGCATAATTAAAAAAAATGATGTACCAAAATGATCACAGTGGATGTTGCATAATAAAAAAAAATTGACGTTCCAAAGTGATCATTGTGGATGAGGCGTAATTAAAAAAAATGATGTTCCAAAATGATCACAGTGGATGATGCATAATAAAAAAAAAAAAAAAAATTGACGTTCCAAAGTGATCATTGTGGAAGAGGCATAATTAAAAAAAATGATGTACCAAAATGATCACAGTGGATGTTGCATAATAAAAAAAAAATAATGGACGTTCCAAAGTGATCATTGTGGATGAGGCATAATTAAAAAAAAT
This sequence comes from Philereme transversata, assembly GCA_963924445.1. Classification (NCBI taxonomy): domain Eukaryota; kingdom Metazoa; phylum Arthropoda; class Insecta; order Lepidoptera; family Geometridae; genus Philereme; species Philereme transversata. The sequence continues at coordinate 14,425,434 of OZ004353.1, forward strand.
GATGTACCAAAATGATCACAGTGGATGTTGCATAATACAAAAAAAATAATAATAATTGACGTTCCAAAGTGATCATTGTGGATGAGGCATAATTAAAAAAAATGATGTTCCAAAATGATCACAGTGGATGATGCTTAATAAAAAAAAAATAATTGACGTTCCAAAGTGATCATTGTGCATGAGGCGTAATTAAAAAAATGATGTACCAAAATGATCACAGTGGATGTTGCATAATAAAAAAAATAATAATAATTGACGTTCCAAAGTGATCATTGTGGATGAGGCATAATTAAAAAAAATTATGTACCAAAATATCACAGAGGATGTTGCATAATAAAAAAAAAATTGACGTTCCAAAGTGATCATAGTGGATGAGGCATAATTGAAAAAAAAAATGATGTTCAAAAATGATCACAGTGGATGATGCATAATAAAAAAAAAAATTGACGTTCCAAAGTGATCATTGTGGATGAGGCATAATTAAAAAAATGATGTACCAAAATGATCACAGTGGATGTTGCATAATAAAAAAAAAATTGACGTTCCAAAGTGATCATTGTGGATGAGGCATAATTAAAAAAATGTGGATGTTCCAAAATAAACATGATGAACGTTGCATTCTAAAAAAAAAAAAAAAATTGGATGTTCCAAAATGATGATGATGACCATTGCAAAAACTATGAAAGTTATCTCATGTCCCTCCACCACCATTAAATAGAATCAAGCAAATTTACAGTAATTTTATAGTACACACAAGCCATGGGCTCCCTACAAAAACAGTATGAAAATTACGGCAAACGAAATATACGGTTTACGGTATTCATACAGAAATATTTTGTATGGGACAATTTTTTTTTTGTATGAAAGACAATTTTTTTTTCATGGAACTGGATATAAAAAAATGTCCTCTGCAACATTAGTTTTTGCACCAATGCTGTAAGACCTATACTTTCCGAGATACGAGGTGGATGGGAGCGAATGGGGGACAAAAGGGGTACTTTAGGATTTATTCCCAACTCACCGGAACTCCCTCTATACGATCCCACCATACATTTTCACCCTACGAGGTGGCATCTGGGAGAACAAACATGTCAATGAGTCAATCAGTCAGTCAGTCAGTCAGTGGTAATCGAGCTTTATATAATATAACTAGAGGTTGCGTTGTGCGCGAGCTGCTCGCAGCTCGCGTGTTTTTCTTTTAGTCGAAGAAGTAATTAATGAGGATATCGAGCTGTTAAAAGCCATCAAACAGGATATCCATGTGTAAGAAGCAGTCAAAGACGATATCGAAATGGAAGAAGTAACCAAATAGGATATCGAAGTGAAAGAAGCAATCAAATAGGATATCGAAGTAGCAGAAACAATCAAAGAGGAAATTAAAGTTGAGTAAGCAATCTAAGAGGATACCGAGGTGGTAGAAGCGTTCTAAGAGGATGACGAAGTGAAAAAAGCAATCAAAGACGATATCGAAGTGGAAGAAACAGTCAAAAACGATATCGAAGTGGAAGAAGCAATCAAAGAGGATATTGAAGTGAAAGAAGCAATCAAATAGGATATCGAAGTAGCAGAAACAATCAAAGAGGAAATTAAAGTTGAGTAAGCAATCTAAGAGGATACCGAGGTGGTAGAAGCGTTCTAAGAGGATGACGAAGTGAAAAAAGCAATCAAAGACGATATCGAAGTGGAAGAAACAGTCAAAAACGATATCGAAGTGGAAGAAGCAATCAAAGAGGATATTGAAGTGAAAGAAGCAATCAAATAGGATATCGAAGTAGCAGAAACAATCAAAGAGAAAATTAAAGTTGAGTAAGCAATCAAAGAGGATACCGAGGTGGTAGAAGCGTTCTAAGAGGATGACGAAGTGAAAAAAGCAATCAAAGATGATATCGAAGTGGAAGAAACAGTCAAAGACGATATCGAAGTGGAAGAAGCAATCAAAGAGGATATCGAAGTGGAAGAAGCAATCAAAGAGGATATCGAAGTGGAAGAAGCAATCAAAGAGGGTATCGAAGTGGAAGAAGCCTACACAGAGGATATCGAAGTGAAAATGCTATCAAAAATGATATCAAAGATGAAGACGCAATCAAAGAGAATATTGCAGTGCAAGAAGCAATCAAAAGGAAATCGAAGATGATATCGAATTGGTAGAAACAATAAAAGAGGATATCAAAGTGGAAGAAGCAATCAAAGAGGATATCGAGCTGTTTAAAGTTATCGAAGAGGATATCCATGTGTAAGAAGCAGTCAAAGACGATCGAAATGGAAGAAGCAATCAAATCAAAGAGGATATCCAAGTGGAAGCAGCAATCAAAGATGATATCGAAGTGGAAGAAGCAATCAAAGAGGATATTGAAGTGAAAGAAGCAATCAAATAGGATATCAAAGTAGCAGAAACAATTAAAGAGGAAATTGAAATTGAGTAAAAGACGTCGAGGGCAATGATAAAAATAAAAAACAATTTCATCAAAAACTTATACTAATATTTTATAAAAGTTTCCACGAGCTATCTCTTCCCGTTTAAAAGATACGAGCGATTTAAGTTTTGTATGAAAACCCATAATTTTGTGGAGTGGAAATTGAAGTAAAAGAAGCAATTGAAGAAGACATATAAGTAGAAAAAGACATTAAAAAAGGATATCAAAGTGGAAGAAGCAAAAATAGAGGATATCGAGGTGAAACAAGCATTCAAGGAGGAAGACCAAGAGAGAGAAGCATTCAAAAAGGATGTCAAGAGCAATGATGGTAATAAAAAAACTATTCGACCTAAAATTTGTACCAATATTTTGTAAAAGTTTGCTAGGCGTAACTGTTCCCGTTTTGAAGATACGAGCGATTTAAGATTTGTATTAACACCCATAATTTTGTAGAGTGGGAATTGAAGTAAAAGAAGCAATTGAAGAAAATATATAAGTAGAAAAAGCAATTAAAAAGGATATCAAAGTGGAAATTGTAGTAAAAGAAGCAATTGAAGAAAATATATAAGTAGAAAAAGCAATTAAAAAGGATATCAAAGTGGAAAAAGCATTCAAAGCGGAAGACGAAGTAAGAGAAGCATTCAAAAAGGATCTCAAGGGCAATGATGGTATTAAAAAAACTATTCCACCAAAAATTAGTACCAATATTGTGTAAAAGTTTGCTGGGGGTAACTCTTCCCGTTTAGAAGATACGAGCGATTTAAGATTTGTATTAAAACCCATAATTTTGTAGAGTCGATATTGAAGTAAGAGAAGTAATTGAAGAAAATAGAAAAATAGAAAAAACAATTCAAAAGTATATTGAAGTAAAAATGCCATCAAAGAGGATTTCGAAGTTATAGAAACAATTAAAGAGGATATCAATGTGGAAGAAACATTCGAAAACGAAAAGGAAGTGAGAGAAGAATTCAAAATGATGGCAAGGGCGATGATGACCGTAAAATAACGATTTCACCAAAAATTTGTGCTACAAAAAAAAATTGATTTTCCAAAATGATCACAGTGGATGTTGCATAATAAAAAAAAATTGACGTTCCAAAATGATCATGTGGATGAGGCATAATTAAAAAAAAATGATGTTCCAAAATGATCACAGTGGATGATGCATAATAAAAAAAAATTTACGTTTCAAAGTGATCATTGTGGATGAGCCGTAATTAAAAAAATGATGTACCAAAATGATCACAGTGGATGTTGCATAATACAAAAAAAATAATAATAATTGACGTTCCAAAGTGATCATTGTGGATGAGGCATAATTAAAAAAACTACATATGTTCCGAAATTATCACAGTGGATGTTGCATAATAAAAAAAAATAATTGACGTTCCAAAGTGATCATTGTGGATGAGGCATAATTAAAAAAAATTATGTTCCAAAATGATCACAGTGGATGTTGCATAATAAAAAAAAAAATAATTGACGTTCCAAAGTGATCATTGTGGATGAGGCATAATTAAAAAAAATGATGTACCAAAATGATCACAGTGGATGTTGCATAATACAAAAAAAATAATAATAATTGACGTTCCAAAGTGATCATTGTGGATGAGGCATAATTAAAAAAAATGATGTACCAAAATATCACAGTGGATGTTGCATAATAAAAAAAAAATAAAAAATTGACGTTCCAAAGTGATCATAGTGGATGAAGCATAATTGAAAAAAAAATGATGTTCAAAAATGATCACAGTGGATGATGCATAATAAAAAAAAAAATTGACGTTCCAAAGTGATCATTGTGGATGAGGCATAATTAAAAAAAATGATGTACCAAAATATCACAGTGGATGTTGCATAATAAAAAAAAAATGACGTTCCAAAGTGATCATAGTGGATGAAGCATAATTGAAAAAAAATTGATTTTCCAAAATGATCACAAAGGATTTTGCATAATAAAAAAAAAAAAATTGACGTTCCAAAGTGATCATTGTGGATGAGGCATAATTAAAAAAAATTGATGTTCCAAAATAAACATGATGAACGTTGCATACTAAAACAAAAAAAAATGGATGTTCCAAAATGATGATGATGACCTTTGCAAAAACTATGAAAGTTGTCTCATGCCCCTCCACCACCATTATATAGAATCAAGCAAATTTACAGTAATTTTATAGTACACACAAGTCGTGGCCTCCCTACAAAAACAGTATGAACAGTACGGTAAACGAAATATACGGTTTACGGTATTCATACAGAAATATTTTGTATGGGACAATTTTTTTTTTGTATGAAAGACAATTTTTTTTTCATGGATCTTGATATAAAAAAATGTCCTCAGCAACATTAGTTTTTGCACCAACGCTGTAAGACCTATACTTTCCGAGATACGAGGTGGATGGGAGCGAATGGGGGACAAAAGGGGTACTTTAGGATTTATTCCCAACTCATCGGAACTCCCCCTATACGAACCCACCAAACATTTTCACCCTACGAGGTGGCATCTGGGAGAACAAACATGTCAATGAGTCAGTCAGTCAGTCAGTGGTAATCGAGCTTTATACCTAGTCAGGTCATAAATTCTGTCACATGTTTAATATAAAATAATTGAAACAAGTTTATTCATTATGTAACCATTTATATACCAAAATGAATTTAACAAAACATAGATTCTTATGACACTAAAGTTTATTCAAAATGACCTCCGTGATTTTGAATACAGGCCTTCAATCTGCGCGGCCAGTCGTCTATCGCAGCACGAACGAGGTCCATGTCAATATCGGCGGCTGCCTTAATCAAGGATGTCTTGAGTGACTCCAAATTGGGATGAGGCTTTGAGCACGCCTTTTCCTCCAAGTGTTGCCATATCTTGTAATCTAACGGATTCAAATCTGGACTGGAGGAGGGCCAGTCTTCGTGCCGGATGAAGTCGATTTCACGCGCCGCCAGCCAGTCTTGTGTGCTCTTCGCTCTATGAGCTGGCGCCGAATCTTGTTGGAATACCCAGTGCCTGTTATTGAACATGGTATGAGAAATAGGTTCCACAAGGTTCCTCAGGACTATATTTTGATACACAACTGCATTCGTTTTTACACCTTTCTCACAAAAATGTACCTCTGTTAAGCCCCAATAAGAAACTCCCAACAATACCATAAGTGAGGATGGAAAATGACCTCGTTGGACACGCGGAATACGGTTGCTCGCTTCTTCACTACTGTGTGCGTACACCTTATCATTTTGTTTGTTGTAGCTCTCTTCTACGGTAAAAATTTTTTCATCCGAAAAAAGAATTTCCCGATATTTTTTTCCCGCGTACCGCTTCAACAAAGCGCGGCATCTCTTCAGTCTCAGGTCCATTAGACGTGCATTCAAACGATGTCCTGTTTTTCTTCGATATGCCCGAAGCCCTAAGTCTTCATTTAACACCCTTTCACCGTGGTTCTGCTTAACCCCATCTGAAGGGCCAACAGTTTCTGCTTACGTTTGGGATTTCTTTGAATTCGCGCCTTCACAGCTTTTATCACTGCTGGAGTCCTAACAGACCGAGGGCGACCACTTCTTGACCTGTCATCTACGCTAGAGTCTTCATTGTATCGTTTGATGGTGCGATAAACGAATCTTTTGGTTATATTCAAATTTTTCAGTATGTCAAAAATTTGAATTGGCGCGTAACCGCAACGATGCAACGCAATAACTGCAACACGGTCTTCTTTAAGCGTCCACTCCATATTTAAAAATGAGTAAAATTCTAAAAAGTATACATTTTTATTTTCATGAACAATTCGAAATTCGAATTCTATAAACTTTTTTGTGGCCAGCATTCTAAAAGAAAAGTTTTTACTGTGTGACAATACTTATGACCTGACTAGGTATAATATAATATTATAAGTATGTATTTACAAAAAAGAAAGCATATAAGTATTCTATCAATTATCTGGTTCCCATAGTACAAGCTCTGCTTAGTTCGGGGCTAGATAGCGCTGTGTGATATGTCCAGCGATATTTATTTATTATTTATTTATCTACCTAAGGCATGCAGGAAGTACGATGTACATACAATTTAAACATGTTTAGTCGCTTTTAATAATAAATTAGTTCCACGAAACTAAAAATAAAAACGGGGTCGTAAAGTACTCACAAAGACCTTTTATTAAACGTGCCACTTGACCCTCTTGAAGACCAATAAATCAACGACCCCCCCACATTTTTAGCTCATTTAGTCACACCAAAATTGTGTCATCACTATCTACCTATATACCAAATTTCACGATGATCGGATTAACGCTTCGAAAGTTATCCTCGGACAAACAAACATACATACATACAACGCCGATTTTCCCAAGTTGATTTAGGGATCTCGCTTCGCTCGATCAATAATTTTTCTTTATAAAGTTTTTATTTTACTGAAATGACTTACACAACATTTTGCACTGGATGTGTAGTGGCGAAGTTGGTCGTCTGGTTCAAGTTCCGTCTACTTTCGGTATGATTTCAAATTTTAAACGGGTTGCAATCTGGAGCTTTATAGTTTTACTTCATAACCATCATATTAGATAAACGTCCTCTGCTAAACATAGGCCTCCTCATAGGTTTCTAGAGAGGTTTTTTTATTCAGGCATATATTTTTTACTTATGTAATCTATATTAAAATCAGCTTCCGTATGTTTGTGTACGTAAAACTTGAAAAGTTGTCAATGGATTAAAATTTTTACGCAACGTTGCATTTCTATACAGGTTATTGTATAAGTGTTTCTAAATAAGTATTTTTTATCCCAAAATTTCCACGGAAACGGGAAATTCCAAGCGTGCAAACACGCGGGTGGGTCAGGTAATAAAGAAAAAAAAAGGTTTGCTAAACATTATATTTAATAATCATTTTTATTATTTAAATTGTTTAATATTGGATGCATATTAAGCTGATTATGGATGATCTAAATTTTGAGTTTATTTATGATCTGCCGCTATGTAATGATACCCATTTTCGCAATGAATGAATGAAATGAAAGATTATTAAATAAATTAAATTTTGAGAGATATTTGTACTCATATGTATGATATAGTTGACCCTCGACGGCAGCTGATTCGTATAATATCTTCACATCCCATCTGAGTCGTATCCGGGTGGATATGAACTTTTTATTTATGTCAGGCCGTCTCCGCAAGGATCTACGGTACATCTCCCGAATGACTTGTTTTGTCTGTTCCTTTTCCCGACCACCGATTCAAGACCACTCGATTTAATGATCTTGCATCGAAACTTTGGCTGTCATTAGCAAATACCTAATACCACTTGTCCTACTACAATTTCTTACTGTGGTATTGTTATGATTTTATTATATCGATTTTGAGGCATCGGTTATATAATAAGCGAATCGAGCGGTCTTCAATTGGACGGCTGATACGAGTATCACCATAATCCGACTTGAGTATCTATTTTCTAAGTTGATTCTCTGAGAAACTTTGCTAAATATATTTTTCAAAGATTTTGTAGTTTTGTTTGTAGTAGGTGCTTTGCAGTAATAAAGTTTGTTTTCTTTCAAGGAATTTTTATGTAAATATTGACACCGGAGAGTTCAATTCGAATATAGATGAGAATTGGGATTTAGTTATGAGTGATAGTTTCATTTGTTATAAATTATTATTTGAATTCTTATTCGAGCAATGCTACGCACGAATTCGTTGAATGATCCATTTTGTTTTATTTTTCTTAAACAGATCAAACATCTTTTTCCAGGCATTTATTCCTTACACTGATTAATAAGTCAAATTATAATTAAAATACAATTAAGCCCTTTTAAATTATGGAAATGCCCATTTTGATCTTGCAGTATAAAAAGGCTTTAGGGGAATTAGTTTAATAGCTTCGTTTGGAAATTACAAACTTCAAGACATTGACTTTATAAGGAGATTAAAAGCCTAAATTACGTAATTACTTCAACCTTTCACAAATTTTCTTTAACGTTTCCTATGGGTAGAATTTATAAGGGCAATTTGTTAGGCACCGCTACCTACGTTTTCGGCAAATTTCACTGTGTTATCGCAGTCTTTCGGTCAGGTAGACGCCGGAAAATCTGTATCTAAACAAAAAAAAACCTAGGACAAATATTTTATTTAGAGCCTTTCGTGAATCCGAGTATCTATATTAGTTTCAGTTTTAGTATTTGATAAAGAAGTGAGTACCTAAAAATATTCTGCTGACGCAGTAGCGGGCCGGCGCCGGCGGGCGGCGGGCGGCGGGCGGCGAGCGGCGGGCGGCCCGCGAAGCCACCGTTTTGTATATTATCTCGTGCTACAAATCACACCGGATGTCCCAGGGAGGGGAAATGAAAATTGAGATACCGGAGAGGCATTGTTCCGTGAAAATATATCTTCTTGATATTCTCAGGGCGCACGACGGTCGACGACGACGTACGGATATTGCGATAATGTTATATCATATCGCAAGATAAAAGCTCTTTTGATATAGCTGGATAAACTTTTACGCTCATGTAGCGTTGTCAGTTTTGATTATCAGCCATCAGTATGACTAGATTGCTTACAATAAAATCGATCTCTACCGATTTCATACTTTTTTGCGCAAGAGCTTCTCTAAATTATTTCCCAATATATATTTAATTTATTATAACATTATTATATATAGAGCCAATTAAATGAATAAATAATCATTGACATTTCACACAGCTCTATAGCCAAGCTTATACCATGGCAACCAGATTATTGATAGAATACATAAATAAATAAGACGACCTCCGTGGTGCAGTGGGCGAATACCCGACTGAGACGCAGGAGGTAGCGGGTTCGATTTCCGCCGCGGAACAAATGTTTGCATGATTTATAGATATTTGTTCCGGATCTGGTTGTTTCTTTATATATTATAAGTATATATTTACAAACAAAATGTATATAAGTATTATACAGTTATCTGCTTCCCATAGTACAAGCTCTGCTTAGTTTGGGGCTAGATAGCGCTGTGTGAAATGTCAAGCAATATTTATTATTATTTATTATATATAACTTTTTTTGTAAAAACATACTTGTAGTATATAGAAAAACACCCAGACTCGTAACAAATATCTGTATATCGAACAAGCATTTGTTTCGCGACGGAAATCGAACCCGCAACCTCCTGCGTCTCACCCTGTTATTCGCCCACTGCGCCATGGAGGTCGTCAAATTGAACTATGGAAAGTAATAAATACTAATGTTATAAATTCGAAAGCCTCTATGTCTGTTAGTTACGTTTTTATGACTAAACGGCTGGACCGATATCGATTAAATTTAGTTCACTGATGTAATGACCCGGATTGGGACATAAGCTACTTTTTACCCGACCGCGCAAATGGAGGGTAGTGTTTTTATCAAAAATTCACGTGTGCGAAGCCGTGGGCGGGTCAACTAGTAAAATATAATTTTGCATTTCTTGTGTCTGTGCAGTTATTACCAACCTGACAACATAAAGATTGGAAATCCTTTGTTTACCTGTATTGGTTTCGTTTGTTATTCCTCGTTTCTATACTGGGCGAACTTATATTACACTATAGAGGAATCCCTGATAAATCAGGTGACCTACTTGGATCCGGAGAGTGATGAATATTTGGGTTCGTGGGTCCATTAATATAGCTTAGACCTACACCTACGATCCTATCGTGCTCTTAGGGCTTGTCTTTAATTAAACTATTCCACTACATTGTATGCTCAACCTTTATTATTCACTATTTGTATGCGGCCACGATTCAAGTATTTATCAATATAGCCAGATTGCGATATGACCCAGACAATGTGACCTTTCTCACTTCAGCGCTGAATTCAAATTTTTAAGGTCATATTTGTTTTTAGGATTTGTCACGTTTAAATGAATTATTATTGGCGCTGTAGCCCGCACCGAAGACAGGTAGAATGGCAAGAAGCGGCAATAATTTATCATTACTACAAAGCGCCCGTGATAAGGGCTCCCGGTTATCCCTTATTCTACGTCGCTGACAAAAACGATACGATGCGATGCGATTAAATTTGTACAATGAAAGGCGAGGTATGAGACGAACTTGAATGATCGACCTTACCTACTCGTACGTCTTACGTCGTTTCCAACTAATTACTCCACAGCATAACACGGCTACTTACTCTGACTCTTACACCATAACCGCTACTCGTCTCTGGAATAATATGCCACCAAACTATTTCGAGGCTACTTCAGTGGAAGCATTCAGATTGATAATCTATAGGCACCTTCTCGGTCAAACTGACCAAAAATGAGCAACTTAATATTTCCATAACACTTCTTCTATTGTTATGTATGTATTTTTATTCGATATTGGTATAGTTTAGTCTATCATATAAAGTATTTAAGTAGGTTTATTTATGTAGTATGTACCTATATTATGCTATATTTATTAGTCCTGTGCAAATTTTCTTTTTTACCTTTTCTGTGCACTACCTACACATCTTTGTCTACAATACACAAAGGTTATCTGGAAGAGAATGCTCTTTAGCATTAAGTTCGCCTTTGTACTAGTTTTATAAGTGCAATAAAGTTTTTTCAATCAATCAATCAACCTACTTCTCATCATTGATTTTGTCGCATCACGTGGTTGTTAGCTCTTGTGTAATTTCTGTGTAGCATTTTCCTAGTCTACACCTTTAACAGTAGGTATTTTTATTTCAGTTTTTCAAAACATTAGGTAAAGCAACAGTTTTAATGACAACAAAGGCGAGTTCAAAAATCACATCCACTCTCATCTGTGTGACCATCCTATCGTTGAATTTTGTCGCGTGGAGTCGCACAGTCGCCCGCCTGAGACTGGGTAGCGTGGAAGGGAAGCTGGGGCTCGGACGACGCAAAAACTCCGGATTACCAGGTTTTGCTAAATATTTACCCGCACTTTAGTCAGTTAGGGCATTATCACACTGGCGATTTTCGAGCGTGTTTGCCGCGATACCGCAACGCGGATACGGACGTGTTCGCTCTATAGACTCATGCTACTCTACATACTTCAGTGAGTCTTGCTGGTCCGTGCGGAATAAAATGGCAATAGAGGTCATTCACCTCACCGACCGGTGACGAGAAAATAAACAATAAATAAATAAATAAATAAATATTGCTGGACATTTCACATAGCGCTATCTAGCCCCAAATTAAGCAGAGCTTGTACTATGGGAACCAGATAACTAATAGAATACTTATATACATTTTTTTTTGTAAATACATACTTATAATATATAGAGAAACAACCAGACCCGGAACAAATATCTGTAGATCATGCAAACATTTGTTCCGCAGCGGGGATCGAACCCGCTACCTCCTGCGTCTCAGCCGGCTATTCGCCCACTGCACCACAGAGGTCGTCAATCATAACTTACAATTTTGCATTTTTTGTGAGCTTCACAATTCTGAAGCTTATTACGCATTTAATAATACATAGATCTATATTATTTTGTATTTAAAAATATTTTCTATATTTACTTAAATTCTAATAATAATTTACAAATCATATAACTTTATCGGACATGTGAATGTAATTTAGTACTCGGAACCGTAATATTATTCATAAATGCAATATAAAATGACTGGCTTGAAATATATTTCTTATTTTAAAACAATAAAATACGTGAATAGAACATTGAAAACATAAAATTTCATGTAGTGATTTTCCCTGATTTTGTATATTTTTAAGTTATACAGTTTGCCCAGTTGACTTCTTGCAGGCCTTGTACTACGAGATTCTAGCGATAGCAGTTTTGCGACACGTTTGTATGGTGAGCGTCAGAGATAGCGATACATTTTTACCATTTTGGGATATCGTGGTGAAGGAAGGTGAATGCCCTCTATTGTCAAAGTATTATTCTCTATTGCGCATGAAGTATAGGCATACTTCACGCGGCGAGATCGCTACGCACACGCAGCGTGCACGTTGACTGATCGCCTCGCTGGAAACACGCACGGAAATCGCCAGTGTGATAACGGTCTTAGCGCTGCGGTGCGATAAGGGGAGCTAGAAACTGTGTTGGAGCGTGTGATAACGTATTTGCCTAGTGCTTTGGCTAACTCACATGGTTTGTTGGTATATTTTTGTTGCGGTATCACTTTGCGAAAGTTGAAGAACAGCTATATCAAAGATATAATGAGGTAGAGTAGCAAGATCTCTTTTAGAGAAGAAAATAGACTCAGTCTACATCAATTTTATGCTATTATTTTAAAATCAATCACCACCTTATCATAATGCAATTATCAAGGAAAAACTTCGATAAAAGTCTAAAATCTAAAATACTATAGTTTTAGCACGACATTTTCATTTTATAAAGAACCACAAATTACGTTTTCCGCAGCGCAGCCAGTCAGGCGATTCGATTCCCAACATTGTTTCAGCCATCCTAATATGTTTAATTCAAACTCAGTGAGGCGATACCTATACGACTACAAAATTTACTTTTGCAATAGCCTTATCTCGCATCCACAGGGAACTACAAGAGAGACTTCGTTTGAATTTAGAACAAATTTTAAACTAACTTCGTTCGGAAATCGCGCTGTGGCACTCGTATGGTCGCATTCGCAATCTGGTAAAATGCGGGGCAAAGTGGACTTCTAATGCTTTTTTTTTAGGACAAAGTTAATTGGAACACGGGTGTATTTAGCTCTCACTCTGTGATTCTGTTTGTATGCAGGAGGCGGCATTCGCACGGAAAATGATCTGCGTTTGACTCGCACAAGCGTTAATGATATTCAGCTTGGATGGCTCTCCGGGGGAATTTTTCGAGACGTACTTAACGATACCCATTTAGATACTGGATAGATATGTACATTTTCCCCTATCAGAAAAAAATATTTTTACAGGATGGAGTCTTATCTACCAAGTACAAGAATCTTTATAATGCACGCGATAAGGTTATTAGTATATATTTTAATAATGTTAGAGCTATAACTCGTCCATTTCCGAGTACGCAGATCCGAGACTGCCTCCGTGGCGCAGTGGGCGTATAACCGGCTGAGACGCAGGAGGTAGCGGGTTCGATTCCCGCCGCGGAACAAATGTTTGCATGATCTACAGATATTTGTTCCGTGTCTGGGTGTTTTTCTATATATTATAAGTATGTATTTACAAAAAAAAGTATATAAGTATTCTATCAGTTATCTGGTTCCCATAGTACAAGCTCTGCTTAGTTTGGGGCTAGATAGCTCTGTGTGAAATGTCCAGCGATATTTATTTATTTATTTATTTATGTAAGGATTTCCCAACAGGGACCAAAGAAAGTGTTTGTATCTGACTCTGGCTTCAGGGTAGATTTAAACACTGTACCTACCTTACCTATTCAATAAAACTACACGATTTACGCCGTTTCGGAGCTGGGGTGTCCGAAACGATATTATCAAGCGATCCCATTATCCTTTTAAACGAAGATCACTCAACCCTCTCGGTGCATTGAGCCTCAAAGCGAAATCCTGTAGCTAACAGCGGAGTCGAAACCGGCTAATTTGGCTCACGGTGTGAAATGGACCGAGTCATTCCCGCACAAAGCGCCACTAATGCGCGCCCGTCCGCTCCCGGCCCGCAATTATATTTGCATACGACCACCTCTTGCTCACACAATGATACGGACAACCGGACAAAAGGTGAAGTCGATGTACTTTATGATATAAGCTTCGAACGTGGTGAACTTTTCACCCGCCAAAGTTTTAAGCTAGTTTTTTTTTCCGAGCTTCTCAGGTACTATGTTCCTGTGGAAGCCATTTCTGGCGCTGGAGTTTATAAGTCGCCTGACATTTGTTTAGACGTTAACATTTTTAACAATGCGCAGAATCTTTCATTTGTAAATGCGAATCTGCCATCCCAATTTGATCTATTGAAAACCACCGGGTTCGTACCGACCTGCTACGGACAAATGGACAAAAGCTAAGTCAGTGTATGTAGTTTAGTTTCGCACGGATCGCGATGACGACCAGAGATATGGATGACGGGTTCGGAACAATCAAAGCGCTACGGTCGCTACGGTTGACAATCACTGTATCCGGATGCCTGGTACTTTCAGGCGCACCGCTTTCAGACGTGGAAATTGGTCCCTTGTTTCCGGCGGCTTTAATCGGATCTTTTTAAAGATATTGTGGATGAAAACAAGCTTTTATCGTATTTTTGCTTATAAATCAAAGAGCTTCCGATACCCATTTGACCGTTGTTCCACTTTGAAATTATCCAACCTTCTAAAGAAGGTCTGAAGACTTATTTATAATAAAAGACTTATTTTTATAAAAGCAATGTTTAATGATGCATGCATTTTCTTCAATTCTGAAACACATACTTGTGTTTCGGAATATGTAAGTTAAGCCGAAAAAAAATTGTCTCTACCCCAAAAATGTAAAACCAAAACTCAGCAACCCAATAAGTTAATATTGTTTTAAGTTAGCACGCCAACAGTCAAAACAGTCAATATCAGTCAAAACGTTTAATTAATAAATAAATATTGCTGGACATTTCACAGAGCGTTATCTAGCCCCAAACTAAGCAGAGCTTGTACTATGGGAACCCGATAACTAATAGAATACTTATATACTTTTTTTTTGTAAATACATACTTATAATATATAGAAAAACACCCAGACACGGTACAAATATCTGTAGATCATGCAAACATTTGTTTCGTGGCGGGAATCGAACCCGCTACCTCCTGCGTCTCAGCCGGCTATACGCCCACTGCGCCACGGAGGTTGTCGAATTGTATTTGTGTTTTGTTCAAATAAAATAAATAAAATGTAATTTGTATTTTTGTGCAACAAAGTATTAAATAAATAAATAAAACAAAAAGAAACCAGGAAAAACAATAAACTTTGTAGCGTGCCGTCAAATCAGCTGTTTTTAATGTATATGTCACAGGCAAAACTGGATGGATGACAGTAATTCGTTAAAATAAGTTTAGATCCGACGTCTTTAGTCAAAACTGGTTTTGACTGATATCCACAGTCAAAATCGCTTTTGACTGTGAATGAGTTTCAAATGTAACATAATACAGCTTGGGGCAAAATTGTACCTCATTGGGCGCAACTACCTTTTCTTTTGTATTTAGAAGGGTTTGTTCTTAAAAAACTATACAGAAAACTATGGGCCCCTCAATGCTGTAAAATTTTTCTCCACCTGTATATGCATACATATTAGAACCTCGCACCATGTAGATGTTTGCATAAGAATTTTAGATAATTGATACCATAGCAATAGTTGTTTCTGAATAAAACCCGTTGCTAACAGACAGTCACTTCTTCTTCTTCTTCTTTCGTGTCGATGTCTCAAGGCTATAGCCATTTTGACCAGTACGTCGCCACGTTTATGGCAGCGTCGGAGCAGGTCATCAGTTGCTCCATCGTGCAGGTGGTAGGGCAGGATGGGCATGTAAGGACATGTGCCATTGTTTGGAGCTGGACACCACTTTGGCATTGCGTCGCCGATTTGTCTATAATACCCCATTTACAAAGATTACACCTGCAGCGGCCGACTTGGGTACGCAGTCTGTTGAGGGTCCTCCACACAGGCCAAGATAGGTGTTGACCAGGGGGTAGTTCCTCTGCAGGTGTAACATAGCTAGGGGGGGGGGGGCTTTATTTAGTTTACACAGGGTAACACGGGCATCACCTGCATTATTTGTGGTGGCTTCCGTGGATCGTAAAAGAAACCCCTGCGACTACGTAGCCGTTTTCTTGGTGGAGTATCGCCATACAAACAGTGTCGGACATCACATTCCTGTTTTGCCTTTTCTGTGGCACAGACAATGTCTCGCCGGATATCAGGTGGCGCTATACCTGCCAAAGAGTGACCAAAAAAAAAAGACAGTCACTAAAAAATAATTTCAAGGATGTTTCTTTTTACTGTTTCGGCAATAAAACCCCTCGATTATTTATGGAAGTTGTGTTTCTACGTGTTAATATGTATTTCGCTAGTTTTAAAATGAATGTGTTCCACCAAATTTTTTCGAAAATGTTTATTCGTTGTGAATGCAGTTTCCAATTTTCCATCAGCTCAGAAAGTAAAAACAAGTTCCATTACCATTTATAAATAAATACAAAAGTTGTCTCGTTAGATTTTATAAATTGTCTGTTACTAGATAGGTAGCAGAATAATTAATTCTACCGTCTCGCCTGTTCCTGACACAATTGTTCTATCTCAGTAGTTGGGGAGGTAAGGAATAAATACTAGGCGAGTGGTAATAGCAACCCAGGTTTTATTTTAATACCATTGTCTAAAAAGCTCGGAAAGTAATCTTTGTATATCTTTAGGTTCTATTTCTCATATGTAATTGCTTTTTCTGCGAACAATACTACGCAATTTCAAGTAAAATGCTGTGGATCATATGTCATGTGAGCAATTTATATCCCGTACTAGCTTCCGCTGCGTCTTTGCCTGCGTGGTTAATCAATAAAAAGTAGCCTATGTATATAGGTCGCGATCTATATACCAAATTTTATGGAACGATTCAGCCGTTACGACAAGAAAGCGTAACAAAAGAACAATTTCATATTATTAATATTAGTATGATTTAAAAAAGAGAAAAAAAAAAGAAAATACGTTTATTTAACATACACAGGAAAGACCACAAAGTACATAGATAACAGAAAAACACACCTAACAATCAAGAAAAAAAAAAGAAAATGAGCTATTCTTTTTTCCCGCAAATGTTTACTATTTTCGTTAAAACAGGTTGATCAATCAGGATACGGTGTTTGCAAACGTGTTATAAAGTATTTTCTTAAAAGGTATATACAAGGTTCTTATAAAAAAATACATCGTAAGAGACAAATAACTGTATAATAATCTTCCGACAATTACTTCATTTTTCACAATTAAAACATAAGTTTAATAATTAAACATTTGATTAAATATTGAAAAATGGTCTCATAACAGTAAATAGCATAGTTTTAAATTATTTAAATACCTACAGTTCAATAGGTATCGACTTGGTAATGCAAATTCACGCTGAGATTAAATAAATACGATACTTCCTTCACCAAGCGTGTTTAAAACAAGCTCAAATATTGAACAGTGATTACTATGTAAATTGGGATTTAAAACACAACCGGTTATTAAAAAAGAAGCTTGTGGCTTAAACCTAAGTATAAAGAGTGGACGTTGGTCGGAACCACCTCATCATATTTGCATACGCGCCATAATCTGGCAAAATATACGAACGCTGCTTTAGCCAAAGTATGTAGGTACACAGCTTACTTTAGATATAGCTGAGCATTTTAGTTGAACACAAATATGTACAATAACGCTTTTAGGATGTTCAAAGTGTATTGATATCTTAAAGATTGGTAAAATTAATTATTTAAGATAGCCGGCGTTGTCATATTGCATTAATTTACTTGGGTAGGCTTTTTTTGGGTTAGCTTTGCGTTAGATGACATTTACAAAGGTATACTCTAAATGATAATTAGCACTTGTGAGCGACCGTCGTTGCACCGCTAGGCTGCAATGCATACCGGAAGCGGTATTGGGCGGCATCTAACCACACCGCACCGCACTTTAGAGTAGTAGAATTCCTTGTGAAATGGCTCGCCCGGGGAAGTACCATACCTATTTTTGAGCCGCCAAGCAGCATTGCTGTGTTATGGTTTGAAGGGTATGATTGTCCGTGAAATTACAGGTCCTATGGTGCGTGACCTACGTGGCAAAACTTTGTACTTAATAACATTTAACATCAGGTGGGCCATAAGCTTGGTCCATCTCCAAAACGTATAAAAAACCGCTACATAATAAATTAAATTCAGCGGGACTTGAACCCGCATCTTCGCATCTAATCGTAGCCTGAATTGGTTGGGACCATTGATCAAGTGATGCAGGTATATACGCAAGATCCATGATACAACTATTACAAGAGTTTTGAGATAATTTTGCCGGTTTCTACGTACCCCGACACAGTATCTCTAACATTATACTTGCAACTTGCTTTACCTATCTTCTTGCTTTAACTACCTTCAGGCAACTACTACAAAGTTACAAAGTGTAGTGTAACGGAAAGCACGGCTCCTGACGGATAACCTGAGGCCCAATTCTGCTAATTTATAATTAAAACTATAATGGAGCTATTATTTAACAATTATGATTGTTATTCCTGTCATACGCTGGCAAATTTTCAATGGTGTCATAGCGGTCATTGAAAAAATATTGTGTTGTTAGAACTATAGTGACGATTTTGCGACGATATCATTGTCATAGTGAAGCGATTTTAGTAGAGTTGGCCTTCTGGTTTGTTTGCCTACGGTGGTAAAGGAACAAGTCTTATGTGTATATATGTTATTTACTGTTGTTATTTACCTACCTACTTTATAGTTATTCCCCGAACTGAGATCTCGCGAGTCTCCCATAAAAACAAAAAAATATTATTTGTAATCTTTGACTATCAAAATAGTGCCACGAAAGGGTTAACCAACTTACTTGACCTACAGTTTTATTTAAATTACAGGTAACGAGAGTTCATGTTAATTGGTAACCCTTTTTTGGGTTAGAAATTGCAGATATTCTGGATTTTAGACTTTTCCCTACATTTGTGTCACTAAAGCTACAAGTAATACCAAATTTCAGCACTGTGGGGTCACTGGTGTACCCTGTGAATTTTGTCAAAAGTTCAGTTTTTATTATGGCTAATAACTTAAAAACTACAAAGTTTAAACTAAAAATAAAAACGGGGTCGAAATGTACGCACAAAGAACTTTTATTAGACGTGCCACTTGACCGGATATAATAGTTCCATTTAGGTTTCTTTTACCCCTCTTGAACCCCAATATCTCATCAACCCCCCCACATTTTTAGCTCACTTACCACCAAAATTGTGTTGGTCAACTTGGGCAAAATTAACTTGGGCAAATCGCCGTTGTATGTACATATACAACGCCGATTTGCCCAAGTTGATTTGGAGATCTCGTTTCGCTCGATCAATAAATACGGGATTTATCACGTACCGTTTTATCGGTGTTACGACCCACAATGCTTAAGTTCTTGAACCTTCTTAGCTTTATGAGTGATAATTCCCGTATGTATATTTTGTACTCTGTTAGATACTCGTATAGTCCTACAAAGTGTACTATAGATATACAACAATTTTTGTGTAAATGGGTACGTGGGTAATGTTTCCATCCATAAGGGGGCGTCCATTAATTACGTCAGACGTTTTTGACTATTTTTTGACCCCCCTCCCCCCTGGTGAGATGTCGCGAGATTTGTTTCAATCACTCCCCCCCTCCTCCCCACCCCTACCTCTCCCTATATCTCACAAGAGATTTTTCAATATTTTTATTCATAGGGTAAATGCGTTGGACTTATTTAAAAAAGCACAATTGGCTTCATTATTTCAAGATTGATTCTCTCGTAATCAAGAATGAGATAGATAAAAAAAAAATTACGATAGCTTTTAATTGTATATATTTTTTTGTATTATCTGTGTATCTTTCGTTGGTGATCCAATATACATAAATATAAATATATACATAAATATATATATACATATTTATATATTTAGTATATTTTTATTTTTATATTATTTTATATATATATATTTAGTGTGCTACAGATACCGAAGGAAACGTTGTCGCATCATTTAGTATTAAGAATTTTAATCGTCTGCTATTTTTGAGAAATGAGTTCCAATGGTATTTTGAGAGCGTTATATTGTATACACGTTGTATATAATTGAGTTGCTTAGCTGTTTTAGATATCGACTGTTCTCGTATTTCGTTGACGTTATTTAACGAAAGCTGACACAGAATTACTGTATTATGAACAGTAAGCTGAAATATTGAGGAAACAGTGGGTAGGGTAAGCCTTTGCTTAGGCCAGGAACTAGCTATTGACAATAATTTATTTGTAGATATTGTTAATGAAATATTTGTCTTCTTGAATATATCCAGCTCAGGGTAAATTAGGGATTCCTTAGGTAAGGAATATTAATATATATTTGTAGGCACTTGGCTGGTATTAAACTAGGTAATTTTCTTTAAAATAAATCCATTGTTTCCTCAAATGTGTCAAATCACGCACCAGTATGGCTGTATCTTACTTATACTATCGGACAAAAAAAACCGGTCAATTTCGAATCTAGCTCGCGCACCGAGGGTTTCTTAATTTGTTTTATTCACGTGATAAATCTACAAATTAACGGGTTTCGGTTTTTTCTATATTTGAGCTATGATACATTGTTTCTTACAAAATTTAATGATTCTAGTTCATCGAGAAGTACCCTATAGGCTTAACTAAGGATTGCCAATGAGTAATACACAGACTTAAATTGTAAATAAAAAAAAATAAAATACAATATGCGCTCCCTGTGTTTGCTCTGTAAAGGCGGTTGCCTACAGCTAACTAAAGGGAACCACAGCTAACATTTAACATAAATATTTAAATATTTAAGCATAAATATTTGTCACGGCGTTGTGGTTTGGGATCCATATAAATGCTTTCTTACTATTCTATGCGCACCACACACCTACCCATAAACAGCGAAATATAATGGAGTCGTAATGTCTAATATTCGCGGCGCGGCTGAAACAAATAATACCGAGAGAACAGGCAAAAAGCTAATATAACATTCATCATAATTTATATACTGGTGGTTCGCCCCGATCTGAGATCTCGCTAGTCTCCCATAAAAACTAAAAAATATTTTTGTAATCTTTGACTATCAAAATTGTGCCACGAAATGATTAACCAAAACTTGACCTACAGTTTCATTCAAATTACAGGTAACGGGAGTTCATGTATTTGGTTTTACTTTTTTGTGGTAGAAATTGCAGTTATTCTGGATTCCAGACTTCTCCCTATATTTGTGTCACTAAAACTACACGTATACAAAATTTCAGCGCTGTGGGGTCACTAGTGTATCCTGAGAATTTTCTCCGTTTTATTTTTTGGAATTGGACCGTAAGTAAATAGAATGAGCCTCATTCAATTCATATTAAGATAAAATGATATACAATCTCCATGACAAATCCTTATTTTAATTGCTAGAATACGCATATTTAACGTTCATATTAGTTATTTTGACCTGTGAATTTTGTCAAAGTTCAGTTTTTATTATGGCTCAAAAACTCAAAAACTATTAAGACTTTACTAAAAATAAAAATTAACTAAATGTATTGAAGAAGACCTTTCATTTGACGTCCCACTTGACCTAATAGTCTCATTTTTTTTACCTCTTTTGTACCCCAATATCTCAACAACCCCCCAACATTTTTAGCTCATTTAGTGACACTAAAATTGTGCCACACTACCTTATTACCTATGTATCAAATTTCACGATGATCGGATAAACGATTCGAAAGTTATCCTCGGACAAACAAACATATGTACATACATACATCGCCGATTTGCCCAAATTGATTTAGAGGTCTCGCTTATCTCGATCAATAAAAGAGGTAACATTAATAAATGCTAAAATTAAATACAACCTCGATGACAAATCCTTATTTCAATTGCTAAAATACTCGTATTTAAAGTTCTTGTTAATTATTTTGCTGATATTGATGAACAAGACTTTTTCGCAAGATTTCAGTTCTCCTCAGTAGTTACATTACTGGCAGAGTGGTCGTGGTCGTCACTTTGGGGGTAGCGGCGCGCTTGACAATCCTTCGCCACCTTAGAGCATTAAACCAACTTCGCCACTCCTATTGTATTGCCGCTTTTCTGGTGCACTCGTGTAGGGGACCGTTAGCTGTAAATTTCGGCTAAAGATAAAAAAAATACTGCAAATTGAAAACATGACCACTGAAGAAAATAAAAACACTGACTTTTTTAGGCCCTCGTATTTAATTTATATCTTGCTCGTTTTAGGTGCTCCACCAGACCGAGCATTAAATTATTATTCGATGCTTCTCCAGATGAATTCTTATTTTTCCCTTTCATCACTTGGTGGCATCACTTAGTGTGTTTTCAAATATATTTTTTATATTTTTCCAGGGATATCAAAACATCGCGTTCTTCCAGACTAAAGTTAACAATCGTTTCCTTTTTTATCGTTTCTATGATTATTTCAATAATTTACTAGATATTATTTAAAAAGGAACACCAAAAACTAATTATTATTTAAGTTTAGCTTTAGTTATTTTAGAAATAACTTCAAATGATATATTAAAAATAAAATTAAAGAAATTATTATGCACAAAAGCCTACTATATTGAACTATAGTGAATATCTATCTTTCATCAAAGACGAGGAGTTGGCTCTTGTGGAGACCACCGTATTCTTAGGTATAACCCTAAATAATAAGCTTCAATGGGGCCCTCACATAGATGGGTTGTCGAAGAGACTTAGTTCTGCGGCATACACAGTCAAAAAGATCCGTCTTTTTACAGACGTAGACACAGCTAGACTAGTTTACTTCAGCTACTTCCACAGCATTATGCCTTACGGTATACTGCTGTGGGGGAGTGCTGCAGATATAAACACCGTTTTTGGGCTGCAGAAGAGGGCTGTTCGTGCAATTAATAATGTGGGCCCCAGAGAATCATTACCCAATAATTTTAAAGAAATAAATATTATGACCTTCCCTTGTCAATACATCTATGAAAATGTAATGTATGTTCACAAAAATATTAATTTGTTTAAGAAAAATAGCGATAATCATAATTTTAATACTAGAAATAAAGATAAACTCACTGTTGCCACTTGTAGACTCGATAAAGTTCGTAAATCGTTTAAAGGGCAAGGTGTACGCTTTTATAACAAACTCCCAAGGGATGTACAAAAATTGACGATTAACAAATTTAAAAACGTAAAATAAATAAAATCTTTATAAAAAAGCCTACTATAAAATATCGGTTTATTTAGATTACAGAGAAGTTTGGGATTGAAATTGCTCCAACTCGTCCAAAATGTTACAATTTAGACGTAATTTATTTTCTGTATTGTTATGTATTGTAAAAGGATCATTACAAAAAATAACCAGCCTAGTTTTCTTGCCTTTCTTTCCAGGCTTAGTCGCGAACGCAGGCATTGACGTTTCAAAGTGATCCTTGTGATTTTAATGAATAAAAATATTTGACTTTACTTTGACTTTTCGATTAATTCGGTAAAGGGTAATGATTAATTTGTTTAACTTTTTACATTTAAAACTATATTATTTTCACTAGATGGTCTATGTTTTATAATCACATTTTGACATTTTTGTTTTAGTATTTTTTGTTACATTTTGCATTTTGTCAGCAATTTTTTCTATATTACCCATGTTTATATTGGGACTCAAATGGAGTTGGGCAGGACATATGTCCAGGTGCGATGATGACAGGTGAAGCAGGGGGCTGACTGAGTGGTGGCCCTGAGATGGAACCAGGAACGCAGGTCGTCCGGCAAGATGGGTCGACGACATTATAAAAATCGCAGGTCGTATGTGGGTTATGGTGAAAAGGATGATGATGATGAAAACAAATTCAGATGCACAAACTTTAATCTCCCGCTATTTCTATGTTTGACATGTGACAGTAGTGACAGCGAAATTTTAACGAACATTGAATCAATTCATACATTCATTCGGCTAACTAGCGAGTTGTTACTCTGAGCTTTGTTTTCGTTTGCGAAACTGGCACAAGTTACTTGAAACTTTTACTCGCCGATTAGCATTCACTGGAGAGTAGCTAATCAACACTTTACTTGAAGATAGTGAAAGAGGCCATAAGCATAACATCATAACTACTAACTTAAGTAATACAAAAAAGCATGTAGTTAGTAATATTTTTTTTATACCACGTTGAGGTGGAATAAGCATAACCAAGTATTGCCTCATACGCTTCTTAGAAACCTGCCCTACGATGCACTGCCCTGTGTCCATCAATTTAAGGCATACAAGTGTAAAGCCACATGTGCCTGTAATTTCACTGGCAACCATACCCTTCAAACCAAAACACAACAATGCTGCTTGGTGGCAAAAATATGTATGGTGGTAGTACTTCCCCGGGCGAATCCTTTCACAAGGAACTCTACTACTCTTATACAATATGATATCACACTAATATTATAAATGTGAAAGTTTGGATGTTTGTTCACGTCGTAACGGCTGAATCGATTTCGATGAAATTTAGTATGTACATTAATTATAATCTGGATTAACACAAGACATACTTTTTATCCCATAAATTAGGTACCATCGAATAAAAATGGGGTGTCAAGTCAAGTTGCAACAGCGAGTTTAGCTTTATTTCTAAGTTACCGACACATTTAGTAGTGTAACGCATACGAAGCCGCGGCCAATAGCTAGTATTATAATAACTTGAGTTCGTAAATTTACTTTTTGAAAATAAAATTTACTTTACTTATTCATGTTGGTAAAACATATCGCGCTATGGAACATGCTCTCATCACGCTAGTCACATCATGTGTCACAGCTGCGTTGAAGCCTTCGGTTAATCAAAGGGATTTGCTGTTAATTGAGCCGGATAGTAGTAGCCATTAACTCTTTTGCGTTAATTGATTATTCGGCGCTTAATCATTGTAATTTGCTATGAGCAGCGCTGCTAATTTAATTATTAACAACATGATGACGATACTATTTGATTTAAATACACATCAATTCGTGAATGTTTAATCATGAAAGTATTGTTCGATGCGCCAGAGAAAATATTTGCATCAACATGCCTTTATTATGTTTTTTATAAAATTGGAAAACCAATAATTGATGAGCCTCTTTGATACGTGCGCGACTGAGATACAAGAGGTGGTAGCGGGTTTGATTCCCGCTGTGGAATAAATGATTTCTTGATCTGCATATATAGGGTGTTTGATAATATACGCACAATAATGAAAAGGGTTGTGAAATGTTTACCGTAGAAAAGTGATTTATTTTGGCATGTAAAAACCAACACTTTATTAAACTTATGTTGTGCTATTGCATAATGCTTACCATCTAACCACAGATACTGTATTGGTGAAGTCTCGAGATGTCTCTTGTTTTTTCTTTCTAACCCAAAACCCGCAACCATTTCCGAAAGAGATATCAAATATGCCTTTAGTTTTGGATGTCGATTGCAAGAGTAGGCAGTAAGTTTTATATCGAATTAATCACGTGAACTTAGTAGATTTTCTTTAAAATTTGATAATATAACTAGTAGTTTTTTTTTCGAGAAGTCTTTTTTTTATGTTTTGAGAAACCGTCACTTGAATATCGTCAGTATATTACCAAACACCCTGTATTTGTTTCAGATTTAGGTGTTCTATACGTTTTTATTTTAGAACATAATATAGAACAGAAGTTTTGAAGAAATTTCCGTATAAACCGTTTTGGTTTTGGTTTTTCCGAGAACACAATTACTTATTTTATTAGTTTTATTTGACTTTTATAATTAATAGCGATTTTAAAATAAAAACTTGAAACAAAGTCTGATATAAAAGTTAAGGCTTTTTACAAAATAATCTTTACTCTAAGGTGCACGCGTGGTTTGTCAATAACATGTCTTAATTCAGATATAATTTATCTTTGTACCAAATTTCATAAAAATCTTTTCAGTTGTATGACTTGACAGCGTTACAAACAAACACGTGGTTTGCCCTGAACTGAGATCCCGCGAGTCTCCCAAAACAAAAAAAAAATATTCTTAAGGCGACTGGTGTAACGATGCCTAAACGTATTTAGTATGATTAAATATGATTTAAGGAGTTGTCAAATCATACGAATACGTAAAATTAAAACATGTTTAGTCGCTAAATACGTTTAGGGATCGTTGTGCCACGATATTAGTAACCAACTTATTTGACCTACAGTTTCATTCAAATTACAGGTAACTGGAGTTCTTCTTAAATGGTTCCTATTTTATAGGGAAGAAATTGCAGTTATTCTGGATTTCAGACTTTTCCTTATATTTGTGTCACTAAAGCTACACGCGTACCAAATCTCAGCACTCTGGGGTCACTGGTGTACCTACTCTGTGAATTTAGTCAAAGTTCAGTTTTTATTATGGCTAATAACTTTAAAACTACAAGGTTTAAACTAAAAATAAAAACAGGGTCCAAATGTACTTACAAAGACGTTTTATTAGACGTGCCACTTGACCGGATAGTCCCATTTTGTTTTTTTTTACCCCTCTTGAACCCCAATATCTCAACAAACCCCCACATTTTCAGCTCATTAGTCACACAAAAATTGTGCCATCACTACGACTACCTACGAGTATATACCACATTTCACGATGATCGGGTAAACGCTTCAAAAGTTATCCTCGGACATACATACAACGCTGATTTGCCCAAGTTGATTTAGAGATCTCGCTTCGCTTAATCAATTAGAATGAAGTATTATGATAAGTTTATTAGTTAGTTATATATAAGCATTAGTGTATTATAGGTTTAATATAATGTGGTAGTTTATAGTAAGCATGATCTTCAAACTTGGACAAGAGAGACGGGTTTCTTCATTCTAAAGTGTACAACAAGGACTCATCCTTCTATGTATATTTAGGTGGACCTGTTGTTACATGTCGCTGAGGTCGATGCAAATAATGCGATGGATACCTCGAAGCTTCTACGTGCTCTGACTCAAGCAGACTTACATTACTACTGTCTCAGATAATAACAGTAGGGACGGTATTACAGTGTCATCTATTATTCTGCATTGCACGGCACATATTTTACCAATGTTTTATATATTTTTTTTGTTTAGTATAAATACCAAATGAGTGTAAGGAATGCGTAGTCGCACATACTACGAAACGTAGAGCATCTATGACGTAGAGGTATACAGCGTAGAGGGACTACGAAGTTTTTTACTGGGTGCGAAGATCCGTAGAACCGATCCATCTTATCAGTACGTTACGTTTGAAACAAGATTTAGTATTTTTGGATATTCATATCGTAACCTATCGTCCGGTTAGGGTCAAAACTCATAACTTCGACGCAATGTCGTGGTTGTAAAAGGTCGTCGTATCCATGATATGGCCGGCGGCATCGCGTGGTCGACGGTAAAAATCGAGCAACTGGCATCCAAAAAGGTCGTACTTTGTGTTTACAACGACACGACAAATCGTGCCGTGCCACAATATCGCAACTTTTCACGATGATGACATCGCGTCGTGGTTGTGTTTTGGCCCTTTGCATTTTAGTTGTAAATAAACGGTATATTCAACACAAAATTAGATTAAAGTAGCGTTGTTAAAAAATAATTAGTTCTTCTGCTTCTCATAATAATTAAAAGCTTTTATATTTTTATTTGGTGTTCACACTGCTGAGCAGTTCATTTTAATTCCGTTTTAAAATATATCGCGGAATTCATGAAAAATGTTATAACTTTTATTCTTGGAAGCAAAATGTTCAGTTGAATGTATTGCTACAGTTCATCGGATGGAAAACTCGATGGAGTAGAATATTAGAAGCAAACATACGTTTGTTTACACTTTTCTAGAAAAGCTGTTATATACATTGACAAATAATGCGTTATTGCTCCGAGATGAAGACGCATTCAACATCAAGTACTTTATTCGGTAACTTGAACTTTGAGCCCTAAATTTACAATTTCTGAAGATAAGGGATCAATTCTAGGGTAAGAAGGTTTAAATGTAAGGTAAAAAGCACCCTTCTCGGCGGTTGGTCGAACACCCTTAAGCCCTTGTAAGAATTCTATTGAGATATTTATACGCATGGATCATTGATCTACGTTCAAAGTAAAAAGCACTAACAATTATTGATTCAAAGAAATTATAGAGAAAAGAATAAATCAACAGCTCACTATTGATCCAAATTACTGCACTGACAAACGTCATTTTGATAAAGTTTGTACAATCGAGCGACGTAGACTACCGTTGCTAGTACTACAAAATTTAATCATCATCATCTCAGCATACATCCACCTACTGCTGGGTATAGGCCTCCTCGTTATCACGCCACTCTCTCCGGTCCTGTGCCAAGCGTATCCATTGCCTTCCCGCAAGTCTCGCGATGTCATCCGACCATCTGGCTGGTGGTCCGCCAACTGGTCTGCGTCCTTCTTGCGGCCACCATTCGGTAGCTGGCCTCGTCCATCTTCCGTCTTTCCTCCTTGCCAAGTGTCCAGCCCATCTCCACTTCAGGTGGTCCAACAGCGAGATGCCTAACATGGCACGCTCCATTGCTCTCTGATCAACTTTAATTCTGTGAACAAATTCGTTCGTGAGCGGCCATGTTTTAGCACCGTATGTGAGGATAAGCAAAAAAAAATTATTAAAAAAAAATACCTATTGCACTCATACTTCACAGATGTAAAATGATATGTTCTGCATGGCTCCAAACCGTAGAAGGACACAGAAAATATTTTAAAACCTTCCAGTTAAAGTAACACCACTTATTCATCCTCAATTACACTTACGCATCTACAATAACTCACCTTGATATTTTTGTGATACCGTGACTAATGACACAACACAAACAATTTTCACATCTTGTCCGTATATATACACATTTTTGGTTTTCTCTTTTTAGTTATGTGATTAGTAAATACGTGTTTGATAAATTCACTCTCAGGAATAGTGACTTATCTATTAAAGTGAAACTTTTATTACATCGTCTCAAACTTTGTCGTCTGTGTGTTGCATGTCGCGTGACGATCGGCTGCGGAGTAGGGATAAAGTGAAAAGCGCTCGTCAGAGCAGCCGAGGCCAATATGGCGGCGCCTATAGTTCGCATCAGCTGACCGTGTAGTGTATAGACTATTACTAATTTTAAAGTGAAACTTTTATTACATCGTCTCAAACTTTTTCGTCTGTGTGTTGCATGTCGCGTGACGGTTGGCCGCGGAGTAGGGATAAAGTGAAAGGCGCTCGTCAGAGCAGCCGATGTCTATAATGTGAAACAAAGTTTCACTTTTACCGTGGTTTCATAAAACCACACAATCCTTTTTTAAAGTGAAACTTTTATTACATCGTCTCAAACTTTTTCGTCTGTGTGTTGCATGTCGCGTGACGATCGGCCGCGGAGTAGGGATAAAGTGAAAGGCGCTCGTCAGAGCAGCCGAGGCCAATATGGCGGCGCCTATAGTTCGCATCAGCTGACCGTGTAGTGTATAGACTATTACTCATTTGTGCCAACGAAAATTTTTAGTTAAATGTCTATAATGTGAAACAAAGTTTCACTTTTACCGTGGTTTCATAAAACCACACAATCCTTTTTTTAGTTAAGAGGAGGTCGCTGGCATGGTTACACAGTTTCTTAAACTTTTGCAGTGCTAACGTTTCATTTGTATTTTTTATATTCTTCTATATTGTTCCCAATACATTTAGAAAGATAAGATAAGTATAAAAGTAATTATTGATATGATAACCAATTCAGAGTATCGCAGTCTGTCGGATGATGCTAATAAATATGCTAATGTAGGCGTCCCCAAAGGATTTTCTCGGATTTTCATCTTTCGTACACAGATGACGCAGGCGAAAATAAAACTCCACGGTATCATGAAATATGGCCCTACCTGTAAAGGTACCGCCCGGTTTTGCATTGTAAATAGCCCTCAACTTTTTAGTTAGTTACCCTGAAGTAACAGGAAAAACGAGAAAAAGATAAGGGGGGTATTTTGTTGAACAAAATTAAATAATGTTTATCATTAACCTGAATTCTTGTAGATAAATTGGATCGAGGTGAAGATAGAATTTTATCCATACAGTTCTAGTATCAGGACGACAACTTACTGTAAGAGATCACTCATAGTAAAAAGACCGCCGATTTGACTAATTTTGATTGATAATGTCTTATGACATTAAAAGTCAATCAAGTTGTTTTTTTTATAAAATGAATTCAATTAAAATAAATACTAAATTCTATTCAAGTTGTACATGTCATTAAATAGATGGATTTTTTGGATATTGATCTGTAGAAAACCACCAGGCTAGGCTATGCTCCAAGTTCATAGTAATTTTGAACCGTATTCTAGAACGGTCCTCTAAATCAGGGCTTAAGTTTAGCTTTGTTTGATAGCTCCCTGCGAAAGATACATACAATAATACCTAGCGATTATCGTATGTATCTTTCGATTATTCCGGGTTATCTGAAAAGTAATTTGCCGCACCCTCGATAAGAATGCAACGTCATAAAGTTGGTACATGGATAGCATCTTAAAGAATTTCTGATTCAGCGTCATTATGCGCATTTAAGCGGTTCCCCTATAGGTTACGTGGAGATCCATTTACGATGTACGAAAAAAGGGATTTTGGGAGTTTCGCAAAAGAGAAGTGCCTATTAGATTATACAGTCCCGGTACTTCAACATATGCTACTTGCGTATCACAGTGAAGGTGCCATAATGGTATTTTTATGATATTGAATTACCATAAATGGAATCGATCAGCTTGTTTGATAAAAGTGCGTGTTATTGTCGTCACTAACAAGCGCATCGGATCTGGGTGTTTTTCTATCCAAACTTATCAAACTAATATTATAAATGCAAAAGTTTAGATGTTTGTTTATCTATTTGTTAGTTTGTTACTCAATCACGTCGTAACGGCTGAACAGATTTCGATGAAATTTAGTATGTACGTAGATTATAGCCTGGATTAACACATAGACTTTTTATTCCATAAATCAGGTTTCATGGGATAAAAATGGGGTATCATGTCAAGTTGCAACAGCGATTTAGCTTTAATTCTAAGTTACCTACACATTTAGTAGTATAACGCGTACGAAGTCGAGCAACAGCTAGTAACTCTGTCTATCTCTGTCTCTCTCTGTCTGAGCATTAAAATTTGTATATCAGTATAAAATTACGACTGACTGTGCTGTAACTTGTATAAACACAATAACACGAACAAATAAATATATTTAACTGTAGTAAGCAAGAAATTACACTTCCATAGAAAGCTTTTGAAATAGTAAAATATATTTATTATTCAAAGCTTTAATACACTCGTTTAAATATTTTGAATATGCGGTTCAAATACACGGACGACCTCTGTGGCACAGTGGGCGAATAGCCGGCAGGGAACAAATGTTTGCATGATTTACAGATATTTGTTCCGGGTCTGGATGTTTTTCTATTTATTGTAAGTATATACATATTTACAAAAATATAAATAAATAAATAAATATTGCTGGGACATTCCACACAGCGCTATCTAGCCCCAAACTAAGCAGAACTTGTACTATGGGAACCAGATATCTGATAGAATACTTATATACTTTTTTTTGTAAATACATACATATAATATATAGAAAAACAACCAGACCCGAAACAAATATATGTAGATCATGCAAACATTTGTTACGCGGCGGGAATCGAACCCGCTACCTCCTGCGTCTCAGCCGGCTATTAGCCCACTGCACCACGGAGGTTTGCACCACAAAAAAAAAGTATAAAAGTATTCAATCAGTTATCTGGTTCCCATAGTACAAGCTCTGCTTAGTTTGGGGCTAGATAGCGCTATGTGAAATGTCCAGCAATATTTATTTATTTATTTTGAAGTGGCATGTGGCTGTTAATTAAGATACCCAGAGATGATTACTTTAATCACAAGTATGCTAATAATGCCATAAATGGAATTTTCAAATTTTCTTCCTTGACAAATATGAAAACGGCATAATTAACGTTTAGCGGAATTTAATATCATGACATGAAATGTTATTTATTCGGCTTTTTGTGACGTTCCAGATTTCATCCAGTTAAAACGCCCTAAGCTATTAAGCTCTCTTATACCACATTCACAAGGAAAGTAAGTTACATTTTAATCTGCTATCGGCATCAAAATCTATTTACCAGCGTCAAGGCCTGATTATCGGCGTTTCCACTGAGAACCTAAATTTTTTGCGTAGTTTTGTGGGCGAATAAGCTCTGGTAAAGTGATTTTACTCAAGTAAATAAAGACTGCGTACAAAGAGCAGGCCGGCATCCTGCTTTCTACCTGAATTTAGCCTTTAGTTAATCTTCACAAGTACATTTATGTTTAAAGAAGTAAACAAGAATCTTTGCCAATATAGCGAAAATATTACGAGCGTACGGAGTTGGCTCTAGACAAAAAAAAGCTATGAAATTTTACCAGAAATTGAGTTGAATCTTTTATACAATCTCAAAGATAGTTTAACATCTCTTTACTGTGTTTTACAGTGTTATTTGGCGAATAGGCTTTTCTTGTTATTATGTTTGAAATCATTTTCTGAGAATAAAGTTATGAAAGCTATCATTTAAAATGAATGTCGAATTTAGTCAGTTTAAAATTCTACTGAAAGTGACAAATCACAGTGTAGTGTCCCCATTTCCAGTAAACAGTGATCACGCCATCTCCTTTCCATCAAAGGACAAGCAGGCGCACGGCTCAGTACCATCCGTACCTAGTCAATATACCACCCATTCACACACACCGTTTTGGTTCTACGTTCTTGATGCGTACAGCTGAGGTATGGAACACTTTACCGTCGTCTGTTTTTCCTAAAGAATACAATCCGGGCCTCTTTAAAGTAAGAGTAAATAGGTTTCTTCTAGATCTTCGTGCTTCATCTTAGACCACATCATCACTTACCATCAGGTGAGATTGTGGTCAAACGAAGTTCTATCCAATTAAAAAAAAAGTAATTACAAAAAAATGGTCTGCGTTTATTTGTAGACAGGTCATCGGTCATTCCTATGTCTGTCTAGTCTCTCATTGGTCAAACCTAGAATATGTTGCTTATACTATCTGTATGGCATAATTTGGTCTTAGGTATCTTGAGAGTAAAAGCTTTTACACAAAGCAACGCTCGCAAACGCTCTGCCAATGGGCACGTTAAGCTCTTCTAAGTAACATTAGATATCGTTTTAAAATCAATTATGTTGCTCCCGACTTAAAAACATTATAAACATTTATTTACGAAGTCAAGAGGTATTTAAGTCGTTTTACAAAATAAAAGAGGTACTAAACCGGTATAAAATTGAAAACGCACTTGAAAACGAAACTGTTTCGTTATTAAA
The DNA here is from genome assembly GCA_963924445.1 of Philereme transversata. Taxonomy (NCBI): domain Eukaryota; kingdom Metazoa; phylum Arthropoda; class Insecta; order Lepidoptera; family Geometridae; genus Philereme; species Philereme transversata. The sequence continues at coordinate 14,458,692 of OZ004353.1, forward strand.
TAAATATTTGCCTAAAGGGTTGTACGGTCGCTTTTTATAGGTGATTCTCTCCAAGATTGTGTTAAAGTAAGACTGGATTTCATAATAAAATACTGAATTATTGCAACCACTGGCTTTATTCATATTGTAGATATTAATTTTATGAATTCGCCGCTTGAATTGAATATTCAAAAGAATATAAAAGTTCCTTTGGAATGGAAAGCTTTTTCTTTGAAAAACTGCTATTTTATTGGCTATCAAAACTTTATGGATATCAAAACTATAATCGTCCCAGGGTAGGTATAAGTAGTACAGTAAAAACTGGGTAAAATTATAATTATATTTTTTGCATCTATATTATTTTGGAAGTTTAGTTGGAATGAAATAGTTTATGGTTTTATTTAAAATATCTCTGGCATGGCGGAATTGCGATTCAAAAGATAATCCGATTTGTGTGAATATGCTTGAATACGAAAACACAAAAGGTTTGCTTGCAATCCGCACGTCAAAGGTATCAACACAGAGATTATTTTACAACACTATATATATATATATATATATATATATATATAGATACATACATTTCACCTTTCACAAAAATGAAAGGGGTTATTTTTATGAGCATAATAAGTAAATTTGTGAAACGTTTACCATAGAAATGTGAATTTATTTTGACTTTATTAAATGTATGTTGTGCTATCGCATAATGCTTGCCATCTAACCACAGATACTGTATTGGTGACGTCTCGAGATATCTCTTGTTGTCCCTTTCTTACCCAAAACCCGCAACCATTTCCGAAAGAGATTGGATATCAAATCGACCTTTATTTTTGGATGTCAACTGCAAGTAGTTTTGTATCGAATTAATCGCCTAAACTTAGTCGATTTTATTTAAAATTTGATAATATAACTAGTAGTTTTTTTTTCGAGAAGTCTTTTTTTATGTTTTGAGAAACCGTCACTTGAATATCGTCACTATATTACCAAACACCCTGTGTAATTAATCGAATAACTTTGCCAATACAACAATAGCATCAAAAAGATACCACAGAACAATAAACAATGAAACTCGGTTATAATAAATAGCAAGTTTTCTAGTCACTAGAAAGAATCCCAGTATAAAATGCTGTCACATTTTAAATTCTATTCCTGACGTCTTTCCTATATTTTTGCAGAAAACGTGCAAGTTTGACCAGACGTAGTCTATAATAAATCACCGGTCGACGGAGCGTAAACAAAATTTTGTAAACTTAATCCGAAGAGGCGATGGGCGAATATATGTCGATGCATTGTGCAAAGCTCGCCTAAGTTTGAGACAACTCTCGAAGAATGCTCGGTTGCCCGCACCTCGAGAGCAGTGGACTGTAAAATAACACAAAACAAAAATATTCAGCTCTCTTCATACTCTCGTGCACCCCTTGTTGTTGCTATTATATAAGTTAAATTAATTGTGGGATTGAGTTATCTGCATGAAAAAGTTTGAAATGGGTAAGCATGAGGGACTGGGGATCAAGGAAAATTCAAAGTAAAAACCTGCCTGAATGTAAATAGAAATCGTTGGTGTTGTTCCTTTGTTAGGATTGAGCGTAGTCTTGTTACTGTCGTAACAAACTAACTTAGATATTCTACTGAAATATTTCCAGCTTCCTCCTTATCTTCGGATCATAAAATTTAGTTTAAAATAAACTCAAAATGGTCTTTAATCTGGCCCGGGTGGTATTTTATCGCAGAGACGCTGGTATATTCATAGTTTTCTTATTGCCAATCTGATCACGTCACTGGCATCGAGGTTCATTCGATCCCCATTTATTACGCCATAAAGATTTGTATTTTTTATATGAACGCGATATGCTTATTGCTACAGATTTTCTGGAATCTCGCAAGCCGTAATCTATCGTAATTTACATTGGGAATCGCAGGGTAAAGATTTATTCATAAAACTACAGTATTTGGCAATTTAATACGTCTGAGTTATTCAGGGTAAAATATTTAGATAGGGAGTTTACAGATTTTTGTGTGCACGTCACAATCATTCCGTTCAAGGGGTTAGTGTTCATTGGGTGGAAATAACAAAGACGATAAAACTGTTCGCTTGGAAAAAGGATATTGAAAGAGGTCAGACGCAGATATATTCGCATTCAAGGCAAATGTCAAGGCGCGTTGGGACAGCCGTTTGCGCACTGTTTTTACAGTCTCGTGATGTGCCCTGTCGTTACCAACTGATATTGCTTCAACATCTAGTCGGCATTTTTTACTTGCTTCCTTTTCTTTTTATCGGTTTCAGTATTCTCGTCAGACTGTCATTATCATATCTTAGTTAAACAAAGCGTGAACCTTTTGGAGTTAATATTATGTGTCATTTATAGGTACGATATTCTGTTGAGGATCCTTTTCCCAACGATAAGTACTCACAGTCCAGTGAGCACCTTACAAATCTTTATTATTACTCGGTACGAGTAGATTATATGGTATTTGGGCTTCCTTCACCTATTAGTTTAAGCTCTGCCTAATGGGATAAGCTTTCGGAGTCAATTTCAAATCTTGTTATGTTGAGTGATTCTATTGTACCTACTCAAGATTTGAGATGAAAATAGGCATACGATTATTTACTGTAAGCACCTTAGATCACTATTCATTTTTTGAAGTTTTGAGCTCTCTTTATATAATATAATATATGTAATTTTGCTACGAGTATAGTTGTTAATTTTGCTGTTTTTTGGTTAGTAGAGTATGAATTTTACATTTCTTATTACTGAAATGTATTACTTAGTAGCTAGAATTGTAATAAGCCATTTGGCAGTTCTATCACTCGAATAAATTAATAATATCTATGTATAAATAAATTGTCGTGATAATTTTCCTTAGTAACAGTGTAGAAACCATTGAATGTTCGAATAAAATGTCGTATTTTGCTCTATTGCAGCGGTTTAAAGCGTCAGTAGCAAAACGCAATTGTTAGTTCTGTAATCGAGTAAAGAACTTTAGTGTCTGTTCATTCGCTGGCCGAGTACTCTGAGACCTTATTTATTTTTTGTCATGATAGCTGTCCCGTTAATCGTGCCATGTCCCGTGGCACCAATAAAAAAGTTTCGATGCCCGTTTAGGGGAAGTAAACAGTTGTACGTTTGCGTAGATGGAAAACGTATTTTTTTTATGTTTGTTGTGTGTGGAAGCGAAATGAGTAGGTTGATAATTAGTTGAGAAAATATAGTAAGCGATTGCATTTACTTTGTATATTTTACTTGCTTCATTTAATTTTGTACTTAGCTGGAATTTATTTACGTAAACATGCCTATTAATAGTTCTTTTTAGACAGAATTAAGATTGCTATTAAAATGAATTTCTGTATACATTTATTATTTGAATAGAATAGAATAAAAATTTATTTGCAACGTTACAGTAAAAACACACAGGAAAAAAAGAATGGGGTTCAAAATATAACTTAAAACTAGACAATCTACAATTAAATATATAAAAGTTACCCTAACTCAGCATAATGCAGGTTGTAATACGAGTATAACAACCCACGCTGGTCTTCCGTTAGGGTCGAATCTGATCTGAATCTGAAATTTGGCAATAGTACTTACAATTATATCGTTAACTTCAAGAAAATTACAAACATTATCTGCGGATAAGAAAGCCGTTAAAAGCGTGATTCCCATGCAGGTAGTGCGGCGAGGCTCTTCTTAATTTCCCACGTACTCCCTAATGGTAAAGTAACACATAAAGTTGCGGGTTCGAATCAAAGGCAACTCTGATTGGAAGGAGGAAGTCGCTCCTACCCAAACACACCTGTTTGACTTTGATTGAACAAATGATAAAGGTGCAGAGTACAACTGCTAGTGATGAAACTTGGCAGTCTGGGCCGAAATAGGTCGAATTTAATTACATGATTTTGATGCGTTTGCGAATCTTCCTGAATTCCTAGAGGAATAATTTATTCCTATAACAACGAGTAGGTTCTAATAAAGTTTAGGTGCCTTAATTTGTAGACTCAATCTTTAGATCAAATAAATAAATAAATAAAATAACTATTGCTGGACATTTCACACAGCGCTATCTAGCCCCAAACTAAGCAGAGCTTGAACTATGGGAACCGGATAACTGATAGAATACTTATACAGTTTTTACATACTTATAATATATAATAAATACATACTTATAATATGTAGAAAAACAATCAGACTTGGAACAAATATCTGTAGATCATGCAAACATTTGTTCCGCGGCGGGAATCGAACCACCTACCTCCTGCGTCTCAGCCGGCTGATCGCCCACTGCGCCACGGAGGTCGTCAATGGCAATTACCATATAACTATTCTGTATGGTTATAATAGGAACTTCGTAAAACTTCTATTATTTTTTTAAAAGTCTATTTTTCTACTGTATTGTACTGTATAAACTTGCCGCAATGCATGTGCAAGTGAATTTTACCTTCATGATTGGATTGAAATAAATACAAAAATTTGTTTGTTTACAAATTCACCCTGCATAAACACCTACTAATCCATACTTATACTATAAATTCGGATGGACCGTTTTCGATGAAATTTGGTATACAGATAGACCGGGATCGAGATATAAGTTATACCCTACTAGAAGTAAGATTATGTTTTTATTGACATATCATGCGTGCGAAGCCGCAGGCGGCAGCTTCTAATCATATAAAATAAACAAGATTATTTAAATAAAACGTGAAGAAAAAACCTTTTACCTGAAACACCAATAAATTGATAAATATCTAAACAGAAAGGGGATGCTCCCAAAAGTATTAGCAGCAAATAAGTAAAGTTTGAGACCCCTAAGTCTCATCAATGATTAAATGAGAAGGGATTCCTGATAGCTTCAACTTTTGGGCTATCACTACTTAACAGACTTCAGGTAAGCATGTCTTATTAAGTTTTCACTTATGGCAGTGTAAGGAAATTGATTAGGAACAAATTACGAGCAGATGAAGTGGCTTAGTGGGAAGTTATTTCAAAGTAAAACAACTGATGATAGAGATATTTCTATAGTTGGTTGATTGGTCTACTTAATTAGGCACATATCAAATGTGGCCAATATTATATTTAAATTTTCTTCACAAAATATAAGCACATTATTTGCTACAAAAATATGTCAAGTCTTCTCATCGTTACAACTTAGTAAACTAAGGCTGGCTTGCATAACGATCCCTTACCGTATTTAGCGACTAAACATGTTTAACTTTGACGTATTTGTATGATTTGACAACTCTTTAAATCATATTTAGCCATAAAATACGTTTAGGCATCGTTGCGCAGGTCGCTCTGAGAGTACTGGTACCAAATGAGGCTGGTGATATTTCGCTGAGAAGTTCAAGATAAAAGATGTTTATTTTTATAAAACCCTTTGATACATTTATAGTTTATATATATATTTAAAAAACCGCCCGCTGCACTTACTTTTATGATTTGGTGATGTAATTCTATCTATATTCTTCGGTAGTTAATCCAATATAAGCTTCATAAAATTAATTTAATACATTCATCTTTGATTCTTTATATTTACAAGCAATAAATAAATATAAATAAACAAATATTGCTGGACATGTCACACAGCGCTATCTAGCCCCAAACTAAGCAGAGCTTGTACTATGGGAACCAGATAACTAATAGAATCCATATTATATACATTTTTTTGTAAATACATACTTTTAGTATATAGATAAACATCTAGACCCGGAACAAATCTGTAGATCATGCAAACATTTGTTCCGCAGCGGGAATCGAACCCGCTACCTCCTGCGTCTCAGCCGGCTATTCGCCCACTGCACCACGGAGGTCGTCAAAGTATTAATAGCTTATTAAGCAATATTAATAGCTTCTTCATAAACATAAAAAATCTTTCATAAACAGGCTCTAAAATTAATAATGTAGGATTGACTAAAGTAATTTAATAATACAGCTTTGAAGAAAATACCTACGCGTCCCTTCTGTGTGTTTTTCATTACTGAATTATTGAGCTACGTATTTTACTCTACATCAAATATTTACTCAATAATAAATAATTATTGTTATTAACGAGTACACTAATCGGTTAGTGATTTAAAATAAAAAGGTAAAAATACGCGATAAGTACCCATTTAATAAAAATATTTGTTATGATATTTTACAAAATTATAATACCTACCGATAAAGGTAAAGTAAGTTTATAAAGACGTATCTATCAGTTCATTTCGATAGCCATTACAGTTGACTGGTCTCAGACGTGGAGGTTTTCCCAAATGGCTTTGTAACGAAGATACTATACGAACATACTGTATCCAGTATTCCAGGTAGTAACTCTACCTGGCAGGACTTCAACTAAGTACGGGACTGCGTAACGTGTTCGCTGTTCTAAATGAATTTAACACAGATATATACTTGTTCTTATAATATCTGATTTACGCCGCCGTCCTTATTTGAGTCGTATAGAATCGAAGGTGGCAATCTGTCATTTCTCAGAATGTTGGTAAGTCGAAAAACACGACTTCATTGAAACGTGCAACTGAAATCTGTTGTAGGTTATCTTAAGATTGGAGCAAGACAGATAGTCGCCAATCTCAATCTTACGGTCAGTTTTTAAGGTAGTTTGTCATGTTTTATCCTGATTCATTTCATTTTCAAATTTCTCGTGTTGCTACATTCATAACAGTTTTTTATTCAAAATGCCAGATTCCCAACTTTGATTCTGTGAACGACTCATTTGTTCACATAGATCCTGTCCATCCAAAGGTTGCCTGAAAGAGATTGCTTTTAGCGATAAGGCCGCTCATTGTGCCTAGGATTTAAAAGTGTATTTTCTTTTATATGTTTATATTTAATGGTGTATAATAAAGAAATTATCTAATCTAATCTAATCTAATCTAACATAGAACCTTTAGACTGTTTAGTAAGGATTTTAATTATAATATTTATTTATTTGAAAACCGCCTTGTTAAAACTTTTAAAACACAATTAATTAATTTATTTAACAAATGGTTGGCTCAATTAGTAGATACATAGGTATATATATTATATATATATATAAGGGTCAATGAAACGTGATATTGTATCTTAAATAACCGAATTCTGGCAAATAAACGGTCTATTAACGTTCTATTTATGCCAAAATAATCGTTTTTTGGTACACAAATGAAACATGAAACAATTTGAAAAACAATAATGTTTAGGTATAGAAGTAACATAGTAGTTAAAATTAGTTTGTGTCTGAGCACCAAACTGGCGATCGACTCAGCATAAATGCATAGATATTATCTTTATCTATGCGAGCAGCAGCAAATGCATGGATATTATCCTTAATTATATCCGTCCCTATTCGTCGCCGCAATGCTCGGAATCAACATGCCTCTCACTTGCTGCCTAACAATAAGATCAAAAAATCGAATGCCTGATCGTGGCTCTGTCGGCGCAGATGCAAACCGCCCTATGAGTTCCTACTACTCGAGCCCTAAATCTGCTTAGCGCCGTACATTACGCCGTATTGGTGTAATGTATTCGATTCCTAAGTTAATTCCTATAATATATTGAATGGCTTGCTGCACATTTTGATTTACGCTGTAAGTGCTACAAGCAACTAAATTTAAATAAATAAACTTGTAACTATTTACATCCAACTAAAGAAGTTAATGAGAGCTAGTAGCCAACCATGATGTCGGAATTTTAGTTTAATGACTTTTGTAGTCGTGATCGAAATTTAAACGTGCCCTCCGAAGCAAGGAAGCACAACTTCTGCGCAGTCTCTTTAAAACAATTCCTATGTCATGTCATGTTCATGTGTAGTTCATGTTCAGTGTAATTTTAAATCAAAATGCACATGGTAAAGCAACCTTAAAAGAATATATCCTGTAGGATACGAGATCCAACACAGCGCTGTACTGGTAAAACAAGCCAAAAGCATCATGTTTATGTTAAAAGTTGTGAAATTACAATACCTATTCCGGCCGAAGTTTGTTTTCAATCTAAACTGCCGCTGATATAATGCAAAACCGATCGCGATAAAGGTAAAACTTTCAAATGACACCCACATGTTACTGATTACGATTTTCCAAACAATTTTAGATGATAATGAAAATTCTGCGAGTGTATATCGGTAGCGAACATTAATAACAACAATATACGTTTTACCGTCATCTGATTCGTGTATTTGAATAATGATATCGAATCTGTGTTCGCTCACTTGACGGTATCCATTGCAGCGATATGATATTACTTCAGCAATCAATTACAATGAGCTGTTCAATTATTTAAGTATTATGATACTGTACCTAATGATTCTATTTAAATAACTAGTGGTTCGATAAAAACAAAAGTATATTTTTCGTAATTCTTGACTATCAAAATAGTGACACGAAATAACAACCACCTTACATGACCTACAGTTTCATTCAAATTATAGGTAACGGGAGTTTATGTTAATTGGTTACTCTTTTTTGGGGTACAAAATGTAGTTATTCTGGATTACAAACTTTTGCCTATATTTGTGTTACTAAAGCTACACGCATACTAAATTTCAGCATTGTGCGGTCTTTGCCGTACCATGTGAATTTTGTCAAATTTTTGTTTTTATTATGGGTAATAACTCAAAAACTACAAGAACTAAACTAAAAATAAAAACAAGATTGAAATGTACAAATGAATCTCTTTCATTTGACGTCCCACTTGACCTTATAGTCTCATTTTCATTTTTTTTGTACCCTTCTTGAACCCCAATATTTCAAAATCCCTAACATTTTTAGCTCATTTAGTTACACCAAAATTGTGCCATCACTACCTACCTATGTATCCAATTTTACGATGGTCGGATAAACGCTTTGAAAGTTATCCTCGGACAAACATACATACATACATAAAACGCTGATTTGCCCAAGTTGATTTGGAGATCTCGCTTCGCTTGATCAACTAACTTTCTTATGTGTGTTTTCTTGGTATTTAGTAAGTATTGTATTATCTTGGTAAAACTTTAGGGAAGGCTTTTTCTTCTCAATACGTTTCCACAACATCCCATTAATTTAAAACATTTTCTGTCCAAGGACCTACAAATCGATAGACCGGATTCTTTGGCAGGATTTCTTAGAACCGTTATGCGTCTCCACACGAGCATTTGGCAATACGAGTAATACGGATTTCAATTTTAGATAACGCTAAGGAATACTTGTCTAGTAATTGCCCGAGTTCGTAATGAAACGTGTTTTTTGGCTGACTGCACTTCTTAAGGTAGAATGGTTGAAAGGGATCGAGGTGAAATTGTGATTTTTATCGACCACGAAAACCTGGAAAGAGAAAAAATGGCACATATAAATGGCTTGCGGCGTAGTCTATGATTATCTGAATTTTATTTCAATACAATCTGATAACATGTTGTTAAACTAGTGGTTCGCCCCGAACTGAGATCTCGCGAGTCTCCCATAAAAACAAAAATATATTATTCGTAATCTTTGACTATCAAAATAGTGCCACGATATAAACAACCACATTACTTGACCTACAGTTTCATTCAAATTACAGGTAACGGGAGTTCATGTTAATTGGTTTTTTTTAGGGTACAAAATGCAGTTATTTTGGATTTCAGACTTTTGCTTATATTTGTGTGACTAAAGCTACACGAATACCAAATTTAAGCACTGTGGGATCACTGGTGTACCCTGTGAATTTTGTCAAAGTTTTGTTTTTATTATGGTTAATAACTCAAAAACTCCACAAATCCACTTGACCTTATAGTCTCATTTTAATTTTTTTTTACCCCACTTGAACCCCAATATCTCAACAACCCCTCTACATTTTTAGCTCATTTAGTCACACAAAAATTGTGCCATTACTACCTGTAGGTACCTACATATCAAATTTTACGATGATCGGATCAACGCTTCGAAAGTTATCCTCGGACAAACAAACATACATATATACAACGCCGATTTGCCCAAATTGATTTGGAGATTAATAAACGGGCAGTGCCCCGAATCTCGTAATCTTAACTTTAGTCAACACCTATCAAATAACGTCAAATATTGAAAACTTGAATTCGACTAGCTTTAATTAGGGAAATAGGCTTTCAATTGATAATACACCTAAGTCATCCAATGAACTTGTAAACCTTCGTAAAAACTGTAGACCTATCTATGAGAAACAAGAGCTCCAAAAATCCTCATACGTTCCATTACCTCAAAATGCTTTTCTGTTAAATATTCGCTGAAAGGTGACTGCGTTGCGTGAACCTGCATATTATTAATGCCTATAATATAACTACCACACACTCAGCGTCTCGCATTACGACCGAGTATGGTTGCCAAAATTTTGCATTTTACCTCGCAACAATAAATTGCTTACGACACCCTTGCCACCAATTACTAAAGCCCAAAATAATAGCAAGGACGTTATTAACGAGTTTAAAATAAACGGCTAATTGACATGAGTAGGTGATTAAAATTGCTTTACAAACTGCATTGAAAATCAATCCAGTGACAAAAACGACACGACCGTTTTATGAACGTGTCTCATGCAGATTTGTTAAGTGTTTATCTATAATATAAATGGGTATAATATATTCTATTTCAGTTCAGGTTTTATATTATTATATTATATATTCAGGTATATTATTTCTCTATAGTTCAGGAAGGTAAAGTATCAAAGTTCCCATTTTGCGATAGCTTTTGAAATAAGCCTATATCGAAAAATTTTACGTGAAGCGTACGTTTTATATACGATACGTGAAATTTTGTTGGAAATATTATGGACAAGCAGATTATTTCCCTCTGGGCCACGGCACATCTTTTCGTATCCACTTAAAAGGTTTTCAAAAGTATCGTGACAGTCGGGTTTGGGCACTTTACAATATTATATGAACCTTATATGTTCAAAATCAGCTATATACAAGATAAGTTATAAAATTGGTACGGTATTTTACTATTATATTTGTGAAACAAGTTGTCATTCGTGTGACGTTCATTATCATGTCTCTCCAAGAATGTCACGACGGATGATCTTCAGTGTTAGTGATCTCAAGTCAGTGGGTGAGTGATTACCACTCGAGAACACCATTTCTAACCAAGTAACCAACTAAATAACCAACAAATAGTTCAATCATTAACGTCAATATTTAATGCTCAGGGCCCGTAGCCAAATTACATTCGTCAAGAATCTATTCGATTTCTACATACATTTGTTGTCGCTGAATCACGTGGTATTTCCATAACATGTGTCAAATCCCATACATTTTCGGACGTATCGACTAGCGTCATCGCTAATCGACTGTAACTTGGCTAAGCCCTCTGATCTAGAAGATTATTATAACTACAAGCCAGTGATTCCAAATCCACAATAGGTTCATTCGTTAAAACTTTAGCGTATTGCAACATTTTACCTGGATTTTAATTTATGCTGGCACGGAAGCGCTGGAACACCTGCGTACATAAGTTTTCTGTTAACGTAGACTAGAAAGTTGAATAATATATTTTGATGACTCGGACACACGGTCCGCTGGCAATTCGCTTCCCAACTGACGTCAGCAGATTGTTTAAATTTCAATTCATGTGCTGAACTGTGAGAACTGAAGGTTGGGAAGTTTGCAATTTAGTTGTTTGATAGTATTTACCTACTCAGAGCTAAAAGTTTATTTATGTAGATAAGTCACGTAAGTAGATTAACTTGCTAAGGTTCATTAGTAATTTGGTCAAGTGCTTAAACTAGATTATTCTTATTTCTGATAAGTTTATTATTCTTGGATTACGTAAGTAGATCATTATTTTAGCGTCAGGGAAAATAAACGCTTAATATGTAAATACATTATTAAGTTTAGGTATATTTCTCCTGTAGCGATTTTCCGTCTTGGATCAAATGATGTTGAAAAATTTGGATCGGATTTCTAGAATAAATTCAAACCAATGTTGATCTACGCAGTTATGAATTATTAATGCATGAATTTTCTGGTAAGCTCACTCTCTTTTACATTTGAATGTTATCAAAACTTTTAGGGACTTACCTAATGTTCTAATTGGGCTACATAGTACAGAATACATGGTATATCCTGTAGAGATCGTTTATTTGAAACATTTAAATATAAATTAGTTTATATTAGTTTCCATACTATCAACTGGTTTATTATTATTCCACACATTTATTACTTAACACAGGCTTTAGACCTCGACCTTTACAAGGGCATTACCGGGGCCGAAGCCAACGAGTAAGAGGTCTGTTTGTTTTATAAAAACATAAATTATCGTACATAATGACAAGACTTATCGAAAAAAAAATACTACTAGTTATATTATCAAATTTTAAAGAAAATCGACTAAGTTTAGGTGATTAATTCGATATATAACTTACTGTCTACTCTTGCAATCGACATCCAAAAATAAAGGTCGATTTGATATCTCTTTCGGAAATGGCTTCGGGTTTTGGGTTAGAAAGGGACAACAACAGATATCTCGAGACGTCACCAATACAGTGTCAGATGGCAAGCATTATGCAATAGCACAACATATGTTTAAGAAAGTGTGTTTTTACATGCCAAAATAAATGTATATTTCGTAAATTTATTTATTATGCTCATCAAAATAACCCCTTTTATTTTTGTACGTATATTACCAAATACAGAGTGTCCTCGAATATATGTATGTATTTGGCAGCTCCCTGAATCGATTTTAGTGGATTTTACCTTTAAAATATTACATCCGCTTACAATTTAAAAAATCAAAACACATACAACTTTGAACCCAATTCAAACAGCACAATAATTATATCCTACACTCACAATGTAATGTTAAATTGTATCTATGAGTCTGACATAACATAAACTTTTGAAGCCGCATATGCATCGGCGTTTGTTTCCAGTGGGTAAGCGTGCGATATTGTATACAAACTATGAACAGAATTTCGCTCACGCGGAACTAGTGGTCGAACAATGTGCGAGTACACGATACGGCGCCGGTTTTACAGGAAATGCGCTACTCGGCGGCAACTGCGACAGCGAAGCGCATTGATAACACGCCACAGCAACAGCTAAGGTGACTTACACTTGCACCCGTCTCACAAAAGAGTAAAACTCTGCTTGTGGTCCTGTAAAAAAACAGAAAAGGTTAGAGTAACTTGACTTACTTAATGCACCGAAATCTTTATACTAGGTGTCATAAAGCAGTGTCAATAATAATGACATTACTTTTGAAGAAATAGATAAAAATAAATAAATATAAATATTGTTGGACATTTCACAGCGCTATCTAGCCCCAAACTAAGCAAAGCTTGTACTATGGGAACCAGATAACTGATAGAATAATTATATACTTGTTTTTTAATTTTTTTTTCTTAATACATACTTATAATATAAAGAAAAACACCCAGACATGGAACAAATATCTGTAGATTATGCAAACATTTGTTCCGGGGCGGGAATCGAACCCGCTACCTCCTGCGTCTCAGTCGGCTATACGCCCACTGCGCCACGGAGGCAGTAAAGGGTGAGTCTATATTTATTTTTGAGGACCAACAAGTGAAATACGCTCAAAATTTCTTTGTCAGTCTCCTTCATTTACAGGCGACTATATCTAGCTCAGTAAAATTAATAATGTTAACATAACTTGACAGAAATAGACGTACATTTGATTCTGTTTTTTTAAATACCCTGTATACTTATTAACTTTGGGTGTTAAATATTTATATTTACCACTTCTAGCAACTCGAACATACACAGTACCTAAGCATGTGCTAATTGTCAAACATGAAACCGAAACTCAAAGACGGACTGGTATTCGAAGTTTCTACCCCAATTTGAAAACAACACTGCCTACAAATTTGAAGTCATCACATTAATATTATAAATATGCGAATGTTTCGATGTTTGTTTGTTTGTAACTCAATCACCGGTTGAACCGATTTCAATGAAATTTGTTTAGTAGCTACTTTTTATTGACATACCACGAGTGCGAAGCCACGGGCTAGTTTATGAATAATTTTAACTACAATTATAGACATACCATTCCGGTGCCAAGTGGATCGAGCCCCGAGTACTAACTTATTTGACAATGACTTTACAGGACCCTGCGGTTTGTTCGACGACATACAGTGGCAAATAGGAAGTTTGAAATATGATTTTAGAACCACTCAATGGCTTCCATATTAAATATGTAAGCCATTGAGTGGCTCTACAATCAAGAATTATTTCACCAGCATTATTTATCATAAAATTTATGCTGGTCATTTCATACAGCGCTATCTAGCCCCAAGCTAAGCAAACTATAAAAACTATGGGATACAGATAACTAATATATACTAGTGGTTCGCCCCGAACTGAGATCTAGCGAGTCTCCCATAAAACAAAAAAATATTATTCGTAATCTTTAACTATCAAAATAGTGCTACGAAATGCTTAACCTACTAACTTGACCTACAGTTTCATTCAAATTACAGGTAACGAGAGTTCATGTTAATTGGTTACTCATTGAGTCACACCAAAATTGTGCCATCACTACCTACCTATATACCAAATTTCACGATGATTGAATAAACGCTTCGAAAGTTATCCTCGGGCAAACAAACATACATACATACATACTTACATACTTACAACGCCGATTTACCCAAGTTGATTTGGAGATCTCGCTTCGCTCGATCAATAACAACACTCAGAACCGAAACAAATATCTGTAGATCATGCAAACATTTGTTCCACGCTGGGAATCGAACCCGCAACATCCTGCGTCTTAGCCGGCTATCCGCCAACTGCACCACAGAAGTCGTCGTGAATTAATAATAAATCATTGTACTCTTCCTGAGCGCCAGCATGAAAAATACATGAAATACCTATCTCAAATTTTACCTTCGCAACATTTCAGTATCGATTTAAAATATCTAGCTATCCGTTATTCGAAATACAAAGCTTATTTTCTTTTTCCGCTTAAATAACCAAGGAAGGTGGAACAAAACCGTTCGGAACCGCAACATCTTGATCATAAAATAGTATAGCTCACTTTATCTCACTAAAACATACGACTTAAGTATTTTATATCGATGTAGCGTGGAATACGGAGCCATTAGAGAGACAAACGAGCAACACAAACTGGAAATAAAATTTGTTTCATTTGAAGCTCTATTTCAAGCGGAAAATTTATACTCCAACAAAACACGCAACTTATTGTGAAATAAGTCCTTCTTTATCTCTGATCTAGTTGTGTGTTATTCAAGGCCGTTTTGGGGCAAAAGGATTTTACGATCGAAAAGAGTACGTGGGCAGCATACTGAAGAACAGATATCTTTAACCCCACTATCCATATTACGGCGGCGATCGGCGATACGACTACTTTTCGTAATGTTCAGTAACAGGCAATAAAATAATCGTCACTTTACGCTTTTCGCGTAAAATTGAATCGATTTAAGCACAATATAATCACAGTTATAGAACAAGTCAAATGAACACTAATTCGATCAACCAAAACAATATTTTGAAATCAAATATAACTTTCTTCTACACTTTAATCTCAATTTAAATGCTTCATCCCGAGGCGTCCAGCGTGACAGTGAATAAAGCAATTAAAACCGGCTTTAACAAACAGGAAACGAAATTTGCCTAATTTTCTTTACTTCCTTAAGACATTTAAAAGAAATTCAATGTTGCGGGTTGATTTTGCTAAACTACGGAAGCATTAGTGGATTTTGTGCTAGTGATGTTTTGATATCTAAAGCTATTTCCGTCCCTGACAAAAACAGAAAATGAAATCAACTTGCACGACTTCTAAGAAGACGAAACTATTACCTCTGCAAAGGAAATATTATGTTTTATATATTTGAAAATATTCTCGCAATCGGTTTCGAATCAGTCAAGTAGGTATATTTATTTATTGAAAATAAAAATAACATTCTAATTTTAATACTAATGTGTTAAATTAGCGCCTGTGTTAAAGGAAGCTTAGAAGAATAATAATTGTTTGTGAGCTATAATTAGTCCAATATCTTTTTGCATTCAGTGATAAATAAAGGTATTATGAACCTTTTATAACGATAGATCTCTTTTAACATGTTACTCGTCGATTACCAAATCATAGTTTCCGGTGTTGTGCTAAGTCTAAGTAAATAAGCTCACTTGGACGCATGGCTTTATATAACCCAAGTATACCGCAGAAAATACAATACTTCCTAGAGCTATGTGTTGGATGTGTTTTATTCAGTAACACTGACTAGAAGATAATATCACTGCTACTTCTACAAAGAATATCAAAGAATCACTCACCCTACAATATGGCAGAGGTCTTAGGATGGCCTATAAACTCCAAAACAGGGCTACTAAGCTTATGGCCAACTTTTGTTTAGGCCTTACCATTACAGATTGCCTGTGAAATATTAAATTACCTGTTTCGTCTGCTCCCGTACGAGCAGGTTCTTCTAAATTTATCTCGTAATTAGAAGTAGCTCGTATTGTTTAGTTAACGAGTACACTCGCGACCTAATTGTTGGATTTACGAACGCATTGCACGCATTAATTTGCGTTACACGTTCCGTTCAGCGACGTCAAAAGCATAAGTTCATATTACCGAAACAACGGTGTTCCAAACCAAGTTACGTAAATATACATACTAACATCACAGGTGAGATCACGAAAGGATTTTACAAAGATTGTTGGATTAAAGTAAGGATTAATTTCAGTGAGGAAAGTTTCACACGAGACACGAGGAAGTTCCTGGCTTCGGGGAGTCCACAGATAATAGTTGAGTAGGGAGTTTAATTACTTCCCGGTTTGAGGAGCGACCGCTGCCTACTTGCTTGGCTCATGATACGCCGCCAGCGCTGACGTGGCGGGCACGGGGATGCCAACAACGCGCGGGCTCGAACACCCATTACACTGCATTCTGGAATATGCGGTGTTAATAGTGTTTCGCTATAGAATAGAATAGAATAGAATAGAATACTCTTTATTGCACACCAACATAATTAAAATACAATAAAAAAATACACAAAAATTAAGGTAAGTACAATGGGCGGTCTTATCGCTAAAAGCGATCTCTTCCAGACAACCTTTGGATGGACAGGACAAAACGAAATCAAAAAGACGGCGGTGTAAATACGAGTATATTCATAAACTTACATAAACTACCTATACTTACTAATAAACTAAATATATATACTTACAAATATAATAATATATACTTATATATATAAACTACAATAAAGGAGATAAACATAACGATAAACTAGCAGTGCGTAGACAAAGAAAGGAAATGGTTGTATACCTTAGCTTTGAAGATAGGAAGAGATTTAGATGATCTAATAGAGAAAGGATCTAATAGAGAGATAGCTATACTACGTTGTATTAAAGCCGTTTCGTAAATTACTATATAGGATAACGTGTTATATTTTAAGTAAAATTAAAGCATAATTTCCTTTTACAAAGACGTGGTTTCATTCTTGTTTTAACAGTTTTAAAATATAGGTGATACCATACAAAATTGTTGTGTGCTGTTGAGTGCTTACTGTGACCGTATTTTGTGGTGCTAGCACAGTCTTATTTGTATGAAAATGGTGAGCACGTGCGTAAAGGCAATACGAATTTTCATCACAAAATTCTCGCAATTGTTATGTTCCACGGAATAATTGTTATCCGGAAAACCAGAGCAACTAATTTATTTATGTATCTTGTGGGTTAATGAGTCAATAGATATTCAAATGTTGTTTTGCACCGCACTAATTGTGCCGCCCAATCTACTGGGCACAGTGCGGCTAATTCAATACAAATAGTGACATTACGAAGCTCCTGATTGGTTACTGCGGATAGGCACCTACTGGATGTTCATTGATGTTCATAGACAAAAATATTATTAAATAAAATAAAATTTGTTAAAACTAGACAAAATTCTACATGATTAATTAATAATGTCACCCGCCACAGACAACTTAAATTTGCTCCACCTTACTCTTATGTATTTTATTCTTTCAAGATTGTTTTATGATTTACGTGTAAGTATCTATTTATGTCTACGTACCTGTTTATCTATTTATTTTTCTGCGTTCCTGAGGCTACCCATGGGTCCCATCTGAAAACCAGCGCTGCTTACCTTCCAATACGCTGAGATGAGGCCTGTTTGGCCCACACAGCACGGAGGACCATATTGTATGTACCTACCTATCTACAAAATACCTATCTACAAAAAGTTTATCATGTGATTTTTCCTGTATTTATATAATTTTTCTTTTCTTTTTAATAATTTATAGTCTTTATGTAAGTAGGTATGTTAGTTCTGTTTTGAATGGTCTGTCCTATGTGTGTGTCAAATAAATGTATTTCTTTCTTTCTTTCTTCTTTAATGTTTTAAAATGGAAACTTTTAACTGCATATACGCAGGCAGTAAAGTTGTAATAACGGGCCTTTCCTCGTGGCCTAACTAGACTGCCTAACTGGTTTGGCCATGAAGAATTACAGGCACATGAGGCCTTACATCAGGGCAGTGCATCGTAGGACACGTTACTAAGGCGCGTGATCTACGAAGTAATGCTTTGTTATTGGCTATCGTTAGCACTTAACATTAGGTGGGCTATTTGCTTACTCCTAAATGTGTGTATAAAAATACTACACACAACTATAACTAAGCAATCGGTGAAAGGCTTCGTAGTTATATTTAGAAAATAATGCTGCCTACTACACGGTCGATATAATTGCTAACTTAGCTGTCACAAACAGTACGTTAAACACTCAACTACTTCAATTCCTGCAGTCGCATCGGGACATCAAATATATATATTCCAAACTTCCCACCTGCGCTAACAGATTTATCTGCGGGAAACTCGAACATGCATAGTTTGACGGATGTTATGCTCCGATACAAATATGAAACTCAGTTATGCTTAACTTGTCGAATCGCTGCAAACGGCCACATCCGGTCACATGCCACGCTGAATTCTAACATACTCAATGTATTACATACGGATATTTTAACAGACCAAGCCGCACATTACTATGCCTTCCATCACGTATAAAACGTCAATTTACAGTGAATTATGGTAAATCCATTATTTGATTGATTTGTTGAATAAGGCAAATATCTATTACAATATGAATGTAATAAAATCATCATTATCATATCAGCCATAGGACATCTACTGCTGAACATAAGCCTCCCCCATAGATTTTACAGAGCAACCGATCCTACGCGCCCTGCACCCAACGACTCCCATCAACTTCTATTAGCTCATCGTTCCATCATTGGGAGCCCATCTACGCTGACCCTTCCAGTTCGTGGTCTCCTGTCGAGAACCCATCTGCGATTAAGGAGTTCTGTAGATTCCCTCTTGGCTCCATCATCAGACCCCGGTGGTCAAATCATGATAAAATGTTACATTATTTTTCTTGAAAAGTATATAAGCGAATTAGATCATAGAAGGTGATTTTCAGATGGAGTGACCATCCTATGTTTCATTAGTACCTCGAAAAGTATTTATACTAAGTTGTACGTTTATTAACCCAAGGAATAATGTTTTGCCATACAAAATGCAACAGCTCTTTTCACCCATCTAGGGGATGATTTTTCTACGATTTTTCATACAAACATAAACACACCCTTTCATCCTCTTAGGGGAAGAATTTCGAAAAATCCGTTCTTATTACACGTCTATACACTACAAAGAATAAACTCTACTTTCAAGTCTCTAAGACCAGCGGTTTAGGCTGTGCGTTGTATATCATATGTAAGTCAGTCAGAACTTTGATTCTTAACCCTGCTTTTATAACGATCCCAACGTAATTAGCGACCTTTTAAATTTATCTATGATTTGATGACTACCTTAATCATATTTAGGCACTAAACACGATTAGGCACCGTTGCGTAAGTTCACCTTTATTAATTAAATTCGATCTTGTCAAGGTACGCCGAGCATAGCCCTTTCTATAGGGTGCTGAGTGACCTCGAGCCTTCTTATGAGGCCCATAGTGAAGGACCACGTCTTCTTTCATATGTCGTCACTGGTAACACATATTGATTGAAGACACTGTCTTAAGACACTGAGGCTTTTTAGGTGAAAAGTCGTTGCGATGTTTCCCAAACGCTTGAAGTTTCGCTCTTTCTTAAAGCTGGCTTTACTTAACTGAATGTAATAAAGTGCTACCATCATTTTATTAGAAAGAGATATCATTTAACGTTTCAAAGGTTTGTTTTACTGATGTGCAGTGCAAGGTAAAAACCAGTTATGAAGAATCTGAACAGCGAAATCAAAGGCAAAACTTTGCTTTGAGCTATAAACGAAACAATAACTCCACCCGACGTGCTCTGCCATTGTACAATGAAAAAGAAATGAACTCACGAACGCTAACTTGAACAGTGCATAGCGCTCCGATTTCAATGTTGTTCTATGCAAATTATTAACGCATTTAGTTATAAAGCCGGATTACGCCGGCTATCTACCGATATGCCGAATAAAACCAGGCACTATTTTTAAATTATTATAGTTCATTGTTACACAAGGGGCGTAATCGATCAATTGCAGGGTGCTATTGATAGCTTACACCCGAGTATGATACATAATTTTTCATCACGAATGGGAGGAAACTATAAAAGTTTGTATACCAGCTTGTTTCTGAAAATAAAATTTGCGTTCCCGAAATCCATGTTTTTTTTTTCACTACTAAACTATGGGCTTTTTTATCATGGATTTGTAATGGAGGTTGTATTTCATTAAAATGGAATCTGGTCTCTTTTATTTCTACATTTATGAATGTAGCCTCTTTTATTTTAAATTGAAATAAGGATTTGTTATGAAGGTTGTATTTCATTTAAGTATATTATGAATGCAATGAGCCTCATTCTATTTGCAAATTAACACATGGCGTAAATCGCATTTACACAACAGGTATCAGGCTAATAATGACTAACTTTCAAAGCATGAGTGATGAAAAAAATATTAATTTACCAAGCTCTGTTTTCAGAAATAGTTCAGTAAGTGGTGATCATGAACTTTGATTTGAAAAAATAATTAAGGTTTTTCTCGACACCATACAGGAAGAACAAAACAACGTCAGCGTAAACCACTTCCTAGATAACTATTTTATCGTAAGTCAGGTGGACAGTCGGTAGCGATCAGCTTTATACGTGAATGTATTCTAAAGATTTCAGACGCTAAACGAAAGTCAAAATGAAGTCTGTGCGTCCAATGGTTAGCATATTTAAATAGCGTCTGGCATCGAGCCACTGTCGACGACACGCCTTAATGTTTTCCTGTTTCCCCCTAATGTGCCTACTTAACGAACTAAACTTATCGAACAAACCAACAACTCTCCGCTGAGTTTCAAAGTAATATCGTAAAATAACTGCGACCTTTGTTACTTTTTTCGCATAAAAATTCTAACTTAAACCGGGCTTAGCGTGATTGTTTTATAATATGCTGTATCTGCATCTAATCTTCCAAGAAAAGACAAAAAGTTATTTATAAATACTTTGTAAATCAAGCTTTACAGGATCATAATAAAATATTGCGTTTATTATGTTATAATAAAATAATAAATAAATATTGCTGGACATTTTCACACAGTGCTATCTAGCTCCAAATTAAGCAGAGCTTGTATTGTGGGAACCAGATAACTGATAGAATACTTATACTCTTTTTTTTTTGTAAATACATACTTATAATACATATATAGAAAAACCACCAGACCCGGAACAAATATCTGTAGATCATGCAAACATTTGTTTCGCGGCAGGGATCGAACCCGCTACCTCCTGCGTCTCAGCCGGCTATTTGCCCACTACGTCACGGATGTCGTTAATGTTATGTTTAGAAAATTGGATTTTAAAGGAAGAAAAATGTCCTGTTATTCATTACATCCAAGGAGATTTAATGGCATCTCGCATAATAAAAAAATCCATCTATACTTATACCGTCGAACGACCCCGTCTATACAATAAGACAGCTTGATGGATGTGTTCACGATGTTTTGTAGGAATCCGACGAATCTAACGACCAAGGACGCAATTTTACTAAATTATCAAGAGAATACCATTTTTATAAAGACACTGTGATATATAGGGTGTTTGGTAATATACTGACGATATTCAAGTGATGGTTTCTCAAATCATAAAATAAGACTTCTCTAAAAAAAAAGGATTGTGTGGTTTTAAGAAACCACGGTAAAAGTGAAACTTTGTTTCACATAGACATTTAACTAAAAATTTTCGTTGGCACAAATGAGTAATAGTCTATACACTACACGGTCAGCTAGTGCGAACTATAGGCTCCGCCATATTGGCCTCGGCTGCTCTGACGAGCGCCTTTCACTTTATCCCTACTCCGCGGCCGACCGTCACGCGACATGCAACACACAGACGAAAAAGTTTGAGACGATGTAATAAAAGTTTCACTTTAAAAACTACTAGTTATATTACCAAATTTTAAAGAAAATCGACTAAGATTCGATATAAAATCCAAAAATAAAGGCCGTAATCCACAAAAGCGTAGATTTGCAGAGATGAGAATACCATGCGAAAATAACTAATAGCATATCGATATTCCGAGACCTCCGTGGTGCAGTGGGCGAATAGCCGGCTGAGACGCAGGAGGTAGCAGGTTCGATTCCCGCGGAACAAATGTGTGCATGATCTACAGTTATTTGTTCCGGGTCTGGTTGTTTCTCTATATATTATAAGTATGTATTTACAAAAAAAAAGTATATAAGTATTCTATCAGTTATCTGGTTCCCATAGTACAAGCTCTGCTTAGTTTGGGGCTAGATAGCGCTGTGTGAAGTGTCCAGCAATATTTATATTTATTTATATTGATTTATAAATGTTGTGTCATTTTATCTCGCTCGCAGTACTTGATATCCTACTAAAATGAATATTTAATTCAGTGCCGGCTAACGCTGTTGCATTCATATATTTGAGTGCTAACAACGCCTCCGTTTCGCAGACAAACTGAATTAGCCGAAGTTGTATAAAAGTGCATAAAACAAACAAGTTATTCGTATGAATGAGTGCGATGCTTATCACGGCTACATTGTGCCAGGCTATTTTCTGAGCGGCCCAGTCATCATCCAGTTACGAGTGTTATTCGGTAATATATGGCTTTCATTTGGATAAAAGGTTTTTATACATTTAATGCTCCAAATGCATTTTCTGTGGCGATGGCGCCACCATTAAAATTATCATTCCACAACCAATAAAATCGAGTTGGAATGAAGGCTATTAATACCAGCATCACTTTATGATATTAATGTAAGAGGGAAATCCCTTTATGGATCGCGCTCGCGCCGACTGCGACTGAAAACATTTTTTGGACAGTTAAAAATGCTTGCACTTCCGATTCAATGAACCGAATTAATTAGTAAATAAATCCGTATGTCCTGTGACTCAGAACTCTTAACCGGTTAAAACTACTTTTGATTGCAATAACAGACAATACTAGTTTTGATTAAAGACGTTGGTCAACACTTATTTTATGTTTTTATTATGTTTTTTTTACATTAATAAATGGTTATGGAAATTTCTGGACGTTTAGTCTATTAATCTCTTTCCGGCACTCGAAAGGTCCCACACCGACGTCTTTAGTCTTTTGACCGTATCAATGGCTTGCTTGTTAAAATATTATCTAATGAACAAATTATTATTATTAATTTTATGTATTTTGTCGTAAACTGATGAATGGAGCTTTTGATGACAATTACTACTCGTATACATTCTATCGATGTTGGCGTTTCAACCTCTTGTTTACTACACAATCTATCCCATAGATTGCGGTATCCTATACTCTGTTCAGCTTAACATTATAACTCGTGCGCGATTACTTGGGACCTGCTAGGAATGCGACTCCCCATCCGCTTCCCCTGCACTTCCCCGATGGCGCCCGTATTGTACCGTTCGCATCACTATTTTTTAGTAGGGTTTTTAGTCTCGTACTGGCCTACTGCTTGTTATGTTCGCTTTTTTGCGGGCGGTACAAACACGCCAATATGACGTCACCGCGCTCAGGTCCCAACTTATCGCGCACGGATAATACCATTTTAAACATTTTAGCACTCACCTAGTGCAATTAACAAAATACCACTTAACAGATCAAACTTTGGTAGTTAATTATTTTGATAAATAGCTTATTAAAACACGCGCCACAGACCCAGTTAACTTTTAATGGAAAATATATTATATCACTTTAAAAAAACAAAATAATTAATGCAATAATAAATTATAAGTGTATAATGCCATTTTAAGGGGGGGCGAGTAGGCAAGTTAAAGTGGGGCTGGTCGGGACACGTCTGCCGCATGTCGGAGGAGTTATGGGCAAAATCTACCACTAAGTGGATCCCAAAAGACAGAAAACGACCACGTGGCAGAGCGCGAGACGCCGATGGAAAGACGAACTCGACTCGTATATGGAAAACTGGACTACACAAGCGTATGATAGAGTGGTGTGGAAGGAAGGAAGGGAGGCCTTTGCCCTGCAGTGGGACAGTACAGGCTCCAAATAATAATAATAATAATAAGCCCCTCAAAGCCCAACTCCACGTCCGTGCTGACCAACTATGCCACGTGAGGGGCGGACACTTGCAATAAAATAACCTAGCAAGTTACTAAACAGGGCACTGGCAAACCCAACATAATGGAGAGTAAGAGTAAAAATGTACGTATATGGTCGCTTCCTGGGGGTGATCGCCGGGGCACGTCTGGAGCCGATGCTGGACGTTACAGCATGCAAACCATCGGTGGCGAGGGTTATGGGCGGCCCTCTGCCGGGGAACCCGAAAAAGGTGAGTCCAACAGAAGGTACAACCTACGACCACTGAGAAGATCAAGCCGGAGTACATCACGAGCCGGCGCCGAGTGTCTCAGCAGCACGAGTGCAGCTGACGTGGGAGCAACACGGCTGGCCTCTATTGAGGAGCGGGGCCTGAGCCGAATAGATTGGACTGAAAAGGACCACGAAAGCCAATCTACTACATCCTCACCCAAATCTCTTTTTTCTTCTATTCCTTCCTCTCCACCTTCGTATCTTGACTTTTTCCCTGAACCTTCTTCTTCCCTTTCACGAAAATCTTCGTTTTCACTAGCCGAGGACGTTGTACAGGCGACAATAGTCGATGACCCTGTACCCACCAAGGCTAAACCACGTGCGCGAAAAAAATGGACGGAAGAAATGAACAGCTTTGTCCTGCGCACATATTATATTCTGACCAATCTAGAAACGAATACTAGAACATACCTCACGGAACTTCATAAGAAATTTAACAACAAATTCCCAGACATGCATGCAAGTAGACAGAGAGTAGGTGATCAGCGTAGAGCAATTGTTCGCAATAACTTGCTGACTACAACTAGGATGAGTGAAATACGAACTGAAGTAGAGGCGTATTTACTAACACACCAGCATCAAACACCCTCACTTTCTACTCAAATACCACCTACACAGCGGATGCAGTGGACAGCAGAGCACAATGAAACAATAATACGAGCATATTACAGGATAACCGAATTAGAGACTAATAAAACTGCATATAGGAAGCCTTTGCACCAAAGTTTTATTAACGTTTTCCCTCACCTTGCCCATGTTAGTGAACAGAGAGTAGCTGACCAGAGAAGGGTCATTATCGCTAACAAATTTATAGACGATGAAAGGCTTAACATAATTAAACAAGAAGTTGCCAATAAATTAGGTACACGCGCCATAATCACTCACACGAGCACAAGCCAAAATGAGCAGCCTCAAGATCTCAACACAACAGTCTGGTATGACGCTTTCAATGATGACATTGATGAGGAAACAGTACCACAACCACAAATACAAGTAGGGTTACTTAGTGAACATAATAGAAATCAGGAAGTAGACGAACTCTTTAGCCAAGCACAGCAGTTCTTTAGTAATACACACCCTGAAGATAGGCCATTCATTCCAAAGCAAAAAACTTCTAAGAAACTTGGAAAGTTTGTATGTTACATAAATGAAGTTATCCTGCCTGAAATTGTTAACGCCGACACGGATTTTGAAACGTTGCAAACTACAATCTACTGCTCAGCATGGACGGCAGCTAAACTAAATGGATCAAAACTCAAATTACCACCAGACGAACTACCAAACCAAACACGCAAAGATTCCATACCTAACTGGCAGAGACGGCTTGAAAGAAAAGTCGAAGACCTTAGAAAGAAAATTGGTAAGCTCACGCAATATATAAACGGAAACCGTAGTAAAGCACTAACTAAACAGATAGATAGTATTCTAGAGCAATACAAAACACACACCACCCATGAGGAACCGAACTCCAACCTTATACATTTTCTTGATACCCTAAAACAGAAGCTTTCAGTTATTAGCAGCCGGCTTAGACGTTATACATCGTGTACTCATCGTAAAACACAAAATAACCAGTTCTGTAACAATGAGAAGAAGTTCTACCAATCCTTGACCAGATCAACAAGGAACTACACCAGTGACAGCAGAAGTCAAGCGGAGGACTCACCGGATCCAACTGAGCTTAGGGAATTTTGGTCCAATATATGGGAAAACTCTGCGGGCTATACGAATGATGCTGAATGGATCAAGAAAGAGCAGACTAACCATTTAGGTATAGAACCCATGGAGTACTTAGACATACCTATTGACGTATTCCAGAAAGTTATTAAGAGAACGCACAACTGGAAGGCGCCAGGAACTGACCAAATCCATAGTTATTGGTACAAGAAATTAACTCGGCTGCATCCCTTCATTTACAACCACATAAATAATTTTATTAAGAACCCTCACATCTTACCATCTTACATCACGAACGGTATCACTCATATGATACCAAAAGACAATAGTGATACAAAGAACCCTGCGAAATATAGGCCGATTACCTGTCTACAAACAATCTATAAAATAATCACAGCATGCTTGTCCCAGCTTATTTACACCCATATAGATACAAACAAGCTATTCACAGAACAACAGAAAGGTTGCCGAAAATTCAGCCAGGGATGCAAGGAGCAACTTGTTATAGACTCAATTATATTAAAACAGGTACAGCGTAATAAAGAAGACTTATATTCCGTATACATAGACTACAAGAAAGCGTATGATTCAGTTCCACAGTCATGGCTTTTAAAGGTATTAGATATCTATAAAATCCACCCACAGCTTATTTCATTCTTAAGTAAGTCTATGATTAACTGGACAACCCGGCTACATGCACAAACACTCAACAGAACTATAGAAACAGCCCCAATTAGAATACAAAGAGGCATATTTCAAGGAGATGCACTTAGTCCACTATGGTTCTGCCTTGCGCTGAATCCCCTTTCAAACTCCCTGAACTCGTCGGGCCTCGGTTACAAATTAGACAAAAGACATGACAGACAGACTGACTCAACACTATTGAATCACCTTCTCTATATGGATGACATAAAAATCTACGCATCCACTCAAACTGAGTTAGAACACCTAATTAAAATTACAGAAATTTTTTCAAATGACATTTCTATGAACTTTGGTATTGACAAATGCAAAATAAACTCAGTCAAAGCAGGACAAAATCACCAGCACACTTACTATATGGAAACTGGTGAAACAATAGCGCCACTCAGTGAAGATGAGATGTATAAGTATTTAGGGTATCACCAATCTACGCTCATACACTATAAAGAAATTAAGACCCAACTGACTCAGAATTTCAAACATAGACTCAACTCTGTGTTGAAAACACAACTTTACTCCAAAAACACAATTAAAGCTATCAATACCTATGCTATCCCAGTACTGACATACTCGTTTGGAGTAATAAGTTGGACAAAGAAGGAGTTGAAAGATTTGCAGCGGCTGATTAATGTCACAATGACGAAGAATAGAAAGCACCACCCAAGAGCGTGTATACAGAGGCAGATCCTGCAACGGTCAGAAGGAGGTAGAGGTATAATAGATATACAAAATTTACATAACCGGCAAATTTCAACGCTAAGATCTTACTTTTATTTTAAAACTGAGACATCAATCATTCATAAAGCCATAGTTGAACTAGACTGTAAAAATTCACCACTTAACCTTCAAAACCATAGTCTACAAAATAATGAAGAACTGACTAACAGACAGACTTTAACTGCTGAATGGGCGCGTAAGTCTCTCCACGGAAGGCACCACCATGACTTGAGTCAACCCACCGTCGACAAACAGGCGTCGAACGAATGGCTCAGTCGAGGTGAACTCTTTCCTGAGACTGAGGGGTTTATGATAGCAATACAAGACCAAGTAATTGAGACCCGGAACTATCAAAAACATATCATGAAAATGAAAAACATGCAAACAGATTTATGTAGACGTTGCAACAGTTCTTCCGAAACAATTCAACATATAACGGGGGCCTGCAAGGCGCTAGCACAAACGGACTATAAATTCCGGCACGATCAGGTGGCCAACATCATCCACCAAAGACTAGCCGCAAAATACAACCTCATCGACACGTCTTCAAAGCCCACACCTTACTATAAATACATACCTGAAATAGTACTAGAAAATGCAAACTATAAACTCTATTTTGATAGAGCTATCCTGACCGATAAGACCACTCATTTCAATAGACCGGATTTGACACTTTTAGATAAAATCAACAAAACAGCACTTCTTATCGACATAGCCATCCCAAACACTCATAACCTACAGAACACTATATCAGAAAAGCTCTCCAAGTACATAGATCTGAAAAATGAAATTGCGCGTATGTGGCGCCTGCAGAAGGTATCAATCGTACCAATAGTAATTTCCAGTACAGGTGTAGTTCCAAAGCAACTGCTTCAATCACTTGCCGTATTAGACCTCCCAAAACACACATATATTCTCATGCAAAAAGCGGCTATACTGAACACCTGCAGAATTGTGCGAAAATTCTTGCAAACGGACCTTCCAAGTGAAAGTCCAATCAATCATACGTTAGGTACTGATATGCACTTGGCTTAGGCCCGTGCAGCTCAGGTATATCTCCGGTTATAGTACAACCGAGTGTAAAAAATACAACACCAAAATAATAATAATAATAATAATGCCATTTTGACGCAAGGATTACATTATACAGAAGTACTCGTAGTGTAGTGGCTAGGCAACTTTCCGCATGGTAACTACTTAGAAGGGTGACTGTTTGTAGCATTTTCAGCTAACAGTTTTCGTGCATGTGGGCACGTTAGAATGTTTATTTCGTCTCTCGCGGAAGCTTTGGGGTGGCCTAAGAACTTCAACACTAGCTTAAAAGAATTAACATAATGCTTTTGAACGTTGCACCATGTTTACACATTCGTGTTAGTGGCGATGCGAGTGACGAGACGAGTAGCGAGCGTGAATTTGTTTCTTTACTTGCATATTTTATTCAAATCTAGCTATTTGCATATTGCATTCTACCTTCATTGCGCAAACTGATCTACTATATCCAATATCAATATCAACAAATCCGACGTTGTCCTGAAGTTATAATAGAAATGTGATATTACGGGTTAGATTAACTTCGTCCTCGTCCGAGAGTCCGCAATGAGTCTGGATTATTGGGTTGCTTGATAGTCGCGGTGTCGGAAATTGTATAGATGGAGGTTGTATGTATACCTAGACATAATATTGATCAAAGGAAGCACTTACGACGGTACATTTTGCTGCTCATCATTATACAATAGTGAGTCTTGATATTGGGTCGCTTGATAGTCGAGGTGTCGGTGGGGCTAATATAATCAATAAATAAATATTTATTGATCTAGCGAAGCGAGATCTCTAAATCAACTTGGACAAATCGGCGTTGTATGATGTAGTATGTTTGTTTGTCCGAGGATAACTTTCGAAGCGTTGATCCAATCGCCGTGAAATATGATACATAGGTAGGTAGTGATAGCACAATTTTGGTGTGACTAAATGAGTTAAAAATGTTTGGGGGTTGTTGAGATTTTGGGGTTCAAGAGGGGGAAATAAAAATTTAAATTAGACTATTAGATCAAATGGGACGTCAAATGAAAAGTATTCATTAGTACATTTAGACTCCGTTTTTATTTTTAGTCTTTATAGTTTTTGAGTTATTAGCCATAGTAAAAGCTGAACTTTGACAAAAATCACAGGGTACACCAGTAACCCCACAGTGCTGTAATTTGGTGTGCGTGTAGCTTAAATAACACGAATATAGGCAAAAGTCTGAAATCCAGAATAACTGCAATTTATACCCCAAAAAAAATTGTAACCACATAACATGAACTCCCGTTACCTGTAATTTGAATGAAACTGTAGATCAAGTATTTAGTTATTTATTTCGTGGCACTATTTTTATAGCCAATTTTTTGTTTTAATCGGAGACTCGCGAGATCTAAGTTCGGGGCGGACCACTAGTTTTAAAATATTTTCCCAAAAAAGGTATTATTTATTTATTTACTAACCCCTCACCCCAGATACCCCTCGATACAAATCGCCCTACATGCGTTCACGTAGTCACCAACAGTCAATCAACTAAAGATCTGAACCGAGCTGAAACTAATTACAGATGTGCTTTGACTTGAGCCTAGTATGATTGGGTAACCTGTTCTCATACACGTAGAACGTCCAATCGGTCCGTATCAAAAGGACAATCTAGCATAACTCCCTTTAGGGTGAAGGACATAAAAGTAAAATGACCTACTAGTAAAACGTCTAGGATTAAAAATGCCCTACAAGTAGACCGTCCGAAACGACAAATCGTCATGTCAGGTAAAAGTACTTTTACACTGGCACAGAAAATAAAAACCCTGATAAAACCAGAATTTTAACAAATTTTATTTTATGCCATTATTTATATTTTAATTTACGGTTGACCAAGTACCATTACTGAACTAAATTTTATAAACCTTTTGTAAAAAAATATCAAAATATAAACTTACTGTAATATTTATCAGACATGAAAAAAAAAACAAATAATAAGAACTAAAATTTTTTGTTTAATAAAATTTGTTACATAATAGATTTAAGATATCTAAGGATCATCTGCGAAGATAATGTGTGAGATACCTCCGTGGCACAGTGGGCGAACAGCCGGCTGAGACGCAGGAGGTAGCGGGTTCGATTCTCGCTGCGGAACAAATGTTTGAATGATCTACATGTATTTGTTCCGGATCTGGATGTTTTCCTATATATTATAAGCATGTATTTACAAAAAAAAGTATATGAGTATTCTATCAGTTATCTGGTTCCTATAGTACAAGCTCTGCTTCGTTTGGGGCTAGATAGCGCTGTGTGAAATGTCCAGTAATATTTATTTATTTATTTATACACATTTTAAAAATATAACGGATAGATATCCTTTTATCCATTTTTTTGTTTCCCTTTCGTATTTTTGATCAAAAATTCGGTCATTCTTCCTATTTTGAGTACGAATTGTAAAAAAAAATAAAAAAATGATGATGATAAAATATATATGATATATAAAATTGTAGAAACAAATTACAATGTAATAATAATTAAATATAAATTTTATAATATATAAATGATTGCACTTGAATGTATGTTATGTCATAGACATACAGCAAAGTGGTAATTTTTCTAATAAGGTCGTCGCCAATCGGCCTATACCCAAGCCGAATAAATGAATGTCAAGTAGTACTGGCTGTCAAAGTCAGAAGATGGAGGGAGTTGCTTTTTTTCGGCGGACAAGGGGGTTAGTTTTTGGAGAAAATAAATGAGAAAATTCCACAAAGGTGTTATAATTTGTAGCCATAATACCTGGGCCCGTAGCCAAATTGCATTCGCTGCGAATCTATTCGATTTCTACATACATTTGTTGTCGCTGTATCACGTGGTATTTCTATAGCATGTGTCAAATCCTATACATTTTCGGACGTATCGACTAGCGTCATCGCTAATCGACTGTAACTTTGCTAAGCCCTCTGATGACGAAATAATTTACAGACGTTTTACTAGTAGGTTATTTTACTTTTATGTCGTTCATCCTACCAGGGCTTTATGCTAGATTGTCCTTCTGATACGGACCGAGTCAAAAGTCAAATCATACAAGCAAGTAATTTTGTTTATAATTTAATTTTGTAAGATGATAATAATGTTGACAATAATGATGATCTCCTCAAGGGTTTTGTAAAATTAAATCGTTTATCATCAATTTGGCCATGGGTTTGTGCCGTCACCACATGTTATGAAAAACAAGACTGGTCAAGTGCGAATGAGATTCGCTCGCCGAGGGTTCTGAACCTACCTAGATGTATGCTAATTTAAGAGGCCAACACTTTACATTCCCTTTTAAATAACTCACGTGGCTCAATATTGTATCGCAAAAAAACATTTGCTTTTTTTATTCTATTAAATAAATGAACGAAAACCTTATACGATCACTCTCGAATCCTTCCGTCTATGTCTCTCACATAGGTTTTTTTGGCAAACACTATATCCTCCAGCTATCTATATTCTGTTTTATCTTTTAAAGACGTAGTTTTTTATTATACCGGTACCTATAAACTTGTTATGATAGTTACTACCCTGCTCTTCTCTACCTAATCGTCCGAGATATTTTCGTTGAAACTTTACCTTTAACTTTGTTTTACCTTGATGAACCCGTGTTCTTGTTACAAGGAGATTTCCCAGAAATAGCGCCCAGCCGATATAAAATTACTCAATCTTCTCTGTAATTTGCTAATCACACGCTATGAGGGTGTAAACTTTGTCAATTTTGATTTTATAAATGATGCCGTAGTTAAAACATATTTTATGTTTAAATACTTTATTAATTGTACTAACTGTTGCCCGCTGCTTACACTTCTAAATGTGTAGGTAACCATAATAGAATTAAGGCTAATATTTCAAAGTTTTGTATTCTTGTTTTTTGCTGTAATAAACATTTTTCATTTTTTTAAACCTAGAAATAAAGCTAAACCCGCCGTTGCAACTAGATTAGATACCCTATTTTTATCCCATAGGAACTGATTTATAGGATAAAAAGTAACTTACGTGGTAATCCAGGTTATAATCTACGTATATACCAAATTTTATCGAAATCGGTTCCGCCGTTACGACGTGATTGAGTAACAAACAAACAAATAAACAAACATCCAAACTTTCACATTGACACTTTTAATTTTTTTCATATTTGTGTAGGTAATATAAAAAAATTGCTATAAACAATTCTAAATTATCCCTAATTAACACTCTAATTCTAATTATAACAATCTAATTAACACTAAATTAAACGTCTAAGACAAGCTAAAAGAAAACTATTTTCTTCTGACCAAAATGTTCTACTCATAGGTCCTTACCATTTCGAATTTCGAACTCCTCGCCCCTATGAGGCCGTGCCCTAAAAGTGCATAACCTCTTTAAGATTAGAAACCTTCAAATGAGGTACTCATATAGTACGGTGACTTTCGAGACATTCCAATTGTAAAGAGTATTTGCTTATGTTTTTACTGAGTTCAACCTTTTTGAATAAAATCGGATTGACTTTTCAAACATGTGTCAAAATAAAATGTATTTTAAATCAAAAGCAATAAGGAGTGTTGAAATCAACTTTGAAGCAAATCACCGTCAAAATAACTTTTAACCTACCCCTTTTTAACCCCGTTAGGGGATGAATTTCAATAAAATACGGAAAACGTATTCCATCAATTCTGTTAAAAAAGGTTTATGCAAAATTTGAAGTAGATTGGACCAAGGAATCACCTTGTCCCATACAAACTTTGCCCCCCTTTTTCACCCCTTTAGGGGTAGAATTTCGGAAAATCCTTTCTTGTTGGATGCCTACGTCATACAAAGAACACACGCTCCAAGTTTCAGGTCTCTACGATCAGCGGTTTAGGCTGTGCGTTGATCCGTCAATCAGTCATTCAGGACAAAGCATTTTATAAGTATAGATTATGTAGAAACATGGCAAAAATCAATAACAAAGGTGCAACGGGCGACCTTATTTCTAAGCCTCTTCGCACATGAGCTACACGCCACAACAACTAAACGCCGCCACATGAAGCGGGAAGTGGCCACTTAGTAGCGGAAGCGCGCGACAGACACATTTTTCTATTACTTTCGGTCGGTGGCGGTCACGCGACCACACGAAGAGAGAAGTGGCATCTAGTGGCGTGTAGCGACCACAGTTGTCATCCATGTGAGGCGAGTTCATATAAAATGTACAAAAATTAAGTTGCAGCTCCGTGGTGGCGTTTTGTGGCTGTGGCGCGTGACGCTTAAAGTTTCATATGAAACGTCTTAAGAATTGAATGAAATAAAAACATTTGTATTAGTAAATGTATTTGTAAGAAGTTATACGACGTTCCGTGCAGTGACTGAATGCTTTGGTGCTTCGGAGGGCACGTCAAGATATCGGTCCCGGCTACAAGCCATCTCAGATGCCTTCGAGCGGCCTCAAAACTCCGGCACCAGAGTTGGCTACTGGCTTATACAAAATTATTACCTTAAAGACAATTTGAAAAATCATTTTCCATGTTAACTCTAGTTTATTTACATATTTTAGGAAACATGTTAAAATACTGACAAACTAGGAGTAAACAAACCGATTTGTGAACCAGGTTTAGGGTTCACAAATCAGAGTATTTTTCAAACTTTCGCGATCACTGTACATAAGTATTGATAAATACCCGTTTAATAATTATTTACAAATCATGGCAACAAAGGGTGAAAATACGTACTTTTTACTTACTCCTGATTACCCTTACCTTCGGATTGTAGGTGCCTATCGGTAGATACATTTTAATGAGTGAAAGAGTAAATACATAGTAGGATACATATTGTACACTGTTTCGTTGTAGTCATTATGTTCTGTTTGTTTCTCTCGAAACCAATAGTACCTATAATATTGAAAGGTATCAGGTTGACGACCTCCGTGGCGTAGTGGGCGAATAGCCGGCTGAGTCGCAGGAGGTGGCGGGTTCGATTCCCGCCGCGGAACAAATGTTTGCATGATCTACATATATTTGTTCCGGGTCTAGATGTTTTTCTATATATAATAAGTATGGATTTACAAAAAAAAGTATATAAGTATTCTATCAGTTATCTGGTTCCCATAGTACAAGCTCTGCTTAGTTTGGGGCTGGATAGCGCTGTGTGAAATGTCCAGCCATATTTTTTTATTATTTATCATAAACATAAACCTCAAACTATTCATAAATACCCAATAAAGTTTTATTATAATCGTTATTACAATAAAACACCTACAGCCAGTGATTGGAAGTGGAAACATCCGATTGACAATTTCTAGAATGCCGGCGCCATATTTCATTTTATGCGCATATTGAATTGGTTATATCGTTATATTAATATATTTGTCAGCACAACACGAGAAAAATATGAGTGATATTAAAATACGCCATTTAATATTTCTCTATGATATTTTTCTGTGCGACAATTTTGAATGTGTGTCGGCCGCATCTGTCGCGTGATTGACGCGCTTCACATTCACGCGCTCTCAACGCAAAAATATCGATTGCCAATAATTTACATCAAATTACCCACGTTCCATAAACCGCCGATATTATCGCCTCAATAGCTAAACTGAATAGGAGCTGAACGGGATAAGAACTGCTTTTTATTAAGCAGTTAACGGAGCGCGATAGATTTTAAGAAATTTCCATTCAAAGCTTGTTCTTAAAATATGGCGGACTTATTTTATTTCTGAAACGTTATAGGCTTTATTGAATTGAATATAATATCTTCAAAGTGGTAGTAGCGAATGATTACATGACTTGGATACCTCTAAATAGTATAAAACGAAGTCGCTATCCGCTTCTGTTGTTGTAGTTGTTAGTTCTTTGTGTTGATGCGGTTTTCACTATCATTTAGAGAATTCCTTCTCGAAGGTTTTTATGTACTCGTATAATAGATGCATATTATATTTGTAGAAAGTAGATACAAGTCGATGCTTTATAATCAAGTAGTAAAACAATATTTTCAGCCGCTTACATTGCAACGCTGGCTAAGCCTTATGAGATACATCAAAATAATCCGTTTGAAGCCGGGGCGAGTTGCTAGTGAGACTATGATACTAGGTCGTTTATTGTTGTTAGATAGGGTCGTGGGGATTAGCCGGTAACAATTCAATATCCCCTTTCTCTAGGTTTAGCCTACTGACGTAGTTTACCGAGATGAAACCGCTGTGAACTTGTGACTCTTGGAAACACTGAAGAAGCGTTAACAGAGGTAAATTAAGAGCACGGAACACTCCGCTACAACTCAATACCACAACCCCTATAGTTCATTATACCTGATTATTTTTTAATTATGTCAATTCAGACGCTACGTCTGGGACGTCTTGAACAATCAAAATAATCGTTTTAACTTTGTCAACCGAGATTTCAGGATATGTCTCAATCCAAATTACTAAGATCAAAACAATACGAGACCTTTACAACTTCAGCCAACGTTTATGAAAGGCAAATTGAAAAGTATCTACATTGGTACATAATGCATAGCTCTGCAGAACTGCAAATCCAATTCCCATTCAGGGTGCCAGGGAATCGAATCTAGACGCCGATTGCGGCCAGGTAAGAGCGAGTTAAATCGGATTTTCACTTTGCCTTCATTCTTCTTGGACGATAAATTATAAATCTTACCAACTACGTAGCTACTTAATATAATGCATGGCACTTTCTGCAGCTCCATTGCATGTCTGTGTGGAAACGAAGAATATTATTTGTAAAAAGTACAATAATAGAAAAGACAGTATCCCATCTATCAACTTTATCAGCATTGGTCTCAACTCTTAACTAACCTAAAATAAACATAAGTTTTACTCGAATACAATTCGCGTGTGATGAATCACATCTACGGCGGATATAAATTTCCATTTATTATGCAACATCGCATTCAACCCTAAGGGCTGTAATCCTCCGAAACGATTCTTTAATAAGCTTCAAAGAAGTTTCTCTCTTAAAAGGTCGTTCCTTAAATGAATCTGACTTTCTTTGTGGCACGAAAAGGGAATCCCAAAAAACTCTCGGACATTCACAACGGTTGGTTTACTCAAGGGAGTTAAAAAGTTACCCACGTCGTCCCCAAAACCTTCTGACGAAAACACAAAAAATAGTCGATTTAATTTGTTTAACGTGGGCTCTCAGAAATAGTTGCTTCCATTACACAACTTGTTAAGTAGTTACTGCTGAGATCGATTCGGAGGGATTCATCTGTGTAGTAAAGACTCACGAAATGCTCTACGAAAATCAATGCCATTCCGTTATTTTTATTAGGGTTCCGAAGTTCACGACAAGAAACCATTTTAAGATGATCCTGTCAACATCACTAAAATGTGTGTGCGGGGGTGGGGGGGTGGGGGGGGGTTGAGATATTAGGGTTCAAGAGGGGCAAAATAAAACCCTATTCATTCAAATCGCACGTTTAATGAAAGGTCTTCATGAGTAAATTTGAACCCCGTTTTTATTTTTAGTTTAAACCTT
Source organism: Philereme transversata (assembly GCA_963924445.1). Classification (NCBI taxonomy): domain Eukaryota; kingdom Metazoa; phylum Arthropoda; class Insecta; order Lepidoptera; family Geometridae; genus Philereme; species Philereme transversata. Next base: position 14,495,989 of record OZ004353.1, read on the forward strand.
GCAGTTTTTAAGTTATTAGCCATAACAAAAACTGAACTTTGACAAAATTTAGTAGCTAAAATAAAAGTAGCTTGAGTGAAATAAATATGGGGAAAAGTCTGTAATCTAGAATAACTGCAATTTCTGTCCCAAAAAAAAGTAACCGATTAACATGAACTCCCGATACCTGTAATTTGAATGAAACTGTAGGTCTTGAAACTGTAAAAACTGTAGATCAAATCAACGCTTCAAAATTCTCGTACAAACAAACATACATACATACACACAACGCCCCCACAGCGCCACGGAGTCTGTCAAAGAACAATTACTTCAGAACCCTTTAATGTGTGTGGTCCGACACACTTGTTAAATTTATTTTGCCCAGAATAGGCTTGGTGTAGTTACTTTATATCGGTAAAAGCTTCCGCCCGCGACTTCGCACACGTGGTTTGTTTATAAAAACATTACCCTCCTTCTGCGCTGTCGGGTAAAAAGTAAAGTCTTAAACCCAGTCATAATCTATATACCAAATTGCATCTATTTCAACCAAAAGTCGTGAAAACGTTTCTAAATTAACCCATATGGTTGTTAAATATTTCAAAACTAATTCAAGAAGACTTTTGGCGCAGATTACATATTTTTTTCATTTCTTTTCATTTATTTTCCACTGTAGGTACGTACGAGTATATAGAACACTAAGTTACGTCATATTTAGAATTTATCATTAACAATTGTGATAAAATTAACATTATAGTAGCTCAAACAGACAGGTTTCGGGATTAATAAAGTTATTATATCAAATAATGTCAACTTAAAATAATAATAATAAAACAAAAATCAATAAAACACAGAACAAAACAATGTCAATACTAAATCGTTAATAATGTTTTGATGTCAAAAAAATATCTTACAAATTGCACCCTTGTCAATACGATAAATTATATTAATTGCAAAATGTCAACAATATATAATTAAAAGAAAATAATTGTTAAAATAAAATGATATAAATTATAGAGTTCACAGAATTAAAAGTTAATAATTGCGGCTGTAAAAGGGCCTTGTCAGTATTGTAAAAAGACAATTAAGTTATAAAAAATAAAAGGCTAAGAATAAAAAAAAATATCTTCAACAGGTCACATTAAAATTAAAGTCATTTAGCTTCTCCCAATGAGTAATAACATTTTTGTATTAATCATTTTAAATTTTATTCTATATAATATATAATTTTATTAATAAATTTTTAATTTTTTTCTTAAATAGTTTTTTTGAGTTCGTCCGGTAGCTTATTAAAAAGTTTTACACCATTGCCCAAAACTAACCTTAAAAAGTACCTTTGTAAAACTATCAGGAATTGTTAAATTTCTTTTCGATTAATTTAGGTATAGATTCTATTCAAAATTCTTTTATCTATCTAAAACAGAAATCTTTTAGCGAAGGAAAAAGATTCTTTAACTTCATTACTTTTACAGTAATTTTTTAGAAGTTGCTGGGTTGTATATTTTATTTTCTGTTTTTATAAAGGTCTAAGATTACCAAACAATTATTTAAACGAATTGTTAAAAAGTTATATATATGATGCTTTTAGAATCCTAAATTCTGTGGTAGTAAAGTCTGCATCAGCGAAAATATTTTATAAGGTTCCATACGAGTGGACTAGTAAACCAGATAGAAGTAAAATGGCATAGTGGAGACGGCGAAAAGGTTTAATCAAAGGGGCTGCCCCTACGACCAGAGACGTAGTAAATACTGTATAGAGTAGATACAATCCAGTGTAGATTTTCAGTTCCCTCTGAAATATTGCGTCGCAAAACTGGAAGTGGCAAGAAAAAAGCATGTTCCACTTTACTATTCTCTTTCTCGCCACAGGAAGTCATAAAATATGTAAGCTTTTGCAACATGCCTTGCACTGTAAGTAGGTACTCTTTGCTATGTGTCTATCGAATTTAATAATTTAGCAGCAACTCTAACCCAGACGAATTTTTGTGCAAATTCTTGATAGGAAATAATAACAAAAATATTTAAAGAGCTCTGGTATGAACTTAACATCAATAACCACGCCCATAAAGCTCTGAAGACTTACCCGATTAAATAAGGTTGTATTGCATTGCATTTTATGCATCACACTTCACACTAATATTATAAATGAGAAAGTTTGGATGTTTGTTTATTTATTTGTTTGTTACGCAATCACATCGTAACGGCTGAACCGATTTCGATGAAATTTTGTATGTACGTAGATTATAACCCATAGGCTACTTTTTATCCCATACATCAGGTCCCATGGGATAAAATTGGGGTGTCAAGTTGCAACAGCGAGGTTAGCTTTATTTCTAGGTTACCTACACATTTAGTAGTGTAACGCGTACGAAGTCGCGGGCAACAGCTAGTAGCATACAAATTAGTAGATTATGTTGCGATCCGCGACCTTTATTTTTCACCGACCAAATACGACAAAGTTTGCCTACGAATGGGTGAACATTAGTTCTGTCTGTTTCATAAACCCTAAACCAGAATGAAAATAAGGGTTTATTTAAAGAAAATTATAGCAATGTAAGGTACAAAATTAAATCACATCGATGTACATTTAGATGCGAGTGACACAGATAGCAAAGTACAATGGAACGTGACCCTCGAAACATGACAATAACACCATATGCAATGTTTCGCCGGATGATTTGGCTGTCCCATTGATAAGGTTTAATGGTTCTTGCAGTAGGCACGGTACGCATAACGCCTCCCTGAATTCGTTACATCATTCCAAAGGGCCGACAAAACTTGTGCAAATCTTGCCACATTTCCACAGACGTAAAAAATCCTTTGCACATTCGTCGAATCTTTCTGACAGAGAGACGTTTTATGTTCAATCGGTGGGAATGTATTTGAAGGAAAACGTAAAAGCGATGCATAAATAGCTATAAACTGGATATCCAATTGGGTATAAAGTTTTCGATAAAGTAAATACTAATATTGAAGAGATTGCTCGGGTGGAGTATATGCTGTGATTTGAGGATTGATTTATTTATATACGGAATATTGGCGGTTGCTATGATCTGGTGCGTAAAACATCCAATGTCCTCCCACTCATCAACTAGAGTAGGTACTCACGTAAAGTTGTTTGTGATTTGATGGAGATTGAAAATTGCGCAAATAGTGGCAGCTTAAATAAGTAAAAGACAAACAAAAACAGATAACTTTGTTTCTGCGCTTGTATATTAGCAACTCTTTTTTGTGTACATACATATTGTTACGCCGAGGCTGTTAAACAATGAGTAATAATCGAAACTTCTCGAGCGCTTTTGCCTTGCTGTGTTATTGTTGTTATTGTCTGCTGTTACGCACAATGGGGATTGGTCGTTCTGTCGAAACACCGACCCTTTCCTGGAAGGATCGAGATCGTTCTCGAACAATCGAAATGTGTGCGATATAAATAGGCCGGAGAGATGGCCGGACAGTCAGTTAGTGAGTCTCAGCGAGGCCCTGGAGGACTGACGTGGAGAAGGGTCTCGCGTGAACAGTAGTTGCTCGCGAGTCAGTCTGGATTTAGCTATACGTGCGAACATTTCGGTGACTTTAAGTGCTGCAGCAGTGATATGAATTAGTGTGTTGTGATACGTGTGACGAAGTTCGTGTATTCATCGTCATCGTATTGAATAAACGTGTTATTTTGGTTAAATCGATTCCCATTATTTTATCCCGAACTCTCAGCTCGTAACAATATCTATTTTTTTGTCAATCTATATTGTCCCACTGCTGGGCAAAGGTCTCCCCCAAGTCTCTCCATGTATCTCTGTCCTGTGCGACACTCCACCACTCCAGAGCGAAGGCAACAAGATCGTCTCGCCAACGCTTTCTTGGCCGACCCCAACCAAGTCTTCCTTGAGGGCTCCAGGTTGTGGCTAGATTAGCCCACCTATCGGGGTGCATTCTGCTAATGTGTCCCGCCCAATCCCATATACATATCTATTACTAAGCCGAAATTATAAAACGGGTTGGGTGGATAAACTCCACAAACTCGTATTAATATTAATTTGATTTTAGTAATAAATCATGACACCCGAAATAATTTGGAGTCGTTCAAGCGGAGTGGCAGCTGTTATGTTTGCTGATGAAATTGAGTTTTTCGCTTAATAAAATCTGGTCATGTATTAATTAACTTAGGCTCTTGAACAAACATCGAGAACGTCATCTACCTTCGGGCGTGTTATTTCGCAAAATTGGCTTCATTTTTTAGAGCTCGATCTCTATGTGACGGGCATGTGTCGGATCAAATAAGCGTTACTTTACCGATATAAATAATCATTTTCATCTACCTAAACTGCAGTGTATTGTATAACTTTAATTTAAAGATATTATAGTATTTTAAATATTCTCTTTAAAATGAATACAAGGGAGCTATCTAAAGACTGTTGTAAACGATCTATAGATCTAATTATGTTGGATAGGTTACACTAACTAGCGTAAGATCGCATAACCGTTATTCGAACGTATGGATAAAAGTTTGTTTATATTTTATTTCTAGCATGATGATAGTAATGTGTCATGCGAACATCATAACATTTCCATTTAAAATTAAAAGATTAACAACCTCTCTTTAAAAAGTTGTAGCAGCTTACTGTCTCATTTTAATTTATTTGAAGTACAAAGTAAAATGAGATTGTCTTTTCAAATTGAAGACCCAATAAAATGCTTTAGTCCCTATTTTATATACGTCTGAACATCACGACTCAACACTTCTCAATATAACCTAACTAAATAAATTGTAGAGCGGTTCATAAAACAAGAAAGTGGCTTTAATCGATTGCCATAACCTCAGTAAAGGAGACCTATTGAATGAGCAAAATCGACTGGCAACGCGCGGTAACACGCCACACAATCGAATAAAGAATATTTTACTAAACGGATAAATCGCTCAGCATTTAGCATTTTATTCACATGTTCTTTGAACTTTGATGTTTGAGGGTGAAAGGTAAAATGCGACATGATATTTTTTACATTTTAATGGTAATGAAGAGAGAGAAAATGTTTTTTGAAGTTATACTTCTTTTGGCGCGTTTGGATAAAATTGTAAGAGTAAAATTTTTACGATGCGCGCGCACACCAACAGCCAAAAAGCGACATGATGAAGTTAGCTACAAACAAAGAGTTGTGGCACACCAGATGAAATCTTTAGTTATTTTTGTTCTTTTACGCCAAAGAAGTATAGCTTCTTACGTACGTACATATATAAGTATATACACACGTTTTTTTTAAATTTATTACACACACGGCATTTGTATACGTTCCTGTAATGAAAACGGCGGTGTATATTTATCAGCTTTAATAATCGATAAGTTTAACTACTAAAAAAAATGCTGGACATTTCATACAGCGCTCAATGCAGTAAAGCTTGTATCATGGGAACCAGATAACTGAAAGAATATTTTTTTGTAAATACAAATGTTGTCTGGTAGAGATCCGAGATAAAATAAGACCGCTAATTTTGTGTCACATAGATTTACGTTGATCTTATTTAATTGTTTTGTTTTATGGTGTACAATAAAGGAATCTGAAGATCATAAAAACATTCCACGGCGAGAATCAAATTCGCGACATTCTACGTCTCAGCGTCCACTGCACCACGAAAATCGTCAATTGGAATTAATACCTATACTATTTAAACATATTCTAAGAAAGCATGATTTACCACAAGTAAACCTTTCAAGAACAAGACTGTACGAGATAAATTCCAACTAAGCCAACGCTGAGTAAATAAGTCTGCTGGGATTATGCCGTATGTCTTTAATATGGACTAATAGTAGTAATAAATCAATAAAAGTAAGGCAAATATCTTGTCTCAATAATCTTGTGTATTTTTGTACACCTCGGAAACATGAGATTGCCACAACCATCAAAATTCATAAAAACGTTTGCGTGCTTCGTCCTCTATAGTTACTTAATACGCGTGTTAAATATAAATAATAAATAAATATTGCTGGACATTTCACACAGCGCTATCTAGCCCCAAACTAAGCAGAGCTTGTACAATGGGAACCAGATAACTGATAAAATACTTATATACTTTTTTTTTGTAAATACTTACTTATAATATATAGAAAAACACCCAGACACAGAACAAATATCTGTAGGTCATGCAAACATTTGTTCCGCGGCGGGAATCGAACCCGTTACCTTCTGCGTCTCAGCCGGTTGTACGCCCACTGCGCCATGGAGGCAGTCAAATAATATATAATTTCCTTCTACAGTTGGGCAAAAATAAGAGAAGAGATTGAGAAACCGCTTCCCGAGAATAGCCAATCTCAGCTTGGTTATCAAAGGCCAGTGAACAAAGATGTCGACGAAGCAATTGTGCTGACGCATCACGGTAATAAAGGCATCGAAGATTTATCGATAATTGATTAGAAATAAACGTGTTGAGTCACTTACGTTGTAACACGAAGGCTACAAAGATTCATCGTAATGCGTAAGACACTAAAGAAAAACTACCAGAATTCTGATACATTCATACTTACCTCAATTTCATTTTATTCGTGTTATAAACAAAATTAATTTGAATTTAGAATACAAAGCCATTCCACTCTTTTTTTCTGTATGAAATGACCAGTACTGAAGAACGGCAATTTCGTAGGTTATTATTACATACCTATTATTTGTACAGTTTTATATATATATTGAGTAAGGTAGGGTTATACTTTTGTAATCTATTATTGAATTTCCCTGTTTGGGTAACACGTTTTTTATTATTTTTTCTTGTTCTTTTTGTTTTCATTTATGTCACGTATGTTTTATTTTTACATTTTGTTTGTAGTAGTTATATCTTGTATTGTAAAGTTGTACACTATTTTATTATTGAATTAAACTGATTTACCTTACAGAGCGAGGATAGGTACACGATATTTTTATTCTACTGCTAAATTAGACACGTAGTTCTACTTGGCACTATTACTTTTAAGACCCTGGTCTTATCAGGATTATAATACATCCATACTTTCATACTAATTTATAAATTCGAAAGTAACTCTGTCGGTTTGTTACGTTTTCACGACCAAACGGCTGGATCGATCTTGATGTAACTTCCCGAGGAAATACTTGTAGGTTCTATGTGAAAGGACTTAAGACATTTTTACTTAGAAAACTTTTGTGATTTATTTCAATCATTATTGATCGAACGAAGCGAGATCTCCATATCGACGTGGGCAAATCGGCGTTGTATGTATGTATGTTTGTTTGTCCGAGGATAACTTTCGAAGCGTTGATCCGATCATCGTAAAATTTGATACATAGATAGGTAGTGATGGCACAATTTTGGTGTGACTAAATTAGCTAAAAATGTTGGGGGAGTTGTTGAGATATTGAGGTTCAAGAGGGGTAAAAAAAATTAAAATGAGACTATTAGGTCAAGTAGGACGTAAAATGAAAGGTCTTCATTAGGCCATTTGATCCCCGTTTTTATTTTTAGTTTAATCCTTGAAGTTTTTGAGTTATTAGCCATAATAAAAACAAAACTTTGACAAAATTCACAGGGTACAGCAGTGATCCCACAATGCTGAAATTTGGTATTCGTGTAGCTTTAGTAACACAAATATAGGCCAAAGTCTGAAACCCAGAATAACTACAATTTGTACCTCAAAAAAGAGTAACCAATTAACAAAAACTCCCGTTACCTGTAATTTGAATGAAATTGTAGGTAAAGTATCGTGGTTGTGTATATCGTGGCACTATTTTGATAGTCAAATATTACGAATAATATATTTTTGTTTTTATGGGAGACTCGCGAGATCTCAGTTCGGGGCGAACCACTAGTTTAATAACATGTTATCAGATTGTATTGAAATAAAATTCAGATAATCATAGACTACGCCGCAAGCCATGTGGTTAACATTACATGAACTCCCATTACCTGTAATTTGAATGAAACTGTAGGTCAAGTCAGTTGGGTTTAATTTCATGGCACTATTTTGATAAAAGGTACATAGGTACGCGATAAATACCCATTTTAATCAATAATTATGTACTGTGATCGCGAAAGTTTGAAAAATACTATTCTCATAGTCAAAGATTACAAATAATATTTTTTTGTTTTAATCGGAGACTCGCGAGATCTCAGTTCGGGGTGAACCACTAGCTATAAATACGGGATAATCGAAACGGATATCGTAAGGATATCGGTCGAAACACCGATAAGACGGTACGTGATAAATCCCGTATTTATAATAAGGACTTAAGACAGTTGTTTCCTTTATATTTTATCATTATAATAATAAAATATACGAATAGCGGTAAAAGCTTGTTCTGATATGACCGCTATTCAACCAAAGAGCTAACTAATAGCATTCGAGCATAGTTACTGTTGTAAAGTACACATTATATAAAGAGACGGGATAAATCGAAAATCTCGCTTCTTAAATCAATAGGTACATCTAGTTTAGTAAGTTTTAGGTTTGCTGTTTTTCTTCTCTATTGATGGCCTTATTGTAAAATCAGAACATGTAGAGACAGCAAAAATAATAAAGTTCAGTTCAGATCCACCCTGGGGCAAAACATGGTCTGTTTACTAAACTCCACAAAAGCGTTACTAAATTGGGTTAATATTATAATGTTTTATTTCATTGGATCGTTATAATGTGGTTTGTGTTTTGTATCCCTATCACTCGAATCGACTGAGATCTTATCCTAGACATGGTTAAGTAATGAAAAAATTACCTTAGGTAAGTTAGTTTAAGTTGGTAAGAAATTTGTGTTATTTCAATCGATTTGATATATTAACCTATGATAAGGTTAATTTTATAAAAATTCAGTGAAATAGTTCTCAACATATATATATTTTTTTATACATTTTACACCATATATACTTGAGCAGATTAATTTGGTCGCGGTCAGTCATGCGTTCAGCGTGCTATTTCAGCACTTTCATCATTGCGTTACCATTTCCGCTTATAAAGGTTTATTCATTTTTAATTTCTGACATTTATCAACAAGTACGCCAGTGTTTTTTTATTCTAACGAATATATCTTTTTTCTTTATAGTTTTCAGAAATTGTTTTGTAACCCAGTAAAATTGGATTTTCATTAACCATGTTCTTGAGAATTCCTAGTTAAGTCTGTTTTCTGAATTTCGGTACGGTTTCAGGAATTGTTTTGGTTTATTTTGAGTTGTTGCAATGCTATGTACGTCTACATTACCTAATTATGAATCTGTAACTGTCAATAACGATCCTGTTTATTGAATTTGGTAATTCCGTATTTTAATTATGTATTATTTGATCAAATTACATTATGAGTAGTATTTTAGGTTATTGATCGAGCGAATCGAGATCTCTAAATCAACTTGGGCAAATCGGCGTTGTATGTATGTATGTTTGTTTGTCCGAGGATTTCTTTCGAAGCGTTTATCCGATCATCGTGAAATTTGGTATATAGGTAGTGTAAAGGACGATCAAAGACGGGGAAGGATCGAATCTAGATTTGAAATGTATTAGGTAGTTATAAGATCGAATCAGATTCAAATGTTAACAGGTAGCTAAGATTGTAACAGTTTAAACTTGTAAAGGTCAAAAGAGTGAGATAGCTACATGTAAGTCCCCGTCTAACTTTGCTGGAAACTTCGATGTATTAAGAATTGTATAACATGATTTGTGAAAGCGTGAATTACGATCCCCGCACCATGGCTAGGGCGAGGAGTAGTTTTGTATAAAGATAGACCGTTTTCAAGCAGAAATTTGTGATCATTCAAGAACGCGATTTATACCTTGTAAACTAGCAACTAAGAAGAAAAATAAATACAGTCCACTTTTGCACCGAGTCTATCAATGAAGCCTGGGTAGGACCTCTACAAGTTTTGGTCCTCCGACCCGGATAAGCCGTTCCTGAGACGACCGGACCAGTTGTTCCTGCGGAGCCGACAAGACCCGCTCCACTGGGTTTCAAGAAACAGTTACATCGTATAACCACTGAAGAGACGGCGCGGGCTTGAAGATCACCCAACGGTGCGACGAGCATCGTTGTCAAGACCGGCGCAAGGGCACGGGGTGCCTGAAGATCACCCAACGGTGCGACGTGCGACGTTGTCAAGACCGGCGCAAGGGCACGGGGTGCCTGAAGATAAGCCCGCGTCCGTTGAAGACAACCGAACGAGGACGTCACCCGAAGAGTGAAGACCCCCCGCCCCCTCACGTGGCTGGTCCACGGCCCGTTTATTCCGGCCACCTAACGGTGCCAAACGGTCGGAATAGCGGGTAAACGCCTTAGGGCGGTTTTAGTGTTAGTGTTAGGGACCGCTAGGTAGGTAGGGGCATCAAGTGCTGAAGAAGATGACCACCAGGAGCCCACCAGTGACGAGGGGGAAGAAGGCTGCACTTCGCGTCTACGAAGACTACCCCGCGTCCCCGTCCGAACCCGCGCTTCCGAATGCTCCCGTTGAGCCGCGACCCGCCGAAGCGGGACCCTCCTCCGCTCGCGTAGCGTCAGAGACGACCGCGCCCGCGCCCGCGACCGAGGTAGCACCGCGAGTGACCGCACACGCCGAGCCCGAACGCCGGCGTGCCCCGTCCGTCCGCTCGCAACGCTCCAGCGCCAGCGCGATGGCAAGGATACGGCAAATTGAATTTGAAGCTGAAGAACGACTTGCCGAGATTAAGAGGCAAGAGCTCCATATTCAAGCGGAACTTATAAGGAAGAGGTTGATTGCCGAAGTCGCTACAATACGGGAAGAAGATGAACAAGAAAGCATCCAGGGCACGGGTGCACGGAACGGGGCCCTAGACACAGAACACAGAATAGAAGACTGGCTCCAACGCCATCATAAACGGGGGGAGCCAGAACAACTGCGAGACAGATCACTCACGCTGGACCGAACGCGAGACAGAGGGATTGATCGATTAACGGAAGCCATAGAGAAGATGGCTCACCGTAGACCACCTCCGAGACAGACGTACGACCTACCTGTATTCGGAGGTGCTGCGGGGGATTGGCTACCGTTCAAGGCAGCCATGAAGGAATCGACGACCATCCACAAGATCTCATCGGCTGAGAATCTAGCGAGGCTTAGAACATGCCTGAAAGGCGAAGCCCGTCAAGCAGTGTCGGCTTTGTTATACACTGCAACCGAACCGGCAGTTATAATGAAGACTTTGGAGCAGTGTTACGGTCGCCCAGAGATGATTATAGACAACGCGTTAGAAGAGATTAAGAAGCTACCGCGACTGGGCGCGACCGCAGGCGAATTGAACGCTTTCGCCATCAAACTACAGAACGTAGTAACCGCCATCTCTTGTATGGACCAACGCGGCTACCTGCAGAACCCGATGTTTGCGCGACAGGTAGCCGAGAAGTTGACACCGCACATCCGATCAAAATGGTGCGACTATGCGGAGGAATTTGGCAGCCGAAATGAACCAGAAATATTGACGCTGTCCCAGTTCCTGATGAGAGAGGCAGATCGCGCAATGCGATACGCGTATACAGCTACGCCTTCGCAGAACACCTCAAAGGCCCGACCCATAGAGCAGCGACCCAGGGTGAACGAACGAAATCGTGGGTCGGTGTACGCTACACAGAACGCGGCATCGGAGAAGGAAGCCTCAACGAGTAAGAACGCAGCAACGGACAAGAATGAGTGCCGTTGCTGCGGGGGCAACCATAGAACCGTCGAGTGTAGAAAGCTCACGGCGATGCCAGTAGACAAGAGATGGGAATGGGCCAAAGAGACAGGCATATGTTTTCGCTGTCTGAGCAGCAAACATAGACGCTTTATGTGCAAGAGCAAGCGATGCGGAGTAGGTGAATGCACACGTCCGCATCACGCACTGTTACATGCGCCAAGAACAAGGAACGAGGGTGCCAGTGAGCAGGGCCAGACCGAAGAATCAGCCATCATTGCATCTGCGCATGTAACAGCAAGGAATCAAGTCCTACTGAAGGTGTGTCCAGTCGTGATTAAGGGCAGTAACGGCATGGAAATAAATACGTATGCGTTACTGGACGAAGGATCAACGATAACTCTGATCGATGAAGAGATCGCCGCGATGATCGGAACGGAAGGCCCGACAAAAGCCTTGAACATCGTGGGGGCTACGACTAGTCAGAGGGAACCCGAGAGCCGGGTAGTGGATATCGTGATCCGAGGACACAAGTCGGACTCACATCGGATCACAGCGCGCACTGTGAAGAACCTGACCTTAGGAAATCAACTCGTCAGTACCGATGTGTTAAAATACGCGCACTTAAGGAAACTCCGTCCAGAAGCCGTGTGCTATGCGTCAGCGAAGCCACGCATACTCATCGGGGCCGACAACTGGCATCTTATTGTGACGAGGAAGCTTCTGACAGGGAAGAGAACCCAGCCAGCTGCATCACTAACGCAGCTGGGATGGGTTATCCATGGATCAATCCCCAGGAGCACAATAAGACAGCAGGAGACGGTACTACACGTCCATACGTGCCAAGGTGTCCAGAACGGACATGCTTTGAACGACCAAGACGAGGAAATAAGCAAGCTCGTGAAAGCACACTTTGAGATAGATGCTTTGGGCGTTTCAATTAAAAGAAAGCCAAACGCAAAGGATGAGCGGGCTCAAAGCATTTTCGACAGAACAGCGAGACGAGTGAACGGTCGTTTTGAAGTGGGACTACCTTGGGCCAGCGATGAGGTGAAGATGCCGCCCAGCTACGACATGGCCATACGACGCTTACATGGGATCGAACGTAAGATGGACAGATCGCCGGAGTTTAGAAGTGCATACACCGCGCAAGTGGAGAAGCTGCTAGAAAAGGGATATGCAGAAAAAAGCGAGGAGGAACAGAGTCAGAACGAACGTCTCTGGTTTCTCCCTCACTTCGCGGTGACAAACCCCAACAAGCCGGGGAAGTTTAGAATGGTTTTCGATGCAGCCGCGCGTGCTAATAGAACATGTCTCAACGACGCGCTGCTGGACGGACCAGATCTACTACAGACATTACATGGCGTCTTGTTTCGCTTCAGAACGAAGCCGATCGCGGTCGCTGCGGACATTCGGGACATGTTCCTGAGGGTGACCATAAGACAAGAGGACCGTACAGCCCAACACTTTCTATGGCGCGGCGACAACCGAACAGATCCACCGCAGAAGTACACGATGAAGTCCATGATATTCGGAGCGAGAAGTTCTCCATTTCTGGCTCATAGCGTCAGGAACAGGAACGCGAAAGATCACGAGCGGACACACCCGCTAGCGTTTGACGCTATAACTCAGAACCACTACATGGACGACTGGGTGGACAGCTTTGAAACGGAAGAGATAGCCGCCAGAACTATAGCACAAGTGCAAGAGGTGCATCAACAAGCGGGTTTTGAACTTGCAAGCTGGAGCGCAAAGCGTGAAGGCTTACTGGATAGTATTACCCCGGAGAACCGAGCGCATGCACCAAACGAGCTAGCGGCCAATGCACATGTATATGGAAATCATAAGGCTGAGCGGTAGGATCAACGCCGCTACAGTACCGGATCACCGGAAGGATCCACCCATTCTGGACGGAGCGCACCGCTTATCACGTCTACTGATCAGGCGGGAACATGAGAAGAATAAGCACGCGGGCAGAGAACAGATCGTGAATAATCTGCGCCAGCGATTTTGGATACTGCGGTTGCGTCCGGCGGTCAGAACGGTTCTGAACGATTGTACGCTGTGTAAGATAAGGAGAGCGAACCCAAAGAAGCCAGTAAAGGGTGACTTGCCGAGGATGCGCCTAGAGATGAACACGAGGCCGCTCACTAACTGCGGCATCGATTGTTTCGGCCCTATGTGGGTAGCGATCGGGCGGCGCCGTGAGAAGCGATGGGGTATGCTCTTTACGTGTCTGGTAACGAGAGCTATACACGTGGAGCTTATAGCGAGTCTCAGCACCGACTCGGCTATTATGGCTATCAGGCGAATGGCTGCCCGACGGGGAACTCCTCGTACAATCGTGTCAGACAATGGAACGAACTTCCACGGATCGGAAGTGGAACTAAGAAAGGCGTACGAAGAATGGCTCCCAGGCCTAAAAGAGTACGCACTCAAACAGCAGATCGAGTGGCGGTACATCGACCCTGGTGCACCAAACCAGGGGGGAGCCTGGGAGCGAATGATAAAAACGGTGAAGAGAGCCCTAGCCATCACCTTAAATGAACGTGCCCCGCGAGAAGAGGTATTGAATACGCTAATGACAGAAATCGAGCACACCGTAAACTCGCGGCCTTTAACGCATGTACCCGTGGACCCAGAGGAAAAGGAAGCTTTAACGCCGAACCACTTTTTATTGGGGACGGCAGTAGGTTTGCCATATGTGGGAGACTGCGACGTAGCCGACAGAAGGACGTGGCGCGCCGCACAAGCTCTGGCAAACTCCTTTTGGAAGCGCTGGATCGACGAGTACTTGCCTACGTTGGCGCCGCGAGGCGACGTCAGAAGACAGCAAGAGAACATCAAAGAAGGGGACGTCGTCATAATCGCGGACGGTTTGCTACCTCGGAACGTATGGCCGCGGGGCCAGATCGAGCGCGTGATTACGGGTCCGGACGGAGTAGTTCGGAGCGCTGAGGTGCGGACGCGGGGAGGCGTTTTCCGGAGGCCAGCGAGAAGGTTGATCGTCCTCCCGATTGAATAAGAAGGCTGCGAGGATCTGCGCCGGGGGGAGACTGTAAAGGACGATCAAAGACGGGGAAGGATCGAATCTAGATTTGAAATGTATTAGGTAGTTATAAGATCGAATCAGATTCAAATGTTAACAGGTAGCTAAGATTGTAACAGTTTAAACTTGTAAAGGTCAAAAGAGTGAGATAGCTACATGTAAGTCCCCGTCTAACTTTGCTGGAAACTTCGATGTATTAAGAATTGTATAACATGATTTGTGAAAGCGTGAATTACGATCCCCGCACCATGGCTAGGGCGAGGAGTAGTTTTGTATAAAGATAGACCGTTTTCAAGCAGAAATTTGTGATCATTCAAGAACGCGATTTATACCTTGTAAACTAGCAACTAAGAAGAAAAATAAATACAGTCCACTTTTGCACCGAGTCTATCAATGAAGCCTGGGTAGGACCTCTACAGGTAGGTAATGGTGGCACATTTTGGTGTGACTCAATGAGCTAAAAATTT
The DNA here is from genome assembly GCA_963924445.1 of Philereme transversata. NCBI lineage: Eukaryota > Metazoa > Arthropoda > Insecta > Lepidoptera > Geometridae > Philereme > Philereme transversata. Next base: position 14,511,078 of record OZ004353.1, read on the forward strand.
TGGGGGGTTGTTGAGATATTGAGGTTCAAGAGGGGTAAAAAAAAAATGAAAATGAGACTATTAGGTCAAGTGAGACGTCAAATGAAAGGTAAATTTCGACCCCGTTTTTACCTTTAGTAAAGTTTTTGTAGTTTTTGAGTTATTAGCCATAATAAAAACAAAACTTTGACAAAATTCAAAGGGCACACCAGTGACCCCACAGTACTGTAATTTGGTATGCGTGTAGCTTAAGTATCACAAATATAGGCAAAAGTCTGAAATCTAGAATAACTGCAATTTGTGCCCCAAAAAAGTATAACCAGTTAACATGAACTCCCGTTACCTGTAATTTGAACCTGTAGGTTAAGTTTTTTGGTTATTTATTTCGTGGCACTATTTTGATAGTCAAAGATTACGAATATTTTTTTTTGTTTTTATGGTAGACTCGCGTGATCTCAGTTCGGGGCGAACCACTACTAGTAATTTAAAAATTTAATTTGCTCTGTTAATTACACTGTTAATTAAGTGTTATTCTCTAGTTATAATAATGATATTTTGTTGAGACCAAATTTTGACTGGTTATACATACAATCGATTATGTACCTAGCTTTTCGTAATGGTCATTATTTCATGAGTATTTGACGATAATTTGGTAAAATAAAGAACGATTTATAAAACGAACTTTAAAGTTTCATATCATCGCAATTAAACAACAAAGGAAACAGAATTCCTACTTTTGTGGCATTTGCGTTTTACTAAGTACACAAATCTGTGAATTAGTGTTATAAATAAAACTTGTCAGGGCGTGTCAAGCCATGATCTCTTAAGGGCCCCAATTTTCGTTTCGGGGTCCTAAAAACACAACAGTATCTTATCATAATTTGTATCAGGGCTCTATTGAAACTATTATTTTTATTTTAAATGTGCCCCAAGACCAAAAATTCAGAAAAACCTTATATGTTCTATTACCCTCACTTGGAAGCGCTATAAAAAATTACTGAAATTTTCTCCAAGACAGAGCCTTAAAAATTTTATGGACTGATTCAAGCAGTAACTCTTGTTCCAAAATTTAAAATTAAGTCCTTTAAACGTTTTGGTGAAGATGAAACTTAATATTTAGTATCTATAAGTCATATGTGTATAAGTCAGCTGTGGGTTAAATAGATAACTCTTAACTTAGAAACTAAAATGTGGTTCTACGATTTTTGTTAGATATTTTAGCGATAAGGTCGCCTATATTGGCGACCTCTCGTAAAATCTCGTTCAGTCAACCTTTGGATAGACTGGATTAAAAAGAACGTGGGAGCGGAGGCTGTAGTATTCATTAATGTAGGTATCTTCCTGTTAATTTATGTTTCGGCCCTGAACCATAAACAAACATGCCAGAAACTTTTAGAGTAGAATGAAGTAGTCACCTTCGTTTTCGACGCTTTAATTCCCGTTCCCTTTTTCAGCATCGACGTATCGATAAGCCCCACGGGCTTGAGACCGTCAATATTATTATTCCAACAACCGGAAGTCTTATAAACGATTTTGGAGCTTCGTCGCCTTATGTCATGTCGCGCACCGCATGCTCTTGACGTGGCAGTTCAAATTAACTCATTTTGACACTCAGCCCTTCTACACGTAAGAGTTCTTTTTCTAGAAAACTGTGCTATTGCTATAATTTGTACTTGCTTTTACAAATCTGGTCATCACAGTTAGTATTTGTGTAAAAAGAATGAAATGGATTGAGCAATCATTTTGATTATCTGCTAAGGCTAAGGAATCCATAGATTTGGTTTGTATATAGATTTATAAGTATTATAAGTAGTGGAATACGATTAATATGGAAGTCTCTCACGCCACATCGACCAAAACAAAAGCAACTAGCCACATTTCTATACACGACTGGCCTAAGACCATCAAAGCGCTTCGTCAAGACCACACCACGCCAACTTTCAAAGTCTAGAACACGGACGCCGAGTAGTCAGACTTTCAGTTTTTTACAAGATTCATTTTGGTAAATGTGCGCAAGATCTTCATGACCTTATCCCTCCTTCCCCTTCCACCACCGGACAAGCAGACGTACCGAGAAGTACCACCCATACGTCGGCATACCACCTTGCCGTACCAAACGATTTGCTTCAACTTTTCTTGTTAGCACAAGTAAGGAGTGGAACTCACTTCCGGCGTATATTTTTCCGGACAAATATAATCTCGGAGTCTTCAAGTCCAGAGTGAATAGGTTCTTTCTAGGCAAGCGTGCTCCATCTTCGCTCCCACCATCACTTACCATCAGGTGAGGTAGTGGTCAAGCGCTTGTCTATCATCACTAAAAAAATAACCTACAGAATTCTTACATTATAATCCATGCAAGAAATCCTCAATAACTTAATTTCCCGCTCAGCTAATCTCGCGTCTCCCATTTCCCTTCTCAACTTTTATTCATTAAAATTGTTCAATAAACACGCTACGAAGGCTTTGGATAATTGATCACGTCTTTTTGCTGGGGCGTGCTATCCGACAGATTTAACTGATCTTATCCATATTTGAATGAGTTTCAAAAACCTTGGGAGTCATTGGTTTTGTCCTCACCTGAATAAGCTCAACTTACAAGAATGTTTACAAGCAGTTTAGACGAAACTTTTCGCAATAAAACTCGAAGTTAAATAGGTTTCTTTGCAGGTGTAAGAACCCCTATATGTAAGTTTGGTTAGATACCGATGATCAGTCATTTTTAAAAGGCTATCTGTACCAAAACTGCTAGAATAGAACTGTTTAAGCAACCAATGAAAAATCTTATTAATTTCAGTAGAAGTAAAACATGTGATGTTCTATAGACTATTTTAGGGATCAAATGAACAACCATTACGATTCAGGTATCGAAACCAAAGTTCTAATATCAATTTGTCCGTGAGATAAGTTTTATATAGAATCACACCGCTAGTGGTGTGTAATCGAGCAGGGATTAAAGGGGGAAGGAAAGGGGGAAGGAAAGGAGGGAAGGAGAAAGGGAAGGGAAAGGTTCGGACATCTGTGAGTCAGTCCATTGCGCGTGAGTTGCGGAAACACGCAGTCATTAATTATCCCAGTTAGGGGAAGGACACAATGCAACAATAGACCAAAGTTATGTGGGTCAAATTAACCTGAAACCCTTTTTGGGGAAAGCGTAGTTGTTGCCTTTATTTCAATTATAAATTAGAAGTTATCTATTAGGGCAGTAACTTTGTGGTTATGATTTTGTAAACTGAAATAGCGAGACAAATAAATCTGTTAAGCAACTCGTGAATATAAATCGTTTAAGATTTTTTTTTGAAGATGATATTATTGTTTATATTAATAAACGTTACTAAACTACAAACATACTATAACCAAATATTTATGGCATTTTCTTATAAACATTAAATGTTTTTTCCGTGTTTTTCCGAAGAAACCACAGAAACATAAGTGGGTAGTTTTATCAAAATGTCAATCGCAATGAATAAATAAATTAACCAATTGAAAAGGGAGATAAAAGTGCGGGCAGCTCAGAGGAAAATGTGGAGCATATTATGATAAAGCCTATTATACTCGCAGTTTCATAATAAAATAAAACGCAATTCGTTCGTATGCGTAAATAAGAGTGGCTTAAATTCGTACTTCTTACTATAAATATTTTGAATACCATTTAGTTTTCATATCTTCGTACTAGTTTCTCTAAGGTTATTATTATTAATTGCTAAGGATATAAGGCGATCTACTTTTATTTGTATTTATGCCCCAGGAAAAAGGCCCATCTTAAAACCTGCCCATCTAATCCATAAGCTGTCTTGAAGAATTCGCTCTTTTTGCGATATGACCTCCCATTGCATTTAATATTTACTTCATTGTTTATTATTATTTAATTGCGTGTAATAAAGTGTACAATACATAATTTTCATTCATTCATTTATTATCTACAAGCTTCCGCCCGCGGTTTCGCACTCGTGGTTTATCAATAAAAAGTAGCCTTTGAAATTGAAATCCATTCAGTAGTTTTTCCACGAATGAGTAACAAACATCCACACATACATCCATACAAACTTTCGCGTTTATAATATTAGTGGTATTAATAGGCAATTGTAGAAACTTGCACGTACAGATTTTTGATGTTGTGGGCAAAGCTTTACGTTTGCCAAAACAGTCTACATCCGCCCAACAATCCCAACAAGCCACGATAATGCCAAACTTACTAATTACATACCCTTGTTAATCGATCGGAACTATAAATACCCGAGTGAACCAAAATTGTAACTAATATAATAAATAAACTCTTCTAAATAAACATTTACGATGTTATTTTGGTTCCGTACGGCTTGTTATTTTAATTCTGCACATTTCATCCAGCGCTGTTTAATGCATGGAATTAAGCCGTTATTGTTTTAGCTTGGAAGGAGTGTGGTATTAGTGAAAGCTCGCAAAATTATTCATTGTTATAATTACGGGATTTATCACGTACCGTTTTATCGGTTTATCGAGGCGAGACGCGTTACGTAGCGGATCGCACTCAACCTGTTGAAGGTTCACGAATTGAATCGAAGATTGTTCGATCGTAACACCGATAAAACTGTACGTGATAAATCCCGTAATAACTAGTTGCTAATGCGCAGTGGTCGAAGTTCAGCCGCAATTCATAAATATTTCATTTTAAGCTTATTTTTTACATCCGCTTTTTACATTTACATCAATAATGTAAATAAATGAAAAATATCTCGCACGGAGGAGTGTGAGATTTGGCATAGGTAAAGTTGATATGAAAACTTTAACCATGCCAAATCTCACACTCCTCTGTGCATGATTTTTTTCTTTTTTATTGATAGCTTGACCACTACCTCACCTGGTGGTAAGTGATGGTTAATACGCTTAAAAAGGGGTACATAGTTTTCTCTTCTCGTATTAATATATAGATGATTGAAATAGATCACGTTTTTAACAAAATTATTGCAAATAGCTTGTAAAGTGTAATCAAGAATAATCAGAATAATTAATTTATTGGTAAAATAATTAACAAGTCAATTTAAATAAATTACTTATTAAAATAATAAACAACACATTGACTAATTAATAGAATAATAATAATAATATCAGCAACAATAATTATAAAAATCAAAATTAGCGGACTTTGCAGACAAAATCCTCAACATTGTAGAACGTCCTCTCGATGCGCCATGATTTTAATTTGGATTTAAATGTTGTAAAGCTTGGTGCCTCAATAACATGCTCTGGAAGCCAGCATACTTATGTAGATATAAATATAGCTAACCTAAGCTATGTAGCTTAGTTTTATAGCATATTTTATATCTAACTTTAGTTAATAGGTATGTTATGAAAAAGTTATTTGTCACCAACACCTGTAAGTAACTAATTTGAATCATGTATCTTTTTGTATTAAGTTTTAAGTTCTTGGAAGAAAGCATATCACCACACTAATATTATACATACATTTGAAGGTAACACTGTTTCTTTGTCTTTTTGTTACGTTTTCACGATTAAATGGATGAACCAATTCCGACGAGATTTGGTATAGATAGATATATAGATAGGTTTACCAATATATTATTAGACAAGATATGACCTCGATTAAGACGTAAGCTACTTTTTATCGACAAACCACGCGTGTTTAGCCGCAGGCAGAAGCTAGTAATCCATAAGCCAAGTTACTGCATAACATTTGTTTTATTTTTGAATGATTCTAAATCTTTTGTAAAAACATCGAGCTAACTTAATGACTTACGTGGCGCAGTAGGTGAATAGTCGGCTGAGACGCAGGAGGTTGCGGCTTTGATTCCCACCTCGTAACAAATGTTTGTGTGATCTACAGATATTTGTTCCGGGTCTGGTTGTTCTCTATATTAGAAGTATGTATTTACAAAAAAAAGCGTATAAGTATTCTATATGTTATTTGGTTCTAGTTTGGGGCTAGATGGCGCTGGGTGAAATGTGCAGAATTAAAAAAATACCACCGAGTCTACTACGTAGACAATAAGTAAATTCTGACAAAATTTAAAAACCCCGACCTCTCTTTTTGCGTTGGAGGTTAAAACCTGATATAGCTAAGAACCATCCCAGTTAAATTAGCTTTCTATTAAAAGACCCGCGTCCGAATCGGTCCATCCGTTTGGGAACTACAATGCCATAGACAGACAGACAGACAGACATACAGACAGACATGGACGTCAAACTTATAACACCCCTCTTTTCGCGTAAAACAACACAGCTCAATCATGTTGAACAAACAAAATAAATTGAAAAATGATTTCTCAAACAGCAAACTCATCAAAACAACAAACCGTTCAGATAAAGTCCAACTAAATAAATAATTCCCTAGCGAATACGTCTTTAGTAGTCAATTTCACACGTCAGCGCTCTGGCTAGTAAAAGTAAACCTTATTTCAATTCATCCTGTGAAAACTTACAAACAAGTTTCCTCAGGGGCAATCAAATTAGAAGGCATTTTATGTCCACGACAGTTAAAACGCGAGTTTGGGACTTTAATAACTTCGGAAGACTTTCTGCAAATATACAGTTTTTGCTATAGTTTTTTAGGATTACTGTTAATGGAAAACCTTTATTATATTAAATTATACTAGATAATCTGGCATGCTAAGCTAAAAGCTTAGACTTTATAAGTAAGCCCTTAAATAAAATAAGGACGATGTCAGAAAAAACGTCATAAGGTTAAGTTAGGCAAAAAATACATCCATACTAATATTATAAATTTTAAAGTAACTCTGTCTCTCTGTCTGTTTGTTTGTACGTTTTCACGTAAATAGATACCTGGGTTGAATTATAGGTTACTTTTTATTAAAAACCACGCGTGCGAAGCCGCGGCCGGAAGCTTGTACTAATTATAAGTACCTATACATAAACACGTCTAATTTTGCCGTTTTTAATGTAGCAACACGGCGGCGGTAATACCAATACAATATCGCAAGCGTGTTCACGCCCATCTCGTCTGAATTTTTGTTTTAATCTGCCCAATCTATACCGCTCGTTGCTTTACCGCAAAAAACGGGATGCAAACTGTGTGTGAAACACACCAGTGGTTTTCGCGGGATTCAGTAAAAAACCGTTCCCGCAGAACTGGATGGCCGTGGGAAAGGGCTGTTATAGATGGTACTGACCCGTGCGCCTGCTTGTTCTTTGATGGAAAGGAGATGGCGGGATCAGATCGTTCCTGCGCACTTTCCCCAAAATGTATCACCTAAAAGTAGTAACAAACATACTGTACACATTTAGTAGTTTTGTGAGTAAAAATGACACTAAGATAAGTTAGACCAGGGATTCCCAAAGTGGTCGATATCGACCCCTTGGGGTCAAAATCGGTTTGCGAGGGGTTGACATAATTTTTTTTTCGTTGCGAATTTAATGTTTTTTCAAAAAATAATTACCTACATGATGAGTATTGTTACGTAATTTGTATTTATTAATAATTATTAATTACACTTGATATTTACTGAATTTTATGTCTAATTGTTTTGTTAAAATTTGATAAGAAAATGATGTCAAGTTTACTTATATAACAAACTGCAAAGTTTTTAAATTGGTAAGTATTTTGTATCAATAGAAAGAGCTAGGATTTTTTAAAGTAATTTGACTATAGGGGTCTGTGGTATCAGTACATTTTGGAAAAGGGGTCTCTTGCCCAAAATAGTTTGGGAATCCCTGAGTTAGACCAACTTAACGTTAATCACGCTGTTTGTCAAAATCAATTATTTCAGTAACAAAGAAGTCTTAATAAAATATTTGATTTTATACATATATAGAACATAATATAATCAGAAGCTTTTATGAAAAGTGTAGAAAAAGGATTTGGGGTATAATTACCTACCTACTGGAATAGATGAAAGCCTATCGTTTTGTTGTTGCTGCCACATAATTGATATTTGTTGAGTCACTGAATCAAACCATTTTGATGACCAATTAACATGTTCACCAACTAGTTCAAAAATGTTTATGAAATCCAATTATATCACCATACCTACATAGAAGAATAATCAATATTCAGTTTGTACGCGTCTTCTCCGTAGAACATTTTCATAAAAATCAGAGTGAATCTAGAAATATTATATTTTTGTATAGGGAAAAACGTTACATTATGTGATTTTCGTGTCTAAAAAGTGACAAGCCAAGGTTGTCTGAATGAAATTGTTGTTGAAATAGCCAATTGTATTGCTGTTCGTTAGTCTCGCTTAAACTCAAAAACGGCTAGACCGATTCTAATGATTTTTGTGTGTGTGATTGAGTGGGTCTCGATGGTTTAAAATTAGATTCACAATTGGATCCGGTGGGTGCCGCTGTTGTAGAAATCCAGGAAACTGCGGACGAAGTCGCGGGGATACAACTAGTTTTTTTATAAAAAAATATTTTCTATTTCTTTCTGTGTATCTGCACAAGTCTTGTGAAAGAAAATTATCAACATTACAAAATTCTTCCGTGCGCTGCGATGTGTCGCGATATCGTTTTCATTTTATGGAAATTCAGCTACCGCCCGCGGCTTCACTTGCGAGGTTTGTCAATAAAAGTCTCTTTCTCGAAATTGGTTCGTCCAATCGTGAAAAAGGAACAAACAGACAAAGGAAAAGAGAGAGTTACTTTCGAATTTATAATATTAAGTATGGATTAACAATTTTATTCTTAAAGGTCTGCAGATAGAATATGAACCTATTTAAATCTAATTATTACAATGCATTTTTTATACCATGAGTCGGTACCTCTGTCATTTTTAAAATACGTAGGTATTGAGTTTATATTAGGTATTTAGGTATTATGTGATAAGTAGTTAGTTATTATGTTATTATTTAGTGATGTTAATTTTATTTTTATATTTTATTTAGATCCCAATTTCTTAGTATGTTATAACTAAGGTTTTATATTGTACCTACGTCAGAAAAGGCCTAATCTGTTGATACTAATAAAAAATGTAAGATCTGTGTACTCAGTTTATACTAAATTTTATTGCTTTATCTTTTTATTACTATGCAATAGGTTATACTGTTAACACATACATTGGGTTGGAGACTAGCTCGTACAAGCTTATTGCATTCTCGCGTGTAACTAAACCACTGAGTACTGCTTTGATCTATGAAAAATAATTTAAATAAAAAACCTGACAGTGCCTTGTTAAAGACTTTCTTAAATAAAGCCACACAAAGCAGCAAATAAATAATCCCCCGCGAAACCAAATTTGATATAATTAATAACAAGCGCATAAAATATTGGTTATTTCTCGAGTTACAAACGAATCGACATTAATTCCGCGAAGCTATTGAAGCTGGCTTTCAACGTACCAGCGAGTTGCGAACGTTGATAAATTTTACACATCTGTCAAATGGTAAGAATTACGAGTATATGCGCGTATTCACTAGGAAACTAATATCACGGTATTGCTAGAAAATTCGTGCAGTGTTGCCGCACTTCGTGTGCGGCGCTAGGCGTCTAGTCTTTGCGACATAACTAGTCATGTGGTTGTCTGTTGTCTCTGGCATTATCAGAAAGCCTAACATGAAACTACTAAGACATAATTGATCGAGCGAAGCGAGATCTCTAAATACACTTGGCCAAACCGGCGTTGTATGTACCTACATATGTATGTTTGTTTGTCCGAGAATAACTTTCGAAGCGTTGATCCGATCATCGTGAAATTTGATACATAGGTAGGTAGTAATGGCAGAATTTTGGTGCGACTAAATGAGCTTAAAATGTTGGGGCGTTGTTGAGATATTGGGTTTCAAGAGGGGTAAAAAAAAATGATACTATTGGGTCAAGAGGGACGTCAAATGAAAGGTCTTTATTATTACATTTAGACTCCGTTTTTATTTTTAGTAGAGTCCTTATAATTTTTGAGTTATTAGCCATAATAAAAACTGAACTTTGACAAAATTCACAGGGTACACCAGAGATAATATATAGGCAAAAGTCTGAAATCCCGAATAACTGCAATTTGTACCCCAAAAAAGACTAACCAAATTACATGAACTCCCGCTACCTGTAATTTGAATGAAACTGTGGGTCAAGTTAGATGATTATGTATTTCATGGCACTATTTTGATAGTCAAAGATTACAAAAAATATTTTTTTGTTTATTAGGAGACTCGCGAGATCTCAGTTTGGGGCGAACCACTAGTTAATAAACAGCATTTATTGAGGAACAACAAATATAAAATCATGTGTACTGTTTGCAACGATGATACCTGTTTAAGTATAAACACTGTGTTACAGACACCAACGCCCTTCTCCTTTACGGCAATGAGTTCCAACCAGGTAAATGTTACATAAACAAAAACTAAACTGAAAATTAAAGTTTTATTCCAACAGATCAGAAGGATCTGCGTAGATGTGTGTGAGACTAAAGGAATTTTTGCCAATGACGACCATGTCGTCTGATGAAAATAGTACAACAGCTACTCCCAAAATAATGTCCTAATACTGCGTCCTCTGAACCTGTCGCCGATATAAAACGATTTATTTTTTACCTTACAACTACTTTACAAGATTTAGTTAAAGGTGCGGTTACAGGATTTGAATCAGTGTTTAAACTCAGACATGCTAATGATACTCAAAACTTCGAGAACTTTTGACGATCTCCTTTGCGACACTTAAAAAGTTTGTTTGAAAAAGTTGCCAAGTGTGTATGAGTCCTTACAGCAACAATGTTGGATTGCGACTCGCAAGCATCCAAAGTACGATACTAAAACAGCTTTTATTACACTTCTAATTCGTAATATAGATAAATGGTAGATGTACGTCGCCGGTTTATCACACTCATTACCAGGAGTTTATGGGAGTTGCATAGATTTTAAACACTGATTTTGGGCTTGAGAAGGGTCGAAAATACGACGTGTACTTTACTGTGAAAATAATAAGAAAAGGACTCATCATGATCATATCAGCTGAATAATGACCAACTTATGTGGCGGCAGGCAGCAATCATTATGTTTGTTTTTTGTAAGATACTTTGTAGTGAAAAATGTATTTTTTATAAACGAGTTTTGAAATAAATGTGTGAATCATAATAATAAATATTGCTGGACATTTCACACAACCCTATCTAGCCCCAAACTAAACAGAGCTTGTACTATGGGAACCAGGTAACTGATATAATACTTATATACTGTTTTTTTTGTAAATACATACTTATATTAGAAATAGAAAAACATCCAGATTCGGAACAAATATTTGTAGATCATGAAAACATTTGTTCCGCGGCGGGTATCAAACCCGCTACCTCCTGCGTCTCGTGCGTAGCCTCCACTCGTCAATCTTTGTGCAAAATTAAAGATCATAATTGATATAAATTTAGGTAAAACCCTTTAAACTAAGAAACGATGTTTCCATAAGTACATACGTAACATAAAATAATATTTCTCAGAAATTTACTAGTTTACTCTTTCAACTTCATCGCAATCAGGACGCTCTTCCCAACTTTTTATATTCAACGTTTTGAAAATCTTCAGCAAACTTCCTAGACCGAGTTAATTGTGTTTCTCGGGACGCAGTTTATGTAGTAGCTACTTCCGGAGGTAACAACAGTTAACCTACAGGAAAGCTCGCTAATGAAAAAGCACCTGAAGTAGTGCTCGGAACTAACAATTTATTGCCAGCACTTAGCAGCCCATCCACTAACATACGCGTTAAGTCAGATACTAAAGTAGCCACTAGCTTAGAACAACACATCTTCCCTGCGATATGTTTATTTACGTATCTATTGAGGATAGCGAACATTTCATTGGGTAAACATTTTTTAATTACTTATGCTCTGAAAGTTGGTCATTGTAAACTCGATTCGTCTCCGTAAATGCGATTTATTGCCCTAGGGTTGCAAGTAAATTTGAAAATAGAATGAGGCTCATTGCGTTCATAATAAGCTAAAATGAAATACAGGCTCCATGACCAATCCTTATTTATATTTAAAAATGATTTATTTTATTATTTATATTTATAAATCCTGAAATTAAATATAACTTCCATGACAAATCCTTATTTCTAATAAATGAAAGGGGGGTTTTTTACTACTAGACTATTATTATTGTCGAGTCTAGCAGATACTTCTAATTTTATTTATTATTATTATTATTTTTTATAAATATCTTTTGTTTAAGTATTTAATTTATCTTGTAAAATTTGTATCTCACTATTGCCATCATAATTTAATTCTACCAATGTGACATCGTAGTTAAGTTAATTATGTTTAATGGATTTTTTCTTTTTATTATTATACTGACATATGATTTGTCAAAAGATGAAATAAATGAATTTATGAAATTTAAAAAACAATGGATACCGGGAAAGCAAGTTTTCTTTTTAGCAACAAAATTGTCTGCTATCTACCAAAACACAAATAAATTGAAGAGTAACTCGTTCAAATCCTCACAAATCCAAATCAATCAGCTTCTACCGGCGTTACAAAACATTGTGCTGAATTGGGCCTAAGCTCAGCCTCGAGCATAAAGAAAAAGCTTATCTACAAGTATTCCTTAGAGATTACAAGAACGTCTCCGTAAAGGAAAAATTCAGTGCGCAAACGTAATAAGTCAACATCGCTCCCTACATCGCTACAGCGGTGATTCACGAATCAATTTACATAATACACGTAGCTATAGACCACAGATTGATCTAGACTACGCAAGTGGGAAAAACGACTTAATATTCGGTGTTTACATATTCGCATTCGGCAATTATTTTTTTGTCTAAACTGACTTTCTCATTTAAGCTTCATCAGAGGCCAACAGTGGCCTCTGAGGCCGATGCAGCCTAACCGAAATTTTGGCGAACGCAGAGAGCGCTCAGCCCAGTAACTTAAGTACGAACCTCGGCTTGGGCCGTAACCAGGCAAGGGATCGGCATGAAACGCCCAGGTACATGTCCGTACATTATGTAGGCGGCAACTGAAGGGACTCGTCAAACCCTTCGACGTGGTCGGTGTATCTGTGAAGTGTTTGCGAGTGTCGAGTGTCGAGAGTAGAACACTTTGAAATCGCCTCCGCGTTAGTGGAAGTGATATCTCTGCTCGTAGATGGCCGATGCGACCGACCGTTTACACTGAGGGTGCACATTCGCACTCGCTATTCGCGGACAAAACGAGTGACAAGCGTATCGATTACACAAGTGCGTTCGTGTGAATGTGTAAATATAATGATAAAGTTTGCTAAGAGCTGTTTATAGAAGGCTTCACAAGATGTGGGGGAGGGGGGAGGCCTGTGATCACCAGAGGACGCGTCTTTATTTCTTGCCTTCTTTACGCCTTATCCAGAAAGCCTTATAGATACGACGTGGCAATAGTTAGTATTCTTTAGTTATACGTTGCTAACTGCCGTCTACTTGCGACAATCTGCTGAATACCACTGCGAAATACAAAAATACATCATTATGTTATTATTAACTAAAACTGTTTGAGTTAGTGGTTAGCAGAGATATTAGCAATATTTCGTTTATAATCGGTAAGTACAGTCAGCGACGTCATATCGTTGATAAACATTTTGTGATTTTACAATGGAAGTTTCAAGAACAGGAAATTATGTTTTTGAACTATATAAATAATTTGATACAATCGATTGACACCATTGCCTTTAAACTGCAGATTTATTGCACTTTAAGATTTCCATTAAATCAAATATATAAAAAATATGCCCCGTTTTTTTCATAAGGCAATCTTGCATTGTCTAGTTCAATATGTGGTCTGTGGACGTAGTGAACGGGTATACTCGAATTTAAAAATCAGTGACGCAAGAACGGTTTGAGAGATAAAGTTATCCAGATTTTATCCGTTACTCTTCCCTTAGGCGGTGGCCTGCCAGTATTAGCAGCAGAGCTAGTATATTTTTTCATCGGGATTCTGAGTTGGACTCATTAGTGCTTGAACTCATATCGTAGCAGATAACTTTTCAGATACCAACTTACGTCATTAGATTTGGCTATCTGGATAAAGATTATGTGATAAAGATATGATGAAATCTATCATAATATGAATCAAAGTCCTGGCTGACTGACATATTATACAGGGTTACAGGAAAAATCGTGCTAGATCCGTTAAGGGCGTGGAGTACCCATCATTTCTGACTTATTTCACTATGAAACACCCTACCCTAAACTTAACCCTTTTCGAGATATTCGACTTTTAATTTTTTTATTGAAAATTGCCGATTTTTAGGCTACTAAATTTATTTTTGGTTATTTTGTGTATCTTATTATTATTATTATTGCATTTTTACATGTGTAATAAGATGCTTTAGGACGTCTATCATTAAAATAGTGCATAAGTGAATTGAATAGACCGTAGTAGACAAGTGAAAGTTAAGAAATAAAAAAAAATATTAGAAAGTTTATTTTTCTCTAAGGGATATCTAAAAAAAATATTATGGCAATTGTTCGGCAGATGTTTTTTAAAATATCTACGTTTCATCAGCTATCTAACGAGGTATAATAATCTAGGGTTTTATTCAAATGCATTGAAAAAAATTTAGTTTTATAGGCGACAGTCGAGAAGAAAATTTATACTTAGCCCTAAAAAGTAAAATAAAATAATAGGTAAGCATGAAATGTCATTTATTAAAGATTTTCACACAACTTTTTCTTATTCTACAGTTCATGTTCAACATGGCCGCCTCTATTTCTGATACATTGTCGCATCCTTCTACGGAGACCAGTCTTTACTACTCCAGTGGTTAACGTGGTCCTCATTTTATTGGCTGCATCCACAATCCTTTCTCGTAAGTCTTCCACAGACGAAACTGGATTCGGCTCGCTGTACACAAGACTTTTCATGCACCCCCACACGTGAAAATCCATGGGGGTTAGGTCCGGACTTCTTGCTGGCCATGGCAACGGTCCACCTCGTCCTATCCATTTGTTTGGATAATTTGTGTCCAGCCAGTCTCTGACACTTCTCCTGAAATAGGCAGGGCAGCCATCGTGTTGGAACCACATGTCCCTGATCAGGTTGAGTGGCAGATCATCCAGCAAATCACTTAAGTCTGCTCTCAGGAAATTTTCGTAGCTTTCCCCATTTAGATTATCCGGGAGAAAGTAAGGTCCAATCAAATGATTGGAGATAATGCCCATCCACACATTCACGCTGAATCTTCGTTGGGACCCCTTCACTCTTTTCTTATTGGGATTCCTTAGCTCTTTTGGGGCTCAGTAATGGGCGTTGTGATAGTTAGTTATGCCATCTTTATCAAATTTGGACTCATCCGTCCACAAGATATTTCTTAGAAAATCTGGGTCTTCTACGTCCCAACTACTTTTTTTCCACGAAATGTAATACAAACTTTAGATTGTTATACCTCGTTAGATAGCTGATGAAACGTAGATATTTTAAAAAACATCTGGCGAACCATTGCCATAATATTTTTTTTAGATATCCCTTAGAGAAAAATAAACTTTCTAATATTTTTTTTTATTTCTTAACTTTCACTTGTCTACTACGGTCTATTCAATTAACTTATGCACTATTTTAATGATTGAAGTCCTAAAGCATCTTATTACACATGTAAAAATGCAATAATATTAATAATAAGATACACAAAATAAACAAAAATAAATTTAGTAGCCTAAAAATCGGCAATTTTCAATAAAAAAATTAAAAGTCGAATATCTCGAAAAGGGTTAAGTTTAGGGTAGGGTGTTTCGTAGTGAAATAAGTCAGAAATGATGGGTACTCCACGCCCTTAACGGATCTAGCACGATTTTTCCTGTAACCCTGTATACAACGCACAGCCTAAACCGCTGATCCTATTAGTCTTGAAATTTGGAAGGTATGCGCTTCGGGGGATTTTTCAAAGTTCTGCCCCTAAGAGGGTAAAAAGAGATCTTTACGTGTATGAAAAACTATAAACCTGAAACTTGGCAAAAATATCCTACAAAATAAATAAGAGAAATGGTATTTTTTTGTTTTACAAAAATCAAAAGGGTGTAGCAGTTTGTATTGCAAGGCATTATTCCTGGGGTTAATAAACGTAAAACTTTGCATAAATGCTTATCAAAATACATATCAAACTAAGGGATGGTTTTTTTTTGAAATTACCCCCTAGGGTTGAAAAGGTACTCGTATGTTATCTTCTAATATATAAAAATCTCGTGTCACGGTTTTAGTGGTCCCACTCCTTCGAAACGGGTCGACCGATTTTAATGAATTTTTTTTTGTATATTGGGTAGCTATGAGAATAGGTCGTAAAGTATTTTCATCCTCCTACCCCCACCTCCCCCCCATTTTTTAAACGCGATTTTAGTGTTTTTGTATGCACAATAATCCAAAGATCCTTAAACGGTCGTTCATTGACGTGAAGTAATTTACATGAAGTGTCGGGTCACTTTGATATTTCATTTTTTTTCGTTCATTTCATTTCATTCGTCGTAATGGCTGCACCGATTTCGATGAAATTTGGTATATACTTAGATTATAACCTGGATTACCACATAGGCTACCTTTTATCCCATAAATCAATTCCCATGGAATAAAAATGGAATGTCAAGTCGAGTTGCAACAGTGAGTTTAGCTTTATTTCTAGGTTACCTACACATTTAGTAGTGTAACGCGTACGAAGTCGCGGGCAACATCTAGTAATTTATATGGCAGAACAACGTTTTCTGGGTCAGCTAGTAGTTCTTCTATAAAACATTATTTGTTGGGTTTATGAACGTATAACTTCACTTAAATTGATTTACGTGATGATTGAATATATATACATGGATCTCCCCTTTTCCTTGACTATCTATCAAATCAACATGACGTCTGCCTAAATATAATAATAAACGAAATAACCTCAAAACATGGTCTGAGGATTGAGGTGAATAACCGATCTTAACAATGAAGGGGTCGTGTTTGGGTTCTTTGATCTTAATTTAGTTATTTATAACACTTTGATAACGTAATATACTAAGAGTAGTAGAGTTTCTTGTGAAAGGGCTCGCCCGGGGAAGTGCTACCATCATACCTATTTCTACCGCCAAGCAGCATTGCTGTGTTTCGGTTTGAAGGGTATGGTTACCGGTGAAATTACAGGCACATGAGGCTTTACATCTGTATGCTTCAAGTTGATGGACGCAGGGAAGTGCATCGTAGGGCACATTTCTAAGGAGCGTGACCTACTAGGCAAATTTTGTTATATGCGATGGTTACCACTTAACATCAGGTGGGCCATAGGCTTATTCCATCTCCAGTAGGAAAAATTAAAAATACTTTCTATGTTCAAAATGTAAAAAAAAAACATCTGCTGTATACGTTATTTCTTAGTGTATAAAGTGGTGGAGGATACATCAAGTATAAAGAAAAGATTGATAAACAAACAACGTTACCCCTTTGATGTAAAAAAGAAGAATTGTTAGTGAATATTTCGGAAGTAATATTTCCAAAAAAATAATATCACCATGTTGCGTTGTAATTTCGAAGCAGATTATACTCATACGATTATTAAAATTGGTTATTTTCTTACCAAAAATCCACGTTATTAAATCATAGCCGACGGACGCCTGGACTACATCTGGCACTGACATAAAATGCATGCAAAGAATCGTGCACAAATGTTGTGTAGCCAAAGGACAAAGCAGCAGGAAGAAGCGAGCGGCTTTTAAAACGCAGACGGTATGGACAAAGAACGAATATAAAACAAGCCTTTGCATATTCGCTTATGGAATAAGCTTAGCGTAAGCATCGTCAAGCCACAGAATATTTCTGCTGAGATGGGGCTGAGACGCAGGAGGTAGCGGGTTCGATTCCCGCCGCGGGAGAAATGTTTGCATGATCTACATATATTTGTTTCGGGTCTGGTTGTTTTTCTATATATTATAAGTATGTATTTACAAAAAAAAGTATATAAGTATTCTATCAATTATCTGGTTCCCATAGTACAAGCTCTGCTTAGTTTGGGGCTAGAATGTGTGAAATGTCCAGCAATATTTACTTATTTATTTAATAGTAAATTAATACATGGTGGCCCCCCTAAATAATACAGGTGGTTAATAAAGGTAAGAAAAATAACAAAATAATTCGTGGTGGCGCCTACCGTATTTAAATTGACCAATGCCTTTCAAATATTTTCTACCTATCAAAATCCATTCCCTACCCGCAATCATTGCACTCACGACGAAGAAAGAAGAGTAAAACAGTCGTCGCTAATACGCACCTCGCAACACACGCAAAAACATTATATATCGGCGGTGTTATGACCCTTTATGCAAAATAATAGTGAAAGTGGCTACGGTGATAATAATATTAATTGTGAAATCGAACTGTGAAACCCAACAATCTCTAGTGCCTCTGGATTGCGGTGAAAGATCAACGGGAAGATACACAGGGCAGTGGAGTGCAACCTTTTTTTTTTTTTTATTCAGGTACTAACCAAGCACCCGTGCTCGGTGAGCACCTGGGTAAGTCGATAGGTGACATTTCCCCATTCCCTCCCTAACCAGCCTTCGAAGCTCGGCAGAATTGCGCCAACGATGCGCTGGCACAAGTACGGCGGTTCATCGAACCGCTCGCGCCATTCTACGAGCGCACGTTCTCGCTCCTCATGCCTCACCTCCGCCGGCGCTGCTCCGCCCCCGTCATCCTGTCGAAGACGAACGTACACACGTGCGTCCATCGCTGCCAAGATGTCAAATGGCGGAAACCGCGCCAAGAGAGTTGCCGCCTCAAACGATATCGTCCGGTATCCTCGCGCGATACGAATAGCTATAGTGCGCTGCAGACTATTATACATAGTCCTGCAGCGCCTAACACCCGTCAGTCTACTGGACCACACAGGTGCTCCGTAGAGAGCCATCGATCGCACGACCCCCGCGTAGAGTCGGTGAACCCCCTCCCTTGGCCCCCCAAGATTGAGCAGCAGTCTGTGCAGAGCACCCACCACCTTCTGGATCCGAAGAACCGCACAGCTGAAGTGCTCCTCAAAACCCCAGCGACTGTCCAAGGCGAGGCCCAGGTACTTGAGGTACCGCCCCACCTGGACATCAACATCACCCACGCGAACGGACATGCTGGGTAGTTCCTTTCCCCTCGGGAACTTGTGGAACCACAGCGCTTCGGTCTTCTGAGGCGCTATCCGCAGACCCAGCTCGTGGATCTTGTTGACGACGCAAGCCACCCCAAGCTCGGCGAGCTCTCTGGTTCTGTCGAAGGAGTCCCCGTCAGCTAACACTAAAGTGTCATCCGCGTAGCAGACAACGTGTATGCCACGGGGAGATCGACGCGCAAGACCACATCGTATGCAAGGTTCCACAAGAGCGGGCCCAAAACGGACCCTTGCGGAACCCCACAAAACACCTCCCTCTGGTGCATTGCACCGTCCCGGCCCACATACTGCACACATCTGTCGCGCAGATAGGCGCCAACTATGCGCTGCAGGTAGAGGGGCACTCCATGAAAAACGAGCGCCTCCCTGATCGCCCTCCAGGGCAAGGAATTAAACGCGTTGACGATATCCAAAGACACCGCCAACATCTTCCCGCCCCGGGACACGGCCTGCTTCGACAGTGACTGGATGCAAAGAATCGCGTCAACTGTCGACCGCGCCCGTTGGAAACCAAACTGGTTATCTGACAGGTCGGGACCTTCCTGCTGCAGATGAGTGCATAGACGAGCGGCAATTATTCTTTCGAACAATTTGCCAGCCTCGTTCAGCAGGCATATGGGACGATACGCAGACGGAGAATCCATGGCCCTGCCGTCCTTCTTTAAGAGGACCACCCTTGCCTCCTTCCAATCCTTGGGAAAAGTTCCAGAGCAGAAGCAACTATCAAATAGTCGCCTCAGCCTGTCCCCCAATCCGGCGGAAAGAGCCAGCACCCACGCCCGACCAGGAATCCTATCCGGGCCTGGCGCGGTGTTACGTGCTCCGAGGCGCTTCACAGCTCGGTGCAGCTCCTCTTCAGTCACCCACAGTTCATCAGACCAGATGTTCGGGTCCAAAGGTAACCCGGGGGATGAGGGACTGTCCTGAACCCTGGGGAAGAGGGTGTCTACCACTCTCCTGACAAAAGCAGGGTCCAGGGTTCCCGTCAGCGGTGGAACCCAGGGCCGAAGTTTACCCAGTACAATTTTGTACGGGCGCCCCCACGGATCCCTGTCCAGCCCTTCGAGGAGTTCACTCCAACACCGAGACTTGGCATCGGCAATAGCGCCTTGGAGTGCCTTGGTAGCGCATCGGTAAACTACGTAAACTCTCTCCGTCTCTTCGGCAAGGGCTCGCCGTCTCCTCCGGGCTCTGGTGTACTGGCGTCGAGCACGCAGGCACGCCTCGCGCAGCCTTGCAATCTCGTTCGACCACCAGTATACCGCCCTACGCTTGGTTAGCCCGGTTCGGGGCATCGATGCATCACAAATGGACGTCATCGTTGTCCGGAACCAGGCTGCCTCCCTCTCAGGATCAGGCAGTTCCTCCTCGACCTCCGGCCAGGCCGCGACGATGGCTGCGGCTTTCAACAGATCGCTGTCTAGCCGCTTGAAGGCCCATCGTCGCGGCAGGTCGCTACTGCGGCGGGACACATGGTCGGGAGGGCGAAGAGCTACATCGAAAACGATGTGGCGATGGTCGCTTAGTGTGACCATCTCCTCCGCTACCCTCCATCCCGACACCATGTGTGTGGCAGAAGGAGTCGCCCAGGATAAATCCACGATTGACTCTCCCTGCCACCGCACACGCGTGCTTACGGACCCCCGGTTTAAAAGCCGGAGGTCAAATCCCGCCGCCCAGTCAACAACCTTTACTCCCCTTGGGTTGTTTCGGGGACTCCCCCACTCGCGAGAGTGAGCGTTGAAGTCATCCAAGACAAGCACAGGACGGGGCAGGCATCTGCGAATGCAGCTACCCACCTCGTCCAGGTACACCTCGTAAGCGGCGAGAGTACAGTTGGGGGAGACCTAACAGCCCACAACGGCTATGTGACCCCACTCTACAGCTACGAAACCCTCGCCCTTTTCAATAAGAGCGCAGGGGGGATCACCTTCAACACCGCCCCAATAGATACTCGTAGCAACAGAGCCCCCGTCGTCCCCAAACCAGTGAGGATGAATCGGCAGTGGTGGAGATTGCACTGGAGGACCCTAATTGTGTGATCCATTAAGAGGCCTCCATGGCCTCCTGGGGCGGCGGGGCTTTGCCCGACTCAACGGTCTCCTTTGGTGGGGCCGTTTTGCTTTCCGGTGCTGGGGCTGCAGGAGGTTTCATTTTAGCCTTAGGAGGGGTGCAACGCTTGCTACCCATCCTATGGTCAGCCTTACAGCCCTTGTCGGAACACAGCGGACACCTAAGTCGACGCGTGCATTGGCTCGCCCGATGATTGGGCTCGCCACACGCGTAGCACAAGTTTGTGCGGTCCACCGTACTGCGACACATGCTGCGTACGTGCCCGTACTCCAGGCACCGGAAGCATTGCAGCGGCCGTGAGGTCAAATAATCGACCCGAGCCGAAACCCACCCGACGGTGACGTGCTTTGCCGCGACTAGCTTGCGATTGCAGGCCAGTGGACAACGGACCCATACCGTGCCCATGGCAGTGGGAGAGCGACGTATGTCGCCTACCCGCACATCGTCGGCCGAGCAGTCTCCGGCCCTAGCCACGGCGGCGGCCACCTCCTGCGAAGTAACACTGTCTTCCAGGTCTTTAAGCCGCAGGTCACCCGTCTTGATGGGGCGCGAAATGCGCACACCCATCTCGACGAGGGCCTCACGCAACCGACCAGCCGGCGCGTCTGCCTTGGATGTGCAGGCAGGACCTGGCACCTCCATGATTAGCCCCCCCGTTATAGCCCACTTAAAGCCAACTGTGTCCAACCCGACTTTGGACAGCCGAATCCGGGCCTTTGCGGCCGCCATCACTGCTTTGTAGGTGATATCCGAGCCCTCCGGAATTGTCTTTGACGGGAACTTCACTGACCTGAGAGGTCAAAGGCTGGACTTTAAAAGCCGCAGCCAACTTCCTGTCCATAAGAGCGCCAATGCGGTCCATGAACTGGCCCTCCCAATCTTTCCCACCGGTGGCAGGTGGTAATGCCGTCAGCTTGGCCACACTCACTGCGCTAGCCTGGGAAGTGGTCTGCTCACGGATTGCATCCGTCAGCTGGTCCACCTTTTTAGAAAGGGCCGCCATTTGCGCACGTAGATCAGCGTTCTCTTTTTCTAAGAGCTCCACGTTGGCGTCCAAGGACGTTCTCTGCGTCAACTCAAGGACGCCAGCCATCGCCTTCCTCACCGCTACACGCAGACCGTGAACGTAGTCGCCTTTCAGATTCTTGAACTTGTCGGCGATCTTCTCGACCGTGTCCAAGTTGACCTTGATTGCGGCGACCACATCCTCAGTCGGCTGCCCCTTCATCTCTCTCTCAAGGTCAGCTGGCTTTGGCAGCTTCCCTTTCAACCTCAAGTTTGAGGGGAGGACAGACGGGTCGAAGACATCGTCCTCATCCAGCCTCTCCCTTGTCCTTGAGGAACATGGCGCGCTTAGACCCTTGAGGATCTGAAACTCCATCAGCCTTCCTGCCACGCTTTCGAACAGCACGGGACATGTCCGACGCTGTCGAGGCAAACGAGGAGACGGACATAATAGAGCAGTTCGACTCCTCCCCTCTATCGCTCAATGCAGTCGCCACGCTCATCGCGCTCGACCGAATCCTTGGTTTCACGAAGGAACCCATCTTCTCCAAAGACAGCTCTTCCGATCTACCCACACTACCCACACCTTTCGAAACTGAAGCACTCCTCTCCCGCACCGAAGCGCGGGAGGTGACTGCTTTCGTCTCCTTATCCATATCACACGTCAACCGAGCCGAAGCATCGGAAGACCCACGTTTTTCAGCAACTATAAGGCGATCGGCTCCCCCCTCAGAATACGAACTGGGGAACAACGACGTAGCTGGCGCTACGCCACTACGGGATTCTCCAACTGCGGAGCAGCTGGTACCCGCCTGAGGTAGTTTTTTGCGATTCGTCATTTCCATAGTTTTTTTCCTTTTTGAAGGGGTAAGGTCCCCTGTGATGGGCGCCCTAGCGGCCTTTGACCACAACCTTTTTCGCACGTTCTTATTGTATGTGATCCACTTTTCATCACCAGTTATCAGCTTCTTCAAAAATGGTTCGGTTTCATTACGTCGTAATAAAGAATCACAAATGAGTACACGGTTCATTAGGTTTCTTTCAGTGAGCTCGTGGGGTACCCAAATATCGAGCTTTTTTGTGTACCCAGTTTTTTCAAATGCACCAAAACTGTTTTGTGGTCAACTCCCAGTTCTTCAGCTACATCGTAACTACTGATATGCCGATCTTGCTCCACTTTTTCAAAAATGGCATCAATATTATCCGTAATAGGGCGATCAGAGCGACGTGCATCTTTGACATCAAAATTTCCGGATTGAAAACGCTTACACCGAATTTGTGCTACTCTCGCAGACACTGCACTAGGGTCCATAAACATTGCAAGTTTTTTTCGCGGCTTGCGTTGCATTTTTATCTTTTTTGTAGTAAAGTTTTAAAATGTATCGAATTTCTTCATTAGATTCACTCATTTTTACAGTACGAAAAACAAATAAAAATCATACATTTTCCGAATTTGAATTTGGAATTATCTTCTTTAAAATTTAATCTTTGAATGATACCAAAACTAGCGAGATACAAACAGTATAGCCAAAGAAATTTTATTACAAGTTCATACATACTATAATGCGAAAAGACTTTTTCTCCAACCTATTATTAGTCTTAAATGTGCACCCCGACCATATCTTTGACATAACTAAATCCTCCCCATGCAATAGATTGATTGTCGGGAAGAAATCGTTTCAAAGCGTCCAAGCGACAAAAAAAATCCATTGTCTATTTGCAATTCGTTTTGTGTCTTCTGTTTTGATTTTTTTATGGGGTACAATAAAGTGTTGAAATGAATAAATCATTCATTCATTTTTAGTACCGTCTCAAAATGGCCACTATAGAAACCTTTTGCTATTCTACAGTATTCTAACCATTGAAAATGTGTCAAACTTTTGACACGTTTTAAATGAGAAAAGAGTCGTGGCTGGTTACCGACGGATATAGGAACCCGCAATAAGACAATCAGTTTTCAACCATTGAAAATATGGCAGCTTAAAACAGGAACAAAAGTCATAATCGTTAAATATGGGCGACAATGAAATAACTCAACAATTGCGATTGCGAACGCTACAATCGAAATAACTACCCTCACTTACCTAGTTCAGAAGATATTTTCGAAGAAAGTGCCAGCTTCATAGAAATATAACGAGATCATACTTGTAAGAAGTTGAACTAAAATTAGTTTACGAGAATATAACATGTGTCACGATTCCCCACACCTCTCGAGTGTTCGTTACTAAGAACTAAGTAAAGCGAGATCACCAAATTGGCTTGGACGAATCGGCGTTGTATGTATGTATGTTTGTTTGTCCGAGGATAACTTTTGAAGCGTTGATCCGATCATCGTGAAATTTGCTATACAGGTAGGTAGTGATCTTGGTGTGACTAAATGAGCTTAAAATGTGAGGGGATTGTTGAGATATTTCGGTTCAAGTGTGGTAAAACAAATGAGACTTAGGTCAAAAAGAACGTCTAATGAAAGGTACATTTTAAACCCGTTCTTACTTATAGTATAAGCCTTGTAGTTTTTAAGCTATTAGACATAATAAAAACTGAAATTTGACGAAATTGACAGGGTACGCAGTGCTGAAATTTAAAATGCGTAGCTTTTGTGACATAAATATAGGAAAAAGTCTGAAATCCAGAATAACTGCAATTTCTACCCCAAAAAAGTTTAACCAATTAACATGAATTTGTAACCACCGTTACTTGTAATTGGAATGAAACTGTAGGTCAAGTTAGTTGGTTATGCATTTCGTGGGACTATTTTAATGGTCAAAGATTACCAATAATATTTTATTTTTTTATTTTATTTATTTAACAAAAAGTTACATACATAAACATACATAAAGCACTGTAAAACCTTCAAGGTTTGTCTCGGTGCTTGAGACACTCGAGCCGTTACACATTATTTAAATAGGTACTTATAAACCCCGTCACCCTAAAAGTATGTACATAGGTACGCAAACATAGTAAGTCGGCGGCGGCGATCATAATTACAAGAGTTATAAATTTTTTATATTGGTAGTTTTAATTTCATAAGTTAGTTCAAAATGAAAAAAAAAACGGTACAATAATCCTCAATGCATACCGAACGCATGTTGTTATAGCAGACTAGCGAGATCTCGGTTTGGAGCGAACCACTAGTGATTCAATAATGGTACACATTACACACAGCGCTATCTAGCTGAAACTAACCAAAGCTTGTACTACAGACCACTAATAGAATACATATAGTTCTTTTAAATATTACATACAGATTGTATATACAGAGAATCACTCAGACCCGGTAGAAATTTCTGTAGATTATGCAAACATTTGTGCCGTGGCGGGAATCGAACCTACAACCTCTTGCGTCTCATCTGACAACAGCGCCATGAACGATGGAAAAATTATAGCAAGTAATTTTTAGGGTTCCGTACCCAAAGGGTAAAACGGGACCCTATTACTAAGACTCCGCTGTCTGTCTGTCTGTTTGTCACTAGGCTGTATCTCATGAACCGTGATAGTTAGACAGTTGAAATGTTCACAGATAATGTATTTCTGTTGCTGCTATAACAACAAATACTAAAAACAGGATAGAATTAATATTTAAGGGGGCTCTCATACAACAAATGTGATTTTTTTGCTCGTTTTTGCTCGATATTGATAACGGCAACAGGTAGACGCTTGAAATATTCACAGAATATTTAGTTATATATTCACTTTAAAAATAAATAATTAAATTAAAATAAAACAAATATTTAAGAGGGGCCCAAACAACAAACATGATTTTTTTTTCGTTTTTTAGATAATGGTACGGAACTCTTTGTGCGCGAGTCCGACTCGCACTTGGCCAGTTTTATTCTATATCCAAAACTGTTAAAAATGTCCACTAAAATGTCATTACTATTTGCAAGGTAATTACGAGAAAATATGGTTACCCTTGTGTCCATAATGCATTGCACTCGTCCTCAAGTAGCGTGTTGAATAAGTTAGATACGTACGTAGGTATCGTATAAAAGTAGGTATACAGTAAATTCATCGAAACTGATTCCAATTTATCCTTTGTGCTTCACGGGCTTAGATCTGACAAAATACCACCTTAAAACCTGCATATTCACCTCCTTAAAAATTGACGTCGCCACCCTGTACCTATAATGGAAAACACTATATGTTAGACACCATATAAAATAATCTAATTAAATAGATAGATAAATCGCTAAAAACGATTTTACGCTATAAACGATCTCTTCTAGACAGCGTCAGTAAAACTTACGTAGGTAGGATCCGAAGGGGATAAAAATCCCACAAATTATAATAGTTTTATAAAAATTTTCTTTGCTGTTTTGGTACCTAATGTATCAGGTTAAGTTTTTAAATAGGTACGTTAAGTAAGTACGAACATAATTTGTTTGGAGTAGCAGCAAAAACGGATCTTGAATTAGTTTTGTCTCGAGAGGCGAGGATGCACACGTACGACACATAATTCCACTTAACCGCACCTCTCTGTGGAAAGCACCGTCGCAATTGGGAATGTTACTTGGTAACCAGTAATTAGAGGTACTAAAAGCAAAATGTACGGGGTAAATAATCGAATTTCATAATGCAGTTGAATTTATCATTTCATTTAGTTCATTTAGAACTGAGTGTGGATAAATGCTAAAAATCTGGGCCCCAATCGCTTCACTATGACTATGGTATCGTCAAAAAATCGCCACTATAGATACCTTTTGGTATTCTACTAACACAATCTTTTTTCAATGACCGCCGTTGCTATGACAACCCCACTGAACATTTGGTAGCATATGACAGGAATATCAATCATAATCGTTTAATAATGGTATGGCTCCGTAATAGTTTTCTTATAAATTAGCAGAATTGGGCCCCTTTTCGCTTCCCAAAGCAGATATAGCACAAATATTCCCTATTTGCTCTACATTTACCGCGACGCACGACTTCTGCTCGGTAAACATATTTATCTATATTCCGATCGACAAGTGTTTCTGTCAATCAAAGCACATAATCATAAAGGAAAACGTTCGAAGAAATAGAATCGACAAATAAGCACGTATCCACCCCAACCAGTGAGTGGTGTGGTGTAGTGACACGAGCCGTCACGTTATGCTCCAAAAGGCCGCGATTGGAGTTGTCATGGCTGTCGACGTCCCGCGAGAAATGTCGAATCGATCGACTGGTAACTTGTTAGCTACTAAAAACTTTTCAAATACACTTGACATAACAACATTATGGGAGTTTTGTTTTTCGGTCCCACATCTCATATGTAGAATAGAATAGAATAGGATAATCATTTATTTGGTACACACAAAATGACACATGAAACAATATTAAGGAACAGAAGCACCAAAATGGCGTTCAGCTCAGCATACTGTTCGATGTTGTGCATCCAACGCTGATATGTGAATTTGATTTCTGGTTTGAGTATGAGTGACATGTAAGTTTTACGTCAATGTTCTTAACTTTGAGGGCACGAAAATTATATATCAACATGAAAAATAACTTAAATAGACGTGCTTTCTTTAAGAATTCTTTGTTTAATGATATTTCAAATCGATGTCATTCGATCTTAATAATAAAATGTTTTTTGAAAGCACATCTTTCTTGTAACTTGTAGCGATTTGGTTCGGCAAAGTTAAATGATCAAACTATGTCGACCTCCGTGGTACAGTGGGCAAATAGCCGGCTGAGACGCAAGGTAGCGGGTTCGATTCCCGCCGCGGAACACCAATGGTTGTATGATCAACAGATATTTGTTCCTGGTCTGGATGTTAATCTGTATATTATAAGTATGTATTTACAAAAAAAAAGTATATAAGTATTCTATCAGTTATCTGGTTCCCATAGTACAAGCTCTGCTTAGTTTGGGGCTAGATAGCGCTGTGTGAAATGTCCAGCCATATTTATTTATTTATTTATGTCAATCGAAATAAACAGGAAAAATATCAAACATAAGAAAAAACTTATTGAAATCATTAGTTACTGAACAGAATCCCATTACAACACGGGTGATGTTTTATTGCAATCCGTTGCTCGTAAGAGATGGTCGATAGCATTTCGTACCTATGGCACGTTATTCCACCTTAGTTCGCGGTGCAATTCGTTCCAGCCAGTTGTTTACTTACCAACTAATGCAAGCTTTTGGTTAGAATATTTAGAAAATGTATCATAGATTTAGTTGAGCCTGAAATCAATACATATTTTAAGAAAAATTGTCCACAATATTTTTTTTATTTCGAGAGAATCTGGTCTAGGTAGAATTAATTCATCATTATCATTGGCCCATCTACGAGATATGATTAAGAATTCACGTTCATTTATTAAGCCCGGTTTGCAGAACGATCACTAAACGTATTTAGCGTTAGTCGTTCAATATTCAACATGTTTCAATTTGACTTATTTCTATGATTTGACCACTCTCTTAAACATATTTAGGCACTAAATACGATTAGACACCGTTGCGCAAAAAGATCTATTATACGTGAGTGACAGCTACGACTGCATTTCCTGCAGGTAAATTCCTTGATAGCAAAGGTAGGGAAATTGGTGATGAACAATTTCACTAAGTGTAGTAAAATTTAATTTAATACGTAAATATTTGGTAGCGTTCAGCCTACTTTGTCTTTTAACTGGCCAAAGGATTCCCTTCTAGTTTCTCAATTTGCTTTACCCGGAAAAAGCTAAAGCAATGGTGTGTGAGTGTGCCAAGTTTATTCCGCCGTCGCGTGGTCTGCCGCGAAATGTTCACTGTGAGTAAACTGTTAATTAATATAGAGAATAATGGCTAGATCTAGCCAAAAGAGAGCAAGTTGGCAACCACTAAGTTCCACACGAACATTTCTTCCCCGACTCAGCGCAATACCCGGGATTATCCCGGGTTTCTGCTACTCGCCTCCTACACTCTTTTTGTCAGACAGAACAACGTATCGATTACATAGGAATTAAATGGTACAAACAATATCTAACTTGAAACTTTGCAATGTAATGTTTTATTTTGAAATAGAGAAATGTCTGTGAAGTTTGAAGTGAAAGGAATGGAAGCTAATAAATGATCACAATTGTGTTAGTTTTCGTTTCCAGTTATCATGTACTTTTCAAATTTTATCACATTAGGTACTTACTTAATACTCAACTGAAAAAGTTTTTTGAACAAAATACCCTGTTTGAATGTGATTTACATTATTTAATTGGCACGCATTCATAGTAATTGAAAAGGCAGTTAGTTGGTATTAGAAATGTTACATTGATTAGTTCTCCCTTTGTTATACTTTGCAATTAACACGCGATAATGAAATATGAGTCCATAGCTACACATCCTTATTCCTATATATAGTTTTCGCCCGCGGCTTCGCACGCGTAGTTTGTATAAAATAAATAATAGTTTAAAAACCTAAAAAATACGGTTTTGTAAATACCAAATTAAAAAGTAGAAAATAATTTGCAATAAATTTAAATTAGGGATAGTGTGATCAACAAAAAAATATGTATTTTGTTGTATAAAACCGTGGGGTGCTTGATCTCATTTGTTATAAATATATTATTGACAGATACTGGTAAAAGTAAAGTCATTTTGAAAATATCTTATCTGGGGATTTTTTTATGGCTCATCATTGCACCTATATCTAACATGAAGAGAGTGGGCTGCTGTCGCTTCGTCGTTTTGGCGTGAAGGGGTTACAAAGAACAAAATATATTTTCTATAGAAACTTTAACGACTCAGTCTAACCTCATGGGGACTGATTTATGAAATATAAAAAGTATCTTAAATGTTATTCTAGGTAATTTTTGTATAGAAACTTTGATACCCCATTTTTATCCCATGGGAACTGATTTATGGAATAAATGGTAGCCTATGTAATGATCCAGGTTATAATCTACGTATTTACTAAATTTAATCGAAATCGGTTCCGCCGTTACGGCGTGATTGAGTAACAAATAAACAAACATCCAAACTTTCACATTTATAATATTAGTGTGATATTGTAATGGAATCAATACCACATGATTTATTTATTTTTGAATTTGACTGTTGTACCTAATTAAAAGAACAAGTTCATTAAAAAAAAAAAAGAAAACTATGACTTTGGCTTTATAGATTCACATATCATACCGGTTGAATTAGTGAGACTTGAAACAGACTTTTTTATCGTATATATCTTATATTCATTCAATTCAAGAGCAATTCTAATCCTTCATTCACATAAAATTGCAGTAAATAAAAAAGAATATCTATCAGAACAGAATATATAGGTATAATGAAAGTGGTGAGCTTAAGAACGAAGTTTGTGAGTGGGTACTCGTAGATATAGTAGTTATATGTATTAATTTTTATTGTAAACTAGCTGTTGTCCGCGACTTCGTACGCGTTACACTACTAAATGTGTAGGTAACCTAGAAATAAAGCTAAACTTGCCGCTGCAACTTGACTTGACACCCCATTTTTATTCCATGGAAATTGATTTATGGGATAAAAGGTAGCCTATGTGGTAATCCAGGTTATTATCTACGTGTACACCAAATTTCATCGAAGCAGTTTAGTCGATACGACGTGATTGAGTAACAAACAAACAAACGAATAAATAAACATCCAAACTTTTACATTTATAATTTTAGTGTGATTCCTTCGTTCGCGTGCAGGTTCTGTAAAAAGTGGGCCTGCGTGTGACATCGGATGCCGCGCTGCATAAGAAAAGAGCCTTTTTATATTTACAATAGCAATACTTACCACAGATATTGCGTGAAGTCGATAGAAAACGTGAATTTATGTATATTTATTATAAAATTGGATACTAAACAGGTTGTTTTTGGATCCCTAACCTTTACGAATTGATAACTCATGAATTCAAAACCTTTATTTGGTTTAATTACCCACTTCCTAATTTTGTCTAATTACTATAAAGTCAAAAAGCCAAAGTCAAAATCTTTTATTAATTAAAATCACAAGGTTCACTTTGAAACGCCAATTTTACTGTCTGTTCCTTCGCGACCAAGCCAGAAAAGAAAGGCAAGAAACAAGGCTGTTCGTTTTTTTTAATGATCCTTTTAGAGTACATAACAATACAGAAAATAAATTACGTCTAAATTGTAAGATTTTGAACAAATTACTATTCAGTCAAAAAGTCAAAGTCAAAATCTTTATTTATTAAAATCACAACGATCACTTTGAAACGTCAATTTTACTGCCTGAAAAATATTAAGATAACCTATCAATATCTATTATATAAAAACTGCCAGTTTACCTACATTAAAAAAAACAGGAAAGAAGAGAGAAAATACATTCTCTTAAAACGATTTCCACTGGGATCGTGGTAGTTTCATACCAGTGCCACTGACTTTGCCTAGAATTTCAAGGCTCGTACTTTTGTTTGTTTTATGAATTCCGTTTCGAATGCGCCGAGTACACGCTACACTGCTACCGTGCATTCGCCAAGTTATTTCTTTGCATTTTTGGATCGAATTTCTGAAAAATATATATGAAAATATCAAATGTGTTATCAAAGTGCCGTTGTACTGAACAGTGTAGTCAAGCAGTGAGTTAGGAAAATCAAAATCAATAGACACATTTATTTGCCGCGTTTGAGATGCAGGGCAGGGAGTAAATTCGTAATATGACCCATTCGGAACAATGGTGACGATTCTGTTGTTTACGCTGATTAACTAAAATTGTGTAAAATACGAACCGTCTTATTTTAATCAGTATTTTTATTTTTATACTGTTATCCGAACACATACGGAAAATTATACGGTCTTATTTTGTTCACACTAAAGATCAAATTAGAATGACATTTAAAGTGAAATTTCTAAATTTAAGTATTTTTAATTAAGAAGGCGTGTTCCCTTTGATCGCATTTGATCATGAATTTGATCGCTCACTAAAACTAGCCTCCAAACATGACATCATAACAAAAAATAATTAATTTTAGAAATGTCACTTTAAATTTCATTCTAATTTGATCTTTAGTGTGAATAAAATAAAACCGTTTGTATTTTACACAATTTTAGTTAGTCAGCGTAAACAACGGAATTGCCAGCAATATGTATACTGTTACGAGCTGAGGGTTCGGGATAAAATAATGGGAATCGATTTAACCAAAATAGCACTTTTATTCAACACGATGACGATGAATACACGAACTTAGTCACACGGATCACAACACACTAATTCTCTCCACTGGTGCACCACTTAAAGTCACCGAAATGATCGCACGTATAGCTTAATCCAGACTGACTCGCGAGACCCTTCTCCACGTCAGTCCTCCAGGGCCTCGCTGAGACTCACTCAGACTGACTGTCCGGCCATCTCTCCGGCCTATTTATATCGCACACATTTCGATTGTTCGAGAACGATATCGATCCTTCCAGGAAAGGGTCGGTCCCTCGACACAATGGCCACTCCCCATTCTGCGAAACCACAAACAATAGCAACAATAACACAGCAAGACAAAAGCATTCGAGAAGGTTCGATTATTACTCATTGTTTAACAGCCTCGGCGTAACAATACTATTTGGATTGCAATATTGTGTATCCTATTAGTAAGAGTTGGAGAGTTCCTTGTGTAAGGGCTCAACTGGAAGAACTACCACCATACCTGTTTCTGCTGCCAAGCAGCATTACTGTTTTTCGTTTTGAAGGGTATGGGTGCCAGTAAAACTACAGGCACATGAGGCTTTACACCTGTATGTATCAAGTTGATGGACGCAGGGCATTGCATCTTTTTTTCGGCATTAAAGGTGCGTGACCTACGAGGCAATACTTTGTTATAGGCGATGGTAACCACTTAACATCAGGTGGGGTTAAAAAGAAATAAAAAAATAAAGAAGCATAATGGGCGGTCTTATCGGTTAACAAAGCGATCTCTTTCAGACAACCTTTGGATGTGTTTTGTTTTGAAGGATATTGGTTTCGGTGAAATTACAGGCACATGAGGCTTTACACCTCTATGCCTCAAATTGATATTATAAGTAGTTCACTTCATTATACTAGCTTTTAGAAAAATATATTATTTAATAATTTTCTCTTGATCTCATAATTTTGGATACTTAATAGAGAAGTACTTACTCGTATATATTTAGAGTCACAAAAAACTCGCAATTTTGTGTGATCGCCTATTATTAATACAACAATATTAGTATAAGAACTTTTATTATTAGTATAAGATTAATAGTAATAATTAGAAAGAAATAATTAGTATAAGACACTGTTTGTATGGCGTTACTCCACCAAGAAAACGGCTACATAGTCGCAGGGGTTTTTTGCGATCCACTGAAGCCACCAGAAATAATGCAAGTGATGCCCGTGTTACCCTGTGGAAACTAAATAAAGCCCCCCCACCTGGATATGTTACACCTACAGAGGAACTACCCCCTGGTCAACACCTACCTTGGCCAGTGTGGAGGACCCTCAACAGACTGCGTACCCAAGTCGGCCGCTGCAGGTGTAATCTTAGTAAATGGGGTATTATAGACAAATCGGCGACGCAATGCCAATGTGGTGTCCAGCTCCAAACAATGGCACACGTCCTTACATGCCCATCCTGCCCTACCACCTGCACGATGGAGCAACTGACGACCTGCTCCGACGCTGCCATGAACGTGGCGACGTACTGATCAAAATGGCTATAGCCTTGAGACATCGACACGAAAGAAGAAGAAGTATAAGAACAAAACCAAACCACATAATGTAATAATCTGTGTATGTATGTATACTAAAGCTGTTGGCGTCTATATGTTAAGTAAATAAATAAGTTGATGGGCATCATAGGACACCTTCCTAAGGTGCGTGACATACGAGACAGTGGTTTGGTATAGGCGATGGTTGCAACATAATCAGGTGAGCTATTCTGCTTGTTATATCTCCATGCTGTATGGTAGGGTTCCGTACCTACCCATTGTCCTCTAAATTGTATGAGCGCCCATACAACTCAGAGGACTATCTTAATTGACATCAACTATATGGGGACGCCCTTTAATTTTCTACTTTTTTTATTTTTTGGAATTTTTCTTTTATTTATGCTGCTTTTGCTACCTTGCTTTTTGCCAAATTTCGTGATTCTAGGTCAACGGGAACTACCATATAGGTTTTCGACTCAAAACCTCTAGGGTACTTCCGGTTGACCTAAAATTGACAATTTTGGTTAAAAGCAAGGTAGGACAAGTAGCAGCACAAGTAAAGGGAATTCTGAAAAATAAAAAAAGTTGAGTACTTACAAGTTTTCGCGAAAATCTAAATTTGCCCATATATTTTTGTCATGTTGACTATATACCTCAGTATTAGCTATAAATTTCAACTTGCTAGGTCCACCCATTCCTGAAAAAATCGGTGGTGACACACGGACAGACGGACAAGAAAGTGATCTTATAAGGGTTCTATTTTTTACCTTTTGAGGTACGGAACCCTAAAAAGTGGAATTGTTCAACGCCTTTAAAACCCCCTTAACTTAGCGACTTCTCACCGTCACGTCATAGAAAAAAACCTTCGTTTTCCGGACCTTCCGTCCGTTTACATTTATTTTTTATTTTTTAAAGCCTCATTCTAATAAACTCTTTTAAACATAATTTAGTTAGGTGGGTACTTAATAAAAAACCGAGCAGAACGTCCCTCAAATGACGTTATAAAGTGATGAAGCTAATTGACCGGTGTTTGACTAAATTGACGTTAGACAGCTTTTCCTGGTCCGGACCCAAAAGTTTATTACCAAAATAAATAAAATTGTGTGCAGAAAATAGCTTTTGTACTTTTTATTATCTCACTAATATTATAAACGCGTAAGTTTGTATGTATGTGTGGATGTTTGTTACTTTTTCACGGCGTAACGGCTGAACCGATTTTGATGAAATTTGATAGTACGTAGGTAGATTATAACCTGGATTAACACATAGGCTACTTTTTGTTGACAAACCACGCGTGCGAAGCCGCTGGCGGAAGATAGTTATTAAATACATTTAATATATTTTTCTTTTATTGTGTACATGAAGTATTTTCATTCATTCATACTCGTAGATGCTTGACTAATTCAAAATTACCCCCCCCCCCCCCCCCCCCCCCCCAATATCATAACAGCGGTTTCTTGGACCTGATCTTAAAAAAAATTTCACGAGGACAATGATCCCTTTCGGGTTGACACACATATACCGAAGCATACGAGTATGCAGTTGTGGATTTACCAGAAGGCTGAGTAGGCTTGAACCTAGGGCAGCAGATTATAGGGGCGGAAAATTTGAGGCAGTTTTGTTACGATTTCTGTAAGGCGGGTTTTTTTTTCAGTTGAATAACATTTCGTTTGACCACTATCGCACCTGAGGTTTTTCTGGTGTTTTGCAGAAAGAAGTCAACAAGCTATATTTCCAATGACTTTTCCCTCTTCCTTTTCATTATACATTCAAACAATGCGCAATAATACCAAAAAATTCTATATTCTACGGTAAAATACCCAGTTTGCGACCCCCAACCATAACCAGTTATCAATGATTAAGCTTTGATTAGCTCAGAAACTATTTCTTATGCAACTAATATTATTTATATAATGTATCGCATTTATCAGCTTATTTTTATATTACATATTATTATTTTTTTCAATAACCTATACTGTTCCATTGCTGGGCAAAGGTCTCCCCCATTTCCTTCCATTCTTTGCGTTCTCCAGAAATCTCCTGCCAGTCAGAGTGGAACCCATCCAGATCGTCGCGCCAACGTTTTCGCGGTCTGCCTCGTTGCCGTCGTCCTGTAGGTTGCCAGTCGGTGGAGATCTTAGTCCACCTTTCAGGGTGCATTCGAGTGACATGACCCGCCCAGTCCCATTTGAGTCTTGCAGCCTTGTACCCCACATCGATGATTCCGGTCATAGAGCGTAGTGTTGCGGATTATTAATATATATTTTATTTTATATATATCTATATATAATTCATTCAAGTACAGATGTTATATTTGTATTAATATGACGACGGGATGAGATCGAATCATCAGAACAATCTCCGTTATACAGGCGATAGAATACACTGAGCGATCCGATGTCACAGCGTTGACTCAGTGGTTCCAGCCTGTCGGCCATGTATTTATGTTTATTTTAGGTGCCCTTAAGTATATTATTTAGTCCATTTAAATCTGTTATATACTTAAGATTCTGTTAGAACTATTCTATTAACGCCGCCTCCGGTCATCATTAGTTCACATAGATCCTGTCCATCCAAAGGTTGCCTGGAAGAGATCGCTTTTAACGATAAGGTCGCTAATTCTACCTATGATTTAAACATATTTTTTTGTTCCGTAATAAAGATATTATCTATCTATCTACCTATATATCTATAGTGTTATGTCGTATGCCGTTATGCCACTGACTTCGCCTAGAGTTTCATGGTTCGTAGTTTCGTTTGTTTTTATGCATTCAGTTTTTAAAGCGCACGGAACGACGCCCATTTGTTGGCTTTTAAAAATATTTCCTTGCACATAAACGCGATTTGAAGCTAGGACATTTCTAAAAACTTCCAGAAATATTTTATACCTCTTATGAATATTTACTTAAAACAACGTACGAAAAAATACAGATAGAAGAATGTTTAGAAGTTTAGAAGAAAGGAAATACATAATTACTGATTAAAACGGGTATTTATCGCGTTTGTACCTTTTTTATTTGTTTTAATCGGTTATAAAGTACAGTGATCGCGAAAGTTTTAAAGATAATACAGTCAGGGTTTTAAATAGCTTTATAGGTTGTTTGATAATATACGCACAAAAATGAAAGAGGTTATTTTGATGAGCATAATAAATAAATTTGTGAAATGTTTACCATAGAAATAAGAAATTTATTTTGGCATGTAAAAACAAACACTTTATTAAACTTATGTTGTGCTATTGCATAATGCTTGCTATCTAACCACAGATACTCTATTAGTGACGTCTCGAGATATCTCTTGTTGTTTCTAACCCAAAACCCGCAGTCATTTCTGAAAGAAATATCAACTCGGCCTTTCTTTTTGGATGGCGATTGCAAGAGTAGGCAGTAAGTTTTATATCGAATTAATCATCTAAACTTAACGATTTTCTTTAAAATTTTATAATATTGTTACGAGCTGAGGGTTCGGGATAAAATAATGGGAATCGATTCAACCAAAATAACACTTTTATTCAGCACTAAACGATGAATACACGGACTTGGTCACACGTAATCACAACACACTAATTCACACCACTGTTGCACCACTTAAAGTCACCGAAATGATCGCACGTATAGCTTAATCCAGACTGACTCGGGAGCAACTACTGTTCACGCGAGACCCTTCCCACGTCAGTCCTCCAGGGCCTCGCTGAGACTCCCTCGCTCACTTAGACTGACTCGAGACTGACTGTCCGGCCATCTCTCCGGCCTATTTATATCGCACACATTTCGATTGTTCGAGAACGATGTTGATCCTTCCAGGAAAGGGTCGGTCCCTCGACACAATGGCCACTCCCCATTCTGCGAAACCATAAACAATAGCAACAATAACACAGAAGACAAAAGCGTTCGAGAAGGTTCGATTATTACTCATTGTTTAACAGCCTCGGCGTAACAATATAACTACCTACTTAGTAGTTTTTTTTTCAAGAAGTCTTTTTTATTTTTGAGAAACCGTCAATTGTATATCGTCAGTATATTACCAAACACCCTGTATGGATAAATTTGATAATATTTAAGCACGTTGGTAGTTGATGAAACGATAGGCTCTCCGCAGACCTTACACATAATTTGACAAATTTTATTTGATTGACATCTTAACGTGTTCTTCAAAGTAAAGAAGCGCTCACTTGAAAATGCTACTAAGACCTTTGTTTATCGCTTATCTCTGAAGATCGGCAAGTTGCACTATGAGAGCTTAGTGTTACATTATTTGAACATTTTTAAATCTAATTTGTATACTGGAACATTTAATACTTATCTAAATTATGTAGACGACATGTGGCACAATGGGCGAATAACCAACTGAGCCACAAGAAGGTTCGATTCCCGCCGCGGGAAAAAAATATGGACTATGTACTGATATTTGTACTGGTATTTGTATTTGGCGACCTCCGTGGTGCAGTGGGCGAATACCCGGCTGAGACGCAGGAGGTAGCGGGTTCGACTCCCGCCGCGGAATAAATGTTTGCATGATTTATAGATATTTGTTCCGGGTCTGGTTGTTTCTTTATATATTATAAGTATGCATTTACAAAAAAACGTATATAAGTATTATATCCGTTATCTGGTTCACATAGTACAAGCTCTGCTTAGTTCGGGGCTAGATAGTGCTGTGTGAAATGTCAAGCAATATTTATTTTATTATTTTATTTATTTTGTTCTGTGTGTTTTTTAAATTTATATTTCTACAAAATGCGCAGCTCTTAGAAATTAAAAGTTTGAAATAGTAAATAAATAATAAATAAAATATTTATTTATTTGCAGAAAGGTTTCAAAGTATACAGGGTTCTTGCACTTACATAACTAAGCCTTAGATAATTTTAATGGAAGGCATAATATATTTTTGCAATAAATAATGAAAATTAATTTAGCTATGCTGTAAGTATGGTGTTGGTGTAGTGTAGCGGTATACTTTGCTCAAAACCTGTGTACAGTGAAATCTTCGACTCCTCGCTCTAATTGAGAACTTGTATTTAGACGCGAGGGACCTTTGCTTCAACTTGTTACAGTATGGTAATGAGTTTAGTACATGACACTGAGGTAACTACACTGAAAAAACTAATAGGTTGAATTCCATAATGTTGATTCCATTTAAGTTGCGTTAACTTAATATTATGTTTAATCAACATAATACATTTATTTCTACAAAAATTAAATTGTTATAAATTAATAGGTTAAACCAACCAATAAAAGAGGTTATAACTACACACCATTTTTGGTATATTCTAATCTAAGTAAGTCTAACTGATAATTTAGTAAAAGTCAACATGTTAACGAAGTTGAGTCAACAAAATAACTAAGTTAAATATATATAATCAGGTCAAATTTACCTTTATAGTTCAACTACTATTTTTATTTTGTTAATTCAACAAATCATGTCGGTAGGTACAAAAATCAACCTAAAATATAGGTTGATAAAAGGTTAAAACCACTTATTATTTCTTTCAGTGTAGATGATTGTAACTTGAACGCTATCCTATAGCCAATAACGGATTTACATTTTATAGTAATAAATAACGATGACAATACCTAAATATGCAAGTAGTTACATAATAATAACAGATCAAGATTTTTAAAAGCATCACAAAAATTTCAAGGCTAGACGGGACTTGAACCCACAACCTTCCTCTTTATACGAGGACGCACATCCAACTGATTTTGAGATTATGATGCATGAGATTTTAAAAATGTTAGAATTTTCCGTATGTGTTCGGATAACACTATAAAAATAAAAATACTGTTTAAAAATAATAGTTCAATTAATTTACAAACATTAGTATTTAACTAATATAACTAGTGGTTCGCCCCGAACTGAGATCTCGCGAGTCTCCCATCATCATCATCATCATTCTCAGCCCGTGTCGACCCACTGCTGGGCATAGGCCTCTCCTTGTTTCTGCCACTCTTCCCGATCCTGTGCCAGTCTGAACCACGTACGACCCACGGTCTTATGGATGTCGTCGACCCATCTCGCTGGTGGACGGCCCCTATTTCGATGGCCAGTTCTCGGCCATGTGTCCTGCCAACTATGACTTATGGTGCCGAGACATGGAGGCTCACGAAGGAGGCTGTGCATAAAATAAGTGTAGCACAGAGAGTCATGGAGCGCGCCATGCTCGGCATCACACTCTTAGATCGAGTTCCCAATACCGAAATTCGCAATCAGACTAAAGTAAAGACGTCAGCAAGCGAATAATGGGGCTCAAGTGGAGTTGAGCAGGACACTTGTCCAGACATAGTGACGACAGGTGGACTAAGGCACTAACAGAGTGGAGAGTCCCATAAAAACAAAAAAAAATGTAATCTTTGACTATCAAAATAGTGCCACGCAATAAATAACCAACTAACTTGACCTACAGTTTCATTCAAATTATATGTTAATTGGTTATCCTTTTTTGAGGTAGGAATTGCAGTTATTCTGGATTTTTCCCAATAGACTTTTCCCCATATTTGTGTCACTAAAGCTACACGCATACCAAATTTCAGTACTGTGGAGTCATGGGGTGCACAAAATCACAACTGGTTAGTGAAAGGTCTCGCATTCCCCACCTACAGAGGTTTTTCCTGCACTGCCCAACCTGAGTCCGGAGTCAGTTGATGGATTTCCAGACAGATTCTTTCAGTGACAAAAAGCTTTACTATCATATTATAAATATTTTATTTTGATAATAAACCATGCAAAGCCGGGGGGCTGGTCAGCAACTATATAGTTTTATCATAAATACTTATTGTAACAGCGCCTCGTCTCACGTTCTTTTTGATCCAGTCCATTCAAAGGTTGCCTGGCCGCCCATTGTACCACCGCGTATTAGTTGTACGAGTAGCTTCCTAGGTTTAAAATATCTTGTAATTTTGGTGTAACAATAAAGAGTTAACTATCTATCGATTTAACAATAAGGTATGTACCTATTACCAAAACAAGTAGGTTTTTATTAGGTATATTAAAAAAAAGTAATATATCAGTATTCTAACAGATAACTGATATAATAATAATAATTATATCAGTTATCTGGTTTCCATAGTACAAGCACCAAGCTTTGCTTAGTTTGGATTTGGGTCAGTAGATTAATTATATGAGAATGTAGTTTAGATTAGAAAATTATTTATTGCGTTAATAAAATAATACATAGGCGAACTAAATGCTAATTAGCATTTTCTTCCAGGTAACCTTTGTGTAGTGTAGATTAAATGGTAGTACCAGAAAATAGATATAAGGCAATTGTAGTGGTTATTTCTATAATCTTTGTGGTTTGAGCATAAAGGGATAATATCTTTCGATCTTACGTGGCTTTATTTATCTTTATCTACCAAAGTTTAATGAAAGCCTTATAACTTCACAACATAAATAATGTTTATAATTAAAGTAGCGGTTTACTGTGCCTATTCACAATTTAAGTTTTTAGTTGATATAGGTTTATCCTCAGTTTGTAACAGTACGATTACTAGGTAGGTAAATAGAAGTGTAAACTCCACCCACTTGCCTAGCTAGTTTACTTTGAAGTTGTTTATTATACGGGCCCATAAATACGGGTAATTAGTTCTCCGAGATCATCATAAGTTATAACTTAAAACTACTGTATACATATAATTAAATAAATAAATATTGCTGGACATTTCACATAACGCTATCTAGCCCCAAACTAAGCAGAGCTTGTACAATGGGAACCAGATAACTGATAGAATACTTATATACATTTTTTTATGTAAATACATACTTATAATATTTAGAGAAATAACCAGACCCGGAACAAATATCTGTAGATCATGCAAACATTTGTTTTCAACCGCGGCGGGAATCGAACCCACTACCTCTTGCGTCTCAGCTGGCCATTCGCCCACTGCACCACGGAGGTCGTCAATTGACAATAAATAAATAATTATGGATATTTCACAAAGCGATCTAAAGCCCCAAACTAAGCAAAGCTTGAAAACCATATGTTGATTTTGTAAATACATACTTATTTTATGTAGAGAAACACCAAGACCCGGAACAAAGATTCATATGTAGCTCATACAAAGTTGGTCCCGCGAATCAAACCCGCAAACTCCTGCGTCTCAGCAGGCTATTCGTCCACTACGATACGGGGGTCGTCAAACACATAAATAAAATCCAAACTCCTGCGGACTGTTCCAGGTAATTAATGTTTTATTTTGGAACAAGGACCTGGCGCCCAAGCCCTTTTTATTTGTTTTAATTTTACATTACACACATTCATTATTATGTGTATAATTTTACAAATGTAATATTTTAGACTCTGTGTTATCATAACAATCAAAGGTAAGGACTTGATAAAAATATAACCGAATCCCATAATATGCGGCGAGTTAGTCCCGCCGCCGCCGCCGCCACTAAAACAACTATATAAAATGTATTTGCACCAAAAACGGGATATTTACCATGATTTGTGAGTTTTTGAATAGTGTTCCTAACCATGATTTCAAAAGTTACATAGGTATAATTCAATTAAAATCATTTATTCAATGCGCTAATGGGTACGAGTATTACATAGCAGCAGATGATAAAGTTCAGATTCTCCATAATCGGTT
This sequence comes from Philereme transversata, assembly GCA_963924445.1. NCBI lineage: Eukaryota > Metazoa > Arthropoda > Insecta > Lepidoptera > Geometridae > Philereme > Philereme transversata. The sequence goes on from OZ004353.1 coordinate 14,553,331, forward strand.
AATAAGCATGCATTATTAACAATATACGTAATATGATTATTAAATTCAATTATTCAAAATATCAATGGATTAAACATGTTGACGAATACAAATAAAATGTCAATGGATACAATAAAATGTCAACAAATAAAATATCATCGAACACAATAAAATTAAACAAATGTAATAAAAACTTAACTCGGAACTTAACATTCAAAATGGTCATCTATATATTCATCAACACTATAGTACACTTTTTCTATGAGCAATTATAGAATGTATGATATAAAAAAACTAAGGTAAAAAGGTATTTAATATTAAGTTGCTTACTAAAATGGTTCCGAGTGTGGAGTGTGACTTCTTTTAATACATTTTTTAAGTAGTTCAATGAAATATTTGAATACGGAACAAATGTTTGCATGATCTACAGATATTATTGTTCCGTGTCTGGGTGTTTTTCTATATATTATAAGTATGTATTTACAAAAAAAAGGTATATAAGTATTCTATCAGTTATCTGGTTCCCATAGTACGAGCTCTGCTTAGTTTGGGGCTAGATAGCGCTGTGTGAAATGTCCAGCAATATTTATTTATTATTCAAATAGTATATGAATTTTTGTGAACATGTCAGTATATTTTAAGAGTGCAGGTTGTATTGGTATACTTAACCAGAAAATACTTATACCCCGAGCGTGGAATAAAGCGAAAACGAATTCATTATGTTTAATCACGTCCGATCGTCCGTCACACTCATTATTTCTTCGTCAGTGCGCCATCTATTAATGATCATATCTGGCATACAGACTTATGAACCCCTGATCTGTTTTGGGATATTTTATTTGACCCATTCTTAAGTTCTTGTGTTTTTTAACCTTTTTATGTATCGTCAGCGTCATAACATCATTACCTACTATTTGTTTTATTATATAATCCAATACGTTTATTTCAGATAATTTGACCATACATTGTTAGTAGACCATCTCCATCTCTATCGCCATCTCCCTTCCATCAAAGGACAAGCAGGCGCACGGCTCAGTAGGTACCATCCGTACCTAGTCGATACCAGTCAGTACCACCCATTCGCACGCACCGTTTTGGTTCTACGTTCTTGATGCGTACAGCTAAGGTATGGAACACTTTATCGTCGTCTGTTTTTCCTAAAGAATACAACCCGGGCCTCTTTAAGGTAAGAGTAAATAGGTTTCTTCTAGATCTTCGTGCTTCATCTTAGACCACATCATCACTTACCATCAGGTGAGATTGTGGTCAAACGAAGTTCTAACCAATTTTAAAAAAAGGTACCTTTTGATATACCTATTTATATAACTGATATTACAGGATATATCAAAGATATTATATACATAATATAATCCAAAGTTTAAAACTTAAAACAAAGTTTAAACCGAATTATTTTATAGCCCAACTTTCTCCTAATAATTTAAAAAATCCGCTAGATCGTTGTAGTTACTTACACAGTCTTTTTAGAGTTACGTCAAAACCGTTTATTACGACATCGAAGGGATCGTATAGTTGCCGACGTTATATCCGATAGTCGTTTTTTGTTTACTGAATAGTTTACTAGGAATTCGGACGGGACCATACAATCTGGCTGTAATAACCGATAGGTCGTTGTAAACGATGTCGTTATAAACGGTTTTGACTATTGTTCAATCATTGAACATGAATGTTCATACATAAGTACGAACATTACCTTATTCATGTACACACTTCAATTTATTATTCTTGAAAAACCTAGTTATGCGTTATTGAAATGCTCAGCATTGCAGAGTCAGCTCGACCCTAATACAAAGGTTATAAACCCAATAAAAGATGCTGTGTTGGGTATGTACACCGACGACACACAAATATAAAATTGTATTAGTGTTCATAAGAAAAAATTATATACAAACCAAAATATAAATCAAATAAAATCACTTACCAACAAGTCGTCGAGTTTCACTCATCTCCAAGCTACCTAACTAGAAGACCCGGGGAACCCCTGGACCAGCAGCCCAAGAAGTGCCTAGCAGCCGCTAGAGGAGCAGCCCAGGCCCCAGCAACCGCTGGTCCAGCCGCCCACAGAAGTACCTAGCAGCCGCTAGAGGAGCAGCCCAGGCTCCAGCAACCGCTGGTGCAGCCGCCCAGAGACGCCCCCAGCGCCCGTTGGACGACCAACCCAGACGTGCCCAGCAACCGCTGGAGGAGCCGCCCTGACACCCCCAGCGCCCGCTGGACGAGCCACCTGGTCACATTCAGCGCCCGCTGGACGACCGGCCCCTTCTGAATTTCAGCATCCCCTCACTGCGGCCAAGACACCTTTAGCCGTCCGTAGATCGGTCTTGTGAGTCTGCTTGACCGGCAGTGAGAAATCCCTGTCCTGTGTACATTGCACGCCGTACACAACCCCCTCTCCTACCAACCTTCCGTCTGTTACCTTAGGTTTCATGGTAACAGACATCCCGTACTATCTATATATACATTATATATTTATATGGTAGGTTAGGGCACACACCGTTCGTAGACACTCTGTCTACGCGACGTAACTAAGTAGGCAGGTACAGTAGGGTAGAGCAGGGTTAGGTTGAGACACTTAGTGCTTCGCGTACGCAGGCCAAGTACTAAGTACTAGGTGTCTCTGAATTAGGTAGCAACTACGTATTTTCACCTACTAGTCACACACCCGTGCGTCAACCAAGGGCGCATGTAGGGTTACGTGCCGACTGGTAGGTGATCTTGCGACAACTATTGTTTTGTCAGTGTAAAATCATCGTTATCCTATAAGCCAACCAGGGTGTCAACTGCTGAACACAGGCCTCCTCCAAAGATCAGAGCGACTGATCTTAGCTCTGATCTGACTCCCAGCCACCTTTAGGCCGTGTTAAGATCAAGTGTAGGGTACGCTGCGTGTTCTCCAGTTGAGAATCGAAAAATAACGAGACCGTAAAATAGGTTTTGAAATTGCTGATGATGTTATAATGATTAAGTATATTATGTCTGTAGACAGGTGCTCATCGTAAAAGGAAACCAAACTGCTTACCGGTAAACAATAATGATACTGTAATAAACCCTCGTATCCTTGTCACTCTTAGGATTAAGATAAATCGTTAACACTGTGCACTTTCATTCATCAAAGTCCATTTATTTCGATTGCCTTGACAAAATGTACTTTATAGAGTACTAGCTGACCTGCCTGGCTTCGCACGGATTTTTATCGAAATAAATATATGTTAAAGTGCTCAGGGATAGTGTAGTTTTCTACCCGTGTAATAATTTTCAGAATCGTTTTATCAGCCGATGATCTCAAGTGGCGTAAATATGGAAGTCTCGACAGAGCTTACGCATTTGAGCCATTTGGGGTCGAGACCCTTTTTGGGGTCCATGGGGTACCGGGGCCCATCGCGTTTTCAAAATTATTTCTGGGCGTCTGGTCGAAGCGACATGTGATCCGAGAGCTGGCGCTTATCTGGGTCAACGCATTACAATTCAGTGGGGCAATGCAGTCAGTGTCTTGGGGACACTTCCACCTGGTAGTGATCTGGAGCAGTTGAGCTATCTATAGATCGTTTGCAATGGTCTTTAGATGATTCAACTGTTGCTTGAGTAAAGTCAAAGTCAAATATTTTTATTCATTAAAATCACAAGGATCACTTTGAAACGTCAATTTTACTGCCTGTTCCTTCGCGACTAAGCCAGGAAAGAAAGGCAAGAAACAAGGCTGGTTGTTTTTTTTAATGATCCTTTTACAATACATAATACAGAAAATAAATTACGTCTAAATTGTAACATTTTGAACGAGTTGGAGCAATTTCAATCCCAAGCTTCTCTATCATCTAAATAATCCGATATTTTATAGTAGGCTTTTTTATAAAGATTTAGTTTAATTACGTTTTTAAATTTATTAATCGTCAATTTTTGTACATCCCTTGAGAGTTTGTTATAAAAGTGTACACCTTGCCCTTTAAACGATTTACTAACTTTATGGAGTCTACAAGTGGCAACAGCGAGTTTATCTTTATTTCTAGTATTCAAATTATGATAGTCGATATTTTTCTCAAACAAATTATTATTCTTGTGAACCGATTGTGATTCCGTGTTTAATATATATTATAGGTCCGAGTGGAGCCGGCGCGGCGGCGGTCCGAGTTCTATCTTGTACTGATAGAAAACTACACCATCCCTAAGTGCTAGAGGCCTATGTAGCCATTGTCCAATTGACAATTAATTTCATGTTTTTGACAATTGTGTTTATATCTGCTGGTATAACGAAAGGTAAACACATAAGGGTACATTGTATTTCCATATTTTATCTATTAGCTTTGTGTTTTCTTGTTATGAATGTGTTTTGTGGTGAACAATAAAGTATTTTCATATTTTATACGTTACTCGTTAACGAAATAACAAATTGGAGATGTGAGTGTAGAAAATACTTACTTCTGTGTTATAATTTTGTCGAACAGCCAATCTATACTCAGAGGCCGAAGTAGGTGTTAGAAAAGTTCGCTAAAAGTTCGTTTTATTCAGTTCTCCTTTGAAAGTGACTCACGATTCATGGTCCATTTGTCAGTGGCCATTACTTTTGCGTTATTGAACGCGAACATTATTTTCTCATTAAATACGGAGGGGTTAGTTTCGGAAGATGGTGGATAGACTCATTTGTCAGATACGACGCTCGGGTGTAGCAGGAATTCTAATTAAACTTACACAACATTTAGACGAACTTACATAGTCTGGTGCGATGAGCCTGCGAACTTTGACCGCGCTTAGGATATTGGCCAATACATAATTTTTAACGAAAATTGTATTCTAGTTTGAACAGACTTAACTATGCCACTAGGTTTACGTAAGTCTACAAAGATGTCTGAGATTTTTACTATCAACAATAAATCTCGGATCTTATATAAGACTAGCTGTTGCCTGCGACTTCATACGCGTTACACTCTTAATGTGTAAGTAACCTAGAAATAAAGCTAAACTCGCCGTTGTAACTTGAATTGACACCCTATTTTTATCCCATGGGAAATGATTTATGCGGTAAAAAGTAGCCTATGTGGTAATCCAGGTTATAATCTACGTATATACCAAATTTCATCGAAATTAGTTCAGCCGTTACGACGTGGTTGAGTAACAAACAAATAAACAAATATCCAAACTTTCACATTTATCGTATTAGTGTAATGTAAAAAATTGCTATAAACAATACACACTAAATTAAACTACTAAGACAAACTAAAAGAAAACTATTTTCTTCTGATCAAAATATTTAGTCCTTATCACACAGATTACACAAAAGGCAGATAGAGTGTACGCAACAAACAGTATGACGCCACTTTTCATTCATGTGTGCGTGGCGTTTAGAAATAGCTCTGTAGGGACACGTGCATCAGTGTGCGTGTAATGATACCAGAAAAGGAAAAAACTCCCTGTATTTTTTTTAATGTCCTTTTACGACAACAGGTTCTAAAATTTTATTTGGAGACATGAATTTGTTACTAATTGAATACAAATATGTATAAGTATTAGGATTGAACAATTGTTTAATTAACAAGTTTATTAAACACTTAAATATTTCATGTACCTACCATTGTAAACGCATTGTAAAATTACAGAAGAAATAATATGTGAAGATTTTTATAACTAGCGGTCCGTCCGGTGTTTATTGAGGTTTACATGGACTTTAATGTCCTCCTGGCCGAAGTACGGCTACGGCGGCCATCTCGCAAGAGACTAGCCAACAACGCAGGATATATTCCTGACTCCGGGCTGTTATTAGAATTTTAAAAATTACAATAACACTTTGGCGAATAATAGAAACCCATTCCTCGCGTAGTACTACAGGCAACGGGGAACTTTTTGCTGCACTAAATTACATACGTGATTTTTTTTATATAGGTTCAGTATCACGTACTGAATATAAAAAACAAAATGCTTACAAATTTTGCGAACGGAAGTGCCTTAAATTTGCGAAAAACCGTTTTGGCCTATATCTCCATAGCCGTGCGCTTGAGGCCAAAAATTATCATGACCTTTTTTGTAGACAATTAAATTTACTATCTTTTTTGTTTAATTATTTTTTTTTGTGACACTTACCGTTTACAACTTATACGATTATTATTGTTTTTTTATTTTTATTTTTGTTTGTTTTTTTTTTGTTTTTTTATGATCGACTTATGGACCTATATCTCTTTTAATAATTGTTTAAACAATAAAATGCTCATGAGCTAAGTTGTAAACTGACACATTGTCTGCAACTTTGTCTTAGAACTTTTTTTGCTGAAGTTAATATTTTCGGAGTTATCACGCGTTCATTTTGAAAGTTCTGTGCCTTGGCGGTCAAGGTCACTAATGAAATACATCTAATGAAATCTCCGTGAGCTGTCTTAATGGGATCTCATTGAAATCTCATTATACAGCCATACTACGTATATACAGGGTGTGGCGTAATGAGTGGATAATAGGGTACCTGCGGGTAGGGGCCATTGTGGCGGTTCAGAAAAATATTTCTCTTTCACTCATAGCATGAAAGAGCAACATAGACATAGTGTCGATTGCCGCTGGGCCGGGAACCAATCTGTTCCAAGAATTACTAGTAGTTCTGCGAACAGTAGACAATTATTGCTAATAATAGTTAAAAATATTTCTTTAAATTACGCCTTGATAAGTTTGGTAGGAATTAATTTTGAATCAAGTTGTGACAATGATATGTAATATACCATTTCGGAATCTCGATGAAATAGGCTAATTTTTTTAAAATTTGGCATTCAAGTGACCATACATTTTTTTTACACCACAGAAGGGTAAAGGTCAGGAAAACAAACGAAAGCAAGTAAAATTTTAGTGAAATCTTATTTTAAAAACATAACTGTGCTTGTGTTATAAAAATAATAGTTTCCATTCGATAGCACATCTATCCAAAAATACTATCCAAAAAACAGATAGAAAAAAAAATTTCATTTGCAGTCTTGGCGCCAAAAATAGTGACGAAGGGTGAAATATTTCATAAATTTCGAAAATGTCGAATATCTCGAACAGAAAACCGAGGCACTTTTACTGAGCATAACAAATATTTTTCTAAACCGCCACAATGGCCCCTACCCGCAGGTACCCTATTATCCACTAATTACACCACATCCTGTATATATAATATATATATATAAATAAATAAATGAATAAATATTTCTGGACATTTCACACAGCGCTATCTAGCCCCAAACTAAGCAGAGCTTGTACTATGGGAACCAGATAACTTATAGAATACTTATATACTTTTTTTTTGTAAATACATACTTATAATATATAGAAAAACACCCAAACACGGAACATATATATACGTAGTATGGCTGTATAATGAGATTTTAATGAGATCCCATTAAGACAGCTCACGGAGATTTCATTAGATGTATTTCATTAGTGACCTTCACCGCCAAGGCACAGAACTTTCAAAATGAACGCGTGATAACTCCGAAAATATTAACTTCAGCAAAAAAAGTTCTGAGACAAAGTTGCAGACAATGTGTCAGTTTACAACTTAGCTCATGAGCATTTTATTGTTTAAACAATTATTAAAAGAGATATAGGTCCAAAAGTCGATAAATAAACAATAATAATCGTATAAGTTGTAAACGGTAAGTGTCGCAAAAAAATTATTAAACAAAAAAGATAGTACATTTAGTTGTCTACAAAAAAGGTCCTAATAATTTTTGGCCTCAAGCGGAGATATATGCCAAAACGGTTTTTCGCAAATTTAAGGCACTTCCGTTCGCAAAATTTGTAAGCATTTTGTTTTTTTATATTCAGTACGTGATACTGAACCTATATAAAAAAAATTTCGCGTATGTAATTTAGTGCAAATTGAACAAGAGTAAATATTTCCCCGTTGCCTGTACTATAGAACAACATCTGTCGGCAATCTGAAAAAATCATAAAATAATAAAACTTGACACTGATTACAGTAAGTACACGTTAAATATAACTAGCATCCTCAATTCATTCCACTAATAATATAAATGCAAAAGTTGGTGAGGATGTTTGGATGTTTGAGACTCAATCACGCGTAAACGGCTGAACGGATTTTAATGAAATTTTGCACATATTGAATATGATCTGGATTAACATATAGGATATTTTTATCCCGGTAAAATGTTCTGGTAGAATATTTTTCCCGAAGCGAAGCGAGGGCGGATCGCTATTACTTCTCTATATATACCATTTATTATAAAAAAAGCCTTAAGACGTTTAAAACTGCTATTATTATTGGAGATATTAATATAAATCTATTTCCTGAAAACTCTGACCCCCATACGGATGAATATTTGAATTTAGTCGCAGCACACGCTATGTTACCCGCACATGTCCTTCCTACTAGAGAGAAAAATTGTCTTGACCACGTTATACTTCGCACACCAAACTATGCTACTACTCTCATTCTTGATTCTTTGATTACTGATCATTCTCCTCTTCTTTTCTGCTGTAAAACTAAAGTCAGTGTAATTACCCCAAACCGTCTTGCTCATCGCCTTAATATTCACGCTATTGTTAGTGACTTAGAAAAAGCTGACTTCACTGACATCTTTGACTCTGGCGATCCCGAAGTGTCTTCTGATACCTTGATTAACAGAGTTTCCTCTATCATTAAGAAAAATTCCCATAATGTGTCTATTTCTAGTCGTAAACGTATTATCAAACCTTGGGTTACCCCTGGAATTCTTAAATGTATCCGACACAGGGATAAATTATTTCGTAAATTTAAAAGAAACCCTAATAATGAAACTCATAAACTTATATTTTACCGTTATCGAGCATTTTGTAATAATCTCTTAAAAAGCCTTAAACGAGAATTTAATCAAAAGGAAATCGAGAAAGCCAAGAGAAATCCAAAAGAGACATGGAATATCATAAAACAAATAGCCAACCTAAACAAAAAAGATTCTAGTTCATCTCACTTGCTAAAACTGTGTGACTCTCCTTCGCAATCCGTTGATTCGGTAAATTTATTTTTTGCAAACGTAGGAAAAACTCTTGCCTCCGAAATTCAATCCCAAACTTACTCCTCTCTGCCCACAACTTCCCAAAATGATTTTGTCCTTCCTCAACCATCCATTGAAACCAGTCAATCATCACCATCCTCTATGGCCTTTTACAGTGTCGACAACACCGAAATCGAAACGATCATTATCAATCTTAAAGACAAATGCGCATTGGGCTGGGATGGTATATCTACCAAAGTTGTAAAATCTGCCAGGCACGTACTTATTCCTATTTTAAACCATATCTTCAATCTGTCCATATCGTCGGGTACCTTTCCACACGCCTTCAAAAAAGCAGTTGTACATCCTATTTTTAAAAGCGGTGATAGGAATTGTGTCTCAAACTACAGACCTATTTCCGTTCTGACAGTTTTCTCAAAGATTTTTGATAAAATTTTGAACAACAGGCTTGTGAAATCTCTGCGCGACAAATCAGTCCTATCTCCAAACCAATTCGGTTTTAGGTGTGGATGGTCCACTGAGGACGCTGTTCTAGAGCTCACTGACACTGTTGTTCAAAATATTGACAAAAGAAAAAAAACACTTGGCATCTTCTTGGACCTATCAAAGGCCTTTGACACCGTCTCAATTCCCATCTTACTAAACAAACTGGAGTACATTGGTGTCAGAGGAATTGTCCTTGATATGTTTCGGAGCTATCTTAGTAACCGTTCACAATACGTATCTATTGACAGTTTTCAGAGTAAGGAGGAACCCATTTGTTTTGGAGTCCCTCAAGGTAGCGTCCTTGGACCTACCTTATTCCTAATTTATATAAATGAACTCTGTAATATGTCATTCCCGAACTCCAAAATTATTACATACGCTGATGACACCGCCGTTCTTATTCACGGACAGACTTGGCAAGAAGCTCGTAAGAACGCTGAAAATGTTCTCACGTTTATTATGTACTGGCTACGGACAAACCTCCTCACACTTAACATTTCAAAAAGTAAATTTATTCCCTTTTCCACAAACAAAGCTTCCCAACCTCCCCCTTCATTTAGTATCCGTGCACACGTTTGCTCCGGAGTTTCTCCTCCTTCAGCCTATTGCAACTGCTTATCTATTGAACGTACTACAGCTCTCAAATATCTTGGGGTCATGGTAGATAGTACCCTTTCCTGGAAGCAACAAATTGAATCCACGGTTTCGCGAGTCAGAAGACTCATATTCGTTTTTAAAAATTTAAGGTCTGTTCTGGATTTCAATTTACTGAAATCTATTTATTACGCATTAGCTCAATCCATTTTGTCATATTGCATTGTATCCTGGGGTGGCTGTGTTAAAACCTTGATGCTTAGACTCGAGAGGGCTCAGAGAGCTGTCCTTAAGGTCCTTGCAAAAAAGTCCATCTGGTTTCCCACGTCCGAACTTTACTCACTCTGCCAAGTTCCCACTGTCCGACAAATTTTTATATTACATACAACCTCGCGCAAACACTCACAGCTTGTTTATGATCCTAATATAACTGACTCTAAGCGCAGATCGGATCTAGTTTGCAAAACTGAAAAACGGCGTACGGCATTTGCCAGTCGTCATTTTTATTTCCTTAGCCCCACACTATATAACAGAGTCAACAAACACATTAATATATTTCCTTTACCCCGCTATAAATGTCAACAAAAATGTCTTCAGTGGCTCGTAACACTGCCGTATGAAGAAACTGAAGACCTTTTAAAAGTTGCTGTATAGACTGTAGGACATACACACACACACACACACACACACATACACACACAAGCACACAGCCTCTCATACATACACACTAACTCACACACACACAAACTCATATACACATACGCGCACATAATCACACATCCTTATCTTGTATAATTTAAAAAATAATAGTAATAATGATAATTGGAAATAATAAACTCTGGAGGGGGGCGTTAGTGTTCGCGACACAGTTTATAACTTCTGCGAATACTATCGTGTTCCAGTATTGTTGTACCATGTTTTTGTTCCAAAATAAAGTTATTTGATTTGGTTTGATGTGTATATGTAATGTATATACATTACATATATACATACGGAACTAAATTGGTATACATACACAATTATATTTAAAATCCCGCATAAGATATTAATCACCGAATCACAGTAAACGGCTATAACATAATTATAGAAATACATACAAATTCGGAATAACAATCTAGGCGTGAGATTACGCGTGGGAATCGAACCCACGTCCGTACATTTAACAGTCAGGCTAGCTAACGCCTATATCAACAGGTAGTTTCCCCAATTGAAGGGAAAACATTTTGCCGAAAACTGGCAACACAGTCGAACTAATGTCGAGGTTTTGTGTTTCGAGACCACCGTTTAATTATTGGGTGATTAAACAATAAAATCAATTAAATAATTTATAGTTACTTGTGAAATTATATTCCATCTACTTTTTTTTTGTTTTTGGGAACAACTTTTACACTGTTCAATAACACAAGACGGCATTTTTGACAGAAAATAATGAATCACTCGAGACGTTCAAGCAGTACGACGCTATCTTTAGCACTGCCGCGAGATTGTATTCGCTTTTAAATTTGTATTCGCTTGTGTGGCTCCACTCGCACGTTCGGCGCGCTCTATCTGTTTGTTTGTATAATCTGAGCCTTATCATTCCAAATTTCGAACTCTACGTCCCTATGAGGCCGTGTCCTAAAAGTGCATAACCTCTTTAAGCTCAGAAACCTTCAAATGAGGTACTAATATAGTACGGTGACATTCCAGACATTCCAATTTTGAAGAGTTTTATATGTTTTTAAGTGAGTTCAACCTTTTTTGAATAAAATGGGATTGAGTTTTCAAATATGTGTCAAAATAAAATGTAATTTAAATCAAATGCACTAAGGAGCATTGATATCAACTTCGAAGCAAATGACCGCCAAAATAACTTTCTACCCCTTTTTAATCCCGTTAGGGGATGAATTTCAATAAAATACGAAATACGTCTTCCATTAATTCTGTTAAAAAAGGTTTATCCAAAATTTGAAGTAGGTTGGACCAAGGAATCACGTTGTCCCATACAAACTTTGCCCCCCTTTTTCACCCCTTTAGGGGTAGAATTTCGGAAAATCTTTTCTTATCGAATGCCTACGTTATACAAAGAACACACCCGCCAAGTTTCAGGTCTCTACGATCAGCGGTTTAGGCTGTGCGTTGATCCGTCAGTCAGTCATTCAGGACAAAGCATTTTATAAGTAGGTATAGATGATGGAATAATGGAGTAAACATAAAATAAATAATGTTATATAACACATTTGCTCATAATGGGTCTCTTATTTCACCAATTTCAATATCGTAATGTATGTGTATGTTATTGTAATGTAAAACGCAAGAGTTTCTTTGTAAAACGGTAAAACGTACGGTTTATCAAGATGCTCCGTCTAAAACGAACTGTACTTTTTTAAATCTTAGCAAAGAGTTTTTATGTCAGAAAAGTGGTCAATATTTTATGAATAAACTTAACTTTGGGAGATAAAATACAAAAAATAAACATTTAATTCTTTAATTTAATTAATTTTGACAACAAATTACAAACATTTATCTGAAACAAAAACAAAAAATATTAATTTACTTTATTAGTAATACTGGCTGTTTTTGTGCCTTTGCCTTAATTTATTTCCTCGCAAATATGTTATAAAACGTCGTATGACATACGTGCGCTTTGATAATTATAGCCTCTGCTTTCTTGTAGCCCTCGCCTACGGCTCGGGCTAGCAATATCGCCTCGGCTGTCATTTTCAACTTACCGCACTTATATCATAACGTACTATTTTACCTGCTTACAAAAATGTTCTACAACTAGACTATGAAACAATTTTTCTATGATCCCATCGACCCAGCAGTAAAATATCAAAACCTGTAAAAATAAGGAAGCATTTTCTTTACCGAAAATATTCGCAACTTATCAGTCACTTTCGCATCATTGCGCGGAATAGCCTTTTCGCCAGTTGATTTTCTTCTTGGCCAGAGCGGAAACTGTTTTGCATACGTATTATGTCTTATTTATAATAAAGTAGACATTTCGAACAATTCAATGCACCTATTTTCTTGCCCGCTCCATTGGACAATAGAGAACTTGTATTTACGGACGCAAGAGAAATATAGTTTAGGATAACATGAAATAGTAATTTCTACAATCTTCTCAATTTCCTGACGACTTTTTCTTGTGGAAAATTCTGAAATCCTTTAGGTTGAGAAATCTTTGATTTTTAAATATTTTCATAGATCACTGTGTGTAATCAAAACTACGGATCTATTTGCGATAAAATCAAATTCTTTTCCCGTTAAAATTATTTTCATGAATAAAGCTGAGTATCCCACGGGACTGTCATTGGATTGGGCGGCTAAATTGGATTGGAGTTTCCTCAGTCCTGCCCGATACTTTAGTCTGCAGATAGCAGAGACTGGCGCATCGGAACTATCGCTTTTTAACAACCTGCTTCTTCCTTCCAGGCAAAAATCTTTCGACATGTATTAATCCTGCCTGGTGTCTCCCCAATGAATCAAAGGCATAAAGATCATCTCATCTATGATTGCTTGACCAGTATCGTAAAAAAGCATAATTGTGGTACCCATAACTATACAAAAATGTGATGGTGTGATCCTTGAACGGTTAAGCAACAAAAACGATAAAATAAACTTACCTGTAGGTGTACATAGTTTCGCTATAAAAATTCCATGAGTTTGATTTGAGACTACAAAAAACTCAATATGCCATAGCTCACGGCTATATTAACCCCATGATGGACATCCCGGATTTCTTACTCATTACGCAGACCCATGAAAATATCCCACAAGGGATAGTCTGGGGCAAGTCCGAATATAACATTTGATACATGCGGCGATAAACTTGTAACCTGTCACGTGAATGCTTGACTCCTATGCAAAAAGTGGACATACAGTTTTTATAGTTGATATTGTAAAAATATATTAATATGTACTTTCATACTTTCATCATCGGAGTCTTTGTACATGCAGTAGAATTTAGTAGCAGTCATTGATAGGTTTGGTGTTCCATGGTTCAGCTTGGTAACAGTATTGAGTGATATCTGAAATAACATACTTTTTTTTAATATTTCGGTACTTACCTTATTATTACCTTACCGACGACCTCGGTGGCGCAGTGGGCGAATAGCCGTCTGAGACGCAGGAGGTAGCGGGTTCGATTCTCGCCGCGGAACAAATGTTTGCATGATCTACAGATATTTGTTCCGGGTCTGGATGTGTTTCTATATATAATAAGTATGTATTTACAAAAAAAAAGTATTTAAGTATTCTATCAGTCATCTGGTTCCCATAGTACAAGCTCTGCTTAGTTTGGGGCTGGATAACGCTGTGTGAAATGTTCAGTAATATTTATTTATTTATATAATATCTTCTTCTATCGATCTATTCTATCTATCTATCTATATTGACGACCTCCGTGGCGCAGTGGGCGAATAGCCGGCTGTGACGCAGGAGGTAGCGGATTCGATTCCCGCAACGGGACAAATGTTTGCATGATCCTGTAATTTATTTATTCTAATATATAAAAATCTCGTGTCATGGTATTAGTGGTCGCACTCCTTCGAAACGGGACGACCGATTTTTTTTATGTTTATTTGGTAGGCATGAGAATAAATAGGTTGTAAAGTATTTTTCACCCTCTTATCCCCACCCCCCTTTTTTAATCGCGATTTTAGTATTTTTGTATGAACAATATCCATATAATTTAACAGTCGTTCATTAACGTGAAGTCATTAACAAGAAGTGTTGCGTCACTTTGACAGGAATGTTTTATAAAGTTTTTATATCTGTTGTGTCTAGCTTGTAAGGTATAATCACAGATAATAAATAATTTTAATTCATTCATTATCCCGAAGTTCCCACGGGAACGCGAAATTTCAAGCGGGCGAAGCCGCGGGTGGGTCAGCTAGTTAATTATAAAATTGTCGATTTAAGAAAAAGTTAACAGATAGAAACACAATTTCTGTTGTTTTGCTCTATGTACCACTCTAGTTTGTTCGATAAATGGTAGTTCCTTCGTTGAAACCATTGTGCGGCAAAAGACATTCGCTTATAACGGAAGGAAATCTAATAGGGAAG
Organism: Philereme transversata; assembly: GCA_963924445.1. Taxonomy (NCBI): domain Eukaryota; kingdom Metazoa; phylum Arthropoda; class Insecta; order Lepidoptera; family Geometridae; genus Philereme; species Philereme transversata. The sequence continues at coordinate 14,568,423 of OZ004353.1, forward strand.
GAAGATCCTTTATTTATTTCGTCCATTTATTGATTGTACCTGTTTTATTTTCTTTCCGAAAAACAGGAATGCTATTATGTTACAGGCAAACAGAATATTGTGAGTAATTTTGTACACGTGGAGAAGTGTTCCGTGAACATGTACTTACTTGATTATGCCCACAAGATTACTTCAGTGTTCGGCACAAACTATGGTACCTTCTTACAGATCTACAATGCAATCTCTTATTTACGAGAGTGGCAAAGTAACAACCACGCTAAAACTTCACAGACTAAATAAATTAAGTAAGTTCGTATGAGTAGCCAACTCCGGTAAATTGAAAATTATCTGTTGTATTATTGCTCAGAGCATTCATATTTTGCTCCCCTATTTTCAAAATTACATCGCTGCTCATGCATCTCGAGACATTGCATTATTTACGTCAGTTTTCCAAAAGAAGCAATTTCACTTGCAAGGAAAATGCATGCAAGTAAAGCCTTGCACGCTTAAAAATTCAACAAGGCAAGCACAAAGAGAGAAGGAGTATTAACGTTAGTTCTAAGCCTTTTCTTAAATGAACTAGATAATCAAGTTCACAAAGTAGTGTATAAAGTGATCTAGGCTTAGATACAATCTAAGTGATGTATACAATTTTATACTCCCTCAAATGTATGTTACTATCTGAAGGCTTGTGTGAACGTTTTCCAAGCAGACAGTAATAAGTATTTCATGTATAAACTGCTAAAGGATGACCTAATAAAGGTTGCTGGGAGCTATTGGGCGCAGGCCGCACAAGGTCGGTCGGAGGCCTGTTCAACAGTGGATGATGATGATCTAAACTGTGGCAATAAAGTAACGTTAATCAACGTTTAATTGATTAAATCGACTAAAATAACAAGTTTTCATTAATACCTGGCAACAGCGAAGAAAATGATCAAACAATATTACCTTTAATAGTATATTAGGCAAAGTGGAATCCCGCCCCAGTAAAGTACAAGCAATTTCAGAAGAGAATAACAAATTAAATGTTTACATAGTTTAAATGCTGTGGTCTACCCACGGAATAGACAGTGGAGTCGAGTGGACTGTTAGGTAGAATTAGTTTTAAATTCTGTGTGATACAAATTTTCCGGCCGGGAATATAAAGATAAGTAGTTAGGTGGAGAAGAGCTAGTGGTTTCGGTTTATTATAAACAAACCTGCCCATGTTGATTAACACTGTTATTATAAACTCTACACACCCTCACATATTCACACACCACCCACAAACAAACACACACACCTCACTTAATTATTCAAATACTTAGAAGTAAGTTTATTATTGATACAACTAAATTATACAACAATACAAAAATATTTTATAACACCGTAAGAATAGTAAAGCTCATGTTACATTTTACTTAGAAAACTTTCGTGATTTATTTCAATCATTATTATAAATACGAGATTTATCACGTACCGTCTTATCACTTATCGTAATGCTACATTCGTGAAACAAAGCGAAACGTATCTACCAGGTTGACTGAACACATACGTGCAATGAAGAATGACGACTCCAACAGTTCTGCAGAGGCGGAACATGCCCTAGATTCTGATTCGACGCACTACATACGTTTCGACAAGGCCCGGGTCTTAGCGAGAGAGAAGTTCTTCGTTCCTCGTAAGATCCGAGAGGCGATAGAAATAAGTCGTGTGCCGAACTTTAACAGAGATAGAGGATGGGTTCTACCGCCAGCCTGGAGGCCATGTCTTCATGATGCAAGCGACGGAAGAGTGAGTGAACCTGATAGAGACATAGTTAGTGTTGTGTGTTTGCCTGTACCGAGAACTACCGAAGAGAGCAAAAATGATGATAATGCAGCCTGTCAATGCGCTGGGCCCACTTCAATCCCCACCACCGCGCCCGTCTACTCGCGCGCAGAGGGCTGCGGCGCGCAGTGCGACGCGAGACGTTATTCGGAACGGATCGCACTCACCCTGATGAAGGTTCACGAATTGAACTGAAACGTTGTCGATCGAAACACCGATAAGATGGTACGTGATAAATCCCGTATTTATAATAATGACTCATGTTACAAATTAAAATATAATGTTACATATACTCTAATAAATACAGGTAATCCATCTGTAATTTTAAATAAATTGTGCCAAAAGAAAAGTAAGGCAAAATGACTAGATATGGCTACTATTTGAAAACCCACTTGAAGGAAAACAGGACCACAAGCACAAGTCTACTCGACTTAGTGTAAGTCCTGCTTGAAATTATGATGTTTATTATACAAGCCATTATTTAAAAAATTATGAACCTTTGTAAATTATATTATTTAAAAATTATTATTATGTGCTTGAAATGAATAAATGAAAATTATGAATTACACCATCCCTGAGTAGGCTATATTTTATTTATTTAATTACTAGGTAGATACCTGTGTGTAGTCGGGTCAGCTAGAAGCTTATAAAATATAATGTACCACTATAAATTCGTTTATAAATCTAGCATACACATCAAATAAAAATACTTATAAAACTTTAGATTGCAAAATTGTTATGAACCAGCTAACAAAATCCGTCACCCAACTACAAAACTTAAGTTTTCACAATTTCGCAAAACTAATTTCAACTCCCATATAAGTTTGTATGTCACAACAATAATCTGCTCATAAGATGGCTCAACAAACCAGAAGCAAACTTCAGCTAATAGGGTGACCCAGTAATAACAGTAAAAGGACTCGTAGCTTATCTAGATGCCATATTTGGAGGATATCCAAGCCATTTACCACAACGCGACAGAAACCACTTCAGACCCAAAAAAAGCAAATGACGTGAAAATATAAATTTAATAGTGGTATGCGTAGATTAAGGTTCCTATTGACTAATTAAGGACAAAACTATCGATCAAGGGGTTCAAAAAACAATAGAGTTTAATTTAGTAGGCTCTTCGTTAAAGTTAACTAGTGGTTTGCCCCGAACTGAGATCACGCGAGTATCCTATAAAATCCAAAAAAAAATTATATGTATAATATTTCCACACGAAATGCACAACCAACTAACTTGACCTGCAGTTTCACTCAAATTATAGATAACGAGAGTTCATGTTAATTGGTTACTCGTTTTTGGGGTACAAATTGCAGTTATTCTAGATTTCAGACGTTTCGCTGTATTTGTATCACTAAAGCCACACGTATACCAAATTTCAGTACTGTGGAGTCATTGGTGCACCCTGTGAATTTAGTCAAAGTTCAGTTTTTATGGCTAATAACTTAAAAACTACAAGTTTTAAACTAAAAATAAAATCGCGGTCGAAATGTATTGATATTGGAATGTATTGAATGTATTAAACGTGCCACTTGACTGGATAGCCCCATTTTGTTTTTTTTACTCCTCTTGAACCCCAATATCTCAACAACCCCCCCCCCCCCACATTTTTAGCTCATTTAGTCTCACCAGAAACTCGGTTACGCTCCCGAATACAGGTGGCCGACGTCGCTCAAAAAGCTGGAAGACTCAAGTGGGACTGGGCCGGACACGTTTGCCGTATGCCAGACACGATGTGGGCGAAGACAACCACTGAATGGCTCCCAAACTACGGACGACGCCCACGTGGAAGGCCCAGGCGAAGGTGGCGGGATGAGCTGAACTCCTACCTCAAGGATTGGCCCCTACTTGCAATCAACAGAGACGAGTGGAAAGAGGGAAGGGAGGCCTTTGCCCTGCAGTGGGACACAACAGGCTTATAATAATAATAATAGTCTCACCAGAATTGTGCTATCACATACCAAATTTCACGATGATCGATCAACTCTTCAAAAGCTATCCTCGGACAAACATACATACATACACCGCCGATTTGCCCTAGTTGATTTGGAGATCTCGCTTCGTTCCATCAATAAGTATTTAGTTGATTAGCTGACAGACGAATTTTTGTTTTTACCGAGTAACCTTGGGTGTGGAATATGTTCAGAATGCTAGTGAGATAAATTCTTCTAACTTTAATATTGGTGATTGTAATAGTATTTTGGCAGATCCGCTATCAGATACTACCAAAAAACTATTTAAGTTAGTAGAAGGAGGTAGCTCAATGAGTATTTATCTGTATAATTAGTAAATTTTTTATATTTACTTTACCAGGGTGTCATAATCGCATGAGCGACCCTTTTGTTAACTGATAAAAAAAACCTTGGGGTGTTATGGCAACTTTTTAGTTACGATTGTCTAAACTAAACTTGCGGGCCCTTTATAACGCCAATGCCAATCTATCTTCAGTTTTGCAATCATAGAGAGCATTCTAAAACTTACCCTGAATAAAATTCAAGCGCAAATTTAGCATGGAATATTATTAATAATCAAAACTAAATTATCTCATTGGAACCTTGAAAAGACTTGACAGGGTGCGCTGCGCCGGCTGCTCCCCAAAGGTTGATTGGATGCTAAAAACCTACAATATTAGCATATTAAAATTGAACGAAGATATATCACGTTAAGATGGATATTGTCAATAGAGGCGAACGCCGCAGTCTACTTTGCTTCATGTTATTAGAAAGTAGACAGGTATAATACTCTTTACTAAAGTTTAATGAAGGTACTATGCAGATTATTATAATTTCTTTTGTTTATCAATTAAAAACTAGGTACCTACAGGTTATGATTATTAATGTCTTGACAACCAATGTAAGGTTTAACGAGACACTAAGATATCGGTGAATAATGTTATTTAAATTAATGTGTCAGACAGACATCATCAATATCAAATAGGCAAAGAAGATGAGGTAGACATAATATATGAATATATGAGGTGTATATGATTTTTACTTAGAAAACTTTCGTGATTTTTTTTCACATCCAATCGGAATCCTGATCGGGTGGGTATAAGGCTGCAGGCTGCCCTTCATTCATTAGCCACTTGGTTCCGCAAGTGGCGGATCGAGGTAAACCCGTCGAAAAGTACAGCAGTGTACTTCTCACTGAGAAACCTCACTCCCAAACCGATCTCTTTATTTGGCAAGCCCATTCGCTGGGCCCCATCAGCCAAATACTTGGGTGTCGTCCTCGATATACGTCTTTCCTTTAGGTTGCACATCACTAAGAGGTGCATCCAAGCAAAGTTCACCCTAGGACGATTGTCCTCACTCATAGGCGCGAAAAGTAAAATGCCCCTTAGAAATAAGGTGACCCTTTACAAAGCGTGCATTCGTCCCATCATGACATACTCCTCGGTAGTATTTGCCCACTCTCCTAAAGTTGGTGCCATTCAGATCATCCAAAATCGCTTCTTGCGAAAAGCCTCAGGCTCGCCCTGGTATTTTCGCAACAGCGATCTACATCGCGATATGAAATTAGAGTCAATAGCCAAGTTCATGAAGCTCGCTTCCAAGCGGTATTATGAACTTGCCTCCCATCATCCGAATACTTTGGTACACACCATTCCGGTCTACCCGTTGGACCCGCCCGCCAACAAAATCCTCCGTCGTCCGAGACACGTTCTCGGAGACCTGGATTACGAAATCACCTCCGCTAATGCGGAAGCGATATCTGAGTCATCTACATCAGACAGAGCAAACACTTCACAGAAACACTGACCTCGCCGGCGAGATCGACGAGTCCCTTCAGCCGCCGCCTATACGAGGTACAGACATGTACCCGGGTGTTTCTCTCCTATCCCCCCCCCCGGCAACTGCCCAAGCCGAGGCTCGTACCTAAGTGGTGCCCTTTTACTTTTACTGGGCTGAGCGCCATCTGCGCTCGCCAAAAGTTCGCAACGGCCTCAGAGGCCAACAGCGAGAAAAGTCCATTCGAAAAAAAAAAACTGCTGTTGTATTCGGTAGTACTCGGTACAGGCAAATACACAACACAAACTACTAGCGCACCTTTAAAATATTGTCCCGTAACAAGCATATAATTGTATGTACTAGCCTCCGTCCGCGGATTCGCACACGTGGTTGGCCAATTCAAATCCAAAATCCAGGTTATATCTACGTACGTACCAAATTTCATCGAACAACAAAGAAATAAATAAACAAACATCCAAACTTTCACATTTATAATATTAGTGATGTATATATAATAGGTCGGGGAAAAAGTCTTTTCGCATTATAGTATGTATGAACTTGTAATAAAATCTCTTTGGCTATACTATTTGTATCTGCCTGCTTTTGGTATCATTCAAAGTTTAAATTTTAAAGAACATAATTCCAAATTCAAATTAGGAAAATGTGTGATTTTTATTTGTTTTTCGTACTGTAAAGATGAGTGAATCTAATGAAGAACTTCGTTACATTTTAAAATTTTACTACAAAAAAGGTAAAAATGCAACGCAAGCCGCGAAAAAATTTTTCGATGTTTATGGACCTAGTGCAGTGTCTGTGAGGGTAGCACAAATTTGGTTTAAGCGTTTTCAATCCGGAAATTTTAATATCAAAGATGCACGTCGCTCTGGTCGCCTTATTACGGGTAAAATTGATGCCATTTTTGAAAAAGTGGAGCAAGATCGGCATATCAGTAGTTACGACGTAGCTGAAGAACTGGAACTTGTTGCGGGTTAACTCGCAACAAGGTGATGCTGTGTGTGTGTGGTGGGATTGGAAGGGCATTATTCATTACGAGCTGTTATCACCAGGCAGGACCATCGATTCTGAACTCTACTGTGAACAACTGATGAGATTAAAGCAAGAAGTTGAGAGAAAGCGGCCGGAATTAATCAACAGAAGGGGTGTGGTATTTCATCATGATAACGCTAGACCTCACACATCTTCAGCCACTCAGCAAAAATTAAGAGAGTTTGGCTGGGAGGTGTTAATGCATCCGGCGTATAGTCCTGACCTTGCACCTTCAGATTTCCACCTGTTTCGGTCTCTTCAGAATTCTTTAGGCAGTGTCAGGTTAACATCACGAGAGGACTGCCAAAACCACTTGTCGCGGTATTTTGATCAGAAGCCCCAAAATTTATATAGCAATGGGATCATGCCCCTACCTACAAGATGGCAAAAAGTTATCGAACAAAATGGTACCTACATATTTTAGTTAAATGTAAATAAACTATATTAAAAAATGTTTTGAATTTTCTTAAAAACTGCGAAAAAACTTTTTCCCCAACCTAATATATATACTGCGAATCTATATTTAAGATAACCATAGGCTTTAAGCATATACTGTGAACATAAAACGAAGGGTGACTAAGGAAAAACTAGTAACAAGACGAACAAAATATCATTAGGTATTGAGCCATTATTACCGGCCCGAAATCATTAAGTGGCCAGATAAGATTTTGTATCCCCCAAACGTTCGCGGGTGCACTTTACCCGGAAGGGATGGAACAGGTCGAGCCCTCACTCGGTAATACCCATCCATTCGCCGTAGAGGGTAGGTAACAAAATTGCAGATGCTTTCTACACTACATTTACACTGATTGAATGAAGCACTTAAAGACATACGCGCTGATTTCCTAACGTAGGAATCTTATACGTATTTTTTTCGTTTAGCATATCGCTTTTTAGGGTTTCGTAGTCAAACTAGCAACCCATATCATTTCGCAATGTCCGTTTGTTTGTCTGACTATATGCAGCCCTTTTACTCGTTAAATATTAGTGCTAAACAGCTGAAAGGCATGGATGATACGTTTTTAGTTATATTAGTTTTTATTTCAATCTTGTTGTTTTGGTATTTTATATAAGTAAGCAAGCATTGCAATTCAGCGGGGCAGTGCAGCCAGTGTCTTGGGGACACTTCCGCCTCGTAATGATCTGGAGCAGTTAAGCTATCTATAGATCGTTTGCAACAGTCTTGAGATGATTCAACTGTTTCTTCTGTATTTTATTGTAAATAATTAAAAGCATTTTGCTTTTTATGTAAGTTGGGGGTAATTTTTTATGACCTAATTGGTTGAGGTATTGTTGAATGGGTATTTTAAAAATATTATGAGGTTTCATTAACATTTTTTCGATGCATAAGTCTGTTTACCAAATAAAAAGCCTCAAATTAGTCAAAACTGGAACGATTTAGGGGTAGTTTCAGATTCGCAGCATCAAAAATATGGAATGATTTACCTCCACCAATCCAAAAAATCCAGAGCTGGAAAAAATTTAAATTATCGTGTAAAAAATGGTTGCTGGACAAACAGAAATCTTCTTGTTGTTGGACGGTTCTACCAAAACAATATTAGATCAAAACCAAGATTATTATTATTAAAATAAATATATGCTTTTAAACATTGATTCGGGTCATTGATTCTTAATATAGACTTCTTCTTAATATGATTATTAGACTAAATTGTACACCTATTTTGAAATTTAATACCTACTTATTTGCTTGTTTGGATTTTAATGTTTACATACTATATCTACCTACCTCTTTTTATTTGTTACTTACCTAAAACAGTGTTAATCTCCATATCGAAAATCTTATCATAAACCAATGGTTTAAGTTTATATACATATCTATTCTTGTGTTAGTTACTGGCTATTTTTTATTAGAATAAATACTTAAGTGTCTGAACCGGTTAATCTACACTGCACTAAGGTTAGCTGAAATAAAATGCTAATTAGCGTTAAGTTTGCCTATGTATTGTGTGTGTGTGGAATTTCTCTAATTTAAGTATTTATGCGATGGGTTTTCGGTAATTGTCAAGTTCTTTCTTTTGTTACTATATAATTACTACTTGTTAATTCAGTGTATAAAGCTGACAGTTCCCGAGAACCTTATCTGTGGCGGCGGCAGCATCAGATGTTTCTGCCAAGGCGTGGCTGAAAATCAGCGTAGCTGAGCCCTCGACCTATTTACCACCACCCTCTACCTTAGTGCTACCTACGATAATGTACTAATGTTACTTAGAATTAGGCTTACTATTAAACTTACCTAGATTTATTTAGTACTTATTGTACCTACCAACTTATGTTAGCATAAGAGGTGTGTGTGTAAATAAATGCCCTTTTATTTTTATTTATTTATTTTTTAAAAAGTATAGTTAAGTCTAAAATGAGCACATTGGTATACTGCAGTTGTGAGAGTTGAGTAAACTCTACTAGTTCTTATACTGTTGATACGAAATGACTGAAATAAAGTGCAAAATTAACTTTGTATTTTAAAATGATTAAGATCAACCGTAATGACTACGGAACCCTTCATCGTGCGTGATCCGTTAGGCACTTGACCAATTATTAAAGTACTAGCTGTTGCCCGTGACTTCGTACTCGTTACACTACTAAATATGTAGGTAACCTAGACATAAAGCTAAACTCGCTGTTCCAACTTGACTTGACACCCCATTTTTATCCCATGGGACCTGATTTAGGGGATAAAAAGTAGCCTATATGTTAATCCAGGTTATCTACGTGCATACTAAATTTCATTGAAATCGGTTCAGCCGTTACAACGAAAGTTTTGCATTTATAATATTATTGTGATGAATAATGGTAGTGTAAGTCTATCAATATGTTTTGTTTTTCTATCTTATCACTGTGCTGGTCAAAATGAACGTATGTCTGGTCGCTGGTGGTCCTTCAATCCTTCTAACTGGCCCTAATCCATCAATATCTTCCTATCCTAGACGACCTCCGTGGTACAGTGGGCAAATAGCCTGCGTCTCGTATGAGGTAGCGGGTTCGATTCCCGCCGCGGAAACAATGTTTGAATGATCTACAGATATTTGTTCCGGGTCTGGATGTTTTTCTATATATTATAAGTCTGTATTTACAAAAAAAAGTATATTATTCTATCAGTTATCTGGTTCCCATAGTACAAGCTCTGCTTAGTTTGGGGCTAGATAGCGCTGTGTGAAATGTCCAGCCATATTTATTGATTTATCCTCTCTTAAAGGTATCGAAATCTCGTCAAAGCTTTCTCGGCTTATTTTCATAAGACTTTATTTATAAGTTTTATAACACACAAGATATGAGACTCAAGTCTACTTGCCTGATAAAACACACGCTGCACCTTTATTATAAAAGTTTCAACAGGTAAAAGTTGTAACAACACGAGTTTCTTATTAAATAGTTCTTTCAAAGGAAGCTATTATCAGAACTTTATTCAACGAACAACCTTCCGATGGTTATTAAATGTAATCAATAGATGGTAGGAAGTGAAGTAAAAGTGCGAGGAAGTGCTTTTAAATCGTGTAGAGACGAGAGTTTTGATGAAAACTATACAAAGCAGAAGAGGGAACATGATTGGACTGGACATCTAACGACATGACAGCTTAATGAAAACGAATCATAGAAACGAAAGTGGAAAACCAAGTAAAAGTAAAATCAGTAAGGCAGTTGTCTCACCGCCCGCGATGAGAGAGTAGCGAGTAGAACTAGAAACTAGAAACGAGTTGGCGAGCAGCGAGAAGCGAGTGAGTGGGTAGTTCCTATAGTTATCGCTGGACTATAAAGCGAGTGAGCGAGTGCGGCGGGTGATACTCATTATCTCACGGCGTGTGTTCTGACCGCCAAGCGAGCATCGCTGAGCGAGTGTTATAGTCGCTGCGACAAAATAGTGTTCGGCGAGTTCTCGCCGGCAGTGTGAACGGCCAGCGATCAACTATTATTATACGTGTCTCTTTTACTGACACGGAATCTATATCTTTTGTTCGTTTCTTGACCGAGAAAATAGTTGATAGCTAATCGCTTACTCGTCGGCGGTGAGACAAGTGACAAAGATATAAAAGTTTTTAACAATAAATTAAAGCGTGGAAAAAATAAACTAAAAAGCAAAAATAAAATAAACTTTTTTAGTCTTAATAACTCAGCTCCCAAACTAATGTAAGTAACTAATTTTGAGTCAGCGAAAAGGCGCGCCGCCAGCGCCGTCTGTCAGCGCGAATCCCATTGCCACCATCTAACGCTTTACGTAATTTGTTTAATTTGTTTGTTTGGTGCCGACTCAAAATTAGTCACCTACTTACATTAGGTTAGGAGCTGAGTTATTATCTTTTTAGCTATATTTAAGCATTCACCTCACTTCTCCACAAAAACTTTAACTCTGCTGAATCTCATACTCCTCCGTGAGCGCAATCACACTAATATTATAAATGTGAGAGTTTGGATGTTTGTTTATTTGTCGTAATGGATTGTCGATATGGATTGTCGTTACTCGTCGTAATGGCTGAACCGATTTAGAAGAAATTTGGTGTGTTGATGGATTATGATCTGGATTCAAAAATAGACTACTTTTTGATAACACAGAACGCGTGCGAAGCCGCTGGCGGAAGCTAGTAAGTTTATAAAGGGGTACAAAAATATCTCTTGACGTATATATAGATAACAAGCTTCCGCTCGCGGCTTCGCAGGCGTGGCTTGCCAATAAAAATTAGTTTATGTGTTAATCCAGGTTATGATCTACGTACATACCAAATTTCATCGAAATCGGTTCAGCCGTTCCAACGTGAAAGAGTAAGAAACATCCATACATACATATAAATATTTGCGTTTATAATATTAGTGGGACGATATAAAGTAAAAGATGACTATAATTTACATCATGAAGGTAGCGCGTTTCAGAAACGTAATTCGTAACAGTGCAGGAAGTAAAGATCATAGGTTGTGCTAGAAAAATGTAATCACATTGTTTAGTAGTAGTTTACCAAAATACTGCTTTAGCCATCTTCGGTGGTTCTGAAGCGAACCGTATCGTTAATTTCTAAGAACTATTGAGACTGACAAACAAGTAATAATCGAAGCTGGGTAAGCTTTACTATAGTCTCATAGCCGTGTGACATAGCGTTGACGACCTCCGTGGTACAGTGGGCGAATAGCCGGCGGAGATGCAGGAGGTAGCGGGTTTCTCGCCGCGGAACAAATGTTTGCATGATCTACAGATATTTGTTCTGGGTGTATTTCTATATATTATCAGTATGTATTTACAAAAAAAAAGTATATAAGTGTTCTAACAGTTATCTGGTTCCCATAGTACAAGCTCTGCTTAGTTTGGGGCTAGATAGCGCTGTGTGAAATGTCAAGCAATATTTATTATTTATAGCTCACAAACTTATTAGTTACCATATAGTGGTAGATAGATATATAGAGTTATTACTCTGTATACCTATCTACCACTATGTGACATGTTTTAGTCATATTAGTGCATTATTTCTCAAGTTGAACTAACAGATGTTATTGATTAAAACGGGTATGTATCGCGTATGTACCTTTTTTATTTGTTATCCCGACGTTTCGGCTGTGCAACAGTCGTGGTCACGGGTTTACATTCGTGTGTTGCATCAGTTAACACGGTATATGTTAGGTAAATACACGATAAATACGCGTTTTAATCAATAATTATGTACAGTGATCGCGAAAGTTTAAAAAATACTAACTGATGTTTGCATAAAGGGCAATTAAAGTAGCTTTACCTACCTACTGATGCTTAGAACCATCTACAACCCAGCTATAAAAAGACACCAATCCAACTAGTTATACAACATCGTGTGGCTTTCATTCATCTGCAAACTCCGCCACTAATTATGGTTCCGTACGTTTTCAGGAGATGCAAATTTGCCATTAGCAGGGTTAATATGATGTATACATAATCTCGTTTGCAAGTTGGGGCGTTCCTTGTATGCAGTCAAAGTATCTGCATGTATTAGTAATGACGTGTTGGGTTCGCAGCTTTGCTCTGATACGGAATTATTGTCTCAAAAATTACGACTTAAGAAAAGATTTCTCAAAAAAAAACTACTGTTTATATTATAAAATTTTAAATAAAATCGACTAATTTTAGGTGACTAATTTGATATAAAACTTACTGCCTACTCTTGCAATCACCATCCATAAAATAAAGGCCGTAATCCACAAAAGCGTAGATTTGCAGAGATGAGAATACCATGCGAAAATAACTAATATATAGCATATCAATATTCCGACATCTCTCCGCTCAGCTTTAGTGGAAACGGTCAAGCGGCAATGTCTTATTTTCTACAGCGCATTCGCAGCGAAGTTGTAAGCATAGAGCGAGAGAGAGGACTTAAGTAGCAAATGTACGCTTTTGTGGATTAAGGCCTTTATTTTTGGATGTCGATTGCAAGAGTAGTCAGTAAGTTTTATATCGAATTAATCACCTATACTTAGTCGTTTTTCTTTAAAATTTGATAACATAAATAATGTAGTAGTTTTTTTTTCGAGAAGTCTTTTTTATGTTTTGAGAAACCGTCACTTGAATATCGTTAGCATATTACCAAACACCCTGTATACTGAAACGTAAATCTACGTAGTAAAATAATCCTTTGTGATGAATAATTCGATACGTTTGAAACCACTTCAACACTCAATTATTCAATTACCTCTTCAACAAAAATAAAACACAAACATTTTATGTTTTTAAATTTATTCCAAGTTTTGTATAAAATACGAAGAAAACAAAATTACATACTATGTGACATGGATCTATTCATAACCTCAGGCATTTTTTTTAATTGGTAATCTTTTCTATTAAGTATAGACGTATAGCTCATCACTATTAACGAGGTCTTGCATGCTTGTTAACGCTGAAGCCGTCGATTTGAACCGGTGATTAAGGGGCGTGTGCACTGAATCAGGGCCTTTTATAGTATAGGACTAACAGGTTTTCTCATTAGCGTAAATATGTTCCCGTTAGTGCAGTGTACATGACAGCTTAGGTCTAACAAACATGCGATTTTATAATAAGTTGTTTACACCGGTGTCTTTTTGTATTCCTACAAACTAGCTACTTTATTTTAATGGCAAGTCATTCTAGATTTTATTCAAAAGTTTCTTCTGGTTTGCAATTTTCAACCGGCTTCATATTTGCAGATTCATGAACTGGAACAGAAAATACGATAGAAATGATTTCATTTATATTTAAAAGTATTAATGATTCAAGAAATAAAAAACAATATCCTCATTATTTTGGAAAGCATTCTGAAGTTTTCACCAGGAACACGAGACACAGGCATAGAGTCTACGTGCCGCCCGCGCCGTGCTGGTTTGAACTTGTTAAACGGAATGCCTTCTCTAAAGATTAATTTAAGTTACAATTTTGACAGTATTAGTATATTTCATTGTATTTTGTATAAATAATATACATAATTATTTTAAGAATTCAAAATATTTGATATTATTATTATTATTTTAAATTGTAATAAATTTTATATTAGATAATTTGACATGCTTAAATTTTTTTTATCATATAATTTCGCACGCCTTGATGAGGCAGAATAAAATGATCACAAAATACAGAAAATTATCTATATTTTATTATTCACATACGAACTGTTCATTCATTCAAGCGAATAAATGATTATGAATTATAAATAAATAATAAATAAATATTGATGGACATTTCACACAGCGTTATCTAGCCCCAAACTAAGCAGAGCTTGTACTATGGGAACCAGATAACTGATAGAATACTTATATACTTTTTTTTTGTAAATACATACTTATAATATATAGAAAAACACCCAGACACGGAACAAATATCTGTAGATCATGCAAACATTTGTTCCGTGGCGGGCATCGAAACCGCTACCTCCTGCGTCTCAGCCGGCTATACGCCCACTGCGCTACGGAGGTCGTCGAAAAAATTATGAATGTATTTTATTAATATCTATTATTTTTTGATATTTACTAGAAATTAAATTTCAGATTCAGATTGCAATCCAATATACTCGTAGTAATGGCAATCTACGAAATACGAAAGAGACTCTTTGCAAGTCAGGTAAGTAAAAGTTCACGAATCATTACTTTATGCATATGGGCATAAAGTAATAATAAAAAAAAATAACATACAAAATAAACATCCAACTCTTTAGTGCTGCTCTGAACGCGTGCTTGGGTCAACTTACCCCGTGTTTAATTTTCTCGTTAATAAGTCGGCCATATTTTTCTCATCTTCTCAAGTATTCATTTCAACGTTTTTCCTCTGGAAAAGAGATGCTTGGATAAAGAGTGCGCTAAAACTTCTCATAAACATAAATCTGATTCTTACTTAATTTAAAAGAGGCTTCACAAAATAATTTGGGTCTGTGGGGGGACACGAAGTAAAAAATAATCAGAGCAGAAAAATAGCCTGGGAGTGGGGTCACTCGATAATTTTGACCCAAGTAAAATGCTGAATATTCCGTTTTAAAGCTCTAATACCTTATTTTTTCGTCTAGATTTCTTTCGCACATCACATTTTGGGCAAAGCCATTTTCCGTCAGGCGGTGAGACAACGCCGACGCACTCGAAGTGGTACCACTGTAGTTCACAGCGAGGCCCATCGCACCCTATCATGGGTGAATCTTCGATGTACTTCCTGCAGATACAATAGTCACTTTCCCTTTCAGCATAATATTGGAATCTTGAGTTCGAGCCGTCCTCCTCGACGAACTCGGCATCATTTATCGGCAGGACGTGACACACGTGGGTCGCATACTGCCAACGCTTCAAGCCACAGCGCGCGCACCATGAACTCTCAGTGCCATGCCGCCAGTAGAGATGCTCCAGCAAATGTTTATAGTCGCTGTATAACATGGCGCAGCGGCCACACGTTAAGCCCGATCCGACGGGTTTTACAAGCGAACTTTTAAAAGTTTTAATTTCACTCAAGTTCTCTACTTTGTTTACGATAGAACTTTGGTTAAAACAAGACATAATTTGTTTTTTTAAAACCGATTTTTCTAAAAACAGTTTACGGAGTAAAGCTTGCTAACTTGATACAGTAACGAACCTCGCCGTGAAATAATTGAGAAATTTTAAAATCCTTCATTTATGAGGAAATGAACAGGTAAAAGCTAATGGCGGAGGTATCATTAAGTTAAATGAGTTTAAAATGACTTGCTCATTTAATTAAATGATAATTAAAATTTATTGTAGGGGCGTCTTAAGAATAATATATGTATTAGATTAGAAGGTGCTCATTAACATAATTGATTTGTCAGTCTGTTTTCGGCAGTTGGTATTTATTAACTTACTGCCTATTTAGTGATTAAAATAAATAATAGGTACTATTATATTACCTTGCTCTTGTCCTTTGTAGATTGTATGTCTAGAATTTTCCATGCATTTTCCAGATGCATTTATAACGGGATGAAAAGTTTAGATGGGACACAAAGAGCAGCTATTACAACCATTATAATAACTATAAGAAAGCGTTCTTATGAGAATAGTTCTTCTATAAAAATTCAAAACTTTTGAAGCTTGGAAAAAATGTAGGAACACAAAGTATTAGGTTATTAATCGAGCGAAGTGAGATCTCTAAATCAACTTGGGGAAATCAGCGTTGTATGTATGTTTGTTTGTTTGTCCGAGGATAACTTTCAAAGCGTTTATCCGATCATCGTGGAATTTGGTATACAAGTAGGTGTGACTAAATGAGTTAAAAATGTGGTGGGGAGGTGGGGCGGGGGTTGAGATGTTGGGGTTCAAGAGGGGTAAAAAAAACTAAAATAGGACGATCCAGTCGAATGCTATGTCTAATAAAAGGTCTTTGTAGATACATTTCGGCCCTGTTTTAATTTTTAGTTTAGTTCTTGCAGTTTTTGAGTTATTAGCCATAATAAAAACTGAACTTTGACAAAATTCACAGGGTACACCAGTGACCCCACATGACTGAAATTTGGCATGCGTGTAGCTTTAGTGACAGAAATATAGGCAAATGTCTGAAATCCAGAATAACTGCAATTTGTACCACAAAAAAGAGTAACCAATTTAGATGAACTCCCGTTACCTGTAATTTGAATGAAGCTGTAGGTCAAGTTATTTGGTAATTCATTTCGTGTCACTAATTTGATAGTCAAAGATTATGCTAGATCTCAGTTCGGGGCGAACCACTAGTTATTTTTAAGGAGTTTTACAGCTTACATACCTACTGGTACTAAGTCGGAACTTGGAGTAATTTGGTGACTTCTTGGAGTTAGGCCAGGTTAAGAGTGTCCTAAAACGTATACGAACATTGTAAGGAAGAATGCAATAAGGCTGCATGTGGCAACAAAATGCAGGAGCAAGTAAAAATCTGTAGTCTATGCGGTAGGCATAGACTACAGACATTCGAAAACTAGCATGACTGTATGTAGGTACATCTGCATATGTAGCATGCTATAAGTCGATAAATAAACCTAGCATTTTTGTATGAACTTATGAGCCTTGTTTTTTTTGTGCAAATAAAATACAAATCAAATGTCTAAGAGATCAGATAAAAGTTGGTTAAGGACGTTTCAAAACGCGCACAGTAAAAGTTCAATAATCACTTAAAAAAGAAAATTAATCTAATTTTTTATCGTGTAATTAAGATCAATAATATTCCATACTATTCTCATAACCGGCAATGGTCACAAGAATGCTGCAACTTCTATCAAAAAGTGTGAATGTTTCACACGTAATGTTTGGACTTTGTGCTATATTTTTACGAATTTGCGTACTGAGTAAAAGATCCGAGGATGTCCATCACATGGGAATAATATAATTGTGAACTATATTATTTCTATTTATAAATAGGATATTACTAGTGGTTCGCCCCGAAGTGAGATCTAGCGAGTCTCCAAATAAAACAAAAAAATATTAGGATTTGTAATCTTTGACTACCTATAAAAATAGTGTCACGAAATATAAAACCAACTGACTCACAGTTTCATTCAAATTACAGGTAACGGGAGTTCATATTTTGTGATTAACTTTATTGGGAAATAAAAACGGAGTCGAAACGTACTAATGAAGACCTTTCATTTGAACCCATTTGACCTAATAGTCTCATTTTAATTTTTTTACCCCTCTTGAACCCCAATAACTCAACAACCCCCCAACATTTTTAGCTCATTTAGTCACACCAAAATTGTGCCATCACTACCTATGTATGCATTAAATTTCACGATGATCGGATCAACGCTTCGAAAGTTATCCTCGGACAAACAAACATACATACATACAACGCCGATTTGCCCAAGTTGATTTAGAGATCTCTCTTCGTTTGATCAAAAACGTGTGAAACACTTTTTTCTATGAGCCTTGGGATAAATTCTATTCTACAATCGTAATTTCATATTATTCAAAGTACGATGTTCTGCATTTGATTGTACTAGGCACTCGGGTCCATTATTATTATTATTATATTATAAGCCATTTATTCCCAAAATTACATATACAATAGTTAATACATTTTACACAAATAATTCACATTAATTATCTCACAATATTCATTATTCCACATTATTATTGATTATTTTATTTTATTTATTTATTTTGGGTACCCATCTTTGGGTAAAGGCCTCCTCCATCCGTCGCCACATTTTACTCGGGTCCATACCAGTCCTTAATGTTTATTACATACGTATTCGTAACTCGCATTAATTTCGGAGAATTCCTTGATTTGAGAAGGGAATCAACCCTTCGTAGATATTCAGGATTGATAGCCAAGATCTATTAAACATCTCGTTTCTTTGGAGTTTTATTTCCTGACAGACTTAAGAATATACATTGCTAGTTCTAACTTATGGTTTAATATTTTTTTATAATACGATTATAATCCGAATAAATATTTGTATAACCCTCTCAAAATTTCTAAGACGGACGGGATTGTTCCCGAAACTATGCTAACCTAATGCGCCAAAGGCTCATTTCTCGTCAAACGTGAAATTAGTGATAAGGTTCCTTTTACGACTCAATGCGCCGTTAGCTCCAACTACAGAGAAACTTTTACAGTTCTTCTTTTGCTCAATGAGCAACGTTACAGTTCAGTACATAGACAAGAGATATCGCATTACTTATTTCTAATAGTATTTCCGACAGATACGTGTTAACCGACACTTACGGGAAATCCTAAGATTTTTAAAACCATCTCAAAAACTTCTAAGCCGGACGCGACTACTAATCCGAATAAACGTCGTTAAACAGTCGTTTAAGGTTAAAACAACCGTTTAAAATTAAAACATATGTTCGTGAATTCGACCCTCAAACTTTTTGAGATTGTTTTGAAAATCTTAACTTTACTGAATCTCTATAGTTTTCGCAAATAAGCAGAGTTCATAGTTTTTTATACATAAATTTTGGAAGATAGGTATATTTTGTTATATTTTACATTTTTTTACTCGCGTAAAGCTAGATAAATTAAATGTTGTAAAAGGTATACGTGAATGACACACACACGCGGTGAGCAGCGCCGACAACCGAGTGTCACTTACCTATGGCAAGTAAAAAATGAGAGGAACTTGCTAACGGCGTCTTTTCCGGACCATGATAATTTAGGAATCTTGAAGTCCAGAGTGTTTGAGGCACTACCGTGGTGAGTAAATGGTCAAAGGCTTGACTACTTATTACGAAATAAAACCGATCAAGCGCGAGTCGAACTCGTGCGCAGAGGGTTCCGTGCCTACGCATTATAATAGCACAATTTTATTTATTTACCTTACTTGAGGTTGGTGCCGATTAAGCTAGTCCTTTAAATTAAATGAGCGCCCATACAACTCAGAGGACTATCTTAATTAGCGTCAACTATGTATGTATGGGGACACCCTTTATTTTTAAACTTTTTGGAATTTTTCTTTTATTTGTACTGCTTTTTGCCAAATTTCGTGATGCTAGGTCACCTAAAACCTATAGAGTACTTCCGGTTGACCTAGAATTGTCAATTTTAATTAAAAGCAAGGTCTTATTACAGCACGAGTAAAGTTAAAATTCCTAAAAATAATAAAAGTTGAAAATTAAGGTAAATTTTGGTATTTACAAGTTTTCGCGAAAATCTAAATCTGCTCATACCTTTTTATTGTGTTGACTCAGGAGATTGATTTTTATACATCTAATAGGAACTATAGATCTCAGTATCTGGTAAAAGTTTGAACTTGTTATGCCTACCTGTCCCTGAGAAAAGCGGTGGTGACACACGAACAGACGGCCAAGAGAGTGATCTTATAAGGGTTCTTTTTTTACCTTTTGAGGTACGGTACCCTAAAAGTTATATAATTTAACAATCCTTGAGTACTCAAAATTAAAGCTGAAAGTTACATTTGCTTAACATTTGAAAATGTAATCCAGAAGAAGACAAGTGCTATGAATAACCTTTTCAATATAATGCTGTTCCTAACAATTTAATATACGATGTAAGTTTTCAGCTATAGATAGCTATATGCAAATAGCTATCAATAGATAGATAGAAAATGATTTATTACACACCATAAACAACAAAAAATGAAAATTAGCACAACTTAAATGAATAGTATAATTTGACTGCCTTATCGCTACGTAGCGGTCTTTACCGACAACCTTCGGATGGAATGGATTAAATAAATAAATAAATATGGCTGGACATTTCACACAGTGCTATCTAGCCCCAAACTAAGCAGAGCTTGTACTATGGGAACCAGATAACTGATAGAATACTTATATACTTTTTTTGTAAATACATAAGTATAATACATAGATAAACATCCAGACCCGGAACAAATATCTGTAGATCATACAAACATTGGTCCCGCGGCGGAAATCAAATCCGCTACCTCCTGCGTCTCAGCCCGCTATTTGCCCACTGTACCACGGAGGTCATCTAATTGGATACGGATTGTGTGAGTTTTACCTGGGGTATTAATAGTGTACCCGAAATAGCATTGATATCACATGGAGTTTAAATTTCAACACCTTATAATTTACGGAAAACAGGTACCTGCCATTTACATGAATATATACATAATTAAGCATACATATTATGAACCCATCGAATTAACTGTAAACGAACCAGAATGGCTCGAGGGTTACTTCAGTAGTTGGATGCTATTGTTATCTTAGATTGTGAATGTTGGTATTAAGTGCTAAGGGCCTGATCTATTACGAGCTCAATTTGTGATTGTAAATTAACTGAGAACTATTGTTTTGTCAATGTCTCAAATGGATATCTATCCAGCGTTTCTAGTCTGATTCTTTCCTAACATAGTCGCTGAGAAACAGGCGGTAAAATTAACATTTTACAATGATCGCTGTGATTTAAATGTGCATGGAATTTAATAACATTATCTAACTCATAAATATTCCTTTATTGCCAACATGTACATCATAATTAAATTTAATTAAATATACATGAATAAATTATTAATTAAATAATAACAGCTTATAGCAAAGGCTTATAAATACATGCACCTTGTAGGGCGCTGCAGTTGTAGTCGAGTTTAGTATTTTACATAAAAAAGGATGTCAATGTTAGGTATAACATCTAATATATAAAAATCTCGAGTTACAGTGTTTGTGGTCACGCTCCTCCAAAACAGGTTGACCGATTTTAATGATTTTTTTTGTATTTTGGTAGATATAATAATAGTCGTCAAGTATTTTTCACCCTCCTAGCCCTACTCCCTATTTTTAATCGCGATTTTAGTATTTTTATATATTAATAAGAATAAATTTATTTATCTTCTTATTCTATAGTAAGTAATCTAAAAAACATTGTAACAATCGTAAATAAATCTACGAAACAATGAGGGTAGGTAAGTATACAGTTGAAGAACTTTACCTTCCGTGCTAGTTTTTTTGTATGAACAATATCCATATAATTATACCGTCGTTCATTGATTTCAGTTCGTGCAGTCATTTACATGTAAGTCACTTTGACAAGAGTGTTTTATATAGTTTTTATCCCGAAGTTCCCACGGGAACGGGAAATTTCAAGCGTGCGAAGCCGCGGGCGGGTCAGCTAGTACATGTAATTCTTCTGTACGTGTGTTTGTTACCTAACTCCTCGTACACGGCTGGACCGATGTGGATGAAATTTTGTGTGTATATTTCTATGGGTTCCTGGATGGTTAGAAAACTCAATTGACCCGGTAGGTGACGCTCTTGTCGAGATTTGTCGTGAAAAAGTCCCGGGCATAAGTAGTAGATAAAAAAAAATTGTGTCGTTTTTTTATCATGCTAAGGAAAATTTAATCCTGTTTTTATTTTGTATTATACATTATAATTAACGTAAAATTGGGACTTTCATTGACATTTGTTATAATTTATGTTATATTCTTGTTTTGATTGGAAGAAGTGTCTATACAATATTTTTACAATTAGTGCATTTTGAAAAATATAGATGCAAGGATAAGTTAACAGTTTTTTTATCTTTTAAGTGCGGTCTTTGCCGGTGCGGTTGCTTTGTCTTTGTTTAATGTTTACTTAGAATGCAAATGATTTTTTTTATGTTTGACAACAGGTGTTTATGGACTACCTCGGAAAAGTTATGGAAGTAAAAATTGTCAATATAACCTACTTTTATTAAATAAAAAACACGGGTTAATTAGCTGTTCAATTCATTTTTCTACACTCCTGTGGCAGGGAAAGACCACACCTTCATTTGGAAATTATCTTAGCTCATATATCACGATTCGTGAGACCAGCCTCACAAATTATGTAAACTTAATAGACTTGTCAGCAGTGGTGGCTTAAGAAATAGGCACAAGGTACAATTTTTTAAAACAGGTGTTGAACGGGTGATTAACTTTTTGTGGTATGGACCCAATATTTTAATGGATCGACCCGTACAACAGGCAATGTACCAAGGCTACGGCGTGTCTTGTTATGGCTCCCCCTTTATGCTGTTAGTATTGTTAATGGAAGCGGAAATCATTGGTTGTGTACTCATATACAGTCAGCGACGTACGTTGACAAAATTTGTGATTTTACGAACTAGATTTCTAAGCGAATATTAGGAAATTATCAGATATCAGGAAATAAATAAGGAATAGATTGAAAGACGACGGGTTACAAAATAGTTAATTGGTTGAAAAAAGGTAAATAGGGCATTGGGTGCATGTCGCACAAGATTGATGTACACCATTGGTTCTATGTACATCTTAACAGCCATATAGGTTGCCCAAATAGGCTATAGGTATGGATGCTACTCATAGTAAGTACCAATTTATTGAAGCTTATACGATTTCATTTGACGACGTTCGTGACGCAGTGGGCAAACATAGCTGAGAAGAGGACGTTGCGGGCTTGATTCCCACCGCGCAAAAAACGTTTACATGATATAGGTACATACATATATTTGTTCCGGCTTTAGGTGTTGCTTATATATTCAGGTCTGGATGTTTTTCTATATATTATATGTATGTATTAACAAAAAAAAAGTATATAAGTATTCTATCAGTTATCTGGTTCCCATAGTACAAGTTCTGATTAGCTTGGGGCTAGATAGCGCTGTGTGAAATGTCCAGTGATATTTATTTATTTAAGTATGTATTTAGAAAAAAATATACAACCGGGTTTTGTTATGTACGACATTAATTTAAAACACACATACGGAATCGTATTAACTAATTTTAGAGGTGGGTATTTTAGATATTTATCCAGTATTCGATACATTTCCAATAAACATTTTTTAACGTAAATCGGCGGCGCCTTTGTGACGAAGCCGCTAAGTCAGTTTAACAGGCACCTACTTACATGATGAATGAATATGATTTGTTTACTTTTTTGATGCAGACTGTTTCTTTGATATTTTGGAACTTGATGTGGTAATTAATTTGAAAAAAAAAACTATTTTACAATAATACTAGTCATTAGCCCTACCCGTGTTTTCATTTAAAGTTGTACATAACAAAACACCTTATTGTTCTATTAGTATTCTATCAGTCATCTGATTCCTAGTTTGGGGCTAGATAGCGCCGTGTGAATTATCCAAATTCACATCACTCTAATATTATAAATGTGAAAGTTTGGATTTTTCTTTGTTACTCAATCACGGAGTAACGGCTGAACCCATTCCAATTAAATTTGGTATATACGTAGATTATAACCTGGATTACCACATAGGCTACCTATTATCCCATAAATTAGTTCCCATGGGATAAAAATGGGGTGTCATGTCTAGTTGCAACAGCGCGTTTAGCTTTATTTCTAGGATACCTACACATTTAGTAGTGTAACGCGTATAAAGTCGTCAAAGTTTAATTTGTATCAATTTGATAGTTAACTTATGCTCCTGACTGTATTTCAAATAGGTAGAAACTACAAAGTGCAAAGAGCTGTGAGGCAAGCTGTGTTCCTTCCGTATGTTGTTACAACGTTGATTTATGTTAATTAGATTGTCATAATGTTTTACAGTGGTTTTTGAGCATGCTTATTTACGCTTACTGCTTCTGCAAAAAATGTTAACACAACTGTAGCATGAGAGATGTATACTCTAAAGGCTTTGTTGGAAAATTATTTCAATTCACAAATATACCACAGTCTCTTTGGCCTATGTCAGGGGTTCCCAAACTTTTTCAGTTCACGCCGCACTTACAGGTTTAGTATTTTGTCTCGGCGCCCTACGAGTAGCTAGTTCAAATAGTGTACAATGATCTCTGGCCAACCCGGATAGCGGACTCAGGGAGGGCAGCCGCACAATGTGGCATGTGCTGCTGTGCACGCACCGCGAGAGTGCTGGGGGTGACAGCCCCTGGGACGTGCTCTTTATGGGCGATATGCATGAGGGAGGATCTGGTGCGTTTCTTGCGAGATCCCAGAACCCTTTGACATGCATTGAGGCCGGACACCGGGGAGGTTTTAGTGGGTCGTTGAGTCCGACAACCTCACATAACCCGTATTGTACCCTGCATGCAATACGGGAATCTCGATGCCGATTTCCTCCTCGAAAAAAAAATAAAAATAAAAAAATAAGTGTACAATGATACCAAGTAGATATGCACAAAAATTAAAACATCAACAATATTAGGCTGAGTTTTTATATTTATATACAAGAATACATTTATTATTTAAGAAAAATAAGAAATAAATACAATGGCAACTTAGTCAATGTGACGTGTGAGCTTGGTGGTCTCCACACATTTTTCAAAGCGTAGTATAAGGCTTGACACCGCTACTCTCATTTCTTGATTCACATTGATCTTTGATTGTTATTTTGTAACCGTGAAAGCCTAAATTTAGTTCTCGGAGAATGGTAAACAGGAGCGCCTCACGGCGCCCCTCTTTACGCTCTATGGCGCACCAGAGCGCCGCGACGCACACTTTGGGAACCCCTGGTCTATGTATTTTGGGCAATACTATTATCATATATCTTATGAATTCACAAAATGAGTATAACATGTAAATAATAACTCACAAAAATTTCATAACCAGGGTCGAAGCCAATTTATTGTTCTAGAGTTAAGTAGAGTTTGTGGAGTTAGGGCAGTGCCGTGATCCAGAATAATAATTAATTTCTATTTCAATCGAACGTTGTAGATACACTAGAAACGCCGCAATGTGAACTTTCAACTTAATTGTAGGTTTATCTAATTATTCCTATATCCTCATTATTGTTCGCATTTCTACCCCCACGGTCGTAAATCCTTTGAGCTATGTGCCCATCCCTCTGCCACTTCAGAAAACTAATCCTGTGGGGTATGTCAGCAGGCCCCTGATACTTCATAAAAATGTACTGACTAGCTGTCGCCAGTAGCTTCGTTCACGTTGTTCTGGGGTGCAAAAATATATCACATCCCATTTTTATCCCATGGGAACTGATTTATGGGATAAATAGTAGCATATGTGGTAATCCAGGCTATAATCTATGTATATACCAAATTTCATTGGAATCGGTTCAGCCGTTACTCTGTGATTGAGTAACAAACAAACAAATAAATAAATAAACATCCAAACTTTCGAATTTATAATATTAGTGTGATTACCTATACAGGCGCAGCGGCCTGCCCGCACGCGGTTTATATGTGTAGGAGTTTATTGTATTGAGAGGGGCAGGGACAACCCTATACCTACGTAAGCAGCTAGATAAACCTAGATATTCATATAAAATTTGAAAGTCTTTTAATCAGTCTAGCTGTCGCAAATAATCAGTTTTACCATGTTTTATTTTTAATTTTAATTTAGAAGATAAAGATAAAAGTTAAGTTTGAAACTAGATTTACCGAAAGTTATGAAAGTAATATGTGAATGTCACATACAAGCAGCGAGCAGAGGGGAAATGTCGCTTCTGAATATCCTTTGATGCCAGTAATTTTAGTTTGTCTATTCATTTATGAACAGAATTTATATAAAATAATTTACATGAGTATAAAAATATAAATAAACAGTTGAATCATCTAAAAACCGCTGCAAACGAGAAGAAAGAGAAAAATAGATAGCTCATCTGCTCTACCAGGCGGGAGTGTCCCCTAGACACTGGTTGCATTGCCCTACTGAATTGCAATGTTAATTATAATTAATTATGCTCATTCAAATGTTCTTACTACATACATATACCTAGTCAGGTCATAAGTATTGTCACACAGTAAAAACTTTTCTTTTAGAATGCTGGCTACAAAAAAGTTTATAGAATTCGAATTTCGAATTGTTCATTAAAATAATAATGTATACTTTTTAGAATTTTACTCATTTTTAAATATGGAGTGCACGCTTAAAGAAGACCGTGTTGCAGTTATTGCGTTGCATCGTTGCGGTTACGCGCCAATTCAAATTTTTGACATACTGAAAAATTTGAATATAACCAAAAGATTCGTTTATCGCACCATCAAACGATACAATGAAGACTCTAGTGTAGATGACAGGTCAAGAAGTGGTCGCCCTCGGTCTGTTAGGACTCCAGCAGTGATAAAAGCTGTGAAGGCGCGAATTCAAAGAAATCCCAAACGTAAGCAGAAACTGTTGGTCCTTCAGATGGGGTTAAGCAGAACCACGGTGAAAAGGGTGTTAAATGAAGACTTAGGGCTTCGGGCATATCGAAGAAAAACAGGACATCGTTTGAATGCGCGTCTAATGGACCTGAGACTGAAGAGATGCCGCGCTTTGTTGAAGCGGTACGCGGGAAAAAAATATCGGGAAATTCTTTTTTCGGATAAAAAAATTTTTACCGTAGAAGAGAGCTACAACAAACAAAATGATGAGGTGTACGCACACAGTAGTGAAGAAGCGAGCAACCGTATTCCGCGTGTCCAACGAGGTCATTTTCCATCCTCGCTCATGGTATGGTTGGGAGTTTCTTATTGGGGCTTAACAAAGGTACATTTTTGTGAGAAAGGTGTAAAAACGAATGTAGTTGTGTATCAAAATACAGTCCTGACGAACCTTGTGGAACCTGTTTCTCATACATCTCAACAGGCACTGGGTATTCCAACAAGATTCGGCGCCAGCTCATAGAGCGAAGAGCACACAAGACTGGCTGGCGGCGCGTGAAATCGACTTCATACGGCACGAAGACTGGCCCTCCTCCAGTCCAGATTTGAATCCGTTAGATTACAAGATATGGCAACACTTGAAGGAAAAGGCGTGCTCAAAGCCTCATCCCAATTTGGAGTCACTCAAGACATCCTTGATTAAGGCAGCCGCCGATATTGACATGGACCTCGTTCGTGCTGCGATAGACGACTGGCCGCGCAGATTGAAGGCCTGTATTCAAAATCACGGAGGTCATTTTGAATAAACTTTAGTGTTATAAGAATCTATGTTTTGTTAAGTTCATTTTGGTATATAAATGGTTACATAATGAATAAACTTGTTTCAATTGTTTTATATTAAACATGTGACAGAGTTTATGACCTGACTAAGTATATAGTCCTCCACATCGGTTTCGATGACGACGACCCCAGCTAATTAAGAAACACTAACCTAAAGTTAATAAAGTGACGCTAAACAAAATTAACCATAAACTAGGACATTATTTACATTTTTATAAAATACTACGTACATAAAAATATATCTAAAGACACATGCTAAACGACTGTGACAAAGAGCAATCTTGGACTAATATACTGTGTTTTGCAGCAGAATACAGAGAAACTTGCCAATAAACTATTTAAGACGTTTATTTTTGTAAAAAGTAAAGCCAGGCACACACTCGACAGGCTACAAGATCTGGATTACAGCCAAACGGATCACGTCCCGTGTTTCCGAAAAGGAAACTTACTTCGGTTGACTTCTGCCCAACATGCCTTCGCTGTGACAGTATTTTTCTATGGAATAAAACATCAAAGTTACTGACGTTTGCTATTGCTACAATTTTCAAATGCATTGCAAACAAAGGACTGGACAATAATAAATTGGTACTGCGACTGAAGATATTCAAGTGGGTCCTTAAAGTGGGCTACACGGGAACACTTGCGAACTGAGAGATTAGTTGTTTAGTTGAATGTACATTTAAAGTTTTCACCCCATTCTCTCAGTTAGTACCTGAACAATTTCTAGTTTTTCAAACACCACCTTGTGGATGGTACCTAGTGTTGCGTGCGACAAAACTGAAAAAACTGTGTAGTTTGCTGCCATAAAAATTTTCCACAGGAAATTTGAACTGTAGGTATTTTACTATTTAGTTTCAGCTATCACACTAGCAATTTGCGAGCGTTTTTCCTGCGAGGCAATTTGTTACGTTCGCTTAGTAGGTACGCTCGCGCGCCACACTTCAGTCCAGTAATGGGCGCGAATTAGGAATGTATCGTTGAGGCTTTTTCAAACTATTAGCGATCATATTTTTCAATGTAGGTGCGTCTTAGTTATACGCAACGAATGCCGAGCTGGCAACTTAACCGGAGCTAGCAGCGAGTGAGCAAACGGTTGACTGGTTAATTCCAACGAAGCGTAAATTCATTCACGGATATTGCGATCCGTTGCGATGCCTGCTAAGTAGCAAATTAGCGGTTCGCTTTACATTACGCGCTATGACGCGTTGAGATATGTTATGGGTTATTGTCCGCTAGAAAACGAGCGATGGTTGCGAAGCTTGTCAACCTATCTTAGTTAATTTGCGATAGCGCAATGTCTAAGATCTGAATGAACGCTTCTTCGGAGTCAATTGTTGACTCGCTCGCTGCTAGCTCTGGCTAAGTTGTCAGCTCGCTATTCGTTGTGTTTAACGTTGCGGCTAAAACTCAGTACATTTAAAAGATAGCTACAAATTAGATTGTTATTTAAATGTTGTTTCAAATCGCTCTAATTTTAGTTTTGTTATTTGAAAAAGATTCAACGACACATCGCTACTTCAGTATGTCTTGTAGGAACAACGCGTGCAGTAACAAGCTCATTATGCACACGCGGTGAGGCATTTTTTTATCAATTGTATAATTGTAGGTACCAAAAGTTCACAGTTTTAAGTTTTGAAACACTATTTGAATGAACACTATTTGTACTAAAAAAAACGTACGTACGTGATCATGCCGCACGCAACTGCGTCGAAATATCGGGATACTCAAAAGCTCACAAATCATGGTAAATATCCTGTTTTTAGTACAAATAGAGTTCACAGTTTTGTCTACATACTTTTAGATTTATTTGATCAGTTCATATGCACAGTTATATCTAGCGTTTAAAAGTGAAGGTGTGCGGCCACACACCGGCAACTGCTCTGCGTTACTTATTCTAATGCGGATAATGCGGATTCAATCAAAAGGTTGTCTGGTAGAGATCAATTTTTAGAGATAAGACCGCTAATTGTATCTTTTTTTTTTTAATTTTATTTAAAGATACACCAACAGTACACATATTTTATCACTTTATAGTTAATCACTATATACTTTACCAGATTTATGACGATAGTCATAAACACATTTCTGATACATGCACCAATTACAGGTGTATACAACATTCGCCAACGACGGTCAAAATATAATTGAATTTTTACATAACTAATAAACTAATACTAATAGTAACTAATAAGTGTTCCGATGTTGTTTCGGAACACGAGTGTTTCATTGCATAGTGAAATATTATAGAGATTCTGGAAGAGATGGCAGAACGCTCGCCATCTCCAATGATATAAATAAAATATATAAAATATTGCTGGACGTTACACACAGCGCTATCTAGCCCCAAACTAAGCAGGGCTTGTACTATGGGAACCAGATAATTGATAGAATACGTTATATACTTTTTTTTTATAAATACATACTTATAATATATAGAAAAACACCCAGACACGGAACAAATATCTGTAGATCATGCAAGCATTTGTTCCGCGGCGGGAATCGAACCCGCTACCTCCTGCGTCTCAGCCGGCTATACGCCCACTGCGCCACGGAGGCAGTCGAATGATATATTTTTAAACAGTTTGTTTTTGTAAGACCGGTACGTGTTATTGAATGTATCAAGATCATTGACTGTAACACTGAAATCGTTGTAAGTTCGACTTATTCGCAGTATTAGTGAATTGTAACCGAGGTTTGTTTTGGGCTTTTGCTTACTGAATATTTTGGAATTTTATTGTCTTGAGTAACTGTACGGAACGCTTAGAATAATGTTCTCCAGAATGGCTGGGCAGTCGAATAAGTCATGGACTATTTTAAAGAGAAAGGAGACGTCTCGAGTTTTTCTCCTATTGCGTAAAGTGTTCATTTTAAAGAACAGTCGATTTTCGTATGGACTTCTGTGTGAAATACCCGAGCAAGAGAATGCAGGGTTCTGGAGAAAGAGCGCTGAATGCTCTCAATGCGCTGCGAGGTAACTGCATAGAAGATCCATAGATTTACGTTGTTATTTTTTATTTGTGTTTGTTTTATGGTCTGCAATAAAGAATTATCTAATATAATCTATCCATTATTAATATCATATGAGCCATACACTAAAAAACCGATTAGGTTGTTTTAACCTTTTTTTCAACCTATATTTTAGGTTAATATGGCACCTACCCATATGATTTGTTGAATTAACAAAATAAAAATAGTTGAACTATAAAGGTAAATTTGACCTAATTATATATATTTAACTTAGTTATTTTGTTGACTCAACTTCGTTAACATGTTGACTTTACTAAATTGTCAGTAAGACTTACTTAGATTCGAATATACCGAAAGTGTTGTGTTGTAATAATCTCTTTTAGTGGTTGGTTTAACCTATTAATTTTTATCAATTTGTTTTTTGTAGAAATAAATGTACTATTTAACACAATATTAAGTTCATCATCATCATCAGCCCACATTAGTCCACTGCTGGACATAGGCCTCTCCCAATACGCGCCACTGAGCCCGGTCTTCGGCTCTTCTCATCCAGTTTCTGCCCGCCACCTTTATTATGTCATCGCTCCACCTAGCCGGGGGGCGCCCCACACTACGTTTTCCGAGACGCGGTCTCCACTCAAGAACTCGTTTACCCCAACGGTTGTCGGTTCTCCGGCATATATGGCCAGTCCACTGCCACTTCAGTTTGCTAATCCGCTGAGCTATGTCGGTGACCTTGGTTCTCTGTCGGATAACCTCGTTACGGATTTTATCCTTCAGAGAAACTCCAAGCATAGCCCGTTCCATAGCTCGCTGCGCAACCTTAAATTGGTGGACTAGTCCTACCGTGAGCGTCCACGTCTCAGCACCGTATTATTAGTTAACGCAACTTAAATAGAATCAACATTATGTAGTTCATCCTATTCGGGTTTTCAGTGTACGTCCACTGCTGAACATAGGCCTCCCCCGATCTTCTGCGACCTGCACTATACAGCTCCCAGCAACCTTTATCAGCTCGTATTTCCATCTAGTATGTGGTCCTACGTTGCGCTTTCCAGTGCGTGGTCTCCACTCTAGAACCTTTAATAATAATAAATAATAATAATGAATATGGCTGGACATTTCACACAGCGCTATCTAGCCCCAAACTAAGCAGAACTTGTACTATGGGAACCAAATAACTGATAGAATACTTATATACTTTTTTTTTTGTAAATACATACTTATCATATATAGAAAAACATCCAGACCCGGAACAAATATCTGTAAATCATACAAACATTTGTTCCGCGGTGGGAATCGAACCCGCTACCTCCTGCGTCTCAGTCGGCTATTCGCCCACTGCGCCACGGAGGTCTTTAATTGATTATATCTGTCTACTTGTTACATTTTCACAATTAAACCGATGTCGATGAAATTGAGTATTTACATAGGTTATGACCGAGATTGAGACATAGGCTACTTATTACCCGACTGTGCAGAAGAAGGGTAATGTTTTTATTAACAATCAACGCGTGCGAAGCCATGGGTGGAAACTTGCTTTTAATAAGTTCACACACTCGAGTTTATTCATAAGCTATTATAGGCAAAAATCTAAATTACATTGTTTTCTTTTAAATACAGTAGCATTTTATTCTATTTTCGAGTATCTAGTAATCTAATCTAGTTTCTGACATGTGCAATAATAGCTTAACAAAATCTTTGTGATGCGATAGTAATCACATTATTATGAACCCTGGCTGTATGTAGGGTGTTTGATAATATACCCACAATAATGAAAGGGGTTATTTTGATGAGCATAATAAATAAATTTGTGAAACGATTACCAAGGAAATGTTAAATTTATTTTGGCATGTAATAACAAACACTTTATTAAACTTCTGTTATGCTATTGCATAATGCTTGCCACTTAACCACAGATACTGTGTTGGTGACGTCTCGAGATATCTCTTGTTGTCCCTATATAACCCAAAACCCGCAGGCATTTCCGAAAGAGATATCAAATCGGACTTTATTCATGGATGTCGATTGCAAGAGTAGACAGTAAGTTTTATATCGAACTAATCATCTAAACTTCGTCGATTTTCTTTAAAATTTGATAATATAACTAGTAGTATTTTTTTTCGAGAAGTATTTTTTTATGTTTTGAGGTCAATGGTCACTTGAATATCGTCAGTATATTACCAAATACCCTGTATTTCTCTCTAAAATTTAGAGAATAATATACAACTATACACATGTATTCAGGAAAATTATGATTGGATTTTAAGTAACCGATTTAGACTGAATCGTTTACTTAAAATCCAATTATAGTTTTCCAACCCTAAGGTTTTTAGAATTCCACTTCATAGATTCCATCAGAAAGGATCGTAAAGAGGCATCGTGTCTACGGTCGTCCATGACATTCGGTTCCACGTGCTTACGGAATACCGAATACGATTTTATGACCAACCTAAAGATTTTGCATTATCTACGGTAGGTACGGTATAATGTAACGGTAGCTTGGCCCTATTTTTACTCTTCTACGTGGAGATTTGCTTCGTGGCAATTGATAAAAGTGGGTATATGTGAAAAGCACGGCTATTGAAAAATGGTAGATGGTGCGTCGCTTTATTGCTAACTGAAACACCTTGTGGGTGTCTAAATTATGGGCCAACTAGCTGTATCCGGCGTCTTCATACGCGTAACTAAAACAACTAAACTTGTACAGTATCCTTAGTTTTTGACAAACTGGTAAACTAAAAAAACCCACAATTTAATTATTCGATTAGAAGAATGAGTGATACTAACTTCTGTTTTTGAAACTGTTGAAAATGTTCTACAATCAGCCAAATATGAACATACTGTCTGTTCAAAATGAAACATATCTGGAATAATTTTCGCTAGCGGTTCGGCGAAAAATAGCGAATAAAAGCAAAATATATGTTGTGACACCAATTTTTATCGAAACCCCTAAACCAGTCATAATTTTATCGTGTTTGCATTATTTCACACATGACTGATAGTTCGGATCTGCGTGCAAATGCGACATGAATCACTTTCTGTAGCTATAAAAATGTGGTTTCAGGTAAATTTGCTGTAGTTTATTATAAACTAGCTTTTTCCAGCGAGTGCACTTATGAATTGCCTTCATTCAACAAACACCAGCAATCTTTTATTAGGTTGTAACTTCATCAAGTGGGGGTCATACTACGCTGCACTTTCTAGTGTGTAGGTACATATTTAATTAATTTATATTATTCATAATATAACCGATGATTTTTCTGTTTACTGTACGAACTGTATCTCAGCGAAACGTTTAATGAAATAATATATCAAGTTTAAACTCAATGCAATTTGCAGGCGTATTCCGCTGAATGAGCAACCTGAGACACTAACCAACAATACTTAATGCACTGTACCGTGGAGATGGGGCATCTCTGTTACAGTACCTACTGAACAAGTTAGGGGCGTCTCAAATTATAATAGGTGCTATGAAAAATTCTAGGCCTAGTGTGACGAAAGATGGCACTCTGCGAGTGAGGAAGAATCAGGAGGTAAGGAACAGGTGGCTGAGCCCAATCTTATAGGCCAAGTAAAATCTACGCTGGCTCGGTCACGTTGAACGAATGGGGGGGCGACCGAGCTGCCAAAAGTGCCAGTCGGCCGACCACCAGTCGGGCTGCCCAGATATCCCTGGAAGTATGAGGTGGAGAAAGACGCGTTCTCCAAGTGCCAGCCTGGAAAGAAGTAGCGCAGAATAGGATGCAATGGCGTCTTTCAGTGTTCGAGGCCAAGATCCGATTCGGGGTCGATACGCCAGGATAGATTAGTTAATTGAGTTAATAGATGTCCAACTCGGGGATCAACGTGGTTTTATGAAGGAATAATTGAAAGTACTTTAGAATAGAATAGAATAATGCTTTATTGTACACCAGGAATACATAAAAAAACTAATTAATTCTAAACATAGTACAACGGACGGCCTTATCGCTGAAAGCGATATCTTCCAGGCAACCTTTGGATGAAAAGTAATGAGCGAAGCAGTAATGGACTGCAGCATAATGGATTGCAGCTTAAAAGTTAATTACTAAATATTTATTTCATTTTATATTCATTTATTTTGCTAACATGTTAACATAAAATGTATACAGTATATTATGTAGCTTAGAAAGTACATGCACCCTGTAACAGCACTGTAAATAAGTTTAAGCCTTAAAATGATAAGCTATTCAAAATATCGATGAAATGTTTCGATGTTCGGAAATGTTCGATGAATAAACGAAATCCAACAATAGCGGAACAGACCTAACATAAGAGGTAAATAGTTCTAAATACAATATTGAACTTGCATCTCGGCCATGCATTTAAATTTATTTGGAAAACTAGCTGATTATATATATTTATCACTGATTAGATAGAAGATATACAGATTTTATGCATGCACTTCGTTTAGGCTGAGGCCGCACTTTGATAAAATTCGTTAATAGGCGAAAAGCGTATTGGCATACGAATTTAAAAAACATAATAACAACAAGCCATAATACAATATAGTCCTAACCCTAGAGCAGGATATAGCATGACGAGAACAAATCTATCTCTGTTGGATAATTTATTTAGAAGAGATGGATTAGTAATGATTACAAACTGACAAGTTGTGCGGTGATATATCCCACTATTATACAGACTCGTGAAAGAAAATATCTCTTTGATCTAACTCACAGAAAAAATATAGACCTTTTACAAATGAAAAATATTATCATGCCGAGATTATTTTAATTTAGTTATACCATAGCTTCCTTTTACTCTGTGTCAGTTAATTGAAATGGGCATAAAAGCTTTTGCTTATCGTTTCTGTTATACACAAAGTCACAATATTTTTAAAAACCTCTTTAAACTAGCCAATTTGTATTATATAGCAGCCAGCGTTGTTTTTTGTCTAATATTTATTACTTGATAAAAGTTGGTTTCAAGATGAACATGACTGAAACAAAAGTGATGTCGAGCGTCTCCAGGGTCTCGATTCCAAACATTTATATTGGAAACGAGTACATGGAGATGGTCGAATCTTATGTGTACCTTGGTCATGTTTTTTTCTTTCGGAAAAGAATTACAGGCCAAGGAGATATAGGAGGATTAAGTTAGCATGGGCGGCGTTCAGCAAGCTGGACGATATTTTAAAACCTTTCACCGTTCCACAATGTCTGAAGACCTGCCTCTACAACTAATGTGTCCTGTCAACATTAACCTACGGTGCTGAGACATGGACGCTCACGAAGGAGACTGTGCACAGGATTAGAGTCGCACAGAGAGCCATGGAGCGCGCCATGCTCGGCATCACACTGCTAGACCGAGTCCCCAATACCGAAATTCGCAAGCGGACTAAAGTTCAAGACGTCAGCAAGCGTATATTGGCACTCAAATGGAGTTGGGCAGGACATGTGGCCAGGCGCGGTGATGACAGGTGGAGCAGGATGCTAACTGAGTGGTGGCCCCGAGATGGAACCAGGAATGCAGGTCGTCCACCGGCAAGATGGGTCGACGACATTATAAAAATCGCAGATCGTATGTGGGTTAGAACAGCGCAGGACAGAGGCGAATGGCTACAACGAAGAGAGGATTATGCCCAGCAGTGGGAGGAGAAGGGCTGACAATGAGTAATTTAAAGGTAATTTTGACTCAATACCTCATCATCGTCTGATGATGATGATGAGGTAATTTGTCAAAATGCCCCCTATGTCTCAAACGCTCGACTGTCCTTTGTGCCATAGCACACCCAACACATAGAAGAAGAATAATAAATTCAATCTAGCCAAGTGGGGATACATCGATCCATCCCGTAGCCAGTGCCACTGCCGGGCCACTTTACAAACAATGACCCACCTGGTCTCATGTCCTCTCTGCCCAACTACTCGCACACGAGAAGACTTAACCAGGCAACAAAGAGGGGTGTGGAAGTTGCACTCTATAGGGCTAGTAAAATTAAGAACGAATGATACGAAATAAGAAGAATGAATTGAAGTGTCTATAGTTGTCGACCTCCGTGGTGCAGTGGGCAAATAGCCGGCTGAGACGCAGGAGGTAGCGGGTTTGATCCCCGCCGCGGAACAAATGTTTGCATGTTCTACAGATGTTGCGGGTCTGGTTGTTTCTCTATTTAACATAAGTAGATTAGATTAGATAATACTTTATTGCACACCACGAAACAAATACATATAAAAAAACAACTACGTAAATCTATGGATACAATTGGCGGTCTTATCGCTAATTAGCGATCTCTACCAGACAACCTAAATATGTATGTATTTACAAAAAAATGTATATAAGTATTCATCAGTTATCTGGTTCCCATAGTACAAGCTCTGCTTAGGTTTGGGCTAGATAGCGCTGTGTGAAATGTCCAGTAATATTTATTTATTTATATTATTTTTTGCAAAGCTAGCATTTCTACTTCTCTATAGTTTATCAAACCCATCCGTTTAATATTCCAATCATATTTTCAAAGGAATATTTAGATGGCGAAAAACAATCTAAATTTATCAGTCAACGAAAAGCTAGTAATTAATATAGTTGTTTCATTTACGAAAGCTTAGGCGGCTCTTGTTGGCTTTGACACTTGGTTATAACCTTTTGCCAATTACCCTCGAATAAGGTCATAGATACACATTAACTGAGTTCGTTGAGTCTCAAAATCTAAGATATCTCTGACACCATCTTGGGTTGTTGTATCGTTGGTTACATTAAGTCAAAGTTCATGCAAAGAGCAGTAAGAAACGAAATGGGATTATTATATTTTTATTATGTGGCATTTTATTTATATCTTTATTAACTAGTTAATGTAGTAGTAGAAGGACACATCGCTCAAAGAACCGATGGCCGTTGGGGTAGAAAAGTTTTTAGAGACCAAGCAGCGAAAAGCGCTGAGTAAAACGGGCCCCACTAGATGGAAAGATGACCTAATAAAGGTTGTTGGGAGCCGTTAGGTGCAGGCCGCTCGAAATGGGTCGCTCTGGAAATCTCTGGTGGAGGGTTATGCTCAACAGTGGACGTTCTATGGATGATATGATGAGAGGCCCTGGTATCATAAAGCACAGAATCGGCGGAAGTGGCGTTTGAGGGAAGAGGCGTATAGCCAGGGGTGGGCTATCATTAAAGCTGCCAATGATGATTATACCTGGTAAAATCATCACATTCACAATACACCTAGTTTTAATTGTCACTAATTATGGCGAGAATGTATTTCGCAGTAAAAAGTAAATCGAACATTTAACAAAATTACACAGGTTGAATTAAGAATATAAAAAAAAAAAATAGTTATTGAAAACGAAAAATAAACGAAAAGTTATATGTTAAATGCTTTTTACGTTCTCATTTATTTTATTCGCTTTATTTAGTCTACTTTGCATTCCATACAAAGCAATAATCACGTTACTACGAACGAGCTACGGCGTAGCACTCGTTATGCAACCAATAAATTCAGTATACAGAATGTTTATTTATGACGCATACATTATTATTCTTCCTGGATTTGCATACAATATACTAAAAAACGGCTTTACTTAGGTACAACATGATTTTATTAAACTAATGTGTAATATTTCTTTTGTATTTTATAAAGTTATGTGAATATTATATTATTTCTGTCAATAAATTATAGTCTAAGATTATTTTATTATTATTTGTATCAAATCACGGCACGTCTAGAACCAATCCACGCCTTATTTTATTCTTTCTCAGAAATATAAAGTAAATCAATAAAAGAACTCCCAAATTGAGTTATTTATTTTCGTGGAAAGTTTGTTAAGTAAAATAACATTCTTATCAAAATTGCTCAGAGGTACTTTAAGATGATATGTAAAAAAATTTGAGCCGCTAAGTAACTGTCGTATTCAATGACGAAAAATAGTACTGAATATTTAAGCAATATTTACTTGAGGATCAATTAAAGTCAGAAACGCAATTGGTGAAAATTTTCTCGATATAATTATTTGTCAAAATCGGCTCTTCTAAAACACTAATATCGTTTATTCTCCGACTCTAGAAAATATTTAAAGTATTTTTTTACACAGTTATGTAGGTAGTTATGGTACCTTAATTAATGGAAAAACATTTTTTTTTAATTGGTTGGCTCTCATGCATTTCGAGATTTTATCTTTTGTAGCTTACGTCATTTACTCCTGCGACAATGCGGCGCCGCTATGATATATGTCTGTCTCGT
This sequence comes from Philereme transversata, assembly GCA_963924445.1. Taxonomy (NCBI): domain Eukaryota; kingdom Metazoa; phylum Arthropoda; class Insecta; order Lepidoptera; family Geometridae; genus Philereme; species Philereme transversata. The sequence goes on from OZ004353.1 coordinate 14,606,891, forward strand.
TTTTCACCTAAGCAAGTAAATAGCATTGTCACTTTTTTGCGCGCGGGGCATAGATCTACATGCTCCGCCCAATCGTCACCGAAATTAAATTTGTATATCGTCTTAAACCATAATGTAGCTACAAAGTCCATGAGACAGGTGAATAGAAACTTAGTATTGGGACAGCTTACCCAAAACATAGATAATGGTTTATGTTCTCGTAAACTGATGTCGTCATGAGACTTGCAATATGCAAGATGTGGGAAACTAGCCGATTTAATGCATCACATAGTTTGCCTGCAACAACGCTTAGAACAGCTATTGGAATTTAGGAATTTGTAATTATCTTCACTGTTTAGAGCTGAATTATTGAGGAGTAACAGTTAAACTTTATCCACATCAAAGTAAGATCCCAGTTGATTTAACAAACAAACAAATTCGTGTTGATGTCAATGCATATTTTAAACATACTACAAAAACTAGTAAACGCTGTTCTATTATTAAATAAATAAATATTGCTGGACATTTCAAACAGCGCTATCTAGCCCCAAACTAAGCAAAGCTTGTACTATGGGAACCAGATAACTGATAGAATACTATACGTATGTATTTACAAAAAAAAGTATATAATATATACTTTTTTTTGTAAATACATACGTATAATATATAGAGAAACAACCAGACCTAGAACAAATATCTGTAGATCTTGCAAATATTTATTCCGCGGCGGGGATCGAACTCGCTACCTCCTGCTTCTCAGCCGGCTATTCGCCCACTGCACCACGAAGGTCGTCATTATTTATAATATATATTATATATATATATAGTATTGTGTTATAATTTTTGTTCTTAACGCGTTGTCTCTAGTAGCGTCTTGGAAATTTGTTGTAGTCGGCAAAAGTAGGCTTAAATAAAGTCCTTTAACTTTTTGTCTAGGTTCTACAATAATTTATCACGTCGGCCTTCGATCGGATCAAAAACAGTCTGTTTTTGATCTGGTCGAAGGTCAGTCGTCAACTCAACGTTTACTAATGGCCATAAGGAGAGAACGAAATGCGGGAAATAAAAGGTTTATGGATATCATTATTATAAATACGGGATTTATCACGTACCGTTTTATCGGTGTTTCGATCGAAGATAATATGTTATGTTATGTTAGTCATCGTATTCTTGAGTAAATGTATTCTTGTTTGTAATCTTGGTTTTTTTGTTCATCAATAATGCATAAACATTGCAATTCAGCGGGGCAATGCAGTCAGTGCCTTGGGGACACTTCAGCATGGTAGTGATCTGGAGCAGTTGAGCTATATATAGATCGTTTGCAACGGTATTTAGATAATTTAACTGTTTCTTCTGTATTTTGGTTATAAAGTTGTATATTCTATCTGCTATTAAAAGCATTTTGCCTTTTTTATTTATTGACCGAGCGAGCGAAGCCTCTCAGTTTCGAGATTGGCCAAAAAATGTTTTTGTCTGGCTGTTCTCGCCTACACGCACAAGTTCCTAGATTGTTTTAAATATTTTAGTTGATCACTCTTTTGATTGGGGGGTAAATAGGGGGGAAATGAGGGGAAGTTTGCTGTAACGTTAATATGGACGGATTTCAATATTTTTTTTTCGGAAAATTTATACCTAGGTACTTATACCAATCAGACTACGCAGCCCTCTCTGCCTTGAAGAGATGAACCCGTAGACACCAGATTAGACTTATACAAATATTTTGCTCAAAAGTCTACATAGGTAACCCTATTGGATAATTCAAGGACCCAAAATTCGATTTAAATTGGACTTTCTTCGTTCATTTTGTTGCGCAAATTATTTTTTGTATTTGGAACGCGAGGTCTACTGTTCTCACAGAACCACTAGTATAAACAAAAAAGTGATATTAAATTGGCATCACACGGTTACCTTGTCAATGCCGCGATCGCGAGTTCTTTGACATAACATCTCGCTCGCTCGCTGCCAACGTTCGTTTTGGATGATCTAATTTTTTGCCTCTTTTTTAACATTTTGACATGCATGTAGCTTCAACACAAAAAGAATTTTGAAAAAGGTGCATATCAGTTGAAATTTTTGCAGATATTTTTTAAATAATATCAATAATGACTAATAAAAAAGACGTGGCCTAAAACCAATATAAGCCCACACGAGCCTTGAAAGAAACGAGTTAGAGCTTAAAAAAAAATTCTTAACAAACCAACGATCTGGATGACGGTGCCCTGTGGTCACTCACCTCTGCTATACATATGTACGCGTACGCATGTAATTTTGAAAATGAGGTAAATCTGTATCTATACAAAGAAGTCGGCGCAATGAATGAATGGACCTTTTTAAGTAGGTAAATGTTACAATCAAAACTCTTAACCAGTGAAGACTAGTTTTGACTGAATTCCCTTTATGTACTGGAAGGGGATTATTTCACAAAAAGTCCAGAGATCCCCATAACCATACATTAATTAGAAAAAAAAAAAACACAATACTGTCTACTGCCAACCAGGTATAGCCAGAAGGTCGTTATAATACATTTAGACTGAATTCCCTTTAAGTACTGGAAGGGGATAATAATTATAGTTATAAGGCCCCAGAGGGTAAGATTATCATTATAAAATCTCTATGTATCTCATTTTAAGTGAACCATGTAGTTCTTATGAGAAATAAAGTTCTTAGATTCTAAGGGGATCATTGGACAAAGTAAATAAATAATAATAAATATTGCTGGACTTTTCACACAGCGCTATCTAGCCCCAAACTAAGCAGAGCTTGTACTATGGGAACCAGATAACTGATAGAATAATTATAATATATAGAAAAACACCCAGACACGGAACAAATATCTGTAGATCATGCAAACATTTGTTCCGCGGCGGGAATCGAACCCGCTACTTCTTGCGTCTCAGCCGGCTATACGCCCACTGCGCCACGGAGGCACTCAGAAAAAAAACAAAAACAGTCAGACAAAAAGTCCAGAGATCCTCTTATCCATAGATTAATAAAAAAAAACCTTACTGTCTACTGCCATCCAGGTATACTGAATGGCAGAAGGTCGTTATAATATATTTAGACTGTTTTTTGCCATCAAATGTAGTGACATATACACTTACACTATTTAATAGTGGTAGAACATGAAAAGAGCATTGTATTGTTATTTGTCCGGTTGTAAATTGTGTCATGCACTGCCACATTATAGGGTACAATGGTTTTGAATCTGTATCCACTGACTGGGTTGCGTCAAACCATTGGTTAATTAAATTAAAGACCGAGCGAGCAATATTGGCATGTCGTCATCGAACCTTTAAAGTACAGAATTTATATATCATCAAGACAGTTTGAAATTACCCACAACTGCCGTTACAATTAGTTCTTAAAGCGGTTGTACAATTTGTACATTCCCAAGTGGCCAAGTTGACAAACATTCTTTTCGAAAGTGTGTTTAAGCACTTCTTGGCCGGAGAAAATGAACCAAATTCAGGTTTTACCATCTCATGAAATTACTAATAATGTACTAATAGCTTAAATAGTACTAATAGCTAAAATTGGAACTCTAATTATTATCCCTTCCAATTGAAAACTAATTATAGGAAGAACCGGTAGAATGTCAGTTCCAACATATGAAAATAAAACAAAAAAGAGCTCTGATAATTTGACTATTGGTGCATACGAGCATTTCGAGCGAACATTACTATTTCGAAAATCAGCGTCTCTGTATAGGTATTTACCACAAATTACCTGTCAGGTGAGAGCATCTAAAAATTTTAAATGTTCGGTGTTTCACGGTTCGGTAAAACATTGCGCAATGGAGTGTTGCAGAAAGCGCTCATCAAAGGAGCGCAGCTTAATTGCGATCTTCTATTGAATTTTAATTCAGAAAATTGTTCGAGATTTTAATTTTTAAATTCCAACTCTGTACGTTCAGATATTATTAAATAACCGATAACACTTAGTGCAACTACGAGTATGTTGTCTTGATAGAAGATAACTCGTTATTGTACATCGAAGAAATATACGGTTCCTAAGAAATGGACTATAGTTCGCTTCGCTACACGACGAATGTCATTATGCTCCATAACACAATGCCATGAATGGATTATAGCTATATCTTATATACAAAATAATCAAAACACCAATAATTACAACAATAATATATGTATATACTAGCTGTTGCCCATGACTTCGTACGCGTTACACTACTACTAATCCATATTTCAAGTCTTTAAGATCAGCGGTTTACGCTGTGCGTTGATTTTCAGTCTGTCAGAACCCGTAGCGATTATTTAATCTATTGATGATAATATTGTTGATTAAGCCGCCTATTGTACCGTTATTTATTGTGTATTTCCTTGATTCCATATTTTTGTTTGGTGTGCAGTAAAGAGTATTTCATTCATTCATTAAGAACGGTCGATTTCCCCATCTTCAGACGCTGGTAGTCAATTGTATCGTGAAACGTTTCGTAAAAACAATTTAATAGAACCCAAACACGATACATCTACTGTTATCAATTAATGAGTTCTGTAGATTCCCTCCTGGCTCCATCATCAGACCCTGGTGGTCTTACCATGATAAAGTGTCTCATTATTTACCTATAAAAAGCATTTATGCAAAGTTATACGTTCGTAATTGCAATTAACATTGTTTTAGAACAAACTACAACATCCCTTTTCTACCCTAGGGGGTGATTTTCAAAAAAAGTAACTATGTCATATTTCATTATGTACCTTGATATGTATTTATGCAAAGTTTTACGTTTATTAACCTCAGGAATAATGTTTCACCATACAAAGTTCAACATCCTTTTTCACCCACCCAGGGGATGATTTTTGAAAAACAAAAAAATACCTTTTTTCTTATTTTTGTTAAAAAATATATTTGCCAAGTTTCAAGTTTATAAATCCAGGAACCACTGTTTTTGATATAAACGTAAAACCTTCTTTTAATCCCTTTAGGGGTTGAATTAAAAAAATCCTTTCTTAGTACACCCCTATGCATCAAGACAAACATACCCTCTAAATTTCAAGTTTCTACGACCAGCGGTTTAGGCTGTGCGTTGTCTGTCAGGACTTTGATTCTTAGTATAATAGATTAATATATGTATGTATGTAAGTACATATTTATTTATTTTATATATGATATTTATTTATTTACAATTATTTATATATCTAATATTTATGTATATAAGGTTAAGTAATTTTTCTTTTTCTATTATTAAGTTTATTCGTTTTACACCTCAGCCAATCTTCCATTAAGCAATGCTCCTCTCCATCCAAAGGTTGTCTGGAAGAGATCGCTTTGTTAAGCGATAAGACCGCCCATAATGCTTACATTTATGTGTTTTATTTTTTATTTTTATATCTGTTGTGCTTAGCTTGTAAGGTATAATAAAGAATTTTCATTAATTAATTCATTCAATTACCTACTTGGGTTCTTGGGTTAAAAGTACGATTAAAATGTAGTAAAAAGTATGTAAGTATGTAAGTTTTTAAAATGTGCATTAAATGCCTGAAAAGTGCCGATTAGGTACTAATGTCGTTACCTTACCATTAAGTAAATCACCTGCAAGATATTCAAAGACTGAAGAACAGTTAGCTTCGAGCAAATAACAAAAGAGAAAGTCCTTTAACGTTTTCAATAACTGTCGTCGAAAGAGAATGAATTATTCATGGCTTATAAAACTTTTACAAGGTGTCATTTGTTAAGTTTTCTCCTGTAGCAATGACAAAATTCTTGTGAACATCGATAGAATTGAACTTCGTATGCTATCAACAACTTTTTCGATTTGTCGTAGGATTTAATGTGACGTGAGCCGTTCGCATACGTTGATCTCTTTTTATTTATTTTGACATTTCAAGATATTTGAACTTAACCGTCAACTAATGACTCGAGAAAAATAAAGTTAGGTTCGGGGAAAGTTGTTATTGTTTTCGAATTCATTAGTAAATTCAATTAAAAACCAACTTAGATTTAATTACTTTTTTATGTTATCTCTAAGCGGATTTAGTTTGTCAGGGTCCTACCCATCTGCCCAAGCATATTTCAAAAGAACTCCGAAATTATGCAAGTGGAAAATCAGCTAAATACTCACACGATGAGTTTGGTAAGCTCTTGTAAAATAACGACTAAAGTTTGCGCCCTGTCTCCTCAAGATAAACAAAATACGGTGAAAATATTTAGTGAAGTCTCGAGAAGCGAGTGGGGCCGCAGGACCTGATGAATCATTTCGTAGACAATACATGCTAATGAATAAAGTTGGGTTGCTATCGAATCTATCTCTGGAATTCCCATTCTAAGTATTCATGTTTTATCGAAAGTACACCGCATATTTTGGTTTTACGGTCTGGAGTAGGTTTTGAGAATTAATTTTAATTATAGTTCCCGAACTCTTATTAGATATGGGGATGTAGGTCAACATGGGTGTACAATGTGTACATTGGGGTTTTTCTAGGCAAGCATTCTCCATTTTCTACCACAGCATCACCTTCCATAGGGTGTAAAAGAACATGACTATTCTTTCAAAAATCTATGAAAGTCGTGTTAAATGGAAAATATATACTCGAGCTTGCTAAAATTTGATCAAATTAATTAAACGTAAACCTACGAAGAATACTTTTAATTAATGAAAAAGAAAAGCGCTGAAAAATTTGGCTATTAATAATTAAAAGTTAAATTGTAATACTATTTTACATGCATTATTTTTAACGTTAATTGGGTATTCAATATTGTTTTACGAAATTTGTTGAAAGTAATACTTTTTATAATCCACACCTTGAATGCCCGCGACTTCGCCCGACTATTTTCTGGATCGCGTCAACAGGGCCACTATTATGTATATTATATATATTTATTATAGTGAAGAACCATCTAGCTGACACCATAAGTGCAAAAAAAATATTATCAAATCGATCTAGTCGTTTTCTACATCGATGTGTACAAGTAGATATGTATACAAACATTTCAAAGATACAAAGTAGATACTTTTTAAGAAAGAAATTAAGTGCCTAATTGATTTTTCCTGACTTTCGACTTATTTATTGATTATTAATCTATCAAATCGGTTTTGTGTTACTAAAATCTAGAAGCTATTAAATTATATTTGTTACAAGAAAACTACATGTTCATGGTAGCCATTTTTTTAATGCACAGAGAAGAGTGAACATCTTTTACGAGATGAGTGTGTTAAGAATGAGTGACCTAGCACAGAGTTCCACAGATTATAATACACACTATGGTATTAATTTCTCAACACAGCCCCTCAATTTAAAGATGTTTAACAATAATATCTTAAATTGAAATAAACAAAGAAAATTGTCTTCATGACAAAACAAAAATAAAACGGAATGTGACTCTACATAATAATAAAACTAAGGAAATTATTTTAATCTACTACAAAGTTCATTAAAAGTATCCGTAACAGTTTTAATATACAATATAGGTTATAAGTAATGGATCATGTGAATTTATACAAAACAATAATAGTATAAACTATTGTTTAAACAAGTTTTGTGTTATAAAGTACATATTATTATAGTTATATTAGTTTTATCAATATTTATATTAAGTCCTACGACAAACTCTTTGAATGGGTACATGACCACTAAATACAAATTTAGTACACTATTTAGCACTTTTACACAATATATCAGTTTTATACTTGTAGGGTAAGCTTGTTACAAAAATATAGATGTTTATGTGCAGGCAACGCCTTTGTGAAAATGTCAGAGATGTTTTCATCAGTGGGTACATATGACATTGAAACTATTTTCCTATTAATGACATCTTTGATGTAGTGATACTTAATTGATATATGTTTTGATGCTTTAGTATTAATTCGATTTTGAATTAGTTTAATCGTGCTTTGATTGTCAATAAAAATATGAGCTGAAATGTTGTTCCTTGTGACTTCAGAGAGTAGGCCTTTTAGATGTATCAATTCACTTAAAGCATGTGCTCCTGCTATGTATTCTGCCTCAGCTGTTGATAAGGCAATACACGTCTGCTTTCGGGAGAACCAAGTAATGAGATTGTTACCTTGATATACAGCACAGCCGCTCGTACTTTTTCTATCCAATTTGTCAGAGGCCCAATCTGCATCTGAAAAAACTCGAAGATTTGTATACTCACCTGTTCTGTAAAGCAGCCCCTGTTCCTGAGTTTCCTTGAGATATCGCAATACTCTTTTGCCTGCTGTCCATAACTCTTGTGTTGGTTTATCTAGAAATCTGCTCAAATAAGAAACAGCATAGGTGATATCTGGACGTGTGTTTGTAGAAATATACAGTAAAGAACCTATTAATTCTTTATACGGTACTTCAACTATATTTGATGATTGTGTTGAATTAAAGTTAGTTTCCATCGGAGTTTTATTTCCTTTTGAATCTTGCATATTAAATTTTTCTAATAATTTTCTTATCATTTCTGTTTGTTTTATTTTCATTTCATCTCCCTTTCTTGTAACTTCCAATCCTAGATAATTCCTTACTTCTCCTAAGTTTTTCAGGTTAAATTCTTTCTCCATCTGCTTAATTATTGACCCGTCTTCCCCAAGATATAATATATCATCAACATAAAGTAATAACCATACTTTTCCATTTCCATAAAGACATGAATCATGTTTTGACTGCGTGAAGCCTTCTTTGACAATGAAGTCATGAAATCTTTCATTCCAGCATCTGGGTGCTTCTTTCAACCCATACAAAGCTCTTTTTAGTTTTAAAACTTTTCCTTTAACTATTTTCAACCCTTCAGGACTTTTAATGTATATATCCACATCCAAATTTCCATTTAAGAATGCAGTAGGTACGTCAAATTGTTTCAATGGTAGCTTTTGTTGTACTGCTAAACTCATCATCATTCTGATGGTGGATATTCGGGCTACTGGAGAATAGTTATTTTCAGAGTTATTTTGTTGAAACCCTTTCGCTACTAATCGAGCTTTCCTTTTACCGTCTTGTTTGGTTCTGAAGATCCACTTCGTATCTATAGCTTTCATTCTTTCTGGTAAGTCTGCTATTTCCCAGGTTCCCATTTTCTCATGTGCTTTTAGCTCTTTATTTATTTCATTTTTCCATCCTTTATTTAGCGCTTCTTCATAATGTAGCGGATCACCTGATAATAAACAATATGCAGTGTTTATTTCATCATACTTTTCTAAAAACCTTTGTGGCTTTTTTATTACTCTTCCTGATCTTGTTTTCATTTCTACATTTTCAACTGGTATTCCATCTTCCGTATCTTCATAATCACTACTTTCACTGTCCATTATATCTTCACCTTTTTCTTTATCTTCTTGATCTTTCTTTGTTTCTTCTATACATTTTGTTTCTTTCATTCTTCTTTTATTTATATTTTCTTCAATTTCAGTTGACTTCTTTATACTCTTATTCTCTTCGCTTTCTTCTTTTTGTTCTTCATAGCATCTTACTCTATTTTCATAGTCATATTCTTCACTTCCTTTTTCTTTGTATTGTATTTGCGTTTCATCAAATCTGACGTCTCTTGACACACTAATCTTATTATTTTCTGGGTTCCATAGTCGGTATCCATTCTGTTGGTATCCAACAAATCTCATCTCTCTTGCTCTTTCTAGAAGTTTATCTTGTTTTGGTAAAATGTGAGCCCATACTTTAGATCCGAATACTCTGAGTCTAGTTAAATCTTTGTTCCCGATCATCTTTTCTGCTGGAGTTTGGAAATTGATTGCCGAAGATGGACATCTGTTTATTTGATAGACTGCACACTTCACAGCTTCACCCCATAAAACTTTGGGTAATCTTGAGTCTATTAATAGTGTCCTCGCACGATTGTATATGGTTCTATTCATACGTTCAGCTACTCCGTTGGACTGCGGGCTATATGGATTTGTATATTGTTGTATTATACCTTTCTCACTGCAGAAATTCAAAATATTAGCATTTTTAAATTCACCTCCATTATCTGATTTTATTTTCTTTACTCTATTTCCGGTTTGTGTTTCTATTTTCCTTATGTATTCTATTAGTTTATCTGTTGCTTCATATTTATTTTTCAATAAGTACACCTCACTGAAATGAGAAAAGTCATCAATTATTGTGTGATAATAAATCTCTCCATTCAGAGTAGGCGTTCTCATTGGACCAGATATATCTGTGTGAATCAATTCGCCTATACAATGAGAGCGTGGTTTTCGAGTAGGGTAAAAGGGTAACCTAGTAGACTTACCCTTCATACACGGTTCACATGGAGTCTTGCTGTAGGGCAATTGCAGTAGTCTCAGCTGGTTTCTATTCGCATGACCTAATCTTTGATGCCACAAGTCACTGGACAACAAACTAGTTTCATTATTAAGTTTTACATCTATAACATATAACCTGCCTTTCAAATGTCCTTGCACTATTTTCTTAGAATTTTTAATTATTACACTTTCATTACAAAATTGGACTTGCAGTCCTTTTTCTAGCAATTTTCTGACAGATAACAGATTGTGAGACAGTTTGGGTACTATTAATCCCTCAATATCTATTGATGTATCACCATTGTATTGTACAGTAAGTATACCTTTTTTCTTACACGTAAGATATTGTCCATTTGCAACAGAAATCTTCATTTCATGTTCTAAATTCACTATATTGGTCATAAATTGTTCATATTGATCCATGATTAAATGTTCTGTAGCTCCGGAGTCCACGACTAAGTTTACACTTTTACTCACACTTATACTTTTCATGTTCGCACTAAATACTGTAAAAGACATCTGGCCCTCATTTTCTGTGGCCTCTGCTGACATTCCAGACTGCCACGGCGTCCTAAAATGACCTGCAGTTCGACCTTGACTTGAGTTGCCACGACCTCTTGTTCTAAACCTTCCACGTTGACTCCTCATAGGAAAGCGACCCCTGTGATGAGTTTCTCGACCTGTGCCTGACCAGCATTCTGCAACTTTGTGACCATGTTTTCCACATTTGTAACAGGTAAGAAAACTTTGAGTGTCAGTACTTGTATTCTCTTGACTTTTCGAATTTTCTTTCACCTTGAGTTCAGCGTCTAATAGTCTTGATTTTACAAAGTCAAGATTCAATTCCTTGTCTATCGTCTCAAGCGTAGTGATCACTGTATCATACTCACTTGGCAAAGTAAGAAGCAGGTGGCACACCCGGTCTGTATTTGTGATTGAAGCTCCCGTCGACTCCAAACTGGCTATCAAATTATCAAACTTTAGAAAATGGTTGGATAATTTTTCATGCGACGCACATTTCAACGCAAGTAACTTCTTTCGCAGATATAATTGATTGAACACACTTTTCATTTCAAAAACTTGTTCAAGTTTGGATATCATCTCAGCCGCTGATTCACATTTCTTTATTATTTCGATGTATTTATCTGAAACGCATTGCGCGATGACGCTTCTTGCCTTGGCGTCCTTATGTTTTTCAACTTTTTGCGTTCCATCGCCTTTGCACAACGTGGCTTCGAGACCACGTTCCTCCAACACCAACTTTAATCTAAATTTCCACGTCGAGAAGTTTGTTTCGTCTATCAATTTAGGCAGCACCGCTGTGTAGTTATTATTTTCTGACATCTTGTGTCGATTGCGCAATGGAAGCGTATTAAATTATATTTGTTACAAGAAAACTACATGTTCATGGTAGCCATTTTTTTAATGCACAGAGAAGAGTGAACATCTTTTACGAGATGAGTGTGTTAAGAATGAGTGACCTAGCACAGAGTTCCACAGATTATAATACACACTATGGTATTAATTTCTCAACAGAAGCTCCCTAAAAATAGTTTGATATAATTCATTTATGAATCCCTAATTTTGCTAGGTTATCTATCTGTCAATAGATCTCCGTGGCGTAGTGGGTGAATAACCGGCAGAGATGTAGGAGGTAGCTGGTTCGATTCCCACCGCGGAACAAATGTTTGCGTGATCTACAGATATTTGTTTCGGGTCTGGATTTTTTTCTATTATCTGGTTCCCATAGTACAAGCTCTGCTTAACTTGAGGCTAGATAGCTTTATGTCAAATGTCCAGCAATATTTATTTATAGACATTTTATAAATGTATAGTAATGCCTACACGGCTGTGTAGGCATTACTTTAAGGAAAGAGTTCAGTTGAAATCCACTTGCGGTAATCTACGAGTAAGCTCTACCTCTCTCGATTGGCGAAAGATTGGCTAAAGCCGGACACCAATTCCGGATCAATCAAGTGGACTATTGAAGTGGTTGTTGTCGAGATACGATTACTTTTTGGTAAATTGAGGTAATATTCCGTGTTCAACGGAATATGAATACCGAAAGGCAATTTAGTCTGTTTTTAGGGTTGTACCTCAAAAGGAACGCTTATAAGATCACTCTCTTGTCCGTCTGTCCGTCTGTCTCTCCGTGTGTCACCACCAATTTTCTCAGGAACGGGCGGACCTAGCAAATTGAAATTTATACCACATACTGAGGTATGTAGTCCCTATTAGGTGTATATAAATCAACGTCCTGAGTCAACACGATAAAAAGATATGGGCAAATTTAGATTTTCTCGAAAACTTGTAAGTACCAAAATTTACCGTAATTTTCAACTACGAAAACCTATATGGTAGTTCCCGTTGACCTAGAATCACAAAATTTAGCAAAAAGCAAGGTCTTACAGCACAAATAAAGGAAAAATTCCAAAAATAAAAAAATGTTGAAAATTAAAGGATGTCCTACATACATACATAATTGACGCCAATTAAGATAGTCCTCTTGAGTTGTATGGTACGGAACCCTTCGTGCGCGAGACCGACTCGCACTTGGCCGGTTTTATCAAAGAAACATGTTCTTCCTTTTAATAACATTTTACTTGCTTGGAAACTAATAATATAAAGTTCAAACTTTTGTAAGAAAGAAGTTAGTAAGTGCCATGCATAACTTTAGCCTAATAAAATACGACGACGTATGTTGGTGCAAACGCGGGCCACTGTCCATGCTTCCGTTTGTCTTGGTCTTGAGCCAGTTTAAGCCAGATTTTAGTAGTCCCCCTCACGTCTGCATAGTGTCTGTGTTGTACTTAACGATATGGACAGTGCATGGACAGTATGCGGGTAAACCAAAGTTCATTCGTGACAAATGTTGCGTGCTTACGTTGTCTGAGCATTACGTTGTTGGGCAAGCACTTTTAACTTGATATTCGCGTTTTATGAGATGTTCGTTCGAGTAATGTTTTTATTTATAACATGACATTAGGCGTAACATAATCAAAATAATCTTAAGTCAAGCTTTTAATTAATTTTATTAGTAAAATAAACAAACAAGAAACAATACCATAGTACAAGCTCTGCTTAGTTTGGGGGCTAGATAGCTCTGTGTGAAATGTCCAGCAATACTTATTAAAAAAAGAAAAAAAAAGAAACACATTTTATTAATCAAAGTTGAAGCTACAAACTTTACTACGCCCACGATCTGCAAACAGATGAAGCAACTAATTCCAACTAGATAAATCAAATTTAATCTTCATCTACTGGAACCGATCATATCAATAAAAGTGAAATGAGTATGATAAAAAATATTATTAATTAGAGACGGAATGAGGAAGTTTCAAGGGGCAAAAGTCAATATTGGTGCGGTAGTTTGTGCCCAGTTACCGGGGCGTGTCTGCCGCTGCTCGCGACTCACTCACGGCTGGCTCGCTCGGAGGATAATCGCCGGAGGTGTTGGCCAATTCTATTCAATCTCTAGTTATAGGGAAATTACAAAAACACACATTAAAATCATGAGTTTCCATGTAAAAGACTCACAGGTTATTGACTGCTTGGTAAACTGCGAATTTGTTCAATTATTTAAGTTTTTGCAGTAAATGGCTATAGACTCTCAACTAAAATCTAATAGTGTTTGGAGATTGATAGTTTTAGATAGTTAGTGTCCATTGTAGGCATGTATAATGGTTGCTTTTGATGAGTGGACTATGATCTGATGCCCGCCAGCATGTTAAGACCAGAGACTGCAAGTAAAGAAACCACGCGTTGATGGTGGACTCCTTCGATCATTATGATATATGAATGGTGTATTTGACGTGTTGGACTCTTGAGCGAAAACGACCTGTGCGAGACTCGACTCCATCCAAATATACTACGGCATATTTTTCAGCGTACAAAATATCCGTGTGTCCCCCATTGTCAGTGGGCAGAATTCCAGCGAACCTGCAGTCCACGACGTGCAATTCATTCTAGTTTAAAATGGGTTACTCCGTTTCTCGCTGACTATGCGACTCTGTGACATCTCCTTGCTCCACGGTTGTTTTTGCTCCTCCAAGATATCGACGCGATCCCAAAGTTTCGCGGATATTCCCCGTGGGACATATTTCCGTCACGCACCCGACTTGGTCGCTTGTATCCGTGTCTTGCGTTATTGTTCTTGGCAACGGTCACACGACTGGCTGTTACAACTTGTATGCGGTGCTACGCTGGCAAATTGATGTCATTTAAAGTGAAGTGTGGCCGTATAAACAAATAATAAAAGTTTCCGTTGTTTAATGCAGCGACGTCGACGACCCACGACGTCCACAAAAATGTAAACATGTTCAAAAGTGATGGGTATATTTTCAAATCTATGTCATCTTAAAGTTTTGATTATAGATTAGCGCGCCTTCTGTGGCTATGATAAATAGTACACAAGTCGTCACGTGTCATCTCCTGGGCGAGATGGAAACAAAAAATGTTTACTAAGTATATTCCCAATTTGCATGATCTTTATTGCACCTCGACCGCGTGTTAAAAGTACATCCTGAAATTAACAGTTAATTAAGTAGAATGGCACTGTTTGTTCAACGAACTGAATGCAAACCTAAAGAGCAACATTAATTACGTCAATTACATTTTAAAACTTTCGCCTCTGAGACTGTCTGAGATACTTTTCGAATTGTTCGCAGTCAAAGAAAAAACTTCTAGATTTAAATATCTCTAGAGCATTTAGTCTAGAACAGTTGAAATGATGTCAGCCAGAGTTGCCGCGGCGTCTGGAGTCTGAAGCACAAAAACCTTTTACTGATAATAAGTAAGTACAAGTTAAACATGCTGTGTCAGTTGATTTATTATTTTTAACTTTACCAGTTCCTCTTTCATGCTGTCGGAGTTTGAGAATCTCAGAAGCGGGATAAAACTCCCTCAATGCGCTTTATGTGAATGAAGAAATAAGGAGTTTTGTGACGACTTTTCCTGTCTAACACGATGGAGTAATATTGTTAATGCAATGCAACAGAAAATTTCAAAAAAGAGCTAAACTCGTTCTTACTCGAATACCTTGAGACGACGTTATTGAAAGGATTAAATGAATAATTCAGCGCCGAAAGTCGCGAGCGCCTCTCTAGCTCGCCTCATTCTTGGCGGCTTTCTGTCAAAGTATCGTTAAAATGCGCATATATTATTCAATTTTTATTTTGCTCCGAAAAAGCGAAACAAGTGGCTTTTCAACTTTAGTTTGAAGGAAAAGTCTGATAATTCAGAAATCAATAGGTAAGAGCAAATTTATCGCGTGCCATCCGTCTAGTTCTGAAACGCAATTCATCGGAATTTCTAAAGTTCTAAGAGCGTGTTCGATTCGGCCGAAGTTTGCGACTGAATATTAATTAGTGCGAGTATGCAATGGGTAATGGTAATGGTAATCCGTAGTAATCCGCGTAATATTGCGGCCGATAGTGTCAAGAGTGTCCGTTCTAAGCCGAGTTACGACACTGTAATCCCCGAAGACTTTATCTCGGCCCTTTACGGAATTAACATAAACTTGTTCGGCGATTTGTCTGTTTATCTTTATATTATCTTATGCTAATGTTTTAGTGGTGTGGACAATGATACAGATTACGCTGTTTACTTTTATTAATTTCTTTAGATTCAATTACCTACAAGCATTTAATAATATTAATTTCATAGTGTATACTTACTCACTGAACTTCATAATTTTTGTAGGTTTTTTCATTAATTTTATGTTAACGTTTCGGAATAACTAGTAGATTGTAATTTTCTGCTTGTTTTGAGTGCTAATAAAAAAGTTTCTTTACTGTTGCTCGAAACAGATGAAATCAATCAATGTCCAAAATAAAAATGTAATTTACCGAGCTGTAATACAGTGGACTCATTTGGCGATAAGCCACTGATACTATGTTGGAGGAAAAAGCTTCGGCTAATGATAATTTCCGCTATTACTTCAAAGAAAATATGTCATTGTGATACTTTTTTCTAAAGAATCGTTTTATATTATCAACTGCCTCCGTGGCGCAGTGGGCGTATAGCCGGCTGAGACGCAGGAGGTAGCGAGTTCGATTCCCGCCGCGGAACAAATGTTTGCATGATCTACAGATATTTGTTCCGTGTCTGGGTCTTTTTCTATATCTTATAAGTATGTATTTACAAAAAAAGGTATATACCTTAAGTATTCTATCAGTTATCTGGTTCCCCTAGTACAAGCTCTGCTTTGTTTGGGGCTAGATAGCGCTGTGTGAAATGTCCAGCAATATTTATTTATTTATATGATGTGAGGAATACAAGATTTTGGACATTGTTATGAAATTTTTGTGTTTTTCTTTAGCTAAAAAAGGTCATGGAGATGATAAAGAGTGTAAAAAGACTGCTCCCGAAAACTTCAGGGATACAGGTATTCATCAATACGAACCACTTTTACTATGCTCGTTTTGTTTCACGGTAAGTATTGGTTCTAATATTTAGCCCCTGAAGTATTTGGGAGTAGAGTTTATACACCCGGTATAATAGTGGTAAAGCAAGTTTTGAATTCATAAAGTACCTACAGGATCGGTATTTTGAGTTTACAAAATAATACTATCAATGAAAGTGGTATGCATGCGTAGTCAAATCACATTTTTGTAGCTAAAAATGTGCATGGAATTGTCAAAAGAGGTGTGGATAAAATATTAATAAAAATATATTGGCCATCGCGTATTCCACAATGTCTTACCAATGTGCCCTACCAACTATGACTTATGGTGCCGAGTCATGGAGGCTCACGAAGGAAGCTGTGAACAACATAGGTGTAGCACAGAGAGCCATGGAGAGCGCCATGCTCGGCATCACACTCTTAGATCGAGTTCCTAATACCGAAATTCGCAAGCAGACTAAAGTACAAGACGTCAGCAAGCGAATATTAGGGCTCAAGTGGAGTTGGGCAGGACACTTGGCCAGACGTAGTGACGACAGGTGGACTAAAACACTAACAGAGGTAACAGAGGTGTAGGCCGAGAACTGTCCATCGAAATAGGGGACGTCCACCAGCGAGATGGGTCGACGACATCCATAAGACCGTGGGTCGTACGTGGTTCAGACTGGCACAGGATCGGGAAGAATGGCAGAAACAAGGAGAGGCCTATGCCCAGCAATGGGTATTAGGTACTAGGTGCGGCTATTAAAACTACAGTGTTCATGTTTAGGGATTACAGATTTTGATGAAGAACGTACATAAATGTATACAATCTGTTTTATTATGTACGACATTAATTTAACACACACATCCGGAATCATATTAACTGATTTTAGAGGGGGGTTTAATACCGGTAGCTTGAATATTTATCCAGTAATCAATACATTTCCAATAAACAGTTTTTAACAAAAAATCGGCGGTGCCTTTGCGACGATGCCGTTTAGTCAGTTTAGCAGGTACCTACTTACATGATGAATGAATGAATGAAAACACTTTAAATTATACAATAATAATAAAAATTACAGACAAAATACAAGACAGATCAGCTATTACAATGGGCGGTCTATATGATTTGTTTACCTAATTTATACATACTGTTGTATTGATGTTTTAGAACTTGATAATAAGGTAGTTTGAGAATTTAAAATTTTCTATAGCAGTGAATTCTAAAAATACCTATTTTACAACAATACTAGCCATTAGCCCTACCCGTGTTTTCATTTAATGTCGTACATAACAAAACACGTAGTATTATTTATCTATTTTATACGTATAATTTATTTCCAACGACATCCATCCTCATAATGACTCGAATTAAACACAATCGCACACAGAAATCACTTGTTATTGTCGTGTAGTATGATATTAACGTCAAGTAGCAAGTAATAAATTAGAGACTTAATTACGATTGTTTTAACGAGTCTTTGCAAGAGACTGGAAGGCGACGTCATTGTTATGGCAGATGATGTATTGTAGGGGAGATGCGATAAGCTATCGACGAAGCTAATGGTTGCTAGAACGAATGATCTGACAGACGGCCATACATTACGACAATCTCGACCAGACTGGATTGGACTGTCACGGCCATTCGATTCTCACGATCATTGCCCTTTTCAAGGGCACTTTATCTGAAAACATATGTGCGATTTCAGTGAGCTATGAATAGTCGATATACGTATGTGGCAAGTTTTCAATTGAGCAATCTAAGCTGCAGTTTCAAATAATGTTGGACGAGCTGGCGACCGATATAAAATTTAGTTGTAGCCGTGGACAGTCAAAAGCAATGACTAGCAGCGTCCGAGAGAGTCCCATACCGGCCTGAAGATCTGAATTAAGCCTTACCATTCTAGTCTGAAAGGGACATGCCCATATAATGCTGTCAACTGCACAAAAAATTGCGTTCATCCAAAAAATATGTTACATTTTTTCGTTAATCTACGTATCAATCGATTAACACGAAAAGTATCCTACAATATTTTAAAATAATAATGAATATGAAAACGACAGGAAATGAAATGGTAGCAAATTGCCTCCAGTTGCAAACATTAGTGTTGAGCCAGAGTTGTTCTGAGACAATCATCGATTGTTGATAAAAGACCATAAATAAAACAATCGATTTATTTGACTGTATTTTCACTGACACGAAAAATCGGTCACCGATTTCAGAAGTACGAAACCAAAACGATATTTGTTTCCCAATGAGCGTTTTGTAAATCGTTTTTTTTTCTCTTTAATTAACCCGGGGGTGGTATTATGTTTGACTCGCGCTGGTAGCGAGCGCCCGAGCGAGATAATCTCAGCCAATCGCAGTGCGCGCTGAATTTGCACTCAGCTGTTGACGCACCGCAATTGATCTAAATCCTCTCGCTCTCAGCTAACCTTGATCATAATCGGCGGGCCGTTGATCTCAGCGCCTCCTTCTAGATGGCTTTAGGATTAACCAGTGGAGAGAAAAAAAGCGGAAAAAAAATAACTCGGCTTATCTGTAGCATTATCTCGATTTTAATTCGATCAACAAATGAGAGCTTCGCACGATTTTTGCATAAGGCCATGCAGAGACGAGTTAATGTCACAGACATGAGATATTTTTTAGTTAGGCACCTATCACTCGTTATTCCTCCCAAATCATCGAATTAAGAACTAACTCAAACGATAGTCGATATCGATTGATATCGACTACCTATTCAATACAAGTTTACAAAATCAACACAGAAATACATAATGAATTCTATTAAACATCTCCAAAGGTAAATAAGTACATTTTTTTTTCGCTTGGGTACAATTGGTACTTACATTTTTCGTACATTTTATTACCTTATTACTACCCCTGACACACTAAATATCTGATTTTCAGAAGTAAATAGGTAGGTATATTTTTGTATTTATCTGTGGCGCTCGTGTTGAATCGAAATAAACTCGATTTTACTTCGATTCAACATTTGCTCAACAGAATCAGGTGATTATTATTTCTTTGCATTAAAATATTGAATTTTGATTTACTGGAATAATTGCCCCCGTCTGTTGATTGTATAGGAGCGCGATGTCAAAAATGGCACTTCTGTGCGCGCGCGCCTTGAGATTAAATATAATCGAATTAAATATGCTCCATTTGACCGATTATTTTGCGCCGATAAATCGATATTTCGGATAATAGTCGATGGTCGATATACCAATCCCTATGACTGTGCGCGTACGTCATTCACAAACAAGTACCTACACAAGCCGTTTCCTGTGATCTGTGTCTGTGGCCGTTTATTTTGTTTTCTCGCGTATTTTTGTTTGTTTGCTGACTTAAAGCTTAAACGATTAAATTGATAGTAATTATCAATATCATAATTTATCTAGGAATCGTTATAATTACAATAATAAACTATTTAAGTTGTAGTTGAATACAGTGATGTAAAACTGGTTGTTTGTGAAAAATAAAAACTGATTTTTCTCATTATAGTAAACTTTTTTATAACTAACTTCTTAGCTCTTTTATTACTAACTAAGCCTAGAATCATTAGCAATTAGTTTCAAGTGTGTGCAGTGACAGCATTTTTTACAAGGGAGAGTGGGCATGCCCCTTTGCCTGTGAGGGTGTGGACACATGTCTACGGTGCGGCACCGGCCACCGTATAATGGCACGGCGCCGTGTACTGTGCACCGCTCGGCAGTTTATGTTTTGCTGTTGCTTAGATTCACCCAATATTTTCTTTGTATTCTGATTTTTCTTCATCAGTTGTCTTAGCAACAGGAACAAAATAATACGTCTTTCGTGGTCCATATCAATACCAAAACTATGTTTGTAACGATGGTTGCTACGCCGTGCCGTTATACGGTGGCCGGTGCCGCATCGTAGACATGTGTCCACATCCTAAGGCGTAAAAATGGAGTGTGACGCGGAAGTCTGTCATTCTATTCTTTGTACCTGCGCCGACGATGCCGCGGCTGCCACCCACGCAACGCTTCTTCAAAATTACTACGCCCGAGCCCCTTCATTTTACTTAATTAATTATGTTCATATTTTTACGCTTAATACGAAAACAAATTTCAAGTTTCTGCGACTTCATGTAATTTTCTATGGAAACTAAAAAAAGCAGATGTAGCAGTCTAGCTAACGTCAGCCTTTGTCTGACAAAAACCCACAGAACAGGTTCACGAGCAGGGCATATTTTTTCTATTCTGTACAACGATCAATAAAATACTAGATATACGATCGGCCCGTCAAGGATGTCCACGCTGGAGAGTGCTTAAACGCCGCTTAAGCACTCTCGGCTCTTAGTCGCGCGCTTGCCGTCGAAGTGACAACATGCCCAAGTGCTCCGTCAAAAGTTGCAAAAACAACACTTTAACTACATTAAAAAAAGATGGAATTTCGTATTTCCGGTGAGTATTACCTTAAAGTTTGATATTTTGATGAATTTGATTTTGAATTAGTCTATAATATGCTTTAAAACAATATTTTACGGAAATATTTGTAACTACAGACACACGACTACGCTACGCTACTGTCCCTTTCCCTCGCGTTGCATCGTTCATTTATCTGTACGTGACCGAAGACCAATGAACCGGACTACATTAAATTTCGAATGAATGGAGTCGCATACTAAAAACATTTTAACAATTTTAAAAAAACAATTTTATTAGTAAGCATTATATACTAATCAGATGCGGCCAATTCTAAAACTACCTTCATGAAACAAACAACTCTCGTGTTTTATTTTTATCAAATTCATTAAAAAAACACGCGGTAGCCTACCCTACCGTTAAATTGTGGGCAACGAGATAAATTTTCGGTACTAAAAATACAGGCATTTTTACCACCAGCGCCACCAAGTCCCTTTATCTGAAGTACAATAGCCTAATATCAACTGCTCGTTATCTGTTACAAAATACACAATTAACAGCAAAAGAGAAATTGAAACTCTTAGCTAGACTTACAGCACTCTATATCTTTGTCCTACTTCTTGCAATATTTACTTTTTGCTGATTTCTGCCTATACTGTTAAAGTTCTAGTACTAAACATGGTTCTGCAATATTGTATACAATACAAAATTCGATTTTATTCAAAACTAGAGGTTGCCCGGGAACTTCGTACGCGAGGATGAAAATGTTATAACCCTCCTTTTTGCATCATTGACCTCGGTCTCATACATTGAAGGGAGATTTACGATTTTATTATTGTAGAGAAGAGAATTCATCTAGGATCCGAGTAGTCGGCAAGACAAATTAATCGAGCCCAAAAACTCGATGAGGTGGCATCGTTTAATCACAGTTCCCATAGCCATCTTCTGGCTCCATCATCAGACCCTGGATATCATCTAGGTAAAGAATACTCTTTAACACTAATCGAACGAGCCCACACTCGATGTAACTATGTCATTTTATTACAGAGTTCCCATAGCCTGGCTCCGTCATTAAACCCTGACCTGGATATCATTTAGGATCCGAATACTAGTTAAGACAGATCAAGTGAACCTAAAGTCGATGTTGTTGTGTAGTTTAGTTTAAGCATCTGATGATGCACCATCTTACTGCATCATGAGATCAGCTTCATGTCGCATATGCATGCAAAATTTCAACTCAAATCAGAAACCGGGTAGGTCTAATATCGCAATATTTTATTACCTATAAACGATAGACAAGACAACGAGGCACATTAAACTGAATAGGAGCCTGTAAAAATGAAAGATTTTATCAAACTATCCGATTATTAAAAAATCCGACTTTTGAATTTGGTTAACAAATGATTTATCCCTACGTAATAGATTCGAAATTTCATTTCTCAACAAAAAAATATTGTGTACGTTTCTACTCCTCCACACTTCTGTTCCGAACGGAGTAATTTTACGATCTTCGAACAGCACATTTTGAATCCGACCTTATTGCCATACCGTTAAAGTCAACAGTTTTTTAAAGGACAAAAGAAGGCAATAAATTTTTACGACTTAACAGCTGCTTCATTTCATAACGTCATATCTCCAAAATGCGAATGCTTGAAATGAAACTTTTAATCTGCGGAATAAAGTCGAGTTTAGACTATTTAACTTTTGGTATTAATAATGTTAGGCATTTTCGGCACTCACACAAATGCAAGGTATCGCTCGCCGCTTTTCGGCGGTGAGTTTGTTAGGGACAGTGATTCCTGAGATTATAATTTCTTTGATTCTGTAATAAAACTTCGACGGCAAGGTCTATCAAACGGCCATTGCTCCTTAAAAAAGTATTCTCATGTGTATTCTGAAAATATTTAATGAGAGTTTGTCTTTTTACTAATATTTAATGATATATTTTCTTTTTACTCACTGTGGATCAACATTGTACTAAAAGTTTTCGGAATTGGCTACTTACATAAACAATGTTTAAAGAGTTATTACTACCCGGTAAAGCATCATGGGTAATATAGTACCCAGTCCAAATTTCCGTAGAAACGTGATAGCATAATCGAAATATAACAATTCATAACCAAAAATTACGAAAAAAAAATACCACAAAGTTTTAAAATGGTATTTATTTAAAAATTAAGGGAACATTTTGACTACCTCCGTGTTGCAGTGGGTGGATAGCCGGCTGATACGCAGGAGGTAGCGGGTTCGATTCCCGCCGCGGATCAAATGTTTGCATAATCTACAGATATTTGTTCCGGGTCTGGTTGTTTCTCTTTATATTATACGTTTGTATTTACAAAAAAAAAATGTATCGTATGAAAAAGTGCATTGATGCAAAGGGAGAATATCTTGAGAAACAATAAATTCATTTTTGACCATTAATAGTATTTTTATTATTGATTCCGGAAACTTTTAGTGTGCCCCTTGTATTAGTTTTATGCACGAATAAAAAGAAAACTTATAATTAATCGTGAAATGAAACATTTTAAAAACTGAGTGGAAAACTAAAAACTATTGATATCAAGATCAGAAAGGTTTGAATTTTTTATCCGTTGTTTTTGCTCAAAATATAGCACTTCCTTTTACTAAAAACTTCCACGAGGGAGTTAGAACCTATATCTTTAAATATTTAAAACTATGTACTACTCTGCAGAAAATTAAAATGTTCTCAATAGAGGTTCGAAGCCAGGTATGTCCAAACCTACCTGCATTTCAATTGTGTTTTAATAAAAACGTTACAACCTTTCCCTAGTGATTTTAAACTAATCCACAATCCACATCTTTCACGTTACAAGTGATTCACGTAGAGCCAATAAATCGCGGTTTTATATGAATCGCTTATCTTTCAATGTTCTCACATAAAAGCAATAAATTTCAGCATTATTTAATATAATAGTGCTATTCCCGTGATATGTAACTAAACCCATTGGATTATGGGGGCGTCTAGACTAGACTAATAGGTAATCGGCTGAATTGGTATTGAATAATATTTAGATAATAATACTCAACGTGGCCGTTGAGACAGAGAGTTATTCAGTGGAGACAATGCATTGGAAAGTGCAACATAGTATGGTTCCACACTAGATGGAAATATGTCCTGATTAAAGTTGCTGTTAGGAGTGCCAGATTATGAGGAAATCCGGGAAGCTAAACATTTGGAAAAAAGGTATTTAACAAATCTATTGCTGTCGCGCTGTGCCCGATATGCCCTATGTGTGTGCGATACTGAATACTGAAGCGGGAATCGCAGCCGCAACTTTTTGCGTCTTGAGACTGTCCGTCCGTGCTGATGATGGTAATAGTTCCAAGAAATAATTCCTCGGAGTGAACCATGCAGTTGAACAACTCGTTAAATCAGCTTCGGATTCTAAATTAACGGAACCGTCCTCGATGTAAATTAAACCTGAGCGATGTTGCAACAGAAACCCGCTGATTTATTTCCAAGGAATACTTTGATTTCTTGTAGTTGAGGATAAACTGCAAATCGAGATTGGATTAGTAACAACAAAATTAGTTATATAGATACGTTTATTTTTAGTGCGCTTTAGTCTAATTTTAGCTCAGCAATTTGTAAAGGTGGGTAACGTCGAACCCAGTCATCTTTTTCTTAATTTAAAAAACAAAGTCGGGTTTGTTCGAACACTTATAACTCGAGAACGGTGGGACCAATTTTGATGTTCTTTGATTTGGGTTTGTCTCCGCCCCGAAGAGCAGAATAACTATTAATATATCGGAAAAATACGCGTTAAAAGAAATTATTAAAAAAAATCATTTCCTCATAAATAATAATGGCAGATTTTTAATTCTACCGGGGTGACGTAAATTGACAGCCCGCGTCATATGCATGTCAAGACGGTACGAAGTTCGCCGGGTCAACTAGTTTATAATAAATCAACCATTTTTGATATAACATTAAAAAAAGCAATTTGTAAAGGTGAATAACGTGGAACCCAGTCATATACGATAAATCAACAATTTTTGATATAACATTAAAAAAAACCTTAAATAGTTGATAGCTAATCGCTTACTCGC
Source organism: Philereme transversata (assembly GCA_963924445.1). Lineage (NCBI taxonomy): Eukaryota > Metazoa > Arthropoda > Insecta > Lepidoptera > Geometridae > Philereme > Philereme transversata. Next base: position 14,631,922 of record OZ004353.1, read on the forward strand.
CGGCGGTGAGACAAGTGCCAAGTCGTCAAACTACATAGTCTTAAGTTAAATTTTAAGTGCGATAATAAGACGCATCTTTTTATTGCACACTTTTAGGGCAGATTCTAAAAAACCTGTTCTAGATGGAAACTTCGTTTTATTTTTCCTGTAATCTTTGCTTATATTTCTATAAACATTGGAAATAGGAGAGGAGTAGGAGGGGTGGGGAATAAGCTCCATCCAATTTGACTTTCTATCAAAGCTAACTGAAATTAACTTTATCAATTATTGGAAAACTGGTTTACAAAGTACAAAAACTCACCCTTTCCAATGTTTTTTGTAATCTCTTCATTTGTCCGGTACTGGAAATGATGGTTTTTTGTTGAAATTCCGTAAAAAATGAAGCAAGTTTGATAAAGAATAAAGCCCGAAGCTCCCCCGAGACAACAAACGACACGATTCAATCTAAATGTAGCGTTGGAGAAGTTATTTGTTTCGCTATATTTCAGCGTATAATTATGCTCGTGATTTGTTTGCACGAATTAATTAAGTAGGATCAGATCTACTCAAAATTGGATTTTCTTATAAGCACCGACCAGTAAAGATAAACTGAGTCAAATTTAAATTATAGGTATGTACCTATATCTACTTTTTAATACCTTCCTATATGACGTATAGGACTTGTTTTGTATACCTTCACAGAAGCACAGTTGCAAAAATAAATAAATAAAATAAAATAAATATTGCTGGACATTTCGCACAGCGCTACCTAGCCCCAAACTATGCAGAGCTTGTACTATGGGAACCAAATAACTGATAGAATACTTATATACTTTTTTTTTATTTGTAAATATATACTTATAATATATAGAAAAACAACCAGACACGGAACAAATATCTGTAGATCATGCAAACATTATTCCGTGGCGGGAATCGAACCCGCTACCTCCTGCGTCTCAGCCGGCTGTACGCCGGCTGAGACGCCACTGCGCCACGGAGGTCGTCAAAAGCCCCTATTCAATTCCCGCCGCGGAACAAATGTTTGCATGATCTACAGATATTTGTTCCTTGTCTGGGTGTTTTTTTATATATTATAAGTATGTATTTACAAAAAAAAAAGAAGTATATAAGTATTCTATCAGTTATCTGGTTCCCATAGTACAAGCTCTGCTTAGTTTGGAGCTAGATAGCGCTGTGTGAAATGTCCAGCGATATTTATTTATTTATTTATTCAAAGAATATATCTACCCATTATTAGATTTATCACTCATGTAAATATCCTGTGGCTACATTATCGGACTACGACGAATGTTCATGCTGTGAGTCTGTCTTTTATGTGACGAATGATAGATGGAGATAAACAAAGCGAAACGCCTAATCTCGATAATTTGGTCGTAGGTTTAGAGTTTGTTTCTCTAGTTCGCACGAAATTTTCAGCTATTAACTGTAATCTAAAATATAAGAGCATACATTAACATTCTAAAAATACATAAATAAATTATCGTACCGCACATCGCATGTTCGAATAATTGCATTTACTCCATTAGATTTCCTACTTTCCTCTGGAACTTATAAAGGATCGTTTGTCTTTGGTCCTACGAGTATTGTTCGAAGTCTTTTGGAACCGCTTTATCGATTGCAATTAATGGTTAACCCTTTTCTTGACGGAGTGCACTGTCAGATACAGTCAACTTTGAAAAATCATACCAAGAAAAATATTATTACTTGAAACCGAACGTTCCTACTGTTTTAGAAAGTAACTGTTTCTGAACGCATTTACGTCATGTCATGTCAGTTTGACATAACCGTTTTTCATTCACAATCAAAATGATGAACCGACTCAAAGCAATCCCGCCGAAAAAGGTAAGAAAATTGATATTTTATGTTGTTTTTACTCAATAATATAATAATTATGCATATCACGATAAAGTACATTATTGTATACGTGTCAATTAAGTGAATTTTGATGCAAAACTGTATATTTGGTTTAGTAAACTAGAGCCAAATTGCTATGTATCTCGCAGTGCACATGGCCATGTTTACTGGTTTTTTATGTTTTGGTGTAATGTATCATGTAGTGCACACTGCCACGTTTATGGTGTTTTTATTTTTATTGTTTTGTGTTAATTACTTTGATGGTGGCTTGTTGGTGAATGTGGTGATGGTGTTAAGCTAAACCATAAAAGGTTCCGGGTTCGATTCCCGGTCCAGACAAAATCGATTTTTATACATGGCTACAGGTCTGTACATACTTTTAGTCTTGGTAGGTATACTGTATGCTCTTGTCTCTGAAATTTGGTTGTTGGTTTCTGGTCTTTTTATGGAATGTTTATGGTTTTGATTTTCGCTTAGCATGGAGGGTTAATTAAGCTTGTTTATCTTAGGGCGGAGTACAGCAATCCTTTGCAAGAGGCAGAATGCTTTGTGCGCTTATCCCAAAATCAGGCAGAAAATCGTCGAATGACGATTCGTCGACGGAGTCTGAAAATGAAATCCGGCAGTTTCCAATTCGACATAGGGCAGACGAAGAATCATCACCAGTGCCTTCACTACCATCGTCGATGGAAAATCTCAACCTGCTATTCGACGATGAAATAGTTGATGTCCAAGAAGCAGTCACTGCGTCACCATTACTGGCATCTCCACTCACTCCACTAGCTGCGCAAAATATGAAACAATTTGTAGCGACTCCACAGCAGGCTCCGACTCCTACAGCTCCACAGTCTCCAGCCACTCCTTTAATATCAACACGTGCCAGAGCAATTAGACCAAGATTGGTTATAGCACGTCGTCCTCAGCTAGCGAGAGTAAAAGTGCAACCTCTCAATTTTCGATGGACTGGACAACGATTCCGTCATCGAGCAGAAATAGCCAATAATGATTTACAAGAAGAGGCATGTCTCAAGGATCCATTTCAATATTTTTCCAGCTTTTTTACTGACGACATTTTAAACTACATAAAGGAACAAACCAACTTATATTCTACTCAACAAACTAATAGATCGTTAAATTTTACAGTCGAAGACATAAAAGACTTTGTTGCAATAAATCTGCTAATGGGAATAATTGATATGCCTTCGTATACAGACTATTGGTCCCGAGAATTTAGATACAGTCAAATAGCAGATATCATGCCCCTCAAAAAATTTCAACAGTTACGTCGTTACATCCATTTCAATAACAATTTGCTTGATGATGGGGATCGTTACTACAAGATCAGACCTTTGGCAGATATGCTACGTGCCAACTTTTTGAAAGTACCTCATGAAAAAAAATTCAGCATAGATGAAATGATGGTGCCTTATAAAGGGAAAAAAGCTGGTAATAGAAAACAATATGTCAAAAATAAGCCTAAAAAGTGGGGTTACAAGATTTTTGTTAGAGCTGGTGTAACGGGCTTTGTTTACGATTTTCTGATTTATGGTGGTGAAGATACTTTTAGAGCAATAGATTTTTCACCAGTAGAGTCTTCTCTCGGAATGGGCGCTAAAGTTGTGATAGCATTATGTAAAACTATACCAGATCCAGCGTGTACTGTAGTGTACTTTGATAACTTTTTTACAAGCCTCGAATTGATTCACTACCTGCGAGAAGAGATGGGTATATTTTCACTTGGAACTATAAGGGCAAACAGATTACGCGGAGCTGAGAAGAAGCTCATCACCGATAAAGCACTGAAGAAGAAACCAAGGGGTTCTCATTCGCAAGTCACGTGCAATAATAAGAAAGTGTGTATCGTCAAGTGGTACGACAATAAATGTGTGACTACCGCAAGCAGCTATGTAGATGTCCACCCTATATCTACGATCCAAAGATACGACAAGGACAAAAAGATGAGGTCAGCAGTGCCATGTCCTGAAATTATAAAGCATTACAACGCCCATATGGGCGGTGTTGATTTAGCTGATATGCTAATAGCTCTCTATAGAACTGAGCTAAAGGGGCACCGCTGGTACTTACCATTGGTATCACAGTTGTTAGACATATGTATAACAAATAGTTGGATATTGTACCGGAGAAATATTGGTAATGGAAAAATAATAAGTCTAAAGAAATTCAGGTACAGCATTGCCAAAAACTTATTATTACGCCACAGAACCACAACGAAACACACGGACAATGTGAAGGGCCCAACCCCATCAAAACTAATAAAGGCACCGGTTGCTCCAAGGCCAACTACAGAAATTCGCAGTGATCAACTTGGCCATTTCGCGACTTTTGGGACAAAAGGCAGGTGCAAACTATGTATCAAAGGTCAAACCACTGTATCATGTACTAAGTGTGGAGTCAGATTATGCTTAGTACCCGACAGAAATTGTTTTTATAGTTTTCACCACCAGTAAAGTTTTGTTAAGTACAAATATGTGATCTCATTAATTAAAAATAATTATTTTATATACCATTTGTATTATTACCTCTTTTTGGCAGTGTGCCTCGTGAGATACATTCGCCTGAGATGGTCATTCCTTACGAACATGGCAATGTATCTCACGGGATACGGAAGGTATCTCTAGAAACAAAACTTTATGATTTTTTTATTATTTTTCCCAGCATTCTATGTTCATATAAAAAGAGATAATTTGAAAAAAAAAACAGTTATTTAAGATTTTTTTTTTTGCCAAGAAAAGGGTTAATGAACTTTAGTCAATGGAAATGATATCGACAGTAGAAAAATATAAATGGTAATAGTTTATGGTTAGCCTCCTGTATTACTCACATAAAATACTGTGCACGATGTAATTTAGATATAAAATAAATTATTTTGTATATTTTAATATTTGATGAAGGGTTTCGGGATTGGTATGTTAACCCGCAAAGAGTAATTTTCTTCACCTGCGAGAATAATTTTATACTTTTTTAAACTCGATGTTTTTTATCGAAGAAACACTTTGTTAAAATCTGATACTGATTTCGTTAAAAAAGTTAATTAAATAACAATCATTGTAGTGACCCAGCGGGGCTCATCTCTTGAACGTTTTACTGACTAAGAACGCCGTTGTACCTTGTACACATAAAACAATGAAAAAATGAATCTAAAATTTTATAAATCTGTTAGTTTAGTTTATAGCTCCCAGAATGAAGTTTTTATCTTGTATGGTTAAATTCACAGTAGCACAGTTGTCTCTGGTTAGTAAAATTATAAATGAATAGAAAACGCTTTATTGTATAGCTACCACACTTAAATTAACAAATCCTATTATTATTGATCGAGCAAAGCGAGATCTCAAAATCAACTAGGGCAAATGGGCGTTGTATGTATGTATGTATGTTTGTTTGTTCGAGGATAACTTACGAAGCGTTGATCCGATCATCGTGAAGTTTGATACATAGGTAGATAGTGATGGCACAATTCTGGTGTGACTAAATGAGCTAAAAATGTTTGTGGATTGAGGTTCAAGAGGGGTTGAATGAAAAGTCTTTATCAGTACAATTCGACCACGTTTTTATTTTTAGTTTATTCTTTTCTGTTTTTGAGTTATGAGCCATAATAAAGACTGAACTTTGACGAAATTCACAGGGTAACTTCACTAGTTACCCTGTGAATTTCTGTGAGACTGTGAGGTCACCCTCACAGTGCTGAAATTTAGTATGCGTGTAGCTTTAATGACACAAATGTAGGCAAAAGTCTGAAATCCAGAATAACTGCAATTTGTACCCTAAAAAAAATTGTCCAATCAACATGAACTCCCGTTACCTGTATTTGAATGAAACTGTACGTCAAGTAGGTTGGTTATGCATTTTGTGGCACTATTTTATCGTCAAAGATTACGCGAGATCTCAGTTCGGAGCGAAACACTAGTTAGTTTAAAACATTTAACTAGATATGCGATGGTACAATTACAATGAACAGCTGATTTAAAGACGTACAAAATAGGTTAAAGATTTTTTTCTGAAAAAAAACCATAAATATTTCGAAGCATCCAGTGTAGTTACTTATCAAACTTTTAACTTTGATCAAACTGACATCAAATAATTTACCTAATATTAATAACATTGTTTGAATGTATCTGCATAAACACAAAGATACCATGTTTCTATTAACGATCACAATTTAGACTTAAATTGATTAATGAATGATTTACATGTAAAAGGCCAGCCAATTGCTAAATACCAACTCTGTTGATCGCATTTATCAAAAAGCAATCATGAAAAGTGATTTCGTAAACATTTTAGTATGGCTCCCAAGTAGCTTTTATGCATCGGTTTTATGGAACATGGAGTAGAATTCAATTTCACTGAATTCAAGATAAAATAAACTAGATTGTCAAGGGTTGTATTTATGTGGTGAACTGTATAAAAACACAATCTTAAAAGGCAAAGCAAACGCCCTCAGGATATCGTATAAGCTGTGGGTATAAACGTGTGGGTACTAGAACGAAAACCTAAGAGGCAGTTTACTCAAAAATATTATAAGTGCTTACCGCTTGCTTAAGTAATAAGTATGAAAACACGAAAGTATTATAGCTCCCACTTTGATCGTCTACGCAGAGGAGCATTAATACTACAAGTCTATACCGCTTGTAGGATCACTCGTGATCTCGTATACGTTTAAGATAAGATAACTCTTTATTGTCATTACCACACAGAAACAATGTAACACTAGACTAAAACTAAAAGGGCAATACAATGGGCGCCCATTGGCGGCCTAATCGCTGAGCGTGATCACTTCCAGGCAACTTTTGGATGGAACGAAATTAGTGAAGCTATAACGGAGTGCGGTGTACTACAGATTAGAAATTGAATCAAATCAAATCAAATCAAATTATTTATTGCGAATATGGGTTAGTAATCGGTGGTTAGTGATACAGTTTGAGTTCGTCCATAATCAGCGTTTATCGCATGCAATTTTAGTTAACCTTAAAAGAATCAACATAGAAAAAACAAAATTTATACTTAAAATATTTACAATATTCAACTCTTACCTTAAATAGGAAATTAGTATTAAAATGTCAGATTTACATAATAAAATTATTCAAGAGATTTGTCACTAAGAAACTCATTTATGTTGTAGTATGCTTTTTTTATTAATATTAGTTTTAAGTTTCTCTTGAACTTACTCAGACTGGAAGAACCCAATACAGACTCAGGTAGGTGATTATATATACGCGGAGCCATACAAATCACACTCTGATTAAACAAGGTTGTCTTATTAGGAGGGAAACAAATTTTATTAATATGCCGTTTACTTTTACGGTTTATAAAGAGGTCCATATTTGTTTTAATGAATGTAGCGATTTCGTAGATATACAAACATGGGAGAGTCAAATCTTAAGCTCCGTGAAATAGGGCTTACAGCTGTCAGTTTTCTGCAACTTGCATATTGCTCTGATACACTTCTTTTGAGAGATGAATACATGTTCTTTGCGCGTGGAGTTACCCCAAAAAATAATTCCATACCTTAATACTGATTCTACACATCCATAATAGGCGGTTATAACAGCAGACACATTGACAATTTTTTGGAGCATGAACATTGCATATGAAAATTGATTAAGTCTCTTACATATAGTGTCAACGTGCGATTTCCAATTTAAATTGTAGTCTAAATTTAATCCTAAAAATTTAGTGGTGTCAACTTGATTAATATTATGTCCTAAGTAATTTACATTAATGTCCAATTGCTTACAATTTTTATTAGAAAATGTCATAAGATTAGTTTTGTCCAAATTAATTAATAAATTATTTTGCTTAAGCCATTTATTTATCGTTTCAATAGCACTAATAATTGAATATTCTAGGTCAGATTTAAAAATGTCAGTGAAAATTACAGTACTGTCATCAGCGAAAAGTACCATCTCTTCGGAAATCATTTTAGGCATATCAATTATATAAATAATAAAGAGAAGAGGCCCTAAAACACTTCCCTGAGGTACTTCATATTTAGTTTCACGGTAGTTAGACGTGTAAATTATTTCCTTTCTTAGTTTGGGACAGATGCGAGTAATTTGAGTGGCTTGTTTTCTGTTACTCAGATAGGATTTAATAAGGTTTAGGATGTTACCTCTAACTCCATAACTTTCAAGCTTACGCAGTAGGATACTGTGATCTACGTAGTCCAAAGCCTTTGTTAAATCCATATAAATAGCACAGACGATTTTTTTCCTATCTAGGTGACTCATTATGTTTTGGAGGAACTTGTAGATAGCCAAGTTGATAGATTTGTGCTTACGAAACCCTGCCTGCTCTTCAGCAAACAAGTGGTAGTATTAAAAAAAGTCGTTTACACTTTTATAAATTACCTTTTCAAAAACCTTTGAAAATACTGGAATAAGCGCAATGGGCCTATAGCAGTTGATATTTAACTTATCATTTTTTTTAAATAGTGGTTTTATTATAGTTGTTTTTAGTCTCTCAGGGAAAGATCCTGAAATTATAGAGATATTTATTATATGACTCAAAACTGTCGAAATATATTGTGATGTTTGTTTTAATATTTTAGTACTGATTTCATCATAGCCGGTACTACTACAATTTTTTAAAGACAGTATAATTTGGTTAATGTCATAGGGAGTAGTAGGTGTCATAAATAGAGATTGAGATATATTGGATGTCATATTATTATAACTACTATCAGACTGAGGAATAATTTGGTCAATAAAATGATCATTAAATAATTGTGCAATGTCTGAAGGATTGTCTATAATATTACCATCAATATTCAATTTATTTATTTCAGATTTAGGTATATTGCTATTACTCCTATTTATAACAGACCATGTAGCTTTCGATTTGTTGGATGCTGATTTGATATAATAATCATTCTTAGATTTCTGTGTCAGTTTTAATATACGGCTTAGCCGGTTAGAGTAAGTCTTAAAAGTTGTTTTCGTTAGATCAGTACGGTTTCGCCTATATTGCCACAGTAGTTCACGTTTGCGCCGTGAACATGTCCTAATACCATTAGTTATCCACTTTGGTTTCTTGTGTGAACTAATTTTAATTTTTATGACGGGAAAGCAAAGTTTATAAAATAGTGTAAATAGGTAAAAAAAATTATCATAAGCCAAATTTGGACACTCGGTATTATAAATTTCGTCAAAACTGAGTGAGTTTAGACAATTTCTAAACTTTTGAATATTTTCATTGCTATAATCTCTTTTTTCAATAAACCAGTATTTAAGTGGAAAATTTTCTACTACAGGGCAAGTTAGCAATTGTGCAGTATGATCCGATATAGCAAATTCCAGTACCTTTACTTTACAGCCTTTAAAATTATGTGCAAGAATATCGATGCATGTCCCGCTTATTAGTCTAGTAGGTTCATTAATAGCAATTTTTAAGTTATAACTCAGTAAGAGTTGAGTAAATGAGTCTGTGTTTTTATTCTCTTTAAGCATATTCAGATTAAAATCGCCACATATTACAACCTTCTTCTTTTTAAAACAGATACTGTTGAGAAGAGAATCTAGAGCATCAAAAAATATATCAAAGTCTTTAAGACTGTTTCTTGGGGGCCTGTATACGCAAATTACAATCATTCTGTAGGTTGGAACTTCAACGGCGCAACACTCGAAAATACCTTCGCAACAGAATTGATTAGTCGGAATAATAATATATTCATGTTTATTATGAATCATGATACACGATCCACCATGTCGTTTTTTTCTAGAATAAACAGTCGAGAGCCTATAGTTTGGAATATACACTGTTTGTCGATCATCGTGTACCATATTGTGCTCAGTTAAACACAGAATGTCAATTTCGAAGCCTGTTTCATGTAAATTATCTAAATTTACCGTTAAAAGATCTGATTTTGATATGAACCCGTTAATATTCTGATGCAAAATATGGATCTCTTTATGAACGAAAAAGATTATTACTTGATAGATCAATATTTTCATCTGACGCATCGGTCTGTGTGCTCTTGCTACAGGAGATTTGGTTTGGATTTCTTGATCTATCATTTTTGCAGTATTCATCATATTTCATCTTGTTGCTCAAATTTAATATTTCCCTTAGTATGTGTTGACATGCATGTAGTGCAAACATTGTGCGAGTGGGTATATAAGTCGCGTAATACATATCCACAAACCTAACATTTTTAAATTTTGAACATATAAATTTTAATTCATAATTGAGTTTCTTTTCGTGCAGATAATGATTACACGGAATTTCTGATATCAGTACATTAGTATTACCTAGAATGTGCAACCAGTTTATCAAGCTAGACTTAAAAGAGAACGGAGATTTATCATTGCATCCACCTAGAATGATTCCACTAGAATGATTGAAGATATCTTATACAATAAAGTTTATGTAAATCTTCTTCTAATATATACAATTCTCGTGTCACAGTGTTTGTAACAAAACTCCTCCGAAACGGCGTGACCGATTCTTATGAAATTTTTTGTGTATATTTGGTAGGTATGATAATAGCTCGTAAAGTATTTTTCACCCTCCTACCCCCACCCCCCATTTTTTAATCGCGATTTTAGTATTTTTGTACGAACAATATCCATATAATTTAACTGTAATTCATTGACGTGAAGTCATTTACATGAAGTATCGCGTCACTTTGACATTTCATTCAGCATTTGATTTTTTTGATAATTTATATGGCAGAACGTTTGTGGGGTAAGCTAGTAATATTTTTAAAATAAACTAAGGAAGGAAGATACATAGGAAGCAAGTTTTCTGAATAACTAAAAGAAAAGTTGTTTGAAGAGTGCAGGAATTCGAATCTGTCTTTAAGATTTGTAGAGAAGAGGGATTGAAAAGAAAAGAATACAGAAGAAGGAGAATATGCGTATGCAGACGAAAACGAGTTTATAAGATTTAGAAGGAAGAAATTGGAGAAGAGAGTTTATAGAACAGAGGGCAAATACTACATAATCTTTTAACAGATACCTATGCAGATGCAGCGAACGAAAAGATATCTTCCCACGCCCGCAAAGTTTTTCTACCCTCACTCGTGTAATCTCAAGAATTAACCGACACTACTTTGGCGAAGAAATTTTAATACCGAAACTTTGTTTTCAGCTTAAGAATGCTGTCTTTTTAGATATCCTGTTTTTGTAATGGACTTCTTTCGAAGAAATAATATATTTTCTCAAAATTAAGCATGATATAACATGTTTCTAAACACTAAGTACACTAAGCATGACAAAGAAAATATCAAATAATAGGTATTTCTTGTAGGTACTTGAATGAATGAAACTACTTTATTGTTCACCACAGAAGATCCAAACATAACAATAAAACTTCACAAAGCAACAAGTACACACGGCTACACCTCAAGCTATACATTTCCAGTATAAGCTGACCTCGCATTGTCTAGGTTTTCAGTACAATGAGAGCTCAGCATAGACTGGAAATGTATAGCTTGATGTGTAGCCGTGTGTACAATGGGCGGTCTTATCGCTTACTTTACTTTACTTTACTTTTTACTACTTATTAGGTCCTGTTTTGTAAGTAGCTATTAAAATACATTGTTTCGAGAAGCTGAATCGCGGACATAAATTATCGAATGCCTGATTCCTATTAATATTGAACATTCTTTTGAAATATACAACTTATTATTTTCGTAAGCTTGTTGAAAAAATATTTTCTTAGCAATTTTTCCCTGATTGACGTCGAAATGGCTCCTTAGTCATCGCCGCGGGCTCGGTCTACAAATAAATTTTATCTGGATTTTTCTCGAAGACCACCAGACATTTTTCTCTAAAAATTAATGAGACATTCTTGAGTAACAAAATAAATGTTTAAAGCTCGAATATTTTGTACAGATTCCTACATAATTTAACGGTATACCGGTTTTGTTAAATGAAGAAAATCGCTTAGCTAGAAAAACGCCCTTGTGTTTATATTTATTATAATTAAGTTATAACATTCTGTGGAGAGAAGCATGCTAGGAGTAAAGAGGAGAAATAGAATAAGAAACATCAACATTAGGAAAATGTCCAAGTTACAGGATGAATTAATGAATGAAATACTCTTTATAGCACATCAAACCAAAATACAGATACAAAGGAAATAAACAATAAATAACGGTACAATGGGCGGTCTTATCGATAAAAGCGATCTCTTCCAGACAACCTTTGGATGGAAAGGATAAACAAAAATCAAAAGACGGCGGTGTAAGAGTACCTATAAGCGTACATAAAACATACATAAACAGATTCCATAAAATAATATATACCTATTGATTATGGATCATAATAAACATAAACTTAAATACATACAAATAATATATAAATAAACTACACTACATATGGAGGATAAATAACATAAACACTAACAGTTAGGAGGCAACGAAAGAAAATGGTTGTATACCTTGACTTTGAAAATAGGAAGAGATTTGGACGACCTTATGGACAAAGGTGAGGCGTTCCACAGTCGCACAGCTTGTACTGTGAAGGAGTCACCATAAAATTGTGAACTATGGACGGGAGTTCGAAGTTGTACAGCTTCGAAAGAACGAAGGTTTTGAGAGTGTGCCTGATACAGAAACTCGAAACGTTTCTTTAGATAAGAAGGAGAAGTGGGATTATAGAGAATGTTATAAAGAAGTGATAGAATATGTACTTGAGTTTTGAGCGGAATTCTGAGACATGGTCATACTTGCGCAAGCCGAATATGAACCGAATACAAAGGTTTTGAAGGCGCTCAAGTTTGCTCATTTGGACTTTGGAAATGTCGAGGTAGCTGGCGTCGGCGTAATATAAGATAGGGAGTAGAAGGGATTGTGCAAGCGCAATTTTGGTGGCGGTCGGTAAAAAGTTACGAAGTCTACGTAATGAAGCTGAAGAAGCAAACATTTTGCGGCTGGTTTCAGCAATACACGTCACCCATGATAGCTTGGTGTCCATGATGATTCCCAAGTTGGTCACCGTCTGACTGATAGCTATTTGTGTTCCATTAAAAAGTACAGGTGGAAGTTGTGTAAAATCTAGCCTAGGAATCATTTTGTGACTACTGATTATGATCACTTGTGTCTTTTCAGTGTCAGGACGTAACTCTAAAAATAAAAAGGCTAAAATGGAAGTGGTCGGGACACGTGATCAGGCGAAAGAACAAGTGGAGCAAAATAGTTATACAATGGTACCCAAGAGAAGGTAAAAAGAAAAAAGGCAGACAACAAAAAAGATGGGATGATGATATCAGGCACATTGCGGGCATAACATGGAGTAGCCAGAGAGAGATCTGAATGGAGTAGGTTGGAGGAGGCCTTTGCCAACTGCCAATTTTAAAGAAAGTTAAGAAGCACCAAATATGCGAATAATTTTAATTATTTAAAATATTTATCTAACAGTACAATAGTTTAAAAAAAGTTTAACTTTGTCCGAATAAAAGGATGTATTATTATTATATAAAATTCTGTAGGCTTTAAAGACTGGGATTGAATCATAAGTATTGAACACATACCGGGCGTTTAAATCATGTCAAAACAAGGTCCAATCTCATATTTATATTAAACTGAAAATGCGAAATAATGAGAAAAGGTGAGCCTCTAGCGTCGCAGCTCATAATGTTTCCTTTTTGTAGAACTAATTTATGACGTCGAGCACGTAGCGTGTAAAAATGGAGGATGTATACGAATATGCAGGTTTAATTTTAGGGTCTTTTGTAAGAGAATGTATAAGAGGTAAGTCTTTAATTATGAGTGAACCTAATCTCGTTCCGCAGCGTTTATAAATTAACTCCACATAAAAACAACACTTGAAAGTAATCCTAGCCTTTTGGGTAAAAACTGCTGCATTCAGCGGGGAACTAGTTGGTTTTCTAAAAAAAACGGCTATTTGATTCCTCTCTGTGTTTTAAAGAAAGTACTTACGTTTTTGAATGCTCGTTCAGTGAGCTTAGCGCATAAATCAACAACTGGAGTAGAAACAATGCAAACACCAATAAATTTTAGCCGAAAATGTTTCTGCTTTCAGCAAATCGAAAACTGGGCTGGGCGGTGGTGACACTTGCTGACATGAGCAAATAATGCCGTGCATCTACGCAAGTAGATCTATTGATTACTTATTCCAAAAATAATTTAAAATTACTTTTACACTTTATATTCAGTTCAAAATAATACTATAATTCATTACTAAATAATTTCACCTCTACGTAGGTACTATCCGACACTGATTGCAATTAATTTCATGCAATTTGAAATATAGCACGTGCATTGTTCTTTTATTAATCCGTTTAATCATAGGCTTTTGGAATCCCTGTGCAATCTATTTAGGAATGCTTTTCCGTTTAATGGATATGTAATAAATAGGAGCAACATGCATGTACCTAATATTCTCAGTTCACGCCACATTCTTTCAATATATGCTGGACTATCGAGGTATTCAGTGGCGGGTTCAATTGACTGAAATTGAAAGCATTGTTGACCTGTACATAACAATGGATTACCGCCTCTGTCCCACCGTACTTTCTAGCGTGCGAGAATTTACACGGTGCGAGATCAAACGCCCGCCAGCCAGGAAATATTTCAGTTTAAATAAATTTCATAATATTGGCAGCGGATATTTGCAGCAGTTTTATCTGTTGGAAACCAAAATAAGTTTGCTTATATGAATAAGGCTGGTAGATTAAAAGCAAGCACTTAAAAATTATTTAAATTTTACAGGATGCACAAGACTCAATAAAGATGTTGTGTTTGTAATTATTAGAGATGTTCCGACTAGTTGGCGACTAGTCGGTAAAGTCGACTATCCGGCCACTTTCGTAGTCGGCAAAGAGCGCCAACTATCCGGTTTCTTACTTAGTGTATTTATATTGTGTATTATGTATTTCTCAATCAAATGTATATAGGAGGAATTACACTAAAAAAAAACCTCGATCGTTCATTAATATTTTTATTTTAGTTTGTTTATTTATACTCGTAGTATTTGCTGTTTTTCCCTGCCCACATCGAAAAGTTATCATTTGGCGCTGGTTACACTTGACCTTATGGGATTCATTGTCCAATTGGTAAAAAAAAAACCATACACGAAACTTTCTTTTTGACATGATTAAATTTTAATTGAGCTTTCCAATTTATATTTTTAATTTTTAAATTAATTAATTTTGAGCTTTTTTAATTCACTTTAATGTATTTATATATAAAATATCCATATATATTTTTTCACACAAAACACCGCTCTGACACGGTAATGGTATCTATACAGTATTGTGACTCGGCCCTGTCTTTGAATTATTTACATATACCCGCGTGGTACGTAAACACGCGATAGAGCTGCCCGCCTACAGCATTTTCATTTAATCTGCCTAGTTGAATTTCTTCTAGTTTTGTGATTGTATCTTTATATAAAAAAATGAAATTCGTTGTGAATGAAATAGGAAGTGTTCTATAAAAATACATGTGTGCTTTTTTAATTAGTAGATTCAATAAAAAATCTACCCTTATATTCAGTATCGGAATTGATTAGTAATATTATAGATCACACAATTTAGACAACACGTCAACCCTCATATTTTTTGGTATACCTACCCTCATTGGCCTAGTGAAGTGACATACCAAGGTAACTGTCGATGCGTCAAACGGTCCGAACAGTCTCGACTCGCCTCTCACAGTGCAATCACCTACCAGTAGTAGCCAATTGGTAGTTTCGCGCCTGTTACATTACATCCCTCAAGAAGACGACATAATTTATAATCAACCATAGCAGCCTATGGATGAGGAATTGTGGAGTTCAGAAGGGCATGCGGAACGCAAGACAGAGGAAACCAAGGTTAGTCACTCTCGCATCGGCCTTTTATTGAATTCCCGTACACCTTATAAATTTGATACAGAAAAATTTTTGCTCCTCGACTGAGACATACGAAAAGCTTTATTGTTAAATTTAGTAGTATAAAAAAATCCACATTCGGATAAATAGTTTAATTAAAATACATTACCGCATTCGCGACTGGTTGTGTACTGAGTAGGTACCGAAGACGAGACTCGTAGGTATGACTCACGTTCCGGCCTTTATATGAAGACAGAATACTGTATAGATACCATTACCGTGGCTCTGACCTGAGCAAAAGCAAAAATCCTAAAACAATGCGAAGTTAACAAAACATGTTCCGACATGCTCGCTGGTGGCGACGGTTGCAACTTGCGCGCGAATCAGCTGTAACCGAAACCGTAATCGGATCGGCTGACTAGTCGGCTAGTCGGCAAAAGTCATAGTCGGCACATCTCTAGTAATTATAATGCCGCATTTTCACATTCGTGTGACGAGGCGTAAACGCAATATAAACGATCTCTCGCATCGGCTCATGACACACGAGCATTTCGACAAACATTTTGACTAGCAACGACGCGAGTGATAGATAAGTCCGAATTTGATAAGAAAAAAATACTATACGATATTTAAATACTTTTTATGACTTGCATAATTTTTATTTACCTTTTTCTTTTAACTCATTCGTTCTCTCATTGCTATTCAAAATCCCCAATGCAATAAATGTTGTGTGACATCATAATAAGTAGATAGTCAAAGTCAAGTAGTTTTGACTTTGATGTTGACTACTCGCTTTACACAGAACCTTCAAGTTCATTCATTAAATTTAAAAAGTTTCCTGTTCAACAATTTTGTAATATTGTGTTTAAAGCACGTGTTCAAAGCACAAAAACTTTGAACACATAATCAATAAGAAACCAGCCAAGTGCGAGTTGGACTCGCACACGAACGGTTCCGTATAATTATCTTTAAAAACTGCAAAAAATCACGTTTGTTGTATGGGCACCCCATGCAAATATTAAAAAAAAATTATATTTTAAATTTATTAAATATTGGTTTTATTTTAATTATTTATCCTTAAAGTGAATATATAACTAAATATTCTGTGAATATTTCAAGCGTCTATTTGTTGCCGTTATCAATATCGAGCAAAAACGAGCAAAAAATCATATACCTATATTTTATTCTGTTTTTAGTATTTGTTGTTATAGCGGCAACAGAAATACATAATCATCTGTGAAAATTTTAACTGTCTAACTATCACGGTTTATGAGATACAGCCTGGTGACAGACGGACAGACAGACAGTCAGACGGACAGACAGCGGAGTCTTAGTAATAGGGTTAACGTTTTACCCTTTGGGTACGGAACCCTAAAAATGAGGAGATTCGTAGACGAACGAAAGTCACCGACATAGCACAAAGGATCAGAAAGCTGAAGTGCCAGTGGGCATTGCAGGCCACTCGTTTGCAGGTTGCAGGTAGCTCGAAGAACTGACGCCGTTGGTGCAGAAAAGTTTTCGAGTGGAGACCACGCACTGGAATGCTCAGTATAGGAAGACGATTGATTGATATTGATTTATCATAATTAATATAAAACAAATAAAATTAAATTAAAAAGCCAATATTTCCATTGCATATGCTTACTTAATCATAATTATACTAATTTGATGTTATTATCTATTTCATCCGCAAAATAGTCGCCTCCGCAGCGTAGGCCTTATAATTAATAATGTAACACTTAAGCTATTATTAAGCAATTGCTTAGGGAATCCCGTCTAGGGGGCACCAGAGACGGTCGAGAAAAAAAAACGAGCACACGAAAGTTAAAGCAATTGCGCAATCGCTCGTAGGTGGTTACCTACCCCCCGCCGGCACGCAAGATGTCACGGGCATCAAGTTACCTTAATCCGGCACTGAAATTTTGTGATGTTAATTATTCGTATTATATCATTTTTCTGATGCTATTAGCGGGCCGTCCTAATCTCATAGTTTCTCACTTGATCCTAATATCTAATATGAGCTTCAATTCCCCGAACGCTTATACCTTATTAGGGGTGTTGAAAGCCAACTTAATTCATCTCATAGGGTAAATTTAGCTAGAAAAGAGTTACTAAATCTAATTTCCGAACAAATTATAGTAACTTCATCGTAGTTTAGAATTTTATTTCACGAGCGACTTTTATCGGTTAACGTTGTTAGTGCAGTCCGGCTGTAAACTCGTTGGTATCAGAGAGATATGACATGGTAGATAGGTCTTGCTAACGCTTCGACCAAAAAAGCAGTCGTTTTTTATCTAACTTGCTCAACTGGCAATGCAGACGAATTGCAAAAATAGTACTAATACCTATTTTCATTCACTACCTCTAAACAATAAATAAATAATAAAATAAAACAAATAAGTAAATGGGTTTCATCATCATCATCATTCTCAGCCCGTGTCGACCCACTGCTGGGCATAGGCCTCACCTTGTTTCTGAGACGACATCCATAAGACCGTGGGTCGTACGTGGTTCAGACTGGCACAGAATCGGGAAGAGTGGCAGAAACAAAATGGGCAAGGAAAATGTATTAACCCGTAGATATTTTTCATACGTCATGGGCAGAGTCATAGACATACCGGTTGTTATCATATGCTACGGAAAAAAAACATGTTTTTCACTATCAGTAGCTTTATTACGTAAGTGAATTGCTGTCGCGTCACCGCTAGTCAGGCCGTTCTTTACACACGTTATATCCGCACTGTAGGTGTGAAAGGGACAGTCTGACAAGCAACAGCGGCGCGATAGCAATTGGCTTACGCAATAAGGCTACGAGACCCACGACTACAAAGTCGTGACTTCGTCGTACTAGTGTTCAGATTTTAAATTGTATCTTTACAATGAACTGACTCTGATTCAGAAATTATGCTAAAATTATAGTTAAAATCTAAATACATAGATCGTTTTAAAACAGATTGTTAAGATGAGAAAAAAGTTGGGTACTGAAATTAGTCCAACCAAACATACAAATAAAATTACATTTTCTTGTGATCTCATTAAATAAAAACTTTAGACTTTGAGGATTAACATACAAAGGCACTTCTATCGTGTACGTACCACGTAATACCATTCTACTCGTATAACCAAATCAACCGGGGAATATAGTCCGTGCTTGATTCAGTTTGGTGACGTGCTTTGAGATTTTATTAATCAGGAGTTACGATATACAATTGAAAAATACGATTTGAACGTTTAATACGGTAAAATTTCATCACAATACGTTTTTCGCATTTTCTTGAGTGATAAATTGCAGTTAAATTGATAAAGCACGGTTATGAATAGTTTTTCACGCTCAGCGTTCTTAGTGGTTCATTTTAATCATATTAAGGCAAATTCCCGTAAATTCTAAGATACTAGACAAATTCACAAAATATATTAACGAATATAAATTCAAGAATTAGATTAGATTTCAATTTCGAATGCATCGTTTGAAGTGACGCTGCTTCTATAGATTGTTATGTAAATGAAAGATGAACAAAGTTAAAATTACTAGAATCGGGGTACGTTTCAGCTTAGTTTAGCAACATTTTCCTCGGTTATAAATTGGTTAAACGATATTGACAACTGTGGAGGTGGGCTTGCTGTGAAAACTGTTCCGAGTCCTGAGTAATAAAGTAGTAAGCCATGTTGAAGGCTTTCGAGCGATCTCAAAGTTCCGATACCAGGGTTGGTCATTAAACGAATTAGCCTTCCACAATGCAATGAAGAAAAAACTATTTTAATTAGAAAAAAGTATGGGTTTTTACTGTAAAAGATTTTCATTTGATATGCCTACACTGTCAAGTCACATGGTTTACAAGGATCTTGAATTTATGAGGAAGAAAAGAACTGAGCAGATTGTTTATTCTTCGACAATGAAACATTTTCCTTATTGTCCGATTTATTATTAGATTGTTGTTTAGTAAGTCACGGTTTTGCTGAAACATAGTATAGCTGTTTGAGCAGTTATCTATCTTTTATCATCTTAGCCAACTGACGCTCACTGGACATCTATCGGCGTCTTTGCTGATGAACGCTAGGTACAACGAACGAACGAAATCCACTGTACTTTTGCGATCATTATTATGAGCGAGATGTTTCATTTACACTAGAGATGCCGTGAATAGTTATTATAGCGAATAGTCGAATACCGATTAATCGCCATTCACTTTGGCGAATAGTCGAATAACTCGACATTACTATTCGACATAAATAAGGCACATTCAAAATATTTCTAATGTCTTCTAAGGTTATGAGAAAAGACAACAATAAAGTTAAAGAAATCTGTTTCGTGTTATACATACCTACATATATGTAATGTATTTATTTAATTTTTCACCAAGAATGCCACTGCTGCAGAAATCGCCCACTACATCGCATTAGCAAAGGCTGACAGACAAATACACCCATATGAATGGTGAGCCTTGAGTACCAATAAGAATAGATTTCCTGTTTTAAGTAAGCTTGCTAAACGATACTTAATCACACCAGCAAGCTCTGTTTATTCAGAAAGACTATTTTCCGAGGCAGGTTTAATTTATGAGAAAAAGCGAAACCGACTTGCTCCCAACGTGCAGAAAAAATAGTTTTTTTGTTCCACAATCTGCCTCTGTTGGATTTTAAATATTAATTAAAAAGCCTAACTAATTTAATTTCATAAATATGATAGGCACAGGCACATTTTTCAGATAATAATTGATACTGTGTATTGTTTTATTAAGGAAAATAATAAAAATTGATTACTTTTAACTCAATAATTTTTTTGTTCGTTAAAAATTTATTTTAGACGACTATTCGCCGAATGCCGAATAATACTAGCTATTATTCGGTATTCGACGAATATCAAAAAAATGTCGAGTAATGCCGAATACCGAACAATAGCGAGTAATCGTGGCAACTCTAATTTACACTCAAATATATAAATATACAATGTTATTATTCAGGCTTACCTTGCAGTAAGTTAAGACATTTTTGCCCTGCCCTGCCATTTCCAGTTCACTGTTTTTATATAACCAAATTTCAGGAAGTCGGTATTTCTGTACCTGGAAAAATACTAAATAGTCGTTATCAATATTAAGTGGTTAAAAACCTTTATTGTACACCACAAAATAAACAAACATACAGTTTAAAAAAACCGGTCAAGTGCGAGTCGAACTCGTGCGCCGAGGATTCCGAACCTACCCATTATACCGCCTAATAAAATTGGTATAATTTTTATTGGTGGCTAAGTTTTAAGTGTGTCGTCGTACTATGGATTTATGTTAAAGAAGTCGAGTTGCTGTACTTTATTGTAGCTTTACTACGTCTGAAGTGCGAAGGTTTTCTCTTATTGTTATTATTCAGTTAGTAAAGGGATGGCTACTGATGCGAGAAACTAACCCGACTTGTCGTCTCCAATGTCTTGCGTTATTATATTAACCCGATTGTACACAAAAGCGTTTTACGGTTAGATAAGTTACCTGTCAGAAAAATAGGTAACTTGTTAAGAAGAGTGTCTGAAGATTAAGTTTAAGGTGAAGGCAGTTTTTTACCTTTATTCATTTTGATGTGTAACATCTTTCCTCTCGGTTTCTTGGAGTGATTTTGGCAAAAGAGACGGAAATGTGTAACAGGAAACCGGGGAAGCGCGCGCTATTTGATTTGACCAATGAGCGCGCGCGGTGGTCAGATGTTACACATCAAGCAATATTTAAGGCTCGTAGTCTTTTTATTAAGTTTCTTAGCCCACTAGATCTACAGGTTAACTGAAAAAAATCAGGTTTAAAATTAGGTTAGGAAAATTAGGTATTTTAGCGATAAGGCTGCCTTTTGTACTTATGATTTAAAAGTGTATTTTCTCTAATTTTTTTGTTGTAATAAAGATATTATCTATCTATCCAACAGTCTATCACTTTCAATTTTGAGAGTTACAATGCCACATAGACACGAATACATACAAACAAAGGCGTCGGGGCTGCACGATAAAAAGGTAACTATGTATACAGTACTATATTTAAAACTATAACTATACTAGTGGTTCGCCCCGAACTGAGATCTCGCGAGTCTCCCATAAAAACAAAATATATTATTCGTAATCATTGACTATCAAAATAGTGCTACGAAATACAAACCACCTTACTTGACCTACAGTTTCATTCAAGAATAGAATAGAATAATCCTTTATTGTACACCAGGAATACTAAAAAAAACTAATTTAAGCTACTTAAATAAAGTACAATGGGCGGCCTTATCGCAAAAAGCGATTTCTTCCAGGCAACCTTTGGATGGAAAGTAAATAACGGAGCAGTAATAGGCAGCGGTGCACAGAGTATATTTACAAATGAATGAAATAATCTATATAAAATTATATCAAATAAAAACTGTAGGTACCTACTTATAATCCTAATACATAAATAAATACCTAAAGATAGACTAATATATACCCAAATAATAACCTTACAGATATTCTAAAATGAGGACAATAAAATAAAATAATAAATAAATAGGTAACTCAAATGACAAGAAAGCTAGGCATTAAGGTAATGCTGCTTTAATCTCAGCTTAAAAGAGTGCTGTGAAGGAGCCCGTCTAATTTCCACAGGCAAAGCATTCCACAAGCGCACTGCTTCGACAGTGAATGATTTCCCGTAGAAGGAACTAGAGTGTACGGGTGTTTTGAGGGATAAGTTTTCCGATGACCTGAGAGTAAAAGTATTGGAAGAATGGAGATAAGCAAACCTCTATTTAAGATAGCAAGGGGAGAAGGGATTGAATAGAATAGAATAGAGAAGAGACAGAATATGAGAATCACGGCGAAGGCGAATAGGGAGCCACTTGAGAATGATGCGATAAGGGGAAACATGGTCATATTTGCGCAACCCAAATATAAACCTGATGCAGAAGTTCTGGAGACGCTCAAGCTTATCTAGCTGCTCTTCTGTCAGATCTAGGTAGCAAGCATCCGCGTAATCCAACACAGGTAGAAGGGATTGTGCAAGTGCAATTTTGGTGGTAGTTGGGAGAAAGTTCCGCAGTCGTCTCAGTGAGCCTGCTGAGGCAAAAAGTTTTTGAGAGGTGACTTTAAGTTGATTTCCCCAAGACAAGTTACGATCTATAGTTAACCCCAGATTTTTAACAGACTCACTGTATGGAATGTGCATCCCGTCAAAAATAACTTGAGGAATGACAGACCAATCCAAATGGCACATTATTCTTGAGCTGCCAACGATAATAGTTTGGGTTTTGATAGGATTGATTGTCAGCCCGTATGCCTTGCTCCAATCAGTAATTCGACGTAAGTTAGCGTTTGTCTCTTCCACAGCATCAGCTATATGATTAAGAGGAGCCTGAGTGTAAATCTGAAGATCGTCTGCATAGAGGTGATAGGATGAAGTAAGATTTTGAGAAATTGAATTTATAAAAACAGCGAAAAGGAGAGGAGATAGCACGCCGCCCTGAGGTACACCGGCTGACGTGTTGCACCATGAGGAGAGAGACCCCTCAAGACGAACCCGCTGCCGGCGTCCGTATAAGTAACTGGAAAACCAATCAGTCACCTCCAACGAAATGTTAAGCGAGCGGAGTGTTGCAAGGAGTATGTCGAAATTAACGGTATTGAAGGCATTACTGAAGTCAAGCAAGGTTAGCACTGTAAGTTGCCTCTTTTCCATGCCTAATCGGATGTCGTCAGTAATCTTGACAAGAGCAGTGACTGTACTATGGCCTTTACGAAAGCCAGACTGCATAGGATTAAGGAGATTATTAGATGAGAGAAAGGAGTTTAACTGGTTATGGACAAGACGTTCAAGGACTTTAGAAAGGAATGGAAGAATGGATATTGGCCGATATTCGGAGAAGGATTTAGGGTTAGGTTTCTTTAGCAGAGGAATAATTTGGGCTTCCTTCCAAATTGACGGAAACTCTCCATTTAATAGGGAATGATTCAGGAGATGACAAAGGATCGGAAGGATAAGATCTAGAATGGGGACGAGCATGTTGCGGCTGATTCAAGTTACAGGTAACGGGAGTTTATAATAAATGGTTATTATTTTTTGGGGTACAAAATGCAATTATTCTGGATTTCAGACTTTTGCTTATATTTCTGTCACTAAAGCTACATGAATACCGAATTTAGCATTGTGGGGTCACTGGTGTACCCTGTGAATTTTGTCAAAGTTTTGTTTTTATTATGGCTAGTAGCTCAAAAACTACAAGGATTTAACTAAAAATAAAAAGAGGGTTGAAATGTACTAATAAAGACCTTTCATTTGACGTCCCATTTTACCCAATAGTCTCATTTTATTGTATTAAATTTCACGATGATCCGATCAACGCTTCAAAAGTTATCCTCGGACAAACAAACATACATACATACTTACACACATACATACAACGCCGATTTGCCCAAGTTGAGTTGGAGATCTTGCTTCGCTCGATCAAATATTATGTAACTTAAATAAAATGATCATTTAATTAATTTCCTCAACAGAAAAGGTGCCTAAGAGTAGTAACATAACTTGCCGACGCGACGCTTTCAAACCAATCGTTATCGATCAGCGAAAAGTTTATTCCCCGTCACACTAATTGTCGACTATTACACTCGTTACTTAATTAAAAGTTTGGACTGTTTCCCCTTCAATATACAGTTTCTATGCAGTACTCCATAAAAACCATCTGCAATACAAACAGTCATCAGTTTAAATAACTAAACAGACTGACTTCATTTATTTCGAATCATTCAAATTTTAAATTTTATAAACGACACGAAACCCGTAAAAATTTGCATTTCACAGTTGAGATCCCTTAACCAAAAAACTAAACGTTGGCGTAAACGTGTTCTGGAGTGGAGACCACGTCTAGGCAAGCGAAGTGTAGGACGCCCTCTGGCTAGATGGAGTGACGATTTGCGCGTTGTAGCTGGCAAGGATTGGATGAGAAGAGTTGAGGATCGGGCTCAATGGCGCACCTTCGGAGAGACCTATGTCCAGCAGTGGACTGTTATAAGATAATGATGAACCAAATAGCAAAAAGTGCGTATCTTCAGATTGGCTGACCTGAGGGCTTAGCCAAGTTACATTCGATTAGCGATGACGCTAGTCGATAAATCGGCCTTGTATGTATGTTTATTATTGTATATATGTATGTATGTTGGTTTGTCCGAGGATAACTTTCGAAGCTACTTACTGCTCATCTACTTTCATAGTGAAATTTGGTTTAAAGGTAGTGATAGCACTATGGTGATGGTGTGACTAAATGAGCTAAAAATGTATTGGGGTTGTTGAGATATTGGGGTTCAAGAGGGGTAAGAAAACTAAAATGGAACTATCCGGTTAAATGGCACGTTTAATGAAAGGATTAGTAAATTTTGTACCCTATTTTTATTTTTAGTTTAAACCTTGTAGTTTTTAAGTTATTAGCCACAATAAAGACTGAATTTTGACGAAATTCACAGGGTACACCAGTGACCCTACAGTGCTGAAATTTGGTATGCTTGTAGCTTTAGTGACACAAATATAGGAAAAAGTCTGAAATCTAGAATAACTGCAATTTCTACCCCAAAAAATTGTAACCAAATTATATGAACTCCCGTTACCTGTAATTTGAATGAAACTGTAGGTCGAGAAGTTAGTTCTTTATTTTGTGGCACTATTTTGATAGTCACAAATAATATTTAATATGTAAAAAACCACTAGTTTATTAAATTATACATCAAAAAACTATGAATGCCTACTTTTTGCATAGAAGTTTATAATTATTAGTTGTACATCCCGACTACAATAGAAAATTGCCTGTTCCAAGTGCCAAGAATGCTTGATTTTAATATACGCGCGGTAATGTCGATAACTCATGCAGATTGAAAATTGATTGCGAAGATTGATGGTTGAGAACAGCTCGTTTAAAATTAAAGCAATATTAAACGTTATTGATTGGATGAGCTTAACAATGAGCTGGATAATGATTGTTTTTGAATGTGATTGCTGAAAGTCGACGGCTCCTTTCCTTTATTTGCTATGATATGTATTGCAATGAGTAAATGTAAGTTCATACAAAACAGGGCCGTTCAAGTGTGAGTGGGACTGGCGCATTAAAGGGTTCGTACCGTAATTTGGCAGCGCCATCTAGTTGTGACTCAGAAACCAAACGAACATCTAACGTTGATTTCCAAAAAAACTGTTCTAGACAGAGGCTTTTAAATTTCAGATTTTTTAATTTGCAAACTTCAGAGATAAGAGGAGGGTGTTTTTTCTCTACTAAAAAATATAAAAAAAGTATTTTTTTAGCTGTGACAGATAGACGGACAAAGTCGCAGCATGAGGGTACCGTTTTTACCATTTTGGTCCGGAATCCTTATAACCGTTGGGGAGACGAAATAATTTGAGACTGACATACGTACGTTATCGTATGTACATGCAACGTATTCTGTTATATACGACATCAAATGCAAACACGGGTAGGGCGAATAGCTAGTATTGTTCAAATACCTATCTACTTTTCAAATTTGTTACTATAGAAAATTTTAAATTGTCAAACAAACTTAATATCAAGTCCTAAAAATATAAATGAAGCAGCCTTTATAAAATAGGTAATCAAATCATTTTCATTCATCATGTAAATAGGTGAACACAGGTGGCCGACGTCGCTCAAAAAGCTGGAAGACTCAAGTGGGACTGGGCCGGACACGTTTGCCGTATGCCAGACACGATGTGGGCGAAAACCACCACTGAATGGCTCCCAAACTACGGACGACGCCCGCGTGGAAGGCCCAGGCGAAGGTGGCGGGATGAGCTAAACTCCTACCTCAAGGATTGGCCCCTACTTGCAATCAACAGAGACGAGTGGAAAGAGGGAAGGGAGGCCTTTGCCCTGCAGTGGGACACAACAGGCTTATAATAATAGCAAAAAGTATCAATAGTCCCAATAGTCTTATCCTCTACAGGTGTCATCCCAAATCAACTGTTTCAGTCCCTCTCACTTCTGGATCTCCCAAAACATACCTTTGCCTTATTGCAGAAGGCAGTAATTTTGAATACATGCAGGATTGTAAGAAAGTTCTTGCAGACTGCCCTATCCACCGAATTATCATCTACACAACCATGTACAACGGTTCAAAATGAAACTACCCGAACCACTGAGGGGTACTTGGCTTAGGCCCGTGCACCTCAGTTATTCTCCGGCTTTTCTGAGCCGAGTTGATAAAAATCATAAATAAAAAAAATAATAATAATATGTAAGTAGGTACCTGTTAAACTGACTAAGCGGCATCGTCGCATAGGCGCTGCCGATGTTTAAAAATGATAAAAGAAATGTATCGATTACTTTTAATAGTAATCGATTAGCAATCGATACATTTACATCCTACATCAAACCCAGCTCTAAAATGTGTAAATACGATTCCGGATGTGTGTTTTAAATTAAAGTTGTTAACAAAACAGGTTGTATAAATTCAAATTACCTATTCTTGCCAAGTTTTGTTCTTTGCATTTACGAGTAGTTTCAAGTCTGACCGAAAAGAATAAAACACGTTGTTACTATTGCAAATAAAATGATCCTAATTTCATAAAAAAATAATAATAACAAAAATTGTTTTGCCTTTATGTCACCACCTCTCAGGCCAGAGTGGTGCCATAAAGGAAATACAGTCATTGTGCATGTAGCGTTTGCTTTATTATTTACTAGCTGTCCCGCTGAACTTCGTACCGCCTTGACATGCATATGACGCGAGCTGTCAATGTACGTCACCCGCTGTAACGATGTATGAGAAAATAAATTACCTTCTTATTTCTTTTTGCGTCAATTTTTCCGATATTTTAATAGTTATTCTGTTATTATGGACACAAATCCAACAAATCAAAAACCATCAAAATCGGTCCAGCCGTTCTCGAGTTATAAGTGTTCGAACAAACCCAACTTTGTTTTATATATAAGATTATATATATAATTGCTTTTATTAAGGTGTACAAATAGTAGTTCGCCCCGAACTAAGTTCTTGCGAGTCTCCCATAAAAACAAATAAAAACATTTATTTGTATCTTTGACTATCAAAATAGTGACACGAAATGAATAACCAACTTACTAGACATACAGTTTCATTAAAATTACAGGTAACAGGAGTTCATGTAAATTGGTTATTCTTTTTTGGGGTACAAATTGCAGTTATTTTGGATTTCAGACTTTTGCTTATATTTCTGTCACTAAAGCATACCAAATTTCAGCATTGTGGGGTCACTGGTGTACCCTGGGAATTTTGTCTAAGTTCAGTTTTTATTATGGCTAATAACTTAAAAACTACAAGGTTTAACTTAATATAAAAACGGAGTCAAAATGTACTCATAAAGGCCTTTCATTAAACGTGCCATTTAACCGGATAATCACATTTTTTACCCTTCTTGAGCCCCAATATCTCAACAACCCCACATTTATAGGTCATTTAATCACACCAGAATTGTGCCATCACCTATATACCAAAAATCGGATCAACGCTTTGAAAGTCATCCTCGGACAAACAAACATACATACATACAACGCCGATTTGCCCAAGTTGATTTGGATATTTCGCTTCGCTCGACCAATAACGAATTTTCATCCAGTCATCCAATCAGTTCCTTTGGTATTTTTAAATTTCACTTAAATAAATAGGTACATAATGTTGATTGCAGCAGTACATAAAACCAAGAGTTTATAGGTAATTATGTAAGGTTCGGCGCATACTAAAAGGAAGGCACGGCAAGATTTTAGATCTCGCGATTTGAGTCAACAATATTATGTATATTTGTCTAACGATAACTTTTGAACCGTAGTTTATGAATTCTTATTAATAAGTAATATAGATTATTAGGTTACAAAAACTTCTAGCAGTCACGAAATGCCTAAGTTCTGTATGCTTAAAGAAGTGCTTCTGTATTCTGTGTTGCGACACAACTTAGAGATAAATCTTGGAATTATAATTTTAATTATATTTTAAACATAACATACACACGACCTTTCATTTGAAGCGTTAGTCACAGTTTATGTGGTCATAGATATTAATTTTACTTTATTTTTGTTTTAAGTTCAGAGTGAACAAGTTCATTTTAGACAAGCGTGCTTTATACTCGATCACACCATTACTTACCATCAGGTGAGATAGTGGGCAAGCACTTAAATGTCAGCAATAAAAAATAAAAAAAGATTTTTTAAATTACCGATATTACCAGAATTGACGATAAAGTTGGTCCTTGTCCTTGATCCAGAACGAACTTTAACATGAATGTAAACTTGAGCATAGTTTTTTTTAAAGTTTATTTGTGACCTGTCAATAAATCTACTCTTGAATCTCGTTTTAATTTTAGTTTTGTTCTGGAATAAACGGGATTTTCGAAAGAGAATAGGTGGGCAGATTAGAAAAACAATTCTGCCGATTCCCGACAGTGTGCGTTGACACTAAAAGAGTTAAATACTCTCTTGTGCAGTATAGTACGTACCTACGTAAATAGAAGCTTAACATCGTGATCGTTATCCGTAAACCAGAGTAGGCTATACCTACTCGTAGATAATGTATATTTGTTTGAAGATAAGGTAAAGAGCTCGCATGTTTTGATACCTGATATTCAAAGTTAGCTGAGAATTTACACCTAATTATGTAGACAAGGTATTGGCTTACATGAACAATTTTGCAAACATCCCTTGCTTGGCGTCACTACGTCGCAATAAAACGTAGCCTAAGTAGAGTTTACTAGAACAATGTCTTAAAACTCATTAACAACTTATCTGATTGCCATTTTGTTTTTTTGAGCATTACCATTACCATATGCATTGCCTGAAGTGGTCGTGACGACAAAATTGCTTTATTATGCATTCTGAGGGGGTTTTTAAACTGGTTAGATCTTCGTTTGACCACAATCTCCTTTACCTTAGGAGGTGGTAAGACGAACCTATTAAGGTAAGATAACTCTTTAATGTACACCAAAGTAAACTACGGAACATAATTTGTACAAATAGATTTAGTACAATGGGCGGTCTTATCGCTAAAAGCGATCTCTTCCAGGTAACCTTTGTATGGACAGGATTATGATTTATCACATGACGGCGGTGCATCTTAAATACTAATAATAACACACATTTAATTATAATAAAATAAGCAATTATTAAAATGGTTATGATGAATTAACAAGCAGTTACAATTTCAACACCGGGACAGATAACGGGTGTGGATTGAAGGATCGACCATAAAACTCTGTCGTATGGACAGGAGTTTTAAGTTGGAGGGAATCTGAATAACGCAAATTGCGATCATTAGCCTGGCGGAGAAACTCAAAACGCTCCTTAAGATAGAAGGGTGAAGAAGGGTTGAAAAGGATGTTATACAAAAGGGACGGGACGGTATGTGTGCATTCCGGCAAAAACGGATGGGGAGCGACTTGAGCTTTGCGTGAAAATCAGAGGCATGGTCATACTTGCGCATGCCAAATATGAACCAAATACAAAGGTTTGTTGGGCTGCAGAGTGGTCAAAATAGCAGGCGTAGTCCAGGATTGGAAGTAAAAGAGTCTGTGCAAGCGTAACCTTGGTAGCAGTTGGCAAGAAGTTACAAAGTGCCCGTAAAGATCCAGACGACCGAAACACCCTGCGGCTAATCTCATTGATACAGGGAACCCAGGTTAAACGGGTATCTATCTGTATGCCTAAATTTTTCAGTGACTGGGTGATGTCTATAGGTGTTCCGTCAAAAACTATGAATGGTAGTTGTGCAAAATGACGACCTCCGTGGTGCAGTGGGCGAATAGCCGGCTGAGATGCAGGAGGTAGCGGGTTCGATCCCCGCCGCGGAACAAATGTTTGCATGATCTATATATATTTGTTCCGGGTCTGGTTGTTTCTCTATATATTATAAGTATGTATTAGAAAAAAAAATTATATAAGTATTATAACAGTTATCTGGTTCCAATAGTACAAGTTCTGCTTAGTTTGGGGCTAGATAGCGTTGTGTGAAATGTCCAGCAATATATTTATTTATTTATAAAATTGATTTTGGAGATCTGTTTGGAGCTACCAATTGTAATGGCCTGTGTTTTGTTTGGATTGACTGTAAGGCCAAAGGATTTACTAATGGCTCCATCAATATTTTCAACTGTAGCTTGAGTATAAAATTGCAAGTCTGAGTACAGGTGGTAGGAAGAAGTTAAATTTTGTGAGATATAATGAATAAACTGAATAGGAGAGGGGATAAAACGGCACCTTGCGGGACACCGGCAGAAAGATTGCACCACGAAGAGTAAGCCTCTTCAACACGGATACGCTGACGGCGCCCAAGCAAGTAACTATGAAACCAGTCAATTGCCATTGGAGATATATTATAGGAGCATGAAATACCCAGAATTAGGTCAAAATCAACATTATTGAAAGCGCTGCTGAAGTCAAGGAGTATCATTACTGTCAGCTTCTGACTGTCCATCCCAAACCGAATGTTGTCTGTTATTTTAACCAGAGCTGTTACGGTACTATGACCTGGACGAAAACCAGATTAATAAGAATTTAACAGGGAGTTTTTGGAAAGGAAGGTACTTACGAGTAACTTAAGTTAAGAGTAAACGAGCCTTTAGAACCTTCAGAATCAGTGGCGGTTATTAATGGTAATTTTTAAAATCAGACTTTCATTTCATCATTGTCACGGTTTTTTTTAATTAAAAAACCGATAATATAAATAAATAAATATTGCTGGACATTTCACACAGCGCTATCTAAGCAGAGCTTGTACTATGGGAACCAGGTAACTGATAAAATCCTTATATACTTTTTTTTTGTAAATACATACTTATAATATATAGAAAAACAACCAGACCCGGAACAAATATCTGTAGATCATGCGAACATTTGGTCTGCGGCGGGAATTGAACCCAGTACCTTCTGCGTCTCAGCCGGCTGTTCGCCCACTGCGCCACGGAGGTCGTCGACAAAAGGTTGTAGTTTTTATGTAGCAGCTCATCGGAATACCTTTGTTACTTTTTGTTTAATGATATGGTTAAACTAAGCAATCAAATATTCCTAAAATAAACTAAAATGATTATGCTGGTAGTTAAGTACCTCATCTTGGCACGGGGTCTATCTAACTCATTAAAACTTTAAATTGCGGTCACCTAAAATTAAGTTATACAGACCTTTACAGTTTAAGCTCGGTTATGAGCTAAAATGTGTTCATGGACCAGCTGTATTATAATAACTTACTTTAGTTTTACTAAAAAATAAGCTCAAAAATAATATTAAAAAAAAGTTCGAATAAAAACAGCTTATTAGGGTTCCGCTCCCAAAGGGTAAGACGGGACCCTATTACTAAAACTCCGCTGTCTGTCTGTCCGTCTGTCACCAGGCTATATCTCATGAACCGTAACAGTTAGACAGTTGAAATTTTCACAGATGATGTATTTTTGTTACCGCTATAACAACACATACTAAAAACAGAATAAAATAAATATTTAAGGGGGGCTCCCATACAACAAACGTGATTTTTTTGCTCGTTTTTGCTCGATATTGATAACGGCAATAGGTAGACGCTTGAAATATCCACATAATATTTAATTATATATTCACTTTAAAAATAAATAGTTAAATTTAAATAAAACAAATATTTAAATTTTCTCATACAAACGGTGCATGAGTCCGATTCGCACTGGGCCGGTTTTATTTTTTAATCATTATTATAAATACGGGATTTATCACGTACCGTTTCATCGGAGTTTAAACCGACAATGTTTCGGTTCAATTCGTGAAACTTCATGTGATAAATCCCGTATTTATAATAATGATTGCAATAAATCACGAAAGTTTTCTAAGCTTATTTTTTATTATCAAATATCAACATTCGTATTGATGGTTTATGGATGTCATAGCCAGTAGGTTGGATAAAAATTGACTGAGGATAACCTAACCATTCGAATAGCAGCCATACATGGTCATATTAGTGCATGACTGTCATAGTTTTTAATTTTTAACATAATCTATCTAAAGGCAGGATTACCATCAAACGTCTCAAAGAAATTATCTAATTTCCTCATAAAAACACTAGGGTGTAAAAATTTAATTCTTTCTAGTTTTTAGGTAATTACTATAAACTTATTCTGCACCTAGCTACATAGTATTAAATTATCATAATAGCCGCTACGCACCATTTCTCTTAGAAAGTTCTGGTAACTGTTGCGGCTAAATTTTGTTGACAGTTAGAATGTCTTTTCGGTTCCGTGAATTTGGTTTTTGCTTTTCTAGAAGTAAAGAAACATTTTATCTACATTTTAGGCATTCTAACCACAACTCACACTAATATTATAAAATAGCTTCTGCCAGCGGCTTCGCACGTTATCCAGGTCATAATCTATCAAAACACCAAATTTCATCAAAATCGGTTCAGCCATTATGACGTGATTGAGTAACAAATAAACAAACATCCAACCTTTCACATTTATAAAATTAGTCTGGTGCGAAAGTTTGGATGATGTTAGTTTATTTGTGTGTTTGTTACTCAATCACGTCGTAACGGCTGTACCGATTGCGATTTTTGGTAGGTATATATGATCAAAAACTATAGGTATTAAAACCTAGATAACATACTGCGTGTTTTGTTATGTACGACATTAATTCAAAACACACATCCGGAATCGTACTAACGGATTTTAGAGGTGGGTTTAATACCGGTAGCTTGAATAGTTTATTTATTCAGTAATCGATACATGTCCAGTAAATCGACGGCGCCTTTGCGACCTAAGGTAGGTACCTGTTTAACTGACTAAGCAGCATCGTAACCGGCATGTAAGTAATTACATGATGAATAAAATAAAATAAAATAAATAAATAAATAAATAAACATTGTTGGACATTTAACACAGCGCTATCTAGCCCCAAACTAAGCAGAGCTTGTACTATAGGAACCAGATAACTGATAGTATACTTATATACTTTTTTTTTGTAAATACATACTTATAATATATAGAAAAACAACCAGAATAAATATGTTTTGTTAAACTATTTTATACATGCTGTTTCATTGATATTTTAGGACTTTATATTAAGGTTGTTTAAAAATTTAAAGCTTTTCTATAGTAATGAATTTGATAAAACCTATTTTACAAGAATACTATCCATTAGCCCAAACCGTGATTTTATATAATGTCATACATAATAAAACACGCACTACTAAAAAATAGGCTACTTTTATTGAACCACGTGTGCTTTCAATAAATTGGTAACTACCTAAATAATATTAAACGTGGGTACTTATTTATAATGATTTAATAGTTTTCTTGACTTACAAGACAACTTGCATAATACTTTTGTTACTGCTTCACTCATTACTCTCCATTTGAAAGTTGCCTGGAAGAAATCGCTATAAGATCGCTGATGTGCTATATTTAGCTTGATCTAGTTCTTAAAGTAATCCTGGTTAACAATAAAGTGTTAATCTACCCATCATGTTTCATGTTTTTTTAATTTATCAAAAGCAATGCAACAGGATCTGTACTAATTACGCTAGATATTAGCACAATATGTTCCTCAAAGGCATCTAATCTATGCACACTAAAGCCAGATGAAGCCAGATGGCATGGAAATGAGTTTTAGCCATGTTATATCAAACCAGTAATGGAGCGTATTAGCCATGAATATTAGCGCATGCAACTTAATATGATTCTGACGACCGACGGCATCTCTGAATGGGCGATTTGGTAAAACACTTACATTTGCGTAGAAACATGATCTATGAGATTTATTTGCACGGTTGCATGTGGCCGTCTTCAATGACTAGTAAATGGTGTCGATAATAAACTCAATAGACCAATAACACTGTAGCGATCGCAAGAGATTGATAGATGGAACCGCCGAGGATGAGTTTGTTGATTCTAGAGGCCTTTGTCTAGCAGTGGACGTCTACGGCTGAGAGGATGATGATGACAAACCTGCTATAAACTGACCTGTATTATTTTTTACCTTTATTTTTATGTTGGCTTTGTATTGATAAATTATTAAAGCAACCACGCCTATTTACTATGCCCTAAGCAAAGCCACACAAATGGTCCCAGTGGGTTCAACCCGTGGCTTCCTTTTCTGTAGTTTCGCCTCTGAGGGCGAGGGTAAATATGTATTGTTTATTCTATACCTTCGTGCTGTCCCTTTAAAGGAGCTCCCTCTGCCGTTCATTTATGTAAAACTCAAACTTATCTTTCATTTTCCTCGAGTTTTTATTGTCACTCACAAGTCAACACAGATAAGGAAAGAGGTGGGTAAATAAAAACAAGACAGTTATACTGCCAAAGAAATATTAACATGTAAATTCGCGTTTTCGGGTTTTCAAAAAGTCACGTTTTTACGATAAGGACCCTGTTTTACTCTTAAGTGCAACAATCATATTGCAAGAACTATTCAACAACAACTTTATGTCTTTTGGAGTTGAAAAGTTTGAAGAGCTACAAACTTCGTTTACTCCGGAATCCTTTTCCCGGAACTTTTGTGTACTGCGATAGTTTATGTACTGGAACAGTGGAACGGGGAAGCAAAATTAATCAAAACAAGGCTTCCTAATAAAGAGGGCTCCGAGCTGCCGATCTCAATGAGCGAATTGTCATATCCCAACATCATTGGGCTCTTGACCCAGTTGCGAGGCGTCGAGTTCAGATTACAAGTGCCTTACTAAGTAAACGTGGAGATATGCCCCATTAGAAACACTTGTCTTGTGTGCGCCGCAAATATTGCACTCAGCTTTTGATGGACAGTCCATTATGCATGATGTTTCCGCTTAGGTTTCAGTATCTATTTTTATGGGCGTTAGATGTGAGAAGTGCTTTGTTTATGCGAGTTTTACTAGTTTATTATATAGAGAAGCAAGAGTCGTACATCATCAGCAGTACAAAAAAGAATACGTTAAGTATACGAAACCTAGAACTCGAGTATAACAGTAAGGATACAAAATGAAAATAAGAACCAGTCAAGTAGAAGTGAGGCTCGCGCAACGAGGGTTCCGTACCTACCGTACGTTATATCAATTTAGCGGCGCCAGCTAAATCTGCCTCAGAAACCAAGTAAACAAAATATTATAGATAGAGATTTAGTTTTATTTTTCTGGTAACCTTTGTATCAATTATACTAATTTCAGATTTTTCGCTTTGCACACTTCAGAGCTAACATGTATTTTTTCGTTATATTTCATTATAACTCTAAAACTATACGACATAGAAACAAAATGGTTTTGGAATGTATAAAATAAGTTATTTTATATGATACCCAGTAAACCGCAATTTATAACGGCTCATCCACCTATCGTCAACAATTGAGTATCGTGCGCCACACGCTACACGCGATGTTTTCTAACCCATACTTTGAAGATGTGGAATGAACTACCATCTGAGGTTTTCCCATTAGGCTACAACATAGCACGCTTCAAGAGAAATGTAAAGAGGTTTCGACAGGGTAGAGAACGCATCGACAATACCCCGGATGTTGCCGGTGTCAATGGGCGACGGTGACCGCTTACCATCAGGTGGGCCGTAAGCCTGTTTCCCCACAAATAACATAAAAAATAAAACCTTATTTGAAATTTTGACCCTTACCATTTGGGCCCCTTCGGCGATTGTCAAAGTGATTAAAATGAAAATTATTTGAAATAATATTTTAGAGAGCGATAGTGATAGAAGCCTGCGGAGGTGCGAGTAGAGATGTGATTTATAACTATTCCAGCATGTCGATAGATTCAGTAGATGCTAAAATAATCTAGTTTGATAGACGGACGGACAGACAGACAAAGTCACACCATAAGGGTTTCATTTTGATTCGGAACCCTAAAAAGTACCTAATGAGGCGACACTGACGAATATAACACAGTAACTACCTTTTTTGTCTGAAGTAACTTGTAGTAAAAATAGAATAAAAAATTTAGTTATTGGTATAACTTAAAGGAAGAGTCATTGGTGGAAATTCTGATGTTTACACTGACTAACTAAAATTGTTTAAAATACGAACAGTCTTATTTTGTTCACACTAAAGATCAAATTAGAAATAAATTTAAAATGACATTTCTACAAATAAGTAATTTTTGTTATGATGGCATGTTTGAGGGCTAGTTTTAGTGACCACAGCCTCGAGCATCGTCGAAAGGTTGCAAGCCTCTCGGTTTTTTATCGGATACATTTCGGTGAGTGTGCTGCGGAGCTTTTCAACCTGATCCCACCATCCCCATTATATCATCGGACAACCAGACGCTCCGCGATGCGCCACCACTACATGGTAGACATACCTCCGATACGCACAAAGCGGTACTCGCGCACCTTTATTATGCGCACCGCCAAGGAGTGGAACGCCTTACCTGAGTCTGTGTTTCCTGATAACTACAACCTAGGGATCTTCAAGCCACGAGTGAATAGGTTTCTTCTAGGCAAGCGTGTACCATCGTAGACTGCATCATCGCTTACCATCAGGCGAGATAGTGGTCAAACGCTAGCCTATAATTTTATATATAAAAAAAAAAATCAAATTGGTGTTGACTAAAACTAGCCCGCAAATACGCCTACTTGATTAAAAATACTTAAATTTAGAAATGTCACTTTAAATATATTTTTTTATAAATATTGCAGGACATTTCACACAGCGCTATCTAGCCCCAAACTAAGCAGGGCTTGTACTATGGGAACCAGATAACTGATAGAATACTTATATACTTCTTTTTTGTAAATACATACTTATAATATATAGAAAAACATCCAGACTCGGAACAAATATCTGTAGATCATGCAAACATTTGTTCCACGGCGGGAATTGCACCCGCTACCTCCTGCGTCTCAGCCGGCTATACGTCTACTGCGCCACGGAGGCAGTCATATCAATATCATTCTAATTTGATCTTTATCAAAATCATTTCATATCAAATTCATCTTAATCAAAATAAGACCGTTCGTATTTTACACAATTTTAGTTAGCGTAAACAACAGAATCGCCACCATTATGGTGATCCGTAAGAAACCAGGTTTTATTTTCATCTTTCTTTTTTATTCTAATTATCACTGTTTCTTCTAAGAAGACTCAGTTCTGTCAAAGTTTTACTAAAGGTGAACGATAAAAATAATCTGTATTCTGAGAAGCCATCTTATGAGGCGAGGCTCTGATCTAACAGAAAGCTACGCATTACTGAAACAATGAGACGCTCAGTCACGCTCGACCCAAATTACACGATGAATCAATGTAATAATTACCTATTTTTGGGTACTAGTAATAATGGTTTTGCAAAAAAAGGTCATCGTAGCCCTGTAATCCACGTGCTATAACGGATAACTTCAATGGCCTCTAGGTCCACACTAGGATTTTTTTATGATCGTCGTTGCACTACAATCTTACGTGATGGTAAGCTATGATGTGGTCAAACGCAAATATTTAGAACTATAATCATCATCATCAATAGCCTGACTTTAACTACTGCTGGGTATAGCTCTCCCATGGCTTGTGCCATCCACCACGATCCTATATCTCAGTCCACTGGACGCCTAACGCTTCCCATAATCAGTCACCATTCATTCATTGCCCTGCTCCACCTCTCATCACCACAACTAGCCAAGTGTCCCACCCAAGACCTTTCCAGTTCCATAACTCGTTTCAAGTCTGAAACATGGTTACTTATTATAAACTAGCTGTTGCCCGCGACTTCGTACGCGTTATACTAAATGTGTAGGTAACCTAGAAATAAAGCTAAACTCGTCGTTGCAATTTGACTTGACACCCCATTTTTATCACATGAGACCTGATTTATGGGGTAAAAAGTAGTCTATGTGTTAATCCAGGTTATAATCTACATACATACTATATTTCATCGAAATCCGTTTAGCCGTTACGACGTGATTGAGTAACAAACAAATAAAGAAATATCTAAACTTTCGCATTTATAATATTGTTACGAGCTGAGGGTTCGGGATAAAATAATGGGAATCAGTCTGACCAAAATAACACTTTTATTCAGCACTAAACGATGAATACACGAACTTGGTCACACGCAATCACAACACACTAATTCACACCACAGTTGAACCACTTAAAGTCACCGAAATGTTCAGACGTATAGCTGAATCCAGACTGACTCGCGAGACCCTCCTCCACGTCAGTCCTCCAGGGTCTCGCTGAGACTCACTTACTCAGACTGACTGAGACTCAGACTGACTAAGACTCGAGACTGACTCAGACTGACTGTCCGGCCATCTCTCCGGCCTACCTATATCGCCCACATTTCGATTGTTCGAGAACGATGTCGATCCCTCCAGGAAAGGGTCGGCCCCTCGACACAATGGCCACTCCTCATTCTGCGAAACCACAAACAATAGCAACAATAACACAGCAAGACAAAAGCGTTCGAGAAGGTTCTATTATTACTCATTGTTTAACAGCCTCGGCGTAACACTGCCCCCTCCTAAAACATGCTCGTCCCGAGCATTCTTAGCCCCATATCGCGGCAGCCGATCAACACGAACAATTTTAGGCGCACCTCGCGCTGAAGATGTAGCAACTAGAGGAGCCACATTGCCGTCTCCAGTACTTCAGGACACCCAGAGTCCCTTTCTCATCAGCGATCCCAATTCCAGCCTCCAAAACACGGCTCTCATGATTTCTATCTGTTCTTTTACTTCCTGGAATTCCTTTCCAGATGAACCGAACGATTCCCTCATCAGTCGAGCACGCTCTTATGGCCAACGTCGCTGATCTTCCTGTTGACGACGCTGCTCTTCTTTATCCTGACGTCGCTGTTCCTCTTGCAACCGAGTCTGCTCCACCTGTTCATGTCGCTGTTCCTTCTGCAACCGAGCCTGCTCTTCCTGCTGACGACGCTTCTCTTCTTAATGCTGACGGCGTTCTTCCTCCTGCAACCAAGCCTGCTCTTCTTGCTGACGACGCTGCTCTTCCTTATCCTGACGTCACTGTTCTGCCTGCAACCGAGCCTGCTCTTCTTGCTGACGACGCTGCTCTTCCTTATCCTGACGTCGCTGTTTTTCCTGCAACCGAGCCAGCTCTTCTTCCTGACGTCGCTGTTCTTCCTGCCAACGTTGCTGCTCTTCTTGTTGACGATAAAGCATGGCCATAATAGCAGCAAGATCGCCTGTCACAGGAGCTTGCCCCACGGATGATGATGATGATGATGCTCCAAATGATTCGGTGGCGGTTGATTCCATCTCCATCAGCTGACGACTCTGCC
Organism: Philereme transversata; assembly: GCA_963924445.1. Taxonomy (NCBI): domain Eukaryota; kingdom Metazoa; phylum Arthropoda; class Insecta; order Lepidoptera; family Geometridae; genus Philereme; species Philereme transversata. The sequence continues at coordinate 14,671,747 of OZ004353.1, forward strand.
GAGCTTCTTGAACCGGAGAATCTCCAAACCGCCTTTCATCCATTTCCTGTTGTCGTTGACCTCTCGTCCTGACACCGTCCATGTTATCCATTGGTAGAACCGGCATTATTTTATCCCACTTCTGACACCAAATTGTTACGAGCTGAGGGTTCGGGATAAAATAATGGGAATCGATTTAACCAAAATAACACTTTTATTCAGCACTAAACGATGAATACACGAACTTGGTCACACGTAATCACAACACACCAATTCACACCACTGGTGCACCACTTAAAGTCACCGAAATGTTCACACGTATAGCTGAATCCCGACTGACTCGCGAGACCCTCCTCCACGTCAGTCCTCCAGGGTCTCGCTGAGACTCACTCACTCAGACTGACTGAGACTCAGACTGACTAAGACTCGAGACTGACTCAGACTGACTGTCCGGCCATCTCTCCGGCCTACCTATATCGCACACATTTCGATTGTTCGAGAACGATGTCGATCCCTCCAGGAAAGGGTCGGCCCCTCGACACAATGGCCACTCCCCATTCTGCGAAACCACAAACAATAGCAGCAATAACACAGCAATACAAAAGCGTTCGAGAAGGTTCTATTATTACTCATTGTTTAACAGCCTCGGCGTAACAATATTGCTATGATGGTATAGAAAGTTCACATTATGAGCTTCTAACTAAATATGCTTTATTCTTTTTAATTACAATCAAGCTAATACAGCGGGGATTGCACCTTTATTTTAGCAAGGACTTACGTAAATGTAGGTAAGTTACTTCGATGATGTAAGCTCTCTTATCCTTCATCTATTTCATGATAAAATAGATCCATAAATAATTTTGTTTTCCTTATTGTTGAAGGACAACAACAAATATCATCCGTAGAGTTGTTGATCTTCATTGTGTAGATCAAAGTTATGGTCACCCTTCACTGGATTCCTTCAGGAATCGAACACACATACATAAACAATCAGTCTAATCAGATATAGGTATCTAAGTATTCATCATTTTCACTTATAGAATGTCATTAAACAAGTGAATTTTTCGAGTTGTTATGTCTTTTATGAATAAACTAGTTGACCTGGCGAACTTCATACCGCCTTGACATGCATATGACGCGGGCTGTCAATGTTCGTTACCCCGGTAGAATTCAATCGGCCATCATTAGCTGCATCTATGTATGAGAAAATTAATTTCCTTCATATTTTTTTATGCGTGAATTTTTCTGATCTTTTGATTGTTATTCTGGTAATCTGGGCGAAAGCAAATTCAACAAATTAAAGATCATCAAAATCGGTCCAGCCGTTCTTGAGTTATTAATGGTGTAACTAACCCGACTTTGTTTTATTTATATATAGATAAAAGTGTGCAAATTTATTGATTTGCTGACAATAATAAGATGTAACTAATTCGATACGCATATGTTTAGAAATTTCTACTGTTCAGTTATCTAGTAAATGTGCACTGATTGTTTGCATAGGAATCGAACCACCTTAAGTTATAAATGTACTCTATGCTGAATATAGAGCAAATTTCTAACTTATTCCTAACTCATTTCAAATCAATCAAAAGATTTTTTTGTTAATCATAATTCAGGTTTTTATACACTTCTGTCTCAGAAACATCTGTTCGCACATGTACTTTTGCATGCATTATTAAATCTCCTCCAAATCAGTGCACAATACTAAATCCTCTCCATCCAAAGGTTGTCTGGAAGAAATCTCCGCAAGAATTGGATAAGACCACCCATTGTAATTTTTATTCTTAATGCGTACAATAAAGTGTTTTCATTCATTTAATCGCTAGTATTTTATTTTAGGATTGATTATTATAGTTATTTGTTTATCAAGTTATCAAGAGGACTTTTACTTAGAAAACTTTGATATAATACAATCATTATTATAAATACACAAATTAAAAAACACCTGGATAATAATTTTATTATTATAAATAAAATATAAATAAATAATACACAAGAAAATACATTTCAAAAATCAGAAATAGCGGTCATTTACAAAGGCGAGCTTAACCCTAAGAAGAGTGTACTTCCAGCAAACCTTTGAGGCTAGAGAGAGAGAGATGATTTTAATGATTATCAAGAGGACGGTGAGCTTTTGTTCTAGGTGTTTTTGAATTTGAGTCATATTGAAATAAATATAAAAATTATAGCTATGAGTAAAATAGTCATCGTGCATTAGTTATGATTTTACTTAGGTACCTAACTAATTTAGGAATAGATTTAATTGGTTCAAAAATTACATTTTTGAATTAGAATGACATTTAAAGTGACATTTCTAAAATTAAGTCATTTGTTACTAAGATGGCGTATTTGCGGGCTAGTTTTAATCAGCACCAATTTGACTGCTGCCTAAAACTAGCCCAAAACACGCCATCTTAGTGAAAAATACTTAATTTTAGAAATGTCACTTTAACCCTAGAGTGGTCGCGTGGATTACCTATGTAATCCACACTTACGGAATTGTAAAATTCTTAAAAACCGCTAACGTAAATTACGAGCGCTTCTAGGTACTTTAAGTTAAATAATTGATAAACGCACTCAGTGCTGCGCGCGAGATTTTCTTGTAATTATCCAAAAACCACAGCGACAACGTCAGCACAGACACCAACTCGATCCATAGATCGCTGCCACAACTGCGGAAGAAGCCGCAATAAAAGCACTCGAAAACTATGCAACACGTGCAAAAAGTTTATTTGTGGCGATCATTCGAAGGTTGTTTGCCTGTCTTGTTTAGAAAACATTAATTAATATTTTTGATTTTTTGTGCCATTTTAGAGGTTTTTTTTGTTTTGTTGATTTTTTTTATATTCAGAGGTTGTGATTCGTTTTTATTGATTGCTTTTAATACAACAATACTTAATAACACTATTACAATAAGAATTAAACATAGTTGAAGCTCAAATGTATTTTTATTTGAATTTATAAATGGCATACAATAGTACTCCACGCGACCAATCAGGTCAGGTTTTAGTACGCGACCACTGTAGGGTTAAATGTCATTCAAATTTTATCTTTAGCGTAAACAAAATAAGAACATTCGTATTGTACGTAGTTAGTCAGTGTAAGCAACAGAATCGCCACCATTATGTGAGTGGCGAATATTAAAATTAAAATTCACCTGTGCACTCGCAACTACTTTAAATAAACCTACCTTTCTACTGAAAGTGTCAAGATAGTTTACACCAACATCGTCGTTAACAATGGCAACGTTGATGACCCAAATAATTAGCATCCAGTTACATTTCGAATTTCCAAGTAACTGCCATTGGTGATTTGATGAGTGACTTAACTATTTAGAATCCTATAGCTAGAATCGACTGAAACTGTGACGAACAGATACACTGATATTTTAACGGACGATCAAAGACGGGGCAGGATCGAATCTAGATTTAAAATGTATTAGGTAGTTATAAGATCGAATCAGATTCAAATGTTAATAGGTAGCTAAGATTGTAACAGTTTAAACTTGTAAAGGTCAAAAGAGTGAGATAGCTACATGTAAGTCCCCGTCTAACTTTGCTGGAAACTTCGATGTATTAAGAATTGTATAACATGATTTGTGAAAGCGTGAATTACGATCCCCGCACCATGGCTAGGGCGAGGAGTAGTTTTGTATAAAGGTAAACCGTTTTTAACCAGAAATTTGTGATCATTCAAGAACGCGATTTATACCTTGTAAACTAGCAACTAAGAAGAAAAGTAAATACAGTCCACTTTTGCACAGTACCGAGTCTATCATTGAAGCCTGGGTAGGACCTCTACAAGTTTTGGTCCTCCGACCCGGATAAGCCGTTCCTGCGACGACCGGACCAGTTGTTCCTGCGGAGCCGACAAGACCCGCTCCACTGGATTTTGAAGAAATAGTTACATCGTATAACCACTGAAGAGACGGCGCGGGCTTGAAGATCACCCAACGGTGCGACGAGCACCGTTGTCAAGACCGGCGCAAGGGCACGGGGTGCCTGAAGATCACCCAACGGTGCGACGTGCGACGTTGTCAAGACCGGCGCAAGGGCACGGAGTGCCTGAAGATAAGCCCGCGTCCGTTGAAGACAACCGAACGAGGACGTCACCCGAAGAGTGAAGACCCCCCACCCCCTTACGTGGCTGGTCCACGGCCCGTTTATTCCGGCCACCTAACGGTGCCAAACGGTCGGAATGGCGGGTAAATACCTTAGGGCGGTTTTAGTGTTAGTGTTAGGGACCGCTAGGTAGGTAGGGGCATCAGGTGCTGAAGAAGATGACCACCAGGAGCCCACCAGTGACGAGGGGGAAGAAGGCTGCACTTCGCGTCTACGAAGACTACCCCGCGTCCCCGTCCGAACCCGCGCTTCCGAATGCTCCCGTTGAGCCGCGACCCGCCGAAGCGGGACCCTCCTCCGCTCGCGTAGCGTCAGAGACGACCGCGCCCGCGCCCGCGACCGAGGTAGCACCGCGAGTGACCACACACGCCGAGCCCGAACGCTGGCGTGCCCCGTCCGTCCGCTCGCAACGCTCCACCGCCAGCGCGATGGCAAGGATCCGGCAAATTGAATTTGAAGCTGAAGAACGACTGGCCGAGATTAAGAGGCAAGAGCTCCATATTCAAGCGGAACTTATAAGGAAGAGGTTGATTGCCGAAGTCGCTACAATACGGGAAGAAGATGAACAAGAAAGCATCCAGGGCACGGGTGCACGGAACGGAGCCCTAGACACAGAACACAGAATAGAGGACTGGCTCCAACACCATCATAAACGGGGAGAGCCAGAACAAGTACGAGACAGATCACTCACGCCGGACCGAACGCGAGACAGAGGGATTGATCGGTTAACGGAAGCCATAGAGAAGATGGCTCACCGTAGACCACCTCCGAGACAGACGTACGACCTACCTGTATTCGGAGGTGCTGCGGGGGATTGGCTACCGTTCAAGGCAGCCATGAAGGAATCAACGACCATCCACAAGATCTCATCGGCTGAGAATCTAGCGAGGCTTAGAACATGCCTGAAAGGCGAAGCCCGTCAAGCAGTGTCGGCTTTATTATACACTGCAACCGAACCGGCAGTTATAATGAAGACTTTGGAGCAGTGTTACGGTCGCCCAGAGATGATTATAGACAACGCGTTAGAAGAGATTAAGAAGCTACCGCGACTGGGCGCGACCGCAGGCGAGTTAAACGCTTTCGCCATCAAACTACAGAACGTAGTAACCGCCATCTCTTGTATGGACCAACGCGGCTACCTGCAGAACCCGATGTTTGCGCGACAGGTAGCCGAGAAGTTGACACCGCACATCCGATCAAAATGGTGCGACTATGCAGAGGAATTTGGCAGCATCAATGAACCAGAAATATTGACGCTGTCCCAGTTCCTGATGAGAGAGGTAGATCGCGCAATGCGATACGGGTATACAGCTACGCCTTCGCACAGCACCTCAAAGGCCCGACCTACAGAGCAGCGACCCAGGGTGAACGAACGAAATCGTGGGTCGGTGTACGCTACACAGAACGCGGCATCGGAGAAGGAAGCCTCAACGAAACAGAACGCAGCAACGGACAAGAACGAGTGCCGTTGCTGCGGGGGCGACCATAGAACCGTCGAGTGTAGAAAGCTCACGGCGATGCCAGTAGACAAGAGATGGGAATGGGCCAAAGAGACAGGCATATGTTTTCGCTGTCTGAACAGCAAGCATAGACGCTTTATGTGCAAGAGCAAGTATGTCGATGCGGAGTAGGTGAATGCACACGTCCGCATCACGCACTGTTACATGCGCAGAAAATAAGGAACGAGGGTGCCGGTGAGCAGGGCCAGACCGAAGAATCAGCCATCACTGCATCTGCGCACGTAACAGCAAAGAATCAAGTCCTACTGAAGGTGTGTCCAGTCGTGATTAAGGGCAGTAACGGCATGGAAATAAATACGTATGCGTTACTGGACGAAGGATCAACGATAACTCTGATCGATGAAGAGATCGCCGCGATGATCGGAACGGAAGGCCCGACAAAAGCCTTGAACATCGTGGGGGCTACGACTAGTCAGAGGGAACCCGAGAGCCGGGTAGTGGATATCGTGATCCGAGGACACAAGTCGGACGCACATCGGATCACAGCGCGCACTGTGAAGAACCTGACCTTAGGAAATCAACTCGTCAGTACCGATGTGTTAAAATACGCGCATTTGAAGAAACTCCAGAAGCCGTGTGCTATGCGTCAGCGAAGCCACGCATACTCATCGGGGCCGACAACTGGCATCTTATTGTGACGAGGAAGCTTCTGACAGGGAAGAGAACCCAGCCAGCTGCATCACTAACGCAGCTGGGATGGGTTATCCATGGATCAGCTATAGCACAAGTGCAAGAACAAGCGGGTTTTGAACTTGCAAGCTGGAGCGCAAACCGTGAAGGCTTACTGGATAGTATTACCCCGGAGAACCGAGTGCATGCACCAAAAGAGCTAGCGGCCAATGCACATGTATATGGCAAGACATTGGGTATTTTTTGGATTACCGACACGGATGAACTCACCTTTAACACTGCCATGCCTCGCGTACCTGAAGATGTTAAGAATGGGGCACGAACGCCAACAAAGCGGGAGGCATTGGGTGCAGTTAAGTCGTTGTTCGACCCACTAGGCCTGCTGAGTCCATACACGATTACGGCAAAGATCATGTTACAAGAGTTGTGGGAAAAGAACGTGGATTGGGATGAACCTTTGCCAGCCGAGGAGGCGGCGACATTTTTTGAATGGCAAAATAATTTACGCTACGTCGCCGACCTAAGACTGCCGCGATGTTACGACGCAAGACCAGACATAATACAGCGACAACTTCATGTTTTCTGTGACGCCAGCGAGCAGGCGTTCGCTGCGGTCGCGTTTTGGCGAAATGTCAGCCAAGACGGCGTGAGCATCGCTATAGTAGCAGGAAAAGCAAAGGTTGCGCCACTAAAGGCACAGAGCATACCACGAATGGAGCTGCAGGCTAGCTTAATCGCCGCTAGACTTGCCGCGGAGATTGTCAAAAGCCATGACTTAGAAACAAATGTAACATTTTGGAGCGACTCAAAGACGGTGCTACATTGGATTAGGAACGACGAAACGAGATTCACTCCGTACGTGGCGCACCGACTCGGGGAGATAGCAGAGTTAACTCGCCCAGAACAATGGCGGTGGGTGCCCACAGCGCTCAACGTAGCAGACGACGCAACGCGATCGGGGAACACTCAGCTACGGAGCGACGATAGATGGTTTACGGGACCGGCGTTTCTATTTGAAGACGAAGAACGTTGGCCTGTAGAGGTTTCATCGCCACCAGAACAAGACGAAGAGAAAACATGTGCAGCGCACGTGAGCCAGGGATCAACGTTCATCGACATGAGCAGGTTCTCATCCCACGAACGGTTAGTTCGCACGCTGGCCCACGCGCTCACATTTTTAAAGAAATGTCGACGACGCGGTGGGCAGCTTGGGATGGGAGAACTGCGGGAGGCAGAACGCCTGCTCATCAGAGACTCGCAGCGAGAATGTTTCCCTGACGAAGTCCAGCGCCTGAAGAAAGGAATGAGCGTCGATCGAACGAGCAGGCTGTACCAACTCGACCCTAAGTACGGTGACGATGAAATAATAAGGCTGAGCGGTAGGATCAACGCCGCTACAGTACCGGATCACCTGAAGGATCCACCCGTTCTGGACGGAGCGCACCGCTTATCACGTCTACTGATCAGGCGGGAACATGAGAAGAATAAGCACGCGGGCAGAGAAAAGATCGTGAACAATCTGCGCCAGCGATTTTGGATACTGCGGTTGCGTGCGGCGGTCAGAACGGTTCTGAACGATTGTACGCTGTGTAAGATAAGGAGAGCGAACCCAAAGAAGCCAGTAAAGGGCGACTTGCCGAGAATTCGCCTAGAGATGAACACGAGGCCGTTCACTAACTGCGGCATCGATTGTTTCGGCCCTATGTGGGTGGCGATCGGGCGGCGCCGTGAGAAGCGATGGGGTATGCTCTTTACGTGTTTGGTAACGAGAGCTATACACGTGGAGCTTATAGCGAGTCTCAGCACCGACTCGGCTATTATGGCTACCAGGCGAATGGCTGCCCGACGGGGGACTCCTCGTACAATCGTGTCAGACAACGGAACGAACTTCCACGGATCGGAAGTGGAACTAAAAAAGGCATACGAAGAGTGGCTCCCAGGCCTAAAAGAGTACGCACTCAAAGAGCGGATCGAGTGGCGGTACATCGACCCTGGTGCTCCAAACCAGGGGGGGAGCCTGGGAGCGAATGATAAAAACGGTGAAGAGAGCCCTAGCGATCACTTTAAATGAACGTGCCCCGCGAGAGGAGGTATTGAATACGCTATTGACAGAAATCGAGCACACCGTAAACTCGCGGCCTTTAACGCATGTATCCGTGGACCCAGAGCCACTTTTTATTGGGGACGCCAGTAGGTTTGCCATATGTGGGAGACTGCGACGTAGCCGACAGAAGGACGTGGCGCGCCGCACAAGCTCTGGCAAACTCTTTTTGGAAGCGCTGGATCGACGAGTACTTGCCTACGTTGGCGCCGCGAGGTGACGTCAGAAGACAGCAAGAGAACATCAAAGAAGGGGACGTCGTCATAATCGCGGACGGTTTGCTACCTCGGAACGTATGGCCGCGGGGCCAGATCGAGCGCGTAATTACGGGTCCGGACGGAGTAGTTCGGAGCGCTGAGGTGCGGACGCGGGGAGACATTTTCCGGAGGCCAGTGAGAAGGTTGATCGTCCTCCCGATTGAATAAGAAGGCTGCGAGGATCTGCGCCGGGGGGAGACTGTAACGGACGATCAAAGACGGGGCAGGATCGAATCTGGATTTAAAATGTATGGTAGTTATAAGATCGAATCAGATTCAAATGTTAATAGGTAGCTAAGATTGTAACAGTTTAAACTTGTAAAGGTCAAAAGAGTAAGATAACTACATGTAAGTCCCCGTCTAACTTTGCTGGAAACTTCGATGTATTAAGAATTGTATAACATGATTTGTGAAAGCGTGAATTACGATCCCCGCACCATGGCTAGGGCGAGGAGTAGTTTTGTATAAAGGTAAACCGTTTTTAACCAGAAATTTGTGGACCGGCTCATTCGCCTACCGCGTCCACACAGTATTCGCGCGCGCACGGACCCTTTGCTCCGAACGATCTCGACAGCGTTTTCTTCTGGAAACGTCTGCCGAGTCCGACCCGCTGTAAAAAGTGTGCGGGGACCGCCTTCCCCCTCGGAGTTCCGGACTGCGAGACAGCAGTACCCAGTACCGCGAGCCGCTAAACCCGAACGGGATTGGTTCCGTGTTGTGTGTAACCACGCGCGATGTCGGACACTAACGCCCCTTCCGGTGGGCCCGCCCGTGAAGGTCGGAGCTCCCGTAAGGACTCCCTGCTCCCGGAAACCTCCGACACATCCCTGCCCTCGAGTCGCGCGTCCAGCTCGGGACGCGACAGCTCGGCCTCGCGCTCGCGATCCGAGATCGTAGGGCAGGTGATTGAACGCTTCTTGGAGAAGAAGCGGAAGAAGAAGTTCAGCACCCCAGTACCGCGCCCAGTGCCAGTAGGCACCCCCCCACCTCCGCGGACAAGATGCCTCCGCCGAATCCGCCCAAGCCACAGGTGATGAAGCCTCTGTCGCCCAGATCCGAGATCGACAGAAGCTACATCATCTTGGAAAGGTTAATCGAGGCAAAGTGCCTCCCCACCAAATACCTCAGCGTACTGAGGAGTACCCTTGAGGAGGACGAGAAGAACCTCTCGGCCCCAGCGACGCCCACGCCCGAGGAAGCCGCCGCAGTGGAGAGGCACAAAACCCTCAAGATCCCGGACGTCCCGATCCCTGGCCTGCGTAGGAAGCGGGACGACGACAGCCCATCGGAGGAGGAAGTAAAGCGCAGATGCGCCAAGCCCCACCTCACACCACTCCCGCAACGCGCGACCAGGCCCGAACGCCCGCAGCCGCCGCCCAAGGACCAACAGCAGCCTTCAATATCCAAGGCTGCCTCCTACGCATCAGCTGCAGGAGCAGCAAAAAAGGTACCTTCACCCACACTATCTACCACCCCCCCACCCCCTCAGCCCCCTAGCCCGGAAGGCGCGTCAAACACCGACAAGCCGACCGCCGCTATTAAGCCGAGGTACCCCCCACTAGTAGTGGAAGTACTACCCAACTGGGCCACCCACTTCAGAGCGCTTAAGGAGCGCCTAGGCCACCCACCAAATGCCCGCCCGTACGGCAAAGGAGTAAGATTCTCGCCAGCGACCGGAGAAGAATACCGCACAGTACAGGCGTACCTGACCACAATAGAGCGTACGGAAAAAGTCGTTTGGTTTTCGTACGCTCTCCCCGAGGAGCTTAATATTAAGGTGGCAATTCGTGGACTCCCCGCCGACACCCCAACCGAAGAAATAGAGGGCGACCTCCGCCGGATAGGCTTCGAACCGGAGGCCATACGGGCCGTCCGCCCATCCAAAGGTCGCCCAGGGTGCATATTCTTCGGCACCCTGAAGAAAACCCCCAACCTCACCCCGGACATTTATAATGTGACGGAGCTGCTGAACATGCCCTGGGTGGTAATAGAAAGCTGGAGGGGTAAAAAGGGCCCCGCCCAGTGTCACCGCTGCCAAGCCTTCCGGCATAGCAGCCATAATTGCCACCGACCACTCGCCTGTGTACGGTGCGGAGGACCGCACTTCGCGGGCGACTGCCCCCGACCGCGTGAAATGCCCCCAACGTGCATAAACTGCGAGGGGGCGCACACCGCCAATAACAAGACGTGCCCGGTCTACAAAAAGGAGGCGAGAAATAAGAGGGTGGGCACCACGGCCCATACCATCGCATCCGCGGCCCCCCATCGAGGAGGTAGAAGGGAGCGCTCTGCGAACAGCGGAGCTCAAAACCCCGCACTCCCCCAGACCCAGACTCAGACTCAGCCCCCGGTCCCACACACACCCCTCCACCATACGGTGAAGGAGACTGCGGGCCAATCGCTGATGGCCCCAGCAAACAACCCGCAGACAGGGAAGGCCACCAAGAAGAGGAGGAGGAAGACCAAGCGGGTGAGAGTGACTGAGGACCCCTCATCCTCAGACTCAGACGCTCCCCCATCGGGCCCTCCGCAGCCCCCTCGGACCGCTCAGCCAGCGGTGATCGGGAAACGGACTCCCAGGCCAGGAGCCCCCCCGACCCCCGCCCCCCAGGAACAGGAACACCACCCACTGAGCCAGCACTCCAACCCGCAACCACCACCACCGCAACAACCCAAGCGCAGGGGGGGGAAACCGCACAAACCTGCACCCCTACCGCCCAAGACCACTCACCGTTACGACAGCGACCGGTTGGAGCTGCTGGACACGGCCCTACAAATCTTGCAGGAGGTTCTGCAAACCCTACGAACGGGGGGAGACCCGATCCCAATAGTGCTCAGCGGGATCGGGAAACTCTTCAAGGTAGGGAGCTGAGAATCCTGTTCTGGAACGCTCGGAGCCTCATAAGTAAGAACAAAGGGAACAAGACCTTGCTACAGAGGCCCCTACTGAAAGAGCAGAACATAGATGTGGTTCTCATAAGCGAGACCCTCCTCAAGCCAACAGATAAGCCTAAGTTCCCGGGCTACCACATATACCGAAGGGATGACCAGAACGCAGAAGGAAGATGCATCAGGGGCCTGCTCGTCCTGGTGAGGAGACGCCTGATACACCAGCCGCTCCCAGAGCTGGAATTGAGGTCCATGAAGGCACTGGGGGTTGAGATCTGCATAGACGGAACACCCATCCAAGTCCACTCCATCTACCACCCCCCAGAAACGCCCCTAGCACATATGGACCTCCAAAAGCTGCTGCCAACCGCACCGGGACGCCCAATCATAGCGGCCGGGGACTGGTACTGCAAGCACAGGAACTGGAACTCGAGCACCAGAAATAGAGACGGGTGTATTCTCCAGCAATACACGGATACTCACGGCTACGAGGTCGCAGGCACTGATACGCCTACCCACTATCCAGACATAGCAAGCCAACATCCAGACGTGATCGACCTCGCAGTCCACGCACAGCTGCCTCAACACCCAAAGCTGGAGGTACTCCTGGACGAACTGCAGTCGGACCACCAACCAATCCTGATGGTTGTGGAAACCAGCCCGGCCGCCCTAAAACCTCCTCCACCAAGACCTGGAATCGACTGGGCCTTGTTCTCAGAAGCCCTACACACCGCAACCCCCACAAGGCCAGTGAAAAACCCCGCAGATGTGGACAAACTGGCCGGGGAGATCACGAGCGCAATCCAAAGGGCACTTTCCGAAGCCTCACTACCACCACGTCAAAACAGACTCACCAAAACACCGGCACACCTGACCAGACTTCTCTCAGAGAAACGTAGGCTGAGGAAAGAGTGGCAGAGAACAAGGGACCCACGTCTGAAAACCAAATTGAATGCCCTCTGCGACGAGGTGAAGGCAGAGCTGCAAGAAGACAAAGCCAAGAAATGGGAGAGAAGGATAGATGATGCCACAGATGACTGGGCATCACTCCACAAACTCTGTCGACAGCTGAGGAACACACCAACCCCGATTCGACCTCTCAGACACCAAGATGGTAACCCCAGATACCGAGCTGAAGACAGAGCGGAAATCTTCGCAGATAGCCTTGAGGCACAGTTCAAAAACAATCCAGACAAAGACCCGGCACACACAATAGAAGTGGAAGCCTTTGTCGAAAACTACCTCAAGGCCGATACCCAGGAGGCAGACACCGCAGAAGGTATTTTCTTCTCTCCCGGGCAAGTCCAACGGGCCATACGTCGGACAAAGCCAAGGAAGGCACCCGGCGAAGACAATATAACGAACGCTGCCATCCGTCACTTCCCCCCCAAAACGATCGCCTCCGTGACCCGGCTCTTCAACGGGATCATGCGAAGCGGTCACTTCCCCTCCCCCTGGAAATCCGGCCGGGTTATCATGATACCGAAACCCGGCAAAAACATCCTGCTCCCAGAGAGCTACCGTCCTATCACCCTTCTTCCCAGCCTATCGAAACTGTTTGAAAAGCTCCTCCTCACCCACATTAATCCCTATATCCCCCCGCGTCCAGAACAATACGGATTTCGGTCTGAACACAGCACGACGCTTCAATTGACTAGGGTACTGCATCACCTCACCACCGCCTACAACAGGCGCGAACACTCAGTCGCAGTATTCCTGGATATGGAAAAAGCGTTCGACCGAGTCTGGCACGCGGGACTCCTCTACAAGATGGCTACCTCACCAATACCGCAGAAGGTGGTGAAGATAATAGCGTCGTTTCTTCATGGCCGCAGCTTCTCAGTGCGCGTGGAGCAAGCGCTCTCCTCCAGACGACCCATCGAGGCGGGAGTACCGCAAGGCAGCTGCCTCTCCCCTGTGTGTTACTCACGATACACTGATGACATTCCCATCACCGAAGACGCTCTGTTGGCCCTTTACGCGGACGACGCAGCATACATCACCAAGTCGATGAACCTCAACCACGCCGCCACCAAAATGCAAAGGGTCCTAACAGAGCTCCCCGCCTGGCTTACTAAATGGAGACTGAGTGTCAACGTGAGTAAAACACAGGCGGTGGCATTCTAGAAGAGGCTCACCCTGCCGCCGAAGCTCACTCTGGAGGATCAACCCGTGGCCTGGTCGCACACGGCGAAATACCTGGGAGTAACTCTAGACCGCAACCTCACGATGAGAAAGCACGCATGGGACGTCCGCGGTCTAGCGAGCGTAACCCGAGCGCTACTCAAGCCCGTCCTGCAGTCCAACATTCCGCTCCGAATGAAGGTTGGATTGTATAAGACGTACGTCCGCCCGCGGCTCACATACGCGGCCCCCGCGTGGTATGCTTTGCTAGCCAAAGGCCACAGAAAGATACTGCGAAGTCAGCAAAGCCTATGCCTCCGGACGATCGTCAACGCGCCACGGTACGTTCGAAACGCCACCATACAGCGGGACCTGAAAATTGAAAGTCTGGATCAATTTATAGGCCGCTTAGCGACCAGGATGTTTGAGCGCCTAGACAACTCCACTTACTCTCATCTGCGAGAACTGGCCCCTCTCGCAGAAATACCACCGAAGAGTAAGCCGTACCCGCGGGAACTGGCCACAGACACTGACGGCGACCAGGCGTCGTCAGATCGGGGTATCCTTCCCTCATCCCTTCCCCCTACTCATCTTCCTTTGAAGGTACCTGCGCGGCGGCTGTCCGACGATCCTCCCTGCGGAGTGAGCATCGGGCGGCCAGTAACGCGTGAGTAGCAAACCTGAGGCTCCGCGAGCCGACTCGATGACCCCCCCGTTGAAACGGGGGGCGGTAAGAACTCCGCAGGAAAGGGCCAAAAAGCCCGGCACTGCATCCCCCACACCGGCTTCGCCGGTGTGTGAGAAGAAGACACGTCAGAAATTTGTGATCATTCAAGAACGCGATTTATACCTTGTAAACTAACTACTAAGAAGAAAAGTAAATACAGTCCACTTTTGCACAGTACCGAGTCTATCATTGAAGCCTGGGTAGGACCTCTACAGATATATTTAATAGCGTGAGCTTCTTCAAAGCAGGTTATTCTGTTATCATCATCATCATATCAACCAAAAGACGTCCAGAGTGACCAATTTTGTGCGGCCTGCACCCAACGGCTCCCAGCAACGTTTATCAGGTCCTCTATCCATCTAGTGAGGGGCCGTCCTACGCTGCGCTGTCAAGTGCGTGGTCTCCACTCGAGAACCTTTCTGATTTACGCCCATCAGTTTTTCGAGCTATGTGCCCTGGCCACTTGAACTTGCTAATTGCTTGCTAACAGCTTGCTTATTCAGTACTTTAGCAGTATAAGCTTGTATAAGGTTATGTAATTTAATAATCATCACTGTCTCCTGAGCTAGCAAGCCAATGTTTCCGATTCAGTGGTAGGAAATGCTCATTCATTGTGTCACAGGCAGTACTGATTGACATGTTTATTGCAGAAGTACAAAGGTATATCGTTTTGTCCCATGATTACCCCTTTTGTGAGGTATCACTGACATACTCATAAATCTTTTGAAGTTAAACCACGTGCGTTTTGTCATATTACCCGTCAATACCGGGTTCTTTATCCAGATTCAATTTTAAAATTAAATCGAATTTTTCTTGTTAATTCTACTTTATAACATACCTATGCATATAGTTTTATGTTTTAGTTCTCTAGTTGGCGTATTGTTGGTCTATGGAGGGGTATTTATAACTTTATTTAGTTATTGGGCCCGGATACTTGCCACTCGCCACTCGCCAGTCGTCATGCCGTCACGGCGTGACGTATAAATACTCCGTCACGCGTATTTATATTGCGTATGATTAGATAAGATTAGATGATTATAAACGGTTAATTTCTATAACTATACATTCTATCAATAACCATCAAGTTATAAGTTTCACATCACACAATTTTGTTTATGATAGATTTATTGATAGAGCGAAGCGAGATCTCCAAATCAACTTGGGCAAATCGGCGTTGTATGTATGTATGTATGTTTGTTTGTCCGAGAATAAATTTCGAAGTGTTTATCCGATCATCGTGAAATTTGGTATATAGATAGGGAGTGCTGGCACAATTTTGGTGTGACTAAATCAACCAAAAATGTGCGGGGGTTGTTGAGATATTGGAATTCAAGAGGGGTTATAAAAAACCAAAATGGGACTATCAATGGGACTCACGTCTAATAAAGGGTCTTTGTGAATACGTTTCGACCGCGTTTTTATTTTTAGTTTAAACCTTGTAGTTTTTCAGTTATTAGCCATAGTAAAAACGGAACTTTGACAACATTCACAGGGTACACCAGTGACCCCACAGTGCTGAAATTTGGTATGCGTGTAGTTTTAGTGACACAAATATAGGCAAAAGTCTGAAATCTAGAATTACTACAATTTCTACCCCAAAAAAAACCAATTAACATGAACTCCCGTTACCTGTAATTTGAATGAAACTGTAGGTCATGTAAATTGGTTATGCATTACGTGGCACTATTTTGATAGATTATCGTAGATTACGAATAATATTTTTTTGTTTTTATTGGAGACTCGCCTGATCTCAGTTCGGGGCGAACCATTCATTTATTTATTTAACAAAACGTATAACAAAGTTTAATCACTGTAGAACCTTGCGTTTTAGAACAACTCGAGCCGCTTCTAATTATTTAACGGTTATAAAAACTACTTAACATATTATAACTTGTAGATATTTATTGTGGGCTTCTTGCTAACAGCACATTTACGATTATTTGGGTTTGGACCGATTCGTCATACGACAGATTCTACAACGCCCCCCGGTAGGTGGGTTATCTACGTCCTCAGTATGCAGCACCCGCTGCTAACTAAAGGAAAGCTAACTTGTTTACTCTAGTCCACTTAATTCTCACTCCGCTAGGTTGTAAGCGCCAGCGCACCGCAGTAAGTTTACCTTCTGTACAGGGTGCCCTTTAAGTAGTATATTAGTTTTAAACGTTTTAGATTTGCATTATGTTAAAGGTAATTTAATATATATGTATATTTTTTTAATAGTCGTGTTATCATTGAAATCCCGAGCTTAGAACTAACTAGTGGTTCGCCCCGAACTGAGATCTCGCCAATCTCCGAAAATAAATATTATTCTTAGGGCGACTTGCACAACGATGCTTAAACGTATTTAGTGACTAAATATGATTTAAGGAGTTGTCAAATCATACAAATACTTCGAATTTAAACATGTTTAGTCGCTAAATACGTTTAGTGATCTTTGTGCATGCCGGCTTTAATCTTTGACTAATAAATTGGTGCCACGAAATGACTTAGCCAACCTACTTGACCTACAGTTTCATTCAAATTACATGTAACGGGGGTTCTTTTAAATTGGTTATAATTTTTTGGGGTACAAATGGCAGTTATTCTGGATGTCAGACTTTTGCTTATATTTGAGTCACTAAAGCTACACGAATACTACATTTCTACATTGTGGGGTCACTGGTGTACCCTGTAAATTTTGTCAAAGTTTTGTTTTTATTATGGCTAATAACTCCAAAACTACAAATATTAAGTTAAAAATAAAAACGGGGTTCAAATGTACTAATGAAGACCTTTAATTTGATGTACCACTTGACCTAATAGTCTCATTTTCATTTTTTTTACCCCACTTGAACCTCAATATCTCAACAACCCCCCAATATTTTTAGCTCAATGAGTCACACCAAAATTGTCCCATCACTACCTACCTATATACCAAATTTTATGATGATCGGATAAACGCTACGAAAGTTATCCTCGAACAAACAAACATACATACATACATACAGCGCCGATTTGCCCAAGTTGATTTAGAGCACTCGCTTCGCTCGATCAATTATATTGTCTAATGCTAACCTACAGATGTTTTATACAAACTCTCACCGTAGAAAGTTTTGCGAATAGCTTATGTAAGTACAATTTAGTATTGTTACAACTGAACTGCTAATTGGTTTGTACCCGCAATTGCACTTCAAACTTAATTAAACTTTTATTAATGTTCATAGGTAATTGGTTATTTGCCAAGGTGATAACTGTTCTTTGAATAATACTTTGCTATTTGAAAAGTTTTGATGCAATATTTTAGCCCATTAGCTGATTGTAAATGCTAGTTGATAATGATAATGTAATGTTTATAAACAAATATAAATATAAATAAATATTACCGGACATTTCACACAGCGCTATCTAGCCCCAAACTAAGCAGAGCTTGTACGATGGGGAACCAGATAACTAATAGAATACTATTATACTTTTTTTTGCAAATACATACTTATAATATATAGAAAAACAATAAGACCCGGAATAAATATCTGTAGATCATGCAAACATTTGTTCCGCAGCGGGAATCGAACCCGCTACCTCCTGCGTCTCAGCCGGCTATTCGCCCACAGCGCCACGGAAGCCGTCAATTGGATTGTAATGTTAGTTTGTATGTGAAAGTGACGCTGTTTAGGTATTTCTGCCAGACTTTTTACATGAGTCAACTCTAGACAGAGTATACCTACTAAAAAGTTCCACGACGGTATTAGGGTAACCTTTAATAACATATTTCGACAACTGATGGCTTAAAGCGCTTCTGTAGTGCGTCCGAAATGTTTACCGAAGGTTAGGAGGATAGCGTCTTTCATGTCCAGAGTTGATACTTGTAATAACGCTATCATTAGAAGTCTGGCAAAAAGGCCTATACATTCTAAGATGTATATACATTGAGTGAACATTGCCACTTAAACTACATAGAGGGATGTATGTAATATTTGTTAAATTTTATTATTAACTATGTGTCTATTATGGGTACCAAATGTGTATGGACCTCATGCGTCTGAAATAAAGATTATTTATTTATTTAATGTACTTTGCACTTTGATCAGATCAGTAAAAAGACACAATTTAAATTCTGAACTATTCATTGTTCAAAATTCAAAATTCTGGCAAAAATATTTAAGCTGGAAGCGGTAAAAGTATTTTTGTATTCAACACCAACTGATTCAAACATTTTTCATTTCAGTATAACTTTGAACGTTCAATAGCTTGCCATCATCGCATGATAAGCCCAAAAGCTCAGGCACACTGAGGCACGTGAGGTACAAATTAATGTCAGCGTGAGGCAAGAGGCATGACATTACGATGGTTATTTCACATTTAATTTTAAGGAGTCGCCCGCCATCTATTCCAAGATACCTACTACCGATTGATTTGATTGGCCTACTTAATTGGATACCTATCAAAAGTAGCCCCTAAATTTGCAAGATTTTGGCCACGCACCTTCCTTGATTCCATGCTCCAAAAGCCACAACTTTATTTATTTAAAATTGTGATCTTTCTACGCACAGGCGCTTTTTGATTAGATTCGGCACACAAAAACCAATTGCGTCAACAGTCATGAGCGTCATCTAAATAGGATTACTGTGATAGTTTTAAAATACACAATAGATTTTTAAAACAGAATGATAAAATCAAAGAATCTGCCCGTCGTCGGTCGAAAACAATTTATGTTATTGGAATCGGATTTGAATTGCACGTATTTATTTTATTTATCTTGACACAATGGCCTTAAAATCGGTCCACGGGAATGCCATTTTACCGAGAAGACTGACCCTGCATTTTGAAATAAATCAATGAACGTGAAAGCTATTCATACGCAATTTTGTTAAGACGAACCAAAGCGGTATGAGCTCTGTACAGGGTTGCCAACCGTAAAAAAATTTACCTCGTACATATGCAGCTAAAAATCTCGTATTTTGACTTTCAAACCTCGTACATTTATTACATTATTACAAAATTAAGGGATATTGAACAACTGGATTTAGGACTTTTTACTCATGATGAAATAAACTATTCCAAGTTTCCTACTAAATAAAACATCACTTTAAGATGTATTTAAAAAAATGTTTATAATTTCTTCATTCATCATTTATTATGTCTTTATTATTTAATCATTTGATTCAAGTAAAATCACAAAAAAACGGTCATATTATTACGAAAATTTGCAAGGTAACTTTTTACATCTCCTCTCCAAATATGCGTATGACCCTATTATCAAAATCTCGTACATAATTGTACGAGGTTGATGTCCTCGTACCTCGTACAGAAGACCACAAATCTCGTATTTGTACGAGGAACCTCGTACGGTTGGCAACCCTGGCTCTGTATCAAAGAGCCGTGTACAAGCGTTCTCGTGTTGCATTCATATCTGTAGTTACCAGAGATGGATTATAGTGTTGAGAGTAATTGTAAATACTCATAAATAGGTTTAGCTTTTTTTTGTGTTACAAATAAATTTGATTCTATTCTATTCTAAATTAGTATTTATAATAGCTGTATGTTTTCGGAATCATTAACAAGCCGTCATCTGTAAGTTAAAATAAGTTAGGTATAGTAATCACGTAACTAATGTACGTAGCAGCTCGAGTGTCTCTAAGCACCGCGCACAAGATCAAACCTATGGTTCTACTGTACCTAAGTTATAATTTTGTAGATAAGGAACTTTTTGTAAAACATATAAATTAAAAAAAATCCCAACATTATTAAAAGTATCATCATCATCAATAACTAGTAGTCCACTGCTAGTACGTCCAGTAGGTCTCTCCCAAGGTGCTACAGGGCCCAATCCTCAGTTTTTCTCATCCAGTCTGTGCTAGCCACAGCGCGCAGATAGTCGCTCCAATTATCCGGCGGGTGTCCAACACTACGCTTGCATATATATATATATAAATCACACTAATATTATAAACGCTAAAGTTTGCATGTTTGTTTGTTACTCAATCACGCCGTAACGGCTAAACCAATTTCGATGAAATTTGGTATATACGTAGATTATAACCTGGATCACCACATAGGCTATTATTTATCCCATAATCAGTTTCCATGGGATAAAAATGGGGTATCAAAGTTTCTATACAAAAATGATTTTGGTCTTTGTTGCCCTTCACACCAAAACTACTTAACGGATTGGGCTCAAACTTTGCAGAAGTTTAGTTCTTGACCTAGAATAACATATACGCTACTTTTATTTCATAAATCAGTTTCCATGAGATAAAAATGGGGTGTCAAAGCCTCTATAGAAAAATTATTTGGGTCTTCGTTACCACTTTACGCCAAAACTACCAAACGGATCGAGCTCAAATATTGTAAAAAAATCAGTTCAAGATCTATAATAATATATAAGCTACTTTTTAAGTTCCCATGAGGTGAGACTGAGTCGTTATAGAAAATATATGTAGTTCTCTGTTAACCCTTCACGCCAAAACCACTGATGGGATTGGTCACAAGCTTTGCAAAAATTTAGTTCTAGACCTAGAATAACATATAGGCTACTTTATATCTCATAAATCAGTTCGCATGTGAAAAAAAAATATATTTTGTTCTTTGTTAGGTACCCCTTCACACTAAAACGACGTAGCGACCGCAGCCCACTCTCTGTTGCACGTATTTTTAGGTTTTTTAAATTATTATTTATAATTGACAAACTAGGCTTGCGAAGCCGTGGGCGGAAGCTAGTGTTATATAAATAATATATTATGGAAAATACTTAAACCATTTTTTATAACATTTGTCATCTATTCCATGTCTAATTTCAAAATATATCTAACATTATTTAAATACCTGATGTGCTATCCTACTACTAACCACATTCTTCTTGCGGTACATTGCCACCTTTGATTTAGATATTAATATCCTGGTCAGTCAGTGATTTAGATATTAATATCGTGTTTACTTATACTAGTGTTGTGTAGTGGTTTACTCCGAACGGACCAGAGTTGCGGTGGAAGTAAGTGACATGAGACTGAATTAAAAGACATGCAACTACGAGTACTGTTAGTTTTATCGAAAGTGTTATCCAACACTTACGGGAAAAAAATTGACAATGTACTGAACTACAATGTTGGTCATTGAACATATAAGAAGGGTATAGCTTCTATGTAGATGGAGCTAACTAACTGCGACTGAAAGCCGTATTAAAAACGTCTCACTAATTTCGTGCCTGACGTATTTATAGTAGGCTCGTAGTGAAATTGATATCGCAGCATGTATGGCTAGTAATTTTTGCAATGATTTAAATCTTATAAAACTATTGGTAGTAGTGGAAATAAACTTACCCCTACATCGTCCATATTGAGTCCTATAATACAAACTTTTCAAATATTGACATATTCGCTTGTACTCCCTATAAATTTAAAAAGATGTTAAATATCTCACTTGTTAGTGCAGATTTCAAATTAGATTTAGACAAATTAGATTAGATAGTAAGTGCCTATATTAGTAACCTTCACTCTTTGATTTTATATTGTTTATTCTTCTTCTTCTTTGAGGGTCTTTGTTTGTTTTTGTTAACACAACTTTAATAATCTATGTTACCCTCTAACAGACCCTGTAGCTGAAACATTTCTTTTTATGAAACGTAAATAACTAACCTGTGGATAACGTCGTGGACTACAGTATCAATAGCTCACACATGGTATACTATGTACTAACACAGACTGTACCTTACATATATATTGTAGTTGTTTGTTATTCCTTAATAAATAAATAAATAAATAAATACATCCTTCGCCCTGCATCCCATCCTGTGCTTCTGGCAATTCTTCGAACAGCAGTTAACTGGGTACATAAAACAACGATGTTTTGTTGCCACCGGGTTTTTACTGCCAAACGGCCACGATACACGCCATTGTTTGTGCTTTTAGCTTAGCTAATGGATAACGGATGTGGCCATTTCAGGTTTGAGTGTTGAGTACCCATCAAAATGCTTCGCTAATAGGATTGCGCATCAGATTTTGATATGATTTTCTTATTGTTTTTCATTCGGATTTGAGTCTAATTTTGTACTATCTCATTATCAAAATTAAAAAGTGTTCACTTAAATCTGTTGTTGACTTTACATTTTTGAGCATTTTAAAGCATATTCGATTGCTTAATAATGGAGCACCGTCTTTCTAATGTTCGCTCGGTACTAATGTTCAGTTTCTTTATCTCAAGTTTTACTGTTTTTATCAACCCGTCCGCCTTTCAGAGATTTTTCAAAAGCGTGACTCATTAAAAACTTTCATACATAAAACTATGCAAAAGTTTATGGAAATTCTCTTTCCAGTCACGGGATTCGGTGTCATTTAAGCTCTGGGAGGCGAATAGATCTCGAGAAATCACAGCTCGTTGCGAACTTGTCGCTGAATAATTCATTTAATCCATTTAATAGGGACAGTGCTCAACTCGGACATAAAGTACATTAACTCCTTGTATAACATGTTTTACGTTTAGTACAATAATAGAATAAATGTACTGCCAATAGACGTCAATGCTTTAAACGATGCTGCGCTGTATGTGGGTAATGTATGTATGTATGTTCGGCGGTTCATCTATTTATTTGCAGCTTTTATTATCCCACTGCAAAAGCCTGGAAAGCTTTACAAACCTTATTTATAAACATGGAATCAGTAATCTGGGTTAGTTTATGACGCCTAGGCAGTGCTCTCGCATTAAGTAGGAGTGAACTGGGACAGGATTTTGCTGCTAATCCTGATTGATGAACTGATATTTTCAGTTGTTATTATGAGGATGTTGAATGAAGGGATATTTTTTTCGAATCTATTTTTTATGAAAGCGAGATATGTCGATTTTTCAAAAAGCTCGGAATATTTTAGAAAAAAATTAGTTAGTTTAAAAGTTTTTATTACCAATACTACAGTCTTTACGATAGTTTCAAATGATGAGTTCATATAGATAACGATGAGTTACATTAATTGTTTATATCATTATACTACATTGTCCTTGATATTTGAATAGTTTTTTCAAACTTTCGCGATCACTATACATAATTAATCATTTAAACGGGTATTTATTACGAGAGAATGGTTCGTAAAGGCTCTCAGCGTCCTGGAACCTAGAGATTACTAGGTGTGCGGATACGAGTAGTGTAATGTGTGTAGGATATTTCTAATTCTGAAGATCAAGTGAGGGTAGTTGCTACAGCTGCATCACTTCTCAATGGTAGCTCCAAGTACTCCAGTCTGCGCGACCACGGATGTTGCAATACAGTCGAAACGTCGGGATAACAAATAAAAAAAGTACATACGCACATAAGCGATAAATACTCGTTTAAATCAGTAATTATTTGAATAGTTGTATTCTAAAGTATCGTAAACTAAAAGTAGATACATAGAGTATAAATATTCGATTGCCATATTTAACTTACATTAAAATGTTAACTTAACTTTATACACAGTATTAATATTTTATAAGACTACATTATTTTTGCATGTTAAGATTTTATACAATAACAATACATTAATGTTTCTAAAAATGTACACTTACATCTATGATAATAATCACAATAGAAGTTTTTCCTTGTCATCTAACAAGGTTTACGTTACACGTTTTGGCGTGAAGTATAAAAAGATTATAATCGCTTAGACAACAATTCCGTTAAAAATAACAAACAAATATTAATCGATAATTTCAACAATAAAGCTCATTATTAATACTAATAGAATATAAAATGTTGCGAATTTCCCCCATCGAAAAATCAATAAATAATTTTATTTCGAACGATAAATTAATACTGTTAACTTATTAATCTCGGGTTCTCTATAACATAAAATAAGTTCTTGCCAATAATAATTCTGGTGACGTAAAACTTTTTCGATTATCAAACATTTGCTATTAGTAGGTATAGAGATAGTGCCTAGACGTTATAATTCATTCTGCTAAACTTCTAAGAGAAGCTTCAAAAAGGATGTAGAAAGTTCAACATGAGTGGCATTTATTCATAATCATATGGGAATCGAATATGATAAATTCAATACCCGCACCGCGCTTTCAGTTTTCAAAGTTTACGTATTCCCGGCCACACCGTTACCGTTTATTCATGTTTAGACGGCATTTTAGTTTTATCTGTTATTGTGTTAATGTCCATTTCTGTGGTTTGCACCTCCACGCTCGGTACATTAAAGTTATCATACGAAATATACTGAGGCGGTTGTTGTACGTCGTCTTTCGCGATCACTGGACGCTTTTTGGTTTTCAAATATCCCAATGCTGATAATAGCACAACAAACACTAAAAATCCAATAATACACCCGACAAACAAACCGAGTCTTCTGGTGACTATATCGGCTATTCCCTTGTACGTATTCGAGAAGGGGCTTTCCATCGCAGTACCGAACAATTCTATCGTGCTCACATTCGTACATTTGCTTAGCCTGGAGTCGTTCATCAGAGGTTGTTGATGATTTAATAAGATCTCGTCTCCATACGAATTTATGGGTGACTTTTCGGGCGATAGCGCAATTCTGGCATCCGGTGTGGAAGAGCTGTACGTTGATGGGCCGAAGCTGCCAACCGCTATAACGCAGATTGTGTACCGGGAGCCCGGTGTCAAATGGTTTAACTTCGTCGCTCTGGCCGTAGTATTCAGTAACGGCTTCCCTCTGATCTGCGGAAGAATAAACTCGATATTAATGTTTCGTGCCTAAACGGAACAACGTGATAATTGTTTATGATACCTTCGGTGTTAGTATGTGTCGAACCCAGTCTTAGACTTAAAAAACTGTGTAATATATGTTCTATGTATCTATAGATTAACAGCAATTTCTTTTTATTTAATACAAAACGTTATATAAAAAAGGCCAAGAGCGAGTCGAACTCGCGCAAGAAGGGTTCCGTACCATTATCTATAATAAATTGTATGAGTGCCCATACAACTCACGAGGACTATCTTAATTGGCGTCAACTATGTATGTATGGTGACACCCTTTAATTTTCAACTTATTTTATTTTTTAAAATTTTTCTTTATTTGTGCTGTAAGGCTTTGCTTTTTGCCAAATTCCGTGATTCTAGGTCAACGGTATAACCTTATAGGATTTCGACCCAAAACCTATAGGGTACTTCCGGTTGACCTAGGGTTGTCAATTTTGGTTACAAGCAAGGTCTTAATAGCACAAGTAAAGAGAAAATTCCGAAAAATAAAAAAAGTTGAAAATTTAGGTAAATTTTGTTACAAGTTTTCACGAAAATCTAAATTTGCTCATATCTTTTTATCGTGTTGATTCAGGACCTTGATTTTTATGCACCTAATAGGAACTATAAACTTCAAAATCTGGTATAAATTACAACTTGCTAGGTCCACCCGTTCCTGAAAAAATCGGTGGTGACACACGGACACAAGACAGACAGACGGACAGACTGACAAGAGAGTGATCTTATAAGGGTTCCTTTTTTACCTTTTGAGGGACGGATCCCTAATTATTCATTAATGTGTTGATATAGTGTTGATAACTGTCATTTATTTTTCTATAGCATACATAAAAACATAATAAGAAACACCAACTGCGCAAATAAGACATGCACTTGACTGAATTTATGTATTGGCAATTGAGTTCGAGCTCTTCATATATCTATTTTGAAATAGTTTGCGGGCGTGACTGTAAACCATCGCTGAAAAGAAAGATTTAAACGGATTCACAGCACAGCCGAACATCCACGAGCGAGAAACATAAATATTTTTTATGGACCATTGAAGTGATGCACAGCCTTTATATTCAAATGTTTGTTGTTATATTTGCCGTGCGCGTTTTATAACGCTTTGGTCCAAATTGTTAGCATTTAGATAAACACAGGTGCAATTTATTTGGACGCAAAGATAACGTTTATAATTAAAATTAATGAGCACTTACTATGCCTGGGTTATTCTCTCCAAAATAAGCCACTTGGTATCCGCTCAAGCCATTCTCGTTCCGACTTTGCCAAGTCACAATAACGGAATATGTCTGGATGTCTTGTATAGCGATCCGGATTACGACGGGTACGTCGCACAGTTTCTGCGAAGAAAGTTCTATAAAGCTGTAGTCGTGAAGAGCTTCGGGGTGTTCACATCGCAGGTTCCTACTGCCTTTAATTACTATTTTCTTATGATCTTGCATCCATTTCCATAAGTCCTGAGATTCACAGTTGCACGTTAGAGGATTTTCTGCAAGAAGATATTTCAATGTTGAAATATGTTTGATATTACTAAAAATCCTCATTACCTAGATAAAAAAACAAGAAACGTATTTATTTAGATGTTTTGCTTATAAGAATTATCTTAACCGAATAAGATGTTTAACTTTGGTAGCAATCTTTGTTCGTTAATGAGGATAATGATCCGTATTTGAGTTCACATATTATATTGCGATGAACCCTGTAGAGCTGAAATTTTATAAATCATAAGTACATCTACAGTGCAATCAACTTACCATCAAAGGCTAAGCTTTTGACTTGAGTTTCCAAAGACGTCAGTAATTTAATTTGTATTGCTTCGAAATAATTTCGGCTCAAATCAATGGATGCAATCTTGTTCAAACTTCGAAATGCATCCGATGATATGGCTGAGAGCCAGTTGCCGTTCAAGTTCAGTTCTGTGAGACTTTGAAGACCACGAAATATATCTCTATTTATTCTCGTTATATGGTTAAAGGAGATATCCAACTTTAGCAAACTCTGCAAGTCTGATGTAAACTCTTCCAGCTCTCTTATTGTATTTTGTGATATATTCAAAAGTCGCGTAGAGTATAATCCTTGGAGTCTCTCTCTCGGAATATTTTCTAATTTGTTTTGGCTTAAGTCGAGTATTTCTAGATTATGCAGTTTCGAGAACGCGCCTGGTGATAATCGAATTATAGAGTTTTGTGTTAAATGTAATCTTTTGAGGGATGGAAAGTTTTCAAAGTCTTTGCTAGTTATTATCGTCAAGTTCGTATTTGTAATAACGAGTTCTTCGAGTAACGGGAATAGCTTTGAAGGATATGTTTGCAGTATCTGTACCAAAGAGTTTGACGACATATTTAGTGTGGTCAAAGCCGGCAGCACAGCCTCTGACAGGCCATTGCTAGGGATGAATTTAAAAAGATTAAATGACAGGTCTATTTCCTTTAATCCTAACGAATGTTGAAAAAAATTCGGTGGTAACACTGTCAACATATTTTTACTCAAATTTAATGTTACTAAATTCTTAAGAGCTGGTGAATTAAAACCATTCAGAAGAGATATTCGATTGAAACACAAGTTCAAAGTCCTTAAATTTTGTAAACCAATAAATTTGAAGAAGTCTACGCTGTGTAACTGGTTGTGGCTCAAATCCAAATTTTCTAATGAAGTCACGTTAAACAGAGCGACATGTGGAAAATCGGTGAAATTATTTCCTTTCAAGTTTAATTCCTGTAAAATCGTTGTGTATGCAAATATATCCTTGTGTAAGTCTCGTAAGCTGTTAAAAGCTAAATTGACTCTCAACAGATTTTGGTTCTTTATGAAAGTTGCCGGCGGCAATTGAGATATGTTTGAAGATTCTAATGACAAAGTTTGTAAAGATGGAAGATGAGAAAACGTTTTGTTTTTGAGCTGGGTTAAGTTGTTTCTTGATAGTATCAACGATTTTAACCCAGGTATCTGCACTTGGATAATATCTTCCCAAGTTAAAAGATTACTGCTCATCTCTAAGTCACTTAAATTTGGCAAACTTTTGAGAGAGTCTGTTTCAATTATGGATACCGAGTTTTTATTAAATCGAAGTTGTTTAATTGGCAGTGAAGAAATATCAAAGTCTAAAACGATGATTTCGTTATTTGACAAGTCTAAAACTTTTAATTTAGCTAAATACTGAAATGTGTCTTTTACCACTTGATTGATGTTGTTATTCTGTAAATACAATTCTTCTAGATTTACAACTTTATAAAATGTTTCATTACTCAGCTTTATTAGCTTGTTATTACTTAGGTCTATAAACTTAACCTTCTTTAAATGCAAAAATGTCTTATTTTCTATATGAACAATACTGTTGTTTTTAAGATACAGCCTTTGAATATTTATCAAGTCATTAAAAAGATTAGCCGTTAACACTTTTATGTTATTTTGGCTCAACCACATTATTTGCACATTTACTTGACCGGCTAGTGATGTGTTTTTTAAAAGTGTTAAATGATTTGCACCAAGCTGAATAGAAACTAGCGAAGAATCTCTATTTGGGAACACATCTCCAATCGTTGTTAGACGATTACCTTGTAAATTAATATGTTGTAACTTTTTAAGTGTGATAAACGCTTGTGAATCTATGTTCTGTACAAAATTATTTTGTAAATGCAATTCTAGAAGTCCCGGTAATGGACTAAATACGTTTCTTTTTATTTGATTCATTTTGTTATTTTGTAAACGAATTTCTCTCAACTCCGTCAGCTTATCGAATACCAACTCATCTAATTCGTTAATCTCATTATTATCTAAGCTTAATGTCACTAACCTATGATTAGACTGAAAAATGTTACGAGGAAGTTTTTTCAGAAAGTTTGTTCCCATGTGTAGTTGAGTTAAGTTTTGTAATGACAAAAAGCAACGTTGATGCAAGTATTGTATTGCATTGTGTTCTAAATTGAGAACAGTCAATGCAACTGCATTCTCGAATGCGTCATCAGATATTTCAAAAATATTGTTCTCTGAAAGGAATATTTCTGAGAGTTGACGAAGGTTTGAAAATACACCATTAACACGGTGAAGATGATTGTGGCTTAAATCTATAGTACGAATGTTACGATTCCTCTGAAATATGTTTTTCGAGATACTTGTTATTTTATTTCGACTTAAATCTATTGTTTCTAAGTTTCCTAATGAGTAAAATGCTTCTTCATCTATTTTCTGGATTTGATTACTAAAAAACGTTAATGTCTTAATATTAGGCATACATCTAAACCAATTCTTGTCTATTTTTGTGAACTGATTAGAGTTGAGATCTAATGTGAGTAAATTTGGTACAGTTACATTAATGTTGTCAGGAATAGAGTTTATTTTATTCCAAGCAAGCCTCAAGTTGCTTAGTTTGTTTAGTTTTCCCAAAGACTTCAATGGGAAAATTTCAAGAAAATTTTCCGTTACATCCAATTCAGTCAGATGTTCTTCCAAGTTGTAAAATGCATTTTCTGAGATGTTTACTATTTTATTCCCTTTCAGGTTGAGTTTCTTCAGCTTGAGGTTTCGGAAAGTGTTTGCTTGAATGTCTTTGATGTCGTTGAGCTGTAAATCAAGAGCTTCGACGTTGGAGAGTTCGAAGAATGATTCGTGTGGAATTGTGTTCAGTTTGCTGGAAATTATGCTCAAGGATGCCAAGGAATCCCGGATCGTCGTCAGAGCGTTAAGACTTATTTTGTTTATAGCTGATTGTGAAATTTGTAAATTGATGATTCTAACTTTTGGAGGGAAAAGGTCCGCTTTTAATTCCGTCGTTGAGCTTTCGAGATCGTAAATGGACAGTGACTGGATGGTTCCTCTTATCTTTGAGAGGACATTTTTTACTACACCGGGGGTAGCACTGGGACACTCCAAAAATAGACCTGAAAAAGTGCTAAGTTAATGAGGCTTGCTTTAATGTTGTAAATGCACATAGCAGAGAAAAATAGCTTACTTACCCTCCTTGAAGTTATAGCAAGGGCAAATTGGGTTCTCTGCTAGGCTTGGACATTGCGAATGTTCTTCTCCTTGCAGTATCGGAGTATGGATTATGAGTAAAAATGCGTACACGCTGCATTTGAGACGTGACAGTCGAGTGATAACGCCCATATTGATGTGACGTCATTTCAGTAACATTGTGCATTCGTTGTCCAATGCAGTGTAATGATAGACTCTGCAACAATAGAAATACTTATGTTCCCGTTTTTATTTTATATATACTTATGATACACATTTTCAGTACAATAAATTACATGGATTTAACGAAAATGAATTTTAGATAAGATTTAAAAATACCTCGCTAAGTTACAATATACCTGCTGAAACAACGAATTTTCAAAGCCACAATTTCACGTAAATTGACATAAATTAATAGCACCACAAAGTTGCTTTAAAGTAAATTGGAGGCCAAGTCCAGTTAGGGGTTGTGGAGGGAGCGAAATTAGAAATCGATTTGTTCCCGAAACGTTTATTTTAGACAAAGCGCCCCTAGGGGGCACTGAAAAATAATAAAGTACGAAATTACCTTCCCGGCCCAACTTTACTCAAAGCCGTGGTCGCTGCAAACTTTACTAAAAGAAAATATTTCACTAGAGCCTTTGGCCTTCGGTAAGGAAGTTTGGTTTTTATTTTTACCCAAATACCTTTTATTATCAGAAGTGCGAAGTTCATTGTTACCCATATTCGTTTTCAATGCCTTAAACTAAAAATAATTGGTCAAGCGCGAGTCGGACTACGCACAGCTAGGGGTTATTTAGTCAGTACAGCTGTATCTTGGCTATTTTAAAATATAAAGTTTACTTTACGGTCGATTTTGGTTATTTTATATGAATATTATATGAACTGTTTACAAACAAGCATAAGTTGGTCGACTACTGCTCGTAAACTCAGACCGAACTATAAGGGTTCCTAGTTCAGCAACAGAACCCTAAAATAGTGACGCTGCACTGATCTAAATGCCCATAAATACGAGCAATGTTTATTTTGTAGATATCGTACTTCATACTTCGTTTTATTATTTCGTTTTCCAAAATGACATTTGCAATCATAGTGAAATTGCGAAATAAAATTTAATCTCGTAGCTCGTAATTAAAAGATAAAATTAGATTATAACATTGCAAATGGTACGGCTACAAAGTTGTTAGTCGCGGCCAGGATTGTCGTAATGGAAAATCAGAACCACCAAAAAACATGCATAAATTTTTTCAAACGGTTTGGAATCTTATCAAAGTGCTTTTTGATCGAGCGAAGCGAAATCTCTAAATCAACTTGGGCAAATCGGCATTGTATGTATGTATGTTTATCAAAGGATAACTTTAGAAGCGTTGATCCAATCATCGTGAAATTTGATACATTGGTAGATAGTGATGGCGCAATTTTGGTGTGACTAAATGAGCTAAAAACGTTGGGGGGTTGTTGAGATATTGGGGTTCAAGAGGGGTAAAAAAATGAAAATGAAACTATTAGACCAAAAGGGATGACAAATGAAAGGTCTTCATTAAAACATTTAGACTACGTTTTTATTTTTAGTAAAGTCTTTATAGTTTTTGAGTATTAGCCATAATAAAACAAAACTTTGACTAAATTCACAGGGTATACCAGTGACCCCACAGTGCTGTAATTTGGTATGCGTTTAGCTTAAGTAACACAAATATAGGCAAACGTCTGAAATATAGAATAACTGCAACTTGTACCCCAAAAAAGGGTAACCAATTTACATGAACTGCCGTTACCTGCAATTTGAATGAAACTGTAGGCTAAGTTATCTGGTTATGCATTTCGTGACACTATTTTGATAGTCAAAGATTACAAATAATATTTTTTTGTTTTAATCGAAGACTCGCGAGATATCAGTTCGTGGCGAACCACTAGTATAACAAAGATTGGTTATTGTCATTTAGGTTGTTATTATTATTCTCTATAGTAACGTTTCAATGTATTAAATATATTAAAAAAATAATCATGTATTTTTTTCATAATTAGGTATATTTATTGTTTTCTATAAACAGTGCATAGTTAGTTATAATTCATATTTTTTGTAACTTAATATTAACATTCGCCCCTCTTTCTTTATGAGGAGAATTTACTCCTCAGAAATAAGCTCATAAAGGGCACAACGTTTTATATTCATGTATTAACATATAGATACCACTTAAGTGGCAAACAAGCATGCGGTCCACCTGATGGTAAGTGGTTACCGTAGTCTATGGACATTTATCAAAAAACCGGCCAAGTGCGAGTCGGACTCGCGCATGAAGGGTTTCGTACCATTATCTATAAAAACGGCAAAAAAATCATGTCTGTTGTATGGGAGCCCCACTTAAATATTTATTTTATTCTGTTTTTATGTTATTGTATGTGCTGTTATAGCGGCAACAGAAATACATCATCTGTGAAAATTTCAACTGTCTAACTATCACGGTTCATGAGATACAGCCTGCTGACAGACAGACAGACAGACAGACGGATGGACAGACAGATAGCGGAGTCTTAGTAATAGGGCCCCGTACCCCTTTGGGTACGGAACCCTAAAAACATTGGGAAAAAATACCATCTAAAATTCTTGAGATTCAGATATCAACCGTAAATGTTAAAAAGCCGAGCTTAAAGCATTTCTATTCGTCGGAAATTCATATTACGGCAATCCAACAGAAGTGGAAGTTGCGACGGGGCCATTTATTACATGATTATTCCGAAATCACAATATAATTAGGGTAAAGCCGCAGGTCATCATCATCATGGCTGACTCAATCCACATCTGATTTGAGTCAGAAGTTTAATGTTTCTGCAGGATTTCTACATGTCAACTATGCAATAGTCCTGCGTCGTAAAAGGACGATTTATTTTGAAAATCGGTGATTGGTTGGGTCCGTCTTATGCGCTGGAAAAACTAAAAAAGCTGTAAAAAGTTACATAAAACATAGAAATTATGATGAGAACAATTGCAATTGCTGCAATTAAAAACA
Source organism: Philereme transversata (assembly GCA_963924445.1). Taxonomy (NCBI): domain Eukaryota; kingdom Metazoa; phylum Arthropoda; class Insecta; order Lepidoptera; family Geometridae; genus Philereme; species Philereme transversata. Next base: position 14,704,725 of record OZ004353.1, read on the forward strand.
GATGTTTTTTTATTCATCTTGAATTATGCATTATTATGGTATTTGGTAATTAAACTAAGCCAGTATGTGAATATATACTCAATTAAAAATGTTGTTTATGCGACTGGATGCTATTTAAACACGCTTAATTTGTGTTTAAGAGTCCTTTTTATTTGGTTTTAATAATATCAACATATTTCTCTTTGCTCTTCTCATTCAAGTAGGGAGAACAAAATAAAGATTTATTTTTGTATAATCTGTAGCAAAGCAACAAACATGACCTCAAATATCTCAGCTGTTCTGTTTTCTCTGTGACAAAGCGCGTACGATTCATCATTATTAATCTTCTAATTAAATTTTATTGGCAATAATATTTTGTGGATGATGCTAATTCCCTCATTTTTACAAACATACACAAAATTTGTACATTTAATGCATACACCAATAAACATGCCAAATAGGACGTAAAAATGGCGCTGTAGTATGAAACAGGCTGTTGATTTGTCAGCAGATATGGAGTGCCAACAAGTCTTGCTACTGCCAAGAAATTAACAAAGAATTCCATTTGAGGAATTATTTGCCAATAGTACACGCGCATTCGATGCATTACATTGTTTCTTATTTTACTTTACATGATTTATTTTAATCATTTCATGTGTAACATGTTTCCTCTCAGTTTGTGGAAATGATTATGGCAAAAGGGACGGAAATGTGTAACAGGAATCCAGGGAAGTGCGCGCTATTTAATTTGATCAATGAGCGAGCGCGGTGTTCAGATGTTACACATCATATGCGACTACTGTAAGGCTCGTAGTTTTTTTATAAATACGAGATTGGTTACGTATCCTTTTGTCGGTGTTATGACCGTCAATGTTTCGTATCAATTCATATAATCCCGTACTTTTAATAATGATTGTTTCTTCCTCTGTTTAATTTTTGGCTTCAATTAATATTTTTTTATGCGTTTAAAAATATCATTATTTTTTTTGTTCACTAAAAAATATTATTAAGAAAGAGAGCATTGAAAATCTGTCCGACTGCTAATGAGTCTAATTATTTCAGAAAGTCTAAAATATGACACATTAGCATTTACGTCTTAGGTTGTAGATTATTTATTTGTTTGTCTGTCCATTATTTTGTTTGTGGTCGCGGAACTAAATTATAGAGGATTTAAGAGGAGTATTAGAAATCAAATGTGCTTGAAATCAGCAAGTCAACGGTTAAATCTGTCAAAAAAACTACCCCAGGTTGCGGGACAAAAAATATTTAACAAACTTCCATTGAATATTAGACGAACAACTTGTGATACATCTTTTTTCAATAAAGTTAAGCAAATCCTTCTTGACGAACCCATATATAATGTGAGCGAATTTATTAGAAACGATTATAGGCATTTATGTGAACTTAAAAATAAATCAGTGAACAATGATATTTGATGATTAGGTATATATGACATTTTGATATTGATCTATTTATTTTAAAATTTTTTTTATTCTTTAAGTGACGAAGCCCCTATACAGCTGAAATATTATTAATAATTAAGTATTATCATTTGTAATCATTTGTAACCCTATAAGTTGTGTATGTCGTTGATGTTAAATTTATTTTTAATACTGATTTTAAGATTACTTAAGTGTACATGCACGACGAGAAACTGATGACAGTTATCTATGTTAATTAAGTTTAACAGAAGCTAATGGGTTTTTCATTTTTAATAAATATTTTAATTTCATTTCATACTGACGACCTCCGTGGCGCAGTGGGCGAATAGCCGGCTGAGACGCAGGAGGTAGCGGGTTCGATTCCCGCCGCGGAACAAATGTTTGCATGATCTACAGATATTTGTTCCAGGTCTGGTTGTTTCTCTATATATTATAAGTATGTATTTACAAAAAAAAAATGTATATAAGTATTCTATCAGTTATCTGGTTCCCATAGTACAAGCTCTGCTTAATTTGGGGCTAGATAGCGCTGTGTGAAATGTCCAGCAATATTTATTTATTTATTTATATATTAAAAATTATTTATTAAGTATTAGAATGTAGATCGCTGTACAGATAGTAACCAAACATAAATTAGTTTTACCCTACTCAAGTACTCATGCAATGAGCTTGTGAAGTGATATCTTCTACATTCAAAGCGTTATCATTATCACACTGGCGAGTTGCGAACATGTTTCCACTGAGGCGATTTGAGATCGTGTTCGCCGTGTTGTTACAATACGTAAAATATACGTTTCTTATTAGTTTTTAAAATATGACTGGATGAAGTGTGGCGGGACGTGCGTGTTTGTTTACCTACTGAGTGAACGTGGCGTGCACGTCTTCATATCACCTCGCTAGATACACTTCTCTTACACCCGTTTAAACTAATCCTAGAAGACGCCTAAATCACGTGGCTAATTATTAAGAAGTGCCTAGAACCAAAAACGTTTCACCAACCTTTAGGTAATGACTAGAGACGTTAGGCGTTGCCTAAAGTTACGACATCGATTTGGCGGTGCGTAATGTTCGGCGACTCTCTAAGCTGAAAGATGTGTTTATGTCAGTCACAGACAGTCGCTTTACTTGTAAATTGCTGAAAATCATAGACAAATGTCAAATATTTAGATGACTTTTGCTTTAGGATTCAACTATTAAAAATCGATTGGTGAAACAAAAGTTTATGATAAAGGATAGTTTTACATTTGACGTTTTTTTGTTCGCGGTTAGTGAAAACGGATAGGTCACTCAAATAAAATCAAGTCATTTACCTGTTTGCGAGAAGGTTTACAAAACGTATATTACTTTGCTTTGCTTTTTACTTAGATATATTACAAGTACACTAGTTTAGTGATGTGACATTGTCACTCTTAAAAGTACAATCAAAATCATTTAGACAAACTTAAATGAATTAAAGTAATTACACAATACCGTTTACTTTCTAAGCCAAGTGATACGTTCCCAAAAGTATCGAAGCATCTATTCCGAGATTGGAAAAGTTGGTACGAATTCAAAGTTTGCTAGTAGCTTCTTGGCTCCAGAATGAATTATCTTAATTACTTGGCTTCCTTAACATGTTTTTAAATGGAAAATTTAGCGATGGGTAATAAAACTTTTTTGTTCTTGTAACTTGTAACTTTTTAATTTTATTAGCAAGTAAAAGACGAATAATTTGCTTGAAACAGCAAATATTGTGTAACATTAGCGTAAATTATTACGTAAAACAGGATGTAAGAACGCTTCTAAAGTGAAAGTTTTACTTAATAATAACCTCTTTCTTAAAAATTATTGTTATTTTTAACAGGTATTTATTGCGTGTGTGCTCCTACCTTTCGATTATGATAATACAAAGAGATACTACGATTACCCTTTTAATTTTTTTTTCGACCTATATCATCCCACTGCTGGGCAAAGGTCTCCCCCTCTGTCTTCCAGGACTTTCGCTCGCGTGCCAAATCCCGCCAATCTGTCTCGAAGGCATCGAGATCATCACGCCAGCGTCTACTAGGCCTTCCTCGGCGCCGTTCGCCCGTCTTCAGGCACCCACTGCATGAGGATCGCTGTCCATCTGTCCGGGTGCATTTGTTTTACATAGCCCGCCCAATCCAATTTTAGCCGGGCAGCCTTATTTCCTAAATCAGCAATGCTGGTCTTTAAACGCAGCGTGGTGTTACGGATTTTGTCAGTCCTCTTAATATTAAATAACTGTTTTAATCTTAATTTATATTGGTAATAAAAATAGTAGTGTTAATTATGGAACAAACAATGTGTGAATAAAAATCAGTAATTCATCTACATGTTCGATACCTACTTTCGATTTCTTTAATGATACTCACAATGTGCTACAAAAAAATCTAATTCGTTACAATAAATAGCTAAGGCAGCTAAGTAAGTACTTTGTGACTTGGCCCACGTTGTCTTACTCTAAATCTAAAATCTAGTTCTGTATCGGGGTGTATTGAGCAGTGTTATCGCTTGACCGAGGCTACTAACCGAAAAAAGTCAAGAATTTGCGTTAAAACAGACATAATTTTCTCCTTTGTATATATTCTATGAAAGAGATCGATGCGAATGAGGCCATGAGAAGTATGGGTGTAATAAATTCAAAGCCGTGGTGTTCGTCTGTCCTTATGTTTCTCTTGAAATTTACTTTTATTCTAATAAAATACAGGCAACCTACCATACGTGAGTCTCGACATCGTTAGCTTTGTTAACTTAAGTCAAAGCACATGAAACTATCGATTGACCTATAATGTCAGTTATAAATAGACTATAACGTCAGTTGCAAAGTTTTTCGACATCGCGCAAAAAGTGAAAATAACGGGTCTCAAAAATTTTTAAATTAAATCTAGTCGTATTCATGTTTCAATATAATCTTGATATTGATTGATGGAAAATACTTTATCGCATTTATAAAAATAGTACAAAGGCTAACTTATTGCTAACGAGCATTCTCTTCCAGATAACCTTTGTTATTGAAGATATTGTTATTCTTTGTGTAAGTGAGATCTGGAAATACCGCGAGTGGCAGTACATAATAGAAGAGGTCAAAACCCACAAGGAGTTATAGTGCCAAAGGAAGTAATAGTCTAAGGTGCGTCGCAAACTGGTAAGTCGAGGCGAAGACGCGGCGGCGTTGCGGCACGGTCGAGACGTGGTCTCTATGAAGAGTCGAGGCGCGGGCGCGGGCCTGTAAACACACCTCTACCTCACTACGCATGCACGAAACAAAATGACAAAACGGCGGTGGAGTCGCGTCGCGGTCAGGCACATCGCCCCCGCCGCTTCCCCACCTGGACTCCGCACCGCCTCAAAATCGCCCGTGCCGCGACTCTACTAAATGAGCCCACTTAATTCTAAAGAAAATGTAGATGCGGCGTGCAGCTTGTGCGCCCGCGCCGCGACGCCGCCTCGACTCTGGCTCGTGTGAGCGACGCGCCTAATACCCGAAGTAAAATCGTCCTTTTATTTTACCTTGTCCTTGTCCATCTACTTGCTTGATGATAATAGATATGAACAAATATTATTAGCCTACCCATTTATTATATTAACATTATATTTGACACATGTATAAATAAAAAAAATTGGATAAAAACCTGTAATATAAATATTATTTCCATTCATATTTCATTTCCAAAAATTCCTACACTAAAAAGTATTTGATCTGGACCTGATCTTCATCACGCATAGTTAAAATGAACCAGCTTTCTATTTAAAGAAAAACTGCTTCTGATCGGTCCATAAGTTTGGAAACTACGATGCCACAGACAAACAGGCATAGGTGTCAAACATATAACATCCCTATTCATGCGTCACGTATTAAAAAAATTTTGTCATCCGGCAAGCAGATAGATCGGTAAAGTGTGATGCTACTTCAGATCTTTTTTTTAATCTGGATAGATCTTCGTTTGACCATATGGTCAAACGTAAAGTAAGTATCTCACTTGATGGTAAGCGATCATGTGGTCTAAGATGAAGCACGAAGATCTAGAAGGAACCTATTTACTCCTACCTTGAAGAGGCTCGGTTGTATTCTTTAAGAAAAACAAAAACGACGACGTCGGTAAAGTGTTCCATATCTTACAAGTAGCTGCAGGTTCTACGCATCAAGAACGTAGAACCAAAATGGTGTGTGCGAATGTGGTGTAGATATTGTACTATTAGTAATATCTTGTATTCAAGTAAAATATTTATCTACTCGAGTATACTCGTAAACAAAGGATGAGCTAATTATATGTATGATATCCCTCTGTGACGCCGCAGTTAGGCCACGAGGAAATTTTATTTCTCGTGACCAGTAAAGCAACCTAGTTTGTCAGCGAGGAAACGCCCAATGCAACAACTGACGTAACTGTCTGGTGATGCTGTCTCTGAAGCTATAGATAGAGCATAGCACCAAGTCGACTAAAGCTAAAATTACTAGAATTGGGGTACACGTTTCTGAATTTATGTTTAAATAATTAAATTTATTAACTTGTATTCTTTGCGTTAATTTATGCTTGTATTTCACTGTGTTTGTTTCCACGATCCTTAACTTTCGGTTAGCTAACCACAACAGAATTTCAGCGTTTGTTGTGGCTCCAACAACTCTACTTTACCATAGTTCTCAGAATCAAATTAGAGGATTAATGACTGATGTTTACCTTGGAAATAACAACAACAGTACTATAGCTACAGGAACTCTTTGCGATAGATTTGATGTTAACTACAAAATACAAATAAATTGTTATAGGATGGAAGTTTGAGATCGCAGCTACTGATTTTAAAGGGTGTATGTACGTTAAATTCAGTTGATCTCTGGGAGACCTTATCCGCAAAAAGATAGAATGGAACAAAAATAAATGGATGTATAATAACTAGCTGTTGCCTGCGACTTCGTACGCGTTACACTACTAAATGTGTAGGTAACCTCGCTGTTGCAACTTGACTTGACACCCCATTTTTATTCTTTGGGATAAAAGGTAGCCTATGTGGTAATCCGGATTATAATCTACATATAAACCAAATTTCATCGAAATCGGTTCAGCCGTTACGACGTGAGTGAGTAACAAACAAACAAACAAACATCCAAACTTTCACAATTATAATATTAGTGTGATTTATCTCCGTGTATTTTGTTTCTAATAATCTCTAGTAATCATTTTTATAATAATTTTTCTTCAATTTGATTTCTTCAAAGTTCGCATTGGTCTCCGGTATTGAAAAACGTTTTCTTGTAGCTATAGCTTTACGCCTGTATTTATGGATGAAATCAAACGTTTCTTTTCAAAGCAGTAGCTTGACAGCCAGCGATTACAATTTGCAAAAAAAACCTGTCTGCCTTTCCAGTCATGAGATACATAATCAGAGGGACCATAAACTCTTCTTTAATCTTAAACTCTTTCAAAAGGTTACATTAACATTGTATAGTCTGTGTTTTTCTAGGGCAAAACACATCATCTAAAATTAAATTCATATTATAACACACATTTATTTATTTAAATTAAGTCTGTATACTTGCTGCGGTATAAAAGCCTCTGAAAACCAAACGAAATATTAAAAAAATTATAACAACATTAAGCTTTGTTGAATAAAAATGGTCCCTAGGTTCTTTAGGTAGTTAGGTGAGACGATTTAAACAGTTAAAACTTACACACCGCCACGGGCGGCCATTACAAGTTCATTTATGAGGTTTCTTTGTAACTGCACTCGCAAAGTGGGTATTAGGTATCGAGCAACCGCTGGAGAATTATGACTTCCTTTACTTTCAAGTAAAAATAGGAGATTTCAGTTTAAGTGCGCAGAGTTGAAAGGTGTGCATTTAAGTAACCGATTATTATGATTTGAAGATTGGATTTTGTATACAATGAGTGTGGTATAAAACAGGATGGATAGGGATAGTTAGTACAATGTTTTGAATGAAGGTATACGTATCGGCCTCGATTTGCGCAATAATTCTAAATAACTAGTGTTTCGCTCCGAACTGAGATCTTGCGAGTCTCACATAAAAACAAAAAAATATTATTTGTACCTAATCTTTGACTATCAAAATAGTGCCAAGAAATGCATAACCAACTAACTTGACCTACAGTTTCATTCAAATTACATGTAACTGGAGTTCATGTTAATTGGTTTTCCTTTTTTGGACAAGAAATTGCAGTTACTGTGGATTTCAGACTTTTCACTATATTTTTGTCACTAAAGCTACACGCATACCAAATTTCACCACTGTGAGGTCACTGGTGTACCTTGTGAATTTTGTCAAATTTCAGTTTTTATTATAACTAATAACTTAAAAACTACAAGGGTTTAAACCCAAAATAAAAACGGGGTCGAAATATACTTACAAAGACCTTTTATTAAACGTGCCACTTGCCTAGATAGTCCTATTTTTTTTACCCTCTTGAACCCCAATATCACACACAACATGGTAACACCAAAATTGTGCCATCACTACCTACCTATATACCAAATTTAACGATGATCGGATAAATACTTCGAAAGTTATCCTCGGACAAACAAACATACATACATACAATGCCGATTTGCCTAAGTTGATTTCGAGATCACGCTCTAATACTATAATAACTGACTAAAAATTTAAATTTAACCAACATGAATAAACGCAAAACGCGAATAAGGTATGGTTTGGATAACACACAAACTGTATGTAACGCCAAAGCACATCACACACTGATGAAGATACTATAATTCATCTTCGGCTTGCGGAAGTATGACCATGTGTCCGAATTTCGCAGTAAGCTCAAGTGGCTACCAATACGCCTTCGCCGGGATACGCCGGGATAAATATATATGTATTTATTATTAATTATTTGTTTCTTCGATAAGTCTAAGTATGTATCTATAAATTATTATGAGTAGTTATTATTTAGATTCATGTAATTTTCATTTATGTAAGTTTTATATTTTATATTTTTATATAATTAGTATTAGTATGTATGTACATGTAGTATGTTAGGTACACCATTACACCCCAGGTAATGTCTACACAGTCCATTCCATCCAAAGGTTGTCTGGTAGAGATCGCTAATTAGCGATAAGACCGCCAATTGTATCCATAGATTTACGTAGTTGTTTTTTATATGTATTTGTTTCGTGGTGTGCAATAAAGTATTATCTAATCTAATCTTAAAAATTAAAAATCTGGGGTTAACGATAGATCGTAACTTGTCTTGGGGAAATCAACTTAAAGTCACCTCTCAAAAACTTTTTGCCTCAGCAGGCTCACTGAGACGACTGCGGAACTTTCTCCCAACTACCACCAAAATTGCACTTGCACAATCCCTTCTTCTACCTGTGTTGGATTACGCGGATGCTTGCTACCTAGATCTGACAGAAGAGCAGCTAGATAAGCTTGAGCGTCTCCAGAACTTCTGCATCAGGTTTATATTTGGGTTGCGCAAATATGACCATGTTTCCCCTTATCGCATCATTCTCAAGTGGCTCCCTATTCGCCTTCGCCGAGATTCTCATATTCTGTCTCTTCTCTATTCTATTCTATTCAATCCCTTCTCCCCTTGCTATCTTAAAGAGAGGTTTGCTTATCTCCATTCTTCCAATACTTTTACTCTCAGGTCATCGGAAAACTTATCCCTCAAAACACCCGTACACTCTAGTTCCTTCTACGGGAAATCATTCACTGTCGAAGCAGTGCGCTTGTGGAATGCTTTGCCTGTGGAAATTAGACGGGCTCCTTCACAGCACTCTTTTAAGCTGAGATTAAAGCAGCATTACCTTAATGCCTAGCTTTCTTGTCATTTGAGTTACCTATTTATTTATTATTTTATTTTATTGTCCTCATTTTAGAATATCTGTAAGGTTATTATTTGGGTATATATTAGTCTATCTTTAGGTATTTATTTATGTATTAGGATTATAAGTAGGTACCTACAGTTTTTATTTGATATAATTTTTATATAGATTATTTCATTCATTTGTAAATATACTCTGTGCACCGCTGCCTATTACTGCTCCGTTATTTACTTTCCATCCATAGGTTGCCTGGAAGAAATCGCTTTCAGCGATAAGGCCGCCCATTGTACTTTATTTAAGTAGCTTAAATTTGTTTTTTTTTAAGTATTCCTGGTGTACAATAAAGAATTATTCTATTCTATTCTAATCTAATCTATAATTGATAGAGCGAAGCGAGATCTCCAATTTAACTTGGACGAATATGTATGTTTGTTTGTCAGAGGATAACTTTTGAAGCGTTGATCTGACCATCGTGAAATTTGATATGTAGGTAGGTAGTGATGGTATAATCCTGGTATGACTGAATGAGCTAAAAATGTGTGGGGGTTGTTGAGATAATAGGGTTCAAGAGTGGTAAAAAAAAATGAGACAATCTGGCCAAATGGGACGTTTAATGTCTTTATGTGTACATTTTGAGCCCATTTTTATTATTAGTTTAAGCATTGTAGTTTTTTAGTTATTAGCATAGTAAAAGCTAGAATTTGAGGAAATTCACAGGGTACACCAGTAACCCCACAGTGTTGAAATTTAGTACACATGTAGCTTTAGTGACACAAATATAGGGAAAAGTCTGAAATCCAGAATGACTGCAATTTCTACCATAAAAAAGTACCTATAACCAAATAAGATGAACTCCCGTTACTTGTAATTTGAATGAAACCGTAGGTTAAGTTAATTGGTCATTCATTTCGTAGATACTTTTACACACTATTTAATTTTAATAGGTAAAGTTTTTTTTTGTTTTTACGGGAGACTCGCGAGATCTCAGTTCGGGGCGAACGACTAGTATTTAATGTTAAGATAAATTATCGCTTGCCATATTATAGGTACAATGGACACCAAAAATAATATATATATTCATCTTACATTGGATTGTATAGCAGCGATATGAACAATAGCTATGTTTTACTAATATTTTTATATTAGACAGAGCACAGAGTGATAAACTCGTACCTGTACGAGTATGCTTCGGTAAGAGTTAATCCTAGCATAAATAATATTTTAACTGAATTAGTTCCAAGCAATCTATTACATTGTGCCGTCAAATCTAAAAGCTCAATATTATTTGATAGTGCGATTACTGAATGGTACGCGACCCTCGCCAATGCCACGGAAAGATGATTACATTGACAAATGGTTCGTCCCTAGGGGCCGGCTCACTAATCTGCCACTGAATGTAGTCTAACTAATTGTCTCCTAACTAGTGTTCCAAAGATTTGGGTCTTTCTCGGCTGGGCTTACCTACTAATCATTCTTTTCAAAAAAGGTTACATCTGTATTATATTGTGTAATGTTAATATGGATTTCTTACATTTTTCTTACTTTGGTTAGATTAGATTAGATTAGATTAGGTAATACTTTATTGCACACCACGAAACAAATACATATAAAAAAAAACAACTACGTAAATCTATGGATACAATTGGCGGTCTTATCGCTAATTAGCGATCTCTACCAGACAACCTTTGGATGGAATGGACTGTGTAGACATTACCTGGGGTGTACCTGACATACTACATGTACTTACATACTAATACTAATTATATAAAAATAAAAAAAATATAAAACTTGCATAAATGAAAACTACATGAATCTAAATAAACTACTCATAATAATTCATAGATACATACTTAGACTTATTTAAGAAACAAATAATTAATAATAAATACATATATATTTAGCGACAAATACTCAGATAGTGTTCTCTGAGCATACGTTTAAAAATGGCAAGTGACTTGGCACATCTGATAGCCACCGGCAGCGCGTTCCATAACCGGACAGCCTGCACTGTAAAAGACTTATCAAAGTAGGAGGAGGAGTGTACAGGTGTCCTGAGTTGGAGTGTGTCAGATGAACGCAAGGATCGAGGATTGGATTGATAGAGGAAATGGAAGCGTTCTTTAAGATAGGAAGGTGAGGAAGGGTTGAACAGGATGTTATATAAATGCTGAAGGATGTGAGTATCCCGGCGAAGGCGTATGGGTAACCACTTGAGCTTACTGCGAAATTCGGACACATGGTCATACTTCCGCAAGCCGAAGATGAACCGGATGCCAAAGTTTTGCAAGCGCTCAAGTTTATCTAGTTGCTGTTCAGTGAGATCTAGATAAGAAGCATCAGCATAGTCTAGTATCGGGAGAAGAAGAGACTGCGCGAGCGAAATTTTAGTGGCAGTCGGAAGGAAGTTACGCAATCTCCTAAGAGAACCCGCTGAGGCAAACATCTTACGGCTGACTTCAGATATCTGAGGTCCCCATGACAGTTGCCTGTCTATGAGAACGCCTAAATTTTTCACCGTCTCACTCTGCTTAACGTAGGTGCCATCAAATATAATTTGTGGAAGGCAAGACCAGTCTATCCTCGATATCATCCTAGAACCCCCAACGACGATTACTTGAGTTTTGAGTGGGTTAACTCTAAGACCATGTGCCTTGCTCCAGTCCAGAATACGGTCTAGGTCAAGGTTTATTCTATATATAGCTTCAGGCAGCCGCTCTACTGTATCTTGTGTGTAAATTTGAAGATCGTCTGCATAGAGGTGGTAGGATGAAGTTAATTGTTGGGATATTGAGTTTATGAAAATTGCAAATAGAAGAGGTGATAAAACGCCACCCTGAGGGACACCAGCTGATATCGTGCACCACGATGAGTAACTATCATCAATGCGTATACGCTGACGGCGCCCGTTCAGATAACTGTGAAACCACTCAATCACTGTTGGAGATACATTAAGAGAGCGTAGGGTACCAAGAAGAATTTCGAAGTCAACGTTGTTGAAAGCGTTGCTAAAATCTAAAAGTGATAGTACTGTTACTTTTCCATTGTCCATGCCATCTCGTATATCATCAGTTATTTTAACTAATGCTGAAACAGTACTATGGCCTGGACGGAAACCGGATTGGAAAGGATTTAGAAGATTATTCCTGGAAAGAAAAGTGCTCAGTTGCTTATGAACAAGACGTTCCAGGACTTTGGATAGGAAAGGAAGAATAGAGATTGGACGGAAATCTGAGAAAGAAGCTGGATTATTCTTTTTCGGGAGAGGAGTGACTTGAGCTTCTTTCCAGAAAGTAGGGAAAACACAGTTGGTAATAGAGGAGTTAAGGATGTGACAGATTATTGGGACAATTTGATCGAGGATAGGAATAATCATATTCCGACTTATACTGTCGTTGCCGATGGCATTAGACGAAATAGATGCAATGCTCTTCTTAACATCACAATCAGTGAATTGATTTAAATTGAAAGATGAATAGTCAGGAGTTGGAATAGAAGAAAGATGTTGCAATGTTTGTGATTTCGCGTGTACGTCGAAATTAGAAGATGATGTGAAGTGCTGATTTAATGAATCTAAATTAATATGTTGAGGAATTTTATCTTGTTGACGTGACTTTCCAATTCCCAATGACCGGAGGAACTTCCAAACCTTAGCAGGATCAGAGTCCTCGACTGATTTATGAATATAACGGCGTTGCGCGTCCCTACACACTCTATTGCAGCGATTACGACATTCGATATATTTTTCCTTATTAATATCGGAATTCCGGCTTTTGAGCTTTGCCTTTGCTACTAGCTTTTTATGCATGACGGCTCTTAGTTCAGGTGTAATCCAAGGAGCTGGTAGGTGCTTGAGCTTAATCTCCCTAAGTGGTGCATGTTGGTCAAACAGTTTGGTAATTAGTGCATTAAAAGCTTCCACTTTGCCATCGACTGTTAATTCATCGAAAACTGGCGACCAGTCTACAGAATTGGCATCACGTTGCAGATCTTCTAGCTTCATGCCACTAAAATTTCGCTGAAGAATAATTTTGGGCTTGTCTTTAGGTGGTCGTATTTTATACGAGAGATACAATAGGTCATGGTTACCTATAATTCATTTGAGAACTACCGTAAACTGATCAAAGTTCGAAAATATTAAACCGTTATGCCTTGTCCCCGAAATAATAAAACTGTTTTCATATATCTCGCCACAAAAAATGAACCAGTAAAAGATTTTTGCTTGTTTTACAGCTCAAACCCCAAAACCATTAAAAAGAACTTGCAAGGGTTAAGCAGCTGAGGAAATGACAAAAAAACGAGCAAGATATGGCAAACTGTTTTACCAAAGTAGATTTTATTTCCTTGCTATCTTTTCAGGCTGAGAAAGAATTTCACTGCGATTATTAGTATTCCACCTTCGTAGTGACACAGTTGTTACGTCTTTGTGCTCGGTGAATTCACAAAATTGATTCACGTCGTGTACTACCAAAATGTATGAACTTGTTTACCTCCGTCAAAATAAACAAGTAAGGCTTCTTAAGTAGTTCAACGGATTTCGTGTAGCTATGAAATCAAAATAACATTTTTATTAAACATTCAGAGCAAATACAAAGACAAGTATCTGCCACTCCCATATTTCTAGATTAATTGATAAGAAAGATCTGGATTTGTTTTGGAATCGTCTGATTTTCTTACTTTCTCTGTAAGCTATTTTTATAACTACTAAAATATATGAGTCTTAAAATGGCACGTACCTAGTAGTCTGGGGAAAAGAAGTCACGAAAATGATCTGAATAGATAAGAGAACTGTGTCTAGACTAGGGAAATTTAATTTTGGAGACTCCTTTATGCACCAAGTCTAGAGTAAAAAGAAAAACACAAGATGAAATGCGAAATTAAACGTAATTCTAATAAAATTGCTATTGATCTAACACAATATGATAAAAAATAGCTAGACACGTTTAACGAACACAAAACTGGGTAATATTGATTCAAAGCTCGGTCTTATAGTCAAACAGAGCATGCTATTGAATCGATTCGAGAACGACATTCGACGTCAAGAGGAATTTTCAACGGTTTCAGCGACATATGCCGCTATCCTGCTAACAAATGGTGCTTATCTGTCACTCCAAAGATACGGGCGCTGACGAGTGTCGAGTGTCAAAGCTTGTCAGTTGAACTATACTTTACACCCATTGCCTGCCTATCTGTTCTGTAGACATTTTCAACTCTATGCAACTTATAGTTTATTTTGAGCTGGTGGTCTTTGCGGTTCAGCATGTAACGCGTGTTGGACATAACCCAGTTTATAAGAGGATAAAAATAGGACGAGTAACCCCAGTTTTTTCCATCTGTGTGCGTGTATATCAGTGGGGTTTCATAACTAGGGGGACTTATGAAATTGTTTGCAGTTTATGGTTATGATAATTATATCCCGGGTAAATCAATAACTCGATATGACAACATCAGGTTTTACTATACGACTTACTACGGTTTACTACTCGTGAGTCTCCCATAAAACAAAAAAATAATATTTGTACCTAATCTTTAACTATCAAAATAGTACCACGAAATAAATAACCAATTTGTGCCAATTGTGCCAATACTACCTACCTATATAGGTACCAAATGTCACAATGATCGGATAAACGCTTCGAAAGTTATCTTCGGACCAACAAACATACATACATACAACGCCGATTTGCCCAATTGATTTTTGAGATCTCGCTTCGCGCGATCAATAATATTCTCTTATGCTTAGTGTTTGTAAGAAACTATGCTTAATAATTTCTAATTAAAGTAATTTACTTATATATGTAACACCAGGCAGAGCTATTCTCTTTAGTTATACTATAAAAAAACTATAAACTGATAAGTAACTAGGAAGTTTTACAAATATCACTGGCGAAAGGAATTTGATCAAAGAAAAAGTATGTCAGATGTATTAGCTTTCAGAAAGTTTGGTTATACTGCGGATGAAAAGTTTTCCAAGCGATCTAAATAAACCGACAAACCGGAAATTCATTACCGCTCAAGAACAGGTGAAATAAACTTCGATAATTTAAACTTTATCCTATTTATTTATGAATATAATATTATCTAATTTATGCAAATAATGTGGCGCCGAGTTGGTACTTACCAATGCAAATTGGTCTCAAATTTTCAAGAGGTCTTAAACTCCATAGTTCCAACAAAACTTCACTAAAATCGTTTAACCAATCAACAAGCAAGCGAAGAAACTTTTGCGTGAGCACAAGTATTTAAATGTGGCGCGTTGTTCGCGAGCGGAGTTCGTCAGTACGCTGGCACGGAGCGGGCGAGAGCGGGCGGCTCGACTAGTGCGCTCCCGTTCCTTTAGCTGACTGGAGCAGGGATCTCGACGGAGTCTGCGTAATAGAACGGCATCCCTACAGATTGCTATATGGGAATAAACGCTAATAAATTACGAACATTGTACACGCGTAAGGCGAACGGGACCGAGTTCTTGATTAGTTTGAAGTTAGCCGCTAATGTGTCAAACAAGCGCACTACACTAACTAAACTCAGTAAGCCTTGTGACTGCTATAGCTCTGTCTAATCGATCACCATATTATCGGTTCTACCTTCAGTCGTTATATGGTAACTTAGGTGTAAGTTAAAGGGCAGTCTTTCACTTTATCGCCATCAAGAGCTATTCGGAGGTGTGAGGAAGAAATATCTTCTGATCTTTCTCCGCTTTATGTTGCTCCACGTTTCCGGTTCAGTGCCGGTGTAGTCTCGCTTTTAGATAGTTTTACAGGTGACTTCTCCAAAATGGCTTGCGGCGCTGTTTGCTTGCTCGGTTTCATTGTATATAATTGTCAGTTAGTGTATCTCAGCAGCTGGTTCTCGTTCTGACTTTGATAATTTCGTACAAGATAATGGATCTTTCGGTTGTAACTTTAGTGGCTGGTTTTCATTCTTGAGTTATATTTGGTAATAATTGATGTTACCAGAACGATCTACTTTTCTCAAATATTCCAATAGTTTAGTTGTTTTTACTTTAAGTTTAAGCATACGTGTTGCTTTGTTATGTTAAACCTGAAAACCCCCTTGGTCTATTTTGTATTCACTTGTAAACGCTTAGTGTGATAAAAATGTGTCAGTCAGGGCCCCAAAAATGTCCTTCTCAGGTCATTTAAGTACGTCCCTTCGCTTAGTATTCGCCCAACGCTCTGCTAAAGTAAAATACACTACAACATCTGTTTTTGAAAAAACGTAGAAACTCGCACAGGTACCTAGCTTGAATATTAACGAGTTAAGTAGAGAGCAGAATCGGTTCTAGAGTAAGAAATTGTTAATAGGTACAGTGTATTTATATTGCTGTAAAAGTTAATTAAAAGTCGGGTTAACGGTTCTTATGAATGAGATGGCTTTTTGAATAAACATGGACTGGTGTTTTTGTTTCATCTATTCTATTTTCATTATGCAAAATGGGATATTTGCGTAGCTCTTCCGGCCGGCCGTGGCGGCGGCGGCGGCGGTCTGGCGGCCGCAAACAACAAGTTTCTTTTACCCGTCACATCCACGACGTTTGACCTCTTCCGTCTCTACTGTGTAGTTAGTTTCTTCACCCTTGAACTAATGTGATTGATCGAGGTAGTGACCCAAAGGGACAAACAGAAATTATATCCTTTCTACATTTAAGAAACCTTTTGATGTTAAAAAAATGTGTTAAATCTGACATGAATTCTGTTTTTAGAGAATCTAGATTAGAGGAGCTTTACTATAATTTCCCCTCTATCAAAGTATCATTTGATGCGCTAGATTTATAAAAACTATTTTAAATCGATTTCTCTGCAATTCGTTATTAGTTGTTGGCACATACAGAGCTCCATGAAAACACCTAGGTGCAGTAATGAATCGTGCAAAGGGCGTCAAACGCTCTTTCTGTATACTTGATACAGAATACATACAGACGAAATAACCTTCAGTATTAGTATAGTATTTATTCATATATAGGGTGTATACGCACAAAAATGAAAGGGGTTATTTTGATCAGCATAATAAATAAATTCGTGAAATATTTACCAATGTGAGTAATGAAAAATTTATATATATATGTATATATTTAGTGTAAAATAATTTGTGTTGTTTTTCTATAAAATTTAAAACAAATTTGTTTGTTTTTTCTATTCAACAAAAATCTAAGTAGCTAATGTTTTGATTTTTACTACTTTATTTAATTGACATCACAATCAGATCAATTAATAGCAAATTATATAGGTGACAAAAAAAACTTTAAGACGTTTTGTTAGGAATATTACGCTTGTGGCTTCTCCATTATTGATCCTCAAAGATTCTGTTTCTTAATTTTTGACTTGTAGGGGTTTTGTTATTTTTAGTATAAAAACCCAGTGCACTCTTTAGGATGTACACAGTAGTTCACGATAACTTTAAGTATTTTTAAAGCAAGTGACTTTCATTAGTAATAATATGCAAATGTGGCAGTCGCAGGTGGAAGCCGAGAGCCATTAAAATTGTACGGCTGCCTGCTAAATTAAACGCACCAAGAAATTTTATTGAAAAATATGAAATGGAATAGCGTCTATTATTTAATTTACTGCTTTGAGTTATATCACCATAGACCATAGTTACTTATAAACAATTAAAATACATAGTGAAATTACCACAAAATCACCACAAATCAATAAATTTTCTCCCTTCTACCACCAACCCCTATTTTTAATAGTGATATTAGTACTATTATAATGTTCTACTTTTAATATTTAGTTGATTAGGGTACGTGCACAGATAATTACATTTATAAATTTTATAAATATTGGTGGACATTTCACACAGCGCCATCTACAGCCAAACTAAGCAGAACTTGTACTATGGGAACCAGATAACTGATAGAATACTTATATACTTTTTTTAGTAAATACATTCTTATAATATATATAGAATAAGATCCAGACCCGGTACAAATATTTGTAGATCATGCAAACATTTGTCCCGCAACGGGAATCGTACCCGCTACCTCCTGCGTCACAGACTGTGCCACGGAGGTCGTCTTACATTGAAAAAAAAAATGAATTTAACTGCAATGAAATGAAATTTATTAAACTTTAACAGACTTTAAATAAACAGAAACAATCCTAGATTTAATTATCGTTAACATAGACGCTGGTCGGATATTATTAGTATCCAAACTAGGTAAACCTGTTACGAATGTTACCTGTGGTAAACTAATGCCCTCCATCAGGCTTGATAGTATATAAAATAATTACTAGAAACATTCATAGACAAAATAATAATAATAATATGCACTTAAAAAGAGATTTGAATAGAATTTTGGAAGTTATAGGTACATACAAATTATAAAATAATAGGTCTTTACCTATGAAATTGCCGTTCCTCAGTACTGGTCATTTCAAATAAAAAAAAAGTTTGAAATGGCTTTGTATTCTAAATGCAAATTAGTTTTGTTTTAAAAACATGACATTCTTTTTACAAACTCAGTCTTTTGTTTATTGATTACCGATGCATTTTCATTACTTTTGAACATTTTTCGTCATAATGGATACTTTAAAAATTCGTGTAATTATGGAATATGAGTTCCGTCGTGGCACCAACGTGACACAAACGGCACGTAACATCAAAAACGTTTACAGAGAGAACTGTACAAACGAACGCACAACCCGTTATTGGTTTTCTCGGTTCCGTTCTGGAAATTTTGACTTGAAAAATGAAGCTCGTGGTCGTCCGGAGACTTTGGTCAACAATGATGAATTAAAGGTGACTGTGGAGGCTGACGAAACTCAATCTACATCTGAGCTAGCAGCAGCTTTTGATGTTAGCATCAAAACAATTTTGATCCATTTGCGATTTGATTTAATTTTTAGTTGTAACACTAGTAGGAGACTAAGCACGTTTAAATTTGACTTGTATGATTTGACAACTTTCCTAATCACATTTAGGCAGTAAATACAGTTAGGCATCGTTGCGCAAGCCGTCCTAAGAGTAGAAACGACACGCTGAACGTCAAAATAGGCATTGTTTGTGAATCCGCTCGTGGAAATATAACGTTGCCCACCTTCTGTATCGATTCAACTTATGTCCTCTATAAGTTGACTTATCCCAAGGGAAATAAGCAACAGTAGGAAATATGCTTGAGAACTCGCACAAAATATGTAGGTTTTATTATTCACGGCGTATTCTATGAAGATTTAATTTGGACATTTTATTTTATTTGCGGTAGACAGTCGCACAGGAGGATAATCTCCTGGTGGTCTACACGTAGGTTATGGGAATATAAAACGAGAAGGTCTTAATTTCTCTATTTTTTTTAAGAATGAGTTTAAAAAAGATTTGCGTCATTAAAATGCAGACAGTCAAACAAAGATGAAATAAAAACCAGCCAAGTGCGAGTTGGACTCGTGCACGAAAGTGGTACGGAACACCATCTAATATATAAAATTCTCGTGTCGCGTTGTTTGTTGCCAAACTCCTCAGAAATGGCTGAATCGATTTTCATGAAATTTTGTGTGCATATTGTTTAGGTCTGAGAATCGGTCAACATCTATTTTTCATACCTGTTAAGGGTGGTCCACCCATTAATTTTTTATTGTTTAGACAAAATTTTTTGTTTTTATTTTTTTATATTTTTACCTCTATCTCAGCTTAGCAACACTACATTTATTGATTCTAAGGTGGTACGAAGTTCGCGGGGTCAGCTAGTTATCTATAAAAACGGCAAAAAATCACGTTTGTTGTATGGGAGCCCCCCTTAAATATTGTTTTATTACAATTATTTATTAAAATTATTTATTGTTATAATGAATATATAACTAACTATTCTGTGAATATTTCAAGCGTCTACCTGTTGTCGTTATCAATATCGAGCAAAAAAATCACATTTGTTGTATGGCAGCCCCCTTAAATATTTATTTTATTCTGTTTTTAGTGATTGTTGTTATAGCGGCAACAGAAATAAATCATCTGTGAAAATTTCAACTGGCTAACTATCACGGTTCGTGACATACAGCCTGGTGACAGACGGACAGACAGACAGCGGAGTCTAAGTAATAGGGTCCCATTTTACCCTTTGGGTACGGAACCCTAAAAACCCTAATGTTTACTACCTAATAAACTTTGCAATCGATTGACGAAGAATAAACCCGCATGACAATCTAATAAACAAAAACTACAAATACTCAAACAAATATATTCTTTCCATCAAGGGTAATAAAAGCAATGTAAAAGAACAATGTAACACAATTATTTCAACGTATTTCATGTTAAAACCCTTTTGAATTAGGGTATATACCAGTTGCATTCTAGTTTCCACAAGATTTATCGAGTCGTAACAAAACGAAAACAAATTAAAACGGGTTAGGGAAAGAAACAAATAAATCTTTTAGGTAAATAGAGAAACTTTTTCTCCCATCTGACCTTTGTGCCGTAAGCGTAAACATTTCTATTTCATACTCCGCTGAAGTTAGTCAAGTTTAACCCAGTCATAATTATAAAGTTGCACCGAAA
This sequence comes from Philereme transversata, assembly GCA_963924445.1. Taxonomy (NCBI): domain Eukaryota; kingdom Metazoa; phylum Arthropoda; class Insecta; order Lepidoptera; family Geometridae; genus Philereme; species Philereme transversata. The sequence goes on from OZ004353.1 coordinate 14,725,421, forward strand.
GTGTTTGATGTCGTTTACGTACCGCAAATATTAGTTTCAATCTTGAAACGGGGTTAATAAGCTGGTACAGAAGGAAGTGAAAAAAAACTGAATGTCGGAAATTCCTTGCGCTACAAACTCTAGTAATTGAGTGCGCCGAGCCCGGATGTTTATATAGCTTGGAAGAAGTTTTTATCAGCGACGATTGGCGCGCCCCTAGTGTCGCGCTAACTGCACTCTATACCTACTTACCTATATAAAAGCCTACCTAACTGGAGTACTGTAAACTGAAATGACCTCTATTGCTTAGACCTGTGAGCTGATATTATCCTGCTAACGGCGAGAACTGTTTGTATTCCAACATTGTTATTTTGTGCCGTGTAATTTTTTTTTTATCTTAAATACCTTTAAACTAGTGGTTTGCCCCGAACTGAGATCTCGCGAGTCTCCAATAAAAACAAAAAATATTATTCGTAATCTTAGACTATTAAAATAGTGCCACAAAATGCAGAACCATAAAACTTGACCTACAGTTTCATTCAAATTACATGTAACGGGAGTTCATGGCTAATTTTTTTGGGATAGAAATTGCAGTTATTCTGGATTTCAGATTTTTGCCCATATTTTTGTCACTAAACCTACACGCATACTAAATTTTAGCACTGTAGGGAATTTTGTCAAAGTTCAGTTTTTATTAAGGCAAATAACATAAAAACTACAAGGTTTAGACTAAAAATAAAAACGGGGTCAAAATTTGACCGGATACTCCTATTTTGTTTTTTTCTACCCCTCTTGAACCCCAATATCTCAACAAGCCCCCCACATTTTTAGTTGATTTAGTCACACCAAAATTGTGCCATCACTCCCTACCTACATATATACCAAATTTCACGATGATGGGATAAACGCTTTGAAAGTTATCCTTGGACAAACAAACAAACATACATACATACAACGCAGATTTGCCCAAGTTGATTTCTAAATCTTGCTTCGCTCGATCAATTATTTTAAGGCGCTGCTAGTGCGAACATCAATCTACATATTTCATAAAGTACGACTCATACGTTTTATTTTAAAGTATGAGCCAAACTTCGTGAAATTTCTTTATTTAGAGCTAGTCATTCACTTTAGATAGTACAAAAAGTGGACTCAATTGATTAAATTTTGATCAAATGATTATTACATCTCCCTGTAGCTTTCAAGAGCTAACCCAATAAAATTCATTTTGTGGCTAAAGTGAATGGTCGTGGATACTGTAAGTAGTTTTGTACGCACTAAAAGCTTTCCCAATGCGAGTCCCGAATGACCAACACTTGGACTATTCAATTAAACTTGTAATTATATTACGCTGTACGCTTCGAATTGCGGGCACTTTGTTGCAATAATTTTATTTATTTTGTGGATCGCGATGTTGATATATTTATCAATTATTTGCTTGGCAACGAGAACAGTCAGCAACTTAAGTTGATTAACAACAAATGTGTTTAAAAATCGATTTTTAATGCAGAATAATTGCAATACAAACGTTTTACCCTAAAACTGCTAGATTTATTTAGACCGAAGATCTCAATTTGTGAACTGACTTTGTTGAATTTGTTGAACTGACTGTGAATTTGTTGCTGACTGCACCTAGGTTATGTTTGAATAACGAATTTAATTAAATATTAACTAGTACTTAGTATGAGAGAAATACCATTAATAAATAATAAATTTATTTATTAACTTAGAGTGTGTAAGTTACAAGGTCATAATTAAAAGATTTTGCTTAATATATTTTGCCTCCTAGGAAACATCAGAATTATCTATTAATCTATGTACCAATAATACAATAAAAGTGTATCTCTGTAATTTCAATATAAATGCCACAATTTAAGTGAAAACGACTATTTATACGATGCCTAATAATAAATTACCGTTTTTAGAACTTATGTTTCTGAAAGATTGTCTCGAATAGGCTCCGAAACGGCTATACGGATTTCAATTAAAATTTTAGGGATTGAAACAGGAATTTTAACTAAAGTTGTTGTGTATGTTCCATTTCGATATCTTGCAGTGTTCGGGAGGTATAGAAATAGGTATTTAACAAACCACGCGTCCGAAGCCGCGGGCGGGCCAGCCTATAAATATTACAATAACTTTACTACAAATTATGTCTATATAAGTGAGTAAGTACAAAATTATTTTAACATTTTTTCTTTACAAAATCATTCGATTATTATTGATCGCCTAATTTGTTATAATATATTGTAAAAAGAAAAAAATGGCCGTAGGTAGATCAGGATTTTGCTATACTCTAAAATTTTCATCATTATCATTTCAACGCACTGCTGGCTCATTCTCTTCCTTTCTGCTTCTGTCGCTCATCTCAATCCTATTTCAGTCCGAATCATGTGCTATCCACGGTTTTGATGATATCGTCAACGATTTTAAGGACTGAAAAATAAATCTTTCAGACTAAACGACCTCTGTGGTACAGTGGGCGAATAGCCGACTGAGATGCATGAGGTAGCGGGTTCGATTCCCACCGCGGAACAAATGTTTGTATGATCTGATAGATATTTGTTCCGGGTCTGGATGTTTTTCTATATATTATAAATATGTATTTACAAAAAAAGTATATAAGTATTCTATCAGTTATCTGGTTCCCATAGACAAGCTCTGCTTAGTTTGGGGCTAGAGAGCGCTGTGTGAAATGTCCAGCCATATTTATTTATTTAAACTATCGGCATCGTTTTTAGTTTTTATGGCTACAATTTTTTGTATAATTAAGTGTAGAGAACCGCAGAGTACTTAAATGTTGTTTAAGTTGACTATTTGAGTGCGTGTCACTCTTTATTGGCAATAGGATGTTGGCAATTCTTAAGACAATTGGATCATTCTTCATTCTGACTCAATTGGACCAATCATCCTGTCGAAGTGCGTGTACTCTGCGTATATTTTATTACCTTGAGAGTTCCTCCAGAGTACCTTCAAATAAAGTGATAAGAGTATTGAAAAGTCGACATTATCACGTAGTTCTGTATGTTAGGTTTTCTGTAAAAAAATATTACTAACTATCTGACGCTTGCAACTTCATCATCACCAAGCAGGCGTTTTCTTCAACTTAATTTACTAATACTATTTTTATCAGAATAAAATAACGAAAAGATACAGAATCATCTTCTTCTTATACCTAATTTTAAAAACATAATTAACATCTTGAGTGTATATTTCTAAAAGTAAATTAGTTTTAAGAAGGTTTCGTAGTTTCTGCGATTACCCCCCAAAAGCAAACATATAAACTATACAAGCTTTACCTTTTTATAATATTCTGAAACTTCTGCTTATTTAATTTATATAAAAATAGCTGCGGCCTCTTTTTGTGCAGTTGGGTAAAAATAGCTTATGTCAAATGCTGGTCATATCTGTAAACCAAATTTCATCTATAATCAGTCTAGCTCTCCGTCCGTCTCGTCGTGAAAATGTACCAAACAGACAGTTTACTTTCAAATTTATTATGTTAGTATGGATAGGGACCCTAAAACACGTTTAACTATACCTTTTTTACACACTATACAATTACATAAATTTACTCTGTAAGACACACATGTTTTATCTTTTGGCAAGGAGTATCAAATGAAGGCAGTCACCAGGCGTGTTCAACTTGGATTAGCAGCTTTCGGCAAACTAGATGACATACTAAAATCCACGCGTATTCCACAATGTCTTAAAACACGTCTCTATAACCAATGTGTCCTACCAACTATGACTTATGGTGCCGAGACATGGAGGCTCACGAAGGAGGCTGTGCACAAAATAAGCGTAGCACAGAGAGCCATGGAGCGCCATGCTCGGCATCACACTCTTAGATCGAGTTTCCAATACCGAAATTCGCAAGCAGACTAAAGTGCAAGACGTCAGCAAGCGAATATTGGGGCTCAAGTGGAGTTGGGCAGGACACTTGGCCAGACGTAGTGACGACAGGTGGACTAAGGCACTAACAGAGTGGAGGCCGAGAACTGACCATCGAAATAGGGGACGTCCACCAGCGAGATGGATCGACGACATCCTTAAGACCGTGCGTCGTACGTGGTTCAGACTGGCACAGGATCGGGAAGAGTGGCAGAAACAAGAAGAGGAGACGAGGAGTTGGCTCTTGTGGACACCACCGTATTCTTAGGTATAACCCTAGATAATAAGCTTCAATGGGGCCCTCACATTGATGGGTTGTCGAAGAGACTTAGTTCTGCGGCATACGCAGTCAAAAAGATCCGTCTTTTTACAGACGTAGACACAGCTAGACTAGTTTACTTCAGCTACTTCCACAGCATTATGTCATACGGTATACTGCTGTGGGGGAGTGCTGCAGATATAAACACCGTTTTTGTGCTGCAGAAGAGGGCTGTTCGTGCAATTTATAATATGGGCCCCAGAGAATCATTACGCAATAAGTTTAAAGAAATAGATATTATGACATTCCCTTGTCAATACATCTATGAAAATCTAATGTATGTTCACAAAAATATTAATTTGTTTAAGAAAAATAGCGATAATCATAATTTTAATACTAGAAATAAAGATAAACTCGCTGTTGCCACATGTAGACTCCATAAAGTTAGTAAATCGTTTAAAGGGCAAGGTGTGCGCTTTTATAACAAACTCCCAAGGGATGTACAAAAATTGACAATTAACAAATTTAAAAACGTAATTAAACAAAATCTTTATAAAAGAGCCTACTATAAAATATCGGATTATTTAGATGATAGAGAAGCTTGGGATTGAAACTGCCCCAACTCGTTCAAAATGTTACAATTTAGACGTAATTTCTTTTCTGTATTATGTACCTATTGTAAAAGGATCATTAAAAAAAAACAACCAGCCTGGTTTTCTTGCCTTTCTTTCCTGGCTTGGTCGCGAAGGAACAGGCAGTAAAATTGACGTTTCAAAGTGATCCTTGTGATTTTAATGAATAAAAATATTTGACTTTTTGACTTTGAAGAGGCCTATGCCCAGCAGTGGGTCGACACGGGCTGAGAATGATGATGATGAAGGCACACTAGTTTTACATTATTTTTAAGTTTTATCTGTCAGTGAATTTCTAATTCTTAAGAGAAATATCTTGAACCGTAAAACAAGACGTACCTTCGTTCATAAGTACATTTTAATTTAATTATTTAGTACACGATTCAATCAAGAGCATTGTTTTAGCGTCCGGGTTTGAGAAAACAGAAAAGTTATCTGTTGCAAAGCTCCAATTAGGGGCAAAGCTTTCTGGACATAATCCAATAAACCTACTCATTTAGTACGAAACGAAAGGTAAATATTTTTAGGGTGAATGTGACTGGTCGAATGGATCGACTGTAGTTACGAACGTCGGAATTATAACAGAAGATTTGCGCTACGTTGGATTCAATTTTACGTAAAGCTGAATAATTTTCTTCGCATAATCTAATACACGCTCAAGCATTTGTTCTTTCAATTAATGCTATCACTGTCTTCAAGTTACTAGGGACCTGTAACGCGATTTATTCTTATGTCGCGTTTCTTTTTTATTCTCGCTTACTCTCTCTGATCTTATTGTTCAATGGGATTCTGGTTTTGACTTACCTTTGATGTTTTATTATCAAGGGAAAATTACTACATCACTTGAGTAAGCTAACTCCTGAGTTGCTCAAAGCAGTTGGGTGCAGATCGCGCGAGATCGTATGACAACTGTCGTAATGAGTTTGGTTTTACCCTATTTTTTTTTAATTATCCCTGAAACACCCTATACAAATCTTCAAAATTTATTGATTCATGGTGCAAAATTTTATCAAAGAGCAACATATCTAAGCGTACTTTAATATCATAAAATAACTACGAAATATTCATAGATTCCAAAATTAAAATCATTTTCTTCCATTTTTCATTAAAATTACTCAAATTATTATCGCTGACAGCGAAGCTGTTGTTCCGTGATGTAAACAAAAAAAACAAACCAACTCTAGGTTTAATTGTAACTAATAGTGAGAGTTGTAAAATAAATAAAATAAAAAGGAGTTATTTCCACTACATTAAACAATTAAGTATTTCATATGAAAACTAATACATATAAAATAAACAAAAACTTAACTAATTCTACTATTTTATATAATAGTGTCCGACCGAAACAGATTTTTCAGCCGAAACCAAAACCAAAACCGAACCTTTGGGTTGCTCTCACTTTCGGCCGAAACCGAAACTTACATAAACATATTTAATATTTCTTAACTTTCGTAGCGTTGATCGGATCATCTTGAAATTTTATACATAGATAGGTAGTGATGGCACAATTTTGGTGTGAATAAATGAGTTAAAAATGGTCCCCACCATTGTTGGTTGTTGAGATATGGTCAAGTGACACGTTTAATAAAAGGTATTTAATAAAAGTACATTTTGACCCCGTTTTTATTTTTAGTTTAAACCTTGTAGTTTTTAAGTTATTAGCCATAAGAAAAACTGAACTTTAACGAAATTCGCAGGATACACCACTGATCCCACGGTGCTGAAATTTAGTATGCGTGTAGCTTTAGTGACTCTAATATAGGCAAAAGTCTAAAATCTAGAATAACTGCAATTTCTACCCCAAAAAAGACAACCAATTAACATCAACTCCCGTTACGTGTTATTTGAATGAAACTGAGTTAGTTGGTTATGTATTTCGTGGCACTATTTTGATATTCAAAGATTACAAATAATATTTTTTTGTTTTTATGGGAGAATCGCGAGATATCGGGGCGAACCACTAGTGTTAAATAAAATAAAAAGACTATCATTTGATTACGTAACAAATATATGTTTTATTCTTTTATGTCATAAACATATAAACTAAATAAATATCTTATGAATAAGCTTGAAAAAAAACTTTTAAAAATGCGATTAACAATGGACGGCAGTGACCTGAGCCGGCGACGCGGCAGGCGAGCACGAGTTAGCCGCAAAGTTCGCTGAACGACGCACGATTATTCACGAAAGAATTCAAGTTTCGACGCGGCCGAAAATTTCAAATAGGTTTTTGTCGAAACCGAAACTAAGGCCGTAACTCGATTTCTTAGCCTAAACTGGCCGAAACCGAAACCGAACTTTCGGTCGATCACTAGATATCAATGAATACCGGTAAACTAAAATAAGTCGGATGACATTATTAAGTTTGAGGGATAAAAAATCGGTGGTAGCATAGAGTGAGTGCAGTAATTCCAAAATTTCCGAAATAGCATCAACGTCTGTACGTGTTACTAGTGATAATAATGACTCACTTATACTGATTGTTTATAGGAAATCGATTTGCATCTGCACCGGAACCGTGGTAATCAAAACTCCGCTGAAACGGAATTTTCATCCTGACTCTAATTAGTTAAACGTGCTACCACATGCACCGATTGGCCAATGAATTTCACTTCTACCAGGCTGTAACACTTATTAATTCAAACATATCGATACTTGATCTTTGAAACTACTGAATCGAGGAGTTTATATCTGAACTTAAATAAGCTCTAATTTAAGCTAAAATATATTTTAGATCTTTTCAAAATATCAATGCTTAGAAATCATGTTATTCGTTAGGTATTTATTTTACAAATAATCTAATGCAGTTCTAAAGAAGTATCTTAGTCCAATGAAATCCAAGGCGTTAACTAATCTTACTCTTGCACAGTCTTAACAGAAAACTCTAGAAACGTAGTACAAAAGAAAAAAAATATCTGATAGCTGTATCGTCAGCGGAAAAGTTAGTTAAGCACTTTTATTTCTTTTAAAAGCTTTCTAAGTAAGCTCGAAAAGTTTTGCTCAGTTAACGTTCTCTATTCAAATTTTCTGTACGCGGTCCTCGTCTATGGCACGCGTTCGTTAGCAAAATGCATAATGCAACGTCATTCCCGCTGTCGGCCGACAAGCCACAAGTGAAATTTAAAGAAAATCCTGTACGATATTTTCAAGGCATTTCTGGACGCATAAACTCATGTTTTGATGCCGTTCAGACAGAGACCAGACAAGTTAATACTCGTACGATTCTTTTTGATTTATTTCAAACTATATTCAGAGATGTGTGATTTACATTTTCCTCTTTGTCTTTTGTTGAGTGTTACGTTGGCTCTTCGGAAAGTTTTCTTTATGTTATTTTCTATATGAATGTTTTTGTATATTCGCTGGATAGATAATAATAATTGTTATTATCCTAGAATTTGTAGTAAATCAACTTCATTTAGAAAAATTATATTTGATTTCCAATAAAATTACCTACTATTAATATACCTTATTTCGCTTTATGAAAAAGAAAGTACCCAACCATTTTGCAACAAGACCAACTCTCGGAAAATTAAACAATTAACCATTTTGCAAAACAATGAAATTATTACCATAACAATGACGTTTTATTTATTCAGTTATTTCACTGGATCAAAAGCAACCGGACTGCACATCGATTTTTGCGGCCGACTCTACCTAAGTACCAACAACGCGCAAATGGACAGTAGCGCACGTGGTTATGCTCTGTGGTTTAATTTCTGTTTACATTACGTGGCAAAAGGAAAATGAGTTTTGCATACAGTCCGTAACGGCCTTCATGAAACCTTTTTCATATTATGCTTTTATATCATGAATTTTAATCAGTGTAAAGTTTATATTACAGCCATATCTATACACACGTATACAATAATTTGGGTTGTCTTGTTGTGCAAACTACATCATTAGATAAAAATATAAACAAAGCAAGAGAGAGAAAGAGAGTATTTTATTTTGGCTCAGGCACGAATCTGTATTCAGTATGCAGTATTTTATTGCGTTCATACAAAGTGGATTAAAATGTTACATGTCAGATCTTATTGACTAGTCAAGAGTCCAGCACTTCATATGTAAGTAATACTGCAAGTAAGGGTGTAGCCAAAGTCAAATATGTTTATTCATTAAAATCACAAGGATCATTTGAAACGTTAATTTTACTGCCTGTTCCTTCGCGACCAAGCCAGAAAAGAAAGACAAGAAACAAGGCTGGTTGTTTTTTTAATGATCCTTTAACATAATATATACATAATACAGCAAATAAATTACGTCTAAATTGTAACATTTTGAACGAGTTGGAGCAATTTCAATCCCTAGCTTCTCTATCATCTAAATAATCCGATATTTTATAGTAGGCTCTTTTATAAAGATTTTGTTTAATTACGTTTTTAAATTTGTTAATTGTCAATTTTTGTACATCCCTTGGGAGTTTGTTATAAAAGCGCACACCTTGCCCTTTAAACGATTTACTAACTTTATGGAGTCTACAAGTGGCAACAGTGAGTTTATCTTTATTTCTAGTATTTAAATTATGATCATCGATATTTTTCTTAAACAAATTAATATTTTTGTGAACATACATTAGATTTTCATACATGTATTGACAAGGGAATGTCATAATATTTATTTCTTTAAATTTATTGCGTAATGATTGCAATATAATATATGCAGGTCTAGTGGAATCAAAGTTGACCGATTTTATGTTTTGAATTTTATTACTTAATGAAATCATTATTGTAGAAATTTATTTACCTGTCTTGTCGTTAAAAAAGTCGTCTAATGTCTAGTAACTCTTTTCTAATTTTTTTTAACCTATAATCTCCCACTGCTGAGCAAAGGTCTCCCCCATGTTCCTCCACATCTTACGATCACTCGCCACGTGTCATCAGCCATCTTGGAATCCATCGAGGTCATCACGCCAACGGTTCCTCGGTCTACCCCGGCTTCGACGCCTATCTGTAGGCACCCATTGTATGACGACTGGTGCCCATTTGTCTGTGACCATACGACTGACGTGACCCATCCAGTTCCACTTCAGCCTGGCAATCTTATCGCCAAGATCTGCGATGCCGGTCTTTGCGCGCAGTGTGGTATTGCGGATCCTGTCGATTATCTTTACCCCTAACATGCTGCGTTCCATGGCTCTTTGGCAAACCTTGAGAGTCGACTTTTGAGATTCTGTCAATGACCAATTTTTGGGCACCATAGGTAAGGACGGGCAGAATACATATGTCGATGAGTTTACGCTTAAGTGATAATGGAAGGTCTCCCTTCTTTAGCGTCTTCATGGACCAGAAGCTCCTCCAGGCATTTTCGACGCGGCGGTCGACCTCTTTATCTTGCCTGTTTTCGAAGGAGACTTTTCCATTAGTATTTTTAATCTATGTTCAAAGATGTTGTCGTTTTCTTGTGCTTTAATTTGTTTTGGTATTTTGTTATATATTATTACTGCCATTACATTCGGACCCGAACTGTGCATTTTTAATGTTGATGTAGGTAGTTCTAGGTTGTACTTGTACCTACATTGGAAGCGATGTGGTAGGTCAGTCTTTTTTTTGAAAAAATTGCGGGTACTTTCTGCCGAATTTACACATTTCTACTACGTATATTGAGGTTAATATTATCAGTGCCGGCACGTATCGTGTCAATACTAATAAGCGTAGTTTTGTAGATGTCAAACAGATGTGGAGACACACGCGGGGATAGTAGCATTCCATAAAAGATCTGCTTATAATATGGGAGCAATGCGGATGCCTGTGGACATAACTATGACATGCAATCTAACCCGTAATGGTTTAGTGGTCTGTTTAAATCGATCATCGTCGTCAATTACCTACTTACGCGATGTCCCTCACGACTCATAAACCAAATTAGTTTATATTACTTGCAAATACCCGCTGAAGAGTGCGGGCGGTGCTCACAATTAATGCATCACTGAGCGACAGAAAGGGATAGAACTACGAAATCTTTAGTCCTTTAAATTCCCCTCAAATATAATAGTTTCAGAGAATGAACTGAAGGAAGACATTTTCTGTGCTCCAAATTGCATTGCTTATAGCATAAGTAGTGACTAAATGGCGACGATCCTTCCTTATTTGTTGGATAAAATGTCGGCACCTAGCGGAGTCGGATTCTAAACTGAGCAGCCGTTAGGCATCCTATCATTAGGGCTGCTAATGTAATTTTTTTAAATTCCTATAAATTTCTTTATGATCGTTAACAACAAACGCTCAGATAAACATAATTTAAAATATCTTGATTGCACCAAACTCCACAAAAGTCAATTGTAGGAATATATGAAACTAGCTTCCGCCTGCGGCTTTGCACGCGTGGTGTGTCGATAAAAAGTAGCATGTGTGTTAATCCACTAGGTTATAATCTACTTACAAACCAAATTTCATCGAAATCGGATTAGCCGTTACGACGTGATTGAGTAACAAACAAACAAATTTGACAACCTCTGTGGCGCAGTGGGCGAATAGCCGGCTGAGACGCAGGAGGTAGCGGGTTCGATTCCCACCGAGGAACAAATGTTTGTATGATTTACAGATATTTGTTCTGGGTCTGGATCTTTTTCTATATATTATAAGTATGTATTTACAAAAAAAAATAAGTATATAAGTATTCTATCAGTTATCTGGTTCCCATAGTACAAGCTCTGCTTAGTTTGGGGCTAGATAGCGCTGTGTGAAATATCCAGCTATATTTATTTATTTATTTAAATAAATAAACAAACATCCAAACTTTCGCATTTGTAATATTAGTGTGAAGTGTGATAGTGTGATTGACCGAACGTTCGTCTAAGATTGCGTGTTGATGGGTCCTATAAACTATAAAAAAATATATCGAATAATGTAATTTTAACCGAGTTGATGCAAGCATTTCAAACTAGCTTCAGCCCGCGGCTTCGCACGCGTGGTTTGTCAATAAACAGTAGCCTATGTGTTAATCCAGGTTATAATCTACATACATAACAAATTTCATTAAAATCCAATCAGTAGTTTTTGCGAGAAAGAGTAACAAACATCCACACATACATCAATACAAACTTTCGCGTTTATATTATTAGCGAGATTAAAATTTAATTTGGTAAGTTTTCTTTAAACTTTTATAAATGGTATTTAAATCTGTATTTTTTTAACCCAAGTTCGAGAAGTTTTGGAAAAGTTCAGGTCAGGGATGAATCTGAATCAACAAAATATGTAGTATGAAATATGTTATTACGGTAAATAAAGCAAAAGATGTATGCTAGAATTATAGCAAGATCCGTGGGCTCTATTAATCCCTCCAAGAATTATGATTGATAGTATGTACATATACCATTTTTAGATGTGAGGTGGTGGAATCCTTATGTCTTGTCACAGGACTTACAAGTATGATACTATTTTTAAGGCTGAGTGGCCTTTCTGAAGAGAATATAATTGATCGAGCGAAGCGAGATCTCCAAATCAACTCGGGCAAATCGGCGTTGTATTTGTGTATGTATGTTTGTTTGTCCGAGGATAACTTTCGAAACGTTGATCCGATCACAGTGAAATTTGATACATAGGTAGGTAGTGATGGCACAATTTTGGTGTGACTAAATGAGCTAAAAATGTTGGGGGGTTGTTGAGATATTGGGGTTCATGAGGAGTAAAAAAAAACAAAATGAGACTATCCGGTCAAGTGGCACGTTTCATAAAAATTCTTTGTGAGTACATTTTGACCCCGTTTTTATTTTTACTTTAAACTTTGTAGTTTTTGAGTTATTAGCCATAATAAAAACTGAACTTTGAAATAATTCACAGGGTACACCAGTGACCCCATAGTACCAAAATTTGGTATGCGTATAGCTTTAGTGACACAAATATAGGCAAAACTTTGAAATCTAGAATAACTGCAATATATACCCCAAAAAAGATAAACCAATTAACATGAACTCCCATTACCTGTAATTTGAATATAACTGTAGGTCAAGTTAAGTGGTTATTTTATCGTGGCACTATTTTGATAGTCTAAGATTACGAATAACATTTTGTTGTTTTTATTGGAGACTCGCTAACTCAGGTTTACCCAAAAAAACACTCCAAACGAATGTATGCCGTAAAGGAAATATGATCGTGTTCCCTGCGTATTGTAAGTACCTACTACTTGGCCAAAGACGCTTATCCAAATAAGCGGCAGCCCTACGAGTGCCTTATGTTTGTAACAGCACGGTTATTGAGTTTCGGAGCTCGTGGCAGTGTAATGTCTGCTCGATGAAGGCATGTGTCCCAGATACGTACTCAGTCTGCGAGTCTAATAATAGAATAAATGAATGAATGATAACACTTTATTGTACGCAATATAAACAAAAAAAAAATACGAAATAGAAAACACAAAGCAAATAGTACAATGGGAGGTCTTATCGCTTAGAAGCGATCTCTTCCAGACAACTTTTGAATGGAGTGGATTTTGTTAAAACAAAAATAATGGTCGGGGGTGTACATTTATGGCCAAACTATTTATGAAGAGAGTTTGTCTAATACCAAAATAAAAACATAAATATATACTAAAAATTTAAAAATAAATGTCAATTCACATTTATGTACTTACAGTATCATCATCGCCTAGGCTGTTAGGTACAGCGATGATCTACGCGCTGTGGTTGGTAGACTGGATGAGAAGAGCCCAAGATCGAGCTCAGTGGCTCACCTGGGAGTGATCTAAGTCCAACAGTGGACTGATTTAGATTGGTGATGATTATGAGACTATTATCAAATTATCATATCATCCGTAGAACGTTCATGGCTAAGTATAGGCTAACTCCCATAACTTTCCAGTGTGGCCGATCTTCACCCATGGGTCTTAGCAACCGTTATTAGGTCGTCCTTCCATGTAGAATAAAGATAATTTTCAACCATTTTATAAGCCCTTAGCTACGGCTCTGTGCAAGGTACACGTGTATGCCTGTAATCTGGCGCTAGATTAGCCGTAACAATTCCATTAGGGACCTTTTGTTTACGAAATTCTGATGGGAGTTATAAAGCTCTAAATACAAGGCTAACGTTAGTTTGGGTAGTGTCTGGCCAATTGTGATTAGGTCTATGGAAAGAGGAATTGTAGAGAATCCTGTACGTCAAAATCAATTACTATGAAATAATAATTAGTAATTTAATTAGTGGAACTATATATAGCCTAGAAATTAGGTTGTTTGAAAGGTTTAGTTAGTCGTTTCAAAAGTAAGATTAGATTAGATTAGATAATTCTTTTATTGCACACTATTAAATACAAAAACATAAAAGAAAATACACTTTTAAATCATAGGCACAATGGGCGGCCTTATCGCTAAAAGCGATCTCTTCCAGGCAATCTTCGGATGGACAGGATCTATGTGAACAAATAAGGACGGCGGTGTAAATCCGATATTAATAGAACAAGTATATTTATAAAAAATATAGATAAAATAAAATACATAATTATAATATATAATGTAATCATAAAATTACATACATATTAATATTATGATACATAAAATATATATTGTCATACCTACATATATAAATTATAAAAATGTTGATGATGACAGATAGTGTTGTATGAACAAGTTTTTAAAGATAGGGAGAGATTTAGCGTGAAGAATTGAGACAGGTAGGGAATTCTAGAGCCCGGTAGCCTGCAGAGTAAGAGAGGTACTATAAAATACTGAGGTATGATGGGGAGTTTTTAATTGAAAGGTTTCAGAGGTACTTCAAAGTAAATGCTTATTGTTGAAATATTATAATAATCTGATCGTCATCAGATCAGCAATAATGACGCCCACTAAAGATTATAAGATAACATTCCATTTAGATTCCCGCCGCGGAACAAATGTTTGCATGATCTACAGATATTTGTTCCGTGTCTGGGTGTTTTTCTATATATTATTAGTAGGTATGTATTTACAAAAAAAAAAGTATATAAGTATTCTATCAGTTATCTGGTTCCCATAGTACAAGCTCTGCTTAGTTTGGGGCTAGATAGCGCTGTGTGAAATGTCCAGCGATATTTATTTATTATTTATTTATATTAATTTGGAATCTTCAAGTCGAGAGTGAAAAGGTTCTTTTTAGGAAAGCGCTTTCATTATCGACCACACCATCATTTACCATCAGGTGGGGTACTCGTAGTAGTCAAATGGTTGTATGATTATAACTTATAAAAAAATCCAAGAAACTATTAGGGGCGCTCCGCTCGATAGGCTTAGCTCAGCCCTATAGTAAATCCCCACACACACAAACCATCAAAAAAACAGACCTGTAGATATACCAGTGGTTCGCCCCGAACTAAGATATCGCGAGTCTCCGATTAAAACAAAAAAATGTTATTTGTAATCTTTGACTATCAAAATAGTGCCACGAAATATTAACCAGCTAACTTGGCCAACAGTTTCATTCAAATTACAGGTAACGGCAGTTCATGTATTTGGTTACTATTTTTTGGGGTACAAATGGTAGTTATAATAAATTTCAGACTTTTGCCTGTATTTGTGTCACTTAAGCTCTACACATACCAAATTACAGCACTTTGGGGTCACTGGTGAAATCAAAATCAAATGGTGAATTTTGTCAAGGTTCCGTTTTTATTATGGCTAATAACTCAAAAACTATAAAAACTTTACAAAAAATAAAAACGGAGTCTAAATGTACTAATAAAGACTTTTCATTTGACTCATTTTCATTTTTTTTTTCCCTCTTGAACCCCAACATCTCAACATTTTTAGTTCATTTTCACCAAAATTGTGCCATCACCTACCTTTGTTTCAAATTTTACGATGATCGGATCAACGCTTCGAAAGTTATCCTCGGACACACATACATACATACTTACATACATACAACGCCGATTTGCCCAAGTTGATTTGGAGATCTCGCTTCGCTCGATCAATAACAGGTACTTAAATCAGTTCATTTCCCGGACGTAGCATAGGTCTTATTGAGTCTATACCAAATTAAAATCATTATCTCTAATGCATAAAAATACGCACTGAAAAACAAATGTTTCAACTAAGGACATTTTTCACATTAACATCTAAAACTATAGTACTGTCGGGCCATCGATCGCTCACAAAAAGGTTTGAAAGTTATTCGTTTCATCAGGCAAAACATTAAAACAAATGGACTGGTTGGTACTTCCATTCCTACGTTTGAATAATTCATGTTCGCAATCTATAAAGCATACAACGGAGAGCATTTTACAAAACAAACAAATTTTATTGATCTCTCAGGCGTTGTTTGTGCCCCCACAATAAAATATTTACATTTACTTTGTAGCACCTGGCCTACCTAGGCTCCGCCAACCACAGGCATTAGAATAATGAAACGTTTGCCGCCATGTAACTCTGTCCTGCTGAATAAAAGATTTTTTCAAAATGTTACATGAGAATGGGTCAGATATGTACTACTTTTATAGATGTCAATAGATTGTTTGTTCTTGGACCTAAAATGGTATCCAAATAGAATTAACGGATGGTTGATTACTTTAAAATCTATATTAAGCTAGAAACAGTAATGCCCATATTAATGTACCGCTAAGATCTATTTCTTTCAGGCTTCCTTTGAATGGGTATTCGATTAAAATATATAGGGTGTTTGATAATATACGCACAAAAATGAAAGGGGTTATTTTGAAGAGCATAATAAATAAATTTGTGAAATGCTTACCATAGAAATGTGAAATTTATTTTGGTATGTAAAAACAAACACTTTATTGAACTTATGTTGTGCTATTGCATAATGCTTGCCATTTAACTGTGTTATAGATACTGTATTGGTGACGTCTCGACATATATCTTATTGTTCCTTTCTAACCCAAAACCCGCAGCCATTTCCGAAAGAGATATCAAATCGGCCTTTATTTTTAAATGTCGATTGTAAGATTAGGCAGTAGGTATGTTTTATATCGAATTAATCAAGAAGACTTAGTCGATTTTCTTTAAAATTTGATAATATAACTTTTTTTTTGTTCGAGAAGTATTTTTTTATGTTTTAAGAAACCGTCAGTATATTACCACACACCCTGTATAAGGAAAATGCTGCTTAGTTGTCTTTTATTTTAAAGGTAATGATTACAGTAGAAGTAATGTTTCATTATACGATTCCATCTTACTGCATCCCTACTAAAATTAGGTCTTCTTTCTATTAAAAAAAAAAAAAAAAAATCAAAATGTTTTTATTTCTGTAAAAATATAGAACTATAACAAGGTTGTTGGGATCTTCTTTTAAGTATATATACTTGTGCCAGAAGACCCCGCTCTTCAATAGCCATACAATTTTTTTTTTTTTTTTTTACAGGTAGCAAATGTTTACATATAATAGGATAATAGGTCATCCAACAGTAGCGAGCACATACGGTGGGTGTACATGGGTAGGATGTGTACGTATGTGTGTGTGTATGTATGTTTGCGGGTGTGTTAGTGTGTGTGTGTTTGTGTGCGTGTGTGTGTTTTTTAATTTATTTGTGTGTAAGTAATAGGGGGTGTGTGTGCGTCAGGGTGAGGTGGTGTCTATTAATCGTGTTGAACCACTTACGATCCTAACAATGTCTTCGACCGCCTATCACTAAACTAATTCCTTAGCGGCTTTTAAAAAGTATGCTGTACGAAGTAAATGCGGCGAAAGTTGCAGAGTAATCATGTTTATAAAGGTACTCGTATAGGGGTCAGGGACGCGATATGTTCAAATGTGTTGTTTTCCAAACTCAGGTAATGCGTTGGTAAATATTTGAACAACGTGAACTCGAAACGAAGGTGTTGCTGGAAGCTCCAGCGAGGTCGCTTACTAAATTATTTTCAAATTGCTTTGACTAAAAAATTAAATAATGTTAGTGCGCGTTTGCTTTTAAATATTGGTTGCTGTACAAGGCCAATGATAGGTCGTTATTTTGTATCATTAGAAGTTTCATTCTGACATTTTTATCAAGTTTTTCCAACGGCTTCGAATAATTCGTAAAATTTGGAATAATTCCCCGAATATTATAATGAAGTGTTTTCTATCAAATAATAATAATAAATATTGCTGGACATTTCACACAGCGCTGTCTAGCCCCAAACTAAGCAGATCTTGTATATGGGAACCAGATAACTGATAGAATACTTATATACTTTTTTTTCTGTAAATACGTACTTATAATATATAGAAAAACATCCAGACCAGGAACAAATATCTGTAGATCATGCAAACATTTGTTCCGCGGCGGGAATCGAACGCACTACCTCCTGCGTATCAGCCGGCTATACACCCACTGCGCCATAGCTTTTTTTTTTTTCGAATGGACTAATCTCGCTGTTGGCCTCTGAGGCCGTGACAGCTTAACCGAACTTTTGGCGAGCGCAGATGGCGCTCAGCCCTGTAAGTTTTTTAGGCAACTAGCGCAAGGGCACCACTTAGGTACGAACCTCGGCTTGGGCTGTTGCCGGGATGGGGATAGGAGAGAAACGCCCGGGTACATGTCTGTACCTCGTATAAGCGGCGACTGAAGGGACTCGTCGACCTCGCCGGCGAGGTCGGTGTTTCTGTGAAGTGTTTGCTCTGTCTGATATAGATGACTCACCTTCCGCATTAGCAGAGGTGATTTCGTCATCCGGGTCTCCGAGAACGTGTCTCGGACGACGGAGGATTTGCTGCGCCATAGCAGTCACGGAGTTTCATATTTATTATGTGCACCGCCAATGAGTAAAGCCCTTGCATGGGTCTAAGTTTCTTGGTAATTACAAGAAAGCGCTCTTCAAATTACGACTGAAAAGGTTTCTGTTACATCGTAGACTATAACATCGCTTACCATAAGGCGAGATCGTGGTCAAACGAGAGCTTATTATTTAAAAAATTGATTACATTTTTCGTCAATTATAGTCGGGTTACACAAGTCGACCGCCGTCCAAAACTGCTTGTTTCTAAACAAATACCCTCCTATTACTGGCAAAAGTTCGTGAAACCTGACAAGGGTTTCATTCATGCGACTGCACAGAATAACTAGTTAACGATTTCGTAAAATAGTTCGTTCAGTTTTACGTGGAAGTTTTAACAACACGGTGATTTTTTGATGACTTTTTGTATAGTTCCGTCGTGTCGTCAACGGGCAAAAATCTAGTTCACACACTTTTACGACTGTTTGGCGTTTCACAGCGCCCGCACTGTTCAGCCTACCATGGACAATATTCTTTTTTTTACGAACTTTGCCGAATGTAAACGAACGGATTTAATACGGAATTCATTGATTTGTTTCATGGCAGTTCCAAAAACTCATGCTCATTAATTCAACCTAAAATAAAAAAGTTATCAATTTGTCAGCAGTTTTTAGTAAATATACAGATTAAATAAATAAATTAATATTGCTGGACATTTCACACAGCGCTATCTAGCCCCAAAATAAGCAGAGCTTGTATATTATGGGAACCAGATAACTGATAAAATACTTATATACTTTGTTTTTCTGTAAATACATACTTATAATATATAGAAAAACATCTAGACCAGGAACAAATATCTGTAGATCATGCAAACATTTGTTCTGCAGCGGGAATCGTACCAGCTACCTCCTGCGTCTCAGCCACGGAGGTATTCGCCCACTGCGTGACGTAGATCGTTGAATTACCACGATTACTGCGTGGCTGCAGATTGAGTTCAGATGGTTTTTAATTCAAAGTAAGTTTTCAAATCGTATAACGGCGAGTAACTTGGACGCAGGCGGATCAATAAATGGATGATTGGTTTCGCAAGTAAATTTTTGTTACTAACGTACTCATTTTTTTAAAGAAAAATTTAATCTCACTGGACATCTCGAAATGTTTTGACAGGGTTTGTCACGACAGCCTTATTGGCAAGCTTCCTTCATACGAACTTCCAGCTCGGTTCTGCTCTTGGCTTGCAGACTTTATGAGGGAACGATCCATTCGGGTAGTCATTGATGGCCGCTCGTCTGATCAATATGACAGTACAGTTGTGGAGAGATACATCTCTAATGCTCGAGCCAGCAAAGCTGAAATTCAGAAGCAGAGAGATGAAATGCTGCAGCGTTTGAATTTGACACTCAATGCCGTCTCTGACTGGGGCGATGCCAATCTCGTTAAATTCAATGCTTCAAAAACGCAAGCATGTCTCTTCTCAGCGAAAAAGAGTCAGTTTCTCCAAGTTCCCATTTTCCGTGATGTACCGGTAGTCGTGAAAGGTCACCTCCAGCTTCTAGGGGTTTCGCTCACGCCTACTCTCAACTTTAGCTCATACATCGAGTCTAAGGCTAAATCAGCTACCATGAAGCTGGGCATCCTCAACAAGGTCAGGAGATACTTCACACCAGGACTGCTTCTTAGTCTTTACAAAGCACAAGTCCGGTCTGATATGGAGTACTGCTGCCACCTTTGGGATGGTTCGGCCAAATACCAGCTCGCTACCTTAGACTCG
Organism: Philereme transversata; assembly: GCA_963924445.1. Lineage (NCBI taxonomy): Eukaryota > Metazoa > Arthropoda > Insecta > Lepidoptera > Geometridae > Philereme > Philereme transversata. Next base: position 14,745,568 of record OZ004353.1, read on the forward strand.
ATAGAACGTAGGGCTTTTAGGCTTATAGGTGAGCAATATATGGCGGTGACTAAGACCCAAAGTCTCGAACACCGCCGTAAAGTTACAAGCCTATCGATATTTTACAGAATACATTTCGGGGAATGTGCCCAGGAACTTTATGATCTGATTCCGCCATCTCCTTTCCACCAAAGGACAAGCAGGCGCACGGCTCAGTACCATCCGCACCTAGTTGATATACCGCCCATTCGCACACACCGTTTTGGTTCTACGTTCTTGATGCGCACAGCTAAGGTGTGGAATACTTTGCCGTCATCTGTTTTTCCTAAAGAATACAATCCGGGCCTCTTTAAGGTAAGAGTGAATAGGTTTCTGCTAGATCTTCGTGCTTCATCTTAGACCACATCATCGCATACCATCAGGTGAGATTGTGGTCAAACGAAGATCTGTAAAGTTTAAAAACATAATTACACAGAGTTCGTAACCAATGTTAGTAAACGAATCGCTAGGGATCTATCAGTGGTCAACTGACCCCTAATTGTCTAACTTGAACACGAAGACGAGATGCCAAACTGTGATCTATTTTCTCTTGGGATATTGAGTCTGAATTTTATTTGTCTTCATTCAAACTCTTTGTAAGATTTTTGTCAGTATTCCTGAACATCAGAAATTGAGGACGAAATACACTAGTGGTTCTGTGAGAATAGTAGACCTCGCGTCCCAAGTCCAAAAATTTATTTGCGCAACAAAATTAACGAAGAAAGTCCAATTTAAAATCAAAATTCAGGTGCTTGAATTTTCACTTGAACTTGAACTATTTTTACTTTTGAGCAAAATTTTAACGATCACTCGCGTTTCCTTGGTCCTAGGAGGTCTAATCTGGTGTCTATGTGGTTGTCTCGTAAACGTGGAGAGAACTGCGAAGTCTGATTGGTATAGAGGTATGAATTTTCAGAAAAAAATTCAAAAATTGGATTCGTTTCATAACTATTTTTTCATTTTTTTTTCCTTTCTACAGCAATCTCCCCCCCCCCCCCCCCCCCCCCCCCCCAGTCCCACCTTTATTCTTCTCTTTTGTATTTTTTTTCGCAACATCTTGTGTAGAATGAAGTCCTTAGTGTGCCTCTCAAATTTAATTGAAATCAGTCACTAAAACTTCCCCCTCCCCCCCCCAATCAAAAATCGCGATCGGCTAAAAATTTTAATAAATCAAGGTCAACTTGGTTGTCAATTTTCGTCAAAATCGGTTGAGTAATGCGACTTGTAGGCGAGAAAAGACAGACAGCCGGACAAAAGCATTTTTTGGCCAATCTCGAAACTGAGACTTCGTTCGCTTGGTCAATAATGGATTTTGACACCTCGTCCTTTGTCTTCAAGGTTAGATAATAACCCCGCGGATTGGGGACTCCCAAGATACCCTACAGAACTCCTAAATGGTAAACAACTCATGTATCGCAATTGAGTTGTTTGGAGTTCACTGGCAATAGTTGTTTAAGTAGGCCATTGCAATAGAAGGGCAAAAAAACGAAACTACCCAACATACAATCCAAAGCTACGGGTAACTTGAAATCAGTTTTTAGTTTTTTGTGTAAAATATATAAGTTTTTTAATATATTAGGCCCTTACCGCTTTTTTATTATATATCGGCTTTATTTCAGGGTGGTCTATTATAAAAAGGTGTCAATAAAACGCGTCGCTATCAGTATCTTGAGGCAATAAATTCCTTCCCAGCCACGTAGAACTTAAGAGCTCGGATTATTTCAAGCCATTTACTCCTTTCAACCACCGTTTTCATAATACAGCTTCTATAGAAGGGATTTTTCTTAGCAAGATTGAAATTTTCGCCCATACCCTTAATAGAGCTAAATTGAATTCCGAGAGACTTGTATTCATCGAAAATGTTTAAAACATTGATGTATTTTCTCAATTGCTTATCAATAAAGCTATTAATAACTCGTAATCTGAATCAATAATCAAAGTTTCGTGGATTATACATTGCATGAAAGTGATTTTCATTTTATAGCTTTTTTCTCATAGACTGACTTTTATTTGTTTAATTTTATTTGTTTTAATTGGGGAAATCGGCGTTGTATGTATGTATGTAAGTATGTATGTATGTACGTTGGTTTGTTCGAGGATAACTTTCGAAGCGTTTATCCGATCATCGTGAAATTTGGTATAGGTTTGGTAGAGAGTGACGGCACAATTTTGGTTCGACTAAATCAGCTAAAAAGTTTAAGGGCTTGTTGAGATATTGAGGTTCAAGAGGGGTAAAAAAACAAAATAGGACTATCCAGTCTAGTGGTACGTCTAATAAAAAGTTTTTGTTTGTACATTTTGACTCCGTTTTTATTTTTACTTTAAACTTTGTAGTTTTTAAGTTATTAGCCAAACTATAAACTGAACTTTGACAAAATTCACAGGGTACACCAGTGGACCCACAGTGCTGAAATTTGGTATACGTGTAGCTTTAGTGATAAAAATATAGGCAAAAGTCTGAAATCCAGAATAACTGCAATTTCTACCCCAAACAAGTAACCAAATAACATGAACTCCCGTTACCTATAATTTGAATGAAACTGTAGGTCAAGTTAATTGGTAAGCATTTCGTGGCACTATTTTGAAAGTCGAAGATTACGAATAATATTTTTTTGTTTTTATTGAAGACTCGCGAGATCTCAGTTCGGGGCGAACCACTAGTTATATACACATAAAAAACTTGTTTTAGCCTTGAAGTCCTTCTTAGTAAAAAGAAGATCGCTTATGATCGTTTCTACTGCGAGATGCCAATGAAGCATATACCTAATCAAAAAGTTGACTAGAAAGCTGTTTGCCTTAAACGAGAGATGCCGATGAAGCAGTGTGCATAAGAAGGCACATATTTGTATGTGTTCTAAGACTAAAATAGTAGCCACTGAGTAATCATATTCTTATAGGAAAAATACTAGCGATAATATCGATACCTCTTCTTTTTCGAAATAAGTTGATTAAGTTTAAGAAGTACTTACACTAACAAAATAAATTAAAGTGTCGAAAATAATTGGCTTTCTGTTTTGTATTAGTTAATTGTTAAGTTGATATAGATGTTGGTTTTCCATAAAATTAAATAAATAAATAATTAAACAATAAATATTTGATGAACTAAGTAATAATAAGCAGAGAACTGACAACAGTGTCAGTTGCATTTAATAATACAACCTGGGTGTTTTTATGTAGCGAGTAAACAGGTTTTCTAGTCAAGCGTGGTCTTTAATAGATTGCATCGACGCTGATATAAAATACTAATATATCAAAATATATAATACCCCAACACTAGATCCACATCACTATCTCATGATATCTACCATTTATCCCAAGACCACTGCTAGCCTTATAGCCTAGAACTTCTAGTTCCCAAGATACAACTGATTGAAGCTTGACTGTCATCAGAAATTCAGATCTAATTGATACCCACCATTTGTCTTAAGACACCGCTAGCCTAGAACGTCTAGTTCCCGAGATACGGCTGATTTAAGTTTGAATAACCCAAACTGATTGTGATCGAATAACATATTTTATTTTATCAAAATTATCTTATAATTGATACAATCTATCATAATTATTGATAAAAAAATATAAAATATCCCATCACTAGAAGCTATTACATTGTAGGTGTCGTGGAAACATTTGAAATATATTTTAGTATTTCACAAAAAGCACCAAGCAACCAATAAATCGGTGATCTCCGTGGAATACAATTAGTGCTCATAAAATACATGCTCTTAAATCGTTTCTTTTCGTGGAATGCCTCTCGTCGGCTTACCATCAGGCGAGATCGTGGTCAAAGGCGAGCCTATAAACTTTAAGAAAAAAAAACGGATTAACTAGTGGTTCGCCCCGAACTGAGATCTCATGAGTCTCCCATAAAAACAAAAAAAAATGTAATCTTTGGCTATCAGAATAGTGCTACGAAATAAATAACCAATAACTTGACCTACAGTTTCATTCAAATTACAGGTAACGGGAGTTCATATAAAGTGGTTCTTTTTTTGGGGTAAAAAATGCAGTTATTCTGGATTTCAGACTTTTGCCTATATTTGTGTCATTAAAGCTGCACGAATACCAAATTTCAGCATTGTGGGGCTACTGGTGGGGCCCTGTGAATTTTGTTAAAGTTTTATTTTTATTATGGCTAATAACTCACAAACTACAAGGATTAAACCAAAAATAAAAACAGGGTTCAAATTTAGTAATAAAAACCTTTCATTTAACGTCCCACTTCATCTTATAGTCTCATTTTATTTTTTTTTATTCCTTTTGAACCTCAATATCTCAACAACCCCCCAACATTTTTATCTCGTTGAGTCACACCAAAATTGTGCCATCACTACCTACCTATATACTAAATTTCACGATGATCGGATAAACGCTTCGAAAGTTATCCTTGGACAAACAAACATACATACATACATACATACAATGCATATTTGATTTTCTATTTTATCCAAGTTGATTTGGAGATCTCGCTTCGCTCGATCAATTATAATCTTTAGAAATACCTCTATACACCGAGGCATCGATGAAGAACAAAATGCTACATTAATAAGAATATTTCATTGTTCTATATCATGTTAGACAACTGTAATTGTATTGAAGGAACTTGTTTCCAAACACCGTTTCTCATTCTCATAGATAGTTTCTCGTAATTGGAACGGAATAACTTTTATTTATATAAGTTTCACAGAGTCGACAATCCTACAATCTTGTTTTGATTAAGGTATAAGATAAACTTTTATTTTTGGAGTTATTTGCTAGACATTTTAATCTATAGTATAATTTAATCTATAATTCATCTTTAATCAGTAGGCCCGATCTATTTCTAAAATTATAGAATTCTTGCGATCTTTCATCCTGGGTAATTATTGGTTAAAATTTGTAGCAGTGTTATCAGTAAAGCACGCTTTATTAAAACCAGCAGCGGTCCGATTGTGAAAAAGTCGATATAATGTGACATAAAATTCTGATACTTCTTATAGAACCACTGTGAAAATAAATAAAGATTAACCTTGTTACCACAACAGAGTTAAACAACTATTTAACGCGTGTTTAAAAAATCACCAATTTTTTGTATAGGATTTTATGAAACACGCGATAAACAGTATTCAATTTTTGATGTGACTTTTTTTTTTAATAAAGTATAAGCTAGCGTTTGACCACTATCTCGCCTGATGGTAAGCGATGATACAGTCTACGATGGTACACGCTTGCCTAGAAAAAACCTATTCACTCGTGACTTGAAGCTCCCTAGGTTGTAGTTATCAGGAAACACAGACTCAGGCAAGGTGTTCCACTCCTTGGTGGTGCGCATAATAAAGGTGCGCGAGTACCGCTTTGTGCGTATGGGAGGTATGTCTACCATGTAGCGGTGGCGCAACGCGGAGCGTCTGGTTGTCCGATCATAGAATGGGGATGGTGGGATCAGGTTGAAAAGCTCCGCAGCACACTCTCCGAAATGTATCCGATAAAAAACCGAGAGGCTTGCAACCTTTCGACGATGCTCGAGGCTGTGGAGCCTTGCATTTGCTAACTCGTCATTGCAAATGAGCTTCTTGGCTCTTCTCTCAATTGAATCTAGAGGCTCTAGCTGGTATTTCGCTGATCCGTCCCAGAAGTGAGAACAGTACTCCAGACATGATCGGACTTGTGCTTGGTATAAGTTGAACAACTGTCCCGGTGTGAAGTATTGCCTCACCCTTTTGCAAGTATTCCAAGCTTCTTTACAGACATCTTTTTTAGGCGCGGTGGGCATTTTTTGGGATGGGGAAAAAACATTGAACTTGCGACACTGTTACCGTTACCGACACCTCTGTATATAAGTAGTGAAAACTTCTTTAGGCGCGTTAGACATTTTTTTAAATATGAAAAAACCATTGATCTCGCAACACTCTTACCGACACTTCTGTATATAAGTATCTCGTAATTGTTTAAGTTTTCACTTCTGTCAGCACTCCCAGGGTGCCATTTTTTTTGTGGTAAGACCCTGTAAGTCTATGTGATCATGAATTCTATGTTTAAATATTTACTGGAACTTATAAGCTATGTGGGTTTGATTCCCGCCGCGGAACAAATGTTTGCATGATCTACATATATTTGTTCCGGGTCTGGTTGTTTTTCTATATAATTATAAGTATGTATTTACAAAAAAAAGTATTCAAGTATTCTATCAGTTATCTGGTTCCCATAGTACAAGCTCTGCTTAGTTTGGGGCTAGATAGCGCTATGTGAAATGTCCAGCAATATTTATTTATTTATGTATGCACGGAAGCTTGATAAAATTGGAAAACTTTTAGTAAATGTTTTCTTTCTTATGACGGCGCAAGCCAGGGGTTCACCTATAGTTAAACGCCTACGACTGTAGTATTACAATTATAGCATTACGTCTCAATTAGTACGTTGGTAGTACTTTTCCGGGCACTCTTTTTAACAAGAAAATCTACTACAGCTAAATGGTCGTAAAATAAAGCAATATGCTACAATTTAAAGCCGAATAATAAATATTTTACATGCGTTGTAAAGGTCGCACTGCAGAACTCTTATAGTATCTAAACGCATCGTATTTGCCTTCACGGTACCGCATCGACTTGATTCATCCGTGAAAGCTAACAGAATCGAAACGAGCAGGTACCCGGTGTATATGACATTCTGAATTGCAAACAATTTTACATTGATGTGCAAGGAAAACGTTGGGCGTCTCAAAAATAACACTATTTGTACTAAAAACGGGATATTTACCATGATTTGAGCATGGCGTATGCAACTGCGTCGAAATATCGGGTTTCTCAAAAACTCACAAATCATGGTAAACATCCCGTTTTTAGTACAAATAGTGTTCATAACCCTGATAGGTTCAAAAGTTATATCTCAAAAATAACTTGCTTTAATAAATAAATATTGCTTTAATAAAAATAATATATAAATATAACTGGACATTTCACACAGCGCTATCTAGCCCCAAACTAAGCAGAGCTTGTACTATGGGAACCAGATAACTGATAGAATACTTATATACATTTTTTTTTGTAAATATATACTTATAATATATTATAAGAGAAACACCCAGACACGGAAAAAATATCTCTAGATCATGCAAACATTTGGTCCGCGGCGGGGATCGAACCCGCTACCTCCTGCGTCTCAGCCGGCTATTCGCCTACTGCACCACGCAGGTCGTCACCGCTTTAGTATCGACTTTATTATAAAAATAGTAATTTTACAATATATAACACAAATTTACTAATTAGTTAGTTCCAAATAAGTCAAACCGTGTTCATTTAGGTTACAAATATGTAGTATTATGATGCGTGAATATAATTAAATATTGAAATTAAGTGCAAGTATATCTATTTTCATACTTCATTGCATAGGAAAATTTTCCAAACAAATTGTACAATTTCAATGTAAATTAATTAGTTTCAGCTAACAACCTATCCTAAAATATATATTTTACTCTGCGAGGTAGATTCCTAGCAGGTTATTTTACCTATAGTTATCTAATACGATGACCTCCGTGGCGCAGTGGGCGCATAGCCGGCTAAGACGCAGGAGGTAGCGGGTTCGATTCCCGTCACGGAACAAATATTTGCATGTTCTACAGATATATGTTCCGTGTCTGGATGTTTTTCTACATAATATTATAAGTATGTATTTAAAAAAAAAATTTTTTTAAGTATTCTATCAGTTATCTGGTTTCCATAGTACAAACTCTGCTTAGTTTGGGGCTAGATAGTGCCGTGTGAAATGTCCAGCAATATTTATTTATGTATTTATTTAATAACAAAACCGTACCACCATGCTAAATATAACTGTATTACGCCAGGGTAAAACAATTGATGCTAAAAATAAATAATTTTTGTCGTGTTCTATGATTTTTCTCTACTTTATGTAAATGTCCAATAACACATAATAAACGCAATCTATCTACGGAAGGGTTAGGCTACAATATGAACGTTAAAGACGAATTGGCGGAACGTACTGATTCCTTTCATCTTTGGTGACAAACTTTCAGACCATCCGTTTCTTGTATTTTTAACTCCAGTCAGTTTTCAGTCGCATTATGATGGCATTAGAGGCATAACCTCCTGTCAGTTACGTCAAATCAAATCAATCCTTGAATTTGGCCAGGCCAGCCAATCAAATAATCAATAGCGCACTATAACTAACTGTATATTTAAACAGAAATGTTTATCGATATGTATAATATTGTAGGTACGCACACTTTGATTCTAATTATGTTTATTTGTAATTTGACATTTCCAATTTGATCATTGACTAGTGATATATAAAAAAACTGTCTAAGTTTTCCTGTAGATGGAGCTAACGTCGCTTTAAATAACTTTAGTCGTAATCTAAATTAACTCACTAATTTCGACGACGAATTTGACACTGACGTGACAAGAGCCTGTAGCACAATTGGTAGTGCATAATCGTACCAAGAGGAAGGTTACGGGTTCAAGTCTACTAGGCTTGAAAATTATATAATATAATATAAATATAAATATCGCTGGACATTTCACACAGCGCTATCTACCCCCAAACTAAGCAGAGCTTGTGCTATGGGAACCAGATAACTGATAGAATACTTATATACTTTTTTTTTTGTAAATACATACTTATAATATATAGAAAAACACCCAGACACGGAACAAATATCTGTAGATCATGCAAACATTTGTTCCGCGGCGGGAATCGAACCCGCTACCTCCTGCGTCTCAGCCGGCTATATGCCCACTGTGCCACGGAGGCAGAAAATTATAGAGATGGTTTTAAAAACCTTCATAAGATTTTTTTTATTTCGGGTTAAGCATGTTGAGATAAGCAAGACAAAAAAATATTTGTTCAATTATGTATTTGATCAAGGATGTGGTACAGATGTACAAACATATTATGCATACAAATATAAACCATTTTGAAGAACAAGCGTTTTTAAAAGTTTTATTTTAATATTTTTTGTTTCTCGTTTAAAATAAGTTATACGGTCGAACAAATGAGAAAAATACAATCTCACTAGTTCGACGATCGAACTACTGAGAACAAACGATAAATGTTACTGTCATGGCTTAAGAAGAGCGGTATCTTCTAATACAAGCGTATTTTTTGGTTAAAAGGCTTAACCTTACGTAAACTATTTATATGTTACCGAAATAAACATTTTTTTTATTGATCGAGTGAAGCGAGATCTCCAAATCAACTTCGGCTAATCGGCGTTGTATGTATGTATGTTTGTCCGAGGATAACTTTCGAAGCGTTGATCCGATCATCGCAAAATTTGGTATATAGGTAGGTAATGATGGCACAACTTTGGTGTGACTCAATGAGCTAAAAATGTTGGTGAGATATTAGGGTAAAAAAAAATTAAAATGACCCTATAAGGTCAATAGGGACGCAAATGAAAGGTCTTTATTAGTACATTTCAACCCTGTTTTTATTTTTAGTTTATCTTTTGTAGTTTTTGAGTTATTAGCCATAATAAAAACAAAACTTTGACAAAATTCACAGGGTACACCAGTGACCCCACAGTGCTGTAATTTGGTATGCGTGTAGCTTAAGTGACACAAATATAGGCAAAAGTCTGAAATCCAAAATAACTGCAATTTGTACCCAAAAAAAAATAACCAAAAATATGAACTCCCGTTACCTGTAATTTGAATGAAACTGTAGGTCAAGTTAACTGGTTATTTATTTCGTGGCACTATTTTCATAGTCAAAGATTACAATTGTTTTTTTTTTGTTTTTATGGGAGACTCGCGAGATCTCAGTTCGGGGCGAACCACTAGTTATTTTTTTGTTAGTTTGCACTATACACTACCCCACTCTGGGGCATGCAATAAACTTGTAAAGCTTTCATGTTTTTCACTTCATCATCATCATCATCTCAGCCCACATCCACCCACTGCTGGGTATAGGACTCCTCGCTATCACGTCACTCTTTCCGGTCCTGTGACAAGCGCATCCATTGCCTTCCCGCAACTCTCGCGATGTCGTCCGACCATCTGGCTGGTGGTCTGCCAACAGTATTTGTTCACTTATAAAAATATTATTATTTACATAACACTATCTTATCCTTATATTGCAAATAGGTTTTTTATGACATGTTGCACTATAAACTATTTTCTAGCTTTGAAATATCAAGAAAAACTAGTCACTCGATGGTTGCACCAAAACAGTGTCTGAATTCGCGTACAGGGAAGTGAATCGGGTACCTGCGGCTTTTGGGCGGCATTAAAATCGCTACAGACGGTAGGTAATTGCGCAACTTTGTTGTACCGCAGCGGCAATTCCGCCTCATATGTGAATGTGACCATCTTTGGAAGCCGCACGTGCGTATTTAAATGTAAATTTGAATGTGTTTCGTAAACCAGACGCATATTTTGCATAATATGTGTGCGAGTGGTGAGTGCATCCGCCCGTTTTGGGCTTAGAATAAATATTTATGTATAAAAGATCTATAAACACGGAATACTTACTACCCTTTTAGGTAAAAGCTTGTCTGGAAGCTTCTGAAGCGAGCGTTCAGTAGATTTTATACTAGGGTAGTCCTTTGATGCGATTGTGTGCATTTCTTCGAAATTAAACCCCATATTTATCGGATTAACTTTTAATTTAAAACCAGTACTTATTGAAAGTAATGTATGCCATCCATCACTTGCGAGTTAGTATGAATAAGATTGATGTGAATGATGACAACTGATGACATACAGCACAGAAACGTAGTCTCTTACTACGTGCTATGCTTAAATAAAATAAATATTGCTGGACATTTCACACAGCGCTATCTAGCCCCAAACTAAGCAGTGCTTGTACTATGGGCACCAGATAACTAATATAATACTTATATACATTTTTTTGTAAATAGATACTTATAATATATAGAGAAACAACCAGACCCGGACCAAATATCTGTAGATCACGCAAAAATTTGTTCCACGGCGGGAATCGAACCCGCTACCTCCTGCGTCTCAGCCGGCTATTCGCCCACTGCACCACTGATGTCGTCAACAAGATCTACTTCAACTTGGTCTACAAGATCTAATAAGAAATGAGGAAATTCGTAGACAAACCAAAGTCTGACATATCTCAAAGGATTAGCAAACTGAAGGGCAGTGGGCAGGACACGTAGTTCGAAGAACTAACAACCGTTGGGCAGAAAGGTTTTCGAGGGAAGACCACGCACTGGAAAGTTCAGCGTAGGACGGCCCGCCACTAGATGGAAAGACGTCCTAATAAAGGTTGCTCGGAGCCGTTGGATGCACGCCGCATAAAATCGGTGGCTCTGGGGGAAGTCTATGTTCAGCAGAGGACGCTGAACATAGACCGCTGATATGATGATGATGATGACATACAAAATGATGTAATTAAAATGACATTAAATTGAGTAACTAGTAAGCTTAAGTACCACATTGATACTTATTTCTACTTTAAGGACTACAATCTTGGAATCACTGAGTAATTAGTTAAACGGCCCCTTCATAACTTTTGCTCCTAATTATGTCAATTTCCAGGAGGAAATAAAGTAGGAAAAATAATCCAAGATTATTCTTTAGACATTTAGTAGGAATACTTTGATACTTTCCTTTTGTAATTGGAACAGAAAGAACAAATTACCGACTGGAAATCTTGAAATTTATTCATTTGTTTTTGTAACAGGATAATAATTATTGTCTTTTGAGGCAATGGATTTGTCCTGGCTGATTTGTTGTTCCTTTTGTTTATCCGTATCTATATCAGATTTTGTAATTTAATTTATTGACTGGCTTTGCTAATAAGGATAACAACTTAACATAGGTAATCTATATTTTTAATGTGCCATACAAACTCAAACGGCTCTTTTAATTTTGTTTTGTAGTTTTCTGATTGGAGATTAATTATTTCAAAATTGCATTTTAAAGGTAATTGCAGCCACCAGAAAAGTATAAATAATTAACAGTTTTAAAATTTGTCCTTACTCATTATTATTAATCACAGATATATTATGATAGATTAAAATCGTATGCGTTATATCTCTCCATTTTAATGGCTAAAACTAAACAAATAAACTTTAGTTACCTACTAAATAAAAAAATAAATAATAACAAACCGACGAATCTTCACAAATTAAAATAAAAACTTAAAGAAACCACATAAATAAATATAAATATAATTTGTCTTATATTATTAATTTCCTTTCACAGTGAGTGAGGCATATTCTCGAAAGCGATCTCTTCCAGACAACCTTTGGATGAATGAAATATTTGTATACGTTTCATTATTTTATAAAAATAAAGTTTTTGCGGCTCTAATATCACTGCGGCCACGAGGCCTATTGTGATCGCCATCTGTGTTTATGTTGGCCCTAGTTCATGTGGGCGTTCAAAGTTCACCACTAAGCGAACGTGCCCATACTACGTAACCCACTTATTAATTTTTTTTTAAGCTTACCAAAAGGTATTAAATAGGGAAATATACCCGAATTTCAGTTACAATAAAAACACTACATCATCATCAATCTACATAGTTTAATAAAATATAATCAGTGAATAGAATAGCCAGAAACAGTACTTGAATAAATCTTAGTAGACATATCTATTTTTACAGCAACATGCCTTAGGATATGCTTCTAGTTCGCAGGTTCCGAAAAAAGTGGTGTGGCCAGCCGACAGATCTCACTTTTAAGATCCCCACGCCCCCACCTTTTCAAATTACGTAGCAAAAACGAGCAAACACTGGAAGTCAACTCTATTACTTTAAATGTAATATTCTCATAATTTACCTTTATATATTATATCAATTATAAGCCGGACCTTATCATAAATATAATAATAATTATAATACTAACACATATAGATTTAGATGACTAAATGTAGGAATATAACTAATTTTACAATGTCAAATCATAACTTGGTACTTCCTTTATTAACATAACACATGCTTATAATTATTTAAGCCTTTAAAAGATATACAAAAGAGTTTTTCTCAGTTGTAAACTCATAATTCATTCAATACAACAATAATGACATAGAAAACTAAAGATATCTGAAAGGTATTTGATGTTATAGCCTCACCTTTGAATACTACGTATAAACAAACCCTGGTAGTCAGTTCTATTACTTTACAATATTACATGATCATTATGTACCTTTATTGTATATTAACTAAATCAATCCATAACTTATGATAAAATAGGATATTAATTTAGATTGCAACACACAGCCAAATAGAGAATTATAAATATATTTATACTAAATCAAAACGTACCTACTTCCTTTAGTATCATAACAATACTTATAATAATTTAACATGATAAAAATGAGCTTTTCTTAACAGCAATCTAAATATTTATATAATACTGCAATAGTAACGTAACAAAACACAGCTATACTTATAATAATATTCAATTTGACATAATAATCTCATACACGCGTACCAAATTACAGCACTGTGGGGTCACTGGTGTACCCTGTGAATTTGGTCAAAGTTTTGTTTTTATTATGGCTATTAACTCAAAAACTACAAAAGATAAACTAAAAATAAAAACAGGGTTGAAATGTACTAATGAAGACCTTTCATTTGACGTCCCACTTGACCTAAAAGTCTCATTTACATTTTTTTTACCCCTCTTGAACCCCAATATCGCAACAATCCACCAACATTTTTAGCTCATTTAGTTACACCAAAATTGTGTCATCACTATCTACCTATATACCAAATTTCACGATGATCGTATAAACGCTTCGAAAGTTATCCTCGAACAAACAAACATACATACAAACATACATACAACGCCGATTTGCCGAAGTTGACTTAGAGATCTCGCTTCGCTCGATCAACTACAAACAATATTTTCACTAAATCTTTATTTCGTTATTCAAAATGATTGTGTAAGAAACCGCTGTTTTAATCAGCTATGCGTTTAGTGTCTATTATTTTTGTAACAGTGTATAATTCAACCGCCCTGTAACATGAATTATAATAACCATAGCTCTAAAATTGTTAACCCAACCTTCAATCTTGGGACACAGTATTGGAGTAAACTAAGCAATTTCTACGTAGAATCAGCACAACATACCGCAGGTACACCCTATATACGAAACCACACGTAACGACCCTGTTTGTGGATTCATATTAGGACATACGCTAGTGATCCTTCCGGGCTTTGAACGGATGAATTACTACTAGAGCACTATGTTGATCGATTCGAGTGATCTGCAAAATTAATACATAGTCGTATCATCGGCCACACAAGATCGGTCGCACTTCACTGGACTTGAAGCACTGGAAGTGCATGTTCAGAAGTGATGATGGTGATCTATCTTGGTTTCAAGAGAACCCAGTTCAATATCCAATGTGCTTTTAATTTTTGTAGTCGCCATACACAACCAGTTATACTCGATCGTATAAATGAATAATAAATAAATATTGCTGGACATTTCACACAGCGCTATCTAGTTCCAAACTAAGCAGAGCTTGTACTATGGGAACCAGGTAACTGATAGAATACTTAAATACCTTTTTTTTTTTAAATACATACTTATAATATATATAGAAAAACAACTAGACCCGGAACAAATATCTGTAGATAGAACCCACTAACTCCTGCGTCTCAGCCGGCTATTCGCCCACTGCGCCACGGAGGTAAATGACGCTGAACTTAGTCGTGAAGGCAACCAGAATTTTACACACATCTACCATAAATGCTTCGTTTCAATTCAATTCAATTCATTCTATAGTTTAAAGTATACTTACTTGGACATTATTTTACCAAATTGTTTCCAGTTTAAATGAAGTAAGTCTAATTAATCGTTTATTAATCCTAATTAATTGCAAAACACATTATCCAATAAAATTAATCATGTATGGTGACAATAGAAAACCAAAGCTAAAGAGTACCAAACCGACCGCATCTGTACTTACCGGTGGTCAATCGCCCACGGTTCAATCTCCATACATTTACTGTCTATACAAAACAACCCGTATTACCCTGGTTAGGGCATGTGCAACGTGGTCTAATATTAGCATATCTCAGCACCATTCAGTTCACTAATGACGGTACCTTGTTTACTCATCGAGCAAAGCGAGATCTCTAAATCAACTTGGGCAAATCGGCGTTATATATGTATGTATGTTTGTTTGTCCGAGGATAACTTTCGAGGCGTTGATCCGATCACCGTAAAATTTGATACATAGGTAACTAGTGATGGCACCAATTTGGTGTGACAAATGAGCTAAAAATGTTGAGGGGTTTTTGAGATATTGGGGTTCAAGAGGGGTAATAAAATTTAAAATGAGACAATTAGGTCAAACAGGACATCAAATGAAAGGTCTTTTTTAGTACATTTAGACTCCGTTTTTATTTTTAATAAAGTCTGTATAGTTTTTGAGTTATTAGCCATAATAAAAACTGAACTTTGATAAAATCCACAAGGTACACCAGTGACCCTACAGTGCTGTAATTTGGTATGCGTATAGCTTAAGTGACGTTAATATAGGCAAAAGTCTGAAATATAGAAACAGTGCCATTTGTACCCCAAAAAAGATTAACCAATCTAACATGAACTGCCGTTACCTGTAATTTGAATGAAACTGTAAGCTAAGTTAGCGGGTTATCATTACGTGGCACTATTTTGATGGTCAAAGATTACAAACAATACTTTTTTATTTTGATCGGAGACTCGCGTTCGGGGCGAACCAATAGTTATCAGTAGTGCACCGCGGCTGGGAAAAGCACTTTATCGATGTTTGTTAAAAGACTACACATGTAACGATTTCTTTGCGCAAGCCTTGCGCAAGCTTAGGCAAACATTTTCTGAAACTGAGAACCGGGAGGACCAGGATTCCCGTTACCAACCATGCTCAGTAACGATAAATAGAAATCCTGAAACTGGACACGTACTGCAAGTCCTAGGTTCAAGCTTAGGTTTGCGCAAAGAAATCATTGACGTGTAAGAACCTATTATATTCTGTTTGAAAATATCATCCTGTTATTGTAGTCTTCAATCACGACGTTCAGAGAGGCTAGCACTACAATTTCCTTGTCTGCTCTTCGAAGAAACGACAAGACTGTTGATATTTCCAAAGTTGTCTTGGTCCCGAGCACGTACATAAAGATTTCTTTGTAGAATAGAGATGACAGCACTGTCTATCTATAGCAACGAATAACAACGCACCCGTTGCTAAAGACGCCTCTCTTTATCGAACTATCTTTATGGTCAAAATACAACCCGTAAGCAACTTATCCAAAAAGATACGTTATAAATAAATACTGCTACATTTCACACAGCGCCATCATGTCCCAAACTAAGCAAAGCTTGTATTATAGGAGCCAGATAACAGATAATGTTTCATTAAACCTTTTATGAGCCAACTTATTTTACTTATTTTTTATGGAATTTCGCTGATTTTATTTTGTTTCTAAATTTTATTATATTTCAATTTAGTATCTATTCTGTAATATTGTCATGAAATGTCGCTCGTCGTGTTGACATCCATTCATTTAACTGAATAATAAAAATAAAGAAGGAAGCTGTTTACAGTACAGCAGAATAAAGTTCTCTACCCCTATATGACAAAGAAAAAAATTTTTTGACATGTATGGGTAATTGGACGATGGAGAATTTGATGTTTATCGTTCTCGGTACTGTAAACTTTTGTCTTGGAAGTGTAGAAAAAGTTTCTTCACTGTCATTTTCCCATTCACCTTGCTCGAGAATAGACATATTTCTTCTTTTTTCCTAAGTATTTCATTTAGACCAAGAGAAAACCGGTATTAACTTTAAAACCCTTTCTTACTGTGATAGGATTGCTGTAGCGGAAATGATGAGACACACACACACACACACACACACACAGTAGAATATAATATAATATCTGACTATGAAATTAGTACCCACTATGTGTATTTATGTTTATTATTCCTTGATCTCCTCTGAATCGCTTTGTGCAGTATGTAGGTGAACATATAGAAATCCATCCTCTGTGGCGCTATGGTCTTACAGTTCTAGGAATCCTGAATATTCCGCACAACGTTCTATTTCAAACGAAGCAAGACCAAGGCAGCTAATTGTCCAATTACGTTTCAGCTTTTCCTAAAACACAGGGAATTCTAATGTGACACGGAAACTCCAAACTACCGTAAGAAACCTAAAAATGATATGTATGAGAGAAGTTTTAAAATTTCAATATGTTGAATAGCAAAAGGCAATTTGTTATAAGTGCCGTCGTGTAAAGTTGCGCAGTTTATGTGAAAAGTTGCAGACACGATGTGGAAGTCTAGTGCCAAGCAGCAAACTTGAGGACAAGTGTTGCCGACGTGACATCCTCCCATTTAGTGCCCTGAAATCTTACCTAGACAAATATACTTGGAGCTTCGCAACCAACTGTACCTTTCAACAAGAAAGACACATCTTTATTCATGCTGAATATGCACATTTATTCATGGACTTTTGTTATACCTATACAGCATTGTGGTTATTTGAACGAAGTGTAACAATGCAGAGAATAAAATTATGATTGAGTATCTCGTTATTGTATCGTTTGTTATATTTTGTGTAGTGGGGGAATACTAAACTGATTTATGTTTTGGTATTTATGTTCTGTGGCTATCAAATAAACTAATAATACATTTATAATATTTTTACAATAGTTTGCACTATGTATATCCCTTCGATAAAATTGTGAAGTAAGTCAAAATCGTAAAAATAATGAAATAGCTACAATTAAATTGACGACCTCCGTGGCGCAGTGGGCGAATAGCCGGCTGAGACGCAGGAGGTAGCGGAACAAATGTTTGTATGATCTACAGATGTTTGTTCCGGGTCTGGATGTATTTCTATGTATTGTAAGTGTATATTTACAAAAAAAAGAGTATATAAGTATTCTATCAGCTAATTGATTCACATAGTAGATACAAGCTAAGTCTAAGTTTGAATATATGTATAAGTTATGAGTAGTTAATATTTAGATTCATTTATATAATTTTTATATCATTAGTATTCATATGTATGTACATGTAGTATGTTAGGTACACCATTACACCAGGTAATATCCACATAGTCTATTCCATCCAAAGGTTGTCTGGTACAGATCGCTATTTAGCGATAAGACCGCCAATTGTATCCATAGGATTACGTAGTTGTTTTTTGATCGAGCGAAGCAAGGTCTCTAAGTCAACTTGGGCAAATCGGCGTTGCGAAACGTTTATCCGATCATCGTGAAATTTGGTATATAGGTAGATAGAGATGGCATAATTTTGGTGTGACTAAATGAGCTAAAAATGAGGGGGGGTTGTTGAGATATTGGGGTTTCAAGAGGGGTAAAAAAATTGAAAATGAGACTTTTAGGTCAAGTGGGACGTCAAATGAAAGGTCTTCATTAGTACATTTCAACGCTGTTTTTATTTTTAGTTTAATATTTGTAGTTTTTGAATTATTAGCCATAATAAAAACAAAACTTTGACAAAATTCGCAGGGGACACCAGTGCCCCCACTGTGCTGTAATTTGGCAAAAGTCTGAAATCCAGAATAACTGCAATTTGTACCCCAAAAAAGCTTAACCAGATTACATGAACTCCCGTTACCTGTAATTTGAATGAAACTGTAGGTCAAGTAATTTGGTTATTTATTTCGTGGCATTATTTTGATAGTCAAAGATTACAAATAAGATTTTTTTTATTTTAATCGAAGTTTCGCGAGATCTCTGTTCGGGGCGAACCACTATGTAGGCGTTTGTTTCGTCGTGTGCAATAAAGAATTATCTAATCTAATCTTATCTACAAGTTTTGCTTATTTGTGGCTAGATGGCGCTGTGTGAATTCCCCAGCATTATAAATACACAAACTGACCTTATTGATCCTAAGATCAGAAGGAGGACGCTTTTAGTGATGAGACTGCCTATATTATTAATTTGTGTAATTAATGACATACCTACTGTATTTTCTTTGGTGTATGTACAATCAAGAGTTTATCTATCTATATGTCTCACGGCACGGAAAGTAAATAGACGGATTTGAAATTAGAATTCTCATTAGCCTGCAGCAAACGGAATCGATTTCTCGAAGTTCAGGTTAGGCGGATAACTACCCTCGATCCGGATAATCTATCTTTTGGTTTCATGACTGGATCTGATATTCCTTGTTATTAGGTAATCCGACGTTACACAAAAACTTAAAGTAAATCAAATAAAGGAAAATAAAAAATTAAATGGTGTTTGTTCGTAAGCGCAACTTGAGAACGGCTGGACAGATTTAACAAAAAATTGTTTGATGTTCTTTATTGTCCGAATAAGGTTTCTAGTGAAAACAAAAACTAAAAAGTGGCCCGGTAAATTTAAAGTTCGGGAAAAACTGAAAGTGCTTTTTTCTATAGAATTTTTGTATGAACCATCATAAAGGCTAAATTTTAATTTAAAATCTGTGCAAATCCGGAGCGGGTCTACTTATTATTAATATTTTTACAATATTGTCGTTTATTTGCTTGAATACACAAAAACTACAATAAAATATAGTTAAAACTGTAAAAATATGGTAAGATATTGTAAATGGAAGTCATAACAACTAATGTTAGTTTGCTTCTACTTAAGACGATATCGCGCCCTTGCGACAAGAACGTGCTATCTCCGAAAACCACTTTTTACATATAAAACATATAAAATTTCTACATATAAAAGTCAGAAACGAAACTGGTGAAAATTTTCTCGATACAATTATTTGTCAAAATCTGCTGTTCTAAAACATTAATATCGTTCATTCTCTGACTCTAGAAAAGATTTTAAGTATTCTTTTACATACTTATGTAGGTAATTATGGTACCTAAATTAATGGAAAGGCATTTTTTTTTCATATGTTGGTTCTCATGCAACTCGAGTTTTTATCTTTTGTCGCTTACGTCATTTACTCCTGCGACGATGCGGAGCGGCTATGATACATGTTTGCCTCGTTCTTCATGTGATCGACATTGCCGTGATGCGATGATGTCACTTTTTTGCATTTCTGGATGCTCCGCCCAATCGTCACATGTGTATATCCTCTTAATGGATCTCCAAATCAACTTGGGCAAATTGGGGCTATATGTATGTATGTATGTTTGTTTGTCCGAAGATAACTTTCGAAACGTTTATCCGATGATGATGAAATTTGGTATATACGTATATAGTGATGGCACAATTTTGGTGCGACTCAATAAGCTAAAATTGTGGGAGGGATGTTGAGATATTAGGGTTCAAAAGGGGTAAAAAAAACTAAAATGAGACTATCTGATCACATGGTACGTCTAATAACAGGTATTTGTGAGTTCATTATGACCCCGTTTTTATTTTTTGTTTAAACTTTGTAGTTTTTAAGTTATTAGCCGCAATAAAAACTGAACTTTGACAAAATTCACAGGGTACACCAGTGACACCACAGTGCTGAAATTTGGCATGCGTGTAGTTTTAGTGACACAAATATAGGCAAAAGTCTGAAATCCAGAATAACTGCAATTTCTACCCCAAAAAAGAGTATCCAATGAACATGAACTCCCGTTACCTGTAATTTGAATGAAACTGTAGGTTAAGTAAAGTGGTTATTCATTTCGGGGCACTATTTTGATAGTCAAAGATTACGAATAATTTTTTTTTGTTTAATCGTAGACTCGCGACATCTCAGTTCGGGGCGAACCACTTGTTTAATTAAGTCAGACCAGTTTATTATACTTCAGAGCTAAGCAGATGGATATGTGATGATAAAAGTTAAAATTAGTTAAAATATGTAAAAGTACCAGAACTGTGTAGAGTATTTTTTATTACTATTTGAACTGTACAAATATTCAACCAAATGTGATATCTGATTTGATTGCAAAATTCCTTTATGCGAGTACTCATTCAGCATACAATTTCTCGTTAAATAACCAGAATGAGTTTTTCTGTATGGTAAATCTATGCATACATTCTGTTACACTTTTTTCGTTTGATCATACGAGCGTATATTTATAGTTAAAAGGAAGGCATTTTCAATGTTTCCTATTTTAAACATTGGATGCTAAATTCTGAAGCGCCACATTTTGAATCAGGTTTGTTTTATAAAACTTTTATTAAAATACAAAAAAGGTGCTTTCAATTGAAATGTGGTTTGTTTATTAAAGTTGTTATCATACTAATATTATAAAGAGGAAAGATTTGTTTGTTTGTTTGCATTAAATAGGCTCCGAAACTACTGGACCGATTTAAAAAAATCTTTCACCGTTGGGAAACTACACTATCCCCGGGTGGCACAGGCTACTCTTTACACAACTGCGCAGAAGGAGGGTAATGTTTTTATTAAAAACTACGCGTGCGAAGCTGCGGATTGGTCAGCTAGTATGAGATAAAACTTTATAAGTCAAAATATACATTCATTTGTAGAAATATCAGATCATCTATTTACATTATAAAAAGATGTCCAAATAAATTTGATAAAATATATATTTGTATTAAAGAAAATCTGCGGTCCCGGTATCCATTGTTTTTTTACACTATTAAAGCCTATTTCAATTTTAAATTGAAATAACGATTTTTGTCATGGAGGTTGTATTTATAGCCCAATAGGAATGTGACCTCTTCCATTTTAAAATAGAGATAAGTATTTGTCATGGAAATTGTATTCAATGAGTCAAAAAAGATGCTTCGATTATTCGATATATATGATATCTTGTACCTTTACAAATTTTTCATGAATTTATCCGCCCGTTTGTACCGCTACAAACGCATAGTTTCATTGATATAGAAGCGATTGACGTGGCAGTTCAATCAAAAAATACCTACGCTACAATTTGATTTGACACAAACGCACACAATATATATTTGAAAAGATTTTTCTGCGATATAATAGCGCATGATGCGTTCATAAAACACATTTCTCCTACTCCACGTAGAATAGTATCGTGTGCATTGGTCCTAAAGATGATTCAAACATAATAAATGAACAATTTCAATGCGGTATCAAAATCTTCCGGGCCTCTTTAGGGTAAGAGGGAATAGGTTTCTTCTAGATCATCGTGCTTTACGTGAAATACTGTGAGACCTATATTTAAGCGGCTTAGAATTATGACTTTCCCGTCCCTCGTTATATTTCAAATGGCGGGGTATGTTCGCCAAAATCTGGAATGATTTCCAAAACAGGCAGACATACACACACTGAATACACGCGCTGCCGCAG
Organism: Philereme transversata; assembly: GCA_963924445.1. Taxonomy (NCBI): domain Eukaryota; kingdom Metazoa; phylum Arthropoda; class Insecta; order Lepidoptera; family Geometridae; genus Philereme; species Philereme transversata. Next base: position 14,767,724 of record OZ004353.1, read on the forward strand.
CCGGCAGGCTGGCAGTCACAGACTCACAGTACTAAGGCTGGCCAAGTTGGACTCCTTGCCGCACGTGATGGCTCCTCGAATATAACGCACTGCCAGACAAGGTGAAGGATGTGCGAACTCTTAGTTAAAACTAACTAAAAAACTTAGTTAAAAAAACTACAACTTTAAGTTAAAATTAAGAAACTGGCTCGTCGAGAGGACCTTCTACAGTGTCCTCGAATTTGAAGAGTATAAAAGAATGAACAATGAAAATTAATTTGAATTTATTTTATTTTATAATCAATTTCACAGTGAAGTATTTATTTAACGAATATTGTAACATAATGTGACGTGTAATTTGACATATTATTAATAAAATGTTTATACCTGTTTATACCTTTATCTTAGACAACATCATCGCTTACAATCAGCAAGGCTAGCACAGCGATTTCCTTGTCTACTCTTCGAAGAGACGACAAGGCTCTAATCGCAACTTGTATTTCTGCGTGTATTGTTATTTGTTTTTTTATATTGTTTTTTAATTGTGAGTGTGATGTACAATAAAGGGTTATTCTAGTCTATTCTCTGTTGAATCTTCTGAAATTGTCTTTGCCACGAGCAGCCTCAATAAGTTTTATTCCTAGACAAGAGAAAGATACTCTTCTTATAGCAACGTATGTAGTATATATAATTAATTAAATATGTTGTTGGGTATCCTCAGTTGGCTTGGAATAAAAGCAGTGGACTGTATATAATGCTAGTTTATTGGACGTCAAGGAACGCGCGACTAGTCTCCGTCGATTCTAGTGATGAGTGATGGGTCGGCGGCGATGCGCGCGGGCGGCCGGTGGCTTCGGTCCCCCCTCCAGTTGACCGTGGCCTTGAAGGTGTCGAGTGATGCGGTGAATTGTCTCCGACATACTCCCCGGGTTGAAGCAGCTGGTTGGCAGGTGAAGTTCAATAAGAAGGTTCTGGAAGGGGACAAATGTTGTTAAACGCCCTTCGAATTATGGTTCCTCCCTTTGTCCTTAAATCGGCAACTCGAGCGACCTTATCTCGAGTCCCTGGGTATACTGCAACGCAGCGTCCAAGTGCCCAGCGCATGGGGGGTTGTGTCTTATCCCTTATTAGGACTAAGGAACCCAATTTGAGGTCACCGGTTGAAGTGGGCCACCTTGTCTTCTGTTGTAAAGTGGTGATGTACTCATCGGAAAATCTTTTCCAGAAATGTTGTTTGACGAGCTCGATTCGTTTGTATCTCTCAAGACTCGTTATCCTTTTTGTGACCTGCGGATGCGGAACAGACACAAGTGGTCGTCCTATAAGGAAATGAGCAGGTGTAAGTGTTGTGAAGTCGGAAGGATCGGAATGTAAGGCAGTGATAGGACGGGAATTAAGTACGGCTTCTATTTGAGTCAAGCATGTGTGCATTTCTTCATACGTAAAATGAGTAAGTTGGAGAAGCCTACGGAGATGATGTTTAGTGGAACGGACGGCTGACTCAGCCATGCCATTAAAATGGGGGGTGTAGCTTGGAATGAAGAGGAAGTCGATACCTTCTTGAGCGACTTCAGAACTAATTTGAGCATTAGTGTCTTGTAAGAAGCGGTGTAATTCGTTGCATGTACCTACAAAATTAGTTCCGTTATCGGAGGTAATACTTTGAGGCTTCCCTCGACGAGCCACAAACCGGTTTAAAGCGGCCATGTATCCCTCTTTAGTTAGGTCTGTAACGAGCTCCAGGTGCACAGCTTTAGTAGCTAAGCAAACAAAAATGCACAAGTAAGACTTAATCAGCTGGCAACCTCTACCTTTACGGTTGGCTATCATAACTGGCCCTGCATAATCCACTGAACAGTGTAAAAAAGGGAATTCCAGTGTAGTTCTGGATTCGGGTAACTGTCCCATTATGGGTTGAACATTACTGGCTTTAAATCTAAAACATTTAATACAACCTTTTGCTATAGATTTAGACAAATTCCTTCCTCCTAAAGGCCAATAAGTTTGACGAATATTGGACAACAATAGCTGCGGTCCAGCATGTAAAAGTTACTTAAATGTTTATTTTACTTAAATGATGCTTGCTACATAGCAAGATAGGATGCTTAATGTCGTAGCTATAAGGAGAATTATCAAGTCTGCCCCCAACTCTCAAGATATCATTGGTATCTAAAAATGGACTCAACGATATTAATCTATTTTTCTTCGGCAAAGAGTTACCTGACTTTAAGATATTGTATTCGTCAGGAAACATTTCCAACTGGGCAGTAAGTATAATTAAATTATAAGATTTATTTAATTCTTCGCAAGAAAGATGACCAATCAATTTATTATTTTTATTTTTACAATTGTAAATAAACCTTTGCATATAAGCTGTAACTCTTTGTAAATGTGTAAACCTTGAATATTTAGTTATAAGATTTGTTAATATTTTATTGTCATTGTTCTTGCTAGAATTATTATTTACAATAAGACACAAATTGAGATCCGGTAGTTCATGTTTATGTGATGAATTAGGTATTTTTGGCCAATTAAGTTCAGAAAGTAGCAAAAACGACGGCCCAGACCACCACAAGGAAGCGTTACTGATGCAATCAGCCTTCACCCCGCGAGAAACAAGATCTGCCGGGTTCTCCTTGGACGGTACGTAGCTCCATATGTGACCGCTTGTACTTTCCTGAATCTCATGTACACGATTACGCACAAAATGCTTTAATTGATTGGTAGGAGTAGATAACCATCCTAATACAATCGTCGAATCACACCAAAATCGACACATGTCAAATTTTAGTGTGAGTGACGACTGTACCTTTGCACACAGCCTTGCACCTAACAAGGCTGCACACAACTCAAGACGTGGGATAGTCGTTGGTTTTAGGGGTGCAACCTTGTTTTTGGAGATTACCAAATTAACACGAACGACCCCTGAGCTAGACACAGACCGGATGTAGACGCATGCCCCATACGCACTTTCCGAAGCATCTGTGAACACATGGATTTCGACCTTTACACAAGAGTCGCTAAGAACCCAACGAGGAATCTGTAACTCATTTAGACAGGGTAAAGTGTTAGCAAATGAAGACCAGAGATCTAAAATCTCAGATGAAACTTCTTCGTCCCATGAACATTTATTTAGCCACAACTTCTGCATGATCATTTTTGCTTCAACAATGCACGGGCCTACCAGCCCTAATGGGTCGAATATCTGACTGATAACAGAGAGAATGTGGCGCTTTGTCACCTTTTTTTGAAGCTCAATATTAATTGAAAAAGATAAGCTATCTAATTGACAGTGCCAATGCAAACCTAAGGTTTTTGAAGATGTGTTTGTGATGTTATCTGAAAGATCTAATATTGTGTTTGAATCTAAGTTGACGCCTAAAAAAAGTTCATTCAGAATACGGGTGCAATTAGATTTCCATTTTCTTAATTTAAATTTAGCGGAATCCAATGTGGCTATAACTCCCCGACATAGATTTATAGCATCGCTCACAGTAGACGATCCACTTAAAAGATCATCACAATAAAAATCATGCAGGATAGCCTGCTTGACATCATGCAAGCTACTTGTTTTTAAGTTATCATCGGACGCCAGACTAACCAAACATTTGGTCGCAAGATATGGCGCAGAAGCAGTCCCTTGACAGACTGTATTAAGACTGTAGGTTTTTAAGCGATGCGAGGAGTCATACCTAAACACTATCTGTTGCAACGAGCGTTGGGAAGGTATGATGTCTATAGATCTGAACATCTTTTCAACGTCAGCGGAAACTACATATTTATGTTGACGGAATCTGAGGAGGATCGATAAAAGATCGTCTTGGACAGAAGGGCCGACCATTTGAATGTCATTCAATGAAATTCTTGAAGTGGTGACGGCTGAAGCGTCGAAGACTGTACGCAACTTTGTAATTGTACTCGACTCCCGAAGTACGCCGTGGTGGGGAAGGTAGTAGTTGACGTTATCGTCACTGTAAGGAAATAAGGTTTTATTTTCAGTCATGTGACCTAACCGCTCGTATTCTTTCATGAAATCTAGGTATTTATCCTTGAATGTTGGCTCTCGTTCGAATTTTCGCTCAAGCCATAAGAAGCGACGTTTAGACATTTCGAAAGAATCGCCTAAAACATGAGGATCCTTTCGAAGAGGAATCGTGACGACAAAGCGACCCTCTTCATTACGAGTCGTGTTGAGAGAAAAGTTCTCTTCACAAGCACGTTCCTCTGTAGAGAGAGAATGTTTTAAGGAAACACTATCTAATTCCCAGAAACGAGTGAGGTCGTGATCAGGTTCTCCTTGAGAAAAAAGACATTGACTGAATGTATCTTTAGAGTTTAGGATGCTACCAGTGACTATCCATCCTAACTCTGTACTACGAAGCTCAGGTAAGTGCTTGCCCAGGCTAATCTTTTGACTACCTAGTACATCCCAGAAGGTATCTGCCCCGATAAGAAGATCTACCTTTGACGGTATATTATAAGACGGATCAGATAAACGTAAGTCTGATGGGATATGTATATTTGTTATCTATGTATGTGATTGGAACAGCTGAAGTGACGTTCGTAAATATGTGACAATCCAAGCCTACCTTATAGTCACTATTCAAAGACTCTATTGATAAGTTGCAAGACTGTGTACTATTAGATATATGATTGTTGTGACACCATGGAGCTGACGTTCCGCCGCGGCAAACCCAGCTTACTGCACAAAGCGTCAGACACGATGTTTATGCCACTACCATTGTCCAATATCGCCCTGGCGGTGTGTTTATTGCCCTTGCTGTCAACCACTCTCACCAACGCTGTGGATAGGAAAACACGCGTCGGAGTAGATAACTGTATTTGATCGGTTGTCAAAACAATGCCTTCTGACAACGAAGAAGAAAGATCGTGAGAAGAAGAAGATGAATCCTTTTCTTTGTGCAAAAGTGTGTTATGCTTTTCTTTACAGTACTTGCAATGCGACAAAAAACATTTATTAGCTGTATGACCAGAACGTAAACAGTTCCAGCAAACCTTGAACTCTTTTGCCTTCGAAATACGAGATTCATAAGGAAGACTTCTAAACGATTCACAAGTAAACAATTGATGTGACTCATCATTACACAAAGGACATGATTTTGGCTTGAATTTATTTTGTTTATTTTTATCAGTGCTACTATTTATGACTAAACTTTTAGATTTGTAAGATTCAGATTTTAATTTATGTGATTTATTTTTTTCCAAAGTTTCTAATAAGTCAGCTCTGTTATTTAAGAATTTTATGAACTGTGACAGGGTTGGAGATGTAGTTAAAGTATTTCTATTCCCTTCCCATTCACGTGCCGTCACACTATCAAGTTTAGTGGACATCATATAAATGATAAGCGTGTCCCAATGTTCGGTGGGCTCTTTTAATGAACTGAGGGCTCGTATGTTCTTGTTAGTCACATCAATAAGAAAGCGAATAGACTTACATGATTCTGTGCGGATAGGATCAACGTTGAACAAAGCCTGTATGTGGTTATTTACCAGTAAGCGACTATTATCGAACCTCTCACACAGTAATTCCCACGCAATTTTATAATTAGCACTTTTAAAATCAATATTTTTAATAATCAGAGCGGCACTTCCTTGAAGAGAAGCCCGAAGATAGTGAAACTTGTTTATGTTATCTATGCATTCACTATTATGAATCAGAGAAAGGAATGTGTCTTTAAATTCGAGCCAGTTTTGATAGCCGCCACTGAAATGAGGTAAGTCAATTTTAGGTAGCCGAACTAAATTTCTTACTTACACACCTGAATTAGCATCATCGAAGGTCGAAACAGACCCTTCCTGGGGTCTTCCTCCAGCCGTGAGCAGGCTTTTTGTTAGGGCCAAAAGTGGGTAGTAATCGTTATCAAATTGTTCACGATCCACGGAAACTTCCTCGGTGTGTGGCTCGTCAGATAGAATCTCGATCTCCGTCTGTAATGAATCGAATTCCTCGCATAAGGGCTCAAATTTTCGTAAGCGACACTCCAAGTCGATTTTTTGTAACTCGGTCAAAGATTGAGAGCTTTTAATGTTTTTAATGTGATTACTAAAGATTGTCAGCTTAGATTTAATTGCAGAGCGTTTTTTAATCAATGTTTTTAACTCCGACATGATCACTTTTACATGCAAGGCGGAATATGAGAATCAGCGGATTTAAAAAGAATATAGGTAGGTAATCCAAGCGCAATGACTTGTAATAAAGATAATGGATAGACAACTATACAGGTAAGTTCACAGCTGCGCGTACGCAAATGAAATGAATAAGGTAGACTCACGGTTCAACACTCAAGTTTTATGACTGATGTAACAATCTTAACTTTTAAATGATTAATCAATGTGCAAAAAGGCTTAGATAACGGGAAATAAATTACGTATGAAGTTGTAGTCATGGAAGAATTATTTTACAAGCACTGACTCAAGTAGTTAGCTTTATGAAATGTAGGCAGGTAGATAATGAAAGAATAGGAATATTTGACTAGCTAAGAGACGGGAAAATAAGACGGAATAAATAGGAACGAACTCACAAGATGTCTTTATCCTTTTTCCTTTGGTGACGAGACGGTTTGTTCATCCGTTAAAATCCTTTGTTGAATTTGTCCGGTCGTTCGTAAGTCGCATAAGATGGCGTATACGCGTCAAATATTCTTCCTTCCAAACGGAATAGCTTCAAGACGTCCTTGTTGTCCTTTTTGACGACGGTGGAAGGACCATTTGTTGGGTATCCTCAGTTGGCTTGGAATAAAAGCAGTGGACTGTATATAATGCTAGTTTATTAGACGTCAAGGAACGCGCGACTAGTCTCCGTCGATTCTAGTGATGAGTGATGGGTCGGCGGCGATGCGCGCGGGCGGCCGGTGGCTTCGGTCCCCCCTCCAGTTGACCGTGGCCTTGAAGGTGTCGAGTGATGCGGTGAATTGTCTCCGACAATCTAACCGAAAATTGTTGCCAAGTGCGTGATTGAAAAAAGTACGAAAGAGACAACTTGAGAAGACAGTGTAGTCTAGGCATCGTAAGACCTAGACAATTTCAGAAGAAAGTTGTCTATCCTTAAATGTCAAAGATACAGAAAATGATGGCTATCGTGCTCGGCGTTGTAGACTACTCGAGGAAGTGTTGACAACGTTTCTTCCCGTTCACTCTCGCAATCGCCGTGCTTGAGACGGTCGACCAGTGTCTTCTTTGTTCCGATAAATGACTCATGACTAAATCCTTCTCTACAGTTACTGTACTAGGTCTACAGGTGAGATTGTGATTAAACGAGGATCTATCTATAAAGAATTGTGATCACTATTTTATATAATAGAATTAAATACGTTGTTTCTACAGATACTTTTTGCTAGCTCTATAAGTGTTTTATCTTTTCAACAAACTAGGAAATAACTTATCGACTATGTTCAAAGGAATGGACTGGTCTTACAGACGCGATAATAATATTAAAAAAGCTATTATAGATATATTTCTGTGATCTGTGAAAGGAAGCCGGTTCTATTTCAGTGTTATTGTGTATTACTCTGCAAATTGAGCTTTGAATTTTCCAGTAACTCATCTATTCTCACTCTTATAATAGCGATGCTCATCGCTCCCCTTAATACAGGAAGACGTTTAGGTACGTCCACACTTGTGCGTTAATGTCTTAGACGTGTATTTTCAACTATCAGTTCATCTTGCATCCAACTAGCACATGTTATGATGGCTAAAAGGATTGGCCTTTTACACGTTGGCCTAAAAGGCCGGTGTTTCCAGTGTAGGGATTAGTAAATTGGCCTTTAATTATATTGGCGGGAAATTTTAAAATGAAACTTTTATAACATCGTCTCAAACTTTTTTGTCTGTGTGTTGCATGTCGCGTGACGGTCGGCCGCGGAGTAGGGATAAAGTGAAAAGCGCTCGTCAAAGCAGCCGAGGCCAATATGGCGGCGCCTGTAGTTCGCATCAGCTGACCGTGTAGTGTATAGACTATTACTCATTTGTGCCAACGAAAATTTTTAGTTAAATGTCTATAATGTGAAACAAAGTTTCACTTTTGCCATGGTTTCACACAATCCTTTTTTTTATGCCTGCTATTTGTGAATGAAAAACATCAAACTGAATGCCAAACGAGTGGATGGCATTTCAATTTCCTCGTAGCGTATTAGCAACGTGAAGAGTGATTAATTATCTAAAGCGTACAGTGAATGAATGAATGATAATATTTTATTGTACACCACAAAAGAAACAAGTATAAAAAAGTAAATTCACAAAGCAACAAGTACAATGGGCGGACTTATCGCTTACCATTTTCAAGTCTTTACTTATGACGTATACACAGCGTGTGCGCCAAATGCGAACAATAATGCATGCTCTACATTTGAAGAACCGTTAGACAATTTTAAAGCAAGTCAAAGACGTGTGCTTGCACAAGTGTGGACATGCCTTTTATGAGACTGATGCGCGTACGGTAACGCGTACCTTTAACGACTTTATATTTAGAATGTTATTTTAGCTTTAACCGAACCGCAGGGCTTAACTTATAAATGTTCATGGTTTACATTAACAAACAAACATTTAGGTACTTTTACTTTATGGTTATTGAGAATCATATCATCAAAAGTGGGAGGTCTAGCATTATAACATTTATATTAAACGAACATCCTTTAATCCAAAATATAAAACGCAATTCAACAATTTCAATCTAGCGGTGAAGATTTTGAGTCCCGGTTTGAATTGTTTGGGCTACCGCTTTGTATTGTTATCTTTTTTCTATAAAAGTTTTGTAAATAAAAATCAAATGCTCTCAAAGACTCCGATCTCTAGAACCGCGATGATGAATAAACCATTATTCGATGAATAATGGTCGACTGCATTATGTATTGCTGGCGGTGGAACTTCGAAGTGTGATCGAGAGGTGCAAATGAACTATTTGCTTGCCGTTTAGTGGGCGACACTTTTCTGAAAATAGTGTCATCCAACTAGAGCTTTTTGCTATTTTTGAATACTCTATTTTCGAACGTATTGAATTTCTTTAACCGGTCGCGATTGCCTTGGTAAGACTTTTTAAGATTGTGATGGTTTAGAGTTTAGAGTAACTAGTTTAGAGATTTGTTCATAACCCTGAATTTTTTCAAGGATGTTATGAATCCGAAATCAGATTCAACTCCTTGTCCAATGAAACTTCTAATTTAATTAAAACTCTATTATGTGAAGAACAAACCGGTTGTTGTAAATAAAACAAAATCCAATAACATTGACCAAAACAGAAAGAAAATTAGCAAAATAAAAACAATATAAAAATGCCACTTATGATACACATTCTGTAAAATAATTACACAGTGGAAAATGTTATGGATTGTATTTTATAAATACACTCACAAAATGTCTTATAATTGTAATCGCAGTACGTAGTAAAACAATTGCTCAGTGTGTACTCCAACTTTAGTCTCTGAAAACAATCTACAATATTTAGTCAAGAGTGTGTGTTTTTCTGCGACCCACGTTCTTAGAATCCAAGTAAAGATCACAATGGCGGAATGTCGGAATGTCAGAGAATCAAATAACCTACTTCTAGTGGTTCGCCCCGAACTGAGATCTCGCGAGTCTCCGATTAAACCAAAAAAATATTATTTGTAATCTTTGACTATAAAAATAGTACCACGAAATATAAACCAACTTACTTGACCTACGCTTTCATTCAAATTACAGGTAACGGGAGTTCATGTTACTTGGTAACTCTTTTTTGGGGTACAAATTGCAAATATTCTAGATTTCAGACTTTTGCCTATGTTTGTGTTACTTAAGCTACACGTTTACCAAATTACAGCACTGTGAGGTCACTGGTGAACCCTGTGAATTTTGTCAAAGTTCAGTTTATATCATGGCTAGTAATTTAACTAGTAACTAGTAACAAAATTACAAGGTTAAAACTAAAAATAAGAACGGAGTCAAAATGTACTCACACATATTTTTTATTTAACGTGCCACTTGACCGGATAGTTCCGTTTTGTTTTTTTCCACTCTTGAATCCCAATATCTCAACAAGCTCCACACATTTTTAGCTCATTTAGTCACACCAAAATTATGCCATCACTGCCTACCTATGTATCAAATTTCACGATGATCGGATCAACGCTTCGAAAGTTATCCTCGGACAAACAAACATACATACATACATACATACATACATACAACGCCGATTTACCCAAGTTGATTTAGAGATCTAGCTTCGCTCGATCACAAATAGATTTTCAGTCGGCTCACTAACTGACTGAGTTGATTAACCAAGTTATAAAGAGGATGTAAGAGCAGTGTCCGGTTCCGTTGAAACTTCTGATACGTTTCAATGGAATCTATATTTGAGTTATACGTTCAGGTGCTGTATAATTAGTAAGACTAGATGATGAGCTCGGTTTAGCTTGTTTATCATCACAGAGCTCACTGGTGGCTTAGTAAGTTGATGCAGTAGGAATAAGTAGACAATTTCTAGCTATGCCCACTATACACGCTGTTTGGTAATATACTGATGATATTTAAATGACGGTTTCTCAAAACATAAAAAAAGACTTCTCGAAAAAAAACTGGTAGTTATATCAACAAGTTTTAAAGAACATCGACTAAGTTTAGGTGATTAATTAGATATAAAACTTACTGCCTACTCTTGCAATCACCATCCAAACATAAAGGCCGATTTGATATCTCTTTCGGAAATGGCTGCGGGTTTTGGGTTAGAAAGGGACAACAAGAGATATCTCGAGACATCATATACAGTATTTGTATTCAATACAGTATCTGTGGTTAGATGGCAAGCATTATGCAATAGCACAACATAAGTTTAATAAAGTGTATGTTTTTACATGCCAAAATAAATTTTACATTTCTATGGTAAAAACATTTCACAAATTTATTTATTATGCTCATCAAAATAACCCCTTTAATTTTTATGCGTATATTATCAAACACCCTTCTTTAAAAAAAATAGTAACATTTAACGAGTGTGGGTACTGACTTTCAAAACTTATGTTTGGATTCTGTCATCGTGCAAAACTAATTCGTTACACTCTTAAAAGATCAATGAAGATCTATCGTTCTATTTATCTAGATCTAATCAATTTGTAAAAGTATCCAGTTCTGCGAATTTTGTCTTTTTCTTTTTTTACTGCCTTGATGGATAACCAACTTTCACTACTGACTAGGCCTCCATCATAGATTCTGAGAGTGACCGATCCCGTGACCCAACAGCTTTCAGCAACTCTTATTAGGTCGGGTTTCGATCTAGTAGCGGCCTTCTTCCTTCTCTTTTCCGGACGGATGAATTTAATTTAATTTTATCGTTAGAAGCTCTCGGGAAACACATGCCGTGGTTATTTTGTGATAGTTCACTAATAGGAGGACTGCGGTTGAATATTCTATCAACAGTAGTCTGATACTAGTTGCCAACAAAGCCTATTCGAATCGTCGACTCCCGTGAGTAATTATTCTGTGTGGCAAGTTTAACCAGTTTATGTGACTTTACAAGTTAATACAAAGATGCTGTAACTTTCTCGCTTTGTTACTTACACACAACTTGCGCTAACTTAGCGTACCTGCGTTAACTAACTTCATTCACAAACAAAATAAATGCCAATGGAGAAACTTGACAACATGTGGACATAGAAGTGTTGGAGTAGTGTTTTTGTAGGTAGATATATATTTTTTTTGCTAACCTATGTTGTCCCACTTCTGGGCAAAGGTCTCCCCATCTCCCCTCCATCCATCACGGTCCACAGCCAAATCTGACCAATCTGGTGTGAATGCAACCAGGTTATCTCTCCATCTTTTTCTGGGCCTACCACGTCTGCGTCATCCGTTCGATATCCACTGGGTGACACTACTTTATTATGTTAAAGCTAAACAATATTCAATTAATGATTAAAACGGGTATTTATCGCGTATGGACGGGTTGTCAACCCGTGTTGCAACACAGCCGAAACGTCGGGATAACAAATAAAAAAGGTACATACGCGATAAATACCCGTTTTAATCAATAATTATGTACAGTGATCGCGAAAATTTGAAAAATACTAAAAATATTTATTCCGTAAATGAAGACCCGGTGTAAAGATGATTAGACCTGATTGATGATGACCCTGATGTAGACCTAGACCTATTCTGTACGAGCGTAAATTAAGCAAAGTCAAAGTCAAATATTTTTATTCATTAAAATCACAAGGATCACTTTGAAACGTCATTTTTAACTGCCTATTCCTTCGCGACCAAGCCAGGAAAGAAAGGCAAGAAACAAGGCTGGTTGTTTTTTTTGAATGATCCTTTTACAATACATAATACAGAAAATAAATTACGTCTAAATTGTAACATTTTGAACGAGCAGCCAGACAGCGACTGGCCAGAAGTTACTTTAATAGTGGCGTAATAGGTACTTAGGTTTACCTATATTAACTGTACGTACATACATTATTCCATGTTATCTAGCTAGCTAGCTATATAGCTTTTGTGTACTTAAGTTCACATTACTGTTAGTTATATTGTTACTATACGTGAAAATCTGTATTTAGCTTTCTGAAATGATTACTGTAATCTATCTAAGATAATAAATAGCTGTTCATTTTCCAATAAATTAAATAAATAAAATAAAAGGCACGCAAGTTTAGTTTGAATTAACTCTACGAGCAGTATCAAATAAATAGAACTCACCGTACTCATTTCAAACAATAAAAATATTTGACATAAAATCCCGACCACGTGTTTTCTTGTTTATTCTTTACTAGATGTTGCCCGCGACTTCGTACGCGTTACACTCCTAAATGTGTAGTTAAACTAGAAATAAAGCTAAACTCGCTGTTGCAACTTGACGTGACTCCCCATTTTTATCCCATGGGACCTGATTTATGGGATAAACAGTAGCCTATGTGTTAATCCAGGTTATAATCTACGTAAATTCTAAATTTCATCGAAATCGGTTCAGCCGTTACGACGTGATTGAGTAACAATCAAACAAATAAATAAATAAACAAACATCCAAACATTCGCATTTATAATATTAGTGTGACTGTACATAAATAGATTACAGATAAAACAGCTTACAAAATGGACATGTACTAAGGCGAGCTAACCCCTAATAAGAGTTATTCGTACAAATAAATGTGAAAGTACTGTTAAGCAGAGAAGTCAATTTGAATTTTATTGAAATTATGAATGCTGAATGTCATTTGTATATAGGTACTTAGGTCATGTCAGCGAAGATTACATAAGTTTTAATGGACTACCTTTACTTGGATAATCAGTCGATAATGTTATACAATGCTCTATTTGTTTTTGCTATAAACTTTGGGTGGAATTAGATCATATAAGTTAGTGTAAACAAAAGATTTAAACCAGGGTATGCATTTATTATATTTTGGCCTATTTTCAGCAGTTTTTCGGCCTATGATGATGTCAACCGGCCGCCAAACTAAATCCCACAATAGAATGCACGCCGTTTGAATTCGTAACTGGCTTTATCGAACCAATTTTTAACCCTAAAATTCACAGTCTATTTCACTCGTACGCTTGTTTCTCTACAAAGGACAATCAAAATGTCACTGATTGATAAATTTGCTCAACTATACTCTACGTTTCATTGCTCAACTTGCGTTGGAGAGCATCCAACGTTTTCAAATCCTTTAATAGACTTCCGTACCTAAATTCTGTCCGCTTCTATTTGCATTCTAGATCCATCGCTACAATCGTGTTCGAATGTAAACCAAACATACAAATACGGAAATCAATTTACTGCGGATGAGATGAACTATTACACGATTTCATACGTTTCATATATGCAAAGTAAACGATTTTGTATTTTAGTATCAATCGAAGACGGTATAGCAAGCTGGCGACGTGCAAGCTATTGTCCCGCCTGATGTTTAACTGTTAATAGTAATTGCGTTACCTCACAGGCTATATCCAACTAAGACTTTATTGTATTGCAGTGAGACATACAGGTAACAAGCTGTATAAGTTTAAAAAACTGAAACTCGATTACGTAATACCTACGTAGTCTATGTCAGCCGTACCATAATAACGAATCGATTGACACCCCTCATTAATCAAAATCGGATGATTAGGTAAATACAAACATTCATACATACATAGGTTGTTAAAAACATAACCTTTCCTTTTGGGTTTGCCGTAGTCAGGTAAAATATCTCATATGCCTGTAATTTCACAGTACACATTTACTTGGTGCTTACATGTTGTGATTATTTATGAACACTATATTTGAAACAGTATATAAAAAGCTCAATTCATATTATTGAAACATCAAATTGAAATCTGATTTGTGTTGACTGAACCTCGTCATCTGGTGAAGCCTAGAACGGATTGGGTACGAAACTAGACAGCGCCCTCGGTATGGCCTTTGTCAAGTGACAAAATACCAGCCCTAATTTTACGGTCATGTCTGTTGTACTGTATATTTTTATTCATTGAACTTAAAGTAGATAGATAGAAAACGCTTTATTGTACACTACACAAAGGTTGTCTGGAAGAGATCGCTTTTAAGCGATAAGACCATTGTACTATTTGCTTTGTGTTTTCTATTTGTTTGATTTTTTTTGTATATATTGTGTACAATAAAGTGTTTTCATTCATTCATTCATACACTTAAACTATAAACAATATTAAAACAAAAAACGAGACAGAACCACAAGTAGCCAGGTTTACTTTTTGCATTGAGTGAAATAACTTAATAAGCAATCTGTATTTCACTTTTAACTGCGCAATAAAACACAGATAAATGAATGAATGATGAGTGAGTCGAATGATAAGTTTGACATTGGTAGTATAAACGTCAACAATAATATTTAATTTAATTTAATGTATTTGTGACACTAAATATATATAAACTTTAGATTTAGCTTATGAAGAAGGCTTAATATAAACTTTAACTATGCCAAATCTCACACTCCTCCGTGTGCGCAATTAGCTTTTAAAAAGGAATACACAGTTTTCTCTTCACGTATTAAATATTTATAAGGTGTTTCAATTTTAAGTAATTATATTGAAGAGACGGTTTCTGCACCTAAAATAAAAATAGATGTATTTATAAATGTTCTTGTTTTATTATCAAAACCTCGAGAGAATCGATAATATGCTGCACGACGAAATGTTAGAGAACTAGCATAATGTACGATGCCACCGATTACTATAAAGCGTTAAACAACCCCGCTAGTTCAATAGACTCGCACAGTCAATGACCTGGCTCGGTCAATTAATCCAACCAGTTAACAGAGCGCGTATATTGCGTACGGCAGGGCGGTAAGTACCTACATGTTAGGCACAAAAACTCAAAAATATACGACGTCACTATTTGTAATCTGAAAAAAAAATTAAAGATATATTTATTTGCTGTATAACACTCATTATACAAATAAATTAGAGAAATAACTCAGTTGGTTATAGTAGTGTGTATCCATTTAAACTAAAAATGTTTAGTGATCTCCACACTAGGCACGATACAGGCGATCGTGGAGATCTAATTACGATATACTAATTTTGAACTTTACTTTCTATTTTAAATCATCTGATATGATGTGTAGATTACTCAAAATACTAGCTAAATATACAGCGAACTTTAAATTGTAATACCTTATATAGATTGTTCTTACACTGGTTAGCCTAAGTTTAAAGTCTGTTCATAGATATATATAAACGGTTCATGAATTTGTATTTTTGTAAGTACTTACTCGTATTTGCAGCACGTCCTGAGGTTAAATTCTCCTAGAGTGTGTCTTATTGAAGCTGTCTATGCAAAATTAGTCGCACAGCTGTGCGCCGAGACATCGGATGTTATTTGCTTGTATTTACTCAAAGCTCTTGCGTTCCCATTAGTTATACTAACCCATGAGCAATGCAATTCAATTTCTAACTTGAATTGAATTAATTGGTACTTTACAAATCTTTGTTAACACCACATTTAGTACGAACACTGCCTCTGACAGCTAATTCTATTTTTGTAAATGTTTTGGGCTACGACAAGGTTTTTTTCAGTTTATGAGTATGTTGGTGACACTTAACAGGGGTCGTTTTACTTTATGGTTCAAATATAAGTGTTACTTTTGCAAAATATAACCTGCTTCGCTCGTCGTAAAAAAGATTTTAATAAAAGTAAATATCAGTTTCTTTGCACAAACGTTTTTAAATCTGAAATTTAATCTAAGTAGAAAAAAGATTGGATATAAAATAAATATAGCTGGATATTTCCAAGTTCATTTTTAGAAAACCCAAGAAAAGCAATATAAAGAAGTGGCCCAGACTAGACTAGCACAATGAAAATAGACCCAGTTGTTAAACCCAGTGAACAAATAAAATTATTATTTGAATACGTTTGAACATACTTGCTGTCGTTATTTTAAAAGGAAATGAAAATGTATAGAAACTTTTACGTATTCTATCACACTAATATTATAAATGCGCAAGTTTGGATGTTTGTTTGTTTGTTACTAAATCACGTAGTAACGGCTGAACCGATTTCGATGAAATTTGGTATGTACGTAGATTATAATCTGGATTAATTAATATGCTACTTTTTGTTGATAAACAACGCGTGCAAAGCCG
Source organism: Philereme transversata (assembly GCA_963924445.1). NCBI lineage: Eukaryota > Metazoa > Arthropoda > Insecta > Lepidoptera > Geometridae > Philereme > Philereme transversata. Next base: position 14,784,284 of record OZ004353.1, read on the forward strand.
CTGGCGGAAGCTAGTACTTATATACATATAATAATATGATATTATAGCGAGGTAAAATTTGTGGCTTTGTTTGTTCGGATGAAATGGGTAATCTCTGAAACTACTGAATCGATTTTGTAAATTCTTTCACTGATAGAAAGTTACACGCTACACTATCCCTGAGTGCTATTATAGTCTAAATCATTATTTTATTTTGATAAAATTCCGTGCGATGCCGGGACGGGTTAGCAATAATATGATATCGTAGTATTTAGATATGGATGTTAGCATATCCTACGGATTATTATATCATCAATACTAATATTACTAGTGGTTCGCCCCGAACTGAGATCTCGCGAGTCTACCATAAAAACAAAAAATATTATTCGTTATCTTTGACTATCAAAATAGTGCCACGAAATAAAAACCAAACAACTTGACCTACAGTTTCATTCAAATTACAGGTAACGGGAGTTTATGTAATTTGGTTATTCATTTTTGGGGTACAAATTGCAAATATTCTAGATTTCAGACTTTTCGTGATACATAAGCTACACGCATACCAAGTTACAGCACTGTGGGGTCACTGTGTGTGTACCCTGTGAATTTTGTCAAAGTTTAGTTTTATTATGGCTAATAACTGAAAAACTACAAAAACTTTACTAAAAGTAAAAACCGGATCGAAATGTACTAATGAACCTTTCATTTGACGTCTTACTTGATCTAATAGTCTCATTTTCATTTTTTTTTACCCCTCTTGAACCCCAATATCTCAACAACCCCCCATAATTTTTAGCTCATTGAGTCACACCAAAATTGTGCCATCATTACCTACCTATATACCAAATTTCACGATGATCGGATAAACGCTTCGAAAGTTATCCTCGTACAAACAAACATACATATATACATACAACGCCGATTTGCCCCAGTTGATTTGGAGATCTCGCTTCGCTCGATCAATAAATTCGAAAACAACTCTGTTTCTCTGTATCTGTCTGTCTCTCTCTCGTTTGTTTATAACATTTTCACGACTAAACGGCTGAACAGTATTGGATGTTTTTTTTATAGATATACATATGCCCTGGATTTAAGCTACTTTTTATTGAGAAACCGCGCATGCGATTCCGCAGGTGGAAGCTTGTTTCAAATATGTACACTATGTCTATGTCCTTACGTGGTAGTAGTCATGAGATAATATTGACTGCTGATCATTCCTATAGGTTTGGCTATTTGACAGCTAATAAAAAAATATAGTTTATAAAAAAGTCCTTATTGTTTTTTGTACAAGACCCTGTTTTCATGACCTAAATCTTCTCAGAATTATGTGTCTAATTTTAAAAGTGTTTATAGATAAAAGACGTTTGAAGCTAGGGAAATTCAATTCCTCTCTGAACTCTTCAATATCGAGTTTCGAACTTTAATGGAAATTATTTCAGCATATTTTCCAACATAGCTTTATGAGTTTTTCTAAAAATATTCACTTTATTATTTTCGAGATAGACAGATAATTAGGTAACCTGAGGCGTGTCAATAATGTTACTATAGGATAATCTTACACGAGTCATATTGATGGACCTTGAGGGTATTGCCAAAACGAAGTAACTAGTGCACCCCCCGAACTGAGATTTCGCGAGTCTCCGATTAAAACAAAAAAATATTATATGTAATCTTTGACTATTAAAATAGTGTCCCGAAATAAATAACCATATAACTTGACCTACAGAATCATTCAAATTACAGGTAACGGGAGTTCATGTTATTGGGTTACTCTTTTTTGGGGTACAAATTGCAAATATTCTTGATTTCAGACTTTTGCCTATATTTGTGACACTAAAGCTACACGCATACTAAATTTCAGCACTGTGGACTGGTGTACCCTGTGAATTTTGTCAAAGTTCAGTTTTTACTATGGCTAATAATTCAAAACTATAAGGACTTTACTAAAAATAAAAACGCATTCTAAATGTACTAATAAATACCTTTCATTTGACGTCTTACTTTACCTAATAGTCTCATTTTAAATTTTTGTACCCCTCTTGACACCCATTATCTCAACAACCCCCCAACATTTTTTTAATCACATCAAAATTGTGCCATCACTACCTACCTATGTGTCAAATTTCACGATGATCGGATCAACGCTTCGAAAGTTATCCTCGGACAAACAAACATACATACATACAACGCCGATTTGCTCAAGTTGATTTAGAGATGATGACTAAGATGAAGAGCATGAAGATCTAGAAGATACCTAATCACTCTTACCTTAAAAAGACCCATATATACACATTTTTGGTAGAAATTCTACCTACAACACATGAAAAAAGACATCAAGAAACGACCTCAGAGCGACGATCGCGAGACGATGCGGCACCGCGCGATAGAAAAGCGCGTGCCTAATAGAATCAGAATTCAAGTCGGATCGATGTGTAAGCACTTAGCTGAAACACGGCTGCCTGTGGCAGTTTTGCCGGGACAGCCTTTTGAAAAGATGAGAAATAGTTATTTTCTCGTTGTGGACTCCCCAAGAAGATTAATCATCCTTACTTCGCGGGTGGCACGGATTGACCTACAACTAACGTCACTTGAACGCTATTGTTTCTTTTGTCTGCACGATTGTGTTAAAACTCTAAACGTCCTCTTTATCCAGTTATTCCTTTATTCTTTGGGTAGTAAAGTTCATTCAAGGATTTTATAAGAGACTTTACACGATATATACATATTTTAAATTTTTAATAGTTGAGATAATTAACAGTACTTACCGACAGTATAGGATGGTAGAGTAGTTACCTAAGCTTAAGTTTTATTATATATACATGAATGTGAACAAAAACCTAAAATATAACATTAGTTTTTTATTTATTAATTTTTATTTATATATTTATTGACAAAAAGTTACATACCAATAGTATTTAAAGCACTATAAAACCTTGAAGGTTTGTCTCATGGCTTAGAGACACTCGAGCCACTACACATTCCAAGGTTTTTAAAACCATCTCAAACATTTTCAAGCCTAGACGGGACTTGAACCCACAACCTTCATGTTGATGAGGATGCACTACCAATTGTGCTACAGGTACACTATAATTAGATACTTAAAAACCCGTCACCTTTAGTTAAATTGATATATTTAAATAATAGATCGAGTTGTTTTTGTATTTCCCAGACGGTTGTAAAAACAAAAGAAATCTCTCTTGGTAAATGATCTGGGCCGCTATTATTGGTTTAGATCAATCAGTCCAAATATATTGAAGAAGCCAGATCCATTAATGTTGTTGGTAATAGGAATAAATCGCTGGATCGTTCGATGACACTGAGTGACATTCCAACCGCGGGGAAATACAATCCATCACCCAAATGTTCTGGGAGCCCATTACTTACAATTTCTTTACTTCGTCTCCTTGATATTGCTATTGATCAAATAAATCGAGTACTTAAATCAATAATACTTTGAATAACGCATTAATTAGTCTTAAAACAATATACAATATTATTTTTAGCATATACTTATAATAATGCTTAAGTTTTTATTATGTATTTTATACACTAACCCATCCTTAAAATCACCCCATTCCCCCATAATATATTATGTATATACAGAGTGTTACAAAAATACCCGTAAAGTCGAAAAGGGATTAAAAGGTCCCTTTTGAAGAGACTATTGGCAATATTTGAAAACCCGTAGTTTGACCTAAAAAAAAATGAATTTGGATAAAACCTAAAATAATCATGATTGAAACGCAACCATGAAAACATAAAATTAAACCGGTCTTCACTCCTGTCTCAAAGATATCCAACCATTTACAGACTCCAAAGGACGGTATACCTCTGCAAATGCCTGGTGTTTGTAAGATAGACTGTAGCTGTGGCAACATACCATGCGGCAAACCATAGTGTAGCGTGTCAAAGAGCATATCGATGGAAGAAAGCGATTTTGTCGTATCTCAAAATATCTAATTGTACACCAGAGCCAAAAAACTATTTAAAAAAATCATAACTCGTACATTAATAAAGATAGAACGTTGAAATTTGGAAAATATTTTTATCAATCTAAGTTTTATTTGATACAGTTAATTGGAATGCCCTAAAGTTACTGCTTCATTGATTTTTAACTAGTTATAGCAATTGATGTTTCAATATCGAACAGCGGAAATTTTTGAGATACGCCATTTCCGCTTTCTGCCGTCGAATCGTAGCTGTCAAAATCGCCAGGTAATAAGTCAGCGATAGCAGAGCATCTAGTAGACTCGGGCCGAATCATTGGATTGAACTTCATGATCCTAAGGTTCTCTCTAGTGAACGCCATTATTACAACAGAATGGTTCGTGAAGCCATTGAAATCAAGAAATTACCAAATTTTAATCAAAGATGGCTATTGACTCTCAGCGTCCTGAAACTCGGTGATTATCAGGTGTACGCGTTGTGATCGGTCGTTGCACTTTTTTCGGTTTAATAAATATATTATTTTTCATGGGGAATTATGTAACACGTTGTATATGTATGTACCTATGTGTTCTAAAAGATTTATTAAAAGAGGTTAGGACGGAGAAAACGTCTGAAATATTGAGAATGTCAGGTAAATTTATAGGGATAATATGTTGTAGGTACGAGAACCTCAATTTCAGAGAGAGTTTACTGTGATTTTTTCTGTCTAAGAAAAAAGATAGCGTGAAACGCCAGAACATCAAGCAAAGTTCGCTCAAGTTTTCCGCAGTTGGAAAACGACATACCTACGCCTTTTTTACTCACGTTGACTTCTTCGAAAAGAACAAAAGTTAATATGATATCTGAATGTGAAGTTTTATCCATTTACGTTATTACAGGCTTACCGGTGTAGCAGTAACACTTTGCTATCTCATTTTTCATTCCAGGATGCTATCAACTGATCGTAAAAATTTATATAAAAGCAAATTCTATCACGGCTCGTAAATGGGACACCATAAAAATGTTGGTACGCGCGGTCTGCCATCAATACGGGCAACAGCTGATGAGAGCGATTATGTTTATAGCACGCATTCCCTGAGAGCCGCCGCCCCCGGGCTCCTGAACCTCGAGGCGTTCTGACTACCAACATGTATCATTTTTATGGCGGTGCCGGTAGCTAAAGTGAATTTGTAGGCCGAGATAACTCGGACGTGTTAGTCATTTACATTTGATGAGACATCTGTATAAAACAACTGTTGCGGAATAATTCGGCCGATCGCAAAGTTTTACGTTCACATCCGTGATTAGGAGTGACGTAACTTATTTGAGAAACTTTGAGTCCCATGATGTTGAAGTGTGTCTCAAATTATTCAAATTTAGGACAACCGTGGCAAAGTAACATCCGCATTTAAAATACGTGTAATTTTGTGTTTATTTATATAATTTTTCGATGGTTAAATGGAAACTACTGGCTTATCAAAATGAGTCCAAACGCTGTCAGTCTGTTATTATTCAACGAGGAGTTCCGATATCTATCCACCGTCTATCACCCGATCGGCTTGCTGCATAGACCGGAAGATGGTGACACAAAATGTTAGGTCATTTGTACCAGTATGGCGACCCTTCAGGGGTCCAATTACGTAATGACAAAAAGGAAAATGATAGTCATAGGGCTGGTACCGCCGGCCCAATCGCGTGGGCGTACCAGGCTAATTTTTGCACAGCTAACTATCGTCCAGTAGCCATTCACGAAAATCACCATGCCATACTTTAATTACTGTAATTACTGTAATTGGACCCCTGAAGGGTCGCCATATTGGTACAAATGACCTGACATTTTGTGCCATTATCTCCCGGTATATCAGTTCAACAATATAGACAGTCATAATCGGAACGTACCCATCCAAAATTCAACTCAATCGTAGAACGGGCAATAGATATAAATTATTTACAAGATTTGAACCTCAAATATCAAATACACAAAACATAAATTTTGGATCGATTCAACAGTTGTATTAGCTTTACTTTTTTTCTATGTCAGTTGAAAAATAAACATATCAATTAGTTCAGCTATCGGTAACAGGTCGTGAAAGTATTTTTAATTATCCACAAAGTGTTCAGGTATTTAATTGCGAGTTGTGTTGATACGCTGTTCAAATTTATAGTAGATAGTTTTAAAGCTCTGAACCTAAAAAAACGTACTCTATTGTTGGTCCTTTTGCCACATCCTCCCAGAGCTAAACAGGTTTACAGCCGTGGTGGCCTGGTGGGATAGATAGATAATGCTTTTTTACATCGTACTTAAGTCAATAAACAATATTAAAAGAACAAATAATAAGGCACGCGGAAATACAAGTGGCGTTCTTATCGCTTCAAGCGATCTCTTCCAAATAACCTTTGGATGGACTGGATTTCACGAGAACGTTATAGGACGGTAGCTTTTAATAAAATATTTGAATATTGAGTATATTTATAAATGTGTAACCATAATAAATACATAAATATTCATTTATGGATGTATGATGGATGGGATGTTCTCCGAGTTCTGACTCGGTGGTTGTAAGTTCGAATCCCTGCCGTGCGTCAATAACTTGTCTACTCGTAAAAATGTTGTACGCATTTAAACATGCTAAAAACGGTGAAGGAAAACGTCGTGAGAAAATCGGCATGTCCTAGAACCAAACATGCGAAGGCATGCGCCATCGGGTATATTCTAATAAGCAATGCTGGGTTTGCAACCTGTCACATGAATGGTGATTTTCTCTACTTCGTACTCTACTACGTTCTCGACTTGTGGATATCTCACATGTCTGCGGACTGAGTAAGAGATGTAAATACTGATGAGTAAATACCAGCTCGCTACCTTGGACTCGATAGAACGTAGAGCTTTTAGGCTATATAGGAGAGCAATATACGTTGGAGACTAAGACCCAAAGTCTAGAACACCGCTGTAAAGTTGCAAGACTATCTATCTTTTACAGAATGCATTTTGGGGAATGTGCCCGGGAACTATACGATCTGATCCCGCCATCCCCTTTCCATCAAAGGACAAGCAGGCGCACGGTTCAGTACCATCCATTACCTAGTTGATATACCACCCATTCGCACACACCGTTTTGGTTCTACGTTCTTGATGCGTACAGCTAAGGTATGGAACACTTTACCGTCGTCTGTTTTTCCTAAAGAAAACAATCCCGGCCTCTTTAATGTAAGAGTAAATAGGTTTCTTCTAGATTTTCGTGCTTCATCTTAGACCACATCATCGCGATAGTCGACCGGTTGGTTTCATTTCACGTAAACACTTCTTTCATTTTGGTCTGTCGTCTGCAAGTTCTGCCCAGTCCGACATTTGCACATACTTTTCCCTATACATTATCTAACAGAATGAGCTAGTTTGATACTTTAATAAATTTTGCTCTGGAATCTAAACCTATGAGTTTGAATGAAAACATCAGAGCGAATTTGTTGCATCCATTCTGAGTAATCATTGTGATACACAATGAAAGTGCACTCTCAGTATGTATCTGAATGGTCCCTCATACAATACATGACGGTATGAACACCTATAGATTATAAATATAAATAAATTTGAGCATTGATTTAAACAATTCATTCTGGGTATTACGGTACAGGTAGAAGTACATGGCATGTAATGAAAATGACTCATTGGGATTAGAGTTAAGGGGAAACTGGGGATTTACCATAAATCTTTAAATACTTTAATCTATGACCTGGTTTTTTTCAACGTTTTAATTTAATTTAATTTAATTTATTTGTAGGAAAACCAACAGCTGTTAAAACTTATAATTAAGACAGATTGTTAACCAGAAATCCAATTACAGGTTTTCACGTTTAAACAACAATATAGTTTTTCCTCCAACTTAACAGTACCTTGGCCATTACTTCTAAAATTATGTATTATTTAGTAGTAAATAAATAGAAGTTTTTAGTATAATATGTATTTTAGGCTAAAGTCTTTAAGCGCCGTAGAATAAGTTGCTCACTATCTTGCAACTATGTACTGTTGCCTGACTTAAAAAAAATATTATTACAAATTTTCAAATCCTGTTTAATAAATCTGTGGGACATATGTTGGCATGGCCTACAAATATTTGTTCCGGGTTAGGGTATTTTTCTATAAAATATAGGTATATTTACAAAAAAACATAATTTAAGTATTCTATCAGTTATCTGGTTTCCATAGCTTTGCTTAGTTTGGGGCTAGATAGTGCTGTTTGAAATGTCCAACAACATGTGTTAATTATTTATTTATATATTACCTTAGAATTACTGGTCAAGACTCTCAATTTTCCACCACTCATTAAAACAATCCCACCATACAAAAACAAAACAGGATATTGATCTTTATTCTGAAACGAGAGCTTTTTGAATAAGAATGAAGTGTAGTCGTTTGTCTATTCTGTGTAGGTTCGTGTAACAAGATAAATTTCCTCTGGGCTGAAGTTTCGAATAACATCCACTTAATTAAACTTAATCTGGAATGGTGTTGCGAGCGACGACACGATTCCATTAGCAAGCTACACTGAATTTACTATATCTAGGTCGTGTTATTGAAGTTGAACCGCTTATTAATGACCTGCAGTTAAAATTAAAACAGCAGTTTCAATTAGAAGAATCTGGAAGCGAACGTCGTCCTACAGAGTGAGCTCATTATTTTCTGAAAGAGACAATACAGTTATTACTTACTACCTGACTGACAGACACACAGACAGAGTTATTTTCAACTTTATAATAATAGTATGGATATCACTAAGGGATAATGCGTGTACTCATGGCTTCCTATAATTGAACGTATTTTCAGAATTGGATCAGTTGTTTCGGAGATTAACCCCTATACAACCAAACTCACAAACTTAGCCTTCTAGATTTTGTTAGATAGATAAACCGGTAATTTGTGGAACTCTTTATTTGAAATGGTTTATGAAGGAGGACGTTGTTGCCTGCGACGCAATATTTTTACTCCTGCGGGTATCACCGTTCCCATTTTGTTTCTGTACACTGTTTTATGTACCAAATAAAAATATTTTGATTTTTTTGATTTTTTTAAATTGTACTACCGCGAATCTAGTTATACGTTTTAAATATGATTTGTAAATTTAAGTGTGATTACAGTAAAGCGTTTTCTATTCTATTCTGTCTGTCTGTCTTGTTTGTAGCATCGTAGTTCACAAACGGATGGACAGATTCGGAGGCGGGGTTTAACCTACTTCAAAAAAGGAGAAGATTCTCAATTCGTTTTAATCTTTTTTTTTCTATGATTATTCCCCCATTACTCGAAGACGCTTGGACCGATTCGAGAAATAATTTTTTTATTTAAAAGGGTTCTTCCCAGGTGGTCCCATTGATACCAAGTCAGGATCTGATAATGAGATCCCAAAAAAATCGAGGGCTGCTCTCAAATTTTATAGGCACGCATAACCTGTTTTATATATTTTCTGTAAAAAAAATTCTAAATTATAAAGTTTTATTTTTAAAAAGTTACTTGTTAATTAGTATGCTAGTTTAACTGGGGTGGTTCTTAGCTATGCCAGTTTTTAACCCCGACGCATAAAAGGGGTCGGTGGTTTTTAAATTTAAATATTATAATTGTTTAGGCTTTACAATGGTATGTTCAAAAAAATTTAACGCTTATCCTATCTTAATTCAGACCTGTATGATCTCGAGAAGAGAGACCTGGTGACCTACTTCCGGCACCAGTCTATCGTATTTCTGCCACCAAGCAGTAATGTTCACATTGCTGTATTCTGGTTTGGTGGGTATGGGTGCCGGTTAGGGTTTTTTTTTTAAATATAGGCCAGCGGTTGACCACGATCGAAGAAACCTATTCACTCGCAACTTGAAGACACCTAGGTTGTAGTTATCAGGAAACACAGACTCAGGCAAGGCGTTCCACTCCTTGGCGGTGCGCATAATAAAGGTGGAAGAGTACCGCATTGTGCGTATGGGAGGTACTCGTATGTCTACCATGTAGCGGTGGCGCATCGCAGAGCGTCTGGTTGTCCAATGATAGAATGGGGATGGTGGGATCAGGTTGAAAAGCTCCGCAGCACACTCTCCGATTAGAGGCATATAAGGTTTAACATCTGTATGGTTCAAGGTGACAGAAGTAACACAATGCCATGTAGGCCAAGTATTTGATCCAATCATCAGCCATGGCCTTGTTATACTTGCCTTTCGTTTGGTTTAGATAGAAGAATACTTTGTGTGAGATAAATAAATACTATTATCATCTATTACCAGACTTTATTAGAAGCACTCTAAGACCTACTACTCATCACACTAATATTACAAATGCAAAAGTTTGGATGTTTGTTTGTTTGTTAATCAATCACGTCATAATGGCTGAACCAATATCGATGAAATTTGGTATGCCGAAAGATTATAACCTGGATTGATACATAGGCTACTTTTTATTGACAAACTACGCGTGCGAAGCCGCTGGCGGAAGTTAGTATAAAATAAAAGTTACATGTAATTTTCTTTAGACTACCTAGTCTAACTAAAAAGTTCAGAATTCAGTATTTTATTGCGTTCATACAAAGTGGATTAAAATGTTACATGTCAGATCTTATTGACTAGTCAAGAGTCCAGCACTTCATATGTACCCTGCAAGTAAGGGTGTAGAAATATTAAAGCTAAATAGGCAGGTCTAGTGGAATCAAAGTTGACTTTATCATCAAAATTTACTTGTCTTGTCGTTAAAAAGTCGCCTAATGTGTAGTAACTCTTTTCCGTTATTATATGTTTTAATCTATGTTCAAAGATGTTGTCGTTTTTTTGTGCTTTAATTTGTTCTGGTGTATTGTTATATATTTTACTGCCATTACATTCGTACCCGAGCTGCGCGTTTTTAATTTTGATGTAGGTAGTTCAAGGACTTGTACCTACATTGGAAGCGACGTGGTAGGTCAGTCTTTTTTTTAATTGCGGGTACTTTCACATTTCAACAAGTTAACAAGAGGCAACACTATCTAAGTCATCAGGTTCTACACAAACAAACAAACTCTTCAGCACAGTTGAATTAACCTGTCACTGATCCCTGTATGTTATTAAATATGTGTTACTTACTTAAACTTCGGCTGATTTAACTAAATTTACTAAAACATATTTGATTCTGACAGACTGTTCATGTAAGTAAGGACGAAGCACTTTGTGTACCATAACATTCAACTAACATGCTTTTTACTGTCAGATATTTTATATTAACACGTGATGTACGAAATTAATCCATTTGATTTTAACTTATGTAATTTTCCGCTTAAACAACTTTACTTAACTACGGAAATTGGATGGGCGAAGTTGTCTGCCGAACTCAAATTAGAGAAATTAAAACTGGTTACATTGCTTATACATATTAATGTATTTATGTTATTTGTATATACATATTTCTTCATAATTGCTCAAAATTGTTGTCTTAAATGTTGTATTTTCATGAGAGTTACGCCAGTGGTGCCACTTTTTTATATTTGGTAACATTTTTATCTTAATGGTTTATTATGCTAAGATATTGTAAAAGTAAAAAAAAAACTGTTTTGTACTAGTGTACAATCAGTGGCAGTTAGACCTGAACCAAAAAATAACATAATTCAATAAAAAGGCCAGCTGGATCGTTAAATTGTACCAAAACTCTGATAACAGTTCTACAAATTTGTATCAGAACATTACAGTTATTTATTTTTTCCAAATATTGTTGGAAATATATTCCTTTCAGATGTGATGGTGAGACATATTCTTCATATCTTGGACACATTCTTTCTTTTGGTAAAGAGTATCAGAACAAGGAGGTCTCTAGACGAATACAACTCGGGTGGGCTGCATTTGGAAAGCTTGAAGATGTTTTTCGGTCAACGAAGATCCCACAATGCTTGAAAACCCGTCTGTATAACCAATGTGTCCTGCCAACAATGACTTACGGTGCCGAAACATGCGCACTCAGTAAGAAAACTGTGTACAAAGTACGAGTTGCACAGAGAGCCATGGAGCGCGCCATGCTTGGCATCAACCTGCTGGATCGAGTTCCTAATACCGAAATCCGACGTCAGACGAAAGTCCTAGACGTTGGAACAAGGGTGGTGGAACTCAAGTGGAACTGGGCAGGACACTTGGCTAGACGAGGTGATGGCAGGTAGAGTAAATCTTTGACCGAATGGTGGCCAAGAACAGACCTAAGAAGTCCAGGACGTCCCTCGGCGCGGTGGGTCGACGACATAAAGAAAGTCGCGGGCAACTTCTGGATGCGCTGCACAGGACCGGGAAGGGTGGCGTTTACAAAGGGGAGCCTACACCCAGCAGTGGGTACTTATGGGCTGTCGATGATGATGATGATTGTTGGAAATGAATGGATGCCAATAGACATTATCTTGCTTTTGTAATATTCATCGTACCCCACTTTTTTGTCTGACAAAATTAACTAACTACTTCGACATAGTAATTCTCTTTGGTAAACTAGGGCAATCGTAAATCTACTGACCCATCACTCAACTGTGAGGTGTGGATGATCTCACAGTAACCGAATCACTACACAGTCATCAACATCTGTCTTACACGGTCAATTGCATATCATCTGGACTGTGTGCCCATAGATCGAAGACCATAGACGAAAGATAAAGTACAACACAATGTGCCTATCGATGGGACGTTCCGAGGTATCAGAATAATCGAGCAATTTGTTTACTTTAGGTAGATCAAAATACTTTCTTTTAAGAAAACGAAAAATTCGCAAAGCTCAATAGCTTTATCGAATTGCTTCTTTTTCTTACCTCTCAAGCCATAACACTTCCGACAAGGCTTCCAAGTGTCCTAACGACCATTACTGACTGTCAGCCGAGACTAACTGCTAAACACGCCCACACTGAGTTCCCCAAAACTCATATAAGAAAATCAAGTGGTTTGTGAAAAACTTCTCACGCTCACTCACCTCAACGCGACATTCCGACGGCAACTTTAATTAATTTCCACGATAAAACCACTCAGCTTTTTAATAAACACGCATGAATTACTTTCCTCGGCAAGGCCCTGAATAAATAAATGAGGGCCGTCCCACACCGTTCCTTCATTCCCTTTGTGCTCTCATACTTCCTGGCATGCGTAATGGGATACCGTACCCGCTACCGAAATGGCGGTAAAGGAATCTTTTGTGCTAAATAAAAATCAAAACAATAAGTGTAGGCTAAAGATCTGTACTAGCAAGGTCAGGTTCTCGCGATCCCAGCGTTCAAAAGCACGTGTTTTTTTATTAAGTCTATTACAACTCAGACGGCTGTGAAAAGTTATGATATCCAACTGGGTATTAAATAAAATGTTACGCTTAGTTTACGACGTAAGATAAAGACAATGTTTTATTTGAACTATAAAGAATTTCGTTTCAATGATAAAATAATAAAATCTTATGTAGGCACTATCACTCGTCTCATATTTTGCCCTTGTCTAGGTCTGAGAGGCCTTAGTACTTACTTAGATCTAGATATCAAAATTTACGTTGGAAATAAGAAGCTTTGAGTACAACAATCTAATTGAAATAGGCAGAATATATACGTCTAGGTAGTATGGAAATCTCAAGCAGTCATTGTTGTGATAGTTGTTTGTTCTATTGGACAGAATACGGTGGTCACAGAAAAACCAGAAGGTGATGGTTGAAAAACCTACACCTTCAAATAGTATTTTATAGTGTTATCCGAACACATACAGAAAATACCAATCAAAAAATACTATTTGAAATAAGCAACGCGACATCTCTTGTCAATATACTTTACTGCAACGTTTGGCATTGAGCAGGTCAAAAAGTGTATAAGTTTTCCTGTAGATGGAGCTAACGGCGCCGGCGCTTTAGTCGTAATCTGAATCATCTCACTAATTTCGACCCTGACGTGCCCGGTAGCACAATTGAATAGGGCATCCTTGTATCAAGAGAAAGTTTCAAGTCCCGTCTAGGCTTGAAAATTCTTGAGATGGTTTTTAAATCTTGGAACCTACATTCTCTTGGAATATTTTAAGCCCTAATGTACCTACTATAATGTCAAGAAAAGTTTAACCCATATTAATTATAATGTTTATTAGTCTGGCATGGCTGAACCAAACCACTGTAGAGACACACAACAATTCACAAATATGTTTTACTCGTTACACATATATTCACAGCTAAGTAGGGTATAATATGTAGAATAATGCAGGCGATAAGACTGCGCATTACTCTATCACAAAATATAATAGTGAAATCTATATTTAATCAATAATAAAATTTAAATATTACTATTATATGGAACTAGATTATCTCCAACTGATGCTAACAGATCTCCACGAAGCGTCACTAAAAGTTGCCTTGAAGATGAACATGACTTAAACAAAAGTGATGTCGAGCGTCTCCAGGGATTCGATTCCAAACATTTCTATTGGAAACGAGTATCAGGAGATGGTCGAATCTTATGTATACCTAGGTCATGTTTTATATTTCGGAAAAGAATTACAGGCCAAGGAGATATCTAGGAAAATTCAGTTGGCATGGGCAGCGTTCAGCAAACTGAGCGATATTTTGAAATTTTCCACCGTTCCACAATGTCTGAAGACCCGCCTCTACAACCAATGTGTCCTGACAACATTAACCTATGGTGCTGAGACATGGACGCTCACGAAGGAGACTGTGCACAGGATTAGAGTCGCACATAGAGCCACGGAGTGCGCCATGCTCGGCATCACACTGCTAGACCGAGTCCCCAATACCGAAATTCGCAAGCGGACTAAAGTTCAAGACTTTAACAAGCGTATATTGCGACTCAAATGGAATTGGGTAGGACATGTGGCCAGGCGCGGTGATGACAGGTGGAACAGGGTGCTGACTGAGTGGTGGCCCCGAGATGGAACCAGGAACGCAGGTCGTCCACCGGCAAGATGGGTCGACGTTATTATAAAGATCGCAGGTCGTATGTGGGTTATAAAAGCGCAAGACAGAGGCGAATGGTGACAACGAAGAGAGGCCTATGCCCAGCAGTGGGTTGAGAAGGGCTGACGATGACGATGATGAAAAATTAAATACTTGTCTGTAATTTCAAAATAAATGGCACAATTTAAGTGCAAACGACTATTTATACGATACCTAATCATAAATGACAGTTTAAAAAAATTTTGTATATCTGTTCGCCTGAAAGTTTGTCTCTATTAAGCTCGGAAACGGCTCGACGGATTTTAATAAAAAATTTAGCGATTTAAACAGGAATTTAAACTTTTTAACGAGTTTATTTTTTTTTACTACCTGAAGTTGGATCAAGCTAATGGCCCACCTGATGTTAAGTGGTAACCATCGCCTATAACAAAGCATTGCCTTGTAGGGCACTTGTCTAAGATGCACTGCTCTGCATTCATCAACTTGAGGCATACAGATGTAAAGCCTCATGTGTCTACAATTTCTGTATATGTGTTCTCCTTTTAGATATTTTGCAGGGTTCAAAAGATATGAAATTAAATATAAATAGAAATCTGTACGAAGTCGGGGCGGGCAGCTAGCTTAACTATGAGCTATGAGAGTTGTGCGTGCGTGTGTGTACATACTCGTGTATGTGTGATGGTGTGTGTGTGTAAGGTACGCAGTTAACATAATTTGATAGGTAGGCGCACCTGAAAAAAACCTTTAAATAGTCTGGGCGAGTTCAGACTTTCCATTACTTTTTATTCCATTATTCATAAACCATCTACACCAAACTACAGTAATTGCAAATCGTTTTAGATGTCTCCCTCAATGTTTTGACTTTAGACACCGTACTTCCAATAATAGTGGTGCAAACTTAGTGGTGATCGTGTCTATACGCTGTCCATCAAAGTACTGAGCCAGCACATTGTCTAGTGCCAACGTCAAAAGGGTGGCCCCGATGAAAGAAAGAAAAAGAAACATTTATGCATACCACCACAAGAATCAAATGACACAAAAAAACACAATTACTTATTTACTAAAATTATAACTAACTGCTAAGTGTGGTAGCGAAAGGCTCCGCAGCTCAACATTTGCTACATACAGCATGTTGCTATACTTCAGAGCTGGTCTTCTGCTGAGGCCAGTTATTAATCGATGGATGGTATTAACTTGGACATCACTATAAGCCAAACGGAATCAAGCCATTGGACTCATCCTACTGTATTCTTTCAAGCTAATTTCCTCTGTGGCCGGTCGGACAGACATTGGATATTAGTCATGGCAACGCGGAAGCGCAGACAGCGACATCCGCGATTGCAGCGCACCCGTGTTTGTCAATGCACTGCTCATAAGATATATCGTCTGTGAGCTCTGTTGCGCAACGAATTGGGCATGTGTTTACCATTTCCTACCTTTATAAATACCATTTGGTATGCCTAGCTGTAGGATTATAGAAATTATGTTTTTTTCTTGTAGTATATTTATTCTGACCTATCTCGTCCCACTGCTGAGCAAAGGCCTCCAAGCCCCTCCAAGCATCCCTATCCGTCGATATCTCCCATTATTCTCGTTCTTGTAGATTATATTTATTATAATAATATCTTGAGATATGGTTCTGTTGTGCTTCTACAGCACATAATATTACATGAGTATTGACATTATTTATTCCATGTTTGCCAACATTGAATAAACTTCCCTTTTGATTACGAATAACTTTGATGTAATCCGCCTTGAGCGTATGCTTAACAACTCCATTTGTTAAAGTTAACCTTTCGTAATCCATTAACTCGTTGCTTTTAACTTTAAGGTATAATAAACATGCCTCTATTGTAGAAAAGTTGGTACCCTTTAATCTGGTTAAGAATACAATTTTGTTGTTAAGACCTCACAAATGCTAACGACTTTCAATTCTTTATTTTGCGGTAATCGCTTGACTAATGTTCCTAAAACAAATCGGTTCTTTCAGAAACAAACAGATTCTTTGGCAGATGTATTTAAGAGAAGCTTTATTTAAATAATAATTAATTAATTCCAGCGTGTTATTTAAGTAAACTAGTATTAGAAAGTCATACACGAGAAATGAGAACGTATTGAACCAACTAACTCAACTGGTTTTGATACGCCTCCTTAGTAAATACACATTCCATCCTCACATCCGGAAATATTTTCGGTCTTATCAGAAATATTTTCCGTTGCGTAATAGAACATTACATGTCACTAGTTTTACAAAACGACTCACTTCAGCGTATTTTCTGTGTAAATAAATATCTTATTGGCAGATAAAGTGTAAATATATCACACACCTCGCTGAATCACGTGTAGGCTGAGATAAAAATCAGCAACCGTGAATACGTTTACGCACCAACAAGATTTACATAAGCGGGTCGAGTCTTGCGAGAGACTGACTTACTAGCTTTTTATTTAAGCTCATATTCCTCGAATGTTGTGTTTCGATATCGTTTAATATGTACGGTATTACCGAATGTATTAACGACCCTTCATTAAATAGTTTTCATTTGATTTCAGAGGGTCTCGACAACGTTTACTGAACTAGTGAGCGTCACAAACGTTCCATAATTGTAAACCTTTACCTACTCAATGAATTTATACATTCATAATATGTTTGTAAATCAAAACCCTTTTCAAACACATTATAAAACTCAATCCAAGTAGGTAAATTAGGAATGTTAAATTTTAATGCCATTAAACCTTCCCTGGCTAGCTTACAGAGGCTTAATTGGGGATTATGTAACCCAAAAAAGGACACAAAAACATACATAATTTAAAAAGTCAACATCAACGACAGCACGTGATAATTTCTCATTAACAGAGTTACCTTCGGAAAGGTTGTTTTCTATTGAGATAAGTGACGTGAAACATTCTTTGCATTTTTAACCGATCCAACCTTTTTGTATTACCTAGGTTGTGTACGGACGATTTGGTACCTACAAAGACTTTATCGGAGCGGTGTTGGACCAAATCAAGACTGTATTGGATGGCTCACGTTTTAAATGCACCAAAAAGCTGTTTGTGTAAAACAAATTATCTATATCTAATCGATATTAATATTTTAGACAGGTGAAGTTTGTATGTTTGTATATAATCGTATGTAGGGGTAATATCAGAAACTATTGAACCGATCCTGAAAATTCTTCACTGATCGAAAGTTACACTATTCCGGAGTGGTATAGGCTATATTTTATGTTAATAAAAATATATGCGAATTTTGCAATGAAATATGTGCCTGTATATGTAGTGGGGATAAAGAGAGTGGAACGATAATTAGAAAAATACCATAAAAATATTAGCTGTTAGTATGTTAATATTAGCTAATAGTAGAAATAGTAAAAAACATAAAAGTGTTTTAGACGAATCAACATGAACAGTAATTTAAACAGCTACTGCAGCATTGAAATTGTATTTATACAGTTTTTTTAGATTTTACCAAGTACTACGTTATTCATTGAATACAATAAGTGTAGCGCGCTGTATTTTTTACGATTACACCTATTCCATGTCTAAATAAATTACCAACTTCCATTAAAAATATAAAACAAAGTAAGGAAACCGCTGTCGAGTAAACAAGAAGTTGTAAGACATGTGACAGCCACCGATCCACGCAGGGTCTTTGGATTTATAGCTTGTACCCCCCGTTGAGGGATTGCAGTCCACAAAGTACGTACTTTCATGTATTTTAGACAACTATAAGTGAGAAACAATACGATACAAGATATTTGTATGCATAAACAAGAAATTTCTTAAAAACTAGGTAGATAATGGCACTTTATACCCTGACAGATGACAATGCCCTTTTACATCAGCTACGATTTGACCTTATAAAATGCATATCTTGACATTCCTTAATATGTAATCAATGACTAATGCAATTCGATAGAATATATACAGCAATTTATAATTCAAATTAGGTATTACAATCAATTCTTTGACAATGCCCCTCTACAGCAGCTAATAATCATAAGTACGTACATACTGATTAATTGGTATTTAGATGCATAAATGTATACGAAATGCTTGTCTGTTTCTGGCACCTCCAAAATGATGGTGCAATGAGCTACTGGTAGATAAAGACAAGTAATTAATTAAGTGCCTACTATTATTGACGTAACCAAGTGTTCTATTGTGTCCCTAAGATTTGAATAAATGAGTATGAGTATACTTGTTTGCCTTATAAGAGCATTGCAATTACAATAAAAAATTACACAATAAAATAAACTAATCAATTTAAACGTAACATTTAAACACAAAAATCCCTCTTAACTTATTTGTTTATAAACCGATTTGTTTTCTTACATTGATTTTAATATAGCTCCAAGCTATAAATGATTACCATTTTGAAGGTACTTTCTATCGAGGCCAAAAGGGGATGAAACAATTTTTTTGTACTTGCATCCCAGCGGTATTGTTGAAAAGCTATAACTTTTGAAACCATCATGGTATGAACACTATTTGTACTAAAAACCGGTGGTAGTAATAGTATTAGTGAATTCATTCCTAGCAAGAGACTAAGAAAGAGGGTAGATCGTTATATCTGCCAATAGCTAACCACTCGCAAAAACTTCTGTTTACACGTGATCATGGCGTCAACTGGGTCGAAATATTGGGATACTCAAAAACTCACAAATCATGGTAGATATCCCGTTGTTAGTACAAATAGTGTTGAAAAGCTCTTTAAATGAAAAATACCTTTCCTTAACTACTTTTCATTTTAAAGTTATTCAGTATTTTTTTAGATTTTCTGTGCTCTGTAGTCGGTTATAGTTTTGTTAAAAAGTAACTCGTATATTTACAGTTAAATGTAAATGTAGTAGAGCAAGAAAAACTAAAAAAATCTATTAGTAATTTAAAAAAAAAGTACTCACCCATACAACAGTCCCTGCGTTGAAGTTGTCGCTGCTTGTTAATTCATCATAACCATTTTTATAGTTGCTTATTTTATTATAATTAAATTTGTGTTATGATTAGTATTTTAGGTTTATAGTATGTAGGTACGTTTTTAATTTTATATAGATGCACCGCCGTCATGTGATATGTTATAATCCTGTCCATACTAAGGTTGTCTGGAAGAGATCGCTTTTAGCGATAAAACCGCCCATTGTACTAAATCTGTTCCTAAAAATTATGTTCTGTGTTTTACTTTGGTGTACAATAAAGAGTTATCTTATCTTATATTTCTGTGATATTATTTTCCCGTGATATTTGTATACATAATTGAGGACTGGCGTAAAATACATTCATTGTAAATGTACATTCTTTATAAACTAGTGGTTCACCCCGAACTGAGAGCTCGTGAGTCTCTCATAAAAACAAAAAAATATTACTTGTAATATTTATTCATCAAAATAGCGCCCCGTAATGCCCTTAACCTACATTTTTATTCAAATTACCGGTAATGGGAGTTTATGTTAATTGGTTACACTTTTAGGGGTAGAAGTTGCAGTTATGCTTAATTTCAGACTTTTGCCTATATTTGTGTCACTAAAGCTACACGCATACATGAATTTTATCAAAGTTCAGTTTTTATTATGGGTAGTAACTTAACAAGGTTTAAACTATAAATAAAAACGGGGTCGAAATGTACTCGTGAAAACCTTTTATTAGACGTGATACTTGACTGGATAGTCCCATTTTGTTTTATTTTTACCCCTCTTGAACCCCAATATCTCAACAACACCCCCCAAATTTTAACTCATTTAGTCACCCCAGAATTGTGCCATCACTACATACCAATGCACCCAATTTCGCGATGATTGGATTAACACTTCGAAAGTTATCCTCGGACAAACAAACATATATACAACAAGTCAAGTCTATGGTCTTATATAGCAAGCGATAACATCGGTATCATCGATCTCTTATAACTCGATAGCATCTTCATCGTGTGCGACGTGGTTTAGTCATATATTACCTGTCACGCAACATGTAATGTAACGCGAACGTATATGGACGGTCCACTCGCATCAACTAATAACGTCCATTCCGGCAGTCCTCAGGCACACACCAGTCGCCTGATTTTGAAATTTGCGTCATGTCAGAAATTTTTTTCCATGCATCACCCTGTACGTTTATTTAATACGGTCATTTCTTTGTAAGATAGAGATCCACAAAATACTTTTTTCATCGTCTTAGTTGTCATTCCCATCCATTTTACAAATTTATTTATCGAGGTAGGCAAGTGTTTGCTAGAAGCCTACAGCTCCGTCGTCAATCCGCGTCCAAAGCGACATAAAGTGTTCGTCAAAAAACCAACATTGATCGAAAGCAACGAGTGCGCTACGAATGCACGTAGCGTGCGCGCGGTTGTTTTTAGTGCGTTCGCAAATACATTAAAATCTATGGGAAATGTTGCACAGTGCATTGCGTGTTGTTTTTTTTTATTTTTTTTTATGTATCGAGATTTTTCTACAGTCACTCAACTTTCGACAGTACTGCGATCTAAAGTGAAGTGAAGAATTTTTTTGAGAAATAGGGTACTGTAAAATGACAAGTGGTTAAAAAATAATAAGTACTTATATACTTTTGGGGCAGTTACTATGTTAACAACCGTTTTTTTTGTATTCCGTAGTTGAAATTGGAACCCTTTGTTTTGCCATGTCCGTTTCTCTGTCTGTCTGTTCGACTAGATAGAACAGTTTTGATTCCTATTAGTGCTGTAAAGCTGAAATTGGGACTGATTGATTCTTTTAGTGATTTCTAGTAAATTATGAAATAATATTCTGATGATGATGATGAAGAGGGCGGGACTCTTGGCAAGACGTGGTGATAGGAGCAGGACAGGACAGGTAGAGCAGGTTAGCGACAGAATGGTGGCCGAGGAATGGCTGTAGAAAGGTAGGACGTAAGGCAGCGGGATGGGTGGACGATATCGTTATAGTCGCGGGTTGTCAATGGGTGAGACTAGCGCAGGATCGTGGCGGATGGCACAAACTTGGGGAGGCCTATACCCTGCAGTGGGTGAAATCAGGCTGTGGATGATGATAATGATGATGAAATAAAAAAATATATACCTTCACCTAAGGCTGTACAAAACTGAGATACAACGTAAGAAAACATTCGTGGTTAATTTAAATCATTATTATAAATACGGGATTTATCACGTACCGTTTTGTCGGTGTTTCGACCGACAATCTGAGTGCGAGGCGAGACGTTATTCGGAGCAGATCGCACTCACCGTAAAACGGTACGTGATATATCCTGTATTTATAATAATGGTTGAGATATAACGTGCTTCGGAATATGCATGTAGTTATTTAATATAAATGAACAAAATTAATAAAAACAACTAATCTCTGAGTTTTCTCCGAATTTCTGACTAGTGAAAAAGATCGCATTTTGACAAGTCATGAACTAATATATTGTTCAGTTCGTGACTACATTGACCTCCTATCGGGTTAGATATGCAAATTCAGAGCCACTCAGTATTATGTACCTATCTTTATAGTGTGTTTTTTTTAGTTTAGATTACATGTTACCAATTGAGTTTACAAGTTATTAGTTGAATCAAATTTGTCTACATATTTATTTTACTACTAGCTTTCGCACACCGCATCGCACACGTGGTTTTTATAAAAAAGTAGCCTATATATACACCAAACTTTCATCAAAATCGGTTTAGCCGTGAAAAGTCGTGAAAATGAAACAAGCAGATAGACCAAGTTACATTAGTTTTTTTTAATATTTGTGTTGACTACACATATTTTTTGGAAATACGAATCAATCTTTGTAAAGGAAATGGTAGAATTTAAAGGCATCAATATTAAACCCAGTAGCTAAAATAGTAACATTAAAGATAAGTATAGTAACATAATTCCGTATAAGCCTCTATATGAATATAGTAAAGTCAGAATATGTCCTAATTGTCTACCGCTCGGCCAGGCCGGCCCATTACGTCTCACAAATAGACCATTAGGTCCCAATCCCTTTGCTATTTCAAAAGGATGAAGGGTTAATTTACGAGCTCAAAATTTAAATCTACGATCAACTTGTTTAATAGCAACCTTCGGGGTTAACTCTGTTGTTAAGCCGCGTTATGAAGCGCCTACACCTTAATAGTGGTCATATAATACCGAAACATTACGCTTCAAATGTCAGTGCATTGAAACTAGTACGAGATTAATTTAACTGAAATTCAAAACAAAACCAACATTGCAATAATCTGTTTGGAAAGCAGCGTGAATATGAATCAATAAACAAAGTGGAACTAAAACCGCTCGAAACTTCCATTAAACTAGAAACAACGAGGTCGCGGCGGCACGGCGGCGGTTCAGCGACTAGTTGGCAGAACGGCTCCCTCGCGTCACTTGTCCACAATTAATAATGGAGGTCTGCAAGTTGAATGCCACATGTTGTTGCATGGGCTCCTCTCGGCCTGCATGTTGAATACAGATGAGCTTATTTATGTAAATTCGCATCGCCTCAGCGCTGTAGGATGACGCTACGGTTTCAGTAATCCCCGGCATCGCAAGTGATTGATGTCGAAGCCGTTGACATTCCGCTTTGTTGGT
Organism: Philereme transversata; assembly: GCA_963924445.1. Classification (NCBI taxonomy): domain Eukaryota; kingdom Metazoa; phylum Arthropoda; class Insecta; order Lepidoptera; family Geometridae; genus Philereme; species Philereme transversata. Next base: position 14,807,633 of record OZ004353.1, read on the forward strand.
TACGATGATACGGACCTACGGCTAATCGAACCATCTCAAACACACATGCCTGACCATTTTTATATTATTTTTAACACGTGATCGATGCAATGACTATATTAAGGAAACCTTTGTTCGACAGAATGAAATATTATAAATTAAAATGTTAAGGAAAGAAAATTGTAAGAGCTTGAAAAGAAAAGTGTATCAAGTAATTTATTAACCTTTCTTATCCAGAAGAAACGGACTAAAGAGGTCTCTCCCGACACCCGGTCGCCAGATACAATGGAGCTCAAGATGTTCTTTGCAGGGAAAAATATTAAACAAGTTTCTTTGCAAATTAAATATCATAAGTGCATGCTGAGATTGAATTAAGTACCAAACGTTTACATATAATATTGTACCTACAGTGTATTCCAGTTTTAATCTTGTCGTGTTTATCATATAAGAGTCATTCGGTAAATAATAAAGTTTTAATCCCTATCACAAGCCGGGACGAAACGAGCATTCCAATTAGTTCAGGATTCTCATTAAGATCCAGATTCTTGGCGCAGACTTTGATATGGGAGCTACGTGATCAAGATTTTGTTCATTTCATTCAAACTTCAATTATTCTATGCGTCCAGGAAATGTTGATCCAGCGATTAAGTCGACTTCAGAGCTTTCAGAAACATGAAAGTAAATTGCAGTCATTAGCGTGTTTCGGCCGTGATTTATGAAAAATTCTCGAGCGTATTTCGGTTGAAACCGATAAGATTAAACTTTTCTGAGCGGCTAGGTTAGGAAGGTTGCGTCGTATTAAAAAGATTGAGTTTCAAAGTTGATCTCGTTTAACTGAGGTTCAAAAAGTTTAGTAGGTGTTAAAATTTTGGGTGAGAAAATAGACAAATTCCGCGTTGTCCAGATGGGAGGTGGGAACGACTTCATGAATAACGCAGGAGAGTCGCCGCCTTCGCCGTGTTCGGTCGCAATAACGGAAATTCTTTTTTTACAGCTCTCTTGATTTTTGGATTGTATGAGATACAATAGTTTCACAAAGGTATTCAGAATATCGAAATATTTTGGATTTAAATGTGAAACTTGGTGATTAGGCTTTGCCATCGTTTAGCTATATTAGGTTTCTTTCAATGACAGTAAAAAGACAATATTTTCCTTGCTATGGATTGGCCGCAAGAGAATGCAATAAATACATTAAGCCAGGCTTCGACGACGATCCCCAAACGTATTTAGAGACTAGTATGATTTGACAACTCTAAATCATATTTTGACTTAATATGATTTAGAGAATTGTCAAATCATAAAGACGTTTAGGCATCGTTACGAATCGAAAAAAAAAATTTGACGTCGGTTCGCTGTTAGTGGACAACTCCATCCACCCTTTCCGTATTCACCAAAATATCGCTGCCTTCGCAAAGAATGTGTAAGTTCAAATTTGGCAAGAAGACGACAAATTTTCATTGCATCTCGAAGCGTGCGCCAGGTGCGCTCAGTGTGAATAAAGAAGACCGCCTTTACTGCACGGAATATTTTTATAAGGAAAGTGTATCGTGCACTTCGTTGGACTTACGAAAGTCGTGATTTTGCTGTTTTAGTGCAGAATCACTGCTTTCGTTTTAAAGTTCCACTGTAACGCTTAACATATTGGGTTGTCTTTTCGTATCGAAGCAACATAAACTAATATCATTTAGCGGAGCTCAAAGAAAGAGGTACGCTACTTATGCTGGAATATTATAATTCCAACGTCAGATTACATTTTTATTTTAAATACGCATTGAGAAATCTTGGAAAGGATAAGGATATGGAGGTAATAACGGTTCCTTAAAGCATACCTTAGTAATAAGTAATGAAGCTGGGTATAATTAAGGCTTGTACGGTGAAACCTTGATTCAAAGGGATTGTTATCGACTGTTCGGACAATGTATTATTCGTAGACGTCAGAAATCACGTGTCGTTAATTGAACTATTCCCAATCGACTCACGTATTCGGTAGTCGAACAGTAAACAACTATATTTCCCTGACAAGGAAAGTTTGTGGAACCTGTACTCCGCGCTCACAGATTGGGGCGTGCGAGCCCAAATCAAAAGCCTGCCACCACTGGCAGCTGGACCACTTACATTGTCAATCATCTTTCGTTGATTCATATAATCGTAACTTTAAATTGACAACCGACATGTTTTTTTATTCATTCGTAGGAGTCATTGTCTGGAAAATATAGCTTTTATTTTTTATGGTGATAAGGCCACTTTTATGTTTATTTGGTATAAAATAAAATATATATATTTGATCGATATTGTCTATGCAAAACATAAACTTTCGTTACCTTTTGTTCGTAAATACATACCGTTTTGCAGTCATCACTACTGAAAATATGAATACCGTCAACATTTTACATTTCCCGCACAATTTTACCCGTCAGAAAAACGTAACCATTTCTAGCTCCGCTACTTAAACAGCCTTCTACGCTGCATTAAACTGAAAAACCTTTAAAAGAATGTTTAGCAATGGAGTAGTAAAACGCTTGCAATTTTAAATTAAAAAATAAAGCAGATTCTTCAGATTTTATGAACAAGAAATCAAAGTTTTTGATCGAAGTATGAAAAATTACAGTTTTAGTCAGTCTGCTTTAAATATAACACTCACAGCCATCAAATATATCATAGGATCTCCCCTGCTGAACATAGGCCTGCCTTATAGATATTGTTACGAGCTGAGGGTTCGGGGTAAAATAATGATAATCGATCCAACCAAAATAACACTTTTATTCAACACTAAAACGATGAATACACGAACTTGGTCACACGTAACCACAACACACTAATTCACACCACTGTTGCACTAAAAGTCACCGAAATGTTCGCACGTATAGCCAAATCCAGACTGACTGTCCGGCCATCTCTCCAGCCTATTTATATCGCGCACAATTCACTACACTAGAACGATCTCGATCGTTCCAGGAAAGGGTCGGTGTTTCGACAGAATGACAACTCCCCATTCTGCGCAACCGCAGGCAAAAACACAGCATGCAGGTATATTTCATACCAAGTATTACGTATTCCGTGACACAGTAGGTAAGTCGAGAGCAATCGAGAAATTTCGATTATTTCTTATTGTGTAACAGCGTAACAATATCATAGGATCTCCACTGCTGAACATAGGCCTGACCTATGGATATTGTGCGGCCTGCGGCCAATAGCTCCCAGCGACCTTTATTACGTCATCTAGTCGGTGGCCGTCATACGCTGCGCTTTCCAGTGAACAGTGCTTTTCACAGATACATTTTGAGATTCATTCGTCGGAAGGGCATAATAACGTGCATAATGATGGATGTGAACCAGGTGTTTTCACAGCGCTACGTTCAACCCAGGGAACAATTAAAAGCAAATGCTCACTGACATCAGTGTTTCATTGTAAGCCTTTATAAAGGAACGCAAAGGGAGTTTTCACACAGAGTTTCCACTATTTCCACGTTTTTAATTTATGTGCTTAACGCTTTCGTGAATTGTGACAATTAGTACACACAAACTTATTCAAAACTCTCTTTGCTCGATTATTTTTACATCAGTTTTCAGAGAGTAAGTGAGAATGGAATTATTTTTCCTAATATAATTAGGTGTACACAAGTGTTGTAAGGGGAACATAATCAATATTCGCCACTACCTCTATGTATTGCTAATACATAGTTTATTGTTTTAATTTTTATATAGTTGTGTTATTATGTAGATGAGTATACTATAATTTACCAAAGAGAAATGAACTTCCGGGCAACTTTTGGACATTAGTTCATCTGTATTTTTCAAACTTTCGTGATCACTGTACATAATTATTGATTAAAACGGGTATTTATCATGTATGCAACTTTTTTATTTGTTATCCTGACGCTGTGTTGCAACAGGCGTGGTCACGGCTTGACTGGTGGAGTACTTGGAGCTACCGTCGAGAAGTGTGGGTAGCTGCAGCAACTACCCTCACTTGGTCTTCAGAATTAGAAATGTCCTCGTTCATACTACGACGTACGGTTAGTGTAATATGTCGTAATATGAACGAGGACATTTCTAACTCTAAAGACCAAATGAAGGTAGTTGCTACAGCTACCCACACTTCTCGATGGTAGCTTCAAGTACTCCAGTCAACCCGTGACCACGCCTGTTGCAACACAGCGTCGGGATAACAAATAAAAAATTTACATACGCGATAAATACCCGTTTTAATCAATAATTATTAGTTCATCTATACTAATATTTTAAAGAGGTAAAGTTTGTTGTTTATATGTTTTAATGGGTAATCTACTGAACTGATTTTGAAAGTTATTTCACTGATACAAAGCTACACTATCCCGGAGTAAAGTTGGTTATACTTTATTTTGATAAATTTCCATGTAAACCCAGGTCGGGTCAACTAGTTAATTATAAAATTTAATTAATTTAAAGTCATAATATCGTATATTATACGTTTGCAGATTGTCCATTAGCTGGGATCACATACCCTCTAACTTCCCTAATTCGTATGAGCACGAGAAAAGGAAATTAACCCACTGTTCTTAATTATATTTTCGCATGCTTTCCTTTCGTCAAAAAGGTTCATCACCGCATTTTACAATTTTTCTTTGAATTTTATCACGACTGTGGTCCATTTTATAAATTCGCATTGTTGAGAGAATTACATAAAACATTTACGCTACAAAAAATATTTAGACTTAATTACCATTGATTTAATTACCAATATTCACAGTCCAACTTCATCCACGCCAGGTTCTCTCTTTGTTCATCATATTTTCTATAGAGCGTTCACTAATAAAAAAACACCTTCTCCGTCGACTTCTAGAGCGCCCGATCTTGTGCAGCCAAGACCCAACGACTCCCAGACAACCTTTGGTTTTCACTACATATCCATCCATGTAGTGAATCTGGAATCGAGAGTCAAGAAGGACGTTTTCGGTTAGGTATTTATGCTACATGTTTTTTTATGTACAACGTTAAATGAAAACACGGGTAGGGATAATGACTAGTATTGTTGTAAAATAGGTTTTAAATTTTCAAACAGCCTGTATAAAATAGGTAAACAAATCATATTCATTCATTTACATTAAAAATTGTTTATTGGATAAAATTGATTCGATCACTGGATAAATATTCAAGATACCGTTATTCGCCTCTTAAATCAGTTAATACGATTCCGGATGTATGTTTAAAACATTAATATCGTACATCACAAAATAGGTTGTAAAGAATATGCAGTAGGTATATGACATTTACAAAAAAAATTATACTTAACATGGTGAAGGTCTAAAATACCTTCCTCAAATATGTATTCAGCTTTCTAAAATATTTATTGATTGGATTTCACAAAGAAACGCAAGCACAGACCTCTAGATAGCACGCTGAGTGATCTTGAGCCTTCTTATGAGACCCACAGTGAAAAACCACGTTTTTTAACTCTATGCCTGTGTCTCTATGGAGCTCTCCACGTTCCTGTGCCTGCCTCTTCCAGGTTATACCCGCGATGCTTGCTACATCGTCTGCCCATATCTGCTGGATGATCATTGTTTCGGTAATCTGTTCGTGGACGCCATCCAGTCAACACCTTACTCCACCTGTCGTCACCTCGCCTTGCCAAGTGTCCTGCCCTACTTAATTTTAGTTGAATTTCCCAATATCTTTGACCCTCATCTTCATCGATGAGTTCCGACGTTTTTGTTTTACGTAATTGAAACTGTAATTTGTATAGGATTCGAACTCAATTGTGCAAGTCTAAAGCGATATTATTTCAATATAAGCGAACGATAACTACTATTGTTTTAACTTAAAAGTACATCAAAAGTAGAAAATAACTCATAAAAATTCAAAAACCTTAACTTAAATAACTCGATTTGCAAATTAAAATCAAGCCGTAGCAATCTCGTAAAGTAAGTAGATCAAAATTCTACACATATGTTTGACACACCCCAATTTTATAAAGTAAAGCTGTCACTCAAACGACTATGGAGGTAACACATTTCAAGAGTGCTTTATAATATCTTAAAACGGCTTCGCTCCACGTAATTTCCCTCATACGGCACCGTGAGCTTGTACTACAGAGAAAGTTACCGTAACATCGTGTACTTGTGTGAATATCTTAAGTACCTACTTGCCTATTCACTCTGATTTGTAGCTTTACGAAACAAGTTGGAAATTGCGAAGACAAAGTAACGAGCGATGAATTGCAATGTATGTCAGCGGAAAATAACAAGAATCGCAAGTTGATCAATTTTCGAGGTAGTTAATCAACTTTCGGAAAATGATAAACGGCATCGAAAATGTATTATTTAACGTATGCATTTTTGTAAATTGATTAATTTACGGCGTCTTGCAGTTAAATGATCCGACGTAAGCCAGGTGTACGCTGGTTGGTCGCCGCCATTACGTACGTACGTGTTTTTATATGTTAGGTTAATAACATAATCTAAGCCAACCTAGCCTTTATAATATTAAAATAACAGATCTAAGTGTTTGTTAACTCTATGAATAAACACTTGCCAAATGCTTGCAATCAATGCCGTCGACCAATCAGAGAACAGTGTATTATGTTACGGGTGATAGTGACCCTTAAAATGTACACTAAGCAACGATTGGCCCATTCGTGTATGATTTGACTTGTTGCAAAATCGTTAATTACGTATAAAATTACAGCCAGGCACCGTCTGTTGAACAATTAGCTACAATTTATTCCGTTAAATAATACATTTCAAATGCCATTTATCATTTTCCGAAAGTTGATTAACTGCCTCGGAAATTGATCAACTTACGATTTCCGGCGACATATAATAGTGATAAGTTTTGCGAATTTCGCTTCATCATACGATATTTACATAACGCTCCAATAACGCAAATACTTCGCGTATGCAAAAATCGCTTTTAATTATAATTTAAGCTAAAACTAAGAGAACATTGCCCTGACCCAGTCTTTGAGCAATTTGGTATCGGTGGCGTTTCGCCCCAGCAGCGTCGTTTAGACCTAAATTTATTTGTTCTAATAAATAACAGCAAGGCCCGCTCAACCTTGTTAAATATACAGTGTTCGCACCAAATTTTTCATCTAAGTACATACCCTCGAGATATCTCATAAACTAGAGATGCGATATAGCTCCGCCATTGAAAACATCGAATGAATTTTTTGATCACATTTTCCTCACATGTACCGTTGCCTGGCGCCATAGAAATGATTCACTAATAAACTGCAATACAACTGCACTAGTGATGCCTGAAGATAGTATCTACTATAGTATATAGTATAATATATATTAGTACTATATTAAGAGTCGATACTAGTGCGGAAACCAACAGTAAATTTTAATGTATATTTTAATTTTTCGATAAATCAAATATTTTGTATTTGTACTTATATAGGTTTTCACTTGAATAGTTTCCTAACCTCCACCTTAAATTAAGCACAACATTTATAATAACGACTAACCAGGTTATGTACATATATAAACGCATCATCATCAGCCCACATTAGTCCACTGCTGGACATAGGCCTCTCCCAATACGCGCCACTGAGCCCGGTCTTCGGCTCTTCTCATCCAGTTTCTGCCCGCCACCTTTCTTATGTCATTGCTCCACCTAGCCGGGGGGCGCCCCACACTACGTTTTCCGAGACGCGGTCTCCACTCAAGAACTCGTTTACCCCAACGGTTGTCGGTTCTCCGGCATATATGGCCAGTCCACTGCCACTTCAGTTTGCTAATCCGCTGAGCTATGTCGGTGACCTTGGTTCTCTGTCGGATAACCTCGTTACGGATTTTATCCTTCAGAGAAACTCCAAGCATAACCCGTTCCATAGCTCGCTGCGCAACCTTAAATTGGTGGACTAGTCCTACCGTGAGCGTCCACGTCTCAGCACCGTAGGTCATTACGGGTAGGACGCACTGATTAAACACTTTAGATTTCAGGCATTGTGGTATAGGTGACGAGAAGATTCGACCTAATTTCCCAAATGCTGCCCAACCCAACTGAATCCTCCTCTTGGCCTCCTTCTCGAAGTTGTGTCTACCCAATTGCACTATCTGGCCGAGGTATACGTAGTCTTGAACTACTTCGAGTGGATGACCTTGTACGACAACTGGTTCCGGATGTATATGAACATTAAACATAACCTTGGTTTTGTCCAAGTTCATCCGTAAACCAATTCGTTGAGAGGATTCAGCTAGGTCGTCCAGCATGCTCTGCAGCTCCTGCAGCGACTCCGCCATCAGGACTATGTCGTCTGCAAATCGCAAGTGTGAGATGTGCTCGCCATTTATGTTAATGCCCATGTTTTTCCAGTCCAGCGTCTTAAACAAATCCTCCAGTGCGTTAGTGAACAGTTTCGGGGATATGACATCCCCCTGTCGCACTCCTCTACGCAACTGGATGGGATTAGATTGCTGGTCTTGTACCTGGACACTCATGGTGGCTGATTCGTAGAGACATCTCAGCACGTCGATGTAACGACAGTCTACTTGGCATCGCTGCAGAGATTCCAGAACAGCCCAGGTTTCAACGGAGTCAAAGGCCTTCTCGTAGTCCACAAATGCTAGGCACAAGGGCTGATTATACTCCTCAGACTTCTGTATAATCTGCCGCACTGTGTGGATGTGGTCTACGGTACTGTAGCCGCTTCGAAACCCGGCCTGTTCAGGGGGCTGAAATTCGTCGAATCTTCTAGCCAGACGATTTGTGATGACCCTTGAGAACAACTTATAGACGTGGCTCAGGAGTGAAATGGGCCTGTAGTTTTTCAATAGTGTTTTGTCACCTTTTTTAAAGAAAAGGACAACAATACTCCTGTTCCACGCCTCCGGAGTTCTCCCACGGTGAATGACAGAGTTAAAAAGCTTCTGTAGTTCCCTTAACACTGGAACTCCTCCTGCTCTCAGAAGCTCAGACGTGATCCCGTCATCACCGGGGGCTTTTCCATTTTTAAGTTGCCTTAGAGCCATTCCCACTTCTTCTACGCTGACATCCGGCAACTCGTCTGTGAAGTGGCGCGTAAGCGTAGCTCTGGAGTCGTAAGTGTCGGGTTCTGGGCGAGGAGCATGAGAGTGATACAATTGGCTGTAGAAATCTTCAATTTCAGAGAGAATCCGCGGCTTAGACAAAACGGTGAGGCCACTCGAAGTTTTAAGCTTTGTTAGGTGGCTCCTTCCAAGCTGCTGGCTGAACACTTTAGACCCTCGATTCTGCTCGATCGCTTTCTCGATCCGGCGTGTGCTGGAGCACCGAAGGTCACGTCTAACCAGCCTAGCAATTTGTTTGTTGAGAGCCAATCGCTGTGCTGAAGTAGCCTCTGCGTCTTCCCGTCGTTTTGTCATCAGCCGCAAAGTCTCATCTGAAATATCAGATTTCCTGCCCTTACGCCTCAAAGTGCAGAATTTTTCACCTTCTTCCCTCACGACTTTTAGTATGCTTTGAAGTTCCTCGTTTACGTCTTCTGTGGTTTCCACGGCAGCGAAACGATCTTCCAGTTTCTCCTGGAAGGCTTCAGATCCAGCACTGATTTGGAGCAGGTTAGGTCGGAGCGTGGACTTCATCATGCGGCGTCTCTCCAGCTGGACATCGATATTTAGGATGCCTCGGACCATTCTGTGATCGCTTCCGGTATTAAACCTATTGACCACTGAAACATCCCTAAATATGTGTCTTTTGTCCGTCATGATAAAGTCGATCTCGTTTTTGGTTGCTGAGTCTGGGCTTCGCCACGTCCACTTTCTATGGGGCTTCTTCTTATAGAACAAGTTCATTAAGAAAAGCCCCTTCTGTTCTAGAAAGTTGACGAGCATTTGCCCCCTGTCGTTCCTACTTCCGACACCGTGCGCTCCTAGTCTCAATTCGCTGCAAGTCTGTACTCCCACTCTAGCGTTGAAGTCCCCCATGATAACGTTGAAGTGAGCCTTGGTGGTGTTATGAAGAGCTTTGGATATATCTTCGTACATCTCCTCTACCTCTTCAGTCGGATGTGTCCCGGTAGGTGCGTAAACCTGTATAACTTTCAGACTATATCGTTTGGATATTCTAAGTATCAGGTACGCAACCCTGTTCGAGACACTAGATATTTCTTCAACGTTACCGGCTAGGACTTTATTAACGAGGAACCCCACGCCACCTTGGGAAAGTTGATCTCCTTCTCGGAAATACATAAGATGGCCCGAGTCCAGAGTTACGGTGTCCTCCCCCTCTCTTCGGACTTCACATAACCCGAGTATATCCCATCTTATGTTCTTCAATTCCGCCTCTAATTGTGCCAAGTGCTCGTCGAGTCGCAGTGTCCTTCCGTTGTACGTCGCCAAGGTCAGTTGTTTTTGTTTTTGGTAGCCTACCGTAGCCCGGGGATTCCTAGCACCCCCTGCCCCGCCGTTACCATGACCGCCACCTTGGCCAGGAATAGCGGGGCGGCCGGGAACTGGGGGCCGTTGTGTTGTTGTATTTGTCATTGGGAGGGTTTGCCCATAATCGCCACGCTGGGCATGCGGGTTGGCGATCGCAGGACACAGTTTGTCGCGCCGCTGACGCTGCTGCCCGTCAGCGGCCAGGAGATTTAATTGTGCCAGTTTAGGGAGGGCTATACCGCCACCAACCGGTCGCCAGAGCCTCGTCCGCTAGTCGGCAGGATGCACCACGTGCAGGTGAGGTTGACTATTGGGGCATTAGGATGTTGGGCTGCCCCCTTGCATCCCAATAAACGCCTATAAACGCATATATATGTATATATATTTATGACACAACTCGATATATATTTATTATATATTATATGATAGTATTGTATGATTATATGATTATATATTATATCGATATATATTATCGATATGTAGTTATTGGACCAACAGATGTACAAATTACTTTGTCATTACCAAATAAAGTAAACCGCCTGTGCAATATGTTGTGCTTAAAAACGTCTCTGACCTGTGTCAGAGGAAAACAGTCAGAACAAAAATAAAAAAAAACCTTCACGCTAGGAAAAATCTGTGTTGTGGGAGCTAGTTCTCTTCCGAAATTGTACATAATGAAATAAATAATATTAACCAAATTTAAGCTATTTATATTTAAAACAAGCAACGGAATAAATATTTGCAGCCGTAACTGGAACAACCTTACTCCCCTAAAACGTTAGAATGTAGCCACGATGCAGCTATTTAATTGAAACCGCGACCATGTATCAAGCAGTCATGAGATCTCGCGTCTCACTGTTCTCTTACCGAGATGGCGACGAAGACAAATAAGCCTTTTGTGTTTGTATGAACGTAATTAAGCAGAAGCGCAAATATGAATATGAATCATTGAGTAATTTTCATTATAATTAAAAGAGCTGCCCACGTTATAGAATATATTTTTATCTCTTAAATATTTTGTACCTAAATTACCGAAATCGTTTTGTATATTCAAACTAGAGGTTGCGTTGTGCGCGAGCTGCTCGCAGCTCGCGTGTTTTTCTTTTAGTCGAAGAAGTAATTAAAGAGGATATCGAGCTGTTAAAAGCCATCAAAGAGGATATCCATGTGTAAGAAGCAGTCAAAGACGATATCGAAATGGAAGAAGCAATCAAATCAAAGAGGATTTCCAAGTGGAAGCAGCAATCAAAGATGATATCGAAGTGGAAGAAGCAATCAAAAAGGATATTGAAGTGAAAGAAGCAATCAAATAGGATATCGAAGTAGCAGAAACAATCAAAGAGGAAATTAAAGTTGAGGAAGAAATCAAAGAGGATACCAAGGTGGTAGAAGCATTCTAAGAGGATGACGAAGTAAAAAAAGCAATCAAAGACGATATCGAAGTGGAAGAAGCAATCCAATGGATATTGAAGATAAAGAAGGAATAAAAGAGGATATCGAAGCGGAACAAGCAATCGTAGAGGATATCAAAGTTAAAGAAGCAATCAAAGAGGATACCAATGTGGAAGAAGCAATCAAAGAGGATATCGAAGTGGAACAAGCAATCAAAGAGAAAAAAATTGGATGTTCCAAAATGATCATGATAATAGTTGTATAAAAAAAATTTAACGTTGCAAAAAAGATCATGATGAACGTTGCATAAAAAAAATCTGGACGTTCCAAAATGATCAGGATTGACGTTGCATAATATAAATGTATGTTGTAAAATGATAATGATCAAAAATTTGTACTAATATTTTGTCAAAGTTTGCTAGTGCTATCTCTTCCCGTTTAGAAGATACGAGCGATTAAAGTTTTGTAAGAAAAATCATAAATTTGTTGATTGGATATCGAAGTGGAAGAAACTATCAAAGAGAATGTTGAAGTGGAAGAAGCAATCAAATAGGATATCGAAGTGGCAGAAACAATCAAAGCGGAAATTGAAGTTGAGTAAGCAATCAAAGAGGATACCAAGGTGGTAGAAGCATTCAAAGAATATGACGAAGTGAAAAAGCAATCAAAGACGATATCGAAATGGAAGAAGCAGTCAAAGACGATATCGAAGTGGGAGAAGCAATCAAAGAGGATATCGAAGTTAAAGAAGCAGTCAAAGATGATGTCGAAGTGGAAAAAACATTCAAAGAAGATGACGAAGTGAGAGACGCATTCAAAAAGGATGTCAAGGATGACAATAAAAAAACAGTTCCACCAAAAATTTATACCAATATTTTGTACAAGTTTGCTAGGGCTATCTCTTCCCGTTTAGAAGATACGAGCGATTGAAGTTTTGTATGAAAGACCACAATTTTGTAGAGAGCATAATGAAGTAACTGAAGCAATTAAAGAGGATATGAAAGTAGAAGAAGCATTTTAAAGGGATAACGAAGTGGAACATGCAAAAATAGAAGATGTCGAGGCGGAAGAAACAATCAAAGAGGATATCGAAGTGGAAGAAGCAATCAAAGAGGGTATCGAAGTGGAAGAAGCCATCACAGAGGATATCGAAGTGAAAATGCTATCAAAGACGATATCGAAGATGAAGACGCAATCAAAGAGAATAATGCAGTGCAAGAAGCAATCAAAAGGAAATCGAAGATGATATCGAAGTGGAAGGAGTAAACAAAGAGGATATTGAAGTGGGAGAAGCAATCAAATAGGATATCGAAGTAGCAAAAACAATCAAAGAGAAAATTGAAGTTGACTAAGGAATCAAAGAGGATACCGAGTTGGTAGAAGTATTCAAAGAGGATGACGAAGTGAAAAAAGCAATCAAAGACGATATCGAAGTGAAAGAAATAGTCAACGACGATATCAAAATGGAACAAGCAATCAAAGCGGATATCGAAGTGGAAGAAGCAATCAAAGAGGATATCAAAGTGGAAGAAGCCATCACAGGATATCGAAGTAAAAATGCAATCAAAAACGATATCGAATATGAAGACGCAATCAAAGAAAATATTGCAGTGCAAGAAGCAATCAAACGGAAATCAAAGAGGAAGGAGCCCTTACAGAGGATACCGAAGTGAAAATGCCATCAAAGAGGATATCAAAGATGAAGAAGCAATCCAATGGATATTGAAGATGAAGAAGGAATAAAAGAGGATATCGAAGTGGAACAAGCAATCGTAGAGGATATCAAAGTTAAAGAAGCAATCAAATAGGATATCAATGTGGAAGAAGCAATCAAAGAGGATATCGAAGTGGAACAAGCAATCAAAGAGAAAAAAATTGGATGTTCCAAAATGATCATGATAATAGTTGTATAAAAAAAATTGAACGTTGCAAAAAAGATAATGATGAACGTTGCATAAAAAAATCTGGACTTTCCAAAATGATCAGGATTGACGTTGCATAATATAAATGTATGTTGTAAAATGATAATGATCAAAAATTTGTACTAATATTTTGTCAAAGTTTGCTAGTGCTATCTCTTCCCGTTTAGAAGATACGAGCGATTAAAGTTTTGTAAGAAAAATCATAAATTTGTTGATTGGATATCGAAGTGGAAGAAACTATCAAAGAGAATGTTGAAGTGGAAGAAGCAATCAAATAGGATATCGAAGTGGCAGAAACAATCAAAGCGGAAATTGAAGTTGAGTAAGCAATCAAAGAGGATACCAAGGTGGTAGAAGCATTCAAAGAAGATGACGAAGTGAAAAAGCAATCAAAGACGATATCGAAATGGAAGAAGCAGTCAAAGACGATATCGAAGTGGGAGAAGCAATCAAAGAGGATATCGAAGTTAAAGACGCAGTCAAAGATGATGTCGAAGTGAAAAAAACATTCAAAGAAGATGACGAAGTGAGAGAAGCATTCAAAAAGGATGTCAAGGATGACAATAAAAAACAGTTCCACCAAAAGTTTATACCAATATTTTGTACAAGTTTGCTAGGGCTATCTCTTCCCGTTTAGAAGATATGAGCGATTGAAGTTTTGTATGAAACACCACAATTTTGTAGAGCGCATAATGAAGTAACTGAAGCAATTAAAGGGGATATGAAGTAGAAGAAGCATTTTAAAAGGATAACGAAGTGGAACATGCAAAAATAGAAGATGTGGAGGCGGAAGAAACAATAAAAGAGGATGACGAAGTGTAACAAGCAATCAAAGAGAATATTCGAATAGTGGATGTCGCATAATAAAAAAAAATTGACGTTCCAAAATGATCATAGTGGATGAGGCATAAATAAAAAAAAATTGATGTTCCAAAATTATCACAGTGGATGTTGCATAATAAAAAAAAAAGAAATTGACGTTCCAAAATGATCATTGTGGATGAGGCATAATTAAAAAAAATGATTTTCCAAAATGATCACAAAGGATTTTGCATAATAAAAAAAAATTACGTTCCAAAGTGATCATTGTGGATGAGGCGTAATTAAAAAAATGATGTACCAAAATGATCACAGTGGATGTTGCATAATAAAAAAAATAATAATTGACGTTCCAAAGTGATCATTGTGGATGAAGCATAATTAAAAAAATTGATGTACCAAAGTATCACAGTGGATGTTGCATAATAAAAAAAAAATATTGACGTTCCAAAGTGATCATAGTGGATGAGGCATAATTAAAAAAAAATGATGTTACAAAATGATCACAGTGGATGATGCATAATAAAAAAAAATAATAATTGACGTTCCAAAGTGATCATTGTGGATGAGGCATAATTAAAAAAATGATGTATCAAAATGATCACAGTGGATGATGCATAATAAAAAAAAAAAATAATTGACGTTCCAAAGTGATCATTGTGGATGAGGCATAATTAAAAAAATGATGTACCAAAATGATCACAGTGGATGTAGCATAATAAAAAAAAAATGACGTTTCAAAGTGATCATTGTGGATGAGGCATAATTAAAAAAATGTGGATGTTCCAAAATAAACATGATGAACGTTGCATACTAAAAAAAAAAAAAAAATTGGATGTTCCAAAATGATGATGATGACCTTTGCAAAAACTATGAAAGTTATCTCATGTCCCTCCACCACCATTATATAGAATCAAGCAAATTTACAGTAATTTTATAGTACACACAAGCCGTGGGCTCCCTACAAAAACAGTATGAAAATTACGGCAAACGAAATTTACGGTTTACGGTATTTATACAGAAATATTTTGTATGGGACAATTTATTTTTTGTATGAAAGACAATTTTTTTTTCATTGATCCGGATATAAAAAAATGTCCTCAGCAACATTAGTTTTTGCACCAACGCTGTAAGACTTATACTTTCCGAGATACGAGGTGCATGGGAGCGAATGGGGGACAAAAGGGGTACTTTAGGATTTATTCCCAACTCACCGGAACTCCCTCTATACGATCCCACCAAACATTTCCCCCCTACGAGGTGGCATCTGGGAGAACAATGATGTCAATCAGTCAGTGAGTCAGTGGTAATCGAGCTTTATATAATATAATTACTATACTTAATACTTAGATCTTATCAGGTTTGAATGGTTGTATTTAAGTTGAACAGCCTTTATTAACCCATTCGGGCTACTATTTGTATGGGCTAGGAAAGTAGGTTTCTATGTCTCTTTCACATCGCCTAGTCATTTAATGTAATGTTGGGCAAATCGGCATTGTATGTACCTAGTCAGGTCATAAGTATTGTCACACAGTAAAAACTTTTCTTTTGGAATGCTGGCCACAAAAAAGTTTATAGAATTCGAATTTCGAATTGTTCATGAAAATAAAAATGTATACTTTTTAGAATTTTACTCATTTTTAAATATGGAGTGGACGCTTAAAGAAGACCTTGTTGCAGTTATTGAGTTGCATCGTTGCGGTTACGCGCCAATTCAAATTTTTGACATACTGAAAAATTGGAATTGAAATCAAGAAGTGGTCGCCCTCGGCCTGTTAGGACTCCAGCAGTGATAAAAGCTGTGAAGGCGCGAATTCAAAGAAATCCCAAACGTAAGCAGAAACTGTTGGGCCCTTCAGATGGGGTTAAGCAGAACCACGGTGAAAAGGGTGTTAAATGAAGACTTAGGGCTTCGGGCATATCAAAGAAAAACAGGACATCGTTTGAATGCTCGTCTAATGGACCTGAAACTGAAGAGATGCCGCGCTTTGTTGAAGCGGTACGCGGGAAAAAAATATCGGGAAATTATTTTTTCGGACGAAAAAATTTTTACCGTAGAAGAGAGCTACAACAAACAAAATGATAAGGTGTACGCACACAGTAGTGAAGAAGCGAGCAACCGTATTCCGCGTGTCCAACGAGGTCATTTTCCATCCTCGCTCATGGTATGGTTGGGAGTTTCTTATTGGGGCTTAACAGAGGTACATTTTTGTGAGAAAGGTGTAAAAACGAATGCAGTTGTGTATCAAAATACAGTCCTGACGAACCTTGTGGAACCTGTTTCTCATACCATGTTCAATAACAGGCACTGGGTATTCCAACAAGATTCAGCGCCAGCTCATAGAGCGAAGAGCACACAAGAATGGCTGGCGGCGCGTGAAATCGACTTCATCCGGCACGAAGACTGGCCCTCCTCCAGTCCAGATTTGAATCCGTTAGATTACAAGATATGGCAACACTTGGAGGAAAAGGCGTGCTCAAAGCCTCATCCCAATTTGGAGTCACTCAAGACATCCTTGATTAAGGCAGCCGCCGATATTGACATGGACCTCGTTCGTGCTGCGATAGACGACTGGCCGCGCAGATTGAAGGCCTGTATTCAAAATCACGGAGGTCATTTTGAATAAACTTTAGTGTTATAAGAATCTATGTTTTGTTAAGTTCATTTTGGTATATAAATGGTTACATAATAAATAAACTTGTTTCAATTATTTTATATTAAACATGTGACAGAATTTATGACCTGACTAGGTATATTTGTATGTATGTTTGTTTGTTTGTCCGAGGATAACTTTCGAAGCGTACATCCGATCATCGTGAAATTTGGTATGTAGATAGGTAGTAATAGCACAATTTTAGTGTGACTAAATGAGCTCAAAATGTGGGGGGGTTGTTGAGGTATTGGGGTTCAAGAGGGATAAAAAAAATGAAAATAGAACTATCTGGTTAAATGGCACGTTTAATGAAAGGTATATGTGAGTACATTTCGAACCCGTTTTCAAATTTAGTTTAAACCTTGTAGTTTTAAAGTTTTTAGCCATAATAAAAAGTGAATTTTGTCTAAATTCACAGGGTACACCAGTGACCCCACAGTACTGAAGTTTGGTATGCGTGTAGCTTTTGTAACACAAATATAGGCAAAAGTCTGAAATCCAGAATAACTGCAATTTTTGCCCCAAAAAAGTTTAACCAATTAACATGAACTCCCTTTATCTGTAATTTGAATGAAACTGTAGGTCGTGGCACTATATTGATAGAGAAAGATTAACTACAAATAATATTTTTTTGGTTTTATGGGAGATTTGCGAGATCTCAGTTCGGGGCGAACCACTAGTTATAAGTTTTCAAGTACTTGTCCAAATAATGCTCTTTTACAGAATAAAACTAGGTCGGAAACCTTTGGTTGGAAAAAGATAACGATTTCTTCATTGGCTAAACTTATGGTTTATTTTATGTTAGTATACCAAATGGTGCAAAGTGGAAAGACAACCTAATAAAGATTGCTGGGGGCCGCTGGTGCACCCAGCATACAAAATCATTCACCGTGCTCTGGAAATGTATGGGGAGGTACATATATGCCCAGCAGTACATGCCCTATGGCTGATAAGATGATGATGATTATATGCCTAAACTTAATTTGTATGTCTAACTAAAATAGCTTAAGGCCGTCTCGCACAACGATCCCGAAACGAGGCTATGATTGGACAACTCCTTAAATCATATTTGGCCACTAAATACGTTTAGGTATCGTTGCGCAAGTCGCCCTAAGTCTTTAAATAGTGTTACGAGCTGAGGGTTCGGGATAAAATAATGAAAATCAGTCTAACAATATAACACTTTTATTCGACAGTAAAATGATAAATACACGAACTTAATCACAAGTAATCACAACACACTAATTCACACCACTGTTGCACAATAAAGCACTAAAAGTCACCGAAATATTCACACGCACTATTTATACCGCGGCCAGTACGTATCACTCGAACGTTCTCGATTGTTCCACTAGGAACTAGAAAAGTCTAGGTATTTCGACCGGACTACTATTTCTTATACTGTGCAACTGTAGTTAAAAACGTAGCATGTAGGTATATTCCATACCAAATATTACCTATTCTGTGACACAGTAGGTATAACTTCGAGATATGCGTAGTATTACTTATTCTGTAATAATTCTGAATGCTAAATTCTATATTTGGCGTAACAATAGTATCAGCTAATACAAATTTAAAATAATTGAATTCAGATAATATGTTTTTTTTTATTATGGTACCTACCTATATAAAAACATGTTTTGTAGAATGGAGAACAACGAATACAACAGGATACACAACTTTTTTTATTTATTACCTTAATTTTGCGAAAGTATCCCCTTGTTATGCCAGAATTAAATGACAAAAAAGAAATGGAATTTACGTTTCAGTATTTCAAAGACCATTTTTGAATATTTCATTGGATTATAGAACAGAGATGAGCTGAGAGTTAGGCCTAGTACCTGCCAATTATGCAGATATCTTCTATTTAAATAATTGTTTAGAAAGGCGATATTAAATAATATCTTCTGATGAGATCTTCTTATATATTATTCTAAGTATTGACTGACTTACATTATACAGTACGTCCCACAGCAACGCCAAACTTAAAATATTAAAGACTAGTTGTATTTTCTAAATCTCGACAACAGCGCCACCTACCGGCTCCAATTGTGAATCTAAACTAGAGTTGCCGCGAATAGTTGTTATAGCGAATAGTCGAATACCGTGACACTAGGTATACATAGTTCCATCTTCCAATGTGAATGCATGGCCATTACCGAAGCAGCTACCGCAATAAACAGGAGAGAGATCAAAGACTACACCATACGAATACTCTCCGACAGTACAGCAACACTCAAAGCTCTGGAGAATCACAGCTATAACTCCAAGCTTGTTTACGAGTGCCACTTAGCCCTAGAAAGAATTGCCACAAAAAACAAGGTGATCTTACAATGGATCAAGGGGCATAGCGGATCACTAGGCAACGATGCTGCAGATGAACTAGCTAGAAGAGGATCGGAAACCACGGCTATAGGCCCACCTCCATTCCTCCCTCTACCTTTCACTCAGCTACGAGCATGGATACGGAATCGAACTCTAAACCTACACAACGAACGCTGGGCACAGACCATGGACTGCAGACAGTCGAGGATGGCTCTGCCGGCCGTCTCGCCACGACTGACACGTCGACTGCTCAACCTTCAAAGACCGGACCTTCAAATCATCGTGGGGACCCTTACAGGACATGGCCCCCTGAACAAACACCTTTACACCATCGGAGCAACAGACAGCCCACTCTGCAGGGCATGTCTCACCGAAGAAGAATCAGCTGCCCACGTAGTCCTGGAATGCGTGGGGGTAACAGCACAACGTGCAGAAATCCTGGACAATCCAAGGTCACTCCGTGAAGCCTGCGAAGACCCCAGGAAACTTCTGCGCTTCTGGTCGGAGTTAGGCTGGCTATCCATATAGTCAACTCTCTCACGCATAATGGACCACATACAGAGTTTGAATGCGGAAAAGGGAGTCCACCAACATAACATAACATAACATAGTCGAATACCGATTAATCGCCATTCACTTTGGCGAATAGTGGAATAACTCGACATTACTATTCGACATAAATAAGGCACATTAAAAATATTTCTAATTTCTTCTAAGGTTGTGAGAAAAGAAAACAATAAAGTTAAAGAAATCTGTTTTAATATATACCAACATATATGTAATGTAGTAATTTAATTTTTCATTTTTAAATGCTGGCAACCCTTTTCTTGTACATATTTTACGGGGAATACCCCGTTTTGTATAAGCCAGCGTTTATTATTGTAGTGGATTTCCCGCTCAATCAATACGCTTGTGTTTAGGGTAGGCGGCACGTATTTGTAATTTGATTTTCGACATCGGTTGACGATTTTTTATTTTATCTTTCTATACTTATTTTATTCGAAAATTGCTATTGAATTAATGACTTGAATACTTCATTAGTTAAAGTGTTACTTAAAAAGAAGAACAATCATGCCAAACCCAGGAAAAAAATCTCATGTTTGGCTACATTTTGAAGAGGAAGAAAACCGTGCAAAATGTATTTTCTGTGGAGTAAAAATAAGTAGAGCAGCAAAAAAAAAGCAGGAACGACGGCTTTGCAGAATCATTTAAAATTTAAACACTCAGGTTATGTAGTTTGTTTTTACTTATATTATTTTACCGTTACAAAGTAATAATAAAAACGTAATAATATAACAAGTATAAATATATTATAATATAATATAATATAATAAAAAAATCGTTTTTTTGCACCACAATCTGCCTCTCTTGGATTTTAAATATTAATTAAAAAGCCTAACTAATTTAATTTCATGAATATAATAGGCACAGGCACATATTACAGATAATAATTGATACTGTGTATTGTTTTATTAAGAAAAATAATAAAAGTTGATTATTTTTAACTCATTAGTTTTTTGTTAGTTAAAAGTTTATTTTAGACGACTATTCGCCGAATGCCGAATAATACTAGCTATTATTCGGTATTCGACAAATATCAAAAAAATGTCGAGTAATGCCGAATACCGAATAATAGCGAGTATTCGCGGGAACTCTAATCTAAACCATCCAGGGGCCCAATCAATCACACAAAAAAATTATCAAAATCGGTTAAATCGTTTTTGAGTTTTAGCGAGACCAATGAACAGCAATTGATTTATATCTATATATCTATCTATATATATAAAAAAGTCGGGTTACTTACACCATGTTACGGCTGGGCATCTTTGATTTGTTGTTTTGTCTCCGCCCCGAATAGCAGAATAACTATTAAAATATTAGAAAAATTAACGCTAAGAAAAAATATGACGAAAATTCATTTTCTCATACATAGATGTAGCTAATAATGGCAGATTGATAATACATTAGCAGCCCGCCTCATATGCATGTTAATGCGACACGAAGTTCGACGGGTCAGCTAGTTTAAATATATATATGATATAAAATGAAGTGTAATGAAAATGAAGTCTAAATGAAGTCTGTTAAATGGAGTCTCCATTCAGTTGGAGACTTGATGAACACCATTGTCACTAAAAATAACCCCTCCCAAAACATGGTAAACATCCCGTTTTTAATGAAACTAGTGTTTATTTTAGTTTTAAAAGTAAATTTAAGTAATACTTTAGTAAATAATTTAAACAACGATTTTAAGTATGTAAGAATCTTTGAGTAATTTAGAAGGAATTGATTCTTTTGAATGATCCTTTCGAATGGTACCAAAACAATAGAGGCAATGTTTTCTCATTCAGTTTGTTAGGGTTTTCCGTTAGGCTACGATATGGTCCGCTTCAAGAAAAAGTAAAGAGATTTGTATAGGGTGGGGAACGCATCGACAACACCCCGGGTGTTTCCGGTGTCTAGAGGTGACGGTGACCACTTACCATCTTTTTACTAGTTGGTTAACAACTTTGACTATTATACCAGTTTAAAGTGTGACGCTTACGAAGTCGCCAGACACAGCTAGTGAATAATAAAAACTTAAAATGCAAGTACATAATTATTGATTAAAACGGGGATTTATCGCGTATGTAACTTTTTTATTTGTTATTCCGACGCTTGCTGCAGCTACCCACACTTCTCGACGGTAGCCCCAAGTACTCCAGTCAACCCAACACAACCGAAACGTCGGGATAATAAATAAAAAAGGTACATACGCGATTAATACCTGTTTTAATCAATAATTATGTACAGTGATCGCAAAAGTTTGAAAAACATGTAAGTACCTACATATTTAAGCCACGTAAATAATTAACTAAGCCGATAAACCCTCTATTTGTTTATAACTAATTCATCAAAATCTGATCAAGAATTCGAGCATTAGATACATTTGCAATCACAGTCCATATTAAAGGCATTTGAAATGGCTATATATCCGAGAGTAAGCTCGGACATGGCACGAGAGGTTTATCCTGCGATATATCCTGCACATATCTACCAAGCACGTGAACGCACTGGCTCATTCTACGTATACTAAAGAACCCCTTACACTAACACTTTTGATAAACCGACAGTATAATCAGTTGCATATTTAACACAAAGGCATTATGTAAGTGTGCATACTGAACGATTTAAAATCTGCCGTTTGTATTGGGATCCCGACTAAAGTATTGGCAGATCCTTTAGTCTGCGGGGGCTTTATAGCTTTATCCACATGTTCCTATTGTACTCACCTAGACTTGAAATCCTAGAAGAGCATACCTTCACGTACATTCTCCTAATCCCCTTCTCCGAATGCATCGTATCAGGTACTCGCGTAATATCGCGTCATGATGTTAAAATATAAAGTTTGTACATATGCTAGACATACCTTTTGTCTATGATGAGTGTTTATTGGTCAGTAAGCAGTTAAGATGCAAAATACCTAGTTGTTTCTGTGACCTGTGATGTCTGAACGTATCAACCTTTCAAAGCCTCATTACTTATAACCATGTAATAAACAGTATTGTTACCAGCAAACCAGGCTACCAGCATAATGCGGGCAAACGGCATGCTTCATACACAGCACTGCCCATTCAATAGACGCCTAATAAAGCCGGCGATTCTGAAGCTGCGCAAATACCTAACGCAATCGAATTCGATTGCGGCTCTGAAGCTAGATTACCCACTGTTTAAATGGAATATCTCCCATTATGAGCAAGCTATTGAGCTTACAATGAGCGGTATCACAAGCATTTTGATAATTTGTTATGAATTTTCACTTGCATTCCATATTCTATGCAGTGAGGTTATTACGATTTCGTACCTCAAACGGATCTTAACCAATATTTGCTTACATTTGTTTACTGATTTGTATGTGTATAAATCCGAAACTAAGACCTCTTTGGTATTGAGAAACAAAATCAAATGCTAAGCCAAATAAAACGCAGGATTTAAAATTGAGGATTCAGACAATTGTATCCTCTTCTCCAAAGCGAAAGGGTAAAATTTGTATTGAAAATTCTCCACAAAATTGAACGATTTGGCATAGTAAGCTTAGCTCAACATAACGGTAAGATAAAATAGGGGTAGTTTCATCGTGCGAGTTCTATTTGTACATATCCGTACATAAAACAATACACACGAGGTTTATTTTTGTACTCTTTGGACTTCAAGTTTGACACTTCTTTCTAAAATACCATAAACATAGGGGCGACTTTAGACAGTGCTGCTTGTATGGAACAGTGGATTTTGAATAAACACAGATTATTGTTTTGGATTAGGGGAACAGCTTTTCTTTAAAATGTACTGATTACTACCTGACCCTGCAAACGTTGTTCTGCCATATAAATTATCATAGAAATCAAATGCAGAATGAAATGTCAAAGTGACGCGACACTTCATGTAAATGACTTCACGTCAATGAACGACGGTTAAATTATAGAATTTAACCGTCCATATGGATATTGTTCATACAAAAATCTAAAAACCGACTTAAAAGTTACCTGGAATATTCGCACTGAAAAATGCAGTCGAATTGAGAACCTCCTCCTGTTTTGAAGTCGGTTAACCAAACTATCATCAAACTACCCTTGAAGTACATCCTTTCCAATAAAAAAAGAATCATCGAAATCGGTTGCCGTGATATTGAATAATTCGTCCATTTGTCGCGCACATACTTAATGCAAATTTAAGACTTATGGTTTTCTCATGGACGCCATGGTCAGAACTAGACCAATAGACCAAGTTGGAAAGAAAGGACCACACGGAAAACACCAGCTTTCAAATAAAAAAAGAATCATCAAAATCGGTTCACCCAGTCGAAAGTTCTGAGGTAACAAACTTTAACAAAAAAAAACTGTCGAATTGAGAAACTCCTCATTTTTTGAAGTTAGTTGAAAATCGCGATTACAAAATGGGGGGTGGGGGTAGGAGGATGAAAAATACTTTAAGACCTATTTGTGTTAGGTTCATCCTGGAAATGTTCCAGCACTGCGCTTACATGATCTAATATTATCATTGAAGGTATCTATATCTGGGACTTGTTTGTTTATGAGGTTGTGCTTCTCAGACCTACCGAATATACCTACACAAAAAAAATGATACAAATCAGTCTAGTCATTTCGGAGGAGTTTTGTTACAAACACTTTTGTTACAACAATAGAAACACGAGAATTTTATATATTAGAGAGAGATTTACAAATTCACCATGTTTACCTTAAAACAGTACGTATTTCAATACATATACTCGTAGGAAGTAACATTGAATCCAAGTTACCTTTTCTAAAGTCACTCTATTACGATAGATTTGCAATCAATGATCAATCGCCTATCATCTCGTCTTATCTCTTTATATCTCTCGTGGATTCTCGAGTCCCGACACCCTCGACCTCCAGCCATCTATTACAGTAAATTATCAATTTACCGACAACACGGCACCTGCCTAAATCGTCGCGTGCCGTTTCAACATTAATCAATAACTGCCTATACTTGCTAAGCGATACTATCTTCGTAATAGCGCCTGCTAGTTATACGTCTTAAAATGTGATGATATAAAGAGTGTCTCAATAAGTGTGCATTTTTTAAATATTGGGTTAATTTTTTTTTGTGTATGTGGCAATTCTGAAATTTGACAGCTATCACCTGTGGTTGTTCCGATTAATAAAAATGTAGTGTTACACAAAAGAAAAACGTGTTATCAACGTGAAAACTTTTATTAAAATGGAGAAAGTTACGCTGAGACAGTTTGAAGAGTAGTCAAAAAGTTTGAAGAAACTGGGTCGGTTGTGGACAGTAAGACTCCTCTGCGTCGACGTACTGGTAGATCTCTTAAAAATATTGCTAATATAAACGAGAGTGTGGCCGAACACCTCGAAACATCAGTACGGCATCGTGGTCAACAACTTCAAATTTCGCGAAACCCTACACAGCGAATTTTGACGAAAAACCTCCACCTTTACCCGTACAAGATTCAGCTTACTCAGGAGCTTAAACCAGTAAACTATGCAAGACGTTCGTTCAATGGGCAATAGAGCAAAGTGAAGCAAACGCCGATTTTTCAAATTGGGAAACACACTTTCTCGACCAAAAATTCTGCGATGTTGTCGAGCGGTAACTTTCACCATTTTTTGTAATATGTTTTCACAATGATAACTAGTTCTTTTTTTGTGTAATGTTTCATTTTTATTAATTGGAATAATGATAGGTGACAGCTGTCAAACATAAGAGTTACCATATAAACTAAAAAAAAATTACACATAATTTAAAAAGTTCGCTCTTATTGAGACATCCTATATAAATAAACGATGATATTATATATATAATTTTTAGATAAAATATTAATATTGTGCGCCAGTTTTACGGCGGCATAGACTCGTCACAATTCTGTTAATTTCCTAACGTTTGTATAATCTAATGTATTTTTTTCTAATAATACATTTGTTATATTGTTCAAGTTTAGTATATTAGTAAATACTACTCAAAATGCCTCTTGTCTTTTTTATCCGACTTCCTTACCCACAAATGAAACTAAATCTGCCTTAAGGAAGTCAAAAGGGTGCGTTGTAATCCACTTCTCAAACATAAGCTTTGTTCCTTGAATGTGACATGCCTTCTTATTTCATGACATTTTTGCCAGAACTATTCGACATAATTATATTCGACCTTTCGTAATCCATTTTGATTACTACTTTTTCAGGAATAACGATTTTTTTTTAGTTAAAATTGGTATTTTGCCATATTGGCATAATGTGATGTACCCGTTATATCTTCGATTCCGATTCGGAAGTTGTGAGTTCGAATCCAGATCGTCCACCAATCGATTTTTGCACTCATAATATTTATCTGCTCATTTATAGATGTTTTATCTGAAGCGTGTTGGTCTTAATTGTGTGTGTACTACCACCTACCAACAGGATAAAATATGGTGCACGTGTTTATACACATGTCAAATACAAATATTAATAATTTTATTTCCCAAAATTAAAACGCTAACAACTTGGGACGATAACCGATATGTTAGCTTTTAGCTAATTATAGCTTATCAAAGTATTATTTACTTACAGTTATGTATGTGTCTGTCTGTATGTATTACTGTGTATGTAGTTATTTCTCGTCACCCATCCCACAATGCCTAAAAACGAAAGTATACAACCAGTGCGTTCTACCTGTGATGACCTATGCAGCCGATACGTAGACACTTACGGAGGGACTGGTCCACAAAATGAAACTCGCTCAGCGAGCTATGGAAAGGGCTATGCACGGAATTTATCTGAAGCATAGAATCCGAAATGAGGTTATCCGAATTAACTTCACACCGAATGAATTAAATACCGTTTACTGCAGGATTTGAACGTCTTTTCTGAAAGTATACATTATTGTCTTTATCGTGTTATTAACAATTAGGACCTTGAATCAGATACAAGTTGCATTTGTTGTTTTGAACGTGGATGTTACCTACGTAACACATATTATAATGTCGCCAAGCGGGACAAGCCGCCGCTTCGACTGAATTATTCATGAGACATATGGACCTCAAGCAGACTGGATTTCAGACGAGAATTTTAAAATATCTGTGCGGAGCTTTAAAATTGAAAATTGTTTTATAAAGTGCAATATAACACAACGTCCCCCACTCAGAAGTTTATTACCTGACTTAAATTTGAATTTCTCGGGAGTAAATAATGTATGAGGTTTAAGCTCTGCTGTTGTGAGTAACATAACTTATTGTTTTTAGTTTCCTCTTATTCCAAACGACGGAAACTAACTGCCACATATCATAGCTAACTGGAACATAATGACATAGAATCTTTGTGTACTATATGTATAATGTATATATGTGTATCCTTGCCGCTTTTAAAGTCTTTACAGTTTGCACTCTACACATGAATTTAGTTTTTCATACAAGCTTAGTAAAAGTATATTTTATATGTAGAGGTAAGATAGTACCTCTGTAAGCTTAAATTTCAAACCTCCTATCTATTGCAACAAGACTTACGGTTTGGCTCGCCTCCAGGATAGAAGCAAGTTAAAAGAACGATCAGTTTTTGACGTGTCTAATATCCTGTATTTTGTGAGACTTTTATAAAGATTTGAACAATTCTTTCAAATGATAGGGTTTCAACGTTAATGTGTTGTGAAAGGAAAATTATGATCAAATATATATTTTTAAGAGTAACCTTGGGATAGTAGGACGTACCTCGACTTCAGATTTTTCTATTTTAAATATGTTCGTATTTAAACGTAGCCAAAACAGTAAAGGAAACCATCTTGAGAAAAACGGCATACCCGAGAATCAAAAAATCGCATGTATTCCATATGAGTATTCTAAATAAGCGACGATGGAATTGCAAACCGTCACATATGGAATACTACTATGCAAAAAGTAAGCATGTATCAACGTAATGTTTGATCTAATGTTTATCTCTAACTACCCCCTAGTGCGACATCTTGACGGTACCGAGTAAGAGATCTGAGAAGATCCAACAAGAAGATTAAAAGTCTTGAGTCTATTTTGTCGTATCTTTTAAAATGATTAAGGAAGGGTTGATGACGGTTTTTCATATGTTTTTTTTTTGTCAGTGGGTAGTCGGAGTGGGGGCTCTGGCCAATCTGGATAACGGACTCAGGGAGGGCAGCCGCACAATGTGGCATGTGCTGCTGTGCACGCACCGCGAGGGTGCTGGGGGCGATAGCCCCCGGGACGTGCTTTTTATGGGCAATACGCATGAGAGGAGGCTCTGGTGCGTTTCTTGTGAGGTCCCGGAACCCTTTAACATGCATTGAGGCCGGCCACTAGGGAGGTTTTAGTGGGTCGTCGAGTCCGACAAATGCAGATTCCCTCCTCGAAAAGAAAAAAAAAAGGTTTATATTATTTTACAAAGTTATTATTTTGTTACCAGAATGAAAAGCCAAACTACACCTCAGTACAGCTCAGTTGCAACACCCTGCCCGAAGTTTCACTCGAGTACTAAAGATATGAAATGCGATTTATATGCATGAGTTCAAAATCCCATAAAAATCGCTTTTGAGAAAATATCTACACAAATATCTGCTTTTACCAATACTCTAATATTCGTAGTAGTCTTGGTGACTGCAACATTCAAAAACTGCAGACACAATATTCAACGAATTTTACAGCGAAGTAACTACATAGGTTAGTGCTTATTTCTGCAAACATATTGACATGTTTGGCCAAAACCAGACTATTGTAATGCACTCTAAACTTTCTACTCACAAACTTTCAAGAGAAACGATTTCTTTATGGCAGTGCACGTCGAGCTAAATGCGATAAGCATCCATTGGAAATTACAAGTTGCAACTATTTACCCACATAGTGAATGTTATTAGTTTCCTCGTCCTCCATCGTTCGAACGGATATTATGCTTATGCCGAGGATTGTGACTCCAGCGGTTTCTATCAGTTGCCTGCTGATGAGCAGCGCTGCCTCACATCTTTAGATTTTTAGATACCAGGTCTACCAATCGTTATTAGTCTAAAGACTAATTAATTAACGTAATGTTACGAGCTGAAGATTCGGTATAAAATAATGAAAATCAATAAAACCAAAATAACACTTTTATTCAACAACAAATACACGATCTTAATCACAAGTAATCACAACACACTAATTAACACCACTGTTACACCACTAAAAGTAACAGAAATATTCGCACGTATAGCCAAAACCAGACTGACTCCAGCGGTTTTTTTTTTAATTTTCTGAAGGACTAACTCGCTGTTGGCCTCTGAGGCCGTGATAGCTTAACCGAACTTTTGGCGAGCGCAGATGGCGCTCAGCCCAGTAAGTTATTTAGGCAACTAGCGTAAGGGCACCATTAGGTACGAGCCTCGGCTTGGGCTGTTGCCGGGGTGGGGATAGGAGAGAAACGCCCGGGTACATGTTTGTACCTCGTATAGGCGGCGACTGAAGGGATTCGTCGACCTCGCCGGCGAGATCGGTGTTTCTGTGAAGTGTTTGCTCTGTCTGATATAGATGACTCATCTTCCGCATTAGCGGAGGTGATTTCGTCATCCGGGTCTCCGAGAACGTGTCTCGGACGACGGAGGATTTTGTTGGCGGGCGGATCCAACGGGTAGACCGGAATGGTATGTACCAAAGGGTTCGGATGATGGGAGGCAAGTTCATAATACCGCTTGGAAGCGAGCTTCATGAACCTGGCTATTGATTCTAATTTCATATCGCGATGTAGATCGTTATTGCGAAAATACCAGGGCGAGCCTGAGGCTTTTCGCAAGAAGCGATTTTGGATGACCTGTATGGCACCAACTTTAGGAGAGTGGGCAAATACTACAGAGGAGTATGTCATGATGGGACGAATGCACGCTTTGTAAAGTGTCACCTTATTTTTAAGGGACATTTTACTTTTCGCGCCTAGTAGTGAGGACAATCGTCCTAGGGTGAACTTTGCTTGGTTGCACCTCTTAGTGATGTGCAACCTAAAGGAAAGACGCCTATCGAGGATGACACCCAGGTATTTGGCTGATGGGGCCCAGCGAATGGGCTTGCCAAATAAGGAGATCGGTTTGGGAGTGAGGTTTCTCCGTGAGAAGTACACTGCTGTGCTTTTCGACGGGTTTACCTCGATCCGCCACTTGCGGAACCAAATGGCTAATGAATGAAGGGCAGCCTGCAGCCTTATACCCACCCGATCAGGATTCCGATTGGATGTGTACAAGGCTGTGTCGTCTGCTTATAGGGCTATTTCCACTTGAGGAGTGCGGGGGATATCGCTGGTGTACAGCGTGAACAGGAGGCGGCCGAGAACGGAGCCTTGAGGGACTCCCGCTCTGACTGGTCTAGGACTAGAGAGAGTGCCTTCCACGGTGTAGCGAAAGCTGCGACCTTGTAGGTAGTCTCGTAAGATGAGCACGAGTCTGTCTGGGACTCCAAGTTTGAAAAGCTTGTAGATCAAGCCATTGTGCCAGACTTTGTCGAAAGCTTTCGCTACATCGAGGAAGACGGCACCAGTATCTGAAGGCCAGGTACTTTGCCAATTGGAGAGGACATGCTCCGTTATGCGGAGCACCTGTTGTGGGCATGAGTGTTGGGCACGGAAGCCAAACTGCTCATCGGGAAGGAGTTTGAACTCATTGACATGAGCCCAGAGACGCTTCATTAGAAGACGCTCATATATCTTACCTAGACTATTGAGTAGACTAATGGGACGATAACTAGATGGGTCGTTTGCCTGTTTATTGGGTTTTCGGATGCCAATAACGTTGGCTTCCTTCCAAGCATCAGGAAAGGTGCAAGTTTCCATAGCCGCATTGAAGATGCAGACTAGGATATGGATAAGGGGAACAGAGAACTGCTTGAGTACTTTGTTGGAAATGCCGTCGGGGCCGGAGGCTTTCTTTGGGTGTAGGGCCTTGATAGTATCAAAGACTTCAGAGGGCTCGATCGGATTAAGTGGGGAAGTAGGGGGTCGGGAGGCTAAGCGGTCAACCTCGCTGTTCACCGTATGGAGGTGAACAGGGTCTACGGGTTCGAGACTGGGCGAGCATTGAGATTCGAGGGTTTCAGCCAGGAAGTCGGCTTTTTCTTCGTCTTCGAATGCTGGAAGGTGATTGGGTCGGATAAGACTGACTCCTCCGGGCGTTTCTCCGCGCTATTTATACTACAC
The DNA here is from genome assembly GCA_963924445.1 of Philereme transversata. Classification (NCBI taxonomy): domain Eukaryota; kingdom Metazoa; phylum Arthropoda; class Insecta; order Lepidoptera; family Geometridae; genus Philereme; species Philereme transversata. The sequence continues at coordinate 14,838,727 of OZ004353.1, forward strand.
GCAACCACTTCGCCTTCGCGAACGCTCTAGAAGGTTCTAGCAACTAGAGTCCTATAGATATTTTGACAGAACTACTCTTTCTTTTTCTGTGCGTAGGTAAAAACGTAATAGGTATATACCAAGTGTTACCTATTCTGTGACACAGTAGGTATAATTTCGAGATGCCGACTATTACCTATTCTGTAACAGCCTCGGTGTAACAGTAAGACTAAAAGGAAGTCAATAATTTTAACTCAAGAACTTATTGTTACAAAAATATATTTCTAAGTAGAGTTTGGAAGAGACCACGTTTATTTTACTTAGCTTAATAGTTTTAGGTAATTTAGTGCAACAATAAAGAGTTACCTATCTATCTCTCTAAGTAGCTATGTAGTATGTAAATCGTTTTAACTGCTTAATATTAAAATGACTAGGTTCTTATGCAAAGGCGCAAAAAACAAGACTCGTAGAGTAGTGACTCGAAGGGTAACAGTAACAAAAGGGTCATGTAGAATATGTCTAATAAATTAAACTAATAACTTGTTTTTTGGCATTGTGCTGCTTTAGACCTAATTGTTTGGTACTTCGATCATGGTCCCAATTCCACTAAATTATGTGTCAAACGATTATGGAGCCATACCATTATAAAACGATTATGATTGTTGTTCCTGTCATTAGCTGCCAAATTTTCAATGGGATTGTCATAGCAACGGCGGTCGTTGAAAAAAGATTGAGTTAGTAGAATATAAAAAGGTATCTATAATGGCCATTTTGCGACGATACCTTTGTCATAGGGAAACTGTTGGTTTAGTAGAATCGGCCCCCACTTTGATAAACATTTCAAAGATTAGTCGTAATTTGCAAGAAAAATGTCTTTGATTTATCAGTACTACCGAAAGTTGCATACTAAGTGCTTTTTCACACGTCCCGGTTGCCGGGTAGCCGGCGCCGGCTACCCGGCGGCGAAGTGTGCGTTAACTTTCACACGTACCGGCGTAATTTGGCCGGCAAGCGGTCGCCGAGTGCATGCCGGATCCACAACTGTGCGTCCGGTCGCTGCCTACCGGTTAGTCGACGGCCGGACTCACAGTGGAAACAGTGTATGGAATACGCTGTAAGCTTTCATACATAGTCGCGCAGGTACAACCACGGAGAGCGTGACTCGTTTTGTCTGACACCCTTGTGTCGTAAATAGTACCTACTTAATTCGTTGCAAAATGGAGATAGATACCTATAAAATTGTTATATTTTGAATTTTGTTGTAGGTCTGGAAATAAGGTATAGAATGCTCCACACTGTTCTCTTTTCGTGTTAATCGGATGAACCCAATAATTTATTGACTTCTTTTTCTGGCGGCGGTATTTTCGGCAGAAAATCCACATTGCAATTAATTGTTCACGTTCCATTTTTAGAGAAGAAACAAAATTAAATTATTTATGCAGTCACTACATGACTGTACTCGCGTTGACGGTTTACACGCTGCTGAATAATCCGGGTCGTGTGAAAGCTAAATGTGTTACCGGGTAGCCGGCGCCGGCTACCCGGCAACCGGGACGTGGGAAAAGGCACAAACTTGGGCTTAGTGGCGCACCTTGGTATACTACAGATGTAGCACCCAGCGCTGTATAAATAATCTTCAACTGTTTTGTTTTTCTTAAGTAGAAATCTTAAAATAAATTACCTTGATTTTAGTTATCACTAAAATTGGTTGAAGATTCTGAATATTCTTCGCATTCTGACGAGGTGTATATCGCCTCCAACATTTCACATCAGACTTTCATAGGGTCTTTTATTTTTTTATTTCACTCCACATTTGTACATTAGAATAAAATGGATAACTCTTTATTAAATTACCATACAAACAGAAATAATACTAAAATAAGTACTAGGCTAGAATAAATAAGGCAATACAATGGGTGGCATTATCGCTGAAAGTGATTTCTTCCAGGCAACCTTTAGATGGCGCGCTAAAGCGGTGTACTTTGGAGAATACATTTACCTTCTTCATTCTCAATCTAATATGCTTCTAGGCTCATGAGTTTTAAAAATGTAGTAACATTGCGTAGTTGCAAAATGGTTTTGTAGTTGGTGTACATTTTTGTTTGTTAAACTTAAAAAAAAATAATTCTGTCAGTTCGGTGACAATGTCTATTTAATTGTTGATTTTTTAAAGATGTTTTTGGTAGTTAAGGTAACCAATATTCATGTTTTGTTAAGGTAGCTCAGTGAATTATAAACTGTGTACTACATAAGTAAGTAGAATAGAATTCCATGTTTCTCAGTAAGCTATTTATTAGGTAACTTTATGAGAATAAATAATCTTAAGTCGTAATTCAGTGGTGTCACGAACAAGGAGCTTATTCCTACTATTTTGAAAATATTCCTTATTTTCTAATAATCCCATTAAATAAATAAACAACTTTCAGAAATGTTGGTTTATTGAATGGAATGAATAGACCTTAGAGGTATTTCTATGGCTTACGCTTTTCTAATCTTAAGGTGGTATTGAATAGAACGAGGATAATCTTTTACTTTTAACGTGATTCTTTATAAATGCTCATACATTATCTGAGTTAATTCAGCTTTAAAGATTTTATAAGGTAATTAACCTAAAGGTACGGCTATTATTCCTTTTTAATGTCGGAATTTTGTTATACTTGATCTATAAATAAAATTCTAATACCTATATTGCCTGTGTATACGTTTTTATGTATATAAGTGTTTAGATACTATGACTATTGTGCGTCATTTTATCACTGAAAGCAGGAAAATCATCAAGTATTCAATTATGATGGTCATGTAAGCGCCTATTAAACCTTTAATAATAAATTAAGGCGAGGCTTATGCTGCTGAAATAGCCGCAAGCACGCAACGCCATAATTATGTTAAAACATTCTACATACTTTCATATTTTGTTATAATTTTAAGTGATTAATAAGTACACATGTGGCGATTTACATCACTAGTACATCCCTATCCCTAGGTAAGATGATAGATTGGCCACTGTCAGTTTACGCGCCTAGAGACAATGTTCTTGATAATTTTGATTTTGCCTCTATATTCTTTATTGTACACAAATAGATTAGTGACAAAAAGCTTACAGATAGGATACATGCAAAGGCCAGTGACCCTAAGAAGAGTTCGCTTCCAGCAAACCTTTATATTTATAAACCAATATTTTATGGACAGATAAAACTGTAGTCATTTTGAAAATATCTTATCTGAGGATTTTTTTATGACTCATCATTGCGCCTATATCTAATATGAAGAGAGTGGGATGCGGTCGCTACATCGTTTTGGCGTGAAGGGGTAACAAATAACAAAACATATTTTCTTTTCTCATAGAAACTGATTTATGAGATAAAAAGTAGCCTATATGTTATTCTAGGTCTAGAACTAAACTTTTGCAAGGTTTGCGGCCAATCCCTTCGGTGGTTTTGGCGTGAAGGGATAACAAAGAACAAAACATATTTTATATAGAAACTTTAACCACTCAGTCTTACCTCATGGGAGTTGATTTATGAGATATAAAGTAGCTTATATGTTATTATAAATAAATAAATATTGCTGGTCATGTTACACAGCGCTATCTAGCTCCAAACTAGTGACTAATAAAACAAGGTCTTGAACTGATTTTTTGCAATGTTTAAGCTCAATCCGTTTAGTAGTTTTGGCGTAAAGTGGTAACGAAGACCCAAATCATTTTTCTATAGAAACTTTGACACCCCATTTTTATCTAATGGAAACTGATTTATGAGATAAAAAGTAGCCTATTCATTATTCTAGGTCTAGAACTAAACTTCTGCAAAGTTTGAGCCTCAATCCGTTATGTAGTTTTGTTGTGAAGGGTAACAAAGACCAAAAACATTTTTGTATAGAAACTTTGATACCCCATTTTTCCATGGGAACTGATTTATGGGATAAATGGTAGCTTAAGTGGTGATCCAGGCTATAATCTATGTATATACCAAATTTAATCGAAATCGGTTCAGCCGTTTTATAGCGTGATTGAGTAACAAACAAACATCCAAACTTTGGCATTTATAATATTAGTGTGAAGTGTGATTAGTTTTAAACGTAGGAGAGCTACGGTATTAACAATATTGATATTAATTCAGCGCAAACCTCATTTGAGATCACTTTAAAGTTACCAAGATGAGATTAAAGCCGACGATATAAGTCGTTAATTGAAGTACCTGTAATTAGCGAAAGCACTTGAAAATTGGGTACATATTCTGAAGTGGCGACGAACCTAATGGGAGTAATGTGGGTATAAATGGGAAAAGTTGGCTCATTTAGTAACTCCTCCGCGTTCCGCGATCTCGGCCGCTCACTAGACGGACGAAGCCGACACTTTACAATCACCTCTTTTTGCAAAATTACACCTCTAACGTGACTCGACTCCGGAACTTGCTATCGATTCGCCCCTCTCTAATAACTTTTAATTTTATTGCACCGTAAGATTAACTTGTAGCCTGCTTGAGAGAGCTCAACTTTGTTGCAAACTGTTGCGATACTATATCCACTTGCAGTTTGAATGTAAACAGAGTATTAAAAGTGGATGTAACGAACCGCAACGAGAACCGAATCGAGTGATTCAGTTGAGTAGTTTGCTGTTTCAATGCGCCTTCATACGCGAACTGACGCATACGTTTATACAATCAAAGCCATATTGAATCTAAACAAATACTTTGACATACATTAGTTTTATTTTCGAGTCTGGTCACTTATATCTTTTCTGACGTACATCTTCTACATCTTGTACATTCTAGAGTATATTTTTTTTACAGTTATCCTTTTTGGACGAGTAGAAATAATCCATACTAAATATAAATGCGAAAGTAGCACTGTTTGTTTGTTAACTTTTCACGACTAAACGGCTGAACGGATCATAATGAAATTGGGCAAGGAGATAGATTATATCCTCGAGAAAGACATATGCTATCTTTTGTCTAAAATAGTAATCTTGAAGGTGGTGAAATAGGGGTTGAAAGTTTGTATGGGCAATCCATAATACCTTATGTTAGGGATCTGAAAATTCATATTTAGGCTTTTGGTAAGAAATAAAGAAATACGTAATTCAACTTTTTTGCAAAATCTAAAGGGGGGGGGGGGTACCGCCCCCCCCCTTTAGATTAAAGTAAGGGGTTAAAATTATGAGGTATTCTATGGATGCACTTCATATGTACCGTTGGTATATAGATAGATTTTGACCGGAATTAGGACATAGGCTACTTTTTACCCGGCTGCGCAGAAGGAGTGAAACTTTATTTTCTCTTCACAAAAGGTTCACAAATAGGTACAGGAGATTCAATTATTCGGACTTATAATAAACTGTTTTGTGAGAGACTGGTGCCTGAGATAGACAAACTGGCGTGGTTTACGCTGACCGCACAGGTTCCAAGGACCGCCTATGCGCCAACAGCGCAACCGGCCTTCGCTTGGTAATTAGCAAATCTTGGTGCAGCAAGTGTAGATAGTGATGCAAGGACACCCGCATCCGCCACTGCAGCAGCTTCCGCAGCAACCTCCGCTAGGGCCGCAAGGTCCACAAGGTCCGCAAGGTCCGCACATCTTAGGTTATTGAGTTGAAAGAGTACAACTAAAGTTCTAAAAACTGATCAATAGACCTAAAGGTGCGATTGAAAAGTTGAAGACTGAAATTGTAGAGAGTTTTTAGGTTTTAAAATATATTTTGAAATTTAGGATAGGTTGAGAACCTGTGTTACAGGTCACCAGTGCCCCCCTCCACAGATAATTACAGTTACAGAATGGTAATGTACTTACTGCTGAGCATTTGAACGGTGTTGCAACAAATAATACAAGACTTAATAACAAATATAAATAGGTGTCAAGCGTACACCAATAAATACTGAAATATTGATTACAGGCATGTGTGAATAGGATGTGTGTATGAGTGTGTGTGTGTGTGTGTGCGATTTGAGGGTTGGTGTGTGAGTGACTGTGTGCACGTATGTGTATTTATGTGTGTACGTATGTTTGGGTGAATTCTGTGAGACGAAGGATGTTTAAGAAAAATATAAAATAGTTCATATAGCATACATATACACAGGCCTTCAAAACTTGGTACCACACTTTTAAATTAGCAATAACTTATAAAGTATACAAGATTATTTTATTATATTTTGAAATAAAAAGTATTATAAAAATATTTTTTTTTTAATAAATATTTTATAATCAGGCCGTAGGTAGGTATAAACGATACTTTAACAAAAATATGTCGTCCCAAAATGTTAAAATTGAAATTTATTTATTTTATATACAGCTAAAAATACCCGTTTTAATTTTTTGACGTGTATTTTTTGGAACCTGGGTGTGAAATTTATATTCATTTTGCATTTTGTCATAGGTTTTCCACGAATGAATACAAACAAAGCTGTGTATTCATTTAAAATTAGACCAAGCGCGCTTCAAGCAAACGCATTGAATTATAAATTTACCTAAATTTAGTTTACCTTGTTTTATTTATGAGCGTGAAATATCCAGCTCGTATTAAATTATAAAGCGCGCTGGCGAGCTATGTGTGCGCACTTGACCCTGTCGACCAATGAAAATTTAACGAATGAACACCACAAAAGGAAATTGCATCCGTGGCACCGAGGACGTGCGAATCCTTTACCTTGAAGTTCTGGGAAATTAAAAACGCCGCGAGCCTACGGAAAAACCGGCCAGATTACTCCAAATGTTTCTATTTTATTTGTGAAATGCGAACGGACAAAATACGCAACATTATTTCATCACGGAGTTTTGTCAGTTTATATGATTCTGCAGAATTCTGTAGGAAATTGTACCTGAAAGTTTATTCAAGCCTAAATAGGCGTAGGATCTAAAAGGCCCCACAGCACGTGACGCAACAAATAAAACCCCACTTAATTCACAGATCCGGCTGGTAAATTTATGCCGCGCAGTATCTCTTTAATGCCAGGACCGTGACAGCGCTTACGAATCAACCACCCTTCGCCGAAAACGAACGCGACTAGTCGTTTGAATCAACAATCGATGAACCCCATTTGATAGACAGCTCTGTATTGTATAATGCCTTATTTAAATTATACAAATATACACGGTGTACTTTAAATCACTGTTTTCAGAACAAACGCTGTTCGGACCATGGTCTATTAACATCAAATAACAGAAAAAAAAATCTGGGCCTTTTCAAATGAGTCAAACTTTGTTCAAAAACTAACCGTGCCATTAAGTTCATTGGCACGCTAGCCGTAGCGTATTACTGATATTATTTCTTTTGCGGCGATACGGCGGCATTTAAGGGGTGAACGACAGACGTCCTGTCCGGAGCGTAACGTAAAAATAGACGTTTTAATTTCGCAACTATTTACGTTTTTTAAAGACCGATTTCTTTTGTTTTTAATTGAATATTATAAACCCTTTGTAGATCATGCTCTGAACAACATTTGTTCTGAAAAAGCAGTGGTTTAAAGGACACCTTGTATACAATTACATAGTAAGGGTAATACTTTGTCCTTCCATTGTTTATTTAATTAAATAAAATGAGAGATAAGAGCGGTTGCGCGTATGGCGCGATTCCGACCCTAAGCTCCATTGTATGCTCTTACCTAATAAATGTGTGAATCGCGGTTGAGTGTGCAAAACCAGTAAATTATCAAGTGATTAATTATAATCCACCACAATTGTATTTCATTGACACGCTTTAAACAGTTTTAGTTAAAAGTATAACATTGTGTAATGTATTTAGCGGGCGACTTGCGCAACAATGTCTAAACGTATCTAGGGACTAAATATGATTTAAGGAGTGATTTAAGGTGTGCGACGCGAGACGCTATTCGGAGCGGATCGCACCCACCCTGGTGAAGGTTCACGAATTGAACCGAAACATTGTCGGTCGAAACACCGATAAGACGGTACGTGATAAATCCCGTATTTATAGTTATTAAGATTTAAGGAGTTGTCAAACCATACAAATACGTCAAATTTAAACATTTTTAGTCGCTCAATACGTTTAGAGATCGTTATGCAAGTCGTTAGAATATCGTTAGGGTTTGTTTTACTTGTCTGCCGAGTTTTTTTCTTGGTAACTTGGTATTATAAAGTTGTCTTTAGCATACATGTTAAATCTAACTAAACAAGAATATATGTTAATATAATCCACAGAACTTGGTATATCTGTATATTGGAAAACACAACTTCGCTGGAACTGTGTCGTCTGCATTTTTAAATACATAACTATTTTAGGCAACAGTCGGTGGAGCTATATTGGAAGGCACTTTGATTAAAATCAAACAGAATCTAGGTGACCTAGTTTGTTCAAACTACTCTTATTACTTAAAATTATTATTGTTATCTACAAACTGAATACTAATGTAGCTTACCCAGTCTTCTAAGAGGCATTAAATATATCTGATAACAGTTAGACACTGCTGCAACTATATAGCGCGTCCGGGTGCAATCAGTATACCTACAGATTTATGATTCCAGACCAAAATGGTAAAAACGGAACCCTAGGACTATATGACATCCGGGTCTCCCCGATCCTGCGAATCCGGAGCATGTTGCTTCCAGGTAAAAATCGGAGTCGGACTGCCTCGGATCGTGTGTAGTCGATGTAGGATTTTTTTTTGGTTTGGTTGTGCGACGGATTGGTCAGGGGCCGTTAAAAAACGGTCCCTGACAAGCCCGGATGCCATATAGACCGAGCCTTATGGTGCGACTTTCTCACAACTGATTATCTTAGCAACTGCTGAGTATCTGGCTGGATATTTGGAATATTTATAAATAATAATGACCTTCCTCTATTGCAAGTAAAATAATTCAAAAATATTTTCAATTTGTGGGCCAAAAAAGCCAAAATAGGAGGGGGGTAAAAATTTTACGTAAGTATAATTTATAAAACTACGTTTAAACATAAGTTAAACAGTTACCATCATGATAAATATCCCAGTTTTAGTAATATTCACATATATTTATTTTAAAACTCGGTTATAAAAAGTAAAATTTTCACTACAATGTATCTTAAAAAAAACAAAAACACATAAATTTTCATGAGGAATGCGAAGAAATTAAAATGGTCTTTATATCAGTTTATTACTAAAAAGAAAATTTACGTTCCCGGTATCCATTGTTTTTATTTCACTACTAAATTATGGCCTCTTTTATTTAATATGAATAAGGATGTGTCATTGAGGTCGTATTTATGAATATAACCTCTTTATTTTAAATAGAAATAAGGATTTGTTATACAGATTTTATTTCGTTTTAGTATAATATGAATGAAATGAGTCTCATCCTATTTAAAAATTTACTTACGATCCTAGGGGCGTAAATCGCATTTACGCATCAGGTATTAAGCTAACAACGACCAACTTTCAGAGCATGAGGGATGAAAAATATTATTCTCAAAGTTCTTCCCTCAATGTGACCAGTGAAGGCTGATCCCTACTTTTGTTTAAATACTAGATAGTGATCCAACGAATATGTTGGCCTAAATGTTGCCGTCTAAATTTAGTTTCCTCAATGTTCTATCCTATTTTTAAACAATTAAAACTTCAGTCGTACACGTTTATATGGTAGAGTTTTAGAAAAAAAATGGTAGATTATTTTCGTTATAAACACATTTAAAACGGCCGAGAAAGCGTTGGCGGGACGATTTTGTCACCTTCCAAAGAAGATGGTGGGAGATAGCGACGGATAGGGATACTTGGAGGGACTTGGGGGGACCTTTGCCCAGCAGTGGGACGAGATAGGTTAGAGAAAAAAAACACATTTGGGTTTTATTTTATATAATACGTACTAATCGGAAGACGAATATTTTTGAGTTAATCTGGCTTCTTATTTCACCTTGCTTAGAATTTATGAAAAAATAAATATACAATATATAATAATACTTTCTGTTTGTTCTTATTTTCTTTAATAAAATCGGCTAACTTATAAGTATATGGCATAAAGTAGCATTCTATTCATGTAGCCTACATTTTACATTTTACAGTAGGTAATACGTTTCCAAAAGCACGCGACGGCGCGCCGTCACTGCCGTCTACCAAATTGCAACTTACAGATTTATTTGGCGGCCAGCATACTCGCGAAATAAATATCTGTAAAATATACGTTATTTTTTTTTCAATGACTACTAAGTCATTAATTTAAAAAGCGAAAAAGCTTCGGTTGTGTCGTATTTTAAAATACTTTTTTGTTTTAATATTTTAAATTTTATGTTCTACCGCCACATTGTTTTTTTATTTTTCGTTTTTGTCACTGGGTTTCTTAGAATTATTAATTATTATATACAGGGTCTTGCAATTTAAACTAATGATATTGAAGGGGCGGTTTGTACACAAAAAAATAAAAATTAATATATAATTTTTGTTGTTTATTTCCAAAATCTCGAGAAAATTGATAAAATAAATCGACGAAATGTGTGTGACCTAGATTATTAAAAAGTTACTACGAGCCGTTCAACAACCCTGCTCGTTCAATGCGTTCAATGGACCCGAGCGGTCAACGCGTACAGCGCGTACGGCAGGGGGCGGTAAGTATTGTTACGCCGAGGCTGTTAAACAATGAGTAATAATCGAACCTTCTCGAACGCTTTTGTCTTGCTGTGTTATTGTTGCTATTGTTTGTGGTTTCGCAGAATGGGGAGTGGCCATTGTGTCGAGGGACCGACCCTTTCCTGGAAGGATCGACATCGTTCTCGAACAATCGAAATGTGTGCAATATAAATAGGCCGGAGAGATGGCCGGACAGTCAGTCGTGAGTCTTAGTGAGTTAGTCTCAGCGAGGCCCTGGAGGACTGACGTGGGAAGGGTCTCGCGTGAACAGTAGTTGCTCCCGAGTCAGTCTGGATTAAGCTATACGTGCGATCATTTCGGTGACTTTAAGTGGTGCAACAGTGGTGTGAATTAGTGTGTTGTGATTACGTGTGACCAAGTTCGTGTATTCATCGTTTAGTGCTGAATAAAAGTGCTATTTTGGTTAAATCGATTCCCATTATTTTATCCCGAACCCTCAGCTCGTAACAATTTGGTGTCAGAAGTGGGATAAAATAATGCCGGTTCTACCAAAGGATAACGTGGACGGTGTCAGGACGAGAGGTCAACGACAACAGGAAATGGATGAAAGGCGGTTTGGAGATTCTCCGGTTCAAGAAGCTCGGCAGAGTCGTCAGCCGATGGAGATGGAATCAGCGGCCGCCGAATCATTTGGAGCACCATCATCATCATCCGCGGGCCAAGCTCCTGTGACAGGTGATCTTGCTGCTATTATGGCCATGCTTTGTCGTCAACAAGAAGAGCAGCGACGTCAGGATAAGGAAGAGCAGCGTCGTCAGCAAGAAGAGCAGGCTCGGTTGCAGGAAGAACAGCGTCGCCAACAGGAAGAGCAGGCTCGATTGCAGGAGGAACAACGCCGTCAGCATTAAGAAGAGAAGCGTCGTCAGCAGGAAAAGCAGGCTCGGTTGCAGAAGGAACAGCGACATGAACAGGTGGAGCAGACTCGGTTGCAAGAGGAACAGCGACGTCAGGATAAAGAAGAGCAGGTCGTCAACAGGAAGATCAGCGACGTTGGCCATAAGAGCGTGCTCGACTGATGAGGGAATCGTTCGGTTCATCTGGAAAGGAATTCCAGGAAGTGAAAGAACAGATAGAAATCATGAGAGCAGTGTTTTGGAGGCTGGAATTGGGATCGCTGATGAAAAAGGGACTCTGGGTATCCTGAAGTACTGGAGACGGCAATGTGGCTCCTCTAGTTGCTACATCTTCAGCGCGAGGTGTGCCTAAAATTGTTCGTGTTGATCGGCTGCCGCGATATGGGGCTAAGAATGCTCGGGACGAGCATGTTTTAGGAGGGGGCAGTGTTACGCCGAGGCTGTTAAACAATGAGTAATAATCGAACCTTCTCGAACGCTTTTGTCTTGCTGTGTTATTGTTGCTATTGTTTGTGGTTTCGCAGAATGGGGAGTGGCCATTGTGTCGAGGGACCGACCCTTTCCTGGAAGGATCGACATCGTTCTCGAACAATCGAAATGTGTGCAATATAAATAGGCCGGAGATGGCCGGACAGTCAGTCGTGAGTCTTAGTGAGTTAGTCTCAGCGAGGCCCTGGAGGACTGACGTGGGAAGGGTCTCGCGTGAACAGTAGTTGCTCCCGAGTCAGTCTGGATTAAGCTATACGTGCGATCATTTCGGTGACTTTAAGTGGTGCAACAGTGGTGTGAATTAGTGTGTTGTGATTACGTGTGACCAAGTTCGTGTATTCATCGTTTAGTGCTGAATAAAAGTGCTATTTTGGTTAAATCGATTCCCATTATTTTATCCCGAACCCTCAGCTCGTAACAGTATCTACATGTTAGGTACAAAAACTCAAAAGTAAAACTGTTTAGGTTATAAATAAATATACCCCATCATTATTAGTAGTTTAAATTGCAAGGCCTTAATACTGACTGTCACAAATTATATGGTGAAGTATTTTTTTTAATTGTAATTTTCGAGTTTACTATGCGTACTATTACTATAATCCTATGGCTCAGCGATCCGAAGTGTGTCTTGGCATCCGATAAAAGCAGTCGCCATTTTGGTCTGTCCTGTGTAGTTTCCCGCCAATTCTCCGCTTTTAGCTCACGCTCACTACTTGATAACTATGATAATTAAATTAAGACACCTTATTTATTACAATTCACCCTTAGAGTGGTAATAGTTTGCCTTTTAAGAAAAAATTAAATTAGAGGTCATCGCCACTATCTTTGAAAATAATACACATGCACTATGCCCGACGAGAGTCTCAAACTAGTTCGGGGGGCAGGGTCTTATCGAGCTTGTCACTTCATGCATGTACCTAATCTGATTGCTACAGAAATTTAAATTATCTTAATATGTATACAAAGTTGGGTTTGTTTGAACACTTATAACTCAAGAACGGCTGGACCGATTTTGATGATTTATATTTGTTATGTTTGTCGGAAAATTTATCGGAAAAAATCACGCAAAAAGATTTTATGAAGGAAATTCATTTTCTCATACAGATAATTGGTATATTGACAGCCCGCGTCATATGCATGTCAAGGCGGTATGAAGTTCGACAGGTCAACTAGTAAATTATAAAATTTAAGTACAACTACCAAAGTTGAAGTGGGATTGGGCGGGTCACGTCTCCCGCATGCCAGCAAATAGGTGGGCCAAGGTCGTAACTGGATGGAGCCCTGTGGATGGAAAGCGACACCGTGGAAGGCCTAAGAAGCGGTGGCGTGATGATTTGGACGCCTTTTATAGGGACTGGCGGGATTTGGTACAAGATCGAGATAAGTGGAGAGATGTGGGGGAGACCTTTGCCCAGCAGTGGGACAGCATAGGCTAGATTAAAAAAAATGTACAACTGCTCTGTTTAATAAATTATTCTTATTCTTAAATCTGTACTAGCTCGAGTTGATTGCAAGTGTATGTTTTTTGTAAGATATAAAAAAAACTTCTGACTTTACTTTACTTACTTTTACGGAAAGGTTTCAATTCATCGCGTTTAACCTTTTAAAGCCAAGTTGAATAAAGAAGTTCACATTACTCGCATTAGTAGACTACAATCCTTGAACAGGTGTCTTCTAGATCTTCGTGCTTCATAGTAGACCACACCATCGCTTACCATCTTGTGAGATTGTGGTCAAACGAAAATCTATTAGATCATATAAATCTCCTCCTATCTTTAAAGATAAGCTATACAACCATTTCCTTTCTTTATCTACGCACTGCTAGTTTATCGTTATAAATAAATAAATAAATATTGCTGGACATTTCACACAGCGCTATCTAGCCCCAAACTAAGCAGAGGTGGCACTACTCCCACAGTCCACCAGATAACTGATATAATATTTATATACTTTTTGTTTTGTAAATACATACTTATTATATATAGAAAAACATCCAGACTCAAACAAATATCTGTAGATCATGCAAACATTTCTTCCGCGGTGGGAATCAAACCCGCAACCTCCTGCGTCTCAGCCAGTTATTCGCTCACTGCGCCACAGAGGTCGTCAAATCACCGTTATGTTTATCTCCTTTATTGTAGTTTATATATAAGTATATATTCGTATATATATATTTAGTTTATTAGTAGGTATATGTAGTTTATATAGGTTTATGAACATAGATACACCACCGTCTTTTTTATTTTGTTTTTTCCTGTCCATCCAAAGGTTGTCTGGAAGAGATTGCTTTTAGCGATAAGACCACCTGTACTTACCTTTATTTTTGTGTATTTCTTTGTATTTTAAATTTTGTTGGTGTACAATAAAGAGTCTATTCTATTAATGTCAAAAAACAGCAATACGAGCGATAAGCAAATCCCTCATAATTCGGGCAAAACCGTTCCATAACTACACAATGAATCCCGCAACTATTGTGACCTAGATCTTAGGCATAAAACTAGCTATCTCTATACGCCTAGATACGTATGGATTCACAGCCGACTTCTATACTGCAGTGTGATCTTTGGGCCGGGTACGAAATAGCTATTTTTATTATCACAAAAGGTACAAATCTACGTGATTTCACGTTTCTCGTAAGCCTAGCCTTCTACTAAGCCTGACTGTAAATCCACTGAAGCAGATCTGTAGAATTAGCTAATAATGTTAGGTACGTCAAAATGGTATTACGTCATCGTCGTGCATCACTATTGGTTAGTTTTATACCACTCTGTTATCTTTCTTTTCTATTATTAAGTTTATTCTTTTTATACCTCGGCCAATATTCCATTAAGCAATTATCCTCTCCATCCAAAGGTTGTCTGGAAGAGATCGCTTTGTTAAGCGATAAGACCGCCTATTATGCTTACATTTCTTTGTTTTCTTTTTATTTTTATATCTGTTGTGTCTAGCTTGTAAGGTACAATAAAGAATTTTCATTCATTCATTATCGGATATCGGTCCTTTCAATTTATCTACGCTCTATACAATGGTAAAGGCTTGTTCAAACCAATAACACGCCACGCAAGCGGTCTGACATTTTCTTTAGATATTCATACATTACATACAACCGCTGCGTGTACGCGTCACGTACACGATATCGATTTGCAGAGTGCTTAATAATGGTAGGTAAATTAAAAATTAATTATTTGACACGCCTTTTGGTGTTTCAACATCAAGTAAAAAACTGGGCGTTAATGTTGTTATAGTTAGTATCACACTGATGAGTGGTGACCTGTTTTATATACTAGTACAACTTTCGTTTGTTTAATGTAAAACTAGTTGAGCCGGCGATCTTAGTACTGCCTTGACATGCATATGACGCGGGCTGCTAATCTACGTCACCCCGATGGACTTGTCAATCGGTCATCATTAGCTGCATCTATGCATAAGAAAAATGAATTCTCTTCATAATTTTTTTTTGCATGAATTTTTCCGAGATTTTAATAGTTTTACTTAGAAAGCTTTCGTGATTTATTTCAATCATTATTATAAATACGGGACTTATCACGGAGGGCTGCGGCGCGCAGTGCGAGGCGAGACGTTATTCGGAGCGGATTGCACTCACCCTGGTGAAGGTTCACGAATTGAACCGAAACATTGTCGGTCGAAACACCGATAAGACGGTACGTGATAAGTCCCGTATTTATAATATTGATTTTAATAGTTATTCTGCTAGTCGGGGTAAAAACAAATCCAACAGATCAAAGATCATCAAAATTGGTCCCGCCGTTCTTGAGTTATAAATGCTGTAACTAACCCGAATTTGTTTCATATATATATGTTAGTATTTTGTGCGATTGAAGGGTTTATTAGAATTAGCGTAAGTGCAGGAGCACTGACTGAATTTTATTTATCATAGAAAATAGCTTCTTTGCACACACCGTTTTGTCACAAATCAATGAAATCTAAGGTTTATAATCATTGAGAAAGGCTCAGTTATAACATTGTTAGAGTAAACTAGTTCTCTCAACCTTACATATAATGTAGGTACCTACTTCAAAAAGCGACTGATTTGCAGAATTAAAAATAAAAACTCCAAAACAGAACTCTGAATAATAAAAATCGTATCAAGACAAGCTCAAGCAAGAACAATGCAAGAACATTATCAAGTTTATAAGATTCAAATTCACGACTATATTAAGGATGCAGTTAATAGTAGGTTTAGTACCTACTACATTGAGTACTACTGACATTACCTGATACAGGAGGTAGAGGTTTTACACATACATACCTACCTTTTGATTTTGTTTTGTCCTGGCCATCCAAAGAAGAGATCGCTTTTAGCGATAAGACCGCCCATTGTACTTACTTTTATTTTTCTGTATTTCTTTGTATATTTAATTTTGTTTGGTGTGCCATAAAGAGCTATCTACCTACAAAATATACATTTTATATAGGGTGTTTGATAATATACGCACAAATATGAAAGGGGTTACTTTGATGAGCATAATAAATAAGTTTGTAAAATGTTTAGCATAGAAATGTGAAATTTATTTTCGCACGTAAAAACAAACACTTTATTAAACTTATGTTGTGCTATTGCATAATGCTTGCCATCTAACCACAGATACTGTATTGGTGACCTCTCGAGATATCTCTTGTTGTCCCTTTCTAACCCAAAACCCGCAGCCATTTCCGAAAAAGATATCAAATCGGCCTTTATTTTTGGATGTCGATTTCAAGAGTAGGCAGTAAGTTTTATATCGAATTAATCGTCTCTGGAATAATTGCCACCAAACTATTTCGAGGCTACTTCAGTGGAAGCATTCAGATTGAGAATCTATAGGCACCTTATCAGTCAAACCGACCAAAAATGAGCAACTTAATCTTTCCATAACACTTCTTCTATTGCTAAGTATATATTTTTATCCGGTATTGGTATAGTTTAGTCTATCATATTTAAGTAGGGTTATTTATGTAGTATGTACCTATTTTATGCTATTTTTATTAGTCCTGTGCAAATTTTCATTTTTTCCCTTTTCTGTGCACTACCTACACACCTTTATCTACAATACACAAAGGTATCTGGAAGAGAATGCTCTTTAGCATTAAGTTCGCCTTTGTACTAGTTTATAAGTCCAATAAAGTCGTCTTTTAAACTAATATAATAAAAACTTAGTCGATTTTCTTTAAAATTTGATGATATAACTACTCACTAATTTTTTTCCTGATTTTTTTTTATGTTTTGAGAAACCGTCACTTGAATATCGTCAGTATATTACCAAACACTCTATATATATTATTAAAAAAAATGTGTAATTAAATAGGTGATGAAAAATATTAGGATGCGTAGTAAATCTGGTGCTACGGTTTTACGTAGAGGTACGTAGAGGCACGTGCTACGTAATAATTTGTTATACACTTTGTTGCAATAGTTGTTGTTTCTTACGCTTTTAAAATATAATGTTTTTACCATACAGTGTGTAAAACCTAGAACCTACCTCAACCTTAAAATGTAAGAGATAAAAAAAACTTTTAAACTAATTATGTCGTAAATTTTAGTATTACGAATAAATTATTTTCAAAAATTCATACTGGAATACATACGCATACTTGATCCAGAAATAAGGTTACCTCTTCTATTTCTCACGCCTAAGAATTTCCCTCACTGAGTCATCTTATTTAGAGTACATACAAGAACTTGAAACATAATTATATCATCTTTAAATTTCGCTTTTTATAAGTTACATTTGCGGGAACGCTAAATAAAGTAAATATACAAGGCAAGCAAGATCAAGAGGGGTGCGCGGGGCGAACAACACCTCGTTATATACAAATAACTGTACAGTTTTCTCAAAACTGACGTACACGTTCATATTTGTATTAACTGTTCGACTGTACATACTAATCCGGCAAGCACAATTTAACTTGTACGGCCTCTTTAGGCCTGTGCAAACCGAACGCGTGTGTGTGGCTTGCACGTTATGACGCCACGCAGGCGGTCCGATATCTTCCTTAGAATTTAATACATTACAACCACTGCGTGCACGAGCCTTTATTTGACTGCTGCGTACGAAGTTTCTTGACAATTGTAATTTTTTCAATCTATCTACGTTTAAACCATAATTTAAAACCCGATTTATTTTTCAATATTTCTATTACTATAGCTTGGAAGACCAGCAATACCTGTAGAAATAAATCAGTGACAGATCATGTTGTTCCAAACCGAATACAACAAAACCTTTTTTCCTCTAGGAAATAGGTAAGCAGTACTCACCCAAGCCGACACAATACGAAAACGCTTGGAATAAATCAGCATACGGTATGAGATAAACCCTTACACGTTCACAAAATGCCGTGTGTTGGGGTAGCGAAATCCGATTCGTCATAAAAGTATAATAATAGTGGGTCGGGGGCGCCGTGCCGCAACAACAGCGGTGACCTACAGAGCGCGCGCCGCCGCGGCAGTCTTCTGTCGAGCTTTCTAATGACCCCAGGCGTTCCGTGCTCCGCGCTCACTCGCAACCACACAATAAACCGATAAAAAAACTTTAAACGCGATCGAGGCTCCTTATTCCACGCGTGGGGAACGTTACCAGGACGCAAGTGGACACGCGCACTTCGACTCTCGGCGGCACATGCCAAAATGGACTCTATGCCCTTCGGAATAACGACGTTTCGTAATTAGCTCATGACTGTGTGTGTCAGCGCAAAGGAAAGCTTGGTAAGTAGAATAAGTAGAAATATTCCATTCTAACTTCGAGGTTAAGTTATAAATATCGTTCGTTTTGTGTAAACCGATATTGTTGTTCTGACGGAGACGGAGAGAATTGTATATCCATGTAAAAAAACTCTCTATGTTTTTGATATTGTTTTTGATGGGATTAAAAAGGCAGTTACAGATTTAGACCTACAAAAACTGGATAATTCTACTTATTATTAAATCTTTCAATAAACCATAAAACACCATAAAGTAAGAGTAGTTTGCTAAAGTGAAAATAACTTTAAACAATAATAGGATTACATTGCGCGTTGAGAGCGCTAATAGATACAAATAATCAGCATGATCGTAAAACTACTTTGCACCCATTTGCCAAATTGAACAATATTCCAAATTGTGCACTAAATTCGAAACTGTGTGATCTGCGCTTAAATTCATGGATTTGCGAAATTGTTTGAGTTGGCGATAAAGTGCGAAAGCCGTTAATCTGCAGATTACTCGGATAATGCATGCACTTTAGTACGTCCACAAGCAAACAAGATATTCACACTTTCAGACTCGCGTTCCACTCTACTTTTATCATAAAATGTTTACGTTTAGGACCTTCGTAGACAAAAATGTCAAACTAGACATTTGTTTAGTTTTCGTTATATTCCATACAAGGTCTGCTAATACTGAAAAAACAAATAGACAACGAAGGTCGAGTTGTCTAGGCGAGAGATTAAAAGTATCTTCCAGCTGAGAGTATCGTGAGCAGTAATATTCACACCAGTCAGTTATTTTCCGGAACAGATGCAGATTGCAACTGTGACAGACAATATACGAAGATGGCCAACTGTTGTTCATAAATTAGTTTTAGGTACTGTACCATGTTTTATCGCTGTTTTGACAGTACTAGATACGTAACGGTCAGTTACTTGCGCAAACCAACGTTACAAGTATAACGATTGATCTTCATTATAAACAGATTTTCGAGAGTTTTGGGAGTTTAGCCTCTTGATTGCTAAATTCAAACCCTAGGGGTGGCTGGAAGACATGTATTTGTGACTGACCCAAAACGCTCCGGGTGTTAAGTAAGGGTTGAACTGAATAGCAATGTCTGTCTGACATTTTATTATTAGGGGCATATTTGGTATGGAGTAGCGCCCATGACAAGTGCAGCGCTGATGGTAAATAGCGATGTTAATATTGTAACAATAACATCAACCTTAACGACCCAAATACCCACGCTTTGATCCAACATTTTTAATACAGGATATATTAGATTAGATTAGATAATACTTTATTGCACACCACGAAACAAATACATATAAAAAAAACAACTACGTAAATCTATGGATACAATTGGCGGTCTTATCGCTAATTAGCGATCTCTACCAGACAACCTTTGGATGGAATGGACTGTGTAGACATTACCTGGGGTGTACCTAACATACTACATGCACATACATATTAATACTAATTATATAAAAATAAAAAATATAAAACTTACATAAATGAAAACTACATGAATCTAAATAATAACTACTCATAATAATTTATAGATACATACTTAGACTTATTTAAGAAACAAATAATTAATAATAAATACATATATATTATACTATATAGGATACTAAGCCTTAAATCATTAAATATAGCTAAAGTGTACAAAAAGACATAATTCTTTTGTTTCAGGATAATGAACAAGCGTCAAGGAAAACGTACAACATAAACATTATTAAAATGAAACTATGATAATAATTGCATGTTTCAAGGCAAGGAATAATGGCTGGAATGTTTTGCAAATCATCTCGTTATTTCATTTTCTGCCCCACGTTTTACGAGCTCAAAATACCCTGGAGTGCCCTGTCTTAACAGGAACTAAATGTTCCTGTCATACTACTGAGAAAGGTGAGACAACGTGTATCTTTATCATGTCGTGTTTTGGGTTCATTCTTGAATATTTTTATGAACAAAAAAGATGTTTCATTCAATCTTCTTTATATTAACTTATGTATGTTTCAGGATTGTCTCTTGATTGCTATTATACTGCCTCGAAAGATATAAAAAATGCACTTCAAAGTGTGTCTGATTTACATTCACTGTTTATTTATGATCTCGACGATAAGGAAGAAGCATTGGGACCCCATTTTATACCTCAAGGCGTTTGCATAAAACGTATTCATATATCAAGTACAAACATAAAAGATATTAACGATGACACATTTATGCCGCTCAGGAAATGCCTTGAAAAGTTGAGCATTGTTTCAAGTAAAATAAAAAGTATACCGCAAAAAGCTTTATCTGGATTGCTCAAACTGACTTCGATCGAATTAACATCAAACTATATTGGAGACATAGCGAGTTATAGTTTTTATGGTCTTCCTCTAGTCAAACTAAAAATAATGAGAAACGAATTGAGTGATATATCCGAATCCGCCTTTTCTGGATTAGAACAATCGCTCTCTAAAATCGACCTAAGTGAAAACAAATTGACAATATTTCCGATATCTGCTCTCGCCACCCTCAGACATTTGCGGTCGTTAACTCTATCATGGAACAGAATGTCTTCTTTCCCTATTGTAGAAAATTCTGAATTAAACTCCTTAGAATTCTTGAATTTGTATAAAAATAGGTTTGAATTTATTTCCGAAGACTGCCTTAGATTTTGTCCGTCCCTGACAACGTTATTGTTAAGTTTTAATTTAATCACCAATATACATAATACGGCTTTTAATTCCTTAATTGCCTTAAAGTCAATAGATTTAAGTCACAATAGGTTAAAAAATTTAAATCCCAATATCTTCCAGAAAAATATGGTTCTGGAAGTGGTGGATCTTAGTTACAATCATTTGCATCATATTCACGGTATTTTTTGTAATTTGCCCTCATTAACCGAGGTATATTTTAGTCATAATAACATTTTGGATGTGCCAATAGATTCATTTCTAAATTCTAATAATATTATCACTATACACTTAGACAAGAACTGTATAAGCAACATACATAGTGAGAGCTTTAGTAACCTAGAGAATCTAGTTAAGCTGCGATTAGAGTTTAATTATCTAAATCAAGTGCCACAAAATATTTTTATGAATAATAAAAATATATTAAAAATTAGCTTAGACAAT
Organism: Philereme transversata; assembly: GCA_963924445.1. Taxonomy (NCBI): domain Eukaryota; kingdom Metazoa; phylum Arthropoda; class Insecta; order Lepidoptera; family Geometridae; genus Philereme; species Philereme transversata. The sequence continues at coordinate 14,860,427 of OZ004353.1, forward strand.
AACAATTTTTCTGAAATAATGAATGACACTTTAGGATCACTAGTGAATATTAAAGAAATTAGACTTAATAATAACCAACTAAAGTTGATCTCTAAGAATTATTTTATCAATAGTTTAGAAGTAGAAGAAATATACTTGGACCATAATAAAATTACATTTATAGAATCAGGAGCTTTTGCTGAAATGCTAAAGTTAAAGTATCTTAGTCTAAATAACAATTTGTTAGTAGATATTTATGATATTCTACCGAAATCAAACTCTGAATTACTTACTTTGCATTTAGAATCAAATTCTATGACTTTAATACCAAATTACATATTACAATCTCAAGAAAAGCTTAAAAAACTTAATTTGCAAAAAAATCAGTTAAAATTCTTAACTAAAAATACTTTTCGTAATCTATCTTCAATAATACAACTACAGTTATATAATAATGAAATTTCTATTATAGAGGATTTTTCTTTGCAACATTTAAGTTCAGTTATTTATTTAGATCTGCACAATAACTTGTTGAAAAACATTACTAATTATACGTTTTATGGTCTATCTCAATTGGAAGAATTGGATATTTCACAAAATAGCATATCGATTGTCTATGATCTGGCATTCGACACTTTGAAAAAATTGAGAAGCTTGAGTCTATCATTCAATCCGCTTCGTATATTACACAAAAAAATATTTCAGCAAGGGCTGCCGCTAAGTGCACTAAATTTAGACAGCTGCGAAATTAATCAAATTGAAAATGATACATTCCTGGGTCTTAATAATTTAAAATCCCTTTCTCTAAAAAACAATTCTTTAAAGTCTACTGATTTGCTGTCAATCAACATTCCAGGTTTAAGATATTTGTCTTTATCTCATAATGTTCTCGACTTTTTGCCGTTAGAATCATTTTTCCAACTCCCTCTTTTAGAAGGGCTAGATTTAGAGCATTGTAATATAGAGCACATTTTTGAAGCCACATTTAAGTTTAATAAAAATCTGTTAAGACTGAACTTAGCTCAGAATATTATCAGCTCTGTTCCCTCACAGTTGTTTGATGATCAAAACTCCATCTCCGAATTCAATATAAGTAACAATTTTTTAGACTACGTCCCCTACGACAGCATTATAAATTTGACTTCAGTAGAAAATCTTGACATTGCTGACAACTTGTTACCAAAAGTAGAACTTTGTGGTTTTGAAAAATTAAAAAAACTAAAGCACTTAAACGTAAGAAAAAATGAAATTAAATCGATAACCATTCGGAAAAAAGTAGAATACAACGATTTAATATCTTTCGATATTAGCTTTAATAGATTAGAAACTTTGCCTAATTTGATATTTGAAGTATTTCCTAATTTACTCAGCATTAATATATCATACAATGAGATAGCGCACTTCGATTTCTTAATGTTGCATAAAAAGAGTGAACTCACCTTGATAAATATTGATTTAAGTAAGAATCCGGTAGTTCATTGGACTTCCTCAAACACTAGAATAGATAATAATATGCTCATCTCTCGCTTGTACGAACTTCACATAAGTGCCACTAATATGACTATTGTGGATGATAATACATTTCACTATTTCAAAAACTTACGAAATTTGTATTTAACATATAATAAAATAAGACGGTTAACTATCAGTCCATTTTCTAAATTACCATTTCTAGAGACGTTAGATCTTAGCTATAATAGAATTTCACAGCTAAAGAGCAGCAATTTTCGCGGCTTAAATAAACTAAAAACTCTTTGCCTGTCATATAACAATATAGAGTCAATGGATTCTTTTGCCGAAGATCTGAGCAATTTAAAACTTTTGGATGTTTCCCATAACAAGCTGCAAAACATTCTCAACGACGATCTTATAAATCTGAAGGAACTAGCTGTGCTCTATATGAGCCACAATTACATCAAATACATTTCTGCAACGGCATTCAATAACTTGAATAACATATTACAAATAGATTTAGAGCATAACAAATTGCAAACAATACCTATTGAATTGTTGAACTCAGTAGAAAACCATATTCACGACATTTCTGTAAAGGGTAAGTTTTACTGACCATTTCATACATATTTTATTATTGGTGTGCACAATTTTAAGCATTTTTATATTTTTACAGACAATATCTTGACATGCAATTGTCAAAAGGATAACGCTTGGGTTTGGATCCAGGATCATCCAAATACAATAAAGTTTAACGAAGTTACTTGTTTCAATGGCCAATATCCTAAAGAAAAATGCGATGCCCCTGTTATCTCGCAGCTGTCTGTTGATAAGCACAAGGATAATTCTGTATCGATGTCGTGGTTTATAAGAAATCGTACTGCAATAAAAGCTTTACAGTTAATATACTATGCAGAGGATATTAATACTGAAGTGAGTTTAATATAACAACTTTGAAATCAAAGTTGTTATTATACTATTAAATAAATAAATAATAAATAAATATCGCTGGACATTTCACACAGCGCTATCTAGCCCCAAACTAAGCAGAGCTTGTACTATGGGAACCAGATAACTGATAGAATACTTATATACTTTTTTTTGTAAATACATACTTATAATATATAGAAAAACACCCAGACACGGAACACATATTTGTAGATCATGCAAACATTTGTTTCGCGGCGGGAATCGAACCCGCTACCTCCTACGTCTCAGCCGGCTATACGCCCACTGCGCCACGGAGGCAGTATTACCCAGTTACATTTCATTAAATTCTAACTTATTTTATATTTTTCTAAAGTTTTAATTCTATATATATTTACAGATCAAAACAAAATATTTAAACAAGAACCAAGCGTCAATCAGCTTGAAAAACCTGGAGCCTAATGCGAACTATATCGTCTGCGTTGTTGCATTATCAGACGAAAACATTGATTACGAAGATGATTTGAATATGGACTTTAACAGCACACATAATAGTGAAAACGTAACGACATATTTGAATCAGGATAAAGTTACTTTACTCCTTAGCAGGTCACCTTCTAATGATTGTATTTCTTTTAACACTTACAAAAAACATATAACCATTGAACTTAAAACGAAGCAAAAGTATAAGCTTTCAGCTTTCTTGAATAGACGCTTAGGTTTAATGGTTGGTTGCTCTCTTGGTTGTGTAGTATTCTTCATAATGGTTTCTGTTCTATTGTATACTAAAATCAAAGAAAGAAAAAGAATAGCTAAGTCAGATCCAACGTGGGCTGAGATGAATGATTACCATTCAATGGTGAGCAAAGAGGATATTCTACAAAGCTCCATGACTGCCTCAACAGACAATATTTTGTTAGGAATGGCTAAAAACCGATAAGCTTCACTCGTACACTTAAAGTAGTCTTAGATTTTAGAAAAGTGATACTATTATATTTCTCTATTTAAAATTTAAAACTACACAGACGTAGTCCACGATGTGAATTTTAAAATATAATTAATTGTTATTTCACGCTAGAAAAGATGCTTTAAATTTAATTCTAGGTAATTTATGGCATAGAGTAGAAACAATTAGTAAATAGTAAACAATTATGATAATTTGTAGTGATTCTCATAACAACATTTTTGATATTCGTAGTTTAATTAGCGGTAGATAAATTATTAGGAAAATAAAGTTGTTGGCATGGTTATAAGTTGTTTTTCTTTATGATGATATACATTCTAGAAATATTCACCTAAAGCTAAGATAAAATGAGGAAAAAATATGTTTCATTACTCATCCTCTGAAAATTGGTCATTCTTAACTCGATATCGGCTCCGTAAATACGATTTACGGCATAGGGCCGTCAGTAAATTTGAAAATAGAATGAGGCTCATTGCATTCATAATATGCTAAAACTTAATACAATCTCCATGACAAATACTTATGTCTATTTAAAGATTAAAGAGGCCATTATTATCATCACGTACCGTCTTATCGGTGTTTCGACCGACATTGTTTCGGTTGTAAAATGTAAAAATTAAAAAGGGTCATAGTTTATTATTATTATTATTGTTATTGTTATTAGCCCATAGAGTCCTACTGCAGGGCAAAGGCGGCCCTTCCCTCCTTCCACGAATCCCGGTTATTGGCTAATTGAGGCCACTCTTTCTGGTATGCATCCAGTTCATCCCTCCATCTCTCCACCTGGGTCTACCACGAGGCCGCCGCCCGTTTGGAACCCATTCTGTCGTGGCTTTTGACCATAGTTCCTCTGGCATACGACAAAGGTGTCCTGCCCAGTCCCACTTCAATATTGCGGATGTCAAAGCCACGTCAGCTATCTGTGTTTTGGAGCGCAGTGTCGAGTTTCGTATACGGTCTGTGAGGCTGACTCAGAGGATGCTACGCTCCATAGCTCGTTGACAAACACCGAGGCGGGACTTTTGAATAGTGGTGAGAGACCAAGTTTGTGCACCGTATGTGAGAATGGGGAGAAGGCACATGCCCATTAGTTTCCGTTTTAAAGATAATAGCCGATTTTCTTTTATGATGTCTTTCATTGCTTCATTTCATAGCTTTTCCAGGCGTTTTCTGAGCGGCGAGTAATCTCTTTATCCTGTCTCGCCTGGAAAGAGACTATTTGGCCCAAATAGACATACTCCTGGACATATGCAATCTCCACATCCTCGACTTTTATTTTCCTCTCCGTGCTGTTGGTCATTGCCTTTGTTTTTGACATATTAATCTTGAGTCCTACCTTGGCACTCGCCCTGCTCAGATCTTGGAGCATCTTGGGTCATAGTTTAGTAGTAAAAAAACAATGGATACCGGACCGCAAATTTTCTTTTCTGCAACAAACAATTATAAACAGACCTATTTAATTTTTTCTCATTCTTGATGAAAAGCATTCTTGATGTGTTATACTCGGGTGTAAGCGATTAATAACACCCTCGATTACCGTCCGTGCTTGCGTTCGCTCGCCCATACGCTAAAATATATCGGTGTGCAATAGGTCGCCTACCAGTCCTTGTATAAGAACGTAGTAAAACAGATTTCTAAAATGTAAAAAAAGAACCAAAGTATCTGTTTTGTCGTTTTATTCAACCAGTTTTTTGTAGGAATGGTATCTCGATTATCGAGGGCTATTGAGGAAAACAAAGTATCTCTTTGAAGTAGGTATATCTGAGGATGTAGTCCTTACAAAATCAAATTTATTTAAGTAAGTGCCTTTTCTGGTAAAGTAGGTATAAGGAAAGTCACTTGAATGGCGATATTTACGGAAAACCACTTAAATTTTTGGCTCGTTGAACACTTATTACAGATTATCATGCGTAATATTATTACATTAAAAGGTTTGCTCATTGTGAAGCTTAGATGTAGCTTTGACAGCAAATGGCCCTATCCAATTAGTTTACTATTGATTGGATTTCTTATCTATTTGCAGGGTTTAAACGTGGAAGATTTATGTTTCAAGGTTTGGCAAGTTACGTTTCAAGTTTTTACGTTAAGGTATTTTTTTCTATTTCCGCTTAACTTTCTCGTTTAATTAAGACTGTTGTTCTTTACACATGTTCTTCATTTCAATAGGTACATGCAAAATGCTGCAGGCTTATCCGTGTTACTAATAAACTCGTTAATTGGAAAAGATACACCATGTTTTGTCTTTTGCAATGACAGGTAATTTGAAATTCGCTAGAAGGAGACAAAACACGGTATAAGTACCTATTCCAAGGAAAATGTGTGTATATTATCCTTGTCGCCACAAACATTGGGTATAATCTGAGACTGAGATAGCGCGTGACACAGATAGACGGCTATCCTCATCGTAAGTGAGTAGCCCAGGAGAAATGAGCTAATGTACATATTCATTATTGACGCCTATATCTAGTCGATGTCTAGGGACTATCGGACTCAATAATCACTAAGATATTACTCTCATTATTTCTATAAAAAAGCCTGGTATATTTGATCGAGCGAAGCGAGATCTCCAAATCAACTTGGGCAAATAGGCGTTGTATGTATGTATGTTTGTTTGTCCGAGGATAACTTTCGAAGCGTTGATCTGATCACCGTGAAATTTGATACGTAGGTAGGTAGTGATAACACAATTTTGGTGTGACTAAATGAGCTAAAAATATTCGGGGATTGTTGAGATATTGGGGTTCAAGAGGGGTAAAAATAACGAAAATGAAGCTATTAGGTCAAGTGAGACGTCAAATGAAAAGTCTTTATTAGTACATTTAGACTCCGTTTTTATTTTTAGTAAAGTCTTTATAGTTTTTGATTTATTAGCCATAATAAAAACTGAACTTTGACAAAATTCAGTGTATACCAGTGACCCCACAGTGCTGTAATTTGGTTTGCGTGTAGCTTAAGTGACATAAATATAGGCAAAAGTCTGAAATCCAGAATAACTGCAATTTGTACCCCAAAAAAAGTGTAACCATATAACATGAATAATCGCTTCAAAGCGATAAGACCGCCCATTGTACTATTTGCTTTGTGTCTTCTATATTGTCTGTAATTTTTATTTTATAATGTGTACAATAAAGTATTTTCATTCATTCATGAACTCACGTTTCCTGTAGTTTGAATGAAACTATAGGTCAAGTTATTTAGTTATTTATTTCGTGGCACTATTTTCATGGTCACAGGTTACAAATAATATTACTTTGTTTTATCTTGTATGTGTGTGTGTGTGTGTGTGTTGAATTATATTGTAGTTGTTAAAATTAAGCTAAAATACAAACAAATATGAATTGTGGTCGAATTTCGACCACTGTGCAATCTCACTAGTTGTGATTATGGCCTTATGTGAGTTTAGTGCAGTAGAGTTGGAGCAGAAAAGTTATTGACTATGCACTATAAAGCGCAGCATGGGACATACCTCGATTGGATGGAAAGACAACCAAACTAAGGTTGATGGGAGCAATACGCGCAGGTGGGCGCAGGCCACATAAACTCTTATTTCTGGTATGACGATGATAATGATATTGGTAAAGCCATTTGCGGATCTTACGCCTTCGAATTGGCATTTTTACAGCCCATAAAATAACTCCTGGAAAATCAGGATAACAATATAGTGATTAGGGATGCGCCCAATAACCTTCGTGATCCTTTGAAGTAGCCTGGAATGTTCCTTTGCGCACACTTCACTAATTCTCCAGGAGTCGCGGTAATTAGCTCACCACATGAATTTGGAGGCTATAGTTAATGCTTTTTGTAAAACACAATTTAATTATATTTTTGTCGCGTATGTAAGCCCAGATTTTGACATTCGCGCGGAGCGGCGCGATTGCGACTACTAATGTCTTTACAGCGAGCGCCATCATGACAGCTGCGGGCGCGCAAGTAGGTAAAGGAAAATGGAATAGACAAGGGTTTGGGGAAGAGTTACCTTATATAATCGAAAGATGGCGTTACCAGATATGACAAGTTTAGTTTTCCAAAATATATTCGTTGCATAAAGTTTAAACCAATCTAGTAGTTAGTGGTCGTGGTATTCAATTAAATAATTCTACAATTTGATATTCAGTGAATAGAAACGCGATAGAAATCTTGCTCTAACTCGACAACCCATTCAATTACCACAGTAAACAAAGTTTCAAGCATCAATGTGAGTGTTCGAAAACTGTTTGAAACAAGAATCAATTTGACATTAGTTCGTCAAATTCGAACTATAGGAGCGTAAACTAATCAACCAACAATCAACTCGGTAAGTCATGTCTCTGAAGTAAGTAAAGTTTATAACTCAATTCTTGGTCTTTGATAATGAAGATAATTTAATTAAAATATGAATTTATAGGCACAAGTCAAACAGAAGAAACCAGAAAACTATTTACTACCTATAGACAATTCTTAAGATAAGATGATAATTTATTCAAAATATCTTGAAAGCCTTTGATGGAGGTAATGACATGCTGCTTCAAAGTAATTCTGTCTTCTGGCGAGGAAGATAGAAGGGAAATGACCTCACGGTTGACCACCTACCTTGGTTTAATCAAATCAAGATGATCACAGGACTCCCGGTGACTTCCAGCACAAGTGACAAGTGACAAGGCGAAGTCAGAATTGCTTGGAAGCTTGTTAATCTCCATTAAAGTCTCTCAAGACGGCCATCTTTACACGACCTCACAAATACCACAAAGAAGAGTTATCCAACAAAGACTATTATAAAAATTGTGAAACATAAGTAATAACAAAGCTCTTTTAATAACAAACTTCTTAGCAAAGCTTGCATAAATATTATTTTTAATAGAATAATCATATTAATTCACATATTACCAGAACGATGTTCATTTACAAATTATTTTCCAGTTTCAATTTATCAAATATTCATAACGGCTTAATTTGCTAACTAAAATGGAATCCCGCGGGATTACATGACATGTCTCCGCCCTGACACCACGTGATATCATTATTATAATAGAATTCCACAAAACAGTGATTTTATCATTTAAGATAACTGTAACTTTGTATTGGTAACTTGAAAACTTGGCAGCGCCTATTACAAAGTGGCTGTACAGCTATCTTGCAAAGAGTATATTAAAACGAATAAAATTAGGAAAAAGCAATTGGTTAAGCGCGTCAACCACTAAAAGTGAAGGGTTCCGTAGCCAGTACGACTGTATCTTAGTCATATTCAAATACAAAGTTAATTTGGCAGTTGATGTGGGTCATTTTGTATGAACCATAAAGAAACTGTTTACAAACCCAACTACAAAAATAAGTTGGTCGACTACTGCTTGTAAACTAGTAAAGTCTACTCAGTTTTGATAATTCTTCTAACAATGGATACTTTTTAGGCATACCTACAAGAAAAGCATGTTGGCTAGAAGAGATCACAACAATATTATGAAAATGAACATTTTGGAGCTCTTTATTTTGTAAACGGGCTCCTGTATCAAAAAAGTGTTGACCAAGCCTTATTATGCTTTAAAATACCTATTCAACGACACCCACAAGATAGAGTGCGTGAGTGAGAAAAATCACCCCTACTTTCCTATAAGGAAGGATTTTTTTGTGTAATAAAATATTATCAATTATCAGATTTTTTCCGTAACTTGTCCTTTGCTTGCTTTTGACCAAAAATGGCCAAAATTTTTAATTGCATTGACTTAGAATCTTAATTTTTTACAGACCGTACATCTACGTATCCATCAGTTTCTATGAGAAAGAGTATCCATGAGAAAAAGGGTCTTGATAGGCGGACAGACAGACAGACGGACAACGGAGTGAGCCTTTAATGGTTCAAATTCAAATTCAAATATTTTATTCAAAATTCAAAATAATTCAACATTTTTTATTCATTAAAATCACAAGGATCACTTTGAAACGTCAATTTCACTGCCTGTTCCTTCGCGACCAAGCCAGGAAAGAAAGGCAAGAAACAAGGCTGGTTGTTTTTTTTTAATGATCCTTTTACAATACATAATACAGAACATAAATTACGTCTAAATTGTAACATTTTGAACGAGTGGGAGCAATTTCAATCCCAAGCTTCTCTATCATCTAAATAATCCGATATTTTATAGTAGGCTCTTTTATAAAGATTTTGTTTAATTACGTTTTTAAATTTGTTAATTGTCAATTTTTGTACATCCCTTGGGAGTTTGTTATAAAAGCGTACACCTTGCCCTTTAAACGATTTACTAACTTTATGGAGTCTACAAGTGGCAACAGCGAGTTTCTCTTTATTTCTAGTATTAAAATTATGATTATCGCTATTTTTCTTAAACAAATTAATATTTTTGTGAACATACATTAGATTTTCATAGATGTATTGACAAGGGAATGTCATAATATTTATTTCTTTAAACTTATTGCGTAATGATTCTCTGGGGCCCATATTATAAATTGCACGAACAGCCCTCTTCTGCAGCACAAAAACGGTATTTATATCTGCAGCACTCCGGTTCCGTTTTCCTTTTGAGGTACTAAACAATAAAAAAAGTTGCATAATTAACTTACATGTGGCGAGCTCCTCCACCTGAAAAAGAATAAATAATATTAAAAGTTACAGAAGAAACTTACGCCTTAGTTGGGCCCCTACCTGCTACTCGAGTTTACGCTACTCGTCGCCGCGTGCGCCACGTGGTTCAACGCACAGCTCGGTCGGTACAGCAGTGAGAAACAGCTTCCCATGTAAAACGCACGTTATACCGAATACATACTCCCTATCAATACAATTATTTAGTATTATTGAAATGCTACCTCTCCCAGTAGATATACGCGGTTATATACACATGCATATAACACAAAACTTCTCTATGTTGTAGGTTGGTAAAAAAACACAAGTCAAATATAAACGAAAAAAAAGTCAAATCAGTAATCATTTTACCACTGCGCCCACGCGACAGATTATTAACCTTGGTTCACCGTATTATTTTTCAATAAAATACAAAGCCGGATGGCAGGATATTCAATTAATAAAGCAAACTTACCAAAAAACCGTCCACAAACCAAAAGGCTTAATGGGGTACAATTTATATTTTTTACCGTAGTGTCTACGACAGGATATTACAAATTAGTACTAAAAATAAAACTTCGTTCTTTCCCTTTTCAATAGAGTACCAGCCGAATGACAGGATATTAAATTTCAAAAAATAAATTGGCTATAAAAGTGATTACAAAGCCACCGACATTCTACAAGAAGGAGTACTGAAAAGATTTAACCTACGACTTCGCACGTAACACTTCACATACATCAAAGAAACGCTATTAAAATCGGGACAAACAGAGCAAATAATTTCGTTGAACCAGTCAGAGTAAACTTAGAACAAGGAACTAGTCAAGTTCGAGTCGGAAATTATGCCGATAGCGATAAGTTACGATTAATTTCAAAAAACTGTAGCCATAATTTACATTATTCTTAAGGTAATTTAGTTGGTAGCAGTTACTATTATACAGCAGTCTAAAGAGAAGAACACTGGCTGGCACTACGTTAGGGAACTCTACACCGCATTAACAGCACATGATTGCTAGGAATAGGTTTTTTCATGCAAAAGACTTCACTTAGATATTATAGAGAGGAGGGCAACAAATGTTTGCATAATCAGCACATTTTTGCTCTTGGTTTGTGTATACAAGAAGAAATAGTCAAATTTTATACATTTTTATGTAGTAAAATAAACATGTTGTAAAATGTACTTTTCTGTTAACAAATCACAGTAGCAAATAAATATATACCTACAGGCATTATCAAACATTATATTAACTTAAAAAGAGATACTTTTTTTACTAGCCCGTACTGTCCCACTGCTGGGCAAAGGCCTCCCCCTCTTCCTTCCACTTATCACGGTCTAGTCAGATCCCGCCAGTCTCTTTGAAAAGATACTTAAGTACTTAATAATATTATCTTAAGTCGCAGTTATAGAATAAAAATTTAATTTCATTATCACAGTAAATACACAAAAAAAGAGAAAGGTACAAAAGATAACTTAAAACTAAACAATCTTGTCATAAGTTCCAAAAAAAACTGTAACTAAGCATAGTGCGGGTTGTAATACGAGTATAACAACCCACGCTGGTCTTCCGTTAGGACTCAATTAAATTTGCGGACTTTATCTAACCATAAAATAAAACCATATAATAATAAATAGAAAAGTGTGACATAAAATTAATAATATGTCTTTTTAAAGTTAATGGTAGATTTTATTAAACTAGGGGATAAAGCAGTGTCTTGCGTCACGGGCGCTATATTGAATCCCGAACGTAACGAAGGATTCTAGAGTTAACTCACTAACGGAGCGAGGAAGTTATTATTAGAATCCTGAGTGTAGAAAATATAAGCACGTGATAGAAAAGGCAATACAGTCTACTAACAATTTAATATACCTATCTAGAAATATCTAAAGTGGCATTGTATTGGACTCGCAATACTACTTTTACAACTACTATGCCTGGAAACTAGATATAACCTAACGGGGATTTGTTTAATTAATCAGAGAATATGTAAGGAAATAAACACAAAATACTTCAACAACGTGTATTCATTCATTACACACTATAAATAGGTAACAAATTGAAACAAAGTCTAGTAAAATGACAACAATTAAATATGTATATCTAGATTCTATTCCAAAATTACATACACAAAATAATCTTTGTGGGCTGTTCCAATAATCTGAAGTGTAGCTAAACACAGAAATACAATACTAGTTTACAAAGAAAGATATTACAGCAATATTAGAAAATTGGTTGGTACTTATCTTGTTCTCGATGCAGGAATACAAACAAAAGTGCCCGTAAGGCCTTTACATTGCTATTTTTATTCACCCAAAGTCGTAAGAAGCCATGATATTTTTTGGCCAATCAGAAGCATTGGTTGTTTACATGATAATATATTCTTATATTGGCTATAACAACAACATGTAATGAACTTAAAGTCTGTTAAAACATAATTAATGATTATTACAAGTCCTAACAATCACAAAATCGTAATATTAGAGCCACATTTCTACTTTTTTGGGCGCCACCAATCACAGCCATCCTCTCATGTCGTCCATCTTTACAAAATCTGATAAGTAATCATTTAAAAACTTATATCTTAGGAACAGAGAAACAAAATGTAAACACAACTTAAAATCGCATTAATATTATTTCTATAAATTATTGTTCTAATGTACTATCTTAACATTATTAACTAAGCTTCAATTACTGGTTATCATTATTAAAAAATATAGCCATTGACCAAACTTTTCGTTCGGAAACATGTTTAACATAATTTCGTTCTAAAAACTCTTCAAGTCATCGAATTATTAATTTAACTTGTCACACGCCCAAAATGCAGACAGCTTTATACAAAAGGGCAATACTTTGCTACCACCTTACCTATTTCTACCGCCAAGCAGCATTGCTGTGTTTCGGTTTGAAGGGTATGGTTGCCGGTGAAATTACAGGCACATGAGGCTTTACACCTGTATGCCTCAAGTTGATGGACGCAGGGAAGTGCATCGTAGGGCACATTTCTAAGGAGCGTGACATACAAGGCAAACTTTGTTATAGGCGATGGTTACCACTTAACATCAGGTGGGTCATAGGCTTGTTCCATCTCCATAGTATAAAAAAACTATACTTTTCACACTTTCTGCGAGACAATAAAAACCCAATCTAGGTTTGTGCATTCTGTGCAGAGGTTAGTTCGATTTACGAATAAGTTCTTAGTGTGTGGTTCTGTTTGGTTAAAATTGTAATACAGATGGGCCTCAAATTCAAATAATATTATACCCGCTAGGGCATAATTAAATTCAGTAGGTACCTGCAACTTAAGGTAGGGATTTAATCTCCTACTTTCGGTGAGGTTTACATTACATATAATTTGACATTGTCGAGCAGGTGGTGTGAAAAGTATATCATATTACTTTTATATTTATTTATAAATTCCTATTAAAAAAAACTGTTAATTTTTATCATAAGTTGAGAATCTTGGTATTATTTAAATCATTTTATATCACATGATGTTACGGTGCATAAATATTTTACGATATAACCCTAAAAGCAAGTAAGGCATGTCGCATGTTCTCCGTGCGTTATGAAAACTATACTTGACCTGTTTCTGTAACCTCCTGAGGCGAGTTCCAGTTTTAAGGGTCGTTTTGACGTCTAATTATAATTCGAGGTGAACTTTCATGTTTATTCAAACCCTGTTTACGGCCTCGTAGTTCGGTTACGTCGTGAGATTAAACATTGTTAGAGGATTTGCCTACATACTATTAACTGAGGGATAACAATGTTGTCTTTACTAAATGCATCGAGCGTCTCTAGATGTTATAATTCATCTAGCAGGTAAATGTATTAATATGGTCGTATAGTTTTGGTATTTAGATTACCTTAACTACAGTTTTGTTCACCACTTTGATAATTACGTGTACACGAAAGATATTTTGAAACATTTTACGCGTTGGAAGTTTTAATAGGCTTAAGTTAAACGAATTGATCATTGCCTGTACCGAGAACTACCGAAGAGAGTAACAGTGATGATAGTAATGATGACGCAGAATATCAACACGCTGGGCCATCGTTGACGCGATCCCTACCACCGCGCCCGTCTACTCGCGCGCAGAGTGCTGCGGCGCGTAGTGCGAGGCGAGACGTCATTCGGAGCGGTGTAGGTAACCTAGAAATAAACATAAACTCCTGTAAAGTGTAAACTGTGTGTAAAGTGGTAACGAAGGCCAAATATTTTTTTCCATAGAAACTTGACACCCCATTTTTATCCCATGGCACCTGATTTATGGGATAAAAAAGTAGCTTATGTATTAATCCAGGCTATAATCTACGTAGATATTATCCCCGCAAGTTCATATTGCGATTGGCGGCCATCTTGGTGACGTAGCCGACGTCGCACCGTCATGTCAGTACCGTTCGCAAGGTCAGCCCGCGCTTACGTGCTTACGCGCATCGAGTACTTGTTATAGCTTTTTGTTTTTGTTATCCTGTTTTATTGTTATTTTTGAGTTTTGTTACCTGTTACGCGTTAAAATGAGGAAGAAATTAATTAACAGTCGTGCTCGTGAAATGATAATTAAAGTGGACAATTATTTTGTAAAAGAGAAAGAAACCCACTAAAATGAAATAAGAAATACAAATAAACCCATAACCCTAGCTTATTTACTTTTTATTATATTTTTTTGCTATCTGTACTTTTTTGCGACGGATGATGTCACGCAGCTGTTATTGTGACAAGGTTCCATCGCAATATCAACTTGCGGGGCTTGTACTAAATTTAATTGAAATCGGTTTTGCAGTTACGACGTGATTGAGTGACAAACAAACAAATAAATTAACTAATAATAATAATAAGTCTATTAGTAATTTTAAAACAAAAGTACACACGCATTATCTGTCCCTGCGTTGAAGTTGTCGCTGCTTGTTAATTCATCATAACCATTTTTATAGTTGGTGGTTTTATTATAATTAAATTTGAGTTATTATTAGTATTTTATGTTTATAGTATGTAGGTATGTTTTTTTTTTTCATTTTATATAGATGCACCGCCGTCATGTGATATGTTATAATCCTGTCCATACTAAGGTTGTCTGGAAGAGATCGCTTTTAGCGATAAGACCGCCCATTGTACTAAATTTGTTAGTAAAAATTATGTTCTGTATTTTACTTTGGTGTACAATAAAGAGTTATCTTATCTTATCTTATCTTAATATTTAAACTTTCGCATTTATAATATTAGTGTGACATGCTAACCCAAACTCCATTCATGTGTCCCATACACTTTAATTGCCGTAATATGTTTTATTTCTCTCCTGTGTGTATGCTCGTTTAAGTGTTGCGTCTGCTTCTTGTGTACAGTTTATGTGTGTAAATGTCTTCTTTCTTTCTTTTTTTTTCCATAAAGACTATTTTTTTCTGGTTTTGATAATGTATTTATATGTTCATTGAATGTAGTTTCGGTATTATCTTTACATAAGTAGAAATAAATATTATAAATAATTATTAATCAGTATCATTATTATAAATACGGGATTCATCACGTACCGTCTTATCGGTGTTTCGACTGACAATGTTTCTGTTCAATTCGTGAACCTTAATCAGGGTGAGTGTGATCCGCTCTGAATAACGTCTCGCCTCGCACTGTTATTCGGAGCGGATCGCACTCACCCTGATGAAGGTTCACGAATTGAACCGAAACATTGTCGGTCGAAATACCGATAAGACGATACGTGATAAATCCAGTATTTATAATAATGATCGAATTGATCATGATTATTGATAAACAATTTGTCTATTAACTATATATCAACTATAAAAAGTAAAACTTTCGAAACTGATTTTATAAGTAGTATCCTCTTACTAGAATTGATAAGAAATCCCGAAATCCGTACAACAGAAAAGCACTTCAAAATACAATAAGTTATCTGAAACCGAACAGCATACTTTACAATCCTATTCAGCAAAATCTCCCTTGAGTAATGTGGGTCAGACCCATTTCCGCAAATAAATCCCGCTTCAAAATAAATAACTGGTTATTCCCGGAAGGCGTGGGATGAATAAACAGATACTGGATTATTGTTATCGAACATGTGAAATAGTGATATTTCATTTGTGATTAAGAAAGTTTAGATCCAAAGAACAATCCATGAAACTGAGTCGTTTAAGGTATTAATTTAATTCTAATAAATCAATACTACCTCCGTGGCGCAGTGGGCGAATAGCCGGCTGAGACGCAGGAGGTAGCGGGTTCGATTCCCGCCGCGGAACAAATGTTTGCATGATCTACAGATATTTGTTCCGGGTCTGGATGTTTTTCTATATGTGATAAGTATGTTTTTACAAAAAAAAAGGTATATAAGTATTCTATCAGTTATCTGGTTCCCATAGTACAAGCTCTGCTTAGTTTGGGGCTAGATAGCGCTGTGTGACATGTCCAGCAATATCTATTTATTTAATGATTTTGGGTTAAAACTGTAACATAATAAAATTAATCAGGTGTATTTTGTTGGAACCAAACTATAGATTAGAGGATTGGGGCTAGTTGAAGTAGCAGTGGGTGGAGTATACGCTCTAATAATGGGCATTGGGACAGAAATTTCTCGAGTGGAGTGCGCTTTTCAGTGCGTGAGCTTAGGATGGAAATACGACCTGATATAAATGAGAGATATAGCTGAGAGCTGTTGGGTGACGCAAAAGGTCGGTCGCTCCGGAAACCTACGTCCTAGTTGAGCAGTGGAACTCCTAATTAATTTAAATATGATGATGATAAAACGATTAATGTTATAGGTGTATCACTACTCAAATTCTCTTCAAATGAAAGTAAGTAATTTATTATAGAAATAACAAAAAAAACTTAAAATAATAATTATTCATTAATTATTATCATTATTATTATTTTTTGTATTGTATTAGATTATTTTTAATATACTTTTTTACCTGTTATTTGCAATATTAGTTATTATTATTATTTGGAGCACATTTGGTGGATACGTCTTAAGAGTTGAACGAGGTTTAAATTTTTATTAATTTTGTTTAACTTATGATGCAATAAAAGAATAATGTTAAACTTTATTCATTTGTATCCAAATTAAAACCATGTAGTAATTAAATAGAACCTTTGTGATCATAAAATACGTTTTAGGCCACATAGTTTTTTTGTGCAATTTCTTGATGAAAACTTATACTGCACAAGATTTTGACTGGCACTCTGTGAATGGCAACGTTGGCTTACTTGACCTACTTTGTTCTTTGAATCGAAGAACATTTTATAGCGCAACATGACGCCTACTAACTGAGCATTCAAGATTTTTCTGAACCAGGCCAGGCTGCAGTTTCCGTTTATTTTATTTTTGAAGAAATCTATAATATTTCATAAGGATTTCTGGAACCGTAAATTGTATGGCATTTCAGTATTTTAAAGACTATTACGTCTAAAACATAATTTTAAGATTGAAAATTCTTAAATTCAGTCCCTACTAAAATTATTAAAATTAGAGTAAAGTTAATGCGAGGTATTCCTAGGCGAACAATGAAATAACTCTTCAAAAAGTAGTGGCAGAACAGATACGAGAACGCAAAACTTTTCTTGCAAGTCATATAATAGGATAACTTTATATTTACAGCTCACAAAACAGGGTAAGAGCGCTTACAAGGTATTAGCAGATCGGCATACACGGCGTTACGTGTGTCGATCTGCTATCTCCGCACTTTCGGATAATGGATTCATTTGTATTCAGGTTGCAAGTGCCCAGTGTAACGAACATCGGGGGGCTGACGTTCATGGTACAATTACTAGTGTTAATATTTACCAACTGACGCCAAGGACTAATTGCTGCCGACTGTGCCGAGCCGGCTGTGCTTAGCTGCGTGAACGCTCGCTGTGACCAGTAAAGGAAATTGTCTGATGAATTTGTGTGGTGCAAATGGTTGTAGCGAAACCATCTGAATTTGGGTTATTTGTGTAGTCTGCTGTTTTACACAGCAAGTGGAGTTATATACGTAACTTCTTTATTTATAACTAGCTGACCCACCCCGGCTTCGCACGGATGTTTATCAAAATTAAATATAGCCTATAGCACCCAGGGATAGTTGAGCTTTCTATCAGTAAAATAATTATCAGTCAGATTCAGTACTTCCGGGAGATTACCACGTACAAACTTACAAATACATTTTACTTCTTTATAATATTATTAAAGATAAATATATATACACATAGACATAAAAATATGTTCGCTCTCTTCAAGTCATATAGTTATTATATAGTTTTTTTATGATTTTAATCCGTTTAAGCTTTGGCGTAAAGTAGTAACGAAGACCCAAATCATTTTTCTATAGAAACTTTGACACCCCATTTTTATTTTATGGAAACTGATTTATGGGATAAATGATAGCCTTTGTGGTGATCCAGGTTATAATCTACGTATAAAACAAATTTCATCGAAATCGGTTAAGCCATTACGGCGTAATTGAGTAACAAACAAACATCTAAACAAACATCCAAACTTTCGCATTTATAATATTAGTGTGATAATAAACTTACGGGAAATCTTAAGATTATTAAAATCATATCAAAAATTCCTAGCCAGTCGTGATTTAAACCCGTACCAAGATGAAGGGCGCGGGTTCAAATACCGACTCGTGAGCAACTTTTAAAATAATTAAAAAGAAAATATTCATAATGATTTCAAAAGCTTAAATAAACTAAGGAGTATTTTGTCTTTATTTTATCGTTGATTTTGACACGAAAGGGAAAAATAACATTTATGCCATCGTATGCCATCATATCACATATCAAAGAACAACAATATCTAAGCGTGACAGTGTAATACATTTTCAGATAATCCATTATTGTATCAGTTCTCATAACTTTTTATAAAAGACACATTGTTACAACAGACAAAAAATTGGAATGTAGCCAAACCCGACTGTTAAAGGCCGGAGGCGACTGACGGAAAATATCGTGCCTTCAATAATAGGTATTGTTTTATGATCGCGACTTGCATGTGGCCCTGGCCCAACAATTATTGGCTGAACGAAATCGACTGTACCGAACGGTAACTTGCTAAAACAAAGTATAGTCACAGATACAGAAACAGCTAGGTCATTCTACCTTTAGCTCTAAACAATAATAATGTAGATTGCATCATAAGTGGTTTACCACGAGATCTGTGCGAGGAAGCTCTGATTATTTGCTCTGACACCGCTTAAAGCGAAGAAAACCCCACCAATAGGATAGCTGGGGGAGTGAAGCAATCCTTTCGGTATTTTTTTCCTCGCTTACACCAGAGCTATGCACGGAAGCTAAGCGGTGAGCAAGGATAAACTCACCAATAGGATATCTGGGTTATGCGAGGCTAGGTAAATAGTTTTTTGACTGCACCCTCCGAGTCTAGAAGGCTCTTATTACTACTAACTTTTACTAGATACTTTAAATAAATAAATAAATATTGCTGGACATTTCACACAGCGCTATCTAGCCCCAAACTAAGCAGAGCTTGTACTATGGGAACTAGATAAATGATAGAATACTTATTTACATATTTTTTTTGTAAATACATACTTACAATATATAGAGAAACAACCAAACCCGAAACAAATATCTGTAGATCATGCAAACATTTGTTCCGCAGCGGGGATCGAACCCGCTACCTCCTGCGTCTCAGCCGGCTATTCGCCCACTGCACCAAGGAGGTCGTCAACTTTGAACAGTATCATCGGCTACGAGGCTCAACAAAATACTAAGCCGTAGCGCTTTTAAAATAATTAGTGGACGACAACAACGTGGTGGCAAAGCCGTGTCGTGGGATACCCAGATCGAGATGGAGGATAGAGTTTGACCTCTACCTAAGCACATGGCCTGTTTAGTGTTAAATGGAATAACGTTAAAAAAGATTGTAAAAAGGAATGAAAGGATTTTGCTCTGCAGTGGGACTGTGATAGCTAAATCATCTTGCTACGAAAATGTAGTAAATGTATCCACGAATGTTTGCGAAAAAATCAACTTCTAAATAAATGTAGTTACATATGGCCCTTATTTACAGTCGTTTTGTGGGCCTTGTTTTTTGTTTCATTGTATTAACTTTGGTCTAGTTCAATCTGATGTAAAAGGTCGCGCATCAACGCACGACATATTCTATTATATTTTAGCTAAGAAATGCTTTGGGTCGATTGTGGGTTAGGTAGTTAAAGATATCTACTAATAAAAACTGTGATTTTGAACAACAAAAATTTTACTTTTAGCTATAGTTATTCAAATGCTTTTTTTTTATGAGAAATAAATATCTTAAGCCAGATGTCATAGGCTACGTCATGCTACGACATTCTACGCCGTAGCTCTAACAAGTGATCAGGCTTACTTCTCTACGCTGTGTTAAAAATAATCTTGTTTGACTGCTGCTCTGACAGTATTTTTTATAGTAATATGCAATATGGGAGCATGTTTTCGATAGGTTGGATAAAGGTCTTCCACGCTTAATCTGCAAAACGCTTTAAATGTTAGTTTACATAAAGTTGGAAACCACTATTGGCGTTTCCAATCACAAGTTGACGTCTCGAAGTGATGCTTGTGATTTTAATGATGAATGAATTTTTAAGAAAGACATTTCTGTAGAGAACCATCTTTACGGAAAGGCTAACGTTAGCTGTAAGACGCCACTGTGTGAGTGACAAAATGTTTTGTAGTCTAGATTTACTTTAATATTTGTTTAATAACAATTTAAGATTTTATACAATCCTATTTTATGTGTACTTGGTAGTACTTCCCTGGACAAACTCTTGCACAAGGAGCTCTTTAATTACTAAGTATTAAAAGGATTTAGAAAAACGTTTAAATCCTACCATTATGCAAACTTAGCGTTACAGGCCTATAAACTGGTGAGTTTCAGTCGAAATTGACTACAGTTTTTTAGTAACATTTATTTTACAACCAAGTCAGTTACGTTAAACCTTAACACCCTCGCCGTTACACACATTACATACATAGCCATTAGGGCTATGTATGTGATTCACACTTGCCTTGTACTGTGAGTAATAGAACGTACGAGAACCATGGTACCACAACACCCAAACCAGTAGCCGCTGTCGCATCGCTTTCGCTGGTCATGCCGTCCCTTACAAATGTGAGATATGCACTATAGGTGTGAAAGGAACGGCGTAACCAACGACATCGACGCGACAGCAACTAGCTTACGAAATTAGGCTACTGTTTTTACCCGACTATGGCAAAGCCAAAAGAGAGGTTCATGTTGTAGCAGTCTATGTATGTTTGTTTGTATTTACCTATTTTCCACCGTAGCCCTAAAACTACTCATCCGATTTTGAATGAGGTGTCAATCGATTCGTTATTATGTTCAGGTGACGTAGGCTACCATCGAAATAGGTATTACGTAGTCGTGATTCAGTGTTTAAACTTATATAGTTTGTTAAGGTTAGTAGAGCGCCTTGTGATGGGCTTGCCCGGGGTAGTACTACAACCATACCTATTTCTGTCGCTAAACAGCAGTGGATTGCTGTGTTTCTATTTGAAGAGTATGGGTTAAGGTGAAATTACAGGCACATGAGGTCTTATAATCTGTATGCCTCAAGTTGATGGACACAAGAATGGGTATCCTAGGGCTCGTTCCTAAGGCGCGAGGCCTAGAGGAAATGCTTTGTTACACGTGATGGTTACCACTTAACATTAGATTGTTTCATCTCCAAGTTGTATTACAAAAACTCAAAACAAAATTGCAGATCATGCAATAATTTTTCTGTGCTGGGAATCGAACCCGCAACTTCTAGCGTCTCTTGCTACTAGCCTACCTTGCCACATATGTTGTCTAGTCAAAAATAAATAGAGACAGGATAAATTTTGCACTTATGATAAACCTATATACGGCGAACACACATGACACTGCGAACTAATCCACTATCGCCTGAAGTCACAGCCCACTATCCGTGGCTCCTCGGATACTGGACTGTCTGGGATACCTACAAGATGAAGAATTGAGCACGTACTGCTGCACTACACGACCACACACGAAGCCAGTCAGAAGACAGTACTGCATGAACTCATCGAGTCATCTTCGACATCAGCAACGACCTCGGGGACTCTGGAAAACTGCTGCCACCAACCCAAAGTCCTACTCCGCTACTTATAGGAGTTGGGATGGCTGGGGTCAGGTTAAAAAGGGGGTAATGCACAATATACCCCTACGCACACATACACACACTCACATTCAAATCACACAACCAACATACTCCCACATTCAAACATACATTCACTGAACATTTCATTATGAACCATAGTCCGGAGGGAGGTATAGGTATGCCATCATATAGGACAATCAAGTTTGGGTGCCTATGTTTTCCATCCTGAATTGTATTATACCATTGTATTTTTTGTTTGTGAAATATTGAAGTTTGTTGCCGAATAAATAAATTATTCTATTCAATTCTATTCTGTTTTACGCGGGACGTCTGTGCAGATCTCATTCCCCCACCCTAGAATTAGAATTAGAAACCTACAATACAATATAAGCAGGCTTCTCTTTGGTTCGGAATTAGTAGCGCGTAATAGAGACATTATACGCACCTGTTATGACATAAATACTTTTTTTTTGTGGATGGGACCTTTTACTTTGCTTGGTCCAACACGCGCTTGCCCAATTATTTTTACATCGGTAAGTTTTCTTTACATTGGAATATTATTTTACGGTGAAAAGTGCCCCTGGCCAGTTTCGCATCCCCGTATTAAGGAGAAAATTACGGGTACAAACTCTGTCTAGTTCTTATTTTTTTAGGAGAATGAAAATTTAATGTAACAGTAGTAATATTTTAAATTATAAAAAAAAAACTCTTTCACGCAGATGTAGATAAAAAGGTCATACAATATATAAATAATGATACAAATAAATAAATTATATTTTTTTTATACAAAAAACATAATTTTTGAGTTTGTGTGCCAAGTAGGTAGGTACCTACTTACCGCTCTGCCGCACCTTGCACGCTCTGTTGACTGGTTGGGTCATTGACTGGGCCGGCTTATTGGCTGAGCGGGGTTGTTGAACGGCTCCTAGTAACATTTTAGTTATCTGTGGCATCGTACAATACGCTAGTTCTCTAACATTTCGTCGGGCAGTATTTTATCGATTTGCTCGAGATTTTCAAAGTCAAAGTCAAATATTTTTATTTATTAAAATCACAAGGATCACTTTGAAACGTCAATTTTACTGCCTGTTCCTTCGCGACCAAGCCAGGGAAGAAAGGCAAGAAAACAAGGCTGGTTGTTTTTTTTAATGATCCTTTTAGCAATACAGAAAATAAATTACGTCTAAATTGTAACATTTTGAACGAGTTGGAGCAATTTCAATCCCAAGCTTCTCTATCATCTAAATAATCTGATATTTTGATAATAAAACACAAAAAAATAGACACATTGATTTGTTATTATTTGTGTAGAGACCTTTCCTTCAATATAATTAGTTTAAATTGCAACAAATTGTTTGGTTAAGTTTGTTCAAGTATTTGGTGCTTTTCTCAAAAAGCTAGATTACTATTAGATAACGTTTGTCTTAGAGCTCTATGTTTTACAAGAAACAAAGCTATCTAAATTACAATTTACTGTACAAGAGCCTTTGGGTTTATAAATGTCTTAAGTAAAATCGAGTCTTATTTCAGACTAAAATTGAAGTTCTGTATTTGTCTTGAATAATAACAATAAGTCTCTTTAACGACGTCGCATAAATATAACAAAACATTGTAGCCCATAGCGTGAAGTGAACACCTTGTTTTGTTGGAAACCTTATCTCTTGAGGCAATTAGAGAGGCCGAAATTCCTGCAAATTAGTACAAAACAAAACGTGTACGCAATAATATTTTGGTTTGGCAGAAGTTGGTCTCAGATTTTCTAGATAAAATGGTTCTTAATTTTATTTTTTTTTGGTCAGTAAGCAGTTGAGATGTAAAATAACTAGTTGTTTCTGTGACCTTACTGATAAACTAAACTGACTAAATGATGTCTGAATGTATAAAAAAAAAAGTTAAAAGTCAAAATCTTTAAAAGCTTTCTTTCAAAAGCTGTCCGATTATGGAATGCCTTGCCGGTCTCCTTTGGCCTTGCGGTGCCGGAAATCGCCCTCACCTTCCGTATTTAAAGCTAGACTCAAAAACTTTTATCTCCATGAAGAGTCGTGATTCATTCATCTGATCTATAATATTATTAGTATATGAATATATTAATATTATATGTATGTAATATATGTAAGTACATATTTATTTATTTTATATATGATATTTATTTATTTACGATTAATTATGTACCTAATGTTTATGTATTTAAGGTTAAGTAATTTTTCTTTTTCTATTATTAATTCTTTTTACACCTCGATCAATCTTTCATTAAGCAATGATCCTCTTCATCCAAAGGTTGTCTGGAAGAGATCGCTTTGTTAAGCGATAAGACCGCCGATTATGCTTACATTTATTTGTTTTTTTTTATATCTGTTGTGTTGAGCTTGTAAGGTATAACAAAGAATTTTCATTCACTCATTAATTCTTTTATTCATTAAAATCACAAGGATCACTTTGAAACGTCAATTTTACTGCCTGTTCCTTCGCGACCAAGCCAGGAACGAAAGGCAAGAAACAAGGCTTGTTGTCTGTTTTTACGATCCTTTTTAGAACAAGCATAAAGAAAATAAATTACGTCTAAATTGTAACATATTTGAATGAGTTGGATAAGTTTCAATCCCAAGCTTCTGTATTATCTAAATAATCCGATATGTTATAGTAAGCTTTTTATAAAGATATTGTTTATTATTTTTTCTTATTATTTATGTTTGTTATTTTTGTTTGTTATTAATTATTTTTGTTTATTATTTATGTTTATGTATTTTTTCACTTTGGAGAAACCAAGGGACTCTACGGCGTAGGTTTCCTGGTGGCTAAAAAGTGGAAGGATAACATCATCGAATTTATTGGCTATTCAGAAAGAATTGCGGTCCTCAAGTTCCGACTAACACCTACAAAATCTCTGTCACTGATACAAGTATATGCTCCAACATCGAAGCACTCAGACGAAGACATTGAAGACTTTTATGATCTCCTGAACAAGGCATGTGACGAGAATAGAGGATCATGGACTGTAGTTATAGGTGATTTTAATGCGAAAGTAGGGCCACGATTAGATGTAGATGGTGCAACAGATACTCTAGGTAAATTCGGTTTGGGAAAACGTAACGAACGCGGTGCACGCCTAATTCAATTTGCATTTGGTCAAAACATTGTAATTTCTAACAGCTTCTTTGACAAAAAACCTCAACGACGATGGACATGGGTGTCACCTGACGGAAATTCGCAAAACGAAATCGATTTTATACTAGCTTCCAACAAACAGATAGTTAAAGATGTTTGCACCATTAATAAAATTAATTATGCTTCGGATCACAGACCAATAAGAGCAAAATTAAAATTTGAATTTAAAATACACAGAACTAAATTATTTACAAAAAGATTAATAAAACATAGTAAACAGCACCTTCTTCATAATTCGGAAAAGTTTAAATTAGAACTCTCAAATTATTTTAGTCAACTCAAAATAGATGAATCAGATAATTCAGAAACCCAATATAAAAACATAGTTAATGCAGTTCACACAACAAGCAAGAAAATTAAATTGATGAAGAAAAGTAAATTTAAACTATCAAACAAAACCCAGAATTTATTAGAAAAAAGACTCGAGACCGACATTGGGTCACAAGACTATAGAAATATAGACAAAGAGGTTAAGCGCAGCATCAGAAACGATGCAAGAAACTTTAATACCTACAGAGTAAAAATAGCACTAGAGAATAATAGATCGCTCAGAATAGCAAAACAGGGTATCTCTAAGGGTAAAACATGGATTAATTGCTTACAAGATATTTCCGGAAATAAATATAATAATAGAGGCAAAATATTGGAAATATGCACAGAATTCTACAAAAATCTTTACTCCGATTCTTCAAAGATGACAACAACTATAGAGTATGCTCGATCAGATGCTGTACCATTCATAACAGGACGCGAAGTCCTGAAAGAAAGACTTTATGGAAGAAAGGGACGAAATAATTATGGTCTCCGTGTTTTCCTAAAGACGGGTGTAAAATGATATAACTTCTTAACGCTGAAGACACAGGTAAAATTCTTAGTTTAATGAGGAAAATCTCTTTTTTCCAGTCTGTCAAAATCCTCGAATATTTACCTTTCAGATCAAATAACACCGTAATTTAAACTCTGTTTATTTATTATATTACACATTCCTATTTTAATAAACTTATTCATATTTAACCAATTTATTTACTCAAATATAAATGCAAGATAATCGGTCTTCGCCTCGCGTGCTTTGAAACAGGTACATTACATAACCGAATAAGCTACTTAGCTATCGATAATACCATATTGCTAGGCCCAGCGATAATGCGGACTGAATCAACACGGTACGCGAGGTGCACTGTGATATAGAGGCTCACATGTTGCATATTAATTTGTGTACCTTGCCACCTGAATCACAAAGTATATCCTTTGTTAGGGCGTAAATTGAAAAGCGCCACAGTGCTATTGGGAGTGCTATTGGTTTGGTGTTTCTCTACGAGATCAAATCAGAAGCTAAACTAGTTATCTCTGTTGAAGCTTATATTGAACATCCAGAAATGGTCGAGGGAAAGTCTGGATTTTGACGAAGTTTGGCATTTAAGTAGATTATGATCGGGATTGGGATATAAATAAGCTACTTTTTGCCTGACTGCGCGAAAAGAGGGTACAATTTTTCAAATCACACGTGCAAAGCCGCGGGCGGATCAGCTAGTTTAAAAAATATTTGCTAATCCTAAATATCCTAACCTAACCTGACTGCAAGTTAAGACTGTTTTAACGAGCACTCGTTAAATGATTTTTTTTGTTCACACGCCACGAATACGTTTGCAAATGCCGTTATCCATACGTCTGTCTAATAAGTTAAGGTTTTCAGAAATGAAGCCTTCAACTTGTTTGACACAATAGCAATAAGTATTCTCTTGTTAAAGATTCTATTTCAGATTCATAGCATTGAAAAGTATGAGGGTTGGAGGTTGGTTGGCTTTTATTGCAACTAGGTAGGCATCTACTACATTCTACTAGATATGTTTAACATATTTAACGTCAGTAATAGTAGTGAGATGTGAAAATTACATATAATAATAAATAAATTTACGCCTGTCCTAGAAGAGGTAAAAACGCTTGCATGGGACAACTCTGGAATAAAAATAAACGGTGTCTTCCTGTCTTATTTGAGATTTGCAGATGACCTAGTTATTTTCGCTGAGGAAGTAGATGATCTCCAACTGATGCTAACAGATTTCCACGAAGCATCACTAAAAGTTCGCTTGAAGATGAACATGACTTAAACAAAAGTGATGTCGAGCGTCTCCAGGGATTCGATTCCAAACATTTCTATTGGAAACGAGTACCTGGAGATAGTCGAATCTTATGTGTACCTTGGTCTCATTTTATCTTTCGGAAAAGAATTACAAGCCAAGGAGATATCTAGGAGAATTCAGTTGGCATGGGCGGCGTTCAGCAAGCTGGACGATATTTTAAAATCTTCCACCATTCCACAATGTCTGAAGACCCGCCTTTACAACCAATGTATCCTGCCAACATTAGCCTACGATGCTGAGACATGGACGCTCACGAAGGAGACTGTGCACAGGATAAGAGTCGCACAGAGAGCCATGGAGCGCGCCATGCTCGGCATCACACTGCTAGACCGAGTCCCCAATACCGAAATTCGCAAGCGGACTAAAGTTCAAGACGTTAACAAGCATATATTGGGACTCAAATGGAGTTGGGCAGGACATGTGGCCAGGCGCGGTGATGACAGGAGGAGCAGGGTACTGACTGAGTGGTGGCCCCGAGATGGAACCAGGAACGCAGGTCGTCCACCGGCAAGATGGGTCGACGACATTATAAAAATCGCAGGTCGTATGTGGGTTAGAACAGCGCAAGACAGAGGCAAATGGCGACAACGAAGAGAGGCATATGCCCAGCAGTGGGATGAGAAGGGCTGCCGATGATGATGATGAATAAATAAATATTGCTGGACGTTTCACACAGCACCATCTAGCCCCAAACTAAGCAGAGCTTGTACTATGGGATCCAGATAACTGATAGAATACTTAAATACTTTTTTTGTATATACATACTTATAATATATAGAAAAACCCCCAGACCCGGAACAAATATCTATAGATCATGCAAACATTTGTTCCGGGGTGGGAATCGAACCCGCTATCTCCTGCGTCTCAGCCGTTTATTCGCCCACTGTGCTACGGAGGTCGTCACATATCATTTGCCACTTTATTTTACCAGCCAAAAAATCTTATATTTCTTTTGAAAACACATATAAAAGAAAAAAAATAACGAATTCTAGCGAAAAAGTTAAATCGCAATTCCTGAATATTATTTTATAAATTAATTAATAAAAGAATTGAGGCGTCCCGAGTAAAAAATAAATCAAAGTCTTCGCTCAGTATAACGCTGGCCGTCCCATCGCGATAACTCTCCCAAATTATTTGAAGAGCTCTTTGTGGAAATTTATGACATTCATTAGTCTAGTTGAATACGACACTTCTTTGAGAGACGCGATGATGGCACTAATTGTAAGGATCCCCCAATTTGTCATAAAAATGTTTTACCGCAATATTGGAGGATGCGGGTCCTGCCGCACAGTACATTTTAACAGCTTTCCCTCCACAACAAAGAAAATAAAGGGTTTCTTCATTTTATTAAACAATTTGGAGTTGTAAATCATTTTTATATGAATCGGCTTTTGGTGGAATTAATTTAATTTAGAAGCCTAGTTTTGTTTTTATTTTAATTTCAAATGGAGCCAGGTTAATGCAGTAATATGCAAGATGGGGCAAATTGATTATGAATGAAGATTTATTTACAATGTTACTGCTTGTAACATTATTTATTTCTATACCTATTTGAAAATCGAATGAAGACAAAATAGAAGACACAAAGCAAATGCAATGGACGCTCTTATCGGTTTGAAGAGATTTCTTCTAGACAACCTTTGGATGGAGATGATTAAGTAAAGATTTAGGATTAAGTATTTGAATTATCTCTATAAACAGAATTTACCTATTCTTTACCTTATCGCCATGGAGAATTGCTGTATTTCGGTATGAAGGGTATGGTTTTCGGTGGAATTACAGGCACATGAGGCTTTACACCTGTACGCCTCAAGTTGTTGGATGCAGGGCAGTGCATCGTAGGCCATATTTACAAGGTGCGTGATATACGAGGCAATACTTAATAGGCGATGGTTACCACTTAAAATCAGGTGGGGCATATGCTTGTTCAATCTCGAAGTAGTACAAAAAAAATCAACAATAATTTAATTAACCTAGCTCATCAGCAGCAATTACTAAACATTTATATAATTTTTCTGTGAATGTTGTTTTTCAGAGCACAAAAAACAACAGGAAAAGGTAGCTTCTTAGCCACGGCCCGTATCGGACATTTTAAAGGTTTTTTTGAAGTGGAATTCAGGCAGTTAATTAAGCGGTGGTACGTCTCGCAGCTGCCAAGGAATGCTAGTAATTGCGCCAGAGTTATGGCCTTCTTTTTTTTTACAAAAAAGTCTTTCATTTACTCACTCTCGTCAAACTCAACGACAAAACTTGTGTAGCTGTGTAGAAAGTAGGTTATACTGTGTTGACTTTCGTAATTATGCCGTATTATAATTAAAATTATGCCGATTATGCCTTATTGTTTGCCTATTATTGATCGAGCAAAGCGAGATCTCTAAGTCAACTTGGGCAAATCGGCGTTGTATGTATGTATGTATGTATGTTTGTCCGAGGATAACTTTCGAAGCGTTTATCTTATACACAGGCTGTTCTTAAAAATAAAGGAAGGTGTCCTTTGAAAAAATGTTCTATCTTTAGTATTTATAGTACCAGGTACGGTTCCAAAATTACATCCTGTATACCAAAGTTTTTTTTTTATTAAACAAACCTGTATTTGCATTACTGTGTTCTTGTATCACATACATTTTATTACGAAATATTTTTTGTACTAAATAAATATGCTGTCTCAACAGCAGTGCCAGCAGAGTGTGTGCGTCCAACCAATTTGAGTGGTAGATACGAACACTTCAAAGCTCCAATTTGGCCGTGAACGCCACCGTACCTAAAATGCTTTTTGTTTGAGAGAGTTTGTCAAACAAAAGCAGATTAATTGCAATGATAGTACAATTTATACAAATAACTTTTCTCTTAAATAAAAGCTTTTATTTATTTACCTAATTTTTCATTGCACAGAAAGACATGTACAAAAGGGGGACTTAATACTAAAAATCATGTCCTACCAGTCATCCGTGACGGGTTAAAAAAAAGAAAAAAAGCACCATAACACTTGATTGTCAACATGATCGTTTCAGAATATGATAGAATAGAATACTCATTATTGCACACCAACAAAATTAAAAATACAATAAAAATACACAAAAATTAAGGTATGTACAATGTGGTCTTACCGCTAAAAGCGATCTCTTCCAGACAACATTTGGATTGACAGGACAAAACATAATCAAAAAGGCGGCGGTGTATCTATGTCCATAAACCTACATAAACTGCCTATACTTACTAATAAACTAAATATATATACAAATATAATAATATACACTTATATATACACTACAATACAGGAGATAAACATAACGATAAACTAGCAGTTCGAGAACAAAGAAAGGAAATGTTTGCTTACCTTAGCTTTAAATATGATAATGAATAATATTATATCTCAATTCACTATTTTGCTGCTCAATTTTTTAATGATAAAACCCAAGAATACTACTAATATTATTGGAGTGATTTTACTCTGTATTTATGCGACCCCCTATAAAAAAAATATATATATAATCTTTGACTATCAAATAGTACCACTAAATAATTAACCATATAACTTGACCCAGTTTCATTTAAATTACAGGTAACGGGAGTTCATGTAATTGGTTACACTTTTTTGTGACACAAATTGCAGTTATTCTAGATTTCAGACTTTTCCCTAATTATTTGTGATACTTAAGCTACACGCTCTAAAGCATAAGAACTGCGCTCAAAGACCAAAATTGTTGACGTAGCCACCAAAGCTGCTCAGCGGAAGTGGAACTGGGTTGGGCATGTCTGTCGCATGCCAAGTGAGCTGTGGGCAAGGATAGCCACCGAGTGGCGTCCTGATCCAGCGAGAAGGCGACGCGGCAGACCGAAACGTAGATGGCGGGACGAGCTGGATAAATTCCTAACGGATTGGCCACAATCAGCTCAGGACCGCGAAGTCTGGAAAGAATGAGGGGAAGCCTTTGCCCAGCAGTGGGACACATATGGCTGATAATAATACTATAAATAAAAAAAAAATAATAATAAAGCTACACGCATACCAAATTACAGTACTGTGGGGTCACTGGTGTACCCTGTGAATTTTGTCAAAGTTTAGTTTTTTATGGCAAACTACAAAAACTTAACTAAAAATAAAAACGGAGTCAAAATGTACTAAAGAAGACATTTGACGTCTCATTTGACCTAATAGTCTCATTTTAATTTTTTTTACCCCTTTTGAACCCTAATATCTCAACAACCCCCCATATTTTTAGTTCATTTAGTCACACCACCTATGTATAAAATTTCAAGATGATCGGATCAACGCTTCGAAAGTTATCCTCGGACAAACAAACATACATACATACATACAACGCCGATTTGCCCAAGTTGATTAAGAGATCTCGCTTCGCTCGATCAATTATAAACATCATCAACGGTTACTATAAAATACTTATAAAAGCAGTAACACGTAACAATATTTTTCATAACATAAAGGCCATATTATTTTGTACGTCAGACATATGTATGTATAACTTCCGTTGACTGTGGATCGCCTAGCAGCATGATAGATGAGCTCTTTCAGCTTATTTTACCCTACTGAAATTTTTCAACTTAAACGATAAGGGTGCTCCGGGATTTTATGCCCTCCTATAAATATAATAATGATTTATAATATCATTTATATCGCGCGAACTAGTCAAGGGTATTCAATTTAAAACGTCGCCTTAGATGGGGGAACTTTAGTTTACAAAGAAGATAGAACTCGCTGGATAAAATGAGTCATGAAACAAAAGATACTTGAGAATAATTAATACTCAAAATCAAAGAAAATTCTATGAAATGAAATTTAAGCTAAGCGAAATTCTGATATTATTGAATACCATTTACTAAATTCATAATTTGGGAGAACAATATCATCCGCTCCGATGCGTACTAAAATATTCTCGACGCAATACTTTATTTCCAATGACCATAAATTGTATAGCCAGTGAAAAACGTAACCCTGAGGCATATACGAGTATGAACCGATAAATAAATTTCAATCTGCGGATCTTGCTAAAATGTCCCAACACAAATATATAGGGGTCTCATAACATTAATCTTTGCCTCATTTGAACAATCGTGCGTAACCGTCGATGCTGTATTTTGCGTTTTTAGGGTTTCGTACCTCAAAAGGTAAAAAAGGAACCCTTGTAAAATCACTCTCTGGTCCGTCTGTCCGTGTGTCCGTGTGTCACCACCGATTTTCTTAGGAACAGGTGGACCTAGCAAGTTGAAATTTATACCAGATACTGAGATCTATAGTCTCTATTAGGTATATACAAATCAAGGTCCTGAGTCAACACAATAAAAAGATATGGGCAAATTTAGATTTTCGCGAAAACTTGTATGTACCAAAATTTACCTTAATTTTCAACTTTTTTATTTTTCTGAATTTTTCCTTTACTTGTGCTATAAGACCTTGCTTTTAACCATAATTGACAATTCTAGGTCAACCGGAAGTACCCTATAGGTTGACCTAGAATCACGAAATTTGACAATAAGCAAGGTAACAAACAGCACAAATAAAGGAAAAATTCTAAAAAATAAAAAAAGTTGAAAATTAAAGGGTGTTCCACAGGTTTGTCCCCATACATACATAGTTGATGCCAATTCTCCATAGTTGCCATAGTCCTCTGAGTTGTATGGGCGCTCATACAATTTAGTATAGATAGTACGAAACCCTTTGTACGCGTGTTCGACTGGCACTTGGCCGATTTTATTAATTTAATAAATAACTACCTCATATTCCATTCAGTGCTGTACAAATTGAATAATCTTGCTTTTATTTTATTATTTAAATCAAGTCTTTATATTGTCTTATTATTTGCGTTGGTGGGCTGTTTGTAACAATTCAAAGAGGATGTGGAGCTAGCGCGGAGTATTCATAAAAAAATCGACAACGTGCTAAATTTCGACCGCCGTTGTCACGCCTCATCACTTCCACTACCATAACAATGTTTTGCGAAAAGAGTACGCGCGTGAGAAGCCTTTACAAAACCCAAAATAGCATCGCCACAAATATTTACTGTCATACTATCCGAATAATATTTCGAGTTACTTTTGAATAACTAAATGGCGTGATTTTTTTACATTTCACATGCAGCAAAAATGTCACGACGGAAATTGTACAGCTGTGAAATATCGTGCACAGCTGCAACGGCTAATGAACTCGTTTCATGTTACTAATATTGTGCATCATGTCCGGCAAAGTGAAATATTTTCACTTCATACAAATGTTGTATAATTTGCAACCTATTGAATTGAAGTAATTCATAATGAAAGGATAAATGGAGATACCTGTAATTGTATATCCCTGATATACAATAACAGCGCCTGTAGCCAAGTTACATTCGCTTCGAATCGATTCGATATCTACAAAGGTTTGTTGTCGATATATCACGTGATATTTCCATAGCATGTGTCAAATCCCATACGTTTTCGCACTTATCGACTAGCTTCATCGCTAAATGGATGTAACTTGGCTAAGCCTTCAGGTATCTCTCATTCACCGTTCGTAGCATAATTGTTTTCGGCTTTCCGCCGGTGTATTGAATGCCAATTGTACGTGGCTTATGTTGCTATGAACTATATGCGTACCGAAAAGACTCAACTATTCAAATCGTGTTTTTTATATTTATTTTGTATTATTACATTATATTACAGTGACCGCAATACAAGTACGCGCAACGAAACCCGTTTTAAAAATTATAACGGTCCACAACATCCCAACCTTTTGAAGTCACAAGAGTTTGGGCACAAAAGTTTCCTGCCGAGATCAACAATAGGTTAGCGGAAAGATTAATCGTCCAAGAAGCCCTCTAAGCTGAAGAGAACAATTTTTCATCTTTATCAAACCGAAGGGTACCGCTGCCTGCAATTGTATATAAGTGCTGCAATGTTAATATACTAGATATATGTCTACCGTGCTACTGTGTATATTCATACTCATTTCATTTATTCATATTCATGCTATATTTTATCACAAGGGCACAAGTGACTTTAAACTGTAATAAGTTGATTAATACTTACTTGTTTTCGGTGATATTTGTCAGGGATTCTTCTCTAAAATAGTATTTTTCAAACTTTCGCGATCACTGTACATTTTTTATTTGTTATCCCGACGTTTCGGCTGTGTTACAACAGCCGTGGTCACGGGTGGAGTTCTTTCTCTAATATTTTCTATTCAAAAATGTAATTAATTAGTCTAGATCACAGATGGCGTTTATAACTAAAGTGATTAAATACAACCCTAGCTTAGGCAGAGCAGGCCTGAAAATGCCTGTTTATGAGTTTAAGTTTTGGAATTAATTCTAGGCAGTAAGAGCTTAAAGAGTTTAATTAAACTGAACAGGACGGTAGAGTCTTAAAATTATAAATCCTATCCCTCTAACATTATAAACGCGAATGTTTGTATGTTTTAATATTCGGATATTTTTGATTTTAATAAACTTCGTAACGGTTAAACTGTTTTTAACCTTGAAATAAATGGATAAAATAACACGTAAGATACTTTTAATGCAGGTTGCTTGCAAGTCCCACCTGGAGCAGAAGCTAGTTTTTACACAAAGTGTTTTATTATATAAAATATACTAGCTGACCCGCCCGCGGCTTCGTACGCGTGGTTTGTCAATAAAACATTACCCTCCTTCTGTGCAGTCGCGTAAAGTATATCCTATGTCTCAAGTCCATTCATAATCTATCTAGGTATATAGGTACCAAATTCCATCAAAACCGGTCGAGAGATAGAGTTACTTTCAAATCGGTATGTACGTAGATTATAACCTGGATTAACACATAGGCTACTTTTTGTTGATAAACAACGCGTGCGAAGCCGCCGCCGGCAGCTAGTTATAAATATAAACCTTCCTCTTGAATCACTCTATCTATTGGTGAAAATTGCATTCAAATCCGTTCTGTAGCTTAAAAGATCTAAGCGAACAGATAGCGGAAGCGACTTCATTTTATACTATATTATGTCAAGATTATGTTTATGCATTTTAACTTGAAATCCGAATACACAATTTAAGACACTTACATACGGAAAACCGTATGTTGTAAAAAAAAGAATGATTGCGGTATAGTAACTCATATTTTGTTATTAAAAATAGCAATGCTTTACTTTAAATAGTGCAGTGAGCATTGTATTAAATACATTATGCCATGTGTTGTCCAGTCCTCGATGATGATGATAATTTACTCTGTAGTACGGCTATTTATTCTCAAATCACTTACACTATTTAAAGACAGCATAAAAACACGGGACGCACTGTCCCACCTGTCAATGTCATCCTGCAATTAACGTCATTTCGGTTTTTTGTACTCGCGTCGCTTCTCACAAAAAAATAATTAAATTGTGTTTTCAAGTTTTTAGTGTGAAAAATCGTGAAAATGGATACAAAAAGAGAACACAGAAAGTAGATAAGAATCATCTACTTCGAAATATCAAGAAATAACCTACCGATTTCGGATTTGGAAAGTACTTAGGTTATGAACATTTGACATTGTATTTTCTTCAAGAAATCTACTAAAAACGTGTTCTTGGGATGATATATTCCCTCCAAGGTAGAAGAATAGGTGCCTACGGTGTGTTTTTTTCACATGATCAATCAAGACTTTCATATTGGCAAACTCGTGGGGTTCTGCACTGAAAGCGCTTGACTAATACTAACCTAGGTACCTAATACAAGACTCAACCATGGTCTAGGGCCGTCCTTCGGGGACGAACGTGATCTAACCGAGGCTTTGATTGGCTAATCTGCGGGATTATGCACCCCAAATGCCCTCGCTGGTTGTACCTACCTATTTATACACAGCTGTGATCTAGGGGCGTCTTTTTGAGGCGAACATGATCGATTATGACTTTGACTGGCAAACCTTTGGGGTTCTGCGACTAAAGTTTTTTATCTAATGTGTACCTAGTACACACTCAGTAGTTGCCTTGCTGGGGTGAACTGGAAAGTAATGTAATACCCATCGGTAGTTACAGATAGCTATGACAATTATATATGTCAAGATTCCTACCTCTCTTACCTGAGATGCTAGATGAATGGGATAAAATGCATCCATTGTAATCTTGTAGAGAGAAGTTCAGATGGAGCAGAAGAGTGCAACACTGCACAAAGGCAAATAGCCTGATCAAAGAGGAAATAACCTTCCTTTGCTAACTATGTTCTAATAAATTACCCAAAGTGGAAATATAAGCAACCAGTGGATTGGACTCCTACAGGATACATTATGTCTGAATTCAAGAGACCGGAGGTCATTGATTCTATTTCATATTAAGAAAAAAGGTTCCCGTTCAGAAGAATATGGGCTTTAAACCGGTGGGGTCCTCCTCATCAGGATGCATTGCAGACCCCAATATAAAGAAGCCAGCAGCTGCAGGGGGAACACCGGAGGCAGGCGAGGACACTGCAGCGCAAGGAGATGAGGGAGGTATGCAGATTACACCATTTTTATGATAACTAGTAAGCTTATCATATGGTATGATACCATTCTTGAATGGATGAAGGAGTATAACAATTATCTGGGAGTTATTATTAACTTCTCTGATTTGAAACTCTGCCAGATTATATTGAAAATCAAAACATTGTTAACAGAAGCAGGTTATTGAAATCTGAAAATAATCTGTTTTTATACATCAATTTTTTTTTCTTGGTCTACAACCCTAATGGTACCTTATCAACATATACATTCACTTTGAATTTAAATAAATAAAATAAATTCATCGGTAGTTACTGAGCATTCTAAATAAAAAGTTTTTATGTGAACTTTGTTTGTTGAACAAACAAATGTTTGTTGTTATCATCACAGGTTTTAATACTGAACTAAAGTTATGCTCTTAGTATAAATAAAAACCAAGAAAATATATTTAAAAGGAAAATACTACCAATTTAGAGTTGCATGGTTAACTTTCAGTAAAATCATGAAATGTTGTGGTAGGTAAGTGGTTCACTTAATAAAATTGGTTTTTTTTGTGTCAGTATTGAGCCACAGTTATTTTCTCTGCATGAATTATTACTTCTCTGGGTGTAAATAACGAGAAACTTGGAGGAAATGTTACCAATTAATTATGGAATTACCTATAAGGTACACCAACAATATGATAGTTGCTCAAGTAATAGTATGGGCTCAGACAGTGGAATGTTAGTATCAGTTTGCTCTGTAATTACCTTATTATGGGATTACCAAAACAAATGGCCTTGAGGGAATAAAACTTTTTATCATTAAACCACTATGATAACTATGATGATACTTCAATAAATGATTGATGACTGGTAGATAATGCTATTAGCATTAAGTCCTCCTAGCACTATTATGTTTTGTGTGAAAATATTAAATAAATAAATATTTGATGCAAAGAAGATCTACAAGAATGCAGGGGCTGGCGAGCCTCATGCATGTGATGCTGAAATACCTTGTGGTATGTGGACAAGGGATCAAGCAAACTTCATATTAATTCACTAGATTTAATGACAAACTTTGTTTGTTAATTTAAGTAATTTGTACTAAAGATATTGATAATACTACAGTTATTTCATACATAAATGAATTATGATGATGACATTATAAATATTGCAGTACCTGTGAGTAGGTATATTTATGGCAATGGTGTTTGACTAGAATTAATTGGGTATTTGCTTAATAAGGAAATACAGAAATTATGTACACTTAATTACAGATCTTGAAGAAAGAAAACAATTAGATCAGGTCATAATGGATGGGAACCAGTAGATGTTTATTTTGCAAAATTTGCTTCAGTTTTTGGACAATCTTAGATCTCATTGCTTCTAAAATAGGTGTCAGTTCTATGTAACTATCATGGCACCCAGATTCATTCGCCGGGGCAGTTGATGTTTTATCTTAAATTGGTCAACCTTTTTTCTTCTTCAATAATTTTTTCCTCCCTGTATGAATTTAAAACCTCTGGGGAAATTCAATACAAAAAGAAAAGGAAAACGGATTGTGATTGTTATCTTTTGAATAACACAACTGTTTTACCATTTAATAAAAGTTTTTAACTTCTAATGTGGTAATATTTAAAACAAATAAACATGTAGGTACCTAGTACAATCCCAGGTTGTTTTATCTTCTTTTTCGTTATGACAGATAGATTACAGACATATACTCTTCCTCTTTTGTTATGCGCACCGCCAAGGAGTGGAACGCTTTGCCTGAGTCTGTGTTTCCTGATAAGTACAACCTAGGGATCTTCAAGTCACGAGTGAATAGGTTTCTTCTAGGCAAGTGTGTACCATCGTAGACTGCATCATCGCTTACCATCAGGCGAGATAGTGGTAAAACGCTAGCCTATAATTTATAAAAAAAAAAAAAAAAAAACTTACAGAAAAGATTTGTACAAAGTCAAGCTTAGCTGAACGAGGGTCCTTCCAGCATACCTTTGAGGATAGAGATAGCTGTTTGTAGGATATGTTCACTGTCACTACTAGGTGACGATATTTTTTTACCACAACCTGTTAATAATGGCAGGAATTTTATCAGTAGAAGTAACTTCTGGTCGTAGTAACTTAGTAACTGGTAAACATTTTGGTTTTAGAATGAATAGGTAACTAGGTTCGGTACTTACCACTAAACAATATTTGTCACAAACTTTTTGGATGGGCCATACATTGCCAGTTCAAAGAGATATCAGTTACTACTCATAGCATCTCTGGAGTGATTATCTATTTATCAATTAAGATTCATAGGGTCCACAGGAGCTAATTAACATAAATAATGAAAAAAAAAAAAAAAATGTTCCTATAAGATAGATAGGCATTCATTGTGAATAAATGAATCTAAACTACATAATCATTCCTTTTTTAGGAAATACCTACCTAATGATAAAATAAAGTTTATGGTAAAATAAAGTATACTTCAGATTGAGGCATTCATTGTGAATAAATGAATCTAAACTACATAATCATTCCTTTTTTAGGAGATACCTACCTAATGATAAAATAAAGTTGATGGTAAAATAAAGTATACTTCAGATTGAGATTCACTACATATAGATACAATGATAGATTGGATGTGTCTATTTAATTAATTAAGAATGTTTATATTGACAAAAAAAAATACATGCCTAGTTTAGAAATAAATATTAGATAAGACGGTTATGCTTCTAAAATTGTTTTTAGCGCAAGGGGCCAAAAAACTTTAATAATTTAAACTTATAATCAACATAGTAGTTAGAGATTCCTGTTCCTTTAATCTTCAGCATTTAAGTGGTATCAACCTTATTTGGGCTCTACCTTGTATAATGAAGAGTAGAGCCAGCTAGAGCTGGGATTAATTACTTAGGTTTTAAGGATGATAAAACGAAAATATTGAGTCTACTAATAATATGTAAGTAATCTATAAGGCGCTAAACCTTACAGAATGGTATGAATCATTAAATCAGCCATTCGATTGAATTCTTATTTTTTGGATAATAGTGGTATAAAAGCATTTTCACCGCCTATACGCTACGTAGGTAAGGGTACATGCTTCTATCGCGATACCGCTCCGAAAGCCGAAGAACGGCCGCTTGAACTGGAGAGTCTTCCTCTTTTGCATGGGTTATACAGCCGATTGGTTAATAATTAACACTTTACTGACGTTATACCTACCTATATCAAGAATAATATTGATTGGGTTTGTTTAATTAATTGTTACAATTTAGTTAAATGATTATGAAGAACAGAATTCTCCAAATTAATTATCCTAAATCAAGATAACTATCTAAGAAAAAGCAATATTATTTATATTGCATAATGTTAATTAGTTTAATATTGAGTAGAGGTTTTTATCTTCAATTTATACATAGACATAGACAATTTAAATTAGGATAAAGTTTCTTGATTTTACATGAGACTTTTAACATCTACAGAGTAAATTATCATCATCATCGAGGACTGGACAACACATGGCATAATTAAATAGTCAAACAAACTTACCCCTGTAAGTGATGTTCGACTGGAATTATGCCAGGTGTTGTCCAGTCCGAAGATGATGAGTCCCACCCAACCCTTTAATCTAATACTTAGATGTACCCTTGAAGTAAAATCAAAAATCTTTAGTGATTCTGTAAACTTAATGACGTTAATTGCAGGATGACATTGACAGGTGGGACAGTGCGTCCCGTGTTTTTATGCTGTCTTTAAATAGTGTAAGTGATTTGAGAATAAATAGCCGTACTACAGAGTAAATTATCATCATCATCTTCGGACTGGACAACACCTGGCATAATTCCAGTCGAACATCACTTACAGGGGTAAGTTTGTTTGACTATTTAATTGTATTGTACACATTTTGAGTTATCAAATCGCGCGCCCCATTTTCCAATTTTGTTTTCTATATCGCTTTTGCAATTACGGCAATTTTTTTTGGAAAAAGGATTATTTTATTATATTAACATCTATTTTCTGGCAAAAAAGGTTTTTTGTTGGAATAGCTAAAATAAAAACTGAAAGCTTGATATTTTGCGGCGAGATTTATCAAAGTAATCCAATTATTGTCAGCCGTTTCAAATTCTTTTGTATAAGTAAATCATTTAAAAAAATGTTTTTGAAGACTCGCATTTGCTTGTCTTTGTTTGTGTAACATATCACATAGTCACAAACTGGTCCCAAAACAGAACCACAAAATAGATAGGAACAGAAGTTCAGTTTAGTAAAACGAGCAAAGACAGGCGCACGTACGAATATACATACACGAGTACACTGATCTGTGACAGGATTTAGCAAGACACCTAACTTAAGGATTTCCCGACTATACGAATACTATCCTATTAGCTTATTTAACCTTAATCCGCGGAAGGACATGAACTAATGATACATCTATTAAAATTTGTATCCGAATTAGTTTAGACGTACGTTTTTATACAAGAAACATCTATACTTCTTCTTTACCCACAGATTCTCCTAGGGTGGGAGCAAGTGTTTGTTGCAATGCAATGCGTACCCACAGCCTCTTCCAAAGGTGTTCAGAAGGAACCCCTTGTGGTTTAAGTCTGTACGAGTCTGACATAACCTTCCGCCACAACCACCCCAAGGCGCAAGGTATTCATGACGGATTTCTTCAAGTAAAAAACAATCAAATAAATAATTAAATATTGGTGGGCATTTCACCCTGCGTTATCTAGCCCCAAACATCCAGGCTGGGGACAAATATTTGTAGATCATGCAAACATTTGTTCCGTGGCGAGAATCGAACCCGCTACTTCCTGCGTCTCACCCGACTGCGCCACGGAGGTCATCTAAAAGGACCTTAAATTTGCATTACTTAAACAACCTGTTTTGTTATGTAAGACATTAATTTGAAACACACATCCGATTTTAGAAGTGGGTTTAATACCGGTAGCTTGAATATTTATTCAGTAATCGATACATTTGCAATAAACTGCCTCCGTGGTACAGTGGGCGTATAGCCGGCTGAGACGCAGGAGGTAGCGGGTTCGATTCCCGCCGCGGAACAAATGTTTGCATGATCTACAGGTATTTGTTCCGTGTCTGGGTGTTTTTCTATATATTATAAATATGTATTTACAAAAAAAAATATAAGTATTCTATCAGTTATCTGGTTCCCATAGTACAAGCTCTGTTTAGTTTGGGGCTAGATTGCGCTGTGTGAAATGTCCAGCAATATTTATTTATTTAAACAATTTTTATCGTAATTTGGCGGGACCTTTGCAACGATGCCGCTTAGTCAGTTTAACAGGTACCTACTTACATGATGAATGAATATGATTTGTTTAACTATTTTATACAGGCTGTTTCATTGATATTTTAGGAATTGATATTAAGATTGTTCGAAAATTTTTAATTTTCCGTGGTAATGAATTCGAAAAAAAAACATATTTACAACAATACTAGCCATTATTATCCGTGTTTTCATTTAATGTCATACATAACAAAATATGTAGTTTATGGTGTTGTAATTTAAACTGCAAATAATGACGGAGACCATAAATAATAAATAAATCATGTTTTTTTTAATCCAAAAAACATTATTTTTGAGTTTTTGTGCGTAACATGTAGGTACTTACCGCCCTGCCGTACGCACATTACGAAAGAGCTCATAGACTGTGCGAGGTCATTGAACTAGCGGGGTTATTGAACTGCTTTACAAACTTTTTAGTAATCTGTGGCATCGTACAATAAGCTCGTTCTCTAACATTTCGTCAAGAGCATTTATCGATTTTCTCAAAATTTTTGATAATAAACAAGAAAATTATGGATACCTTTATTTTTTATGATTCAATATAATTAGTTTATATTGTAACAACTTGTATATTTAGCTTTGTTATCCCAACATTATTTGCGTATGCAAACTTACCTTAGTTACGTAAATATTAGTTTTAAAACTCCCACTCATCAAAAACTATTGATACGATATTGTGTGAACAGTTAATAATATTATTAAAAATATTAAATACTCTTATTTTAGCATTTATAATACCCGTAGGAAGTTTAGTTTCAGTTTCTTTGCAGAAGTTAAAGTCGTTAAAGACGTATGGGGTCAACACATTGCCGCGCGATCAAAGTTCAGTCGTAGGCCGGCCACGCTCGCATTTAATTCAATTTGGAATCCCGCCAGATTTGGAATTTGCTGGCGGCATGTCCTTTAAATAATAGAATAGCAGACTCACATAAAAGTAAAGGTAACATTCAACTGCTATAAAATATTTAACACCGTCCATTGTTGCATTCCAACACATATTTGCTAACAGAGCATGGTGATAGTCGGTGTTTCAAACGGAACAGCTCTGAGGGCTTAGCCAAGTTACAGTCGATTAGCGATGACACTAGTCGATACGTCCGAAAATGTATGGGATTTGACACATGCTATAGAAATACCACGTGATTCAGCGACAACAAATGTATGTAGAAATCGAATAGATTCGTGGCGAATGTAATTTGGCTACGGGCCCTGATTCGTAGCTTTTCCAATAGTATAGTTCGTGGTTAAGAAAAGAAAACCAGTAAATCTTACTGACTATTATCGTAGACTGCCTCCGTGGCGCAGTGAGCGTATAGCCGGCTGAGACGCAGGAGGTAGCGGGTTCAATTCCCGCTGCGGAACAAATGGTTGCATGATCCACAGATATTTGTTCCGGGTCTGGGTGTTTTTCTGTATATTATAAGTAAGTATTTACAAAAAAAAAGTATATAAGTATTATATCAGTTATCTGGTTCCCATAGTAAAAGTTCTGCTTAGTTTGGGGCTACATAGCGCGGTGTTAAATGTCCTGCAATATTTATTTATTTATTTATTTTTATAATACACTGATCCGCCCGGGGCTTCGCACGCTTTAAATTTCCCATTCCATAAATGACTTCACGTCAATGAACGACGGTTAAATTATGAATATTGTTCATACAAAAACACTAAAATCCCGATTAAAAAACGGGGCGTAGGGGTAGAAGTCTGAAAAATACTTTACGACGTATTCTCATACCTAACAAATATACAAAAAAATCGTCAAAATCAGTCAACCCGTTTCGGAGGAGTACGACCACAAAAACTGTGACACGAGATTTTTATATGTTACTAGCTGTTGCCCGCGACTTCGTACGCGATACACTACTAAATATTTAGGTAGATGTATAGAGTAGAAATTTATTAAAGTACTAAAATCGGTATTAAAATATAGGGGTTG
This sequence comes from Philereme transversata, assembly GCA_963924445.1. Taxonomy (NCBI): domain Eukaryota; kingdom Metazoa; phylum Arthropoda; class Insecta; order Lepidoptera; family Geometridae; genus Philereme; species Philereme transversata. The sequence continues at coordinate 14,904,345 of OZ004353.1, forward strand.
GTGGTAAACGGGTGAATATGTATGGTTGTATGTATTTTTTATTCCCGAATCATAAAAAACAAAAAAATTTGACCGAAAAATAATAAAAACAAATTAGGGGTGGACCACCCTTACCACATAGGGGTATGAAAAATTGTTTACGTACTATTATCAGACCTAAAGAATTTACACAAAAATTTCATAAGAATCGGTCAAGCCGTTTCAGAGGAGTTTTATTACAAACACTGTGACATGAGAATTTTGTATATTAGACAAGCATATTTCTTATTTTTATTTACTTATAGCGATTTGCAATCATAAACAACTCGTTGCGCCCTTGCTTTAAGATCAGACCAGTGAAAAATACTTCTATAATCTGCAGGTAACAAATTGACCTCAGAATCACTAATAAGTACTGCAATTGTGGTCACCTTTTCAGGTAACCTTATTACAGGTTGCCTCTGACATTGATAGCTAACTTTAATTACGCGTACTATGTACTATGTATGTGTATGTATGTGGTGCAGTGGGCGAATAGCCGGCTGAGACGCAGGAGGTAGCGGGTTCGATTCCCGCCACGGAACAAATGTTTGCATGATCTACAGATATTTGTTCCGTGTCTGGGTGTTTTTCTATATATTATAAGTATGTATTTACAAAAAAAAATAAGTATATAAGTATTCTATTTATCAGTTATCTAGTTCCCATAGTACAAGCTCTGCTTAGTTTGTGGCTAGATAGCACTGTGTGAAATGTCCAGCAATATAAAAATATATAATATATAAATAATATAATATGTCTTGTTTTATAATACCTGCGGTCATTTGAACATTTTCTAAAGAAACACAAACCAAAGATGCCACTTTTATTCAACCTGCGCCTACTTAGTTTGGACCCCGGACTAGGCTAAGGCTAAGATACGACACAAAATAAAAATAAATAGACACAAGTGCGATTGAAATTTTTCAAGTCTTTCGTACTTATCCAACCAACAAATTGGCGTACCGAGGTGACCATGGTGAAATGTAGTTAATTCAACTTTCCTATAACGAATTTTAAACTAAGTGAGTCGTTTCTTCGAAACGATCTGTCTCAACAGATAGAAATCAGAAATCAGAACGTTTATTTGCTCGAATATAGGTAAATGTTTCGATGTTACAATTTGTTGATCCTTATATATTCTACCATACAGATGGTGTGCAAATATAAATATATAAATCAAATTTAAACTAAGCGAATGTCAATAAAATTAGAAATATAAAACAATACAATATAAAAAAAACAAATGCCATAGTTATAGTCAATTAAAAGTTAACGGAATGGGTTAAATATTCATTAATGTCATAAAAACAATAGTGTGCCAACCATTTTGTCAACTTTGTTTTGAATATAGATGGACTAACAAGCAAGTAGTCCCACAAGGTTTCCCTTTTTCCTCTGAGTTACAAGGTTATCTAACAGAGTTAATTAAAATTAAGTAACCTTCTCATTCCGCACTTCCTGACATATTTCGCAAAGATGTGAGCGTAAGAAATCCTAGCAAAACGGACGTTTTCGCAGCACCATTCTAGATTTCCAGTTAGTACCTAACAAATGTTTTAACGTTTCGATACAAGTGGAAGTGCTAAATCTTAGAACGTAAATCACGCTGCAGTGTAGTAGGTAGTGCGAGCTGACGCTTTGTCTTATGTTCGGCCAAATTCGCTAAAATATTCGGCTTCTATTGAATTAAGTGACCGCTGAATATTTTAGTAGGGTATGGTATTTAGTATAACCGCAAATTATTTTCATTATTTACGAGAATTTTCGATATTGCGGATGGTAACATTATCGAGTTATGCTGGTTAAACGAAAGCTGGCAGAATAGAAAAACAGACAGTAGTTGAATCCTTGATTTGCATAGTTTGAACTACAGAAATAAACGTCATAATTATCAAACTATGAAGTACTAGCTGACCCGCCCGTGGCTTCGCACACGTGGGTTGTCAATAAAAACATTACCGTCCCTGCGCAGTAGAGTAAAAAGAAGCCTTTGTCCCAGTCCTGGTTCACAATTCTTACCAAAAGTCTAAATATGAATTTTCAGATCCATCAATTAAGGAATTATAGATTGCCCATACAAACTTTCAACCCCTATTTCACCCCCTTTAAGATTATATTTTGAGACAAAAGATAGCCTATGCCCTTCTCGAGGATATAATCTATCTCCGGGCCAAATTTCATTACGTCAGCCGTCAATACGTTCAGCCGTTTAGTCGTGAAAAGGTAACAAACAAACATACTTACAAACAAACAGCGTTACATTCACATTTATAATATTAGTATGGATATCAACTTTTCCCGGAATGCGGGTAGTCGGAATGTTGGTTTTAGTTTGGCAAACGAAAAAACATTACCATAAAAAAGTGATTCATTTTTCGGCTTAAGCTTGGCTTCAACTGACCTTCAGCCCAGCTCTATAGGGGAGCTCAGGGCAATTTGGCGAATAAATCTGTGCCTCTGTTTTGTGTTTGCAACGTCAGGAACCAGTCGGGATCTTGCACTTGAATAATTGAAAGATAATCCGGTTTTGCACCTGCTTTCGAGTTCCGGGAGAAATCCAATCATCTGAAGATACATTTATTATATCAAGGATGATTTAGGCGCAAGAGATAAGAGAAAAATCAAGCCAAAAATTTTATTAATATAACTCATATTCCATTAAAAGACTAAAATAATCAAGAAACAGGAAACAAAACATAAACCATGTTTTTTTAAGTTTTTGTATATAAAATAACGATTTCGCATAGAATATCTTTAAAAACCACTAAATAAATATAAGAATTAAGACAAAATAGCTCACATCTGAAAGCAAATAAATACTTATTTGGATACTAAATAGGATTAATGCTAAATCTTTTGAATTATAAACTTGACATAACCATTTATCTGAAGAAAAAGTTTAATTATCCCTGGGCTTTTAAAGTCATGAAACTCTCTCATAGTTATGTAGGTAGGTACGGACATTCAAGTTCATACGAGACATAAAAGTATAAATTAAAACATACCCTTCACAATAATTAACACCGAGAACGCGTGATTTTCGGAAATGATATCGTAATTAACAATTTAAATGAGTTTTATTTGTACGCAAATTAAACAACAGTCGCAACCGTGATTGGAAAATAAATAAAACTGCCATATAGCCAAACGAACCATTTTCACGTTATTATTACACGTTAAAATTCTGTCCCATCAAAAAAGTTCAATAACCACTTGCGAAAAATGTTTACAGCTGTATTTTTCACGCTCATATTGCTCGTTTCTTTGTGAAAGTTGTTCACATTGATAGGTACTTTTACCTTGATATTTTCTTTAGTAGTCCTTAACACTTTTGTTTCAACTCCTGACAGTAATAATACATACACATAACATACTACGCAGACCCACAAAGGGTAGTCAGAAGCAAGCCCAAGCAAGTCCACTTTGTATAGACGGCCTAAAAGTCTCAAAACCGTCAGTCTAAGCCGTAGTCAGTAATTGACAAGTTACTTTACAACAAAACAACTCATTTCGTCGTTTGTAGATGTATCGAATGGTACATATAAACTTTAGTGCCCAAGAATTTGCACTTAAACTTGGGAACAAACATTACGCCCTGAATGAAATAGTTTCCCAAACTCGGGCACTTCCTTAAGCGCTTTATGTAATAAGCTTTATTCAAGGCTACTAATGTGAGCTATTTAATTATTAAAGAGATCTCTTTCTTTATTTCTTTATTCTTTATTGTACACAAATAGATTTACAGACAGAAACCGCTTACAAAATGGACAAAGGCGAGCGTAACCCTACTAAGAGTTTTCTTCCAGCAAACCTTTGCAGATAGAGATAGTTGATTATAGTGGTGGGTACGTGCACACACAAGGACATTGGAGTAAAATATTAATAAATACCTTTAGTTATACATAATATATACCCTAATAAACAAAATAATTATACATATAAAAAACAATACCTGTAAACTATACCTGCATTAAGGATAAACCAAATACGTTATACAAAATATACATACCTAATATACCTACTTATACATAATAACCTAAGAGTTTACAAGGATAGGTAATGCTCTTTGACTCTAAGCTTAAAAGTGCTTAGTGATGGACTTGCGCGGATAGAGTGTGGTAGAGAATTCCACAGTTTGACTCCATGACCAGTGAAAGAACTGCCATAGCGACTGGAGGAATGAGGAGGGGTTTTGAGAAGGAGGGACTTTGATGACCTACAAAGCATCTCACGTGGGACAAGAAAATCAAAGCGCTCACGGAGGTAAGAAGTGCCTTACTGTAGAACTCACGTGGTGCATTAATGTTTGATTTTGCCAAATTTTATACAACCAATAGCCCATATAAACAAATAAAACAAACTGGAAAGCGCATCGAAGGATGACCCCCTAACTAAATGGAACAACATACCGAATAAAAGTTGCTTGGAGCCGTTAGGTGCCGGCACAAGATCGTTCTTGAAATCAATGGGAAGGCCTATCCATTACAGTGGACGTCTTATGGTTGATATAATGATGATAATGAAAGCCCCAAATTAAAAAAAACGAAACTTCAGAAAAATTGTTTCATGATCAAAACGTCTTAAAAATGTTAAGTACAGTCGTCTCAACATTTTTTCAATCGTTGTTTATATATAGTTATTATACTAAAATCCAGATTTATAGATTTTTTAATACCACACTGTTTATAATGATGATATCAGGACGGGGAGAATTAGAGCAGAGGCTATTTGAAGCCTATTCCGACCAGTTTATGTATAAAACTGATGGAAGACTTTTATTTGATACCTTGACCCAGCCCATTCAAGCCTTCGTTTTGATGTGGACCTATTCCAATGAATTTTTAATGTTTTTTAGTCTCTTTTAGGGAAGGTTTGTTTAACTAACCTTCGTTTGAAGGTTATAAAATACACTCATACTCTTGACGATATAGGTATGATATGTTATGATACTAGTATAAGGGGTATTGCTCACTGACGCTCAGGAATCGAGGTGCAAGCGCACAAGTGGCATGCCGCCTTTAGGTTTTCTTTAAGATTATATGGAAGTGCATTCTTAAGTTGAGACAGAGTTGAAGTGTAGGCGGGGCGGGGCCGCGAAGTGTCATTTCACCATTTTGCCATTTCATTTCGGACGTAACTGCGTTTAGACGCGACTAAGTTACACAAATACATTTACTGATTTCATGAGTGCAAGTAAGTCTTTATCCTGTGACGTGACATGTTGAATAAACTGAAATGATGCTAAGGAAAGCGTAACCGCTTGTGCTTCGACTTTGTACAAAGTCCACGCCTCGACCGTGCACAACGCCGCCGTGGCATTTTAGTAAACGCGCTCACTAAGACGGCCTCCACTAGTTTAACTGATGACACTGACAAAGCATTACAAGGTTGCCTGAAAGAGATCGCTTTCAGCGATAAGGCCGCCCACCATATTGCCTTATGTATTCTAGCCAAGTACTTATTTTTGTATTATTTCTGTTTGTGCGGTAATTCAATAAAGAGTTATCTATCCATCTAGTGAAGCGATCGCAGCAGGATGCTGGAAAGAAACGGGTCAGAAGCGTTCTTTATGGCATTCCTAGGAGGGCAGTCGTCATCATCACGTCCGAGGTAATGACGATTTTAACTTATCAAATAAATATAACATACTTAATAGTCTTTGTTATTTTAATAATCCAACTATACTTGAAATATAAACTCGAAAGTAACTCTGTCTCTCTGTTTGTTTCATTTTCACGACTAACTGAATAGTTTTTTATGGAAAATTGAGATTTTACGCCTTAATTTTTTAAATTAGTCATACGCTGAAATTTGGATTGCGCCACAGATTAGAAATAGTAGTTAACTGCGTCGGTCAGTCGCATTATAAAATCGGCGGTCTTTTGGCTATAAACGATCTTCCAGATAACAGTAAGATGGACTTGAGTATGATTACACTAAAAGGTGGCATTGCTACCAAAAGTTTATATTATTATTAGTAAAGCTTCCCAAGTTATGCAATAAGCCAAAGTGCATCACGCTAAGAAAACAAGTAGCAAGTCCAGCAAGAAACTGGTGCAGTCCACAGCCCGGAGAGTGGGTTTAGTTAGTTTAAGTAAACAAACACACAAGTTTGTGCAATCGTGACGTGACCATCGCCCAGATGCCGGCTATTTACGAAGATATACAATAACAGTACGTAGAATATGCAACGGAGATAAACTTGCATCAAGCTTAATATAGTAGCAGATTTAGGTTTGTGTATCCTACGATTCAGGGAATCCTAGTGTTGAAGTTAGGTGTATGTTATCGGTGTTATTTATTTATAAGTACCAGCATACTTGAATAGAGTATGGTAATTTTTATAAGAAAAACACTCGATACAATCGGACCCGCGATACAAGCTTACAAATAAAAGAACTACAATAAGATCAGTCAATTTTCTAGGATACAAAGATTATATACAGATACATATACATAGATTATATAAACAACACTTTTTGATGTGAAACATCTATTGGCACGCCATGGGAGACAGACTCGTATGCCGTCACGCTCTGACGGCATGCGTCCAATAAGATAAAAGGTAAGATATAAGTAAGATTGGGGGTAAGATTTCGTGTATTAATAATTGTTAAAAGTCAAAACTCAAAAGTCAAAATAACGGATAAAGAAGTGTTTGCCGTCACGCGTACTTAGATTGCGTCTGATAAGATAAGATACGGTTTGCTTTAATTATAAAATCTTTGAATATGTTTTGAAGTGAAAACTTCTTTAGGCGCATTGGGCATTTTTTGAGATGGGAAAAAACCATTGAATTCGCGACACTGTTACCGTTACCTCTGTATATAAGTATCTCGTAATTCTCGGACGAAACACCGATAAGACGGTACGTGATAAATCCCGTATTTATAATAATTATTTCGTAATAAAATAAATAAATAAATAATGGTCGACATTTCACACAAAGCCATCTAGCTCAAAACTAAGCAAAACTTGTACTCTGGGAACCAGATAACTGTTTTTTTTAATACATACTTATAATATATAGAGAAACAACGGAACCCGAAACAAATATCTGTAGATCGTGCAAGCATTTGTTCCACGGCGGGAGTCGAACCCGCAACCTCCTGCGTCTCAGCCGGCTATTCGCCCACTGCGTCACGGAGGTTGTCGAATTGATCAAGTTTTCACTTCTGTCGGCACCCCCAAAGTGCCACTTTTTTTTATATGCTCAGTCTTTACTGTGATCGTCATCATATCAGCCACAATAAAAAATACAATAAGTAAAATAATTTTATTGTAATTTGACTATATTTTGATTCAGTAGAAGTCAAAACAGAGGTCACATCCAGTTTTGCTTATTCTTGTTCCAGGCACCTCTGTAACCGTATCTTGCACAGTAAAATACGCTTTACATTTCGGCTTTGTTATTCTCTTGTTGGCTCGCTCTGGTCCGAGTCCGTAGGTTACTTATTCAAGAAATTTTAGAATGGCACATCCACTAAGATACGATATTATTTGCTTAACTGAAACAACTGTAAGGTACTGCAAATGCAACGAAAACTATTTGAATGTTTGTGAATTCAAACAATTTGCTTGTGCAGGTTTTGTAAGCTGTTTTTGTTTGCATAAATAGCAGTGGAACTATTGTAGTTTGAAATATATATTTTTTGATTGTCTTATTATCTATTTTCACTAAAAACGCGATACTTACCATGATCAATCCATACAAATACAAATACAATGATCTTCTAGGCAAGCGTGTACCATCGTAGACTGCATCATCGCTTACCATCAGGCGAGATAGTGGTCAAAAGCTAGCCTATAATTTATAAAAAAAAATATAAACCGCGTCTAAATATTGGGATACTCAATAACTCACAAATCATGGTAAATACACCGTTTTCAATTAAAATAGTGTTCATAACCAGGATAGTTTCAAAAGTTATGTCTTATTATCTGTTTACAATTGTATTCAATATGGATTAACTCTTCGGCTGCAATGTATTTTGTGTCATTATGTTTTTTTATTTGAAAAGTTATTGTATATACAGTGTGGCCCTGGATAAAGTGCAACCCCGAAAGGGGGTGAAACTAGATCAAAAATTATCGACAAAAAAATAGAAAAAAAAATAAAAAAAAAAATTAAAAATTAAAAAGTTGACCACTGACCCAGTGGTCAACTTTAAATGCTCCTAGCCAGCACATTTTTTATGTTAGAACGTAGGTTTTTATTTTATTTAAAAGCTATTATGATAGACAATAATAAAAAGTCATAAAAATTTCTAGTATTATAGGCTTAATTTTAAGATTTTTGGAGTTTATTGGAAATTAATAAGCATTTAAAGTTGACCACTGACCGTCAGTGGTCAACTTTAAATGCTCCTAGCCAGCACATTTTTTATGTTAGAACGTAGGTTTTTATTTTATTTAAAAGCTATTATGATAGACAATAATAAAAAGTCATAAAAATTTCTAGTATTATAGGCTTAATTTTAAGATTTTTGGAGTTTATTGGAAAAAAACAGCCTAAAAAATTTAATTTTAATACAAAAATTAAACTTTAAGTCACGATAGCCACTTGTTTGTCAGTTATTTGTTATTTTATCATCATCGTCACATATCTGACATGATTATGGTTTTTATTTTAACAAAATAGACCTACTACTTTGGAAGAAATAATTTTTTTATTAAATAGAGTCATTAGTGAGCAATAAAAATTTTAATACATCAATAAAGTATATACGATTTTTTTTTAATTTTTTTTTCTATTTTTTTGTCGATAATTTTTGATCTAGTTTCACCCCCTTTCGGGGTTGCACTTTATCCAGGGCCACACTGTATTGACAAGTAACGTGCCAATAATATATCACTAATTATTAATTTTATTTACTTTGATGTAGCTATTATACAATAATACCACTTAATACACATTTCACAAAGTAACAACGTGCTCAAAACATTTGACACTAGACTTAAACTATAATGGTTGCGAAATAAGCCCAAAGCATCCGCAGCTACGAAGCTACGGTGCTACAATGCTACGACGCTACAGCCTACGGCGTAGCACTTTGTTCCGCGGTTACGCTCCATAATGAACAATCAGGCTTTGATGATGACGCTATTAGCGAACGATATTTGTCTCTTTAGCGTAATCTTGTGTTCTACCGACTCATAAACATTACTAACAACATTTATATTTAATCTCCGGGAAATAGGTTCATTTTCCCGACTAATATATACTAAACTTAAAATGGTTAAGAGGATTTTTATGTTTAGAAACTACTGTAGATGATTATTTCCACCTCTACAGATACGTTTATATGTTTATAGGTGGGAATAAGCCGTATTTAATCACGCTATTTAGTACCAACCCCTATTCTAACTAAGACTGGCAGTTGTGACGTCATGCATGTGAGTTTTTAAAATATGCTGAATGTTTATTTGTCGTATAATAAGCAGACAAAATCCGATAGTATAAAAAGCTGCTTGAATTTATAGTTTTTATCAAGATTTGATCAAAAATAAAGGTATATAACTTAATAGGGCATGGATTGTAAAATGGGGTTTGGTTACAGCGTGGTACGGAGGCCTCCGACTTACAACTATCAAGTACTGACCTACCTACCTGTAATTTGTTGTTTACGTTGTATCTATTGTTAATGTTCAAACACGTGCTATTTTCAAAAATAAATAAATATGCCGAGAGAACTGGGATATGATAATAAAAATGCCTACCTGACTCTCGCATATCTTTATGAATATTTTCAAAGCAATAATAGAACGCCTTTCCAGGTCATTTTCGTCCAATGTAATGGCCTCAGGTTTTCAATATGCTGCGTATTTCAAATATCTAGAGGCGACCGCGTTCCTATTGGCACTTCACGGGCAAGGCAATCAATTAAATACTCCGATAAAATATTCAAATTAAATTTCATTCTTCAGTAGTCTGTAATAGGGTCCAGAATAATTTGTGGGAATGCAGTACATCACTCAGCATTGGCCTTGCCCTCAGTCCGTGTATAAATTGGATTACAGGTTACCTAGAGGGAAAAAATCCCTTCGGTGTCGCTTAGTAGGCTAATGAAGACAAGGCTCATAGCCGGACCTTTTTTAATTAAGTTAAGCTCAGCGGTAGCTAATTCAAACAACGGTTTATGGCAACCTTTTGATTCAAATTTTATTGCTCAGAGGGAAGGAAGTTGGCAATAAACTCGTGTGCCAAAAATAAGTTGGATAAATTAATGGTTATAACTGATGATATAATCATTGGTTTGAGTTTTTCAATTTATGTGATTTGGACTTTTTTAAAACAGGTTATATTTAAACTTCGACGATATTTTTAGGTATCCAACAACTTATCAATTAAGTATATGAAAGTTGGTTTTAAATAGGTATTTTGTGTGTTATTATGGAGAGAGCTATGCTTGGTATTTCTCTGCAAGATCAAATCAGAAATGATAAGTACGTAGAAAAACCAAGGTCACAGACCGCCAAGAGGATTAGCACGCTGAAGTGGCAGAAGGCAGGGCACATATCTCGAAGAACTGACGCCGTTGGAGCATAAGGTTCTCGAGTGGAGACCGCGCACTGGAAAGCGTAGTATAGGATGGTCCTCCACTAGATGGAATGACGACCTGATTAAGGTTGCTGGGAGCCGTTGAATGCGGGCCGCACAAGATCGATCGAACTGATTAATCTATGGGGGAGGCCTATGTTCAGCATAAATAAATAAATAAATATTTTTTTTTATAAATATTGCTGGACATTTCACACAGCGCTATCTAGCCCCAAACTAAGCAGAGCTTGTACTATGGGAACCAAATAACTGATATAATACTAATATACATTTTTTTTTGTAAATACATACTTATAATATATAGAGAAACAACCAGACCCGGAACAAATATCTGTAAATCATGCAAACATTTTGTTCCGCGGCGGGGATCGAACCCGCTACCTCCTGCGTCTCAGCCGGCTATTCGCCCACTGCACCACGGAGGTCGTCAAGACGCAGTGGACGTCTTAAAGCTAATATGATGATGATGAGGTGTTTTGTTCTTAACATTAGTAACAATGTAAACAAAATGATATAGGTCCTTGTGAAGTTCAAGGATTAGTGACATGATGATGCCATTTCAACCCGATTCTATAATAAATTACTCGCTTCTTACTAAGTATACTAAGGCCTAACAATAAGTAGCAACTCAGCAATCTATAGAATATTTGTAACATTAATAAAATAAGGAAAATGAGATAATCTCGCTGAAAACATACACTTGGTCGTTGATGAGCAAGATTAATGAACCAGAAAGACTTTGATCGATCACGTTTTTACCTAATAAATGTCCCGAGGGGGTATGTACGTGAATGTACACAGTAAGTGTTTCATGATGTTGTTGCAAAGATACGAGTAATTTGCGTACAATCACAAGAGCTCCATATAAATTAAAGATACTGGTTAACAATTATTTATAATATTTATTTCTATTTATATAAAGATAATACTGAAACTACATTCAATGAACATATAAATTCATTACCAAAACCAGAAAAAAATAGTCTCTATGGAAAGAAAGAAAGAAAGAAGACATTTACTCACATAAACTGTACACAAGAAGCAAACGCAACACTTAAATAAACATACACAATAAAAATACAGACACACAGGAGAAAAATAAAACATATTACGGCAATTAAAGTGTATGGGACACATGAATGGAGTTTGGGTTAGCATGTCACACTAATATTATAAATGCGAAAGTTTAAATATTAGTTCATTTATTTGTTTGTTTGTTTGTCACTCAATCACGTCGTAACTGCAAAACCGATTTCAATTAAATTTAGTTCATACGTAGATTATAGCCTGGATTAATACATAAGCTACTTTTTATCCCATAAATCAGGTGACATGGGATAAAAATGGGGTGTCAAGTTTCTATAGAAAAAAATATTTGGCCTTCGTTACCACTTTACACACAGTTTACAGTTTACAGGAGTTTGTTTATTTCTAGGTTACCTACACATTTAGTAGTGTAATGCGTACGAAGTCGCGGGCAAAAGCTAGTACTATATAATTATGAAAACATAATAATTATTTACATGACAAGGTATGGTTTAAATTAGCAAGTATAGTTTGAAGGGCGTTACGACCATTTGATTGGTTTCGTTTTCAACATTTCTAACGATTTCTCTATTGATTGAGGCATTGATTTTGTATCCGGATTTATAGCTACTTAAAGATTAAAGATTTTTTTCTATAATATTTTAAAGTGAATGTGTACTTCTGAACCTACCCTCTGTTTTAGAAATAAGACTTTTGAATGTAAGTACAGAGTTGATAGCAATACATGCAATGATTGGTTGCTCTGCATACCAGTTTCAAAGGAAGATTGATAAACAGATTTATATTATATCGAACAGGGTTATTATCACTAACAAGAACAGTGTTTGTTCTGTGACATTTCAAAATGCGACATCCATGCTTCCATATACTAGTAATATTATAAATGCGAAAGTAACTCTGTTTGTTTGTTACCTTTTCACGACTAAACAGCTAAACGGATCGTAATGAAATTTGGTAAGGAGATAGATTATACCCTGGAAAAGGACATAGATTACCTTTTGTCTCAAAAAATAAACTTGAAGGGCGTGAAATACGGGTTGAAAGTTTGCATGGGCAATCCATAATTCCTCAAGTTAGGGATAAGAAAATTCATATTTAGGCTTTTGGTAAGAAATAATGAAATCAACTTTTTGCTAAATCATCCCTAAAGGCGAAAGGGGGGGGGGTAAAGTAAGGGGTTAAAATTATGAGGTATTCTTTGGATGTACAGTTGGTATATAGATAGATTGTGACCGGGATTGGGACAAAGGCTACTTTTTACCCAACTGCGCAAAAGGAGGGTAATGTTTTTATTGAAAAACCACGCGTGCAAGCCGCGGGTGGGTCAACTAGTATTTAATTAAATTTTAGTGGAAAAAAATATTGTTTTATAGAAACAATATACAATTACACATCAGAAAACTTTCGTGATTTATTTCATTATTATAAATACGGGAGTTTTTAGTGCGAGGCAAGACGTTATTTGGAGGGGATCGCATTCACCCTGATGAAGGTTCATGGATTGAACAGAAAGATTGTCGGTCGAAACACCGATAAGACGGTACGTGATAAATCCCGTATTTATAATAATAATTACACATCACTTTAGAAAATACAAAGGAAACAGTTGTATTATCTCAAGACCGTTGCAAACGATCTATAGATAACTCAACTGCTGCATCCACTTACACATACTTTTACCATGAACGGCCTTATGCCAGACATTTCGTACCTTTAGGGCGACTTGCGAAACGATGCCTAATCGTATTAAGTGGATAAATATGATTTAGAGAGTTATCAAATCATACAAATATGTCAAACTTAAGCATGTTTAGTCATTAATTATGTTTAGGGATCGTTATGCAAGCCGGGCTTAAGGTAAGTTCTAGAGAAGGCGCAAAGTCTTATAAAACCGCTCATTTGAAAGCATCAGTTTATGAACTTGACAAAAAAACTTATTATGTAACCAATCATTATTATGAGGAAGGTTCATTCATAGTTTCCTGAAAAATAATTAGTCTTTCTATGTAAGTATTAATAGTTAGTTGTAGTTCTAGCTGTTGCCCGCGACTTAGTACGCGTTACACTCCTAAATGTGTAGGTAACCTAGAAATAAGGTTAAACTCGCTCTGGCAACTTACTTGATACCCTATTTTTATCCTATGGGAACTGATTTATGGAATAAAAGGTAGCCTATATGGTGATCCAGGTTATAATCTACGTATATACCAAATTTCATCAAAATCTGTTACCGTTACGACGTGATTGAGTAACAAACAAACAAACATCCAAACTTTTACATTTATAATATTAGTGTGATGGGCAGCATCACCGCTTTTGAGTTAACATACATATTTTGAAGCAATCTGTATAAACTACATTTAAGAAAAAATATTTTAATAAATTAAGCTTTTGGCAAAGCTAGGCATGGAATTATTATTAATACTCAAGTCCGTGGTTAAACGCGAGTCGATAAGTTATTAAAAAATATACATACTACGGAATAGTATTTATTTCCTACGTCCATTAAAGGTATTACTACAACAAAGGCTTAGACTAAAACAAGGGTTGCTTATAAATTGAAAATCAGTTCCCAGCATTGATTGATCAAACCTCGTTCCTCGTAAATATAAGATCAAGCGAAACGATTCCTTGCCCAGTGGGAGAGACCCACTTCTGCGTGATTCGGGGCCGCTCCAATTACGTGTACAACATGATTGGACTTTTAGTAGGAAACAACTATTTAGCGGAACTAACGTGTCTATCAAACGGATATCGTGGAGTAAATAATTTATAAGCCGTTGAATATTTTCAGAGAAATTGGAATTTATTCTTAAGTTCAAATGCTAGGTAATGTTCGTTTTTAGGGTTCCAGACCAAAATAGTAAAAACGGAACACATAGGTCCGACTTTGTCCGTCCATCAGTCATATAAGTTTCAAATTTGGAAAAGTTATAAATAACGTTGACTTTCCACTATAGCAAGAAAAAAAAATGTTTTAATTTTGATGGCTAACGCAGGCAAAATGGTGGGAGTCAAAATTTCAAAATAGGGATACTAGGTCAAGTGCGATATCATATCAAATAAATTGATTTACACATGCCTAAACCATTTTATTAATTTTATTTGTACCTACAAATTTAGAGTTGTGGTGAAAAATGTCGAAAACATACAGTAAAAAATAATAAAATAACCCCCTCTTATCTCCGAAGTTTGCAAAGCGAAAAAACTCAAATTATTATAATTGATAGATATATATGCAAAGGTTACAGGTAAATTATAACAAAGCCTCTACCTTGAAGAGTTTTAGATAGCTGTCTGAAAAGTTTTCTTGGTTTACCGGCCACATAACTAGATGGCGCTGCTTAATTAACATAAATAAACCTGTCTAGGTTCGGAACCCTCAGTGCAAGAGTCCTACCCGTACTTGCCGGTCTTGTTTGGAATTGAACTAGTTGTCTTTTCTTGGTTTTCGAGAGATTTACTAATTTTGAGCACTCACTTCGGGTGATCCGAAACCACAACTGTTTTTTTTATCTTGCTATTCATCTTATGCAGAGGATTATAATGAGACTTGGCAGTATAACATAACTCTTACGGAATACGGTTTATTTACTAGTTCTGTAGTATAAATTCATCATTAAAGTGTTTCAATATGTATATGGTTTTATTTGACTTTATATAGCTTAATACAATACAAAATATTTTATTTACCGAAAAATTACATGATTACGTTAAATTTTACTGGTGGTCCCCGGACTAGAACTTGCTTGTATCGCGGGAGGCCGGTTTACAATTAGAGTTTAACTTTAATCGGAATCTGGTAAGCATGCAAAGAATATTAATTATATATGAACAAATAAGAAAATATATTTTATAGGTTCTGAGTGGTTTGTGTGTGTGTGTGTGTGTGTGTGTGTGTGTGTGGTGTGTGCGCGCGTGTAAGGGGGCTTAATATGAGGTTAGATTAGGTACAGAATGATCTCAATTAAACTTTAATTAAACAAACCAAAATAACAATAGTCCTGCTCAAAACGGTTTTACACATGAAAATTAATAAACTGGGCACTAAAATCTAACAAGGTAAATTTATGGTTCAATTATTTTTCCATTCCAATTTAGAGATTTATGAAAATGTGTCTCCCAAAAAGGTTTCAGGTATATATTTATGTAGGAAAAAAACACAACGTCCGCTGTGCGTTATAATACGGCGCTGTTAAAATTTCCGCCTAAAGTCATGTTTTCGTAATGCGTTTTTAATGTTCTCATATTGCCATAAATCACCATAGCTATCCCTGGTCCAGATAGCTTTAATGGCTTATTAAATTAGTTTATTAAGCTTTAATCTTGGAGTAGTAAGTATGATGAAGCGAGGTGGGCGAGAAGTACAATCTAGTTGTCGTGTAGTTACTGGTGCAGTTAACTCATATAAAAGTCATATAAAAGTACTAGTAGATTACAATAACTAGGCCAGTTCAATTTTAGAGAGAACTTTTCAGTTTTTTTTAAATCATTCTTAATAACACGGGATTTATATTCTTCAATCTTATATATATATAAAAATCAATTGCGGTGCGTTAGTCTGGTGCTAGATGTCTCCAGCATTATTGTGTATAGGTGTATAAAAATCAAAGTCCTGAGTCAAAACGATAAAAAGTACCAAAATTTACTCGTAAGTTTCAACTTTTTTTATTTTTCGGAATTTTCCCTTTACTTGTGCTGTTAGACCTTGCTTTTAACCAAAATTGACAATTCTAGGTCAACCGGAAGTACCAAAATTCCAATAATAAAAAATAGTAATATACGACAAAATAAAAAAATTTGAAAATTAAAGGGTGTCCCCATACATACATAGTTGACGCCAATTAAGATAGTCCTCTGAGTTGTATGGGCGCTCATACAATTTATTATAGATAATGGTACGGAACCCTTCGTGCGCGAGTCGGACTCGCACTTGGCTGGTTTTTTAGGATACTTTTAGCTTTATTGGAGCTCTAATGTGAAACGTTTTGAGTAAACAATTTATGGAGACGTCACCAAAACTGCTTCGCCTGTACAATAATAAAGTAAGCTTAGTAATTGAGGGTCATGGTATGAAATGTCAGTGTAATATTATTTTAATATTGCTATAAGAGATTGAGGTTAGCCCCCAGTTCACGTAAATATTTTCACATTCTACATTTATCACTATGCTGTCGAATTCATTAGTTATGTTAAACTTAATTTCGTTTTAGATTAAAGCGAATGCCTTGTTATATGTTGTTATTTCGTAATATTACAAGCTATATCAAAATCAAAAGTTATATATCAAAAGTTTTCACACGGTTATTCTGGGCCTGGTTTCTAGTAATATAATTCTAATTATTTAATTTTCAAAGCTCTTGTTATTATGCCTGTTGACTGTATTATATTTTTATGTTTTAATTGTTTAATTTTCAAAACTATTTGAATTATGTCTGTTAACTGTTTATGATTATGTATTTTCATGTTTTATATGTTTTAATAGTTCGTAAGTAGGTACCTAAACGAGTCCGAAAGTTTATATCTACTAGTAATATGTATCGATAGGTAATTTTAAACATAAATGCTGCCCTGCACACACAAAAATGGCACCACGGAAGACCAGCGCTATAGTAGTGTTACGAGCTGAGGGTTCGGGATAAAATAATGGGAATCGGTCTAACCAAAATAACACTTTTATTCAGCACTAAACGATGAATACACGAACTTGGTCACACGTATCACAACACACTAATTCACACAACTGTTGCACCACTTAAAGTCACCGAAATGTTCGCACGTATAGCTAAATCCAGACTGACTCGGGAGCAACTACTGTTCACGCGAGACCCTTCCCACGTCAGTCCTCCAGGGCCTCGCTGAGACTCACTTACTCAGACTGACTCAGACTGACTGTCCGGCCATCTCTCCGGCCTATTTATATCGCACACATTTCGATTGTTCGAGAACGATGTCGATCCTTCCAGGAAAGGGTCGGTCCCTCGACACAATGGCCACTCCCCATTCTGCGAAACCACAAACAATAGAAACAATAACACAGCAAGACAAAAGCGTTCGAGAAGGTTCGATTATTACTCATTGTTTAACAGCCTTGGCGTAACAGTAGTATAAATATGCTACTATAGCACAATGCTGAGTGATGACCGTTTTTGCTCACTTTGCTCATTAACCAATAACCCATTTGTCTAAGCTGTAATGTACACTTGTGATGCAAAATGAACGTTTTTCTATTCTATTCTATTCTGTATTACAAGCTCTCAAGCTTATTATCACAAGCTATATATTATTAGTAATAGTATATATAAGCTTTGTTTAGTTTGGGGCTAGATAGCGCTGTGTGAAATGTCCAGCAATATTTATTTATTTGTGTTTAGAGCTATAAAAAGCCTAGCACTATCTACCCGAGTGCAAAATTCTGGTCATAGACCCCGAGGTCGTATTACTCTTAGGTTCTAGCATTTATTAGCTACCGGAGCCTATTAAGGACAATGATTTTAAACCGCGTAATTAACATTGCCTCGGTTAATTAATAGGACACCAAGAAGAATTTTATGACATTATTTATATTACTTATCTCTAATAGGAAATATAGTTTAGATTAAATCAAACTTTCTGTCAGATGCCTTATTATATTTAAATTTAAAATTCGGCCAACATTTTCTTTATTTGGGAAGATAAACAGTCGTACATTATGAAGTTATTAAATAAAGTACTTCTAGTTACATAAATAAATACACGACCCCACGATATAGTCCACGGATTTTTGAGTTTTTTACCACAAACTGATACCTTTTACCAATTTTTAAATGTTATATGATTTTGGAATGGTTTTTTAAATGCCTTCATTTTGTTATATATGTCACATTTGTGATTTAGAGATTCCAATGATACCTCATTCGTCAAAACCTGAAGCAGTTTAGCCAACACGATGCGCTAAATGAACAGACATATATACATAGGCACACACACCCTAAAAACATTACCCTCCTTCTTCGCAGTCGGGTAATAAGGTGGCGATCTTATCTGATGATGGAGTTAGAAGGTGCATAACTCTTCAATAGATAATAGAAGACTAATAAGACTATTTGGATAGACTTATTTTATATAGATCGCTTCTCTGTTCATAATTTGTTTTTTATAAAACTGTTTTACTTGATTATTCGTACAATCTCTTGGGCAGCTTTGATTTACAATTTATAAAACATTATTTGAATTTAAATAACACAAAACAGAATTTCAACAAGTCACTGTCCCAATAGTTAATATTACTAATTAACATACCGTTCTTTATGCAAATACATTGATTACATCGGAAATATTGTTTTCAGCGTTTTGTATCATACATTTTTAACTGAGTAAATATTAAACGTAACTGCAAATATTATGTTTGTTTTTAACGAGGATCTAATTCTGGCATTCTGGTAAAATATGGAAGAAAGTTGAATAGATTTCAGAGACAGTTTTCGGTCTGCCTTGGAGAGATACAACTTCTAAATTGAATCACGTATAAGGTTTAAAAGTTAAGCGGTTACGTTTCGCGTTCGAAACCACTTTTTATGTAACTGCTACGTGATTTCTTTGAAATAGCACCCTCCTTTGTTCCGATATCTTTTTTCTCAAGTGATTAATACGTTTACTTGTTAGCTTAAGCGGTTTCTCTTGTGCTTTGCATTTCTATTGTTTTGCAAGAGAACTTTTTAAGGGATTTAGTTTGTAATTGGGTATAATTCTTCCAGGCTTGTATTTCAAAGTGTTGCTAAATTAACGTGAGCTTTAGAATAACAGCAAACAAATTGGGTAAACAAAGACCCAGCAGTGGGACGATGCTCTATAGAATAAAGGTCACAGCTCACTACATTAACCCGGCACCCGACCCGCACCGCCTCGCCTCGAGCGGTTAGTATTCTTTATATGAAATTGTATGGGCATGCGCTCACTACATCACCACCAGATCGCCTCGGACGTATGCTGTTCACGCGCGGACGACAATTTGACCACTCGGTGACCCGACGCGGCCCACGCGTTGACCGCGCGTGGCCTTCGCGTTGACCGGGAGTGGCCAGCAAGTGATTCACGCGAGCACAATACGGCGGCGATACTTCGCTCCCCGCCTACCTGTCATTTCCAGCCTTTCTTTCTAACGTATCGGTGTCCAACCGTTGACCACGCGAGGTTCACTGGTTGAGCACGCGGCGTCCACCCGTGGCCCAACCGCTGTCAACGAGTGAACGCCGAGCGGCGAGGCGGTGCGGGTCGGTCGGGTTGATGTAGTGAGCTGTGACCTTAATAATAATACGAATTGTTAACGTAATGTTATTTTAAATAAAACATGAAAAAGAAATATATCGAATATAGGTCCTACATAAAATAAAATAAACCGCAGATCAATCTGCTGAAACATTACTCAAAATGGTTTTCATTGATGACAAAAACATGTTTTAATGTATGCCATGATGATACTGTATCACTATCAAAATAAAACGTTAGCTACCACAGCATATGATTGGACCATGAGTGTGTGTGGTTGTAGCCCTCGACTATCTCATTTCACGATCTCGCCACAATAGGCGATTTCCATGCCACATGCAATACAATATAAATAGGTATACATATGCATGACAATATACATTTTATAAAGGTTTATTATTAAAAAATGCCAATGATGAACTTTCGTGTACCTAAATATTTAGAAAACGAATAATATATTGTTTGAGCCTTTTACATACTGTTACGAGCTGAGGGTTCGGGATAAAATATGAAAATCAATCTAACCAAAATAACACTTTTATTCAACACTGAAATGCACGATATTAATCACAACACACTAATTCACACCACTGTTGCACCACTAAAAGTCACAGAAATATTCGCACGTATAGCCAAAACCAGACTGACTCCTCCGGGCTATTTATACTGCACGCAGCCACTTCGCCTTCGCGAACGTTCTAGAAGGTTCCGCTAGCAACTAGAATCGTATAAATATTTCGAAAAGACTACTCTTTCTTATTCTGTGACACAGTAGGTATAACTTCGAGATGCCGACTATTATCTATTCTGTAACAGCCTCGGCGTAACAATTTCGTTGCGCTATGAACATTTTTAAAGTGCTAAAAAATAAATATGTGTTTTACAAATTCAAATTGGTATCCATAAATTAATTTAACTTAGTTACATAAACCAAAACACCTTAATATTTGGTCCAAGCATAAAACCACAAGATTTATTTTACTATTCGAGTACTCATAGGGAATGAATTTAGGGGTCGCAGTTTGTTGTCGGATCCGAGCAATTGTTTGAAACAACAAAACTGTTATTACAGGAATTCATGTTGTCACCCGAAGTTCCATTTAAATGTTTCACTTGCTCATAAACCGACAACTTGGCAACGAATTAAGTAAAAACGACTTTGCTAAACGTATCGCCCCAAACAAAGATCATAATGAATTTAGCGATGTGAACGAAATTTTCTGCGTATAATTTAATTTGGAATGGCTCCAGCCTCCACGGACAAATAATTTAAACGGTACGGAAGTTTAAGCTGGAATAAAGTATTAAAATGAGTTTTATGGGGCTCACTTATTTTGAATGATAGCTCAACTCCAGATATATTAAGTTCCCTTGGTTAATGGCTTTAATTTGGTGGGTTTATGTGTTGGAAAAACGTATTTAAGTGAGTTCGTCTCCGGCACAATCCAACAAACCATTAAGCAAATCGAAAAAATCTACTCACGGAACATACATACGTTACAAAGCGCCAGTCAGAACGCAAACAATGCGAACGTTGAAGGGAAGTAAACGAAAAACGAGTGTTGAATTGCAAACCGCCCGCGCCGTACCAGTATGTACTGGCCGAAGAAAAAAACTTTACAAGCGCAGCGCGGCAGAAGAGGAAACATTAACAAATACAAATACATTTTATTTACCCTAAAACTTTCCTTAAAAGTTACTCGTCGTCCCCGCAATGGGAAGTGTGTATCACAGAATCGTTACAAAAACTAATTGCTTTCGAACTAAAATAACCGCCAAAACTTAAAAAGAATTACAAAGAATAATCAAAGTGCACCAAACTGTTATGGATGCGGAGTATCCCTGGTGTTTGAAATGTTGATAAAATAAAAAAATAAAATGCCGGACATTTCACACAGCGCTATCTAGCCCCAAACTAAGTAAAGCTTGTACTATGGGAACCAGATAACTAATAGAATACTTATATACATTTTTTTTTGTAAATACATACTTAGATTAAATAGAGAAACATCCAGACCCGGAACAAATATGTGTAGATCGTGCAAACATTTGTTTCGCGGCGGGAATCGAACCCGCAACCTGGCTGTTCGCCCACTGCGCCGCAGAGGTGGCCAAATGGTGATGTGGTATAACGTATGTATAAATATATGAAATATAAACTATTCTGTTATGTTATAAGATAAGATAACTCTTTATTGTACACCAAAGTAAAATACAGAACATAATTTTTACAAATAGATTTAGAACAATGGACGGTCTTATCGCTAAAAGCGATCTCTTCCAGACTACCTTTGTATGGACAGGATTATAATATAACACATGACGGCGCTGCATCTATATAAAATTAAAAACATACCTACATACTATAAACCTAAAATACTAATAATAACACAAATTTAATTATAATAAAATATGCAATTATAAAAATGGTTATGATGAATTAACAAGCAGTTACAACTTCAACACACAGACAGATAATGGGTGTGTACTTTTGTTATACGCCTCTTTCTTATCCTTTACGCCATATAGTGAGCAGTTTACATCGCAGCCCTGAGTGCGGCTCCCTGTCAGCACTTCTTGACACCCGCCGCCGTCGCTGTTCGCGCCAAAACGCCTAACAAACAGCCACGGATTTTTATCATGCGTCCACCGGCTCCACTCTACCGAGGATGTGCAAACATTTGTCTATTTTGAATTTTTTATCTGGCCCATATATCAAAAACTATCGTGCCCGACAAAGCAAACTGTTCAGTTGAATTTGTTCGGTGCACTGAACTACGAAAATCAGTTTCGTGTTTCAATTTGAATGTCTACTCACGAACGTTTCACTGTATAATTTATTGGAAATGGCTTTAACTAGATACTTGGAAATAAAATTAGGTGGTTATTGGGTAAATTTGTGTTTGACGCGAACATAAAAGAGTTCATTTGTAGCGAGTGACGTGTTGAAGGTCCCTTGTTTATGTTTAGCACTTAACTCAGAACTGAGCCACCCGTGCGTTCTTCTCTCGACACGTCTCCTGAAGACATACATACGTCATATTTATGCCGGGTAAGTGAATTTGTGAGTTCACTCTCTATGACAAGTATTAACAATAGGTTCTTATAAAAATTACAAACTTTTGACATTTTTTAAAGAGAAACGTGTCGTTAATGGCTACCAATATTTATTATTAAAGTTCAAAATCACAGTATCGACTAACGGCCGATCATTAGTCGATACTGTGATTTTGAATTTTTATGTATTCATGAACATTCTACATCGTTTTATGCGCCGATAGCAATGGCTAAGTCAATAAATTACTTGATAAATTACAAAAAAAAAAAACAAACTATATAGAGCCGAAAAGATTACATTTGCATAGCAAAATTGCACGTTGATAGGATCCTCAGTCACCCAAACTTTATAAATATAACTCACTTTTCCATCACATTATCAGTTTAAAACAAATACGTGCATTAGACTCGTTAGCTGACGAAATACTTCAGGTAAATAGTTATTTCGGGCAGTAGGGATGGTCGAAGCATGTGTCAGCGTCAGCTAAAATCTAATTTTCAGCTTGTCCGAAGGTCGCAGCGCTCCAGGCCCGTTCGCCGTCACAGAGCCTCACGACATCGAATTTTCTGTGTGCTAGTGATGTTTCGACTTCTCAAAACGATATCTAGAGATACTGACAAGAACATAGTCTGCCATTTGCTTATTCCATCTCCAAGATGTTCAAAGAAGTATCTAGCCTAGGTAAATAAATGATGTGAAGTCCGAAATCTACTAGCCTGGTTTACACGATGGCAGAGAATGGACCCCGTGAAACAGAGTTCGGCATCAGTTAGTAGGTACGAGTATCGAGAAATCTGTTTGCTGTCTATTTTTGACACAGGTCGTGTCTGGCGGAAAATAGAACGAGTGAAACTAGTCAGCTGGAGTGACTTATGAGCGCAAAGTCAGCACTGGACTGGGATGAAACGAATGTCCACACGAGCCCAGTAGCAAGTCAGCACTGGACTGGGTTACTGCATTGCCACATTACTGCCATCGTGTAAATAAGATATTTTGTCCTCACGTGCGTTTTTGAAGAAAGCAGTGGTGTTTCGACCTTCTCAAAACAAGTGTCCATCATCATATCATATCATATCAGTCACATATCCGGAATTACTACTAAACACAAGAAGGGCTAGCCTAATTAAGTAAATTCTGTCTGTTACGAAGAAGAGTAGAAAATTTATCCGCTTAAGTTTAGACTCCCGCAAAATTTCTAAACGTATACAGTAGCTGAAGTTTTTGACTAACTGCTAAAAAGTCTATACAAAAGTCAAAGTCAAAGAGTCAAAGGCTCTCTACATTTTGAACAGCGAAAGTACACACTATCATAGGAAACAATCAACAAACTGGACCCTTCCGTTCTGTTCATCACCGTAATTCTCAGTCCCTGGTAGTCAATTATATCGTAAAACATCTAACCCTGTTAATCATTAATATTGTCATGTATCTCGCAAAAACCAATTTAAAAGAACCCAAATACGATCCTTTTACTGTTATACATGAGAGGGTTCTGTAGAACCTGGCTCTATCATCGTCATAATATGATAAAATGTCTTATTATGTACCTTGATATGTATTTATGCAAATTACCAATTAGAGCTGCTGTCTGTACATTATTTGTTTCAGGAATATTGAGTTGGTGATAAAGTTACGCCTTGATACGGATCTTCAGCACAACACTAGTTTAAACTCTACAAGGAAATTGATTTGGAGTTCCATCCGAAATGTAACGATGGCTGTCAATAAGGTTCGCCTCCAATGATTTATTGCTACTTTCTGACCGCTCGGCGCTAACTTCAAAATTATAAGTTTTTCCCAACTTTAGGCTCATAAATTAAACCCTAGACTGGGTCATGTCAGGCTGACAGTAAAGGAGCCAGTATTTAACAGTCAGCAGGTTTGGATTTATATTAGATTATTTGTCGGTAAATAATGTTACTGACAGTTAAATATCCATAACATAACACACTATCACACTACCACACTAATATTATAAATGCGAAAGTTTGGATGCTTGTTTGTTGTTTGTCACGTCGCAACGGCTGAACCGATTTCGATGAAATTTGGTATATAGATAACCTATAGGATTAAAACATAGGCTACTTAGTATTCACAAAATACTCCTGCGAAGCCGCTTGCGGAAGCTAGTATTATAAATGTGAAAGTTTGGATATTTGTATATTTATTTATTTGTTTGTTAATCACGTCGTAACGGCCGAACCGATTCGATTTAATTTGGTAAATAGATAGATTATAAATTAAAACATAGGCTACTTAGTATCGATAAAACACGTGTGCGAAGCCGCTAGCGGAAGCTAGTATTATAAATGTGAAAGTTTGGATGTTTGTATATTTATTTGTTTGGTACTCAATCACGTCGTAACGGCCAAACCGATTTCGATGAAATTTGGTATATAGGTAGACTATAACCTGGATTAACATATAAGCTACTTTTCATCGACAAACCAAGCGTGCGAAGCCGCGGGCAGAAGCTAGTTTTAAATAAATTTTCAAAATGCGTGTTTAGCCATCATAGTGTAGTGTTTCGAGGTTATTCCAAATTAGTTTATCAGTTTTTGCTCCTTAACACAAAACGTAAGTTTTTTGAAATACATATGAAATTACCTAGTTGTAGACGTAACCTCGGTTTATCTGCAAAGTACTCGCAAACAGGTATATTTTCTTTTTTTACCCGTATATTAAGAAATATTTCTACCCCATATTAGAATTACAGAAATTCTCGGCATTCGTCATCACATACGAAAAAACCCAATATCGACGTTACCAAAGCGAAAACATGTCAGGGGATAGAAAGCGAATGAAAAAAGCAATATGTCGTCTGGCGCCCGTGTTTTCGAAACTAGCGTTAAAAACAGTCGTCTCAAAGACACTCCTTGTGGAAATCAATTCGTGGTTTAACATAAAAGAGCGTGGCTGGTTCTCTTCACTAAACGGCAGCAAATGGGCCTAATATGTCACAGCGTGATTCCCTGAGTGATCTATTTGCCGCATCTGTTTACAATTCAACGAGTGGCACGCGCTCGGTTGTTACCGTTTTATCTGTAGGAACGAGTACTTCCGAAAGTTAAATAAATTATACTTGATTCGATAATATTCATGAGATTTTCTTTAGAAGTAAAATAAGATTACCTAGCTAGTGGTAAGAAGTAACATCCTGCAGACGCTGAGTTGCAACCTGCTGACATATTGCAACCAATTTGTGTACCTAGCTTTAAATTTTATGTTGTTTTATATTGATATACTGTATTATTTTTTGTAGTTATAAAAGATTTGGTTTGATTTTTAGTGGGAGTTGGGGCAGTTCTAGAGTGGAGACCATGCACCGGAAAGCGCAGCGTAGGACGGCCATGTTCGTCTGTCTGTCCGATCAGTAACAGCCGTGTTGAATAGTAAAGTAGGTTAAGAAATGAAACTAAAACCATTTTTTGGTTCCTACCCTATAATACTATCGCACCCCATTGTGTGGGGTATCGTTAAATATACCTATGTCTTATAAAAGCACTATAAGAGCCTATGCGCACGGCGTATTTTAAACGCACAAAAGACGTGTTTTTTCCAAATTTTAAACATCCCTAACCTTTCTTTTTAAGTCGGGGTTATAAAGAAATAAATATTTCTTGACATTTCACACAGCGTTATCTAGCCCCAGACTAAGGCTTCGTTCACACGGCATTGTCCTGCACGATTTTTTGCAGTATACGTCTTAACGTATAAATAGTGACCATACAACGTACATATATCCTTTCACACGTCGATTGTACTGCAAAAAAACGTGTACCGCTTATACGTTTAAACGCATACTCAACGGACTTGTCAAGCAAATCGAATGAACTTTGACGTATTCGGTTCGCAGTGGCACATAATATAGCTCTGTCTCGTTCACACGGCACGATGTTCACACGTTTTTTATCGAATAGCAACCGAAGAAGCGTTTAGTACCTGAGCGTCTTTTGGACGGGTGGCACGTATTTTATGTTTGATTTGGTTTGATATTCAAAATGGTTGAGGAATCTTCTATAGACAACGAACTATTAATTTCTTTAGTGGAACAATGTCCCGTTTTATGGGATAAAACTTTGGAACTTTATAAAAATCGCGTCGCAACTCAAGCGGCTTGGAAGGGAATCATGGTAATAATTGATCCTAATTTTGAGACAAAGGAAGAAAAAACAAGACAAGCCTTAGGTATGTATATTTTATTACTAATAATAAAAATTGAGTTACAACATATTTTAACTTGCTCTGCTTAGTTCTAAATGTATTCGTTTTGCCATGGAACTGCTCCTTCGTTTGATAAAAAATAGTGACTAAAAATGGACCTTACGCTGTTTGCTTGAACATTTCGAACTGCCGTACTTTGAATATTTTCAAATAATGAAGGATTTGCCACATCTTCAAAATTGTGTCCATCATTTTCACGAACATAATTGTGTAATACAATGCATGCTTTTATGATTTCTGTCAATAAACTTGGTGAAACATCAATAGCCTTATGTAGAATTCTCCATTTTCCCGCTAAGATACCAAAAGCACACTCCACGTACCTCCTTGCTCTGCTCAGGCGGTAATTGAAGATTTTTTTACGTAAATCTAAATGTGTTCCTCCAAAAGGGCGTAGTAAATTATTATGTAGAGCAAATCCCTCATCACCAATAAATACGTAAGGTGTACTTTCTCCACCTTCTAATAATGGCTTTGGTTTGGGTATATTCAACGAACCATCATTAAGTTTTTTCCACAAGACGGAATTTTTCAAAATGGATAAGTCACAATCTTTTCCGTATGATCCTATGTCTACATATATAAATCTGTATTCCGAATAAACCACCGTAAGTAGCACAATTGAAAAATAATCTTTATAATTGAAGTACATGGATCCACTATGAGGAGGCTTTAAGATTTTTATGTGTTTTCCGTCAATTGCACCTAAACAATGAGGGAAATTAGTCTTTCTTTCAAAACCTTCCACTATTTTTATCCATTCACTTTCTGTAGAAGGCATTTGAAGATATTCTCCCTGAAGGACATGCCATAGAGTCCAGCAAACATCCCAGATGATACCACTTATAGTCGATACTCCAACTTTGTATGAATAGTGTAAATCTTTCATGGAGCACCCCGATGCTAAATACCTGAAAAAAAATGTATATGTACAGTCAACAGCACGTCCCTCTATATAGATCCAATATAAACTGACACGCGGCATCATTACACAGACTGGTTTGACAAGATCAGTTTTTTTGTTTACCGTTTTTGTTTGTCTTTTACAGCTAAAATGATTATTCAACGGTGGACTCATATAAGAGATAATTATAATCGATCGTATAAAAAGATAAAAGATCAGAAAAGCTCAGGAAGTGGCGCCAAAACAGCAAAGCCTTATGTATATAGTAAACAGTTATCTTTTCTGCAGAAAGTAATAGAACCTAAAAAGACAGTAAATAATGCTACTACCGAAAATAACAACACGGAATCCAATAATAACACAGAATCCGAAAACCAGAAAAAAAATTCTGAGGGTGGAAATGAAACATTGGAAACAAACTCTATAGAGACACATGACACAATGGCGGCAAAGAGCCCAATACCTAATCGTGTACCTAAAAGATCTCTAAAGAATATGATTAGTCCTGTAGATGCGAAGATGATGAAATTTATGGATTCTTATTCGAATAACGAACCTAAAACAATGAATCGGCATCTTTCATTTTTTAATGGGATATTACCATCATTAGATAAGTATGACGATGATGAAGTCCTTGAATTCCAAATGGGTGTGTTACAGTTAATGAAAAAAATTAAAAACAGTCGCCAAATTCGTGAATCGTCGTCTTTCAATCTGTCATCAGTTCACAGAGGATATTTTACACAACAATACCAAAATAGTAATATACAAGAAGCTACAAATTATATTAGTACAAACATGACTACAACGACTTCTCTTCAAAGTCCAGCCTCTGTAGAATTAACTACAGCAGCTTCTCTTCAAAGTCCGTCTTCTGTCGAATCCTGCTATTCTAACTACACGGATATTGATTACAATGTCTTTTAATACGAAACACGAATATACCATAGTAAAATTGGTCAAATTTTTATATTTTTTTAATTATAATAATTAACATTAATAAAACTTAAATAATCACAACCTGTGTATTTTTATTTGTGTACTTACCTTAAACAGATGGCTAATTTCATTTTAGTACTAATGCATTTCCGCATATTCGTATTTGATTTTGGTAGGCTTGAATTTTCCAGTCGAGTTAATAACTTTTCAAAACTTTCAACAGACATTCGAAAGTAATTAAAAAACTTTTTTTCATCGTTTCTAAGATTTTCGAATAATTTTTCAAATGTGATCGTTCGCACAGATTCTTGATTAATAGGATGTACCCAAAACCTTCTGTTTTGTCGGCGGCGAGACCGTTGGCGCCTACGATACCAATATAAAAGTACAACC
Source organism: Philereme transversata (assembly GCA_963924445.1). NCBI lineage: Eukaryota > Metazoa > Arthropoda > Insecta > Lepidoptera > Geometridae > Philereme > Philereme transversata. The sequence goes on from OZ004353.1 coordinate 14,933,739, forward strand.
ACGCGTGGATCCATCAGTGACGTCTACTCACTGTGACAACTGTGTGAAGACTGCGGCTATTCGTCTTTTACACGAATGATAATTTACCGTGTGAAGACCCGGATGATTGTACGTTAAAAAAACGAATACGAAAAAAACGTGCAGGACAATGCCGTGTGAACGAAGCCTAAGCAGAGCTTGTACTATGGGGACCAGATAACTGATAGAATACTTATACACATTTTTTTTGTAAATACATACTTATATTATATAGAGAAACAACCAGACCCGATACAAATATCTGTAGATCGTGCAAACATTTGTTCCGCGGCTGGAATCGAACCCGCTACCTCGCGTAACTATACAGGGTTACAGGAAAAATCGTGCTAGATCCGTTAAGGGCGTGGAGTACCCATCATTTCTGACTTATTTCACTATGAAACACCCTACCCTAAACTTAACCCTTTTCGAGATATTCGACTTTTAATTTTTTTATTGAAAATTGCCGATTTTTAGGCTACTAAATTTATTTTTGTTTATTTTGTGTATCTTATTATTATTATTATTGCATTTTTACATGTCTAATAAGATGCTTTAGGACGTCAATCATTAAAATAGTGCATAAGTTAATTGAATAGACCGTAGTAGACAAGTGAAAGTTAAGAAATAAAAAAAATATTAGAAAGTTTATTTTTCTCTAAGGGATATCTAAAAAAAATATTATGTCAATGGTTCGGCAGATGTTTTTTAAAATATCTACGTTTCATCAGCTATCTAACGAGGTATAACAATCTAGGGTTTGTATTACATTTCGTGGAAAAAAAGTAGTTGGGACGCAAGCTCGCAACGAATACATAACTCGCTACCCCGGTCGTCGAGTGCCGGATGTGGCCGTTTTTGACAGAGTCTATCGAAGACTTCGAGAAACTGGCTCTGTTTTGAGACGAAATACAGACATTGGAAGACCACGAATTGATGACGAAGAACAGGACAATGAGATAGTGCAACGCTTTCGAGCGGATCCGACTACTTCCACTAATATTGTTGCCCGTGATCTGGGACTTTCGCAATGGAGAGTGTGGTTTACAGTGCATACTGCTGGCCTATACCCGTACCATTACACGCCGGTACACGTTATTGAAGAAGGAGACCCCGCGAGAAGATTGGACTTTTGCAGATTTATGCTAAATGCTGACGTAGAAGACCCAGATTTTCTAAGAAATATCTTGTGGACGGATGAGTCCAAATTTGATAAAGATGGCATAACTAACTATCACAACGCCCATTACTGGGCCCCAAAAGAGCTAAGGAATCCCAATAAGAAAAGAGTGAAGGGGTCCCAACGAAGATTCAGCGTGAATGTGTGGATGGGCATTATCTCCAATCATTTGATTGGACCTTACTTTCTCCCGGATAATCTAAATGGGGAAAGCTACGAAAATTTCCTGAGAGCAGACTTAAGTGATTTGCTGGATGATCTGCCACTCAACCTGATCAGGGACATGTGGTTCCAACACGATGGCTGCCCTGCCCATTTCAGGAGAAGTGTCAGAGACTGGCTGGACACAAATTATCCAAACAAATGGATAGGACGAGGTGGACCGTTGCCATGGCCAGCAAGAAGTCCGGACCTAACCCCCATGGATTTTCACGTGTGGGGGTGCATGAAAAGTCTTGTGTACAGCGAGCCGAATCCAGTTTCGTCTGTGGAAGACTTACGAGAAAGGATTGTGGATGCAGCCAATAAAATGAGGACCACGTTAACCACTGGAGTAGTAAAGACTGGTCTCCGTAGAAGGATGCGACAATGTATCAGAAATAGAGGCGGCCATGTTGAACATGAACTGTAGAATAAGAAAAAGTTGTGTGAAAATCTTAAATAAATGACATTTCATGCTTACCTATTATTTTATTTTACTTTTTAGGGCTAAGTATAAATTTTCTTCTCCACTGTCGCCTATAAAACTAAATTTTTTTCAATGCATTTGAATAAAACCCTAGATTATTATACCTCGTTAGATAGCTGATGAAACGTAGATATTTTAAAAAACATCTGCCGAACAATTGCCATAATATTTTTTTAGATATCCCTTAGAGAAAAATAAACTTTCTAATATTTTTTTTATTTCTTAACTTTCACTTGTCTACTGCGGTCTATTCAATTAACTTATGCACTATTTTAATGATTGACGTCCTAAAGCATCTTATTAGACATGTAAAAATGCAATAATAATAATAAGATACACAAAATAAACAAAAATAAATTTAGTAGCCTAAAAATCGGCAATTTTCAATAAAAAAATTAAAAGTCGAATATCTCGAAAAGGGTTAAGTTTAGGGTAGGGTGTTTCATAGTGAAATAAGTCAGAAATGATGGGTACTCCACGCCCTTAACGGATCTAGCACGATTTTTCCTGTAACCCTGTATATGGCTGCCTAGTTCTACGGAACAATTTATAGACACGCTGAAAATCAAAACAACTTAATTTAAAAAGTTGTTGGCGAAAGACTCTGGAAAACAGCCCGAAGGCAGCAGATTTCCGCGATTGGAAATATTTAAACGACCCGATAGCGTGCGTCGGGGCAACGCACCATTTAAAGAGTCAACAGAAACTCGAGGAAAGTACTTTTCTTTCATTGTTCCGGGCGTGCGGAGTGCCCTCAAGACTCAAGGAAATTGACAATGAAGGTAAAGTTTATCTTCCAGCGTCAGCCGTTTGAGGGTCCGAGACGTGACCCGGCTGCTTGATTCCATTACCGGGAATCGCTCCATCCGACAATAGAGAATTAAAACTCCAATTTTTGCAGAGCCAACGAGCCGCTTATTCAATCTAAAAATCAATATCGCCTTTCTTATAAACGAGCTGTATTCAAGAAATTATGAAAGGAAAAATGGATGAGTTATTAAAAAAGGTAGGCTTTTATTAGCTACCTATTTCAGTTTATGATAGCATGTAATTATATCTATTATGCCATTACGGTTTAGCGGCAGAGTGAACACGGTGGTTTTATCCAATAACCAATTCGTTATATTGTCACTGAATTAATACTGTTTGCTGAATAATTGTTGGTATGTCAACAATAGACAGGTAAGCATTTACATTGGTATTGATATTTTCCATTAAAGTTGATTCTAAATACCGACAAATTGAGTCTGCGAGGGAATGTTTTGCATAAATTATACGAAATATTATGTATACTTTTATTGCTGCTATGTCCTATTAGGTTATCGCTGTTATAGTTTGGTTCTGCAATCATAACCAAACTTGGTGCACTAATATTCATAGAAAATGATAAGTAAACGTAGCATTTGAATGCCTAGACATGTTCGCATGATTACACATTAGCAGTACTTGTAAGTCTTATCTACCAAACGTTTAGTATCAAAGTTGTTTTTGTTTGATATCTTCATTTCAACATACTGGAATGTAATAATAATCACATTATACTTTTTACTGCACATCAAATAAAAATAATATACAATAAATAACAACAAAAATAACAATAATTAACAACAAATAATAACAATAATAACGTAATATGTTATACAATAAATAACGGTACTGTGTGCTGTCTTATCGTTAAAAACAATCTTCCAGAAAACCTTAGGATGGACTGGGTAAAAGAAAATCAAAACACGGGTGTAGATAATATATAATATCGCACGTTTCTAACTAGGGTATTATATTTTATTTCATTGGTGTATGCTTTTAAATTCATTTAAGCGCCACTCAAAATTATAATCTCATCAACCGACACCGCGAAAGTGTCTCGAGAAGAACAAAAAGATGTAATTTTCATTGCGGAGTGCCTATTGTTCTGAGCGTATTGAAGCAGTCGGAGACACTGTAAACTTCAATGTAGAATGTCATCTTGATACAAACAGACGAAAACCACATAATTTGATTGCACAAGAAGCATGAATGATCACGGTTAAGCTACATTTACGTGCTAAAACTAGGGCATTTTCCTCAGAATTACAATATACCTTCAATAACCTTTTGATTTGGAATAATTTTCCCTTGATGTAAGAGAATCGGACATAATCTTCAAGTGCTATTTTTATCACCACGTACTTATTAAATCAATATATCTTAACTAAGTTGAATACATCTTGGTGAACGGCCAGGTCAAGAGTATCCTAAGCCGACGAGCATGTATGAAGAATGCGATGAGATCACTCTCGAGGTAAAAGAAGTATGTCAGGATCTTAGCAAGTAGAGTTCCGTGACATCTGTTTACCTCTCCGGGATAAAGGAGTGACTTTATTTATATTTTAAATCAACTTGAGACACTGGTTGGTGATTTGACTGTCCCGCACGAAGACAATTTATTGGTGTTTCGTTGTCTACCCATCCTCATTCGCGCTGGAGTGGTACATGTTCTTTCACATGCAAATGGCGGGGTATGAAGGCACTGAGTACTGCGCGCTAGAGCCTTGAAACGGATCCCTCTGAAACGGGACATGAAACACGTTTCAGATAACGCATACGATTTGATTCTATTAAGCGTGCGAGGCAGCCTTTCATTTCGATGAATAGCAAGCGTGAAGTGAATGTACTCTAGGTCTCCTGTGAAAGTTTTAGGCTATTGAAAATTTCAAAGGTTTCTGTTTTCACGGGCACAATATAATGTTTAAAAGAAGTAAAAGCTTGCGTTACCTTTTCATGTTAATCCCTGAAAACTTGTGATGAGAATTGAAAATGTTTAGTGAGGAAAAAGATTTTTCTGATAGCAATCTATATATGTCTGACATACGGCACACGTGTCCGGCCCAATCCCACTTGAGTCTACCAGCTGTGGTCGTCCCCAATGTGGGCGAAGACTATTACAGAATGGCTCCCAAAAAACGGACGACGCCCGAGTGGAAGGCCCAGGCGAAGGTGGCGGGATGAGCTAAACTCCTATCTCAAGGATTGACCCCTACTTGCGAACTACAAAGACGAGTGAAAAGAGAAAAGAGAGGCCTTTGCCCTGCAGTGGGACACAATAGGCTTATAATAATAATAATCTATATATGTGAAGAAAACACTTTGTGCCCCTTTTTAAGGATATTGCACGGGTGCAGAAAGCTAAAATTAAAGCCATAAAAATGAATTACGATTGAATTTTGACCCCTGTGCACAGGCAACTAGTACGTATTAATAGTCTGAGTAAAATCTGTGTTAGCCCACATTTTGAGCTTTCAAATCAAGTGTAAACCGGAAAACATCGCGTAAAACGACTAATTGATGGAAGAACATTTTTGGCGTTCATTTCAACATTCAACAGTCATGCCTTTGATCAAAATTTTCCGCTCGGTGACCCAAACATCTTGAGAAGTTTCGCGTCTCAAAGCCCCAAGGCTTAAATTGATTACATTGGAAACTTCATTATTTTGAACCAGGAAATTTGTTCAGGAAATCCCGAATAAGATATTTTTCAAAATATTTAATTACAATTCGATACAGGAATATTTTACTTTAAAGTCATTGTTATATACCTAAGTAATCCGTTTGAAAACTAAATAGCCTGCCTGCAGTTACAATGCATAATTTTTTTTTCAAACATTTCTCATCTAGTCCTTTATTTCGCGACCCATCTTGCTCTCAAAAACTCAACGCCTCGCTAGACCATTTATCTAAATACATCCGTCAATTTGATGCTACGAAGTAAAAGAGTGTTACAAAGATACATACTTATTATGTAGGTACATAATAAATAGTTGTAGTTTTGGGTTAGAAAGGGACAACAAGAGATATCCCGAGACGTCACCAATACAGTATCTGTGGTTAGATGGCAAGCATTATGCAAAAGCACAACATAAGTTTAATAAAGTGTTTGTTTTTACATGCCAAAATAAATTTCAATTTCTATGGTAAATATTTCACAAATTTATTTATTATGCTCATCAAAATTACCGCTTTAATTTTTGTGCGTATATTATTAAATACCTTATATCCCAACACGTTATAATAAACTTTAACAACAATGAAGAGCAAAGTTGCAACCGACAACTACGTTACGTAATAAATTATTTTTTAAAGACAAAGGACTAACCCAAGGAACGGGACTTATGTCTCTCATTGGTCAAACCAAAAAAAAATAAAACATGCTTCATTCAAAACATGCAAACGAAAATGTTTTCAAACTGGATAGGCTTGGCTCTTGTCGAGTGTCTTGCCCTAATAACGATTATAATAATCATGCCACGTTATTCGGGAGAGAACTGTATCCTAGGCCACAGCTAATGCTTTTCTGGGAGAGAAGGTCTCATTCTATATGTATTTTAAAGGTCAGAATAAATAAACATATTAATATTTCATGATCCAATCCTACGCTCATCTGAAGCTCTAAGTCTCCAGACCCCTGTCCACAGTTCTCAATTTTATGGTGACTCCTTTACAGTTCAAGCTGTGCGGCTGTGGAACGCTTTACCTTTCTCTATCAGATCATCTAAATCTCTTCCTATCTTCAAAGCTAAGGTATACAACCATTTCCTTTCTTTGTCTACGCACTGCTAGCTTATCGTTATGTTCATCTCCTTTATTGTAGTTTATATATAAGTAGGTATATATTATTATATTTGTAAGTATATATTTAGTTTATTAGTAAGTATAAATAGTTTATGTAGGTTTATGAACATACTCGTAGATACACCGCCGTCTTTTTAATTTTGTTTTGTCCTGTCCATCCAAAGGTTGTCTGGAAGAGATCGCTTTTAGCGATAAGACCGCCCATTGTACTTACCTTACTTTTTGTGTATTTTTATTTTTGTTGGTGTGCAATAAAGAGTAATCTATTTTATTTATAGTAATAACCTACCTTTTTTAGTACCTTCCAATAAATATTTTTGGATTTGTATTTGTAGAGCATAATCTTGCACACTTCGAAAATAAATCAACTGCAAGTAAAGTTTCAGCTAGCCTAAAAGCTCTGCGTAGGTATTAATTAGAGAAACAATTGGTAGTAGAAGTTAGTAATTGGTATAGGATGTTAACAACTTGTAAGAAACTGCCCGGTAATAAAATAAACAACCTGTATTAATCAATTAGGCAGCAGTTCGGGGTAGTTTACAAATCGTAATTATTAGTGTTGCGAACTACCGACACAGATATCTACAGATTATTTACAAGTGATTTACTATTTATAGCTCTAAGCCAGTTATTCAAGCTTGCTTAGCTTAAAATTAATTAGCCTACGCTAAGCCGGCATAATGCTTGGAGTGACAGATTTCAAAAAGTGTTGGCGAAATCAACTTAGGTATTTCAAACTACTAAAAAATCTAAAACTAGTACTAAAAAAACAACGTCAATGAATAACGGCGAAAAAGTTATAAGTTCTTACCTAATTTGTATATTCTATGTTGTACAAATATAAAATATTTACATACATACACTGTAATCTAAAAATAGGTTCATCGTAATTACCTTTAAATAAACACCTCTAATAAAAAGCCTACAAGTAAGTACTAATTTAAATTTAGCAAAACAGTAGGTAAACAACTTTGAAAATAATTAAGGGCGGGTCTGCGATACTCTTACAACAAAAACTAAACTAATACGAGTAGATTTACAAACTCACGCTCACTATACAGTTCACGCCAAGTCTGCATAACGCTGGGAATGGTATATTTAAATAAAGGTATTAAAAGGTTAGGTTAAAGGTTTTTGGGTTTTATTTAAAAAAACGTATATATATACTAGTGGTTCGCCCTAAACTGAGAACTCCCGAGTCTCCGATTAAGACAAAAAAATATTATTTGTGTTTCACTATCAAAATAGTGTCACGAAATAAATAACCAACTTACTTCGGTTTCATTCAAATTACAGGTAACGGGAGTTCATGTTAATTGGTTACTTTTTTTGGGGTAAAAATTGGAATTATTCTGGATTTCAGACTTTTGCCTATATTTGTGTCACATAAGCTACACGTATACCAAATTACAGCACTGTGGGGTCACTGGTGTACCCTGTGAGTTTTGTCAAAGTTCATTTTTTTATTATGGCTAATAACTCAAAAACTATAAAGACTTTACTAAAAATAAAAACGGAATCTAAATGTACTAATAAAGACCTTTCATTTAACGTCCCATTTGACCTGATTGTCTCATTTTCATTTTATTTACCCCTTTTGAACCTCAATATCTCAACAACCCACCAACATTTTTAGCTCATTTAGTCACATCAAAATTGTGCCATCACTACCTATGTATCAAATTTCACAGTGATCGGATCAACGCTTCGAAAGTTATCCTCGAACAAACAAACAAACATACATACATACATACAATGCCAATTTGCCCAAGTTAATTTAGAGATCTCGCTTCGCTCGATCAGTAAAAAGGTAGTTGGGAACAACACCCGGTGCTGGTTCCCACTCTGCAAGCGTTACAGTGCTGATGCAGCTTCATAAATTACTATACCGTACTGCTGTACCCTAATCCTCGTAATTCCAGCTTTAGTAAATTTCAGTCGCATTATTATTTAATGAGAGAGCAACATCTTTATTTTACGTCAAACATTGTAAAAATACTAGTCTAACAAATGAATATCAACATTTATTAAAAACACAACTAATCTCATCAAAACAACAGTATTCCGTGAAAATAATTACAAAAACACACCACAATCGACCAGCAATTAAACTGAATGCACATAACACGACCGCGCGCTCCAACCGTCCGAAAAAAAGTGAGTCTGCCGAACGTGGCGCTTGCTCCCGCGAGAAGCCTCGGCCGGCTTAGCGGTGTCTAGGACGGCCACGTCCCTTATTGCCATGCTCATTATGTAACACTAGTTTTTTTGACGCAGAGCTTGTTTAGATTTACTTGAATAAATTCCTTTTAACGCAAACCTACGTATAACTAATATATTTTGTATCTTTGTGTTGAAATGGTTTATGGTAGGAAAAGAATCTAGCATTCCTCCGCTATGCAGACTAAGCGTGCCCGGACTATTTCGACGTTGAGAGAACAAAAACCACTGTACAAAGGTACAGTCAGAATCAGAGCTCAGCTCTTTGCGGTTTAAAAAGAGTTTTTCTCTAAAAGGGACTTTTGAAATTGTATGCTGAATGTACCATATTTTTACTGAATAACTCTATTTTAGGCAAGCTTGGCTAATTGAATTGTAGCTAATTTTTAACGGATCCGTGTCTATGCTAGCTCCCAAAAAGATGGGGATGTATTGTATATGTGGTTTTTTATGTGCCGTAGGTGGTTTCAAGTCGGTTTTTTTAGGTTTGATGGACATTGGTCGTCTTTTAGATCTTGAAAACATTTTTAAAAGTAACTCATTCAAAAAACTTCCTATTTTTAAAAACATTATGGTAGAACTGCTAAATTAGAGGTATTACGGGTCAGTACTAATTTAAAGGTTTTTGTAAGCATTGTGCGCCATTGTGAAGAAACCTTTCAACGGCTGGTATTTTCTGCCCTCTAAATTACATGTGGAAGGCACAACATGATTTCTGCTTGCATCAGCTTCTGTCAACTCCTAGATGCATGCAGCACAGCACAGGACCGGGAAGGGTGGCATTTACCAAGGGATGCCTACACCCAGTAATGGGTAATTATAGGTTAGGGATAATTTTATCCCACTATAAGTCATACACAGTACTCATTTTCTATCTCTATAATTTTCTCACAATCCATTCTACTTTTTCTTTGGCCTACCTCAGTAGCCAGTTGCATACCATAGTAATATATGTTAGTAGATTAGATTAGATTAGATGATTCTTTAATGCACACCATGAAACAAATACAAATAAAAAAAAAACAACGTAAATCTATGGATACAATTGGAGGTCTAATCGCTAAATAGCGATCTTTACCAGACAAACATTGGATGGAATGGACTGTGTGGACATTACCTGGGGAGTAATGTAGTACCATAGCAGTTATTAACTTAGTACCAAAACTATTTGTACTAAAAACGGGATATTTACCATGATTTGTGAGTTCTTGAGTGTAAATCATGGTAAATATCCCGTTTTTAGTACAAATAGTGTTAATAACCATGATAGTTTCAAAAGTTAGTACCAAAAGTTTTGCTTACGAGTTTAAGCTGCTGACTGTAAGTAGGTAACACGTATTAAGAGTTGTAAAACTCAATATCAACTTGTGTAAAGCCAACATTGTAACTAATTGTTTGGTAAACTTGTTTTATTTAATTGGTCTCGAGCGGTCGACTCCAAGTTTTTATTGACTGATGCAAAATTCTAATTATTCTAGACGATATTTATCTTAGTTAATTTTACTAAAAGAACCTTCATCACACTAATATTATAAACTAGCTGTTGCCAGCGGCTTCGCTTGCGTTGTTCTGGGGTGCAAAATACATAAGATATATAAACTTTGACATCTTATTTTATCCCATGGGAACTGATTTATGGGATATAAAGTGCCTATGTGGTAATCCAGGTTATAACCTACGTACATACCAAATTTCATAGAAATTGGTTTAGCAGTTTCAACGTGATTGAGTAACAAATAATAAACAAACATCCAAACTTTCGCATTTATAATATTAGTGTGCTGCGAAAGTTTAGATGTTTGTTAGTTTGTTACTCAATCACGTAAAAACGGCTGAACCGATTTCGATGAAATTTGGTATGAACGTAGATTACCACAAAGATTACTTTTTCTACCATAAATCAGTTCCCGTGGGATAAACATAGGATGTCAATGTTTCTATATATATTTTTGCACCCCCAGAACAACGCGGGCAAAGCCGCTGGCAACAGCTAGTAATTATATAAATGTTTTCGTAGTGTTTTGTCGCGATGTTGTAGGTATTTTTAATATTCAAAGAAATATACACGAGTAAGAAATGGGTGTATGCTAGATGTATATTTTGCAAAGAAGGTTTGCGAAACTTGAACCAAGAAATAAAAATAACCATCATCGTACAAGTAAATTGGAAGATGATAATTGATTTTTTTTATAATGTATTTTATTTTAAAAGTGAGTGATTAAATATTTTCAACGTTTGTCGAAACTTAATTAACGATCGCAAAATGAAACGTAGAATGTGCTACGTAAATCATTTCCTGAGACTTTCCTTTCTTCCTGAGATTTTGATAACGTTCTTCAAACTCTTTTCAAAACTTTACAAATTTCAAGCAAAATTAACTTATAGCTATCTTGAAAATACGAGCTTTCAAACAAAAAGGCCACATTAAAATCGGTCTATTCGTTTGAGAGCTTCGATACCACAGATAGACAAAGACAGACAATAACTTCTTTCATTTCATGTCAGGATTCAAAATGCCTACAATATTTGGTTGAGGCCGATCTGGAACTAACCTTATTTCCAAATCTTGAGCATAACTTTGGTGCGGCGATGTTTATCATAGGATTATGTCAAATGAATTTATGGATACCCACTTCAGGCGCTATTTGCGATCACCTTGAAGTGAACTTACTTAAACGGATGAATATGGATTACTATATTAATTATACATACCTAAGTGGCAGATTTATCAAACTTCTTGCTAGTATGATAAGCTATTTTAGCTAGGTTTCACTATTTTACTAGATAGTTAACGTTTAATACGTATAGGTAATGTTTGCTGTAGACCTATGTATTTTTTCGATGACTTTCGTGGGTCACTGAGGCTGATTTTATTAAATAAACGATAAAAAATTAAATTGTCTATTTAACTTGCTAGTGTCGCCATCTCTTGGAGCTTACCTATACAACTTTTGTTTCTTGGTTCCGATATTTTGAGATTACTGTGAGTAGTTCCGTCAGCTACTGGTAGGTGTCGTATCGGTTACAAAAATAGATACCTTGTAAGAGTGTGTTTGAATTAAAGCCGAGCGCATTTGAATTGCATAGAATTATAAATTGATGAACAAAATTGTTCTTTGATGAAAAAAATGAAAGCATGCGGAATCCCTTATAACGCTGACATCAACGTAAATAAACGGAGGAAATATCAAGTGTGCACTATTGAGCGACACAAAACTGCCCTAGCTGCGAGACATTATGGAATATCTTAATATTCTCTACAATCTACCCAATGAGAAGTTGCAGATTTACGATCTTTCCGCAAGAAATTGTAAAGATACCTTAACTAACTGGCTAAAGGTTTTATCCTATACTGAAACCTAGGATCTTTTTAAAATAATTATTTAAGGTAATACACGAACACACACACTATCAAACATACACATACACACACAAACACACCCACACACACAGACACACACACACCACTATTATTTAAATAGGAATAGTGTGAATTTTAATTCTTATGTAAAGATAGGTAATTTATGTACATAATGTAATGTAATTTATTTTTTAGTCCATTTAATTTGTTTTTAGTTCACATCTCTGTAAGTAGTTTAAATCAAAAGGAAGAGCACTAATTGCCAAGATATAAGTTTTCACAAACTTAGTTTGGCAAGTAGGGCGCCATTTATTATAAAGCATGACAGAGAAATAAAGAATTTTTGAATTTTTTTTTTGTTTTTTTTTAATTATGTACCGATTAATGAATATACTACTACAAGTAGTTTTGTAATCCTGTACTATTACTGCTCATTTTTATCTTTATTTAATTAAATTAAAGGTTTTTGTTTCTCTGTTCTTATATTAATCAAAAATGTATACTTACTCGGTTTGGTCTCGCATATATTATCTGTTTAATTTTTGCAAGTTATACAGGGAATCCGCGATACAGGTGCTACACTTAAGTGCGGAACTCGTTATGTACATACATATATGTTCATTCTTATTTGGAAAATAAAAAATATTTATGTTTGTATATTGTACCATGAACAAACACAACCAAAATAACAAAAAATGCCGCAGGCAAGTATTTTATTTATCGATGAGCAAAGTGAGATCTCTAAATCAACTTGGGCAAATTGGCGTTGTATGTATGTATGTTTGTTTCTGGTTCTCATGTAACTTTCGAAGCGTTGATCTGATCATTGTGAAATTTGATACATAGGTAGGAAGTGATGGCACAATTTTGGTGGGGCTCAACGAGCTAAATATGTGGGGGGAGGGGGTTGCGATATTGGGTTTCAAGAGGGGTAAAACTTCACAGTAGAATAGTTGTGTTGGGTGAGCTGTTCAAAATCATCCTCATAATGCATGAAAGGTCTCCTACAACCCATTTCACCCATCACCTTGAATACCTACCATAAGAGGGGTAAAAAACTGAAAATACCTAAGACTATTAGGTCAAGTGGGACGTCAAATGAAAGGATTAGTACATTTTGACTCTGATTTTATTTTTAGTTTGATTTTTTTAAGTTTTTGAGTTATTAGCCATAATAAAAACAAAACTTTGACAAAATTCACAGTGTACGCCAGTGACCCCACAGTGCTGAAATTTGGTATTCGTGTAGCTTTAGTGACACAAATATAGGCAAAAGTCTGAAATCCAGAATGATTTTAATTTCTACCCCAAAAAAGAGTATCCAACTAACATGAACTCCCGTTACCTGTAATTTGAATGAAACTGTAGGTCAAGTATATCGGTTAGTCATTTCGTTGCACTATTTTATTAGTCAAAAAATAAGGCTGGCTTGCACAATGATCCCTAAACGTATTTAGCGACTAAACATATTTAAATTTTACGTATTTGTATGATTTCACAACTACTTAAATCATATTTAGCCACTAAATACGTTTAGGCATCGTTGCGCGAGTCGCCCTAAGAGGAGACTCGCGAAATCTCAGTTCGGGGCGAACCACTAATTATTTATTGTGACCTAGTGAAGCGCATAGGTTGTTTCATTTTCGTGGCGATGTTTCCGTCCAAAAAATATGGCCTAAATAGTATTCTTATTCTTACCCTTTCAAATCATAAAGCAAGAACTTTATTTCAGAATGAACCAAATTACGATTTAAAAATTAAAATTGGCTAAACTTTTACAATGGAAAGCGGATAATGCTTTCTGTCCGACCAGGCATAATTTAATAGCTGGCTGGTTGGCGATTCTCCAAATTGAATAACAAAGTGGCGATTAGGCGACAGTAAGAATAAAAAACTACTTCTACCACGATCTGAACCACAAAACCACAACGCATGATGAGACCAAAATGTTTAAACGATTAGAGGGTAATGTGGTTAAAACTGCATAGGAAATGTGATATCATTTATGCGAGTATTTCGCTTTCATGGAGTTCTAATTTACCGTGAAATACTAGTGGTTCGCCCGAACTGAAATCTCACGAATCTCCCAAAATAAATACCTATTATTCTTAGGGTGACTTGCACAACGATGCCTAAATGTATTTAGCGACTAAATATGTTTAAATTTGAAGTATTTGTATACTACAAATTTAAGCATGTTTAGTCGCTAAATACGTTGAGTGATCTTGGTGCATGCCGGATTTAATCTTTGACTAGTAAATTGGTGCCACGAAATGCATAACCATCCTACATGACCTACAGTTTCATTCAAATTAGATGTAACGGGGGTTCTTGTGAATTAGTTATATTTTTTGGGGTACAAATGGCAGTTATTCTGGATATCAGACTTTTGCCTATATTTGTGTCACTAAAGCTACACGAATAGCAAATTTCAGCATTGTGGGGTCACTGGTGTACCCTGAGAATTTTGTCAATATTTTGGTTTTATTATGGCTAATATCTCAAAAACTACACAAATTTACCTAAAAATAAAAACGGGATTCCAATGTACTAATAAAGACCTTCCATTTGACGTCCCACTTGATTTAATAGTCTCATTTTCATTTATTTTTACCCCTCTTGAACCCTAATATCTCAACAACACCCTAATATTTTTAGCTCATTGAGTCGCACCAAAATTGTACCATCACTACCTACCTATATACCAAATTTGATGATGATCGAATAAACGCTACGAAAGTTATCCTCAGACAAACAAACATAAATACATACATGCATACATACAACGCCGATTTGCCCAAGTTAATTTGGAGATCTTGCTTCGCTCGATCAATTACTTCATCGTGAAAGTAATTAATAAAAAATACTCCATTCTTTCATCTTCCCTATAGAACCTTGCTATAATATATAAATCACAGTGGCCCAGTATCGTTCAATAGATTCCTTTTAATTATGTAAAGCATTCTAACCTAACCGCTTCGTTACAGAGTTTTAATCGAGGCTAAGACAATTCAAGGAGTTGCGGCTTCAACCATCGTTTCATTTTCGCGTTCGGTTTAAAAGCAGAAAATTTTAATTTACTTGTACTCGAAGCTGTTTGCACTTAGCCTGAGCGAGTGGACTGAACTGATTTATTTATATTAATTACAAATAGATTGGGTTGATTTTAAATTTAATGTGATATTGGTGAAAAAACAGATTAATGAATAATATAATTTCAGGAAAAACTCATTGCATTCCAAAATATGGTACGTTAATGAGTTGGACTTACTTCCGAAAGTATTTTGTTTTTAATAGTTTCAATATAACATAAAATTTGGTATTATTTTAGTACTAACCAGTTCAGTTTAATTATTATTTTTAATTAAAATTTAAAAACCAAACGTAAGAAACTGCATAACTTCTATGACTCGTTCCTCGTGCAAACAATAGGAATGTAGCAGTTTGCTAGAATAATGTCCGTAGTGCATACTGAATCAGAGGAAAACAGTAAAGTATAAAACAGTGTAAAGTTTAACCTCATTGGCAATTTCCGTCGAGTTCTAGAGGCATCCGCCCGCAGAGAAAAAACAAACAGAACAAACTCCTTTGTGGAATTTGCTCTTCACTTCCGCAAAGAAAATCGTTATATTATTATTGTCTTTACCGAAACTGGCAAAGTGGCGGCACCGATGCAGAATTTCTATTACAATTTTAAGGTGCAGCGGTTTTCTTTGTTTTGAAATGTTATACCTACTGAAAACTTATAAAATGTTAGGGCCAAATGGTGGTTGGTAACTCACCATTTACCAAAAAATATTTATCCTGATAATAATGACACCCCACATTAGCCTTAAATACCTACGATAAATAGAACTTATAATTATATGATAATTATATTATTATATTAAATAGACTTATAATTAAAACATTGTTATACAATCTAGGCTAAAACATTGTTATAAAAGGGCGATCTATTGCACAGGTATTTTTGAGCACGAGCGATCAAAGGGGTTCGAGGGCGCAGAAATTAAAAATAGTATTTTTTAACAGTTTGTTAGAAATAAAATGTGCGTTCAATATCCTTTGTTTTTTCCACGACTACGAGTTTATAGAATATGACATCTTTAATTTTTTAATAATAATAAGGATATTTTTTAAACTCGTTCGATCTTTGTTTGACCAAAATCTCGCCTGATGGTAAGAGATGATCTATCATGAAGTTTGTATAAAAATTTTAGTATACTAGTGGTTCGCCCCGAACTGAGATCTCGCGAGTATCCAATAAAAACAAAAAAAATATTCGTAATCATTGACTATCAAAATAGTGCCCCTAAATACAAAACCAATTTACTTGACCTACATTTTGATTCAAATTACAGGTAACGGGAGCTCATATAAATTGGTTCTTAGTTTTTGGGTTAGAAATTGCAGTTATTCTAGATTTCAGAATGTTGCCTATATTTGTGTTACTAAAGCTACACGCTAACCAAATTTCAGTACTGTGGGGTCACTGGTGTACCCTGTGAATTTTGTCAAAGTTCAGTTTTTATTATGGCTAATATCTTAAAAACTACAAAGTGTAAAAATAAAATCGGGCCGAAATGTACTCACAAAGACCTTTTAATAGACATGCAACTTGACCAGATAGTGCCATTTTAATTTTTTTTACCCCTCTTGAACCCCAATATCTCAACAACCCGCCCCCCCCCCCCTCACATTTTAGCTCATTGAGTCACACCAAAATTATGCCATCACTACCATCTATATACCAAATTTCACGATGATCGGATAAACGCTTCGAAAGTTATCCTCGGACAAACAAACATACATACATACATACAACGCCGATTTGCCGAAGTTGATTTGGAGATCTCGCTTCGCTCGATCAAATATGAATGTGGTCCCTTTGATTTTAAATAGAAATAAGGACTTGTCGCAGATATTGTATTTAATATTAGGTTATCATGAATGTAATGTGCCTCATTCTATTTTCAAATATACTTACGGCCCTTAGACCGTAAATCGACAAATCGGTTACAATGACAAAATTTCAGAGAATGAGTGATGAAAATACAGTACCTACCGATTTCTTATCCAAATAAACTCCTTAAGGGTTTTTATAAATGAACACGATTTCCTATAAATTATTTCGATTTTACACTCGATGGGGACAAAAAATTTAGAAAGCATCTTTAAATAGCTGATGAATGAAAGAAAAGTCAATTCCCATTGAAGGATCAATTTTCAATTGAATGATAAATTGCGAAAGGAATTCAATTTAGCCAGGATTCATGAAGTAAAAACTGCGGATAAATCTTAGAATAATTGAAAGTAGGTGACAGACAACCTAACATTCGTAAGAAATGTATTAGGACATTGTTTAAATTTATCACTAACATGGTAATATATAAATAATGTGCGCTAGAGATGTAGTGTTTTAGTTAGCCATTCCTTTTACGGATATACCATCAGCCTCAGAATAGATTACGCCCCAGAAGAAGTGAACGCGCCTAATACTGAAACGTCAACTCCAAGTAGAGTACGCCGCCATTAGTCAGTCTGTGACCGTCGTCACGCGTGACGTGTTTTACAGTGTTCAATTTAATTGGCCTTCTTGTGTCGTCCCAACGTGTAAAAAGCTCAAAAAAACAAGATGGGATCATATTTCATACGTAAGTAGCGCATTTAGATGTTGTGTTATACGTTTATTGAATAAATTATTCGGATTGTAATTGTCGTAAATAATGATCCTCCATTTTGCTGGTGTTGCCAAATACCGAGTGTTATTATTTTTCTTACTCTAGAATTCTGAGATTAAGAACTTTTATTAGTTTTAGTTCTAAATTATACTAGTAGTTCGCTCCGCACTGAGATCTCGCAAATCTCACAGAAAACAAAAAAAATATTTTTATGGCGATTTGCGCAACGATGCCTAAACGTATTTAGTGGCTACATATGTTTTAAGGAGTTCTCAAATCATACAAATATGTCAAATTTAAACATGTTTCGTCCCTTAATTTTAGGGATCGTTTTGCAATCCGGCCTTGATATTTGATTAATAAAATAGTGCCATAGTTATATTAGTTGTATCTTACCAAAAACATTCACCCCAAAATGGGTATTTAATGACTAAGCTAGCAACATTACGTTGGTGGGGGTGAGGTGGGCGCGGGACGCGGGTTTTTTTATGGACACAGCGCACGGATTGTAAACACAGCTGATTGCGTCTTCTGGTGTTTTATCTATTCTTAGCTATCAGCATTATACAGTCGCCGCCATTTAGTAGGTAAACCAAAGTTAAGCAAGCTGCGAATGCTCTCAACCCGTTGTTTCCTCCAGAACGCAGGGTGCTATACTATATTAAACATACTCTACCTATTAGCGCTACAATATGATTATGCTAGCTTTAGTAGCACGGAGTACGTTTTCATGAACTACTTCAGTGCAAAATCGCTAACCTCGTTCAGTTAGCGCTATTTGCAAAAGTCTCGCATATTAGCCTGTGGCGCGCGTGCGAGAGAGTCTATTTTTGTTTGCGTGTGTACATAGTCGCGTGTTGAACTAAGGCAACCCCTCCAATTAAGGGGCAGGCAAAGTGCGACGAGTGTACGTAAGCAGGTCGGGCGATATCATAACGTTTACACATGACTTTTAAACGAGCCTCCGCTGGGTTTATGAACCTTCGTTTTTAAGCGCCAACTTGCACACGCTACTTTTTATAAATGTAACTTTGCAATCGGTTTGCGTCGGATTTGCATAGGTAATTCAATAAGAGCGGACTTTTGCTGAGTGATGTCCGTCCGCAAACACGGTTGTGATGGTATTTGGCCTCCAAAAAGTTATAGAAGACTTTTTCTTATCTACGTATCATCTACGGTAAAGTGATCTTTGCATATTTTCATTATTTTATATCATTTTTTAATGATTTTTGGATAACGTATTGTATCATACAATGCAGTACAATACCGAAGCAGTCGAAATATTGTCCCTACGAAAATTCAAACCAAAACATATATTTTAAAAATTCTATGGTTAAATTGAAAATGAAACAGATTCAAAAGAACTTGAATTCTATAATGATGTTATGATATGGCTTCAGCCGAATATCTTATCATGTTTTGTTTTCTTTATTGAATAAGAGATTTTTAGAGAGAAAGATTGATGTACCTTCGCTGTTTTGTCTATCAGAAGGATGGATGACGGTATTTGCAATTGTATGTATGTATTTACAAATTCTCAAAAGATAACCCCAAGATATATCTTAAAACAGCGTTTTCGCGTCTACCGCACTATAATAATTGAATATTCAAAGAAAACAGAAAAGAGTCGTTAAGACTCTATTTTCCAACAATGCCCACTTTGATAGAATTGAGATCAAAGAATTGGTCACAGCTAATGCCTTTACTGTGTTGATATTTTACTAATGTCTAAGTAAGTCCGCTTAAGGCATAAATCACCTATTCGTACATCGTGTAATTAACAGATAAATAAACGAGTCCGTTCGCTTTTAGAACAGTTGACCGTAATTACGAGAGCGAGGTTTCTGTTAGATTCACAGAATGCCAGATTAGGGGTAATTAAGTCTTGCGGGACTGCACACCGACTGCTATTATATGGGATAATGAGGTGTCCAGTCAGCCCACTCTTGTAATATGTAAATTGAATTTTCCATGTTACTTCGAAGGGGTCACTGGGTTTAAACAGATTCTCTATAGACGCGTTGGGTTAATGATATTGTTCTCTGAGTCTGCTTACGTAACATTGTAATTTCAGACAATACATTTAATAAACAGAATAGTTTTCAGTACCTAGTTTACGAAAGAAAAAATCAAAATCTACCGTAATAATACCACAACACCACAGGTAACCGCCGCCTGTCCAGCAACCGTTTTTTTATATATAAATTATAGGCTAGAGTTTGACCACTATCTCGCCTGATGGTAAGCGATGATGCAGTCTACGATGGTACACGCTTGGCTAGAAGAAACCTATTCACTCGTGACTTGAAGATCCCTAGGTTGTAGTTATCAGGAAACACAGACTCAGGTAAGGCGTTCCACTCCTTGGCGGTGCGCATAATAAAGGTGTAAGAGTACCGCTTTGTGCGTATGGGAGGTGGCGCATCGCGGAGCGTCTGGTTGGCCTAAAAATAACCTAAAACCTAAAAAATATTTTGTGCATTTTTTCAAACAGCTAGGTATTTATAAAAATGAACCCATCAACGACGCGCTATAAAAGGGAGTTTCACAATAAAATTATTTCCGTGGCACAGCCCTATCGCTCGCACCTCTGAAAAGGTTATGTACGGTGGTCGAATACGGTACCGACAAAAATTCCAATTCTACTGCTATACCTTTGCGTGCAAAACTTTTTCGGGTCGCACGAAACACATCTGTACGTACATGTAGGTAGGTACGTTCAAATATTGCACACTGTGGACGTTATGACATAATTTCAATTTTATACCTACCTACATGTAAGGGGTGTCAAACATGAAGTCGATAATTACCAATTTTAGCAACATAAATTATTTTTCGTAGACTCGAGATTAATGCGATGTTATTCTAACATATAAAACAAAGTCGGGTTTGTTCGAACACTTATAACTCGAAAACGGCGGGACCGATTTTCATGGTTTTTGATTTGTTGTATTTGGCTCCGTCCCGAATAGCAGAATAATTATTAAATACATTGGAAAATTTTACGCTAAAAAGAAATTATGAAGAAAATTCATTTCCTCATACATAATGATGGCAGATTTTCAATTCTACCGGGGTGACGTACATTGACAGCCTGCGTCATATGCATGTCAAGGCGGTACGAAGTGTGGCGGGTCAACTAGTATATATATATAAAACAAAGTCGGGTTAGTTACACCACTTATAACTCAAGAACGGCTGGACCGATTTTGATGATCTTTGATTTGTTGGATTTGTATTCCCCTCGAATAACAGAATAACTATTAAAATATTGGAAACATTTACGATAAAAAATATTATGACGAAAATTCATTTTCTCATACATTGTGTAGCTAATGAAGGCCGATTGACAATACATTGGCAGCCCGCATCATATGCATGTCAAGGCGGTACGAAGTTCGGCGGTTCAGCTAGTATAATAAAAACACAAGACAAAAATAAACTACCATAACTTAATATTTTGAAAAACTCTGCGAGTGATACGGTATGCCTCTAGGGCTTAGGGGAATCGGTAAGCGAGCCGCTAACAATATTAAGTTATTCATTAACCAAGGGAAAACATATTAATTATTAACAGGATCAGCTTGCTTAAGAAGCTTTATCTAATGTTTTGTTAAATAGAAATTATCTTACTTTATTAGATTTTATTTTTACGAACTAATTATTACAAGCTGGAATAACTTGGTTCGAAAGTATTACTTAAGCTAGAAAAATGTATAATTCTAACATAAATTAGTTATGTAAGAAATACTGAACTGTTTATTAAATTTTCATGTTTAATGAATACTGGTTTCTGTATAGCATTGTAAGTCACGTTCATGGTTACCGTCTGCCGATAGAAGTTGACGACAAAATCGGTACGAAACACCCAAAGTCAATGAGCGTTGCGGTCGCCATCCAATTTCCCTTTGAGTTTCACGTGCCGAGCCGAACCTATGAAAACATGGAGAGCTCAGGCAAAACTTTCCGGTTGAAATTTCGAAATAATTGATCGTTAGATCGAAGATTGTTTGTTAGTATACTTTAGATAAATAACAATTGTGACAGGACACGTAACAAGATCTACAAGTATGTTATTATAATACAAATAATAAATCATTTAATTTAGGCATTAATAAAAAAGTTAGAGAGGTAATAACTGAACAAAAGTTTACTAAACGTTTTAATTAGCTTTAAAAAAAGTGTTAAAAAAAGTTTTTATTAGCTTACTAATTGTATCATTATGATGTTTTTTTATGTGTTTATGCTTATTTCGTAAAACATTATATTATACCAGCGGTTTATCCCGAACTGAGATCTCACGATGTCCATCACATACGTAACTTTCATATAGTTAAAATACTAAAAACACGCTTTTGTCATAGGACTTCGACATTATGCAAAGCTTCAGCTTAATCGGACAATTTAAATAAATAAATATTGCTGGACATTTCACACAGCGCTATCTAGCCTCAAACTAAGCAGGGCTTGTACTATGGGAACCAGATAACTGATAGAATACGTATATATATTTTTTTTGTTAACTCATACTCACTACCTCCTGCGTCTCAGCCGGCTATTCGCCCACTGCGCCACGGAGGTCGACAAATTGCTGACAAATTTGCTGAGGAGTTCTGTGAAACAGCTCCTGACTCCATCATCTGATCAACTTGTTATCACCATAATATTGCATTGTCGTCGCAATTAGATACATTCGCAAAATTTGAAATGTATACGAGCATTATAAACATGAACTATGAAGTCATGGAAACTCTAACAAATGGGAGCTCTCCATAGATCAGTTTCTAAATTTTACTTTTTTTCATTGCATCTCAAAAACATCACAGGTGGGCCTTGGAAGAATTGGAAGTCATACATGCAATTCCACAGACTGCAAATAATAATTTTTCTAATACATAAAAATTGTCTTTCTCTTAAACCTAATAGCAAAATAAATAAAACTTTGCTTAAATATGTACATTAAAACATGGGATAGTCGTCATGTCTGAAAATCATCGCCTAGGGTTGCAGAAGGATATTGTAATTCGATAAGTTGATGTTCTACACATGCTGCAAAAATTATGATTGTAGATGTTGATTTAGAAATATTATTTATTGGATTTAAGAACATATATCTCTGCAAAAATACTTTCACGGTAATAATAAAACATTTTATTATGGTCTGACCATTAGGGTCTGACAATGAAGTCAAGAGGGAATCTACAGAACTTAGATAAGGGTAGATGGTTCGTGTTTGATTTTTTTTGAAATGTTTTTGAGAGACGTTTGACAGTATAATGACTACCAGAGTCTAATTTCCATCATTAGACACTGGTCAACATTATATTTTCTTGCTTACTTTTTATATTTTTGTATATACACATACAAAATTTCAAGGAAGAATCAACAGAACTCCATAATGGCTTCCAGTAGAAGGATCGTCTTGGGTTATTTGATTACACACTCCTATGACAAAATTATTATCTTGATGACCTTCGTGGAGCAGTGGGCGAATAGACAGCTGAGACGCAGGAAGGTTGCGGGTTCGATTTCCGCCGCGGAACAAAGGTCTGTATAATATACAGATATTTTGTTTCTGGTCTGGTTGTTTCTTTGTATGCATATTATAATAATGTTTTACTTGGAAAACTTTTGTTTTGATTTCAATCATTATTATAAATACGGGATTTATTACGTACCGTTTTATCGGTGTTTCGACCCACAGTGTTTCGGTTCAACTCGTGAACCTTCATCAGGGTGAGTGCGATCCGCTCCGAATAATGTGCGAGGCGAGACGTTATTCAAAGCGGATCGCACTCACACACTACACCGTTAAAACGGTACGTGATAAATCCCGTATTTATAATGATTATAATGTATTTACAAAAAAAAAGTATATAAGTATTATATCAGTTATCTTGCTCCCATAGTACAATCTTTGCTTAGTTTGGGGCTAGATAGCGCTGTGTGAAATGTCCAGCATTATTTATATTTATTTATTTAAAATATACATTCAATGTTTAAAATGTAGAGAGTTACACAGCACAGAGCACCATATTATACCAATTAGTAAAACTTCGTCTACTGTAGTTAATTTGTAGTTTACACGTACGAAGTTGCGAAGTATACAGCAAGTAATGCCTATACCCACAAACAGAATAGATAAAACACCAGAACAGGCATTCAGCTGTGATTGCAAGCCGTGCGCTGTGTCCATAAAACGAAACCCGCGTCCCGCACCCACCTCACCCCCACCCGCGTAATGTTGCTAGCTTAGTAATTATATACCCATTTTGGGGTAAATATTTTTGGTAAGATACACCTAATGTAACTATGGCACCATTTTATTAATCAAATATCAAGGCCGCTTTGCAAAACGATCCCTAAATGTATTTAGCGAATAAACGTGTTTAAATTTGACATGTCTGTATGATTTGAGAACTCCTTAAATCATATTTAGCCACTAAATACGTTTAGAAATCGTTGCGCAAATCGTCTCAAAAACATTTTTTTTTGGAAGATTTGGATGTGCAGGACAAACCACTGGTATTATTTAAAACTACAACTAATAAAAGTTTTTAATCTCAAAATTCTAGAGTAAGAAAAACAATAACACTCGATATTTGGCAACACAAGCAAAATGAAGGATCATTATTTACGACAATTAAAAACCGAACAATTTATTCAATAAACAAATAACATAACATTTAAATGCGCTACTAACGTATGAAATGTGATCCCATCATGTTTTTTTTTTTGAGCCCAGCTGTATTATTACACGTTGGGACGAAGGCATAATCCAATTAAATTGTACACTGTAAAACACGTCACGTATGACGACAGTCACAGACTGACTAATGGCGACGTACTCTACTTCGAGTAGATGTTGACGTTTCAGTATTAGGCATGTAGCTGCGTTGAACTAGTTGTCTACTAGGATTAGCCTAGGTAGGTAGGTAAGCCGCAGAAAGTCCAATAATAACCTCAAGATACACTTTAAAAGTTTATTCAGAGACAAATAAATGATAAGTAATTCTAGTTAGTTTTAGGTACATATCACGACACAGATAAATCTAGAATTCGGTATAGTCAAGCTCACTGTCGCGGGTATAGAGCGGCGCGGCGCGTCGTAAACTAGCGTGCGTTCAGTGCGGTGATAAGTTTCTCACTGCCGCATGACACGGTCGACAGGCAGCGCGCGGGCGCCGGCATTACGGCGCATGCGCGGAAGCCGTCTAGTGTTGTAACCGAGGCGCGTCGAATAACCAGAGCTGTGCCACCTAGTGATGTGCGTAAGTTTACAGGTACAGAGGACAGAGCTCGCCACATCACCCCCCTCCAGAGACCGAGTAGGGCGATTAAGTTTCATATTCCCGGTAATACTCCGGGAATCGGACTGTTCTTTTGTCCGGGATAATATAAGCGGGCTTCAAGCGGTCAACGGATACGGTCACAGATTTGCCTTTTATCTGAAGTTTGAAAACCTTATCATTCCTTTCTATTACCGGATGCGGACCAGTGTACGCGGGTTGTAGGGAACCTCTCAGCGCATCTTCTCTCAGGAACACATGACTAGTGGTAGCAAGATCTTTGTAGATGAAAATAGACTGCTTGTTGTGTCTTGAGGCAGGGACTGGCTTCAGATTGTTCGCGAATAGGTGTAGGCGTGCTGTATAGTCTGTGACATCGGTTGTTCCTTCTGAGTTTGGATTGAAGAATTCGCCAGGTAAGCGAAGCGGTTCACCATAGACTAGTTCAGCTGGGCTAGCTTTCAGATCATCTTTGAACGCACTCCGTATCCCAAGCAGGACAAGCGGTAGTGCTTCCATCCAATTTTCTGTACCGTGGCAAGTAATTGAGGTCTTCAGCTGTCGATGAAATCTTTCAATAGCGCCGTTGCATGCAGGGTGAAAGGCTGTGGTCGTCTTATGATAGAATCCGACTGATTTGGAGAGATACTGGAAAAGTGAAGATTCGAATTGACGACCACGGTCCGTCACGATGGTGGTGGGACATCCAAATCTTGAGATCCATCCAGTGAGAAGAGCTTTAGCAACGGTTTCAGCTGTCGCATCGGGTATGGGCATCACCTCAGGCCATCTGGTAAACCGATCGATTGCGGTGAGGCAGTAGCGATTTCCACTACATATTGGAAGTGGTCCGATTAAATCTATATGCACGTCCATGAATCGTGCTCGTGGGAGCTGGAAAGTTCCCAGGGGTGCTGACACGTGTCTATTAATCTTAGACCGCTGGCATGCTAAGCAGGCACGAGTCCATTCTCTGCAGTTTTTCTTGACTCCGGGCCATATGTATCGTTCCGTTACTAATTTTATAGTGGCATTGGCACCAGGATGGCTAAGCCCATGCAGGCTCTCAAAAACTTGCTTTCGCGTGACAGGTGTGACATAAGGTCTAGGAGTCTGGGAGCTGACGTCACAATATAGTTCTGATCGAGTTCCAGGAATCTTGACTTTTTTCAAGCGAAGCGACGTTCCACTCTCGAGAAGTAGCTTCAGCTCTGGATCTGAGTCTTGAGATTGAGCTAGCCTTGGGAAGTCAATTGAAAACTCCACCTCCTCCACTCGCGAGAGCGTGTCCGCAACCACGTTGTCCTTGCCTGAGATATGCTGTATATCCGTTGTGAATTGAGATATCAGATCAAGATGGCGGAATTGTCTGGGCGAACACTTATCTTTGCGTGTGTGGAACGCGTAGCACAAAGGTTTATGATCAGTGTAAATTGTAAAATCTTTAGCTTCCAACATGTGTCGAAAATATTTGACAGCTTCATAAATGGCCAACAGTTCTCTGTCGTAAGGAGAATACTTCTTTTGAGCTGGAGAAATCTTACGGGAAAAGAATGCCAGCGGTTGCCATGCGCCATCCTTATGCTGTTGCAGAACTGCTCCTATCGCGGTGTCAGAGGCGTCAGTAACGAGGGCAAGCTTGGATTGACAATCAGGATGTGAAAGAAGCGTTGCACGACAGAGGCTATCTTTGCATTCCTGAAAAGCTGTCATCGTGTCACCGGACAAGTGTATAGGGTGAGAACCTTTGACAGACCCCATTAAAAGAGCATTCAGTGGTGTTTGACATTCCGCGGCTCCAGGTATAAATCTTCGGTAAAAATTAATCATTCCTAAGAATCTTCGCAGTTCTCTTACGGTCTTCGGTACTGGAAATGACTTTATTGCTTCTACTTTAGAATCGAGGGGCTTGACCCCATCAGCTGATATTGAATATCCCAGGAACGTGACTTCTGATTGGCCAAAGTGGCATTTGGCGGTGTTTATGATGACACCATAGTCTTTCATTCTACCAAACAGCTGACGAAGGTGGTCTTCATGTTCCTGCTCGTTTTTGGAGAAGACTAGAAAATCATCAACGTAGGGATAGACAAAGTCGAGTCCGCGGGTCATCTCGTCGACAAAACGTTGGAATGTTTGACATGCGTTGCGGAGCCCAAATTGCATATATAATGCTTCAAAGAGACCAAAAGGAGTCGTTATTGCGCTTTTCGGGACGTCCTCCGAGAAAATAGGTATTTGGTTAAAAGCTTTAACTAAATCTATGGTAGAAAATACCTTGCATCCTGCTATGCTGTGAGTGAAGTCATGCACATGCCGTACTGGATATTTATCAGGTATTGTTCTGGCGTTCAGCATCCGGTAGTCCCCGCAAGGCCTCCACTCGTTTTCCTTCTTTGGGGCTAGATGGAGTGGAGAAGCCCAAGGACTTTCCGAAGGTCTAACTATTCCAGATTTTAACATTGACTCAAATTCCTTTTTCGCTATTATCAGCTTGTCAGGTGCAAGTCGACGTGGAGAAGAAGAGACTGGCGGGCCTGGCGTCGTCCTAATATAATGAACGGTATTGTGTTTTACCTCCTTTTGGTGTCCAGATGGGTGAGTAAGTTCCGGAAATTCACGAAGTATATCATGATATCTGGACTCGCCGAGCGGTATCTTGATAGACGATATCGAAGTCGACGAGTTGACAGGCGTACCGATGGCGAAGAGTGCTGTTTGGCTATCTAGAATACCTAGGCGTTGATTGCGAATATCTACGATGAGTCCGTAATATTTCAAAAAATCAGCCCCTATGATAGCTCTAGTGACGTCCCCTACTATGAAACGCCAGGGAAAATCGCGTCGCAACCCTAGGTCTAAATCTAGATGAGCGTATCCGTACGTGCTGATAGGAGTACCGTTAGCTGCAGATAGCTGAAAATCTGTCTTAGGACGTCGCTGTCGAATGGCGGATCGCGGATAGACACATACGTCACTCCCTGTATCTACGAGGAACGAAACCTTAGACCGACGATCCGTAACGAACAGGCGACCAGACGGGTGGGGGCAGTCATCCGTCGCCATTACTGACTGCCCCGAGAGTTTTCCGCACCGTATCCGCTGTTCCGGGAATTATCCGGACCGTATCCGCTGTTCCGGGAATTATCCGGACCGTATCCGCTGTTCCGGGATTTTTCCGTGCCATAGTCACACGGCTTGACGCAAATTTTTGCATTTTTATCGTGCCTAGAATGGTACCAACACTCTGGATATTTTTTATAATTGGACACAGATCTGGTTAACGACCTACCTCGATCACTCCGATGAGAAGATCGCGATCTCCGCTGCTGCGATCCCAGTTGCGAAGCGAGATTCTGCATCTGTTTCCGTAACTCGGCGATTTCGCGTGCCATAGATTCCATGTTCGATCCGGGTCCCGATGAGCTAAACTGAGCTGATGCGACTTGAAGAGAAGGTGTGGTAATATCCTGGATTTTATCTGCCAAGTCCGCGAGTACCTCAAGTGACGCGGTGGGTTGGGCGGCGATCACTGTTTGTATATTCCGTGGCAAGCGGCTGGTCCAAATTGTCTTTAAAAAATCTTGAGGCACACTTGGTCCAGCGAGGCTCTGGAGATGTCGGAGAAACTGTGATGGCCGACGATCGCCCAACTCTTCGTGCATAAGTAGCTGTTTTACTTTTTTCTCATGTGACGCACTAAGCCGTTTTATCAATTCTGTTTTTAATTTCTCGTACTTATCTGTTTCTGGTGGGCATACAATCAAGTCCTTTACTTCTTTGGAGAATTGGTGGTCTAATTGTCCGATTACGTAGTTGAACTTGGTGGTGTCTTGTGTGATGTTCGAAATCGCAAATTGACCCTCGACCTGGGCGAACCAAATCTCGGGTTCGTCAGGCCAAAATGGCGGCACCCGTATTCCCACGCGGCATATCTCCATAGCAGGCTTCTCAGAAGTTTCGCGCTCCTTAGACATGTTTTCAGCAGGGGTCACCAATGTAGCTGCGTTGAACTAGTTGTCTACTAGGATTAGCCTAGGTAGGTAGGTAAGCCGCAGAAAGTCCAATAATAACCTCAAGATACACTTTAAAAGTTTATTCAGAGACAAATAAATGATAAGTAATTCTAGTTAGTTTTAGGTACATATCACGACACAGATAAATCTAGAATTCGGTATAGTCAAGCTCACTGTCGCGGGTATAGAGCGGCGCGGCGCGTCGTAAACTAGCGTGCGTTCAGTGCGGTGATAAGTTTCTCACTGCCGCATGACACGGTCGACAGGCAGCGCGCGGGCGCCGGCATTACGGCGCATGCGCGGAAGCCGTCTAGTGTTGTAACCGAGGCGCGTCGAATAACCAGAGCTGTGCCACCTAGTGATGTGCGTAAGTTTACAGGTACAGAGGACAGAGCTCGCCACAGGCACGCTCACTTTTTCTGGGGTTTTATCTATTCTGTGCCCACAAAGTAGAAAATAGCTAAAGAATCGTATTTCAAATAATGCTCAAGTAGCCACTACATCTGCTATGGTCAAAATGATGTAGAGAAATGATTATCGAAAAAATTTCAGGGAGCGAAACTTTACAAAATGAAAAGACTGGCGATATATACGAAAATTATTCCAAATCCATTGAAAGTTATACAATCGGATCACAAATATTCCTCACATCTTGAGCTGCCTCAACTGACTTCGCAGCTTTTTACTTCTTAACAAAGTTCGCAAAAAGTCTGTTGGCACAGTCCCTCCGTTCGCGAGTATGGAAAATATGTTATGAAATTTGACTTAAAACTTTCAAAGAAATGTGACGAATTTCCCAAGCAATATGCAATCGCATTCAATATTAATTCTGTTTTTTTTGTCATCTAATAAATATTTTTTTGTTTGATGCAAAGTAAAACATAAATCAAAATCCACTAAGTACACATCTGTATATGTACACACATATACACACTATGTATATGTAGTGATTACTTGTACACTACATATACATATACAGTGCATATAACTTGTATACTACATCGCACATTGTGTTTTTTTATCACTCATTCTCTGGAAGTTGGTAATTGTAAAATTGATAACGACTCCATGAATGCGATTAACGGCTCAAGGGCCGTAAGTAAATTTGAAAATAGAATGAAGAACTGCATTCATAATAATCTAAAATTAAATACAATCTCAATGAAAAATACTTATATCTATTTAAAAATAAAAGAGGTTATATTCATAAATGCTATAATAAAATATGGATGACAAATCTTTATTTCTATTTAAAAACGGAACAGGTCGGTTGACACCTGGAATACAAATTTGCATTTTAGCCACTGATAGACAAAGACTTTTTTTAATTTCCTCGTATTCGTGATGAAAAGTTATGTTCTCGGGTGTAAGCGATCAATAACACCCTCGATTAGCGTACTCGCTCGCATATTCTTGCTCGTACGCCATAATATCTCGGGTAGACGCTAACAGCCCTTGTATAACAACGTAGGTACATGATGCTAATAAAGCTTCAAGCAAAAACTATGCACAGAACGAGGTTTGATCTTTTCCTTTTGAATCTTTTCGTTAATTAAGCAACACAAGCACAACATGTAGTAGTCAGTCAGAGACCTGATTTTGCTGAGTAAAAACAGTTCAGAGTGAACGTATAAATTGTTAAAGACTGCGAGTGGCGAGAAATTGCACTGTGGCCCGAGATCTCTTGACCGATCAATTTCAAGCCAGTTGAACTTTAATTAAAAATAATTTAATCTGGAATTAAATTCGTATAAATTTTTTCGTCTCTGCTGTTCGATACGTATGTGTGCCTGATTTGTAGACAGAACATGTTTTTTAATAAGCTGTAATTATTGATCGAGCGCAGCGAGATCTCTAAATCGACTTAGGCAAATCGGCGTTGTATGTATGTATGTTTGTTTGTCCAAGGATAACTTTCGAAGCGTTTATCCAATCATCCTGAAATATGATACATAGGTAGGTAGTGATGGCACAATTCTGGTGTGACTAAATGAGCTGAAAATGTTTGGGGGTTGTTGAGATATTGGGGTTCAAGAGGGGTAAAAAAAATGAAAATGAGACTATTAGGTCAAATGGAACGTCGAATGAAAGATATTCATTAGTACATTTAGATTGCGTTTTTATTTTTAGCTTAAACTTTGTAGTTTTTGAGTTATTAGCCATAATAAAAACTGAACTTTGACACAATTCACAGGGTACACCAGTGACCCCACAGTGCAGAAATTTGGTATGCGTGTAGCTTTAATGACACAAATACAGGCAAAGGTCTGAAATTTAGAATAACTGCAATTTCTACCCCCAAAAAAGTAAAATCAATTAACATGAATCCGTTACCTGTAATTTGAATGAAACTGTAGGTCAAGTTAAGCGGTTTTGTATTTCGTGGCACTATTTTGATAGTCGAAGATTACGAATAATATTTTTTTGTTTTTATTGGAGACTCGCAAGATCTCAGTTCAGGGTGAACCACTAGTAATTATCATTTTGATAATCCCCTTCACCTACTATCGGGTTCGTCGTAAAACGCCTTATACTAAGATTTTCATAATCTCTTGAAATGTCTACAAGAATATCCCGGTATACATACACAAGACGATTAGATTCTTGAATACAAAGTAAAGGGAAATGATCCAAGTTGGCGCACTGCGCACTTCAAAGATATTGTATTTCAAAGTATGTATGTGATCAGCCTATCATGTTCCAAAATCCAATATCCGTGCACGCCTACGGGAACTGCTAGCCGAGAGGTCAGACTCAAACATTTCTAAGCTCCTAACAAGGAGAGCTATGACAGCAAGGTTGTATTCATACGTAGGGGTGGACTTTGCAAAACGAAAATACATGTGAGCATCTAACGGTAATATTATGTCTGAAATATTACCTCATCACATCACACATGATGCAGATCTTTGAATTGCTGGTATGTAAATCCACTGTGACGTAATAGCATCTATATAAATCTACTGTAAATAGTATAGAATCACTACTATATACTACTATATAATTTATCTATAAAAATAAATAAATAATTATGGCAGGACATTTCACACAGCGCTATCTAGTCCCAAACTAAGCAGAGCTTGTACCTACTATGGGAACCAGATAACTGATAGAATACTTATATTTTTTTTATAAATTACATACTTATAATTATATGGTTTTTTATAATTATAATACTTAATAATATATTTTTTATAACATTGCTGGACATTTCACACAGCGCTATCTAGCCCCAAACTAAGCAGAGCTTGTACTATGGGAACCAGATAACTGATAGAATATTTATATACATTTATTTTTGTAAATGCATACTTATAATATATAGAAAAACATCTAGACCCGGAACAAATATCTGTAAATCATGCAAACATTGATTCCGCGGCGGGAATCGAACCCGCTACCTCCTGCGTCTCAGCCGGCTATTTGCCCACTTTACCACGGAGGTGGTAAAGATATAAAGATAATGATATCATTATTTGTATAAAGATTTTCATGTCTCCTCTTCTTTCTGCGATGATGTAAGACCATTATTAATTATTTATTTACCATTAAATTAAAACTTTTTAAAACTTCGAATAATACGTATTATTGGTATAAATAGTTTTTGCGGAATCGACAGCCAATAACGATTGTCTTTCTTAAAAAAAATATTGCCAAAACAATACCGGATTATTTAAACCCCGACGTAAAAAGAAAAGTGGTTAAATAAGTTGGACGCCTGTGTCGGTCTGTCGCATCGTAATTCCCAAATAGATGAACTGAATCGGACGTGTTTTTTTAAATAGAAAATAAGTTTAACGGGGACAGTTTTTAGCTATCGTAATTTTTACGGGTCGAGAGTTTTAAACTTTGAATTTGACTTGTTTCTTTCATGTTTTTTGATGCGTATAAGTGATGTATTCTTACAGCCGGCATTAAATATAGACATAACAATATAGACATAATAATAGACAAACCTATAACTATATAAAATAGAACAAAATATAAAAAAGAAATAATAGTTTACAAACTTTAGAAATATACGTGAAAATAATAACTATACAATATAAGAAAAGGAAAAACAAAACAAGAGGTAGATAGATAGTTACTTTAACGTATAGATGGCACAAGAGGCAATTATCCGCTGACTCTTTCGTCCAAAGCTTGTCCGCTAAATGTGCGCAGTCCTCACAAGGCCTATATACGAAATACAAACTTGCAGAATCTGCGAAGTCTTGTTAACATCCCCACGTTTAACGAAAGTTAACCGTTGAAATTCAGGAATATGTTATCCTGAAATGCACGTACAGGCTATTCTGGAGGTTTCCTCGAAACTTACTGTAATTACTTCGATCGATGTTCTGCAGCAATTAATATTGCAGTTTATGTTAATGAGTGCATGATGTTTAACGAACTCGAAGCATTCAGACATGTTGTGTGATAATTGGTTATGAATTACTTTTATAGGAATACTAACAGTTTCCCGCGACTTCGTACGCGTTGCACTACTAAATGTGTAGGTAACCTAGAAATAAAGCTAAACTCGCTGATGCAACTTGACTTGACACTCCATTTTTATCCCATGGGACGTGATTTATGGGATAAAAGGTAGTCTATATGGCAATCCAAGTTATAATCTACGTATATACTAAATGTCATCAAAATCGGTTCAGCCGTTACGACGTGATTGAGTAACAAACAAACAAATAAAGAAACAATCATCCAAATTTTCACATTTATAATATTTGTGTGATAATTATGTAGAAGAAAAGATGACCTAAGGGAGCCGTTGGGTGCCGGCCGCACAGGATTAGACACTCTGGTGATCTATGGGTCTATCTATGTTCAGCAGTGGTCGTCTTAGGTCTAATATGATGATAATAGTAAATAAATAATAAATATTGCTGGACATTTTTTCATTGCTTGTACTATGGGAACCAGGTAACTGATAGAATACTTACATACTTTTTTTTTGTAAATATATACTTCAAATATATAGAGAAACAACCATACCCGAAACAAATATCTGTAGAACATGCAAACATTTCTTCCGCGGCGGGAATCGAACCCGCTACCTCATGCGTCTCAGCCGGCTATTCGCCCACTGCACCACGGAAGTCGTCATGATGATGATAATGATGTAAATAATGTCGTTTTAATAAATAAATAAATAAATAAATATTACTGGACATTTCACACAGCGCTATCTAGCCCCAAATTAAGCAGAGCTTGTACTATGGGAACCAGATAACTGATAGAATATTTATATACGTTTTTTTGTAAATACATACTTAAAATATATAGAGAAACAACCATACCCGAAACAAATATCTGTAGAACATGCAAACATTTCTTCCGCGGCGGGAATCGAACCCGCTACCTCCTGCGTCTCAGCCGGCTATTCGCTCACTGCACCACGGTGGTCGTCATGATGATGATAATGATGTAAAGTAAATAATGTCGTTTTAATAAATAAATAAATAAATATTGCTGGACATTTCACACAGCGCTATCTAGCCCCAAATTAAGCAGAGCTTGTACTATGGGAACCAGATAACTGATAGAATACTTATATACTTTTTTTTTGTAAATACATACTTCAAATATATAGAGAAACAACCATACCCGAAACAAATATCTGTAGAACATGCAAACATTTCTTCCGCGGCGGGAATCGAACCCGCTACCTCCTGCGTCTCAGCCGGCTATTCGCTCACTGCACCACGGTGGTCGTCATGATGATGATAATGATGTAAAGTAAATAATGTCGTTTTAATAAATAAATAAATAAATATTGCTGGACATTTCACACAGCGCTATCTAGCCCCAAATTAAGCAGAGCTTGTACTATGGGAACCAGATAACTGATAGAATACTTATATACTTTTTTTTTGTAAATACATACTTCAAATATATAGAGAAACAACCATACCCGAAACAAATATCTGTAGAACATGCAAACATTTCTTCCGCGGCGGGAATCGAACCCGCTACCTCATGCGTCTCAGCCGGCTATTCGCCCACTGCACCACGGAGGTCGTCATGATGATGATAATGATGTAAAGTAAATAATATCGTTTTAATAAATAAATAAATAAATATTGCTGGACATTTCACACAGCGCTATTTAGCCCCAAATAAAGCAGAGCTTGTACTATGGGAACCAGATAACTGATAGAATACTTATATACATTTTTTTTTGTAAGTACATACTTATAATATTTAGAGAAACAACCAGACCCGGAACAAATGTCCGTAAATCATGCAAACATTTTGTGAATCGAAACCGCTACCTCCTGCGTCTCAGCCGACTATTCGCCCACTGCACCACAGAGGTCGTCAATATAAATATGTTTTTCCTAACTCTGTTCGATATAATATTAAAATGTATTACTACTCCGTAAAACATTTTAATAATAGGTACATTTCATATAATATTTGTTTTAAGTTTGTGTATTCGCCTACGACCTTGTGGGCTGTTATAACAAGATTATAATCTACACTAATATTAAAAAGAGGAAAGATTTGTATATTTGTAACGAATAAACTCAAAAACAACTAGTCCGATTTTAAAAATTCGTTCACCAAAAGAATGCTACATTATCCCTGAGTAACATAGGCTACCTATATTAAATGTATTACTAGAAAAAATTGGGGATCCCTACTAAAACTTCAAAAATGTAACCCAAGGTGTAAATAACTTAGCCATAAAAAAGTTTAAAAAATAAATGCCCACCTGTGCGAAGCTGGGACGAGCCGATAATAAATAAATAATTCTGAACAGTTCACACAGCGCCATCTAGCCCCAAACTGAACAAAGCTTGTACATATAGGTACATTGTTTTTGCAAATACCTACTTATAATATAAAGCGAAACAACCAGACCCGAAACAAATATCTGTAGATCATGCAAACATTTGTTCCGCGACGGGAATCGAACCCGCAACCTTCTGCGTTTCAGCTAGCTATTCACCCACTGCGCCACGAAGCTCGTCACTTATCTTACTTATCGAAAAAAATTAAATGGTCGACAACGGCGCGGCGTAGCGCCTTACAAACGACCACAGGCTACAGTAACCACTTACCATCAAATGTACCGTATGCTTGTTTGCTTAGTACTTATAAAATAATAAAAAATATGAATATTACTTAAATTCAAATTATTATATGCATTAATATTACTATATGCATAAATGTTTATTTTACAACTCATATATCATATCAGGCTCTTAGCCTGGACCTCTTGCATATCCTGTTAACATCAGTCATATAAACATATGATTATTATTATTTATATCATATTTTATGAATATTGTTAGATTATTTCCTATATTCACTAGGTTATTTGAAATTTACATTCAAATTGGTTATGTAAATAAACTAACGTCCTACAAAGGAGTATTATGCATTAATTTTGTAGGTGCATCATAGCAAATTACATCGTTTGATGTCTCAGGCAGCTAATTAAAGCGAACCTCGACCCTACCTCTGCTAATAGGACGAAAGTAATTAGTTATCGCAAGGAGAACTACACTTGAATGTCTATAATTAAGAGTAAACAGTCGCGAAACGAAACTGCTTCCTACCTGAGGTTGTCTTTAGGATTCCTTGATTAGCAAGATGCGAGTTTATGCAAGGTTCCAGTTTTGTCTACCTGGCTTCAAATTGCTGATTTTATTTAATATACTAGAAACAAAGTCCTGACTGATTGACATACAACGCATAGCCCTGACCGCTGATCCTACAAACTTGATATTAGTAGGATTTTTTAAATTTACCCCTAAGAGTTAATGGTTTAATCACTAGATTTTAATGATTGCGCCAGGATCGGAGCTCAGAAAACTCCTTAATGGATAATAGTAGAAGGGCCGTGTTTGGGTTCTTTTAAATTGTTTTTGCAAGATGTTTGACGATTTAATGACTACCAGGGTATTCCAATGGAGCAGGAAGAAAGGCGTCCGAAGTACAGCGGCGAATACAGCTAATTTGCTAGGGCATGGATACCGGTTTTCAGTATTACCGAAAAACCGGAATACCGGGCAGTTTTTCACATTTCTGAATACCGGTGTTTGAGTATAAAAAACCGGTTTTTTGGTATTTCTGTAACCTAAAAAAAAATCGCAAGTACGGGCCAATGGCCACGTGTATTCTATCAACATATATTAAGTTTACAGGTACTACTTTTATAGTCAAAGAGTATGTACATATGTGTTTTTAGCATTAGCGCATGAGTGTGCTCTGTATGGCACTAATAATCTATAATAAAATACCATCAACAATAAGAGCCAAAGAAAGCATCATGGAGTTTAAGCATGCCCTCAACAAATTGCTTATAGGAAAAGCATATTATTTCAGTCGACGAATTTTTAGTAGATAAGGATTTTTAATACATTATTTTTTGTTTTAATATTGTACGTCTGAAACTAATAAACTGTGCAAACTTGTGCCTAATATTTAAGACCTTTGTTGTAAAACAGTTTAACAATAAAATATTATTGATTCTGATTCTTAGTTTTATGGGAGTGTAAGTCCCACTTTTTTGAAGTGAAAACTTCTTTAGGCGCGTAGGGCATTTTTTGAGATGGGAAAAAACCTGTATTGTATTTTAAAATCTACTATTGAAAATATAAAAGTATTGTGGATTTTATGGACACAGGGCTGTGTCACCGTACATTACAGCAATTGTGTTCTATTAAATAAACCAGTAAAAACGAAAATGGAGAACAAAAAATTCGATAACGCCGAAAAAATGCCTAAAAAACGGGTAATAAACCTCATGCAAATAAGATCGTTTACACAGGCCGGGGTGGCCAACACGAAAATTAAGCAAAAATCCTGGCGTTTCCATACGACAAGATATATTTCCAGCTGCAAAAAGGCTCTTTCAGGGGAATATGCTAATCTTGTTAATTAGAGGCGTCGCTGTCCTTCCGCCGGCTGTATGGGAGAAAAATACGTGCTTTGCGTCTGACTTATGGCCCACATTAATATCGTCCGCACTTCCGTCGGCTAACCGCCTATTTTCCAGCTTCAATCCGACTCCGGACCGAATCACTACTCGCCGCGCTCAGCTGCTAAATTGCCTCACAAATCTTTTTCTAATGACACCTTCATTAGAAAGCCTTAGCTTCAAAGATTTTTTGTAACCATTCAGAAGTATTTTTCGTCATATTTATAGTACGATACGTGTGAGTACAAAGACAACCTTGCCACCCTTCCTGGCCGTTGTTCCCGTAAATATCACGTGTTGACACCACAAAATGTCATACATTAACTTTATTTAAACAGTGGCAACAGAATAACACATAAATTATCACATAAAAGTAAAATAACCAACATTTACAACCTATCGGAAGGCGAGGGTGCCATCAAACATTCGAACTCGTAACTTTTATATCCAGCGGATAAATAATAGTAAATCCTAGTGTTATACAACGAATTGTATGAGTGTATCGCCGCAAAGCCCCGCAAACAGTGAGGTGAGCAAGCACAAAGCGCACTACTGTAAATCAGAGGTACCCGCGAGAGATTTATGCCCAAATAAAACGACCGCACTGACTCCCGCCCATCGCGCGGAATTATTTCAATTTAACGCCAGCTACGTACGAATCCGTACGATAAATTAATGTAAAGTGTACGCACAAACTATTGGTCCTCTCGTTAGTGTCCACTAATTAACTCGCCCTAATCGATTTTAATGTGATTCGTCAAATGGACTGATTTCAGTCGGTTTTAGGGGTCACCAAAACTAAATTGCGGCATAACAGTTATCTCTCTTTAATGTGCGCAAAGAGTTCGTGTCCCTTTTTGAGCTTATTGCGGAGGAGTGTGAAGTGAATGAATGAATGAAAACACATTATTGTACACAAAATAAACAAAAAAAGAAATACAAAATAAATAGAAAGCACAAAGCAACTAGTACAATGAGCGGTCTTATCGCTTAGAAGCGATCTTTTGCAGACAACCTTTGGATGGAGAGGATTTTGTTATAACAAAGATATTGGTCGAGTATATATATATATATATATAGATACATTTAAAGTATAAATTATAATATAGTTAGAGATTTGGCATTGTTAAAGTTTACATGGAGAAGGAAAATATTATGAATACCTACCATAATTCAAAATATTTTAAAATTCTAATTTAGACCATTGAGCACGGGCAACTATATAGTTCAAATACATAACGGTCGTTGTTTAATATTCAGCTAAAGTTTATACACTTTTCATAATATAACTCTTCGTAAAATAATCGATTACGAATATTATAGATTAAAAAACATGCAAAATGTAAATGGTGACCTTTGTATCACAACATGCCAGGCACTTCTTATGTAAAGAGTGAGCTAATAGTATCGTTTCACATTTTAATTTAGACATAATGTTTATGAATATAGAGTCTCCCAGGTCACAGAGCAGAGGCCCCGGAGTATGCCCCTAGTTCAAACAACACTTGGAAACTATGAGGTAAATGAGGGGTCTCGAGTCATTGACCTTGCCTAAAAGTAGCTGAAATGACACATTAAACAATTTTATCTTTAAACAAGGAAGTATTTTTTCCATTTAATGTAGTTAGGTATTACATTACTTAC
Source organism: Philereme transversata (assembly GCA_963924445.1). Lineage (NCBI taxonomy): Eukaryota > Metazoa > Arthropoda > Insecta > Lepidoptera > Geometridae > Philereme > Philereme transversata. The sequence continues at coordinate 14,973,373 of OZ004353.1, forward strand.
CACTTTTTTTATGATTCTGTGAAGGTCACAATAGTGTTATTGTGAGTGCAATGGTTTAGGCTAAGTTTTAAAATGTTCTTGTGTGCATAAATTATAATTAGCTGCGTTAAGTACCTATGAAGACTGCTTACATTTTAAAAACACAGTTAAGTTGTTACTTTTTATATGAACGTGTATAAGAAAATAGGTAGCAACCTAAAAAGAAATAACAATTCATTACTCAACATATTTTATTTAGTATCTAGTGAAAAATTTACTAGCTTTTCGGATTCAGTCCATAACCTTTTTGCTAATTCCATGTCTTGAGATACCTTCGAAGGTTTTTTTTCGCGACAATCACTGAAGTACTTCCCACTGACGTTATTCAAATCCGGGGAAACCGCCAAGAATATGGACGTCTGAGCGGCTTCCCAAGGGGTTTGGAACACAAAACCTATACTTTTTTCTACAATATTTCTAAGAATTTCACTAGGAATATTTCTAAATATGTTAGTTGCAGCTACTCCTGGATGTAGGGCATTGACCGTCACACCAGAACCCTTCAACCTTTCACTAAGTTCTAAGGTCATCAAATTGAGAAACAATTTGCTATTAGCGTACACTAAATAATCACTCCAGTACTTCTCCATATTCAAATTATCAAAGTCCATCTCTCCATACTTGTGTACCATCGACGATACGTTAATAATACGGCTAGGCCGAGACGATTTCAGCAACGGCAGCAACAGACACGTCAATAAGAAAGGCGCGAAGTAATTGACCTGCATTCCGACATGCATCCCGTCCGCCGTCTTGTAATTCCCCAAGCCGCCGGCCCCGGCATTGTTAATGAGAATATCGAGACGTTTCTCCTTTAGTACAACCTTATTACAGAACTCTCTGACCGAAGTGAGTGAGGATAAGTCGAGCTGATAGCAGTGAACGTCTTCATTACCACTGGCTTTGACAATTTCTTCCTTAGCAGCGTTACCGCGACGAATGCTGCGACATGCTAGAATAATCTTCGCACCACGTAATGCCAAGTCCTTTGCCGTCTCCAGTCCTAGTCCACTATTGCCACCGGTCACTATCACAACTTTTCCAACCATGTGAGCACTCGACCGGCAAATGCCGACGGTCAACTTCTGATAAACTTTAACCGTGATAACTATAAATACCACGACTGCAGTCAATGTCCATAGAACCATTTTGTATTTTATTTGTATTTTCCTATGATTCCGGATCAAGCACTGGTGATGTGTAAGGAGGTCACAAGAATGATGATAAGCGGTGATAGTGCCTCGTATCCATGAGTTTATCGTAAATAAAGATGCGTCTATTATATTTTAGGTATTACATTGTAATCGCGATTAGTCAGGAAACGTTCGGCGCACGTACGACGCGGGCGATACTAACTAGTTGCCAAACGTGCGCACGCGCGGCTAGTTGACGGAATTACGTAATTTGTCATTGAATGTGAAGAGTTGAGAGATATAGAAACAATTTCAAAACAAGTTTTGAATGTTTTTGATTCACTTAAAAATTCAAAGAGTTTGTTGCCATTTAGTAAAACTACAGAAAAAAATATGTTAAAAAACAAAATTATAACTTAGTATTCGATTTAAATGTAAATGCTTTATATTAAAAATGTACTCTCCTAAAACACTCCTAACAAAGAAAATGGGTTTTAAGCTGAGACGAGGTTATAAGAGTTTGACAGGTATTACAGCGCCTGTCCTTCATCCAGCTCACGCAATTTATCTACTATCAGGCGCTTTAATAATCATCTTTTATTGATAAAACTAGTTGACCCGGCGAACTTCGTACCGCCTTGACATGCATGTGACGCGGGCTGTCAATATACGTAGGCCATCATTATCTGCATCAATGTATGAGAAAATGATTTTTTTTCATTATATCTGTTTGCGTGATTTTTTTTTATATTTAATAGTTATTCTGCTATTCGGGACCGAGACAAATACAACAAACAAAAAATCATCAAAATCGGTCAAGCCGTTCTCGAGTTATGTTCGTTAGTGTTCGAACAAACCCGACTTTGTTTTATATATTATTATATAAATTTTTTTTTTTCAACCTATATCATCCCACTGCTGGGCAAAGGTCTCCCCCACTGTCTTCCAGGACTTTCGCTCGCGTGCCAAATCCCACCAATCTGTCTCGAAGGCACGCCACGCCAGCGTCTACTAGGCCTTCCTCGGCGCCGTCGCCCGTCTTCAGGCACCCACTGCGTGACGATCGTTGCCCATCTGGCCGGGTGCATTCGTCTTACATGGCCCGCCCAATCCCATTTTAGCCTGGCAGCCTTATTTCCTGCATCATAAATAAATTAAATACGAATAAATATTTTTACTACAATTATTCATACCCTGCTTACTGGACTATATATTGTTTTACTAATTAACGTATTACTACAACTTGAGTTGTTACGTAAAGGGTTACTAGAACAATCAAGTGAATCGAAGTCATTTAGCAATTAATTAGAAATGTTTGACTCAATAATTTATCTGCCTTTAGTTTTATTTACATGAACCACATCAAAAGTCAGATATATTTTGTCGCTCTAATTTCACGAGATGAAATTCACTGAACAATTACGAGTTTCCTTTGAATGTACAGTCGAACCTGTAATATGTAGACGTTTTACCTACATTTGAAGCCATGAGGTCCCTGCCATGGCAATTTGTCGCATCAGGTCACATCAAACGATCTCGTATGTTCGAGTTTGACATAAGCTGAATTAAACACCATATTCCTTCCGAGTTAAATGAGATACGTACTCGATGAGAAATTGCAAAATTTAAAATACACTGTAATTTTTTAAACTATCATGGTTATGGTCTTGCAGGGAACCCCAATAATCCCCATTCAACGCGTTTTATAAAGAAAAAAGTATGTCACGTTTATTTAATTATGGTAAATATCCCGTTTTAGCTAAAATATAAAATAAGCCGCGAAACATTTTAGAACAAATACAAATACAGATGTTTTTAATTCAATAACTTGTGTTAACAATAGCCTAACTAGTAGTAGAACAGGCCCACTTCTTCTTAGCGTGTCAAGGTTCTACGTTTTAATTTAAACTATGTTGGACAGGTGTTTGGCCACAACAATAGCATTAGGCCCACTGAAACTGCAAGTACCAGTAGCCAGTAAATGTACCTTTTGACCGTCGAGTTAATTGATCGAGCGAAGCGAGATCTCCTAATCAACTTGGGCAAATCGGCGTTGTATGTATGTATGTATGTTTGTTTGTCCAAGGATAACTTTCGTAGCGTTTATCCGATCATCATGAAATTTAGTACATAGGTAGCTAAAAATATTTGGGGGTTGTTGAGATATTGGGGTGTAAGAGGGGTAAAAAAAATTAAAATGAGACTATTAGATCAAATGGGACGTCAAATAAAAGGTACTCATTACTAAATTTGAACCCCGTTTTTATTTTTAATTTAACTTTTGTAGTTTTTGAGTTATTAGCCATAATAAAAACAAAACTTTGACAAAACTCACAGGGTACACCAGTGACCCCACAATGCTGAAATTTGGTATGCGTGTAGCTTTAGTGACACAAATATAGGCAAAAGTCTGAAATTTAGAATAACTGCCAGTTGTACCCCAAAAAATAACCAATTAACAAGAACCACCGTTACATCTAATTTGAATGAAACTGTAGGTCAAGTAGGTTGGTTATGCATTTCGTGGCACCAATTTATTAATCAAAGATTAAAGCCGGCATGCACAAAGATCACTAAACGTATGTAGCGACTAACCATGTTTAAATTTGAAGTATTTGTATGATTTGAGAACCCCTTAAATTATATTTAGCCACTAAATACGTTTAGGCATCGTTGTGCAAGTCGTCCTAAGAATAATATTTATTTTGAGAGATTCGCGAGATCTCAGGTCGGGGCGAACCACTAGTATTTTACACGCCAACTTTAATTTCAGTTTTGCTGATATCGAGTAGGTATTAATAGAAGTATAGCGAGTAAGTTAAAATTGATTTTAGAACATTCAATTGACATAATTAGGTCTCAGATAAGTAACTACTTGTGCTCACCAAACCTATCGACTCGTAACTAAATTGCAAGTGGGTAAGATTTAAAGCCTTACTTCTTATATAGCTATTTGGATCAGTGGCAATTGCTTTATAGTAAAAGTAAGGCGTATGAAGTTGCGGGTTGCGCTATTGCTGTGTTATAAAGAATTTCTGCTACCTCATTTTTAGCTCATTACCAAAATTGTTACAACACTACCTACCTATATACAAAATTTCACGATAATCGGATAAACGCTTCGAAAGTTATCCTTGAATAAACAAACAAACATACATATAAACATACACCACCGATTTGCCCAAGTTGATTTAGCGAGGCTCGATCAAAAAATGCATTTTCATTTCTACTTTAATTTAATCAGAGTTTTAAGTCTTATACCTAGAGTCCCTTTATCAATCCCAAAAAAGAATAGTTGTATCTATTTTTATTTCCAGAAATAGTGAACCTGTTGAACCTTTTTCTTTAATGTTTATTTAATGAGTGGTTTTGTCATACAGTGACCAATGTGGCTCACTTCCGTACAAAAATGATACATATATAATCTAAATATATAAAACAAAAGTCGGGTTAGTTACACCATTTATATATATACATAGCTCAAGAACGGCGGGACCGATTTTGTTGATCTTTGATTTGTTGGAAAATTAATTTTTTCATACATAGATGCAGCTAATGATGGCCGATTGCAAATTTTACCGGCGACGTACTTTGGCAGCCCGCGTCATATGCATGTCAAGGCGGTACGAAGTTCGCCGGGTCAGCTAGTAAATATTAAAGACAAAAACCTACTAAGATAAATCCGATGTCAAAATAGGTAGGTATCGTCTACAACTATTTATATTCAATAAGTTTTTTGTTGAAAAATTACTTTTTCAATACAAGCCTTTATGAAATTCATAATCAGAACCGCAAGCAGATTCAAATGAGCCCGAACACTAGTTGCCCACTACAATCCATTCGGAAGTTCCGTTGTCTACCATCCGTCTCCATCGCCCACGTCCATCCCTACCATTATATGGCACTGTCACCAAAGTTATTCCAAATTTAAATGTATAAACAAAATTTCGTGTCTGTGCTGTTGAACGTTGAGGAGTTCTTCCTTGGAATCCCACCCTGACTATCTGGAACTGGAAATTTTAACTATAATAATTAAATGCGTACACAAAATTTCGTGTCTCTGATGTTGACCGTAGAGGCGTTCCTTTGTCTGGAGCCAATCCAGGGTGTAGAATCAGGTCATGCATATCATAAAACTGCATTGTCATCGGAACTGAATCAACATATCAAATTTCAACTCCGTAGGATAACAGGAAGTGGGCTAACAAATATTGCTGGACATTTCACACAGCGCTATCTAGCCCCAAACTAAGCAGAGCTTGTAGGTACTATGGGAACCAGATAACTGATAGAATACTTATATACGTTTTGTTTTGTAAATACATACTTATAATATATAGAAAAACACCCAGACACGGAACAAATATCTGTAGATCATGCAAACATTTGTTCCGCGGCGAGAATCGAACCCGCTACCTCCTGCGTCTCAGCCGGCTATACGCCCACTGCGCCACGGAGGCAGTCAAACTAAATAAACAAACAAACATTGCAATCTAAATAAAAGCTTATATTAATGTGACGTTGTATTAGTTTTCGTGTTCTCCTCAGCAAGCCCTTTCATTTGATACCCATACTGTGATAGTGCAGAAATAATAACAAGTCCGCCATCTTGGATGATCCGCCATATTGAAATTAGAATGAAGTCACATAACTAAGCATGCATTATCATCCAAAATAAGCGTGTTTAACAAATTTCAGCTCAACCGGATAAAGATAACTGATTTAAAATTCAGTTGCAAGATTTCTCCCGGACAAACATAGTATACATACATTGCAAGTTAAATAAAAGCTTGTAAAAATCCATTCAACACCCATACCGCTACAGTTTAGTCAGGGAGTAGGCCTAACCAAAGTACAACAAACACATCCTCTTAAACGCAAACAGCTGCAAAACTCTAATCATGTTTCGGTTTACGCTGCCCGCAGATGTAGTTTGACTAACACCTCCGCTTCCTCAGAAAGCGGGATGCTAAAGTGTAATTGCAGATTCCTACACTATAACCAAACTTAGACCTACATCTTGTCATTGTGACTCATTCCGAAGACACTCCGTCAATACCAGATGACTTACACATTTAAACGTTCACTGCGTATTAAATATAAACGCCGTTTTTGTGGCCTTTTTATAATATATTATAAAGAACGCAGAAACGTGGCTTACTAACATAACGACAAGAGTGCTCGTCGTGTTGTGTGTTAATCTAATCTAATCTCTTACCTCAACATATCTGATTTCGTAATTCACTATAGTTACAAACATTGTTTTATAATGGTGCTTTTGTTGAGTTTATTAATATTATTTACTATATTCGTAGCAGTAAAAGCATATGTAAAGCTAACTGTCGGTATTGTCAAGTGCAGTAAACATCTAGTCGGGAAAGTGGTGATCATAACAGGTGGAAATGCTGGTCTAGGATTAGAGACTGCAAAAGACTTGGCTGACAGAGGAGCGCGGGTGATAATTGCTTGCAGAAACGAGGGAAGAGGAACCAAAGCCCGTGACCAAATCATCGCAGCCACCGGTAATCAACACGTGCAATACCGAAACTTAGATCTCGCTTCCTTAACGTCAGTAAGGAAATTTGCACATGAAATCAACAGCACAGAGAAACGAATCGACATCCTCATCAACAATGCCGGTGTTGCTGAAACAGAAAATGTTAAAACAGAAGATGGCTTGCTACTGGGAATGCAAATTAACCATTTTGGACCCTTCCTCCTAACAAACTTGCTTCTGCCAAAATTGAAAGCATCTGCCCCGAGCAGAATTATTAACGTGTCATCCATGATATACAAAGTAGGGGTAGTCGATTTCCAAAACTTGAATATGGAGAAGGAAACATTCAGCTTTGTACAGTTGTACGCAAATACAAAGTTGTGTAATATATACATGGCGGTTGAATTGGAAAGGCAACTCAAGGGAACTGGAGTGACCATTAATTGCTTACATCCAGGAGTTGTTTATACGAACATCATAAACCATGTTGAAAAACCTTGGGTCAAATATCTTTATAAACCTGTATATAGATTTATTCTAAGTAAATCGTTATGGGAAGGAGCACAGACCACTATCTACTTAGCGGTGTCTCCGGAGGTGAATGGTGTGAGTGGACGATACTTCAGTGACTGCAGAGAAGAAAAACTTTCGAAGGCAGCTCGGGACCCAGAAGTAGCGAGAAAGCTTTGGGAGGTTTCCGAAACATTGGTAAAATTGCGCTGATCTGTTCATTATCATCATCCGCAGCTTAACTTCACCCACTGCTGGGTATAGGCCTTTTTGTGTGTGCTATTTTCCACGGTCCTGTGCCAGCTTCATCCAGGTTCGACCCGCGTTGTTTGCTACATCGTCTGCCCATCTCGCTGCTGAACGACCAACGTTTCGGTACCTCGTTCGTGGACGCCATTCAGTTAGTGCCTTACTCCACCTGTCGTCACCTCACCTTGCCAGGTGTTCTGCTCAACTCCATTCGAAGGTCAAAGATATTGGGAATAATTTAACTGATCTGTTAATAAGTATCAAATTTTTAATACAGTTTAAAAATCCTGTTTATGTTTTTTTTTATTGTTTCATATCTTATTTGTCTTGCGTGTCTATTCATTTTATAAAGGTTATTACTTGTGTAATCCAGTTTAACGTTTAACTTAATCACCCATTTTGTTATTTATATGGCAATGTTATTTCCTTATGCAGCCAGTATGTGGTATGTGTCTTAAGGACATTTCCGCCAAGTAGTGATCTAGAGCAGTTGAGCTCTCTTTATATCGTTAGCAACAGTCTTTAAATAATTTAACTGCGTAAATATTATTTCTGTTAATTTATTATAAGCATTCCCCTATTAAAAATCTACTTCAATTCGAATATATTGTCGTACTGTCTAATGGTAATTTTTTTGTTTTAGGGTCTTGAATTAATTATTAAAATCACTTACAATGTTTACTAGCTGACTCGCTCACGACTTCGTCTACGGTAACCTATCAGAATACAATAAATATTTGTTTTTTATTAAGATGGTTGTTTGTGTTAGGTTTATCTGTAATGTAGGTATAGTTTATAGGTATTATTTTTAATATGTATAAGCATTTTATTTATTATGGTATACATTTTGTCGTAATAATATTATATTGTCACTCAGCGGTGTGCCGCTGTAACTTATAGCTACTGTAGCGATGGTGAAATATATTTACCGAGTTTAATTAAAATTGTAAAGTATTTAATATATTCTTTAATGAATTTTATGAATTATATTTTTTTTGTTCTTAAACATAATTTGTATCTAATACACAATTAAAAACAAATGTATTGCATATTATTTTCATAAAAACATCTTATTTAATTACAAAATTAATGAAGAGTGAGAAGGCATGCCAAATACCCACGTATTCATCGGTTTTAGTATACGGGTAGGCACTGCAACGTTTATTTTAGTACCTACCTCATATAAAACACAGTAAATTTTATGCAAATAATTGCATGGAATTATTTAATCTATACTAATAGTATAAAGCGATTTGATTGTTTGTTTGATTGTTTGCATTGAATAGGCTCTGAAACTACTGGACCGATTTAAAAAAATATTTCACCGTTGGGAAACTACACTATCCCCGGGTGACATAGGTTACTTTCGACCCAACTGCGCAGAAGGAGGGTAATGTTTTTATTGAAAAACTACGGGTGCGAAGCTGCGGATTGGTCAGCTAGTTGGATATAATAAATACCACAGCATTATTGTCAAGGCACGAATAACCAGCACAAAACTATACAAATAATAATAGCATTGTAATCTTATCATTACCCATTTTTACATTGATAGGTTTAGTAGTAAGGCGGCGCGCAAAACAACGCGATGTTTTTTATCACGTTAATTGTTTTTAATATTGTGCTATTTCTTTTCTTGAAAGTATATTGTAAACTAACGTACGGGATAAATAAATGTAGCAAGCATCTAGTTGGAAAGATAGTGATTGTGACGGGTGGAAACGCTGGCATAGGGTTTGAGACCGCAAAAGATTTGGCTGCTAGAGGAGCAAAGGTGATAATCGCTTGCAGGAACGAGGGGCGAGGAACGACCGCAAGAGACATGATAATTTCTGCTACTGGCAATAAGGACGTGTCCTACAAGAATCTTGATCTAGCTTCTTTTTCCTCAATCAGGACATTTGCTGACGAAATCATCAATACGGAAAAACAACTAGACATTCTTATCAACAACGCAGGTGTTATAGAAAACAGAAACGTAAAGTCTGAGGATGGTCTATGCTTAGGAATGCAAATTAATCACTTCGGTCCCTTTTTATTGACCAATCTTCTCCTGCCTCTGCTTAAATCATCTGCTCCAAGCAGAATAATCAACGTATCGTCGATTGCGCACCGATTTGGTAAAGTCGATTTTGACAATTTGAATCTGGAGAAAGAAACTGAGCAGTCCTTTAGTCCAATGAAGTTGTATCAAAATTCGAAGCTGTTAAATGTTTTGATGAATATAGAGTTGGCGCGGCTGCTAGATGGAACAGGAGTTACCACAAACTGTTTGCACCCAGGTGCTGTTAAAACTTCAATCATGGATGAGCTGGTGAAGGATAAACCTTGGATGAAGTTTATGTACATTTTAAGTTACTTGAGCAGGACGGCTTGGGAAGGAGCTCAGACGACAATATACCTTGCTGTATCGCCAGAGGTAGTCTTTGTAAGCGGGAGCTACTTTGCAGAGTGTCAAGAACAGAATACCACGCAAGCAGCAAAAGACACTGAAGTCGCTAGAAAGCTCTGGAAGGTTTCAGAGAGACTAGTAAAATTAAAATCGACAACAGACTGAACTTAATACGTTTGTGTTCATTAAATGATGTAACTAATCTAAGTATTTTTGTAAAAAATCCGTTAGATACAGTTAACAAAAAAATCTTGTAGGCTCTCAGGATATTTATTCATAGTTTAACAAATATATGACTTCCAACCGAGCTAGCGTGACCTCTAGAAAAGTATATCTAAGGACGAAAATATTAAAATAAAATTTCAGCATAGAGAGTAGAAACATTTATTTTGCACGTGGGATCATACCAAATAATACTAATTAAGTTATACTAAGTAAATAGCTGCGGTACAGACTATGGCACACTTACTAAGCGGCCCATTGTGCCCTAGTTCTTACACTCTGAGGGATACTTGTACCACCACAGCTAACGCTGTTGCAGTGGCCAAGTATTGGCAAACAACAATTGTATAATAATATTACATAAGTAGGTACTGAAGAATACTAAATAAAATATAGTTTACCTGTTGTCCTTGATCTATCGTTTTTAATACCAAATCGTTTTTTTTTCATTCTACTCTGTATTATTAGGTAACCTTTAATAAAATAAAAACTATTTATTTTCACATAGATTATGCAAATAGAGGTAATTAGATATGAACAAATAAATGAATAAATAAAATAAACACTTATAATTTATTGACACTGATATCAGGTTTGTCACAAATTATTGTTGAATCCACAGGCTCATAAACTAGTTGACCGAGCGAGCGATGCGTCTCAGTTTCGAGATTGGCCAAAAATGCTTTTGTCCGGCTGTCTGTCTGTTCTCGCCTACAGGTCGCATTTTCAACCGATTTTGATGAAAATTGGCACACAATTTCCTTGAATTATTAAAATTTTTAGCCAATCACGATTTATGATTGGGGGGTAAATAATGTAACTAAAGGGGGGAAGTTTGCTGTATAGTTATATATGGATGGATTTCAATGTTTAAAATTTTTTCGGAAAATTTATACCTACCTATATCAATCAAACTACGCAGTCCTCTCTGCCTTCACGAGACGAACCCGTACACACCAAATTAGACCTCCTAGGACTAAGGGAACGCGAGTAATCGTTAAAACTTATACGAATATTTTGCTCACAAGTCAACATAGATAAGCCTATTGGAAAATTTGAGTACCTGAAATTCGATTTAAAATTGGACTTTCTTCGTTAATTTTGTTACGCAAATTTCTTTTAGGGCTTGGGACGCGAGGTCTGCTGTTCTCACAGAACTACTAGTATAAACTGTGTTTCCGGAGCCAGTGGCTTTTCCCATCTAATGCTACAATTAAGTTACATAAGGATTGGTGCGTGAAATGCATAATGTAACGTAATATTGAATTAATTTAGCAACATTATACCGACCGACGCGATGCTGAGTACCTATAAAACAATATGCAAAATAATAATATAAATAATAAATATCGCTGGACATTTCACACAGCGCTATCTAGCCCCAAACTAAGCAGAGCTTGTACTATGGGAACCAGATAACTTACATACTTTTATTTTTTGTAAATACATTCTTAAAATATATAGAAAAACACACAGACATGGAACAAATATCTGTAGATCATGCAAACATTTGTTCCGCGGCGGGAATCGAACCCGCTACCTCCTGCCTCTCAGCCAGCTACACGCCCACTGCGCCACGGAGGCAGTCAAAATAAAACATAAATGCTAACTAAAATATAGATAACTAGTGGTTCGCCCCGAACTGAGATCTCGCGAATCTCCCAAAATAAATATTATTCCTAGAGCGACTTGCACTACGATGCCTAAACGTATTTAGTGGCTAAATATGATTTAAGGAGTTGTCAAATCAAACAAATACTTCAAATTTAAACATGTTTAGGCGCTAAATACGTTTAGTGATCTTTGTGCATGCCGGCTTTAATCTTTGACTAATAAATTGGTGCCACCAAATGCATAACCATCCTACATGACCTACAGCTTCATTCAAATTAGATGTAACGTGCGTTCTTGTCACTGGGTTATATTTTTTTGGGGTACAAATGGCAGTTATTCTGGATTTCAGACGTTTGCCTATATTTGTGTCACTAAAGCTACACGAATAGCAAATTTCAGCATTGTGGGGTCACTGGTGTACCCTGTGAATTTTGTCAAAGTTTTGTTTTTATTATGGCTAATAACTCAAAAACTACAAAAATTAAACTAAAAATAAAAACGGGGTTCAAATGTACTAATGAAGACCTTTCATGTAACGTCCCACTTGACCTAATAGTCTCATTTTCTTTTTTTTTACCCCTCTTGAACCCCAATATCTCAACAACCCCCACCCCCCCATATTTTTAGCTCATTGAGTCACATCAAAATTGTGCCATCATACCTACCTATATACCAAATTTCATGATGATCGGATAAACGTTACAAAAGTTATCCTCGGACAAACAAACATACATACATACAACGCCGTTTGCCCAAGTTGATTTGGAGATCTCGCTTCGCTCAATCAACTATATTATAGCTGTTGCCCGCGACTACGTACGCACTACACTACTAAATGCGTAGGTAACCTAGAAATAGTAAATAGAAATAGCTAAACTCGCTGGTGCAACTTGACTTGACACCCCATTTATATCCCATGGGACCTGATTCATGGGATAAAAAGTAGCCTATGTGTTAATCCAGGTTATAATCTACGTACATACCAAATTTATTCGAAATCGGTTTAGCCGTTACGACGTGATTGAGTAACAAACAAACAAACAAAAAAATAAATAATCGTGTTATGTCAATAAAAAGTAGCCTATTTCTTAACCTAGGTATAACCTATCTGTATAACAAATTTGATCAAAAACAGTCAATCCGTTTAATCATGAAAACGTAACAAACAAACAAGAGACAGTTACCTTCACATTTATAATATTAGTTAAATAGTATGGATACAATAAGATTGAGATATAAATTATAGAGACCCTGAAACCCCCTCGATGTTGTTATCTGGAGTCTATCGATGTAATGTAGGTACATAAGATAAACATAGATTATTATACCAGAACATCTGTTGTGTATGCCATTTATTGAATTTACCAGTTTACATTATTTTCAAATCATCAATCATGCGCAAAGTTAGCTTGAAAAATAATCCTTTCTTTCAAAGTTCCGCTAAAAATAGAAAAAAAGTTATACAAATAACACTCAAACAGAGCAGTATTGAAAATATGGAACATTGGCGACTCGGCGAATGGGTATCAAAGTTTAGAACCAAACTTTGGTCGGTCGAAATTTTAAATTCAGTCAGTTGAAGTTTCACATCACATTCAAAACTTCGTACCAGTTTTATACACAGCAAGTATGGAGAAAATGAGTGGAACTCGCTACCGGCGGCGGTGTCTTTATTTCCGGACCATTATAATATTGGACTCTACAGTACAGGGTAATCAGAATCTTTCTTCGACCACACTGACACCGTTATCACTTACCATCTGATGAGTTAAAAAACTACCGAGCCTTGGGTATAGTAGTCGTATAATATGGTGTGTAACATTTGACCACCGCGCGCGCTCTTTGGTCAAATCAAATAGCGCGCGCTTCCCCGGTTTCCTGTTACACATTTCCATCCCTTTTGCCAAAATCACTTCCACAAACCGAGAGAAAAGATGTTACACATCAAAAATAACTAAATAAAGAGAAGTTACTTTTTAAACATGCTTATAAGTCAGTTTTACTAACTTATAAAATAAAGAAATCGTTGAGTAAAGTTCGTTATCTTCAATACTTTGGCTAGTTACTTTCCCTCCAGGACCTATTCGTTCTCTCCAACCAAAAATGATTTACCTAAAGTAGTTTATAGTATAGTATACTAGCTGCCGCCGGCGGCTTTGGACGTGTGGTTTGTCATCAAAAACATTACCCTCCTTTTCAGTCGGTTAAAACGTAATATTTTTTAAACTTTCGCGATCATTGTACATAATTACTGATTAAAACGGGTATTTTTCTTATGTATCTTATGTATATATGTACCTTTTTTATTTATTATCCCGACGTTTCGGTTGTGTTGCAACAGCCGTGGGCACGGGCGGACTGGAGTACTTGGAGCTACCGTCGAGAAGAGAAGACAGCTACAGTAACTACCGTCACTTGGTCTTCAGACTTAGAAATGTCCTCATTCATATTACGATACACTACACTAACCGTAGCTACGCACTGAGACGACCGATCATGACGCGCACACCTAATAATCACCGGGATCCAGGGCGCTGAGAGTCTATAGCCATCTTCCCGATTGAAATTTGGAAAAAGTAGCCTATTTTCCAATCCCAATCTAACAAGTATACCTAATTTCATCGAAATTGGTCCAGTCGTTTAGTTGTGAAAATTTAACAAACAGACTTTCAAACAGTCTTATTTTAGAATTTACAATATTAGTATGTTTAAATGATTGTTTCATGGCTGGTTCCTATATCCGTCGGCACTCAGCCACGACTCGTTTCTCCTAGAAATCATGTCAAAAGTTTGACACTAGTTTGACACTTTTCCAAGGAGATACGAGTCGTAGTCGGTTACCGACGGATACCCGCCATTAGAAAGTTTAATCAATAAATAATAACTAATAGAAAACTTGTAATATCTCCGTGAAAGAGGTCGACAGTCATAGATCCTACATATTATTTATGTACTTTTTATAGGTTTTAAATGACGCCAGTTACGACTTTCTTTTTGGTATCTATGATGCTGGCGTCAAGTCATGTCAAAGATTTAAAAGTTATTTTATGACATCAAAACATTATCTCAAGGAGAAGGTCCTCGTAATTAGATGGGATATTTTTTTTGTGGGGATTACAACTTTAAACATACCTAAATAACCGAAACAATGTAATAATGCCCAAATCATACTTTTGGAGTTGCCTTACTCTCAGCAACGAATGTCCATTTTTCTCCACAACGGACCCGAATTTATTTTACTTTGGAGTTGGCTTACTCAGCTTTTACGTCACTTTTATACTAGTGAACATCGCAGACCTGAAGTTCTACTGGTCTCTAGATGGTTTACAAAAACAAATCGATCACTACATCAAAGTTGTAAGGGAAAAATTGAGACGAGTTCAGATGGATCAAAGAAGGCTAATGACAACTCAAGAGCGGATTGAAAAGCAACTTAAACGGAGCGACCAGTGCACGCGGGTGGTGAATACCTTGAGGCTGGGCGCTGCCGGAGATAATCATAAATTATCAATTTTAAATGACATCACTGAAAATGAAACTTTTCCGCTTCAATGCGTAGAACCACTTGGAGCGAGTGCCACAGCATTATAGATTGGCAACGATAAAAACCCCCAATTTAAAAATACTGACATAGCTGAATAAACGAGAAACATTTTCGGCGATGGACGATGAAATTTCCTTTCCAGTGTTCCGGTTATATTTTCAGCCTTCCGTGCAGAGATTTCGATCGAGGCGGGCACTGTTTCCTAAAGCGACTCGAATACCTTTTATATTTTCATCCGTTCCACCCGGGTGGACTCAAAACACAGTTCAAGAGACAATTAATTTTCTGAAACGGCTTTGCTTTGTAATGCAGATGATTTTAAATTTGCTATTAAATTTGTAGCGGTAGTTGTTTAGTAAGAAGTAGTTGCCTTATATTCGTCAAATCTCTGATTCTTTATTGAGATAGTTCTACATCCAGATTTAACATAATATCATGGCTATAATAATATACATGGCATACATTATCATTGTTTTATGTATTACTAGCTGACCCACCGAACTTCGTACCGTTGACATGCATATGACGCGGGCTGCCAATGCGACGTACATTAGCCCCGGTAGAATTGTCAATCGGCCATCATTAGCTGCATCTACATCCATGTATGAGATAATTAATTTTCTTCATAATTTCTTTTTGCGTAATTTTTCCAATATTTTAATAGTTATTCTGCTATTCGGGATGGAGACAAATACAACAAATTCAAAAACCATGAAAATCGGCCCCGCCGTTCTCGAGGAGGAAATCCGGGAAGCAAGACATTTGGAAAATAGGTATTTAACAAATCTATTGCTGTCGCGCTGTGCCCTATATGCCCTATGTGCGTGCGATAGAGACAACTGCAGGTCGGACTGATTATACCTATTTAAAATAGACGAAATCACTGTTTCGTAGTCCCCTGTTTCCTCCTCCAAAACTGGACCGATTTTAATATTCTTTTCAAATATCTAATAAAAAGGGATTTGCCTATGTTTGTACGTTTCGTTTTTTTTATTTATATTCGTCAAATTTGTTTGCTGGATGTCTGAAAAGGGGCAGTAAAAATTACCAATTTCTGTGACTTTAGAAGGTTCCTAGTTCTTATAATAATTAATTTATGGAGAAAAACTAAACGTAGGGGCATGACCGTGGTACTTGTAGATTGTATAGTAAAAAAATATTTGCTCTAGTATCACTATCCAGAGAGAAAAGAGGGGACTATGTTTGTATGGGCGAAACGCAGCCCAGATTTCCTCTTAAAGATTTAGAAAGTAATAACTGCGTGTTCTCGACGCCTTTTTTGTGCACAATATCTATTATTTCTGTTGTATATTCTGTGATATCAGACACATGGTAGAGATTAATGAAGAAGAGAATAGGGAGAATGCGAGTTCTATTACCTACCCAAGTTACTTTAAACTAACTACAAGGACATTGGATATATTCTGGTAAAAGTGATTCAATGCCTATAACTATACGTATCTACTCCATTCACATATTTACCTAGTAGAGGTCTTCAATACTTACAAGTGTGAAAAAAGCTATTATTTTGCTATAGCATCGAGTTTGTGAAAACATCAACGATATAAACAGAACATACAGCCAACGGATTAGATAATAAAGTTCTGTATTTGCAATACTAAATTTAATAAAAAAAGGATTGTGTGGTTTTAAGAAACCACGGTAAAAGTGAAACTTTGTTTCACATAGACATTTAACTAAAAATTTTCGCTGGCACAAATGAGTAATAGTCTATACACTACACGGTCAGCTAGTGCGAACTATAGGCTCCGCCATATTGGCCTCGGCTGCTCTGACGAGCGCCTTTCACTTTATCCCTACTCCGCGGCCGACCGTCACGCGACATGCAACACACAGACGAAAAAGTTTGAGTAATAAAAGTTTCACTTTAAAATATTGAGGGTTCATTACATTCAGTACATACCTAGGTACTAGTAATCATAAACATTCGACACAAAAATTCTACACGAATCCTACTTTTGAAGCTTAATATGTATTGAAATTAATACATATGTATATTAAAAAAAAAAAAAGTTGTGGAATGCGAACCTCAGAGACCTAACTACAAACCTGGTCTTCCTATGTTAGTTTAAAGAACTAAACAGGTTAATTTAACTACTTCGAGACCAAGACGCAACTGTTTACTCCACTGGGAAACTGTGGAATCTTCTATTGCTGTCGCGCTGTGCCCTATATGCCCTATGTGCGTGCGATAGAGACAACTGCAGGTCGGACTGATTATACCTATTTAAAATAGACGAAATCACTGTTTCGTAGTCCCCTGTTTCCTCCTCCAAAACTGGACCGATTTTAATATTCTTTTCAAATATCTAATAAAAAGGGATTTGCCTATGTTTGTACGTTTCGTTTTTTTTATTTATATTCGTCAAATTTGTTTGCTGGATGTCTGAAAAGGGGCAGTAAAAATTACCAATTTCTGTGACTTTAGAAGGTTCCTAGTTCTTATAATAATTAATTTATGGAGAAAAACTAAACGTAGGGGCATGACCGTGGTACTTGTAGATTGTATAGTAAAAAAATATTTGCTCTAGTATCACTATCCAGAGAGAAAAGAGGGGACTATGTTTGTATGGGCGAAACGCAGCCCAGATTTCCTCTTAAAGATTTAGAAAGTAATAACTGCGTGTTCTCGACGCCTTTTTTGTGCACAATATCTATTATTTCTGTTGTATATTCTGTGATATCAGACACATGGTAGAGATTAATGAAGAAGAGAATAGGGAGAATGCGATGTTCTATTACCTACCCAAGTTACTTTAAACTAACTACAAGGACATTGGATATATTCTGGTAAAAGTGATTCAATGCCTATAACTATACGTATCTACTCCATTCACATATTTACCTAGTAGAGGTCTTCAATACTTACAAGTGTGAAAAAAGCTATTATTTTGCTATAGCATCGAGTTTGTGAAAACATCAACGATATAAACAGAACATACAGCCAACGGATTAGATAATAAAGTTCTGTATTTGCAATACTAAATTTAATAAAAAAAGGATTGTGTGGTTTTAAGAAACCACGGTAAAAGTGAAACTTTGTTTCACATAGACATTTAACTAAAAATTTTCGTTGGCACAAATGAGTAATAGTCTATACACTACACGGTCAGCTAGTGCGAACTATAGGCTCCGCCATATTGGCCTCGGCTGCTCTGACGAGCGCCTTTCACTTTATCCCTACTCCGCGGCCGACCGTCACGCGACATGCAACACACAGACGAAAAAGTTTGAGTAATAAAAGTTTCACTTTAAAATATTGAGGGTTCATTACATTCAGTACATACCTAGGTACTAGTAATCATAAACATTCGACACAAAAATTCTACACGAATCCTACTTTTGAAGCTTAATATGTATTGAAATTAATACATATGTATATTAAAAAAAAAAAAGTTGTGGAATGCGAACCTCAGAGACCTAACTACAAACCTGGTCTTCCTATGTTAGTTTAAAGAACTAAACAGGTTAATTTAACTACTTCGAGACCAAGACGCAACTGTTTACTCCACTGGGAAACTGTGGAATCTTGTTCTGAGAAGATATGTGTGAAGTTTAACGAATCCAGCGACAACAGGAAGGGGCTGGCCTGGTTAAAGTTAAGCAATTAAGAAGAACTCAGGCTAGATTGCGTAGAGCTGGCTCGTTGTTTACCGTACCGAAAACTATCTCCATTACACTGCATGTGTATCTAGCATCTAAAGCACGGCGGGCAATGTTTTGCGACCGCAGCACCGCGCATCGCACGACCCACTACATAACCCAGTTATATTTTGTCCATAGATAGTGAAACAGTTGGCCGGACTCCAGCCGTTTCCTCTGCGGTAAGTTTCTAAATTATTTTCTATACAAAATGATTAAAACGATCTGTTTAGCTGTTTATTGCTTTATTTCACACGAACACACTGTCATACATCCTTAATTAATTATTATTACGCATACGTATCTATAATTATTATCCTATTTGTTCATTTTATACAAAGCTTCAGTTTTAACTAGATTTCTACACAAAAGCAAACATTCATAAATCTAATGTAAGTTTAATATTAAATAATACAAGGGTTTACGGTTAGAAGGCGCGATTTTGTGACCTTAATGTCGGCAAGAAACAATGAACAGTAATAAGGTTAAAACGAAAACTTAACATAAAATTAACAAACACAGCCATTGTAAAGATTAACAAAAATATCACAATTCAAACATAACAGCAATTCAACACTTAAACCTAGTTAACAGTAACAATTCAACAACAAACATGAATTAAATCGTCAACAATTGGTGCATAATGACAATTTTATCCTCGCGCAAAACAGATTTCATTTGGTGTGCTCCATCAACGTGAATGGATGTATGAAAGACTATTGTTTGGTTGAATTTGATTATACGTAAATTAATGCATTTCCCGTTACTTTTCAATTAACAGTTGTACTGAATATGCATAGAAATGAGCGATAATATTTGTATTTTAAAAGCATATTGTTATAATTATGAGGATAAAACAGTCAGTTGGTACACAAATGCATCATTCTATGGTTCTAAACTGAATAAAACCATAAAAGGAGACAAATAATTACAAAACATAATGAAACAAGATCAGGCACTTTAGGTTCTAAGGCACATTGTGATTGTTCCTAACAATGCAAAGAAAAACATAACAAAATACGGTGAAAAGAAAACAATAAATAATGATGGTATAGTCAACATCAAGTGAGAGTCTTACGGAAGCTAAAACAAAAACGTAACGTTTTCTAACAGACAAATCAACAAATATGTTTGAAAAACTTAACAATCCTTGTTTGAGACTTTTATATTATTCAATAATAGGTACTATCTACCCAGTGTCATGAAATTAAAATATCTAATGAATTTCATACTGAAATTACA
This sequence comes from Philereme transversata, assembly GCA_963924445.1. Taxonomy (NCBI): domain Eukaryota; kingdom Metazoa; phylum Arthropoda; class Insecta; order Lepidoptera; family Geometridae; genus Philereme; species Philereme transversata. The sequence continues at coordinate 14,993,478 of OZ004353.1, forward strand.
AAAACAGAAGAGTAAAAGTAATGAGAGAAATCAGTAGCGAATAAGATTATTACGAACGAATAAAATGTGATGTGAGAGAAGTACATTATTTGAATAAGATGCAATTGAAAATTTAAATACAATGAAAAAACACATTATGTAATCCCAAGTGGTGTGAAAAAGTAACTTGTAACATGTATTAACTGATAACACAACAATTCATGAAACAAAAACTTAACGAGAACAAAAACTGAAAATGTAACATAAGATATTCGTTTCTTGAAAAAATTATATCAAACAAAAATTCAACAGCTTACCTATCGAAATTTGTAACAAAAAATAAAAACAGTAAAACTAATTATATTGTTATAAGTACATACCGAATTTTTTACGGAATAGTAACAAGTTAACAGTTTTAAAACTAAAAATCAGGTTCAAATTTAACTGATCAATTTTCCATCTCTGTTCTTGTACCCTCTCAAGAATCAATAATACTTTCAATTATCCGGATGTTTCAGTACAACTTAATTATTGATTTAAATGGGTTTTTATCGCGTATGTACCCTTATGAGTACTACTTGAATAATGCACACACATATTTAATTGAACCCATTCCCCCCTTTTTCAGCAGTAGGATAAAAAACAGGATTTCCTTAAACGTATTTACAATATTATGTATCCAGATTTACAAAACAGAAGTATCGGAGCTAATAATTTACATACAAATTTTAACCAAATTAATCAAACTTTTTAGAGGTGTCTTTAGAGAATAAGATATAACTGAAATATTAATAGTACATATGTAGTACATACCCAGGCATCTAATTGAATTGTGTAAAAATTACAATAATTTAAAAACAACAGGTCCAGCTGATTTTAATATGTATAAACAAAAATCAACGAAAATGTAACAAACCAAACTTTCAAAACTTTCGTGATTTATTTCAATCATTAATATAAATACGGGATATATCACGTACCGTCTTAACGGTGTTTTCGTCCAACCATGTTAATGTGATAAAACGGTAAGTACGTGATACTCGTAAATCCCCTATTTAACCAAACTTAAACTAAGATAACAAAACGGAATTTTCACAAAACAAAACAGAACTTTTGAGAAAAGAAAAGTTACAAAGAATAATATAAGACTTTAGCAAATTTTTTGATGGAAAAAAAGCTTCCTCTAAGTTTTTGACGGAAATGCATTGGAAATGCGACAGAAAAGATATAAGACACGTTAATAAAAATTTAGGTAATAGTTTTATATTTACAATAACTACATATTTACAACACCAGTCCAGCCGGTTTTGGATATATACAAAAACATTAACAAAAATCAACAAATAACAAATCAAATGTAAACGTAATAATATCAGATATCAGCCTATAACCGATATTTCGTGTTACTAAAATGAAAATTTGTACTTTATGTGGTAACGATTTATCAATATTTGAAATTAGAATTGTATTATTCTCATCAATCATCTAGTTTATCGCCATGTTGTGTAGATATATGTATACATATAGTGTTCAAATTGGTCAAAAAAAATAACAATCTAATTCAAATTTGAAACAAATTGACCGTTACAGTCATTGTTTTATTTTTGACAAACTATAAATTATTATACAAAAATTCATGTTATTTCAAAATATAAAAAAAAAATCCATGTTAATTACTGTAATTTGATGCACAACCCAAAATTTAACAAATAACAAATAAACTTGAACACAACGTTAAGAAGTAAGTACGTATTTAATTAGTAAAACCTTGGAGTTGATATTAATTAGATCCAAATAAATTAGTAGGTTAAGGAAAATCAATTATGTCGAAAATGAGAGGTAATGGTTATTTAAATAACATACCATTCTGTTAAAGTAAGTTTATTTTGTGTAGTTCCCGGTGTAAATATATGATTTGAATAACTACATACCTTTTCGGTATCAAAGTTGCATGCTATCAAAACTGTAGAAGGTTAGTTTTTTTTATGTTTTTGTATTATCAGACCAAATTATCCGTGTCTGGTATAATATATATGCAAAGAGAATTTTCATATATTATGCTAAAATCCCGTTAATGGGAAGTAGAAGAAATGTGAGTATAACTTTGGCGACATGGCACGCTTCAAGAGAAATGTTAAAAGGTTTCCACAGGGTAGGGAACGCATCGACAATACCCCGGATGTTGCCGGTGTCAAAAGGCGACGGTGACCGCTTACCATCAGGTGGGCCGTAAGCCTGTGTCCCCACAAAAAACATTAAAAAAAACTTTAGATTGGTGATAATAGACCTGCGTAAATTACTTCTCAGTAACAATAAGTAACAAATATTGTCAACAACAACAGTTCGAACAACAAAACTCAACAAAAAACATGAAACATAACATCAACAAAAACGCCGACCTTAAGGCACATTTTTATGAAATATTTTGAACTATAATGCTCGAGTGTTAACCTTATGTTAGTGAACGTATTTAGCATTCACTGCCTTATACTATTCCTTAAATATTCACAATAAATTCTACACTATTAAATGGTAATCGCGATGAAGTAACTAAGGGGGGTGGTAACGGTAATCCTCCTATTTCATAAGTACTACTTAGCCTAACATAATCCTAACTTTGGGAGTTTAAAAAAGTTCTAAATTCACCTTGGTCTCCTTTGGTTTTCTGCAATCACTTTGGTTTCAAGATCTGAATTCATCATGGTATCCTTTGGTTTCTTGCGATATCTTTGGTGTGAAGATCGAAATGTATTTTAATCATCTTTGGTGTTGAAGCAAGATACAATCTCTCGGATATCCATTGAAAGTAATTATCAGTAGAATACATATTCTTCGTTTTCCGAATTTTTCTTGGTCGAGTGGTATCGAGGGAAAAAACTATCTTTCAGAATCTTTATATTTTGAATCAAATTGATCTAAAACAAAACAATAAACAAAATTAGATTATATTAGTCAATGCTATGTGCTCGAGGAACTGACGGCCGTCTAGGCAGAAGGGTTCTAGAGTGATGACCACGCACTGAAAAGTGCAGCGTAGGACGGCCCCCCACTAGATGAAAAGACGACCTGATAAAGGTTACTGGGAGCCATTGGGTGCAGGCTGCACAAGATCAGTCACTCTGGAAATTTATGGGGGAGACCTAAGGTGTAGCAAGAGGAGCTTCTGCGAAATTGTTTCAATATTAAGTATTGTATTTCAATTAATAGTTTGTAAATCAACTTTGATGACTGTAAAGAGGAAAATGTAACTTACATAAAAATATCGGCGAGAACTATCCACTTCACTATTGTATTAAACTTTCAAAATTTTGCAACACGCAAGGCACTTTATAAACATTTAATTGATAGACTGGAAGTTATTTGCGAAGTTGCGTCCTCGGGGGCCCAGAGGCGGTCCCCCGGGATATTGACTGTAGCTGACTTAATTCGGAAGTGTGTCCGTTTACCAGAGGTGGCACCCTTTTATACGATTCCCGAAATCCCTCCCCTGCAGGCCGTGGGATCGGTCGAACACGTGGGCTCCTTGCGTAAGCGCACACAATGGTGCCCTATTCTTTATCCGCATTGATTTCGACCCCTCGACCATCTTACCGTTATGTCTGTTTACCTGTACTTAGGGGAGAAATCTTGCTCGGTGGGAACTCATGCAATCGCAACTGAAATTTAACTATTGTACACGATAATCATATGATTTATAAGGGTTGGTTGAGTCGTTGGAAGAACTTTCACACGGTAAGGGCGTTTGTTATGCTAATTCTGCCTTCTGGAGGAATCTCTTTGTTTATTGCGCCAGATTTTACCGTTATTGCATAGTTCATATAATACTGTGTGATTAATACACTATAACTGAATGGCTGTTTCCAATTTTATACATGGGTACTATATAATAACAATGAAATTCATAGTGACCCTAAATTTCATAGTACCAGCGATCTACATACTTGTAAAATCACAGAAAGCTTACCATGATTCTAGATATTCACATGTTAAAATTTCACGTTTACCGTTCTTGTAAAAGGTTTAAAATGGAACGATTCCCGCGAAACAAAGCGGAACTCTTTTGGGAATATCGTTATCCTGCGGCAAGCGATTCGAGAGGCGTTATCTCTTATCGTGCTCTCCAGCGGGCCACTATCGATCCGATTCCAGTCTCTGCATATATATTTTACATTGTTATCTAAGTAATTTCCTTTTTGTTTGGAACTTTGAAACATTTATTAAATATCCAAAGCCAAACAAGGCCTACCTAACAACTAACGCGACGACGTGAAGTCTAAAACCGCATAAGCTCATTAACTAATTTAATGATTCGAGTATATGAAAAGTATAAACCTCTATGTTCGTGGCTCCATGACTTAGTCAAGCATTAAATACGAGTTAATAAGCAAAACTTTTTAATTTAATTTCTGAACTTCTCGAGCACGCGACAATTTAAAGAAAATACACCCTCGCTTTCACTTTATAAAGGTGAGTGCCTACTAGTTATGATTACAGGGTATTTGAACAAAAGTCCAAGAGGTTGAACAAGGGAAGTGTAACTTTATACCGCGGGCATACCGTAGCTGTGAGCCTTGTGACTCATTAATTTGCGGGTTCTCACAAAGCCTAGAGCCTCGATTGACTTGCCCCAAGTGTTTTGCTGCCGAACAAAAGGTCTTTTCAGTACCTACGGAGAACGTGCTCAGCTAAAAATAATGAGGTCTTTATTTTATTAATGTTAGAGGGTATAGCTATGCTTTGACTTTACTAACCTTTGCTGAATTATATACGGGGGTCACACTAAAAGTTTTTAGAATAGGCCAGTGAGAAAAGCAGCCAATGAAAAATTTATTAAAATTTTGAATTAGGAACCCTTTGGGAATCTTTAGATGTGTAATGAATTCATATGTCATTTGTTTTTAGAAATTGGCGGCAATTTAAAAAGTGTCCATCGAAACTAAGTCGAAATGGATTTGACTAAAGAAAATTTTTTATCAATGATTTATTACGGCTTTCGTTACTTAACACCAATGCTGCGATAGACTTCTATTAGAATTTCATGACGAAGCCCCATCTCGTCCCATTGTTTACAATTACATAGTTTAATGAGTTTGAACGTGATCGAAGCAAACTCACTGATGCTTGCGAGAAGGACGTCCTTCTACGGCGACTACTGAAGATAACGTGAGTGCAGTGCGGCTAATGACAGAAGCTGATAGAATGGGGACATATCAACAGATTCGGGCAGTTTTGGGCATTGGTATGAGTCAAGTACAAAAAGTCTTATATGAACATTTAGGCTTTGGCCTAGATGGATACCTCATAATTTAACGGAAGATCAAAAACGCCGTCTTTTGAATTGGTGCCGCTCAATGCTTGAAAAGTATGACGGAGGTGACTCAATCGCTGTATATTACATCGTCACAGGTGATAAAAGCTGGATCTATTGTTATGAACCCGAAAACAAAAGACAATCTGCGCAATGGATGTTTCCATTCGAAGATTTGCCGACAAAAGTAAAGAAGGGCAGAAGTCAAGGGAAAACGATGATTGCCTCATTCTTTGGACGGCCGGGTCATTTCGCAACAATTGTCCTAGAAGATAAAATGATTGTTACTGCAGATTGGTATGACAGTCATTGTTTACCAGTTGTCTTGGAAAATGTTAGACAGCAGCGTCCAAGAAGCAGGATCCTCCTCCACCATGACAACGCTCCAGCTCACTCCACCAGACGGACTATCGAATATTCGTCTATCGAAGGTGTGGAGTTAGTGAGTCATCCTCCTTACAGTCCCAACCTGGCACTTTGTGACTTTTATTTATTTCCAAAAATAAAAGATAAATTTAGAGGAATTCGTTTTATGAACCCTGAAGATGCCGTGGCTGCGTTTGAAAGAGGCGTGGAAGAGATCCCAAAAGAGTGGGCACACTGCTTCAGTCAATGGTTCCATCGCATGTGACGGTAGTTAGAAAGGAACAAAGACTGCTTCGAAAAGCAATAAAAATATTAACAGACTATAAATATCAACATCTTTCCGTTTTTTATTTTCTAAAAACTTTCAGTGTGACCCGCGCACTCTACTCAAGGTATACCTTTATTTATGTTCGAGGAGTTCATAAAACTTCACTCTTTATTAAACGTGTTGAAAATTGTTTAGCTATCGATTGTGACTTGTTAATGCTTATAAACTAAAACCTATTTAGTGATACCAATTGTATTCCATGACTTGTTTCGGTAATGCAGAAATTAGTTTCTAGTAATGATGTTATATTATCAGTTATCAGCTAATTGCAGTGACGTCCAATAGTGCATTGTGCAGGAATTAATGAGATAGGTAATGGGAATAATCAATGCTCCGAATCTGACTATAGAGTTGAAATAGTTTTAAAATATCTCAATTTTCTTATAGAGTAAGCTACCAACTCTATTAGAGAAATCAATAGACTTTGGCTACGTCAATTATTGTTAATGAGACGCTACGAGAAGTTCCCGTGCTGTAGAATTTGAATAGAAATTTTAATTGGGAAATATGGCCGTAATTAAAGCTATCAACCTCGTTGTTCAAGCTAGTGATGATTATCTCGAAACGTTCATCAAAAGCTCTGAAATTATGCCCTAAAGCTTCACTACATAATTGAATACCAAAGCCATCATATCTGACTCGATCTCCGGATAGCAGAGCTGTCACGTGATCCGAAAACGGTTCAAAATCATTTCCATTTAGAGAGAGAGCTCAACGGATTCTATTCACTTCATATCTATTAAAGTTGGATACAAATCGATATGTTCAGTGCGGTCGCAGCGGCCAGGTGTTTTCACCGACCGCCCACTTTCTCACGCTTGCACAAATACCAATATGCACAGCTGCAGTAAGCGTGGATATGGATTTAGCTGTAGTATCGCCTTCAGTGCTGTAGCGGTGTTCGCCGGAACTTTCCGATGTCCGATTGTTTTATCGGAGCTGACACCGGACACGGAGGGAAAGTCGGAGGCGAGCTACGTAATATCCTACAAATGAAATTCATAATATTAACTTTGATATATAGTTATAATCATTATTGCACACCAAAAAAAATTGCATCATCAGAGAATGCATATCACACAGACAAAGGTTAGTACAACGGGCGGTCTTGTCGCTAAAAGCGATTTCTTTCAGACTAACTTTTGATGGACTAGATAACTAAAATCAAAAGCACAACAAGCACACATTTGAGTTACAGAAATAATAAAAATATTTCGAAGTACCTACCTACATAAAAAAATCCTCTTTCTATGGGACAATAAAAACAAAGAACTAAAAATTGGTTTTAAATTCGTTTTATGTAAATGTTCAAGTATTTGTTCGTTCGAAGCTCTGTATCGCCTAGAATGATTTTTTTATATAATTCAAAGAACCCTTTGATCACTAAAAAGGGGATATTTACCATGGGTTTTGACTAATTGTGACTTATGGTGGATATCCCCGGTTTAATGAAAATAGTAAAAAAAACTATATCAATATAAACCTAAATAACTCTAAATAACTCTTAGATTTGGATGATGAATAAATAGAGTACGTACCTACTAGAAATTGCAATTTTGATGATTGCGATGCAATCGAAACTACGCCTCCCATCCCTATTGCAATTCATTAGAAATCACCTGATCGTAGTTGCAGATATAGTAGGTTAACATAGCTTTTGAATGCTGACGTAAAATCCAACTACTGAAATCTGAATGAAAGAAAGCATAGTAGCGAAAGTAGCTCTTTCAAGGTAGACACATATCATGGGTACATCCAAAGCTCTATATCACTTCTATTAATTACCTAAACGCGAATATTCGTACGTTCATAATTAAATAACAAAATACTCTCCATTCAAAGGTTGTCTGAAAGAAATCTTCAAAGCGAAAAGGCGAAAAATAAAATATTATAGCATCTTCATCGTTTGTGATGCGCTTAAAACTTTGTAGGTCTATTTTATTTATCAAGATTATTTTTGTTCACAATTTATTTTGTCAAAAAATAACAAACACTTCCTTAACTAATATTAAAAGCATTGACGGCGACTTGCGCAACGATGCCTAATTAGTCGCTAATTACGTTTAGGGGTCGTTATGCAAGACGAGCTGTGTGTTAATTTGTTTTACGTTACTTGTTATTATTAAAGCAATAAATTTAACTTTTCATTCACGATAAAATTGATCGACATTATAAAACTAAGGTGTAAAATACATCGCATTTGTTGAGTTAAATTCAAGCATAAAAATAGTAACAGCTTATTTACGAGCTCAGCTTACTAAGAAATTGTAAGAGCTTACTAAATAAGATTAGCTATTGAAGATTAAATGAGTGCTATGTAGAATACCTCTTAACTAAAGGGCCATTACTGTGTTAAATAACTTACAACACAATTATTAGATACATAGATATAAGAAAATAAGTGCCAAGCAGCATTGCTGTGGTTCGGTTTGAACGGTTGCTGACAAAATTACAGGCACATGAGGCTTTACAGATGTACGAGTATGCTATAGGCATACATCTGTATCTGTAACATCACCCAGGGCACCGAGCTCGGTGGTCACCACTTAACATCAGATGGACCATATGCTTGTTCAACTCCAAAAGAAAAACTGATTTGACTTCTGCGTTTATTTGAGGACCTCTGTTGTGAGTTGGACGAATACGACTGCGTCGCAGTCATTATACTGATTCGGTTCCCGAAGCGGCACAAATGTTTCCATAGTCTGCGAATGTTTGTAACGGTTCTAAGTATTACCATCACCACACAACTAGTGGTTCACCCCGAACTGAGATATCGGGAATAAAAACAAAAATATATTATTCGCAATCTTTGATTATCAAAATAGTGCCGCAAAATAAACAACCACATTACTTGACCTACAGTTTCATTCAAATTACTGGTAACGGGAGTTCATATTAAGTGGTTACCCTTTTTTGGGGTACAAAATGCAGTTATTCTGGATTGCAGACTTTTGCCTATATTTGTGTTACTAAAGCTACACGAATACCAAATTTCAGCATTGTGGGGTCACTGGTGTACCCTGTGAATTTTGTCAAAGTTTTGTTTTTATTATGGCTAATAACTCAAAAACTACAAGGATTATCCTAAAAATAAAAACAGGGTTGAAATGTACTAATGAAGTTCTTTGATTTGACGTCCCTCTTGACCTTATAGTCTCATTTTAAAGTTTTTTTACCCCTCTTGAACCCCAATATCTCAACAACCCCCCAACATTTTTAGCTCATTGAATCACACTAAAGTTGTGCCATCATTACCTACCTATATACCAAATTTGCGATGATTGGATAAACGCTTCGAAAGTTATTCTCGGACAAACATACATACATACAACGCCGATTTGCCCAAGTTGATTTGGAGATCTCGCTTCACTCGATCAATAAAAAAATTGTTTATTTCGGTAACATATAAATAGCTTACGTAAGGTTATGCATTTTAACCAAAAAATACGCTTGTATTAGAAGATACCGCTCTTCTTTAGCCATGACAGTAACATTTATTGTTTGTTCTCAGTAGTTCGATTCATTAGTTCGATCGTCGAACTAGTGAGATTGTTTTTTTCTCATTTGTTCGACCATATAACTTATTTTAAACGAAAAACAAAAAATATTAAAATAAAAGTTTTAAAAGCGCTTGTTCTTCAAAAAGGTTTATATTTGTATACTGTGAATTTTGCCAAAATTTTGTTTTTATTATGGCTAATAACTCAAAAACTACAAGGATTAAACTAAAAATTAAAACAGGGTTGAATGGAATAAAGACTTTCATTTGACGTCCCATTTGATCTAATAGTCTCATTTTCATTTTTTTTACCCCTCTTGAACCCCAATTTCTCAACAACCCCCCAACATTTTTAGCTCTTTTAGTCACACCAAAACTGTGCAATCATTACTTAACTAATCATAAAATTTCACGATGATCGGATCAACGCTTCGAAAGTTATAGGTACTCGTACAAACAAACAAACATACAGACATACAACGCTGATTTGAACAAGTTGATTTGGAGATCTCGCTTCGCTCGATCAATAAGTTACAGAGATCTTCTTTCCTTTCTAGTTATTTGTCGACAAAAAAAATCTTTAATCTCAGTCTTTTACCTAGACAGGATGTGCGGTACGGTGTTATATTTGTCTTGATTTTGAATACAGTCAAAACCGTTTATGGCGACATCGTTTAGAACAACATACCGGTTAAATTGACCAAAATCAAAGGTCCTGGCTGAATGTTATATGACCGCCTTATCGAAAACATTGGTTTTTACGACATTGTTTACTACGACATACCGCATTAAGCGACCACATTTGGTTAATGTTTTCGGAGAATTATATCTGTAGAACGACCGGCTCAGCTGTATTGTAAACAATTTGAATAGGTAACTGTATCCACATCTGGCACAGTATAATAGTCAATGGCTATTATCGTAAAAGTAAACAAAGTCTAGGGTCTTTTGTAATTCTTAGAAACAAAGCACATGCATGCCGTAGCCTCAAGGCCCGCTTCGTCATATCTCTTAAGTCAGTTTGTTACTTATCTTTACACAAGACGCACCAAAACATATTGTTGAGTTAACTGTGAAAATTGTAACATGTCGCAAAAAAGAAAACAAATCAATATCGAAGAAAAATCGCGTATTATTTCAAAGCTAGAGAAAAGAATTCCGGTTGTTACAACTATCGGTTTTTACGACTCAATATGAGTAGTCCCTTCGATGTCGTTATAACAGATTTTGACTGTAGTTCCTTTTCTGTGATGCAGTTTTTATCTGATTCGATTGTAGTCACAAACGTTTGATATACGTAACATTTGACTTGCCATAGCTCCCGAATAAATGCTCCCATATTCCTATACTGCAGTGAACGAGTACATAACTCTCTAACTGAATGTAAAAATTTACTATTCCCATCTATTGTTCACGAACAACAGTTCATAAATTTGAGTTTGAATTCAAAACATTCAATCTTTGGAAACAGTGGAAATGTAATCTGCAATGACACGCCCGCTGTACTCTGTGTCCGCGAGTGTGGCCATAAATACCGCCTCTCTACTAAATAAATGGATGCATTTTTATCCAACTCTATTGATGAATTTTACACATTTTTAAATGGTGTAAAACTTCAGAAATTTAAAAAATCGCATATTTGAAACCAATGAAGCATAGAAACTATTTCTTGGAAATATTTATAAATTTTAAATATTGTCTGCATATATGGATGCATTAGTAAGAACAAGATCGCAATAACTCTTAATTGATGACAACTCTTAATTGTAAGCACCAAATAAAAAATAACTAACCTAATCTTAAAAATTCGCTGTTACAACAATAGTTCTCTTGAATTAACAAATAACTCCTTTTTGAAAATTTGCTCTAAACAATTTAACATTTATTTTATTCAGCAGAACATAAACGTATTGCTTAAATATTCCGTTCCACATGTATCATGCAGCCAGCGTAGCCCTTAAACCCTCCGAGAGCGACTATGCACTTGGTTTGCTACTTGCGATTGCTCTAGTTCCGTTTTCCGCAGGGAATCATTTTCGAAACGTCCGCTTATCCTGCAACACCAACATTATTATAGCCAGTTATATAAGAAGCTATAGATATAGGTACATCTATAGCTTCGGATCATTTAGATATGGGGTATCTTCGATCGTCCACACTTATGAGAACAATATTTTGTTGGTACATCTATAGCTTCGGATCATTTAGATATGGGGTATCTTCGATCGTCCACACTTACGAGAACAATATTTTGTTCATCAATAATATGGCGAGATGACGTGGACTCGTTTGAGCACAATCAGGGAGATTTTTGACTAGCAAGATAAAGGACAGACAAAAAAATTATGACTAGGAAAGTTGTTTTTGATATGAAAAAAATTCACAAGAAGTCAACCCGTAAAATAATAAATACAGCACTCATTAAAATTCCAAAAATTCCAAAGAACAGAATCAATAAGAGATCCAGGTGATTTTTGTTTTGTAAATTCGACTTTACGTTTATGAAAAAATAAAGCTATGCTAAGCCTTTTGAGTTAAAAACATGCTACGACGCACTTTGTTAACGATTTATGGAAAGGTGTCGTTCTACCTATACACTTTTTGAGCAGATTACGTTGGATAGATTTTCGACGGAAGTTTGCGAAGTGCTAAGAGTTCGTTATTATTCAAATAAAACCATTTTATACACAATTATAAAACTTGCAATCAATTGGTCTTGTTTAGGTCTAGGTATTAAATTCTAACTATCAGAGACATAAAGTTTTAGAAGTACGAATTGCAGATTATACTTATTACTGATTACTGCGCCTGGCAGCAAGTTGGAACACTAGCTGGGTGAAGAACGCAGCCAGCTTGCCCAGCACTTATACCATCCTCTTTGCTTAACCTAATTCGCGGGATGAATAGAAAAATCCATTCTTGCACGACCTGGAACAGACAACCTCTGGATCGAGGGTCGGGGTATATATTTTTAAAATTATTGATCGAGCGAAGCGAGATCTCAAAATCAACTTGGGCAAATCGGTTTTGTATGTATGTATGTTTGTTTGTCCGAGGATAACTTTCGAATCGTTTATCCGATCATCATGAAATTTGGTAAATAGGTAAGTAATGATAGCACCATTTTGGTGTGACTCAATGAGCTAAAAATTTTGGGGGTTGTTGAGATATTGGGGTTCAAGAGGGGTAAAAAAAAATTAAATGAAACTATTAGGTCAAATGAGACGTCAAATGAAAGGTCTTCATCAGTACATTTCGATCCCGTTTTTACTTTTAGTAAAGTTTTTGTAGTTTTTGAGTAATTAGCCAAAATAAAAACTAAACTTCGACAAAATTAATAAGGTACACCAGTGACCCCACAGTGCTGTAATTTGGTATGCGTGTAGCTTATGTATCACAAATATAGGCAAAAGTCTGAAATCTAGAATAACTGCAATCTGTACCCCAAAAAAAATAACCAATTAACATGAACTCCCGTTACCTGTAATTTGAATGAAACTGTATGTCAAGTAAGTTGGTTTTTATTTCGTGGCACTATTTTGGTAGTCAAAGATTACGAATAATATTTTTTGTTTTTATGGTAGATTCGCGAGATCTCAGTTCAGGGCGAACCACTAGTATTTAACAGAACCTGACGAGCCTCCTGATGTTAAATGGTCGCCGCCGCCTGTAAACTTCTACAGCAGTCGCGTTGCGTACCATTTAATGCCTTATTACCTCTCTTGAAGATGGTCATGTTGAAGCCCAGCGGGAAAACCTCCATGGGAAGGTGATTCCACATCTTGATGGTGCGTGGAAGAAACGAGCGAGTGAAACGCACCGTGTGAGACTATATATCGTACGTGACTGCAATATGTTGATGAGCTCGTTCGATGGTAGGTAGAAGTAGGAAGCAGGGATTAAATATCCCGCTAGGCCAACACGACTGCCTTACAAATCCTACACAGTTAGTGCTGTATACCAGTTTACATATTTTATGTGGAACGGCATGCTTAAATCCAATCCATTCAAGAGAATGCAATATAAAATATATTTTCTGCTCCTTCCATTTAGAAGCTTTATCCCGGATATCACAAGAGGTTTAGCCTTAGGTACCGTACCGGTTGCATGCAACGATAGGTAAACGTAGAAGAAGCATTTTATTTTCTAACCGTACGGAATACCACATCAAGAGAGATCTAACAATCTGTATCCTAGGTAAAAGACTGAGATTAAAGATTTTTTTTGTCGACAAATAACTAGAAAGGAAAGAAGATCTCTGTAACTTATTGATCGAGCGAAGCGAGATCTCCAAATTAACTTGAGCAAATCAGCGTTGTATGTAAGTATGTATGTATGTAAGTATGTATGTATGTATGTATGTATGTAAGTATGTATGTATGTATGTATGTAAGTATGTAAGTATGTATGTATGTATGTTTGTTTGTCCGAGGATAACTTTCGAAGCGTTGATTGAATCATCGTGAAATTTGATACATAGGTAGGTAGTGATGGCACAATCTTGGTGTGACTAAATGAGCTAAAAATGTTGAGGGGTTGTTGAGATATTGGAGTTCAAAATGGTAAAAAAAATGAAAATGAGACTATTAGGTCAAGTGAGACATCAAATTAAAGATCCTCATTAGTTCATTTTAACCTTGTATTTATTTTTAGTTTAATCTTTGTAGTTTTTGAGTTATTAGCCATAATACAAAACAAAACTTTGACAAAATTCACAAGTTACACCAGTGACCCCACAATGCTGAAATTTGGTATTCGTGTAGTTTTAGTAACACAAATATAGGCAAAAGTCTGAAATCCAGAATAACTGTATTTTGTACCCCAAAAAAGTTAACCAAGTTATATGAACTCCCGATACCTGTAATTTGAATGAAACTGTAGGTCAAGTATTGTGGTTGTTCATTTCGTGGCACTACTTTATTAGTCAAAGATTAAGGCCGGCTTGCACAACGATCCTTAGACGTATTTAGTGACTAAACATTTTTAAATTTTACGTATTTGTATGATTTGACAACTCCTTTAATCATATTTAGCCACTAAATACGTTTAGGCATCGTTGCGCGAGTCGCCCTAAGAATATTTTTTTTTTATGTTTTGGGAAACTCGCAAGATCTCAGCTCGGGGCGAACCACTAGTGTATTATTAGACTGGCTGACGAGAATATATACGAATATGTGAACGATCGGTTCATCGTTAACATAGATACTAAATAAAATAAATAAATAAGTATCGCTGGACATTTCACACAGCGCTATCTAGCCCCAAACTAAGAAGAGCTTGTACTATGGGAACCAGATAACTGATAGAATACTTTTATACTTTTTTTTGTAAATACATACTTATAATATATAAAAAAACACCCAGACACGGAACAAATATCTGTAGATCATGCAAACATTTGTTCCGCGGCGGGAATCGAATCCGCTACCTTCTGCATCTCAGCCGGCTATACGCCCACTGCGCCACGGAGGATACTATAAAGTAGTAAGCAATAGGTGCATAATATTTCTGCCATCAAGCACTTCTATTCATGGATTCTCAGATTATAGGTAGTTTTCCAGTTACACGTATGCTAATATTGCTAATACAGAATACGTTACTAAATGTTTTTATATATACCTATAGTTATATGTTATAGTACCTACGTATGTATTTGTAGTGTAGGTGTACGTTGAACTCTGTCCAATTCTATCAAGAGGTAAGTATGGCCGCAACAATGCGAACACGTCGTCACCCCAGAGAAATACACGTGCAAGGAGAAATGGGATCAGTCTGTGTTTCTCAATATTTTGTAACATTTTAATTCGACGCCTTTTTTTATTCTGGATATATTTTGAATTAAATAGGTATTATTAGGTAGGTACTATGTCATTTTAGGGAAAGCATTCTCATAGACCCCCCACCACACAGGTTTTAATAATCGAATTTGTCACATCATCATTATCATTATCATGGTGGCTTTTTCATGATACAATCTTGGATATAGGCCTATTCCCCGGCGATTTTGTGCCCGTCTCATCCAATCATGTCGTGTATCGTCTGATGTCATCCACCCAGAGATTCGGCGGTTCCTCGTCTCCAGATATCAAAAGATGTGTGGGAAAAGTGTCACAAAAAACTCTTCGAGTTGGTTGGTAAGTTCTACAGATTCGATTTTTTTAGGTAAAGTTATAATAGGTATTGATTTTTGTTTCGGCTTTCAATCACATTGATTGAATGTTATTTCGTTTAACCAATTCAATCAGTTGCCGAATTAGCAAAGATTAATTGCCTGTTTGCGACGATCAATAATGGTTCAAATTGAAACAATAGTGATAGGCATTTGCAGGCATCAGGTCAGGCGGAAGTGATTCGGAAATAGTTGACGGAATATAAACAAAACAGACTGAGTCCGGAGTCCAAAACACTTTCTCATCACTTATGAGGGTTTGTTTGACTCACAACCATAAAATAAATCATTAAGTAACGGTGATTGAAGTCGTAAAGAAACATCTCAATATTTATACACACGATGAGGAGTAAGCACGTGGCGAAATTGGTATCGCATCCTCGTATGAAGAGGAAGGTTGCGGATTCAAGACCGTCTAGCTCGTGATTTTTGCAATGATATTGAAAATCTTAAGTTATAGTAAGCATAGATAATGTCAGGCATCTAAGTATAACAATCTATATCCTCAATCGAGATAAATGTAAGAACGGAGGTGGAGGGGGGAGGGGGGGGGGGTTATTATCCCAGCTGTGGGATCCAGCGTGCTCTATACATTAGAAATAATATTTTCTCTAGGAAATTGTGACAAACTTTGTTCCTACGCTTGATGTTTAACTGCACATATAAAATATATCCGCTTAATAAAAGGACGGCTAGTTCAGAAAGTTAAAGGAAACTTCAATTGAATTTAAACTTTATGCACGTGCTACCTGAGCTTTTATCCAAAGTTTGAATGAAGGGTGGTGAAATGAATGGCTTATAAACAATGTTCACAGCTTCCTAAAGCTTGCTTTTTCAGTAAATTTTCAATTTTAACCTGAATGAGATTGAGAGTACATAATAAATCTTTGTTCATATAAATTATTTCACAACTGAAATATACTTTTACGATACTTTTAGAAATGAATAATAAAAAGATTTTGCCTCTCGGTTGTTATTATGTCAAAAAATCAGCAATAACTTGAAAAATACTTAAATCATGTCATGTCGCGGTCTTCTGCCATTTCACTTCATCTCTCCGCGAGCAATGGAAAGAGCTGAGGGAGGCCTTTACCAGAGAGGGGTTCCAACATCGATATATATATACTACGCACTGGATATCACGATCCGAACACTCACTCTGTTCCACTGAACTGTACTGCAATCCGTACACCTTACTTTAGTGCGGCTTCAACATTCACTCAGTTTGGACGTGTACGGAGCGGCACTAATAATACGAGAATTCGAATCATACTTTGAAACACATAAATAACAATTCAGTAGTCAAGTAAGTAAAATTATTGGTAGTTCAAGTGAATAAATAGGTAATACATAATATCGTAATATCACATTAGAAAAAAAATGTTTATTATAATGCCACGCCATCTAAAATCATTGACTAAAATATACAGATATACCATTACAAAACCGGTTGTAGGTAAAAATATGTCACTGAACGCGGACTTGACGTGGTGTTTTTAGAAAGTGTTTTAATTTCTTTATGTAAATGTTTTCTAGCCAGTTTGATATTTTTTAATATTTATTTTATGTTCGTTCTTTTTAATTTTTAATATCTGTCAAAGGTCAGAAAATATGACGACGTGCGTAATTCCATACTGCAAAATACATCAAGAAGTGTCAGTGAATCATCAGGTGACAGTTTGATTTCAAACTATTGTTAACGTACTTGAACTTAAATAAACGTATAATAATTCATTTTATTTTACTTTTCTACTTTACCATATGTTTAATTATTACACTTTTTACTAATATACATTTTTAAATAGAGTATAAATTCTAATGCAGTTTTGTAGGTACAAAAGCTGTGTCACGTCTGTGGTGTAAAATCTATAGGAACGACAGGTTGTTGCACTATGTTGAAAGGAACGCGTAAGTGCCATGAATTTCATGTCGCTTACAACGTTTTGATCGCGAGTAAATTAAACTCTATAAGCAATCTAGCGCTGCATGTTTTAATATTATGAATAGATCACATAAATAATGTTTTAGCGCTGCAGCAAACTTTAGTTCTAACTCACCAGCATTTGAACAAACTTTTTTCAATAATGTTCTTGTCTATCGGTAGAATATGTCTATGGGTTCTAACAATAATTTAATGTCATATATGTACAAAATGTTACGATAATATTTTTTGTTACGGAATAAATAGGCTTTTATATTTTTATTTATTATTATCTCGATGAAGTTGACTTGAATGTATACATGGGTCATCGAGCAATAGTTTCCCGATGACACAATGGAGCAATGGTTTGGAGTCAGAGTAAAGCCAGCTAGGGCAACTAATAATCTGATGGCCATTTTTCTATTGTCAGAGATAGATTGTATGAAATCTGCAAAGACTTTCCAGCCGAAGGGTTACGATTCGCAATATCGCATGTATAAAAAGTAAAGTAATTTTATTATAAATTAAAAAATCTACTAATTACAAATTCACCCTGCTTAGGGTCAATGGATCTATAATCAGTGACCTTTGTTGTGTCTTTAGTTAAACTAAATACAATTATGTATTAGATCTACGAGAAGTAATTACATGTCATAGAGTTATCAGGTCCGAACGTAGATAATTACGGCAGTTTACTATAACTATTGTATATCTGTTAATCGTCTTTATTGTCTGATATTATTGCGACGAGACAAAGCAATAGCATGTAGGTTAGTATTGAGAAGGAAGTATACATATAAAAATGTACATCAATAGGGTATTTGGGAGTAAAATATAGGTTATGCTTACCCGGGGAAGTACTACCTATTTCTGCCACCAATTACAGGCTTTACACCTATATGCATATAGTTGATGGAGGCAGGGCAGTGCATCGTAGGGCACGTTACAAAAGTACCTACGAGGCACTTACCACTTAACATTAGGTGATCCATAAGCTTCTTCTCCAGATCGTATAAAAAAGCACAACTACTTAAATTTGACGACCTCCGTGGCGCAGTGGGCGAATAGCCGGCTGAGACGCAGGAGGTAGCGGGTTCGATTCCTGCAGCGAAACAAATGTTTGCATGATCTACAGACATTTGTTCCGGGTCTGGTTGTTTTTCTATATATTATAAGTATGTATTTACAAAAAAAAAACATATAAGTATTCTATCAGTTATCTGGTTCCCATAATACAAGCTCTGCTTAGTTTGGGGCTAGATAGCGCTGTGTGAAAATGTCCAGCAATATTTGTTTATTATTTATTTATTATTATTAAATATGCTATTGGCAAAATACCGATTGAAAGCCTAAGCATCAAGTTAAATTATCTACAAGCTTAATATACATTCTATCGTTTGCATGTCGTGTTAATACGAGTAGTTATATATTGTGTGTATGTACCCCATTTCACGTAATTTTAACTTCGTTATTGCGACTGCCTGATGAATGAAGTTAATCATTCAACAGTCAGTCGCATTACGAGGCGTATCAAACAGATCAAACAATTAAACTTGGCATCGATTTTATACCAAAACTTCAATTTGACGTTTTTTAAACTACGGGTTGTTTTGGATTGTTTTTGTTTGCCTCTTACCATTGTTGCAAAAACGAATGTGATGGAAGAATTCAGAGTGGCTTTTTCCTTCCTTAAAATTAAAAAAAAAATGTGAATTCATTTCGACCCTAACGTGACAAGAGCCTGTAGCATTATTGGCAGTGCATCCTCGTATCAAGAGAATGATTGTGGGTTCGAATGTTTGTGAAATGGTTTTAAAATCTTAATTAAAAGAAACATAAATCAAGAACGTGTGAATCTTTACAGCACTTAACAGTACAATGTATTTTCATAAATACACTAATTAACTTCTACTCACTCCATAGGAATATAATATCACGCCTGAAATTCTGAAATGAACATTTATGCTAAAAGTAAACGGCTACGAGGTGCTAGGGCCTCGTATCAGTGGTCTCTCATTTCCTAAGGAACGTTGAAACTCACGCGAGAATGAAATCACGTGAAACCCTCCATCGCTTATATTGAACGTTAAAATCTAGTAAGGACATGAAATATAAACACCCTCTTTCATTTTATAGTGAATTTTCCTTCATTTGAATTATGTATTTCGTTTATCTTTGTGAAAGAAGCTTTATCAAGACGAACCTAGCTTTGCCATTGACGTGATATTTAACTTCGATTTTAGATTGGAAATCTTAAAAGCCTCTAGACTTTGACATTTTAATACAATATATTTTAATTAATAATAGGTCATACTGGGAAATAAACATACCACAATTAGATTCATAGATTATGAGTGGTTCTCATTTATTTTTTTGTAATATCTAAATATATATAACAAATGTCGGCTTAGTTACACCATTTATAACTCAAGAACGAATACCAATTTCTATGAAATTTGGTATATTGATAGATTATGATCGGGATTGAGACATAGGGTACTTTTTACCCGTCTATGCAGAAGGAGGGTAATGTTTTTATTTACAAACCACGCGTGCGAAGCCGCGGGCGTGACAGCTAGTTTATGTATAAAAACTTTTTTCTAATTCCCTACTAAGCTTTCTATTAAGTGGTTTTCTACATTAACTATTAGATATACATATACATGAATAATAAAATTTAACTCAACATATATTTATAGTTAGACGAGTAAGCTCACACGTGCAAGCCCCCTTGAACCCTTCAATCACTTTACTGTAATAATTCTTAACCTATGAAGGAAGTGATTTTACAGATAAGAATAATCAGAATAATCAATCTATTGTTGAAATATGTTTACATTAGGCATTTAAAGTAAATGAGTCATACTTGCAAAAGGCGAGAACAACATTTGCCACTGTCTACGAGTTTTCAATATACTTTGTGGTTTATTTAAAATAATCTTCAAGTGGTGTTTATTTCCGTAAGAAATAAAAAAAAATACATCGCACACAACATGCTGCTATTCAATAAAAGTAAAAACAAATGTCTTTTCACTTTTTGCGTCCATTTTCTAAGCTCCAAAACCACACACTCAAGCACGTGGTAAACTGTACCACTAAGAACAGTAAAATTGAGGGAAACAAGTTTACCTTTCTTTATTTGGATTGATTAGTTAGCAGGAATTTATTTCTTATCTCGTGTTTACCGTTCAAGTTCCCAAAGCAAGACGCGTGATCTCAATTATTCACGCACACATTCGCTTCCTGGACCCGTTTCTTTTCATATAGGACAAAAGAGAATCCAGGTCGTGGCAACAACGGAAACGTTGCAAAGGTCGTTGTAAACCTACCGTATAAGCTTTTAATATTAGACGCCAAAATGAAAGCAGGCCAGCTTTATTACCCGCGCCGTCACATGCAAGCTTCTGACTATACATACCTGCCTACTTATGTAGATTGTGGAAGAGCATAAGTACTACCTACCAGACGATATTGGACGAGGCTACGGCGGCGTTTGCATCAATTATGTAAAGGTTTCTTCAGCTATGTTCATGCACAATACACTGGAAAAATTAGAAGAAAATTTTCGCCAATACAGTTTTGATTGCAACAAAAACAAATATTTAAATCACACGTTTGAAGGGGCTTTGACACTATGAGGTCTGGTTTTAACATAAGCATGTTGTGCTCACTCATATGTAAGACGAGTGTTTAAAGATAGTGAACTAAATAAAAAAAAAATGGCACTCCGAGAGTGCCATCAGAAGTGAAAACTTGAATAAAAGCAGACTTACCTAGTCTGCAGATACTTATATACAAAGGTGTCAGTAACAGTCAATGTCAGTAGTCAGTGACAGGTGTTGGTAACAGTGTCGCGAGTTCAATGGTTTTTTCCCATCTCAAAAAATGTAAAAACCAGGGTAAATTTTGGATCTTATGGATCATGAAAGTAACTGAAGTAATTTAAAGTAACATTGATTCCAAAAAAAACTAGTTCTGTTTAATTCTATTTTCGTAGAAGAATTCTTATAGCTTTTCAGCTTCAACGGTAGTTCTGGTAAAATCTCTACAACGAATAACAGTAGCAGAAATAAAAACTGTGTGAAGTAAATCAAGATAAAATACCAGTTTGCTCTCAATTTGATATAATAGCGAGTGAAATAACGCAAGGGTTCTTTTCAAATTCACCCTTTTCACCTTATTTAAGAGGGCCAACGTACATTTTTTGTAGGCAGACATACGGATACAGTAATCTAGTTCAGGTGTGCTTTTGTGAAATCCTCTCGGATCTGAGGTCGCATACGTTTTCCCAATTTATTGCATATTGAGACGTATTCTTCTGATATATTCCTCCAACCCCGATATTATATAGAGGTCGGTTGGCTGTTAAAGTATTTGGAACCAAATTTCGTAATATTCGAGTGAGCCCAGGAAAGCCAGGAAGTATTTCTTAGAAATTTTAAACAATGTTGCTTGAGTTGTTATTTTGAAAATGCAGTAAATTATTATTATCGATCGAGTTTGTGGGATTCATTTATCCTCGTTCCACTCAACGACATTTTGATCTTCGATTTCAATGAATGAGTTAACTCAATAAATATGTCTGTAACATACAATTTAGAAATAAATAATAATGTATACTCTATTTACTTTTCCTAATCAAGTTGATTTGAGTATCCAATCAACTTGATTTGGTGATACGATAAAATAAAAACCAACCTGTAACTTTATTAGGAAAATCCGAGGAAACTCCATTTTGCCTTTATGTTTTTAAAAAATCTTACCTACTTGTTCATTTATTTCCATTATTTTGTTCAGTTTACCCCAGTGTTTCGAGTCAAAGGTTTAGTTAGACACTTCATTCACAATGACAAAAGTATGGAAACTAATTGGAACCTATAATGTGCATTTTAGTAGACAAAGCAGAAATAGATTGATCTATTGAGGAGTAGTGAACCTTCTTACATAAAAGTTTACAGTATTTTTATTAATTCATTTTTCTTTGAATAATCCAAAGTTATTATGTGGTTCCTATACTTTCCAAGTAAATCACAAAGGATAACAACTTGGAGGTAGATAAGTTATTAAAGTTCATATTTTGTCTTCAAGAAATTCTCATCCCAGTAACAAAAATATCAAGTAAATGAAACTGAAACATGAAGCTATCTAGTTAGACTTTACTTTGAGGGTTTTAAGTTACTTACCCAAATTATAATTTTTGATTTATAAGACTACTGTTACCAACGCGATGAAGGAAATTTAAACTTCTGAATAACAATTACCCATGATCACAGAACCGTTTATTAGTTGATCGAGCGAAGCGAGATCTCTAAGGCAAATCGGCGTTGTATGTATATATGTTTGTTTGTCCGAGGATAACTTTCGAAGCGTTTATCCGATCATCGTTAAATTTGGTATATAGGTAGATAGTGATAGCACAATTTTGGTGTGACTAAATGAGCTAAAAATGTTGGAGGGGTTGTTGAGATATTGGGGTTCAAGAGGGGTAAAAAAAAAGAAAATGAGACTCTTAGGTCAAGTGGGACGTCAAATGAAAGGTCTTCATTAGTACATTTCCATCCTGTTTTCATTTTTAGTTTCATTTTTATAGTTTTTGAGTTATTAGCCATAATAAAAACAAAACTCTGACAAAATTCACAGGGTACATCAGTGACCCCGCAGTGCTGTAATTAAATATGCGTCTAGCTTTAGTGACACAAATATAGGCAAAAGTCTGAAATCTAGAATAACTGCAATTTGTACCCCAAAAAAGCTTAACCACATAACATGAACTGCCGTTACCTGTAATTTGAATGAAACTGTAGGTCAAGTTATTTATTATAGTTATTCAAGTTATTATTTATATTATAAGTATGTATATACAAAAAAAAGGTATATAAGTATTCTATCAGTTATCTGGTTCCCATAGTACCTACAACCTCTGCTTAGTTTGGGGCTAGATATCGCTGTGTGAAATGTCCAGCGATATTTATTTATTATTTATTTATTTATTTCGTGACATTGTTTTGATACTCAAAGATAACAATAATATTTTTTTTATTTTAATCGAAGACTCGCGAGATCTCAGTTCGGAGCGAACCACTAGTTACTCCTTATTAGATAAAATAGGTTAATCTATCATCGAGGCTTGAACTCTAAGCTTAAAGTGTCATCAATTTCAAGGGGACAAATTTTTCATCTACCATTGAAATGGTAGATAATAGCCATCGATCAACAACAACATGTCTAGATAACAATTTTGGGCAGACCCAAACCAAACCCAAATCGAGCCTATAAAGTATTTTTATCCAATACAATAAGGGTCAGAAGAATAATACATTTTCTAGGAATATGTTTTCTTTCAATAACCACTCTAACAAAGGTTAAGCTTTGCTATTATTTTTTTATATGTTAAAAATGTTTGCGTAATATTGTTGCCGTGCTATTTTGAATTCTACAGAATTAGAAGTCGATAAAAATCACAGTCAATAAAAGTGAAACAGTATTTTGCTAAAATTTCGTTCATCACATTCTTCATACCGTGGTCGTCGATCTACACACAATCTTTTTTGGTTTAAGGCTAATTAAATCTATCAAATCAGCCCATTTTTATCCTCTGCTGTGACCTATATCTGTGGAAAACTGTTTTATAGTATCTATCTTCTACCTTGAAGCCATCCAATAATTATAAACACCTAGAAAATGTATAGCACGACCTAAGTAGATTTATGATCATTAAAAAATATACGAGGTGAGACGTTATTCGGAGCGCATCGCACTCACCCTGATGAATCGAAAATGTCACGAATTGAACCGAAACATTGTCGGTTGAAACACCGATAAAACGGTACGTGATAAATCCCGTATAGTAATGAAAATAATGAAATATATATAATACATAATGAATTGAAAGCTAATCTTTGATTTGTCTTTTTCATTGTTTCTAGTAAAAAAATCGGGCCAATTGGGATGAACTTGAGCTTAACTTCTCGCCCTTGCTCGGTCACATCATCGCCGGAAAGTGCCGCTTTTACAAGATCTTCCCCGTCTATCTTAGCATCTGTAGCTGACTCAATATCCTCACTTTCTGTTTTCAAGGCCTCCTCATTACCACACCACTCTCTCCGGCCCTGTTCCAAGCATAATGGGCCTTCTCGCGTGACAATAACGTCGTTCGACCATCAGCTGGTTGTCTGCCAATTGGTCTGCAATCCTCATGTGGCCAGAGTAAGCTAAGAAACGGTTTCTTACATTCTGATAGTATCAAAATCTATGGACAAATAAAAACATAACAATCGGTAACAAAACTACATATATTTCTTAAAGCTACTATATTGCTTAAGTGTACACATTCTTTGGGATACAATCTAGGTCTAAAAGTTGACAAAGTAATTATATTTTCTACTAGCTGACCAATCCGCAGCTTCGCACGCGTAGTTTTTCAATAAAAACATTACCCTCCTTCTGCATAGTTAGGTAAAAAGTAGCCTATGTTACCCAGGGATCGTGTAGCTTCCTAACGGTGAAAGAATTTTTTAAATTGGTCCAGTAGTTTCGGAGCCTATTCAATGCAAACTAACAAAAAATCAAATCTTTCCTTTTTATAATATTAGTATAGATATGTTTGGTTGTATTCTGCTTTGTGTACAATCATAATAAATAAATTAAAATTAATATAGCGTTAAAGTATTATAAATAAGAGGGTTCGTACAATAATTCAATTACTAATAGCATGTCACCTATAACAAGTCAAAGATCTCTTCAGCACATTCCCTATTAACACCGGTAGAGCACAAAGGGGGCCAATGTCTCGGCGAAAGCTAAGTGGATCTAGATGGAGGCCGAGACCGTTCCAAAGCAGTCCTTAGGCCAATACCTCTTGAGTCTACATGAAGAGGTACTTACACGTAGTAGAACATAGCATTGTGGCCATAGCTTTAGTTTTACATGAAGTTATTAAACATTTTGCTAAAAATTCTAGGTTTTATAGTTACTATTTACCTGGATAAAAAGTAACCTGCTTTTTTTCTCAATGTTATTCTACGACATATGTTTGTATACTTTTTGTAGAAATAAATAAATCGGCTTACGATTAATATCGAATCTACGGCGTAAATGATTAACGAGTATAATAATAATGTATCCACATATTTCTGCTTTCACAGCCTTTAATATCTACTATCAAACAAGCGCTTTTTGTTTTTTATATGGACGATTTTTATGACCTCTATATACTCGTATTAGGTATGTAAAAGTTTTTCCTACCCAATCATAAAGACACCGGCCAGCCACTAAAAGGAAGTCGAAAGATTCTTAGTTTTTGTGATTTTAATAATCACGAAAAATATAAATCATAAATTTAAAAGTACAAATCTCCTATAGGTATCTATTTTCACAGATGGCGAGTTGAAATAATGTATCGTGATTTCATATCGTGGGAACAGGGGCTCGGTGACAGCAAGGTGTGCGATTTTTTTACCTTTCTCAAATAAAATGGAACAAGCAATATCAATGGCGAACCCTTCCTTTAACGTATTTCTTATTTTTGCACAGAGGATTTATATTCATGACTAAACTATTGAAAATCGATAGTGGATAGATTGTGACACCCTACGCATTGGGGGCTTCATTTTACCATATACTTTTAAATTTGTATGGCTCTCAGTGTGTAGTGACGGAGTGAGAGCACAAGAGGCCGTGGCAGATCATCAGCTCGGTGGGCCACGGAGGATAACACCTCGATACAAATGGCACAAAATCAGTTGAAGTGGAATAGAGGGAGGAGACTTGTACCCAGCATTATGCTATCACTTAAGCTGACAATGATGATATAATAATGGTAGAATACTCAATTCATTTTAATGCATATTACCAGCTCTAGAATAATATTTAAATCAGCTTATAAGGAACTTCGATAAATTATATAAAGAAGATCTTTACCACTCTGCCGACTCGCATTTTGTCGAGTTGGCTCTACATTTCCGGAGACGAAGAAATTGCTCGATTTAAACCCCCATTTCACTTTTACAAAAAGAGATGCACCTTTTGTGCAAGATTCTATGCTATTTAAGTGCAATCTGTCTTCCTAGATAGGGGTCTAGATTTGTTCAGACATTCGATTAGAAAGGATTCTTTAAACACTGCTATTAGCAGCGGCATCTAAGGTTCCAAATGGGATCTGTTTTCTCCTTGTGTAAGTTTGTATTTTTTAACTATAGAACGAGCTAAGAACTGCGAGCTAATCAAATGTGTCCAAATACGACGTTTTGATAACTCAAATATTGTAATTTAATCATTTAATAGTAAATTATAGCACTTTTCCATACATAAATAAATATGTAATAAGAACCATTGGGGCTGTTTAAGATAAGGCTACTTTTATACATATTAAACCAAGGTCATCTATGTAAATAAATGTCCCGTAATCTGCATTTCATTGTGTTCCCAGAAACTTGAATAAGAATTAGGTCCTACCTTAACATTATGTAAATAATGACCTGAGATTATCATAGAAAAGAAATCGGATGGTCTCAAAATCGTTATTGTAAACGCATTAGTTATCTAGGATCAGAGTTCGGCAGTTGAATATAAATGTGGATCGAAACGTTCCAAGCAATATGTTAAGAGAACCAGCCTGGTCAGTCGTTCTTGATGCAGTGTCTGGCACCTTGGCTGTTTTCGTAGGTAGCTACTGATTTTTTGGGTGTATTTGGTACTGGTGTGAGTAATTCTTATTTTGTGGGAGTCTTACTGCCACATTTTACTTAACTGAGCATAAAATGGTATTAACGATAAGGTGGAATCCTTGACCACGTCGAAGGTTTCTTGAATACAGCGATTTCAGTTTGTAGTGGTTCCTACTTGCTTACTTCTCAGTACTATTATACTCGTAGACAGACATTTGCCTAAGTGTTATTCAATATAGTGCGTAATTAGTTACATTATCTTTGATTATATAACTAAGCATTGATTCACGCTTCATCGGTGCAATCAC
The DNA here is from genome assembly GCA_963924445.1 of Philereme transversata. Taxonomy (NCBI): domain Eukaryota; kingdom Metazoa; phylum Arthropoda; class Insecta; order Lepidoptera; family Geometridae; genus Philereme; species Philereme transversata. Next base: position 15,021,024 of record OZ004353.1, read on the forward strand.
AGAGAAATAATAGACTACGTTTAAGTACTATTTGCTAAGGTATTATCAATTGAATTAGTGGCTGAATCTATAGTAGATAAGATAACATTATATACTGATAATTATTTAAATAATTAGACCTAAATTTAAATTCAAATCGGATAAAGTTTTTTTTGCTGATTCGAGTCTAGTGTCTAGTGCAGGCATTTGCCGTATTTGACGTGAATTTTAAAAGCACATTTTTTTTTTGCTTACTTTAGACTTTTTCTTTTTCATAAATCAGGCATTTTAAGCACCCTAGACACCTGTCTTGGACGAAATACATTTTCGAAATAGAGGAATACGTATGCCTCCATTTTGAAAATATATTTCGTCAGTTTCTAATGAATCTGTCAAAAATCTATGCGGAGCCTGGATTTTATTTGAGTTTAGTTTAGCATACGAGCCTTATAGGTATCATGTAGTCTATTATAATAATCAAGCTTCCGCCCGCGGTCTCGCAAGCGTGGTTGGCATACCAAATTTCATCGAAATCGGTTCAGCCGTTTAGTCGTGAAAACGTAGCAAACAGATAGAGATGTATCTCTGTCTGCTTACTACGTTTTCGAACGTTTACAAACTCTGTAGAGTTACTTTCGAATTTATAATATTTGTATTCATAAAAAGTTCACATTCTCGAAACCAATATCTACCCAATACCAGTATAACAAGCAAAAAAATAGTTTAGTATAAATTTTCACACGCGTGCGAACAATGGAATCCACAATTAGCGCACATAGTGTCGCGTGCTATAAAGTGTGCCGCCCGCATACTCTCATCGATGCCCGCTGCCACAGAATAAATCGTACTCAGTCCATAACTAAGATAAAACGGAAAACGGAAAAAAAACTGGAAAACGGTGGCACTGGACCGTTGTAAATGGTGGAAATGGGGGGAGAGGTCTTTGCCCGACAATGGGTCAACATGGGATTAATAGTAATAGTACATAACTAGAGATTCAAATTCAAATTCGTTTATTTACACTTAAATATAACTTTACAGAATTCATCTAATACGCTATATCTAAAACTACTACAAGAAAAAAAATACAAATTATAATATACTTACCTACATTCATTATGAAACTTAAGAGATGTGTATCCATTTAAGACTACTAGCTGACCCGACCCGGCTTCGGACAGATTATTATAAAAATATAATACAGTGTGTCCCTGGATAAAGTGCAACCCCGAAAGGGGGTGAAACTAGATCAAAAATTATCGACAAAAAAATAGAAAAAAAAATTTAAAAAAAAATCGTATATACTTTATTGATGTATTAAAATGAACAGGCCCAGCGACCATAATCTACAACAGGGGTCGGCAACCTTATGCTATAGCCGGGCCACATATGTTGCCAGAGTATCAGTGCGGGCCGCACTTATATTTATATGTTCGGGCATGTATTTTTAATATTTGAAATAAAACGCATATATATTCATACAATTATCTCTTTTTTAATTGAACTACTATACTAACATAAAAGTAAGAACTAGTGAGATTTTTGAGGCTGCATTTGACTTGCAAGTTTTTTAACGTCTGCTTTCATTTTAGTAGTAGACACGCGCAGTATCGCGTCTAAATGTTCATCCGTTAACCGCGAACAATTCTTATTTTTGCGGTAGTTGAGAATTGAAAAAGTCTGCTCACACAAATATGTACTACCAAATAGTTATTATCTGCTGAGCAAACTTTTTCAATTCTTTGAAGTTTTCAGAACTCAAACCTCCGTAGAACTGTATCAAGTCAGTGCTTTCCTTAAATGCCGTTTTAAGTGTGCTATTACTTTGCAAATCTACTATGTTCATTTGCAAATTGCTTGGTATCTCACTAATATCAATTGCAAAAGGGTTTTGGAATATTTCCATGTTAAGGGAGCTCTTTTTAAAGTCGGTGAATCGATTTACAAACTCAGTTTGTAGTTGTGTTAACACGTTTCTCATTGTAATATTTTGCCACACAAAATTATCTCCAGCTTCTTCCACGGCTTTCTTGCAATTAGGAAAATGGTCAAGCTTTTTTTCATCAATATGCTTGATAAACAGTTTCAGTTTCATTTCAAATGACTTTACATCTGTATACATATCGCAAATCAATTTATTTTTTCCCTGCAAGCGTTTGTTGAGCTGATTCAGGTCCTTAGTCAAATCAGTCAAAAAACCAAGATCGATAATCCACTGTTTGTTAGTAAGCTCTTCTACTGGCTTTCCTTTCATCTCCATGAAGTTGCCAATTTCTTTCCTCAAATCAAAAAACCGTTCCAAAACGGCACCTCGACTGAGCCACCTCACTTCACAGTAGTAAACCACGTCACCATGTTCAGCTTCCAGATCTTCCAAAAACTTTTGGAACTGACGGTGTGTGAGCCCATTTCTTCTTATAAAATTAACAGTGGATGTTACAGTATCCATTATTTCTTTCCAGGATATAACTTTGGAGCACAATGCCTCTTGATGGACAATACAGTGAAAAATCAATGGCACAGTAGATCCAGAATCTTTCACTTTGCTGATGATTCTCCCAACAACACCTTTGTTTTGACCGCTCATGTTCTTGCCTCCATCGGTAGTGACACTTGTTAACTTTTCCCAGCTTAATTGCAATGAATCCAGAGCTTGTTCCACATGGTGAAATAAATCTTCTCCCGTAGTTGTACCTTTCAAACTGCACATTTTCACAAGCTCTTCGTAAACAGTAAAGTTTTCGTCAATGCCGCGTACAAATATGAGTAACTGTGCTGTATCCGACACGTCCGTACTTTCATCCATCGCTAAAGAGAAGCAGTCGAAAGACTGCGCCTTATCCCTGAGTTGTTCACACAAATTAGCACCCAAGTCTTCAGTACGTCGGGTGCAAGTTCTTGCAGAGAGACTAAGACTTTCAAACATTTTTTTCTGCTCTGGGCATATTTCTTCTGCGATAGCTAAGACACACTCTTTTACTAATTCACTATCGGTAAACGGACGTCCACTTTTTGCAAGAATCTCTGCTACCCTGTAACTGGCCCGAACATTCGATTCGCTGTTGTCTGCCACAACCTTAAATATGTTTTGTTGATTTTGTAATGACGATTTCAAAGTGGAAATTTTCCTTTTCCGTATTTCTCCTTCAAGACAGTCAAATTTAGCTTTGTGCTCGGTGTCGTAATGTCGCTTCAGGTTATATTCCTTTACTACAGAAATACTCTTTTGACAAATCAAGCATAACGGTTTTCCTTTAAACTAGATAAAAAAGTATAATTCTGTCCATAATTCGTTAAAAACTCTTTTTTCTTCTTCTATCTTCCTTTTTCTTGAAGCCATGTTTATATAATTATTCTGTAACAATAATGAAAAAAATTAAATTCGTTGTAAAATTATATGTTCCAGTTAGCACCTACAAATTCAACTCCACATTCAAATAATAATTAAAACATGACACACTCGTAACTAACTTCATGTCATGTAACTACTATCCCCGTCCTTATAACATTTACCCATCAATCTGAAGGTTCACATTAACAAGCAGTAAATAAAATAAAACAAAATGCTCGCGAGTGCATACAACTTACCTCATACGTCGTGCGTGAGAAGCTATCAGCGAAGGGAAGAAAGGTGAAACGAAACGCGTAGCTAGCAACCAGATGAGACGTGAGTTTCCGGCGAATTTCCACAACCGAATGTGGCGAGAGCTGCGCGCGGCTGTGATTTTAACTAAAACCGGTCGCTTTGAATTTTTTCGCCGCCGCACACCTGCGTCTAATCAAAGACTGCCGCCCCGCCTATTGTCTCAAAGGAGCCGCCCGCCGCCGCACGTGCGGCGGATAAACGCAAAAGAAATTGCCAAGAATTGAATAAGTACAGCAAATATTTATTTTCGGTAGAAACAATACATAACATCACAGTCTTGATAAACAGTTCTTAAGAAATGAAATAGAGGTACATTTTTATCACCCCGCGTGGGAGCGAGCTTTCAAGAATACTCTCATGGCCCAGCAGCATGGCCGTATAAATTCTAGTGAATTTATATGGCCTTTTGCTTCGGTATTTTTTTCTTACGGACCTCAGGGTTGCGGGCCGCACCGAGATAGTCTACGGGCCGCATGCGGCCCGCGGGCCGGCGGTTGCCGACCCCTGATCTACAACAATATAAGTTAAAAAAGGGTCTCTACCTGAGTGGTGACGTAATCAGTGGTCAACTTTAAATGCTCCTAGCCAGCACATTTTTTATGTTAGAACGTAGGTTTTTATTTTATTTAAAAGCTATTATGATAGACAATAATAAAAAGTCATAAAAATTTCTAGTATTATAGGCTTAATTTTAAGATTTTTGGAGTTTATTGGAAAAAACAGCCTAAAAAATGTAATTTTAATACAAAAATTAAACTTTAAGTCACGATAGCCACTTGTTTGTGAGTTATTTGTTATTTTATCGTCATCGTCACATATCTGACATGATTATGGTTTTTATTTTAACAAAATAGACCTACTACTTTGGAAGAAATCATTTTTTTATTAAATAGAGTCATTAGTGAGCAATAAAAATTTTAATTCATCAATAAAGTATATACTAAATTTTTTTAATTTTTTTTTTCTATTTTTTGGCGATAATTTTTGATCTAGTTTCACCCCCTTTCGGGGTTGCACTTTATCCAGGGACACACTGTATAGCCTATTATAGCACTCAGGGATAGCGTAGCTTTCTGTCAGTGAAATAATTTTCATAATCGGTTAAGTTGTTTCTGAGATTTGATGTAGGTAAATGCAAACTCCATATATAATCATACTTGCTTCCGCCCGCGGCTTCGCACGCGTGGTTTGTCAATAAAAAGTAACCTATGTCTCAATCCAGGTCCATGTATATAAATACCAAATTTGACCGTAATCAGGCTGTGACAAGTGTTGATAAAACCTCAGAATACAGAAAGAACCAGAAGCCGTGAATGTCCCTAATACTAAAAACAACTCCAATATAGAGTAGTTGTACGCGTACGCCATTAGCTACTCCGTGACCGTCGACACGCGTGACGTGTTTACAGTGTTAAATTTAATTAAGTTATGCTTTCTTGTGTCGTCCCAACGTGTAAAAACTCAACTGACCTCATTATAAAACAAGATGGGATCATATTAATACGTAAGTAGCGCATTTAGATGTTGTGTTATTTGACTATTGAATAAATTGTTCGGTTTTTAATTGTCGTAAATACTGATACCTCCATTTTGCTGGTGTTGCCAAATATCGAGAGTTATTATTTTCAGTACTCTAGAATTTTGAGAATTAAAACTTTTATTAGTTGTAGTTTTAAATTATATGATTTTGTAAAAATACATAATAACCTGCTTCAAAACCGTTATACAGGGTTACTGACAAGCACTTAAACAGGGAGCATCTTTTTAGGGATATTTTCTGTACTTACCTACATAAAAACAAACAGCTTTTGTGAAAATTATATGAACTAGTGGTTCGCCCCGAACTGAGATCTCGCGAGTCTCCAATAAAAACAAAAATATATTCGTAATCTTTGACTATCAAAATAGTGCCACGAAATACATAACCACTTAACATGACCTACAGTTTGATTCAAATTACAGGTAACGGGAGTTCATGTTAGTTGGTTTACCTTTTTTTGGGTGGAAATTGCAATTTTTTTGGATTTCAGACTTTTGCCTATATTTGTGACACTAAAACTACACGCATACCAAGTTTCAGCACTGTGGGGTCACTGGTGTACCCTGTGAATTTTGTCAAAGTTCTGTTTTTATTATGGTTAATAACTTAAACACTACAAGATTTAAAGTAAAAATAAAAACGGGGTCAAAATTTTCTCACAAAAGACCTTTTATTAAACGTACCACTTGGCCAGATAGTCCCATTTTTGTTTCTTTTTACCCCGCTTGAACCCCAATATCTCAACAACCCCCAACATTTTTAGTTCATTTAGTCACACCAAAATTGTGCCATCGCTACCTACCTATGTATTAAATTTCACAATGATCAGATCAACGCTTCGAAAGTTATCCTCGGACAAATATACATACACATAACGCCGATATGCCCAAGTTGATTTAGATATCTCGCTTCGCTCGATCAATGAAAATCAAATTAAAGGTTTTTATCGAAACCGTGTTTTATTTTAAAATCATACATAAGTTAGTTTTACATATTTATGAGCAGTATATCGGGTTAACTGTTTGTGGTGTGCTAAGCCGAAAGAGGGGCCATTGTACTCACTATTATGAACAACTTTTACTATGGGGCAACCAACACTGAAATCACAAAAGAAATTCAGCTGTTCCTTATGATGACATAAGATATAAATTTTGTCAGGCGTCTCAATAAAAATTTTCGTTGGAACAGCTGAGTTTTTTTTTCGCAATTTCAAGGTTACCCCCATAGTAGGTAATAGTTGTTAATAACGATGAATACAATGACCCCCTTTTCTCCTTAGTGCACCCCCAATAGATGACCCTGTCTAAAATAGTTGTAGTAATTAATATAATATAATATACCCGTGATACCTGTGTATTATTAGATAATTTGGATTTTATTAGTTGTATCTTATCTAAAACATTTACGCCAAATACGGGTAAACAAAGGTTGTCTGGAAAAGATCGCTTTTAGCGATAAAACCGCCCGTTGTACTAAATCTATTTGTTAAAATTATGTTCTGTATTTTACTTTGGTGTACAATAAAGAGTTATCTTATCATATCTTATCTTAAAGACTAAGCTAGCAATAATACGCGGGTGGGGGTGAGAGGGGCGCGGGGCGCGGGTTTTGTTTTATGGGCACAGCGCACGGCTTGCAATCACAGCTTAAGGCGGCTTCTGGGTCTTTCTGTATTCTGAGGATAGAACTTAGGCAAACACTCGTAACCTCACCGTAAACCTTTGTTGAAGAAGCTCTACGAAAGCTTTATAAAATCTTCATTTTTATTAGGGACAAATACTTTAAATTTACAGAACCTTTACTCACCGGATAATATGATCCTGCAGCAAGAAAGAATTATAATGATGTACATAGGTATGTATAACGGATCTTGCTCGGAAACAGAAATTACCTACTCAATTATCAGTACTCAGGTGCTTACATTCTAATAGGTAACCGAGTACCCAGATCGTCACTTAGCTAATCTCTCCAAAGCATCATGTAGAACACAGCGTCGATATTGGATGTTGCCAGTACTTGCCAGGTACTGCATGTTGAACACGATACTACACAGCTTTGATTTTAGGAAGTGAGGCGACCGATCTCCCAAATTGGCATGTGACATTACAGTAACCTACTATATGACGTCATATGCGGGCAAGGCGCGTGCCAAACCACTTTCGTTAATCGTTTTCTGGCATAAATGACTCCCCTATCACTTTATTATGCGCGAATGTTCCTATTAAAGAACAGGCTATCCATGAAAATTGCTGCAATTATCTTAACTGAAATTGGGTTCTCGCATTCGTAGGTAAGTACTTACTTAAGGTTTTGTATTCTGGGAAGGCGGTATTATAATATCACTCACTTTTTATGTAGATTTTTATCGTGATATTCCCGTTATCTAGTGCAAATATTTACATGGGGAGATAGATTCTGTGTTTCCTGCTACCATACTTTAACATTTTCATCATTATTTTCAGAAAACTCTAAATTCATTCTCGAAACCTTAAAATGCATTATTACATTTTTACATGGGTGGAAAGAGCAGAACTTTATCGTCACAGGAGTTTAAATGATACTATATTTATTTTAACTTTTTAGGACTAGAAACACAAAAATAAACCGACCTGACATGGGTACTAACTTGACATTTTAGACATATATATATTTTTACTTTTAATTCTTGGTAAAACCGTAAGGTATTACTTGGAACTTACATAGAACCTCTGAATTTGATGTAAGGATGTACTGGCCGCTAACTATAATTTTGTAATTTAATTTTGGAACAGGTCCGATTGACATCGAGCGCATCCTTGAAAAAGACAGGCTGGACTTGGGAACAGAGGGTGAGAGATCTCAGAGAGAAACGCTTTAAACAGTCTCATTTTACTAGTATCAATCAGTCAGAGCAGCCCGAAAACAGTTTGTTCTTGACGGCGAAGCCCTACCAGCTTGAGCCTGGAAGCCTGACCCCCCTCGAGGTTGGAGTTTTCACGTCTCCCTCTTGGATCCTCGAGGCTGGATACCTTTGCTCATTACAGACCTGGAGATCACGCTGGAGCTACTTCGTTTTCTCGGCCTCTCGTCGACGTAGGCTAGAGGCTCCACTATCTCTCAACCATCGTGCTTTCTACCGGACCTACATACTTCCGGATTCATAGTGTAAATAAGTGTAAATAGTGTTGATAAGTATCGTATTAATGTCAATCATTGTATTAAAACATAACACATTCTAAAATCACTTTCTTTTTAACACGTTCAACGTCCAGTGCCACATATATGGGTCACTATGAACTGGCTCTACACGTCCGTGTCCCACATATGGGTCACTACGGAACGACCAGGTACGCACTAAGGGTAACTTAAGGAGTAAGGGGTACTAAGGTGGTTTGGTGAAATGGTTTGCAAAACATTTCTTGTTCTTGATAGACAGGTTTCGAAATATTTTATTCAAAAAATATTATATTGCTTGCGGTCACTTGTAACTTTTAACCCTATCTGTATGATTAATAAAACATATTTATATGTGTTTATATTATATTTTATTTCTTTATATCATCAAAAATATCGGTTAAGCCAAGGCCATACTTGGCTTGGACGTATGCCATACAATTGCAACCGTAGTGTCCACATTTAATGAAACATTCACCTGTACAAGATTTACAATAAACATCTTGTAGTTGTATGGTATAATTGAGGTATTTGCATGGCTTCATACAATTAGTGCATTTGGCTGTTAAAATAATTTCTTCGTCATCAATCATTACTTCGCAGTCCGGTAAAATTTTGAAAAATATATCATAGATAATAGTTAACGGTACATGTAACTGTTTCAATTTTCTCTTCACAGATTCAATCTATAACATAATACTTAAAATATATTTCATTTAAAAAAAAAGATTAATACTAATAACCATACATTCACACTATTTTTACTATTACCTCGAAAAGAGAAACAATTTCGTCATCCGGTAAATATTCCTCCAATTTTTTTTTCAGAATAGTTAGTACTTTATCAATACTTAAATCGTATAATTTCTGAGAATTAAGTAACATATTGATATTTTTATGTATAATATTTTGTTTCTTTACTTTTGACTTTCCCGCAACGTCAAAGATAATAGATATTGGACCATATTATTGTCATTGGAGTTGACACCAAAAAGTTGGTAATATTAAAATTAAATACTTTTTAGAACGATGTAAGAGACTGAATGTAATATTCTTATTTATGTAAATCATTAAAACATGGCAAGCATAACGCTTTCTCACATTTTTTGCATTCCGACATGACTTTTTTCGCCTTTTTTCTGGCATAAGGTACGGATTTGCCTTCTTGAAATAATTTCTTATAACAGGAGGCACATCGTCGGCGTACATCCCGGTTGCGTACTTTAGTTATATGTTCTAATCTATGTGCGGAACCTTGACCAGAAAGGTGTTGTTCCCGAGCTGAATTTGTATCTATTGAAGACGATGTGTGGAGGGCTAGATCACTACGTATAATAGATCTAACTATTTCCTCTTGGGCTTTTAAAATCGTCATTTTTTTGTTGCCGCTTGGATGTAGCTCATTATAAAGTATAGTCGAATTTACCACCGCAATGGTGATAAGATCTATGGCAATTTTTTTATACCATCTTATACTTTTGCGAATGGGTCCATGGTATGACGACAATTGGTCCGCAATGTCTATACCTTTTTTTCGTAAATTATAGTCAATTACCATTTTTGGCTTAATTTTTGGTACTCTTCCTCCAGACAAAGACATCTCATGACCATGACAGGTTGATAACATTGTAACAGCTCTTTTATCTTTCCATTTTAATACCGTCATCTCATTCTGTTTTTGCATCGCAGCTATTTGTCCTAGATCTAAATTTGCATTTACAATGTCACGAGGTACATATTTTCTATTCAATTTTAAAGTGCCTAACAAATCTGTATTTCTTGATAGCAGATATTCCGCTAAGGGGATACTTGTGTAATAGTTATCCGTTACTATACATCGTCCTTCATCCAGCAAGTCTTCTGCTAACTCCACGACAATGCTTCCAGGTTTGTCTAATCCATGTAAATTATTACTTTGACCACAGTAAATCTTGTATCCCCAAGTATAACCATCGACTGTGCATATTTTGTATATTTTTATGCCATATTTATGTGCTTTAGATGGTAAATACTGTCTAAATAAAAGTCGACCTCTAAAATGGACCATAGACTCGTCCACAACTATCACCTCTCCTGGTGTGTAAATAGATCGACAATTTCGTATAATGAGATTTATTAATGGACTAATCTTGTACAATCTATCATCTTCGTCTCTTGGAGTGTCGTTGTCGCAAAAATGCCAACATTTCATTAACAAAACAAATCTATTATAGGACATGCCTATCTTATGGAGTAATGGGTGATAATATATTTCGTCCATTTTCCAATATGATTCAACTGTTGGAAACTTTATCAATCCAGTCAGTATTATCACTCCAATAAATTTGAGCATTTCGGACGCGTCAACATCTTTCCAACGTTTAATTCGAGCAGACGGTAGATCATTTGCTACTTTCATACGAGAACCATATATATTTGTGTATTCTACCATTAAACACAGTACCTCGTCATTTATAATGTGACGGAATATCATAGAAATTTGTTCATCATTACCAAATAATCTTGTGTGTCGTGTAGGCTCCATACGACCCGTAAAAAGTTTCCTTGATAAGTTGGAAACATTTGATTGCCATGCGAAAGGGCTTGCAGATCGATTACGTGCACGTCGTCGTACCTGTTCACGATGGAGACTGCGGCTTCGTCGATTTCTAGGAAGACTGTTTTGAATTTCAGCTTGTATGGCTTCGATACTTTCTACTATGTCATCCATTGCCAAAAAACAAGCTGCATCTTCGTTTTCCTCGTCAGAATCCAACAAATCGTCGTCGAAATCAGAATCTTCTAATATTCTTTGTAAACGTTCAACCATTTTCAACTTCGTGAAGTGAACAAATGTGGTAAAATAAACAAAAGAATTACCTACATTGACTTGAGTTGACGTTCTATTACCTGAAACTTCAAAATCTACTAATAACAAAAAGTATTTATATATCGATAAAGTGCCAGTCCTGAGTACGGCTCTTGAAAGTTCTGTTTTTTCATGATACTAAAAGATATGGTTTACTTCCTATTGCACTCACTAAGTATTTAGAAGTGTTTCGATTACATGTCTTATTATTTACGTCTTTAACAAGACGCATTTTAAGACTGAGGTAATATGCGGGACTTACAATGAAATTCAAACATTTTGTATGGGGACTGTTATCGTGTTAAACCGTTAGGTAGGTCTAAATTTAACTTTGCTTACAGCTCTCTTCTTTTACAGGAGAGAGTTTTAACGTTACAGTATAAACTTAATAAAAGCTACCTATCGACTTACTACCTTTTATGAGTAAAGTTTTAAAATTGTATCTTTCTAATTATCTTTAACCATAATCTAGGAAACTTTCTTAAACGTTTACAAAAAACCGTTACAGATTATTCCATTCTATATACACACAAATAAATCGAGACCGTTTTAAAATCACCCCAACCCCTCGCAATATCTCAATTTCTTTATCTACCAGATACCGGACCTCCTTGAGATGTACCTATCGTTGAAATACCCTACTACAACCAACAATCTTCGCATTATAGTCAGAGTTGTAAAGGGGCATTTTCGACAAGCACATGTTTATGCTAGGTAGGTATATTTTGCGATACACAAACCTGCATATTCTGCAATAAATAAAATAAAAATTGTTTATTTCAAGCCTTGACTCATACATTTATAAAATAAATATAAATTATATTAAATAAAATTACCAAAATCAAATCAAATTAAACTAAATAAAATCAAATTCAATTAAATCAAATTAAATTAAATCACGAAAGAGCTAATGAAGGGAAACCTTCTTCTGTCACTTAAGCGAAAACTCATCGACATGTGTATCTTACCTATCCTAACCTACGGTGCTCAGACTTGGTCATTGACGGACTCACAAAAGTTCAAACTCGGGGTATGCCAACGAGCGATGGAGCGTAGCATTTTAGGTGTTAAGCGAACCGATACAATCCGCAACACTACTCTACGCTCTATGACCGGAATCATCGATGTGGGGTACAAGGCTGCAAGATTCAAATGGGAGTGGGCGGGTCATGTCACTCGAATGCACCCTGAAAGGTGGACTAAGATCTCCACCGACTGGTAACCTACAGGACGACGGCAACGAGGCAGACCACGGAAACGTTGGCACGACGATCTGGATGGGTTCCACTCTGACTGGCACGAGATTTCTGGAGAACGCAAGGAATGGAAGGAAATGGGGGAGACCTTTGCCCAGCAGTGGGACAGTATAGGTTATTGAAAAAAAAATTAAATCAAAATAAAATTATGCAATGAGGCGGCAGAATTATTTACATCTGTTAGGTGAGTGTGGTCCACTAATGCGCAAACATAGCATTCATCAAACACATTCTTAGCCCGAAAGAACAAACAGTTATCACTCCTAAGAATATCCTACAGTTTCTAACAGCTTTGCGGTAAACTAGGAGCAGCATAAACACAAGTGGCGATCACGATAGGCCTCATGGCCGTAGTGATAATTTTTTTATCATTATTCACAAATATTTATTTTAAAACTCGTTTATAAAAATACATTTTTCACTACAAAGTATCTTATAAAAACTAACATTTTAGTAAAAAATATATTTATAAAAAAACGATAAACCACCGACCGCGAAGCCAGACCCAAGCGATCGGTGGCTAGGACTGCAGAGAGAGGAACCTCCTGACTATGCGTGCCGAGTCCAGGAGTACCGCCTTCTGTATCTGACCCTTGATCCAACTTCCTAGCGAGAGCCTTAAGGTATTGGTCGAGGCTCTTCGCTATCAGTACGTTGACCGACACAACTATCGGAACGATAATCGCTGATCCACATCCCACATGGCGGTAATCTCATGAGCCAAGTCTAGGTACTTGCGTAGCTTGTCCTTCTCGGCCTTCACGAGATTAGCATCATGTGGGATAGTAATATCAACAAGTATCGCTCGGCGCTCCGACCGGTCTACCAGCACGATATCTGGCTTATTGGCAACAATAGTCCTGTCCGTGATGATAGACCGGTCCCAATAGAGCGTGGCACGGCCATTTTCAAGAACTGGCTCGGGCACATATTTATAATATGGCACCTCAGGTCCAACAAGGGCTTATTGAAGAGCAAGCTGCTGATGGATAATTCTGGCCACATGATTATTATTATTATTGTCCACTTATGTCCCACTGCTGGGCAAAGGCCTCCCCCCCCCCATTCCCTTCAGACATCTCGATCTAGTGCCAAATCTGCCCAGTCCTCCAGGAATTTGTGCACCTCGTCCCGCCATCTCCGTCTTCATCTCCCGCGTCGCTGGGTCGAGTGCCACTGAGTGTAGAAGCTGATTAATAAAAATTAAATTAGAAGTTATGTACTTATCTTTCAAAAATAATACGAAGCTATTGTTATCATTGCAGTATCTAGTATTTAGCTAAAGGTAGAGCATACACGCTAGCTAGCTTGGTAGGTATGGAGGGGTGGGTAGTTCACTACTTAACCGTAACTATTCTATAAGTACCCTTCAGTTAGGTACGTTGACCTTCTCCCCGCTAGCATCAGGGACTCAACGAACATTCTCTGGCTTTATTCGCCCGGCTGCTCACATTGATATTTATTAGGTACAAGCTGACATTTGGCGATACAAAAATCTCTCTTTCTGCGCAGTCGGGAAAAAAGTAGCCTAGTCTCAATCCCAGCCTTAATCTAATAATATACCAAATTTCATCGAAATCGGCCCAGCCGTTTAGTCGTGAAAACGTAACAAACAGAGGGACAGTAACTTTCTAATTTATAATACTAGTGGTTCGCCCCGAACTGGGATCTCGCGAGTCTCCCATAAAAACAAAAAATATTATTCGTAATCTTTGACTACGTACACATCAAAAGTAATAATCAATATATTCAAAAGTGCCACGAAATGATTAAACAACTAACTTGATCTACAGTTTCATTCAAATTACAGGTAACGGGAGTTCATGTTAATTGGTTACTGTTGAATTGTTTGGGGTAGAAATTGCAGTTTTTCTGGATTTCAGATTTTTCTGTATATTTGTGTCACTAAAGTTACACGCATACCAAATAACATCACTGTGGGGTTACTAGTGTACTCTGTGAATTTTGTCAAAGTTCCGTTATTGTTATGGCTAATAACTTAAAAATTACAAGATTTAAACTATAAATAAAAACGGGGTCGAAATGTTCTCACAAAGGCCTTTTATTGGACGGATAGTCCCAGTTTTTTTTTTACCCCTCTTGAACCCCAATATCTCAACAACCCCCGCACATTTTTAGCTTACTGAGTCACACTAAAATTGTGCCATCATTAACTACCTACATACCAAATTTCACGATGATTGGATAAACGCTTCGAGTTATCCTCGGACAAACAAACATACATACATACATACAACGCCGATTTGCCCAAGTTGATTTGGAGATCTCGCTTCACTCGATCAATTAGTACGGATATCATGTTGATAGATAGCTAACTTCGGTTATTGTCTCCGAGAGACCGAGCTCCTTTACAAAATGCTCTAAACACAACGGCAAGTATAAAAGCTTAAGATGAAAAGGAATCAACTAAAAAAAAATCACAATACATTCAATGGTAGACAAGATCGATGTAACGGTCTTTGGTAAGTTTGCACACGTGCGTAAGCCAGCTGCGAGCTTCTTGAAAACCATAAAAAATGGTTAAAAAACGTTTTTATGGTGGTTGATCCCCACCATAAAAACGTCTTTACTTTTAAGTTACTTTAACATTGTGACAGCAGGTAAAATAAAAATAAAGCAAAACTCTTTTTATTGTTTTTTACAAGTACATTTTCAAATAGTAGGTTGGTAGCTTTCATATAGGTTAAAAGGTAAATAGGTATAAATAGATTAAAAGTTAGGTTTATTTTATATCTATATTTATTCAATACTTTCACTCAAAACAGAACAGCGCTAGGAGGACTTAATGCTAATTGCATTTGTTGTTAGTGTAGTGTCATATAAAAAGAAATATTTATTTGCAACAGCAATAGAAATGTTTTTATTAAAGTATATTTTCTAGGGCTATTTTGCTATATATTGTCTCGTAAACCTAATTTAAAGACCACATCTCACTATATCAACCCAGTACCCGACCCGCACCGCCTCGCCTTGAGCGGTTAGTATTCTTTATATGACATTTTATGGACGTGCGTTCACTACATCACCTCCGGATCGCCTCGCGCGGACGACGAGTTGACCACTCGGTGACTCCGCGCGGCTCGCGCGTTGGCCGGTGATTCACGCGAGCATAAGAGCGCTTGTAGACGTCCGTTTTTTTCACCGGATAACGGACCGTGTTTTTTGCCGGATTCGCGGTGGTGTATGAATTATAATGAATGTGTTCAGTTCAGCCCGCCGCTCGCTAGCCAACGGTCGTGTCGTGCGTATCGTGTGTAACTGAAAGGCATTGTAATTTACGATGTCGTCTAATGTTGTGAAATGTCCAAATTGCAACGTTGTAATAAACGAGGTGCTTGCATTTATCTGCAATAAAGTCGACGTGATGGACGAAGAAAGCATAAGTCGTATTTGTGTTAGTGCTTTCTCTGAAAGTGATATTGTAAGTGCAAAGAATCTGTTATTTGACTCATTACCCACGGCAAGGCGCAAGACAATCCGAAAAAGGCAAGGAAAGACACTACGTGATATCGATGACATTATCACAGTGATCAAAGAATCCGACCCTGAAGATTTTCCTATATTTGTAGCTAGGGATCTACAAAAGTTGCCGCCGGTTTTATTTGACCATGTTGACGTAACACGACTATTGAAAGATCTTCTAAGAATGCAAAATGAAATTCAGATCATCAAAGAAAAATATGCTACTACTAGTGAATTAAATGACATCAGATCGGACCTAGAATCACTAAAGAAAGCCTCGATTGTGAATAACTTCAGGGGGAACGTCAATACGAAACGCGGTGCGTATTTATTGAACAGTTCTACTTATGATAGTGGACCAATGGGATTACCACCTCTGCATAATGAAGTATCAACTCCTAATAATCAACAGCCAACTCCTCCGGCGCCAAGAGATTATCGGAGTATTTCTGAAAGCAATTTTTCAATAGAGGGTAGTTCCGCGCAACAAACGCAATTATCTAACGGACAGCAAACAAATGCATCAGCTGTGAGCGAGCTAATTCGAACCGGTCGGGTGGCCGCAACCGAACCGAAGCGGGTGACGACGGCGCCCGAGCCGATGACGAGGATGCCCGAGAGCCCTCAGTGCACAGAGCGAACGAACACGAGTAGTGACGAGGCGATGACTCATGCGCAGCCAACCCACTCACCGGTCAGAATACACACGGACGCGCCGGTCAAATATAGTGGAGAGATTACCGCGAGTAAAACAGTCGCGGAGACTGTACGCGGTGGGGTATGGAAACAGGAGGCCCCGGATGAAAACTGGATCCAAGTTCAGCGAAGGAGGCTGAGAAATCGCTTTATAGGCAACAGGGGAAAGGCGACCACAGAACCGAACGAGAAATTCAAAGCAGCAGATGTCAAAACCCCTATTTATATATACAACGTAGCGAAGGAAGTATCCGCGTGTGACATACAAAAATACGTTCAGAATAAGACCAATATGGAGGTGACGCTGTTCAAAATGAATATGAAGAAATCAAAAGATTATGACGCGTACAAGATTTTTGTACCGAAAAGTAAAGAAGATATATTTCTGTGTGATGATTTCTGGCCAGATGGAATAGCATTTCGCCGCTTCCTTAATCTCGGCTATGAACATTATAATCGAGTCAACAGTGTAAATAAATTAAAATCATAATGTATAACACCATAAACACCGTCAACTTCTCCAGTTTTAATTGTAAAAATGTGGTAAGGTCAGTCGAATGTGTAAGGAGACTTTGCCGCACAAACGACGTGATCGCGTTACAGGAGACGTGGTTATTACCTCACGACATCTCATTTCTGGGAAACATAGATGAAAACTTTGCTTTCACTGCTACATCTGCGGTGGATACATCGGCAGGGGTGCTGTGCGGGAGGCCTTATGGAGGCGTGGCGCTTCTGTGGCGAAAAACACTCTTCACCTGTGTATCAGTCATACCGTGTAGTAGTGTACGGCTTGCCGCAATAAAAGTATCGCTTCACGACCGCTCATTGCTATTGTTCTCGGTTTATATGCCTACCAACTCCGTACTAAATTTGACAGAGTTTACACAGTGCTTCAGTGAAATTAGTGCTATAGTGGAAAATCAAAATGTGGACTCTGTGTATATGCTTGGTGACTATAATGCACATCCAGGTGAGCTGTTTGCTGTGGAACTGTCAAATTTTTGTGTTGATCAAACTTGGTCATGCGTTGACTTGGAACTGTTACCGACGGATACATATACCTTCGTGAGTGACGTTTATGGCAGTCTGCGTTGGCTGGACCACTGCATTGTGACAGGTGCCGCGCGGCAGACCGTTGTTGGCGTTAGGGTTTTATATGATACCTACTGGTCTGATCATTGTCCTTTACAGATAGAATGTAACATCAATTTGATTAAGCCTAAAATCGTGTTTTCTGATAATTGCCATAACAATGTAATTTGGGGAGACAGGGATCACTCTCAAGTAGAAAAATATTATAATTATTGTAATTCTAAATTAAAGGATATGCATTCTCCAGTGGAATGTGCAGACCGTGCCGATAAAAATTGTTTAGATGGCTTGCACAAATTGCTAATTGATAAGCTTTATAATGATATTGTAAATTGTCTGAGCGAGGGTGCAGCTAGCTGTTTTAACAAAATAAAGCGTAAAAAGTATAAACAAGTGGCTGGGTGGAATAAGCACGTCAGGGCCGCGCACGTGAGGTCTCGCCTTTGTTTTCAGATGTGGCAGCTTTATGGTAAACCTAGTGCTGGGCAGGTTTACAATGAGATGGTCGAGTCGAGAAGAGTTTTTAAGTCTAAGTTGAAATGGTGTCAAAACAACCAGCAACAACTTAAAATGGACAGTATCTCACAACACCACTCCAACAAGGACTTTAAACTCTTTTGGAAATCGACAAATAAACTTAGTCCGAAGCCGAGCCTTCCCGTGAGCGTCGCTGGTGTGCACGACCCTGCTGGGATAGCTAGAGCCTTTCAGGCGCACTTTAAAGTTGACTCGCCCCTAGGACCGTCGTCGCCTGCGGTGGTTGATGATGAGTGTCGTACTGACCAACTGACGGTCAGATTTTCTGTCAAAGATGTTGGGACCGTAATTAAAAAGATGGTTCGTGGTAAATCTCCAGGTTACGACTATCTCAGCATCGAACACCTGCAGTGCGCCGGGGTCCATCTACCGAGGGTGCTATCTTTGCTTTTTAATCTTTGTCTGAGTCATTCATATCTACCTGACAACCTAATGCACACAACGGTGGTTCCCATAGTGAAGAATAAAACTGGCGATGTTTCGGACATGTCCAACTACAGGCCTATATCGCTGGCTACTATTGTGGCTAGGGTGCTGGACAGCTTGCTTGATCGACACCTACGCATACACGTTCAACTGAACGATGCTCAATTTGGGTTTCGTTCAGGCTTATCAACAGAGAGTGCTATTTTATGTCTCAAGCAAGCTGTTAAGTACTATACAGCTAGAAAAACACCAGTGTACGCCTGTTATTTGGACCTTTCCAAGGCATTCGACCTAGTGTCATATAATTCACTGTGGGAGAAGCTGGCGCTTGAGTCAGACTTGCCAAGAGAGTTGACGTCCCTATTTCGATACTGGTACAGTCACCAAACCAATAGAGTGAAGTGGGCGGACTCCTACTCGGATATGTACAGGTTGGAGTGCGGGGTGAGGCAGGGGGGTGTCTCTTCTCCGGGTCTTTTCAATCTGTACATGAACAGTTTAATTGAGGAGCTCAGTGGCACCAAAGTTGGCTGTCACATAGATGGGGTCTGTATAAATAACATTAGCTACGCCGACGATATGGTGTTACTGAGCCCTTCGATCGGAGCCCTACGTAGGCTGCTAAAAATTTGTGAGTCCTATGCGGAGGCCCATGGGCTCAGATATAATGCTAGGAAGAGTGAGTTTATGGTGTTTAGGGCTGGCCCCAAAAGTTATCAAAATGTGCCACCTATCAATCTAGACGGAACTACTCTCGAGCGTGTTACTAGATTCAAGTATCTGGGCCACTGGGTCACCGAGGACCTAGAGGACAATGATGACATAGAGAGAGAGCGCAGGGCGTTGGCCGTCCGATGTAATATGGTGGCTCGCAGGTTTGCTCGCAGTTCCAGGGAGGTAAAGGTGACGCTTTTTAAAGCCTACTGTCAGTCACTTTACACCTGCAGCCTGTGGGTAGCCTATACGCAAAGGGCGTACAACGCGCTGCGCGTACAGTATAACAATGGGTTCAGAGTGCTGATGGGGTTGCCACGTTTCTGCAGTGCATCAGGTATGTTCAGTGAGGCGCACACGGATGGGTTCCACGCCATTATAAGAAAGCGGTGTGCGTCGCTCTTGAAACGCCTGCGTGGTAGCCCCAACATCATTCTGAGCACATTTGCGGACAGGTGGGACTCTCCGTTTCTGGGGCACTGGTTAAGCCTCCATGCAACCCCCTTATAAGGGACGTTGCCCCAGTCACTGATAGTCCCTCGTGTCCGCGAACGTGTATGTTTGTATGTGCCTTTTTAATTATAATTAAATTTTTCGGTGTAATTTTATTTTTATTAACTTTATTTGATTTAATTTAATTTTGTTTGATTTAATTTAATTTTGTTTGATTTAATTTGATTTGATTTAATTTATTTTGATTTGATTATGTTTAATTTGATTTTATTAATTTAATTTTAATTTTATTTATGAGTCAATGGCTTGAAATAAACAATTTTTATTTTATTTATTTTTATTAATGTGTGTACATGCACCGGACATCGGTCCGGCGAACAATTTACGCCGGATGCACCACCCCTTCGAGCGCTTGTAGACGTCCGTTTTTTTCACCGAATAACGGACCGTCAATAAACGGCTATCCTTGTATACATATTTTTTTTACCGGATGGATGGACTGCCGTCTATATGCGTTAGTTTTGAACTGGTAGTCAGAGATTACACACGTGTGAAATGTCGAATAATAAGAAAAAAAAACTCGTATTGGCCTACTATTTGTACAAGAAGAAACAAAAAGAAATAGAAAAACGTAAAAGGTCATCGTGGGTGCATCCTATATTATTAGAAAGGGAAAAATATGGTGCATTTCAAACTCTTTTTACGCAGTTGGAAGAAGATGAAACTAAATTTTACAATTATTTTCGGATGAAGAAAGAAACCTTTCAACTATTATTAACAGCCATATATTATAAAATAAGACACGAGGATACTGACATGCGTAAATCTATTTCCCCGGCAGAGAGATTAGCCGTTACGATAAGGTATGTTAAAGAGATGTTCAATTTCAAATTATAGAAAAGGGGATTGATTACCTGTATTAATTAAAACAAAATTTAGTAGGTAGTAATTGTTTTATTATACTCAAAAAATAAATTAAGGAGTTTTAGAAAAATCGAAATCGTAATCAGGCGATGTGATTGAACTTAATTCAGTAATAATTGAAGATTGGGAATCATCTTGCTGCATGAGTTCTTGAGGCATCTTGGATGTGGATGGAATGAGTTGTGTTGGCTGATATTCATAGGGCATCCTGGATGTCGATGGAATGGGTTGTGTTGGTTGATATTCGTGTATCCTGTAGTCGGGTGTAGCCGTAGTGTAGCCTTGATTAATATTGTAATTGTAATTTTGCTGCTGCATGGATGCTTGATTTCTCCGAGTTAAATTTCTCATAACTTTAATGACTTCATATTGGAATTCAACATAATCGTCATCACTATACTTGTCTACAATCGGAGCAATACCTTTGAAAAAACACATACTCTTACTCTTGTCTTCATCTTCAACTGATTTAATTAAAGTAAGCATTTGTCGATCAACTTCGCTACAGTCTGTCTTTCTCTTCTTGCTTGTTTTTGTTAAATCGGTAGTATTGGCTGGTGCGGTAGGGTCATTATTGGTTTGTGAGTCAGTTTCTTTGTTGTGAGATTGTGTGATGTTTTTTTCTGGTGTAATACTTGCTTCCGTTGTTCGGCGAGTCACAATTTTACACAAAAAGAGCATTTGATCGTAGAATTTATATTTTCGTAGACTTTTTGCACCAGAGCCGGATTTACATTCCTTAACTTTTTTGTGATATTTCATCCAGTTATCTCTTGCATTGTTCCATTTTTTTATGATATCTTTGCCTAAAAAAGAAAAAATTGTTACAGATATTTAGCTGCAGGGAACACATTTAGTGATCTACATTACAGTTTCAGAATGGGTATAAAAACTATCAGCTGTATTGTATAAGAAGTATTTGAAGCATTGTGGGAAACCCTTTCTCCAATTTATATGAAACTACCATCGGAAGACGAATGGTTAACAATAGAAAAAATTTCGAGACGAATGCAAATTTTCCTCATTGCTTGGGAGCCATTGACAGCAAACATATTAGAATCATCAAGCCATCAAGTAGTTTCATATAAATTGGAGAAAGGGTTTCCCACAATGCTTCAAATACTTCTTATACAATACAGCTGATAGTTTTTATACCCATTCTGAAACTGTAATGTAGATCACTAAATGTGTTCCCTGCAGCTAAATATCTGTAACAATTTTTTCTTTTTTAGGCAAAGATATCATAAAAAAATGGAACAATGCAAGAGATAACTGGATGAAATATCACAAAAAAGTTAAGGAATGTAAATCCGGCTCTGGTGCAAAAAGTCTACGAAAATATAAATTCTACGATCAAATGCTCTTTTTGTGTAAAATTGTGACTCGCCGAACAACGGAAGCAAGTATTACACCAGAAAAAAACATCACACAATCTCACAACAAAGAAACTGACTCACAAACCAATAATGACCCTACCGCACCAGCCAATACTACCGATTTAACAAAAACAAGCAAGAAGAGAAAGACAGACTGTAGCGAAGTTGATCGACAAATGCTTACTTTAATTAAATCAGTTGAAGATGAAGACAAGAGTAAGAGTATGTGTTTTTTCAAAGGTATTGCTCCGATTGTAGACAAGTATAGTGATGACGATTATGTTGAATTCCAATATGAAGTCATTAAAGTTATGAGAAATTTAACTCGGAGAAATCAAGCATCCATGCAGCAGCAAAATTACAATTACAATATTAATCGAGGCTACACTACAGCTACACCCGACTACAGGATACACGAATATCAACCAACACAACCCATTCCATCGACATCCAGGATGCCCTATGAATATCAGCCAACACAACTCATTCCATCCACATCCAGGATGCCTCAAGAACTCATGCAGCAAGATGATTCCCAATCTTCAATTATTACTGAATTAAGTTCAATCACATCGCCTGATTACGATTTCGATTTTTCTAAAACTCCTTAATTTATTTTTTGAGTATAATAAAACAATTACTACCTACTAAATTTTGTTTTAATTAATACATGTAATCAATCCCCTTTTCTATAATTTGAAATTGAACATCTCTTTAACATACCTTATCGTAACGGCTAATCTCTCTGCCGGGGAAATAGATTTACGCATGTCAGTATCCTCGTGTCTTATTTTATCATATATGGCTGTTAATAATAGTTGAAAGGTTTCTTTCTTCATCCGAAAATAATTGTAAAATTTAGTTTCATCTTCTTCCAACTGCGTAAAAAGAGTTTGAAATGCACCATATTTTTCCCTTTCTAATAATATAGGATGCACCCACGATGACCTTTTACGTTTTTCTATTTCTTTTTGTTTCTTCTTGTACAAATAGTAGGCCAATACGAGTTTTTTTTTCTTATTATTCGACCTTTCACACGTGTGTAATCTCTGACTACCAGTTCAAAACTAACGCATATTATCGCATTTAAGACGGCAGTCCATCCATCCGGTAAAAAAAATATGTATACAAGGATAGCCGTTTATTGACGGTCCGTTATCCGGTGAAAAAAACGGACGTCTACAAGCGCTCTAATGCGGCGGCGATGCTTCGCTCCCCGCCTACCGGTCATTTCCAGCCTTTCTTTCTAACGTGTCGGACGTATGGTTTTTGGTTTAAAAATGGATAAAGAAAGACTTATCGAAGAAGTTCGAAACTATAATGTATTGTATGATCCCACCTGTTGACCATGCGAAATCCACTGGTTGACCGCGCGAGGTGCACTGGTTGACCACGCGGCGTTCACTGGTAATAACGATGCGTCCACCCGTGACCCACTAGTAGTTAACGAGTGAACGCCGAGCGGCGAGGCGGTTCGGGTCGGGTGCCGGGTTGATGTAGTGAGCTGTGACCCAAAACTCAAATAAAAAGATAAATATTTAAAAACTTCTGATTAATACGGTTTTTTTACTATGTCTCGGTTTCTACGAAAGAATCCCGCTTTTTCATTTAAAAAAGTTTCAAAATGTCGACTTGACAAAAAAAAATCTGGCAACGCTGAGCACTACACTTATCACCACCTACCAACACTTAACACCTCTTAACATTATTAGGCTTCGCACAATATACCTAAGGTTTTTGCCAAGTATAAGGGTCAGTATCGACTAAGTATAAGTATGTACTTGAAAATCATGCTGATAAGAACAAAGTATATTAGATATAATCCCTAAATAGGTATTCCATAAGTTTTCTTTTTGTAACCTATGTCAGACGTCAGTCGTATGGTCACAGACAAATGGGCAACAGTCGTCACACAATGGGTGCCTGCAGATGGGCGTCGAAGCCAGGGCAGGCCGAGGAAGCGTTGGCGTGACGACCTCGATGCATTCCATGGCTGGTGGGACGTGGCGAGTGATCGTGAGATGTGGAAGAACATGGGGGAGACCTTTGCCCAGCAGTGGGATAGTATAGGTTAAAAAAAATCAATTTACTTAGGCACATAGCAAAAGTTCAAAGAGTTGCATAAAAAATATTGCATAGATAGTTTGTTCCCTAAGTGAGTAGATATCTATTTAATTAATGGTTCTCAACATATATATCATAGTATTTATACTTTACTTACACTATAAATAAATAAATATTGCAGGACATTTCACACAGCGCTATCTAGCCCCAACCTAGCTTGTACTATGGGAACCAGATAACTAATAGAATACTTATGTACTTTTTTTTTTGTAAATACATACTTATAATATATAGAAAAACACCCAGACACGGAACAAATATCTGTAGATCATGAGACTATTTGTTCCGCGGTGGGAATTGAACCCGCTACCTCCTGCGTCTCAGCCGGCTATACCCCCATTGCGCCACGGAGGCAGTCATTAGTGTTTATAATTTAGTAAGCAGTGTCGGTTTTCCATATGGTCAAATGGGGTACCCACAAAAAAACATCTAAGTTTGTTTATCTGACGAAGTACGATGGTTTTAAGCAAGTTTTTATATTGTGTCTTTGAGATTTTGGTATATAAACCATATTTTTTTGCCAGTTTATTTCCGAACAATGACATCTATTACGCTAGATGGAACTAGGATTTTTCGAAAATTAAAAGCCCTCAATAAAATATGTACAAATATAATCGATCGAGTGAAATCAAATTTGCAACAAAATATTTTTTAATATTGCTTAAAAACCTACAGTCCCCGTGCACCTAAGCACCATGCACCTAGCAGTGGGTGAAGTCGTGCTGTGGATGATGATGAGACCCTACCTATCTAAAATTTATCAGTCCTATCTTTCCACGGCTTTAACGTAGTTAGTTGAATATATCTGTGTGATGAATTGATCAGCGCCATCTAACAATTAAAACTGACTTCATAAATTTATGTTAAATATCTGATGAATCTAAGTAATCTAACTAATACTAAGTAATCAACTACTCACCGCTAGATGTCAGCTATGTCAGACGAACAGATAGGCATATGGCATGAATGTAGCTCCGTTACATAGTGCTATTTTATTATTATCTAAACATTTTCTAAGACATTTTCCTTGGTTGCCTTTGGTCACATGCGGTTTTTTTGCCGAACCGAACTTATGAATGGATTCTAAATGGGTAAAATATGTACATCCATCATGCATACTTCATTTCTATAGAGAAGAGAAATCGAATGGCTGTTACAGTATCAATAAATAACACGCGATACTCGTTATCTAGATCCAATATCGAGGAAATATTGATGGTATGGACAATATCGGTATGTTCCGGATTTTCTTGAAATCCGCGAGACTTATTTGTAACGTGGCATATCTATTAATTATTAATCTATGCGCAGACCAAGCTTTATCGTTTGATTGATGTTATTATTAAATGGCAAAAATATCAGCTCAATCGAAAATACCTATTAAAGTAATAGCTGGTTTTAATAATATGTTATCCATAGTTATTATCCAACACAATTATCCTCCACGAACTCAAAGAAGTACTGATATAAATAATATTGATAGGTTGAAGCCCTGCCATCAATACTACCATGATAATAATATCACGGTCCATTCAGTAGGTACTGATAGTGTAACATCCCCTAGACTGGGTATAATTGTTTATTTTCCGTAGTTGAATTAAAGAAATATTGGTCTGTGGTCTATGGTTTATTTCATTTGAACCGATTTGAACTTTATTGAACCTTCTACGTGAAGTTGGCAGGAATGTTCCTCACGCCCTATTAGAGGAATCAGTTGCCATTAAAAAAAAAAAAAAACTTTATTGAAATTTGAGTATAACTGTTGAAATTTAAATTAATTGACTAGACCAAGAGAGTATAAATAGTACGTGACTAGAGTACCGGAGCGGACAGCTCGGGCCGTACGCGGTTATGTGTTTTCCCAATATACAGCTGGCTATTACTGCAATCCCTAAATTAAAATTAGGAATGGATATGGAGACTTACAGATGCTGTGCAGGAATGTGACCTATCAGAAGAATCTGAAGATTCGCAAGGAGCATCATCAGATGAAGAAACAATTCTGGATCTAGATTACAAACAACAGGTACTGAAATGGCCTGAACTAAAACAATATAAAATACCTACCGGCGATATTTTGACACAAACCAGCCAAGTTTGATGACCATGTGCAAAAGCTTCTGAGTATGAAGATCAAATTCTATCAACCTACCCTCTGCCGAAACTTCACGAAAATTTCTTGCGATTCGCTCAATGACCACAAATCATAGATCAAGTACTTTGGGAAAAAGCAGCTGCCTTACCATACTTACGGCAAATCCGCGAAAAAGAAAATAAAGGTTGTAATTCGAAGTCTCTAGATATTGCTGTTGACAAAGTGAGAACAGAACTAAAATCTTCAGGCGTACCTATAATACGCGTTCATAAATTGAAGACAAAATAAAATGATAATCCTTACACGCTCATACTGGCTCTAGCACATTACGATCAAAAAGGTTAAGCTCTCCTGTGTTTGAGAAAACTCCTAGGTCATGATGTAACTATAGAGCCACCCAATAGAAAGATTACTCAGTGTTATCGCTGTCAGAAATGGGGTCATACCGAGAGACACTGTCACGGAGCAGTAAATCGTGTAAAATGTGCAGGAGATCATCTTTACAAGAAATGCACTCGTAATAGTGAAACCAAAGAACCACCCAAATGTGCTAACTGTGGAGGCGATCATACTGCTAACTACAAGAAGTGCTGCAACAGTCATTTCACTGTCCATTATGAGCTGCTTCAATTCAAAAAGCAAGCTTCACAGACCCTTATCAAGCCTGTAATAGTCACACATGAAAACTGTGATGCTTTATGGAAAGATGTACAGATGCTGATGATGAGTGAGCTTCAAAGCAGTTTTCAATACATATATGGTTCCATACTCCATTATAATGTACCTAGTTATTGATGCCATAGAAGGATGTATCACTATGGTACAAATTGTTAATTGATATTTCAATTACCTATCTTGGAACTGGTTTCGTTTATTATAAGCAGTTCTATTTAGCCACTATGCAAACTGAACCTTTTAACTGTGTTTTTAGGGTTCCGTACCCAAAGGGTAAAACGGGACCCTAAGACTCTGCTGTCTGTCTGTCACTAGGCTGTATCTCATGAACCGTGATAGTTACAGTTGAAATTTTCACAGATGTATTTCTTTTGCCGCTATAACAACAAATACTAAAAACAGAATAAAATAAATATTTAACGGGGGCTCCCGTACAACTAACGTGATTTTTTTGTTCATTTTTGCTCGATGTTGATAACGGCAAAAGGTAGACTCTTGAAATATTCGCAGAATATTTAGTTATATATTCACTTTAAAACTAATATTTAAAATACAATAAAACAAATATTTAAGGGGGTCTCCCATACAACAAACGTGATTTTTTTGCTTGTTTTTATACATAATGGTACGGAACCCTTCGTGCGCGAGTCTGACTCACATTTGGCCAGATTTTCTATTTACTTTCTGTTAAGCCTAAGTGTACCTGATAAGTTAAATAAAAAGGCGTTGTTATAAAAAAGATGTTTATTATGCGCTATCTTTTGTACTTTTGTTAATCTTTACGAAGTACACAAAAACTATAGTCATAATTATAAATTCAACTAGAAATGAATCGAATCAGATAAGTTTACAAACTGGATCCCTCTAGTTTTTTTAATTAACCAAACCAAAAATAGGCACTCTTGTACACTCTATACAGGTTTGATAATCGCAGTCAAATAATCCTAATGGGTGAAAGTACTCTTCAGCACTGTGCAGCAGTGTGACTATGTACATCTATGTCATTATCTAAACTGCTGTAGATCATTTTGGTTGTTAAAGCTATGCCCACTTATGCAGCCAACTGTACTCAAAATTACTAATTTAGGTAATACTTATTTTTACAGAAACCAAATCTACACCTACATTACACTATATTTACAAAGGATGATATTCGAAAATGCCTAATAACTATGAAACTTAAACTAGTTCTATCATGAGCTTTTGACAGCCTGTTGTATACTAGTTTGCATAGCTTGATTGCTGCTGACGTCACGGTCCAAGGGAGTCACCAGTACCTGGAAATAATAAAAGAAACATTGTTATTGATTTAACTCACAGGTGGGCCTCACCCATAGATTCCCCCATAGTGGGGGGCCGTCCTACGCTACGCTTTCCAGTGCGTGGTCTCCACTCGAGAACCTTTCTGCTCCAACGGCAGTCAGTTCTTCGAGCTATGTGTCCTGCCCGCTGCCACTTCAGTTTGCTAATTTAATCTAATTAAACTTTAAAAATCGTTAAACAAAGTAGGTTTAAAATTAAAAATTACCTCTAGTTTGAGTTTGGTGAGCGGCATTCGTCCGTCAAGCTCGGCTAACACCCTGTCTAGAGTCTCCACGAGTCTGTTGGCGTCCTGCGTAGTGAACACCATCGGAGGCTTGAATTTAAGGACGTTGCTGTCGGGCCCATCGCGACTGATCAGTATCTTCTCATCACGCATTCTGAAATGACGTAACATAAAGTTTCAGAACAATTATTCAATCGTATTTGAAATTTCATATTCATAACTTACAATATTATAGAAGTTTAAAAAGATTCTACTGCAAATACAGTATTTTTTTAACGCGATCAAGTTTAGTCGTTATATAACTCTATAATAGCGGATTTGGATACAATTAGAACGTCTCAAAATGACGGCGCTTCCCCCTCCACCGCGTGCGATGCGTCACAGTCCTCACTTAGCGTAACGAATTTTTTGATCTTTTAGCTATCAAGTGGTATAATTAAATTTTTGATGGAGATGATAGATATGTAGCTGCAACATCAAACTGTATCCCCCGATTTTGTTATCATTCGTTTTTTGAATTGCTTTTTACTATGGAAGCATTTGCAAACTGGCACATTTGAATTTGCTTGAGTGGGTAAAGTACTTCCCAGCAACCTTAGGCACTTGTCTCACCGCCGGCGATGAGCGAGAAGCGAGTAGAGTTAGAAACTAGAAACGAGTAGGCGAGCAGCGAGAAGCGAGTGTGTAATTCCGAGTGAGCGAGTTCGGCGGGCGATAGTCATCATCTCACGGCGTGTGTTCTGACCGCCAAGCGAGCATCGCTAAGCGAGTGTTGTAGTCGCTGCGACAAAATAGTGTTCGGCGAGTTTTCGTCGGCGGTGTGAACGGCCAGCGATCAACTATTATTATACGTGTCTCTTTTACTGACACGGAATCTATTTCTTTTGTTCGTTTCTTCAGCGAGAAAATAGTTGATAGCTAATTGCTTACTCGTCGGCGGTGAGACAAGTGCCTTAATAGCGTCTTTCTACCTTTAATAGTATCCACTGAAGAACCTTACCTATTCACAATATGTTTCGCCTCAGCCGTTGCTGGGGTTCTCGTCTCTCTGTCAGTCACAAGTTCGACTCCCACAAACAAGCCTCTTCCACGGACATCTCCGACCAGTCTGTGTTTATGCTTCAGTGTCTCGCAGCGGTTGAGGAGGTGGGTGCCGACGCGAAGAGCCCGGTCTAGGAGACGTTCTTCTTCAATCACGTCTAGAACTGCATTTGCGATGGAACAGGAGACCGGGTTGCCGCCGTACTGGAAATTTTGATAAGTTGGTTAAAGATATTGTTTTCACAGAAAAGTTCTAGGTAATCGTATAGCTCTCTTCGTTAAGCATAATATCATTATTTTCTGTGTATACAACCTGTTTTGTTATGTAAGACATTAATTTAAAACACACATCCGGAATCGCTTTTACTGATTTTAGGGGTGGGTTTAATACCGGTAGCTCGAATATTTATTTAGTAATCAATACATTTCTAATAAACAATTTTTAACGTAAATTGGCGGCGCCTTTGCGACGATGCCGCTTAGTCAGTTTCATATGGTGCATGAATATGATTAGTTAACCTATTTTATACAGGCTGTTTTCATTTATATTTTAGGACTTGGTATTAAAATTGTTTGAAAATTTAAAATTTTCTACGGTAATGGATTTGAAAAACCTATTTTACAACAATACTAGCCAATATCCCTATCCGTGTTTTCATTTAATGTCGTACCATACATAAAAAACACGTAGATGTTTGATACTGTAGTTTTATTCGATGTGCAATAAAGAGTTCTCATCATCATCATATCAGCCGTATGACGTCCACTGCTGTACATATAGGCCTCTTTCATAGATTTCCAGAGCGACCGGCCTTGTGTATATCTATTTCTCTCGTTTGAGAACGTGCGACAGCTATGCAAAGTCAATCTTTGAGCGAAAAATATTATTCTGTTTTCAATTTGCAACTCGAGAAGGTACCTAGTTTTTTGACATGTTTATCTGTGCATGCCTATAATTTATGTACCCACTTCACATCGACCTATATCCGAATAACCTACGTCATGACACGATAATCGCTTGTTATCCATGTTAAGTGCTTATTGGTTTTATGATATAGCTAGATGTAGGTACATTTGTAAT
Organism: Philereme transversata; assembly: GCA_963924445.1. Classification (NCBI taxonomy): domain Eukaryota; kingdom Metazoa; phylum Arthropoda; class Insecta; order Lepidoptera; family Geometridae; genus Philereme; species Philereme transversata. The sequence continues at coordinate 15,051,712 of OZ004353.1, forward strand.
TTTTTCTCGTTAACAAAAAATACTTTAGTAAACACCAATAGTTCATAGTGCAAAGGGAAATTCAGCATTTATTACGTGTATCTTTTGCACACTTTAGGAAAACATCGAGACGAAACAATACTGGATTTTCGTATAGTATGTGGTTTACTTCGAATTCTTCCCACACTACGTATGCCCTAGGATACTTCATTTGAATAGTCTTCTTATGTATCCAAGGTTACCAGGATTGGATTGCTTTCAGCGATAAGACCGCCACGTTTATATTTCCTTGAGTCTAGTCATAGTTTATTTAAAATTTTGGTTTGTCATATTTAAAGTGGTGTATTTATCTGGAATATGAATTTCAGGACAAAAAACCGACAAGCATCTTTATAATTAATACTTGTATCAGAAGAAGTCAGAAGCTAGAACTTATAGGACCGTAGAAGAATAATTACCGTATTGAAGTACTCCACTCCAGTATCAGTGAAGCTCTTAGCAATCTCCGGGGTAGTGACAACCGCCGCCACAGGATGACCGTTGCCCATTGGCTTGCCCACAGTCACGATATCAGGTATGACGTCTTGAGTCTCGAAGGCCCACATGTGAGTGCCTACACGACCGAAGCCCACTTGGACCTCATCGGCTATGCACACACCATCAGCGTCACGAATGTGTCTAAAAAGAAACGGAGGATGAAACTCTCTTCCCGAGTTCTAATTATTTGGGACTCAGTTATATAACCTATCTTAGTTTTAACACCAATGGACCTGTAATGCTGTCTGAATTAATGAATAATATATTTTATCTATTACATAAAGAGAAGAGAAGTATTAAACTATACAATATGGATTGGTATATTATGCTGGGAGTTTTTAACATTGTGGTTTCTATAGAACCGGGGTGGCCAAGACCGCAGTGGAACTTTAGGTAGCCCGCACGAGTAAAAATTATGTAATTTGCCAATTCTCGTTGCCTATCAATTTCACTCTCACTGTGCAATGAGTACCTATACCGTCGCTGGTTTTCGTCGAAACAAAAAAAAACGTATATCTTTTAAATTTGGATTCATGGACTAACAATATTCAGGGACAAGCTTTAAATTAAACAAATCTATAGATTTGTAAGGTACCTAGTAACAAATTTCACTTGAAACATGATTTTCGGGACTATACGTCCTTTTGGAAAAAAAGAAATTTTGACATACGTCCTTTTGAACTGGCAGCGACGATATCATTGAAGGTAGTGCGTGAGGGCCTATCCACTAAAACATTTTCAGCTCTTTATTTGAACTGTAAACCGAACTTGAATCATAATGTAAACCGCATACCCTAAAAGTTTGGCTACCCCTGGTAGAGAACGTTGTTCAGTTACTTCAATATTTGATTAAAATAAACAGAGATTATGGTTCTAAATAACAAAAGGCAGAGCAGTTTCTTAAAATGTGTCGAATGTTTAGAATTTCACTCTAGTTTAAACAACTACTGAGCGAGTGCTTAGATAATGGTTTATTGATCGAGCGAAGCAAGATCTCCAAATCAACTTGGGCAAATCGGCGTGTATGTATGTATGTTTGTTTGTCCGAGGATAACTTTCGAAGCGTTTATCCGATCATCGTGAAATTTGGTATATAGGTAGGTAATGATGGCACAACGTTGGTGTGACTCAATAAAATAAAAATTTTGGGGGGTTGTTGAGATATTGGGGTTCAAGAGGGGTAAAAAAAAATGAAAATGAGACTATTAGGTCAAGTGAGACGTCAAATAAAAGATCTTCATTAGTATATTTCGACCCTATTTTCATATTTAGCAAAGTTTTTGTAGTTCTTGAGTTATTAGCCATAATAGAAACTAAACTTTGACAAAATTCACACGGTACACCAGTGACCCCACAATGCTGTAATTTGGTATGCGTGTAGCTTAAGTATCACAAATATAGGCAAAAGTCTGAAATTTAGAATAACTGCAATTTGTAACCCAAAAAGGGTAACCAATTAACATGAACTCCCGTTACCAGTAATTTGAATCAAACTGTAGGTCAAGTAGTTTGGTTTTGATTTCGTGGCACTATTTGATTACGAAGATGAACGATTACGAATAATATTTTTTTTTGTTTTTATGGTAGACTCGCGAGATCTCAGTTCGGGGCGAACCACTAGTTATCATTAAGGGAGTTGTAGCCAACTGCAAGTCTATTTTAGGAAAGAAAAGTAATGTTTCTATCAATAAAATAAAGTGTATAAAACAAAGGATGAACTGAGTTTTTGTTGCATACAAATAAATGTTTTTTGTTTATTTTAGGAATATCAACAGTGCATTTATAAGATAAGGAACATAAATAACTAATATCTACAAAGATTCATTTGACAGTCAGAGGGCACATGTTTTAAGACGTAAAAGATTTGATATCACCTTTACTTCACCTGTTAGACCTCTTATCGCGAATGATGAAAGTTAAGCAACTAATGTATTTCGTTAAATAAATTAAGATAGTAACTGATTTGTTAAGAATATGGTTACGTCGAAACAAAACCACATTAATATGACAATCCTAATTTATATTTAATATTCTAACTGACGAATTTTGTTTTATTAGAACTTCGCCAGATATGCCTTAATGCAAATGACGTCAGTCATTTAGGGTTTATTAATGTTCTAAGATTATGAACCCTAAATGACTGGCTTGTCAGAGGAGAATATAGTAAAATAAATCATTAGTTCGATGTACTTTTTTTCTTCTTTCACAGAGAATATCAGAGAGATAATCCACACATAGTGACTATTATTATTGATCGAGCGAAGCGAGATCTCCAAATCAACTTGGGCAAATCGGCGTTGTATGTATGTATGTATGTATGTTTATTTGGGGGTAAAAAATAATAAAATAAGACTATTCGGTCAAGTGCGGCGTCAAATGAAAGGTCTTTATTAGTACATTTCGACACCGTTTTTATTTTTAGTAAAGTCCTTGTAGTTTTTAAGTTATTAGCCATAATAAAAACTGAACTTAGACGAAATTCACAGGGTACACCAGTGACCTCACAGTGCTGAAATTTGGTATGTGTGTAGTTTTAGTGACACAAATATAGGGAAGTCTGAAATTCAGAATAACTGCAGTTTGTACCCCAAAAAAGGGTAACCAATTAACATGAACTCCCATTATCTATAATTGTAATGAAACTGTAGGTCAAGTTATTTGGTTAATTATTTCGTGGCACTATTTTGATAGTCAAAGATTACGAATTTATGTTTTTATGGCAGACTCGCGAGATCTCAGTTCGGGGCGAACCACTAGTTATTAAGAGCCTGTAGTATCCCACTGCAGGGCAAAGGCTTCCGTTCGTGCTCTCCAGTGAGTGTTAAAAAGGTTAAATCCAGATGGATGTACATTTCTACATTTGCTTAAAGTCGTTCGAATGCGGTTGAAAAATAAAAACACATTCAAAGTATAATTGTTATAAGGTACTTAATAATCTTCGTTATCTCCTATATCAAAGCGCAGGTTTCTATAAAGTAGTAGGTATTGTCTAGGTATAATAGTGCAACTAAACTGGGTCACTACTCACTGATCAAATTATTATTATTATAATTATTAATAACAATATTAATATTATGATTGTAGGGCTGTTATAGCTAGTATATTTTATGAAAAAACACTTAAACCTCACAAAGAGCATATGATTTAAATCTAGAACTAGTGGTTCGCCCCGAACTGAGATCTCGCGAGTCTCCAAAATACAAAAATAAAAATTTTAGGGTGACTCGCGCAACGATGCCTATGCGTATTTAGTGGCTAAATACGATTTAAGGAGTAGTCAAATCATACAAATACGTAAAATTTAAACATATTTAGTTGCTAAATACGTTTAGGGATCGTTTTGCAAGCCGGCCTAATAAAATAGTGCCACGAAATGCGCAACCAAATAACTTGACCTACAGTTTAATTCAAATTACAGGTAATGGGAGTTCATGTTATTTGGTTTATTTTGTTTGGCGTACAAATTGCAGTTATTCTGGATTTCAGACTTTTGCCTATATTTGTGTCACTTAAGCAACACGCATACCAAACTACATCACTGTGGGGTCACTGGTGTATCCTGTGAATTTTGTCAAAGTTCCGTTTTAATTATGGCTAATAACTTAAAAAATACAAGGTTTAAGCTAAAAGTAAAAACGGGGTTGAAATGTACTTATGACAACCTTTCATTTTACGTCCCACTTGATCTAATAGTTTCATTTTTTTACCCCTCTCGAACCCCAATATCTCAACAACCTCCCAATATTTTTAGCTCATTTAGTCACACCAAAATTGTGATACCACTACCTACCTATGTAGCAAATTTCACGATGGTCCGATCAACGCTTCGAAAGTTATCCTCGGACAAACAAACATACATACATACAACGCCGATTTGCCCAAGTTGATTTAGAGATCTTGCTTTGCTCAATCAATTACAGATTCTTGTTATTGGCTTTCGGATATAAAGCCATCAGCAAAAAGTTAACCTGTTTCACGAACCCTATTGACACGGAAAAGATGTTAAGTATTTATATTTTCGCTCACCGTGCTAATGCTATATGATAAGAAACTTACTGGTAAACTCGTTGAAGGTACCCAACAGGTGGGATGATCTGTCCACCGCAGCTTTGCAGGCTCTCAGCGATAAAAGCGCAAACTCCGCCATTTCTGCTTTTGGCCTCATTGCAGAGTTTTTCAACTTCATCCGCGTATAGTTTTCCTAGTTCCTCTTCGGACTGCGAATCGTTAGGGTACGTGTATTTTCCTCTATACACGTCTGGGACGGGCGCCTGTTTATAAGGAAGATATTAGAAAACTGCCTTCGGTAGTAAATTAAAAACTAGTAATATAGGTACCTTTGATAAGTCTAGTAATCGAAGGTGTAGAAGACACGTGAATACGATTGTGACCAAGTGCCTTCCGTTCTCTACAATTTTTTCTATGATCCTTCAAGATAATTTTTAACCTGTTTAAATGCAACATAACCCAAACTAGTGACTGACCTAAATAATAACTACTTGTGTTATCCTTAAAACAAGATTTGACCATTATATGACAGTTCGTAACAGTGTCTTTATCATGCAGCCAATAGGAGCATGCTCAAATAAACGAGGTTACATTATCTAAAATTAACTTGATTTTACTTATAGATTAGGCAAAATCGGTGACAGCTTTTGATACGTTTACAAGCATTTAACTATTAAACTTGTCAACAACGTGGCTGCGTGATCGTTTGCGTGTTACTGCGGGAAAAGCCCACGGCTACTATTCTAGCATGAAACCTCCAAATAGCTGCCATAATAGCGATTGATATCTAACTTTCCACAGTTTCCGAAGGCACTGCACTGCGAGTAAAGTGCCTGTGGACATTTTCTTATATAAATGATAAGACTAACGCAGGATAAGAGAAAACACGATTAATGTATTATGACGTGGAGACGCGGTCTCTTTTTATATGACCACAATATCACTTTACGCGGTTTCCTCGATTTACACAAGGGAAATATTAATATTGTCGAGTTATTAATGATATTGACAGGATACCTTATACGGTTCCACATTGTGTGACAGCTACAAGTGAAGTGTCAATGCCATTCCTGCAGGAGTATGAAGTTACTTACCACATGGACCCAATCTGGCTTCTCTGGCCCTCCGGGTAGGTTAAATTTGTAGGGTGAGATATCAATCATAGACGTAAGGTGCCCATGATACGCGCTGTAACAAACAGGGGCTAGTAGCACCCTAAAAGACTTCGAGAAACTCGAAGTAACCTAACCTGATTCTCGAAATTCCTAGCCAATACTAATGGACTCTATCTTGATAGGTTTGGAACTCTACAAAAATATATAGGACAATTCGTATTTAGACAAGTATACACAAACGTTAATAAAGATTGATAGATTTCTATACAAAAACTGAATTATATAAGATATAGAAAAACAATGTTATACAAGAAAAACCAGCTTTTTCTCCCCGAGTAGAGTTAGAAATAGTATAAAAATACTTACTGGTCAAGTGTGACGACATCCTTTTTCTTAGTATGTATCCTCGCTAATCTCAGAGCGAGATCATTGGCCTCAGAACCAGAGTTCACAAAGAAACAGACGGAGAGGGGTTCGGGCATAGTCTTAACGAGCCTTTCAGCGAGTATTACGATTTCGTCGTGAAGGTAGCGATTGTTCGTCGATATCAAAGACATTTGGTTTCTACCAGCCTCTACTACATGGGGGTGGCAATGTCCCACTGTAAAATAGAAAATAAGAATGAAGTTTGGTTGAGTTGAGATTGCTGGTAGAACGTTTTTTCCAATTTTCCTCATTATCCTAAGTACCTATTATTTAGGACTGCGCTTGGATGCAAGTTTTCTCTTTATAAGCAAGTTAAATCGAGCGAAACCATAGCATGTGCCTTCGAGCATTTGGTGTCGTCATGATCGTTATAAACGCTAATATTGCTGGATATTGTAATTGATCGAGAGAAGCGAGATCTCTAAATCAACTTGGGCAAATCGGCGTTGTATGTATGTTTGTTTATCCGAGGATAACTTTCGAAGCGTTGATCCGATCATCGTGAAATTTGGTATATAGGTAAGTAGTGATGGCACAATTTTGGTGCGACTCAATGAGCTAAAAATATGGAGGGGTTGTTGAGATATTGGGGTTCGAGAGGGGTAAAAATAACCAAAATGGGACTATCCGGCCAAGTAGCACGTCTAATAAAAGGTATTTTTGAGTATTCGACCCCGTTTTTAGTTTAAACATTGTAGTTTTTAAGTTATTAGCCATAATAAAAACGGAACTTTGACAAAATTCACAGGGTACACCAGTGACCCCACAGTGATGTAGTTTGGTATGCGTGTTGCTTAAGTGACACAAATATAGGCCAAAGTTTGAAATCCAGAATAACTGCAATTTGTACTCCAAAAACGAGTAACGGCTCAATTAACTAATAAGTAAGTAAGTAATGCATTTTTACCAAGATATTTTACGGCATGTTAAATTCCCAATTGCCATCAGTTAATAAATGCCTTTAGTCATTATTATAAATACGGAATTTATCACGTACCGTTTTATCGGTGTTTCGACCGACAATGTTTCGGTTCAATTCGTGAACCTTCATCAGGGTGAGTGCGATCCACTCCGAATAACGTCTCTCCTCGCACTCTACCGATAAAACGGTACGTGATAAATCCCGTATTTATAATAATGATTGAAATCAATCACGAAAGTTTCCTCAGTAAAATTACTTTAGTTGGATTTGAAAATGTGAAACCACCATTTCCAAGTTATTAACAAAACGACTTCTCGAATTGCAATTGCAAATGTCTCTCGAATAATGGTGGGTGAAAATATGGATGAGTTTCTTACCATGAGCCACGTTATTGATGCAGTCCAGGTATCTCTCTCCTGCCTCATCATACATGTACTGAGCTATTCCACGGACTATCTTCAATGGCGCTGAGCGGAAAAACAACTGGCAAGCGGCACTAGACGAAAAACAAAACAATTAACATACATTTGTAGTGAATCACAAAAACAAAGGACTAAAGTCGCATGCTTACCCAACGTGTTTCTCACGCAGCCTGATAGTTTCATGTTTGGGCATCGATTGTAAGTAAGCCATTTTGTTTGACTTGATTTTAAATTAAGCTGAAAATGGCCGTTAATAAATTATAATACTGAAGACGACCGAAAATAACTAAAAACAATACAATCATAAACTTTCTCAAACAAAAAAGATGCGAAAAGCGTTTATTTACCTTAATAATTTAAAGTAGATTAATATAATAATACTGAAATTAAAGAGTAATTAACTATTGAAGGCGAGAGGAGGCGCGGCTCGCGCGGTGAACGAGCAAAGAATGCTGATGCACGTGCGATACACTCAGCTTATATAGAAACTAACAAGCATGCACAGAATACACAGTTCTACTATGAAGCAGCCACAGATTACATACCAAGTACTACATGGCGGAGTCTACACGCCCTCGTAACGGCCAATGGAAACAATATCAATACTCTTATCTCAGCAATAGCGTAAGATTGTGTAAATATGATAAAGGGATAAAGCTGTGGTAATTTATTGCATGGGCTGAACGCGTGTGCTGTAGGGAGAGTGCACATCGAGATTTATGACGCAGGTTTTTATCCCCCTGGAAAACCTCGGAAAATTTCGGTCAGTTTTTAAATTCATCATTAGGTAATCATATCACTTATAACAATTTTTTTTATTTGGTATCGAGAGGGATAATGCTCAACATTATTAGTTGAATACATATTAAATTTAAGTTGCATAGAATAGTTGTTTGGAATATGTAGTTCGAAAGTGCACTTATTAAGTTTACACACAAGTCACAACACAACACACCTTTCATCTACTTACAACTTTTTTTATGCAAGTACATGTTGCAAAATAGATGATGATTATTAGGTATGATCGTTTGTTCTCAGTAGTTCGATCGTCGAACTAGTGAGAATTTTTTTCTCATTTGTTCGACCGTCGTTGAGGATATTTGGGAAATAAAAAGGATTATTATTATTATTATTACCTGTTTCGAACTAACGCATACACTAAAATAAACACACTACCGCGTGTAAAGTAATAAGACCTAAAGAGAAAGCACTTTGTAGAAGGTAGAGCCAAATATTTGCACAATTAATTTAGTTTTCCACTATTACGTACACTCTGCGTGATAACACAGTAAACTTAGCTATACATCGCTACTAATAAACATTTGTCAAATACACAATGCCTGAAAATTACCTTCATACAAGCACTACAAGATTCTTTTTCGATGAAACTCGACTTGCTTTTACTTCATTTAGATCCCGTACGAATTATTTCACCATATCGAGATCATTTTCATACGTGCACAAAATTATGAACCTACCGCAAATTAAACTCACTAACACTGTTTAGATGATGTTGTAAATTTGTATGTAGGTACCTATTGATTTTTAGTATAATAATAATAAATATTGCTGGACATTTCACACAGCGCTATCTAGCCCCAAACTAAGAAGAGCTTGTACTATGGGAACCAGATAACTAATAGAATACATATATACTTTTTTTTGTAAATACTTATACCTAATATATATGACGACCTCCGTGATACAGTGGGCGAATAGCCGACTGAGACGCAGGAGGTAGTGGGTTCGATTCCCACCGCGGAACAAATGTTGTATAATCTGATAGATATTTGTTCCGGGTCTGGATGTTTTTCTATATATTATAAGTATGTATTTACAAAAAAAGTATATACGTCTATAAGTTATCTGGTTCCCATAGTACAAGCTATGCTTAGTTTGGTGCTAGAGAGCGCTGTGTGAAATGTCCAGCCAATTTATATAGAAAAACATCCAGACCAGCTGTAGATCATGCAAACATTTGTTCCGCAGCGGGAATCGAACCCGCTACCTCCTGCGTCTCAGCCGGCTATTTACCCACTGCGCCACGGAGGTCGTCTAGTCGTCATACGGAGGAGTATGTTTTGTTACAGTTTGCGTGTTGTGAAGTAGACCATGGTTGTACCTGATTTATACCTCTTTCTCATCTTTTTTTTTATGACCCATGTCTTTTATGTTCCACAGCGGGAATCGAACCCGCTACCTCCTGCGTCTCACCGGCTATCCACCCACTGCACCACGGAGGTTGTCTAGTCGTCATACGGAGGAGTATGTTTTGTTACAGTTTGCGTGCTGTGAAGTAGACCATGGTTGTACCTGATTTATACCTTTTTCTCATTTTTATAACCCATGTCTCGCAAAATAAAATACAGTGAAACCTGGTTAAGTGAGACATCAAGGGACCTGCAATGTCGTTTCACTTATAGAGGTATTCCACTTACCCAGTGTCTCAGATATACAGGTATAAATAAATATCTGTCTCATTTACAGAGGGTTCCATTAATAGAGGTGAGAATACAGGTTATTTCAGTTATACAGGTCCGATCATTAAATAAAATAACGTGTTATGTATGTAAATGAGTTTTAATAAAAAAAATATTATGTACTTAAAGGTAATCATACAAATGTAATCAACAAAAATATTCAAGCACGTTTTTACACGTAATATGTATGTACGAATATGGAAACAGAATGTATCAATTATAAAAATCTGTCATTTTAGTTTGTGGTTTGGAAGTATCAGCCATCAGATGTTTTTCAAATTTTTCAATAAACAATCAAAAAAACAATTTTTCAAATAAACATCTGTATGATAGTAAAGCGAAACTAAAACTGAAGGTAATTGAAGCTCAAAATTTGTACTTACGTACTTGGAATTATGTACGTGTGGAATTTGTGGGTAGAATAAGAATGAGTAAACAAACAATGTTATCTATGATGATAAATCGAAAGAACAAATCCCAGATATAGAGGTTTACCTCGTCCCACTAACAGAGGTAATTCAGTGCCAAAGTGTTGGGACCTCAGCATGAGTTCCAGTTATGGAGGTTTCTCACTTATCCAGGTCCCACTTAACCAAGTTTCACTGTATTATAAATCATGAACAATATTTGAGGAGCAAATTTACGTAAAGGTTAAACTTTGTAATATGCAAATGATATCTGCTCAGCTTAGGTAAAGACAAATACATAAGAGTTCAAAATACGCATATTTTGTAAACAAACCCCACGTCAACCACTGGTTTATTTATTTAGCGCTATTTATAGTTAACGATTAGTTTACACAAGCCGTCAACAGTAACTCCAGTTGCATTTCTGATTAGATAGATGCATCATCTTACATAAGATTTATTTAACCTTCTGAATTGTATGTGACATTTCACATCAATAAAATACTAACGTTGATAACAACTCTGTTATGATATTTATTGAAGTCGATCAAGCATGGTTTCTGTATTAGATATAATCAATCATTAATAGTTTTAATGAATTAGAAGACCTATGTTCAGCGGTGGACGTCCTTTATTATTTATAAGATAAATATATACAACCTGTTTTGTTATGTACGATATTAATTTAAAACACACATCCGGAATAGTATTAACTGATTTTAGAGATGAATATTTATCCAGTAATCATTTACAATAAATTTTTTTTTACATAAATCGACGGCGCGTCTTTGCGACGATGCCGCTTAGTCAGTTTAATATGTATCTACTTACATGATGACTTTGACATGATTATTATTTATTTATCTATTTTATACAGGCTGTTTCATTGATATTTCAGGACTTGAAATTAAGGTTGTTTGAAAATTGTTTAAATGGTATGAATTTGTTAAAAACCTATTTTACAACAATATTAGCCATTAGCCCTATCCGTGTTTTCATTTAATGTCGTACATAACAAAACACGTAGTATTATCGGAGTTCGGAACAAACATTTTAAGGACATGAACTAATATTCTAATACGCAGATTGGCGCATTTCAGATAACCGACCATCTTATAGTGATCGGATATTTCGACATAGTAATCCGATAAGCATACATAGTATCAGTAATTAGCACAATAACTCACTTTACGAGCATGTGTCGTTTTGCTGACGGTACTCATCACACACGCGGCAATCACGCGACGCAGCGTGCCTTTCATGCGACCCGCTTGGTACAATACCATACAAAGTTTGTTGCGCTATCTACCGCACCCGCTCAAGGTATGGTCATACTGTGAGCGATTTATGTCACCTGAAAAATATCACAATATTATCAATTGGGCAGTAACAATATTAAAATATATACTTCTAAAAATGTTCTAGAAATAATAGGGGTACGGAAAGAGAGGCTTTTGCCCTGCAGTGGGACAGCTACGGCTAAATAATAAAAAAACACCAATTATTCCAGCACTATTTTACGTTATTGGGTGCTCAGAAATATGTTTATTAGGTACACATTGAAATAATGGGCTGATTCTTCCCATGAAGACTTTCAGTAGAACATTTTGATTTTTTAGGAATTATATTTTTTTCAGTTTTCCTTCTTAGCTGCTTTTTATCTTTGTGCCTTCTTTAGAACTTACCTCAGGGGAATGAAATGTTTACATAAAATCATTCACCTAAAACTGTTACCGAAATTAGCTGATTTTTACCTAGTGATTCTTCAAAGTAAAACATCGAATTTCGAAAAGTCGCAGAACAAACTCCTAAGACAGGTCAGCGACTGTCTTTCGGCTGACCATACATATTTCTGCGCACTCTACAATGTATTATCTACTTACTTCTAATTATAAAACATGTTTAGAGGATAGTGTGTGTTTTATTTTTGAATTTTGACGAGGATAAAAGCAGATAAATACAGGGTGTTTTTCTCTGTCTGCGTGGACACCCCCGATGGACGCAATATCTGTAAGAAACAATATAAACTATAATAAAACCAATTACTATTGTCAAGGTACTGATAACAATATCATTATAACTGTTATCCATAGGAGTAATTTTTATAATTACACTCGGCATATATTGTTGGTACATAGGGTTTCTCGTTGTTCAAAATAACAGGTCAAATCGTATTGTCCGACATTTTACACGAGTAGCCTATGGTCCACGTACCTATACTTACAAAAAATCGATCAATACCCTTCACGTCCAATATAACGAGTTTTGGATGTTGTTGGGGCTCCCGCGGTTCTGCAGCGCATCCGACATCTTTAAGACGATATGTAAAAAAAATTGAGCCGCTAAGTAACTGTCGTATTCAATAACGAAAAATGTTACTGATTTCATATTTAAGGAATATTTACTTAAGGATTTAAATTACATAAATGAAATTCAGAAACGCAATTGGTGAAACTTTTCTCGATACAATTATTTGTCAAAATCGGCTCTTCCGAAATACTAATATCGTCCATTCTCCGACTCTAGAAAAGATTTAAAGTATTTTTTTACACAATTTTGTAAGTAATTATGGTATCGAAATTAATGGAAAAGCATTTTTTTTTTCATTTGTTGGTTCTCATGCAATTCGAAATTTTATCTTTTGTCACTTACGTCATTTACTCCTGCGACAATGCGGCACGGCTATGATATATGCTTGTCTCGTTCTTCACCTAAGCAAGTAAATAGCACTGTCACTTTTTGCGCGCGGGGCACAGATCTATATGCTCCCCCCAATTGTCACTGAAATTAAATTTTTATATCGTCTTACTAGGAATATTCATTGGAATAGCGCTGAAAATAGGGCTCGAAGAGTAGAAATTATTGTCAGAAACTTTTTTATTACAAAATATTTACTTACCCACAAGACGTCGGTCTGCAATTTTACATTGAATTAAAAATAAAATTAAGGTGACCTGATCAAACCTCAAATAAAAAAGAATTACAAGATTTGACCACACAAACAGTGGGCGAATAGCCGGGTTCGATTCTCGCCGTGGGGCATGGTCTACAGATATTTTTTCCTGGTTTTGGTGTTTTTCTATATATGTTTATTATAAGTACGTATTTTCCCAAAAAAATATGTAAGTACCTATATTAATATTCTATCAGTTATCTGTGTTCCATAATACCAGCTTTGCTTAGTTTGGGACTAGATAGCACTGTGTGAAACGTCCAGCATTATTTATTAACTATTAAATAAGTCCTTTTGCATCATTGACCATGGAAATAATACGATAAATCGGAAACACCTAAGCGAAGTGGAATCAGAGGTCGATTGATATCGCTATTCTGTAAAGTAGCACAGACAATCAATAGACTCATTATCAACAGTACTACAAATTAGGTTATTACAATCTATTTTGTAATAGACAGTTAATGTCCAAGGATTACTTATAAATAAAATTGAGGATTCGATAATTGCAATCTAAGCTTTATCCGTTTAATTATAGAACACTAAAGATAACTGTAGAAATATGACAACGTCGTCTGTTTTTTCTAATGAATACAATCCGGGCCTCTTTAAGGTAAGAGTGAATAGGTTTCTTCTAGATCTTCGTGCTTCATCGTAGACCACACTATCGCTTACCATCAGGTGAGATTGTGGTCAAACGAAGATCTACCCAGTTAAAAAATATAACCTGGATTATAATTCTGTTTGTTAGAATAGATTTAAATAATGAAACTCGCATGTCTTATTATAGAATAAGTATATTGAATAATTAAATATTTTGCCAAAAAGACTTATAATGTGTAATCATAAAAGTAATGATAAAATATTTTATAGGTCAAAATATTTCGAGTTAGGTATTGTTTTGTGTAGGGATACTGCAAGTAGGTAATTTACCAAAAGTATACGTTGTTGATCGACATGCAAGCTGCAGTTATCCGGAATACACACTTGTCATCACAAAGCGTTCGGTTTCAAAGGTACCTACGTACACGTATTTGCATGAAAAGCGACAACATGAGCAACTTGATACGGTCAAACCAGAAGTGCAAAACAGTCTATCATTTCACTAATTAATATTATCTATACTTTATAATTACAACCATTCGCGAAAACGGAGCAAAATGTCTAGTGCTAAATTTCATAAATATTTTAACAGAACAATATTCAGGACGCCGTAAAACAAATGGCTTGAATATGAAACGCAAAAACGAAAACGCGAATAAAATTATGCTTTGAACAGAATGTTTTGAGACATCCCGATTTGTAAAAAAAAAATCACATTCGGATGATATTGTCAGTCTTACGCCCGCTAGGGATTGCTAACAACGCATTCCAGAACCGATTCGCTCGAGGCACGACTCCAAACTATTGTGGCTTTTTGTAAAAATCAATATTTGTGCAATAGTCTAACAAGCAAACAGTAATTTTCCTTTTCACTGTACATTCAAATATTCGCAGACGACAGCAATGGGAATTTAAATAATATTATTTCATTACGTACTAACAAGTAGGCATCCAACTGTATAATGGTTACATACTTTAATAGGCGGAGACACCTTACTTACAATAGGTGTATTAATTAAACTACAAGTCCAGACGTATAAAATAATTATGCATCGTCGATTTAGAACTAAACAGACTTCCTATTATACTGTTTATATTGATACCTGTTTATAACTGACTGTGATGTGACGTAGAATAAAGTTAACTTGCATTGCGATGAGTATTAACAAAACGAAACCTAATCGTAACATCTAACATTAAATAAACCCCAAATTAGTACTAATTATTTAAACCGTTGCTGTGTGAATAGGGCCATTCTAGATGTATTCGTTAGATTGGTTTCTAATGCAAAATGATTGAATGGGACTAGTCGATGCAACTATATTTTTAGTTCAACGATAACTGTAGATAAATGAGCAAATCTTTCTACTTTTACAATATCGTCTTAATTTCTACAATTACTGGCATAAAATGAACATTCTACTGTGATTTTGCTAAATTACTGCATAAACCTTTGCTCTAAGGGATCCTGGGTTTGACCCAATACATATGTTTCTGCAATCCAGTGCAACTAGATTGTAAACTTATCTGGATCGAAACATTAGCTCCCTAAAAGCAAGTGTTTACATACATGTTGTACAGTTTGAAAAAAAATTCGACTGATAAGTATGAGATACATGATGATTAAATACCACATTTTTAAACGAATGTCAAAACACATGGTACTGGGCAAATTACAACTATGAACGAACATGCATTAAACGACTAAGGGCTTATTTCACCTACGACAGTTAACAACCTGAAATCAAAAAAGTTAAGTTTTTTTATTTAATCTTCATAATATTTAGTTTAAAAACTGTCGCCGGTAAAAGATGCCCTAATAAAAGTATGCTTCAAAATCAAACTAACATTACATTACGAAACTAACGATATATGAATTAAATTTTTAGTCATTTATTTAAGTACATAATGTTCTTTTGTGTAAAAATAGTAATTTAGAGTCGAAGCACTTAATTTGCCAAAATACGCAGTACGATACCAGTGAACGTTAATAATGCTCGAGGAGCAGACGATTAGAGTGATAATAACAATTAGATAATAATCTAATTACTGTCAGAATAAAGTTCAGTAGGTACTTATAGGAAATTGTCGTAAAATAAAGACTATACTTTAACTGATTCGCAAAGTAATTATGGACGGCAGCAGTTATCGCGAGTTAATTATTTCAAATGTGACTTATACGGAGAGCAATAGCATAGCATTCTTACAAAACATCGAGACTATGCGAAATACTAGTATATATACACCTATGGACAAATTTAGAGGAACGCAACAAAATTTTTGTTTTTTTTTTATTATGTTCATATAACGCACTGCCCACATATACAGGTGCATGTAATTTAAAAAAAGAAGGATTTGTATTGTCTTTTGTTTCAGAGTTGCATTTGTTTTTTTCGGCTTATTGTTAATTTCATTGATTTGCACTGCAAGAATTATTCCTCGCGTTTGTGTTTTTTAACAAATTACAGTTTGTTATTAACTTTTTTATCAAAAAAACTTTGTGGTCGTCTTATCTACACTTCATTTAAATGAATTAAGTTATAATGCCGGATCTCAGCGTGGCTCAAGTCTATAGAGCCGTGACTTTGATTGAAAATGAGAACACTTACAATCACGTGGCTCAAACGTTACGAGTATCCAAGTCTGTAATTTTTCGAATTGTGAAACGATACCGGCAGACTGGAGAGTATACGAGACGCAAAGGACAAGGTCGTAAAAAAGTAACAACTGCGAGAGACGACAGGTTTATTGTCAGCAGTGTATTAAGAAATCGCACTTCGACTTCTTCCGAGGTCAAAACTAAGCTCCAGGATGTACGGCAAGTAGCAATTAGCACCAAAACCATAAGAAGAAGACTTAATGCGGCAGGAATAGGGGCATACTTGCCTGCCAGGGGCCCATTACTAACCACAGGTCATCGAGTAGCTCGGACCAACTTTGCTCGTTCACACAGAAACTGGGATGATGATGCTTGGAGTAAGGTATTGTTCACTGACGAGTCTCGGTTTTGTCTTAAGCCAGATGATGATGGAAAGGTCAAAGTATGGAGACGACCTGGAGAAAGATCGCTCAGTGTAACATTGTCGTAAGTCTTATGGTGGAGGGTCAGTAATGGTTTGGAGTGGCATTTGTATAGGGGCTCGTACGGAGCTACACATCGTGAAAAACGGATCCCTGACTGCTTCAAGATACGTAACGGACATCTTGGAACCAATTGTGATGCTTTTTGCTCCATATGTTGGAGATAATTTTCTATTGATGCACGATAATGCACGGCCCCACACCGCAGCGATAGTTTTGGAGTATCTAAGAGATGTGGAAATTGAAGTTTTGGGGTGGCCAGCCCGCTCGCCAGACCTAAACACGATAAGTTTGACGTTTGCGATAAGCTGGAAAGACAAGTTAAACAGAGAAATCCAGCACCAGCTAACTTTAGAGATCTCAAAACCGCATTGGTAGAAGAATGGAATCTCATCCCACAAACTTCTATTGACGATTTAATAAAAAGTATGCCCAGACGTATGCAGGCAGCTTTGACAGCAAGAGGAGATAACACTAAATACTGTGTGTGCCACACATAAATCAAATAAACACAAACACCACGATTTTTATGCTAATTTGTCTTTGTTATGTTGCGTTCCTCTAAATTTGTCCATGAGTGTATATAGCTATATCAAATAATAACTTCATAGACAGTAACCGTACACTTATATGTAGTAAGATTGTGCAATTTATTTTATGCAGACATTAATGTTGCTGAAAATGTAAAAACAACTCTACAAATGATACCATGAACGAAATGCTATTCTATTGACGACCTCCGTGGCGCAGTGGGCGAATAGCCGGCTGAGACGCCGGATGTAGCGGGTTCGATTCCCGCCGCGGAACAAATGTTTGCATGGTCTGCAAGATATTTGTTCCGGGTCTGGATGTTATTCTAAACATTGTATTTACCAAAAAAAAATGTATGTAAGTATTATATCAGTTATCTGGTTCCCATAGTACAAGCTCTGCTTAGTTTGGGGCTAGATAGCGCTGTGTGAAATGTCCAGCAATATTTATTTATTGCAATATATCTACTCAAAGTGCATTATTAACGAATCGGAAACACCGAAACTGGTCGTGCCATATTTTCTCTAAACTAATTGTAGTAAGTATATGGTAATATATAACTGGCATAGGTACTTCTCTTTAGAAATACTATAAATATATATTCGATGAAACATTTCATAAACACTGGAAGGTAGATAAATCAAAGGGTCTTCTGCATTCTTATCAAACTTGAAAGAACATCAATTAAACTAACTAGCATTCTAAAAATTTACTATCTAATGAATGCTGAAAAACATCCCACAATTTATGAATGCGTAAACATCTTAATTTATAAAGATATTGAACTAAGCCTACTCTGCGCCGGCTGGCAACAAACTTGTTATTCCAATGTCATCTCATTTTGTGCACAAATCTAGCGTCAACGTCCTATTCAAACAGAGACAATACAGTCTCAAGCTACTCTTCAATATTTCCACGAATAATCTACTTCGAACCTAATACCGCGAGTAAAACTTATTATTAATTTGTTTGGTAGCCCTTGAGTAAACCGAAATTACTTCCTTCAGTGCTCTGGGCACATAGCTAAGTTACATTAGCTTCTAATCGATTCGATTTCTACATAGGTTTGTTATCGATATATCTCGTGATATTTCCATAGCATGTATCAAATCCCATACATTTTCGGACTTATCGACTAGCGTCATCGCTAATCGAACGGTAACTTTGCTAAGTCCTCTGATTCTGAAATATTCGCGGTAAGCAACACTGGGTTCGGGCGCTCCCCGAATCACGTCGCGTTATCCGTACAAAACTAGCTTTATTTATATTTTGTTCTCTTAAGACTTTAACCTATTGATATACAGATATACGGACAATAAACTCTACGACTTGGTATCAAAAACTTGTGGCGAATTCTTAGTAAATGCGCATTTCTATCTGCTAAACACAGATTCAAAAATCTGTTATGTAAATTACCAAGAGAGTACGAGTTGGTACACGCATGTACCGACATCGATGGAAAAGTTATAAGTCAGTCTTGATCTTACTAAACTATCGGAAACGTCAAACGGTCACATATAACGAAATCCGCGATGAGTTTATTCAAGCAAGGCACAATTCAATTTTGTTGATTGACCCACATACAAACAAGACAATCCTTTTTTTTCTTTTTAGCATCCATTGTCTGAACACGATTTTTTAATTCCACCCACCATATTTTTTATTATTCACAACATTTAACACGACATATTATGCTTCTATCGAGACCATATACACACATAAGTAGGTCAATCCAAATTATACTCGACGCGGAATTCTTACTCTTACGATACTTTCAATAAATTGTATAGCTGTCGATCCATCCATGTGTATATCAATATACAATGTTTTACACAACGCTTGGGTCGAAATGTCCATATACGAATAACTAATTCACACTTTGTAACGCTAACACGATTTTAAAATACATTATAAAATGATATTTTAATATTGCTTTATGGTTGGAAGATCTTAAATTTCAATACATTTATACACACATGTATTCAGCTATTAATGCGTTACCGGCTTTACAGGATGTAAACAGACTTTTATAAATACTTTAAAAATACTAAAATTTGGCTAAACATTTCCAAATTTTAGTATCGGAAAATTTATCTACTATTAGTCTTAATCCAAAGTACGTAACATTGAACATGAATCAAGTTTATTAAACGCATTATCATCTGATCGAGTGCAATGTCCGTCCATACGCAGTCAAATGTCCGCAATATCATTGGACAGGTATCTTTTTTTTATTTTTTATTTATTTCTTTAGTACAAATCAACTCTCAACTCTGGGTAGTATATGTATTTGGATGTCTTTTTACATCCTGTAAATTTATAGCAAGTATACATTTTATCTGACATTGGAATAACATACAGTTTGGAGTCAAATTGTGGTATTTCATTATAATTCACTGTTTATTCAAGTTTTTTTGCGGTATAAGTAGAATTCTAAACGGATTAGTTCTACATAATTAACTAAGAAGTTTAACAATACCGTATTGAAATTAAATACAAGTGTTTTGTAAATATTTAAATGATGAATATTCACCGTACATATTTTTAGTTAAACTGCCTTAGAGTGAGAACTTAGGCTGACAAATGAAAAAGCCGTGTAATCAATAATGATGACTGTGTATCTGTACTTAACACTTGCGCAGGAGACTTTCGCACTACAATTAGCGCAGCGCAACGGAATCAAAGTGCGTATAGAACACATTGTTTTCAAACTGTTTATGCATGGATGAAATTAATTTTACAGTGGTTATTTGTTGCCAGCGAACGCGTCAAACATTATGGTCATAATCCAAAGGCTCCCACGATGCTACTTTGCATTAATATATGAATAATTAATATAATATAAACGTGTAAATAAAGTACTATAGTTAAATCGAACTCACATCTACATATCTCCACGAGACGTCATTACGTTAACATTCATGAAACTCCAAATTTCGACAAGAGAATATCAAAAATAGTGAATCGACGGTCATCATCTACAACTTTTGTCTAATATTTTTGTAGTCTAATGACTCCATTTTAGGTCACTTGAAACATCCAAGCCAATTTCTCTTCACAAAGGACTATTGCAATCAATTTTGAATTTCTCATATTCTCCAAATTTTGATAAAATCTTCATAACCGCCTTAGTATCGACACCTTGTTATTCGACTACTACCTGAATCGAAGTCAATGAGTGCCGATGACAATATTCGTGCCCCTACTTTTAGGAGAACCTTCTCCAACCCTTGGCAATTAGTACGAAAATTCAAAAAGGTCAACGACTAGCATTAACACTTATTTATGCAAAGCTTACATTTATATATTTTTTTTTACATTTTATATTTTTTATAAATAATATTGGCTACTAGTAGCCATAATCATGCGCCAAATTCGCGGCGATGCATTAAACTTTTGGGTGCATAGATACGTCTCATGTTAAATAGTTGTTCACAAACTTATGTCCTATGAATGCAGTAATTGTAAACAATGTGTATAAGATATAATATAAATTGTGTAAATGCCAGCCGTTTCACGTTTCGTAATTTAGTACATTCGCGCAAACTATCATTCGTGACCAACATTTTTATCCAAAGCAATTTATTTTGGAATTCACCTACATTTATATTTTATAGCTTGTAAATAAATTTCATATACAACAGACATTTTACTTGATAGTATCCTGACTGATTTAAAGGACTAATAATTTAACGAACTATAATAGAGCGCGAATGAAGCGACTATATTTTAATTTATACACTTAGTCGAGAGTGATAAAGAGATCTTTTAAACGAATTGCTAGTGTATACTTCTACACCGCAGTGAAACGTCTGGGCGGACAACTTAAATCTATTTCAATAGTCATTAAGTTATTTAAGGCCATGTCTACGATTCTACTATTCATAAAGGTGTCGTCTTTGAAAAGTTTAGTAAGATATTTCTATGTTTAAAATCAATAGAAATGATTCATATAGCAGATAACAAATTTGAATATGTTAGTTACGAGAGATTATGTTATTGGCTTTATATGTGACGACACCTTTATGATATATATTTATGATTTATGCTGCACCTATATTTTACATGCGTAGTTATTATAATAAGTAGATAAATAGTTTAAGTACATAATTATTTTAGCGTTGTCCACCAAACATTGAATGAGGTTACTAAAAAAATGTAATAAGAGAGTTTCTCAACATTATGTTTCGATTATTATTAACATTCGTCTTCATTTAACAACCTGCAATAAAGGTATAAAAATCAAACATCAAGGAAACATACAAAATTTGCTAGAGTAATAAATATTCTCAAAACCATTGACTAGTTAAACAAACTTGTTGAAATCAAAACAGAATTATGACATTGCCACTGACTTGTCTGGCCCGCTGGACGAAATTCAAATTATGCCTGGTTGTGTAATAGAGAACCGGCCAAATAAGTCTCTACATTCGGCAAAGATCAGCTGACAGTTTTAATCGGTATCTAGAACAGTAAAGGAATATTATTTTTTATGTTATGTCCTATTCGGTTAAGAGACAACAGTGTGCAAGCGATTAAGGCGCTACCCCGACCCAGAATTGTATCCAAATATCAATCTTAATAAAAAATAAAAGTTAATATCAAAGTGCACTTTAAAATGGTGTTTAAGAAATTGCGCTGTTTTTTTATATACATAATAGATTTAGGAAAGATTTATACAGGGTGTTTAGTAATTTACTGACGATATTCAAGTGACGGTTTCTCAAAACATAAAAAAATACTTCTTGAATAAAAAACTACTAGTTATATAATCAAATTTTTAAGAAAATCGACTAAGTTTAGGTGATTAATTTGATATAAAACTTACTGCTTCTCTTGCAATCGATATCCAAAAATAAAAGCCGATTTGATATCTCTTTCGGAAATGGCTGCGGGTTTTGTGTTAGAAAAGGACAATAAGAGATACCTCGAGATGTCCCCAATACAGTATCTGTGGTTAGATGACAAGCATTATGCAATAGCACAACATAAATTTAATAAAGTGTTTGTTTTTACATGCTAAAATAAATTTCACATTTCTATGGTAAATCTTTCACAAGTTTATTATGCTCATCAAAATAACCTCTTTTATTTTTGTGCGTGCCAAACACCCTATATAAGTGAAATATTTTAACCTGTCAAAGCCCTGGATTAAATCACAATAGATTTGCAATTGTGATGGCTCGATATCGAGTCGCTGGAAGTCAAGGGGTTAAGAGATCTCGTAAAAGGTGCTTAGGGTAGCATTCAATCGCTTGTTGCCTAACATGTCATATTGAAACAAATGTTGCTATCTCCTAAGAGCATTGCTCTTGGATCAACACATCAACTAGTACTCAGATTACAATCAACCTCAGACTATTTTTACGCACAACCTTCAAATGAGCTTGCTCTGCATGTTAGTACAATGAGTTCAAACGTTAATATGTGAATGAAACAATGACAATGTAATAACAGAACGCTAATAAATATTTACACGCTGAGATCTACGGTAGGAAACGTTGAGAACAAAAATACCTGGCAACGTCCTTACGTGTTCATAACATTATGTGAAAGTAAATATTGTGAACTGTTTAGTAATGTTTCCATTTCAGGAGTTAGCAACATTTCTTTGCGAACACAATTCGCATTTTGAATGAGATCGATACTCGAATCGAGTGTTAAACTATCACTAAGAGGTATTTTCTACAATTATTATCCGGAAGAACTAAATATACAATTTAATGTTGGCAAATGGTGAAAGTGAACATATTAAACATTCGTCGGTATAATATAATTCAGATCGTGTCTTACAATCTATTACGCAAAGTAGCACAGTCGAATTGTTCGAGGAACACTGATTTACGTGTAGGGCGGGTGCGACGAGTACTAAGA
This sequence comes from Philereme transversata, assembly GCA_963924445.1. Taxonomy (NCBI): domain Eukaryota; kingdom Metazoa; phylum Arthropoda; class Insecta; order Lepidoptera; family Geometridae; genus Philereme; species Philereme transversata. The sequence continues at coordinate 15,075,050 of OZ004353.1, forward strand.
CCCTAGTCTAAGTTTTGAACGCTTACGGGTGAAAGCGGTACAGAACTGAGACTAAAGTTTCTGAAATTACAATAACACGAGTGTATAATACAGTTTAGAATGTGAGATGGTATAGCCGATACCGAGGCCAATGCCAGTAGTGTGACAGTTTGCGCGCGGAACACCGCACCAGACAAACTATCGGCTGCCGTCGTCATTTGCCGTTCGTTTGCAGCGCCGCGTTCAGTTGGGTCCAGAGGTCCTTTTTGCACGTTTTGGACCTAAAAACATTTCTCTTATTGTCCATATGTCGGTGGTATAGCATTCGAGAGCAGTTGACTGAAGTATGGATGTCGATCTTTGTCACTGAACAAAAGAGCATTGAAAATGAATGTCATCGAATACTACAGTTTAATTAACGAGCGAGCGAAGCGTCTCAGTTCGTAAAGTACAAGTCCCACACTCATGTGAAATATTATGAAATTTAGAAGCCATTTACTACAATTTTTATATACAAAATAGTTGATAAATACCAAATTCTTAGAGATTTTAACCAGCTAGCTCTTACGGTTGCCACCTGTGACAGACGGAGAGACAGACCGAAATCGTAGGCCGCGGAACAAATGTTTGCGTCATCTACAGTTATTTGTTCCGGGTCTGGATATTTTCCTATGTTTATTATTAGTATGAATTTACAGAAACAAGTATATTAGTATTCTATCAGTTATCTGGTTCCCACAGTACAAACTCCGTTTAGTTTGGGGCTAGATAGAGCTACGTGAAATGCCCAAAAATATTTATTTTATTATAGGGTTCCGTTGGCATCCTTTACGAAAACGAAACCCTTAAAGATAACAATCATAGAACATTTTAAACCGAACACTTACTTGCGTAAAGAAGCGAGCCACTCTTTAAACTGAGCGTTGCCCTCCGGGGTGAGTTGGAAGGCTGTGCGTGCTGATAACACGATGCTGACAAACTCTTCGTACTCCACTGTGGTTATGTGGTACAGTTTCTGGTGAATGCACTGGATATACCTGTCAAATTAAATACATTTATAAACATAAATTAACTGACCCACCCACGGCTTCGCACGCTTACAATTTCCCGTTCCCGTGGAAACTTCGGGATAAAAATTATATAAAACACTCTTGACAAAGTGACGCGACACTTCATGTAAATGAATTCACGTCAGTGAATGACGCTTAAATTATATGGATATTGTTCATTCAGGACTGCCTCCGTGGCGCAGTGACGTATAACTGGCTGAGACGCAGGAGGTAGCGGGTTCGATTCCCGGCGCGGAACAAATATTTGCATGATCTACAGATATTTGTTCCATGTCTGGCTGTTTTTCTATATATTATATGTATGTATTTAAAAAAAAGTATATAAGTATTCTATCAGTTATCTGGTTCCCATAGTACAAGCTCGGCTTAGTTTGGGGCTAGATAGCGCTGTGTGAAATGTCCAGCAACATTTATTTATTTTTTAAAAAATACTAAAATCGCGATTAAAAAATGGGGAGGTGGGTGTATGAGGGTAAAAAATACTTTAAGACCTATTCTCATACCTACCAAATATACAAAAAAAATTATTAAAATTGGTCGACCCGTTTCGGACGAGTGCGACCACAAACACCGTGACACGAGATTCTTATATTAGAAGATTACATGAATGCACCAGAATCTCCAGTCCACCCTCACAAATGGCATGATATGGTGATTCGTGTAACATAAGCCCCCAAAAAAATAATTAAGTGGCTAAAATGATGTGAGAAAATAATTAAGTGGGGCAAATGAAAATGATCAAGGGAGAGCATAATATAAATATAAATATTGCTAGACATTTCACACAGCGCTATCTAGCCCCAATCTAAGCAGAGCTTGTACTATGGGAACCAGATAACTGATAGAATACTTATATACATTTTTTTTTGTAAATACATACTTATAATATATAGAGAAACCACCAGACCCGGAACAAATATCTGTAGATCATGCAAACATTTGTTCCACGGCGGGGATCGAACCCGCTACCTCCTGCGTCTCAGCCGACTATACGCCCACTGCGCCACGGAGGCAGTCATAATGATGTGGGACATATAATGATGTGGGACAATGATGAAACGGGTCAAATAATGAAGTGGGATTAAAGGAACAATTAAATCACGACCACTCTGTCTAGAGCGTTAGGATCGAGAAGACAAGATACAACATAAAGGAGTGGAACTGCTTTACGCTCATCATCCCGAGACATAAGGTAAAAAATATCCACGCGTTTAGCGGTAAGGCTACTCATTGCACCACCGAGCCTGAGTTTCTAAGCTTTCTATGTTATTGTTACGAGCTGAGGGTTCGGGATAAAATAATGGGAATCAGTCTGACCAAAATAACACTTTTATTCAACACTAAACGATGAATACACGAACCTGGTCACACGTAATCACAACACACTAATTCACACCACTGTTGCACCACTTAAAGTCACCGAAATGTTCGCACGTATAGCAAAATCCAGACTCCTCGCGAGCAACTACTGTTCACGCGAGACCCTTCTCCACGTCAGTCCTCCAGGGCCTCGCTGAGACTCACTCACTGACTGGCTGTCCGGCCATCTCTCCGGCCTATTTATATCGTACACAATTCAATTGTTTGAGAACGATCTCGGTCGTTCCAGGAAAGGAGTCGGTGTTTCGACAGAACGACCCATCCCCATTGTGCGCAACCGCAAACAATAACAACAATAACACAGCAAGACAAAAGCGTTCGAGAAGTTTCGATTATTACTCATTGTTTAACAGCCTCGGCGTAACACTGCCCCCTCCTAAAACATGCTCGTCCCGAGCATTCTTAGCCCCATATCGCGGCAGCCGATCAACATGAACAATTTTAGGCGCACCTCGCGCTGAACATGTAGCAACTAGAGGAGCCACATTGCCGTCTCCAGTACTTCAGGACACCCAGAGTCCCTTTCTCATCAGCGATCCCAATTCCAGCCTCCAAAACACGGCTCTCATGATTTCTATCTGTTCTTTCACTTCCTGGAATTCCTTTCCAGATGAACCGAACAATTCCCTCATCAGTCGAGCCCGCTCTTCTTGCCAACGTCGCTGATCTTCCTGTTGACGACGCTGCTCTTCTTTATCCTGACGTCGCTGTTCCTCTTGCAACCGAGTCTGCTCCACCTGTTCACGTCGCTGTTCCTTCTTCAACCGAGCCTGCTCTTCCTGCTGACGACGCTTCTCTTCTTAATGCTGACGGCGTTGTTCCTCCTGCAACCGAGCCTGCTCTTCCTGTTGACGACGCTGTTCCTTCTGCAACCGAGCCTGCTCTTCCTGCTGACGACGCTATCTTCTTAATGCTAACGGTGTTGTTCCTCCTGCAACCGAGCCTGCTCTTCCTGTTGACGACGCTTCTCTTCTTAATGCTGATGGCGTTGTTCCTCCTGCAACCGAGCCTGCTCCACCTGTTCACGTCGCTGTTCCTTCTGCAACTGAGCCTGCTCTTCCTGTTGACGACGCTGCTCTTCTTTACGACAAAGCATTGCCATAATAGCAGCAAGATCGCCTGTCACAGGAGCTTGGCCCACGGATGATGATGATGAAGCTCCAAATGATTCGGCGGCGGCTGATTCCATCTCCATCGGCTGACGACTCTGCCGAGCTTCTTGAACCGGAGAATCCCCAAACCGCCTTTCATCCATTTCCTGTTGTCGTTGACCTCTCGTCCTGACACCGTCCACGTTATCCTTTGGTAGAACCGGCATTATTTTATCCCACTTCTGACACCAAATTGTTACGAGCTGAGGGTTCGGGATAAAATAATGGGAATCAGTCTGACCAAAATAACACTTTTATTCAACACTAAACGATGAATACACGAACTTGGTCACACGTAATCACAACACACTAATTCACACCACTGTTGCACCACTTAAAGTCATTGAAATGTTCGCACGTATAGCAAAATCCAGACTCCTCGCGAGCAACTACTGTTCACGCGAGACCCTTCTCCACGTCAGTCCTCCAGGGCCTCGCTGAGACTCACTCACTGACTGGCTGTCCGGCCATCTCTCCGGCCTAATTATATCGTACACAATTCGATTGTTCGAGAACGATCTCGGTCGTTCCAGGAAAGGGGTCGGTGTTTCGACAGAACGACCCATCCCCATTGTGCGCAACCGCAAACAATAACAACAATAACACAGCAAGACAAAAGCGTTCGAGAAGTTTCGATTATTACTCATTGTTTAACAGCCTCGGCGTAACATTATATTGTCGATTAGTGTAATAATAAAGTGATATCTATCTATTCTTCTATACTAATATAACGAAAAGGTAAAGTTTATTAGTTTGTAGGGGGTATTCTCAGAAACTTTAGAACCGATTTTGAAAATTAATTCATTTATAGAAAGCTACACTATCCCCGAGTGCTTTATTTTAACTTAATCTCAATTAACACGAAACCGGGGCGTGAAAGTTAGTATTATATAAACTTACATCTGCTGACATTTCTGCACAAGCGGTGCCAGCGTCCCCCTCAAGTGCTGCATCACGAGATGGTGCGGGCCGCCGCGCGCCAGCCAATGCGCGGACTCCACGCACAGCTCGTACAGCACGAAGGGAGACACGACCGAGTTGACTGCGCACACGCAGAACTGATGGAGGTATTGCGCACCGAGGCGCTTGCACACGCGCAGTAGCCATTTCACGTGCTCGCCGTATGGAGGATTCCTGTACGAACAGTTATAAATGGACAATATTTGCTTTTGTCAAGGCGTTGATGGACTGTTTAGAAACATCTCAGCTCGGCTCAAAAATGCACTATGAAACACCCAAAGTGGCTTTAAACTTTACATTTTCTGAGGCCCCCTTTAGTATGGGAAGATGTTTTGTTCAAAGCAAAAGTCCCAATGGTGTTGTTAATGCGAAAGAAGATGACTATACGATACATTATTGCCGGGATCCTATATCCGTCGGTAACCGACTACGACTCATATCTCCTTGAAAAAGTGTCAAACTAGTGTCAAACTTTTGACACGTTTTCAAGGAGAAACGAGTCGTGGCTGGTTACCGACGGATATAGGAACCCGCCATATATCTATTATTTGTTCACATTGTAATTGCAGAGTTATTAATAGTAAAAATAAACAACTTTAACTAAGCTCATCAAATAAATACATCATCTACTCCAACTCACCTTCCGAACTTATTCTGCGGACGATCATCGTGGACCCTCCTGGCTTGCGTCTCCAAGGCTAACATTCCCACTCTGTACGCAGCTAACAACCTCCTCAGCTGTCCAGGCGGTAGATTCGGAGGGGCGCTCCCCCCTACTCCGGTCACTCCACCAACGTTACTAACGGTACCGATGTTGACGTTCACTTGTTGGACGTTGTTGTGCGGTGGTGGTAACGGAGGTGGAATGGGAGGCGGGTGCTGCGATATGTTCTAAAAATGATGTTTAATTAGTTGCAGGAAGATTTATAAATTGATGATGGGGTAGAATATCTTTCGTATGTTCTGTCTAGTGAACTGAAGTATGAGTACTACTAACTCGCTCGTTTAACTGAGAGAATAAGCAATAAAATCGTAATTATCAAATAAAAATTTGAGTCAATCTATTAATTTAACAGAATCTGAAAAACAAGGGCCGGCACAGATCAGGCGAAGTAACACATACATTTTTTCTGGCTAAAAGCAACAAAACTATTTGGTCTGACTAAAAGATATGAGGCATTTGCCCAGCAGTGGGGCAGCATAGGCTATTAAAAACAGTTTTGAAAATAATATATATGAGATAAAATGATAGACCGTATAAATTTGTTTTTGCGAGGACAATTTAAAGTCCATTATCACCGTATTCGAATTTTTTCAGACAGACAAATAAATAATGCACAGATTCACAAAGTCTCCACCGGCCCTTATAAAATAAAAAGTCTCGCACAGTGATCAATGTTACCGCATTGTGCACGCTGACGTTGACAGGTATCGGTGGTGGCGGGTGACTGACACACGGTGGGACAGCCACTACTTGAGCAGCATGTGCGTGCGAGACTTGCGCATGCGTCACTTGTGCATGCGTCACTTGTGCATGTGACACTTGTTGGTTGCACACTTGTTGCGGCTGGACGTGGCCTGGCGGAGGCGCGACTAGCCCGCGTACGAAGTATTGGGGTAGCGCGAATTGCGGTGGTGGGCCGTTTGGTCCGCCGTACTGAAACAGATAAAATGTTTTTGTTGAATATTTGTCAACTTACGAGTACCTGAAACAGAGAAAATGTTGCTGTCCATCACTCAGATAAACAATATCTGAATCCGGTGCAGGAACAGTAGCCCCCCCCCCCTACTCACTCGCCTCTCGTGCTACAGAGTACAGTACTGACTTGTTGAACCTGTTGCACTTGCAACTGGTAGATAGGCGGCGGGTACGCGTAGTAAGGGAAGGCATGAGGCAGCGGATACGGCAACGGTACAGCGAGGGGAGGCGCGGGCTGAGCGCGACATGGCTCCTCCGGTGCAGGTACAGTCTCCCCCTCCTCGCTCGCCTGCCGCAGGTACAACTCGTGCCAGTACCGGGCCACAGTGTACAGTACTTCGGGGTATACGCCGCCGCCTGAGAACACATGGAAGTCTGAATTCAAAAATGATGAATGGATGCTGGTGCGATAAGGTTAGAATGTAAAAACTATGTATAGTTCTGATATTGGGAGTAATTCTGTTGGCACTAAATTTAGATTTGACAAGACTAAAACGACAACAGTCTCTGTCTGTATGACCATACCAACAAATTGCCTCTGTTTTGTGCTATGATTTTCGGGAGCTGATTTTTGGATGCAGGAATGTTGTAGTACAGTATAGCAATTCTACGTCTGAGCTCAGCTATCATGTTTCGAGCTCATATTCTCATATTTTGAGTTCTGCTGCAACTAAATTTGAGTTGTGTGAGCCCATGTTAGGCACCAGTATAACACTAAATCAGATTGAGGATACCTTTAGCAGCCGCCTCGACGGTAAGACAGGCTCGTTCCAACATAGCGTCGCTTTGTTCCTTGCACTGTAACACTGCGCGCTGAATCTCGTTATAGTTCAGTGCGTGTGAGTGTGGTAGTACAGAGAGAGCTAGTTCGGCCGCTGCTCGAACTGTATGCATGTCTCGACCGGATGATGCCTAGAACAATTAAATATTATAAATCAGAACATGAAATATCTCCATATAAACGACTGTTAAAATGCCAGGAGGCTAGCATGAACACTCTAGAAAAGTTTATCTCTAAGGAAGAATAGAGGAAAATTACATTTTTGCGTAGTATGTAGGAATGTTTCTACGGTTTCGCGTAGGAATGTTTCTACATCCTATTTTTTTCCTGCGAAGCTAGATTAATAATAATAAATATTGCTAGACATTTCACACAGCGCTATCTAGCCCACAACTAAGCAGAGCTTGTACTATGGGAACCAGATAACTGATAGAATACTTATATACATTTTTTTTTGTAAATACATACTTATAATATATAGAGAAACAACCCTAGTTTTTGATTGATCTAACTGTTATGACCACAAGAAGGTCTTCGACATGAATTAACCAGGACTGACATTTTAAGTTCTCCTTTGAAGCAAAGAAGTGCTCAGATGTAAATGCCATTAGCAGTCACACATTCAAGTGAGTTGCTTCTGGTTTTCAGCGTTTCAATAGTGATGCTTATAGAGGGAGATTTCTATCTAACGTGATCTTGCTAAACCTATTTGCTAATTTATAACAGTTTTTTTATGCTACATTATGCTGAGCTGAACGCCATTTTGGTGCGCAGACATATGAGTCGAACTGCCATATTGGATTCAATTGTATCTACTGTTCCTTAAAATTGTTTCATGTGTCATTTTGTGTGTACCAAATAAATGATTATTCTATTCTTCTATTCTAGTAACAAGCTTATAACCCACTTACTATTTCCCCGGGCGTGTCCTTTACAAAGAACTCTACTACTCTTAAAAGTTTAAAAGTTATCAGTTATCTGGTTCCCATATAGTACAAGCTTTGCTTAGTTTGGGGATAGCAAGCATTGTGCAAAATGTCCAGCATTATTTATTGAAATAAATAAATAATGCTGGACATTACACACAGCGCTATCTAGCCCCAAACTAAGCAGAGCTTGTATTATGGGAACCATATAACTGATAGAATACTTATATACATGTTTTTTTTTGTAAATACATACTGATAATATATAGAGAACAACCAGACCCGGAACATATATCTGTAGATCATGCAAACATTTGTTCCGCGGTGGGAATCAAACCGGCTACCTCCTGCGTCTCAGCCGGCTATGCGCCCACTACACCACGGAGGTCGTCGTTTCTTATTCCAAGACCACCTCAAGATCTTTGACATTATTAAAATAATATATCAAAAAAGAGTCTAAAATCACTAATATAGTAATGATGACTAATGAGGTTTGAAAACTAAAAATCAAAAGCAATATGTAGAGCGTTCTACAGGGTAGGAACGCATTGACCACGGGTGTTATCAATAGGCGACGGTGACCGCTTACCATCAGGTGGGTCATAATATGCCTATTTCCCCACAAATAACATAAAAAGAAAAGTTTCACCTTGTCAGCAATTCCAGCTGCTTCCGGAGGCGTCAAATGTCCCTCCCAAGCATCGATCAGGAACAGAATTGCCGGTGCTCCTATATCCATGGCTTGACCTGGAACAAACCAATGTGTTAGATAAAATACAATAATTCTCAATCCATCTTTTATCAACGTGTTTCTATTACACCAAATCAGTAGAAGTAGACCTTAAACTGTAAGTAGACAAACCGCACAGGATTTTGAAAACTTTTGGCACAGTCCCCGATACGCCATTTTTTCAATCTCGCGTAGCACAATGATACTTTTATATTTAGATTGGAGACATTGATGAACATTCCCCCTTTCTCTAATAAGTATGTAGGCTTGTCTACGTTTAAATGACTACAATGGTCGAAAAAAAAAGATTTATTTCGTTGTTCTACTTTGTCGTGACAATGATACAAACATTGTAGCGTCAAATTATGTGCTCCCAGTATTTGACCACGTCTATGGCGTTCACCGTGGCAGCTTAAAGGTCGTTTAAGATTCAAGCTATTGGGGCACAATGAGCAGAACAGCGGACGTTCCATGGATAGACGCCATATTACCGCTGAGTGACGACCTATTTTGTAGTCTTGTATTTGGTATAAGTATAACTGTTGTATTCATAGAATGTAAAAATGGGCACAAAATAAATATTTTTCTATTTCTATATTCACAACGCGTCACCGTCTCTGTGATAAAGCCCCATTTGCTCATGTTAAGTCTACAGCGACCCACTTGGGTTCGAAGACGGTATTGGCTTCCAAGTGGACTATGGGAGTTCATGCCCTAGTTTGTTTTTAGAGGATGTTTCTCGAATCAATTGCCAGAGCATTAGTCATTGCAAGGAAACTCTAGACGACTTTTCAGGCGTTTCTTGGGTGTTTGGGCGCTAAAAAGTGGGTATCTATTAGCCTGTTGTTTAATACTGCGCAAGCAACAGCATTACGGACCCGTACTAAGTTTGTAAGTATACCTGTGATCCAACTGACATGCGATGAGTAGGTACGGCTGAGCCAATTGGCACTGACGCAATTGTGTAGACCCAACGCGTATAGGCCAAGCTGAAATGCGGCCATGTGTAACCCTCTGAAAAGAAATCAATCACACATAATAAAAATCTATTATTGAAATCGTTAATGTCAACATACCTTTTACGACTTTTTACTTTTTGACCTTTAAGGCCGCTGAACACCGGATGTGTACGCGTACGTGCACGTTCCACTGTATTGTAATGTATGGGACTGTATCAGACGCGGTAAACTTTCATTACGTGTACACTTCACGTACACGGTTTACAGTCCCATACATTACAACGCAGTGGAACTTGACGCACACGGTGTGCAGCGGCCTTTAATGAATAAAATACAATAACGCAAACATCCGTAATCTCTACCGTAGTAGATAAGGAAGTAGCGATTTTATAGAACACAGATCACAAGTCAATAGGAAGTATTTTATCATAACAATCAATAAGGAAATACAGAATCAGTACTTCTTATCAACTTGTAAAGTATTGTATTCCTTTTATGCGGAAACAACTATAAATAACTAGTGGTTCGCCTCGAACTGAATCTCGCGAGTCTCCCACAAAACAAAAAAAATATTATTCATAATCTTTCATTAATAAAATAGTGCCCCAAATGCATAACCAACGAACTTGACCCAGAGTCTCATTTAAATTACAAGTAACGGGAGTTCATGTTAATTGATTGTCTTTTTAGGGGTAGAAATTGCAATTATTCAGATTTTTTCCCATATTTGTGCCACTAAAGTGAGGTCACTGATGTACCCTGTGAATTTCGTCAAAGCTCAGTTTTTATTATGGCTAATCACTCATAAGCTACTAAGATAAAACTATAAATAAAAACGGGGTCGAAATTTACTACGGAGACCTTTCATTAGACGTCCCATTTGACCATTTTGCCTCATTTTGATTTTTTTTACTCCTCTTGAACCCCAATATCTCAACAACGCCTCAACATTTTTAGCTCATTTACAGCTCCTCGGATAAACAAACATACATACATACAACGCCGATTTACCCAAGTGGATTTAGAGATCTCGCTTCGCTCTATCAATAATAAAGAGCAGTGAGCTAGCATTTAGGACGCGGTTGAACGCGGATGGCACACGCGTTTGCAACAGACAGACATACATACAACTGCTCAAAATTTATATCGGCACTCGTTTTAATTGGGGGTTAAAATAGTCAAATAAGACCTTCCTAAGATTTTGGGCACGTTTAATTAAATACACATAGATCAGAGAAAAATGTTTTGAATAATAAGGATCTCAAATGCACTCTCTCAAAACGACCTCCGCCAAATTCTGACCTCAAAGAATCAAAGGTTCCTCATGGTTCTGAATCAGATTTAATACAACTTCCGTGGCATAGTGGGCAAATAGCCGGCTGAGACGCAAGAGATTGTGAGTTCGATTCCTGTTTAATGTTTGCATGATCTACATATATTTGTTCCGGTTGTGGGTGTTTCTCTATATATTATAAGTATGTTTTTTTTTAAATAACCTATACTGTCCCACAGCTGGGCAAAGGTCTCCCCCATTTTCTTCCATTCCTTGCGTTCTCCAGAAATCTCCTACCAGTCAGAGTGGAACCCATCCAGATAGTCGCGCCAACATTTTCGTAGTCTGCCTCGTTGCCGTCGTCCTGTAGGTTGCCAGTCGGTGGAGATCTTAATCCACCTTTCAGGGTGTATTCGAGAGACATGACCCACCCAGTCTCATTTGAGTCTTGTAAGTATGTATTTACAAATAAAAAATGTATATAAGTATTCTATCAGTTAACTGGTTCCCATAGTACAAGCTCTGCTTAGTTTGGGGCTAGATAGTATTGTGTGAAATGTCCAGCATTATTTATATATACCTGTGAGGTCCGTGATGCTCCCTTGCACAAGATGTCTGTGTGAATAGGCTAGTGCTAGACGACCCTCCCGCTTTGAAGAGCACTGACTTAGCGAGCTCGAACATGAAGTGGGCTAGAGCTTCGGACGGCTGGTTAGGCACGGATGGATATACGCGTTTGCCTTTGAACCTGGAATAAAAAATATGAAATAAGATTATATTGTATAACCTGTTGTCAATTAAGAAATGGTAGGACTTCGCGCAGGATAGAAACAGGTGGAAGCTTGCCCAGCAGTGGGACAATGCAGGTTGATAAAAAATCTATAGACAGCGCTGATAAGGGTTTTTAAACCACCGCCACTGCGATGCGAGTATGAAAGCATTTATACAAATGCATAGACGCCGACAAAGGCGGCGCTGTAAATAACTAGCCTAATTGGTAACCTCTCCATGTTTAATGATCAAAATCAAACCTTGTAGAAGGATGATTTGTTGTTTTCAAGTTTATATTCAATTGATTTGTAGAGATTTATTCAAATTCAGTCTAGTTCCTAATTTTTGGGATGATTTTAAATGTGGATGAATACAAACCTCGAGTCCTTAGGCCGTGTAGACATGTGATGAGTGGTGTGTGACGAGTGTGCGTGTGAAGGCGGAGAGGGACCGCCATCGGAGACCATCAGCCGCTCCATATCATTGCTTAGCACACCCCCCTATAGTAAAACAAAATTTATCAGTTAGACTTAGCCCAACTTGCACGATCCCTAAACGTATTTATTTATTTTATTTATTATTTAGCGACTAAACATGTTTAAAATTAACGTATTTGTATGATTTGACAATTCCTTAAATCATATTTAGCCACTAAATACGTTTAGGCATCGTTGCGAAAGTTCCTCATTATTAATGCTTAAATAACTAGACTAGGATTATAGTACGATGCGGATTTTTAGGTTGAACAGTTGGAATCGCGCGAATGATTTCAAATCTTTTGTGTTTTGTGTTCCAACTGCAGATCTTTCGACCTTTACAAAAGAAGAGTTTTGGACGAAAAGTGTGTTATTTCGTCGTTTTCGCGGGCGACTACGCAACACAGCGCAAGTGCGTGACACGTCACAGACTCTACGTGGCAGCAAATAGTTTTAAGTATTATAATAATATGTATGTTAGTGACTTAGGTATAAATAACAATACAGTAGCTCAAACTACAGGTATCGGGACTAATTATGTTATTATAATGTTACAAACAATTGCAACTAAAATTAAAAATGTTAACATTTTAAAGTTGTATCTTGTACTTTTCTATTGTTGCCTAAAATAAAGATTTATTAAGATAAAATTTCATGCAGTGATTTTCCCCGATTTTGTATATTTTTAAGTTGCACAGTTTGTCCAGTTGACTTCTTGTAGGCCTTGTACTACGAGATTCTAGCGATACCAGTTTTTCGACACGTTTGTATGGTGAGCGACATAAATAGCGATACATCTTTACCATTTTGGGATAACGTGGTGAAGGAAGGTAAATGATTGTCAAGCTACCGCGCATCAAGTATAGATAGCATTCTCTTCCAGTTAACCTTTGTGTAATGCGCGGACAAACACTTATTATAGGTAGTGCATATTTGGAAGAGGGAGAGGTTTAATTTAAATTGTAAGACACATAGGTTATAAACAAATAAATATAACTAAAGCTATACAAACACAAGGTATTTCAGTAAACCTACTTTCTAATACTTAAACATCAATAAACCCTAGTAATACAATTCATAAAGTAATAAATATCCTTATAATATTATACATAGCCTATTAGGCTGCGTTCACACAAGCGGGATTTTTTTCGGCGCGACATCGCACGCGAGATGTGTAAGCGCCGCTTGCTCCTCAGAAACTTTTGAATTTACAGTTTATGTCATTCACATAAAGTACATACTTTATCGATATTAATGTACGAGCGCACGCTCAGCGCCCGAATAGAAACCGCTTCGCACAGGAGTCACACACGCGCAGCGCCCGCGCCTCCGCTCCCCCCGCGCCGCTTAGGGTTTATGTGAATGACATAAAGTTGGATTTTAGATGGTCACCTGATAGAGCGGCTGCTAACTTTGAAGGGACGCGATGCGTGCGCTGATGAAAAGCTGCCCGAGCCCGATCAGCGCGCGTTGCAATCGTGTCATATGAACAGGCGCTTATCGTAAATATTTATGCTTACATGTTGCTGCATAGATGGGCCGGGATGCGCGTAATTAGGATCGAGCGAATGCTGCGAGTGCTGCGAGTGCGGCACTGAACGGTACGCCGATAGCCGCGGGTTGGTCGTATAGTACAAACTGACCATAGGACCTTTCGTCAACTGGTGGATATCTCGGTCTAGCAACTGAAACAATTACATAACAATTATAATAAACTACCTACTCGGTCAAAATGTTACAATTTAGACGTCATTTATTTTCTTTATTGTTAACCAGCCTTGTTTCTTGCCTTTCTTTTCTGGCTTGGTCGCGAAGGAACAGGCTGTAAAATTGACGAAATACAAGAGTAAGATTGGATCAACAAAAGTGTCATACAATCAATTGAAGAAAGGAATCAAGCTTGGGCACATTACAAAGATAACCCGAAAAACGAAGAACTGCAGAAATACTATGAAATGTAGAGGTTAAACACAATAACAAATGAGGCCTCAAGGGACTTAGGGCAGAGCGTCGTAAGGCACGCTCCTCAGGTGCGTGATCTACAAAGAGATGTTATAGATGATGGTTACCACTTAACCACCTTGGTGGGCCATAAACTAGTACCATCTCCAAATTGTGTAAAAAAAATTGCCTACGGGAAACAGATGTGATAATATTATGTATGTATAAAGGAACAAGGGATGCCTATACCCACCAGTGGGTGATTTCGGGCTAATAACATAATATACAGGGTGTGGTGTAATGAGTGGATAATAGGGTACCTGCGGGTAGGGGCCATTGTGGCGGTTCAGAAAAATATTTCTCTTTCACTCATAGCATGAAAGAGCAACATAGACATAGTGTCGATTGCCGCTGGGCCGGGAACCAATCTGTTCCAAGAATTACTAGTAGTTCTGCGAACAGTAGACAATTATTGCTAATAATAGTTAAAAATATTTCTTTAAATTACGCCTTGATAAGTTTGGTAGGAAATAATTTTGAATCAAGTTGTGACAATGATATGTAATATACCATTTCGGAATCTCGATGAAATAGGCTAATTTTTTTTTAAATTTGGCATTCAAGTGACCATACATTTTTTTTACACCACAGAAGGATAAAGGTCAGGAAAACAAACGAAAGCAAGTAAAATTTTAGTGAAATCTTATTTTAAAAACATTACTGTGCTTGTGTTATAAAAATAATAGTTTCCATTCGATAGCACATCTATCCAAGAATACTATCCAAAAAACAGATAGAAAAAAAAATTTCATTTGCAGTCTTGGCGCCAAAAATAGTGACGAAGGGTGAAATATTTCTTAAATTTCGAAAATGTCGAATATCTCGAAAACCGAGGCACTTTTACTGAGCATAACAAATATTTTTCTGAACCGCCACAATGACCCCCTACCCGCAGGTACCCTATTATCCACTCATTACGCCACACCCTGTATAATCTCATTTGGTTTAGGTATTTTATTGTTGGATCCCTGAAATGACAAATGGATCCCCTTCTTGGGAAAAGGTCTCCTCCATCTTCTTCCACGACTCTGTCGTTTCCTTTAACGATTCACAGTTTCCCAACAGTTTGGATTAATCCACATCCAAATTTTGTATGTAAACTTACCTTATTCATAATCCTAGCGAGTTTCACTGGATCATCCTTGTAGTAGGACAATAGTGTAAGAGCTAGTTCTCCCCGTTGCCGCCTCGTTCCCTCGCATAGTAACGGATGTTCAGCTTCAGATACGTTTGCTTTCAGTCCTAGAGACGCGACTGCCGCTTCGAAGCCTAGCATTTCATCGTGTGGCATTCTCGCCTGCAAATAAATGATATAATTTTCACACCACGCACCTGCAAGGCTAGCAATGACGGCTTTATTTCTATCCTACCACGAATAGATAAAACTGTTTCACTAAACTACGTTTCTTTTTTTTTGATGATAGTCAAGCGCTTGATCACTACCTCGCCTAGTGGTAAGTGGTGTGATTGAAGATGGTCTACGTAGACAAGTTATTTCTATAGTAATGGTATGTCACTAGTGATGTGACATTTTACTGAATTGTCGTTCATTCGTTACCAAGAAAATTTGTTATTTTAAATTAATTTACCGCCTATAAACAGACATCGATAAACGAAACGTAATTTTGACGTTCTTCATTGTGTTTGTCATTTCAATAAGCGCGGAAGATACAAACAAAATGTATTTGTCTAGAATTTTGTAGTGGGCATTATGTCTAGAAAAAAGTAAGTGCATACTTAAATTACCTTTAATACCGTTTGTTACCTCTACAAACAATGGAAACTAAATTGTATCCATAGTAGCACCGAGTTCCCAAAAAAGGGATACCACAAATGTCGTCAGTTATTTGAAATATGTTTTATCAACCCATCTCAGATGGCGGGTAGGAAATGTTTTAGCGTGTATTCTCTTTGTACATATTTTTTGTGCAAAAAGAAAGAAAGAAATAAATATCATTAATTAGTGATATTTTTTAAATTTATTTATTTAATTATTTATTACACAAAGTATGCACAAAGACTAGTATACACAAAGTAGGGACCTATTTCCTACTCTGTGCACACCACTCTTGTCATTGATATTTAATCAGATTGGTTGAAGACCATAGGCTAGAAAAAATAATGGAAAAAATGTAATAGAAATCCCCACTAAATTACTTGGGCAAAAACATTAACAAGACCACACATTATACAGCGTCATCTATATCTAGCCCATAAAAAAAGACAAGGTTATATTTTTATGTGGATTTGAAAACTCCTCATTACAAATAAAAAAACGTGTGTGTACTTATGTACGCACATAAAAAGTTATACGTCTTTAACTTTAATAAATAGTATAATAATGTCATTTCGCGCACTAATTGGATAACTTCAGACCGTAAAAACTAACTTTATGGTATGTTACATAAGCAAGCGCAACTTCCGTCACTTGTTGAAAACGCACTCTGATCTGGTTATCCTGCGGCAAAATAAGTATAACTCCAATAAATTGAAATACTTACCACAACGTGAGCATTATCATTCGCCGATAAAACTAAGACGTCAAAGAGGAAACTAGCCAAGGCGATAGGTAACAAAGCTGGACCTCGGTTCCTGAAAGCGTACATCCTTTATTAAATGTTGGCTCAATACAGAGCGCTTATGTATTTCAGTTATGGAGCTTAAAAAACTTAGATTACTAGGGATAATAATAACAAAATACTCATCAGATTTACAACAAAAATAATGCGAAACAAACAAAGTGACAGTGTACAGAGTCTTTGGAATATGTATGATAGCCCGAAAGTGGTCTTACTCATACAAACAATACGATTTTTCAATACGATGTTTTTCGTTGAGGTAACACTTTTTCACTTGGTAAACATAAGCTGTTTTTAAGAAAAATTATGTATGATTATATACCAGAGAAGGCAAAGAAAATTAATTTATTTCGACTTTATGTTTATGTAAAGTTGATCCTTTGCTTTTCGAGTAACATACATTTACTTTTAATCCATGTTTTTACTAAGAATGCGTGATAGCACTGATAGCTCACCAAAACTACCTCGTATTTTAAACTCACCTTAAAATCCCATCTCTGATTTGCATCGCTTTTTCTCTCGCAAGATTCAGTTGCTCGTGTCCAGTGGGCAGTTTCTTTAAAAGCGCTACAAGTTCTGTTTCCTGATTGTTCAGTTTAACTTCAAGTGCTTTTGTGCTGGCTGGGGTACGGACCATTTCCAGCGCGTAGAGACCAACGCGGAATGCTAACTCGTGATGTTCGCTGAACTCTGCTAATACCTGCATGAGACAAATGTAAATCTTAATTTTTTTAAATCATCGCAAAATTTATGAGCCAAAACCTTCCTCTTGTGGTTCCGCAACCGTTGGGGTAAACGAGTTCTTGAGTGGAGACCGTGTCTTGGCAAACGTAGTGTGGGTCGCCCCCCGGCTAGGTGGAATGATGACTTAAGAAAGGTGGCGGACAGAAATTGGATAAGAAGAGCCGAAGACCGGGCTCCGTGGCGTGTATTGGGAGAGGCCTATGTCCAGCAATGGACTAATGTGGGCTGATGATGATGAATTTTCCTCTTGATACGAGGATGAGATCTTGATTTCACCATGGGCTCAGTACTCGTCAGGAGCGAAATTAATAAAATGTGACTTAAAGTGTCAGATAACTATTTATTTAATTGCCTATTTTTTTTAAACTGGTGAAGCAGTTTAGTAGCGTGGTGTTAGTCCTGTCTAAAAACCTTTAAGATGCCTTCAGGAGCCTTAAAACCCCATCTCTGGATTAACCCAGAGTCGGGGTTAGCTCCTACAAACTCATTAACTTTTAACCGTAAGCTCGTATCATCCACTTTGTCAAATCAAGACTCATTTTTTAGGTTATAGTACCTCACATCGGTTTCGATAATGGCGACCCCCGCTAAATAAAAACACTAACCCTAAAATTAAATGGATATCTAATCTAAAATTAATATTGTGATTAATAGTAATATAGTAACTAGCTGCCGCCCGCGGCTTCGCACGCGTGGTTTGTCAATGAAAACACAGTCGGCACAGTCGGGTAAGAAGTAGCCTATGTCATATGTTCAATCCCGGTCACCAAATTTCTCTCCAATAAAACTACCACACTATCTGTATACCAACGGTCAACAATAGAAACGGTCGGCTGTTTAATCGTGAAAACGAAACAGACAGACAGAGCGACAGAGTTACTATAGAATTTATAGTATGGATAAGTGAAGTTACCGTGCACAGAAACGCGCATTTAGCGAGCGTAGCCGAAGCTAAGCACGACAGCCTATGCGCCGCAGCGCACATTTTCGGCAGCGGTATATGCCGTTTCTTCATCCTCCTCTCGTGCGGCGAGAGTGCAGATCCGGTGAGCGAGGGTGGTCGGGCCAGTATTTCCTTAGCTAACCGCGCACCGAGGGCGCAGGCCTCGCGGGCGTGCCCGTGCGCTTGTAAACCTTCGGCGCGCGCGAATGAAACCTCCCAGGTGCATTGCCAGTTGGTTGAGCTGTTTGATGGCCCGGCCTGTGGAGAGATATCAAGTGTAATACTAATTGAATAGCTAATTTATTACAACGACCTAACTAACTGCCGAATTCGACCGTAATTCATAATTATTATTTTTGACGTGAATACATTTTTAAACTGCTTCCATAGTGTGAGGCAATTCAAAAAAACTAATGATACCAAAATTGGGGTATACAGTTTGGTGTTGTAGCTACATATCTATCATCCCCATCCAAAATTTAATTACACCACTGGATAGCTAAATGACCAAAGAATTAATTACGTTAAGTGAGGACTGTGACTCAACACGCTCGGTGGAGGGGAAAGTGCCGCCATTTTGAGGTCAATTTGCTGCGTGTCGCGATTTTCATTTGACCCGAAGGACTTTTAGTGTTCAAAAACGATTATAACATATTTAAAATAGCGTATTTTATATGTCGGCGCAAGACGATTAGAATTA
Organism: Philereme transversata; assembly: GCA_963924445.1. Taxonomy (NCBI): domain Eukaryota; kingdom Metazoa; phylum Arthropoda; class Insecta; order Lepidoptera; family Geometridae; genus Philereme; species Philereme transversata. The sequence continues at coordinate 15,094,172 of OZ004353.1, forward strand.
TGAATTACGAAAGCTTATTAATTAAATTATTGAATATCAAATCAAATTACGAATTATGTTTCGGTTCTCAATGTAAGTTTCGGCTTTCTCCGTTAAAAGGAACGTAATTGTTTGTCGTTGTTTTCAACGATAAACAATTAAGTACTCATCATTGCTATGAAATGATTTCTAGACCTGAAAATGAGTGCTAAATGAATATCTTGATTTATAAAAGGCAAGCGATGGATCTCACGGGTGTTTGCATTAAGATAAACTTAAAGCAAACACTCGCTTGAAGCCTTGAACATCGCATTTATTTAAAAAAATGTATTACCAACGGATGTTGATTGCTTACACTTAAAACTAAATTAATCTGTAAGTTCTAAATACGTTTAAAAATTGATTCATTAATTTATGAACTCAATTAGTAATTGTAACAATTTATTTGAGGTTTTGTGAGTAATAGTTTTTTAAATTGACTTAGTACCGCACGGCGCCATTTTTGGTTCTTATAAAAGCAACCGGGCGACGGACGGACGACACTTTTTTTGGAGGGTGAGCCGTCGAGGCAAGTGTCCTGTGAGTACCTGTTAAGTTGTGTTATCTGTTAAGTTAATTATAGTGAATATTAATAAAAGCTGTTTCATAATTTGCAATGAGTGTTTCTAATGGTGGAAATAGTGATGTCAGCTTAGCTGACGTCACTGTTCCAAAAAACCCTGTTGGTCAAGATACTCCGTTATATATGTTGTATAGAAAATATTACTTATTACGTACACGTATTCAAGTACAATACACGGCCGTGTCCATGACACAGCCACCCCCCATTTTACCTTTAGCATACGACCCTCCTTCTTCATATAAACTTTAAATATGCCAAATCTCACATTCGTCTGTACAGTATCCCTAAAAAGGGATACGTTTTCTCTTCACGTATTTATAATTAGATATATTGTTTGTAGTATTTGTAGAGAGCGCTTGCATTACAATTAACTGAAAGTTTTGATTTGCTTACTCAATCGTCATATTGTTTTTAACGACATGAGAGGCACCGCTAATTTTCCGTATGCTACACCACTGCTCTGTGGTCTTATCAATAAACCGAGCCGAGTTGGTCTTGGGCCCCCGACTCGATTCAGAGGTTGTGGGCTAGTTATAATCTTGATTACGAATGTATTCATACATGCTCTTAATGCTGAGAAACTTCGTGAGAAAACTTGCGGCTTAGTTATGTATTGACTGTGTTTTTGCGTGGCTCAGGCTGACCTAGCCTCAGCTAGGTCAGGTAAAAAAATCTGTCACATCTCAATGTGACAGATTTTTTTTTATGTTACAATGTCAAAGCGATCAAAACAAATCTTCGACTTACTCCACTAGATGGTGGGGAGCTCTCATCACCACTGCAGGCGTTCATGCGCCTCGCGGCAGCTGTGTCGTAGAAATACATGTTGCATTCGTCGTCGGAAACCGACTCGTCTTGCGAGATCCGTCTGGTCGCATCGTCGGACGAAACTGGAGGGGAGCTTGAAGAGTGGGAGTCAGTGTCCCCGCTACTTGCTTGGAGGATTTCTTCTTCGTTCTCGCAAAAACCTTTCAAAATATGTTTGGATTTAAGAGAGGAAAGTATGTAATATGTAGAAAACTCGATATAACTAGTCCCAATACTATGTTTTTGAGCAAAATAAATTATTATAATCAATTAAATCTAGTTCTTGTCATAAAACAAGCTAGCCTTGTTTTTAATCCGAAAAAAAACTTAAAAAAAAAACAACATAACAAGAAATTAAAATGTCTGTCCCGGTTATAAAAGTCCTCAAGCCATGTCCAGATAGGCCGATCTTTTGAGTACTACTTAACGTAAAAGTTCTAGGGGAAATAAATTACTAGTTGACCCGCCCGCGGCTCCACACGCGTTGTTAGTCAATAAAAACATTACCCGCCTTCTGCGCAGTCGGCTAAAACTCAATGTCTCAATCTTGGTCATAATCTACTTATATACCAAATCTAAAAATATGAATTTTCAGATCCCAAACTTGAGGAATTTTGGATTGCCCATGTAAACTTTCAACAACTATTTCACCCTTCAAGATTATTTTTTGAGACAATAGATGAGCCTATGTCCTTCTCCAGGATATAATCTACCTCCTTGCCAAATTTCATTACGATCCGTTCAGCCGTTTAGTCGTGAAACGGTAGGAAACAAATAAACAAACAGAGTTACATTCGCATTTATAATATTAGTGTGGATTTGAACAGACCTTCAGAAGAGACGCTCGAATGATTGCCGTCATTTCCATCAGCGGGCGCCGCGCCGCCGGCCGCTTCTAGCGGTTCGTTCGGCATCGGCACCATTATCTAAAACCACACAAATATTCAACATCATAGGACGTCCACCGCTGAACATAGGCCTCCCCCATAAATCTCCAGAGCGAGCGATCTTGTGCGGCCTGCACCCAACGGCTCCCAGCAACCTTTACCAGATCGTCTTTCCATTTAGTGGGATACATATAGAGTGTCCACACTACCACACTAATTTGTAAAAGTCTAGGGACGGGCGTAATAAACACTAGTGATGGGATTATCAACCCAAAGGCTCCTAGCACACAAACTACACAATATTAATAAATTTTAAACATTGAGTTGATGAGAGTTAAAGAAAATTTAACCATAATTGAACTGAATTAAATCATTCTTTCATTAAATCTATGCTGCACCAACATTAGCGGTAGCAACATTATTTGGACATTTCATAAACGTCCAGATTATTAAAATATATATTTTTTTATACTACATGGTGATAATAAATAAATAAATATTGCTGGACATTTCAGACAACGCTATCTAGCCCCAAACTAAGCAGAGCTTGTACTATGGGAACCAGATAACTGATAGAATACCTACTTATATACTTTTTTTGTAAATAAATAAAATAAATAATAAATATTGCTGGACATTTCACACAGCGCTATTTAGCCCCAAACTAAGCAGAGCTTGTACTATGGGAGCCAGATAACTGATAGAATACTTATATACTTTTTTTTTTGTAAATACATACTTATAATATATAGAAAAACAACCAGACCCGGAACAAATATCTGTAGATCATGCAAACATTTGTTCCGCGGCGGGAATCGAACCCACTACCTCCTGCGTCTCAGCCGGCTGTTCGCCCACTGCGCCACGGAGGTCGTCATAGGAACAAGCTTGTGGTCCACCTGATATTAAGTGGTAACCATCGCCTATAACAGAGAATTGCCTCGTAGGTCACGCACCTTAGAAATGTGCCCTACGATGCACTGCCCTGCGCCCATCAGCTTGAGGCATACAGATTGGCGACAGAAATAGGTACTTAAGTTGAATTGAATCATTCTTTCATTAAAATCTGTGCTGTAGCCCAGACAATGACTTGTATTCCAGTGTCCAGGTTGAGTTATCACGTATAGGGCGGAGCACTCCCCACTCTTCACGCTCTATCTCAAGAACGACTCACGATATCAAATATTGCTTTAATTTCTCATTAAATCAAAGAACGTAACTCATCATACCAAAGTAGACTGTAACTTTGTGAAAATAGGGTTTTTAATCGCATGGAAGAGCGCGAACGCCGGCGTTCGCTCGGTGTTTGAAGAGACAAAATTTGTGCAGAATTTTATGCTCTTTAACTTTCCTAATAACTAAAAAAGTCGTAGAATGCAAAGTAAACGAGATATTGGCGAAAACCAGATTTTTATGATCTTTGACCTTCAATATCTCACGACGCCGGCACGATATGATATTAGATTTTTGAGACAACCTTTAGAAGGTCAAAACAAAGGTCCATTCAAAAATCTAGCTGGTTAGCTCGAATTCCGAGGTGAAATCCTTATTAGCAACATTATTACGCATTTGGGCATTTCATAAACATCCAAATTATTCAATTATTCGTCTAAGTATAAGTTAAGTAGTATTTGTTACATGAATATGATGTCCAGAAGGGCCCGGCATATCGACGTTGATGTGACGGTTGCTCCTGCGTAAGCCGGCTCTATGAGACGGGTCGGGGTTCGTCAGTCGGTAGCTCAGTGACATCTCATTGTTCAGAATAGCTTTTGATGATGAAACCTGAAATAAAATCAGTTATATTTAGTTTTAAAAAATAATTTATTAAAAAACAAAAAAACATTGTTTCGATAACTTATAAACATTAGGGTTAGGGTTAGAACATTACATTTAGGGTTAGAATAGAATAACTCTTTATTGAATTACTACAAAATCACTAAGCTAAATTATAAAGGACGGCCTTATCGCAGAGATCTCTTCCAGGCAACTTTTTGGATGGAACGAAATAAGTTTTGGTCATAGTCTAAAGGCAATCATTACAGATATTCTTATAAGGATTATTTTGTAAATATTATCGTTATTTGTTTAATACAACGATCAATAAAATACTAGATATACGATCGGCCCGTCAAGGATGTCCACGCTGGAGAGTGCTTAAACGCCGCTTAAGCACTCTCGGCTCTTAGTCGCGCGCTTGCCGTCGAAGTGACAACATGCCCAAGTGCTCCGTCAAAAGTTGCAAAAACAACACTTTAACTACATTAAAAAAAGATGGAATTTCGTATTTCCGGTGAGTATTACCTTAAAGTTTGATAATTTGATTTTGAATTAGTCTATAATATGCTTTAAAACAATATTTTACGGAAATATTTGTAACTACAGACACACGACTACGCTACGCTACTGTTCCTTTCCCTCGCGTTGCATCGTTCATTTATCTGTACGTGACCGAAGACCAATGAACCGGACTACATTAAATTTCGAATGAATGGAGTCGCATACTAAAAACATTTTAACAAGTTTAAAAAACAATTTTATTAGTAAGCATTATATACTAATCAGATGCGGCCAATTCTAAAACTACCTTCATGAAACAAACAACTCTCGTGTTTTATTTTTATCAAATTCATTAAAAAAACACGCGGTAGCCTACCCTACCGTTAAATTGTGGGCAACGAGATAAATTTTCGGTACTAAAAATACAGGCATTTTTACCACCAGCGCCACCAAGCCCCTTTATCTGAAGTACAATAGCCTAATGTCAACTGCTCGTTATCTGTTACAAAATACACAATTAACAGCAAAAGAGAAATTGAAACTCTTAGCTAGGCTTACAGCACTCTATATCTTTGTCCTACTTCTTGCAATATTTACTTTTTGCTGATTTCTGCCTATACTGTTAAAGTTCTAGTACTAAACATGGTTCTGCAATATTGTATACAATACAAAATTCGATTTTATTCAAAACTAGAGGTTGCCCGGGAACTTCGTACGCGAGGATGAAAATGTTATGACCCTCCTTTTTGCATCATTGACCTCGGTCTCATACATTGAAGGGAGATTTACGATTTTATTATTGTAGAGAAGAGAATTCATCTAGGACCCGAGTAGTCGGCAAGACAAATTAATCGAGCCCAAAAACTCGATGAGGTGGCATCGTTTAATCACAGTTCCCATAGCCATCTTCTGGCTCCATCATCAGACCCTGGATATCATCTAGGTAAAGAATACTCTTTAACACTAATCGAACGAGCCCACACTCGATGTAACTATGTCATTTTATTACAGAGTTCCCATAGCCTGGCTCCGTCATTAAACCCTGACCTGGATATCATTTAGGATCCGAATACTAGTTAAGACAGATCAAATGAACCTAAAGTCGATGTTTTTGTGTAGTTTAGTTTAAGCATCTGATGATGCACCATCTTACCGCATCATGAGATCAGCTTCATGTCGCATATGCATGCAAAATTTCAACTCAAATCAGAAACCGGGCAGGTCTAATATCGCAATATTTTATTACCTATAAACGATAGACAAGACAACGAGGCACATTAAACTGAATAGGAGCCTGTAAAAATGAAAGATTTTATCAAACTATCCGATTATTAAAAAATCCGACTTTTGAATTTGGTTAACAAATGATTTATCCCTACGTAATAGATTCGAAATTTCATTTCTCAACAAAAAAATATTGTGTACGTTTCTACTCCTCCACACTTCTGTTCCGAACGGAGTAATTTTACGATCTTCGAACAGCACATTTTGAATCCGACCTTATTGCCATACCGTTAAAGTCAACAGTTTTTAAAGGACAAAAGAAGGCAATAAATTTTTACGACTTAACAGCTGCTTCATTTCATAACGTCATATCTCCAAAATGCGAATGCTTGAAATGAAACTTTTAATCTGCGGAATAAAGTCGAGTTTAGACTATTTCACTTTTGGTATTAATAATGTTAGGCATTATCGGCACTCACACAAATGCAAGGTATCGTTCGCCGCTTTTCGGCGGTGAGTTTGTTAGGGACAGTGATTCCTGAGATTATAATTTCTTTGGTTTAATAATTAAGAATTTTGACTACTGGGTGGCGCATAAGATCCTATTTTAGGAAATCAGGTGATTACTTAGGCGCCGCCTAGTACATGTGAAGAAACTGACTCATTACAAACAGCTAACGCTAATTTAGAAGCCAGGGCATTAGTAGTTACAAAAGTAATTACGTCGTCTCAATAACGATATTCATTAAAACACAAACACAAGATCACCCGTTGAACACCTGTTTAAAAAATTCCTATCTATTATTGTATAGGATTTTTTGAAAGACGCGCTTAACAGTTGATTAACTTTTTTGTAGTAGCGAGGATAATCTTACCATAAAAAAATTAAACACGCGTTTAACAATTGTTTAACTTTTTTGTGGTAACAAGGACAGTATCAAATACTAACCTGATGTACATCACACGTAACCTTATCGGCATGCCTGAAGATAGTGAACGGACTATGATACAGCGGATTAACATCTTTAGTATATGTCACTCCAGGTATCTGATAATCGTCCCATTCTAAGAAGCAGGCCTCCATAGCGGGGTGGAAGCCGGGAAATACTTCTGTCTCGCTTATCCCATTGATGTAAGGCGGGTGCGAGTGAGACGACCGACTCGAGTGACGAGAGTGGGACGAAGATGTACCGCTGGTTATGTGAGCGTTGTTTCGGTTCTTCGCCACCTGGAATGGAAAAAATCGTTTAATTTAGAAGTTATACTTGGCGCGTTAGGAGAAACAGATATAAATAATAATAATAATAAATAATAATAATAAATAATAATAATAAATAATAATAATAAATAATAATAATAATAAATAAATAATGCTGGAAATTTCACACAGCGCCATCTAGCCCCAAACTAAGCAAAGCTTGTATGTAAGCTTTTTAATACATATGTACTTGTAATATATAGAGAAACAACCGGAACCGGAAAAAAATACTGAAGATCATGCAAACATTTGTTCCGCGTTGGGAATCGAACTAGCGGGTTATTCTCGAGCGTCTCAGACGGCTATTCGCCTACTGGGCCACTGAGGTCATAAGAGTGTGATGGAAGTTGCGCGCGCCGATGTAATACACTATGAAATAGTTTTTCGGGTCTGAATTTATCCAAGGTGCGAAAATGTCGTAAACTATTTATTCACGCCAAATAAATTATCTAGTTACGTGCGTAAATAAATATATTTCTTTTAGCTTGTTAGTATTCAAATTAAAATGATCTTTCTTGCATTGTAATTAGATTTAATATGGATTGCGATTAATTGTAGATCTCAAGCTTTATCTAATAGATCACAAGACTTAAGGTTATCTAGTGAAATTTGTATCAATATGGACTAGATGGTCATACGATCAAATAAAAATAAATGGGAGCAGTTGATATTTTCGAAAATTCCATGGAGATATAATGATATGTACTGGTTCCAAAAACATAAATAAAACTATTAACAGAAGACTGGAACAAGTTTTTTTTATTATTATAAATACGGGATTTATCACGTACCGATTCGTTTTCCGCTCCGAACTTGAGTGCGAGGCGAGACGTTGTTCGGAGCAGATAGTACTCACCCTGATGAAGGTTCACGAATTGAACCAAAACAGTGTCGCTCGAAACACCGATAAAACGGTACGTGATAAATCTCGTATTTTTAATAATGATTGAAATCAATCACGAAAGTTTTCTAATAAAAGTTTTTTTATATAAATAATAACATGATCGTCCCCTATAGTATTAAACGGGGCATCATAATTTGATTAGAGCCCCTCTTATCAATAAAATATTATTAACAGCGACAATTTAAATATGCGGAAGACAATACACGTTTATATCTACATTGAAAATTGATAACTTAAAGTTGAAATTACCGTATCAAAAACTTTGAGATGCAACTAGCACCCAATCTCATAAAACAGAAGGTCCTATAAAACAAAACCATAGGGCTTAGCCAAGTTGCAGTCAATTAGCGATGACGCTAGTCGATACGTCCGAAAACGTATGGTATTTGACACATGCTATAGAAATACCACGTGATTCAGCGACAACAAATGTATGTAGAAATCGAATAGATTCGTGGCGAATGTAATTTGGCTACGGGCCCATGTAGAGAAAAATGTATGCTATGAAGAGAATACTAGGCCTAAATTACCTTATCAAGCACTTTCATGTGCCACTGAGCGAATTGTTCGTGTAATGTGTCTCGTTCGTGCGGCGCCAGGCCCGGGTTGAGTGCTGCAAGGCGCCATAATACTACAACCTGTCGTTAAATAAACAAATTATAAACAAATTCATAGTTCTTCGACATTCTTGCATTTTTTGAATCGACATGTAAATAATTTTAAAGTAAAATAAAATAAATTAGGTACAGGGAATCCGAAAACACGAATACACTCGACGAATAACGAGTTTTTTTTTTATAAAAATACTTAAAATGTATACCCCTTGAAAATTTGCATTCTTGATCCCATTGATACATCATAACAAAGATTTCGCACCGTCCGGCCGCGACTTGCCTAAAAGTCTACCAAAACGCAGTTTGCATCCAGTCACACTTTAGCTGTCAAGGTTTCAACATGGCGAAGAGTGCATTGAAAAATTAACCTCCTAAACCAAGTATAGAGTCGCTTTTTGTTTGCATATAATATGCGAAAGCAGTTTATTATTACTATATATACAGTTACTATTTAATCTAACATCGCATAAAATATGCCACTCTTTTCGCAGTGTAGAACGGCGCGCGATATTCTTTGTTATGATTTATCATTGTTTGATACTTTTAGAAATATACATATCATCGTGGCATTCAGATTTGTCTTGAGGAAGATTTTTGAAAAATAATATCTATTTGAAAATGTGTTTAGGTTACCTCATCACAAAGTGAAGAGCAAGCGTGTTGCGCCGACGAGTTTCCACCAGTGCCGTTGTGCTTGCCAACCGTACCACCGCCCCACGCCACTAATGCGGCTTTAGTACTGTACCACCATACTATAATCTGTGTGAACGGAAACAAATAATTCAAAATTAACCAACCTGACAATAAGAGTAATAGAGTTACTTGTGAAAGGGCTCACCAGGGGAAGTTCACCAACATACCTATTTCAGCTGCCAAGCAGCATTACTGTTTTTTGTTTTAAAGGGTATGGTTGGCGGTGAAATTACAGGCACATGAGGCTTTACACCTGTATGCCTCAAGTTGATGGACGTAGAGCTGTGCATCGTAGGGCATGTCATGAAGAGACGAACGAACATCTTGAGTGGATGTTGGTCGAGTGAGAGTGACACATTGATAAATTATAGATCTAGATCATTTATGATACGAGGGCCCATTGATAAAAGATAGATGAAAGATAAGAAGTTATCTCATCTTTGTATAGTTGTTCGTGGAACCCTGGCAAATTGTTTTATTTAATTTTTTATTGTACAAAGAGGACAATTTATAACACTTAGTGAATTTAAAAAATGTACGAGGCATGCCTTTTAAGTTCTGTCGTTTCCATATTTTCCGGCAATTTTGAATTTGGAACTGTTCTATATTCGAATGTGTTTACATTTTGAATCTCAAAACAGTTGAAAGTACTAGGATTAATGCTATTGTTTAGTCACAGTTTCGATTTGAATCTGTCAGGTCACGTACGAAAATGAATCTTTCTAAGGAAAATGTTCGTGCAATAATTTTCTACAACTTTAGAAGAGGCCTGACACGGCTTCAGTGTTTAGAAGAGCTAACATCTGTGTTCAGTGATGTAGCCCCATGTCTGCGGACTGTCGAACGCTGGTATTTAGAATTCCAGCGTGGACATACTAGTGTTAGTGACAGATTTCGCGAAGGACGCCCAAAATCCGCCTTCACTGAAGATAACATCATTGCTGTGAGACAACTAATTCTCGAAGATCGTCATGTGACGTATCGAGAGATAGAGGCTCTATTAGGCATCTCAGGGACAACCATTCAGAAGATCTTGCATGCAGCGCTTGGTGTGAGAAAGCTAGTTTGCCGTTGGATACCGCATCTGCTTTCCGACGATCACAAGGCGGCCCGCGTCAGATGGTGTAAGAAAACTCTGCAAAGGTTCAACCGAGGGGAGTCAAATCACGTCTACGACATCATAAGTGGTGACGAATCTTGGATCTATGCCTACGATCCTGATACCAAACAACAATCTACAATCTGGGTCTTTCAAGACGAGCCAAAGCCGACTAAAGTTGTTCGTTCTCGAAGCACTTCAAAGAAGATGGTGGCCACGTTCGTTGGAAAAACCGGCCATGTTGCGACTATTGCACTTGAAGATCGTAGAACGGTTAACGCAGAGTGGTATACTACAGTTTGTTTACCACAAGTCATCGCCGAACTTCGAAAATCTAACTCAAAGCGACGCATCATCCTGCACCACGACAACGCAAGCTCACACAGCGCTCGTCAAACGATTGAGTATTTGAAGCAGGAAAAAGTAGAAATTCTTGACCATCCTCCATACAGTCCTGACCTAAGCCCTAACGATTTCTTTACATTTCCTAAAATTAAGAAAAGTCTTCGTGGTCAAAGGTTCCAGTCCGGTGAAGAAGCAGTCGACGCTTTCAAGACAGCCATTTTGAACACCCCACTTTAGAGTGGAATAAATGTTATAATAACTGGTTTGAGCGAATGGAAAAGTGTTTTAAGCTACGTTGTGAATACTTTGAAAAACAATAAAAAGTACTATAAGGTTCTAGATGTGTTTTTTTCTTCAAACGACAAAACTTAAAAGGCATGCCTCGTATAAGGACTTTAATGCGAAATATAATTTTCTACCAGTCATCCTTGACAGGTGAAAACATAGATTAATGGGCTTAAGTGGATTCTAACATAACATTATAGGATGATCTTTTATAGGATGATGTCATCCAGGCCGCTTTCGACCACAGCGACTGTTCTTCTATTTTAAGAGCTCTGATCATGAGCTTTTATGACTTAAATACCTTTTTTTTGTTACAAACATAACATAATTGACACAACAGCTGGATGGATGGCATAACATACCTGCTCGCAAGCCATGACCTCTTCAGTTATAATCTCCAGCAGCGGTATGGAGTTCCGGTCACTCCGTTTGAACATCTCCCGGACTATAGAGAGAAGGTTCCACATGCCTTCCGGCTCCCTTCCTCGCAGTGGACGTAGTAAGGACGACCATTCCGCCGCGGCGGGGGGTGCGCTCGTACTTAAATAGTTGACGTCACTGAAAGTTTGTTAGGATTAATAAAATTTGGGTTCTCTTGTAAAACCAGACGACACAGCGCAATTGCGTCACACGTCGCAGACTTTACGTGTCAGCAAATAGTTTTAAATATTATTATAAATGTATGTAGTGATGGATCCAGGATTATCGTTTAGGAGGGGCTTGACACAGCTGACGGTAGGCTTTATCACTTTATAGTAATACTAGCTGACCCGCCAGCGGCTTCGCACGCGCAAAGACCAAAATCATTTTCCGATAGAAACTTTGACACACCATTTTATTGATTTATGCGATAAAAAGTAGCCTATGTGTTAATCCCGGTTATAACCTACGTAAATACTAAATTTCATCGAAATCGGTTCCGCTGTTACGTGATTGAGTAACAAACAAATAAATAAACAAACATCCAAACTTTGGCATTTATAATATTAGTGTGATAAGTGTGATAGTATTAAGAAAGTAGGGGTGTCAGACGTAGACCCAGACGATTTTGGGGGGGCTTGAGCCCCTTAGCCCCCCCCTCCCTCCCCGGATCAGCCACTGATAATATGTATGTTAGTGACTAAGGTATATTATATTTATAAGGGCCGTAGCATTAAGATTTAACATCTTGTACATTTCTATTGTTGCCTGAATTAAAGAATAATAATTATTATAACCGGCTTTGAGTACATTATTCAGTATTATGCTGGTCTGAGCACTTGGTACAATAAGTACCTGAAGACCCCTAAAAGATTGACGATACTCGTAATAACATGCATGTCACTGAAATTATACTATATTTGACATAGGATGTTTGGGATTGTGAGACAACCATAGGACCTGAGTCTATGCAATGAAGCACTTCCGGTAAGGATATGTTTCAAAGGGGTTTTTTTCCCCAATAATAATAACTTTTATTTTAGTAGTTTGGTACAAGTAAATAACATAAAATATTAGCACATTACATAGGTTAATTGATATTTTGAGTGGCATGTACAGCTATTTTATAGAGCCAAGTACCTAAAATAGCAATGTTCTTCACACTCTGTCTCTGGCGAGCTCGTGTTGTGAGGTTATTTGCTTTAGGCTCTCATCAAACCAAGAACAAAAACTTTTGTTATGCCACTGAATGTTAGAAGTTTAAAAATAGGAGGGTATCTAAACGTTTGCGCAGGTAAAACTAGGGCAGTCAATGATACTACAAGTTTGCAATAGTTTAAACAGAGCTGGGATAGAAAAACTTTTGTTTGCGAAAGTGTTTAGTTTTAATTGTCCTATTTTTGTTTTAAACACCCAACGGTCTACGCAAAAAGAGGAGTGTTTACAGGCATACGCCTATGTGTCTCTGTGACTGTCGGTCTGTGGCATCGTAACTCCCAAACAGATGGACAGATTCAGACGCAGTTTTTATTAATAGAAAGCTAGTTTAACTATTATTATAGCTACATCAGTTTTAGGCCCTGACCAAAATAGGAGCTCGGGGGTTTTTAAATTTAATTCTTTATAATTTAGTTATGGATCACAATCATCATATCAATCATATCAGCCCTAAGAGGTCTGCTGCTGAACATCCTCGTGTCTATAATAGTGCCTCAAGATGCTGTCTCCTTTTCTTACCTGAACACAATAGGAGCAGGAACACAGAACTTCACCAATATCTTATTGATGTTATTATGCAATGTCTTCTCATCAAGGAACCACGAGGTGTATTCATAGGCCGAAGCGCCCGCGGTCGGGTCCGGAGCCCCAGAGGTCGTGTTAATAAGCGTCGGTTGAACTGACAGTAGCTCGTCCAGTATACGCTGAGCTGTTGGCAAAACTTGACGAGGCAACTCCGCTATGAGATACTGCGCAAACTTCTGAAGTTGATCCCTTCGTAATCTATGCAAGGATTCTGATACGGGCGCTCTGAGGCATACTTGAGTAGGCTAGAACAAAGAAATTAAATAATTAAAGTTTTAACAAAATAAATATCGCTGCACATTTCACACAGCGCTATCTAGCCCCAAACTAAGCAGAGCTTGTACTAAGGGAACCAGATAACTGATAGAATACTTATATACTTTTTTTTTGTAAATACATACTTATAATATATAGAAAAACACCCAGACACGGAAAAAATATTTGTAGATCATGCAAACATTTGTTCCGCGGCGGGAATCGAACCCGCTACCTCCTGCGTCTCAGCCGGCTATACGCCCACTGCGCCACGGAGGCAGTCATCAACAAAAGAAGGCCCGAGGCCATTGAGAAACTCACGGTTCATCATCATTAATAAATCAGTTATAGGATGTCCATTGCTGAACGTAGGCCTCCCCCGTAGACTTCCAGAGCGACCAATCTTATGCGGGCTGCACTCAGGTCGCCTTCCATCTAGTGGGGGACCATCCAACGCTTACATTACGTTACTTTCTAATGCGTGATCTTAACTCGAGGCGCTTCTGCCCCAACGGCAGTCAGTTATTCGAGCTATGTGCACTGCCCACTGCCACTTCAACGAATCTTCTCATTTATGATTCGATCTCATAGCAAACTCGATAGAACGCTTAGCTACCTTGAGCCTTCTAATGAGGTTTAAAGTGAAACTAACGCTTATCAGATGAAAATAAGGTTGAAAATTAGTTTTCGATCCTCCAAGTATAGACACTAGCGCTCAGTCTAAGATAATAATTTCGTGAAACAGACTCCATTACTGAAACCGCTGTATCAAAGTTGTGAATAATACTATGGTATGAAAACAATGCAAATTACTCATTATTTAATTGATAAACCCGGTAAACATCCTATTTATTCCCAGAATTACGAATTAATCATTAATTATGAAATCATTTAAAACAATATAGAACAGGTGCCATATTCAGGCTGAGATGTTTTCTTTTGTGAAACTGCAATCAGTTTTCAGGACTCCCTGTCGAGGTTTTCCCCAGGGACTGGACTACAGTATGTGGTTCTTCAAAAAGGACGTTTTAAAATTTTTAAAGGGTCGGAAACGCGCGAGTGATCTTTGGTGTTGCAAACGTCCATGGGCTACGGTAACCGCTTACCATCAGGTGGGCCGTATTCTTGTTTGCTACCTTAGTAGTATAAAAACAAGTAAATTTTACGTTGTTCTACGGATTTTTATATGCTGCGAGGCTTAACTTTTTAATTGAACATGATTTTTTCTTTCTATCTTGTAACACTTACCAAATGTATTCTGTAAAGGCACACGGCCACTATATGGGAACACCAATGAGCTGTTGAAGAACATGTGCAGTTACAAGACACTATCCTTTGTCTATCGAAGGTAACAGCGACGTTGAACTGCGCCCGGGGCATGCTGAGCGAGACCGTAGCTGATAAGTGGAAACCTGAAAGAATATTAAAATAATATATCTCACCACTATGTTAATCCCTATGATGGACATCCTCGGATATCTTATTTAGTACACAGTAGTAACATAGAATAGAATAAAAAAAATTTGCAACAACAAATAACTAGAACAACTAATTAAACCAAAAAAATTTGGTATTTTTGGTTATAAATTATAAAAAACAATACAACCCTACAGCTTGGACTGCACCACAGATTAAAAACATATTGGTTTAAGATTTCTTTCCGAACTCTTGATCGGAATTGGCGCTGTTATAATTATGACAATTTAAGTCACGAAGTAGCCGGTAAATAGCTCGTAAGTTATATAAACACATCAGCTATAAGCTGCTGGTCTACCAAAATATCTTTCAGACAACCGTTGGATTTAATGGACAGGACAACATAATATGTATGTTCACTAATTATTACATACTCTGCTATATATATTACATACGTTAAAATGCTAAAATGTAATATCTGATTTCTTCTCACACTTACACTTAGCATATAAATAGTTGATAGTTCCATGATAAAAGTTGAACAATGAGGATTTTTATCTACCCATTTTGACCACAAGGAGGTACAGAAGAATACATATACATACATACTGTCACGCCTTTATCCCGGAGGGGTATGCAGAGACCACGCATCTCCACTTGCTAAGATCCTGACATACTTCTTTTGCCTCATTCACTCTCATCACATTCTTCATACATGCTCATCAATTTAGGGTACTCTTAACCTGGCCTTCAGAGAATTGATAGAGAAAATAGAGGTACAGAATAATAATAATAATCACTCACCAATTTGCAAGACATCCTTGACAGCTCTATCCCTGAAGAGATGTTCACCTCTCTGAAACTCATCCGCTGATCCATTTGCCAGACATGAATATAATCTGATATCATCTTCACTGTCTGGGAAGCTCCAGAAAGCAATCTGAAGTTGCAGTTGTTCTGGTACCGGTGGATAGACATGTTCTACTAGCTCAAACGGTATGTGACTTGCTACACACTTCGCTGCTAGCTCACTCAGAGACTGCACTGTTTTTTCTGTAAGCAAATTGTCTCATGAAATGTCTAAGTGCTGGTAATAACTCTATTTTGACATGTAGTTTGCAATAGTTCTTTCGACCTGCTCAATCAATATGTGGCTTGCTATGCACTCTTGTGGATAGCTCACTCATGGTCTGTTTTATTTGTAAGCAAATTGTTAAAGTATCAGGAATTTCCTATTCTGCATGTTGCTAATAAGACCTATTGTGCCATGACAATTTGCAACAGGTGTTTATGCATTGTCCTAAGCTGAAAGCTTATGTTGGTGAATAAAATGTATCCTTATTTGTAAAAAAAAATTCTTAACACATCAAGCTTATCTCCCCAGATGAATTTTATTATAAATGAGAATTGACACCAATTACATATTAGCAAAGGTCAACGAGTAGGTACATCATACTTCAAATTGAATATCAAGCTAAGGACATAATAAAAAATATAGCTAATGGGTTTTTATTTTAAAATATCACAGCTTAGTATTATTTTAGTTCTTCTTCTTCTTTCGTTTCAATGGCTGTTTAACTTCTAAATAGTATTAGCCCAATAGAGATCAATTTCCACACCCCTCTCTGTTGCCTGGTACAACTTGTGAACATCATTATCATCATATCAGCCATAGGGTGCCCACTGAAAACTGTGAACCACTATTGGCACATCGTTTTTTTACTGACCTCAGCATCAATTATTATAATTTTTGTCATTTAGGTACTTACTCAAATGACTTTATAATAAGAATAAATGAATGTGTTTTTTTTATACCTTACAAGCTAGACCCAACAACAGTAAAAAGAAATAAATGTATGCATAATGTGGTATAAGATGAAATATTATTACATTTACAATACTTTTAGTCATATCAATTTAACATTAAAATTTAAGCAGTGAATATTATTTCCAACATAGGTGAAAAATAGACTATTTGAATACGTGCAATCTAATATTTGAGCTGGCTATAACAGGTTACATAATGTGGATAGGAGACAGCCAAAAATAGAACTGCTGGGTATGGCCTTGCATAACATAACATGTTCAAACTAACTGTTGGTGAATTTTAGAATTTTGAAACTAGGTAGTATTTGGAGATGAAATTATTAATTGATGTTTTAGAATTATGATAATGTATACACTACATTATAGAAGATTAGGAAGTTCATTTAAAATTATTTTCACCTTGTAAATAAGAGTCCTTCAATAAAAGTTTATAAAAAACAAAAATCTATCTATCTATAGAAAAATTCTATCAATTTGTTTTAAGATAAAAGTTTTCGGGTCCTTACCTACTAAGAAAGAACTTTTACAATATTCTAAGCTTAAGGTTTATCTAATTTTACTGCCAGCTGCAACATAGCACAAGCTTCTTTACATTGGTAAATACCTAGTTAGGTAACTATAATTAACTAAGCTAAACTAAGGAGGAACATTAGAATCAAGTTGAATGATAGAAACATGTAAAATAAAAGCATAATTATCATGTTTGTGGCATAAAAGTGTAGTGTTAACAAAATCAGTGAAAGTTGTGAAAGCATTACAGAATCAAAAACTTTCTATTTGATAAAACAAGCTACAGTTAAGCCTTCACAATGGAAACTTGAACACAAAGGAAATGCAAAAGGCTACAAGGCAGGGATTTGAAACCAAAGGGTATTATTAACTGCTCAGTCCACTCAGAGGTAAATGACTCTACAACACCTGTTCTTTGTACATAGCTAAACCGAATCGCGCACATGTACTTAGTAGGTATGTACATGCCAAGATCAAAACTTTCAATAAAACAGATGCCCTAGAAGGCGTACCAAGAAATTGTGACACAAAATCTACCTATTTCCGATGAAAATACTGATAAAACTAGAAAATAAAGCACAATTCATTGTTATAACTTTCGGAAACAAAGGATCAGCTGCATTGCTTACCTTGAACGGACTTTTTCGAAGAGCGCGTAATAAAAGGGTTTTGAGGGTTGGGTCTTTTCCATCCTCGCCAGTTGTTGCACAAGCTCTCGGGTTCCGAACTCCAACTGCATAAAGAATCTTCCTCGAAACGTTCAGAGTCCTCGAAGCTGAAGTGGTCTCCCTCCTCCCAATCGAGTAGAGGAGACCCCACGTCAACCGGGGCAGGAGCAGGTCTTCTCCCTTTTCCATTACTGCCAGATGCCCCCGCCACCTTAGTTAAATTTTACTAAAAGCTTCACAAAAGAATTCGCTGGATAGCTTCAGCGAATTACCCCTGAGTATCCACAGTCAATAATTAAGCATAACGTCTTTGAGTACGGCTAATTTATGTCACAAGGTAAAATCTTAGACAAATTGAATGCAAGGAAATAAAATACATCACAAAATATTTAAAACTTCCTAGATGAAACTGAAACGATATAAATAAATCCAATTCAGCACAACAACAAATATGGCCGAATAACGTCCCGTCGACTGTCTTATGTATTTGCCTGGCTATATACATTACCATGGTATATACTTTAACACTATAGCAATGACTATCTAGTGAAACTAGATTCAAGATATTGACCCTTGTGTCATCAAAAATAAGAGCTAAAATAGTCTGAAGTAAAGAATTTCTTGAATTGTAATTTTTGCTGTTATTGAGGTAACCAAGTATTTATATGGCCATTTTTATTTTTATTTAGCTTTTAACTAATCATTTAACTGTTAAAATTTACAATAAATAATGTAAAGTCTATGGTGTAAATAATAAAGTAGTTAGCATGAACCTCAGCATAGCGTAATTCATATACTTCTGCTTCTCGCCGCTAGATGGCATTATAATTTTGTTCTCAGTTACATTTTCATGACGATATCAGAAAAAACTAGTCAGAAGAGACAACGAAACGCGCAGATTACTTGCAGTTATTAGCTGACATTGACATCAGAACATCTGATTGACAGCCGGATAGACAGCAGAAATGTCAAGAAAATGTTGAAGATTGTTCTCGACTTTTGAAAATGCATTTTCTATTATTTTTATTTGAAGTCAAAGATAAATTATTGCTGTGATTCTTTTTTTATCTCATTATTTTCAAATCAGTTATCTACCTCCGTTCAAACAGACTGATTTAGGCTACATGTTGAGGTTATGCTCACATAGGTTTTTAGTGGTCGTGATTTTTAGGTACAGCTAAAATGTTTTGCTGGGGTAATGCAACCCATCATGAACTGTGCATAGAAGGCCCTGAAACTATTGATTTGGTAAGAACAATCATGTTTTAGCTTGCTCATCAACTCTTTTCTGTAGTATAGTATTGTTTTAATTTCACACTCGAAGAACCCATACAATATCACTCAGTCCCAGTTCTAAGTGCTTATATATATGTTTTAAAATAGGTAATAAAACCAACATTAGCAAAATGGAAAGAAAGCAATCAGATAAAGTCAATTGCGGCTGGAGAGTTCCATACTCTTTACCTCACTAACACTGGACATCTCTATTCATGTGGCAGCAATGATGTGGGACAACTGGGTCGCCAAACACTACATATCCAGGAGGGAAAGAGTCCAGGTATGATAAAACCAGGTTTATTAATAAATACAAGCTGTGATGTAATAAGATTGCATTAACTGTGTTAGTCAGGAACTAAATAAACCTAATCCTATGCAGGTTGAATCATTAACAAGCATACATTTAAGACCTTTTAACGTAATTTTAGTGTATTCTAGCAATAAAACGATTGTTTTTGTATAATTATCAAAATATGCTAAACAAAATATTTGTACATAGAAAATAATGTGCTATAAAACTAAATAAATACATGATATTTTTGAAAGGCATTTGTCTAGTGATATATTTTGTTAAATCAAGACCTTTTAAAATATACAAATCACATCCTTTAGACCTCGCACTTTATTTTAATAAGAGTATAAAATTTGCATAGGGTGTCTTGTAGTTAGTTGTAGTTACCCTTCTATCACTCCCACAACTTCCATTAATTAACCAGGTATTTTCAGCCATGGTGGAAACATTCAAAGATTGCATAATATCATCAATATCCTGTGGTGTTCAGCATTCCCTTGCTGTTGATGAATGGGGTCAGTCATTCAGTTGGGGCTCCGACAGCAAGGGCCAACTCGGCAGTAATCTTGGAGTCCATGCTCAAGACAAACCCAGATTTGTGAGAGGATTAGCTACAAAGAATATTATTCAAGTTGCCTGTGGTGCATATCATTGTGTAGCATTATCAAATAGTAAGTTTATTTGTTCCATTATAATATTTTTAATATATGCAATTATTAATGAAATATGCACACAACTTCTTTTTTGATGGTGGTTTATAATGAAGTAATATACATGTGGTTCATTGATTCTACTCTTAATTCTAATCAAATTCTTTACAGGTTTTATTATATTATTTAATTAAGACACTGTAGAACAATTTAATGCCATATACTTTAATTACAACAAAGCATAGTCCTTATTATATTATTATTATTATTATTTGGAGCCTGTACTGTCCCACTGCAGGGCAAAGGCCTCCCTTCCTTCCACTCTACTCTTTCATTCGCTTGTGTAGTCCAGTCTTCCATATACAAGTCGAGTTCATCTTTCCATCCGGGTCGCGGTCTGCCACGTGGTTGTTTTCTGTCTTTTGGAATCCACTCGTTGGTGGATTTTGCCCTTAAGTCCTCCGACATGCGGTAGACGTGTCCCGCCCAGTCCCACTTTAACTTGCTTACGTGGTGCCCAATGTCCGCGATTTGTGTTTGGGAGCGCAGTTCATTGTTTCTAATGCGGTCTGTTAGTTTGACTCCTAGGATACTGCGCAACTTACTATACTACTACCATACTTCTCCTTGTTATTAAATTATGAATAGAAAATGTTATTCTCAGATGGTGACTTATATTCATGGGGGGCAAACAGCTTTGGTCAATGTGGCCTAGGAACAATGTCCAGCAAAGAAATGATACCACAGCAGATCACTTCGCTACTTGGAGTTCCAATCGCTTTAATAGCTTGTGGCAGCAACCATACATTTGTTTTATCCAAGTAAGTTAATGTATAAATATAATCAAACATTGATAGAATCAACTTTAATTAATTTAATATTTTAAGTGTTAAAGACACTTGTTGTCTAACAAGTGTTATAGCCAGGACTGATGGCTAAATATTGATATTTACAGCACTATACTACATAGGTGCTTATAGTACAGAAAAGCAACTGATAAATCTGCTAAGAACAATCACGGAAAAATCCATACCAATTTTATAAATTCGAAAGTTGCTCTGTCACTCTTGTCTGTTTGTTACATTTTCACGACTAAACAGCTTAACCGATTTCGATGAAATTTGTTACAGATTAAGATCTGAATTGAGACATAGGCTACTTTTAATGACAAAACACACATGCGAAGTCTCGGGCGGAAGCTAGTAGAAAATAATAGATATCACTTTATTGTACACCGCATAAAAATAAACATATTAACAATAAAAGAAATACTTAATTATCGTAGTACAATCGGGTCTTACCGCTGTGAGTGATCTCTTCCAGACAACCTTGAGATATACAGGATTTACAGTATGATATAGGACAGTGGCGTTCATAGGACTTTATTGCCTATCAACTTAAATAAATATACACGCAATGATTTGCCATGATTCTTAAAACTTGTAAAATGCATGGCAATGACTAGTATGACACTTTTCAGTCATTGTTTACGATATCTATTTTTATGTCTATCATGTCACCACATCAAATGCTGTGGTTTGATAAGGATTTACATTTCATGCATGTTTCCATTTTTTTTTACTGATAACTATTATTTTATTCAGATCAGGTGCTGTTTTTGGTTGGGGCAAAAACTCACATGGGCAGTTGGGTTTGCAAGACAGAGAAAGCAAATGTTATCCTACGCATTTAAAAACATTGAGAAATGTTAAGGTACAGTCTGTTTAGATGTCAGGAAAATATTTATAGTAGTACTTTATGGCGAAAATGCTTTTAAAATCAAACCCGTAATATGGCTTTTCTATACTAATAATATTATAAAGAAGTAAACTTTGGGGGTATGTTTGTTTGGATGTAATGACTAATCTCCGGAACTATTGAACCAATTTTGAAAATTAATTCACTGATCTAGAAGATACACTATCCCTGAGTGCTAGCTGTATTGTATTTTGATAAAAATCCGTTCGAAACCGGGAAAGGTCAATTAGTTACCTAGTTAGATTATATTTTTGGATAGTATATATGTCGGCGGTCGTTTTATTTCAGTTAGTTTGAAAAGGACATAATATTAAAACTTGTTTGACAACATGATTGTAAATGAACTTAAAAATACAGCTGTTATAGCACTTACAACGTTGTTAGATAACATGAGTTCACTAAAACCTATTCATATTTATTTATTGTTACATGTTTGTTTTTACAATAAATGTATAGTACAAAATTTTGGTCCAAAACATGAGCTCAGCTGGGACACTACATTAATATTACCATGCACTTATTACTTATGTACCTACACTAATATCACAAGGCAAAAGTAAAACTAACAGTACATTTACCTATTATAATATTAGGTACCTACTTATAATTAAGTACTTTAACTTAGTTACTTAATATTCATCAAGTTACTCACATTCATTAAGTTTTCCTCAAATTCGTACATACCTACTTTAACTTAGTTACTATAATTTTATTATTAATTGTGTGTTTTTAGTATTTCCTAATCCTAACATTTCTTTACTACAATCAAAATATTCTTGTAAGTTATACAAAATATTCTTTTAATCTACCGTAAAATAAGGATATGTTTTCTATATATATTGGAGGGGGTAATTTGTTAAATAGTATTTTTATGTTATATTCGAATACATACAGAAAATTCCAAGATTTTTAAAACCATGTCAAAAATTTTCAAGCGTAGACGGGACTTGAACTCGCAACCTTCTTCTTGATCTTGGCACTTTAGTCGTAATCTGAATCATCTCACTTATTTCGACCCTGACCGACACCCACCCGACCGTTTTATGGTGACAAGAGCATGTAGCACAATTGGTAGTGCATCCTCATATCAAGAGGAAGGTTGCGGGTTCAAGTCCCGTGTAGGCTTAAAATTTTTTGAGATGGTTTTTAAAATCTTGGGATTTGTTAAATATTTAAATAGCCATATGCCGAGTGTCTATCCTTACTATCTGATATTTTGTGTAAGGTAGGCTAATTTTATAGTATCAAGTGCTAACCAACTAGTCTTATTATAGGTGTGTCACATAGCATGTGGCGAAGATTTCACAGTGTTTTTAACGTTGGATGGAGGTGTGTTCACTTGCGGGACCAGCGAATATGGACAGACTGGCCATGGTTCTACTAGAGACGAAATAGTGCCGAGAAAGGTAAAATTAACAAAAGAAACATACACAAAGGATTAGCAAGTGGCAGTGGGCAGGGCACATAGCTCGAAAAACTGACGGCCGTTGGGGCAGAAAGGTTCTCGAGTGGAGACCAGGCACTGGAAAGCGAAGCGTAAGACGGCCGTCCACTAGATATAAAGACGACCTGTTAAGAGGTTGCTGGGAGCCGTTGGGTGCAGGCCGCATAAGATCGGTAGCTCTGAAAATCTACCATCAGGTGGACCGTACCTATGCTTAAAGGCCATCTTAGAGTATAAAAAAAAAACTTAGTAGATGTCAAAGGACCAAAATGATGCTTCTGGTTTCGTGATCTTAAATGGTAACCATCGGATATAACAAAGTATTGCCTCGTAGGTCACGCACCTTAGGAACATGCCCTATGCCATGCGTCCATTAAGTTAAGGCATACAGGTGTAAAGCCTCATGTACTTACCTGTAGTTTCACCGTAAATGTATATAATTTTAACTTAATTTGCACAATAAGAAAAAAAAATGTCAATAACGAAGCTTTGTCTTAGATAATGGAGCTAATGGGCAGCACAGTGAGCCAAGTCGCGTGCGGTCGCCGGCACTTGTTGTGCCGCGTGGGAGAGAGGATATTGGCTTGCGGATACGGCGCGCGCGGTCAACTCGGCTGCCCTCATATGGCGTTCGCTCTTGTACCCACACCGGTGCCCTTTACGCCCAACGACGAATCACCTGTAAGTGTATTATAAAAGCATTAACAGACAACCCAGTTTGGATGGACCCAAACACCCGGTGGCGAAGTGACGGCACGTACAACCATATTGCATTGTGTGTAGGCTGGTCACAAGTGTCGAGCCAATCATAATTATAGGTCGGAGAGTCTTTTCGTATTTTGTATGTATGAAGTTGTATATCAAATCTCTTTGGTTGTACTGTCTGTACCATCTCAGTTCAGGTACCTAGGTCACGACATCGAGCGAGAGCGGAGAGCGCTCGCCTTCCGGGGTAATATGCTCGCACGTCGCTTTACAAACTGCAGTCCAGACGTGAAAAACACCCTATTCCGGGCGTATTGTCTGGGTAATGTACACATGCCAACTTTGGTCTAACTTCACCAGAAAGGCCATTAACATCATAAGGGTCCAGTACAATGATGCCTACCGGGCTCTTATGAGGTTGCCGAGGTACTGCAGTGCGTCAAGTATGTTCTCCGAGGCGGGTGTTCCCGACTTTTTTGCCATCATCCGACCTCGCGTAGCATCCTTTTGGAGTAAGCTGAGTCGCTCCAACAATAGCGTATTGAGGGCTGTCTCTGACCAAATATATAAAAATGAAATTTATAAATATAGGATTTCCGTCCACTTTGACGAAAATAAAAAATGACTACACCGGAGCATCTGCTCCGTGGCATCTTCTGTTTTTTTAACCACCTTCAAAAAAAGGAGGAGGTTCTCAATTCTGTTGTTTTGTATTGTATTTTATTTTTGTTTGTGTGATATGGGTCTTATATTTTGTGCCTGCAATAAACGAATTTTATTTATTTTACATAGTATAAAATGAAGTCGCTTCCGCTGTCTGTCGCTTAGATCTTTGAAACTACTCAACGGATTTTAATGCAGTTTTCAGCAATAGATACTCGTATCTATTCAAAAGGAAGGTTTATATGTATAATACATAAATAATTATGTCTTTTTGTTAGTTTGTTTGTTACCTTTACACGACTAAACGGTTAAACGGAGCGTAATGAAATTTTGCAAGGAGATCGACCTATTATTATTTACTGGTTGGGTGGTCGTGACGTCACATTGGGTGATTAGGTCCAGCCAAATTGGATCGTCTGTTATTATTTTAATATTCAGCAGTCACATCTCATACTTAGGGCGTTATCACGATATGCGAGCGTGTTTGCGAGGCGATTTGTGAACGTGCTTGCCGCGACACCGCAACGTGGATGCTTCGTGCTCTATAGATACACTCGCGCTCGTTACGCACACGCATTCCTTTCCATCAAAGGACAAGCAGGCGCGCGGCTCAATACCATCCGTACTTAGTTAATATACCACCCATTCGCACACACCATTTTGGTTCTACGTTCTTTATTCGTACAGCTAAGGTCACTACCGTCGTCTGTTTTTCCTAAAGAATACAATCCGGGCCTCTTTAAGGTAAATTGGTCTCTTCTAGATCTTCGTGCTTCATCTTAGACCACATCATCGCTTACCATCAGGTGAGATTGGGGTCAAACGAAGATCTATTCAGTTTTTTTTTATTTTGCTACTCACACGCAGCGAGCGCGTTGACTAATCACCTCGCTGGAACACGCTCGCAAATCGCCAGTGTGATAATGCCCTTACAATGTCTTGAATCTACATTAGAATTGTATCCATGAGCCTGTTGGCTATCGCATATCGATCTTTTTAGAATACATAACAATAAGAAAATAAATTACGCCTAAATTGTAACATTTTACGCGACTGACTCCGTGGCGCAGTGGGCGTATAGCCGGCTGAGACGCAGGAGGTAGCGGGTTCGATTCCCGCTGCGGAACAAATGTTTGCATGATCTACAGATATTTGTTCCGTGTCTGGGTGTCTTATATTATAAGTCTATATATTATAAGTATGTATTTACAAAAAAAAAGTATATAAGTATTCTATCAGTTATTTGGTTCCCATAGTACAAGCTCTGTTTAGTTTGGGGCTAGATAGCGCTATGTGAAATGTCCAGCAATATTTATTTATTTATTATTTTTGAACGAGTATCGAAAGTGAAATGCAATTTGAAACACCCAGATTGGCCCGCTGTAGTCTTGTCTGAGGGCAACTTTCGCAACGATGCCTAAACGTATTTAGTGGCTAAAATTGTATAAGAAGTTCTCAAATCATACAGATACGTCAAATTTAAATATTTTTAGTCGCAAAATACGTTTAGGGGTCGTTGTGCAAGCCGGGCTTTTAATCGTACATTAGTACCATATATGAATTTATGCTAATAAGATCCACTAATTCTCAAATTGAACTAAATAAATAATGCTGGACATTTCACACAACGCTATTTAGCCCCAAACTAAGCAAAGCTTGTAGGGTACCAACTGATAGAATAAAATTAACTCATAATTAAATATGTGCAATATTTTTCAAACATCTGCCTCCGTGCCGCAGTGGGCGGTCGGCTGAGACGCAGGAGGTAGCAGGTTCGATTCCCGCCGCGGAACAAATGTTTGCATGATCTACAGATTTTTGTTCCGTGTCTGGGTGTTTTTCTATATATTATAAGTATGTAATTACAAAAACAAGTATGTAAGTATTCTATCAGTTATCTGGTTTTCATAGTACAAGCTCTGCTTAATTTGGGGCTAGATAGCGCTGTGTGGAATGTCCAGCAATATCTACTATTTATTGTTATTACTTATCTGAACTTATTTTGAAATATTCTATTATGTTAATTTATTTTATATCTTTTTTTATTATTCTTGCATCCATACTATTTATTTTTACTGAATACACATTACACAATTGTAAATAACAAAACTTTTGAAACTAACCCCTTGTTTTGACAGACCGACAACGCAAGCCCAAACAAGGTGAATAGTATATAGTAGTGGTTTGCGTATCTGTAGATATTCATTAGTATTTGGACTGCATGTAGTTATTTCTTTCTTTGCTATTTATTGACTCGATAGTTAAAGTGAAATCTTGGTAAGTGATTATCATACAAGAGTAATTGGACTTTAGGATTATGCGAATAAGGTTCACGTTGGCTTCCCTTTCTTTCTCTGGGTTCTCATCAAATCTACGATGATAAATTTGTGCCATTAAGATGAGTGAGAAAAATCTTGTATTTTACTCGTATTTGCCTAGTTTTTGTATGATATTCAGTATTAAGCTTTCACTTTAAGCGAATAAAATGACTAATAGTGAAATATGGTGTCCCCTCTAGCCAAAGAAGAAAGCGAAAGTCGAGGGTTCGTCGATCGCCAAAATTGGCAGCGCAGGCGCATCCAAAATAAACGTTGAGTCATTCCTCTCTATTTTCAAGAATCTCACTATTTTTTAATACAGTCTTAGATTATATATTTACGGTAATTTAGCAGCATAATATATCATATTTTTCGCTTATTTTATCAGATTTATTTGCATGAAGCTGTAGTTATCAATTGTATGCACGTTTAATTATTTAGTTTCAGTTATATAACAGCTTTGTCAGAAGAATATGAAATTCTATATTTGATCAAAAATATTGCCATCAAAGATAGTCTCAGGCGCACACGCACACCTTTCACACTCCTTTCCCACACATACCACCTCTACACAAACACCACACTCCACACATACACACACCACAATATATTAAACAAATTAAAATGTTTATTACTACAACAAATAAGAACAAATCTTTGAAAAATGAAAGCACTTTCATGACTTGCGTCATATAAAATATCAATAACTTTACACTAAGAGCTATTGGATTGGATTATTTTTTATCCAGATAATTTTAAGAAATCGCGTTTTCGCTTTAAACAGTTCTTATCTTATATCCTACTTTTTCATATATATGTATTACAAAGTAAATGATCCAGTATTATGATGCAAATATAATATTAGGTTGGGGAAAAAGTCTTTTCGCAAAATTGATGCCATTTTTGAAAAAGTGGAGCAAGATCGACATATCAGTAGTTACGACGTAGCTGAAGAACTGGGAATTGACCACAAAACAGTTTTGGCGCATTTGAAAAAAAATGGGTACACAAAAAAGCTCGATATTTGGGTACCCCACGAGCTCACTGAAAGAAACCTAATGAACCGTGTACTCATTTGTGATTCTTTATTACGACGTAATGAAACCGAACCATTTTTGAAGAAGCTGATAACTGGTGATGAAAAGTGGATCACGTACGACGAGAACGTGCGAAAAAGGTCGTGGTCAAAGGCCGGTCAGGCTTCACAGACTGTGGCGAAACCCGGGTTAACTCGCAACAAGGTGATGCTGTGTGTGTGGTGGGATTGGAAGGGCATTATTCATTATGAGCTGTTACCACCAGGCAGGACCATCGATTCTGAACTCTACTGCGAACAACTGATGAGATTAAAGCAAGAAGTTGAGAGAAAGCGGCCGGAATTAATCAAAGAAGGGGTGTGGTTTTTCATCATGATAACGCTAGACCTCACACATCTTTAGCCACTCAGCAAAAATTAAGAGAGTTTGGCTGGGAGGTGTTAATACATCCGCCGTATAGTCCTAACCTTGCACCTTCAGATTTCCACTTGTTTCGGTCTCTTCAGAATTCTTTAGGCAGTGTCAGGTTAACATCACGAGAGGACTGCCAAAACCACTTGTCGCGGTATTTTGATCAGAAGCCCCAAAATTTCTATAGCAATGAGATCATGTCCCTACCTACAAGATGGCAAAAAGTTATCGAACAAAATGGTACCTACATACTTTAGTTAAATGTAAACAAACTATATTAAAAAAATGTTTTGAATTTTCTTAAAAAATGCGAAGAAACTTTTTCCCAACCTAATATGATATGAAGCTGGCCCAGGTAAGATTGCGATTAGTAACGATTGTTTTGCTCTGATGTTTATGAAGTAGAGGCGCGCAATTTTAGTTTAGGAGCATTCTCTAACTTCATCTTTGATAACTTCACATCAACACAAACTATTTTTTTTGTAATTTTAATAAAACAAATAATTACTTACAGAATGTACACTTTACAGAATGCATACTTTACAGAATATTCACTCTACAGCACATATTAAAATATGTACATTTAAAGACGACAGCCATTTCAAATCACAGAACTTTTCAATCATGAAATGTTTCGTAGACCCTGACAAAGTTGTTTACTTTTATATTCTAAACCTAATAATCCTTCCAACAAGCCCGTTTCTATTTCAGTTCTCAAACGAGGTCTTCAAAGGTCCTATAAAGGTGTTCGCGGGAGGCGACCACAGCTTTTTAGTGCTTAATGGAGATAAGTCTGGACCGGTGGACTTTAGATTGCCCGAGCATGCGAAGCAAATACTTACACTGACGCTTCCCAAACTTGCCACTTGTGAGGTTTTTAAGGACTCCGATGTTGTGAATCAGGTTTGTAAATAACATACATGTCCTGCTTGTGTTTTTAGGCTTTGTTTAGAACAAGATATGTGTTGAGTGTATGAAGGTCTAGAAAAAACTTTTGCCTTGAAGAAATTTATATTATCAATTTATCACACACAACTGATGGATAGTTATTTGTAGAGAATACCAGGATTATTAGGGTTCTGTAATGGTTTCTGATAAGTAGTGATCGGATATTCGGTTGCATATTTACCTAAAGTTGATTTTTAGCTAACAAGTTATGGAAGCGGGTTCTTAGAATATTTTTATTAAAAATAAAATCTCGGGATCCCGGGATTGCAGCAGGATATGCAGCTTTAAGGGATGTCCACGTTAAGTAGATAATAAAATTAACACATGATAAATTTGTTGATCCCGGAATCACGGAATTTTTTCGATAAAAAAGTGCTATCCATACTAGCCAACTTTTAACTTTAGGTAAATATGTATAAAATCCGTATATCCGATCTCTACTGATAAGTAACTAAAGCGTAATATTGTTTTCGTCGATTTATGATTGATTGCATTACGCTGATGGCGCCAATGTAAGTAAACTAATATATACATTCCGTGGCGCAGTGGGCCTTTGGTCAGCAGTAGGACATAAATTATCAAACATAGGAATAATGCTTACAGGTAATTATGTTTTGCAGACAAAAACAAGACTTGAATAAAATTATAACCAAACTTACACTGGTCCACTGGTGAACATAAGTATTCAGTCAGAGCGACCAATCTTGTGCGGCCTGCACCTAACGGCTCCCAGCAATCTTTATCAGGTCATCTGGAGGGAGGGGGAGGGGGGCGTCCTACGCTGCACTTGTCCGTGCGTGGTCTTAACTCTAGAACCATTCTGCCCTAACGGCCGTCAGTTCTTCGAGCTACTTGCCCCGCCCACTGACACTTCATCTGTCACATTGGTTTGTCTACAGATCTCATAATATCGGACGCTACTTACTAATCTGCACACCGTGTCCTACGTCTTGTCGTTCTCTCTCTAACACCGTGCACACGCGTCGGATGCGCCCGCGACTTATAAAATCATCCGAGGAGGCAGTTTCTTGTCAGACTTTTCTTGTCAGGTTTTCGTACGCTCTCCCCGAGGAGCTTAATCTTAAGGTGGCAATTCGTGGACTCCTCGCCGACACCCCAACCGAAGAAATAGAGGGCGACCTCCGCCGGTTAGGCTTCGAACCGGAGGCCATACGGGCCGTCCGCCCATCCAAAGGTCGCCCAGGGTGCATATTCTTCGGCATCCTGAAGAAAACCCCCAACCTCACCCCGGACATTTATAATGTGACGGAGCTACTGAACATGCCCGGGGTGGTAATAGAAAGCTGGAGGGGTAAAAAGGGCCCCGCTCAGTGTCACCGCTGCCAAGCCTTCCGGCATAGCAGCCATAATTGCCACCGACCACTCGCCTGTGTACGGTGCGGAGGACCGCACTTCGCGGGCGACTGCCCCCGACCGCGCGAAATGCCCCCAACGTGCATAAACTGCGAGGGGGCACACACCGCCAATAACAAGACGTGCCCGGTCTACAAAAAGGAGGCGAGAAACAAGAGGGCGGGCACCACGGCCCATACCACCGCATCCGCGGTCCCCCATCGAGGAGGTAGAAGGGAGCGCTCAGCGAACAGCGGAGCTCAAAACCCCGTACTCCCCCAGACCCAGACTCAGACTCGGCCCCCGGTCCCACACACACCCCTCCACCATACGGTGAAGGAGACTGCGGACCAGTCGCTGATGGCCCCAGCAAACAACCCGCAGACAGGGAAGGCCACAAAGAAGAGGAGGAGGAAGACCAAGCGGGTGAGAGTGACTGAGGACCCCTCATCCTCAGACTCAGACGCTCCCCCATCGGGCCCCCCGCAGCCCCCTCGGACCGCTCAGCCAGCGGTGATCGGGAAACGGACTCCCAGGCCAGGAGCCCCCCCGACCCCCGCCCCCCAGGAACAGGAACACCACCCACTGAGCCAGCACTCCAACCCGCAACCACCACCACCGCAACAACCCAAGCGCAGGGGGGGAAACCGCACAAACCTGCACCCCTACCGCCCAAGACCACTCACCGTTACGACAGCGACCGGTTGGAGCTGCTGGACACGGCCCTACAAATCTTGCAGGAGGTTCTGCAAACCCTACGAACGGGGGGAGACCCGATCCCAATAGTGCTCAGCGGGATCGGGAAACTCTTCAAGGTGGGGAGCTGAGAATCCTGTTCTGGAACGCTCGGGGCCTCATAAGTAAGAACAAAGGGAACAAAACCTTGCTACTGAGGCCCCTACTGAAAGAGCAGAACATCGACCTGGTTCTCATCAGCGAGACCCTCCTCAAGCCATCAGACAAGCCAAAGTTCCCGGGCTACCACATCTACCGAAGGGACGACCAGAACGCGGAAGGAAGATGCATCAGGGGCCTGCTCGTCCTGGTGAGAAGACGCCTGATACACCAGCCGCTCCCAGAGCTGGAATTGAGGTCCATGAAGGCACTGGGGGTTGAGATCTGCATAGACGGAACACCCATCCAAGTCCACTTCACCCCCCAGGAACGCCCCTAGCACATACGGACCTCCAAAAGCTGCTGCCAGCCGCACCGGGACGCCCAATCATAGCGGCCGGGGACTGGAACTGCAAGCACAGGAACTGGAACTCGAGCACCAGAAACAGAGACGGGGGTATTCTCCAGCAATACACGGATACTCACGGCTACGAGGTCGCAGGCACTGATACGCCTACCCACTATCCAGACATAGCAAGCCAACATCCAGACGTCATCGACCTCGCAGTCCACGCACAGCTGCCTCAACACCCAAAGCTGGAGGTACTCCTGGACGAACTGCAGTCGGACCACCAACCATCTTGATGGTTGTGGAAACCAGCCCGGCCGCCCTAAAACCTCCTCCACCAAGACCTGGAATCGACTGGGCCTTGTTCTCAGAAGCCCTACACACCGCAACCCCCACAAGGCCAGTGAAAAACCCCGCAGACGTGGACAAACTGGCCGGGGAGATCACGAGCGCAATCCAAAGGGCACTTTCCGAAGCCTCACTACCACCACGTCAAAACAGACTCACCAAAACACCGGCACACCTGACCAGACTTCTCTCAGAGAAACGTAGGCTGAGGAAAGAGTGGCAGAGAACAAGGGACCCACGTCTGAAAACCAAACTGAACGCCCTCTGCGACGAGGTGAAGGAAGAGCTGCAAGAAGACAAAGCCAAGAAATGGGAGAGAAGGATAGATGACGCCACAGATGACTGGGCATCACTCCACAAACTCTGTCGACAGCTGAGGAACACACCAACCCCGATTCGACCTCTCAGACACCAAGATGGTAACCCCAGATACCGAGCTGAAGACAGCGGAAATCTTCGCAGATAGCCTTGAGGCACAGTTCAAAAACAATCCAGACAAAGACCCGGCACACACAATAGAAGTGGAAACCTTTGTCGAAAACTACCTCAAGGCCGATACCCAGGAGGCAGACACCGCAGAAGGTATTTTCTTCTCTCCCGGGCAAGTCCAACGGGCCATACGTCGGACAAAGCCAAGGAAGGCACCCGGCGAAGACAATATAACTAACGCTGCCATCCGTCACTTCCCCCCCCCCAAAACGATCGCCTCCGTGACCCGGCTCTTCAGCGGGATCATGCGAAGCGGTCACTTCCCCTCCCCCTGGAAATCCGGCCGGGTTATCATGATACCGAAACCCGGCAAAAACATCCTGCTCCCAGAGAGCTACCGTCCAATCACCCTTCTTCCCAGCCTATCGAAACTGTTTGAAAAGCTCCTCCTCACCCACATTAATCCCTATATCCCCCCGCGTCCAGAAGGATTTCGGTCTGAACACAGCACGACGCTTCAACTGACTAGGGTACTGCATCACCTCACCACCGCCTATAACAGGCGCGAACACTCCGTCGCAGTATCCCTGGATATGGAAAAAGCGTTCGACCGAGTCTGGCACGCAGGACTCCTCTACAAGATGGCTACCTCACCAATACCGCAGAAGGTGGTGAAGGTAATAGCGTCGTTTCTACAAGGCCGCAGCTTCTCAGTGCGCGTGGAGCAAGCGCTCTCCTCCAGACGACCCATCGAGGCGGGAGTACCGCAAGGCAGCTGCCTCTCCCCTGTGTGTTACTCACGATACACCGATGACATTCCCATCACCGAAGACGCTCTGTTGGCCCTTTACGCGGACGACGCAGCATACATCACCAAGTCGATGAACCTTAACCACGCCGCCACCAAAATGCAAAGGGTCCTAACAGAGCTCCCCGCCTGGCTTACTAAATGGAGACTGAGTGACAACGTGAGTAAAATACAGGCGGTGGCATTCTCGAAGAGGCTCACCCTGCCGCCGAAGCTCACTCTGGAGGACCAACCCGTGGCCTGGTCGCACACGGCGAAATACCTGGGAGTAACTCTAGACCGCAACCTCACGATGAGAAAGCACGCAAGGGACGTCCGCGGTCTAGCGAGCGTAACCCGAGCGCTACTCAAGTCCATCCTGCAATCCAACATTCCGCTCCGAATGAAGGTTGGATTGTATAAGACGTAGGTCCGCCCGCGTCTCACATACGCGGCCCCCGCGTGGTATGCTTTGCTAGCCAAAGGCCACAGAAAGATACTGCGAAGTCAGCAAAGCCTATGCCTTCGGACGATCGTAAACGTGCCACGGTACGTTCGAAACGCCACCATACAGCGGGACCTGAAAATTGAAAGTCTGGGTCAATTTATAGGCCGCTTAGCGACCAGGATGTTTGAGCGCCTAGATAACTCCACTTACTCTCATCTGCGAAAACTGGCCCCTCTCGCAGAAAGACCATCGAAGAGTAAGCCGTACCCGCGGGAATTGGCCACAGACACTGACGACGACCAGGCGTCGTCAGATCGGGGTATCCTTCCCTCATCCCTTCCCCCTACCCATCTTCCTTTGAAGGTACCTGCGCGGCGACTGTCCGAAGATCCTCCCTGCGGAGTGAGCATCGGGCGGCCAGTAACGCGTGAGTAGCAAACCTGAGGCTCCGCGAGCCGACCCGATGACCCCCCCGTTGAAACGGGGGGCGGTAAGAACTCCGCAGGAAAGGGCCAAAAAGCCCGGCACTGCATCCCCCACACCGGCTTCGCCGGTGTATGAGATGAAAACACGTCTTCTTGTCAGACGTCTGAGCGCTTATAGTCACATCCGTGACATATTGCTGACAGTTTGCACATGTCCACGTCATGTTATTGGCCAGATACATCGTCTGTCAGTCGCGACCTATAGTATTTTTCTAGTTTAAAACCTGTAATTTTTGAAAAAAATGTATTGGCGTAATACTTGAGGGGTTAGTTGGCAAATGTCTATCCATCTCTTTCCTCCACAGGATCTAATGGCCTACCTAGAGACTGTGTTCGGTTCGCTCGCCTGCGTAAACGCGTCGTTCCTACTAGGAAATAATGCACATTTCGGGTGCAACACTAAAGTGCCTGGCGTGGATTTGACGAAAGCACAAGAAGCTTTCACGTTAGTTAGCAGATTTGAAAATTCTTCGATAAAAGAACTTGTAAGTATGTTTTTTAGTATGATAACAAAAAATTGTTTATAATTTAGTTTGCATTGTATAATGGGTAATTAGTTCGTACCAGGGTTCCATAGAAAAATTAGGAAAGCACTTGATAAATTTTTTGTCATGCCCATGTTTAGTTAGAGCAGACCAGAATATGTAATATGTATCGCTTTCTTTAGTGATAATATCACCCATTACACATTAAGTTTGTAAGATTTTTCATCAATTCCGACCTCCGTGGCGCAGTGGGCGTATAGCCGGCTGTGACACAGGAGGTAGCGGGTTCGATTCCCGCCGCGGGACAAATGTTTTCATGATTCACAAATATTTGTTCCGGGTTTGGATGTTTTTCTATATATTATAAGTATGTATTTACAAAAAAAAAAGTATATAAGTATTCTATCAGTTATCTGGTTCCCATAGTACAAGCTCTGCTTAGTTTGGGGCTAGATGGCGCTGTGTGAAATGTCCACCAATATTTATTTTATTTATTTATTTATTCATTCATCCGGCTCGAAGGACTTCACGCTATACATAAATTGTATTAACAGATTCGTTTTGTTTTAGATATTCAGTCATCTCACGGATAATATAATAAAAAAAATGAAAGGATCACCGCCGGACGCAGAAGCACTGAGAATGTTCCTAATTCTACCACTTTACCACGAAATGAGGAATCCTAGACGACATCCTGAACTACAGGTGACTATTATATCATTTTATTAGATTAGATTAGAAAAATCTTTATTGTATTATGCAAATAATATTGTATGGTACATCAAAGTAAAGAATAGATATTTTAATATACTATTTATTGAATAACTAATAATAATTGAAGATTTTAATGGGGCGCGATGGTAATGTGGAAATGAAAGCTTGCAAAACTGTATGGCGTGAGAACCGTACAAATGCATAGGCGAACTTAATGCTAAGTAGCATTTTCTCCATCTAACCTTTGTGTAATGTAGATAAAATGGTAAGCTTTTTAGAAATTACTTTTGGAAACACTAATTTTAGAAACTTACTATAGAATAAACTTACGAAAGAGACTACTTTCCCAATACATAGGTTTATGTCTAAGGTAGGAGATAGTTAATCATTTGTGTTCACTCACCGTCCTGTGAATAGTACGTTATAATTTTATTGTGTAAAAATCATTAGTTATTTATAAGAGACTACCTACTAGCTGACCCGCCCGCGGTTTTGCACGCGTGGTTTTTCATTAAAATCATTACCCTCCTTTTGGGCAGCTGGGTAAAAAGTAGCATATGTCCCAATCCTGGTCATAATCTATCTGTATACCAAATTTTGTTGAAATCGGTCCGCCGCTTAGTCGTGAAAACGTAACAAACAGACACAGAGACAGAGTTACTATCGAATTTATAATATACTAGCTACCGGCCTCGGTTTTGCACGCGTGGTTTGTGAATAAAAAGTAGCCTGTGTTAATCCAGGTCTACGTAAATACCAAATTTCATCGCAATCGGTTCAGCCGTTGCGACGTGATTGAGTAACAAACAAAATAACAAATAAATAAACAAACATCCAAACTTTTGCATTATTAGTGTGACTAGCTTCCGCCCCCGGCTTTGCACGCGTGGTTTGTTGATAAAAAGTAGCCTATGTCTATCCAGGTCATAATGTGTCGATGCACCAAATTTCATCGAAAATCGAAACCAAATTTCATCGAAAACAAGACCACCTACCTTTACATTAAAAAGGATATTTGTTCCAGGGTCCATTTGCAGAGGCGTTTAATAACCTATCAACGCATCCGCAGAAAATCGTCAATCTATGGTGGGAGGCGCAAACGCCGGAATATTTCGAAATGTTGGTGGATATTTTCAAAAGTGTTATTGTATACGAACTCATGCAGCCTGTTGTTCGAATTAATAAGGTTATTATCTAATACAAATATAATCTATATGGGTAAATGTCTAGTCGCAGACTTTGCTGATGGCGGCAAAGATGGCGGAGAATGGCCTCTTTGTAGATCGAAAGACGACCGGCTAAAGGTTGGTGGAAGCCGTTGAGCGCAGGCCGATCTACGGGGAAGGCCTATGTTTAGAAGTGGGCATCCTATGGCTGATATAATGATGAGGCCGTAACTAGATGATACTGGCCCAGGAGTGCGGTGGATGACAGAATCTTAGAGGCATATGATTGATGACGATGATTTGTCCCGTCGAGGTTGTGGGGTACCAGTGCTGAGGGTACTGACAGATCAGAAGGTTGATGTGGACGCGAAGTGATGAAAGCGTGAAGTGATGAAGGTGTGAAGAATGATAGTTAAACGAAAAATGAAAAATATTATTAGGTGATTAGCACAATGAATTTAATTAAAAGATATAAAGAAATAGACATAAAAAACAACACGATAATCTTAGGAAGCAATACAAGGCAAAATACGCGAGCGCGCGATCGACACAGTGGCCGCGAGTCAAGTGTCGTGGGGAACGAAGGCAGGCGTGTGCGAGCGCCGGTCGGTCCGAAACCTGTATTACGGTGTGGTCCAAAGGCAAACATTTAATAGTAAAATAAAGGTAGGACCATCATCCTACAATACAGTTTTCGGATCGGTGGTGCGTGTCTGATTAGGTACACCACAAGGTAATCAAACCTGCAATCTCGCGTCTCTATCTGTAGGTCGCCTACCTCGTCAAAGAGGTCGTAAAATAAAAAAGATACAGTAGTGTTATACATTCTACAATTTTCTTTCAGAAAGTGTACTTTACTCATAGCATTATACAAATACTCAATACGTTAGCAGCCCTGAACAAAATAAACTTCACCAATCCAAAGAAGCCAAAGATTCCAGCTGAGTGTTTCTACATTGAGGAGCTGTGCAACTTCGTGGACATCGCCTCGGATTATATCAGCTGGCTATCGGATCAAAATGCAAGTATTTTTACTAATAAGGCTACTGTAGCGAATAAAAGGTTGCCTTGTATCAAGCTTTCCGTGTTACTTATCAAAAAGAGTTTGATGATATAACTCAAAAAGATACTTAAAGTAGCATAAATTACAAGCAGATTCACAAATCAGGAAATACGGTTGGTCGGAGTCTGTAGGTTAGCAAAGGTCACTAAGGTTGGGAAAAAATTCAACTGTCAAGCCGCGGTGCCATTGCTGCGCACGGGCACGCTACGCACGTGTACTCAGATTCGCTTTGTATGAAAATGTAGGCGAATCAATCCACTGCGACCCACGGCCACACGCGTGGCCTGTTCGGATGCTTCGCCTAAGCAGCTCAACGCGGCGCACGCTATACAAGCACACGATGGCGTAGTTTCACGTATGAATCAGAAATGACGTCTTAACGGCCGTGGGCGTGGGTCAATGTCCGTGCGCCGCATGGGCTGCAGTGGAAAGTTAGACACACGTAGGTAGAAAAATGGATCCACGCAGCTAAGTTGCGTAGCCTCGGCGTGAATATCCTATCCAGCAGTGGAACAACGGCTTTTTACTCTCTGATCGTATAAAATTATAGAAAAATGACCATAATTAGATTGCCGTCAAACTAAATTTTTCTTAGTGTGGCAACAGAATTACATTCAATGTCAAAGTATCTATTTATATTCATAACAATTCACTTATTCATCAACAATTTTGTAAAATCACGTTTGAACTGAACTTATTACTAACAACAGAATATTCCAAATATGTCAAAATAATCCCTTAGCCTGCAATTAAATTGTATTATTTAACTGCCAAAGATTGCCTGGAAGAGATTGCTTCTAGCCTAGTACTTATTTTTGTATTGTTTCTGTTTGTGTGGTAATTTAATAAAGAATTATCTATTCTATTTACAAAGTCATCGATTGAGTAGAAGCATCCCGCCAGCAAAAGATTTCTCAATTCTGATTTAAATTTATTTAAGTTATAAGTCTCATTTAAATCTACCGGTAAGGTGTTAAATGATTTGACAGCCGGGTACCTGCTGCAGTGTAGTATATTTAGTTAGGATTGTGAAGTAAACTGTTTCTTAAATTCTTTTCTTCCACAAAAAAAAACACCGATAAGAGGGTACGTGATAAATCCCGTATTTATAATAATGGATATTTCCACAGTCGTCACAACCCCACATGTGCAACTACGCGTTCCTATTCGACGTGCAATGCAAGTCGCTACTGCTGAAAATCGACCAACAGCTACAAATGCAGATTGCTATCACCCGGGCGGCCACGCAGATGTTCACGCGACTCTTCACCGACCCCACGTACGAGTACGGACGAGACTCCTTCCTGAACCTGACGGTGTCCAGAGAACATGTGGTCAGAGATACCATGTCGCAAATCAGCAGTCATGATAGCTCGCATTTGAAGAAACCGCTCAAAGTAAGTTATGCTTAAAGAATTTATCCTCAAAAGAAAACGTACATTTCATTCATGAGAATGAAGATAAACTTACGTGAAATATATACATAAACATTTTGTTTTTCATATAAATTCTAGTGTGATGTCGATATTATATCGATTTTGATGTGATGTCCCTAATACTAGTGGTTCGCCCCGAACTGAGATCTCGCGAGTCTCCCTTAAAAACAAAAAAATATATTTTTGTAATATTTGACTATCAAAATAGTGTGATGGAATGCACAACCAACTAACTTGACCTACAGTTACATTCAAATGATCATTTATGTAAACTGGTTACACGTTTTTGGAGTAGAAATTGTGGTTATTCTGGATTTCAGACTTTTCCCTATATTTGTGTCACTAAAGCTACAGGATATCCAAATTATAGCACTGTGGGGTCACTTATGTACCCTGTGAAGTTTGTTAAAGTTAAGTTTTTACTACGGCTAAAAACTAAAAAGCTACAAGGTTTAAACTAAAAATAAAACGAGGTCGGAATGTACTGATCAAGACTTTTAATTAAACACGCCACTTGACCGGATAGTCCCATTTTTTTTTTGCCCCACTTGAACCCCAATATCTCAACAACCCCCCGAGATTTTTAGCTCATTTAGTCACACCAGGATTGTGCCATCACTACCTGCCTATATACCAAGTTTCACGATGATCGGATCAACGCTTCGAAAGTTATCCTCGAACAAACAAACAAACACATATATACATACAATGCCGATTTGCCCAAGTTGATTTGGAGATCTCGCTTCGCTCAATCAATTATAAATGCGAAAGTAAGTTTTTTCATTTGTTACTCAATCACGTCGTAACGGCTGAACATATTTCGATAAAATTT
Organism: Philereme transversata; assembly: GCA_963924445.1. Taxonomy (NCBI): domain Eukaryota; kingdom Metazoa; phylum Arthropoda; class Insecta; order Lepidoptera; family Geometridae; genus Philereme; species Philereme transversata. The sequence continues at coordinate 15,134,301 of OZ004353.1, forward strand.
GGTATATAGATAAATCATAACCTGGACTTAAAATAGGCTACTCTTTATTGACACCCTACGCGTGCGAAGCCGCGGGAGGAAGCTAATAATATAATAAAAGCCATCGACTGTTTTATAATTTATTTTATATCCTAGGTAGAATTTGTTGGAGAAGAGGCAGAAGACGCGGGCGGCGTAAAGAAAGAGTTCTTCTGGTTATTGCTCAAGGAAATATTCGACCCCGTGTACGGCATGTTCAAGCAGTCAGAGGAAACCAACATGATATGGTTCTCGAATAACCCATTTGAGGACGATATCATGTACTACTTGATTGGTAAGCACAACACTGAAGTTTGACTATTCAGGAGTGACTTTTCAAAAGAGGATTGAAAAATCAATTCTTTTCAGTATATGAATAAAACTGACCATGGAAAAACCAAGAGAGCCATTTTATGTACTGTAAATATTCCGTTTTGATTGGAACAGGCTTTTTAAGTGTAATTTCCGGACAATTTATCCCTTTCTATGTCAAGATAAATGTAGGAAATTGTGCATATTAGCGTGTAAAACAAGACTGAATTGTCTTAATTACTCAGTTTAAAAAAACGAGTGTGCTTTAGACCACATGACTAAAGTAAAACTTTGTTAATATCTCCCTTTCAACTTCCGTTCACCTCGCCCGATCAAACTTTTCGTAACGCTCTTGTCACGAATTCACCTACTTACTCCCCAAGGCAAGCGTGCGTAAAGAAGTTTTACTTCAAAAATAAATGCAAATATCCCCTTTTGAAAAGTCACTCCTTTAGCACTTCCTTAGATAAAACGGATATCCGTACTAAACAGCATTTACGGTCATTTTTATCTATCATTATATATATCGGCCGCACACCACAAAATAGATAAGTACAGAAGTTAGGCGCACACACACATGCGCACACGAGGATCTTGGTTCAAGTTGGTCGAATGTTATGCCGACTTGATCTGAGATCAATCGATAGAATAGATACCTATCTGTTTGGTGTGGACACCGAATGGTACAAAATGTACACAGTATCCGTTCGCATGCCGGATAATTGGATAAAGATTAGTAGATTTCCTTGTGAAAGGGCTCGCCCGGGGAAGTACTACCCCCATACCTATTTGTGCCGCCAAGCAGCACTGCTGTGTTTTGGTTTGAAGGGTATGTTTGCCGGTGCAATTACAGGCACATGAGGCAATGACACCTGTATGCCTCAAAGTGATGGACGCGGAGCAGTGCATCGTAGCCTCGTAAGGCGCCGTTCTAGGGTGCGTGACCTACGAGGCAATACTTTTTTTATAGGCGATGGGTCCACCTCGTGTCAGGTGGGCAATATGCTTGTTAAATCTCCACGTAGTATAAAAAAAAGTTGCATTGATTAAAAAACATATAAAATGTAAAAAACGATTCCTGCACTGGATATCCAGTGCTCCGGCCTTAGCCTTCGCCGATTATCCAAAATCCTTAGCATTATTACGTAAGCCAATTCCTGTCGCGTTGCTGCCGCTAGTCAGGATGTTCCTTACACACATAAGATATGCGCTGTAAGTGTGAAAGGGACGGCATGACCAGCGACAGCGACTGGTTAACGTAATGTTACGAGCTGAGGGTTCTGGATAAAATAATGAAAATCAATCCAACCAAAATCTTAATCACAACACACTAAATCACACCACTGTTGCATAATACACCACTAAAATTCACCGACATATTCGCACGTATCGCCAAATCCAGACTGACTCTTCTGGCGCTTCTACGCCCTATTTATACCGCACGCAGTTACTACATGTTTTCGCGAACGTTCTCGAAGGTTCCGCTAGCAACTAGAACTGTATAGGTAGGTATAGGTATTTCGATAGATCTACTATTTATTATTCTGCGCAGTACTGTAGGTAAAAACGTAATAGGTATATACCACACCTAGTTACCTATTCTGTGACACTGTAAGTATAACTTCGAGAGGCCGACTATTACTTATTCTGTAACAGCAATAAGGCTTCCTGACTCCGATCAAATGACTATCCGTTGCATTGCATCTTTAAACTCTCATTATTAACTTGACAAACTTGGTATTTAAAGCTATATTATGTTGTCTAGATTTCAGATCATAATTTTATTTTTGTTATTAACAGGTGCGATATACGGCCTAGCGATATACAATTCTATAATAATCTACGTTCCATTCCCGTTAGTTTTATACAAGAAAATATTAGGAGAGTCTGTGATGCTGGATGATTTATCTGATTTATATCCAGTACTGGCCAACAGCTTGAAAAGCTTGCTGGAGTACCCCGACGATGATGTTGAAGAGGTAACTACAAGTTATTTTACAATACGTTATAATAGTAATAATTAATAATAAGTACTATTAATAAATATATTAATCGTAACTGGATGGAGCCCTGTGGATGGAAAGCGACATCGTGGAAGGCCTAAGAAGCGTTGGCGCGATGATTTGGACGCCTTTTATAGGGACTGGCGGGATTTGGTACAAGATCGAGATAAGTGGGAGGCCTATGCCCAGCAGTGGGACAGCATAGGCTAGATAAAAAAATATATATATTAATAATAATAAATACCTATAAAAATAACATCATTATAAAATTTCATGTATTTTTCCAGGTATTCTGCTTATACTTCGCCGTGAACACTGAAGTGTTCGATCAGGTCCAAACGCATTCTCTCAAAGAGAACGGCGATAACATTCCCGTGACACACGAGAATAAGGCGGAATATGTAGAACTATATGTGGATTTTTTGCTCAATAAATCTGTGGAGAATCAGTTTAAGGCGTTTAACCAGGGTTTTCAGAAGGTAAGAATCAAATCAAAATATCTTTATTTGGTACATAAAACAGTGTACAGATACAAAATGGAAACGGTAAAACCAGCAGGAGTAAAATACTGTGTCGTAGGCATCAACGCCCTCCTCCATGAACCTTATCGAATAAAGAGTTCCACATCTAGAATACAGGGAAGCTAAACTTTAATTACAAGAAGTTACTATGAATGTATAAGAATGTGCTTACTTGGGTGCCTTTGTGTGGAGATAATGCGAAATCTATGTGTGAGGTGGAGGCATATGTTTCAGCAGTGCACATCCTATGGCTGGTGTGATGGTGATAAATAATCTGGTTTATTTTGTCAGTCTTGTGCCTAGGAAAAACGACTTTATCGCTTTATTTATAGACGTATTTTCTTAGCGATCAGGAAACCACTGCTTGAGGTGAAATCACATTTGACACTTTATTTATTTGTTTGTTACTCTATCACGTCGTAACGGCTGAACCGATTTCGATGAAATTTTGAATGCACGTAGATTATAACCTGGATTAATACATAGGCTACTTTTAATCCCATAAATCAGGTCCCATGAGATAAAAATGGGGCGTCAAGTTAAGTTGCAACAGCGAGTTTAGCTTTGTTTCTAGGTTACCTACACATTTAGTAGTGTAACGCGTACGTAATCGCGGGCAAAAGCTAGTATTTGTATAAATGTTACTAGTTAAATGGATAAATGAATTAAAACACTTTATTGTAAACCATATAAACAAAATTTACAAAAAATTAGAAAATCATAGTAAATAGTACAATGAATGCCCGCGACTTCATCCGTCAATTTTCTAGATCTTGACAACAGCGCTATCTACTGGGTCCAACTATAGCTAAGACTCATCCAGGTAACGCCATAAGCACAACAATACAAAATATCAGCGCTTAGTATTACAGCGGGCATAATGCTGAGTCGAGTCCCATTTACTGCTGTAGCACACAGTATCTACCAAGTTCTTCCTTGTTTCTGTTTATGTTTTACGCTTAATATACAATTTAATTATTCCTTTTTTGTCTTTTCTTTGTCTTAAAATGTAACTGTATTTTATATTGTGTGCTAATGTAGTGAATAAATGGTTGTCTACGTCTATGTCTACATAAAAAATCAAAAAGCCATTTAAACGGAGAAAAAATACGAGCACACGCAAGCCGGAATTTTATATTTAAAGATTAATTTAATTGACACATTCCAGTAAAAACAAATAGAACTGTCACATAACACAAAACTAATTAATCATCTGACATTAATAGCGACGAATGTAAAAATACATTTTATTTTATGATTCCAGGTATGTGGTGGCAGAATAATAAAATTATTCAGGTCGCACGAGCTCATGTCTGTGGTTATTGGCAACGAGGAGTACGACTGGGACGTTTTCGAGAATAACTGCGAGTATAAAAATGGATACACGGCGACGGATCCACAAGTCAGGTAATTAATTTATTCCAAACATTACAATGTGGGCTTACACGTGTCTAACTAAAGTTGCTCTAAACACTTTCAAACATAAATTATAGAAACATAAAATACTAGTTTGCGCCAGCGGCTTCGCACGCGTTGTTTGTCAACTAAAAGTAGCCTATGCGTTAATCCAGGTTATAATCTACGTACATATCAAATTTCATCGAAATCGGTTCAGCAGTTGTCGTTTAGTCGTCCAGCATTATTTATTTATTCATGATCAAAATCCCGAGAAAATCGATTGGTCTAAGATCCGGCTGCAGAATCAGTGTACCCATCGAGTTTTTGCTAAAAACCAAATTTTCACACATATTTATGATTAGGAGAATTTATATCTACCAGGGTGCCTATAAAAATGTGGCCGCTAGTATTTTTAATTAAATTATTAATAATTCATATTCCGTAAGAAATTTCACTGACTTGTTTTTTCAATAAAATATCGTCCACTTCACGGCAACATCTATAAAGACTCTGAAAAATCATGGCTGCCGTTGCGCAACTGGCCGCACCTCTTCGCAGCCAGGTGTACACAGGTATGATTTTGTTACATTTATACACCCATAACGTACATTCATAATTTATATATCAAATTAAAGCTAATTTTTTTCTGTTTATTATGATATATGGCTGCCCAATTAAATATGGCCGCAAATAAGGATTGCTGGCTGTTAAAGACAGTAAACATTGAAAGTAGAGTTAAAGAGAGCTAGCGTGTAACGTCACTAGTCAGACGAGGATAGCGATTGCCAGCTGTTGGACGGTTTAAAACCATTGCGCATTCGTCTGATGCTACTGTTCAAACAATAGTAGGTATGACTTAAAATAATATACATAAATACTCAAGTCTTTCTTTTCACAATGACAAATTTAAAAATTACAAAAAAAAATGGATATTGATGATAAATAAAACCAAGGTTACTTATGTAAAAAAAAAATTGTACTGTGCAAGTACTGTATGAAAAAAGATTTGATTTTATTCGAGTATTACATCTATTTTACATATTAATCAAATATTTAAGCAAATTATAAATTCTTTAAATGTATTTTTTAATATGCGTTGTATATGTTGCGTTCTGTGAAATGTCCAGTAATATTTATTTATTTATTTATTTTATATTTCCGTAACTCTTTTTTAAAAATCTGAATCATCGGAGCTTTCACTCACACTATCATCACAGCTATCACTTTCATCGCAAATATCGGTATCGTCGTCATTATCGGAATACTTGTTCGTGGAATCACACAGCACACTCTCAACTTGCGCTGGAGTTGAGTCTCCCAGGAACCATGTTGGTCTTAAAAAACCATCTAACTGCAGCCAGCCATTATTTTCCGCGCTAAACTTGATGCAATCCGGCTCAGTAGCATTTAACCACATCGAATTAACAAAGATTGTCCGCAACAATTTTTGTTTCCAAGATTTCCAGCACGGTGGAATGTGCGTTGAGTCGAAACCCTTAATTTTTTTCATAAATTTTTCAAAACTTTCTTTTGAAGCGTACATTTTGTTGAATAATAAAAATTTTGCGGCATTTACACTTTGGCACTTTGGGAGTCCATACATCTTTATAAATTTTATTTCAGATTTTTAGATTAGATATTTAGATATTTAGATTAGTTTGATAATTTTTCGATGCACAAATAAAACAGCAATATATTATGTTGTGTATTACGTATTCCAAAACGGCGTGGTTTTTAACTTAAAATAAAAGTCGCAATACAACTGATCCGTTGAGAACACTAGCATTTGACGCATGCGCAATGGCTTTAAACCGTCCAACAGCTGGCAATCGCTGTCCTCGTCTGACTAGTGACGTTACACGCTATCTCTCTTTCACTCTACTTTCAATGTTTACTGTCTTTAACAGCCAGCAATCCTTATTTGCGGCCATATTTAATTGGGCAGCCATATATCATAATAAACAGAAAAAAATTAGCTTTAATTTGATATATAAATTATGAATGTACGTTATGGGTGTATAAATGTAACAAAATCATACCTGTGTACACCTGGCTGCGAAGAGGTGCGGCCAGTTGCGCAACGGCAGCCATGATTTTTCAGAGTCTTTATAGATGTTGCCGTGAAGTGGACGATATTTTATTGAAAAAACAAGTCAGTGAAATTGCTTACGGAATATGAATTATAAATAATTTAATTAAAAATACTAGCGGCCACATTTTTATAGGCATCCTGGTAGATATAAATTCTCCTAATCATAAATATGTGTGAAAATTTGGTTGTTAGCAAAAACTCGATGGGTACACGGATTCTGCAGCCGGATCTTACACTAGATAACATGCTGTTCTACGAAATGTTAGAGAATAGCTTATTGTACAATGACACAGATTACTAAAAATATACAACGAGCCGTTCAACGATCCGCTAGTACAGTGACCTCGCCCAGTCAATGACCCGGCGCGGTCAATGTACCCAACCAGGTCAACAGAGTGCGTGTGGTGCGTACGGCAGGGTGGTAAATACCTACATGTTAGGCACAAAAAAAAATTAGAATTATAAAAAAACATTATTTAGGGTCTCAAAAATATACTCCATCATTATGTGTAGTTTAAATTGGATCACGTATTATTGTCGGTAAGGTAACAAGTTTATAGAATGCGGGCACCGTGGCCTATAGACGTTGAAACACCAAAGCAATCAAACTTGCAAAAAAAATTATAGCACAAAAATATAGCCATTTTGTGGTCTCTGAGAAAACTTTAACAGAGGGACTACGTGTTTTTGTGTGTAAAATGAAGAGTAATGTATGGAACCCGAGATACTACAATAATGTTGCATTTTGCAGATGGTTCTGGGAAACATTCCATGAGCTGCCTATCGAAGATAAGAAGAAGTTCCTTCTGTTTCTAACGGGCAGCGACAGAGTTCCGATACAGGGAATGAAAGATATCAAGGTAAATTTACTATCTATTAAATTTAAGAAGAATAATATTATAAACATTTTAGCCAAATTTGATGTAGAATGTTTCTATACAAATCGCCTAAACTTGATGATTGTGAAATTCATGAAATTCATTCACGTAAGGTACATTCCTATTCAAACAATCATTTGACATTCACAAGATATCTCAACAGCAGAAATGTTTAAATATATTCGTATCGAATTATTTACGTCTTATTATATCTGTAAAATGAATAAAATTGCATACTATAAATTTACGCACGTACAAGAGTTTTAACAGATTATTTTCTATAACAGATCAGAATTCAACCGGTAGCAGACGACAGATACTTCCCCGTAGCCCACACGTGCTTCAACCTCCTCGATCTCCCGCGGTACAAAACTAAAGAGCGGCTCAAGTACTACCTCCTACAGGCCATTCAGCAAACACAGGGGTTCTCGCTCGTCTAACACTAGGAACCAACTCTCATAGAGTTTGTATGGGTCGTCACTCCTTTCCAGCTTTTTATGACTACGCCTTCTGCTAAAGGTCAATAAATTTTGACGCAATGTTGATTGATATTTGATATGTTTTGATACAAGGCCGACAAGGTCGCGATATACTATGTCTTAATAATTTCACGTATAGCATGTCCATTTTTGCAGAAACTGTTAACAAATGGTGAAAAGTTGAAAAGTGAAAAGGTGAATTTTCAAAAGTCGCAGAACAAAATTTAATCACCCTTTGAAAATTGATGTAATGGCAGTAATAATATTAACAGCATTTTATTTTATCAAAGGTAAAATACAACTGGGTTCGTGGTATTCTTACGTTAATCAGATGTGAGGGAAATTTCGTTAATATTTTCAGATATTTTTATAAACGATGTCTTGAGTGGCGACCTCGTAAAGTTATTATCAAGGAACGCTCACGTTTTCAGCTTACAAGAAAGCACTCTATAACAACATGGCTATCAAAAAGGAACTACGAAACGATTCCCTATTGTTAAATTTTTCGTATACGATGGTCATTTGTTTAGAGATAGTTTACTTTCGAGCGATTAGAAAAATCTCATCATTTAAAAATGGCATTCTGGCTGTAATAGCCGGGACTGAGACTTCTTTAGTGAATAACAATACCACTCCGCATTTCTTATAATCTCGCTAAATCTTTGTAATAGTAACATTGTGTTTTGTATTTTGCACTGACAGGCAGTTTCAAATCAACTTATCCACTTTCGTTGTTACTCAAAAAAGGAGCAATAAATTAAATAAATAATTCGTGTATGAAACAAAAAAGTTCAAAAGCCTAATAACCTAATGCCAGCCAGGCACACTGGATGGCAGTAGGTCAACCGGACCAGGGATGTTGCGAATATTCGCATCCGCAACGGTAAATGCGGAGCCTCGGCATCGATTTGGACATTTGCATTCGCACCCACAATAATCGATGCGGATGTTCATGCGGATGCAGATGCAGCACAGGTCGCGACAAGAAAGTAATTGAGTGGGGTTTGCGAGTGGCGCGTGCCGCGCACACGTGCGTATTGACCAATAGGAGCGAAGATTTCTGTGACAAGATCCGACGCGTTTGTTATTGTTTATTAATTATATCTCGTAAATCAATCATAACGTGTTAGCGTTTTGCGCTTATCGTATGAACATTGCAGTTTTTGAGTGTTATTGTGAGTATTGTATGTTAAGCGAGTTTTCTGAAGTTAATAGTTTATATATTATGACTGCCTCCGTGGCGCAGTGGGCGTATAGCCGGCTGAGACGCAGGAGGTAGCGGGTTCGATTCCCGCCGCGGAACAAATGTTTGCATGATCTACAGATATTTGTTGCGTGTCTGGGTGTTTTTCTATATATTATAAGTATTTACAAAAAAAGTATATAAGTATTCTATCAGTTATCTGGTTCCCATAGTACAAGCTCTGCTTAATTTGGGGCTAGATAGCGCTGTGTGAAATGTCCAGAAATATTTATTATTTATTATATTTATATGTTTGTTTTATTGCTGCACCAAAACGAAGTATCTTAATAAAATCTTAAGATCCACATCTGCGGATGTGAGCCTTCAAAAATTCGCATCCACATCCGCAGATGCCACAAAATCTGCATCCGCAATATCCCTGAACCGGACTAACAACCGAACTACTTTACTACTTTTTTTTACTGATACTAGAGGTTGAACCCCTTTTTGGGTAAAGAATTTGTAGACAAAATCAAAAAGGGGAAAGTCGGTGTTGTTAAGTTGGTGTGTTAATCGTAGCAAGACTTTTCACACTTGATTTATTTAACTTATTAAATTGTTATAAGTATTTAAATTAAAACTCATGTAATGAGAATTTTATAGGTTCGGGATATATTTATTCTAAAGTTTTGAATGTGTGGATATTTTCACAATGGATACTACAATCATGCGTCTGATCTTCCATACCATGTTTACCCAATTTTACTATACTCTTGTTTCAATAAAATACCTCATCAAATTGTACCACTGTCCTCCGTCAAACGGGTTCATAATCCCCATCGCTCAGTCCCTCTAGTGGAGATTATGAAACAAATAAAAAATCGTGCTATCATAATCCCCACCGCGCGATCAATGTTGAAGCGATGGGGATAATGAGCTATGAAACATGCAATTTCATAAATAAATCTTAATATTTGCTGCTTGATTTGAACGTATTGCATATTAAAAGTTCTGTCGTCTACATGAACTACATGCTTCACCAATTATCGCGTAGTGGGGATTATGATTATTATTTGTTTCCTAAACCCCACTGATTGGGGAGAGCGGTCAAAGTCCCATCAAATTCTTATATTCTAGATAATTATCACAATTAAAAAGGCTCTGCAGAATTGCAACTTAACTATGTATTTTCACGCTAAATGCTTTCAAGATAGTCATCCTGGCAGTACAACAGTCTTATAATTATTATTACTAATTTTAGTTTAAACTGTTTTTGTGCCTTTTCAGATGTTATTGTTGAGTTAAATTAAAAACATATTCCCTTATACATATTGATTTTATTAACCTATTGTATTATCAAATGCTTTTTCATATTCTAAGTGTTAAGTCAATATGAATAAGGTGGATACTGTTTCAAATGTTGTTCATAATTTGGGGAATGTTATGACTTTATTGGGCATTTATCATGAAAAATGTATGACTGACCTGAATCTGCTTTAAATTAGCCGATGTTAGATGTGTGCCTCTGTGATATTATGGGTATGCCATGCCATCCACTAGTTTGGAAGTTAATGACACCAATTCTGCTGAACAAGTTTAACTTTAAAGAAATTCCTTCATTGCGCCTCCTCTACGCTATGGCTACTTGAAGTAAGACTAACGTTTTGAAATGATTCTTATGATTACAATAAATATTGTTTGGCTTTGGTGTAATGAAATAGTGGGAGCGCGATTTAAGAATGGATATCTACCGTACCGTAAATAATACACATCGACAAATTTGAATGTAACTACTGTATTTTTTACGGCCGATGTGTATTAATCATGGTGCGGTTCCTGTGCCTTTGTAGTACCAGGCCATAAATAATACACGTAAAGCTTTAGAAAAATATCGGTCATAATTGGCTACCGTCGAATTTGTCGAAGTGCATTATTTATAGCCTGGTGCTGTACACATTTTGACAGCTTACAATAATTCCGTCCTTTTTATTCCCTACTGAAATACAAATGACAGAATCAATTTAAGCTGCCATATTTTGTTAAGGTTGTACAACATAATTGGAGTCATTTTTTTTTATAATTGTTACACGGTTTTGTTGAGAAATGTACATAATTAATGAGCGTAGTTGGCTAGTGATTGTTTTGAGGCATTTTTGAGTGCACCTCAACTAAGCTTGTTGGCGTGTACGTACACGGTGTAAAGTACATTAATATAATATTTTCTTACAGAACAATTGTTTTAATTTTATGGGGAATCCAAGGAAACACGCTTAGGTATTTTATATAATTTTATTTAAAATATAAATTACACTGTAATACCAAATATATCCGAATTAATTAAACGTTTTATATACAAGATATTTCCATAATCTCTTCATGACTAGGTAGATAGCTTAGCCATATATTTTAGGAAAGTTAGGTTCGATGCAAGCGCATATTTAAGTTATTAGACAATTTGTTGTTACTAATTTGCATAAAGCTAATTATTTAGGATTCTGTTCCTTTTTGAAAGTAGTTGAGCATTATATACATTGGTAGAAAGCGTTTTCGCGTATTCGCAATTTATAAAGCCGCACGTTTTATCGAATTGTTAGTTAGCGAAAACTCGTAGATAAATGAGTTTTAACGATAAATGTGTGTGATTTTGTTATTTATATTAACTTATAACTAAATAATGGTTAAAATAATTTAAAACTACAATAAAGTACCGATTGTGATGCAATCCCGTACATGCGCCAAGACTTTAATACCTAAAGTCAATACAAGTACTTAAACTTCCTTTCAGCTACTGAACAATGAAATGATTTTATGGGTTTCTATTGACATCACCAAAATTTACCCCCTTTCAAACAAATCTAGACACTACATATCGATGACGCCAATAAAAAGATGTGAGTCATATCCACACTAATTTTGCATTATTGCTAGCGATTTCGACCTTAGTGTTGAAGCGTTACCGCTCCCAATTTCTTCTAGGATAGTATAGTGTGGATATTCTGATTGTCGAGTTAATAGGTTAATAGCTAAATAACTATAATTTAGTACGAAGATCGGCCTGAGAGTTCTTCGTAATGTTGCGTGCCGGGCGGCGCGCGATATCCAGGGTAGTTTTGGTTCAGGGCGTTCTGTGCGAAGAAGGAAGAATAGTCCTTTTTGACCTGGAATAAAGTTCAATTTGACTTATTTTATATGGTAAATCTACTTTGTAAACCTTTCAATAATCCAATTTATCAACAATAGGCTAAGTACATGTTGTTTTCAGATGCTAATGAGTTTTATGTAAAACCATTATTATGATTGAACCAATGGATAATGACTAAATCCTTTTTACAAAAAAAAAGATTTTAGTTTATAATTTGATTTTTACGATTCTTTATTGATTCATGCCATGCTAACCGACAGTTTAGTGACAAAACAATCGATTACTATGCTTAAATAAGCTTTTAAAAAGATAGTCTGATGTTCGAAAAGAAGAAATGTTTTTATTTGATGTATTACATGATTTATGAGATTACAGGGTATTTAACTATGAGTAGCTTCTTTGGATCATAATGAATGAAAGCTGATAGACCTGAAGACGCACCTTTTCCGGTAATAAGTATTAGTCATTCTAGAAAATAAAACAATCAGTCTTACATCACGGACGATCATACATAGGTACTGGCTTAAACCAATCGGTGAGTTACTTTTTACTTAGAAGGAGATCTTTAAAAAACCTTAAAACTTGATTGTTAATTGATCGAGCGAAGCGAGATCTCCAAATCAACTTGGGCAAATCGGCGTTGTATGTATGTATGTATGTTTGTTTGTCCGAGGATAACTTTTGAAGTGTTTATCTGATCATCATGAAATTTGGTATCTAGGTAGGTAGTGATGGCACAATTTTGGTGACTCACTGAGCTAAAAATGTGGGGGGGGGGGGGTCGTTGAGATATTAGGGTTGAAGAGGGGTAAAAAAAACCAAAATGGGACTACCTGGTCAAGTGGCACGTCTGATAAAAGGTCTCTGTGGGTACATTTCGACCACGTTTTTATTATTAGTATAATCTTTGTAGTTTTTGAGTTATTAGCCTTAATAAAAACAAAAATTCATAGGGGCTGAAATTTGGTATGATTTAATGTCACAAATATAGGCAAAAGTCTGAAATCTAGAATAACTGCTATTTTTACCCCAAAAAAGGATAACCATTTTACATGAACTCCCGTTACCTGTAATTTATTTATTTATTTATTTTTCTCTCACAAGTTGTTACTTATGTCTAATTTACGAAGACAAGTTTGTATAGTGTCAAACAACATTGCGAGAGACTGGTGCCTGAAGTAGGTTCATAGAAACCTGTATTACAGGTCACCAGGCCCCCACTCTGCAAGTGTGAACAACAAAGGGTTGTCTATGAAGCCTATCTATATATGAAGTCTATGAATTGGGATGAAACTGAAGGTCAAGTCAGTTGGTTATGTATTTCGTGGCAATATTTTGATAGTCAAAGATTACCAATAATATTTTTTTATTTTAATCGGAGACTCGCGAGATCACAGTTCGGGGCGAACCACTAGTTATATCTAGTAGTATCTAGAGTTATATCGGTCTTATTTCTGCAAATAACGTCAAATACCTGCCACGTTACATTATTATGATCCAAACCGCCAAAGTTGTACTCTAAGAAGTAGCGAAGCCCATAGTGATTCCTTTATTCTAAACTACTTGTCCTTCCAGTGCAGAAATCTGTTAAAAGGCGACACAGAAAGCTGCACTTACAATAGGTTATGTCCGATGGACGCACCAAGCTTAGGCCTCGTTGATTGCTATTAGATCAGCGAGCGCATATTGGCGCAGCTAAAACAGACAATTGTGTTCAAAATATTCTAAAATATTTATGGATAAATAGATTTCATGATGTGTTTTTTTATCTGTTTTTATGTTTGGTTTTTAGGAACCTATTCTACTGATATTTCATTTGGTTACCTATACCTATTTATTTTATAGAACGAATATAATATTTACAAGGCTACTATTTATACCATGCAATTTGGTGATTTATTTACATAGGTATTAGATATAATTTTATTTAATACACTGTTTTAGAAGTAGAGATCATCCAAACTAAGATTAAGACTTAGCATGCACAAAGTTTTAAGACTAAAAATTACCTTTTTGATCAATTTATGTAAAAGTAATTAATTTTAACACAAATGTATTAAAAAAGGCTGCTGTAGTGCCTCATTTTAAATCGATTTTGACAAATATTTCTTTAGACAAAGTGAATATTATTGCAGGAGTGATTATGCGTTTCTTTGGTACCATACTTTCTTTAAATAAATCGGATCCGATCAGCAGATTGGGATCCCTAATCGTGGGAAAGTTTCCCAGCTGTTAAGATTCATACCAGTCACTGGAATTTAACATGCCTGTCTTATCCCACTGATTTAAGTATGTCACTCTTCTCAATTTATGTCTGTAGGTACTTCACTGTAATCGGCACCCTTTAACTTTTCATTATATTAACTTATCTGCCTAGTCTATTAGTTAGTTGTCACCTTGCGCGGCCTGCAAGCAGGACCCTTGGCCAGCTGTCGCCGGGCGTCGTTCTCGGCAGCCACGGCAGCCTTGACCTCCTGCGGCGGCCACTTCTGGTCTCCACGCATGTTGATGCCTCCTGAACAACAAAATAAATTCCAATGTGTTTGCCAATTTGTTTACTCTTGTCATAATAAGAGAACGGTCATACATAGTAAAGGAAATAGGTTTTCCTTGCCAAAGTTATGCCAGTAAACGGGAAAAAAGTGACAAAATTAAACAGTCAAAAAATCTGTTTAAACATAAAGTACTTCAACAGAGCTCTGTCTCGTTAAACCAATTATGGGCAGGATAATAAAGCAGCTAATCTTATAATTCGCTGTCAAAGTTGGTTTAAGTTGGCAATTACAATTCAGACTTTCAGCTTTATCGTTTCTTTTTGGTTGGCCGTGCCAGACGAGTCACATCCAAAGCTCTTTAGATGTGTACCTAGTATCTATACAGTTCTATAGTCTACCTCTTTACAATTTTATCGTGTTCATAAAAGAAGCTAACGATCCGCAGGTGTATCATGAAAGCCTTAACGAGTCGTAAGTCACTTTCTTTAAGCGACTGTGTGAGACGTATAAAAGCTATTTTATAAACAATGTACGTAGGTATAACCTCGAGCTCTTCTAACGGTAACAGCCCGTCATTTCAACACTTTATGCCCCTTGATATTGCTACCTAGGATTGAATTTAGAACTTTTCTCTTTGCATACTAATAATGGTTTTTCATTTGTTTTGCTACCAACTTTCTAACAAAATGGAATTGAAATTATTTTTGCATGTTCAAGAATGCCATCTTATTTAGGCGCATTGAACCCTTTCACCGCACCGGCAAATGGTCACAATTCAGAGCCTTATACATAAACCAGGATAGCCAAGAATTGGTGTCACGTATTTAAACAAAAGAAACTATGGCTAGTGGTAGCATATAGGTAGGTAGGTACTTGTAAAAGGTTGTATGAGCTTGATTGAACTGCCTTCAAATATGCAAAACTATGGCTAAAAATATGAAGGACATGGTACACCCTAGGTAATGTCCACACAGTCCATTCCATCCAAAGGTTGTCTGGTAGAAATCGCTATTTAGCGATAAGACCCCCAATTGTATCCATAGATTGACGTAGATTTTTTTTTATATGTATTTGTTACGTGGTATGCAATAAAGAATAATTTAATCTAATCTATCTATGCGGGCAGACCTAGATGAGGGTAAAACGGAACTAGAAAATGCAGCATAAAGGTTACCTTGGAAAGACGCTGTCGCGGGTTGACTAGTGAACACCGGTGGTGGCTTCTGGTGGATTGGCTGCTGCTGACGCAAAGTGATGGTGGATGGTGGAGGCTCGAACTGCCTCTGAGGAGGCTGGTAGGCCGGCTCGGAGTACGACTGTGGAGAGTACTGTTGTGGCTGGGGAGAGTACTGTTGTGGCTGGGGGGAGTACTGTTGAGGGTATGATTGCTGGGTGTTCTGAGGCTGCAAGATAGAATGTTGTAAGAAATGTGGAAGGCTTCAGGCTAATGTTCAGTTTTTAGTCACAGTCGAATGTAGTGATCACGAATTATTGTCATTAAATCTCTTGTAGTATTGACTTATTGGTGCAGCATATTATATTAGATTGAAAAGGTTTTCATCATCATCAATAAAATTTTTGGGACTTACAATTGACAATAAATTAAATTGGAAAATACATATTGATAATGTGTGTAAACGACTAAAACAATTTTCATATGCTCTTTTTAAGTTAAGTAAAGTATCAAATATATCCACTCTACTTACTGCCTATCATGGGTATGTATCGTCGATCTTGCGATACGGAACTATTTTTTGGGGGAACTCGACGGAAAATCTTAGAGTTTTTAAGGCTCAAAAAAGCTGCGTAAGAGCAATGTGTGGACTACGTAGACGAGATACTTGTAAGGATAATTTTATTAAATTAAAAATACTTACACTTCCAGCAATTTACATTAATGAAGTATCGATTTTTGTAAAAAGTAACCTCGAACTATTTGAAGAGTTTGCAGTTGGAAGCCGCTTAGAAGGTAATTTAAAAAATGTACCATGTAAAACGCAATGGCTACGTAGCAGTGTGTTCTGTATGGCTCCTACTATTTACAACAAAATTCCAAATTCTGTTCGCTTGCTCTCCAATAATTAATTTAAGAGCAAGTTGAATGATATTCTAGTTAAAAAAGCATATTACACTGTAAAAGAATTTCTTAATGACCAAAATATTATTTAACATTATTTTATATAAATCCATTATTGTTGCAATTACTTTTAATTTATTGACATCTCCATTTGACATAACTATTATTATTCTACATGATTGTGATTATTATTGTTTTTATTTATGCAAATCTTTTGACATTTTTCTTGAATTTTTAATAACTGTTTTCTCTATTTGATTTAATGTGATTCTGAATTGTATTAATTTTATCATCGACAAAATATGTAATATCAAGATAAATATTGTAGTAATTAATAAAATTGTTATATAAATGTTTGTACGCCTAAATGGCAGAACCTAGAATAGTGCTATTTATAAGTTCAACCATCAATCATGTACAATAAAGTTCACGAACAATAAAGAATTATGAATTATGAATTTATATTTCTGTTAATTTCACCATTTAGAAACTTAAGCGTAAGCTCGAATTCAGTTGCTATTCGTTTTGTTAGGCCGTTGAATTATGTTATTGAGAAGCCAGTCAGATAGAAATACACAGAAGAATAGCAGTCCATTTCGCCAACTATTTGTTGAGGTCCTTACAATCACATCGAATAACAACACAGAATAAAACTTACCGCAACACACATTAGTAAACAATCGTGCATGTGCCTGTGAGTATAAAACACTAGACTACTGCGCTGCGACCTAATACCTGTGGAGAGAGGGGTGCTGGGACCGGTGCCCAGCGGTTCTGTTGAGCGCGGAAGGGTTGCGGCACCACACCAGGTGAAGGTGGGCCTTGGCGGTAGGCACATACACCAGGGGAAGGCGGGCCTGGCCGAGCAGTCACTCCCGGTCCGACGGGTATGAGCTTACTCAGTCCAGTAGTTTCTTGTTTCTTGCCTTCGCAGAAAGACGGCTGCGACTCAGGATAGTATTGGTCTTGGGGCGGTTGGTACTGAGGTTGCTGGTATTGTGACTGTTGGTACTGAGGTTGTTGGTATTGGGTTTTGGATTGAGGTTGGTATTGTGGTTCAGGTTGGTATTGAGGTTCAGGTTGGTACTGAGCCTGGGGTTGGCTCTGGGGTTGGGGGGAATGCTGAGCGCTGTTGTAGAACGCAGGACTCTGCTGTTGGGATAATGTTTCTATAATAAACCGTTTTATTCTCTACCAGTATTCATAAACAATACTTGTCACTGCGCAGGATGATGTCTTCTCAATATAAATTAATGTCAAATTGGGCTTCGTAGCTTATGCATTCGTGCTTATTGTACATACCTAAGTATTGTTTGTGACTACGGGTGTTAAAATTACATGCAATTATAATCCGTCACCAAGCGTATGCTATGTGCAGCAGAGATGTCAATTGCATAGATCCAACCCTATTTACAATTTGTAAGATATTGTCAAATTTTGTAAAATATGACACGATGCTTACCTGCTGCTGCGAATGGTACCCGTTAGTCTCGGGAACTGGAGGCCACACCACTTTCTTAGGGCCTGTAACAAATTTTTTATATTATTTTAGCTATTTCTCACTATTTATAAGACAAGTCTATTGCTACTTATAAATATTCTCATAACCGGAGCGGTGATGGTAACCCGTCACATAGAGACAGGTAACTAGTAGGTACTATGCAAAAAGGGGGCATGTAAGTATCAAATGTATTCCTTGGACTAGCCGCTGACTACCCTCTATTGTGAATCTAATCGCGTCTGCGTACTAAGACATTTGAGGATGTCCATCATAGGGATTTATAAAGACGTGAGCCCATTACTTTTATTAAAACCGAACATATGTCTGTCCCCTTAAAAATTGGGATATTCAACTTTTAAAAGGGTTTTTCTTTAGCATCGTTGTTATTTGAAAGTCGAAACGAAAAAGTGGCAGTATATAGATAATTGACGACCTCCGTGGTGCAGTGGGCGAATAGCCGGCTAAGAGGCAGGAGGTAGCGGGTTCGATTCCCGCCGCGGAACAAATGTTTACATGTTCTACAGATATTTGTTTCGGGTATGGTTGTTTCTCTATATATTATAAGTATGTATTTACAAAAAAAAAGTATATAAGTATTCTATCAGTTATCTGGTTCCCATAGTAGGTACAAGCTCTGCTTAGTTTGGGACTAGATAGCGCTGTGTGAAATGTCCAGCAATATTTATTTATTGTTATTTATTTAACGTGGGAGAAAATGAGATAGGAAGCATTATACAGTGTTTCTTATGTTCGTGGTTCTCTTTGTGCTTTGCTTCGTACTCCCTCCACTCGTGTTAATAATCATCTAACTTTGCATCACTATGATCATTACTAAAACCTACAATTAACATCTTCCCGACATTTTACATTCGTCTCATTATCTTGAAACCAAAATTTTTGAAGGTTTCACTTCTACCACGTGTGAATTGCAGACATGTTGTTTTATTTATTCGTTGGATAGCGTTACTTAGAGGTGGTGAAATAAGCACTTAATTTTGTTACGTAAAACAAAGGAAAATGTAGAAGCCTAAACAGCTTCATTTAATTATTTTATTTGGTATTTCAGCTCACATCTTGCGTACAATCTCAATCGTCGGTCCTAAGGAGATACGATCTAGAATGACGTGTTCAACGCTAGTTATATGACACATCTAGGTGAAATTAGCCCGGCCGGCCCACCAACACGTTGGGTTTGCGCCAGAATATCACGAAATAACAGATTTCCGAGATTTTTATTTTTTACACGTGAAAAGATAGGGACGTAAATTGCTTGTTACTTTGATGTGGCTAATTATACGTTACAACTAACCGTCTACGAGACAGTTAGTTTGCCAAACAATCGTTTATCAATGTTCAAAATGCCTACCAGATTTAAGATTTTAGCAATGGACTTAGGACTGTACGTCATAAATCTAGATGAAGTTTATAGGTTAATACGAGTATCTAAATGGTTTTCTAGAAGTAGCGATTGTTCAGTCATAAGTTCTTCAAGAATCATGACCTCGCGATCTATATAAAGATCTATCACGATGGACAAGTCATTTTTGTCTGTAACCTCATCAAAACATAGGACACAACTAGTCACAAGTCGCATAAATTACTTAATAACTAGTGGTTCGCCCCGAACTGAGATCTCGCGAGTCTTCGATTTAAAAAAAAAATATTGGTAATCTTTGACTATAAAAATAGTGCCACGTAATAAAAACCAACTAACTTGACCTACAGTTTCATTCAAATTACAGGTAACGGGAGTTCATGTAATGCGGTACGCTTGAAGTTATTCTGGATTTCAGATTTTTGCCTATATTTGTGTCACTTAAGCAATAAGCATGCCAAATTACATTATGTGTGGTCACTGGTGTACCCTGTAAATTTTGTCAAAGTTCAATTTTTATTATGGCTAATAACTCAAAAACTATAAGGATTTTACTAAAAATAAAAACGGAGTCTAAATTTACTAATAAAAATCTTTCATTTGACATCCCACTTGAGCTAATAGTCTCATTTTCATTTTTTTTACCCCTCTTGAACCCTAATATCTCAACAACCCCCCAACATTTTTACCTTATTTATTCACACCAAAATTGTGTCATCACTACCTACCTATGTATCAAATTTCACGATGATAGGATGAAAGTTATCCTCGGACAAACAAACATACATACAACGCCGATCTGCTCAAGTTGATTTAGAGATCTCGCTTCGCTGGATCAATTATTACCAACTGCACTAATATAGTTTTAAGATTTCATTTTTTACTAACAATCATTGGATGTAACATCTGAATATCTGAATGAATTTGAATAAATAACCTTTAAACCAATATAGCATTCCAAAGACAACGTACCTACACAACGTAACTTTGTTATCAGTTATAGAATCCCATCTTCGCGGTATTCCTACAAATCCTAAAGTTAAGATACAGGAAACTGTTCCTCAGTGTGCAAGCTTCTCGAAATAATCCATTTTCAGACGAAAAGCGTATTACCGGTTTCTATCTACCGATCTTACTCGCATAAACCCCATTCAATAGTCGTGTAAACATTCCAAGTAAAAATTGCACACCCCTCACGCACAATAATTCCCGTTAAAACCGGACTTTGTGACTACAACGAATAAAGAATGTTTTGCTTTGCCGTATAGAATCGGTTGGTAAGGTTCCGTAGACCAGCGTTCTATGAACGTGGAATGCGGTAGTGCAAACATGTGAGATACCGAGAGCCCTGTATGTAGTTAGGAGCTATCGGAATTCGAAACGGAATTGACAAAGTAACGTCTCCAAAGTCAGGAGTAGATAGAACATGCTCAGTATTGAATTAAACTTATTAATTGCATTTGGTGAAAGGTGTCTAAGATAATTATGGGAAAAGTGCTTAGTTGAGTGAGTTGGTATGGTTGCAAGTGTGGTGTATATTCAATTTAAATTAGCGTGAAAAGTTTTTATATAAAAATAATTTTTGTATAGTAGGTAAAATATTTAGATTAATTCAGTTCCGTGTTATGCATGCATAAGGATCTAAAATGTGTGTATATTTTAACCCAAAAATGTTAGACTCAACGCAAAGAAGGACAGATCCAAGAGAGGAATTTAATCCAAACTCCATTATAAAAATAAAAGCAGGAACTCACGGATGGATCGATCAATCCGACAGGCACTTTAGACGCACGTCCCGCTCGCCAGCCAGGACTACTAGTGAGTGACCACTTGGCTTGAATGCCAGGTGTACAGATTACCTACCGCATATTATATTTTCAGATCGTCCCAGACCTGTACCACAAACAAGTTGCGCTCAGTGTAAAATGAGATTCATTGCACTAGCTTTGGATTCATTACGGGTTGGATATGCGCGATCCTCAGAGACGCCTACCGGAACTGATAATCAAATTTCGAATGGAGCTTTTACGCACTGTTTCAATATCGCTTGTGCACGTGCTACAGCTTAATGCATAGTGAGTTTTAGTACGATCTCGGATTAAATTAAGCTAGCAGCTAGATTACATATTATTTATTCCGTGACCATGCATTTTTAGGATTCTGTGTCTCTTTCTAGCATACCTACGTGGGTCAGGTGACCTCGAGAAGTCAAGGTATCGCAAGATTATATCGAGGGAATCTGACTCAGCGAAAAGTTTGTAATAATTGTTATTCATAACGTTGGAGCTCGGTGGGATCTAGACTTTATAAGTAGATAAATCACTTTTCTACAATATTTACCGGTTGGCGAGCTTTTTACAGGATTCAATCATTAGAATTCATAACTAGTCTGTGCTGTAGATAAATACATACAAGTTAATTACTTATAGAGGATGCTATCTTTTTCTGAATTTCTTAAATATTAATTACCTTGAAAACTATGTACTTGCAATTGGTGTATTAGCTTTATGTAGATTCAGAACGAAAATCTAATAAATCTAGAAACTTATTTAAAATTCTAAAATAAAAAAAATAATTTCATTTAAGTGTTGCGTCCGAAAACAGACACACCTTCAATATACTTAGACGCAAAACTTGTCTGATCTTCAAATAACTCATAGGATACTTTAGCCGAACTATAAAACCATTTTCATTAGCAAAGCACCAACAACAACCCACATAGAAAGGATCGTTATTCATATCAAAATATTCCGGACGGAAATTTATTTAACCTGTTGCACTTACCCAGCTGGGATTTAAGTGCACCATATATTTGTGGTAAATGGGAATAGAAATTGAAATATATCATGCAAAGTTTCACCACTGAATAAATAATTACTTTCTTCGTTTAACAGGAAGTAATGGATATAAATATAGCATTTTACCCGACTACGGTAAAGCCAAAAGGAAGAGTTATGTTTTAGCAGTATATGTAGACATAATTGTATTTACCTATGTTCCACCTTAGCGCCTAAACTACTCATCCGATTTTGATGAATGAGTTGTCAATCGATTCATTATTATAGTGCGGGTGACATAGGCAACATTTTCACCCGACTACAGCAATGCCAAAAGAAAGGGTTATGTTTTTAGCAGTCTTTTGATGTATATTCCACCGTAGCGCCTAAACTACTCAACCAATTTTGATGAATGAGGTATCAATAGATTCGTTATTGGCTGACATAGGTTACCATCGACATAGGTATTACAAATAAAATAAATAAATATCGCTGGACATTTCACACAGCGCAATCTAGCCCCAAACTAAGCAGAACCACCACTCAACATTTTTAAACGGAAAGTTAAAGAGCACTACCTTTCTCTGTAATTTTATATTATTATATATAGGTATATATTTATATGACGTAGGAATATATTATTATTCCATATAATTTATTTCTTATAATTATAATATTATAACATATACTTTGAGTATAGTTCATATTCGTTTTGGGCATATATATATATATTTATTTATGTTTTTGTACACTCACCTACCTTTAAAATCATTTCTCTCTCTAGCCTCAAAGGTTTGCTGGAAGAAAACTCTTCTTAGGGTTAAGCTCGCCTTTGTACATGACCTCTTTTTCTGTATTTACAAATGTATTTTCTTGTGTGCAATAAAGAATAAAGAATAAAGAGCTTGTACTACGGGAACCAGATAACTGATAGAATACTTATATACTTTTTTTTTGTAAATACATACTTATAATATATAGAAAAACACCCAGACACAGAACAAATATCTGTAGATCATGCAAACATTTGTTCCGCGGCGGGAATCGAACCCGCTACCTCCTGCGTTTCAGCCGGCTACACGCCCACTGCGCCACGGAGGCAGTCAAAGTCGGGTTTCCGTTTTTAAACTTATATAGCTTGTTTGTAAGATGAGGTGATGACATAAATACTACTAAGTCTTGGTCTACATGATTTTTGTTGCACTGCGTCCGTCACCCTGAGACATACCGGTAAAAAGTCGCATGTGCTTGTCCCCGACACCCATACCCTTCAAATAAGAACACCGATCATATAAATACTGCTTAGTAGCGGAAATAGGTACGATGCTAGTACATTCGTGTGCTATATTTTCTTTGGAAAGGTACAATGCAATATTTATAAAAAAAATATAGAAAGCTACTCTTGCCATTAATTGCCCTCATCAAAAACTTATTTGATTATACATTTTAGATAATACATTTAGCCAAATAGTTTTTTATCGTAGAACTCTTAAATGGACAAGTAGGAATTTTGAATTCACCTTTGCAATGGACTCTATAGTCATGTTGTAGCAACAGCTGGCCTTACTGTCAGCAGATCCAATCGCTTGAATAATCGAGTACTGCAAACATGCAATTACCTCATCCACTGGGCCATATGAGAATAACGTTCCATAAGCGATGATCTATACTTGTGAGCTAGTCGGTTACAGATTATTAAGTAGCTATTAGTAAGTAGAATAATTATATAGGACCTGGATGTGTCGGTCAATGCCGTAGGCACGTACCTATAAGTCGATTAACAAGCTGAGCGCGTTATAATTAGTAGACGATCAGGTCTGTTGATATAGGTTGTCTCAATAAAAGTGCACTTTTTAAAAATTGTTTAATTTTTTTCCGTGTATGTGGCAACTCTGAAATTTAACAGCTATCACCTGTGATTGATCCGATTAATAAAAATGTAGCGTTACACAAAAGAACAATGTGTTATCAACGTGAAAACTTATTATTAAAATGGAGAAAGTTACGCTGAGACAATTCGAAGAGTAGTCAAAACATTTAAAGAAAATGGGTCGGTCGTGGACAGTAAGCCTTCTCTGCGTCTACGTACTGGTAGATCTCTTGAAAATAGTGGCCGAAAACCCTAAAACATCAATTTGGCATCGTGCTCAACAATTTCAAATTTCACGAAGCACTACGCAGCATATTTTGACGAAAAACCTCCACCTTCACCCTTACAAGATTCATCTTACTCAGGAGCTTAAACCAGTAAACTATACAAAGCGTCGGCAATTCGTTCAATGGGCAATAGAGCAAAGTGAAGCGAACGCCGATTTTTCGAATTGTGGACACATTAGGTGCACTTTCTCGACCAATAATTCCGCGAAGTTTGTGAGCAGTAACTTTCACCATTTTTTGTAATGAGTTTTCACAATGATAACTAGTTCTTCTTTTGTAACACTCCATTTTTATTAATCGGAATAATCATAGGTGACAGCTGTGAAATTTCAAAGTCATAAACTAAAAAAAAAAACACAAAATTTAAAAAGTGCACTCTTATTGAGACACCTTATATATTAGTTTATAAACATTTTACATGTTGAGCTTAGTCCAAAAGATTATAAAATACTTTGCAGAACCGATCTCTAAACTTTGCATGGTAAATGACGAAATAATATGCATGCGTGACAAACTATTTTAGTCCCACAAACAGACTACCAACTTGCCAATTACGCATGAATTAGTTAGCAAAAAACGACCGTCAGTGCACACTTGAAGTATTGAAAGTAGCAATTTGTCATTTTCATGTTTTCTACACCTGCTTTACAAATAGACATTGATTCACGACCGACTAGGTATCATAGAAATAGTCGAGTGACGTCAAACAAAACAATCCGTATTTTTAAACATCATTTAACAAGGTCGAACATTCAAAATAAATACATAGAAATCTAATTCCAAATAAAATTTATGTTCTCTGTTTGCCAGGTCTTAAAATTTTGCAAGTTTACAAAACACTCGTTCCTTGAAAATCAAGTATTTTATGAGGAGTAGGTAATAATCGTTTCGGCTGCTTACGTATGGGACTGCTTTCGATTTTCTTTTCTATTTCTGTTCTTCTTATTTTAGCGAGCCACTGCAGTGTTGTGTATCAGTTTTCGGATTTTATTGAGGCAGTTTTGTAAACAAAGATCAATGCCCAAGTTGATTGATACTTCACTAGTCGCTACGATCACTACAAACAGAGGGGACTTTCGCCAGTTTCTATTTTTCAATCTTTCTCAAGATTAACGTACAATTCATTTCTTTGTTTGTATTGCACTGGGCCTTCGGGCGCCGACTTTGTATTCTAGAGTCAGAGTCCTATTTTAGTGTTTGGAAAATGGCATCTACTTATTACATTTTTTTTCGGCGCATTGTTATTTTGATAATTTCATATGACCCTGAGATTCTGAGCCTTAGCGATATCAAGATTAATTAGTTCTAATTTCGGTTATACACTTGTGATTTATGAATTTTACTAATTATTTTTAAATATATTTTTATGTTTTTTTGGCACAAAATATATCACAAAACTATTACCAATAAGTACTGTTTCACTCATTTCTTCAGTCTTTATTCTTTCGCTGTCTGGTCTGAACTACCAACAACAGCAGCAAGTAAAAACACATTTCCGAATATACAATCTTTGCCAAATACTTGCTCCACCGAACGCTTCCGTCAACTGTGGCCGATTTTTTGTCCTCACATCGCAGATGACAAAAGAATGACCGGGCGTAACCCTATCGAAAATAGTCACCCATTCATTAATCTAGAGATCAATGAATCATTATTTCCGTCGTACAGTTTCATATAACGTTGTGTAAAGGGTTTTACTGTTGCACCAATTTGGATAAAATTAGCAACGGTGACCGTTTAAGAACGCTTGTGAGAATAGGTTTACCATTTACCATAAGCATTACTTCTAATGAGAGTTATCTGGATTCAGGATGAATTTATCATCGTACATAAAGTTAGAGAAACGTGTGGAGATGAGGATAAATAACAATTGACACTGAAATAAATCTATGATTTTCTAGATGCCATCTTTTTCTATGTTCAACAAATCTCATGCATCATGAGAATGAAAGAATCCACAATTTCTATTCTACCAGACATATCTGGTACCTTTCGATACACTGACGATCTTCTCTCCATTCCATTTGCAAAAAGATCTTGAGGTTTTTGGGGGCCAATGATCGTCGAAACGTCTGTTCACACGAACCATGGTATCCAGTATTGCTTGGATTTGTGTTGGGTCTAATTCTGGCGAAGTACCGCATATTTGCGTTAGTAAGCATCTGAGTTTACAATGCAGATGTAAGGATAATATTAGATTTGCACAATCTATTTCAAAACCCGTTACTTTGATTGCTTTACTATATAAAATATACTCTATAGACAATGAAAACACTTTAAAACACATAAAGTAAAAATGTTATTTTGAGCGATAATTTTATTATTGGTTCGTTTTGTCTTGCAAGCTACATCTTTGTATTTTTGCGCTAAATAAGTTCAAGCATAAATTCGTAAACTACAAAACGACACTATTCACTAAAACAACGTTGAACTGGATTTCAACTACATTGGCAACAAATATATGCCTTTCGTATATAATTACCAGGCACAGAATAAGCAAAGCTTGTAAATGCAGTTATAAGTATAGCAGTAACTTACTTCCTCTGCGGCTTTGGTTCTCTTCCTCCAGCATCCTCAGGACAGCTGAGTTGGCGAGATTCGCTGGCTTATTAGTGGCAGGATTGCTGAAGTCAATTCTGTAACAAAAAAAATTATGATGAGAATATGACCACAAGCAAGACACAAGTGTAAAAAAATATAAACCGTGTGTTTTTTTACTGGAAATTGTCCGAGGAACCATTTTGTTGATTTTTATGCAAATAATGTTGGTGTTTTGAAAATCATTTTTTGTTCAAGCGAAGTTTTCCATGAAAAATGGTCAGCAAATCGTAAGTGTGTGATGCGTTCATCATTGATGCTGATGCCTAGTCCATTCCAGCTCAGGGCCTCGCATATATCTTCCAGTATGCTTGTAAACTACTTGGGGGATATAACATCCCTTTGTTTCACTCCGCGATGCAACTGGATTGGTTCTGACTGCTGGTTCAGATTCACTTTTACCTTAGTGGCCCTAAGCCACCTCTGACCACTGACTTACAATATCATCGCTCGATCTAATAGGGATATTGGCATTACTGGTGCGTACCAATACTGGTAATTTTGCAAAGATAAATTATCATGTGAATGTAAAACTAGCATTCTGTTATAATTAGCTACTGTCATTGTGCCAGACTATTAGTACTGCTAGACCACGGGCTGCTAGACATAACTTAATTATCAGAGACAGTACTGTAATTATCGTACGTGCATCTCTGTCATCTCGTCATACAATTTAATTATAAAGGGCATGTATTTTGGATGGGTCAGTAGGCAAACTTGAATCGTAAGAGTTAGAACGTTTTGCACAAAAATTAGGTGGGTTCGCAACAAGTTACACTCAAATGAGTCACAGTGTTACTTGGAATTTTATTCTGCTAAAAAGTTTCAACGTGTAACAATGTAACTCGATGGGAAGAAACCCACAAAGTCATAGTCATTTCGCATATTAGATTCTATTTATAGAACTGTTTAGCTTATTCCTCTGCATGCGTCATCCATCTCGCACATTGGATTCTGTTTACAGTACTATCTAGGTTATTCCTCTGCATGCGTCATCCATCTCGCACATTATATTCTGTTTATAGTACTGTCTAGCTTATTCCTCTGCATGCGTCATCCATCCCGCACATTAGATTCTGTTTATAGTACTGTCTAGCTTATTCCTCTGCATGCGTCATCCATCTCGCACATTATATTCTGTTTATAGTACTGTCTCGCTTATTCCTCTGCATGCGTCATCCATCTCGCACATTATATTCTGTTTATAGTACTGTCTAGCTTATTCCTCTGCATGCGTCATCCATCTCGCACATTATATTCTGTTTATAGTACTGTCTCGCTTATTCCTCTGCATGCGTCATCCATCTCGCACATTATATTCTGTTTATAGTAATGTCTAGCTTATTCCTCTGCATGCGTCATCCATCCCGCACATTAGATTCTGTTTATAGTACTGTCTAGCTTATTCCTCTGCATGCGTAATCCATCTCGCACATTATATTCTGTTTATAGTACTGTCTAGCTTATTCCTCTGCATGCGTCATCCATCCCGCACATTAGATTCTGTTTATAGTACTGTCTAGCTTATTCCTCTGCATGCGTCATCCATCCCGCACATTAGATTCTGTTTATAGTACTGTCTAGCTTGTTCCTCTGCATGCGTCATCCATCTCGCACATTAGATTCTGTTTATAGTACTGTCTAGCTTATTCCTCTGCATGCGTCATCCATCTCGCACATTATGTTTTTTATTATAATTAAAATCGGGTGAATTCTTGATTCTACCACCTACTCCTAAAACATGCTCATTATCTATAAATAAATTAAAACTTGGAATTCGATTACTTGATTTAACATTCTTTCCATTTTTAAGTAAACTGTATTCATTTGTAAACGACTCCTTTTGAGATAACTTAGCAAGTATATTGATAGCTCGTTTTAATTCAATAACAGTAATACTCCCTGTCAGCTGTTGTCTTTTGTTGCGCGTATTATAGATAAAGCGAAGTACGCGTATGTATGCAGCGACATGACTCATGTTCATATTCTGTTTATAGTACTGTCTAGCTTATTCCTCTGCATGCGTCATCCATCCCGCACATTAGATTCTGTTTATAGTACTGTCTAGTTTATTCCTCTGCATGCGTCATCCATCCCGCACATTAAATTCTGTTTATAGTACTGTCTAGCTTATTCCTCTGCATGCGTCATCCATCTCGCACATTATATTCTGTTTATAGTACTGTCTCGCTTATTCCTCTGCATGCGTCATCCATCTCGCACATTATATTCTGTTTATAGTACTGTCTAGCTTATTCCTCTGCATGCGTCATCCATCCCGCACATTAGATTCTGTTTATAGTACTGTCTAGCTTATTCCTCTGCATGCGTAATCCATCTCGCACATTATATTCTGTTTATAGTACTGTCTAGCTTATTCCTCTGCATGCGTCATCCATCCCGCACATTAGATTCTGTTTATAGTACTGTCTAGCTTATTCCTCTGCATGCGTCATCCATCTCGCACATTATATTCTGTTTATAGTACTGTCTCGCTTATTCCTCTGCATGCGTCATTCATCCCGCACATTAGATTCTGTTTATAGTACTGTCTAGCTTGTTCCTCTGCATGCGTCATCCATCTCGCACATTAGATTCTGTTTATAGTACTGTCTAGCTTATTCCTCTGCATGCGTCATCCATCTCGCACATTATGTTTTTTATTATAATTAAAATCGGGTGAATTCTTGATTCTACCACCTACTCCTAAAACATGCTCATTATCTATAAATAAATTAAAACTTGCAATTCGATTACTTGATTTCACATTCTTTCCATTTTTAAGTAAACTGTATTCATTTGTAAACGACTCCTTTTGAGATAACTTAGCAAGTATATTGATAGCTCGTTTTAATTCAATAACAGTAATACTCCCTGTCAGCTGTTGTCTTTTGTTGCGCGTATTATAGATAAAGCGAAGTACGCGTATGTATGCAGCGACATGACTCATGTTCATATTCTGTTTATAGTACTGTCTAGCTTATTCCTCTGCATGCGTCAGCCATCCCGCACATTAGATTCTGTTTATAGTACTGTCTAGCTTATTCCTCTGCATGCGTCATCCATCCCGCACATTAGATTCTGTTTATAGTACTGTCTAGCTTATTCCTCTGCATGCGTCATCCATCTCGCACATTATATTCTGTTTATAGTACTGTCTCGCTTATTCCTCTGCATGCGTCATCCATCTCACTTATTAGATTATGCTTATTCCTCTGCTGGCCTTTTATTTACAATCAACTTAAATAATTTCATTCGCCAGTTCACTCACTTTCACCCATAAATCGATTCTCAGAAAGTGACGTAAAAACGTTAACTCAGTTAGATGGGTACGTGGGAACAAGAAGCGGTGACAAAGAAATCACTAAACTTCCATTGATTGTGTTATAACTTTGGTTTATAATTCTGATCGATTTGTATTTGCTTAAGATTTTACTTGTGAAAGTTTGTTTGCTTATCAGAACATAAGATATAAACGTAAATAAACGTTCAGATTTCGTTACGTTGTTGTTTCAGCTGAAACATAATGAGACCTCAAATATTTATGTTCTAAGAACTTTTAAATAACTGTCGTTTATCTTGCTTTGTAGTATCGTAGCTGGCAAAGATAATCCTTCGAAAATTAAAGGGAGAACAAAGCGAGGATAAGTTTGTGTAAAACTACAGAACCTAGAAGATCTACTTTCTTTTGAAACGTGAACGTAAACAAAAGGCGTCTTATAAAGCTGTGAATCTTAGGGCGACAACTCTCTAAATACGTTTAGACATTGTCACGCAAGTCTCCCTAAGTACGCACTCATGTAGAGCAGTTCCTAGTTGTAGTTATTTCTTAATATATTAAAAATTGTGATATAATGCGTTCCGATCACGGTAATACGAGTCGTGAGTGAATAAGCAGCTGCCATATAAAGAAATCGGGTTTACATTCACCTGAGTGCACCTTGATTGGCTGTGATCGGATGTCAATGTCAGACAAATCTTGCTCTTGCGTTTGCACAAATAAACAGACACATGGCGGTTTCGGTTCGCACGTGATCATTCAAATTACAATTAACTTTACATATACATATTTATGGGTTATCTTCTCTAATGGAATTGGGCAGGACATGTGGTCAGGCGCGGTGATGACAGGTGGAGCAGGGTGCTGATTGAGTGGTGGCCCCGAGATGGAACCAGGAACGCAGGTCGTCCACCGGCAAGATGGGTCGACGACATTATAAAAATATCAGGGGCCCAATTCTGCTAATTTATAAGAAAAACTATTATGGAGCCCATACCTTTGATAAAAAAAAATCACAAATCTTTTATTGTGTATTACAAGAGTAGGTACATTTAAAACTAGGGTTGGGAACTCTTCTTTTAAGTATGAAACGATTATGATTGTTATTCCTGTCATATGCTACCAAATGTTCAATGGGGTTGTCATAGCAACGGCGGTCATTGAAAAAAGATTATGTTAGTAGAATACCAAAAGGTATCTATAGTGGCGATTTTTCGACGATACCATAGTCATAGTGAAGCGATTGGTTTAGTAGAATTAGGGCACTGGTCGTATGTGGGTTAGAACAGCGCAGGACAGAGGCGAATGGCGACAACGAAGAGAGGCCTATGCCCAGCAGTCGGATGAGAAGGGCTGACGATGATAATGATGATGCTCTTCATTGTCGAAGCTATGATAACACTGGTTACTAAATAATATGTTGAAGGTCTTACGAATTACCAGAAGACAGTCGTTCATTCATCCATAAATAATTAAAACTCAAAGAAATTCAGGAATTTGAAATGATTATTAATTTTATTCATCTTCCCTGTTATCGTTCTGTACTTTGAGATAAAAACGTCGAAGGAGATAAAATCACAAAGTGTTTCCTATTCTTCATTATTATAAAAAGACTTTACCGATGCCAGGAGTATATATTGTGATTGTTATGTCCTATCAAATTTTCCTAGAAAATCCTTTTTCGATGACTTCATTTTTATAAATTTACATATCTATCACCATATAGGTGTATCACATAGGTAGAGATAGATCCCAAGTGCGTCTAGACTTGACTAAATAAGATTCGTCACTTGAATTGATGCCATGTATGAATGCTATTAATCTAGATACTGAAGCAAATAATAGGACGGCGTTAACAATGTATTCCTTACCCATTTATTTCGATGACAGTAGCCATAATTTTAGGACACACGCGATACCAATCCGCATAAATTAATTAAGCGCAGTGTTTTGTTCACTTTGTATTTTTAGACTGTATACAAAACAGATGAGTGTACCCGATTTTATGCCAAATTCTGATTCGCCCCGGTGAGATTGTTTGGGAATGAACGAAACGATTTTATAGCCCTAATCTGGTTGCATACAGGTATTTGTGGCCAGCGTACAAACTTTTTTTTTCAATTATGGAATTATTAGTACCTTTACAAGGAAATAAATCATAATTGTGGCCAGATTAAAAAAATATTTTGAATAAAACTTTATTTTAAAAAATGGAATTACTAAGCCCGGTAATACGTCGCACCGGAACACCGTCGCGACGAGACTGCGCTGCGTGTGCTCAACATGGCACGCTTGTTTGTGTTCATTTTTATGGCATCATTTTTGCCTTTAACCAGTCGTAGCATATGAAGATATTCATCAAGTAATTATCTGCACGAGTTACCCTCTAAATGACTGCTTCCTTATAGGTAATTTATCGAATAAGCATTATGTATTTAATGAAGAGCGTGCCGGCATGTAACAAATTCAGTGAGTAATTAGGAACAAGGTGCTAGATAACCTTACTTGTAGATAAACTTTAAGAAAATTACTAAGTAACTAGTAATAACTAGTGGTTCGCCCCGAACTGAGATCTCGCGAGTCTACCATAAAACAAAAAAATATTATTCGTAATTTTTGACTATCAAAATAGTGCCACGAAATAAAAACCAACTAACTTGACTTACAGTTTCATTCAAATTACAGGCAACGGGAGTTCATGTTGTATTTGGTTACCTTTTTTGAGGTACAAATTGCAGTTATTCTAGATTTCAGACTTTTGCCTGTATTTGTGATACATAAGCTACACGCGTACCAAATTACAGCACTGTGGGGTCACTAGTGTACCCTGTGAATTTTGTCAAAGTTTAGTTTTTATCATGGCTGATAACTCAAAAACTACAAAAACCTTTCATAAAAGTAAAAACAGGGTCGAAATGTACTAATGAAGACCTTTCATTTGACGTCTCACTTGACCTAATAGTCTCATTTTCTTTTTTTTTACCCCTCTTGAACTCCAATATCGCAACAACACCCCAAAATGTTTAGCTCATTGAGTCAGACCATAATTGTGCCACCATTATTTACCTATGTATATACAAAATTTCAGGATGATCGGATAAACACTTCGAAAGTTATCCTAGGGCAAACAAACATACATACATACATACAACGCCGATTTGCCCAAGTTTATTTGGAGATCTCGCTTCGCTCGATCAAGTAATGACTAATTGTTCTACTAAAAATTGGTTTATTCTTAAATCATCACCGCTACATCCCCGCCAATGTGTAGAGGTCGAGTGTAAACCCTTGAAGGTACGAGTATATTCTCAAAATCCCCACCAGTGCGTAGAGGCCTTGTAACTGGTCAATTACTATAAATACAAACACAGCAATTTCTTATAAATAGTAGAACTGCCAAAAAATTCTAACTCGTTTTAAATAAATTTAATTCAATTCTTTAAAGGTGGCCAACTAGCTATTAGGTATACAGGCTAATTATTTTATCAGGTAGTTACAAGCAAGGGTTAGGATCCAATGATTGATTTTGTACAATCCAATAATTTATTAATGAAACATAAACGTCGAGTGATCAGTGGGCTAAGCTCACCACCGAGTGGAACCCAGACACAGCCCGAAGACGTCGCGGCAGACCAAAGAAGAGATGGAGGGACGAGCTCACTAATTTCCGAGCGGACTGGACCATCTTAGCGCCTGTAAGAAGTGTCTGGAAAGAGTGGGGGGAGGCCTTTGCTCAGCAGTGGGACACAGTGGGCTAATAATAATAATAAATAATAAAGCTTAAGCTTGTGGCGAGCGTTCGGTGCGTGGCGACACCGCGGAGCCCCATTACTCCCTGGGGTTGACAGAAACCCCTGACGTTTGGTTTGCCTTAGTTGGCCGGTCAAGGGTGGAGGCGCAAGAGCGGAACCTATGCTCCAAGGGTTGAAGTGTCAAAGGCATAAAGCCGGGAGTAGCGCTTAGTGAAACTGCAGCACACCTCTCAAAACCCTTTAACCGCCCATATCAACGTTGCCCCTCACGCTGCCTTCTATTGGTGGCACTTATGGGGGCCCGTTTAGTGGACTGCTAGTCACCAGCTGCCTCAATAATTCTAAATATTACAGGATTAGCAGGTGCCGTATCTCATTTCTCTGATAACCCGTACTCTATTTCATAAGCATTACTGTAACAATAGCCCGAACTCCATGTGTTGCAATAGTACTACCTCACCTCCATCTTGTCATAGTGATTTTTATAAAACAAACAGGCCTCTTACTCGTTGGCTTCGGCCCCGGTAATGCCTTTGTAAAGGTCCCGGCCTAAAGCCTGTGTTAAGCAATAAATGTGTGGAATAATAATAAATAATAAAACATAAACACCTTCCCTTAAGACTCATCGTCTAAGGACTGTGCACTTTGCATGGAAGATCAATTTTTCGTGGACAATTCCGATCCAAGCGGATTCTTCAATGTATGATTACAATGTATGTTATTATTGACTCAACATGTCAGCTATAGGTATATACATATAAATAGGTGTGTTATAGGCGATGGCTACCACTGAACATCAGGAGGGCCTTAAGCTTGTTCCATTTCCGGTAATATAAAAACAAAATATATATGACGTCCACTAGCAAACATAGGCTTCCATAGATTTCCAGATCGACCCGGCTGAGACGCAAGAGGTAGCGGGTTCGATTCCCACCACGGAACAAATGTTTGCATGATCTACATATATTTGTTCCATGTCTGGGTGTTTTTCTATATATTATAAGTATGTATTTACAAAAAAAAAGTATATAAGTAATCTATCAGATATTTGGTTCTCATAGTACAAGCTCTGCGTAGTTTGAGGCTAGATAGCGCTGTGTGAAATATCCAGCAATATTTATTTATTATTTATTTATTTATCGATCGATCTTGTTGAAAGATCTGCACCCAATAATCTTATTGATCAAGCAAAGCGAGATCTCCAAATCAACTTGGGCAAATCGGCGTTGTATGTATGTATGTTTGTTTGTCCGAGGATAACTTTCGAAGCGTTGATCCGATCATCGTGAAATTTGGTATATCTAGTATATACCAAGTATATACCAAGTATATACTAGTAAGTAATGGTGGCACAATTTTGGTCTGACTCAATGAGCTAAACATTTGGGAGGGTTGTTGAGATATTGGAGTTCAAGAGGGGTAAAAAAAAAGCTATACTCTTCCACCTTTATTATGCGCACCGCCAAGGAGTAGAACGCCTTACCTGAGTCTGTATTTCCTGATAACTACAACCGGGGATCTTCAGGTCACGAGTGAATAGGTTTCTTCTAGGCAGGCGTGTACCATCGTAGACTGCATCATCGCTTACCATCAGGCGAGATAGTGGTCAAACGCTAGCCTATAATTTATATATGTATAAAAATAAAAGAATATGAAACTATTAGGTCAAGTGAGAAGTCAAATGAAAGGTCTTCATTAGTACATTTCGACCCTGATTTTACTTTTAGTAATGTTTTTGTAGTTTTTGAGTTATTAGCCATAATAAAAACTAAACTTTGACAAAATTTACAGGGTACATCACTGACCCCACAGTGCTGAAATTTGGTTTGCGTGTAGCTTTAGTAACACAAATATAGGCAAAAGACTGAAATCCAGAATAACTGCAATTTCTTTCTCAAAAAAGTAGATCATATAACAAGAACTTCAGTTACCTGTAATTTGAATGAAGCTGTACTCGTAGGTCAAGTTAGTTGGTTTAGCATTTCGTGGCACTATTTTGATAGTCAAGGATTACAAATAATATTTTTGTGATTTTAATGGAGACTCGCGAGATCTCAGTTCGGGGCGAACCACTAGTTATTATTAGTTGAATTACTGTTTAAAATACTTTTATTTGAATTATTTAATTCTGATTGCATTGCATATGCACTTAGACACATTCCAAACTGTCTCGAAATACATTATCGGCCCACTTTCATGATTCCACTTTAGTATGTAGAGTTCATCTTTCGGCTCCAATCTAAATGAACGTATTGCATCTATTTTGGCGTATCTTGCGAGTTTCGGAATGCGCACTGTGTAACAGATGGTTTGCCAGTTACTATTGAAGTGGCATCGACTCTAGAAGAGTTAGTATTGGGGTATGAATTTGGACGTAAGCAAATGTCGGCGCCTCCGGATGGTCCATAATTGAACGGTCAACGGCATTCAAAATCGCCCGCCGAGTTATCTTTGGACAGTCGTCAAAAACGCGGGTAGTTCCTACCTGATTCACGCTAGGAATTCCTTTAGGAATAGAAAATAATCTTAATCGTTACAATGTTGTAATGGAACAATTAACCGTTCTGGTCAAGTAATTAGAATTTTATAGGGTTGATTACCCCTTATATCTTATGAACATAAAGAAAGGTAATTGATCGAGCGAAGCGAGATCTCCAAATCAACTTGGGCAAATTGGCGTTGTATGTGTGTATGTAAGTACGTATGTATGTTTGTTTGTCCGAGGATAACTTTCGAGGCGTTTATCCGATCATCATGAAATTTGATATATAGGAATATATAGGTTTGATATATAGTGATGGCACAATTTTGGTGTCTAATAAAAGGTCTTTGTGAGTATATTTCGACCCTGTTTTTATTTTTAGTTTAAACTTTGTAGTTTTTAAGTAAAACTTAATAAAAACTGAACTTAGACAAAATTTACAGGGTACATCACTGACCCCACAGTGCTGAAATTTGGTATGCGTATATCTTTAGTGACACAAATATAGGCAATAGTCTGAAATCCAGAATAACTACCATTTGTACCCCAAAAAAGTATACCAATTAACATGAACTGCCGTTACCTTTAATTTGAATGAAACTGTAGGTCAAGTAAGTTGGTTAATAATTTCGTGGCACTATTTTATCAGTCAAAGATTAAGGCCGGCTTGCACAACGATCCCTAAACGTATTTAGCGACTAAACATATTTAAATTTTACGTATTTGTATGATTTTACAACTCCTTAAATCATATTTAGCTACTAAATACGTTTAGGCATCGTGGCGCGAGTCACCCCAAGATTTTTTTTTTGTGTTTTGGGAGACTCGCGAGGTCTCAGTTCGGGGCGAACCACTAGTTATTTTAATATTTATAAATCTCACTAACAGAAGGTCTCCCCATAACAAAGAAATTCCATTCTACGAGTAAAGATGTTTATCTATGCACGATTCCTATTTTAGACTGTGCTTTCAACAAAACAGAGACTTAAATAATAAGGGCACACCCATTTCCCAGAAGTTGAGCTCATTGCGAATTTAGTGTTATTTGTACCTACTTTGTTAGGTCCTTTTGCATTGTTCAAATACCTATCTCGTGTGATTTGGCTAAGTGCCCACTTAGAATGAAAAGCCTTGTTAACACCATCTGTATGAATACCCATCATTGTCTATGGATATTCATTTGAAATCTTTTTTATATTTTCAGAAACCTAGGTATGAATTGTATAAAGATTTTGTATTTTATGATGTAAGTATAATAATGTTACGCCGAGGCTGTTAAACAATGAGTAATAATCGAACCTTCTCGAACGCTTTTGTCTTGCTGTGTTATTGTTGCTATTGTTTGTGGTTTCGCAGAATGGGGAGTGGCCATTGTGTCGAGGGACCGACCCTTTCCTGGAAGGATCAACATCGTTCTCGAACAATCGAAATGTGTGCGATATAAATAGGCCGGAGAGATGGCCGGACAGTCAGTCTCAGTCAGTCTGAGTTAGTTAGTGAGTGAATCTCAGCGAGGCCCTGGAGGACTGACGTGGAGCAGGGTCTCGCGTGAACAGTAGTTGCTCGAGAGTCAGTCTGGATTAAGCTATACGTGCGATCATTTCGGTGACTTTAAGTGGTGCAACAGTGGTGTGAATTAGTGTGTTGTGATTACGTGTGACCAAGTTCGTGTATTCATCGTTCTAGTGTTGAATAAAAGTGTTATTTTGGTTAAATCGATTCCCATTATTTTTATCCCGAACCCTCAGCTCGTAACAATAATAATAATGAAATACAACTGTTACGTAATTATTATTTTTAATATAAAAATAAGTTTTAATGAAAACTCGAAATATCACTAACTTTAGCAGCTTTAATAAATGTATCAAAACTATTAACTAATGTTAACTAACTAATGTTGGCATGACCTTATAAAATTACATTTTTACAATTTAATAATCGTTGTTGCCTCTCCTGACGTTAATTTGCACAATGGATCTATTTTAGATGCTGGAGTCGGCTGGAACTCTCCAAATACGTGTTCTTCGTGAATCGGGATGGAATCCAAACCGGGACTCATCAGTAAAGAGAACCATTGTCCATTGGTCATTGTTCCATTTGTACACAAATTTTCTTGACCCCAAACAATGCCGGAGCCTATATAAATAATTGTAATAATTTTAAGTAATTGACGACCTCCGTGGTGCAGTGGGTGAATAGCCGGCTGAGACGCAGGAAGTAGCGGGTTCGATTCCCGCCGCGGAACAAATGTTTGCATGATCTACATTATATTTGTTCCAGGTCTAGTTGTTTCTCTATATATTATAAGTATGTATGTATTTACAAAAAAAATGTATATGAGTATTCCATCAGTTATCTGGTTTCCATAGTACAAGCTCTGCTTAGTTTGGGGCTAGATAGCGCTGTGTGAAATGTCCAGAACTATTAATTAATTTATTTTATTTTATTTTGTTGCCATTTATTCTTATTATTGACATTAATTCTTTTGACTTTTCTTTATGTTTAGGGTATGTTCATTTTTATTTTAGTTTTATTAATTTGAATTTTATGGCATTTGTTAATAATGAATATTGATGTAATTTGTAATTTCAAGTACAATTGTTTATTGTTTCTTGAATAAATCACAACAAAGAACTATTACAATCAAATAATCATTTCCTGTCATAAAATACCATCTGAACATCATGACATTGCAGTGAGTAGGTAGTAAATAATAAAAAAACAGGACTGTTTTTTGGGCAATTGTGTAATAAACAGCCTGTTTCGATGCTGTAAACACCATTTCAATATCATTTTATGACTCATTCACACGACTATTGGCATCAACTAGCATATACCTTAAGATACTTTAGTGCACTATGCAATTTATTTTTAGTGATATATTTAGACAATGAGTCAATGGCTGATTGTTATCCTACAACTGCTATAACGGTCTACTATTTACGTCACAAAACTCGTAAATCTATTTTTCTTATGTTCATAAAATAAAACATGATGTTTTTTTACAAAAAAGAAACAATTTTTTTTGCTAAAACTCAGTTTTTCGTTACCTGTTAAAAAAGATTTTTGATTGGTATTTTGGCCGTTTTTGAAGCTGGCACCTATACAAACAGTTAACGTAATCGCTTGTCTTCTTAAACAATTAATTGAAAACCTGATTACCCTATTAGTAAGAGTTTGAAAATGGAATAAAAAATGAAGCTGGACATTTTCCATCCCTTTACAGAATTAATTCTAAGAAGCGAATTGTCTATTTGCTTACCTATCAGGCGTGAATTATGATATCTAAGCTGCTACAATAAATGCTTTATCTGACACGCCAGACAGGGTGAGAAATAATTCTAAGGGATTCGGAAAATTCTGCCATGCCAAGCAAGCCGCTACTGAAAAACGCACCTTTAAGAAAAGCTTGGGTATTTCCGTAATCTACAAAACTATTTCAGGATCTATTTTTTAAATAAATAAAATAAATAAATATTGCTAGACATTTTACACAGCGCTATCTATCCCCAAACTTATCAGAGGTTGTACTATGGGAACCAGATAACTGATAGACTTATAATATATAGAAAAACAAGCAGACCCAGCGTAAATATCTGTAGATCATGCAAACATTTGTTCCGCGGCGGGAATCGAACCCATTACCTCCTGCGTCTCTGCCGGCTGTTCGCCCACTGCGCACCGGAGGTCGTCAAAATCAACGTGTGCTACGTTTCTATATGTCAAATGGAATGATATCTTATGGTAATGTATACAGTATTATAATCCTTAGATGTATCATCATAGATACAGATATATTTCATATGTTATTGTGTAAAAATATTATGGCAACTAGATGAAGAATTTCAAAAGAAAATCATTTTCGTTGTCCGTCTGTCTGTTTATCCGTATGTCAAGACACTTTTTCTCAGAAAGGTATCAAGTTGAAATTAATATCAAATACGTAGATCTAAGATTCCTTGGAGCTGTAAAAAAGCTTCTAAGTCAACGCGATCAAAAAATATGGTCATTTATGCCGTATATTATATTTTGCTCGCAAATAAATCATAACCTATAGGGTACTTCCGTTGACCCAAAATCATGAAATTTGTGCAAGCAGCAAGGTCTCACAGCATACAGCTGTAGTTGTCACAAAAAAATATGGAACTCTTGGAGCGCGAGTCAGACTCGCACTTGTCCATTTTTTCTATAACATTTTAGTTAATATTTAGCCGGATTATAAAGCAAACCTCTACCTACCTTTATTAGTAGGTTTAATTTCCCTGTGGAGTTTAGTAAAAGAAATTAATGGTGTCAAATGATCAATATCCACCTCACTTATAACTTATTGATATAGAAAGGGATGTCTGTATGTAAGGCTACTCAACATAAAAACCAATTATAACAGCAGGATACCTTATGTAATGGATATTTTTATTGGTATCCTTTTTCGTTTGAAGGGTGAACCGTGTGTTGTTAATACAATTAATTTATCGAAAAGAAAAGGTCGAAACATGTACATGATGAAATTATGTTATGGACTGTAGGAATTTATACCTTTTTCTTTAACCTACTATATTTCAGTAAGATTAATAGTAATAAATGTAAGAAACACTATCTAGTCTGTAAGGTTAGGCAACACAGTCAGCAATGAGAGTAATTCTTTGTGGTTTGTACATCTATACTTAAGACGTGTAAACTAAGCCATGTCAATCGTGGAACTACCGTCTACAGAACAAAATTCTTGTAATTATGAACACTAGCCTGCTCAACAATGTATTCAGTACGCAATGAACATACTGTCGCATTCAGTATCATATACATATTTAACCATTGAAACCATTTGATTCATTGTAAATGTGGTATGATACATATATTATTTCTATAGAAAAAAAATACCAGTGTCCAGTCACAAATTACTCTTCCGGTTTTAATAAATAAAGTAACTATAATTTAATTACAGCTGCATAACCACAATAGTATAAAATTACAATAAAATTAATAATAAATTCATTTATAAATAAAAGTTTCTAATTAAATTCGGATGACTTAAAATGACAAGTTAACATTACAGTAAAATTGATAATAAACCCTAATAAAAAATAATAATAATTGAAAGTTAATATGTTCAAGAATAAATAAAAAAATGTAATTGAATCTGCATAAAATAATATGTCAAAATAATAATTGTAAAAGTGAATCATTCCAATAGTTCTTTGTCATAGAAGCACTTGTCCAAAAGCCACAAAAAGAGCCTTCTTTTAAGTTTTTGAAAAATTAGAGGGGTAATATCGCTAGGAATCTTATTACAGATCTTTACTTGGCTAAATACCTAAGCTTGTACGAACGAATGGCCAAGTCTTTTTTTTATTATTTATTCGACCTGGAAATGGAACAAGCAAATAGCCCACCTGATGTTAAATGGTAACCATCGCCTACAACAAAGTATTGCCTTGTAGATCAACTTCATCATCAACTTGAGGATAGTGTGTATAACTTCATGTGCTTGTAATTTCACCGACAACAAACCGAAACAGCAGACCTCCATGGCGGCAGAAATGGGTATCGGGTTTGGGATGTTTAAGCCTCCGATGTATAAATTGTAACCTATACCTAAGAACAACTAAGCAAAATACGTTACGAGTGCTTTTACTAAGCCAAGGTGGTGGGGCTGTATACTTACCCTACGGTGCCATTGTCGAGGTTTTGCAGATGCTTGCTGAGTGTCTCCTGGATGTTCCTCTGGGAGTAAAGCCCTATGGGTGAGTTGAACTGCTTGTGCACTATCTTCGGGCCGGTGGCCATCTTGGGTTCGTTCGTTTCAGCGCTGAAATTTTCAAAAAATACCACGGTCAAAACATATTTTTTAGGATAAAGAGAACTTAAAAATAAAGAAGAATTCTTCATTAAACATATATTTTTTTTTAATTGATTATAATTTTGATTTTTGACTATATTTTACAGGTATCTTTACAAAATTTCATGGTCTATTTCATCCGAAGTGAACTAAAGGTATTAATAAAGGATTATAATTAGTATTAAACAAGCTTATGGTACCTGCTTCCCGATTCAAACTGCACTCTTCAAGCCCTTACGTAATATCGATCAAAATATTTAACAAACTAACTGACGCGTTGAAAAATGAGAATAATAATATAAAATTCATAAAACAATTAAAATACTTACTAACTGCTAAAACTTACTATACAATTGACGAATATTTTAATGACCAATTTAATGAAAAATGACAAATTTTAGATGCTTACCTACTATCTACTTTGACATTAGATTTGAATGTTTTCTTTTTAAAATAAATATAACCTAACAAGAACAATGACGTCCTCCTCTCTCCATAATATTGTTGTGCCCAACATGGTCCATAATTTAAATTAGACAATCCTGTCTGATTGTCTAATTTCAATTTAAATTAATAATGACTAAGTTACTCATTACTTAATATGAACCTGTATTGTGTAGGTAGGTAGGTACCTAGGCACTTGCTTGCCTGCATAATACAGGTTCATTTATATACTTATATTTTTATATGTATTTAATATTATATACACTCATGCCCACCATTTGTCTAATGTAATCTGTGGACAACGGTGTTGGTTATGCCTGTAGTAACACATCTTGTAATAAATATTAAGTCTAGTAATATTTAGGTATAATTGTTTGTCGTCTCAAATAAATAAAAATAAAATAATGAACATGTACCTATTATTTGCATTTACTATTATTACATTGTGGAATACAATAAACGATTGAGTATTATGAGAGTATAAAAAATTACAATAAATCTAGAAGATGTATACTATATAGTCCTCTATAAAAGTAGTAGAAAATGCAACTCTTTTAATATCACTAAGCCTTGGCATTCAACTTGAGAAAGCAATAACGACTAGGTGAATAAAAACACTTAAGTACGTATTCCTGCACTTCTGTTAACTACCGTCTTGGCGACATAAAATTTATGAACCGCGAATATTCTAAAAGTACATTTAGTTATGATCAACATACCAACGCAAAAAAACCTGATATTTAAAACAGTCCTGTTTAAAAAAACGTCTGAATTAACTCTGTGATCGTCTCTATCAGTGCATTTTAGTAAATAATCTAATAAAACGTTCTCAAAATCACTCCACGGGATGCTTATATCAAAATCTACCTTAGTAAAGTAATAAAAGTCCTCGGCGCGTCATAAGTTATGGAAAAACATGTAAACATGCGGGTAACATTCCGGCGCGCGAACGTTTACCCCTAGACGCGTCTAAAAATTAGGGTGACAAATTTTATCTTCCTCATGAGATAATTTTATTACACTCTCGCAAGATTGCCTCCGGCTAGAGCGTACACCGTGTTATTGCGTTTTTATTAGACGACCCACAAATGTCTACGAAAGGTATCATATTTTTCTGAATAATGTGCTGGAGACAGGTAGCCGATAAGTTTCCACCTCTTGGGGTAGGAAAATTGCTTTGAATGAATCTTTACTTTATTTGACAATTACATATTTGTTCCGGGTCTGGGTGTTCTACACTTAGTATAAAAGAATGTATTGACAAAAAAAAGTTCCCATAATATAAACTTGACTTAGTTTGGGGCTAGATAGCGCTGTGTGAAATGTTCAGCATTATTTTTTTATTATTTATAAATCTGAGTTAGTTTTTGCTCCAGCGTACTTAGCAAATTGGCTGGAACTGGAAATCTGAACATTTCGAAAGGGTATTTAATCATTCCGGCGTCGGTAGCGGTATTAGAGACGATGTTAAACAAACAAACTTTTTA
This sequence comes from Philereme transversata, assembly GCA_963924445.1. Taxonomy (NCBI): domain Eukaryota; kingdom Metazoa; phylum Arthropoda; class Insecta; order Lepidoptera; family Geometridae; genus Philereme; species Philereme transversata. Next base: position 15,178,588 of record OZ004353.1, read on the forward strand.
GTTTTCAGTGAAAGAGTTAATGATTTTGCTACTATTTGTATACAGTCTAAAATTCATTACGAAATAGACACGGAAGAGTCATTCATCACTGGCTCATTCCGATCCGGAATTAGAGTTAACACTACCACGAGGCCAGAAACAAATTTTTGTAGGTAAGTTTTTATTTGTGACATTAGCACAACTGATGCAAATAGCGAGACGTTTATTAAACAACAAAGTATTACCTAGAAGAATGTTTGACGACCTCCGTGGTGCAATGGGCGTATAGCCGGCTGAGACACAGGAGGTAGCGGGTTCGATTCCCGCCGCGGAACAAATGTTTGCAAGATCTACAGATATTTGTTCTGGGTTTGGTTGTTTCTCTATATATAATATTTATATAATATATATACATATATATATGTATATAAGTATACATTAAAAAAAAATGTATATAAGTATTCTATCAGTTATCTGGTTCCCATAGTACAAGCTCTGCTTAGTTTGGGGCTAGATAGCGCTGTGTGAAATGTCCAGAAATATTTATTTATGTATCACTGAATTAAATTTAGACCAACATTTGTATTGTGTATGCGTAAAGGAGTATTTTTGATATATAAATTTTTCAATTATCGTTACTTTTAAGTCTTCAATAACACCATCATCGTTTTCTTTGATAGTGCCGAACAAGTTTTATTTTACGGGTACACAACAATAAGTGTGAGTTATATTGCTAGAGAATTTGCGTAGGTGTGAAAAAAACAGTATGTTATCTCCTCTGCGCGGAAGATGCGATATCGGTACAACAGACGAGAGACGTTCGGCTATTTTCGTGCTGGACTGTTTGCCGCGTAATATTTGCGCACTTATTTTCGGAATTATAAAATTCTTGAATACTGGTGCTGGAGTGTAGAAGCTTTCACCTCTAAATATTATTGTAACCTGTCTCGCACATCACTCCGCCACCAGCTTTTGTAGTTCAAGTTTCATCGAATTTGTTTAATTTATTTTAACGAAACATTTGCCAGAGTTCGATTTATTTAGAAGACTGCTGTAGCAATAAACACTGGTTGTTGTGGTAGTGTGACTTGCTGAATGGTGATTCATTTTATTGACATTGATTTGACTGAAATAATGTTTTGACCCAGCGTGCAAAGAAGTTTTTATTATATCCTTGGTTTAACGCAAGGTTATAAAAATGTTAAGATAGTTTTGAGGCCAAAGCGGCTGTTTACAGAAAAGCAAGGTTTACAGTACCGTCATCAAGGTTGAAACAAATCTCTCGGTGAAATCCAGACGATGAGCAAAAATAGCTTCTACGTTATTTTTAGAAATTACCTAAATGCATTTTATGAGGCATTGGCACGTAATAATAATATTCAGTAGGATTGCGAATGATAATCTAAAAATTCATAGATCTAAAGTAATTTATGTCACATGTAATTCATAACTCGGTGAATGCTCTCGCGGTCAGTTATTTCAAGAGGCGAAGTCATAGTGAAAGCGTAACCGAACTTTGTTAGTGTCATGTCAGGCCAAATGATTAGACGAAGAAAACAATACGGATATTTAGTAGCGTTTATTAGTGGTTATGAAGCAATGGCGAGAGGTGTGTGTGTACCTGGTGCGGCGTTTCGTGCGAGCGGCCTGGGTGCCGGACTCTGACTGAGGGCGGCAGAGTAGTCGCCCGCCCACGATCTGCGCCGGAGCACAAAAATCACCTGTAATGTTTCAATGTTTTCTGCGATGATTCTATCGACACGTGCTTTTCATGATTGATTCGTGCGTAAACATTGATGATACATTTTGTGCTTTCTTCGAATCATTTTGTGGATGCGTTTCGTCTAAGTTGGTATCTTTTTAATCTGCTTCATTATACTTATTTAAACTATTTTTATGAAATGAAAACTTTTAACATTCATTAAATTAATCTGCATATTAATCTTGTATTTCACAATTAATCTCATATTTTCACCATGGTCCTTTGCATCTGTGTCAACAAATCTATGGGTACAGATTGAAACATGATTGTTCAAACATACCTGATAAAAATAAACAGAACAGTAGCCTGTATTTGTAGTATCCTTGAACTTAAACTCACTCACTATTGTCACAACAGGTATTGTACCTTCGGCTTCCAGTCAACGAATGAGCGAATTCAACACGAATATTCTCACCGGATTTTTTCTTAGTTTACATTGAGTATTTATAGTTCGCTTTATAAACGTGGACAAATAAAAATTATAGGTAGTCTGCTCTTGTATAGAGACCATAATTATTGCCAAGGCCATTGAACTCTATTCACCCAAAAAAGATTTCCAGTAAACAAAAATGTAAATTACTTCAGTTCCTGAGAAATTCGTGGTCGGGGAGGCAGCATTTGCGATCTATACTTATCTACTTATCTAGATGTTATGTGTACAAAGGTATTTATCAATTTGCAAAGCCACTAATTGAAATTTTCCTATCTTTAGAATACGGTGACGAGCAATCTTCCAGATTTTATACAAAGGAAACAATAATCAAACGTTGCTTCAAAATTAAAAAGCGAGTAACTTCTATGAGACAGAAATAGTTGAACAGGTGGTGTCTGCACCTACATTCCTACTTGCAATGTACCTACCTAAAATAGTGCATGTGTAATGTGTTTCAGGGTCATCGTGATGCATCGGTGAGATATGAATCATGATGACATGCAGTTGTTCTCTTTGACAGATGTATTGAGCTGAAATCGGTTAGCCAACTGGGCAGACATCAATAAATTAGTGAACCTATACCTGTCAGACTGAAGTTTCTACTAATTATGACTATTTAATAAAAAATAATAAATAAATAAATATTGCTGGACATTTCACACAGCGCTATCTAGCCCCAAACTAAGCAGAGCTTGTACTATGGGAACCAGATAACTGATAGAATACTTATATTATTTTTTTTTGTAAATACTTACTTATAATATATAGAAAAACAACCAGACCCGAAACAAATATCTGTAGATCATGAAAACATTTGTTCCGCGGCGGGAATCGAACCCACTACCTCCTGAGTCTCAGCCGGCTATTCGCCCACTGCGCCACGGAGGTCGTCGAAAAAAAATAATATTTAATATATTATGTATATTATATAAATATTTTATGTATTTCGTTTATATAAGCGTATTATTATTAATAGTAATTTTTGTAACATTATTTTTTGAAACCTAAGCTAAAGTTGTTTTAACTCTTTATTTTCTGGTATTACCACTTTCCCCACACCACACAAAGGTTAGCTGGAAGAGCATTAAGTTCGCGATATTTGTTTTTTTAGCGCAATATGAAATTTTCTAATCTAATCTATAACTAGTACAAGTACTTACTATACTAACTTTACTTTCGAATGTTTTTCCTGAAGACTACAATCCGGATCTCTCTGTGGTAAGGGTCAATAGGTTTTCTAGATCTTTGTCATCTATCTTAGACCACATCATCGCTTACCAACAGGTGATATTGTGGTCAAACAAAAAAATATATATAATTTTGAAACTATAATTGGCTTTACGAAAATTGCGACGCACCTTTAGTTACGGGGAGGTATATTTTTATTTTTCTTTATTAAGGACAATTACAAACAAACAAACAATTATACAATTAGGTTACTTAATGCTAATTGATCGAGCAAAGCGAGATCTCTAAGTCAACTTGGGCAAATCGGCGTTGTATGTTTGTTTGTCCGAGGATAACTTTCGAAGCGTTTATCCGATCATCGTGAAATTTGGTATATAGGTAGGTAATGATAGCACAATTTTGGTGTGACTCAATGAGCTTAAAATTTGGGGGGGGGGTTGTTGAGATATTGGGGTTCAAGAAGGGTAAAAAAAATGAATATGAGACTATTAGGTCAAGTGAGACGTCAAATTAAAGGTCTTCATTAGTACATTTCGACCTCGATTTTAATTTTAGTAAAGTTTTTGTAGTTTTTGAGTTATTACCATAATAAAAACTAAACTTTGACAAAATTTACAGGGTACACCAGTGACCCCACAGTGCTGTAATTTGGTATGCGTGTAGCTATTACAAATATAGGCAAAAGTCTGAAATCTAGAATAACTGCAATTTGTACCCCAAAAAAGGGTAACCAAATTACATGAACTCCCGTTACCTGTAATTTGAATGAAACTGTAGGTCAAGTTAGTTGGTTTTCGTGGCACTATCTTGATAATCAAAGATTAGAAATACATTTTTTATGGTAGACTCGCGAGATCTCAGTTCGGGGCGAACCACTAGTACTAAATAAGGTTCTTTGTGTATAATCAGCTCCGGTGTCCACAGATTGGGTTGACAAATTATAAGGGCATAAAAAGTGCTAATGCATGCTTAAGAAACAAGACATATAATATATATATAATCTCTACAACTTCACCCCACTTGGAATGCATTTCCTTATGTAAATAATATAAAATCGATAGACCTGAACCGTAACATCCCGTTTGCATCACAGCAGGGCCACGTCTTCGAAGACCCCCTTGTCAATGTGTCACAAACAGATTTCTTCGACGCTAATTGAACGTCTAATTGGTTACAATTACTCGGTGCAACTGACAATGAAATTGAGATGTTCGATGTCGGAATTGTATTATGTTGTGTTTTATCATAGCCTCAATTAGGTATAGCCCCGATTAGTGTTAAAATTTCCTGAAACAATTTTGGAATCTAATTGATACTGAGTTGGAAAAGCTTGTACAGTTAGAATGAAATAATTGATTCCGACAACAAAAGATGTCAGAGAGCCAATGTTTGGAAAACATAAAACGAAAAGAACTAAGATAAAAACCAATCTCTATACTCCTAACTTTATTTACGTATGCTTATGGTTTCAAATAAATATTTATTTATTTAGAGAAACCAACGGCGATACAATTTGTATGGACAAAATAAATTCGAACGAAACGTAAGGCTAATAACATGTTTCTACGTTTGAACATGTAAAGAAAGATGTCAGGAACATAAAAAAACAGCCACAGCTGTTAGCCTATTTTAGAGTTACAATCAAAATAGTATTAGTAGGTTGTACACTGCACCTATAATGAAAGGAATTTAATGTGTAAATCTTAAATCTAATCATTAGATAATTATAACACCTTCATGTATGATTTTTTCTTTCGAAATTATAGCAATTTTGCAGGCCATATTTAAACATAAATATCTTGTTTTACAAACCCGGTCAAGTACAAGTGAGACTCGCGCACCTAAAGTTCCGTGCCTTACTATATTTAAGTTAATTTAGTTGATTGACCGAAGCGAGATCTCCAAATCAACTTGGGCAAATTGGCGTTGTATGTATGTATGTATGTTTGTTTGTCCGAGGATAACTTTCGAAGCGTTTATCCGATCATCGTGAAATTTGGTATATAGGTAGGTAATGATGGCACAATTTTGGTGTGACTTAATGAGCTAAAAATTTTGGGGGGTTGTTGAGATATTTGGGTTCAAGAGGGGTAAAAAAATGAAAATGAGACTATTAGGTCAAGTGAGACGTCAAATTAAAGCTCTTCATCAGTACATTTCGACCTCGTTTTTACTTTTAGTAAAGTTTTTGTAGTTTTTGAGTTATTAGCCATAATAAAAACTAAACTTTGACAAAATTCACAGGGTACACCAGTGACCCCACAGTACTGTAATTTGGTATGCGTGTAGCTTATGTATCACAAATATAGGCAAAAGTCTGAAATCTAGAATAACTGCAATTTGTATCCCAAAAAAGAGTACCTACCAATTAACATGATTATCTGTAATTTGATTGAAACTGTAGGTCAAGTTAGGTGGTTTTTATTTCGTGGCACTATTTTGATAGTCAAAGATTACGAATAATATTTTTTTGTTTTTATGGTAGACTCGCGAGATCTCAGTTCGGGGCGAACCACTAGTTAAGTAAACATTTATTTATGAAAAAAAAAGTGTAAGTACTCACGCGATTTTATAAAAAGTCGTCCAGTCTTTTTTGAGTACAGAAGATGTCATCCTCGTGCGATTTTCAGCGTAAATGAGGTGCCTCTAGAGATGTCCTATCTTTAGATTCCATTAGACACTTCTTTCTGGGAAACCTATATTATACCTAGCATATCGTTGCTCTACTCTCAAAGGTTTGACCAGCACGCCCAGTAACTACCTAGACCCTAGTCTACCAAACCGTTCCGTTAGATAGTCCCAACTATGAGACAGAGGTCAGTCGATGAGAAAGAGTCAGTATTTGACAAGCGTGTCTATGTAGACATGTAACGACATGTGGCTCCAAGTGGCTATGAAAATCTATAGGGGAGGTAAAGTTCAGCAGTGGATGCCCTATCGCTAATAAGGTAAAAATGTGAGAGTTTATATGATCATTTTTTTTTTTATAAATTATAGGCTAGCGTTTGACCACTATCTCGCCTGATGGTAAGCGATGATGCAGTCTACGATGGTACACGCTTATTTGTTTGTTTCTCAATCACGTCGCAACGGCCGAACTGATTTCGGTAAAATTTGGTATATACCTAGATTGTAACCTGGATTACCACATAGACTACCTTTTATCCCATAAATGCAACAGCGAGTTTGGTTTTATTTCTAGATTACCCACACATTTAGTAGTGTAACGCGTACGAAGTCGCGGGCAACAGCTAGTCGCTAATAAGGTGAGGGTGAGGTGTTGAGAACTTAGACAGCATATAATATTATCCTACGTCACATATAGTCCTACGTTTTGATGTTACGAAAAGTAACGAAATCAAAATAATTGGTCAAATGCGTGTCGGACCACGCACAGATGGGTTATCTTATAAAGTTTAATGTTGGATTAACGTGTGTAATTCTTAATCAATTGAGATACCGCATGTAATCATCAAATACAAACTCGTTAGACACGGTCTTGTAGCCCACCGTGTGGGTTTCATGCTCGAAGAGTACTTTGAAAGCATCCAGAGAATCAAAATATAAAGGCATGGGCTTAAAGTCACCTCTCAAAAACTTTTTGCCTCAGCAGGCTCTCTGAGACGACTGCGGAACTTTCTCCCAACTACCACCAAAATTTCACTTGCACAATCCCTTCTTCTACCTGTGTTGGACTACGCGGATTTTTGCTACCTAGATCTGACAGAAGAGCAGCTAGATAAGCTTGAGCGTCTCCAGTCTCATTCTCCAAGCATCAGGTTTATATTTGGGTTGCGCAAATATGACCATGTTTCCCCTTATCGCATCATTCTCAAGTGGCTCCTTAGTCACCTTCACCGTGATTCTGATATTCTGTCTCTTCTCTATTCTATTCTATTCAATTCTTTCTCCCCTTGCTATCTTAAAGAGAGGTTTGCTTATTCTTCCAATACTTTTTCTCTCAGGTAATCGGAAAACTTATTCCTCAAAACACCCGTACACTCTAGTTCCTTCTACGGGAAATCATTAGACTGTCAAGCAATGCGCCTGTGGAATGCTTTGCCTGTGTAAATTAGACGGGCTCCTTCACAGCACTCTTTTAAGCTGAGATTAAAGCAGCATTACCTTAATGCCTAACTTTCTTGTCATTTGAGTTACCTATTTATATATTGTATTTATTCTCGTTTTAGAATATTTGTAAGATTTAGGTTATTAGTTAAGTCTATCTTTGGGTATTTATTTATGTATTAGGATTATAAGTACAGTTTGTATTAAGTAGATATATAAGAATTTATATAAGTATAATATTTATATTTTTTATTTCTTTCATTTGTAAATATACTCGATGCACCGCTGTCCATTACTGCTTCGATCATTACTTTCCATCCAACAGTTGCCTGGAAGAAATCGCTTTCAGCGATAAGACCGCCCATATTTAGCATAAATTAGCTTTTTTAAGTATTCCGGGTGTACAATAAAGAATTATTCTATTCTATTCTATTCTATGGGCTGCCAAGAGTCTAGTCCGACAAATAATTTGATTAAAATATATGCCGTTTATTAAATCCATAATGAGCAATAATGTTGTCGAACCCCAACCGCTAGTGATGCTACAGCATAGATTTTAACAAAAGAGTGATTCTATTTAGCTCAATTACAGTTAAAAAAAAATTCATTACGTCCAACTCTTTATCTTGCATTAACTCGATGACTCAAGCAGTCGTCAGATCAACTGTTCATTTTTCACGTCACTATTTACTTTCAAACGACAAAAATATTAATTGAATTATTTGTCCCTTTATTGTTTATTGTACCTCAAGCAGGCTTTATTGGAAATTCTATATTAAACTCAGGCGGGTTCAACAGAAAAGCTATTTAGTCATTCTTATTTGCTTTCACTTTATCAGAAACGTTTTTGTTGCCTGCCTGGTCAATACTATTCTTTGCCCCACATGGGCAATAAAAAGATTTATTAATTTCGACTATGGTATATTTACAGATTTTTTTTATTTTTTATGCATTTGTTCAAGTACTAGGTACATGTATAATTTTAATAGTAACTATTTTAAATCTATAGGGGTTATTTTTACCGTGACAATAAAACTAAGGCAATACCACTGGTAATCATTTTATTCAACTCATTAATTGTACTATGATAAATATATATCTATACAAAATTAAATATAGTTTTACTACACTTAATTTAAATAACATTTTACGCCATGAATATTAAAATATTTAGTTGTGGATTCTAAGAATTAATCAAGCGAAATAATTTTACATTTACCCAGCTCTTAAAAATGTACAATATTTCGCTAGAGAAGTAAATAAACGATACAATAAATATAAATCATACAAGAAATAAATAGGTACAGTCTTAAGACATTGCCTAGATTAAAATGTAAGGTCTAGATACAGGGGTGTTCAAATTTATAAATACAATACCAACGAAATATAGTTAAATCACAGATCATTGAAGGAAACATTTGAGTAAACAGAGAAATGATAACAGTTAACAACGATACAATCCTATCTGATTATGTACACATAGCTTATAACGATTGAATAACATCTAAGAATTGAAGATATTTTGACACGTAGAGTATGTAAATTCTTCCTTACGATAGTTTATATAGATTAGAACGTGGTATGGAGCGGAATTATATCTAGTTTTGGTACGTTGCGGATATGCTGAGTTGTTGGTTCACTCCTGTTGTCTGTCGTCTTCCACGCCGTTGGCCTTCACTTCTTTGGGAAGAGTCGACTGAAAAAGTAATAAAATATTAAACTCTTCATAAAGTATATATGTCATAAATATCTCTTTTAGGTAGTTAGGCAAGCAAATTTTAAATATTCAGATAAAATGTACGAGTATCCTTTCATTTACACCCGTGTCTCTTCTGAAGAAATAAGTTATGAATATTTAGGTAGGGTCATTTCAGACTACCTATGTTCCACAATGTTCAACATTATCTTCGAACTTATGTATCAAAATGGGCCGAAGATCTTATTTTAGATTCTCAAAATATCCATATAGAATCAGAAGCAAGGAAAAAAAAGCTTATATTTCCATGTTACTCGGATCATCGGAATTAAAGCTTTTTTTCCTTGCTTCTGATTCTGATGAATGAGTAGGCAATGATGATGTGTTTTTCCTTTTCGTATTTTCTGTTATGAGTTGTACGTACCTCGAACGGCATGAGGAACATATTGTTGTCAGAGCGACGACCGAAACGAAGACGCATCGAGGGAGCGCGCGCAGACCGATCTTGTTCCTGCACATAAAGTACCAATTATTATTGAGAAATATTGTTCAAGATACCTACGACATAAATATTAATATCCATTGCAAACTCATGTTCGAATATGGGGCTTCGGTTATGAACTTCGAACCCAGTTTAGGCTTTAGGTACTAGAGAGCTATCGTTAAAACGAAATAGGGCTGATGATAAATGATAAAGGGGCATTTTGTGTAGTCTTATCGACCTAGTCAAATAGAATTGCTAGGAAAGTAAATTGTAAAAATTCAAATGACTAACCATGGCTCAAAACCTATGGTTAACTGGCTGACTATCCACTTATTAACTTCTGTAAACTCCTAGACTGCTATGGAAATCACCAGTGTCATTGTATATTCATAAAATTCAAACAACCTACGCTCATCAATCTAACAAAAGAAAGTTACTTTACAAAGGCAAATTGAAAGGGAAAAATAGACCTGTAGCACGGATATGCCAAATCAGCTGTTACTTTTCCCAAGGCGTTTCATCCGATTGCTAACAAAAAAGGGGACATTCGTCACAAATCACTGCGAGTCGTAAAGAATGTTGGAACAGAACAGATTTTGCAAGCAGAAGAGACACTAGAGATGTCAGTTAGAGTGAGTTGTCAAGGCCTCTACACACCAAAGATACCGGCCCGGCGCGGGCAGCACAACCCACCGGATTAGGGCCGGCAGAACTTTGCCAGTAGCATGAGAGACGCGGCATCTGCGGCATATCCCGTTTGAAGTTCTACTCGATGAAAGCCGGCGTGCAATATTTCAAAATAAGCCCAGCTGGTTGTGCCGCTGGGACGTCAGCTTTGTTGTGCCCTTCACATTGTCACGTAGTCGATCGTAACACGGTGGCCACTGCTTCGAGAAATCCTTGAGGCACCCAACTCCGAGTAAGATGGGTGATGGTGATGGAGACTTGGCCAACATGAAAGCACACAAGGCGAAACCCAGCGATCAGGAAGCAGTTACTCCCAGAGTTGATGCCAGGGCAATGAGTTTAAAGCCTGAGGCCCGCAGAATCACAAGAAAATGCTGATGACAGCCCTTGCTATCCCACGTTTACTCAATCCTTAATAATTTCTGAATAACTTACACGTTTCAATACTAGGAATGTGAGCTTAATGTGTTTAGTTTTATTTAATCCAGTGTGAATATAGTACGGCGTATATATGATATCGTGTGACTGCGGTAAATGCTACATTGGTGAAACAAAGCGAAACGTATCTACCAGGTTGACTGAACACATACGTGCAATGAAGAATGTCTACTCCAACAGTTCTGCAGTGGCGGAACATGCCCTAGATTCTGATTCGACGCACTACATACGTTTCGACAAGGCCCGGGTCTTAGCGAGAAGTTCTTCGTTCCTCGCAAGATCCGAGAGGCGATAGAAATAAGTCGTGTGCCGAACTTTAACAGAGATAGAGGATGGGTTCTACCGCTAGCCTGGAGGCCATGCCTTCATGATGCAAGCGACAGAAAAGTGAGTGAACCTGGTAGAGACATAATTAGTGGTGTGTGTTTGCCTGTACCGAGAACTACCAAGGAGAGTAACAGTGATGATAATGATGATGATGCAGCCTGTCAACGCGCTGGGCCATCGTTGAATCAATCGTCAATCGTTGACGGGCGTGGTGGTGGGACCACGCCCGTCTACTCACACGCAGAGAGCTGCAGCGCACAGTGCGAGGCGAGACGTTATTCGGAGCGGATCACACTCACCCTGATGAAGGTTCACGAATTGAACCGAAATTTTGTCGGGTGAAACACCGATAAGACGGTACGTGATAAATCCCGTATTTATAATAATGAATGAATATTGCAATTTATTTTTGGAACACTTGAAGTATTTTCTACTGTTTGTAAAGGCCATTTCTATTCTGTGTTAGTAGTGCCTTGTTTGGGGGAATAACTTCATTACAGGGGTTTACAGCGCATCCTACTTTACGATCGACGTGACACCTTGAGATGAGACGTCTGTGAGTTTTATTACAACTGTATAGTTACGCTATTTATTTATTTAGCTCTTGTCAACTTTTCAATTTGATGAAAAACTACGGACAAAATATATGTAATTAAAGCAAAGAATATCTGCATAATTTTTTAATAGCAGTTTGGCACTTTGTGCTTATATTGATAAGAACCGAATGTTGGGTAAATTAAACATGTCTAAGTTATTTGTTGATAATTTCAGACAGCTCATTTAAAAAAAATCGTTATATAAACCAATTAAAATACCACAGATGATAATATTGAATGTAATAAGATTATGATGGTTTATGATTTAGGAGTATACATGCAGGTGAGGCATTCTACAGAGACGTGTCTCGCTATTTACATAATTCATGCAGCGAGTAGGATAAGACTCATCTTTGTAGAATGCATAGGAGGTATCATTCGAATGCTAACTTCTTTAGGAAAGATGTGGGGCACAGCCTGCTCGTCAGATCGGCGACCGAAACGCAGGCGGACGGGGTTACGGACGTCCCGGGATAACATCTCATCCAACTGGGCTAATTCGTCAGACTGAAACAAACAAAAAGCGTGCGTCCGCACGTAAGAAGATATACTTCTTTAGCGTGAATAAATATATAATAGTTATGTCATTTGCAAATCAGTTGGATAACTTCAGATCGTATAAACATCATGGCGCGCGCATCTTCCGTCACATGCTGAAAATACACTGATCTGTTTCTCCCAAAGTCCCAATTCGCCAAAAGAAGTATAATTTCAATAATTTATTTTTTTGTATGTATATGATTACAAGATTTGCTTATCAGCAGCGAAACTAAATAAGTATCTTACTTGAAAAAACCTTAGACAGTAAGAGAAAAGAATTAATTCTCACGCTCATGTTCGTTGTCACTTACGTTGTCGTGGGAACATTCTCAGATCGTATCGTAACTATGAAGCAAGCAAACGAAGATATACCAGTATAGTCAGAAAGTTCAAAAATACGAGCCAACCTTTTATGTTCCATATGTTACATGAATAAAATAATCAACACCATCCATTTCAAGAAAAAGATGGTATTACCAATCATCCTATACATTTACTTAGAAAACTTTCGTGATTGATTTCAATCATTATTATAAATACGGGATTTATCACGTACCGTTTTATCGGTGTTTCAACCGACAATGTTTCGGTTCAATTCGTGAACCTTCATCAGGGTGAGTGCGATCCGCTACTCTACTCTATCGCGGCCGTCTACTCCCGCGCAGAAGGCTGTGGCGTGTAGTGCGAGGCGATACGTTATTCGGAGCAGATCGTACTCACTCTGATGAAGGTTCACGAATTGAACCGAAACATTGTCTTTCGAAACACCGATAAATCTTTCACCGATAAGTCTTTCGATACACGTAATAAATCCCGTATTTATAATAAATATTATACATTTCCATTCACAATTTTCGTGAATAAGCAATCCTAGGTACCAACGGTACCAACTCTAGGTCTTAGTTGATCTATTACTTGTATTTCAGGCTCGTTTAAATGCTTACCTCTTGAGGAAAGATATGGGGAACGGCATGTTCGTCAGAGCGGCGGCCGAAGCGCAGGCGCACAGGAGTACGCACGTCACGGAGAGACAGTAGCTCCTCCAGCTCATCCACCTAAAGAAGTAACTTCGTAAGAACTAGTGGTCAACGCTGACGCCGCAATATTTATGCCTTCGCCAACATATCGACAAAGGAGTCAAAATATTTTAATGTGATGCTACTACACTTAACCATAGGTGATTTGTTATGAACAAAGCCCAGCAATGCCAAGAACACTTTGTCATCTTATCCACCTAAAATGATATCATGTTCATACATTTTTAGATCAGTCCACTGGCCACATCTTCTTATTTACTTATAACTGGCTAAAGTTCACCAGTACATACACCAAAGAACGTCGTACTATTTAAAATAGCAATCATCAATGTTAGCTAAGAGAATCGCAATAGTCCTGCGAAAACGAAATATAGCTGTAAATACCCGACTAATAGAACATGGAACTTTGAAAGGACTTTGTAAAATTGGGGATGAAAGGGTTTAAAAGTTAGCAAAATTAACTTATATGATGTGAATTGCAAGTCACACATTTTTTTAAATAAAATTATGTTAACTTATAAACAACGTAACTGTCTGAAGCTTGCTATGTACAATAAGCTTCCGTTGAAATAACACGACTTCCTTTGAAAGGATTTAAACTCGAAACTAAAAACGTTCTTAGGAAACCACCATTTTTATCATTTAATATTTTTTTTATGGGAGACTCGCGTGATCTCAGTTTGGGGTGAACCACTAGTTATTTAGACTAAGTGTTTTTTTCTCCTTTCCATCTAAATGTTTCATGAATAAAAAGTTTATTTTTTCCAAAATTTAGCTAGCAAATTCCAATGACCCCGACACTAACATTTATTCCACTTATTATGAGTAACAGATAACGAAATGAGAATCTGTCCGTTACGTAACATCGAATTACACAGAGCCCAGCCGCTTATGAAATTACCGAGTAATTCACTCAAAAGAAGCTATTGTTTACTATCTACGTAAGGAACAATTAAGATTTGTCCAAAAGATTATCCACCTACGGTGGCGCCCACCCCGCGATCCCCGAAATATGAGAGGTCTTACAATTATGATAGAAATCTTTGATAAGGGAGTAAAAGGATCGTGGAATTAATTTTTCACTTCACCTAACTGTATCTCAACTTTCAAAACTTGCAAATTAGGAATAACCAAGTTATGATTTTGTCTTATGTTTTAACCAACTTACCTTATGATTTAATAGATTGAAACTTGATTTACACCCTAGAAATGAAACAATTTTTTCCCAGCATTCAATTTGTCGATTGGTGCGATGTTTGCTAAAACCAATTCTATTGTACTCAGCCTCTTTCAATTAGTGAAAATAATTGGCAAAATTTTGCAAGAGCATCATGTAGTTGTAGTGCAAAATATGTAGATTTTTTCAAATGTGTATAATAATTATCTGTTTACTGATTTTAAAGCATTATAACCGTATCCCAATAAACTGTACAACAATTAGGCCTATTTACTCGTGTCTTTAGAAATAAAACGTCGGCAGAAATTATAAACTCCTTCAAGCTACAATTCTGTTATATTTTACCTGTATGTTCAAAATTAAACTCGTTGATTCGAATCATTTCTACTTTAGAATTTCGTGCCTTTGGAAGTTAAGTGTCAAAAGTTCTACACCTACATAAAATATGTAAACGGTATTTGATGGCTAGACCTTTGCATAAGCGTAAACGTAAGTAGGTAATATTAAGATGGTCTTTATGTCACAAGTTTTATAAATCCAATATATTTTCCTTGTCCTTACAAAAGGCTGAAATCATATTGATTGAATAAGTGGGTCAAATAAGTAATACCTATTTATGAGCGACCGCGTGATTTTGGCTTTACTTGACGTGGTTTGGTCAACATGGCCGCTCCGTATAAACTACACGTCGTCAACTGTAACATTTTCGGTTGTATAGATAATGAAGTAGGTATTGTCTACATGGATTCGCAGTTATCTCTATTTCGTATAAGAATAATATAGACGTTAACAAGAAAGGTGTAACCTACATTTTCGACCAGTTGATGAGGTATCATTTTCATTCATAGACAAGGAAAGGCTTTCTATACACAATACCTACTATTTGTTATTCCATGGTAGAGATACAATCAATTTTCATAATACAACGTTATTATTCAAAAAGCCGATGTATGTCAATGACGACCTCCGTAGCGCAGTGGGCGAATAGGCAACTGAGATGCAGGAGGTAGCGGGTTCGATTCCCGCCGCGGAACAAAAATGTTTGCATGATATACAGATATTTGTTTCGGGTCTGGATGTTTTTCTATATATTATAAGTATGAATTTACAAAAAAAGGTATATAAGTAAAAAAAGTATATTCTATCAATTATCTGGTTCCCATAGTACAAGCTCTGCTTAGTTTGGGGCTAGATAGCGCTATGTGAAATGTCCTGCAATATTTATTTATATTTATTTATTTATGTAACTCTGAATTTATGTATACCATCAATTTCGCTAATCTTTCTCCTATTTCTTCCTCAAGTTTTGGACAGTGTGAAAGACAACCAAACCCAAATGGAGTTCTTATCACGAAATTGCAGCTTAGCTTATCATGCATATCTTATTACGCGACCATTTAAAGAACTAACGGTTGAAAATGAATGATGTTGATCTTAGAACATAAATACTAGCGCCTAAACAAAGATACTTTTAAGTCAAATAGACTGTTAAGTTTACTAAGTGACTTACAGGTGGCTGAGGAGGCATATCCGGGTCGGACCGGCGTCCGAAGCGCAGACGGCGGGACGGCGAGCGCACCGACTTGCGAGCCAGCGCGTGCCCGCCCAGCGCATCATGCTGGGCCAGTAATGCATAGAGCCCGCCTAGCGCGTCCCAACTGTTGCGGTTGTCCGTTGATGCAGATGCTGAAAGGCCATACACGTGAGAGTTTCTGTAGCAGTACTGTTCCAAGAAACAAAATTAAGTTGCATGACAAAGTTAAAGGTCTTTTTCTGGAGCATTTTATTTTGCCGGATAAATCGCTTAAATTTACAAAAAAGAGTAGAAGTAGAGGCCAGCTTGTGTATAGCAAAATTCATTCTCATTATATGAAAAATAAACATTAACAAGTAAAACATACAGTTGAAACAACGTTGAAATTAAATTGAGAATTCACGTAAACTACAATAAACTTGGAATGTTCAAAATTGTAATCACTATTGGAGTGCAACCACAATGCTTAAACTACACAATTAACGTTAAACATAACTTAATATTAAGTTGTCTTGGTAACTTTTACTGAGACTTTTACAAGGCTTTTGGGAAACAAAGACAATGTTCCCTGCAAATAATCGAAAAACAACAAATACCCTGTTAAAAATGAAACGCGAGGATCTAAGGATGATGGTGGGAATCATCACAGGACACTGCGAACTTAACCATCACCTCTTGAAGACCGGGGCCACGGACAGTGGGCTTTGTCACGCATGTCTTCAGGAGGAAAAGACGGTGGAGCACGTGATGCTTCACTATACGGCCACGAGCGATATCAGACTGAGGACGGGTCTGCAAGAGCTCATCGAATCCTCATCCGCTAACACAACGGCATCCACAGGGATCTTGGAAAGCTGCATCCATCAACCCAAAATTCTGCTCCGTTACTTCAAGGAGCTAGGATGGCTGGGGTCAGGTTAGAAGGGGGTAATGCACAATACACCCCAATGCGGGACGTCAGTGTAGATCTTATTCCCCCCACCCTAGGATTAGAAGGCTTTTGGGATTCAAAACAAAAGTTACTAAAACTTATCTGTGTAATAAACAAGCAAATGATTCGCTTGTTAAACCTTTATCGAGTACTACAAAGGTACCCCCCCCCCCTACTCGAGATTAATCGGTATCTAAAGGAATGGAAGAATGATTACTTAGTTGAGCTTGAGAAAAATCAAATATATTGAAAACCATTACCCATTTAGTCCCTACCTTACATTTGTATTAGCATGAATATTCAGTAGCTTTTAATCCAAGTGTGATTTCATAAAATTTCGAAGTTCCTAATTTGAAGAGGACCCGGAAAATGAAACAGGGTGTTATGAAAATAAGGCTTCTAAAAAGCAGTCTATTTACAACAGTTGGGCACCGGAAACACGAGTTACGAAGAAGGGTGAATCAGGGCTTCGTTTCGACACAGAATGGGCACCGACCCGTGTAGTTGGGAACACATTTTGAAAACTTTTGTCATATTGCGAACTAACTATAATCATATATTTTTTTATGTTTGTTTGTTTTGTGGTGTACAATAAAGTGTTGTCATTCATTTAATAATTGCTTGAGCGGAATGAGATTTCCAAATCAACTTGGGCAGATTGGCGTTGTATGTATGTACGTATATTTGTTTGTCCGAGGATAACTTTCGAAGCGTTTATCCGATCATCGTGAAATTTGGTATATATGTGGATTAACACATAGGCTACCTTTTATCCCATAAATCAGATCCCATGGGATAAAAATGGGGTGTCATGTCAAATTGCAACAGCTGGTTTAGCTTTATTTCTAAGTGTAGGTAGGTAATAATGGCACAGTTTTGGTACGAGTATGACTCAATGAACTAAAAATTTGGGGGGGTTGTTGAGATATTGGGATTCAAGAAGCGTAAAAAAATGAAAATGAGACTATTAGGTCAAGTGAGACGTCAAATGAAATATCTTCATTAATAAAAACGTAACACAAAAAAAAGTAAAGTAAAGTTAGTAAAGTTATTGTAGTTTTTGAGTTATCAGCCATAATAAAAACTAAACTTTGACAAAATTCACAGGGTACACCAGTGAGCCCACAGTGCTGTAATTTAGTATGCGTGTAGCTTAAGTATCATAAATATAGGCAAAAGTCTGAAATTTAGAATAACGCAATTTGTACCCCAAAAAAGAGTAACTAATTAACATGAACTCCCGTTACCTGTTTTTTGAATGAAACTGTAGGTCAAGTAATTTGGGTATTTATTTCATGGCACTATTACAAATACATACATAGTCAAAGATTAAGGCCGGCTTGCACAACAATCCCTAAACGTATTTAGCAACTAAACATGTTTAAATTTTAATATTTGTATGATTTGACAACTCTTTAAATCATGTTTAGCTACTAAATACGTTTAGGCATAGTTGTGCGTGTCGCCCTAAGAATATTTGTTTTTGTGTTTTGGGAGACTCGCGAGATCACTAGTGTAGTAGGTATTTGAAAAGCAATAACCATTTTTGTTAGACACACTTCTAGTTATTTCAATATCTAGCATGCAGCTTGTAATCAGATCTGTAACGAATTAAGTTTGTTTCCAATTCGAATAAACAGAGACGACAAACTGAACCCGATAATCAGACTAAAGTTTTGAGCCATATCTAGCAGTCTTAATTAGCCTCTATTACAGGAAATTCTCGGATCGTAACATATTGTCAAAGTTCACGTCCCAAACTATACGCACAAGTTTCGTGCAGTTTCTCTAAACTTATAATAATGTTTGGGTTCCAAAACAATTTTGACAAAACAGGTAAACGTTAAACTTTCTTTCCTGTCTTGGTTCGTACGTGTCTACAGTAAAGATTCCAGGAAATGTGGAATGCGTATGCGTACACATTATAACTTCTCGGTCACAAGTTTGAAGGCTTTTACGAATGTTTCGGACATTCGCCAAAGATATAAAAATAAAGGGATTTTACGTAACATACGTCTTAGAAAATTGATGACGATTGAAAATTTCTTTTGATGGTTCAAAAGTACTTTTGTGAAACATTTTCCAAAGAGAATAGCATTCTTGAATTATGGTACCTCGAAAATAGTCAATAAATTACATCACATTACGTAATGTCTACTTTGCGTAATTTTTAAATCATCTATTTTTCGTACGAGATCATTATTTTACGTACCTACGCTGATAGTTACATAATGGGGTACCTATCAAATGTCACCTTTAATAACGTTCGCGAGGTTCAAAGGGGCTAAAAAGGTAAAAGGGGCCCATATCATAAATCATTTTTCATTCGTTTGACATCCCAATGTAGGACCTATTGTTGGTTCTGTATCTTCCAGAGAATCTATTATATCTTTGAGAGCATCATGTTGCTTACGAAATTGGCGCTTGTGAATTTAAAGGTGTACTCTAATAGGCGTGTAATGACCATATGGGATTCCTTGTTTAATAAATTACCTATATTAAAACGACAGCAACGATAACTCTGTACATACATAGATTGAATTAAATTACTCGAAGGAACTGTGAGGCTTGAACCTTACTAGAATAATAATTAAAGTTATTTATTTCTTAAACCACCACATATTTAACATGAAGTTGGTATAACACACTTAATAGATATATGTTAGAAAATATGTTTCATATATTTAGATAATTATTATAGTTTAAAACACTAGAATTAGATAAAAAGATAAAAATATTTATTGCCAAAAGAAAAATACATCTTTGATACCGGGTTACATGATCCAAGAACAAAAAAAAAATAAAGAGTTTGACAGCGAAACCCAAACTAAGCATGGAGCTTGTATCTTAGGCTTCTATATTGCAGCCAACAGAAGTAAGAGAGTTTATAATAATAGTAAAAATTAAAAAAAAATCAAAATCTTTTTATTCATTAAAATCACAAGAATCACTTTGAAACGTTAATTTTACTGCCTTTGCGACCAAGCCAGGAAAGAATGGCAAGAAACAACAACAGCAAGGCAAGGCAAGGAAACAAGGTTGGTTGTTCTTTTTAATGATCCTTGTAGAACATAACAATAAAGAAAATAAATTACGTCTAAATTGTAACATTTTTCCCCGAACTGGAGCAATTTCAATCACAAGCTTCTCTATCATCTAAATAATCCGATATGTTATAGTAGACTTTTTTATAAAGATTTTGTTTAATTAAATTTAAATTTGTTAATTGTCATTTTTTGTACATCCCTTGGACCTTTTGTACCTTGCTCTTTTAACGATTTACTAACGTTATGGAGTCTACAAGTGGCAACAGCAAGTTTATCTTTATTTCTAGTGTTAAAATTATGATTATCGCTAATTTTCTTAACAGATAATTGTTTGTGTATTGACAAGGGAATGCCATAATATTTATTTCTGAAGTAGGAAGGTTAATTAGGAATCTTCGGGCTAGTTTTGAAAAAATACATCTACTAGTACTTATATTTTTATGAAAAACACCGTTTTACTTATAATTTTTTGCCATCAAATGTATAACAGTTTCCGACATAGGTATATTTTTTCAACCAATAATATATATATTTTTATTACCATTTGGTCGAATGACATTGAAAGCGTAGCTGGGTGTCAACGGATGAGACTCGCAAGGAACCGGAAAGAATGGCGTAATAAAGAGGAGGCATATATCCAACAGTAGGTGCAGATGGCTGAGATGATGATGATGACCATCTGACAACATCGCATAAAGTTTAGATAAAACTGTAGGTTAGGTACAGTTTAGTCCAGTTCTTTCAAAACTGAAGATATATACTAGAAACACAAATTAATCTGTGTCAATTAAGATATAGCAACACTATACATACAATTCTATGAAACTTTTTTGCATTATGTACAAACGACAAAAAGTTTTAAAATGATTGCAAGCAACTATCAACAGATTTAAGTTATTACTCCGCGTAACTTGTAACATAATAGATTACGTGACGTCTCCACGCCGCGTTTAGATTAAGCGTTCTGTTTACATTCAAGATTACATTGTTAGTGTTAAGAGATCGACTAACCAACTGTTTGATGTACAGTCAGAGACATAATTTGATAAACAAATGGGGATTTTAACCTCAATAGGAAGAAAGACGACCTTATAAAGTTAGATATAGGCCGCACAAAATCGGACGCTCTTTAAATCTATGGGGAGGCATATGTTCAGAAATGGGCATGCTGTCTGAAATGATGATTATGATGATGTGACCCTGATAAATTTACGAGTATCAATCATAATTTAATTATGGATTACAAATATTCACTCTATATTGGTTCTATATTTAAAAAGGGTCTAAAATTAAATTTTGCTGTTATTCGCTCGAGGATCATGCCAATGCATTATTGCATGAATCTATTCTAAAACTATTTTATGTATTATTATTACTATGAGTTCTGACATTTATCATAATTTTGACATTATTATTATTATCGTATAAATTATACTCAAATATAATGTTTGTACGTTAAAATGGCGAAACCTAGTATAGTTCAACATTAAGCTTAACCATCTTTTGTACCTAGGTTTACAGACAATAAACTAATTATGAATTATGGTTGTGGTGCCTGGCCAATTAAAATTTGAAATTCTTAATTGTTGATGAACTCTTGTCGTTGATTGTACCTATTGTATACCTACCGGCTTTTAGGTAAACTACGTACATCAAATTGGAATTCATTATCAGAAGTTTATCATTCTCTTGAGGTGTTAAATATTTGTCTTCGCAATCCGAATAACTATTATGTGGTAAATGTTCAATTGTACATCAAGTTACCTTTAGATATATCTATAAAGGAACTTTATTCAAAGGTAAGATATAAATAAATAAATATAAATATTGCTGGACATTTCACGCAGCGCTATCTAGCCCCAAACTAAGCAGAGCTTGTACTATGGGAACTAGATGACTGATAGAATACTTATATACTTTTTTTTTGGTAAATACATACTTATAATATATAGAAAAACACCCAGACACGGAACAAATATCTGTAGATCATGCAAACATTTATTCCGTGACGGGAATCGAACCCGCTACCTCCTGCGTCTCAGTCAGCTATACGCCCACTGCGCCACGGAGGTCGTCAAAAACTAAATCATAAAAAGTAAACAAATCAAACTAAAAATCAATCTCAATAACAAACTTACCTATGGAAAAATAGACTTCTAATAGCAGCCCGCAACAATTTGTGAATCTTGAAATGTAATCCAATTCTCAGAAAAGTTAAATAAATCATAAAGCGGGCGGTTCGCATCAAAATCAAAATTTATTTATTCATTAAAATCATAAGGTATACTTTGAAACGTCAATTTTACTGTCTGTTCCTGTCCAAGCCAGGAAAGAAAGTCAAGAAACAAGGCTGGTTGTTCTTTTACCGGGATAGATGGCAATTATCTGATATTATCGGCGAGAGTTACCACTTAACATCAGGGGGGTTATCAGCTTGTTCCATCTCCATATAGTATGAAAAAAGGATTGTGTGGTTTTATGAAACCACGGTAAAAGTGAAACTTTGTTTCACATTATAGACATTTAAACTAAAAATTTTCGTTGACACTAGTCTATACACTACACAGTCAGCTGATGCGAACTATAGGCGCCGCCATATTGGCCTCGGGTTTTTTTTTTTTTTTTCGAATGGACTAATCTCGCTGTTGGCCTCTGAGGCCGTGACAGCTTAACCGAACTTTTGGCGAGCGCAGATGGCGCTCAGCCCAGTAAGTTTTTTAGGCAACTAGCGCAAGGGCACCACTTAGGTACGAACCTCGGCTTGGGCTGTTGCCGGGATGGGGATAGGAGAGAAACGCCCGGGTACATGTTTGTACCTCGTATAGGCGGCGACTGAAGGGATTCGTCGACCTCGCCGGCGAGATCGGTGCTTCTGTGAAGTGTTTGCTCTGTCTGATGTAGATGACTCACCTTCCGCATTAGCGGAGGTGATTTCGTCATCCGGGTCTCCGAGAACGTGTCTCGGACGACGGAGGATTTTGTTGGCAGGCGGATCCAACGGGTAGACCGGAATGGTGTGCACCAAAGGGTTCGGATGATTAGAGGCATGTTCATAAAACCGCTTGGAAGCGAGCTTCATGAACCTGGCTATTGATTCTAATTTCATATCGCGATGTAGATCGTTATTACGAAAATACCATGGCGAGCCTGAGGCTTTTCGCAAGAAGCGGTTTTGGATGACCTGAATGGCACCAACTTTAGAAGAGTGGGCAAATACTACAGAGGAGTATGTCATGATGGGGCGAATGCACGCTTTGTAAAGGGTCACCTTATTTTTAAGGGACATTTTACTTTTCGCGCCTAGTAGTGAGGACAGTCGTCCTAGGGTGAACTTTGCCTGATTGCACCTCTTAGTGATGTGCAACCTAAAGGAGAGACGCCTATCGAGGATGACACCCAAGTATTTGGCTGATGGGGCCCAGCGAATGGGCTTGCCAAATAAGGAGATCGGTTTGGGAGTGAGGTTTCTCCGTGAGAAGTACACTGCTGTGCTCTTCGACGGGTTTACCTCAATCCGCCACTTGCGGAACCAAGTGGCTAATGAATGAAGGGCAGCCTGCAGCCTTATACCCACCCGATCAGGATTCCGATTGGATGTGTACAAGGCCGTGTCGTCTGCGTATAGGGCTATTTCCACTTGAGGAGTGCGGGGGATATCGCTGGTGTACAGCGTGAACAGGAGGGGGCCGAGAACGGAGCCTTGAGGGACTCCCGCTCTGACTGGTCTAGGACTAGAGAGAGTGCCTTCCACGGTGTAGCGAAAGCTGCGCCCTTGCAGGTAGTCTCGTAAGATGAGCACGAGTCTATCTGGGACTCCGAATTTAAAAAGCTTGTAGATCAAGCCATTGTGCCAGACTTTGTCGAAAGCTTTCGCTACATCGAGGAAGACGGCACCAGTATCTGCAGGCCAGGTACTTTGCCAATTGGAGAGGACATGCTCCGTTATGCGGAGCACCTGTTGTGGGCATGAGTGTTGGGCACGGAAGCCAAACTGCTCATCGGGAAGGAGTTTGAACTCATATTGGCCTCGGGTGCTCTGACGAGCGCCTTTTACTTTATCCCTACTCCGCGGCCGACCGTCACGCGACATTCAACACACAGACGAAAAAGTTTGAGACAATGTAATAAAAGTTTCACTTTAAAAAGGTGAAACTGAATAAAAGCTTGTGATTACATATTAGCGTAGAGGTAGAAATATTTGTATGATCGTGTTTCTACTCTCTACGTTATCTTTTCTAGGGCGGTCAACAGCCCGGTTGATCACTGTCTCGACGCTAACCGCCATGATAGAAAAATAGAATATAATTATGCAATTATTCTATTATGCTTAATCCACATTTGGAATACTTATAGAATTGGTTTATGCCAAATATAGTACTATGGACGGCCTTGTCGTTGAAAGCGATTTCTTCCAGACAAAAGGTGACTTTCTAAGTAGGTACTAAAAATTACTTATAGTTCAAGAATACATAATATACAATGCAGTTTAGCTGTATTTTCAATAGAATGGAATTAATCCGCTAATTAAAGAGAACCTAACTAACAATTTGACGACCTCCGCGGCGCAGTGGGCGAATAGCCAGTTGAGACGCAGGAGGTAGCGGGTTCGATTCCCGCCGCGGAACAAATGTTTGCATGATCTACAGATATTTGTTCCGGGTCTGGTTATTTCTCTATATATTAAAAGTATGTATTTGCAAAAAAAAAGTATATAAGTATTCTATCAGTTATCTGGTTTCCATAGTACAAGCTCTGCTTAGTTTGGGGCTGGATTGCGCTGTATAAAATGTCCAGGTAGTTATATTTATATTTAATTGTTTTTGATTCAGTGTGCAATAAAGTATTTTCTATCTTTTATCTGTAGCAAAATGAAGTTGTCTTGTAGGTTTTGTTTGCCCGTTTATGCCGTCTAAATGGACAAGATAAATTACGTAAGGACTAATAAAATAGCTACAAAGTTGTAAGTACTGAAGTTATTCTAATAATTCAGCTAAAACAATGATGCTAGTAAATTTATCTTTAAGATTAAACATATAAATAAAATATAAATATTGCTGGACATTTCACACAGCGCTATCTAGCCCCAAACTAAGCAGAGCTTTTACTATGGGAACCAGATAACTGATAGAATACTTATATACTTTTTTTTTGTAAATTCATACTTATAATATATAGAAAAACACCCAGACACGGAACAAATATCTGTAGATCATGCAAACATTTGTTCCGCGGCGGGAATCGAACCCGCTACCTCCTGCGTCTCAACCGGCTATACGCCCACTGCGCCACGGAGGCAGTCTAATAAAACATGTAATAAAACAAGAAATCAAGAATAAATATGAAACAATTCCTATGCTTCTAAAGCTGTGTTTGTAATATTTTATGTAACTTGTGCAGCTTAGACTTATCTAACTTTTCTACCGTACTTATTCTAATATATAGGTATCTATATATCTCACAGTTTTAAGAGTTGGGGGACTGAAAGGGTCACTACGAGCTATTTTCTACGAGTTGACCCGGTGAATTTCATACTGCCTTGACATACATATGACGCGGGCTGCCAATGTACGTCGCCGGTAGAATTGTCAATCGGCCATCATTAGCTGCATCAAAATTAATTTTCTTCATAATTTTTTTTTGCGTGAATCTTTCCGATATTTTAATAGTTATTCTGCTATTCGGGGCGAGGACAAATCCAACAAATCAAATATAATTAAAATCGGTCCAGCCGTTTTTGTTTTATAAATGGTGTAACTAATCCGTATATATATATATATGGTTCCTAATAATATTGTCTGATAAATAATTCAATTAATATTTTTGACGTTCAGTATTCACTATTTTAGGAAAATAAATAGTGACGCGATCAACAGTTGATCTGACGACTCATTCGTTCATTGAGTTGATGCGTAAATGTCAAAAATATAAATCGAATATAAGTATAATATAGCAACTAGAAAACGTGCTTAGGAGACTAACCCAAACTTTTGGTAAAATAATTTCTGCATTTCGCTGACAATACATTTTTTTAAAGATTTAAATGAAATTTTAATGGTAGCCTTATAACCCACTTCAAAAAAAGAGGAGGTTCTCAATTCGTCAGAATCTTTTTTTTATACGTATGTTCTCCGATTATTCAAAGAGTACTGGACCGATTCGAAAAATTCTTTTTTTGTTAAAAGGGTATGCTTCCCAGGTGGTTCCATTGGCAACAAATCAGGGTCTGATAAAGGGATCCCAAAAAAATCAATAGCAACCCTCAAATTTTATAGCGACGCATAATGTGTTTTATATATTTTCTATAAAAAAACTATTGTAAAGTCGGTTATATTTGTGTTCTAAAATTACTTGTTATTACGTAAGCCAATTGCTGTCGTATCACTGTCACTGATCAGGCCGTCCTTGACACACGTGAGATACGCACTGTATCTGTGAAAGGAACGGCCTGACCAGCGACAGCAACGCGACACGTAAAGCTACGTAATAAGGCTACGGTTTTCAAACCAGTCAAGTATAAATTATTCGTAAAGCTCCGACTCACATCATCATTAGCAAACTGTGAATGAATGGCGGTAGAAATAATTGGGTATGTTAAAGTAATTAGCAGAACATACACCCAATTAAATAATTTTGGATCTGCCGAAATATTTTCTAGAGGATTAACAAATTGGATAGATAAGGTCTTTGTTTTCTTAATGACAAGTATTGCAGATATTTATGTATTGAGAGTCATCCAATCGAATTGCAAATAATATAACGCAGTAATATGCTGATAAGAAATATATCCAGAAGATAGTTAGCAGTAAGTAGCGTTCTCCATTATTGTAATGTTACAAAAATCCTCTCCATTCAAAGAGTGTCTGGAAGAAATCGCTTCTAAGCGATAAGACCGCCCATTGTACTTATTTCTGTGTTAATTCTTATTTTATTTTTAGAATTTTAGGAAAACTTACAGCTAGGTTACAAAAAAGGTAAGGTACGAGTAGAAAATAAATAACATAAATGCTACTTATAGATACTTATAGAAGGGCAATTAAAAGTTTCCGCAGATAAGATATGAGATGAATATGTATGTTATATATATATATATATATAAACACGTAAGGTAAACGACACATAAAATGAGAAAAGAAATTAAATAGAGGGAATATAAATATCCATATACTCGTACACACACACACACACACACACACATAATAAGAACAATGTGTGTAATTTATATGGTCCATATTGCGAATTTTGTTAAAATTATTATATTAGGATATGAAATCAATGTAATTAATTTATATTATTTAATGTGTCGTTATTGCCATAATAATAAATATGCGTTGGCTTATTTATCGGTAATCTTAATTATTAGATCAAGTATATATTACTATTTTATAAAAATAAATATAATATAAAATAAAAAGCATAAAATATAATCAAAAAATTGTATAAATATTAATCATATGATATATATAATAATATTGTCATACCTACATAAATAAATTATAAACATGTATAAATCAATAAATAGTCTAGTGAGCGATGGATGCAAATAGTCTTTTGACGACCTCCGTAGCGCAGTGGGCGTATAGCCGGCTGAGACGCAGGAGGTAGCGGGTTCGATTCCCACCGCGGAACAAATGTTTGCATGATCTACAGATATTTGCTCCAGGTCTGGATGTTTTTCTATATATTATAAGTATGTATTTACAAAAAAAAAGTATATAAGTATTCTATCAGTTATCTGGTTCCCATAGTACAAGCTCTGCTTAGTTTGGGGCTAGATAGCGCGGTGCGAAATGTCCAGCAATATTTATTTTATTATTATTATTTTATTAGTCTTGTCTGACCATGTTTTTAAAGATAGGGAGAGGTTTAGCCTGACGAATTGAGACATGTAGGGCATTCCAGAGCCTGGTAACCTGCAGAGTAAAAGAGAAATGATCATCATTAGCATCAGATACTTACTGTCGAAAGAGGAAAGGGCCTGCGCAGTGGAAGGCAGTGTGCACACTGCGGCGAGGCTGCACAAGGCCAGTGCTAATGTGCAACTCCGAGACATGGCTGCAACAATACAAACAACATTTTAACCTTGAAAAATAACCAAATAGTCATAAAGGCACCTACATAGTCTTGACCTAACTGTACACCATACTCCTACAATAACTATGCATACCTATGGCGGCTGTCGTGTGTCTGACAAATAATTCGATTAAAATTTTTCACGTTTATGGAATGTCAAATTGCGTAATAATGTAACACTTCAACCGCTTGTATTGTTACAGCACAGATTACAATGAGTGATTTAATGCAGCTAAAGCATATTTAAATGTTAAAAACTCTAAGTCAAGGCCCATAGCCATGTTACATTCGCTTCGAATCGATTCGATTTCTACATAGGTTTGTTGTCGATATATCACGTGATATTTCCCATGTGTCATCCCATACATTTTCGGACTTATCGACTAACGTCATCGCTAATCGAATGTAACTTGGCTAAGCCTGAGGGCTTAGCCGGATTTAGCAGGATTTTAAGACAATCCTATATTAAATAATGTCACTGACAAGAAGCCGCCGGGCTGTGTCGGCGGGTCGGCGTTTTTGTTGCTTATTCGTTTTTGACCTACAAATGATATAGGGTATTCTAATAACTATGCATAACCTAAGGCAGTTGGCTGTCGTGTATCTAAAAAATAATTCGTCAGATATACGTCACGACACGTCATTTGTCGATTCATATTTTAGATGTTTAGTGGGGGGGGGGGGGGGGAGGGGGGGTAACGTGAAAACATTACCAGTTGACTTATTGGCTCTTTTTAGTTTACTAACGGCTTTGGTGTGTAGACTGGTTAAGAGTACAATTATGGGAATAGTTCAATAATATGTGATAGAACGAAATTTTACAGATATCAAACGTGTGGTTTAAGACTTCAAGTCAAGAAATATGAAATTAAATAGTACCTTTCTAGTATTTACGACAATATGCTATAGTATTTTTATTTTTATAGTGTTATCCGAACACATACAAAAAATTGCAAGATTTTAAAACCATCTCAAAAATTTTCAAGCCTAGACGGTACTTGAACCCGCAATCTTCCTCTTGATACGAGAATGCACTATCCAATTGTGCTACCGGGCTCTGTAACGTCAGAGTCGAAATTAGTGAGATGATTCGATAACGACTAAAGCTCCGTTAGCTCCATCTACAGGAAAACTTATATAGTTTTTGACCTGCTCAATGCCAAACGTTGCAGCTTAGTACATTGACAAGAGATGTCGCGTTGCTTAATCAAATAGTATTTTTATTTGTATAGTGTCATCTGAACACATACAGAAAATTTTGAGATTGTTTTAAAATCTTGGAATATGCATGGACAGAAATATTATTCGTAAACATTTTTGAAAATCGAATCAATCAAAACTTTCAAAGAAAATCTTTATCCCACAGTGCAAAACATATTTCCTTCAGTAAGTAGATTTAAATAACTATACACGTTTTTATGACTAGGGGTGCGTTATTTTGCCTCAATAAATATTTGTGAGCAAAACTAGGGACAAATACAAATGGAAATTTGTATTCTCCTAAGGGGCTTGTACTTATGTATCTACCCTACACTTGTGTAGCAATATAGGCGGGGAAAAGTTTATCCTAAGTAAAAAATAGAAATCTTATGAGAAATTGTTAGCAAGGTTAAGAAATCCTAAAAAGGCTTGGATTCGTAGAAAGCCCTTATAATATTTTTAGAAGGGCTTTTTTCCAAAATTTAATTCTAAACAAATTTACATACCCACCCTTAAATTGAAACTTGCTGGATATGAAGCTAAAAATAAACATTAGGTAAACACACCCTCATTATTTGGATGTTTCTCTTTACATAAGTTCAATATACGTATATTAAAAAAAAAGTATTGTATCAGTTATCTGGTTCCATAGTATTAGTTTGGGACTAAATATTGTTACGTGAAATGTCCAGCAGGAATTTAGTTACGTGCCGAAATAAATACAATCTTGCAAACATCAATCATATTTTTTTTTTGTGACTCTTGTTAACTTTAATATGTTAAATAATAATATAAACGCGTGTTTCTATTTTCTGGTGCTCACACGCACTAAAGGCGTCACATAATACCAGCGCTACAGTAGCTATACGTTACAGTGGCACACCGCTGAGTGACAACCTATTTTGGTGTCTTGTATTTGGTATAAGTATAACTGTATTCATAGAATGTAAAAATGGACACAAAATAAATATTTTCGTAGTTGTATTTCTTAAATATGCAGCTTGTATTGTTACAGCTTGTATGTTGAAAACGCGCGAAAAACGACATTTGTCCAAATTACCCACATAATACTGTCATAATCGTCCGCTTGCGTACACATGCGCCCTATGGAGATTTTATCGCCAGTGTTTTTATACGAAATTACCCCATATTTATTCCGAAATTGTTCCACCTGATAAAACTGTAACCTCACTCGCACATAGAGGAGCCAACGAGCTATTAGGCTAAAGACCAACATTACTCGGGTAAAGCCATGCTTACATGATTAACATTCATCAATTCAGCGATGCCACGCAAAGATCAACTGCCAATAAAAGCTGACACAGATGTCAGGGTAAATGTCTCGCTTACCGCCAGCTAAACTCAACAAGTAGGTAATGTGACAAGCGTGACACGGCGCCATCGGCCGCGAATTCACGCGTGACGTCATCAATCACGCTTATCACCGTATGCCACATCGCATGCTACATTCTATTTTACAAGATATTTGTACACGCATTCGTAATAATCCGCCCTCGTTGAATACCAATGCTACGGCGTAGCACGTGTCTACGAGCTGTTATTGAAAGGTCAACGAATATCATAGGCGAAGGCTAAATATTTTTGTTGTGCGTAGCACTGCGTCGCATTTCGTAGAGAGTGCTAGGAGAGCATCTACGATCCTAAAAGATCGATTTTATATTTGCCTGAAATATAATAACGTCACCTAACAAGATTCTACGTACTGATGCCTAATACTAAAATATAGGGTAACTAATCAACATTCCACTTACTAGTTTTGCAATAACAGATATGAGTTTATCTAATTTGCCTGGGGCGCGGCGGTGCAGTGGCAATTATCAACTGTAACACATCATCTGAGTTTCCTTCTGGGAAACGCTATAATCGAAGTTAACACCCAACTTTGTGTTCACATGATATTGCAAACGGAAGTTCGTTTGAGGTAATTGAGAAGATAATGCTATCCAATGCCCTGGACTTATTATATTGAGGGCAGGTCTCAAAGCAAAACTTTAGATACTCGTTTGGTTATTGGCTTGATAGTACAAGTACCACTGATGTTAATAGCATTTTGCTACGTGTGAAGGAAATTATATGTAGATGGGCGCTGGAGGTATTAAAGGTAAAACCATAGTGTAAAGCGTGTTTAGTTACAGTAAGTTTAACATCAAATTGAGTTCATCATCGTCATATCAACAAAAAGACATCCACCGCTGAACATAGGCTTGCCCCCTAGATTTCCAGAGCGACCGATCTTGTGCGACCTTCCCCCAACGGCTCCCAGCAACCTTTATCAGGTCTTCTTTCTATCTAGTAGAGGGCCGTCCTACACTGCACTTTCCAGTGCATGATCTCCACTCGAGGACCTTTCTGCCCCAACGACCGTCAGTTCTTCGAGCTATGCTATGTCGGTGGCTTTGGTTCGTCTATGAATATCCTCATTTCTAATTTAATCTCGTAGAGAAACACCAAGCTTAGCCCTCTCCATAGCATGCTGAGCGACCTTGAGCCTTCTTATGAGGCCCATGACCACCACAGAAGAAGTTGAGTTCAAGCAATAAAATAAAACATAAAATAAAATAAAAAATTACGTGACATTTAAAGTTGTAGAAAGAGTGGAGACTGGAGCATCCCCAATGGGAAGGTCGTGGGTTTGAATTCCTTTAAGTCAGTATTTTGGGTAATGATTGTAAATCTTAGCATTTTAAGTCTGGCTTGCACAACGATCCCTAAACGTAGTTAGCGACATATGCCGCATTAACTAATTTTAATCTATTTGATTTGACATGTTTAATTCTATGCTTAATTGTTGTACTTTTTGAATACATTACAGGTATATGTACTTACTCCCTAAGCTTACCTACTATTTAAACTGATAAATGTACATGTAAGCAGAATAAATAAATATGAAAAATATATAACCAAAGTGCAGTTTGATTATGTTTTACTAGTAAAGGTTCAACAATAACACTTATTAAGTAACGCATTAATATTAAGACTCGTCTTCACAATGTAGCTTGTTACTCATCCCTACGTCATTATGACATGTCCTTTGTCTCGCGCAGCTGCTTGTGAGACAACTATCTCCCACTTTCATGTTCACTTTGTAATAACTTCACTCACTAGGATATGCAGTATTTACTACAATTAGCTAATCTTATAGCTGGACCTCTTTGTATAACTGGTGTAGGTATTTGTCAGGTTCCCCAATTTATTGTATTTGATCCAGGAGATCAACATTACACATTTGTTGTCAAAATGACCGGTATAACACACATTATTGCGTAGGGCGTAGCTTTATCGAGATATAAAAATAAAGTACGTCATAACGCATGAAAATATTGAGCGCATTTTCATTCGTAATCGGGTAATCCTCACATATTTCGGCTCAATGACAATAAAACCGAACGGTGTTACTAAAGGCAGAATAGTTCTCGTATAAAGGTTAAATGAATCCTATAAAATAACTGTGAGGAAAATATTGTTATCATTTGCCAAAGAAACTAAACCTTTAGCCTATAATAAAAACGGAAAGGTAGTTTTGTATGAGTTAACTGGGGTGTCAAAGTTGTTAGGCCTCCGAAAGGCCACTAACCTACATTAGATACTTGTCGACTCCCTGATGTTATTCACTGAATTCCCAAATCTGTCCCGTAATCAATCATGTATTTATCTTGATAATCCCCGAGTCATTCATCAAACAACACAGTGATCGATGAAAAAATAAAATCTTTAGAATTAAATATTGTGATTTCAGCAAAATTATCACAATGTACAAAAATTCAAACATGAAAACTTGTTGACTGACGTATACTAAAGGCTATTTATAGTTGGTATATCTTCAAAGGCCAATTAGACGTATTCATATCAAGAGTGAGCTGAAATGGTAGTGGGTGTGGCACATATCTCCATATAGCTCCGACGGCCGTTAGAGCAGAAAGGTTTTAGAGACCACTGGAACACGACCAGATAAAGGTTGTTGGGAGCCGTTAGGTGCAGGCCGCACATGATCAGTCACTCTGGAGCTCTATGAGCGAGGCCTATGTTCAGCAATGGGCGTCTATGGCTGATAAGATGATGATGATGATGATGTCAAGCATTGTGATCGTTACGCAAAGTTATTTTTCATATTACTCTCAGTTGAAAGTAAAATACCGTTCCGACTGCAAGCAACTTAAACGTATTTAATGAAATTCTTTGCAGCTTCCAGATTTTCAACAATTTTTAAATATTTTATATACCTATATTACAAATATATTTATTTTCATTAGCCAAAATAGTAGTTCAAACATTTGTTCGACATTTAATCATGTTAACAAAATCTTACGCTGCTAAATTTGGCTCTTTTAGAGTACAATCTTTTAGTACCTGCTTACCTACTTGGAGGCGGATCTACTTTTCATCTATCAAATCGCTTAAAAATATAGATATAATTTAAGATATTTAGATCGAAAACTCTTATTAGGGTTAAGCTCGCCTTTGTACATGTCCATTTTGTAAGTTGTTTTTGTCTGTAAATCTATTTGTTTGCAATAAAGAATAAATAAAAATACTGTATGTCCCTAAATAAGACTAGAAGCCCAATGGTTTAAGGTTGTTAATAACATTTGGATCACATTCTTTTGATCACATTTTTTGTACACGGTAAAATTATCTAATTACGTTGAAATTGTAACTGAATTTTCAAAGGCTGATCTATATGCATTCGAAGGTCATTAACATGACATCACCTTCCAAAGTTCATTATTTTAGATACAACATGTGGCATTTACAATGACGGAGCGTATGCCGCTAATATGTATATTATGGCCTGTATCCATAACCCGACTTTGATCCGCCAAGCGGTAAATTGGAAAACGCCGCGCCACAACAGGTGTGCACTATGCCTAACACTACATTTACTTTTTTGCGCTTATACATATTGCTGCCCAAACTTAAACAGGTAATATTTAACCTTTTAACGTGGCAAAAGTTTATATAATTACCGCTTTTTTTTTATTAAGAAAATCTTTTTTATTTAACCATCGATTTACTTTGGTATCCTTTAATTGGATTTGTCTTCTAGCAATCGTTCCACTGATCATCCCTTCGTCTGATTAAAATACTTTCAAACACCTGCGTATAATCGTTTATCTTTCCGATGACACTTCGTAGATTTCGAACTGTAAACTTGGTTATTAGTTTAATCGACAAAGAAACTTGTTTATCATCAAGTTCTACAGTTTCTTAAAACAATCTTAAATGGATTACTAACCTGACCTTACATAGTATAAAATGAAGTCGCTTCCGCTGTCTGTTCGCTTTGATCTTTGAAACTACTCAACGAATTGTAATGAAGTTTTCAGCAATAGATACAGTAATTCAAGAAGAAGGTTTATATGTATAATACATACATAGTAACTGCGAAATTAACTGTTTGTTTATTAGTTTGTTTGTTAACTTTACACGACTAAACGGCTGAACGGATCGTAATAAATTTTTGCAAGGAGATAGATTATATCCTGGAAAGGACATAGGCTACTTTTTGAAATGTGCAAAATGAGGGTACTGTTTTATTGAAAAACCACCCGTGCAAAGCCGCGGGCAGGTCAGCTAGTTAAGGGTATAAATGCGTTATATATTTATCTTATAAATACCTGCAAACGAGGATTATTTTTCTATAATGCTTAAAACTCGGAATATAAAGTTAATATACGAGTAATATTGCAATGCGCGATGAGGTTTCCACAACAGGGTAACAATGGAAGATTGTTCCCAGTGGAGTACGACAAAGCTGGCTTGGCCTGCATTGTCAGCGGAATCCAAGGCAATGGTTAAGTTAAATTGGTTCCCCACAGATTCCGTCCAATCTTTGAGTTTGGTTCAAACCAAACTCACTAAACTCACAAATATATTTTACCCGGAAATTTGTTTCTTATAGTTTTGGTAATCGTGTTCATAATGGGACGATAAACAACACAGTTCATACGAAAACTTCACTCACGAGTTGTGAAAACATGCATGAGACACGTCCATGCCAATCACGTTTCCCGGAAAGTGCGCTGTAATGAAGCTCTTTCATAAAGGAAGCTCGAAACAGATGAAAAAATTAGGTCCGAAGTTACTGCATCCCCATGACCAGTATCTATAGTATCTGCCCGGGGATGATTTGTAGGACATTCGGAAACACATGGTGGCAATTCTGTTGTTAACGCTAACTAAAATTGTGTAAAATACGAACGGTCTTATTTTGTTCAGACTAAAGATCAAATTAGAATGAAATTTAAAGTGGCATATCTAAAATTAAGAAATTTTTATTATGATGGCATGTTGCTAAAACTAGCGTTTTAATGTTCAATCAAATTGGTGTTGACTAAAACTAGCCCGCAAACACGCCTTCTTATTTAAAAATACTTAAATTTAGAAATGTCACTTTGAATGTCATTTTAATTTGATCTTTACTGTGAACAAAATAAGACCGTTCGTATTTTACACAATTTTCTTAGTCAGCGTAAACAACAGAATCGCCACCAATGTTTAGTTAAGCATATTTAACAAGTATTTTTTACATCATCTTTTCCTAAATAAAGTAAGCGGTCACGGTCATTTTGATGACGGCATAAATGGGTTAAATCTAATAAGGCCCGTAAGTAATTATTGATTAAAACGGGTATTTATCGCGTATGTACCTTTTTTATATAGTATCCCAACGTTTCGGCTGTGTTGCAACAGGCGTGGTCACGGTGCAACACCGGGATAATAAATAAAAAAGGTACATACGTGATAAATATCCGTTTTAATTAATAATTATGTACAGTGATCGCGAAAGTTTGATAAAATACTAAGGCCCGTAAGATCAATAGCAGTTTAAACTAAAATTCTAATCTTAAACCAACCACTGACAAAGAAAAGTTTTAGTTCAAGCTTAGAATTTTAGTTTAAACTGCTATTGATCTTACGGGCCTTAGTCGAGTGAATAAAGGTTTAGGTTTTTGCTGGTAACCAGGTTATATACATGATTGGATAAGTGATTAGAAAATAAATAAATAAAAATAAATAAATATTGCTGGACATTTCACACAGCACTATCTAGCACCAAACTAAGCAGAGCTTGTACTATGGGAACCAGATAACTGATAGAATAATTATATACATTTTTTTTGTAAATACATACTTATAATATATAGAGAAACAACCAGACCCGGAACAAATATCTGTAGATCATGCAAACATTTGTTCCGCGGCGGGAATCGAACCCACTACCTCCTGCGTCTCAGCCGGCTATTCGCCCACTGCACCACGGAGGTCGTCAAAAAACAACAAAAAACAAAAATAGATAGTATTTTTGTTTATTTCACGTCAGTCACCTTGGTGTCGCTCCGTATGTCTGCGTTTCGTTTCAGTTCTCATCTATATATATATTTTTTTTATATAATATGTAATTTAAGCTAAGGTATACCTATCTATATGGGCCGTAGAATAAATTCAGTACTATCCTATAACTATTTTGTTGTTGCCTGAATTAAATTATTTTTTATTATTATGACTGCTACAGTATATATATTTGAATTTTGAAGCGTTCATTTCCAGAATCATAAGTCCAGTACAGGGATCTGACTAAAAGTTCACGTAGCATTAAGAACGATTCGTTTAAATTTGGGTTATGTTATGTTTCAACCGCTTTAATTATAGGCCCAACCCCCCTCCTTTTTTCATAAAAAGAATCATTTATAGGTAGTATTTTGCAAATTTCGGAACCAGCGAGTTAAACAACACGCATCGCCGCCGCCCGGGCTAATGTGTTGTGACGGCTACTTGCAAATTCGTGCGACAAATTTTAAAGGGCCCCCTGACAGCAGGCACTTACGGTACCTGCCTAATGTATTCTGTATTTTGCCGGAACATAATAATTACTTATAGAAGTGTTGAGTGAGTGGAGAAATTATTAATGTGTTGTTGAGATTTTACGTTGGTTATGACCATACTTTCAGATTGTACTCTTACTTGAAGCATGGCACGTTATTTTCTAACA
The DNA here is from genome assembly GCA_963924445.1 of Philereme transversata. Lineage (NCBI taxonomy): Eukaryota > Metazoa > Arthropoda > Insecta > Lepidoptera > Geometridae > Philereme > Philereme transversata. Next base: position 15,215,793 of record OZ004353.1, read on the forward strand.
CTTCAGCTAGATTAGGCAACGTTCGGCGCGGCCCCTTAAGTGACCGCTAGAGGGGTTTACAGCTGAACGTTTCGGAAACACGATAAGTCTTGGCTATCATAGTCAGTTAGCCATGTTGGAGACATTTAGGAGCCTCAAACTCTTACGTTGGTAGGCTACTAACACATACGAACTCACTTTGAGTGGACTTTACTGTGTTTCTTTTACTTATTTAATTGAAAGTTGTGGATGCTTATATGAACAATTTAAGTATAACATCGTAAGTGTATTTCCAAATTCTTGTTATATCACGCTTCACATTCATGTTATAAATGTAAAAGTTTGGATGTTTGTTTGTTTGTTACTCAATCACGTCGTAACGGCTGAACCGATTTCGATGAAAGTTGGTATATACGTAGACCTGGATTACCACATAAGCTACCTTTTATCTCATAAATCAGTTTCCATGGGATAAAAATGGGGTGCCAAGTCAAGTTGCAACAGCGAGTTTAGCTTTATTTTTAAGTTACCTACATATTTAAATAGTGTACCGCGTATGAAGTCGCGGGCAACAGCTAGTAGCTTATATATAAACATGTTTCAGAAACTGGATTAAAAAATCATAGTTAACCCCTGACAATCAAGCGAAAGTTGGAAAAAAAACTGTGTGTGGTATTCACTAACACAGAGACTAACGAACCCTTTGGCGCTGCAAGTCAGTGTGGAAATTCTCGACTCATCCGACTGAAGGCTAGAGACTGGAAATCGTTAAATCTCTATCCTTTTGAGGTGCTAAATCTAGTGTTGCTACGTTGGTTAAAATAAATCTGATTTTAAAACCGTGGATTTTAACAGTGTGGGAAAATATACTAAAGCAAAGATTTTAATGAAAAATAAACTCTGGTTTTATCATCTTCACTAAGCATCTATCCAGACGGGCTACAACCACACTACCTCGTCAAAAATGTGGCCGGCCAGTAGCTAGTGTGAATGGGAACCATGAAGTGCGTGAAGTTGCGCGATGAGGCTGCGTTGTCGTCGGTATTGACACGTCCACGACACATTTGAACGTGACTGCAAAATGTGGTATGCTATGTTTTCATACGTTTTTGTGGCCGGCCACAATTTTGTAGCTGTGATGTGGTTCACGCCCGTCTAGACAGAGCGGTTTAAGCTTTGCGTTGCCTAACTGTCAGTTAATCCTTTGTAATGTAATAAATTATTTATTTCGTACACCATTGAAAGGCCATTCATCAACTACCCAACGGTACTGAAAGCAATAGCCCGCCGTTGAAGCGGCATGTCGCACACCTGGCCTCTCGATCATGCAAGGTGAATTTGTTATAAATATTAGGAAACACTCTGCCTCTCTGCCCAGATAAAGTAAATGTAATCTCTACCTAGAACAAGTTAATTTTATTTTATTTTGATATTCAAAATTCACGTACGATCCACGACCCATCATGCTGGTGGACGTCCTCTATTTCGGTGCCCATCGTATGTAGTTCAGACTGGCACGGGATCGGGAAGAATGTCATAAACAAAGAGAGGCCTATGCCCAGCAGTGGGTCGACACGAGCTAAGAATAAATAAATATTGCTGAACATTTCACAAAGCGCTATCTAGCCCCAAACTAAGCAGAGCTTGTACTATGGGAACCAAATAACTGATAGAATACTTATATACATTTTTTTTTGTAAATATATACATATAATATATAGAGAAACAACCAGACCCGGAACAAACATCTGTAAATCATGCAAACATTTTGTTCCGCGGCGGGAATCGAACCCGCTACCTCCTGCGTCTCAGCCAAGAATGGTGATGATTGACATTGAAAAAAAAATTTCTTACCACCCGTATTGGTAATTTTAAGTTATTTTGTTAATAACTCTATCGCATTCAGTCAAAGTTAAACCACAAAATCCTATACCAAACCTTATTAGTAAAATACCATTTACAGACCATTGTACTGTCCAGTATGTACTTAATACAACAGCATAAAGCGTGTTGAGGAAACCACAAACAAGGTTCCAGCGAATGTGCCTCATGGATTAAATTTTCGTAACTGAATTACTACGCGTAGTTGATGTCTCGCACCCGAGAATCACTCAAGAATTATGAGGATATGCCTTGTGAAATTTATAGCTATAATTTCTGGATGTATCGCCTTTAGGGCATGCAAATTACAGCTAATATTAATTGAAATTAGGAGGGTGTGTAAGCTCTTGGAGAAAGTCTCTTGCTCTTGCATTTTTCAGCGTCAAAGTGCTCGTATTTTTAAAGTCAGTACTTAAATCCGAGATCAAAAAATTATGTTCCACTACAACATTCTTATGAAACACTTGAAAGATCAAAAGACTTTTGTCCTAATGTGGGGCCAGAACTGAGTACGTGACTATTATTATAAATACGGGATTTATGATGTACCGTTTTATCGGGTGTTACGACCGACAATGTTTAGTTTCAATTCGTGAACCTCTTCAGGGTGAGTGCGCTGCTCCGTACTGCGTACCTCGCACCGATAAAACGGTACGTGATAAATCCCGAATTTATAATGAGTGAAATAAATCACAAAATGTTTCTTTGTATGTCACGTTTGTGTGTGTGTGTGTGTGTGTGTGTGTTTGATCCGCTTATTTCGGTCGTTCTTATCCATAATAATCGTGAGTGCGTTGCATTTAATCCAAGCAACTGTTTCCAGTGATATTTAGGGCTCTGATTTGAATTGAATGAGGGTCTCGTTAACGTAATCTAAGTTACATGTTGTAAAGTAGTTCAGGGCTTTAATGGAAATTACATAAGAATCACTTGCATTAATTACAAGTAGACACCGGAAATAGGCCGCTAAAACAAAATTACACCAATTATGTGTGCTAAAACTAATCGTCTTATTGTTAAACAAAAAAAAATCTAGAAAGTGGATATGGTGATTTCAAAAATTATAAAATCAGCAGAAAGACCTTTTTTCACGTAATTAGGTAACTATTACAAAGGTTAGATCTTTTTAATTGTTTCCAGAGTTGTGTTTTTATAGCCAGTGTTTGTCTATAGTAATTGCTATCTTTCAAAAAAATAATTCACCCTTTTTCATCAATTTCAATTGAGTGTAATTGTTCAAAGATGTCAAAGGGGTTTTTAATGGAATTAGGGGCAGGTAAAAGAATAACACAAAATGAAATGTCAAAGAATAAGAAGTTTGCTCTCGTCAGAAGCAGTTGTTTAACCGTCAAATTAAGTAAAAATTAATATTATTGAAAATAGCTAAAGGGCTCAATGAAAAGAAGGTTTTTATTTTAGTTTGATGAATTGAGTTCTTCGAATAATTTTTAATTAAATTACTTTTTTATTTTTAAGTCCCCAAGAGGTTTCGTGTTATTCTTGCTTCGTTTTGTATAAAAATATTATGTTTATGGAAGATGATAGATTACTTAGTTGAAAAAAAAATGGTACCTTAAAAGCAAAAGTAGCAATTTGAAAACAAAATCTATGACGAATCAATCCGTGTGCCAATCCGGCAATCTGGTGGATCCGGTACTGTTTGGCTACCTACCGGATCCGACAATATCTATCGGATCCGAACTGGATCTGAAACCGCGGCGAGAGTTGGTATTTCTATACAAAATAGGGGGATTCGCGAAAAACTCGCGTGTTAGCGATGCGACGCTGCCGTTTATGTTATTATGAGGCGACAGACGAGGCCGGGTACAATTTATACGTGATTAGCTCAACTTTATTAAAGTCTACTTAATTTTAGATAAATAAATAAGTTAGGTACTCGTGTAATTTGCTGTGAAAACTAGTGGGACTTGTTGTTATAGTCAATTGTTTAATTTAATACTCAGTTGTTACTTACTATGTAATTTAATTTATGGTTGATTACCTAATTAAGGATAATTAATAAAAAGTTGAGTTTCTAATACTAAAATAAACGTTTTATTCATCAATTTAGACCAACATAATTTATAACTTCTTTCATTTAGGTGATTTTGAGAAAATCCGGTCGTATTGGCATTAAGCCGGCAAGATTGAAATCATGTCGGATTGCAATCCCTAATGCCAAGTTCATTTTTATACAATCGAATATCGAATAAAACACACAGTAAATAAAATATAGTAAAACATCAAGCATGCTCTCCGTAATGTTCAGTTCTATACCTACAACCGATTGTCGATATCAAAATGTACAACCGATTGTCGATATCAAAATGTCAATGTACATTTACGGGCTCGAGAAAGAAGATCCTGTGAATCGTATTCGATTCACAGGATCTTCTTTCTATTTACAGGAAACGCAGTTGAAGTTTAACAGAGGAAGAAAGGAGTATTTTTACTTTGCAGGTATTTTTTAAATGTATCTTATGTTGATATACTGGCACGTTATACTGTGGTAAAGGTGTAAAAGCGGGTATAAGCATAATGTTGCTATAAAATGCACGAGGCAGTAAAATCGAAGCTCGCGACAAATTGGGCAAGAATGAGACCAATAAGAACGCTCCTTAGACTAATTGAATATTTTAGGCCCTGAGAGTAATGACGTACATATAACTCTTTATTGCACTGCAGAAAAAATACAAGTAACAGATCACGCATGATAATGTAAGCGGTGTTATCACGATTCTCTCAGGAGAGATCCTTCTTTGAAATAAAGGCAGTAATTGGCGATCGTTAGGAAATCAGGAATCTAGCTTCGGTTCGAAAAAATATACCCTTCAGAAGTAGAAAGTTTATGGTCACTATGCAATTTGATTTTGATATATGTGTAAGAATTTATACTTAAGCAAGTAGGTACCTCTTTATGACTAATGTTACTCTGAAACAAGGTCTTGTTACATGAGAAGGGTTAACTGCCTTAACTTAAAGTGGAAGCTGTATAAATACCTATCAACATGTAATCCTTTGAGTAAATACTTGAAATCTGTTACAACCTTCTTGTTTCTTACTATTAGCAGGCCCTTGGCACTCCATACAAACGGACTGATTTAATGACCTATTACATCTACAGGCGCAGCGGCCTGTTCGCACGTGATTTGTGTGTGTGAGAATTTACTGAAGAATACACTATAGGGCAACGTAGGTGATATCTTTCGGAATTTTTATTGCAATATTTGGTGCATGTTGACAATTCATACAGTATACTAGTTTTAGTGAAGAAACGATTCTCATGTTTATTTATATTTATTTATTTAACCTATATCATCCCACTGCTGGGCAAAGCTCTCCCTCAAATCCTTCTCTTTCAAAGGCATCCAGATCATCCCTCCAACGCTTTCTCATCCGACCATGACGTCGCGTATTTCACTATTTATTACATTTTTTAGGGTTCCGTATCTCAAAAAGAAAAAGGAACTATTTATTTATTCAACCTATATCATCCTACTGCTGGGCACAGGTCTCCCTCGAATCCTTCTCTCTCAAAGGCATCCAGATCATTCCGCCAACGCTTTCTCATCCGACCATGACGTCGCGTATTTCCCTATTTATTACATTTTTTAGGGTTCCGTATCTCAAAAAGAAAAAGGAACCCTAATAGGGTCACTTCGTTGTCCGTCTGTCTGTCTGTTTACTCGTCTATCAAGACACTATTTCTCAGGAATGCGTGGAGTATCTGTTTGAAATTAGTATCAAATACTTAAGTCTACGATCCCTTGAAGCTGTAAAAAATTAAACTTCAAAAAGAAAGCAATAAAAAAATACGGCTATTTATGCTCGCAAACAAATCTAAACCAATGGGATGTATATTACATCCTATTGACGAAGAATCATGAAGTTTGGTAATATTCAAGGTATCACAGCACAAGAAAAGGAAAAAAACTTCAAAACTGAGTAAACTTTACTAGTTTATGAGCAGTAGTCGACCAACTTATGTCTATAGTTGGGTTTGTAAACAGTTTATAAATAATAAATAATCCTCTATTATATCTAATATTAAATCTAGTCCCAAACTAAGCAGAGTTTGTACTATGGGAACCAATTAACTGATAGAATACTTATATACTTTTTTTTGTAAATACTTATACGTATATACTTATAATACATAGAAAAACATCCAGACCCGGTACAAATATCTGTCAGTCATACAAACATTTGTTCCGCGGTGGGAATCGAACCCGCTACCTCCTGCGTCTCAGCCGGCTATTCGCCCACTGTGCCACGGAGATCGTCAATTTATCGAAATTATATAATACATAATAAAAAATAAACAGAATCAATTGAAAATTTAACTATGTCTTGTAATATGACTCAGATACAGCCGTACTGGCTACGGAACCCTTCACGGTGCCTGGTTCGACACGTGCTTGACTAATTTATTTTGAATAATAGATTGATTAAAGATATGATATTAAAGTTAGACTATGTTTGAAACACACTCACGCAGCGAGCGGCATTGAAACCCGAGTGACGTCGGCAAGGCAATACTACCAGACCTACCAATCAATTAGAGGGGGTCTTGGGAGTTTCGTTTCTTTACGTAGTAATAATTATGCATTCTTTCCTATTAGGCTTAAGATAAGTTATATATTTATGGGTAAAAACATTACTTACATTAATAAAACGTTGAAATGAAAAGCAAGGAAAAGTTAAGTGTCGCAAAATGCACCAATGCTCAACATAATTGTTGTGCTAGCTGATACGTTTTTTTTATACTACATGGAGATGAAGCAAGCTTATGGCCCAACTGGTGTTAAGTGGTAACCATCGCCTATAATAGAGAATTGCCTCGTAGGTTACGCACGTAAGAAATGTGGCCTATGATGCACTGCTCTGCGTCCACGGCATACAGGTGTAAAGCCTCATGTGCCTGTAATTTCATCGGCAACTGTACCCTTCAAACCGAAACACAGCAATGCTGCTTGGCGGCAGAAATAGGTATGGTGGTAGTATTTTCCCGGGCGAGCCTTTTCTCATTTCCTTCCTTTTTTCATAAGTAACTCTTCTACTCTTAAAATATGTCAACTAGAGCTGGTCTTCCGCCAGAGACAGGTACAACCACAGCTTGAGGTACACCGTTAGTCAGTATCATTTATCATCGCTTCATATAGCTCAAGACAGACATCAAACAGACAGGAAAGAAGAATGTAAATTACTGCAAGAGGTAAAGATGCAATTTAATTTAAAAGTGCATATATTTGGTAGCAATGTTTCTATAAACTAACATGTAAGGCCCCAGTGAGTGAGAAACGGTATTTGCTGGAAAGATTTTATCCGCTAAGATGTTGACGATGTTGTGTGGTGAAAAGTTGAAAGCAATTTTCGCGATCAAATAGTACGACAAATATATGACGGAATCGAAAGTTTGCTACACCGCGCGTTGTAACGCTAACCTATTATTTTTCTCACTTAATTCATACGGAATGAGCTATTATTACGGAAGTTCAAAGTTCAAGAAAAAACTTATAAAGCTTACAATATTTTTCTAGATAACTTTTCTTAATTTGAAGCACTTCGAAATTTGTAAAAAAAATGAAATGTAAATGAATAAAAATGAACAACTTTTGCAAAAAGGCAAAGTCATATTTTTTAGTTTACAATCTAGACTTAATAATCTGTCGTTTAATAGTTTGTTAAACTTTGTGCCTACTTTAAGACTCTTAAACACGCAATATGTTTGACTTCGGGTTTTAGAACAATAACTATTGTTTTTACGAAAACAGCTAACTTTTAACATTTTTTATTTTATATGAACAACAAATCTTGTTCTTGTAAGTTAAGACAGTTGAATAAAAAGTATAAAAAAGCCCTTGTGTACTGGTTGTTACTGAAATTCGTTTTCAATCGACCGAGAAATATAAAACTCTGCTTTTCACAAAAGGTTTTACTAGTCTAGCTCAAAGATATAATGATAACAAAAGCCTCTTGTCTCGAAGCTAGGAGTCTAGGGTCAACAGAGGAGAATAATGGGGCGTATGAGCGCAATGATGTAGAAAGAAAGCTGAAACGCACTATTAGGGCTGTTTGCATGGGCCCGAGCAAACAAGCTCGAGATACTGTTCTACTCTACAAAAGGGTACACATATTTATACACAAGGTCGATAGTCTCCATTTATAGGTGTGGGCTTAACGATAAGGAGTAAGAAGGTACCTTATTATTATTACCTGTCTCAATTCATCATGCTAAATCTCTCCCTATCTTTAAAAACTTGGTCACACAACACTATCTGTCATCCATCGCTCACTAGGCCACTTATTAATTTTTATATTTTTATAATTTATATATGTAGGTATGACAATATATATTTTATGTATTATGTAATTTTATGATTATATTATACATTATAATTAAGCATTTTATTTTATATTATCTATATTTTTTATAAATATACGTGTACTAATAATATCGGATTTACGCCGCCATCTTTATTTTGTTCACATAGATCCTGTCCATCCAAAGGTTGCCTGGAAGAGATCGCTTTTAGCGATAAGGCCGCCCATTCTACCTATTATTTAAGAGTGTATTTTTTTATAAATGTTTGTATTTAATGGTGTGCAATAAAGGAATTATCTATCTATTAAGATTATCACGACTCACGTTTTGTTCGAGTATCACTTCATAACGAAACAATTACCTCGATCAATCATGTTTTCTGTGCTACTAAAACTAGGATCTAGGTATCAACTGAAGTCCAGTGCTGTTTATCGTCTTCATTTTCATGTAATATGAAAGTTCCAATCTACTCGTGTTTAAAATTTCTATAAAAGCCTCAGACAGTTTGCTAGTTTTTTATTGAATCTTGATGTGAAGACAGCTGGCATGGTATATAGGATGTTTGATAATATACGCACAAAAATTAAAGCGGTTATTTTGATGAGCATAATAAATAAATTTGTAAAATGTTTACCATAGAAATGTTTTTTTTTTGGCATGTAAAAACCAACACTTTATTAAACTTATCTTGTGCTATTGCATAACGCTTGCCATCTAACCACTGATACTGTATTGGTAACGTCTCGAGATATCTCTTGTTGTCCTTTTCTAACCCAAAACCCGCAGCCATTTCCGAAAGAGATATCAAATCGGCCTTTATTTTTGGATGTCGATTGCAAGAGTAGGCAGTAAGTTTTATTTCGAATTAATCACCTAAACTAGTCGATTTTCTTTAAAATTTAATATAACTAGTTATTTTGTTTCGAGAATTCCATTTTTATGTTTAGAGAAACCGTCACTTGAATATCGTCAGTATATTACCAAATACCCTGTATACCTACTGCGGGCCCATCCTATAGTTTCTGACCTTTCAATTTGCAGTAATGGGCGCAGCTCACGCAACTTTGATTTAATTTGTACGTCGAGTTGTCTGTAGTTTTGTAGAACAATCGACATTAAGACACTGACAAAATACTTACTGATTGTTTAGTGAAGTTTATTGAAAAATCTGAAACAAATAAAAAACAGATTAATATCAAATTATTAAGGTGCATAGCTATTATAACTGTTAACCAAAAACCGTACATATTAAAATCATAACCAGTGCAAACAATTACCCTTTTTGACTGTAACACAGCTCATTGAACCTACACAGATTTTAACTATCGTCACGTGGGTGTTATCCCTTCCTAAATATAGATAATTTTCGATAACTATTCAGAAAATCATAAGGTGGGTCTCCACGCAGCTACATGCTCGATAAGCATGTTTCATCCGAGCATGCCTATCTACAAACATGCTCGACCCTGCGTCTACACGTAAAAAGCTTGCTCGAAGAACATGTTTAGTGTGCGTTGAAACTCTTCGAGCAATGGACGATTCGTTGTTGTATTTGGTGGGCATCGCCTGCTACATTTACTGTCGGGGAAAACTTTTTTTACGTAGATTTCCACAAGCACTCTTCCTTTCGATAGGAACATTCCTACACACTTATAAATTGTTCCAAAAAAATCCCGAGAAAATGAACGAAAGTCCGACATTTTATCAATCACGACTAACATGCTCGACGTCGCGGCTACACGTACAAACATGTTTTGCTTCGACCATCGAGCAAGAATTATGGACGTTTGAATCTTGTTCGAATCGAACATTTTGTTTGGCTTCAAGCATTTTTCTTGAGACTTGCATGGCACACACGTTCGTACTTACTCGAGATCGAGCAAGCTTACTGAGCGTACGTACGTGTGTACCAATAGGCCTAGGTTTTCATAAAACGATATTACTTTGTTGCTTACGAAAGCAAATTAACAAGTACCTAGTGATTTTCAACTGACTTGTAGGTACTTTTGAATTAACCGTTTTTCATGTCACTCTTGGCAATTGTTAATTTTATTGTTTCTGTTTGCATAAAAATTAAAATATTGGTAGACCAATCTACGTGACTGCTAAATTAAAGGTGTTCGAGAGCAGTGCTTAAATTGACGGTCGCCACAAGGTCTGCGAATTTGCAATATTTATGTTACCTTTTGTTGAAACCAGGAATAATGAAATGACTAATCAATTTAAGGAAGGTGAAGATAAATAAAATCTACGTCGTTGCGCTGACTGATAACAATGAAAATAATTTGATTTATCGCTACGGTGTTGAGAAAATTCAAATGAAGTACGACCAATTAAAGTTGGGCCAAGTATAAATAACTGTGTAGGTTAATTGTATGTGCAAATGGGAAATATAATCCTTTTGAAATATGCAAAAGCTTGTCTTGTGTTGGATGCTAGTTAGAGGCTATTGAAGAAAAGAAAGAAAAATAAACATTTATTTAGTCTCTTAAAATTTTACTGACGTCTTATTGATTGTACCTTACCTACCACTTTATTTAGCAACATTTTTTTTTTATTTATGATAGCCAATCGCTTGATCACTACCTTACCTGGTGGTAAGTGATGGGTTGATCGAAGATGGAGCACGGACTTATTCCCATCTTCCAACCTAGCTTTCCACCCTAGGTTGGAAGTTGGGAACTTTATGTGTCATCTTCCAACCTCTGCCAGGTAGGATAGGGGGATTTTTTTTTACGATAGGAAAATGTTTTACGCATGTCCTTCAACTCGGGGAGAGCTGAAGGGGTCTGTCAGACTCTCCGTAGAGCAACCAACGGCATACCGACTAAAAACCCACCGATATTCCTTCAATCACCTCAGTGCCAGTGCATCATCGAACCGCCCATCTTGAGATGAGTGAGTCGATGCCGCACTAGCACCTGACAGGGTCACGGGGTCCCGGTTGGATTCAACCGCGGCCCTGTCGGTGAATGTCCGCCTTAAGCGGACCCTTCGGACCCCCACTTGGGAGGGAGAGGAATGTCCTGGAATATTAAGGACACTCCCCGGCGTAGGAGGCCTGTGCGATGCGGATTCGGGGCTCCCCGCACCCGAACACTGCTGGTCCCCATCGAGCGGAAGAAGGCGATCAAAAATAATTAAGATAAGGAAAGTGGGAATATATTATCTTAATTATTTATGTTTCAAACTGTCAATAATGCAGTACATTCATCGACATTTTACAAATTTTTACAAATTAATATAATATCTTACAATACATACATAACAATGGCGATTTGGTATTTCGATTTCCTTTTCGTAGACTCAGACTTAACATAATCAAAGGTTTCAATATTAATAAACAAATCAAAACTTCATTATGTGATTCATAAGCACCCCTTGTATACAAAATCTTTAATCAAGACTCTTGATTCATGAGTGATAGATCACCTCGTTAAATGTGATTTGCACTTCCTGATATTTTCTTTATAATGAATGTCATGTAATCAATAATGTCATTGTTTTTTTCGTTTCGCATTGCAAAAAGTGGAAGACATTTTTGAACAACAATTATATTTTCTGTTCAACTAAAGCCGCCACTAAACTAAATATAGGTAGTTCAGTTATGTCTTTAGAAACTAATGATCTCAGTTGCTGTGTTCAAACTACTAATATTGGAAAAATAACATTTTTAAAAAGAGGTAGAGGCGAAGTACTCTTACACGAGGGTCATCAATATCACCACCATAAAAAATACAAAAACGAATCTATTTACTGGAAATGTTCAAAATATAAACAAAATAAATGTGTTGGAAGCAAAAAAAAAAAAAAGATAAAAGTGAGTTAAAGATAAAATTAACATTATTATTAACTACTTCTAATAATATTAACAACACAAGTAGGTACCAACTATCGTTTCATTATCATAAATAAATATAAAATAAAATCATCTAACTATCGTTTATTAACATGTAAAATTTATGTTAATTAACATTAAAAACACTGTTCTAAGATTGTTTTATATTGTTTTTTCCGTAGTCATTATATTTGCCACGTTTTTAATAATTCTTTTCTAAATGAATAATACTCATGTTTATTTTGTCAGCCACTGTACATAAATGACAGTATGGAAGTTGGGAACAAAAATAATTAATATAATGTACTCCCACTATCCAACCTAACAGAGGTTGGAAGATGACACTTAAAATTCCCAACATCCAACCTAGGGTGGAAAGCTAGGTTGGAAGATGAGTCACGCTTGCCTAGAAAGAACCTATTCACTCTGAACTTGAAGACTCCGAGATTATACTGGTTCCGAAAAACATACGCCGGAAGTGAGTTCTAATCCTTACTTGTGCTAATATAACAAGAAAAGTTGAAGCATATAGTTTGGTACGGCAAGGTGGTATGCCAGCCAGGTATGGGTGGTATATCTCGGTACGTCTGCTTGTCCGGTAGTGGAAGGGGGAAGGAGGGATAAGGTCATGAAGATCTTGCGCAAATTCACCAAAATGAATCTTGTAAAAAACTGTAAGTCTGGCTACTCGGCGTCTGTGCTCTAGACTTTGTAAATTGGCTTCCACTGGGGAGTCATCACCAATGAGTCCAGCAGCACGTCGCTCAACGCTCAATCGAATCAAGGGCTTCAAGCTGACACTTGGCCGGCAATCCCAGACTCCATATATGAGCGGACTTGTGCTTTGTAGAGACTGAGCAGCTGTCCCGGTGAGAAGTACCGCCGAACCTTCGCTAGGATGCCCAGCTTCATAGCAGCAATTTTGGCTCTAGATTTGATGTGCGAGCCGAAGTCCAGGTTGGACGTGAGCTTGAAAGCTATTTAAAAGATATTCTACAACACCATATCGGACACTTATTTGCAAACTGAAATTAATGTAATTCCAAAACTGCAAAGCTGCTACGAATCAGATGTTTAATAAACTCTCATTTTGTAGATTCAATTGTCTAATTAAGGATCGTTCGAGGGTGTCGTTAGTTAAGCAGATATGTGTCACTTGTGTAACGTGCCTCTAAATCCTCAGGGATTTATTGTTCAAATCTGATCGACTAATATCGAATCGTTTGGAGAGGGCTCGATATTGCGTATTGCAGCGATTTATGCAAGCCACCGCACACATCAATCAGATTTGGTGGTTATTGGGAATCTGGAAACCGAACCTACTTTTACTTATGATAAGTTCAAAACTTAATGTGGATAATCTGATATTTTAATTTAATTTCATTTTTATTGTATTTGTTATTTGTGATAATATTATTCTTATTTATTCTAATTGTATATTGGTAAATTTAAAGATTTTGTGTTAGTTTTTAAGAATTATATGTTATTTATGGATGTATTTTATCTGAATTAAATAAATTAATTATAATAAGTATGATATATAAATTCCCGAGATTGACAAAAGGAACGCGCTTGACCTAATTTTCGTCCCTTGAGAGGGAAGTCTAAAAATTTTTTCTCGGTATATGTGTGCATTAAAAACAAAATCAATAGACGTGTAGACAAATAATGTAAATATTAGCAAATGTGGCAATTGAAGCGTCAGAATAGTTTGGTTCACCGGCATCTATACCGGCAGCAATATAGACAATGAGAGGTGAGGTTAGTAATGAAAGGTTTATTGGTATATTTCACATTGTTCTTCAATAACTACACATCTTGTACAGCATTCCAACTAACTCATCTTGGTAATTTCATAAATCGCCGAACCTACAACTAAACCGTATACCTACAAAATATTTGAAGAGAAGGATAAATTTGAAGCCGGAAAATTGGACACGCAACGAGTTAAACAGTTTTGTAAGGATAAGTTGATGACCAACTCAAAATTTAGCTGGAGTTTCGTTATATTGAATATTCATAAGTATAGGTACCTAAGCGAATGAGATCAGAAGGGTCAGACCACTAGTTTGGGAAATCAAACGTGACTAATGCCGAATTAGATTTCACTTTGACCAATTCGTTTTGTAATTTTATTCTATGGCCAAAAATAGGCAGTAAGGTTGGTAGCATATCCACTGAGACGGAGTCTTTGTTCAAATAAAAATGAGTAGTATTTTACTATTTGTTAATCTCAATTTTAAGTTGAAGCGAATCGTTAAATTCAAAACTGCAACGATTGTAACGTCAACTAAGTACGGGTAGGCTTTTCAAAGGATTTTTCGTAAAACAGGTTCTTTTGCTTCTTTACTTATGTATATATTTTTTGTAAAAACTTTTTACATTTTAGCTCGTTATTAAAACTCTCAATCAGTATCGGTAGAAATGATTGATAAACTTTTAACGAAGTCAATAATGATCGACCAATGCAGGCTTGAATTTTGTTACTCAAATATCCAGACATTTTTTGTCGACAAATAAATTGCAATTGATTTTATTGTTACGCCATTTTGTCGATTTGATGTGATAGTGATCCGTCGTCGTTGACATCAAATGTACTTGTATGAGTACAAAAACTTTTTGTGTTATTGTATTAATATAAAGGTGCGTCCATACAGAAGTTACTTTTTGTGGAGCAATATTTTGCAACACGATAACACTAAGTAACATTTTATAACTTAAGTATCACACATCACACTAATCTACATATATAAAAATAATTTGCCACCTGTATGAGATCATCACTTGAGAACGCCTCGACCGATTTGTCCGTTTATTTTGTTGTGTTAATAATTGTAAGGACAAGGTTAGTATGAACATAAATTTTAAAAGGTTGCCATATAATTATGGAAAAACTGAAAGTGGTTTTTTCTATGGGATGTTTTTATGAACTCAAGAATATTTTTATTAATCTGTGGGTACGTATTCGGGGCGGGTCAACTAGTCTCACTCACCTTATCTCGCTTCTCATCTCATCTTACTAGTACTATACTTGTGAAAATATGGATGTTGTTAATTTGTTTGTTACTCAATCACGGCAAAACATCCTGAAGCAATTTCGATGAAAGTTAATATATAGATAGACTAGCTGACCCGCCCGCGGCTTCGCACGGGTGGTTTTTCAATAAAACATTACACTCATTTTGTGCACTGGGCTAAAAAATAGCCTATGCCCTTTCCCAGGATATAATCTATCTCCTTGCAAAATTTCATTACGATCTGTTAAGCCGTTTAGTCGTGTAAAGGTAACAAACAAACAAACAGAGTTATGTATGTATTATACATATAAACCTTCCTCTTAAATCACTCTATCTATTGCTGAAAACTGCATTAAAATCCGTTGGTAGTTTAAAAGATCTAAGCGAACAGACAGTCGCACCGACTTCATTTTATACTATGTAAAGATTATGACCTGGACACATAGGTTTATTTTGCTACCTCTTCTTACACGGGCGAAGTTGCGGGGAACAGCTAGTCTTTGTATATACTCTTTGTTATGCATTGCTCCTCGATAACATTATTTGTAAATGTTGTTCCATAAAAGTAGCTTCAGTGTGGACACACCTTTACAAGTACGATGAATAGGCATCGCTCTTACGCTCCTTACAAACCGATAACAATCATTTGAGAAAATAAGAAGGATTTGCCTATACTACGTGTTTTGTTATGTACGACGAGGAAAAAACCGTCCAATATATCAAGATAATTTCACCACAAAGCGTAACCGGTTCTTGGTAGGTACACCCAAAATAAAGCGCGGAAAAAATATAATTTCCCATAAATAAGCATTACTTCTGAAGGCGACATTTCACCGGAAGGCGGACAGGAAGCAACAAGCCGGTAGAGACTTAATAAATGGACCCTTCATATTTAAACTTTCAATAAGGTAATCCAATATTGTCTCTGATTGTTGGTAAGGCATTTTTTTAGCTAGCAACTTTTGGAGAGTTAATTATTCGGTAAAAGTATAGGTAGAAATCTACCGTTTTTTATCATTTTGCATGCAAATAAAGAATTTTGATTAAACATACATGTCAGGTAAATATACTATCGAGCAAAATGACTATGTCCCAGGCAGATTAATATATGCAGTAGGTGTTCTGGCATAGAAATCTAACTAACTGTAACTAAAAGTAGAAATAATCAATTTCTACTTTATCTATGATTGCCAGCTAGTTTACACCACACATCGATTCGTTACCAGTTTTGTAATTTATGACAAATATTTTGAAATAGTTTAGGGCAACACTTATTTTTTTAGTTAGATCGTATTATTTGACTGGTTTGTTGAGTTTGGAGGTTACGTGTGAAACTTTCAGTTGCCCAACAAAATCTACTGCGTGTTTTGTGAAGGTATGTTGACCATGGAGTACTATTAGTTGATATATGCGTTATTATAATTCCCGAAGGATTTTATCTAAAGGTTTATAGGAGTGCTTATAAATAAAGCTATATGTATTACGAAGGAAAAGTGAGTTGTAAGGTTCATTTTCACCCCGAACATATAAAAACTTGTTTCTAACATAATAATTATATGAATAAATATATAATTAACACGTCTGTATTTTCATATTAATGAAATAATTTATAATTATTTTACTATAAATGAAAAACCCTAAAAACTGGCACATAGTCATCCCATCTACGGCATTGAAACCATTACCAACTGTGAACAAGGGTAACAGATCATAACAGAACCGACCGTGTTTTTGTAACAGCTAAACGAAATTGATTTTTTCAATCCAAATAATCCTAACTTCCCACGTAATTTACATAAAAACATTTGATACATACGTGATGAATTATTTTTCCGTTTCAACAACAGATCAAATAGTCGATGAAAGGATCAATCTTTTATGTTTGTCACATACCGATTGATTAGAATTTGAGGCCATATTTTCCATTTTTTGTGCGACATAGGGACGCAGATTTGTATATATAGGTATATCATAACACTGTCATGTGAACATTGTAGGTACGCGTGCTGCCACTTTAGTCAAGAAAATAATTCTGAATTTTTAGCAGCTCTAATGATGTCACTCATTTTGGTGGCGTGATTTTATATCATATTTAAGTTCACTGTGAATGACGTCTCTTTACATTATTAAAATATATATGTATATAAAAAGGTGTGTTGTTAATCTTTATGGCATATCTCCAAAACTCCCATAAAATAAAACCTTTTAACTTAATTCACCACCATTTTCTTAAATATCAAAATGTCAACAAGTACAGAGGAGGTCATAACAGTTAGGATTAAATGCTATTAACTAGAATAAAACAATTTTGGGTGTTGATAGGAGGGCACGATTGTCACAAGGCCCTTAAATTTTCGCGGAGGCACGTCACGGAGCGCTTAGTAAAATGCCCCTCGTATTACGCAAACAAATGATACTGTTTTATTAGGACAACTTAAAACGTGAAGAAAATAAGTAGAAAATATATTTTTGGGAACATAAATTACATTAATTGTCAGCAGACTTTAAGGTCAGTCACATATGGCATAGATTTAATCTATGCTAGAACTCAAAACTTAAATCAACGTATGTAATTCTCATATTTACATTATACATACGACTGCCTCCGTGGCGCAGTGGGCGTATAGCCGGCTGAGACGCAGGAGGTAGCGGGTTCGATTTCCGCCACGGAACAAATGTTTGCATGATCTACAGATATTTGTTCTGGGTCTGGTTGTTTTTCTATATATTATAAGTATGTATTTACAAAAAAAAAGTATATGTATAAGTATTCTATCAGGTATCTAGTTCCCATAGTACAAGCTCTGCTTAATTTGGGGCTAGATAGCGCTGTGTGAAATGTACAGCAATATTTATTTTATTTATTTTATATTTACTCACAACTCCCATAAAAATCTTGTGTACCTAAATAACCAGTGCGTGTGCCAAATCTAAAAAGTACATTTTCTGGATCTAACCTATAGTTCTCTCCGTATCTTGGTAATCTGAATTATATAACTTTTCTCTTTGTGCAATGTTTTCGTAATAACAGGTAAAATGTGCACGTCACTGACAGCCATCGGCGTAGTCTACTGGCAAAACAGGCGTGGGTGGAGCAGTCCACGAGTTTGAGGTTGAAATTCTAGGAAATTTAAGCTGAAACTCAGAGCTATAATATACTCAGCTTTAAAAAAATCAATGAAAATTTAAATATTTATATGACTTATTTCTTTAATTGTTTTTTCTAATGGGCATGCTTTTTTTTATTTTGTAAATAATAATATAGTGAACATGAATTTTTTTTTAAATCTGTATAACCAAAATTTTCTAATAAATGATTTATTGTGAAATTCAACTGGGTATAAGCCTCGTTATTACGCCACTCGTTCCGAAAGGGTGTTATTAATTAATCACACAAAAATAGATTAATTTAACAATAGTATAGAAGTACTTTTCTATCTATAACTATATTTACCAGCGCCTACCAAGATCACAATCCTACGTTATCTTTTCATTGGAACTATCGGCATGTCGTGCGAGTGACAGACAGACAGGGTGACCGCAGTGGGGATGCAATACGTTGAGGGCTGCCGCAAATCGATCACAGGACCACAAGATGGCGTTCAACAAACGTACACTCAAATTCGAAACAACGGAAGTATTTTTTTATTTAAACCAGTGAGCGTTCTTGGTGTTCAAAAATGTTCAAAAAAAGTATTTTAACAAGAAAGTCTTTTTTTAAGGTGTACATACAATAAAATCGCAAAACGTACAGGATCTATTACGTGTTAAATTTTCCAATATTAACGAAATTGAGTATATTGCCATTTGAATACACAAAAAGGGAGAATATTTATCCTGATTGATGCCTTGAGGCGCGGTACATCACGCGTCGGATAAAACCTTCCATTTAGAAATACTTACCTGCTTATTTTATTTACATTTGTTTAGTGGTGATTGCATTTATATGAATATAATTTCTGATTTAAGAATCTATAATTTATCTAATATTTTAAAACTCAGTTAAAGTAAATCTTTATAAAAAAGTTTATTTACGTTTTGTGTAGGTAAGTGTTGGCTACAAATAGTTACGTGTATTTTTAATTACTTAAATCATTATTTTTACTCTTAAAATCGTTGATTGTAAGTACCTACTTAATTAATACTAACGAGTCCTGGTTGAAACCGAGAAATAACCTGCCGTAAATATACTGATTTTATAAAATTGCCCACGTAACGAACTGGCACCTAAATTGTTGAATATTTAATTAGACGCTGTTAAACTAAATCAGAACCTTTGTTAGCGGAACATTTCTACTTGTTAACATTCTCACTTTAATAGAATACGGGGCTTTATGTTTCGAGCTGCTCTTCAAAACTCTGAGGAAAATAGATGGCAATTAACATGTTATGATAATGATACTCCCATATAACCATGCATTATCAGAAACATCGTAGTATCGCAATAATCATTCTATTATAAATGCGAAACTGAGTTTGTTTATTTATTTGTTTGTTACGCTTTCTCATCGTAACAGCTGAACCAGTTTTGATGACATTTTTTATATTGATACCTGGATTGAGACATAGGCTACTTTTTCTTGACGAATCATGCGTGCGAAGCCGCTGGCTGAAGCTAGTTATGTATAAATAATGTAAATAAATAATAATAATAATAATGGACATTTCACACAGCACCCCAAGCTAAGCAAAGCTTGTACTTCACGTTACTTAAAATAGTAAAATTCAAGCTTCGATCTAGTCTCGCTATATTATATGTCATAAACGGTAATCACGTAATTATAAAAAAATGGTATGAGTAGAATGGCACGCGATTATAGGCTTTAATTTATATCAACATAATATTGTAGCAGGCGACGGGAATTGAACCGGTAACCTCCTGTGTTTCAACCGGCTATTCACCCACTGAACCACGGTGGTCGTGTATGTGGTCATATTAGGTGTATTAAATACAAAGATATTGTTTTATATTATTCTAACTTGGCAGCGCTTTCTCCTTTAACTTAGTTTTTTAATGTGCACTCTCCTCAATTACTGTAATATGATAAAAAATCACTCCATCCAAAGGTTGTCTAGACCGCTCATCGTACTTTGTGATGACAAAATAAACAGACAAAAACACATAGTGCTTTCATTAATTCATTCTCATTAAATCAGATTGCCATTTGATCCTGGTATAGGACCAATGTTTTTACACAACATGTTTTACATTGTTTAAAACACATATCCGGAATCATATCAACTAATTTTAGAGGTGGGTTTATTAGTATCTTGAATATTTATCCCATATATAGATTTTTAGGTGAATTGAATTAATTGAAATTTTTTTTAACGTAAATTGGAGGCGCCTTTGCGACGATGCCGCTTAGTCAGCTTAACAGGTACCTACTTACACGATGAATGAATATGATTTGTATACCTATTTTATACAGCCTGTTTTATTGATATTAAGGTTTTTTGAAAATTTAAAATTTACTATGATAATTAATTTTTATCATTAACCTATAGCAGTCCACTACTGGACGTAGGTCTCTCCCAGGGTGCGCCATTGAGCCCGAACCTCAGCTCTTCTCATCCAATCCTTGCTAGCCACAGCGTGCAAATCGTCACTCTATCTATCCATATTTCTTCCGGGTCTCAGTGTCGTGGTATATGAGTATGCGTTGTCAGTGTATGAGTGGAGTACAATACTCTCATTATAAATCCCTAATCTAAGAGAATAAATCTAAGAGTGAGGTCAGAACTCAAGTAACATACTCGTCGGATGTTGCTTCAGCTAAGTACGGCGTTCCACAGGGAAGCTTACTAGGGCCACTTTTATTTTTGACATACATAAATGACCTGCTCCTATCAGTGAATCATCCTATGGTTCTATTTGCTGATAAGAGCACGGTCATATTTTCCACAAATATTTTAGAATGTGACATTAATAATACTCTAGAAGACATTACAATTTCATTAAAATCTAATAATCTATCAACTAGTGGTTCTGTGATAACAGTAGACCTCGCGTCCCAAGTCCAAAAAGTAATTTGCGCAACAAAATTAACGAAGAAAGTCCAATTTTAAATCGAATTTCAGGTGCTTGAATTTTCCAATAAGCTTACGTATGTAGACTTTTGAGCAAAATAGTGGTATATGTATTAGCGATTGCTCGCGTTCCTTTGGTCCTAGGAGCTCTAATCTGGTGTCTACGGATTCGTCTCGTGAAGTTGTTGAGGACTGCGTAGTCTAATTGTTATAGGCAGATAAAAAAAATCCAAAAAATGTGAAAAACTGACATTCGTCCATAGATAACGTTACAACAAACTTCCCCCTCCTTTCCCCCTTCCGCTCCCCTTTTGGATATTTTTTCACTATATCTTATGTAGAATAAAGTCCTTAGTGTGCCTCTCTAATTTGATTGAAATCCGTCGATAATTAACGCTACAGCAAACTTCCCCCTCCTATTTTCCTCGCAATAAAAAATCGCGATCGACTAACAAATTTAAATAAATCAAGGAACTTGTGTGCTAATTTTCGTCAAACTAAATAAATAAATATTGCTGGACATTTCACACAGCGCTATCTAGCCCCAAACTAAGCCGAGCTTGTACTATGGGAACCAAATGATAGAATACTTACATACTTTTTTTTTGGTTTTGTAAATACATACTTATAATATATAGAAAAACACTCAGACACGGAACAAATATCTGTAGATCATTCAAACATTTGTTCCGTGGCGGGAATCGAACCCGCTACCTCCTGCGTCTCAGCACGCTATACGCCCACGGCGCCACGGAGGTCGTCAAAAAAAAAATCGGTTGAAAAATACGACCTGACAGGCGAGAACAGACAGACAGCTGGACAAAGTAATTTTTTGGCCAATCTAGAAACTGAGACGCTTCGCTTGCTTGTCTCGCTCGGTTAATTAATCTTGACAAAACTAAAATAATGACATTTAATCAATTACAAAAAAATATATTGAATCGGTTCTCGTACGCTCTTTACATGCTTTTAAAAAATAATAAACCAGAAAACAGTCTTAACACCTTACAACGCTTATGTCACATCCACCCTCCGATATGGAGTGATCTTTTGGGGTAACGCTACAGAGAGAACGATTTTTCAAAGCACAGAGTAAATTACGACAGATTGAGACATGTAAGCCTCATTTCCAGCAACTCAAAATATTAACAGTTATATTTGTCAGACAAAAGAAAAGTAAATTCGTAACATTGGGCAACACTTAAATTAAATTAAATACGAATGCCTCCACATATAACTGCTCTTTTTGACAAAAGCATATTGAGTATAGCCCTTAGGTTATATAATAAGTTACCAAAATCAATTTTAGATACTGATTATGAACTAATGTTTAAAAAAATAATCGAGAAAGCCTACTATAACTATTATGTAATGGTTTGATAATTGTTTGTCTGGAAGAGATCGCTTTGTTAAGCGATAAGACCGCCCATTATGCTTACATTTATTTGTAGGTATATTTTTTATTTCTTTATATCTGTTGTAAGCTTGTATGGTATAATAAAGAATTTTCATTCATTCATAAATTAATCTTACCGTTTAATTAATATTGCCTGACATGTGAATATGGTTAATTATATTTTTATTTGACATTGAAGTCGTATTTTTTTGGTTTGTTTGTATTTTGACTTAATTTAATAAGGTACATATTTTGTAATTTGGTTTCGATTATCATTATTTTTATTTAATAATTTGCATGCCTCTGTGATAGAAATAAGTGACCCATCTACGTATAATTTTAAGAACTTTGTTTACCTAACAACCTTATTTGATGCAAATAAATAATTGATTTGGTTTATTTGAACTATTTGACTGTTGGGTGGTATTTCTTTAATTATTTGCCCCTGGTGTCATAAACTATATCAGGCTAAGAATGACCACTAGTAGTACAAACGAAGTGGGTGCTTCAAATCTAATCCCAAATTTTAATCAAGTATCTATTCTGCTAACCAGATGATTTACTCCAAACAATTTACGCTGCAAACAATAATTCTTAGTTCAACAAATTAGAAACAGGCAACAATAAAAAGAAAAATAAACTTCAAGCTAAAAAATTATACTTCAGTAAAGTTTGTGGTAAGTAATATTTTTTCTGGAATCTAAAGTTTTTTCAACCGATGTTTCAAGTGTATGACGTTCCAACTTTTGCAATTTTAAAACTTTAAATTCATTTAAATTAAAAAATATGTCTGCAATTTACCTGAATCTGATCACGTTTTATATAAGTTAAGCTTCCGACAGCGGCTTCGCACGCGTAGTTTCTTAATAAAAAGTAGCCCATGTGTCAAACAAAGTCATAATCGGTCTCATCTTTGCCCTTTGTGCCCGAACACCTGCACAATGGAAGACTTAAAAACACAATATAAGTAGAGCTATTGACACGCTAAGAAGAAGTCATAATCTTTCTATAAACCAAATTACTTTGAATTTTCGAATCGGAATCGGTCCAACCGTTTATTTGTGCAAACGTAACAAACAGGCAAAGATTCAGTTACTTTCGAATTAATAATTTTAGTATGGGTAAGATGACGGGCATGTCCATTATGGCCCATGGCTTAACGGGGGATAAGTACCACTGCAAATAACAATTGCAGGAGTGGGGCAGGACACTTGGCCAGACGTAGTGAGGACAGGTGGACTAAGGCACTAACAGAGTGTACGCCGAGAACTGGGCATCGAAATAGGTGACGTCCACCAGCGAGATGGGTCAACGACATCAATAAGACCGTGGGTCGTACGTGGTTCAGACTGGCACAGGATCAGTATGAATGGCAGAAACAAAGAGAGGCCTATGCCCAGCAGTAAGTCGACACGGATGATCACAATTGCACTCACAAGTTTCGTCCAACTACGTTTTGGCCTACATTGCATTGAGTTACGCCCTTTACAAACAAATGTTCTACGACTTTTGTGAATTCGATGATTTTATTAAGGAATCACTTGGTAAAAATCAGTTGTCTATTTATCAGCTATTTAAGGTCAAATACCATAAGGCAAACGTTACGTTTATGTAAAGGCGTAAAACTAATCATGTTTTATTGAATTGAAAACTACACTTTGAGGTGTCACTCTTCCAATGTATGTTTGCAGAATTGACGAATACACTTCGCAGTTTTATATTCTCATGTAACATGTAAATTTGGAAATAAAATGTGTGTTATCCGCGTGAAAGGTTTTTGAGTGCATTCTAATGCATACTGTATAGAATATGACGAACGGGACCTGCGAACGTCATTCAAACTATAAAATTACTTTACTGCTGTCCAGTTAGGACAGGAACGCATAATTTTACGATAAAACTCGTTTTAGTGCCAACACGGTACAACTCTCTGCAGTATCACAATAATAACAATTTATCTTGTGTAATCGTCTTCCTGGGTTTGTATGTCAAATAAGCTATTTCACTATTTGTTTAAACAAGTGATTCCCATTCTATGATCGGACAACCAGACGCTCCGCGATACGCCACCGCTACATGGTAGACATACCTCCCATACGCACAAAGCGGTACTCGCACACCTTTATTATGCGCACCGCCAAGGAGTGGAACGCCTTACCTGAGTCTGTGTTTCCTGATAACTACAACCTAGGGATCTTCAAGTCACGAGTGAAACATTAAAGAATATCAAATAATTAATGATTATGTATCTATCTAGTTAGATGTGCTATTTTTTAATGTAACTCTGCCACCGTAGCTTTTTTCCATAACGTCCTCTTCACCCTAAGGTTGTCTGGGAGTAATCGCTTAGCGCGGTGAGAGCGCCCATAGTCCATGGGTTGTCCATTGTTTAATAAAATTAAATTATTGTATGATTATTTAAGCAGTTTTTGTATTTGTATAGTAAAGAGTACTCTATTTTGGGATGTAACACAATATACCCCTCCCTTTGTACGTGGTGTAATCAAAAACGACAAGTCCACAAGATATTTGATTAAACGCCTGCTCATAATTTCACTCTGTATTTCATATAAGTTAAACTAAGCGAGAGTGTTGTTTAATTTACAAATGTAAGACGGTTTGAGATATTACAAATTGGAATTTGCATCCAAAATTATTCCAGATTTCGAAAATACTAAAGTAATTATTGAATTCATGTCATTTCGTTGAGGTGTCGACTTTTGGATTACACTTGTTGCCGAGATAAGTAATCTGTATTTGTTATCTCAAACATTTAGTTTTAAAATAAGAAGATTGATCATTGATCAAGTCATTTTGGGTGTTCCGTATTGCGTTTCAGGCTCTACCAAGCCATGTGAATAAATCACTGCTTTAAAGAGACTCGAACACATGTTTGAGTCCTAGCAATATTTTTTTCAAAATGATACATTTAAATAACCTAAAAAATCATCTAATATGATCCTCTAACAAAACTGCTGATGAATATAATGCTTTACCCAAAGTGGTGACTTTAAAACTCCAGTAGTTAGTACGAGTACTTACTTCATTTAATTCTACTAACTAAATTGAAATGGAACGATAAATCCGTGGAGGGCACAATTCGAGTGCTACGTTGCTACGCGCTACGCGCTACGAGCCTACGTAGCACCGGACATGAGCAAACAGAACTTTCATTTTATAAAATGAAAGCGATGAGCGACTAAGACCGAGTGGTTCTTTATATTCTTTCGCTAAATGTTGACATTACTTTTATATTTCTCGAGAGCTTTTCATCGTGACCTGAGATTTTCTACGTTTCAAAGAAAATAAATTCGCCTAAGGCTTCAGCGGAGTATTGACTTTAGTGCAGCTTTAATTCAAGATATAAATTCCTGCTTGAAGAAAGAGTTTTACTAGTATAGCTGCCATTTAAACTAATCGATGGATTTAATCAAGTAGTTAAAATCGCGTTATGCCCAGCAACGCGGAACCGTACCGCGGGACTCCAGCTAATCAAGCATTACCCACAAATTCTCCTAGCATTTCATTTGGTTATTGGTAAACTCAATTCATAATAAAATAAAACTGTATCTCTGTGATAATTCTTGGTTTTTGAAAAATATTTTTTATTGTAAGTAATTTCCTCTAAGCACTATTCTGTTTTGTGTGAAAGTATTAAATAATAATAATGATCATATTTTAGACACACAAAGATAAAGGAATTATTCAGTAGTAAGAGTTCAGAGTAGCTATTATATTGCAGTGGGCGAATAGCCGGCTGAGACGCAGGAGGTAGCGGGTTCGATCCCCGCCGCGGAACAAAATGTTTGCATGATTTACAGATATTTGTTCCGGGTCTGGTTGTTTCTCTATATATTATAAGTATGTATTTACAAAAAAAAAATGTATATTAGTATTATATCAGTTATTTGGTTCCCATAGTACAAGCTCTGCTTAGTTTGGGGCTAGATAGCGCTGTGTGAAATGTCCAGCAATATTTATTATTATTATTATTATATTCTTTTTTTACAGCATAGCATGTACACGCGATTTTACAACGCGTAGTCTAAAAAGTATTTCGAAAATAAGTATGCAACAATAAACTTTGACAACGAATACTAAGTAAATATTTACTGCGCACAACTATGATCTACGAGTATCACAATTTCCGAGAAGCCATTCGACTAGACCGCTTGCTTTGCAATGCGAATGAATTTCCACCAATTTCGAATTTACGTTTTCCGGAAAACTCGTATTTCGACTAACACGATAATCCGATTAGGTTTCCAAAGCGAGTGTTAAAAGTAATAACCACAGATACAAAATCAAACGGAAATTTTGGTGGTAATCAGTGATATAAATGAAAAGCAAATTTCTAATGGAAAAATTATAATGTTCCCCAACTTTAGTCACGCTCGTTGCTTACGAAAGAACTTCACTAAGTGTTCTTCGATTAATTTTTGAGGCTTTGTGACTAATCTTGTATTTTTGTATATCTATTGTTCTCAATTTGATTATTGGCTAAAATGTAATCAGTTAGGTAAAGTCTGTTTAGAAAATATTAAGATTTGTATGAAAATAGTCTAGGTTAAGTATAACAATATATGGAATTAATTTTCTGAAATTTGTTTTATATATTTAGTTCACAAAAAACTCATCTTTTTTGGATTTCTAGTGAATCTTTAAATTGTACATTGTTTCCGTAATACAGCTATTTCTATGACAATGTTTGAACTTCTTATCTGCATAATGAACTAAAGTAGATACAGTTTGCTCCGAGTATTAAATCTGATTATCAAATTAAAGTGTTAGAAAGACGGACACGAAAGGTTATTTTAAAAATTTTACTCATTTCAGTGTAGTCAAATATTTCTCATAAAGATGTGAATAAAAATTATTAAAAAGTTTGTTTTATTTTTTGTTTTATTGAAAATGATTATCAAAAAACTGAGGTGATAAGTAATTGTAAGCACAGGAAACCCACTTTATCATATTGAACCAGCTTGTAAAATCGGCTGTCAAATACTGAAAATCGATCAAAATTGTTCCATGAAGCAGCTTCGTTAGTAATGTGATCTATGTTATGGGTTTTAGACAAAGGTATTGTACATCACTGTTAATATGAGATGACAGTTTCTGTAACTTTCATTTAATTGGTTTGGAATGTCTCGTATTATAATTGATTAGTAGCTACTCGAATTTCAGAGAATTGTATTTCCTGCTCTTGTGTTTTCTTTATGAAGAAACGTAGTGTGCGACGTTAGTATTGATTTAAATGAAGGCTGAGGAATGATGATTTTAATTAGGCAATACAAACACAAGTTATTAAAGGTTATCATCATCATATCAGCCCTAAGAAATCTACTGCTGATCATAGGCCTCCACCATAGATTTCCATAGTTACCTACATTTGAATTAATCACAGAAAATGTAATATATTATGATGCAATAAATAGTAAAGCGGTTTATATTTTATTTATTTTAAGTAAAAAAATACTACAACCTTTAAAAAAAAAGTTGCTAAATCAATTTTTCTTTATAAATAGTTTTAATATACGGACGGGCACAATGCCAGAGGGAAAAATTATAAACAGTAAATATTCTTCAGAATAAACATTTGTGAGATTTGTGTTGTAGAGTCACCTTAATCCATCGAAATGGAAAAATAATCCTACCACTTTCAAGCTGAGAAGCACTCATGGACTTCGAAGAGACAGACTAAATAATATTCAACTTAAGACGTTTAATTTTATTTCTTAGTTTACAAAATATACTTGGGCAAGTTCTACCCTTTTGGATGAAAGTTTTTTATAACTTTACAGATAAACGTGCCTATATTAAAATTCAGCTTCCAGATTCAATATGTATAATAATTCGGTTTCCTTTAACTTATCAAAATATAAACAACTTTGGAAGTTGCTAACATTATAATAAATTTTACTCTCCTCAAAGTGATATTTAGGATTACGAATGGCCTAACTTATTTTAAATTACCACAACTTGAGAGTTTCAGCGGTGTGGCTACTGATCAAAATATAATTTGAAAACCAGATTCGGGTAAATCTCGAGATTTTCGGACGCCTGACCTCACAAAATCAAAGCATAATCGTTCCTACGCTTTGCTGTGCGCGACCAACATTGTAATATGAAAACAGTGTGGCGGGTCCAATTTATTTATATGTCTTGAAGTTTGATAACTTAATTCTTTGTTGAATACTACTTCAATGTTACTACTACTACTCTTAGTGACATAATAAAATGGTTGACTTCAATAAATTTGAAGATTAATATAAGCAAAACAAATGTTATGATTTTTAGGGATAGAACTGTTAGAATTAAAGACATTGACATAAATTATTTAGGACAAAAAGTTAAACGCGTTGACTCTACAAAATTTTAAAGCTTATTTACTGACTCAAATTTTGACTGGCGCTCACATGTCGAGAGTTTGTGTCATAGACTAAGTCAACAGTCCTATGCCCTGTACATGCTCTCTAAAGTTTCAAACTCATCAACAGTTATCAATGCCTATCATGGTTATGCTGCATCTAAGGTATGCTATTATATTTTGGGGTAATTCAACTGGAAAGGAATCTGTTTTCAAAGCGCATAAGAAATGTGTGAGGGCAATATGTAAATTAAAACAAACTGACAGCTGTAAGCCTTTTTTTATTGACCTTAATATCTTGACATTACCCTCACTGTATATATATGAAATAGCTTTATTTGTAAAGAAGAACATGTCATTATTTAATAACTTTAAAAGCCAACTTCATGGCTCCAAAACCTGTTGTCCTAAAAGCAGTACAGCATTATATAATAACAGTGTGTTCTGTATGGCACCTAGGATATTCAATCACCTACCCAAACATATATTAGAAATTGACCAAGCTCATAAATTTAAATTAAAACTTTAAAAAGTACTCTCACAAAAAGCTTACACTATAGATGAATATTTAATGGACAAATTGCAATGACTTGACATATTTTTGATTTATTTCTATTAAACTGGTAATTAATGTATAATATTTGCTAAATAATTTTGCATGGTTGTATGCTGGTCATGGCTGTACCTAGACTATTGTATTACCAACTGATGTAACCCATGTATCTCAAATAAATGAATCTTTATCTTTATCTTTTATCTTTAAGTATTTGACATGTAGGTTCATATGAGTTGCCTGCTAGTAACACTAACACGTGTTAGTCACTTATAGAATACAAAAGAAATCTTGTGAAAATCTGTTATGAAACTTAGGATATTGTTTTGAATTTAGCATTAAAATCTATTTTACTGAGTACACATATTTATATTATTTACTCAGCATTTTAGGTTAAATTCCTGAAGTATCCGAAAAATGCTACGTCGCAGCACGTGTCTAGGAATAAATTAGTGCACGAACTTAATAAATACGTACACTAAGGCTAAGTTTGAAATTATTGGTTGTATTTCGTTCAAATGAAAAAAGCATCTGAAAATCAGCATTTTTATCCAAACTCAAGTAACTAGAACGAGTCACTAGTTGAGTTAATAACGCAACAAGTTTAAAGATGGGAGATACACATAATGACAAAAAAAAACTAATAAGTAGCTAGAAACCTGGGTCACAAAATTATTATAATTCTATTATAATTATTATTAATGGTTTTTGTAAACCCACCACATTAAGTTACCACCACTAGTACCAGATAGTAAAAGTACATAATACTACATTAGTTGCAGTACTCAACTATTAATGTGCAATAAGTACTCTGCTTTAAAGTATAAATAATGAAAATGTTGGCAAAGATTTTCATTAACATTTTACATTAACATTTTTATATCTTTGCAATATCTTCCTAAGCATCGATCCTAAGCAAAGCTATACACTACGGCTCGTTACAA
The DNA here is from genome assembly GCA_963924445.1 of Philereme transversata. Taxonomy (NCBI): domain Eukaryota; kingdom Metazoa; phylum Arthropoda; class Insecta; order Lepidoptera; family Geometridae; genus Philereme; species Philereme transversata. Next base: position 15,246,123 of record OZ004353.1, read on the forward strand.
AATATCTGGTTACAAAATAAGCTACGTGCGTGAAATTCTGAACGATATTTGAACAGGATAAAGTAAGCAGAATAAACCACTGCCACAAAATATCATACGTTTGGAGTGAATTTAAATGCTTTTAGAGGAAATGACTTACTGAAATCACATAAACGACGTTCAACGACAAGCAACAAGTCTAAAGGATTTTTTTGGTACCAATAAGAAAATGCTGTTCTTTTTTCGCAGAAACGGTATATTGATTATTATTTTGAATTGTTTTGAAAGTTCTATGGAAGCAATTTATAGAACAGCTTGTAGAAATGCGTAAAATATGTGAACGTAATATTATAATTAATTAAATTATAAATAATCTGTTCAGATTTATATATTCTTGTGTCTACAAACCTAATTTGATACATAATTTCCATAACAACATTTTGTTTTAAAAATGGACTTTAAACCATTAGCTCGTGAATTACAACTAATGAATTTATTTATTTCTAGTCAAGGAATGATTTAATTTGTTATGCAAACCTACTACATGTAGCCAAAGTTGATTACTAACCATTTGTATTAAATGTTATAAAAGTTGACATAAAAGTTTTCGTACCGTTAAATTTTATATTCTATTTGTTATTTTATTTATTCTAATTTGATATAAGGATATTCTGGAAGCACAAACACGATTTTAAATAATTGATTACTACACAAACTTTTAAATTTTACGTGTACACGATTTTTTCAACTTTTATAAACTTATCACGTTGTGTGGGGGTGACAATGGGAAACTTTTTATCGAACTTACCTGTCAGGCTGCTGGCGAGTCAGTGGCACGTTACGGTCTGATATGATCGCGCTTTCAATGACAAAGTTTTCAGGTTTGCAATAGCTTATATAGGTCTCGCTCCGCCCACCGCCCTCGGGGCGGGCACCGCATAAACTTGTCGCCTAAACAAGTTTTTAACCTTAACTTATTACGATACAAGTAACTTCCCTAGATTACTGAGTTAGCTAATTAGCGTAAATATTTTTGGATAAACAAAATGGAAGCTAAGGAAATGCCGCGCTACGCGATTGCTACGGAATCGCTATGCTAGCGAGTAAATGAATTGCACTCAAAATTTTACGTTTCTTGTTCAATAAGTCAGTCAAGTGTGCGTCATGTCCCAACAATATATGATCCGGGGAAAATCAATTGGGTACCAGTTACGGTTGCCAAGACATATTGGACGGATAGCGTAAACTTAGTAATAGGATTCTGTTGGCACTCTTCAGCTACGGAACATTTAAAACGAACACAGCAGTATTTTTTTTTAATTTCCCCATCTCGAATTTGCCAAAGACAAAAATGAATGCTTTTGAATACCGAAAAAAATGTAAAAAATTAAGAAGGCTCAATTAATTAAAGGCTTCCTCATCCTTTTATTAAAAGTCCGAGTTGTATTCATTAAAGTGTTCATTATTTTTGAAACAGTGGAAATGTTTTGTTCAAGGAAAATAACCAGGTATAGAAGATTCTGTTTCAATGAAAATATTCCCCAAATAAGGTTTTGAATTACGTAATCTTAAATGTAATAGATATGGCTCCATGTAATAAATATTCTGAAAATAGTTTTTGTAACACCAATTTATATTTTAAATGGAATATAATATAATATTTATACAGTAAGTACTCGAAATTATGATACCCAATGATTCAAGGAATCCGATCCAGAAAGGTCAGTAGACCTAGAACTGTATGTGACTAATAATAATTCATCGTCATCATACCAGCTGACGTCCACTGCTGAACACAGGCCTCCCCCATATATTTCCAGAGCGACCGAACTTGTGCGGCCTGTACCCAACAACTCCCAGCAACCTTTATCAGTCGACTTTCCATCTAATCGGGGGCCGTCATACACTGAGCTTTTCAGTGCGTGGTCTTCACTCTAGAACCTTTCTGTCCCAACAGGCGTCAGTTCTCGAGCTGTTTTCGAGCTTTTAATCAGATAAGTTCACGAGTTACAGCGGAGTCAAGCTCAGCTAATTTCTACAAGTTGCAAAATGACTAGTGCAAAAACTATACAAAGTATAGAATAGAATAGAATACCTTTTATTGCACACCAACAAAATTAAAAATACAATAAAAATACACAAAAATTAAGGTAAGTACAATGGGCGGTCTTATCACTAAAAACGATCTCTTCCAGACAACCAAAGTTTGTTAAATACTTCGGCGTTTTTTAACAAACACATTTTTTTATTATATTAAAAAATTTAAAAACTTAAACTAGTTGTTTAGGTACATTTAGGAGTATGTGTTTACTCATGTTACTACCTAATCGTGTGGGATGTCATCAAACAGGTCTTTAAAAAACGGTTTTATTAACTCTTTCTACCGAAATCAGGAATCTGTTTGCGAAATACATATAATACTAGCTGTTACCCGCGACTTCGTCTGCGTAGAACTACTACTTCGTGTAAATTTGTTTGGACTGAATAGGCTCTGAAACTATAATGAAACGATTCTAATGAAGCCGGCACATTGAATTATTGAGATTAACATAGGTAGACTTTTCCTGACCCTGATCCATGACTTAACTTAGTTTAATACGTTTTTGTATACGACATTTTTTGTTTTTCCTTCTTTGGTCAAAACATGTAGGTTTTGTGGACTCGATACTCGTGAGCACGCCACATACAGTTGCCCATGGGAGAAACAGTTTTTTTCTAAATGAACACCAGCTACTTTGAGTGTCTGTCCTTGAGCTTTGTTTATCGTCATAGCGAATGCTGCTTTCAGGGGAAATTGTACTCTTTTGAATTGGAATGGCAAATCGGTAGGGATTATTGGAATACGGGGAATTAACACTTCTTCTCCCTTTGCTGTTCCTGTCATAATTATTGCTCTCACAATATTGCGTCCCAGGTGTGTAATTTGTAGACGTGTGCCATTACACATTCTTGGTGCGTCAAGATTTCGCATCAACAGGACCGGGACACCTACTTTTAGCCTCAACTTATGGGAAGGCACCCCCGATAATTCTAAGGAGTTAAGAAATTCTACAGGGAACGATGTCACTTGCTCAGTGTCCATGACATTGTCTACGGACAGATACTCAACAAAATCACCTTCCACTTCTGACATGATTTGTTCGTTGATCTGCCCCACTACTTCGTTTGTCGGTGCTAAAATTGCCCTTTCGCACAGCCATTGTCTGTTCTTCATATTGGTTGCAAGATGACCTTCTTAGGTACCGTAACTACTTACTAAATGTGAAAAAACTTAAAAAAACCTGCCTACTAATCTACTACAATTTTATACCTATCCTAAAAAATGAATTAAACTATAATTCTACCTACTACTAACTTATGCTAAACTAATAATAACAACCAAAACAACTAAGTAAATAACACAAAATGCTTATCCAAGAAACCCTAAACACCAATGAAAACGTAAAGAAAGCGAATACGTTGCAGCTCAAAATTGTAGATATCGCATGCGTCCGCCAACGACGTCTGCCCTCACGTGTCTGCCCGTTCGGGTAAGCATACTTTGTGATCTACACTCCTCCCACCGAGCCATCCGCGTCCCCCGCACGTCTTTGCCGCCGCGCCGCGCAGCGCGCCCGCGCCCGCCAACCCCGCCACACCACACCATGCATCGTCACACTCACACATTCATAGTGTATAGGCCGATGGGCCTGATGGACATGTCAGGCAGAAAGTATTCTAAAAGCTGGCTAGGAGTATTTGAATTATGCGATACATAACTGCACCCCGCGTTTTCACCCGCATAATTCCGGGATCGGGATCGGGATAAAAAGTAAAGATGTCCTTTCCCAAGGTTCCATCTATCTCTATACCAAAATTCATCAAAATCGGTTCAGCGGTTTAGGCGTGAAAACGAAACAGACAGACTGTCTATGTCTTTCCCCAAGGTTCCATCTATCTCTATACCAAAATTCATTTAGTAGGCATATACGATACATAACTGCACCCTGCGTTATCTATCACTCGCATAATTACGGGATCGGGATAAAAGGTTGCCTTTGTCCTTTTCCAAGGTTCCATCTATCTCTATACCAAAATTCATTTAGTAGGGATATACGATACACAACTGCACTCTGCGTTTCCACCCGTATAATTCCGGGATCGGGATCGGGATCTGGATAAAAAGTACCCTATGTCCTTTCCCAAGGTTCCATCTATCTCTATACCAAAATTCATCAAAATCGGTTCAGCGGTTTAGGCGTGAAAAGGTAACAGACAGACAGACAGACAGACAGAGTTACTTTCGCATTTATAATATTAGTAGGGATAATCCACGTCATAATACCCTGGATAAAGTAATCAAAACCAAATCGGAACGCATTAAGCAAAAATCTGTTTAATTGTCTACCGCAAACACTCGTGTTCATTTGTGCCTGTTATTTTTCCCCGTTTGATTGATGATAGATAACGATTTGACGTACCTAGTTAGTAAGATCGATATCTGAGCAATATATTCGCTGACCTATACCATATTTTTTTCTATTGTATAAATAAATAAAAAAATGCTGGTCATATTACACAACGCTATCTAGCCCCAAACTGAACAAAGCTTGTACTATGGGAACTAGAAACATTTTTTTCATTTTATTTTTGTTTTTTTTTACACTGATATTCGTTTGACCACAATCTCATCTGATGGTAAGCGATGATGTGGTCTAAGATGAAGCACGAAGATCTAGAAGAAACCTATTTACTCTTACCTTAAAGAGGCCCGGATTGTATTCTTTAGGAAAAACAGACGACGGCAAAATGTTCCATACCTTAGCAGTACGCATCAAGATAGAATACTTAATAAAACAATTGTAGTCTTATGATATATAGAGGAACACCCAGACCCGGAACAAATATGCAAACATTTTTACCGCGGCGGGAATCGAACTCGCAACTTCCTGCGTTTCAGCCGGCTAGCCGCCCACTCAGAGGTCGTACAATCGTGGGAAACCGCTCGTGTAGTATGAAAATCCGCTGCGGCATAACACATGTGGCGGTCGATTTTCTCCCACCTATGAAATGCGAGCGGCCGCGGCAGGAAACCGCACAGTATAGGATGCACCATACAAATTGTGTATGCTGCGGTTTACACGCAGATTATCGCGGTGGGAGAACCACTAGTGTAGTATGAAAATCCGCTGCGGCATAACACATGTGGCGGTCGATTTTCTCCCACCTATGAAATGCGAGCGGCCGCGGCAGGAAACCGCACAGTATAGGATGCACCATACAAATTGTGTATGCTGCGGTTTACACGCAGATTATCGCGGTGGGAGAACCACTAGTGTAGTATGAAAATCCGCTGCGGCATAACACATGTGGCGGTCGATTTTCTCCCGCCTATGAAATGCGAGCGGCCGCGGCAGGAAACCGCACAGTATAGGATGCACCATACAAATTGTGTATGCTGCGGTTTACACGCAGATTATCGCGGTGGGAGAACCACTAGTGTAGTATGAAAATCCGCTGCGGCATAACACATGTGGCGGTCGATTTTCTCCCGCCTATGAAATGCGAGCGGCCGCGGCAGGAAACCGCACAGTATAGGATGCACCATACAAATTGTGTATGCTGCGGTTTACACGCAGATTATCGCGGTGGGAGAACCACTAGTGTAGTATGAAAATCCGCTGCGGCATAACACATGTGGCGGTCGATTTTCTCCCACCTATGAAATGCGAGCGGCCGCGGCAGGAAACCGCACAGTATAGGATGCACCATACAAATTGTGTATGCTGCGGTTTACACGCAGATTATCGCGGTGGGAGAACCACTAGTGTAGTATGAAAATCCGCTGCGGCATAACACATGTGGCGGTCGATTTTCTCCCGCCTATGAAATGCGAGCGGCCGCGGCAGGAAACCGCACAGTATAGGATGCACCATACAAATTGTGTATGCTGCGGTTTACACGCAGATTATCGCGGTGGGAGAACCACTAGTGTAGTATGAAAATCCGCTGCGGCATAACACATGTGGCGGTCGATTTTCTCCCGCCTATGAAATGCGAGCGGCCGCGGCAGGAAACCGCACAGTATAGGATGCACCATACAATTTGTGTATGCTGCGGTTTACACGCAGATTATCGCGGTGGGAGAACCACTAGTGTAGTATGGGCCTAAAGAAAAGCGTAAATCCTAAACACAGCTGATTTGAAACCATTCAAGACAATCATCCTCCAATGCTACCCCCTCTAATTGTATGTAATAATCACCCCGCCATACAAAGAAACCATTCGATAACAGATACTCAATTACCTTCATGCATCCGATAGGTGTTGATGCAACTAGTAGCAACTCCTGTATAATCGTTATTGTGTCCGCTATCGGTAGGTAAATTGGTAAACAGTTACGCTACATCGAAACTCACCATACACTCATCTTCATTCCTTCCATGATTTGAGTAAAGTGCGTTGAATCTTTCAGATAGCTAAACAACTTTCCTGTGAAAGGAAGTAGAAAATCCGCCATGTAACATGCTGTTTTGTATGTAGGTGAATCTATCTGACTGACGATAGGGCGGAGTGGCCAACTGATCTTGTGGATCTTGGGCAGACCATAGATTCCAGGTGGAGTTGGGTTGATGGGTCTTGACCGTCCATAGAGTTCATTGGGCAACTTTACTCAAGTAACAACTGTCTTAATTTCGTAGTTACTCTAGATGTCTCTCCTAGTTTGTGTTAGTACGCAGCTGTGTCCACAATTACTGTAACATTGCCTTTATCCGCTGGTAATAGTAAAGGCTTGTATTATTACGTAAGTTTTTCAAAACGTTCATTTCTGACACTAATATTGGCTTTAGACAGACTTACGTGCTATTGACGCAACGTGTTGTCGTAAACACTCAGCGTCATCTGAAGGGATCTTATTCTCCACAATCACGCTCTCAATGCTGGTAATGATGGTACCTTTAGCGGTGTAGGTGTAAATTTCAAGCCCTAATTTCATATCTTCAGTGATCGTTTCAGAAGACAAATTTAATCACTGTTCCATCGTTCACACTTTTCCGCTCACACTCAACATCTCCAGTAAGACGCTTTAGTTTTGATTCGTGAGTTCTGGATGTTTTATTACTCACAATTTATCTGCTAAATGTCATAGCATCAAGTGTATTCCACAAATCCAGTCCCATAGTTCGAGATGACTGAAAGTAAAGATGGTTGCTGTGACACAATTGTTAGGTTTCAATAAGAATCTCGAATTACCCACACACACTACTTATTATTTACATCATCAAAGAACTTTGATGACAAGCTAATAAAAAAATCTGGAAAAATACAATTTTATTTTATTAAAAGTTGTTCTGTTTCAAATGCAGAATCACCTGATTTTCAGGTAACGCATGAGCACATTTAGGTACGTAGGAACAGTTCTGTTTTTATCCAGTTGATATAAAATACGGACATAATCAAGTACAGAAAAGTACTTTACATACTTTCTGTATAGATTGCACCGCTATGCAGTGCGGTATACAAGCTCTGAATCCGTCCAGTTTCGAACACTTTAGGATTAGGTACAGAGTATTACAGAGTAAGAAGATTACCGACGGTGGAGGCAAATCTTTCATAGAATGGTATTAATCAAATGTATCGGTTATTTTAAGTGAAAATGCCCAACATTTCTGTACGCTTCGAAATTTCTGAAAACCAGGTTTACTTGCAAGAAACAGTATATTCTAACTAGTGCGAACTTTTTAACTAAACATTTGTTTCATTTTCAACAGGCAACTTATTACCCAAAATTTGCAATGAATTTCAAGCATAAACATAGGAGCAAAAATCTTGCGTAGTTCATTACAACATGCTTTATCAACATTATTTATTATCACTCGATTTTTAAGATAAGATAAGATAACTCTTGTTGTACACCAAAATAAAATACAGAACATAATTTTTTACAAATTGAATTATTACAATGGGCGGTCTTATCGCTAAAAGCGATCTCTTTCAGACAATCTTTGTATGGACAGGATAATAATTGATCACATGACGGCGGTGCATCTATATAATATTAAAAACAACACACAAAACACCTACATCTATAAACGTAAAATAATAATAATAACACAAATTTGGACCAATTTGGACCACAACTTGTTGGACCTGAGGTACCATATTATAAATATGTGTCAGAGCCAGTTCTTGAAAATGGCCGTGCCACGCTCTATTGGGCAGGACTATTGTTGCCAATAAGCCAGATATCGTGCGGGTAGACCTTCAGAGCGCCGAGCGATACTTATTTATATTACCATCCCACATGATGCTAATCTCGTGAAGGCCGAGAAGGACAAGCTAAGCAAGTACCTAGACTTGGGTCATGAGATTACCGCCATGTGGGATGTGGAATCAACGATTATCGTTCCGATAGTTGTGTCGGTCAATGGACTGATAGCGAAGAGCCTCGACCAATATCTTAAGAGGCTCTCGCTAGGAAGTTGGATCAAAGGTCAGATACAGAAGGCAGTACTCCTGGACTCGGCACGCATAGTCAGGAGGTTCCTCTCTCTGCAGCCCTAGCCACCGATCGCTTGGGCCTTGCTTCGCGGTCGGTGGTTTACCGTTTTTATAAATATATTTTTTACTATAATTTTTTGTACTTTGAAGTGAAAAATGTATTTTTTATAAACGAGTTTTAAAATAACTATGTGTGAATAACACAAATTTAATAAAAGCAACCCTAAGAATGGTTATGATGAATTACCAAGCAGCGACAGCTTCAACGCAGGGACAGATAATGGGTGTGTACTTTTGTTTTAAAATTACTAATAAACTTGGATGTTCTTATAGAGACAGGCAAAGCGTTGCACAATCGTATGGCTGATACAGTGAAGGATCAACCATAAAACTCTGTCGTATGGACAGTTGTGATTTGTATGTATTATAATATTAATATATGTATTTGTAAATAATTTTTTATATTAACATTATGTATAAATAAAATAAAAATAAAATAAATAAATATTACTGGACATTTCACACAGCGCTATCTAGCCCGAAACTAAGCAGAGCTTGTACTATGGGAACCAGATAACTGATAGAATACTTATATACTTTTTTTTTGTTAATGCATACTTATAATATATAGAAAAACATCCAGACCCGAAACAAATATATGTAGATCATGCAAACATTTGTTCCTGCGTCTCAGCCGGCTGTTCGCCCACTGCGCCACGGAGGTCGTATGTATGTTTATTTTAGGCACTTTCATGTAAATCTGTTAAATACTAAGATCCTGTTAGGTTAAAACCTCATTTGTTCACATAGATCCTGTACATCCAAAAGTTGCCTGGAAGAGTTCGCTTTTAGCGATAAGGTCGTACAATGTACCTCTATATGAAGAGTATAAAGGCGTGACATGAATTAATTTGAATTTATTTTATTTTACAATCAATTTCACATTGAAGTATTTTTTTAATGATAATACTTCAATGTAACATAATGTGACGTATAATTTCACAAATTATTAATGTGTATATCTGTGGTTATTTTTTTTTTTTGTTTTGTTTGTTTATTTGAATGGTGTGCAATGAAGATATTATCTATTACACTAAGATAAAAAGGTACATAGGTTATACAGCCATTCTTCTTTATCATCGTCGTAACGTTGATTCCCAAATTTGACAATGAAGCCATTGCATTCGGGGTTCGTATTTGTTGCTTGTTCCTACATTTGAATATATTTACCGTCTTCTTTATATCACAACTATTATATTTTTTAAACAACAACGATAGACGTTTAATAATATGCCTTATGTACTATGAAATAAGGCATCTTTTGTTTTAACCCAGAAACCTGTGCCTACGTTATCTTTCATCACAGATGAGTGAGTCCATGCAGCTGAGAAATATGTAAACATCCTCAAGTTTCTATCGCTGCTCGAAGGAAAGTATCGTATTTTTAGGGATATTGTTTTCCATCAATGTTTTCCACATTATAAGGTCGGGGAAGTGAGTTTTACTAAACATTTACAATAAAGAAGTTTTGCAGATAGCGTAGCTGCTATAGACAGTATAATAGTACTAATATTACTAGTGGTTCGCCCCGAACTGAAATCTCGCTAGTCTCAAAAAAATATTATTTGTAAACTTTAACATCAAAATAGTGCCACGAAATGTATAACCAACTTACTTGACCTACAGTTTCATACAAATTACAGGTAACGGGAGTTCAAGTAAATGGTTATTCTTTTTGGGGGTAGAAATTGCAGTTATTCTGGAATTCAGATTATTGCCTATATTTGTGTCACTAAAGCTACACGCATACTAAATTTTAGTACTGTAGAGTCACTGGTGTACCCTGTGAATTTTCTCAAAGTTCAGTTTTTATTATGGCTAATAACTTAAAAACTACAAGGTTTAAACTAAAAACAAAACGGGGTCAAAATGTACCCAAAAAGACCTTTTATTAAACATGCCATTTGATGGATAGTTCCATTTTGTCTTTTTTTACCCCTCTTGAACCCCAATATCTCAACAACCCCCCCCACATTTATAGCTCATTTAGTCACACCAAAATTTGTAATATCACTCACTTTTTATCCAGATTTTGATCGTGATATTCACGTAAATACTTACATGGGGAGATAGATTCTGTGTTTCCTTTTACCATACTTTAACATTTTCATCATTATTTTGGACATAAAACTCTAAATGATGCTATATACTATATTAATTTTTTAGGACTAAAAACACAAAAATAAACAGACCTGACACTGACATGACATTTTAGACATATATTTATTTTTAGTAGTTTTAATTCTTGGTAAAACCTTAGGGTTAACATATTAACATAGAACCTCTGAATTTAATTTAAGGCTATACTATAATTTTGTAATTTAATTTTGGAACAGGTTCGGATGACATTGAGAGCATCCTTGCAAATACAGTCTGGACTTGGGAACTGCGGGCGAAAGATCTCAGACATTCTCATTTTATCAATCAGCGCAGTCCGAAAACAGTTTGTTCTTAACGGCGAAGCCCTACCGGCTTGAGCCTGGGACCCTGACCTCCTCGAGGTTGGAGTCCTCACGTCTCCCTCTTGGACCCTCGAGGCTGGAGACCTTTGCTCTATACAGACCTGGAGATCATCTCTACGTCGTCCTCTCGGTCTCTCGTCGACGTAGGCTAGAGGCTCCACTAGCCCTCAACCAGCGCGCATTCTACCGAACCTGCAGACTCCTGGATTTATCGTTTGTGCGCACCATAGTGGGACAATAAGTGTTTTTGTTAAGTATCGCATTAATAGTCAGTCACTGTATTAAATCATAACACATTGTAAAATCCCTCATTCTTTTTAAACCGTTAGGTAGGCTCTCTTCTTTTACAGGAGAGAGTTGTAACGCGACAAATTGTGCCATCACTACCTAAATTATACCAAATTTCACGATGATCGGATAAACGCTTCGAAAGTTATCCTCGGGCAAATAAACATACATACATACATACAACGCTAATTTGCCCAATTGGATTTGGAGATCTCGCTTCGCTCGATCAATAAATGTGACAGTTTGGATGTTTGTTTATTTGTTACTCAATCACGTTGTAATGACTGAACCGATTTCTATGAAATTTGGTGGGTTGATAGATTGCTAGATTCAAATATGTTTGAATCTAAAAAGTAGTCTATATTACTTAGGCTACTTTTTGTTGACAAACAACGCGTGCGAAGCCGCTGGCAGAAGCTAGTATTCATAATCATTTGAAGCCTTATTTGAAGGTTTAGTAATCTACGCGGCGGCGGCGATGGGTTTGCAACCTGTAATTGTCAAAAAGTAAGCTAATATCAAACGTAGACTTGCCTTGCCTTGGGAGATAACTTCACGGGTCTGCGTAACAGATCCGAGGATGCCCATTGCCCATCATGGGCATTAATATAGTCGTGTGCATATTAATTTATTATTACACCTAAAGTAAATTATCTACATACATATTACATAACATCATTTAAATAAAAATACTAATTGGTATTTTTCGTTCGCTCCCCTATCGACCTCAAACTGCGGGGTGAACTATTCGAGCGCGTTTACGAGGCCCGAAATCTGGGTATGTGCATGGATGTGGAGTTGAGGTTTGAGAAGCACGTTGCTGACTGTGTGCGGAACTGTTTTTAGAGACTGAAAGTGCTGTACAAAATTAGGCCCTATCTCAATCAGGACGTGAGGGTACTACTTGTAGAATCACCTGTTCTGCCAAAGCTCAACTTTGCAGATGCAGTGTATATGCCTAGATTGCTTGCGCGTACAGAGTGTATTATACAAAGGGTTATGCTTGTGCAAGATTTTGTTTCACTGTCCCACCTAGCAGCAAACTGACGACATTTTTAAACGAGCATAAAATGCTCAAAATGAAATCACGCCGTAAGCTCCATCTAGAGGTTGTGAAAGGGGGCAAGGCTCGAAGCAACTTTTCACCAGATCCCCTCGATCTGAAGCTTTACGGGGGCAGTTTTTGCTACGCAGCGTCCAAGTGTTGGAACAATATCCCCCCTCCCCCTCACCCCTATTAGAAACTTAAACAATTTTATAAATTTTATAAAAATACTTAATGCACTAAATACTTATTGAAACCCAAATACAGCTGGGCAACATTGATCTAGATAATATTTATTTTATCTAGCTCTCTATACAATGTTCTCTTGGCTTCAATGAGATACCTTTTAATATATTCTTACTAAAGTCAAGTCAAAGTTAAACATTTATTGCGTACATGTTGTTTAACATAGGTCTTAAAAGTATTTCCGTTTGAAACATGAACCCTATGAGTGTATGAGGGTACCCTAGGAGCGTATTAACTATGTACTTATCTATAATATATATTCTGCAATCTATTCTTAATTATACCCTTATTACTTGTTTTTATTTTTGTATTATTTTTATTATTAACTTTATTGTTGGCTGCGTTTTACTACAATGTTGATCTCTTAGCATATAGCCTCTTAGCCATTCCCTTTTTTCGGTACAGAGCTCAGTGACTGGGTACATACCTTTAGTTTTTTTTTATGTAACGTGTTTTTAATTGCCTGTTTTTCATTGACTGTATTTCATTGTCTGTCTTTACTTATCCACTGTATGTAGTTGCTGTGTGTCTGTAACTTGTGTCGAAATAAATGTCTATATCTATCTATCATCCAAACTTTCGCATTTATAATATTAGTGCGACTTATTTTAGAAGCCAAACATGTTATTCTGAGATATTTTTTGCAAGGAGAACAAAAAATAAAGGTATGCTCGTTGTGAAACTGAAATGCAAAGTTAAACCATATTAGACTCTCTGGCGTGATAAAAGTAGTATTCGACATAACTCATCTTCGAGTTATTTCATTTTAAGTACACCTACTTGGAAACTTAGTAACAAAGTTGGAAATATATTATTCGCTCGTTGTTCTACTATTTGTTTTAGTATCTGGTCGAAATATCTCATAAAACTGCTTTTAATGGGTACTTACGAAAAGCAATAAAATTACGAACCTCACACATATCCTTTGATAACTTCTATATAATACGGCAACTGAAATTATTGCTTTTATGTCCATTGCTCTTTCGGTTCAAGTGTTTTTGAATAAACTGCCTGAAAACCGATAAAGTTGATATACATTTTGAACTTTGATCGTATGTCGTCGATTTTCGGTACAGTTATTTGGAGAAAGCTCTTATGTGTGATAGTAATAAATAAACACTACTTAGATAATAAATTGAGCGCTTGAGCTTGCTGAACTGGCAGAATCACGTAACTTCATAACGAACATATTGCCTGGCTACAGCGATCAGTGAACCAAAGCGCCTTTATCAAAATTCTACATTCCTGTCAATAACTATTCACATCCTTATTTAAGTTTTGTGAACCATAATTGAACCTGACGCACGCATCACCAATCAATAATACGTTTTGACCTATATAATAGGTGTATAACAATAACCTACCAAACTACCTACAGGGTGCTTTGGAAAACCCGAAAAGGGGGTCATTGACCTAACTAACGATAAAGCAATTTTTATTCAACTAATTTTTTAAATTCGATGTTTTATTGAAGAATAACTTGGTTAATCCGCTGATTATGACAAAACACGTCAAAAATTTTGTACGTTTAAGGGAAGTTATAAGTAAGGTGCAAAATCTAAAATACAAACTCAGATCTAAATCACGAAATTTCCGAAAAAATAATGTTTTACATAAACTTTTTATGAAAAGTTTTTAATTTTATTTGGCAGAATCACTCCTTTTTGTGTTAACATAATTCGCCTTCAAAAAGTTACCTACGACATCTTAAAATTCTTGAGGTTTAGTTCACCTCTCTATTTATCCGCTTGCTTTTAAGAGTAGAAGTTCCAAAACAAAAAAGGGTTGTATTTTGAAGTTTTATTGTAAACCTGTTGAAGCAGCTGGCCTAAGAGTCGTGATTGTTTAGTGGGAAGGGTACTCTGAAGAAATCCGTACTTGAAAAAAATGCGTCTTTACACACGCTTTCAACGTTGAAGGAAAACATCGTGAGAAACCTGGGCCCCAATTCTACTAAACCTATCGCTTCATTATGACAATGGTATCGTCACTATAGATATCTTTTGGTATTCTACTAACACAAACTTTTTTCAATGACCGCCGTTGCTATGACAACCCCATTGAACATTTGGTAGCTTATGACAGGAATAACAATCATAATCGTTTAACAATGGTATGGCTCCATAATAGTTTTTCTTATAAATTAGCAGAATTGGGCCCCTGCATGCCGTAAGTAGAACCAAAAGTTCGAAGGTCATCAGTTAATATTCTATTATGTGGCTATCAGTTAGCTATACCATAAAAATACTATGAAAAAAGTGACCATTTAGCAGAGATCATGTTTGTATTTGCTTCTGACTACCTCCAAGGGATGTAACACAAGCTTGCAAGCTCTGAAAGGTCCGTTTACATATTAGGATCAAAAGATTGCCAGCCTAAATACTCGTACGTTATGCTTCTTCCACCGGTGTCTTTAAAACCAGCCTTAAAAAGTAGATACTGGAACTCAAAACGGATTGTTTATATAAAACAATATAGAATAAGTGTAAAGTATTAACAGCATGCCTACCTATTTAGATACGAACACATGGTCTGCGTTCCTGTTGCTACCCAACCAGGGTTCACATGTGAAACTCTAAAAACTTGTCACCATGTGAAAGCAATATATGTATTGAGTACTGGGTTTTTGTGACATAAAGGAATTCATTTTACCAGCATTTTATTGTATTGTAATTGTACTAATTCATTCGTTTATTTATGTTTATTAAGTACCTATAATCAATAGGTAGGTATATTGTATTTTATAGATTATGTTTAATGTTACAGGTACTCGTACACCGCCGTCTTTTGATTTTTGTTTATCCTGTCCATCCAAAAGTTGTCAAGAAGACATCGCTTTTAGCGATAAGAACGCCCATTTTACCGTTATTTATTGTAGGTATACTAGCCGACCCGCCGAACTTCGTACCGCCTTGACATGCATATGACGCGGGCTGTCAATTTACGTCACCCGCTGCATCTATGTAGGTATGAGAAAATGAATTATCTTCATTGTTTCTTTTTGCGTGAATTTTTCCGATACTTTAATAGTTATTCTACTATTCGGGGCGGAGACAAATCCAACAAACCAAAAACCATCAAAATGGGTCCAACAGTTTTCGAGTTATAAGTATTCGAACAAACCCGACTTTGTTTTATATATTAAGATTTCTTTTGTGTTATTGTACTTTTATTTGGTGTGCAATAAAGAGTATATCTATCTTTTATTCAGCTGACTTGAAACAAGGGTGTTTTACTTATATCTGTTTGTATGTGTTTGATGTCTTCAGGGCCTGCGTAGTGAGTAAGAGATCCGAAGATCACCATCGTGGGAATTAATGTTGATTTATCGTGATTAGTCATTATAATTTTTGTTTTTGCAGGTACAAGATTACAAGGTAGTTAGTGTCGGGTAAGATCGATACCTTCCAAGATGACCGGGATATTAATAACCAATGTGCAATGGAGCGCGCACGCCGCAGAATATATAATAGCAGACGCTACCTCTTGTGAATCGACCGAGGCTTAGGAGCCAAGGTTTTTAAAAACCTACCTTTTGGTGATTACTAAACTGTTTTTTATCAACCAAACGTTAATTTAAAATTATTCTTACTGAAATATGTTAGTCAAAATTACTTAAAATGGGCCTAAATAAAGTGTTATTTAGAGATCACTGATCGAAATGATTAGAACTCAAGATACCAAATAGATATCATATCAAACAATTTCAGTAATAGTAAAGCGTAAGGAAATCTTAACTGGCTTTCAGACTACTTACACGCCCGCTCTTACCACCTACTTCTTACTAGACGGTAATTCAATCCGGCTAGTTGACCGTGATCATGATGTGTAGATAGGTCATACTAGATTCCGGGTACCTTTTAAATGTGACTTTTTTATATTTATCCCCATGATGGACATCTCCGGATCTCGTACTCAGTACGCAGACCCGTGAAGATATCCCACGAGGGAGAGTCAGAGGCAAGTCAAAACATAACGTTTGATACATGTCCACTTTTGCATTTACGTGACAGGTTGCAAGCCATCGCCACTTATGAGAATACCAATTCCACAACCCTTCGAATTTTTGATTCTAGGATATGCCGGTTTCCTAACGATGTTTTACTTCATAGTTTTTATAAAAGCTATTGGTGCCGGGACTCGAACTCTGAATCCTCCGAATTGGAAGTCAGGATAAACCCCACTAGACTCGAAATAAATATATTGAATTGAATTTGTTGTACTGAAACATGCTTTAGCCTAGAAAATGTTACAATGAGAATTGCGTTAAAATGTGAAAACGAGGCGTTGGTATGTTTGAGGCCAACTGTTGCTCTGATATTGTGGGTCACATCTCACGTTGAAAATGTCTGCGGTTAGTGACCCCTACTATGAAAATCATAACTCACTGTGTATACGAAAATCACATACAAATACATATCTGTTCTTCTCCTATTCTGGCACGGAAGCTCTCAGTTGAAAAAAACACTAGCGGTCACTCATCAAAGTACTAAACTCGTGGAATGTTGCCTTACCTAGCTGATTTCAAATTTCAAAATCTGTCCCCGATCAAAAAGTGTACAAGCGTTAAAAATAAAATTTTCAAACTGCGTAGTACTCGTAGCGTTTCCGTAGAAGTTTGTAGCAGTGTGCTACTAACGCGTAGCATACTTCTACGAATACCTAACGTTCTAAAAATGGTTCCTTGCAATACAAATTATTTGTTCCATTTGTTATAAAAGGTAGAATCTCAGAAAGTAATCTTATTCTTTTTTAATTGCTATCCGGGTGCTCATAGTAAGATCAAGCGTTTGACAATGTATGGGCATATATTTGGCACAGATGTCTGTATTATCATTGTGAATCCACACATTAAAATCTTCACGTCAATTGTAATATTTTTATCTATGATACAAAATAGCAAGTGCTTAATAGTCAGAACAATTTTCTTCATAACATTTGTTTTCTTTATTAATTTACGATGGTTTCTCAACGTAGACAGAATTTTAATTAAATCAATGATTTTAATCAGATCATGCAACATTGCAAACAATCCAGTTTGACCGAAGAAACGTCTTTCTTAACACCGAAATAAATTAACAGTGAAAATAGTAGCAATCTTTGCTGGCCCCGAGGGCACGAATCACGAATAAAACTGGGAAATGGGAAAAACGATGTAAACGTAGTATACGACCTATTTTGCACATTGAGATGTATCTAATTCTGCTTTTCGTTACGGGGTTGTAACTCTAACCCTGTCTTTAATGAAATTAACGGTTTCTCTATAAGGTTTCTCGGAAGGAAAAAATGGTTTCTCTTCTCTAAATCAACTTGGGAAAATCAGCGTTGTATGTATGTGTGTATGTATATTTGTTTGTCCGAAGTTAACTTTCGAAGCGTTTATCCGATGATCGTGAAATTTGGTATATAGGTAGGTAGTGATGACACAATTTTGGTGTGACTAAATGAGCTAAAAATATGGGAGGGTTGTTGAGATATTGGGGTTCAAAAAGGGGTAAAAAAACAAACTAGGACTATCCGGTCAAGTGGCACGTTTAATAAAAGGTCTTTGTAAGTACATTTCAACCCCGTTTTTATTTTTAGTGTAAATCTTGTAGTTTTTGAGTTATTAGCCATAATACAAACTGAACTTTGACAAAATTCACAGGGTACACCAGTGACCCCACAGTGCTGAAATTTTGTAAGTATGCCAAATAACATGAACTCCCGTTACCTGTAATTTGAATTAAATTGTAGGTCAAGTTAGTTGGTTGAACATTTCGTGGCACTATTTTATAAGTCAAAGATTAAGGCCGGCTTGCACAACGATCCCTAAAGTCAAAAGTCAAGTAAAATATTTTTATTCATTAAAATCACAAGGATCACTTTGAAACGTCAATTCTGCTGCCTGTTCCTTCGAAACCAAGCGACTAAACGTGTTTAGCGACTAAACATGTTTAAATTTTACGTATTTGTATGATTTGACAACTCCTTCAACAATATTTAGCCACTAAATACGTGAAGGCATCGTTGCGAGAGTGGCCCTAAGAATATTTGTTTTTGTGTTTTGGATGACTCGCGAGACCTCAGTTCGGGGCGAAGCACTAAATAAGTATACCTAGCATTCATGACGTTACCTTGTTAAGCTGTGTCCTTAGGTTTGATTAAATGAGTATAAAATAGATTACTTAATTCTTAATAAACATAGAAACAATATAACACTAAACTAAAATGACCTATTTATAAAAACATCTATGTATTTAGATTTATGGAAGCAAAATCACGATGGTTTTTGGTGTTTTATAGAATACAAATACTTATCAGTTAGTATTATAATGTGTTGCAAACTAATTATATTGAAGGGACGGTTTTCTACACAAAAAATAAAAAATAAATAAATGTGTCGATAATATTTTCTTGTTATATATATTATATTATTACACACTATACACTTCGTCGATGAGTATATCTACTTGGGCCAGTTAATTTCTTTCAAAAACGGGCAAGATACTGGTCCATGAAAGAGCTGATAAAGGGAAACCTTCCTATGTCACTAAAGCGCAAACTCATCGACATGTGTATACTGCCCGTCCTTACCTATGGTTCCCAAACGTGGTCTTTAACCGAGGCTCAAAAATCCAAACTCAAGGTTTCCCAAACAGCAATGAGCGCAGCGTGCTAGGAGTAAAGAGGATTGACAAAATCCGTAACACCACGCTGCGTTTAAAGACCGGCATTGCTGATGCAGGAAATAAGGATACCAGGCTAAAATGGGATTGGGCGGGCCATGTAACACGAATTCACCCGGACAGATGGGCAACGATCGTCACGCAACGCAATGGGTGCCTGAAGACGGGCCACGGCGTGACGATCTCGATGCCTTCGAGACAGATTGGTGGGATTTGGCACGCGAGCGAAACAAACGACAGTGGGGGAGACCTTTGCCCAGCAGTGGGATGATATAGGTTGAATAAAAATATATATAGACATATATTATTAAAATCTCGAGAGAATGCTGCTCGACGAAATGTTAGAGAACTGTACGCTACCACCGTTTATTAAAAAGTTACTACAGCTATTCTACAACCCCGGTCGTTCAATAACCCGGCTCAGTTAAAAACCCGGCCCAGGCAATAGACCCAACCAATCAACAGAGAGCGTACGGTACGTACGTCAGGGCGGTAAAGACCTACATGTTAAGTCCAAAAACTCAAAAATATTTTTTTTTATATAAATAAATCATTATTTAGGGTCTCAAAAATATTCTTAGTCATTATTTGTAGTTTAAATTGCAACAGCTTATATAGTCTACAGATGTTACTTATTGGTTATTGAAAGTTCTGAATCGTATCTAATCCTAAATAATTGGAAATAGCTTCACACGCTTACTTCTCCTGCGATGCATTAACAGCCCCTAACGTTGTGTGGAGGTGTGAGTTCGCATTGGGATTATACTTTAAGCTGCTTTTAGTACCTACCTGCAGTCGCAAACCCACTGAAATAATCTCCACGCGACGGTTATGACTCCGATGGTGGCTAGTTCTAACTGTTCTAAGCTCAGTGCATAGGTAATCTAATGGAAAATGTTTGTTGGTTCGAATCTTATGCAAAAACTGTACCAATAAAATCTATAACGGATTATCGCATTGCTAGGTTATAAGAAAACTTGTGAACTTTATGCTACAAGTAATTTGTTCACAAAAATATAACCAACTTCAGAAAGCAGAAAATGTTATAAATGTGCAGATTTGCAAATTTTTGCAAAAAAAAAAGAGTTTGATGAATTTCTCATGCATCCCATCAGACCTTGACCAATCTTATACACTAGCTTCCGCCAGTGGCTTCGCACGAGTTGTTTTCCAACTTATGTGTTAACCAGGTTATAATCTACGTGCATACCAAATTTCATCGAAATCGGTTCAGCCGTTACGACGTGATTGTGATAAACAAACATTCAACTTTTGCATTTATATGTGTTTATTAGTGTGATGATTCGTTATGTACGACATTAAATGAAGACATGGGTAGGGCTAATGGCTAGTATTGCTGTAAAAAAGGTTTTATCAAATTCATTACCATAGAACATTTTAAATTTTCAAACACCCATAATATCAAGTCCTATTATACCAATGAAACATCATGTATAAAATAGGTAAACAAATCATATTCATACATCATGTAAGTAGGTACCGGTTAAATGGACTAAGAGGCATCGTCGCAAAGGCGCCGCTGATTTACGTTAAAAATTGCTTATTGAAAATGTATCGATTACTGGATAAGCTGGAATCTAAACCATTAAACGTATTAAACCCCCCCCCCCCCCCTAAAATAAGATAATATAATTCCGGGTGAGTGTATTAAATTAATGTCGTACTAAACAAAACAGGTTGTATAACCACCCCATTCTAACAAAATAAGAACTATTGAATTTTTTTTAACACGTTATCTACGGGGTAAAAAAAGTATCGCTGCAAACTCCCTTTTTTTTAAGTCAGTTAGAAAACTGTTAGGTTATGAGCTAGGAGGCACTTAGCTGGATTTGAATCAAATAATCTATCTGTTTATTTATAAAATATGGTGTAAAAAGATAGCCGCAGAAAATTAATGGCACTTTTTGTTGTATGTATTCTACCATACGTATAAACAATGTCGAATTTTAGGACATTTTCCACGAATTTAAATAAGCATTGTTGATTGTCATTTCAAAATCTATGATTCGTATTTATTTTTTCGTTATAAGCCGTAGTCATTGAAGAAAATGTAAAGTACTTAGTAATTTTATTTGTTGATCCAGCGAAGCGAGATCTACAAATCAACTTGGGCAAATCGGCGTTGTATGTATGTATGTATGTTTGTTTGTCCGAGGATAACTTTCGAAGCGTTTATCCGATCATCGTGAAATTTGGTATATAGGTAGGTAGTGATGGCACAATTTTGGTGTGACTCAATGAGCTAAAAATTTTGGGGGGTTGTTGGGGTAAAAAAAATGAAAATGAGACTATTAGATCAAGTGAGACGTCAAATAAAAGGTCTTCATTATTAGCCATATTAAAAACAAAAATACTTAAGTGGTTACGAGATCATTTGACATCACACCTGTGGCAAACATAACTATGAGTCTATGACAGTGGTTCAGTGGTTTTGCCGCTGTTCCTAACGGAGATCCGGCTTTTACATCTTCATAGGCTTGTATGTAGACATAGGCAATCATTTATTCACTACATTAGCACACAATATACAATACAGTTACATTTTAAAACAGAGAACATACAAAAAAAGAAACAATTAAATAGTACTTATAAACGTAAAACATAAACAAAAACACAAGGGAGAACTTGGTAGATACTGTGTGCCACAGCAGTAAATGGGACTCGACTCAGCATTATGCCCGCCGTAATGGAAAGCGCTGATATTGGCATGAGCATGATTGTACGTTGATAAGTCGGCCTGGCCTCTCGTAGTCTTCCTTTGGCGTACCCTTGGCATCTAAGAAACAAGTAAATTAAATAAATAAACTGTTTCAACGTACCTACCCACAAAAATGTTTCAACTGTCCTTAACCTCCCTTCTAGGTATAAAACGGTTCATCGTAAAAATGATAAAATAAAAACGAATTGTACAGCCATTATAATAAAAACAATACGAAAGTCTCAATACTACTCAATACTTTAATAAAACCATAATAATTGCAAAATGTACGAGCAAAAAATATAATACTTACTTTTCCGTCAAAAGACACAATGGAGCCTCTCCTATACAGAAGCACAGCATCAGAGCGACGCAACACTAAAATTCGTGTTTCACCGCTTGCCACCCGCTTCGTTCTCCCCTTGTACCTCCAAAGGCGGATCCAGCTTTGGTGCCAGGGGGGTCAATGTCATGTGTTATGTTTAACAATTTTAATTAGTGGTGCACCTAGGTCCTGGACCCAGCCCAGGGGGGGCATGACCCCCCCCCCTGGATCCGCCCTTGTGTACCTCTCACATCATCACGCATGGTGTCGGAATATTCGCTTTGTTTCAACCGTACCCAGTCTACCCTACTCTTAAGTATTATCCTGGCTGGTGAAATCGGGGGCTAGGGTCTTGAGTGGTCTTATTGAGACTTGCGTCAACACCAGTTCCGCAAAGAACGAACAGTAATCCATCCTTGTTCGATTTTAACAGTAATATTAACTTAAACGAGTCTCTCTTAAATTTTAACGTCCATAAATTGGAGATGTCATTACAGTAAAGACGTAAGCCATTAAGAATATCCGTTTTATTGTTTGAATATAAAGTCCTTTATTATAACATCATTCGATTGTAGCGCGTTCCAGTTAACGGCATTGTGAACAATTGAGTCAGGTGAGGAATTGTTTGTTCCGGGTGTGGGTGTTTTTCTATATAAGAAGTTACAAACTAAAATAAGTATATCAGTTATCTGGTTCTTACAGTACAAGCTTTGCTTTATTTGGAGCAGATGGTGTAATGTTCAGCATTATTTATTTGATCAAGCGAAGCGAGATCTTCAAATCAACATGGACGAATCGGCGTTGTATGTATGTAGCAGTTTGTTTGTCCGGGGATAACTTTCGAAATGTTGATCCGATTATTGTGAAATTTGGTATATAGGTAGGTAGTAATTTGAAGTAGGTTCGAGGTGGAGAGTAGCCGACAGACAAGATACAAGAGGAAAAAACGTTAGCATGATTTGCTAATAAATATGTACCTATTTGTTCCCAGTCTGGATATTATACCATGGTATTCCTAGTTCTATATTTATACTACACAGAGAATTAAAACATACCCGCCTTTCGCTCAGTCGGGTAAAAAGTAGCCTGCATCTCAATTCCAGTCATAATTTAATCGAAATCGGTCTAATTTTTAATATTAGTTTGGATTGGTGTTATAAGAGTGTGGTATTATAACTAGGGGTGGAATAATTCATAAAACAAAATACATTTTAATAAGTAATAACTTTAATAAAGTACATTCGTAAGCTTGAGACAAAATAAGTAGGTAGTATATTGTGCAATAAGCTAAATCACAAAGTTTAGATTAACATATTCGCGTAAATGCTTTAACAATACTTAAAACAATAAAAAAAATTGTATCTCAAAAAGATGAAACAGGAGTAGAAAGGTCATTAATTAAAGTGTTAGGTACCTACTCAAATAAACCAGAAAAAATAAAAAATTGAAGTACCTAACTACATAAAGAAATAAACACTATAGTAGTCAACTCTGTATTTTTTGCAAACACACAAACATCGATAAGGCACTGGTACAAAAACTTTGAGATATAAATCCCAAACGATAATAAACTTTAACTTTACTACATGACATTTATTCTGGTTTGTACTCTAGGCCTCCGGAAATAAAGCATTCAACAACATACATTTTCTAAACTTCATTTGATTCCTTACAAATATAATATTTAACAATACGTGATACAACATCAAAACTTGTGTTCAAAACGATAATGAGTATTTTAAAAAGTTTTTCAACTATCTGAATCTGAATATCGTCGGTCGATTCTCAATCAATAGATTTTTTCAATAGTTAAAAAATTCTATTCTCCATTTAAGTCTACATAGAAATGATATAAAACAAGCTAATTATACAACGGAAGAGCGCAATATATTTGAATGCAAAAGCTCAGTGTAATTAATTATCTAATACCTAGTTATATCTTTTCTTGAGAGCTTTGGCGAATTAATAATATGACACACGTTTTGTACTCGAACAGTCAGAGACAATATATAATCGAGGTAAATTATCTTCATTGGATAATAATATTCCTTGACCTCGCAATGACGGCCGACCAAGATCTTCAGTCATAATAAATATAAGTTTTATATACGTAAAACACAAATATACCAAAATAAACCTAGTATCAATTCCTCGAGTGTACGACACGTATAAAAGAAAATCAGAAACTCATAATTCGATATAGTAGTCCATTTGAAGCATCGCGAATTTAGTAAAAGCCTTTCGGGCCAATGTGGTGTACATTCAGGTGGTAGGCGAGTGTTAGCAACGCGGTGCGAGAGTCGAAGATAAGTAGAAAGAACTCGCACAGCTGATCTGCGAGCGAGGTTCTTTCTACAAGCTCATGTCAACGGCACGAGGCCATTAACCTTTGGCACTGAGCTAGTAAATACTTCTTCTGTTGTTCGTCGTATAGCAGTATCACTTTACCGGACCCGGAACTGGGGAACATTCCGAACACTTTCCTCTTGGCAGTGGGGACGTACACGCCTTTGTTGACGAGTGTCGGCACTTCGGGAAGCTCGGACCACAGGTACGTCCAAACAATCTGGGGAGTAGAGTTGTATTTCAATTGATATCGATCATTTGCTATGGACTTGTCAATTGTATAAGTACAAATCGTACAGGTAATAAATACCACTGCCATCGTACACGGTAAATTGAGTTTAAAAAATTAAATAATTTTATTGATCGAAATATGATTCTAGGAAAAAAGTCCACAGTAATATTTTCGAGAAAATATCGAACGTTAAAGATGGTACCGATGGCGGTAATTTTATGAACTACTAGCTGAACGCCCGCGACTTCGTACGCGTTACACTACTAAATGTGTACTACTAAATAAAGCCTCGCTGTTGCAACTTGACTTGACACCCCATTTTTATCCAATGCGACCTGATTTATGGGATAAAAAGTAGCATACTGTGTTCCAGGTTATAATCTTTGTACACACTAAATTTCACTTAAATCGGTTCAGCTGTTACGACGTGATTGAGTAACAAACAAACAAATAAATAAACAAACATCCTTACTATTTCAAATTTCGAACTCTACGTCCCTATGAGGCCGTGTCCTAAAAGTGCATAACCTCGTTAAGCTTAGAAACCTTCAAATAAGGTACTCATATAGTACGGTGACTATCGAGACATTCCTATTTTAAAGAGTATTAGCTTATGTTTTTAAGTGAGTTCAACCTTTTTTGAATAAAATCGGATTGAATTTTCAAACATGTGTCAAAATAAATAGTAATTTAAATCAAAAGCACTAAGGGAGTATTGACATCAGCTTCGAACACCGCCAACAAATCACAGCCAAAATAACTTTCTACCCCTTTTTAACCCCGTTATGGGATGAATTTCACTAAAATACGAAACACGTCTTCCATCAATTCTGTTAAAAAGGATTTATGCAAAATTTGAAGTAGATGGGACCAAGGAATCACGTTGTCCCATACAAACTTTGCCCCCCTTTTTCACCCCCTTAGGGGTAGAATTTCGGAAAATCCTTTCTTATCGGATGCCTACGTCATACAAAGAATACATCCTCCAAGTTTCAGGTCTCTACGATCAGCGGTTTAGGCTGTGCGTTGATCCGTCATTCAGGACAAAGCATTTTATATGTATAGATTTAGTAGTGGATATCTCGTACACAGTGTACACGATACGCGTGTGAATAATTTCAACAAGTTACATAATATTCTTTTAAAGTTATAGGTAGGTATATAAGATTGTATTAATAGGAATATTTTCTCTCAAACAGTCCTCAATTAAGAGAACGTAATGGTAGAGTCACCAACAAAAATTACTGAACGGAGACATACTACAAAAACTAGTGAGTCTTATAAAATGGGAATTTGAACATTTGAATTTTTATCTATGGGCAGGAATAGATCAATCATTACATTATATCCGGATATGCGACTGGAGTAAATCTTTTAGCCTTACAGTCAATCCAAACAAAACGCAGGCCATTATTATTGGTAGCTCCAAACATATCTCCAAAATCAATTTTGCACAACTACCATCCATAGTTTTTGACGGAACACCTATAGAAGTCACACAGTCAGTGAAAAATTTGGGAATACAGATGGATTTAACCTTAACTTTTTACGTTTTAACGTTTAACTTGGGTTCCCTGTTTCAATGAGATTAGCCGCAGGGTCTTTGCATCGTCTGGATCTTTACGGAGATCTTTTCGTAACTTCTTGCCGACTGCTACCAAGGTTACGCTTGCACTGACTCTTTTACTTCCGATTCTGGACTACGCCGACGCCTGCTATCTTGACCTCTCTGAAGCCCAACTGAGCAAACTTGAGCGCCTTCAAAACCTCTGTATTCGGTTTATATTTGGCTTGCGCAAGTATGACCATGTCTCTGATTTTCGCGCAAAGCTCAAATGGCTCCCCATCCGTCTTCGCCGGAATGCACACATACTGTCCCTTTTGTATAACATCCTTTTTAACCCTTCTTCTCCCTTCTATCTTAAGGAGCGTTTTGAGTTTCTCCACCAGGCTAATGATCGCAATTTGCGTTCTTCAGATTCCCTTCAACTTAAAACTCCTGTCCATACGACAGAGTTTTATGGTCGATCCTTCACTGTAACAGCCGTACGATTGTGGAACGATTTGCCCTTCTCTATAAGAACATCAAAGTCTATTAGTAATTTTAAAACAAAAGTACACACCCATTATCTGTCCCTGCGTTGAAGTTGTCGCTGCTTGTTAATTCATCATAACCATTTTTATAGTTGCTTGTTTTATTATAATTAAATTTGAGTTATTATTAGTATTTTAGGTTTATAGTATGTAGGTATGTTTTTAATTTTATATAGATGCACCGCCGTCATGTGATTGTTATAATCCTGTACATACTAAGGTTGTCTGGAAGAGATCGCTTTTAGCGATAAGACCGCCCATTGTACTAAATTTGTTAGTAAAAATTATGTTCTGTATTTTACTTTGGTGTACAATAAAGAGTTATCTTATCTTATATCAATTCAGACGTAGAATTTTAAGGTAAAATGTATTTTAAAACATCTCTTATGGTGCCTCTACACTTACATTCGTGCTCGATGAGCAAGTATCGGTGTGCTCGACGTTTTGGCATTTCAGTTCCACGAACACTAAGGTTATATGGTTGATCCTGCTCGATAGGATGCAACATCTAGTGTGAGATCCTATGTACGTGACGTTGCTAAATTATATAACTCTCTACCCATTGACATGAAAACTATTGATGAAAACTGTTGATGTTATATTAAAGAATAGACAAAAAACGCTTTTGCTGTGTTTCTATTCAGTGGATGATTTCAAGCTACAATGTAATACAAAATGACATTTTATTTAACTCTCTTAATATTGTATAACATTTACTATTTCTTTGGCATTTTTTTTATTATAATTTTATTGATTATTATTGTATACTACTTGTTTTGTAAACTAAAGAGGGGATTGGAAGCGGTTGGAGGAGGCCTTTGCCCACAAATGGGGAAACATAAGCATAATTTAGTAAATAAAAATAACAAATAAAAAAACTTTATACAAACATATTTCATATTTATTTGGGAAATAAAAGGTTTAATAATAATATTAACTTGTTTTGACATGCACGGCATTAAATAAAATACGGGTAGGGCTAACATTCATGTAAAATAGGTATTTTCAAATTTTCATTTCAAATTACCATAGAAAATTTTAAATTTTCATCATCCTTAATATCAAGTCTTAAAATATCTATTAAACAGCCTGCTTTTAATAGGTTAAACATATAATATGCATTCATCATGTAAGTAGGTACCTGTTGAACTGACTAAGCGGCATCGTCGCAAAGGTGCAGCCGATTTACGTTAAAAATTGTTTATTGTAAATGTATGGATTACTGGATAAATATTCAAGCTACCGATATTAAACACATCTCTAAAATCAGTTAATACGTTATCGGATGAGTGTTTTAAATTAATGTCGCACATAACAAAACAAGTTGTATAGTGTATGAGTATTCGTATGATTCAAATACTATTAGTTAATTGTTACGTGAATAAATGAAAAAAATATATATATATGGTGTTTATCGTACCTGCCATCCACCAAAGACATTGTTCTTCTCCAGATACAGCAGTCGTTTGTCCGTGCACACCACTACTTCCTTGTTCGTTATCACCCACACGTGCGCCTCGTACGAGTCCGTGCTGACGAATTTACCCTGACAAAATAAAATAACTAAAATTCAGTAAAAAATATTGAGCATCATTGTAATTAAAAGTTATTTGTACGTACTATTTATATTTATACTCTAAGGTATTGTGTGGGGATTTCCAAAATGAGGCTGCTTCCAACTTAGCAATATTATAAACTAGCTTACGCCTGCGGCTTCGCACGCGTGGTTTGTCAATATAAAGTAGCCTATGTGTTAACCCAGGTTATAATCTAAGTACATACCAAATTTCATATAAATATCAAATTTTATTGCATTTCGATTCACTATTTTGGCGATAATGGCTTACACTTAAAGGATAGATATATGCCGTCGGGAACTTTTTTGTAGAAGTATTAAAGAGATACATTTCCACCATACATTATATTCGTGTAACAGAGTTTATGCAGCGCGCGCCAGAATGGCTCGCAGATAGGAAATTTTATTCCGACTAACGTAACACTTATTGTTATATTTTGGCAAATTTACTTAATAGCTTTATAAATTATAGCCTATATGTTATTCTGATGTATGAGCTATATTATTGTAAAGCTTCATTAAAATCCATTCAGTAGTTTCTGCGTGAAAGAGTAACAAACATCCACACATGCATCCATACAAACTTTCGCGTTTATAACATTATTATTATATTATTACTGGTATTTAACTGTCTCTCTGCCTGTTTGTTACGTTCTCATGACTAAACGGCTGGACCGTTTTCGATGAAATTTGGTAAACACATAGAATAGATAGATTATGACCGGGATTGGAACATAGCCTACTTTTAACATGACTGCGCAGGACGGTAATGTTTCGATAGGCAAAAACACGCGTGCGAACCCGCGAGCCGCTCAGATAATTTTTAATATTTGTTGAACCCGACATATTTATATTTTACCTTTTCTAATTCAAAAAGCATTTTATATCCTTCCGCTTGGGATCTCGAGTAAGGCCTTACACCCATCTCAGCGGGAAGGTATCTCGCCGGACGCATTTTGGTCGCCTCTTCTGACATATCTGCTGCCCTGTTATAAAAATAAAACATTATAAACATACATTTTTAGAAAATAAATTTTTAACCTCTTTTGAAGATGATTTAAACTCCTAATAGTAATTTGCCTTTAATTCATAAAGAGTCTACTAATTTTGAGATTATGAAAATAACACAGCATGTTCTGTCAACATGGTCTGTTTTATTTTCTTACCACTATTTTAATATTCACTGGGTCCATACCAGGGATGTTGCGGATGCAAATTTTTTAACTTAAGATCTTAAGTTCTTAAGATTTTATTAAGAAACTTTGTTTTAGTGCAAAAATAAAACATAAATATAAACTATTAACAGCAGAAAACTCGCTTAACATACAATACTAACCGTATACCACAGTAACACTCAAAAACTGCAATGTCCATACGATAAGCGCAAGTAAACACGTTATGATTGATTTACGAGATACAAATGATACACAATCACAAACGCGTCGTATCTTGTCATCGAAATCTTCGCTGGGGCAATCTGGGGCAAGACCCACCCATTTTTTTTCTTGTCGCGACCTGCGCTACATTTGCATCCGCATGAACATCCGCATTAACTATTGTGGATGCGGATGCAGTTGTCCTAATCGACGCGGAGGCTCCGCATTTGCGGATGCGGATGCGAATATTTGCAACATCTCTGGTCCATACAAACTCATCCATGCACAAACAGCAATTTGAAGATAGATTTGATTCCACAACCTCTGGAAAAGCGCAACTCGACATTAAAGAATTAAACGTTAGTAAAGCGTAAGTAATCAAGTACCAATATATATTAGGTTGGGGGAAAAGTTTCTTCGCATTTTTTAAGAAAATTCAAAACATTTTTTAATATAGTTTGTTTACATTTAACTAAAGTATGTAGGTACCATTTTGTTCGATAACTTTTTGCCATCTTGTAGGTAGGGGCATGATCCCATTGCTATAGAAATTCTGGGGCTTCTGATCAAAATACCGCGACAAGTGGTTTTGGCAGTCCTCTCGTGATGTTAACCTGACACTGCCTAAAGAATTCTGAAGAGACCGAAACAGGTGAAAATCTGAAGGTGCAAGGTCAGAACTATACGGCGGATGCATTAACACCTCCCAGCCAAACTCTCTTAATTTTTGCTGAGAGGCTTAAGATGTGTGAGGTCTAGCGTTATCATGATGAAAAACCACACCCCTTCTGTTGATTAATTCCGGCCGCTTTCTCTCAACTTCTTGCTTTAATCTCATCGGTTGTTCGCAGTAGAGTTCAGAATCGATGGTCCTGCCTGGTGGTAACAGCTCATAATGAATAATGCCCTTCCAATCCCACCACACACACAGCATCACCTTGTTGCGAGTTAACCCGGGTTTCGACACAGTCTGTGAAGCCTGACCGGCCTTTGACCACGACCTTTTTCCCAGGTTCTTGTCGTACGTGACCCACTTTTCATCAACAGTTATCAGCTTCTTCAAAAATGGTTCGGTTTCATTACGTCGTAATAAAGAATCACAAATGAGTACACGATTCATTAGGTTTCTTTCAGTGAGCTCGTGGGGTACCCAAATATCGAGCTTTTTTGTGTACCCAGTTTTTTTCAAATGCGCCAAATCTGTTTTGTGGTAAATTCCCAGTTCTTCAGCTACGTCGTAACTACTGATATGCCGATCTTGCTCCACTTTTTCAAAAATGGCATCAATTTTATCCGTAATAGGGCGACTAGAGCGACGTGCATCTTTGACATCAAAATTTCCGGATTGAAAACGCTTAAACCAAATTTGTGCTACTCTCACAGACACTGCACTAGGTCCATAAACATCGCAAATTTTTTTCGCAGCTTGCGTTGCATTTTTACCTTTTTTGTAGTAAAATTTTAAAATGTATCGAATTGCTTCATTAGATTCACTCATCTTTACAGTACGAAAAACAAATAAAAATCACACAGTTTCCTAATTTGAATTTGGAATTATCTTCTTTAAAATTTAAACTTTGAATGATACCAAAACCAGCCAGATACAAATAGTATAGCCAAAGAGATTTTATTACAAGTTCATACATACTATAATGCGAAAAGACTTTTTCCCCAACCTATTATACTATACAAATAAGTTCTACGCTCTTAATACATTAAACAATTTAATACACCGCGGTTGTTACATGCTACAATAAACTAACAAAATCTATTCCTCTCAAAAAGTTATGCACTAGTATATTAGTATATTTCTCAATTATACGACACCGCTCCCTACATACAATTTACTTCAAAAAAATTTGTCGGATTCAATCTTATGTTAATAACTGTCAGACTAAGCTACAAATAGTATGAAATTATTGACTCTAATATCCTAAATATGTCCCAAATTTACGTATACTATCGTCAACGACTATAGGATGGAGTAGGCTCCAAGAACCTTCTAACTGAAGCGAGCAGGCCAGAGGTAAAGTCGATGACGCCGCCAACCGGGCGTACGAGCAAGCCGACCGCGCCTCCGCACAGTCCTTTAACGAAGCCGCCCGCGCCGCCCTTCACCGCGCCTTGGAGAGGACGCAGCACCACTCCGCGTACACCCTCCACTACACCCTGGTGAACTGCGGCTTATCACAATACAAGAATGACGCCAATATGCATGGCCCCTTTTCCATCTAACAGTTTTTTTATTAACTAACTTTTGAAACTATCATGGTTATTAACACTACTTGTACTAAAAACGGGATACTTACCATGATTTGTGAGTTCTTGAGTGTCCCGATATTTCGACGCAGTTGCATGCGCCATGATCACATGGCACATGTCCGTAATGTTTCGACCATGACCTAAACCCCACAGTTGCAGGATAAAACGAAAACCTGCTTTTCTACCATATATTAAAGGAGTGACAGATAAAATCGCAAACATTCTACAAACATTTTCACTGAAGACCATCTTTATTCCTTTAAAGAAAATTACACACTACCTGCGCTCACCAAAAGATTGCTTTCCACTAGAAAAACCAAGAGTGTATAAAATAGACTGTAGCTGTAGGAGTTCTTATATTGGTCAAACCAAAGGCACAATAGCTTGTCGGGTGAAGGAACATATCAGGGAGGTGAAGAATGTTGAAAGACAAAAGTTTGCCATAGCGGAACATCTGCTGGACTCAGGCTCAAACCACTGGATCGAGCTACACAACCAACAAGTAATCTCAACTGAGCGACATTACATCCCAAGACTGGTTCAAGAGGCAATTAAAATTACCAAACATAAGAATTTCAATCGTGAAGATGGTTTTCAACTATCTGGAGCCTGGAATCCTGTGGTGAGAATGTGTAAGAACCGAGAAGTGTAGTGTCAATTACGCGTCCTGATACCGTGAGTGTTGTGTGTCAGAATGAAGTAGTATTAGTGAATTCATTCCTAGCAAGAGACTAAGAAAGAGGGTTGATCGTTATATCTGCCAATAACCATCCACTCGTAAATAATTCAGTTTACCCGTGATCATGGCGCATGCAACTGCGTCGAAATATCGGGACACTCAAGAACTCACAATTCATGGTAAATATCCCGTTTTTAATACAAATAGTGTTTTTATTAACTACTAAACAGCGATCGCGCAAGTACACTATTTTTCTTAAATACTTGCCGAACTATTCCCGGTCTACGTTGTCCCATGCGTAGAATGGTTGAGTTGTATACATTTTACACTGATAGATATAATAGTCCGATCATCTGTTAGTTTTACCTGGAAAGCTTGTGCTCTTTCCGAATTTCAACTTATACTTATTTAAGAAACCAATTATAAAATAATAAAAAACAGATATGAGTGAAATGTCCCGCAATACCTAGTCAGGTCATAAGTATTGTCACACAGTAAAAACTTTTCTTTTGGAATGCTGGCCACAAAAAAGTTTATAGAATTCGAATTTCGAATTGTTCATGAAAATAAAAATGTATTCTTTTTAGAATTTTACTCATTTTTAAATATGGAGTGGACGCTTAAAGAAGACCGTGTTGCAGTTATTGCGTTGCATCGTTGCGGTTACGCGCCAATTCAAATTTTTGACATACTGAAAAATTTGAATATAACCAAAAGATTCGTTTATCGCACCATCAAACGATAAAATGACACTCTAGTGTAGATGACAGGTCAAGAAGTGGTCGCCCTCGGTCTGTTAGGACTCCAGCAGTGATAAAAGCTGTGAAGGCGCGAATTCAAAGAAATCCCAAACGTAAGCAGAAACTGTTGGCCCTTCAGATGGGGTTAAGCAGAACCACGGTGAAAGGGTGTTAAATGAAGACTTAGGGCTTCGGGCATATCGAAGAAAAACAGGACATCGTTTGAATGCTCGTCTAATGGACCTGAGACTGAAGAGATGCCGCGCTTTGTTGAAGCGGTACGCGGGAAAAAAATATCGGGAAATTCTTTTTTCGGATGAAAAAATGTTTACCGTAGAAGAGAGCTACAACAAACAAAATGATAAGGTGTACGCACACAGTAGTGAAGAAGCGAGCAACCGTATTCCGCGTGTCCAACGAGGTCATTTTCCATCCTCACTCATGGTACGAGTATGGTTGGGAGTTTCTTATTGAGGCTACCTCTGTTAAGAGGTACATTTTTGTGAGAAAGGTGTAAAAACGAATGCAGTTGTGCATCAAAATACAGTCCTGACGTATCTTGTGGAACCTGTTTCTCATACCATGTTCAATAACAGGCACTGGGTATTCCAACAAGATTCGGCGCCAGCTCATAGAGCGAAGAGCACACAAGACTGGCTGGCGGTGCGTGAAATCGACTTCATCCGGCACGAAGACTGGCCCTCCTCCAGTCCAGATTTGAATCCGTTAGATTACAAGATATGGCAACACTTGGAGGAAAAGGCGTGCTCAAAGCCTCATCCCAATTTGGAGTCACTCAAGACATCCTTGATTAAGGCAGCCGCCGATATTGACATGGACCTCGTTCGTGCTGCGATAGACGACTGGCCGCGCAGATATTCAAAATCACGGAGGTCATTTTGAATAAACTTTAGTGTCATAAGAATCTATGTTTTGTTAAGTTCATTTTGGTATATAAATGGTTACATAATGAATAAACCTGTTTCAATTATTTTATATTAAACATGAGACAGAATTTATGACCTGACTAGGTATTTATTTATTTTATTTAGCGATAAATAGATAGTGTTCTCTGAGCATACGTTTAAAAATGGCAAGTGAGTTGGCGCATCTGATAGCTACCGACAGTGCGTTTCATAACCGGACAGCCTGCACTGTAAAAGACTTATCAAAGTAGGAGGAGGAGTGTACAGGGGTCCTGAGTCCTGAGTTGAAGTGTATCAGATGAACGCAAGGATCAAAGATTGGATTGATGGAGGACTGATTTTATGGAGTTATATGTTTGCATACGCTTTATTTCGGATTGTTGATAATTTATGTTGCTGATTATTTCTCCTGTAGTAGTATAAAAAGGTTGCTTTTAATGGCCTATCCCAATATATGTCTATATTCTAATTAACTGGCTGCGCCACATATACCTTGCTGGCACATTTACTTTTGCTATTTCATCCTCCCGGCTGCACCAAATAAGTTTTTGTCACCGTTGTTATCGAACTAAGTCCTAAGTAAAATCACAACGATTATTTTAAACCGAATTTATAATTGTATATTAATATATGGATTGTATCTAAACGATATAATCTAGTTGTTTGTTGTTTCTTAATAAATACAATAAGAATAATTTTAAACTGTTTAAACTTGTGACTAAGCGCTGAATCCTGCTACGCCGAATAATACACCCAATTTCGAGGCTTAATGTAAAATATTAAGCCGAGCGAAGATAATAGATGAAAATAATAATGAATACAATATCTCTTCACAAGCCGAATATGACAAAAACAAGCCAATCACCACATGCAACACAGAATAAAAGCCTATTTAGTCTCCGCTAAGGCATGCATATAGACCAAAAAGGATTGTAGAAGTTGATATTATAAAAAAGGAGTGAATACTGAGAAGATGCAATATGTTGTGGCTACTCCATGTATTTTCTTAATTCTTTCTTTCTTCTAGGAAAAGAGCAGGAAGATGAGTTAAGGAACATGCAACAACATGCAATCGAGTCCGCCTTCTGATCACAAGTATATCACCTCTTTACAGCATCTAGAGATCCCGACGCGAAGTCAACTACGCCAGCCGTGGGGCGCGCCACCAGTCCCACTGCCCCCCTTCCCAGACCCTTGAAGAATCCTTCCACGCCCTCAGAGCGAGCGCCCTCTATCGGGTTCGTGAATACGCCGGTCACGCCGTCCACGAAGCCCTTAACATTCACATAAAATTTAGAAAAGTGTATCAAATAGTTTTGTTTTCAGAATGAAGCGCTTGTGGCTACTAACTTGCCTGGTTGCTCGTGGCAGACATACTAGGAGTTATAAATTTATAGAGAGAATATAAATTTAATTGAATTGTTAAAAAAAACAATTTAATTAAATTTATATTGAAACGTCTAATTTAGGCACGCTGCCAACTGGTGACGGTATAAAAGACAGTTTTTTTGCAATAATTCTGTTGACGTCTTATATAAATAATGATCATTTTAAAAAAATTGGATTTTAGTTAACTTATTTAATAATGTACGTGATTGAACTCACCATAACAAGACCTTTCCCGCTCCTAGCGAGTCCCTCCTGGAAGTTGGCAGACGGCTTGTTTATATTGTCACGGCGACGACGTTGATAATCCTGAACAATGAAAAGCCTAGTAAATACAACGTTGAAACAACAGTTTGACTTAAAAATTATTTAATTCAGAAGATATTTTACTAGAAACCTGTTTTATCTTATTCTTCATAATATAAATCACTGAGTTACAGTTAATTAGTGTGATTTCACAATTCTTCGTAGTAATCTTGGGTAGTTTATAAGCGTTTTACTTGTAAAACGGGTTATTCTCAAGATATAGAACCAACTATCTAAGATACGTTTGTTGTTCTTTGTTTCATATATTGTTGTTTCTTAGAGAATTCTGCTCCAAATACTTAAAGTTGATTAATATTTATCTACTATATCATTTACATTTACATTGTTTTATTACGAAGAAAGGGAAGCCTATAGTGAAACATTATGGTGTATAAAAACTAATAATGATTAATTTAACGACTCCATTAATGTAAAAAGTTCAATGAATGATAGGGTCCTTCGTATCAGTATTTATGCATTTATTTAAACAAAATATTAGATTTAAATGGAAACATTTAAATTAAAACCTTATTAGATTAGTCTCGAGAGTTAGAGACACTGTATTTATCGATCGTAGATACAACTTTTGAAACTATAGTAGTTTTGAACACTATTGGTGCTAAAACCAGGATATTTACTATGGATTTGTGAATTTTTGAGTATCCCGATCATAGATAGATTAGAATAGTATGAATTACCTTATCCATAGACAAAGCGGCTAATCCGTGTCCCATAGCACCAGTGATTCGCGACACCGCGCCCGCAGCGCCGCCTACAGTGTGTCCCACTAAGGATCGCACGCCCAGGAATAACCCTTCTGCGAATTCGCCTGGCCCTTGGATAGCACCCTGTACATTTAAGAAAATTAGAACTTCTGTAACCGTGATTAGATTTATGCAGAGACTACACTAAAATAACACCTTCAAAAGGTGGCACAAAAATATTATACAACCTGTTTTGTTATGTACGACAAATTTAAAACACATCCGGGATCGTATATACAGATTTTAGAGGTGGGTTTAATACCGGTGGAATATGTATCCAGTAATCAGTACATTTATAATAACTTTTTAACGTAAATCAGCGGCGCCTTTGCTACGATGGCGCTTAGTCAGTTTAACAGGTACCTACTTGAATGATGAATGAATATTATTGGTTTACCTGTTTTATACAGGCTGTTTCATTGATATTTTAGGACTTAATATTAAGGTTGTTTGAAAATTTAAAATTATCTATGGTAATGAATTTGAAAAAAATGCGTTACCCGTGTTTTTATTTGATGCTGTACATAACAAATAATAAAAAAAGAAGTATAATACAAAATATTTTCATACAAAATCCAGTCGGAATATATTAAATTCAAAGACGCCTTCGTCAAAGATATTTCAGTCAGACTATCCATATACGTAATCCAAACTAAATCGATTCTAATGTTTAGATTGTTTGGCATATTTTTCATTGAAAACTGGCAACAAAAATATTAAAATTGTTTGTTTGCGCTTGAGTGAGATCATCTCACGAATGCACAAATCATGCATCTAAAACCGTAAGCCAATTTTTCCGACTAATGTTTAGCCAGAAAGGCATATTTGTTATAGATTGGGCGTTAATACTGTGTGCGGTAATTTGGACTACGTCTATGTTTTGTCTTTATTACAAAATCATGTTTGACGACATCCGTGGTGCAGTGGGCGAACAGCCGGCTGAGACGCATGAGGTTGCGGGTTCGATCCCCGCCGCGGCACAAATGTTTGCATGATCTACAGATATTTGTTCCGGGTCTGAATGTTTTTCCATTATATTATAAGTATGTATTTACAAAAAAAATGTATAGATAGATAGATAACAATATTTATTTATTATTATGTATGTATTCTATCAGTCATCTGGTTCAAATAGTTCAAGCTTTGCTTAGTTTCGGGCTAGATGTCGCTGTGTGAAATGTCCAGCATTATTTATTATTATTACATACTATGTAAGAAATTAGATACACGTACCTGGAACGGTTCATAAAACAGATCCTCCACTCCTTTCTTTAAGCCAACGACCAATCCGTACGGATTGCCGATCACGTCCAGTCCCAGCACCAATACAAACAGCTGCTTCAACGCTTGGCTCGTATAGTGCTTTTGTACTTGGCTCATCAACTCTTTTTGGGACAGAAACTCGTAGTTCCGTTCGTAATACGACAATCTGTAAACAATTATGAAAACTATCATTAACATTATAGTGGGTACGTGCACAGAAAAAGACCTTGAAGTAAAAAACTAAAATAAAAAAGTGGCACTCCGGGAGTGCCGGCAGAAGTGAGAACTTGAATAAAAGCAGACTACACTACAGATACTTATAGACAGAGGTGTCAGTGTCACTAGTCAGTGACAGGTGTCGGTAACAGTGTCGCGAGTTCAATGATTTTATCCCATCTCAAAAAATTCTCAACGCACCCAAAGAAGTTTTCACTTCAATAAAACTGAATTTAACTCAGGTTAACACAAAATTTATTGATTCTAAGGCGGTGCGAAGTTCGCGGGGTCAGCTAGTACGAAATAAACTAGCCCATAAAATATACATATACTTAATGGAGTGGCCGGTTAATGTATTCACTAAATAGAAAATGAGACGGTGCATTAATATTTAAGTCAAACTTACTTGAACACGACATCGTTCATATCCGTCAGCGTAACTCCAATACCCTGTAAAACGGTGCCGATAAAGGTAGGCAGGTGCGTCGCGCTGCCGAGAGAGAACGAAACGTGAACCTAGAAAAAATATACTTTTATCGTCATTGTTCTTGTGGTCATACAACTTCACTCTACGCCGTTATCTCGTCCTCAAACAGTACGACGACAAACTACAGGCGCAGTGTCAAAAACAAATTAAATTATGGTGCGCTTGTTAACACAGGTAGACAGGTGGTACTGTCTTGTGTAATGTCTAAAATGTATGCATAATATCGACGAATGTGACTACCTAGACAAACCTTGCACGTTTATAGAGTAACCTCAAAAGGTAAAAAAAAGGAACCCTTATAAGATCACTCTCTTGTCCGTCTGTCCGTGTGTCACCACCGATTTTGTCAGGAACGGGTGGACCTAGCAAGTTGAAATTTATACCAGATACTGAGGTCTATAGTCCCTATTAGGTGTATAAAAATCAAGGCCGTGAGTCAACACGATAAAAAAATATGGGCGAATTTAGAATTTCGCGAAAACTTGAAAGTACCAAAATTTACCTTAAATTTCAACTTATTTTATTTTTTGGTTTTCCCCTTTCTTTTTGTTGTAAGGACCTTGCTATTAACCAAAATTGACAATTCTAGGTTAACCGGAAGTACCCTATAGATTTTGGGTCGAAACCCTATATGGTAGTACCCTAGAATCACGAAATATGGCAAAAAGCAGCACAAATGAAGGAATATTTCGAAAAAATAAAAAAAGTTGAAAATTAAAGGGTGTCTCCATACACACATGGTTGACGCCAATTAAGATAGTCCTCCGAGTTGTATGGGGGCGCTCATACAATTTAGAGGACTAGCTTAATCGGCACCAATCTCAAATAAGGTAAATAAATAAAATTGTGCTATTGAATTAAATTGTAGTAAATAAATAAAAAAGAGAATAATTTTGCACGAGAAAATGAGTCAAGAAAATTTTGTCACGTTACGCATGTTAGCTCTACTAAAGAGCCTCTTTGTTTAAGCATGCGTACTGTGGAAAATGTACATGAAACAGCTGATTTATTTTTCTCATTTAGAATGATAGATGGTTGAGTTCACAGTAAAAGTTAATAATATTGACGGGTACTTACCTGAAGTTGTACGATATACTTATTAATATTAAAATGTAATAAATGGAAACTTACTTTGAGCGGTGACAAGTGAAGAATATCGTAGAAATTTTTCTGATCTGATGCCACACCCATAGCCGCTAAAGTTGCTAATGCCTGCCCAGCATTTTCAAGGTCTTGTTGGAAGGCTTCAAGCTATAAATTAATTAAATAGTTAATTTTACTAAACAAAAAACAACCTTATCCACCGAAACAACTACATTTTCTACTAAACTGCCAAAAATTATCCGGCGAACATAATTTCTCAAATCAAAAATTCCTTGAAGTCGCTTCTTATGTTCGTTAGCTGCTTCGCCACAGACAAACACACAGACAAAGACTTTAAACAAACGCTTCTGTTTTTGCGTTAAATGATATCGGAGTTAAATAAATATCATTATCATCATCCATAGCTCGACTTCACCCACAAAAAAAATAAAAACTTGGCACAAACTTGGGAAGGCCTACCTAACAGTGGGTGGAGTCGGGCGGTGGATGATGATAAATAAATATAATCAAAACTAATTTTAAGCGAAAAGTATAAATTGGTTTTGAATGATCATGATATTATAACAACTTGAGTTACGAGTACTTTATTTAATCAAATGAATCGCAAACATCAAATCAGAAGACGGATATTTGGACAAGGATATTTATTACCATGGTACTTATACGCCAAGACTCGTGGCAGACGGGGCCAACCAATAAACATGTTTTATAACAATTAGTGTTATCGATAGGTACTCCGCGCATCACTAACAGCACCCGTAACGGCTGCAAGAGCAAGCGTGATAGCAATATCATCGACGCTTGTCCCACGTTTTATGACCCCTTCTGTCAGGAGGGTTGCCGTCTAGTATTGTCTTATGACATTCCACTAGAGTTCACTTACCGCTTCCTGTTCAGTAAGTATCCGTTGCGGAAACATTCCCATGAGGGCGTTGATGAGTCCCATATCAACTTTAACATGGAACTCTTGTATCAACACT
Organism: Philereme transversata; assembly: GCA_963924445.1. NCBI lineage: Eukaryota > Metazoa > Arthropoda > Insecta > Lepidoptera > Geometridae > Philereme > Philereme transversata. Next base: position 15,287,133 of record OZ004353.1, read on the forward strand.
TTGTAGTAGTTATACTGACGGACTTTACTGTGCTCCATAATCCGTTCCACGATAGATAGTTCGATGAAAGGTTTCATTCCTGTATTAAAAAAAAATATATAATTGAAGCTTGAAAAACCTTCTGTCTACGAGTAATAACGTACCTCAGTGTTAACAGTTTTTTTCCTCGTCGTTATTTAGGAAACAATAGGGCAAAATAACATTTAGTTTAATCGGATTTTTGTGTATTGTTTGCGATTACGCTAAACTCAATTGTTCTTCATTACGATGTTGTTATTCTACCAATACACGCAAGTCACCATCACGTGACTATTTCAAACTTGTTTCTATTGGTTGTTATACAATGTTCCTATCACCCGCTCCTCGAATTTTGTACAAAGCATATACGCCATTACACGCATTGTGATAACAACACAACATCTGTTTTAATTTAAAATATCCTGAAATCCGATAAGTAAATATCCAGTAACTAGGTCAATCGTCAAAATAAGCACCTGGGATCGCACAGTAGCTATATGTATAATAAAGAATAGAAAGGCGCTCAATTAGTTGAAATAGCTAAAATAAACATGAGTTTGTTTATTTGGCATTACGTAGGTTGCGCCTTTACCCATGTGATCGAGAGAGATCTATTTAAGCCTTAACTACGTGATCAACTGTTCTGACAAGAAAGCAAACGTATAAACATATAAAAAATACATAAAGCAAACATGTGTTTGATAATATACGCACAAAAATAAAAGGGGTTATTTTGATGAGCATAATAAATACATTTGTGAAATGTTTACCATAGATATGTGAAATTTATTTGGCATGGAAAAGGAAACGCTTTATTAAACTTATATTGTGCTATTGCATAATGCTTGCCATGTAACATTTACAGTATCTGTACTTTATTGGTGACGTCTCGAGATATCTTTTGATGTCCCTTTCTAACCCATAACCCGCAACCATTTCCGAAAGAGATATCAAATCGGCCTTTATTTTTGGATGTTGATTGCAAAAGTAGGCAGTAAATTTTACATCGTATTAATCACCTAAACTTAGTCGTTTTTCTTTAAAATTGGATAATATAACTAGTTTTTTTTTTGAGAAGTCTTTTTATGTTTTGAGAAACCATCACTTGAATACCGTCAGTATATTACCAAACACCCTGTATAAACAAGATCATAAAATTCATTGTAATACGGTAGTAGGTTATGTTTTGAAAAACGTTTGTTCTGGAAAAACAGTGATTTAAATTTCACCGTGTATAAGTTAGTGAATAAGGATCACATTACCATAATTGTCTTCGTTCGCAATAGACCGGGGAGGCGGCACTGGGGCAAACGCGACCGGGAAAGTCGGTAGCGGCAACTGCTGGTCTATCTGCAGTCTGTGCAGGCGTGCGTGCAAGTGCCGCGAGTGCGCGCTCATTGCCAACGACGCCCATAGGCCGGCCTGTTCCGAGCGCCGTAAGAGGCGTTGCACCGGTTTCAGTATGCGTTTCTCTTCGAAATCCACCTGGAACAATATAAGTCTTATCAAAACCCTTTAGCTTAGGGCTTAATAATAATCAGGATATTTTCTGTACTCTTCGCACAGACCGATAATCCTGAGATAAACTAAGCTATACATTTTTCTTTTCTAATACATATTTATAATATGGGAAAAGGCCCGGAACAAATAGAATAGAAAAACGTTGATTTTGCATCACAAGTGTACATTACAGCTTAGACAAACGAGTATAAATTAAAGAGCAAACATTTGCATACAAATACCTGTAGATCATGCAAACATTTGTTCCGCAGCGGGAATTGAACCCTCTACCTCTTGCGTCTCACCCGGCTGTTCGCCCACTACACCACAGAGGTCGTAAATGTTTTTGAAGCCCAAATACCTCAGTCTTGTCGTCAATCATCACTCTCGGCGAGATAGGCTCGTCGCTAACGATCTTTTCCTTCAGATAACGTTGATATGCCTCTTCCAATTGTATCATTTTATGTCCCTGGATCTTCTTGTACCTGCGAGAGCCAAGTTTGCATTGTTCCCAAATAATGGCGGAGCTGAAATACAAACATTCGTAAGACATAAACAACTAAATCACCAATATATACGTTTGAAAGATAAATCAGTTATTTGTAACGGAACATAACACAACAATCAACTAAACACTGAACACAAAAACAAACGAATTACACACAAAAAGAACAATACATAATATGTGTGTTTCACAATTATAATCAATTGTTTGGTTATTGTTTCTCGAGATACAATACTCGACGTTCACCGTCGCATTAATATCATGAACAAATAAAACAGCAAAAAATTTAATATCTTTCATAAATCCTAATTTGCGAATAAATTATTATCCAAAACTAAAATTAAATTAAATGAAACTACGTTGTAATGTTTAGTAATTAATTAATAATAATAATAATAATAAGCCCCTCAAAGCCCAACCCCACGTCCGTGCTGACCAACTATGCCACGTGAGGGGCGGACACTTGCAATAAAATAACCTAGCAAGTTACTAAACAGGGTACTGGCAAACCCAACATAATGGAGAGTAAGAGTAAAAATGTACGTATATGGTCGCTTCCTGGGGGTGATCGCCGGGGCACGTCTGGAGCCGATGCTGGACGTTACAGCATGCAAACCATCGGTGGCGAGGGTAATGGGCGGCCCTCTGCCGGGGAACCCGAAAAAGGTGAGTCCAACAGAAGGTACAACCTACGACCACTGAGAAGATCAAGCCGGAGCACATCACGAGCCGGCGCCGAGTGTCTCAGCAGCACGAGTGCAGCTGACGTGGGAGCAACACGGCTGGCCTCTATTGAGGAGCGGGGCCTGAGCCGAATAGATTGGACTGAAAAGGACCACGAAAGCCAATCTACTACATCCTCACCCAAATCTCTTTTTTCTTCTATTCCTTCCTCTCCACCTTCGTATCTTGACTTTTTCCCTGAACCTTCTTCTTCCCTTTCACGAAAATCTTCGTTTTCACTAGCCGAGGACGTTGTACAGGCGACAATAGTCGATGACCCTGTACCCACCAAGGCTAAACCACGTGCGCGAAAAAAATGGACGGAAGAAATGAACAGCTTTGTCCTGCGCACATATTATATTCTGACCAATCTAGAAACGAATACTAGAACATACCTCACGGAACTTCATAAGAAATTTAACAACAAATTCCCAGACATGCATGCAAGTAGACAGAGAGTAGGTGATCAGCGTAGAGCAATTGTTCGCAATAACTTGCTGACTACAACTAGGATGAGTGAAATACGGACTGAAGTAGAGGCGTATTTACTAACACACCAGCATCAAACACCCTCACTTTCTACTCAAATACCACCTACACAGCGGATGCAGTGGACAGCAGAGCACAATGAAACAATAATACGAGCATATTACAGGATAACCGAATTAGAGACTAATAAAACTGCATATAGGAAGCCTTTGCACCAAAGTTTTATTAACGTTTTCCCTCACCTTGCCCATGTTAGTGAACAGAGAGTAGCTGACCAGAGAAGGGTCATTATCGCTAACAAATTTATAGACGATGAAAGGCTTAACATAATTAAACAAGAAGTTGCCAATGAATTAGGTACACGCGCCATAATCACTCACACGAGCACAAGCCAAAATGAGCAGCCTCAAGATCTCAACACAACAGTCTGGTATGACGCTTTCAATGATGACATTGATGAGGAAACAGTACCACAACCACAAATACAAGTAGGGTTACTTAGTGAACATAATAGAAATCAGGAAGTAGACGAACTCTTTAGCCAAGCACAGCAGTTCTTTAGTAATACACACCCTGAAGATAGGCCATTCATTCCAAAGCAAAAAACTTCTAAGAAACTTGGAAAGTTTGTATGTTACATAAATGAAGTTATCCTGCCTGAAATTGTTAACGCCGACACGGATTTTGAAACGTTGCAAACTACAATCTACTGCTCAGCATGGACGGCAGCTAAACTCAATGGATCAAAACTCAAATTACCACCAGACGAACTACCAAACCAAACACGCAAAGATTCCATACCTAACTGGCAGAGACGGCTTGAAAGAAAAGTCGAAGACCTTAGAAAGAAAATTGGTAGGCTCACGCAATATATAAACGGAAACCGTAGTAAAGCACTAACTAAACAGATAGATAGTATTCTAGAGCAATACAAAACACACACCACCCATGAGGAACCGAACTCCAACCTTATACATTTTCTTGATACCCTAAAACAGAAGCTTTCAGTTATTAGCAGCCGGCTTAGACGTTATACATCGTGTACGAGGCATGCCTTTTAAGTTCTGTCGTTTCCATATTTTCCGGCAATTTTGAATTTGGAACTGTTCTATATTCGAATGTGTTTACATTTTGAATCTCAAAACAGTTGAAAGTATTAGGATTAATGCTATTGTTTAGTCACAGTTTCGATTTGAATCTGTCAGGTCACGTACGAAAATGAATCTTTCTAAGGAAAATGTTCGTGCAATAATTTTCTACAACTTTAGAAGAGGCCTGACACGGCTTCAGTGTTTAGAAGAGCTAACATCTGTGTTCAGTGATGTAGCCCCATGTCTGCGGACTGTCGAACGCTGGTATTTAGAATTCCAGCGTGGACATACTAGTGTTAGTGACAGATTTCGCGAAGGACGCCCAAAATCCGCCTTCACTGAAGATAACATCATTGCTGTGAGACAACTAATTCTCGAAGATCGTCATGTGACGTATCGAGAGATAGAGGCTCTATTAGGCATCTCAGGGACAACCATTCAGAAGATCTTGCATGAAGCGCTTGGTGTGAGAAAGCTAGTTTGCCGTTGGATACCGCATCTGCTTTCCGACGATCACAAGGCGGCCCGCGTCAGATGGTGTAAGAAAACTCTGCAAAGGTTCAACCGAGGGGAGTCAAATCACGTTTACGACATCATAAGTGGTGACGAATCTTGGATCTATGCCTACGATCCTGATACCAAACAACAATCTACAACCTGGGTCTTTCAAGACGAGCCAAAGCCGACTAAAGTTGTTCGTTCTCGAAGCACTTCAAAGAAGATGGTGGCCACGTTCATTGGAAAAACCGGCCATGTTGCGACTATTGCACTTGAAGATCGTAGAACGGTTAACGCAGAGTGGTATACTACAGTTTGTTTACCACAAGTCATCGCCGAACTTCGAAAATCTAACTCAAAGCGACGCATCATCCTGCACCACGACAACGCAAGCTCGCACAGCGCTCGTCAAACGATTGAGTATTTGAAGCAGGAAAAAGTAGAAATTCTTGACCATCCTCCATACAGTCCTGACCTAAGCCCTAACGATTTCTTTACATTTCCTAAAATTAAGAAAAGTCTTCGTGGTCAAAGGTTCCAGTCCGGTGAAGAAGCAGTCGACGCTTTCAAGACAGCCATTTTGAACACCCCACTTTAGAGTGGAATAAATGTTATAATAACTGGTTTGAGCGAATGGAAAAGTGTTTTAAGCTACGTTGTGAATACTTTGAAAAACAATAAAAAGTACTATAAGGTTCTAGATGTGTTTTTTTCTTCAAACGACAAAACTTAAAAGGCATGCCTCGTACTCATCGTAAAACACAAAATAACCAGTTCTGTAACAATGAGAAGAAGTTCTACCAATCCTTGACCAGATCAACAAGGAACTACACCAGTGACAGCAGAAGTCAAGCGGAGGACTCACCGGATCCAACTGAGCTTAGGGAATTTTGGTCCAATATATGGGAAAACTCTGCGGGCTATATGAATGATGCTGAATGGATCAAGAAAGAACAGACTAACCATTTAGGTATAGAACCCATGGAGTACTTAGACATACCTATTGACGTATTCCAGAAAGTTATTAAGAGAACGCACAACTGGAAGGCGCCAGGAACTGACCAAATCCATAGTTATTGGTACAAGAAATTAACTCGGCTGCATCCCTTCATTTACAACCACATAAATAATTTTATTAAGAACCCTCACATCTTACCATCTTACATCACAAACGGTATCACTCATATGATACCAAAAGACAATAGTGATACAAAGAACCCTGCGAAATATAGGCCGATTACCTGTCTACAAACAATCTATAAAATAATCACAGCATGCTTGTCCCAGCTTATTTACACCCATATAGATACAAACAAGCTATTCACAGAACAACAGAAAGGTTGCCGAAAATTCAGCCAGGGATGCAAGGAGCAACTTGTTATAGACTCAATTATATTAAAACAGGTACAGCGTAATAAAGAAGACTTATATTCCGTATACATAGACTACAAGAAAGCGTATGATTCAGTTCCACACTCATGGCTTTTAAAGGTATTAGATATCTATAAAATCCACCCACAGCTTATTTCATTCGGCTACATGCACAAACACCCAACAGAACTATAGAAACAGCCCCAATTAGAATACAAAGAGGCATATTTCAAGGAGATGCACTTAGTCCACTATGGTTCTGCCTTGCGCTGAATCCCCTTTCAAACTCCCTGAACTCGTCGGGCCTCGGTTACAAATTAGACAAAAGACATGACAGACAGACTGACTCAACACTATTGAATCACCTTCTCTATATGGATGACATAAAAATCTACGCATCCACTCAAACTGAGTTAGAACACCTAATTAAAATTACAGAAATTTTTTCAAATGACATTTCTATGAACTTTGGTATTGACAAATGCAAAATAAACTCAGTCAAAGCAGGACAAAATCACCAGCACACTTACTATATGGAAACTGGTGAAACAATAGCGCCACTCAGTGAAGATGAGATGTATAAGTATTTAGGGTATCACCAATCTACGCTCATACACTATAAAGAAATTAAGACCCAACTGACTCAGAATTTCAAACATAGACTCAACTCTGTGTTGAAAACACAACTTTACTCCAAAAACACAATTAAAGCTATCAATACCTATGCTATCCCAGTACTGACATACTCGTTTGGAGTAATAAGTTGGACAAAGAAGGAGTTGAAAGATTTGCAGCGGCTGATTAATGTCACAATGACGAAGAATAGAAAGCACCACCCAAGAGCGTGTATACAGAGGCAGATCCTGCAACGGTCAGAAGGAGGTAGAGGTATAATAGATATACAAAATTTACATAACCGGCAAATTTCAATGCTAAGATCTTACTTTTATTTTAAAACTGAGACATCAATCATTCATAAAGCCATAGTTGAACTAGACTGTAAAAATTCACCACTTAACCTTCAAAACCATAGTCTACAAAATAATGAAGAACTGACTAACAGACAGACTTTAACTGCTGAATGGGCGCGTAAGTCTCTCCACGGAAGGCACCACCATGACTTGAGTCAACCCACCGTCGACAAACAGGCGTCGAACGAATGGCTCCGTCGAGGTGAACTCTTTCCTGAGACTGAGGGGTTTATGATAGCAATACAAGACCAAGTAATTGAGACCCGGAACTATCAAAAACATATCATGAAAATAAAAAACATGCAAACAGATTTATGTAGACGTTGCAACAGTTCTTCCGAAACAATTCAACATATAACGGGGGCCTGCAAGGCGCTAGCACAAACGGACTATAAATTCCGGCACGATCAGGTGGCCAACATCATCCACCAAAGACTAGCCGCAAAATACAACCTCATCGACACGTCTTCAAAGCCCACACCTTACTATAAATACATACCTGAAATAGTACTAGAAAATGCAAACTATAAACTCTATTTTGATAGAGCTATCCTGACCGATAAGACCACTCATTTCAATAGACCGGATTTGACACTTTTAGATAAAATCAACAAAACAGCACTTCTTATCGATATAGCCATCCCAAACACTCATAACCTACAGAACACTATATCAGAAAAGCTCTCCAAGTACATAGATCTGAAAAATGAAATTGCGCGTATGTGGCGCCTGCAGAAGGTATCAATCGTACCAATAGTAATTTCCAGTACAGGTGTAGTTCCAAAGCAACTGCTTCAATCACTTGCCGTATTAGACCTTCCAAAACACACATATATTCTCATGCAAAAAGCGGCTATACTGAACACCTGCAGAATTGTGCGAAAATTCTTGCAAACGGACCTTCCAAGTGAAAGTCCAATCAATCATACGTTAGGTACTGATATGCACTTGGCTTAGGCCCGTGCAGCTCAGGTATATCTCCGGTTATAGTACAACCGAGTGTAAAAAATACAACACCAAAATAATAATAATAATAATAATAAATATTACTGGACATTTCACACAACGCTTTCTAGCCCCAAACTAAGCAGAACTTGTACTATGGGAACCAGATAACTGATAGAATACTTATATACTTTTTTGTTTGTAAATACATACTTATAATATATAGAAAAACACCCAGACACGGAACAAATATCTGTAGATCATGCAAACATTTGTTCCGCGGCGGGAATCGAACCCGCTACCTCCTGCGTCTCAGCCGGCTATACGCCCACTGCACCACGGAGGCAGTCAATTGACGGTTGAGAGTAAATTAAAATAGCTCAATTGACTTTCGACTTTCAATTGTGATTGTCAAGGGTCGCGATCTCAGCGATCTCTACCAGACCACTCCTGTATTCCACGTTACAGTTATATTTGCATTATTTTTCTACATTACTTAATACGAGTAACTTACTTGGATATGCTGACATATACAATTTCAAGCATCGCTTGATCGTCGACAAGCGAAAGGCCCATCCCCTGCATAGAGAGGATTACTTCTGTCTCGACGATGTCAGCCTCGCCAATATTATACGCTCCGCGGGCTAATATAAGATCTTCCGTGAATAGCACGATGCGTTGCAGACCGTCTAGGAACGACACCCAAGAAATGCGTGTTGTTTCGTTGATCCTGGTAAATACAGATTATTGAACGAGCGAAGCAAGATCTTAAAATCAACTTGGGCAATTCGGCGTTGTATTTATGTTTGTTTGTCTGAGGATAACTTTCGAAGCGCTGAACCGATCACTTTGAAATTTGATATATAGGTAGGTAGTAATGACACAATCCTGATGTGAATAAATGAACTAAAAATGTGAAGGGATTGGTGAGATATTGAGGTTCAAGAGGGGTAAAAAACAACCAATATACATAGGACTATCCGGTCAAATGGCACGTCTAATGAAAGGTCTAATGAGTAAATTTCGACCCAGTTTTTATTTTTAGTTTAGTCCTTGTAGTGTTTAAGTTATTTATCAGCCATAATAAAAACTGAACTTTGACGATATTCACAGGGTACACCAGTGACCCCCCCCCCCCCCCCCGTGCTGAAATTTGGTATACGTGTAGCTTTAGTGATACAAATATAGAGGAAAGTCTGAAATCTAGAATAACTGCAATTTCTACCCCAAAAAAGTATAACCATTTAACATGAACTCCAGTTACCTGTAATTTGAATGAAACTGTAGGTTATACAGGGTACTTTGATAGTAAAAGATCAAAAAAAAAAATTATGGTATACTCGCAAAATCTCAGTTCGGGGCGAACCACTATATTTATACAGTTTATAATTAGAAATGAACAAGTAGGCACAGGCTGGGTCCTATTTGTGGTAGCGAAGACGGATGCGAAATATCAAACAAACCGCCGTTCGCGTCCATAGTGACTAAGGCCTAGCGCAACGAGCCCGCGCGTTGTTTCAAACGTTTCTACGTTTCGCACTGCGGGCCTAGGGCGCGGTTGGCGGATGTACCCCATTTCGATCTTGTCGCTCGGCCTAAGTACGTCTTCAAACGTATTTATGCAAAATAGCGATACTACTAAGAATTAACTGTAGATGCACACGATGCTAAAAATTACACTGCTAACTGTTTTACTTTGGGTTCAAAAATTCTAATGTTCGTACAATAATACTGCAAAATGTTTTCCCTGCTGAGATTCAAACCACCGTTTCATAGTGCCCGTTCTCAGAAGACTGCACTTTTTTTAATTTATAATCATGCGCTCGATCACTACATCACCTGATAGTAAGTGATGGCGTGATCGAAGATGGAGCATGCTTGCCTAAAAAGAAGCTATTCACTTTGGACTTAATGTCTTCTAAATGATACTGGTGCACTTCAAGCAACTGAGCCAAACAGCTCGGTGATAATCGTCTGAATTAGATAGTACTAGCTGTTGCCCGCGACTTCGTACACGTTACACTACTAAATGTGTAGGTAACCTAGAAATAAAGCTAAACTCGCTGCTGCAACTTGACTTGGCACCCCATTTTTATCCCATGGGACCTGATTCCAGGTTACAATCTACGTACATACTAAATTTCATCAAAATCGGTTTAGCCGTTACGACGTGATTGAGTAACAAACAAATAAATAAACATACAAACTTTCGCATTTATAATATTAGTGTGATAGTGTGATAAGACGCAGCCTGCGTCTATTCATTAGGTTCACCGTGTGTACCACCACTGTAATAATAGGTTGGGGAAAAAGTCTTTTCGCATTATAGTATGTATGAACTTGTAATAAAATCTCTTTGGCTATACTATTTGTATCTGGCTGGTTTTGGTATCATTCAAAGTTTAAATTATAAAGAAGATAATTCCAAATTCAAATTATGAAAATGTGTGATTTTTATTTGTTTTTCGTACTGTACAGATGAGTGAATCTAATGAAGAAAATCGATACATTTTAAATTTTACTACAAAAAGGTAAAAATGCAACGCAAGCCGCGAAAAAAATTTGCGATGTTTATGGACCTAGTGCAGTGTCTGTGAGAGTAGCACAAATTTGGTTTAAGCGTTTTCAATCCGGAAATTTTGATGTCAAAGATGCACGTCGCTCTGGTCGCCCTATTACGGATAAAATTGATGCCATTTTTGAAAAAGTGGAGCAAGATCGGCATATCAGTAGTTACGACGTAGCTGAAGAACTGGGAATTGACCACAAAACAGTTTTCGCGCATTTGAAAAAAACTGGGTACACAAAAAAGCTCGATATTTGGGTACCCCACGAGCTCACTGAAAGAAACCTAATGAACCGTGTACTCATTTGTGATTCTTTATTACGACGTGATGAAACCGAACCATTTTTGAAGAAGCTAATAACTGGTGATGAAAAGTGGATCACGTACGACAAGAACGTACGAAAAAGGTTGTGGTCAAAGGCCGGTCAGGCTTCACAGACTGTGGCGAAACCCGGGTTAACTCGCAACGAGGTGATGTTGTGTGTGTGGTGGGATTGGAAGGGCATTATTCATCATGAGCTGTTACCACCAGGCAGGACCATCGATTCTGAACTCTACTGCGAACAACTGATGAGATTAAAGCAAGAAGTTGAGAGAAAGCGGCCGGAATTAATCAACAGAAGGGGTGTGGTTTTTCATCATGATAACGCTAGACCTCACACATCTTTAGCCACTCAGCAAAAATTAAGAGAGTTTGGCTGGGAGGTGTTAATGCATCCGCCGTATAGTCCTGACCTTGCACCTTCAGATTTCAACCTGTTTCGGTCTTTTCAGAATTCTTTAGGCAGTGTCAGGTTAACATCACGAGAGGACTGCCAAAACCACTTGTCGCGGTATTTTGATCAGAAGCCCCAAAATTTCTATAGCAATGGGATCATGTCCCTACCTACAAGATGGCAAAAAGTTATCGAATAAAATGGTATCTACATACTTTAGTTAAATGTAAATAAACTAAATTAAAAAAGTATTGAATTTTCTTAAAAAATGCGAAGAAATTTTTCCCCAACCTAATATATACCTGGATTGAGTAATAGGCTACTTTTATTGACCAACCACGCGTGCGAAGCCGCGGGCGCAAGCTAGTACTAAATATAATTTAGTAACACTTACATAAATTCACCAATGCCGTCTTTCCTTAGATCGTTTTCGACCTCTTTCTTCTTGTGACCTTCAAATATCAAGATGCGAGGTCCAGCAGGATTGTCCCATGTAAACATCATTTTGTTCATCGACGGTATTTTCCTAAATAAATTTGGTATAAGTAAATTGACAATTCACATTGTTTTCATTTCAGGTAAATTGTAGCACGCACTGGCAAGTCGGCATGTTTCCATTCTGTGTCTAACTATTTTGCACTCAAGAACAATACACTCGCTACGTTAGTATCTTAAAGTCATTTTCAACTCATTTTCGATTTGATATTTCGATTTAAAAAAAGTGTATGTAACCTTTGTAATATGCAACCTCTTCTCGTTCGAGATACCTGTGTCTTAAGACGATATTCTTAACCAGCGTGTGTCATATGCCACAGAGACTGGTTCTCCACTCAGGCTCTCATAAAAAGGTAGCTCAGAATTTTATACAATGGGGTATCTAACATATCGAATCAGGAATGAGAAAACGACACTTATTACTATCTTAAAAAGTGGTAGAGCGTCACTGTGTAAGTTTTTTCTTACACAAGTAAATTAATGTGAAATGTCTTACATTTCACACAGCGCCATCTAGCCCCAAACAAAGCAAACCTTGTACTAGACAATTGCCTCGTAGGTCACGCGCCTTAAAAATGTGCCCTGCGATGCACTGCCCTACGTCCATCAATTTGAGGCATACAGGTGTAAAGCCTCAATATATTTATTTATTTCACCGGCAAATAAACAAACCGACACACAACAAACTGCTGCCGACAAAATAGTTATGGTGGTAGTACTTCCCATGGCGAGCCCTCTCAAGGCACTTTACTATTAAAATACGTATGTACATATTTTTTTTGCTTTGCATCTTTTGTTGTGTTGTTTCTTCGGTGGGCCGAGCTGTTTATGTTTTAGGGTACTTACTTAACATTAACATTTTCTTTCTCATACACTGTGATAGGGTATTGTGAGTAGTTGACAAGTAGAACTGGCGCGTGCCCGTCTCTATATTGTCGCACTGTGATGTAGGTGCCGCCGTCGCTGAGCTGTACCTCTACGTGTAATCCACCAAACTGTAACATAAGATAAGATAACGTTTATTTGTTAGAACATACTAAATACATCGGTAGATACAATTCATATAATTCGTACAAAACAAAACACCCTTCCCAAGCACGTCGAGAACTGGCTTGAAAAGACCTCCTCAAAACTATGAAGAACCTGCTGCAGAGTTGCCTGTCGGAAAACACCTTCCATGGCCCACGCGGAAATCACTCAACCGTCTCAAGACACAAGTGCGTCGCTGCAGGCAAAATTTGAGTAAATAGGACATTGGGAGTCAGTGACTAGTTGCCCATGCGGTACAGACCCACAGACTATAGTACACAAACTAAGCTGGCTATTGTGCCCTCAATCTTGCACCCTGAGGGATACTTGTACCGTCACAGATAACGCTGTTGCAGTGCTCAAAACAACATCTTTGCATAGTATAAAATGAAATCGCTTCCGCTATCTGTTTAGATCTTTTAAACTAACTACTCAACGGATTTTAATGCACATTTCAGCAATAGAGTAATTCAAGAGGAAGGTTTATATGTATAATACATACATAATTCTGTTTGTTTGTTGGTTTGTTTGTTACCTTTACACTACTAAACGGCTGAACGGATCGTAATGAAATTTTGCAAGGAGGTAGATTATATCCTGGGAAATGACATAGGCTACTTTTCAGCCAACTGCGCTAAATTAGGATAATATTTTATTGAAAACCCACCCGTGCGAAGCCGCGGGCGGGTCAGCTAATTTGATGTATAAAATATGAACCATATCGACACGATGAAGAAGATATAATTTGTTCCAATAAATGCTTAGTCAAATATTTCATACCGTTATAAGTGAATCTTTAATAGGCGCGACAGTATAGGACAGTGTAGGTACAATTACGGTAATTGATTTATCTCATCATCATCATATGAGCCATACGACGTCCATTGCTTAACATAGGCCTGCGCAATATATAGAATTAGAAATGAGCAGATCCGTTGACACACCAAGGTCACAGACATAACCGAGATTAGCAAGCTGAAGTGGCATGGGCGGGGCACATAGCTCAAAGAGCTGACGGCCGTTGGGGCAGAAAGGTTTTAGAGTGGTGACTACGCAATGGAAAGCGCAGCGTAGGACGGCTTCCCACTAGATGGAAAACTTTCTGATAAAGGTTGCTAGGAGCCGTTGGGTGCAGGCTGCGCAATTGGTCGCTCTGAAAATCTAGTGTATCTGGTTGTGGATGTCTTATTGCTGATATAATGAAGATGATGGCAAGTGCTTTACCTGGTTATTCAGCTTCAAGCACGAGGTATTCTGTTCGGTATACAGGAAAGGCGCGGCGTGCTCCTCAGAGCCTTCTACTCGGAGCAACAAAAGTTTATCTTCCTTCTCCACCACAGGCCAAAGTGGCGCGCTTGAGTTTTGCTCGACCTATAAACAACAACATATTTTTAAAATAAGGAACAAGTGGTCTTAAACTAAAAGTAAATGTAAGTAATAGGGCTAGATAGCGGTATGTGAAACGTCCAGAATTATTTATTTATTTATGTACAGAATAATTACCACTAGCTCATATGAAAGTTCGTATGAGCTAGTGGCAATTATGGTATCGATATTAAAATGATTGGGTTTTAGAGATCCGACCAGTTGCCAGTAATTGTATTGAAAAGGAAACAAACGTGTTTAATGGTTGGCCCCGTCTGCGAGTCTTGGCGATTATAGAATCTTAGCTTCCAAAGTATGTAAAGAAAATTCTCAATATAAATTAATTTAAACTAAAATTAACTAAGTTATTAACAGACAAAGCTTAATAAAGTATCCAGGAATATTTGACAGATAAACTATATTTTTTTTATATTTATTACATTTGTTGAAATTACATATTTATATACTTTATTTTTATTTTTATATGACATTGTAAATATGTACTGAATTTTATTGATTTTTTATCCAGACTCTGTTTATATCTATCTGTATAGATATATGTGTAGATATCTGTTTATTCAATTGATTTTTAATAGTAATATTTTACCTTTTTTTAATTTAATTCTTGAATATTTGCATTGAATTCAAGCAGTTTAACAAACAGCTCAGACAGTTTAAATTATGTGCGTGCAACATTATTCACGGCGATCGTGAACAGCAGTTGCCTATCCTCACCATTGCAACGATCTTTGAATGAAATCCTCGATTATATACCATTACGGGTACAACGATGCGTCGATAACTAACCTCTCTCCATGGATCCCCAGATCTGTGCAACTCCTGGTACTGAATAGCGAACGGAGCTTCATTGATGATCAGGAAGTAAGGAGTAAATACCACCATCTTAGTCAAACTGTTAAATGTCAGTTGATTGGTCACTGCCACCTGTAAAGTTAACTTATATGAGAAAACATAGTGATGGTAGATAAGCAGTAGAGTTGCAGTAACTTTCTCCTCAATTTATAGACC
Organism: Philereme transversata; assembly: GCA_963924445.1. Classification (NCBI taxonomy): domain Eukaryota; kingdom Metazoa; phylum Arthropoda; class Insecta; order Lepidoptera; family Geometridae; genus Philereme; species Philereme transversata. The sequence continues at coordinate 15,302,444 of OZ004353.1, forward strand.
GGACAGCTTTTTTAAGAACAAGTAAATTTAGTAGTATAACCTATATCCTCATAAAAAGGTTTAGTAATTGGCAACTGCATAACCCAAAGTTATTCCATAACTTGAATTCAGATATTTACTAATCTGAGATAAAAGTCTCGAGTTTTTCTTTTTAAATGCAAATAAACGTTTTGTCTGTCCGTTCGTGGCATCTTACATCACACACACAGATGAACTAAATACAATGATCGGGATGTATTAAAATTTAGAAAAAATTACTTGTGATTTTTACAACTAGTATTGACAGGGCCAAAGAAGGCCACTACTATTTCTGCCGCGAAGCAGCAATGCTGTGTTTCGGTTTGATGGGATGGGTGTCGGTGAAATTACAGGTATATGAGGATTTACACCTCAAGTTGATGGACGCAGAGCAGTGCATCGTAAGGCACGTTCCTACGACTTACGAGGCAATGCTTAAGATCAGGTAGACTCTCTACCTGCTGTTAAGTGATAAATGTAAAGTTGGTGAAACAAGCAAATGGTCTACCTGGTCTGACCATTTGCTTGTTCAAAACTGCAAATGTTTGTTGAAATAGAAAAAAAACCCCAGGAATGTTGTTAGGTTTACCTGATAAGTCCTCCCTTCATGTTTGCAAATAACAACGCCGGAGCTCCCCGGCACATCCAGCGAGAACTTATCGGACCACTCGCCGAACTCCACGCGTATCGCCGCTTTGTTCTTGCCGAAGAAGTGCTTTGCGCGGAACGAGAAGAGAATCGGCGACTTGTAGTCTTTCGGATGGAATATTACGTTGCCAGTTTCGTCCACATTCTAGAAAACAACATTGTCATTATCATGAAAGTGTTGTGTTCTGGTGCGCTCTTGTTAGGTGCCATTACCCTTTAAAAGTGGTTGCTTAAGCAAATTAAGAATTTTGATTTTGATTTTGAAGATTTTGATTTATAGAGGCCCAAATTATATAAAAATAATGACAGTATAACTTGTTGGTGTAATGTTTCAATGAAAACCATCCACGACTTGTTAGTGTTTAAAGTTTCCAAACATGTTAAAATATTAGCGAGTCGACTAACTGCAATTTTAATTGAACCAATACCCAACAAAGTTAAGTATTTGACTTCGTTATAATACCGCAAACCTTTTTTTTATAATACTATGGCACGAATTAATAATAAATAATAAAATATAGGCACATATTAAAAGGATCTTCATGCAAATCATGCATTAACGAGACACAAATAATGTAAATAGTGTAAAAGTAAAATCTTATAAAAATAATTGGTCAAGCGCATGTCGGATCACGCACAGTGAAGGGTTCCGTAGTCAGTACGGCTGTTTCTAAGTCATTTTAAAATAAAAAAGTTAATTTTGCAGTTGTATTTAGTAATTTCGTATGAATATTGTATGAACTGTCTCAGCTTTGATTAATGATTCTGACAACTATACAAGTACTACTGTGGATATTTTTTTTTTCACACGACACGACGTCACTTTGAAGCTTTAAATATTGTAAACGGATTCTTGTATCAAAAAAGTGTTGAGGAACACTAGTGATTTTTGGAAGGCCCATTCAACGCAAAGATGACCCACCAAGATGGGGTACGTGTGTATAAAAAAAAACCCCCAACTTTCATAACTTCAAAAAAAGGATAGGTATCATTTAATCTTTTTTTTTCATAATTTACTTGGCGTCGCTAAAACGTATCATCATGATTTACATAACTAATATTCTACGAATAAAACGGCTGTAACTAGACAGACAGACAGACAAACGCACGAACATGTCGAAAGTTCGACTGCGGAACCCTAAAATGGCAATGTTTTATGAAACAGCTCTATTAGTTTTTGTCTATGTAAATCAAAATTTCTGACAACATCTAACAAAAAAAGCCTTACAGTGTGATGATAAGAATACATGAGGTACCGTTTAACCGTGTTGAACAAAGCTAAATCAATTTTAATTTCAGCCTTTTTCCCCCATTCTAAAATTAAATACCACAAAATAACGTATATGTTACATTTATAGACGTTGCCCAGAGTAGATCAACTGGACAAACATTTAAATAACGGCAACAAATGAAAAGCACCACAATAATCTCAAGTATAGAGTTCACTTCTACAATGTACAATATGTTTGCACTCACCGACAAACATGGGCGTCTAAGAAATTTACTGCAACATGACTGTTTAATCTGTAATTTACATTATTTTCTGTACTTTAGTTAAGTACTAATTTATCTATACTTCATCCCCATATGCTTAAGTCTACTTAATAAAATAAAACAAAAAAGGTAGTCTAATAATGAAGAATCAAAAGGACGGTCAACATAGCATGCTTCAAAACTAGTTTGCGATTTCGTCCCAGTCAAGAATGTCATACATGTGTCATACAAAATTAATGTGAAACACAATATTTGTCACTTTGAGATGAAGCTGATTAGATAGTACAAGCGTAGTATTAGGAGCGCGATCATATATAAGCGAAAAAAATGAAATAAAAATACTATCAGGAAATCACAGCTTTACATCTCAAGGATACCTTTTTGGGAGTGCTGGAGTCTTTTTCTGGTTTCTTAGATTTCTGCAATTTCATGGAAATATTTAGAAAAAACTAACGTACTTCTGCAGATTGGGTTTCAAACACAAAGAATCGAAGAGGCCAAGTGACCCTTACCTATCATATATATAACGTTAGTTAATTCCGCATACTATAACAATCTACTAAAGAATATTCATACCAGTCTATCTACTGTAGAATAAATAGTAAATATGGACTCAACATCCGTGCAAATATCACTAAAAATAGAAAAGAAAGAATCAATAACATTTTTCTCTGAGTGCCTCTTTCACCACCTCTGAATAATGCTATCTAACAGATAAAAAATACAACCTGTTTTGTTATGTACGACATTAATTTAAAACACACATACGGAATCGTATTAACTGATTTTAGAGGTAGGTTTAATAATATTTATCCAGTAATCGATAAATTTCCAATAAACAGTTTTTAACGTAAATCGGCGGCGCCTTTGCGAAGATGCCGCTTAGTCATGATAACATGATATAGGTACCTTCAAAATATTAATTCACACGTACATCTGATATTATTCTATTTTATACAGGCTGTTTTTAGGGTTCCGTACCTCAAAAGGTAAAAAAGGAAACTTTATAAGATCACTCTTGTCCGTCTGTTTATAATTTATTTTATATTTGATATTTTAGGACTTAATATTATGGTTGTTTGAAAATTTAATGTAATGAATTTGAAAAAAACCCTAGCTTCTATTGTTATAAGCTAGGTTTTTTCCCTACCCGTGTTTTCATTTATTGTCGTAAACAGGGATGTTGCAGATATTCGCATCCGCATCCGCAAATGCGGAACCTCCGCATCGATTTTGACATCTGTGTCTGCGTCGGCATCCGCAATCATCGATGCGGATGTTCATGCGGATGCAGATGCAGCACAGGTCGCGACAAGAAAGAAATTGGGTGGAGCTTGCGAGTGGCGCGTGCCGTGGGCACGTACTGTTTGACCAATAGGAGCAAAGATTTCGGTGAAAAGATCCGACGCGTTTGTTATTGTTTATCATTTGTATCTTGTAAATTAATCATAACGCGTTTACTTGCGCTTATCATATGGGCAATGCAGTTTTTGAGTGTTATTGTGAGTATACAGTGAGTATTGTATGTTAAGCGAGTTTTCTGTAGTTTATATTTTTGTTTTAATTCTACACCAAAAAAGTTTCGTAAAAAAAATCTACATCCGCAACATCCCTGACGTACATAACAAAACACGTAGTATATAGGTATGTCTCTCGTTCGAGAGAATGATTTTTATTCGTCTAAGTTATCCGGGCATTGTGAACAGGCCCTTTTCCATACATCGTAGAAATTCAATAAGACTTACCCTATAACAAAGAGTGAATCCAGTTTTATTTAACATCCAGAATGGGCAGTACAGAGACAGCTTCTGTGTGCCGTCCGTGCCCACACTGTGCATGCCCAGGTCCAACGTCATCAACGCTGGACTGTCGTGAGATTCGAATGACCAAATGGAGAGTTCTAATTCTAGTTCAGGCAAGTTCTTTGTGCAGACCCAACATTTGTCTAGGTAATTTTGGATCTGGAAGAAAATATTTTATTTATATCAAGTCTTCAGTTGCAAGGACAGAATTACGGAGTCAGATAGACAGGTGCCTGCCAACGTAAATAAAAATTTACCGGCTTAACAAGACCGAGCTAATTACATTTTTGTCTACGGTACAGAAGACAGAGATTATATTTGGTTGCAGATTATATCAACATTTCTATTTTCTCCTTGTCTTGTCAGAGCCTTGTCTATTCTCGGACATAAATCGCCTTGAGTAGGGACTAATATTACCTAAAGTATAGTAAAAATTTCTTTATTGACATAACTAAGTTTGATAGTTATTTTGTATCTATAGGCTCCCGAACTAGTTAAAAAAACTATGTTTCAGGTGCAAGTGGCTTCTCCCATCATATGAATACGTTGAAATATGTCTAGCAAAATTAAGTTAGATAAGTTAAGTTCGAGCAATAATAATTTAAAAAAAGATTAAATCTGGCCAATATAAACCAGTTTACTCATTTGAATGAGAACATGCGGTAGATGAGAGAGGACCTTGACCTCCATTTGGATACCATATGGCAACCCTAGTTGGGGCTGAACGTCCATATGAGACTATTCTACAGTTCTATATGTGACGGTCGGTTTATGCATGAAGCGCATGATATATATATACATACACACATCTACATCTACTTTAAAAAAAATTGAAGGTTTAACCGATTCGTTGCGATGTCTAATTTTGCAAACTTCTAACTGTAGCGTTGAACAAAATTACCGTGACACGGCTGCCGTGCCAAGCGCCATACGATTAAATGACATGGCTCCTGTGTCTTCAGCCATGCGGAAAAGAAAACAGTGTTTTTTACCATTTTTACGTGGTTCTAAGCGTTAAACTTTTAGTTTACATTCGAAATCTAACGTGAACGGTCAGGAACGTAGTTTCAAGTGATAAAAAGTGTAAAAATAAGTGTATTTTTGGAAATGGATGGTAAGTGGCTTTTTTAATACAGGTGTGATAAACCTTTTCTACTTACATTAGTTCTAAAATTATTGTTTTGGTTTTCCTGATAAGAAATTTCAAGTATTTTAAAGTAAATTATTGCCTATTTATTGTTTAAGAATTACGGCGTAAAAGAAAATATATTCCCGAGATTGAAACTCAACGCGACGACGATGACCAAATATTAGAGCAAAATTCGCAAACATATTCACAACACTGGGAAAACTCAGAACACTTGAAATCTATACATGATGATACTTCAACGTGCATAAAAAAACAGATGGTGGACAGATCAACGTGTTTAGAAAATAATATGGTGGACAGTTCAAAGTGCATAGAAAAAACTAAGGATGATGAGCGTCATGTTTGGAACATGACGCTGTATTGGATATACATGGATGTAAATATTTTGGCCAGTTAGTTTTGGCCAACGTATGTGTGTTTACATAATAGCTCCTCAGTTAAACCCACGCTGGTATAAAAATTATCTACATACAAGGAATGGCCTTTTTCAATATACTTTTGCATAAGCAAATGAACCACTTTTTTAATATGATTTCTACCGCCGACTTGCACATCCTGGGAGCCTGCGTACACGTGAATATTTAAAATAATTCCGTTGGCATCGGCTAAAATGTATAATTTAATTCCGTATTTATGTGTTTTTCCTTTATTGTATTGACGGAAGAAAAGTCTTCCTTTCCACAGAATAAGAGACTCATCGATTGTTAGCTCTCTTAATGGATAATATACTGAATTAACCGTGTCGTTGAATAAATCAATTAAAGATTTAATTTTAAATATACTCTCTGGTCTTTCATTATTCTGAACATTTAAGGCTCTTAAAATTAAAAAAAACCTGTCCCTCGACATAAATATATGTGGACTTAAGCGGAACAGATAATGAGTGGACCAATAATCTACCATTCTATTGAGTTTTATTGTTCCCATCAGCAACAGTATGCCTAGAAATGTTTTAAATTCGGTGACACTTACATCGGTCCATTGTCTAAATCGAGCTCGAGAAGTAGTCGCTGCTGCTTTCAGTCTGTTGCCGTACTTATTTGTACAATCCAATATTAAATTCATGAATTGGGCATTCAAAAATAAAAGGAAATAGTCCAAAGGACTTTGGACGTGTACATCATGTGGCGACAATATACCACTGGTTCCGATATTCCAATATTCTGATTAGTTTCTGACATCCTATTTCGGTAGCGGTAATTGTCTTTTGCGCTAAGATTCTCCTAAAATGTTAAAAAAATGTTCTCTCAAATCGTTCACATTTCTGATATAAAAATAAGCAATTTTTTAATATTATTTATTTCAATTATATTATAATACAAAAATCCTCATCATTAAAATTTTCAAAAAGGTTGGTGACCCCTATTTTTTAAAAAACAATACAATATCCAGAAACGAATGCTACAAGCTTGATTAACGTTAAAAATAAAAAAGTTTTGTTCTGGGGTAGATCTCCCTAAAACTTAATTTGAAGGAATTACCATCGATTTCAAAATGGCACGGCTCACGTGCCTAACGCCACACGCAAAAGAAAATGATGACACGGCTGCCGTGCCATCCGCAATGAATCGGTTAAACAGCAATTTATTATTGAAACGTACCATTATAACAACCGAGGCCTTATTCGGTGCAAGATGTGACAAATGGAACATTTCCCCAGGCTTGAATACTTGTGTGCGCTTGAGTCCTAATTGAGAGACGACTATGTCTACTGGTAGACAGTTCTGTAGCTTCACCGCGGGCTTAAGGACTATATCATAGCAGCACGAAGCGAGGGTATGGTGGTTGGTTTTCTCGAAGAATACTTGCTCCATAGTACCTATTGCCTGAGGAATACAATGGCTATAAATTAATAACAACTGCTGATGTGCAAATAATACAATAATTTATTGATAATTCACATGTCAAATGAATTCTTACTATTCTATAAATAAAATTAGCGCAAAAAATATCATATTTTCGTAATAATTATCTGAATTATTAAATTAAATAATACACTAGCGGACCCGACAGACGTTGTCCTGCATGAATACATACAAAATGAATGAATGAATGAATGCATACACAAAAACTCATTCAAGTCGATCCAGCCGTTTAGTTGCAGTATAGATAAATAACCTAGATACCGACTGCAGCGCCATCTGCCGGGCTGATTTGTGAATCTAAACCATCCAGAGCGGCACCCAAACGCATAAAAAAAAATTCATTCAAATTGGTCCAGCCGTTTAGGAGGAGTTCAGTGACATACACACGTACAGTAGAATTATATATATATATATAAAGAAAATTAAATAGCTACATTAAATTAAAAAAAATATAGGCAATTTGTAAAATTCATCTACACTGTAGAAAGCCGCTTCAAGAAGCCAAATAGTAAATGTAAATAGTATTTTACAAACTTTCGCGATCACTGTACATAATTACTGATTTAAACAGGTATTTATCACGTATGTACCTTTTTTATTTGTTATCCCGACGTTTCGACTATATTCCAACAGCCGTGGTCGCAGGCAGACTGCTGCAATACAGTCAAAACGTCGGGATAACAAATAAAAAAGGTACATACGCGATAAATACCTGTTTAAATCAGTAATTAAAATTACTTTGTGTAAATATTTTGTAAGCAGCAGTTTTTTTTTTGTTTTCTTAGCTAAAAAAAATTACTAGATAATCAACAGAATAAAAGTTAATTAGTTCATTGACTTACTTGTAAGTAGAATTTCTCACCACTATTCTTGTCTTTAGAGTCGCACTGTAATAGCTTGGATATTCTCATTTCTTGTTGCAACTCCCTCCAAACGAAAGGCGACACTGATACAGTAAATCCTTAAACAAATTTTGGTATTCAGAAACACAGTTTTGAAGATAATAAGTTTTTGTTGAAAAATTACTTTTTCAAAACAAGCTTTTGTAAAATTCATAATCGGAACCGGAAGCAGATTCAAATGAGCCCAGCCACTAGTACCCTACTATAATCCATTCAGAAGTTCCGTTATCTAGCATCCGTCTTCATCATGACACCACCTCTATGGTACCATATTATTGCATTGTCACCAAAGTAACATATGTTTTCCAAATTTCAGCTCAATCGATTGAGGGGAACGGGTTTAAAATTCAGTTGCAAGATTCCACCCGGACAAATATACATACATTGCAAGTTAATAAAAAGCTTGTAAAATTGATTTGTATTAGCAGTGTAAGTTCACCCGAAAAATTCAGGGATATAATATGAAAAAACAGCTGCCAATATGAACCCAATACTCTGTCCGCAAAAACATAATGAGCCGTTTCATATCTAATGTTCCATATCTCTCGGCTAAAATATATAGAACAGTTTTTTTTTCACCGTGATGTTATTGCAAAAGTTCCTTAAAATTTTGAAGAATATTCTCCCTCTGAAATTTTTTAGAGGCTTCTTATACTGAAGTCATTACGATAACTAAAAAAACCTGAATACCTTCAACAGAGAAGAATATTTCTGCTGTAGGTGTATGCACCGCTTGCAAAGGCAATCGCAATACATCGTTTGGTTTCACTTCGCCCAATAATTGCACCTCATTTCCGCTAAGGGTCATGTAGTATACCAATACGTTGACTGAATGCTTGTTGATAACCTGCAAAATAATGAATTAAGGAGGATGGTATTTTGAGCAATGATTTTACTATTAGACAGTGTCCTAATAGAACGCACGATTTTATAGGTAAAATGACTAAAACTTGCGATAATCGCATCGCTTAGTCGCAATCTATTAGGACAAGCGTATATGCCTGAAGCGACCATATACATGTAAAGAGTATCACTACGTTTGGTGTCGTACCTTTTCTTTATGGAATAATTATCTACAGGTCTTTGATTAATGTCAGTGTCACCGTCTGTCAGTATTGAGGTAATTTTTAACAAGATGCGGTTAGGCTGATAATTTAGTAAAACTTGGAACAGTAGATAGTTTCCTGTATTAATAAAAGGAAGTATATAAACTAAAATAGAAGTAAAGGCTTTAAATGTTGTTTTTTGTTATTTCAGGTAAGTTACTCTGTTTGGGGTAAATTGTGTTTAAACTTTGTATTTAATTGTGTTGTGAATAAAAGTAAATTTGTTATTTCAGAAAACTCAGTTACGTCTTTATTTCACGAACGCACTTTGTCATTATAAAACAACATTTAAAGCCTTTACTTCTATTTTAGTTTATATACTTCCTTTTATTAATACAGGAAACTATCTACTGTTCCAAGTTTTACTAAATTATCAGCCTAACCGCATCTTGTTAAAAATTACCTCAATACTGACAGACGGTGACACTGACATTAATCAAAGACCTGTAGATAATTATTCCATAAAGAAAAGGTACGACACCAAACGTAGTGATACTCTTTACATACATTTCTAAATGTCAGAGCAAAAGTGAACCTTGATGTGGAGCGCCTTTTAACAGTGTGATGTAGACGTTAATACTTCTCGTCTATAATGAAATAAAAAGTCATTCACACTTCCACGGCGGCCTTAATAAATGCTACTAAGCATTGAATCCTATCCTGCATCAAAAAACCCATGCCCTAAAGTCACTGCGTCCATTCACTCAGCTAAATCTGCTAACTTTCCACTGAGCGTTCGCTGTATAAAATCATCTTCAGTTGATATAAAACGAAAAAAAAACAATATTCACAAATCGCAAGAATCACTTCGAAACGTGAATTTTACCACCTTATTCCTCTACGACCAAGTCTGATAAGAATCAGTCAAGTCCATCTTAGTTAGATGGTACCGGTCTCGGGGTGATTTCGCCCAAAGTGAAAGAGTTATATCTAAGGAGAAGTTTAATTTGACCTGTAATACACTGCGCAGATATATCTGCAAGGCAGCGTCTTGCATACAGATGTCTGAGATGAGACCGCGCGGCTCGACGGCCGCCACATACGGCACATTCCTTTGCAGCGAGCTCCCGGTGTGATGTCGTCCGAACTCGAAGTATCGTTTGTCTGCCCTCTCTACTGGTATTTGGATCTCGTCATTTAGTTCTTCGATCTGTGGATAGGGAACAGTAGAGTAAGTTCTGCGATCTGCGGATAGTACAAGTAGTTTGGTGCCTCATTCGCATCTTATAATATTTGACATTCCTAGGTCCTAGTGACCCAGTGGACGCAACCGTGGTAGACCTAGAAAAAGATGGAGAGACGACTTGGATAATGTCAGAATTGAGTATGGATTGCAATGGGTAGAGGAGATGGGGAGACATTTGCTCAGCAGTGGGACAACGTAGGTTATATAAGTTTAAGTAGGTCTTAAATTGTAAACGAGACTCAAATGATGTTTTCAGTTACCTGCAGAATCGTTTAAAAGTATATGTTTCATTCTCGATTCACATTCGATTTTCTCTCTGGTCTATCTTTTACAAGCATAGGACGTCCACTGATGAACACAGTCCTTCCCATAGATTTCCAAAGCAGAGAGAGATCTTGTGTGGCCTGCACCCAACGGCTCCCAGCAAACTTTAGCAGGTCGTCTTTCCATCCAGTGGGGGACCGTCTTACACTGCGCTTACCAGTGCGTGGTCTCCACTCTACAACCTTTCCGCCCCAACGGCCGTCAGTTCTTACAGCTATGTGCTCCATAAGCCCTAGATATAAAACTCAAAAATACCTTAACGTTCAATTTCAGTGGTAGAGGAGGTTCATTTAGTTTCATCAAATGTAGGCCACCGTGTGTTAACTGTAGAGGTACGCAAGCTCCTGGATTTAATACCACTTCCCTGTAAAAACAAGATTTTTAATCTTTAATTACATTAACCTTGTATCTGACTTAAACCAGCGTAACCAAGAATTCCTCTATTTTATAGGTTTTATATGTTATTTCTAACCACAATAACAACTCTGCAATAAATTCTACCGTGGTTGGAAATAATTTCATATTAGAAAAAACTTTTGAATAAATTACTGAACCAAAATTTAATATTATACCTTACAAGCTAGACACAGCAGAACGACAAATAAGTCAGGTATAATGGGCAGTCTTATCGTTAAAGAAAGACATATTTTGGTGAGAGACATAATCATAATGAATGGTTTTTAAAAATTATTTAAAATGCGTCATGGTCATGGACACGACTGTGTGTTGTACGTGAACACGTGTACGTAACAGGTAATATTTTCCACACAAAATATAAGATACGCTATTTTATGTATGTTATAATCATGTTTGAACACAAAGAAGTCCTTCGGGTCCTAAATCGAAATCTCGAAACGCAGCAAAATGACCTCATAATGGCGGCGCTTCCCCACCACCGCACGCGATGCGTCACAGTCCTCACTTACCGTAACGAATTCTTTGATCATTTAGCTATCAAGTGGTGAATTTAAATTTTGGATGGAGATGATATATATGTAGCTGCAACACCAAACTGTATCCCCCGATTTTGTTATCATTACTTTTTTGAATTGCCTCCCACTATGGAAGCAATTTTAAAAACGTATTCACATCAAAATGTGTTAGTGGTAGTAACATAATCATAAGTATTTACCCAATGTAATGTAGGAAGAGGGTAGGTAACTAACCTATAATCAGATTGTGTGTACTCTTCAGTAAGGAACACGGAGAAGTCATGATTGTCTTGCAACATCAACTTCAGTGTGAGACCAGTGCAATTGTGCAGCACATAAGGAGCGCCGTGGAACGTTTTGCGGGTAGCCTAAAACATACAACCTGTTTTGTTACGTACGACATTAATTGAAAACACACGTCTGGAATCGCATTAATTGATTTTAGAGGTGGGTTTAATACAGATAGCCTGAATATTTATCCAGTAATCGACACATTTTCAATAAACAATTTTTCAGCGGCGCCTTTGCAACGATGCCGTTTAGTCAGTTTAACAGGTACCTACTTACATGAACATGAGTGAACATGATTTGTATACCTATTTTATACAGGCTGTTTCATTAATAATTTAGGATTTGATATTAGGGTTGTTTGAAACTTGAAATTTTTCTATGGTAATAAATTTTAAAAAAACCTATTTTACAACAATAAAATAACATTATGCACGAAAATAACAAGAGAAATTGAGGGGTAGAAAATCAAAGAAGTACTTAAGTTCAAAATTATTTCGCACTGGACGGGCAGCAGGCCGTACCAAAACTGTTATCGTGCCTGTATCAAGGGGAGGGTTGCGGGTTCAAATCCCACCAGGGTAGCAATTTTAAGAATTATTTTAAAGCTCTAGATTTTCCGTGAGTGTCGAAAACCCCTTAACTGTGTCAACCCACTATAAAACGCTTTATTATAATAGAATAGAATAGAATACTCTTTATTGCACACCAACAAAATTAAAAATACAATAAAAATACACAAAAATTAAGGTAAGTACAATGGGCGGTCTTATCGCTAAAAGCGATCTCTTCCAGACAACCTTTGGATGGACAGGACAAAACAAAATCAAAAAGACGGCGGTGTAAATACGAGTATATTCATAAACTTACATAAACTACCTATACTTACTAATAAACTAAATATACATATATACTTACAAATATATAAATATATACTTATAAACCTACAATAAAGGAGATAAACATACCTAACGATAAACTAGCAGTGCGTAGACAAAGAAAGGAAATGGTTGTATACCTTAGCTTTGATATAATAAATATTACTATTAAATAAATAATTCTGCTCATTTCTAACAGCGCTATCTAGCCCCAAACTAAGCAACGCTTGAACCAAATAACTGATAGAATGCTTATAGTATACTTATTTGTTGAAAATTCGTAATTATAATATATAGAAAAACACCCAGATCTGGAACAAATACATGTAGATCGTGCGAACCGCGGCGGGAATATTACGGAGCTAATGTTAGTAAGTATGACGAACTCCGTGGCGCAGTGGGTGATAGCCGGCTGAGACGCAGGAACAAATGTTTGTATGATTTACAGATAACTGTTCCGGGTCTGGATGTTTTTCTATATATTATAGGTATGTATTTACAAAAAAAAGTATATAAGTATTCTATTAGTTATCTGGTTCGCATAGTACAAGCTCTGCTTAGTTTGGGGCTAGATAGCGCTGTGTAAAATGTCCAGCCATATTTATTATATTTATTATTATTATAATACTTATACAAAAAAAATATATAAGTATTCTAATAATTATCTGGTTCCCATAGTACCTACTTAGTTTGGGGCTAGATAGCGCTGTGTGAAATGTCCAGTAATACCTAGTCAGGTCATAAATTCTGTCACATGTTTAATATAAAATAATTGAAACAAGTTTATTCATTATGTAACCATTTATATACTAAAATGAACTTAACAAAACATAGATTCTTATGACACTAAAGTTTATTCAAAATGACCTCCGTGATTTTGAATACAGGGCTTCAATCTGCGCGGCCAGTCGTCAATCGCAGCACGAACGAGGTCCATGTCAATATCGGCGGCTGCCTTAATCAAGGATGTCTTGAGTGACTCCAAATTGGGATGAGGCTTTGAGCACGCCTTTTCCTCCAAGTGTTGCCATATCTTGTAATCTAACGGATTCAAATCTGGACTGGAGGAGGGCCAGTCTTCGTGCCGGATGAAGTCTATTTCACGCGCCGCCAGCCAGTCTTGTGTGCTCTTCGCTCTATGAGCTGGCGCCGAATCTTGTTAGAATACCCAGTGCCTGTTATTGAACATGGTATGAGAAACAGGTTCCACAAGGTTCGTCAGGACTGTATTTTGATACACAACTGCATTCGTTTTTACACCTTTCTCACAAAAATGTACCTCTGTTAAGCCCCAATAAGAAACTCCCAACCATACCATGAGCGAGGATGGAAAATGACCTCGTTGGACACGCGGAATACAGTTGCTCGCTTCTTCACTACTGTGTGCGTACACCTTATCATTTTGTTTGTTGTAGCTCTCTTCTACGGTAAAAATTTTTTCATCCGAAAAAAGAATTTCCCGATATTTTTTTCCCGCGTACCGCTTCAACAAAGCGCGGCATCTCTTCAGTCTCAGATCCATTAGACGAGCATTCAAACGATGTCCTGTTTTAATTCGATATGCCCGAAGCCCTAAGTCTTCATTTAACACCCTTTTCACCGTGGTTCTGCTTAACCCTATCTGAAGGGCCAACAGTTTCTGCTTACGTTTGGGATTTCTTTGAATTCGCGCCTTCACAGCTATTATCACTGCTGGAGTCCTAACAGACCGAGGGCGACCACTTCTTGACCTGTCATCTACACTAGAGTCTTCATTGTATCGTTTGATGATGCGATAAACGAATCTTTTGGTTATATTCAAATTTTTCAGTATGTCAAAAATTTGAATTGGCGCGTAACCGCAACGATGCAACGCAATAACTGCAACACGGTCTTCTTTAAGCGTCCACTCCATATTTAAAAATGAGTAAAATTCTAAAAAGTATACATTTTATTTTCATGAACAATTCGAAATTCGAATTCTGTAAACTTTTTTGTGGCCAGCATTCTAAAAGAAAAGTTTTTACTGTGTGACAATACTTATGACCTGACTAGGTATTTATAATTTATTTATTACTAGCTAACCCGTCCGCGGCTTCGCACTGGTGGTTTTTCAATAAAACATTGCCCTCATTTTGCACAGTTGACTAAAAAGTATCCTTTCCCAGAATATAATCTATCTCCTTGCAAAATTTCATTAACATCCGTTCAGCCGTTTAGTCGTGTAAAGGTAACAAACTAACAAACAAACAGAGGTATGTATGTATTATACATATAAATCTTCCTCTTGAATCACTCTACGGAAGCGACTTCATTTTATACTATGTAAAGAAGATGTTACGCACCTCTTCATTCTTAGATTTGGATACAGTAGGGGTGTCAGCTGTATCAGCGACGGCCGCAGAAAACGAACTTCCAAGTTGTGTCAACACCTGTAAACAAAATATAACATTAATTATGTTTCATTGAAAAATATATATATTTTTGAGCCACCTCGTCTAACGCATATTTTTGTTTTTGGATTAACATAAGCCCATACGCAGCTAGTGTAATATAGTACCATTAAGGGTGGATTCGACCAAACGAGAATAAGTATTATTCTTAGAATAAATTGTCAGTTAATCGAGAGTAACTCAATTTTACGTTTTACCATCCACAAATCTAAGAATACCGGGCTTATTCGGAAATAGTTACTATACCACCATTTCGCGTGGAATAACCGAGCTATTCCAAGAATATTTTAATGGCGTCCGCATGCCATATGTTTCTTTGCTGTTTTGTCCTTTGAACTCAAAGCACTTGGTAATCAATTATTGTAACAAAAATAATGGAACGTTTAAGAAATTTGATTGAAGATACTGATAGTGACGTGGAAGTTACACCTAGACGTCCAGGGTGGATAGGAAAGAACCTACTCATTTGAATACTGCGATGATCATGATTTCGCGATCAGGGTTTCGTTTGAGTAAAGAAACAACTTTATCTCTGCTGACGAAAATTGAATATAACTTGGAAGTCATTTTCGATCGGTAAACGCCTGCGCATTAGTGTTTAGTACATACATACTTATCCTAAGTATTATATATCTGCCTGTAATTCGATTTTTTATTAAGTACCTGCCTGTGTAGATTATTACCTGCCTTATTACCGTTCTATAATATGACAAATGTTATAATAAATTACTTGTGCTTTTATGACGTCCCGTTGTAGGACAACATGTATTTGCAGGACAATACATCTGTTCATCGTTCCTTTTGCTATTCGGGTGTAGTAATTCCAAGAGTAGCTTTACTTTAGCTAGCATGGTAAAAGACTTTCGACTTACTCGAGAATAAGAAAGTGGAATAGATATATCCTTGGTATAGTTACTCGAGTGTAAATGCAAGTTTGGTAGAATCCACCCTTAGAAATTAATCTCTATTCACTATAAGTGCCAAAACATTAATCGTTCATCTATAATCTATATAGATTATATTAGATAATTATTTTTTTATATTAATACGTGAAGAGAAAACTTTATATCCCTTTTTAGCTTCCGCTCACGGAGGAGATTGAGATTTGGCATAGTTAGAGCAGTTTCCGAGTTAACAATGACCTACTTTCAGAGCATGAGTGATGAAAACAATATTGTTTAACTATGTGGTTTGTAATGTGCACAATATTAATCATTATTTCATTAGCTTACCTCCATACCACTTCTAGTGATAGTAATTTCAAGCGGTTCACTGCTTGAAATAGTAACCGTTTTATTCGCTTGTCGTAGCGCGACTGCTTGTATGTTCAGAGCTTCGTCAGTCGTGTCGATCGCACTCTGCACTTCTGCTTGTCTCATCACAACCTGAACAAGATGGTGTTAGATTACTGAGCATGTTGTGTTCGCCTGTTAATGGTTTCACATGTAGCATAAAGCATTTAGTAATAAGTTTTTTTGTAAGCAATCATGTGTTGGTTGGTAAACATAATAAATAAAATAAAATAATAGATTATATAAAGTAGACTCGCAGTAATCCAACAGAGGTTTTGCAAGGTGGTGTCGAATTATCAATAATAGAGTACTATTTGCGCTAAAAACGGCATATTTACCATGAGTTGTGAGTTTTTGAGTATCCCGATAATTCGACGCAATTGCATGCGCCATGATCACGGGTAAACTGAGGTCTTTGCGAGTGGATAGTTATTGGCAGATATAACGATCTACCCTCTTTCTTAGTCTCTTGCTAGGAATGAATTCACTAATACTATTATTACCACCGGTTTCATTGTCGATCATAACTCGATTCCGACACAACACTCACAAATCATGGTAAATTTCCCGTTTTTAGTGCAAAAATAGTATTCATAACCATGGTAGTTTCAAAAGTTATAAAGAGTACCAACTGCCACCACTTGTAGCACGAAACCTTTATGAGACGAAGTACTTTGTAATGTGACAAATTACATAGGTACTCATAAAAATGATAATGAATGTGCTTTATTTGAACTGATAAAGGCATGTTGGATTATAGGGGTGTCGGATTAGACAAGGGCCGGATCACCGCGGTTATCTAAACAACAATACAATGATATTTAAAAATGTTGAAATATTAAAAACGTTTAATTTTAGTGTGCGATACTTGTTTTTGTTATTCCTTCTCTCTCATTTTGCAATGTTCACAAAATATGGGCAATATGAATTATGCAAATACTAAATTCATACTAATTTTATAAATTCTAAAGTAAATGTCTTTATATTTTTCAAACTTTTGTGATTACTGTACCTAATTACTGATTTAAACGGGTATTTACCGTGGGTGTACCTTTTTTATTTGTTATCCCATAAAAATAACGAAAAACAAATATAAATATAAACAAAAGGGATAACAAATAAAATACCCTTTTAATCAGCAATTAATTAAATCTTTTTTATTTTTCATGTAATGTATGTTGAGCGATAATTCTTGACCACTTTGTCTGATTTCAATATTTTTTTTTGTTAGTAATAAAATAATTATTGCTGGACATTTCACACCGCGCTACCTAGCCCCAAACTAAGCAGAGCTTGTAATATGGGAACCAGACAACTGATAGAATACTTATATACTTTTTTTTATAAATACATACTTATAATATATAGATAAACAACCTGAACCGGAACAAATATCTGTAGATCATGCACACATTTGTTCCTCGGCGTTACGTTAAGTAATGGGTTACCACAGCGCTGGTCCCGTATAAATTTAGTCCAGATCTAATGATGGAATCCATGAGAAAATCATCAAACTCTTCAATTATTTTTCGATTTCCTGTTTTCTGAAGTTTGTTATATTTTAATTAATGTTACTTGTAATTTTACTGATCTCTGGTTTTACCTCCATCTTAAGCTCCCAAGGAACGTGTTTGTACTGATAATCCTTGAGCACTTCAACCGGCTCAATAAGCGGCTCCCAGACCGCACGCCCGATGTTGTAGTAAGACACTTGCATTGCCCAAGTCGTCTCCATGTTGAACTGTATATTATCAAACAAGTATATTATTGTATGAACACACCACATACACCATAATTGAAAGATCGATCACGAAAACGTTTCCGCGACGATCTGGGGGTCAATTCCCGTAATGCACAGTAGTGCACACTACAAGGGGGTAATGCACAATACACCCCTACGCAGGACGTCAGTGGATATCTTATTCCTCCCATCCTAGAATTAGAATTAGCCCTACCCGTGTTTTCATTTAATGTCGTACATAACAAAACACGTAGTATACTAATAACGGTATACTAGTAGGTAGTATTAAAAATACTCACATCCGAACTCCAATCCCTGGCCTGAGCGGTCAAAGTGGCCTGCATTACCAGCACGGGTATCGTTTCTGTACCAATCTCCATCTCCAAAGAGATTATGATTGAGGGGCTGGACAGCATGCAGATCTCACCAACGAGAACAGGCTTGACTAACGATTCTGCTGACTCCTCTTCACCGGATATCGCTTCTTCCGCTACCTCTGAAACATCAGCATTAACAAATATCCGTTCATTATCCACACCATACTGTTGATAACCGCGCCACCTAGTAACGAACGGTGAAACTAAGTAACACACAGATGTGGGTTGGGATCTATTCACCTAGATGAAATGCGAGATGGTTCAGACATGATGATCAACACAGATGGCACTGTGGACGAAGACGCGCATCGATTCTCATGTATAAAAGAAAAACAAGCTTCATTGACACACCCTTCTACCCTCCGTCGACCGAGACACGTTCTCGGAGATCCGGATGACGAACTCACCTCCGCTAACGCGGAGGAAATTTCTGAGTGATCTACATTAGACAGAGCAAACACTTAACAGATACACCGACCTCGCCGGCGAGATAGACGAGTCCCTTCAGTCGCGGCCTATACGAGGTACAAACATTTAATGGGTGTTTCTCTCCTATCCCCATCCTGGCAACGGCCTAAGCCGAGGTTCGTACCTAAGTGGTGCCCTTGCGCCAGTTGCCTCATCAAAACTTACAGGGCTGAGCGCCATCTGCGCTCGCCAAAAGTTCGATTAAGCTGCAACGGCCTCAGAGGCCAACAGCGAGAAAAAATCATCAAAAAAAAAACACACACACCCTCCTACTGGACCAAGTCTGTCAAACTGTTAACTTGTGTTTCGTATTTGTTCATTTGTAACAAATTGAAAGTTTTATTATATTTTATGTCATATTACATGTTTGAAGAGCTACTGGTCCATGAAGGCGCACATGAAGGGTGACCTTCCTATGAATCTGAAGCGCAAACTCATCGACATGTGTATCCTGCCTATCCTCACCTACGGAGCGCAAACATGGTCATTGACCGAGCTGCAGAAGTCCAAGCTCAAGATTTGCCAAAGGGCAATGGAACGCAGCGTTCTAGGATTCCGGAGAGCCGATCGGGTGAGGAATACCACGCTTCGTTCATTGACTGGCATTGCCGATGTGGGAGCCAAAACCGCGAAGCTCAAATGGGATTGGGCCGGGCACGTGAGTCGAATGCTTCCGGAGAAATGGGCCCACATTGTAACAGATTGGGTACCAGAAGATGGACAGCGACGTCGGGGTCGGCCGCGAAAGCGTTGGCGTGACGACATCAATGGATTCGAGAAGGAATGGTGGGAATCTGCCAAGGATCGTGATAGGTGGAAGGAGTTGAGGGAGGCCTTTGCCCAGCAGTGGGAAAATGTAGACTAGTTAAAAATTACATGTTTATACATATTATATCAGGAGAGTAGGTACACAAAACAAAATATTATAAATTCGAAAGTAACTCTGTCTGTCTGTCTGTTTGTTACTTGTTTGTTGTTGTTGTTTGTTGAACCAAGCGTGCGAAGCTGCGAGTGGTAGCTTGTATGATATAACATCCAAATCATCTAACGGTTGTCTAGAAGAGAGCGATAAGACCGCCCGTTATACGTTTGTTTGTTTCTTAATTTGTTTATAAGGTTTAAAACAGGTGTTGGCTTGTAGAAAGAAACGAATCAAGGGTCCAACTTTAAGCACGGACAAAAAGTTAATGAAATTAAACTGTAGCGATACTTACGGGAAATCCTAAGACTTTTACATCCATCTCAAAAATTGCACCGTCCTGCTCGGAAATGTTAGTTTCAAAAATATATAGGCAAGTAGTTTGTAAAACTCACCAGCCTTCAAGAACCAATAAGTATTAGGACTGAAAGGTTGGATGTCCCAGAGTTTATCGTAGAATATAGCTTGTTGCTCTTGTTCTATGTTATCCTCCTCGGAACTAGTAATTGTGGCCAGAACTCGGTTCAACAGCGCAATAATATCTGAAAAAAAAAGTTAACATTCAGATGAAAAAGATCTATAATGAGCGTGATTAAGAACCTAAGAAGTAAATAGGTTCTTTCTAGACAAGCGTGTTCTATCTTCGATCACACCATCACTTACCACCAGGTGAAGTAGTGGTCAAGCGCTTGTCTAACATCAATAAAAAAAAATACATCTTTATCATTGTCAGTCGAATGTTTCTGCCGGGTTTAAGTAGGCGGAAATTTTTGAAATTGTCAAAATAAAGTACTTCTATATTTTGATTCGGAGGGGAAAATTGCCGCGCTGCGCTCGTCCTCAAGTCGCTTTGAATATAAATAATAAATATTGCTGGACTTTTCACACAGTGCTATCTAGCCCCAAACTAAGCAGAGCAAGACTACAGGGCCCGTAGCCAAATTACATTCGCTACGAATCTATTCGATTTCTACATACATTTGTTGTAGCTGTATCACGTGGTATTTCTATAGCATGTGTCAAATCCCATACATTTTCGGACTTATCGACTAGCGTCATCGCTAATCGACTGTAACTTGGCTAAGCCCTCAGGAACCAGATAACTGATAGAATACTTATATACTTTTTGTTTTGTAAATACATACAATAATAATATTACATAGAAAAACATCCAGACCCGGAACAAATATCTATAGATCATGCAAACATTCATTCCGCATCAGGAATCGAACCCGCTACCTCCTGTTTCGCTTTTAGCGATAAGACCGCCACTTGTTTTCTGCGTGTATTGTTTGTTTTTATATTGTTTTTTATTTTAAGTGTGATTTCCAATAAAGCGTATTCTATTCTATTCTGTTTCTCAACCGGTTATTCGCTCACTGTGCAACCGAGGTCATCAAATATAGGTAGGTATCATGGGAAAGTATGTAAATAGTACATTCATATCCGTCGTACTTTTTTTTAATGTTTCATTTCATACATGCATAATCACCTTAAAAACTGACACTGTTTACGTCACCACCCTGTATTTAATGTTGTTCTTTAACCAACTCATTAGTATTTCCATTTTTGAGAGCTCCCATCTTGAAACTCCGTGTACAACTACTATATTGTAGGTATTATTAGCCGATTGGCGTTCGAGCCGCTGATAGTGAGTATAAAGGTACCCCACTACCCACTTATTCTGTACTTTACTTTATTGATATATTGTTTGTAAAATAATTAATAAATTCCTTGATGAATCCGCGGACTACTAGCACTATGTTTAACTTCTTAATATTTATCTTCCCAAATTATTTATTATTATTTATTAGGAGCCTGTACTGTCCGCAACTGTGCAGGGTAAAGGTATCCCTTCCTTCTTTCCTTCCTCACCACTCTCACGTGTGGTCCAGTCTTCCATATACGAGTCGAGTTCGTGTTTCCATCGGCGTCGCGGTCTGTCACGTGCTCGTTTTCTGTCGTTTGGGATCCACTCGGTGGTGAATTTTGCCCATATCTCCGCCGACATGCAGACGTGGCCCGCCCGGTTCCACTTTAACTTGCCTACTTGGTGTCCAGCGTCCGCGATTTGTGTTTGAGAGCGCAGTTCACTGTTTCTAATACGGTCTGTTAATTTGGCTCCTAGGATCTTCCCAAATAAATAAAATAAACTCACCTGGAGACACAGTGATCTTAATATCAGTGAGCGTGAGGTCTACATGCATGCCGCTGTCGGGCGGCTGGCTGAGCGCGAGAGACAGATGCGTGGGCGCCAGCAGCCAGCGCGGCGTCGCGCTCGGCGCGTCCATCGTGCGGATCAACACTTGCATCCCAGATATCGCCCCCTCGGCGACCATACGCTCTTCGCTTTTGCGGACCTTCAAATGGGCCTCCATCTGTTATGAAACAAAACTGATAATGAAAACATTTATTGAGTCGTATAGAATCAAAGTAGGCAATCTGTCATTTGGATTAAAAATTTGTTATGCATGTGGCAACACGGGAAATTTAAAAATACACTTTGTCACGACATATGGACAAAATAAAACACAAACGAAGATGATGACATAAAAGTAATGACAGATCTTGACTTCTAGCTCTAAGAAATAGGTAGTTGTAAATAGCTGGATAAGTATGTACAAAAATGCCAGAAGTCAAACATCACAATGTAATAAAAGAATACAGGAATATCCCACACAACTTCCATCATAATTACAAAGGTCAGAGTCATGCCAAAATGGCGTCAGCTCAGTATGGTTGTGCTAAGTAGGTAGGCTAGAACCTAGCTACTGACGGAGCTATAAGATGACAGAATGTTTATTTATCATCATCATGATCATCATTCTCAGCCCGTGTCGACCCACTGCTGGGCATAGGCCTCTCTTCCCGATCCTGTGCTAGTCTGAACCACGTACGAGCCACGGTCTTATTAATGTCGTCGACCCATCTCGCTGGTGGACATCGCCTATTTCAGTGCCCAGTTCTCGGCCTCCACTCTGACGATAGGTGGACTAAGGCAGTAAGGTTTATTCACTGTTGAAAGAGTACTCACAATTTATTTAGTTGGTTTGAGTAAGAAATGAAGATGGTGAATGACCAACCATAAGTGGAAATCATTATTGTATTGTATTGGCCAAATACAACTGTCTCGATTAATAGCGTACATTTTTTAACCCCAGCGCGAAAATAGGGGTATTATAAGTTTGACGCCTGTGTCTTTGTGGGTCTGTGTGTCTGAGGCATAGTAGTTCACAATGGGATAGACCGATTCGGACGCAGTTTTTTTAATAGAAGGCAAATAATTAAACTGGTTTTTTTAGCTACGTCAGTTTTAACCCCCGACACAAAAGGAGGGAGTTGTATTTTTTTTTATTTGTACTTGTTTGATCCGAATTTCCCACATGATTCTACACTTTCTTAAATAAAAAGTAATCCATTATTTAATAACATTACTAGCAGTTTCGTAAATTTTCTAAATTAAAACTTTAACGTGGGCAACGTGATTAACGCACCCTATATTTAAAAATCTGTCTTTGACAAGTAAGTAATTGTTTTTTCGGTGATAAGTAAAATTTGAGTATTTTCAAACACAATTTTATTCTTATTTATCGTAAATTAAAACCATTCCAACATATAAGTATCAAACTTATTTACAATAAGTATCAGAAAAACCTAGTTACAAATTGATACAAAGTAAGGAGAAGTAGACAATACGTTAAATTAGACTATAGAAGTTAAATAGTATTAAGAAAGTTGGTTAGATCGTATTTTAAATTCACTATTTCTCAGCAATAGGACAGTAATTCGTTGATGGAACAGGGTTTGTCGCAGCATTCCGTAGCCACTCCTCTCTTGCCCCGGGCGCTAGCAAGAGCTCTCGCCTTGTGGTGTCCCAACCAGGGCCAGCCGAAACCATCGTACTCCACAGAGTTATATGACGGTGGAGACCTCTTCACCAAATATTCGTCTCCACACAGCATGTCCAAAGTTTCCGCCAACCGTCTTCCACAGTACACATGAGAATCCTCCCCCGAAGCGAGAGACAACACGACGATACACGCAAAAGCAACGAACAATTGAGTTTTCATGTTTGTAGTTTGGTTTTTGTTGATGCTCAGATGAGAGACGAAGTTTTAATGTGCTGATTGAATGAAATCGCCCCGTTTTATACCTTGTGGAGTTTATGAATATTCACATAACTGTCTGGTGAGCACCATGTCAGCCTAATGAGACCTGAATATGTTGACGTATAAAAGGAAGTGTGACGTACAACATGCTTGAATGCACAGCAGATATCAGACGGGATTTTAAGAAGAAAGTAACTAGGTATTTTGTTATGGTTATAACTAAAAAGGCTTTAAGACTTCTAAGAAACTTGTCTCATTTCTCAAATGCTATTTTAAAATTCAATTTTTTTTTTCAAACGAAAATGGTTTATTTCTTCCTACAAATAGTGTATCTATTCGTCCTTTCGGCAAAAATATTACAAACCATTTTAAGGCATTTCTAAGGAACTAGTCTCATCTCACAGAGCTGTTTTCTATTTCTAATAATATTTGTTTTTATTCCATCTACAAGTATACATTCAGCCATAAGTCACTTTTTTTCTTATTGTTATATTTAGTTAACTTATTGAACGAGCGAGCGAAGCGTCTCAGTTTCGAGATTGGCCAAATATGCTTTTGTCCGACTGTCTGTTCGTCTGTTCCGCCTACAGGTCGCATTTTTAACCGATTTTGACGAAAATTTTCACACAAGTTCCATGATTTAGTTACACTTTTTTAGTCAATTGCGATTTTTGATTGGGGGGAAAATAGGGGAGAAAAAGGAGGAAGTTTTCTGTAGCGTTATTTATTGACGGATTTCAATCATATTTGAAAGGCACACTAAGGACATCATTCTACACAAGATGTTTCGAAAAAATTTCCTACAGGAGTGGGGGGGGAGTTTACTGTAACGTTATGTATGGACTTCAATTTTTAATATTTTTTTGGACAATGTATACCCAATCAGACTATGCAGTCTTCTTCGCTTTCACGAGACGAACCCGAGACACCGGATTAGACCTCCTAGGACCAAGGGAACGCGTGTAATCGCTAAAACTTATACCAATATCTTGCTCAAAAATCTACATAATAGGTTGGGGAAAAAGTTTCTTCGCATTTTTTAAGAAAATTCAAAACATTTTTTAATATAGTTTATTCACATTTAACTAAAATATGTAGGTACCATTTTGTTTGATAACTTTTTGCCATCTTGTAGGTAGGGACATGATCCCATTGTTATAGAAATTTTGGAGCTTCTGATCAAAATACCGCGACAAGTGGTTTTGGCAGTCCTCTCGTGATGTTAACCTGACACTGCCTAAAGAATTCTGAAGAGGCCGAAACAGGTGGAAATCTGAAGGTGCAAGGTGAGGACTATACGACGGATGCATTAACACGTCCCAGCCAAACTCTCTTAATTTTTGCTGAGTGGCTAAAGATGTGTGAGGTCTAGCGTTATCATTATGAAAAACCACACCCCTTCTGTTGATTAATTCCGGCCGCTTTCTCTCAACTTCTTGCTTTAATCTCATCAGTTGTTCGCAGTACAGTTCAGAATCGATGGTCCTGCCTGGTGGTAACAGCTCATAATGAATAATGCCCTTCCAATCCCACCACACACACAGCATCACTTTGTTGCGAGTTAACCCGGGTTTCGCCACAGTCTGTGAAGCCTGACCGGCCTTTGACCACGACCTTTTTCGTACGTTCTTGTCGTACGTGATCCACTTTTCATCACCAGTTATCAGCTTCTTCAAAAATGGTTCGGTTTCATTACGTCGTAATAAAGAATCACAAATGAGTACACGGTTCATTAGGTTTCTTTCAGTGAGCTCGTGGGATACCCAAATATCGAGCTTTTTTGTGTACCCAGTTTTTTCAAATGCGCCAAAACTGTTTTGTGGTCAACTCCCAGTTCTTCAGTTACGTCGTAACTACTGATATGCCAATCTTGCTCCACTTTTTCAAAAATGGCATCAATTTTATCCGTAATAGGGCGACCAGAGCGACGTGCATCTTTGACATCAAAATTCCCGGATTGAAAACGCTTAAACCAAATTTGTACTACCCTCACAGACACTGCACTAGGTCCATAAATATCGCAAATTTTTTTCGAGGCATGCGTTGCATTTTATACTTTTTTTATAGTACAATTTTAAAATGTATCGAATTTCTTCATTAGATTCACTCATCTTTACAGTACGAAAACCAAATAAAAATCACACATTTTCCTAATTTGAATTTGGAATTATCTTCTTTAAAATTTAAACTTTGAATGATATCAAAACCAGCCAGATACAAATAGTATAGCCAAAGAGATTTTATTACAAGTTCATACATACTATAATGCGAAAAGACTTTTTCCCCAACCTATTAGGTTATTTGGAATATTGTTTATATTGGATATTGATTCTTCATTCTTTATTGCACAAAAGAAAATACATTTAAAAATACAGAAATAGAGGTCATGTACAAAGGCGAGCTTAACCCTAAGAAGAGTTTTCTTCCAGCAAACCTTTGATACTAAAGAGAGAGATGATTTTAAAGGTAGGTGAGTGTACAAAAACATAAATAACTATATATACCCAAAACTAATATGAACTATACTCAAGGTATGTTATAATATTATAATTATAATAAATAAATTATATGGAATAATAATATATACCTACCAAATATAAATATATAGTACCTATATATAATCATATAAAATTACAGAGAAAGATAGTGCTCTTTATCTTTCCGTTTGAAAATGTTGAGAGATGGGCTAGCGCGAACTTCATGAGGAAGGGGCATTCCAAATTTTTACCGCATAAACGGTGAAGGAACCACCATAGCGGCTAGAAGTGTGTTGAGGTGTTTAGAGGAGAAGAGACTTGGAGGACCGGCATGGCACACTGCGAGGGACAAGAAATTCAAAACGCTCACGGAGGTAAGGAGGAGAGAGTGGATAATATAATACTTTGAAGAGGAGTGATAAGACGTGAAGATCACGGCGAAGACGAATAGGCAGCCATTTAAGTTGGGATCTAAAATTGGATACGTGATCAAACTTGCGCAGACCGAATATAAAACGAATGCACAAGTTCTGTAGATGTTCCAGTTTATTAAGAAGTTCCTTCGTAGCATCAAGAAAGCAGACATCTGAATAGTCGAGAAGGGGCAACATTAAGGCTTGGGCGAGAGTAATTTTAGTTTCAAAGGGAAGAAATTTCTGAAGAAGAAATGCAGGGTGCATTTCTCGTTCCAATCACTAAAACGCCTTTACTTTTACTGATTTCGTTTATGTGGCTGGCCCAGGATAGCTGGTTATCAAAAATGACACCAAGGTTCTTAGCTTTGCTCGAGTAAGGTATAGGTACCTGATCAAACATGACTTGAGGTAACGTTGACTGGTCGACGACCCTCAGCATATATGGACTTCCCAAAAGTACAACCTGGGACTTAGAAGGGTTAACCAATAGACCAAAAGTATTAGCCCATGTGTTGATGCGGTCAAGATCTGCGTTAATTTGGTTAACACCTTCTAATATGTTCTCGGCTTTAAAGTGCCAATAAAGTTGTAAGTCGTCGGCATATAGTTGGCAGTGAGAAAAAAATAACAAGGGTAATAGAGTTGATGAAAATTGAAAAAAGTAGATGGGAGAGAACGCCACCTTGCGGTACACCAGCAGATATGTCGCACCAGTCAGAGCAGGACTGATTCGAGCGCACACACTGCGAGCGGCCGGAAAGATATGATTTGAACCAAGAGGTTACTTGATGAGAAACATTTATAATATTGTTTATATTGGAAAATTTAAGCATCTGAAATCCGATTTAAAATTGAACTTTCTCCGTTAACTTTGTTGCGCAAACTTTGTGGACTTAGGACGCGAGGTCTACTGTTTTCACAGAACCACTAGTATATATATAATAATTATATTTTTTTTTTTTATTATTTATTCATTTGTAAGTATATATATTTAGTTTATTAGTAAGTATAGGTAGTTTATGTAGGTTTATAAACATACTCGTAGATACACCAAAGGTTGTCCGGAAGAGATCGCTTTTAGCGATAAGACCGCCCATTGTACTTACCTTAATTTTTGTGTATTTTTATTGTATTTTTAATTTTGTTGGTGTGCAATAAAGAGTATTTTATTCTATTCTATTCTATAATCAGTAGCTTTAAGGTATTATTGTTAATAATTACAAAAAAACCGGGCACAAATTCAATTACATGTACTATTCTATTGTTGTGTATTTACTATTCTATTTTCGTACACAAATTTAGCAAATAAGCCTTTTACTGTGCGTGGTTTGACACACGCTTGACCAATTTATTTACAGTTCAACTAGGTCAGGCGTCACTTAGATGGGTGACTGCTGACGTTTACGAACAAAGCCTTCAGGCGGCGCCCTATAAACGCCTACACCAGGGTTGACACCTTAAAAATTTATCAAATAAAAATAAAAAAGCCTGTTTATTCCATAACTTAGATACCAATTTTAACACATGCAATTTCAATTCTAGATGTTATATAATTGATTTCTGATTGATCTAATTAAAACTGAGATTAAGATATTAAATTAAATTATTACACCCAAATACTGAAACGCTATTTATATATTTAAGATCGTCTCAACTGTTTGAGATGTTACAAAATCAATCGTATACGTCATTTTGATCATCACTCTAAATTTAAACATGGCAGATTTTAGTTCTGTTGCAATCGCCACTTACGTTATAAACGGTATTTTCAAAGGATGATTAGCGTTTGACAGCTGCGTCAAAGTTCAAAGTAGCCATCAAATCTAAGAGTACTCGCGACCTATCCTAAACATCTAACTACGTATTTTGCACTAAAATAAATATTAGTGGACATATCACACAGCGCTATCTAGCCCCAAACTAAGCAGAGCTTGTACTATGGGAACCAGATAACTGATAGAATGCTTATATACTTTTTTTTTGTAAATACATACTTATAATATATAGAAAAACTCCCAGACACGGAACAAATATCTGTAGATTATGCAAACATTTGTTCCGCGGTAAGAATCGAACCCGCTACCTCCTGCGTCACAGCCGGCTATAAGTCCACTGCGCCACGAAGGTCGTCAAAAAAAATATATGTAACTTCGCTATCCTCGTTGTCTGACGAAGTGTTACCACCGGGCGACGATACGAAGAAAAAGTAGATGATAGAATACAAAAGATGACCTGCAGTTTAAAATAAGGTTCTGACTCGTTAAACGAACTGTGCTGCATTTGACGAATTCGTACCCTTTCACAATATCTACTATTATTTCTTTTTCTGAGAGCGTACACTTATACTCTCTCTGTTTTTTGTTAATCTCATTCATTATTTTGTTTGGATACTAATTTTGAGAAAAACAAAGCGCTCCCGCCTTTTGGAATAAAATTTTCACAAACAAAACTTGACTGACGATGATTATTGATGACATGACAGATTTATAACTTTGATGTTCCAATTTTCATTTCGTTACCAGTTTTAAAAAAATGTATCTAATACCTATGTGTATTAAATAAATATTGCTGGACACTTCACACAGCGCTATCTAACCCCAAACTAAGCAGAGCTTGTACTATGGGAACTAGATAACTGATAGAATACTTACATACTTATAATAAATAGAAAAACAACCAGACCCGGAACAGATATCTGTAGATCATGCAAACATTTGTTCCGCGGCGGGAATCGAACCCACTACCTTCTGCGTCTCAGCCGGCTGTTCGCCCACTGCGCCACGGAGGTCGTCTAGATAATTTTTTTTTAAACTGATCTCGGTCACTGCGTTAAAGCTCCTATGGAAACCTGCTTGTTCAACATAGAGATGCTCTTCTGCTTTTCGTGTTAGTCTAAATTGCAAGCCGTGTGAAAATATTTTATAAGGCTTATTGGACGGTAGTTTGCGATATCTGCGGAGTCTCATTTCTTGTATACTTATTAGTATGATTATGACGGACTCTACCCATTGTCTTGGAATCACTTATCCTCTAGAATTCTGTTGAAAAATAGCGCTATTGGAGCAAGAAAAGTTTGGTTTGAGGCTTTTAGCATGCCATTTGATATACCATCTGCCCCTGGGCTTTTTTTAGTTTTAAGCTTTTTCAGTAGAAGGTCAATTTCTTTTTGGTCAAAATAAGAAATAGGGGTGTGTGTTGAATCTTCGCAGTTCAGTGTTTCCGTTGGTATTATTTCAGTATTTCTTGGCTTATAGAATGCTTAAATGCTTCGTAGAAGTCTGTGGCGGTGCTGAGAATTTCACTTCTAGTTATTTATATGAATGTCTTTATATGTCTTATATGATTTAATTATTTGTTTCTTAAATAAGTTTAAGTAAGTATGTATATATAAATTGTTATGAGTAGTTATTATTTAGGTTTATTCATGTAATTTTCATTTATGTAAGTTTTATAATTTTTATTTTTATATAATTAGTATTAGTATGTATGTACATGTAGTATGTTAGGTACACCATTACACCCCAGGTAATGTCCACCCAGTCCATTCCATCCAAAGGTTGTCTGGTAGAGATCGCTATTTAGCGATAAGACCGCCAATTGTATCCATAGATTTACGTCGTTGTTTTTTAAATGTATTTGTTTCGTGGAGTCCAATAAAGTATTATCTAATCTAATCTACTCTAATCTAATGTCCCTTTTTTAATTTCGTGATACAATGTTTTTTTTTGTGTTTTAGCTCTTTTCAGACTCCGGGAAGCATTTAAGTGTTTTTCTAATATTTCAGATATGTGGTTCTTGTAGTCTAATTTGATTTGTTTATTAGTTGTCTTATATATAATGCACCTAATTCCACTTTGACTTCTTTTAACAGCGGTTTTTTGTTTTGTATGGCGTGTCTTTTACTTGTCTTGTAAGACTTCATTAATATGCTTAAAAGCTCATCCAGGCGTGAATAATGCTCTACCTGTCACGACCTACACAAACAAGGTGTTCAACACTAGGTCTTAAACTGAATAATAATTACTCGCATCCAGTATAAAAGGTGGGAAAATCACAGGAAAACACATTCTCAACGTATCTTTCACGATAACAACAACCAAGGAACAACCATGAAGTTTCAAATCATCATTACCGCTTTGGTTATAGTAATGGCCATTGGTGCTGTCCCAGATTCCCGGGAAAGAGTTTACTGCGGTAGAATATTGGCGGAAACATTAGCCTACTTGTGCGGTTACGGCGAAGAAACCCCTAAGAGATCGGGGATGAACGAAGTGGACTACAAATACTACAACCAGGCATGGCTGGGACCACACACAGCTCATGCCTTGAGCGGGTCCAGGGGGAAACGAGGAGTGGTCACCGAATGCTGCGACAAAGCCTGCTCTCTTAATGTGCTACTTTCTTACTGCTGATGTTTTTAACGGTTACGTGGATTGTACTAGCTAAATGAGTATCGATTGTTGAATAAAGCTGTTATCATTGAAATATCTTATTTTAACTTAGTTACTAAGCAATGTCGTTTAATATTAATTTATGTTGGAAATAATTAAATCCAAAAATTATATTGTCGTTTCTTGAAATCCATTAAGAATTCAGTTCTGTTCTCTGGGTCACTCAGAGTAAATGCTAGTAGCATTTTCAATTTTATCGATTTAATTGTTTATTGTACTCCCATGTTCCGCAATTATTTTTATTTTATATTTCCCTAATGTTAATATCATTATGATGATACCGGCAGTGACTGTATGTAGTTGAAATCCACAGAAATACGTAGTAACTTAAAATACATAGCAATTACTCTGTAACCACTTTAAAGGAATCTTGAGTTTCGTTGTAGTCTGCGTTCGTATTCAGAATCACACCTTAGTACGGATCGGAAAAAAATAAGCTCCGCAATAGCTTGACCGCATATTACAATAGGTAACTCATCATCATCATATCAACCACAAAATTTATAATTAGCAAAGAATGTGCTCATGTTTATCGCCCATTATTCATTGTATTTAGCTTGTAAGATATAATAAAGAATTTTCATTCATTCATTCATACAAAAACATTCGTTCATAAATACTTACATTCAAAACCAAGGCGTCGCATTTCTTCTGCTCCAAAGACTCCACCAAGATGATATCTGGCTGTTCGATCTTGATGTTGACAGTCATCATGGATTGATTCTTCGCCGGCATCGCTGGCGTTGACAGCGATGATGCTTTCTTTTTCTAAAAACAAGAATGGCATAACCATTATTTTCAATATTCGATTAATTTATAGAAGTTACTTTGACAGTTTCTTTGATGGAACTACTAAAACTAATTGATCATCGCAGCCGTTCTTTTAGAAACCTACTGTTATAGAACTTTTTTTTGTTATAGAAAAAAGTTCATTCAAAGGTGTTGGAAATTTTTTGGGTATCACACTTTTTTTTTAATTTCGCGTCTCACTTTTTTTCTTGTATATTTCGATTGGCAACATATAGACGAACAAAAAATGTCGTATTGCATAATATCCTAAAGTGTCACGTTAATGAGATAATTAGACATAAAGATCGCAAAACCGTAACTTTGTCTAACTTTTGATTAATGATCTCATCTCTATACTCTATTTTAAAGTTCACTGCTTATTATGTAAACAAAGAAATGTCAAGCTTATTAATTTTAAGTTCAAGTCCCGTCCAGGCTTGAAATTTTTGTGATGATATTAAAAATCTTGGAATTTTCCATTTATGTGTTCGGATAACACTAAAAAATAAAAATTCTATTTAAAGAAATGTCACTTTTCCATGAGTGCGAGGTGGAGGGAATGATTATTCTCTCCCTCGCTTCCGCGTAAAACTGACATTTCTGTGTTTACATCATTTTCAGTGAACTTTAAAATAGAGTACCTTATAGTTTATTATGCTCATCCCTAGAATCTACCGTAAGTCTATTCCACCTTCAACCAGTATAAAAAAACTGGCAGGCTAATTCATAATTCATTTATTCATTACCAATTTATAAAAATCATGTTTGAACTGATATGCTTATAACTAACAACAAATAGAGCATTAAACTGCTTGCTTGGGCTGGCTTTGGCTTACAATCTATAGTTGAAGGACCGTCACGTCAGGAAATGGTTTTCCGATACTATAATATGTATTTCTTATACTGTGATGTAATTGATTTAATTATTATCTATCTAAAATAGCCCCGCCTAGCAGTAGGTAACCTGAATACGTAATAAAAAAAATCCTATTATAATTTCTCGTTCTAAAAATATATTTTCATTTATTTTTCTATTGAAGACCACACGTGACCCTCAAACATCTCTTATCTCACCAAAAGATAAATCCGAATATGTGTAAGTTTGTTTTTATTACTCAATCATACCAATGTATAAAACTGTATGTATATACCTCTTTTTTATAGGTAGTATAATACAAAAAAATTAATTCTTATCTTTCTTATTTTGTACAACGGTCAAAATAAGTAGTTATCAGGACCGTATTGTTTTCAGCCAGCAGTGCAAGCACGGAACTTGTCAATCGACAAATCGACGTTTAAATCTGACAAAAACGTTAAATTTTTCAAGACATATTCGAAAAACTAACGAAATTTGCCTATGTCGTTGAAATTAAATGTCAGTTTGTTGATTGAATCGACAAATCGACGTTTAAATCCGACAAAATTGTTAAATTTTTCGAGACATATTCGAAAAATTCACGAAATTTTCCGATGTTGTTGAAATTAAATGTCAGTTTGTCGATTGACAACTTCAGTCCTAGCACTATATTGCTACGCATTGCTTTTGCTTTTTTACCGTTTATCGATCAATATATCGTCGACATACGTAAGTCCCTACTAGTACTGCAGGAACTATTACTTGTTGGCGCAGAAGATAACATCCCTGTCCAAAAGTTAAAGGTGCAATTTAAATATCGCCAATACATACCACCATACTGATATCAGATTTCTCTACAGTTTTGAGACTGACTTCTTCTTTAATTTTCTCAACATCTACATCTTCCTCTAAGCCAGTTGTCATAAACTCTGCGATTTTTTTCAGGAAATCCATGGCTAATATAAGATTGAAGCTGAAAATCCGCATGTCGACTGAAATAGTGAAATTTACTCGTTTTAGAAACTATAAAATTATGAAGAACAGAGGGTACAATTGAATTAATCTAAAGTTTCAAGTCATGTGTCTGCGTACCAAAATGGCGTAAAAGGTCAGCATAATGTTGGATATCTGTTCGTGTTATTTTCAAACACTTAAATCAATTTTATGAATTCTATTGTACAATAAATAAATAGATACATATACAAAAGCTCCTAATAGTGAACGTATCGTGGGTACCAGGAACTACGAGTACTATTAGAGTGTTTGCAGATCATGCAAACATTTGCCCGCTGCGGGAATCGAACCCACAAACTCTTCCGTTTCAGTCAGCTACTTGCCCACCGCACCCACAAAGGTCATCAATAATGGTTAATGTTTTATCTGGATAAATTAAAATGCAACTGAAATAGTTTTAATTTTATTTTATCCGTAAAAGTATTAGTATAAAGTAAGAACGCCGACGACGGGCGTGTATGAAGAATGTTGATACGCTTGCGCATGTCACATAATAGGTTATACAGAAATGTCACAGAATAAGCAATATTAAGCAGTCGCGTCGCACGGTCACGGGAGTAATCACGAATGTTCCAGAAATTAGTAGAGATTACGCGCGAGTGTAAATAGGATGCGACGAAATCCGACTGAACAGTATTTACTTAGCTTTTATATTAAAGAGACTTTTAATGGATATTTCATTGGGAACTTTAAGTTTTTCAATATTTTAAAGCAAAAAGAGATTTGTAGCAAGATTCGTGAAATCTGCCAAAATATCCATCAAACTTACTGAATGTATCTGCATTCTTCATTGTGTAAGTGATATCGACCATGCTGCGTATCTTATCCGGTGCCTCCATCATTGAACCCTGAGTGTCGTCACGCTCGACGCTGTTATTCTTATCTCTGCGTCTCTCCAAGTATCTGTGAAAGAAATCGTTTCATGGTACGGCCAAACTATAACTAAGTAAAGAAGGAACCCCCGATAGCCCTAGAATCGACCCACACAAACAAAACGTATGCGGACAGGCAGGTGCTCCTGTAGCAAGAATATATAATGAAATTTGTTCGTTTGTATGAAATATCGGGGGTTTGATACAACCGAGAATCTCTTGACCCGTTGCAGGCCAGACACCGAGGGAAGAATACATTTCTGAATAATATAATTAGAATCTTAAAAAGCTAAGCAATTTTATTTTATAATAAAACCAGCGGTTTAGGCTGTGCGTTGTCTATATATCAGTCAGGACAATCTTACATAATACATTAGATATTAACAGTCTTATATAATACATTAGATATTAATTGGAGACATTATGGAGAATGACTTATACCAGATGAAGAGTAACTTAAACCGGTGTATGTAAAGTTTGTTTGTTTTGGTGTCCACTGCTTACTGCCACTGCCTACCCTATGGGTATCAAACATGACAGTATGTATGTATTAATCATAAGAGTGGGTATTATTCATATTCATTTATTCTCAAATAATAAACTATTGTGTCGGAATTTTTGTCATTCTACAATTAGAAAATATTTTATAAACAATTAATGTGAAAGAACAACAGTTTTGGTAGGTACATACATATTACAAAATGATAATTAATAACCTGTCAAAAAATTAAAAATACAAAAAATACAATGTATGTGACAAAAATACAACATGTCAATGAAAAATAATACTAATAATAAATAACATGTCAATGGAAAATAATGATAATAATTAATAACATGTCAAGTAAATTTTCAATAATAAATGGGATGATACTCGTAGTCAAAATATAAAGTTAATCAATTATTACAATGTCAAAATTAAAACTAAATTAGAAATAAAATATTTGCGTCATATATACATATAATATATGTACACGTATAAGTAACTATATAATAAGACAGGGTATTCGTCTAATAAGTATTTCTTTTCATCATCATCATTTCAGCCTATCCGCACCCTGCTGGGTATAAGCCTCATCTTTATTACACCACTCTCTCCGGCCTCCTACGAGTGACAGTTATCGGTTCTGCGATCGATATGACCGGCCCACTTATCTGTATACAATCTGTTTTGTTATATACGACATAATTTTTTTTAATTACACATATTCGGAATCGTGTTAATTGACTTCAGAGGAGTGTTTAATATCGGTAGCTTGAATCAGCCAGTAATCGAATACATTTCCAATAAACAATTTTTAACGTAAATAGACGGCGCCTTTGCGACGATGCCGCTTAGTCTGCTTAACAAGTACCATGATTAATTAATATTATGTATTTGTTTACCTATAGTATTTAGGTTGATTCATTAACATTTTAGGTTTTGAAATAAAAATGATTGAAAATTTTAAATTTTCTGTTATTTAATTTGAAAGAACCTATTTTACATAATAATAGGCATTAAGTCCTACCCGTGTTTTCATTTAATGTCGTATAACCAAACACATACCTAGTAATATATAACGTCTTAATGTATATAATCCTTCTGTACGTGTTTGTCACCTACCTCCTCCTAAATGGCTGGACCGATTCGAATGAATTTAGTGTGTATATTTCAATGGGTTCCTGGATGGAATTGGACTCAGTAGGTGGCACTGTTGTCGAGATACAGAAAATTGCAGACGAAGTCGTGGGCATACAACTAATTATATTAACTTAACAATAAGAATGTCATAATAACATACCTTGTCATTTTAGCCCCGCGGCCGGGTCTCGTATCGTCCAGCGTGCAGTCGACCAGTAGAACCGACGTCTGTATAGAATCGTCTGAGAACATTCTCCCCTTCACTGAGAGAAGTGCCAGACAAAACCTCGCGAGTTCTATATCTTTCGTGAACATATGGCCGTTTGACTGCAAATAATTGACATTAATATAATGTTACGCCGAGGCTGTTAAACAATGAGTAATAATCGAACCTTCTCGAACGCTTTTGTCTTGCTGTGTTATTGTTGCTATTGTTTGTGGTTTCGCAGAATGGGGAGTGGCCATTGTGTCGAGGGACCGACCCTTTCCTGGAAGGATCGACATCGTTCTCGAACAATCGAAATGTGTGCGATATATGTAAATAGGCCGGAGAGATGGCCGGACAGTCAGTCTCGAGTCTAAGTGAGTGAGTGAGTCTCAGCGAGGCCCTGGAAGACTGACGTGGGAAGGGTCTCGCGTGAACAGTAGTTGCTCCCGAGTCAGTCTGGATTAAGCTATACGTGCGATCATTTCGGTGACTTTAAGTGATGCAACAGTGGTGTGAATTAGTGTGTTGTGATTACGTGTGACCAAGTTCGTGTATTCATCGTTTTAGTGTTGAATAAAAGTGTTATTTTGGTTAGATCGATTCCCATTATTTTATCCCGAACCCTCAGCTCGTAACAATAATATAAGAAGATATTAACTAAGAATTATGTACCTAGTCTAGCACAGACGCCGAGTAGCCAGACTTTCAGTTTTTTACAAAATTCATTTTGGTGAATGTGTGCCAGATCTTCATAACCTTGTTCCTCTTTCCCCACCACCGAACCAGCAGACGTACCGAGAAGTACCACCCATACCTGGTCGGCATACCACCTTGCCGTACAAAACGATTTGCTTCAACTTTTCTTGTTAGCACAAGTAAGGAGTGGAACTCACTTCCGGCGTATGTTTACCCAAACCAGTATAATCTTGGAGTCTTCAAGTCCAGAATAAACAGGGTTTTTTTACGCAAGCGTGCTCCATCTTCGATCACACCATCACTTAGCATCAGGTGAGGTAGTGGTCAAGCGCTTGACTATCATCAATAAAAAAAACCTATCCAATACTTACCTAATAACATTGTAAAAGTGGAGTCTTTAGGAGAATTTCTTAAATGAAAATGATAAACCTTCTAAGGTTTTTTTGAGTGTATTTGTTTTGTAAGTATGAGTTACAAAAAAAAAATATATAGACTCATACGTGTTACACTAACCTGTTTTTTAAATTGTTAGCAGTAAGTATTCTATAAGCAATGTTCGCAAAAGGTAGAGCATTTTTAAGATTACATCACAAGTGTTCTTGCGAATATTCATCCAATAATACTAAGAATAAAGGGTATTTCATTGAGATGGGTCAGTAAGGGGAAATCCTTAACGGTATATTAAAAAAATGCTGAAATAACTTGACTCATCACCGATTTTGATAAAAAGAAAAACTGCCTTACAAGATTTTGGAAAAATTTTATACACGTCTCGGAAACCGAACCAACTCTTTTTCGTAAAAAAATTGTAGCTTGTTTTATTTCCGAAATCGTTAATGTAGGCTATAAAGTCTTTGTTTGAAAAGATGCCTTTTTGTAAAATTAATGGAAAACACAAATAAAGATACACTGTACCATAGAACTTATTAAAGTATGAACGAATTAAATGATCCATCTCAATGATGGGTATAATACTTAAAATATTTAATGAATCAAGAGTACTTAATAGCGCGGCTTGCATAACGATCCCTAAACGTAATTAGTGACTTTATGTTTAAATTTGACGTATTTATATGATTTGACAACTCTCTTAAACATATTTAGGCACTAAATACGATTAGGCATCGTTGCGCAAATCGCCCTTAAAATGGCATAAGGTTTTAACACTTATGCCTAATGGTTTTATTAATTTGTTTGCCGTCACAAAACTAAAGGATATGTTATACTTACACCGACTGTAGTCATCATGTCAATGACAAAACTATCCATAGTAAAAGAGAACTTTATAGTTATCCTAGGTAACTTAGTAACTTCGCTCGAGGTCACGGCTGTGACGGTCGACTTTGTTTTAACTTGGCTCGTTTGGGTTTTAAGTGCAGTTTTCGACGTCGTTTTAGATACGGGTACCGCTTTCGTGTCCTTCACTTTGTTCTGACCCTCTTGAAGGTTTTGGTTGAGAATCTTCATTATACTTTTGTAGTCACTGTGGCCGACTGTGATCTGTAGATGTCAAAAGATATAAAATAATAAATAAATATTGCTGGACATTTCACACAGCCCCAAACTAAGCAGAGCTTGTACTATGGGAACCAGATAACTGATAGAATACTTATATAATTTTTTTTTTGTGAATACATACCTATAGGGTCTTTCAAATAGAGCGGGTCGATGTTAATAATCTGTGGCGGCCATTTTGTTTTGGCGGCACCTGTCAAATCTGTTTTTTCTTATTCAGTCACTGATGCCAAATCACCATGGCAAGTTACACGGTTGAGCAGCATGTGCAAATGATAAAACTTATCAAAATGAGTGTTCGTTAGTGCAAACGTTGCGCGCATTGCGCCCATTTTACGGCAGACGCGGTGGCCCTTCAAAGTCCACTGTCCAACGATTGGTGACTAAATTTAAAACGACCGGTTCGGTAAACAACCAACCAACACCTTTACGTCAAAGGAACGCCAGATCGGCCGAGAACATCGCCGCTGTACGTGAGAGTGTTCAGGAGACTCCGAGGCAGTCGATTTCTCGCCGTGCTCAAGAACTCGGCCTTTCGCAGACCTACAGATCAATGATAAACAATTTCTTTTGGCTTGAATTGAACAATATGGACGTGAACGACATGTGGTTCCAGCAAGATGGCGCTACTTGCCACACAGCGAACGACACAATCGACATTCTGCATGAACGGTTTGAGGGTAGAGTTATCTCTCGCAGAGGTGATGTGAATTGGCCACCAAGATCGTGTGATTTGACTCCGCTAGACTTTTTTTGTGGGGTTTTCTGAAGTCGCAGGTCTATGCCAATAAACCACATTCGACCGTTGCCCTGAAAGCCAACATAACGCAGGCCATCGCTCGGATTCAGCCGGATCTATGCAGCAGAGTCATTAAAAATTGGACCTCTCGGATTCGCGCCACCATACGAAGCTGCGGCGGACATTTGAACGATGTCATATTCCATCCATAATGGAATAAATAGGCCTTTTAAATAAAAAGTAAATTTCGTTAATATCTCACACACATCTTGTTTTATTCAATTTTAACATTGACCCGTCCTTGTTGAAAGACCCTATAGAATCATTAAGACCCAGAACAAATATCTGTAGATCGTACAAACATTTGTTCCGCGGTGGGAATCAAACCCGCCATAAGGGATTGTTTTAATCGGTCAGGCACCACTACCGCCTAAAAATGTATTTTGCCATATTTTATTATGGCGCAGTTAATTACTTCGCTATAATAAATGTTGATTTTGGGAGATTAAATATTGCATTTTCACCTCAGAAGAGATAATTTTGGAAAATTTGGTAACAAAAAGAGTTATTACAATAAACAAAAACTTTATGAAATTATGACACCACAAACATTAGACTTATCAGTTGATCTACGCACATGCTGATGCGTCAAACGGTAAGTTATAATTCCAATATTTAAAAATATAGCAGTAAATGCCAAAAAATTTCAAAGTAAAAAATATTGTACTCACAGCAATAGTCTTCATACGTCCAGAAACATCTAAATCCGGCAACGCTTCGTACCAGGACGAAAGGCTGCGTTTCACGAACAGTTTGAAACTGGTCGGCCGCAGTAATTTCCTCTCCTGACTGATGTCCTTCTGGTCTTCAGAGAGACACACGCAGGAGACCTTAACGTCTTCCAGTTCCAGGGTCAACTCGTCCACGGTTACTTTGTTACTAATATTCTGTAAGATAAAATGAAGGAATTAATTTGTCTCGCAGAAAGTGTGAAAAGTAGAGTATTCTCGTGGATAAAGCTGTCTGCACCTTGGGCGTACTTATATCCCTCTCTGTACTCAGGATCCTCGTAACTTCGTAAATAGCAATTAGCCTTTTAATTTATAATGATCTTTGATAAACCTATTTTAGCCTAATGGCTGGACATTTTCTGATAAATTGTCAAAATGTATAAAGTAATAAAAAGATAACACTCGATAGCTACAATACGTTCAAAAATCATTATAATGAATAGATCAAATATCATCAAAATCAAAAAATCTAAAGCTTTTTATTGTATTTAGAAGGGTACATTTAACTAGGGTTGGAGATCTTCTTTCAAGTTGTATTAACCTGTATTAGAAGAGTCTCCCCTTGTCTGTGATCATCGAGGATCCCATCTTGTTAAACAGTAAAATAAGTTTAAACTAATTTATAATAATAAGTGAAGATATACTGTACTAATTGTGTTTAAATAGTTGGTAGATAGTATGTAAGTCATGCAATTTTAATCGAATGAGCTTTATAGAATCACTAATTCGAAGATTTGACAATCACTGGGGCATAAAGATTCTCGAATAGAGACAATGCACTAAAGAGCGTGACATAGGATTCCCGCCAATAGATGGAAAAACAACCCAATTAGTCGGTCAGGCATCTAAAATGTATTAGCGTGATCCTTGACGGGTTTATAAAGGTCGTTCGGAGTCATAGAATGCTGGCCACAGAAGACCAGGCGCTTTGGAAATCTAAGTTGGAGGAGGCCTATGATCAGCAATGGACATTCTGATATGATAAAGATGCATAACTGTAGGACTGCCTTTATGGAGGTAACAGCAATAGGTAAATCGACGAAGTTCCATATTGCTGAGATTCATTTGACCCAGATCAACAAGCGTTGCGTTCAAGCCGTTCGAATTCTTCAGTACAATTAATTAAGTGGCTAATCACACTTTCATTATTAGCTTGGTTGGTTTCAATGCAAAATGGATCCAACATTGTGCTGTGGAGTAAATACTTACGGCAACAGCTATATCGACGAACTTATTGCTGAGATTCATTCGACCCAAATCCACAAGCATTGCGTTCAAGCTCTTCGAGTTCTCCGGTATAATAACAATGGGGGCAGCTAGTCGCAATTTCAGTCTAAGTTTGGTAGAATTCTGATACGCTGTAGTAACGTTCGCTCTCGCTGCATCGGCAGCTTGGGACGACGCTTCGATGATCGCTTGCTGGGCCGTTTGGAAGTTGTTCAAGAATTCCTAGAAAGAAATCCAAGAAAATTCAAAAATCAAGCATGTTAACAAGAATAGGTTACCTACGACTCGTTCCAGTACTGCGATCACGTAAACCTTAGTAGCCATACTAATTTGGGATAACGCTAACAAAACAAAATACAATCATGACGTCATCGCTGACCACATTTAGAATTTGTAAGGCTATCGGTTTATACGTCACGACAAAAAAATTAAAATTTATCATGATAAAATTCAACGCTGGTTAATGCATCCTTCATTATTCACCTATAGTCAGTACACACAACACGTCTGCCATAGAGCAGGTATCCACCCAAGCTGAGCAGATAGATGTGTAAAATCAACCAATAGTAACGCACGAAGATGACGTAATACGATTTTGACGTGATTCTATTGACAAATTTACACATTCGCGATCACTGTACATAATTACTGATTAAAACGGGTATTATCTGGAACCCGGTGATTATTAGGGATGCGCGTCGTGATCGATCGTCTCAGTGCGTAGATACGGTTAGTGTAGTGTGTCGTAATATGAACGAGGACAATTCGGAAGTCCAAGTGAGGGTAGTTGCTGCAGTTGCCATCACTTCTCGACGGTAGCTCCAAGTACTCCAGTCCGCCTGTGACCACGGCTATTGCAACAGAGCCGAAACGTCGGGATAAAAAATAAAAAAGGTACATACGAGATACATACCCATTTTAATCAGTAATTATAAATTTACACGTCTCTTCTCTCCGCTTTGATGGAAACCGAAGAAAAAGTAGAAAAACAGTTAACTTGAATGCATGTAAAAACGTACAGGAACACATGTAAAATCGTGTTATAAATAAGCACGTACCAACATAGAAGTGACGAACCAGTTCAGGAACACGATACGCAGACAGTTGATTTGCGCGTCAATCGACATATTCACGTCACTGACATTCGGGTACTGGTCGAGATCATACATCACTACTTGCAATTTGATGACGTCACCACCCAGCACTTTTAGAATCTAGAAAAAAAAAACATCTTAGAAAATATTTGTCACTAAATAACCACAAAACCAGTAAATAATTACTTACTTTTGATAATTCAAACGGATCTCTTCAATAAGACAACTATGGGATAGTTACGTGCTTTTTTTAGTGTTACGATAATTTTTTTGTTTAGCTAATCTAAGTAACCTCCAAATTCACAAAATGTTATTGCAGAATTTATAATGCAGATGCAGAAGTTATCAATGTTATCATTAGCGTGCATTTAAAAACTTACCCGCTTTCAAAATTAGTTACTTTACCTCTTTATGAATCGTAGCAGGATTCAAATCCTCCACTTTGATAGAAGCGACCGAAACATCAACCTGCTGATACGAGCTCTTCAGCACTAAACCAGCAGTCGCGCCTTGTAGCTTCACCACCGATAGAGGGCGCCTGTCGGTCGCAAATTCAATCTCTATGGCACCGATTTTAACGTTCACTTTTAACTGTATACTCTCGATTTGCTTACGATGAGATGGTTTTGAGACGCTCACTGAAAAGTAAAAGTGTGAAACTTTATTGATGTCAAAAAAACTATTTTGTTTTGCTTTCTCTTTCGAGGTTGAAGTAAGAAAGAGACGACAAAGCCACACAGCGCCTTATAGTTCATAATTCATAATCATTTATTCACATAAATGCACGTACAGTAGTTCGTATGTCAATTATAAAATAAGATTCATTTACATTCTGCCTCGTCAAGGCGTGCCAAATTCTAAGATAAAAAAGAACAATATTAATAAACAAAAATGTCAAACTGTACGATAAAATTGAATACAAATATAAATAATGCTAATACTTAATTTCAAACATGTCAAATTCATACAAAAAACAATAATAATAATGTCAAAATTATAACTTAAATAATAAAAATGTCAAATTCTCTAAATACAATAATGTTAAAAATAATCTGATTGTAAATTATTTTTATGTTTAAATATTCATTCATGTCATAAAAACATTTATCCAATAACCAAATCTTAAGTCTTCTTTTAAATAATAGAATAGGCAAGTCCTTGAAACCATTTGGCAATTTGTTGAAGATGGTAATGGAATGATAATAGGCATTCCGCTTAACAAGTTCAAACCGGCGCGGCGGCACATAGTCTATGCCTGTGCCTCGTGCTCCTGGTGAGAACTTCAGAATGCTGTCCGAAATATTGAGGATATTGTCTGACAAACACACATACATCCCTGGTGTACATGCACGGTAATGGTAGAATATTAAACCTCTTAAACAATAATCTGCAACTATAAATAAATAATAAATAAATATTGCTGGACATTTTACACAGCGCTATCTAGCCCTAAACTAAGCAGAGCTTGTACTATGGGAACCAGATAACTGATAGAATACTTACACACATTTTTTTTGGTAAATACATACATAGGTACTTATATAGAGAAACAACCAGACCCGGAACAAATATCTGTAGATCATGCAAACATTTGTTCCGCGGCGGGAATTGAAACCGCTACCTCCTGCGTCTCAGCCGGCTAGTCACCGACAGCACCACGGAGGTCGTCAACTATCCTCCCTCCATGCGCCACAGATA
Source organism: Philereme transversata (assembly GCA_963924445.1). NCBI lineage: Eukaryota > Metazoa > Arthropoda > Insecta > Lepidoptera > Geometridae > Philereme > Philereme transversata. The sequence goes on from OZ004353.1 coordinate 15,346,842, forward strand.
GCTCTTACACATTTTTTTGTGTTTTAAAGTCTTTTTCGACATCAATAGTATAAAACGAAATAATAATGTAATGATAAAATCACCTTTAGCTTTGGCATTATCAGCTGAAAATTCTTCATCTTCCAATATAGTTGGCAATGGGCCAGCATTGGCCGTTCTATCTACAGTGCTCTGTATGGCTTGCAATCGCGTCTGTAAGAAATAACGTATAATAAAACACCAAAACGTGCCTTGCGGTCTATGAAATAAGATTCTATTTAAAATGTACCTGGTACTCGTTAACGATGATTAGAATTTCTCGCAATGCTTCAAGGTGAAGCAACAATCGCACATTAGTGAAGTCAAGTTCAATGAGCTGCTCTACAGATCCGTAGTGGCTCCTAAATTCAGGGCATTTCTTATCGACCTGTAAAAAATGTAATTACTTAGCAAAAATATAAAATGTTCTACTATGTATGGTGTTTTCATTAAAAATACCGGAAATCGTACCAATCCACGCCGAATACAGTTTATAACTTGTATTATTTAGCCAGTGTCTGACTTTTGGGCATAGTACGTAGTGTTATGTACACGCCTTTCTCGGATGGATAGGCAGAGACCACGGATTTACAACTTGTTACAATCCTGACAAACTTTCTTTGCTGTAATAACTCCAATGGTGCTCCCACACAGCAGTTATGTAACTTTTTATAACAGTACTGGCTGACCGCCTTAGAATCAATAAATTTTGTGTTGCTAAGCTGAGTCAAATTCATTTTTTTTTCAATGTCCTTTTCTGTGCACATACCCACTATAACCAATTATTTATCTCTAAATTCAAAGTAAAAATTTATTAAAGTACTAATATCGCTATTAAAAAATAGGGGTTGGGGGTAGAAGGGCGAAAATTTATGATTGCATGTATTTTTTATTGCCGTATCATAAATAAGTATAAATAAAAAAAATTGTTAAAAAATTAAATAATAAAATTTGGGGTGGACCACCCATAACACAATAGGGGTATGAAAAATAGTTTACGTCCTATTCTCAGACCTACCGAATATACACAAAACATTTCATAAAAATCGGTAAAGCCGTTTCGGAGCAGTTTTGTTACAACACTGTGACACGAGAATTGTATATAACAGTATATAATGTATACTAGCTGACCCCGCGAACTTCGTACCGCCTTAGATGTTCTGTTGCTAAGTTGAGATAGGGGTTGGTGGTAGAAGGGTAAAAATTTAGGGTTGCATGTATTTTTGTATGTTGTATCATAAAAAAATAGAAATTAAAAATTTTGTCTAAAAAATAAAAAAAATAAATTTAGGGGTGGACTACCCCTAACATTTAGGGGGATGAAAAATAGATGTTGGCCGATTCTCATAGATACCGGATAAGCACAAAAAATTTCATCAAAATCGGTCAAGCCGTTTCGGAGGAGTATGGCAACGAAAACTGTGACACGAGAATTTTATATATTAGATATATAATAAGTAAAAATGTTATACAACTAATGTTATATAACTGCTGTGTGGGAGCACTATCAGGAAATTTTTTTATACTTCTTGCAGATGGAACAAGCTAACTGACAGAGCTGGATATGACTGTTATTTTACTAAATAACGAAATTACGAAACAGCTTAATTAATTAAATTTGTTCGAAAATTTACATTATATAAGAGTCCGGAATCTCGGTACTATTAAAGTCACCGTATCCTTGGAACAGTTACACTTTTTAACAGGCAGTTTAAAAATGGTAATGTGAATTTATTGCGACATATGGTAAAACTAAGTGGCTTAAAAGCGACTACACCAAAACAGCGCAAGTGCAGACTTGACATGTCAGCAAATAGTATTAAGTGTGTTAGTCATGTATGTTAGTCAGAAGTAAGCCATAATAAAAACTGAACATTGATACAAATTCACAGGGTACACCAGTAACCCCACAGTGCTGTAATTTGGTATGCGTGTAGCTTAAGTGACACAAATTTAGGCAAAAATCTGAAATCCAGAATAACTGCAATTTGTACCCCAAAAATGTATAGCCAAATTATATGAACTCCCTTTACCTGTAATTCGAATGAAACTGTAGGTCAACTTAGTTGGTTTTTATTTCGTGGCACTATTTTTATAGTCAAAGAAAGATTACAAATAATATTTTTTTGTTTTAATCAGAGACTTGCGAGATCTCAGTTCTGGGCGAACCGTTAGTTACATTAAAAACATACTTACATTTTTATAGGTAACAGCAAATAAATACTGGTCCGCAACCGTAACACCACTAGCGATGGTAGCACTACCATCAGAGATCGCATTCTCTTGTACTTCAGGCGTTTGCAGCATATTTATAATGTTATGACCGACTCTATGGTGTTTCATGTCCACAGCTCCTAACCGAACCGTCGCTTCTAGCGTGAAGGTTTTCTGTGTAGCGGTGAGCTCTAGATGCGAGAGAGAGAACACTAGGAAGCGGTCGTAGCCTTTACAACTCTCCATTGTTTTACGGTTCACGCAGAGGTTGAGATCTGGAAAAACAGTGTCATTTAATGAAAGTGTTAGGTATCAAAGAAATTTTGCGTTTTCCGCGTCTTTTTTGCACCATCTAGCTAACGCGATATGCTTTATCTCGGCTTATAGAATTCCCGAATCTGGTCAATCTGTTAAGAACGGCCACAGATCCCAATTAGAGTATTAGAAGTTGTGTATATTATGAAGTCCATGGGTAAAAGGAATTTTTATATTAAAATAGTTGCTTAAAGTAAACTAGCTGACCCGCTCGCGGCATCGTTTGTCTGTAAAATTACCCTCCTGTGCAGTCGGGTAAAAAGTAGTCTATGTCGTAGTCATAATCTATCTATATACCAAATTTCATCTAAATCGATTAAGTCGTTTAGTTATGAAAACATAACAAACAGACAGACATAGAGAGAGTTACTTTCGAATTTATAATATTAGTAAGGATATTACCTCTCATGATAAAGAAGGCTTCAACTTCAGTCAGCTGAACTGTTTGTTCATCGAGGGTCTTCCTCTTGGAGCGAGCTGAGTCGCGTTTCTGTTTCTCGGCGGGATCTAGGTATCTTAGGAGCGAAAGACTAGATCCTTTCGATTCGCTCGGCTGAAATAACAAACTCTCAATTAGAACTGGCCTCTAAAGATTCGATAAATCAATAAATGCTACAAAAGTACCCTTTTATGGATAATTAATCCATAAACCTATTTTAGTTATCGAATGTGTAGTGATATCTATCGCCACACGTTTAACTACTTGGACGTCAAGTTAACCAACAAAATAAGCGTCAATATAATCGAACCTATAGATTTTACCAAAAATCTATCTGCCAGGCTAGCATAACTGTCATAGAAACTTTCTAGCTAGGGAAGAATAGAATAAAATTACAATTTAGCGTAGAGTTAACAAAAAATTGTATAATCATGTTTCGACTCTCTACTCTAAAATGTCATTCGACTCTATTCTTCCATAGGTAGAAAGTTTCTATGACGGTCATTAGGGCTGTACTGTGTTTGTCACTTCTGTCAAAGTGTATATGCCAAAAAAGACAAAACCTTGATAACTAAAATAATTTTATAAATTCAGAGATGTTAATAATAATACAATAACTACATAATTTAATTACATATATTTTTTGTTTTAGACCAAACAAATCACAATACGTTATAGTGTGATATATCACAAGTCTAGAAACAAACAATTTTGGTGACACAAAAAACCCGATTTAAATATTCTATCACAACGAAAGTGGCGCCCTCACTTTTCTACGTTTTACTTTCAAAGCTACATTCAGTTGTTGCAAAACTACTCAAAATGAAACTAAAATAAAAAAGGGGTTTGAAAATTTTTGTATGGAGGCTGGCATGGACAAAAGGTCCGCCATTTTTGACACCAAAAAATGCACTTTTTGAATTAAAATATTTATCTCTAATTATATCAAAAACGTGACACTTTAGGACATTATGCAATATGACATTTTTTGTTCGTCCGTAAGTCCCTAATCCAAGTATTTAAGTTTAATATTGCGATGGGATTAAAAAAATGGTGGTTAAGAGACTATTCCATAAGTTTTCAAACCCCTTTCAAAAAAACCTGAAGACCCAGTTTAATTACAAAGTAAATTAATCACATCTACTGATTACCGCGCCACCGACTTCCTTCGCAACCTTTTGGGGCTCAATAACATGACCAGTCATCGTAAACGCGAATTTGTGCATTGTAATCTTTGAAGAAATAAAATATATTTAAAATATATTATTAAAATATATTTAAAAATAAAAAAGGGAGCTAGAGAAAAATAAAATGAGAACACAAAGAATTCTTTAAGTGTTTTCTTACCTTTAATTGAGTTGTTTCTTCGGATGCCGGTAATGGCATGCTGACCAATATTTCGCATAATGTCAGCAATCTGAAAGTTAAGTAAAGTAAAGTAATTGATGCATTAGATAAATCTTCTAATATATTTAGAAGATCTATCGAATGTATATGCGGGTGACGTACATTGACAGCCCGCGTTATATGCATGTCAAGGCGGTACGAAGTTCGGCGGGACAGCTGTATATATATAACAAAGTCGGGTTAGTTACATCATTTATAATTTAAGAACGGCTGAACTGATTTTGATGATCTTTGATTTATTGGATTTGTCTCCGCCCCGAATACCAGAATAACCATTAAAATATCGGAAAAATTCACGCAAAAAAAAATATGAAGAAAATTATTTTTCTTTTACATAGATGCAGCTAATGATGGCCGATTGACAATTCTACCGGTGACGTACATTGACAGCACGCGCCATATGCATGCCAAGGCGGTACGAAGTTCGCGGGGTCGGCTAGTATAACATAAATTCGCCCGACAGCGACGTAGGTCTACATGAGTTAGATAAACAAAGCGGTATATACATAAATAAAAAATTATTATATTTTTTAGTTATATTTAACAAAATAAAAGAAACAACGGCCGTGCATATATTGCGCGAGGCGAGGGTAATGTTTTTATTGACAAACAACGCGTGCGAAGCCGCGGGCAGTTCAGCTACTATATACCTAGTCAGGTCATAAGTATTGTCACACAGTAAAAACTTTTCTTTTAGAATGCTGGCAACAAAAAAGTTTATAGAATTCGAATTTCGAATTGTTCATGAAAATAAATATGTATACTTTTTAGAATTTTACTTATTTTTAAATATGGAGTGGACGCTTAAACAGGACATCGTTTGAATGCTCGTCTAATGGACCTGAGACTGAAGAGATGCCGCGCTTTGTTGAAGCGGTACGCGGGAAAAAAATATCGGGAAATTCTTTTTTCGGATGAAAAAAATTTTACCGTAGAAGAGAGCTACAACAAACAAAATGATAAGGTGTACGCACACAGTAGTGAAGAAGCGAGCAACCGTATTCCGCGTGTCCAACGAGGTTATTTTCCATCCTCGCTCATGGTATGGTTGGGAGTTTCTTATTGGGACTTAACAGAGGTACATTTTTGTGAGAAAGGTGTAAAAACGAATGCAGTTGTGTATCAAAATACAGTCCTGACGAACCTTGTGGAACCTGTTTCTCATACCATGTTCAATAACAGGCACTGGGTATTCCAACAAGATTCGGCGCCAGCTCATAGAGCGAAGAGCACACAATACTGGCTGGCGGCGCGTGAAATCGACTTCATCCGGCACGAAGACTGGCCCTCCTCCAGTCCAGATTTGAATCCGTTAGATTACAAGATATGGCAACACTTGGAGGAAAAGGCGTGTTCAAAGCCTCATCCCAATTTGGAGTTACTCAAGACATCCTTGATTAAGGCAGCCGCCGATATTGACATGGACCTCGTTCGTGCTGCGATAGACGACTGGCCGCGCAGATTGAAGGCCTGTATTCAAAATCACGGAGGTCATTTTGAATAAACTTTAGTGTCATAAGAATCTATGTTTTGTTAAGTTCATTTTGGTATATAAATGGTTACATAATGAATAAACTTGTTTCAATTATTTTATATTAAACATGTGACAGAATTTATGACCTGACTAGGTATAATACAAAACGCAAGCCTATATGTATAAAAAAATGTCTTGTGGCTTTTTGAGTTTAAAAGAAGTCTATGCTCAAGCATGAATGGAGTACATATTTTAATAGCTTCCAATGTAAAAACTTTGCTTGAGCTCGATTCAGCTTTAAGTTTAATTCTGGGCCACGGGCTTAAGCTTAAGTACCGGATTACATATAGTGAAAGTGGTCCAAGTATACCTGTCTTCAGATACACTGATGGCAATTTTCTCCAGCTCTCCTCGGACCTTGATCTTGGGCATTCTCGGGTCGTCAGTAATCAAACATTTGTGTATCTGAATAAGTAGGTTTGTGGGCTGCAGCAAATGCAAGTGAGTTGCTTCGTGGGTAGCGATCGCGGACTGCCAATCTTCCTCGGGCATTGCTATTACAATCTGGAATACTTGTACCAGTTAGAAATGTTTACAATTTACTTTTTAACAGTAAACTAATAAACGACATTAGAAAAGAGCAAATTGAATAAATGTGCAGATTCCTTTGCAATTTGAAGAGTTTGATGAATTTTGATGAAACCAAACTTTTATTGAACACCAGCTGACCCGCCGGCGGCTTCGTACGTGTAGTTTGTCAATAAAATATTACCCTCCTTCTGTGCAGTCGCGTAAAGTTGATCCTATGTCTCAAGTCCATTCATAATCTATATAGGTTTAAAGGTACCAAGTTCCATCGAAATCGGTCGAGAGACAGAGTTACTTTCAAATCGGTATGTACGTAGATTATAACCTGGATTAACACATAGGCTAATTTATGTTGACAAACAACGCGTGCGAAGTCGCTGGCGGATGCTAGTTATACATATTAACCTTCCTCTTGAATCACTCTATCTATTGCTGAAAAGTGCATTAAAATCCGTTTATTACTTAGTTTAAAAGATCTAAAGGTAACAGACAGCGAAAGCGACTTCATTTTATACTATGTAAAGAAGGTGTAACAGGATAAAATGGGGTCGAGATCGTCATGTAGACCTCAAAATACATTATTATTACCTATGGACTTGTTCTGAAATAATAAATTAATAAAAATAAATAATAAACAATACATTAACTTTTTTATTTGAAAATTATAAAGATTCAATGAGTCAAGAAATGTCAACGACTCACCTGCATTTCAGTAAGCTGCAACGCCATCTTATCGTAGCTATGGTGGGTGATTTCCTTTAGAATCTGCTCGTCAGCCATTCCCTCTTTGTACAGCTTGTGAATGTCCAAGGTTTGAGACCTCGGTTCTGACTTCACGCTTATAGCACCGAGTTTAACTACCACGCAGGCTTCGCCACTGAAATACAAGTTCTTATTTATAAATTATTCTCTTAGAGCCCTATCACACTGGCGATGTGCTCGCTATCTCCACGCGGCATTTTTCCTAAAATACGAGTGGTTGAAGTGTAAGCGTTCGCCTCGCAGGAAACACGCTCGCAAATCGTCAGTGTGATAACGCCCTTAGGTACTTCTAAAGTAAATAATTAATTTTGATAATGACACAATCATTATAGAGGTAGGTTTATGTGTAAAAAAACACTGAGACTTTTCATTTAATATTTGAAGATGATATACGATCTGTTTTATTATGTACGACATTCATTTAAAACACACATCGAGAATCTTATTAACTGATTTTAGAGGCGGGTTTACATTGGAAATGTATCGATTAATGAATAAATAGTCAAACTACACATAAACAATTTTTGACGTAAATCGGTGGCGCCTTTGCGACGATGCCGCTTACTACTACTAAGTCTTAGTCAGTTTAACAGGTACCTACTTACATGACGAATGAATATGATTTGTTTACCTATTTTATACAAGCTGTTTCATTGATATTTTGGGACATGATATTAAGATTGTATGAAAATTAAAAAAATTCTAAGCCATTAGCTCTACCCGTGTTTTCATTTAATGTCGTCCATAACAAAACACGTAGTATATAGCGCCCGGTTGTAAGATGCAGCACTAGCTGGGTGGAGAGAGCAACCGCTGTACTTCCTGATACATGATACATTCATATTTATGGAGGCATACGAGGCATGCCTTTTAAGTTCTGTCGTTTCCATATTTTCCGGCAATTTTGAATTTGGAACTGTTCTATATTCGAATGTGTTTACATTTTGAATCTCAAAACAGTTGAAAGTATTAGGATTAATGCTATTGTTTAGTCACAGTTTCGATTTGAATCTGTCAGGTCACGTACGAAAATGAATCTTTCTAAGGAAAATGTTCGTGCAATAATTTTCTACAACTTTAGAAGAGGCCTGACACGGCTTCAGTGTTTAGAAGAGCTAACATCTGTGTTCAGTGATGTAGCCCCATGTCTGCGGACTGTCGAACGCTGGTATTTAGAATTCCAGCGTGGACATACTAGTGTTAGTGACAGATTTCGCGAAGGACGCCCAAAATCCGCCTTCACTGAAGATAACATCATTGCTGTGAGACAACTAATTCTCGAAGATCGTCATGTGACATATCGAGAGATAGAGGCTCTATTAGGCATCTCAGGGACAACCATTCAGAAGATCTTGCATGAAGCGCTTGGTGTGAGAAAGCTAGTTTGCCGTTGGATACCGCATCTGCTTTCCGACGATCACAAGGCGGCCCGCGTCAGATGGTGTAAGAAAACTCTGCAAAGGTTCAACCGAGGGGAGTCAAATCACGTCTACGACATCATAAGTGGTGACGAATCTTGGATCTATGCCTACGATCCTGATTCCAAACAACAATCTACAATCTGGGTCTTTCAAGACGAGCCAAAGCCGACTAAAGTTGTTCGTTCTCGAAGCACTTCAAAGAAGATGGTGGCCACGTTCGTTGGAAAAACCGGCCATGTTGCGACTATTGCACTTGAAGATCGTAGAACGGTTAACGCAGAGTGGTATACTACAGTTTGTTTACCACAAGTCATCGCCGAACTTCGAAAATCTAACTCAAAGCGACGCATCATCCTGCACCACGACAACGCAAGCTCACACAGCGCTCGTCAAACGATTGAGTATTTGAAGCAGGAAAAAGTAGAAATTCTTGACCATCCTCCATACAGTCCTGACCTAAGCCCTAACGATTTCTTTACATTTCCTAAAATTAAGAAAAGTCTTCGTGGTCAAAGGTTCCAGTCCGGTGAAGAAGCAGTCGACGCTTTCAAGACAGCCATTTTGAACACCCCACTTTAGAGTGGAATAAATGTTATAATAACTGGTTTGAGCGAATGGAAAAGTGTTTTAAGCTACGTTGTGAATACTTTGAAAAACAATAAAAAGTACTATAAGGTTCTAGATGTGTTTTTTTCTTCAAACGACAAAACTTAAAAGGCATGCCTCGTAGTACAGAATGTCTGTGCGAAGCCGATATACTAACTGAAGACGTGAGTTAGTGAAATTATGTTAGAAGTTCACAGTTATACGATTTTGTGTTATATACACACAAAATAATGTTTTTTTCTTAATTTCGTTCATAAAGGATTTCAGATAAAAATATGTTGTACTAGCTGTTGCCCGTGACTTCGAACGCGTTACACTACTAAATGTGTAGGTAACCTAGAAATAAAGCTGAACTCGCTCTTGCAACTTGACTTGACACCCCATTTTTATACCATGGGAGCTCATTTAAGGGATAAAAAGTAGCTTATGTGTTAATCCAGGTTATAATCTACGTACATATTAAATTTCATCGAAATCGGTAAAGCCGTTACGACGTGATTTAGTAACAAACAAATAAACAAACATCCAAATTTTCGCATTTATAATAATAGTGTGATGAAGGTCCGACTTAGCCTTTTTTGACCAAAAAGAACAAAGGCCTCTTGTAAATTTAATTATTAAAAATAATTAAATAATTTAGAGCAATTAGTGCATTCGCTCGAATTCAATTAGGACCGAATAATATTACGAAAACACAACATCGATGTGCACCGCGCCGAAGCAAGAATGCGAAGAATAATGGCACCAAGTTGCACTACCTGTTCCGGCTTAGAATGGCTTTAAAAAAGCTAATTGCTGGACATTTTACACAACGCTATCCAGCCCCAAACTAAACAGTGCTTGTATTATGGGAACCAGGTAACTGATAGAATACTTAGTATATACGTTTTGTTGTAATTATACTTACAATATAGTATAGAGAACCAACCAGACCTAGAACAAATATCTGTAGATCGTGCAAACATTTGTTTCGCGGCGGGAATTGAACCCGCAACCACCTGCGTCCCAGCCGGCTATTCGAACACTGCGCCACGGAGGTCGTCATTTCAATTGCATACCCTTTATAGATTCCCGTCGATGGAACGATGATGTACGAAGCGGCAATATCTACATCAACGTCGATGAATGTATGATGTTGGACGGCGTACTGCATTCCTAACGTAGACTTCTCTTTCATTTCCGACAGTTTGTTCTCGGCAACTGCTTGTAACCTATAAGAAAGAATATTAATGTTATATTATTCGTGAGGGAGAGGACCCAGGGCCGGACTCCAGTCGCTGGAGAGACATTCGGAACGTACAGGCACGTCTCTCCAGTGACTGGAGTCCAGTAGGACTACTAACTTCAAGTCCAGATTCTCCAGATTCTGGCGAAGTATGAGGATGTGCTACTTGATCCGGATTTCTGGCCAGTCAGCATCGTTTACAGGCACTACAGGGAAGCGGCTACGAAGCAATATCCCCCGAATAAATGAAAGTGTTAGTTTTTAAGTTTATCCATCCGGTCCGACACGCACTTGACCAATTATTTTAATAACCTATAACTGTCCCGGTTCTGGGTAAAAAATCCCGCAAAAAAGCTAGAAAACTTCTCCAATAACATTGCTTCATTATTCAATCCTCATACTATTGTATTTATAAATAATAAATATTGAGGGACATTTCACACAGCGCTATATAGCCCCGAACTTATCAGAGCTTGTACTATGGGAACCAGATAACTGATGGAATACTTACATACTTTTTTTTTAACTCAATAGAAAAACATCAAGACCCGGAACAAATATCTGTAGATCAAGCAAATATTTGTTCCGCGGCGGGAATCAAACCAGCTACCTACTGCGTCTCAGCCGGTTATTCGCCCACTGCACCACGTAGGTCGTCGAGGTCGTTATATTGGTTTATTTTGCTGTAAGCCTGGCCTTTGTATGTAGATACTTACGTAGTCAAAGCTGTGGATTCGGTGGGTGGCTTAAATACGTTGACGATTTCGATGACCGTTTGTGCGTCGTAGACAATTTGTAGTGGACGGGCTGATACTTTTACTCTTTGGTCGCAGCCACCATCTGTAAAAACAATACAGAATAATGTATTCCAATAATAAATAATTAATGCTGGACATTTCCCACAGCGCCACCTGGCCCCAAACACTATTAGATCAAATCGGATGCGAGAGTCAGGAAGATTTGTCTAGGAGGATACATTTTTGATTTCTTTATCCATTAGTAAAGTATCGTGTTCTATTTTAGCACACTATCGGAGGCCCTATTATTATTTAGCAATAATAAATAAATAATTGGTGGACATTTTCACACAGCTCTATCTAGCCCCAAACTAAGCAGACCTTGTACTATGGAAACCAGATATACTTTTTTTTTGTAAATACATACTTATAATATATAGAAAAACATCCAGACCCGGAACAAATATTTGTAGATCATGCAAACATTTGTCCCGCGGCGGGAATCGAACCCGCTACCTCCTGCATCACAGCCAGCTATACGCCCACTGCGCCACGGAGGTCGTCAATATGCCTTCATCTGATGTCTGTTAGCAAAGTTTACCTAATGGATTGGTCTCGAATACGACATTCAGTAGATTGACGTCTTGCGTAACTTCCTTCGATGTGACTAGTTGTGGCTCGAATTGTCCTTGCTTCACGCCGGTGACGGTAAACGATTGCATTTGAACGTCCACTCTAAAACCAACAAAATCTCATGAATTTTTTGAATTGACACTCACGCTCTGTAAGTTGGTCATTGTTAACTCAAATAGCTTTAGTGCATGTTGTGTTCACCTGTAATTGGTTGTGCGTGCATGTAACTATAAGATATAGACATAAAAACTAGCATTATAATTATCATGTATCAACCGTTGGTGGACCTAGTAAATGAATCTAAAATCTAAATCCAGTCCGGCCACCACCGTCCGGTTGTGAAAATGAAAACAGTCAGAACGCAAATTTTCTTTTTAGATACATACTGTAATGAAAAAGCTTTTTTTTTAAGTTCCTCGCATTCGCGATGAAAAGTTATTTGTTATACTTGGGTGTAAGCGGTCAATCACCCTCAACTCATAGCGTTCTCTCTCGTATCTCGTCGAAATTTGGTATAAAAAATCTTTGTACCAAATTTCATTTAAATGTCATCTTTATTAAAAACAGCACATATTAGGGTACTTTTTATTGACAAGTTGGCGGAACCTAGCGGTTTAAATTGAGGTAAGTACCGTTAGTACCAATCCCAGGGGGGGGACAGAGGGGACCTCTTAAGGCAGACATTCACCGACAGAGCCGCAGTTGAATCCAACCGGAACCCCGTGACTCTGTCAAGTGCTAGTGCAGCATCGATCCCCATCATCTGATGGGCGGTTTGATTATGCACTGGCACTTAGATAAATGAAGGAATATCGGTGTGTTTTTAGTCGGTATGCCGTTGGTTGTTAACCTACGGAGAGTCCAACAGACCCCTTCAGCTCTCCCCGAGTTGCAAGACATGTATAAAGAATTTACCAATCGTAAAAAAAAATACCGTTAGTACAAATTAATAAGCAATTTCAGATTTTACCTGAGAGCATTAGCACTGGGCCGTTGCTTCAAATCCAACTCAACATTATCGACAGCCGCCTTCAACACTTCATTAACATCGTTGACTGATACTTGAAGCCTGTCCAGCTTGAAGTAGCTCTCCATAGCGACGTATTCGACTGGCAAATGTAAAGGCGCTGTGTTCTCGTGGTAGTCTATGGCACGGAACAACTTTTCCTTTTCGTCGGATGTCATGGCGTTTTGGAATTGTTTCACTAGAAAAGTTAAAGATGTTAGAAAGCATTTCCGCGTACATAGCAGTCCATAGACTTTATTTTTAAGAAAACTTGTTTATATTCAAGTTCTGGGGAATATTGTAATCTTAAAATTATAAGAATAATTAAGAAAAATTAAAAGTATAGATTTGAATCATCAAATCTCTTTGGTCTATCAATAAGCAGCATCGCATACACTCTGTCCCAACCCCAACAGGGAAAATAACACTGTCCAGACCATTTTTTTTTATATTAAATTTGTAGACACAAAACTGAGGGCCTCCTGATATTAAGTGGTCACCGCCGCCTATAAACTTCTTCAGCACTCTGAAAGAACATGGCGTAAGATCGAAACACAGTCCTGCACCAAGAATTTTTCTACTTATTCCAAAAATGTATAGACTTACAACCAGTTGTTTGCAAACACGTGACCCTCACAACTCAAATGGCAACTTAATCGGCAGACGTGTATACAAACTTTAATCTACAAAACTGGAGTAGAAGTGTAGGACGGATCTGAAGGACCGGTATCATGTTTAAAGTCGCGGGAAATGATAAGGACGACTCAAGACAGTTCATTTTAGGAGTCAGTTTAGTGGACGACTTACGGCAGCATCATCTGCCGTAAGTCATGTGACAACTTACTTATGGCAGTTCCTTCTGAGAGTTCGTCGGCCGCGGCGTTGCTTCCGCCCCACCATCCACCGAACCAGCCCTTCGATTTTTTCGCTTCAGCTTCTAGCTTGCCTAACCTTTCCACCTGGAACATTTATGCATATTTTCGTAACTCGTGTCAAAATACCAACTACTAACTAAAAGTGAAGTCCCAAAGCGTGTCGGCCTGTTCTCAAAAACAGTATTTCACGCTCACATTTGCAACACGTGTGCTGATCCCGTATACAACCTATATAACCACATATACAACCTGTTTTGTTATGTACGATATTCATGTAAAACACTCATCCGGAATCGTATTAACTGATTTCAGAGGAGGGTTAAATACCGGTAGCTTGGATATTTATCCAGCAACCGATACATTTCCAATAAACAATTTTTAACGTAAATCGGTGGCGCCTTTGCGATGACGCCGCCGCTTAGTCAGTTTAACAGGTACCTACCTACATGATGAATGAATATTATTTATATTTTAGGACTTGATGTTGTGGTTGTTTAAAAATTTAAAAATTGCTATGGTAACGAATTTGAAAAAACCCTTATTTTACAATAACACCATTAGCCCAACCCGTGTTTTCATTTAATGTCGTACATAACAAAACACGTCGTATACACTGCGCACACACATATGGTTCGACGGGTGCTTCGGTTACCAAATAAGGCGTACATCATACCGAAGATTATCAACTACCCGAAAATTATGTATTGATAATGAACTTAAATGCTTTATCTCTTTGGAAAAACTAAAATAATTTTTGCCTCGTACCTCCATCTCAATTCTCTGCCTGATAACAACGAGATTGAACAAATCGAGCGTCTTTTCAGCCCTATCCGTGACCTCTTGTTGCTCGGCCGGTAGTTTCCCCTTACTGGTCAATTTGAGTTGGTACGCCTCAGCGTAGTCTTTGCAGAGTTGCCTATGAGCTAGCATATGAGTCCAGTCCCAGTTTCTACGCCGCCGTTTGACATCCTCCTCGAGAATACAATTGTATGCGAAATGCCACCATTCTCTGTAGTGACCTCTGTAGGTTTTGAAGTCTGGACGGTACTTTCTGGAAAATACATCAATTATGTTATACATGATAAATACGTCATATTGACTGTTTGTTTTTAAAAGGTCTTCATTCAACATAAATGTTTACAACGTATACAGGGTTACAGGAAAAATCGTGCTAGATCCGTTAAAGGCGTGGAGTACCCATCATTTCTGACTTATTTCACTATGAAACACCCTACCCTAAACTTAACCCTTTTCGAGATATTCGACTTTTAATTTTTTTATTGAAAATTGCCGATTTTTAGGCCACTAAATTTATTTTTGTTTATTTTGTGTATCTTATTATTATTCTTATTGCATTTTTACATGTGTAATAAGATGCTTTAGGACGTCAATCATTAAAATAGTGCATAAGTTAATTGAATAGACCGTAGTAGACAAGTGAAAGTTAAGAAATAAAAAAAAATATTAGAAAGTTTATTTTTCTCTAAGGGATATCTAAAAAAAATATTATGGCAATGGTTCGGCAGATGTTTTTTAAAATATCTACGTTTCATCAGCTATCTAACGAGGTATAACAATCTAGGGTTTGTATTACATTTCGATTGTATTCAAGCTCGCAACGAATACATAACTCGCTACCCCGGTCGTCGAGTGCCGGATGTGGCCGTTTTTGACAGAGTCTATCGAAGACTTCGAGAAACTGGCTCTGTTTTGAGACGAAATACAGACATGGGAAGACCACGAATTGATGACGAAGAACAGGACAATGAGATAGTGCAACGCTTTTGAGCGGATCCGACTACTTCCACTAATATTGTTGCCCGTGATCTGGGACTTTCGCAATGGAGAGTGTGGTTTACAGTGCATACTGCTGGCCTATACCCGTACCATTACACGCCGGTACACGTTATTGAAGAAGGAGACCCCGCGAGAAGATTGGACTTTTGCAGATTTATGCTAAATGCTGACGTAGAAGACCCAGATTTTCTAAGAAATATCTTGTGGACGGATGAGTCCACAAGTTTGATAAAGATAAAGATGGCATAACTAACTATCACAACGCCCATTACTGGGCCCCAAAAGAGCTAAGGAATCCCAATAAGAAAAGAGTGAAGGGGTCCCAACGAAGATTCAGCGTGAATGTGTGGATGGGCATTATCTCCAATCATTTGATTGGACCTTACTTTCTCCCGGATAATCTTAATGGGGAAAGCTACGAAAATTTCCTGAGAGCAGACTTAAGTGATTTGCTGGATGATCTGCCACTCAACCTGATCAGGGACATGTGGTTCCAACACGATGGCTGCCCTGCCCATTTCAGGAGAAGTGTCAGAGACTAGCTGGACACAAATTATCCAAACAAATGGATAGGACGAGGTGGACCGTTGCCATGGCCAGCAAGAAGTCCGGACCTAACCCCCATGGATTTTCACGTGTGGGGGTGCATGAAAAGTCTTGTGTACAGCGAGCCGAATCCAGTTTCGTCTGTGGAAGACTTACGAGAAAGGATTGTGGATGCAGCCAATAAAATGAGGACCACGTTAACCACTGGAGTAGTAAAGACTGGTCTCCGTAGAAGGATGCGACAATGTATCAGAAATAGAGACGGCCATGTTGAACATGAACTGTAGAATAAGAAAAAGTTGTGTGAAAATCTTTAATAAATGACATTTCATGCTTACCTATTATTTTATTTTACTTTTTAGGGCTAAGTATAAATTTTCTTCTCCACTGTCGCCTATAAAACTAAATTTTTTTCAATGCATTTGAATAAAACCCTAGATTATTATACCTCGTTAGATAGCTGATGAAACGTAGATATTTTAAAAAACATCTGCCGAACAATTGCCATAATATTTTTTTTAGATATCCCTTAGAGAAAAATAAACTTTCTAATATTTTTTTTTATTTCTTAACTTTCACTTGTCTACTACGGTCTATTCAATTAACTTATGCACTATTTTAATGATAGACGTCCTAAAGAATCTTATTACACATGTAAAAATGCAATAATAATAATAATAAGATACACAAAATAAACAAAAATAAATTTAGTAGCCTAAAAATCGGCAATTTTCAATAAAAAAATTAAAAGTCGAATATCTCGAAAAGGGTTAAGTTTAGGGTAGGGTGTTTCATAGTGAAATAAGTCAGAAATGATGGGTACTCCACGCCCTTAACGGATCTAGCACGATTTTTCCTGTAACCCTGTATAGAATGTATAGCTAAACACAGTTTAGTACAACAATATTGTATTTTAAATTAAAATAACTCTGCAGGCACCTATACATAGGACCTTTATAAGTTTTTTTATAAAATTTCTATTTATATTTTAGTTAGACTTTATAACTCTCTTTTATTATTTTTATGTAGCAAACTTTATACAGTAGGTAATTAGTTCAATTTTAGCACTTTGTATAGCGCGAATTTTGACTACTTAGGTATGTCGATCAGATTACCCAGTTTGTTACTTATGTGATATTATTTGTTAAAAACCAAACAGGAAACAAGAAATGTCTACAACTTTCATTCTCCTCTTTATCTTCTAGAAGTTGTGGGCCGTTATTTCAATGCTCCGCAAGAGAGTAGATGCGACATCTTAGAAAATTCATTTGAATCAACAATATTGAGAAAAGCAACATCATCATTATCAACCTACAACAGTCCACCGCTAGACGTAGGTCTCTCCCAGGGTGCGTCATTGAGCCCGATCCTCAGCTCTTCTCAAATCGTCACTCCATCTAGCCGGGGGGCGTCCTACACTTCACTTGCCTAGACCTGGTCTCTAGACTCCAGAACACGTTTACCCCAACGGTTATCGGTTCTGCGGCAGATATGACACAGATCAGTGGTGTGCAATAATCCACACTAATATTATAAATTCGAAAGTTGTTACGTTTTGACGACTAAATATACATACAGATATACCAGGATTGGGACATATGCTACTTTTTACCCAACTGCGCAAAAGGAGGGTAGCGTTTTTATTGAAAAACCGTGCGTTAGAAGCCGCGCTCGGGTCAGCTAGTGCGTACTAAAAGCGTAATGCACATTTAATACAATAGAGGAGAACGGAGAAAGAGTAATCGATTCCATATAGACAGGTAATCACATGATCCATTCCATCCAAAGGTTGTCTGGTAGAGATCGCTACTTAGCGATAAGACCGCCAATTGTGTACATTAATTTGAATAATGTTAATTTTCATTGTTCATTGTTATAGTGTGCTGTAAAGTATTATCTATGTAATAGGTTCGTCTTAAACTAAAGTTCATATGCATTTGTCATCTTTCAACTCGCGTTTAGGTTTAGATATTGGTTTAGTGTGGCGTAGTAATACATGTTGTATTACTACGCCATTAAGCACGTTGATAAGCTGATTAAGTCACCAGTAGTAAATTATGAGAGAATTGATATTCGTATCCTGTTTATGTTCTGATAAACCTTATTTACATTTTCCTGTTATTTTTTCGAATGCGTTAACAGATCTAATTCTGAACAGTCGAAAATATTAAAACACGCGTAGCCTTTTGTAGGCACATTTAGAAACACTTTAATTAAGCAAACATTTCCACACCTCCATCGCGTTTAATGATCAGAGCGTTTATTACGATGCCAATATCACTTTACCCACACATTTGACCTGGGGGCCGATTCACGTAATACAATGTTAAAACCATAACGTAAATTGACCCAAATGAGATCGGATTATGAATTGAATATATTTTGGCATTCTGCTACATTAATATTACAATATTAGCTTGATATAAATAAAGTTTATAATCGCATGCCAGCCAATGCCAACTTATACTATGGTATTTTCAGTTACATGAATACCGTTTAGGTCATTTAACGTAACGAGACTAGATCGATACTCGACTTTTACTATTTTAAGTTACGGGAATTCAAATAAATTACCAAACAGACAAAATAACCAATCTCTTTTTTTTAATATTAGGTACCTTCATCGTAAGCGTACTCTAGTTTTATTAAAATTTAGCCAAGTAGGCTAAAAAGCAAGGATTGTCCTGTCCACTAGAGATAGTCATCTAGTATCACAACCCAAACATATTTTTTGAATCTATAAGCACCAAAAGTCATGAGCAAACCGTCTGGTGCCAATGTGCTACTTTCCTCGTAGTTTGCACCATTTTAAGACTATAAGGTCTGATTCATATCTTGAGAGTTCTTTAAATACTGGGATTTTTTTATAACATCTGGTGATGGAACAAGCCTATGGCCCATCTGATGTTAAGTGGTAATCATCGCCGATAACAAAGTATTGTCTGTTAGTTTAAGCACCTTAGAAACGTATATTTCGAGCCGAAGCAGAGATGTCTTGCGTCTAAACACAAGTTTTTAAACTTACAGCCAGATATCAAAGTATTTGATGTAGATAACAAGATTGTAGTGCAGAACCACAAGATACAACACCCTAGGTATCCTAGAAATATAATTGATTATATGAGTGCACTATGTGATATTGCAGATATGTTCTGTGTCTGGGTGTTTTTCTATATATTATAAGTATGTATTTACAAAAAAAGTATATAAGTATTCTATCGGTTATCTGGTTCCCATAGTACAAGCTTTGCTTAGTTTGGGGCTAGATAGCGCTGTGTGAAATGTCCAACTTTTTTTTTTAAGTAAACCTTTTTTTTAAATAAATACATATTCACATATACACTTCCCTAGCGAGCCCTTTTACAAGTAACTCTACTACTCTTGAAATGTATCCATCGTCATAACGTTTTAAATGTCGATTTGACATTAGCATAACTGTGGCAACTACTAGCCACAGATGCCATTTATCGAATAGACTATGGTAGTACCCACCTGTAAGGAGCTCCTTTACTCATTCTATCCATGGAGTCAGCGAGCAACATCATGTCCTGGTACTGCGCCTTGTTCAGACAGACAGACAGTTGTTCCATGTGCAAGCTGAGAATCACTTTGGGTAGGCTGAATTTGGGTATATCGCCTTCAGGTTTTGGGTTTAATTTTAATTTTGCCGACGCATTTATTGGACCGAGTGCTGAAAGAAACAGTTTCATTGAAATTTAAATTTTATTAAATTAAAACATCCTTAAAAAGTAGATGGCGGGACGAGCTGGATAAATTCCTAACGGATTGGCCACAATCAGCTCAGGAGCGCGAAGTCTGGAAAGAATTGGGGGAGGCCTTTGCCCAGCAGTGGGACACGAATGACTGATAAAAAAAAAGAAAAAAACATACATCATCCATCTATATATACATAACAAAATCGGGTCAGTTACACCATTTATAACTCAAGAACAGCTGGACCGATTTTGATGATCTTTAATTTGTTGGATTTGTCTCCGCCCGGAATAGCAGAATAGCTATTAAAATAACGGAAAATTTTACGCTAAAAGAAATTATGAAGAAAATTCATTTTCTTATACACAGATGCAGCTAATGATGGCCGATTGACAATTCTACCGGGGCGACGTATATTGGCAGGCCGCGTCATATGCATATCAAGGCAGTACGAAGTTCGGTGGGTCAGCTAGTTACAAATAAAATGTAATTGGGTGCCATTTATTGTATAGCATGAAAGAGAAAATAAAGAATTTTCGATTATTTTTTTAATTCTACCGTGGTTGCTCCGGTTGGACATTAGTACCCAAACTAGGTTAAGTTTACCTGTATTATAGCATGTTCATAACAAACTTACTGCATATTGTATGGCATAAGCCGAACCATTTGGACCCTGTTTGCTATGGAGCTGCAAGTACGTTCTATCATCGCACCGTTCGCCATCGGCAGGGAATCCATCCACACACCTTGGAGACGATATGGTCGCGTACCGTGAGGTTCCAGAGGAATTTCCTCCCGCAAACACTTCGCTTGTGGAATGGTCTCCCTGCCGAGGTTTTCCCAGGGACTACAGTATGTAGTTCGTCAAAAAGGGCGTTTTGAAAATTTTAAAGGGTCGGCAACGCGCGAGTGTTACAAACGTCCATAGGCTACGGTAACCGCTTACCATCAGGTGGGCCGTATGTTTGTTTGCCACCTTAGTGGTATAAAAAAAAACCTTACCACAAAAAAGTTAAACACCCGTTGAACACTTCCCAAAGTTGCTTGCCAATTATTGCTAAGGAATTTCTTAAACAGCTGTTCAATGGTTGTTTAACTTTTTTGTGGTAAGGAAGAGCACGCTAAAGAAAAGGGACCAATATGTTTCCTTTAAACGAGTAAACATTTTGGTCTACACTAGCAGTTTTAGACGAATCATGTTTAAGTACTAATTTTTAACATATTTTTGTAATCGGGTATATTGTGGTTTAATAATCACAATTTAATTAATGTACAAGATAACTAGAACCGCAGACAATCAACTATGCGTCATCAATTAGCTATCAATTAACAGAAAGTTCAGTTTTTTCGTTCATCGTGTTATACAATGTTAATTTCTTTTCATCTTATTTTAGAATTGCGTTCTGGATAAAGCCTAATAAAAGCAGATATAAACTCACCATACTGGTAGAAATCAGGTTTATATGATTTATTCGCAATTTCTTTCTCCAACCTCAATCTGATTTCCTGTTGTCCCCATTTGGAATAAAGCTCTGTTGTGGGATTCCAATAGATAGCCAGGCCTTCTAAATTAAGAATCTGTCAAAATAATTAATCAGTAAGAATAACAAAAATCAGATTATTTAGTTTTATTAAATCTACACCAATATTATAATAAGGAAAGATTTGTATGTTTGTAAGGAATAAACTCAAAAACACGGGTTCGATTTCAAAAATTCTTTCATTATTAGAATGCTACATTTTCCCTGAGTAACATAGGCTTTTTACCCAACTGTGCAGAAGGAGGGCAGTGTTTTTTATTGAAAATCTACGCGCGCGAACCTGCGGATTGGACAGCTAGTTTATTATATAAGTATATTTGTTAATTTAATTTAACTAGATGTTCGCCCCGAACTGAGATCTCGCGAGTCTCCGAGTAAAACAAAAAAATATTACATATTTGAAATCGTTGACTACCAAAATAGTGCCACGATATAATAACAAGAGTTCATGTTAAGTGGTTACACTTTTTTGGGGTACAAATTGCAGTTGTTCTGGATTTCAGACTTTTGCCTATACGAGGCATGCCTTTTAAGTTTTGTCGTTTGAAGAAAAAAACACATCTAGAACCTTATAGTTCTTTTTATTGTTTTTCAAAGTATTCACCGCGTAGCTTAATACACTTTTCCATTCGCTCAAACCAGTTATTATAACATTTATTCCACTCTAAAGTGGGGGTGTTCAAAATGGCTGACTTGAAAGCGTCGACTGCTTCTTCACCGGACTGGAACCTTTGACCACGAAGACTTTTCTTAATTTTAGGAAATGTAAAGAAATCGTTAGGGCTTAGGTCAGGACTGTATGGAGGATGGTCAAGAATTTCTACTTTTTCCTGCTTCAAATACTCAATCGTTTGACGAGCGCTGTGTGAGCTTGCGTTGTCGTGGTGCAGGATGATGCGTCGCTTTGAGTTAGATTTTCGAAGTTCGGCGATGACTTGTGGTAAACAAACTGTAGTATACCACTCTGCGTTAACCGTTCTACGATCTTCAAGTGCAATAGTCGCAACATGGCCGGTTTTTCCAACGAACGTGGCCACCATCTTCTTTGAAGTGCTTCGAGAACGAACAACTTTAGTCGGCTTTGGCTCGTCTTGAAAGACCCAGATTGTAGATTGTTGTTTGGAATCAGGATCGTAGGCATAGATCCAAGATTCGTCACCACTTATGATGTCGTAGACGTGATTTGACTCCCCTCGGTTGAACCTTTGCAGAGTTTTCTTACACCATCTGACGCGGGCCGCCTTGTGATCGTCGGAAAGCAGATGCGGTATCCAACGGCAAACTAGCTTTCTCACACCAAGCGCTTCATGCAAGATCTTCTGAATGGTTGTCCCTGAGATGCCTAATAGAGCCTCTATCTCTCGATACGTCACATGACGATCTTCGAGAATTAGTTGTCTCACAGCAATGATGTTATCTTCAGTGAAGGCGGATTTTGGGCGTCCTTCGCGAAATCTGTCACTAACACTAGTATGTCCACGCTGGAATTCTAAATACCAGCGTTCGACAGTCCGCAGACATGGGGCTACATCACTGAACACAGATGTTAGCTCTTCTAAACACTGAAGCCGTGTCAGGCCTCTTCTAAAGTTGTAGAATATTATTGCACGAACATTTTCCTTAGAAAGATTCATTTTCGTACGTGACCTGACAGATTCAAATCGAAACTGTGACTAAACAATAGCATTAATCCTAATACTTTCAACTGTTTTGAGATTCAAAATGTAAACACATTCGAATATAGAACAGTTCCAAATTCAAAATTGCCGGAAAATATGGAAACGACAGAACTTAAAAGGCATGCCTCGTATGTATGTCACTTAAGCTTCACGCATACCAAATTACATCACTGTGTGGTCACTGGTGTACCCTGTGAATTTTGTCTAAGTTTAGTTTTTATTATGGCTAATAACTTAAAAACTTTACTACAAATAAAAACGGAATCGAAATGTACTAATAAAGACCTTTCACTTAACGTCTCACTTGACCTAATAGTCTCATTTTAATTTTTTTTTTACCCCTCTTGAACCCCAATATCTCAACAACCCCCCAACATTTCTAGCTCATTTAGTCACACCAAAATTATGGCATCACTACTTACGTATGTATCAAATTTCACGATGATCGGATCAACGCTTCGAAAGTTATCCCCGTACAAACATACATACATACAACACCGATTTGCCCAAGTTGATTTAGAGATCTCGCTTCGCTCGGTCAATAAACGACAACACCCCTCCTTTTCTTCCATAAAGCCCTCTCCATCCTCAGTTTGTCTGAAAGAAATCGCTTTAAGCGATAAGACCGCCCATTGTGCATTTCTGTTGTTGTATGTTTTAAATAATTTGTGTTTTATTCTGTAATTGGTTTTATGTACAACAAAGGATTAATCTATATAATGTCCTAAAAGGTGAAGGGACATAATCAGTTATTAAAGGGACATTATAAAGTAATTTCTCGTTATGATTATTTTATCTTCTGAATTCCACTTTAATATTTCGACAAACTCGACGACGACGACGACCGAACCTTGGCCTGGTATTCTTTATATTCGTATTAATTGCCGGTGTCCGCCCAAAGTGCCAATTTATTGCCATTTCACTTGCCTTTACTATTTTAACCTTGTGCCAAAGAGGCTTCGTGGGAACTAACCCAAGCTTCAGATCAGTTGTGGGTTTAAAATCGGCAAGCTGAGTAACCAAATAAGTTGCGCCCTAGATTTGCAAGACTTCATGTAAAAGGTCAACGATTCGAATTCAGTAATGGGTGGGCTTTATACATATTATAAATATCTTCAAGAGTAATTATAGAACAAGAGCAATGATTTATTAATATGCCTCTAGACTTAATCAAAATTATAAAAGATTGATGACATTACCTTGAAGATCTTCGTAACTGCTTCCTGAATAACGGTTTGCTTCCAGTTTTCATCAGTTGTATGGACGGAGAGGTTGTGAAGTGTGATACCAAACGAGAATGGAGCCTTTGGGTTTGTGATGCTGTCTTCATACCTTATGTGTATCTCTTTTATGTTCAGCTGAACATTCTTGATTATTTGTGTTACCAGCTTTTCAACAAAGGTTTCATTCAGTTTGTTCTCTAGAACATAAAATTTATTGAAATGTCTTAACAATCTTTTCACAACACCTGCTCGACAATGTCAAATTATATGTCATGTAAATCTCACCGAAAGCAGGTGATTAAATCCCTACGACTGAGCCGGGAGTAAACTTGTACTGAATTTCATCTGTATCAAAATTTGAACACAATAAGAACTTATTCGTAAATCGAACTAACCCCTCTACACAGAATGCACCGACCTAGATTTGGTTTTTATTTTTACACTTTCTCGCAGAAAGTGTGAAAAGTAGAGTATTCTCCTCTTGGATAAAGCTATCTGCATCTTGGACGTGCTTACTGGACGCAGGATTCTAGAAACACTCTCGCTCCGCTCGTGAGTTAACTCTAGAATCCTTCGTTACGTTCAGGATTCAATATAGCGCCCGTAGACACTGCTTTATCCCCTCATTTAATAATCTACTATTGTGTCAATAAAAAGACTTAGAAAAAGAGCCACGGTTTTCTTGGATTTATTTGAAATAATCGCTTAATTTACCAAGATCGTAACGAATGGAATTATCCCTTAGTCAATAACTAATATTAATTTATTCATTAAAATCATAAGAATCAATTTGAAACGTCAATTTTACCGCCTGTTCCTCGGTGACCTAGCCAGGAAAGAATCCCCATAAATGACTTATTTACTTTTTCTACGTTTGCGCGGTTTCATTTTGTAAATAAAACGTATTTGCGTTTTTTTTTTTAGAACAAATATGGCTTGAATATCAGCCGCTCCGCTCCTTATATTCTTACTTGGACTAGGAAACCCTAAAAATGAAGGAAGACCCTTGCCCTACAGTGAAATCAGATACATTAGATTAAGATTTTATATCAAACCTTTATCTGCCTCCTGTTTCTTGGCTTCCTCAACCCTGGCAAGCTCAGCCTGCTTGGAAGCCAATGCAAATTTCTCCTCCTTTTCCGGGTCATATTTGACTTCAGCCGTGGGGTTAACAATCAAAAATAATCGCTCTACGCTCGCCTCTACTGACGCGCCATATAGATTCTTCCATGGTATTTTCAGTACGAGTTTGCCTAGAAAATTTCAGCTTGTTAGCACATTGGAGAATCTACCATCACTATAATCTATTGAATAAAACTTATGACTAGTTATGATTGGAGTCTACTAAAATGAAAACTAAGACCTAATTCTAGTTCTAGGGTGGGGAAATAAATCTGCACTGACGTCCCGCATTGGGGTGTATTGTGGTGTGTGGGGTGCATTACCCCCTTCTAAGACTAATAAATAAATAAATAGTCTGGACATGTCACACAACGCTATCTAGCCCCAAACTAAGCAGAGCTTGTTGAACCAGATAACTGATAAAATACTTATTATAAAATGTTATTTTTTGTAATTACATATTACTTATCATATACAGCATGAATTTTTGAGACGGGCCAGTAAGGGCAGGTAAAGTTTGGCTAATTTAGAAGTTTAACTCTTTTACCGAAATGTATGGAAAATGTTTTTCGCAATTTCTGACATTTCTAGTACTCAAACCTCAGTCGGTCCAGTAGACTTTTGATTCTTATAAGAAACGGGATCGATTGGCATCAAAAAAAGTTTTTGTGGAAAATTACCATTTTCTTGCTACTGTATATTTTTTCCAAAATCTGTGAATGCAGTTCAGAATATCTTAATAATTTATGGATAGTCTCCTAAAAACGTGTTCATGTAACTATAACGGTTTAGGTACCTGCACTTACTGGCCCGTCTCAAAAATTCAGCCTGTATAGAAAACATCCAGACCCAGAACAAATATCTATAGATCCTGCAAATATTTGTTCCGGAATCGAACCCGCTACATCCTACGTCTCAGCCGGCTATTCGCCCACTGCGCCACGAATGTAGTTACGAACTAAAACCTGCACATCTATTTCTTAATGATGGTTTATACGGTTCCAAGTGGCAAGCTGCAACATTCGATGTATTAAGGATGCAGTTAAGTGCCTGGGACAGAATTTAAGGCTTGTCCAGAACATGGGATAATTGCTGGACAAGCCTATTCATGGATATCCAAAGCAACTGATCTTGTGCAACCTGCTCCCAGCAATCTTTACCAGGTTATCTTTCCATCTAGATTGGTTGCAATGGAAATCTATGCGGGAGGCGTTGGTTCAGCATTGGAGATCTTGTGTCTGATATGACGTTGATGAAGTCTACACCTCTTAGCTTAGGTCCACCAATTAATTTAGACTGAGATAACAGTCTATCAAAAACCCCGAATCACCTATTTTTTCCAGTAAAGCATAAATTAACATTCTTAGGACTAGTTATGTAAATTGTACTGTTTTATCACCATTTAGCATACTTAGGCATGCTACCTCGAAGTCAAGAGGCAAAAAACTAGTTATTTTTAAATCTATATCGTAGATATTGATGCCACACAATTTTTTTGTTCATAAAAAGTAGTCAATCAAAATAAAACTTGAATTATTAAGTTATTGTAATCTTATCAGAATCAACATTGAGTTTGTCATTGTGTAGTACAATCATGCATGTAGTACTTGATTACACCTTATAAATAACAATTGATAAGGAACAAAACAAACAATGGACATGGTATACATAATTTTAAAAGATATCAGAATCTATATCTATTTTATTTATTATGGTATATATTATGTATAAGTATTAGTATTTTACTCCAATTCCCATTTCTGTGCACGTACCCACCACTATAATCAACTATCTCTATCTTCAAAGGTTTGCTGGAAGAAAACTATTAGGGTTAAGCTCGTCTTTGTACATGTCCATTTTGTAAGCTGTTTCTGTCTGTAAATTTGTTTGTGTACAATAAAGAATATTAATATGAATAAAATCATATTTATGTACACTATATAATTTAAAATATAACCAGGGACTTCATTAGGCTATTTTGTAATTTTTTATTTAAACCAAATATTCTTAGTAATCATTCAGCTTGGTCTACACGATATAGGCTTGGTGTAGTGTGAGGATCACTGATCCAACATAATAATATTAGTAGATAATGTGTGACTGCTGTTAATAAAATATTTTGCCTATTCATTTTTTCATTCTAAATGGTCAGGGCAGTATGTACTATGTTTTCCAATAAGTACAAAGAAGTTAATAAGTTAATAACGCAAAAAGAGGGGTGTTATAAGCTTGAAGCTGTGTCTGGGTCACACAATAACCTTGGACTTTTTACCTGTATGAGTCAATAAATTCAGGCGCGATTTAAGGGAATGATGTCATTTAGTCTAAACTTATAACAGAGATAAAATTATGGTACCTATCTGTATTGCATGCTAATTGATAACCTTGCTAAATATATGGGCAGGTATGCAATTGTGTACCAACATTGTGTATTAACACAATGTTTATAGACTATTCTATTAGTGAAATATTTTATCAGGCTAAATATTTTGAAATCTATGGTATTTTAATACTAGTGTAATCGGTCAGGCACCACAACCATATAAAAATTTACCTTATAGCGTGATCCTTGATGGGATAATAGAAGATAATGAAATAATGCATTTCTATTCATAATGTGGACTTATTAGTGTGATTCAGCAGATATTGATGTACAGAACCAAAACAAGATTAGTTTTTATTCAAACAAAGTTACTTATAAATTCGAAAATAGCTATGTCGATTGACAGACTTGTTTATTAGTTTTCATGACTAAACAGCTGGACAGATTTCAATGAAATTTAGTTGAAGTTTAGTTAACACAAAATTTAATAAAATACCTGTTTTAATAGATCAACTTATCCTATTTGACTCTAGCGTTAAATATAGCATAATTCACTAGTTTGGTTTAATGCAATAAGGGCCAATAACGTAGAGCTAAGTAGGTAAACATACCTAAGTGTCCATATACAGTCTGCACAGGAATATTGAGTTCTTCCAAAGCATTCTGCTTGAGTATCAGGTTTTCCAAAACAACATCACCTGAAAAAAAGCAGACACAAATACTTACAACAATAGCTGCGAATAGCATGACATCATTCCGAGGGTAGCGTACTTACCGCCCCAAATCCCGAGTTTTAGCTGAGACCTGTTCAAGTTCTCCACATAGTCTCCGAGGAACCTGTTCAAGACATCTACCACAATCGACTCGAAAACCATTTTAGATGAATATTCTTACAGTAGTATTTTGGAACACATTTTCTCACTAGTAAACACAATAGCGTGTCACCTTTTTACAACGCAATATATGGTTGTAAGTAACTTTAAACAGACACAAATTGTAATATATGTTATAATGTTCAGTAAACCACAAGTATATTTTCTTTGGTAAAAATAAAAAACGAATTGAGTTTTCGCAATAAAACAAAATCCCGCAACAATCGGTCTTTTCTGTGTCTGTCTGTCCAGCCAGCCAGTGTCTCCAGGTTGAAAAAATTAAATTACAGTAAATTTGATTATATGTTATTTAAATTTACTGTAATTTATCATTGTAACCATTGGTTGTATCATTGTTTTTACCAATGATATAACTAATGACTTTTATCAAAAATACAGCAGATTTACAGTAGAATTAACTCACTTAAAATGAAGTTTTAACCTAACCCACACACAAAAAGAAGTGTATGTGCGTACTACACAGGAAGGCTTAAAAAAACAGTGGCACTCCGGAAGTGCCGACAGAAATGAAATCTTGACTAGAAGCAGACTACACTACAGATATACGGGGTGATGGCACTCCGGACATCACCCCGTGACTCAGAGATAGTCGTCTCTGATGTTGAAGCCAGGGTTAAGCACGGAAGTCTGACCCTTACCCACACTTCCTAAACAACAATGGTCGAAGTGTTGAAGACCCATGATGATGAGTCACCGGGTTGATAGCTAGCTTCCACTGACAGTGACATAATTGACAGATTCGGCTAATGTTAATCCCCAATATTTTATCTGTGGGATGTTGCACACATACATACCCAATAAACTATAGAGTTTGTGCACACAACGCAGAATAGTACAAACAATGAGTAAAGTATTTTATTAGTAAAAGGTAGTGCAAGCCTTCCACTTTACAATCCGTGACATAAGATTATTTATATAAATTTTGTGATATTTTGTGCCCGAGCGTAATCGGTCGAAGCGATGGTGTGTGATTTATGGGATGCCAGATACAATAAAAAAACTCCCTAGAAACATCATATGAGCACTACTAAGTATGTGATGAGGGCTTTTCAGTCGATTTAAAAAAAACCTAGGAAGTTACAACAGGCGTTATAGATCTGGAATAGCGTCTGGAGATAAGCCGCCATAAAGTTTTTAACACGTAGGTATTGTGATGCTATAAACTTGGCCTTGGCGTCGAAATAAGTTGTGTGACTTTTGTCTGAGAGGATTCTGATAAACTGATGAGTTCACAGGAATTCCCTAATTAATAATACACACTATGTGTGAAAGCAACTATAATACCTACTTTTGTCTAAGAAAAAAAAGACGTATACCGTAAAACGGGGTGGATAGAATTCAAGAGGTGAATGGAAATGAAACCAAAAAAGTTTTATTCTGGCAATTATTAACAAACATTTTCAAATAAAAACACCAAATTCTACATATTTGGAAACTGCAGTATTTTTTTTCTTGAAATGGCAAGACTGATTTGCTGTCCGGTTAGAAGTTTATATAAAAAAAAGATGTTGAAAGTGAGTCGTCGTGAGACGTTAATTTGTGGTCCTCAAAACTTTATCAATATTTTTAGTAAAAGCAAGTTCTTGTACAATTCAAAGTTTATTGTGTATTTGGCAGTTCTTCGCGGTTCATTTTAATGTAAAGGTAAGTAAAATTATGTTGTATTATTAAATTTATGGCTAAAATTGTAAACCAAGTCAATTTTATTCAAACTTTGGGGTTAATAGAAATGCCAAAGAGGCGAATAGATACGTAGTATGGGGTCAATAGATATGAAATACGGGGCAAATAGAAACGGGAAAGGTTTCAATAGAAATGAGAAGGGGGTGTATAGAAAATTATGGGCTAGGGCTGCCACCAAAATATTATTAGGTACATCATTTTTCATAGAATTCATGTGTGTTTGTATGTGGCCTCCTAAACGAATAGACCTCTATTGATGCGGTTTTTTTGTGTTCGAAAGCTGACGTTATTTCATAGTTATAATTTACGAATATTTGTTCAGGCGTTCACAGAGCATCAGCTTATAATATGTTAGGGGTTGCTCTAAAAGTTAAATTTTTTGTTATGTATTTTTACGTTTATCAGTGAAAAGTAATATTATAAAAACTTTTAAGAGATATTACAGGATATCGAATGTACTGTAAAAATTATAGTAACTAACCATAATCATATGGATAAACTTTTCTTTTTTTTGTTATAGGAACAACCAAAATGCCACGTACTTATAAGCCTGATCCTAGAGCTAAAAGATACCGAATATATGATGAAGATCAACTAAAAGAAGCCGTCGAAGCCTATCAAACTGGCAAATTATCCTATAAGGTTGTGGCAGATAAATACAAAATAGACAAATCTGTTCAGTGTGAAACGTTCTTACTCAATAATAAGTAGATTACAATTAGAACTATGTTCGCATCCAGGTAAACAATTAAAGGTTCTGTTCTAATAATGAGACTGATTTTTTATTAATAAACAGTAACTAACTTTGATTTCTTGTTTTTTTTTACTTAACTCTACCTACCCTCTCATCTTTATCCATAATTCTTGTACAACTAATTTTTGGAAAGTGACAGCCCTGGCGATTTTTTCTATTCGCCCCATATGTCGTTTCTATTGACCCCAATTGCGGGTAAATAGAAATCTAACATATTTTTTGCATTTTACTATGAAATCAAAGCAATATCTATATATTTTATGATAGGATAGTATCAATTGAACTCCGAGACAAAACCATGTCTATCCACCCCATTTTACGGTATATTTTTTTATCCCTTGGATAGCGTTACTTAGAGATGGTGAAATAGGCACTTAGAGTTAATCTACAATAACTTGCTGCACGGTAGGTATACCGACAGGACGGTAGCCTATACAATGCAACTATATCTTATGCGATAGTTACCATACCAGTGCTACCATGCAGATCAGCTTAGGCTGACCGCACTGGTATGGTTACTTAGGTTCAAGCTGAGCTTTGTCAAAGGCGCTGGATCGATGGAGCTCTGTATGTAACCGAAGCTCACAAGATGTCTTGATTTAAGTGTGGAATAAAATAATTTTACCTGCTTAGCGCATTTTCTGTCTTTGGCTAATGCATCCTTTGAGCGCACATCATAATTTTATGACAGTAAATAAAAAAGCTAGTTTAAAAATGTATTAGGCTTATTTATTTAATTTTACAGTAAAAAAATCTCGTGTCTAATGTACTAATTAATTAAATTCCATTTTGGATTAAACAGTTGTAGATATCAAATACTATTATTTTTTTTATAGATCTGTATCAACGTAATTTTGTTTTTTGAGGTGTTTTAATATAGTTTTAAAAGATTTGTTTCGATCGAGGAGACGCCTAATCTTTTGATTTAATGTTTTTATCTTATTTCTTTGGTTTTTAATTATTATGTTTTTCTTTTTTATTTGATCCTCTAAACGACATTTCCTAGATATATCACATGATTCAAATGTTGTAGTTTTTGTTCCAAATTTTCCTGGTGGCTAAAACAAAAAAAAAACATATTTATTGTATAGATAATATAGAGCTTATAAAATAATATAGAGCGATAACAATTATTATAAAAGTTAGAATGTGCGTATCTAATAAACGCTGTCTGTATTATATTGGAATTGCACAATGATATGTGATGCCTTAAAAATTGACATATATTTTAATTGCATAAAAATTCTTAATTTTTTTATTAGTTGACTGTATACGTAGGTTAGGTATACATACTTGCTTAAAAGTTATGGGCGTGCTAAGAGGATCCAAAGGTACAAATGATGACGGCTCAGATTCAGGTGTTCCTTCTTCTTTAATTAGTGTTGTCTATAAAAAACAATTTTTATTATTATGTTATAGTACCTAATGATTATATGCAAAATAACAGATATGGTCGTAATTATAGAAAATGCCTAATACTCAGCCGTGCGTGCACACGTACTGAAGTGACGATGATATTGGTAATTATTTGCAAATCGTATACACATACTTGCGGTACTGTTATGGATGTATTTAAAGAATCCGGGAGTTGAAATGACGACGGCGGTTCAGAGGCAGTAGCCCAATCTCCTTCAAATATTGGCTGCGTCTTAAAAAAATAAAATAAAACACGATACTGCATATCCAATAATGTTGTAGAGGTTTATATGTATAAGAAAACGTTTGTACGTACTTGCCGTGTAGGTGATGTTGGGCTTGGTAAAACAGCAGGTTCAAATGATTGATAGCAGCACAGTTCTCGTACAGCAATAGAACTTTTTAATTCAGCAGGTTGTTCTTGCATTTTTGGTAATTTATACAACAGCTAAAATAAAAAAAAATGTGAAAATTTTGTCGAGTTAACTTAATATCTTGACGTAATTTTTGGCTAATGAAATTAGTCATCAGCTGACCAGTTTGTAGACTTTGTAGAGTTTACTACGGTTACCCCAATGTTATCTATCGGAAGGTTTCGTTGTCCACCAATTATCGCTTACCTACTTATGTTTTAAATACAAAATATTATTGTATTGTAATTATAAGTCTGTCAGATAGCCAATAAAAAATATAATTCCTACTATTTACTTACCAGTTTTGGCACCGCGTAAGTTACCACGCGCCGAATTCCATTTTTAGTAATGTACAAGTCATTGGGATCAAAATGTATACTACATACTACACTAGCTGCGGATGGTATCCAATCATGTTGACTCCTGCAATTCCTGATTATCTCACACCAATCATTTTTCCAATCTAAATCATTTTTTGGAAACCTAAAACAAATTATAATTTAAAATAGTGAAAAACCACCAATGTTTCGGGTAAATTACCCATTTTTTTATAGCAATTCCATAATGTATGTTGAGTTACTACTGCAAAACTGGTAGGTACTTATTTCTAAATGTAAATCTTACCTATGAAAAGTAATTCCTTGCCCTTTTTTATGGTTTGTAGTGTTATTTTTACACCACCTTACAACGCAAGACGGCATTTTGTGTCGTATCGTTTGACTGGTTTTCTCTGATGTGCTGTCACGCCCCGCGTAATGGACGGCGACCGACACGTAAGACGGCCGGGCCGGGCGGCGCAGGTGTTGTAAATGTGTGCGTGAGAAGTGAGTGAAAGAAAGGAAGGAAATTACATTTATTTGGTCAAGCACGTGTCGGACTACCAGTTCCGTTGTCAATACGTCTAATGGCAGCGGATCCAGGATTTCGCTTAGGGGGGTCAATTTAAAAATAGGGTTTCTTGGTCAAGTCATATGTCTATCATATCAAAGTAATTGATTTAATCACTCCAAAACCATTTTTTTTATTTTGTACGTTACCCCAATGTTATCTATCGGAAGGTTTCGTTGTCCACCAATTATCGCTTACCTACTTATGTTTTAAATACAAAATATTATTGTATTGTAATTATAAGTCTGTCAGATAGCCAATAAAAAATATAATTCCTACTATTTACTTACCAGTTTTGGCACCGCGTAAGTTACCACGCGCCGAATTCCATTTTTAGTAATGTACAAGTCATTGGGATCAAAATGTATACTACATACTACACTAGCTGCGGATGGTATCCAATCATGTTGACTCCTGCAATTCCTGATTATCTCACACCAATCATTTTTCCAATCTAAATCATTTTTTGGAAACCTAAAACAAATTATAATTTAAAATAGTGAAAAACCACCAATGTTTCGGGTAAATTACCCATTTTTTTATAGCAATTCCATAATGTATGTTGAGTTACTACTGCAAAACTGGTAGGTACTTATTTCTAAATGTAAATCTTACCTATGAAAAGTAATTCCTTGCCCTTTTTTATGGTTTGTAGTGTTATTTTTACACCACCTTACAACGCAAGACGGCATTTTGTGTCGTATCGTTTGACTGGTTTTCTCTGATGTGCTGTCACGCCCCGCGTAATGGACGGCGACCGACACGTAAGACGGCCGGGCCGGGCGGCGCAGGTGTTGTAAATGTGTGCGTGAGAAGTGAGTGAAAGAAAGGAAGGAAATTACATTTATTTGGTCAAGCACGTGTCGGACTACCAGTTCCGTTGTCAATACGTCTAATGGCAGCGGATCCAGGATTTCGCTTAGGGGGGTCAATTTAAAAATAGGGTTTCTTGGTCAAGTCATATGTCTATCATATCAAAGTAATTGATTTAATCACTCCAAAACCATTTTTTTTATTTTGTACAGTTTTAGAGTTATAAAAATGTCGGAAAAATACCGTCCCCCCCTCCCATAAGTACATACTCGTATCTCTGAAGCTTGCAAAGTGAAAAATCTGAAATTAATAGGTATGATTGATAGATTATGTCATAAAAGTTTTGTTGGTTTAAGGCTCGGACTATATGACATCCGGGTCTCCCCGATCCGAAAATAAAACCAAATTCGGTATGCTATCGACTACACAAGGTCCGATTGATGAATCAGGAGAAAAATTCCCTCAGTCGACCAGAGTTGCAAGTTCGGCCTCTAGGGGGCCGATTATCGGCCTTTGGGAACCTGTGTCGGCCTTTGGGAACCTATGTCGGCCCTTGGCAGCCTTTTTGTGCCGTTTACCCGCAGCAGTTTTTCAGTTAAAAAATAAAGCCGGAAATCGCCAATTTATAAATGTGGGTAGGGAGAAAGCAATATCGAAATATCTTAACCTCCACTGCAAAAAAAAGGTGTTATGAGTTTAAAGTCTTTGTCTGTCCGTGTGTAAGAATTTGTATATTTGTAAATACTATTGTGGCTAGGAGGACAATTCCGAAATGTCTTAACCTCCGCTGCAGAAAGAAGGTGTTGTGTTTAAAGTATTTGTGTATCGTATGTAAGATTTTATATGTTTGTACATTACTATGTGGGTAGTAGGGTAGAAAGCAATATCGAAATATATTAACCTCTGCTTCAAAAAGAAGGTATTATGAGTCTTTGTCTGTCCGTGTGTAAGAATTTGTATTTTGTAAATGCCATTATGGGTAAAAGGGGCAATTCCAAAATGTCTTAACCTCCATTGTATTGTATTGTAATATATCCAAATTAACTTGGGCAAATCGGCGTTGTATTACAAATACAAAATATTTTATTTACCGAAAAATTACATTTACCTACATTAAAATTTACTGGTGGTCTCCGCAGTAGGACTTGCCTGTATCGCGGGAGGCCGGTTTACAATCAGAGTTTAACTTTTGTTGCATACCTACCTATACAGGGTTACAGGAAAAATCGTGCTAGATCCGTTAAGGGCGTGGAGTACCCATAATTTCTGACTTATTTCACTATGAAACACTCTACCCTAAACTTAACCCTTTTCGAGATATTCGACTTTTAATTTTTTTATTGAAAATTGGCGATTTTTAGGCTACTAAATTTATTTTTGTTTATTTTGTGTATCTTATTATTATTATTATTGCATTTTTACATGTGTAATAAGATGCTTTAGGACGTCTATCATTAAAATAGTGCATAAGTTAATTGAATAGACCGTAGTAGACAAGTGAAAGTTAAGAAATAAAAAAAAATATTAGAAAGTTTATTTTTCTCTAAGGGATATCTAAAAAAAATATTATGGCAATTGTTCGGCAGATGTTTTTTAAAATATCTACGTTTCATCAGCTATCTAACGAGGTATAATAATCTAGGGTTTTATTCAAATGCATTGAAAAAAATTTAGTTTTATAGGCGACAGTGGAGAAGAAAATTTATACTTAGCCCTAAAAAGTAAAATAAAATAATAGGTAAGCATGAAATGTCATTTATTAAAGATTTTCACACAACTTTTTCTTATTCTACAGTTCATGTTCAACATGGCCGCCTCTATTTCTGATACATTGTCGCATCCTTCTACGGAGACCAGTCTTTACTACTCCAGTGGTTAACGTGGTCCTCATTTTATTGGCTGCATCCACAATCCTTTCTCGTAAGTCTTCCACAGACGAAACTGGATTCGGCTCGCTGTACACAAGACTTTTCATGCACCGCCACACGTGAAAATCCATGGGGGTTAGGTCCGGACTTCTTGCTAGCCATGGCAACGGTCCACCTCGTCCTATCCATTTGTTTGGATAATTTGTGTCCAGCCAGTCTCTGACACTTCTCCTGAAATGGGCAGGGCAGCCATCGTGTTGGAACCACATGTCCCTGATCAGGTTGAGTGGCAGATCATCCAGCAAATCACTTAAGTCTGCTCTCAGGAAATTTTCGTAGCTTTCCCCATTTAGATTATCCGGGAGAAAGTAAGGTCCAATCAAATGATTGGAGATAATGCCCATCCACACATTCACGCTGAATCTTCGTTGGGACCCCTTCACTCTTTTCTTATTGGGATTCCTTAGCTCTTTTGGGGCCCAGTAATGGGCGTTGTGATAGTTAGTTATGCCATCTTTATCAAATTTGGACTCATCCGTCCACAAGATATTTCTTAGAAAATCTGGGTCTTCTACGTCCCAACTACTTTTTTTCCAAGAAATGTAATACAAACCCTAGATTGTTATACCTCGTTAGATAGCTGATGAAACGTAGATATTTTAAAAAACATCTGCCGAACCATTGCCATAATATTTTTTTTAGATATCCCTTAGAGAAAAATAAACTTTCTAATATTTTTTTTTATTTCTTAACTTTCACTTGTCTACTACGGTCTATTCAATTAACTTATGCACTATTTTAATGATTGACGTCCTAAAGCATCTTATTACACATGTAAAAATGCAATAATAATAATAATAAGATACACAAAATAAACAAAAATAAATTTAGTAGCATAAAAATCGGCAATTTTCAATAAAAAAATTAAAAGTCGAATATCTCGAAAAGGGTTAAGTTTAGGGTAGGGTGTTTCATAGTGAAATAAGTCAGAAATGATGGGTACTCCACGCCCTTAACGGATCTAGCACGATTTTTCCTGTAACCCTGTATATAAAATTTCACGATAATCGAATCAACGCCAACGCTTCGATAGTTATCCTTGGACAAACATACATACAACGCCGATTTGCCCAAGTTGATTTGGAGATCTCGCTTCGCTCGATCAAATATAATTTCATATAACGTTTATTTCAACAATGTGCACACACAAAATATTTTTACAAGACCCATATCTATAAAATATTGGTGCCTTTTTTCGAACTAGGCGTAACGACACGTATTTACAATCACAATATCGTATTGTCAATTGATTGTCTTGTCAATGTCGAGCAATTATCAAAAGATTTGTTTGCTTTTTGGATAGGAGCGTGATAGGAGTGATCCCAACTTAGCAAGACAACACCCTTGTCTATAGCACTGTGCTACGCCTACTGGAGAGACATTCGGAACGTGCCTATAATCTGCCGCACTATCCGCTGTATAGATGCTGCCGACGCGCCGCTAGACTTGGCTTGGCTTCAACTACGCAAATACCTTTATGTCACCAAGTGTGGCACGCGAATAAGATACCTACTCTTATAAAACCAACACTGCATTGCAGAGTGCAAATTGATGGCCTATGTTTAGCAGTGGACATTTTATGGCTGATGATTAATTATGTTGATTATTGATAGATAGTTCATTGATGAAAGAACCACAAATGCACTTTCGCATTTTTTGTACCTAATATTAATTTATTGTGAATTATGAAATGGGCAAACTGTTGTAGTATGAGCTGTAAGAGCGAGACGGCGCGCCACGTCGCATCCTCGGATAGACGTGTCCCGCATGCACAAAACCTCAAGCACACGTCCGTCGCCTTAAACGCTGGAGGAGAGAGGGTGCCACATCAAGTTTCTGCCCCGGTTAGGAAAAATTCTAGATCCGGTGCTGCGGAAGCCTTGGTGCGCGAGTCTTATTCTTACTTGACCGCTCTTGTTTTTTATATCGTGTACTGAACATCCATCCCGCTGCTGGTCCCGCCATGCGCCATACTATTTTCTTTTAAATTGAGATTAACATTGGGATGGGAATATTTTCTTTTCTTTAGTACTTCTCAGAGTAAATTAAATTATAGTTGGTTATAAGATCTATATTTAATACGGATCAAACCGTCATGCATTTTTGTTCCTGATGTATAAGTTAGGGTCGGTCTCTATAAAAATGCAAAGTTATGGTCAAATAACTAATAAAACTCTTGTGTCCCTGTTATCATATTTTTATTTTATTTTGTAATAGGTAGAATAGTGGACATTACAAATGATTTTAAATCACTATCAGATGGAGCTGGCGGAACGCTAGAACAAACAAAAAACTAAGCCTTTACCACAAATCTTATGGCGCCTCTACACGTACGTTCATGCTCGATGAACAAATATAATCTTGCTCGACGTTTTGTGAGCATTTCGGCTCGACTTCCAACATTAAAGCCGGCTCGCATAACGATCCCTAAACGTGATTAGCGGCTAAACATGTTTAAATTTAACTTATTTGTATATGAGGGCATTCCATTTTCGATTTTAAAAGAAAAAAAATAGTTCCAACTAACGTAATAGATGGCGCTGGAGATGCACCGCCAAAAATATGGTTTTTATGCCAAAACTCTCTAAAGACACAATATGAAAATTTGTTTAAAACAATCTCACTTCGTCGGTTAAACATACACGTTAAACTAACGTACAAGTTCCTCGGAAAATAATTTTGACACTGCAATTGACATTGACAGTTCACTTTCCTTTGATAATCAGAGCATGATAGTGCAACGCCATCTGATAGCAGTTAAAAAAACATGGTCGTGGAAACCCATCATTGACAACTCTCTAAATAATATTTATGCACTTATCACATTTACGGATCGATGTGCAAGTCGAGCATGTACGCACGTGAGGACTTACCATTCAATTCAATATAAATAGAGATGTTATATACCTGGTGGCATCTAACAAAGTTGGATGGTGGATGTACATGCTGCAGTGCCCGGACAGGTTTAATGAGTTGCATAGATCATTTAACATTACAGCAAAATCCTACTAATATTATAAACGCGAAAGTTTTTATGGATGTATGTGTGGATGTTTGTTACTCTTTCACGTCGTAACGGCTGAACCGATTTGGTGTGTAAGTAGATTATAACCTGGATTAAGACATAGGCTACTTTTTGTTGACAAACCACGCGTGCGAAGCCGCTGGCGGAAGAATAGAATAATTCTTTATTGTAATCCAGGAATACTTAAAAAACTAATTTAAGCTAAATAAAGTACAATGGGCGGCCTTCTCGCTAAAAGCGATTTCTTCCAGGCAACAGGCGGAAGCTAGTTATTCTATAAGTATCGTATGTTTAAGGTATGCCCACCAAAAATCATCCTATGTGAACCATCAGATTTAACTAGGAAGTAAGGAAGTACCATGCATTCACTTTGTTATATTATTTATTAATTCTCTCCTGTCTCATTTTTTTTTTATTGTGTATAATTGTGTTCATTTAAGGGTTCGCGTCTGCTTCTTGTGTACAGTTTATGTGAATAAAATAAATAAATATTGCTGGACATTTCACACAGCGCTATCTAGGCCCAAACTAAGCTTAGCTAATAAATGTCTTCTTTTTTCTTTCTCATTTAAATTAGTTAAAATAAGGGGCAAGTGTCTAGTTGTCCTATAAGAGTAAGTACCCATGGTACCTTTTAAAAGAGAGCTTCTGGCAAAGCTTTTTAAACACGAAAACATAAGCTAAAAGTACTTTTCAAAGTTTTCTAACTGCGAAATACATACAAAAATATAGCAGATTTATCTACAAATACATAAAAATGTACAACTTTTATAATCACAAAATATATTAATGTCTCATATAACAGCCATTCATCACCTAGTTATCATCACAATTTATTTTCAAAAGGGGCAATCAGTTATATGCATTTCCAATTCCTCTAGGTGACTAAAGGTTGGAGATTCTGTTGTTAACTAACTAAAATTTCGTAAAATACAAAAGTTTTTATTTCGATATCGCTAAATACTAAATAATATACCAAAAGTAGTTAAGTAAGCAAAAAAATGGTGCTGACTATCGCACACGTACACAAGTATAACATAAATTTTCATCACGAATGCGAGGAAATTAAGTAGTCCTTTTAACTTTCATCCCTAGGGCCGTAAAACGCATTTACGGAGCCGCTGTCGAGTTTACAAAGACCAACTTTCAGTGTGTTGAAAAATAACTAAATCGGTCAGGTACCGTCCACAACCATACACCGTATTGGCGTGATCCTTAACGGGTTAATTTTTTAAATGCATGGATGCATATGGTCTATAGCGCAAACGAAATAAACGCGTTCGCATTTTACGAAATTTTAGTTAACAACAGAATAGCCACCATTATATTAATTACAAGATTTTATTATAATTTCAATACAGTATTATACTCACTTTATTAGGTACATTACATAAAACTGATTCTTCTAAGGTCATCATATTATATGATAATATAACAGAGTTTTAAGGTTTTGTATAATTCATATTACAGATCAAACATCATTTTAATAGTGTTTTTGATAAACTTATCAAATAAATAATGATAAAAAAACGGAATCAACACTTTTACATAATATTAAATATATCTTATAGTTAGGTTAGGTTCTTTCTACCTGTCATTGTCATTAATTCATGAACTCAAAAAAACATTCCATTCTACAAAATTATGTAAGGGTAGTTTAACATTTATGAACTTCATTTAGGGTATATTATGTATGTGGATACTTTGAGTGACTTCATATATCCGCTTCGTACTTTAAGACTTATAAGTACAAGAAGTTTGACTTAGCATTTATACCTAAAACAGAAATTTTCTCAAAAATAGTTGATTTTTAAAGTGCTTCAATAAAAACCATAAAAAATCATAATGTCGTACAAATCATTCTTCGTGTAAAGACCCCCTTTTGATACATATTTCGGACACCTTGTATAGGAAATATAGATTAAAAAATCTAAATAATATTGAGAACTTAGAAAATCTCTCTGAAATGCAAATTGTCCCTTTACAACCCCAGAATGTTTTTTAGTCACAGATCATTCATGAACAAGATATACATATAATATGCCTGTGTTTATTTTACTAACTCAAGTATAAGTTCAAAATTAAAAGGAAATCCCGACTCAAAAAACGTGTAGTAAATTTCCATGAATGAACTGATGTTAGTAAAACTCGATAGATCGACTGACCAGGGGGCCAATTCCCGTAACTTAAAATAGTAAAATTCTAGTATCGATCTAGTCTCGTTATGATAAATGTCGTAAACGGAATTCACGTAACTGACAATACAATGGTATGAGTTGACTAGCATGCGATTATACACTTTATTTATATCAATATTGTAATATTAATGGAGCAGAATGCCAAAATATATTCAATTCATAATCCAATCTCATTTGGGTAAACTTTCGTTATTTTTATAATTGTACTAAAAGAATTGGCCCCTAATCTTCATCGAAAATAGCTCAGAAACGCACAGTTAACATAGCTTTTTATTAAAAAAAAACCGCATCCTAATCGGTCCATCCGTTTGGAAACTACGATGCCGCAGAATCATGCGTCAAATTTATAACACCCCTTTTGCATTGGGGTAAAAAAAATATAAAAAAAGATGGCACAACATTACTGTGACTGTAACTGACTACACTATTATTATGCCGTTTGAATAATATGTTTAACAATAAGTACATATTATTTTACATACTAGTTTTTTTTTATTTGCCATCTTTATATTGATTTTATAAACCTATTTTAGTTAACAAACTGTGTCACCTTCTGAGAATAGTCAAAAACTATTAATAATTAAAGACAAAACACACATTAGCAAAAACAAAAGGTTTTATAAAATCAATATGGATAAAAAGGTAAGAGACTTATTATTTAAAATAAGAGTTTTTAAACCCTAACCACAAAATAATTAAACACTGTTTAGCGCGTGTTTGAAATTTTAAACACGCGGTAAACAATTGTTTAACTTTTTTGTAGTAACAAGGTCTATCATTATTTAAAAAAAGTTTTTTTTTTGCCTGCAAATGCACTTCTCCTTAAAAGTATTGCAAAGGTATAACACCTGTTAAAAAAGAGTTAGGCTAACAGCCGATAAATGATAAGCTAAGTAGCTAATAAGTTGGAGGTCTGTAACCTTAGTTATTCTAATAACATTTATTTACATAATCCATTCACAGTACCATTGGTACCATTTCCATTCTCGATTATTGTTTTGTCGTCAGCCAAACTTAGTGAAGAAATTGATAGTTCTTCTTCATCTGAAAATCATAGATAACAAACTCTTATTTTAATTTTAATACACACACATTTTTTGTTTATACGGCTTAGCCAAGTTACATTCGATTAGCGATAACGCTAGTCGATAAGTCCGAAAATGTAGGGGATTTGACACATGCTATGGAAATATCACGTGATATATCGACCACAAACCTATGTAGAAATCGAATCGATTCGAAGCGAATGTAACTTGGCAACGGGCCCTGATGGTAGAACAAGCATTTGACCCACCTGATGTTGAGTGGTAACCTCGCCTATAACAAATTATTGCCTCGTAGGTTACGTAGCTTAGAAACGTGCCCTACGATGCACTTCCCTGCGTTTATCAACATGACGCATACAGGCGTAAAGCCTCATGTGCCTGTAATTTCACCGGCAAGCACACCCTTCAAACCAATACACGGCAATGCTGTTTGGCGGCAGAAAATCCCCGGGCGAGCCGTTTCACAAGTAAATATACTACTTATTTTCTATTTAACCTGTTTTAGCACTTGTCGACCCACTGCTGGACATAGTGGGCATAACCCTCTTTCTGTTTTTGCCATTCAACAGAACCTTGTTTTTGTATAAAAATAAACCATTTAGTTATCAGAGTAAGAATCACACATGACTGCATAATAAAAATAAAATAAATATTGCTGGACATTTCACACAACGCTATCTAGTCCCAAACTAAGCAGAGCTAAATACATACCTATAACTTTATAGAAAAACATCCAGATCCGGAACAAATATCTGTATATCATGCAAACATTTTTTCCACTGTGGGAATCAAACCCGTTACCTCCAGCATCTCAGCAGGCTATTCGCCCACTGCGTCATGGAGGTCGCCGATACTTATTCGTGTTACGGATTTCATTGCGCATTTAAAATTAGTTCGAATGTTTTTAAGCCCCATAGCATAAGAGCCAGATAAAAAAAAACATTCAGATTTTATAAAAGATTTGTTATGTGCTTACCAGAGCTGACATCAGATTGGTTCCTAGGACTGAGGCGGCACCCTTTGCTTAAATAAGACTTCAGTTTCCCCTGCGATGCTAAAATGAGTCTGTAAGAGAAAAAACACAAAATATTACTAACTAATAAATAATAAGGTCAGACAAGACAACAAAAATGGGGTGTGGCTGTATCATGGACACGGCCGTGTGTTGTACGTGAATACGCGTACGTAACAGGTAATATTTTCTATATAAAATACACTGTTTTAGGTATGTTATGAATTTTTTTTAACAAAAATCTCGAAACGCAGCAAAATGATCTGAAAATGGCGGCGCTTCCCCCACCGCGCGCGATGCGTCACAGTCCTCACTTTGTAACGTGTAAATTTTATACACGCTACATTCTCTAAATTAATTAACATTTTACATACCATACAAGCAAATACCACAGAACACGACATCTAGCGACATGGCGGCGCATTATCACATCACGATCTCACACATCAAGACATCTTTTTCTAGTACTCTTATCGTAGTTCGCCATGTGTGCGGTAGATGGCGTTGTAAAACACTGTACAGAATGTGGCCATAAACAATACTTTATTTTGACTGACGGATGGTAATTTCGTTTCTTGTCGATGGTATCACTAATTTTATTTGTTGCGTCATGCAATCAAAGAACGTGATTATTGAATTCAACGGTTACTAAAGATCGCGGGTTGGCTGCGCTTACTATAAAAGCCAACGCCCGTTTACTCTCAGCCTTTTTCCTCACCAGAAGACCACAGCAGAAACTTCTTTCTACTACATACAAAAGTTAACCTCTCAGTTTGCTGCGACAGTGTGTTTTATCTACTCTTTTCTTTTAAATTCTGTGCAACACGCTTCTAAATCTGGTAAGTAATAGTGCCTCGCCTATTCAATTATCATGTGTAATCCCCGTCTAATTCCGTTATCTTTAAATTAATTCGTATTTTTCTGTTCCCAAACAGGAAGTCGGTTTTTCTTTTCTTACCTACTTTCTTTGGGTTTTACCTCTCACTTCTCATCATCGCCTACGTGTTATCCAAGCCGTAAGAGGCTTGACGGTTCCTCCGCACGACCAGCTAAACCGCCACACTCCGGGAGCCTCGTCTTTTCTACGAGCCTACCGTCGCTAGCTCTGCACCACATCCTCTCTCCGGACTGGCGCCAGGAACGGTCGACGGAACATCATACTAGGTGCGTGTGGTATTTAATCCATACTTTTACCCGGGTTGAACCCCTAGGAACCCTATTATATTTTCTGACGCACTTCTCGTCAGACGTCAGG
Source organism: Philereme transversata (assembly GCA_963924445.1). Classification (NCBI taxonomy): domain Eukaryota; kingdom Metazoa; phylum Arthropoda; class Insecta; order Lepidoptera; family Geometridae; genus Philereme; species Philereme transversata. The sequence continues at coordinate 15,391,831 of OZ004353.1, forward strand.
AAATATTGTCAACCTCTGTTGCCTTGCCACAAGTATAAGAAAATATTGTATAGAACCTACCTGCTCTACCGATTTCAATGCATTGCATTGCATTAGCAGCCCCACGTTGGGCGCCAATGTAACAGTTTAAAATTAATAGAGAGATATGTATGTACCAGTTAAAATAAAAGAGAAAGAAATAAAAGAGAGTTATGGTTTGATTCATATATTAATTATAAAAGAAATCGGTAGAGCAGGTAGGTTCTGTACAATATTTTCTTATACTTGTGGCAAGGCAACAGAGGTTGACAATATTTCCTTGGTTTATCGATGGTAGGCAGTTAAAAACTAGAGATTACAATAAACACGTGGTAATTATAGAGGGTATGATTGTTACAGTTAAATAAGTAAAATGGGCGCCATCTGACGAGAAGTGCGTCAGAAAATATAATAGAGTTCCTAGGGGTTCAACCCGGGTAAAAGTATGGATTAAATACCACACGCACCTAGTATGATGTTCCGTCGACCGTTCCTGGCGCCAGTCCGGAGAGAGGATGTGGTGCAGAGCTAGCGACGGTAGGCTCGTAGAAAAGACGAGGCTCCCGGAGTGTGGCGGTTTAGCTGGTCGTGCGGAGGAACCGTCAAGCCTCTTACGGCTTGGATAACACGTAGGCGATGATGAGAAGTGAGAGGTAAAACCCAAAGAAAGTAGGTAAGAAAAGAAAAACCGACTTCCTGTTTGGGAACAGAAAAATACGAATTAATTTAAAGATAACGGAATTAGACGGGGATTACACATGATAATTGAATAGGCGAGGCACTATTACTTACCAGATTTAGAAGCGTGTTGCACAGAATTTAAAAGAAAAGAGTAGATAAAACACACTGTCGCAGCAAACTGAGAGGTTAACTTTTGTATGTAGTAAAAAGAAGTTTCTGCTGTGGTCTTCTGGTGAGGAAAAGGCTGAGGATAAACGGGCGTTGGCTTTTATAGTAAGCGCAGCCAACCCGCGATATTTAGTAACCGTTGAATTCAATAATCACGTTCTTTGATTGCATGACGCAACAAATAAAATTAGTGATACCATCGACAAGAAACGAAATTACCATCCGTCAGTCAAAATAAAGTATTGTTTATGGCCACATTCTGTACAGTGTTTTACAACGCCATCTACCGCACACATGGCGAACTACGATAAGAGTACTAGAAAAAGATGTCTTGATGTGTGATATCGTGATGTGATAATGCGCCGCCATGTCGCTAGATGTCGTGTTCTGTGGTATTTGCTTGTATGGTATGTAAAATGTTAATTAATTTAGAGAATGTAGCGTGTATAAAATTTACACGTTACAACTTAGCATAACGAATTCATTGATCGTTTAGCTATCCAGTGGTGTCATAAAATTGTAGATGGAGATGTTAAATATGTAGCTGCAATACTAAACTGTATCCCCTGATTTTGTTATCATTAGTTTTTTAAATTACCTCTAAGAGCAAGGTCACTCAACACATCCTAATTATATAATTCTACGGTTGGAGGAATAAGATTTATTATGCACTGCCGTCTCGCATTGGTGTATATTGTCCTTTTTAACCTGACGCCATCCATCCTACCTCCTTGATGTAACGGAGGCCTTTAGGACAGAATACGAACAGAAGTTAAGTTTAGTACAACGAGCGAAACAGCCGAAGCTTCGAACAAACTGCTAGCTTACTCCCGACAGCTTCGAGTTCTGAATCAATCGAATTTGATTCGAATCTAATGCCTTTTCGTACTCTTGAAATCGACACGAGCGCACGATCGTGCTGTGGCTCAAATCGGAACTAACTATGATCGTCTTCAGTCGCTAGGATCGAAAAATCCTTACTCCCCACTCTCGATGACAGCTATGTATCGAGTTGTAGGATCGAAGCTAGACGTCAAATGTTACGATAGCAAAATGGCTACTTTGTTTGGTTCGAGTGAGATTGTTTACTGTGATTTACTGTGATATTTCCTCAAATTCGTCGTAATTATGGCTCGCGTTGCGTTGTTTTTCAATGTTCTTGAAGAAGCGAACCGTATGGACATTCGGGTGAGAAGAAATATGCAAAGAATGATTCGCTACAACACCCGGGCATTGGAAATGGATTCTGAAGAATTTCGGAGAAATTATCGTTTGTCCAAGGAGTTATATGATGTGTTGGTAGAAGATTTAACACCGCTCATGAAGCAAACAATCAGACGAAGTGATATTTCTGTTCTTCTGCAAGGTGAATTTCTTCTAGGTTTTAAAAATAAATCGTATGTAAGTGTCTGTCTTCTATACATCTAATTGATTTTAAAACAATTGATTATCCAGGATACGCCGAATAAATGTCCGCGTATTTTCTATACAATCTTCATCTTCAATTGATTTAACAAAATAATTGTCTTTACAGATTTTGGTTGCATTGTCATTCTACGGTACTGGCAGCTACCAAAGAATAGTAGTAAGAAGAAATGGTATGGTAATGTCTCAACAGTCCGTATCAAAAGCTATAAGAGAAGTCACAGAGACATTTTAACAAAGTATATAAAGTTTCCCCAAACTGCTGAAGAAAGAAATGTTATTAAAAGAAAGTAAGTAGAAGACATTATTATGTGTGTGTGACAGCATGATTGTAATAATTTTTATTATATATTGTTCTTCTTTTACAGATTTTATGAAAAATTTCATATACCAAGTGTGGAAGGTTGCATTGATGGAACACATGTGGCCATCATTCGACCTACAGAGCATGAAGAAAGATATTTTAACAGGAAACATTATCATTCCAGGAATGTACAAATTGTAAGCTTACATTACCATTTTAAGTCCATGTACCTATGTGTACATATTTTCATTATCTAATTGTAATTATTCTCTTTTATTTTCAGATTTGTGACAGCAACATGAATATTTTAAGTGTAGATGCTACATTTGGGGGTGCCACCCATGATTCTTTTATATTTAATCAGCACCTAGTAAAGGCACATTTATTAGAATTAAAAAGTCGGGATGAAACTGTATATTTATTAGGTAAGTAAATTAAATTACAATAGCATACTAAAATCAATTATTGACCCGATAAGGATCATACCAATTCATTTTTGTATGGTTGTGGTGCCTGACCAATTACAGAGGTTTTTTTTATTATAGGTGATTCCGGGTATGCTCAGAGAGCATATATGATGACACCTGTTTTAAATGCAGAAGCTGGATCTCCTGAGGAGCATTACACGCAGAGACACTGCTCCGCCAGGAACACAGTAGAGCGTACAATAGGGCTTTTGAAAGCTAGATGGAGGTGTTTATTGCGTCACCGGGTGTTACACTACGATCCACAGAATGCAGCCAAAATAATAAACGCATGTTGCGTGTTGCTTTAATTGACTAAAATATAATTTGTTGTGTTAATTTACTACCTAATATGTATTTTATTATATATTTAATATTATTCGTTTAATTTCTATTTTCTAATGCTTGTGCGATCTTGTCACCGCATACAATTATAGCATTAGCCAAATTATCGACTGCCTGCACAAAGCCTTCCCCAACTGTCAGCATTAGCCACTTCAGCTTCCACTCTCCTTTCCTCTATTGTTATGAGCCGTTGTCGCTCTGTTTGGAGTTGGCTCTGCTGCAATCGCCTAGGTCTGCGTGGGCTACGTCTTGAGGCTGTAATCATAATGATAATATTCGTTAAGTTGGGATTCAATTGTCATCAACTTATTAATGTCATGCATTTTTATTTTGTTAAGTTTTGGTCAATTATAAAAATAATATTTCATAGGGTGTCTTTTTTGTGTAGATAATAGATAGATGAACACTTTATTGTACAAAACAAAAGAAATATACAATGGGTGATCTTATCGCTTAAAATTATTTCTTCCAGAATATAATTGTAGGTAACTTAAATTCTTTATTTTTCTCTAGATTTAATTTTGTTATTTCTTGTCTTTGTTTTAAATGTAGTGTATTAGAATTTTTCTGTATTGTTATAATTTAAGTGTAATAAACAAATATGAAAATTTAAATTTATACTTACTTACTGAGGTTACATACAAAACATCTAAAATATTATCATTTAATGAATAGGTTTATAAAAAATAGTTTGCTATTTCGTTTAATACTTACTGGAAGGAACTGACGATTGGCTAGCTGGTGGATGCACAGCTTGTGAGGTACTGGGTATGGGTCCCTCTATCTGAACCACTATATCTTCCTGTCTCAGTGGGTCTTCGGCCTATTAATTGATTAAATAATTAAAAATCGTGTTTTAACTTCATCAACACGCTTATTACAATCTAATATATAAAAATCTCGTGTCACGGTGTTTGTGGTCGCACTCCTTTGAAACGGGTCGACCGATTTTAATTTAGTTTTGTATATTTTGTAGGCATGAGAATAGCTCGCAAAGTATTTTTCACCCTCTCTTACCCCCACCCCCCATTTGTTAATCGTGATTTTAGTATATTTAAATGAACAACCACACTAATATTATAAATGCGAAAGTTTGGATGTTTGTTTGTTACTCAATCACGTCGAAACGACTGAACCGATTTCGATGAAATTTAGTATGTACGTAGATTATAACCTGGATTAACACAGAGGCTACTTTTTATCCCATAAATAAGTTCCATGGGATAAAAATGTGATGTCAAAGTTTCTATATGTATTTTTGCATCCCAGAACAACGCGGGCGAAGCCGCTGGCAATAGCTAGTACACATATAATATAACCGTCGTAGATTGACGTGAAGTCATTTACGTGAAGTGTCGCGTCACTTTGACAAGAGTGTTTTATATAGTTTTTATCCCGAAGTTCCCGCGGGAACGAGAAATTTCAAGCATGAGAAGCCGCGGGCGGGTCAGCGAGTTTTTTTAATATGAATAATTGAAACTTACTAAAGAAACAATTAGCGGGACACTCAACTCCTGGTCACCTTCTGCGAAGCTGGATCCTCCCATTACAAAAATTAACCTTTCATCTAATTCTGAGATAGGCTGCAGCCTATCTACTCCACCACCAGTCCGGGAAGCAGAAGCATTGCGTTGGGCCACTTGTTTTTTTAAAGCATATTTCTTATCAGCCCAAAACTGAAAACAACGTAATTTAAATAAATGTTAGAAAATCTATAAGTACTTATAAAAAGGTAAATGTTTTTTTGTAATCGCTGGAATTCCTGAACCGATTTCCCTCTTCACTGAGTAATATAAGCTTATTTTAAACGGGTATCACGCGTACGAAGCCGCAGGCGGAGGCTAGCAATGAATATGGGAATGATACAGGTATTATTTAATTTTAACCGGGCAAGTCAATACAGTATTATGCGTTCATTGGGATAGTTAAATATTTACATTATCTCAAGTGTTCCCTGAGTAGTGCTCTTACCTTGGCCCATGTTTTGGCGTCTTTCGTTGCGCCACCCAACGAATTTAATGTAAGAGTTACTTCGTCCCACTTTAATTTTGTTAGATGGCGAGCTTGAGCTGATTTTAGATGTCCTTTAGCAATTCCTGGATTGTCTTCAAGGAATTGCACCAACTTTTCCATCTGGGTATATGATGGACGAGACATACTTAATTGTTTAGATACACTGAAATGACACAAACATAATTTAGAAGCTCATCATCACACACTGTATGCACACTTAAATAATTAATTTCATTATAAAAGTTCAAATTAGTCTTGTACTTACACAGACTCATTCAAAAATAAATTAATTAACAAAATCTTTGTAGTGGCTGGCACACTTCTTGTAGCTACGAATATTTTGAAATTTGACGCCAACCGCGCTATATTTTTATGACATTGACACTTGACAGTTCATTGCACAGAATAAATATAGGCATAATTCGTTCTAATTGTTTGTCGTCACTCATTATTCCCAAAAAATATTATTAAATTTTATGTAATTTTTTAAGTTTTAGCTTGATAGTGTTACTAAAACAATGTCAAATTGTTTTGTAAGTGCGAAAATGACAGACAAGTAAAAATATCCAAGCGCTCAAAAGAATCTAACCAAAGACTGACGATGACGTAATCAGCCGGATACGCATAACGACACCGTTAGAACTCGAACTGGGAGTCGATCTTTGTTTTCGATTCGAATTGGTTCGGGAGTAAGATTTTGGATCGAGTTCGAATCAGAAACGAGTTCGAATCAAAAACAAAATCAGAATCGAATCACTTTGGGGAGTAAGCCTGCTGATCCGAGATCTTCTTACGCGCGCGTCTAAGTGCGCCTTTTAACCGACATAAAAAAAGAGGAATTTTTTTTATGTTTGTTACCTCAGAACTCCGTCATTTATCAACCGATTTGTAATTTTTTTTATTTGTTAGGATATACTTTTAAATGGGACCACCAATAGAAATTTCATCAAAATCGGTCTAGTCGTTTGTTTAAGTTGGATATATTTTTTTAAAAAAAGTTACTTGTTACTAAACTTGACTTCTGTTCCTATTTGACTTTAGGTTGATGACATCAGTTTTCCAGAATCCCCAGTACTTCAGCACATCTGTTGTGTAGAAGCATAGTCATAAATATTTAGCGTAATACCACGAAAAAAAATAAACACTGTTTAGCGCGTGTTTAAAAAAATCCTATACAAAAATTGCTAAGGAATTTTTTAAACACGCGTTAAACAGTTTATAACTTCTTAGTGGTAACAAGGCTATTATTTAATGTTTGTTTAAGAATGTTTAAGTTTTACAAAAAAAAAATTGGTCCAAAACATGAACCCCGCTGCGGCACTACAAAACATTAATATTATTATGCTTAGTTCTTACTATGTAGGTACCTATACCAATATCAAGTAAAAAGTACTATTAACCTGTGCATTCTGTTATTTATTTAGAAAAGCTTACCCTAAGAAAGGCGGGCTAGGTGAGAGAGGGCGCGACAGGTACTCCGGATGGAACTGAACAGCCACGTAGTAGGGATGGTTGTTGACGGTCGCCACTTCCATCCGGGTCTTAGTGTCGTCCTTGCCCACGAACCGGAGCCCGGCCGACTCCAGGCGTTCCACGTACTCCGGGTTCACTTCGTATCGGTGCCGGTGACGTTCTTCGATCACCTCCTTTTTGTATAATTGTGCTGAGAAAATAAAGTATTTGTGAGTTTATCATAAGGATTGCTTGACAACCTCTGTGGCGCAGTGGGCGAATAGCCTGAGTCGCAGGTTTGATTCCCACCAAGGAACTAATGTTTGTATGATCTCCAGATATTTGTACTGGGTGTGGTTGTTGCTCTATTTATTTTAAGTAAGTATCTAAAAAATTATATATAAAAAATAAATTTAGCTAAACTAAAATAAATAAAACCTTCAAATAATAATTAAATCTTACTTTCCTGCAGTCATGTTTGGTTAGTTAACAAACTAATTAAGCTTAGGAATGATAAAATGGCCAAAATCTATTTTCTAATCAGGTAGCTAATTTTAAGAATTTTCCACCTCGCCGTCTTTGAAGGCCGATTTTAGCCAAAGTAGCCCATTAAGTACTTCTTTTTTTTAATGATTATGAAAGCTGAGAGTCTGGAGAATTCTTAAGACTTATTTAAGAACCATGAAATCTCTTGTTAAGATTATTAATTTAAAGTTGAAAATTTAAGTCATAATTCACCGAATGTAATTTTTTGACTTTACACCAACATTTTCATAGTTTTGATCAAAGTCACGTAGCTGATTATTTTATGCATAAAAGAACTCATAAAAATTCAGTAGCAAAAAAAAATCTCAATAAAGGTTTCTACTCTTTTTTAAAGAATTTTTTAAGTTGTTCAAGTCAAAAATTTTCAAAAATTCGGAATAAAATTCATAAGTCGAAAACTATAAAAAAATCGCGGAACATACATGGGGGTGATTCGGGTACCCCAAGGGGTGTTCTATCTCTGGACTTTCGTTTGACACTATTTTTTGGGACAACCTGTATAAATCAATTGCTATTTGTTAGTCTCGCTAAAAATCAAGAACGGCTGAACCGATTTTGATGAAATTTTAGTGTGTTTGATTGGGTCCCTGGATGGTTTAGATTCACAATTGGACCCAGCAGGTGGCACTGTTCTCGAAATCTAGAAAATTGCGGACAAAGTCGCGGACATACAACTAGTATGGAATAAAAATAAAACAAGGCATACTCACATATCACACTTTCATCCAAATAAGTCTTCCTCTTCCCCAACCTCATAGTACCTCCCATATTTCCAGGATGATGTTCAGGCATATCTATGACCAGTTTGTCCTCGCATTGAGGGTCCACCTCTGTGCTGTTCGCGCCTTTCAGACCGAGCACGTTCCTGGAGAACTCTATAACCGCAGCTTGGAGTCCAAGGCAGATGCCGAGCATAGGTTTCTGTGTTTCACGGCACCACTGACACGCTTCTATTTTACCCTCCATGCCTCTTTGACCAAATCCTCCAGGTACTATTACACCGCTGAAATACAAAAGAACAATAAATGTAGCATTTATTACGAATTAAAAAAGCTGTGACACACACAACTAATGAACTGCAGACGAGTTGTAGCTGAATTAATCGACCACCTGTACACAAGAGGACTTGAACCAATGAATCATTACCTGGGGGCTAATTCACGTAATAAAATTAAAAAAAAATACTATGGGCGGCCCAAACGGGATCAGGATTATGCATTGAATATATTTTGGCATTCTGCTCCACTAATATTACAATATTAGCTTGATAGAAATACATAAATGTCCAGCATTATTGATTGCTGGACATTTCACACAGCGCTATCTAGCCCAAACTAAGCTTAGCTTGTACTATGCGAACCAGATAACTAATAGAATACTTATATACTTTTTATGTAAATACTTGCTTATAATATATAGAAAAACATCCAGACCCAGAACAAATATCTGTAGATCATGCAAACATTTGCTCCGCGGCGGGAATCGAACCCCATTCCGTGGCCCACTGCGCCACGGAAGAAATAAAGTGTATAATCGCATGCCAGTCAACTCATACCATTGTGTTGTCATTATGTGAATACCGTTTAGGACATTTAACATAACGAGACTAGATCGAAGCTAGAACTAAACTATTTTATGTTACGTGAATCGGCCTTCTGGTTCAAGTTCTCTGTGTGCACAGGTCACTCTCTATTGGTTCAATCAAATTTGTTAAACCAATGTTGCAAAACCAGATTTTAGCTAAACCAGAGATGGAAAAAAAATCATGTCTTATCAGTGACTCACACGCTCAATTTTGTATTGAGCGTGTGAGTTGTCTTAACGTATTTGTCCTTCATTTTCCATATGCTTTTATCTTACCAATGAGGATGGTCAGGTCGATAGTTTAAAAACTACTTACTCGCCCTTACAAAGATCCTGCCATGCCTTATGGTAGTTCACTGGATCATCAATCTTCATTTGCTTCTCGAGACTAACAGCTTCAATATAAGTCAGGTTCAGTTTGCATCCGGTAGCAATACACGCGTGCTGCAACGCCTTCGTGACACTCGCGTAACTGTCTTCTAGCTTCGTGTACTTGCCGACTAGAGCTATGTTCACCTCTTTACGGAGATTATCTACTCTTTTTGCGAGGTTACGCCATTTTTGCATAAATCTGTGGGTTAAAAAAATATTGTAACAATTGTATGTAATGTATGATATTTGTTCGCGAAAACTAGCGTACAATAAGGTCTTAAAACTAGGTTTGCCCTTTACGAGCATCGCAAACTACTGATTACTGAGGTCACTTATATACATACTATAAAAAAAATTCACAACAAAACCATAAATGAACATTTCAACATTTATGCACCTACGTTTACATGTTTACACGGATGTACTTAGTATACGGCTGTATCTACTGTTTTATCATCATCCACGATCCTGCGCTAGTCTCACCCACTGACGGCCCGCGACTGTTTACATCTTTTGTTTACTTCAGCCGAAATAAATATTGTTGTGCTTGTATAAAATGTAAATTTGTTATGTATTTAGTTAATGGTTAACGGAAATAAAAAATATAATAAATCCGGGATGAATGAAAAGGCGACAGGTTACAGGAAAAATGTGCGATCCTCGAATGCCCCTTAAACTTAAGGGGAAAATTTACAAGACGTTCATAAGACCTGTCGTAATGTATGATGATTCTGAGTGTTGGGCCACGAAAGGGACGGATGAAAGAAGAGTGCACGCGGCGGAAATGTGAATGTTGAGATGATGTGTGGGGTAACGAGAATGGATAAGATAAGGAATGAATATATTAGAGGAAGTTTAAAATTAGAGCCAGTGATAGAAAAATTGAGGTGGTATGGGCATGGCATGCGTAGGGAATAAAATCATGTGACTAAAAGAGTGTTAGATATGAGTGTGGATGGATATAGAAGTAGAGAAAGGCCGAAGAAGAGATGGATGGACTGTGTAAAGAATGATATGGGAAGGAGGGAAGTGACAACGGAGATGACACGGCTGATAGAGATGTGGATGAGGAATACATGTTGTGCCGACCCCGCGTAATGTGGAAAAAGGTCAGGAAGAAGAAGAGTATAAAATGACAATTTATGCTATTGACTGTAGTTACTAGTGAATTAGTGAGTAATTCAAAGTAACACTAATATTTATCGAGTCGAGTTCCATTTACTGCTGAAGCACACAGTATCTAACAAGTTCTCCCTTTTTTTGTTTATGTTTTACGTTTATAGGAGTACTGTTTGATTGTTTAATTTTTTTGTATTTCCTCTATTTTAAAATGTAACTGTATTGTATTTAAAGGGTGTCCCAACAAGAGCGCCGGATTTAAATTTGCCGCCATTTTGGTAATACGAGTTGTACGGTGATTTTTTTTGACAGTTGTTACGTACAGATCACGCGATTTAAGAATATGGAGATCTATTCAAACTAACAATGTTTAATTAGTGTAAAAACACATTATGTACAAAAATGGTGAAAGTTTTGCGAAAACAGTTAACCAATTACGTCAAGTTTTCGGTCGCAATTAATGCACCAAATGAAACGACCGTGAGGCGTTTAATTACAAAATTTGAGACCAAATTTACGCTGATGGATCAGAAAATTGTTGTTCGTCGTGGTCCTTGTCGGTCACTCGAAAATACAGCCACAGTAAGGGAATCTGTGGCTGAGAATCCAGATACTTCCATTCGGCATCGTGGTCAAGAATCAAACATTTCCAGAAGCACTATGCACCGAATTTTGGTAAAAGATCTGCATTTGCACACGTACAAGGTTCAATTGGTGCAAGAAATCAAGCCAAGGGACTATGCGCAGCACCGTGAATTTGCTGATTGGGTATTGGAACATTTATGCGTATTTTTCGAAGAAAATCGTTAAACGTACAATAACATTACATACAATAATTAAACGTTACTGGTTTGAATACTTCTCCATATTCTTAAATCGCGTGGTCTGTACGTGACCACTGTCAAAAAAATCACCGTATAACTCATATTAACAAAATGGCGGCAAATTTAAATCCGGCGCTTTTGTTGGGACACCCTTTATACTGTGTGCTAATGTAGTGAATAAATGATTGTCTATGTCTTATCAATCATGCTTGACCTACATCCAATATCTATACTCGGCGCGGCGAACCTTGATCCTTATGACACTGACAGCTAATGTCACCATATAACATTGTAGTGGCGTCACCATTAAATTGGGATCATATTGGGGGCGTCTAAAAATGCCATTTATAAATTTTACGTAGCTTTATACCATTAGTAATGATATTCCGTTGATATTTTTAACAATTCTTAACATTTACAAGAAGTTATCTCAATCTGAATTTATGTTTACGTCCTGCAAAACTTACGTCGTGTGACGTTTATCGACTAGGGCGGCAAGTATCGATAAAAAAATGTCGGTAATGGAAACGAGTGCACAATTTTTCGCAAATGATCGCGCGGGTTGCGTCGTAGTGACCGACCAAATAGTGTGGGTATATCTAAAAATATCCTATAATATTATAACCTACAATAACAAAATTTTTTCAGACAAAATAAATAAATGGGGAACATTCATTTTCATGATAAAATATATACTTACCTATATAGCAAAAACGTGTTTACCGGGTAAACATTATTAGAAAATAACAAGGTTGGAAACTTTCGTTTTACTTACCTACTTAGTCTATGCCAAAAATCTTAAATTAATACAATAACAACATAATGGACATTAAAAATGCACATTATAATATTTTTTAAAACATGTTTACCAACGTGGCTGAATGCAAGCCACGCCTTTGTCTAAAAAAAAAATTATCGACACGACCAAAGACACGACCCATCACTAACACGAACTGTTAGAGGGATCAAGGTTCGCGGCGCCGAGTTTTTTTTATAGGTTATTTATTTTTATAATTTACATTCAGCTAATTTGGCAGCCTAGCTTATCAGTTTTTATTGTATCATTCATTCTACTATTTGCACCATTTTCATACAAAAAACGATTTTTTTCTAAGGCGACTATTGCGAAAAATACTAGTAAAGCTTTTTTATTTAGGCCTTAGATACTGAACAATACTTATTGATCATCAAATATTAAATTAAGAGAGAACTTTGTAGCCTTTTTAAAGCTTATTACGCGCACAAGGAAGGATAAATTTGGCATAGTTAATATGGAGAAGAAAATGTGTTAAAAAAATGGATTACGGTCAAATTTTGACAATTGTGCATTGGCAACTAGTTGATCTTCAAACTATAAATATTGTAAAAACACTTACTTGCTAGGTCTAGGAATGGAAATGTTCAGCTGGAGTCTTTCATTCAAATATTGAACTACACCCTGGGACTCCATGAGTAGGGGAACATGGTAGACGGAGCTTAGGTCGTGAATACATATTACCTGTAATAAAAAAAAAAAATATGTAATTATTCCAGTGTCAGGTTCAACAGAATGTTATTATTTTATTTTAGGTAATACAGGAAAGTACAATACAATGCTTCACTAAGGCCTATAGAAATATATACCATAACCAAATATACATAAAAGCTTGAATAGATATTATGTAGTCTTCTTTATATTCTGTGTGTTGTAAGATATGTCTATGACGTGTAGATTACATGTGTTAATTAAAATTACTTTTCATTCTTTCTTAATTTAAAAAAACAGACAAATTTTACTGAAATCCTTAAACACAATGAACTGGCTGAGCCATCTATTTTATTTGCATTTTGAATACATTAGTTATGTTTTTGAGCAAGATTTTAAGAAGAAAATTACTAAGTGCCTATTTTACCATCCCTGTGCAAATACTATCCAGAAAAATCGACGTTTTTTGACGTCTATCGTCGTTTGTTTTGACATGAAAACAGATAATGAGAGATTATTTTCATCCATCAATTTAAGTTACTCGGGGGGGTCGTGAAATAGGCATACAGACTTATAAATAATTCTAACCAGTTATCCATACTAATATTGTTTATGTATATTGTTTATTTCGAAAGTAACTCTGTCTCTCTTTTGTTTCTGTCCGTTTGTTACGTATTCACAACTAATAGATAGATTATTCAGGATTGGGACTTAGGCTAATATGAGGATGTAGTTTTGAAATTGTGTCACTTTTTCTGAATGCATACAGATTAGGTATAAGTTTAATGAAGCAATAATTTCCGAATTAGTTGCATCGCAATTTTGTCAAAAAATAACACTTGTACTTAAATGGAAATGTTTTGTTACAAAATGAAGAATGCTCACCTGTTCTGGTCCAACATGACAGAAGTTGGATATTTTTTCTTTGACTGTATGGTTTATTGGTTTTTCTGAACGGCACAATATCAGATCAGGTGATAGACCAAGTCCCCTCAATTCTCTGACTGAAGACTGCGTTGGTTTTGTCTTGGGCTCACCAGTTGATTTTGGCTGTAAACCAAAACACAATGTCTGTAGTGTATTGTGATAAACTTGTAGTGGATATGGTAAAGTAAGGCATCAGCACAAAGTGGAAAGATTGGATATACCATTGGAATTAGAGACACATGAGCACAGATGAAGTTCTCTCTCTTCACCCGGAATTGGAACTGTCTGAACGCTTCCACAAATGACATGCTTTCAATATCACCGATGGTGCCCCCGAGTTCTACAATACACACTCTTGGAGGTGCACCATCAGGGGTCACCGGGATGTGGGCCACTCTCTGCACCCATTCTTGAATAGCATCAGTTATGTGAGGTATTACTGCAACGAGGAAATACAATTATAACTAGGTACAATGCTTCTCCTTATCTAACAATAAATTTAATTAGCAAGTAAAAGGATCTAGATGTACCTACTTTCTGTTTTAAATTGAATAGAGATCATTATAAGCTATTTTCAAATAAATTTAATTAAAGTATGTACAGTAGGACCTCTTTAATCCGAACCCCTACTAATCCGAACACCTCTGTAATCCGAACGCCCCTATCCCCGCCTGCTTTCACGCACCGTCTCGCAGGAATGCAACAGGAATTGGATTCTGAATGTACTGTATCCGATATCCTTAAGAAGATCAATATGAAAGACGCTGTTTTCTCCTTAGCTGAGTGTTGGCATTAGTTGAATATGAATATAATAAAAAAATCTTGGTCTCCCTTGTGGCCTCAATTAAACGTCAAAGAACATACAAACGATGGCTTTGAACCCGAAGACGACATTCCTTTAGCAGTTTTCGTTAATAGAGACTTTTCTGATGCTGAAATAAATGACTTCTTATTATGCAATGATGATCTAAATGAAACTGAACCTCTTACTGACGATGAAATAATAAGGCAAGTAACACAGGAATGTGACAGCACAAGTGAAGAAATGTCGCATGTTGAACCAGTAGCAAGCGTTTCCAATTCAAGCGCGATGTCTGCCTTAAATACATGTCTTGAATGGGCTGACCAAGTGGACATTCCTTTACCAGACAAAATGCTTTTACATAAATTACAAGACAATGCTTTTTATATGTCATTAAATAACTCCCGACAAACAAAAATAGTGGATTTCATTAAAAAAGTTTAATAAATATCGATTTCACAATATGTACATACTATTCGTTTTATTTCATAAAAAATATCCTATAAATTCTGTGTACTATAATCCGAACGCTCCACGAATCCGAACAGGGGGTAAATTTTCGGACTTCGGATTAAAGAGGTCATACTGTATGTACCTTAAATAATTGTGTTAAATTTATTTATATCAATTTAGAGCTTTCATATCATACCTTGCACAGTCTTGCCAAGATAATCCCCGCGACGCTCCCTCTCAATTACCTGCTGATAAATTTTACCAGTGGTAATATTGTTGTCTCTATGCAGGGTTATATCCAAGAAGCGCTCGTAATTACCAAGATCAAGGTCGACTTCACCTCCGTCATCTAACACGTAAACTTCACCTAGAAAAATATAAATATGTAGAGGGTGTCAAGAACCATGCATGCACACGATGCCCGGTCATTCACAATTCACAACGGTAAGGTTAGCGAAAGTTGCACTACTTACCATGCTCGTACGGAGAGAAAGTTCCTGCGTCGATATTGATGTACGGATCAATTTTGATTGAAGTCACATCTATTCCGCAGCTTTTTAGAATTGTGCCAAATGAACTAGCAATGACACCTTTCCCCACCCCGCTAATAACACCCCCAGTAACTAAAATGTACTTCATGTCTGACATTTTAGTATCGTTACAATCACTAATATTATGTACATGGATTTTACTTCAAATACCAATACTAAATATATATTTTACAAGACCACTTCGCAAAACGTCAATCACACGTGCTATGCTATTTGCTTTGCAAAATGCAAACGATCCGAACAAGTATTGCCACTTGCCAGATGTTTTTGCTGAGCGATCGTACGCGAGGAGAAAAATCGTAGATATTTTTTTAGTTATATTAAAAATAATGACCGGTGTTTACTTAATTCTTAACTAAATCTTATAAAATGTTGTACTATTCATCTAATTATGCGTTTCGGGTGTTGCTTCATAATTTTCACAGCACCCGAAACGTACTAAACATGCTGTTTTGTTATTATGTATACCACCACAGGATACTTACCAGGATGGTAAGGTTTTACAATATTTCACTTCAGAATTTGTTCAGCTTTTTTGTTGTTTTGTTCTCTTGTTTTTATTACGTGTTTATTGTACTTTAACGAGTGCTTGGCGGCATAACTTTTAAAATCTTAAAAAATTTTACAATCACGTATAATGTACTATGTATAATGTACCTACAATTTTGGTGTTACGATTGTAGTATATTAGTAAAAACGGTCAAAAAATCATACAATTTAAATCGTACATCTGGCAACACTGATCTGAACCAATCCGAACGACGCGCGCCATTTGCTAAAACAGTGATGTCCTTTCTGGCTTCTTTCTGGCCAGTTTCCACAGAATATCATTTTTTTTCTCTTTCTGGCGGAGACAGACCGTCACGGAAACTAAACGGTCTGTCCGACTAATCAAATTGTTTACTAATTGATAATTATGATTTGATAATTGTTGTTATCAAATCATTACTAAGTTTACAATCATATTACATGAGTGTCGGAATCCTTAGTTTTTAGGTGATGACAAAATCTAAGAGCCCAAGGATTTATGTATATTGCTTTACATATATATTGTATTGTATTTTATTTTTATATTCTATTTGTGTTTTACGTGTGTAGTTTTTTAAGTGATTTAAGAAGATTTAGATAATAAATACAAATACAAATGTTTTATTTCGATAACTTGTGTTTACAATATCTTAACTAGTAGTTGAAACCTCCTTTTAAGTAAATAATACCTGTATTAGGAGGTTTCGCTCTTCCGTAATATAAAAAAATAGACGTAGCTTAAGAAAAACATTTTACGTTTACAAAATCAAATACATATTCTAAAAAGCAATGAACTAAAATCCATTACTAACATTTTATATTTATATATACTTATTTTATCTTATATACATAGGTAATAGTGTACAATGAATAAGTGATAAAATAATAAGAAATATAAGATGAAGATATAAGGTGAAGATAATGTCTGTAATGTTATACTTTATATAATAAAATTTAACTTTGACTCAAATGCACAAAAACAAATCTATTCAATAATATCAAAAGTCAACAAAAGTCGCATCTTGGTCCCATCACTAGTTACGTTTATTATTTCATTCAATCATCCATTTCCTTCCGTTCCGATCAATCATTCATTCATTCATTCTAACAAAGTAAAGTGGTGATTTGTTGGTATTGGATTGCAAAATTTAGAAATTTCTCGTTTCTAACAAGATGCCGAAATATTATTGTGATTACTGTGATACATACTTGACCCACGATTCACCTAGCGTCCGAAAAACACATTGCACAGGAAGGAAACACAAAGATAATGTAAAGTTCTACTACCAGAAATGGATGGAAGAGCAAGCACAGCACCTCATTGACGCTACTACAGCAGCGTTCAAAGCTGGTAAAATTGCACAGAACCCGTTCGGATCCAAAGGAGCAGCGATTCCACCGCCATGGGACCCTTCTGTGATGGGTCCTGGCGGGCCAAGACCACCTGTCCCGCAACCCGGCGGACCACCAGGAATGCTACCACCGCCAAACATGGGCCCTGGAGGACCAATGCCACCCATGATGATGGGACCGCATGGACCAATGCCTCCCATGATGGGAATGAGACCGCCTATGATGGGACCGTTGATGGGTCAAATGGGTGGGATGGGACCAATGGGGCCTATGGGACCCATGGGCGGGATGAGACCAATGATGAATGGTCCCATGAAAAACTAATAGTGACTAAGTGGAGTGTGAGACTCATTATCAAAACATTGGTTAATGTGTGAAGTGAAGTCACATAGCTAGATGAAGATAAAAAAATCCTTGACTGTTTTATGAACGAATGAATACATCATTGTTTACTTGAGATAGTATTCTTTGGTGACAACATAAGTTCTTTTCATTTAATTTGTCATCATGTATGTACCTATCTACTAGTTTCAAGGTATATATGTTCCCTGACTTTCATAATTCCATGTAGCTCAAGTCATACATACAGAGAAAATATACTTAACTGAATGCATGTACTTGTCAATGGTAAATCTGACCTAGATATGTGGCAAATGACAAGCCCATAATAGGTAAGTAATTGTAAATAAATTTAATAAAATTTTAATCATTGTTTTTCTAGATGTCCCTTATCTAAGCAATAGATTACATCATCATTATCATCATAAATCAGCCATAGGACATTCACTACTGCACAATAATTATAGGCCTCGTAAAGATTACATATTGCTTGCCTATTAAAACGCAAGCAGGATTATCTAATGCGAGTTTTGTTACTTAAACCATAGCAAGTAATAGTAAAGTTGCTTGTGAAAGGGTTTGCGTGGGGAAGTACTACGACCATACCTATTTCTGGCGCCAAGCAGCATTGCTGTGTATTGGTTTGAAGGGTATTACACCAGTAAGCCTCAAGTGGATGGATGCAGGGCAGTGCATTGTTGGGCACGTTTCTTAGGTGCGTGACCTTTGAGTCAATACTTTGCTATAGGCGATGTTGCCCACATAACATCAGGAGGGCCATATGAAAGTTCCATCTCCAGGTAGTATAAATAAAAGAGGTAAGGTCTATTACTTACAGAATAAACAGATTGGTAATATTATAACAATTTAATGTGATCTTTCCATTTGTACATCTGTAAGTGATGAGGATCTTGAGTTTGTGGGCATAGCGGGAGCTGAAATATTATCACGGGTCGAGAATAAGATAACTATAAGATCAGCTATCAGCAACATTATAATAATCATTGGCAGCACACCATTCAGTATTAAACCGACTTCTGTTTTCATGGAATTTTGGAGATCTTGGAAAACTAATATAGATAGGGTGGTCTGTATGGAAGAACAAGTTACAATTGCGTAGATCTGCAGAAAGACTGAGGCCCGCTGTCGACGAATGGCTCCTATCACCATGACTCCCAGAAATATGTAAGTGGTAAACAGAGCAATAGGTGCCACAAGTGCATGGGAGATACTTATGGTTTTAGTGGTTCTTTCATTTATAAGATTCGCAGTGGTAGTGACCAAAGTGAAAATTCTCAGCCTTAGCGAGCAATGGTCAATGCTCATTGAAATTCCCTCACTTAAACTTGAGCCACACTTCATGGGTGGGTGGGTAGGTAGGTAGGTATGTACTTTGTAAAGATAGGCATAAAAAACTGCCCATTACAGAAAACGAGCGTTGTTTACAAAATTATTTGTATTGTCAAGTCTGACAGAGATTAGTGAGTGATGATAGCACTTCAATAAGACAAGACAGAATTTAGGTAGGTATCTACGTCAGTGTGGATTACGATCCGATCTCATTTACTCACAAACACAGGATTTTGAGTAGCTTCACGCGTGTCATTTATTTCTCTCATGCGTTGATTCTAGAGCATCCTGACAACGTGATTGTAAGATCATATCTGCAACATTATGGTAAGTCTAACTTTCGATCCGAAGGTTGCGGGATCGAATGCCAACCGTGCACCAATGTATTTTTCTACTCGTAATAACGTGCGCATTACATCGGTAAAAATCTAAGTGATATTATACACACGCTTGAAACGGTGAAGAAAAACATCGTGAATCAAGATGGCGGCGGCGGGCGGCGCAGCGACTGCTCGGCGATCACTTCGTTTTATGAATACTAGCTTGACCCGGTCGTGACAACGCACGCGTAGTTAGTCAATAAAACACTACCCTTCCTTCTGTGCAGTAGGGTAAAAAGTAGCATATGTCTCAATCCCGGTCACAATATACCTATATACCAAATTTCATTGCAATCGGTCCAGCCGTTTTGTCGTGTAAACGTAACATAGACAGTTACTTTCGAATTAAAATACTAGTGGTTCGTCCCGAACTGAGATCTCGCGAGTATACCATAAAAAAATGTATTCGTAATTGACCATCAAAACAGTGCCACGAAATAAATAACCAACTAACTTAACCTACAGTTTCATTCATATTACAGGTAACGGGAGTTACTCTTTTGGGGTACAAATTGCAGATATTCTGGATTTCAGACTTTTGCCTATATTTGTGATACTTAAGCTACACGCATACCAAATTACAGCACTGTGGGGTCACTGGTGTACTCTGTGAATTTTGTCAGTTTAGTTTTTATAAGGCAAATAGCTCAAAAACTACAAGAACTTTACTAAAAATAAAAATGGGGTCAAAATGTACCAATAAAGACATTTCATTTGAAGTCTCACTTGATCTAATACTCATTTTTTTTTACCCCTCGTGAACCCCAATATCTCAATAACCCTCCAAACATTTTTAGCTCATTTAGTCACACCAAAAAATTGTGCCATCACTACCTACCTATGTATCAAATTTCACGATGATCGGATCAACGCTTCGAAAGTTACTCGGACAAACAAACATACATACAACGCCGATTTGCCAAAGTTGATTTAGAGATCTCGCTTCGCGTGATCAATTAGTAAAGATTTCGATAGGTACCATTATTTAGTACATAAGACAACTATTCTTCTGGGGATAGTAACTAACTAGTTAGTCCTTGATGTAATCTTGAATGGATGGAATCCGTGATGATTACTTACCTAATAAATAATTTAAAATCAGAAATATTTCAACACATTTTAATAGTAATCCGAATAACTTAAAAACTTTAAAAAGTTCAAAATGCTACCACTTACATTTAATATAATGTATTCAATAAATACTTAATGCTAAATATTTTAAAACCAAGTAGTTTTAGAATAATACTAGATAAAAAAATTGGCCCCTTTTGAGCCTTGAAAAAAGAATGGAAATAATTTTGAGCTCGAATCGTACCATTTTTCAGAAAGAAAGTAGTTTGCACACTGGATTTTGGAAATTAAGTTTGTGCCTGCATAAATGGCTCTTCAAGCAATAAAAGACTAGATTAAAGCTTCTATAAAACTCATTGCCTTAATTACAATATATTATAATGAAAGTGAACTTTTTAAGCACCGCTTTGATTGAAGTAGGTACATCTACACCTTGTATTTTCTTAACTGAGTCTATCATAAAGCGGTTTCAAGTGTGGATGGCGATGTGTTACCTCTCTCTGGAGAACTTTTACTTCTCTGATTTCCTGACTGGCCAGCAGTCTGTGGAATTCTGAAAGAAGTCAATTTAGGAGGAGATGATTCGGGCGATGTGCTGAAAAATTCTGCTCTTTTCGCTTGTAATAATTCTGATCTTGTCAATCCATGTGATTTCATTTCTGCATTGAGAGGAAACACACCATGATCAACAGAATCTGGGAATTCATTCTCCATTTCTAACGTTTTCTCAGTTATCGGTATAAGGTTTCGCCTCGCACCGAAATGTTGGTTGGTGACGATAGGAACTGTTCTTGACGGTGGGTTCTTGGGTGAAGTGTCTATCTTCTCACCGGAACTATTTGAGTTTTCATCTTCATTGTAGGCTTCAGGAATGGGCGTCGACAAAACATCAGACCGTGGACTCGAGAACCTCCATTGTGATTTCGGTGAAAGTAAAATTTTGGGCATATTTTTGTGCTCTTTTATCAGGGCTCCAGTTCTTCCGGGAGAAGCCGGCTGAGGATTATGTTTGATAACTTTCCTCTGGGTGTAAGTTTTCGGTGATCCGCTCAAGTCTAAAATATTTACATGGGATCTGTTTCCTGGAGGCGTGCCTGGCTGTGTCTGGAGTTTTTCTTTAGAAATTTTTAATTGTTCAACCGCCGATAGTTTGTTGGATTTTGTTTGAGGATTCAGTGTATTGAGTTTAACACTATGTTGCAACAGAAGTTTTTTGAAATCGAGCCTTGAAGTTTGAGGCTGGGGACCATATCTATCGGCACATGTAGTCTCCTGTTTTTGAACACCGTAGGGGAAAGTAGGCACATTGGTGGGGAAGCTTTGTCTGTCAGCTGGTGACCAGCTCGCTCTATTTCTCGGATCTCCTAAGTACCCAGTTTCTGGATAACGTTGGGGGGTTTTACCATACAAAGATGTCTCAGAACCGACCGGGGACAGACTTATCGTGGACAACGCGGGAGATTCCGCTCTTTCGGGATCTTTTATATTCAGTTTCTTTTTGCTTTTATGGATCACGGCGTAAAGTTCTTCGTTGCTCATCGTTGATTTCACCGGCGATAGCAATCTGGAACTGAGATCAAGCACATTGTCTCTATTGGAGGGCGTTGATGACTTGAAGGAGGCTATTGATCGTGGATCAATCGGTGATATTCTTATAGAATCGTTTGTAGATGTGCTTCTGTGCGGTAGAGTGTGAGATTCAACAAATGCAGTTTTAGGTGGGTAGTTGAAAAATGTTCGTTGTTTCGAAGGGCTCGGGTGGGAAACGCTGGGTTCTGTCGTCCGTTTGGGAAGGGTCCAGAACTTTGGTTGTTCTCTTTGTGAGCCTGGCGTGTTGTCGTAGTTGACGACACCGTGTTTGCCGCGAAGGTGCGCGGTTTGGAGCCGGTGCAGGGTCGGGTTTATGGCGTTCAAGTCCACGGCAGGCCGGCTATCTGGAACCGGATGCTGTAGTGCGTTCAAACAGGGTTTGTCAGCACTGGAATGTCGATAGTCTGAAATCGTTGATAGAATTAATTAGAACAACTCCTACTATGGTACTTTTATAAGAATCTTATTTATTTTCTCCAATATTCTTAATTATTGTATTGAAATATTGGAAGCATACAAGAAAGCATTGCATGGCCATCTAATTAATACACTTAATAAAGAGTCATCATTATTTAAGTACGTACATAAATAATTTCATCTATTTTGAGCATCGCGAGATCTATTAATCATGGCGTGGCATCCCTTCTATTCCAAACACAACTATTAAATACACAAATACAAAAATAAGTACATAAACAGTAAACTAGTAAATCTAGATATAATAATACACAGTAGGTAAATAAAATAATTAAACAATGTTTTGTTAGCATACATTTAACATAACATTAAATAGGTATTAGTGCCTTGTTCTTCATAATTTTTGTAGTGCATGGTATTTTATTCTATTGTGTCTAGATAGTTTTGTTTAGTGTGCGTCTAATTGTATTCACCCATTTTAGTATAGAATCTATTTATTACCGTTAGTTGATCCTCGACAAGTCGACACCTCATGCATCCAGTCATGCCAAAAAAAGCAACACAAAACTTTACCTTGGAAGGACTTTACACAAAAGTCTCCGAAGCAACCTCCTTCACTGTGCAAAGCCATGGTAAGATGAGTGCAAATTAAGAGAAACTTTACACCTATTATGATAAAACACAAAACAGAAACGTTGGTTAAAGAAAGTTATGCTCATTTAAATCTAAAGTCGTGTTATGTTCACACGTCAGCTATTATGTTATTTCCTAGGCAAAGTGCGTTTGTTAACTGTGTAACCGTAAGTTATTTCGTATTATTCAGTGTAAATTGGAAATAGTGATAAGTATTTACATAATTAAAATTGCCTCATCAAATTATAGCATTCTAGAATTCAAGGTCTGTTCTCTTTTATTTCAACATATCAGTCATATAATGCAGGAACCAGAATTGATAGTGCAAGTAATTTACGCAAACAGAACTTGACTTCTACTGTACTTTGTTTAAAATTAATATGTACCTATGTCCAGTGCGATTCGCAATGAGTGAAGTGAAGGTGAAATTGAAAGGTGTGAAATGAAATAAGTGCGTTAATTCAAAATGATTCTTATAATACCTAATATTATTTACAAATAAAACATTGATATACAGAATAACACACCATGCACTCACAAACGTAAAAACTCATAAGCTGGTGCACGCTGCGGTGTAAAGCCACCATGCATTTATCAAACTCTAATAAAACATTGCATAAAATAAAATACTGACAAAACATCATCTCAGTAAGTGTTAAAGATAATTTCATTACTAATAGTAAAATAATTAAAAATCTATCACAGGAGTTACAAACAGGAAGACCTAATAAACTAAAAGTAGCTAACCACTAACATGGACGGCATCGTTACTAACTCTTAGCAAATACAAACTAAACTCACAACTCTGAGCAATTAATCATATCATAATTTTAGTCTGAAAAATTGAATTAACAAGAAAATAACGGTATGCTAAAGTTGAATTGAAAAGTCTTAAAATTATGATAGATGGAAGGCTACAGGTAAATGTAAGAATTTTAAAAAACAGCTACCATATTTCCGTGCCGTAGTCTGATTCAGAAATAGATAAAATTCTAGCCCGATGCTTAGAGCTATCGGCAGGTATGGTTACTCTAGTAGGAGAGAGAGGGCAAGATGGTGGCGAATGGAGAATGCAGACATTCTCAGGGTCAGATTCTAAAATCGCAGCCAGCATATCTAGAGACGTCTCCCTCGCATCCGGGATGATAGCGACTGTATGCCGCTTAGGTAATGGAGTAGTAAAGGGGCTGAGAGTCAAAGCGGATAATTTGGATTCGAAGTTATCATCTAAATAAGAACTGTTATTGTTCACACACTCGCAGTTATCTAAATCGTTAACATTTTTATGGCGTAGCTTGGGAGACACAGTCGGCGGATAGTTGATTTGATCGCGCAGTAAATCTGCCGCTATTTCGGCTTGAATCATCTCTAGAGAATCTACTTTTTTTGCGTTATTGCCGAAACTTTCGAGCTTTAATAGCTTTTTGATGGGCATCAGCGGAGAGTTTGCTAACTTGTAGCTATCACTGCGCTTAATTTTGGCGTGGATCGACTTATCAAGAACTTCGTTTGGGTCATTAGGATTTATTTCACCATTTGTGTCCCCGTTGTTTCTATGCGTAAACATTCTGAGGATTTCGGCGACTTTACTTCCTGATCTGTGTTCATGTTGACATTTGTTTTGTAACATTATAGGAGTTTGGAAGTTAGGGACAAATGGGGTGATTCCGTTCTCTACAAGGGTCATATCGATATCTGGGGATTGGGATTCGCTACAAATAATTTCGATAGTTTTTGAGCAACAATTCTTACCTGCTAATACGTCTTTCGTCGGAGACAAGCTGACACCCTCCGCATCGTGTATATTAACATAGGCACCCGTCCTAGTGATCGCTTCGACTACTCGCGGTAGGTCTTGTGACTTTTTACTAGTAATGGGTGATGGTTGTGTGTTTACGACGGATGTTTCGGTGACGGGTATTGCGGTTATAATAGTACTGGGCTTAGGCGATGGTAGAGCGATGTATTCAGTAGTGACAGGACCATCAGGTTCGAGCGGCGCTTTGATGATCATCTTTCCTAGCTGTGGAGAAGTAGGTTTACTAGATGGTGGAGGTGGTTCGTAGGGAAAATCAGTTTCATCAGTAACTTTAACAACGTTGGCCATTTCGCGTTGGATCACTGATGTTGTGGGTATATCTTGTACAAATGGTCCGGGTTCAAATGTAGTATGCGCTCCTTTTCTTCGCTTCAACGTATCTGACGAGTAAATTACTTGTCCTTGAGAATCTAGTGTTACTTTGGCGCCCTTTCTTTGAATTTCTTCTATTGCTGGTGAAGGTCGCTCGATCAATCCATGTTCAATGTAGTCTTTATTTTCATTTAAGCAATTTGGTAGTTCATTCAATGAAACGTATTCCGTCTCATGTAGCTTTCCTGAGAGCACTGTTTGCAAGTTTCTTCCAACTATGTCACTGTTTCCGTAAAGGCTCTTATTAAGAGATTGCTTCTGATTATTATTTTTAACGTCAGCGATGGTAACGTAATCACCAGCATCGTAGAAGCTGGGATCTGTTTCTGGCGTTTTGATCGTAGGAGATTTCTTACTAGACAGTTTATTTGGGAGCACTCCTTTTAACTTGCACATCAAGTCGTTAAACGGTCGTAATGACGTTTTCAAATTAATTTGACCCGGAAGCTTAGAGGCTGGTTTAGTTTCAGTTGCCTTGACGTCTTTCGGTTTATCGTCTGACGGTAGTTCTAATTTTGGTCTATTTATTATGCTATCTGCAGATTTTGTAAAATCTGGGCGTCTTGTTGTTTCAGATTCTTTACTAGCTTCGCTTTCGTCGTCAGAATTTGTCGGAGTAATGACACACATTGATGGTATTCTCGAACTATTTATGGTGGTTTTGTATCTTATTCTTTCTATCCTCTCTGTTCCTTCTAGGTCCGATGATTCAGAATAGTCTTGTTCGGAAAGACTGTTCTTTCCGTGTGCACTTGAGATGGAGTCTTCTATAGGAGAGCTTGAAGTATTATGCCCGGAGTCAGGCGAACTAGTTCCTGTGCTTTTCTTCGCACTTTCCAGTTCAGTCTCTGTATGTATTTCTGCAACAGCTGTAATCTCTCTATGATTTCCGACGTTTCTTGTTATTGTTATAGTAGACGGAGGTTGTTCATTAATTTCTGGAGCTGATTGATTATGGACTCGTTTATCTGGATACGAGAATCCAGGAGTATATCGCAAGCTATTGAATGGAGACTTTGAAAAGGATGAGTTTTTGCTTCTGTCTAAACTTGCGTTTGCGCTGTGAATAGTATTTCCTCTGCCCCGGTTTATCATCGTCAAGGAACTCTTTCTCTCTGGAACTGTTGGGCCTATTATAAGAGATCTATCGCTTCCAGCCGCCATTAGAGTTGTGCAAACAGTGCCTGCAGAACTTGTAGTGGTACTGGTCGAACCTTTACCGAACAATTCGTATTCATTTTCAGCAGTCATTGTCTGACTGTTCGAAGAATTCGATAAAGCATTGCTCGTGTGCATAGGAGTGCTAGGAATCACATCTTCTTCTTTCAACGTTTTTAAACCCGAGTCCATGTGGAACGATGTGTAATACCCCTCAGTGTCACAGGAGAATTCTGAACTGGTTTCTAAGTCTTCATGCAAGTCGTGAATGATATCTGGCGTAAGTGTGCCCTCGCTTGTTACACTGCCCGAGCCAGATGTATTGAGGAACCGTCGTCGACTAATTATAGAGCTTGGCGGACCATGGTGGGCATTCAACGAGTTGTTTGAAGTAGCCGCTGAAGTTGTGCTTTTTGGAGGAATGGTTGTGGAAGTAATTTCGGAGCCTATGCTAGTTCGACCGGACTCTGAACTTGCCGACCAATTACCGCTCGAAGAGTGTGGCTCATCTTTACCTACAGCCGATCTTCTCATTCGTCGTTGGATCGCAGTTCCTCTTAATTTAACCCCTGTACTGATTGTTGCAGTAGTTTGTACTGCGCTAGGAACCCCTATGCTCTTTTCGGAGGAGGAATATGATGCACATCTTTGATGTGTCCTTCTGTCCTCCTCTCCCGAACGCTTCTTACGCATCGTCACCGTTTCCTGAACCTGACTCTCCTCCTGTCGAATTGGTGATTTTGAATCTTTACTCTTCTCAGTTTTGGTGCTGATATTTATAAAACTATCTCTACTGGCACTGGGCGATCTGCCGATCATTTTTAACCTATTTTTGCCCCATTGTTTGAGGCTATTGAAGTGTCCTTTCTTGGAGATCGGGTCGATAGGGCTTTTCTTAAGTAGGTCACTAGATCTCGACCTGATGACAGCGCTTTCTTCAGTTCCTTCAGTGGCCACAGCATTGGATGTATCGCTACGATAGAACAAACCAAGCAAAGCATTAGTCACACGCTAGAGGCATATCTATCGAGAAACATTTGAAGAACACCGCCTGGTCTCGTATCGGTGGTATCTCCAAAGTAATTAATAATGAAGCTAATGAACAATGGCACTATTAGTGTTCAAGTGCACAAAGGATTGATTGTCTTTGTTTGAGATCAGAAGAGAAAACAATGACAGCCAATGTTAAACTTAACGTATTCACAAAAGCACGAAATTATCGACGAGTTGTTAAAACAGTGCTAAAGATTTTAAATTTTAGGCACCACACAAACTGTGCTGATGGTTATAGTTAATTGAGATGATAGATTACATTATCTAAACACAAACATTATTATTGAAACAACGAGAGCGGTGTAGATAATGTAACCTGTGATGTACAGTGCATTCTAGAAGCTTACCCAGCTATAGCCTCTCTAAGCTCTTTCTGATCAGTGCCGGAAATGGTGTTTCGTCTTTTACCCCGTGGTTTGCGAGTGCGGGTCCGTCGCTTTACGGTGTCGGTCTCACCCGTCGAGCCTTCTATGTGGAGGGATTTTCGAGAACTGCACATTCTGTCGAAGTATTTCCCTGACGTGTCTATCGCAACTACTTCCGGCGGGAACCTGCAACATTTAAACAAAAAGTAGTAACACTCATGAAGGATATTAAACTGATATAATTAAGACGATATTTAATATCAATACCCAATAAAAATATTAACATATCGCATGTTGAATCTACAGGACGTTGTGGGTAATATAATAAAGGTAGCGGAAGTCGGTAAGACTAAAGACAGATGGCCTTGCATGTTACTTATCAAATAAAGTTATAGCCGTCATTTTAATGTCTTGTTCAATTTTTGGTGAACGATCATTCAAATTGTGAAATTAACTAAATAAATCAGCAATTTAATTTAATACACTTACAAAAGCATGATCGTTCGAAACACAATTATGGAACTTTGTATTTTTTTTTTGTGTTTTTAATGATTTCTAACTGACCCTGGTTCATCTTAGATAATATGTTTATTAAGGCATCTGATAATCCCATCACGTGACGAAAATTTTAATGATTTCATACTATTTAGCTAGACACTTACTTGGAAGCGATGACCTTCAGCTGTTCCTCAGGACTAGGCAGCCTGTGATCGATCGGCTCCTCATCTCCGGACCCGCATTCCGACAACTCGTCAGGTGTCAACGTAACACTGCTCAGTATCCTCATAGAGGCGTCTGGAAGCGCGGTCACATCACCAACTGCCTCATCGGACGTCCATTTTCGAAGGTTCTCGACGACCATTGGCTGGAATTTAAGGTGTTAAAAGTGTAATTTCAGATTTAATTGAAGATTTATATTTTTATGAACCTTGTTATAGTTGACTTCATATCTTCGAACAGGATGTTAATTTTTAAATAAAAAACCTACATCCGTGTTTAATTCTAACGGAGGATGCAACATCGTGAGAAAACCAAGATATAAAAGGAATCAAAGTGATCACGACGAATCAACAAGCAATAGACCCGTATTGGCTGTATCCTTACTATTCAGTAGGAAACATCTTGACAATAGATCGAGACTGACGATGCGATGGTTCGTTACGTGTTGACTGTAAGAATATTTCAAAGTAACTTACGACATGAGTTTCTATTTCGACGTCCACCTTCTGGTAGATCCGTCGTCGTTTCGTGCCGAGGACAGGCGTGCATAGCAGGTACGGGGAATGCTGGGAGTCTTTTCGGAGCTGGTCGAGGATAGAAACTGCTAGTCGGTCGGTAGTCGCTTTATCGTACAGGTTGCGTAAACTGGGAGGCCTGGAAACATTAACAAATATTGTAGGTGAGAACAGGCAACTGATTTCTCTTAACAGCGTTGATAAGTTTCAAGCATTGCCTTTACCATTTACACTCTAATCAAATGTTACGTAAGTATGTTATGTACCTATTGTTTGATACTGTATCAAGAGATTTATTCTGATGTTGATTCAAATACGTAATGATGGGATTAGGAATAAAAATCTGCTACATAAAGGAGAAATAATAATGATAAAGTCCATCTTACAAGAACTTATTACTAGCAGTAAACATTACAGCTTTATAATGATGTAAAGTAAAGCAACATTATATTCATTGGACACATGAGCTAAGCTCATAAGCGAAAGTTGGTAGATCTGACCTATTAAAACCAAATACGGGAAGTTGTATAACGAAACTGAAGTTTGCCAACACTGTTTTGTATGGGAGTAAGTATGGTGTAATTACATGTATCGGCTATTGTTAAGAAAGGTTCTACGATGCTAGTTGTGTCATAGGATAATCAAAGAAAGCCACTAAGATAAGGTATATTTTTAAAAGGTCATCATAGTACAACGAACAATGGTTGAGAACAAAGGCAAAGAACACAAGAAAACCATTGTGCTCTGTAGACGAGATGAGATGATTTATGGGTCAAATAGTCTTAATACTATATTTTTTGCTTCTTTAGAGAAATATTCAAGGGATGTAGGTACTGTAACTAACTTCTACCCACTAGAGTACGTACACCTACATCACAAAGTCGCTAAAATCTTGAGGAAGAAAAATATATATAATATAAAATATTTGATTAACCGATATTATACACATACATACGGGTTCATGAAAACACATTTGAATTAGCAGTAGATATGTATAAAATGTTATTTACCTTGTTTCTGCTATGAACAATCCCTTTTTGAGGTTATTGCACGCCGTGTAGTGGACTTTGCGGAGCGCAAAATCGGACAGGCTACCCTCAGCTGAAACAAGTAAAGTTGATTAAACTTCGTGATTAGGCTATCAACAAGTCTTCTTTTTGAGGTTCTAAGCAATAAATGTTTCAACTTGTTCAAGG
Organism: Philereme transversata; assembly: GCA_963924445.1. Classification (NCBI taxonomy): domain Eukaryota; kingdom Metazoa; phylum Arthropoda; class Insecta; order Lepidoptera; family Geometridae; genus Philereme; species Philereme transversata. The sequence continues at coordinate 15,422,203 of OZ004353.1, forward strand.
ATGTTTTGTCTTAAAATTAACATAAGAAAGTGAGTGGTAATATTTATGCTATTAGGTTACTTTAATGGAGCTATCGATCAGAATTGCCACGTTATGATCGTTAGAGCGGAGAATAGAAGATTTTGTCATTGTCGATTAGTAATTTAGTATCTATAAATAAGTCAATAACTTAGTTCCAAGTAGGTAAACAAAAAATAAAGTGGTAAAGTTTATGAAATAGGCTGCTTGAACGGATTCATTGCTAAAAACTGTCCCGTTATGTTTGCTTGAGTGAAGAAACATAGAAGAGCTTTGCGCGATGCCTAATAATTTAGACACTTTAATAACTCAGTCTCATCCAGTAATTACAGGAAGTGTCATTTCAGCATAAGAAATTATCTAACAACGTAACATAATCTAGAAACCCTTGAATCACAAATGAGCGCGTGGGATGCTCATTTCAAACCGAAGCGATTAGAAGAACAGATAGTTTTGCTAGCAAACAAAATGAGGGATCCTCAGTACCGACTTTGTTGTGATAGAGACAAATAAGAGGTCATTACTCATCCGTCCGCCCTCCAGGTTATCGGGATTAATAAATACGAGTTGCACGCTATCTTTCATTTCTCGTTCCTTGATTACGGCATTAGGGATTATAGCCAAGCGCTTTGCAGTCAGCCCGCGCGCAGGAATGCTGCGAATTTATGGTCATTTGAATAATTGCCAATTTGTACGTTTCTTTGGATACGAGTCTGACTTGAACGTGCCTCTATTTCTATGATTGCAAAATCGCCAACATTTACATAGCGTTGCTTTGACGTAGGTAGGTCTACCAACATTAATCATTTCGAATCTATAAATAAAAATAATCTCCAACTTAATACCTAATTAGGAAGGAATAGGAAGTGACTTATCGTTGTACAGAATATAATCGTGTTCAGCGCACAATCGTGACGTGACCGAACCTATTTCGATTTCTAATTATCGATCGGAGAAAACAGGAAGCTTTTAACAACATGAAGACGAATCGTCGAAGACAAAGCACCTGATGAAAATATATGAAGGCAATCTGTAAAGGGAATGCAATCAATGGAGAAATGCGTGAGTGATTCACATTCGTATCGGCGAAGTACAATCTCGTGAATATTTGAATATTAAACATCGACCGCAGGTTTTAGTTAATCATAGAATTATTTTTAGGGACCTAAAAAATGTGATTTTAAACATATTTCAAAAGATGACTAGTTTTATAGCATGTTCAGGTATTTGGTCGATTAAAAAAGCTCAAAAGATGGTCTGTACAAATCCAAAGCGTCGGGAAACTTTTAGCAGGGAGCAGGGCCAGGCAGCCGGATAATAAATGTGAACTTTGACATAAACCATCTAAACAAAGTTAAGCATTTATTGTGTGTGTAGGTGTTTTAATTTCAAGAATACAAGCATTATTTTTAGATACGAGTATACAGTGGATAAATCTTCTACCGAGTATAATAAATAGGTTTAATTGTTTCATAGAATTGAAAGGTATAGGTACGTAAAAAAAATGCAGGATATAAATAAATAATGTATGAATAATGGGCGGTCTTATCGCTAAAGAAAGTGATATCACCCAGACAACTTTTGAATGTAGAGGATTAAATGTTGAATTTAAAGGCAGACGCAACAGAGTCCCCGGAGATATCATTCACTTCGTAATTCACACTTGCAATTCTTACGAAACTCAAACTGATTGTGGTGAATTAGGAAACTCAGTTATCGAGGGCTAGAAGATTGGCATCATTCATATGAAATATAAAACATTATACATTTAAATTCTATCATAACATAACCAATCACAAGCTTAAGAAACCCTTCAACAACGAGAGGTTTTGTTTAGTAATTGAATTGAAAATACAATGCAACAGCACAACAATAGCATTGATGAATTCCAAGCCAATCCAAAGGTGAAAAGAGCAATACTTGACAAGTGAAAGTCTAATATAAAATTGCATAGGCTCAATGCCACCGTGAATGGCGCGGGCATTCCAGAGGGAAATGCCCTCAGGAAACTAGTTCCATATAAAATGGATAGTGAGATTGAATAGTATCGGATCGCAATAAGAAGTGCATAAGCGAGACCATTGTGAGCCGGCCTTGAGTCCCGCCTGTCCCGCGGGATGCGGCCGCTGTGGGTGGCGGACTTTATAGATTTCTTAACCATGTATCTACCTGAATCAAATATCAAATTGATAGGGGTATTCTAGGGGTATTCTATACCTGTATTGAAGAAACACGTAAGGGTTAGGAAATAACGAATTAGGATTTTAGTGTGTAAGTTCTGTGCCTAAATTTCATACTTTGTTAAATAATATTCTCAGGACATTTTTCTCATTCTTTCTTCCGTCCGACACTTCCAATATAACGTGTTTACCATTATATTTCCATAACAAAAACTCGTACACACAAGAAAAATATGATAACTAAAATACAAAATCTATTGAAAGCATCTAAATAATGCGTGTTTTGTATAACTTATTCATTGCGTACAGGAACAGCCGTAGGCAAGGTCCTGTGAGGTCACGACTTTGAGAAGGTCCTATGCCGATGAACGCGGCATTATACACGTGTATAGCAAAGCAAGAGCGAAACTGGTTTGTGTTTAAAACATAACATAGAAAATCATAGCTTTTAAAATAACTTTACGTTCGTTTAGCGTGGGAACGTTTAGTTAGGGGTACATTCCCATTGATGATGCAATTGGTATTCGAGTTCTTTAGAATTTTCCAAGAAATTCAAAATGAGAAGGAAACTGACCAAAACGTAGGTACTTGAAAAAGTTCGAGTTGAGATAAAGAGTCGATGAACTGAAAGGAAGTAATTCGCACGCAATCGACCGTAACAATTTATCGGCTCAGAACTTGCGAAAAGAGTCCGCTCTTACAAAATTACGTTAAACTCCACCCAGAAACTCCTAAGGCTCTATCAATTTTGTAATAGCTATAGTTTTAGGAGTTACTTTTATTGCTTCTGATGACATGTATTGGAGACATATTTTTCGCAAAATATATTAGTTTGTGTTTTATAGAAAAGAACTTTGAAACTTTACAAAGTATCATGCCTGTTCGTTCTCCGAAAATCGTTAGGAAATTTTTAAGGCTTTAAGTTAATTTTTAACCACAACCCAGTACGTTGAGTCGGATTAAACCACTATAATCTGGCAAGGCTTCTTGAGAAGCATTACATTTTCACGGCGGCGTGAGGGGATAGTGAACAAGGCTTTTTTTAGATTATACTGAAGCTTGCAACATTCCACAGCACCTCCAAGATATCTTATTACGTGTCGATATTGCATCGTAGTATGCGATACAATGTTGCAATTTATTTTAAATACATTTAGCCTTTACCTTTTCCCGGTACGTGAAGTTAGTGTTTTCTATCAAACAAAACGTTTATAGGTAAGTCTGATATGCAGTAAGAGGTGTGGTAGACTTGCGTTCATAGTATTTCAAATGAATTCAACGAGCATTTATCGTTTCTTGAACTTGATTGTAAATTCAATTCGCTAGCGGAATGAGGCCGAATGAATAACGAATAAACTACGTTTGCCATTCTACCATTTTACCAAACATACCTACACGCGTGAGTCATTCTAAATAAATGATTTAAACCTATTTCGGTATCGTCTGGGAATCACTACAAGCAAGACGTCTCAAGTGGTCTCATCTCAATCCTTTGTCTTATTGTAAATCATTCACTCAATAGCTAGCTGTCGAGTGTCTTAACTCCAGAAAAGCTATCATCAAACAGGGAGCCTAATGATTCTTTGAATATAAATATACATAATCTAATAGATCCTAAACTTAGAACATTCCTGCAGCAGCTGTAATATAATATCACATTTATATGTAAATATTGCTTTCGCTAAAATATGACTTAGCGATAAATAATTTTCGCTCCAAGTAAACAGCAACTCGCATAAGTCGCGTAGAGTATTTTTTACCTAAAAGGGGACGGTCCTTCATGAATTGCTAATGACAGCTGTATTCTATGGATTCCTTGTAAATAATGTTAAATGTTTCAAGCTCAAAATTCCGAATTCGCTAAAGAAAATATATTACTACACTTAAGAAGTCTGATACTGACTGCAACTAAGAGTTTAAAGAACGGGGAAAAGAAAGATACTAAGACAGGTAGAAAGCTCATGAAATGCTAGAAAAAACTAAATAATACCATAGTGGTAACGCGTATTAATCTTAATATTAATCAAATAAGGCCTGCATGGGCTGCATCAGTGAGATACCTAGTTAGCGGCACTTGACATACCCGGTAACAACAATTTTATTGAACATGGAAATTAAATTCTTGGTACCGGATTTCAATCGACTTGAGAGAAAACGTGGACCAGTAATGGATTATTTACATACCGGCTAAAGTCAGGCAGGTAGCGTGTTCTTAAACTCATTTTAATTCGTAATGTTATCTTATAACATTTATAAATAATTCAAACAAAAGTTACTCAAATTACAACTGAAGAAATTTCTGCAATTTGTATAAATACGAATCGAGAAAACCTCTGCATGGGTGGATAATAACTTCTTGTTATGTTCACCAACCTAAAAGTTGACCGCACATTGTTACACGCTATTACAAAGTAAGGGTCGGGTTTTATCCGAATATGACTGGTCACAAACGAGAGTTATCATTGCTCTACGAAGGTTTCCGATAACAATGTCGGTCCTATTAGATGCACATTAATTCTCATTTTGGTTCAAAAGGACCCTTTTATAGATAATGACGATAGTTTTGAAGTAAAGTGCTCTAGACAACTATCACGTGATCTGTGATACAGTTTACGCTCATTGATTAGGTTGTGGGAAACGATTAACATTTACAAGTATAAGTTCTCACAGGAAATTGATTGAAAAGCTTGTGAGCACAGGTGCTTCGAAGGACAGCATACCTACAATATGTCCGTGCAATTTGTACGAGCCCGTAAATGGGACACTTTTACTGTCCGTGAGATTTACATCAATTGGGACACTATTGACATCTATGGCATTAAATCTGGGACCCAACAGTTTTCTAAACCGATTGCTCTACCTTCCCAAATCGATGGTGCTTAAATGTAATGGTACAAGGCGGAAATTCACAATGATCGTAAAGTAGGCCCTAATACTTTTAAGAAAAGTATATTTGTTTACTTGCCCAAGGGTTTGTGAAAAGGATTGAGGATCAAGGAAATTAGGAGCGAGGCTTATCCGCATTTAACTGCCCTTTTTGGGATTTCATTAACTAGGAGTGTTTAGAGACTTTGAACATAAAGTAGGAAGAAATTAGGTTGAACTTTTACCTCTACCTCTTGTAACAGGGCTGGGCAGAGCTTGGACTTCATCAACGTTTGTACCAAAGTTGTGCCAAACAATATCGAAAGCTCAAGTTTTTGTCTGGCCTAAGCCTAACGCGTAGTCGCGTACGTATCCGTTCTAAGCTTAAAAGTATAACGAATGCGTTTTGATGCTAAACCACAATTTATATACGCAGCACGATCCCCATTCAGGCTGCCCTGATGTGCACTTGGCAGAACATCGGATGGGGTCGGAGGCACCTAAATATTTTTCCGCGGTTCGAGAGTGTAATGGCTTAGAACAATCTGAAGCAGTATTTTTGTGCGTCAGTCGTGCCAAGTGTTTTGTTTGCTATTTTTGTGGTGCTGTTTAATGGTTCTTATTCAGCTTGTTCTATTGGATCAAGAATAGTTGTGGTGGATTTCAAATAGATTGCGATGAAACATTTTTATCTCTTTTAAGAATAGCTTAAATTGAAATACATTTAGATTATTTAAAGGCTACAGAAAATGCCATTATTAAGCATAGTATAAAATGAAGCAACGAGATGGAATAAATAGCCTCCATGAGATATAGCTTTAACGCTTTCGTTAATAACTAGGCGCAGTCTCTATTTTCTCTACTCGGTAGTTAATTATCAGTGAATTTAATCTGAAATTCGAATTTATGTTTTAATTACATAGGTGTAAAGTGCTTCAAATTACTAGACGTGTGCAACTTAGGGGCTAACTTGGTTGAAGCTATTTTCATATAATATCATATAAACGTAACACTTGAATGGCGGCACCGCAAACATACTCGTATATCGGAACTTAAAAATGCGTCTACGTAATCTTTCGTATATTGGATAAAGCTCCTTAAAAGCTATACCACCTATTTTTTTCCATTGCGCAGTACCAGTGCGGCCTTTGCGAACTTGACTATAAAACCAATATTGTTATTCAATGATTTCTGCACTTTTTAATGAGCTGCGTTTTTATCCTATTCATATGGAAATAAGTTCATTCAACACGCCCGTTCACTAGTAAATAAATAAGCATCCACGATTGAATTAAAATGAGGAACTACAAGTAACCTTTTAACAAAAATATAACCGTTGTCAGATTACAGAAAAAGCCGATTTTGATAAAATATCTATGGGACCAATCTGAAAGTTTTTTTGTTATACTACTAAAGTACCTAGCAGACAAGCATACGGTCCACCTGATGGTAAGCGGTTACAGTAGCCTATGGTCGTTTGTAACACCAAAGGTATCACTCGCGCGTTGCCGACCCTTTAAAATTTTCAAAATGCCCTTTTTTAAAAACCCCATGCTGTAGTCCCTGGGGAAAATCTCGGCAGGGAGACCATTCCACAAGAGTAGTGTTCGTGGGAGGTAATTCTTCTGGAACCTCCGGTACGCGACCACATCGTCTCCAAGGTGTGTGCATGGATTCCCTGTCTATGGCGAGCGGTGCGATGATAAAAGGAACCTGCAGGCACCATGTCAAACAACTCCTCAGAACACAACCATTATACAAGCAAAAGAACACACACAGGGAGGCAAAATCTCTTCTGAGACTTAAAGGCTCAATGCGGCTTGTGAGAATGGGATCGACAACAATTCTCACAGCTCGTCTCTGAGCAGAGTTAAACGGCCCTAGTTGGTATCCAGGTGCACCTGCCTATAAATGACAGTAGCAGTCCATGTGGGGCCGGGCTTGCACCTTATAGAGAAGCAGTCTTTGCCTCGCACTGAAGTACTTCTTTGCCCTATTGAGCACACCGACCTTTTTGGGTGCCAACTTTGCCTTGTCTTCTAAGTGACTCCGAAACTACACGTCACTGGAATTGACGACACCCAGGATCCCAATGCTCTTATAGATGGTTAAGGGTGTGTGTAGTATATTCTTTCCAATAAAAATTTGAGGGTTGCCCTCGAGTTTTTTGGGATCCCATCATCAGATCCTGAGTTGGTGCCAATGGCAGTACCTGAGAAGTATACCCTTTTAAACAAAAAAGAATTTCTCGAATCGGTCCAGGCGTCTTTGAGTAAACGGGGAACATACATAAAATAAAGATTCGCGACGAATTGAGAACCTCCTCCTTTTTTTGAAGTCAGTTAAATATAGCAATAATAAAACCTTGCCGTATAATGTCAATAACCTAAATGAAAATAAACAACTTACCAACTCTCAAACCAAAAGATTTTGTGTGGGTTAACACTAACAGACTTTCAAACTGCCAATAGACAAAGTTACACCCATATTAGTAGCAAAGGTAAACTTTTTAAAACGGCCCATTATAGTAAGTGTAATTTAAACACGGATTTGATTTGAATCCGAATCCTTGTCGGATTTAAATCCAAAGACTACGTCAATGACAAACTTGATCCAATCAAAATCACTGCACTTTTACCGTACAAGTAACTATTGTGTTTCCCAAAACTAATTCTATAGTCTGGCTGGGCCATGAAACAAATCAATTAATGACGTGCGAAATTAGAACTGAAGAGTTTAACTCGTCTGCAATAGTTAGTAACGGTCATCAATTGTGGTAGTTTGAAAATAGAGAAGTGTGTACTAGGAAATTATTTCTTGTCTATAATTGAACTTTTTTAAGTAACAAACAAACTAGCACAATACGAATGCAAAAAGCAATTTGAAACTTTAGCTGCTTTAGAACAGAATATGTTCATACTCCGAATTGGAGGAGCTATGTAATTTCGGTAATGAAAAAATATTACTCACATAAGAAACCGGCGTTTCCTTAAAATTGTGTTTTTACGCCTGAGATGGTATCCCGGAAGCAAATTTGCTTTACGTCTCAAGTATAAATCACAGATCCGGCTGACGCCCCGTCTCCTGAATTTTGAATGAAGTAATTCTGTAATACCAACTAACTTAATAAAACTGCTGTAGGTATTATACCTACAATTCGTTCTTTATTAAATATTTGTCCAAACTTCCTTGTTTTTCTATGAAGAAGGGATGAAATTATAATTGCACCAAGCAGTGTAAAATTTGTAAGCCCAACGCGCAAATATTTCATAAAAGTTGAATCAGTGCCAAAGTGTTATAGCCACGTAAATTATAAACGGTTGAGGAGTTAACGCGTCGAAAATTTACTATGAAATGCATGTGCTACCATCGAGCCCACATTGAATAGCTTCAATACAATAAAAATATTACACAAGTTGTGTTGTGTGTAAGCACTGTAAGTAGCAATATCTGAGTTCACTGGCCAATGGACAATGATGCGAGGCCAAACCGATTAGTTAGTTTTTACAACACCACGCAGTTAATAGAACACCAATGTATTTGCGATAAAAACCCTTAGAGGAAATTACACGTATCAAACGATGTACATAGCACCGTTTAAGGATCATAGCAGGAAGCAAAGACCGGTCCTAGAAGATGCGGAGATGTCATCGTAAAAAAATAATTGCACGATAACTGAGTTTCTCAGGGCTCGAAGTGGCACTGGTCTAGCAAATATGGTACTGTTTTACCGTTACTGCTGCTCTACCCTTTATTGCAATACTCGGTGCTCGGTTGCTGCTTAAGAACGCGACGTCAAGTGGAGACACGTGTTTTACAATGACCATAAACCCAAGAATTTACTAGCATTCCGACAGGATTCATTACATTGTGAGCCCGCATCATACCCTCAGCTTCACAGCCTTAGAGCAATAAATCGTTCTAAACAAAAGGATCTTCTGAGGAATATATTCGCGATGTTTGTGGTTTTTATACGATCGCGTCTCGGGGAATCGTCTCATCAACTTGCCGTCTTCCAAGTTCAAGACGATATTACCGTGCATTTCTCGGCATAAAATAGCAACGCGTATTTTATAGGTCTCTCTTTATAATACCAAAGCAGCGCTATGGTATTACAGCGTTGAAAATCCTACTTTAGCTTTTCAAATTTCAATTTGGTTAACCCCGTTGTTCATTATTGAATCCATGCAATACAGGAAGATGTCAGTGACCGCATGTAATGCGATTCGTTGCGGTATCCGCAAGCGTGGATAAAATTGATTTATACGTAACTATGTGGCATACAACAGAAACACTACGAGTACAGCTACACATCATAACCCGTCTAGCCGGAGTCCTGTCTCGGATGACGGATGGTCACCGTCTGCGGGGCTGCCTTAGAACTTTTTTTTGCAAAAAGATTGGCAAAGACCGTGTCCGTGAAGCGAAATTCATTTCCTGTGTATTATGAAAGAGTGGATGCTAAATCTAGCGTTAACCACCCAACAATAGTTTTAACCTGACAACTTTTCCAGTGCATTCTCGCAATAAGATATGGATGGTGGGATACGGCCTATACTATCTGATCGTATTGTTGACCTAGGTGACGGTCGTGGGAAACCTGATAGAACGATTATGATGTAAAAATAACAACAACAACGCCATTTTCTCGATCTATTCGTAAAGCCATTAGCACCGGTGGTGCTTATTAAATTTAGAACGACGCAAAGCGCGTTATAACAACGAATAAGGTAATGAATTATAATTATGCGCGGGACCCGGCCCCTGTTCTACCTAATGACTATGGCACAACATTAGCCAAACACAAATTACGAAGAAATGCGTAAACAGGTATAATAAGGGAGAAATTTTAAGCGGAGGGAAATTTGTGATGAGTAATATCTTCACAAAACAGAGCTCCTAAAGTATAGAATAGAGAAGCCAGAATGTGATAGAATTTGTGTTTATGTAGCTTTCATACATTAAAAAAAAATTTGTAAATCAAATGCGTTTTCTATTTTACAAAATGGCTGATTCCCGAAGCATAATTTTTTTAGATCGGCGGTGAAACCACTATGCAGCTGTCCTATAAAATGTCGAGTTTATAAGTGTCAATTATAAACTACAGAAGTTCTTGGTTTATTAGGAGTTAGTTTAGTACTTTGGCGTTTAACTGGGAGCTATGATGGTATCGGAGGCTCGTTAACGCTCAAGTTATAAATTTAAGGTTCAGCACAATGGGAGGGCGTGGTTGCGCTTCATATTTTATCATTTAACTTGACATAGTTATTTCTCGGTGCCATACATTTAGCTTTACTGCGTAATTGTTAGTCTGTAGGTTAAACTCCCAAATAAATATGTTAGTTTTTAAGTTTATTGCGTTATGTACGTTTTTTTTATTAGCTTTTGCGGTTTTAGTTTCACTGCGGCCACGAGGCTTATTGTGATCGCCATTATGTTTGTTTGTCCGATGATAACTTTCGAAGCGTAGATCCGATCATCGTGAAATTTGATACATAGATATGTAGTGATGGCACAATTTTGGTGTGACTAAATGAGCTAAAAATGTTGGGGGGGTTGTTGAGACATTGGGCGTTCAAGAGCGGTAAAAAAAATGAAAATGATACTATTAGATTAGTACATTTCAACCCTGTTTTTAGTTTTAGTTTAATCCTTGTAGTTTTTGAGTTATTAGCTATAATAAAAACTGAACTTTGACAAAATTCACAGGGTACACCAGTGACCCCACAGTGCTGAAATTTGATATTTGTGTAGCTTTAGTGACACAAATATAGGCAAAAGTTTGAAATCCAGAATAACAGCATTTTGTACCCAAAAAAAGAGAAACCAATTAACATGAACTCCCGTTACCTGTAATTTGAATGAAACTGTAGGTCAAGTAAAGTGGAGTTTATTTCGTGGCACTATTTTTATAGTCAAATATACGAATAACGTATTTTTGTTTTTATGGGAGACTCTCGAGATCTCAGTTCGGGGCGAACCACTAGTTATTATTATGCGAACTGGAGACAGAAGCCCTAGACCAGGATGAATGAAAGAAGGGAATGGATGCCTTTGCCCAGCAGTGGGATCCAGCGGGCTCTTTAAATTATTATTATTATTATTAATGAATGATGACTATTGTACCGAATTGTAGTGATAGGTAAAGCGACGGAAGCCAAAATGTTTTGAAATAAGACATAGGTTTCCTTCGGAAGATCTACTCTAGAAATCAATTCAACTCAATTTATTTTTTCGCGAAACACAGGGATGACAAGGAAGTAAAATTTTACAGCCATGTTTACTTATTTTACATTAAAGAAAATGTAAATTTAATGAAACTTCCAGGAATCCTCAAATATTTACTCAGAAATATTGTAGCTATAAAAACACACAAGGGGCAACTTTCAAAAATTTTAAAGAATGTTCATCTAAAGTACACCCATGGTTACTTCGTCACAAAATCAATATGTTCCTTCGTTGTCCAAAAGATTGCAATGCGGCTGTTTGTTCCAGACAGGCTATGCATTGGGAATTGGCGTGAACATCCGTCTCCCAGTTTCTCCGTAATATTTATTTCAATAAGCTTGGTTTGAATAGCTTCTACTTTGAATAGACTTGCAGATACGTTGTGTCTTGTCTACGGTATGGTATTGAATGACGTGTCCTTATTCCATTCCACATTTACGTCATCAACATCTTGTGTTATAGGATTACAAGCTTCCGCCCGCGGCTTCGTACGCATGGATTGACCATAAAAAGTAGCCTATGTATCAGTCCTGGTCATAATCTATTTATATACTAAATTTCATCAAAATCGTGAAAACATAAACAAACAGAGTTACTTTCGAATTTCTAATATATGGATGGATTGTTGTATAAAAACTTTCTTATTGCTGTTCGATATCATTGTTAAAATACGAGTAAAACTACACGTTTTGTTTCATTTTAGTATTTATATTAGTTTAAGACAAATATCAGCTCATTAGCGCATACGAGCTAAGCTTACTGATTTTGTATTGGCAAACCCATAAGAAGTAACAAAGTACAGCAAAAAAGAGACGTTTGCACTTCAGAACCTTACCGCGGAAATGCGGTATGCGGCCTTACGCGCCAGCGACCAGCATCTTCTAGGCGTGTCAGTTCAACAACCTCTCTAGGAAGCTCTCAAATTAATAGCTCTTACGATTACTTATCGAAACAATCTACTATAGATAATTGCTTTGGTTTTTTATGACTGTAGACTCTATTAGAAAATTTAAGAAGCGTTGCGCTATACTTTGCTGGGGACAGGTGTTGCAAAGCTCATAATGAGCTGGTGATTTTAGAAGTTTTTGGCATACTTAGACCATGCAAACTTATCATCAATATAAATACAATATCGGTATATTTCGGCTGGAATATAATATCCATAGTTGTTTTTTAGAAAACTTTGGCTTAAAGGTATCTAAGGTTTCAAACAGATTATGCATTTTTGGTAAATACTGAACTCGGTTTGTTAGGCGACACAAATTTTCAATCATTTTTTAAATGAAATTAGTGCATGAGAGCCTCTGATATCAAATGACATAAATTATGAAGGTGGCTTAAAATTAAATACGAATGAATACATTAAAAAACGTATAACATTAGAAGTTCTCCATAAGAAGCTTAACAGTGGATTATATAAAACGGAACACATTTCATAGCTTGTAAAGCAGCAACAAATCATAACCATGACACGAACAAACAAACTGAAAGTCATCCATTATTCAGAAGCGAATCTTGGACTAGTCAAATATTATTGCGACAGATATTGAGTATTGACGTACATTCTACCTATATCTCAAAGGATTTACTCCTTTGACTCCGAGTCGCCTACACTCACACCCGGTCTGTAGAGTAGAACCATAAATCATTACCATGACTTATAATCGGAAAGACATGAAGTGATAGGAGGACCTTGTCAAACGGACTAAGGCATGGTGGGAATTTAAGAAAACAAAGCCCTTCTTGTGTGGTCTGGCAAACAGGACAAGGTCAAGTCGTTTAAAAATAATTTGTATATTGGCAAAACAAGCATGTTTGCACGAGTAACAAGCACAGTTTATGGTTCGGGTTGCTCACTAAAAAATTATGAATAATTTGTTATCTATGGTTACTGAAATATCCCTTGCATTAAAGATGACAAGCTCATGGAAACAAACGAACCGTAAAGCTATTCGCTGCCTTCACGATTATGTTTCGATATGAGATAGGACGAACAAACAGTACAATACAAAGAAAAATATTTTGCAAGTTTTTCAGAGCGTAAAGCGTAGAAACTTTTCTTCGTTCGATCCCTTCAGATAGAAATAAGGACAGCGTTGAGTGAAGAGGAAATGTAGTGTTGAGTGCAACATTCTACTTCGTAAAATACATCGGCCATTGATAATAAATCGCCGGTCGAACAGAACCGCGAGTTTCCCACTACATTAGCGGTATCAGTTGTTTAAACACTGTCTAAACCACGCTCAGACGTTTGCTTTGAAGAATCGATGGCGGACCCAGGACCGTTGGACTTTGTTTGACTGCGAGCCAAACAATGAACCTTCGTATACTCAACACCTCGGCTTTTTAACGTCTTCAACACTGTCTGGCGTAAATGTTTGTACCTTGGTAACAAATTGAGAAATCTTTATTTACTATTCGAGGGAAAGTTTTACTTTTTGGTCACTTAATAATATTTGTTTGAGCATTCCTTTCTTACTTTGTAAGATCTGTTAATTCTCAAGTTAAAGGTTGTTTAAAAACTATTTCTGGAAAAGGTGTGTTTCGTGTCTAATACTATGTTTGTATACTTTGTATATTACAAGTTAAGTAAGTGTACAGATTACGGAACAATATACTCCAAATAGCATGCTTTGGACTAATTGCTATTGATGCCTATCTCATTCCACATTAATTAAGATCTTGGCTTGAGATCAACTTGAAGAGCTCTACAAGTAAAGCTCAAATGATTAGATCTATATCATGTTACATGTACATACACTACCTACAAGAAGACTCTAATTAACTAGTGGTTCGCCCCGAACTGAGATCTCGCGAAGCTCACAAAATAAGTATTATTCTTAGGGCGATTTGCATAACGATGCCTAAACGTATTTATTGGCTAAATATGGTTTAAGGCGTTGTCATATCATGCAAATACGTCAAATTTAAACATGTTTAGTCGCTAAATACGTTTAGTGATCTATGTGCATGCCAGCCTTAATCTTTGACGAATAAGTTAATGTCACAAAATGCATAACCAATCTACTTGGCCTACAGTTTCATTCAAATTAGTAACGGGGGTTCTTGTAAATTGGTTATTGTTTTTTGGGGTACAAATTGCAGTTATTCTGAATTTCAGACTTTTGTCTATATTTGTGTTACTAAAGCTACATGAATACCAAATTTCAGCATTGTGGGGTCACTGGTGTACCCTGTGCATTTTGTCAGTTTTGTTTTTATTATGGCTAATAACTCAAAAACTACAAGAATTAAACTAAAAATAAAAACGTGGTTCAAATGTCCTAATAAAGACCTTTCATTTGACGTCCTATTTGACCCAATAGTCTCATTTTCATTTTTTTACCCCCCTTGAACCCCAATATATCAACAACCGCCCCACATTTTTAGCTCATTTAGTCACACCAAAATTGTGCCATCACTACCTACCTATGTATCAAATTTCATGATGATCGGATCAAAGTTTAGAAAGTTATCCTCGGACAAACAAACAAACATACATACATACAACGCTGATTTGCCTATGTTAATTTGGAGATCTCGCTTCGCTCGATCAATTACTTGATCAAAATATAAGTAACTTTACTTAAGTGTATAAACCTTTTTATACCTACATTTTATATAACCCTGAAAAGTTAACGAGTAAGGAAAAGCTCTATCAAAAACCTTGGTTGCATTGGAGTTTCGAACGGGAATGAGCCATCTGGACTGTACTTGCGTCAAAATTTACACCTAACATCAAAGATATACACAGGAACTCTTAAAATAAACCACATGAATTATGTTTCATAGCCATCGATTGACCTAATCACGTCGGCATGGTGTATACAGTGGGCCAAGGATTTGAATTGCTTTATCTATACAATACTGAAATGTTCATAAACTTTTTAAACTATGAATCCTCACTACATACCAGAACTTATGAAAGTCTCCTCATCGAATCTCACAGCTAGTTACTTCACCCAAGTCAGAAAAAGTACGTTTTTAAGAATAATATAATATCTTGATTGGACTGGTGGTGTTTTTAGCATGCTCAGACTTTAAGGTGCTGTCTGCTACGTGAATTCATCGAGAACTAGGCTCTTTTGATTCTGTCACAGTATGTCTGCTACACCACACAAGCTTGCCACTTAAGTTTTATTATTTAGGGAGATAGGAGGCACTCTCTACATGTTAAGTGGTCACCGTACCAGTGTTTTATATTGATACTACAACGCCCGCATGGCAAATTTATTTTAAGTGCCCGATATTTTCCCACAGTATTAGCTCTCGTAATACAAATTTCACATAACTATGGCGTTGTTGTAACCGTGCAATACCTAAAGTCACTCAACGTATACAAATCAAGGTTGTTAACCCATTTGTGTTACGGTCTGATACCGATTTTCTCTGGCTTCCTTTTCGTATTCATTTAAATTTACTGAATTATTTTAGAACACGCTAAAACTATTCATTTCTGCTCGACTGCTAATTGTTAAAGCTGAGAATAATGGTAATGAAGATTTAGTTTAATTAAAAACTTTGATCCAATAATTCATTTTTAATAACGATGGACATGTACATACAGTACATAAAGGGACCTTCCAATGAGATGTACCAAATGTTTTCACTATCATCGGTCAACCAGTGTAGGTAGGTATACATACTTAGGTAGTTATTTTAAGGGTCACCCACCATCACCAACGATACCAAACCACAAATGGAAGAGTAAAGATCCTGAACAATAAGGAAACTAATAGTCAGGTAGACATCCAGATTCTTAGAATCCAAGGTTTATTTAGGATTAGAATCGTATAATTCCTATAGACTAAGACAGACTATGCTCATTTAAATGCCGAGAGTAACAATTAATCAGTCTTGTGTTAAATGTGATCACATACCAAAGAGTGCATTGCTCTTGGGTATAGAGTTTCGGCTAATTTAACATGTCAATCCGATTGTTCGGTGAATGAGCATTGATCACACAAAGCGAATGCCGGTGGAACTATTACAATCCTATTCGTGTAATATATCAATCTCCTGTCAACGATGTTGGTTTCGAGCGATTAGCCACTAGTTGTTTTTTTAAATGTCCGATTTCAGTTATACTGATAGGTTTTTGCTCCAGTGTAAATGTAAATCAATCCTTACCTATAGCATTTCATCATTGAGGATTGTGAAATAAATCTCTCACATGTTCATAATTCACGTTTGAAAGTGATTGACGCGTTAACCCTAAGTGCCAATTTCACAGCCTGCAAAGAACCCTTACCGATCCAAAACACGTGTCTCGTAAAACGTACAGGAAAACAGAGATACACTCCCATCTGAGATTTCAGGACACGACCTAATTTCTTCGAGTGGCTCCTGCTTGCCGCAAAAAACGACTTCATAAAGCGCTATTCACCACCCCCATTATACTTATTAGCTTATCATCGCTTGGTACTTAGTGTCTGCTATATTATGAGCTAATGTTTTTGTTTTACTTTCCTTTATATTCTTCATGTTGAGTATTAAGATCGGAAATCTGAGTAGTAGACTAGTAGCAAAGAATGCTATTGTAAAACTGTGAAAACTATAGGAATATAGGTCTTTCCTCTTTGTGTTTAGCCTTTGTCTATCTAACTCTCCTATAACAATGTAACCTGAAACTGTTTTTAAATTGAAACCTTTCAAGATTATTACTGAATGTTTTACGTATTTTTAAAGAAGCTCGAAGACAAGTAAATGCGTAGTTTTAAAACACAAAACAAGATGGTTTTTACTTGATAACTCTGCACAATTTGCAAACAATTTGCTTGGGTAAGCAAGCACGAGTCAGTTTTTCAAATATTAACAATGCAAATGTTTCACGTCACAGTTGTTTCGAAATGTTTTTATGAGCAAATGACCAATGTGCAACGGTGCATTCACATATGGTTTGTACTTACGAGTACAATGTTTTAATAAATCAACAAGTAAACGAGAAGCAGTAGTGGTTTTGCCAAAACGGGAATTATTTTCTTCTAGAACTAACGGTAAGATATCTTCGAAACAGATTGCTTGTTTAGAATGAACACCTATGTTCGTGGATGCTTATAATGATAAATCTATATACTATATGTATATAAAACAAAGTCAGGCTAGTTACACCATTTATAACTCAAGAACGGCTGGACCGACTTTAAGGATCTTTGATTTGTTGGGTTTGTCTCCGTCCCGAATAGCAGAATAACTATTAAAATATCGGAAAAATTCACGCATAAAGAATTTATGAAGAAAATTCATTTTCTCATACATAGATGCAGCTAATGATTGCCAATTGACAAATCTACCGGGGTGATGTACATTGGCAGCCCGCGTCATATGCATGTCAAGACGGTACGAAGTTCGGCGAGTCAGCTAGTTATATATAAAATTCCGGTATTCATCTGTTCGTAATTCTTATCCTCCTAAACGGCTTGAACGATTATGATGTTCTGATGAGCTCTGATGAACGACTATGATTATTATGAGATTATTATGAGTTGGACCCAGGTAAGGGGGGCTGTTGTCGAGATCCAGACAATTGCTGAAAGAAGTCGCGGGCATTTAACTAGTGAATTTCTAAAATCTATACGCAATTTCTTCGGTGGACGAAATCGCGGGCATTCAACTAGTGAATTTATAAAACTTAAACGAAATTTCTTAGGAAGGTACTGAGTAGGAAGGAACATGCTCATTATTCCATTCTAATACTAAAAATTCTGCACTTTTGTCTTTCTGTCTGTTTGTTACGTTTTCACGGCTAAACGGCTGGACCGATTTAGATGAAATTTGGTATACTAATAGATTATGACCGGGACTGGGACATAGGCTACTTTTTAACCGTCTTCGAAGAAGGAGGGTAATGTTTTTATTGACAAACCAACCACGGCTGCGAAGCCGCGTGAGGTCAGCTAGTCTACATTATATGTAATAAAACTGTAACTGGGCCAAACACTTTAAATATTTCTGAAAATTTTAGTGAGATAAAATCACAATTTTTTTTTCATTTTTATCTGTCTGTCTGCCCCCTTTGTACGTATCATCAGGCACGCTGTACTGGATGGATTTTGATGAAACTTTGTATAGTGTAACTATGGATTAACATTCAGGATATTTTTTATCCCGAAAAACGGAAGAGTTTCAGTGGTAAAAGGGGCTTGAAATAAATGTTAAAATTATCTACTAAACAAATAATTCGATACGGGTCTCAGTGATCTTTTTAAATCTTTGTTGATAGGTATTGTAAGTTTGTATGTAATGGGAACTATTGAGCCGATTTTGAAAATTCTTTCACTGATATAAAGCTAAACTATCCCTGAGTGTTATTATGGGCTATATTTTATTTTGATAATAATCCGTGCGAAGCCGGGGCGGGACAGCTAGACAGTAATAAATAAAGCTATTTCTGTCAAATTATTCTAAGCTACGACTTGAACAAATAATTATGACTAGAAAGTGAAAAATCAACTGAGACGTTAATTTTAAAGCATTTTCTGGGTTCAAAAATAAAGGGATCATAAAATTGGTGAACTATCAAGGTGGAAGTCGCCTTGAATGCTTTTTAAATGCGGTTGCTCATAAAAATATTGATCAAACAAAGTACTTTTAATTTAATACGTTTTTAAATTGTTTATCATAACTTTAACGACTCCATTGCCCTTGCCCTCATCAACACAACAAACTAAATCCAGAGTTTATTGCTTTGAATAGATATGCAATAAAACTTATGCTAATGGTCCAACTGGCTTAGCGCAGGCATGGCTATTGGCTTGTACCCTTTTTAGAGTGCATGCTGTGTAGCTGAATGTTTCACTTTGCATTTTGTATCTACAAAGTAACAGTAAGCTTTGCTTCGATTAGCGGGACTGGCAAGACCGAGACTTGGGTTTTGCTCATTAAAATTTTACTACACCATCGCTATGATAAGATAAAAGGCTTGGCTCGCGCGGTTTGCACTGAGGAGCAATATAACCGCCACCTGGGAATTAGAGCCTGTTAAGAATATGTTGTCCTTAGGCCAATATCTTTTTACATATATTTCTTCTTGGATTGGTTGAATTACACTGCCCACCAACTTAAGATAAGATAAGATAATTCTTTATTGTACACCAAAGTAAAATACCGAACATAATTTTTACGAACAGATTGAGTACAATGGGCGGTCTTATCGCTAAAAGCAATCTCTTCCAGACAACCTTAGTAAGGACAGGATTATAACATATCACATCACGGCGGTGCATCTATATAAAATTAAAAACATACCTACATACTATAAACCTAAAATACTAATAATTACACAAATTTAATTAAAATAAAATAAGCTACTATAAAAATGGTTATGATGAATTAACAAGCACTTAAGTTGGTAGAGCTCCTATACCTTTCTTCATAGCTGTTATCAGATTCTTTAGTGCATAAGAGGTTGATTCTCTTTGAGAGCTATCCGTGGTCAACAAGACGGGAATGTGGCATTACTCTATTCTCAATTTGTCACACTCGGACCCTCGAGTTCTACAAATTTACATGCGTTGTAAGCGCATCATGGACGAATAAGCGCATCGTAGTCTTTTTTTTTAATTATCGTATAGTTTTTTAAAAACTAATTATATTGTTTACTAATTATTTCCATCTTTTTGTTACTTACATGAATGAAACACTAGAAAAGGATAAGTATCTATGTATTGATCTGAGTTTATTCCACTCAATCTGTTCAGTTCAACACTCACTGGCCCACTTAAGTAACTCAATTAGAGTTGCACTGACTACTTTTCTAGTTGCTTTACTAACGATAGTGATAATTTTAAATAAGAGTTCCTTCTACATTTTATATTTGTAAATTTTGCTTTGCTCAGCAAGCTAAAGTCCAGTCCGCCTATGGTAAGGGCTGTCAATCTTGCGGTCACACGGACAGGCGCTGGGCTTCCGGCAAATAGCGGTCAGTGTCAGCACATAAAGCAATTCTGGTTTGCTGAAAGCGATACATAAATGTAACACCAGGCAGTACGCACATACTAGGAAAGCTGCCGTTAGCTCTCATATCACACATATTTGCATTGGAAGTTGTTTGCTGTGGGAAATGGATAAGCGCACAGCTTAGGGATAGGAATGTGTAAAAACGAAATGTGGGTTTAGAAGAACATTAGAACCAATTTTGTTTGTACAAAAATGTCAACAACCTTGAGTGGACTGCTAAAATTGCATTCGATTTCGATTTGGCGAATGGTTTATTCTGTTATTCCCGTTCAAATCTCGTCAAAACAAAACATTCTGCGGGATTTGAATATAACCGATTGTAGAAACAAATGAACTGGGGTTTATCGCTTCATAGAGAGATTGGCAGAAAGTCTTTATTGCAAAGGGGCGGTGGTATGACGACTTATGGTTCACGACTAGCTTCGGGCACCAAACGTTGCTTGTGTGGTCTGCAGCCGTATTAGCAAGGCTGCACTAATTATGAACTTTGATTCTGGAAGACATAAAGATGACAAAGGAAAATATCTTTGACCCTGGAATGATAAGGATTTAGTTGCACACATATCTTACTATCTGATTCATAATACCAAAACAGTTAATAGGGATTTTATTTAAGATATATTCATCCATAATATTTCTAGGAACGTTTAGAAAAAATATTGTGTAAATGCATTGGTCTTGTCTTGAAGTATATGTTATGCGTCAACCAATGTATTTTCACAAATTGAAATTTCCGGACGCATCTATTTTGTACACGGTAGAACGGTTCAATTTGTCAGCACCGGAAAGTTTTGAAATCTGTTATTGGAAATACATTTTACAGTCAGGGAATAGTATGAACTTTAACTGGAGTTGACCTAAGAACAGATTTATAACAACCTCACCTAACCAAAACAAAATGGCATGACCTCATGAACAAACTAATAAACGTTTTATATAGAGCCACCTACACGAAGCTCAAACAGCCAACAGAAACCTTATTCGCATTAACATAAGGTGTAATTGATGAATTATGGAGAATATCGACTCATATGGATAGTGGTTCTGAGGTAAACTATGATAATAGTTGTTTGCTACAAGGAGAATGCTTTTAAGGGGTAAAGTGTTCAGCATCTAGCGTTCAATCCCTTTGCGATACCGGCCGTGGTAAGTTTCTTATCGCGAATAGCAAAAAAGCCTTTCCATGTCAAGGGCTGTCGAGAGCTCTTTTGTTCCACACAACGGTAACGGTGACTGAGTAAGGACTTTTTGTGAAAAATTTGCCACCATTTTGATCCGGCCCAATGACCATCTCGAATCCAATATCCTGTATAATCTTTATCGAATACTTCGTCCCCGTTTATATAGGCTCTTTGTTGTAAGGAAATTGAAAATTCCGTGTTGAACAAGACAATACAAGTAATTTAAGAACCGCTTTCCTAATAAAGATGTAACAATAGAAATATTTAATTGTATTCTGTGATTAAAATCGCGGGGAAAGCGCAGACAGAACTAATTAAATAATCAATTATATCTACTTCTACACAGAAAATATTAGAACATTATGTCAATTTGTATAATGGAATTCGACTAAGAGATTCCTCCCTATTATTTATGTATGGTATGGGTTCAATAGGTAGGTCGGGGCATGCAGTTAATTTGTGGTCGTGATTGAATTAACGAAGGCGAGCTCTTGGCAGAGCTAATTTCGAAAGCTGTTTGATACTATCATGTTATGCTTCTATGCCTTCGGTCCAAGTAATGGACGCATATGACAACCTGTGTGGGATGTGAGAAATACAATTTACATTTTATACTGTAGTAAACCTGGATGAGGGTTATTCACATAACACTTTTTAGCTTGTTAGGTATAACAAAGACTTTTCATTCATTCACTTTAGGTAAATAGCATTTTAATAAATATATTTTTAGCGATATACAGATCTTTGAATTGCGCTTGTGGTTGTATTGTTTGCAGATGACACGTCACTTTTATTTAAACTAAAAATTAAGACGACAAACCGATTTTGACGATGTAAACAATGCAATCTCTAAGGTGGTAAAATGGTTTAATGTAAACAATCTACTTCTAAATGAAAAGAAAACAAAGTGTATTAGATTTATACTACCTAATGTTACACAAGTTAAAGCAGATATAAAAATGAAAGACGAGGAGTTGGCTCTTGTGGACACCACCGTATTCTTAGGTATAACCCTAGATAATAAGCGTCAATGTGAGGGACATATAGGTTGCCGAAGAGACTTAGTTCTGCGGCATACGCAGTCAAAAAGTTCCGTCTTTTTACAGACGTAGACACAGCTACACTAGTTTACTTCAGCTACTTCCACAGCATTATGTCATACGGTATACTGTTGTGGGGGAGTGCTGCAGATATAAACACCGTTTTTGTGCTGCACAAGAGGGCTGTTCGTGCAATTTATAATATGAGCCCCAGAGAATCATTACGCAATAAGTTTAAAGAAATAAATGTTATGACATTCCCTTGTCAATACATCTATGAAAATCTGATGTATGTTCACAAAAATATTAATTTGTTTAAGAAAAATAGCGATACTCATAATTTTAATGCTAGAAATAAAGATAAACTCGTTATTGCCACTTGTAGACTCTATAAAGTTAGTAAATCGTTTAAAGGGCAAGGTGTACGCTTTTATAACAAACTCCCAAGGGATGTACAAAAATTGACAATTAACAAATTTAAAAACGTAATTAAACAAAATCTTTATAAAAGAGCCTACTGTAAATTATCTCATTATTTAGATGATACAGAAGCTTGGGATTGAAATTATTGAATAATTAAAAATAACGCAATTTATTTTCTGTCTTGTTATGTATTCTAAAAGGAACATAAAAAAAACAACCAGCCTTGTTTCTTGCCTTTCTTTCCTGGCTTGGTCGCGAAGGAACAGGTAGTAAAATTGACGTTTCAAAGTGATCCTTGTGATTTTAATAAATAAAATATTTGACTTTTGACTTTGACTTCGCTAGCAAAAACAAAAGAAACTAAAGTTTAATTACTCGTTCTAATGACCTGTCCTGTTTCGTACGGCATTCGACTGCACCGATATTCTACCTCACTATCCTTACGTACTGCATAAGAAGCAGGTTGTACGATTTATTTCCCAGCAGGATTCTAGAATGTAGGCTGTCGGTTACATTGCATCTGTCCGTTCGAGAATGCTTCAAAGCATATGAAGCACACACTCACGTTTTACTTTAATCTTTATTACAAAGACCGTGAGGTGAAATTGTTTCTGTCTGAGTGCAATAATTGCCGGAGGTTCCAGTCGGCTGAGCGTCAGTCTAACGAGGAATGACGTCTCTAGGACAATATATGCCGGTTCAGGTGTGATACTTGTAAAGGAATTTTGTTCTGTCACGGTCACATTGGAGCAGTCAGGGTGAGCGTGAGATTAAACCCGCTTTTGCAATGCAAAGGTATAGGTCCTTATTATATATTTTATTGGTAAAGGCATGCTCCACACCATATATTCAATAGAAACTCATATTAGAAAATGCATTCAGAAATAAACAAAGGTGACGCAACGGGATGTTTCGTAATGCGCATTGTCCTCATGAAGAAAGCGGTCAAATGTTAAGGAGATAATTGATCGCAGGAAATTAAAAGCGCTTTGTAAGTGGGGCAATACCGCCTGTTACGAGCTCTCATTTAACTGGCAAAGGCAACGCCCTGTGAAGGCAATCTTGAGCAAACTGCTAGCAATGCTGGCTAATATAATAGATCTCACGATTTTAAGGTAGTTGACATGGCATGCCTGGCAGTTTTGTGGCCACCCGTGGATAATAATCTTGTCTGTACTCGGGCTTTGGCACGCTGAAGTATGCAAACGGCACGACCGGTACTTGTGTTTGGCAACTCGTACATACAATTTTGATCTATGATAAAGAATGAGTTTGTTACATAGTACCTTTGTACCAAGTCTAAATATTATGGTGTGGCAAGAATGAAGACTTGTTCCATAAATCTTTAAATATTAGGTCAGTTTCATAAACTATCTCATACAGCGCAGTGTTTAGTTTAGATTATGGTTACTTAATTCTTGTTTGTCTGCACACTGTCTGAGATGTGAGTCATGATGGCGTAGGATGAAACGAAGTTACGTTTGTACTACCTACTTAGATATAACAGTTTCCGAGCTTGGAGAGTTACGAGGTTGTATCATCGAGAACTTAGGGAGAAGCCTAGAAAACTTAAGATGATATAGAGTATGAAATGAACTGATCGGTTTATTGGAAGAAAGTCAATTTTACAGTCTTTATACTGAAAACAGTAGTTTTTAGGGTTTCGTAACTTCCGTATTTATAAATAAATATTGCTGGACATTTCACACAGCGCTATCTAGCCCCAAACTAAGCAGAGCTTGTACTATGGGAACCAGATAACAGATAGAATACTTATGTACATTTTTGTTGTAAATACATACTTATATAGAGAACAACCAGACCCGGAACCAATATCTGTAGATCATGCAAACATTTGTTCGAATGTGGGACTAAAACGCTACAAGGTTTAACGTATAAATAAAAACTGGTTCAAAATTTACTAACAAAGACCATTTATTAGACGTGCCATTTGACCAGATAGTCTCATTTTGTTTTTTTTTACCTCTCTTGAATCCCAATATCTCAACAACCCCCCCCACATTTTTAGCTCATTTAGTCACACGAAAATGGTGCCATCACTACCTACTATATACCTACTATATATACCAAATTTCATGATGATCGGATCAACGCTTCGAAAGTTATCCTCGGACAAACAAACATACATACATACAACGCGGATTTGCCCGAGTTGATTTGGAGATCTCGCTTCGCTCGATCAATTAAGTATTCATTTTAATACGACGAAGATATAGTCGTACTGACTTTGGAACTCTTTAGTGTGCGTGGGGTGACACACGCTTGACCAATTATTATTTAAACAAAACAAACTTAAAACCTTCTTCGAGACCTTCTGTTATTAGGTACATATTTGTATGTGATCTCAAATGTTGAGAATTTTCCACAAGTTGAACTCGTACTGGTAAATAAGTTTGTAGAAAAAGAAATGGAGCGACATCATAACAAGAATTGAATGACTGTCAATAACTTTCGGGTCAAACTAAGTCGATCCGCTGAGATTCGCTATTTTCGCTGGAGAAACCAGGGCCCGTAGCCAAATGTCATTCGCCACGAATCTATTCGACTTCTACATACATTTGTTGTCGCTGAATGACGTCATATTTCTATAGCATGTGTCAAATCCCATACATTTTCGGACGTATCGACTAGCGTCATCGCTAATCGACTGTAACTTGGCTAAGCCCTCAGTCTTTTTATTTTCGAACAAAAAGGCGTATGAACATACTTGGTAAATTATGTTTGCTTGAATTTACAGAGTTGAAAAAGAAGTTAGTTCATTTTACAGTCACTTGGTGAATTTGTAAAGAACTCTTAATGGCAACTAAGACTCATCTTGCTCTGTCTATTTTCAACGCAATGAGGGTTTTTTAAGATTTCCGAACTTTTTCCGAGAATCCTTTAGGAAGTGATATCAAAAATCGAGATACTGAGGAATAAGTAAATGTCATTATTTAAATTTAATTCGAGTATTATCTTCAAAGACCTTTTATTAACGGTTTTTTACGTTTTACCAGGAATACTGGGATTGAAATTGCTCCAACTCGTTCAAAATGTTACAATTTAGATGTAATTTATTTTCTGTATTGTATGTATTCTAAAAGAATAATTAAAAAACAACCAGCCTTGTTTCTTGCCATTCTTTCCTGGCTTGGTCGCGAAGGAACAGACAGTAAAATTGACGTTTCAAAGTGATCCTTGTGATTTTAATGAATAAAAATATTTGACTTGATTTGACTTGATACGAAGGGATGGTAATGAGAAAACATTACACGATCTGCCTTTTCGTAATGATTTTCACTCATATAAAAGTGCTATCGGCACTTCAACCGCGTCTCAACCTCGGTTTTTTCGGAACTATTATCTGGTCAAGATTCCTTAAATGGTGAACTTTCCTTTTCGTAAAAGGCAGACGTACCTTTCGAACTTCAACAAGGAAAAAACAGCCGCCAAAAATTTAACGTTTTGAAAGATTTTATGGTTGTATAACTAGTTATTTCCTGCGTATATATTATATTTTATACCGAGTACTGTAAATGTCATTATGTTCTCTGCTAATGTATTAGTAAAAAACGTACTGTAGTGGCGTGACTAAACCCCATCCTAAAGCGAGGTCATCCGGCCACCAAACGGCTATGCGAAGCCAAGGTCGGCGCCTGGTACCTGTTTCCATACTCTTGTTGCTCATTATAATTCTAATGCTGTAAGATGGCTGTAAGATTAGACTCATATCCTTATCTTAACCTTGACAAAACATTAATAATAACATACCTACTTGTTATTAATGGATTCCTAGATCTAGTTTGAAAATCAAATGTAGATAAAGTATCCTTCAGTTAATTAATGTTGGTATTTTTCCAAGGAATAATTCGACCTTGCTATTTCGATATGAAAAACATCGACAGGTCAATGTTAGCGTGTAAAACCACTCTACACAAGCAGAGGTAAAGTTTACATGTTTCACACCACATCGGAATGTAATTTACTTTCATTCACAACCAGTTATTAATATTAAGATGATATATTAATTGACCGTACGTTTATGGAGGAAGTTATAAACTACACAACATAAACGTTGCGAAAACATCTAATTATAAAGCATAACACCTTAAGATAAACTCGTAAATAGCAGGGAAAATGGAAAATCTTACGGTATCCGCAAGAGTCAAATTAAACTTAATCCATTTATTTTATATCAATTACGCACATTAAAAGTTAATTAACTCCAGGGCATGTACATTTCTGAGAGAAGGAAACTGAAGCAATACCTATCAATATTTTTAAAAATATTTTCTTTTAAAATAATTGCTATTACTAAGAGTATCTAAGCGTTCTCTTAAGATGTGATTTCCGAGACTCGAATCTTTAGATGGCTCTCAATAGCCACTGGCAAAAAATATTCTCATTACCAAAGCTCCTTTTAATATTTCCTTCGACTAAAATAAAAATTAATAAAGTGATTCATTCTCACTAAGCTGGATCGGAGATGAAATATGAGTTTTATTTTATCAAAACAAACACTTAAATGTTTGCTTGTAGACCAGCGCGTAACATGAGTTGTTGGTTCGCAATCATAACAATTATGCTTTAATTATAACAGGTGTACTTTCTAGGCACGTTTGTGCTTTAGATTATGCGTATAGAATGTCAACAAGTTCTGTTTAATCTCGAAATAACAAAAGGTTAAAGTAGTAGGAATATCAATGTCCCATATTGTTATTTTAACTACTTTCAGGACGGGAATACTGGTAGGGCTTTTTAAATTATTACATTATCAAAGCCCAGTCAACTTTGAAGTAGGTAGGTAACCTAGGTACAACAAAAAACTTAACTGTTGGAATCATCTAATAAATTCCATCACGTCTGGCGGTCACGCGCCTGATGATTTGTGGTAGCCAACCAACATAGAAAACTATCAACTGCTTTTTATGAGGGTACTTCGATGTTCGTGTTCACAAAATTAAAGGGCTTTTAGATTGCGGCGGGTGATAATAGGAAAAATAAACCTAGGTTATCAATGCTCTAAAAGTGAATAAGCAGGCACCGTGTCTTCCCAATCTTGAAAAATTCCTAAAGTTTTTCATCGCAAGCGACCGCTGTTTCCCCGATAAATTCACAGGACGAATTCTACGTTTAACTATTCCATTATTTGTATTCCATTTTGCCCTGGGCAGATGCGCAACACAAATAGCTCCAGGACGTTACCCTTGTCAACGCAAGCTTTTCACTTACCTAAGTTATGGTTCTATTGTTCTAAATACCGAACGGTCTCAGACTGTCTTGAACGAAGTCTCGATACTGAGCTTTGCGGCTGTCTTGCATAATATCATTTCTTTAGAACTATCGTAAATTATTTTAGGACATGATGTATTACAAATGAACAAATCGACTCCTACTCCTAGACGTGTAAAGCCCGCATCGTTGTGTGGGACACGCAGAGATATGCCAAAACAATACCAAGGATTTATAGGTTCTCGATAACCGAGTTTACACAACTGAAAGCATAGACAGTAAATGCTTGTGTAATCAAACCATATCTCAGATTAATAACATTAATTAATAGGTATTTAAATCCATAGATGAATGTCTGTAAACTCCAGAATGTAAAGCAAAGATAACAATTAAATGGACTTTTACGTAACAAACAATCTATTAGCGGAAGAGAGAAGTATTTTATCAATGTTGAAGGATGTTGAAGGAATATTGATTAATTCAATGAGAGGCCCATAATTGGAAAATCATTTCAGTGATCGTCACTGTAATGTTTATAATTGGACTCTTGACAGTGGACAATCGCAAGAAATTATTCTACCCGAGGCTTTCGAGTGGACAAGAGGATACTCATTTAAAAGGGATAGTAACGTTTATGCTAATTTGGGAGCGTTTCTGCATTTAAATGGTTCATAAATAAAATTGAACGTCTGTTGAAAATTACGGTTCAGGGGGGGTTCCATTTTGCATGACATGTCGCAAAAACGGCGTGGATCCAGGGAACAAGTCACCTATCAAGTTGGTAGCGTGTTCCTTTAACAGGAAGTTGTAACTAAGGGGTGCTGTTCGCTTATCCCGTTGAGGGCACTTCGCAACCCGGAAAAGGGCAGCTCTAGGCAAAAGAGTGCCGGAACATTCTGCAAACAAAACTGACATCATTAGCTACTCTGTAATAATTAAAGAATAACGAATTTTATTTTTGTCAAGTTGCATTGAATTTGGACTCATATGATTATAATGAAGCAGTCTTCAATGGATTTATTAAAAAGCCGTACAACTGTGTCAACTTGACTGGCGAACAAGTGTATCGGACGGAATGGAGTCATTAATTAATTTCTGGCACAGTTGGTCGCAAGTCGCAACGGAATTGCCTGAAATTTCAGCGCTATTGACACGTTAACTATTGCCATACAAAGGTACCTCAACTTGGAAAGTTAGTCAAAAAATCAAAAACTTTTAATTCATTAAAATCACAAGGATCACTTTGAAACGTCAATTTTACTGCCTGTTTCTTTGCGACCAAGCCAGGAAAGAAAAGCAAGAAACAAGGATGATTGTTCGTTTTAATGATCCTTTTACAATACATACATTAAAGAGAATAAATTACATCTAAATTGTAACATTTTCGAACGAGTTCGAGCAATTTCAATCCCAATCTTTAATTACGTTTTTAAATTGTCAATTTTTATACATCACTTGGGAGTTTGTTATAGAAGCGATGGATGATATAGAAGCGTACCTACCTACACATTGCCCTTTAATCGATTTACGAACTTAATGGAGTATACAAGTGGCAACAGCGAGTTAATCTTTATTTCTGGTATTAAAATTATGATTATCGCTATTTTTCTTAAACAAATTAATATTTTTGTAAAAATACATCAGATTTTCATGGATGTGAATGGCGTAATGAAAAAATTTCGGTGAATGTTTATAGTTATTATAAGTTTCGTTGCCTTATCTTGAGTATTTTCTATAGTACTTCCATACATTCCCCACAGGGTAAGGATCATGGACGGACCTAGTTTAATATTTATTAATATGGAATGGACCAATCTTTCACACATAAAATGGTCAATATTTCATGACTATGATGTGGTTGGTGTAACGGCGGGTGTAAATAAAATTGGAAGTATAATAGGATCGTAAATATCCTCAAGTTTATGCTTCATCTCCCGTATAAACATAGGAACAAATCGCGTAAAGCTCGTTGAACTTGGCTTCCAGATCCAACCAAATGGATCCATCCAATATATCATGACCACAAATCTTGTACCTACTGATTTTCAATTCGAAATGAGTTAACCAAATTGTTTGTAAATATTTACGTTTGCAGTAACAGAAAAGTAGTTTTCGACATTCCACTGATTCATTCATTTGTAGCACTGGTAATAGTTGCCAGTGATGCCAACTGCAATAAGTTTTATGATTTTCGTTACACTCCATTAGTTTTCTAAATTATAATTTGTGCTAAACAGACAGACAGTCCTGGCACGCCACTGCTTCAGTCACGCCGTGATTCGTGACCAACAATGATGCGGCTCACCGATAAGCATACAATATTATTTACACTGAGTTATTCTTCGAATGGTTCACTTTGGCATAAAATACGATCCTTATTGTCTGAGTCATCATAATTTGTTCGGAGGAAGTTGGAAATAATGACATAACGCATTATGAAAATATGATTAAAGTTAAGGTGGAAGTGTATTCGATGTGATCAGTGGAGAGTGGGAGAGGCTGGTATATGTATAGAACCTGTTTTTTTATGTACTACACTAATTTAAAACACACATCCGAAATCGTATTATACATATATCAACATAATCATAAATTAATATGATTTGTTTACCAAAGTCAAGTCAAAGTCAAATATTTTTATTCATTAAAATCACAAGGATCACTTTGAAACGTCAATTTTATTGCCTGTTCCTTCGCGACCAAGCCAGGAAAGAAATGCAAGAAATAAGGCTGGTTGTTTTTTTAATGATCCTTTTACAATACATAATACAGAAAATAAATTACATCTAAATTGTAACATTTTGAATGAGTTGGAGCAATTTCAATCCCAAGCTTCTCTATCATCTAAATAATCCGATATTTTATAGTAGGCTCTTTATAAAGATTTTGTTTAATTACGTTTTTAAATTTGTTAATTGTCAATTTTTGTATATCCCTTGGCAGTTTGTTATAAAAGCGAACACCTTGCCCTTTAAACGATTTACCAACTTTATGGAGTCTACAAGTGGCAACAGCGAGTTTATCTTTATTTCTAGTATTAAAATTATGATTATCGCTATTTTTCTTAAACAAATTAATATTTTTGTGAACATACATTAGATTTTTATAGATGTATTGACAAGGGAATGTCATAATATTTATTTCTTTAAACTTATTGCGTAATGATTCTCTGGGGCCCATCTTATAAATTGCACGAACATCCCTCTTCTGCAGCACAAAAACAGTGTTTGTATCTGCAACACTCCCCCACAGCAGTATACCGTATGACATAATGCTGTGGAAGTAGCTACCTATTTTATACAGGCTGTTTCATTAATATCTTAGTACCTGACATTAAGGTGGCTTGCAAATTTTAAATTTTCTGTGGTATATAATTTGAAAAAACGATTAGTCCTACCCGTGTTGCATTTAATGTCGTACATAACAAAACACGTCGTATAAGTCCTTGACTATTAGGAAAAACGAAATGTAATCATACGATGTGGATAAGCAGTCATTACGGGAAGGGTCTTCGCTAAACAGCCACTAAAGAGCAACTGAGAGCAATTCGTTCTGGGATAAGGTCGTCACGGCCCATCTGCACAAATGAAGGGTCATTGGACAGGCAGGCCTTAATTAAACTCACAAAATCATTGTCCTGTCAAAGGCAGCATCAGAAAGTTTCCTGAAGAATGCCTGCCAGTAAAAAGTAGATCTCAAGCCTGTACCTTATTAGTTTCCAACTTAGGGAACTTCACGTTTCTATAGGACCTATAGAAACGTGAACCTATAATATAGATAGTCTCTGTAGATGTATCCGGTTGGAAACTTGTATACCTAGTAGATAGGATTGAATTCTACCAGGAACTTTATATAAAGCGACGTGGGAATTCATTGATGAGTGAGGACGGGAATAGCGACTAAAGACTTTTGCAATGGTATGACGGCCGTTCTATTACATTGATTGGGGAAACAAAATAAAGAATCGACATAAGAAACTGGCGTACCTGGAGCATACGTTACGACGAGTATGATGTGATGAAGAATATATAGGTACTCACCTGAAAAGAAAAAAAAATGGTTATTTCATTAAATACAAAACAAGTAAAGTTAATTCATCCAAAAATACTTAAATAATTTTATGTGAGTTTTATTGTTTTACTGGTTGCATAAAGTAATCGGTATGCAGTCGGTAACAATCGAAATGCTCAAGTAGGCCGACCCCCTTCGCGTAAAAGAACCGAGATCGATTTCAATTTTAATTTCAAAAGTAGAAGACCCTTTGACACCAATAATACAGGTCTTTTTCCTTTGAGATTTGGACGTTTTAACCCAGTACAAATTGTTTACGACGTCAAAAGACCAATAAGATCGTCCATTGTGGTCAATAACGGATAATTGAATAACGCTTACAAATTCGACTGTGAAGCCATGCGAGAGTATTTTATGATTTACGATTGGGTGAGGGTCAATTGGTTGTACAAAAAATCGTGTATGGTAATAAAACGATTTTGATACAAAAAAAGAAATAAGCTTTTTTCGTTGAAAAACTACTTTTTCTAAAGAACTTTTATAAAATTCAGTTGCAAGATTTGACCTAAACAAACTAACAAACATTACAAGTTTAAACAAACTTCTAAAAAACATAAAGCTATTGAGCTTTTTAAGTTAATAATTAAAGTTGAATAAAATAACAAGACTTGGGCAAGAAGAGATGGTAGAAGGTCGAGATAGTTAAAATAATATGAAGAATAGATAACAAAAGCATTGTACGATAGGATCAAAGGATATTTCTATCTAACCAACCATCAAAAGAACAAGCGCAGACGGCGTCGTCCTCGCAATGATGCGTGGAAAGGTAAACTGATCGAAATTGGAATGCAACGATAATTGAATAGGGTCTAATTAAATGTATGGGCTGATAGATAATTGCTTTGTTGGTCAAACTGAAGGCCCGTGACGTGCGAGAGCCATCATGCAATCATTTGTTCAACAGATGTTCGGCAAACACATTGAGAGCAGATGCTCGCGAATCTGTAAAACTGACACCGTTTCGGACAGTGAATGACACAGATTTCAAATTGTAGCAGAATGCACTTTCAATGGAAATTTTTGAGGTGAATATAAATGAGTACCTACCAACTCGCTGCGCATACGCACTACCTCTCTGTGATATGGTATGCCTGGCTGCTATTATTATAAGGGGGAGTATGCGACATCTGGTATATATCAAAAAGCCATTTTAAACTGATAAGCGTGATAATGCAAGCCTAATGCACCGCCCTGTTCATTTAATAACATTAGACTTATTATACTGTGATTACAATGGTTTTTGATGAGGGGGATTATTGTGTAAAACGATCATTACCTACCACATCCTAAACAGTATTTATTTATACGATTTGAGCCGACACGTGTTCGAAGCGAATTGACATCGACATAAAAGCAAAAGCTTAAATTAAGGCAGAGGTTTCTCTCGATTTTGATTTCAACTTAATATGGACATCGACAAGAAAAAGTTGTCATTCTCTGGCGATACGATCTCATTACCAAAACCGGCATAACGGAAACTGGAGGTAAATTTAAGCTCGCATTTTATTTTAGAGTTGCGGAGTTTTATCATAAAAGTTGAAGGCCAAACCTTCAAGCCTTCAACTGACCGAGACGTCGTGACCGGCCAGCGTGACTAAATGTAAGTAGGTAGCTCCACAAAGTAAAACGTAATCCAAATAGCCCTAAATATTATCAACACTAATGCCATTAGTTGCAGCCGGCTTAGTAAATTGAGTGTTTTGGTAATTAACAATTTAATATTCCGAACGAGCTGTTTAAATGTTTTGGAGTACCTTTGGTGATTAATTTCGTTGGTCGCTATCATCTACATCAATTACTTGCAAGCGCGGTCGCATTTTGTCGCGGGGCGGCACGTGCTTCGACAGCTGCCGTCGTAAAAAGAGGAGTGAATGGCATTGTGTCCACAGATAATGTATTCGCAGTTCAGTTGAGTTTGGTCATCTGTCATTCGCTGCACTGCACATTTGAGACCGAAATTCGGTGGATCGAGCTGACTTTGAGCTGACTCGCAATAGTCGCAATGTAGACTTATAGAAACTCTTAACGACCATTTACGAATATGAGTTCAAGACTGAGATAAAAGCCGAAAGAGTGGAGCTTTTATTTAGGCCCCCATTTACCAAAAAATATGCCGAAATGTTTAGCCATCTAGGGTAAGAAAGAATATAAATGATGCTACGGTAATGCTTCATTCATAAAAAGCTTTTTCCAAGATTTTTATAGTCCCTTAATAACCATAACGCTAAGTGGTCTGTTCCATATTCAGAGTACCCAGCGGTGGTTGATGGCTTGTGCAATTTTTTTACACAAATAAAGCTCCACTATCTAGTTCAGAGGGTTAGATTAAGCTGTATCCCCTATCAAACCATATGCGTATAATTTCATCTATTGAAATAAAATTGGCATGTGTTCAAGTGTTTTTTTACTAGCAATATGTTTCATTGCCGTTTTTACGAGAAGTTACAACCAGAATGCAAAAAGGGATCACTGATACATAATTTACCACACAATGTAAAGAGATTATCATCATTATCATTCGTAAAATGTACTTACAAGATATTTTTTAAAGCAAAATATTGTACAAACTTCCTAATTTTAACTTAAATTCAATAAGGTAGATCTCGGGTCAGCTCACAGCCTCAAGCTTGCAATCTCGATTCCCGCGAATCTTAGGGAGCCATGTTTATTTTCCGGATGGTTAACTTCGCTCGCAAGTCTAAAAACATGACAAATCTTTCACATACCTACTCGACACCATTGATATAATTATAATGAGCATTATACTTTTACAAAAGTTTCGAAATCAATATATGCATTCTGATACTCATTTGATTTAATTGAGCTATATTGTACAATAAGCTTCCGTTAGAAATAACACGACTTCCTTTGAAAGGATTTAAACTCATTCTTGGATCTCGTTCTTGGAAAACCATCCATTTTACCATTGCATACATGAGCTGTTCATTTTATCTTCTGCATCAGTAGTATCTGCTGTAATCTCTTAGCTTAGGTCTTAGCCTCTCTGCTTAGTTGTAATTAGTTTATATGTATTTATGTTTATATACATATCTCTATAGTCAACTGACATTTGTAATATATTTTTAACATACCAATATTATGAAATGTAATGAAATTGTGAATAAATGAATACTGAATACTGTATATTTGAAATAAAATAAATATATGCAAAACAAAATTGTACCCGGGCCTCTTGGCGACATTTTTTTTTTATCCTATCTGGAACACCTATTGACACTTTTACACTCTCATTTATCCATCCACCCTGCTTGTGCTACTAAGTTCTAAAGAGTGGATATTAAGTATTTACGTGAAAACAACCCGACTTTCGCGGATTAACAAAAAAACCTACCCAGTCTCTTATTTCGATTGCAATCTGTATCTTTTGTCTCTAGATTATATGCAGTATCTTGTGCAAATTCAATCGAACTACGATAGATTTATGAACCAATTACACTTGTCCTAAGCAATTATGCAACCCTAGATGTAATAAAATGTATGTAAGTTTCTGATTGTATCGCGAATGCCGCGATTTAAAGAGATTTTATGTAGATAGTTTTACTATTCAAAGTTATCTTGTTGGAGACAAGATCGTTATCGAAGTCATAGTATTTATGTATCTAAATTCACATCTGCTCCAAACAATGCATTAATTCTATTTTACTATAAAAAAGTGGTGAAAACGCATTACTTCTCCAGAGAAAAACAAATAAATTATGTAGAATAGCTACTTTAAGCGCAATTTCTATAGAACACCCATAACTCAATATAACGACTGTATTAACAAACAAATGCGGAAAAGTTGTAGAGTAAGCATTGTTTTCTAACTCCAAGCCCACTTCAGACATCTAATATTCGAAATTGGGATTTGAGGTACAACTTGGAGGATTGAGCGAAGTGAAATCTCCAAATCATGTTAGGCGAATTGGCGTTGTATGTATATTATGTTTGTTTGTTTGAGGATAACTTCTAATACTTAATACTTTTTCGCTCAGGTCATCGGAAAACTTATCCCTCAAAACACCGGTACACTCTAGTTCCTTCTACGGGAAATCATTCACTGTCGAAGCAATGCGCCTGTGGAATGCTTTGCCTGTGGAAATTAGACGGGCTCCTTCACAGCACTCTTTTAAGCTGAGATTAAAGCAGCATTACCTTAATGCCTAACTTTCTTGTCATTTGAGTTACCTATTTATTTATTGTTTTTATCCTCGTTTTAGAATATTTGTAAGATTTAGGTTATTATTTGGGTACATATCAGTCTATCTTTAGGTATTTATTTATATATTAGGATTATAAGTAAGTACCTACAGTTTTTATTTGATATAATTTTTATATGTTTTATTTCATTCGTTTGTAAATATAGTCTGTGCACCGCTGCCCATTACTGCTTCGTTATTTACTTTCCATCCAAAGGTTGCCTGGAAGAAATCGCTTTCAGCGATAAGGCTGCCCATTGTACTTTATTTAGCTTAAATTAGTTTTTTTTAAGTATTCCTGGTGTACAATAAAGAATTATTCTATTCTGTAACTTTCAAAGCATAGGTGTGTAGTGATGGCACAATCCGTGTGTGACTAAATGAGCTAAAAATGTTGCAGGTTTGCTGAGAAAAAAACAAAATGAGACAATCAGGCCAAGTAAACCAAGGTCTATAAAATTAGAAGTTTTTTTAGTTATATGCCAACATAAAACTG
Source organism: Philereme transversata (assembly GCA_963924445.1). Lineage (NCBI taxonomy): Eukaryota > Metazoa > Arthropoda > Insecta > Lepidoptera > Geometridae > Philereme > Philereme transversata. The sequence continues at coordinate 15,459,094 of OZ004353.1, forward strand.
ACCTAATTCACAAAGTAGATTCGTTGAATTACTGGTCTAAATTAGTAATAAAAATAGTTGTACAAATGTAGGAAAAAGTCTGAAATTCAGAATAACTCCAATTTCTTCCTCAATTTCGCCTGTATAACGCCAGGAATTAGGTTTACTCAAGAAACCGCAGTATTTATTCTACGTCGCAAGCAAGTCATTCATACTACATCGCATTTGGTCGTTGTTAACTTGTGTTGACTGTCACAATGAGCCTGAATTGCGGTAAGTAAGACGCACGTAGGCTTACATCTGACGATAGGCAAATATGGGGTTACATATTACAATAAGGGAAGGGGTTTACAATGGTGAAATAGCTTTTGTTTTAGCTGCTTTTAATGCCTGACTTCACGCAAGTTTTAACTACAAAAACAGAAAGATTTGAATTTAATTCAAAACCATCAGGAAACTAAAGACTTAATTAGCTTTTATGAAAGGTAGAGAAGATTGGTCGTGTCAACTTGATAAAAGAAACAAAACAAAACGCTTGTTATTACAAGCTTGAGATCTCATAATTTAAGACTTGAATGTGTTTCGAAGCGTTTTTAGTCGTGCTCGACGACATCGTAAAAGTCCTAACGATCCGGCTTCCTTTGGTACCTTTAACCTACCTCGTAGCTGTGTATTGTGAGTGTCTTTTGAAGGTGTATCACGTATCGGGCTCGCAGGAATGTTGCTATTAATTGTCTCCAAAAATAAGGTGTAAAAGTGTGCGGGAGTAAAATTGAAAGTTAATAGTTCGTACGTGTCAGGATAAGTAGATGTATCGAGTACAATGCAGTAGGTAACAGTTAATCCAGCCTTTAATGGCAAAGTGAACCATTCGGTTCAAGTTCGTTTGAGCGATAGCATCTAGTTTGTTTGTTTTGTTGTGACGTGAGAGCCGCGGGCGCCGGCAGCGTCTGTGCAAGAGCACACGGATAAACAGCCACTGAAAGTACCACTTACTCATAACTATTCCCATTAATGTCGGATAAGGATCTTCCGGCGCTGTAGTAGTGCCAATTCAAGATATGATCATTTGGTACAGATACAGATGGAATCACAAACTCTTAACATAAAATAAGCGCCATAAAGTACTTAATGATTATTGATCGAGCGAAACGAGATCTCTAAATCAACTTGGGCAAATCGGCGTTGTATGTATGTATGTTTGTTTGTCCGAGGATAACTTTCGAAGCGTTTATCCGATCATCGTGAAATTTGATATATAGGTAGGTGTGTGATGTGAGGTGAGGTAGGTTGGTATATACTAGGTGAGTGATGGCACAATTTTGGTGTGACTCAATGAGCTAAAAATGTGGGGGGCTAGTTGAGATATTGGGGTTCAAGAGGGGTAAAAAAAAATTAAAATGAGACTATAAGGTCAAGTGGGACGTCAAATGAAAGGTCTTCATTAGTACATTTCAACCCTGTTTTTATTTTTAGTTTAATCTTTGTAGTTTTTGAGTTATTAGCATTAAATAAACAAAACTGACAAAATTCACAGAGTACACCAGTGACCCCACAATGCTGAAATTTGGTATTCGTGTAGATTTAGTGACACAAATATAGGCAAAAGTCTGAAATCCAGAACAACTGCATTGTGTACCCCAAAAACGAGTAACCACTAAATATGAACTTCAGTTACCTATAATTTGAATGAAACTGTAGGTCAAGTAAGTTGATTGATTATTTCGTGGCACTATTTTGATAGTCAAAGAATACGAATAATATATTTTTATGGGAATCTTTAAGTAATTGTAAGTGGTTGTACTGTGTTTTGTGTGTTTAAAAAATATATATATACACAGTGATTGGAAAAGAGGTCACCAATTTCACATACCTGAAAGTCTTCATAGAAATTATAAACAGTAAAAGAATAATGGGCTAATGGTGGCTAATTGTTATGACAATTCCTGTTTCTCTATTTCAATAGTCACAAACAACTACTACCCTATAGCGCTGTATCTGGTTTCTATATCGGAACATTCAAGAGCGACGTAAAAATTCGACAAGTTACCCAGCCGCCATACCGGTTTTTCTGGAGTAGAGAACAGTGGGTGGAATACCAAGTTTATAAACACTGCTTGATCATTCGTAGTAAAGATTTTCTCTATAAAGCTTTTGGGAGCTTAGGACTGTTGCATGTTGCATGCCATCTTATGTTGTCTTGCACCTCCAATTAGGATAAGTGAGAAACAATAAATTTACCAATGTTGGTACATCTATCTGTGCCATAACGCGCCCATTAGAGAGCACAGATATATTTATTGTCATGTTTATAGTTTTTAAGCTAGAAATACGTGGAGAAAGCGTGCTCCTCGTCAGTTTACACGTGTTATGTCATGAGGCTATATCACCTTTAGGGCTTCAGAAAACAGCTATTTTTGACGAAATTGGGGTGCCACAGCTGACAACAGATTAAAAAATAATTATACACTTACAATGTTGACAAGCTCAAGCAAGATAGATCATAAACTCGTAGATATAGACATGTTTACTAATTACTTTTTGTAGTTTTTTTATTTTTTTAATTAATTAAAACTTTGGGATTTTAGTTCTGTCTTCAGTAAATAAATAGTCGTTACTTCGTAAAGCGTAACCTGATGTTATTGTGAATTAGATGTTCTTGGTTTAATAGGGAGGCTGGTTGAGGACTGCATAGGAGAACAAACACGAATTACGAAGTGTTTCTACTTAATTTGAAATTGATTCATGACTATGATTAGTTCTAACAAATTGATTCCAAACAAATAACAAACCAATTTCAGATCACAAAGTTCTTTAGAAGGCTTCTCTTCGAAATGATAACATGACTTGACAAGATATAACCTAAGAGAGAGGTTTCATAAGCATACGACTATTTCATATATTTTTTTATCCTAATCCTTTAAAGGCGCGGAAGTTATACCTAAAACGCGCCTAATATCAAAGCGTTAGCTATCCGGATTTGAAGTTGTAGGCCATGTTCATTCCATTGTCCAATGCGTAGGCCGTCGTCATGTGCGTCTCACTACAGATGAGCTAACAGTTCCTAAGGGCCTGACCTCTGAGTGCCCACGCTATAACTGTACTCAAACGCATTTTACATTCATAGGTGCGACGAAATCTTATCACACCACGTACAGTAGGTGAGCCCGCGATGAATGAAATTAGACTATCAATCTTTCTGATCCTTTCCAATCTCGGAAGTGAATTCATGAGATTAATTTGGGCTGCAAATTAAACACAGTGAGAAGATTTCAGATGTGAAGATGTAGATAATCAAATTTGATAGCGCCAAGATTAAAGAATGGATTGGTCATTACGACGACCTCCGTGGTGTAGTGGGCGAATAGCCGGCTGAGATGCAGGAGGAAGCGGGTTCGATTCCCGCCGCGGAACAAATGTTTGCATGATCTACAGATATTTGTTCCGGGTCTGGTTGTTTCTCTATATATTATAAGTATGTATTTACAAAAAAAAATGTATATAAGTATTTTATCAGTTATCTGGTTCCCATAGTACAAGCTCTGCTTAGTTTGGGGCTAGATGGCGCTGTGTGAAATGTCCAGCAATATTTATTTATTATTATTAATTTGCCATTAAATAAGCCGTGATATATAAATTAAGTTACTGTTGGTTTGGCAAAGATAACCTTTACGATTTCGCTGTTATTAAAGTCATCATGATTTTACTAGAAAATATGATGATACATATAATTATGGTAAAGAGAGTACAAAATGGTAAAGAGCGTGTCGGACCAAGCACAGTGAAGGATGCCGCCGTCAGTCAGTACAAAAATACAAAGTAATTTTGCAGTTGATTTTGGTCATTTTGTTTGAACATTAATAACACTTTGTAGAGTCTACTCAGCTTTGATAATTCTTCTTACAACTACAGTATAAATATGCGCTGTTATTCTGGCGGTTTGGCAGGTGGGGGCAGGGGGACGAAGACAAACGCAACTAATGGCCTCTTTTAAGCTTTGTTTTGTAAACGGACTCTGGTGTCAGAAAAGTGTTTAAGTTACCTAAATAGTATTTGGAAAGACCTATTCAACGATACCATACACGATACGGGGTGTGAATAAAAAAAACAACCCTAACTTTCATATAAGGGAGTGAAGTACCCTAAACAATAAGTTTTTATTTTATAACTTACGAGGCGTCACTAAAACGTATCATCATGCCAAATTTCAGCTTTACGGCAGTAATAGTCTACAAGTAAAGCGGCTGTAACCGGTCGGTCGTACAGACAGACAGACGGACATGGCGAAACTATAAGGCGAGTTCTACGGAACTCTAAAAATTATGGGAAGGTAAGATGAAGAACTGAGACTTGCTTAACACGATCCAGCGAGATGACGTGGTGATTACGAGGCTGTACTATGAAGTAAATGACGGCAAACCTTTTAAAGCCTCCGGCCACCGCACCGGTCATAAAAAGAACTTCTAAGCGCTGACGCCGCAGTTTTTAGTACTCATTTTCTGTCGGACAAATCTTCGTGATAACAATTGTAAAGAATTCGTGACAGATGAGGAAAACTGCTTCACTTAGGTACCATAACATTGTGAATGTGTTTTTCTTTGATAAAGAGTATGTACAAGTTTATCTAATCAAGCAAGTAACGCATTTTTACGATAAGCTATATCTGTGTAATCGTTTACCTACATTTTTATTTGATACCCTACGTTAAATGCAATATTGTAAAGTTTGTACTTATCTTTGTTTGCTTGGCGTTGCAAAACTTGCAAACAAGATAAGATAACAAATAAAGGTTAATTTAAACCTTGGTATGAAAACATTGTAAATCATAAATAATTCATTTATTCATTTGTGATAAGTATTAGTATTGTATAAGTATTGTTCTTTAAAATATTCTCGAGTGCAAACAAACAAGCAATCCATCTCGTCAATCCAATGCAGTACAGGCAAGACACCATATTGAAACAAATCTTGCCTGAATCTGAATCGATCTCGGCGATGACGTTGAGTAATAAAGTCTGGCCGTGGGATCAATTTGTCAATCTCGAAGATGTTCAGCAGAAGGTTACTGAACTTGACCATGATTCGAATCACTGAGTCCATTCCCATTGATTTATATTCATGGTTTGCATCAACGGAACGCATTCGATTTTGAAATACACGGAATAAATTCGAAGCGATTCGAGATTATCAAATTATACCAATTACCATTTCCATTTTAGACATGTCCATTTTACAGTCTGGCAACCACAATCCATTAAATTTCCGACTAGAGATATTTTTCGAAATGGGACAACAGTTTTTCCGATGTCCCGGTTTTGCTTTTCCTGT